>CM048755.1:68123072-78123072 GCA_026315105.1 Locusta migratoria | reverse complement strand
GTCTTCAGTCCGGAGACTGGTTTGATGCACCTCTCCACCCTACTCTATCCTGAGCAAGCCTTTTCATCTCCTCATAAGAACGGCAACCCACATCCACTATGATCTGCTTACTATACGCGTCTCTTGGTCTCCCTCTGCGATTTGTACCCCACACACTCCCCTCCAATGCTAAATTTACGATTCCTCGATGTCTAAGAATGTGTCCTACCAAGCGATCCCTTCTTTTAGTCAGTGTATGCCAAAAATTCCTTTTCTCACCAATTCTGTTCAGTACCTCTTCATTAGTTATGCGATCTACCCACCTAATCTTCAGCATTCTTCTGTAGCACCACATTTCAAAAGCATCTATTCTCTTCCTGTCCGCACTGTTTATCGTCCACGTTTCACTCCCGTACAAGGCAACACTCCACACAAATGCCTTCAGAAAAGACTTCCTTACTCTTAAATTAATATTCGATGTTAGCAAATTTCTCTATTTCAAAAATGCTTTTCTTCCCATGCAAAAACTTATAAAACTACAAATCTAAAGTGTATTTTTTTAGTACGTTAAATTTATAGTTAGCCTATTCATCACGTTATGCATCTACTGTTTTTACGAACTTTCTTCTCATTGATGCCACAACAACTTAATTATCCGACGTAAAATATCGCGGAAACCGTAATTTAAGAACCGCAAACCGCCCCGGTGTCCAGGGGGCGGTGCGCCAGAGATGCTACAGATTGATTTCCGTCTGTGACCGCGGAAAGTGCCGAAGGAGTGAGGCATAAGCTGCTGGGCGCAGAAAAAGAGCATAAGAAACGTGTGTAGGGCCTTGAAAGGGACGAGAAAGGAGTGTCGCTTTTTTGTGGGCGGCGATTTCCGTGGCTTCCAGGAGGCACTCAGCGTGATAGATGGCCGCCCCTCCCCCACTTATTTATACACTGCGCGCGCCCCAAAATTCTCAGTCGTAATGCTGTGGCCCACGCACCTCCAGCCATTTCCCTATGCTCTCTTTCTTTTAACTTCGGAAACGCCGGTCGCGAAACACTTTCAGTGCGTAAGAAATCTAGCCTACCTCTAGTTCACGTTTCTATAACTTTTTCGTCACAGTTAAATAAAGGTACTGATTAGAAATCTTAATTAAATATCAATATCGCGCCTCGGTTGCACAGTGGTAGAGTGCCAGACTATAAATCCAAAGGTCGCGGGTTCGATCCCCGCCAGGTCCTAGGATTTTTATCTGTCACTTTCCACTTCTTTCACCTCTGGCAGTATTGCTCATGTGAAAAATACTGAGTAGCACCGTGGTTCGGAACCCACATTAAACTGTAGGTCCCCCTATAACTGGCTGGGTAAGTCAGTTCGAAGGTCGGAGGAAGGCAACGGCATACCACCTCCAAACAGGACCATGCCTAGTAAAGCACTGTGGTGTTCAAACCAATCTTCGGATTGTTGACTGCTTTACCTTTTTTTTTATCACCTCCCCATTCCAGAGAAATCAGGCGCAGACAGGTGTGAAAATTACAGAACCATCAGTTTGATAAATCATGGCTGCAAAATTTTAACACGAATTATCTACAGGAGAATGGAAAAGCTGGTAGAAGCTGACCTCGGGGAAGATCAGTTTGGATTTCAGGAACCCGGGAGGCAATACTCACTTTACGTCTTATCTTACAAGATAGATAAAGGAAAGGCAAACCTACATTTTTAGCTTTTGTAGATTTAGAGAAAGCTTTTGACAGTGTTGACTGGAATACACTCTTTCAAATTCTGAAGTTAGCAGGGGTAAAATACAGGGAAAGGAGAGTTCTTTACAACTTGTACAAAAACCAGACCGCAGTTATTAGACTCTAAGGGCATGAAAGGGAAGCATCAGTTGGGAAGGGAGTAAGACAGGGTTGTAGCCTTTCTCCGATGTTATTCAATTTGTACATCGAGCAGGCGGTGAAGAAAAGCAAGGAAAAATTTGGAATAGGGATTAAAGTCCAGGGGGAAGAAATAAAAACATTGCGTTTTGATGATGACATTGTAATTCTGTCAGAGACAGCAAAGGATCTGGAAGAACAGTTGAACGGAATGGACAGCGTGTTGAAGAGAGCGTATAAAATGAACATTAACAAGAGCAAAACAAAAATAATGGAATGCGGTCTTAGAAAATCAGGCGATGCTGAAGGAATTAGATTAGGTAATGAAACAATGAAGGTGGTAGATGAGTTTTGTTATTTGGGCAGTAAAATAACATGCGATGGTCGCTGTGCGGAGGATATAAAATGCAGAATGGCAATGGGAAGAAAAGCATTTTTGAAAAAGAGGAATTTGCTAACATCGAATATTAATTTAAGTGTAAGGAAGTCTTTTCTGAAGGCATATGTGTGGAGTGTTGCCTTATACGGGAGTGAAACATGGACGATAAGCAGTGTGGACAGGAAAAGAATAGAGGCTTTTGACATGTGGTGCTACAGAAGAATGCTGAAGATTAGGTGGGTAGATCGCATAACTAATGAAGAGGTACTGAACAGAATTGGTGAGAAAAGGAATTTTTGGCATACACTGACTAAAAGAAGGGATCGCTTGGTAGGACACATTCTTAGACATCGAGGAATCGTAAATTTAGCATTGGAGGGGAGTGTGTGGGGTACAAATCGCAGAGGGAGACCAAGAGACGCGTATAGTAAGCAGATCATAGTGGATGTGGGTTGCCGTTCTTATGAGGAGATGAAAAGGCTTGCTCAGGATAGAGTAGGGTGAAGAGCTGCATCAAACCAGTCTCCGGACTGAAGGCCATAATAACATCACCTGCTCCTGAGGTACAAAGCTAGGGTGCTATTCCGCCATTGGAGAAGCTCGGCAACACTGATACGTGTTACATGGGGGAACATCGGAGCACGACAGAAAGTAGCTTTTTCCAGTTCGAACACCGTGGCTGTAATATGAGGTTTGTTTAGTCTTTTAAGCGTCAGGGAGCGGACGTAATTCAGCTGTAGCAGGTAGATCTAGAAATGTCGCTCGGTAGTCCTAGGAATTTTATCTGTCAATTTCACTTCTTTCACCCCTGACAATGCAGCTGATGTGAAAAATGTCGAGTATCACCGTGGTTCGGAATCTACGTTAAACTGTAGGTCCTATTATAACAGGCTGGGTAAGTCAGCTCACCGGCCGCGGTGGCCGAGGAGACTGAGGCGCTCCAGTCACGATCTGCACGGCCACTACGGTCGGGGGTTCGAATCAAATGTTCAAATGTTTGTATAGTCTATGGGACTTAACTACGGGATCATCAGTCCCTAAACTTACAAACTCCTTATGAACTACTTACGAACTAGGACGGCACAAATATCCATGCCCGAGGGGGGATTCGAACCCCCGACCGTAGTGGCCGTGCAGACCGTGACTGCAGCGCCTTAGTCTGCTTGACCACCGCGGCAGGCTGGGTTCGAATCCCCCCTCGGGCATGGATATTTGTGCCGTCCTAGTTCCTAAGTAGTTCATAGGTAGTTTGTAAGTTTAGGGACTGATGACCCCGTAGTTAAGCTATACAAACATTTGAACATTTTTTGGTAAGTCAGTTCGAAGGTGGGAGGAAGGCAAGGGCATACCACCTCCAAACAGGACCACGCCTAGTAAAACACTGTGGTGTTCAAACCAATCTTCGGATTGTTGTTGACTGCTTTATCTTTCACCTTAGCTTTCATCATTATCGGCCCTCCCTCTTCCCAATGTAACGGTTGTCTTGTCCTGTCATATAACGCTCATTCAGTGCTTTTGCTTTCAGACTTTCAGGAATGATACAGACTAGTAAATGTATGAATTTGATATAGGGGATCCCAGTCCAGAACCGACCAACTAGAATGTTACAAGCACGGGCGGGCTGGGTATAACTGGATGGCTCAGCGTTCGGAGTTTCTTTGCGGGTAGCATTTACCCTGTAACACTAAAGGTCAAAACCCCATTATTATTCTATTATTTTTTTGTTTATGGTGTTGTGTATGTTGGGGTTTGGTATTCCTCTACGTTTAATGTAATATCTGTAAGATGTTCTTCGATAATGTGCTTTGTATGAATAATTTTTGTAAGGAAAAGTTATGTATTATACTTATTATTTAACTTACGCATTTGTTCAAAACATTTCTTGTAAAAATTATGTAGAATGTACTGGTTCAAGCATAGGACAGTTTTAATATCTACATATAAAAGGTGTAGTGAGATCGTACGAAAAGGAATAGCGGTGGTTCCAACTAAAAGTGGTGGGAGAACATTCGAGAAGAGGCGTGTGTGTAGTTGAGCAGCAGTAGCAATCTAGTGGAAACATCTGCGAACTAAATAAAGCATTGTGGCTGGTTAGAGGCACTAAAATTGTTGCAAGAATCCTCTAAAGTGCCTCGGACGGGTATTAGACATTGAGAGCTCACACTGTAAATATTACGTAACCAAGAAGAGGTTTATAAGAGCTCTTATTACAGCGGAAAGAAAACGCACTGTTTGCCGCCAAAAATTATGCCACAACTCCATCGACCAGCTATTTGTGTTGTTCTTGTAACAAGAAATGTATAACTTGAACTGGTGTAAACTCCACTAATTAGTCCCATGTCAGTTATTCAAGTAACAGCCTTTACCATTTTATTATGAACTTTCCGAGAATTAAATAGTTGAACTGGCCAAATTAAATTAATATTTACAATATTAATTGTAAAGTGAGTGACAATTTAGTTAGGTCAGTAAGTTGGCACAGAAGTCTCATAATTTCTGCGATTATTTTTTACGTGTTAAAAGTCAAATCAGTACATGCACAAGTTATCGGAAATGTGTTGAACTGAGCCTGTTTGCATTGATGAATAACTATTAGTCACTTGTTGGTCACGAATTTTATACTAAACGTTCTATAAAAAGTAGGTCATAGTCAGGGTCCCCACTTCATTTACATTGAGTAAGAAAATCAAAACCAATTTTTTTCTGCCACATAACACTATCATTGAAATTAGTGTTTAACAAAATAGATTATTTCAGTTGCAATTAATTTGATTGAGCCGTAATGATGACTGATGTCAATACAGTCACAGAGTGAAAGTTGATCACTGAATAGTGTTACTCAAACTATATCTCAGTTACATGTGCCAGTAGTGATTTTAAATTTAATAGCAACAAAAAAAAATAGAATAAACATGTATTAGTAATTCACATAGAAGTGAAACTTTGATTTATTTTTGTCGTAACAAACAGAGATCATTAATGACGCTTTGCTATAGAAACATAATCATGCTATGCATTCTGTCTGCAGTGACCTGTTTTAGTTATTGAAAGATTACTGTTATTGAAACAATTACGTTCACTAATTTACTAAATGGCTATTTCTGTTCTATGACTATTAGGAACAATGTAAATTAGTGTGAGGGTATACTTTTGGATTATCAAAACTTATTCAGTATTTTCTCCAATATTTCAATGTTAATTAATAATAAGCACACTGTATTTCTCTGAAGTTAGTGTTAAAATTTTGTTTCAGTTTTAAACAGTACATTAAAAATTGCAACATTCTTGTTTTAGAGTTTATGTAGAGGATTATTTTTCTATAGTCGGCTGGCAACCTTTTTTTACAATGCTGATTACAAATGAACTTTCTAACTCGTCAGTCACTTAGTGTTCTTCTTCAGACATATTTATTTTCTGTCTAAACTTGATAGAAGGACACCGATGGAGCCAATATATGTCCGAAGAAAGTGCGCGAAACCGGTCTAATAAAACCATTTTAAGTGCAGATGGTTGCTGGTATTCCAACATGGATTCGATTTACCTGCAAAAATTTTTAAACGTTACTACATTTACAACCGTTGTTGAAAATAGCGGCTTCCAGCATCAGTTGCAGGGATGGCACAACCGCACAAAGGTCTGTCGTACCCGTTCTAATATCCCGAGTGTGGTAACAGTCTACGGTCGGGGGTTCGAATCCCCCCTCGGGCATGGATATTTGTGCCGTCCTAGTTCGTAAGTAGTTCATAAGTAGTTTGTAAGTTTAGGGACTGATGACTCCGTAGTTAAGTCCCATAAGCTTAGCAAACATTTGAACTTTTTTTTTTCTTTTTTTTTTTTTTTTTTTTTTTTTTTGGTAACAGTGTCGCAGGCAGCCAGGAGTCTTGCTAGGAGACTGACCACAGTTGTCTTGCGCGCCCCTCTTCATATGACCCCACAGCAGTAACTCAAGTGGGCTGATTCTTTTGTTACATTGTCGTTTTATTATATATTGCTACAGATATGCAGGCGATACACTACTGCTACTAAAAGAAAAAGAATAGACGTAAGACTGATCCACCAAGAACACAATAATCTACAACATAAAATTTATTACGGAAATCAGCAAATCCGTTACTTGTCTAGACCTAAAAATAGCAGCACAACAACAAATGCAGCCTCACGAGAGTAGCCGCGTGGTCTGAGGCATTATGCTACGTTCTGGGCGGCCGCTCCCACCGGGCTCTGGCATGGGTGTGTGTGTTGTCCTTACTGTAAGTAGTTAGTAAGTCTTGGGACTGATGACCATAGCATTTCGTCAATAGGTGTACAAACATTTGACACATAATCGAAATTTATAGAACACCATACGAAGATGTCAAAAATTTTTGCTCCTTGGGGCCTGCACCACTATAAAGGTAGTGTAAAGATATTGTTTTTAAATGGTCCATATTTGCTGCTGTGTTGAGATGTTATTTTTATTTTCTTTTCACTACAGACTGTTTTGGCTTACATTATTGCCATTTTAAAGTAACCTGCGAGGATAAATTTATTTTTACAAAGCACCTACTTATTAATAATTACAGAGCTCACCGTATGTAGGCTATAACAAAACAATTACTTACGTCTACATTCAATGACGTACATATATAACCGTTATAAACTGTCTTATAACTGTCAAAACGTTTTAGTGTTATAAATTGATGTTATTAAACTATATTTGATATTTTTACAGTTCTCACGTTGCGATTACATATGTTTGCAGATGTTATTTCGATTGTAACAAAGATGAAGTTTATATTGCTATTCGTTGTTGTTGCGATCCATGGTTGCTGCTTTACGTGAAGGTGTATTGATTTTGTAATTTATACAACTATAATTGTCATAAAATAGTTGAAATATGCCTGTCAGTGACGTTAAATAATAGTATGCACTAATTTTATTTTACGAAGTAGTAGAGTTATTTTTTTTTTGGGTTGTTAGATTTTGATAAGGGTCATCTTTGATCGTGCATTACCTTCGCAATTTAGCCTTTTTCTTTTACGAGTATCTCAATAAATTCTTTGAAGTAGTGTTAGTGTTTACTCTCCGTCTGCTCATTCAGTATTTTCTTTTGGTTCGTTTTTCATGTGCACGTAAATTTCAAGTTTTCAAAAATCGCCATAATATGAACTTTTGGGCTACTATGTACCACCTGTAATGCACTCCCAATTTTGCTGACAGTGTGAAGCTGATTCTTTAGATGGAGAAAGAAACTGGACTGTTTGTTTTCACTGTTTATGTCTTAAAAAGGTGCGTTTATTCTGTTAGAAATTCGAGATAAATAGACTGTGGGTATGTATTTAGTTTTCTGATTAGTGACATTTTCTTTCGCTAATCCTATTTCATTGTGTACTATATTCTGTTTGGGTAAACTTTATTTCTTGTATAATTTTGTATGTTAGGGCGAAATTGTTTTTATGGGCTAAATGTTCAAATGTTTGTTAAGCTTAAGAGACTTAACTGCGGGGTCATCAGTCCCTGAACTTACAAACTACTTATAAACTAACTTACACTAAAGACAGCACAAACATCCATGCCAGAGGGAGGATTCGAACCCCCGACGGGGAACGGCCTCGCGCATCGGAACATAGAGCCTCAATGCGCTCGGCCACTCCGTCGCTGCCATAATACATCACGTAACGCTGTTCAGTAAAGTTACTTCCAATGACTCGTCTTAGAAGTCCTCGCTCTTAGCAATGTGAATGTTTTTTTTTTCATTCGTCCTCTCTGCTCGTGTCATCTTACGGTAGAACATTACAGATCTAGGAATATGTAATAAATCAAAATAATGAAAATGAAGAGAGTTAAGAGCCCACTCGGAGTGATACTGGTAGCTGTTTCTCGTGGGAAACATTCGCGGCTGGAAGAGCAAGCGACAATGGCACCACAGTAACCTCCGCCACACACCCTGCGGAGTGTGGTGCAGATGTATAGGTACGGTGTACTGGCTACAAGATAACAGTGTCAATTAAACAACTGTTTACCCCAGGAAATAACTAAATCATTTAAGGACAAAATATAATCCGTAATTACGAGAGAGAGATCGCGCAGTTCAAATTCAAATGTTCAAATGTTTGTATAGTCTACGGGACTTAACTACGGGGTCATCAGTCCCTAAATTTACAACCTACTTATGAACTAGCTAACACTAAGGACGGCACAAATATCCATGCCCGAGGGGGAATTCGAACCCCCGACCGTAGTGGCCGTGCTGACCGTGACTGGAGCGCCTCAGTCCCCTCGGCCACCGCGGCCGGCATCGCGCAGTTAATTCTGAATACTGTATGTAAAGAGCGTTTCATAGATTTTGATTCATTCTGTGGCACTCACCAGAACACGATTAAGTGGAACGAAAGTTTTCGCACGTGATCAGCATTTGCCCGTTTTTTTTTTTTTTTTTTTTTTTTTTTTTTTTTTTTTTTTTTTTTTTTTTTTTTTTTTTAATATATATGACTGCGCTGTAGATATTATAGCAGACTATAGCAGAAAGAGGTGCACTAAAATTCCTTTTATCTTAACCAAACGGTAATTTTTGCCTTTGATGTTCGTACACTCTGTACTTTCAAAGGACACTATTGGTCTTCTCCATATTCTAGAACTTCATATAACGCATAGTGTTTAATAGGACCACATTTCATTTACTTTATCTTAACTCCTCCTCCTCGTTCTTCTTCTTCTTCTTCTTCTTCTTCTTCTTCTTCTTCTTCCACGATTTTTTCGTTGGGTCTGTAGGATCGGCATTGTTATATTGGGATTGGCATGTTAGTAAGATTTGGCCGACAGTTGCCTACCTGAAGCCATACTTCCCCCGGGACGAAAATCTGTGTACTCCAAGCGTTTGGCGTAGAGTAACTCCATGTTCAAGTGTGAAAACGTTTTGTAAACATTTGTTTGTGAGGCGGGGCGCGTGTACCCGGCCGGTGTTTACCTAGTGGGAAGTGAGACCAACTGCGCTACTTCCAGGCTGCTTCTCACAGCCGCCCTTGTCGCCTATCCGCGAGACTGGCTAAATCCAGGAAAGTGTCGCCTCCCCGAATTCCGGAAGCGGAACTTAGCTGTTAGGGCGGGTTGTTTAGCAGGAACAAACGTTTCCAAGAACCTAACGAATGCCATTATGCACAAGGGGCCGTGAGTGAAAACCGAAAAGCCGCCGCGGACGTAATCACCACATTTATCTCACTGGGAACCGAGACAGCTCCAATCACGGTCTGCAGGCCACTACGGTCGGGGGTTCGAATCCCCCCTCGGGCATGGATATTTGTGCCGTCCTTAGGATTAGCTAGTTCATAAGTAGTTTGTAAGTTTAGGGACTGATGACCCCGTAGTTAAGTCGCATAAGCTATACAAACATTTGTACATTTTTTGGAGCCGAGAATATCGCAGACGCTTATGTATCCACAAGTACACAAACTCTTGCAACTCGTCGTCCGACTGAAATCGACGTTCACATATGCCCTTCTTCGGATCGCCAGGCGTGTGAAAAACTGGACTGTGAAAGATGCCGGCTGTATAGAGCATGTTGCACTGTGTCCCAACGAAATCGTTGAAGCTTTGTCTCCGACGTTTTGGCGTTATCGTGCAACAGGACTATTCCGCCAAGTAGCATTCCTGGATTTGTTTTTGACTTTATGGCGGGTCGCAGTTTTTACATAGGGAAGATTCCTCATGGTGCTATCCATTGCTCGAGGAACTCGGTGGACAGAGGAACCCACCAGTCAAAGAAGTGTATCCTGACCTTGCGGCTTCGGATCTCTTCGGCGGTGGACGTTTCCGCCGTTGGCTTTGCCATTCTTGGAATGGTGGCATCCGGTTTCGTCCGCTGTGAGGTACCCACCTGAAGCGTTCGGTATAAGAAAAATCCCTCCCTCAGACTACCAACACGACGAGGGGTATGCTTCAGCGATTTGTTTTGACATCTTCCGTTCACCGTCAGATTTTGACATCTTAAATGACGTGAAGAAATTCATGCGTGGGCGACGGTTTCAGTCGGACGTGCCGCGCGGGTGTGGCCGAGCGCTCTAAGCCACCTTGATGCGTAGTGCGCGTCTACTCTCTGTCAGAGGTTCCAGTCCTCCTTCGGTCATAGGTGTGTATGTTGTCCTCAGCATAAGTTAGTTTAAGTAGGTCATCATTCTAGGGACTGACGAGCACTGCAATTTGGCTCCATAGCTTAACAAACAGTTGAACATTATTTTTCAGTCAGACGAGGAGGTGCAAGTGTGTTTGCGGTTGTAGATCCCTCAACGTCCTACCGCATTCTGAGAAACTGAAGCTGATCATCTTCCAGTGGGATAAGCGTTTGGTGAATACTTTTGAATGGTGCCATTCCATGGTCGCGTTTGGCGGGTGTTCGGTTATCGTTTGACTGCCGCCTATACTCCAAAAGTGTTTCTTTGTCTGTCTATTAACAACAGACGTTTGCCTCTATATTTTAGGCAAAAAAAGTGTGCCCTTGTGTGAACAGAGCTAACATTGATTAGACTTCTCTCTTTTTTTTTTTTTTTTTTTTTTTTTTTTTTTTTTTTTTTTTTTTTTTTTTTTTGCTTATGGGACTTAACTACGGGGTCATCAGTCCCTAAACTTATGAACTACTTACGAACTAGGACGGCACAAATATCCATGCCCGAGGGGGGATTCGAACCCCCGACCGTAGTGGCCGTGCAGACCATGACTGAAGCACCTCAGTCCCCTCGGCCACCGCGGCCGGCTTGATTAGACTCCAACAGGTAATTATGTACTGTTGATATTGGTCCCGAGTTCTGTGCTGCTGTTTCTTCCTATCTAGTGTGTGAAATTTCATGTTTGTTAATTAGATAAAGCAGCTGTGTTGCAGAATTCTCCAGTCACAATGGCAAATGGAACCTCTACATATTACATGGCCGGGATATCGACAGACGTTATTCTGGTAATTGGCGTGGTGGTCTAAATCTACATGTACATACATACTCCGCAATCCACCGTAAGGTGCGTGGCGGAGGGTACACTGTACCACTACTAGGCATTTACTTTCCTATTCCACTCCCAAATATAAAGAGGGAAAAAAGAATGCTTATATGCCTCCGTACGAGCCCTAATTTCTCTTATCTTGTCATTGTGATCCCTACGCGAAATGTAAGTAGGCGGCAGCAAGATCGTACTACACTCAGCTTCAAATTCCGGCCCTCTAAATTTCCTCAACAGAAATTCACGAAAAGAACGTCGTGTTTCCTCCAACGATCCCCAATTCAATGGTCGACCCTACCAGTAACAAACCTCTGAACTGCTTCCATGTCTTCCTTTAAACTGATCTGCTGCGGGTCCCAAACACTTGAGCAATGCTTTAGACGTAGTCGTACAAGCGTTTTATAAGCGTTCTCCTTTACAGATGAAGTACATCTTCCCAAAATTCTCCCAATAAACCGAAGTCGCCTGTCCGCCTTAGAACTGTCCTTCTATGTTCGTTCCATTCCATATCGCTCTGTAATGTTACGGCTAGATATTTGAACGACGTGACGGCATCAAGACGTTCACTGCTAATACTGTATTCGAACATTATGGGATTGTTTTTCCTACTCCTGCGCATCACCTTACATTTTTCTACATTGCGAGCTAGCTGCCATTCTTCGCACCAACTAGAAATTTTGTCTAAGTCATCCTATATATTATAACAGACAGTTAAAGACGACACCCTCCGATACACCACAGCATCATCAGCAAACAGCCGCAAATTACAAGTTACTCTGTCCATCAGATAATTTATGTACCTGACGATACACTCGTCTCTGATGAACACTCGCCGTCGAGAACGAGGTACTGCATTCTATTACTTAGGAAGTCTTCCATCCAGTCACAAATCTGTGAATCTATTCCATAAGCTCGTATCTTCGTTAGCAGTATGTAGGGTGGCACCGCATCAAAAACCTTTTCGAAATCGAGAAAAACGCAATCCACCTGTTTCCCTTCATTCATGGTTCGCAAGATTCGCAAGATGTCATGTGAGAAAATGGTAAGCTACGTTTCACATGAACGATGTTTCCTAAACCCATGCTGATTCATAGAAAGAAGCTTTTCTGTTTCAAGTAAATTCACTATATTTGAACTGAGAATATGCTCCAAAATTCCACAGGAAACTTATGTCAACGATATTGGCCTGTAATTATGTGGGTCAGTTCTATTTCCATTCTTGTGAACGGGATTCACCTGCGCTTTTTTCCAATCACTAGGAACTTTGCGCTGAATTAAAGATTCGCGATAAATGCAAGCTAAGTAAGGGGCCAATGCCGCAGAATACTCTTTGTAAAACCGAACTGGTATTCCATCAGGACCAGGAGACTTTTTCGTATTTAGCTCTCAGCTGCTTCTCTACACCGGAAATACCTATTACTATGTCCTCCATTTCGGAGTTAGTACTTTCATCAAATTATGGTACATTTGTGCGGTCCTCCTGCGTGGAAGATTTCTTAAAGGTGAAATTTAGAACTTCAGCTTTCTGTTTTTTTTTTTTTTTTTGTTTTTTTTTTTTCCTATTACTGCCCCGGAATGATCAACGAGTGCCTGGATAGTGGGCTTTGACCCGCTTATCGATTTTACGTAGGACCAGAATTTTTTTCGGGTTCTCGGAAAGATGTTTTGCCAAGGTTTGGCTGTGGTAATTACTGTATGCTTCGCGCATCGATCTTTTTATAGACGCACGAATCTGTACTAGCTTTTGCCTGTCATCATTTGCGTGTTCTTTTTTTAACCGTGAGTGCAACAGCCTTTGCTTTCTCAGCAGCTTTCTAACATTATTATTATACCACGGTAGATCTTTTCCATCCTTAATCGTCTTTACTGGCACATATTTCTGTAACCCTTTATTAACAATGCACTTAAATTTAGTCCAAAATTCCTCTACATCCATAGTCCCGGAATTAAACGATGCCCATTCATTTTCTAAGTGCGATCCTTACAATTGTTTATCGGCCCTTCCCAACAAACACACGCTCCTAGACTTCTTGACTGGTTTATGAACTTTGGTCACCATCGACGCTGTGACGATATCGTGATCACTAATTCCTGTCTGTACACAGACATCGTTAATAAGGTCATGCCTGTTCGTAGCTATAAGGTCTAAAATATTTCCATTGCGCGTTGGTTGCCGGTTTAACTGCTCAAGACAGTTTTCGGAGAATGTGTCCAAAAGTAGCTCGCAAGACTGCTTGTCTGTACCGCCTGAAATGTAACTAGAGAGGTCCCAATCTATACTCTTATCGTTGAAGTCTCCCCCGACTAATATTACATGGCCCGGATACCTACGCACTACCTGGTGTAGACTTCCTTTGAATGAATCTAAAAGTGATACAGCGGCACTGGAGGGCCGGTAGAAACACCCAACTATTAACATTCCTTCTTTTAGACCTGTTTACGTGCCCAGATATCTTCACAGTTACTTTCAACGTCGATCTCAGTATAAAAAAATATCTTTGTCCACAGCAATGAACACTTCCCCTCCAGTTGTGTCCGATCTATCTTTCCGATATACATTCCACGCCTCGCTAAATATATTTGTACTTGGCACATTATGATTTATCCAGCTTTCGGTGCCGAAAACTATCTGAGCACAGTAATTTCCATGCATCGCGGCAAATTCGAGAACTTTGTTTTTAATACTTTGAAAGTTCACGGATAATATTTTAATATTCGAATTTTTGAGCCGAACGCGAATCGAGTCGAGTTTAGGAAGGCGAAAACTCGACATGTCAGCATATTTTATAGTGATTGTCCGATGTATGAGTTTCTCCATATGCGAAGTCATGCAGGCGTTGGACTTCTCAAGTGTTACGGATGTTCCGATAGTACTTGTTGTGAAGAAAATGCTCGTAACGCAGTCATATGCCAACGGCAACAACACTGTGACAAGGTAACCGTCGACTATCTTAGACAGACGGACATTGTGGCTAAAATCCCCTGCAAATCAATGCTCGAAAACACCAGCTGTGGCCAATCATTCGAGCCCAACCAAACCATTCCCTCGCTTCACGTAATAAATTCCACCTCACCTAACAACGCAGAGATTGTTATAAGCATACCAACGTCATTATTGGATCTTCTGAAAGTGGAAGCAAGTCTTGCAGAAACGTTGGTTACGAATGCATCAATGCTGCCAAAAGTTTATCCTTCAGGTTTGTGGTGACGAACTACTGTGGTGCCTTTGAATTCGATTTGTTTAACAACGGGCTATAAGATGCCTGCGCTGCCCTGGAAGGTACCTGACTTTTAGTGCTTTTGGTACGTTATCTGTTAACTATGGTTGTGCTTCAGAAGTATTCGTGGATCCGGATGATTATTCTATATGTTCGGTGTTTCGCCCAGTCCGCCTCATGACGAGGAATGGTTAGCTTTGTGGCAAATCGGAAGATAATACACTGCTAGTTGAAAGTCTGTTTCAATTTCTTGACGGTATTATTTTCTTATTATGCAATTTGTTGTGAAGCGTTTCCTCCTTTCAAAAATTCGTCTTTCTTCTTGCTTTTCGAGTTGCCTTGTATCATTTTTCACACTTAATTTTAGTCGTTCGACTTTGCGTTTAGAAATGTGCATTCATTCCACATAGATCTCTGAGATTTTCCTTTTCTTGTTTTTTTCTTTTTTCTTATGAACAATGTAAAGTAATAATTCACCTTCTTCTATAATGGTAATACTGATGTTATTTGCCGACCGCAGTGGCCGAGCGGTCTGCGGCGTGCCAGTTACGGTCTGCAGGGCCGCTGCGGTCGGGGTTCGAAACCCCCTCGGGCATGGATGTTTGTGCCGTCTTTAGTATAAGCTAGATCATAAGAAATTTGTAAGTTTAGGGACTGATGACCCCGTAGTTAAGTCCCATAAGCTCTGCATACATTTGAAATTTGAAAATTAGATGTGAGTTGCGCTTCCATCCATGAGAAGTTTTCTCGTCTGCATTCCACACAGAAAATCAAAGTTCTTTCCTCGACAATGCTAGAGATTTGTCCGTGACTGGAATGCTTGAACGGGGTTTCTTCAGTCTCCAGAGGAGAGCTCGATGTATTTGTTTTTAATGCGAAGGCAAAAAACATATGCGAGAATAGTATGATTACCACATACCCATTGACTACCAATATAGATTTCCATTGGTTCATGGCCTTGAACGGGGTCTAATTAGCCTCCTGAGATAATCTGAAGAGCTATTTGAAGGAGATGGAGCGACTCATCTTACGAAAATTAAGCTTAACGCTCGGGATTACATGACTCTTCAATACTGCTGTCCAGTGACACGTTATGTAAGTTGACAGCAGTTACTTGGCAGAACCGCGCGCACTCGAATGCCGAATCACGCTGTTTAACACAGTCTAACAGTTCCATAATTAATTATACCCTCTCTTGCCCGCCCTTTCCTTACCGCCCCTCCCCAACGTCTATTTTTTTCTCGATTATGTCACTCCGTAAACTCTAAATTATTTAATTAACAGCTAACAGTTAGGAGGCTTACGTTTTATGTTTGTGTATAAAAATATGCTGTTTGAAGACAAGATGGTGTATGAAGCAAGCCGCATAGTGAACAAGTATCTACTATTTTTAACTGTGAGAAAATGTCTAAATATTTGTTAATCTGTCGGACCAAACTGCGTGGTCATCAGTCTGTAGCTTACAAATTACTTAAAGTAAAGTAAACTAACCTAAGGACAACACACACACCCATGCCCTAGGGAGGACTCGAACCTCCGACGGCGAGCAACCGCGCGCTCCCCAACGAGGCGCCTTAGACCGCTCGGCTTCTCCACCACGGCTAAATTTGAAAGCTAGAAGTCAGTTAGAAAGAGGCAGTATGCCTAAATTTTTCTTGGATTTGTCACACATTTTAATATTTCTCAGTAATTAATTTTCTTTCGAAAATTTTCCCTGTTTTGTGTGGCGTATACATTTATGTTTGCGAAAATTGTACCCCCTCATCTTCTCCCACCTTTTCCGGAAAGGATGCGCCTGACTCAGAACGGACCTTCACGCCATAAGCTACACGTCACTAATCTCAAATAATTATAATTATAAAGGGTATTATTTCTCCCTCTACGCACTACAATAAGATGCAATCTTTCTGGTAGTCGCATATACGGACAAATAATTTTCCTGGTCCAGAATGAAACTTTCACTCTGCAGCGGAGTGTGCGCTGATATGAAACTTCCTGGCAGATTAAAACTGTGTGCTGGAACCGGGACTCGAACCTGGGACCTTTGCCTTTCGCGGGCAAAGGTCCCAGGTTCGAGTCCCGGTTCCGGCACACAGTTTTAATCTGCCAGGAAGTTTCAATTTTCCTGATAATTGCAAAGAAACTGCGGAAATGCTGGCCACGTAAATGAACATTAGTATTGCTCCACCAACGGAGTTTGCAATGTGATTCGTACACTGTACACACTATCAGTAGGACAGTGGTCTTACCCACCTCCGACCATACACACTTCGTTTTCCACTATTTTCCTAAATCGCTCCTGGCAAATTCAGGGTTGGTTTCCTTAAAAAGTGCTCTGTGTATTTCCTCCTCATCCTCGATAAAAAAACTATCCGAGCGTGTTCTCCGTCTCTAATGACCAATTTGTCGACGGTGCTTTACACCATAATCTGCCTTTCTTCTCTTATTACTTCGGGACTTCTGTATCATACATGATTAGTCTCCAAATGACGTGGGATGGAATCAGTGAGGTCCTGTTAATGACAGTGCAGAATCTCTCTCTATGCAGTTCCTGTTTCAGTCCACAATTCGGCACGAATGGTTGTTGCAACCCTTTGGTGAACAAGTGGTAGGACAACCATACCGAAATATATGCTGGATGAGTGAGGGGCTGTTGGGACCTGCTGGCAGGAAATCTATGGTACCCGGCATTCTTTGGAGAAGCGTTTCAGATACCTCACCACCTATGGCCAGCAATCAGTCTGCTGAATAATAGGAAGCAGAGTTGATTAAATGGGGCGAAATACCCCGTGTTCCAAGATAGCTGTGCTAAGTCTGTAGTTTCCCACGTCGTCTCGATTGTTGTTGAAGAGATGGTATGCCGTATGCCATGTCTCCCCAAACGACTACACTTTGTCCCCTACTCAGCTCATCAATGCCGTCAGCCATGTTCGTTTCCACGACATCTGTGTTGCTATCGCTGTTCTGCAGGTTGAAGCTGATCTCGTCCACCAGAGACGGCGTTCACGTTTCCATCGCAGTCCGAGGCGTTTGCGATTGCTGGACAATGGAAGCCGGTTCATTCAAATGCGTGTCACAAGTCCAAGCCGGGCCTGCAGTAGACACGTCCACAGTCGGTGCTCCGCGACGAGGCAACACTTCGGACGGAGACGTACGGCCGCTCCTCGAAGAAAGCAGTGCCCCCATTATGCTGCCACCATCGTATATCTTACCTAGGAACCAGGAAGATAACGTAAAATGATTACGGCATGAAGGACTACAGAAGAACGCAGGCAACTACTTTTCCTTCGATCAATACGGGAATTGAATATAGCAGGAAATGGATGATATCGGGTACGATGTACTCTCTACTATGCACTGTACTGCGGCTCGTGGTGTGTACACTGCTGGGCAGAAAGGGTACAGCATGCAAAAGGGCTCTAGCATGTTATTTCAGTGACTACAAAATTGAGTTAAATTTATGAAGAACTTATCAGTGCACTGTTCTTGCCGGCCGTGGTGGTCGAGGGGACTGAAGCGCTCCAGTCACGGTCTGCACGGCCACTACGGTCGGGGGTTCGAATCCCCCCACGGTCATGGATATTTGTGACGTCCTTAGTATTAGCTAGTTTGTAAGTAGTTTGTAAGTTTAGGGACTGATGACCCCGTAGTTAAGTCCCATAAGCTACACAAACATTTGAACATTTTGTTGCACTGTTTTGTCGAAAACTGACATTTTGAAACCGTAGCTGTGTACGAAGTACAAGTTTGATTCTTCCAAAGAAGAAAACAGCGATGAACCTATATTAATAACGCTAAGTAATTTTTAAAAACGCTATTTTTTTAAATAAATAATATTATTCATTGTATTTGGTTGCTGTTTTCTTCTTTGCCTGTGCTTACTAGTATGACGTGGCACCCGGTGATCTCTAGATGCATGCAGAAAGGGCACAAGATGTCGGTGACGATCCGCTGTGTCATCAGAGTTCCATCTGTCGCAGCCAGCCGTGACCTGACTTTATAGGCGGTAGCTCCCCTCACCATGATCCCAAGAAACATTGTTATTACAGCAGTCCCTTTAAAGGCCGAAATTCTCAAAATAACGAACAACTTCCCGATTTAGCATTATTCGAGGTCGACGCTGGATAATGGCACTAGGTCTCGATTTGCCACTTTGTGATGAGGTCGCAGAGATTGAGTATGCCATCTCTCTGCATTCTGAATCACTTAAGCTGGTACTCTGTTCTCTGTATGCCCTCCACGTGTTGCTTTACCCGGATCATTCATCTCCGTGTTGCAGTTTTCGCAACTGTTAAAATAGGTGAAATTTGCTGGCGGATTAAAGCTTTCTGCCTGATCAGGAATCTAACCATGGACCTTACATTTCACAGACGAATCTGTTACCGAGTCATCTATCCAAGATTGAATCACAACTACTCGCCTTTGTAGTGTTAATTCTCGTAACCGTCAGGGCTAGAAGATTCATTTGGCAAGAACTTAAGCCACGAAATCAAAGTTCCATTGTTTTGCCGTACGTGTCGTAATGGAAGCCGGGCCAGACTAATAAAGGGCGTTAAGCGTCTAGTTCTTGCCGAGTGACAAGTCAATGTCTCACTCGGTTTGGAAGTTTCAAAACGACGATACTCCAATGTCCAGAGAAAGATTCAATAGTGCAATTTCAACCAGCTTTCGTCTTTCCTCCTCCTTTCTTTTAAAAGAATTGATCTGTTACCTAAGATTCTAACAGATTTTGATCTTACATAAAATTAATAAGTGCATCTAAATCATCTGATGAGTCATTCAGGGACCACACCGGAAGATTACGTAGATAAGGCCGATGAACAGAATTCGGTGCCCTGAAATTGTTTTACTAGTGACGATCGTAATCAGCTCCTTGGATTCAATCATTGTACGAACATGGAAATGGCAGATACTAAGATAATCGATCACGGGATAGAAAAGCAACTACATCGCCTACTAAATGTTCAAATGTTTATAAACCTTTTGGACCAAACTGCTATGATCATCAGACTAAACTAAACTAAGTTGAATTAACTTAAGGACAACCACACACCTGTGACCCAGGGAGAACTCGAACCTCCGACGGCGAGCAATCACGCGTTCGGCAGGGAGGCGCTTTAGAACGCTTGGTCGCTCGACCGCGGCAATCGCCAACTAATGGAAGGCGTCAGTACCAGATGAGAGGGCGACAACAGAGTCTACGCGAAACAACTTGCTGCCGTTCTAGCAGCAGTTCATCGCGGCTCATTGGAGGTTACCTAACAACCGTTATTAACCGGACTCCTAGAACA
The DNA here is from genome assembly GCA_026315105.1 of Locusta migratoria. NCBI lineage: Eukaryota > Metazoa > Arthropoda > Insecta > Orthoptera > Acrididae > Locusta > Locusta migratoria. The sequence continues at coordinate 78,103,378 of CM048755.1, read as the reverse complement.
ACCGCTCATAATTATAGGCCGCGCGCGCTATGGAGCGCCTTGCTGCGGAGAGCGCGGCTGATTCGCCTCGGAGATTCGATGTCTCCCTCAAGTATGGATGTGTTTCTCCTTAGCATAAATTAGTTTCAGTAATTTCTAGGTCTAGAGAATGATGACCACTGCAGTTTGGTCCCATAGTTTTACAAACATTTGAACATAATTATAGGTCTACATTGCCGACGTCGCTTTTGTTGTAGAATTACGGAACATGTTTTATACTCGCGCATTATACCGTTTCATTTTCTAGAAAGAAAATCTATACAGACATGAACACGGATTCAGCAAAGAGTGATCTCGTGAAAATTAGCTCGTTCTGTTCCTCCCTGAGATCTACAGAGATTTAGAAATGACCGCTCACGGTGATACGTAGTTCCTAGATTTCAGGAAGCCGTTTAATACTGCCCACGCAGTTGTTCAGCGAAATAATACGATCTTATTGAGTGTCGGACGCCGGCCAATAGGAAGAAGGGAGCTTGCCTCCATATGCCGGCGCACCACAGCAACATCAACCAGTTCTACAGTTGGGATCTAGGAGTCGACATAAGAGTTCCATCTACGAGGGCCTGCAATCTCTCTTAGCACAAGCCGGAACAGTTGCTATTGCCTTGCAGAACTGTGTAATAGGAAGAATTTTGTACCGCTCTAGGCATTTCATGTGTAATAAAAATATATTTGGGCTGGTCACTTCTTTTAGTTACAGACTTATGTCCACATCCTTGGTCGTCACGGTCCATCTGCATCCCGGAGACATAACACTACTGGTGAAAACTTCCTAGAAACACGAACTACTTTAAAATATCTAAAACTAGCCTTAAGTTGAATGACCACATAACACAAGTAGTTGGAAAAGAAGATCCCAGATTGAGATTCATTTGAAGAATCGTAAGGAAATGTACGCTGGCGTAGCAAATGCCATGGGATAGCCAATATGGTTTGGGGCTCCTCTGGGCCTGTGCACTGCTACTCTGGACGCAGAAGCCAATTCTGCTCTGCTGCTGGATGCAGGATCCATGCCATGGAGATTAAGTTTCATGACATCCCATATATATTCGATTAGCTTCAAATCTGGCCTCCGGGCTGTCAATCTCAGTCTTGAACAATCTCGACATGTTGCGGGAAGCATTCCCGGGCGGTGTGGGAGCGATGTGGCGGTGCGTTATCACTTGGAACACCAATGAACCGTCAGGGAGGTGCAAGGCGAAGAATGGGTTGACATGGAGGATGGACTTCGTGCCGCTCAGCATACTGTGAACCATTGAAAAATCCCATCTGAACAATTGGGCGACCCATTCCACCCCATAATAGACACTTGAACCCCAGCTTCTTCGGAGGTGGGATTCATCAATTAATATAGTCTGCGCCATTCACGGTGCCTCCCATCGGAACGATCCAATTGACATCTTCATTCTTCCTCCCGTATCATCTTCCAGCAGTGTTCCAGTCTACATCCATGGTGCTTGGTGACTAATGAAAGCCGCGGTGGAATGGCCGAGCGCTCTAAGGCGCCTTGCTTCGGAGCGCGCGGTTGCTCCTCGTCGGAGATTAGAGTCCTCTCTCAGGCATGGGTGGTGTGTTCTCCTTGGGTTACTTTAAGTTAGTTTAAGTAGTTTTTAAGCCTAGGGACTCATAACCGTAGTAGTTAGGTCCCACAGATGTATCGCCTGCTCCCGTACACGATAGGACCCACTTTCCTTCCGATTGCACATTGTAAGACGTGTCTAGTACGACCTGTGTTGAATTGAGCCGTGATGTGTTGCCCTTATGTCGCTATTGACTATCCGGGGATGGCCGTGCGGTTTGAGGTGAGGGTTTGCGCGGCCGCTCCCGCCAGACGTTAGATTCCTCCCTCGGGCATGAGCGTGCGTGCTCTTCTTAGCATAAGATAGTTTAAATTAATTAAATAGTGTGTAAGTCTAGGAACTAAGGACCTTTGCAGTTGGGTCCCTAAGTTACGCAAAGTTCAAACTAGTGACGATCCGTTTCAGGTGTCGCCAGTGAGGGTCATCGAGAGTGGCTGGACGGACGATGGTTCGTCTGTAATCGACTGTGACATCTCATCTAACCATTCACGATACATTCGAGACAAGGTTGAGCATGCGATTCATAATTTCTCACCACCGCCTAAATTGAAATTCCCATCTGTTCTGTACATACCACTGTATTCCGTCGGATCACGACGACCTTACACAAACAAATCAAATGTTCAAATGTTTGTAGCACTTATGGGACTTAACTACGGGGTCATCAGTCCCTAAGCTTACAAACTACTTATGAACTAGCTAACACTAAGGACGTCACAAATATCCATGCCCGAGGGGGGATTCGAACCCCCGACCGTAGTGGCCGTGCAGACCGTGACTGGAGCGCCTCAGTCTCCTCGGCCACCGCGGCCGGCACAGGCCACCAGTGTTCCAATGTTTCAAGTCAGTGTGTGTTGACAAGAAACGTTTTAGAATTTTAATTCTGTTCTCAGTTTCAGTTAACGTACTATATACAGGGTGTACATTTTAACTGAAGACATTCAAATATCACGGAAAACTACACTTCAGCTCAAAAACAGGTGTAATACTAATTTGTTTGTACCGGAGGGGCACTTCAGTTATACTATTCTCGCCCACCCCCCTCAACCCTGTGCGTGGGTGGCGGAGGGCTGACAACTTTGAAATCTTCAGTGGGTTCCCACGGTTTTTGTCGCATATTACGATTGTACGGCAAAAATACATACGTTTCGTCTTAAACATTTTTTCGTTTCCCCAGAGATAGTGCTGTAATCCGCGGAATCGAAATGAGTCCACAAATGTAATTTACAACGTGCAGTTCAATTCCCATTAAATATTCAATGGCACGGGTGACTCCACATTCATACTGCGAGAGTAGGACTCGTCAGTAATTCATAACGTTTACTTGTTTACCCCATCCGCAACGTTTTATCCCTCTGACATATCGAATACGGGACTATTCTATGCGCCACTGTGGCTACGTTACGAACACGACGTATCGTAACACGCAGTACATTGTGGCCGGAGCTCCTGTATTTAGCAGGCGTACAAAGAAAGCAACTCTTAGGATTACGTGTACAGTGTTTACTTCGTGCACACCTACGTATCATTCCTAGACAAGACGTGCAAATAGACGATGAACGCTGCAACCACAGAAGAAAAAATTGAAATAATCTTGATTTACGGCGAATGTAAGAGAAGTGCTGACACTGCTGTTACCATGTATGCCGAGCGTTTTCCAGAGAATGTTCGCTGTCCTTCGTCCTTTACAAGGTTGTGAACGCCTGGTGGCAGTGAACAGACTAGCAAGCGGAAACGAAGCAAACCAGTTACAGGGGAAGCTAAAGAAGTAGCAGTACTAGCAGCAGTACACCACAAGCCACAGGTAATTGTTGGGCAGTTACACAGCGATTCTGGTGTTTCTATCGGTAGGATGTGCAACGTATTGCATCATCGTAGGTACCATCAATACCACGTGTCACAGCATGTTCATAGGCGGATAGTATGTTGTGGATGAGCACAAACGACCCTCACGTTCTTGCCGAGGTACTGGTCGGTTAACGTACGGTGTGGCATCAAGGGGAACGAACTCATTACCCTATATTTTATTTATGGTACGTTGCAAGGACACAAATATGCAACGTTTTTGGAACAGGAACTAGCGATACTACTACACGATATTGCCCTGGATGTTCGGAAACGGATGTGGTTTCAGCACGAAGGGTTTCCAGCGCATTACGCAAGTAAAGTACGCGAAGTATTAGACCATGTTTACACTGGTCGGTGGATCGACAGAGATGGCCCTATTAACTGACCTGCTAGCTCACCCGTTTTGACACCACTAGATTTCTTTCCGTGGGGATATTTTAAGGGTAAAGTGTACAATATTAAATGTTTGTGAAGCTATGGGACCAAACTGCTGTAGCCATCAGTCTCTAGACTACTTAAACCAACTTATACTAAGGACAACAGACACACCCATGCCAGAGAGTGGACTCGAACCTCCGACGGGGAGGTCTCGAAACTCCGACGGTGGGGGGAGGGGGTAAGGTGTACCAACTAGTTCCAACAGGCCGTGAAGACATGATCTCCGGGGAAGGAACGCTTGTGCTGACCTTTCCACAGATATGACTATATCCTGTGTACAATCCTGTGTTTGCTAATGTAACTGATTCCTTACAGTTCGTCTTCCAGGTTGGATTTTGCGGATCTTCCCATTTGGTCACTCTGTTCAACTTAAGTAATTTTTGTGCATTTCTTACGTTGTGCACGTGTTATTCATCGACGTCTCACAGCTGTAACTCATTTCGTATTTTCATATTTCATTTGTTCTCTATGCGTTGCCACCTGCTCCCTATCGAGGGGGAAAAAGTCCTTATTTCGTCTCTTCCGTACTGACGTGTATAGTCAACATACTGTCGGTTAAGTCGGCAATGTACACAAAAGAAAACAAATGGAATACGACAATGCGAAATGAGTTACTGCTGTGAGACACAGATGAATAATGCGTTCACGGCGTAAAAATAAGAGCAACAACTGTACAAAATGAGACTGTGACCATATCGGAAGAGAGGTATAATACAAACCCGTAAAACGAGAAACTGTAAATAACCACTCATTTAAATTACAAAAAGACGAGAACTGTTTACCTAATTTATAAAAATGGAAGTCTGTTCGTATTTTGTGCGCTGCCATACCATTCATCCGATTGGGATGAAACTTTGTCAACATATTACTTGCACTTTCGCGATGAATATAGGCATAATTATATCAATGTTCACTTAGTTCAGGAGATATAACGCCAGGAACACTGTGATGACAAACTGCCGCATTAGGAATTACTTTTAAATATATTACGACTTTGTCACTGAATTTATTCGTTACATATTTTTCAAACAGTATCCATATAAGCCGCTGAATGTACCTACAGATTTATATCACTGTAAGTCCGCCCCCTGTACCTCAAACAGTAACGTCGCTGACTACCACGCAAGGGGCCCGGGTTCGATACCCGGTAGGGGACTGGGTGTTTTGTGTTGTCTATCATCATCATCGACATGCAAGTCGCCGAAGTGGCGTCAACTAAAGAGACTTGCACTTGGCGGCACTATGGCCAAGAATGCCGCGGCGGAGCAGCTGAGCGCATTGAGGCGCTATGCTACGATGCGCGAGGTCGTTCCCCGTCGGGGGCTCGAATCCCCCCTCGGGCATGGATGTTTGTGCTGTCTTTCGTATAAGTTAGTTCATAGGTAGTTTGTACGTTTAGGGACTGATGACCTCGAAGTTAAGTCCCTTAAGATTTACAAACATTTGAACTTTTTTATTTTGCCAAAAAATGCCATACGATATCATTATATCACTTTAAAACACATGGCTTAGAAGATACATCATGAACATTGAAATGTGCGAGAAACTGCTAGGTCAGACGATAATGTTGCACATCTCCTAATCCATTGGACCGATTTCAACTAAATTTGTTGCGCATATTCTTCGCCGTGAGGGAAGGTTTCTGTCTACATAAAATTTCGTATGGTGCATGGCATAGGGTACTCTACTTAGGGATTTCGACAAAATCTATATTTTATTTTATTCCGATCTTGAAGGAATTTCGTTCATTTCGCCATCGAAACAACAGGAACGTCAGTTTCTACATAATATTTGTGCACATATTCCTTACCGTGAGAAAAAGTTACTGTCTACGTAAAATTTCATACGATGCATGGCTGAGGGTACTTTCGACATATTTTCACCAATCACAATGAAAATGAACAGATGTATATACAGGGTGTATCAAAAAGGTTGGCGCAATCTTACACGATTGAAAGTACACGATAATAGAAGCAAAAATGTCCCAGCAAACATGGGCCCGCAAACGACCCGTTTGCGAGATAAATGTTCAAATGTTTATAAATCTACGGGACTTAACTACACTGGTCATCAGTCCCTAGGCTTACAAACTAAGGACAACAAATACACCCATGACCGAGGGTGGACTCGAGCCTCCAACGGCGAACCTTGCAACGCTCGGTCACTCCACCGCGGCTTTGCGAGATAATTATGAATGTATCGTTCCAAGCCGTCACTGACGTCTCTGTAAACATCGCCCTGGTTAGTACACATTAATTTGAAATTTAGACTTCACTATTAAGTTTTCAAAAATGTTCAGGTGTTTGTTAAGTTTATGGGACTTAACTGCGGGGTCATCAGTCCCTAAACTTACAAACTACTTATAAACTATGTGACGATGTACTTTCCCGGCGTAATGATTCATAATATTCTTCTCGGGTTTCCTGCCGGATCAAAACGTCATCTTGACACAATATTTCGGCGGTCCACATGGCCGCCATCCTCAGGTGACACTGCTGGTACTCCGACTCGCCGAGACGGAATCCTATTCCTCACTTCTATCTTCTTAAATGCGGCGTTCTCTTTGTGTTACGTCTGTTGTGTGTTTTCTAAATCTGCAGCACCGGAATTTTTTTTTTTTTTTTTTTTTTTTTTTTTCCAGAAGTTCGGTATTTTCTGAGCTTGGATTGCATTTGACTTCAGCAAGTATTTTACAGGGAGACCCTTACAAACCCATCTTGAATTTTCCATTTCTAATACAGTGGACGAAAATGTTCATAACATCTCCTTGCTTTTTCAATATAGATATGCCCGAGGGAGGACTCGAACCTCTGGAAAGAACGGCCGCCCAGCCTGCAACATGACGCCTTAGACCACGCGGCCATTCCGCGCGGCTATGTTCTGTTCAGGGACTGATTTAGAAGAGTTGCCGAATTCGAATGTTCGGTTTTCCAGCAGCAGGTAGAAGTTGCCGAATTCGTATGAGTCGGTAGATAAAAAAATTCAAATGTTCAAATGTTTGTAAACTATGGGACTTAACTACTTTGATTATCAGCCCCTAGGCTTACAAACTACTTAAACTAACCTAAGGACAATAAATACGCCTATGTCCGGGGGAGGACTCGAATCTCCGACGGCGAGCAGCGGCGAGCTCCGCAGCTTGGCGACTCCACCGCGGCGATTAAAATAGTTGCACCATGAACCTTGTGGCGTCCCCCAATTGGACTAGTTTCGCTTTATGACCTTACAAATCATGAATTTTTCTTACCTTATGTAATAAATAAAAAGGAATGAATGTTTGTTTATTTGTTCGACTCTTGTGTGCTGCTGTACCGTTCACCCGATTGCGACGAAACTAGGCACACTTTACCTTCAAAACAAGAGGGAAGTCACTGTGTACTTAAAATTTGATATGCTGCCTACGACCATAGATAATGGTGGACTAGGCATGGCATCGTTTTCATAGCACCAACATCTTCTCAGCTAAATTATTGCTTTGCCAACAGTCACGTTGTAGTGTTCAGGTTTGATTGTGAATTTACAGAGCGTTTTGCTTGTAGAACAGTGACATGAAATTTCACGTATAAGTATTATTAGTTTAAAACAGTGGCATTTTTTGAAAACAGCTAAGTTGTTTATTGTATGCGGCTAATGTTTGCCAATAGTCATGTTGCTACCACAAATGTGTATAGCTGTCTGCTGTTGTTTGCCCGGTCTACTGGTATCTATGGTCGAAGTACGGTGCATGCCAGATGGTGGGGCCCTCCTCAACCTACGAACTTCAACAAAATCTATCGTTTTATTCGGATATATAATGTTTTCACAGATGGATAGGCAATGGACTGAGGAGGTGCAGTTGTTCGACAGAGAGGCTAGGAGGCGAGTGGCAGAGAAAGGGGACGGAGATGAGCAGAGAGAAGGTAGCAGGAGATGAATAGAAAGAGGGGGCGGAGATGCAAAGAGAGAGGTATTGAGAGGAGGGGATGTACAGAGAGAGCAGGAAAGAGAGGGTAAAGGGAACGACAGACGGGCTAAAATAAGAACCCGTGCGACTCCGGGTTTTCAGCGAGTGGGTAGTAATTACTATATCGTGTAGCTTCGTGGCGTGCTACAAGACGTGTTTCGATTATAGTTTCTCATTTTTTAAATGCATGACATATTTTGATCTGTCTGAAAAACCTGCAGACCTGTTCATTTGCGTCAGTAACATTGTGTGTCCACTATGCTTTCCGCACCCTGATTTGAAGTTCCGACTCATATGCGACGGATTTGCATAGATATGAAGATTATCCATAGAGACCTAAAGATGTATTAAAAAGGGCAACTCATATTGAAGGTTAAATGACAACTCTTTTACCTATCAATATAGTTATTGTTCTTCCGTGACGAATATGTTGGCGATAGTGCATTGTAATTTGCGCGGTCAGATTTTGTGCTGTAGTGGGAAAGCGTTCCGTTGCAGTGATAGGAAGGCGGTTAAAATCACAGTCCTGCAATCCCGATTATGGGGGTCCTTCCTTTCCCTAAATTTCTTAGGACAAATTGAGTGACGGTCCCTGTAAAAGGCGTCGTTTACGTTCCGGATACAAGGGAACCGTCTCTACTGCCCCGACAGTGGTCGTTCCTTCTTCCATCTTTCTGCATGAATACGATTATGTGTCCAGAGCGCGTAAGTTGGTGGCTTCTTCTGGCAGACGTTGTCCCGGGGGCGTGGCAGCCAGAAACACGGCCACAAGACGCCTCCGGGCTTAGCCGTTCCACCTGTCGCATAGTTACCCAACTCACCAGCCGGTCAAGTTTGCGCTGCGATGAATACTTCCACGTAATCTAGTGCAAAGTCCGATACACTCGAGCTCAAAGTTTCCCTTGCCTCGCCTAAATTACTTCAGCTGTACATGTCACGCGTTATCACCTCCGAGTTACTAATAATGGAAGAGTGTAAATGGTAAACATAATGTTGATGTCTCTCCATGCGATTTCCACATTTTTCTAAGCCTTAGAAAAACATCGTGGTCGTTGATTTGCTTCAGACGGGAATGTGCACGACCCTAGTTCCGTAGACGTCCTCCAAATTTTTCCTTCAACGCACTGACCATACTGTCTGACGCTGGAACAGATGTTAGGGAATTGGATATGACCTACACACCTTTCCCTAATCCCTCTGCCCGTCACCTCCCACTTCTCTGGCCCTCTATCTTACCTTCCTCTTATACTTCTCTCTGTATTAGCTAGCTGAAAAAGCGGCGTTGCTCGAGTTTTTATTTATTCTGTCATTCAGTTAGTCCATATACTTCCCTCTCTCTATCTTCCTACCTCCTCCCCCCCCTCCTCCACCTCCTCGGTAGCCACCTCTTCCTTCTCCACCTCCGCTTCCTCTTCATCCTCATCCACCCATCCATATGCCTGCTCTATCTCTGCAGGTCTTCTGCCCCCTCACTCTGTTCCCCCCCCCCCCCCCCGTGTATATAAATCAAGTGCCCTCCGCCATGCACCGTACGAGTTATTAGGTAGGCAGTTCCGTTCCTCTCCTTTTGCAGATGAAGTGAACAAAAATTTACCGCAGTCGGATGAATGGCGTAGCAGTGCTAAAAATACTAATCTAATCCAAATTGGTGATGCCAACACAAAATTACCTATTTGGTTATCTTTGGTTTCCTGGCTGTTCCTCAGGGCGTTCCATATTTTTTTCTGTATAAATCACCTCTATCCCTTTCAGGTCCTGCACGCACAATTGTGCGGTTTTAGTTTTGCTCTCTTTATTTCTTTGTGATTCACGCTAGGAACTTCGAGTCTGCATCACACAATCGTGGATGGACTGTGCTAACGTGCAATGTGTTTCACTTCCATATTTCTACACTGTATGACACCAGCAGTTGGCAAAATTGGAAGACTTACTGACAAGATTTTTTACTTGTGAAGCTATCATATCTGACAGCCAGTTAATTTTATATGTTCTTGTGATGTTATTATGTAATTTCTTTCAAAGGCATATTACTGTAAGATGGTGCAGATCATAAAAATTTGTAGTGAAGACCCAAAACAAACAACTGTGTCGGTACAAAATTTTTTAAAATAAATTTATCTTCTTTTTTGTAATGAATTACTGTATGTATTTTGTAACTTTAACGTCCCCGTCTATATTAATCTCGCATAACCAACAACCTTGGATCTGAAAGGGCTATTGGAAAGCGAACGCCGGCCGCGGTGGCCGAAGGGACTGAGGCGCTCCAGTCACGGTCTGCACGGCCACTACGGTCGGGGGTTCGAATCCCCCCTCGGGCATGGATATTTGTGCCGTCCTTAGTATAAGGTAGCTGATAAGTAGTTTGTAAGTTTAGGGACTGATGACTCCGTAGTTAAGTCCCATAAGCTGAACAAACATTTGAATTTGAATATGGAAAGCGAACAAGCCGCGGTGGAGTAGCCGAGCGGTCTAAAGCGTCTCGTTGCGGAGCGCGCAGTTGCTCGCCGTGGAGGCTCGAGTCCTCCCTGGGTCATAAGTGTGTGTGTTTGTCCTTAGGTTAGTTTACCTAGGTTTAAGTAGTTTGTAAGCTACTGACTGATGACCACGCAGTTTGGTCCGATAGATTTACAGACATTTGAACAGTTTGAAAGCGAACAAAACAATAGCCGGCCGCGGTGGCCGAGGTGACTAAGGCGCTGCAGTCACGGTCAGCACGGCTACTACGGTCGGGGGTTCGAATCCCCCTCGGGCATGGATATTTGTGCCGTCCTATTTCGTAAGTAGTTCATAAGTAGTTTGTAAGTTTAGGGACTGATGACCCCGTAGTTAAGTCCCATAAGCTTAACAAACATTTGAACAAAACAATATATATTTATATATACATAGTATGAGAAAAAAATGTGGTCTGTTATTTTAAATCGTCATCTATTACATTGTTAGAGAAACGAAAACTTTCAGCGTAAGTATATTTCCCGTGTAGGCCTCAGCAACCATATAACGGCAATTAAGGAACAGAAATGATATTGAGAAGGCTTGCGCTCGACTTGAGAGTCGGTCACATTGATCTCCGTCGTTTCCCTTGACGCTAACAGCAGCTTGATACCACCACTGATGTCTTCCCCACCCCGTTGTTGCTCGGCCTCTAATGTACACCTTAAGCGCTACCTCCCTCTCATTCTTGAGTCATCTACAAGCCTTCGTGTCAAAACTTGGCAGATATCTTTGTCATGCTTTGTTTATAAAACCGTGCCCATTACAGCGGTGTACATTATCTGTGGCCGGCGGGAAGATGCAGTGTGTAGTGAACTAGGTCACAAATGTCAGCTCGCCGCCTCCCGACCAGATTGAGTATGGTTTTTACGTAGTTTTACTCTTCCCCCTATCGGAACCCATCAGTCAGTCTCCAGTGACACCCTCGTCGGTGGGACATCAGTAACAAAAGATAGTAGATATCACCGCGCCCAATTAATGTCACGCTTCATTTACAATATGAATGATCGCTCCTTCTCCACATTCGATTAGTGACTTTGTAATGTGACTAATAACGCATTTCAATGGCCAACTTGCTGTCCGCAGTTTATAATTCGTTTTCGTTTCTATACAAACTTGCTCGAACAAGCTGTGTTGCCATTAGTTGACATTGATGGTCCCGGTAGCTGTGTGTGATAACACTTGTCAATTTGTATTTTGTGTGAAAACTGAAAATGAAGTTTCCCGGAAACGATTACTGCATTATACCAGCTGGAAGATTCAGTGTGTAGTGTGTAGTGAAAAGCCGCGGCGGAGCGGCCGAACGCATTGAGGCGCTATGCCGTTCGCCGTCGGGGGTTCGAATCCCCCCTTGGGCATGGATGTTTGTGCCGTCTTTAATAAAAGCTAGTTCATAAGTAATTTGTAAGTTTATGTACTGATGACCCCGTAGTTAACTCCCATAAGCTCTACAAACATTAGAAAATTTGTTTTAAGTTTGAAAATAATTGTTGTTAGATGTAAAATACACCCATGGAAGGGAAAAAAAGAACACCTTGAACGAGTGGATATACAAAGTTCATATTCAGACGACATGTTCATTAGCATATTCAGAGTAAATGATTATCATTTCAGTCACCTCTGTTCATTCCGATATATGTTTGTAGAGCTTATAGGGACTTAACTACGGGGTCATCAGTCCCTAAACTTACAAACTACTTATGAACTACTTACGAACTAGGACGCCACAAATATCCATGCCCGAGGGGGGATTCGAACCCCCGACCGTAGTGGCCGTGCAGACCGTGACTGAAGCGCCTCAGTCTCCTCGGCCGCCGCGGCCGTTGCACTGCCGAAACGTTTCGTCCTACACTACCAGCAATCGATGCCTCACATTCTTTCATGCCACTAATACGCCTTCTTTCAAACTCGCTGATTTGACGGTACGAATCGCACATACGTTTGCGGGGCATTCCCCATGTCTGCTCAATCCCCACTGATCCGATTTATAGCGATGAAGAGAGCAGCAGGCACATTTTACCGTTAGTGGTGTTTTCTGCGGTATCGATATCGACCTTGAACCCGCTGGTCGAAATACTAATCATTTCTGCATATGTCCTGTCAATATGAACGTCCTATCTCTGATCTTTGAAGGTGTTCAAGTTATCTTTTTTTTCTTCTAAACATGAGTGTATTTTCAAGAGATTTTGAGATACGACCTCAATACTGATATGTAAGAATTAAGGATGAAAGTAACTTTTGTTGCAGTATATTCAGTTACGAGTTGGACTACCATTGTGAGTGAAATGGCATTACTACTGGTAACTCTGTGCACAGAAATCTGTGTAAAATTTTCGCTGGTATTTGTCGGTAGAATCACATCCACGAAGGCAGTCGCCATTCTGATATACAGAATACCTAAAACTTTTGGGTCAAATTGAAACGGGTGATACTGGGTCCACAACCAGATATATTGAGATAGGTAAGCAATGGTCATAAGTGCGCATTTGTTGTTTTATGGACATCCACGTAACTCATTATTTTTCCATGTGTCGACTGTCAACCTCAAAACACAGTCCGCATGAACACCTGTCGCACTCTCTCAAAGATCCTTCCTTGGTGTCTGTTGTAGCAGGAGACAACTGCATTGTAATTTTGAATGCACACCATTTCTTGGACAACAAAGGAAACAGCCTCTGAAGGACGGTGACAGCACACCTCGCAGTTAACGTGCACCCGTCAAACGAGAAGGCAACAAATAACGTCATGTTAGACAGTGCCCGTCCATACGTTGACAGAGATTCGTTACTGGTGGCCACAGATGTGCGATTCTTAGGGATTGTCTTCACTATGGTATGTACTGAAAAATAGGTCGTCACTTTGAACAATTACTATCAACTATGTTAGGTGGTGTTCTCTGCGTGCATCCACAACAGAATATGTACCCATTTCTGGCAGCTGGTTCCTTCTCTCAGCATAATTTGTTGTAGACCCACTATCAACTGCTTCGATTCAACCCTAAAAGTTTGAGACATCCTGTGCGAATACCCATTTGTCAGCCTAGAAGGCAGCACTTACCTTTCGTGCCGGTGCTGGCAACAGTTTCACAGTTGCAGACGTGAAACCACGTCCTCACAAACCCCTGAGTTTATCGTCGTAAATCACAGTTTCACTTTTGCGGATTGCGAACATGTCAGTATATTTAATTCGTATGATTGTATTATTCAGGCTCTGTGTCACTTTTGCATACTCCGTCAATCAGCCTACATTAAATCATTCAGAATTTCTACAGCAAATGAGTCTTTACCACACTTCATTTTATTGTATGCCATTTTTACGTAGCTTTAACATATCTGAAGGAAGCGAGACTATTTTATTAAAGGTAATATTTCTTTTGTACAGCAACGATTGAGGGTTCTTCTTATTTTATGATCGTTATAAACTGCTCTATTTTATCTAATAGTATCTGTAATTTACTTACCGAGCGATATGGCGCAGTGGTAACACAATGGACTCGCATTTGGGGAGAACGGCGGCTCAAATCCACCTACGGCTATTCAAACATAGGTTTTCCATTATTTCCGTAAACCACTCCAGGCAAATGCCGGGATGTTTTCTTTCAAAGGTTACTTTCGATTTCCTTCCCCATCCTTAAAAATAAATAACAATAATACTGGCTTGTGCTCCGTCTCTAATGACCACGCTATAGACGTGACCTTAAACCCTAAGCTTTATTCATTCCTTTTTGTAATTGATTTAAGGTTAAACATACTTTGAAGAATGCCAATAATTAGAAGGCTTAACGTTGTAAGTTTGGCATCCAAATGACGACAGCTCTGCTAGTGGAACGAGAACAGTTAAGGCTGCAATGTAAACCACATGGTAGTGCATGGTGGGTAGTGGAAGGTACATCGTACTAATATTATCAATTTTTATTTATTTATTATTTCCATAGGCTTATGTCGTTGAAGTTGTCATGGTTCGACGTGAAGAGGACAGTAAAACGGACCACTCACCAGGATCGCTCTCTCTCACTGGTACTGCTTGAACAACATCAACAAATATTGATTTATGGTTCGGCGGCAATTTGAGAATTTTGGAGGGGGGGGGGGGCTGTAGCGTCTGTGGGGACATCCTAGTAGCCTTAACCGGGATTTCTTCTCCTCCTCCTTTACAACTTTTGGAGGTTACTGGTTTTCTGTGGACTTGTTCACTGGGTGGGTGGGGTTAGGAAGGGAAGAAAATTGGGCAGCCCTCTGACACACAAGCATTGGCGTGGCTCCTTCAGTCTCCACGATTCTGGGAAGAGAGGGTTGCCGAGAGTAAATGTTCCCAACCGTAGGAAGATGGTGGGCCTATCGCCCCAAAGTTCGAGTTTATTTTCACGAATAACGGATGTTGCCGTCGTTAGAGTAAATTGACCGGATACTGCTGACGATCTGGGCACTGTAATAGCAAAGGTATCACTAAAACCGGATAAAAAGCTATCGTATTTTTCCCGAGCTTCGAAATATACGAAATAATCTACTGCATTTGTGAAATATTAATTCGTATACTATTTTAAGTTTCATTTGGTGTGTGATGGTAACAGGTACATCTCTGATTGGTTTACAAAAGGGTAACGCACGTGAATGTACAGAATTTACTGGCTTAATCAAAATGGAACCGTTGCATAATTTGCTAAGAGATATGGATTCGCCAAATAAGTTTTCTGTTCTCTCCATAAAAAATCAAAGGAGGAATAGGGCAATAACCTTTTGTCTGATAGAGTGTAAACCGCGAACTCAGGGGAATAAGAGTATGCAAGTCGTTTGGTTTTCTTTTATTCTCTTGGAGTTGCCAACGAGGGAACGTTCCTGGTGTTGTAACGATCGATACTGAGTTGTGTTCTGTCCGAGGAGATTATGTGGGTCTCGCGGCAACCGGCTTATAACTTGATGACGGCGAATATCCGCCTACTGCAGACGAGAGCGCCACAGCTAACGCCGCGGACACTTCGCAGAATCCCGCTGCCCATAGACGGACAGGTCGTAGCGAATACTGAATGGAGACTGACATTGTAGCACAGAAAATGGAGAAGTACTGCAGTGCTTTGGGGTTCCGTGCAAACAACACACGTTTTCAGAAAACAGTTTTGAAGCCTCTGGTGAGAGGGCTTTGGGAGAGCATTCATGCCGACAATTTTGCCACGCCTGCATACAAGTTGTGAGACGCCACGTAACACCTTGTGCAATCTGTGCAGATAGTGAAATTATTACAAATGTCTTATAGGCTTTTTATCATGTGTTGTTCTCATTTTCGCTTATAACTGTCTAGTGAGAGATTTCTAAATCAGTGTTTCTTATCTAAAATTGTTGATTTTACAATTTCCATCAAGAAAACGCCCTGAATATCAGGATATTACTGACCTGTACCTGCATGTTACAGTGGAACCTATGCTGTATATTAATATACCTGTTGTTGTTGTTATGGTCTTCAGTCCGGAGACTGGTTTGATGCAGCTCTCCACCCTACTCTATCCTGAGCAAGCCTTTTCATCTCCTCATAAGAACAGCAACCCACATCCACTTGAATCTGCTTACTATACGCGTCTCTTGGTCTCCCTCTGCGATTTTTACCCCACACACTTCCCTCCAACGCTAAATTCACAATTCCTTGATGTCTAAGAATGAGTCCTACCAATCTATCCCTTCTTTTAGTCAAGGTATGCCAGAAATTTCTTTTCTCCTCAATTCTGTTCAGTACCTGTTCATTAGTTATGCGATCTACCCACCTAATCTTCAGCATTCTTCTGTAGCACCACATTTCAAAAGCCTCTATTCACTTCCTGTCTGCACTGCTTATCGTCCATGTTTCACTCCCATACAAGGCAACACTCCACACAAATGCCTTCAGAAAAGACTTCCTTACCCTTAAATTAATATTCGATGTTAGCAAATTTCTCTTTTTCAAAAATGCTTTTCTTCCCATTGCCATTCTGCATTTTCTATCCTCTGTACTGCGACCATCGCATGTTATTTTACTACCCAAGTAACAAAACTCATCTACCACCTTCGTTGTTTCGTTACCTAATCTAATTCCTTCAGCATCGCCTGATTTTCTAAGACCGCATTCCATTATTTTTGTTTTGCTCTTGTTAATGTTCATTTTATATGCTCTCTTCAACACGCTTTCTATTCCATTCAACTGCTCTTCCAGGTCCTTCGCTGTCTCTGACAGAATTACAATGTCATCAGCAAAACGCAATGTTTTTATTTCTTCCCCCTGAACTTTAATCCCCATTCCAAATTTTTCCTTGCTTTTCTTCACCGCCTGCTCGATGTACAAATTGAATAACATCGGAGAAAGGCTACAACCCTGTCTTACTCCCTTCCCAACTGATGCTTCCCTTTCATGCCCTTCGAGTCTAATAACTGCGGTCTGGCTTTTGTACAAGTTGTAAATAACTCTCCTTTCCCTGTATTTTACCCCTGCTGACTTCAGAATTTGAAAGAGTGTATTCCAGTCTACATTGTCAAAAGCTTTCTCCAAATCTACAAAAGCTTAAAAATGTTGGTTTGCCTTTCCTTAATCTGTCTTCTAAGATTAGACGTAAAGTGAGTATTGCCTCCCGGGTTCCTACGTTCCTCCTGAATCCAAACTGATCTTCCCCGAGGTCAGCTTCTACCAGCTTTTCCATTCTCCTGTAGACAATTCGTGTTAAAATTTTGCAACCATGACTTATCAAACTGATGGTTCTGTAATTTTCACACCTGTCTGCGCCTGATTTCTTTGGAATGGGGATTATTACATTTTTCTTAAAGTCTGAGGGCATTTCGCCTGTCTCATACATCCTACACACCAGTTCAAATAGTCTTGTCATGGCTGGCTCTCCCAGAGACTTTAGTAGCTCTGAGGGTATGTCATCTACTCCTGGGGCCTTGTTCCGACCTAGGTCTTTCAAGGCTCTGTCAAATTCATCTCTCAGTATAGTATCTCCTATTTCATCGTGATCGACTTCCTCTTCCCTTCCTACAACATCGTCTCTAAGTTCATTTCCTTTGTAGAGCTGCTCTATGTACTCTTTCCACCTTTCAGCTTTCGCTTCTTTGCTGAGAACTGGTTTCCCATCTGAGTTCTTGATATTCGTAGAGTTGCTTTTCTTGTCCCCAAATGTCTCTTTTATTTTCCTGTAGGCAGTATCTACTTTTCCCCTTGCTATACATTCTTCTACAGATTTACATTTGGCTTCTAGCCACTCTTGCTTAGCCATTTTGCACTTCCTGTCAATCTCATTTTTTAGACGTCTGTACTCCATTTTGACTGTTTCATTTACTGCATTTTTATATTTTCTCCTTTCATCAATTAAATTTAGTATTTCCTGTGATATCCAAGGATTTTTTGTAGGTCTTGCCTTTCTACCTATTTTGTCCTCCGCTGCCTTCACTATTTCATCTCTCAATGCTACCCATTCCTCTTCTAGTGTTTTATTTCCCCCTGTTTCTGCCAATTGTTGCCTAAAGCTCCCTCTGAAATTCTCCAGAACTTCAGTTTCCTTCAATCTATCTAAGTCCCATCTCCTTATTTTCCTACCTTTCTGCAGTTTTTTCAGCTTCAGCCTACAGTTCATGACTAACAAGTTATGGTCAGAGTCTATATCTGCCCCTGGGTATGTCCTGCAGTTTGTAACCTGGTTCCGGTACCTATGTCTTACCATTATAAAATCTATCTGATATCTTCCGGTGTCTCCTGGTCTCTTCCATGTATACAACCTTCTTTTGTGATTCTTAAACCACGTGTTTGTTATGATTAAATCATGTTCCGTGCAAAATTCTACCAGGCGACTTCCTCTTTCATTCCTCCTGCCCAGTCCATATTCACCTATTATTTTTCCTTCTCTTCCTTATCCAACTACCGAATTCCAGTCTCCCATCACAATTAAGTTTTCCTCTCCCTTAACTGTCTGAATAATTTCCTTTAGCTCCTCATATATTTCTTCGATCTCCTCATCATCGGCAGAGCTAGTTGGCATATAAACCTGTACTACTGTTGTCGGTGTTGGCTTCGTATCTATCTTGACAATGATAATGCGATCACTGTGCTGCTCATAGTAGTTTACCCGCATTCCTATTTTCTTATTCATTATCAGTCCTACTCCTGTGATACCCCCAACTGATTTTGTATTTATAATCCTGTACTCACCTGACCAGAAATCCTGTTCATCCTGCCACCGAACTTCACTAATCCCCACTATATCTAACGTCAACCTATCCATTTCCCTTTTTAAATTTTCTAATTTTCCTACCCGATTAAGGGATCTAACATTCCACGCTCCGATCCGTAGAATGCCAGTATTGTCTTTCCTGATGACAACATCCTCCTGAGTAGTCCCCGCCCGGAGATCCGAATGGGGGACTATTTTACCTCCGGAATATTTTACTCGAGAGGATGCCATCATCATATGTTCATATAGTAGAGCTGCATGTCCTCGGGAAAGATAACGGCTGTAGTTTCCCCTTGCTTTCAGCCGTTCGCAGTAGCTGTGTGGCAAAGCCACATTAGCTGATGTTACAAGGCCAGCTCAGTCAATCATCCAGACTGTTGCCCCTGTAACTACTGAAAAGGCTGCTGCCCCTCTTCAGGAACCACACGTTTGTCTGGCCTCTCCACAGATACCCCTCCTCTGTGGTTAAACCTACGGTACGGCTATCTGCATCGTTGAGGCACGCAAGCCACCCCACCTCGGCAATGTCTGTGGTTCATGGGGGTGGTTATATACCTGATGTCACTAAATAAACAATGTAAGATGTCACTAAATAAACAATGTAATTGTTTACTGTCACAATTGATCTGCCAGATTTTGATCTCTAGACCGAAGCTGGCAGCGAACTATAAAGCCATCGTCAGCAACACTGCAGCTTTTGTGGTTTCGAAATTTCATTCCTCCAGCTATTGAATGCGGAGGAAACGTTTTCATTTCAATAATGAACACAGCAGCTGACACGGAATCCACCTCCGCGTTGCAGAGAGAAAAGGCTTAATAAATGCATTATGAAAAGGATAAATTATTACTTACCACGTAGAGGAGGCCTTGAGTTCCCGACAGACACAATGAAGAGACTGATAAACTTTCAGCTTTCGGGCAAAAAATCCTTGTTCAAAAAATGTTCAAATGTTTGTTAAGCTTATGGGACTTAACTACGGGGTCATCAGTCCCTAAACTTACAAACTACTTATGAAATACTTACGAACTAGGACGGCACAAATATCCATGCCCGAGGGGGGATTCGAACCCCCGACCGTAGTGGCAGTGCAGACCGTGACTGGAGCGCCTCAGTCCCCTCGGCCACCGCGGCTGGCCCTTGTTCAGAAGCAGAAAACACACGAGGAGAACTTGATTTGTGTGCGTGCGTGCGTGTGTGCCTGTGTGTGTGTGTATGTGTGCGCGTGTGTGTGTGCGCGCGCGCACATGCGCCTGCTTCTGAATGATATTTTTGCCCGTAGTATTTTCTTTGTGTTGTCTGCTACAGAACACCTTCCTATCTGCCTTTCCCAAAATGATCTCTCG
Organism: Locusta migratoria; assembly: GCA_026315105.1. Taxonomy (NCBI): domain Eukaryota; kingdom Metazoa; phylum Arthropoda; class Insecta; order Orthoptera; family Acrididae; genus Locusta; species Locusta migratoria. Next base: position 78,083,514 of record CM048755.1, on the reverse strand, counting down.
GCCAAAATTGCCATACGATCATTCATTTTATAATGATAGTATTCCATCTGCCGCGGCGGAGCGGTCGAGCGTACTGAGGCGCTATGCCACGATGCGCGAGGCCGCTCCCCGTCGGAGGTTCGAATCCCCCCTCAGCAATGGATGTTTGTGCCGCCTTTAGTATTAGGTAGTTCATAAGTAGTTTGTAAGTTTAGGGACTGATGACCCCGCAGTTAAGTCCCTTAAGCTCTACAAACATTTGAACACAGTATTCCTTCCCGGACTATACATTATTTAATAAAGACATTCGTTTGATTTCCTTGAAGAAAACACGCACTCATACGAAATGTTTTCATCACGTCCTTAACAGCAGGTGACTAAGTATTCACCGGCTGTGTCAATTTTTACCTCTCTATCTACATTATTCCGTGATTTATTAAGTTTTCAAATTTATACTGACTTTTTGATCACTCGGTATATGGTCGTAAACAAGTACTCCTCGTTAACTCTGACTTTTATTGTTTCTTATTTATTTTTACATGCATCATGCTAGAAAAGATGCACCTCGTATATCTAAAAATGAAAGCAGATTTTCAGTCCAAATTTAATATTCTGCTCCAACTATCCACCTCAGAATGCGGGGTATATGGAACTGATAAAATCAGCGTGGCATAACTGTCCTATCTACTTATGGCACAACAAACGAAATTTTCTTCCAGTTTGCTACAGTTTTGGTGCATGATTAGACCCATCAAAGCCGGCCGCTGTGGCCGAGGAGACTGAGGCGCTTCAGTCACGGTCTGCACGGCCACTACGGTCGGGGGTTCGAATCCCCCATCGGGCATGGATATTTGTGCCGTCCTTAGTTGTAGGTAGTTCATAAGTAGTTTGTAAGTTTAGGGACTGATGACCCCGTAGTTAAGTCCCTTAAGCTTAACAAACATTTGAACATTTTTTGAGACCCATCAAGGGATGAAACTAACTATACGGCGTCTCTTTTTATTGCTTATTACCTGACGGTAATATTGTCCTGGTCTGCTTTACTTGCTTTGCGAAATTGAAACCTTAATGTAGTTTACTCTCGAATAATTTATTTCAGCTAATGAAGACACGAACTCAGTTTTCTAATCTATTCTGCCGGACAAGAAAATTATTAGACGAAGTAAAAGTGAATCTGTAAAAATAGTTTTCATATCCCAAATAAGGATTTGTCAGTGCCAGTTTAAGCACGGAGTCTGATGGAGTTGGAGATGAGCGCTGGCCATGTTGGCAGTGAGCGCCATCCACAAGGCTTCCCCCGACCGCCCCCTCCGACCCTTGTCTGATTCCATAAACGTCTCGCATTCTTCTGAGAGAACGCAGATACCGCCGCCCAGATAACCACCGCACGCCTACAGAGCCTCTGTTGCCCGATGCTGCCACGAGTTTGGTACCTCCCGTTATCTGAATGGTACATTCATTTTAAGGGCCGATCAAAAGTTCCCGTTTGTGGGCGTGCTGCAACGTAGCGCGACTCCTGGTATACAGATTGTTTCAGCACAGCGGTTGCAAACTTTCAGGTGAGAGAAAGGGAGAGTAGACCTAGATGATGGGAAAACCACGTGCAGTGCCTCGTCGGAAATACTATCCTGGCGCGGCAGTGACAACATAAAACACAAGAAAGGAAGCACACACACTGTTGAGAAAATACGGTCATTATATATAACTAGCTTAAACCCGCGGCTCCGCTCGCGTGTTTTGGTTGATTATGATAGATAATGCGCGAAACATCAAATAGATTTTTTTAAAGGGATGTATTACAAGAAATTTCTTTTTTACTGCTATATTTTTTTTATTCTTATATTTCCTTATCCGTATGCTTATCCTTACAGAGAAAGATCTGAAGACGTTGTAGCGCGCATAGACCAAAGATATGGTCTGTGGCATCACGTTTCGCTGTATGTAACCTCCTTGCTATAGAGTCGCAAACGTCATCGCTGGCCTTCAGTTTGAATTTTTTTTTATATGGTGACGACTTTTAACTGCCATATCTTCCACCCCGTTACAGCTATCGGCATGGAACTGTTATGGTGTACAACGGGAGACTTCGGACAACAATTACACACATACCATTCGTTTGCGTTCTGTAGTTTTCGCTGCAGAGCTAAATATTAACACACACACACACACACACACGTATAATTTTATATACACCGATAACTTTCCATCCCAATATACTCCACCCTTTTATCATTATCAACCGTCAAGCAACAATGCAACCAATAAAACCATTTTCAAAGAGTAAATATAATTTTCAAAGAGTAAGTGTTGTTCCGCATTTCGCGTTATATTCTAGTCTTCAAATTACTAAATATCTATTAGATCGCTATAAAACCGTGCCTAAAACCTTCCTCAGGTATAAATTAGTAACTGTACAAATATTTAAGTCTCTGCGTCTTGTCGTTCGGACATGATAAGCGTACACCGAACAGACATTCACATTGATATATATAGATAAATAGCTATCCGATCGCCATAAAACCGTGCCTAAAGCCTTCCCAGGGTAGACATTAGTAACTGTACAAATTTTTAGCTCTTTATGTCATGTGGTTCAGACGTGATAAGCGTACACCGAACAGACATTCACATTTATAGATATAGATGAAGCAGAAATCAAAAAAACAAAAAGAGACAAAAAAAACTTATAAAAGAAGGCGTTCGAAATGAGGACCAAGAATCGCGATGCAGGCAACGCATCTCTTACGCAACAAATCTGTCGAACCGTAGATACGTAATTACGAGGGCATAACATCAAAAAGACTACCCTAGTGGAAGAGAGACACAACAATCACATGCAAACATCACACACTATTATTATGAAGTGTACGTGTGCTAAAGGGTAGATTTAAGAGAGAACGAATGTGTCTTTTACTCGGATCCCGCTTTACTTCCAATCTAGCCTTTGATGTTCTCTAATCACATTCGCTCATTGTAGTTAGGATTTGGCGCTGAGGACCCCCGCTAACCCACAACAAAATTCTTATGTCAATACAGTTTTGTACATAACGAGGAGGATAAACGCGTCGCGCTACTCCTGAAAGAAATACCTAACTGGTGCAGAGTTGTAATATTTTAATAGTTTGATCCTCATTTCCCTAAAACAGTTTAGGTGAGTTCCATTACGGGTCCGTTCACAAAATCACTTTCCTTTTCTGCGTAAGTTATCTGGCGCCAGCTCTCCATCTCCACTGGCTAAGACGTCAATGAGCATTCGATTGCGCTACCATATATATTTAGAACATTGTTTTTCAAGCTGTGGGTCGCGATTGCTGCACCGTTCAACAACCAGATCAGTGCACCACTGACTGCAAACGGTTCCACAATACAAAAATATACGCCTAATACAAGAGAAATTTACGTTTTGTTAAATTTTATATAATTCCTTGTTTAACATTAATTCGGAATTGAATAGAACGTAGATTTTATTATTATTATTATTATTACAGTTTGTCATCTATGAACAAGCGCAAAGTCTGAAAACTGTTTTCAGGAGCCATTCGTTAGATAAATGTAAAAGATGCAATGCTTAATTCTAAGAAATTATATATATATATATATATATATATATATATATATATATATATATATATATATATATATATATATATATATATAAATTGGTGGAGGTGTATTACCGTCTTTAGCAACTAAATGAAAGGCGTTTTGTGTGTGCCATACGCGTTTCGCTTCTTTATTTATGAAGCATCATCAGTGGCCTGTAATACATGTTATTTTGTATAATATTGTAGTACACTCATAATATTATAGGTATTTTTCACGTATGACAGTTAACAGTCTTGTTACAAATACTAAAGTTCGGATCTACTAGGTTAGAAACAACGTTTGTAGCACTAGCTTTTGGAAAGTTAATTTAATTATATAGTTTGTGGCCCTACTTACGGTTTTCTGTTTTATGCCATGTGTATCTTCATGGAGATGTTTGTGAGGTCTTCAGTTGGATGTGGTATTTTCGGTCTTGATGCATCACCACTTCACTGTGTACTCGTTTTTGAACGTTTGTTTACAATGTTTAGTGTTGCCAACTGTCGCTTTTCGTCTGTCTCTTGTTTGTGTTCCTTGTATCTCTGAGTGTATCAGCTGTTTTTTGTTTGTGTTGGTGTCTGTGTAGACTGTGTGTGTGTGTGTGTGTGTGTGTGTTGTTATTTGTGATAGTTTTTTTTTGTGAGTATGGGAGTGTGTGTGTGTGTGTGTGTGTGTGTGTGTGTGTGTGTTATTTGTGTTAGTTTTTTATGAATATGGGAGTAGGGGGAGGGAGAAGGAGGTAGGGCATTTTATGTTTCGTTATTATTTTTCACTGTTTTTGTGGCCAGCTTGATCAGTGAGTTGTTGCTTATGTTGATCTGATCATTGATCACTTTTTTATTCATTGCCAAGGGTCTCTGTATGTGAAAGTTTTCTTGTAGTGTCAGGATTTTTCTGTCTCGATTGTTGGTTCTGATAATTTTCATGTCTTGTTCCATGGTGGATGGTTCGTGTCCGTGTTGTATCAGGTGTTCTGCAAAGGTGGAGTGGCTATTTTCATACTTCCAGCTTCTTATGTGTTCTTTATATCTGGTTTTGAAGTTTCTGCCTGTCATTCCCAGATATGCTGATTTGCATTCTAGGCATTCTAGCTGGTATATACCTGCCCCTTCATATTTGTCTGGTTTATCTGTTGTTTGCAACTGTGACAGAAGTGTGTTTCTTGTTCTATAGGCAATTTAAAAATTGTCTATACGGTGGGAGCTTTCGTAATCAGTATGAATCAGTTCTGTGTTCGAAACACTCGTTATGCAAAATATACATTTCGGTCGGAAACAACGTAAAAAACGTCTTCCATTCCGAAAAATACGCATTAAAAACAGCGTCCAACAATTTATGACAAAGCTGTATCATCAGAAAGAACTTTGTGTTCGTTGCGTTTGAGATAACGACCATAGTTTTGTTAGAGTTAGTGTTGTTGGGGGGACTCAGAGGGGTTGCCAGAATGTTTTTAATTGGTCGCCGGAATATTTTAGTCGGAAGGGGATGGCATGCACTTCACAACTGGCATGAGCAATAGTTTTCGAAGACGTCGTTAACAGCCATTTACACACACACAACTGGAACATAACCATTAATCTGTGAATCCCCATAAACAGCCAACATATCGCACGTAAACAATCGATAGAGAGCATTGCCTTTACTTGCTTTGCTCATAGTACAGTATGTGTCAAATTTTTTAATTTGCCCGTTTGTGTTACACATTTTTCAGATGAAATCTGCTTAAAATCTGTCATTATTGTATGGGAATATGATCTGATGATGGTTTCGATTTGGCATATATTTTTAGAGGACGTATTTTACATGACTTTTTTTTAACGATACCTGTGTTCTGAACCTAATTTTTGTTTTCTTCTGTTCCAGGTGAGTATCCGATGTTGCTCTGCACCATGCATGTCTTACCTGGTGAGTTGCATTCAGTTTGTCTTATCGGTTTACGACGATTTACAAAGCCCTACATTTCGAAACAGTGCACAAAATTTTAACAGGGGTTTGTATATACAAGAGCTTTGCAGTTAAATGTGAAATTTTAAAGCTACTTTCTTACGAGATACAAGAGCTTTGCAGTTAAATGTGAAATTTTAAAGCTACTTTCTTACGAGATACGGAACTTGCTGTTTATATTCACATTTGCATTCGGCTCTAAGGAATCCCTTTTTGTGAGGAGAATAATGGGAATGTTGGTAAGTCTGTACCTGCAGTAAGTAGTGTGTAGATGGAGGTGAGGCTGTCAGATGCCAGGGCGTTGTTCTGCGTAGTTCAGAATCGCTATCCCCGGTTTCTGGGGATTGTACAAGAGCTGACATTATGCATACCTGCCAACGTTCACGGTTTATCCATAAAATTTACGGAAATTGCAGCATTTTACGCTTTTACGGATGGTCTGTGCTGTCTTACGACTTAGAGAACAAAAATTTGAAACGTTAACGTTTTTTATAATCACCCCACTTCCTTACAATCGATTGTTTTCGGGGTTGGAAGGCAAGTCTACGATAGTGGATAACAATTTCTATGATACGATTGGAGCTTTTAAGAGTATGATGTTTGTGTCGTCATTAGAGTTGAATTGGAAGTCGGGATAACAGTTCTTCCGTGTGAATCTTAGGTTTCGACAGACTCTGCACCGCAAACTCACAGAAGTGATCATTAGATATTTGTTGGTATTTATACCTAGAACACAGTGATAGATCTCTAGGATACAGAAAAATTTCTTTCCTTTCATAAATGAGAAAGTACTTTTGTACGTACTGCCTGTGACTACATCAACAAGCTTGCACTCAAGGTTTGGCAAAATCGAAGATGCAGTTTTCATCCATATCTGCTTTATTTATGAGGGAAGTTTTGTTATGTATGCTCCAAATCAGTATTTACGACGCCTGCAGCAATTTAATATGGATTTCTTCTCTATTGTTATGTTCATCTAGAAACGTTGGAGTATGATAAAATGGATATGATTTCACTCAAGAATCCTGTTTAAAGTATGAACTATTGAATTTTGTAACCCAAAAGTATTATTATTTTCATGAAACCGTGGTATGATGGTTTTGTGTCCCAGCCTCGTCGCCGCTTTTGTGTCTCGTTTCCGTCGTAGGTGTCGGTGGCCGAGTAGAAAGACCGACACAGAAATAAAGGATGCACGCTTGTGCAGGTAGGTGACCAGCCAGTGGGACAGCAGAAACTAGAAACATTAGAGTAAATTAGAACGAGATCTATATTTCTTAGAGACTTAGTAATACTTAACTTTTACATAGCTCAGTACTGCAGAATGCTGATACATAGTTGAGCTAGAGGCCTGCCTAGTAATGAGTCCTAGTGCCTAACCGATAGCCAAGTCTTCACTGGTGCCTATCTGATTCCGAAGTGTTAACTGGTTCCTATCTCAGTCCCAAGTGAACGATGTCGTTCAGTGGTGGCCGCGAGCGGAGTAGTTGCAGAGGGCGATCGTGGCTGTCGTCGTAAGAACGCCGCGCCGTGCGTGCATGGCGGCGCACGGCGAAAGTAGGTGGCGCGCACTTTAGACTTGTGCGACACCACAGATGGCATTCGTCAGACTTTGTCGCGCGTGATTTTTATTGATAGCCCCTTTCAAAAGCTGTCAGGTATGGTTGTGATAACGAATTCATGTTCGGAAGTTAATTTTTTACTGATATATGGGCGGGAGAAAAAAGTAACAACTATTATTTTTCCCGAAGACGACAGTATTGACAGAGATGCTTACCGTTACACATTTTCAATATAATCACCACCGTTATGACCTTCTGCCTTTTGTATGGAAGGCGTCGTATACCATCTGCGCGTCTATTGCCCGCCCTATGGTGTAGACGAGTTTTTCTACCTGGTGGGTCGCGACTCCCTGGGGGCAAAGGCTTGCTCGAGGGTTGCGGTCGCAGGAGGCTGCAGTAGCGGCCTGTCCGATAGCAAATCTACGTGTCGTGACGTTCAGCTGCTGTGGCAGAGGGCACACACGGAAGGGACAGGGTAGCAAAAAAATCGCTTAATTAACAAGTCACCCGTAGGTGGAAAATTGCCATTGTTGTAACACTTTTTGGGTGTGACATCGAAAGAGATATCGAAGATATCGAAATAGTGTCAGATACAAGATGCACCTATGCCACTTTTGAATACTGATGTTGGGCCGACCGAAACGCGTAACAATGAAGCCATTTTTCCACTTCGTGATGAATTGTTAATTAAGCGACTTAACAGCGTTTGTGCAGTACTGCTACAGTTACTTACAATGGTCGCAATCTTCTTGTATGACTTCATCACATATTCTAATATTATGATGTCAGAAAAACAAATATCACCAACATAATATTATTTTTGGTCAATACATAACAATACCTTTTTACTACTGGGTCATAGTAGTTTGCTGCTGGTAATGAGTTTTCAGTGCAGTATTATTTTTAATCAGGGTATATCAATACCATTTTATTACTGGATTATAGTATGTTGCTACTATTTCAAGGTTTTCAATATCCTTTCTAAGGAATCCAATGTTTATGAGGACCCTTGAAATATTAAGAAGTGATGCATCAGCTATGATGGTTTTATTGTGGTTTATTATTCATGACAGCGAAAACATACATCAAATACGTGTAGTCACAAAGTCTTTTTTAAAGATTTCCGATACTGCAGCTTTCACCAGATGTGAATGACTGCGCAGATCTTAGGTACTTCTAAGAAAGAAAATTAAATTCTTTGCCTTTGGAATCACTGGCATAGTTTTATTACGGGCCTGGGGGTCGCCGGGCATTTTAACTCGGAAAGGGGGTCGCTCGTTCAAAAAGGTTGAAAAACACTAATTTAGAGTATTTTATTTTTACCGGTTTCTCACAATCGTTCCACGACTGTTAAACATTTAAAACTCTAGATCGTCTTTTCATTTTATTTTAGGCTTCGGATCGAAAGAGAAGTCGCTGGTCTACTGAAATTATTTCTCTGCAGTAATATGAACCTAATTTCAACTTATGATCTCTGAATTTGTATCACACGGACACGTCGGAGTGTAACCTTGTGACCGTAAACGAAGATGCGTTTATGAGTTCTGAACATCTGGACTCCATAACTCGACTCCATATCGCTATCACCAAACTAGATGGCGCAGTGGTAACACGTTGGACTCGCAGTCGGGAGGGCGGCAGTTCAAATCCGCCTCCGATATCCTGATTTATGTTTCCCGTGATTTACTCCAGGCAAATGCCTCTCAAAGAGCTCGACCGATTTCCTTCTCCAGGCCTGACAAAAACTAACCAGCGTGTTCTCCGTCTGTGACGACAGAACGTTAAACTCGACTCTTCCTTCCTTTTTTCACCTCACCGATGTCGGATCAGTGCATATTTATTCATTAACACCCAACGGATTTATCACTTTAAATATTAATGTAGATATTCCATTCTGCTTTGTTTGATAGGCAAGAGGGAAAACATAAAAGTTGTCGTTCTCTCCATTAATTAAGTCTATGGTTAATACTTACTTTTACCTGTAAGGGAATGGGGTGCCTTTATTGCAGCCTGATGTTTAGTATTAATCAATCTCAGCTTTCACTTGGAAGTCTTCACGATGATCAATTATTTATTTAAGTAAGCTGATCTTCAGTATTATTGTCCAAGGAACGTACAAAGATTGAAGAAGTTGATTACAATCCTGTATAAGAAAAACAGCCGTTACAGTGTGAAATGGAAAAACCATGGTTATCCTACGTGAGTGCATCGAGACCACGATTCAAACGAATCTCTAACACAGATAGAGACTTTTCGTCTGGTTCTACCCGCTTAATAATATAGTAAGGAAATCCTTTTCTTGTTCTGTCTTACGCGTGCTGTACTTAACGATTCAATCCACTTGCCAATTCGTTATTTAAAGCAGGATCCTGGCCTATCGCGACTAGCGCTGTCGTCCGCGGCAGCTAAGTGCACACTTTGCCTGTATCTTACTCTTCCGAACAGGATCTTAATCAGTGACAGGGAGGGGAACACGATTAGTCCTGTTGTACTTCTATATCCGGCTGCCGTAACGTTTATTCAGAGGATCTCGCTGCAGCAGCGGACGAAATAAGTCAGGGTGGCATCAGAAGCGGCCCCACAAAGAACTTCTGAGCCGTGGTTATGGCTCGCTTCCACAGCGCAGCCTCGCCAACTGACAACTCGTTACACATTTGACATTGCCCTCTTAATGCTGCCAAGGCGAAATCCTGCACTACAAGTGTTACCATTTACAGGCGTTTTAATGCGCGATGTGTTTATCTGATCCTACACTGGCCAGCTAATTATTTGCTGTGACCATGATAGTAGTTTTTTTTCCTTCAAGGATCATACAAAGCAAATTTTAAAGATATATTTCTCTGAAGAATATCGTGCTCTTTTCGCAGCGGAATCTATAATTACATAGCTCAAGCATTTTTCCTCCTTTAAACACTTGTAAATATTTCACTGGTGTTTTTGTTATTATCTGCTCGTTATTTCCCGACAAACAATGAGGGAAACAAAACACCCAATTCCAACGATCTACCTGTGATTTAATATTAAAATGGCATGAGACAGTGTAACGATCGTCTAAGCCCCTTCCTAATAGCGTCATTTCGTGAAAACTCGACGAGCGACTGTCTGTTTCTTGCCGTATGTAATCCCGCTACTCTGCGAGATTGAACCAGTGTTCGCAAAGGGGCAGTTAATCAGAGGACCCAAATCATTTCATTGCTGTATCATATAAGTAGAATAGCTTCGATAAAGGTACCAGACGGAGTTTAACCATACAAACGAGGTTAAAAGTCAAAACTTTGTGAGACTTGAGCATTGCCCAGCAGAAATCATATTGATCTCGCACAAAGTTCCGACCACGTAACCATGTGAGGGGGCAGAAAGAAGGGATTATTCCCTCCCCCGTAATATTTTCCAATGCTTTACAATTGAGAATATATGTCATAATTTACAGTTTTTATTGTGTGATGCTCCCCCCCCTCCCCCCCCCCCAAAAAAAAAAAGGGAAGGGGAGAAACACTTAATTCTGACTACGGCCCTGCATGTAACTGATAATATATAACGTTAAAGTTCCTTTTTACCTTCTACTTGATTCCTGCTATAACCTCACCAATAAGAGGAGATATAGTCTTGGGTAAATACTTCAAAGAAATGAAGAATAGAAGATCACACCAGAAGCAATCACTTCTGGTTTCATTGAAGCCAATGTGGTGTATTTCCACTTCGATTAAATTCTCCAAATACGTTCTCCAACAAGCTCCTCTTGATAACTATTAGTTCCGCAAATTGTTGCTATAATTAAGCTGCTTCCATAATGTCATGCTAGCTTGCATAAAAACGGCAGAGTGTCCCCGGGAGATGTAAAAATGATGGTGTGGTAACACTCCACTTCAGAGCCTACCTTGATCCACATTCTCTTTGTTTTTTTTTCCGTGCGATCGACGAGCAACTTCCAAATTTTGCACGTACAGAGTAAATCCAAACATTTTTAACATTTTAGTCCATCAGTACAGTAGCTGCAGAAAGATTCCCTCATTTCTCACTCGTTCGGCCTCTCTGCAGCTGATATCAGCGCCATACTCTTGACCATATTTAGTAAGCTCACAGCAAGGATCCGATGACCGCAAAGAATACCCGAGTGCGAGACACTCTGTTCAGATTGTGGGTAAATCCCTTTTTTTCCCTCGAGTTCACCAAGAAACGCTTCTGCGACCCCTTTTGAGTACTGCTCAAGTGTGTGGGATTTCCGCAAGATCAGTTTAAGAAAGATATTCAAGCATTTCAGAGGCGGGCTGCTAGATTTTTTACTGGTAAGTTAGATCAATGCGCGAGGGAAGCGTTATAGGTCCATTACTCTTCCTCGTGTTTATAAACGATTTAGGAGACAATCTGAATAGCTCCCTTAGACTGTTCGCGGATGATGCTGTCGTTTATCGGTTAGTGAAGTCAACTGAGGATCAAAAGCAACTGCAAAGCGATTTAGACAAAATTTCTGCATGATGCGAAAATTGGCAATTGACACTAAATAAAGAAAAGTGTGAAGTAATACACATGACCACTAAAAGAAATCGGCTGAACTTTAATTACGCGAAAAATCAGTCAAACCTTAAGGTCGTAGATTCTACCAAATACCTAGGTGTTACAATTACGAACAACTTTGACTGGAGAGAACACACAGCAAATATTGTGGGGAAGGCGAACCAAAGGTTACGTTTCATCGGAAGAACGCTTCGAAGATGCACCAGCTCCACCAAAGAGACTGCCTACATCACACTTGTGCGTCCTCTCCTGGAGTACTGTTGCCCCTTGTAGGACCCTCATCAGGTTGGACTGACGGAAGACATTGAGAAGGTTCGGAGAAGGGCAGCTCGTTTTGTTTTATCACGTTACGGGGGGGAAAGCGTCACGGAAATATTGCAAGACTTGGGGTGGAAATCATTAAAAGAAAGACGTTATTCATTGCGGCGTGATCTGTTTGCGAAGTTTCAATCACCGACTTTTAGTTCTGAATGTGAAAATATTTTGCTAGCACCCACCTACTTAGGGAGACATGACCACCCCAATAAAATAAGAGAAATCAGATCGAAAACGGAACGATTTAGGTGTTCTTTCTTCCCGCGCGCTATTAGAGAATGGAACGGTAGAGAAAAGTTATGAAAGTGGTTAATGAACCCTCTGCCAGGCTCTTTAATGTGATTTGCAGAGTATCTATGTAGATGTAGATGAGTGTGACAGGAACTGAAATGGAAATGGATGGAAGAAGGTCGACATTATTTTCGAGAAACGCTGTTGAGGACTGAAGTTTGACGACAGAAAGAATCTACTGCCGCCTACTTATATTTCGTGTGAAGACTACAAATAAAAGATAGAGATATTAGGTGTCTTACAGAGGCATACAAGCATCTGTCTGGGAGTGGAACAGAAAGAGGAAAACCGTAGTGGCGCGTGCAGCCTACGCGGAATATGTACGTATGATGTACATGTAGAACATAAAATCTCACTGACGTTCACGTTCATCTCAGCGAATATGGCTATAAGCCACACAGCAAATAAGGAACGAAAAATTAGTCATCACATTGAAATACAAATCAAATAATTATTCCTTCAAAAGCTCGTCCCATAGTGGTGTGGGGAAAACGGCGTAACAAACACGTCTGCCTTATCTCTCACGCTATCCTTCCAGATTAATTAGTTACTGAAGCCCTCATACTACCTCACAAACTTCTTTCTGAAAAGTGGTGCCTTATTTAAGGGGCAGTCAAATGAAAGCGAGAGCCGGCCGCGGTGGCCGAGGGGACTGAGGCGCTTCAGTCACGGTCTGCACGGCCACTACGGTCGGGGTTTCGAATCCCCCCTCGGGCATGGATATTTGTGCCGTCCTTAGTTGTAGGTAGTTCATAAGTAGTTTGTAAGTTTAGGGACTGATGACCCCGTAGTTAAGTCCCTTAAGCTTAACAAACATGTGAACATTTTTTGAAAGCGAGACACTTGCGAAAAGTCTGTTTATTATTTACGAAGTATTGCTACAACTGTCAATACATTTATCCTACTGTAAGACAAGAGGTAAATGTCGCTGAATGCCCACACGGTGAAATGTTTGCAGTTGTCTACAGAACAATGGTTGTACCAGGATTACACTTCTTCGTCCGAAGCAACTCAACAGCCACGAATGTCGTTCTATACGGCTTCAAAAATAATGACGATCGCATGGGGGAGATCCGGACTGTTTGGGGGGCGAGTAAGGGCTGCCCAGCGACACTCATACACCAGGGGTGGCCAAGAACTTGGCTCTCGGGCCGTGCGCTGATGGAAGTGGCCAAAGATGCACACGCCCCCTACTGAAGGGGAGCAAACTGCCAACGCGCTGAAATTAAATACGATTTGCCTTGGTATTCCTCAACAATGTAAATAACATATGAAACAAAAGTTCAGTATTATTTAATTATCTGTAGCGCACTGAAGACAAGATACAATTTGTACCCGGTACACACCGTTCTCTTTCATGCCGACGCAGAAGGGTTCAGGTTTTCGCAGTCAGGTCGCAATGTAATCGCCACTTATTTGGTTCCGTAATCAACTGAAAATCTTTGACAATTTTGTGACCTCGTTATGAACACATGAAAACTCCGCCACATTGAACATGAATGCCACAATGAATTCTTCAGACCTCTTATCGCTGGGGTGTGCTATTTTCTTTTTAAATACATCCCCAGTAAATCAGTTGTTTCGAATTTTGCAGACTCGTACCTTGTGTAGCGTGCAGCAAGTCCACTAAAAATGCCAGTTCTGCAATACACTTTGTATAACCTAATTTTCATTCCTGTTACGCTTTTTGTTTCATAAAATCCACAAAAGCGGGCCTAAGTTCAGGAAATCGTTACTGTCATATTCTATGTCTTAACAAACGTTCTTTGTAATATGACATTTTAATAAATATAATCACCTTTACTGCTGCTTATAACTTTATTTAATTGTTCACTGCAGCTGTTTCGCCGTATTTGGCATTGAGGGAGCGTAAGGGTATTTACAACTTGTACAAAAACCAGACAGCGGTTGTCAGAGTTGAAGGGCATGAAAGGGATGCAGTGATTGGAAAGGGAGTAAGACAGGGTTGTAGCCTTTCTCCAACGTTATTCAATTTGTACATTGAGCAAGCTATACAGGAAAGCAAGGAGAAATTTGGAGAAGGAATTAATGTTCAGGGGTAAGAATTAAAAATATTGCATTTTGCCGATGACATAGTAATTCTGTCAGATACAGCAAAGGACCTGGAAGAGCAATTGAACGGAATGGACAGTGTGCTGAAAGGTGCATATAAGATGAACATTAACAAAAGCAAATAATAGGGTATTGGAGTGCAGTCTAAGAAAATCAAGTGATGCTGAAGGAATTAGATTAGGTAACGAAACAATAAAGGAGGTAGATGAGTTTTGTTACTTGGGCAGTAAAATAACAAATGATGGTCGCAGTACAGAGGATATAAAATGCAGAATGGCAATGGGTAGAAAAGCGTTCTTGAAAAAGAGAAAGTTGTTAACATCGAATACTGATTTAAGCCTAAGGAAGTCCTTTCTGACGGCATTTGTATGGAGTGTTGCCTTGGATGGGAGTGAAACATGGACGATAAACAGTGTGGACAGGAAGAGGATTGAGGCTTTTGAAATGTGGTGCTACAGAAGAATGCTGAAGATTAGGTGGGTGGATCGCATAACTAATGAGGAGGTACTGAACAGAATTGGGGAGAAAATGAATTTCTGGCATACCTTGACTACAAGAAGGGATATATTGATAGGGCACATTCTTAGACATCAAGGGATTGTGAATTTAGCGTTGGAGGGAAGTGTGTGGGGTAAAAACCGCCAAGACCAAGAAGATGGATACAGTAAGCAGATTCAGACAGATGTAGGTTGCCGTTTTTATGTGGAGATGAAGAGGCTTACTCAGGATAGGGTATTGTGGAGAGCTGCATCAAACCAGTCTCCGGACTGAAGACCACAACAACAACATGAGTAATATCTTCACAATGCTATTCAAATAATCCACTGTACTGTTTCGCAATGCTATGATACCAGTTTCTATGATGTGTAATGTCATGCCATGTGATTTGAGGTTTAGACATGTGTCAAGACGCAGTTATTTCCACTTTATAACGGCCAGCCGCTCGGGAATAGCCGTGCGCTGTGAGGCGCCTTGCTGCGGAGTGCGCAGCCGTTCCCCGGCGGGGGTTTGAGTCCTCTACACGCGCGCGCGCGCGCGCGCGCGCGCGTGCGCGCGTGTGTGTGTGTGTGTGTGTGTGTGTGTGTGTGTGTGTCGTTCTTAGCGTAAGTTAGTTTAAGTAATTTGTATGTTTAGGGACTGATGACCACTAACAGTTAGGTCCCATACCTTTACAAACATTGGAAATTGATTATAATGGCCATACGATCGAAAATGCAATATTGGCTTTTACAAATAAATAATATTGCAGTCAGAGTACGACTACCAAGTTGTTTACAAAATTTTACCTGAGCATGAACCTCCAGCTATGAGAAGTTAGCCGGCCGCGGTGGCCGAGGGGACTGAGGCGCTTTAGTCACGGTCTGCACGGCCACTACGGTCGGGGGTTCGAATCCCCCTTGGGCATGGATATTTGTGCCGCCCTTAGTTGTAGGTAGTTCATAAGTAGTTTGTAAGTTTAGGGACTGATAACCCCGTAGTTAAGTCCCTTAAGCTTAACAAACATTTGAACAGTTTTTGAGAAGTTATTAATTGAAATTTTTTCTAATATTTTACATTGCAACACCTCAAAGCATATTATTACTAACCTATCGTCCCACGCATACCTTCTGATAAGGCCCTATAACTGGAAGAAAAAAACCACTACCATAATAAGTTTCTCTGTGTGGCCATCTTCCGCAGCAAGCATCCAATTATTTGTTTTTGTTAACAATTTACAATCTGGATCCGTTTCACCCTCTTCTTAGCATCATTTGATTTGATTTTTCAGGGAAGCCAAAACAGTCTTGGTCTAACCCTCCACTGCCCGCACCGAAACTAAGTTTATTGTGCGGTATCGCTCCCTGTATATCTAGTAAAGCCAAGCAATGCCCTTGAACAGTGCAAGGAATCCCTTTACCAGTTCTTTATTAGACACAATTTCTTCGGGTCTGGTTGTCCCAAATGTTCTGTGCTTTTTACTCTCCACTGCAATGCATTGGAAGATTAGATGTGATGCAGTTTCATCACCGTCATCACAGATCCTACATTTAGGGTCCTCTTCTGTTATTCCCATTGTATGTAGGTGTTTTTTGAAATTCCCATGGCCTGTCAGCAATCCAACCATGAGTCTAATCTCTCTCCTGTTCAGGCCCAGGATTGCAGAGCTTCTTTCAAAACATGGCTTTGGCATCATTACCTTGCCATGTTTTTGTTGATGGACTTTGGTCCAATATTCTACGTGTTGTCTTCTGAGCCAGTTACGTAGCTCCAATTTGATCATTGCCTTGGTGATTGTCAGGACAGGTTCCGGTCCAATAAATGGAGTCTCTGCCCCCATACTGGCTAATCTGTCGGCATGTTCGTTGCCACTGATCCCCGAGTGGCCAGGGACCCACAATAGGCTTACTCTATTGCTTTCCCCTAGCTCCACCAGAACCCTGTGACATTCTGCAACAATTTTAGACCTTGTTGCAGGAGCTGCCAGTCATCTCAGGACTGCCTGGCTATCTGAATAGATATAGATGCTACGATCTTTGTAACACCTACGCAAATTCTCCTTCACACACGCCCTGATGGCAGTGATTTCGGCCTGGAATACTGAGGCCAGTGTCCCTAGAGAGATGACGCCCTCCAGTCTTGGCTGCATACCTTCTGATAAGGCCCTATAACTGGAAGAAAAAAACACGACTACCATAATAAGTTTCTCTGTGTGGCCATCTTCCACAGCAAGCATCCAATTATTTGTTTTTGTAAACAATGTACAATCTGTAACATTAACAGATTATAAACGGTTTACTTCGTTTTATTCAAAATACGTAGGTGGGAACTCACGGTTTGTCGTTTAGCGAAAAGGAGAAGGAAAAAAAAAAAAAAAAAAAAAAAGAGAGAGAGAGAGAGAGAGAGAGAGAGAGAGAGAGAGAGAAACGTCTCCCCGTTTGAGTATCGAGGGAAACTGATAGACGATACTCTTTTAATTCCGCATCATTGAAAACCGAAGGAATGCTAGTTGCGGCTGGGTGACGAACACTGGGCGACATTCTGTGCGTTGACACAGCGCCGCGCAAACATTCACAAGCGCCTTTCTCCGAATTTTCTCCTGTCGCGTCCTCCCATTCTGCGTATCCCTAGAGAGCACATTTCTGTTTTCCGTTCACTGAGTTTCCCACTTCGTCCGCCGCCTCCAAATGTGCTTGCCTTTACTTGGGCGTACCACTAGGGCGTCACTGAACATACAGACTCTCAAGTATCCGATCATTCGCGTGCGACGATTGTCCGTGATTGGCAAACGTGATTTGTCAGCTGTCAGCACCGAACCGTTTCCCAGCGGGTCTCGGGAAGGAAGGAAAGGTAATAAGATTAGAGTTTAACGTCGTGGAAATTACAGATGGAGCACACGCTGGGATGTTTTTGCCTGGGGCGGTTTTGAACCGGCGTCCATCACAATGCGAGCCCAGTGTGCCGATCAGTGCGCACTCGTTTATCCAAGAACGGGCACACGTTACAAAAATTATTTGCTCATCGTTGACTTGGAAAACAAAGAAATAAATGTCATAAGAGGTGCTCAAACGTACTATGCCTTCAATATTTGAACATTTTACAGTTCACACGATCACTATTACACTTAAAAGGATGGACTATTTCATTAGTATGTACAAAATACTTCTGTTTGTACTATAATAAAGAACGACTGACGCTGGATGATTAAAGTCTTTCAAGACAACCATCATACTGGTCGGCAAAATGGACTATTAATAGCGTATGACTGAAATAAAACACTTTGAGAAGCAATTTTTTGGCCACGGGAACTGAACTGCATTACGCACAGATCTAAGGCTGCAAGTTGCGATGGACTGTCATATCCCCCCCCCCCATACAGGGTGTTTCACTAAGTGTGTTTGCCTCTGTAACTTATAAAATAATAGGTGACGGGAAATTTTAATGCGGTAGGTCAACACAAGAAATGTTACACTTTCTGCGGAGCTATGAACATAGTTTATTGTATCATTTTCCAAAGAGTTACAGCACAAAGATATAATTTTTTTTTAATGGAACAATAGTTTTTCTATCGTGCATTGGATTCGCTGAAACTAGCTGCGTCCAAATCAATTTAAACTAAATTCCTATCACTGTTAGTTTGGGAGCTACAACCCTTCAAAGTTCCAGGGGCGGAGGCTGCGATAGCGTATCTGACTGGCCGAGTGTCTAGCCCCTGGGGCACGGTCCACTGTCTCATGACCATCAGCCAGTGAGACGCTGTCGTAGCCTGTATATATATATATATATATATATATATATGGGACTGTTCTTTTGGATACACATATATAAATAACGCGAAGAAATTGAATGATCCTTTCTTCAAATTCAGTTGTTCAAATGTTTGTAAATCTATGGGACTTACCTACCATGGTTACCAGCCCCTAGACTTACAAACAACTTTAACTTATACTAACCGAAGGACAGCACTGGCGCACACACCCATATCCGAGGGAGCACTCGAACCTTCGACGGAGACTCCGCAGCGAGGGACCTTAGAGCACTCGGGCATTCCAGCGCGGCGATCCTTCCTTCAGTGCGGATGCACACTGTGCTCCAACACTTACGGGAATTGCAAAATGGCGCGTGTAATGAGAAAACGAGGGCGAGGGCACTACGTTTATCAGTATGTGAGTCAGTTGCATATTTTGCATCTGACGGGAGACGTGCTATGGCAGTCGGTGTATGTGACTGGGTGGCGTAGTGGACGGACAAGTGACTAGTAAGAACGACACCCGGACCGGAACAAATGTTAACTTTCCCCACCGATTTAACTCAATACCCATTGTCAGTAATGTCTTTAATTTCAGTGCCATACTTCCTTACGTTACAAACATGACGACAAATCTCGATTTCAGTGAAGTTAGCTTATCAACACGACTCGCTAGTCGACGAGATATGCAGATTCAGTGAAACATCAGTAAAAAAACAGAAACTAAAATGCACAATGCCTCGAGACGAACACGAAGGGTCGTTAGATTTCGATTGTTTCATATGTGACTAAGATAAACTGTGGTTCGCAAAGACAAAAGCAGTCTTTTGTTCATTTTTTAATGTGAGAGAATATAAGTAATGACTACAGCTTCGTAGTAATCATGTCTTGTAGACTTCCCAGCAAGTATCACACCCTTCTATGTAGCTTAGTATGGTAACTGCCGGCCGCGGTGGCCGCGGGAACTGAGGCGCTTCAGTCACGGTCTGCACGGCCACTACGGTCGGGGGTTCGAATCCCCCCTCGGGCATGGATATTTGTGCCGTCTTTAGTATAAGGTAGTTCATAAGTAGTTTGTAAGTTTAGGGATTGATGACCCCGTAGTTAAGTCCCATAAGCTTAACAAACATTTGAACATTTTAGTATGGTAACTAGGCACGGGTTGCTAATATAGTTTAGAGGTATGTTCATTGTCTAGCGAGAGCCGGAGATGAATTGTGATCACGAAAATGAAGCAGTCGTGAGACCGTAAATGATTTTAAAATACTAGCACAGCCTGAAATAAGGGCGGAAATATTATTAACGATTATTTTGTAACATTATTCTACGCTGCAATACATGTGCATATCTTCACGATAACATCCTTTTAAAAATAGTAAATAAGAGTGTTACAGTAGTATTAGGAATGGAAATACATTTTCGAGTACAAAATACTAGACAACATATAACGTTATTGGGTTATATGTGATCAGATATAATGATCGTATTTGAAAATAAAGTGTGTTAGAACTGAAGCTACTGTGCGATGGTCTTAGTAAGTTACATAAATTCACAAGTTAATGCTTCCCGTTTATAGTACTGCCTTACATAGGGAAGTAGGGACAATGGCGAGGTTCTACTTGCAGAGAGCTTTTGTCACTATTTTTATTATCACGAAGCTCAAAAAGTATCCGTCCTAACACGAAACACAGATTTTCTGCTGGCGCTCAAGCAATTTTCGTGTTACGATCGCTGAGGCGAGTGAAATCACGGCTTGTATAGTAATAACTCCTCATCCATCGCCCCTGCAGGGATACCAGCAGTCCTAGCTCTGTATTTTACTGCGATTTGCCAAGTTTATGTACAAGCTTGGCTTCTCTGGCAAACAGCCGAAGCACTGCATTTATCGGCACTTCACCCCTGTACGAAATTTTAGATACGACTTATTTGTGTACATCATGTAAGTACTCCGGTTTTGTTTTGTAAGGTTAAGAGCAGAGTCACTCCGTATGAAATTCAGAGGTCAAGGATTAGTAGACAATTTTCTACACGTAAAATTGTAACCGACAAATATACTATATGAATCATGGAAAATATTTAGATAATGAATTAAATGTTCAAATGTTTGTACAGCTTAAGGGACTTAGCTACGGTGTCATCAATCCCTAAACCTACAAACTACTTATGAAGTAGCTTATACTAAAGACGACACAAACATCCATGCCCGACGGGGGATTCGAACCCGTTACCGCAGCGGCCGTGCAGACCGTGACTGACACGCCGCAGACCGCTCGGCCACCGCGGCCGGTCATCAGTAATATAGCGTAGCTACTGCCTTATGACAGTAAATCTCACATACTCCACTCCATGCTTTAGTGCATGTACTCTGCAGTTGGTTTTTCATATTCTAAAGTTCTGCTTTCAAGGAATTACTAAGTATTATTTTTATCATTACGAAGTCTGTTATGGCGCAATCCAAGAGGTGGCGGGAGCACTGATCTGCATTCGCCGCACGGAAAATCCATACTACATAATTAACGTTTCCACGAACGTAATTAAAGCTAGTTTTTATCGTTCTGAACCAGATGAAAACTGAAATGTACCTTTTTGTTTTAATCCATTGCAACGCAATTCTGGTGTTAAAGGTGACCAACGGCTCTACTGAGAAGTCTAGTTGCCAGCAGGAACACTAACGTAACACACTACTTTTTTCGGTATTCCAAATGAGTTCCTCAGGAAGGGGCAGGTGCAAATCTTGTACCTTTCAAAAAAAAAAAATGTTCAAATGTTTGTAAAGCTTATGGGACTTAACTACGGGGTCATCAGTCCCTAAACTTACAAACTACGTATGAACTACTTACGAACTAGGACGGCACAAATATCCATGCCCGAGGGGGGATTCGAACCCCCGACCGTAGTAGCCGTGCAGACCGTGACTGAAGCGCCTCAGTCCCCTCGGCCACCGCGGCCGGCTTGTACCTTTCATCTAGTGTCATATGCCGAAATGTAACCGCTGCAACATGTTATGTAATACAGATTTTTACTCTGCGGTGGTGTCTCAGACAAGCTCAGCAGAAGGCAACAACATCGTAAAATGGAGACACAAGGAGTTTACGACATTTGCTGCTAGTGCGAAAGGAAGTAATTCAAAGGAGAAAATTAAATTTATACCCAGTCGGGATTTTACCGCGGGCCCTTGTGCTTCCTAGGCAGTTGAGCTTGACCACTACGCCACTTTTTTTTAATGCCCTGGGTAGGTCAGTTCCTTTGCGGACTTGTTCGTTGAGTTGTGGGCTCAGTTTTCTCATCCGGCTGAGTCGCGGGCCACTCTTGCAGGCCTCCCGCTAGGCGCAAATTCTCCACTCATCCACACTACGGGAATATAGGACGAACCGATTAACATTCCTACATTAGTGCAGCCATAAGTTATCCTTCAAATGAGTCACGGAGCGCGCGGCTGCTCGCCGTCGGAGATTCGCCTCTTCCCTGTGGCATGAGTGTGTGTTGTCCTTAGGTTAGTTTAACTAAGTTTAAGTAGTTTGTAAGCCTAGAGACTAATAGCCAAGTAGTTAAGTCCCATAGATTTACAAACACTACTGCCGCGGTGGAGTAGCCGAGCGGTCTACAGCGTCTCGCTGCGGAGCGCGCGGTTGCTCGCCGTGGAGGTTCGAGTCCTCCCTGGGGCATGGGTGTGTGTGTTGTCCTTAGATTAGTTTACCTAGGCTTAAGTAGATTGTAAGCTACGGACTGATGACCACGAAGTTTGAACCGATAGATTTACAAACATTTAAAAATTTTCAAACAAATACTACTACTCGAATAAGTCAGCGTAAACAACAAACGTCTCCTCACCCGCCAACAAATACCATATTTCTAAGACAGTAACAGAGAAGAAACACCTCTTGAACACCTACAGAAACTTGACAGTCGTCATACTGTCCACGTTAGTGGGCAAACTTAACTAAACTCAAGAGATCATAGTACACTTGCTTTGATATCTGCTTTTCGCTGTGTGTGACATCCCTCCGTCTTTTCCAGTATTTCCAGTTCATTATCATCACGGGCGCGTGCGGTTCTCAAACAGAATTGCGTAGATAGAATTTGCAATCCAGCCGGCCGCGGTGGCCGAGGAGACTGAGGCGCTCCAGTCACGGTCTGCACGGCCACTACGGTCGGGGGTTCGAATCCCCCCTCGGGCATGGATATTTGTGTCGTCCTTAGTTGTAAGTAGTTCATAAGTAGTTGGTAAGTTTAGGGACTGATGACCCCGTAGTTAAGTCCCATAGACTCTACAAACATTTGAACATTTTTCAAACCACTAAAACATTTTGTTGTACTAATGTTGGAAAGTGCACAAAGCTACCCTCACTATGCAGCGATAAATACCGCCTCGTCTTTTGTGTCATTCAAACCGAAAAACGGTGAAATTTTCCTTTCCGTTAATGGCAGTGTCGGATATGTGCTTAGCACAATCGCACGTGACAGCTACCGAATGCCATATTTCTGTTTTTCGATACCTGTTAGTCCGTAGTGTAAATTGACAGCACTTTGTGTATCCGAAGTTAAACGACCGTATTAGCGGAGCAAAATGTGGAAAAAATGTTGAAGTTGCTTTGTTTCTATGCTGGTGGAAACGGCCGACGTCTCTAGGATGTGTGCTGCGCCAGTCACACGTGAAATGACAGGAAACGCTGCTGAAATGTGAATTAGAAAAACTGCCGGAGGCAAGGACTGCGAGCAAAAAGCTGCGCGTGACAGGGAATTAATTTCCTTTGTCCGTGACGTGTTAAACGCCTCTCCATTCTGATACCGTCTCCAAAAGCAAAACGTCTGCTTCGCTTTGACACGCTCGGAACGGAGTTCGACAGGCTACTGTGGATGAATCAAAGATCTCTCTGCAGTCATGAACAGAAATGTATATCAGTACGTCAGAAGGTTTAATACGTTACACGAAATTGACTTTGACCACTTGTATTTTAGCTATGAGAATCGGGTAGTCCTGTAATCAGACATTCCGAAGGTCTAAGAACATAACTCTTTTTGTCATGAGTGTAATCAAGCTACAAAGAGATATTTAGACGTTAAGAGCAAAAAACAATCTGTATTAAATAATAATAAAGTGCTCACCATAAATCTAGCAAATAAATTTTAACATAGCGATATCTCTGAACCCCGTATACATCTACATAAATACTGTGCGAGCCACATTGAAGTGCATGGCAGAGGGTTCATCGAATCGCTTTTATGATGTTTCTCTAAGGTTCCATTCTCTAATAGTTCGCAGTAAAAAAGGAACATTTAAATCTTTCCGTTTTCGATCTGATTTCTGTTATTTTATTTTTATGAACATGTCTTCCTATGTAGGTGGGTGCTAACAAAATATTGCACAGATTCGGAAGAGAAAGTTGGTGAAAGAAATTTCGCAAATAGATATTGTCGCAAAGAAAGACGCCTTGGTTTTAATGATTTCCACCCGATCTCGTGCATCAATTCCGTGACACATTATTCCCTATATCACGATAATACAAAACGAGCTGCCCTTCTCTGTACTTTCTCTAAATTGTCTATCAGTCCCACCTGGTGTGGATCCCACAATGCGCAGCAATACTCAAAAATAGGACGCACAAGTGTGGTTTAGGCAGTTTCTTTAGTAGAACTGTTGCATCTTCTGAGTGTTCTGCCAACGAAACGTAGTCTTTGGTTCTCTTTCCCTACAATATTTTCTGTGTGTTCTTTACAATTTAAGTTGTTTGTAATTGTTACTCCTAGATATTTAGTTGAATTTACGGGCTGGATTTTGACTGATTTATTGTATAAATGAAGTTTAACGGGTTTCTTTCAGTGGTCATATGGATGACTTCACACTTCTCATTATTAAAGGTCAATTGCCATTTTTTGCCACATGCAGATATCTTAGTTAAATCATTTTGCAGTTGCTTGTGATCTTGTGGTGACTTTACTAACCGATAAGTGACAGCATCGTGTGCAGAACAGTCTAAGGGAGCTACTCAGACACCCCAGGTGCTCACGGTTCTTTGGTGAGTACGTGCGTGGCGAGCACGGGGCCCCGAGCTAATGCAGTCTTCCTTCCTTCTTTCCTCCCTGGACTGCATTTCCTTTCCCTTCCCCTTCTTTCCTACCCTCACTCCTTCGCCTCCCCACCAGCTACACAGATTGTCTCCTAAATCGTTTATAAAAATAACGAACAATAGGGGCCCTATAACACTTCCCTGGGGAACGCCAGGTATCACTTCTGTTCTACTCGATGACTTTCCGTCAATTCCATTAATACAAAATACAGAAACGCATCCATACAAATTATTTACACATCCTTGGTAATTAAGGATGTCTACAATATTGACACAGTATCAAAAAATACAGTTCAAGACATAAGTTTCCTGTGTGTCCTAGCCTCGTCGCCGCTTTTGTGTCTCGTTTCCGTCGTAGGTGTCGGTGGCCGAGTAGTAAGACCGACACAGGAGTAAAGGATGCACGCTTGTATAGGTAGGAGGTGACCAGTCAGTGGGACAGCAGAAACTAGAAACACTAGAGTAAATTAGAGCGAGATATATATTTCTTAGAGACTGAGTAATACTTAACTTTTACATAGCTCAGTACTGCAGAATGCTGATACATAGTTGAGCTAGAGGCCTGCCTAGTGCCTGTCCGATAGCCAAGTCTTCACTAGTGCCTATCTGATTCCGAAGTGTTAACTGGTTCCTATCTCAGTCCCAAGTGAACGATGTCGTTCAGTGGTGGCCACGAGCGGAGTTGTAGCAGAGGGCGCTCGTGGCTGACGTCGTAAGAAAGTCGCGCCGTGCGTGCATGGCGGCGCGCGGCGAAAGTAGGTGGCGCGCATTTTAGACTTGCGCGACACCACAAGTTCATGGCTTGTATAAAATAAATGGATGCTAAATCACAGTTTTTACAGTTTCTAATAGACAACTGAACAAAAACTGACATTTTGATTACACAGAATGGGCATATAAGTGAGACTGAACAGTTACAATTTCTTGGCGTTCAGATGAACAGACCATGTTTAGAATCTTGTTCGAAAACTAAATGCTGCGTTATTCACTATTAGAAGAGTATCTGAAATAAGTGGTAGTTCAATACGAAATGGAGTGTACAGTATTGACATGCATCCATTTTCAGTAAGCTGTCATAATATTTCAAAACTCCTCATAGTAGTCCTCAGACTTTCAAGTTTACACTGGATAGTTTCCTCAAGGGTCAGTCTCTCTATTCTGTCGAGGAACTCCCGAAAAAACGGAAAAGAGAACTAATTTCTGTGTTACGTTGTGGATTGTATTTACTTATACTTAGGCCTGTCGTGTACATTAGATTCGAAGGCCTGCGGGACCCAAATAAGTGATTTGAATGGCAGAGGGGTGGACCAAACAGTGTGACTGTGCAGGTCAGTCTGTGGGGAGCCGTCGTCAGGACTGGAAACGTGCAAACAAGTGCTAAGCGACGTCACAGGGTGAGAATCGGTATGAGTGCATTCCAACATTTACACCTACACTACTACGCTGCAAATAACATTGAAGTGTATGGCAGAGGCTTTAGCGAACCACCTTTACGATATTTCTCTACCGTTCCGTCCTCTAATAGCGCCCGGGAAAAAGAAACACCTAAATATTTCCGTTTTCGATCTTAATTCTCTTATTGTTATGATCATAACGAGGCAGAATGACCAGTCTTCTGAAGACTTTAATAGACATGTGAATGCCGACACTGGCGTGTTAAATGAAAAATGTAGTGGTTTTTTGTTTTATTTTGTTTTCTATTTGCGAGTCCCGTTTCAAGTTAGCACTCGGCCGCAAAGTGACGAGCAATGTGCAAGCCGGTTTCCAAGAGCGACGAATACCACTACTTTCCTGGCTAACACTTGGCCGACGGAACATGTCTGGGTATGGTCGGCGGGTAACTTGTTGGTTCAGATCCTCCTGCACCCACAGCTGATGCTTCGTGGACGCGCCTACAAAGAGCATGGCAATGTATTCCCCAATGTATTCAGGCCCTCTTTGATTCCATGCTACGATGTCTAGTGGCTGCGATTGTGGTGTTGCTACACCGTACTAAATTTCCACAATTGCAGTCCATATACAGGTCACCAATAGATGTTTGTATAGCTTATGGGGCTTAACTACGGGGTCATCTGTCCCTAAACAAAAATGTTCAAAATGTTCAAATATTTGTAGAGCTTATGGGAATTAACTACGGGGTCATCAGTCCCTAATCAAAAATGTTCAAATGTTTGTAGAGCTTATGGGACTTAACTACGGGGTCATCAGTCCCTAAACTTACAAACTACTTATGAACTACTTACTAACTAGGACGGCACAAATATCCATGCCCGAGGGGGGATTCGAACCCCCGACCGGTGCATTTAGATCTTTGTGTAAACGTCTGATGTTTTAGTTTTATTTCTGACTAACTGAAAACCGGGCGTTGCTCGGGTATTTATTTATTTATTCCTGCCATTTTTCAGGTATATATTCATGTATATAATGGCTGTATGTCTGTAAAATCTCTTGGGGATACAATTAGTAGTAAAGAAGTAATAGATTAAAACTTGGTGTGTGACAGGGCGGTTTTTCATGAACGTTACTGTTTACGTGCTCATGTCTCATGAACTGCGTGTCGGAATGTGATACAATTTAGAAGCTACATTCAACTATATATGTGTATACTGTCTGTAAAATTTCCAGTCGCTACAATTTGTAGTGTTCAAATTATAAATTGTAACGTCATACCGAGAGCCGTAGTTTTACTCCATAAACAGCGGAAAAGTAGTAAGCGAGAAACTTTTTTTCTTTCATCATTTTACTATTGTTGCCAGCGAGAAAAAGTTTAATAAAGGTTTGAAATTATCTTTAAAGTTTGTCGCAAGTCGCTAAGTACTGTCATTCTCATACAGTGTATTTCGAAAGTCTCGCCGCATTATATGGCATTTTTTTGCGATTTCTATTGGTTATGACGTAATATCTTTTGAACCATGTGCCGTATGTGATTCTTAACCAAGCAGCAATTGTTACCTCACGGTAAGGAATGTGTGTACCAAATTTGGTTGAAATTGGTCCAATGGTTTAGGAGAAAATGAGCAGCATTGTCGCAATATGCAGCAGTTTGTCGTGCATCTCTTTGTTTATGACGTCATATCTCGTGAACTATATATCGTTTGTGATTCTTACACTTACGGCGACCGTCCTCATGGATTGAAGCTTACGTGTACAAAATTTCATAAAGATTGCAACAAAACTGTAGATTCGTATGGAACACGTACAAACATACGGACACTCTGCTTTATATATTAGATGAAGAACCCTTCGTGTTAGTTGAAATCTGGATAAAGTTCAATTATTTTAAATCAACTAGTGGGGCAGTACATTCATGTAGAGTAATGAATATTGGTAAATACATCCATTTAGGTAATATTTTCAAATGATTACCGATGTATGATAGCAGATTAACGTAAGCGCGGTAGAAGCCGAGGTAGATGTTAAATGCTGGTACATTAATGCGTGCTTGCATTGTGTCGTACTCGTGCCGAATGTCAGTTTGTGGTGTGGAGTTACATGCCTGTCGCACTTGGTCGGTCAATACAGGGACGGTTAACGCTGGTTGTGGATGACGCTGATGTCGTCGGATGATGTTGTACACGTGTTGCAAGCGCATGCGGGACTCTGCCACGCCGCGCTCAGCGTCAATAAATCGTTCCGTCACGGCAAACGCTACACATTTATTTCACGGTCATCTACATAGATACTCTGCAAATCACATTTAATTGCCTGGTAGAGGGTTCATTAACCACTTTCATAACCTTTCTCTACCGTTCCATTCTCTAATAGTGCGCGGGAAGAAAGAACACCTAAATCCTTCCGTTTTCGATCTGATTTATCTTATTTTATTGGGATGGTCATGTTTCCCAATGTAGGTGGGTGCTAGAAGTAAATCTCTGTGATTGAAATTTCGCAAATAGAACCCGCCGTAACGAAAAACGTCTCCTTTTAATGATTTCCACCTCAAATCGTGCAACATTTCCGTGACGCTCTCCCCCCTGTAGCGTGATAAAAGAAAACTAGGCTGCCCTTCATTACACCTTCTCAATGTATTCCGTCAGTTCCACCTGGCGAGGGTCCCGCACTGGGCAACAGTACTTCAGGAGAGGACGCACAAGTGTGATGTATGCAGTCTCTTTGGTGGAGCTGTTGCATCTTCGAAGAGTTCTGCCAATGAAACGTAACCTTTGGTTCGCCTTCCCCACAATATTTTCTATGTGTTCTCTCCAGTCTAAGTTCTTCGTAATAGTACCTCCTAGGTATTTGGTAGAATTTACGAGCTTAAGATTTGACTGATATATCGCGTAATTGAATTTCAGCGCATTTCTTTTAGTAGTTATGTGTATTACTTCACACTTTTCTTTATTTAGTGACAATTGCCAATTGTCGCGCCATGTAGAAATTTTGTCTAAATCGCTTTGCAGTTGCTTTTAATCCTCTGCTGGTTTCACTAACCGATAAACGACAGCATCATCCGTGAATATACATTGTGTGTAAATAAATATTACATTCAAAAAAATATTCAAATTTTCCTTAAACTTAATGGACTTAACTGTGGGGTCATCAGTCCCTAAACTTACAAACTACTTATGAACTACCTTATAATAAGGACAGCACAAACATCCATGCCCGAGGGGGGATTCGAACCCCCGACGGGGAATGGCCTCACGCATCGGAGCATAGAGCCTCGATGCGCTTGGCCACTTTGCCGCGACATTCTCCATTAATGTTGCATAGCGGAGGGCACTTCCTGATAGCCGGCCACGGTGGCCGAGGGGACTGAGGCGCTCCAGTCACGGTCTGCACGGCCACTACGGTCGGGGGTTCGAATCCCCCTTCCGGCATGGATATTTGTTCCGTCCTTAGTGTAAGGTAGTACATAAGTAGTTTGTTAAGTTTAGGGACTGATGACCCCGTAGTTAAGTCCCATAACCTCTACAAACATTTTTGAGGGGGGGAGAAGGAGCTAGACTGAGAGAGGTATAGGAGGAGATGGACAAATTGGGGGGGGGGGGGGAGAGAACGATGAGGAGAAGAAGGAGAAGAAGAACGTAGTCCTAGGGTAGAGGGTGGCCGATGGAGGTGAAGAGGGGGAGATGGACAGGGAGGGGGAGAGGGTAGGATGTGAAGGACGAGACAGGTGAGAGGAGGAGGTAGACAGAGACATTGGGGGGGGGGGGGGGGGGAACAGAGAGAGAGAATGTGGTACTGACTAGTGGAAGACGGGAGCAAATACTTATTGTAGGAAATGGTATTGTGCGTTACATGTACCATGCTTTACATAGGAGGGAGGGATTAGATGCACAAAGACCGGGTGATTGATAGACGCCGGCCGCGGTGGCCGAGGGGACTGAGGCGCTTCAGTCACGGTCTGCACGGCCACTACGGTCGGGGGTTCGAATCCCCCCTCGGGCATGGATATTTGTGCCGTCCTAGTTCGTAAGTAGTTCATAAGTAGTTTGTAAGTTTCGGGACTGATGACCCCGTAGTTAAGTCCCATAAGCTTTACAAACATTTGAACATTTGATTGATAGAGCGAGGTGGACGAGGGACTGTGAAGCTGTTCAGTGTGCGAACGGGTGCTTCTTACAAACGTTCCATAGTGGTGTACGTGACGTCGACTCGGACAAATCGATATGGGACACTTGCCGCTTTGTGTGCCTCGCTCTCTCTCTATATAGCTACAACGCTAGGAAGGGTTAAGATCGAATTGGAAACGTAATTAGGTGGGGAAGGAAGGGGGGAAGGGACCCTTTTCGCATTCCTCTAGCAAAACTGTGCTCGTTCACTGGGAGTAATGGAAGAGTCCTTTCTTGCACCTGTCTATCAATTTTTCTGACCTGTCAATC
Source organism: Locusta migratoria (assembly GCA_026315105.1). Classification (NCBI taxonomy): domain Eukaryota; kingdom Metazoa; phylum Arthropoda; class Insecta; order Orthoptera; family Acrididae; genus Locusta; species Locusta migratoria. Next base: position 78,053,138 of record CM048755.1, on the reverse strand, counting down.
AGAATTGCGCTCGTTCCTGTTAATAGCAACCCAGGAGAAACTGCGGATTGTCCACTGCGCAGCACATCCAGTGTTGAACTGAGCCGTGATCTGCTGCAGTGTTGCCGTTCTGTCGCTGGTTCGTATGTCGCCTGCCGCGGTCACTGAGGGTGGCTAAGCGCGGGTATTTCGTCTATTATGGACTGTGACACCCTCATTCAGCCGTTCACTATACACTCTGTACACTACTACTGAACATGTGAAGTCGAATTCGTGCACCACTGCCGAAATCGGAATTTGCCATCCGTCGGGTACCAACCCGGCGTCAGCTGTCGACGACGTTGCATAAACAACTTGCACAACCACGACTCCTGTACAACTGCAGCTGGCGTAGGAGTGGTGTGGTGTGCAGACAACACACCTGCGCCTTCTGTCACCACGTTTGCTAAGTCAGAGCACTATTGCTCTTCATTCCTTTCCTTTTGTACTCGCAAATAAATCAGGGAAGAATGATTGTCTGCATTATCCTAGCCGCGGCGGAATGGCCGAGCGCATTGCGGCGCTATGCTGAGATGCGAGAGGCCGTTTCCCTTCGGGGGTTAGAATCCCCCTCGGGCATGGATGTTTGTGCTGTCTTTAGTATAAATTAATATAAAGTAATTTGTAAGTTTAGGAGTTGATGACCCCGCAGTTAAGTCCCATAAGCAACCCAGATGATCCTGACGTCCTTCCAGAAGGATGGTGTTTCGTTTTTATTTTTATTATTTTTTTTAAGTTAAGGTAAATTGGTTCCTTTGGGCACAAAACACTTTCTTCAACATCGGAATGTCATTTGAATGTCGGTCATTGACATACATATACTAACAATCATTGTGTTAGCACGCCATTATATGCTAGTCCCCTTTGAAGAGAGGGATTTCGAAGAAACGTATCAGTTAACTCATGATTTTGGGTGTGTAAGTATTAACACATCAATTTAATTTCTATTATTCAGAAACATATGGATGAATTTAGAATTAAAACGTCAAATCTAACATGTAATATTAGTGTTCCAATTTTTACTTCGTTCCAGAAGGACGGCCTATTATGCCGAGACTAAGGATGCAATTCGAGTAAAATCATTGTTGCAACATTTGAATGATCTATTAGAGATGTAATAAACAATTTTTTAAACCAAAAGTAACAGACAAAAATTTCAGGAACATCTGGGTTAACAAACATTTGAACATTTCCATTATCCTATACGAACTGTGATTGCCAGCACCTTGTTTCTGAAGTCCTCACGCGACATGTGTTTTAGTGCAAGTAGGCTTGTACTGCAGTCAGTCACAAATTCCGGTTCTCTATTTACAACGTTTAAGTGGTTTGCAAAAAAATAAATTATTCCCTCCAGCGATATCCATTTCATTTCACGTGGTATTTCGGTAAAACTCGCGTTTTGATCAATATAACCGGTAACTATTAAGCAGGTAAGAGATGTAGAGCAACGAAATTCGTGTGTACGTGGTTTGGTGTCTGTTCTTCCGCTCTTGTTCGAACCATGCATCGCTACGGGTAGAAATAAATAGATAGATGGTGTGGAGTCTGTTCTTTCGAAGAGAACTCTGGAAACCATCCCCAAAGCTGTGGCTAATCCACTTCGGTGCAGTAACCTTTCTTACAAGTGTGCTGGCCCCACAAGGTATGAAGAAGGTTAAAAGGAAGAGGAGGGTTAATGGCGGAAACATATCCAGTCGATAGAGTACTTTCCCGCAACGTTCCGTGTTCGAATCCCGGTCCGGTATACAGCTACAATCGATCAAAATACATGATATTTTTGCGACTTCTTTAATGTTTAGTTTATGAAATCTGTTATGAGTTTAAATTGTCTTACTCATGATTTGCTTACCTCTCAGTCTGTTGTTCTCATTATGGTACTGCAGCAAGCAGTTAAACAGATGCACGCTAGTTGATATTCTACTTAACGTATTTCTTCAGCTTAAAAATGTTTAAATGTTTGTTAAGCTTATGGGACTTAACTACGGGGTCAGCAGTCCCTAAACTTACAAACTACTTATGAACTACTTACGAACTAGGACGGCACAAATATCCATGCCCGAGGGGGGATTCGAACCCCCGACCGTAGTGGCCGTGCTGACCGTGACTGGAGCGCCTCAGTCACCTCGGCCACCGCGGCCGGCCTTTCTTCAGCATTGTTCTTCAAAATGATTTGTTTATTGTTTACCGGATGCTTCCTATCTGGTCGAAAATTGCATTAGTCAAATTAGGAGCAGGTGCATGTCGTTTTGTAACATTTCCCTTTTTCAGAATCAGCTGAAGAACCAACTTGGTGATAATATGCCAGCAGCCTCGATTCCTCCCTAGCCACTCAAAGCAAAGAACGCTTATTTTTGGTCATTGATTTCTATAAAAAGTCTTAGAAGTGACTCTCAGCACTACGGCAAGGTTACTTCTGAACAAGACACGTTGAAGCGTTGCGAGTAGCTCCTGTATTGCTACACAGAACCGATAAAGTCACTTGGCCAGGTGAAGCGCTCCTTGAGTATAAAGGACACTCAGTGTGCTCTTCAAACTCTTGCTGCGAACGAACCCTCTATCACACAGGCGTCCGGACTACAAGAACTGCGAGTTTCCAATTAGCTGTCGTTCGTGCGTGATCAGGAAGTATTCGAGTGACAAGCGCCGTATTCTTCGAGGAAAGGAGCTCCGACAATGATAACCACAGAATTGCGCGTCAAAGGAACACTCCAGAATCTGCCTGGCGAGCTGACGAGCGTATAAGCACGTGAGTAGTCAGTTCAGTAGAGAGAACTCTGTTAGCTGCTTCATCATTCATACCGACCACTCAACTAGCTTTGCTGTGGTTTTTCAGATACTGTTAAAACTTGGTTTCTTCGAGTTTTCCCGGCCGACTGAATTTTCCAGCAACTTTCGAGCGTGATGTTTCTTCTCATTCTAATATAACACACCAGTCTGTATGAGTTATTATTTTGTAATTCGAAACACGTCCATGTAATTTTGTGAGAAAAGGTAAACTAACGTTAAGATGGTCCACATACGTGACCGAAACCTATTTAGACCACCCGATACTTCAATAATGTAATGAGTTTACAACTACAAAAATAAATACTAGTACTGTTCTTCTCTTGTTTCGGCGACTATCACATCTCTCCTGTGATTAAGCTTACACGCCTATTGTAAATCCTCCTTACAGATGAACAATTTTGTAGATTTTCAAGAGAAGTTATAACCTTTTATGTATAATCAGTCTTCTCATTTGAAGATCCGTTTTTATCTTCTAGTTTTCACCCGAGATGTGTTCGTTTGGTTGCAGAAAAGCGCATCTCTTGGAACCGCGACGTCGACACTGGATCGTCGGGAGACGAAATGACCGAAAAACTTATCGTGTCTAGTCATTACTTTTTACACGAATCAAGCACAGAGCGGCCCTGAGATACTGCAACGGTCATTTATAGTCACTTTCTGTGAATTTGTACGCAAGCTTTGCTAGAAACAGTATGGTCATAAGGCTCAAAAACATATCATTAATAGCCGCGCGGGAGTAGCCTAGCGGTCTGGAGCGCCACGTCACGGATCGCGCAGTCTCCCGCGTCGGAGGTTCGAATCCTCCCTCGAGCATGGTTGTGTGTTGTCCTTAGGTTAGTTTGATTTAGTTTAAGTAGTTTGTAAGACTAGGGACTGATGACCAACGTAGTTTGGTCCCATAGAATTACAAACATTTGAACATAAATATCATTAACAAAATATCATTAACATCAGTTTGCAGTAGAATTCTTGAACGAATTCTCAGTTCTATCACAGTAAATTTCCTTGAGACCGAAAATCTTCTATCCATGTACAAGTACGGCTTTAGAAAGCATCATTCCTGTCAAAACAGGCTTGCACGTTTCTCGCGTATCTTGCAGAGCCATAGATAAAGGGCAACAGACAGCCTGCGTGTTCGTTGATTTCCGAAAGGCGTTTGACATGATGCACAGCAGTCTGCTAACGAATATACGAGCATCTGGAATAGGTTCCCAGGTATGTGAATGGCTGGAAGACTTCTTAAGTAATAACATCCTGTACATTGTTCTCTACGGCGAGTGTTTATCAGAGTCAAGCGTATTGTCAAAACTGTTCAAATGTTTGTAAATCTTATGGGACTTAACATCGTGGTCATCAGTCCCTAAACTTTCAAACTACTTATTAACTAGCTTATACTAAAGACGGCCATGCCCGAGGGGGGATTCGAACTCCCGACGGGGAACGGTTTCGCGCATCGTATCATAGCCCCTCAATGCGCTCCGCCGCGGCGTGTATCGTTAGGAGTGCCCCAGGGAATTATCATAGGAACGTTATTATTTTCCATTTACATAAATGATCTGACGGACAGAGTGAGTGACAATCTGCTGCTGTTTGCTAAAAAATGTTCAAATGTTTGTAAAGCTTATGGGACTTAACTACGGGGTCATCAGTCCCTAAACTTACAAACTACTTATGAACTACTTACGAACTAGGACGGCACAGATATCCATGCCCGAGGGGGGATTCGAACCCCCGACCGTAGTGGCCGTGCAGACAGTGACTGAAGCGCCTCAGTCCCCTCGGCCACCACGGCTGGCGGCTGTTTGCTGATTATGCATTCGTGAACAGGAATGACTGTAGCAGGATGCCAGGTGACTTAGACAAAAAAAAAAAAAAAATGTTCGTGTGAGGAACGTCAGCAACCTTAAATTTAGAAAAATTTTAGGTGATACAGATGATTAGGAAACTTAATCCCATAATGTTGAAATACAGTATTCGAAGTGTTCTGCTTGACACAGCCGCGTCGATGAAATATCTAGGTGTAACGTTGCGGAGCGATATGAAATGGAACGAATATTTAAGGACATTCGTGGGGAAGGCGAATGGTCTACTTAGGTTTATTGGGAGAATTTTGGGAAGTTGTAGTTCGTCTGTAAAGGAGGCCGCGTATAGAACACTTTTGCGACCGATTCTTGAGTATTGCTCCACTTTTTGGGATCGCCACAAGATCGGCGCAAAAGATGACAAAGGCGAGCAGCTAGATTTGTTGCTGGTAGGATAAATCTGCACGCGAGTGTTACAGAGAAGTTTCGGGAACTCGAGTGGGAATCCCCGAAGAGAACAAGACGTTCTTTACGAAAAAAAAGTATTGAGGAAATTTAGAGGGCCAGTATTTGAATCTGATGGCAGAACGATTGTACAAGGAGCGTCTGAAAAGTTCGGTGAATGGCCCCATATTTTACAAACCCAGTTGGCGAGGAAGAGGTGCGCCTCATACCCATTGAGGGACGTGTCAACAAGCGCCCCCTATCGTACAAAGCACGCAGTGAAAGGGTGGTACACTAACAGGCTCAGTGTGAATAACTCGTGTCATTGCAACGTGGGCCGGCCGCGGTGGCCGAGGGGACTGAGGCGCTCCAGTCACGGTCAGCACGGCCACTACGGTCGGGGGTTCGAATCCCCCCTCGGGCATGGATATTTGTGCCGTCCTAGTTCGTAAGTAGTTCATAAGTAGTTTGTAAGTTTAGGGACTGATGACCCCGTAGTTAAGTCCCATAAGCTGAACAAACATTTGAACATTGCAACGTGGAACGCAAAATGGAGCAACGCGTTAACATTTTTGTTTTAGATTAGACAAACCGGCTACGGAGACCCATGGAATGTTAGTGCCACTGTGTGGTAGTGTTGAAGCAGTGAGTAAAAAGTGTGTGTTTGAATGGTTTAAACGGTTTAGAGACCAAAAAAAGGAACGTGTCAAGTAAGAGCCAACCACAGTCCCAGACAACATTGAACGAGTGCGACGGATGCTTGCGGATGATATGCTTCGCCACCTAAAATCAGCCCTGAAAGACTTACGCTTCGCAACGGTTGCGGAGATCCAGCAACGCCTAACATCAGTGCTTCGAGAGATTTCACAAGAAGCGTTTGCTGACAGTTTCCAACAGCTTTGCAACTGATGTCAGAGGTATATTGTAGCCAATCGCCATTAGTTTGAAGGCCAGTAAAGGTATTTTGTTTGTAACTCTTTTCGTATATTTCCTGAGACATCGCCCAACTTTTCAGAAGCGCCTTGTACTAATAAAAGATAAGGTACAGCAGTCAACAATCCGAAGATTGGTTTGAAAACCACAGTGCTTTACTAGGCATGGTCCTGTTTGGAGGTGGTATGCCGTTGCCTTCCTCCGACCTTCAAACTGACTTACCCAGCCAATTATAGGGGGACCTACAGTTTAACATGGGTTCCGAACCACGGTGCTACTCGGTATTTTTCACACGAGCAATACTGCCAGAGGTGAAAGAAGTGGAAAGTGACAGATACAAATCGTATAACCTGGCGGGGATCGAACCCGCGACCTTAGGATTGGTAGTATGGTACTCTACCACTGTGCAACCGAGGCGCACCTTGTAACAATATCAACTGAAATTTCAAGTGAAATTTCGCATAAGGTCCACTAAGATAAGATATTAGGGCTCTTATGGAACCGTCGTGTTGCCCCTTCCCCTTTTTTTTAGTGCAACAGAAAGGGAAATGATTAGCACTGGTACCCTCACGTTGGCTTGCGGAGTATGTGTGAAAATATAGATGTTCTTCAGGACAGGGCGGACACAGGCTTCGGTGCGAGAATTAATGTGTATGGTGGAGGAATCTACCAGTATGATACCCTCGTGGGTAAATTCACAATGAATTTCAAACTCTCTTGCCTTTTTAAACACTACGAACAATAATAGGCTTCAAGCCTTCGTAACTCTGACAAGGAGACCACATGGGTATCGGATTTTAGAATGTTTTTATATTTATGGTACGTGAAGTTGAGTACTTAAATAACAATCAGCCAAAGACATTCGACGCAACTGTCAAAAATTGTCGAGAAAATCGACTTTGAAGATTTGCAAATGTTCAAAATGTTCAAATGTTTGTAGAGCTTATGGGACTCAGCTACGAGGTCATCAGTCCCTAAACTTACAAACTACTTATGAACTAGCTTATATTAAAGACGGCACAAACATCCGTACCCGAGGGGGGATTCGAACCCCCGACGGGGAACGGCCTCGCGCATCGTAGCATAGCGCCTCAATGTGCTCGGCCGCTCCGCCGCGGCGAAGTTTTGCAAGTGTATGTAAGTACCAATAATGAAATGAGCTGCAGCGTCTGTTGGTGTAGCTCAGATGGTAGCGTTCTGGCCTCACTCTGAGAGTTGATGGTTCGAACCCTGCTGTGACATGTTTTGTAATCTTATTATGGAGATGAATTTCCAAAAACTGCATCGTAGCTCTTCACAAACTTAACAATCAAGACAACCCTCGTCCGCTAATAGTAATTCCAATACTGTAAAAAATGTAACTTGTTAATTTTTTTAAATTTAATTCATCATTATTAACAACCTTTATAAAATACAGAAAATTACGAATAAAAATAGGTGCATAATTCGTAGAAATTACCATTAGATATTAAAATTGTGTAAGTAATCGAACGCAACGAAAAAACAATCTTTACTGCGGGATCCGAACCATCGATCCTATGGTTGTAAGGCCAGAACGCTACCTTCTGAGGTTCAAATGTTTGTTAAGCTTATGAGACTTAACTACGGGGTTATCAGTCCCTAAACTTACAAACTACTAATGAACTACCTTATACTAAAGAAGGCACAAATATCCATGCCCGAGGGGGGATTCGAACCCCCGACCGTAGTGGCCGTGCAGACCGTGACTGAAGCGCCTCAGTCCCCTCGGCCACCGCGGCCGGCCCTTCTGAGGTACACCGACAGATCGTTCAACGGTTATAAATGATTGTTTCTCACATGTGCTTACAAAACTCGACGTGCTTACAAAATTCGATTTTCTCTAGAATTTTGTAGAGTTGCGTCGAATGGCTTTGGCTGGTTGTTATCGTTGTGAGTCATAGAAGCAGACCTTGGAAGGGGCACAGACGGCGGTCAGTGAACGTTTCATCAGATATGCAGGACAGCTGAGCAATGCAAAACAAAACCAAATCTAATTTGCGTCTGTCTTGTAGCAAGCGGCAAAGTGGTCAGTGGGTGTTCACAAGCGGTGCGGCACAAATTTATATTCTGCAACCAACACTTCGTCTTAAAAAATCAGTCCACTCAATGAGTCTACTCGACATCACCTGATTCTAGGTATAAGCATCATGAAGCATTCTACTATACGTTTTCAATGGCACTTGAGTTCTTCAAATGTTTTTAAACTTATTGGACCAAACTGCTGAGGTCATCAGTCCCTAGACTTACAAACTACTTAAACGAACCTAATGAGAAGGCACACGCCCATGCCCCAGTGAGGACTCGAACTTCCGACGGCGAGCACCCGTGCGCTCTGCAGCAAGGCGCCTTAGAGCGCTCGGTCACTTGTTCTCGGTAGGGTGAGTTGATGGGGATTTCACTCTCTCTGTTCCATGTATCTTGTCTCCTATCTGAAACATAGTGTCACAGTCATAAATATTACTATTACATTTGCAGAGTACAAGATAGCAGAAGGTTTCGAAAGAGAGAGAAAAATCACTTATCTTTTATACAAATTAACTTCGTCCATTGCGAGATATTAATTTCTATTGACTTGTAATTGAGCTTAGAGAACAAAATATTCAATTTTGGTCATAGCTAGTAACGCAGAGTGCTCTTTATTTTGAAGTTTGTATATCATATTGCCATTTAATTCGTAATATCTGTACCACTGTGTGGTAGCATAATCCACAATTCTCGATTTATATCATTTCACAGAGGAGATTTGAAAGAGTCTGATCCGTTCTAGCTTACGCATACGCTACTACTCTCACCATATACTATTATGGAAGTGAAATACTACAATAAATTCTTCTCCGGCTGTTCTCTTTTACGTCCCTCCTGGATATGACATACTCCTCACGAATGACGCTACTGTACTGTAGAGCTGATACTCGCCCATTCTAAGCAGCAGCAGGCTGAGGAAAGTGCCGACGCCGCGCGGGAATGGCCGAGTGCTCTAAGGCGTCTTGCTGAGGAGCCGGAAGTTCGTGTCCCCCCTCGAGCATGTGTGTGTGTGTTTGTGTGTGTGTTGTCCATAGCATAAGTTAAAGTATTTTGTAAGCCTATGGACCGATGACCACTGCATTTTGGACCCATAGCTTTACAAGAATTTGAACATTTGAACATTTTTAAGTGTCGACATGTAGATAACACGGAGTGAAAAATTGTGTTGTGATTCATATTAATTGACCGCCCTGTATATTAAGATCTTGTAACCGATAAAAATACATTAATCGCCACACGCCTACGCCTTGGTAGCGTGATTGAAAATTGTCTCCTATTACGTAGCTCAGCAACAATTTCATAATAGTGTACATCAGTGGTTCACACGAAAGCCTCCCGCAAAAATGATGTTCCCTCGTGTGTGATTATAACTAGTAATTACTCATTTGTGATAGTATCTAGCAATACTTTCTCCATCAGCAGACAATGACGTCTTTATCGACGACTGATCTTTCTCATCACATCATGGGGAGCATAAAAGCAGAAACGGTGCGCGCATTATATCGGGATGCCGGTGTATGCTAATAACTGCAAATTAAACAATGGATAAGCATCGTAAACGAGAGAGATTGGCCGGCTAGCGTGCCTTTAATGATGCGGCAACGCCGGCCCGTGCCATGAGCCACGATCGCTTCACGATACTTTGTTCCCTTTGGGCTTTCAGCTTGACGGCTACGAAACTCCGGCTGTCTTGCCTGCCACGGCTTGTTTAATGTTAAAATATAATTGCCGAATTCAATTTCTCTTAGCAAATTTTGATACTGCGATTTCCTTCATCGACTACCCTCCGAATGTTTCTATCTTTCTGTTTGTCCACAACTTAACAACACAGGAAAATATTGTATACTAATTTCTATGGAAGTAGCAGGCATTTCCTGCTTAGTGACTTTTCATTGAACAAAAAAATGATCTTGTGCGTTCTAGTAGCACCTTTCATGTAAACAGGCTTGATTCATTATACTCTGCAAGTAATTTTGAAAGACTTTTTTTTTAACTAAATGTTTTTGTTTCACAACTGGCTGTAAATTATAACTGTTGCAGTGTGTATGTATGTGTGTGTGTGTGTGTGTGGGTGAGAGAGAGAGAGAGAGAGAGAGAGAGAGAGAGAGAGAGAGAGAGAGAGAAAGAGAGAGAGGGAGAGAGGGAGAGAGAGAGAGAGAGAGAGAGAGAGAGAGAGAGAAAGTACGTTTGTTACTTCTTCACAATGAAACAGATTTGGATGAAATGTGGAATGGGGGGTAGCTTATAGCCTGAATTAACCCATACGCTACCCTTCGCAAGTCACCATAAGCGGGCGCAGGACTGAAGCTCAAGTAGGATAAAATTACAACTGGTAAATTTGTCATTTTAGTTTGTGCTTCCAAGTTTCATTTGATAGGAAATGAATTTCACATATTGCACTTTCTAACTGTTCAATCTTTGAAGTCTGTAACCTGTTGCTTCAGGAATTTTATATCTGTTTAAGACAATTCCATCTTTTGGTTTTTGGGAAACTTATTGTAGTTTTGGTAATGAGTTGAATTTGCTTTAAGAAGTCAAGAAATTTGTATATCTCTGAGAGCTGCAGGAGTGAAACTGATTCTCCCGCCTGTGGAGAAAGTCGTAAGTACCAGTCCGTAGTATCCCTGAGCCGTAAGTACCTCTCGAGAGTGACAGCCCGTGTGCTCAGGTTCTAGTGTGCGATGCAAGGCTTTGTACTGAACATGAACCAAGTTCAAATGTTTGTATGGGACTTAACTGCAGGGTCATCAGTCCTTAAACTTACAAACTACTTATGATGTACCTTATACTAAAGACGACACAAACATCCAAGCCCCCGAGGGGGGATTCAAACCCCCGACGGAGGACGGCCTTGCGCATCGCAGCATAGCGCCTCAATGCGCTTGGCTACTCCGCCGCGGCTCCCAGAAACAGCTAGTGGTCAAATTCAGAGGCAGAAAACTGTTTCTGAACTAAAAAGAAAAGCTAAAGTTAGATATCATCAAAACTGGTATGCAATCAACTGAACCGAGAACACACAGATACTGTCAAAAATGTCGAACGTTTTTTGTAAGTCTTTTATAATGCTAGACAGAAACGTCCACCAAAATTACCTATTAGTATTCAGAAAGTTCACATTGTTCTGATCATATTAAGTCTGAAAACGGAAGACTGAGCTGACTTTTGTTACGTAATTACGCTAACAATTTCTGAATATTCTGTGAATGAAAACCTTAAAATACTTAGTTATTGTGACAGTATTTGTCGATGGAACTTCCTAGTATTGCACAAGAAATTTTTTTAAAATATGTATTATCGATCCGCTTCTTACTGGTCATTATTGAACTACATTCTTTTTCGTTTAATCACAAGAAAACATCTTATGAGCATTTCTTTTCAACAGTTATTAATAAAGGTGAGAATCTAGGTCTGAAATTATCTGTCAACAATGTCTTCGGACTTTGTGGACAGCATTATGAAAGATGGAAGAAAAGTGTGTGTTGATGGAAGAACCAAGGTTGTAGATTTCTTATAAGACAGAGTTGGTGGCGAAAGATACGAACGTTGGGACTTTCACATGTCTGCTATTCCAGAAATGAAATCTGTAAGTTATAACTTAATGTCAGAGTTACCTTTAGATAAATAATTACAAACAGTCTGCGCCTATTTAGTGGATACTTAGGCGAAAATGCACATTATCCTCCATGTATGTGGCCATAACTAAGTTGCAATACACAGAGGACCACCAATGCTTGCCAAAGTTTTCTCAGGAAGTACAACAATCAGTTTCACTCCTGCAGGTCTCAGAGATATACAGATTTCTTGACTTCTTAAAGCAAATTCAATTCATTACCAAAACTACAATCAGTTTCCCAAAAACCAAAAGATGGAATTGTCTTAAACAGATATAAAATTCCTGAAGCAACAGGTTACAAACTTCAAAGATTGAACAGTTAGAAAGTGCAATATGTGAAATTCATTTCCTATCAAATGAAACTTGGAAGCACAAACTAAAATGACAAATTTACCAGTTGTAATTTTATCCTACATTGTAGGTCAGTATTACAATATTTTTTTAATATATTTAAAAATAAAAAATGTAAAATAGTAAATAGTTTTGGAGTGTGAGGTAGTTCGCCTTTTCGTGGTGTGCCCTGGGTAACGCTTAACGAACCCATAGAAAACCACTAATTCATATTTGAGCAATACATTTTTTTCTTTTTATCTCGACTTGCAGCATAATCTTTATTACACTACTGGCCATACAAAATGCAACACCAAACAGGACGGGGAAGATCAGTGGTAAATTTATTTACGAGATAACACGTGATACTAACATCAAATGAAGTGAGCAAGGTGGCGAAATCAGTGTTGAGTGTTGCCGCCTATAGTCGCTGCTAGACCTCTCGGCAGTGTGTTGTTGCGGCCGTTAAGTTAATCTGGTGCAGCAGCGGCTGGTATACGTAGGCCTGCCGTTCCCCAGTCATCCACCAGGCGTTCCGATGGGGAGAACAGGGCAGCAATGCAAACATGGGACTAAGAAGTCATCAACATAGCGAGCAACACGTGCTCGCACATTCTCCTGAGGCGACTCCGAAGGTGTCAGGGCAACAGGCCTTCAATCTATCTATAAATGTGAATGTTCGGTGTACGTTTATCACGTCTGAACCACAAGACATAAAGAGCTAAAAATTTGTACACTTACTAATGTCTACCTGGGGAAGGCTTTAGACACGGTTTTATGCCGATCGGATAGCTATTTATCTCTCTATATTCATGTGAATGTCTGTTTGGTGTACGCTTATTACGTCCGAAAGACAAGACGCAGAGACTTAAATATTTGTACAGTTACTAACTTATACCTGAGGAATGTTGTAGGCACAGTGTTATAGCGATCTGATAGATATTTTGTAATTTGAAGAATATAACGCGAAATGCGGAACAATAATTAATCTTTGAAAATTATATTTACTCTTTGAAAATGGTTTTATTGGTTGCATTGTTGCTTGAGGGTTGATGATAAATGGGCGGAGTATATTAGGATGGAAAGTTATCGGTTATATAAAATTCTACGTGTGTGTGTGTGTGTGTGTGTGTGTGTGTGTGTGTTAATATTTCGCTCTGCAGCGAAAAGTACAGAACGCAAACGAATTGTACACCATAGACGTTCCATGCCGATAGCTATAAGGAGGTGGAAGATATGGTGGTTGAAAGTCGTCAAATTATAAAAAATTCGGACTGAAGGCCAGCGATGACGTTTGCGACTCTATAGCAAGAAGGTTACATACAACGAAACGTGATGCCACAGACCATATCTTTGGTCTATGCGTGCTACAATGTCTTCAGTTTTTTCTCTGTAAGGATAATCATATGAATAAGGAAATATAAGAATAAATAAAAAAAGCAGTGAAAAAGAAATTTCCTTTGATACATCTTTAAAAAAATCGATTTGACGTTTCGCGCATTACATCAAGTGATCGATCTGTGATATTATTAAAAATATTATTGTTGAATTTCGTGATTGGATTCTTCGAAACGAGTACATTTTTACGTGTGATTTCTTATATATTCTCTGATAAATGTAACATATTTTAAAAAAAAAAGGAGACGGACAGAGAGAGAGAGAGTGGATCTCAAAGCTCGAATAAATAAATAAATACCCGGGCAACGCCGGGTTTTCAGCTAGTACTAAATAAAACGTAGGGGGTACAGGGATGGACTCCAATGCCACCCCAAACCACGACACCGGGTGGAGGACCCGTATAGCGGTGCGTGGGGCGTAGCCAGGATATGATTTCGGCAGGGGTTTTCAGTGAACGGGCAGTCTAATAACGTATATCCGTAATAGAACTGCAAATGGGACTAAGTTTACTGTACTATATTTCATTGCAAAGACTATAGAGAGTTACCATGGCATAGAAACAAAATTAGTAAACTTCTTAATGGACTATATATTCTTCAAAATCCTTTCTTCCAGGAGTGCTAGTCTTGCAAGTTTCGCAGGATAGCTTCTGTGAAGTTTGGAAAGTAGGAGGCGAGGTACTGGCGGAAGTAAAGTTGTGAGGCGGCATCGTGAGTCGTGTCGAGATAGCTCAGTCGGTAGAGCGCTTGCCCGCGAAAGGCAAAGGTCCCAGGTTCGAGTCCCGGTTCCGGCACACAATTTTAATCTGCCAGGAAGTTTCATATCAGCGCACACTCCGCTGCAGAGTGAACGTTTCATTCTACTTATGAACTACCTTATACTAAAGACGACACATAAATCCATGCCAGAGGGGGAAATTTCAAATGTTTGTAAATCTATCGGACCAAACTGCGTTGTCATCAGTCCGTAGCTTACAAACTACTTAAACTAAGGTAAACTAATCTAAGGACAACACACACACACACACACACACACACACACCAGGGAGGACTCGAACCTCAGACGGCGAGCAACCGCGCGCTCCGCAGCGAGCCGCCTTAAACCGCTCGGCTAGTACACCGCGGCCCCGAGGGGGATTCGAACCCCTGACGGGGAGCGGCCTTGGGCACTGGAGCATAGCGCCTCAATGCGCTCAGTCGCCCCACCACGGCAGGCATTCCTCATCAGAAGGCGTTGCTATTGCCTGGATTGACTTATGATAGTAGGTAGTGGTCATAGTGTAAATACAGCCACGTATGGCCGTTTCTCTGCACTCTTCATCTATTATAACTACTGTATTGTTCCACACATATACAGGATTTTGATTCCTTCGGAGCCATTCTTGAAGTTTTCCACTTCTGAGAATCCTTACACAGACAATGACTCCAGCAGGTTTGATTACATTGTTTCCCACTCCCGTGATGTAGTACAGGACAGGAAGGGATCACTGGCGGTCTCAATATAACCTGTATTTTAATGCAGACCGAGAAAGCATCAGTGCGTTGTATGTGGTCACTTGACTCCGCATATTTATAGGACAGCTTATTACAAAGATCCTAGACATGTACAATGATCTGTCAAACTCTGCAGTCTTAATCTTTTATAACAAGGACACTGTTGCACAGAAACTCATATTTTAGACACGTTCGGCTCATTCTTTCTGTATGTTATTATTCTGTGTTTGACTGATTCTTGTACATGCCGATTTTGTTTTTCAATGTGTGTTCCTATAAACATGCGAAGTGTACGTGACTAGCTACAACACAATGACGATAGCTGCGCTGTCTGATGAAATCAAGATCTGCAGTAAAATAAGGATTATATTACGACCGATACTGACCTTCCTGTCCGAGAAATGACAGAGACAGTACATTTTTGCTGGTGACCGTAACGTCTTGTGTTTTATTGTGGGTAAGAAATCTTTCGCAACGGAATCATTGGATAAAGCGTTCTCGGGAAACTTGCCGCGTTAAATTCAGATAAAATCACTCGCCTTCGATGGCTGTTTCCTACAGTCATACGTCGCCCTTGACGACGATGGCGGAGGTAACTATTGAAAGCTTGAGATTTTATCCGAATGAGACGCGGAAAGTTTGGCGAGAACATTTCACCCGTGTTCTTTAGTAGTCCAACATTACGTCTAGTGTCGTAAGTGCCATCCTCAGCATGGCTGAAGACGGCCATACCTACGTTCACACATTCCTATTCACAGGACTTCAGAACGGATTAATTAATCTTCTTAAAATTGTACATAGATTTCTGGTGTATTATAATTGTCTTACTGTTGAAGAAACACATAGTTAAAAAAAAAAAACCTGTATGAAATACAGGAAAACATTTTCCAACAAACGTCCCTGGGATACTAACTAATAATTTTGCGAATCCTATACCTGGTGAATTACTGTCGATTAATCTGTAGTACGTGAAACTGGCTTGTAGCCTTTCCATGTAAATAACTCTTCGTTATTGTTTTTGTTTGCTGGGTTAATATTGTCACCATACAGCTCGACTGAAGTACAAAGTTCATGAGTTGCATTTATTTTTAAAACTGATCGGCGTTGATGTTTTTCGAAATGCATATTGCTTTAATTTAGAATCAGCAAGGGAGATAGGGAGAGGACGAGATAAAGAATGTACCCCATGATATTGTTTCTTTTTATCGACTTCTACTGTTGCCTTTCTGTGAGGCCTATATGTTTGCTCGTAACGCATTTCATGCATATTAAATTCCGCCATGATTGTCACCCTTTAATGGACTTTTACTTTGTCTTCTGGTGAAATTGCTGGTCCATTTTATTCATTGAATCGTGGGGCGAGATAATCAACCACGGCCCTGCAAAGATATTAACACATTAAATGAACATACATATTCATTCTGCACGTTACATTTACACCCTAAGCTACCAAACGCCTTGGCTCATGAATTGCTTGGGGTTATCAGGCCTAGCAGCAGGATAAGCGAACTTCGTATGTGTCTGATTACTCTGACACGAATGCCATGTGTCATGTCCATCTACTGGTTGAAACTATGGACCAGCTCGTACAAAGGTTGGGGTTGGCCGTCAGTATTTCCTGTTATGATCATTACCACTTCAACTGAGCGAGGGGCAGTGTGGTTAGTTGATAGGGCTCACATTCGAGAGGACGACGGTTCATACCCGGCCACCCAGATTTAGCTTTTGGTGATTTTTCCAAATCGCTTCAGGCAAATGCCGGGATGGTTTATTTGAAAGTGCACGGCCAGTTCCCATTGGCTTTAACATACATTATCCTATAAGGAACAGTACTAGTTCCTTTGCTGCCGAAATTTCGAAGGAGGAAATTCTTTGTACCAGTGAGGGATATGTAGCCACATACGGATTGATTGTTGTTTACAGGGGACTAAACTCAAATCAAATGTTTGTTAAGCTTAAGGGACTTAACTACGGGGTCATCAGTCCCTAAACTTACAAACTACTTATGAACTACCTACAACTAAGGACGGCACAAATATCCATGCCCGAGGGGGGATTCGAACCCCCGACCGTAGTGACCGTGCAGACCGTGACTGAAGCGCCTCAGTCCCCTCGGCCACCGCGGCCGGCGAGGCTAAACTGATTGGACATCAGTCCCCATAGGGATTGTGCTCCCCTGATTGTCCGTCGTTTTGCGGTCGAAAGCGAGAATGGAACAGAGGCATGCAAGATAAAATACAACTTTCAATCGACATGGAGGTCACCAGAGACGGGACACAAACAGAAAGCATGCAGTCCAGTACTGTCTTGTCGATTCGGCCGTCATAGTATTTTCGAGAAGTTACACTGCACTGCTAGTCAGTCTACGACAGTTACCGGGTGGGAATAATATAAGAGAGAAGGGGGAGAGACTCCAAACAAGAGCGGTGCGTTTTACTAAGCACGCTTTGGGGGAAAAAACTTGTAAATCTATGGGACGACTTTGGTTATTAGTCTATAGTATTACAAACTACTTCAATTAACCTAAGGACACCACACACACACATCCATGCCCCAGGGAGGACTCGAACCTCCGACGGCGAGCAACCGCGCGTTCCACAGCTAGGCACCTTAGACGGCTCGGCCGCTATGGGTCCTGAGAGTGTCATCCATCTACAGTGGCAAACGTTGGAAGAGTATCATTGTGCATGGCGAAGAAACTACACGTTCCAAGAAGTGACAAGAAACGTATTACTTACATGACAACGACGTAAAAAAACAGAAAATTAGAGGTTACGTGCAGTCGATCATCACAAGCGCAATTCGAAAATGAGACAAGAATGGAAGAAAATTACTGTGGTTCCGGGAAATTGAATGAAGATGTTGGAAAACCGCGAACACTTCAATAAAGGTAGCAGGCTTGAACCTCCCTCCTCGCGAATTCCACAGATGACGACGATCCGAAAGTAATTATACTGATGTCAGCATGATGATCGCTCTCAGCTAGATGAAATCGCTTAGAGCCAGGTGTCGCTACGGTAAAGCCGCCAGTCTGTTTAGAGATGTAATTGTTTAAGCTCTCGTTGTGCTGTGTTGACTTAGGTCTTCTGCGTTTCTTCTGAATGGCGTAATTGTAAAGCTACGATAGGGGTGCTTATGTTCTCTGTTGGAAAACCTTTTTAAATGGTGTAACATTCTCTTTTAGCTGTTACTGTTTTGTTTCACTAATACAGTTTTGACATTTGTGCCTGTTTCAAGCATCTACAAAACATTGAGAATAAAATAATGTTATTAATAGCATCTACAACCAGTTTTTGCAGTATTAACATTTATACACTTACAAGATTTGAAATTATGGCCGGGGTGGAGTGGCCGGGCGGTCTAAAGCGCCATGCTGCGGAGCGCTCGGCTACTCCACCGCGGCAATAATTTTAGTTCTGGGATACACTGAACTTCGCGATGTTGTAGTTAGCTTAAGAAAGGAGTTTAAATTCAAGCCTACAAAATGTTGTGGGGGGGGGGGTGTAGGCGTACTCAGGTACGCTTTAACGGAAGGATCCCACAACTTTACTAACACAGAGAAATTTATTATAATCAAACAAATACTTAAGTGTGTGTTGTACAAATACAATGATAGCTGACAGAGTAAAAGTTCAGGCTTCTCGAATTAAACGTTCCGCGTAGTATGTCACTGTCTGGAATCAGAAAAGTTTATCCGCTGGAACGTAGCACTACTAACTCGTGGCACACACTTCATGAACACCTTGCAGTACGGATGAGTACGAAACTACATCAACAAAATGTTCAAATGTTTGTTAAGCTTATGAAACTTAACTGCGGGGTCATCAATCCCTAAACTTACAAACTGCTTATAAACTACTTATACTAAAGACAAGACAAACATATATGCCCGAGGGAGGATTCGAACCCCCGATGGGGTTACATCTACATAAATACTCTGCAACTAACATTCAGGTGCATGGCAGAGGGTTCATCGAATCGCTTTTATATTTCTCTAGTTCCATTCTCTAATAGCGCGTCGGAAAAAGGAACACCTAGCCTAAATCTTTCCGTTTTCGATGGAATTTCTCTCATTTTATAGCGATGATCACGTCTCCGTACGTGGGCTGCTAACAAAATATGTTCGCATTCGGAAGAGAAAGTTGGTGAAAAGAATTCCGCAAATAAATCTCGCCTCAACGAATAACGCCTTTTTCTTAACGATTTCCACCACAACTCGTGCATAATTTTAGTGACACTCTCTCCCCTGTATCGGGATAATACAAAAAGAACTGCTCTTCTCTGAACTTTCTCTAAGTCGTCCGTCAGTCCCACTTCGTTCAGATCCCACTATGCGCAGCAGTATTCCAAAATTGGACGCACAGTTGTAGTGGAGACAGTTTTTTTAATAGAACTGTTGCATCTTCTAAGTGTTCTGCCAATGAAACGTAGCCTTCGATTCGCCTTCCCTAGAATATTTCATACGTGTTCCTTAAAATTTAAGCTGTCCGTGACTATAACTCCTACGTATTTAGTTGAATTTACGGCCTATAGATTGGACCGGTTTATCGTAGCGACGGCTACAGGCCGTATGCGCTGTCAATTTTACTACGCTTCGGCCAGTCAGATTTAGTGCATGTGATGAAGTTGGCGATGTCTACATCTCGTAGTGCCAACAGTCAGTCGGTTTTCCCACGTGCCTGTCGGTATGGTTGCCTCGCAACACCCGACAGTACAGGTCCGCGTCCTCTGCTACATCTCAATCACTGGTTGCTTAAAATCAGCTCTCGCATTCTCAGCATTACCGGCAGCGGTTGCTATGAAAATTTCTCCGCGTTACACTTTAACAGCACTCGTGAAACGGCCTCTCGTGGTTATGTGTCGCCGTAACGGAGCAAATGTTTGCAGACCTATAGGACCAAACTGCTATGGTCATCAGTCCCTAGACTTGCAAACTACTTACACTAACTTACACTAAGAATAACACACACACACACACACACACACACACACGCCCGAGGGCGGACTCGAACCTCCGACGGCGAGCAGACTCGTGCTCCGGAGCAAGGTGCCTTAACCCTAGAACGGTCGGCCGAAAAATAGTCTCAGGAACGGTCGGGCTGGGTCTATGGGACCCAACAATTAAAATGTTTATGACAAGTGCCAAAACAGTCTATTTACGTCAAATGGCGAGTTTTTATATTGTTTAGATCCTACTAAATGCTGTAGGGACATTATTTCACCGTTCTGAATTTTACAATTGCTGTAAAATAAAAATAAGTAGAAAATATACTTCTTTGTAGTAATAAATGTAAGCACACTGCAAGTACAAGTACATTGGATTGAAATACAAATATAAATGAGAACAATTTGTAGAACTTAGTAGCAGACTTGTTGAATTTTTGTTATATAAATCGAAATTGTGAAAATAATGAATAGTTTGTGTGATATCGTCCTCTAAACTCGTCACTTTTCGTACAGGCGACACAAACCATTTCTACGTGCACCAAGCACAACTATATTTTGCAAATTTTGCAGAAGTATTTAGTTTTGCTTTCCTTACACTTATAGCATCTTCCCCTTCATCCCCACTTATTTCACTATTGCTATAATGATCACTGTTTATTCCGAAGTCTGGTTCCGCGTCAGAATCGTCAATTTTATTATCATCATCGGATAAAATGTTTCAATTTTCACAGTATGAAACACTTTCTCTTGAAATTTTATATTTTAAATTATTGACATAGACCCGCACTGGTAGAAATCAATAACGTAAACGGTCGGGCTGGGTCTGACAGACCCTCTCGCTTTTTGCAGAACTGCCGAACATTGTCTAAACAATTTAAAGCCTTATTCATGACGTTAACGCTTTCTCTTGCATGTTTCATGAAGCTAGCAGAGCGCTCGAGTCAGATCAGCGACTATAAGCATATAAATTCATTGAAATAGAAACTAGTGGGTCTCACAGACCCAGCCCGACCGTTCTAGGGTTAATGCCGTCCTCTCACGGGACTGGAAATGCACGTGAAGGAGGAAGTGGTGACGTCGCAGAGTGCAATGCCACCTTCCACTGCCCTGGAACAAAGGATCTGGCATGTTAGATTTTTGCTTCGTGGAGTGGCACGTGGTCAATGAGAAGCGACTTGGTTTTCTCGTGACGAGCAGAACTTTTGAGCCGCCATATTGCAAAAGGAACTCCGTATTTCGTGCCTTCTTTCGTTGTATACGATGTATAAATATAATCGTTTTAAAGTGCCAGAAAATTGAAGAACTTTTGAAAGCGCATCATTTTGGATATGATTTGTTACAATAAATTACCGGAAACTAAATATTTATAGCTTTAAAGGTCATCGTATTTAACGTGTGTCAGAGATATAATTGGTATACTGTGAAAGACTGTCGTTCATTTGTTACAGTATAACGCCATTCCATCAAGGGAACGTCTTTGTGAAGCTATAACATAGATATATACCATATCACTACATGTTTTAGATGTGTTGTATATCTGAAAACTGTATAGCTGGATGAAGTGTAGAACTAGCGTAGCAGCCTGCGGTCTAGCGTTTACAAGCTGACCTGGTTCGCGTCTGAGTACTACTGAAATATTTTTATTTTTACCTATTTTTGTTTCTTTAATTTTTCTGGTTCTTTTTTCCTCAATTAAGTATAAATGTCGGGTGACCGAACGTTGCTCAGGAATTTTCTTTCTGTTACGTAGTGGTACATAGTACTACACATCGGGTTTCGAGGCTAAGGTATCTTCTGTGATCCGAAAACTACGAAAGTATATATATTTGGAAAATCGCGTTTCTACGAAAAACAGAACTATGTAGATGAACTTAAAAAAAAAAGAAAAAAAAAACTGTGTAAATTCAAAATTTCATCCAAATCGTTAGGGCCGTTTCAAAGACAGTAATATATATATATTGCACGTCGTTTAAAGATATAAGATATCCGTATCAGCGTGGTGGTTATCATAACGAGTTATGGAGGAAAAGCGATGTAAATAACAGGTTTGCATCTACACTCTCCCAGATATTTATAACAATTTGGTTTAATTACTGTTTATGTAAATCTGAGGAATCAATAAATT
This sequence comes from Locusta migratoria, assembly GCA_026315105.1. Lineage (NCBI taxonomy): Eukaryota > Metazoa > Arthropoda > Insecta > Orthoptera > Acrididae > Locusta > Locusta migratoria. The sequence goes on along the minus strand of CM048755.1, from coordinate 78,031,202 downwards.
TCAAGACAGTATCCCACGTCACTCGGTTTTCCCCACGGTGTTTGAATACTGTTGCAGTTCAGTACAGTGTGGTTACAGAAGCAGATAAGGTGAATCAGTGAATGAGGAACAGTGTTTACGGCCAATACTAAAAGCAAAAATTATCACAACGAACATTGTCGAGCTGAGGCCTTGTCCCGCATGTATGAACAAGTACAATGTATTAGGCAGAACTTATTATTTCCAAAGGAATGCCAAAGTAATCATTTGAATATGCAGAACATATACAACGTGGAAAATTGGAATATAAGAGAGCAAGACAAGTGGAGCTAGTGCAGATGATGTATTTCAAATGCCGGTCGCGGTGGCCGAGGAGACTGAGGCGCTCCAGTCACGGTCTGCACGGCCACTACGGTCCGGGGTTCGAATCCCCCCTCGGGCATGGATATTTGTGCCGTCTTTAGTATAAGGTAGTTCATAAGTAATTTGTAAGTTTAGGGACTGATGACCCCGTAGTTAAGTCCCATAAGCTTAACAAACATTTGAACATTTTTTTTGTATTTCAAATGTTCAAATGTTTGTTAAACGTATGGGACTTAATTGCGGGGTTATCAGTCCCTAAACTTACAAACTACTTATGAACTACCTTATACTAAAGACGACAGAAACGTCTATGTCCGAGGGGCGGATTCGAACCCCCGAGCCGGCCGCGGTGGCCGAGGGGACTGAGGCGCTTCAGTCACGGTCTGCACGGCCACTACGGTCGGGGGTTCGAATCCCCCCGGGCATGGATATTTGTGCAGTCCTAGTTCTTAAGTAGTTCATAAGTAGTTTGTAAGTTTAGGGACTGATGACCCCGTAGTTAAGTCCCATACGCTATACAAACATTTGAACATTTTTTTTTTTTTTTTTTTTTTTTTTTTTTTTGTCGAACCTCCGACGGAGAACGGCCTCGCACATCGCAGCATAGCGCCTCAATGCGCTTGGCTACTCCGCCGCGGCTCTCAGAAGCAGCTAGTGGTCAATTTCAGAGGCAGAAAACTGTTTCTGAACTAAAAAGAAAAGCTAAAGTTAGATATCAACAAAACTGGTATGCAATCAACTGAACCGAGAACACACAGATACTGTTAAAATGTCGAAAGTTTTTTGTAAGTCTTTTTATAATGCTAGGCAGCAAAGCCCTCCAAAATTACCTATTATTATTCAGAAAGTTCACATTGTTCTGATCACATTAAGTCTAAAAAACGGAAGACTGTGAGCTGACTTTTGTTACGTAACTACGCTAAAATTAATTTCTGACTATTCTGTTATTTTGTTATTATTCTCATCCGCTGTCAGATAAATGTACAGTCTTCGTTTTTTTTTTTTTTTTTTTTTTTTTTTTTTTTTTTTTTTTTTTTTTTTTTTTTTTTTTTTTTAAGAGTATTGCATGTCGCATGCAAGCATAAGAAAGCACATGACAAGGTAATGATGCCAAAGCCATGTTTTAAAAGAAGCTCTGCAATCCTGGGCCTGAACAGGAGAGAGATTAGACTCATGGTTGGATTGCTGACAGGCCATGGGAATTTCAAAAAACACCAACATACAATGGGAATAACAGAAGAGGACCCTAAATGTAGGATCTGTGATGACGGTGATGAAACTGCATCACATCTAATCTTCGAATGCATTGCATTGGAGAGTAAAAGGCACAGAACATTTGGGACAACTAGACCCGAAGAAATTGTGTCTAATAAAGAACTGGTAAAGGGACTCCTTGCTCTGCTCAAGGGCATTCGTTGGCTTTGCTAGATAAACAGGGAGCAATACCGCACAATAAACTTAGTTTCGGTGCGGGCAGTGGCGGGTTAGACCAAGACTGTTTTGGCTTCCCTGGAAAAATCAAATCAAATCACAGTTCCAAATCTGTATTCTTTGTTTCGACCATCACTAAGAGAGATATCGTGTTATTTTACGCACATCTATGTTTGTAAACCCCGCGCTGGAGAGTGCTGCACGTTCCGTGGGATGTAGCAGGGCGTTTGAGAGCGTGCAGTGGCTAGATATCACGTGCCCTGTGATGTCGGCCTCCCCACCGCGGCAGGAGCGTTAGCCCACGTGGCAACACTGTACCGCGTGACGAACGGCAACTAGCCAGTACTACAATAATCTCTTCATACCTTCCTTCCTTTCTGCTCCCCGAGAGCAAGGAAGCGGACAGTGGGTTTGACGACTGTATCCCGTACCTGGAATTGACTGCCCTGGCGGCGGCGCTGCGCAGACGTCTTTTCAGCTGACGGCAGCGGACTGGACGCTGTCCGCTCGGGGTGCAGACGACACCGCGGCGTTAATAAGAAATCGAAGGCCTTTCTTGGAGTACGCAGGGCAGGGGCGTGTGTTAACACGTGTAAGAGAGTTGGGTTTCGCTTCCCGTGTAATTTCACACCACCTCCCACAAGTCGCCCCCACGCCAGCACATGATACCCGAAACCGCGCGCCATGCTGCGTCACCGCCTCACACCTTACGTAAACAGCCCGGCCACCTTTCCTTTGTTTTGACTCCTTTATTTTTTGTTCGCTTTGTCCCTCCTTCCGTTAAATTACGCGAGAGTTTTCTAGCTTCTTGTTACACAGGATGTCGATAGGTTCGCCTCGCCTCCCACGCGGGACACAGTAGCCGCCATCAGGAAATCCTATCCGCGCGCCGTCCACTTTTCCCGCTTCCATCTGAATTCGGACGGCTGACGTGTGGCGGGGACGTCCGATCGGGAACACAATTTGCGGCGAAATTGCTCGTATTTCCTGTCGGCCAGCCTGTCGTCTCAAATTTTCGCCAGATATTTCATTTTCTGGCTTACGGGTGCATGGAAGTACCGAGGTTTGTAACAAGAGTATTTTAAAAAGCGACGAAAAACGAGACGTGTGACGAGTAACTCAAAACGTCCCGCATGATATCTCTCTTGTTGCGGCAGTTTTGGTCCGGTAGCTGTCTCGCGGCAGCGTGCACGTATGCGTGTTCAAAAATAAAGCGACACGTAACAGAATTTTTCACAACATCACACGCGAACATTTTAGCTCGGGTTGGACAGTTACTGTTTCGAATATTAATTCGGAAACACGAAATTACTGTGAACGCTCACATTTCTTATATTCCCCACGGTTACCGTCAGGTAGATACGTAACAGCTCAGACAAGAAGTGGACATACCATTTGGAATGTGGTGCAGCGGAATAGTGCTGAAAATAAGGTGGGTAGATCACGTAACTAATGAGGAGACACTCAACAGAATTCGAGAAAAAGAAAAGGGATCAATTGATATGACATATTCTAAGACACCAAGGAATTATTAGTTTAGTGATGGCGTGATCTGTGTATAGGATGAAGTGGGTGGGTGGTTGGGAGGGGAGGGGTTAAAAATCGCAGACGCAAAATAAGAAGGAAGGAAGCTTAGGGTTTAACGTCCCATTGACAGCGTGGTCAGTAAAAATCAAATGTTAGTAAATTAGTGGGACTTAACTTCTTTGGTCATCAGTCCCTAGGCTTACACACTAATTAAACTGACTTAAACTAACCTCGGGACAACACACACACAGCCGGCCGCGGTAGCCGAGGAGACTGAGGCACTCCAGTCACGGTCTGCACGGCCTCTACGGTCGGGGGTTCGAATCTCCCCTCGGGCATGGATATTTGTGCCGTCCTAGTTCGTAAGTAGTTCATAAGTAGTTTGTAAGTTTAGGGACTGATGACCCCGTAGTTAAGTCCCATAAGCTTAACAAACATTTGAACACACACACACACACATACACATACACACACACGCACACACACATGTCCGAAGGAGGACTCGATTCTCCGACGAGAAGCAACCGCGCGATCTGCAGCAAGGCGCCTTAGAGCACTCGGCCATTCCACCGCGGCTGCATGGCCGGAGGTAAATTTGAACCAGCGTCCACCCGCATGCGTGTCCACTGTTTCACCTCTGCACTCCCTCGCTCGGTGGTAAATCAAGAGAAGAATAGGGTACAGTAATCAGGCTGACATGAATGTGGAGTGTCGTTATTAAATTTACGAGGTAAAATCGAAAACTGTCTCACCGATATCGAAATAATATTAATTGTAATGTAAACTTAAAGTGTAATAAATATTTACTACACCAGTTTCAGCTGCCCATAGCAGCAATGATACATATTGGTCAGTCAGCCTTATAGATACTGGTTTAATAATGAGTAGGACAGGAAACAGACCAGTATAATATAATGATTATTACAATTAGAATTCATTTACTTATTTGTCCCCCCCCCCCCAAGGAATGGTCTAGAAGTAAGCAGGTAGCATCCGTGGGCCCGATGCTAGCTAGTCTGACATTGCTTCCACTTACTTGTGTCAGGCTGCTTTTACCTGCAACTGACAGTCTATTTGTGCAACACGAACACTGGGCAGCTATAATGTGCGTTACTGCCATCCAGTGGATCGGCTATGCCTACGTACCAAATTTAAATAAAGAGTATCACATTCAAGCGAAAACTACCGCATTAGACAGAAAAAGTGAAACTAAATCAGTGAATAAAGACAGCCAGCCGCGGTGGCCGAGGTGACTGAGGCGCTCCAGTCACGGTCAGCACGGCCACTACGGTCGGGGGTTCGAATCTCCCCTCGGGCATGGATATTTGTGCCGTCTTTAGTATAAGGTAGTTGATAAGTAGTTTGTAAGTTTAGGGACTGATGACCCCGTAGTCAAGTCCCATAAGCTTAACAAACATTTGAAACATTTAGTATAAACAAGTAACTAACGTCCTTAGCGAGAATAATGACAAATGAGACAAAATACGGGCCAGGAGGGCCGCGGTGGAACGCAGAGCGCTCTAAGCCGCCTCGCTAGGGAGTGCGCGGTTGCTCACCGTCGGAGGTTCGTGTCCTCCCTCGAGCGTGTCTATGTATTTTTTCCTTAGGTTAGTTTAAGTAGTTTGTAAGCTTAGTGACTGATAACCTCACTAGTTAAGTGCCATAGATTTACAAACATTTGAACCTGAATTTAGCTCAGGTGGAGCGGTATCTAATACTTGTTGGTCTGTTAAAAATGTTGAAATATTTGTATAGCTTATGGGACTTAACTACGGGGTCATCAGTCCATAAACTTACAAACTACTTATGAACTAACTAAGACTGAGGACGGCACAAATATCCATGCCCGAGGGGGAATTCGAACCCCCGACCGTAGTGGCCGTGCAGAACGTGACTGGAGCGCCTCAGTCCTCTCGGCCACCGCGGTCGGCGTTGGTCTGTTAGACGGAATGTGTACCGACATGCGCATTACCTAGGCTGCCGGCGGCCATTGTTGTAATTTCAAAGTCACTATCGACCTAACAACAATGTTAGCGTATAGAACGAATTTTACAGAGATTGCCATGGGCGAACGTGTTTTTAATCTGAAAAGAAGGGTTTATTTATAAAAGACAATCAAATTGCTCTGGAGAATGCACATGACAGAAACATGATTGACAAACTTGATCGCGAAATTAATACATTATTTAAGGGGGCACATAACGCTCAAAAATAAAGAGATTACCACCAACATACAAACCCAGGCACACCACACTCCAACATACACACGCAAAATAGAAACACACAGATCACAGCACACATATATGAACACGAAACACCCTGAATAATAAATAAAGGGAAAATTCTGACCTACAACAACAAAGCAACCTATAGACAGTGGCGGAGCTAGACGAAAACTGGGCGTCGGCGAACTCGTCTTTGCGAGGCCCCTTTCATTTTTTCATTAATGAAGAAAATGTTAAATGAGCTGAATTATACATCAATAATCATTATACTAAAACTCAGTTAGTATAATATACGAGTATTATTGCAATGACAAAAATTACAATAAACAAACACAAATTAGAGAAACTTTTCAACTTTTCGTTTCACTTAATTTTTTTAAGATCATATCTTAATACTAGCCGCTATTTCGGCTTCAGTTGATAGTACTGACAACTCAGATAGTCTTTCTTCGCTCACTGTGCTTTTCAAGTTAGTCTTAATCAATTTTAACTTTGTGAAGCTTCTCTCTGCCGAAGCTGTCCTGAGTGGAACTGAGCATGATTCTGATTGTTTTATAAACATTTGGATATACTTGTTCCAAATCGTTCTTTAAAATGTTTGTTTTGCAAGTATTTAACTAAAAATCGAATCACTGCCGCACTCATACGTAAATAAATACTGATAACTAAATAGCTGCCGGCCGGGAATGGCCGAGCGCTCTAAGGCGTCATACCACGGTGTGCGAAATCGCTCTCGTCGGGGGTCGAAGCCCACCCTTGGGTACGGATGTTGTGTTCTTCCTTCGGTTAAGTTAGTGTAAATTAGATGTAGGTCGTCGTTACATAACCTAGCAGTTGTAAAGCGCCGTTAAACATCAAATATAAAAAATTGAAACAAAAAACTAAAATGTTAACAATGTTTTGCGAGGCCCCCACAGGCGCGAGGCCGTCGGCGGTGGCCGACGTCGCCGACGCCTAGCGCCGCCACTGCCTATAGAAAGACCACATACTCAGTAAACAAGGAATAAAAGTAGTATAAAGAACAGACAATCACAGACGAGCACAACACATGTAGTACTTACCAACTAACATGTCAGCAATACAAGTAATTCCATTTATGTTGGATAGAAAAGATATCATAAGATGTGCACAACACAGAGAACACTGAAAAGTAACAGTTTACAGATGTAAGTACACACACACACACACACAAAATTAAATAGCGTGCAGCTTAACACAACCACAGATCAAATATTTAGATGTAAATCATTTTTATATGTAAGTGTCATATAGTTGCAGGTGACAAGCTGAAGGAAGATATATTTCAAAAATCGTGGGAAAATTGAAATAACATAACATGTAAAAGCAAGGTATACATATAAATTTAAAATCTTGTATGATCTTTCTAACTAATAAATACGAACTTAAAAATAATCGATGCATGTACGAAATAAATATTTGTTATTGTTTAAAAGGAATAAAAGATGGACTTGTACTGGTGCAACTGCAAAAAAAGGGACTCGAACCTCCGACGGGGAGCAACCGCGCCCCAGCAACAATGCGTCTTAGAGCGCTCGGCCATTCCACGGCGGCAATGCACCTGCAGTGAAACATGTTTAGGTAAAAAGAAAAATAAGTGTTTTGTTAAAGGTAAGCGCTTACAATTTAAAAAATCATAAACCAACCAGCCTGCTTGACTAATTTAAGAATGATGACATATCTCGAGTTAAATCGTTTCTATTGGTGGGCGCCGCTTACTACTAATGTCGATATCTAGTAGGAGAAATCGCATAAACTTTTCTGAATAACTAACATCTGAAGATGACAGTACATTCTCGAAACGCGTTATGCTGACCATAAAAAGCAAGTAACTGGCACTGTTTTCTTTATTTAAATTATGTTTTGTTCAAATGTTTGGGAATCTATCGGACCAAACTGCGTGGTCATCAGTCCGTAGCTTACAAACTACTTAATCTAAGTAAAGTAACCTAAGTGCAACACACACACACACCCATGCCCCATTGAGGACTCGAACCTCAGACGGCGAACAACCGCGCACTCCGCAGCGAGGCGCCTTAGACCGCTCGGCTGCTCCACCACGGCAAATTGTGCTTTTCTTAATAGTTTGGAAATGAAGACAGTAAGTCTCATGAAGCGAAAAAAAGTTGTTTCTCGAATACATATATTTGTATTAAAGGTAAAGCAGTCAACAATCCGAAGATTGGTTTGAACACCACGGTGCTTTACTAGGCATGGTCCTGTTTGTAGGTGGTATGCCATTGCCTTCCTCCGACCTTCGAACTGACTTACCCAGCCAGTTATAGGGGGACCTACAGTTTAACGTGGGTTCCGAACCACGGTGCTACTTGGTATTTTTCACATGAGCAATACTGCCAGAGGTGAAATGAGTGGAAAGTGACAGATAAAAATCCTCGGACCTGGCGGGGATCGAACCCGCGACCTTTGGATTTGTATTATTAACATCAACAAGGAACAACTTCCTGATGTTCTGCAAAACTTTTTTATTCATCACAAACCGGCTTTCGGCTTCTTAGGCCATCATCAGGTGACAACTGAATGTAGTACACATGTTTTCAAAGATGTTAAGATTTACAAAGATGTTATCAGAGACAATCGATACTTCACAGGAAAGTTCATCGCAAATACTTATTTATGAGAGTTATTAACATTTATATAAAAATATAACTTTTTGGACCTTACTATTGACATTAGCACAAAGAAACACTTATTTAGTATTTTCAGAAAACCCATAGTAACAGATACAGTTATCCCGGCTAGTTCCCAGCATCTACACAGCCATAAACATGCAGCTTTCCATTCAATGGTCCATCGCCTCATATCTGTTCCATTATCTGATTCTGCATTTCAATCAGAATTACAAACAAACATATAGCATCCAGTAATGGCTATAGCCCTGCCCTTATTGACAGTATAATGAATAAGAAGAAAATCAGAAAAACCATAACACTTTTATATGCTGGCCAACAAGAACAAGTTAGTAGTCAGAAAAACTGGTGTGTCATCCCATATTTAGGCAAACTTTCAGATCAAATTGGTAGAAAGTTAAAATCTCGAAATTACAGACCTGCATTTTACAATACAAACAACATTTCTAAGTATTTATTCAATAGTAAGGACAAAATTCAAACCCTATCACAGAGTGGTGTATACAAGATCACATGCAACCATTGTGGGAAACTGTATGTTGGTCAGTCTGGCAGGGCTGTAGCTATTAGATTATCAGAACATGAGAGAAGCAGGAGGTTAAAAAAGACAGATTCAACCTTTGCTGAACATCTGCTCAGAGAAGGCCACGATTGTGATGTAAACTGTGAGATTCTACATCCCCCGAAGAAAAGCAGAAAGATGACACTACTGGAAATATTGGAAATCAATAAACATTTGGCTCAGGATGCTAGTTTAGTATTAAACGATCAAATCCAGTTCCCCTCTACACCTCTACTGAAATAAGTTTTATTTTCAGCCTTCCTTTTCAATAATAATCATATCAGTTTTGATTCTTTACACATATTTATTATATTTTTATATAAATGTTAATAACTCTCATAAATAAGTATTTGCAATGAACTTTCCTGTGAAGTATCGATTGTCTCTGATAACATCTTTGTAAATCTTAACATCTTTGAAAACATGTGTACTACATTCACTTGTCACCTGATGATGGCCTAAGAAGCCGAAAGCCGATTTGTGACCAATAAAAAAGTTTTGCAGAACATCAGGAAGTTGTTCCTTTTTGATATTATTATCATGTTCTGTCAAGTACCGACGGAAAAATCAATTAATTTTATCTGTATTATGTTATCAGGTGCGAAATAATAACCAAATATTTCGTTTATGATGGTGGTGGTGGTTTCAACTGTTAAATCTTTGTGATAATTTAAAAAAAAAATAACACGAGATATTTGGAGATGTTTGTATCTAAAACAATGGGAATGATATTGTTTCCTAGGTAGTTCCCATTTGATTGCGGGCTAAGACTGGAGGCTCGGTGCAGAATATTCCAAAGCTTGGGCCTCATCAGATAAACGTGCACTCGAGCGCGCGTGCTTGTGCTTAAGACGGCGCTCCAGGTAAGTGGGTGAATGAGACACTGTATAAATTGCGCCATGCAGAGATAATTGTCACGAACCGTAACTTACGGCGCCGGAGTGAACTGGCTAGTGAAAGCTCTGCTCGTTCATTCATTTGCCGAAGCAGACCAAGAGGAAAGGACGGAGAAGAAGGAGAAATCTGAGTTGCGAAAGAGGAGTATAATCGGGATGCAGGGAAAGAAGAGGTGATTGGTGGACGGAGGGGGGGGGGGAGGGGGGCAGCGTCAGCCCTTACCCACAACGATTCTACGGAGGCTGCAGTATTTCCCGTGTGCCCTTTGCTTTGTAAACATGTTCTCGCCACTAAATTAGTGACGGCTGCTTTCTCCACGACTGCAGGAGATGGCACGGCGATAGCAGTACTGGCTGTAATGGCAATGTTCATGGTTTGTACTTCGCCCTGCTCTTCATAAATTACTTCGCGTGGGTACGCCAATTATCCTTTACTCAAAGACAGGCTAATTCTTAGAACTTTCTATCCAGTATGAAAAAAGGCTTCTTTCGGTCCCACGCACACACACGCACACACACACACACACACACACACACACACAGAGAGAGAGAGAGAGAGAGAGAGAGAGAGAGAGAGAGAGAGAGACAGAGAGAGAGAGAGAGAGAGAGAGAGAGTAAATAATCTGATGCATTACACGTTGGTTATTTTAATGCAGGACGGGATTTTAGAAGCCTTAAAAGTTTGAGCTGCTGTGTATTTTTCCCTGTTACCAAAACAAAAATTATTGTAAGTATTGATTGTAATTATACATTTGATGTTCTCAGTTCTGCGGAAACTGTAATTAATTAAAACTGGAAAAAGCGTTGCTTGTTGAACTCTGTTCTGATCTGTCAGCCTTAAAAAAACCTTAGACATTAATTTCTAATTACTTAAATGTTATATAAAGTAATCGTCAGCTCTTCTCAGCGTATATAATTTCTGAGCATACTTCTATGCAGTTGATAACGTAACATATTATATAAGAAGTAATCAACTTTCCCATCTATCCCATGGCCATGGACATTGCAGTATGTTCGCACCGTTTTACCTGGAAAAACAAGTAAATACTTTCCAGTTTTATACTCTTCAACTCGATTAACAATTATAAGATAATTTCCATTCAATAAACTTTAATCATTTAGAATAATAACCACATTCACTGACATTGTAGATTGTTGATAGTACAGCTTGAAAGTATGGCTAAACCGCTGTACAATAAAATGTAACGAAGCATGCCGATCAGATAACTCAACATTCTACAGCGCAAAGATGTTAAACGTCATAGTAATTATGTATAAATATCACGAATTTCTCCAGTTAAACATCTGTATGCATACTGACGGTTGCAAAGAAAGTTGTGACGGATGTTACAGCACAAATTTGTGATTGAACGTTATGATGAAAAAGTACCATAAATTCATGAAAAATTTGGGGATATGAAGGACTCACAATTCGAAAATTAACGTGTTGAACAACGATAATAAACAATTATTTACATTTGTCACGACAGTTGTAAGGATGAGATTTAACCCCACAGTGAGCTGCTTGTAAGCAGCAGACGGTTGTCTCGATTTTCACTTGACTTTTAGTGTAAGTGATGGACATTTACAACTTTTATAAACGTTGAAGGCATATACATTATACGTACTTATGCCACGTGGGAGTAAGACTTTGCCGCGGTGGAGTAGCCGAGCGGTCTAAAGCACCTCGCTGCGGCGCGCGCGGTTGCTCGCCGTGGAGGTTCGAGTCCTCCCTGGGGCATGGGTGTGTGTGTTCGTCCGTAGGTTAGTTTACCTAGGTTTAAGTAGTTTGTAAGCTACGGACTGATGACCACGCAGTTTGGTCCGATAGATTTACAAATATTTGAACATTTTTGAGTAAGACTTGATGATGTGTTGTTCTTTCATTTCCGTTGACCGGTGATAATAATTCAGTTCATATTATCTTTATGTTATAAACACACACTGTCTAGTATGACTACTCTTCAGTGTGTAAAATTTCTTTAACGCACACACTAAAAGATTACACCCATTTCCTTATCGTTGATCGACAACAACAATATTGTGAAAAGAAGTCTATAATCGATAAATTTATCAGCTATTCGTTTATCTATAAATCAAGCATTATTTTTTTAAAGAAGAACATGAACATTTATAAACATACGATATTATAAAATAAATAAAGGATCCAAGTATCCTCTGTGGCGTGACCGTTAAAGAGAAACAGTTGCAAGATCTTCTACAGTAAAAATTTTGAGTGTGAATTGTTGAATATTTTCACACATTTGCTAAAAGTAATGGGACCAGTTTTTCTGATGGCAAGGAGTTAGTGATGAGATTTTCAAGCTTTTCGTAATGGCGACACCCTTTATAATACACACACTTCTACGAGAAACCTTTTCACTAATGCACTGCACAAAACACTTAGGGGATCACGTGAGGTATCATACACAATATACATATGGTAAGTATGTTATTCAGATATTGCTTACAATTGTAATTTCCGTTGATACACTACGATATATTTCTGTCTCAACTCTTTACTTGAGGTTCACATTTCCGAAAAGGACACCATATCAATACCCTCAACACGCATTGGCAGTTTCAATGCGGACGCATTAATACGCTCGGTTCCTTGCGGGAACCCAGTATAGGCTGCGAACAAGTGGAATCCAATGGCCAGGGACACTACCATCGTAGTGTGATGTAAGTTGAGAATTTGGGTTAGAAGGGAAGCGTGCGTGGATAGCCTAATTGGTTGCCGTGCGCGGAAACACTCGACGATCAACACAGAACGAGCATGAACAAACGACCGCAACGAACAGATATACCTTAAGAACCAAAATAAATAAATGGTTAAGGCGAGCGCTTCCCAGAAGCGGGAAATCCGGGTTTGAATCCCAGACCAGCACAAATTTACAGCTCTGACGCTGAATTTATTTCAGCGGCCCGAAACACTCAAAATATTTCAGTATTTCGTATTCGTTACATTATAGCCGTTACTGTCAACCAATTGTCGAAATGTTTCAATATTTCGAATTCGTAATATTACAGCCGTTACTGTCAACCAATAATGTCTGTGCTTTCGGACATATCCGAAAAGAACAGACACCATATAAATAACATTTTTGTTCATTCTGACGGTGACAATACTTCAGAACCTGATTATCTCAACTGAACCCGTAATAATTTTCGCCGCGGTGGAGTAGCCAAGCGGTCTAAGGCGCCTCGCTGCGGAGCGCACGGTTGCTCGCCGTCGGAGGTTTGAGTCCTCCCTGGAGCATGGGTGTGTGTGTGTGTGTTTTCCTTAGGTTACTATACCTTAGTTTAAGTAGTTTGTAAGCTACGGACTGATGACCACGCAGTTTGGTCCGATAGATTTACAAACATTTGAACATTTTTTGAATAATTTTCAAATGTTCAAATGTTCAAATGTTTGTAGAACTTATGGGACTTAACTACGGTGTCATCACTCCCTAAGCTTACAAACTACTTATGAAATAGCTAAGACTAAGGACGGCACAAATATCCATGCCCGAGGGGGTATTCGAACCCCCGACCGCAGTGGCCGTGCAGATCGTGACTGAAGCGCCTCAGTCTCCTCGGCCACCGCGGCCGGCAATAATTTTCACCGGTGCATAAATTACAGTTTCAATGTTGACAAATGATAAAGATATATTAATTTTTATTGGTCATTTCTAAGTACCGCACGCAATGAACGAGGAGAGGGATGTTATGTGGTTTTTTTTTTCAGATTTTTAACTTGTTTTACGTTCTGAATTTTCTGGTCCTGCGACACCCTTGCTGGAATTATGCCACGTCCCTGGTTGTCGCTGCAGCCAGTTTGGAATGCTTTGAGTTAGAGGTTTGCCACATCTGCTTAACTGAATCGATGATCGGTTTTTAAACACAGATATTAGGTAAACGAAATTTTTCCAGCTATTTCCAGCATACAAGTTTGCTTTTGTGTCAACGTTAACTAAAACTAAATAGATTTGGGAAACCTTTCACATTTCCGGTAATTGCGTTTCTGCCACTTTGTTACCCGTTTGCTCTGCTGCTGTAACTCATGTAACAGCATTTTCTGTTTCATTTCGCCGGCAATTGCTTAAAATCATACCGCGCAATTAAGTTACAGGCGAGCACGCGGGGTAGCGCGCTCTGCGCCACGTTGCCCCCCCCCCCCCACCACCACCACGCGTTTCAATGACGGTCAATCCGAACCATAGTCACAGAGCTCAATCTTCATACATCATACATTCAAGCACTTTCGACAGAACAAATTCTCACTTAGTATCACAAAATTGTCTAGGTCGCAAATTGAATGACCAGAGTTTCAGTGGTGACCAGTTTATGAGTTCATACAAGTGTAACTTATAGAAATAATTCTTCACTGCCATTATCATTGAGTGTACAGAAAGGTTTCAGTTCGAACACCATGAAAGTGTCATATGAAAGACTTTTGCACTCATTATACAGATCCGTAACTGAAAAACTTGACGTTACAGCCGGCCGCGGTGACCCCGGGGATTGAGGCGCTCCAATCACGGTCTGCACGGCCACTACGGTCGGGGGTTCGAATCCCCCCTCGGGCATGGATATTTGTGCCGTCCTTAGTATAAGGTAGTTCGTAAGTAGTTTGTAAGTTTAGGGACTGATGACCCCGTAGTTAAGTCCCATAGACTATACAAACATTTGAACATTTTGAATTTGAACGTTACATAAAAAGACACACGAGGTGTGTTTTTTAACACTCCGAGTGCCAATCACGTCAATTGACGGGATACGGAAATTTCTGTAGAATGCCAATCACGTCATTTGACATGATCTTTGTTTTCGTGCTTTTAAAAACAGAATCAAGATTATTGAAAGGCTATATCTACCTTAAATACCTTACTTGGTAAACCTAGTGTCTAAACCAGCCTATAGATCTTTTATTTAGTTTCTAAATCGTCCGACTGGTCGCATTCATTGTATGAAACGGGGCAGGTAGGAAGTGGTGTCCGCTCACTCAGTAGGTGAATGAACGGACATGGCTTCACGCAAAATATTCTCCCCGAAAGTACTGAGAGGTGACTATGGCAGAGGGGTGACACAGCAACATATCGTAGTGACTCTACAGACTGTTTGCGAAGCAGAGACGTTTTTAGTGGGGCTCTTGGCGTCGGAGTTGTATGTGATTTAGATGCTCTGTGTTCACTTCTGGATTTATTTCAAAGATCAGACAATTCTTTACGCCAGACTGAAGATAAAGAAACTAAGTGCAGCTGGGGTTACTCCTGCTGGCACTCTAAGGGATGGAATGGTTTACATGGCCGGCAGTCAAAGTATTAAGTAAGTTACGTTTTGTTGTAGACACTAGTAGTTCGCGCGCATACCGCAACGAGAGCGTGTGTTGTGTACCGGCATGCCTCGAGAACAGCTGTGCTCAGTTTCAGCTCCGTAGCTAACCTGTACGGTTCTGTTCTGTCCTTTCAAAAGGTTTAAGACTATCAACTCGCTCGCCGCGTGTGAGGTTCGCACAGTGATATGGTTTTTGTCACCAAGGAAACTGTCTGCTGCAGAAATTCATCGACAGATTTTGCAAAGTGTACGGTGATACTGTTAGGAGTAAAGGCAAAGTGCATAAGTGGGTACGAGAATTTAAAGATGACTGTGACAACGTCCATTATGAGGACCGCTCCGGTCGCCCATCTTCGAATACAGACGATCTGGAGGTTTCAGCTGAAGCGAGGATTCGTGAGAACATGAACTCTTGTTTATCGGAACTGGCAGGAAGTTTGTATGAAGAGGGTATTTTAAAATTGGTTGAGAGGCATGATAAGTGTTTGAAAAAACTAGGCATCTAAGTCAAAAAATGGAGTAAAGTACGTATTTTCTGAAAATAAATTTACTTTTTTGAAATAACCTTTCCTTGTGTACTTCTTTTCAAACGGAACTTACTTTTAAAAAATCTAGATCACGTGAAATAATAAATTGCGGAACACAGACAAAAAGTGCGTTTTCTTAGGTTTGTTTTGAGCGGAAAGAGATGCACCTGTTTCAAGATTATTAACCTAGTCGCTCAATCTCTTACGAAGGTAACACAATATATCAGTCACTGATTCATCCGACAAGCACCACTGATTTTTATACAAGTGCGGTGTATCTTCTTTCAGCTATACCCGAAAGAACAGAGACTACTTTTCATCATACAGCTATTAGGAATAAAGAAACAGGAATTTACGACATTAACTGGCAGTGGTTCAGATGTCTGTACACCGAAGGGGAATGACCACGCATTCAAATGTGTCATGCCGCGAATTGCACGGCCGTTCCCCGTATGACGTTGCAGTACTCACTTGGGCATGTTGAGTGTGTGCTGTCCTTAGCATAAATTAGTTTCAGTTTTTTTACGTTTAGCGACCGATATCCTTAGCAAATTGGAGCCATAGGTTTACAACCATTTGAACACTAGGTTTATAACCATCTAAGGGACCAAACTGACCGGCCGCGGTGGCCGAGCGTTCTGCGGCGCGCCAGTCACAGTCTGCACCGCCACTACGGTCGGAGGTTCGAATGCCCCCTCGGGCATGGATATTTGTGCCGTCCTTAGTATTAGCTAGTTCGTAAGTAGTTTGTAAGTTTAGGGACTGATGACCCCGTAGTTAAGTCCCATAAGCTCTACAAACATTTGAACATTTGGAACAAACTGCTGAGGTCATCGGTCCACTGCCTGATAAACTACTTAAACTATCTTCTGCTAAGGACGACACACACCGCCATGTCCGAGGCAGGACTTGAAAGTTCGAAGGGAGCGGTCGCGAAGTCCGTGATACGGCAGTCAAACCGCGCGGTAGTGTGAATTGAATAAAATCAATGGTGAAAGGTGAAGTTTTGTGCCGGGCTGGGATTGGAACCCCGGTCTGGCGCTTACTTGACTGCTGGCCGCGGTGGCCGAGGAGACTGAGGCGCTTCAGTCACGGTCTGCACGGCCACTACGGTCGGGGTTCGAATCCCCCCTCGGGCATGGATATTTCTGCCGTCCTTAGTATTAGTTAGTTCATAATTAGTTTGTAAATTTAGGGACTGATGACCCTGTAGTTAAGTCCCATAAGCCTTACAAACATTTGAACATTTTTGACTGTGGCGCTGCCCACTAGGGCACCCGGACGCAGCAGCCACTAGCGTGCACTGACTGACCTACTCACCTCCCGCCGACTTCACAACTCGCTACCACTGTCGTCCCCCCAGGAGGCTCTCGGTTCTATCGTGAGTACGTGCTCGGCGAGTATGGAGCCCAGAGCTAATGCAATCTTTCTTCCTTCTTTCTTCCCTGGACTGCATTTCCTTTCCCTTCTCCTCCTTTCCTTTCCTATCTCTAATCCTTCCCCTCCCCACCGGGTGACTGGTGACCTTAGCATTACGGTCCCCCTGTCTCAAACAGCCAATCAACCTACCAACCAACTAATGTAGTACCCCTGCCTACTATTAGCGGCATTCCTCTAAGACAGTGGGTCGCGATCCCCTAGCGGTCGCAATGTGTTGCTCGCGGTCGTAGGAGGATGTTCGATAGCAAATGTACGTTTCGTGATGTTCAGCTACTGTCGCAGAAGTGCCATACGTAGTTGACAGGGTTTCGTGACAGTCGGTTAATTAACAAGTCATCCTTATAAGGAAACATGGGTTTTTGTGACACGTTTCGGGTGGCCAGTAAGCAGACATCAAAAGAGTTACAGGTACAAGGTATACCTATGGCACTTTTGATTTCTGATGATGGTCCGACCGAAACGCGTACGGTCTAAGGCGCCTCGCTGCGGAGCGCTCAGTTGCTCGCCTTGGAGGTTCGAGCCCTTCCTGGGGCATGGGTGTGTGTGTTGTCCTTAGGTTAGTTTACCTAGGTTTAAGTAGTTTGTAAGCTACGGACTGATGACCACGCAGTTTGGTCCGATAGATTCCCAAACATTTGAACATCGAAACGCGTAACAACGAAGTCATTTTTCCACCGCTTGCATTTGTTTATTAAGCGACTTAGAAGCGTTTGTGCAGTATTGCTGCAGTTATTTAGAATGATCGTGTTCTTCTTGTACGACTGTTACATGTTCAAATATTGTTATGTCAGAAAAACAAATATCACTAACATTATATTATTTTAATTAATAGATAACAACACCATTTTATTACTGGATCATATTATTTTGCTGCTGGTTAAGGGTTTTCCGCATATTTTCGAGTCGCGGCGGATTAGCCGTGCGTACTGGGACGCCGTGCTGCGGTGCGCGCGGCAGTTCGCCGTTCGGGGTTCGAGTCCTTCCTCGGGCATTGGTGTTTGTGTTGTCCTTAGGTTAGTTTACCTTAGTTTAAGTAGTTTGTAAGCTACGGACTAATAACCCAGCAGATGAGTCCGATAGATTTACAAACATTTTATACTTTCGAAGAAGTCCGAAGTTCATAAGCATCCTTCTTATATTAATAACTGATGCACTGAAGTGTTTGAGCATGGTGCGCATTTGCACGGAATAATGTTCAAATGTTTGTAGAACTTATGGGACTTAACTACGGGGTCATCAGTCCCTAAGCTTACAAACTACTTATGAACTATCTAAGACTACGGACGGCACAAATATCCATGCCCGAGGGGGGATTCGAACCCCCGACCGTAGTGGCCGTGCAGACCGTGACTGGAGCGCCTCAGTCCCCTCGGCCACCGCGGCCGGCGCACGGGATAAAGGTGGCCGTCTTCGTCTTCAGTTAAAAGGTAAAGCAGTCAACAATCCGAAGATTGGTTTGAACACCACGGTGCTTTACTAGGCATGGTCCTGTTTGGAGGTGGTATGCCGTTGCCTTCCTCCGACCTTCGAACCGACTTATCCAGCCAGTTATAGGGGGACCTACAGTTTAACGTGGGTTCCGAACCACGGTATCGTCTTCAATTACATACACATATATATTCTCAGCAAAAGTTTTTCTGTTGTGAGGTGTTACGTTTTGAAGTGCTAGGGGCGGGTTTGGGTCAGGTGAGAGATGTTGGGCCATCTGCCGCCAGATACCGCGGCTTGGGACTCTCAGCCTCACCTAGTTTGCTAGCTGCATTAAGATGAAGTTTCTAGTTTCTCCCTTTTACGAAGAGAACTCTGATGAGTAGTGGGCACCACCCCCCACCACCCCCCTTTAACACCTGACTACAAGCGGGTGGGAGGAACTCACCCCCTTTTATTTTACTATTGTCGCTCCTAATGACATCATTTACATTCCTTACATAGTATCATTTTACTATCATTTCTACTCTGTAATTGTCTTCATCAGTAATCTGGTTGACGGGGGTACCAGATGCAGTTCCTTTCTCACTCACCACAGATGAAGCCAACGGAACACCTCAACTGTTCTGAATTTCAGGAGTGGACAAAATAATAACAGCTCTTAACGTAGGCACAACATTTATTTGTTGTTGTTGTTGTTGTTGTTGTGGTCTTCAGTCCGGAGACTGGTTTGATGCAGCTCTCCACAATACCCTATCCTGAGCAAGCCTCTTCATCTCCACATAAGAACGGCAACCTACATCTGTCTGAATCTGCTTACTGTATCCATCTCTTGGTCTTCCTCTGCGATTTTTACCCCACACACTTCCCTCCAATGCTAAATTCACAATTCCTTGATGTCTAAGAATGTGCCCTACCAATCTATCCCTTCTTTTAGTCAAGGTATGCCAGAAATTTCTTTTCTCTCCAATTCTGTTCAGTACCTCCTCATTAGTTACGCGATCCACCCACCTAATCTTCAGCATTCTTCTGTAGCACCATATTTCAAAAACCTCAATCCTCTTCCTGTCCGCACTGTTTATCGTCCATGTCTCACTCCCATACAAGGCAACACTCCATACAAATGCCTTCAGAAAGGACTTCCTTAGGCTTAAATCAATATTCGATGTTAACAAATTTCTCTTTTTCAAGAACGCTTTTCTACCCATTGCCATTCTGCATTTTATATCCTCTGTACTGCGACAATCATTTGTTATTTTACTGCCCAAGTAACAAAACTCATCTACCTCCTTTATTGCTTCGTTTCCCAATCTAATTCCTTCAGCATCACCTGATTTTCTTACACTGCACTCCATTACCCTAGTTTTGCTCTTGTTAATGTTCATCTTATATGCACCTTTCAGCACACTGTCCATTCCGTTCAATTGCTCTTCCAGGTCCTTTGCTGTACCTGACAGAATTACTATGTCGTCGGCAAAACGCAATGATTTTAATTCTACCCCCTGAACTTTTATTCCTTCACCAAATTCCTCCTTGCTTTCCTTTATAGCTTGTTCAATGTACAAATTGAATAACACTGGAGAAAGGCTACAAACCTGTCTCACTCCCTTCCCAACCACTGCATCCCTTTCATGCCCTTCAACTCTGACAACCGCTGTCTGGTTTTTGTGCAAGTTGTAAATAACCTTACGCTCCCTATATTTTACTCCTGCTACTGAGAAATTGGCCCACTGCTGACTTTGAGAACAGATGCAGCTCTCCCACGAACAGTTTCGTAAAGTGTGTATGTATTTTCCAACAGAATGTGTTATCCATTCTTGTACCAAAACAAACGCCTATTACTTAAACGGCGTAAGAGCTGTGAATTTTGCCCTCATTCTCTGCTCTGAAACTCCTCATAATGGTTCAGGTGTGTTGAGACATGATGATTCTGCTGTCCAGGAAACATTTTTGAAAAGTTTCTAATCATTCACAAAACACGCCTGAACCTTTATGGCAACGTTGTTTTCGCAAACCAGGTGACAAAGCAGTAACGGCTGTAGTGGAAGAAAATATAACTATTATAACAGCATACAAGAAAAAAGTAACACAGTATAAGTGTCGTATTACGATACCCTTCCGGTTCAGGCCTATCAATGAAAATAAAAATTAAATTAAAAACTAAAAAGTATTGGAACATTGTTCCTTGTTAATATAAGTTATTTCAACATAAACAGTCGCGATTTAAATTAATGAACCACAGACATTGCCGAGGTGCGGTGGCTTGCGTGCCTCAACGATGCAGATAGCCGTACCGTAGGTGCAACCACAGCGGAGGGGTATCTGTGGAGAGGCCAGACAAACGTGTGGTTCCTGAAGAGGGACAGCAGCCTTTTCAGTAGTTACAGGGGCAACAGTCTGGATGATTGACTGAGCTGGCCTTGTAACATCAGCTAATGTGGCTTTGCCACACAGTTACTGCGAACGGCTGAAAGCAAGGGGAAACTACAGTCGTTACTTTTCCCAAGGACATGCAGCTCTACTGTATGAAAATATGATGATGGCATCCTCTCGGGTAAAATATTCCGGAGGTAAAATAGTCCCCCATTCGGATCTCCGGGCGGGGACTACTCAGGAGGATGTTGTCATCAGGAAAGACAATACTGGCATTCTACGGATCGGAGCGTGGAATGTTAGATCCCTTAATCGGGTAGGAAAATTAGAAAATTTAAAAAGGGAAATGGATAGGTTAAAGTTAGATATAGTGGGGATTAGTGAAGTTCGGTGGCAGGATGAACAGGATTTCTGATCAGGGGAGTACAGGATTATAAATACAAAATCAATTGGGGGTATCACAGGAGTAGGATTGATAATGAATAAGAAAATAGGAATGCGGGTAAACTACTATGAACAGCACAGTGATCGCGTTATCATTGTCAAGATAGATACGAAGCCAACACCGACAACAGTAGTACAGGTTTATATGCCAACTAGCTCTGCCGATGATGAGGAGATCGAAGAAATATATGAGGAGCTAAAGGAAATTATTCAGACAGTTAAGGGAGAGGAAAACTTAATTGTGATGGGAGACTGAAATTTCTTAGTAGGAAAAGGAAGAGAAGGAAAAATAGTAGGTGAATATGGACTGGGGAAAGGGAATGAAAGAGGAAGTCGCCTGGTAGAATTTTGCACGGAACATGATTTAATCGTAACAAACACGTGGTTTAAGAATCACAAAAGAAGGTTGTATGCGTGGAAGAGACCAGGAGACACCGGATAGATTTTATAATGGTAAAACATAGATTCCGGTACCAGGTTATAAATTGTAAGGCATACCCAGGGGCAGATATAGACTCTGACCATAACTTGTTAGTCATGAACTGTAGGCTGAAACTGAAAAAACTGCAGAAAGGTAGGAAAATAAGGAGATGGGACCTGGATAAATTGAAGGAAAGTGAAGTTCTGGTGAATTTCAGAGGGAGATTTAGGCAACAATTGACAGAAACAGGGGGAAATAAAACAGTAGAAGAGGAATGGGTAGCATTGAGAGATGAAATAGTAAAGGCAGCAGAGGACAAAATAGGTAGAAAGGCAAGACCTACAAAACATCCTTGGATATCACAGGAAATACTAAATTTAATTGATGAAAGGAGAAAATATAAAAATGCAGTAAATGAAACAGGCAAAATGGAGTACAGACGACTACGAAATGACATTGACAGGAAGTGCAAACTGGCTAAGCACGACTGGCTAGAAGCCAAATGCAAATCTATAGAAGAATGTATAACAAGGGGAAAAGTAGATACCGCCTACAGGAAAATAAAAGAGACATTTGGGGACAAGAAAAGCAACTCGACGAATATCAAGAACTCAGATGGGAAACCAGTTCTCAGCAAAGAAGAGAAAGCTGAAAGATGGAAAGAGTACATAGAGCAGCTCTACAAAGGAAATGAACTTAGAGACGATGTTGTAGGAAGGGAAGAGGAAGAAGATCAAGATTAAATAGGAGATACTATACTGAGAGATGAATTTGACAAAGCCCTGAAAGACCTAGGTCGGAACAAGGCCCCAGGAGTAGATGACATACCCTCAGAGCTACTAAAGTCTCTGGGAGAGCCAGCCATGACAAAACTATTTGAACTGGTGTGTAGGATGTATGAGACAGGCGAAATACCCTCAGACTTTAAGAAAAATGTAATAATCCCCATTCCAAAGAAATCAGGCGCAGACAGGTGTGAAAATTACAGAACCATCAGTTTGATAAGTCATGGTTGCAAAATTTTAACACGAATTATCTACAGGAGAATGGAAAAGCTGGTAGAAGCTGATCTCGGGGAAGATCAGTTTGGATTCAGGAGGAACGTAGGAACCCGGGAGGCAATACTCACTTTACGTCTTATCTTAGAAGATAGATTAAGGAAAGGCAAACCTACATTTTTAGCTTTTGTAGATTTGGAGAAAGCGTTTGACAATGTTGACTGGAATACACTCTTTCAAATTCTGAAGTCAGCAGGAGTAAAATACAGGGAAAGGAGAGTTATTTACAACTTGTACAAACGCCAGACCGCAGACTCGAAGGGCATGGAAGGGAAGCATCAGTTGGGAAGGGAGTAAGACAGGGTTGTAGCCTTTCTCCGATGTTATACAATTTGTACATCGAGCAGGCAGTGAAGGAAAGCAAGGAAAAAGTTGGAATTGGGATTAAAGTTCAGGGGGAAGAAATAAAAACATTGTGTTTTGCTGATGACATTGTAATTCTGTCAGAGACAGCAAAGGACCTGGAAGGGCAGTTGAATGGAATGGACAGTGTATTGAAGAGACCGTATAAAATGAACATGAACAAGAGCAAAACAAAAATAATGGAATGCGGTCTTAGAAAATCAGGCGATGCTGAAGGAATTAGATTAGGTAACGAAACAATGAAGGTGGTAGATGAGTTTTGTTACTTGGGCAGTAAAATAACATGCGATGGTCGCAGTACAGAGGATATAAAATGCAGAATGGCAATGGGAAGAAAAGCATTTTTGAAAAAGAGAAATTTGCTTACATCGAATATTAATTTAAGGGTAAGGAAGTCTTTTCTGAAGGCATTTGTGTGGAGTGTTGCCTTGTATGGGAGTGAAACATGGACGATAAGCAGTGCAGACAGGAAGTGAATAGAGGCTTTTGAAATGTGGTGCTACAGAAGAATGCTGAAGATTAGGTGGGTAGATCGCATAACTAATCAAGAGGTACTGAACAGAATTGGTGAGAAAAGGAATTTTTGGCATGCCCTGACTAAAAGAAGGGATCGCTTGGTAGGACACATTCTTAGACATAGAGGAATCGTAAATTTAGCATTGGAGGGAAGTGTGTGGGGTAAAAATCGCAGAGGGAGACCAAGAGCTGCGTATAGTAAGCAGATTCAAGTGGATGTGGGTTGCCGTTCTTATGAGGAGATGAAAAGGCTTGCTCAGGATAGAGTAGGGTGGAGAGCTGCATCAAACCAGTCTCCGGACTGAAGACCATAACAACAACAACTTTATATTAAGCTTACCAGTGGTGATCTACAATGGTGACATCTTCAGATGATGTTCCTTGAGGAGGGTACAACCTGCGCTGACAACATCCGAGGCAGCGGCCGCACACACAGTTTTTTGTACCACAGGTCTGCAGTGATGGCCCGGACACATCCTCACGATATAACACACTTACCTGACGGCTTTGTTTCTGTTAGCAGAAGGTTAGCTCTCGTTAACCAGATGCCATTGACTACTGCGCTTTCCGTACGTGGTCCTCTGTAGCGAGCTGTGTGAGACACGTTGACGGTTCTTTCTTTATGAACACGAGCAGCCCAACGTCGCACATCACTTTACGTCGATACAACCATCGCCGTATGCAGTTTTCGTTCTTCTATGGATTTAAGGTGCAGGTGTTGACGTTTCACTAGCGGCAATACCCTCGGTCATGGCAGCGTATACAAAATAAGATAAAATAACATTTGCAATGAGCAATAATGGGTAAACCCGAAGTCAACTGACAATGACCTGTGAGCATTAAGAACGATTAGGGTCAGAAAACATGTGACTGCAAAGCGCAACACTTGAAAGGTATCTGTTTAAATGATAAAAACAATTGAAAAGTGAAAGATATCTGTTTAAGTGAAAGATGCATGTTTAAGTGGGCTGAATATCTATTGAACTAAAATGCTTATCTCTTTTACGTTGGAACCTGGCAACTCTTCTGAAATTTATACAACTGCATTTACTTTGTTGTGAATGAGGTAAGGCTTTTACGCGCAGAATGTGAAAGCAATTTCTCTCTTTTTTGTCGAATTTATGGCCCTGTTCTTGCACTTACCTCCAAGTGGGATAACGCATTCGATTCTCTCGCAAGAATTACAACAACAACGGTAGCGGCAGCTGGCAAAATCAAAAATAAATAAATAATACCTGTATGGAAAGTCCAATGTGGCCCAAAGGAAACTACGTTGAGCCAAAAATCGAATTTAAATAAAAATGTGCAGAGGTAAGACGAAACTAACTACGTGAATTAAATTATGTAGACGGACGCATCTTTTAGTTTTAACAAAGGGTCCTATATCGACTTGGAATCAAAATTTCACAGTAATCAAAACTTTACATTTACAAAAGAAATTAAATAGTGACATTGAGAATTCTTTCCAACAATTTACAATGAACATTAACAATAAAATATTTGGACGCAACTTCATTCCTATCAATGACAAAGATGAGGTCAAAGCACACTTCTACTTGATATCTAACCTGCCCTTACTAACTTTCTGAGGCCTTTCTTCAAGGGGGGTGGGGTGCTGGTGGCACATATTTACCTCCATGTTCTTCCTTACCCAAAAATGATGCTTTAATCGATCCATCAAAGTTTGCTTACAAGAAGCTTACAGAGTATTTACTGAGAGATACTCCACGTGCGCCGGCCGCGGTGGCCGAGGAGACTGAGGCGCTCCAGTCACGGTCTGCACGGCCACTACGGTCGGGGGTTCGAATCCCCCCTCGGGCATGGATATTTGTGCCGTCCTTAGTCTTAGCTAGTTCATAAGTAGTTTGTAAGCTTAGGGACTGATGACCCCGTAGTTAAGTCCCATAAGTTCTACAAACATTTTTTTGAACTCCACGTACCGGCTGCTACAGATGGTCTGAACCTACCGACTGCTAGCCATCGACTCCATACTCGCTACAATATCTGCGTCCAGCGATAAAGATATAGATTATTAAGATATGCTACGAAATTTACATAGAATTAAAAATAAATAAAATTAAATATGCTAACATTTCTGAGATACATAAAATTTATGTAGAATGAAAAATATAAATTAAATGTAGGAATTTGCGTAGAATCTAAAATATAAAATTAAGTATAGGAGCTTTACACACGCCGGCCGCGGTGGCCGAGGTGACTGAGGCGCTCCAGTCACGGTCAGCACGGCCACTACGGTCGGGGGTTCGAATCCCCCCTCGGGCGTGGATATTTGTGCCGTCCTAGTTCGTAAGTAGTTGATAAGTAGTTTGTAAGTTTAGGGACTGATGACCCCGTAGTTAAGTCCCATAAGCTTAACAAACATTTGAACATTTGAGCTTTACACACTCACATCAGTAATACTGAGTCGATAAAAAACAGTATGGCTGTAGCTTAACATTCATGGAAGAGCTGCGAAGAAAGTGGCGCCACAGTCATAAAACCTGGACACTTGATGATTTCAAGCAGGTGGTATGGCGAATTCGATGAATCGTGGTTTACAAACAATCGCATTTATATGTCACGAACCTTAAAAGTAGACACGACATGACATGCCTGCTTCCTATAATCAACCGGAGGGAAAGTTTTGGGCATCTATATCGTGGTATTCAATTGTTTCTACCACTCGTCTGACTGGTCGGGTAACTGTGAATGACTATCACATCCTCGACAGGAAACAACTTGCTGTGACTAACATGTAACTAACAAACACTGCCGTATTTCAAAATGTTAATGCACCCACCGTGGTTCGGAATACACGTTAAACTGTAGGTCCCCCTATAACTGGCTGGGTAAGTCAGTTCGAAGGTCGGAGGAAGGCAACGGCATACCACCTCCAAACAGGACCATGCCTAGTAAAGCACTATCGTGTTCAAACCAATCTTCGGATTGTTGACTGCTTTACCTAATGCACCCAGACACACAGCCATAAAAATTCAGGGGGGCTTTCTACAAGGTCAGAAAATCATGAGACGTCTCCCCTGGAAAGCAGAGTTGATATTTCTGAACATACCTGAACCGTTATGGAAAGTTTTAGAGTGGATAGTGAAGACCAAATTTACTGCTCCAACTTCGTTTGAGTAATTTGCGGATGTTTTGGTGCAAGAATTGATAAGGTTATGTTGGAAACTGTTGTTCTCAAAGCCAACAATAGGCCTACTGCTTGCTAGTAAACAAATATTGACTCTATGACACGTGTTCATATCATTTCGTCGACCCCTGTAGTTACAGTTCGGATCCTTCTGGTGGAAGACGGCTGCAACTTGTTTCAGCGAAGTAACATGCATGAGATGCAATGCCTCAACCGGAATTTACGACAGAATAACAAATTCGGAGACACTAGCTATCAGCGCGGCTTCGTCGTAATAAGATCTGAAATTGGATGTCTTGTGGGATGCAATACTGAGGGAGAAATAAACTGGAAACGTGTCATAAACCAAAACATGGTACTAGTATAACAGCATTGCACGTTTTGACGATTATTTGTAGTCATTCGCTTTCTGTTTCAGTAAGCTGAGACTTGGTGGATTGTCAGTACTTGAGTGTTTGGTGATACGTAGGGAGCGTTTGAGCAGCGCCGCTGTCGTATGACCACAATTTGCTCGCTCCTGCGGACAGCAGCGCGCTTATTCTCGCCCATAAAGCTCTGTCCTCCCAGTTGGCACTGTTGCCGCAGCCGTCGTTAATACGCTATTCCGTCTCCTCAACCATTTCCTAGATTTCCTGCAATCTCGCCAGCATTTTAAAATAACAAAAAGTGACCTTTAGAATAGCAGTGTTTTTGGTTTTCACAGCCTCTACGTTTACATGTAACACATCTTACGGAAGACGAAAACCGATTTTCGTAAACCGTTTTTCGCTGTCGTGTTTACATGGCACAGCCTGAATCGGATTTCCTAATCCAGTTAAGATGGCGGCTGAAAAACAGCTGATTCAGTCCCCGATTTAGTCAGCATAATCGCTATTTTCTTTACTTAAATACACAGATTCATGGTCACTCTAATATTTATACTTTTATTTCACATTAGAAAATATCACTCTGTCCATATGTGCCGAAAATTCTTACCAAAAAAACACAATCTGACAAGCCATGGGCACGAAAATCGATTGTGGAACTGGAAAACCGCTTTAGAGAAGTGGATTTCCAGAATCGATTTTGGGGTGTTTACATGACCAACCAAAAGCGGAATTGGAATATCGGTTTACGAAATCCGGTTTTGGGAGCCCATGTAAACGGGGTGAGTGTGTTCTGCAGGGTCCTGTCTGTAGATAGTATCGTGCAGCAGAACGCTTCTCTTGCAGTTTGCCGATCACCTCATGATGCTTACTAAATGAACCTGTAACGAAGCGTGCTGCTATCCTTTGAATTTTCTCTATTTCCTCTTTAAATCGTATTTTTGAGGGATCCAACATTGATGAGCAATATTCAAATACTGTAAGTTACTTCCATTGGTGATGGACTACATTTCCAGAGTATCCTTCCAAAGAATCTCAGTCTGGCATCTGCCTTTCCTACGATTAATGTTACGTGGTCGTTCTACTTAAAATCGCTCCTTATGCTGAATCCCATATATTTGATTGAAGTGGCTGCTTCAGTGTTTGTACTGCAATTGAGTTGTCATCCCGTAAAGCCAGAGGAGGACGCGAAGGGGGCGATAAGGGGGATATATCCCCTTCCTCTCTGAAATTCGAAAAATTTACTATAATGCCAATTTCTATGAATTTACAGAAGCTTAGTACAGTAAGAAAAGAACACCTTTTTCACACACTGTCACACTTAGTTGATCCTCCCCACCCCTTAAAGAGTGACGTAATTTATGGATGGCCCTTTCGTTGTGATTGTTGTACGAATTACTCAAATGCGTCCCGGAAAAAAATTCCTGTGTCCACCCCTGAATAAAGCATCTTTCTTTTTGTGTATTCGGAATACGTTACATTTGTTTGCGGATCAATTGCCACTCACTGCACCTAGCAAGTTATCCTGAATGCAGAAATATGTACGGGTTTCCTTCATATTCATAGCCACTCTGCAATTCACATTTAAGTGCTTGGCAGAGTGTTCATCGAATCGCTTTCAGACTATTTCTCTACCGTTACATTCCGGAATAGCATGCGGGAAAATGGAACACCCCAATCTTTCCGTTTTTCATCTGATTTCTCTTCCTTTATGAGTTCCTTGGCGGTATGCCAGATATCACTTCTGTCTTACTCGAGCACTTTCCGTCAATTACCACCAACTGTAGGAAGGAATCTTAGGGTTTAACGTCCCGTCGACAGCTTGGTCATTAGAGACGGAGCTAATGCTCGGAGTTTTGGGTAAGGATGGGGAAGGAAATCGGCCGTGCCCTTTGAAAGGAACCATCCCGGCATTTGCCTGAAGTGATTTAGGGAAATCATGGAAAACCTAAATCTGGATGGCCGGAGGTGGTTTTGAACCACCATCCTTCCGAATGCGAGTCCAGTGCGTTACCACTGCGCCACCTCGCTCGGTCCCACCAACTGTGTCCTGTCTGACAGGAAATCGCCAATCGAATCACACACTTGAGACGATATTCTATAAGCACGCAATTCGATTAGAAGCCGCTTCTGAAGCACGGTGTCAAAAACCTTTCGAAAATCTAAAAATACTGAATCGGTTTGATATTCTTTGTTAACATCACTCATCACTTCGAACGTGTGAAGATCTACGCGTGTTTCGCATGAACGATACTTTCTGGCCGGCCGCGGTGGCCGAGGGGATTGAGGCGCTCCAGTCACGATCTGCACGGCCACTACGGTCGGGGGTTCGAATCCCCCCTCGGGCATGGATATTTGTGCCGTGCTTAGTCTTAGCTAGTTCATAAGTAGTTTGTAAGCTTAGGGACTGATAACCCCGTAGTTAAGGCCCATAAGTTCTACAAACATTTGTGATACTTTCTGAATCCGTGTTGACTGTGGGTCAACAAATCGTTTTGTTCGGAGTAATTCATTGTCTTCGAACAGATAATGTCGTAAAATCCTGCTGCAAATCGACATCAATTATATGGGGCCATAATTCTGCGGATTACTCTTACTGTCTTCTTCGAATACGAGAGTGACCTGTGCAAGTATTTAGTCTTCGGGCACGGATCTTCCGCTGCGCGAACGATCGAGTGCGTTTTTCGCGAGAATCGTGACATTTGCACTGAATGATAGTCGTAACTTAAAGTGCTCTGGGCCGCAGACGGGACAGTACTGTTGTAGCCACTGAGCGCCTCCCGAAAGACCGTTGACACTGGGCATTATAGGGACTGATGACCCCGTAGTTAAGTCCCATAAGCTTAACAAACATTTGAACATTTGAACTGGGCATTAGAGTTGGCGGCGAGGCTCCCCGATGGTATCGTGCGGCCGTGCGTGCCTGGGCGCCCGAGGCGTGCGTTACGCACAGCTGGTGGCGGTGGTCGCCTGCTGGGACTGAGATGTCCCACGTTACCAGCCGTGACAGGCCTTCCAGGAAGCGAGCAGCCAACAGCCGCACAGCGGGACTGCAGGGATTAGCCGGCCCTGCACCTTCACACGCCACCTGCAGGTTCCACGTGGTCGCAACAACAGCAAATATCAATTGTACTGCGTGTCTGCGCGGCTCCGTAGCCCCAATCAGTAAATCTGCCCCCGTCAAAACTACTACCTGAAACTAATACACTGGTCAAAATAATGGAGAGATTAGTTGAGATATCTAGGTTCTGAAGCATTGTCATCGGCAAAATGAACTAAAATTGCTTAATGTCTTTCTGTCTTTTCTACGGAGTGGAAACAACAACGCCGGCCGCGGTGGCCGAGGGGACTGAGGCGCTGCAGTCACGGTCTGCACGACCACTACGGTCGGGGTTCGAATCCCCCCTCGGGCCTGGATATTTGTGCCGTCCTTAGTATAAGCTACTTCGTAAGTAGTTTGTAAGTTTAGGGACTGAGGACCCCGTAGTTAAGTACCATAAGACTGAAAATATTTCAGCAAAATAAAAGAGGTGTTTTTTATTAGGGGGGGGGGGCATGACCCCCGCGACCCTTCCCTTGGATCCGCCACTGGCCATACCAGCAACTCCCACAACGGTTGCAGAGCTAGATATTGCACTCATAGAAGACTGGCCAAATATCCCTCAAGAGCTGATTGATAACCTCACATTGTCAATGCCACGCAAGTGTACCAATGTACTGGCCGTCCGAGGTGATCACACACCATATTAGAGGGCAACGATCATTACTTTTTCACTGCTATGGTGTCTCGATGTAAAAGGTAAAGCAGTCAACAATCCGAAGATTGGTTTGAACACCACAGTGCTTTACTAGGCACGGTCCTGTTTGGAGGTGGTATTCCGTTGCCTTCCTCCGACATTTGAACTGGCTTACCCAGTCAGTTATAGGGGGACCTACAGTTTAACGTGGGTTCTGAACCACGGTGCTACTCGGTATTTTTCGCATGAGCAATAAATACTGCCAGAGGTGAAAGAAGTGGAAAGTGACAGATAAAAATCCTAGGACCTGGCGGGGATCTAACCCGCGACATTTGGATTTGTAGTCTGGCACTCTACCACTGTGCTACTTTTTTTTCTGAAGGTAAATAAAAACTTATTCTTGGTTTATGTACTGGGTGCCAACTGTTGTTATCCTCTTTTTGTTTTCGTGGTCTTCGCTGCAGACTGTCCTCACGCAGTGCTCTGCTTCGCGTGGCTTATATCCCCAAGCACTAAGCTTGGTCTCGTGTACCTTGTCTGTCTGTCTCGTCCCAGGTGTTGCCGGGTGAGTACTTATTCCTGTAAATGAAAACATTTTGGTAAGACTTTACGGTGACTGTTGTTTAAAATTGATTGAAACATAGGGTGGTACTGTTACCAGTCACTTAGTTTATTGTACCCACAACGCTTTTCGAGGGTTTAAACCCCCATCACATTAATCAGAGTACATATAGGTTATGTTGACCTGTTGCACTGTCAACATAACCTTAATGTCATTCCACCTGATGAGGGGGGAGGGGTTTAAACCCTCGAAACGCGTTGTGGGTACAATAAACTAAGTGACTGGTAACAGTAACAAACACCCTGTGTTTCAATCAATAGTTATTCATTTGTAATGTCAGTGCAAGTCATCGTCCCCTCCCTGCCCATGGTCTCATGCCCTATTCTCTCTCCATTCCAGTTTCGTTCTCATGCAGCTCCGTCTATCTCATGACCTATGTACCCTACATTAAATTGTTTTCTATGTTCATAAAATGGAATATTACGAATCTGTCTGCGAAATATATTGCGAACGGAGTTGGTAGTACTGTTGTTGTGGTCTTCAGTACGGAAACGAGAGCAATGCAGCTGTCCACCCACTCCACCCTGTGTAAGCCTCTACATCTCCTCATAAGAACGGCATGCCACATCTGCTTACCGTATTCGTCTCTCGGTATCCCTCTGCAATTTTTACTCCACACACTTCCCTACAATACTAAATTGACGATGCAATGATGTATCACAATGTGTCGCAGCAATCGGTCGCTTCTCTTAGGCAAGATATGCCGGCAATTTATTTTCTTCCCAATTCTGTTTCAGTACCTCCTCATTAGTTACTCATTTCTCTTTAGTATTTGGCTGTAGCACCAGGTTTCAAAAGCTTCTATCATCTTCTTGTCTGAATTCGGTCACGTCCATGTTCCACTTTCGGACAATGCTGTACTCCAGACAAATGCTTTCAAAAACGTCTTCTTGAGATTTAAATTAATTTTGGATGTCAAAAATTTCCGCTTCTTCAGAAATCTTTTTCTTCCCACAGGCATTATACATACTTGTTCACGGTATTCTGGATGAAGAAGTGCTCATAGCTCTTAACCCGCGAGACCTCGCGCCTTTAAAATTTATGCGATCGATTGCGTGTATAGCATTTTTCTGACAGTCAAGAAACAGTTAGTAATGTACTTAATATGTCTAAATAAGAATTTCTAGTTGCGTTTATAAGAAAGCACACATATTTGACTATTTAAAATTGGTAAAATGCCGATTGTTTTAAAATTACTGTGAGCAAAACGCTCACAGCGCGAGTGCTCCCGGGTTAAGGCACGCATTTTAAATGCCAAGTTTGTTAAACATCTTGTTGTTTTCGTCCACAATACCTCTCCCAAAATACGGAAAGTTAGGAGCTAACCTTAGACGAGATTTGTTTCACAGTGCCAGACAAATGCCACTATTCATAGGGTCCCTTGAAGACAGTTCCGGTTATGGGTTTGTGATTAAAATATTATGTATTCACTCTCCTCTACAAGCTCTCCAATTTTGTAACGGGAATTACCAAACATCCTGTAGATGTGTACCGTACCTGACAGCAGACACAATTGCGTGAAAAAGCCATTTATTGACTAAACAGATTTACTAGAGCAACACTTGACGCCAACGCAATATCTTATAGCTGCGTGATGTCGCTTGTTGGATACGTTGACACCCACTGATATTACCGCGAACGCTCAGATGATGTCTACTGAAATACCATGGTCGATTTCCGATCCCCATTATTGTCACATCCAAATGTTCAAATGTTTGTAAAGTTATGGGACGTAATTGCAGTGGTCATCGGTCCCTAAACTTACAAACTACTTAAACTAACTTATCCTAAGAACAACAACACGAACTTCCTTGCCCGAAGGAGGACTCGAACTTCCGATGGCGAACGGCCGCTCGCACCGCAGCAAAGCGCCTTAGCGCGCACGCCTATTACGCCGCGGCTGTTACAACCGATCTTCGGCTCCGTCGCCAATCACTTCATTGCCGTCGAGGCACTGAAACCATATTATGCCTCCCCTTTCACTCGCTTCCTATCGTTGCCGTAGCATTACATCAGTTATGAATTGTGTGTTTCCTGCTCAATGCTTTCTTTTGAAACGTTGACTGAATTACGTTCGGTTTACAAGGTAGTTTAACAGCACATAATATTTTTTTCCTCTTCTCGGTTACGGGCCGTGTCAGTAGCCATCTATAGACGTTGTTTTCTAACTTTCTGGCAGAAACTGTGTGCAGAACGAGCGTCGAACCTAAAATCGTGCCTTCCGCGTGCAGTTCTGTTATCGATTAAACAGTCTAGACACGACCCACGATAAGGCACCATAGTCTTACTTTCGCCAGTATCTCTTCCATAATATCCGAACTTCACGGAAGGTCACCTGAATATCTGTCTCTCAGTTCAATCTTCAAACTTTGCTCACCTCCAATTAACTTTTTTGTTCTGCATTAAAAACACGACCTGAGTATCTTGAATCCATAACATCGAAAGCTCCAAATAAAGTGGAAAATTTAGTCATAAGCTCACAAGTACATATCCATATCAAGCTTAAAATACGATTTTAATCCTACTTTTAACATGTTTTCAGGAATTGTTCAGACATTTTATTTATAAAGTGACAACTGAAAAATGTGACTATATTTATGTAAGTACCAAAAATGTAATTTCTTTATTTTATAAGAAAAAAATGAGAATTTGTCATAGTTGCAAAATGCAAATCTGATTTCGGTGTGAGATATTTATTTTGCATTTAGTGTAGTGTACAAATGTGAAACCCTTAGGCACGGGAAACCCACATTTGAAATGACGTTTAGGGGTTTTTCTTTGTCGTCTTGGAGAGACAATGGCGTGGAACATTCTTTCCACTAGTAATCATTCGTGTTCTGGGGCGTTTATGCACTAAAGCTGACTTTAGAGATCCCATAGGAAATAATCAAGGGGATCCAAATCAGATGACCTCGTAGACTATGGAATAGGACCTCTCCTTCCAGTCTAGCAACCAGCAAATACAGCAATAAGGTAATTGTTTCCTTCCAGGAACTAAAGAACGTACATCTAAATAAACAACACAGTGCATGTAACTGTAAATAAGCTGGAAAACAATAATGAGATGCAAAACGGTAGACAAATTTACATCCATGTCTCCTTCAGCCGGCTTTTCCAACCCCCCTCCCTCCCTCCTCAAACTGTTCAGTAGAGCAGTCTCTATATGTCGTTAAATTGTTGCACCCTTTATAGATATCACAACGCACTTCAGTGTTTCCTGTGGTTGCGTTGGGACTGCTATTGAGTTAAAAGCAGCTCTATCCGTAGACTGTATACCGACGTTGTTTGTTGTTCATAATACAACAAAAATCGGTTCAGACACGAAGCGTCACGATGCCAGCTGGTTTGATAAAGTTGCCCCTTTCAGATGCTAATGAATCCGCTCAACAGACACAGGGGCACATTCCCACTTTGTAGCATCACTCTGAGTTAATAGGTTCACCCGCCTCTAACGCCCGCGCTGTCGACGCCACGTTAAGTCGTGATCAAAGAAAAATAGCCGCTTCAACAATTTACAATTGTTCGAAAACTCCCTTTGTAGAGTGACGGGACAGATTGCGGCGTGTGCTTCCAGGAGAATTTGCTTGTGTGAAAAAAGAGCAGGGCCAAAGCACTAATATTGAGGAACTGTATGCTGTGTGACACACAATCTACTGCCTCCTGTGTCACGGATATCATGCTACTCTGTAATACAAGATATAATTTGGTTGCATGATTATAAGTTGTTGAGACTCACAGGATTTTTTACAGTTGCCAACTTCAAATTTAAATTCTTATTTTTTTTTTTTTTTTTGTTATTGTTTACCTATTTCTTCTTTCAATTGGTAATGTTTGTTGATGTGAAAATGCCAAGTTGTGCCGTTGTTAGAATGGAAATGATCCTCTAGGTCCCTCTGTAACTGGCTGGTTAAGTCAATTCAAGTGCCGAAGGAAGGGCGCATTTCCTTTTTGTGGCATTACTCTGTGTTAATCGGTTCACCCATCTCTAACGACATCCAACAGGACCATGCCTAGTTCAAATGTTTGTTAAGCTTATGGGACTTAACTGCGGGGTCATCAGTCCCTAAACTTACAAACTACTTATCAACTACCTTATACTAAGGACGGCACAAATATCCATGCCCGAGGGGGGATTCGAACCCCCGACCGTAGTGGCCGTGCAGACCGTGACTGGAGCGCCTCAGTCCCCTCGGCCACCGCGGCCGGACGTCATCAGTCCCTAAACTTACAAACTACATACGAACTGCCGCGGTGGAGTAGCCGAGCAGTATAAAGCGTCTCGCTGCGGAGCGCGCGGTTGCTCGCCGTGGAGGCTCGAGTCCTCCCTGGGGCATGGGTGTGTGTGTTTGTCCTTAGGTTAGTTTACCTAGGTTTAAGTAGTTTGTAAGCTACGGACTGATGGCCACGCAGTTTGGTCCGATAGATTTAAAAACATTTGAACATTTTTTGAACTTACGAATTACCTAATACTAAAGAAAGCACAAACATCCATGCCCGATGGGGTATTCGAACCCCCGACGGGGAACGGCCTCGCGCATCGCAGCATAGCGCCTAAATGCGCTCGCCCGCTCCGCCGCGACATGTGTCGTGCTGTGATATAATTTCGAAGGTACAATCAGTTTCACGTGTGTATAATGTCTAAACTTTCATGCAGGTATGATATGTATTGTAGAAATTATAAAATGGAAGGTCATACCGAATGCCGTAGTTTTACTCCATGAATAGCGAAAAAGTTTAATAAAATTTGAAATTATGTTTAAACTTTGTTGCAAGTCGCTAATACTCTCATTCTCGTATAGTTTATTTTGAAAGTGTCGTCGCATTAGCCCGCCGCGGTGGCCGAAAGGTCTGCGGCGCTCCAGTCACAGTCTGCACGGCCGCTACGGTCGGGGGTTCGAATCCCCCCTTGGGCAGGGATGTTTGTGGCGTCTTTAGTACAAGGTAGTTCATAAGTAGTTTGTAAGTTTAGGGACTGATGATCCCGTAATCAAGTCCCTTAAGCTTAACAAACATTTGAACATTTGTACATTCGCCGCATTATGTCGCAGTTTCTTGGAACTTCTATTGTTTATGACGTTATATCTTCACAATCATGCGTCGTATTGTGGTCTTACCCATACAGCACTTGCTTCCTCACGGCAAGGAATGTGTGTACCAAATTTGGTTGACATCGGTCCAGTGGTTAGGAGGAAATGTGCAACATTGTCACGTGATGCAGCAGTTTTTCGCGGATGTCATTGTTTATGACGTCATATCTGCTGAACTGTGTGTTGTACGTGATTATTACATTTACGGCGACCGTCCTACGGGTCCGAAGGTCATGCGTGAAAAATTTCATTAAGATTGGGACAAAACTGTAGGTTTGTACGCAGTCTGTACACACAAACAAACAAATACACGGACACACTGCTTTATATATAAAGAAGAAGAAGATTCGAATACAGACATCGTTTTGGCGTCTAAGATTAAACACTCAAAATATGTGAAACAGTCTATTGTTTTTAATTGAAGCTTTAAGGTGGAGTCTCCCGTTAAAATGAAAAGTAGCTGTTTTAAAGAGTTGAAAGGAGCATGATGGTTGTGAACTACGAAGTGTTCATCGCGTTAACATTTCTGTTCCGTATGTGTAATATATTTATTCTGTGCAAAGGAGTCTTGATATGCTTATTGTTAAAAATAAAATGCTTTTAAGAGGTATCACGGAAGAAAGTCATCATAATATGAAAGCAGTGAAATAAACGTCTCAATAAATTTCACTGTGAAAACACATTTTTGTTTTCAAGAGGAACGCTCATCGAACTATTCAATAGTATGATCAAGTTACTATATTTCTCTTCAGCTTGCATAAGGTTGTGCCTTTTCGCTGACTTTTGCGTTATGTTCACAGTGTGGAAACTTGTCTACAACTAGATGTTATACACCTACAGCCTGAAGTTGGCGCAAAATGTTGCAAAAGTTGCAAAATGAATTTGTTTGACTCAAGTTTTACTATGTCAATTTGCAGTTACGATTATGTCTATGTTTAGATTTGCATGTACATGCTGCTTTTTCTACGCAAAGTACTAAATTCACATATAGAAGATCACTGGCAGATTTCAGCTTAAGAGCTTGTCTTCGAATTAGCATTTCTGAAATAGTGATATGAGACATTGATCCTTTAGTGAAAAGGAAAAAAAATATGAATTGATATTCTGTTTGTTTTAAAGTTTAATATTTAAATAAAATTACAATGAAATATTAATTTGTCAATTTAAATTTCGTACAAAAACGGCAGTTTTCTTAAGGCTGTAACAGTCGTACGAAATGCGATGTTACGTACTTGGCTGCTCCCCTGTCCGTGCGTGATCAAAATGTAACAAGCCACTATTTGGCAGCTTCACATCTCCCATTATTGAGAAACTATAACGAACTTATTTCTCGTTATAAAGAGCAAAGAAATAAAATAGAATAAAATAAGAACAGAACAAGTTGAAAGCGATAAGAAGTTAATATTGACAGGACAAGTACATTAGTATGTTCTAGAGCAGTGTTTGCAACCTGAGGGTCACTGTCACAGGAGGAAGCAGCTGCACCATTCTACAACCAGCCCAGTGCACCTCCCACGGTTCCATAATGCTAAAATATAGGCCTAATAAAAGAGAAATTTACTTTCTGTTAAAATTATTTAAGATTAATTCTAAATCGAATATAACGTAGATTTTATTTGTATTACAGTGTGTTACCGATTAATAAGCGCAAAGTCTATACATGGGAGCTTTCTTAATCAGCACAATTCGGTTCTGAATCTTGCCTAAGTTCGAAACATTCGCTATGCAAAATATAGTTTTCTATGGGAAACAGGGAAAGGGAGTAAGACAAGGTTGTAGTCTTTCTCCATTGTTATTCAATTTGTACATTGAGCAAGCTATAAAGGAAACCGAGGAGAAATTTGAAGAAGGAATTAAAGTTCAGGGGGAAGAATTAAAAACATTGCGTTTTGCCGACGACATAGTAATTCTGTCAGATACAGCAAAGGACCTGGAAGAGCAATTGAACGGAATGGACAGTGTGCTGAAAGGTGCATATAAGATGAACATTAACAAGAGCAAAACTATGGTAATGGAGTGCAGTGTAAGAAAATCAGGTGATGCTGAAGCAAAGCAATTAGATTGGGAAACGAAGCAATAAAGGAGGTAGATGAGTTTTGTTACTTGGGCAGTAAAATAACAAACGATGGTCGCAGTACAGAGGATATAAAATGCAGAATGGCAATGGGTAGAAAAGCGTTTTTGAAAAAGAGAAATTTGTTAACATCGAATATTGATTTAAGACTAATGAAGTCCTTTCTGAAGGCATTTGTATGGAGTGTTGCCTTGTATGGGAGTGAGACATGGACGATAAACAGTGCGGACAGGAAGAGGGTAGAGGCTTTTGAAATATGGTACTACAGAAGAATGCTGAAGATTAGGTGGGTGGATCGCGTAACTAATGAGGAGGTACTGAACAGAATTGGGGAGAAAAGAAATTTCTGGCATACCTTGACTAAAGGAAGGGATAGATTGGTAGGACACATTCTTAGACATCAAGGAATTGTGAATTTAGCATTAGAAGGAAGTGTGTGGGGTAAAAATCGCAGAGGAAGACCAAGAGATGGATACAGTAAGCAGATTCAGACAGACGTAGGTTGCCGTTCTTATGTGGAGATGAAGAGGCTTGCTCAGGATAGGGTATTGTGGAGAGCTGCATCAAACTAGTCTCCGGACTGAAGACCTCAACAACAACATGGGAAACAGTGTAAAATGTTTTCCATTCCGAAAAATACACGTTAAAACAGCTTCCAACACTTTATAAGAAAGCTGTAGCAACTGAAGGAACATTACATTCTCTGCCTTTGAGATAACGAACATATTTTTGTTAAAGTTCGTGTTGAGGGGGGTCCAGCGGGGTAGCCAGAATATTTTTAATTGGAAGGGAGTCGCATATTGGAAAAGGTTAACAATCACTGCCATATGGGACCGCGGGGCGTTAATGGGATACTAGAGCCATCTCCAGATGCACTTCCAAACATCTAATTATATCCTGCACTGGCACGAGCAATAATTTTCGCAGTCGTCGTTAACCGTCATTCACACTCAAAAAACTGAAACATAACCTTTATGTGTGATACCTCATATACAGTGAAGATGTCCTACGTAAACAATCAGTAGAGAGTACTGCGTTTGTCTCGCTTTGCTCTGACTGCAGTATGTGTCAAATTATTGAATTTGTGTCTTGCTTGTACAGATGAAATCTGCTTAAAAGCTGTCGTTATTGTGTGGAGATGTGATCTGATGACGGTTTCGTTTAGCTAATATCTTCGTTTTCTTCTATTCCAGGTGAGTACCCAGTGTTGAATGCTTCTGTACCGAGCAAGTCTTACCTGGTGAGTTCAGTTTGTCTTCTCGTTCCACGACGATTTCCAAAGCTCTACATCTCGAAACAGTGCAGAAAACTGTACCAGGGTTTTGAATACACAAGAGCTATGCAGTTAAATGTGAAATTTGAAAGCAGCTTTATTACGAAATACGGAATTTTCTGTGTATATTCATATTTATATTTTGCTCTGAGGATATTCTATTTTGTGAACAGAAAAATGTGACTGTTGGTAAGTCTATACCTGCAGTAAGTAGTCTGTAGATGGAGGGGGAGCCTGCAAGATGCTAGAGTGAGAGCTAAATAGTTCTGGGTAATTCAGAATCGCTGCCCCCAGTTACTAGGAGTTGTACAAGAGGCTAATATTGTGCATACCTGCCAGCTTTTACGCCCTAAAATTTACCGAAATTGCAGCATTTTACGGTTTTACGGATGGACCGAGTTGTTTTACGACTTCGAGCGCAAAAATTTGATAATCACTCCATTTCCTTACAATAGATTGTTTGCGTGGGTCGAAGTCAAGTCTTCGATAGAGGATAACAAGTTCTATGATAACGATTGATGCTTTTAAGAGTGTGGCGTTTGTGTCGTCAATGGAGTTGAATTTAAAGTCGAGATAACAGTTCTTCCATGTGGATCTTAGGTTTCGACAAGCTCTGCACCCCAGACTCAAAGAAGAGATCATGAGTTAGTTGTTCTCAGTTGTTAGTATACAGATCTAGAACATAGTGATCGATGTCCAGGATACAGAAAAAATCCTTTTCTTTTTATCAATGAGAAAATACTTTTGTACGTACTGCCTGTGACTACATCAACAAGTTTGCGCTCAAGGTTTGATGACATTGAAGTAGGACACACTTTTCATCCATTTGTTTTTCCTTGGAAACGTTTCCTGTATTGTTATGCGAGGAAGAGAATGAAACTACAGATCAGATGGTGGATAAGTTTCGGAGGCAGTTCGCAGCTGTTCACTTAGATGACAGTTTGGTTGCAAATTAAGGTGCTGCAGAGGATTCCAGTTGGACACCAATACGAAGAATTCGTCGAACCGAAGAACTTTTCTAGAAATTCGGTTATACTTAAGTAGTACTCTCTATTCTCACCACAACCCATAGCAATGCAAAATGTGGACGTGTTGTCAACCTTGTGAAGAAAAATAGACTTCAAATCATCCATGTGCAATCAGTCTCCAGAGTCTTTGTATTTTGGAGAGCGATAGTTGTAGTACCTGTCAAGACAAAACATTTTCTCAAAACATCTTTCAGGAAGCTAAGAAGATCGCAAATGTCACTTCAAAGTCGAACTAGCATGTGATTTACAGTGTGTCTTATATCTTGTCTATGTTAAGTTAAACTAGTTTTATTGTGTAAAGCGTTTTTCAACGATAGCATATCGGCTTAATTTATCAAAGAAGTCTTGTTATGTATGCTTCCAAAACAATATTCACCACACCTGCTGCAATTTAACATGCATTTCTTCTTGATTGTTACGTTCATCTAGAAACGTTGGCGTAGGATGTAAATGGATATGACCCAAAAGTATTATTATTATTATTATTAAATTATTATTATTATTATTATTATTATTATTTTCATGAAACCGTGGTATGTTGGCATTCGTCAGTCTTTTTGTAGCGCTTGATTTTTACTGATAGCTCTTTTCAAAAGCTGGCAGATACGATTGTGATAACGAACCCACGTTCGGAAATTAATCTTTTACTCATATATTGGGTGGAGAAAAAGTATTGACAAGTATTATTTTTCTCAGAAATGACATTATTGACAGAGATGCTTACCGTTACAAACTTTCAATATAATCGCCCCCCGTCATTTATGACCTTTTGCCGAATGTTTGGAAGGCATCGTATACCGTCTGCGCGTCTATTTTTGA
The DNA here is from genome assembly GCA_026315105.1 of Locusta migratoria. NCBI lineage: Eukaryota > Metazoa > Arthropoda > Insecta > Orthoptera > Acrididae > Locusta > Locusta migratoria. Next base: position 77,989,508 of record CM048755.1, on the reverse strand, counting down.
CGACGTCGCGTATTGCCCGCTGTGTGTTTTTCATCCTGTGTGTGGCGACCCCCTGGAAGGTCGCAAAGTCTTGCTCGCGGGGTGCGGTCGCAGGAGGCTGCAGTAGCGGCATGTTCCATTGAAATCTACGTTTCGTGACGTTCAGCTGCTGTGGCAGAGGGGGCACACGGAAGCGACAGGATTTCATAAAAGTCGCTTAGTTAACAAGTCACCCGTAGTTGGAAAGTTGCCTTTGTTGTGACACGTTTCGGGTTGCTCTCAATGAGACAACGAAAGAGTGACAGATACAAAATGCACCTATGCCACTTTTGATTTCTGATGATGTGCAGACCGAAACGCGTGACACTGAAGCCATTTTTCCATCTTATGATGAATGGTTGATTAAGCGACTTAACAGCTTTTGTGCAGTACTTGTACAGTTATTTGCAATGTTCGCAATCTTCTTGTATTAACTAGTCATATGTCCAAATACTGTTATCTCAGAAAAAGAAGTATCATTAACATAATAGTCAATACATAACAATAACTTTTTACTACTGGATCATAGTAGTTTGCTCCTGGTAACGAGTTTTCAGTCTAGTATTATTTTTAATCCACGAATATCATTACTTTGCTGCTAGTTCAGGGTTTCAATATCTTTTCGAAGAAACAAGTGATACATCAGCTATGATAGTTTTAAACTCGCACAATACAACACATCTCCTCAAATTACGCATTACGGTTTATTATTCTTGAAAGCAAAACTCGCGGAAGAGCTCCAATCACACTGTTGTATTTTTATAATATTTGTAAATATGTCGTTCAAAAATAATAACATTAAATATACAATTATTAATTATCCAGAGATGAAATGTCAAAGTGAAATCATTCTTCGATCCTCCATTAAATGACTTAAGCAAATTACAACAAAAGAATGATAGCCATTTGCAGAATTATATGTTTGGACATATATAACACATTTTCGACTCAAAATATCCAAAAGGTTTTGAAACAGAAGTTACTCGATATTAAGTTCTGAACAAGTTTAACTTGTTGTTGTTTTTTCTTTTTTCGATCCGACGCATAACAGCTGAGATAGGACATAAATTAATTAATTAAATGTTTGTAAACCTATCGGACCAAACTGCATGGTCATCAGTCCGTAGCTTACAAACTACTTAAATCTAGGTAACTAAGGACAACACACACACCCATGCCCCAGGGAGGACTCGAACCTCCACGGCGAGCAACCGCGCGCTCCGCAGCGAGACGCTTTAGACCGCTCGGCTACTCCACCGCCACGTTCTGTTATGCCGCCAAATGTTCAAATGTTTGTGATTCTATGGGACATAACTGCGTGTTTATTAGTCCGTAGCTAAGAAACTACTTGAAATAAGTTAAACTAACCTAAAGGCGCGTTCACACGGGTCAAGTTTAGTTGAACGAGTTTACTTGATCAATAAATGCTGAATGAAAAACCTCGTGTGAACCTTCGTTTCAATTGAGTTGATCAACTTTTTAGTGGATCAAGAAAAGATTGACCGAGTCAAACTTTTCCGTTCAAGTGACGATTCAACTTTTGAGTTGAACCACGTAATTACATGTGTAAGCCCACTAGCTGTTTTAAAACTTCATTGCGGATATAGTGCCGATGTTTTCCGTATTGTTAAAGTATTGCATTTTCAAATATCTCGCAGAATGAGTTTCAAGCGGTCAGTAAGCGTAATGATGATTTTTTTTTAAGAACTTTACCATAAGCCGATTGCCTGTGGAATCGTCGTATGGTTACTTACGAAAACAAACAAAGATGTACGGGAAAATGCTTTGCGAGGTATCGTGAAAGAAATGGACATTAGCGGTTTAACTACGGAAAACGTAAAAAACAAAATAAAAACAATCAAATGTACAAAAAAGAATATTCATTAGTGTCCAAATAAAAAGAGTGGAGTGGGAACGGAGGAATTGTATGTGTCCAAACTGTTATGGTATAAAAGAGCATATATAGTTCTTAATGCGTCTCGGTTGCACAGTGGTAGAGTGCCAGACTACAAATCCAAAGGTCCCGGGTTCGATCCCCGCCAGGTCCTGGGATTTTTATCTGTCACTTTCCACTTCTTTCACCTCTGGCAGTATTGCTCATGTGAAAAATACCGTGGTTCGGAACCCACGTTAAACTGTAGGTCCCCCTATAACTGGCTGGGTAAGCCGGTTCAAAGGTCGGAGGAAGGCAACGGCATACCACCTCCATACATGACCATGCCTAGTAAAGCACTGTGGTGTTCAAACCAATCTTCGGATTGTTGACTGCTTTACCTTTTTATAGTTCTGAATGGTGTTACATATTTTTCTTCCGACATTCTCAAATGGTTTCGATATTCTTTCATGTGCCCTAATGATAGTTCCCTTTAACAAAGCCTCCGACGCTCTCAGTCTGTTAATTCTTAATATCCACTGACGCACACAAAAACGACTTCGCGCACAGCTAATTTCAGCCATTTCGATCGATTTCAGTAGAAACGTGTGAACGAAAACTGATTCAAGTCGCTTTCAGCTTTTGTTGATCAAGTAAACTCGTTCAACTAAACTTGACCCGTGTGAACGCGCCTTAAGGACAACACAAACATTCATGTCCGAGGGGGGGGGGGGGGGGGGGGACTCGAACCCCCGACGGCACTTCATTGCACACGGCTATTCCGCTGCGGGCCCGTTAAGCCGCCAGAGGTATGTACTTGTCACTGACGGCCAACATATACGTCTGTAAAACGTGCTGCCGATCTGCAGGACCCAAAAAGTGGGAGCACACGGATACAAACAGTGTCAAATCACCGTTGTTTGCAAATATCTCTGAAACGGTGCGAAATATAGAAGAAACACAAGAGAGCAAATTTGTAAAGAATTTTCCCCTCTACGAATCCACTTATTCAGTTTTCCTCTCCGATGAGAGGTTAAGGCGTGATTTGCAATTAAATTTCGAGGTGTCAAAAGGCCCACTAATAACCTAAAGTGGGTGGATCAACGAGGTGGCGTACCGCTGAGTGAAGCTTGTGCCTATGTTGGGGAATGCCACTGGCAATACTGGAGCAGTGTAACACATGGTGACACCGTTTATCATGGCGTGGGTTACGTGCACGTCGTTCACTTACCGGCCGACCTTTGACTAAAGTGCACAAATATTCTAGGCAGCAGTGATGTATGGAACGACATCACTGGGAACACAAATGGTATCAGGTGGTGTTTCCGGACGAATCCAAGTTCGAGTTTGTGACACTTGCGGGGAGTGACACTTGCGAGGAAAGGGAATGTGTAGACACTTGCGGGGAGACCCGGACGCTGCAAGTAGTGAACAGGATGTCCCAGAAATAGGGATACACCACCCCTACTCCAAGCCCTCAAGCCGCTACCTGCAAAAATTTCGACAAAAAAGTTGGCACTGAGTTTAGAAAAACAAAATTCTAGTATATTGGATTTTAACATTTTATCAAAATATGAATGTTACTCCAAGAGATACAGCCATTCAAATTTATGGGCATCATAACGTTTTCCCTTCCTGAGTAAATGATCTGCTTCTTGTAGTTTCAACACCACATAGCCTTTTTCTTGAATGTTCTGAATATAAATCATCACACAGACTTCTTGAGGAGGACAGTGATACGGATATCTCAAAAATGTTCAAATGTTTGTAAAGTCTATGGGACTTAACTACGGGGCTATCAGTCCGTAAACTTACAAACTACTTATGAACTAACTAAGAGTAAGGACGGCACAAATATCCATGCCCGAGGGGGGATTCGAACCCCCGACCGTAGTGGCCGTGCAGACCGTAACTGGAGCGCCTCAGTCTCCTCGGCCACCGCAGCCGGCAGTGATAGACTTCTTTGTGCGCCTGTACCCAGGAAACGCCATTAGCCGTTCCAAGGGCCCCGGGTTCCCCGCAAGTGTCACTCCCCGCAACTGTCACTCCCCACAAGTGTTCCAACCCCTCCAAGTTCTGTTTGCTTGAAAATGGTGACCGCACGTTGGTTCGCCGCTGCATCACAGGGGCTGCGTTCTCACAAGAAACAGAAACCAAAGGCCTTACGGTGTGCGGTACATACACAAAATACAGTTTCTGCGTGTACGAAGATGCTGTAGGAATTAGATTAGGGTATGAGACAATAAAAGGAGTTCATGAGTTTTGTTATTTCAGTAGAAAAATAAAATAATAAAAGAGAATTTTGATGACAACCACAATTAATTTAAATGTCAGGAAGGCCTTTCTGGGGGCATTTGTCTGGAGTGTAGCTTTGTACGATACTGAAAAGTGGACGATAAGGAGTTCTGGAAAAGGATGACATGTGGTGCTACGGACGATTGCTGAATATTAGATGGGTTGATCGAGTAACTAATGAGGCGGTCCTAAATAAAATTAGAGAGAAAAGAAATTTCTGGTGTATTTTGACTAAGAGAATGCATCGACTGGTGGGAGACATTGTGGCCGGCCGCGGTGGCCGAGGGGACTGCGGCGCGTCAGTCACGTCTGCACGGCCACTACGGTCGGGGGTTCGAATCCCGCCGGCCGCGGTGGCCGAGGAGACTGAGGCGCTCCAGTCACGGTCTGCACAGCCACTACGGTCGGGGGTTCGAATCCCCCCTCGGGCATGGATATTTGTGCTGTCCTTAGTATAAGGTAGTTGATAAGTAGTTTTTAAGTTTAGGGACTGATGACCCCGTAGTTAAGTCCCATAATCTCTACAAACATTTGATTTTTTTTTTTTTTTTTTTTTTTTTTTCCTGGAGACATTGTGAGACATCATGGAATCGTCATAGTAGCATTGTAGAGAAGTGTGCGGGGTAAAAATCGCAGAGGAAGACTAAAAGACGAATGCAGTAAGCATAATCAAATGCGTTTGAATTTGAGTTAATATTAGAAGAAGTGGCTTGCACAGGATACAGTTGGATGGAGAGCTGGATCGGCTAGTCTCCAGACTGAAGACCACAACACAACACACGAATGACATCCTGCTACCCGTAGCCATACGCTTTGTGTACGTCATCCCAATCGCCAATTTTCAGCAAGACAATGCACGGCCACATTTTGCTATACGAGCGCGTGCTTTCTTGGCGCCCTAGGCCGCCAAAGCACCAGACTTGTCGCCAAACGAAAATGTTTGGAATAGGGTGAAGCGACAGGTGAGCCCTGATGGATGGCTACACCACAGGAGACATTCGCGCCTTGGACGCTTCGAAGCCGTCACCAATTGAACGAGTTATAAGGGGCCGTGTGCTGTTAGGCAGCAGGACACATGCTCAATCATGGTAACTGAAATGCCTATAATTTCTTCAGAACATACCAATCAACATGTTTTAAGAATATATACTTTCTATCCCTAGTCATTCAAGGTGGTTTCTTCTGAACATGCTGCATCACAAAAATAAATGCAAATGCTGTTCTCGCGGTTACTCTGCGCGTTATATCTGTTCGTCGACTCAACACTTTAAGCCGGCCGAGGGGACTGAGGCGCTCCAGTCACGGTCTGCACGGCCACTACGGTCGGGGGTTCGAATCAAATGTTCAAATGTTTGTTAAGCTTATGGGACTTAACTACGGGGTCATCAGTCCCTAAACTTACAAACTACTTATGAGCTACTTACGAACTAGGACGGCACAAATATCCATGCCCGAGGGGGGATTCGAACCCCCGACCGTAGTGGCCGTGCTGACCGTGACTGGAGCGCCTCAGTCACCTCGGCCACCGCGGCCGGCGGATTCGAATCCCCCCTCGGGCATGGATATTTGTGCCGTCCTTAGTCTTAACCAGTTCGTAAGTAATTTGTAAGCTTAGGGACTGATGACCTCGTAGTTAAGTCCCATAAGTTCTACAAACATTTGAACATTTGAACACTTTAAATCAGGAAACGACAATACGTCCATAGCGATCTATTGGTAGATTCTGAGTGCTTATTTGGTAGATCGCGTGAGTACAGAGAGTGCAGAACAAAAACTGCTAGATAAAATTATTTTAGGAGCATCGAAAACTCGCGTTAGTTCGACAAAACATTTGTTTTATAAATTGACAATGGCTATTAATTACGAACTTATGAGTTTATATAGTGTGTGGACGGGATATTTTGTCACTTAGATATTCAACCGTGTTCTTGTGCTAAGGAAATAGTAGCGTACCTAGTGTCAAGACTTCACACATAATAAGTAGCGTATCAAAAACTCGTAAAGTTTAAATTACTTACAGAGGGTGGCTTTTGAACTTAAAATAATATTTAAAAAGTGGATTATATCTCAAAAGTACTGTACAATAAAAAAACCAACTGGCCTACATTTTCTCAAGAGAAATACCCTGCATTAATGTTGCATTTAGAATGCTTTCGCCGGCCGCGGTGGCCGAGGGGACTGAGGCGCGTCAGTCACGGTCTGCACGGCCACTACGGTCGGGGGTTCGGATCCCCCCCTCGGGCATGGATATTTGTGCCGTCCTTAGTGTTAGCTAGTTCATAAGTTCAAATGTTCAAATGTTTGTTAAGCTTATGGGACTTAACTACGGGGTCATCAGTCCCTAAACTTACAAACTACTTATGAACTACTTACGAACTAACACGGCACAAATATCCATGCCCGAGGGGGGATTCGAACCCCCGACCGTAGTGGCCGTGCTGACCGTGACTGGAGCGCCTCAGTCACCTCGGCCACCGCGGCCGGCAGTTCATAAGTAGTTTGTAAGTTTAGGGACTGATGACCCCGTAGTGAAGTCCCATAAGTTATACAAACATTTGAACATTTTTAGAATGCTGTCATTACATATATCTTCTTTTGCGAATCATTATTTAAAAATACGAATTTTATTAAAAAATAAACAGAGTACAAGGTTGACTGACGAACACCTGGATTATCGTATTCGACTAAGATATAAATTTTTATGTTTTGAAAAGGTAGTCATGACGTAAAAGTTTTATTGTTAAATATTGTTGTCTTATAGTATTTCAAAAATTAAAGTGTTGTAATTTCTGTGTTTCTTAATACAGTACATCACTTTCATACGTTGGTATCAAATAATACATCCCGAAGTCATTGCGGTTGCCTACCCCTGTTTAAATGAAGCTTATGCAAAGTAAAAATTATCTCTTTTTTTTTATTATTAACTGAATGCATTACCGTCCGACTCAAGCTTCTCCTTGGCTCCACTTTTAACAAAGCATCGTCCTTGCAAAACATCCTTTACTTTATGTACATTGCGTGTCAACTGCAATAGGAAATGATATTCTGGAGATCTGTAGCTGCGTTCAAAGACTCGTTGGCTTCTAGTAGTCTGTTACTCCGCCATTTCATAACACGCAGTAGCCTTCGGCTGTATTCGGCTTCGAGAACACAAGAACAAGATGTTTCGGTCGAGGCTCCATAAATTATTTCCATTTGTATCCTGCGGCGTAAACACAGCCAGATGGGTCTCATATAGGCCACTGTTTCCCCCCGTCTCTGAGGATATCTCGGGACGAAGTGAAACACGCGAGTGTTTCATAGCTCCCAGACCACTGGAAACAGCTGCAATCCAATCGTCTTCAACTCCCGTGCTATTAGCACACGGTTTTAAATATTGATAAGATCCGTTGATGCATCTCGCAATAGAGAAAACAGCAACTAAAATTCATAGGAAGGCATCTGTTTATCTTTCCCGTGTTATTAATGTATTTGAAGCGAAAGTAAACGTTCTAATAGTGTTGATAAATGAAATATTTAACAGTTAAAAATAAATAAATAAATAATGTATGACGTGTAATGTTATCTTTTACTAAACTGACACGTTCCATATCATTACTGCCGGCCGCGGTGGCCGAGGGGACTGAGGCGCTCCAGTCACGGTCTGCACGGCCACTACGGTCGGGGGTTCGAATCCCCCCTCGGGCATGGATATTTGTGCCGTCATAGTTCGTAAGTAGTTCATAAGTAGTTTGTAAGTTTAGGGACTGATAACCCCGTAGTTAAGTCCCTTAAGCTTAACAAACATTTGAACATTTGAATATCATTACTAAATTTCGTATTCATGACCTATGGAACAAGTATTAATCTAATCTAATCTAATGAAAAATCCCAACGGTTCGCGCTGTATAATTAAACAATTTTCAGTACGGAAAATTTTTTCTTGCTGAATTAAGTCAGGTAAAGATTTAAATGTCCTTGCTAAATTAATTGTTTTTAGCATTTCTCCAAAACATTTAACCGCTGTGAGTCCATACTATTTGCAAAATTTTTAACGTAAGAGTTTTTCTATTGGCGCGGTGTAGTGACCGAGCGTTCCAAGGCTCGTAGCTGCGGAGCGCGTCGCTGCTCGCAGTCGGAGGTTCGAGTCCTCCCTCGGGCATGAGTGTATTTGTTGTCAAAATGTTCAAATGTTTGTACAGCTTATGGGACTTAACTACGGGGTCATCAGTCCCTAAACTTACAAACTACTTATGAACTAGGACAGCACAAATATCCATGCCCGAGGGTGGATTCGAACCACCGACCGTAGTGGCAGACCATGACTGAAGCGCCTCAGTCTTCTCGGCCACCGCGGCCGGCGTATTTGTTGTCCTTATCATAAGTTGTTTAAGTAGTTTGTAAACCTAGAGGCTGATGACCAGAGTAGTTAAGTCCTATAGATTTTAAACATTTGAACAATTTGTTTTCTACTGACCACAAAATACCTCTTGGTAATATATCTTTATTTTAATAGTTGAAGTATCACCATGAGAATGTTAATGTAAGTTTGGCGTTCTGTTCCTTGACGAACCAGTGGGATCCGACCTACTGCCGAGTCCTCCACTGGGAATTGCGTCATCGGCGACCGAGTCGAATTGTGAGGCATGTCGACATGTGGTCAAAACATCTGGGCTCCCACTCGTTTGAGTTTCTTGACCTTTGAACCGCTACTACACGATCAAACAGCCCCCAGCTGGCTTCACGAGGCTGACTACACACTATTCTAGTCTTTCAATCAGTAGAGAAACATCCCTCGCAGCACCGGGAATCAAACCCGGATCCTCCACATATGAACTGAAGTCTCAACTACGGAGGCGGACAAGAATACTTTTAATTTTTTGACATACTGCTGCCAAAACGCGATTCACGTGATAAATCGAACAGACACAGCACTCTATTTTGTTATGCTTATGTCATACGCTTTGCACTATTACCTATGGCATCCGTGGAGGTTGTTGACAGTGTGAGATCAGCCGTGTATGATCAAATTTAATGACACTCGGTCAGTAAAGGACTATACATATTAGCACCAATGCTCTGCCCCGCCAACCCCCCTCCCAAGACACAGTATTTCTTAAACATAAACTATGTTAAATGAAAATGAAGGATAGAAATATCACAGTACTCCTCTCGAGTGATAAAATTGACACTTCGATTTCCACTATAGGATAGGGAATCCAAACCTCCTCGCTAAAATGATCAACATACCGTCCAGTAAACCACTACTACATCTGTTGCACGCTTATTACTTCCAGCTTTCATATTTCATTTTTCTGTTAACCACCATATCTGTCATTGCAGAACGAGTCACAACCTGCCGAACAACAGTAACTACGCCCTCTGTGTGTGTCCCGCTTCCAACCTTCCTATGACTCTCCATGACATAATTTAGGGTAAGCCACGGTGTTGTAGCATTGCATCACCTGCCCACTACGCTATGTGAACACAACTGCTTGTGTAATTTGTTTGGTAAACGCAGGTCAACACCGAACCCCTCCGCAGCAACTGTTACTACCATTATTTCGGAGTGATGAAATGACTCAAGAGACCGGCTGGAAGCATAATGTTGTATGAAAGCTGAGATGGTTCCTATGATGAGACCGCAGGAGAGTTCCATTTCCATTTCCGGTCAAGCTGGGTTACTACTTCGACTGCAGTGGCCTCTAGCTGTTCTGCCCTATGAACATAATGCTCGGGCTGTGGATCTAAATTATTTCTATATTATGTATTTTATCTTTTAATACAGCACACGAGAATGTTATATATACGGAATGAAATCCCTACTGTTATTACAGGATTTCTGCTAAAGATGAACAGAGACAGAGCACAAAACGTCGAGGGACTAGGTTCTATAGAAAGAAACATATGCTCCATGCTTCAACCTTGTCTATAAAGAATTACGGAGCATCCTAATCGTCTATAACGTCTAAATTTTTTTGCGTGACAGAATTCTCTCATTTGGAACAGATCACGTAGGCTTAAATCGGTGTATCTGGCGGCACTAAGCTTAGCTCAGATGAAGTTCTGGCACATTGCGACCATTACTTCGTTATGTTTCATGCATCTTATTCTGAAATAAGTCAGGAAAATATTACATTACGTCTCTTGCACAGGCATCTGGTATAGGAAGCAACAATCTCATTCGCGGTGATGGCTTACAAATCTTTGGAACAGGTAACGCGCTTTACAAAATGAATTCCTATTCAAGATTTGTAAGTTTTTGCTCTTTAACATGTTTCAGTTATTTCATGAAATTCCATTAGAGGGAATTTTTTAAACGACAGTAAGTTTCAATGTTATCTGCATCAGGTAATGGAAATACTTCAGACATCTGTTCAAAAGAACTTGTATTGCTTTTAAACCAGAAAGTAAATCCGTTTAGTGGATAAAAAGTCACCCAGATACTTTACTCACAATCTCAGTGAAGCTGTGTTTGTCAACAAATTTATGGACTGGATGGAATTAACAGAACGGTATAAGAAACTCCTAATGCATTTTCGAAATACGTCTGCGGCTGCGCTTAACCACTGAGCAATACATTTCAATTCCTGCAGTTATTCTGAAGTACGAGAACGTAGTATCCCTGAATTTACTATGCTTTTCTGGAAGTTTCATTATATTACGCCAGCTGCGACACTGTCACACGCGAAAGAACTCTGACGAAACGCTGCAGTTACGCAAAAAGCGTGTCAGCAGTAAGCTGTACTCAGATGATTAACAAAGACAAACATTCGATTTTCAAATAACATGCACAATTCATAAAAATAATGTAGGTAAAAGGAGAACATGGCAATGACCTGGAAATTTAAATGATGAGAGACAGATATGTGGTGTAAATTCTGCACTTGACCTTTGAAAAAAATATTTAACATCAAAACTTCTAAGTGACAAATCGATTTTATCTCTCCAAAGAAAATTAAGAAAACTGGTATTAACAGGACGGATTAAAAATGAAACTTAAAAAGCAATTACTTTTTTTTTTTTTTTTTTTTTTTTTTTGTAGCGATATCTGCACCAACTAAAAGTAGAACCAACTAACTCGACAGCTTGACTGCATTGCGTGTTGGATCAAAAGGTCAGTATTGTCACAAATGAATAGCCCAAAATAAATAAATAAACGGATGTTGGAGGCTTAGCATTGGAATGTAGGGCAAATTTTGCCTAAATGGAATTTGTTGAAGTAACAGATTTTGACCTATTTCATGAAGCTATATACAAGGATTTATGGAAAAACCATTTATGGAATTAAGATGAGCCAAAAAGATTATCATGGATATTTTTCACTGATGATCATAATTCACTAGTCCTAAACAATATAAAGGTGTTCTTCGCGATGAACTGATTGGACGGGGCCGCGGTGGAGCGGCCGAGCGCATTGAGGCGCTATGCTGCGATGCGCGAGTCCGTTCCCCGTCGGATATTCGAATCCACCCTCGGGCATGGACGTTTGTGTTGTCTTTAGTGTAAGGTAGTTCATAAGTTGTTTGTAAGTTTAGGGACTGATGACCCCGCAGTTAAGACCCATAAGTTTAACAGACATTTGAACACTTTGTGATTTGATGGATTCTATCCTAATGAATTTGGAAACGGTGGAACGTACCACTGTTTTCATAACGATTATTTCTCACCGCATCCTGTTGTGTAACAAATTGACTGTCCTGTATAAGCGTCAACATGTCGCCATTCGTGTATTTCCGACGTGCGTGTGGTAAATGCATAATTGTCGCAACGCAGAACTCAACTGGAAATCATTCGAGCAATTACTGACTTGTTCGCAGAAGGAAGCGGTATTTTACCGAACGAGTGTCTTCACCCTTGTGCGTAGGTAGGATGAGTGCCTCGATGCTCAAGGCCATTCTGCCTCACTGACATACCAATAATGGAACGGAAGTCTTTTATTGTAGTTTACAAAATGTTGAAGGCTTTAAGATACGGCGTTGTTCTAAGGAGGTTAACCGGTTATTTGAGTATCGCTGATGCTGTTTGTAAGATGCCGGCCGCGGTGGCCGAGGGGACTATGGCGCTCCAGTCACGGTCTGCACGGCCACTACGGTCGGGGGTTCGAATCCCCCCTCGGGCATGGATATTTGTGCCGTCCTAGTTCGTAAGTAGTTCATAAGTAGTTTGTAAGTTTAGGGACTGATGACCCCGTAGTTACGTCCCATAGACTATACAAACATTTGAACATTTTTGTTTGTTTGTTTGTAAGGGCCGAGCGGTCTAAAGCGACTCGCTGCTGAGCGCGCGGTTGCTCGCGGTGGAGGTTCGACTCCTCCCTGGGGCATGGGTGTGTGTGTTGTCCTTAGGTTAGTTTACCTAGGTTTAAGTAGTTTGTAAGCTACGGACTGATGACCACGCAGTTTGGTAGCCGGCCGCGGTGGTCGAGGGGACTGAGGCGCTCCAGTCATGGTCTGCACGGCGACTACGGTCGGGGGTTCGAATCCCCCCTCGGGCATGGATATTTGTGCCGTCCTTAGTATTAGCTAGTTTGTAAGTAGTTTGTAAGTTTAGGGACTGATGACTCCGTAGTTAAGTCCCATAGACTTTACAAACATTTGAACATTTGCAGTTTGGTCCGATAGATTTACAAACATTTGAACATTTGCTGTTTGTAAGAAATAAAAGTAGTGCGAAGAAAGAATGAAAACTAAATTCCTATTTCAGTTCTTAATACGCCAAAATCGCCATCCTTAATGGGTGTAGGTTACAGAGTTATTAATGAGCAACGACAGTAGCAGGACTTCCGGGCACCGGACGAGCTCTAGAGGCGTGCAGAGTTGACGTGACGAGTGGATTACGGGGCAGGGTACTCTCACGTTACGTAATGTGTTTCAGATAAACAGCTCCCCGCTTCAGCTGCCGGGGTGGGATCCGCACAAAGGGGCATTAACAGCCCAAATCGCCAGCCGTAGCCAACAGTGGCACTGCCATCTACCGACCCGCGTAGTTGTCCGGAAACCGCTGACAATATGCCACGCCTTAACTGCTCACTCGATTCAGTTTGGCAACGTATTCCACTACTGGTCGGATAGACCATTTGTACCCGACCTGGCCGTAAAGAACTCCTTTCTGAGGCAAAAACTTTAAGTATTATAGTTACTTCAATAAACGAAGCTATTTAAAAAAAAAATCTGTATTATGATTATGTATTAGGTAAGTAAGCAATAATTTTTTTAACTGTAGAAAAGCACAGGCCACCTGGGATTGTCATTGTGTTATTAACTAAATTTTATCAAATAGTATGTGGGAACATCAGCTATAATATTTTATATTTTGTTTTTACTCTTGACACGTGGATGTTCCCAGCACCGTGCTATAATGAGACAAGACCAATGGTTGTCACGTGCCTCATGAACAGTTATCGGTATGAGAGCAGCCTAGCTCTGCCGAAATGGGTAATAAAGAATTTTTTGAAGCGATCTCAGGTAAGCCGTGCTTTTTTGCGGTTGAAGAAAAAACATTAGATTGCTCCCATAACCTGAAATAATCAGAAATATACGAGTAAGCATTTAAATACTATAAATACGAACATATCACGTGTCACGACGGCGCGGAAGACGCGCCACGTCAATCGGTTTACACACAACTTCATACACTTACAGGACCACAGTTAATTATAACCAGAGTCCGAGTGCATTTACAGAGGTTTGGCCGAAATAAGTATCGTCTCGCTTGACATTCGCGACCGAGCTCGAGTAGCCGCGTGGTCTAAGGCATCATGCTACTGACTGGGCGGCCGCTCCCTTCGGAGATTCGACTCCTCCCTCGGGCAGAGGGTATGTGTTGCCCTTAGTGAAAAATTAAAGTAGTTTAAGTATTTTGTAAGTCTAGGGACTGGTGAGCATAGCAGTTTGGTCCAGTAGGTTTACAAACATTTCAACATTTTGTTAATCGTTGTTTCGTCAGTTTATCACTAGCCGACAATTCAGATTAACAGTTAATGTGTTCATTTCCAAAACAGGATTCCTTGTGGATTTATTAGAAGAAATAATTCGATTAGTCTCATTTTGCTAGGAAATTGAGAGAATACTGTATCGGACAGTATAAGAAAGGCAGTTTTCTTCACAAACTGGAGCATTCCCAGCACCTACCTGAAGCAATTGCAATATTGCCAAAACTAAATCATTATATGTAATTGCTTGTATCGAGCATCTATGCCACAGGTGAAATGAATTAGCGCTTGTCATCAGTAACAAAGGCTATTGGCAACATTTTTCCTTACTTGAAAAAGAAACAAGGACATTCTTCAGTGAAATTACTGTTTTCAGTATGGGAGGAAAATTTGCAGATAGTGAAATTGTAGGCATTCTACAATTTTACTTGCCTTTCAGGGGAAATATGTTGAAAATAGATTTTAATAAAACAGACTAGCAGTATTTTGGCTTTGTATAATTGTTGGCGAAACCATTCAGAACATTGGTTTACATAACAACGTATTGCTGCGAAAATGGATTTCGAAGTGATGTTGAAAGGCAGAGACCTGATTGAACATGGAAAGCCAGAGATTAGGAGTAGCGACTGTAATATTTTCATTTAATAACACATGTACATATACAGTAAATGTGAGATAAAAGTCAACTAAAAATTATTTATCTAGATTTGAACTGTGGGTTTTGAGTGTAGGCTGTTTGTAGATGTAATCATACAACATGGACATACGAAAATTTATGTCGGCGCTGGGATTCGAACCTGGTACCGCCTGCGTAGTAAGCAGCTGCATTAAGCCCCTGAGCCATCACAAGCACATGGACTGACTACCCCAGCAAGGACTAACCTAGCACGTTTCCCAGCCGAGCGAACTCTGGTGGCCGGCCGCGGTGGCCGAGGCGCTTCAGTCACGGTCTGCACGGCTACTACGGTCGGGGGTTCGAATCCCCCCTCGGGCGCGGATATTTGTGCCGTCCTTAGGATTAGCTAGTTGATAAGTAGTTTGTAAGTTTAGGGACTGATGACCCCGTAGTTAAGTACCATAAGCTATACAAACATTTGAACATTTTTGAACTCTGGTAGCCCCCTACTGTACTCCATGGCTGGCAGCAGACGATCTATTCTCGCCAGGCGTGTGTAATAAGCATAGTACCTCGAAACGGAGGCTTACAACAGGCGGCGCATTTCTTACTTCTATTACGTAATTTGAAAACAAAGAATGACGTTAATTTTTCCAATTCGTTTATTTACGCGTTCAATATTGGAGGTACCGGAAGACATGTAACATCGTTCTGTGGCAGTAGTCTCAGAAAGAAAGGAAAGCATCGATACGGAGCACTATTTTCCACTCCTTACTGACTATAATATAATGGAGTGCAGTGTAAGAAAATCAGGTGATGCTGAAGGAATTAGATTGGGAAACGAAGCAATAAAGGAGGTAGATGAGTTTTGTTACTTGGGCAGTAAAATAACAAATGATGGTCGCAATACAGAGGATATAAAATGCAGAATGGCAATGGGTAGAAAAGTGTTTTTGAAAAAGAGAAATTTGTTAACATGGAATATTGATTTAAGCCTAAGGAAGTCCTTTCTGAAGGCATTTGTATGGAGTGTTGCCTTGTATGGTAGTGAGACATGGACGATAAACAGTGCGGACAGGAAGAGGATAGAGGCTTTTGAAATATGGTGCTACAGAAGAATACTGAAGATTAGGTGGGTGGATCGCGTAACTAATGAGGAGGTACTGAACAGAATTGGGGAGAAAAGTAATTTCTGGCATACCTTGACTAAAAGAAGGGATAGATTGGTAGGACACATTCTTAGACATCAAGGAATTATGAATTTTGCATTAGAGGGAAGTGTGTGGGGTAAAAATCGCAGAGGAAAACCAAGTGATGGATACAGTAAGCAGATTCAGACAGACGTTGGTTGCCGTTCTTATGTGGAGATGAAGAGGCTTGCTCAGGATAGGGTATTGTGGAGAGCTGCATGAAACCAATCTCCGGACTGAAGACCACAACAACAACAACACTGACTATAATTCAACGAGCATCAAGGCGCAGAAAGGAAATCGAGTAAAGCAAGTTCCGCGGAACTGTAGAGAGTTCAGTAAGCGAGGATTACCAGCCCGGTAGCCTTGCCGCTGCCCGGCGGATTAACAACGGTGTGCCAGAATGAAGGACCGTTCCCTCTTCCTGCTCAGTCAGTCTATGTCGGGAATTGCTCCGCAAACAATTTCACCACATTCACCGCTCCACTGTTTACACTACACGCAGACGTCTGGGGTTCCCGTGAGGACTGCCCGTAGCAGGGAATGAACTGTACAACAGCCGTCCGCCAGCACTGTCAGTTCAGTTGACGCTACTCACTGCCTACTAACCTTCCAATAATTTTCATAAATCGCGCTATCTTTTTTTTTTGTGTCCCAGCCTTGTCGCCGCTTTTGTCTCTCGTTTCCGTCGTAGGTGTCGGTGGCCGAGTAGGAAGACCGACACAGGAGTAAAGGATGCACGCTTGTGCAGGTACGAAGGTGAGCAGCCAGTGGGACAGCAGAAACTAGAAACACTAGAGTAAATTAGAACGAGATATATATTGCACAGAATTTATACAATACTTAAGTTTTACATAGCTCAGTACTGCAGGATGCTGATACATAGTTGAGCTAGAGGCCTGCCTAGTGCCTGTCCGATAGCCAAGTCTTCACTGGTGCCTATCTGATTCCGAAGTGTTAACTGGTTCCTATCTCAGTCCCAAGTGAACGATGTCGTTCAGTGGTGGCCACGAGCGGAGTTGTGGCAGAGGGCGCTCGTGGCTGACGTCGTAAGAACGCCGCGCCGTGCGTGCATGGCGGCGCGCGGCGAAAGTAGGTAGCGCGCACTTCATACTTGTGCGATACCACGAAAGTGACGTAAAATAATTTAATAACTTGGGCACCAGTGCGAGAGTTCTTCAGATTTTTCCGTATTTCGGCGAGAACTCTCGCTACTTCGAGACTATAACTATACGTAACTCAAATAAATTTGAATTGTTCGCGTGCTCCGTATACAGTCTGAGTTTATTTTCCCGTTTACACAGCGTATTTAACAATATGGAACACTGTATTTAACATAAATATTAGCTCTCTCTCGTTTTGTGCTTGTATTATTCGCCTGGTGAGAGCTCTCTCACGGCCGTGCCATGCACCTTCATATAGAGGGGCTCCATGCACGCGATAGCGGCCTGTCGTGCGTGACGTGGCCGCTGCCTTCTCTTTCCTTTCGGTGGTGTTGCTTCACGGCGAGGCAAAACTGGAACACCAGGCACGTCACACAATCCAGAAGAAACAAAAACAGTAAAAACTATCCAAACGTCCTATGACATTCACACGATTAATCCATCAAGCTTGCTAGTAGAGGAACAGTCATGACACCTAAACTCCCCAAACTTATAAGAAATAAAATAAAAGCGTACCCTACACGAGGTACATCGTATTCAGTTCATAAAAATACAACAGTTACTAACGAATCATTAACATAAATTTAAAAGCGTTGCAGCTCCAGCGATTCAGTTGTCCGATGTGAATATTGACTCGTTTGAGACATTTAGTAGGGTGATAAGCAAATTAAAGTGGCTGGCTGAATTTGGACAGGGGTCGAAGACGTTACTGCATACACATACACATTAAACGGAGATGACACATCTCTCAAACATTCTTCTTATAGCTTCTTCCACTTGGCTGGGCTGTCAAACATTCCGTTTATAACAAAGGAAATAGAACTGACCCACATAATTACAGGCCAATATAGTTGACATCATTTTCATGTAGAATTTTGGAGCATATTCTCAGTTCGAATATAGTAAATTTCCTTGAAATGGAAAAGTTTCTTTCTATGAATCAGCACGTGTTTATGAAACATCGTTCATGTGAAACTCAGCTTGCCCTTTTCTCACATGACATCTTGCGAGCTATGGATGAAGGGTAACAGGCGGATTGTGTTTTTCTCGACTTCAAAAAGGCGTTCGACGCGGTGCCACAGTGCAGACTGCTAACGAAGATACGAGCTTATGGAATAGATTCACCGATTTGTGACTGGCTGGAAGACTTCCTAAGTAATAGAATGCAGTTCGTCGTTCTCGACGGCGAGTGTTCATCAGAGACAAGTGTATCGTCAGGCGTGCCCAGGGGAGTGTGATAGGATCGCTGTTATTTTTTATCTATATAAATGATCTGATGGACAGAGTAAGTTGTAATTTGCGGCTGTTTGCTGATGATGCTGTGGTGTATGGAAGGGTGTCGTCTTTAAATGACTTTAATAGCATACAGGATGATTTAGACGAAATTTCTCGTTGGTGTGAAGAATGGCAGCTAGCTCTCAATGTAGAAAAATGTAAGGTGATGGACATGAGTAGGACAAACAATCCCATAATGTTCGAATACAGCATTAGTAGTGAGCTTCTTGATGCAGTCGCGTCGTTCAAATATCTAGACGTAACATTGCAGAGCGATATGAAATGGAACGAACATGTAAGGACAGTTGTGAGTAAGGCCGACAGCCGACTTCGGTTTATTGGGAGAATTTTGGCCAAGATGTACTTCATCTGTAAAGGAGACCGCGTATAAAACGCTTGTACGACCATGTCCTGAGTATAGCTCAAGTGTTTGGGACCCGCAGCAGATCAGTTTAAAGGAAGAGATAGAAGCAGTTCAGAGGCGAGCAGATTTGTTACTGGTGTCATGGAAATGTTCCGGGAACTCGAGTGGGGATAGCTGGAGGAAAACTACGTTCTTTTCGTGAATTTCTGTTGAGGAAATTTAGATGGCCGAAATTTGAAGCTAAGTGTAGTACGATCTTTCTGCCGCCTACTTACATTTCGCGTAATGATCACAAAAACAAGATAAGAGAAATTAGTGCTTGTACGGAGGCATATAGGCATTTTTTCTCGTTCTATTTGGGAGTGGAAAAGGAAAGGAAATGCCTAGTAGTGGTATAGTGTGCCGTCCGCCACGCACCTTACGGTGGATTGCGGAGTATGTATGTAGATGTAGAACCTCAGTTGTTGTCGAATTATAGTGTTACCTCAAGTTCGCGTCTGAGATCATTGCCTCACATGTCTTATCATGGCACTTTTTAACCCGATCACTCATGTACCTGATTTTCCATCACCGCCTTTTTCACCTACCGCGGGTTTTCGGAATGCTTTGAAGTCTGTAGTTTGTCTATTAGGCAAGCCAAATAAGTCTTTGTACGTGAACATACCG
The DNA here is from genome assembly GCA_026315105.1 of Locusta migratoria. Classification (NCBI taxonomy): domain Eukaryota; kingdom Metazoa; phylum Arthropoda; class Insecta; order Orthoptera; family Acrididae; genus Locusta; species Locusta migratoria. The sequence continues at coordinate 77,970,135 of CM048755.1, read as the reverse complement.
AAGTGGACGACACATAACACTAATTTGGGGAATTCGATGCATGCGTTTTCCTCAAATCGCGTGTCTATAGTCCTACACTGAGAACTTCATCTCTCAATGGCGATATTATTTCTCATCAATGCGTGATCTGCCATAGACCAAAAATAAATAAATAAATAAAAAATGATCCTTGATTTTACAGCATCATCCACAGCGCAATAAAAAAACTCCATCAACAAATCTTCAGGTGTTACACAGAGGTAAAATTCTACTGTTTTGGTATGAGAAGCACGTGGTCTCACAACCAAATGTCTCATTACAGAGTACATCTGTATGCCTCACATTGCATACAACTCCTCACGCGTACGGTTGGCGCGATAAGACTGCAGGTTAGCCTCCCTGTGGCCTCTAATCCCTGTCACTTTATCCTCGCGGGCTTTTAGCGAGACATACATACGAGGAAGCAATATATTGCTTGACTCTTGGAGACAAGGCACGCTCTGGGAACTTGGACAGTTGCCCATCCCGCGATGCACACCGTCCATCTTGCAATGTCTGCCACTGCAGTCTATCGCCGGATGCTTTCGCTCTCACTAAATGATCGTGCAACGAAGCGCGCTGCTTCCCTCTTGATATTTTCCATCTTCTCCATCAATCCTATCAGCTACGGATCCGACACTGATGACAGATATTCAAGTATTGGCCGAAGGACTACTTCCCTTTGTTGATGGACTATAATTCCTGAGGATTCTTTCAATGAAACTGTCTGGCATCTGACTTACCTACGGTTACTTTTATTTCGTCGTTCCACTTCTGATCATTCCTTATGGTTACGTCTCGATAGTATGTCATGTAACCGCTTCCAGAGGTTGTTCTGCAATTTTGTAATTATGCAGTAAACTATGTATCCTTTTACTTATTCTCAATACGATAAATTTGTTTCTGTTGAGACACAATTGCCACTCCCTGCATCAAGCGTCGATGCGCTGCAGATCCTCTTGAATTTCGATGCAGTCTTCCATCACTGTGACGTCATTGTATACTACAGAAGCATCCGCGGAAAGCCTCGGTGAATTTCCGTATGGTGTTACAAAAAGGTACGGCCAAACTTTCAGGAAACATTCCTCACACACAAAGAAAGTAAATATGTAAATATGTTATGCGGACATGTGTCCGGAAAAATGAAATCAAATCAAATCAAATGTTTGTATAGCTTATGTGACTCAACTACGGGGGTTATCAGTCCCTAAACTTACAAACTACTTATGAACTAGCTAACGCTAAGGGCGGCACAAATATCCATGCCCGAGGGGGGATTTGAACCCTCGACCGTAGTGGCCATACAGACCGTGACTGGAGCGCCTCAGTCCCCTCGGTCGGCGTGTCCGGAAACGCTTAATTTCCATGTTAGAGCTCATTTTATTACTTCTCTTCAATTCACGTTAATCATGGAATGGAAACACACAGCAACAGAACGTTCCAGCGTGACTTCAAACACTTTGTTACAGGAAATGTTCAAAATGTCCTCCATTAGCGAGGATACATGCATCCACCCTCCGTCGCATGGAATCCCTAATGCGCTGATGCAGCCCTGGAGAATGGCGTATTGTATCACAGCCGTCGACAATACGAGCACGAAGAGTCTCTACATTTGGTTCCGAGGTTGCGAAGACAAGAGCTTTCAAATGCCCCCATAAATGAAAGTCAAGAGGGTTGAGGTCAGGAGAACGTGGAGGCCATGGAATTGGTCCGCCTCTACCAAATCCATCGGTCACTGAATCTGTCGTGGAGAAGCGTACGAACACGTCGACCGAAATGTGCAGGAGCTCCATCGTGCATGAACCACATGTTGTGTCGTACTTGTAAAGGCACATGTTCTAGCAGCACAGGTAGAGTATCCCGTATGAAATCATGATGACGTGCTCCAGTGAGCGTAGGTGGAAGATGAGCTTATAACATATTTTCTTTCTTTGTGTGTGAGGAATGTTTCGTGAAAGTTTGGCCGTACCTTTTTGTAACACCCTGTATATAGTGAAATTTAATTATCCTATAACATTCCCATTGGGAATGTGAGACATAATTACCATTTTGGCGGGCTTCTCTCCGTTGAAAATGACATGTGTTTTGTTTACTAGAAACTCTTCAATACACTCACACAGTTGTTCTGATTTTCCGTACCGTCGTATTATGTTATTTAGGTGACAGTATGGAACCATATCGAACGCCTTCCCAAAGTCAAGAAAGACAGCATCTACCAGTCCCAGAAAGCCTGTCTCCACTTGTAGGATGAGTGGCCAAGATACAGACGGCCAACAACCATACAGCACGCTGTAGACGCACAGGCCGATCTTAGTATAATAAAGCAGTCGGTGAATGTCTAAAGAGGAATTGCCAAGAAGAGAATTCTAGGCTCTCAGCGATAGTATTGTTTTTATAGTAATAACCATACACAGGCTTTCGATAAATTTAAACGTTAATATTACGTAATTTTTATTTTTCTTAATTGCAAAATACTTTTTATTCCAGACCTTAACTGTCTCGCTGCAATTCTAAGTGCCATATAAATACGAGTATATGGTCTGAGATATTCAGAATGTTTCAAAAAGTGGTTTCATGTTTAACGTTTTTAACATTTTTGAACGATCCCTTGTAATCTGTACCCTATCTATTGAGTCCTCTCCTTCCAATAATTTAGTGCTGGTGACAGCTGAACTCAAGCGGACTGCATGGCGCTAACACTAGACCATTTTAGAGTGTTACAGTGCTTATTGGCGAATGAAGGTACGCTATGAAAAATAAGGCAGACTAGGGTTTAACGCTCCGTTGATTGCGTGATCATTACAGAGCGGAGCACAAGTTTTAATTAGGATGGCGAAGGAAATCGCCCATTTTAAAGGAACCATCGCGGCATTTTCTTGCAGCAATTTAGGGAGATGACGGGAAACTTACATCTGGATGGCAGAACCCGCAAATCCAGTGTGCTAAGCGCTGAGCCACCTCGTTCGATAAATCGACGATATGAGTCGATTTACTCACAGAACGGCCAATCACAACAAGAAGAATGCCAGAGCGCTTCGAGTGCTGCAAATAACGTTGTTGATTTACCAGGGGAAGGAGGATTGGTAAAGTGACGAGTCATGATGCGTGATGTGGCACTCAGGAAAGCGCTCGCCTGGAAACGCGCCAGCAGGTATTTTTTGCTGGTTTCGGCTCACAGCATGTATTTTTCTCGGCCCAACATGAAACACTGGTGTTTATGAAAAATATTTAGACAAAAGTACACTTCTCATAATGTGATTACAGTTTGGAATCGTACCTTGTGTGCCTCATCATGATGTAGCTACTGGCCACACAGCAAGGTCAATTCCTTTGCAATTGGAAGAAACGGAGGTGTAATTGATGGACGGGGCTAATCACTACTCCAATCTGAACTAGAGCGTAGCTTAGTCTCCCCACCGTGGGTTTTGAGTAGAAACAGGAATCGCCGTAGAGGTTCGAGTCCTCCCTGGGGCATGGGTGTGTGTGTTGTCCTTAGGTTAGTTCACCTAGGTTTAAGTAGTTTGTAAGTTACGTACTGATGACCACGCAGTTTTGTCCGATAGATTTACAAACATTTGAACATTGGAGAAACAGGAATCTCGTTCTTTGTACAGTCATGAAAAGTTAAATTAGAAATGACTGCACTGTTGTGTGTGTGTGTGTGTGTGTGTGTGTGTGTGTGTGTGTGTGTGTGAGTGTGTGAGAGAGAGAGAGAGAGAGACTTATCGGCATGGTGAATGAAATGGTTCGATTGCCACGTGAGTGGACTTTCGTCAGATCTTTTGTGGCCTTCAACGAGACACTCGACAGTGGGATTGACAAGGCTGCCTAAATTAGCGCATTTTACCGCGACCAGGACATGGATATGGGTCATTACATCTCACGGTTCTGTCAAAGACGTACAGTGATTGCACTAATTCGGAGAAAACAGCCACCAAGACAAACTGCCGTCCGCTACAACGTGTGAAGGTTTATTTGTCGGCTATCGCGAATCTTGTGTTAGGGAAGAGATGGGTTGCCTTGCTACAAATTCCTCTCCAGTTCATCGAAAACAGAAAGATTTAGGTGTTTCTTTTTCCCAAGAGCTATTAGAGAATGGAACTAGAAAGGAATATCATAAAAGTGGTTCGATGAACCCTGTGCTATGCACCTCAATGTGATTTGCATAGTATCTATGTAGATGTAGTGTAGAACGTCCCGCCGACATCGTGGTCGTTAGAAATGGAGCACACGCGTGGGATAGTTTTTGTCATTGATGAGGAAGGAAATCGGCCGTGCTCTTTGAAAGGTACGATCCCACCATTTACCTGGAATGATTTAGTGAAATCTCGGATAACCTAAATAAGAATGGACGAAGCGGGTTTGAACCGCCGTCCTCCCGAATGTGAGTCTATTCTGTTACCACTGTGTCACCTTGCTCGGTCATATAATAACCGGCCACATACTTCAACATGGCTGCAGGAAGACCGATTTGCCACGGTGGATTAGCCGTGCGCACTGGGGCGCCGTGCTGCGGTATGCCACAGAGTAATTTGTCTGTGGGTGTGCGCAGCCGTTCGCCGTCGAGGGTGTCCTCCCTCGGGCATGGGTGTATGTGTTGTCCTTCGGTTAGTTTACCACAAACATTTTTGTAGACCGATAATGTATTGTTTCTCCAGTGTTTCGCTACTAATAACCAGCGAATAAAACTGTTAGCTATCGTCCAATGTAAATTTCTTACGTAAATGAAGACTGCACTCGTTCATCCCTCGCTCCAATTCCGTGTTGACCAGTGATACGAGCTACCCTCAGAAGTGTGACCGAAAATGTAGATGTGATTTAGTGAAACTACGTAACACATAAAGCTGCATCTTCGAGGTAGTTTAAAAGAGCCGCGCGGTCTAAGGCTTCATGCCACGGATTGCGCGGCCTCTCCCGTCATAGGATCGCGTCTTGCATCGGTGCGTGTTTTGTCCGTAGGTAAATTAGGTTAATTAGTTTATAAGTCTCGGTCGCACAATGGTAGAGTGCCAGACTACAAATCCAAAGGTCGCGCGTTCGATCCCCGCCAGGTCCTAGGATTTTTATCTGTCACTTTCCACTTCTTTCACCTCTGGCATTATTGCTCATGTGAAAAATACCGAGTAGCACCGTGGTTCGGAACCCACGTTAAACAGTAGGTCCCCCTATAACTGGCTGGGTAAGTCAGTTCGGAGGTCGGAGGAAGGCAACGGCATACCACCTCCAAGCAGGTCCATGCCTAGTAAAGCAATATGGTGTTCAAACCAATCTCCGGATTTAAACTTCCTGGCAGATTAAAATTGTGTGCCGGAACCGGAACTCGAACCTGGGACCTTTGCCTTTCGCGGGCAAGCGCACTACCGACTGTGCTATCCCGACACGACTCACGATGCCGCCCCACAACTTTACTTCCGCCAGTACCTCGCCTCCTACTTTCCAAACTTCACGGAAGTTGTGGGGCGGCATCGTGAGTCGTGTCGGGATAGCACAGTCGGTAGTGCGCCTGCTCGCGAAAGACAAAGGTCCCAGGTTCGAGTCCCGGTTCCGGCACACAATTTTAATCTGCCAGGTAGTTTCATATCAGCGCACACTCCGCTGCAGAGTGAAAGTTTCATTCTCCAATCTCCGGATTGTTGACTGCTTTACCTTCAAGTCTAGGGACCGATGAGCCCAGCAGTTTGATCCCTTAACTGTAAAAACATTTGAATTTTTTTTTCTTTTGTACAGAATAAGAGAGATTAGAGCCCACACCGAAGCACTCTGGCAATCATTTTCCCGCGAACCATACGCGACTGGGGCAGGAGGAGCAAGTGACAATGGTATCCTCTGTCGCTCACCGTAAGCCGGCATGCGAAGTACGGATATAGATCTGGGACTGGCCAGGATTGCTCAGTCGGTAGAAAACGCGCCCGCGAAAGGCAAAGGTTCCAGGTTCGAATCCCGAAACGGCACACGGTTTTAATCTATCGCGAAGTTTCATACCAGCGCACACTCCGCTGCAGAATGAAAATATAAAAAAAAAATTGTACAAATGTTTGTAAAGCTTATGGGACTTAACTACGGGGTCATCAAAATGTTCAAATGTTTGTAAATCTATCGGACCAAACTGCGTGGTCATCAGTCCGTAGCTTACAAACTACTTAAACCTAGGTAAACTAGCCTAAGGACAACACACATACCCATGCCCCAGGGAGGACTCGAACCTCCACGGCGAGCAACCGCGCGCTCCGCAGCGAGATGCTTTAGACCGCTCGACTACTCCACCGCGGCGGGGGGGGGGGGGGGGGGGGGTGTAATCAGTCCCTAAACTTACAAACTTCTTATGAACTACCAACAACTAAGGACGGCACAAATATCTATGCCCGAGGGGGGATTCGAACCCCAGAGCGTAGTGGCCGTGCAGACCGTGACTGAAGCGCCTCAGTCCCCTCGGCCACCGCGGCCGGCAATGAAAATATCATTTTGGATAAATCTGGAGTTTCGCACGTAAATTGGCACCCCGGTCGCGAACAGGCTAATACGGACAAGTGGTGTAAAGCAGTGCAGATTCCGCTCGGTTCAGAGATTGAACAGGCCGGTAGCTGATCCGGCGCGACGTGCGGAACAAAGCGTGGACAGCACGTGGAGGCGGCAGAGAAAACAAGCGGCGCGCTGCTAAATAAACACGCGGACTCACCGCTGCCCCCTTTGACGGCCGGCTCCTTTTTTTCGGTCATTAATTGCGGCCGGTTTATACTGTCTGGTATCCCGCCGCGCGTTTACTGGTCGTTCGGCAACGTCTGTATGCGCGTGTGGCCACGTTTGTGTAAATAGCGGAAGCGTCGCTTCCCACATCTGAGGCCGCAGGGGACTCCTTAGCTGGGTCCGCTTCCAAAACCGTGATGTAGTGTTTCTGGCTGGAGGCGAGCAGGGATCGACTTGTAGCTACCGTCGGCGGTAGAGTAATTTTATACCAAGCGGGAGCATTTAATATTTAAAAATAAAGAATACAGTAAAAGTTATTTCTTTTTAAGGAAATAATTGCGGCTCGGTAGCACAGTGGTAGAGTGCCAGACTATGAATACAAAGGTCGTAGGTTCGATTCCCACCACACTGCAGACTGCTAACGAAGATACGGGCTTATGGCTGGAAGAGTTTTGTGACTGGCTGGAAGACTTCCTAAGTAATAGGATGCAGTACGTTGTTCTCAACGGCGAGTGTTCATCAGAGACGAGTGTATCGTCAGGCGTGTCCCAGGGGAGTGTGATAGGGCCGCTATTATTTTCTATCTATATAAATGATCTGATGGACAGAGTAAGTTGTAATTTGCGGCTGTTTGCTGATGATGCTGTGGTGTATGGGAGGGTGTCGTCTATAACTGACTGTAATAGCATACAGGTTGACTTAGACAAAATTTCTAGTTGGTGCGAAGATTGGCAGCTAGCTCTCAATGTAGAAAAACCCGCAGCAGATCAGTTTAAAGGAAGACATAGAGGCGGTTCAGAGACGAGCAGCTAGATTTGTTACCGGTAGGTTCGATCAATGCGCGATCGTCACGGAAATGCTCCGGCAACTCAATTGGGGATCGCTGGAAAAAAGACGACGTTCTTTTCGTGAATTTCTGTTATGTAAATTTAGAGGTCCGGAATTTGAAGCTGAGAGTAGTACGATCTTGCTGCCGCCTACTTACATTTCGCGTAAAGATCACAAAGACAAGATAAGAGAAATTAGGGCTCGTACGGAGGCATATAGGCATTCTTTTCTTCCTCGTTCAATTTGGGAGTGGAATAGGAAAGGAAATGCCTAGTAGTGGTACAGTGTACCTTCCGCCACGCACCTTACGGTGAATTGCGGAGTATGTATGTAGATGTAGAATTCCTAGGATTTTCATCCGTCACTTTCCCTTTTTTCACTTCTGGCAGTGTTGCTGATGTGAAAAATATCGAGTAGCACCGTGGTTCGAAACCCACGTTAAATTGTAGGTCCCCTTATAACTGACCTGGTGAGTCAGTTCGAAAGTCTGAGGACGGAAATGGCATACAACCTACAAACAGGACCATGCCTAGTAAAGCACTGTGGTGTTCAAACCAATCTTCGGATTGTTGACTGCTTTACCTTTAAGGAATAATTACGGCATCAATGGCAAATCACTTGAAACTGGGCTTGGTGGGTGGCATACATCTACTGTGTTGACGGTAAGTCATCAAGTAGAACAGAAGGGATATCTGGCGTTCCCCAGAGAAGTGCTATAGAGCCCCTACTGCTCCTTATGTTTATAAACGATTTATGAAACAATCTGAGTAGCTCTCTCAGACTGTTCACGGATGATGTTATCATTTATCGATTTGTAAAGTCACCGGCCGCGGTGGAGTAGCCGAGCGGTCTTAAGCATCTCGCTGCGGAGCGCGCGGTTGCTCGCCGTGGAGGTTCGAGTCCTCCCTGGGGCATGGGTGTGTGTGTTTGCCCGTAAGTTAGTTTACCTAGGTTTAAGTAGTTTGTAAGCTACGGACTGATGACCACGCAGTTTGGTCCGATAGATTTACAAACATTTGAACATTTTTTTGTAAAGTCACCAAAAGATCAAAACAACTGCAAAATGATTTAAATAAGATATCTGCATTGTGCAAAAATTGGCAATTGACCCTTAATAATGATAAGTGTGAGATCATCTATATCACCACTAAAAGAAATCCGTTAAACTACCTACAGACCGTCAGTCCTACTAAATACCTGGGGGTAACCGTTACGAACAATTTAAATTGGAAAGAACACACAGAGAATATTGGAGGGAAGTCGAACCAAAGACTACGTTTCACTGGCAAAACACTTAGCAGATGCAATAGTTCTACTAAAGAAACTGCCTACACTACACTACATTTTGGAGTATTGCTGCGCATTGTGGGATCCACACCAGGTGGGACTGACGGACGATTTAGAAAAAAATCAGAGAAGGGCAGCTCGTTTTGTATTATCGCGATATAGGAGAGAGAGAGAGAATGTCACGGAAATGATGCACGAGTTGGGGTGGAATTCATTGAAAGGAAAGCGGCAACTGTTACGGCGAGATCTATTTCACCGACTTTCTCTTCAGAATGCGAACATATATCGTTAGCACCCACCTACATGGGGAGATATGATCATCATAATAAGAGTAACCAGATCGAAAACAGAAAGATTTACGTGTTCCTTTCTCCCGCGAGCTATTAGCAAATGGAACTGGAGAGAAATATCATAAAAGTGGTTTGATGAACCCCTGTAATACACTTCAACGTGACTTGCAGAGTATCCATGTTGATGTAGATGTATATGTAGGCCATTGTTACAACTTGTGACACCTCCGATTTTTTAATGCCGCTGATGTAAACATGTGGTTTATTTTAATATACGCGTGCACTGGTTGTGAATGTCTGAGACTGTAGCACTTAAAATGGCGACGTTCGCAGTACAAGAACAGCGCGTAATAATTCGTTTATTCCATTTAGTGGTGCACCGGCGATTGAAATACTTAGCCAGTTGAGTGAGATGGTGCCATGGATGTGTTCAAATGTTTGTAAATCTAAGGGTCTTAACTACGTTGGTCATCAGTCCCTTACGAATTACTTAAACTAATTTAAAGTAACTTATGATAAGTACATCACAAACGCCCACGCCCGAGGGAAGACTAGAAGCCTCGACGGCGAGCAACCGCGCGCTCCGCAGCAAGGCGCCTTAGAGTGCTCGGCCACTCGACTGCGGCACGGATGTGTTGACTGTACTTTAGTGTATGCGCCAATTCAGATAAGAGAGAACGTCTTGTGACAACACAGCAGACAATCCCGGCTTCTCACTAGTCGTGCTGACGACGTGGTCGAGCAAGTGGAGGAAACTGCATTGGAAGACCGCCGAGCCGGCCGCGGTGGCCGAGGAGACTGAGGCGCTTCAGTCACGGTCTGCACGGCCACTACGGTCGGGGGTTCGAATCCCCCCTCGGGCATGGATATTTGTGCCGTCCTTAGTTGTAGGTAGTTCATAAGTAGTTTGTAAGTTTAGGGACTGATGACCCCGTAGTTAAGTCCCATAGACTCTACAAAAATTTGAACATTGGAAGACAGCCGAATGACTGGGGAAACAGCGCCGCTTAAGTTGGCATTTACGTGGCATCTGTGCACACAAACCAGAATGACGACTTTAAAATGTTCACGCATCATGACGGCATGAATGGGATTTTATTTTCATCGATTGCGATAGTGGATGACACATGTATACTGCTTTTTAATCCTGAAATGAAGCGCTAGTCAGCGATTTTTCCAGTCGTCAGTGTAGACTCCCAAATAAGCGTTAGTAGCAGCCATAGAATCATGTCAATGTTGTAGTGAAACATGTTTACAGCTGCAGGGAGATTGCGTCGAGAAGTGACAGAAGTTTCACAGATTGCGTATGATAACAAAAAATCGGAGGCTCTATAACGTGACTGCACTTTGTATAATTATTGCGTAATTTTACGCATTTAACGAATGAAAGAATGACGATGAATTAAGAGGAACTGAAAACAGCACACGAATTGACAGTAAATGAAGCAAATGCGAAAATAACAATAATTTGTTGTTTATAGAAATTAATCAAAGTGAATCACACTTGAGCAGCCAGTGGAAACTTGTAATGAGACCGGACTCAAACCCTATGTCTCGCTCACAAGGCAGTTGCGGTCTCCACCACACCACCCTAGAACACATCCTCTTCACTCCAAATTCTGACCTCTGCCTCAGTTTACAATAAGTTCCCTTTAGAAACGAACAAAACTGAAAACATCCCCGTTTCGTTCTTTGTGGAGGTGCTATACCATTTGATGTAGAAAGTCCTTACAGCTTTGTTGGAGTTTACAGGCAATATTACGTAAACTGCGGTAAAGATGAGAATTTGGCCTGAAGAAGGAAGGGTGCCAGGGTACGCCGTGTGGTTGTGATGTAGTGGTGGCCGTAACTCAAAATGTTCAAATGTTTGCATAGTCTATGGGAATTAACTACGGGGTCATCAGTCCCTACACTTACAAACTACTTATGAACTAACTAAGACTAAGGGCGGCACAAATATCCATGCCCGAGGGGGGATTCGAACCCCCGACCGTAGTGGCCGTGCAGACCGTGACTGGAGCGCCTCAATCCCCTCGGCCAGCGCGGCCGACGAGGCGTTGTCTCTAGCCGGTGTGGGTGTAGGTCAGTAGCTACACACACTCCACTACCAGTGTTCATTTAGGTCTTATTCCATTTGCATGTTCAACGAGGGTAAAATGGCTTCTTACATACCTCTACGCAACCTAATCTCTTATGATGACTATGCGAGATGTAATATAATTGCAGTGGTAATCTCGCAAACTCTTCCTCGAATGCTGTTTTTTTTTTTTTTTTTCTTAACTGGCCCAAAAGAGATTCGTGAGAACGACGCCACACTTCCTTACGAAAGAGAATTTCTGAGAAAGAGGAACACAGCATGTCATTTTCAATGAAGAGTAGTCTTCCGACATTGGAATAACGCAAGGGAGTGTTGTAGGACAACTGGTTTTCAAAATATACAGCCGCGGCGGTGTGGCCGAGCGCATTGAGGCGCTATGCTCCGATGAGTGAGGCCGTTCCCTCTCGGGGGTTCGAATCTTCCCTCGGGCATGGATGTTTATGCGGTCTTTAGTATAAGTTAGTTTATAAGTAGTTTGTAAGTTTAGGGACTGATGACCCCACAGTTAAGTCCCATAAGCGTAACAAACATTTGAACATAAAAATATACGTAAATTACATGATAAATAACGTCGGAAGTTCCATGAAGCTTTTCGTGGATGATGGTGTAGTATTAGACCCAAGTCGCAACGCTGGAGAATTATATGGAAGTTCGGGAGGATCGATGCTTGGTGCAGGGGGTGTCAGTAAAGTAATGTAACGTTTTACGAACAGTATAAACCCACTTTATTCTATGACAACACGATTGCAAAACAATAACTGTAGGTATGCATACTGAGAGAATCGAATTGTAATGAACACACAATTCATCATGGTGTTGGGATCTGTACCATGCAGGACTGTTAGAATATCCAGAGAAGAGCAGCACTCTTAAGGCTCCACGGAGATGATCTACAAACTCCAGTGACATAGCCATGTTTTGCTGACGGTATGGATACGTTTCCGGAAGAGTCAAACAATATATGCTACTTCCTTCTACGAATATCTCGCGAAAACACCATGAAGATTAAAAGAGAGAGATTATAATCCACATAAACACCTACCATCAGTCATTTTTCGCGCGAACCATCACTTCTGCAACTGGAACAAGAGGAAGCGACAGTAGTACTCCAAGTAACCTCAACAAAACAGCGTAAGGTGAAGCTTCAGAGGGCACAGCGCGTCTCATTTGATATTTGCTGCAGCGTCTACTCGATTAGAATTCCAAACGCTGAAATAATACTGTAGAACTGGTCGCATAAGCATCTCATATACTAGGACCGCGGCGGAGTGGCAGAGCGGATAGAGGCGCTATGCTCCGATGCGCGACGCCCTTCACCGTCGGGGGTTCGAATCCTCTCTTGGGCATGGATGTTTGTGTTGTCTTTAGTATAAGGTAGTTTATAAGTATTTTGTAAGTTTAGGAACTGATGACCCCGTAGTTAAGTCCCAGCCGGCCGCGGTGGCCGAGGAGACTGAGGCGCTCCAGTCACGGTCTGCACGTCCACTACGGTCGGGGTTTCGAATCCCCCCTCGGGCATGGATATTTGTGCCGTCCTTAGGATTAGCTAGTTCATAAGTAGTTTGTAAGTTTAGGGACTGATGACCCCGTAGTTAAGTCCCATAAGCTTAACAAACATTTGAACATTTGAGTTAAGTCCCATAAGCTTAACAAACATTTGAACATTTTTTTTTTCTCATGTACGCGGGTTGAAAATTAAATAGTGGCTACACTGTTGTGGATACACTATGCGGCCACTACGATCGGGGGGTCGAATCCCCCCTCGGGCATGGATATTTGTGCCGTCTTTAGTATAAGCTAGTTCATAAGTAGTTTGTAAGCTTAGGGACTGATGACCCCGTAGTTAAGTCCCATAAGTTGTACCAACATTTGAACATTTTTTTTGAGACACTATGCAATGGAATCTTCTATTGTCGCCGATTTCACACGTTGCTGACATACCTACTTTACCTCCGAGCAAATGGACTTGCCCGTCCCACGTCACCGGCGTGTGCACAATCGAGGGAAACACAGTCACTTGTGAGCGAGCGGTCTAACGTAACGGTGTCACTATGTTTTCGAAACAGGAACAACGAGTTGGATCAAGATTGAATGTGCCGAAGGTCGTACAGCATGACAGTGTCGTCAAGGTCTTCAAGAGCCGTGCGGGAAATCGGCATTGCCGTACAGAACAGTGACACGTTGGATAAAAGCCTTCTACGAAAGTCGGCAAACTGTGGCAGACATGTATCGGTAAGATCGTCCTAGCGTCTCCGAAGAAGAAGTGCATACTGTTGCCGCGTTAGTGGACACTTTCTACGCAACCCACCCATCATTATGCACGACAATGCGCGGGCGCAAGCTGTGGCTGTGACGGAAGTATTGTACCATCCATCTTACTTCCCGGACGTAAGTCGTCGTGACTTTGATTCCGAATATGAAGGAACCACTTCGTGGCATTCGCTTCAGAACTGTTCCATGAAATTCGACAGGCAGTAGACCGCTCCATTCGCACCATCACCAGAACAGGCTCTGCTAACGGTATACTACGCCCTCCATATCGCTGGCAACGGGTTCTACTCAACGCTGGTGACTACTTTGAAGGACAGTAGCAGGTGCAAACATGTAACTCTTTTGTATCGCCCGTGAATAAATAGTTACCACTATTTAAGCTCCAACCGTCGTACAATCCCATTTAGAGCTCTATAGTACTTTCCCAAAACCCCTAGATTGAAGCCTTCCCTTAGCCTTCAGTAATACTGACTTTACATAGTCTTCTTCTTGTGGGAAGAATTACCGAGTGCGCCAGTGTTTTGGGGCTATTATTGGGTTCGCGTGAGTAGATTCTCTTTAATACAGACATAAATGAAATGTTTGTAGAGCTTATGGGACGTAACTACGGGGTCATCAGTCCCTAAACTAACAAACTACTTATGAACTAGCTTATACTAAAGACGGCACAAATATCCATGCCCGAGGGGGGATTCGAACGCCCGACAGCCGCGGCCGTGCAGACCGTCACTGGCACGCAGCAGACCGCTCGACTACCGCGGCCGGCAATACAAATATAACATGACTTTCCTAGCATATATCAAATTTATTAAAAATAAAAAATAAAAATAAAAAAACTGTTCAACTTGGTATTTTAGAAGTGCAAGCAGACTGATAAAATTTAAATCTATGTTTCGTGCTTCAAAACTTGAACGTTTCCTTTCTGTCGGTAATATTTCTATGTGTCAGTCGGTGAGCAAGTCTTGAGGCAGTTTTCTGGATAGTGTGGTACTTTGTAATTGTATAACTGTATCTGCTAGACCGTAGCACTGGTGAGTCGTTTAACACACTGGCTGATTATTAGACTATGCTTCCACCTATCAGGTTTCAGCCGCGTGGCTGAGTTGGTAATGCGTGGCCTCTTGCGGAATTGTAGGCATATTTTGTTGTTGATAACTATCTGAATTCCTGTGTCCATATCGATATTTGTGTAGTATTCTTAGTTGGCCTCACAATACTCAATACTATATACAGTAAAACTTCCCTTAACGGACACTTCCCAATAGCGGACTCCTCTCAATAGCGGACATTTTAAAATTCCCCTGCAAACAACATTAGCCCTTATGCTAAAATTATTCCGAATAGCGGACATTCTCAATAACGAACGCGGACTCCGTAGTATGTCCCCCAACAACAATCAAAACTTACAAATAACGGACAGCGTGAAAGAATCAGTGCACTCTTGCGTGTCAAAAGTCCGAGTGTCGTCAATTCTAACGTGTGTCGATTGAAGATTTAGCGTGTTTCTTGTTCGTATTGCGTGGTTTCATGGCACTGCCATCTATTGTAACTTCTTGGAAGTACAGTACGTACAGTATTGGTTCATGCCGCGCAGAAAGAGACGATGAGAGTGCGGCGCCAAACACTTTCCGTCTGTTGGTACATCAGACGAAGCCAAGCGTTCACTAGTAGACTCACTGTTGTGTTGCAGCGTGGGCTTGGGTAGGACAGGGGAGAGGTGACAGGTGTATCGAATGTTTTCGAATGGTTTCAAAAGTCAAAAGCTTTGTCTAACGCATCTTGAGTGCTTTCGATGTGAAGTTTCATGCTCGCGCTACACGCTTTAAAATGCCCAGAGATAAAAGTGGCCAAATACCAAAGAAGAATCATTCGAGTGCCGGTAATTTGATGCTGTTGAGCCACCCGCCAAAGTTGCTGTGGATTTGAACGTCGCTAAGAGTGCGATTACTGATTGAAAAACAAATTGATCAGATATTTAAACATTTTGTTACATTCAAGCGTCGAGCAGCGCAATGAAATCTCGAAGAAGAACGAGAAGAGGTTCATATCCTCAGTTAGAAGAGGTTTTACTTTTGTGGCATGAACAAATAAGAGCCAAAGGCGTGCTAGTTAACACGTTCGCTGCCGTTCACGCTCTGGCGCGTGTAAACGTTACTTGAGTCAGGTGCCGCTCACGCTGTGGCGCGTGCTGCGACCTAGCATCCTAAAAATGTTGAAATGGTTGTTAAGCTTATGGGACTTAACTACGGGGTCATCAGTCCCTAAACTTACAAACTACTTATCAACTACCTTATACTAAGGACGGCACAAACATCCATACCCGAGGGGAGATTCGAACCCCCGACCGTAGTGGCCGTGCAGACAGTCACTGGAGCGCCTCAGTCTCCTCGGCCACCGCGGCCGGCGAGCATCCTATTATGGGTTGTTGTAAACTGGCATCGTCTAATAAAGCTGTATACTCTGGTAGGCACTCAGGGAAGAGTATAAGTGATATGCACACGTACGTGGTTCCAGATTTCCGCTTTTGCATTACCGGCTACGAGCCACACACGCTTCTCATGATGTCATGATAGATTTATGTACTGTTTATATTGTTCATTTGTTGTTTTCACAAAATACGAATGCAAATAAAAAACCATATAAAAAACTGAAAACTAAAACCAAAACATTGAGTGGCTCAAAAGTATGGAAAGATATTGTCATAATACGATCACGCGCCAGAGCGTGAAGTGGCACCTAGCATCATCGCGCCAGAGCGTGAACGGCAGCGAACGTGTTAAGGTCCTCTGCTTCTCAAAAAGCGATGACTCTTTATGAGCTCATTGAAGGAAAGGAGTAAGAATTCCTCGGAAATTACGGCTAGCTGGATCGGTTCAAGAAGCGGCGTACTTTGCGCTATTGATGCAATTTGATGTGTTTCACGCGTGAAAACAGGAGACTTTGTTTTTACGAACCGGCCGCCACACCGATCATTTTGGATAAACGGTAGTTTACTATTTTGTATTTTATCCTTTTCTCAACAGCGGACACTACTTAAAAGCGGATAGTCTTATTTTCCCCGTTGGTGTCCGTTTTACAGAAGTTTTACTGTATTGTTGTTGTTGTTGTTATGGTCTTCAGTCCGGAGACTGGTTTGATGCAGCTCTCCACACTACTCTATCCTGAGCAAGCCTTTTCATCTCCTCATAAGAACGGTAACCCACATCCACTTGAATCTGCTTACTATACGCGTCTCTTGGTCTCCCTCTGCGATTTTTACCCCATACACTTCCCTCCAATGCTAAATTTACGATTCCCAGATGTCTAAGAATGTGTCCTACCAAGCGATCTCTTCTTTTAGTCAGGGTATGCCAAAAATTCCTTTTCTCACCAATTCTGTTCAGTACCTCTTCATTAGTTATGCTATCTACCCACCTAATCTTCAGCATTCTTCTGTAGCACCACATTTCAAAAGCCTCTATTCTCTTCCTGTCCGCACTGCTTATCGTCCATGTTTCACTCCCGTACAAGGCAACACTCCACACAAATGCCTTCAGAAAAGACTTCCTTACCCTTAAATTAATATTCGATGTTAGCAAATTTCTCTTTTTCAAAAATGCTCTTCTTCCCATTGCCATTCTGCATTTTATATCCTCTGTACTGCGACCATCGCATGTTATTTTACTACCCTAGTAACAAAACTCATCTACCACCTTCATTGTTTCGTTACCTAATCTAATTCCTTCAGCATCGCCCGACTTTGTAAGACCGCATTCCATTATTTTTGTTTTGCTCTTGTTAATGTTCATTTTATACGATCTCTTCAACACACTGTCCATTTCATTCATCTGCTCTTCCATAAGGCAGTAGGAGTAACCCACTAAACTACAGGCCTATTTCATTGACGTCAATTTGCAGCAGGGTTTTGGAACATATCCTGTATTCAAATATTATGAATTATCTCGAACAGAACGATCTATTGACCCAAGGTCAACACGGATTTAGAAAATATCGTTCATGCGAAACACAACTAGCTCTATATTCACACGAAGTGATGGGTGCTATCGACAAAGATTCGCAAATCGATTCCGTATTTCTTGATTTCCAGAAAGCTTTTGACACCGTACCTCACAAACGGCTTTTAATCAAATTGCGTGGTTATGGTATATCGCCCCAAATATGCAATTGGATAGGGGGATTCTTGTCAGAGAGGACACAGTTCGTAGTAATCGATGGTAAGGCATCGACTAAAACAGAAGTGATATCGGGCGTTCCACAGGGTAGTGTTATTGGTCCTCTGCTATTCCTTATTTACATAAACGATTTAGGGGAAAATCTAAGTAGCTCTCTTAGGTTGTTTGCAGATGACGCCGTCATTTACCGTCTAGTAAAATCATCTGAAGATCAAAACCAACTGCAGAACGATCTGAATAAGATATCAGTATGGTGTAAAAATTGGCAATTGACTCTAAATAATGAGAAGTGTGAAGTCGTCCACATGAGTACGAAAAGAAATCCGCTAAACTTTGTTTACAACATAAATCAATCAAATGTGAAGGCCGTAAACTCCACAAAATACCTAGGAATCACTATTACTTCAGACTTAAACTGGAAAGAACACGTAGATAATATCGTGGGAAAGGCGAACCAGAGACTGCGTTTTATTGGCAGAACCCTTAAAAGATGCAACAGAACTACTAAAGAAACTGTATACACTGCGCTTGTCCGTCCATTTTTGGAGTATTGCAGCCCAGTGTGGGATCCTTATCAGGTGGGTTTGACGGAGGACATCGAAAGAGTCCAAAGAAGGGCAGCTCGTTTCGTATTGTCGCGATACAGGGGAGACAGCGTTACGGAAATGATACAGGATCTGGGATGGGAATCATTACAACAACGGCGCTTATCGCTTAGGCGTGGGTTACTTGCGAAACTCCAATCGCCAACATTCTCCTCCGAATGCGAAAATATATTGTTGACTCCCACTTACATAGGTAGAAATGATCATCAGAATAAAATAAGAGAAATCAGAGCTCGAACAGAGAGATTCAGGTGTTCTTTCTTCCCGCGCGCTATTCGAGAATGGAATGGGAGATAAATAGTATAATTGTGGTTCGATGAACCCTCTGCCAGGCACTTAAATGTGATTTGCAGAGTATCCCATGTAGATGTAGATAGATGTAGATGTCTCTGACAGAATTACAATGTCATCAGGAAAACGCAATGTTTTTATTTCTTCCCCCTGAACTTTAATCCCTATTCCTAAATTTTACTTGCTTTCCTTCACCGCCTGCTCGATGTACAAATTGAATAACATCGGAGAAAAGCTACAACCCTGTCTTACTCCCTTCCAAACTGATGCTTCCTTTTCATGTCCTTCGAGTCTAATAACTGCGGTCTGGCTTTTGTACAAGTTGTAAATAACTCTTCTTTCCCTAAATTTTACCCCTGCTGACTTTAGAATTTGAAAGAGTGTATTCCAGTCAACATTGTCAAATGCTTTCTCCAAATCTACAAAAGCTAAAAATGTAGGTTTGCCTTTCCTTAATCTATCTTCTATCTTTTACTGTATACCACTTCATAACATTGCTCTTAACCATTTAAAACAGTATAACACGGTGCAGAGGTTTCGCTTATCGGCTTCTCTCTTCGGTGTAGGCATTTGTCGTTATTTTTGTTCCGTCGGTGCGCTTTGTGTGTGGTGTGCTACGCGCTTAGGATTTGATTGTATCAGAACAGCCTCGGCGCATACAATTCAGTCGCGCGGAGGCGCCGCGGGCTGCGGTCGAGTTTATGGAAGACGTGCGGAGACTTCCTCGGCGGAGCGGCAATGGAGTTCCGTTGTTGGTGACGTAATTCCGACAGAGGCTAGCGCTGACATTTGGCTGCGAGCAGAGCTATGCGGTCGTGCCTTGCGCAACGCGGCTCGCTTCAGTTCCGGCCGGCCTGCCATCACGCCGCAATTCATAGCGCCTGGCCTTTCCTAACCAGCTCATACCGGGAGAAATGACACCTCCAACCACTTTCATTTTATTCGCGATTCAAATATCTACATCTACATACATACTCCGCAATTCACCGTAAGATGCGTGGCGGAGGGTACACTGTACCAATACTAGGCATTTCCTTTCCTATTCCACTCTCAAATTGAACGAGGAAAAAAAGAATGCTTATATGCCTCCGTACGAGCCCTAATTTCTCTTATCTTGTCTTTGTGATCTTTACACGAAATGTAAGTAGGCGGCAGCAAGATCGTACTACACTCAGCTTCAAATTCCGGCCCTCTAAATTTACTCAACAGAAATTCACGAAAAGAACGTCGTCTTTCTTCCAGCGATCCCCAATTGAGTTGCCGGAGCATTTCCCTGACACTCGCGCATTGGTCGAACCTACCGGTAACAAATCTAGCTGCTCGTCTCTGAACCACCTCTATGTCTTCCTTTAAACTGATCTGCTGCGGGTGCCAAACACTTGAGCAATACTCAAGACGTGGTCGTACAAGCGTTTTATACGCGGTCTCCTTTACAGGTGAAGTACATCTTCCCAAAATTCTCGCAATAAACCGAAGTCGGCTGTCCGCCCTACTCACAACTGTCCTTACATGCTCGTTCCATTTCATATCGCTCCGCAATGTTACGCCTAGATATTTGAACGACCCGACAGCATCAAGAAGCTCACTACTAATGCTGTATTCGAACATTATGGGATTGTTTTTTCTACTCATGCGCATCACCTTACATTTTTCCACATTGAGAGCTAGCTGCCAATCTTCGCACCAACTAGAAATTTTGTCTAAGTCATCCTGTATGCCATTACAGTCAGTTACAGACGACACCATGCAGTTATGGCTACAAAACACTCTTCTTCTACATAATCTCGGGTCAGCGCTACGGTCATAAAGTCACATTTATGGAAGGGTCTGTATGCCTGCACGACAGCACACTCTGTTAGAGCCAGCGTTTTGCAACTTTAATAACTTCCCCGTCATTTGCATATGGTGCTTCCCGTGGAGTGCATCCTTCATTGTGCTAAACAGATGCGAGTCAAAGGTTGCGAGACCCAGAGAGGAGGCTCGATGGGGAAGTAAGTCTTATTAGATCGAATTCTTCACGGGTTTCCAGCCGGATCATTCTGTCATCTGACTTTGACTGGAGAGAACACACAGAAAATATTGTGGGGAAGGCGAATCAAAGGTTACGTTTCATTGGCAGAACGCTTCGAAGATGCACCAGCTCCACCAAAGAGACTGCCTACATCACACTTGTGCGTCCTCTCCTGGAGTACTGTTGCCCCTTGTGGGACCCTCACTAGGTGGGACTGACGGAAGATATTGAGAAGGTTAAGAGAAGGGCAGCTTGTTTTGTTTTATCACGTTACGGGGGGGGGGGGGGGGAAGCGTCACGGAAATGTTGCACGAATTGCGGTGGAAATCATTAAAAGAAAGACGTTATTCATTGCGGCGTGATCTGTTTGCGAAGTTTCAATCACCGACTTTTACTTATGAATGTGAAAATAATTTGCTAGCACCCACCTACTTAGGGAGACATGACCATCCCAATAAAATAAGAGAAATCAGATCGAAAACGGAACGATTTAGGTGTTCTTTCTTTCCGCGCGCTATTAGAGAATGGAACCGTAGAGAAAAGTTATGAAAGTGGTTAATGAACCCTCTGCCAGGCACTTAAATGTGATTTGCAGAGTATCTATGTAGATGTAGATCTATGTAGATGTAGAACACAATATGTCCGCAGTCTAGCTGGCCGTCATAATCAGGTGAGGAAGCTAAGCCGCTCTCGCCGTGACTGACTGAAACTGTTTTTATTGAATTTTAATGCCCCAATACAGGCAGGCTGGCAGCAGCCGATGATGCTGCTCTACAGCCGAGCGAATGGAAAAACAATGGACAAACAGAATATAAAAATAAAGGTGATAAAATGGCGCTTTTATAATTACAAGATGAAAATATGTTAAAAGACAACATGACAGCGGACAGAACATACACGGTTGTTAAAACGAGACATTGCCATGGTGGCTAAAAAACACTCACTGCAGACGACGAGACATAATATGACGGCGACATTAAAAGACACTGGGTGACGAAACTATAGAAACGAAGCACAGCCGGCCGCGGTGGCCGAGGGGACTGAGGCGCTCCAGTCACGGTCTGCACGGCCACTACGGTCGGGGGTTCGAATCCCCCCTCGGGCATGGATATTTGTGCCGTCCTTAGTTGTAAGTAGTTCATAAGTAGTTTGTAAGAATAGGGACTGATGACCCCGTAGTTAAGTCCCATAGACTCTACAAATATTTGAACATTTGAACACGAAGCACTGAACACTTAAAAACACTAGCACTGTACTGGCCCTGCAGGCGGAGGGGGAGAGGATGGAGAAGGCGCGGGGAAGGGGAAGAAGGTGGGGGACGGGAGAATGGGGGAAACCGGAAGGAGCTCCCGGGGAGGTGGAGAAAGCAGGGGGTGAGCCAAGCGGGGGACGGGAGTGGGAGGGGAGGCGGCGGGAGGAGGCGGCGGCAATCCACAGAGAGGGGTCAAAGTTGGAAGGAGGGATAGATGTCGGGACGGTTGTGGAGAAAGTCGTCAGGGAGAGGTGGGTGGCAGAAGCCACCCTCTGAGAGGACGTAGAGGGTGTGGAGGTGACTGAAACTGTGGAACGGCTGATAACGCAGGATCCCACGATTTACTCAGAAAATAACCACTGTCACGATTAGATAACACAATTAATCGTGACAGTGGTTATTTTCTGAGTAAATCGTGGAATCCTGTGTTATCAGAGCTAAAGAAACATCGGCATCTGCAGCAAATAGCAACGAATGACAATCTATAACGATATATCGTTTTTGACAATAGCCACCACTGGAGGCGCTACTACTTCTCTCGCGCCAGGGGTCAGCAGCTACGAGTAAACGCACGCCCTCTGTACTTAGCGCATACGCCTTCGTACTTTCGTTGCGTATATAGAGCCAGCCGTTCCACAGTCTCACTCAGTCACGGCGATAGTGGCTTAGCTTCCCTACCTGATGATGGCGGCCAGCTGGACGGCGGAAATATTGTGTTCAGATGGCAGAATGATCCGGCTGGAAACCCGTGAAGAATTTGATCAGTTAATACGTCGGGAAAGTCTACATAGCCACATAAGTCTTATTAGGTTTTGTGAGCTCCACTCGGGTGTGTTAACACTGCCAACAGCGAGGTGAACAGTTGATTACCTCGAGTAAGTGTGTCCGCACGAGCCAACGCTGCACGAGCCCCGTCCGTGAGAGACCAGCCGTCACGCGGGGGGCGGGCAGCTTTGCTTGACCATGTTGTCATTATGATCCCAGGTAGACGCCGTGTTTATTGACTTCTGTAAGGAGTTCTATACTCTTCAGCAACATCGCCTGATGAGCAAAGTACGAGCATATGGAATATCAGACCAACTGTGTGATTGGATAGAGGCGTTTCTAGCTAACAGAACGCAGCATGTCATTATCAACGGAGAGAAGTCTTGGTCAATTGTTTGTTAAGCTTAAGGGACTTAACTGCGGAGTCATCAGTCCCTAAACTTACAAACTACTTAGGAACTACCTTATACTAAAGACAGCACAAATATCCATGCCCGAGGGGGGATTCGAACCCCCGACAGGGAACTACCTCGCACAGCATAGCGCTACAATGCGCTCAGCCGCTTCGCCGCGGCGAGAGAAGTCTTCACCGCGAAAGTACAGGGTGTCTCACGAAAGAAGCCTGCCAGGCGTCCACGGATCGTGTGTACGGCTCCCGACGCCGCCACCGCGTCCGCCGGCCACGGCAGCGCCCGATTCTCGGACTCTATTGTGCCGCGGGCGCATACACTGAGTTAAAGTCTAAAAAACATTGCCATCTGAGTAAACTAAGCTTACCTTTATTTACAGTAGATGTTCGAAGGGAGTTGCTAGTCTCCTACCGAGCGCCTCCCCAGGTGGCGGATAGGGGGATGTTCACCAGATATGGTGGGTACCGGGGAAATAAAATACCTGGGGTGGACCAAAACTAGCACCAAGGACACGGCAGTCCCACATGTCAGTGGCGGTACCCCAACAGCGTCTGTTCCACATGTTAGTGGCGGCTTATAAAATATACCTCAGGGCTAACAACCTTGAGCGTTAAGTTAGTCACCCACTAGGGTGACCCCATATACACACTCGTTGGACTCAACATGAAAAGAAACATCAACGGAAATAATACCCCAGGTGGTAACCAATCCACCCCCATTCAAGATGGGGCAAGCAGGCCATCGGATTCTGGGGAGCCTGCACCTTCATGTACTCCACTACTACTGGCCTCACATAAACAAGAACAGAAAAAGAAAAAGAACATCACTTACCTAGCTACAGTGAACATAAATTCCCTGTTAAAGGTTGGTAAACTCAAACAAACCCTTGATGTGTTAGAGAAGTATAACATCAAGATAGCGGCATTACAAGAGACCAGATTTCCAGATGAGGACGCAATGGAAACCCAAGGATACCGAATCTATAAAGGAAAACCAGGTGAAAGAGTGATGAAGACAGTTCCACACCTAGGTACTGGCTTTGCTGTACATCATAAAATGGTCGATCATGTTTTAGAATTCACATCTCCCAATGGCAGAGCCTCCTCATTATCCTTGAGGTCCCGCAATAGAGCATACACAATAGTTAATTTTCATGCACCTACAAATGACACCAGCAGGAAAGATCTGGAAGCAGTGGAATACTACTGGAACACCCTAGAAGAGACCCTAGACAAGATCCCAGACCACCACACCATCATATTGATGGGTGACTTCACTGCTCAAGTTGGCAAGGAAAAGAAGTACCACAGGATAGTAGGCGATTACCCAGCCCACAAGAGGACCAACAGAAATGGCGAGCGCCTCATAACACTATGTGACAATTACAACCTGGTCCTAAAATCAACGGTGTTCAAGCGACTACCAAGGAAGGCCATGACCTGGAAGAATTCAAATCATATGCTTGGGTGAATTTCAGTTAGACCATGTGGCTATTGACAGAAGATACCACAAGGAAATACAAAATGTCAAGGTAATGAGGGGAGCAAACCTCGACTCTGACCACTATCTCTCCCTAGTTAAGACCAACCTACAACCCTTGAGAAGAGCACACAATACCCCAAAGGTGTCGAGAATAATAAGGTTTAACACCCAACGGCTGAGTGACAAGGACTGTGACTTTCAAACCATCCTCAAGAAGTACACACAGAAACAAGGATGGCCTAATCTTCAAAAGGCTCTACTGGATGCCGCTCATGCATCCATACCTGCTTCATCGAATAAAGGCAAGCACCCCTGGTGGACCACAGAATGAGATGAAGCTATAGAGGAAAGGCGCAGAGCCTGGATCAAGTGGAATCAGCGCAAAGATGAGGCCAAGCATCAGGCATTTATGGCGCAAAGAAAAACAACAGCGTGTATCATCCGAAAAACCAAGAGGAACTATAACAGGTCTCAAATACAAAAGGCAGAAGAAGACCTCATGAAAAACAATTCCAGAGATATCTATAAAGGAATCAAGAAACAGACTACTTCATACACAGCCCCAACCCTACATCTCAGAGGGCCTGATGGGAAGCTCCAAATAAATAACAGTGACTGCACAAACACCTTTGCAGAATACTTTCGGAAACTCCTCAATGCAGAACAACCTAAAGAGAGACTTATTTTCACCGAACCCGCTATCAGGAGCCAGGACTCTATACCACCCAACATGGAAGAAATAGAGAAGATAATCAAAGAACTTAAGAACAACAAGGCCCCAGGTGAAGATGGTATAGTTGCAGAAATGTGGAAGCATGTAGATGACCAGTCCATACAGAGTATCACCCAGATCATTGAGGACATTTGGAGAATGGAGGTATTGACAGAGGGATGGACCTCAGCTGTGATCCATCCATTACACAAGAAAGGAAGTAAGGCCGACATCAATAATTACAGAGGCATCTCCTTGTTACTTATAACCTACAAGATCTTCTCCAAAGCCTTGCAAACTAGAGTCACCAAACAGCTAGACTCCCAACTAGGCGAATACTAGGCTGGTTTCCGGGTGAGTAGGTCCTGCACAGAGCAGATTCAAAACCTCAAACCAATCCTCTCATATAGAAGCCGAGGGGGACATCCCTGGGTAGCCATTATGGTAGATTTCGAAAAGGCATACGACTCAATAGATCGACAAACCCTCTTCTCCACCTTGTGGGAACTAGGCCTAGATGAGAAGACTATCAGACTGGTCCAGACTACCATGAATAACACCACCTCCAAAGTCAAGTTTAGGGGTGAACTCTCAGAGAGCTTTCCCATCCAGACAGGAGTCAGGCAGGGGGATGGCCTCTCGTGCATCCTCTTCAGCTGTGTTCTGGAAAAAATCATCAGAGAATGGACTTCCACATTGTCACCAGAAGCTGGACTGAAGCTTGTACCATGTCTAGCCTTTGCTGATGATCTCACCCTATTGTCCAACAGCATGGAGGAGGCTACTCATCAACTACAGAGCCTCTACAATGTTGCAGTAAAAACCGGTGCCGGCCGCGGTGGCCGAGGGGACTGAGGGGCTTCAGTCACGGTCTGCACGGCCACAACGGTCGGGGGTTCGAATCACCCCTCGGGCATGGATATTTGTGCCGTCCTTAGTTGTAGCTAGTTCATAAGTAGTTTGTAAGTTTATGGACTGATGACCCCGTAGTTAAGTCCCATAGACTCTACAAACATTTGAACATTTTTTTAAAAACTGGTTTGAAAGTCAACATACAGAAGACAGAGTTCATCACAAATATCAAGCAGGCTTCTTCTACAATCCCACTAGGAAACAATAATATCTGTAAAGTTCCTGCAGTCAAGTACTTGGGAGAATGGATTTCAGCAAGTGAGAGCGAAACCTTGGCCATAGACGCCAGGTGCACCAAGTTAGAGAGAGCCTATTATTCATGTAAGAATATCTATACCTCCAACTACCTACCCAAGAACTTAAAACTGAAGCACTACAACTCAGTAGTAAGACCCTCTGCACTCTATGCCTCCGAGTGCCTCTTGATGAATCGAAAGGGCCCACTCAGGAAACTAGAACTTAAAGAGAGGACGATCCTGAGGAGAATATTAGGACCCATAAGAGAGGAAGACGGTACATACAGAATAAGGCACAATAACGAACTGTATGAACACCAGGAAGACAGTCACATGTATGAGGAAAAGGCGACTGACCTTCTACGGGCACATGACTCGCCTGAATCACTCAAGGCTAACCAAGAAGATCCTTACAGTGACAAGCAGGGGAAAGGCGTCCAAAGCTAAGTGGTTCACCTCTGTTAGATCAGACTTGGAGGAATTGCAGATCTCATTACAGATAACCGAGAACCGAACTCAATACCGTCAGGCGTGAAGACATGGAGTCTTCCCACTATCTCTCACAAGCAAGAAGTGTACAGGCACCACCAGACCTAAATGGACGGATGAGAGGAAGCAGGCTCACAGCCAGAAGATGAAGGCGTACTGGGCAAAGAAAAAGCAGAAGACCCTAGCTGAGAGTTAAGACGAGCCTCGTGGTCCCTAGAAAGCCGAAACGAACTAAAAAAAATAATAATAAAAAAGTAGATGTTCAAAATGATGTCCCTCTATGGAAAGAGCGGCCTGAGATCTCTTGAACACATTTGCGAACACTCGACGAATTTCGGCTGCCGAAATCTAGGAAATGACTAGTCGAATCTTTTTTCACGAATAAATTCTGACAGATATGTGAACAATATTCTGCATTCATTTTTTCAAGAACTTTCACCCAACGAAAAGCTGTACGGTTATTTCATGCAGGACAATGCAAGACCACACATTGCCAATGCTTCTATGGCAGCAATACGACGTTTTGATAGGATAGTTGACTCGCCTCCTCCTTCTCCAGATCTAAATCCCTGTGACTTTTATCTTTGGGGAATGTTAAAAGACAAGGTGTATGCAAGCAGTTAGAAGACAGAATTCGACTAGTCATTTCCCAGATTTCGCCAGCCGAAATTCGTCGAGTGTTCGCAAATGTGTTCAAGAGATGTCAGGCCGCTCTTTCCATAGAGGGACATCATTTTGAACATCTACTGTAAATAAAGGTAAGCTTAGTTTACTCAGATGGCAATGTTTTTTAGACTTTAACTCAGTTTATGCGCCCGCGGCACAATAGAGTCCGAGCATCGGGCGCTGCCGTGGCCGGCGTATACGGTGGCGGCGGCCGGAAGTCGTATCGCGCCACCTGTGGGCGCCTGGCAGGCGTCTTTCGTGAGACACCCTGTAGCTTCAGGCGTGCCCCAGGGGAGTGTTATAGTACCCTAGTATTTCATAATATATATGATCTCGTAGATAACACTGGGACGCTTTTTGTGGATGACGTAGTTAATCAATAAGTCGCAACACTAGATATCAAATGCAGAGTGATTTGCAACGTATCGACGCATGGTGCAGGGAATGACAGTTGAGCCTCAACATAAACAAATGGAGAGTGTTGCGTATACACAGGAAGATAGATCGTGTATTATGTGCAACTCAATCTTCAAATGTTTGTAAAATTATGAGACATAACTGCAGTGGTTATCGGTCCCTAAACTTACATACTGCTTAAACTAACTTATCCTCAGAACAACACACGCACCCATGCGTAAGGGAGGACTCGAACCTCCGACAGCAATTCTACAAAATATCAAGTTACGAAGCTAGGACTTGCATTCACTGTTAGTTACGCAGCCACTACACTGAATGTAGAAGGAATAAGAATCTTTGGTCGGAGCTATCATTTCTCTGCAGACGAAAGACTACAATGTGACAAGCTGAGTTACAATTAATTTATTTTCCCTCCCTGTCGTCCTGCTTTCCGAGTTCTCAGTCACAATTATTATTGTTACTCATGCAACTGCTTTCAACAAAATTTAAAGTAAAGCTGTACTGTCAACCAAGGCTGTTTTGTTTATCAAACTGCTCACTAGGTACTGTCTCATAGAAGCAGGTGTGTCTTTATTTCCTGCGACCTTGGAATTGACTTACCAAACTAGTCCTAGGAGAACATACAGTTTACCTTAAATTTGGAGCCCGGTGCAACCTGGTATTTTTCATATAACCAAATCAATGCCTGATGCAGAAAAAGTGACAAATGACGGAACGGCAACGTAAATTTTTGCTTTGTTTATTGGGTGCTGTTACTGTGCTAAAAACGGTGGTAGAATACTGTCGTGTATATAATGTTCTAATGGCGAAACATGGAAATGTTTGTTAAGCTTAAGGGACTTGACTCCACTACGGTCGGGGATTCGAATCCACCTTCGGGCATGGATATTTGTGCTGTCCTTAGTTGTAGCTAGTTCATAAGTAGTTTGTAAGTTTAGGGACTGATGACCCCGTAGTCAAGTCCCATAGACTCTACAAACATTATAAGGAACTTGACTACGGGGTCATCAGTCCTTAAACTTAAAAACTACTTATGAACGACCTTGTACTAAAGACGACACGAACATCCATGCCCGAGGGGGTATCGAACCCCCGACGGGGAACAGCCTCGGGCATCGTAGCACAGCGCCTCAATGCGCTCGGCCGCTCCGCCGCGGCGCGAAACATGGAATGTAACCGTAAATATATTTCTTTTGAACGCTATTTATAATAAATACAATAAATGTCGTTGTTCTCAGTTCACAGATGAGTGCTTTTTGTGAATCCTATTAGGAATGAGAACGGTTCCCCCGTTACTTCTTTACGCACGTGAAGTCCTTAGTTACCAGCATGAGAGGGTAGCTGCCTTACAGGTCCCACACTCCTGGGAAATCAGTGGAGCTGCTGGGAATCGAACACACGTTCTTTACATTGCAGAGTCAGGCGGAAGTACTTAGATGACAGTGAAAATTTTGTCTCCTTCTATATCCTTAATGACTTCATTCCATTCAGTCCCTAAACGTTGGAGTATATCGGTTCGAAATACGTACGTATTAATAACCGGATTTACACACTAGTGAGAAAAGTAAAATGTCAGTTGATGTTCTACATAGCTCGGTTAGTGGTCGTCTTGTTTTCCTTTCCATTTCAGATCTATTTATCAAATGGTAAAGTGATGCCGTCACTGGATACACATTGTAAAATGTGATACGAAACGAATCTGGGCTGATACACAAGTCCACAAAGGAAACACTGTTATCTCTTTGTTTTTACAGAAACATAGTTCGTCCTTTAGACGCACACAAACTTCTACTAACTTGGCGATTTTTTACGGCATGTTTTTATCACTCTTTTCTGAAGAACTTTTAGTCTCACTGACCCAGTGTGATTGTAAGTTGTTTAAGATGCGCATTAGGCAAAGTTATGTTCAAATTGTAGTGAGGTCGTCCGGTATAGAGATAAGCAAGAGCGGATGTAGGGGGGGGGGGGGGGCATAGGTGCACGTGCCTCCCCCCCCCCCCCGGACAGGCTGACAAAAAAAAAAAAAAAAAGAAGACAGAGAGAGAGAGAAAGAAGTGGGAGACAAAGAAGGGGGTAGGGAGAGGGGGGAGAGAGGGAGCGAGGGAGGGAAGGAGAGAATCTCAGCATAAGAATAATTAACTTTTACTTACAGGCAGCATGTAACAGTTTTAAAAGGCAAAATCCCTGTAATTAACATTACGTAAATTGAAATTTTGTGTTATGTTTCCTTTTAATTGCTTCTTGCTCCTTTTTTGACAGTCATTTACGATAATACTACATAAAAGTCGTTTACTGTTTTGTTTTGTGATTGCTTGGGAGATAAATGAAATGGTGTGTACGTTATATTCTTACGTAAATAAAGGATTTATCTAAGGAAAAAATCATGGATTTCTAGGGCTACTTGCAGACTGGCGCATTCAGGTGTTTTCGGCAGTCAGTTTATCACTCTGGACTCTTTTCCTAGACACTAAGAAATCGTATTGCCACACATTATAAACAGTTTTATTTGAAGCTACACGTTTCGATTTTCTAGTTAGTGGAGCAAATTAGAAATTTCATTCGCATCTTTCCGCACATCAGATACAAAGGATTTTCATGCTAGTAGAAATTCATATAGAAGCACAATCAGGTGTAACTTTCAGAATGAAACTTTCACTCTGCAGCGGAGTGTGCGCTGATATGAAACTTCCTGGCAGATTAAAATTCTGTGCCGGAACCGGGACTCGAACCTGGGACCTTTGCCTTTCGCGGGCAAGCGCACTACCGACTGTGCTATCCCGACACGACTCACGATGCCGCCTCACAACTTTACTTCCGCCAGTACCTCGCCTCCTACTTTCCAAACTTCACACAATTTTAATCTGCCAGGAAGTTTCATGTCAGCGCACACTCCGCTGCAGAGTGAAAGTTTCATTCTGGAAACATCCCTTAGGCTGTGGCTAAGCCATGTCTCCACCATATCCTTTCTTCCAGGAGTGCTAGTCTTGCATGGTTCGCAGGAGAGCTTCTGTGAAGTTTGGAAAGTAGGAGGCGAGGT
The DNA here is from genome assembly GCA_026315105.1 of Locusta migratoria. Taxonomy (NCBI): domain Eukaryota; kingdom Metazoa; phylum Arthropoda; class Insecta; order Orthoptera; family Acrididae; genus Locusta; species Locusta migratoria. The sequence goes on along the minus strand of CM048755.1, from coordinate 77,939,202 downwards.
ACTGGCGGAAGTACAGTTGTGAGGCGGCATCGTGAGTCGTGTCGGGATAGCATAGTCGGTAGTGCGCTTGCCCGCGAAAGGCAAAGGTCCCAGGTTCGAGTCCCGGTTCCGGCACACAATTTTAATCTGCCAGGAAGTTTCAGGTGTAACTTTGTTGATTGGGACAGTTTTCTTGAAAACTCATCACGTTTTGCGTAGTAACTTTACAAAGCACGAACAAGAAATTGATTCAGTACAACGCGAGACAGGAAATCTGATTTTAGGTTTTGAGGGAATATCAAACTTCGCGCGATGTATTTACTGGCTGTCTGATTGTTGTTCAGTGCATTGGCTGATAATGAAACAGCTACGCCAGATGCAGTATTGTTTGTCGACGGTAAGTAGAGGATTCGTGCGCTGGCTGTTGGCAGCGGCAGGAGGCGTGTACCATGGCTGCCGGGAGGCGAGGAGCAGTGAGCGGAAGGCAGCGTCGCAGTGTTGGAAACCAACAAGGTTGGAAACGTTACCCGTAACAATGTGAGCAGTAATATTTCGTGTCTAGGGTCAGCGTAACGTTGACAGCGCTCCGAAATAAATGAATCTCCTGCAACTAGTGCACATGTTTTCTGCTCCTGGCATCACCAGGTATAATCGTCTTCACTTGTCCAATTAATATACTTCCGTCTAACTACCAATGCACTACCTGTTTCGGCACACTCTGACGCCATTCTCAAGAGCCTGTGATTACATAAAGATTGTTGTTGTTGTTGTTGTGGTCTTCAGTCCGGAGACTGGTTTGATGCAGCTCTCCACAATACCCTATCTTGAGCAAGCCTCTTCATCTCCACATAAGAGCGACAACCTACATCTGTCTGAATCTGCTTACTGTATCCATCTCTTGGTCTACCCCAGCGACTTTTTCCCCACACACTTCCCTCCATCGCTAAATTCACAATTCCTTGATGTCTAAGAATGTATCCTACCAATCTATCCCTTCTTTTAGTCAAGGTATGCCAGAAATTCCTTTTCTCCCCAATTCTGTTCAGTACCTCCTCATTACTTACGCGATCCACCCACCTAATCTTCAGCATTCTTCTGTAGCACCACATTTCAAAAGCCTCTATCCTCTTCCTGTCCGCACTGTTTATCGTCCATGTTTCCCTCCCATACAAGGAAACACTCCATACAAATGCCTTCAGAAAGGACTTCCTTAGGTTTAAATCAATATTCGATTTTAACAAATTTCTCTTTCTCAAGAACGCTTTTCTACCCATTGCCATTCTGCATTTTATATCCTCTGTACTGCGACCATCATTTGTTATTTTACTGCCCAAGTAACAAAACTCATCTGCCTCCTTTATTGCTTCGTTTCCCAATCTAATTCCTTCAGCATCACCTGATTTTCTTACACTGCACTCCATTACCCTAGTTTTGCTCTTGTTAATATTCATCTTATATGCACCTTTCAGCACACTGTCCATTCCGTTCAATTGCTCTTCCAGGTCCTTTGCTGTATCTGACAGAATTACTATGTCGTCGGCAAAACGCAATGTTTTTAATTCTTCCCCCTGAACTTTAATTACTTCACCAAATTTCTCCTTGCTTTCCTTTATAGCTTGCTCAATATACAAATTGAACAACAATGTAGAAAGACTACAACCCTGTCTTACTCCCTTTCCAACCACTGCATCCCTTTCATTCCCTTCAAAGATTACAATGATTAAATAATATTAAACAGTGAAAAGTTTAAAAATTCACCAAAAAAAAAGAGTAGCGGTAGAATAGAACTCTACATTTATCAACACGATAATCAAACCAGTGCGCCGCGCGGATGTGGCCGTGTGATCTGGGGCGCAATGTCGCGTAGTACGCAGTCGCTCCCGCCAGGGGTTCGAGTCCTCCCTCGGGAATGGGTGTGCGTATTGTCCTTAGAATGAGTTAGTTTAAGCAGTTTGAAAGACTACGGATCCTTAACATTAGCAGTTTCGTTCTTTAGGATTACAAACATTAGAACTTTTTTAAAAATTTGTGTACCATATGCCGTCACCATTAATTCCTTTGTCACATTTCATATCATAATCCTGTTTTTATTTTTCGACCTATTGTACAATTGTTTGAGTTTTCAAGTGGTCTGTTTTATTCAATCTTATAGTCCAGTCATTCCAAAAGTTGTAAATATGTAGAGAAACCTATGCCGTACAAGGATTCGCATGTACCCATCTGGTCAAGCTGAGAAAAAATTACAAATCGAATTAAATTCAGAGTCTGAATCCCCTGTGTTCAGCTGTGAGCAAGTGTTTCGTCCTTTATGATGTTAAAGGATGAAACAAATGTGCTGAACACAGGGCATTCAGACTCTGAAGTCTGTTTTTTATTTTGTGGAAAATTTTTAAACTTTTCACTATTTAATGTGATTTAATCACTGTAATATTTTTGTATTCATGGGCACTTGAATTTGACGCCATAAATCACATAAACTAATAGTGCATTAATAGTACTAATTGTTGGATGGAAGTATACAAAAAAGTTTTTTGAAAGAAGCGACTGTGGCTTTGGAGCATATTTTTAGGTGTTTCCTATATCAGTTATATGTGATAATGACTGTAATAAAATTTATTTCTAATATATATATATATATATATATATATATATATATATATATATATATATATATATGTGTGTGTGTGTGTGTGTGTGTGTGTGTGTGTGTGTGTGAGAGAGAGAGAGAGAGAGAGAGAGAGAGAGAGAGAGAGAGAGAGATAGAGAGAGAGAGAGGGGGGGTGGTATTTCAAAATTAGTCACATAACGCCTTTAAGGACATGTTCACCCTCCTCTGGTGCCCCCCCCCCCCCCGGAAAAAAATTATGTATCCGCCATTGGTGACAAGGTCATAAAAATGGTTCCAAACTTGCGGTACGCTGTGTGATTGTAGCACGAATAATGTCTCTGACTGAGTAGGTGTGGTTACAACCAACAAAAGAGGTTGGTATTAATTGCTATATCGAACTGCTAAAAATACCACGCATGCCAGAGAAAAATTCTGCTATATCTCAATCGTTCCCACGACACAGGCCATAGGCTTGTCACTCATCAACGAATTTTGTTCACTGTGCGCAGAGCAAGGTGCAGGATTCGTAGAATTGCTAAACATGTTATTTTTCTGATCTTAATCTCCTTAATTACACACCGTTACTTTCTCGTTCGTGTCTGATTCGCGTCTGGTCAACAAACGCCACAAATTACCCCGAAGTGCTAAAGTTTAAAGCTTGTAAATGATGCTAATGGTAAGTACTTCAGTAATCTTTTCCAAAAGAATCTAGCGTTCTAATTTTCCTGAGAGCCTACATGTACGAAAAGTATAATGTGCATTTTATGAACATAGATACTTAATAGTAGGTGAAGGAAATTACACCAGTTTCTCTTCCAAAGAAAGAAAGAGTGTAGAGAATGTGCATATTAGCACTAACTCATCCAATTAGAATATATCATTTATTTTACTTAGAAACGATAATGCATTATCACATTTCTTGAAATACCGTATTAGGCTGTTTGCCAGGGCGAATATTGTCGTTTCAATATCAACTGTCACATATCTTGGCGGTATTTGTAGTTGTACTGGTTGTACGACATCAGTTATTGTATTCTTCGTCACCCTGTTACGGATATAAATTATAAAACTTCACCAGCATTTTAGTTGCCATTGACTGGCATATCAAGTTTCAATTCGTTTCCCTGTTAACGCAAAGTGCCTCCCAGATATTTGGCAGCTCAAATACATCATCTAGATGCTCCGAATAGGACAGTTCAAAATTTAAAAGGTCGCTGTTCGGCTAAAGCTAAGAACTGTCTCAAACGTCTGGTTGTTTTTATTGATTTATTTATTTTTCATTTCTTTACGTCATACGGGTGACGTAGCTCCTATAGGAAGACTTTTGTTTTTCTCTCGATAGATTCACAGAGATATTAGGAAAGGCAGGAAATGACATTGTAACAAAGTATCCTGAACAGTGACTGATAGGGTGAAACTATAAATGCTGTGGCAGACGGAGAAGAAATGAATAAACATTTAATTATAGCCAACTGAAAACAGTGTTATAAAACAACAGGACAGGCGTTTTTCAACTGCCGTTGTGTTCCGCTTACAATCAAGTAATCTGCCTTCTTCCCCTAGCTCCTTAAAATACTTCGGACCCGAAACAGTTTATCGGAAAACTGTAATACCATGTCGACGAGCGATTTGTCTTCTTCTCGCCTCACAGATCAAAGGCAGCTCTCTGCTCTCCTGGGCCGAGGAAATTCTCAGCGAGTAGGTAATCAATTACAGTCAAATATTCAAGAAGCCGGAGGAGAGATCTCACAGTTATCACGTTGAAACAAAACTCTGCTGCGGCTTAAGCCAAAGGTATTGTCTCGGTTTTATTGTAAACTTTTCTATAGCTATTATTATATGTATGACAAAAAACTAATAATTATTATTTTTCACTTATTTATTTCTTATGCCATGAACTGATCCCTTTGGTTACGTTTTGGCATTGTGCAGAATGGCATTAGATTTCCGAAGAAACCTTATATGCATTATTGTTGTTAATTTACTATGCTCAGATGGAACTCTGTTGTAAATTCCAGCGGCGTGGGTTTGAAAATAACGTTCTTTTTCTAAGATAATTCGTTACAGATGCTTGGTAGCCAGTAACATGATGTGTATTGTTCACAATGTGTCGTGTCCTTTTTCAGGACATAATGCTTTTAACGGTTTTATTTACCAGTGTCGTGTTTCAGCCATGCGTGATTATTGCTGTCATATAAATGACTGAGTCACAATTTTCATTGCTCCCACTCAACATCAAATATTTAACACCAATGACTGACATCATAGCTATCAAATGTTGATAAAAACTGATACAATCACCGCTGGAAAACTGACAACTTCACGAGTGCTGTTATAAAACCCAATTGTTTTTCAATTTGTCTCGCTTTCCTGTTGCCCTCCTACTACTTCAGTTTTTACCCTGACTTAACAGCAAATCAGTAGCAAATAGTAGGAAATAATCTTCCAATGTCTAAACTTGGGTAAGAGAGCAACTCGTAATCTTATTTAGGAATTGTCTCCATATTACGCGAGGTCATTGAGAAATAAAAAGTAAAATCAAAAATAGGAAGGTTTCCCTTGAATATGCTTACAGCACCTCTTTAACTTAGGTAACATCTTCTCATATCTATTCTTTCGACCTTGACCTCTCTGGCTACATAAAACAGTGTCAATTGGTCCATTTAAACTTAGACGAGAGGACATTGTGATAAAGTATTCTAATGCAAAAGAGAAATACAGATTATTTGTGATGTTAGTATGAGACTGGGATCAAAAACTTAAAGCAAGATAGCCAGAAAGAAGCAATCCGATCTAGCCACTACCCAAATAGTATTTCTACGAAGGAATTTGAGCCCAAGTCACGGTCTGCACGGCCACTACGGTCGGGGGTTCGAATCCCCCCTCGGGCATGGATATTTGTGCCGTCCTTAGTATTAGCTAGTTCATAAGTAGTTTGTAAGTTTAGGGACTGATGACCCCGTAGTTAAGTCCCATAAGCTATACAAACATTTGAACATTTAACCGGGCGCCGTGGCTCAGCGCGCCTGGTCAGGGGGCTCAACACACTCTGTAATAAAAAAGCTGAGCCAAAAACACTTCGAACATCAACGAACAAATACGATCAGCGTCCGCAATGAACAGAACTACCCATAGAGCAAAAAAAGAAGAAAAAAAAAGTCCCGGTTCCGGCACACAATTTTAATCTGCCAGGAAAGTTTCAGTAATAATAAAAATCGTGCTTAATGGTTTTAAAATATTAACAGTGGACAAGGAAATGAATAGTCTTCGGTATTTGCCTTTTTACAGAAAATATTGATTATTCACGTAGAATACTTTTGTAAGACCGTGAAAATCGTAAATTGGGGTGGCTGTCAGTTCATAATTTGCTAGTAAATTTTAAACAATACGGTATTGTATGTTCCACCAGTAATTTCCACGTTGCTCCTTGGTTTGTATTGTATGACTGAGTGTTCTTACTCCGTGTACACGCCGAATTCAGTGACCAACGCTGTTATATAATTTGCGATTATTTTAGCCATTTGCCTGCACCTATTAAAAAGCTGCCTGTTTACGCAGCAGACTGTTTCTAACTCAAGTGCAGCCCCTGATTACAGTATCCCCGTCTGTTGCCGTGCCTCTTAGCACCTAGCAATCCTAAATGGATTGTTAACAATGCCTTTCTGCCTTACGCTGCCCGCCAGCCTCGAGTTTGCCTAGCTCGGAACACTTAAGTTATTAAACACTCGTAAAAAGCCCGGAGCCGTCTAAGCAAACTTTCGGTGGAGTGAGCAAGCATATTAAAGAAAAGAGCATAAGAATGGAAGCTCAAATTTAAAGCTTATCCTTTTTATAGAAATAAAGAAGCCTCGGTAAATAACCTTGCAAAATGGGGAAACGAAATGTGTTAAGGTATAATGCGACAATAAAGATACGCCATCAGCGTACACAAAACTACTTCGTCATTCAGTATAATAATAAAAGATCCCAACGGGATATGCAGACTAAGTGCAGTTAATCCAGAAACAAAGTACTGACTTAATTTCAAAACATCATTCAAATAACAAAGGTAGGGTTTGGTACGTGTAAGTACGTAACTTCCAGTATTTTCAGAGTCTTATCAAATTTATTACCACGAACCCTTAGTAAAAATGTGACGCGAATTTAATGCGAAATATTCCAGACATTTGTAAATCGGAATGCAAATGTCGCCTTTTTAAATCATCTAAATTTCGAACTCCATATCTTCACTCAACCATCTTCAGCAATTTCCCAAGGCTGTTATTTTTTATTCTTTTACGGTCGCCAGTTTGCCTTGTTAGCAGTTCCATGCCCCACACTGAAAATATCCGCTTACCATCGAACTATTGATTCGTTAATTGCCTCGTCGACATTAAGCTCTCATATCTGATGATGGATATCTGCTGCTGACATGTCTGGCGTATTCAAAAACGAATCACTGCCTGAATATCACATGCAGCAGTTTCAGCGCTCTTCGTCCATTGTATACAACTTACAGAAAATAATAACAAAATCTGCGTTGCGTATACGCGATATGGAAACCGCGCACTGGTGTCTCGGAATTCCTTAACGTATTCACTCACAGGTGTGATTTCGCAGTCCCAAAGTGGACCATTTCCACTATGCTATGCAGCTTAATTGATGTAACTAACATATCAGACATACATATCACGTTTTAACGTTGTCGTTCGCAACTTCCTCAAATAATGTTCAAATATTCATCATTGCCCGTGGAGATAGGTGAAAATATGAAGTAGGTCTACCTTGTAAATCATTTGCGAAGAAAAACTCTTTCGTAGGTGAAACTATTGGCTAATTTTCCTGTAATAGATTACTCTGTTTCTTTTTGACAATGCTTAGGAAAACTTAGGAAACGGACGAAGGGAGAAAGGGAGGAAGTACTCACCGCGATGTGGCTTGCTGGCAAAAGTGCAGACGCTGCTCACCTGAAGTCATTCGGAGAAAATGTAATTTTTCTAACTAATTATTATCTTGCAGCAAACAGAAGCTGACTGATGCACCGCGTGCTATAAATTCAGTTACCATCTCCGTTCTGTACTGCGAAAGTTTTAATACACTGTGCGATAAAATGAAAATAAATACTGAGCCAGGAATCCATATGTACCTGGACTGGACTGTACGTATCGACTCTAGCGTCCAAAGTAAGAAAAAAGCGTTGAAATGTTTGTAAATCTATGGGACTTAAATGCTGGGTTATTAATCCCTAGCTTACAAACTACTTTATATTAAACTAACCTAAGGACAGCACACACATCCATGCCCGAGGGAGGATTCGAACCTCCGACGCGGGAGGCTGCAGGATCCGCAACGTGGCGCTTCAGACCGCTCGGCTACTCCCGCGTGGCCCAAAGTAAGAGCTACGGCGTCCACTTCTCCTAAATTAGTTATTTAGCATATTTGGTATCTGCATTTCACCGCTTAATATTCTCCTTCCACTGAGTTTACCTGGGTCGTCGATTCCAGTCCTACAAATGATACGTAAAGCACTAAGAAAAAGAGACGAGAAAGAACAAAACATCACCGTTTAAACAAGTATATGATACTATTTAATTGACTGCAATGTTGACTTTCACGGAAATGATACACGAGCTAGGAGGGGGGGGGGTGAATAACTACTACAACGGCGCTTTTCGTTGAGGTGAGGTTTACATGCGAAATTTGGATCACAAACTTTCTCCTACGAATAGAAAAACATTTTGTTCAAAAAATTGTTCAAATGTTTGTAGAGCTTCTGGGACTTAACTACGGGGTTATGAGTCCCTAAACTTACAAACTACTTATGAACTAGCTAATACCAAGGACAGCACAAATATCCATGCCCGAGGGGGGATTCGAACCCCCGACCGTAGTGGCCGTGCAGACCGTGACTGGAGCGCGTCAGTCCCCTCGGCCACCGCGGCTGGCAACATTTTGTTGACTCCCACCTATGTAGGGAGAATTGTGTTGTTGTGGTCTTCAGTCCGGAGACTGGTTTCATGCAGCTCTCCACAATACCCTATCCTGAGCAAGCCTCTTCATCTCCACATAAGAACGGCATCCTACATCTGTCTGAATCTGCTTACTGTATCCATCTCTTGGTCTTCCTCTGCGATTTTTACCCCACACACTTCCCTCCAATGCTAAATTCACAATTCCTTGATGTCTAAGAATGTGTCCTACCAATCTATCCCTTCTTTTAGTCAAGGTATGCCAGAAATTTCTTTTCTCCCCAATTCTGTTTAGTACCTCCTCATTAGTTACGCGATCCACCCACCTAATCTTCAGCATTCTTGTGTAGCACCATATTTCAAAAGCCTCTATTCTCTTCCTGTCCGCACTGTTTATCGTCCATGTCTCACTCCCATACAAGGCAACACTCCATACAAATGCCTTCAGAAAGGACTTCCTTAGGCTTAAATCAATATTGGATGTTAACAAATTTCTCTTTTTCAAAAACGTTTTTCTACTCATTGCCATTCTGCATTTTATATCCTCTGTACTGCGACCATCATTTGTTATTTTACTGCCCAAGTAACAAATCTCATCTACCCCCTTTATTGCTTCGTTTCCGAATCTAATTTCTTCAGCATCACCTGATTTTCTTACACTGTACTCCATTACCCTAGTTTTGCTCTTGTTAATGTTCATCTTATATGCACCTTTTAGCACACTGTCCATTCCGTTCAATTGCTCTTCCAAGCCCTTTGCTGTATCTGACATAATTACTATGTCGTCGGAAAAATGCAATGTTTTTAATTCTTCACCCTGAACTTTAATTCCTTCTCCAAATTTCTCCTTGCTTTCCTTTATAGCTTGCTCAATGTACAAATTGAATAACAATGGAGAAAGACTACAACCCTGTCTTACTCCCTTTCCAACCACTGCATCCCTTTCATGCCCTTCAACTCTGACAACCGCTGTCTGGTATTTGTACAAGTTGTAAATAACCTTACGCTCCCTATATTTTACTCCTGCTTGCTTCAGAATTATGAACATAATAAAATGAGAGAAATCTGGGTTGAGCTGAGAGTGTGAGATCTCGTCCCTAACAGGAAGGAGACCAGGAGGTGGCTAAGGTAGGGACTAGGTCCCACATAACTAAGGGCAGGCTTCCCAAGGCAGGCCGCGTTCTGAAGCACAAAAATTATTAGTATCACTTGAACAGAATGCTAAACATAGGTATACTCAACTTTTATAGAGGTAGCTGTCGTACAACACATTTTACAAGCAATGACTGCAAGTAACTTCTATGCTGCGAACTTTTGTACTGTCACCTCCTGCACTGTAAACTGAACTGTGCACCACTGCCTGCTGCCCGGTCTCCTCAGCTCGGTTCCCCCGCTAGGCGGCGCTCACAGTCTCGGGGATGAGTCCTCACGTCGCGTCTTCATTTGGCGGCGGCAGGGTGGTGCGGTTTCCCTCTAGGACCTGCGCTATCGCAGGATACTACGGAGAGAATGAGATGTTTCCGCGCGTTATTAGAGAATGGAATGATGGAAAAATGGTTCGACGAATTCTCTGTCACGAATTTAAGAATGAATTTGAGAGTACTCATGTACACGTAGATACAAAGAATCTGGTAGTAAGACTGAAATCGTCAGCACGCCCTTACATCTCCTCAGCTCTGGATGTACGCACTGATTCGCTTGGAAAAGGTGCCAGCTGAGCTGTAACAGTTAGTGATATACTGGACACTGCCACCAGGTCAAGGTACAGCTCTGAGCCGAGGTGGAGGGCCCGAGCGCTGTTCAAATGTTTGTGTAGCTTATGGGACTCTACTACGGGGCCATCAGTCCCTAAACTTACAAACTACTTATGAACTACTTACGGCCGGCCGCGGTGGCCGAGGGGACTGAGGCTCTCCAGTCACGGTCTGCACGGCCACTACGGTAGGGGGTTCGAATCCCCCCTCGGGCATGGATATTTGTGCCGTCCTAGTTCGTAAGTAGTTTGTAAGTTTAGGGGCTGATGACCCCGTAGTTAAGTCCCATAGACTATACAAACTTGTATAACTTTTTTATAACTACTTACGAACTAGGACGGCACAAATATCATGCCCGAGGGGGGATTCGAACCCCCGACCGTAGTGGCCGTGCAAACCGTGACTGGAGCGCCTCAGTCCCCTCGGCCACCGCGGCCGGCTGGTTTGTAACCCAAGGGACTAATAACCACAGAAGTCAAATCCCTTAGATTTACGAAGTTTTTAACAATTTGAGAGCTCTGAGCTGGTACCTCACGTGCTTATGAGGAACAGCCGTGTGCGTCTGACCGGCAAAGGAGTACTTCAATATCATACGGAGAGTGTGGACCAACATGCCAGCATGATACTGCGGAATGAGAAGGAATACATGACCACTTGACATACAGTTGTGCCGTTAACGATAACTGTGCGATCTCAAGCTATGGCGCCCCACAATATACCTGCACCAACAGACAGCTGTGCTTCTCCAAATCAGTGAATGAATGGAGCCTCTCCTCTGATCACTGATGCACACAAAAATGATAAGTCATTGTTTTACCTGCTAATACCTCCTGTTTCCCGCAAAAGTGCAGCAGTTCCACGCGATATGGAAGTCCCATACATGCCTATTGAGCCATGCTGCCTATATAGCCATCCATAATTTTGAAAATGGCGGTAACGCAGCACAACCTCCACCTGCACGCCGCGCCGTACCGAGCGGCAAAATGTTGTACTAGAAGATGTTGTTCATCAACAACAATGCAGCTTTAAGGATTGATGCACAAAATACGGAATAACTCAACTTTTAATACGTTGTTGTTCAGGAACAACACTGGGAATGCAAGGGTTAAGAGGTAAACACTTATATTTTGTGTCCCGGGTAGGCCGCGGTGCAGTGGCCGAGCGGTCTAACAAGGTGGCCACATGGGTAACGGGTTTTAAATTTTTTTTTTTATATTTATGTTACGTGAAGTTCAGAACTGAAATAGCGATCAGCCAAAGCCATTCGACGCAAGTCTCAAAAATGCTCGAGAAAATCGATTTTGAATTTTTGCAAGTACATGTAAATACCAATAATTAAAATAGATGCAGCATCCGTCGGTATATCCTCAGGTTGCAAGGCGCCGTGGCTCAGCGCGTCTGGTTAGATGACTGAACGCCCTCTGTAATAAAAAAAGAAAAAAATCTGAGCCAAAGGACATCGAACAACAAGGAATAAACACGATCAGTGACCGCAAGGAACAAAATTACGCATAGAGCAAAAAAAAAAAAAAAAAAAAAAAAAAAAAGAAGAAGAAGAAGAAGTTTGAGTCCTCCCTCGGTCGTGGGTGGGTGTGTTGTCCTTACGTTAGTCTAAATTAGTTTAAGTAGTTCGTAAGCTTTGCGTCTAATAACCAAAGAAGACCTATAGATTTACAAACATTTAAACATTTTTTTTAATTCCCTGTACTCTCTTGACACTGTGGATCCCTGAATATTGAATTCCTAACGATTCACGAAATGGAATGTGCCTTGCGTCTAGTTGCAACTACCCTGCGGCCGTGATGACGGCAGAAACCTTTTCACTTGGATCAGCGGCGTACACAATGACAGTTCTGACAATGCGCCGCTCTTTTGTACCTTGTGTAAGCAATACTACTGCCATATGTGTCTATTCTCGAGACTTCTTTCACCACATTGTAGTTGCAATGCAGTATTTCTGTCTGTTGGTTTCGAATACATCAATCAGTCTTCACGTCCGATATTTGTGTTTGTTTTTATTTTTTGTTTCGTTCATTGTGGTATCCAATACATTCAGTTCTATTTAGGTGCATTTAAAGCTCTCACCGTTTATAAATGCATTTTTCACATTTTTTTTCTCTCTGGCCAACTAATGTTACGCGTTGCAAGCTGAGAGCGTTTAGAAATTTCTGTGCTATTCTTCCTGTCGTCACTCTTCTCCCTTCCACTCTTCCACTACTCGCACCATTAGTGGATTTGTGGGAATATTTTTCTTTCGACAATCTGTCTTACCTCGTTGAAAGTTATTGAATTTATCATATGACTCAGGGGTTAATGAATTTATTTTATGACTCAGGGGTTAATGAATTTATGACTCAGTTGTATGTCTTGCGTACAGAGTAACGAAATCCTCCGGCAAAACTACACATTCGGCATGTAACACTGCTGCATTTTCTATGTCTTATGTTATTGTTGCAGATGAGGGTGTGTTTTATTGGTTTTCCATTACCCGGTACATCGCAGTACCGAAGTGTTGCCGCGGCAGAATAGCCGTGCGCACTAAGGTGCCCAACTACGGTTCGCGCGGCCGTTCGCCGTCGGGTGTTCGAGTCCTCCCTCGGGCATGGGAATTTGTGTTGTCCTTAGCATAGGTTACTTTAAGTTAGTGTATGTAGTTTGTAAGCTTAGGGACTAATGAGCACCGTAGTGAAGTCCCTTAGATTTAGAAACATTTGTAAAATTTGTACTGCAGTGTTGCGTGCAGTTCGTCCCCATCTACTCGATTTCCACCAGCTGTGACTACTGGAGAGAGAAACTACAGCCTCTCCTCATCCCGTTGTGCCAATCCTAATAGAGTGTGCTGCTACTTCCGCTTCCGACCCACAGACGGTTCCTGTCTTTGCTTCTTATGATCAGTCTGTATATCCCAAATATTTACACTCACATATCCCACAATTTCATGAATACTCTCTATGCCCTTCCTTGTAATTTGTACTTGAGCTTTATTAAATTGAACAACGACGCACTTGTAAAACCCAAATGGACAAAAAGTATCATTTTCCAATTAAAACTTTGAAGCCCCCTTCTGAATTTCTATTCATTGTTTTTGTTCGACAATATATAAACCTGGATAACCAATTTTTATTTGCATCTTTGAGGTTAGTGTTTTTCAACCTGTGTCTTGCTCGGGGGTCGCGGTCTTAGGAGGATGCAGCAGCAGCATGTTCGATGGCAAATCTACGTTTCGTGACGTTCAGCTACTGTGGCAGAAGTGCCACACACAAGTCCCCCATAAGTGGAAAATTAGCTTTCTTGTGACACGTTTCGTGTGGTCCATAATCAGGCATCAAAATTGTGGCAGGTATAAGATGAAACTATGGTACTTTTGATTTCTCATGATGGCCCGACTGCTACAGTTATTTACAGTGGTCGCAATCTTCTTGTGTGTATGTCACATGTTCAAATATTATGTCAGGAAAACAATTAATCACTGACTTAATATTATTTTTAATCGTTACATAACAATATTTTTTTACTACTGGATCATAGTAGTTGGCAGCTGGTAAGGAGTTTTCAATGCAGTATTGTTTTTACTCAACTAATAACAATACCATTTTATTACTGGACCATACTAATTTGCTGTAGGTTAAGTGTTTTTAGTATCCTTTGGAAGAAATCCAAAGATTATGTGCATCGTAGAAACATTAAGCAGTGATGCATCGGCTTTGATGGTTTCCTTTTCGCACATGACAACACGTCTCCACAAATTAAACACGAGATTTATTATTCATGACAGCAAGAGCATACATCAAATACTCATCAGCTCTTTTTCTATCATTTTTGATTCGTTTCCGCTACTGCAATTTCCATGAGACGTGAATTGTTGTGTAGATCTTATATACATCTAAGAAATAAACTACTATGAATTGGGGATAACTGACATAGCTGTATTATGGGCCTGGGGGGTCGCCGGACATTTCATCTCGCAAAGCGGATCACGGGTTCCGAAAGATTGAAAAACATTGCTTTTCGTCATCTTCTTTTAATTTGTATTTCCTTCCTTATTCGTGTAGTGCGTAGACCTATTCATGTGGACACGTTTCTGTTGACTCAGGTGGTGATATTATTTGGCCGCGACGGAGCGAGGCCGTTCCCCGTCGGGGGTTCGAATCCCCCTCAGGCATGGATGTTTGTGCTGTCTTTAGTATAAGCTAGTTCATAAGTAGTTTGTAGGTTTACAGACTGATGACCCCGCAGTTAAGTCCCATAAGCTTTACAAACATTTGAACATTTTTTTTTTAATTTTTTGTCTTTGGTACCGACATAAGTTGAAACGCGAAAGGCATGTTAGAATTAGAAAACTATGGTTAAGACATATCCAAGTGTTTAAGCGATTTAAGGAAATTGTAGGAACCTAAATCTGGATACAGCCGAAAGGCCATTCGAGCCATCGCCGAGTGTGCTACCCACTGCCACATCGCTTAGTTAAAGTCCATAATGAAACGAGGGTAGGATCGATGACAACTGCTGACTTTCTTTTGTAACTTTGCATGGAATAACTTTGGATTGTAATTTCATAGGTAGCTACCCAATACAGAAGGGAATTACGTCGGCGCAACAAGAGTAAGAAGGCTAAAGTGTCCACGTTGTCTAATTCCGGCCGCGGTGGCCGAGGGGACTAAGGCGCTCCAGTCACGGTCTGCACGGCCACTACGGTCGGGGGTTCGAATCCCCCCTCGGGCATGGATATTTGTGCCGTCCTAGTTCGTAAGTAGTTCATAAGTAGTTCGTAAGTTTAGGGACTGATGAGCCCGTAGTTAAGTCCCATAGACTATACAAACATTTGAAACATTTTTGTCTAATTCCGGGTAGCTGAACATCTCGCTTGCTTGGCACTGGACTCTTCCAGATAACCAGTAGCGAAGATCATTCTGATATACCTTTGTGAGATTAGTGGCGGCACTGTAAAAGTTTTCTTCTCCGCCCGCTTCAGGTTACGATAGTGACACTAAAAGTGCGCCTTTACGATCGCCTTGTGACAGCTCGAAATTTAAATGAAAATTACGCCTTAACCGTTCATCTGAGACGAAGACTGAATAAACGTATTTGTAGAGGAGAAACTTCTCAACAACTTTGCTACGTTTGTTATTTCCAGAACTCGCGCCGTCTCAGAGATATTTGTAAAAATAACGGCGATTTGACACTGTCACTTGATTTTACATAAACCAGTGCAGGCAAAGAAATAAACTCGAGAAACAGGTGATAGTATTTTAAAAAGGAAAACGATTATAAAAATATGGGACATATGTTAAAATAATAAAGACGTAAAAGTTCAACAAAGTGTATGTTTGTCAAAGGTAAACTCAAATCAAAAAAATGTTTGATCAAAATATCCACGGGTGTACTGCCGGTCTATAGTGTCCAACGGACACTATAGACCGGCAGTACACCCGTGGATATCTTGATCATCAAATACGCCGGGAGAAACTGAAGAATCACAAAAAAATGTTTGTTCAGCTTAAGGGACTTAACTGCGGGGTCATTAGTCCCTAAACTTACAAACTACTTATGAGCGACCTTATACTAAAGACGACACAAACATCAATGCCCGAGGGGGGATTCGATCGCCCTACCGTAGCGGTCATGCAGACTGTGACTGGCGCGCCGCAGACCGCTCGGCCACTGCGGCCGGCCTAAACTCAAATATCTAATAATTTTGGCTGTTTGTTAAAGTACGGTCAGAGCGAATATTACGTGTTGGGTGCTTAGATATTATCACAATAGTAGAGTCGTAATCGTATCACAATATTTTTTTTATTATTTATATTTTTATTTCTTTTGTCCGAAATGTTTGCAAAAGAAGATTACACTACAGGAAAACGTAAAGTGTGCCGTATAACATGCCAGAGAGATTTTTTATACTGTCGTATGATAAATGTTGGCTTCGAATTTCTATGCCGAACTCTGTACTTATGAAACGAACAAGTTGTGTTAATAAAGATTGTTTTATTAATTCGTTACACCTTAGTGTGATTTCCAACCCATAACATCAGGAAACCCGAACACTCACATCAGTAACCATATTTTGCTGTGCCATTAACTATGACAATTAATAAGTTTTTTTCACTGCTGGTGTATTTTCACATATTTCCTGAAATTTCTGAGGTCAGAGCTAGTTTAAAGAAAGAGCGACCCAGAAATGGTGGTAAGTTTCAGACCAACTCAATAATTCCAGTCTTCACAGACGTTATTGAGACTGCATTGAAAGACCTAAACTCATATTACTTTAAAATTAATGAACTCTTCACATACGCACAGTACAGTTTCCATGGCAGATCTACAACAGCAGCCCCCCAAACTGGTTTCTAGGATTACAGACATTTTTTTTTTTTTTTTTTTTTTTTTTTTTTTTTTTTTTTTGTGAAAGAGAATCCTTAGCACGAGCTTGATTACATTCCTTGTCAAGTGCTTGTGGCCCGTATGGATTGTGGCTTTTAGCAACTGTAAAATATTATTTGGGAAAACGAATGAAGATTGTAACCGGAGTAGGAGTAGGCCTTGTATCAAGTGAACAGAATTTGGAAGACAGAGAGCCACGGTAATGGGCCCCTCCTGTTCCCAGCTCTTAATGTACATATTTAATTTGACAAAATAATGGTTGTTACAAACAAAATGAAAATAAATTAAGAATAAGCCGAAAAATCGAAATGTGGCGTAGTGACAAAGGATATCTGAACTGTGTAGGGCATGTGAAACTTCTGG
Organism: Locusta migratoria; assembly: GCA_026315105.1. NCBI lineage: Eukaryota > Metazoa > Arthropoda > Insecta > Orthoptera > Acrididae > Locusta > Locusta migratoria. The sequence continues at coordinate 77,922,172 of CM048755.1, read as the reverse complement.
GTTATGGTGGACCGCAGCCACTGCACACGGCACATGTATGTGGCAAACTGTCATGATTATTTTTTCTCAGTACAGCCACAAGTTGCACCTAATATGTTGTATTTAACGGTTCCGCTCATTAATTGAACAATAGACTCATTAGAAATTCAGAAATTAAATTAATTTAAACTTTGGTGTTGCCAATGAAATCAGTCCATAATTAGTAAAGATGTAATTGTTCAATTAAAGAGTTAAAACAGTCAATAAAACATAAAAGTGCGACTTGTGATGAATTGAAAAAAATGATTGCAGCAGTTGCTTCCTCCTACGACCAACGCCTGCTGTAGCTAATCTGTCAAGAATCGTACATCTCCTGAGAAATTTGAATCTGTGATAACTGACGAGTATCTACCCAAGTATAAAATCGCTGTTACAGGGCCAAATCAGCTACTATCTCATACTATGCGGTCCCTCTACAGGCTTCCATAAAGTACTAATCTAAAAAGGAAGAAAAAAGGGAGTATGTAAATGAATAAATAAGAAGCAAAAGGTGTCGTAAAATCAAGCAGGAAAGTAATCACTGGCAAAATTATCTTCACACGTCTAGGAGTGATAACAATTATCAGTAAATGTGTCGTCTACTCTATCATACACAGTATACGAGAAAAAAGCATCACACAGTTATACGGTGACACGTAAGGAAACCATTGGCATGTCAAGCTGTCGAGCTGTCGACTCTCCATGGCACGGAACAGATTTACATTGTGGCTATTAAAATATTGTCTTCTAAATAGTGCAGTGTAGTGCTTGGGATTGGTGATAATGATTTCGTGTGGCACTTTTGGCCGTTAGACCCCAGCTGGGATCGTGTTCGGCCTGTGTGGTGCATGTGTTAGGTGACGCCACATGGGCGATTTGCGCGTCGATGACGATGAAATGATGAGGACAACACAACACCCAGTCCCCGAGTGGAGAAAATCTGCAACACCATCGGGAATCGAACCCTGGCCCTCTGCATGGTAATCTATCACACTATCCTTGAGATTTGTGAAATTTCGTGAAAAGATAACACACTATCTCCGTCAAAAACCACTATACAGTTCAAATAAAGCCCTTGACAGGAAAACAGAAAATTGGACTGACTAAAGAAAGCCCTACTACATGTAATTAATTACTGTTTAGTGAACAAATACATGAAGAAACAATTTTCTGTATGTTAAGTATTCTATTACAATTACGCTAATTTGCTGCTGTGTTGTAAACTAAACACGGGCGTAGTCTGCCCGATACTAAATTGTAACAGTAACAAACGAGCAGCACTCGTCCCATGACAACATTGCACTTTTCTGACGGGGCACTAGTCAGTGTGGAATATGAGTAGTGGCAGGCGTAACTAGAGCATCATCAGGCCGAAGATCTTGTGTGTGTCCTCGCACCATTATTATATTATTAACCTCACTTAAACAATAGTTCATTGACCGTATCAGAGAAATATCTTCAGCGTGGTAAACGCGCAACCAGATCACAACCAGCGGCTCATAGCTATCTACTAGCTGAAACCACAAAATTATGGCAGAAAGCCTTTACTTATTGAGAAATATAATTCTGTCAATAATCAGTAAAATACTAGGAGTGTATCACTTCGTACTTTACTTTTATACAGGCATATTTCACAACTCTTGCAATATAGGTAAAAAACAACTTCAAAAAAGCATAACTTGCCTAAGATCCTTTCGGAAATCTATATTACATGTTTCGGCAGATCTAAGCTGCCATCTTATATATTATTACAAATTCATGACTCAAATGTCAACCGTTGGTACTGTGTCATAACAACAGGATGCCAGGAACATCAACATGTCAAAAGAATATAAACAACGCTGAACTAAAATATAAAACGTTCTTGATTATGTTGCTACGGCACGTACTATTTAACTTAATAAGACAATGAACGACTCATCATTTTTACTGAAAACTAACGAGATAGGTAGCTATGTTCCACTTTTTTCTTCTTTTGTTTATGCTACTCTATGCCCAACGTGTTTTGACTACAGTTGGCCATATGATAGTTTGTCATAAAAGCCCCTAGTTGTGGAACTGTTCTGTGATAATGTATGTTTTACGGTACTTCGTAACACCGTTGAGCTGAATGGTTCAGTCAGAAATTCACCAAAATAATCGAGTGTGGACCTTCCGTGTGCTACAAGATGTTCAAATGTTTTTAATTCTTATGGGACCAAACTACGTTGGTCATCAGTCCCTAGACTTATAAACTACTTAAACTAAGTTAAACTAACCTAATAACAACACACACACACACACACACACCCATGCCCGAGGGAGAAGTGGAACCTCCGACGCGAGAGGCCGCGCGATCCGTAACGCGGCGCTCCAGACCACTCGGCTACTCCCGCGCGGCGTGCCGTAAGAGCTACGATATTTTGTATTCAGAAGGGAAAAAAATATATCTAAAATTTCTCCTTCCAGAATTTTTGCGGTTGCCTTTTTATTTTATTTTTATTTTCTTAATAGTATGTCTGAGACTTCACTAGTTCTGAGCTGTATAGAAAATTTAAAAAATAAGTGAAAGATTAATTTTACCTACGCTTCTAATTTGAGAAATGTTGTTCAAAAATGTTCAAATGTTTGTTAAGCTTATGGGACTTAACTACGGAGACAGCAGCCCTAAACTTACAAACTACTTATGAACTACTTACGAACTAGGACGGCACAAATATCCATGCCCGAGGGGGGATTCGAACCCCCGATCGTAGTGGCCGTGCAGACAGTGACTGGAGCGCCTCAGTCCCTCAGGCCGGCGAGAAATGTTGTGCGGCTGCTGTTAAGTGATAAAAGAGGTCTTTTAAAACATTAATTTGATATCCGCGTAAGATGTCAGCGTCAGTAAATGTGAAATTCACATTCCGCGAAGTGCGAAACTTAATTTGGGGAGAATAGCTGCAAGTTGTTCCGACTGCGGCGCGGTGGGCGGGCGCAGTTGTTCAGTGCACTCAGCGGCGCTTAAATTATGAAGTGCAAACAGAGATTGAAGCTAATCGGGCGCGCCCAGGGAAAAAGGACAAAGGCGCGTGTTAAGTAGTGACGAAAAGAATGGAAAAAATAAAAAATTTATCTTCCACTTCAATAAAGGACCACTTGTCTTGAAAGCACAGAGGAGCAATAAAGATTAGCGGTGAGAGGTAACGCTTGTTGGCCGCTGTTTTATCAGTGACAGGGTGATGGGCACGCCTTTATTTACAACTTGAATAACCGTTGTCTTTTCTAGTATTTCACCGAGAGCTTTATGGGCCACTGTCGAAACAGAGGAAATGTAGGGGACGCCACGATATACCCGCTGCCCGAGTCAGCTGTTTTCGCAATGCGTAATCTCTACGTGAGCGTCTCAAAAGACAGGCCAGTAATTCTGGGCGCCTTTGTTCCGCTGGCATGTAGATTACACTCGCCAAAACGCGACGTGGGCTGGCCAAATTCTTGTGGAAGTCGCCTTATCAACTGAGGTAGCTGCGCCACGGCCGCTATTTATTCTGCAGACGCGCTCCGCCTCGCCGCGGACAAACAACGCCATTACAGCCTAAATGGCTTGCAACATTTAATAATTGCAAACACGATCTAGTCTCACAACTTACATATAGTTAGTTACGTACCGAAGAAAATGTTTCATAATCAAAACTTTTTATTTTATTTATTATTTAACATGCCCCATTACATAGTAATATTACATGTTTGATGGTTTGATTCAGGCGGTTACATCAAATATTTTTACAAACACAAGTACAGTATATAATTTGATCAAAATGTTCAAATGTTTGTATAGTCTATGGGACTTAACGACGGGGTCATCAGTCCCTAAACTTACAAACTACTTATGAACTACTTACGAACTAGGACGGCAAAAATATCCATGCCCGAGGGGGGATTCGAACCCCCTACCGTAGTGGCCGGGCAGACCGTGACTGGAGCACCTTAGTCCCCTCGGCCACCGCGGCCGGCATATAATTTGACAGTGTTTACAAAGGAACAAACAATTTTATACATTAGGAAATCTTAATTAATTACAAAAATTGTAAAGGTTTTATACATTAGGAAATCTTATTGAATTACAAAAATTGTAAAAGTCTGTAGTGTATTTATGTACTAAGTCATATTTACTGACGGGCCATCCTCCTCCTTTGGCAGCTATTTTTTTTTTCCTGAGATGGTCCCTCTCAATAAATTGCAGCAGTCAAAAAGCACGTGGTCAGTAGTTTGGTCAGCACTGTTACATGTGCAGGTTCCGTCTTCAATTATTTTGAACCGCTGATAGTAGGCTTTCAGTTTCCCATGGCCGGTTAACATAGCTGTAAAATTCGGAGATATTGGAAGTTTAATCATTAAACGTTGTCTGATCGTAGGAAAATACGGTTTAGTGCTTCCCCCTTTTTTTGTTCTGTGCCACTCAATGTCCCATTTTTTCTAAACTCTTCTCGAAGTTTCTTCTTTACGGCACTTGTAGGTATATTGTTATAGCGTGTTGACTGTCGTGATCGAGCTGCTCTTTTAGCAAGGTTGTCAGCTAGTTCATTTCCCCATATCCCTTGATGTGCCTTAACCCATTCGAAATGCACCAGCCAGTTGTGTGTCTGCAACCTTCTGATTTTACTTCTTATTTCTTCAATCAACAAGTTGTCGTTCTTCGGATTTCGCAAAGAGTCCAAAGTGATCCTGCTGTCGGTGTGAATTACTGCAGTTGTATCAGTTTTCGAGAGATTATTTAAGAACTCAAGAGCATTGACGATGGCAAATTGTTCCGCTTGATTCCAATTAATTTCATTGCAACAAAGTCTTACGATACTGTTGTAAAATAGAAAGAACAAGAAGTTTAAACTTTTCAGTAGGGTTTCGATAAAGGTATTTCTACATCTACATCTACATGGGATACTCTGCAAATCACATTTAAGTGCCTGGCAGAGGGTTCATCGAACCACAATTATACTATTTATCTCCCATTCCATTCTCGAATAGCGCGCGGGAAGAAAGAACACCTGAATCTCTCTGTTCGAGCTCTGATTTCTCTTATTTTATTCTGATGATCATTTCTACCTCTGTAAGTGGGAGTCAACAATATATTTTCGCATTCGGAGGAGAATGTTGGCGATTGGAGTTTCGCAAGTAACCCACGCCTCAGCGATAAGCGCCGTTGTTGTAATGATTCCCATCCCAGATCCTGTATCATTTCCGTAACGCTGTCTCCCCTGTATCGTGACAATACGAAACGAGCTGCCCTTCTTTGGACTCTTTCGATGTCCTCCGTCAAACCCACCTGATAAGGATCCCACACTGGGCTGCAATACTCCAAAAATGGACGGACAAGCGCAGTGTATGCAGTTTCTTTAGTAGTTCTGTTGCATCTTTTAAGGATTCTGCCAATAAAACGCAGTCTCTGGTTCGCCTTTCCCACGATATTATCTACGTGTTCTTTCCAATTTAAGTCTGAAGTAATAGTGATTCCTAGGTATTTTGTGGAGTTTACGGCGTTCACATTTGATTGATTTATGTTGTAAACAAAGTTTAACGGATTTCTTTTCGTACTCATGTGAACGACTTCACACTTCTCATTATTTAGAGTCAATTGCCAATTTTTACACCATACTGATATCTTATTCAGATCGTTCTGCAGTTGGTTTTGATCTTCAGATGATTTTACTAGACGGTAAATGACGGCGTCATCTGCAAACAACCTAAGAGAGCTACTTAGATTTTCCCCTAAATCGTTTATGTAAATAAGGAATAGCAGAGGACCAATAACACTACCTTGTGGAACGCCCGATATCACCTCTGTTTTAGTCGATGCCTTACCATCGATTACTACGAACTGTGTCCTCTCTGACAAGAAATCCCCTATCCAATTGCAAATTTGGGGCGATATACCATAACCACGCAATTTGATTAAAAGCCGTTTGTGAGGTACGGTGTCAAAAGCTTTCTGGAAATCAAGAAATACGGAATCGATTTGCGAACCTTTGTCGATAGCACCCATCACTTCGTGTGAATATAGAGCTAGTTGTGTTTCGCATGAACGATATTTTCTAAATCCGTGTTGACCTTGGGTCAATAGATCGTTCTGTTCGAGATAATTCATAATACTTGAATAAAGGATATGTTCCAAAACCCTGCTGCAAATTGACGTCAATGAAATAGGCCTGTAGTTTAGTGGGTTACTCCTACTGCCTTTCTTGAATATAGGTGTGACCTGTGCAACTTTCCAATCTTTTGGTACAGATCCTTCTATGAGAGAGCGGTTGTATATGACTGTTAAGTAAGGAGCTATCGCTTCAGCATAATCAGATAGAAATCTAATGGGTATACAATCCGGACCAGAAGACTTGTTCTTATTAAGTGATTTTAGTTGCTGCACTACTCCGATGATATCTACTTCTATGTTACTCATTACGGCATCTGTTCGTAATTCGAAATCTGGAATATTGGTTTCGTCTTCTTTAGTGAATGAGTTTCTAAAAGCTAAGTCGGTCAGTAGATCGGTCAGTGGAAATGAAAAGCATGAAATACGCTTTCGAAATTGCAAGTAGATTCGTTGTGAATGTGGAACAGGCGATAACATTTAAGGCTGTGTTTGTATTTCGCTTCTGCTTTGATCAGCAAGATTTTTATGTAAATAACACAACCTGACATGTTATTTCTTTGGCGGTATTAATATTGTTGGGGCTCGGCCAAAATCGCATCATTGGAAAAATTTAACTCATCGATTGCTGAAAGTCATTCTTAGATATGTAAACCACAATTAACATTCTTTATCGCAAAGAGAGAAATGAAGTTATAAATTAATAAATATGGATGTTTGTTTACCACATTAATTACACAATGTCTTACCCCACTTACGAATGTCCAGTGCAAAGACTTTCGCTGCGATTTTTCTATTCTTTGTACTAGGAAATTTTTGCTATTTTTCTTACAAGTATTTTTCTTCTGTAATAAATCTCTGGTTTTCGAAGTTAATCTGAATGATACTGTGAATACTAGAAAAAATATTTTTTTCAAGATACAAAAATAATTACGAATTACTGAAGATGTCCTCAGTATATTTCTTGGATTGTAATACTTGTTTTATCAGAGATCGAATCCTTTATAATTCTCTGTAGAAGTCAACATTTTCGTTACAACCATGAATGTCTATAAATGAGACTGGTAATGTTTTCTCCTGTCTTACTTTTGGAGACTTCTGAACATCTCTGGTGGAACCATTTCTTTTACTTGAAATCAGAACCACGATCGGAGATGAGTGGGGAATAATGCAGTAATTGCTTTGGCATTGAAATCACGGCTTCAATATTATGAATTTACTTATTACTAGTTACAAAACGAGTCATCATGCTATATTATACATAGTTCCATTTCAAAAAGACGCAGATTTTTCCATAAACTTCCACGCAGTTCACTTAGTACTAACAAACCTCCTTCCCTATCATTTTTTACATAAAGTCCTATTGAAACAGGTTGCTGCTTTTTCTTCTCGATGATAATTACTCTGAGCCGCTTCAGCCTAATCGCCTGTTTTATTTCGTAGTGGTTGTATGCAAATTAACAAAATTACTGAATTATGTGATGTGGGATGGGTCCCCAGCCTTCATACACCTATTAACCACGGTCGTCCCTCTTACTGCTGTAGAATATTCTTTTATTTTATACATACTGCGATGGTAATCTGGCATATTACTACCTATTTTGAGGCATTTGGAGCCATCTACAAATCATTGCATACTGCAGTTTAGTTAAAAAAGCATTTGACCATATAAAATACTAAAAACTGCATGTAACCTTAACGTGTATCTTTATTAAAATGCAAAATATATAGAAAAACAACATTAGAAGGAACCAGTGAAGTTGCAGGTGATATTATGCAAAGATTCCTTGTAAGAAAAAATTCAGACGGTATGAAAAAATAAAATACTCAACTTGTACTTCACGTAAAGATAAAATGATCCTGATATTAGGAATACGTGGCGCTGGGAGATGTAGATGAATAAAACAGTAAAGTAACTCAAACGATCCCGCTGAAATTGTAAAAACCGTTAACATCACCTCACATAAGAAGTTTATGTGCTAACTTAATATCCAGGAATAATTATGTAGGACAGTTGTCGTGCATGAATAAAATTGTAATGTTAAAAGTAAATCATTAAGATCGTAGACGTAGAAAGTAACTGGACAAGTTTAACAAGATCGAGGTACAGTCTGAACTTATACTGATATTAAAACTGAGGGAGTAGTCCAAGTAACGCCAGGACTATAAGACATTTATGAATGAATGGTAAAGTCGTTCGCGTAAGCCACTGTAAATTTTAATTTCTCTCACATCATCTAACAATCTTCCTTATCAACTTATGAAAAGTAAGCTTCACAGTTAGTGATTAGAGGCTTTTTACGACTTCATACTGTTACATACACTTAACCCTTTAATGCATAGTGTAGCTGATCATTTTTCCCATTATCTCTCAAACTGTTCAAAATTTTACCACAAACTCATTTGTAGTTGATTGTATACATAGTGTTGCATATGCTAGTAGCTCATCCTAGAAATTATAATATGCAGAGTGCTAGTGAATCATATCAATAGTTAGATGAATTAAGTTACTCCTAACATGTGTGTTTGTTTGCATTAGCATTCCTCCTTTGCCATGTAAAAGTAGTGAATCACATAGTGCTGTTGCTTTATGAGTTACTTTCTGGAAATATGAGAGGCATAATACTGACATTTACTGCACCGGGTACATCATGGAAGCGCTATATAGCTGACCAGCTATGAACTTTTTGTTGCTAGTAGTGCATAATAATTTTAAGGAATACTTTTCTCAATATTTTTCTCAGTATATACGCACTATACATTAATCGTGGTACTTTTTATAGCTTCAAATAAAATGTCACGAATTAAATGGTCAGGATTATTTTTATTTGTTCGTATTAGTTTTCATTCTTCTGCCAGTTCCTTCTAAACATCCAGTTATACTCTGATCACTCCACGCAATAGCAGCGTCACGTGACGACGCACACCTGCTAGTGAGACACGTGCGGTGTGGTAAGCATGCTGTGCGTTTGTACAATTGGGGAAGGCGCGCCTCCATCCGACTTTGTCGAGTTCAGATTGTGACGACCCAGAGTTTCGACACGATCATTTCAGGAACTGCACCACTTGTCGCGTGTTCGAGATATGTTCAAAATGTTCAAATGTTTGTAGATCTATCGAACCAAAACTGCGTGGTCATCAGTCCGTAGCTTACAAACTACTTAAACCTAGGTAAACTAACCTAAGGACAACACACACACCAATGCCCCAGGGAGGACTCGAACCTCCACAGCGAGCAACCGCGCGCTCCGCAGCGAGACGCTTTAGACCGCTCGACTACTCCACCGCGGCGTTCGAGATATGCTATGGCGTCTTCAACAAGTGCGAAATCGAGGTGAAGACACACTAAATATCGGGGGTTTAGGTCGCCACCACTCACAGATAGCAGACGTCCACGGCTGTAGAGACTGGTAGAAGAGCACAGGTGGCCAGCTGCTGCGCAGAGTATGAGTGTGTCTTAACACACAGGACACCCAACACTCCTAACGATGGGGCTCGAAAGACAACGTCCCTAGCATGTGCCAATACCACGACATCCGTAACTACAACTGGAAACGGCACGTCACCATCGCCACTGGACGTTGACGCAGTGGCAGAGCGTTGCACGATCTGATGAATCCTGATACCTTCTTCATCGTGCCGGTGCGATGGGAGGTTGTGAATCCGTCGTCTACCAAGCAAGCGGCCACTTGATATCTGTACTGTACTGCTGCACGGAGGAAGGTTGGTGGCGGCGCATTGATGCTGTGGGGAAGATTCATGTGGCAACATGGGACAGTGGAGCTAGTATAGGGCACCATGACGGCCAACAAGTTCGTGTTTGTTAAGCTCATGAGACTTGACTGCGGGGTCATCAGTCCCTAAGCTTACAAACTACCTATAAACTAACTAATACTAAAGAGAGCACAAGTATCCATGCTCGAAGCAGGATTCGAACCCCCGACAGGGAACGGCCCCGCGCATCGGAGCATGGCGTCTCTATGCGCTCGACCACTCCGCCGCTGAGGCCATTAAGTATCGGCCACTGATTGCAGACCCTGCTATAACGATCATTTTCCCCAAAGTCAGTGCCATTTTTCAACAAGATGACCCGTGATATGATATTTGAGTCTGATAATTGTATCACATTCCACACGTAATTAATATTTAACTTATTGATGCTACCTAACTACCCCGAATATTCTGTGCTTCTTAAAAGCTATTTTCATGTTCTTAACCAGTCTGTCAAGTAATTTATCGGAAGAGTTAAATGTTAAAAATGTTATACAGCTTAAAGTTCATACCTAGGTGCCCTTGTCTACATTCATTTTCAATTTGTTTTTTTTTTTTATTTAACATTTCTAATTGTACTACCACAGTACGGCCAATCATGACATTTTCCCATGTGCTTGAATCTAAGTGTAGACGAGTAACATCTGCCAAGTCTGTATCTAATAATGTAACTTCTTTGACAAAACACTAATGTCTGACGATGGCCTTCTAAGCCGAAACTGGTTAACCAATTAAAATAAATTTGTGGAACATATACAAAATTGAGATTTTAATCCAGTATATATAGTTATTGATATGATATTTGTTCTTTCGGACATGTCCGAGAGAGCAGACGCTATTGGTTGACATTAACGGCCTTAAATTTTACAATTGCGAAGTATTTACACACATAGACCGTTACAGGGCACTAAAATAAATTCAGTGGCCAAGTTGAATATTTGTGCTCCACCGGGATTCAAATCCGGATTTCCCACATGGCCAGCGGCCGCATTAACCAATGAGGATGTCGAGACACGCTTTCCATATTGCATAAATTGTCAACTAATCGTAAACTACGACGGCAGTGCCCCCTGGGCAGTGCTTCCTCTTGGTCTAAGCTTATCGGGATGGAGCGTACGTGTGCACTGACGTGGCGTTCACTTAGAGCCAAGCGCCATGGGGCTTCCAAACAGTGAAAAAGTTAATCTCGTTGCCCTCTAATGTGGTATGTAATCACATCAGAGGGCCAGTACAGTTGCACACCTGCGTTGCGCGGACAATATGAGGTTATCAACCAGCTTTTGAGGGATATTTGCCAGTCTTCTACATCTACATCTACATCGATACTCTGCAAATCACATTCAAGTGCCTGGCAGAGGGTTTATTAACCAGTTTCATAACTTTTCTCTACCGTTCCAATCTCTAATAGCGCGCGGGAAGAAAGAACACCTAAGTCGTTCCGTTTTCGATCTAATTTCTCTTATTTTATTGGGATAGTCATGTCTCCCTAAGTAGGTGGGTGCTAGCAAAATATTTTCATATTCAGAACTAAAAGTCGGTGATTGAAACTTCGCAAAAAGATCACGCCGCCATGAATAACGTCTTTCTTTTAATGATTTCCACCCCAATTCGTGCAACATTTCAGTGACGCTTTCCCCCCCGTAACGTGATAGAACAAAACGAGCTGCCCTTCTCTGAACCTTCTCAATGTCCTCCGTCAATCCCACCTGGTGAGGGTCCCACAAGGGGCAACAGTACTCCAGGAGAGGACGCACAAGTGTGATGTAGCCAGTTTCTTTGGTGGAGCTGGTGCATCTTCGAAGCGTTCTGCCGATGAAAGTGCAATACCCAGCTCTGCAACCGTTGTGGGAGGTGCTGGTCTGGCTGCATTGCGTCTGCCAAATGTATCTCAAACAATCTCAATCGGGTTCTGTTGAACAATCTGGCCACTCCATTCGTTTAATTCCCTCAGCCTAAAGCAAGATGTACACCAGTGCAGCTATGTGGGGACGAGCGTTATCGTCCACCAGAAGGAACCCATCTCCTATGGTACCAGTGTAGGGCACAACAAAGGGTCGACGGATCTCGAGTTAGTCAAAACACCATTCTGAATAACGTACAAGTCCGTACGTCCGCCAATGCTGACTCCTGTCCGCACCATTTCTCCACCACCACGATAAGTGTCCTGCACCTAAGCAGGATTGTTCCGAGTTCCACGTTCTCTACAGATCAGGGAACGACGATTCTCCGGCTGAACATAAAATCTTGACTTATCTGTGAACAGAACCGGCGCCTTTCGTTACGACTCCAACCCTGTTGTTCCTCCACCCAATTTGTGTAGGCTAAGCGATGTCGTGGTTTTAATGGAACACACAACGTACGACTCCGTACGTAGAGGCCACATTCCAGAAGGCATTTCGGACTGTTTGCGTCGATATTGCACCTCCTACTGCTGCCTCGAGGATGCGTTGCAGCTGAGTTGCATTCTGCCTCCTGTGTCGGTGATAACTGTCATCTCTTGCTGATAATATCCGTGGGCGATCTTGGCCTTGCCTTCTTTTAACGGTAGCTGTTGTCTAAAATCGCGTCCAGGTCCTGGAAATTACGCTTTGGGAAATTCCAGTAGCTGCAGCCAACTCCCTCTGTATTGCCCCTCTTCTAACTTTCGCATGGCTCTTCGGGTTGTTGCACTGCACTACCTGCTCACTACACTATCTGAACACAAATGCTTGTGTAATTCGTTTGGTACTGTAAACAAAAGTCAGCACCAACCTCCTCTGCAGCAACTTTCCGTTGATACCACTAACTACTTTTAAAATGTTTGTAGAGCTTATGGGACTTAACTACGGGTTCATCAGTCCCGTAAACTTACTAACTACTTATGAACTAGCTAATACTAAGGACGGCACAAATATCCATTCCCGATGGGGGATTCGAACCCCCAACCGTAGTGGCTGTGCAGACCGTGACTGGCGCGCCGCAGACCGCTCGGCCACCGCAGCCGGCCTATCTACTTTGCCATAATGTTCTTGTCTCCTCTCCTTAGAACCTACAGAAAAACTTCGAACTATTTTAGTTCATTCTGCCGATTACAGTACATCAGGACCTAGATATCTCAACTGATCCCCTAACTGTTTTGAGCCGTGTATGATCGTATATATGCCCCTAACAGGCAAAATTACAGTTTATGGGCGGGTACACGCCCTATCGCTTGCGGGAAAAACACGCAAATCTGAGAGCATGGCGTAGTAATAGGCAGGGGCACTACGAACCTAATTTGCGATGCGATACGAATTTGGACAGAAGGGGAAGCGTGCCTGGATAGACTAATTGTATAATGCGACCGCTGGCCCGATGTGCAAAATCCGGGTTCGAATCCCGGTCCCCATTGAATTTATTGCGATGCCCTGCAACGATCTGTCTGTTTATTTCGAATTCGTAAAGGACGCCGAAGGTGGCTACAGAAAATAAAGGCGAAACGCGTATGTCAATAAAAATTTTGTTGCATTCATTTGCAATAGAAAATTACAGTTGTAATTAGCAACATAGGTGTTCCGTGACGTGTCGTGCTAATATACCTCTCGTTCCGACGTAAGAGACGTTCAAAATGTTTGTAACGCGAAGGGCATGAAAGGGAAGCATCAGTCGGGAAGGGAGTAAGACACGGTTGTAGCCTTTCTCCGGTGTTATTCAATTTGTACATCGAGCAGGCGGTGAAGGAAAGCAAGGAAAAATTTGGAATGGGGATTAAAGTTCAGGGGGAAGAAATAAAAACATTGCGTTTTCCTGATGACATTGTAATTCTGTCAGAGACAGCAAAGGACCTGGAAGAGCAGTTGAATGGAATGGACAGTGTGTTGAAGCTATCGTATAAAATGAACATTAACAAGAGCAAAACAAAATAATGGAATGCGGTCTTAGAACATCAGTCGATGCTGAAGGAATTAGATTAGGTAACGAAACAATGAAGGTGGTAGATGAGTTTTGTTACTTGGGTAGTAAAATAACATGCGATAGTCGCAGTACAGAGGATATAAAATGCAGAATGGCAATGGGAAGAAAAGCATTTTTGAAAAAGAGAAATTTGCTAACATCTAATATTAATTTAAGTGTAAGGAAATCTTTTCTGAAGGAATTTGTGTGGAGTGTTGCCTTGTACGGGAGTGAAACATGGACGATAAGCAGTGTGGACAGGAAAAGAATAGAGGCTTTTGAAATGTGGTGCTACAGAAGAATGCTGAAGATTAGGTGGGTAGATCGCATAACTAATGAAGAGGTACTGAACAGAATTGGTGAGAAAGGGAATTTTTGGCATACCCTGACTAAAAGAAGGGATCGCTTGGTAGGACACATTCTTAGACATCGGGGAATCGTAAAATTAGCATTGGAGGGAAGTGTGTGGGGTAAAAATCGCAGAGGGAGACCAAGAGACACGTATAGTAAGCAGATTCAAGTGGATGTGGGTTGCTGTTCTTATGAGGAGATGAAAAGGCTTGCTCAGGATAGAGTAAGGTGGAGAGCTGCATCAAACCAGTCTCCGGACTGAAGACCATAACAACAGCTTATGGGACCGAACTACGGGTTCATCAGTCCCTAAACTTACAAACTACTTATGAACTAGCTAACACTAAGGACGGCACAAACATCCATGCGGATTCGAACCCCCGACCGTAGTGCGTAAGAGACGTGAAGCGTTTTCACACGGACTGCGCACCGTACGCGTTTCGCGACACAGTGGCATTCCTGGAGGAAGCGAGATGATGGAAAGCGAGGCGGCAACAGTGTCGGGTAGGCGCTCCCCCAGGTACTCGGGCACCCCTGCCGCCACCTGCGCCCCTCCCCCTCCCCCTGCCCTCCCCCCACCACTCGCCATTCTGTGCGCCGCCCCTCCCCTCACACATCCTGCGTGCAGTCTGCGCTGCTGCGCGCAGAACCTGCACACAATAAACATGCAGACGCGATCACAGTAATTGCACTGCCGCAAGTCACCGCGTTCTCCATAAGATATTCATACATTCTATCTGCCTCAGCTGTTTATATTTGCGGTGAGTTAACTGCCAGTCCTGTCGGCATTTCGCAGTAATACGTGAGCGATATTCGTTAGCGCGTATCGATGTCCCAAATACAAGTTTTGTACGTTGAAAAAGGGTCGCGGATATGCGCCATTTTACGTTAAGTGATCACTTTCTGGTGTGAAGGCGCGGAGCTGTTGACAACGACGCCAGATCGAGATGGCTATTTCTCATTCACGAATTTCGCCCCCGACAAAATAAAATTTTCTTTCCATCTCTTTTTCTGACCATTCTTTAAACCTCTTCGTGACTTTGTAGAGGAAGTTCAATGCGATTTTGGCTACTTGGGATTATGAAAGGTTGGAAAACAAGATTATTTAGTTTTACTTGTTTTTTTCATGAATTTCTTCAATTCAGTAGGTTATTTTTGTAAAACGTTGTTAAAAAGGGATGAATGAGGCGTCAGTCGTTGTGGAGTACTGGCGCAACTTGCTCCGCCCAAGGCGAGTTCCTTTGTCATCTTTTTCTGTTAATCCTTTTTTGCGGGTGACGCACGTCAAGGAAAAGAAATTTTCAAAAATGTTCAAATGTTTGTAAAGCTTATGGGACTTAACTACAGGGTCATCAGTCCCTAAACTTACACACTACTTATGAACTAGCTAACACTAATGACGGCACAAATATCCATGCCCGAGAGGGGATTCGAACCCCCGACCGTAGTGGCCGTGCAGACCGTGACTGGAGCGCCTCAGTCCCCTCGGCCACCGCGGCCGGCAGAGATTTTACGTTTCTAAATACATAATTGAGGGAAAACACTTTCATCTCATGGATCACTTACAAATAAAAAAGGATAAAAAACAAAACAGTTAAATATGAGTAAAGTTATAGCAAAAAAGTCGTTCAGAACTTCAAAAAAAAATCGATTAAAGAGACGCTGAAAAAAATGAATACGGCGTCTGCCTAGTAAGCACATGATCAGGGTTCGAGCCCCGAAATAGGCTCAAACTATGAAAAAACGTTTGATAGTGCGTTTACCCACGAAAGGTAAAATCCTGGGTTCCAATCCCAGTCCGGCACAGTTTTAATCTGCCAGGAAGTAACAGAAGTCTACGTTACCACTATTGTATGGCTGGCACCGGCTAAATTGTGCCAATCGATTTTTAATGTGATACTGATTGCAAAATAAATTAAATTTTAATGTATATGGCGGTTGTTTCACTCTGTTCAACGAATTTATGGGCAAACTTTGTTTACAAGATTGATCAATCAAAAGTGAAGGCCGTAAACTCCACAAAATACCTAGGAATTACTATTACTTCAGACTTAAACTGAAAGAACACATAGATAATGTGGAAAAGGCGAACCAGAGACTGCGTTTTATTGGCAGAACCCTTAAAAGACGAAGATTTTATACGAGGGAAAGCTTTGTAAACTACTGATAAATATGAAGCATTGAATTAACATTTGTGATGCAGTGGGAATTGAACCCGGACCTCAATGCCTACGAGGCAGACGTCTTACCGCTAGACCACTTATATGGGACAAACCTTTTCATATTATTCAAATAACATGACTTTCTGGCTAAATAGTTACAGTATGAGACTCTAATTATCTTTAACTAATTTTACTGTTGCCTACAGGATAATTAATTTGAAAAGTCTAGACTGATATACCAGATCTGAACAGAGTAAGCTACTTTCTGAATCAGTAAGCAGTAAAACGCACACTTTGCAAACGAACTAAATTGATGATTATTCATAAATCTAACACTATCTTTCAATATCTTATATATCAAGATTATTATGAAAAATTCTAGCTATCGTCCGATTTCTGATTTAAATAATTACTCTTTACCTAAATCTTTTAACATAAACTTCTATATAAACTGTCTGAGAAAATTCACACGTATTTTTGTTGAGAATGCAATTATAAGGAATAAAATCAGTTTCTTCACTGCATTAATAAATATTTAGGATACTCGGGTAATCTTTTGCACTTATAAGGTTAGAAACCTACATAGGTCAGTGACTTAGGAAAATGACGGGTGGAACACAGGTTAAAATGAAATTTGGTTGTTATTCATATTACATACAAAGGTGTGTCTCTGGCTTACAAAAGTAATAAAGATTGCATTGCCCGTGTTCACAGAGAAGAGCAGGTGCGTGGTTCGCCGTTGCGCAATTGTACAAGTATGGGCTCATTGCTGTGGCTTTTGCAATCTTCTTGGCGTCGGAAATTTAAAACAATTAAGCCACCAATACTTGCGCCGTTGCCCACAATTTGCCGCGTTTGTTACCCGAGGCCATTTCCAGAAAATCTTGCAATATTGGCCTGATAAAACAGTGTCCTCTGCACGCTGCTCACCCGTCGAAGTCTCAGACAGTACGCTTTCAACTAGAATGTTCGTAGCGCGTAACAGCACTGCTTTGGCTCGCTTTCCCACCTATTCTATTCACGCACGCTCTTTCCGTTTTTTAGTTCTTCACAGGTGCGCCTCGGTTGCACAGTGGTAGAGTGCCAGACTACAAATCCAAAGGTCGCGGGTTCGATCCCAGCCAGGTCCTAGGATTTTTATCTGTCACTTTCCACTTCTTTCACCTCTGGCAGCATCGCTCATGTGAAAAATACCGAGGAACACCGTGGTTCGGAACCCACGTTAAACTGTAGGTCCCCCTATAACTGGCTGGGTAAGTCAGTTCCTCCAAACAGGACCATGCCTAGTAAAGCACTGTGGTGTTCAAACCAATCTTCGGATTGTTGACTGCTTTACCTTTAGTTCTTCACACAGGCTTTTACATTACACATACATTTATAAAATCCCTAACCTAGATCCTCTATAAAGCTATTACAATAAAGTAATCTCAAAATTATTAACATTACAATCCACACAAGAGTAAAATACACATTTTTAAAATAATTAATAAAATATAAAAATGTTCAAAGCTTTTATGAGTACAAAGATAGCTCATCCATAGAACATTACTACACATACATTAATACAATAATGGGGAAAAAATCGATATGCAACAAATTTGTACATTTTGAAGAAATATAGCAATACGGTGTCACATTTGCAGCAGAACTACTAAAGAAACTGCATACACTACGCGTGTCCCTCCTTTTTTGGAGTATTACTGCCCAGTGTGGGATCCTTATCAGGTGGGTTTGACGGAGGACTTCGAAAGAGCCCAAAGAAGGACAGCTCGTTTTGTATTGTCACGATACAGTGGAGACAGCGTTACGGAAATGATACAGGATCTGGGATGGAAATCGTTTCAACGGCGCTTATCGCTGCGGCGTGGTCCACTTACGAAACTCCAATCTCCAACATTCTCCTCCGAATGCGAAAATATATTGTTGACTCCCACTTACATAGGTAGAAAAGATCATCACAATAAAATACGAGAAATCAGAGCTCGAACGGAGAGATTCAGGCGTTCTTTCTTCCCGCGCGCTATTCGAGAATGGAATGGGAGATAAATAGTATAAAGGTAGTTCGATGAACCCTCTGCCAGGCACTTAAATGTGATTTGCAGAGTATTAGATGTAGATGTAGAAACGGAGTGCTTGATTCATGTCAGTGATGGATCAAATTAATCTGTTCATTGTGAAGACGCATTCAGTGGTCGCATTCGTATAGGTAAAAACATCACAACGCCACGGCAGTCTCTGCTCGCAATGGTCGATGCTCTTTCATCCTGTGTGCAGTAACATTGCAGCTGGTGACCTATTAGCTGACACAGCTGTCAGAGGTGTACCTTTCGCACCCTGCGAGAGAATGTGGTTTCAGATCACTTACTTATTGGACTTTGATGCTTGTAACTGAGGAGATCTTCAGATCTTGCTCCCTTGGTTGTTTTCACCGTGGCGTTAAACTAAATCTTTGCTGTATGCGACTGAAGTAAAATGGTTGGCAGTATCCGACCTGCCTGTTTCGTTACCCAACAGACAGCAGGATTCTTTTTTTTTTTTTTTTTTTTAAATCAAGTCCTGTGAGAATGTATGCCTGAAGACTGGCTCTCAATGCCTTCTGCTAGTTCCATTAGCTCACCCCATGAGTCCAAAGAATTTCTAGGTGGTATTAATAAAAAAAGTAGAGGAAAGTAGGCATGTAACAGAAACTGCAACAGTAAAAATAATTAATCTTATCATTTTCAGTGTGCTGATTAATTTACGGTAACAACAGTAGTCCGCCATATCACTGTCAGTTCCTAAGACCAGCGTCAGTCACGTTAAGGAGGCCTGTGAGCTGCCTACCAATAACTGTGTCCTATAGCACCGTGCTGAGCTTAGGAAAACGAGAATGTGTTACAACGTTTCTAATATTACTTCTATGATACACAGCACAAATTTCAATAAACGGCTGGACTTTAAGTTTGTTCAACCAACAGTTGATGAACATTTGCTGCGAATACAGACAATATTATACGTGACATCAGTAGGATTTTGGTGACACTACAGTACAAACGGTTGCATCTGCTGTGACCGGAAAGCACATACTGCTCATGAATGGCGTCGCAGTCTATTTTACGGTGAATCTAGATTCTTCACTATCCCGAATGACCATTCATTTGCAGTGACTTCGATGTCGACATGAAATTAACCCTTTTGAATGACCATGATCTGCGAGTATGGTGGTGGCATGGGAAGATGTCCCATTCCTTCAATGTTTCCGAGAGTCAGCGCGGTGCCAACTCCTTGCGTCATAGTGTACGGGGGCGTTAGTACGACTAAGTTGACGACTGTTTGCGATAAAGCGAACTCTGAAATGTTCAAATGTTTTTAGAGCTTATGGGACTGAACTACGGGGTCATCAGTCCCTAAACGTACAAACTACTTTTGAACTACCTTATACTAAAGACGGCACAAACATCCATGCCCGCCGGCCGCGGTGGCCGAGGGGATTGCGGCGCTTCAGTCACGGTCTGCACGGCCACAACGGTCGGGGGTTCGAATCCCCCCTCGGGCATGGACATTTGTGCCGTCCTAGTTCGTAAGTAGTTCATAAGTAATTTGTAAGTTTAGGGACTGATGACCCCGTAGTCGAGTCCCAGAAGCTTTACAAACATTTGAACATTTTGAACATCCATGCCCGAGGGGGGATTCGAACCCCCGACCGCAGCGGCCGTACAGACCGCTCGGCCACTGCGGCCGGCAAAGCGAACTGTGATACCACAACGGATATCCTGCGTCCACACGTGTTACCTCTAATGCTATCCTTGACAATGTTTCGGACAAGCTTGGGCACCAACTTCCTCCCAAGGGCAGGATCAAGGATAACTAGGGAATTGTCAGACTTCATAATACTGTGGTGAGGGCCGAAATTTATGCGTCATTTCCCACCAGAGGGCATTAAAATAAAATCGGTATGTGAGGTAAAACAGTATGAAGCTGGTTTCTATAGTACGTAACGTCTCTTACGACTGACGATTAGAAATCACGTACCGATTTCATTTTAACGCCCTTTAGTGACTCGCGCTTACAGCATTTTTTACGTAATCTCCTAATGCCCAAAAAGGTCAATACGCACAGTTCTTACTAATAAATTAAATTTGTGCTTCCGATGTTGCTCCTATTCTAGAAATATTCATAAGCGGTTGCTGAATCAGTCGTCCACAATGAAAAGGAAACAATATGAAGTGATGTGTAAATGCGCTGAAAATATATGGATACACGTGACAAACTACTGACCCCCACAAACGTTAATATACTGTGTAATAACATCGAACAGCTGTTGAAACTGTGAAACAGTTGATGCCTTTAGGTACCACATGCCTGTTGCAGGTTTCGAATGTAGCTGGTTATTACAGGGACTCCTGTTTAATCACGACTGCTCATCGTGGAAATATCACTTGGTGCGTGGGGCCTGCTACTGGGCGACTAAACCGGTAGCTTAATGCAATAAATCACCCTCTGGATGTTACTACTAATCTTCACCAGACGAGTCCCCACCGTCTTCAACGATGGAGACAATAAACGTTCATAATTGATTGCATCGCGATTTTGCCGCGTGAGAATGGCCGTGCGCTCTAAGGCGCCTTGCTTCGGAGCGCACGACTGCTCCCCGTCGGAGAGGAGGTTAAAATAAAGGGAGATGGCGTTATGTATGCCGAGCATATACGAGGTACGTCCAGAAAGTAAGTTCCGTTTGGTTATATAAAACAAACGTGTACAGATACAGAAAAAATATTTATTGTACAAAAATCTACAATTGTTAAACTACGTTTCTACATAGCTGACGAAATTTTGTAGGCACTTGTCATAGCGTGGCACAAGTTTCTGTATGCCTTCTTCATATAAGGTTGCCGCCTGTGTATTCAGCCATGTGGTAGCATGTTCTTTCAGCTCGTCATCGTTGAAGTGTTGACAGGAAAAATTTTAGGTGTAAGAAGAGGATTTCCATCAAAATGTGGTGTTTCTTTACACGATAGTGCCAGATCTCGTGTGGCGAATGTGACCAAACAACTATTACGGGAATTTCACTGGGACGTGTTTGATCATCCGAACAGCCCAGGCCTCGCTCCTAGCCACTTTCACCTCTTCTTACACCTAAAAATCTGTCCTTGGTGGTCAAAATTTCAACGATGATGACGAGCTGAAAGAACATGCTACCACATGGCTGAATACACAGGCGGCAACCTTCTATGAAGAAGGCATACAGAAGCTTGTGCCACGCTATGACAAGTGCCTATAAAATTTCGGCAGCTATGTAGAAAAGTAGTTTAACAGTTGTAGATTTTTGTACAATAAATATTTTTTTCTGTATCTGTAAACTTTTTCATATATAATCAAACGGAACTTACTTTCTGGACGTACCTCGTACTTCATTTGAAGCCTGTCCACCATCTTGTCAGTTATGGAATGCTATTTCTCTTTTAAAACTATGCGTTAAGTCAACCGTCTTATTGTTAATACATTGAACTGACAGTCACAGCAAACTATGTACTTTCAAGCAATATAATTTCTTGAATAAATAGTAATAAATACTCAACATAATATATTTGAATACTTACTTTTTAACGTGAACATTAACAAGAGCAAAACAAAAATAATGGAATGCGGTCTTAGAAAATCAGGCGATGCTGAAGGAATTAGATTAGGTAACGAAACAATGAAGGTGGTAGATGAGTTTTGTTACTTGGGTAGTAAAATAACATGCGATGGTCGCAGTACAGAAGATATAAAATGCAGAATGGCAATGGGAAGAAAAGCATTTTTGAAAAAGAGAAATTTGCTAACATCGAATATTAATTTAAGGGTAAGGAAGTCTTTTCTGAAAGCATTTGTGTGGAGTGTTGCCTTGTACGGGAGTGAAACATGGACGATAAGCAGGGCGGACAGGAAGAGAATAGAGGCTTTTGAAATGTGGTGCTACAGAAGAATGCTGAAGATTAGGTGGGTAGATCACATAACTAATGAAGAGGTACTGAACAGAATTGGCGAGAAAAGGAATTTTTGGCATACCCTGACTAAAAGAAGGGATCGCTTGGTAGGACACATTCTTAGACATCGAGGAATCGTAAATTTAGCATTGGAGGGAAGTGTGTGGGGTAAAAATCGCAGAGGGAGGCCAAGAGACGCGTACAGTAAGCAGATTCAAGTGGATGTCGGTTGCCGTTCTTATGAGGAGATGAAAAGGCTTGCTCAGGATAGAGTAGGGTGGAGAGCTGCATCAAACCAGTCTCCGGACTGAAGACCATAACAACAACAACGCTAAT
Source organism: Locusta migratoria (assembly GCA_026315105.1). NCBI lineage: Eukaryota > Metazoa > Arthropoda > Insecta > Orthoptera > Acrididae > Locusta > Locusta migratoria. The sequence continues at coordinate 77,899,574 of CM048755.1, read as the reverse complement.
TTTCACTCTTTTGACACATTGTACTTCACGGCAAAACCGCCGGACGTTTTATTCCTGTTTTAATTTACATAGAACATCAGTTGTACAATACGAACACTTCTCCGAGACTTTGCACTATGGCGGCGGCAGGCGTCACGTTTTCAGCGTCTCCCTGTGTTCCAATCTCCTCGGGCATGCGTGTGTGTGTTGTCCTCAGCATGAGTTAGTATAAGTTGTTCGTTACACTAGGGACCACTGTAGTTTCGTCCCATAAGTTTAAAAATGTTTCGACATTTTGAACATCGCGATTTTGCGCAGCTCGAGGGCCCAGAAGCTGTCGTAATGCAATTCTGTAAAAGGTAGCCTAATAAAGAGGTAAAATTCACGGCCCAAAGTACTATTTTACTTATTCATTTACAACAATTGTCGGCCACATTTTGTTTTATCTCGTCTTATGGCTAGACACTTCTCTTGATTTAATGATTGATCTGAAGAGTGCTGTAAATGCAACACAGGACAGTAATCATCGAATACTTCGTAATTGAGGTCTAGTGTAATAAAGTATTTTGTCTCTAACATTTTTCAACATCACTAAACCGTTTAGATCTTTAATGACTCTGTGGCTGAGTAGTGAAGTGCCAGACTTTCCATAGTTCGTGATTTCGATCCCCAGTCAATCTTAGGATTTTTGTCTATCACTTCTCACTTCCTTGCCGAGTTGCATGGTGGTTCGGAATGCACTTTAAAATTGAAGTCCCATTATAACCGGCTTAGGTCGGAAGCCGGCAGTGGCGGACCACCTCCATCAGCAGCCTGCCATGTGGCGTTGGAACCAGTCTGCGGACTTGCCTTTTACCTCCTCCCTGACCACGTCAGGAAATAATAGAAAAATTGACATTTTCCGTTCCTTTAAGGAGACAAGAATAACAACTTGAAAATATTGCTTACACGACGATGTTTCAGGGGATTTTTTTTTACAAATGATCACAGACTTTACAGCAAAGCTTTACTTACCAAGACTGTACCAGACATGCAACGCAGCAGGCGGTAGCGGTAGATAAAAAATCATTTTCGTGAATCTGTAGTTCCTTCTATGTATGTATCTATACAATGTTAGCCGGCCGCGGTGGCCGAGGAGACTGAGGCGCTCCAGTCACGGTCTGCACGGCCACTACGGTCGGGGGTTCGAATCCCCCTTCGGGCATGGATATTTGTGCCGTCCTTAGTCTTAGTTAGTTCATAAGTAGTTTGTAAGTTTAGGGACTGATGACCCCGTAGTTAAGTCCCATAGACTTTACAAACATTTGAACATTTATACAATGTTAGTTGACAATTTCTGATAACTTTTATGCGTCTATCTTTGTGTTCGCATAATTCTCTGCTTCCACCATTTTTTTTCTAAGGATTTTACGTAATAGGCCCTATGTTTCTGTTTCTGTGCCGCCTCATTGTCGTAGCGTGCTTGAAGTAACACAAATTTATTGTAACGCCTCAATTTGACTTCTTCTGGTACGTTTATTTTATTGAGGTCGTCTGGTTTCTGAATTTTTCTTCTGTTGATTTTTGATGCTACTATTTTGGTATATTACCCTAAATACTTGAATTTTTCCACTCTGTTAACCTTTCAGTACTTTGTATGGTTTTTATATTTTGATGAACAGAGTTTTAGTATAATGGAAACAAAAAGAAATGATTAAACATGCATAATGGATTCAGACAATATAGTCAAATTCCCAGAGTATTAAAACAGAGTTTAACAATGATACCGATTATTGTTTTTAATCGATAATTTTATAGCCGTATATTTAATGTATCTGATTGTGGTAAACTATTCAGGAGCAAAGACGTGAGTCTAAACGGGAACAGTATGGAACTAAAGCCACTTTGTGTACCACCCTTGTGGCAGGACTGTAAGAGGTGGTGACTTTCACATTGCTAGCATCTTCGGATGCTTATTCCACATCGGTTGGCGGTCGGCTATAATCCCCCCAAAAATTATGTTCGTTAGAAAATCTATGGGATTATATTTGCATTCAATATGTCAGTTAAGTATTTAATTTATTGATGCACATCTTCTTCAAAATGTTTAGACTAAAATCAATTGTCTGCATACTTTCACAAATTTGTTGACAATATGTACGTTTCTACGCCTTCAGTCATATATTTACAAGACATACTGTGATGCCATAAAACAGTTTCATCAAAACAGTATTAACTGTGGTAAACCTTCCTCAATGCCTCTAAACTCGACGATATACTGACTGATTTGTTCCCCGTCTTCGCAGAATGCACAGGGTGTACATTTAGAGTTAACTGACAAGCCGTAATATCAATCTACACTGCGAGTGTAAGGTATTATTGGATTTTTTTTCTGTTCCGCCTCTCCAGCTGTCCGTTATATCTTATAAAGATATTTTTGGCGTCTAGATGTGGCACTCCCGTCAGAAGGCTTGTGAGGTTTTGCGCTGCGCCTTTTTTCTCGGGCCGTCCGTATGAATAGCTTTTCATGTGCGGACACCAGTCGAAGGAATCTCGCCCCGCATGGTCCCCAGGCGGAGTTTATTCGCCTGTATACCGATTCTTTCATGTTCTTACCGACTTCTGTAGCTGGGAATTTACGATTTTAATCTCGAGAGTGGACTCGTTGAAACCACTCCATTACAACAAAAGCCTTGAACTGTGTATTTCTTTTCTGAACCTACGTAACTTCACCTAAGTAGCACGCGTGACGTCAGAAACTATAAAAGTTAAGCATTTATTTATGAGCGGAATAATCCGTAAGAATTGAGATATGAAAGGGGCGGATGCTGCGGCATTAACGTATGAAGGAGTGCGCCTTACTCTAGTCTGAATAAATTACATGTAGGCGCACGCGTACTCCTCACTTGGTATTTGGCGGATACCAACATTTGAACTGTTCATACTGACCTAACCTTCAACTCGAGTTCTTATGAAAATTATAAATATTTCTAACTTCTAAAGTTTTACAAATACAACAACGAAGAATAGAGGGTATCATTACAGCACGCTCCAGTGCCAATATTATCTAAATATTTAGAACGAGGTATATCAGAATAAATGTGTCCATTTTCTTTCATTGTTGGAATTGAAATAAATACCAAGCATAGGATCGGAGGAAATGTAAAACCACATACTTTAGTATCAGATCCAGGAGTTTCAGGTACACACAGATGCATGTTCTACAAATATTTATCAAATCAAATGTTCAAATGTTTGTATAGTCTATGGGACTTAACTACGGGGTCATCAGTCCATAAACTTACAAACTACTTATGAACTACTTACAAACTAGGACGGCACAAATATCCATGCCCGAGGGGGGATTCGAACCCCCGACCGTAGTGGCCTTGCAGACCGTGACTGGAGCGCCTCAGTCTCCTCGGCCACCGCGGCCGGCAAATATTTATCACTTCAGTAAACATTGCTAATCGGTTTTAATAATTATACAACCTAAATAAAACATTTTCAATATTCACTTTCTTTAACTACATCACATCTCCGGAACCCTCAACAAATAATGTAAAAAAAAAACTTTCTGAAAAGTAATTCACGAACATGTCTTTTGAGACCCTCAGAATAACGTTGTTCTATTGAATACCATGGTGATGAACTGAAATTCGTTGCCTCGGCAGAATAACTGTGTGCACTAAGGCGCCTTGCTGCGGTGCGCGCGGCCGTTCGACGTCGGAGGTTCGAGTCCTCCCTCGGACGTGCGCGCGTGTGTGTGTGTGTGTGTGTGTGTGTGTGTGTGTGTGTTTGTTCTTAGGATAAATTAACAAATATTTGAAATTCGTTATAGCTTTAGCAATCACCTACATAGCGAGACATGATCATCATGATAAAATAAGAGAAATCAGATCGAAAACAGAAAAATTTAGGTGTTCCTTTTTCCCGCGAGCTATTAGAGACTGGAACTATGTAGGACTGTCTTAAAAGTTCAATACCACAATAATTATAAATTACTTTTACACTGCTTTAGAATTATTTCACTATAAGCTTATTCCGGCCTTAGGCCATCATCAGGTGTTGTTACTTATAATATTGTTGTCGTTTATTTGCTGCCCAATTGATTTTAAAAGCTGATGTAATGCTTATCTGTTGCTGCTTATCAGTATATGTATTAATCGATTAATATAACCAGTACTGCTGCACATATACAGATAAGCAGCACTAGATAAACATAGTGAAATAATAAAGTTATAAAGCAGTGTAAAAATAACTTATTGTGGTATTGAACATGTCGCTCAAAGACAAACTCTACACTGCGGGCCCCAGAGAACGGAAATTGCCTTAAAAGTGGTTTGATGAATCCTCTGCCATGCACTTCAGTGTGACTTGCGGAGTATCTCTGTAGATGTAGATGTAGCTTTAACCCAGATAGCGCAGAATTATTTTTGGTTTAATTTCTTCTCAGAAATTATTAATTACCTTCATATTATCGTTTAAGTGATTTTTTTTTCACATTCACGCCATTAGTTTAGCAATACTGCCCTTCTTTCTGGTACGATGTCAAAATGATTTTTTTAATAATCTTAATCTGATGAATCATTATTATTAAAACAACATTTAAGATGAAATATATACATATAAATGTCTCAAAAATTGAAGAAAGTTTAAGAAATATTAGCTCAACTATGAAGAATCCTTCAATACGTTCTATATGAACCTCAACTTTGCAACTGTATCAAACCACTTTGCAATCGCCAATACAAGCTAAAATTGATCTGCAATGGGAGCAGGCTATTCAAAGAAATAAAATTTGACACTGTAGACAAATTCTTCCAGACAAGAATAAAAAAGTAAGCTGTCGCTCTCGTCCTTCTGGAAGGTCGTCAGCGCTATATGGGGTAAGCATGCCAAAATTAAGCTAGTAAATAGTTACCTTTGTGTAATATAGGCCTATGTCGGGTCTCTAGTAAAACCCTTCCCGTTAACAGGGTTGAGAATAAAATCCGCTACCAGTCACATTAAAGATAAAAAAATGTTCAAATGTTTGTATAGCTTATCATCATCAGTCCCTAAACTTACAAACTACTTATGAACTAGCTTACACTAAGGACGGCACAAATATCCATGCCCGAGGGGGGATTCGAACCTCCGACCGTAGTGGCCGTGCAGACCGTGACTGACGCGCCGCAGTCCCCTCGGTCACCGCGGCCGGCCATTAAAGATCGTATTATTTATTTATACACGATCGGTCTCGGGTTTGTGTCCATCTTCAGGTGCTTAAAACATTCAGAAAATTACATGTATCCAAATATAAAGGAATCTGGAAAACTCACAGGAAGTAATAGACAAAATCAAGAATTTAGACATACCAGCTACAACAACCCTCATATGCTTTGATGTCACATTAATGTACACCTGCATACCAATAGATGAAACAATCAACATCATCACACACAGACTAAGACAACAGGGAAACACACCAGACACAAACATTGATGGAATAGAAACCATACTCAGGACCATAATAGAACAAAATTACTTTGTGCTCAATAAAGAATTCTACTCTCAACAGGAAGGACTACCAATGGGATCACCGATTAGTAGCCTTGTAACTAACATCTTCGTGAACAACCTGGAAAAGAAAATTTTCAGGTACATAATACAACCTAAGAAATACTGAGTCATATACTGGTACCGTTACGTTTCTGGATATCACAATAAAAAGAACAAACAACAGCCATGAATTCACAATACTCAGAAAACCCACCACCACGAGTACCATAATCCACCGTCTATCGAATTACCCGGCTGCACACAAACAGGCAAGCTTCAGATTTCTGCTCAACAGACTAAACGGAACACCCATCAGCAAACAAAACTACACACAGGAACTGAACACAATAAAACAAACAGGATTGGAGAATGGTTATGATACCCATATAATAGACAGACTAAACCAACAAATATGCAAAAAGAAAAATAATTAACAGGTCACAAACACACATACACACACACACACACACACACACACACACACACACACACACACTGGACCCCACACAATACAGAACATAACATACTGACAATGACGACAGACCAGGCACAACACACAACAGGAAACAAATGGCACATGTTCACCTACAACAACAAAATAATTCACAGGATAGGTAACATATTTAAGAAACAGGGACTCCAAATAGGATACAGGACAGACAACATAATACTGAAGAACCTCAGAACACAGACAACACCAACAGACAAATTCAACAGATCAGGCATAAATGAACTCAAATCCAATACATGTCAGTCAGTATGCATTGGACAAACTTGTAGGAATTTCAAAACCAGATATTCAGAACACCTCAGAGCACGAAAAAGTCACAATTCTCATAGACATTTGCAGACCACCTAATAGCTCACAACCATCACCCAACAAAAATAGATATATACTTAAAGATAATAAAATCAAGCCACAACCTATACCACAAACTCGCAATAGAAGAAAACTATCACATACAATAAGCAATAGCAGAAGAATAATCAGTCATGAATGAATACACCACACCATGGAAAATTACATTATTCAACCCATTAAATGAATTGTACAGAAAGGTGGACACAGCTGAAACACACACACACACACACACAGAGAGAGAGAGAGAGAGAGAGAGAGAGAGAGAGAGAGAGAGAGAGAAAACAAACACTATTCAAATTCCACTGGAGAACAAGTGAAAGTCAACTAACAAATACGCATATTAACAAAGTATACACAGGCTAATTTCTAAAGTGGGAAGTGTTTGTGATAGAAAAATGTCCGCAAAATATGAGTATTACATGTGTGCTATCTACAAAAACGTGGAGGAGGAAGTGAACGCTAAAAGAAATTCTAAGTAATAGATAGTAGGCGGACGGTCGAAATATCCCCACAGACCAAATTTACGTTTTCACACCATAAGTAGCGTTTTTTAAAATTCTCACAAGATTGAAAGAGATAATTTTGCTTGCAGATGACAACGCTACCAGTACATAACTATGTAGAAAGGGGCCCACATGACCACAGAATGTAAAAGAAGGTAAAAACGAAAATAATATTCACGACTTTTTAGGCCTAAATTTACACATAGTACAGTAGTAAAATCAATGTATTTTGTTTTCACAGCATTAAATAAATGGAAAACCCACTGATGATGGCTTAGAGGTGCTGAAACTAGTTTGGGTGTATAAAAACACACTATTTTGCATATCAGGCGGACCTCATACCCTGAAATTTATAAACAAAGTGTAAGGTGTGAGTTCACATTTCTGTGCAGTGATGATCACACATTGTACTAAAAATGGCAAGCAGAATAGAAATACCAGTAAGGAGGTTATGAACGGAAAGTGTGTTCGCAAAGGTATGTAAACAGTGCGTCACAGGGACAATCGCGATTTGGATACAATATTAACTCCACCACCATGCTACATGTGTAATATTCTGAATGTTTTAAGCACCTGAAGATAGGCACAAGCCTAAAACCGGCCGCATATATATATATATATATATATATATATATATATATATATATATATATATATATATAATACGATCTTTAATGTGACTGGTAGTGGATTTTATTCTCAACCCTGGGAACAGCCACGGAGTTCAAATACATCCATCATGGATAAAACACCCTTCACGTTAATCGTACTGGTCCAAGGTATTTAATTTAAACTTAATATGTAATTAGAACGATACCGTTTGACTAATTTTATTTTTAATGGTGCCAATACTTGTAAACTATCGAAGCGAACACTTGCTTATTATGTTATTATTTTGTTGCAGGTGAGTGACTAACCACGAGCTGGCTGCCAGAATCAAGAATAATGTTGCGGAACACATATCACAGCAAGTTTTCGTTTCCATCTTCATTTATTCACATATACTACTCATTCCAAAATTTTGATACGCGCTGCGCTTCATGTTTGGAGTCCTTCATAATTTAGAGATTTTGTGTTCACTGTGACCTAAAGGAACACGAAAAAATCAATAATGTATCCATGTATTACTTTTGTGATTACAAAGACAACGTACTGCTTCCAAATGTACCACCTCTAGCCACCGTAAACTGTACACACATTATACTAGTGGTTAACGGATTACAAACGCACTCCTGCCTACATTTCGCGCTTGGTTAATATCGGTAAGTGCGGAGAGTTCATGTCTTTGACTGTTGGAGCATTGCGATAATTCAAGCTGCTTCTCATAGCAAGTCAACAGTAATATGTTGTTATAGAATCTATATTTATCTGCTTCTGAATATTTTGTCGTTATGCGTTGTTTCATTCCAATCCTAAATATATCCCGGAGACAACGTATTTTGTAACTATAAGTAACTGTTTTTCCAATATCATAAACAATGTGTGACAACACGTTGCTCATTCTTAACATAGAGTATACAAAAAAAAAAAAAAAAAAAAAAAAAAAAAAAAAAAAAAAGGGGGGGGGAGAGAAAAAAGGGGAGAGAAATTATTTATTTCGAATTGACTAGTAAGAGAGAGCGATACGCTTGTAGAAAAATGCCTAGACTACAGGACTAATTTTTTAACTATGAAATATTTTTACGACAGAAAAGTGACGCTTTCAGATGATTCAGTGATTTGTGCAGTGTTGAAACCAGTTCACAGTACTGCACTTTTATTATAAGTCTGGCCTCGTCTGCCCACAAAATGTTGCACGTAAATTTTACGGTGTCAACACAGCGCGATCTCGCACTAAAAACGGCAACTATTCTGAAATTTGTGCTTATATTTTTAACAAAGAATACATACTTATGTGAAAACATCTACATCGATTCTTCCTGCAAAAGTTTTGGAAGTCTTAATTTTTCGCTTTTCTCTTAGTTTTAGATCAGCCTACAGTTCTGTGTGCGAATTAACAAGATCACATTTACTTTAATACAGAGTGAGTAAGAAGAAAACTAAGTGAAAGTAACAACAGATTGAGTCTTCACTACCAACATATTTGTTCCGCTTCAGGCATCCGTATCTTTCAGTCAATTCTAAAATTAATTAACTGCGGTAAAAAAGAAACCGCAAAGACTGCTGCCAGTTAAAAGCCTTTAGAAGCCACTTTCTGACAATTCCGAGGGAAAAATTAGCTTTCTGCGAAACGACGTCGTTATCACAGCATACAACTCAGGGGAAAGCACGGGAGTGTAGTGAAAACTTTCCTTTGTAACGCAATAAAGCAAACAATCGTTCTCACAGTAAGCATCTTGAGAAAGTGTATCTGAGGCTCGAGATGTAAATCAAAGAAAAGCTTTATTTCAAAAGCTTTCGTGAGCGTTAGAATTGAAACAGGATTTGGTGTGAAGGAACGATAAATCTAAATATCGACACGAGAAACGACACAATCGACATTACTATTATTATTGTTATTATTAAGTGCATATCATTGAATTTGTTGTACTCAGCTGTAAATTTTTTGAGTTACATTTTAGACGTTTTCAGTTCGGTTATTTACAAGAATTCCATGCATTTGTACTCTTGCGCTATTGGTCAAATTCCCCCGTAAAGGTCATTTCCAAGACGGTAGATATCGATGATTCATATCATTATTCAGCTCTAAAGGTTGTCGAAGCCAATAGGAATGGTAGCCACGTAGCCGGCAAGCTTCCTAATTAAAATCATGAAACTTGTTGCATGCGGTAATAGTCATGCTATAAGACCTACCCCCTCTTGCAGGAATAGTCAAAATGATCCTGCCTCTACTTGCAAATGGTCTGCAAATCCGAAATTGGCCAACTGTGCAAGAATGAAAATAAACCGAATTTTGTAAAACAGCCAAGGTGGAATCGTTTCAAATTGTCCTTGAACATTAATTTTATTTTTAGTTATAAAAGTCACTGGTTGCTGCCACTATTTCGCTATATAGTATCAACTGAAATTTTTAATTTCATTTTTAGTAATGTTTAATCAACATACGACACATGCAGATACAGAAGAAACCTGGAGTTGTCAATACAGATTCACTATTACCAAATCGTATTGATCAAAATTTATATTTAAAAAATGTATCAGAAAGACAACGAAGAACCTAAAATTTCACACGACTCCTTGATCACATGTGTGCTTTTTATTTTATTTGTTGGATAATCCCCTTCTTCAACTTACTTAATTTCACGTAAGTTTTTCCGACACAAATTTATCGTCAGATACGGTAGTCAAATTTACAAAGCATAAAATCAGATGTTTCATTTATATGTATCGTTAGTAGTTTTCCTGTTTTCTCCATTTATTTAAGGTGTCTGATATCGCCTGCATGTCAAAACACCTTATGAAAGTGAAATAATATAACTTAAAGATGCGGCCAATGTAGAAGAAGAAAAAAATAGCACGTCGATGAAGTGATACAAACAACTTCGTTTCTTTGTAGTAATTCCACATCTACATAAATACTCTGAAAGTCACATTGTAGTGCATGGCAGAGGGTTCATCGAACCGCATTGTAGATATTTCTCTATAGTTCCAATCTTTAATAGCTCGCAGGAAAAAGGAACACCTTAATCTTACTGTTTTCGATTTGCTTTCTCTTATTTTATTCTGATGATCATGTCTCTCTATGTAGGTGGGTGCTAACAAGATCTGTTCGCATTCGGAAGAGAATGTTGGCGAAAGAAATTTCGCAAATAGATTTCGTCGCAACGAATAACGCGTTTCTTTCAATGATTACCATCCTAACTCGGGCATCATGTCCATGACACACTCTCCCCTATATCGCGATAATCCAAACGACCTGCCCTTCTCTGAACGTTCTCGAAATCGTCCACAAGTCACACTGTATGATGTTACGGAAGATTATTTCTCACTTTCAGAGCATTTGTTGATGGATATGATTTATAGGACTGTTACTTGATGTTCATGCGGAAGTACTCCCGTGAATAATTTTACGTCAAACGCAGAGTGATCTCATTGTGTAATTAAAGATCCCTCTATTAGTCCAAACACGAGATTTCATCTCCTTACAATTCTAAAAAGCCCGATCAAATAAACCCCGGCTCACTACGCTAGATGACAAAGTTAATTTTTCAAAACTAATAACACTTTAACTGTAAAAAATAACTACGTGTTATTTTGACCAGAATAACAGTTGTATTATTAATTACAGTGTATAACATGGGTATGCTTGAAGAAAGCACTTATCGCGGACCCTACATACCCCTCGCGTTATCACGCTTCATCACAGGGTATTTTCTAGGCTCTTGGTACATTAACTACATTGAATGCTTTGGTGAGGCGAGTGTCAACAGCCGTAATATATTTTATAAAATGCATTTTTTTAAAACCATCAGCTGTTTACGTTCTCACCTTTTATGTCATGTTTGACTGATAGATTTTATCTAAGATGACCACAGTAATTTTTTACACTTTTAGTTATACTGACTCCTGTTTATCTCAGTTGGATGTATTTTATTTGATGCATTTTACCATACTGTTTTAACATCATTTTATCCATGAAGATGGTCTATGACCGAAACTGGTAGATGTATAAGGTTTTTAATAAACAGCTGATGGTTTTAAAAAAATGCACTTTATGAAATTAACTACATTCATTACTTCATTGTAACTTACTATGCAAAGTGGAAGTCAACTTTTTGTGCTTCTTTAACAGTTAGGTCGCTGTTCATATTTTTACACCAGTTCTGTTTTCTTGATGTATATTTATGAGGTTGTTAACAATCATTGAGGCTTCATTTCATATTTTTATAAAACATGATAGAATGGTAACGACTAATTGGGTACTACGACTAATTTTAAGACCTGATAATTTATTACCTGCACATAAAATCAATATGTGAGTTTCTCTAGGTTGTGGAAAACCAAATAAGCATACTTTATATTTTAAAGAACTTATTGAGGCTAATAAAATTAAATACATTGTCATTTCAGGGTATCCAGAACCATATTATCAGTGGATATTATTTAGCTAGCCAACTTAATCGTAGTTTCCTGGCATTTTCCAGGGAGAACGTTATCAGCTCCCTTAAAAACCACACAGGACCTGTATTTATCCAATCGGGAGGACAGCGGTTCAAACCGCCTACGGCCATCTTGATTCAGGTTTTCCCTGATTTCTGCAAATCGCTCCAGCCAAATGCCGGGATGGTTCCTTCGAGGGATACGGCAGATTTCCTTACCCATCCCTGACAAAAACTGTCAGAGCATATGCTTCGTCTCTAATAACCGCCATGTCGACGGGACGTTAAACCCTACTCTTCTTTCCTTTTATTATATTGACAATTATTTCTTTTGTCCGTCTATTACAACTGAAAGTAAGCAATATATTTGGCTGCCATACGCGTTTCGCCTTTCTTCTTCTTCTTCTTCTTCCTCTTCTTCTTTCGAATAACCCAGTTGGAGGGTGCGATGAATCAATCTTGGTTACTTTTCATTGTATTAGTTTTTCTTTTTTACCAAATTTTGTTCCCATTCTTCTTGGGTCCACTTTCGTCTAGTTGTTTTTTTTTTTTTTCGTCTCTGCTGAAATCTTGTCTTGTTAATTACCTCCCTAAAATATGTTCTGTTTTCTATTTTACCTGTCTTAATTCCAGTGTTTTACATGTCATTTTCAATTTCAGTGAACCACGTGGACTTGGATTAGTAACTGTTGAGTAAATTAAAGTTCAGCTTGTTTAGTCTGTTGTTATCCATTGTGTATATGTATCCCAAAACCTTTAGTCTTCTCTTCCCGATTACTTCACTTTGTTTTTCAATTTTGAAGTATAACTCTCTGTTTCTTCTTAACCTATATTCAGCACTATTATTTCTTTTAGATCCTAGTATTTTAACCGGAATTCTCCTTTCGACCATGTCTGGTTTCTGGGCATCTCTATTTCTTGTTAGTTTAAGTGTTTCTGGCGCACAAAGAATTTCGGGTCTGGGCACTGCTTGGTAATGTCTTATTTTGTGTTCATGACAAGGATTTCTTTGTTATAAACATTTTTGTCGTATGAAAAACCATTTCTTGTACTCTGGTTTCTATAGCTGCCTTTTCTCGGTCGTTGTTCGTTCTCAGCTCCCGAAGATATTTAAAGCGACTTGCCTGTGTACTGTGATGTTGTGAATGGCGATATTTTAAGGAGCATCAAGGACGTTTGTCATGAACTTTGTTTTTTCAGATGATATTTGTAGTCCCACTTTGGCTGTTCGCTTTCCCAATTCTCCGATTTGTTCTTGGGTATTGTCTGGTGAGTCAATGTCATCTCCAAAGGATAAACATTCAGTAGTGATATTGTTTGGATTCCATCCTAACTGAATCTGATTAGTATTGATGGCCTTTCACCATTCTCTGACTACTCTCTCTCATGCACAATTGAAAAGCAGGCAAACATCCCTGTTGTGAGGCTGACTTTATTTCAAACAATTTACCATGATGTAGATGCATCTAAATCTTACTTACAAATTTTGTAACTCGATGCTGTTTTCAATAGCAACGGCTTTTCTACATCGTATTAGGCACAGTAATGTGTTGTGTTTTTGGCGTGTCCTTATTTTGTTCACGCCTGTACATATAAAATGGAAATTATTCAGAGTACAACCACTAATCACTAGTCGACGGCAAAATGGTTCCTTTAGCTTCCTTCATTCATTTTTTCAAAGTTAAGAGTTGTTTTAGCTAAACCATAACTAACTGTTTAATTATATAATATGAAGTGAAATATGTCGAATGCCCTCCTGTCGTAAGGCTACAGCATTGCGAAAACTAAGAAACAAGAGCGGAGATGGTACATGTTTATATACCTTAAGTTTTGCACAAGTACTTTGATGACGCAAAAGAAAAAAATAATCAACCTGAAAGCTTGGAAGACTAAAGAAGAGTAAAATCTTTACGCGATCCTCAAGCGTTGTGTTTTACAAAACAACAAGAATAAGACTTTATTCGTCAGGTTCTACGCGTGAAAGAATAGAAACAGAATTGTGATTGACTTGGTGCTCTCGCGTGAGTGATTTGTTGTCGGTGTGTTTTATTCACATAAACTTACTTCCGATCAAAAACTACAAACTGGATTCGTTGTTATGATCGTGTAAAGAAAAGTCAGTCGGCCCAATGGGTCTTGAAGACAGAATCTAAGCCTACAAAAGTTGGACGAATTCACAGTGCTGGTACGAAAGTAGTTGTTTGTGTTTTTCAAAGGAGTCACATTGTTAGCATAAGATTAGGAAATAGATGTTCCGCAGCCTTCGACTGTTACTAAAATGTCTGTTTACCGAAAATCTACGATAAAGTTGACAAAAATTAAATAATTTTCCATCACAACAACCAATCATCACGTACAAAAAACTGATAGTAAACATTTGTACGCGCTGAAGGCCAGTAGCTTGGAGCATAAACTCTACGCAACACCTTGTCAGTTAAAAGTATCTTGGAAAAAAAATCTGCAACCGGTCACCTTTTATGTAGAATATTTTTATTTCTCCATTACCGGTTTCGAAACGCCTGGTAAATGCTCAGATGGTGAAACGTCTTTATAGTTTGTCCACATTGGAAGTTACGTATCTGTGACAAGGAACAACACAAATAAGTCTTCCGTGTGGCGAGAGCTATTTACATAGTAATCACGGCTTAGAAGTCGCTACTTACAGTTAGTAACATTCACAGTACTGTTATATTTGTTCCGCTCACTTCTCTGGAAGACATGACTCTGTTTTTTTCAGTTACACATTATAAACACACTTTAGCACAGGTCCCACACGCTATACAGGAGGTAAACAAACCAAAGATCTTCGTCAAAGATATTGCGCAAAGATTTTGCATTGGGAGAGAAATCTTTGGTTAACACTACAATTTTTTTTAAATTATTCACTTGATTAAAAATGTCATTAGATTACATTAGATCAAGTCTAACAAGTTAACGTTAAATCTTTATGGTAAAACTAATTTTTGCTATTACATTGTTGTATTATTTTTATTAATGTAACGGATCAGGGCAATATTTTGTCTTTAATGATGTAGTAATTTTATACTTAAGATGAATTATCGTGGGCATTAAACTTCCAGAAATATAGTATGGGAAACGGGGAGGAAGAGAAGTTTATGTGCATGGAGAGAGAGAGAGAGAAAGAGGGAGAGAGAGAAAACAAACACTATTCACTATGCATGTATGTCCGTATCTCTCTCTCTCTCTCTCTCTCTGTCTGTGTGTGTGTCTGTGTGTAGCTCCTGAATCAATGTAGTTGTTTAGATTTTGAAGGTTAGGGATTTTTGAAATTTTTTGTCAGATCGCCCGCAAAATTGATTTATTCAAGTTATTTAAACCGAGTGCAGCGGTGTGTTCTTTGTATCGAATATTGACGTTTTGTCTTGTCTGCCCTATGTAGTAGCAGGCACAGCTGTTACAAGATGTCGTGCGCGTACACACACACACACACACACACACAGAGAGGGAGAGAGAGAGAGAGAGAGAGAGAGAGAGAGAGAGAGAGACATGCTTAGAAGCAAATACTAAGGATACTCACTCTTTCTCTCACACCCCCATCCCTCTATTTTCCCATGCACACAAAATCCTCTTCCTCCCCCTGCCCCATACTATAGTCCTGACAGTTAAATGCCTATGATTATTCTATCCTAAGTATAAAATTACTACTACATTAAACACAAAATATTGCCCTGATCGGTTAGATTAATAAAACAGTGTAATAGCAAAAATCAGTTTTCACGTAAAGATCTAATTAAACACTCTAACCGCCAAACCCGTAAAAGTTACGGACCTACGATCGTGCGAAAATCACCAGACCCGTAAACTTATGGGCCGGGCTGCTACACTTAATGCAAAACACTGCGACGTTCATTGTACGGGTTTGGCCAGCGTTTTATGTTCTACAGATGTTTAGTAACAAAATGCGTCCATAGATGGCACGAACAGTGCGGCGTTGCAATCTGTCTGGAACCCTTGCTTGAAAATTTGCCACAGAAAAAAGCAGTATGATTGCGTGTGAAATTTGTATGCAGTTACTGTAGACTGACGGAAAGGTGTGATGTAGTTTCATATTATTGGTTACAAATAAATCACAATTGCATTATCTATTTTGTATGACTTTCCTAAATACTCAAAAAATGTAAGTAATTTCTGTAACTGTATCTTAAAGCGATGCATTCCAAGTAGTTTCTTCCGCACGGAATTAAAGTAGAAAAGTGCAGCTTCAAAATACTACTAAATTTTCCACAATCCTAACAGTAGATTTCATTCAGTGATTTTTTTCGATATTGTGCAAAATTGCTCGCTTTCTATGGACAGGTACATAAAATAGGCCTGGTACAGAGAGTGTTAAACTAATGACATGTTTTCAACTAACTGAATAATTTTCAAAACAATGGTAGTGTTAACCAAAGATTTCTGTCCCAATGCACAATCCTTGCGCAATATCTATGGTGAAGGTCTTTGGTTTGTTTGCCTCGTGTATTGTGTGTGGGACCTGTGCTAAAGTGTGTTTATAGTGTGTAACTGAGAAACAGAAACATGTCCTCTAGAGAAGTGAATGGAACACATACAATAGTACTATGAATTGTAAGTAACGACTTCATGTCGAGATTATTATGCATGGAAGTCTCATGTGTTGTTCTTTAATTGTCGCAGATCAGTAACTCACACTTTGTTAAAACTGTAAAAATACCAATTTTTTACCTTCTGGCGATGATTTGCCAGGTATTTCGAAACCAGCAATAGATAAATAAAGACATTTTACATGAGAGGCAACTGGTTGCTGTTTTTTCAAGAAACCTTTATTGACCACAGTCACTGTGTTCCTCTTCCACAATGGATAAACGTTTTACTTTGTCATTTCTTTTTGTTTTCAAAACTTATCAGAAGTGTCAGTGAAACGTTATGGAATCCTGATGTTTGAGGTGTTTCAGGTCGAGTAGCATCACTGTTGTAAGAAGCGGTTGATAAAATCAAAGCAACTGTATTAGTTTTGAAGGGCAATATCTTGATGATTAAAATCTTTTTAACTTTTTAAAACTGATTTTTATTCGATTTTACAAAAATTTCAGCATCGCCCTCGTAGTTAGTGTAACTTGTATTTTATATGTACAACAGACTGAAGATCATCAACATAAGTTTTAAAGGCATATCAGTACAGTAAAATAAATCACGAAATTAATAGGCCTACTTTGTGACTCGGAGCACTTACAGCCACATAAGTAACACGTTCCGAATCTTATTCGCTCTTCACACTCAGTTAAGAAGCATTGGACTTATTAACAGGAGGTTTCATGCTATTTTACAGTGTAATTATAGAAGTGAACACAATCAGTATGGGTCTTGGGCATACATTATTCATCTTCGAAACCTTTTCGCCATACGAGAATTTGGCGAAAAGACTCTGCGTATGAGCAACATGTTCGGTTCCGTTAGCCGGCCGCGGTGGCCGAGGGGATTGAGGCGCTCCAGTCACGGTCTGCACGGCCACTACGGTCGGGGGTTCGAATCCCCCCCTTGGGCATGGATATTTGTGCCGTCCTTAGTATAAGGTAGATGGTAAGTAGTTTGTAAGTTTAGGAACTGATGACCCCGTAGTTAAGTCCCATAAGCTATACAAACATTTGAACATTTTTCGGTTCCGTTAGTGAGTCTAAAATAAAAAGCAGTGTACAATACGTCAACAGCTCCTCCATTCGCAGAATGTCGTTTCTCCATAAGAAGTCGAACAATCGGGAGACATGTCCGCTCTCGACTGTCCACAGCCGCGCAAGAGTATCCGAGCGGTCTGGAGCGCCACGTGAAGGATCGCGAGGCCTCCCGCGTCGGAGGTTCGAATCCTCCCTCGGTCATGGATGTGTGTGTTGTCCTTAGGTTAGTTTAACTTAGTTTAAGTAGTTTGTAAGCTACGGACTAATAACTTAGCAGTTGAGTCCGATAGATTTACAAACATTTGAACATTTTTTACTGTCCATACGTAAGGTGCAAGTCTTTTTATTGGACACTATTTTTTGACTTGCACGTCCGATGATGATGATGATGAGATGAATGGTCTCCACAACACATATCTCCCGCCCCGAGCGAAGATAAAATATTGTATTACCACAAAGTATCGTCTTAGTTTTGTGACTAGATACGTGATTTCGAGTCTCAACGGCAAATTACGGCAAGTCAACAAGTAAAAGAAGTGATATCTGGCGTTCCCCAAGGAGGGGTTCCCCTATTCCAAAATGATTTAGACAAGAAGGAGGGAAGTAATACTAGGGTTTAACGTCCAGTCAACAGCGTGATCATTAGAGGTGAATTTAGACAAGGTTTCTCTACGAAAAGGGCACTTCATTCTAAATAATTAAAAGTGTGAGGCTATACACATGGCTACTAAACTAATCGGTTAAAATTCGCTTACACGATAAATCACAAAAATCTAAAGGCTGTAAGTTCAACTAAATACACCAGGATTTTAATTACGAATACTTTAATTGGAACCATCTGATAAGTAATATTCTGGGGAAGGAGAACCAAATACTTCGTTTCACTGGCACGGAGCATAAAAGCTGCCACAGGTCCACGAAAGAAGCTACTTGCATTACGCTTATCTGTCCTCGTGTTGGGCATTGCTGAGTGGCATGCGATCCTCACCGTGTAGGACCGAGGAAGGCTTTGAGGTTTCAGAAAAGTTCGAAGAAGGCCACCACCTTCGTATTATAGCGAGATACGAAGGTGTGTGTCCCGGCTACGATGCGCGAATTTGAGTACCAAATACCAATGTCATTCGGAAAGAAAGATCCGTTTCTTAATAGAGAAGGAATGGAGTACAGATGAAGACGGCATTTTATTTAACAAAAATCTATAACATTCAATCTGCTTTTCAACATAGCTCCTGTAATTTTTCAGGAATTTCTCGTACCATGTTATACGTTTATGTATTCCTTCATCATAAAATGTAGCCGCCTGTGTTGTCGACCGTATGGTAACACGTTCTTCATTGTTGAAGCGCTTACCACCAAGCAACGACTTCAGATGCCGGAAGTCATAAAATCGCAGGGAGCGAGGTGGGGCGTTTTGTGTCCCAACTTCATCGCCGCTTTTGTGTCCCAGCCTCGTCGTAGGTGTCGGTGGCCGAGTGGAATGAGACCGACACGCTGGTGCAGGTACGGATGGGAGCAGCCAGAAACTATAAACACTCGAGTAAATTAGAAAGATATATATTGCACAGAATGTAACAATACTTAACTTTTACATAGTACTGCAGAATGTTGATACATAGTTATTAGAGGCCTGCCTAGTGCCTGTACAATAGCAAAGTCTTCACTGGTGCCTATCTGATTACGAAGGTCCTAACTCGTTGCTATCTCAGTCCGAAGTGCCCGATGTCCTTCAGTGGTGGCCACGAGCGGAGTTGTCGCAGAGGGCGCTCGTGGCTGTCGTCCTCAGATCGCCGCGCCGTGCGTGCATGGCGACGCGCGGCGAAAGTAGGTGGCGCGCACTTTGTACTTGTGCGACACCACACCCCTCCCCCCCAAACCGCCGCGCCGTCCTGGCGTAGGGCTGAGGGCCACGGCGACGGCACTGGGAGGAGGGCCTGGGCGGGGGCGTTACTGGTGGGACGGGCGTCGTAGCTGAGGCCGGGATCGAGACGCCGTCCGCGCCCCGGCATCCGCCTTGAGATCCTCCAGGAAACCCGCCGAAACCTGGGGAAGGGCGCACGCTTCCGCCCAGATTGACCAGGTCATCTTCTTCTGAGGTGCGTAGCCCAAGCTGGAGGGGCCCGCACGGTCCCGGAGTCCCTCTCGGTGACGCTTTCATCTGCGGCGGCGACAGCGGCGGCGACGACTGCGTCGGAGGTGCGTCCACCTCCATGGGTACGATCTCGTAGTCCGGGGACGAACGATGTGGTTGTGCTCCCTGGCGGTGAACTGGGTCTGGAATTAAGAAACCGGAGACAGGATCGCGAGGCCTATGCAGGCGCAATTGGTTTGCGTGGCGCCGCAGCTCCGACCCTGTGGAAGAACGTACAACAAACATATTGCTACCGAGCACGCGCTGAATGGTGCCCGGCAGCCATGTCTTCTTGTTTCCAGCAAACACCCTGTACAGCACCGGCGTAGAAACCTGAAAACGCGTAGCGCCATACGAACCGACTCGGTGCGTGGGAGGCTGCAGCAGGTGAAGGAGAGTGCGGTGACGGCGGCCGTGTAGCAGCTCGGCAGGAGACGGGCCGTCACGTGGCATGCACCGATACGTAGACAGGAAAATTTGAAGAGCTTGCTGCCTGGAGTGCTGACCTTTCCTCTTTTCCATGTGTGACTTGAATGTTCGAACGAAACGTTCTGCTTCACCATTGGACTGAGGGTGAAAAGGTGCAGTGGTAATATGCTGAATGCCATTCACACGACAAAACTGTTGAAATTCCGCACTAACTGATGTTAAGGCACTGATTGTATTAGACGCCGTCGTTGAGTTCATGGCAGTCACAAAAGGAAACTTTCTGAAAGCGTCTACAACAATTAACCATCGCGTATTCCAGAATGGTCCGGCAAAGTCAATATGTAAACGTTGCCATGGTCCCTTGGGGCGTGGCCAGTCTGAGAAACGTTGCGGAGGAGCCGCCTGATGCTCCGCACAAACAGTACACTGTGACGTCATGTTCTCTATCTGAGCGTCCATACCAACCCAGGTACAATGACGTCTGGCCAGTTGCTTTGTCCTAACAATACCCCAATGTCCTTGATGCAGGAGGCGTAACACTTCTCGTTGCAGGGAACGAGGAACAATCACTCTTGCTTGGTCGTTGTCGGTATGCAACAACAGTACACCCTGACTTAAAGACAATGCATGACGTTGTGAAAAATAACGTCGAACCAGAGGCCGATCAATGTCTTTGGCTCTGGCAGGCCAACCAAAGCGAACAAAACGTGCTACCACACTTAAGTCTGCATCCGCAGCTGTTTCCTGTGCGACCCGACGAGAGTTCAAAGGGAAATCTGCGACAGCGGTAGCATCTCTGGAGTCTATCTGACAACATGCCATTTCCGAAGAATCAAACGACACATCCTGGCCAACCGGAAGTCGGGAAAGTGTGTCCGCGTTGGCGTGTTTAGTGGTAGGTCGGTACAAAATCGCATACTGATAATTTGACAGTATTAAGGACCATCTCTGAAGCTTTTGTGCCGTTCGTGGCGGAATCGGCTTTGTGGGTGAGAACAACGACGTGAGAGGCTTGTGGTCCGTCAACAAATAGAATTTTCTGCCATAGAGATAATGATGAAACTTTGTGACGCCGTAAATGATTGCTAAGGCCTCCTTTTCTATCCGACTAATTCTGTTGCGTTGGCGTCAGTAGCTTGGACGCAAAGGCAATAGGTCGATCGTGAGATCCAATGCGATGTGACTGTAAGGGATGAATTCCTTAAGCATTAATCACATGGCCTAGGTACTCTATTTCAGTCTGGAAAAATGAACACTTTGCTTTATTACAACGTAGACCTGCTGCAGTCAACACTTTGAAAAGGCACTCCAGGTGTGCTAAATGTTCTTCAACTGTACGTCCGGATACCACAATATCATCTAAATAGTTCGAACAACACGGTACGGAAACTGTCAGCTGTTCCAAAAAACGCTGAAAAATAGCGGGAGCGGAAGAACTGCCAAAGGGTAGGCGTTGAAATTGAAAAAGGCCCATGTGAGTATTAATGACGAAAAATTTTTTTGACTCGTCATCAAGTGGAATTTGTAAGTATGCCTCTGCTAAATCAATCTTGGAAAAGAAGCGAGACTGTCCTAATTTGTCCATAAGTTCGTCAGGTCTGGGCAGGGGGTAAGTGTCTACAATTGTTTGACTGTTGACAGTTGATTTGAAGTCCGCACAGAGACGAAGTTTTCCTGACGGCTTGGGTATAATTACTATAGGCGAGGCCCACTGACTCGCAGAAACAGGAGAAATCACCCCACTATCTTGCCAACGTTTAAGTTCTTCGGCAACTGTATCACGCAAGGCGATAGGCACTGGTCTAGCTTTACGAAATTTTGGAACTGCAGATTCTTTTAAAGTTACATGTGCCACGAAGTCTTTTGCACAACCTAGTTCCGGCGAAAACAAGTCACTATATTTGTCACACAATGCACTGATTTTATCCTGAGGCACTATTGACGAAATTTGAAGCACATCTCTTTGAATTGATAAACCAAACAAGTCAAAAGCATCTAGTCCAAAAATGTTCTGCGTAGATTTGGCCTGAAGAACAACAAAAGCAACTGTTTTTGTTACACCTTGAAAAGAGGCGGGCAGGCTACATGTTCCTAGCACGGGAATATTTTGACCTGTATAAGCTGTTAACACTTGCTGTGACGGCGACAGTTTTGGCGAACCCAGAAGTTCATAAGTGTCTTTATTAATTAATGTAACAGCGGAACCAGTATCAAGCTGAAATTGCACAGCCTTATTTTCAAGGGAAAGATTCACAAAAAGTTTTTGCTTGTGGCGCTCGACAGGTGCGCGAATGTGGGCAACGTCTGCTCCGGTTTGTTTGCTGCGTCTGCGCGGGCCGCGTAGTGAAGTAAGCGGCGCAGACTCGGCACACAGAGGATTAACCACACTGTCACTAGATGACACTACCGCCGGATCGGCGTCCTCGCAAGCTTGCGAAGCTACTCCAGATGTACTAACTACTGCACTACACTTTTGAGTAGCTACTTGGTGTCTACTGTCACTAGCTACACAGTACTGGGCACTATTACAAGGAGCAGTTGCAGAAGGCACTATTTTCACTACAGGAATGCACTGTTCATAGTCATTTTGCTTGTCCCGAACCCTTTTCCATTGCACTGTTTTACGCGCTCGTCGGCGCTTGCTACGTGGTGCACTATATAGTTTTGCCATAGGCGCAGAACTACTTTCTTGAAATTGAGATCCAAGGAAAGCACTGTTCAATTCCACAGCCCGTATAACATTTACAGAATTAACTGTTCTCGCACTCCGCGAAGCACTGATTCTAACGTTACTGTTCTTTGAGTTTTTAATTTGCATACACACAGACTGCACATGTCCCGATTTGCCACATTGCTAACAGGTTGCGTTGCGACTAGGGCAATGAGCACGCTTGTGGCGAGACACACACTGGGGGCAAGATTTACGTACATTTTTCTGAAATGAGCGTTGGCGCCCGTTATTCAAATTACTGTGTCTAACACTACGGGGCGACCTTTGCGTCGCACTTTTACTCTGGCTACTGTTCACTGTCTGTTCAGCACGGCCGGTAGAAAAATAAGAATCACTAGTGCTATACTGAGAACTACGGCTAGGAAAGCGTCCGTTGCGGCGCACTGAATTTACACTGTGGCTTTGCATTTCTACATCTGCTAAGTCAAAAGTATCATGCGCTTCTATAAGCTGCAGTACACTGTCTAATGAAGGGTCAGATTGTTTCAGAATTGCTGCTCTAATTCTGGGGTCCTGAATGTTCTGCGTAATCGCATCCCTCAACATCACGTCACTATAAGAAAGTCCACAAGAGCAAGTAAATTTACATTGGCGGGTTAAGCCCTTCAATTCCGTAATCCACTCTTGGTGTGATTGCTGCGGTAATTTTTTAAGTCTGAAAAATCGGTATCGTGCAGCGGCTACAAGAACTTTTCTCTCATAATGAGCATTTAGTGCCTCTACTATTTGTTCAAAGTCTACATCACGAGGAGATGCTTGCGGGAATAGTTTCTGCAGTAATACGAAGGTTTTGGGGCCCACCACAGATAATAGCAGATGCTTCACTTTCTGACCTGTAATTTGATGAGCCGCGACGAGTTCTTGAAACTGTGCGAAGTAGTCGCTCCATTCTTCCTCACGTTCGTTGTATTGGCGAAACGTAGGAAGTGTTGCGGCGGCAGGTGTGGGCTGCTGAAGCGGCGGCTGTTGTTGTTGGTTAGCTGCCTGCGCTGTGAGCTGGGACATCTCCTGGAGTAGCTGGGTAATTTGCGCCGTCTGTAACTGAATAATTTCCATTAAGTTTGGGTTCGGGGTAGTGGCCATGCTGACCGATTAGGCGCCGCGCATACAAGTAAATTATAACAAAACACAAATGCAATATGAAAGAGGACTCGCTCTGCAACTAAAAAAGTCCACAAACACGTAACTGAAAATGTTCCCCCAAAAATCTTATAATAAGGGTGGGTGGGCGGGAGCAATTTTTGCGTGCTCCGACTACTGCTGTCTGGCTGCTGTAAGCGGGCTGGTCCAAGGTTCTATCACTCCTCGTCGCCACTTTTGTGTCCCAACTTCATCGCCGCTTTTGTGTCCCAGCCTCGTCGTAGGTGTCGGTGGCCGAGTGGAATGAGAGCGACACGCTGGTGCAGGTACGGATGGGAGCAGCCAGAAACTATAAACACTCGAGTAAATTAGAAAGATATATATTGCACAGAATGTAACAATACTTAACTTTTACATAGTACTGCAGAATGTTGATACATAGTTATTAGAGGCCTGCCTAGTGCCTGTACAATAGCAAAGTCTTCACTGGTGCCTATCTGATTACGAAGGTCCTAACTCGTTGCTATCTCAGTCCGAAGTGCCCGATGTCCTTCAGTGGTGGCCACGAGCGGAGTTGTCGCAGAGGGCGCTCGTGGCTGTCGTCCTCAGATCGCCGCGCCGTGCGTGCATGGCGACGCGCGGCGAAAGTAGGTGGCGCGCACTTTGTACTTGTGCGACACCACAGGGCGGATGCCCAAAAATTTCCCACCCAAAGCTCTGAAGCAGTTGCTGTGTCGCATTCATCTTTTCACGATTTTTAGAACACCATCTCTCTCCTCTGAATGCGAAATTATTTTGCTGGCGCACACATACGAACGCAGGGTGAACTAATCATCGTGGTAAAATAAGAGAAATTGAGCGCTCGGAAACATTTTAAGTGGTCGTCTTTTCGCATGTGCGCAGGAGAACGGTGCAGATGTACAGGAAGACCGAAGGTGGGTCAGGAAGGTAAGTGTGAACTGCCAAGTAGTGATGTAGGTGTAAATGCCCATCTGGATGAAGAAATTATCCCTCCCTGCACGGAGTTCGTCAATCAGTAGACAACGACAGATTGATGTTTCTCCACATTCTAAAATCTGCTTCGGCCGTATTAAGATTTAGGGGTATTACTCCTTCAATTCCGATAGTATATAATGACATTTTTACATCACGCATTGTAACTCAACCTCACTTTTGCCGCAGGGTATTGGGCTACGCGAATTGACGTGACGGGCTGTGTGAATTGGCCTTGTCACCTGCTATACAACGCCCCATCTGATTTTTTAAAATTCTGTTGTTGCTAGAAAACACAAACATTCCACTACTAGCCATGTTTACGAATACGAACGTTATGTCCAAGTAATGGCAGATATTTAACCTCCAAATAAAATAGCTGTAGTGGCAAGGAAGCTGTATACTACTAGCGCTCAAAGCGGTGCTATGTTGTTGTTGAGGAACAACACTGGAAATGAAAGGGTTAAAAATCCACCAAAACATCTTCAAGTGGGAGGAAAAAATAGAGATCTTCAGAGAATTTAATATCCTGAAGAATGGATCAGCTGGACTGGCCCCAGAAAAAGACCATAAAATTTAGTAGAAGTATACTTGAAGTGGCCTTTTGTGTCCCTCTCGTCGCCGCTTTTGTGTCTCGTTTCCGTCGTAGGCGTCGGTGGCCGAGTGGAATGAGACCGACACAGGAATAAAGATAGCACGCTGGTGCAGGTACGGAGGGGAGCCGCCAGAAACTATAAACACTAGAGTAAATTAGAACGAGATATATATTGCACAGAATTTATACAATACTTAACTTTTACAGAGATCAGTACTGCAGAATGCTGATACATAGTTGTCAGAGGTCTGCCTAGTGCCTATTCGATAGCCAAGTCTTTACTGGTGCCTATCAGTGCTAACTGGTTCCTATCTCAGTCCCAAGTGAACGATGTAGTTCAGTAGTGGCCACGAGCGGAGTTGTAACAGAGGGCGCTCGTGGCTGAGGTCGTAAGAACGCCGCGCCGTGCGTGCATGGCGGCGCGCGGCGAAAGTAGGTGGCGCGCACTTTGTACTTGTGCGACACCACATGGCCTTCCAACTGACGGAAGACAAATATGTCACGAAGTCCCTCTCTGCCAAAATAAGGCTTTCCAACACATTTATCAAACCGAAAGCCCAGTATGCAGCCGTAACACTGTCCCATACCAACCACGGTCCAGTTGAAAGGCTGGAGATCAAAGAAAGAAAAATATTTGGTCCTAGATCACCTAATACACATGAGAAATGAAACCATTTACCAAACTACCGAAAAACTTTCAGACGCATTGAGAAAAAGAAGAGCAATTTTTATGGATGATCAATATCTACG
Organism: Locusta migratoria; assembly: GCA_026315105.1. Classification (NCBI taxonomy): domain Eukaryota; kingdom Metazoa; phylum Arthropoda; class Insecta; order Orthoptera; family Acrididae; genus Locusta; species Locusta migratoria. Next base: position 77,873,311 of record CM048755.1, on the reverse strand, counting down.
TAGAGCCTGGCAGAGTTCGTAGAACCGCTTTCATAACATTTCTGCTCCGTTCCATTCGCTAATAGCACGCGGGAAGAAGGGACACCTAAACCGTTCCATTTTCGAACTCATTTCTCTTATTACATTACAATGATAATGTCTCCTTATGTAGGTGGGTGCTAACAAAATATGTTCGCATTCGGAGATGAAAGTTGGTGGAAGAAATGTCGCAATTACATCTCGTCGCAACGTATAACGCCTTTTTCAACGATTTCCACCCCAACTCGCACATCATTTCCGTGACATTCCCTCCCCTGTATGGCGATACTATAAAACAAGCTGCCCTTCTCTGAACTTTTTTATGTCCTCCGCCTGTCCCACTTGGCGAGGATCCCACAATGCGCAGCAATACACCAAAATAGGACGCACAAGTGTAATGCAGGCAGTTTCTTTAGTAGAACTGTTACATCTTCTAAGTGTTCTTTCAGTGAAACGCAGGCTTTGGTTCTCCTCCTCCACGATATTCTCTTTGTGTTCTTTCTAATTAAAGTTGTTCGTGATCGTAATTCCTGAGCATTTATTTGAATTTACATCTTCTGAATGAAACCAAATAGAATTAAAAAAATTTTTTTTTACTTCTTCAGCAACAGAAAAACGAAATCAAATTGGTTTAAAGAAACGGAGAAAGATCTGAAAAAACTTCATATGACAGGAAGTATGCACATAGATAAAACTGCAAAGAATTTAGCTAAAAACAGAAAAAAGAGGTTCGAAGCCAAGACAAAACTAAATACAAGATCTAGATTTCTGAATAAGAGAGGAAAGCAATGTCAGAAAGATTAAAACAATACTGAGCTTATAGAAAAGTACACGACATTAAAATTGATTGATTTGACGTACCGCAAAGTAAGGTGAAACGCAAAAAGTAAATCAGCACATGATGACTACGCAAACATAGGCACTTGGTGCCATTTTTGCCCATATTTCTTTCATTCTCTTGCTGTGACCTTCCTTGCTCCATTCCGACCGCGTTGATTCCGCCTTCTTCTTTTGTTTTTCCTCTTGGTCAGCTTGGCACTTGTAAATGTTAGAGCTGAATATTTCACGATTTTTGACATCTTCTCATGTAATTCGTGGCAATTTCAGATCAGTTTTGATCTTGACTGTTTAATAATGTCTCTTTTGGCTTTTCTCCTATTGTAAAAGAATCAAACTATTTGTTTTGTAAGTCTGTATGGGTTCATTCTTTTAATGTGACCGTAGAATCTTAATCCGCGTTTTCTGTCACTATGGATACCTGTGTATTGTTTGATTTCCAGGTTGCTTCTCAGTCTGTGTTACTCGTCTACCATTTTGCGCCAAGGATTTTCATTATGATTTTGCGCACTTTTTCTCCTTGTTTCCAGAGTCTGTTTTCCTGTCCAAAATTAGTGTTTCTGATCTATAGCGGTATTTTGGTTTAACTACTGTACTGTAATGTTCAAGTTTAGTGTACTTGGAGATACATTTCTTGGTGTAACTAATTTGGGTAAGTCGGTATGATCTTTCCATCTTTTGGCATCTAATTTCACTGGCTTTTGGTGCGATTCCTTTTTCCTGAACCGTTTTACCGAGTATTTAATTGTGGAACTCGTTTAATTTTCCCATAGTTGACCTTCATGACTTTTGGTGCTTGTTTGTTGCAGGTCATGTACGCTTGTCTTTTCAAAACATATATGGATCCCGACGTTTCCTGTAGTTTCTTTCAAGACTTCAGTATGACTTTGGACTGGTGAAATGTCACTAGTTAATATTGCAAAATGCCAGTCAATCTATGTCCAAATGTTTGTAAAGTTATGTGACAGCGAATCATCAGCATCGATGCAGGCGAAATGTGTGGGCCGGAATAATTGGACGAGTCTTCCTTCCCCGTAGGGCGGAACTACAGGCGTTTCTTCCCCTACTAGAAAACGTGCCATTTATGAATGGAAGCGCTATGTGGCTGCTTCATTATGGTGTTAGAGCCCACTTCGCCTCCGGACGCCTGTCAATCATGACTTCACTGCTCGATATATCGACCAAGGGCGTCCAGTTGCATGGGCTGCTCGTTCACCGGATCTCAACCCGTGCATTTCTGGTTATGGGTCATCTGAAGAGTACCGTGTATGCAGAGCCCATCCCACGTGTGGAAACACTGGAGCAGTGTATTCATGCTGCCTTGGACACTGTTATATGCAGCCTGAACGTGAGAGACAGAACACGCATCGGCGCATACACGCATGCGTTGAGGCACATGGAAACAATTTTTAACCCTTAACCGGAATCGTTATTTTCATAAACATTTTAATCTGTCACTTTCCACTTCTTTCACCTCTGGCAGTGTTGTTGATGTGAAAAATATTGAGTAGCACCGTGGTTCGGAACCCACGTTAAACTGTAGGAGCCGGCCGCGGTGGCCGAGGAGACTAAGGCGCTCCAGTCACGGTCTGCACGGCCACTACGGTCGGGGGTTCGAATCCCCCCTCGGGCATGGATATTTGTGCCGTCCTTAGTCGTAGCTAGTTCATAAGTAGTTTGTAAGCTTAGGGACTGATGACCCCGTAGTTAAGTCCCATAAGTTCTACAAACATTTGAACATTTTTTTGAAACTGTAGGACCCCGTATAACTGGCTGGGTAAGTCAGTTCGAAGGTCAGAGGAAGGCAATGGCATATCACATCTAAACAGGACCATGCCTAGTAAAGTACTGCTTTTTTTCTGTCGATTTAACTAGAATCGTGGGTCCATCTGGACCCTTGAATAAAAAAAGCCACATAATTCCTATAAAAGATACAATTAATACCTAAATTCGTAAGGAATGGATTAGAAGAAACTTTATTTCAAAAATAAAACAACTTATAAATTTTACATTGTGTTATTTTTTATCCTTATCTCCTAGGTCACATATTTGAGAACAATTTTTAGTATCTTACTTTGGCATGCTATACGATTAAAAATAGATTAAAATGTTCAAATGTTTGTAAAGCTTATGGGTCATCAGAGACCCTAAATCACCATCCAGCGAACGTTCGCATTTCCGACCGCATGTGCAAAAATTTCCTCGATGCGATGTCCATAACACTACTGCACCTTAGCCGTCATGTGAGACTTCAAATGTTCAAATGTTTGTTAACCTTGTGAGACTTAACTGCGGGGCCATCAGTCCCTAAACTTACAAACTACTTATCAACTAACTTACACTAAAGACAGCACAAAAATCCAAGCCCGAGGGAGGATTCGAAACTCCGACGCGGGAGGCGACGCGATCCGCAACGTGGCGCTCCAGACCGCTCGGCTACTCCCGCGCGGCATAAATTTTTCTTCCCGTGGCGGGATTTGAACTGGAAACCGCAAGCACGCCGATCTGCTACGATAAGCAGTGCGCCACGCGTTCTGCCCCGTGTGAGACTGGAGACTAGTTGGATGTCTCTGTAAAGGTGGGGGAGGCTGAGAGGCGGCTTCCGCGCTCGCCGAGACAAAGTGTGTGCGCTATCTGGCCACCCACGGCGTCGACACCTCATCTCGCCGCCGCCGCCGCCTCCCACGCCCACGCCACCTACCGCAAAACACCGCTCCACAAGGATCCGTGGTCACGGGCTTTCCCAGGCACCACAGGAGCCTATGACATTGCATAGCACCAAACACATATAGGTTGATTTTTTTCAGCGTGTTAAACTTTGGTACTGAACGAGGAGATGATACGGAACCAAAAAGTCTTATGAACTTATTTTCGGAAATGCATCGTTTCCATGCTAGAGACAATTTATTCCGTCATATTTTGTTGCAGAGACTGCGCACACTGAACCGTGCAGCCACAGTGACAATATGTGTTAGTTAGTCAGTTAGGACCCGTCGGAAACAATAAAAGCGTCTAACAGTCCAAACACGTGGGATTTTAGTTTCACGCGCTACTCTTATCTCAGTTCGCTGTAAGGTGCACTGGGGTCTCGGAGCTCATTGTTTGAAATTTACTAGAAGTGGAGGTAAGTGCCATGGCTGAGTCCAATTTGACCCGCGATTCCAGATAAGAGATTCTATTTAGTTTATCTATACTGAGGTAGGTTGTAGTGTTTCAGCACAAATCAGCGGGCTCTCACTGAAAAAGAAATCTGTGAACTATTTTCAGACGAAAATTATTCAGTCACAGAAACTTTAAGCGATCTTCAACCTTGCGATGAAGAGAACATAAGTGAGGAAGAAAATACACAACAAGATATTTCTTCTGACTCAAATAATTCTTCGTGTAATGATTCAGATAGCCAGCTGTCGAGTAGTACATATTTTCGAGGTAAAAATCTATTCAATTCGTCTACTCATCCACCAACTAGGTCCAGATATTGTTTTGACACTAGTCACGTCTTTATGTAGTTTTCCTTGCCACAGTAGCACATCCTTTACCTAACGTTCTTTACAGCATTTAACTACATCTCAAGCTTGCAACCGTCGTTGTTCCTCCCGTGCTTTAAATATCTCGCACACAGAACGATTACCATTTGCCATACACACCATTACGAAGATGCGAGGTGTGAAGACACATTTGTTGGTTGGCAAATCATGACACAGTGCGAGTCTCTGGTATTGATTTAGGCAGATTAATACTGTGCTGCACTTTGCCACACACCGAATCTATTTCTACACTTTTGATCCTCGTAATGGCGTGTAGAGCAAATGCCCGGTTAAGCGTATTGTGTGTGGGTTGTTTGAATCAGGAGAGAGGCAACGATGTTTACAAGTTCTTCATGCAACAGTTAAATGCTGTAATGACGTAGAGCGTTTCGAGAAGGGTTTTCGGTTTTTCTGTGCTATTAGGTGAGAGAAAATGCTGAAAGACGTGACTAGTATTGGTGATTGATAAGGTGAATGTGAATGTTAGATGGAGTATTGCCGGCCACGGTGGCCGAGGGGACTGAGGCGCTCCAGTCACGGTCTGAACGGCAACTACGGTCGGGGGTTCGAATCCCCCCTCGGGCATGGATATTTGTGCCGTTCTTAGTCTTAGTTAGGTCATAAGTAGTTTGTAAGTTTAGGGACTGATGACCCCGTAGTTAAGTCCCATAAGCTATACAAACATATGAACATATGGTGTATTATCTAAGTGGAGCAGTAGGCTCAACACTTTGTTTACTCCCAAAGACATTTAGCTAGCGCATCTAAATTTAGGTCATCTGTACTTGAAGAAAAAGAAAAGGAAGAAGGAGGAGGAGGAGGAGAGCTTAGATGTTCTATACAAGCAAAGCGGCAATAATACGCACATTGAACTATCTACTCATGTATATTACGCATGTTGTTGTCAAAGGAATCATTGTCCAAGTATAACTATCAAAGGAAGGCGAGTGCGATATAATACTGCTTCTCACGTTCGTAGGTTGCAGCATAGTGTTCATGATGTTTCTTCTCAACGCTCACACATCCATCATTGTAGTAATCGCTGACAAAAAACGTCTATTTTATATAGGACTTCAAGCAAGTTCGTGTTCGCCTTGCTTTGGAGTGCGAACTCGATTGACATCTGAAATTCTGAAAACTGATGTCCTAAAGCAGCCTGTTAGGACTGTGTACGATGTTGGATGAGTGCATAAAGCTCTAAGGTAGACGGAGCAATGTCTTGGTGTGATAGGCTTTTGCCCCTGCATTTGGTTATCGAAAGTTGGGCGACAGAGGTAGGGGCCATCACACAGCGCTAGGAAAAGGCGTGGCGTGTTGTGTGAGGATGTGTTCAAGGTGCGAGCAGCAGGCTTGTTTGAGAAACTAATGTGTGTTACTTGTTTATCGATAGTAATGATAGGCGCGGTTGTGATCTTGTCAAACTTTTGGTGAGCGAGGTCGGTGATTGAATTAAACATAAAGCGTCTAGAATGAAACTTCACTCTGCAGCGGAGTGTGCGCTGATATGAAACTTCCTGGCAGATTAAAAGTGTGTGCCGGAACCGGGACTCGAACCTGGGACCTTTGCCTTTCGCGGGCAAGCGCACTACCGACTGTGCTATCCCGACACGACTCACGATGCCGCCTCACAACTGGCGGAAGTAAAGTTGTGAGGCGGCATCGTGAGTCGTGTCGGGATAGCAAAGTCGGTAGTGCGCTTGCCCGCGCAAGGCAAAGGTCCCAGATTCGAGTCCCGGTTCCGGCACACAATTTTAATGTGCCAGGAAGTTTCATAAAGCGTCTAGTTAAGCTTGGACATGGTTGGGTCGTTGGTGCATGATAATCTGTTCTCGATGACTGAGTTGTGACACTTCAATTATTTTATAGCTCACTTATTTCGTCGAGCAGACAGTAGAGAGTCACATGCCCGTGAGGGCGTAGAAGCCTAAGGATACACAAACACTGAGTGCGATATGAAATAGTTCTTGTTTATTCGAGATCTATTGTATTAAATGTATCCTGATGTATTAGGGGTGTGTGTTATTACCAATTGTCAACAGTAACACGTTGGAGATGTTGCAAACAATCCAGTGTTACGTGTTCTTGTGCATCAAATGTGGTAGTTGAAAGTTTTCAGACAGGGATGTAGCGCTTACGTTCTTATGTCAAGTGAGTGATGGGGCAAAATAGTGGAGAATGCTTTTTATTCCTCACAGTAACGCACTGCGTTTCTTCTTCTTAGGTTGTTTGTTTGCTTGGGACGGGAGTACCAAACTGCTAATGTCATCAGTCTACGGGTGTGGAGGGGAAGGGATGAGGATACTAAAGGAGGGGAAGGGAAATGAAATGCAGTCCAGGGAAGAAAGAAGAGATAAAGAGTGCATTAGCTCGGGGCCCCATGCTCGCCACGCACGTACAAATCAAAGATCCGTGAGGCCCTAGGGCGGAACTCCTTTTTTCTAATGTACAAGTTTGCTGTTTTGAATGCTGCGTTGGGTGAGAGGGCCATGACTGAGAAACCTTACAGGAGGTGCAGACGTAAAGACTGTTAATGATGCAATGTGCATTGCTCTTTGACCAAGGTGCAGAAGATTCAACAAATCTCTAATAGTTTGGTGACTTACAGTAGACTAGTTTCCATCAATGGGGGTTCTAATAGGTGTATGTATAATCTCAAAAGGATTGCTCATAACAGTCATTAAAATGCTTAGGTGTTGTATTAGGTGATTTTGGATAGAATACGATGCTCTGGAGCTCTGAATGACTTGATAAACGAAAGAGAACTTGGAGTTGATGTAGAGATAGATCTTACGAGGTAAGCTGTTCCGTGTGTCGTTCAATTTAAGATGTATTGGTGGTATTGGGCGTGTTTATCAAGAGCAACGACTGGCTAGGAACGCGCGATGTCACGGGTCGATAGAAGGCACTTGGCTTTGGCTGTTTGTAAGCAAGTGAGTGTTAATTCTACGAGGTGACGGGTATAATGACTGATAGAAAGCGAGTCAGAAATATGCTCTGCCAGATTTTGCACGACGTTAAGTTACTGTATTTTTCAAAAGGATGTTACAAGTTTGGAGATTGGTGTTCAAGAAGGATCCAACGAATGTGATTCATGGGTGGTGAGAGATCGAAACATTCATTATTAAATTGTGTTGCTAGAATCACTCAAGTCTTGTCAGGTTGTGGTTCACTGTTATCGAGAGGTAGAAGAGTGACGGCATAGAGCAAAATGTAAATACAATGCATCTTATTTACACTTGTTTGTGTTACAACCTCTGACAATAAAGTTCGATGCTAAGTCTTTTAACATTAACGTAGATGAACTATGATCTACAGTTACCTTACTGTTCTTCGAAATAGTCACCTCTTATAACTATGAACCGCTGACCTCTGCAATACATGTCCTGTAAACTTTGCACGGAGTCTTCCTAAGGGATAGTGTTCGAAAGCGTCGTGCCGGCCGCGGTGGCCGAGGAGACTGAGGCGCTCCAGTCACGGTCTGCACGGCCACTACGGTCGGGGGTTCGAATCCCCCCTCGGGCATGAATATTTGTGCCGTCTTTAGTATAAGGTACTTGATAAGTAGTTTGTAAGTTTAGGGACTGATGACCCCGTAGTTAAGTCCCATAAGCTTAACAAACATTTGACATTTGAAAGCGTCGTCATATTTCGTTGGATTTCAGGAATATCATCAAATCTCTTTCCTATCAAAGCGAGTTTGAGGCGAGGGAATAGGATGAAGTCTGATGGATTGAGGTCAGGCGAGTGTGGTGGATGTGAAGTTGCATGACAACGCTCGCCTATACACTACCAGGTGTAACTTGAACATCTACTGTACTCACCGAATCTCAATCCTCCAGAATAAGGACAACACACACACAACCACACACATACACACACATGCCCGGGGAGGACTCGAGCCTCTGGGGAGAACGACCGACTAGTCCGTAGCATGACGCCTTAGACCACGCGGCCATTCCGTGCGGCTGTAAGGATATTTCTAGGTTTATTAGGTTGAGAGCTTGTTTAAAAAGTGGGTACATTGACGATTGTTTGATCGACAGAGGCAAATAATTTCAAAGTGTGTTCAATAATTAGTTTTGAAGAGTACTGTGAGCACACATTCGTCCGTAGTAACTGTGAGCTCGCTACCGTGTGGAAAGGGTGCTGCTGATCAGTTGTGATGCTAAGGTACCAAAATGTAGTACACTTACTTATTTTATGGCAGTTGTGTATGTGACTTGTTTTCCTCAAATGGTAATGTGCAGTGGAGGGTGAGAGAACTAGTGGAAGTAGTTGTCAGATGGACCTACGTTCATATTGGAGAGGTCTTTGTGTGCTGTGATATGCTTGCATCCAGTGTAATGAGAGATTGTGGAAGAAGGTAAAAACGTTTTTAGTGGGCTAAGGACGTCGACACGTAGGATTGTCGTTGTTATGTAAGTCTGTCCATTTAATGCTTTGATTGCGAAAATTGGCTTTGATGTAATATTTATGTAATCAATCAGTGTATGCGAAACTGAAAGAAATGTGATGTCTTTAGATGTTAATTTCTTGTAAGAAATCAATGCAAAAAATATATGTACAATTTCTTCGATTATCTCGTTGTAGTACGACATCATGTACAGCAACACCAGCTGATATGTTAATCACGTAACTGTGTTTTTGTAAGATACGACATCTTGTACTGCAAGGCCACCCGGCAGATTTGCCATGTAACTGTTTTTATACGACGATTAGCCTGTCAACCGCGTTTCAGTGTGACACCGGCCACCTTGTGGCCCAGTTATCAGCAGCGACTAGTTCAGCTCGATTTTAAAAAAACGTTTTTTATCAGACATCGTGCAATATAATAAGGCCTTAAAAATTAAGTCGCTTGAGTGTATGGCACAGTCGGTTGATGCTTTTAATCAGCAGTGCTTGAATTTATTATTTATTGTGCGTCACAGAAAGGGTTTAACCAGAATGCGGTTCAATCGTGTGCAACAGCCAATGTGCGATCACCTTCAAACTGTTGTACTGCTTTTTGTTGGTATATACAACTCGTAATTGTGTATTCGGATGATTATACTGCCATTTGACAGAAATTTACTGAATGACCAACACATATGAGGAGCATCCTTTCAAATCGTATTATGTCCAAAAATCTAAATTTTACAGGAGAAGCAAAAAACTGATTACTTGTAACCTGAGGAAAATTTCACAATTTTTAAAATTTTGCAGTTTTATTTGAGGTGTACTTCTACGCACGTTAAAAAGTAAAATAAATTTCCTGTTGTGTTCTTCAAATTAAAGAAAATGTGTTGGAATTAACATGCTTTGATTCAATAATCCGTAAAATATACAAATAAAAAACGATTACTGTGCTAAATATATAACTAAGCATTTATTTTTGTTTCTTTATGGAATAACATTTACTGCCTCAGATTTAAGTTGATGGGCATGTTTGTTTTTCTTTCCCTTCTTTTGGCTTCACGTTGAATTAACACCAACTACAATTTCTTCCTCCATAATCGAAAAACTACTCTCTTACACAAAGTTCACAATATATCTGTGATTATTGAATGCGCAGCATTGTTGAAAATAGCGTGCAAGCTGTCAGCATAGCCAACAGAGCAAAGTCACAATACTGCTACACAATATGATTTGAAACATACGCAACAGTGGACTGAATACATTTGAAACAACAGCAATTTTACAGACGCAATTTACGCTGTTAGTGAATCCGATTTGTTACATTCTGATTTGACAGCATGAAAGATCGCTATGTAAACTATACAGAAATGTATTAAACGAAACAATGCTCCTCATATGGTATGTACTGTATGAAAGTCTTTTAACATTTTATGTACTTATACTGTCTATGTATTATATCGTATTTCAGATCTGAAGATGGCTCAGAAATGAGCTGAAACTAGTAGTCTTTAATAAAATGCGATCAAGGCTGCAGTTTTTATATCTACTCAGTTGTAAAATTATCCCAATACATTATATCATAAAAAAGCGTTTAATGAAAAATAGGCATAGCAAGCTAATTTACTGAGTTGTTTATCACCTAAATTTCCAGTGACCCTAGTAGCGTAAGTAGCGGAACTCAAACTTTTCAGCAGATCATCAATGTGGTTCTTCCAGTTCAATCTCTCATCAGTGCACACACCTAAAATTTTTGATACCTCTACCTTATCTACAGACTTACGTTCATAGTCTATGCTTATTAATGGTGTCATGCCATATATTTATTTATTTATTGCTTATTTAGCCTGACCAGATTAGGGCCTTGAGGCCCTCTCTTACATCTGGCCAGGAAACGACGCATACAAAAGTCAATACAACAATAAAATAACAATAGTGGTAATTATAATAATATTACAGGACAATTAAAATAATAATAATAATAATAATAATAATAATAATAATAATAATAATAATAATAATAATAATGTAATATTTAGTGTTGTAAGAAGGGGGAGGGATAAAGGTAAATAAGGAGAGAGAAAAGACAGCGACAGAGGGTCTTAGAAAAGAGTGGAAAATAGAGAGACAAGGAAAGGGAAAGTATGAGGGGTAGCGTTAACTAGCCAGAGTAAGCTGCAGAGAGATGGCTGTTGTGATAGTAGGTGGGCCATTAGTTGTCTTTTGAAGTTTGCGAGGATCTGATTTTTGTGATTTTATTGTTCGGAATTATATATACTGAGTTTTATCGAAATATAGTGAGAGGCCATAGAACAACTAAATATTTTTCTGAAAGGCATTATTTACAATGCCATCGGTTAATTGTTGATTGTCGGATGTGTTTCTATTCTGGTATCATTAGCAAAAATCACTATCTTTGCATCTCGGTGAATAAAGAATTACAAGTCCTTACTCTTGTGCTGACACTTTCCATAGCTGAGTAGCATTCTTCCTTCCCTCTGTTGGTGTACTTGGACTAACACAAACCATCTGACGCCTGAATGACTTAAGTGCATTTTCTTGTGCTTCTATTCAACCCCAAAAAGTCGAGGATTACGATATTCCGTATTCATGTATTGTGTTAATGAATTGTGTTCAAATTCAGGTTTGTGTTGTGTTTATAATTACGTCACGTTTACGTGAATGCTACACTGCCATAAGTTTTGCCCAGGTATTGGGGAGAGGAAGTGGATTACCGAATAAAATACAAAATATAATTTAAAAACATATTACAGTTAGCATTTAAATTTTAAGAAAGTGAATCCTGCTCGTCAACATGGCCGGGATAAATAAACATTTGACCAAAATAAATGAAGTATTCTTCATATGAAACCAGTATTTTGTGATCAAGTTTTAAACAGAGAACTAGAAATGGCTGCTATATTAATATCAGGCACTTACTGTATTTGGGTTATATCCTAAATTTTACTTGAAGAAAGTGTGTCTGAGAAAGTTCTTGTCGCTGGATATTTAACCCTTAGGACGTGGACGTGATTTATTTCACGTAGACTGTACCATCTACTTCTTCCTCCGTCACATAATGCACGGAAAGTTTCTCTGACGAGCATCAGTTTCAGTTACTATGGTCATCTGTGAGCAGTTCATAATGTGTACTGGTACCGCACTCTATTAGCAAAGTATCGTTACTGATCAGTAAGTTAATTTCCGGAAGTATAATCAGAAATATAAATTTAATTACTTTTAATTACTTCGAACGTAAATGTCCTTCGTAGTACAATCAATAAATGCACGAGTGCTAATCTACTGGTGCAAAAAGCTATTGTAAAATACTGCTATTAGCATTATAAAAATGAGAAATATGCAATTAACTCTTCACCAGCTCAATTCTCTCTCTCTCTCTCTCTCTCTCTCTCTCTCTCTCTCTCTCTCTCTCTCTCTCACACACACACACACACACACACACACACACACAAAGAGCCGTGCGCCCGTTCTCGGAAATACAACACGAGTTAAATTAAATACCGTGCTAAACCCCTAGATGAATTAATGTTACAAGCCCATACGGAGAAACAGTCCAGTGATATCGTAAACAATGAATCTGATTCGAACAACACAAATTTCCTACGTCAAATAACTTTCGTTTTTAAGTGCTTCCTTTTGTGTCCCAGCCTCGTCGCCGCTTTTGTGTCTCGTAGGTGTCGGTGGCCGAGTGGAACGAGACCGACACAGTAACAAAGATAGCACGCCGGTGCAGGTACGGAGGGGAGCAGCCAGAACCTACAAACACTAGAGTAAATTAGAAAGAGATATATATTGCACAGAATGTAACAATACTTAACTTTTACATAGTACTGCAGAATGTTGACACATAGTTGTTAGAGGCCTGCCTAGTGCCTGTACAATAGCAAAGTCTTCACTGGTGCCTATCTGATTACGAAGGTCCTGACTGGTTGCTATCTCAGTCCCAAGTGCACGATGTCCTTCAGTGGTGGCCACGAGCGGAGTTGTCGCAGAGGGCGCTCGTGGCTGTCGTCGTGAGAACGCCGCGCCGTGCGTGCATGGCGGCGCGCGGCGAAAGTAGGTGGCGCGCACTTTGTACTTGTGCGACACCACACTTCCTAAATCCACAAGTAATATATTGTTGGTAAGCAGCCACAATATTTTCGTATTAAGCTATGTCTCCGTCGACAGGAAGCTTTACATGTAATATGTAGGCACAGATCAACACCTGTTCCACAGAAATATCCTGTGATGAAGAAGATACGAAACGGACATCACCACCACAACGCATTCCAGCAGGCAGTGAGCTTAATTTTCATGTTTTGCGTGATCATAACACTAAACGAAAAATTGTGAACCGCTGAATGGTTATGAGTGAAAAATATGACAACAACCATCGTACGTTTGAGATACGTATCCTCCAAATTTCTCACTATAACTTTCATGAATGAGAATTTTATATTCGAAAGTGCATTGTCTGGGAGACCACAAATCTAAAATACGAAATTTAAAAATGTTTTGATTCATCAAAATATTAAGACATATTCAAAGTGAATACTGTTTCTGTTGTAAAATGACTGCTATATATGCAATACTCAAAAACCTCTACAACTTAAAACTACCACAACGACGGTGTCTCATTGTGATTAAATATACAGTCACTTATCCGATCGCTTAATGTGTATCACCATATTTTGAACACATCGTCGGCCGATTGCAAGAGTCAAACAAAACTGACCTTTTTTTTTCTCTCCGTATTCGGGTGGACGGTGGTTAAAATCCGCCTGCGGACATCCTGATTCCAGTTTTTCTTAATTTCCCTAAATCGCTCCATGCTGTCGACGGTACGTTAAACCCAAATCTTCTTTCCTTCCTTCATTTCTCAAAGACATGAGGACACTCCGATAAAATAGATATCCTCAAGCCGCTGCTGACACGATCTGCAAATAAAATTAATAAATAAATAAAAGTTTGTGTTGCAGAGAAATTAAACGGTGTGAAGTATATGCTCAAGTAAAGCACAGCGAGTTTAGCTGAAACGCTCAACTAGATAAAACATTGATGTAGCATATATTGCAAGTTAAAACTACGGGCCTGAATGAACACAAAGGCAGTTGAAGATTAGAAAGTAAAGATTCCACTTGACTAATCATGCCCTTAATATATTTCATTCTTATGATGTTAAATGTGGTATTCTCTCTATTGCTGGAAATGATATCGCCAGTCACACACCCCGGCCTCAATACTTATAATTTTCCTTATTCGACCTTGCTTAAGTAGCAGCTCCCATTGAACATTGTTCTCGTCGTATGATATGTTAGTTCTGCATAGTATAAATGTCTCACACTGCATTGATTCCTCACCGTCGGGGCGGAATAGACAAGCGCATTGAGGCGATATGCTCAGATGCGCGAGACCGTTCCCCGTTGTTCGAATCCTCCTTCGAGCTTGGATGTTTATGTTGTCTTTAGTATAAGGTAGTTTATAAGTAGTTTATAAGTTTAGGGACTGATGACCCCGCAGTTAAGTCCCATAAGCTTAACAAACATTTGAACATTTTTTGATTCCTTGCTTCATTGAGCAAGCTATAAAGGAAAGCAAGGAGAAATTTGGAGAAGGAATTAAAGTTCAGGGTGAAGAATTAAAAACATTGCATTTTGCCGACGACATAGTAATTCTGTCAGATACAGCAAAGGACCTGGAAGAGCAATTGAACGGAATGGACAGTGTGCTGAAAGGTGCATATAAGATGAACATTAACAAGAGCAAAACTAGGGTAATGGAGTGCAGTGTAAGAAAATCAGGTGATGCTGAAGGAATTAGATTGGGAAACGAAGCAATAAAGGAGGTAGATGAGTTTTGTTACTTGGGCAGTAAAATAACAAATGATGGTCGCAGTACAGAGGATATAAAATGCAGAATGGCAATGGGTAGAAAAGCGTTTTTGAAAAAGAGAAATTTGTTAACGTCGAATATTGATTTAAGCCTAAGGAAGTCCTTTCTGAAGGCATTTGTATGGAGTGTTGCCTTGTATGGGAGTGAGACATGGACGATAAACAGTGCGGACAGGAAGAGGATTGAGGCTTTTGAAATATGGTGCTACAGAAGAATGCTGAAGATTAGGTGGGTGGATCGCGTAACTAATGAGGAGGTACTGAACAGAATTGGGGAGAAAAGAAATTTCTGGCATACCTTGACTAAAAGAAGGGATAGATTGGTAGGGCACATTCTTGGACATCAAGGAATTGTGAATTTAGCATTGGAGGGAAGTGTGTGGGGGAAAAAATCGCAGAGGAAGACCAAGAGATGTATACAGTAAGCAGATTCAGACAGATGTAGGTTGCCGTTCTTATGTGGAGCTGAAGAGGCTTGCTCAGGATAGGGTATTGTGGAGAGCTGCATCAAACCAGTCTCCGGACTGAAGACCACAACAACAACAACGCTCTCATATGCCACTTGCCCGTTTTGTCTGTTCGTCACATCCATTTGACTGTAATTTTGTTCACTTACCATGAACCACAGACATTGCCGAGGTGGGGTGGCTTGCCTGCCTCAGCGATACACACAGTCGTACCATAGGTGCAACCACAGTGGAGGGGTGTCCGTGGAGAGCCCAGACAAACGTGTGCTTTCTGAAGAGGGGCAGCAGTCTTTTCAGTATTTACATGTCTGTATGACTGACTGACCTGGCCTTGTAACATCAGCGCTACTGCGAATGGATGAAAACAAAGGGGAACTATAGTCGTTACTTTTCCCGAGGCCATGAAGCTCCACTGTGTAAATATATGATGCTATCTTCTTGTGTAAAATATTCCGGAGGTGAAATTGTACCCAGTGGAATGTTCTGACCCGTAATCGGGTAGGTAAGCTAGAAAATTTGAAAATATAAATATAAATGTATTGGTTGAAGTTAGATATGATGGGGATAGTACTATAGCCGGCCGCGGTGGCTGAGGGGACTGAGGCGCTCCAGTCACGGTCTGCACGGCCACTATGGTCGGGGATTCGAATCCCCCCTCGGGCATGGATATTTGTGCCGTCCTTAGTCTTAGCTGGTTCGTAAGTAGTTTGTAAGTTTAGGGACTAATGACCCCGTAGCTCCCATAAGCTCCCATAGCTCCCATAAGCTCTACAAACATTTTGATAGTACTATATATTTATGTCAGTCAGTGGCTTTAAGGATTTATCCTCATGTTTTTGGATTCTGAAACTTTCAGTGCGTCATTGAAAAATATTTCTTGTTTTGTAACCACCGCAAATTGAGACACAGTAATTTGTATTTACTATGAAACATCAGTTCAGAAGGCACAGGAATTGGTGGTGGTCCGCCGCTATAGATATTCAGTAATCGAAGTTTAATTTGTAGTTTGCGAAAACTCCCGACTTTAGCTGCTCTTCTTCTGAGATATGAAAATTTATGCCGGACCGGAACTCGAACCCGGATCCACCGCTTTTAGCGAGCGCTCTCATTAACTTTTTTGTCGTGTAAATCGGTAAATTGCGGGCGTTCGATCGTTTTTGCTCTATGTTGATTGACGAGGTCCTAAAGAACAGACGCCACATGTATATAACTTATTTAATAGGGGGGGGGGGGGGGGGGCAGGACGTGAAACCGGCCGACTCAGCAGGCGCAACGCCACAGGACAGTTCAGTTTCCACTGTCTATAAATTCGTAAAAATTAAATTTAAAAGCAGTCCGGATCACAGCATTGTTGTTTTTATTTTTTGATCCGTCTCAGTCTACACTGACTATGTTGAGATGAATACCACAATGATGGGACGCTTGGTGGCGGACACAGAAGACCGCACAAACGTGAACTGCTCACGTTCATGTACACGTTCGCGTGGCCTTTTGTGTCCACCGTCATCGCCTGCCACCATGTTGGTATTCATCTGAAGATTGTCTTCATTGACTGAAACTGATCATTACATAAAAACAACAATCCTGAGATCTGGATTGTTTTTAATTTTAACCATTACATTAATATCGCTGTTTCATCATTATGCTTTTAAAAAAATTCCAAATTCGTAAAGTAAGGAATCAGGATACACATTCATAGTAGTGGAAGTTCGAAAACGTAATATGTGTGTGTGTGTGTGTGTGTGTGTGTGTGTGTGTGTATGTGTGTGTGAAATTTCGTAATTTGTCCACTTTTATTGGATGCACTTGTAGGATCAGTTGTCTTAGATAAGAGAGATTCTGCGATGAATTTTGGACAGCATAAAAATCATACTTGCAGGCGTATGAAACTCAAGAACTTATATATTAACATTAATAAACAACTACGTTTTAAACTTACGTTTTGAAAAAACTTAAATTTTCTTATTTCTACCACATTTTTAAATATGTAAAATTATAGTTTCATTTACCTGCAAGTACGGTTTGTAGGTTGTGCAAAATTACTCGAAGAATCTTTCTTGCTTATGAAGCAAGTATACCGACAACAGCAAATACGTCCAATAGTAATTGAAAAAATATTAAATTAGACGTGTAAAAAAATTATTGCGTTATGTTTTGGAACTTCCACTACAATGAGTGTGAATCTTGAATCCTTCCTGATTACTCTGAAAAATTTCTATAGATTTATTTGGAAAAGGATAGACAGTGGAAATGACCTGCTTAGTCGGCCGGTTTGTGGTCCTGCCCCCCTTACAAGTTGATTGCCTTGCTATACATCCGTATTGATACGATACAGTAAATGAACGCCGCGCATGAATGGACGTGCCCACTAAGGGGCCTTCCTGCGAAGTGCGCGGCTGACCCTCGTCGGAGGATCGAATCCTCCCTTGGGGGCGCGCGCGCGTGCGTGTATGTGTGTGTTTTGTCCTGAGCATAAGTTAATTTATGTAGTTTGTAAGTCTAGGGACTGTTGACCACTGCAGTTTGGTCCCATAGCTTTACAAACATTTGAACATTTGAGTAAATGTACAACAGAACTATAATTTGCCGTAGCGGCATCAAGTACGGTATTAAAGATCCACGTCAATGTAGATAGTGACACCACAGTGTACATCGACAGTATCGCACAGAAATAGTACAACAGAGCTACACACATCCGAAAGAGTTGTATATCGCGCACCAAATAAAAATTATGTGGTGCTATAAATTATGGTAAACTGGTGTTTATAAAGTAAAACATCTATCGAGTCAATGACTAACAAAACCCAACAAATCACTTCTTTTGTATCCAAACAAAACCTAAAATAATTTTTCTGACACGCAAGTTGCCGTAGTGGCGTCAGCTAAGAAGACTCGCACCAGGCAGGCCGAACACCACCCCCAGTTGGGGTCTAACGACCACACGAAATCATCATCATAATTTTCCTTGAGTTAAGTCCATTGCATAACAACCTCATTCAGTAAAGAGTTGCATGACCTCTTGCATGAATAAAAGCCTGCACCCTACGAGGTATGCAGCCCATGGGCTCATTTAAGCACTGACTGTCTAATTTATCCCATTCTTCACCGGCAATTCTACCAATCTTAATGCCCAATTCCGACACGATTGATAAAATCGTTGACGGTGGACTCGGGAGTTGTCGTCCATAAACTTGAGTTCTTCCCCGAAATGCTGGTGAAACGGTTCAACGACGGGATGGAGGATGTTGTCCCCGTATTGGCCTCGAGGGGACTGAGGCGCTCCAGTCACGGTCTGCACGGCCACTACGGTCGGGGGGTTCGAATCCCCCCTCGGGCATGGATATTTGTGCCGTTCTTAGTCTTAGTTAGTTGATAAGTAGTTTGTAAGTTTAGGGACTGATGACCCCGTAGTTAAGTCCCATAAGCTTAACAAACATTTGAACATTTTTTGTATTGGCCTTGACGTGCGCCAGGAGCCCCCTCACTGTGCTCGACTGACGAGCAGCATTACCCGGTTCCCTCGACATGTGCTATCGACGATCATCTGGTACCACACATATGCGACATTCATCTGTGAGGAGACTTTGCGCAATTTTCCATTTTCACTTGTTGGTGATTTTGGCCGCACCTGTACCGCGCAGTATGGTGTCTGGGTTTGCGGGCCGCGCCTCGTCTAGCATACAAAGAACCGCAATGCAGTCTGTTTGCTACAATCTGGTCTGATACTTGCCCTGCCGGTGGCCCTGATTATCGTGGTGGCAGTGTGGTCGGACGAGAAGTCGCAGATATCGGTGCTGTGCCGCAGTTGCTGCCTTAGGGCAACTAAGACACGAACACTACCTGCAGTTCGAAAACAAATCCAGGTCCGTGCCACATCAGTCTCTGTCACGACTATTCGCCTTGCAACCTCTCTTGGTGAAAGTGCTTGTTGAGATAAAACAAAATTTCATATGCGACGATATTCTTTTTCCTGCCGTCGCAGAACGCCCATCCGTTATCTACAAACGTTCTGTACTGTTCCTACACTGTGTATTAGAAATGTTACTGCCTCACCTACAGATAAATGAGTTAGCTTTTGATATATTGCAGTATAGGCAAGTTTGTTTATATTTTATGACAGTTCAGAGAACCAAGGTTTTCGAATTTGTCAACGTATGCCCAGGAGGAATGTGTTTATGGCATACTCAGGTGATGCAAAACGTTTTTAATATGTGTATCGATCTTCATGTATTACTTATGACGAAGAGTTTATACAATTTATGGAAAGGACGACGCATTCGAGCAGATTAAGTATTCTGTTATTAAATCCTTTCAATCGTATGTACTAATTAGATACTTGCTAAGCTTGGCTTTGACTCAGTCTGACTGAGGTGAATGCCGAAGTAAATTAAAAGATTGATGCAAACGTAGATGCACCTAAAAGACAACAAATCAATACCCGGTTTATCATTGCTGTGTGTTTATGGAACGAAACGTAAATTAGAAAAAACGATGATTTCTCAAAAATAAATTACTGTGAAGCCAGTAGTTTTACCACTATTTTGTTTGCCGTTATTTTCCGCATAAGTTACCGACAGTAGACTCATTCTGCAGTTTACTTTAAATGCGGGTCCTCTAAATTTCCTAAACAGTGTTCCTCGAAAAGAGTGTTGTCTTCCCTCCAGACATCCGCGTTTGACTTCCTGGAACATCTCGCGGGTTCAAATGTTCAAATGTTTGTAGAGCTTATGGGACTTAACTACGGGGTCATCAGCCACTAAACCTACAAACTACTTATGAACTAGCTTATACTAAAGACAGCACAAACATCTATGCCCGAGGGGGGATGCGAACCCCCGACCGTAGTGGCCGTGCAGACCGTAACTGGCGCGCCTCAGTCCCTTCGGCCACCGCGGCCGGCTCTCGCGCGTTGATCGAACTTACCATAACAAACCAAACAACCCGCCTCTGCATTACTTCTATGGCTTCGTTTAAGCCGATCTACAGGGGATCCCAATCACTTGAACAGCACTCAAGACGGGGTCGCACAAGCCGTTTTATATGCGATCTCCTCTACGTATGAATCACAATTTCCCAGAATTCTTCCTAACCTAAGTTTACCATCCGACTTGCCAACGACTGTCGTTCTGCAACGTTACGCCTAGATATTCAATCGACTCGACTGTGTCAAGCAGCACACTACAAATGCTGTGTTTTCGAGTATTAGGACTGTTTTTCCAGTGATATTCATCATCTTACATATTCCTAAATTCAGAGCTAGCTTTCTCACACCAACTAGAAATTTTGCCTAACTCATAATTCAACCTATCAATAACGACATATTGCTACTCATTTTGTCCGTGAGATAATTTATGTAGATAAAAAAAATAATGACGGGCCTATCACAATTCCCTGGGGTACTCCTGACGATAGACTTGTCTTCGATTAATCTCGTCTCTCATAAACCAATTATATGTGAAGGTCCCTAGAACGTGGTTTCACGAATAGTTTTTACTTTCGTGAGTCATTTCTGCCATAGCAACGGATGATTAAGAAGGTCAGAAGTGAAGAGCACTTTAATTTTTTGTTTTCACGTATTACTGCACATTTTAATGTGTGGTAAGGAATCAGAGGTATCCGTGTGAAAACACTTTCTGTCCCCCCTCTTAAATGCTGTGAACGCATGGTATTTATTTTGTGCACATACACGACAAAGTACCTTTCCAACTTTATAAGTTTCTTTGACTTCCTTACATAGCGATTATTAAAAATCGGTGCTTGGATTTTGGTGTTTACGTGTTAATACTAAGATTTGTTTGGCGGTTATCGTGGCGACCTCCTGCAGTGACAGTGGTTGATGTACAAAGAGGGTACAAAGCGGCGCTGGGAATATTCAGTTTGCCGCCTTCAGCGTTTAATTAGCGCCAGTCATTACGCCTTAGTGTCTACACTACGGCCCTGCGCACCGTTTACCGGACAACTAAATTTGTGAGCCACAAGATGAAAGCGATACGCTCCCGCCGACTCGCTGCAGACGAGTAGGAGACGGCGTTCCACCTCGAAACAGTCATCCCTCTTGTTTTTGTACAAAATGTCGTTAGACGCTGCGATTGTGGTTCTGGCAAAGTAACTGCACTTTAGTGATCGGGAACCAAAACAAACGGAACAAAACGGTAGGTTATTATGTTGTTGCCGTGGTGGAGTGGCGCCTCGCTGCGGAGCGCGCCGTGGAGGTTCGAGTCCTCCCTGGGGCATGGGTGTTTGTGTTGTCGTTAGGTTAGTTTACATAGGTGTAAGTAGTTTGTAAGCTACGGATTGATGACCACGCAGTTTGGTCCGATAGATTTACAGACAGACATTATTATGTTGCTGTAGTCACTGTGCGTTTCTCTTCGTAGATTCGTTTCCACGTGTTGGGCACTGACAATGTACACAGATATACTTGGCATTACAAATATCACTTATGCAAACATTGGATGCGATTGCAAAAATTATCGTTAAAATAGACACCACTCTTTGCTATATTATGAAGCGCGGTATCTGTCTTAACCATACCCTTTGCACTCCCATGCAACGCATGCTCGTTAAGAGCATTGATTAGGCACCTGAATTTGTGATATTTGTTTAAGCTGTACACAGGCTCGATACGTCACTTACCGATGGACAACAAGTTACTAAGGACCTGTTTGTAAACACTCCACAAAATACAGCAAAAATCGGTTTTCGCACCTGAGGCGGCAGTTCTCAAACCGTGCTAGCACGACAGGTGCTCCACCGAACACCAACTAACGGCTCAAGATGATCCGAAATAGACTGAAACCCATACCAAAATACAAATATATTATGCGGACAGTGACTTTATTATTCGAGGCTGTTACATCGCTTAAATGTTCAAATGTTTGTTAAGCTTATGGGACTCAACTACGGCGTCATCAGTCCCTAAACTTACAAACTACTTATCTACTACCTTATACTAAGGACGGCACAAATATCCATGCCCGAGGGGGTGTCGAACCCCCGACCGTAGTGGCCGTGCAGACCGTGACTGGAGCGCCTCAGTCCCCTCGGCCACCGCGGCCGGCTTTTACATCGCTTAATGCCATTCATTGTAATTATGGCAGTACTTCAGAAATGCAGCATTACCCTATATTTGACTGCGGTTTGGAAACTACGAGAGCCGTCCGCAGTGGCCCAGCGGTCTGCGACGCGCCAGTCACAGTCTGCACGGCCGCTACGGTCGGGGGTTCGAATCCCCCCTCGGGTATGGATGTTTGTGTCGTCTTTAGTATAAGGTAGTTTATAAGTAGTTTGTAAGTTTAGGGACTGATGACCCCGCAGTTAAGTCCCATAAGCTTAACAAACATTTGAACTTTTGGCCCACTTTTGGTTACGTTAGTAAGACTAAAAGTGGGCCTTTGCGATCGTCTTTTGACAGCTCGAAATTTAAATGAAAATAACGGCTTAACCATTCATCTGACACGAATTTGTAGAGGAGAAAATTCTCTACAACTTTGCTCTCTTATGTTTTTTTTTCATATCTCGTATCGTTTCAAAGATATTTGCAAAAATAACGGCGATTTTGGGATGTCTGTCTGTCTGTTGTTTCCTGTTTTTAAGACGAACCGTTCAACCTATCAGCACCAAATTTTACAGTCATAATTGTTGGCTACCAGAGACCAGAACGTCGCGTTTTGAAATATTTCGGACAAGAAATACGTTAGTAATACCAAAAAAGGCCGTTTGTAATGTAATTTTAATTGCAATTAAACCGCTCATCTGACAGGAAAATTGAATAAACGAATTTGTAGAGGAGAAAATCTCTACAACTTTGTTCCCGTATGTTTTTTTCATATCTCGTATCGTTTGAGAGATATTTGCAAAAAATAACGGAGTTTTGACATCCTCCATTGAATTAACGAAAACCAGCCGTTCGCAGATGTCACGTGACATTCCTCGCCCAGAACTCTATGTGGCATACGCCATCTTGCGTTGCGTATTTAATGATTTTCTTATTGTAAGTTACACGTTGTCATTTCAAAGCAATGGCGCACTGAAGAATTAACAAAAACACATCGTTCTTATTACGATAAATAATAATCTAGTGTCTACAAATGTTCAAATGTTTGTTAAGCTTATGGGACTTAACTACGGGGTCATCAGTCCCTAAACTTACAAACTACTTATGAACTACTTACGAACTAGGACGGCACAAATATCCATGCCCGAGGGGGGATTCGAACCCCCGACCGTAGTGGCCGTGCTTGACCGTGACTGGAGCGCCTCAGTCACCTCGGCCACCGCGGCCGGCTAGTGTCTACAAATGCCATATTAGCATCAGTTAACAATGGCCATCAATAGTAGGATATTATAGAACGTAACTTCTAACCCTTATCCGTAGCGTAGTAGGCAATGCGTTGGACTGTGACGCTGAAGGTCAGTGGTTCAAAACTCACCACAATTTTTTTTCCTAAAAGGGTTTCAGACACTCTTATTAATTAATTTTTTATTATTTAGATTATTATTTTTGTCCAAAATGTTTGCGAAAACTTATAAAACTACAAATCTAAAGTGGGCCGTAAAACACGTCAGTGCGATTTTTTTAAAAAACTACGATTGTTAATACTGTACCATAAAAGATAAATTATAACAATTACCTTAGTCAGTCACTTCTTATTTTCTACGACGACACGTGTGCGCAACATTTTTGTTCGCTGTGTGCGGCCGGAACACATTCTGATTGTTACATGGAAAATGTCAACCTTTCGCTTTCTAAAAGTCAACACAGTTTCAGCCGACCAGTTGCATAAAATGGTTTACATCTATAAACCTTTACCTAGGTTTCGGCAAAATTAATTTTGCCTTCTTCAGAAGTATACAGTAAAGCTCACATTAAAAAAGTTGTTAAAATGTGGCTGACTCCATGTCACTAGATTAAAATTAAAATTTAAAAACAATGTCACATTATAAAATTTTGGAGCACGTCCACACACAGGTCGAGTGAGCACTGCGATGCATGTGAGCTTTATTGTATACTTCTGAAGAAGGCAAAATTAATTTTGCCGAAACCTAGGTAAAGGTTTATAGATGTAAACCATTTTCTGCAACTGGTCGGCTGAAACTGTGTTGACTTTTGGATCGTGTTCCACGGTTGCTGAATTGCGGCCATGTTTAAAATTTTAAAATCTTTCGCTTTCTTTTTGAAGACGTCGTAGGTAGATTTGATGAATTCTCGCAGACTGGCGTTTCGCTTCCTCATTTGGCGGTTTACTCTCTTCCAGGTGACTGTTAGACGGAAATGAGGCAGTGCAGCCCTGGGAGACTTGCTCTAGGAGGGCCGCGCGTTGAGGCTGTGCTGCATGCATCGCGTAGGGGCACTCCTGGGGCTTCGTCCGCGTTCCATTGGTCTTGTCCCAGCACTCGGCAAACTCTCGGCAAGGCACACTTCCTTACCACTCCAACGGGTTTACACTACTTCAAAGCTGGAGACATCGCCGTAACTTAGATGTCGCACATATATATGTTGTTGTTGTTGTTGTTGTGGTCTTCAGTCCGGAGACTTGGTTTGATGCAGCTCTCCACAATACCCTATCCTGAGCAAGCCTCTTTATCTCCACATAAGAACGGCAACCTACATCTGTCTGAATCTGTTTACTGTATCCAACTCTTGGTCTTCCCCTGCGATTTTTACCCCACACACTTCCCTCCAACGCTAAATTCACAATTCCGTGATGTCTAAGAATGTGCCCTACCAATCTATCCCTTCTTTTAGTCAAGGTATGCCAGAAACTTCTTTTCTCCCCAATTCTGTTCAGTACCTCCTCATTAGTTACGCGATCCACCCACCTAATCTTCAGCATTCTTCTGTAGCACCATATTTCAAAAGCCTCAATCCTCTTCCTGTCCGCACTGTTTATCGTCCATGTCTCACTCCCATACAAGGCAACACTCCATACAAATGCCTTCAGAAAGGACTTCCTTAGGCTTAAATCAATATTGGATGTTAACAAATTTCTCTTTTTCAAAAACGTTTTTCTACCCATTGCCATTCTGCATTTTATATCCTCTGTACTGCGACCATCATTTGTTATTTTACTGCCCAAGTAACAAATCTCATCTACCTCCTTTATTGCTTCGTTTCCGAATCTAATTTCTTCAGCATCACCTGATTTTCTTACACTGTACTCCATTACCCTAGTTTTGCTCTTGTTAATGTTCATCTTATATGCACCTTTTAGCACACTGTCCATTCCGTTCAATTGCTCTTCCAGGTCCTTTGCTGTATCTGACAGAATTACTATGACATCGGCAAAACGCAATGTTTTTAATTTTTCCCCCTGAACTTTAATTCCTTCTTCAAATTTCTCCTTGCTTTCCTTTATAGCTTGCTCAATGTACAAATTGAATAACAATGGAGAAAGACTACAACCTTGTCTTACTCCCTTCCCAACCACCGCATCCCTTTCATGCCCTTCAACTCTGACAACCGCTGTCTGGTTTTTGTACAAGTTGTAAATAACCTTACGCTCCCTATATTTTATTCCTGCTTGCTTCAGAACTTGAAAGAGTTTATTCCAATCAACATTGTCAAAAGCCCTCTCCAAATCTACAAAAGCTAGAAATGTAGGTTTGCCTTTTCTTAATCTATCTTCTAGGATAAGCCGTAAAGTGAGTATTGCCTCCCGTGTTCCTACATTTCTCCTGAACCCAAACTGATCTTCCCCGAGAGCGGCTTCTACCAGCTTTTCCATCCTTCTGTATATAATTCCTATATATACACATATTTAAAATAAAACGTTGCACGGAATACCTTACCACGAAATCAAGTTGCGCGACATCTATATACCTCGGTCGGGAACTTCTCTTTCTCGCTGATGATGACAACGCACAGTGTTGTTCTTAATAAGCTTTCGAGCCACTCACACATGTGGTAACCTATTCCATAAGCTCGCACCTTCGTTAGCAGTGTGCAGCGCGGAAAGTGTCAAATGCCGTTCGGAAATGAAGGAATATGTAGTGTGAAAATGTTCAAATGTTTGTAATGCTGATGGGACTTAACTACGGGGTCATCAGTCCCTACACTTACAAACTACTTATGAACTACTTACGAACTAGGGCGGCACAAATATCCATGCCCGAGGGGGGATTCGAACCCCCGACCGTAGTGAACGTGCAGACCGTGACTGAAGCGCCTCAGTCTCCTCGGCCACCGCGGCCGGCAATATGTAGTGTGACTGTTGCCCTTCATTCGTGACGTGCAGGATTATGATGTCTTCTAATTACCTCGTTGGGGACGAGACGTTAAACTTGAAAGTTCAAAAAAATATATCCTTCATCGATTGTCTGCTGTCGGCGAAACTTGAAGCTCAGACATAAAGTAATACAACTGCTGCATCGCTGTGTCAGACACAGCCCTAAGTGCAGAATAGAGTAAATACTTACTACTATGACCGATATTTACTAATTTGAAACGTAACGCCAGAGACGCAATTCACGTTCCATATTGCTGATGACATTACGTAATCCATTGTACATTAAGTAAACGGCGAAGGGATTTATTTACTTCTCATGGCTACTACCAGTTTCCTGTCATAAAAAACGTACTTTCTTTATCACTGTCCCTCTGGGTGTCACAGAAGATAGCATTTTAAACGTTAGATCGCCGCCCTCCACCTCGATCCATAGGTGTGGTGGCAGGAAGAGGAACCGAACACCCTGTACAGAGTGCCACCAACGTTACCAAACCTAGTTTAGTTTGTCGAGACCTGTAAAGACATGAGGCAAGACCAGGAGAAGAAGAGGAGCGAATATTTTGTGGATCGCAGCACCAGTAAGAGTAGCTCATTATTGGAACGTGGAACCTGATATCGAAACATATTACAGTGTATTAATCACTAGCTGGAACTCTACGTTGCGTGGGTATTTCTTTATTCCGTACCCTGGCAGTTCAATTCCTCTCCGATCTACTCTCTCTCTGTGTCCATCTGTTCCTCTCCCCTCTCTCTACATCTCGTCCTTATCCCTTTCGGCCCATCTCTTCCGTCCTCTTCCATCTCTTGGTCCTCTTTCTCTCTCTTCAAATGTTCAAATGTTTGTAAACATAAGGGACAAAACTGCTGTCGTAATCGGTCCCTAGACTTTCAAACTACTTAAACTATCTTATACTAAAGACAACACGTACACCCATGCCCGAGAGATGATTCGAACATCCGACAGGAGCGGCCGTGCAATCTGTGTCAACATGTCTTAGAGCGCGCGGCTCTCTCTGACCATTCCGTCTCTTAAGTTACTCTCTTGCTCCCCGTACCTATGAAAACTCATATTGTTAACTTTCGTGGTGATCAGTGAAACGCATTCAAAATGTATTGCAAGGTGGCCTTTTCATGAACCACACGCTGACTTGGGGTTTATAAAAACCCTCTACATGAAACGGTCACACATAAGACAACCTTATAATAGTTGGTAAAATGGTGTCAAAGTCTGTTGTTAGGTACCCTCTTATTTTGATGCCCAAGTGTGTAAAATTTCATCGAGATCGGAATAACACTGTAGATTTGTGTGAAATGCAAACAAATACACCAGCAGACACTCTTCGTTATATACAACAAATATAAGATTACAAATCAATAGTTGAGTTATCGTGTTGAGGTGTTAGTAATACGATGCCTCAGTGTGGCCCCTTTTCTTCCTGCGGCTGCAGCTCCCGAACAGCTATGTATGGCGGGTTGCCTTTCCAGACTAGACAGCGGGTTTTTACATTAATTTTTTTTTCCCAGCTGTGGTTTATTTATCTATTTTTTATTTTGCTTTATTTATGTAAACGAGCTCTGTATTAAATAGAAAAAAAATTAAAGAATAAGGACTAACCGAATATTTGGTTTCGGTTTCGCATAGTTTCGGCCAATATATTGTTTCGGTTGCATTTTCGGTCACAAATCAGCCAAATCTTCGGACTGACCGAAACTATTTTTGGTGAACTTAACGGATGAATTCGGGCAGCGTTCCGGATGGATTCAGTCAGCTTGAAAATTGTATTTTGTTGTTAATGGCAATAAAACACAATCTTATAGTGATATTCTTATACTGTAACAGTTTAACTTTTTCAGTATTGTACTTAATCAAACGGGTTATCATATTGTTATGCTCAAAAGTTTCAATTATGTTTCTCCATGAAAGCGAGGGGCTTTTCTAGTAACCAATATGGGTTTAGGAAACATCATGTGGTAGACAGCTTTTTCTGGTGAGTTTGTGTAAATTTACACTGACAACAATCATACTGCTAGTCGGAACTCTGATGTTATTTTTCGAAATACTTTATGTAGCACTGATTGAAGTTGATTAACTGACAGGAACGAAGCCTGTTAGTCATCAGAACTATGTAACAACAAATTTATTACGCTTAAATCTAATTACTGTAATAGACAATTGAAAAATAATAATGTTAACGAAGAAATACGAAACCAACGAAATTTTACGAATTGTATACGAGGCTTTGCTTTCTTTATAAATACAAAGCACTACAAGAACTGAGGGAAAACGATGTAGTTTCACTAATATAGGTACGAGGTATTTGCGTTGACACACAAGTCCAACCTAATGAATGGTTTAATATTCGCAACTGCTGGATGGAAAGTTTGTTCAAAGTGTTTGTTAATCTTATGGGACTTAACTGCGGGGTCATCAGTCCCTAAATTTACAAACTATTTACGAACTAACTTAAACTAATGACGACACAAACATCCATACCCGAGGGAAGATTCGAACCCCCGACGGAGAGCGGCCTCGCGGTCGGAGCATTGTGCCTCAATGCGCTCGGCGACTAAGCCGCGACGATGGAAAGTTTGGTCAGTAGATCTGTACTGTTCTTGTGCCATCTTCTACGAACTTCGGGTTAGGCTTACATACATTCAAGTTGTGTTGTTATGGTCTTCAGTCCGGAGACTGGTTTGATGCAGCTCTCCACCCTACTCTATCCTGAGCAAGCCTTTTCATCTCCTCATAAGAACGGCAACCCACATCCACTTGAATCTGCTTACTATACGCGTCTCTTGGTCTCCCTCGGCGATTTTTACCCCACACACTTCCCTCCAATGCTAAATTTACGATTCCTCGATGTCTAAGAATGTGTCCTACCAAGCGATCCCTTCTTTTGGTCAGGGTATGCCAAAAATTCCTTTTCTCACCAATTCTGTTCAGTACCTCTTCATTAGTTATGCGATCTACCCACCTAATCTTCAGCATTCTTCTGTAGCACCACATTTCAAAAGCCTCTATTCTCTTCCTGTCCGCACTGCTTATCGTCCATGTTTCACTCCCGTACAAGGCAACACTCCACACAAATGCCTTCAGAAAAGACTTCCTTACACTTAAATTAATATTCGATGTTAGCAAATTTCTCTTTTTCAAAAATGCTTTTCTTCCCATTGCCATTCTGCATTTGATATTCTCTGTACTGCGACCATCACATGTTATTTTACTACCCAAGTAACAAAACTCATCTACCACCTTCATTGTTTCGTTACCTAATCGAATTCCTTCAGCATCGCCTGATTTTCGAAGACCGCATTCCATTATTTTTGTTTTGCAGAGAAGGCTTGCAAAATATCGGAAAACTAGTGATTTGCGGTATAACGCATATTTACCGAAATTTGAACTTAATCACGTAAGTTTCGGTTTCGGTCGAAACTAGAAGAGGAGCGAAATATTCGTTACGAATTCGATCTCAAATCGTGTTTCGCTCGGACACTGAAAAATCATTGAAATCGGCCAAGACATTTGTGTGTTTGAACGAGACTATCGCAGCGACAGTGATTGTAAGAAAGACGTGTACGTCGGTTAGGCTTACATACATTCAAGAAGGCTTGCAAAATATCGGTAAACTAGTGATTTGCGGTATAACGCAAATTTAGCGAAATTTTAACTTAATCACGTAAGTTTCGGTTTCGGTCGAAACTAGAAGAGGAGCTGAATATTCGACCTCAAATCGTGTTTCGCTCGGACTCTGAAAAATCATTAAAATCGGCCAAGCCATTTGTGTGTTTGAACGAGACTATCGCAGCGACAGTGATTGTAAGAAAGACGTGTACGTCGGTTAGGCTTACATACATTCAAGAAGGCTTGCAAAATATCGGAAAACTAGTGATATGCGGTATAACGCAAATTTACCGAAATTTGAACTTAATCACGTAAGTTTCGGTTTCGGTCGAAACTAGAAGAGGAGCTGAATATTCGCTACGATTTGTAAGAAAGACGTGTACGTCGGTTAGGCTTACATACATTCAAGAAGGCTTGCAAATTATCAGAAAACTAGTGATTTGCGGTATAACGCAAATTTACCGAAATTTGAACTTAATCACGTAAGTTTCGGTTTCGGTCGAAACTAGAAGAGCAGCTGAATATTCGTTACGATTTCGACCTCAAATCGTGTTTCGCTCGGACTCTGAAAAATCATTGAAATCGGCCAAGCCATTTGTGTGAGACTATGGCAGCGACAGTGATTGTAAGAAAGACGTGTAGGTCGCAGGCCAGTGTGGAATCGATGGCCGGTGGCACGGCGCTGGCGCGATCCGGCCGCGCGTGATGGATAGCAATTTGGCGCGGCCAAGTAGCCACCAGCACGCGATTGGCCCGAATTGACGTCATCGGATGGCATTCACCGCAGCCTCATACGCCGCAAAGCACTTATACGAGCAATGGAATACCTCTCATTCAGCGGGGCCCGCACGTGGGATCCGTGACAGGCATGTTTAACGGAAACAATGGGACACAGACAAAGAAGGGCTGCGCGCCGGGCTAATACACCAGGTGCGATGACGCCGGCGGTGATGAATGAGGCAGAAGGTGGCCTGTTTGCCCGCAGGGACAAGCCTTCGCCAGAACCAGCGCCCGCTTCTTACCCACCTCTTCTCACATAAATATTTGCAGCAACGAAGAATATTTTGTATCCCATCCTCGTCGCCACTTTTGTGTCCCAGCCTCGTCGCCGCTTTTGTGTCTCGTTTCCGTCGTAGGTGTCGGTGGCCGAGTGGAATGAGACCGACACAGGAATAAAGATAGCACGCTTGTGCAGGTACGGAAGTGAGCAGCCAGAAACTAGAAACACTAGAGTAAATTAGAACGAGATATATATTGCACAGAATGTATACAATACTTAACTTTTACATAGATCAGTACTGCAGAATGCTGATACATAGTTGAGCTTGAGGCCTGCCTAGTACTGCTTCCTAGTGCCTATACGATAGCCAAGTCTTCACTGGTGCCTATCTGATAACGAAGGTCCTAACTGGTTGCTATCTCAGTCCCAAGTCCACGATGTCGTTCAGTGGTGGCCACGAGCGGAGTTGCAGCAGAGGGCGCTCGTGGCTGACGTCGTAAGAACGCCGCGCCGTGCGTGCATGGCGGCGCGCGGCGAAAGTAGGTGGCGCGCACTTTGGACTTGTGCGACACCACAGAATACATATAGGGGAGACCGGGGCACATTTTCCATAGGGGCAAGTTTTCCAAATCCGTTTATTTTCGAAACAAACCGCTAGATGTTACCACGGCGATACTGGAGTAGGTAGCAACAAAGCACACTTCATTTACGAAAGTTTCAGTGTCGTACCAGCAGTCACTACGTCGGCATGGCTGTTTTCGTCATTTTTGCAAATGTGAGTAAACTTTCACGTTTTTCTTGAAACTTAAAATAAACATTCTAGCGTTAAACGTATTATTTTGACATTGCACACACTAAAAGTGGGTTTCTTTCTTCACGTTACTGTGCATTTGTTTTGTAAATAGCTTACACTGTTACTCATGGACGTAGTGTTATAGTTCCGAATATGGCGACGTGGCACGTTTTCCGAGTGCATATGGGGCACATATTCCTTATTGCTTCGAGTCTTACGCCAAGTCTAAAGCAAATGAAAAGTGGGTACAGTGCACGAAATGGGCGCATGGAGACTGTACGAAAGGGAATGTTCCATTTATTGTTTGCTTACATTGTGATTCAGACAATCAGTGTAAGTATTGTTAAAATGTCTCTATTTGTAAAATATTTAAGTCACATATTTTGTAAACCCATTAAATAGCATTTGTTTTTATTTAATGTGGCTATTTTTACTATCCTCTTTTGTAATGTATTGTAAATTCAAGATAAAAATACATATTCAGTGAAATCAAGATAATTATCTCTGTTTTAACATTGAAAGTATAATTGGAATATTTACCCCTGTACATTTTAAGTAAGCTGGAAAACTTGCCCCGCATACGGGGCAAATATTCCAACGCAACATTGTCAGACAAAACCATTTGGTACCAAGAATGATATTTACTATTTTCAAAAATATCTGTACAAGACTGTAAATAAAGGTGTAGGAAATATAATGATCCGCTGTTTACCGCAAAATCGATAAAAATAAGAAGTACAAAAATAAAAATATAAAATGGTGAAAAACGTGCCCCGGTCTCCCCTACGTCGTTGACCCTCTAAATCGAGACATATTTGGAAAAAAATGGCCAGACATTTGTGGCAAGCAACAATACGGAAGTCAATCAAATGTTCAAATGTTTGTAAAGTCTATGGGACTTAACTACGGGGTTATCAGTCCCTAAACTTACAAACTACTTATGAACTAACTAAGACTAAGGACGGCACAAATATCCATGCCCGAGGGGGGATTCGAACCCCCGACCGCAGTGGCCGTGCAGACCGTGACTGAAGCGCCTTAGTCCCCTCGGCCACCGCGGCCGGCTTCCGGAAGACGAAAACCGATTTTCGTAAACCGTTTTTCGCTGTCGTGTTTACATGGCACAGCCTGAATCGGATTTCCTAATCCACTTAAGATGGCGGCTGAAAAACAGCTGATTCAGTCCCCGATTTAGTCAGCATAATCGCTATTTTTCTTTACTTAAATACACAGATTCATGCTCATTCTAATATTAATACTTGTATTTCACATTAGAAAATATCACTCTGTCCATATGTGACGAAAATTCTTACCAAAAAAACACAATCTGACAAGCCAAGAACTCTTAAAAAACGGTTGCGTTTACATGGGCACGAAAATCGATTGTGGAGCTGGAAAACCGCTTTAGAGAAGTGGATTTCCAGTATCGATTTTGGAGTGTTTACATGGCCACCCAAAAGCGGAATTGGGAAATCGGTTTACGAAATCCGGTTTTGGGAGCCCATGTAAACGGGGTGAATGTTGGTTCCAGAATCTGTTATAAATGCAAAGATGGAAAGAAAGAGAATTATAGCTTCTAGCCGGACGGAAATCTTACTCTAAAAAAAAAAAAAAAAAAAAAAATTAAAAAAAAAAAAATAAAAAAAAAAATTCAAACAACGCAACGTCTTAACGTCTTCCGATACGCCACAAACTGGATCTGCCCGGCGGTCTACGGCGAGTCTGGATGTGCCGCCCCACCTGAGTCTGGTTTTTAGGCGGACTCCCTATCCAACTAGGTGAAAGCCGGGCTGATTCCCATGTTTCGCCTCAGATACATTCTACACAAACGTTTGGAACACTTTCACACAGAATTTACTCTTAATTATAATCGGTTTTTCTGTATTAAGCTTACTGCAATTAAGGACAATTTTGCGTAAGATGCGTTACGATTTTTATTTATACAGCATCGTCTATGGTTCTGTAAATACGGATACACAGGTTTGTATATTGTATTTCTTAAATAGATTAGAAACACTATTTATAACCTTCTGTGAGCCTTATATATTAATGAAGTGGGGGAGTGGGGTTAAGAATCGTTGAGAGAGTTCGAGAGACAAAATACAGAAATGAGGTTCAAAGGGCTGTAGGTTGCCGTTCTTATTCAGAAATAAAGAGGTTTGCGCAGGATAGAGTAGCATGAACTGTTGCATCAAACCAGATATGTTTGTAAAGCTATGGGCTTAACTACGGAAATTATCAGTCCTTAGTTTACAAACTACTCAAATTAACTTCAACTAACCTAAGAACAACACACACACACACACACACACACACACACGAACCTCCGACGGGAAGCATCCGCGCGCTCCGCTGCAAGGCGCCTTAAGACCCCTCGGTCATTCCACCGCGCCATCAAACCAGACTTGAGACTGAAGACAACAACAACAAAGGTGACGTGTGTATAAATGTATAATATGCACGAAAACTGTATACTGTTTCCAATCTGTATTTAAAAAATAAAAACCTATGTATCCGTATTTACGGAACCACAGAGGATTAAATAAAAAGCGAAACAACTTGGTGTAAAATTATCCTTAACTGCAGTAAACTCAAGGCAGAATAACCGATTGTAATTAATTTTAACAGCTACTACGCAAAATGACCACAGATACAACAACAACAACAAAAAATACTCTATACGCAGAAAGATTGAGTACACTGTTTCCGCCCTCGTGGGAGGGGAGTGGGATATAGGAGGCTGGTGACCTTACCTGCTTGGTATCCTTAAACCCTTGCGAGATGGGCGTGTCCACCGCATGCTCATCAAGGATTTGTACACCAAAGCAAAATTTCATCCTTGAGTGATTTGGTATCAACATCCCTGTTTTTCCGCATTGAAACGTGAATGATTGGTCCTGCCAAAAATGTACAATTATTCAAAATGGCCGGCCGCGGTGGCCGAGGGGACTAAGGCGCTCCAGTCACGGTCTGCACGGCCACTACGGTCGGGGGTTCGAATCCCCCCTCGGGCATGGATATTTGTGCCGTCCTAGTTCGTAAGTAGTTCATAAGTAGTTTGTAAGTTTAGGGACTGATGACCCCGTAGTTAAGTCCCATAGACTATACAAACATTTGAACATTTTTATTCAAAATGTTCAAATGTTTGTAATTCTATGGGACCAAACTACTTTTGGTCATAAGTCCATAGACTTAAAAACTACTTAAACTAAGTTAAACTAGCCTAAGGACAACACACACATCCATGCCCGAGGGAGGATTCGAACCTGCGACGCGGGAGGCTGCGCGATCCGTAACATGGCGCTACAGACCGCTCGGCTACTCCTGCGCGTGGTACAATTATTATAGACCTAATAATAATAAATCATCAAACTACCTCTAAAACAGTTACATGGCTCATTAATTTCTGAAAGTTTCGGACGAAGGTTTTAAACTACTTTTTCTACATCGTAGTTTTATGCAAGTTATTCTAAAGAACTGTACCAAGGACTAAGATAAACGAGTTTTTATAATTATGCATTATTTGTTATCGCAATTCTTTTTGTAGCCGTCTTTTAAAGATAAAATTACTCAGTATAAGAGTCTCTTTTTATGCGTATAACTAGGAAAATTAAGAATCAATAAAGAATATCCACCGACTATGGTACAAGGCAGTGAAACATGTTTAGGTATTTTTGGAAAACATTTGACCTAATGTCCGCTATTAGTATTCTTATTTGAAAATATTTTAGAAATCTTATTGTTATCATTATTAAAATAGTGTAGTACACTAAATTTGGTTGTGATAGCAAATTACATTGGGTGGAAGACGGGAGAGGTGAATAAGTCAACATGATAGTGACACTGTTTCCGCCATAACGTTTGTAAATCTAGTCCCTAGGCTTACTTTAACTACCATTAATTAATCTAAGCCAGTCACGGTCTGCGCGGCCACTACGGTCGGGAGTTCGAATCCCCCCTCGGGCATGGATATTTGTGCCGTCCTTAGTCTTAGCTAGTTCATAAGTAGCTTGTCAGCTTAGGGACTGATGACCCCGTAGTTAAGTCCCATAAGTTCTACAAACATTTGAACTTTAATCTAAGGACAAACACACACACACACACACAAGGCAGCAGCCATTGCTTTATTTTATTTCATAATTTCATTTACGTATAATGAAATAGACAGGGGATAGTAGGAAGTGGCTGTGCCAGATAGTAGCCGGATGGTACAGTAAGTACGGTCCCGTGGGAAAACTCCGCCCCTTTCTCTAAGAGTGATCTGATTGGCTGTTACTATATCTTTACGCGTCACAACCTCCCAGCTATTTTATTAATTATTTAATAAATAAAAATTCAGTTATAAATTCTAT
Source organism: Locusta migratoria (assembly GCA_026315105.1). Taxonomy (NCBI): domain Eukaryota; kingdom Metazoa; phylum Arthropoda; class Insecta; order Orthoptera; family Acrididae; genus Locusta; species Locusta migratoria. The sequence continues at coordinate 77,837,181 of CM048755.1, read as the reverse complement.
TGCCATAATGTGTGTTAATTAATTGTTTGTGATTACACTATTGTTTAGCAGATTTATTAGATTAAGTATTTTAGGTAAAGAGTGGGTGTGGCGTTCTAGAAGTGTCGGTTGGCGCCAAAACTTTGGTCGCTAGCGTGGAGCCCACTGCTAGTCATTTCACTGCGAGCCCCGATACGGTAAACAATTATCGGCACTTGCGATAACCAGTGTTTATTAATCGGTCGATAATGGGGCTAAAAATATGTGTAAAGTGCGTGTAATGTATGTCAAAGTGTGTTATGACTGTAACAACGTTATTTTTGTGACTAATATTGACGTCAACATGCAGTTTGTGGCTACTGCATTCCTGTGATTGGTAAAAATAAAAGAGCCAATGGCATCTCTGAAGGAATTCATCGACTTCGTTAATAGTAGTTAGACAGCCACTGTAACCACCACTTCCAATTTCAGCCTCACCTCAGAAAACATCGAATCTACGACCTGTGTGTTGCTTCTGCGCTGGGGACATCTACGAGAAATAAGACACCAGCTTAGTCAAATATTACATGACAACCGCCTACGGGCCTCACGTGCAATGTTCGGTGTATTACAACTAGACGAGTTAGCACGTTGCTCGCGGTAACGTGAGTGAGGTAAAGGGAAGATATGAAAGTGTCAAGGAGACAGTCATAAGTGGACTTGATAACAAACTTTAACCATAACATTGAAAGGTTTGAAGATATTTTTTTCTATCTCACCCCCGCCGTAACACACACACACACACACACACACACACACACACACATGCTCGAGGGAGGACTGGAACCTCCGACGGGGAGACGGGTAGTAACCGCGCGCTCCGCAGGAAGGCGCCATAGGGCGCTCGTCCACTCCACCGCCGCCACTCCCTATAACGCAACGTCCATGTCCACCTGGTAGGCAGGGGCGGCAAATACAAACAGTCTGAAAATCGACGCCGGCCGCGGTGGCCGAGGGGACTGAGGCGCTCCAGTCACGGTCTGCACGGCCACTACGGTCGGGGGTTCGAATCCCCCCTCGGGCATGGATATTTGTGCCGTCCTAGTTCGTAAGTAGTTCATAAGTAGTTTGTAAGCTTAGGGACTGATGCATTTAGTCAGTTAATCTTCAATGACACTGTACAGTAATTTGTAAACAATTTGCGGAATATATTAGGGCTCAGCCCTTGGTAGTCAGCCAGCCACGGCTAGTGACCTTACATTGTTCAAACGAGCGGATTGTGCTACAGGGTGCAGTAGCTATACCGCGGGCTAGCGGGCCTTATCTGTAGATGACATCTCTACATTTATATTTTTAAAGAAACGCACTTAAATAAAAAGACACAAATTCACCTGTCAACCGTTCCCCTTCTAAGCATTTTATGCAGAGATGAATTAAAGTAACGTCTCCAAAAGGAAGAAATATAAGAAATTATGTAATGAAAAGCGTTCCTTTCGGTGTACACTCTTTTCTTGTACTAAGAGTCTCTGCGCGCAATTCCATGCTTGAACGGTTCTCTTTTGCTGTAGATACGGTGCTTCACAAAGAAACAGTCTGCAGTATGGATGTACCTCGTAATCTGCCCCCAGTTGCTAAAAATGATTTGTTTGTCATGTTCCAGTTTGATCCGAATTATTAATCGACCTGCTGTAATTCATTAAACATCATATTTATACATCGCAATGCCGTCTCTTAACAATCAATGCTCTTATTTTCTGATGCCGCGCAGAATGAGCGAGTGGTCTAAGGGTCATGCTACGAACGGAGCGGTCGTTCCCGCCGGAGGTTCGAGTTCTCCCTCGTGCATGGATGTGTTGCCCTTAGCCGGCCGCGGTGGCCGAGGGGACTGAGGCGCTTCAGTCACGGTCTGGACGGCCACTACGGTCGGGGGTTCGAATCCCCCCTCGGGCATGGATATTTGTGCCGTCCTAGTTCGTAAGTAGTTCATAAGTAGTTTGTAAGTTTAGGGACTGATGACCCCGTAGTTAAGTCCCATAAGCTATACAAACATTTGATTTTGTTGCCCTTAGTTTATGTTTGTTTAAGTAGTTTGTAAGTCTAGGGACTGATGACCATAGCAGTTGGGTCCAATAAGTTTACAAACATTTGAACATTTTGATGTTTCTCTTATAGTTAATCTGACAAAACAGTGGTAAAATGTGGTAAATTAAAGGATATAACAAACTCGTGAAGAAGCTTAAAGAAGCACTGTGTGATTTTTTGTTCTGTGTACATGACCTAGATTTTTTCCCTCAGAAGAACTTCGTCACTGTATCAAAATCGTGGCGTACTAGATGAATTGTCTGAGTATACGAAAGTGTGATATCTGTTATTAACTTCGTCAACTCTCTTATTCATACACAAACGATTTTAAATTATATTAGACGGGACGGGCCGTGAAGTGTGCCAGGATGTATGGGTCGGTAGAGCGCTTGCTCGAGAAAGGCAAAGTCCCAGGTTCGAATCCCGGTCTGGCACACACCTGACAAAATTTAATATTAGACATGTTTACGTAATGAAACAATACAAAATTGTCAACTATATTGAGTTATTGCTAGCTTTTCAGCACATTATTCCTACTTCCTTTCTTATTTTCAGAAAAAGCGAGTCATGTTAACTCTATAGAATAAGACTTGTTCTACTCAGGCACGTGTAAGGAGATTAGTATTATCCATTTCAGACCTTGGACATATAATTCTTCAGTAAAATGTTTTATATGCAGAGTGCCAACAACCCCCCCAAAAAAAAAAAAAAAAAAAAAAAAAAAATAAAAAAAAAAAAAAATAAAAAAAACCCACACTGATAAACTTGGGGGACAATTCATTTGCACCAAACCAAGAATAGAATGGCTGGTAAATGTGGCCTATAATAGTTAATATTTCAAAAGCTATCAGTATTTGATCATCTTGGATGCTACGGAACACATCTCTTTCGTTTCAACCTCATTTTTCCTTATTTTGTGACGGGGTAATGTGGACAGTTTGTTTGTAAATCTTATGGGACTCAACTACGGGGTCATCAGTCCCCAAACTTACAAACTGCTTATGAACTACTTACGAACTAGGATGGCACAAATATCCATGCCCGAGGGGGGATTCGAACCCCCGACCGTAGTGGCCGTGCAGACCGTGACTGAAGCGCCTCAGGACCCTCGGAATATGGACAGTGCCGAGAAAAAATGTCCAATAAAATTAGTTAGAAAATGCACAAATTATGACCTATGTGCACTTAACCAATAGAAGCTTTTTTTCATAATATCGAAAATGAATATAACCCTTAGTATATGCGTTTTTGAGCCCAAGTTTATTACAGTTTGTTTCCTGTTTTGATGTACCAAACAAATGTACAAATATTTGTAGAGCTTATGGGACTTAACTATGGGGCCATCAGTCCCTAAACTTACAAACGACTTATGAACTAGCTAATACTAAGGACGGCACAAATATCCTTGCCCGAGGGGGGATTCGAACCCCCGACCGTAGTGGCCGTGCAGACCGTGACTGGCGCGTCGCAGACCGCTCGGCCACCGCGGCCGGCATGTACCAAACATATGTTTCTTGGGACACACTGTAGTTTGAGTTACATTTTTACTTACCTGTACCGTAGTCCATCGAAACAATTCGTATTATTTAAAAGGCATACTTCAATTGCGTTTTAATATTTTTGTATTAGTCATTTACTGAAAGACGTCAGGCAATTTTTGGCGCAGTTTGATAAATTAAAAAAATATACTGATTAAAGTTTTGTGACCTTTTCTTGTTTATTTTAATGTATAATAAGAAGTCTGTCTCTTGTTTCATGATTATCGACAAAGCCGTTTCCGTATTTAAAGTCTATGCCGAACGCAAGTTGCTTGTTCTCCGCTCTTGACGCATTTTCCGTCAGAAAGTTTCGAGGGGTCTGAAATTACCTCCAGGGGAAACACTTGGTAAGCGCTGCCCTGATTGCTGTTTCCAGAAGTGCAAGTCAGTCAGAAAATTGCGTTTGACAAGTCTATTGAGGTGCGCGGCTTAGCGCAGGTAACTTTTGTCCTCGTCACGAAATGAATGCCAGCGGCTTTGACGTGCCATACCATTTCTACTCACCGCATCCGCTTCGTCACTGTTTTTCCATTAGGAGGTCGGAAAGCTGCGTTGAAGGGATATATAAAGGGATTCGTTTCTTGTTGGTTCCTTTCTGACGCACACACTGCGCTAGTGATGTGACTTGTATCTCAGTAGCGGCTGCGTAGTTCCACTCACAGGAGTGACAAATTAACTGAATGTGCCCATCATGCTCAAATACACCATAAATATAGTTTTTAGATGACAAAATGTTATTCCGTACTCGTCAAGTTTGCGATGACTGAGCTCTTTTTACGAACATTAAATAAAGATTTAAACGTGGCTACGTTTTTCAGCGACCTTTCACGGTTTTAATTGGCAGTAAAGAGACCTTCGGTCGTAAAGATAAAGTCTCTCTGACCTAGGTTTCGGCGACTATGATGAGTGCCTTCATCAAAAAGTTTCTAAAATTGCATATCACATCATCAAATGCAAGTGATAAAGCATAAGTCATAATTTGTAACAGAATAATACAGAAAGATAGCTGACTTCAGCTCTATCAATTGTTCAAATGTTTGTTAAGCTTATGGGACTTAACTACGGGGTCATCAGTCCCTAAACTTACAAACTACTTATGAACTAACTAAGACTAAGAACAGCACAAATATCCGTGGCCGAGGGGGGATTCGAACCCCCGACCGTAGTGGCCGTGCAGACCGTGACTGGAGCGCCTCAATCCCCTCGGCCACCGCGTTCGGCCAGCTCTATCACTTGCATTTAAGCATGTGACATGAAATTTTGAAATTTTCGGATGAAGACACACATAGTAATCGCCGAAACCTAGGTCAAGTAGACTATCTTTGCTCCGAGCGTTGTCTTTAGTACCAATTAAAAAAATTAAATGAAGACATTTTAGATTAGGCTTTACCATGACCGTTACTGATACTAAATGAAACAACATAGATTACGGTTATCAGCTCCATTTATTTTAATAACACTGTATAAGTAACTACAGCTTGCAGTGTTACGATGCAGCATGTAGCTGAGTCGGATGACCACATTGAACACGTGTTTAAGTTGTGACTATATCCTAATAAATGTGCCAGATCCACCGTTGCGATGTGTCTGATCGTCTCACGTCTCTTTTATGTATCACGCATTGAACTGGCGAAACTGAGTGAGCTTTTAGAGCGACATCGTGTAAAGCGTCCGTATGATGATCCCAGGAAGAAGTATGGACTTACACCGCACAATTTGTCATCCTATCCCGATCGTTACTTGCCCTCTCTCCCATACTAATTTGTCTCACAACGGAAACCTGAAATTCTGACTGAGGTACATAAAACGACATTTTCTAATACACTTTTTTTTTCAGTAACTCAATATGAAAATTTGGAGCAGATTCAACGAGTTTGTGACACTTGCGGGGAGTGACACTTGCGGGGAAAGGGAATGTGTAGACACTTGCGGGGAGACCCGGACGCTGCAGGTAGTGGACAGGGTGTTCCAGAAGTAGGGATACACCACCCCTACTCCTCGCCCTCCAGCCGCTACCTGTGCCGTATTCAGGGAAAGGCCCACCGAGCGAAGTGGAGCAGTAATAACGGCCTTTTACATGAATGTTCTGAATATAAATCTTCATACAGACTTCTTGAGGAGGAGAGTGATACGGATATCTGATTGTAAACCACTGCCTATTACCTTAGATCTTTTTGACTGTACTGAACAGGAGTTCCGCGTATTCCGTAATTTATATTTATACAGTTAACAGGCAATGTAATTTATAACCAACTATTGGCTGCCAATTCGCTTAATTTTTCCTGGAAGTCTTGCAACTTGTTTCTCCCTGTTGGTTTATGCCAAGTTCGGAGTAAAAATGGTTCTATATGACGGTGATAGAAAATAGAATTTATCTTTAGCATTTTTAGGTCTGTGACATTCCCTTCCGCATTCCGTATTTAATACATTTCTTAGATGTATTTGTAATTAGAATACAGCCAAATCGTTTTGGGGTCTACGAAAAAAACGCTTCAAGTATGTAAAATACTCATTGACTTATTATTAACGTTTTTTAATTGAAGGTTTAAGGTGGCGTCTCCTATTAAAATGCATAGTAGCTATTTTTAAAGAGATGGAAGTTGCGTTATAGTGGGGTTAACTACATAGCGGTCAATTACATCAACGCATCTGTGCAGGATGCCTAATATATTTATTGCTTGTGCAGGTATCTTGATATGCTTAGTGTTCTGAATAATATGCTTTTAGGAGGTATGACTGGAAAGTCATAGTCTTGTACTAGCAGAGAATGTCTTAATAACTCTCCAAACCTTATCACTATTAAAATACCTTTTTGGTTTCAGGAGGAACACTCAACGAATTAATATGTAGTTTGAACAAGTTACTATATTGCTCTTCATCTTGCAAATGGTTGTGCAATTTCACTGAGATTCGTGTTATGTTGACAGTGTGGAAACTTGACAACAGCAGTGCTAGACTTCTCGGTGTGTCTGTACCCAGGAAAAGCCACTAGCCGCCCCAAGGGCCCCGGGTTCCCCGCAAGTGTCACTCCCCGCAAGTGTCACCCCTCGCAAGTGTTCCAACCCCCATTCATCGGCAGAGCTCCACCTTAAACCTGGAAATACCACGGGGTTGAGAAGGGGGTGGGGGGTGGAGAGTGGGTAGGAGTACCTTCATAAAATATTCTAATCTTACAATTTAAAATTGTGAAAAAGTCTTTTGTCGTTTCTAACGGTGTCTGCTATCAAATTCCACAAATGCTTACAATTCTTCGGCTAAATTTAGCACAAAAATTTAAATTTTACAAATAACGCGACTTTCACAATGAATTTAATTTTCTGTATTTTTAGTCTCAGGACTGTATCTACGCATCTGTTGAGAATCAAAATCAACAGTTCTTAACGAAAATAGTATTTTAAAAATATCTTTTTGTGGTGGCTGTATCGTGCTCCCCTCCCGGTAAAACACGTTATTGTAGTTGTGCTGGTATTGCTTCTTGGTGCAAAAATGTACTATTTTCGGGTTCTAGATTATGTTTACATATCATTAATCTTTAAAAAGTATATTGTTACTGTAAATCAATAACAGTTAACAAATTTTGTATATTTTCGAAGTTTTTTGGGTGGGCATAAAGAAACTCTCTCCTCCTTGGTAATCAGAGTTACGAAAAAACGTCAGTATTGTGACGGTCAATGGTGTCGAAAGATTAGAGTTTTACCACCTGTTGAGTACGAGCTCATTACAGGCATAGGAGGAATTCAAATGTTTGCAAACCTAAGGGACCAAACTGCTGAGGTCGTCGGTCACCTTGACTTACAAACTATTTAGACTAACTTATGGTAAGAACCACACAGGCTCTTGCCCGAGGGGGGACTCGAACCTCCGACGCGAGCGTCCGTGCTATCTATAACGTGACGCTCCAGACCGACGGCCATTTCCGCGCGGCTAGGACGACGGCGGATAAGACCAGGCCGGAGAAGAACATTGGGCTTGTCCTTTCGAAAGGAATCTGATCGGTATTCGCTTTGCAACGCTGTAACTTGGTGGAGTGTGGAAGACACGTGGCGAGACTGTAGCATCTGGCCACAGAGTCCTCAGATAAAGAGAGAGCTTTATTTCTGACCATAGATGCTAACTACAAATTAAATTCCAAGTAAATTGATAACAAACTCAGACTGGTCAATTAATTAATAATCTATATACATGTGGCGTCTGTTCCGAAAGAACACACGTCACTTCTGATCCTGCAGTTGTTATTATTATTTAATATTCACAGAATATATAATTAATAATCCTTCAAACTTCATTGCATCCTTTAGTAATTGACAAAAGAAAACAACACAAAAAAAACAGTACTACATTAATTTTCTCAGGTCAACAGACACTACCAAAATATTGTCTACATAGAGGAGTATCAGTTGGAAGGGACCAGATAATTTTTTTGCATTCTGCATTCAATTAATATAGAAAAGATGGCGGAATCTGGTTCAGTTTCCTGGCCGTTATTTCAAACCGACGTTCGAAACACGTGTCTGAAGAAGAGGAGTTGCCGACGTTATAGAATTCGCGCCAGTCCAGGGCAGCCAACCTGAAGCTCGGACGTGAGGCGCTGCCGGCTGCCACGAACATGAGCCTCCCTTTCTCTGTTAGGGTGGCTACAGGGACCTGTTCGCATACAGGAGTCCGCAGGCCGTGTCTTCAAGTAACCTGGAGAGCAGCTCTCCAGCACATTCCGTGGCAGTTTTCAACACCGCGAAGTTGCCATGCTTCATTTTCCTTCACTTAGTGCCTCGTGTTATCCAATACCTTGGGAGCAGCCTGTCTTAGCCAACCGCGACGTACTGGTGATGTATCGGGCTGCGACGTACTCTGGTATTGCAACGGTCGTCATGCATTTACAACGTGAGATTCGGGTGCTGCAAAACTGTATGTAGCGTGTCCTTACCTTGAGCCGACCCCTGTTTCTGTGATCGTTCGCGTTTCCCATGGCTAGTTCTAGTTCATCTGTGAGCTCTTTCTCAGGACTGATCTTTAGTCTCCTAATGTGGAAATTATTGTATAACCGACCTGTCCTACAGAAGTATATTTATCGCCCATTGGCTGTATTTAGTGAGCTATTGTTCATGAAAACGTCTGACAGCGCTACTTGTGATATATGTGTCTTATTCTGAACATATATTTCAACCGTGTCTCCCGACTTTCATTGTGTGTAGCTTCCCTTAGTGACCCTTTCTTCAAATTAATCATCTAGTAGCCGGCCGCGGTGGCCGAGGGGACTGAGGCGCTCCAGTCACGGTCTGCACGGCCACTACGGTCGGGGGTTCGAATCCCCCCTCGGGCATGGATATTTGTGCCGTCCTTAGTATTAGCTAGTTAATGAGTAGTTTGTAATTATGAATAGCAGTGATTTTCCGTCTTTGCAACTACAATAAAATGCGATTTTTCACACCAGACGCGTTTCGTTTTATTGAATGTAAAACATCTTCAGTGGTCTGAAATAATAGAAATCTACAGTTTGTTTTTTTGTTTAGATCGAAAACAGTTCTTAAATGGACCCTGAAAAGTAGGCCTAATGTTTGGTACTTACGGAAATTTTTTCTTCTTTTCGCTTCACATCATGGAATGCCGGTTTGTTTAGTGCAATACCGCCGGTTCTTCATGCTGTGTCGTTTTCTCACTACTTTCACTGTCAGTGACAGTATTTACAGACCACAGAAGATGCTTTTAAAATAAAAAAGCGAAACGCATCTGGTGTAAAATAAATCTCTTAATTGCAGTCAGCATAAGACAGATTACCTCTTATAATCAATATTACTGTTTAATTCCCGTCCCCTTAACAATGGGGTAATTGCAGACGGAGCACGCGATCGGATTGAGGAAGGATGGGAAAAATCATCTGTACCCTTACAAAGGGACCGAGGCATTTGATTTAAACGATTAAAAATCACGCAAAAGCTAAATTTTGTTGTCAGGAAGGATATTTGAACCTTCGTCCTCTTTTGCGAGTGCTAACCAAGGTATAGTTGGTGAATGATTTTATGCGTAGTCCATATCCCCCCGCGCCGGCAATATAAGAGAAGTAATTCCGTTTTCTAATGAAGGCCCCTGAGATTGTGTCATCTTAGATAATGGCGCAGCATTATCTCGGAGAGCCGCTCACCTCTTGCGGCGCGCAGCTATCACCGGCGCTCGTAAAAACTGCGTTATATGACGTACTTTTGATCCGTAAAAATGGCTTTCATTTTCCAATGTGCCGCACCAAGTCTTCGGCATTTAGTGGTACATTAAAACTCTGCGCCTGACGGGAAATCGACCCTACACTTCTGAATTTTACAGCTCTTTTTGTGATCACTGTGCTGTCAAACCACACTTTATGGCCCGCGCTGCAGGTGCAATACACGATAGGAGCTAGTCGCCTCTACTACACCGCTACGTTGAGAATAAAATGACATTCGAGTATTGTATTCCTGTCGATTCGGGCAGTAGCTTTCCGGAAGTTATGTGATTGGTTCTACGTCACGCTCCTGATGGCCTGTTTTCAAACGTTACAAGCGGCCTGGCCTATCTACGACGTGCATTCACAGCTCGAAGACCACTTCCTTCCGGTATTCGAATTAACATCTAGGATACTTTCTAGCCGCGGTGAAGTAGCCGAGCGGTCTAAAGCACCTCGCTGCGGAGCGCGCGGTTGCTCGCCGTGGAGGTTCGAGTCCTCCTTGGGGCGTGTGTGTGTGTGTGTGTGTGTGTGTGTTTGTCCGTAGGTTAATTTACCTACGTTTAAGTATTTTGTAAGCTACGGACTGATAACCACCCAGTTTGGTCCGATAGATTTACAGACATTTGGCATTTTAATACTTTCTATTCTTGTGGGATCGAAGAATAATTGTATTCAAATGTTCGTAAATCCGTGGGACTTAACTAGTGTGGTAATGAGTCCCTAGGCCTTCAAACTACTAACGTAAACTAACCTAAGGACAACGCACACACATTTATGTCCGAGGGAGGACTCGAACCTCCGACAGGGAGCAACAGCGCGCTCCGCAGAAAACGCTTTAGAGCGCTCGGCCATTCCAGCGCGACGAATATTTGTCAATTTGCTTCTTTGTGTGGTTTTGGTGGTCCAATTCTGTCCTGACATCATACACAGGAGGCATGTATAGGGAGTTGAATTTTTGTAAATTCCTTTACGAAAAACGAATCTGACATTTTTCTATGCAAATTCTGTAATTTTTCTTTTAGCCTTTTTTAAAATCAGTCTTTGAAATAATTCATCATCGGTTGAGTGTAATAATAATTATAAATTTACATGCTTTCTAGTACTAAAAACAGTTTATAACAAAAGGTCTTGATTTTTACGTACTATATTTCATGCTTGGTTTTTCACTTACATCAGGAAACGCGGTCTACATGAACGTTCCTGCGTTCTTTCTTCGGTTGGTGACAAAAAATTCTCATTTTCTCCTAATTACAAAGGCAGAATTAAAATATCTTCAATAATCGTAAGCAAAGTATGGCGAATTATACCCACACAAATGAAGACTGTATTGTTTATTTATTTAGTCTTTGGATAATGTTCTCACACACCGCGGTGGCAGAGCGGTGTGCGGCGCGCCAGTCACGTTCTGCATGGCCACTACGGTCGGGGGTTCGAATCCCCTCTCGGGCATGGATATTTGTGCCGTCCTTCGTATTAGCTAGTTCATAACTAGTTTGTAAGTTCAGGGACTGATGACCCCGTAGTTAAGTCCCATAGGCTCTACAAACATTTTAATATATGAACATTTCTTAATAGCACAAAGTGGAATTAGAAGTGCGCCTCGGTTGCACAGTGGTAGAGTGCCAGACTATCAATCCAAAGGTCGCGGGTTCGATCCCCGCCAGGTCCTAGGATTTTTATCTGTCACTTTCCACTTCTTTCACCGTGGTTCGGAACCCACGTTAAACTGCAGGTCCCCTTATAACTGGCCGGGTAAGTCAGTTCGAAGGTCGGAGGAAGGCAACGGCATACCACCACCAAGCAGGACCATGCCTAGTAAAGCAGTGTGGTGTTCAAACCAATCTCCGGATTGTTGACTGCTTTACCTTCAAGTCTAAAATCAAATGTTTGTAAGCCTATGGGACTCAACTACGGGGTCATCAGTCCCTAAACTTACAAACTACTTATGAACTACTTACGAACTAGGACAGCACAAATATCCATGCCCGAGGGGGGATTCGAAGCCCCGACCGTAGTGGCCATGCAGACCGTGACTGAAGCGCCTCAGTCCCCTCGGCCACCGCGGCCGGCCCTTCAAGTCTAGGGACCGATGTATAATCGTAAATGCATCCATTTATACTGCGGCACTTCTTTTTATTTTTATCTATTTATTTATTTTTTCAACAGGAGTGGAGCCCTTCACATTCCCACTAACATGGTGACGAACTCAAAAGGTCTACTGTCACCTTTACATGTGTTAGTATTTCTAATGTAGGAGTTTTCCGTATGTGTGGGTAGGATTACCCATTAATACGGTCCATTTGGTGTTAGAAAATGGTCGAAAACGTTTCGAAATAAGAGCGGTTTTAAGGGCAGAGGGAGAAAACCTCCGCGACAGTCGGGAACGGATAGTAAGAGCAATAGCGGATTTCTTGCTATCTGCGACAGATCGAGCAAGGATTTGGTTATGTTAGTTACTGGGTATCGTGCAAGCTCGGTTCTATTTTTATTGCGTATTTGTCATAAATTTGTCAGTCCTGTTTCATGAGTCCTCCCAGTGCAGCTTGCACTGGGATGTTTCCTGGGCCACCAACAGGGCGGCTGACTGCAACAATCAAGATTGACAGATGAGTGGTTGATTGTGGTATCAACCTCTAAGTGTGTGCAGGATTTGTTTGTGTATCGTGCTTGTTCGTGTTCCCTGCTGTCGCCAGTTAGTCGGCTATATCAGCTCATCTGGCATAGCCAGTCAGTTGTGCTGAGGTGCAGGGTTTCAACGAACAGTGATTTTGTTTGCGTTTGTTAGGCTTACCACAATTTCTTATCTATTCCTGAGAAAGAGTGACAAGTTCGCCATACTATTACCCCTCGGAAGAGGGGTATGCGGATAGTGTTATACATGTGAAAGTGTGCCACATTTTTCCTAAATGTTATATCGTGTAACTGAAACGGTATTTGGGAACCAGCCCGGTTTTCCGCAGTGGGATGTGGAACACCGCCTAAAATCACATCCCGGCTGGTCGTCACATCCTCGTTAAGCCGCCGGGCTGTCATACTGGGCTGTCATACCTTTCCATACCGGAAAGTGTCGCCTTAATCTACGTGGCTCATCGGGAGGCTCCATCTGAGCTGCAGGACCCTAATCCGAAAACGATCCAGTCACAAGTTGCAAATGAGAATAATTATACCTCCGTCTGTGGAAAACATGTACCGGCACTGTTGTTGCAAGGAGTTTGAGTAGGCAGTCAGAGAGGAGTCAGGGGTGCAGTCGCACCTCACTTTGGACTGAGGGTTCTGAACACCTCCATCTGATATTTCCTGGAAAGTGGGTATGAACAGGAAGTCCTATTTCGTGGGCAGCACGTTCACGTGCTGTCAGCCCACTTGATTTCTTCTGGTGGGAAAGTCCTGTGTACTAGACTGAAGGAGATCAGGCAAAAGTTCTCGCAGCATGCGACACTGTTCAGTTGACTCAGGGCATATTGGAATGGGTACGACGGAACTTTGTGCGATGATGACATTTCTGCATTGACGCAAGGGGGACGCTGTTTTTAACAACTCTTCTCTGACGTCTGCCCGCGACCGTGGAGTGTTGGAGCGATGTGCGGTTGGCATCCCCGCCAACACCTGTGTCACTGCCGGCACTTCCATTATCTATGTCTGTTAGTTATTGTTCAGTGCTGTATTGAGTAAAACGTTATGTCGCACAGTTTGCGAATTTCGAGATGGCCGAGTTAGGGTAGCAACACATCTCCATTAATCTGTACGTCAAACTCCAGAGACACAGCTAATGACGCAGAAGCCTACGGTTATGAGTGCTCGGTGTCACGAATAGATGACACGCTTTTATAGCGCCTGACGGAAGTTAAAGATGACACTCATTCAGGGCGCCCTTCGATCTCAACGAACAATGCTCATGTCACGAACGACCGAATGGGGTGGCGCAGTGGTAACACACTGGACTCGCATTCGGGAGGACGCTGGTTCAAATCCACCTCCGGCCATCCAGATTTAGGTTTTCCGCGATTTCCCTAAATCACTCCAGACGAATCCCGGGATGGTTCCTTTCAAAGGGCACGGTCAATTTCCTTCCCCATCCTTACCCAAACAACCCGAGGGTAAGCTCCGCCTCTAATGACCACGCTGTCGACGGGGCGTTAAACACTAATCTTCCTTCCTCCTTCATGTTGCGAAGTCCATGCTTCATTACGCCGTTTTAAGAAAAGACATAAAATCTATGACCTGATTTCTAAAATAAATAAATAAATGAAGGATATAGGAAAGAAGCTTATATTAGGGTTTTTTTGTTTTTTGTTTATCATCATGCTCTGGGGAAGGGCTGCAGCCCCATAGCCCCCCCCCTCCCCCACGGATTCACCACTGGGGAATGTCAACCAAGGTGTGCATGCAAATTGGAGACATACTGTTCTAGAGATTGCATAATATTTTAACATTTCAGTAAGGTCATGTCATTTGCCGGCCGCGGTGGCCGAGGAGACTGAGGCGCTCCAGTCACGGTCTGCACGGCCACTACGGTCGGGGGTTCGAATCCCCCCTCGGGCATGGATATTTGTGCCGTCTTTAGTATAAGGTTGTTCATAAGTAGTTTGTAAGTTTAGGGACTGATGACCCCGTAGTTAAGTCCCATAAGCTTAACAAACATTTGAACATTTTGCACTTAACAAACATTTGAACATTTTTCATGTCATTTCCGACATTCATCCCTGTCGGTGATTGACTATTGTACAAAAAACTAAATCACTCGCTGCCTCAGTCGCCGTAATCTCCAAAGCTAACCGCTGCAGACTTTTTTATTCCCAGAGTTGAAAACTCCGTTTAAAGGACGAATATTTGCAGCTATAGACGACAGAAAAGGAAATTCGCAGAGGCGCGCTGCACCAAGAGGCACACCACCATTGCTTCCGGAAGTAGAAATGAAGTTGGGAGCGGTGTATCTCTTGTGGAAGAGGCTATTTCGAAAGAGACCCTACACAATAAGTAAAATATAAGCGTAGGAAACATTTTGCTGACGAAGTTCCGAAATTTATGGAACACACCTCACAAACGCCCTAACTTGCATATAAATGGAATTCGGCATTACTGTACTGTAGACTTAGAATTTACTGTCTTGGTCACCTCTTGTTACGGGTGTCCTTAAGCTAGGGAAGCTGTTTCAAATGTTCAAATGTTTGTATAGTCTATGGGACTTAACTACGGGGTCATCAGTCCCTAAACTTACAAACTACTTATGAACTACCTACAACTAAGGACGGCACAAATATCCATGCCCGAGGGGGGATTCGAATCCCCGACCGTAGTGGCCGTGCAGACCGTTACTGAAGCGCCTCAGTCCCCTCGGCCACCGCGGCCGGCCAAACTAGGACGGCACAAATATCTATGCCGGAGGGGGGATTCGAACCCCCAACCGTAGTGGCCGTGCAGACCGTGACTGGAGCGCCTTAGTCCCCTCGGCCACCGCGGCCGGCTACGGAAGCTGTCTAGGGCTATTGACATTTATTCAGTGGGCTTTCTGTTTATCGTAATCAGGGTTCGGAATCTGATTTTCTTAATTTGAAAGCTGTGTGACGCTAAGGAGGTACTTAACCCATTTCTTCCCACAGTTGTGTACACGCAACAAGAAATTTAGCCTTACAAAATGCAGTCGAAATGGACTTACTACACAAAACTCACCATGCAAGTGTTAAAGCCTTTTAACACACATGCATGGTGAGTTTTGTATAGTAAGTCCATTCCGACTGCATTTTCAAAGGCTAAATTTCGTCTTGTGTGTACCCAACGCTGGGAAGAAATGGGTTAAATATACTTCCGCTTGTACATTCCGAATCGTCGTTATCTATGGTTCCTTACCTGAGATAAATAGATTTACCCTTCTCCACCATACCTGAAACTTTTTAACACCATCACGGAATCAGCTTGTATAATTTTCAGAGGTTGCTCGGTGATAACTTCTTTGAAACATTCCTATAAGAAACCCATGGTCTCTTACAGCTTGTTGCGGGGTTATTGCATGTCGTTCGGGTTCTTGCCACATTTTCCTTTTGTATCTGTGGTGCACACAAAACAGTGCAGAACAGTCTAAAAAGTCGACCGTGTGCGCTCTCTCTCTCTCATGTGTAAATAAACTAATTCCATTCACTCACGGCTCTTGCTGTTGACGACAATAATGCCAACGTGATGAATGAAAAAAACTGAAAAACAGAGAAAAACGTCGACAGCTGGTAAACTTCGGTTTTAATTGACCACGCAACCGGTTTCACAGCTTATAGCCGCATCTTCCGGTGCTACTTATGTGTCGGGCAAGATTAGCCGCCTGTTGAAAAGACACAAAATCAAATCGATCTAAAAGGCATACGACAGAAAATGGGCAATTACTGAGATCAGTTAAAGATGCAGCAGGACTCTTTTAGCATCTACATCTACATAGATACTCTGCAAATCACATTCAAGTGCCTGGCAGAGGGTTCATTAACCACTTTCATAACTTTTCTCTACCGTTCCATTCTCTAATAGCGCGCGGGAAGAAAGAACACCTAAATCATTCCGTTTTCTATCTGATTTCTCTTATTTTATTGGGATGGTCATGTCTCACTAAGTAGGTGGGTGCTAGCAAAATATTTTCACATTCAGAATTAAAAGTCGGTGATTGAAATTTCGAAAACAGATCACGCCGCAATGAATAACGTCTTTCTTTTAATGATTTCCACCCCAATTCGTGCAACATTTCCCTGACGCTCCCCCCCCCCCCCCGTAACGTGATAAAACAAAACGAGCTGCCCTTCTCTGAACCTTCTCAATGTCTTCCGTCAGTCCCACCTGGTGAGGGTCCCACAAGGGGCAACAGTACTCCAGGAGAGGACGCATGAGTGTGATGTAGGCAGTCTCTTTGGTGGAGCTGGTGCACCTTCGAAGCGTTCTGCCGATGAAACGTAACCTTTGGTTCGCCTTTCCCACAATATTTTCTATGTGTTCTCTGCAGTCTAAGATGTTCGTAATTGTAACTCCTAGGTATTTGGTAGAATCTACGACCTACAGGGTTGACTGATTTATTGCGTAATTAAAGTTCAGCGGATTTCTATTAGTGGTCATGTGTATTACTTCACACTTTTCTTTATTTAGTGTCAATTGCCAATTTTCGCACCATGCAGAAATTTTGTCTAAATCGCTTTGCAGTTGCTTTTGATCCTCAATTGACTTCACTAACCGATAAACGACAGCATCATCCGCGAACAGTCTAAGGGAGCTATTCACATTGTCTCCTAAATCGTTTATAAACACGAGGAAGAGTAGGGGACCTATAACGCTTCCCTGTGGAACGCCAGATATCACTTCTGTTTTACTCGATGACTTACCGTCAATTACAACGAACTGTCTTCTTTCTGATAGGAAATCGTGAATCCAACCGCACAATTGAGGAGATATTCCATAAGCACGCAATTTCATAAGAAGCCGCTTGTGGGTACAGTGTCAAAAGCCTTTCTGAAATCCAAAAAATATGGAATCGATTTGAGATCCCTTGTCGATGGCACTTAACACTTCATGTGAATAAAGGGCAAGCTGTGTTTCGCAAGAGTGATACTTTCTGAATCCGTGTTGACTACTGGTTAATAGGTCGTTCTCTTCGAGGTAGTTCATAATATTCGAACAGAGTATATGTTCCAAAATCCTACTGCAAATCGACGCCAACGAGATAGGCCTGTAATTTTGGGGATCACTCCTATTGCCTTTCTTGAATATTGGAGTAACTTGGGCAACTTTCCAGTCTTTGGGTACGGATCTTTCGTTGATACCTATGTGTTGTGGTCAATCTTACATGGAACAAACTACATACACAGTAGATCAACGTACGACGGATCACTAGAAGCTGCTCGCCTACGTTGTCCCGTGAAACCACGTATGGCAATTACGGCATCTGGGTATAGACGTGCAGGCGCAGCAACTTCTGCGGTAGAAGCAAATTCCGCCGCCATTTTAGTTCCAAACGGTGATAGCGTAAGCTCTTATTTTAAGACATTGTCAGTGGAATTTAGACTAACAAAGTATTATTTTCAAATGTTCATATGTTTTGTGAAGCTTATGGGACTTAACTGCGGGGTCATCAGTCCCTAAACGTACAAACTACTTATGAACTCCCGACGGGGAACGGCTTCGTGCATCGCAGCATAGCGTCTCAATGCGATCGGCCGCTCCGCCGCGGCTTTTATTTTTATATGTGACATATGTACATTTTTACGTAAATGAAAGATTTCCCGCCGGTCGCGGTGACCGAGGTGACTGAGGCGCTCCAGTCACGGTCTGCGCGGCTACTACGGTCGGGGGTTCGAATCCCCCCTCGGGCATGGATATTTGTGCCGTCCTTAGTATTAGCTAGTTCATAAGTAGTTAGTAAGTTTAGCGACTGATGAGCCTGTAGTTAAGTCCCATAAGCTATACAAACATTTGAACATTTGAAAGATTTCGCCGGCCGCGGTGGCCGAGGGGACTGAGGCGCTCCAGTCACGGTCTGCACGGCTACTACGGTCGGGGGTTCGAATCCCCCCTCGGGCATGGATATTTGTGCCGTCCTTAGACTTAGCTAGTTAATAAGTAGTTTGTAAGCTTAGGGACTGATGACCCCGTAGTTAAGTCCCATAAGTTCTACAAACAGCCGGCCGCGGTGGCCGAGGGGACTGAGGCGCTCCAGTCACGGTCTGCACGGCCACTACGGTCGGGGGTTCGAATCCCCCCCACCCTCGGGCATGGATATTTGTGCCGTCCTAGTTCGTAAGTAGTTCATAAGTAGTTTGTAAGTTTAGCGACTGATGACCCCGTAGTTAAGTCCCATAAGCTTAACAAACATTTGAACATTTTTTCTACAAACATTTGAAATTTTATTTTGAAAGATTTCCGTTTCTGTGTAAATAGGTACCATTTGTTCGTTTTGTAAATATAAGATGCCATTTTCTTGCTGCGTTTCGTCTTTAACTGCAAGGTATCTTCAATGGAATTTCCAATGACACGATCTTGATACGCGATATCTACATATACATAGATTCTCTGCAAATCACACTCAATTGCATGGCAGAGGGTTCATCGAAACGCTTTTATGATGTTTCACTACCGTTCCATTTTCTAATAGCTTGCTGGAAAAATGAACATGTAAGTCTTTCTGATTACTCATTTTTTATTCTGATGATCATGTCTCCCTATAGTGACGATACATAATTGTTTTGAAATTTTTAACTAATCATTTGTTTTGTAGTTAAGTAACGGTATATACTCCAACCCACCTTATTACTGTTACTGATATATATTTCAGGATGAAAGAGATTTGTCTCTCACATGACGTGACGTAATTATGTCGTAAACCGTAATACATATGCACTGGTACAGCGAACGCTGACTGTCTGTGTTGTGGAAGATGTATTTCGTCAGTATACGTGAGCAAAACTAGCAATGAATATTTTACATTAGGTAAATAGTTGATGCGAATGGGTAAAGTTGAAAATGTATACCCAGCCGGCATTCGAACCCGGGTCTCCTGCTTTCTAGGGACTTGCGCTGATCTCTACACCACTGGGGACACAGCGATCACCATGCCTGCACGGAATTACTCATGTATGCCTCCCGTCAGATACAAATTCTCAACTTTACCCTGCCGACTAGAACACAAACTCGTAGTTGTTGTAAACTAATTCCCGTAAGAAAAATGTTGAAATATTTGTAAATCTATCGGACCAAACTGCGTGGTCATCAGTCCGTAGCTTACAAACTACTTAAACTAACGTAAACTACAACTCACCCAAGCCCCAGGAAGGCCACGAACCTCCGACGGCGAGCAACCGCGCGCTCCGCGGCGAGGCGCTTTAGACCGCTGGGCTACTCCACCGCGGCAATTCCCGTAATATGAAGGGCCTAGTAGTGCCTCCGCAATGAAGAAAGGACAGACGCCACATATATGTAACTTATATCAATGCCGATGACGGCAATGATTCTTTCTTCAGTGCGGAGACACATCTACGCCCTTACTCTTACGGGAATTAGTTTACAATAACTACGAGTTTTTCTAGTGGGCAGGGGTAAAGTTGAGAATTTGTATCTGACGGGAGGTGTACTTCAGTAGTTCGTGCAGATGTAGTGATAACTGTGTACCCAGTGGTGTAGAGGTCAGCGCAACTGCCTAGAAAGCAGGAGACCCGGATTCGAGTCCCAGCTAAGTACACATTTTCAGCTTTACCCATTCGCAGTTAATGTCATACCTTCCGTGAATATGAATAGATAATAACTATAGGATCTAAAGTGACGTCTGCTCTTTCGGACATGTCCGAAAGAATAGACGCCACACACACACACACACACACACACACACACACACACACACACACACACACATAGTTGATGCACCAATGCTGTGAGCGGTTATCTGATGTCAATAATCAGTGTGAAAAATATTATGGACTTTGTATGGAGGTAATATCTGTTTGAAAGGAAGTCAATTTGGACCAAACAAAGATGATCTTCATTTATGTACTATTGGTGTTAAATAAAAGTTTCTCCCCTACATCACCATAATACAAAACTAGCTCCCCTTATCTGAATTTTCACTAAATCGTCCGCCAGCCCCACCTAGTGTGGATCCCACAATGCGCAGAAATACCCCAAAATAGGACTCGCAAGGCACTTTCTTTAATAGAACTGTTACATATTCTAAGTGTTACCTAATGAAACGTTGCCTTTCGTTCACCTTCCCTACAATATTTTCTATTTGTTCCTTCCAATTTAAGTTGTTCGTAATTTTTATTCCCAGGTATTTAGTTCAATTGGCGGCTTTGTAGATTTGACTGATTTATCGTGTAACTGAAGTTTATCGGATTTCTTTTAGTGGTTATATGGATGACTTTACACTTATCATTAGTAAGGGTCAATTTCCAATTTTTGCACCATGTAGATACCTTACCTAAATCATTTTGCAGTTGCTTTTGATCTCCTGGTGACTTTACTAAATGATAGCATCATCCGCAAATAGTCTAAGAGAGCTACTCAAATTGTCTTCTAAATCGTTTATAAAAATAAGAAATAGGACCCCCATAACACTTTTCTGTGGAATGCCAGATATCACTTGTGGCATTTACAACGTACTTTGTCATTTATGACAGGAAATCACGAATCCAATCGCACAACTATGGCGACATTCCACGAGCACGCAGAAGACGCTTGTCCGGTACAGAGTCTAAAGCCTTCCGGAAATTTAGAAAGCCGGCCGCGGTGGCCGAGGGGACTGAGGCGCTCCAGTCACGGTCTGCACGGCCACTACGGTCGGGGGTTCGAATCCCCCTCGGGCATGGATATTCTGCCGTCCTAGTTCGTAAGTAGTTCATAAGTAGTTTGTAAGTTTAGGGAATGATGACCCCGTAGTTAAGTCCCATAACTATACAAACATTTGAACTTTTTTTTTAACAAATTTAGAAATACGGAATGTATTTGACATCCTGTGTCGATAGCACACATCACATCACGTAAATAAATAGCTAGCTGTGTTTTACAAGAACGGTACTTTGTGAATCCGTGTTGACTATGGGTTAATAGGCCGTTCTCTTCGAAGTAGGTCGTAATATTTTAGGAAAGTCTATGCTCTAAACTTCTGCTGTTATACGATGTCGATGACATAGGCCTGTAATTTTGCGGATCACTTCTATTGCCACATTACTTTTTACCTAACTAAAAGATCGCTTCAGCAGACGGAAAGAATATACTGCTTCCAGATAGGCTGCATATAACAGCAGAAAGCAGCGAGCTTTCATCGACGCTTGCTATTTAAGCCAAACCATAATAGCCGCGGTGGAGTGTCCGAGCGCCTTGCTGCCAAGCGCGCGCTTGCTCCCCGTCGGAGATTCGAGTCCTCAAATGTTCAAATGTCTGTAAATCTATCGCACCAAACTGCGTGGTCATCAGGCCGTAGCTTACAAACTACTTAAACCTAGGTAAACTAAACTACGGACAAACACACACACCCATGCTCCAGGGAGGGCTCGAACCTCCACGGCGAGCAACCGCGTGCTCCGCAGCGATGTGCTTTAGACCGCTCGCCTACTCCACCGTGGCTAAATGTTTGTGTAGCTTATGGGACTTAACTACGGGGTCATCAGTCCCTAAACTTACGAACTACTTATGAACTACTTACGAACTAGGACGGCACAAATATCCATGCCCGAGGGGGGATTCGAACCCCCGACCGTAGCGGCCGTGCAGACCGTGACTGGAGCGCCTCAGTCCCCTCGACCACCGCGGTCGGCGATTTGAGTCCTCAACCGGGCATGTGTGTATAGTTCAAGTAGTTTTTCAGATAAGGGATGGATACCAGAGGTAGTTCTACGAACCGTAATAAGCCTCCATCACTTTGCAGGAATTATGTAATCGAATGTACGATCACTCATGGGCAGTAGCCAATGTGTTTTGTTGGATCCTGAAGGGTTGACGTGACCGCTCGCGAAAAGCGCGAAATCCCTGTTCCAGTCCCGGACCCGAACAAATTTTAATTCGTCACCAATAATTTGTACAGCTGATGCTTATTGATATTGCATTTCATTACGAATACGTTTCTTCTACGGAACAATTTGGCGCGTTGACTATACTGGACAGGCATTTGGAGTCCACCTAGATTTAGGTATCACATGGTACCAGAAATGCGTAAGATGGATTCTAGGCTGATTCTTTCAAAACGGACGATGGTGAGTCCCTTCCGTATCGTAACTCACTGCGGCTTTATCTCGGTTCCTCCTCTTTCTGCTGCTGTTTTATCTGCGCTTAGCGCTGACTGGACGGGCTGGCCGCAGCGATAGGCTTCCCTGGAAAAGGCGTTAGGCGGTGGGTGGAATGCCCGCGTCCCGCCCATATGCTGTCTAATCATGTAGCAGCCGGCGCGCCAATACGCGACGCCTATTTTTAGCTTGCCGCTGTCGTCTGTGGTTGCGGATTAGAGCGCGCGTATTAGCGGAGACATCACACGGCCTAATAAACTTATCCAAACCACAAAAAATAAACACATATTTTCTGCACCACATTCCGTGACCAGTTGCGGAAACTCTTTCATCATCAGATGGCTGCATTACACGGTCTACTTCTAATCAGATTTTTTAAAAATATATTAACGATTAAAATCCTCTAAGTAAAGATCGATATAATTTTTCTATTCTCTTATTTGATTAATATTTTTTCCTCCATCGAGTCATTTTCAAGTCATTAAAACATAGTTGAATAATAAAATGCCACATTGTCTTAACACGTAGTTGAAATATTTCTGTGGTTTTTTTTTCTTTTTTTTTCAGATAACATCAATATAGAACTAGAGGACTCGTGCGAATAGCCGGCCGCGGTGGCCGAGGGGGCTGAGGCGCTCCAGTCACGGTCTGCACGGCCACTAAGGTCGGGGGTTCGAATCCCCCCTCGGGCATGGATATTTGTGCCGTCCTTAGGATTAGCTAGTTCATAAGTAGTTTGTAAGTTTAGGGATTGATGACCCCGTATTTGAGTCCCATAGACTCTACAAACATTTGAACATTCGTGCTAATACTTCGCACCGTTAGTGTAATGACAAAAAAGGAATAGATAAAAATGGAATTAAAGTTGAATGTTCACGCATAGTTTTCTTCAGAATCAATCAATGCAAGCGTTTAAAAGTGCAAATGAAAGATCTTGATCCGCTGAGTGTTCTTAGGTCAAAGAGAACTGCGTACCTTAATTAGAACCGAAGATATCGTAAAACAAACCTATTTAAATATTCAATGCAAGGACAGAAGGAATAAAAATAAAGGACGGGTGGAATTAAACTAATGCTGATACTTGATGACAAATCTGCGAATGAATACCTTTCGTTTAAAGCAAAAATGTAGGAATTCGGTCGTCGCCGGCCGCGGTGGCCGAGGTGACTGAGGCGCTCCAGTCATGGTCAGCACGGCCACTACGATCGGGGGTTCGAATCCCCCCTCGGGCATGGATATTTCTGCCGTCCTAGTTCGTAAGTAGTTCATAAGTAGTTTGTAAGTTTAGGGACTGATGACCCCGTAGTTAAGTCCCATAAGCTTTACAAACATTTGAACATTTTTTTTAATTCGGTCGGATAGAACGGCCTGACCGACTTACTTTAGTTTACAGCAAGGACATCCCCATAAGAAATATACAGAAGAAAATTGCGTTTGAGTATAAAGGAAGGAAGACGAGAGTTATGTAAATTTTGATACCTGATGACAAATCTGTGGACGAATAATTTTCGTTTAAAACGAAAATGAAGGAAATCGGTCGGGTAGTTTGGTCTGTCCGACTGACTTTAGTTTTCGTACTTTCTTTTAATGTACAAGATTAGAAGGTAAAATAACTGTGTACCGTTACTACATACCACTTGGAACTAAGGTCATAAACCGTGATTCAAATGTTCAAATGTTTGTATAGTCTATGGGACTTAATTACGGGGTCATCAGTCCCTAAACTTACAAACTACTTACGAACTAGGACGGCACAAACATCCATGCCCGAGGGGGGGGGGGATTCGAACCCCCGACCGTAGTGGCCGTTCAGACCGTGACTGGAGCGCCTTAGTCCCCTCGGCCACCGCGGCCGGCAAACCGTGATTAAAGTAATGCCATCTGTATAGTCTCATAGTAGACAACATGACGGGACGTTAATACAACATGGTATGAGAACAGTGTAGCAGTGTAGGAAGTAGTTGAGAAATAAACGGTAGAAAAGTGACCGGTACTACAGCAGTGGCAAGACTCTGCTTTACTCTCGTCGGTAGTACCACACACACCTTTGTACTGTATTTCCCAAATATTGTATTCCTTCCTCAATCCAAACGATATCTGCTGTTGTGCTAACGTAATCGTGATGTTTTCAAACATGAGACAAGACAAAGCGCATCATTATTTTTTTACTTTGGTTTTGATCAAATCAAAATCAAATGTTTGTAAATCTATCGGACTTAACTGCTTGGTTAATAGTCCGTAGTTTACAAACTAATTAAACTAAGGTAAACTAACCTAAGGACAACACAAACACCCATGCCCGAGGGAGGACTCGAACCCCCGACGGCGAACGGCCGTGCGCACCCCAGCACGGCGCCCTAGTGCGCACGGCTAATCCGCAGCGGCTTTGGTTTTGACCTTCGTTACAACTGATGTCTAGGAATGATAAGAAACATTTTAACTCTGTGTTAACCCGTTATGCCATTTCACTAGTCAAGAATGTTTTAATGATGGAGTTGAAATCAGTCAACAAATAAAAAATTTAAAAATGTATTGCCCTCTTGACTGGACGATTTTAATTCTTCTTTTTAACAACCGTGGTTCTAATCAGATACTTTGTTTTTTCTTGCTAAGGAACGTTTTCATGAAAATATGACAACAGTTCAATATTTGTAAAGAAAATTATGAAAAATATGATTTAAGAATCCCCTTCTGCGGTCTGTGCGGTTCTCACCTGCAAACTGAGGTTCCGGTGACGTTCAGTTCACCCAGCACTATCTACAGAGACTCACAAATGACATTCTTCTGATTTTCAGAAAAAGAGAGCTAAAGTGTAAAGTATAATAGAGTTTTTACTGTGCTAATGCCTTAGAATCCACACCAGGAGGCGACATGCGAGGCTGCGTCTGGACCATACTAGACGTAGGCATCTCGTCCCGATAGCCATCGACCCCTTCCCCCCATCAACACCTTTCAAAAAATTCAAATGTTTGTATAGTCTATGGGACTTAACTACGGGGTCATCAGTCCCTAAACTTACAAACTACTTATGAACTAACTAAGACTAAGGACGGCACAAATATCCATGCCCGAGGGGGGATTCGAACCCCCTACCGTAGTGGCCGTGCAGACCGTGACTGGAGCGCCTCAGTCCCCTCGGCCACCGCGGCCGGCCACCTTTCAAAACCAACTTTATGCGATCTCGAAATATAATCCAGTAACTGCTACAAAAGTTAGGTATTCGTGCTTTCATGATCAGTAGCTACGGAACGTGGCACTTCTAAGCTTCCAAAAGAATTCTTCAAGGCGAAAATTGCCATAGAGAGAGAAACGGCAAAATTCATAGTTGATCGTATAGCATTACTGGACGGGAGACCTGCTATGTAGTTGTTCGGCTGTCTGTTTCAGCACTTTCAATTTGACGCCACTTGGCGACTTGCACGTCTATGAAGGTGAGATGAAATGTTCAGGCGACAGAAGTTCCCGGTCGCCCAGAGAAGGAAGTATCAGCGTCATCGAATAATCGAACCCAAGGAGCTGTGATGTAGAAGCAACGACTCTCACCGCTAAATCATTGCCATTCATTTTTCTCCTTTCTTTTCGATGTGTTTCTATGTCGTACTGTCATCAGTGGATTTGGGCAAATATTTGAAGCACCAAGGATGAGAAATTACGGATGGTGGTCGGTCCTCTCACCAAACATATTTCGTGTCGGCGATGCGAACACTTCACACTCCAGTTGGCAAAATAGTAACCTCTGTGTCGGGATATTAAAGAAAAAACGTTGCTTTAAAACTGCTAAAAACTCTATGTAAAACATTAGTATGGCTTTTTTGCATAAATGGAAGCCAGTAACAGCAAAAATTCTCCTCTACCACACTGTTACAGGGTAAGTTCTAAGAAGGTGAGTTTACGAAATGTGCTCTATTTTTGTTAACCAAACCGAAAATGGAAGTTGCTGCTCTTGCGTGTGTGTGTTTTAAGATATATTGCAGCGAAACCATCTTAGTGACAGCCGTTAAGTACTGCAGAGTAGTGTTGGGGCCGGGGTATACGGGGTGCAGCCAAGACTGGAGGGCGTCATCTCTCTAGGGAAACTGGCCTCAGTATTCCAGGCCGAAATCACTGCCATCAGGGCATGTGTGGAGGAGAATTTGCGTAGGTGCTACAAAGATCGTAGCATCTATATCTATTCAGACAGCCAGGCAGCCCTGAGATCACTGGAAGCTCCTGCAACAAGGTCTAAAATTGTTGCAGAATGTCACAGGGTTCTGGTGGAGCTAGGGGAAAGCAATAGAGTAAACCTATTGTGGGTCCCTGGCCACTCGGGGATCAGTGGCAACGAACATGCCGACAGATTAGCCAGGATGGCGGCAGAGTCTCCATTTATTGGACAGGAACCTGTCCTAACAATCACCAAGGCAATGATCAAATTTGAGCTACGTAACTGGCTCAGAAGACAGCACGTAGAATATTGGACCAAAGTTCATCAACAAAAACATGGCAAGGTAATGATGCCGAAGCCATGTTTTAAAAGAAGCTCTGCAATCCTGGGCCTGAACAGGAGAGAGACTAGACTCATGGTTGGATTGCTGACAGGCCATGGGAATTTCAAAAAACACCTACATACAATGGGAATAACAGAAGAGGACCCTAAATGTGGGATCTGTGATGACGGTGATGAAACTGCATCACATCTAATCTTCGAATGCATTGCATTGGAGAGTAAAAGGCACAGAACATTTGGGACAACTAGACCCGAAGAAATTGTTTCTAATAAAGAACTGGTAAAGGGACTCCTTGCACTGTTCAAGGGCATTGGTTGGCTTTACTAGATATACAGGGAGCGATACCGCACAATAAACTATGTTTCGGTGCGGGCAGTGGCGGGCTGGACCCAGACTGTTTTGGCTTCCCTGGTAAAATGAAATCAAATCAATCACTGCAGAGTAGTCAAATTTGAGCCGCTAACATTGACTCTGATAACTAAAAGCGTATTTGAATCCTCTTTTATGTAACTAGCTTTTTACGTAATTCGGTATTTGTTTATGGAGATACTATCTGCGCTGTAGCTGTAATTGGCCTTTACACCTGCCGGTCGCGAGTAGAAAGGCGTGTGTCTGTCCACATTTAGTTTTCGCCGTGGCACTGTTAAGACGGCAGCCGTGGCCGTCACATCAAAGGGCGCGTTTCCAACGAGCGAGAAGCGACGTAAACAAAACGTATCGTTGGGAGACAGCGGCGCTGTTGTGGCGCCTTCCCCACTGCCGCTTCCGCTACATTGTTAGCCACTGATGATGTTAAACGTGGCAAAAAGGCCACCGCATCACTTCTTTCACAAAACACGCCGAATCTCGTGGATTCCAAACAGCTCACTGTAAAACAGTGACTGTAAGCAGGGCTTCGTTTCTGGCTCGAGCGCCGTAATGGCCTAGCTATCAATTAAGCCGACAGTCGGCCTCAGCGGACCGACATATGTGTACACTGGTTCCTCCTCTGCCAAAATTGTTCGCCGCGCGGGTAAATGATCAGCAACTGCTCTCCGTGTTTTTAAAGTCGGCTTCCGAGACCAAAGCCACTACTTTCCGTCTAAGCATCTGTTTTCTTACTGTTGTTATTATAAGGTGACATTAAAATGAAAAAGTTATGCAATAATTTTTTTCCACAAGAGGTAGAAAAAACAGTGTCACAAAGTGGGTCACCAGCGAGCAAGCTGGTGGGAGGGGGCAGGACAATGAGGAAACTAAGTAAAAAAAAAAAAAAAAAAAAAAAAAAAAGAAAAAAGTTCTAACGTTTGTTAAGCTTGAGGGACTTAACTGCGGGGTCATCAGTTCCTAAACTTACAAACTACCTATGAACTAGCTTATACTAAAGACGACACAGACATCCATGCCCGAGGGGGGATTCGAACCCCCGACGGGGAGTGGCCTCGTGCATCGTAGCATAGCGCCTCAATGCGCTTGGTCACTCCGCCGCGGCGAAACTAAGTAATAAGGGTAGACTGACAAAAGTAACAAAATTGTTTAATGGCAATATTAAATAATTACAGGGAATTTTTCTACTATTAAAATTTAGTTTAAACATTATCTTTTCTGACTTTTTCGTAAATTCTTCTAACAGTTTATTGATATCTTTAAATTTCTGATGACGCCCTGATGAGAAATTAAAACACGTGAGATACCATTTACTGAGTCCAATGAGTAATCGGCAAATGAAATTCCACAACAGACGAATTTTTATGTGCATAAAATATTATTAGTTAATAACGATACGCATAATAAAAGGGAGCTACAAATAGATTGTCAGTGGCATAATAATACCCTTTTATGAGAAATGAGCTGGAACAGCATATGAAAACTGTAGGGACTTAACAGTGCCTAGCACGACTTAAAATGAGGAAGAACACATTTCTTGAGACCTAACTGCAGTGCTCATCGGTCCCTTAACTTACAAACTACTTACACTGCCTTATCTTAAGAACAACCAAAACACCTATACCTGAGGGAGGACTCGAACCTCCGATGGATACGGCCGCCCAGTCCGTAGCATGAGGGCCACTGTCATCTCGCACTGTTATGTGAAATACACTCTACATCTACATATTTACTCTGCAAATCACATTAAAGTGCATGGTAGAGGGTTCATCGAACCGTTTTTATGATACTTCTCTACCTTTCCATTCTCTAATAGCGCGCGGAAAAAAGGAACACCTAAATCTTTCCGTTTTCGATCGGATTTCTCTTATTTTATTATGACGACCATGTCTCCCTATGAAGGTGGGCGCTAACAAAATATGCTCGCATTCGGAAGATAAAGTTGGTGACAGAAATTTCGCAAATAGGTCACGTCGCAATGCCTTTCTTTTAATTATTGCCGCCACAACTCGCGAATCATTTCCGTGACACTCTCTCCCCTATATCGGGATTATACAAAACGAGCTGCCCTTCTCTGTTCAAAATGTTCAAATGTTTGTAGAGCTTCTGGGACGAAACTACGGGGCCATCAGTCCCTAAACTTACAAACTTACTTATGAACTAGCTACTACTAATGACACCACAAATATCCATGCTCGAGGGGGGATTCGAACCCCCGACCGTAGTGGCCGTGCAGACTGTGACTGGCGTGCCGCAGAACGCTCGGCCACCGCGGCCGACGCCCTTCTCTGAATTTTCTCTAAATCGTCTGTCAGTCCCACTTGGTGGGGATCCCACAATGCGCAACAGTACTCCAAAATAGGATGCACAAATGTAATGTAGACAGTTTCTTTAGTACAACTGTCGACTCTTCTCCGTGTTCTGCCAATGAAACGTAGCCTTTGGTTCGCCTTACCTACAATATTTCCTGTGTGTTTTTCCCAATCTAAGTTATTCTTAATTGTTGTTTCTAGGTATTTAGTTGAATTTAGGGCCTAGATTTGACTGATTTATCGTGTAGATGAAGTTTAAGGGATTTCTTCTAGT
Source organism: Locusta migratoria (assembly GCA_026315105.1). NCBI lineage: Eukaryota > Metazoa > Arthropoda > Insecta > Orthoptera > Acrididae > Locusta > Locusta migratoria. The sequence goes on along the minus strand of CM048755.1, from coordinate 77,807,234 downwards.
ACTCATATGGATAACATCACACTTATTATTTACGGTCAATTGCCATATTTTAGACCATGCAGATGTCTTGCAGTTAATTTTGATCTTCTGGTGATTTAACTAACTGATAAGTGACAGCATCAGCCACTAACAGTCTAAGAGAGCTGCTCAGGTGCTCGCGTTGTCTCCTAATTCGTTTATAAAAATAAAGAACAGTAGGGGCCCTGAAACACGTCCCTGAGGAACGCCAGATCACTTCTATTTCACTCCATGACTTTCCGTCAATTATAGCGTGCTGTGTCCTTTCTGACTGGAAATCGCGTATCCAATCGCACAACTGTGGCGGTATTCCATAAGCACGCAATTTTATTAGCAGCCGCTTGTGAGGTACAATGTCAAATGGCTTCCGTAAATCTAAAAATACGTAAACGATTTGATATTCCTCGTCGATAGCACTCATCACTTGATGTGAGTAAAGAGATAGGCGTATTTCACCAAAACGACCCCCCAGGGGTCTCACGGTTAGTAAATACTGTAACAAGGTGGAATACAGGCTTCTGTCAATCCACGTTGAATTACCCGGTAATTCATTGTATTGGTCACACGAAAATCGCAACGACACATTAAAACTGGAAGTCCCTAATACCGTGCTACATTTGCGCCTTGTGCTTGCATAGTGTGTCTGGAGGTGTTTCAACACACCAGGGCCGCTTTATTGACCACGACGTCCACGGGACTTTAAACTTGATCTCGATATGGCATCAAACCCTTATCTTCGTTCCCTCTTTTTCAACACGTCTTTACACATTCAGGTCCCGATCACGACTCGTCACTATGCTTAACCATAGTTCAGCGCCTGTCTCATCATAGTCGCCTCTGACTGATATATTTGAACATCCAATAAAAGTTTACTTTTTTTAAATATTAAACTTCGATTATTGATGATTAAAAAAGAGACTGAATTTCATTAAATTGTTCTTTTCAACACAAGCGAGACTGTCAGTAAGGCTGGAAGTTAAAGGTAACAACTAATAAGAATCTGCAAAAGAAAATATTGAGCGCTGTGCAGCTTTGCGCACTGTCCGAACGGTGACTGGCTACTATTTCAGTACAACAGTGCTCTCGGCGTACTCGCGCTGCACGAGGGGAGGTGGCGGGTGTAAGAGACAGGGAGTTGAGTCAATAACTTTGATATCAAAGTAGTGTAGTCCTTCAGGTGGCTCGTATGGGAGGAGGTAAGAGGGCAGGAGTATGGCTGTGACAGACACGAAAAATGTTCAAATGTTTGTTAAGCTTATGGGACTTAACTACGGGGTCATCAGTCCCTAAACTTACAAACTACTTATGAACTAGGTAACACTAAGGACGGCACAAATATCCATGCCCGAGGGGGGATTCGAACCCTCGACCGTAGTGGCCGAGCAGACCGTGACTGGAGCGCCTCAGTTCCTGCGGCCACCGCGGCCGGCGGAAGACACGAAGCAGGGATCGTACGTAATTGGCTATCATTAATGTTATCTGATCCGCTTCCTCGCTCAAAAAATGAAAAAAAAAGCGATCCAAAAAGTAAAATGCGTACTACTTTGCAACTCTTCTGAAAACTATATGATGTACTCACGCATGTGACTCACCAGTACTGTTCTCAACTATACTGTCGTAGTTATCTCATCAACGCCCACCCGCACGTCACAAGAATTGGAGAGTAGGAGAGTGGTGCATCAGCTTCAGGAGGCTTAGTATGTGAAGGCAAATAGTCCAGAACAAACAACTCATCGGCAATATGCACTCAAATCAGTTAGCACACCCGTTCCCGCAGCCTTGGACCGTGTTGACTCAACAGAACTCGGCTAGCCGGTCTGAAAGCGGTCTATCGATTTTGGGCGCTAACGCTGCTGCTGTAGCCGCCGCTGTCCAGCCGTTTTTTCATTGGCCGCCTCTTTCTGTCGTCTCCTGTACCAAACGTCTGGCTTGCCTCGTTATCAGAACAATGTGTAAGCCGTTCAATATTTATCAATGTTGTATCAATATTTATCCCCTTTAAAGATTTTTGTCCACAAATAGGTCATTTCTCTGAAGCCAAGTTGGAATGAAGTGTGTACTACATACGTGCATATATGAATGGTTAGTACTTAATAAGAATGCTCTTGTTCATCTTTGGCGTAACCCCGGCATGTTTCTATTAGTTTTTTTAAGCCCACTCCTCCCCCGTAAGGAACGCCTTACAGCCCTCCTACAGGTACAGCATGCATGTCTCACATACGGCAGGATGGCCTGCGTCGGGCTTCAGAACTTACCAAATGCTACTAGTTAAAGCTTTACCCGTCAGATGTCAGAAGTGAAAAGAAATTCGGAATTCTCAATCAAAACAGAGACTTTTCAAACTCAATATTAGTTTTCAAACTATTTATTATTGCATTAATTTGTGTAATTAGTGCGAATAAAGTATGAATGTGAAGTAAACTGCTATGAGAAAAATGTTAAATTTACTCTTAATGTGAAAATTTAGAATAAGTTTGTAATCGGTCGCGCGGGAATGGCCGTGCGGTCAAGGCGTCTTGCCACGAATTGCGCGGTCGTTCCCCGTCGGAGGTTCGAGTCCTCCCTCGGGCATGGGTGTATGTTTTATTCATAGTTTAAGTAGTTTGTAAGTCTAGGGACCGGTAACATAAACAATTTGGTCCCTTAGCTTTAGAAACATTTGAACATGTTATGAAGTATGTAATAATATTTCGCCAGTTTATGATTTAAGGAGAAACACTGATTATTTATTTATTTATTTATTGTTTTTTTCTGTTCCATAGGACCCAAATGAGGAGTGAGACTCCATGGTCATGGAACATGTCAATACATTAATTGTTGCTCAAGAATGGTAATAGAAAAATTTTAAGTAGTCCTTTGCACACGACAATCTTAAGACAAAGTGAAAAGAATCAATAAAGAAAAAAATGAATTAGCTTAATTGTTTAACTTTCCTAGGAGTTCCTCGACAGAATAAAAGGAGTGAGCCATGAGGTAACTCTTCAATTTAGATTTGAAAGCGTGTGGATTAGTGCTAAGATTCTTTAGTTCTTGTGGCAGCTTATTGAAAATGGATGCCGCAGAATACTGCACAAGTGTTAAGGTGGTGTGATGCACATGTAGATTCGTAAACATGTCAGTTAGCTAACGTGGGAATATTTTACTGTTTCATTTATGCAGGAATCGTTCTAGAAATGTTGAATTATTAAGACTGGTCGCTCCAGTCACGGTCTGCAAGGCCACTACAGTCGGGGGTTCGAATCCCCCCTCGGGCATGGATATTTGTGCCATCCTTAGTATTAGTTAGTTCATAAGTAGTTTGTAAGTTTAGGGACTGATGACCCCGAAGTTAAGTCCCATAAGCTATACAAACATTTGAACAAACGCCTGGATTTGAGAGCTGGCTAGGTAGCAAACTATAATCTGTAAAGCGTAAGCCTAGTAAAAGAATAATATAACTGTCTCCGTAACAACGCTGACCATATACCGTTAGCTTATGGAGGAAATATTACCTTCATAGTAAACTGAACATATTAAATTTTCCACCGATGGGCCCACTTTAGGTCACGGTAGTAACACTAAAAGTGGGCCTTTGCGATCGCCTTTTGACAGCTCGAAATTTAAATGAAAATAACGGCTTAACCATTTATCTGACATGAAAATTGAACAAACGAGTTTGTAGAGATTGAAATTCTCTACAACTTAGCTCCGTTATGCTTTTTTCATACATCAGAGATATTTGCAAAAATAACAGCGATTTGACACTGTCATTTGATTATTAGTACAGGCAAAGACATGTGGTAATATTTTAACGGAAAAAATAATAAAAATATGGGAAAGATATTAAAATAATAGTTTAAAGAGTAAAAGTTAAAAAAAGCGTATGATTGTCAAAGGTAAACTGAAATATCAAATAATTTTGGCTGTTTTTTTTAAATTACGACCAGAGAGAATATTACGTGTTGAGAGCACAGATATTATCAAAGAAGTAGAGTCGTAATCGTATCGTCCATAATGTTTAGTATTTATATATTTATTATTTTTGTCCGAAATAGTTGCAAAAAATCATAAAAGTTTAGGAAAGCCTAAAGTGGCCCGTAAAACACGCCAGTGCAATTTTTTTTCTTCAAAATGATGCCAACAGACGGCATAATAAAATTAAATTCATCTAATGAGCTACATCCTTCGAGAATTTTAGAGCTTTCTATATGCCTCACGTTTAACCATTTAGTAGCAGCCGGTTCATTCGCAGAAAAAAAACTTGAAAGCGTTATGACGGTTTGTAATTTTTTGTTCGTATAATACGTCTTCTATGAGATGCTAGTTATTGCTTATTTACCACTTGTTAATACTACTGCCAGAGCCGTTCCCTGATATTAGCAGAAATGTATGTATGTTTGAGGAGTACACGACAAATAAAAATGAAAGTGCTAAAATTAGTCAACAAGCTGCAGTTAAAAAGAAGGCAGCGTATCATTGTCTCACCTTCATTTGGTCGGGGAACAGCTCGCACTTTACGAGTATACACTTCTCACGCAGCCGAAGAGGTCCACAAACGAAAAGAAGTAAAATATTCAGAGTGTTTACATGTCATTGTTTAAGACCTTAGGGAAGTCGTCGACGACATAGGCCCCTGTTATTAAATTAGAGAACGACCCTCATTTACGTAGAGCGTAACGCATAAAAAGCGCTACGTGACGGCTATGAGGGGCCCGGCCGCATCGCGCTGCGTAATCGCCACCTCCCGACAAGCCAAACAGATTCCTGTTTTATATCGTCCATATATACGCTCACTCCACTTCCCTAAGTTCGTCACAAACGGGACGTACACACAACAATTTAATCAAGGCGCACCGATTGTACGTTATTGGGTGCCAGCATAACTAGTAACCTATAACAACTGTCCGATCGACGCTGAAACCTTTACAAATCACGCACACAACTCACATAACTCACTATGCATCAACAACGAACCATACAGTTTAACGGTTAATCGTAATACTGTATTGCGTATATATCATGAAGCAAATGCGCCCCAAAAAGCAAGTTCTAGAAATCATTGGCGAAGGAACCACCCTGCTTTTCTTCTTAAGTTGACTCAGGGAACGCTCAGAAGGACTTCCTGGACACGTTACAGACTATGAACGTGAAACATGTGTCTGGATTCAGAATGAAACTTCACTCTGCAGCGGAGTGTGCGCTGATATGAAACTTCCTGGCAGATTAAAATTGTGTGCCGGAACCGGGACTCGAACCTGGGACCTTTTCCTTTCGAGGGCAAGCGCACTACCGACTGTGCTATCCCGACACGACTCACGATGCCGCCTCACAACTCTACTTCCGGCAGTACCTCGTCTCCTACTTTCCAAACTTCACAGAAGCTCTCCTGCAAACACGCAAGACTAGCACTCCTGGAAGAAAGGATATGGTGGAGACATGGCTTAGCCACAGCCTAAGGGATGTTTCCAGAATGAAACTTCACTCTGCAGCGGAGTGTGCGCTGATATGAAACTTCCTGGCAGATTAAAATCTGTGAAGTTTCATTCTGGAAACATCCCTTAGGCTGTGGCTAAGCCATGTCTCCACCATATCCTTTCTTCCAGGAGTGCTAGTCTTGCGTGTTTGCAGGAGAGCTTCTGTGAAGTTAGGAAAGTAGGAGACGAGGTACTGGCGGAAGTAGAGTTGTGAGGCGGCATCGTGAGTCGTGTCGGGATAGCACAGTCGGTAGTGCGCTTGCCCGCGAAAGGCAAAGGTCCCAGGTTCGAGTCCCGGTTCCAGCACACAATTTTAATCTGCCAGGAAGTTTCATGTGTCTGGAATGTTTCCAGTACCAGCAGTTTCCAATTTTTTAGTAGCATAGGACCGAGTACAGTCAAAAATTGGTAATTTTAGATTTATTTCTGTATTATGTTCTACACAAACGTAACAGCTCCTTTCAATTGGTATGTGGTCTATATTTGGCTCATCGTCAACCATGTGGTACATTCAGGGTGATCCAGGAGCAACGTCACGTAATTTGTGAGGTGAGTTTACATGTGAAAATAAACCAAAAAAGGCCTGTGAACATGTGTTGGCTCGTTAGGGAACTGGAGTGGGTTGAAGACTACACGCATACAGGAATGAACTCACGTTGTCGGACTTGACTGCGAGCAACAGCCTCAATGATGTGAGCGACAAATTATTCTCGTGTTCTCGCCTTCTTGAGGTACACATCCCTCTTTAACCAGTCCCAGAAACAGAAGTCCTATTGGGTTAAGTCGGATTATCTAGCAAGCTACATTTACGTCTATATGCATGCTCCTCATTCTACCGTAACATGCGTGGCGGAGGGTACCTTTTACCACTACTGGTCATTTCCTTTCTTCTTCCTCTACCATACAGAACGAGGGAAAAACGAATGCCTGCATACCTCTGTAAGAGCCCTAATTTCTTGTATTTTATCTTCGTGGTCTTCACGCGAAATGTAAGTTGGTGGCAGTAGAACTGCTCTGCAGTCAGCTTCAAATTCCAGTCCCCGAAATTTGCTCAAGACTATTTCTCGAAAAGAACGTCAGCTTCCCTCTAGCGATTCCCATTTGTCTTTCCGAAGCGTCTCTGTAACACTCGTGGCAGCACGCCTCTGAATTGCTCCTATGTTTTCCTTAAAACCTATCTAGCGAGGGTCCCAAACATTTGAACAGTACTTTAGATGGGGTCTCCTTTACGGATGAACCACATCTCCCCAAAATTCTCCCAATAAACCGAAGTCGACCACCCACCTTCCCCACGACTATCCTTACGTGCTTATCCGTTTAATATTGCTCTGCACCGTTACATGTAGATATTTAATCACAATTTATGTCCGGGATGAACTCAGAAACTACCCAGCTGATCTTAATATAATTTCACACATTGTGTTTCATTTTCTCCAGCTTAAAAGATACGATAGTTTTAATCTCGATTAATGACCTCAATATTACTGTTATTGTAAATGAAATGTATTTATCTTGGATCGTTAAGTATCCAATAACTGGGGCTGTTCTTCAACGTGAAGTGTAGGTTACAGAATAAAGTTCTAGATTCGAGAGTGAAAGGTCGCGGGTTTGAAATTCGCTGGGTTCAAGAATATTTTTTACGTCCACCTTTAACCTAGCCTTCACCTCTCAGCTACGTGAGGAGTTACTAAAAGCAACACGTGGTTTGCGTTCCACGTTCCACTGTGGATCCCATTTTCCCTGTTCGATAACTGAAGAAGGTCGGGGAATGTTAGACGTCGAAGTGGCGTCCAGTCTAAAGTCGTCCACTAAGTCAATGGTCCATACGAAATTATTACTGTATTCGAATTAGGAAGTTCCCTTCATGCTACAATTTTTTTTCACATTGTACGTGTTTTCCGGATTCACATAACAGCGTTTTTTAAATTCTTTGTGCGTATCATTTTATTCTAATTTTGCAGTGTATTATTTATTTATATAAAAAATCAATTGTTAAAACTAAAAAATTACTTCACAGATTTGGTTGATATTTTGTTTTGTTCGCTTTAACATAGAGATGGTTTAGAGAAAGATAGGTGTTTTAAATAATGGCAGCCGGCCGCGGTGGCCGAGGACTGAGGCGCTCCAGTCACGGTCTGCACGGCCACTACGGTCGGGGGTTCGAATCCCCCCTCGGGCATGGATATTTGTGCCGTCCTAGTTCGTAAGTAGTTCATAAGTAGTTTGTAAGTTTAGGGACTGATGACCCCGTAGTTAAGTCCCATAAGCTTAACAAACATTTGAACATTTGAAAAGTGACTGTGTTTCCCCGGATTATGCACACGCCGGCGACGTGGGACGTGCGACTCCATTTTCTCGGAGGTAAGATAGGTATGTCAACAACGTGTGCTCTCAGCGCCAATAGTAAAAAAAAATGTTCAAATGTTTGTAAAGCTTATGGGACTTAACTACGGGGTCATCAGTCCCTAAACTTATGAACTACTTACGAATTAGGACGGCACAAATATCCATGCCCGAGGGGGGATTCGAACCCCCGACCGTAGTGGCCGTGCGGACCGTGACTGAAGCGCCTCAGTCCCCTCGGCCACCGCGGCCGGCCGCCAATAGTAGATTCCACTGCATAGTGTCTCCACAGCAGTGTTGCCACTATTTAATTTTTAACCTTCGTATATATCGTTTTTCTTACTCATCTGCTACACCTTTCATTTTTCTCCTGTAGAACGAGATGAGGTCCCTCACACCAACTAGAAATTTTGTCTAAGTCATCTTGCATCCTACTACACTCATTTAATGGGGACACCTGCTCGTGCACTACAGCATCGTCAGCAAACAGTCGCAGGTTGCAACTCACTCTGTTCGTCAGCTCATTTGTGCTGATAGAAAATAATTGCGGTCCTATCACATTTCCCTGCGGCACTCTTGCTCTGATGGACACTCGCTGTCGAGGACAGCGTACTGGGTTCTATTCCTTGAGAAATCTTTGAGCCACTCGTCCAGTCCATCCGCAATGACCGACGAGACGTTTTCGATAGGCAGCAGGGAGATGAAGACAGCAGTGCAAGTCAGTGGATGACGAATGAGTCTTCAACGCCGCGTGATAGGTCCGGCGTACACATGACGCAGCAGAGGCAGAGGCGAGGCGTAGGGCTTCTGCAGGTCACCAAACTTCACAAAATGTTCAAATGTTTGTAGAGCTTATGGGACTTGACTACGAGGTCATCAGTCCCTAAACTTACAAACTACTTATGAACTAGCTACAACTAAGGACGGCACAAATATCCATGCCCGAGGGGGGATTCGAACCCCCGACCTTAGTGGCCGTGCAGACCGTGACTGAAGCGCCTCAGTCCCCTCGGCCACCGCGGCCGGCCACACTTCACAGAGGAGGGTAACAGCACGTACTGCATGTCCACTGCTAACCTCTCGCTGCAATTAAATTCCATTCCTGTCTCGCCTTCAAATGTGAATTAATTCAATTTATGTGTTTGTGTGTCAGTGTAATGACAGGACAAGAGCAGTAAAAGGCCTGTTGAGCAACAGGCAAAAGTGACGAATATATGGCGCACTTGTCTGGTCTATGGAAGTTCATTATAAGCTCTTGAGCTATTCCCACTAAACAGACGACAGTTCAAAGAGGCCGCGGCCGAGCGCATTGAGGTGCTATGCTACGATGCGCGAGGCCGTCCCCCGCCGGGGGTTCGAATTCGCCCTCGGGCATGGATGTTTGTGCCGTCTTTCGTATAAGCTAGTTTATAAGTAGTTTGTATGTTTAGGGACTGATGACCCCGCAGTTAAGTCCCATAAGCTTTAAAAACATTTGAAGTTCAGAGAGACTCACGTGCTGAGTAAAAGCATCATCATCATCATCATCATTAGAGACTGATTATGCCTTTCAGCGTTCAGTCTAGAGCATAGTACCTCTAATAAAATTCCTCCATGATCCTCTTTCCAATGCTAACATTGATGCCTCGTCTGATGTTATGTTTTTCACTTCAAAATCATCCTGCACCGATTCTAAGTACTTTCTTCTTGGTCTACCTCGATTCCTCTTACCCTCCACTGACGAGCTCATGAGACTCTTAGGTAACCTTGCTCCTCCCATGCGTGTAACATGACCCCACCATCTCAGTCTGTTCGCTCTAACTGCTTCATCTATGGTGTTCATTCCATTCCCAGCTGAGTAAAAGAAGAAGAAAAATAGTGTGTGACACGTCATACTCACCAAAGAAAAATTAGGGATATGTTTTAGAAATGTAATTAAAATTAGATTTATTTTTCTCTCATTTCTTTCATAATTCAGAGAAACAAGTGTCACTGCCTCGGTGGAGTAGCCGAGCGGTCTAAGACGCCTCGCTGCGGAGCGCGCGGTTGCTCTCCGTCGGAAGTTCGAGTCCTCCCTGGGGCATGGTTGTGTGTGTTGTCCTTCGGTTAGTTTATCTTAGTTTAAGTAGTTTGTAAGCTACGGACTGATGACCACGCAGTTTGGTCCGATAGAGTTACAAACATTTGAACATTTTGAACAAGTGTCACTCCAAATCCAATAATTGAAAGAACCTTTATACAAATGACATATTTAATCATGATTATGGCGCATTATATACGATAAGAAACACTTTTCTTCTCGGTGATACGTGGTATGCTTTTCAAGTGTCTTAGATTGAAAGATATATCGATATGATATTTTTTCTTCTTGTTTGAATGCATTTTCACGCAAAGTGTTTTCTCACTTAGGTCTTTATTCGTAGCTCTTCCATGCTCCAGAGTTCTAGCGCTTCCATGCTGCTTTTTTTCTTCTTCTTTGACGGCAGCTGTGCATATACGTCCAGTATTTTATTACATTGCAGTCCTATTTTGTCTCTGTCGATTTTTATCTGTCACTTTCCACTTCTTTCACCTCTGACAGTATAGCTCATGTGGAAAATACCGAGTAGCACCGTGGTTCGGAACCCACGTTAAACTGTAGGTCCCCCTATAACTGGCTGGGTAAGTCAGTTCGAAGGTCGGAGGAAGGCAACGGCATACCACCTCCAAACAGGACCATGCCTAGTAAAGCACTGTGGTGTTCAAACCAATCTTCGGATTGTTGACTGCTTTACCTTTTTTTTTACATCATTTCTAATGATATTTACCATCAGCATCCATTATATTTGTTAGTAATTGGTGAAGCTATGCTAATACTTTTGGAATTGTTGAATTTCTGAAAGTAGGTTGAGAAATACTGACGAGAAACGTTCCTAGCATCATCTATGGTTTAGCAGTGAGCTGAAGCTCCACGACGGGTTGGACATTGTGTTTCAAGAAATTGAAGAAGGTCCCTGATTTAAAAAAAAAAAAAATAATATAAAATAAATAAAATTAAAAAAAAAAAGTTGCACGTCCCTTCTGGCTTCGCCGAACTTATTATTCAGTAGTAACGGGAATTTTAGCTTATATAGTGCTGTCATGCTCACCACAAAAGTTTACTGAAACCAGAGACTATAGACCGTAAAAATACACAACAGCATCTTCGGTTTATGAATCTCGGTGTCTTTCTATTTCAGTCAGTTGTTCGTTTCCGGCTTGGGTCTGTATCGGCAGCATACGAAGAAGAGAGACACGAGGCAGCTCCGCACTCGGCACAGCAGGCGGAAACAGCCGCGCGTGTGCCGCGTAGCTGCCGACCGCGTCGCGTCAAACGTGTATCTCACGTATTTTTTCGAGAATGGAAAGAGAGATGGCTCTCTTTCCACCGTTAGAAACAATTTCGATTTGTTAGTTACATTTCGTACGCAGTAATGTATGGTTTAAAACGCACCTAACGCAAACTGGCCACGACTACATTTTTCACTGCAAACTCTTGAAAATGTGGGTGGCGCTGTACTATATTTTTTATTATAACAATAACTATATACAATAACGAAAAGAAAACCTGTCCAACATCATGCGGTGGCTTTTGGCTATATGATACAGAAAAATAATTTTTTTTCTAGTGAGTAGTTTCTGCAAAATCGATTGTGGAAGCTGCGTTAGCGCAAAACACGCACAAATAGGAAAATAGTATTTTTAATTTTCTACGCAGAAAGTAAAAGTGTTACAAAGAAACTAAATACAGAGAAGGATGAAGCTTATATTCGTCTACATAAAACAATTTTTTTCGAAGCGTATCGAAAAACTTGAAATTTCACTTTGCGACAGAGGTGGAACAGAGGCGCAGGAAAACTGTGCGCCTCGGACAACCGGACAGAGGCGTGACCGAGGAAACGCCTGCCCTCCGTCTCGACTGTATTGTGTGCGCGCTGCCCCATTAGAAAGCATGCGTTACAGACGGACGGAGGCCTATCCTCTGCCTCTCCTCTGCCTCTGCTGCGTCAAGTGTGCGCCGGGCCTTATCCTGTGGCCAAAGGTATGCGAGGAGAAAAAGCTGCACAGAAGTAACGCTGGCTGGTTAGTACTAGGGGGGACTGCGGACTGAAATCCTATACCACTACTAACCATCGAACAGAGTGCACAACCAGTAGGGCTATGCAGAAATTCAGCAGTCTCTCATGACACTCTAACCCAACTACAGTGGAGGTGCAGCCCGATTCGGGATTCGTCGGTGAAAACACCAGCTAGGCTACAGTGAGTGCAATCGCTCTATCGGCAAGCCCGCATCACAGTTATTATTTCATTACATCCGGCACCAACACCAATTCGCAGTCACTATAGGCACTATTTTACCTCGGCCCAACTCCAGAACGTTCTCGAAAAACGCTGTCTGTCTTCTACTCGCATAATGAAACTACTTACGTAAAAGAACCGTACGAAAAAAAAAAAAGTACGCGGCCGTCCGTATCGCGTTTATATAGCGCTTGTAGGTAGTGCCGTCATGTACGCCTGTGCTGAAATGCAAATCATGAACACCTCTCGTCGGCGGAGCCGCGTGATGCAAATTCCAACTGATTTGGATGCTTCCGCAGGGTGTTGCATTTTTGGCGGGCAGTCGTGTACGTAGTGTCCCCTCACCAGTGTACAACTCGAAAAACTTTCCTATAACCACGTCAGAAAAGTATTTATTTAGGGTTTTGTTCAACTCGCAGGCTACATTGATTTTCAGTTGTGTCATCAAAGCGATCACTTTAATGTGAATTTCTGCACTTTGCCATTTGTCGCTGTGTTCTTGTAACGCCACTTGTCCTTAAGTCCGTCATTATTATTATTATTTTCCAGGTATGTATTGCCCTTGTTTTTCATTTCATCACGCGTCCACGCGTCGTTGTTTCCTTTCGGCGGATAGTTTGATCGGGAAAATCTTTGCACGCATTTTCTCTTCTTCAAAACATGTAACACTGTACTTAGAGATGGTGCTTCATTACCATTTGTACGGTAGCACGTCCACTACTTAACACAGGCTGACCACAGCAGACTCGTCGAATGCACATCTGTTGTCTACAGTTGTTAGTTCAAACTGCCAACCTATCGTCGTTTGTATGCCAAGAATAAAACCTGTGTCGGCCCTTTTGGACGGACGGTGTACACGTTGGCCGTAAGCTAAACTGGCATTTGTTTGCCTCACATCGGTGTGAGCTCCCATTATCACATCCGGCTCCTTTGATCCTAGGCCGTACATCACCATGGAAACTGTGACTGTATGGCCTCAGATAGAAAACTTTTTCATTGTCCCTTATACACTACTAGATATTCAAAAATAGAATACGAAGAAAGACTGGAGACATCACAGTCACATTTATTTGGGAGATTACGCGTTCTAAAAAGATCACAAGAATGAAAATACAGCTGCATGTGAAGTGAGGCAGATGATAGACCCAGTGCTAGCTGTCATCGCTGCCACACTGCAATGCCAATCATGTCCAAGTTAAGTGAAATCGAACTTGTACAACTACACTCCTGGCCTTTAAAATTGCTACACCACGAAGATGACGTGCTACAGACGCGAAATTTAACCGACAGGAAGAAGATGCTGTGGTATGCAAACGATTAGCTTTTCAGAGCGTTCACACGAGGTTGGCGCCAGTGGCGACACTTACAACGTGCTGATATGAGGAAAGTTTCCAACTGATTTTCATACACAAACAGCAGTTGACTGGCGTTGCCTGGTGAAACGTTGTTGTGATGCCTCGTGTAAGGAGGAAAAATGCGTACCATCACGTTTCCGACTTTGATAAAGGTCGGATTATAGCACATCGCGATTGCGATTTATCGCATCGCGACATTGCTGCTCGTGTTGGTCGCGATCCAATGACTGTTAGCAGAATATGGAATCAGTGGCTCCAGGAGGGCAATATGGAACGCCGTGCTGAATCCCAACGGTCTCATATCACTAGCACTCGAGATGACAGGCATCTTATCCGCATGGCTGTAACGGATCGTGCAGCCACGTCTCGATCCCTGAGTCAACAGACGGGGACTTTGAAAGACAACAACCATCTGCACGAACAGTTCGACGACGTTTGCAGCAACATGGACTATCAGCTCGGAGACCATGTCTGCGGTTACTCTTGACGCTGCATCACAGACTGGAGCGCCTGCGATGGTGCATGCAATGACGAACCTGGGTGCACAAATGGCAAAACCATTTTTTCGGATGAATCCAGTTCTATTTACAGCATCATGACAATCGCATCCGTGTTTGGCAACATCGCAGTGAACGCACATTGGAAGCGTGTATTCGTCATCGCCATACTGGCGTATGGTATGGGGTTACACGTCTCGTCACCTCTTGTTCGCATCGACGGCACTTTGAACAGTGGCCGTTACATTTCAAATGTGTTACGACCCGTGGCTCTACCCTTCATTCGATCCCTGCGAAACCCTACATTTCAGCAGGATAATGCACGACCGCATGTTGCAAGTCCTGTACGGGCCTTTCTGGATACGGAAAATGTTCGACTGCTGTCCTGGCCAGCACATTCTCCAGATCTCTCACCAATTGAAAACGTCTGGGCAATGGTGGCCGAGCAACTGGCTCGTCACAATACGCCAGTCACTACTCTTCATGAACTGTGGTATCGTGTTGAAGCTGCATGGGCATCTGTACCTGTAAACGCCATCCAAGCTCCGTTTGACTCAATGCCCAGGCGTATCAAGGCCGTTATTACGGTCAGAGGTGGTTGTTCTGGGTACTGATTTCTCAGGATCTAAGCATCGAAATTGCGTAAAAATGTAATCACATGTCAGTTCTAGTATAATATATTCGTCTAATGAATGCCCATTTATCCTCTGCATTTCTTCTTGGTGCAGCAATATTAATGGCCAGTAGTGTAGGAGGAAGGAAACTTAGGGTTTAACGTCCCGTCGACAGCGTGGTCATTAGAGACGGAGCTTACGCTCGGAGTTTCGGGTAGGATGAGGAAGGAATTCGGCCGTGCCCATTGCCGGCATTTGCCTGGAGCGATTTAGGGAAATCACGGAAAACCTAATTCAGGATGGCCGGAGGTGGATTTGAACCACCATCCTTCCGAATGCGAGTCCAGCAGTAGTGTAGTTGGTGTTCATATGGTGGGTACTTTAGCAAGAAACGTACCCGATGTGTTCGATGTTTCCGTAAGTAATATATCGAAGATTTATACCGCATATAGAGAAAGCTATAAAACATCGCCCGCTAAGTCATAACGCGGACTTGAGTACAGGAGATGGAAAAAATATGAGCACCAGGCAGTGTAGTACATCTCGTTGCAATATGGCACCCCTTGGAACATATTAACAATGAGGTGCGGCCACAGTGCACAGCTGACGTCTGGCAGTGGACTACACGTTTTGCTCTGCAACGGTCAACACAAATTATTGGGGAAATACGTCATCTGTGAGACGTACAAAGGGACTTACTGGTACAGGATCATTTTTTCACTGTAGTACCTTTGGTATCTGTGGCTCGTGCAATGACCCTGACATCCATGTTCTAAGACGTTAAATTGTAACTTACTTTCTTTGTGATGGGTGTCAATGCAGTGTAATATTGTGGTTGTATCGCTATGGGCGATTGGTAAAATAACAAAAGTGAGAATATGAAACTGGATGCCTTATTATCAGGATAAACTACATTAATATGTGAGAATTTTTGTTGGTTGACAAAGTACTTAGATTTCTTTGTTAGACACGTTTGGAAATATTCACGAAGTAGGTCGAATATAACGTAAACCCTTACTATGTTCTCTGGACAAACTGTACGGAAATGTAGAAGCAGTCATATTTCAGAATGATACCGCGCCCACATACAGAGTCAAATGTGTTCAGACCCGCTTTGCACAACATCAGAAAATTTACGAAACATCTCCCCTGGACTTCAAAATCGCCATGTCTCAATATGATTGAACCGTTAATGGGGCGTTTTAGAGTAGAAACTGAGGATCAAATGTACAGTTCCAACATCAGGAAGTAAATGGCGGATAGTTTCGTACAAGACTGAATAACATTCTGTTGGAAACTATAAAGACAATTTTCGAATCTGTTCCTCGAAGAATTGCAGCTATTCCTAAAGATAATGGTGGGCGAGCTCCTAAGTAATATATAAATATTGTCTATGTTAGCTGTTCATATTATTTCGTCCACCCTGTGTATATTGAATCAGTGAAGCAGCCTGTCATTGAATAGGGTTGTGAAGTAAACTGAAAGGACAACAACTGTAATAATCCCTGAGGAATGAATGCCACACTTTTGAACTCTGTCAGCACCAAAACATCACGAAGAGATCACCGTAAGCTGACAATTGTAGAAAGAAACTGGCTCGTCAGTGATACCTATGCCCGGGCCAGGAAGTCGCAAACGTAGCCGTAAAATTACGACTATGCTGCAGTGGAGAAATGTCGTTTGGTCGAGTGAGTCTTGTTGCACACTGCTTCCTACTCTCGGCTAGTTTACGTCCATAAAATGAAACATGATTTGGTAGGTCATATTGTTAATAGCGAATATTGATTTAAGCCTAAGGAAGTCCTTTCTGAGGGCATTTGTATGGAGTGTTGCCTTGTATGGGAGTGAGACATGGACGATAAACACTGCGGACAGGAAGAGGATTGAGGCTTTGGAAATATGGTGCTACAGAAGAATGCTGAAGATTAGGTGGGTGGATCGCGTACCTAATGAGGAGGTACTGAACAGAATTGGGGAGAAAAGAAATTTTTGGCATACCTTGACTAAAAGAAGGGATAGATTGGTGGGACACATTCTTAGACATCAAGGAATTGTGAATTTAGCGTTGGAGGGAAGTGTGTGGGGAAAAAATCGCAGAGGAAGACCAAGAGATGGATACAGTAAGCAGATTCAGACAGATATAGGTTGCCGTTCTTATGTGGAGATGAAGAGGCTTGCTCAGTATAGGGTATTGTGGAGAGCTGCATCAAACCAGTCTCCGGACTGAAGACCACAACAACAACAACAACAACATTGTTAATAGGCCCCGTTTTTTTTAGGGGGCTGTATTACGGCCTAGGATTATCTTATGAGATCCATCACATAGTACAATGACTATCCCCCACTTTGGACCCTGTGCCCCAAGACGAAAGGGCTCTTCAAGAATGAGCTCGTGAGCATGAGAATAAATTCCATCTTCCCGGGACATTACAGTTACAAGATCGCAATATTAATGAAGACGTTATGGGTTACTTTGGAGAGAGGGCTGCAAAACCACTATCTTTCAATCATCGTCACCTCAACTCATCACCATTTTGCATGAAAAATGGTATAAGACTGCTTACAAAGCACATAGGGCCTGTCTTTATTCATTCCTAGTCAACTGGAAGCTTTTTTGAATCCCACCGGTTTTCCTACACCGTATTAGGTGTGGTTATGTATTGAGTTTTTGGTGTTTTATATTTTTGTCCACCCCTGTACTTTGAAAGTCACTCGAATGTCTATAAAGAAGTGCTTCTTTTTAATAGGTTAACTAATGCACTGTCAATTGGACGCTTTGTATGTAACTGAAACGAAATACGTTCATCAAAACAATTTTGCATTATCTTTGCATACCACAACCACATCACCTTGATGTATTCGAAAAACTTGGTCCTCTGAACTGTAATAAGCCGCGGCGGAGATGCTGAGCGCATTGAGGCGCTATGCTCCGATGCGCGAAGCCGTTCCCCGTCTGGGGTTCGAATCCTCCCGCGGGCATAGATGTTTGTGTTGTCTTTAGTATAAGTTAATTTATATGTAGTTTGACCGAGTGAGGTGTCTCAGTGGTAACGCACTGGACTCGCATTCGGGAGGATGGTGGTTCAAATCCACCTCCGGCCATCCAGATTTAGGTTTTCCGTAATTTCCCTAAATCACTCCAGGCAAATGCCGGGATGGTTCCTTTCAAAAGGGCACGGCCGATTTCCTTCCTCATCCTTTCCCAAAATTCCGAGCGTTAGCTTCGTCTCTAATGACCAAGCCGTTGACGGGACGTTAAACCCTAAGCTTCCTTCCTTCCTTTATAAGTAGTTTGTAAGTTTAGGGACTGATGACCTGGCAGTTAAGTCCCAGAAGCCTAACAAACATTTGAACTGTAATAAAATGTAAACAAACTTGCCTGTAGCCCGTTCTATCGAAAGCATACCCATTTCGTTGAATGGAGACGAAAGAGTTACATATCGATCTTCAGTCAGTACACAGTGTAGGAAGACTACAGGGAGTTTGTAGACATTGCACAGACGGTCTCCGATGACAAGAAAAAGATTATCGGTATCTGCAACTTTTTTCCCCGAATGAACCCCGACCAGACAGCCACTATGAAAAACAATGAGGACCACCAGGAGTCCAAGAAGACTTTACAAAGCAGCATTTTGTATCCTAGACGGCCGTTAAAAGTTCAGTCCCGGCACTTAAACCCAGACATTATGCTGCATTATAAAATGTTCAAATGTTTGTAGAACTTATGGGACTTAACTGCGGGGTCATCAGTCCCTAAGCTTACAAACAACTTATGAACTAGCTAACACTAAGGACGGCACAAATATCCATGCCCGAGAGGGGATTCGAACCGCCGACCTAAGTGGCCGTGCAGACCGTGACTGGAGCGCCTCAGTCCCCTCGGCCACTGCGGCCGGCGCTGCATTATACAGATGGGCTAGAATTCATCAAGAATGGACTACGGAACTAGGTGTAGAGTCCTCGTGACAAAAATGTTCAAATGTTTGTAGAGTCTATGGGACTTAACTACGGGGTCATCAGTCCCTAAACTTACAAACTACGTGTGAAATACTTACAACTAAGGACGGCACAAATATCCATGCCCGAGGGGGGATTCGAACCCCCGACCGTAGTGGCCGTACGGACCGTAACTGGAGCGCCTCAATCCCCTCGGCCGCCGCGGCCGGCTCCTCGTGACATATGCCGCATATGTTTGGAGGGTGCACGCTACAGGCATGCCGGATCAATTGTGTTCTGGCCTGGTATGGTGGACAGGTTTCGGACGCCAATCAAGGGCCACCTTAAGGCTCCACAATACAGGGACAACATCCTACAACCTATTGCTGAACCGCTTCATCAGCATGTCTATCAGTTATGGATGACAACTCGCGAGATCATCGTGCAGGCATCGTCAGCCATATCATAAATGGTGCCGGTATTTGACGATTGTATTGGTCTGTATGTCCAGTTGAACAGGCTCGGGATATATTGAAAAGAACTCTGCGAGTAACCCTGAAACGTACGGGAGTAAAGCAGAATTGCCATTAAAGAATTTGATAAATTACATCAACTTGTGTGCAGCAGGTGCAGACTTGGGGCATGCAACTCTTTAACTAAATGAGGTTGCTACACAATGTGTTTGCCCCAAGTAAATGATTATAGGTTCTTTTCTTTATACAAAATAAGTGATTTATTGGATTTTGTCAGTAAATCTGAAGAATACCAGTTCACCACAAAACAGAATACGGTATATCTTTTGTTTGCTTGGTGTTACAAAACTCTTTTATATGTTTATTACGTAAATTCATTAGCCAGTGAGCGAGTAACGGCTTGTTTTAGAGACGTAAAACTCAGGTGGTTAGCGCAGAGAGTGGGTTGTCGCGTAGGTGGCGACAGAGAGCGGGAAGGAGTAGTACGTCAGTCAGCTGCCTGGCGTGACAAACGAGCCAGCCGCTGCTTGCCTTTTATGTCCGCCTCCTTGCTCGTCCGCGTGTGATACACACAGATACACGCGACCCGTTAAATCGCTAATTAACTGCACCTTCCCAAGGGGAAAAAACACTCTGCTGGATGCATCACTGTCAAACTCGTGTCTTCAAGTGCCTCAAGCGCCTTACTCGTTTCCTACTTGGATAAAGTCATAAAGGTAGTCCCATAGAGATCAATTTCTTTGCCCTCTCATGTACCTCATATACAGGATGCTCACTTTACCTGAAGTAAAATTCCTGACAAAATATCTGGATTGTCGCACAATTGGCTAATGCCAATGGGCTCACATGAAGACGAATTAAAGACGAGAATTTGTTTACAAGTAGAACATAGAGTATAGATTAATATTTTGTGTTTATAAAGTCGTCTGTAGCTTCACTCTGATGGTAAGGTGAGCACTGAAGGCGCGAATTTTTGGACTGAACCTGTGTTCGATGGAATATCCTGTTATCTGTAATTTACGAATATAACTACAGATTATTTACTATCGGCGACACTGCGGTGCCACACTGCAGACTGCTAACGAAGATACAAGCTTATGGAATAGGTTCACAGATTTGTGACTGGCTGGAAGACTTCCTAAGTAATAGAACGCCGTATGTTGTTCTCGACGGCGAGTGTTCATCAGAGATGAGTGTATCCTCAGGCGTGACCCAGGGGAGGGTGATAGGACCGCTATTATTTTCTATCTATATAAATGATCTGATGGACAGAGTAAGTTGTAATTTGCGGCTGTTTGCTGATGATGCTGTGGTGTATGGGAGGGTCTCATCTTTAACTGACTGTAATAGCATACAGGATGACTTAGACAAAATTTCTAGTTGGTGCGAAGAATGGCAACTAGCTCTCAATAAAGAAAAATGTAAGGTGATGCGCATGAGTAGGAAAAACAATCCTATAATGTTCGAATGAACTTCTTGATGCTGTCGCATCGTTCAAATATCTAGGCGTAACATTGCAGAGCGATATGAAATGGAACGAACATGTAAGGACAGTTGTGAGTAAGGCGGACAGCCGACTTCGGTTTATTGGGAGAATTTTGGGAAAATGTACTTCACCTGTATTAGGAGACCGCGTATAAAACGCTTGTACGACCTCGTCTTGAGTATTGCTCAAGTGTTTGGGACCCACAGCAGATCAGTTTAAAGGAAGACATAGAGGCAGTTCAGAGGCGAGCAGCTAGATTTGTTACTGGTATGTACGACCAATGCGCGAATGTCATGGAAATGCTCCGGCAACTCAGTTTGGGATTGCTGGAGGAAAGACGACATTCTTTTCGTGAATTTCTGTTGAGTAAATTTAGAGAGCCGGAATTTGAAGCTGAGTGTAATACTGTCTTGCTGCCGCCTACTTACATTTCGTGTAAAGATCACAAAGACAAGATAAGAGAAATTAGGGCTCGTACGGAGGCATATAGGCATTCTTTTTTTCCTCGTTCTATTTGGGAATGGAATAGGAAAGGAAATGCCTAGTAGTGGTACAGTGTACCCTCCGCCACGCACCTTACGGTGAATTGCGGAGTATTTATGTAGATGTAGAAGTTACTGACATACCTTGAAAATTAAACATCTGATTAAAAAAATTACAATCAAGTGTTTTAGTTTGAGAGGGGAACATTCAGTGATACCAAAGTCTACCCTCCACTTCCTACTACTTAGGAGATTAGGGTGGGGGATAAAAACGTAAATACTAATCCCCAGTTTTTAGCGAGGATGTGATTCTTCGGGAAAGGATACGAAAGTATTATCTCAAATACTTTTTGTATTCAACACAGATGGCGCGGTAATCTACGAAAATGGACAGTAAATCGTTATAAAGAGGGGATATCTCGAGAAATACACATGAAACCAGAGAAATAAAAATACATTTAATGTGATATTTTGAATTAACCCATCCACTCACGGTGGAAAAGGCAGACAGGCAGTAACTTCATACCTTTTAATGTGGATCCCCAATCTCACCGGTGTATTCCTCCAAAAAGAAGGAAACGGAACTGCTCGACGCGCCACTTTAGTTGTGTAGCGATCTATGACTGCCTTTTCAAAGGCTATGTAGTCCCATTAACCGTCACTTTTCTTTCAGTCTTATAAGTGAAGACATGTCTTACAATATCATTTCACTTGAGTAGTTTTTCTCACCCTCGGAGCGTGGGGATCAGGGGTTAATTACTGACGTCTATTTTTAGTTCTCTGATTGATGTGCATTTCTCGAAACATCCTCACTTTACAACCATTTCTTACAAATTTGTGTTTTCGTTGGTTACAGTGCCATTTGTCAGGCATACAAAAAACTGTTTGAGATAAAACTGCCGTATTTTTTCCTGAACAATCCAAACCTTCGCTAAAAATTGGGGCTCTAATTTAAGTTTTTTACCCTCCATCCTTCACTCCCTAGTAGGTAGGGGCTGAAAGCTCGCTTTAGGTATCCTTGTGTCTCCCCCTCTGAGACGAATTCAAATTTTTATGGTCCGAGCTTTTTTTATTTTATTTTTTAATTTAAATTAATTTAATTTTTTACAGTCGATAGATAATGAAACCCAACAGCAATAAAGTAACAAAAGAGATTATTAATTTTGTTTTACGAGAAAATATTAAATGTTTTCAGAAAATGTTTTGTCCCCAAATATTGAGAATATACACTAAATTCAGTTACGTTCAACGGTTGAGTCATACCAACTATTGATGTAACATGTGACCAGGACTCTGTAAACAGAGTAAAATGCTCCCTTTTTTGCGTAAATGTTGGAAGAAGCACATTACTGACAGAAATCATTCAAATGATCTATGGAACATCAAAATAACTGCCTTCATTATCTTCTGGTACCGTCAGGTACAGACTGTTCAAGTATTAATCGATAACCATCACGCTAGTTACCTGCATCAACAGTTAAAATCAAACCCGCAAACTGAAATCCGTGACCCGCTGCTAATTTTAGTCATCTAGATAACACTCCTTTCATAAAAAGTTCAAATCGAATTGGAGGTTGAGATCTCGTTAAATACCTTGCTGATCCTATGCTACTTTCGTTATGCTGCTTTTCCACATATTTCGTGCAGCACAGGGAATTTCCGGCCTGTAATGTTGTCTAATATCTCGCGTAATTTCCAAACTGATAGATGACATAGCGTAAATAAGTGGAAGAAGAGAGGAGACCAGGTAATGTTCAATACGAATGCTTTAGAATTTTCTCGAAGAGATGGTGTAAATATTCGTAAGCGGAAAGCGCATTAATCGAACGTCAGTCTTCAGACCGAATTTTAACTTTGTCATTTTTAATAGATATTTTGAATACTGACCTGAGTGAACTTCTTCTACTGAAAAACTGAAACCCCCTCGCCAAAAGAATAAATTATCTATACCCCTGTTTCTACATTTCGGTACTGTTAGTCCGAAGAACATAGTAAGAACTTACGTCATATTGGACCTGCTTCGTGAATACTTCCAAACGTGGCTAGCAAAGAGAACTCAGTATTTATGTCAACGAGCAAAAAATTCTCACATATAATGTAGTTTATAGTTATAAGAAGGCATCTGGTTTCATATTCTCCCTTCTGTTCATTTTTACAATCGCCTATAGCGATACGAACACAATATTACACTGCATTGGCACCCATCGCAAAGAAAGAAAGTTAAAATTCAACTTCATTGACCATCGACGTCAAGGTCATCCCAGCCTTGCACGAGACACAGATACGACAGTGAGAAGAAGATCCTGCCCCAGTAATTTACCGTTTCTCTCGGAAACATGTGAAAACTAGTCTTAACGTTCGTATCCGATAAATGGTACTGCAGGACAAAAAACACCACCTTTGTACATAACACGTTGTAGTTTCGTTATTAAGTTATGTTGAACCACAAAATTTATGACAATGGCTGTTTAATCACTTTTGAAGATAAAAATAAAAACATACTCTTGATACTTAGTTCTGGAGGTTCATAGACTCCGAATTAGAAAAATGTTTCATGCTGGCGCTATTAGGAACATATGGTCGAATCATTGTGCACATTCTGGATCCTCGTACGTTACAGGTTTTGTATGTTTTGTTTTTAATGCCCCCAGTTATCATGCAAATAACTGACACAAAACTTACACAATGACGCGATCCTTACCAGACAGAATACTTATCTACTTCTGAAGCACTTTTTCACACCATTTCTTTCGTTTTCTGTGCTCATTCGTGCCTTCAACTGTTCTTTCCGTAACGCTCTTTTCGGGATGTAAAATTAGACTTAATGGAAATAGTATTTAGAATAGTTACAGTTGTTTTACTCGACACGAATGTTTTACTGGTATAAGTATATGAAAATAACATTTAATTAATGTATCGTACTGAAGTAACTTAAAACTTTTTTATGTGGATCTATAACACCATTATAAAGCTGTAGGTAGACCTGTAATACCAAAATGGCGTTAAAGTGCTACCATGTACGTTATTAGAGCATAAATAATTTTCCATTAATATTAAAAAGTATTATTATAAACTTAGTTGTGTAATCTTATAGAACAAGCTTTAGGGGTCACTAAAATGTGTAGTTTTATACGGTTATTCGTTAACAGAGCGGGAAAACAACCAATAATGCTGACCTAGCTGTAATAGCAGCCGTTGTGACGTCAGAGACAACGGCGTGTGTAACGTTAAGACGAAGGGTGATGTGAAACTCGTAATACCTTTTTCTGCCGCTTGTTGGTTTCACAGTACAGACCCATATAGCATACTAGCATTGTGAAAGGTGTACATGGCTTTATTCGGTTGAGGTACCTTAGTGATTAGCCGGACAGACTGAAATACCAACGTGTTCTACATAAAATGGTAATTTGCTATTGTGTTACAGAAATTCATTTCAATATTCGGTTACGGCACATTCCGAAACTGCTGCAAAGATCACAGGCAAAACCTATAAGCGTAAGGGGTCAGATATTTTTAGCGAAACTGGCTTTAAATGTCTAGAAAAGTTTATCAAATAATGAGCGCCGGGATGTCAAGCGGAGGCCGTAAAGCTGAATTATTGTGAGGGAACAATCAAGTAGCAATTACGCTTGTGCGTAGTCATTCGGTTGCCGCGCAGGATACTCGGTAATAAACGTACGTGGCGTTTTGTTGGAACACGGTTTCCCGCGGAGGAGTATATCGGTAAAGTAAGAATTAGTTAGATGGGGCCCGGCCGGTAATCAAATACGATCCAGTTGTAGCTATCCTTGGGCGAGCGGGGGCCCGACCGCAAGCCCCGTCCACTCCTCTTTTCCTTTTTAACCTAATTGAGCGAATCAGAATTGCAAGATAAAAGGTTGTGCGAAGGCTCTCGCTGACTGGAAACCCATTTGTCACTCAGCCGGCGAAAGAAATAAAGGAAGAATAAGATGAATGAAAAAACTTATCTCTCTTACGAGTCCTCCCTCGATAATGCGGACATTTCTTTCCTCCCCGTTTCGCTGCACTGATTACGGCAGCGCCTTCCACAACCGTCGGATGGATTTCTGTTATTATGGCCCATTGAAGGCGTTTCAATTAAACCCTGGCACCATTTCAGCCTACTTTGAAAAAGAACAGAGGGAACGAGGCGTGCCTTCTGGCCTTTGTAGCCGGCGATTCGCTCATCACTAGTTTGATTTCCGGAAATCGCCGTGAATGGCACACGCGACCCGACCGCGGGCTGTAGAGGTCAGCTCGTTTGGCGACATTAACCGCCCAGTATCTCACCCGGCTTTTACGACCTTCCCAAATAATAAAAGCCGGACATTACTCGCAGTTTGATCTTATATAATTTTTCATTTCATAGCCGGCATATTTTCGCCAGCTAGTCTCGGTCCTGCTATCACGATCGAGCACAGACGACGTAAAGTATGAAAGAAAGACTCTAAACTACTCTGTTCCTAATTTACACCTGGCAATATTCATTTTTTTTTTTTCGAGAGGAATGCCCCTTTTCCACTAAATCTTTATAGCCGGCCGCGGTGGTCGAGAGGACTGAGGCGCTCCAGTCACGGTCTGCACGGCCACTACGGTCGGGGGTTCGAATCCCCCTCGGGCATGGATATTTGTGCCGTCTTTAGGATAAGCTAGTTGATAAGTAGTTTGTAAGTTTAGGGACTGATGACCCCGTAGTTAAGTACCACAAGCTTAACAAACATTTAAAAAAAAATCTTTATGTTACAACGCTTATACATACTTACGTAAAACTCTAACACAGGAAGTGTTGATTGGCTCGAATAAATTTCAGAGAGAAATTTCTTAACCATATAATACGATACCTGAATAAATGTATTCAGAGTTTAGTAATTCAAAGGTATTAAATATAAGAAGAGGCATTGAGTTAAAATTTGTGCTATGGCCGGGATTCGAACCCGGGACCTCCTGCTTCGTACGCAGGCCCCTTTGACCGCTCAGCTAACAATTTTTTTTTATTTTTTTTTTATTTATTTATTTATTTTTTGTTCTTCAGGTAGATCTATGATGTGCGGTCGTTTTTCATTGTTCGTTCTTGGTCGTTCGTTGATCAGTTGGCTAAGCTTTTTTTTTTTTTTTTTTTTTTTTTTTTTTTTTTTTCAGAGGACGTTCAGCCCTCTGACAAAGCGACTACACTCTCCTATATTGGAATAGTACCCTAGCAAAGAACGTGAATACGAACAATCCTGCCTTGTTCCTCAGGCCAAGGTGATATAGATATCAACAGTAATACAGTTCCTTGAGACAACATTGTCTCGTCATACCAAAGGTTTAATACCTTTGAAGGGGCATTGAGTTAACATTTGTACTGTATTATTTGATGATATTTATATCACCTCGGCCTGAGGAACAAGGCGGGATTGTTCCCATTCATGTTCTTTGCTAGGGTGCTATTCCTGTATAGGAGAGCCCCGACAATTTGATTTAGTAATTCAGTTCAGCCATGTTACTGCTGTTGATTTTTGTGTCTGAGCTGTGGTGATTGTCACCGACGTCCGTTTTCCCCACATAGTTGACTCATGTTGATTTGGGTAAATGTTGAAATGTATGTCGCAGTCCTTATAATACCTCTATTCTTTCTTGTTTATTGATCCACGACTATCGTAAATAAAGGCATATGAGTAAAAAAAAAGCTTTCTCTTCTTTTAATTTTTAAGCGCAATTCTCGTCCTGTGGTTCCGTCTTTTGCTACACACAACCTTCTGCTGCAGTTCCGTGTAAGATAATTCTCTCTAAAAATGTGGTATGTAATACAACAGGGTGAATTTTATGTCTAAACAAAAACGGATCAGAATGCCAAATACTCCGCGCTCAAACTCTTGAGCCGGCAGCGGTGGCCGAGGGGACTGAGGCGCTCCAGTCACGGTCAGTACGGCCACTACGGTCGGGGGTTCGAATCCCCCCTCGGGCATGGATATTTGTGCCGTCCTAGTTCGTAAGTAGTTCATAAGTTGTTTGTAAGTTTAGGGACTGATGACCCCGTAGTTAAGTCCCATAATCTTAACAAACATTTGAACATTTTTTTGTCTGGAAATGAGGCGACCAGTGACAGAACAATGCAAGCAGACAAACGGAATTCAACCGGTTTTAATTGATAAGTGAAAAAGTAATTATAAGAAAAAAAAACGACATACAAGAATATTCGATTCATCCCCTCTAACACTTCACGATGAATCGCGACATGGTAAAGTTTTACGTAGGGCGGCGACAGTGTAGTGAGCTAATGTTGATAACGAAATGTTTCCTGTTCGATTATCATTAATTTACTGACAAGACAAGAGTACATACAAGAACCTGTCAACCATAGAGCAGGAAAAGCATTAATTATTCACTTCATGGTCAACAGAAAGTATTACTTCTTTCATTCTATGAGTAAGTAAAATTTTACGTACGAGGGAGTTAATCCTTTGTATTGACATTGAAGTAAATGATTAATGGTGTTCCTGCTCTATGGTTGACAGGTTCTTATGTGTATCCTTTTCTGGTCACTAAATTATCATCGTAAAGGGAACAATTCGCGCCGGCCGCGGTGGTCGAGGAGACTGAGGCACTTCAGTCACTGTCTGCACGGCCACTACGGTCGGGGGTTCGAATCCCACCTCGGGCATGGATATTTGTGCCGTCCTTAGCATAAGCTAGTTGATAAGTAGTTTGTAAGTTTAGGGACCGATGACCCCGCAGTTAACAAACATTTGAACATTTGAACTGAAGAATCACATTTTTGGAACATTTCGTTGTCAACATTAGTTCTCGTGCCATACAATTACAGGCCAATATCGTTGACATCGGTTTCATGTAGAATTTTGGAGCATATTCTCAGTTCGAATATAGTAAATTTCCTTGAAACGGAAAAGCTTCTTTCCATGAATCAGCACGGGTTTAGGAAACATCGTTCATGCGAAACTCAGCTTGCCCTTTTCTCACATGACATCTTGCGAGCCATGGACGAAGGGCAACAGGCGGATTGTGTTTTTCTCGACTTCAAAAAGGCGTTCGACACGGTGCCACACTGCAGACTGCTAACGAAGATACGAGCTTATGGAATAGGTTCACAGATTTGTGACTGGCTGGAAGACTTCCTAAGTAATAGAACGCAGTACGTTGTTCTCGACGGCGAGTGCTCATCAGAGACGAGTGTATCGTCAGGCGTGCCCCAGGGGAGTGTGATAGGACCGCTATTATTTTCTATCTATATAAATGATCTGATGGACAGAGTAAGTTGTAATTTGCGGCTGTTTGCTGATGATGCTGTGGTGTGTGGGAGGGTGTCGTCTGTAACTGACTGTAATAGCATACAGGTTGACTTAGACAAAATTTCTAGTTGGTGCGAGGAATGGCAGCTAGCTCTCAATGTAGAAAAATGTAAGGTGATGCGCATGAGTAGAAAAAACAATCCTATAATGTTCGAATACAGCATCAGTAGTGAGCTTCTTGATGCGGTCGCGTCGTTCAAATATCTAGGCGTAACATTGCAGAGCGATATGAAATGGAACGAGCATGTAAGGACAGTAGTGAGTAAGGCAGACAGCCGACTTCGGTTTATTGGGAGAATTTTGGGAAGATGTACTTCACCTGTAAAGGAGACCGCGTATAAAACGCTTGTACGACCACGTCTTGAGTATTGCTCAAGTATTTGGGACCCGCAGCAGATCGGTTTGAAGGAAGACATAGAGGCGGTTCAGAGGCGAGCAGCTAGATTTGTTACCGGTACGTTCGACCAATGCGCGAGTGTCTCGGAAATGCTCCGGCAACTCAATTGGGGATCGCTGGAAGAAAGACGACGTTCTTTTCGTGAATTTCTGTTAAGTAAATTTAGAGGGCCGGAATTTGAAGCTGAGTGTAGTACGATCTTGCTGCCGCCTACTTACATTTCGCGTAAAGATCACAAAGACAAGATAAGAGAAATTAGGGCTCGTACGGAGGCATATAGGCATTCTTTTTTTCCTCGTTCAATTTGGGAGTGGAATAGGAAAGGAAATGCCTAGTAGTGGTACGGTGTACCCTCCGCCACGCACCTTACGGTGAATTGCGGAGTATGTATGTAGATGTAGATGTAGATGTAGATGAACAAAACATTAAATGTCAAACAACAAAATGCGTTCGTTTATTCCGCGTAAGAAATCAGGAAGTCTCATTAGAAACCACATACTATCACGCGACTGGCTAATGACAACATCACACAGCTCCAGCCATTTTCATCCGTAGCGAACATCAACACGCTAGGCCGCAATCATCGTAAGTAAAATTTTACTTTTTCTGTAATATGCACAAACTGTGTTGTACGTAACTGTAGCGTACATAGCTGGTAAGGCGTCACGCTGATATCTTGCAAGCGACGTTCGGAACGGAGAGTCTTTAGTCGTCAGCTGTGACGTTTGCTCTGCAGACTAAGAGTTCTGGCAAGACTCATCGTCTGGGAATGATGGCGGCAGCTACTTGCACCTAAGTATTAATCCGTACGCATCGAGTTCCGGAATTAGGACTGTCCAAATGTGCCATCATCCTTGCGTCGTTCCAAAGCACCCAAAAATTTAATACAGCGCTCCTTTTAGATTTCTACTGTAAACTGGATTTGTCTCTGGATGGAATACAAATGCCATAAAATGTCTTGTTATTTATCTTCTCCCTGGGGCCTCACTACAAACGTGTCATCATCATACCTCCAAAATGCTTTTGCTTTTTCCTGTAAATTCGAATGTTTGTAAGTGACCAAACTATTGTGGTGCCGCGGTGGAGTGGCCGAGCGCCCTAAGGCGCCTTGCTGCGGAGCGCAGCCGGCCGCGGTGGCCGAGGGGACTGAGGCGCTACAGTCACGGTCTGCACGGCCACTACGGTCGGAGGTTCGAGTCCTCCATCGGGCATGTGTGTGTGTGTGTGTGTGTGTGTGTGTGTGTGTGTGTGTGTGTGCTGTCCTTAGTGTAAGTTAGCTTAAGTAGTTTCTAATCCTACTGAAGGATGACCAAAGTAGTTGAGTCCGTTAGATTTAGAAACTACTGAGGGCGTTGGTCCCTAGACTTACAAACTACATAAACTAACTTATACTAAGTACAATACACATACGCGTGCCTCGAACATCCGAAGGAGCGACCGCGCGATCCGTAACGTGACGCCCCAGACTGCAGGGCCTTCGTCCGCTCGCCTCCCCACTCGCGCAGCTCTGGCCCGTATTTTTATTACATCTGCTCTCAATCCAGCTTTTAAGGACTAATTTATTAAGAATAATATATGTTAATGACGATCTTTACGGATGAACTCGACACGGCATACCAGAACTCAAGCGACAAAGTTTCAGAGGCTGTTCAAGGATTGAGAATTGGTCCTGGCGGCTCTTTCCAGAATTACCGCATTTTGTTTGCCCTAAATAGCATCGTATTTATTTATTTATTTACTAGCGAACTCGGCAATTGCTAAATATACATGTGAATTGGATAAACACCCAGCCTCTCTGCCCATGATTATCTGCGAACAATGGACTGTTTATTTGAGGATTCAGCTTCTCGAAGACTGCAAAAGGATCCGACTGAACGGATAAAACATCAAAAAACGTGCTAGACTCTGTGCATCACTTGGCCCGTCTTTCTGGCCGTTTCGTACCTATTTGTCTTCTTAGGCTTTTCACTGAAATCCCGGTTTTGCTCGGGTATTCCAGCATTCAGTTGGTCGTCTGCCTCGTCGTCCAGCTACTGCCACCTCCTCCCGCTCCCTGCCAATCTCCTGACCAGTCCAGTCTCCTTTTGTCCCTCTCTCTATTCATCCCCTCCCTCGCCTGTCTATGGAAAACGCGGTCCCTATCAATGTCATGGTGATCAGTCAAACAATGTTAAAGTCTGGACTAAGCTACCCTACACCGAACGACGACATGTGTAAACAGTGGTATTTCTCATTATGAAGGTCGTGTGTGCAAAATTTCAAGATCGGAATGAAAATTACATCGCAGCAGAATTAGGGTACAATGAAATACACGAAAAATCAGCATTAGGTATATATACAGGGTGTCCCAGCTATCTTGTCCACCCAGAATATCTCTGGAACAATAAGAGCTATTGGAAAACGACTTTCACTGGTATCAATGTACGACTGGGGCCCATGAATGTACATATTTGGAAACATTCTAAAACGAAAGCAAATGTGTTTTTTAACACAAACTTATGATTTTTTAAATGGACACCCTATATTTTTTCTTTAGCAATCCATAGCATGTTAAATCACATAAACAATGGTGTTGATTTCAGCTCAATATTCCAATTACATCCCGAGATATTACAACGCGAAGTTAACGCTTGAAATAGGCGAAACGCGCGGCTATTGCACGTCCAGAGACTCAGGCGAGAACCCCATGCTGCTCAGGACGTGCGCTAGCCGCGCGTTTCGCTTATTTCAAGCGTCAACTTCGCGTCGCAATATCTCGGGATGTAATTGGAATATTGCGATGCAATCAACGCCATTGTTTATGTGATTTGTCATGCTATGGATTGCTGAAGAAAAAATATAGGGTGTCCATTAAAAAAAAACATAAGTTTGTGTTAAAAAACACATTTGCTTTCGATTTAGAATGTTTCCAAATATGTACATTCAGGAGCCCCAGCCGTACATTGATACCGGTGAAATTCGTTTTCCAATAGCTGTTATTGTTCCAGAGATATTTTCGGTGGAAAAGATAGTTGGGAGGGTGTTTCACTAAGTGTGTTTGCCTCTGTAACTTATAAAATAATAGGTGACGGGAAATTTTAATGCGATAGGTCAACATAGGAAATGTTACACTTTCTGCGGAGCTATAAACATAGTTTATTGTATCATTTTCCAAAGAGTTACACCGCAAAGATATAATTTTTTAAATGGAACAATAGTTTTTTCTATCGTGTATTGGATTCGTTTAAACCAGCTGCGTAAAAATCAATTTAAACTACATTCCTATCACTGTTAGTTTGGGAGCTACAACCCTTCAGAGTTCCGGGGGCGGAGACTGCGATAGCGTAGCTGACTGGCCGAGTGGCTATCTCCTGGGGCACGGCCCACTGTCTCATGACCACCAGCCAGTCAGTTGAACATTTGAAACAATCATTCTTCCCACTTCAAAAAATGTTCAAATGTTTGTAGAGTCTATGGGACGTAACTACGGGGTCATCAGCCCCTAAACTTACAAACTACTTATGAACTACCTAATACTAAGGACGGTACAAATATCCATGCCCGAGGGGGGATTCGAACCCCCGACCGTAGTGGCCGTGCAGACCGTGACTGGAGCGGCTCAGTCCCCTCGGCCACCGCGGCCGGCCTTCGCACTTCCGACCTTCTCAATACGTATCCGATCTTTTACCGCTGAGCCAAACACCGCTTCCTAAACACGTCGTCACAGGGACAGTTGACAAGATGCATATGGTGATACAGGCGTATCAAACTTCCTTTTATTTCCTAAACTCTTGGCCATCTGGAGTTCCCACTTAGGGACTGATGACCCCGTAGTTAAGTCCCATAAGCTATACAAACAGTTGAACAGTTCCCACTTGCGGCACTTCCGTGTCTCACCACGCACTACATGTACCATAAATTTGGACGAATTCGGCGATGACGAGTAGGCGTTTTCTCAAAAAATGTTCAAATGTTTGTAGAACTTATGGGACTTAACTATGGGATCATCAGTCCCTAAGCTTACAAACTACTTATGAACTAGCTAATACTAAGGACGGCACAAATATCCATGCCCGAGGGGGGATTCGAACCCCCGACCGTAGTGGCCGTGCAGACCGTGACTTGAGCGCCTCAGTCCCCTCGGCCACCGCGGCCGGCTAGGCGTCCTCTCCTTGTTAAACGTACCTCTCTATATTAATGTCACATCACCTACAACCTTGGGTCTGAAAGGGATAGCGCAAGTATGCAATCTTTCTCTAAGGTAGAACAGGGCTGGATAAGTAGGAGCAGTAGAAGGAGTATATTTTGATGCCGTGTGGTCGAAAGACGGGGGGGGGGGGGGGGGGGCTTTCGGCCCGATGTCCCGCCGAGGAAAATCACGCGGTGATGATTGCAGCAGATGGTAGGGACCTTCTTGTTGGCAGGGCCCAGCATAAAATGGCGAAGGGCCTCGTAAACAAGAGGACCGCAAGTAGCGAGGTGGCTGGTAATTGGGCGTGGGCGCCTTTACGAGAGCCGCGGTGTCAGCTGAGACACACACCGCGCGTCAGCCGCCGATCTCGCGACATGTCCAGCCTCTGACGTGCGGCTCCGTGCAATTTCGCGCTCACGTCCAGGTTGTTAGAGCCGCGCCGGGTCATAAACATTCAAATGAAGTATCTCCAACCGACTTACCGCTTCTGCCGTTGCCGAAAGTTACGATCGCTGCGGCAGCTAGGACCGAGTTGTTCTGTTCGCGGAAGATGCGGCGAGCTCCTGTTAGATTGCCGATATCCTGGCGGGAGTGCACTATTTACGCAATTTTCTGCGAGTAAGCGCGCCAGAGAACTGCTAACTTATACCAGCTTCTCGACTGAAAACTGTAAAAATATTTCATTATCGTCGATTTTGTGACTTCGGTGCTAAATAATGATAATGTCGTGTCATTTACAACCTTATCCGAGCATTTCAACTTGCAACTTTCCGCTTGTTTCAGTGTCGCTTCTTAAACCGGTTTCGATGTCGCTCCTTAAACTGGGTTCCATAAATTAAACAACCACACGAAAAATCCGATACCTCAGGAAAATACGGAGCTCTGTACACCGTCTAAGTATGTTGTTACCCCACGCGCCACACACAACTGCTGCAGTCCTGGCTAGCAGACACGGAGATCAGCACGGGTTTAGGAAACATCGTTCATGTGAAACTCAGCTTGCCCTTTTCTCACATGACATCTTGCGAGCCATGGATGAAGGGCAACAGGCGGATTGTGTTTTTCTCGACTTCAAAAAGGCTTTCGACGCGGTGACACACTGCAGATTGCTAACGAAGATACGAGCTTATGGAATAGGTTCACAGATTTGTGACTGCCTGGAAGACTTCCTAAGTAATAGAACGCAGTACGTTGTTCTCGACGGCGAGTGTTCATCAGAGACTAGTGTATCATCAGGCGTGCTCCAGGGGAGTGTGATAGGACCGCTATTATTTTCTATCTATATAAATGATCTGATGGACAGAGTAAGTTGTAATATGCGGCTGTTTGCTGGTGATGCTGTGGTGTACGGGAGGGTGTCGTCTGCAACTGACTGTAATAGCATACAGGATGACTTAGACAAAATTTCTAGTTGGTGCGAAGATTGGCAGCTAGCTCTCAATGTAGAAAAATGTAAGGTGATGCGCATGAGTATAAAAAACAATCCCATATTGTTCGAATACAGCATTAGTAGTGAGCTTCTTGATGCTGTCGCGTCGTTCAAATATCTAGGCGTAACATTGCAGAGCGATTTGAAATGGAAGAGCATGTAAGGACAGTTGTGAGTAGGGCGGACAGCCGACTTCGGTTTATTGGGAGAATTTTGGGAAGATTTACTTCACCTGTAAAGGAGACCGCGTATAAAACGCTTGTACGACCACGTCTTGAGTATTGCTCAAGTGTTTGGGACCCGCAGCAGATCAGTTTAAAGGAAGACATAGAGGCGGTTCAGAGACGAGCAGCTAGATTTGTTACCGGTAGGTTCGACCAATGCGCGAGTGTCACGGAAATGCTCCGGCAACTCAATTGGGGATCGCTGGAAGAAAGGCGACGTTCTTTTCGTGAATTTCTGTTGAGTAAATTTAGAGGACCGGAATTTGAAGCTACGTACATTTCGTGTAAAGATCACAAAGACAAGATAAGAGAAATTATAGATCGTACGGAGGCATATAGGCATTCTTTTTTTCATGTTCAAATGTTGAAATGTTTGTAAGGATTATGGGACTTAACTACGGGGTCAAAAGTCCCTATTCTTTTTTTTTTTTCCTCGTTCAATTTGGGAGTGGAATAGGAAAGGAAATGCCTAGTAGTGGTACAGTGTACCCTCCGCCACGCACCTTAGGGTGAATTGCGGAGTATGCATGTAGATGTAGATGCCTGACTTTGCGATCCACCCATTTCTACCATTTCAGTGCAGTTGTTCAAACGTTTGTAAACAAAATGTTCAAATGTTTGTAAACCTATTAGACCAATTACCTCTGGTCATCAGTTCCTGGACTTAGAAACTACCTAACAAGAAACTTCCTGGCAGATTAAAATTATGTGCCGGAACCGGGATTTGAACATGGGACCTTCTCCCGCGAAAGGCGAAGTTCCCAGGTTCAGGTTCGAATCCCAGTTTCAGCACACAATTTTTATCTGCCAGGAAGTTTCATATCAGCGCACACTCCGCTGCAGAGTTAAAGTTTTATTATACTTAAACTAACTTACACTAAACACATA
Source organism: Locusta migratoria (assembly GCA_026315105.1). Lineage (NCBI taxonomy): Eukaryota > Metazoa > Arthropoda > Insecta > Orthoptera > Acrididae > Locusta > Locusta migratoria. The sequence continues at coordinate 77,771,883 of CM048755.1, read as the reverse complement.
CTTAAGTCCGAGGGCACGATCCTCTAACCTCCGGCGGGAACGGCCGTCCGGTCCGTAGCATGACGCCTTAGACCACGCGGCAGTGGTTTACTCAGAGCCATTCCAAATTCCGAGAGCTAGTCACAAAATTTGTCACCTCGAAGAGCTAAGCTGCGAGTGCGGAAATAAGTAATAGTTATCATCGTTCACTACAAATTAATCCTTCAGTGCTACATCAGGGTGATGATGTTACAAATTCTGAAGGATGATAGAGACGGGTGAATATATTAGTTTGGGGTAAGGTACCACTAACCGGAAACAACAGTCTACAAACATACACTAACAACGGACACTGACATCGAATGCCGGAACCGCACGAAAGTATGCTTAGAATAACAATCGATCATAAAAATAACAATGGTCTGTGCCATTTCCATGAAAAACGTTGCATTCTACCACAAGTGACATTTTGATAGCGAATAACAGAGTAGCAAGACGTCAGTAGCACAGGATGGAAATGGTGCGTAATCCAATGACAGCCGTGCAGTTTGAGCCGTCACGTCGCGGATTGCGCGGCCGCTCTCGCCGGAGGTTCGAGTCTTTAACACGGATGGGGAACGATATCATTTGAAAGGAACCAAATACCAATGCTGAGATTCCTGTTGTCATTAGTACGGCGTGGTGGTCGTGGTCCTCTCCGCTCGTAATGGGGTCTTCATACGAAAAAGACAAATCATTATTTCATTAAAACACACTTTAACGTACCATATTTTAACTTCCCTTAACCCCACACAGATTTTCGACCTATATAGATTTCTAACACCATGCAGATTCCGAACCCCATTCAGATTGCGAACACGATGCAGATTACTAACCTCGCACGGATAGCCCTAAAATTTGTTAATGTTAATTTCTAATAGCTAGTAAATAATCGTAATGGAGTGCAGTGTAAGAAAATCAGGTGATGCTGAAGGAATTAGATTGGGTAACGAAGCAATAAAGGAGGTAGATGAGTTTTGTTACTTGGGCAGTAAAATAACAAATGATGGTCGCAGTACAGAGGATATAAAATGCAATGGCAATGGGTAGAAAAGCGTTCTTGAAAAAGAGAAATTTGTTAACCTCGAATATTGATTTAAGCCTAAGGAAGTCCTTTCTGAAGGCATTTGTGTGGAGTGTTGCCTTGTATGGGAGTGAAACATGGACGATAAACAGTGCGGACAGGAAGAGGATTGAGGCTTTTGAAATATGGTGCTACAGAAGAATGCTAAAGATTAGGTGGGTGGATCACGTAACTAATGAGGAGGTACTGAACAGAATTGGGGAGAAAAGAAATTTCTGGCATACCTTGACTAAAAGAAGGGATAGATTGGTAGGCCACATTCTTAGACATCAAGGAATTGTGAATTTATCGTTGGAGGGAAGTGTGTGGGGTGAAAACCGCAGAGGAAGACCAAGAGATGGATACAGTAAGCAGATTCAGTCAGATGTAGGTTGCCGTTCTTATGTGGAGATGAAGAGGCTTGCTCAGGATAGGTTATTGCGGAGAGCTGCTTCAAACCTGTCTCCGGACTGAAGACCACAACAACAAACAACAGTAAATAATCGCAAAATTTATTCGAGAAACGTGGGCGCATGCAATTGATAATATTTTTGTAGGTTTAGTTTATGAAAATTCACCTCCTTAATATTATCTGCTGCCGCGGTGGAGTAGCCGAGCGGTCTAAAGCGTCACGCTGCGGAGCGCGCGGTTGCTCGCCGTGGAGGTTCGAGTCCTCCCTGGGGCATGGGTGTGAGTGTTTGTCCTTAGGTTAGTTTACTTAGGTTTAAGTAGTTTGTAAGCTACGGACTGATGACCACGCAGTTTGGTCCGATAGATTTACAAACATTTTTTTTTTTTTTATTATCTGCTGCATGCGCCCACGTCTCTTGGTTCAAATTTTACAACTACTTAGGGTAATTGTACCACAAACCAGCACTGTCCGAGTAATTGCACTTTAATTTTACATTTAAGATACGCATTTAATCACGAAATAGAATCGTCATGTATAAATAAAAGTACACGTCCCATTGGCAACAAATAGTACGACTGAGTACCGATAACATCTCGGCACATTTTGTACTGTCCATCACTGGTACGATCTGTGCATCTGATAAATGTAATTATTTTAAATTGATCTTAGCGTTATTACAAGGACTTGCTCATAGCCACACGAAACCAGATGTATTGATGTGTCATGTCACGATACAAATGTTTAAATGTTCAAATGTTTGTAAAGCTAATGGGACTTAACTGCGTGGTCATCACTCCCTGAACTTACAAACTACTTATGAACTACCTTATACTAAAGACAGCACAAACATCCATGCCCGAGGGGGGATTCGAACCCCCGACGGGAAACGAACTCGCGCATCGTAGCATAGCGCCTCAATGCGCTCGGCCGCTCCGCCGCGGCTCACGATATTGTAGAAATAATAGGATTTATAAATGATATGTAATATGAATTCCTTAAAGATGGCAATAACTGGTAAACTTGCTCTGCATAGCTATTAAAAATTTACAATGACTAGCTTTCACGACTACCTGTATGGGTTTATAAATCTGTGTGGGGCTATGAGACATTTTCTACTTTGTAGTCCGATTTAAACGTATGATATATTTAAAATTTATTTGTCTTTAAATAGTAGGTTTTTTTCTTCGTTTTGTGTGTGTCAAATTTCTCAGTGAATTTTAAATGTATTGATGAGATTATAAGGAATACATGTGCTAAATTTCATGTTTTATTTCAGTCTCTTTATGCCTCACAATAATTAATTTGAACAGTGCTGTACCTACTTACTAATGATACACAAATCTGTTTCATTGTTATTTTCGTAAAACGAAAATAAAGAATGAAGCAAAATTAAATTTATACAATTTGTTTGTAGGCCTTTTTTCAGAGCTAGCTTTGTACCTAAGCTTCGTTCTTGTGGTTTCAGCCTGTTGTAGCTAACTGTGGTGACGGGAAACAGGTATACCGCTTACGTTGAGTTCATCATAAAATCTATGCCTTGTGTTACAAATGCATTGCTTGCGATAATTTTTGCCGTTTAACAGTTTTATTTATGTATATTTATTGTCAATTAAATACTTTTTACTGTGAAGCCAGGGGTGGTCGTAATCGGTGGGTCACAAACTTGTTCCTGTGACAGAAAGAGAAAGAAAGGTGGCATGACTAGTCGTGTCCTGGCATTATTTACCGAACGAACTGAGATGGAGCGTGTATGGTAGGTTGGAGACGGACGATAACCAGACTGAGTTGCTTAATATCCTCTCCTCGTGGGTCACAGACTATTCGGGATTTCAAATCAGTCAAGGGCAGAGAAGAGTATCATTGCGTACTCTTACGTAGTGTAGCAGAGCACGCAGAATTTGCTACCGCCTGCCCTTGCTGCAGACTTTAGGAACATTAACTGGTATGCGCACAAGGCTCTTTGTAAGTGGTTCGCGCGTGTAGGACGACCTACCCCACAGGAGCGGGCCTACAAACATGTCAGGAGTGACAAAAGGCAAAAACCCGGAACCGAGTAAATCCTCCAAAAAATTAGAGTTGTAGGCCCCGTCAACAACGTGATCACTGCTGACGCATTATATGCTCGAATCTAGATAGTCTAAGGCACTTTTCAAACGAGTCATCGCAGCACCTACATTCATGGTTCTAAACCTGGACTGTATCTGAACAGCAGACCTCCCGTATGCAAGTCCAATGTTTTAACGCAACGCCACCTGGCTTTGAACATTCTTCACTGGGAGATTAGTGAGGCTTTCAAACGACAATAAACAGTATGTTGTTCTTGGTTTCCATTAAAAGGGTTTCTGGTTCGCATAATACACACCTCCGCACCTTCTGCTTCAATAGGCATGATAGAGTGTGACTAATTTGAAGAAATTGTAGAAAAACGAAGTTCCAATTAGAACGGAATACAGGAAAGTTTAATAGAAAGGTGGCCTTTGAGAAATGATAAGGGTAAACTTGTGTAACGGTTGCTAATGACGTGAATACTATAAAAACGTAGCCTCGGAAGTATAATACGTACCGGTATTGATACGGCTTGGCCGTTGTGTGAGTAAAGGTATTTACCTGCACAAATGTGTCTGATGCGTGAATAGACTCGCACACTCGCCGAGTTTGTATTGTGCCGGCTGCCGGCGCTGCCTTCACAAAACAGCAACAAAGCAGGAAAGCGTTTTGTGAGCTGGAATGTGCGAGATGGCTATCTGTTACCTTGATACGTTGTAGTTGTAGTTGTTTCCACAGCTGGTTGACTATACCGAGAATTTCCTCTTGCAATCAGATCCGGTATCCCCTCATTGGATCATCCATATTTCAAAATGTTCAAATGTTTGTAAAGTCTATGGGACTTAACTAGGGGGTCATCAGTCCCTAAACTTACAAACTACTTATGAACTACTTACAACTAAGGACGGCACAAATATCCATGCCCGAGGGGGAAATCGAACCCCCGACCGTAGTGGCCGTGCAGACCGTGACTGGAGCGCCTCAGTCAACCTCGGCCACCGCGGCCGGCCATCCATATTTGTCGCTACATAAACGACACACTTCCGCTTAGTGGTGAAGATGTTCAAAATGTTCAAATGTTTGTAAAGTCTATGGGACTTAACTACGGGGTCATCAGTCCCTAAACTTACAAACTACTTACAACTAAGGACGGCACAAATATCCATGCCCGAGGGGGGATTCGAACCCACGACTGTAGTGGCCGTGCAGACCGTGACTGGAGCGCCTCAGTCAACCTCGGCCACCGCGGCCGGCCATCCATATTTCTCGCTACATAAACGACAGACTTCCGCTTAGTGGTGAAGATGATTTGGCTCCGTTGCCCCCGCTCAGGTCGCTTAACGTAACGCCTTGCAACATTTTCATTTGTTGATACCTTACGTACTTCCACTGAGAAGGACGCCAGGACAACCCAGAGAACCTATGGTCGGGGGTTCGAATCCCCCCTCGGGCATGGATATTTGTGCCGTCCTAGTTCGTAAGTAGTTCATAAGTAGTTTGTAAGTTTAGGGACTGATAGCCTCGTAGTTGAGTCCCATAGGCTTTACAAACATTTGAACATTTTGAACCCAGAGAACGCTGCTGGGCTGGCCACTGACAAGATGTTGCTACATAGGTGTGAAAGGAACTTGAGTACCGCCTGGCCGTGTAACGTGTTACCAGAGACTCATAGATCATTCGAAGGGTGCCAAATGGGAATATGGTACTTTTACATCCGTCATGATGATGTACGTACTTTTGCCCCGTAAAGTGCAGCAACTCGAAATGGCACGGAGTCAACAAGTCGTTGGACGATCAAAAAATTTTTGTACGTATGTTTTAATTTTTTATATTTATGCATTTATTTTACTTGGCAAGATTAGGACCTTCATGCCCTCTCTTACACCTAACCAGGCTTACTCAAAGTGAACAATTTGTATAGTTCAGTACTGGCAGACAATGTGTAAAACAACATTAAAGTAAAAAGTACAGATTATTACTACAATATAATTGTAACAATAATACATTGATTATTTATAAGAATAAAAAATAGTAATAACAATAATAGTGACAGTTACTATAATAATAATGACTTTGCAAAGAACAGTAAGCATGTTTCATGTTGCGAACATCAATCCTATTACCACGAATGTTTGTAAATGTATGGGACTTTACGTCTTTGGTTGTTACTCCCTAGGCTTACAGGGGGGAGGACTCGAACCTCCGAGGGCGAGCAACCGCGCGCTCTTCAGGAAGGCGCTTTAGACCGCTCGGCAACTCCACTGCGGCCGTTGGAAGTTCCCTCCTGATTCTTGCTGCCTGTGTAGCCGTCCGTGGGTAGAATGAGTTGGCGATGCGGCATTCCGACTTCTCCATTATGTCCCATAAATGTTCGATGGGATTCATGCCGGGTGATGTAGCTAAATCATTCACTTCATCTATTCAGGATCGCGATCACTTCTGGCCCGGTGACATATCGCATTCAAATGTTTGTAAAGATAAGGGACAACACTGCAGTGGCCATCGGCCTCTACACTTACATAAAACTTTAACTTATACTAAGAACAACCCACATACCCATGCCCGAGGGAGGACTGGAACCTCCGACGGCGAGCAGCTGCGCGCTAGGCGCCTTGGACCGCTCGGCAGCCCCACCGCAGCTGGCAAGGCGCCTTATTCTACGTGGCCATTGCCACCCACGAATACACAACCTGTACCTGGGAACATGAAATCTATTAATGGCTGCAAATGTTCTCCAAGGAGGACAACATTACCCTATTTCGCCATCGGAGGTTCGAGTCCTCCCTCGGGCATGGGTGTTTGCGTTGTCCGTAAGTTAGTTTAGTTCAAGTAGTTTGTAAGCCTAGGGACTGATGACCAAAGAAGTCTCATAGATTTACAAACATTTCAAACATCACCATTTCCAATCAATATTCTGTTTATTCGGGGGAGGAAAAAAAAAGACAGTCCTCACCATTTTGAAGGCACCTCAAGCTTGCACAGTGTCTCGTTCACAAATTAGTCCATAGTTGATGGGATCTGCGCCCTACTCGAACCCTACAATTAGCTCTTACGAAATGAAATAGGGACTCATCTGAGCAAGTCACGGTCTCCCGGTCGCCTAGCGTCCAACCGATATGGTCGGGAGCCCAGGAGAGGCGCTGCCGGCGACACACTCGAGTCGATCGTCTGTTGCCATCGCCCATTGATGCGTAATGTGCAGCCTACGTCCAACATTGATTTCTGCGGTTGTTTCACGCCTCTATGTTAGCTGCTCAGTTCAGACCATCGGCCACTGAAGTTCTCCATGGTGAGAGGTGATTCCTGGAATTTGGTTTTCTCGGTATACTCTTGACACTGTGACGCCATATCGAATCCCCTACCGATTTACGGAAAGGGTTGCCCCATATTTCCGATCCAACAACCTTTCCGCGTTCAAAATCTGTTAATTTCTGTCGTGCGGCCTTAAGTTTTCATATGCATCTCCGGCTCCAAATGACAGCTCTTTCGGTGCACAGAGATTTGACACCTTGTGCACGCTATACTACCACCATTAGCCCTGTATTTCACACTCCATAGTGCATAGAAGATTGATTAAGAAAAGGCAAACCTACATTTCTAGCTTTTGTAGATTTGGAGAAGGCTTTTGACAATGTTGATTGGAATAAACTCTTTCAAGTTCTGAAGCAAGCAGGAGTAAAATATAGGTTATTTACAACTTGTACAAAAACCAGACAGCGGTTGTCAGAGTTGAAGGGCATGAAAGGGATGCAGTGGTTGGGAAGGGAGTAAGACAGGGTTGTAGTCTTTCTCCATTGTTATTCAATTTGTACATTGAGCAAGCTATAAAGGAAAGCAAGGAGAAATTTGGAGAAGGAATTAAAGTTCAGGGTGAAGAATTAAAAACATTGCGTTTTGTCGATGACATAGTAATTCTGTCAGATACAGCAAAGGACCTGGAAGAGCAATTGAACGGAATGCACAGTATGGTGAAAGGGGCATATAAGATGAGCATTAACAAGAGCAAAACTATGGTAATGGAGTGCAGTGTAAGAAAATCAGGTGATGCTGAAGGAATTAAATTGGGAAATGAAGCAATAAAGGAGGTAGATGAGTTTTGTTACTTGGGCAGTAAAATAACATATGATGGTCGCAGTACAGAGGATATAAAATGCAGAATGGCAATGGGTAGAAAAGCGTTCTTGAAAAAGAGAAATTTGTTAACATCGAATATTGATTTAAGCCTAAGGAAATCCTTTCTGGAGGCATTTGTATGGCGTGTTGCCTTGTATCGGAGTGAGACATGGACGATAAACAGTGCGGACAGGAAGAGGATTGAGGCTTTTGAAATATGGTGCTACAGAAGAATGCTGAAGATTAGGTGGGTGGATCGCGTAACTAATGAGGAGGTACTGAACAGAATTGGGGAGAAAAGAAATTTCTGGCATACCTTGACTAAAAGAAGGGATAGATTGGTAGGACACATTCTTAGACATCAAGGAATTGTGAATTTAGCGTTGGAGGGAAGTGTGTGGGGTAAAAACCGCAGGGGAAGACCAAGAGATGGATACAGTAAGCAGATTCAGACAGATGTAGGTTGCCGTTCTTATATGGAGATGAAGAGGCTTGCTCAGGGTAGGGTATTGTGGAGAGCTGCATCAAACCAGTCTCCGGACTGAAGACAACAACAACACAGTGCATAAGGCACTAGTACATCATCTTTCGTCACTTAACGCGAATACAATTCCTCTAGGTGTGTCACCACAATTTCAAGTACTGGAGTAATTCATAGGTGCGAAGCAGGAACAGTAAAGAGTGATGTCACGAGGCATGATCTCATAAGGCAGCATTGCTCTGGCAGGCGTCCAGACAATTATAGCAGAGCAGCGGTAAACTCCGATGTTGTCGCTCTGGCGTGGGTCCGGATCACGTCGACGTAAAGCGATGGTACGCGCTTCGCATCGAGTGCTCCACTTCCATTTTATCGTCCATTATTTTCTGTAAATGTTTCATCAGTCGCAGATGTTACCTATCAAATGCTATCGAGAGAGACGCATTGCCTCGGGGATAACTAGTCCCGGACTAGCGCAGCACGATAAGTGCCGACGTGATCACAGCCCGTCTGAGAGATCTGTGAAATGTGAACCAATGTAAATAGCATCCAGTGTTGCATGCTTATGCAACTCGTAAGGAAGTGCGAGCAATTGAAGCAGGAAAGACTAGCAAAGAAGCGCTGCCCACCTTGTCTGGGCTTCGACACTGAATTAAACATAAGGCCAGCTTAACGCGCTCTGCCCTGTTACTGTCACCCGCATTTTTGTCTCACATTACTTTCACATCGGGCATAATAAACGTCAGGGGTAGAAAAATTGCAGGCAATTCATCTGAAAAGTACAGAGTCATGCTCGCTCACTAGGAAAAACGAAAGGAATGAGACAGGGATCTAACTGCGAGGGGCCACTCTTTATTGTGGGAGCAAAGTAACCTTTTACTAGGCGCTGCATTACCCTTCAAAGGCACATACATTCGTGACACTATTTCTCTACATCGTCAACGAGTCTCTGTAAACAGCCGTCGATACGTTTTACCAATTGTTCAAATGCCTTGACCCACTACCGTCGGTTACACAATGATCGAAACACATTCTACAGAGCATTCTACGATATTTACTACTTACGGTACCGGGTTTCGGCTGCTACTTTAAGTTCAGATAAAGATATATAGACATTTGGCTGTGAAAGTTTGCAAGTTCAAAGATCTTAAACTGGTTTATGTATAGTATCTCTGTGAATTTTAATAGATGACAATTTATCTCTGTGCTCTAGCCCTAATAAACTTAACTAGGCTGGTAATACCGTACGCAATGCCATTAACGGTATTGCATTTGGTCTATATATCGCAAGAATTTGACGGTGAAACTGTGTCTAATAAAGACTTTTGTCCCCAAAAGTCGTTCCTCAAGTTTTCAGTACGTCTGCAGTCGCTGTGCCATTCCGTTCGCATACTGGATGAACAGCCACGATCAATAACATCTTAAAATATGTTTGCGTACTTCATAACTCCGTTAGAAAGCCAGAAGGGTGTCATTACAAAGAGCAACAAGAGGGTTAAATTGTCAGCATCACTGGTTCTGCAATCCCCACTGCCTTGGCGGAGGAATTGAATTTGGAAGGATACGTCTGGATTTCAGTACCTGTTCAGCATGCTCGATGGTGTATTTATCACTTGAAATAACATTCTTAGTAGATTCTCTGTAGTTAACCCCCGTAGAATTAGATGACGTCTCTTCTAGAAATGTACGCTCCTGAGACCTTGACAGTAGCCCACGCCGTGCTGCAGAATGCCTGCCCCTGCAGTTAGCTAATCACGCAGTCACGCTCGCTAAATGAACCAACGACAAAGACTGCTGCTCTTCTTTGGATCTTATCTGCCTTATCTCTCAGTCCTGTCTGGTATGGGTCCCACAGTGATCAGCAATATCCAAATCTTTCTCGAACAAGTGTTTTGAAACCTACTTCCTTCTGGAAGATACTTCCAGTGCATCTCTGCCCACTTAAAATCTCTCTTGCCGTGCGGTCCAAAAAAATGTTCAAATGTTTGTATAGTCTATGGGACTTAACTACGGGGTCATCAGTCCCTAAACTTACAAACTACTTATCAACTAGCTAACAGTAAGGATGGCACAAATATCCATGCCCGAGTGGGGATTCGAACCCCCGACCATAGTGGCCGTGCAGACCGTGACTGGCGCGCCGCAGTCCCCTCGGCCACCGCGGCCGGCGGAAGACTTCAATGCGTTGAGAATTATTCAAATATTACCCGTTGGGATCAGATATTAATTATTCCCACCAAAAATTTAGACTTTTAATTAAAACTTTAGATGTAATGATCTTGTTTAGCAGATTCATATTTTTAAAATTATGAAAGACATGTTACCGTCCAAACAAATAAAACCCATGTACGTTGTAGGTGTTTTCTTAAACCAAGAAACTAAGTGTAAAAATATGGTTACTAATAATTTGTTTCTAACAGTCTTTTTCCTATGCTGTCTGCTTTCATCCCAAGCACATCTCAATATATGCTCCAAATTCATTTTGTCTCTCGTTTTTCTTTCTTAAAAGAAAACTCTCTTTATCTCGACAACTTAAGGCGTGCGAATGGAATCCGTACCCTAAAGCCCGATCAGTATGGAGTCTCACCTTGAAGCTATCGTCAGATGTCACTTCTGTTTCATTAGAATCTATTTCTAGTATGTAGTTTTTGCAGAGTCCAGGAAGTAGGACCGTCACTGCATCTTCATTAATGAGCGAGCTGGTGCCTGGTTAACACTCTGGACTCGCGTAGGAATCGATTCAGATCCTCGTCCAACAGTCCCCATTCACGTTTTCCGCGATATTCCTAGATAGCTCCAGGCAGAATACGCAATGGTTTGTTTGAAAGGGCACTGTCGATTTCCTTTGCGATCCTTGAAACATTAGGAGCTTGTGTCCGGTCTCTAATGAACTCGCCGGCCGCGGTGGCCGAGGAGACTGAGGCGCTCCAGTCACGGTCTGCACGGCCACTACCGTCGGGGGTTCGAATCCCCCCTCGGGCATGGATATTTGTGCCTTCCTAGTTCGTAAGTAGTTCATAAGTAGTTTGTAAGTTTAGGGACTAATGACCCCGTAGTTAAGTCCCATAGACTATACAAACATTTGAACATTTGATCTAATGAACTCCATGTCGGCGGGACGTTAAAGCCTCCCCTTCCTTCCTTCTTTCCTTCCTTGATTCCAAGGCGATTCTATGAAAATATTCTTTCATTCGATCAGAATGGTTTTAGAACAAAGAAGTTTATGTGGCGCCTATTCAAATCATGAAGAAATTGCCATTAGCGTTTATTTCTAACATGAGAGCTGATTTATGTTTGTGAGTATTGCTTGTGATCGCCAGTCTCGATTCCCGTGACATCTACATAGTCTCATGTTTGGGCCAACAATGTACAACACTGACCTTTGAAAAAAACGTATCCTAATATTGCAAAATAATAATACACTATTCAGAGCCTATGTTTTTCTCCAAGGAAACGCACCATGTATGCCCGTTTGAAAATAAGCGTATTATCTCTTACCATTTATTTTTCTATCTTCCTCTTATTCTCAAACAAGCCAAATACACTTCTTACCCGCATATTTCCCACTCGATATCAAACGATAATTAGTTTTTTTTATAAATTATGTAACTTACCAATGCAGGTATCAGTGCTCTATGGTAAAAGGAAAGTCATCGCCGTGCTTACCGATTTCTTGCCACCTAAATCAGTACAGTTATTTGCTTCTGTTAAACCTGAAAGAAACCGGAATACTTTGACAATTTAGTGTAATTGGAGAGATCAAATACGCATGACATTAACATCAAATGATCAGTGATCGTTACGGTGAACCGCTGTAGACAAATCGTATTACACTGGAAAGTGTATCTCACCTGATACCTTAATTGTTTTCAGCATTTTAGATTGAAGAATTCTTAAAAGAAAAAGACGTAATGTCGACGGTAATACGTGAAAAACCATAAATCTGATGCACAAAGACACTGCTATTTAAATAATGCACCGGAATAGGCAGAAAGATTTGAGGTCGTTTGATTACAGATTTATAGGGAGAATCTTTAAGAGCTATTATGTATGCACGGAAGACGTGGCTGACGAACCTCTTGTTCACTTGAAGTTTGTTCGGTTCATTCCGACAGTTACTAAGCCAGTTTCCGACGAGATAGGGAAGATTCAAAACACAGTTGCTCGATTTGTCATTGACCTTCGTATTCCGCGTGTCACAAAAATGCTAACCAACTGTAGTGGCAGACGTTGTGCATCAGGTTACAAAAATAGGAAAAAGAGCACACTACTTTGTCCATTATATTTTGCACATGGTGATCACAACTCTAAAATCAGATAATGGTCCACATGCTACCTGCCATTGGAATAGGAAGGGGAAATTTGTCGTGCTGTATATCCTCACAGTACGGCGGTTTGCCGAGTACAATTGTAGAAGCGCTTCATTGTACTGTTTTGAGGAGAATCCAACAAGACATTAATTCTAGTTTCCTAAGTAGCGCGTCTGCATAACAGCGTAGCTTTTCGTGGTGGAATTCTTGAATGAATGCTTCTCTCAATTCTTGCTGCAATACATTTGTATTCGTTCACTAGCTTTTGACGACTTCCTCCGCCTCATCGTCAGAATATTTTAGTTAGCCGTTTGGTACTTCACGTATTTTGCAGAACTTCCATATAGACACCGCTGATATTTCTCTGTTGTCCTTCAGCAGCAAGAGCTCCATTCCTTCCATCATTAACGATGTAGCCACTCTCTCGTTTAAAAAAGATATTATATAGTTGATAATAAAGAAAAATAAAGTTTATTGTACTACGCTCTCTAAGCTTAATGAATGAATCTTGTTGTTGCCGAAACAAGCTTCAGCATATTTGTGCCGTCATTCCCGGAAATTTAGCCAGAATACACTGTTGCTCTAAGGGCATGTACAACCAAATTATTATGTACAGACTCAAGGCCCTAAGTTCCTATTTCCGTTCCCAGTCTGCATAATTAGTGCTAGCTCCTAAGCGTGTTTATCTTCCAGAGCCATTTTCCTTAAAAATTTCACCAGTAAACACTAACTTTCAGGCAGTGTGTGAAGAAATGGATGTTATGTGCATGTCAAGATGATTGATGACCCACTTGAAACTAATTGTACTTTATAAATAAGCTACAACGAAAACAAAAGTATCTATTGCGGTAATTATGTTAATACCTAAACCTGTTGTTGGCATAGGTCTAAAACTTGCAGGATAATTCCACTGCGGACGTCTGCGACGACATCGCATTCTGTTATGTCAGATCATTAGCGTCCTCGTAATCCACAAAGTTGTGTGACTTCTGCAAGAATTCCTGGTATTATCTATTGCGAAATGTTGCTCTACTGCGCGTTAAATCTTAATCAACTCCGTATTAGACTAGCGGTCTCAATATTCTTGCTTATTAGTATACAGGCACCTCATTTAGTTGACCTTATTAAAACTTGCGTACATTGACATGCAAGAAAAAATCACAGTCAACGTACTCTGAGTGCTGAGATAACAGTACTCAGAGTACCTTAACTGTGATTTTTACTTCTTTCGTTGCGGTCTGAGTTTATCGACGAACACGAAACATTGTTGTCAGATGGGCACATTATATTGCAAACATTACACTGCAAACCTTCAAAAACCTTGGTTTAAAGGTATACGTTTGTTGCAAGTATTCGTTTCTTGTACACTGACTTCTTAAATGTCATGGGATAGTGGGGACATATGGCGCAGTGTGTCGTTTACAGACCACACTCTCCCCGTGCCAACTTCAGAAATACAGGATTTTTTCTGAGACGTGGTTGTGCAAGTGATTTTTGTAACATGCAACGTCGTGGTGAGCTGATGCTGTACGAACGGGGTATGATGGTCGGTATTCGAAGGATGGGAATTTCAGAATGACACTTTCACTCTGCAGCGGAGTGTGCGCTGATATGAAACTTACTGGCAGATTAAAATAGTGTGCCAGAACCGGGACTCGAACCTGGGACCTATGCCTTAGCGGGAAAGCGCACTACTGACTATGCTATCCCGACACGACTCACGATGCCGCCTCACAACTTTACTTCCGCCTGCTACTTTCCAAACTTCACAGAAGTTCTCCTGCGAACCATGCTAGACTAGCACTCCTGGAAGAAAGGATATGGTGGAGACATGGCTGTGCTGCAGGAATTCAGCATAACACGTTCAAGCGTGTCTAGGGTGTCTCGTTAATGTCTGTATTAGATTATCAAAACACAATATAGACGATCTGCCGGCAGTGCAGCTTTCGTCGATGACCATGACCGGTGACATCTGAGACGCATGGTTAACGGCAACAGAAGGGCAACAAAGCAGTAAATAACACGATGTACTAGAGACGTCTCCTAATGCATACCCCCAGGGGACTCGCGTTTCTTTCGTGAATACGGGCGTGGTGTGCACGGGGCCCCGAGTTAATGCAATCTTTCTTTCTTGTTTCCTTGCTGGACTGCATTTCCTTACCTTCCCCTCCTTTCCTATCCTCACTCCTTCCGCTCCCCACCGGTGGACTGATGACCTTAGCAGTTTCGCCCCATGTCCCAAACAAACAACCATCAATCAAGCAACCTAATGGACAATCCGTAGGAACATGAGTTCCATGGCGTATGAGAGCCGGCAGGTGGCACTGTTAACACGTCATCGGACACAGCGACTTCTGAGGAACCGTGTGCGGCGTAGACCACATGGATTGATGGATCCCACCTGCTAAGAATGCGTGGTCCAAGGCATCGGTGTGTCTGTCATGGTCTGGGGTGAATTTTCCTGGTATCGAATGGGCCCCTAGTTGTTCTGGAACGCACTTTGAATGGTCCTCGGTATGTTGAATTGCTAGTTTTGGGAACCATCTTTACCCAGTTTTGGCCTTCCAACACCTTGACGATTGTGCGATGTTTCATCGCCTCCATGCCGCTCGGTAGTGGTTCCAGGAACATGCAGGGAAGGTCCAATAAAAGATGGCCACCCCTGAGCCCAAATCTGAACCCCACCGAGCATTTCTGGGATATCATGGAACGCAGGCTCTGTGCCACGGATTCTGCACCCCAGCATTAGCTGCGTCCAGAGCAATACGTGGACTTCCAGCCCCGTCTTCCACGGCGTCTCGTTATTGCTGTTGTTGTTGTTACTTTGAGGGGACTAAACAGCAACGTCGACAGTCTCCTCGGCGTCTCGATGCAGTCCACAGGGCCAGAGGAGACCCTACAGATATTAGGTGTCTATCCCGCACATTTGCTAAGACTGGGGGTGGGAGAAACCGACCGGTTAAAACCGATACCGGTATTTTAGTTTTGTATCACCTGTTTCTCGGTATTAATTTTTCTAGTTATGCCAATAACCAATTGCCACCGGTATAACTACTTTATGAAGTAGTGCTTCTAAATCAAAAATGTTCAAATGTTTGTAGAGCTTATGGGACTTAACTACGGGGTCATCAGTCCCTAAACTTACAAACTACTACTACTACTACTAGCTAATACTGAGGACGGCACAAATATCCATGCCCGAGGGGGGATTCGAACACCCGACCGTAGTGGCCGTGCAGACCGTGACTGAAGCGCCGCAGTCCCCTCGGCGACCGCGGCCGGCGCTTCTAAATCGTTTATTGTTCTTAAATAATTAAAGAAAATTAAAAACTAGTAATAATTACTCCTAAAATTTTTCCTGTTGTGAAATATTAGCTAATTGCAGAAACTAGGAAATACGATCAGTGATAATTTAAGAAGAATCCCTAATCAGGAAAAAGCAACAAACACATGGCATAAGACTTGGTACAGCTGTTATTGAGGTATCAGTGCACCTGTTGCGTTGTGGCGTGGCCTATTAGACTACGCGTATACACGTGCAGTTTGCAAGATTTTAACGACGGCTGGAACTAAAATAGTGGCAACACTGCTGTGGAGACACTATGCAATGGAATCTACTATTTCTGATAGCACACGTTGTTGAGGTACCAATCTTACCTCCGAGCAATTGGACTCGTCCTACGTCACCGGCGTGTGCACAATCGAGGGAAACACAGTCACTTGTAAGCGAACGGTCTAACTTAACGGTGATGGTGTTATCTTAATGCATTACTTTTGATGGCACCGTCAATGCACAGTATTACTTTTCGTACCTGCGACCAGCTCTGCGAAACCCAGCCATCATTTTGCACGACAATGCGCGGGCGCATTCAGCGCAAGCTGTGGCTGCTCTTTTCGGTCGATGGGACTGGGAAGGACTATACATCCACCATACTCCCCGGACTTAAGTCCCTGTGACTTTGATTTGATTCCGGAGATGAAGGAACCACTTCGTGACATTGGCTTCAGAACTGTTGCAGAGATTCGATTGGCAGTAGACTGCTCCATTCGCACCATCAACAGAACAGGCTCTGCTAACGGTATACTACGACTTCCACATCGCTGGCAACGGGTTGTACACAACGCTGGTGACTACTTTGGAGTCAGTAACAGGTCCACGCTTTTGTTTCGGTTGTGAAATAGTCGCCACCATTAAAGTTCCATCCTTCGTAAATAGAGAAAATGAAGTAGTTAAAACAATCAAGCACGCAAAAATCTCATTTATTAAAATGACCGGTTTCGGCGCACTATGTCACCCATATTCATATTAAGAACACCATTTGGTTGCCGGCCGAGGGGACTGAGGCACTCCAGTCACGGTCTGCACGGCCTCTACGGTCGGGGGTTCGAATCCCCCCTCGGGCATGGATATTTGTGCCGTCCTTAGTCTTAGTTCATAAGTAGGTTGTAAGTTTAGGGACTGATGACCCCGTAGTTAAGTCCCATAAGCTATACAAACATTTGAACCATTTGGTTGGCAAAGGTGCTCTTAATCTGATGATGTCCGACTAAATGTGCGGAAAACGGCCATTTTAACAAATGAGTTATCTTCTGATCTCTAATGTTTTTACTATTGGATCATCAACAACAGAGTATTGTGACCTCTGTCTCACCTTGATTAGAATTTTAAAGAGAATAAAATCTTATATGTTGCCTTTGTCCACATTATATGTCCGTATCTGTCTGTAGGCCTTGGAAGCGGCCACTTGACACGAAAGAGAGAAATGGTCAACCTCAGTTTTCACCCTTTTGTACTGACTATTCGCAGTGCCCAAATTCTTGATTACAACAAGATTTTTCAGCCGAGATTCAGAACCAATAAGAGAATACTTATGATTTAAGCAAGGACTATGTTCTGTTTCAGTTCCCTATTTTACCAGACATTTAGTTTCTACATATCTTGAAGGAAAGTATAATACAAAAGTCTGATGAATCTTACCGTTTTTAAACTGTTGACTCATGCATTTCTTACCGGAAATAATATCAATAAAAACCTAAAACCGGTTATATTGAGCGCTTTTTACAGGAAGGGTGAAATGGAGTCGTGGGGGAATTGTCGTGTGAACTAAGGTGCCTTGCTACGGTGCGCGCGGCCGTTCCACGTCGGAGGTTCGAGTCCTCCTTCGGGAACGGGCCTGTTTGTTGTCTTAAGTGTAAGTTTAAGGTGTTTTTAAGTTTAGGGACCGATGACCATTGCAGTTAGGTCCCATAACTTTACAAACGCTTGAACATTTGGATTTCGTTAGAATGGAGATGAAAACTCCGGTATATCAGCCATCCCTTACTTCCGTCCTAGCGAGACATTTATACTCCATGGATCACTGTGTGTCAGTCAGTAGGAGAGGCTGTTTTCTGTTGTAACATTTATCAGATTTTCTTCCACAGCTACTCTATAAGAAATAGCTGCTTTTACATCTCTGAGCGTGCTGTTATTTGGTCTTTTTGTATTATCTCTGCGGCAAAGATACGTAGATTGTAGATCTCTTTTTTCGGGTGGTTGCGATTAATATTGTTTCGTTTAACAAGCCTTTACCATTCGTGAAATATTCCTTAGTACACAACATGAGTACTATAGATACTCAAATAGTATGCAAGTACAGTACGTACCGGACAGATGTTTCGTTTGCAGTATCTTTCCTAGACGAGCTGGAAATTATCAGAAACCTACCAACGAATCGTATTAGTAAATGAAATAACTTCCTTGCGAATATTTTGTAAGATGCATCTATATGACTTCAATGCGTAACTGGCTCAAAATTCAAACAGAGTTGAAAATTCTAGCCAACAGTTGTCGGTACTGTGGAGGACTTTCTCTTAATTTCGTTCCTTTTAAACTAATACTGACAAAAATGACAGACAGTATGATGTGATGATCAGACAAGTAATAATTATGAAACACGATTTAAATGAGTAGTGTTGCACATTCATAACAACAGTTTTTCAGATGGCCTCTCTCAAGAAGCTAATTTTATTAGTATGCAGCTATACCTATTTAAATGTTATTTCATAGTTTCACTTCGAATGTATATAATTTCAAGACTGTCTGTTATATGTTTTTTATATTTTTTTGAATCAGACCTAGAGATTCCGCTTCTTTCATTTGAAGTTTGGTTATGTAAAACCAACGCTTGTTGGTCTTTATATCCTTTAACCTTAATCAAAGATCTGACGACAGCAGTAATTGAAACGACATAATAAAAACAAATTGTTAAGTGATCTAGACGCTTTTATTCACAATACAATGAATCTGGGCCTGCTGTTTACTTTATCAATACAACGTTTCTCTACACGAAGGTATAGTTCCCAGTCATCGTACATGCTTTATCTCGAATGTATTTCACAGTTCCTATTACATTTCACTAAGTGCTGAATTATGCCCGTAAGAAAATTTTCTATCCCAATACACATTCGATGGTAACTTTTATATTTTACATTTTTTTACAACTCATCGATGCGGTATTTGAATGTAAAACTTAATCAGTTTGAGAAACAATGAATCAACATGATTTTTCTATATCCGCAGCACTGATGATATCATGCGTGCAAAACGATACTTGAATTTCTCGCCTTCCTTGCATCCGGAAAACTTGCTGATTTCTACGGAGGACAATGTCCGAACATTTTATTTAATAAATTTGTTGAAATTCACGAAGCGATTCCCCACACCTTGTTTTTGCATTCACCGATAGCTATTTAAAATAACGCAGAGATGCATTTGTAACGGTTAATTCAGGTGGGAAAACCCATGCGAAAGGAGATAGCAGCAAGACACTTGGTGCAGAAGGATGTGTTCTGTAAGTGAAGTCCGTACCGAGGCAGTTAGAAATGCTGGGGATTTTTTGGATTGATTCACGGTTAGCACATGATGGATCGTAAATGGAAAGGAAGCGCGCCGGCCGATTGTACTCATAATTTGACGGCGGCCACATGCTAACCACCTGCTAATACAGCCCGCTGACTCACTTCACAACTCGCGCTGCCTTTTTTCTACAGCGCAGCGGCGACGTGCCAGTCTTGCATTTGGGGGTATCCGGGTTCGAGCTCCGGACATCCCGAGGTACATTAGCTCCATTGCCTGTTTCTTCGGCAGTCTCAATGTCAGTATGATGTATAGATATTCAGATGAATCATCTGATACAGCTGAATTGAAGTCCCATGTCTTTTCCTTGTTAATGGATTTTTCCGCCACTCTTTGATACGAAAATGTGATTCTAAAGGCTCAAACACACAGAGACGGAGTCGCGGATCAATGTTCATCTACATCTACATAGATACTCTGTAAATCACATTTAAGTGCCTGGCAGAGGGTTCATAACTTTTCTCTACCGTTCCATTCTCTAATAGCGCGCGGGAAGAAAGAACACGTAAATCGTTCCGTTTTCGATCTGAATTCTCTTATTTTATTGGGATGGTCATGCCTCCCTAAGTATGTGGGTGCTAGCAAAATATTTTCACATTCAGAAGTAAAAGTCGGTGATTGAAACTTCGCAAACAGATCACGACGCAATGAATAACATCTTTCTTTTAATGATTTCCACCCCAATTCGTGCAACATTTCCGTGACGTTCCCCCCACCCCCACCCCCCGTAATGTGATAAAACAAAACGAGCTGCCCTTCTCTGAACCTTCTCAATGTCTTCCGTCAGTCCCACCTGGTGAGGGTCCCACAAGGGGCAACAGTACTCCAGGAGAGGACGTACAAGTGTGATGTAGGCAGTCTCTTTGGTGGAGCTGGTGCATCTTCGAAGCGTTCTGCCCATGAAACGTAACCTTTGGTTCGCCTTCCCCACAATATTTTCTGTGTGTTCTCTCCAGTCTAAGTTGTTCGTAATTGTAACTCCTAGGTATTTGGTAGAAATCCGTTAGTACACAACATGAGTACTATAGATACTCAAATAGTATGCAACTACAGTACGTACCGGACAGATGTTTCGTTTGCAGTATCTTTCCTAGACGAGCTGGAATTTATCAGAAACCTACCAACGAATCGTATTAGTAAATGAAATAACTTCCTTGCGAATATTTTGTAAGATGACTTCAATGCGTAACAAAAGCGGCACGTCATATCCTAGGACGAATCACGATTCAAACTGCACCATGCAAATAGGAAATGTTCAAATGTTGGTTAATCTATCGGACCAAACTGCGTGGCCATCAGTCCGTAGCTTACAAACTACTTAACCTAAGTGAAACTAACCTAAGGACAACACACACACACACACACACACACACACACACACACATGCACACGCACATGCCCCAGGGAGGACTCGAACCTCCGACGGCGAGCAACCGTGCGCTCCGCAGCGAGGCGCTTTAGACCGCTCGGCTACTCCACCGCGGCTGCAAATACGACGCAGCGTGTGTGTCGCAGACCATATGAATCGATGGAACCCGATCACCAAGAAGGAGACGGTGTCGGTTGTGGTTTGGGATGCATGTTCCTGTTATAGAATGGGCCGTTAGTTGTTCTGGAACGGACTTTGAATGGCCCGCCGGCTGCGGTGGCCGAGGAGACTGAGGCGCTCCAGTCACGGTCTGCACGGCCACTACGGTCGGGGGTTCGAATCCCCCCTCGGGCATGGATATTTGTGCCGTCCTTAGTTGTAGCTAGTTCATAAGTAGTTTGTAAGTTTAGGGACTGATGACCCCGTAGTTAAGTCCCATAAGCCATACAAACATTTGAACATTCAAAAAAAAAATTTTTTTTTTGGTATGGTCCGTCCCATGTCAAGCTTCTCCGGCCATTTTTGGCCTTCCAGCGCCCTGACAATTCCAAGATGATAACTAAGCGCCAGATGCACGCGCCGCCTGGTGATGCTTCCACGAACATGCAGGACAGGTCCGAAAACTGAGATGGCCACCCAAAAGCTCAGATTTGTCTCCCATCGAGCATATCTGGGATATCAAGATTCTGTGCCATGGATCCTACACCTACGAAGGTCCCCAGAATTGGCGCCTGCTCTGCAAACGATTTAGTATCAGCTGCATCTAGAGGAGTAGACCTACTTCCACGGCATCTCACTTCAGTCCTTAGGACCAATGGAGGCCCTACGCGATACTAGGTGGCGAATCCATTATCTATAAATATGAATGTCTGTTCGGTGTACGTTTATCACGTCTGAACCACAAGACATAAAGAGCTAAAAATTTGTACAGTTACTAATATCTACCCAGGGAAGGCTTTAGGCACGGTTTTATGACGATCTGATAGCTATTTATCTATATATATTAATGTGAATGTTTGTTCGGTGTACGCTTATCACGTCCGAACGACAAGACGCATGAATTAAATATTTGTACAGTTACTAATGTATACCTTGAGGAAGGTTTTAGGCACGGTTTTATAGCGATCTGATAGATATTGAGTAATTTGAAGAATATAACGCGAAATGCGGAACAATAATTACTCTTGGAAAATGGTATTTACTCTTTGAAAATAGTTTTACTGGTTGCATTGTTGCTTGGGGGTTGATAATGATAAAAGGGTGGAGTACATTGGGATGGAAAGTTATCGGTGTATATAAAATTCTGTGTGTGTGTGTGTGTGTGTGTGTGTGTGTGTGTTAATATTTCACTCTGCAGCGAAAACTACAGAACGCAAACGAATGGTCTGTGTGTAATTGTTGTCTGAAGTCTCCCGTTGTACACCATAGCAGTTCCATGCCGAAAACTATAAGGGTGTGGAAGATATGGTGGTTGAAAGTCGTCAAATTATGAAAAAATTCGGACTGACGGCCAGCGATGACGTTCGTGACTTTATAGCAAGGAGGTTACATACAGCGAAACTTGATGCCACAGACCATATCTTTGGTCTATGCGTGCTACAACGTCTTCAGCTCTTACTCTGTAAGGAAGAATAAGGAAATATAAGAATAAATAAATAAAGCAGTAAAAAAGGAATTTCTTTTAATACATCTCTTCAAAAAATCGATTTGACGTTTCGCACTTTACATCAAGTGATCGATATGTGATATTATTACAATCATTATTGTTGAATTTCGTGATTGGATTCTTCGAAACAAGTGCATTTTTACGTGTGATTTTTTATTTCTTATATATTCTCTGATAAATGTAACACGTTTTTAGAAAAAAAGAGATGGGCAGAGAGAGAGAGTACTAATTCAAGACTCGAATAAATAAATAAATAAATACCCGGGCAACGCTGAGGTTTCAGCTTGTATTTGATAAGTGACTATCATGGGAGCCAGCGAGGCTGTTGGATGGTGTACGACAGGGCATTACGCGACAAGCGATGTGCGTCTAAAAACAAGCGGCCGGCAATTTCGGCTTTTCGTATCATAATTTTTTTTCTTATTTTGACGCGAGGAACAGTAAAAGTTTTTATGACGATGATGCACCTTGTACCAGTATAAGTTTCTCCGATATTCGACCGCAGAGCAGAAATGTCTTGCATAGGATTCGTTTCCGCAGTGTCACGGTGTACCGGTGTGTCTTCTTTCTCGCAAGCCCAGGCCGCAGACGAAAATAAATTTTAGAGTGTTAACGAAATTACCGCGTGTTTTTTTTATCGTTTCTTTCGTTCCTTGTTTATTTGTGTTATGAGTTCTCTATTTGGTCACATTCTCGACATATCTGCTGAATGTATTCTCATCCCCAAAATAAAAAAATAACAGCAGTTTATTAAGATATTCTTCGTGAATCAGTTTGCTGCATTTTACGACTTGTTTAACTACGAACAAATTTTCGTGCACGAGAAGCTTGTTAAATGGCATGTCTGAACTTGTTACTCCATGTCATGGTGACAAATGATGTCACAATTAGGACCGACAACAGTGCGTTTTTCTGTTCCGTGCACGCCTTTTCTGCTTAGGAGCATGACGCGGCACGAGTACTACTTCAGCCAAAAGCTGTGTACATTCTTTTAATTACTCTATACACTTCCCGGATCATTATACGAGTATTTCAAAAGGACGTTTTTAATGTACGAGCACATTCTGAATCGTAATGACAATGTTGACAATGTTGATTGGAATAAACTCTTTCAAACTCTTTCAAGTTCTGAAGCAAACAGGAGTAAAATATAGGGAGCGTAAGGTTATTTACAGCTTGTACAAAAACCAGACAGCGGTTGTCAGAGTTGAAGGGCATGAAAGGGATGCAGTGGTTGGAAAGGGAGTAAGACAGTGTTGTAGTCTTTCTGATTGTTATTCAATTTGTACATTGAGCAAGCTATAAAGGAAAGCAAGGAGAAATTTGGAGAAGGAATTAAAGTTCAGGGTGAAGAATTAAAAACATTGCGTTTTGCCGACGACATAGTAATTCTGTCAGAGACATCAAAGGACCTGGAAGAGCAGCTGAACGGAATGGACAGTGTGCTGAAAGGTGCGTATAAGATGAACATTAACAACAGCAAAACTAGGGTAATGGAGTGCAGTGTAAGAAAATCAGGTGATGCTGAAGGAATTCGATTAGGAAACGAAGCAATAAAGGAGGTAGATGAGTTTTGTTACTTGGGCAGTAAAATAACAAATGGTGGTCGAAGTACAGAGGATATAAAATGCAGAATGGAAATGGGTAGAAAAGCGATCTTGAAAAAGAGAAATTTGTTAACCTCGAATATTGATTTAAGCCTAAGGAAGTCCTTTCTGAAGGCATTTGTGTGGAGTGTTGCCTTGTATGGGAGTGAGACATGGACGATAAACACTGCGGACAGGAAGAGGATTGAGGCTTTTGAAATAAGGTGCTACAGAAGAATGCTGAAGATTAGGTGGGTGGATCGCGTAACTAATGAGGAGGTACTGAACAGAATTGGCGAGAAAAGAAATTTCTGGCATACCTTGACTAAAAGAAGGGATAGATTGGTGGGACACATTCTTAGACATCAAGGAATTGTGAATTTAGCGTTGTTGGGAAGTGTGTGGGGAAAAAATCGCAGAGGAAGACCAAGAGATGGATACAGTAAGCAGATTCAGACAGATGTAGGTTGCCGTTCTTATGTGGAAATGAAGAGGCTTGCTCAGGATAGGGTATTGTGAAGAGCTGCATCAACCCAGTCTCCGGACTGAAGACCGCAACAACAACAATGACTCAGAATTTTTTATTTTGTTCCCAAAATCGAATAAGGTAACACATATCGTACATATCATCCGGTCGACTTTTGCGCTTAGATGACACAACTTGCAACCGTCTACCGCCAGAAGGCCCTGATTTGTGGCGTGTTAGCATGTCGGTGTGAAACGTAACTACGTATATCAGTCCGTAAGAAAGAGCGAGCTGCCATCTAGTTTCCAGCCAACGACGTCGACGATCCTTTTTGGTTGTACTCAGTTGATTATCTCATGGTTTCGAGATCAAAATTTTGAACCCACCTTTCATTAACTGTCACACTGTTGTTAAGGAACCGAACACTCTCACGCTAAAAACGCAAAAGAAATGGTTGACAGCTGTCCAAACTCCTTTGTTTCATGACACGAGAGAGTATTTCAAGCTGCCGGCCGCAGTGGCCGAGGGGACTGAGGCGCTCCAGTCACGGTCTGCACGGCCACTGCGGTCGGGGGTTCGAATCCCCCCTCGGTCATGGATACTTGTGCCGTCCTTAGTGTGAGCTAGTCCATAAGTAGTTTGTAAGTTTAGGGACTGATGACCCCGCATTTAAGTCCCTTAAGCTTAACAAACATTTGAACTTTTTTTTTTTTTTTTTTTCACTGTGTTGTGTGCCGACTTGTACCGCTCTCGTGGTATGACAGCTGTGTTTGAATTCGAAGAACTTACGGGTATGCAGCCGTGTGAGAGGACCGACTACCGCCGATAATTCACCACGAACACACCCAGCCATTGTCGAGGCAACTGCAGAGAGGATGCACTGTGCGTGGACATTCAATACCTCGGTTTTCCAGGAAAGATAGCACACAACGAACAAGTAAGCAACAGCGCCACCACACAGCCAGAGATGGCCAAGTCACAAGTGTAGATGGTGTATATCAGTGATGAACGTGACAGGCGACATTAAATCTGTCCCTCTGTTTTTTGATAAGGGAGAGAGAGAGAAAGAGAGAGAATAGGATTCAACGCAGAATTTAAGTAAAAACCTTCATCTCTGTTCATGAGGTTATTCGCTGGTTTCAGGTTCAAATCAAATGTTTGTAAATCTATGGGATTTAACTATTGTGGTTAACAGCCCCTTGGCTTACAAACTACTTAAACTCATCTGGGGACAAAACACACACACATACGCGCTCGCGCCCGAGGGAGGACTCGAACGTCTGACGGGGAGCAACCGTGCGGTCCCCAGCAAGGCACCTTAAAACGCTCGGCTACTCCACCGTGGCTATTCGCTGGTTTAATTTCAACTGCTTGCTTTTAACAAAACCACAATAGTTGGAAGTGCATGGCATAACTCTGTGATGTTATATTCCACAGAGTGACCTGTGTCTAGACTAACAGATCTGCTAGGTTGCTGTAGACGTGTGTGATGCTTATGTTCAGTAGGCTGCAGCGGTCCTTTTCTGATTGAACAGTAGATGACATGCCTCAACTGCAACCGTCTCGTGCAAAACAAGATCATCATTTACAGCTCCTAACAGCACCTTAATCTTAGATGATGGTGGAAAAACACATTTCATATTATATTTTTTGGAAAATACAACCAATCCTGGAGGAGACGCTTCCAGCGAAACGCAAAAAAAGGGCATAACTTGGGTGCCAGCTCGGTGCGATCGTCCCTCTCCCCTCGCACAGTTGGTCTACAGCGCAACGCTTCTTTAATCTGTCGTTCACTATAACCATTCTGACGAAAACTTTCAGGGTCTGAGATGAAGTGAGCTCAGTGCACCAAGGTACGAACGAACTCCATCACGCTGAGCCGTGTGGTGAAAGCCTGCAGATACAGGTCAATGTGGATGGGCGTTTCTTCAACCTATCCTCTGCCCAAAATATCAACCAAGGGAAAGCAGCCATTCTTTTCCATCTCCATGGTGAAACGAATGTTGGGGTGGATTGAATTTACATGTTCCAAAAAACTATTAAGTTCTCGCTGCCATTAGGCCAAACAATTCTGCGTGGAATCCTACTCTCCCTCTCTCTCACCGATAGTAAATGTCGATATTTCTAACATTTATCATATTTGTTGTGTGATGGCGCTGTTGCTTACTTGTTCGTCGTGCGGTATATCTCTTAGTTTCATTGACAACCGAGGCTTTAAATGTCCATGTACAGAAGCAGTTTGCCCTGAAAATGACACGGTGTGCTCCAGTCGAAACATCGGCCGAAGCCGAACCCGTCACCTAGCCAAGTTTTCCCAATAGTCCGTACATGGGAAGAAGCTCAGGTCTCACTGTGTTTCTATGTCTGCTATTACCTCTGGTGAGTTCTTCAACATAATTCTACATCTACATCTACATACATACTCCGCAATTCACCGTAAGGTGCGTGGCGGAGGGTACACTGTACCACTACTAGGCATTTCCTTTCCTATTCCACTCCCAAATTGAACGAGGAAAGAAAGAATGCCTATATGCCTCCGTACGAGCCCTAATTTCTCTTATCTTGTTTTTGTTATCTTTACGCGAAATGTAAGTAGGCGGCAGCAAGATCGTACTACACTCAGCTTCAAATTCCGGCCCTCTAAATTTCCACAACAGAATTTCACGAAAAGAACGTCGTCTTTCATCCAGCGATCTCCAATTGAGTTGCCGGAGCATTTCCGTGACACTCGCGCATTGGTCGAACCTACCGGTAACAAATCTAGCTGCTCGTCTCTGAACCGCCTCTATGTCTTCCTTTAAACTGATCTGCTGCGGGTCCCAAACACTTGAGCAATACTCAAGACGTGGTCGTACAAGCGTTTTATACGCGGTCTCCTTTACAGGTGAAGTACATCTTCCCAAAATTCTCCCAATAAACCGAAGTCGGCTGTCTGCCTTACTCACAACTGTCCTTACATGCTCGTTCCATTTCATATCGCTCTGCAATGTTACGCCTAGATATTTGAACGACGCGACAGCATCAAGAAGCTCACTACTAATGCTGTATTCGAACATTATAGAATTGGTTTTTCTACTCATGCGCATCACCTTACATTTTTCTACATTGAGAGCTAGCTGCCATTCTTCGCACCAACTAGAAATTTTGTCTAAGTCAACCTGTATGCTATTACAGTCAGTTACAGACGACACCCTCCCGTACACCACAGCATCATCAGCAAACAGCCGCAAATTACAACTTACTCTGTCCATCAGATCATGTATATAGATAGAAAATAATAGCGGTCCTATCACACTCCCCTGGGGCACGCCTGACGATACACTCGTCTCTGATGAACACTCGCCGTCGAGAACAACGTACTGCCTTCTATTACTTAGGAAGTCTTCCAGCCAGTCACAAATCTGTGAATCTATTCCACAAGCTCGTATCTTCGTTAGCAGTCTGCAGTGTGGCACCGCGTCGAACGCCTTTTTGTAGTCGAGAAAAACACAATCCGCCTGTTGCCCTTCGTCCATGGCTCGCAAGATGTCATGTGAGAAAAGGGCAAGCTGAGTTTCACATGAACGATGTTTCCTAAACCCGTGTTGATTCATGGAAAGAAGCTTTTCCGTTTCAAGGAAATTTACTATATTCGAACTGAGAATATGCTCCAAAATTCTACATGAAACCGATGTCAACGACATCCGATGAGCATCGTTACACGTAGATACTGTTTAGTGTGGATTAGCTTTCTATAAACAACATGTCCGCTTCGAGCTGCGACACACACTTTTTCTGCGTACGGAAACTCATAACGCAACGCAGTTTGGCACTCACCGACATAGCGACGTTACACAACGCAGTGTTACAGTTGGGAACCCTGTATCGGCAGAGGATTGAAAATTGCGCCTAGAAAGCGGGGAAGTCGTGATGTCTTGACCGATACTCACAAAACAACAGCCATTGTTTTAAATTAAGCCCTCGCAAGTTGAAACAACAGTTCTTTCCGTTCCATTTCCGAACAAAGAATGAAAATCATATGTGAATACTAAAATTGAAGTACCGATTTTTAATATCACCTGGACAAGAATGCCAATGACATTTATATATCGTATTACGACTTTACACTGCGTTTTTTATCCTCGTATGCAACTATAATAGCTTTACATTGTCTCTGCGACAGTTTCGGCATTATGCCATTGTAAAGGTGTATGCAAAAACAGACGTTACATAATTCTTGTACAAATATGTTTGTACAAGGTAGAATATGAGAATACTGTTGGGTACATTGATACTTACATTTCACTTGTATACTGCATATGTATATACGAAGAGATGGATATTATTTGCGTCAGATAATTTATTTCGTTATATTACCACAGTATTACACTCTGATAGTCTCAGAAACCAGAGGCACACTATTTCAAAATCAGACAACAAAATTACTGATATAATAACTTTGCAAACATATAGCATCTCAGGAACTGTCAGAACCTAATACTGTGGTACTGTCGTAAACAAATTATCTGACGCAAATATACCTATCTATTCGTATATATAATTGCTATATCTAAGCGCGGTTGCTCCCTGTCGGGGGACTTGAACCTCCGATGAGAACGGCCGCCCAGTCCGTAGCATCACGCCTTAGACTGCGCGGCCGGAAGTAGTTGCTCCATAAAAAGCCGACCAGTGCAGGCCTGAATACTAGGGGGTTCCACTATACCAAATCATAGCTCAGATCAAAGTGGAAGTTCTAAATTTTGACTTGAATGGCAAACTGCGAAATGGCGCTAGTAATGAGGGTAAAGGGACACAATTTGAGTAGTGACTGGATAATCTGAGACTCTGGATCTGTTCACGATGAGTATACGTAGAGCTTGAAAACTGTTTTCAGGGACCAGAAGATAGCTAATTTTTTAATTTTGAAAAATTAAAAAACAAGATCTACTTCCTTACAAATTCACTTTACAACGGGAACTTCCTTTACGAGTGTGATTCATTTCCAAGTCTTATCTGGAATGCAAAATACTTGTTACGCAAAATAAGTTTTATTTCGTAAAGCATGTAAAAACTGGATAATGTGTTGCATTCCGAACATAAGACCAAAAGATCCATTATATATTGTATATTACTACTGTACATCCTTCTTTACAAGAGAGTTGTATCAAGAGAAAGAAAATTAAATTCGTTGCGTTTACATCACATACATAGTTTGTTACGGTTTTTGGGGTAGCGGGGGTCAACGGAATACTTTTGCGTGTTGGGGCTGACATATTCTAAAAGGTTCGCAAGCACGACTCTAAAGAAGTGCCTACCATAACGACATCGGAACGCCATGGTGTTTAATGTGTGTGCGTGTGTAGAATCTGTTCTTTCGGACATGTCCGAAAAAAAAAACATCAAATATTTTGGAGTAAATTAATATCTGATATTAACAAATCCCTCTGCTTCAGAAACGTTTTTCGTCCCATTGCCGTTCGGCAGTACGTGTCGGTAAGTTTTCGTGAATTTTACGCTCTTTAACCGCTGCTAGAATGTCCAGAAGTACGTACACCTCCTTGCAGTTCCAGGTTTGTACTTTTCTCTGGTCGTTTCTATTCTCGTCAGGTCAATAAATCTGTCTCAGAAGGGCATTCTCATACGTTCACACTAGAGTTGGCTACGGTTTAATGGTTTCGAAACCAGGTTTCGATACACACAACAGTTTCAGGGTTTCAAAACCGGCATCTTTCACGGTTTCGAAACCATGCGGTTTCAATCCGTTCTGTTTCGGATCACATTCGCGGTCGATTGTCGGTACACTGAAACCGTTTCTTCCTGTCGGTTTCACGGTTTCGTGTCGGTTTCACAACACCGGTGTTTCAAACCACTAATGCAGAAAGGCGGAACAGACTAATGGTATCGAAATGTGGTGTTTCATTTTACTGAAGAGAGTGTCAAATAGTAGTTGACACTCGTGAGTCTGCAGCTTATGATTACTGAAATCAAGATTCGTTTGCAAGAGACTGCTGTATTCCGAAATGACATAATGCCTGCTTTATAAATGTAAAAGAACAGTAAAACAACGTTCACTATTTGTATTGAAATAACCACTTAAATTCTAGGTTTATCTACCATATTAAAAACACGAGTGAAACTACATTTTTTTAATAAGATACAACATGAAGCCTCAAATGACATTTTTTATACGAACAAGGGTACATAGCATATTTAATCTCGTGTTAAAGAGTTAGTTTCTTACGAGTAAAAACGATGTTACCTCTAATCGTTATAATTTTTCGACTGTCATGTTAAAGGAATTGCGGCGGTGGTGTAACGGTCAATACGTAGAAGAGGTGAACTTGTCTCTTATTTTATTATTTTTGTAATTCCATAGCATTTTTTGTGATTATTTAGTGTGCCCTTTATTCCCTATAATTTATTTAGTATGTATAGAAAGTAGCATTTATGATCCATCACTGTAATATGCGTACCATGTTGCTGTTTGTGAGTTCCTAGCGGAGTAAACTTTTCCTACCATACCGGCGGCCTCGTGTGACTATGTTGGCAACATCAACAACACGGGAGAAAATTTTTATCAACATGTTTCGTACAGACCAAGAAGTAAATATATACTCTATGGTTGACAGGTTGTTGTATGTACCCTTGTCCACATAGTGAAAAATATTGCCCTCCTAGAACGAAGATTTCAAATGTTCAAATGTTCGTTAAGCTTATGGGACTTAACTACGGGGTCATCAGTCCCTAAACTTACAAACTACTTATGAACTACTTACGAACTAGGA
Organism: Locusta migratoria; assembly: GCA_026315105.1. Lineage (NCBI taxonomy): Eukaryota > Metazoa > Arthropoda > Insecta > Orthoptera > Acrididae > Locusta > Locusta migratoria. Next base: position 77,740,694 of record CM048755.1, on the reverse strand, counting down.
CGGCACAAATATCCATGCCCGAGGGGGGATTCGAACCCCCGACCGTAGAGGCCGTGGTGACCGTGACTGGAGCGCCTCAGTCACCTCGGCCACCGCGGCCGGCACGAAGATTTCAGGATAAAACATACATTGCTTCACGGTTTCATGGTTTCGTAACAGTGTTTCGAATCCACAGATGGTACGGTTTCATTGGTTTCGAAACCGTCAGATGTTTCAATTATCCCATCTCTAGTTCACACTGCTTCACAGTTCTCTCCGCTCACGGCGAGATATTCGGTCTTACCCATTTTCCTCCTCACGAGTAAATTAAATATACGCGAAGAGGTGGAGTGTTTTTGTCGACAGATTAATATCGCCAGCCATAAAATGCGATACAACTGTTTTAGTACAGAGAACAATTCCGACAGTAAACTGCCCCACTGTTGCGAACAACGGCGGGTTTTCTGCACGTAACAGCCTCGCGCCGTTCTCACTTTTAAAGTGCCGAGCCGCCTTTTCTTCTTCAGTATCGAAAAACTAAGTGTTAAACACTGGCGGCGCGTCGTCGTTTTTGGTGGGGCGTGCGTTTTAAATGCAGCGTGGCGAAGCTAATGAGTGAGTCCACAGGTAAGTGGCCGCCTGCTTTTGATTTGCCGCACACGTGGCAACACGGCCACAATTACCAGTGAGAACGTGTCAAGGTCGCCACCCGGCGCGCTCGCCGATCAGCCGCCCGCAAAAGGAACGCCAAAAAGCCACAAAATGATAACCCGACACTCCACCTGTGAAAGCTCGCCCATTTCTGCACCTACGTCTGCATCAATACCCTGTCAGCCGCTGTCAGGACTTTCCATTAAAGCGTTTATATTTTAACGTGCGCGGTGGAAGCCCCTGCAACCGACCCTCATTAATCCAGATACTTTTTGTTTCGGTATAGGAAGAGGCGGTTTAATGTGCCGTCACTTTGCGTTTTTATCCTTTGCTCACACAATATTGTTTCTAAGTACTCCAAACACGTTGATCGCGTAATGTGACATGTCTTTCAGTTATATAGCATACTAGCTTAAACCCGCGGATCCGCTCGCGTGTCGGTTGATTATGATAGATAACGTGCGAAACGTCAAATCGATGTTTTAAGAAATGTATTAAAACAAATTTATTTTTTACTGCTTTATTTATTTATTCGTATGCTTACAGAGAAAGAGCTGAAGACATTGTAGCACGCATAGACCAAAGATATGGTCTGTGGCATCACGTTTTGCTGTATGTAACCTCCTTGCTATAGAGTCGCAAACGTCATCGCTGGCCTTCAGTCCGAATTTTTTCACTCGTTTCGAAGAATCCAATCACGAAATTCAACAATAATGACTGTAATACTATCACAGATCGATCACTTGATGTAATGCGCGAAACATCATATCGATTTTTTTTAAAGAAATGTATTAAAAGAAATTTCTATTTTACTGCTTTATTTATTTATTCTTATATTTCCTAATTCGTATGCTTATCCTTGCAGAGAAAGAGCTGAAGACATTCTAGCACGCATAGACCAAATATATGGTCTGTGGCATCACGTTTCGCTGTATATAACCTCCTTGCTATAGAGTCGCAAACGTCATCGCTGGCCTTCAGTCCGAATTTTTTCATAATTTGACGACTTTCAACCACCATATCTACCACCCCCTTATAGCTATCGGCATGGAACTGCTATGGTGTACAACGGGAGACTGCGGACAACAATTACACACAGACCATTCGTTTGCGTTCTGTAGAGTTTTCGCTGCAGAGCGAAATATTAACACACACACACACGTAGAATTTTATATACGCCGACAACTTTCCATCCCAATATACTCCACCCTTTTATCATTATCAACCGTCAAGCAACAATGCAACCAATAAAACCATTTTCAAAGAGTAATTATAATTTTCAAAGAGTAATTATTGTTCCGCATTTCGCGTTAGATTCTTCATATTACTAAATACCTATCAGATCGTCATAAAACCGTGCCTAAAACCTTCCTCAGGTATAAATTAGTAACTGTACAAATATTTAAGTCTCTGCGTCTTGTCGTTCGGACGTGATACGCGTACACCAAACAGACATTCACATTAATATATATATATATATATATATATATATATATATATATATATATATCTGTCCGATCGCTATAAAACCGTGCCTAAAGCCTTCCCCGGGTAGACATTAGTAACTGTACAAAATTTTAGCTCTTTATGTCTTGTGGTTCAGACGTGATAAACGTACACCTAACAGACATTCACATTTATAGATATATAAAATGTTCAAATGTTTGTTAAGCTTATGGGACTTAACTACGGGGTCATCAGTCCCTAAACTTACAAACTACTTACGAACTAGGACGGCACAAATATCCATGCCCGAGGGGGGATTCGAACACCCGACTGTAGTGGCCGTGCTGACCGTGACTGGAGCGCCTCAGTCACCTCGGCCACATTTATAGATATAGGCAATTTTAGATGTATTAAACGTTGCACTAAATAGTTCAAATGTTTGTAAATATATGGGACTTAACTACTGAGGTTACCAGTCCCCAGGCTTACAAACTACTGAAACATAAGGACAACAAACCCACACCCAAGCAGGGAGCAACCGCGCACTCCGCAGCAAGGCGCCTTAAAGCGCTCGGCGATTCCAAAGTGGCCACAGAATAGTAACGTGTTGTAATAAACCTTACAGAATAAGCGAAAAAAAAGTATGCTTCTAATATGGACCCCATGGTATGCATTAGCAAATTCCAGCCTTGGTGCAAATTTTCACACTATGTCTCAGTAATATATTCCTAGAAAGTTGCGTTCGCCATTTTGCCACCCTAGCACAACCATAAGGAGTTACCAATGCATGCCTCCCCCTCTTCTCACAAGGGAAGTACTTGGGCTCGAACAAACACATATACACCAAAATCGTATGAGAGATAATGTAAAGATCCCTTATTTCACTAGTGATACTCCCGCATCTACAAAACTCTGCAGTCGTCCGTTAGAGGCCTCTGCGTGTGCCATGCCGCATTGCACTTTGACCTGTCGGTTCGCCAGTAGGGACGGTGCAGTGTGCCTCCGAAATTGCGTTTTGTGATGTTATTTGTGTAGTGAAGCGTCAGATGGGGCGGCGATTAATATTCATTCCTGCTAATGTATTGCGATTAGTTGAGATGAAGTTACGAAGAACCCTTCTTCGTAAAGATGGTATTAGTGTAGAAGATGAATCATTTGCATGCTTTCTCGTATCTGTTATGGTACAGAAATATAAGTTAGATACTGTTGTTACAACCTCATCATAATGATAATAGGGATGATAATGACGAACAATGACGGTAGTGCGTCGGTAAGTGCGGGAAGAGGCGAAGTGGCAATGAATACCAACAGTCTTCCGAGAAGAAGGTTAAAGTTGCAACTATCATCACGGCTTTTGATGACTATTCACTAGAGAACATGTACGGTGATTATTACATAAGTTATAATTAAGATATCTGCATTACGTATGACGTCTACAATTACATCTATAGTGCTATCTAGAGCATGGTTGCAGAGCTTTGCAGAAAAACGACACCCACCAGCACATTGAGGTGTACGTAGAGATCCTGTAACCAAACGTTCATACAGATATGTTTGGTCGAGCCTATGTACTTTCCTTGTCAGACTAAATTCTCACGCCTGTCCCAGTCTACATGATGTTCACAAATATTCAAATGTCTGTAACTAAGGGACGAAACTGCCGAGGTGATTGGTCTCTGGAGTTACAAACTACTTAAACATTTACTTATGGAAATATTTCATATTCTCGCCTCATTCATTACACACACACACACACACAGATAAAGCAATGCTATGAATTGTACAGCGCGTGTGCGCTTCATGTTGAGAGACGAGAACCTAAGATGATACTCCACAAGTCAAAGATCAACAGTTTACAAATTCGTTTAACGAACTGTTTTTCGATCTAAAGAAACAAAGAAGTGTGGATATGTCACCAAAGATCACTGAATATGTTTTGTATACGATAAAATTAAAGGCGTCTGATTAAAAAAAGATCTCATTGTAACTGCATCGATGGAGAAAAAACCCTTCTCAACAATACCTCAGACTGCATATACACGTCATTGGTGTTTGTAACTTGTCAAATTCTGTTGAGCATTTGCATGAAGACAACTATTCTTGAGTTTCAGGCAGTATCGCCGTTTCGTTCTGTGCGGAGGAGCTATTCGATTCTAATGTCATCAGCAAAGAACAAGAGTTTTGCGTGTTGTATCTTTATTTAACATCTTTGCAACAAAAGCACTACCGTTTCTTGTCGACGCCTGTCAAATGTTTATCTGAAGGAGACCTAATAAGCCGAAAACTAGTTAGTAAATAAACAAAAATTAGTAAACGAAAATAGAATGTTTTCTTTCCCCCTTGATATATAGAACTTTACTACTAAGAAGTGACGGAAGTCAGTTTATATGATTCCTGAGAGCCAGGCACGTTTCACCTATTCTTGTTAATCACCTTCATTGAAAGAATCACGTCATATTCAAGACAAAATATTTTCAGTTTACTAATTTTGATGTCTTGTAGGCTACTGAAGCTGTCTAATACGAAACATGAATGGCATTCAAGAATAAATTTCATTTGAAAAAGTCGGAAATTTTCTTCACAATGAAACATACGTAGTTCAAGTCAGCGACTGAGGAAAATGGCTGTAAATATTAACAACATTGCTGCATTTCATACTGAAGGCTCACATTGCCTCTACTAAGGGGCTTCTAACAACACCCCCATAGTTGTAAACAAAAATTTATTTACGATTGCCTAATGTTGACTATAATATGCAGTATTAATAGTGGAACGTAAGCGGTGATATATGTATAACACAAGAAAGATATCATGCGTATTTACAAGGGCACAGCGTTAGTGATATTTTCTCAAACGCTACCGTAAAGTTTTTGTACACAGTGCAAACGAGATAACCTCACTGCTAACTACGCCAAGGCGACCTTCAGGCAGAACTACTGACAGCGCATTCCAAGAGTGTAAAGAACTACTTAGATATGGATGTGCACTGTTTTAAATTCTCATTATAGTCTCAAAATGAAGTTTCTACCTCGAAACATGTTGCTTCATTACATAATTTGAGTAAGTCGACGATATGTTGTGACTGGTTGCAATCCATGAAAAACCTCTCCATAATAGAAGCAAATTTGACAACACTAATGCAACCATTTTATCCATGTTGACTCTCACGAAATTTGCAGGCCTTCAAAGATTGTTGGTGAAAAGCACAATCAGTCACAAATACTTTCAAAAAGCTTTACTTCATTTTAAGATTACTCTCAATTTAGGGCTATCACGCCCATCCGTTAAACATTGTTTACAAGATAAATCAATCAAAACTGAAGGCCGTAAACTCCACAAAATCCCTAGGAATTACTATTACTTCAGACTTAAACTGGAAAGTTCTTTTTTGGAGTATTGCTGCCCAGTGTGGAATCCTTATCAGGTGGGTTTGACGGAGGACATCGAAAGAGTCCAAAGAAGGGCAACTCGTTTTGTATTGTCACGATACAGGGGAGACAGCGTTACGGAAATGATACAGGATCTGGGATGGGAATCATTACAACAACGGCGTATATCGCTGCGGCGTGGTCTTCTTACGAAACTCCAATCGCCAACATTCTCCTCCCCATGCGAAAATATATTTTTGACTCCCACTTACATAGGTAGAAATGATCCTCAGAATAAAATACGAGAAATCAGAGCTCGAACGGAGAGATTCAGGTGTTCATGTTTCCCGCGCGCTATTCGAGAATAGAATGGGAGATAAATAGTATAAAGGTGGTTCGATGAACCCTCTGCCAGGCACTTAAATGTGATTTGCAGAGTATTCGATGTAGATGTAGATGTCTGCTAGTTAATTTGTCTTATTACATTGTCTCCATCAACAGCTTGTTGTCAGCTACTGTAATATGTTCCAAATGTTCAAATGTTTGTAAATCTATCGGAGCAAACTGCGTGGTCATCAGTCCGTAGCTTGCAAACTACTTAAACTAACCTAAGGACAACACACACACACCCATGCCTCAGGGAGGACTCGAACCTCCGACGGCGAGGAACCGCGCGCTACGCAGCTAGATGCCTTAGATCGCTCGGCTACTCCACCGCGGCAATTTGTTACAGTAGATGGCTCTTTGTTCTGCTTTGGTCCTCATAATTTTCAGTGCGATCCAAAATTGTTGCACTGCAATCAGCACACATCTTTACGGATGTATGTATGTGTGTAAAATATCTCCTCGTAGAGCAAAGGATTAAGTGAAACCAGATTTGGTACATATACTAATTGCTACATGAGACTGTAGAGGTTCCAACCTCCTAGATCCCATAGAAGCAGAGACACAATAAAAGTTTTTCTACCGCTGACATCTACGGTATAGTGCTTGTTGTAATTATAGCATCAAAAATTTTCAAATGTTTTTAATTCTTATGGGACGAAACTACGTTGGTCATCAGTCCCTAGACTTACAAATGTTCAAATGTTTGTAAATCTATCGTACCAAACTGCGTGGTCATCAGTCCGTAGCTTACAAACTACTTAAACTAAGGTAAACTAACCTAAGGACAGCACACCCATGCCCCAGGGAAGACTCGAACCTCCGACGGCGAGCAACCGCGCGATCTGCAGTGAGGCGCCTTAGACCGCTCGGCTACTCCACCGCGGCCCTAGACTTACAAACTACTTAAACTAAGTGAAACTAACCTAAGGACAACACATACATCCATGCCCGAGACCGCTCGGCAACTCCCGCGCGGCAATTAGAGCATCAACATGCCTTTTGGGTGTTGGGAGTTACACGTGTGGCGCAACCGAGCCAAGAGCGTGGGGGAGAGGAATCTATGAGAGAGAAGAGGTGCTGGGGATGATTGTGTGGCACTTTTGGAGGTTATTTAGACTCCAGCTGAGGTCCTGCCTGCAGCACGTCTCTCTAGGTGTCGGACGAGGAGGTATGCGCAATATAGTTGTCCAAATTGTACGTAAGCAAAGCTGTGTGGGAAAAGGGTAGTTACTGTGGTACATCTGCAATTCATAATATTTCTGATGTCTTTATCAGCTTCATTTATGTGGTTTTACATTCGCTGATTTTGTTTAGAACGGTAAATATTGCTAAGAAAATCTTGGAATATAAAGCACATGTCTGAGACGGAAAATGACGCCAAAGCAGAACGCAACCTGTCTACTGGAATATATTGCAGGAACAGACGACATGTTACCGTTGGAAATATTAATGTAATTGGATAAGTTGGGTATCAGTGGATGGGTATGGTGTCCTAAAACCGTATTTGACATGAAAGTAAAATATTTATGGCTACTTTCTTTCTTCATAAAAATAAACCTTTAAATTAAAATTCAACTACCACCACATTCACATATGGAGCCAGTTATGGTGTCAATTAATAGATCGTTCTCAATTGCCCCCTGCCCTCACACATGATGCCAGTGTAAAATGGCATTTGGAAATAGAACATGGTTGTCCTTGGTGAATAAAACGTTATATGTACTACGAACGTTGGGAAAAGGGAACTGTGGAAAAACATGGCTGCTGAACTGGGTATCTGAACTCGACAGTGTCTAATACGAATAAAAACGGAAATGAATTTAAGCGTTTCATTTCAGGTTGATGATTTCTGGTGGCGAAATTATCGCCGTTTCTTTGTCTGCAGGTAGCTAAATTCAAATGTTCAAATGTTTGTATAGCTTATGGGACTTAACTACGGGGTTATCAGTCCCTAAACTTACAAACTACTTATAAACTAGCTAATACTAAGGACGACACAAATATCCATGCCCGAGGGGGGGATTCGAACCCCCGACCGTCGTGGCCGTGCAGACCGTGACTGGAGCGCCTCAGTCCCCTCGACCACCGCGGCCGGCCTGCAGGTAGCGATCAGAGTATACCTAACGAAGTTGACGTCTTATGTGAGAACATGATTGACACTAGATGAGGCAACAGTGCTGCTGGACAGAATAATGGTTCATTAGGATCACCAGCTGGAAACAACTTCGCCAGGACTGACGTCCATGCGCGATACTGCTAAGCTTTTATCACGCGATTTTGATGTTGTTCTGATTGCCAAATTATCCAGACTTTCGATAACAGTCCTACTTAATGCAAATAAATGAGGTTCCGCTGTAATTTACAACTTTCGGGGAATGTAATATCATGAAAATAAAGTCTAAAAATGAGGAGAAATGATAAAGAATTAAAAGCTTTGTTTAGCACAGGATGGTCTCCAGAGAGGTAGCTCATACAGATGTTTTGACTGCCGGGAACAAGCCAGTCAGAAGGCGTCCGTTCCTGTACCTGCTGCCAGGTACATGTTTGTGAGCACACAGGGAAGTATGATTATCTGTGTGCTGTGATCAGGGCCGTCTTTAGCAGTGGGTAAGGGGATCACCGCGTGGAGAGGCGCCCGCGCCCGCCGGAGGTTCGAGCCTTCCCTCGGACGTGGGTGTTTGTGTCGTCTTTAGAACAAGATTGTGTAAGCTAGTTTAACCTATATTTGGCACACACAGAAATCAAAAGAAGAAAAGTATTATGTTACTTAAATGGGTAATGCCATGTCAACAGATTTACACGATTATTTTCAAAACTAGCTTAAACCCGCGGCTCCGCTCGCGTGTTGGTTGATTATCTATTTACCAGGAACGTAAGTAGTGTAGATCCAATCACAGGTAAAAACGCACTCGTTTCGAAGAATCCGATCACGAAATTCAAAAATAATGATTGTAATAATATCACAGATCGATCACTTGATGTAATGCGCGAAACGTTAAATCGATTTTTTTTTAAAGAAATGTATTAAAACAATTTCTTTTTTACTTTATCAACCCTCAAGCAACAATGCAACCAATAAAACAATTTTCAAAGAGTAAATATAATTTTCAAAGAGTAATTCTTGTTCCGCATTTCACGTTATATTCTTCAAATTGCTAAATATTTATCAGATGGCTATAAAACCGTGGCTAAAACCTTCATCAGGTATAAATTAGTAACGGTGCAAATATTTAAGTCTCTGCGTCTTATCGTTCGTACGTGATAAGCGTACACCGAACAGACATTCACCTTAATTAATATATATCGTTGCAGTTGGCCGGAACACACAACGTTTCCTATGTTAACTGCAGCGTACCGTCTGCCATCTGTTGAGTGCATTTGCTACTACTTTCGTTGCAGTTTACGTACGCTATTTATACGTGGCAGTTCGAGCTTTGTGCACAAAATAGGGCCTGGTATCTAGATCCCATTCTACACAAAACGTCAATGTTTTTTCTTGCCATGGTACTTAGAGCATATTTTATTTAAAGTCTTCAATTTATGTACATACTTCCTTCAATTGTTACAACAAATGAAAATGAATGCGGCATAAACGCCAACATTCAGATTTCTTGTGTATGTAATTATATATGAGTTAAGCCGTTTTGGCAGTATCCAAGAATCTTTTTGTATATTCGAAAGTATAAAAGATAACAATAACAAAGAAAAAAAATTTCACTATAGCAGGACACGAACCACTGCCCAAAAATCGGAAGTTTATAGCATGACGCGTTAAGCCTCGCGGCTATACATGACATACCCTACAGATTGTATTAGAAGCTTCTTACAACCGTTACGTATTTCTATGGATATATTTCAAATAAATAACTTGTAATAAACATTTTGAAAAGTAGCCTATGTCCTAATCCAAGACATAAAAAGCTCTATATGAAATTTCATCTAAATCAGTGCTGTAGTTTTAGCGTGATGTGGTAACAAACATACAAACTTTCGCATTTATAATATGTATAGGATAGTTTCTGGTTTGTAAGTAACAATGCCCAAAACCTTTGCATGGTGGTACAGTATCAGTACTACAGTATTACTCCTATGACTGTAGAAATTATTGTACGAGGCGCGTCCAGAAAGTAAGTTCCGTTTGGTTATATAAAACGAACGGGTACAGATACAGAAAAAATATTGATTGTACAAAAATCTACAACTGTTAAAAAACTTTTCTACATAGCTTCCGAAATTTTGTAGGCAATTGTCATAGCATGGCACAAGGTTTTGTGTGCCTTTTTCATAGAATGTTGCCGCCTGTGTATTCAACCATGTGGTAACATGTTCTTTCAGCTCGTCATTATCGTTGAAGTGTTGTCCACCAAGGACAGATTTTAGTAAGAAGAGGATTACTGTCAAAAGATTTTTGTCACGATAATGCCTGACCTCACAAAGCGAATGTGACCAAACAATTCTTACGGAAATTTCAATGGGACCTGTTTGATCATCCTCCATACAGCTCGGACCTCTCTCTTAGCGACTTTCATCTCTTCTTACACCTAAAATCTGTCCTTGGTGGTCAACGCTTCAACAATGATAAAGAACTGTTACCACATGGTTGAATACACAGGCGGCAACCTTCTGTGAAGGATGCATGCAAAAACTTGTGGCAAGCTATGACAAGTGCCTACAAAATTTCGGCAGTTATATGGAAAAGTAGTTTAAGAGTTTTAGAATTTTGTGCAATAAAAATTTCTTCTGTATCTGCGTACAATTTCATTTTATTACCAAACGGAACTTACTTTCTGGACGCGCCTCGTATTTTGGACTACTTCATGTGAAATGTGTGAAAACAAGTCGTTTTTGGTGCAAAGTTCAGAACAGTCCCATTACTTCCACATTTTACAGTCAAGTATTCCTGAAGACAAAACTTGCAAATTCCTTTTAGCCCGTAATCTGTCAAGTTACATCATATTGTCATATTTCTCATGCCGTACCCCGTACCATAGGCGTATCCAAGGGTGCTCTTTTCAGCAGTTTTTTTTTTAGAATGCTTATCTAACGTACTATCGTTGCACTGAGTCTTCAAAACTGTTAGACTTTTCTTTGATTGGACATGTGTTAAAATGAGCCAGAGTTTAGTTGACGATGAGAATTCTTTCACCCCCCATCCTGCATCCGCCCCTGTACCTTACATCATTGACTGGTACAGAAGATGCTGTTTCGTTCTTCTTTTGGACTTAACGCCCAGTTTTAGTGGTCTACCAGGCCTCCTATTCCCAATAGATATAAGTCCATTTTCAGTCTCCCACATAAGAACTCGTCAACAATTTTCCATAATAATTTGAACTTCAAGGCTTCCTCTTTTCTTTTTATAAGCAGTTTTCCATGTATCACGAAAAATATCGTCACAAAAATGTACCTCGGTAACGTATGCTTGGAGTGTCCGGTAAACATTCAGTTTATTGCTAAACTTTTCGCAAAAGACAACGAAATATCACTTTATTGGAGAGCTTAAATGTTAGTTTCAAGCACTGTTGCCTATCCAATGATGAGACTTGAAACATGTTTCAGAAGACCAAGCGCAATTTTGATGTTCCTTGAGAGCAACATGGCCAAATAAAGTGGTGGTGTGAAGGAGTAGACACCGATGACCTTAGCAGTTTTATTCCATAAATACTTACGCACATTTGGCCTTATACCATGTTCAATCTGCCAGTTTTGAAATTTGCTGAACAAACATTTATTATACCTGTAAAAATGTAGGCACCGATAATGATTACAAATACACCTCTTGGAACTTTCGGCACAACTTCGACAGTCGATGGGCAAATATAAGTGAGTAACCTAACTGCCTTTGCGGGAAGGGAAGGCCTGTGACAGGAAATTTTAACATAACACACACTCGTTTCTACCGACAGAAACTGCAATGCTTAGATAAGCCAAGCAATAGTAATACTGGAACTTCTAATCTTGAATTATACTCTATTTTTATTTGTGACAAATATGACAGTGAAACAAAGAAACATGGCGGTTCATTCATGTCAAAATTAAAGTCTTATTGGTTCATATGTCCAGTTGTACCATGGTACAAGATTTTATCAAAAATTAACTCTGTAAGCAAATTACTGCGAAGGTCTGACGTTATTCTTTCAGAGGCGGTCAGAATGCTAGATCTGGTCAAAAACGATTTAGGTGTACACCGCATAGACAGTGCATTTGAACAAATGCTAGCTCATTCTAAATTACCTGTTGAAGATTTAGAATGTGAACCATGAACTCAATAAACTGCTTGTCCGTGTTTTCGAAAACGACATGTATTAGACCCAAAACCTAAGTTTAAAGAATTTTTTTATTTTTTGTTACATGACCAGGCGATCTTACAATTAAATGAAAGATTACATTTGTTGACAGAACACAACAGGTTTTCATTTTTGCAAAACGTTGAAAGCTGGAAGGAATTTGGCAGAGATCAAAGAAAAACACAATGTCTCAATCTTGAACAAAAGATAACAAACGAAAACAGATCGGATACTGATGGGGAAGAGCTGTTTAATGATTTCGAATTGCTTACTTTATTGGTCCACTTTAGGTTACGGTAGTAACACTAAAAGTGGGCCTTTGCGATCGTCTTTTGACAGCTCGAAATTTAAATGAAAATAACGGCTTAACTATTCATCTGACACGAAAATTGAATAACCGAATTTGTAGAGGAGAAAATTCTCTACAACTTTGCTCTCTTATGTTTTTTTCATATCTCGTAGCGTTTCAATGATATTTGCAAAAATAACGGCGATTTTGGGATGTATGTCTGTCTGTCAGTCTGTCTGTCCGTAACGTGTTCCCTGTTTTTAAGACGAACCGTTCAACCAATCAGCACAAAATTTTACAGACATGATTTTAGGCCGCCAGAGACCAGAACCTCCCTTTTTCAAATTTTTCGGACAAAAAATACGGTAGTAAAACCAAAAAAAGCCGTATGTAATATAATTGTAATTGCAAACGAACCGTTCATCTGACACGAAAATTGAATAACCTAATTGGTAGAGGAGACAATTCTCTACAACTCAACTCCCTTATGTTTTTTTTTCATATCTCGTATCGTTTGAGACATATTTGCAAAAATAACGGAGATTTGACATCCTCTATTGAATTAACGAAAACCAGCCGTTCGGAGATGTCACGTGACATTCCTCGCGTATTTGATGATTTTCTTATCGTAACTTACACGTTGTCATTTCAAAGTAACGACACACTGAGGAATTTAAAAAAAACTCATCGTTCTTCGTACGATAAATGATGAACTAATGTCTACAAATGCCATATTAACATCAGTTAACAACGGCCATTAATAGTAGAGATTAAATAAGTCCTGTTTTGGTTTATAGCCGTAGCGTAGTGGGCAAGGTGCTGGACTGTGACGCCAAACGTCGGTGGTTCAAGACCCCCCGACTGCCTAATTTTTTTTTCTAAAAGGGTTTCAGACACTCTTATTAATTAATTAATTATTATTTAGATTATTATTTTCGTCCAAAATGTTTGCAAAAACTTATTAAACTACAAATCTAAAGTGGGCCGTAAAACACGTCAGTGCGATTTTTGTTGTTGAGATTAACACAACTCCACTTCATGTGCCAAATTTTATTTAATGTCTGTGTTCCCAAATGTTTCAACATCTTAAACTGAAAATTATAAACAACTACTTACTATCAACCATGACCCAACACAGAATGAAACTTTTCACTCTGCAGTGGAGTGTGCGCTGATATGAAACTTCCTGGTAGATTAAAATTGTGTGCCGGAACCGGGACTGGAACCTGGGACCTTTGCCATTCGCGGGCAAGCGCTCTACCGACTGAGCTATCCCAACACGACTCACGATGTCCCAGGTTCGAGTTCCGGTTCCGGCACACAATTTTAATCTGCCAGGAAGTTTCATGACCCAACACAGACTGACAAATTCGGTCATCATAAGTATCGAATGAAAAGTATATTTTAAAACAGATGATATCATAAAAACGTTTGCTGATTTAAAAGCCAGAAAAATTGAATTCATTTTCTGAAAATGTTTCCGCATTTTTATGTCAGTATCAAATAAAAGAAATGCAACCTAAAAATTCTTATTTTTTTCTTTTTTTCGTGGCAAGATTTTTTTTTGGGGGGGGGGGGGGCGCTAGCTGATTTCTCGCACCGCGGCGCCCAATATCATTAAGACGGCCCTGGCTGTAATTACTATTATCTCATCTTCGCGGACAATTCCTGTTTTCTGAGGAGTACAGTAAGGGTCATTCCCACTTTTTCCCTTGTATGTACTTTTGTTGACCGTGTATGATATTTCATCGCTTTTGTCCACCATTAAATATTGTTCCTATGCTGGCGACCTACAACTGTAACTCACTGGCAGGCCTGAAGATACTGCGATTACCCTGATGAATGATGATCTGTCTTCAGTGTTAATATGGGCGTATCTCTGGAGCTTGAACGTAATGTAAAAAAACGTCACAAGTAATCTTAGCATGCCATCATAAATTAATAAGCTCAGAATTCCGCAGTCCATTTACTCCCATTCAACATGACGGTATCATGGTACCATATCAATAAAGCAGTGAAAAACTTGAATATAGCTTTGGATTAGTATTTAAACTGGACAGATAGCAGTGTCGTCTTCCGTAATTCAATATGGCACGAATAGCAGAAGCACAAGAGGTTAGAACAATGGACGCTCGTGCGCGTTACATTTGTAACAGTCGTCAATACGAGCTGCCGCTTGCGGGCAGACAAGTTACGGGTCTGCTACACGCTATGTCTACTTCAGTGTTCAAGCAAACCATTACCTCGCTCCACCAATACACCTTCCGTGTCGTCATAATATAAACACAGCGTCTCACTTACCTGGTACCCTACATAAAACTAAAACATGTTCAATCTCGTTCGCTGTCATGCTGTTCGCCTCTAGAACAAGTTGCCCTGCACTCTTCGCACAATTCGATACCACAGTACTTCTCCCAAATGAAAGTATATAGCCGATTTTGCCTCTGTCAAATAGTAAGGCCAATGCCCCCAACCCCCCCCCCCCTCCAGTTGTGATTCTTTTTTGTTTCTCTGTGAGTAATGTCACCTTTTATTCCATTATGTTCGTTAACCATTTGTAATCACATTCCTCTTTCCCTCACTTCTCCATCCCTTTCTCTATACCAATTTCCGATAGCACTCATAATTCAAAATCTACCTTTTTATAACCAGTAATTATTGTTAGATTTGTCATGAGCGAATATAAATTGTGTGTATCAGTTTCTTGAATCTGTACTATTGTAAATTTAATATACCAAGCTTATTGCAATATAAAAAAGGTAAAGCAGTTAAAAATCCGAAGATTGGTTTGAACACCACAGTGCTTTACTAGGCATGGTCCTGTTTGGAGGTGGTATGCCGTTGCCTTCCTCCGACCTGACTTACCCAGCCAGTTATAGGGGGACCTACAGTTTAACGTGGGTTCCGAACCACGGTGCAACTCGGTATTTCTCACATGAGCAATACTGCCAGAGGTGAAAGAAGTGGAAAGTGACAGATAAAAATCCTAGGACCTGGCGGGGATCGAACCCGCGACCTCTGGAGTGATAGTCTAGCACTCTACCACTGTGCAACCGAGGCGCACTGCAATGTAAAATACCAGGGCGATTAAAAAAACAATTTGCACTTCCACGTTATGTCCATTTTTTAACCCTTTCGTTCCCAGTGTTGTTCCTCGACAACAACGTATTAAAAGCTGATTCACACCGTAGTTTGTGTATCAGTTCTTAAAGTAGCATTCTTGTTGATGAACAACATACTTCTAGTATGATGTTTTGCCGCTTGGTACGGTGTGTAACCATTTCTGAGGCATTGATATATCCATCTTGGAGGTTGTGTTACGTTGCCGTCTGTATGTGGCTGTGAGTGTGAGCGTGAGTGTGGTTCATATTATTTTATTTCAGCAGTGAACTGTCTTGTCTTTCGTGCTGTGGCGAACATTATGCTACCATTATTGATCTAACAGTGTTAACCATCAACAAAATAACCTCCCAAGTAATAAAATACCTCTATACAAACGTCTGTGTTGTGTATGAAATACATGACCTTAAAACAATAGTTCGATCAAAAATTTTCAAACTTACATTATGATGTTTAGTTTACTGTATTAATACAGAAAACACTGCATTTTAATTTTTCCAAAGCTAAATTCATAATGTGGGATTGAGAGGGTTAACCACATACACAAGACTATGACAATATACATGTAAATTCACTTGTCCACATAGTCCCTAAGAGACTGACAACATTTCTCGGAACGGGCAACCATCTTTTCGATTCCGGATGCGTAGAAATCACCTCCAAGGCTATGTAACCAATTGAGTACAGCTGTTTTCATCTCCTTGTCGTTTCAGAATCGTCATCCATCGATATTTTTTTCACCTTGCCCAAAACATAAGAACTAAGTGCCGGTGTGATTTTGTTGTACGATAAGCCAACGCCGCAAGCGGCCACACGTCAGTAATGCCAGTGGCAGGTATGGCTACAGTCCAAACCTATCTTCATGCAATTATCTTTTATTCGGCAAGATGAAAAACGACCTCGGTGGACGATGAATCTGAAACGATGAGTAGATGGAAACAGCTGTACCCCAGTTGGTTACACGGCGATAGAGGTACTTTCTACGCTTCCGGAATCGAGAAGTTGATTGTGTTTACAGTCTCTTCGGAACTATGTGGACAAGTGAATTCCCATTGTATGTTGCCATACCCTTGTTACCAATGTGTATGTGGTTTAATAAATGGCTTAACTTGGAAATTAAACTTACTTTTTGATTCGCCAACAATAAGGAACGTCTAATTAGATATAAAACAGGACCTGAGGATCCTATCTTGTTACGTTAAATAAGAAATCAATCAATAAATAAGTAGTAATTAGCTGTCTATTCCAAAGTTGTTCACTTATCAGTATTTTCATGACGCTTTTCTATATGTCAAACAAACCTATTATCATGCACACTGCCCCTGTTTGTTTACTATATTTATCTCTTGGTCTCCCTCTGCGATTTTTACCCCACACAATTCCCTCCAATGCTAAATTTACGATTCCTTGATGTCTTTGTGTCCTGACAATCGATCCCTTCTTTTAGTCAAGGTATGCCAGAAATTCCTTTTCTCCCCAATTCTGAGTTAGGCGATCTACCCATCTAATCTTCAACCCTCTTCTGTAGCACCACATTTCAAAAGCCTCAATCCTCTTCTTGTCTGCATTTTTTATCGTCCACGTTTCACTCCCACACAAGGCAACACTCCACACAAATGCCTTCAAAAAGGACTTCCTTACGCTTAAATTAATATTGGATGTTAACAAATTTCTCTTTTTCAAAAATGCCTTTCTTTCCATTGTCATTCTGCATTTTATATCCTCTGTACTGCGACCATAATATTTAATTTTACGAGGTGACAAAACTCATATACCACCTTTATTGATTCGTTATCTAATCCTTCAGCATCGCCTGATTTTCTAAGACTGCAGTCTGTTAATGCTCATCTTATATGCTCCTTTCAACACACTGTCCTCCAGGTCCTTTGCTGTCTGTGCCAGAATTACAATGTCATCAGCAAAACACAAAGTTTTTATTTCTTCACTCTGAACTTTAAATCCTTCTCCAAATTTCTCCTTGCTTTTCTTTATAGCTTGCTCATTGTACAAATTGGACAACGTTGGAGAAAGGCTACAACCCTGCCTTACACTCTTCCCAACCGCTGCATCTCTTTCATGCCCTTCAACTCTGATAACTGCTGTCTGGTTTTTGTACAAGTCGTAAATAACTTTACGCTCCCTATATTTTACTCCTACTGATTTCAGAATTTGAAAGAGTGTATTCCAATCAACATTGTCAAAAGCTTTCTCCAAATCTACAAAAGCTAGAAATGTAGGTTTGCCTTTTCTTAATCTATCTTCTAAGATAAGCCGTAAGGTGAGTATTGCCTCCCGTGTTCCTACATGTCTCCTGAATCCAAACTGGTCTTCACCAAGGTATGTGTGATCCACATAAAATAAGATTATGTGGCTCACACATACCTGAGTAATATCCTTTGGTGTATTGCACGAATGTTTTCTAAGCAACCGCCTTTGTAGACTGCCTACATTTTCTCAGCGCCCTACCAATGAAATGAAGATCCCCACCTGCTCTAATTTATGGCTTTTATGACTTATATGCCCCGAAACTGATAAATGCAGAAAAACGCGACAGTGTTTACACTTCATGCAAGACGAGATTAATTATCGCCTCACCTATATACACTCTAAGACAACTCATCTACTACTTTTATCGTCTCATTACCTAATCTAATTCCTTCAGTATCGCCTGATTTTCTGACACTACATTCCATTACCCTCCTTTTACTCTTGTTAATGTTCATCTTATACCTTTCCTTCAAGACACTCCATTCCATTTAATTGTTCCTCCAGGTCCTTCGCTGTCTCTGACAATTTCTATGTCGTCAGCAAACAGCAAAGTTTTTATTCCTTCTCCCTGAACTTTAATTCCCTCTCCAAAGTTCTCCTTGCATTCCTTCACCGCTTGCTCAATGTACAGATTGAACAACATGGGGCAAGGCTACAGCCCTGTCTTACTCCCTTCCCAACCACTGCGACCCTTTCAGGCCCTTCGACTCAAATAATTGCCGTCAACAACTGACATAGCAGTCTCCTGATAATCGTAAGTAGAGGTATTTCTGCTTCGTTTAACAGCGTATAAAGTCTCTCCGACTGACTTCCTTACCTTCAGTATTCACTTGAGCGACGTCTAAAAGTTCATCTGTGGAGGTTTATACAAGGAAGACGGCAGTTTTCTCCTTCTCCTTTTTTTTCGTTCCTTTGCAAATGTGACAGATAATATCCGTGTACCAACCTCATGGTACTTGCTAAAGATGAAGGGTGTTACGATAACCTTGGCCCGGACAATTATGGTCTTTCGTATATGTTCAAATTTTTGTAGAGTCTATGGGACTTAACTACGGGGTCACCAGTCCCTAAACTTACAAACTACTTACGAACTACTTACAACTAAGGACGGCACA
The DNA here is from genome assembly GCA_026315105.1 of Locusta migratoria. NCBI lineage: Eukaryota > Metazoa > Arthropoda > Insecta > Orthoptera > Acrididae > Locusta > Locusta migratoria. The sequence goes on along the minus strand of CM048755.1, from coordinate 77,721,787 downwards.
AATATCCATGCCCGAGGAGGGATTCGAAACCCCGACCGTAGTGGCCGTGCAGACCGTGACTGGAGCGCCTCAGTCCCCTCGGCCACCGCGGCCGGCGGTCTTTCGGATATATGAGGCTAGTTTTTTCCTTAGTGTCATGCCTTTAACTGACAAAACAGCCGCATCTCACTCAGTTGATGTAACATCTGATTCTTGAAGGTAGAAATTGTGTGTGTGTGTATGTGAGTGCGTGTGTGAGTGAGAGTAAAATTTGTACCGCCTGACGATACTGGCTGTGTGTGGGAGAGCGTTTTCGTGCAACTTGAACATCCACCATACTCACCGGATCACAACCCTTCAGTTCAGTCTTCTCCTTGTTCCATCGACTCAAATTCTTTTTGAAAGGAAAGAGATTTGACGATATTCCTAACATACAACGAAACGTTGCGAGGTTCTTGAACACCATCCCTATGGAAACTTCATGCAAAGTTTCCAGGATATTTATCGAAGAGCTCAGTATTGCATAGTTATCGGAGATGCCTATTTCGAAGGACAGTAAGATAACTTTAGTTCACAGTTCATCTGCGTTAGTGTTCGCTGAACTTTGTTGTCAGAGCTTGTATAATATCGTTAGGCAGCTCCCACAAAGACGGATGTACGTACTAGTTCCCCAATATACATCCTGTTTACATGCCATAATTCAACACATCAAAATGTATGTGCTGAGCAGGGATCTGAAGACGGTAATGTTATATTACTGAAACTAGTCATTAAAGGTTTCATAACGTTAAAGGCTGAAATTGTTTACGTATTTACAAAACCATATCCATTGTGCAGTTGGCCGAATTAATGTAGCCCAGGCATTGTCTGAACTAAAATTGTTTTAACTTCAAAATCGGACACTCATGAAGCCATATGTTGCCGGCCGCGGTGGCCGAGGGGACTGAGGCGCTCCAGTCACGGTCTGAAATGTTCAAATGTTTGTATAGTCTATGGGACTTAACTACGGGGTCATCAGTCCCTAAACTTACAAACTGCTTATGAACTACTTACGAACTAGGAAGGCACAAATATCCATGCCCGAGGGGGGATTCGAACCCCCGACCGTAGTGGCCGTGCAGACCGTGACTGGAGCGCCTTAGTCCCCTTGGCCACCGCGGCCGGCGTCACGGTCTGCACGGCCACTACGGTAGGGAGTTCGAATCCCCCCTCGGGCATGGATATTTGTGTCGTCTTTAATCTTAGCTAGTTCATAAGTAGTTTGTAAGCTTAGGGACTGATGACTCCGTAGTTAAGTCCCATAAGTTCTACAAATATTTGAACTTTTTGTCAGAAAGTAAAAAATGAGCAATGTATAAGTTAGAGACGAAATAAGAAATTAGAAGAACAAAAAGCACAAGAGTGACAAACAAGTTATAGGAACGTGGAGAGACGTGTCTGGGACGAGGTGGCGCAGTGGTTAGCACAGACAGAATCGCATTCGGGAGGACGGTGGTTCCAGTCTGCTCCGTCCATCCTGATTTATGTTTTCTGTCATTTCCGTAAATTGTTTCAGGAAAATGCAGGGATGGTTCCTTTGAAAGCGCACGGCCGATTTCCTTCTCATTTCTTAATAAACTATCCGAGCTTGAGCTCCGTTTCTAATAACCAACATGTCTACGAGAAGTTTAACCTTCATCTTCCTCCCTTCCTTCTTGTCTTCGATAATGTGGCGTCGACATTCGTGTTAGCGCTGAATCAACAAATGCCCTACTTATTGAATAAATAACCACAATTTCAACATTGATCATCACAATTAACTGTCTAACCGACTGTATTAAGTGTGTTGATTTACTTTCGACTGTAACATTTCACGATGTTTAAAGTACTAGAGGAAGATATTTATCAAAAAACCCTAAACGAAGCAGTCCACAGTTCTCTTGTAACACTATGGGAAACCTTAATCACGATATCTGCCCAATATATAACCCTGATTATCTTGATTAAGAGTCACATTTCTTTATCACTGTGCTATGAAGCCAATGAGAATTATGTAGAATTTCGCTCATACCTTTTCTGTTAAGAGCATGTCTTTACAACATTACAGCTACTTATATAGAACAAAAGACGATAAAGTCCAATATAAAAATTTCTTTTTGAAATACAATACAGACAAAGGAAGAGGATTTCTGGAGCAGATACGTAAACTTCGTGGGCGATAGCAAAATGTTCAAATGTTTGTTAAGCTTAAGGGACTTAACTGCGGTGTCATCAGTCCCTAAACTTACAAACTACTTAGGAACTACCTTATAATAAAGACGACACAAACATCCATGCCCGAGGGGGGATTCGAACCCCCGACCGTAGCGGCCGTGCAGACTGTGACCGGCGCGCCGCAGACCGCTCAGCCACTGCGGCCGGCGGTCTGTAGCATTCTCAGCCGTTGCGTGACTGGGGTTGTATACTTTGACGACACAGCAATTTGAGTATACATTGTTAAAAACTCGTGTAGGAGAGAGACGAAAATGACCGCTACAGAAATGTAGGTGTTATTGTCGGCTGCTATCAGTAATTTAGAAGGCGTAATTGTGGTAGTACACCGATCTTCTCCAGTTCCGTTGGACTGCCGCTTTTACGTTTCGGCTATCTAATACTAGGCCACGGGATTCCAGGCTCACATTGGTGCTGTGGAGCCTATTATTTGGCTGTGTACTGTAACTCTTCAGGACAGAAAGACGCAGTGATATAACGGCTTCTCATTTTTCGGTGTAATATCATAATACTCGCGGTTTTCACTTCTTTAATGCTATAAACAACACAAACGTATTCCATACATTAAAGCATTTATTTATTTACGGTGATAACGAAATGATAAAGAACGTGACAAGATTCATTGTCTCGTTGTTGTTGATGGTGTTGTGGTCTTCAGTCCGGCGACTTGTTTGATGTAGCTTTCCACCCTACTTTATCCCGAGCAAGCCTCGTCATCTCCTCATAAGAACGGCAACCAGCATCCATTTGAATCTGCTTACTGCACTCGTCTCTGGCCTCCGTCTGCAATTTTTACCCCCCACACTTCCCTCTAATGCTGAATTCACGATTCCTTGATGTCTAAGAATGTGTCCTACCAATCGATCCCTTCTATACTAAATATACGCCAGAAATTGCTTTTCTCCCCGATTCTGTTCAGAACCTCTTCATTAATTGCGCGATCCATCCACCTAATTTTCAGCATTCGGCTGTAGCACCACATTTTAAAAGCCTCTATCCTCTTCCTGTCTGAAATATTTATCGTCCATATTTCACTTCTGTACAAGACAACACTCCACAAAAATGCCTTCATAAAAGACTTTCTTACGCTTACATTAATATTCAATGTTACCAAATTTTTATTTTACAAAAACGCTTTTCTTGTCAATGCCACTCTGCATTTTGTATCCTCTGTACTGTGACCATCATATGTTATTCTACTGGACAAGTAATAAAACTCATCTACCACTTTTATTGTATCGTTACCTGATCTTATTCCTTCAGCGTCGCCTGATTTTATTATACTGCATTCCACTGCCCTTGTTTTGCCCTTGTTAAAGTTCTTTTTATACGCTGCTTTCAACACACTGTCCATTCCGTTCAACTGCTCTTCCAGAATTAAAGTATCACCTGCAAATCGCAATGGTTCTTTTTTTTTTTTTTTTTTTTTTTCTTTTTTTTCCTCACCCTGAACTCTAATTCCTTCTAGAAATTTCTCTTTGCTTTCCTTCACAGCTTGTTCAGTGTACAAGCTGAATAACATTGCAGAAAGGCTACAGCCCTGTTTCAGTCCCTTCCCAGCCAATGTTTCCCTTTCATGTCCTTCGACTATAATAACTGCTGTCTGGATTTTGCACAAATCTATATCTATAAATGTGAATGTCTGTTCGGTGTACGTTTATCACGTCTGAACCACAAGACATAAAGAGCTAAAAATTTCTACTGTTACTAATGTCTATCCGGGGAAGGCTTTAGGCACAGTTTTATGGCGATCGGATAGCTATTTATCTATATATATTAATGTGAATGTTTGTTCGGTGTACGCTTATCACGTCCGAACAAAAAGACGCAGAGACTTAATTATTTGTACAGGTACTAATTTATACCTGAGGAAGGTTCTAGGCACGGTTTTATAGCGATATGATAGATATTTAGTAATTTGAAGAATATAATGCGAAATGCGGAACAATAATTACTCGTTGAAAATGGTTTTATTGGTTGTATTGTTGCTTGAGGGTTGATAATGATAAAAGGGTGGAGTACATTGGGATGGAAAGTTATCGGTGTATATAAAATTCTACGTGTGTGTGTGTGTGTGTGTTAGTACACAGAACGCAAACGAATGATGTGTGTGTAATTGTTGTCCGAAGTCTCCCGTTGTACACCATAACAGTTCCATGCCGATAGCTATAAGGGGGTGGAAGATTTGGTGGTTGAAAGTCGCAAACGAATGATCTGTGTGTAATTGTTGTCCGAAGTCTCCCGTTGTACACCATAAAAGTTCCATGCCGATAGCTATAAGGGGGTGGAATATTTGGTGGTTGAAAGTTGTCAAATTATAAAACAATTCGGACTGAATGCCAGCGATGACGTTTGCGACTCTATAACAAGGAGGTTACATACAGCGAAACGTGATGCCACGGACCATATCTTTGGTCTATGCGTGCTACAATGTCTTCAGCTCTTTCTCTGTACGGATAAGCATACGAATAAAGAAATATAAGAATGAATAAATAAATAAATAGCACACTACTGAAAGATAGCTTATCTATCATAATCAACCAACACGCGAGCGGAGCCGCGGGTTTAAGCTAGTTTAAAATATCCTTCCGTTCTCTATATTTTACCCAGGTCACCTTCTACCACCTTTTCCACTCTTCTGTAAATAATACCTGTTGAAATATTGCAATCACGACTTAATAAACTGATGGTTCTGTAATTTTCACACCTGCCTGTGCCCGCTTTCTTTAGAATGGAGATTATTACATTTTTCTTAAAGTTTGATGGTACTTCGCCCTTCTCATACACCTTACACACAAGGTGAAATAGTTTCGTCATGGCTGGCTCTCCGAAAGACCTCAGTAGCTCTGATCTAAGGGAATGTTGTCTACTCCAGGGGTCTTGTGTCCATTTAGGTCAGTCAGTGATCTGTCAAATTCATCTCTCAGTATAGTATCTCCTGTTTCATCTTCATCTACTTCCTCTTTACTTCCTCCAATATTGTCTGGAAGTTTCTTTTCTTCGTAGAGCCTCTAGATATATTCTTTCCACCTTTCAGATTTCCCTCCTTTGCTCAGAATTGGTTTTCCATCTCAGTTTTTGATATTCATACAGCTGTTTTTCTTGTGTCCGAATGTCTTTTCTTTTCCTCTAGAAAGTATGTATTCTCCCCTAGTTACACGTTCTTCTATAGACTTGCATTTGGCCAGTAGACACTACTGGTTAGCTATTTTGCACTTCCTGTCACTCTCATTCCTTAGTCGTCTGTACTCCATTTTGCCTGTTTCATTTACTGCATTTTTATATTTTCTCCTTTCATCCATTAAAATCAGTATTTGCTGCGTTATCCAAGGTATTTTTGTAGGTCTTGCCTTTCTACCTATTTGGTCCTTTGATTATTTCACTATTTCTTCTCTCAAAGCTACCCATTCCTCTGTTACTGTTTTATTTTCCCCTGTTTCTGTGAATTGTTGCTTAAAGCTTCCCCTGAAATTCTCAAGAACTTCAGGTTCTTTCAATTTATCCAGGTCCCATCACTTTATTTTTCTACCTTCCTGATTTTTTTTTCAGTTTCAGTCTGCATTTCGTAAGGAATAAGTTAAAGTCGAGGCTATATCTGCCACCTGGTTTCGAAATCTATGAATCACTGCTATAAAATCTATCTGGTACCTTCCGGTGTTTTCTGGTCTCTTCCATATATACAGTCGTCTTTCATGATAACTTACACTAAGTGTTGGTTATGATTATGTTTCATGCAAAATTCTACCAGGCGGCTTCCTCTTTCATTCCTTTTCCCCAGTACAATTGCACCTAGTATTTTTTCTTCCCTTCCTTTTCCCACTACTGATTTCCTGTCTCCCATCAGAATTAAGTTTTCCTCTCCATTACTGATTACTGAAAAGAAACGTTGCTGGATATGAAGACAGACCAGTCTCTATCTTCAGTGTAGCAGGGGTCGGTAAACACTGCGTAGCAGTAGACAATGAGTTTGAAGAAATGGTGGACGCCCCTGATGATGAGGAAAATCCTTCTGGACTTGGTCCGGCTTCTCATTCAGTACTAGGAGTGTAGCTTTCAGGGGTCTTCTACGCCTGTCACAAAGTTTCCTGAAACCGGCGAGCAGAGTCTCAAACAGCCGTCAGCATCATTAGTGGGTGACTCTCGGTGTTTTCTCATTTCATAAGTTTTTTATTAAAAAGGTAAAGCAGTCAACAATCCGAAGATTGGTTTGAACACCACAGTGCTTTAGTAGGCATGGTCCAGTTTGGAGGAGGTATGCCGTTGCCTTACTCCGACCTTCGAACTGACTTACCCAGCCAGTTATAGGGGGACGTACAGTTTAACGGTATTTTTCACATGAGCAATAGTGCCAGAGGGGAAAGAACTGGAAAGTGACAGATAAAAATCCTAGGACCTGGCGGGGATCGAACCCGCGATCTTTCGATTTGTAGTCTAGCACTCTACCAATGTGCAACCGAGGCACACGTAAGTCTTTTATTATTATTATCAACGTCGAATTTTATTGGAAGCGGACGAAGAAAAGAAACAGAAGGCAGCACTAAATCCTCATAGCCGACCACTGCTGGCGGCAATAGCGTAGTCGACAGCCTCATCTCGGACGACTCTAGTATCAAATAAATCGGGAAACAGTCCAACTCTCATAGATATGTCTTAACAGAGCGATTTCAAACCTTTGCAGCATCATCCTGAGACTCGAAACCAGCCACCTGTCAATAAATGTCTACGCGATCTAAACTGTTTCACGATTTATTCTGATTACTTGTAATGAACGCTATATCTTCCTCAGTTTAAAAAAAATGAAATACACCTCACGTATTTTCTCGACAATGGAAAGAAGTATAACTCTCCTCCCACTGATAAAAAAATTTCGAAGTGTTATCTGTATTTTGTACATAGCATAAAACGCATAAACTTTAAACTGTTTAGCGACTACATTTTTCACTGGAGACTTTTCAAAATATGCCCCTATCCTTTACAACGTAGCTGCAGATACTACAGTAATATGTTACATCATTTCGCATTACCCGTCACACCAATATAAATATATATTCTTAAAGAATGGATACCTAGTTGAACGCCCTCCGTTGGATATCACGATCTTGGAACTTTTTTAATCATCATGGAGCACCATTTTTCATTCAGTATTGATGATGCAAGTTAATGGTGTGCTTGGAATATTTCTTGGATATCTATGATGTCCGTTTCGTTACATCCCATATCTCTGCACTCGGACGCTCATTTTGCGTCGCAGTCCTGATCCAGGCTTTGATTTTTCCTGACGTGAGTGTTAACACAACACTTGCAAATGGATCTTACTAGAGACTCAACGTGTGACATCGTACTCAAGGGTTTCTTGACAGTTTAGAACCAAGGACATCGAATCGTGCTGCTGCTTTACCAGGTCTGGTGGTAAGTTTATGCAGATTCAAAACGTGATTTAGCCTGATACCTAGACTTTGCTTTTATATTGCAAATTCGGGAACCCTGTTAAACGTTTCAGTTCCGTATTACGTACAACAATGCCTCCCAACCTATTGGTCGCGACCTCCAGGGTTGGGGATCATCACAGAGCTTTACGTGGGAGGCTCGCAATAGGAGGCGATTACATACGGCCGGCCGCGGTGGCCGAGGAGACTGAGGCGCTCCAGTTACGGTCTGCACGGCCACTACGGTCGGGGGTTCGAATTCCCCCTCGGGCATGGATATTTGTGCCGTCCTTAGTTGTAAGTAGTTCATAAGTAGTTTGTAAGTTTAGTGACTAATGACCCCGTAGTTAAGTCCCATAGACTCCACAAACATTTGAACATTTGATTACATACGTTTTATGACAGTCATTTTCTATTGTAGAAATTAAAATTGAATTCATAAATACGTTTTTCAGTGTTGTGAATTAACACGAGTTTTTTAATTTAGACGAGCATCATAGAGAATTTGCAACATCATCGAGGAGGTCGAAGAGGAAGCACCGGAGGCAACTGCAACTCCAGCACCGTCGCTAACTGCACTGCAGGCGCAACTGTCAAAAAAATGTTCAAATGTTTGTAGAACTTATGGGACTTAACTACGGGGTCATCAGTCCCTAAGCTTACAAACTACTTATGAACTAGCTAAGACTAAGGACGGCACAAATATCCATGCCCGAGGGGGGATTCGAACCCCCGACCGTAGTGGCGGTGCAGACCGTGACTGGAGCGCCTTAGTCCCCTCGGCCACCGCGGCCGGCACGCAACTGTCCTACCAAATTACTTCCTAATCCTAGCCTATTTCTCTAGTTAGTTTTTTTCTGTTCACCACTCAAGTGAACGCTAATTAATATAGCTAGGAAATGGTTTCTCTATTTTATGTTAGCTCGTAGCAGAGCGCAGCGCAAAGACGCAATAGTCACTTTAAAAAGAATAAAAAAACTGTCTAGATCGCTAAAATTATATTCATTTACAAGCTGAAAACCCGGCGTTGCCCGGGTATTTATTTATTTATTCGAACCTTAAGTTAGTACTTTTCCTATCCACTCTCTCTCTCTCTCTCTGTCCATCTCCTTTTTTCTAAAAACATGTTACATTTATCAGAGAATATATAATCAATCACAGCTAAAATGCACTCGTTTCGAAGAATCCAATCACGAAATTCAACAATAATGATTGTAATAATATTACAGATGGATCACTTAATGTCATGCGCGAAACGTCAAATCGATTTTTTAAAGAGATGTGATATAAGACCAAATAAATAAAGCAGTAAAAAAGAAATTTCTTTTATTTCCTTATTCCTATGCTTATCCTTGCAGAGAAAGAGCTGAAGACATTGTAGCACGCATAGACCAAAGATATGGTCTGTGGCATCACGTTCGCTGTACGTAACCTTCTTGCCATAGAGTCGCAAACGTCATCGCTGGCCTTCAGCCCGAATTTTTTTTTTATAATTTGACGACTTTCAACCATCACATCTTCCAGCCTCATATAGCTGTCGGCATGGAACTGCTATGGTGTACAACTGGAGACTTCGGACAACAATTACACACACACCATTCGTTTGCGTTCTGTAGTTTTCGCTGCATAGCGTAATATTAACACACACACGTAGAATTTTATATACACCGATAACTTTCCATCCAAATATACTCCACCCTTTTATCATTATCAACTCTCAAGCAACAATGCAACCAATAAAACCATTTTCAAAGAGTAAATACAATTTTCAAAGAGTAATTATTGTTCCGCATTTCGCGTTATATTCTTCAAATTACTAAATATCTATCAGATCGCTATAAAACCGTGCCTAAAACCTTCCTCAGGTATAAATTAGTAACTGTACAAATATTTAATTTTGTGCGGTCTCGTACAGGAAATTTGTCTACTTTATAAAAAACAAAAGAATCACGTCTCTATTCTCTGACAACTGATTGGCGCAAGTTTACTTGGCCACCGCCCCTGCATATTCAACACATGGATGATTGTCGTATCACTGGTCACTGAGTACTGCGACTGTCCTGATCAGCATAGCAGGAGTCTCTAGAGTGACATCACAATTGCTGGACTGGTGTTCAAATCGCACTCTAAATTTTATTTTATTTATAGAGTTCACTGAATTGATTTAACGATTATTTGTGATAACATTTTCTCTGTAATCCTCTGTTAGCCCTGTTCTTAGCCATATTTGCAATTTTTTCCTTTCGGAATGGTCTGTTTCCTGACAGTTTGAAGTACTCAGTAGTGAAACCACTTAAAAAAAGAGAAAGGGAGTAATGTATAATTTCAGTTCCCATATTTTGCTGTCAAATGTACAGTTTGGTTTCAGAAATGACTTAACAACCGAAAATACTATGATCACTATTTTTATGAGGCACTTGATGAAGTAAATAAAAAACTGCAAACGCTACGCATTTTCTTTGATTTAACAAAAGCATTTGATTGTGCTGATCACAAAATTTGTTGCATAAGTTGTAAGGTTATGGTGTAAAGTGAGTAGCTCACAATTGGTTCACCTCTTACTTTAATAACAGACAGCAGAAAGTAATTCTCTGCAGTGTTGAAAGTGGCTGTGATATGCATTCACAATGGGCCCCAGGTTAGTGGAGGGAACCCCACAGTTCTGTTCTGCGGCTGCTGTTGTTCCTCATTTATATAAATGACATGCCTTCTTGTAAAACAGGTAATTCTAGGGTATTTCTGTTTGCTGATGACACCAGCTTGGCAATGAAGGATGTTATTGGCAATATTGACGCATTATCGAATAATGCAGTTAAAGAAATACGTTGATGGCTTGCAGAAAATAAATTGCCGCAATGCAGTTGCCGAGTGCTCTGAAGGGTCTTGCTGCTCGTCGTCGGAGGTTCGAGCTCTCTCTCGGGCATGGGTGTGTGTGTTGTCGTTAACACAGGTTAGTTTAAGTAGTTTGTAAACGTAGGGACTGATAACCGCGGCAGTGAAGTCCCTTAAATTTACGAACACATTTGAAAATAAATTGATGCTAAATCATAGTAAGACTCAATTTTAATATTTTCTAAAACACAGTTCAACAAAAATTGACATTTAAATTACACAGAAAGGGCATATGATAAGTGAGACTGAATAGTTGAAATTTCTAGGCGTTCAAATAGATAGTAAGCTGTCGTGGAAAGCTCATGTTCAGGATTTTGTTCAAAAAGTAAATGATTCGTTTTTTATCATTCGAACCGTTTCCAAATAAGTGATAATACAACAGTAAAAGAAGTCTACTTTACTTATTTTCATTCGCTTACGACCTATGGTGTTCTTTCTTGGGGTAACCCCCCCCCCCCTGATTAAAAGGGGTATTTGTGGCACAGAAACGAGCGGCTGGAACAATTTGCCGTATAAGCTCGCGAACTTCTTCTCGACTCCTGTTTACTAGCCTGGGATTTTTGACAATGGCTTCTGAATATATATTTTCTTTAATGTCCTTTGTTGTTAATAATATTTGGTTATTCTCAAGGCATATTAGCTTTCACTCACTTAATACTAGACAGAAATTGAATATGCATTTGGATCACACCTCCTTGACCCTCGTTGAGAAAGATGTGCAGGAATCTGTCGCATCCATTACTAAAAAGCTGCAACAAGTATACAGAAAGCTCAGTCGTAATACACGCACTTTCAAGGCTAAACTGAAGAGTTTCCTCACGGCTCAGTCTTTCTGTTCTGACGACGAATTCCAGAAAAAGTAAACAGTCTATCTAATTTCTGTGTTACGTTGTTGCTTCTTATTTTTGTTTTGTTTAGGCCTGTCATGGTTCTTTCGTGGGCACTTGCGTGGCGAGCATGGGCCCCGAGCTAATGCAGTCTTTCTTCCTTCTTTCCTCCCTGGACTGCATTTCCCTTTCACTCCTCACAGGGGGAGCATTTTGGTCCCCCTGCCCCAAACAACAAACCAACCAACCTTAGGCCTATCGTGTCTCCATCTACATAGATACTCTGCAAATCACATTTAAGTGCCTGGCAGAGGGTTCCTTAACCACTTTCATAACTTTTCTCTACCGTTCCATTCTCTAATAGCGCGCGGGAAGAAAGAACACCTAAATCGTTCCGTTTTCGATCTGATTTCTCTTATTTTATTGGGATGGTCATGTCTCCCTAAGTAGGTGGGTGCTAGCAAAATTTTTCACATTCAGAAGTAAAAGTCGGTGATTGAAACTTCGCAAACAGATCACGCCGCAATGAATAACGTCTTTCTTTTAATGATTTCCACCCCAATTCGTGCAACATTTCCGTGACGCTTTCCCCCCGTAACGTGACAAAACAAAACGAGCTGCCCTTCTCTGAACCTTCTCAATGTCCTCCGTCAGTCCCACCTGGTGAGGGTCCCACAACGGGCTTCAGTACTCCAGGAGAGGACGCACAAGTGTGATGTAGCCAGTCTCTTTGGTGGAGCTGGTGCATCTTCGAAGCGTTCTGCCAATGAAACGTAACCTTTGGTTCGCCTTCCCCACAATATTTTCTGTGTGTTCTCTCCAGTCAAAGTTGTTCGTAATTGTAGCTCCTAGGTATTTGGTAGAATTTACGACTTTAAGTTTTGACTGATTTATCGTGTAATTGAAATTCAACGGATTTCTTTTAGTGGTCATGTGTATTACTTCACACTTTTCTTTATTTAGTGTCAATTGCCAATCTTCGCACCAAGTAGAAATTTTGTCTAAATCGCTTTGCAGTTGCTTTTGATCCACTGTTGACTTCACTAACCGATAAACGACAGCATCATCCGCGAACAGTCTAAGGGAGCTATTCAGATTGTCTCCTAAATCGTTTATAAACACGAGAAAGAGTAGGGGACCTATAACGCTTCCCTGTGGAACGTCAAATATCACTTCTGTTTTACTCGACGACTTACCGTCAATTACAACGAACTGTGTCCTTAACTGACTGATATTAGTTTCACTTTACCTAGTACTAATTGTTTATTACAACTTTTGTACTTAGTCGTTCCATGACAACGGAGACCACTACTCAATTTGGTCCTGGGAAACGTGATATTTATAAATAAAATACAAAAGATGGGAGAAAAATTAAATACGTTGTCTTTGAAATTGATGACATCGTTTTATTATGATTCTTGGGAAGGGGAGCGGGGGTGTGCCCAGAATTTACTTTACTTGGAAAGGGATCCTATATTCAAAAAAGTTGAGAAACACTGATCTGATGTGATGTGGGCCAGGGCGCAGCTGAGCTCCCGATATGACGTTTCTGGAAAGCGTGTGGACGGACGTCTTGCGGGGGAAGATTTTCCGGGTGGTGAATGACAACAAGCTGTTCCGGGAGCGTCTGTGGCAGGTCACCCGGCCCTCTTAATGCGGGTAAACAGAAACGTACATCAATCGGCAACCGCCGCGAATGGCACAACCGGTTTAAATCGACAACTCAAGCAGGAGACGGCGAAAAAAGGTGCGCCTCCAGATGGAAGCCGGAGTAATTAGAGGCTCGCAATGAACACACATGCACGCCACCGATGCTAAGCAGCGCCTAAAAAACGCCCGCTTTGTGCCAGTGTGTATTAACACGTTAATATAATGATCCGCTGTCATTTATAGCCGCCTCACTCCGCTCATTATACACAATAACCGTAGCTCAGCGTCGCCGCGACTTAGGTGGTATTATAAATAATGACTGATTGCGTAATTATAATAGAAATGCAGTGGAGAAGCTTGAAAAAGAAAAACGGCCGCCAGCCTTCCACGCTTTTCTTGGCGCGGACCCACTGCAGATGCGTGCTGCAAGTGTCTAACTACATGCAGGATATTTCACAAGCCACATCTCTCACCTCGAGCCTCGGAAATGCAAGAAACCTTGCTTAGAATAACAGTCGATCATAAATAAAACTAGTGGCCTGTGTCATTTCCATGCTACCACAAGAAACAATTTAGTATAGGGAAACAAAGTAGCACAGTGACCGAGCGACGCAGTGGTTAGCACACTGCACTCTCATTCAGGGGGACGGCGGTTCATTTCGTGGTTTCCCTCCAGGCAAATGCCGGATGGTTCCTCTGAATTCCTTTCCCATGTTTATCAGAACAAGGCTCGCTTGTGCTACGTCTCTAATGACCACGCTATAGACGGGACGTTAATCGCTAATCTCCTGTCACCCAAACAAAGTAACGAGATATCAGTACCATAGGAAGGCAATGATACATAATTGGATGGCGTTAGTGTGTCATTATATTTTAAATAAACAGTGGGGGTTGGGGTTGGGTTTTTTGGTTGGGATAGGGGGACGAAACTACTGAGGTTATCAGTCCCCCGGTGGGGAGGGGAAGGAGTGAGGATAGGAAAGGTGGGGAGGGGGAAAGGAAATGCAGTACGGGAAGTAAAGAAGGAAGGAAGACTGCATTAGCTCGGGGCCCCGTGTTTGCCATGCACGTACTCACGAAAGAACCGTGAGCCCCCTGGGGGAATAGACAGTGCTAAATACTCTCTGTATAAAGTAATTATAATAGCGAAAAACACGTAATCCTACACATCTGATAGTGCTTTTATTTGCCACTGCGAGATTTCGATGAAATGTTTAAAACAAAGTTGGTGAGATACATGATCGTTGTTTCATCGTCAAAATGTTCAAATGTTCGTTAAGCTTATGGGACTTAGCTGCGGGGTCGTCAGTCCCTAAATTTACAAACTAATTATAAACTAACTTATGCTAAAGACAACACAAACATCCATGCCCGAGGGAGGATTCGAACCCCCGACCGGGAACGGCCTCGCGCATCGGAACATAGCACCTCAATGCGCTCGGCCACTCCGCCGTGGCTCATCGTCAAACTCCACTCTCTGTGACTTACAATCAATTTTCTACAACAAAGTGTAAGCTTTTTTCAAGTATCCTTTCCGAAAGGCACTTGCTACATTTACATACCGATATTAGCACTTGAAAATGTAATTAATGTGGCTTTTGATATTGGACTGCTCGAGTGAGCGACTTTATCGAAATTCCTCCGTTGTACTTTGATGACCTACATAAGCACTATTAGGTGTGCGGGGTATGTGTGTTTTCCGCTGTGGACTCGCGGTATGGCCGCGTGGCCTAAGACGTCATGCTACGGACTGGGCAGCTGTTCCCGCCGAAGGTTCGAGTCCTCCCTCGAGAATTGGTTTGTGTGTGTGTGTGTGTGTGTGTGTGTGTGTGTGTGTGAGAGAGAGAGAGAGAGAGAGAGAGAGAGAGAGAGAGAGAGAGAGTGCGTGCGTGCATGTTGTCCTCAGCGTAAGTTTGTTTAAGTAGTTTCTAAGTCTAGGGACTGATGACCATAGCATTTTGGTCCAATAGGTTTGCAAACATCTGAACATCTTTTGATTGGAAATGTAACGATATAATGACATCATGGAATTAGGTATAACTTCCCTCCCATTGTATCGATGTCTTGTTACTTTGTTTCCATCTACTAAAATGTCTCTTGTGCCAGAAAGCAACTTTGCATAGAGACCACTGCTTTTCAATGAACAAGTTTTATTCTAAGCGTTGTTTCATGCGCTTGCAAACATTTAACGGCAAAGGTGTGCCCTGTACTAGTTTCTACACGGTTATACCCTGAGAATAAGTGTGTCGGTAGCAGCTCCATGTGGCCCGAATTTTACTAATTATAACACTGCCATCAGGGAACGGGATTGTATAAAGTGAACCAGAACATCAATGACAATCTTGCAGAGATGTTAGTATGGACGAAATAAGTACGGGCTCTAAAATGCTATGTCATGAGGTACGGTCGATTGTTCGTCTTCACTACATGAGACACAGTTCTTCTACTAAAAGGTCTTTGCTTTTCATATTTTGAGAGTTGGCAGTAGTGACAAAAACGACAAACAACTAACTGCCCAGTAAGCATGGGCTCTGGAGTGCATACCTTAAGAGTTATGAGCACCCTTTCATCTTCGTTACCGGCGCTGCGACATTTGTTACTCTAAACTGGTGTACATAGCTTTTAGGGCAAGCCATTTGGAGCTCATGTTTAGGAAAGTACCAGCTCTGGAAGTGTGTCGGTGGAGTTCTGGGTCACTATCCGTGTTGGAGGACGTACATTCCTGCTGCACTCATTTCAGACTTGGTAAGTTTCTCCGCAACGCACATAGCCTCTGTTGTATCCCATTGCAATGAGTCGAAGATTTTCCGTGACACTATAACGCTCTGTAACCACACACGTGACTAGCCTTGTAGCTCTTCTGTGAATTTTTTCATTCTCTTCGGCGAATCCAAATGGATAGCTCAACAATTTGGTCGAACAAAATGTCCTGTAAGCTACCTCTGTTCATTACGGCTTCGCCGCTTTTATCATCGTCTTGAACGACGTATCATTGTTTACCTCGCCCATGGAAAATGTTCAAATGTCTGTAAATCTATGGAACGTAACTACTCTGGTCATCAGTCTCTATGCTTACAAACTAGTTCAAATGTTCAAATGTTTGTACAGCTTATGGGACTTAACTACAGGGTCATCAGTCCCTAAACTTACAAACTACTTATGAACTACTTACGAACTAGGACGGTACAAACTAGTTAAACTAATTTATGCTAAGGACAACAAATACACCTATGCCAGAGGGAGGACTGGAACCTCCGACGTCCGCATCTAGGCGCCTTGGAACGCTCGGCCACTCCATCACGGCTCGCCAGATATCGACGTCTGAGGCACAAATGTTTCGAGGCGCGATCGATATAATCATAAACATGTGCACATGAACTCTAAAGAAGTTGATCCAATAGTTTCCTGGGCCAATATATAAGGGACTCCTAGCTACCAGATAATACTTCACAGAGAAATTCTGTAGGATTCAGACTTATTGCTTCCAGAATAGATTTTCTTCTGTTATTTGTATTGTTTGAACAAGTGAATGTGCCAAAATAATATATCTGAAACACAAATCTTCAGCTGGGTATGCCTCCAAATTATTACATCTTCACTGAGTAATTAGTTCGGGAATTGTCTTTTTATGGTGTGAAAGATTTATGTTGGTAAGGCTAAAGTCAAAGTCTTTGACTGTCGTCCCCTCTTTAACACCCAAACCGGTGCGTATCATCGAGGTGCAAGATGAAACTTCTTCTCCGCAGAAGACTGACCATGATTCCAACACCGATCGAGGAAAGGAAGGAACATTTGGTTTAATGTCCCGTCGACATCGTGGTCATTAGAGACGGAGCACACGCTCGGATAATTTCTGGCAGGGACGGGAAAGGCGTGTTTTTTGAAGGGACCACCCCGGCATCTTCATGTAGTGACTTTGGGAAATCACGTAAAACCTGAATCTGAGAGGCCGGACGCGGGTATGAACCGTCGACCTCACGAGTCCAGTGTCTACCACTGCACCGCCACGCCCAGTCCCATGTAGACGCCGACAGCTCAACTTGCATTCCAGAGGATGCTAAATACATCGCTAAATTCATTCAGCCTAATTCCAGGAGTGATCCTTAAAAAAATATATATGATCCATTTCCTTCCCTACCCTTTCCCCACCTCCAGGCTGAACACGCTAAAGACAGCGTTGTCGTGCGCCCTAATACCATGATCACCATGATCACCCAGTCCGTGGGATGGATATCCCAGCTGCAGGGTGCCTGCCAAGGGCAACAGATATTGAATTTGTATTTCATACAACTACTGACCGAATTTGGAAAAAAATTAAAGTGCCGTCAGAATCTACTCATTAAGGTGTGTAATTTGATGTTAAAATTGTAAAACAATACGACAAGTATTACAGCTACAAACGGTGTGTTTGTCTTTAGGTAACGTAGCTTATTGATCGAAAATACCCGAGATATATTCATTCAGTATTTGAGAATGGGAGCATTTATAGACTTGCAACAATCTTTAAACATGCCAATCTTTTCTAATATTTTCCTCGCTTCAATGCTTATCGTCTAGTATATGACATATAAGCTAAATTGCAAAGTGCGTTAATATGCGTTCTACATAGTGCGTACCGAGAAACATGTAGAAATGCATCAATTACTGTCGATAACACTAAACTGAAGCATATTTACCTATCGTGACCAGATGAAGCTACGTGTGTGTAGGACAACAGATTTAACTCGATGGACGATATTTTGTACATTATTGACGGTTCTTACAATGGTGTCTGAATATTTATCGTTTTCTGATACTTCTGAATTTTCTTTGAAGTTAACCCTTTAATGCATAGTGTAGCTGATCAGCTGCATACCTTATTTTTCCCATTATCTCTCAAACTGAGCAACATTTTACCACAAATTCATTTGTAGCTGCTTGTATACAGCGTTACATATGCTAGTAGCTCGTCCTAGAAATTATAAATTGCATATTGCTAATGAATCATTTCGACAGTTAGCTGCATTGAGTTACTCCTAACATGAGCGTTTGTTTATATTAGTATTCCTCGTTTGCCGTATAGAAGTAGTCAAAGACATACTAATGTTGCATTGTGAGAGGCTTAGTGACATTTTACTACATCGGGTACAACATGGAAGCACTATATAGCTGACCAGCTATGAACCTTATGTTGCTAGTAGTGCATAATAATTATAAGGATTTTTTTTTCCAATATTTTCTTGGTATAAACACACTATACATTAATCGTGGTAGTTTTTATAGCTTCAGATATAAAGTCATGCACTAAAGAGTTAAACTGTGTGAATTTAAAGCTACTTCAAAATGTTCAAATGTTTGTATAGTCTATGGGACTTAACTACGGGGTCATCAGTCCCTAAACTTACAAACTACTTATGAACTACTTACGAACTAGGACGGCACAAATATCCATGCCCGAGGGGGAATTCGAACCCCCGACCGTAGTGGCAGTGCAGACCGTGACTGGAGCGCCTCAGTCCCCACGGCCACCGCGGCCGGCCTTAAAGCTACTAATTTAATGTTATGAACATTTATATAACTATCTATCACGGTTTAAGTAAATTCATTCTCTGTTTTATTTTTAACCACATGTTTACCTACTGCTAAAGACGAATGGTTTACGTTGGTTCTGAAGCATTTTTGTACGTATCAGTGGACACAATAGTTACAGGGGAAAGTTGTCCCTGTAGGCAGTGACATTTAAAATGAATACATGAAGAGCAAGCTCGAATACTGTAAGCAAATTCAGACGGGTGGTAGGATGCATTAGTTATGCAGACAATGAAAGAGTTTCACAAAATACACACGTGGAGAGCCGTATCAAACCAATATTTAGACTGAAAACTACATCAATTGCAGCGTTTAAATCATGACCACAATTATTACGTGTAGACGTAAATATGACAGCGTGCCATGTTATTTGACAGAAAATTTTACGTGAGAGCCGAAATCTCGCACCAACAATACAATGGCCAAATCTGCGGTAGAAGATGCAACACGTGAGACGTCGTTTGTGACACTTTGCTTTTACATCTTTTTGAAAAAGGAATGCTCGACTGTCTCCGTGACGCGCATAATGAGGCGGTGTCGTGGGAGGGGGCGCTAAGTGTTCTCGACCGTGAGCATCCTTGCGGTCTGCAACATGGCCAGACTTGTCGCTCTGCGCCGCCTTTTGTCGCCTCATATCAGACTCCTAATCTCTCACCGCGACATGTACCTCCTATCAGGCGCTAGCTGTGTTATGCTATTCATACAAGTGCCTGTAATACCACTTGTCTAATTAAGAGTACATAATGAACGACGGAGGAGTCACGCTCGTTTCTCTAACTGCTGTACCGACGACCGCGAACAACGCTGTACCAGGAGGGCAAATTACGGCTATGTCTTGTCGGTTCAACCTTTGACTCCTTGCGCGATAATACGATAGAAACAGCTAGTGTTGTTGCTCGCTGTGTCTAGGTTTAGCGTTTCGTCGACATTAGGCTCGTTTCCGCAGGTTAAGAGGCCGCTAAAGCAATGCAGCGTTCGTAAAGAGCTTATTGTACATCTAAATGAACACTTCCCGGATCTCTTTTCACTACGCGCCACATGGCAATTCATTCTAGTATTAGTCGAGTCCGATACATTTGCCAGGAAAATAGACACACAAATGAGTTTCATAAATTTACAAATAGAATATGACGCAGTACCAGTAAAAATTCACCGAACTCGTAAAGAGAGCACAGTTTATACAATAAATGTTCCTGCAGTTAAAACATTACGAGTGATTAGCGACACGAATCAAAACAGGGTAAGAAAATCTCCCGAGTGATACAACTACCTAACCAAAGGTCTTATATCTTAGATAAAGATGCAGTAAAGCTCCTACATATTATCTGAAATAAGTTCTTAAAGAATTGATGAAAAATTGGGTAGGGATGGGCGTAGACATAGATGGGGACTACTTATCGTCTACTATACGCCGGAGTTCATATAATATTGGCTACCATTAACTACGATATAGAGAAGAATAATAATGATGAAAATCTTATAAACACATTATAAGACCATACTAACAATTATTGTATCTTATCTTTTCTTTTTTGTTTCTGTAGAACAAAATATTTCTCTTCAGTAAGTAAACAACATGACATCTTCATAGATGAAAAACTGTTGAGGCATGTCAAAAGTATAAACACATACCTGGCCATTAAAATTGCTACACCATGAAGATGACGTGCTGCAGACGCGAAATTTAACCGACAGGAAGAAGATGCTGTGATATGCCAATGATTAGCTTTTCAGAGCATTCACTCAAGGTTGGCGCCGGTGGCGACACCTACAACGTGCTGACACGAGGAAAGTTTCCAACCGATTTCTCATACACAAACAGCAGTTGAAGCAGTTGACCGGCGTTGCCTGGTGAAACATTGTTGCAATGCCTCGAGTAAGGAGGAGGAATGCGTACCATCACGTTTACGACTTTGATAATGGTCGGATTGTAGCCTATCGCGATTGCGGTTTATCGTATCGCGACATTGCTGCTCGCGTTGGTCCCGATCCAATGAGTGTTAGCAGAATAAGGAATCGGTGAGTTCAGGAGGGCAATACGGAACGCCGTGCTGGATCCCAACGGCCTCGTATCACTAGCAGTCGAGATGACAGGCATCGCATGGCTGTAACGGATCGTGCAGCCACGTCTCGATCCCTGAGTCAAGAGATGGGGACGTTTGCAAGACAACAACCATATGCACGAACTGTTCGACGACGTTTGCAGCAGCATGGACTCTCAGCTCGGAGACCATGGTTGCTGTTACCCTTGACGCTGCATCACAGACAGGAGCGCTTGCGATGGTGTACGCATCGACGAACCTGGATGCACGGATGGCAAAATGTCATTTTTTTTTTCGGATGAATCCAGGTTCTCTTTACAGCATCATGATGGTTGCATCCGTGTTTGGCGACATCGCGGTGAACGCACATTGGAAGCTTCTATTCGTCATCGCCATACTGGCGTATCACCCGGCGTTATGGTATGAGGTGCCATTGGTACCACGTCTCGGTCTCCTCTTGTTCGCATCGACGGCACTTTGAACAGTGGCCTTTACATTTCAGATGTATTACGGCCCGTGGCTCTACCCTTCATTCGATCTCTGCGAAACCCTACATTTCAGCAGGATAATGCACGACCGCATGTTGCAAGTCCTGTACGGGCCTTTCTGGATACGGAAGATGTTCGACTGCTGCCCTGGCCAGCACATTCTCCAGATCTCTCACCTATTAAAAACGTCTGGTCAATGGTGGCCGAGCAACTGGACGTCACACGCCAGTCATAGATTCTTGATGATCTGTGCTATCGTTTTGAAGCTGCATTGGCATCTGTACCTGTACACGCCGTCCAAGCTCTGTTAGACTCGATGCCCGGGCGTATCAAGGCCATTATTACGGCCAGAGGTGGTTGTTCTGGGTACCGATTTCTCAGGATCTGTGCACCCAAATTGCGTGAAAATGTAATCACATGTCAGTTCTAGTATAATATATTTGTCCAATGAATACCCGTTTATCATTTGCATTTCTTCTTGGTGTAGCGATTTTAATGGCTAGTAGTGTATTTAGGAATGATGTAAAACAAGATAGAAGACGACTACACGCACATGAAATGACTTTTTTGAGAGGAATTTGCAGTATTTAAAGGCGTGGCAAGGTCCCAAAGGAAGATATCAGGCAGCGAATGAGAAGTGACTTCTGAAGTCTTCCCGCGTTTTTCTTCTTTCAATAATTTTCTGGAGTCAACCAGATCCCGTCGACATTCTGTACGATACGTGGGCCCAGAGACGTCCGGTCATCATCAGGTGATCAGATAACAAGCAGGTTGAATACAGGGAGACGCCCGTGCGCTTGAAAAGTGCAACCGGCTTCTGCCATATTGCTAAATGTTGGAGAAGTGATCCTAGTGTAGAGATGATGTGTTATGTCACGTAATACAGGAATCAGTCGTCCATCGAAATGTACAACGTGTTAAAAAAAAGTGAAAATTAGCGTTAAAAGTTTAGTTTTCAAATATCGTATCTATATATCTATCTCTTTGGCCCTTTTCCCGCACTTGCAGAGTGGGCACTGTGTTAAACGCGGATTTGACACGGGTTAATATTTACAGAGTGGCCGGATGCCCTTCCTGCCGCCACCCCATGCCCCCCAGGAGGAAATGTGTACCCCAAATGTCTGCGTATATTGTTATAAGTGTGCGCAAGTGTTAAGTGTTACGAAATGATTGCGAACCGTATGACTGAGGCGGGACTTGGGGACGAGCCCGGTAATCACTTAAGGGGGTGTGAAAAACCACCTAAAAGCCACATCCAGGCTGGCCGGCACTCCGATCCCTTTCGTTAATCCGCCGGGCGGATTCGTACCGCGGCCGGTACGCCCCCCAGTCTCGGAAAGCGGTGCGTTAGACCACACGGCTAACGGAGCGGGTAAGTTTTCAAGTATCTTATGATGACTATGTATTCAAGAAAGTATATTGTTTGAAAGTACATACTTTGGACTGACTTCAGTTAAATGCGTTAACAGTAAGAGGATGGAATTAACGTATAATTTTAACGGAGAAATAGCAGTCGACGGCTGGTCAAGATGGCATATAGGCTTCAGCTGACGAATGCGCTTGGCGTAGATAATACCATCTCCCTATATTTTATCCTGATTGGTAGATGACTCCTGAAGATCTCTGCAGCAGTCACGGTATTTATGCTGGTTCTTGCGAATGCCAAAGGAGCTGGCCCTGTTCTGTTCAAATGTTTGTACAGCTTATGGGATTTAACTACGGGTCATCAGTCCCTAAACTTACAAACTACTTATGAACTAGCTAACACTAAGGACGGCAGAAATATCCATGCCCGAGGGGGGATTCGAACCCCCGACCGTAGTGGCCGTGCAGACCGTGACTGAAGCGCCTCAGTCCGCGCCGTTCTGTGCCCTCTGTGGTGGAAGAGAAGCAGTTTTCTACTCATTGAGTATCGATTGATGACGTCGATTCGGCTCTGACTAGATAATATTAATTATGGGATTCTAATTTTTAATCGGCTTAAAGCGTTGTCACGATTTATAAGATCGCCGGCAAGATGTGGCTTCACATTTTACCAAGATGGTTTCGTTAAATCGTATGGTAACTTATTTAGTACTAAACTAACAGCCTTGTTTGAACAATAGCGAATATTATGAACAAACTGACGGCTTCGTCATGGGAAGCCCTTTGTCCCTTGTGTTGGCTCACCTTTTTATGGAGGAGAAGCCATTTGAGTATGCCATTTTGAAGCCCATGTTGTTCTGGCGCTACGTAGATGATACGTTTTATAGCCTCATGGTAGAGAAAGAACTGGAGGAATTCCTTTTTCATTCAATTTCATTGCACGAAAACATTAGGTTTACGATGGAGATTCTAAATGAAGGGACTATGCCCTTTTTAGACGTGATAGTACACCGTAAGAATCATGGGTCATTGGGACACTCTGTGTACAGGAAACCTACCCACACAGATCTATATTTACAGGCGTATAGCTGCCATCAAATGTTTACAAATGTTTGTATAGTTTATGGGACTTAACTACGGGGCCATCAGTCCTTAAACTTACAAACTACTTATGAACTACTTACGAACTAGAACGGCACAAATATCCATGCCCGAGGGGGGATTCGAACCCCCGACCGTAGTGGCCGTGCAGACTGTGACTGGAGCGCCTCAGTCCCCTCGGCCACCGCGGCCGCCTAGCTGCCATCACCCCGGCAAACAGCTGGTGTTCTTAGCACTTTAACACATCAGGTGCCAGGCGATTAAAACCTCCACGCAAAATCATATCACATTAAGAAGGTTTCTAAAGAGAATGTATATATTTTTTGCCAAATAAAGGCTGTACAACTATAATAATAATAAGAAGCAATGCACAGAGGACACTAATGACTACAAATCAACCGTGTTCCTTCCCTATGCCACAAATGTGTCTTCTAAAATTGGCAGAGTCCTTACGAAAAATGAAATCAGGTTTATCTTCCTTCTACCAGCGAAGAGTTTGGTGTAGGTAGGATCCGTTAAAGATGGTTTACAACTGAGGAAAGCGGTTGTTTACAAAATTCCCTGTCAGTGTGGTTCTGCATATATAGACCAGATGATGCGAACTTTTCAGGAGCGATGTACAGAACACGAAACTCGTACCCGCCTTCTGCAACCATCAAAATCAGCAGTAGTTCGACACTGTATTTCCACGAGACACGCAATGTAATATAACCGAACAAAAATTTTAGCTCCAGTTTCGTGTTTTTGGAATTCAGTATTTAAGGATCGGTGGTCTTGCCGACTATCTTATAAATCGGCTTTCAGGTTGATAAAAATCAATGCTTAGAAGACTTGTTTCTCTTCCACCTCCGAGGGCAGCACATACAATCGGCTGTATCGCGCATGGGCAGAACGACGCCACGACATTTCGCTTGCGCAAGAACCAACATAAATACCTGACTGCACCTGCGGTCTCAAGTAGTTATCTTCTCACTTGTCTCTGGGCCGAAATACAGTGGTAGAATGTCGAGAGGTCCGACTGCACACCCGAAAAGTATTGGATGCCAATGATAAATAGCACGCACAACAGCGTAGAGGTGAAAAACCGTGTTTTAAATGGTTTGGACATGTCATGTGGAGGTTCGAGTCCTCCCTGGGGCATGGGTGTGTGTGCTTGTCCGTAGGGTTTAGTAGGTTTAAGTAGTTTGTAAGCTACGGACTGATGACCACGCAGTTTGGTCCGATAGATTTACAAACATTTGAACATTTGACATGTCATGTGGTGTTCAGGAGATATACGATGGTCGAAAGGAGAAAAAGACAGAGACTCTGTTCAGAATGGAAAAATCAAGTGGAGGAGGATTTTAAACAGACTTATACAACGCTCGAGTAGCTTAGACACAAGGGTGCGAGAAACGTCCTAAAGAGTTTTCTAATACCTTTTATCTTACCCTCGTGTATTGATGATAGAACTAAAGTGGAGAGAATGGAGTTTGTGACAGTTTATCTGTAGTACGTAATCTTTGAATACATCTTTCGCGAGCACTGCGTGACCTTTCTTCCATTAATTGCCACCTGAGCCACAGTTACGCTATTTTACACAAAGCTGTTTATCCTAGCGCATTACCTTAGAATTCATTCGACGCCTTCACTCAGGGTCCCACGATGAGAACGAGCACTGCTGTTATCTGTCGTACTAGAGTCTGGTTTCCTTAATAGACATACTGCTCTTGTTAGCAGATTCTTAGCAAATCCTAATCTCATTATCTGCTTAGCTACCACAGACTTCAAATAGGAAAGGTAGAAAGGTGGGGTTTAACGTCCTATCGAGGACAAAGTCATTAGAGACGGAGCACTAGTTCCAAACAGATCTACACGTACATGGATACCCTGCAAGTCACATTGAAGTGAATGTCAGGGGGTTCATGGAAGCACTTTTATGATATTTCTCTACAGTTCAAAATGTTCAAATGTTTGTAAATCTATCGGACTTAACTGTTTGGTTATTAGTCCTTAGCTTAAAAACTACTTAATAGGTAAACTAACCTAAACACCCATGCCCGAAGGGGGACTCGAATCCCCGACGGCGAAAGGCCGCGCGCACCGCAGCACGGCGCCCCAGTGCGCACGGGTAATCCACCGCGACCTCTACAGTTCCATTCTCTAATAGCTCCCGGGAAAATCGCCTAAATCTTTCTGTTTTCGATCTGATTACTCTTATTATGATGATCATGTCTCCTTATGTAGGTGGGTGCTAACAATATTTGTTCGCATTCGGAAGAGAAATTTGGTGAAAGAAACTTCGCAAATAGATCTCGCCGCAAGAAATAACGCCTTTCTTTTAGTTATTTCCACCGCAACCCGGGAATCATTTCCGTGACACTCTCTCCCCTATATCGCCATAATACAGAACGAGCTGCCCTTCTCTGCATTTTCTCTAAATCGTTCGTCAGTCCTACATGGTGTGGATCCCACAATGCGCAGCAATACTCCAAAATAGGTCGCACAAGTGTAGTGTAGGCAGTTTCCTTAGTAGAACTGTTGCATCTGCTAAGTGTTCTGCCAATAAAACGTAGTCTTTGGTTCACTTTTCCTACAATATTTTCTGTGTGTCCTTTCCAATTTAAGTTGTACGTAATTGTTATTTCTAGGTATTTAGTAAAATTGACGGCCTGCATGTCTGACTGATTTATCGTGTAACTGAAGTTTAACGCATTTCTTTTACTGGTCATATGTATGACTTCACATTTATCATTGTTAAGGGTCAATTGCCAATTTTTGCACCAGGCAGATATCTAAATCATTTTGCAGTTGCTGTTGGTCTTCTGCAGACTTTACTAACCGATAAATGACATCATCATCCACGAACAGTCTAAGACTCAAATTGTCTCCTAAGTCGTTTATAAAAATAAGGAACAGTAGGGGCCTTATAATACTTCCCTGATACTGTTTCGGGGTCTAACTCGTCCGCAAATTGGGCACAGAATATGACGGGCCCTGGGGCTTCATTAAACGCCAGTGACGCTATTCCCTATTTCACTTATCTAGTGACAGTTAAACTGGGATAGTACTCCTGGGTTTTCGAAGGTAATGAAACGTTTGAAAACTGAATATGTGTTTCTGCTTTTTATTTGGTACCGTCAGTTTCAGGTTCTGTCTCGTCCACGAGCGAGTCGAAATTAACTTTTGTTCCACTAACAGCCATTAAAAAATGTTCAACTGTTTGTAAATCTAAGGGACTTAACTATATTGGTCATCAGTCCCTAGGCTTACAAACTACTTACACTAACGTAAAGTAACTTATGCTAAGGTCAACACAAACAGCCATGCCCAATGGAGGACTCGAATCCCCGACGGCGAACAGTCGCGCGCACCTCAGCAAGGCGGCGTAGTGTGCACGGGTATTCTGCCGCGGACAGCCATTTCATACCACCAGAAGTTCCTTATCTTGTGTGAAAATTTTTCGAAAATATTTTACTACGGTAGTCATTGAGGTATTCAAGCATTGCTTTCGTGGCATCAAAATGTGTTTCATTCAGTACCTCTGTATCTATCGCCCTATGCTTTCTTTTACACCTGTAATGCAGTAGTCTCTGTAACCAGACTATTGGTAGCCCCTCTAATTAGGAATAGTTGTGTTACGCCCATACTGAATGAGGTGAGGAAAGTCAGGCGATAGCGGTATACAGCGATACAGATCGCTACGGTGTCGCGTGCACGAGCTCTATATTAGAGTAATAGAGTAATAGAACGCAGTACGTTGTTCTCGACGGCGAGTGTTCATCAGAGACGAGTGTATCGTCAGGCGTGCCCCAGGGGAGTGTGATAGGACCGCTATTATTTTCTATCTATATAAATGATCTGATGGACAGAGTAAGTTGTAATTTGCAGCTGTTTGCTGATGATGCTGTGGTGTATGGGAGGGTGTCGACTGTAACTGACTGTAATAGCATACAGGATGATTTAGACAAAATTTCTAGTTGGTGCGGAGAATGGCAACTAGCTCTCAATGTAGAAAAATGTAAGGTGATGCGCATGAGTAGAAAAAACAATCCCATAATGTTCGAATACAGCATTAGTAGTGAGCTTCTTGATGCTGTCGCGTCGTTCAAATATCTAGGCGTAACATTGCAGAGCGATATGAAATGGAACACATGATTTCTGAAATATAATGTCCCGTACGTTGTGAGTTGTGAGTAAGGCGGACAGCCGTCTTCGGTTTATTGGGAGAATTTTGGGAAGATGTACTTCACCTGTAAAGGAGTCCGCGTATAAAACGCTTGTACGACCACGTCTTGAGTATTGCTCAAGTGTTTGGGACCCGCAGCAGATTGGTTGAAGGAAGACATAGAGGCGGTTCAGAGGCGAGCAGCTAGATTTGTTACCGGTAGGTTCGACCAATGCGCGAGTGTCACGGAAATGCTCCGGCAACTCAATTGGGGATCGCTGGAAGAAAGACGACGTTCTTTTCGTGAAATTCTGTTGCGGAAATTTAGAGGGCCGGAATTTGAAGCTGAGTGTAGTACGATCTTGCTGCCGCCTACTTACATTTCGCGTAGTGATCACAAAGACAAGAGAAATTAGGGCTCGTACGGAGGCATATAGGCATTCTTTTTTTCCTCGTTATATTTGGGAGTGGAATAGGAAAGAAAATGCCTAGTAGTGGTACAGTGTACCCTCCGCCACGCACCTTACGGTGAATTGCGGAGTATGTATGTAGATGTAGATGTAGAGCAGTCTATTGACAAAACCGTCGTTTGTAATCCTGAGGTTCATGTGCATAATTTTCGGTCGTGATTATGACTATACGACGGAAATTAACAGACTCTGAACGTGGAATAATAGATGGAGCTAGACGTACGGGACATTATATTTCAGAAATCATGTGTGTATTCAGTATTCCGACATCCACAGCGTCAAGAGTATGGCTAAAAGGGCGAATTGCAGCCGTTGTCCCTCACCTCGGACACCGCAGTGGTCGCCGGCCTGCACTTGATGACACAACAGCGAGTTGTCTGACTAGCGACACTTCATGAAGTAACGGCAGAAAGCCCTACCCCATAGGATATCGCCTCCCCTGTGCTTGGGTCGACTGAAAAACCGTGTCTTGTTCAGGAGAGTGCCGATATCAATTGGTAAGAGCTAGTAAATGGAAATGAGCGTATGGCTTTCTTGGCCGGGAGATCCCTTGCGGGATTATTCGGCCGCCCTAGTGTAAGTCTTTTTATTTGACACCGCGTGGGCGACTTACGTACCAATGATGATATGATGATGATTAGGACAACACACAACACCCAGTCCCCTGACGGGAATCGAACCAGGGCCCCCTGCGTGGTAGTCAGCGACGCTACCGCTGAGCTACGGAGGCGGACAGGACAGTAAGAGCAGGTTGTAGGTTTCGAGTGTGATGAAAACCCCACCAAGCCATGCAAGCTGGTTGTGGCCCTGGATGGACATCAGTGTCCATTGAGAAGGTCAAACAGGGAGCTATTAAAGCTGTTGAAATATCTCAAGATTTTCACAGAAGTACAGTGAAAAATAATGTTAGTATATTTCATCAAAATATTGGGAGATTAAAGTATAAAATAGATGAACTTTTGGTATTTTTAGAGGATATGGAAACTGAGTGTGTAATACGTGTACTATGCCTATCTCAGTACTGATAAGGAAAAGGTTAATGTCAATGAGTATTTACTCTCAGCACATGTAAGTACAGATAATAAGGAGAGAGGAGCAGTTGCCATTTATGTCAAAAGTTATCACTGTGTATAATTCTTAGAAACAAACAAGGTTTGTGTAGAGCAACATATAGAAGCATGTGCCTGTGAGCTTAAACTTAATGATGACACTTTTGTAATCGTAACAATGTATAGGTGCCCATCAGGTAATTTTCAGCTATTTCTGAAAACTTGGATGCCTTGTTGTGCTGAAACGAAATGAGCGTATGGCTTTCTTGGCCGGGAGATCCCTTGCGGGATTGTTCGGCCGCCTTAGTGTAAGTCTTTTTATTTGACGCCGCGTGGGCGACTTACGTGCCAATGATGATGAGATGATGATGATGATTAGGACAACACACAACACCCAGTCCCCTGCCGGGAATCGAACCCGGGCCTCCTGCGTGGTTGTCAGTGACGCTACCGCTGAGCTACGGAAGCGGACCTTGTTGTGCTATCTGTCCGACAGGAGGAAGCAAATTATTATTTGTGTGGAGTTCAATGCCGATTATCTGAAAGAGTGTGATAGGGGGAAAGACCTTGATGTATTACTCGGTTCTTTCAATCTGGCATCCGTTATTGATTTTCCAACTCGGGTAATAAAGGACAGCCGCGGTGGAGTAGCCGAGCGGTCTAAAGCGTCTCGCTGCGGAGCGCACGGTTGCTCGCCGTGGAGGTTCGAGTCCTCCCTGGGGCATGGGTGTGTGTGTTGTCCTTGGGTTAGTTTACCTAGGTATAAGTAGTTTGTAAGCTACGGACGGATGATCACGCAGTTTGGTCCGATAGATTTACAAACATTTGAACATTGAATTTAGCGGCCGCGCAATTCGTGACTGGTGGCATTCATGCGCAGCTCTAGCTTCTGACTCAGATATTATATTACTACTTTATTTATTTATTTATTGGTTTTTCTGTTCCATAGGACCCAATTGAGGAGTGAGACTCCATGGTCATGGAACAAGTCAATACATTAATTGTTACACAAGAATGGTAATAGAAAATTTTTAAGTAGTCCTTTGCACACAACAATCTTAAGACAAAGTGAAAAGAATCAAAAAAGAAAAAAATGAATTATCTTAATTGTTTAACTTTTCTAGGAGTTCCTCGACAGAATAAAAGGAGTGAGCCATGAGGTAACTCTTCAATTTAGATTTGAAAGCGTGTGGATTAATGCTAAGATTCTTTAGTTCTTGTGGCAGCTTATTGAAAATGGATGCCGCAGAATATTGTACCCCATTCTGCACAAGTGTTAAGGTGGTGTGATGCAAATGCAGATTCGACTTCTGTCTAGTATTCACCGAGTGAAAGCCACTAACTCGTGGGAATAAGCTGATATTATTAACAACAAACGACATTAAAGAAAAAACGTATTGTGACGCCAGAGTCAAAATTCCCAGACTACTGAAAAGGGGTCGACATGACGTTCGCGAACTTACACCACATATTGCTCGAACCCCCCTTTTTTGAACCAGAAATATCCTTTTTGCATCATGCGAGTTACCCCAAAAAACAATGTCGTACGTCATAAGTGAGTAAAAGTAAGCGTAATAGACTACTTGTCTATTACTTGTTGAAAAATCACTTATCTCAGATATTGTTCTAATGGTAAATATAGCAGAATTTAGTTTTGGAACAAGATTCTGAACATGGGCTTTCCATAACAGCTTACTGTCTATATGAACACCTAGAAATTTGAACTGTTCAGTCTCATTTATCACATGCCCATTATGTGTAATCAGAATGTCAGCTTTCGTCAAATTATGTGTTAGAAATTGTAAAAACTGAGTTTTACTGTGATTTAACATCAACTTGTTTTCTACAAGCCATGAACTTATCTCTTGAACTGCATTATTTGTTATTGTGTCAATATTACGAGCAACATCCTTCACTACCAAGCTGGTATCATCAGCAAACAAAAATATTTTACAGTCACCTGTTATACTCGAAGGCATATCATTTATATAAATAAGAAACAGCAATGGTCCCAAAACAGACCCCTGGGGCACCCCATACTCAATTGTGCCCCATTGGGATTGCACGTCATAGCTATTTTCTACACTGCGGAGAATTACCTTCTGTTGTCTGTTATTAAAGTAAGAGGTGAACCAGTTGTGGGCTACTCCCCGTATTCCATAATGTTCCAACTTCTGCAACAATATTTTGTGATCAACACAATCAAACGCTTTTGCTAAATCAAAGAAGACGCCTAATGTCCGTAGCCTCTTATTTAACCCATCAAGTGCCTCACAGAGAAACGAAAATATAGCATTTTCAGTCGTTAAACCACTTGTAAATCCAAACTGCACGTTTGACAATAAATTATGTGAACTGAAATGATCAATTAATCTTCTTTATCTATTTCACTGAACATATAAATCCTTCTACATGTTTTAGTAGCCGCTTGTATTTTGGTGTATTTGTTACTTTTGGAACCGCCTCATGGTCACTGATACCAATTTCAGTTCAAAAATCCTAAGATCGATCAGGTCTTTTTGTTGCCATTAGATTAAATGTACTTCCATCATGGATGTGGTTCCGAACCATCAGTTCTACGAAGTTTTCAGATACGACGCTTATTAGTGTATGATAGGATATGTTGCCACCACCAGACCTAACAAAATTGTCATTATATCAGTTGATGATTGGATCATTGACGTCTCCTCCGGTGATTATAGTATGACAGTGGAACTCCCTCACTGGTGTACTGAGATGTTCTCCGAAGCTTATAGGAGGAGAGTCTCGAGGTCGAACAGAAGAGTCCACTGCTAACTTCAGGCCCATCGTTGATACTGAGTCACGCCCAAACAATATTCAGCTTCAGTTTGTCTCGGTCGATGTGAGTTATATATTGCGACTAGTGAACCACGTATTGACAGTGATTAAGTCACCTTGACGTAATAAATTTTCATATGATCATTTACAAGAACGCTTGCTTCCATTTAACGCCATGTCAATTCTTCAAAGAATGTTTGTTCTAATTTTCACCACAATTAATTATTTCCAGCTGCGGCGGGGCGGTCGGGCGCATTGAGACGCTATGCTACGATGCGCGAGGCCGTTCCCCGTCGGAGGTTCGAATTCCTCCTCGGACATGGACGTTTGCGTCGTCTTTATTATAAGGTAGTTCATAAGTAATTTGTAAGTTTAGGGACTGATGACCCCGCAGTTAAGTCCCTTAAGCTTAACAAACATTTGAATTATTACCATAATTTTTCTTAACAAGTAGAGGGAAAAGTTGCATGGTGATAACAGTATTTATGACGTTCCCTTAAAATACATTATGATAACGGCACATAATTTGTTCATGATCCCGTTCAAATGTTCAAATGTTTGTGAAGCTTAATGGACTTAACTGCGGGGTCATCAGTCCCTGAACTTACAAGCTACGTATGAACTACCTTATACTAAAGACGACACAATGCCCGAGGGGGGATTCGAACCTCGACGGGGAACACAGCGCCTCAATGCGTTTGGCCACTCCGACGCGGCCATGAACCTGTCTCTGATCTTCAGTACAACCAATAATCTTACTCATGTGGTTTATGCTTCTAGTGAATAAGAAAAAGACGTTTAATAATTCACTATTTTGACAGCATGTTGCACTCTTCTTCCAAACAAACAATCAAATTATGTGTACGATGCGTTTTTCGTGAGGTACACTGCGTGAGCCACGAACTCCATTTTCTCAGAATTTCTCTGAGGTGTTTTTTTTTTCTTATTATTATTATTAACAGGCGTGTTACTGATGAAAATGGACTAGAGCTGGTCTCTGTGTCTCGTACTGACCCTACTCTGGATGTAAGATATGGTTCCGACCTTTTTGCACCGCATAATTACGCATAGGAGCAACGATTAGGGACCAATTAACTTTATATCATTCGTTGCGTAGAAGTAAGTAATTCTTTTATCTGCAGAATAATTTATGGAGCTAGAGGACTACGATATAATTAGGACAAATTTGGAATTCCCACTCCCGTTCCTGTAAGATAAGAGTGTCAACGGAAGGACTTATCGCGCTGTGATGACCCCTTTATTTGCTTTTCTTCACACAAGCAATAAACGGGCCGAATCCCTGGTTCACCGTTGAATCTTAGGAGCGCCAATTAAAATACCTCCTAAGTGCTGCATTTAAAGATTACAGAGTTGCTCAAAGAAGGATACCGAATATAAAAGCCAACTTATCTCTCGCAATTTTATCACACATTCTCCATAGTAATGGATTATAGGAAGCATTCTCAGTTGTCACTCTAACAGTTCTAAAACGCTTAAAAGAACTCAATTTCCTCGGTATGATTATAGAGTCTATAGAAATACCGAGAGGGCTGATTCAGTTTTTTAAAAACTATATACTTATTCGTGAGGAACACGGTTCTAGTCCGTATGCTATTATTGTGCCTTAGATCTATCTACATACATACTTCGCAATCTACCCAAAGGTGCGTGGCGGAGGGTACTCAGTACCACTGCTAGCTACTTGCTTTCCTGTTCCACTCCCATTTAGAATGAAGGAGAAACTAATACATGTCTCCATCTGTATGAGCCGTAATCTCTCTGATTTTATCCTTGTGGTCTTTACGCGAAATGTAGGTTGACGGCCGTAGAAATGTTCTGCAGTCCGCCTGAAATTCTGGCCCTCTAAATTTCTTCAACAGTGTTTCTCGAAAAGAAAGTCGCCTTCCCTTCAATGACTCCCATTTGAGATCCCCAAGCGTTTCACGAACACTCGCGCATTAATCCTATCCACCAGTTACAAATCTAGTCTGCCGCCTCCAAACTTCCTGTATGTCCTTCTTTAAACCAATCTGGTGGGGATTACAAACACTTGAGCAATACTCAAGACGGGGTCTTGCAAGCGTTTATATTCGGTCTCATTTACAGACGAATCACAACTTCCCGAAATTTTCCCAATAAAGTGAAGTCGTCAACGTGTCTGCACGAGACCTCCACCGCGGTGGATTAGCTGTGCGCACTGGGGCGCCGTGCTGCTGTGAGCGCGGCCTTTCCCGTCGGGGGTTCCAGTCCTCAATAGGACAAGACAGAGCTCAAGCAGTGATTCACAAATACCGTCGTGCCGTGCAGAGAGTAGGTGTAAAAATCGCATCAAATCAGCAGAAGGAATCACGGAAGTGCAGGAAGTGGGAAGTACGATGGCCGAACAACAATTCATGAGTCATATATTTGTAAGCCACACCTGGGGTGATGTAAAAAGTGAGTGATGAATTGCTCTACACCCTTCGGCAATGCGACTGAAGTACAGAATGTGTACAAAATAAAATGATCACCTTAAGGCTGTCACCTCATCTAAATACAGGTTCAAAGAAGGCAGCTCATTTTATAGTATCACGATACAGGAGAGACCCACGGACAAGGTACACAAATTGGGCTGGCAATCATTACAACAAAGGCTTTTTACGTTGCTGCAGGGCCTTTAACGAAATTTAAATCGCCAATTTCGTTATCCAAATGAGAAAGTACTTCATTACCGCTCACTCACATAAGGAAGAATGATCATTTTATTAAAAAAAGAGAAATCAGAGCTCGCGCGCTAGATTTAAGTGTTCATTTTGCAGCGTGCTGTTAGTGTAACGGTAGAGACAAAGTGTCAGCTTCGTGTAGCCTCTGCCAGCACTGAAATGTAGCAGAGTAATCACGCAGATGCTTTTGTACTTCAGACACAACACACTTAGAGGCACAATCAGTGTTCTGAAGTCAATACACTTATACACTTTTCTCTGCTGTTATTTTATTACATGTGTGTGTCAGCCTTTTTCAGTATTCTGTATGATTCGTTAACTATCGCCAATATACGTATTTGTACTTACTGTATTGAAATTTCAAAATTTGGGTAGTTAAATTAGTATTATTTTCGTACACAGTTATATTGACGAGAATTGACCGTAATAGTGGTAAATTTAACAACGTTTTGAAATTAGTGAAAGCGTGTCAAATAATGTTGACAGAAGCAGCGGGATGGAAGGACAGTTATTTACTATGTTACTATAGAAACATCAGCGTCGCAGGAGAAGAGAAAGCTTAAGGCGACATTGTCACAGGTTGCATTTACGTTAGGAATGATCATCGTGTTGCCTTAACAAATGCTACTACAGGTAGCTTTCATACATTAGCGTTTTCTGTCAAATGTGTAACAGTCCCGTGCAGTGACTATGAAGTGGAGTATGCAAATGAGTATGGAAATGAAAAGCAGGGCCGCGAGCGGGGCTTTCTCCAGCAGCCAAGCACAAAGGAAGCCTTCAACCTGAACCTCCCCATCTGACGAGGGTATCACTTTATTTCGTGGATAAAATCCCACAGATCGCAAAGTTATTAAAGGGGGGATGTTTTGAGAAGGATTAGGAAAAGAGCACTACCACAGCCTAGATGAAGATACGTCACAGAACTTATCTCTGGCGGAAAAAGGAAAACGCTGCTATACTACGCCGCGATATCCGAACGAAGAAAGTCAACCCTAGGTCTCCCACTCTCCTGTTTTCAGATTACATGCATCGTGTAAGGATGTAGAAAGAAAGTTTTAAGGAGTATGTTTTACTTGGCTAGAACACATCAGAATGATTTGTCTTCGTGCAGTTTGGTAGTATTGTTATGTGAGAGTAGTATATATTACCGAAGAAATTAGGTTTCATAATTCCTGTCGACATTAATTTAAGCAGAAGATGTTGTACAAGAAGAAAACACGTTTATTCATTGCCGAACTCCATTTCATAACTTACAAGACATTTCATATGATCTGCTATTACTTCCAGTGATAATACTGAACTTCTGAGATTTTCCTGTCTTAATATTTCAGAACTATAGTTTTTGAAAAAAAAAAAAAAAAGATTTTTGTATAAAGGAAACGAATTTCCTATATGAGTCCGCGATCATAATTTTTATTCTCATTTTTGGAAAAGAGATACTGATAATCACAAAGGACATCAGGTTGTGTAATGTGGAAGATAAGCAAAAACAAAGTATTTTGAAGAGCTCTGAATAGATTGGTCCAGAAAAGGATTTATGGTTTCACAACAAACTTCTATATTAAGAAGAATTTATCCGCGTTACTGGTGTTTCCACAGTGAAAAATAATTTTGTAATTCATCAGTTAATTAAAATACGCTGAACATGACACTTATTTATTTTTATTTGTTATTTTTATAACACCTGTTTTAAACATGTGTACTGACTGCTAACTTAACTAATACATTTCCGTCAGTTTATAGAGCAATTCCATCTGTGATTTACGTATCATCACATTACCTGAACAGGATCTACTTACTTTATTTCGTTATTGGGGTAGGCAAAAGTAGGTTATGGCGTTGTGTGAGAGATGCTGTTCTGCAATACCGCGGGAAACAAACTGGGAGTTATCTGACAAACAAATTCGATGCTCTGAGTGTCCTACACTTAGTTCGATGCAATGAAAGGTTAGGCTACATGTTTACATATCATTGACACAATTTTATTTGGCATGCCATATTAATACAAACAGATAAACAATTAAAAAATTAATTCCTACACGCACAGTCATTTATTATTATTACTGTTACATTTAAAGGAACCAAAGGATTATCATGCATAACTTGTTACACATAAACACACATACGCTCTCTCTTCGCTATACTTGTATCTCATACACACATTCTAGATAATCAATTTCGTTTGATATCAAAACCATTACGCTACTTCTGTCTGTGTGTTATAGTTTTTGTGTTTTCTCCTCTGGCTATCTGAAAAACGAAATTAACAGCCTTACATAATAAAGTGATTTTGAGCTCAGTATAACTGAAAGACGTTGTTGTATTATAGATCATTCATCTTGTGCAGCACATTTTATAGTAGATACCCTTCCTAGTGCTTTCACTAAGGTCTGCTCTGTACTGTGTAAATAATTTAACAAATTTTTTTATAAATAACCATTGACAGTGTACCATGTGTCTTTTAACAGGATGTATTTTAACTAACTTAAAAGTATTTGAATAATTTACTGTACAAATTTATTAACTGATATAAAACAGCGTTTTGTTTTTTGTTTATTTGTTCACAGTACAAATAAATTACGAGTGGCTCGCGTGCTAACCCATCAATGTTACTGTTGGTTTAATAATTACGAATGTTCTTCTTAATATATATAACCGACTGATAGATTTACTCCTGCGCTGTAGTTAGAATTCTCATTTGTTTAAACAGATGCTTTGGGTAAACACAGTTAGAATTTTTAGTCATTCTTAGGAGCCTTTTTTTAGTTTCATGCTTGTTTCCGTGTTATGTGTAGTTAATGGTGAAAAAGAGAAAAAGATGCGCTAAGGACTAATTTTGTCGAAATTTGCAACTACCGAATCAGTTAAAATTGTACACACATAGCCGCGGAAGAATAGCCGTGCGGACTGAGGCGGTCAGCAGCGAAGCGCGCTGCCGTTCGCCGTCGGGGGTTCGAGTCCTCCCTCGGGTATGGGTGTTTGTGTTGTCTTTAGAATAAGTTAGTGTAAGTAGTTTGTAAGCTTAGGGA
The DNA here is from genome assembly GCA_026315105.1 of Locusta migratoria. Classification (NCBI taxonomy): domain Eukaryota; kingdom Metazoa; phylum Arthropoda; class Insecta; order Orthoptera; family Acrididae; genus Locusta; species Locusta migratoria. The sequence continues at coordinate 77,684,003 of CM048755.1, read as the reverse complement.
CTTACAAACGTTTTCTACACACATAACTGACTTCCTCGGGCGTTTTTTAAGGTCCCGATGTCCGTTCTGTTGTAGGGTGATTACTGTGGGTGAAGCACAGCTTAAGTTTTTCTCTGAGCAGCTGATCTGTACCGTAGCGTTGTCCTTACACTCCGTATCTGTCACTTCGTCGCCAACAGCAGCCTAAACTGTAGCGCCCTTCCTTTAATTAACTGCTTCTTTTACCACAAACGATAGATGATTTTATATAAATTACACTTGTTCTAACCCTGCAAAACTCTGATATCAAAATTATTATACCTATGCGCCCTAGAACACCTAAGCTAAGAGGACATCCTAAAGTACATAAACAAAACATCCCAATACGCCCCGTAGTGTATAATCTTAACAGTCCAACATACTATCTAAGTAAAAAATTAAACCGACTATTAAACAAACATTACATCTACAATAATAAATATACAATAAAAAATTCCAGGAAATTGGCACATAGCAACAAAGACATATCCATTCCAACAAATGCAAAATTCGTCTCATTTGACATAAGTAACCTGTATACAAACATACCAATACAAGAAACAATAGATATTATTGAATGCAACCTTCTGGCGCATCACAAAATTTCGATACAAAGTACTCACGACAATATTATAAGTAATAACACCTGATGATGTCCTAAGGCCGAAATAAGCTTATAGTGACTTAATAAAGTTTTAAGCAGTGTTAAAATAATTTATAATTATTGTCGTATTTAACATGTCAATCAAAGACATACTCCACACTGCGGGCCCCAGAGAACTAAAATTAAGTATTTATAGTTGCGTTTATAAGAAAAGACAAATATGTGACTATTTAAAATTGGTAAAATGCCGTTTCTTTTAAAATTACTGTTAGCAAAAAGCTCCTCGCGGGTTAAGGAAATGACGCGGAACGTGTGTGAGCACTGGCGCAGCGCGTGTGCTGTGGAATGGATCCGGCGCTCGTGACACAACTTTCTCCTCCGCTCGGCGCAACACCCCCGCCGTCGTTTCTCCTCAACCTCCGAGTCACGCGGGGCAGATGTGGGCTAGCTTTTCATTACGCGGCCGGCGCCGAAACGACCAAAAAGGTTGCGAGTGAAAAGTTCGTGCCGGCCGTGCCCAAACTTCGCAAGAAAATTGCCGCGAATTTAAAAATGAGCTTCAAATGGTGCGAACGCTGCCGGCTTTCATTAAGTGTGGGAAATTGTAAGGGCAGCGGGTAACGGGCGTGCTAGCCGACTCGAGTAATATGTTCCAGACCGCGTTCCAAACTATCAGTTTCGTCAGGCTAGGCTCCCAAATACCCTCCCCTCCTCCTCCCTGACCCAAAGCGGGAATCCCGCGTTCGAATCCCGCCCGGCACCAGTTTTCACTCGTCGCCAATGAATTACTTCATTCCCCTATAACAGTATTTCTCAACCTCTTTAAATCCGCGATCCCCTTTCCGAGTAAATATGACCGGCGACCCGTATGCCCGTAATAAAACTATGCCAGTGATTCCAAAGGTAAAGTATTTAACTTTCTTAGATGTATCTATCACCCAAACCTGCAGATGCCAGACACTCGGATCGGTACCAAACGTTGTATATCGATAGAGTAGGTTAAGGTGGTACAAATTCGATATAGGTACAATTCCGACCAACATAATTTGTCAGTCTCGTAGTGTTGGTAGCACTTGACTTTGTGTGGCGTTGTAGTGTAGTAGGTTTCTACAGCTCCTCCTGTCTTTTCCATGAATACACCACTTTGCGCTACGGAGATATAAATTTTTTCCTGTTAAGAGGTACGTGGAGCAACTTCGACGAACGCGCTCATAAATAATTATCTAGTTTCCACGCGATTGCAAATTCTATATTATGTAATGTCTGTTACCTCGAAGTATGCGTTGGTGCCCAAGGGAAAAAGTGATTTTTATGTGGAAGAAGCCAATGATCAAAATTGTACGAGGAAGTGATCATAATTGTACCTAGTGTGGTACATTTTCGATCGATTTTACACACTTCTGTAACCTTTCAAATGTTCAAATGTTTGTTAAGCTTATGGGACTTAACTACGGGGTTATCAGTCCCTAAACTTACAAACTACTTATCAACTAGCGTACACTAAGGACGGCACAAATATCCATGCCCGAGGGGGGATTCGAACCCCCGACCGTAGTGGCCGTGCAGACCGTGACTGAAGCGCCTTAGTCCCTTCGGCCACCGCGGCCTCTGTAACCTTTCTTTGTGTTCATACCAACATTTGTAATGGTCTAGTATTTGTGTTACATAATCGTTAAACATCCAAGAACAAATGCCATAGTTAAAATTATCTCTTTTCTCAACATAATTCCAGTACCAACAACATTTGTCCGAAATGATCGGAATTGTACCACCTTACCCTATCAACCGAAACTTCTATATAATTCGTGCTATGTGCTGCCGCCCAGGACAACGTGCGTAAACTATAATAATAAGTGACACTTAACCAACGGGATAAAGGACCAGCGTAACTGTGAGAGCTTACCACGTTGCACTACCGTGGGCTATTTGGTAGAGCGATAGTTAACTGAACAGAGGATCGTTGGTTCAAGCCCCGCCTAGGGCCTTTTTTAACTGCAGTACGTTGAAAATTGTTAAGAGAATGTCTATAACGTTCCACGGGTTACTTTCGCAAAACAATACTGTCAGCTGCAGCAGTAGAAGTAGCGTGCGGACTGGACAGTAACGGCAGCCCCACTTGATGGTGTGGGCAAACACAAGGCACTATAGCCACAACACGCACATCCGCTGCCTATCTAGCAGTCATTTACTATTATTATTCGGCCACTACGGTCGGGGGTTCGAATCCCCTATCGGGCATGTATATTTGTGCCGTCCTTAGTATTAGCTAGTTCGTAAGTAGATTGTAAGTATAGGGACTGATGACCCCGTAGTTAAGTCCCATAAGCTATACAAACATTTGAAACATTTGTTGGGTCGCTTAATTATTAAGTCATCATGAGGTGGAAAAATGGCTTCATTGTTACGCATTTCGGTCGGCCCATCATCAGAAATCAAAAGGGCCGTATGTACATGTTATACGTTGACACTTTTGATGCCTGCATTTCTCCGGCCGCTGATGACTCGTTAATTAAGCGACTTTCACGAAACCCTGTGACTTCCGTGTGGCATTTATGACATAATAGCTGAACGGCACGAAGCGTAGGTTTGCTACCGAACATACTGCTACTGCATCCGACTCACAGGTTCAGAAACACTGCCCTATCGCACCCAAGATAATCATTTCCCTCCGTTCCCTACTCATTCTCCCCTAAAACGGTATCTACAGAGGGCTGCCAGCCCAGGTGTGATGTTTCTTCTGTCAGACATTTCCGAAAAAACGGACAATATATATATATATCCCGCAGCTCTGCTCGCGTGTTGGTTGATTATGATCGATAAGCTATCTTTCAGTAGTGTGTTATTTATTTGTTCTTATATTTCCTTATTCGTATGCTTATCCTTACAGAGAAAGAGCTGAAGACATTGTAGCACGCATAGACCAAAGATATGGTCTGTGACATCACGTTTCGCTGTATGTAACCTCCTTGCTATAGAGTCGCAAACTCATCGCTGGCCTTCAATCCCAATTTATTTATAATTTGACGACTTTCAACCACCATATCTTCCACCGCTTATAGTAATCGGCATGGAACTGCTATGGTGTAACAACGGGAGACTTCTGACAACAATTACACACCGACCATTCGTTTGCGTTCTGTAGTTTTCGCTGCAGAGCGAAATATTAACACACACACACACACACACACACATGTAGAATTTTATACACACCGACAACTTTCCATCCTAATGTACTCCACCCTTTATCATTATCAACCCTCAAGCAACAATGCAACCAATAAAACCATTTTCAAAGAGTAATTATAATTTTCAAAGAGTAATTATTGTTCCACATTTCGCGTTATATTCTTCAAATTACTAAATATTTATCAGATTGCTATAAAACCGTACCTAAACCCTTCCTCAGGTATAAATTAGCAACTGTACAAATATTTAAGTCTATGCGTCTTGTCGTTCGGACGTGATAAGCGTACACCAAACACACATTCACATTAATATATATATATATATATATATATATATATATATATATATATATATATAGCTATCCGATCGCCATAAAACCGTGCCTAAAGCCTTCCCCGGGTAGACATTAGTAACTGTATAAATTTTGAGCTCTTTATGTCTTGTGGTTCAAACATGATAAACGTACACCGAACAGACATTCACACACACACACACACACACACACACACACACACATATATATATATATATATATATATATATATATATATATATATATTGTGTGTGTGTGTGTGTGTATTGTCAAACATTATTATTCTCCTACTAGTTTGGCTTATTACAAGCATCATCAAGAAAGTAAAAGCATCTTTAGGAAGACCCAGACGATATTATTAACTTAGCCATTACTGTGTGTCCCATATGTGCAAATAGTATGCAGAAATGTCACATTTAACATACTTCAGACACTATGATTATGTCTGAAGTGTATTAAATGTTACGCTTCTCAAATGTTCAAATGTTTGTTTAGCTTATGGGACTTAACTACGGGGTCAATAGTCCCTAAACTTATAAACTACTTATGAGCTAGCTACTTCTAAGGACGGCACTAATATCCATGCCCGATTGGGGATTCGAACCCCCGACCGTAGTGGCCGTGCAGACCGTGACTGACGTGCCTCAGTCCCCTCGGCCACCGCGGCCGGCGTTACGCTTCTGCACATTATTTTCACACATGGGATAAACAGTGATGTTTAACTTGATAATATTGTCTGAGTCCTCTTTATGGTACTTTTACTTCCTTGGTGATGCTTGTAATAAACAAAACTAACTACAATACATTATAGTGTAAAAATACGGGTATACAGCTGAAAGCATAAAATGATTTATTCTAAATATCTCAAAGCTGTAGATACTCACCAATATACAATTCTGACATGAAACACTTTCCTGTTACCATCAATTCGGGAGTACAATAGGCTTCTGAAGCGCGATAGGTAAACGACAGCTCATTCGCAGCTACAATGATTTACTCGTTTTATGTCTGAAGATCATGATTATACGGCGCTAGGGGAGACATCAATAAGGCATTAATACAAGGATTGTGTTTTTCTGAATACATTTCCGCTTATGGGCCAAATACAAGTTGCGTCTGAAAAGTTCCGTGAATGGTCTCAGGAAATATAGGAAACAAGAGTTCCAAACAAAATAACTTTACTGGCCTTCAAAGAAATCTCCAATGGGTATAATACACTGCTGACATCAGTTGTACAGCTGTTGGAAACTGTGAGCAAGCGCTTCTTGTAGTATCGTTGGAAGCCACGCGTTGTTGGATCTCCGCAAACACATACTTTTTACTCACTGCTTCAGCACCATACACTTACACTAACAGCCCACGGCTTTCCATAGCCACGAAACAAAACTTTGATGCTAACGCGGTGCTCCATCGCTTCACTTTGCGCTCCATGTCGCAATGACACGAGTTCTCACACTGCCCCTGTTAGCTGGGTCGCAGCGTGGACCACCGCTTCACTGCAGTGCTTTGCACGATAGGGGGCGCTTGTTGACATGTCCCTCAATGTGTATCAGCAGCCACCTCATCCTCGCCAGAACGGTTTGTAAAATTTGGGACCATTCACCGGACTTTTCAGACGCACCTTGTATTGCAGTGGTTAACTGTGGCGAAATGTCTGAGGCAACTTTCGAATACGCCTTTAGTATGAAGAATACATGTAATAAGGGACATTCCAGGAATCATCATCATCATCATGTAGGTCGGCGTTGCTTTGCTGGATCCTTCGCCTTCATAAATGCCTATCCAGTGCTTCTTCTCTGAGCCATCCTTTCTCCCGTAGGTCCCCTGCTACCTTGTCTTTTCATTTCAGTTTCGGTCTTCCTCTTCTCCTCGATCCTTCGATTTCCAGGTCCTCAACTCTTCTCCCCACTCATTACTGCCTCCTCCCCTGCACATGTCCATACCATCTTAGCCTACCTCCTTGGATCTTCTTCCCTATGTGGCCCACTTTCCCTGTTCCCCTGATGTAATCATTCCTTAGTCTGTCCTTTCGTGTCAACATTCTCATTTCTGCCACTTCAATCTTTCCCTCTTGGGATTTTGTAACTGTTCAAGTTTCTGCACTATACAGCATCGCAGGCCTCACCGCAGACTTCTAAAGCTTTCCTTTCATTCTGCAGCTAACCTTCTTATCACACAGTACTCCGCCCAGTTTCCTCCAGTTCATCCATCTACTACTTATCCTGTGCTATATTTCGGCCTCTACTCCTCTATCTCTTTGCATGTAAGAGCCTAGGTATTTAAATTTCTTGACCAGCGTGAGTTTTTCTCCTTGCAGATTAATATATAGATCTTTGGCATTCTTTGTACACATATACTCTGTTTTCACCCTGTTAATTCTTATTCCCCTTTCCTCTAGAGGTTTTCCCACTGTTGAAGCTGTTCTTGAAGTGCCTCCTGGGACATTCCAGGAATAGACTAGGAAAAGTAGGATCGAGAAGGGATGCTCCGTCAGCGGCGGGATCCGTATCAGGTTGTGTGTGCTGTGGACAGTAAACAGGTTTGTCAAGCGACCGCCCGCTTCGTAGCTAGAGGAGCGTGTTTTAATTTTGTCCTTCACGGCCGGCACAATGACTGAACACTGCCGTGCCATATAAACAGAGCTTGTTGAGGAAGCTGCGAGATAGAAGCCGTCCATTTCGTGCAGCCGAATACCGTACCGGTCAGCGAGGCTGTGTTAATATCTAGCTGACAGCTACATGCGTAACTGGCAGATAAGACAAGACTGATTACGGAGCGCCCTGACATTGCTATGCCGTGTGATTATGACACTGTGACAGAGAAAGCCACAGACAACTACTTCACATTTATTTAATAAAAGACTCGAGAAGGGCTTTTAGACGCTTCTTGCTGACACTGAACGGACATGCGGGAATAAGGGGCCAAATCTTGCTCCTCGATCAAGATTCTGGGGCTCCAGAGCGAAATTAGTTTGGAAATTTATATGACACGTAATTGTGCGTTTCTGCAACGTGTTCAAATAATAGTGTCGAATACTTTGAGAGGTGGTAGTACTCATCCAAAGAAGGAAAATAAGTCCATTAATCACGGGTCCAGAAACGCAGCCTTTCTGAGGTAAACACACGTGTTTATTGGAAGCGCTGCGCGACGATTGGCTGTCATACGTGCTACCAGAAAGGTAGCATACAAGTACGTTGCGGGAGGATGTCCCATTTCAGCAACTATTACGGAAGTGGATCATGTGTGATGGCGCACGAACAAACCTATGTGCGGGACATCTGATGCAGACATTTCAGGACCGCTGGCTTGGTCGGGGAAGTGCCACATTTTGGCCTGTTCGTTCCTCAGACCGCAAGACCTACGATTGTGGACACTGGAAGGAAATGGTCTACGCAGTTCCAATCAACGATGTGCAGACACTAGAGGGTTGCGTCTGCAACAGCTACAGGGTGTACTTTAAACGATGCTTCATTCCTTATGCCGAAGGCTAGAAGGATGCAGTGCCATGGACGAACACCTCCTAGAAGTACATGATTATCTCCCCAAGTATGCGTTTCCGGACACTGTATTCCTTAGGGTCAGGCAACAATTCGCTGTTAAGGGTAGGAACTAATTACCTCCCAAAGAGGAAGGCGTGAAAAGAGTAGTCCGCAACGAGTGAGTAATCTGACATTTTCCATCCACTATTTGAGAAAGCGTCTACTTACCGACTTGTAACAAACTTTAAACATGATTTAAAACTTTTCCGAGACGTTTTCTCGCAGACAACACCTGGAATAGATTAAATAAAAATCGTTAATACTTTTCCGTTGTTCATGTTCTAAAACTACGGTATTCGGAATGATATTACAACTTATTACTTACTATATTCCGCGATACATTTTACAGACAGTGTGAACATATACCAGCGACTATATCTGCATAATTATATGACAGTTAAGGAGATACAAAGCCATAAAGTGCGCGAAAACCCGCCCTCTAACCTGTTTATTTCGTCTTTCACCTGTTCAACTGTTTGTAGAGCTTATGGGACTTAACTACGGGGTTATCAGTCCCTAAACTCACAAACTACTTATGAACTAGCTACTACTAAGGACGGCACAAATATCCATGCCCGAGGGGGGATTGAACCCCCGACCCTAGTGGCCGTGCAGACTGTGACTGACGCGCCGCAGAGCACTCGGCCACCGCGGCCGGCTTATTACGTCTTTGCCACTAACGCTATACGCAAACAGTTTCCTGATTTGCTACTAACGTAAAGGAAAACTTATATTGTTGTAGCACGCATTGCCCTGGAGATGTGGCGTCTTAGGGACTGAGTTGTGTTAAAACGAAACTATAGGCTGAAAGTCGGTGCATATACAGAGAAAGTTCAGAGAAGGGCGGCTCGTTTTGTATTATCGCGATATAGATGGGAGAGTTATGCACGAGTTGGAGTGGAAATCGTTAAAAGAAAGGCATTATTCGTCGCGGTGAGATTCATTTGCGAAGATTCTGTCACCAACTTTCTCTTCCGAATGAGATCATATTTTGTTAGCACCCACCTACATAGGGAAACATGGTCATCTTAATCAAATAAGAGAAATTAGATCGAAAACGGTAAGATTTAGGTGTTCCTTCTTCCCGCCCGCTATTAGAGAATGGAATGGTACAGAAATATCATAAAAGCGGTTCGATGAACCCTCTGCCCTGCATTTAATAATGATCAGCGGAGTATTTATGTAGATGTAGATACTTGTGAAATAGATAATAAGTGGGGCAGAGGCAATAGACAGATGGGTGCGAAGGAGATGCACTAAGGAAAGATTGTGAGCCTGTCAATCCTTTTGAAACTGTATACAAGTATTCGTACAAGATGATGAACCCGGTGTATGTCCTGAGATATACCCAAAGAACTGAATATGACTCGTTCATAACGCGAATGAAACTTTAAATTAATGTTATGGAAATGATAAATCGCTGGGAAGGTGGGCATTCTGAAGTAACACACTGACTTTTTAATGTGAACAGTGATCCTAAAATGTGTATGCCGTACACTGACAGATTCTGTGGTCGGGGCATTGGTTTATGACAACGTCCTCTCGGACGCCGAGTAGTCAAACAAAAGTGTTAGCACACCTTGCTTAAAAGGTCTTATGGAGAAATGCAAGATGTAGCATAAGCCCTAAGCAAATCGTAGTGTATGTGAATGGAACAAATGGAACACGGTTGAATAAAATAAATATCAAGTATTCAGAAATGATACGCACATCTCTAAATCCATTCGATAGCTTATGGAGAAAGTGTTGTTAGATTCGACATACGTCAATGTTCGCATTGAAACTTTTGACAAAAATTGTTGGTAAATGCGGAGCACGTGATAACGACATCTGCGACATAGAGCAGCCTCAGGCCTACAGTACTATAGAATGTTTTCATAGAGATGATGCTTGAACTGCCCTTATTCGGAATACTACTTCACATACAATAGAAACCCGTCAAATTTTCGAACAATTTACCAGCAAAAGTTTCTATGTGTTATGTCACAAGCTATCGAATACCAAATTATTTTCAAAACTTTTGAAATTAAATACATTAACCACAAAATCACTGTCTCCTTTAAATGCTGTCACGTATCAGAAGCCTTGTTCCGTAATCGCGAGCCGTTTATTATTTTTTGTGGTGTCGACGTTTCAAAGTCTCCTTGAATATTGTTCACTGCGCTAAAGGGAAAGAAATGAAAACTGCTGTTGTTTCCATCGCCTCCCATGCTTGGATGAGCACGAGGCTCGCCCACAGAGCTGCGGTACGTGCCCAATGAATATTTATGGCAGGAAATTGGCATCGCACAGCTACTTTCCGAGGGGAAGTGATGGCGTTCGTGCCGAGTTGTAGATTTTCGTGTAAAATACACCTCAGGGGGGAGTCCGGCAACAGTGAATTCCGCAGGCAAACCCATCTCGGATTAATTTTCCAATTATTTGTCGGGATTTTTCCATCCCCTCGGGATTATAGGCAATGGTAATTGATATAATTTAAATGTAATACGTTTCCGGCGGTTGGGCGGAGCAATTTGTTGTGATATGTTCCTGGTTTTTACCGATGGCGGAATAGCAACAGTTTTACTGCGTGGTTCGTCTCAGCCTTGTTCACGGAATGTCCTACGCACTTTTCACTTATAGCTGATACATACCAGCAAATGATGTTATTACCCCTAAGAATTTGAATTTATATATTGCCGTACCCGTATAGGCACCCCGGGATTCGAAATGGGATTTTTCACTTTTCGCGTTAGCCGCACGACTCCCGGACCAAACCAAACTTCCATATGCCACACATTAATCATATCATGTTCCCCCTCCATTATCCCACATCCTCGCAGCTTAAATATGTATTTACTGGAGGGTGTGGAAGTTCTTTTTGCAATTGCACTGAAGTTTTCTGTTGCAAACCAAACATGTAGATAATTACATACTATACATATAATTGAATCTTATTAATTTTACGTTCATGGTCTTTTCGTGAGATTTACGAAGGATAACATTTCAAGTGTTCTAATGTCATCTACCCATTTTAATTAGGTTTTCAACTCAGTATTTCAATAACTACGAAAATGAACAGAGCGCTCACCTGATCCATCTACCATTCATCCCGCTGATAACACGCCTCGGCCGACTGCATGGCAATCTTTATTATGACTTGCGCTTAATTATGCGTTAACGTCCATTTATTTGTGACTTCGTCGCTTCTAGTAATCCCAAAGATGCCACTCTTAGCTTTTGAACGGTTTTTGTATTGAATGTCAACGATTCAATGGCATGGGCAGACTGCTAATATACATTCATTGTAAACTTTCCGGATTTATAGATGTCAAGAATCTAGTTCTGTTTTTAGTTTACCAGGAGCACTCTCCTTCTGTTTATGTATTTCGCTGGCCATTTCAGCCCGAATATTCAACTGCCCTAATTACAGGAACTCACCAAGTGCTTCTGTGAGTATAGAGATTACTTATACGATGTTCTAATTGTATTAATGTTTTTGTATTCTTATGGTAGCATTCCGAACAACCTTCGGATTTTCTGACCTAATGTAGGTAAAGGTAAAGCAGCCAACAATCCGAAGATTGGTTTGAACACCACAGCGCTTTACTAGGCATGGTGCCGGCCGCGGTGGCCGAGGTGACTAAGGCGCTTCAGTCACGGTCAGCACGGCCACTACGGTCGGGGGTTCGAATCCCCCCTCGGGCATGGATATTTGTGCCGTCTTAGTTTGTAAGTAGTTCATAAGTAGTTTGTAAGTTTAGGGACTGATGACCCCGTAGTTAAGTCCCATAAGCTTAACAAACATTTTTTTTTTACTAGGCATGGTCCTGTTTGGAGGTGGTATGCCGTTGCCTTCCTCCGACCTTCGAACTGACTTACCCAGCCAGTTATAGGGGGACCTACTGTTTAACGTGGGTTCCGAACCACGGTGCTACTCGGTATTTTTCACATGAGCAATACTGCCAGAGGGGAAAGAAGTGGAAAGTGACAGATAAAAATCCTAGGACCTGGCGGGGATCGAACCCGCGACCTTCGTATTTGTAGTCTGGCACTCTACCACTGTGCTACGGAGCCGCACCGTAATAAAGGTAAAACAAATATTATTGTTGAATGTATTGGTCATTACAAAAGATGATATTTGATATATTTAGCTATAAGCATGAGATGAATTTATTCTGGTACGGTTACCGCCTGCAGTCCTTCTAGGCTTCCCCCCATCGCGAGCTTCGGGCTGAAATGGCCCATTTTTCCTAAAGCCCCTTTTACACGATCGACGATCTTGTCTCAGTTGACTACTGAAGCCGAGTACGTCTACTGCAGCGCCCCTGGCGTGTTACCACCGTACTGAATCTCGCCTGTTTCGAGTGGTCGTTTTCGTTTAGACGATAGCTACAAAATTGTAGAGCTGTCTGCTTAGTTTCGTATCTGAACGACGAAGTGAGGTTATAGGGCACTTTTTACGTGGGAGTAGGAATTGATATTGAGTTTCGTTTCAAAATTATTACGTGTAATCCTTAGCATTTCGACATTATATCTAATGTTGAATTTAGAAATAGACTATTGCGCTTTTTGAGTTCTTTTAATTTAAAAGTTGATCGGCTTCACCCCACCCAGTGGGGTGAAGCCGACCACTCATTTTTTGAAGACCTATAACGGCTTCACCCAGGCAATGGGGTGAAACCAATCGTCTTTTACATTGAAATATCTCCCAAGGTATGGTAGGCTATGTTTATAAGAAGTTTTAAAATAGTGGAGGGTCTTTCTCGGGGACCAAACATTATTCCGATTAACAAATAGACTATTTTATGGTTCGAACATTTTATTTTCCTTAAAAAAAAAATAACTCCTCTACATAAAATTATCTTGCATCATAAAGAATTTTCACTCAATGATTGAAATGTCAAAATCTGGGAAACTGTAGTGTCCACGAGCAATGCCCTTAGGCTTCATTTTTGTTCCATTTGTGTGAAAAGAGTCTTTTGTGCATCAGGAATATCCAGAACAAAATTTCTCACATCTTGTCGTTTCAAAGCAAAAACTCCACTCTGCACACTTGATCAATCCATGAACTAAACATTCTTCGTCTACTGAACTAAGAACAGGCTGCTCACCGGATTTATATCTATGTTTGCCCTTCACCCACTCATTTGACGTTGTATAGGGCACACTGTAACACTCAGATGCTTTACGAATACTCAACTTCCCTTTCTTCACTTCCTGAACGGAATTTTCCCTCTCTTCCCATCTTCTTCACGATTGTTCGCGGCATGATCGACTTCACCCTACAAAATACGACAATTCAATTTTTAGATCACTACTCGTCCATACAACAAACTTCTGCTTTTGCAAATACATAAATCACATGGCAATGAGTTCACTTACCGACTAATAGTCAAAAAACAGCAAAATTATATGACTATAAGGTCGTATAGTGACAGGTTTAATCTTGCTTCATTCACAGGCCACCAGAATTTATTTTTTTATATCCACAATGCCGCTGAACGGATACTCAGAGAGAAAATTCTACAGGTAAACACTACTGTGTAACTCATTGCCTTCCAACAAGTATGTATAGCGTGAAGTTCCCGGATGTACCTCCAGGCGGAAGTAGTGTAAATTATAATGCTGTATTGCCGGTCGATTTCCCCCCCGCCCCCCCCCCCCCACGTGATCGACTTCACCCCTTCTAACGGTATTTGATATTCTCGTCAAATATCATATGGTAAATTCTGTACTAAATTAATGACCTAAAAAACACAAAAGCATAATCAACAAATTTCAAAACTTGTTTATACTTGATGGCACATAAAACAATTCCGAAAATGAAGTAAAAAGCACCTGTTTACTTAAGTTTTCTTGTCTTGTTTTCTTGCTAATGATCATAATACGTCGAAAATCATTTTCTCTTGTAATAATTCTGATCTTTCAGTGCTGAAATAATGTTCGTTAAAACACGTTTATATATTTACATTCGTATTTATGTATAGTTAAGGCTTTTTCCTCTAAAACGTTAATATCTTTCTGTTTGCAGATGTTTCTTCTCTTTTGTAGGAGAACACTAGTGGTGAAAAGAATTTTAGGCTCTGTTGCATCCTTTTCGGTGTGATGAAAAAATAGAAAATAGTTGAAGAAGATGCGAAAACATTTCTATATAATGAATGAACTCGACCAGAATGGTTTAACTTAAGGTGTTAGCAGACGCCACTACTGCTCCTTGCTTCTGCGCATGCGCATACTGAAACATACTCGGAAATTTACAACTCCGCACTCGGCACAATCTATTGATCATTGACGTCATAGATGCACTCGCGATGTGGTTGGCGGCTGGTTTACAAGCAGGCGCAAAAGTAGCACCCACTTCGAGTAGTCGAATTTCAGCAGAAAGTCGCTCATGTAAAACGGTCTTAACCCTGCGTTACTAACATCTGGTTTTAACGCTCGCTACTAACACCCATGTTCCAGGGGTTTTGAACTTTTGTTAGTAACACCCTTAAATTCGGCGAGTGTGATTCCAAATCAACTCTCTACCCGGTACACCTGTTCATCAGTTGTTCCTAAAAACGTCACAGCTCACTGACAATTTGAAAGTAGCCGTCTTTTTGACGGATGTTACTCAAATGTTCAAATGTTTGTATAGCTTATGGGACTTAACTACGGGGTCATCAGTCCCTAAACTTACAAACTACTTACGAACTAGGACGGCACAAATATCTATGCCCGAGGGGGGATTCGAACCCCCGACCGTAGTGGCCGTGCAGACCGTGACTGGAGCGCCTCAGTCCCCTCGGCCACCGCGGCCGGCACGGAAGTTACTAAGCTAGGGTTAAGAGAACTTGGACGTCTAGCTGTCAGGGCACCTTTGTGCTGTAAGTCTCTCCTGGAACAAACGTTGAGTGCGTGCGCCATTGTCTTTTGCTAATCCATTCATCAAGCAGTCGTATGGCATTTGTGCATGTGAGTTCAATGAGTTCAATGTGCTTAACTCTTCGTAATAGCCCGTGTTCTTACAAAGGTGGTCCAAATGTTTGTTAAGCTTAAGGGACTTAACTGCGAGGTCATCAGTCCCTAAACTTACGAACTACCTTATACTAAAGACGACACAAACATCCATGCCCGAGAGGGGATTCGAAACCCCGACCGTAGCGGCCGTGCAGACTGTGACTGGCGCACCGCAGAACGCTTGGCCACTGCGGCCGGCTACGAAGGTGGTACTCCACCAACACTGGAGCAGTTACTGTAGACAAGCGCTACGCACGGCGCATGGCAACAAGGATATATCAGTAGAGCTGGGTTTCAACATGACTCGAACTGTTTGAATAATTTACTTCACGGTTCGGGAAATCTCGGGAAATGTTCGAACTTGCGATCACGACACTATCTAGCACTGGCAGGAGGTACTATCGCTTCGATTTACAACGATGATATTCATAAATCTTTTCTGTGCTGTGAAGTATACGATTTATAACGAAGATAAGGTGTCATTAATGTACTACAGGGATTAATAAGTTTGAAATTCGGACTACAGTAGCTTCTACGGTGCAGGTCATAAGTAAAAATTGTAGCGAACATGGGCTATAAGTAAACGATAGCAATTGCGATTAAAAATTATAGCGCTGCGATCTGGCGACGCCTGTTGATACTACGTATAGAGCAGTTCGTGCCCCGTTTATTTCGAGGTTGCAATTACAGTTTATTTTTATATGACTTATTTCCGTTATCGGGTATTAAATTTCTAATGTTTTCCCTATTTCATCCCTTCTATTCTTCTTTTCAAGGCGATTAAAAGGTGGTAAAATTTTTATCTGTTACTGTACCTTATGAACAGGGAATGGAATGGTCATTTGCAACCTATCTGTTATAATCACATTAAATGTAATTTCTACGTATGAACGATTCAGCCGGCCGCGGTGGCAGAGGGGACTGAGGCGCTCCAGTCACGGTCTACACGGCCACTACGGTCGGGGTTCGATCCCCCCTAGGGCATGGATAGTTGTGCCGTCCTTAGTCTTAGCTAGTTGACAAGTAGTTTGTAAGCTTAGGGACTGATGGCCCCGTAGTTAAGTCCCATAAGTTCTACAAACATTTGAACATTTGAACGATTCACATTTTTTCCTTTGAATGTTAGCCGTCAGTAATGAAGTGTGGTAGTTCTGTTCTAGTATCAGATATTTAGTTTATCAATGAATCATATCTTTCAGTGACACCACACACGTCACATACAGTATGCACTGTTTTAAACAAAATATGCAGTTTTTCATAGTGTTGACATTCTTTTACTTTAAATGTACTTGTACTGTCTATGAAATTAGTTCTGAGCAAAGTGATAGCTCGCTAACTTCAAAATTTCTCGCGTATCGTTGGCAGATTAGCAGCGCCAGTCATTTATTATCTGAATGTTCGAACAGTTCCCTACTGTATCGAGTTCTCTGCTGTATCGGGAAATCCTGAACATGTTCGAACGCGAGTATCATTTGCCCAGCGCTACATATCAGTCAAGGCGGTACGGCTACGATAATGACAACGTAGCCAGACGTCACCAACAGCGCATGACTCAAATGTTCTGCTCTACTGCGTTAGAGATAATGAGGTGTAACAGAAACCAAGCGCTTCCGGGCCCATGCGCATATAACATTATGTTGTGATAATACGTGTGAAGACGAATGTGTCCTGCAATTTGTGCCCTACATATTTGTTCAGATGATACTTCATATATTTTTGTTATGTAACTGTACGCGTACTGGAGTTAAGCGCTGACTACATAGCCGACGTCGTCTCCCATTCTCTCTCTCTCTCTCTCTCTCTCTCTCTCTCGTGTGTGTGTGTGTGCGCGCGCGCCTGGATGTTTAATTGTAGTTCTGTAGTAAAGTTAACTCAGGTACTCTTAAATAATAAAAAGTTACTTAACAGGCCTTTCTTTTCTTTTCAGGTGAGTCCTTCGCCATACCAAGAACTTGATGTAACCTGGAACACGCGTTGTGAGGCAGAAAAGTTTCGCATTTCTCAGGTTTAATTTCTGTCTCAAACTTTTCGAACAGATTCACAACAAATGAACATTGTTTGTAAGCTGATACATATTAAGTTTGCATGCCGCTTACCTGCTTGATGATGCCTTGCACTGTGCTAGAATAACTTCAGATATTCATTTAAACCTCGTATTTCTTAGACATGTAGAGCACAGAGCCGCAGAGTAGTAAGTAATACGATGATAATAATTCACTCCCTATTCACAAAACTCACCCATTGCCTTCGGAATCAGGATCTCCGAAAAGAATCTTCAAGTTTTAATGAAATTGTATTGGTTCGGAGGATGTCAAAGATTGTAATCGCAATATATTCCGACCACTTGACGTTCAAAGTAAGAGTATTTTCAGTGCCTGTTCGATCAGCCCTTTGTGTTGATCGGGCGTGGCATCATAAAAATGTAGTTTGTTATCCAGAATTACCTAAATGCCGTTACAGACTAGAAAATTATCTCACATAGACGTGCGATATTTTTAGTTAGTATCAGAGCAGTGACCTAACGTGAATAATTCTGCAAATGTTCAAATACAAAATTTTGTAGAGCTTATGGGACTTAACTACGGGGTCATCAGTCCCTAAACTTACAAACTACTTATGAACTAACTAATGCTAAGGACGGCACAAATATCCATGCCCGAGGGGGGATTCGAACCCCCGTCCGTAGTGGCCGTGCAGACCGTGACTGGAGCGCCTCAGTCCCCTCGGCCACCGCGGCCGGCATGGATGTTACTAAGCTAGGGTTAAGAGGACTTGGACGTTTAGACGTTTAGAAAATCGACTTTGAATTTTTGCAAGTAAGCGAAAGTACCACTATTAAATAAATTGTAGAGGCAGTCGGTGTAGCTCAGGTGGTAGCGTTGTGGCTCTCCAACCCTAGGGTTGATGGTTCGAATCGTGCCGTGACAAGGTTTTTTATGATATTGTAAAATGTAAACTTTCACGGCCGGAATGGTCAAAATTACTAAAAATTTCCGGGCTGTTATGCCGTGGTCTTCAAAATGTTCAAATGTTTCTAGAACGTTTGGGACTTAACTACGGGGTCATCAGTCCCTAAACCTACAAACTACTTATGAACTAGCTTATACTAATGACGGCACAAACATCCATGTCCGGGGCGGAATTCGAACCGCCGAAGAGGAACGGCCTCGTGCATCGTAGCATAGCGCCTCAATGCGCTCGGCCGCTCCGCCGCAGCTCCCTAGGTTAGTTTACCACAGTTTAAGTAGTTTGTGAGACTAATGACTGACGTAGTTTGGTGCCACAGAATTACAAACAAACGTACTACTAAGCGCACTTTTCCATCAGTGAGGCCCCACTTCACTCTTGTCCGGCGGCACACACAGAAACAGATGGGGGCTGGTCTCTGGCAGACCTGAATTTCTAAATGAATCACAAATTATAATGAAAGTGTTCTAAAATCCTTTTGAGGTTAAGACTTGAAGATGGAATTGATTGACCTTCAAAGCAATGAAAGCCTTGAAACAACTTACCATAGTAGCCAGCAGAACGAAGTGACAGAATTTCGTATCAAACACGATCAGTGCCCCAACCGATTCAACGTAGCACTACAACAGGTGCTTTTATTTAGAAGCATATATATTTGCAAGGTGTTTTTTAATTAAAGAAGTAAAATCTCAAACGAGATCGTCGCTAACATATGGGCACCTCAGCGGAATTCTGAGAATTTCTACATCGAGTATATATCCAAATATTGAGCAACCTTGCAAACAAAAGATATGTTATCTGTCTCATTGAGTTTTCGTTTATTTTTCGTTTTACTTTACATTATAGACATTTAGATGGTCACCTCTGCTCTAAACAGAATTCTTTCCAAGTGACATTAACGGACTCATAATTACGATCTCCTGCGTGAGTTGCATACTTTTGCGGAAGAAGTACTTCGATGTAATCTGAACGTCTCTGCAATAAATACAAAACTGATGGTATCCAGAGGAAGGTGGATGCGAGAACAACAAAAAGTAAAAGTAGTCCTGATATTTTGAAACCATTTGTGGCTTCAAATACTGCAGCGGAACATTTCGGATGAGATGGCAGCAATTTGATCCACCTGGGCCTAAAAGTGCCAAGAGATGAACGGTCGTGACTTTCAACATCTGCCAAAGTTAGGCTTCTATTTTTCCTTTACTCCGCTGTGTTTCTTTCTATCTTCTAACTCTATTCTCGGGGCCACTTATTTCGCCCCACCCTGTATCATTTGATAGCCTTTTGACTGACATTGACATTCCTAAGGGAATGACTGCAAATAATTTCACTGAATCAGATAATCTACGAAACCCAATGAGTACTAGAAGTGTGTAAATGTTGATGTGTCCAATTACGGACCCCGTGATTTTAAAATTAAATGACATGAAAACGAAAACTGACAGAAGGCTACAACAAACGGTATGTTTATCGAAAGAGCTGTAAGAAATTTATACAGAAATGTGGAAATAATAGATACAAAAATTGGTATAGATAGCGCCGTAATCACAATGTGAGGTACTTATAATGTGTTCTCCGAATTCCAAAGCAATCGGTTTCAGCGCTGAAATCTGGAAGAACGACAGCGAACCGATGGAAAGGATTGAAATAATGAGTTCAAGTCCACAGCACGTGTTTCTGCTCCTGTAATATAAGAGATTGGAACACAGTGCTATGGCAACTAGCCAAAGTTTTGAAACACAATTTACTGTTCCAAAAGAATCCGATTTGAAAACTAATCGTAAGCTCTTCGCCAAATTCGAACTGACAGGCAATGTGGGTGAAGATAAATTATGGGAATTATGAGCCCAGGCCTTCTGTAGTTATTCCTGAAAATGTTTCTGGACATCCAAGGATATCCATCAAAGAATTGTAGCAGGGGCTGGTCTGAAGCGTTCCAGCATTCACACAATACTGAGAAACATTTACGCATGTTTCCATTGAAAAAACAAAACAGATCAGCACCATCTCAATCTAGATTTTGTATCTACTATTTCGGAAATTCAATATTAAATTCTTACCGTTCTCATAATAAACTTAGTGTTTGTTACATTGTTTTGTCGATCTTTCTTTACATGTTCTTTAATTTTGAGCCGGCCGCGGTGGCCGAGGTGACTGAGGCGCTCCAGTCACGGTCAGCACGGCCTCTGCGGTCGGAGGTTCGAATCCCTCCTCGGGCATGGATATTTGTGCCGTCCTAGTTCGTAAGTAGTTCATAAGTAGTTTGTAAGTTTAGGGACTGATGACCCCGTAGTTAAGTCCCATAGGCTTAACAAACATTTGAACATTTTAATTTTGAAATCTGGCAGATCTTTGACAGACGCCCACGAAGTCAGAAATATATCCTTGACAGTAGTATTTTACCACGGTTGATATAACCTTTCTATGGCGTTTTGGCTTTAAATTATTTGATTTTAGGCAAAACTTTATGAATATAATGTTGTGGGAACTGAATCTTGATTAATACTGACGCTTTTGTCGATAGGTTTCTCAATCAGCAATATTCATTAAAATATGTGACTTGTTAGTTCTAGGGAATGATGACCCCGTAGTTAAGTCCCATAAGCTATACAAACAAAACAAACTTGTTAGTTCCAAAAGTGTCAGAATACCAATCCAAAAATGCTACGCCTTTTGACAGCTCGAACTTTAATTTCAAACAACGCCTTAACGGTTCATCTGAGACGAAAATTGAATAAACGGGCTTGTCTTTCGCAGTTTCAGATATATTTACAATAATAACGGCGATTTGAAGTGTGTACTTGACACTTTCAGGTTGCGACGCTCGACACCAGATTTTACAGACGTATGCGGTCGCCGGCAGCGACCTGCTGCCATAACCGGGCCCCACGTGATGGCGGCATTATATCCTGTGTCGGTTATTATGTGTCAAATAAGAAAAAAATTTCAAGTAAAAGTTGTTATCGACGAGGCTATTATTACTATGAAAGTTGGTACACACAAGTAAAGATACTATTCTTCTCATGGTTCTACCAGCATGAATGGAGGTTAATGGAGGTTCAAAGAACGGTATGAGGTTGACATTTCATCTAGGAATGAATGTATCGCCTTTTCACAGAGAAATGAACGAGCGGTCTAAGGCGACTCGCTGCGGAGCGCGCGGTCGCTCGCCGTGGAGGTTCGAGTCCTCCCTGGGGCATGGGTGTGTGTGTTTATCCGTAGGTTAGTTTACCTCGGTTTAAGTAGTTTGTAAGCTACGGACTGATGACCACGCAGTTTGGTCCGATAGATTTACAGACATTTGAACATTTGAGTGAAATAAAAAGAGTATTAAAAAAGAAATTATAAAAATCTCATAGCGTCTTTCAAGGCCCACTTTTCCAAATATTTCAGACAAAAATTATAAAAAATAATTACAATTAAATATATAAAAATATTATTATTTTATATATTTTATTTTGTATTATTTTATTAAAAACTATGTGTTATATTATTATTTATATATGTATTTTTATGTTATTTATATTTTTATTATTTTTTGTCCAAAATACTTGCAAAAATCATGTAACTACAGGAAAGCCTAAAGTGCGGCGTAAAACACGGCAGTGAAATTTTTTTAAATTGCTTGCACATTCTAAAAGTGTTCAAATGTTTGTAAAGTTTATGGGACTTAACTACGGGGTCATCAGTCCCTAAACTTACAAACTACTTATGAACTAACTTATACTAAAGACAACACAAACATCCATGCCCGAGGGAGGATTCGAATCTCCGACGCGGGAGGCCGCTCGATCCACAACGTGGTGCTCCAGACCACTCGGCTACTCCCGCGCGGCTTGCACATTCTCCTGAGGTAAATCATTAAGAGAAGGACTGCATTTAGTGTAAGCAAGTATCTACAAGAGTCATATATTACGTAATTTATAGCGATAGTTTCAGGTTCAGGGTGGCAAAATATATGATAAATTACGAAAGTTGCCTGGTTTATCGGCCAAAGTGATAATTATTCGCACAAGAACAATAAATGCGAAAAAACCTATAAGTAGTACTTTTTCATTATTTCTACAGGTTCCGTTTAAAGTATGATTACGCCTAGAAATCGAGTTATTCAAGAAAATGGAAATTACAGGATACATAAATTAACGTTTAAATGGGCATAGCTTGCATCATGTTGGCCACAAAGAAACAAATTTGCAACCAGAGTGGATACCCTGCCTTATTAAGAGACGTCCCAACTCCATACTTTTGAGCGGGATACTCAACAGCACATTTGAGCACGCAGTTAAGAGCATGTATATTAGATGAGTCCGCTGCTTGCTGTTAGCCGGCTCGTCTGGAAATTACTTTATGGCGAGTTCGCGGCAGGTGTCGTCGGGAACGCCACGTTCCCTAAGTTGTCGGTATAACATCCACACAAGTGTGTCCGCCCTCAAACTGAGAAAACCGAGGGCCGAACAAACGCTTCCGTGTTTACCTTGCTGCATTCTGGGGACAATGGGATATGCCCCAGTTCCAAATTCCGATAAAAATTATTTTTTAAAAAGCGGTGACGGTGTGTTCTACCTCTCTCCAAGGTCATATCTGCAGAACTCTGCGTTTGTGCACAACTAGAAATTACAAGGTAACCAATTTAAGGACTACAAAGAATAAGACGCACAGGAAACAATACATTGTAACAGGAGACTATGATCAATAGATTCAAAGGACTCGTAAATGAGACACTACTTAGAAAATGCTAAACTTCATTTTCAAAAACTGTAAGTCTTAACACATACAACACTTGCAGAATTAAGTCATTCAAAGTCTCTGAACTTGAATTTTATATGATTATTCAATTTTTATTGTTTCCTTTTTCTCTTTACCTTCCAAAACTCTTCATTCTGCCGCGGCGGCGTGTCCAAGCGCATTGAGGCGCTATGCTCCAATGCACGAGGCCGTTCCCCGTCGGGGGTGCGAATCCTCCCTCGGGCATGGATCTTTGTGTTGTCTTTAGTATAAGTTAGTTCATAAGTAGTTTGTAAGTTTAGGGACTGATGACCTCGAAGTTAAGTCCCATAAGCTTAACAAACATTTGAACTCTTCATTCTTTGGACAGGTTCCTGTTGCCTTTGTCCTGCCCATACTTTCCTTATTTTCTTCCTTCCTGTTACTTCGTATTTCGTATTCATATTCACGTTTAAGAATTCGTCATATTCATTTATCATTTTCGTATTGATTTCTACTTATGTTTTTCTTATTCTTATTCTCGAAGTACATAGCAAAATTCCTCTGAGTCTTTCGTTGTTAATTCTAGGTACGTGTCCATGGAATGATAGTTGGCATTTTGTGAGCATATATGTGGTTTCTTTTATTTCGGACATGTATATTATTAAAGCGAGGACAGCCACTTACCGTTTCTTCAGTGCGGATGCATACTAGCAGTGAACTATTCTGGGAATCAGCGAGTACTGAGTCATAATGACCGGGGCACTACGTCACTAATGTGTGGGTAAGTTGAGAATTTGCTGCTGACGGGAGGCGTGCTAAGGTAGAGGTGATACCTGTGCGTAATCTCCAGCGTACTGTCTAGTTAGTAGGTGAGTCGGTTTCGATAGGTATAAATTATCGACTTTCCCCATTAATTTATTTCAATTTCCACTAGCAGCTAACGTAAATTACTTTGTGTGCTTTATGACCATGTCTGTCAGTCTGTGTTCGTGTGCGATAGTGTAAATCATCGCTTTGTCCCTTCGTTCAGTTTAATACGGCCAACACGGGGACATGCAACATGGTTTTCCGTGTATTCGGACTGCAGCAGTCGATTATAAAAATCCACAGTAATGACAATATCCATATCTTTGTCCGCAAGAATAGACACCACACGCATCATTAAGGCAAGGGCAGGCCAATGACGGCTTCCTCGCAGATGCACACGATACTGGGACTCACATGGGAAACGCCACGAGTTATGACGTTCATGGGCAGTGGATAAGTTGAGAGTTTGGGTGTGATAGCGTGGTCCGTGCAGTTGTGGTTGCGGGTGGCACCAACCTAGTCACCACTAAATCCGCGTATGTAGAAAGTAGCGACAGCCTTTTGTATGTTGATTGCCGACAATCGCGTCTTGCCAATGGCCAGTTGAACGTCACGTGGTACTCGGCAGCCATGCCTGGGCCAACCTACCCATCATGCTTATTGCAGAAGTGTACTAACGTAACGTTTATTTCTCTGTACGAAGTTTCTGTGTCATAATTTAATCTCCGTAGCGTGGCACCTTAGGCCACACTGCCGCCCTGCTGGAGAGGAATACATTGAGCGTGGCAGTCAATTACTACGGCGCTCACCAACTGTGCTGCTTTCGTTCGGTGGGCATCCCAGACGCAGCCTGACCGGAATCTTATTGAATGACATTATACAGGATGCGTACGCCTCACTCAGTAGTTGACCAAAATGCACGAGTTACATGTAGTGACCGTACCGCGTATTCGCTTCATAAGGCTCCAAGTATGGGCTGCGCGTGTTCATCAATCAGTCGCTAACAGCGGGACTGGCCGTGCTTTCAGGGGCCCCCTCCCGTCGGAGGTTCCAGCCCTCCATCGAGCGGGGATGTGTGTTTGCTGTCCTTATGGGTAAAGTTATTTTAATTTAGTTTAAGTGACATTAAGTATCGCTGCGCCTTTTCTTTCGGACATCGCAATTCCTACTTGTAATCCACCTATGCGTAATTAAAATGTTGTCCCGGAACCGGGATTCGAACCTGGGACCCTTGCCTTTCGCGGGCAAGTGCGCTACCGCCTGAGCTATCCCGGCACGCTGCACGGTCCGTTCACACAACTCGCCTCCTAGTTTCCAAACTTCGCACAAGTTCTCCTGCGCACCTTTCAAAGCAAGCACTCCAGAAAGAAAGGATATGGTGGAGACATGGCTCAGTTTATAAGTCTAGGGACCGATAGATTTAGTAGTTCGGTCGCTTAGGATTACAAACCGTTTTCTTTGATTTCGAAGATGGCTGGTCCGTCAACCCTGTGAGTGCCTCGGCGAGTATGTACCACATGAGACCTGAATAATCAGTGCTACACGCAAACCGAGCGAAGTGGCGCAGTGGTAACGCATCGGACTCACTTTCGAGAGGACGGTTGTTGAAATCCACCTTCGGCCATCCAGATTTAGGTTTTCAGTGAACAAACCAGG
Source organism: Locusta migratoria (assembly GCA_026315105.1). Taxonomy (NCBI): domain Eukaryota; kingdom Metazoa; phylum Arthropoda; class Insecta; order Orthoptera; family Acrididae; genus Locusta; species Locusta migratoria. Next base: position 77,659,228 of record CM048755.1, on the reverse strand, counting down.
CAAACGCCTGGATGGTTCCTTTGAAAAGGCACGGCCGATTTTCTTCCCCATGCTTAACCGAAAATCTGAGCGTGTGCTCCGTCTCTGATGACCACGATGTCGACGGGACGTTACACCCTAATCTTCCTTCCTTTGCTATACGCAAGTACGTATATGTCTAAATCAAATGCTCGTGAGTATACTTTAACAACCCTAGGGGGCCATTAGAGGTGTTCTTTATAAACGAGAAGGTGAATGAGAGGCAACAGTTTAGAAGAAAGAAAACTAGATTAGGTCGTAATGCCCCGTGGAAAATTTATTCGTTACAGATGGGGCACAAGCTCGGATTGTGGATGGGGAAGGAAATCGGTCGTGCTGTTTCAAAGCAGCCATCCCAGCATTTGCCTGGCGTGATTTAGGGAAATCACGGACAACTTGAAACAGGATAGCCGTAGGCGGATTTGAAGCGCTGTCCTCCCCAATGCGAGTCCAGTTTGCTAACAACTGAGATATTATTCTGGGCTGGTAGTCGCCACAAGACATTGGTTGTGTCTTGTAATAGCAAGATAGAACTCTTGTTCACTCTCGACATTCAATGTATTTCAAATTTCGCACATAAAGTAGTTCTCTGCAACGAAGTACGAAGAAACAAACTGCGTAGATAGACATTCTGTTGTGGCGAGAATAACAGATTTCTGTCAAGAAACTTTACATTTACAAGTATGCATGCTGCGGGGAGAATAACAGGTTCCTGTCGATGTACTTTAAATATGCAGATGTGTATGCGTATGTGTGAGTTAGCTGCAACTCCATACGTGCACATGGTTCAAATATCTGGGCGTGATTCTTGGCACTAAACGACTCACAATGAACTGACTAGGCACTTATGTGCGAAGAGAAAGCGGCAGACTTGGCCTCATAGCTGAATGTTTCGAAAGCATTTTTGCGACATTACGATGAAGATTTTTCGCGACCATTTATTTTAGTTACTGTTGAGTTTTCGTTGTTGTATGGCCGTGGTTCGTGATAATATTGTTTATTGCTCTAATCTTATGTTTTTTCTGCGTTGCTCAGTATGCAGCAGAGACGCAGTTTTTTCGACATTTTGCATCTAACGCGTATCAAGCTGCATGTAAAATATAGGTGACTGTTAGCTACACCCGGACGTACGAAGTTTTATGTATATCTTCGGAATGTGTCTGTGTCGACAATCTCAGATTTCGCGGTCTCCGAAGAGATGTAAGCATTCCGTTATTGTAGATGGTACAACTGTATTACTTATTTACAATAAATTCAAGAGGCAACAAAATATTTTCCTCATGCGAGAGCCTGCAATTGATTACTTGGACTGTTTTAGAAAAGCAAAGAATACCGCGGGACCTTTCGATTGTCACATGCAGAGCCACGTGAAAATGTATTTTTACGGCAACAGCTATTGGCAGTCTAGCGGAGCAGAGCTGCAGTGAATTTCTTGACCTGTTTTTCGAACAGCGACGTAAAATTTAAACTTGCGAACAAAACCTGTCATCTGTCAAACGCAGCTACAGTTTTACCTTTGGACATAAAACTTGGCGACCGGAGCACAATTTACATCTATCGTGAAGAGGGAATGTGCGAGACTTATACTCAGTCTAAGTCCCAATGTTCTGTTTCGCCTCAAAATCATTGTCGGTTACGTACGATAAAAACATTGAGGTTTTTTGTATAATTCACGCTTTGCTCTCGGAACCGACATCACTGATGTGCATTTACGCAGAAGAGGTCGACCACTGAAGTTGCCTGCTAGAATTGAAAGTACTGTGTTCCAAAAGAGCCTTCCGATTTTGAAAACCGATATATTCTACATATAAGAAGCTAGGAACTTTGATTAAATATTCACTTACGCGCAGATTTCATGAAAGCGTTTCAAACGGTGCAAAATTGTAGATCTGAGTAAATGGAATAGTTTCCGAGATATGTGAGCGGGCCGGCCGCGGTGGCAGCGGGGACTGAGGCGCTCCAGTCACAGTCTGCACGGCCACTACGGTCGGGGGTTCGAATCCCCTCTCGGGCATGGATATTTGTGGCGTCCTTAGTATAAGGTAGTTTGTATGTTTAGGGACTGATGACCCCGTAGTTAAGTCCCATAAGCTTAACAATCATTTGATTTTTTTTTATTTTTTTTTTTTTTTATTTTTTTATGTGAGCGGTTCGGGTCGTTCTTACGTGACAGAGTCTACGGTAGTACGTTGTCATCGGCTGCGAGTGTTCTTCAGAGACAAGGGGACTCATGGAGTGTCCCACGGAAGTGTGAGTGGACCTACCTTACTCTCTGTACACATATTGACCGAACGGATGCGGTGAGCAACAATCACAGCTCTTAGACGATGATGCTGTGGTGCTCGGAAGGATTTGAATGTGGCGCGGGGAGTGGCCGAGCGTTCTAAGGCGCCTTGCCACGGAGCGCGCGGTTGCTAGCCGTCCAAGGTTCGAGTCCTCCCTCGTCCATAAGTGTGTGTGTGTGTGTGTGTGTGTGTGTGTGTGTGTGTGTGTGTGTTGGCCTTAGGTTAGTTTAACGTAGCTTAAGTAGTTTGTAAGCCTAGGAACTAATAACCAAATAAGTTCAGTCCCATAGATTCACAAACATTTTATTTGCTTTGAATGACTGTAGAAGGGTACAAAATGACTTAGACAAAATTTGTAGTTTGTGTGATGAATGTCAGTTTTGTCTGTATGTAGAAAAATGTAAATTACTGCATGTGAGTAGGAAAACCAATCCTGTAATTTTCGAATGCAGCATTAGTAGCTTGCTGCTTGACGTAGTCCCGCAGTTAAATATCTAGGTCGACGATGCAAAGCGAAAAAAAAAAAAAAAAAAAAAAAAAAAAAAAAAAAAAAAAAAAAAGAAATGTAACATGGACGATAGTAGGGAAGGTAAATGGACGAATGCGTTTTGTTTGGATTCACCATCACATGTTTAAAATTGACAGAGCAGAATAGTAAAGTTAAAATAAATATCTTCAGAGCAGTCAAGATCGCATACAGATTTACTGACTGCCGGCCGGTTTCGATATTTGATCATCTTGATACTCAACTGTTAGCAGTTAATCACCGCCATTCTGCGTTCCTGCTCCAGCGATGGGCCTGAAGATAGTCTCCTGAAGATAAATCTGTTGACTGTTTTGAAGATTAATTTTAATTATTTCGTAAAGGTGGCTGACACTCCACAGTGTTTTCAGAAATAATAAGAGTGAACAGCAACTTTTGTTTGCGAGTTACTGCAGCTATCACTTCAGTTTCACTGATGAACTTAGACCTTTCTTACAGGAAATCATGAATCCGTGGTATAACTGAGCCGGTACTCCATTGGTACGGAAATTCTGTAAATCTAGAAATATGGAAGCAACTCGAATGAAAGATTTGAGTTTAACGCCTTCGACAGAGTGGTCATTACAGATGGAGCTCTTGCTCTTGCTCTGACCATCGCAGTATTTGCCGCAGCTGATTTAGAGAAATCACAAAAAACCTAATCTGTAAGGCCGAACGGGAATTGGAACTGTAGTCGTCGCGAAAGCTTGTCTATTGTGCTATCCGTTGCGCCATCTCGCTTTGTGAGTCAACACAAGGTCCCATGTCGAGAGAATTCTTTACTTCGTGTGACGATCTTGTATGAGACTTTCAACTGTGAAGTACTATTATATTTAACAACGCGACCACATGGGTATTGGAGTTTATAATTTTTGATTTTTATGGTACATGAAGTTCAGTACGTAAATAATAATCAGTCGAAACCATTCGACGCAACTCTCAAAAATTGTCCAGAAAATCGACTTTGAATTTTTGCAAGTAAGCGAAAGTACCACTATTAAATAAATTGTAGAGGCAGTCGGTGTAGCTCAGGTGGTAGCGTTGTGGTTCTACAACCCTAGGGTTGACGGTTCGAATCGTGCCGTGACAAGGTTTTTTTTATGATATTGTAAAATGTAAACTTTCACGGCCGGAATGGTCAAAATTACTAAAAATTTCCGGGCTGTTATGCCGTGGTCTTCAGAATGTTCAAATGTTTGTAAAACTTATGGGACTTAACTACGGGGTCATCAGTCCATAAACTTACAAACTACTTATGAACTACCTACAACTAAGGACGGCACAAATATCCATGCCCGAGTGGGGATTCGAACACCCGACCGTAATGGCCGTGCAGATAGTCACTGGAGCGCCTCAGTCCCCTCGGCCACCCCGGCCGGCTGTCGTGGTCTAGTGGATTTATTATTAAAACCCAACGTTTCGTCCCCGACTGCGGAGGACATTCTCAAGGGGGATGTCCGATTCACAACCTGGCTCGCTAAGGTTTTTTTTATTTTATATACATATATTGTTTTTCGTTGTGTTCGAATACTTACACAATTTTAATATCTAATGGTCATTTTTACGAAAAGTGCACTATTTTTGCTTAGTCGTAATTTTATATATTTTATAGAAGGTTGTAATAATGATAATTTCAATCAAAAACCGTGTTACATTTTTTTACAGTATTGGCATCACTATCAGTTGATTGTTCAGTTTGTGAAGAGCTACGACATGGTTTTTGGAAGCTCATCTCCATAGCTACTAATAGCTTTGCAAGCAGCTAACCTACTCGACCATTGTTTTACGTTACGACAAGGTTTTCAGCTCGTCTACATACAAACAAAAACTGACACAACTCGTGGAATTATAGATCCCAAAATGTTTTATGTAACTGAATCCGAAGACGAAAAAAAGTCACACTAGGATTCGAACCACCGAACCTATGGTTGTGAGGCAAGAATGCTGCCGCCGGCCGCAGTGGCCGAGGGGACTGAGGCGCTTCAGTCACGGTCTGCACGGCCACTACGGTCGGGGGTTCGAATCACCATCGGGCATGGATATTTGTGCCGTCCTTAGTGTCAGCTAGTTCATAAGTAGTTTGTAAGTTTAGGGACTGATGACCCCGTAGTTAAGTCCCATAAGATCTACGTACATTTGAACCTAGGGCAACACACACATCCATGCCCGTTGGAGGACTCGAACCTCCGACGCAGGAGGCCGCGCGATCCGTTCGGCTACTCTGGCGCGGCTAGTAGTACGTCTGCAAAGAGAAGAACTTGGCCATGCTCGTCACCGCGAGGTGCATTGTGTCCGTAGTTGGCCAGCCCTGGTTTAAAGTGATGCTTACTCTCTCTCTGGCAGTAATCCAAGTGTCACTGGTTGCACAGCACCAAACTGAAGATACTCTGTTGGCATTGGTCTTCCTTTAACAATATAAAGCTTAAGTACGCAATCCAAATCTCGTAGAATTATTCGCCGGCCGCGGTGGCCGAGGGGACTGAGGCGCTCCAGTCACGGTCTGCACGGCCACTACGGTCGGGGTTCGAATCCCCCCTCGGGCATGGATATTTGTGCCGTCCTTAGTGTCAGCTAGTTCATAAGTAGTTTGTAAGTTTAGGGACTGATGACCCCGTAGTTAAGTCCCATAAGTTCTACAAACATTTGAACATTTTTAAGAATGCTGCCATCTGAGCTACACAAATATATTGCAGACGCGTGAATTATTTTCGTTCGGTCTGCACCACCACGACAGTTTCTCGTTTTCAAGTCTGAAGACAGTTCGGAAGCGAGGAAGGTAATTACGTTTTTGACATAAGTCGAATGTGGCAGGTGTCGATAAATTGGTGCCGCGTGCTGGTGTAAAAAGTAGCCGTTTGGGAGAATCGCGGTATCTGCAGGGAGCGGCGCATCGCCCACGCGCGCCACGCGGTTACGAGCGCGACGCCGCAGAATAACAACGGCGCGTAAATCCGCGGTGTAGTTTGGCCAGTTAAAATGCGAACAGCTTTACGACACCGGCTATGAATTATGCCCCGAGGATCTTCGTGGCTAAATTTTCAGCGACTCCGTACTCTGAAGGGTATTGGAGTTGTGACTCCAGTATTTCACGGAGGGAACGAATTTCGAATCGCGGGAGGTGAGAGTGGACGTTTTGTTTGCGCAGGGACGCGCATTCGCGGAGAAGTGAGCGGACGCCGTCCAATGGACGGCCTTTTCCCCACACAATGGGTGTCATGTCTCGCACTTTTCCCCCACACTGCCGTGTCGCTCCCTGTGAAGCCACGCCTTCCAAATCTGTATAACATGCTTCGCAGTGGCTAGCACGGACTTTTGTTTATGCTGGTAGCAATGGTGACGTCACATGTTTTCAATTATAAAAAAAAAAAAAAAAAAAAAAATGTTTCAAATGTTTGTATAGCTTATGGGACTTAACTACGGGGTCATCAGTCCCTAAACTTACAAACTACGTATGAACTATCTAAGACTAAGGACGGTACAAATATCCATGCCCGAGGCGGGATTTTTGATAAATATCTTCCTCTAGTACTTTAAACATCGTGAAATGTTACAGTCGAAAGTAAAACATCAGACTTAATACAGTCGGTTAGACAGTTAATTTTGATGATCAATGTTGAAATTGTGGTTATTTATTCAATAAGTAGGGCATGTGTCGATTCAGCGCTAACACGAATGTTGACGCCACATTATCGAAGACAGGAAGGAAGGGAGGAAGATGAGGGTTAAAATTCTCGTAGACATGTTGGTCATTAGAAACGGAGCTCAAGCTCGGATAGTTTATTAAGAATTGAGAAGGAAATCGGCAGTGCGCTTTCAAAGGAACCATCCCTGCATTTTCCTGAAGCAATTTAGGGAAATGACAGAAAACATAAATCAGGATGGACGGAGCAGACTGGAACCACCGTCCTCCCGAATGCGAGTCTGTCTGTGCTAACCACTGCGCCACCTCATCCCAGACACGTCTCTCCACGTTGCTCTAACTTGTTTGTCACTCTTGTGCTTCTAATTTCTTATTTCGTCACTAACTTATACATTGTTCATTTTTTACTTTCTGACAAACAGTTCAAATGTTTGTAGAACTTATGGGACTTAACTACGGGGTCATCAATCTCTAAGCTTACATACTACTTATGAACTAGTTAAGACTAAGGACAGCACAAATATCCATGCCCGAGGGGGTTTCGAACCCCCGACCGTAATGGCCGTGCAGACCGTGACTGGAGCGCCTCAGTCCCCTCGGCCACCGCGTCCGGCACTTTCTGACATTAGTGAACATAGAGAAATGTCCTACTTCTTTTGAGTAAGTTTTAACATATGGCTTCAAATGTTCAAATGTTTGTAGAACTTATGGGACTTAACTCTCCGTACTGAATACTTGTCGTTTAGCTGTGTAAGTACGATGTTCTGCTAATTTTCCAAGACACATTTGCGCACTGCCGAGCTACCACAGAGTGGACGCGACAGTTTCTGTGATGTTTAAATCACTGAAAGACCGAGGGTATTTCATTTATGCCTGGTGATATAAGAAAAGAAGAAAAGGAAGAAAACACCACCCACTCTCCAGCTTTACTAGAAGACTTCTTACAGTATATTTTAAATGTTTTATCCATTGCAGCAACTGTGTTTTATAGGTTGGAAAAATAAACAGCTACCAGTTGCAATGTCGCACATTTATTTACAACCGATTTAGAGAAATTATATGAATTCAACATCCCACTGATGATGCTACAACGCCAGCGAAACATGTATGGGAGAAATCAAAAAACATTTGTGTTTGCTCGTGGCGGACCTTACCTATAAAACCAATTTATTATTGCCCTTCTTCAGGTATATGTACAGATAACAGTATAGAATAATATACAAATACAAATATTACATAAAACTCGCAGTACGATCACAGGATTCAAGGGACAAGATGTACACTGTATATAAAGCCATCTTGAAAAGTGACAAAGGATGTGGTAAGGAAAGCTTTATATACACTGTATATCTTGCCCCTTTAATCTTGTGATTCTTCTGCGAATTTTATGTAATATTTGTATTTGTATATTATTCTTAACTGTTTCCTGTACATATACCAGCCGCGGCGGAGCGGCCTAGCGCATTGAGATACTATGCTGCGATGCGCGAGGCCGCTCCCCGTCGGGCGTTCGAATCGCCCCTCGGGAATGGATGTTTGTGCTGTTTTTAGTATAAGGTAGTTCATAAGTAGTTTGTAAGTTTAGGGACTGATGACCCCGCAGTTAAGTCCCATAAGCTTCACAAACATTTGAACATTTTGTACATATACCTGAAGAAGGACAATAATTGTTCGAAACCGGTTGTAAATAAATCTGCAAACTCCCAACTGGTAGCTGCTTACTTTATCAGCCTACAGTATGTTATCTTGTTTTGTTGCTTGTGTATGATATTTTGTAGTGTAGAATTTTTTTGTTTCATATTTATCAGTATTTTACTTCTTGTTTATTTGCTTCATTCCCTGTAGAGATATAAATTAAAAACTCTTACACTAACACAGGAATATTTGTTAGGAAAGTGGCAAGTATATATGCGTTGCTTAAGATTTGAAATGGCTGCTTTTTCAAATGTTCAAATGTTTGTCAAGCTTAAGGGACTTAACACGCCTGCATTACTCATCGGGTTTTGTTAGGCTCTTTAATTAATGTTAAATGAGTCAGCATGTTTCAGAAACCCATATACACTAAGATTCAAGCTAATTTGATCAATTCTCCCACCTGTTCTGATGTAGAGGCAAAATTGCTGCATCTTGGCATGTGACATTCAAGTCACCAAATGTAGGGCTCATTTGTCGAAAATCGAATTATAAAAGTTTGTCGCTACTTTCTGTAATCAATTGTCGAGGTGTTCGGTGCCCATTTTGAACAAATTGTGTAAGCCGAAGTCAATAATAAATACAAAGTGTGCCTTTCTCACTGGTGTCACCTTTTCTGTTCTATTCGTAATCCATTACATATGTCAATTTTTATAGACGTTTTTCTTGCATTGAAAGAGCCGATTTGCACCTGATAACCAAAATGGAAATAATTTTTTTCCAGCGTAAATCGGTTCCGCATTAAACCATTAGAACTTCTATCGAGTTTCGCTATTATATGATAATTACAGTCTCAGTGAGTAGCTACTCTTTAATCACCCGGTATAAAGAGGCAACATTTCAAGGCATAAAACCAAGGTTATAATCTTATAACTCGCAAGTTAAAGTTAATGGAAGGCAGGCTTACAATACACTGACACACGGAAAAGAAGTAGGGCATTTGGGATTGGGCGCTGCGGTTGGAAAGCGCATAGCTACTTTGCCCCTAGACTAGGACAGAGGAGGTCGTAGTTCCAGATTAGAGGGCTCCCGGTGGTACCACTGTCGGAGGCAGTGGCCGACGCGAGGCGACCCGAATACAGCAGACGTCGACGGAACGTTAAGCCCTGGTCTTCCTTCTTCTTCCAAATAATGCTGTCCGGCGAATGTAGACTTATCGACTAGTACGTTGCAAAAGAGCGTTTCCGTTGCTCTCGTAAGAATCGATGAGAAAACGGGAGGAAGGACGGACCGTTTCAAGGATGGAGAAAGAAATCCGTCGTGTTCTTTCAAAGGATCCATCCGACATTTGCCTGGGAGTGATTTCGGGGAATGACGGAGAACGTAAATCTGGATGACTGGACGCGTATTTGTGCTTACCACTGCACCATCTCGACAAGTAAAAGCACTGTGGAGACGTATGTTTCACAAAACACAGTGAATAGGCATTCCCAATACATGTTCTAGTACCCTTGCGTTCCACATAGAACGGCATTTTTTCCTCAGGAATACTTGTTTTAATCGGCGAATAAATAATATTTACGATGTTAAAACAAAGATCAACTTAAATGCATGCAAAGCCGTCTTTTTTTACTACAATAGTTTAGAACCCATAAATGTTTTCATGTTAAAGGTAAAACTATGTTTATCGTTGATCATAATTTTTTGTGTCTATCACTGAATATTTCAGCACTCTCCACACCAATAATAGCTACAATTATGTTAATCTAAATTCATTGACAAACACAGATTTTTTTCCGCAGTTTTCTAAAACTTTGATCGTTTCAGACAACGAATTTCGCATTGGTCCTACCAAATATCAAAACATTTTCCCACTGTATCGATCATTATGGATTTTAATATTAAAAAAAAATGGCAGTACATGAAAGGCACTTTTTCGCGGTATTTTAATCGTTCAGATAAAAGCGAAAATTTCTAAATATTTTCTTATGCAAATGTATCAGTAACTTCTGACGGGAACTGAAGGCAGACAGTCCGATCCACCAACTCGTATTTGCGCTTCCGCAACGTACACCAGCGGAAGTCGCAGGCTACAGTTCAAATGGCGTAAATCTGCACCGTTGAAAATTCCACTCCATAAATGGCATTACAACCAGAGCGGCTGTTTTGGACGTGCAAAAAATGTTCAAATGTTTGTTAAGCTTAAGGGACTTAACTACGGGGTCATCAGTCCCTAAACTTGCAAACTACTTATGAACTACCTACAACTAAGGACGGCACAAATATCCATGCCCGAGGGGGGATTCGAACCCCCGACCGTAGTGGCCGTGCAGACCGTGACTGAAGCGCCTCAGTCCCCTCGGCCACCGCGGCTGGCTGTGGACGTGCAGTCACTGACTAGTTCACACCAACAACATAGAGGCGGATCCGGAATGCAGTCTGAAGATTGGTATCTTCACTATATCTCTAAGTGATTTGTCGCATACGATATTTCTTGAAATGTAGAAGGAGAACAAAACGCTGTACTAGCGTCAAAATATCAGTAACCGAAATAAGAGAGCGTGGGATTGATAAGTGAAATCGTTGAACATACCTGGGGTACCGATACGACGTTACACAGTGCGAGAAAAAGCTTGCTCCTCTTCTAACAGCAATGTGCCGTAGGTCGCTTGAGGAGTGATGCGTTCCAAGTGCTGGTCATGTCAGTTTTCAATAAAGGTCTTTGAACAGAAAATGTTTCAATATTTATAAAGCTGCGGGACCAAACGACAGTGGCCATCAGACGCTAGACTTACAAACTACTTAAGGACAAGACGCACACCCATGCCCGAGGGAGGACTCGAGCCACCGACGGGGAGCAGCCGCGCACTCCGTAGCAAGGCGCCTTAGAGCGCACGGCCATTCCCGCGCGGCTTTTTAACAAACGTAGGAAACTCTGTATCTAGATTTCTGTGGGTCATTATGTTGTAGAAGTATGGAACACATTTTACGAGCACGTATTGACACAGTTTTAGAAACTGATCGTGCAATCGGCGATCGTCTGAAACCCATCTTGGTCAGTTCGTCTAGGATATCCGGAAGGCAGTCACTGACGCCCATGGTGAAACCGCATTCCTTGCCTTCCAGCAGGCGTTTGATACATTAATGAATAAAATATCAGCGTTTGGTATATCAGATAGCTGTGTCATTGTATTGAAGAGTTCCTTGCAAAAAGAACAAAGAACGTATATTTTAACGTGGACAAATCTGCAGACATAAAAAGCAAGTATAAGAGAAAGTTAAAACGTATGATGTTTCACACTTCATATAAAAGGAGTAGTTTTCCGCAGGAAAAATGACGGAATGGTCCGTTTAAAAGGGAGGGCACGGACAATTTCCTTATCCACCCTTAACTAGAACAATCAAAGTTTGTGTTCCGTCTCTAATGAGCACGCTGTCGACGTTAAACCCCTTGCTGTTATTTTATCTCTTGTGTCATTGTTACTTACAGTACAGATCAACTTGCCTTCAGTTACAAATTGTAATTAATTTCATTGCACGATACATTTCAGACCGGGGGGGTTGCTCTTTTCAGGTTTGTGTGTGTGTGTGTGTGTGTGTGTGTGTGTGTGTGTGTGTGTGTGTGTGTGTGTGAAAAGTTGTCCCATCAACGTAATCCCCCTCCAGCCCCCATCAGATACAATACACTTGTGCCAACGCTTCTTCCAATATTTGAAGCACTTCTCATAAGAACTTATGGTACAGCCGTGAGCACTTCCAGCGATGCAATTTTTATTTCCTCAATCGTTGTAAATCTTCATCCTTTCATAGGGCCGGCCGCGGTGGCCGAGGAGACTGAGGCGCTCCAGTCACGGTCTGCACGGCCACTACGTTCGGGGGTTCGAATCCCCCCTCGGGCATGGATATTTGTGCCGTCCTAGTTCGTAAGTAGTTCATAAGTAGTTTGTAAGTTTAGGGACTGATGACCCCGCAGTTAAGTCCCATAGACTATACAAACATTTGAACATTTATGTGTATAGTCTATGGGACTTAACTACGGGGTCATCAGTCCCTAAACTTACAAACTACTTACGAACTAGGACGGCACAAATAACCATGCCCGAGGGGGGATTCGAACCCTCGACCGTAGTGGCCGTGAAGACCGTGACTGGAGCGTCTCAGTCTCCTCGGCTACCGCGACCGGCGTTGGTGTCGGTGGCCGAGTAGAAAGAGACCGACACAGGAATAAAGGATGCACGCGGGTGCAGGTACGGAGGTGACCAGCCAGTGGGACAGCAGAAACTAGAACACTAGGCTAATTTAGAACAAGATATATATATATATATTGTGAAGTCTTGGTAATACTTAACTTTTACACAGTTCTTGACTGCAGAATGCTGATACATAGTTTAGATAGAAGCCTGCTTACTGATGATTCCTAGTGCCTATCCGATAGCCAAGTCTTAACTGGTGCCTATCTGATTCCCAAGTGTTAACTGGTTCCTATCTCGGTCTCAAGTGCACGATGTCGTTCAGTGGTGGCCACGAGCGGAGTTGCAGCAGAGGGCGCTCGTGGCTGACGTCGTAAGAACGCCGCGCCGTGCGTGCATGGCGGCGCGCGGCGAAAGTAGGTGGCGCGCACTTTAGACACCACAACAGGAAGAGGTCGATTGATAGGACACATTCTTAAACATCAATGAATCGTAAATTTAGCCTTGGAGAGATATGTGTGGGGGAGCAATCGCAGAGGAAGATCAAGAGATGAATGCAGTAAGCTGATTCAAATGGATGTGGGTTGCCGTTCTTATAAGGACGTGAAGAGGCTTGCTCAGGATAGAGTAGGGTGGAGAGCTGCATCAAACAAGTCTCCGGACTGAAGATCACAACATACATATGGATACTAGTACAAAGTGCGCTGTAAAATGTTGTAAACCCTTGACCAGAGGAGAGAGAATTCCCATGCCTGGCTGCAGAATCTGAGGCGTGTGCTGCACGCTCGTCTGTATCAACAACCGAGGCGCCTTCCCCTTCCTGCTGCACCACCCAACTCACCTGTTTCTTCACATTTCTTCATTATATCCAAAAAATGTTCAAATTTTTGTTAAGCTTATGGGACTTAACTACGGGGTCATCAGTCCCTAAACTTACAAACTACTTATGAACTACTGACGAACTAGGACGGCACAAATATCCATGCCCGAGGGGGGATTCGAACACCCGGCCGTAGTGACCGTGCTGACTGTGACTGGAGCGCCTCAGTCACCTCGGCCACCGCGGCCGGCTCATTATATCCTTCAGCCCATCTGTTGACATGTTGGCTTCTTCGCAGCTGTTTCTGTCGGCGATTTTCCTACAGTGCAGCACTGCTGTTGCTGCCGTTCCGATAAAATAACTTTCTCATCAGTACACGGCCTTTCTTCTTGAACACACGAAGTTTCACCGTACTACGATTTATACGGTCCGTACTCTAGCACCAGGAACACGGTAAGTTTAATTATAACCAACCGGTAGTGTTCATTATTAGGATTACAAATACTTGAACATCTGTATCTATAAATGTGAACATCTATATCTATAAATGTGAATGTTCGGTGTACGTTTATCATGTCTGAACCACAAGACATAAAGAGCTAAAAATTTGTACAGTTACTAATGTCTACCCGGGGAAGGCTGTAGGCACGGTTTTATGGCGATCGGATAGCTATTTATCTATCTATCTATCTCTATATATATTTGTGTGTGAACGTGTGTTCGATGTACGCTTTATCACGTCCGAACGACAAGACACAGAGACTTAAATGTTTGTACTGTTACTAATTTATACCCGAGGAAGGTTTTAGGCACGGTTTTATAGCGATCTGATAGATATTTAGTAATTTGAAGAATATAACGCGAAATGCGGAACCATAATTACTCATTGAAAATTATATTTACTTTTTGAAAATGGTTTTATTGGTTGTATTGTTGCTTGAGGGTTAATAATGATAAAGGGTGGAGTACGTTGGGATAGAAAGTTAGGTTTATATAAAATTCTACGTGTGTGTGTGTGTGTGTTAATATTTCGCTCTGTAGCGAAAACTACAGAACGCAAACGAATGGTCTGTGTGTAATTGTTGGCCGAAGCCTCCCATGTACACCATAGCAGTTCCATGCCGATTAGCTATAAGGGGGTGGAAGATATGGTGGTTGGAAGTCGTCAAATTATAAAAAATTCGGACTGAAGGCCAGTGATGACGTTTGCGACTCTATAGCAATGAGGTTACATACAGCGAAACGTGATACCGCGGACCATATCTTTGGTCTATGCGTGCTACAATGTCTTCAGCTCTTTCTCTGTAAGGAAAAGCATACGAATAAAGATATATAAGAATAAATAAATAATGAGTAAAAAAGAAATTTCTTTTAATGCATCTCTATAAAAAAATCTATTTGACGTTTCCCGCATTACATCGATTGATCGATCTGTGATATTATTACAATCATTATTGTTGAATTTCGTGATTAGATTCTTTGAAACGAGTGCATTTTTACGTGTGATTTGATCTACACTACTTACTTTCCTGATAAACGGTAAGTGCCTAGACTTCTGCAATCTGATAGGAATAGTTTTCAGTTTGTTTCTAAAGAAGGTATTGTATTTCATTTCATCCTTCAAAACCAGTCTCATAGCACACTACTGAAAAATAGCTTATCTATCGTAATCATCCAACACGTCAGCGGTTCCGCGGGTTTAATCTAGTTCTATATACGTTCCTTTATACCTTATTGAGTAATATATTAGCTCGTGATAAACTGTATGGTAAGTCGTATAATTTGATGTCCCACGTCAGTCTTTATAAACAGTCGTCCAGTGGCAAAGGAACGCTTCTTTAAGGATGTCGTGTGCCTTAACAAACAATACGCAGTGAAATTACTTGGTAACTGTATTTTCACCGTTCAGTTTCCTGACGCCAACGTGATTCGGTTGGAGGAAAAAATAGTTGGTAACGTGCTCATTATCTTTACGAGAAGCTTAAGTTACGCTTTATAAGCCAGCGCCGTGGAAAGCCCGAGTGAAAAGTTTGCCGATGTGAACGATATCCTCCTTCGCATTATGTTGCTTGACCTCAGCTGTACGGGAGAAGGCAGGGAGCCATTGAAGATCCGTTGTGTGTAACGAATTATGGTGCGAACAAGGAAGGCAAAAGTTTTTTGCCTCATTCATCCAGAGGTGAGCACTCTCGCCTTACTCGTTTTCATCGCAACGGCGTTAAGAATAATCTCCGCATTATGAGATTACGGCCTCCCCAAAATATTTCATTTAGATGCATTCTTCAGAAAACTGTTTTCAATTACTTGTTACATGCGCTAATGCGCTTATAATTACAGTCAAAGCCTGTCAACAAAAAACAAACCTGTTTTGAATTAAATCCATCAAAATGAGTACAGTAGCTCTAAGTACGTAAGATTAAATTGCTCGCATCAGTTTCCAGTGCTTAATTGGTTAAAATTATTGAGTCATTTAAAACTTTGTATTATCTTCCTACCATCCCTCGTGCATACGGTTTAGTAAATCATATTTGAAACACATCCACTTCGGAAAACATCGACTAATAGCTGTCGTATGGAAATGCTTTCCTCTTAAGATACATTTCTTCTTTTTCGGCGAGTTGTCGTGTACTAAAGATGAAGACGTGTTCCGTTTATCACAACTGAGTCGCCATATTTTCGCAGGAACATATTTCTAAATTAACCTCCTGTAATATTTGTACTTAATATTTGTACATCGTTGTAAGACTGTACGTTAGACACGACATTAAATTTGCTCCCATCGCAGAGAACGATTTATGCTATTAGCACTGGGGAAGATGGGGCCAGGATTGTAAGCAAATAAACTATATTATACGCTTTTGACTGTGAATGATGCCTATTAACGATCTACATATAACTTGAGAGTACCTTCTCAACTTCAATCTCCTCACTTAAACTAAGAATTGACCATAAACACATATCTACATTTGTTTGAAGACCATATGTCTGAATTTAATAAGGCTGTATGCGGAAACTTCAAATCGTTTCTTTTACATACTGGCTGTCGCGAAGTCTTGCGGAGGGTCGCCGTAAGAGAAGGAAGTACCGGACCATGAAACAACCAGCCCAGAGTATGTCTTAATACCAGGATTCCATAATACAAACCTGGGCCTAAGAAAATATTAAAATAACGTAATTCCAAGATTATCATAATAAATTTCCCTTGTTAACGATGAATAAACGAAAATCATGAAAACTCTTCTACATCTACATACATACTCCGCAATTCACCGTAAGGTGCGTGGCGGAGGGTACACCGTACCACTACTAGGCATTTCCTTTCCTATTCCACTCCCAAATTGAACGAGGAAAAAAAGAATGCCTATATGCCTCCGTACGAGCCCTAATTTCTCTTATCTTGTCTTTGTGATCTTTAGGCGAAATGTAAGTAGGCGGCAGCAAGATCGTACTACACTCAGCTTCAAATTCCGGCCCTCTAAATTTACTTAACAGAAATTCACGAAAAGAACGTCGTCTTTCTTCCAGCGATCCCCAATTGAGTTGCCGGAGCATTTCCGAGACACTCGCGCATTGGTCGAACCTACCGGTAACAAATCTAGCTGCTCGCCTCTGAACCGCCTCTATGTCTTCCTTCAAACCGATCTGCTGCGGGTCCCAAATACTTGAGCAATACTCAAGACGTGGTCGTACAAGCGTTTTATACGCGGTCTCCTTTACAGGTGAAGTACATCTTCCCAAAATTCTCCCAATAAACCGAAGTCGGCTGTCTGCCTTACTCACAACTGTCCTTACATGCTCGTTCCATTTCATATCGCTCTGCAATGTTACGCCTAGATATTTGAACGACGCGACCGCATTGACCTACATTGAGAGCTAGTTGCCATTCTTCGCACCAACTAGAAATTTTGTCTAAGTCATCCTGTATGCTATTACAGTCAGTTACAGACGACACCCTCCCATACACCACAGCATCATCAGCAAACAGCCGCAAATTACAACTTACTCTGTCCATCAGATCATTTATATAAATAGAAAATAATAGCGGTCCTATCACACTCCCCTGGGGCACGCCTGACGATACACTCGTCTCTGATGAGCACTCGCCGTCGAGAACAACGTACTGCGTTCTATTACTTAGGAAGTCTTCCAGCCAGTCACAAATCTGTGAACCTATTCCATAAG
The DNA here is from genome assembly GCA_026315105.1 of Locusta migratoria. Lineage (NCBI taxonomy): Eukaryota > Metazoa > Arthropoda > Insecta > Orthoptera > Acrididae > Locusta > Locusta migratoria. The sequence goes on along the minus strand of CM048755.1, from coordinate 77,641,938 downwards.
CTCGTATCTTCGTTAGCAGTCTGCAGTGTGGCACCGTGTCGAACGCCTTTTTGAAGTCGAGAAAAACACAATCCGCCTGTTGCCCTTCGTCCATGGCTCGCAAGATGTCATGTGAGAAAAGGGCAAGCTAAGTTTCGCATGAACGATGTTTCCTAAACCCGTGCTGATTCATGGAAAGAAGCTTTTCCGTTTCAAGGAAATTTACTATGTTCGAACTGAGAATATGCTCCAAAATTCTACATGAAACCGATGTCAACGATATTGGCCTGTAATTGTATGGGTCAGTTCTCTTTCCTTTCTTATACACTGGAGTCACCTGCGCTTTTTTCCAATCACTAGGAACTTTGCGCTGAATTAAAGATTCGCTATAAATGCAAGCTAAGTAGGGGGCCAATGCCGCAGAATAGTCTTTGTAAAACCGAACTGGTATTCCATCCGGACCAGCAGACTTTTTCGTATTTAGCTCTCTCAGCTGCTTCTCTACACCGGAAATACTTATTGCTATGTCCCCCATTTCGGAATTAGTACGTTGATCAAATGATGGTATATTTGTGCGGTCCTCCTGCGTGAAAGATTTCTTAAAGGTTAAATTTAGAACTTCAGCTTTCCGTTTGCTTTCTTCTATTACTGCCCCGGAATGATCAACTAGTGACAGTGGGCTTTGACCCGCTTATCGATTTTACATAGGACCAGAATTTTCTCGGGTTCTCGGAAAGATCTTTTGCTAAGGTATCGCTGTGATAATTATTGTATGCTTCACGCATCGATCTTTTTATAGACGCACGAATCTCTACTAACTTTTGCCTGTCATCATTTGCGTGTTCTTTTTTGAATCGAGAGTGCAACAGCCTTTGCTTTCTCAGCAGCTTTCTAACATTATTATTATACCACGGTGGATCTTTTCCATCCTTAATCGTCTTTACTGGCACATATTTCTCTAACCCTTCATTAACAATGCATTTAAATTTAGTCCACAATTCCTCTACATCCATAGTCCCAGAATTAAACGATGCCCATTCATTTTCTAAGTGCGATCGTAACATTAGCTTGTCGGCTTTTCCCAACAAAAACACGCTCCTAGCCTTCTTGACTGGTTTATGAACTTTGGTCACCATCAACGCTATGACGATATCATGATCACTAATTCCTGTCTCTACACAGACATCGTTAATGAGGTCAGGCCTGTTTGTGGCTATAAGGTCTAGAATATTTCCATTGCGCGTGGGTTGCCGGTTTAACTGCTCAAGACAGTTTTCGGAGAATGTGTCCAAAAGTAGCTCGCAAGACTGCTTGTCTGTACCGCCTGAAATGTAACTAGCGAGGTCCCAATCTATACTCTTAAGGTTGAAGTCACCTCCGACTAATATTGCATGGCCCGGATACCTATGCACTACCTGGTGTAGACTTTCCTTGAATGATTCTAAAACTGCTACAGCAGCACTGGGGGGCCGGTAAAAACACCCAACTATTAACTTTACTTCTTTTAGACCTGTTATGCGTGCCCAGATAACTTCACAGTTACTTTCAACCTCGATCTCAGTAGAAACAATATCTTTGTCCACGGCGATGAACACTCCTCCTCCAGTTGTATCAGATCTATCTTTCCGATATACATTCCACGCTTCGCTAAATATTTCTGAACTTGCCACATCATCATTTAGCCAGCTTTCGGTGCCTAAAACTATCTGAGCGAAATAACTTCCGTGCAGCGCTGCAAATTCGGGAACTTTGTTTCTAATACTCTGTAAGTTCGCGGCTAATATTTTTATGTTCGAATTTTTGTTCCGAACGTGGCCTGAATTCGCTGTTTGAATGCTGACAGGCGAGTGCTCATCAGAGTTAGCGCCTAGCCTAAAAAACCCCCATGTGCACTCCACAAGTACTCTGCTACCCGAGTAGCCGCTTCCTTAGTGTAGTGCACCCCTGATCTATCTAGGGGCACCCTACAATTCCCCACCCGATAACGCAGATCCAGAAATCTGCAGCCATGACTGTCACAGAGTCGGCGAAGCCTCTGGTTCAGACCCTCCACTCGGCTCCAAACCAAAGGACCCCGATCAACCCTGGGAACAATGCTGCAAATCGACAGCTCTGCTTGCACCCCGCGTGCGAAGGCAGCAGCCTTCACCAATTCCGCCAGCCGCTCGTAGGACCTGAGGATGTCCTCAGAACCCAAGCGACAAGCGTCATTGGTGCCGACGTGAGCTACGACTTGCAGTCGACTGCACCCCGCACCCTCGATAGCCGCCGGCAAGGCCGCCTCCACATCTCGGATGAGGCCCCCCGGCAAACACACCGAGTGCACGTTGGAATTCCTTCCAGATCTGGACGCTATCTGCCTAAGGGGCTCCATCACGCGCCTGACATTGGAGCTCCCAATAACTAATAATCCCCTCCCCCCGTGCACCTGCTCGGACCCTGCTGAAGGAGTGGCCACACCTTCACTCACAGGACGAACGGGCGCGGACGGACGTCCAGCCTCCACATTGGCCTTCCGCCTCGAGCGACGCGAACGCCGTACAACCCGCCACTCCCCTTGCGAGTCAGAAACCAATCGCTAGTTAATTTAAGAATATGAAATAATCAATTTCGAGATATGTGGCTTTTTTACTTTTTTGTTTCAAACTGACTGTACAAGGAGCAACGAGTAATTTTGAGAAATTCTAAGAAAGATCTACCTCTTTACAAATCTACACTACGATCTTGTTTAATGAGCATGATTCCATTCTGCGTCTTACGTGCAATGCGAAACACTTGTTATGCAACAGATATTTTCCTGTCGGAATCCCTGAAAAACTGGGATAAGGTATTCCATTCCAAAAAGTACAATAATGAATAACACTGTGCTTTTTTTTTTACAAGAAACTAATGGAAAATTAAATTCGTTGCGTCTTAAATCACACACACAGTTCTGAGAGGGTTCACGGAGAAGAGTGTTTCGACAGAATAGTTTCACTGGGAGAGGTCCCCGTACTCAAAAACACTGTGTTATTTTATCTGCTAAACCAAAAAAACTCTTCCTAAATGTTAAAAGTGCGTATAATTCCTCGCATGATGGCTCATTTTCTTTTGAATGTGCACTACATCCTAATTCGCGACGTGTTTTATAGCTAGGTCAACACATTGATTTTCTTTGACTAAAGAATTCTGTTTTGCATAAAGAATAGTAATAGTTGCAGAACTTGTAAAGCCTCGTGAACAACACGTAATTCCATTACAAGCAACCACCCTTTAAATTTAGATCCCACGAAAGATGGTTAGAGTAGCATCATGACTCAGATTCCCAAAATGATGGTCAAGGAAACTGTTACTTTCGAGACTATCTCCAACAGCATTAAATGACGAAGCTACACAACGTACTTTAAAAATAGAGCCTATTTTCAAAAAGAAAACAGTAGTGTGCTGCTTGACATTGTTACGTAGACTTAGTGCTAGGTGTAACGTTAGCAAAGGGATTAAGGATTGTTGTAGGAAAGGCGAATGTTCGACTTCGGCTTATTGGGAAAATTTTAAGTTGCGTGGAAGGAAATCTAGGAGAAAAACCGATACGACCCATTCTTGAGTACTGCTACAGTCTTTCGGATCGCCACTATGTCGGATTAAAGGAGAACATAGAAGCAATTAAGAGGCGAGCTGCTAGATTTGTGGTTTTTCAAGACACCAGTGTTACGGACAGCCGCGCCTTGCTGCGGAGCGCGCGGTTGCTCGCCATCGGAGGGTTCGAGTCCTCCCTCGGGCATGGGTGTTAGTGTTGTCCTTAAGATAAATTACTTTAAGTTAGTTTATGTAGTTTTTAAGCCTAGGGACTGATGACGAACGTAGTTAAGTCCCTTAGATTTACAAACATTTGAACATTATTACGGACATGCTCATCAACAAGCGGGAATTACAGAGATGCTTCGGGAACTCACATAGAAATCGCGACGCTGCTTTCGCGAGTCAGTACTGAAAGATTTAGGGGCCCCGTATTTGAAGTGAGCCGCAGAAAGATTGTACTGCCGTTAGCTTACGTTTCGCGTAAGGATCACAAAGATAAAATAAGAGAAATTAGGGTTGATACAGTGTGTGGCGCATTTGTTTTTTACTTGACATGTATTAACGCCACATTTTTATATACATCACCTGTTGTAGATGTTCAGTGGTCTCGAAGATCTTGTAGCTCGCCTGCCATTAACACATTACAAAATAATAATACGTCGTCGGGTTGTTAGGAGTCTTGTGGAAACTACAAATACGACACGTTTCATTTTATACGCATATTTATTTATACATTTCAAGACTGACTGACAACAATGCTAACTACTCCATTAGCAACTTCATACTACTCCAGACAACTCCAGACTCATTCTTCATTCTCCATACTGACTTCTCCATACTGACTGCGTTCGCGCCCATTCGCGCGTATTGATATCTGATAATATTTCTAGAACCTTCTAGAACATGGAAGTACAACATTTAAATATTTAACAATTTGCTTAATAAACATTAATGACTCCTGCTTTACGCAAAGATACATAAAAGTATGACAGATGTAATAAGACGTTTTTTACATCAAAATAGTAGAAATAGTAGAAAAGATCGTAAGTAAACAACAATTAATGCAGTGTTAATATATGTTTACATTGTTAATACGACTTTCGTACTTAATTAATTTAGTTTGTTAGAAGACCCTAGTAATGTATATGATGATGTGACTTGACAGAAGCGCTATAAAATGCTTATGTAATATAAACATAGAATATTAGGCTACAATACTACGACCAATTATGGTATCGAATACTTCAGTTATTTAAACAAACGGAACCCTCCTGGCTAAATATTTTACAAGAGGCATCTAGATAACCATTTTTTCCTCGTCGATTTGGCGCGGAACAGGAAAGGAAATATCTATAAGTGTGTTTGGTAGCCTCCTACATGCACTATGCGGTGGATCGCGGAGTATGTAGTTGTAGACCAACGCACCGAAGTCTGTATGTAGTAAGCGTACGTGTTTTGGAGTGTCCAGCAGCGCGCTTCTATACGCCTAAACTAATTATCTTAAAACTTTAATAGTACTACGGTTCTTTCAGCGTGGTTGAATTAATAATCAAAGTGTACCCAGCAAGCGACACAAAACATTTGTGACTAACGCATCCAGTCAACTTGACTAGCTATCACTGTTCACCTGAAAGCATTACATTTTGCTAAATTAATTAGTAAATAATTAATTAAATAATTGTGCATTTCATCTTAACACGCGTTAGCTGGAGCGTGTTAAATCGAAAGCACACGCTAGTCTCTAAATGGCTGTTGTTTTGTGGCTGAACTTCCGTAATGATGCCCTTTCGACCTATAATTGTTAGCGAATTTTGCTCTGTTCTATCATGGGGCGTTTTCCTCCAGCCTGAAAGATCACAAGCCTGTTGGCTCACTACAGTCTCATAGAAATTGGTACCTACGAATCTGCATCTACATCAGTACTCCACAGCACAGTTACGATAGTTTAAGTACTTAGTAAGTGTATAGGGGCCGATGACCTTACCAGTTTGGACCCTTAGGATTACGAAAGCTGGAACATTTGATTTGACTTCCCCCCTCGTCTTTCTTCTGCTTTTCCATTCCCGAATGGGTCGAGAGAAGAATGAGCGCAGCTAAATCTCCGGCAGCAGCTGTAGTTTCTTGAATTATCTCGTTGTCGTCTTTCCGCGCGTCATGAATATTGGGGCAACTAACATGTCCAACTCTTCGTAGAACGTTTTCTCTCGGATCCCTGGTGCATAACGCTCCTCTTGTAATGAACGCCACTTAAGTTTGTTGAACATGTCCTAACGTTTTGACGACAACTAAACGATACCAAGTAGAAACGAGCCTCTCTTCGCTGTATCATTCCTGTCTCTTCTAGTTATCTAAACTGGTAAGGGTTCCAGACTAATCAACAGTACTGAAGAATCGGTCAAACGTTTGCTTCGTGCACCAGTTCATTTGTTAATGGGTGACATTCTTAGAATCTCAGTCTGACATCTGGTTTCCTACTATCTATTTCACTGTAACTGTATAGTAATGGACTTATTCTCTTGTGTATGAGCGATCATTTACGTTTTACCTCTCTACAAGTTAACAATCTTTTATGCGGAACCTTATTATGGTTTTGACAGGATCGCTTTTCTATTTACCACATTAACCGGCTTCGCCTGAGCTTTCAGTCGTCATCAGATCTGTGGTAAATTCAGTCAGACCACAGTTTCACAGAGCTGATGATGACTGAAAGCTAAGGCGAATCCGGTTAATGTGGTAAATAGAAAAGCGATCCTGTCAAAACTATAACAAGGTTCCTCACAACAAGAGATTGCACCCAGTAACATGTGTAAATTGTTTAACAATCTTTTACATTCTCTTTGCTCTCTGTGGTGAAGTTCGCTGTTGTCATAGGTAGAATGAAGAATAATATGCCGGCCGCAGTGGCCGAGAGGTCTGCGGCACGCCACTCACAGTCTGCACTGCCGCTACGGTCGGGGGTTCGAATCCCCCCCTCAGTCGTGGATGTTTATGTCGTCCTTAGTATAAGGTACTTCATAAGTAGTTTGTAGGTTTAGGGACTGATGACCCCGCAGTTAAGTTCCTTAAGATTAACAAACATTTGAACATTTTTTGAAGAATAATATGATGTGCAGTGTTTATCGAATTAACAAGTGCACATGTCCTTCAGACATGCCAGTATTGTAACGCATGCATGTCTGAGGACATGTGCACTGGTTACATCGATAAACAGACACTCGTCACCGCATTTGAAGCTGAAGCAAGGCATGCGACATTTGTCATAAACATCTCTACTAGTGCGGGAATTATACCGCGGAATATATAAGCACCTATGGGTAGTAGACAAAGGGTGTCGTATAGAAGTTTGGGTCGCTCCGAGGGGCGTGCACGGGTAGCCTTATGGTTAACGCGAAAAGCGCCAAATCCGGGTTATAGCGCGATCCGGCACAGATCTTCATATATTACCCGTAAACTGTACAGCTGATGCAGATTTATATTCGCTATTGCTATATTTGCTGAACAAGTTAAAGTAAATTTGTCCACTGTAGCTAAAGCACGAATTTAACAACAACAAATCGTTCAACGGACCTCCCTATTGTGTAGTTGTACTGGCTACGCTGTATGTAATGGAGCCAACTCACAAACCTGTCGTATATACCCAATGTATTTTATCTAAATATGGTTCAAATAACTGATGCCGTGAATTGCTTGTACAAAATGATATACCCATTCACGATTGTTTAAATTTCACTAACCTTAGTTTACTGAGTTATTCACAGCGCAGACAGTCTAAGTTTATAGTTTTAAAAAATAAAAACGGTCGTAGCGAGCGTTTATACTCAGTGATAGCTATCATCAAAATCTCAATAAACTCCGATAAACTTTCCCTAGGAAAGTTAAATTTCAAGCAGCACCACTTTAACCCTTAATTTGGCACACACAAAAATCTCACGAAGAAAAAATATTAATTTACTTAAGTTATACGTGTGTCGCCATGTAAACAATTTTACATGTTTTTTAACTGTAGTTTCTTATCTGTAAGTAACACTGCCCAAAGACAGGCGCTGGATGTAACAATATAAACACTACAGTTTTGTTCCTGTAGCTGTAAAATTTGTTTCATAGTTAACTATTTTATGTGAAATATGTGAAACAAGTCTGTTTTGGTACAACGTCCAGCTCAATCCAAAAATTTCAAAGTTCTTGAGTCAATAACTTATGAGGACAAAGCCTATATTTCATTTTTGCCCATAATCTGACAGGTGACCAAAACTGTCACACTGAGCATCATTCACTTTCACAGGAGATGCAGTTTTCTTCTTCTTGTGGACTGTTTTTCAATTCCATATTGGTCTGCTAGGTCTCCATCTCCCAGTATATATCAATCCATTTTCAGCGTCCCAGTTATTAAAGGTTTTTGCGTAATAAATCGTCTTCAAGCCTTCCTGTACTCTTTATAAGCAGTTTTTCTTGTAATAATGCCCCAAAATCGAAAGAAACTCGTACACCGGTCATGTATGATTGTAGTATCTGCTAAAGAATCAGATTATTGCAAAGCTTTTCACAAAAGAGAACGCAATATCGCTGTATATGAGAGCTTAAACGTTGGTTGCAAACACCATTGCCCATCCGAGGACGAAACTTGAAAGATATTGGAGAAATCTTTGCACAATTGTTATGTTGCTTGAGAGCAACATTGCCAAATAAAGGGTTAAATACTAGTCCCTTACTAACAGTTAAAATATTCCAAGTCCAGCTTATTATCCAGCTTCAACTGTAAAGTTTATTGACGTCCACAAGAATGTATCCCGCTCCAAAAAAAATTTCCCTGATGTCAGGGAATTCTTTCACAGAAAGAAAATACTTAATCGCACTTCCCAAGTGACGGAATGTTTCTATCTTGCCACCCATGTGATCAAACCAGCATAGATATGGCCTCAGCAAAACCTAACTCAGGACTGCCCCGTAAATATACCCTCACGCTAGTCAAACCAAATACTTGACTTCGTTAAAAACAAAATTGCCATCGTTTTAACATTGCATATGCCCACAAATTACATACCAAATATTAAGTAAATTTTCTCACCTTTGTCATAAACAGAACAGAAATAAATACAACGCAACATGTAGATATTCCCCTACCTATATCTAACGCAGTCGGGGGCGGTGTTTGCGCCGGGCGCCGTGGCTCAGCGCGCCCGGTCAGAGGGCTGAACGCCCTCTGTAATAAAAAAGCTGAGCCAAAGAACACGTAGAACAAAAACGAACCAACACGAACAGCGTCCGCAAGGACAAGAACTACCCATAGAGAGAGAGAGAGAGAGAGAGAGAGAGAGAGAGAGAGAGAGAAATGTGGTCTTGGAGGAAAGCGATCGATGGGAAACCAAAGGGTCGCGGGTTCGAAATCCGGTCGGACCTACGATTTTTTACAGTCTGCATTTTAACCCATCCTTCACCTCTCAACGATGTGTGGAGTCGCCAGAAACGACACGTGGTTCGGATTCCACGATAAGCTGTAGGTCCCCTTTCCCCGGTTGGATAACTGGGGTAGGCTAGGGACACGCAAGTCGCCGAAGTGGCGTCCAATTGAAAGACTTGCACCAGGCCAATGAGCCACACGGAATTATTATTATTATTATTATTATTATTATTATTATCTAATGTAGAATACTGCCGCTACTTTTATGCCGTTAGCTGTTATTTAGTATTAAAAACATAAAAAAACAAAAACAAAAAAGGAACAGATTTTTGGTGCCGAAAACGTATTCCGGCTCATATTCAAATTTGTCCGCGCGAGCATGGTCGCTCGGTCTGAGGCTCTACGTTACGGATTGTGCGGCCACTCCTTATGGAAGTTCTAATCCCTCCTGGAACATGGGTGTGTCTCCCGTACTTAGCACTAATTATTTGAAGCTAGTTTAAGTTTATAAGTCTAGGGAACGATGACCTTAACAGTTTAGTAAATTAGTTACACAATCTTCGAACTTTGAAATCAAATTTGCGTATCACTTTAACATGTCTACTATAACCACTTGATTGGTCTCAACAAGATCTATCCGTAGACACTTTATTTGTTGTAAACACTTAATGCATTGTCCATATATAAAGTCTTATAGTTGTAACAAAAGGTGAACTATTCAGTTTAGAGTAGGCTATCTTATGAACCATAAATTGGCCAGTTCGCCGCGCGCCACGTACAGGTACGGGGAAGTATACCAGGCCACGTTCGAATCCCCTGAGTGGATTGAGACGCGAGGCGATGTGCCAACTACCCTGGAAGTGGTCTTCACATTCCGTGTCCCATTGGGTGAATATCCGGCTTGTACCCAAGTTCTTTCTTACTAACACGGCTTGCAAACACTTAGAAAACTTCCGCGCAATTTCACATGTAGGCCTATAACACTATACGCAGACATTTAGAGTACACAACTTTCTTAGAGGGTAATGGAATGGCGACAGGAAGGGCATAGTCTCATGACAAATCCAAAGGAACAATGTCGCCCACGCATCAAAGTGTGGGGTAAAGGAGAAAAAGAAAACGCTCTGAATCCAGTCGTCTGACATTGCTGCTTTCCTAGAGCCAACCGCTTCATCTGCGGACAGCCTCATGAGTTTAACATGTTTTCTACTCGATCACATTTAGGTCCAGATAATTTCTATATACTGCATACAATAATGGTTACACATCCTTGGGGGACTTCTGATATCTTTACGTCTGTCAATTTCGTTTCCTGAACAGAGACATGTTGAGTTCTGGCCGCTAGTAAGTTTTTAATCCAGTCACAAAGCTACTCCTATACCCGGTAATGAACCTTAGCGCCGTTGTCTTCAGCATTGTGGATTTCATCTAGTGAGCTATGTTTCAAAAGACGTTTTTTATTGAATTCATGAAGATTTTTAGAGATATTTTTCTACGTTCCCTAGTTCTAAAACAGATTGACGAAAGAGATATAGGCCTACACTACAAAATTTATGCTTTTGCGTTATGGCCCTTACTGAAAACGGGAAGGACCTGTGCTCTTTTACCAATCGCTTCAGCAATCTACGAGAATTTTACGGGTAACTGCTCTGGTGCAAACGCGTTTTCACTACTAAGCGATTGTAGTGTATTTTCTATTCTACGATTACTTATCTAAATATCTCCGTGCGATGGGCGAAAGGCGGGACCGTATTACGAAGTTCCGTTACGAAACAATTTTGGAAGAGTGAATTTAACATTTCGTCCTGATGAAATGTTATCTATGGTCCGAACATCATAGCAGACATTACCTCAAAACCGTGTCAGATACGTTTCCGATTCGATTATTTGATACAAAGGTTTTATTGCAGAACAATGTGCCGTACCAGTGTACAAGCATTTTGTCAGTGTTATTCTGAATAGCCTAGTACTTCAGCCGTTCATCTGCATAATTATTACTCGAGGAAACAATTAAGTTCCTGCATTTCTGGTGAATCCCTGTTAAAATGGCAGTTTCCTCTTCATTGTTCTAACTCTACACAATAGACACGCGACAATTAGTCATCGCGCATTTGTAAGCGACTGTTTTTCGACGGTGTCCTTGCCCTGCGGTAGGTTTAATGAGTATCGATCAACTCAGTGCCAGTTTGCTACTAACATTTTCTCCCGCTGCTTCTGAAAGTGTCACGTCCGAGTTCTGGCCCAAAACTGAGCATGAAACTTTGCTTAGTTACCAAGTATGTTTAAAAATTGTTGCAGACGCCTTAAAAATAGGACACATTTGACTTTACTTCAAATCAAATGTTTGTAGAGCTTATGGGACTTAACTACGGGGTTATCAGTCCCTAAACTTACAAACTACTTATGAACTAGCTAATACTAAGGACGGCACAAATATCCATGCCCGAGGGGGATTTGAACCCCCGACCGTAGTGGCCGTGCAGACCGTGACTGGAGCGCCTCAGTCCCCTCGGCCACCGTGGCCGGCTGACTTTACTCACCGCTGGATTCGTCCTATCCATTCATCGGAACACTTGTGCAGACTGTTTTTCGTGGAGTGCACGGGAATTCCACCGTGTTTGGCTTCCGGCGACACTCGAGGGCGCGGCTTTGCTAAACTGCCCCTCTACCAACAATGGGTGGAAGGAAGCAAGCTCAGCGTTTAACGTCCCGTCGACAGCATGGACATTAGAGCTAGATCTCACACTCGGATTTTTGGCGGTCCTTTCGAAGGAAACATCCCGGTATTTACCTGGCGAGATTAAGGAAATTACAGAAAACCTAAATCTGGGTGACTGGAGGTGGATTTGAACCTCCTTCCACCCGAATGCGTGACCAGTGTGTACCACGAGGGCACCTCGCTAGGTGAGATAATGAAGACTGGTGACACTCATCACAGCGTAAGACCGCAGCTCGTGGTCAAAAATGTTCAAATGTTTGTTAAGCTTATGTGACTTAACTACGGGGTCATCAGTCCCTAAACTTACAAACTACTTATGAACTACTTACAAACTAGGACGGCACAAATATCCATGCCCGAGGGGGGATTCGAACCCCCGACCGTAGTGGCCGCGCAGACCGTGACTGACGCGCCTCAATCCCCTCGGCTACCGCGGCCGGCTGCTCGTGGTCGAATACGGCCTTGCATTAAAACGCAGCGACAAATAGTACCTTAGCAATGCCATCAGGCTAGTTTATATTGCGTCGAGTTAGCACCTTATAAGAAATCGAAAGTTACAATAGCAACTTAACAAATCTAAATTACCTATTACAGCAGTAGCAATAGCCCTATAAGGAATTATTTATCTTTAATTGGCAGACGTGACAAACGTAGTGTAGAATAGGTCTTTCATTTGCATGAGGTGTTACCTCGGAGTAGCAGATCACGTTGTCTGTTGCGGAACTTTCACTTCTCCTTCCAGCCGAGCACGACCTGGATCTTTGCTCTTTACAGTAAGACACGCTTTGGAAGGTGACATTTCGAAGACTCGTGAACGAACTTACAGTTGTGTCATCTTGTATTTGATCGCCAATAGCTATTCTACCTTTTAGACAACAATATTTTAACTTGTATGCCACTTTTCGTTTGTCACTTTACTGCTTCTCAATAAATGTTCAAATGTTTCTAAATCTATCGGAACAAACTGCGTGGTCATCAGTCCGTAGCTTACAAACTACTTAAACCTAGGGTAAACTAACCTAAGGACAAACACACACACCCATGCCCCAGGGAGGACTCGAACCTCCACGGCGAGGAACCGCGCGCTCCGCAGCGAGACGCTTTAGACCGCTCGGCTACTCCACCGCGGCTTACTGCTTCCCAATAAACATGTGTGGTACGGTCTTATAATTCACTTAAATTGATAATACTGATAGAAACAAAGCTGCTGTATTAACGGGACAGACTGTATGACACACTCAAGATTAATGGTCGACATGTGATGTTGTCTAACGCTTGAACTAAACAGATTGCTCTACTTTCTTGTCGGTTCACAGCCAGTATTTACATACGTCGGATAAACTTTGTTATAATGGCAAAAACAGTGCATAACGTTATCGGTCGTCTACATATGATTGTGCATTCTGACTCATTTAATGTATTGAATTCAAAGCACAATTTCGTATATTTTGTGCAAGATTATGTTTATTTAGTTAATCGGTTTTCGGCTTACAAGGTAATCGTTGGACTTTAATGTTTTGTCAAATAATTTTCATTATTATTATTATTATTGTTGTTGTTATTTTCTATTATTATTATTGTTATTTTACAGACATGAAAGGTACGTTATTCTACTAAAAGTAAAGATAATAATAATTGGTATCTTTGGTATTAATGTGGTAGTAGAATTAAAAATGTAAACAATTATAAATAAATATAAATGATGGAGAGGGGGGGGTTGTGAAGCTTAAGGAACTTAACTACGGGGTCATCAATCTCTAAACTTACAAATCACTTATGAACTACCTTATACTAAAGATGGCACAAACATCCATGCCCGAGAGGGGATTCGAGTCCACGACGGGAAACGGCTTCGCGCACCGGAGCATAGTGCCTAAATGCGCTCGGCCGCTCCGCCGCGGCTAAGGTTGACAGTCCCCCGGTGAGTAGGGGTAGCAGTGAGGATAGGAAAGGAGGGGAGGGGGAAAGGAAATGCAGTCCGGGAAGTAAAGAAGGAAGGAAGACTGAATTAGCTCGGGGCCCCGTGCTCGCCACGCACGTACTCACGAAAGATCTGTGAATGAGGGAGAGGGCCAAAACAGGACTAGGCTTTAACTATAAACTGAAAAACATAAAATTGTTGGTTTCCTCCCCAAATACTTAAAATATTCTTTAGCAGTCTTTTAAGTAGTGCTACATTGAAGAGCCAAAAATCTGGTCTAGGCACGAGTATGCAAAAAGCAGAGATACGTAAACACTTAGAGGACGGCGCTGTAGCAATATAAAACAACAGTTGTGTGGCACAAGCATTAGAACGGTTACTGCAGATACAACGCCAGGTTATCACCATTTAAGTGAGTTCTGCGTGACAGAAGTGCAACCCTTTCGTAAATTGCTGCGGATTGTAATGCTAGGCCAACAACATCTGTCAGCGTGCGAACCGTCAACGAAACATCAGCGATATGCTCTTTCGGAGTTCAAGGCGCACTCGTGTACCCTCGATGACTGCACGACACTAAGCTTTACGCTTCGCTTGGGTGCGTCAACGCCAACATTGGACTTTTGGTGGCTGGAAACATGTTTCCTGGTCTGAAGAGCCTCGTTTTCATTTGTGTTTAGTGGATGGTCGTTTATGGGTATGGAGACAACTTCATGAATCCATGTACCCTGCGTGTCAGCTGAGGACTGTTCAAACTGGTGGAAACTTTGTAATGGTGAGGGGCGTGTGCAGTTGGAGTGATATGCGAGCCCTGATACGTCCAGATACGACTCTGACAGGAGACACGTACGTGCGCGTTCTGGCTGATCACCTGCATCCATTCGTGTCCATTGCGCATTCCGAGAGACAGCAGGACAGAATTGCTACAGAGTGGCTCCAGGGAGTTTAAAAACCTCCGCAGGCCACCAAAGTTCCCAGACATGAACATTACTGAGCATATCTGGGACGCGTTGCCACGCGCTGTTCAGAAGACATGTCCATCCCCTCGTACTCTTAGGGATTCATGGACAGCCTGCAGGATGCACGATGTCAGCACCCTGCAGCCTTACTTCAGACATGAGGAAAGTCCATGCCACGCCGTGTTGCGGCACTTCAGCGTAGTCGCAGGGGCCCTAAAAACCAATAATCAGGTCTACCAATCTGTTTGACTCTTAAGAGTAATTTAGTCATTGAAAATGGTGAAATGTTTGTTAAGCTTATAGGACACTAGCTGAAAACCCGGCGTTGCCCGGGTATTTATTTATTTATTAGAACCTTGAGTTAGTCCTAGTACTTTTCATATGCACTCTCTCTCTGCCCATCTCCTTTCTTTCTAAAAACATGTTGCATTTATCACAGAATATATAAGAAATTACAGATAAAAATGCACTCGTTTCGAAGAATGCAATCACTAAATTCAACAATAATGATTGTAATAATATCACAGATGGATCACTTGATGTAATGCGCGAAACGTCAAATCGATTTTTTTTAAAGAGATGTAGTAAAAGAAATTTCTTTTTTACCGCTTTATTTATTTCTTCTTCTATTTCTTTATTCGTATGCTTATCCTTACAGAGAAAGAGCTGAAGACATTGTAGCACGCATAAACGAAAGATATGGTCTGTGGCATCACGTTTCGCAGTACTTAACCTCCTTGCTACAGAGTCGCAAACGTCATCGCTGGCCTTCAGTCCGATTTTTTTTATAATGTGACGACTTTCAACCTCCATATCTTCCACCCCCTTATAGCTGTCGGCATGAAACTGCTATCATGTGCAACGGGAGACTTCGGACAACAATTACAGACACACCATTCGTTTACGTTCTGTAGTTTTCGCTGCAGAGCGAAATATTAACACACACACGTAGAATTTTATATACACCGATAACTTTCCATCCCAATATACTTCACCCTTTTATCATTATCAACTCTCAAGCAACAATGCAACCAATAAAACCATTTTCAAAGAGTAAATATCATTCCACATTTCACGTTATATTCTTCAAATTACTAAATATCTATCAGATCGCTATAAAACCGTGCCTAAAACCTTCCTCAGGTATAAATTAGTAACTGTACAAATATTTAAGTCTCTGCGTCTTGTCGTTTGGACGTTATGAGCGTACACCGAACAGACATTCACATTTATAGATATAGATAACTGCGGGGCCATCAGTCCCTAAACTTACAAAGTACTTATAAATTAATATTAAAGACAGCACAAAAATTCATGCCCGAGGGGGGATTCGAACGCCTGGAGCCCCCAGAGCATAGCGCCTCAATGCGCTCGGCCACTCTACCGCGGCAATTTAGTCACTGAAATTGTTAGAATGTATATAGGTTAATTTTTTCAGTTTACAGTTAAAGTCCATAAACTGAAAAAATTAACCTATATACATTCTAACGATTTCAGTGACTAAATTGCCGCGATAGAGACAGCAAAGGACCCGGCAAAGCAGTTGAATGGAATGGACAGTGTTTTGAAGAGAGCGTATAAAATTAACATTAACAAGAGCAAAACAAAGGTAATGGAATGCAGTCTTAAAAAATCAGGCGATGCTGAAGGAATTAGATTAGGTAACGAAACAATGAAGGTGGTAGATGAGTTTTGTTCGAAAAATGTTCAAATGTTTGTTAAGCTTAAGCGACTTAACTACGGGGTCATCAGTCCCTAAACTTACAAACTACTTATCAACTACCTTATACTAAAAACGGCACAAATATCCATTCCCGAGGGGGGGATTCGAACCCCCGACCGTAGTGGCTGTGCAGACCGTGACTGGAGCGCCTCAGTCTCCTCGGCCACCGCGGCCGGCTGAGTTTTGTTACTTCGGTAGTAAAATAACATAAGACGGTCGCAGTACAGAGGATATAAAATGCAGAATGGCAATGGGGAAAAAAGCATTTTTGAAAGAGAGAAATTTGCTAACATCGAATATTAATTTATGTGTAAGGAAGCCTTTTCTGAACGCATTTGTGTGGAGTGTTGCCTTGTACGGGTGTGAAACATGGACGATAAACAGTGAGGACAGGAAGAGAATAGAGGCTTTTGAAATGTGGTGCTACAGAAGAATGCTGAAGATTAGGTGGCTAGATCGCATAACTAATGAAGAGGTACTGAACAGAATTGGTAAGAAAAGGAATTTTTGGCATACCTTGACTAAAAGAAGGGATCGCTTGGTAGGACACATTCTTAGACATCGAGGAATCGTAAATTTAGCATTGGAGGGAAGTGTGTGTGGTAAAAATCTCAGAGGGAGACCAAGAAACGCATATAGTAAGCAGATTCAAATGGATGTGGGTTGACGTTCTTATGAGAAGATGATGAAAAGGCTTGCTCAGGATAGAGTAGGGTGGAGAGCTGCATCAAACAAGTCTCCGGACTGGAGACCATAACAACAACACAGTTAAAGTCTGTTCCTAGTTGACCTCTGTCCCTCGTGTATATTAATTTATAATTGCTTACATTTTTAATTGTACCATCAGAGTAGAGCCAAAGCAGCCATTTTAGTATGTGCTTCAATGCAAGTGTAGACGTGTAAGATCTTTTCAAAGTCTGTAACAAAATAATTTAAAGTTGAAGATGGCCTTGTAAAGCGAAAACTGGTTAACTAAATAAAAGTAAACTTATAGAACATACACAAAATTGAACACACCAGATGTATTTCGCAGCATTGGTCGTTAATGTTTTATTTTAAAAAAACTACAGATCGTTTTCAATAACCTAGTGACCATCTTCAGTGTCCTTCAAACAAGCATTATTATAGAGGTCATTCATAATGCTTTTTTGAAGGACACTGAAGATGGTCACTAGGTGATTGAAATCGATCTGTAGTTTTTTTTAATAAAACATTAACGGCCAATGCTGCGAAATACATCTGGTGTGTTCATCATTGTGTGGTCGTGGAGCACCTCCAGGAAATGGAATCAAACCTCAAAAAAATACAAAAAAATTGTCCTTTTAATTCAGTATGGTGCTGTTCTACCAAGAACAGACGGAAGATTGATTCTAAATAGTTTCACATGCGTTCGGTGAGCTTACTTTATGGTATGCAGAGTATGCAGGATTATTTGTTCAGTGGGAGTTTACCAAAAATATCGTAATGCTTGTGAATCAATTAACGATGAGGTTCAAATCAAGCGAAAAATTACTCTGTTGAAGTCTCTCATCCATCGATACAGCACTCGCACTTGTATTCTTGCTCCGCTCCAGGAAATCACTCTTTACAACCTGTCCTCCTTAAAAGTCTTCAGAAACATTTTTATTTTGATTGATTTACATCTGAGTAACCTGCACAGCTAATTACTCCGAAGTCGGCCAAGCGTGCGTTATAATAAATTTGCAATAGCACTCTAGAGCCGAAGTGAGCAACAAAATCAGGACTGTCACTGCAAAAATAAATTGTAGCTCGTCACGTATGTTTCCTAATATCTCAATAGCGTGATAATGTGGTTTTCGTGTTCAGTCTGTAACTGGTTGGAAGCGGATCTGCACGTTAGTCTGCCCTGTGTCGGCCTACAGAGCGAGGTGGCGCAGTGGGTAAACACATTGGGAAGGATGTTGGTTCGAATCCACTTCCGGCCATACAGATTTAGTTTTTCCTTGATTTCCCTAAACCACTCCACACGAATACCGGGATGGTTCCTTTCAAAGGGCACGGCCGATTTTCTTCCCTATCATTCCCCAAGCACTCGATACATAAACTCCGTCTCTAACGACCTCCCTGTCGACTAGACGTTAAACCGTGATCTTCCTTTTTTCTGTATCAGCTTTTTAATTTCATAGTGTCTAATGCAACTTACACCCACGTAAACCCGCTTACTGTCTCTTGGTGAAGGTCTTCCTCTACGATTTGTACTCCTCCCACACACATCTGTTGACAAACAGGAGATTCTGACACCGCAGAAGTGTCCTATCAAGCAATGCCGTACGTTAGTAGAGTCATACATTTATTTTTTGGATAATTCTAATCAGGGTGTGTTTATTAATTATATCTGCCGATTTATCTATCAGTATTTTCTGTAGCTGCATATTTCAAAAACTTCTATCCCCTTCATAACTGAAATGATCATCCACGATCCATTTACGAGATAAGAAAAATACCTTTAGAACAGTGATATTGTATGTTAACAAATTCTTCTCTTCGAGAAATACTTTTTCTTGTTGACAGTCTTCACATCTCCTCTACTTCGGCCATCCCCTTATTTTGCTCGCCAAATAGCAAAACAGGTTTCCCACTGTCAGTTTCTCGTGCACTAATCTACGCCGCTGGCGACGCAAAGTGCAACATACTGAAGGGAGCATCTAAATCAGGTGACATCTGCAACACGCGTTTGCGGTCGCGAGAAATGCACACCGATAGCATCTCAGCGCCGACGCCACAGAGTAACATTTTTGTCTGCGCCGACGCACATCACGCTGTTGAGCAGGCGACCGGCTGGCGCTGTTGGTTCCGAGGCCGACGGGAAAGACAGGCCCCGGCGCGCACGTAAGCAAAGTAGTCCTGAGCCGGCGCGATCGCTAGCTGAGTGGCCAGCCGCCATGAGGCAGAGGGCTGTGGCCCAGCGGCCGGCCAGTCAGCTAACGATCACGTCGGCTCAGGACTACCTTGCTTACGTGACATGAGGTGCGCCGGCCGCGGTGGCCGAGGGGACTGAGGCGCTCCAGTCACGGTCTGCACGGCCACTACGGTCGGGGGTTCGAATCCCCCCTCGGGCATGGATATTCGTGCCGTCCTTAGTGTTAGCTAGTTCATAAGTAATTTGTAAGTTTAGGGACTGATGACCCCGTAGTTAAGTCCCATAAGTTCCACAAACATTTGAACATGAGGTGCGCGCCGCGGCCTGTCTTTCTCGTTGGTCTCGATTGCTTCGTGCTGTTGTTTTGCGAAGCATCTCCCACTATGCCACGTAGAAAACAGACAGCTTCTTTACAGCACGTTTCGGAGTTTGACCGAAGGGGAATAGTTGCCTTTAGGAACTGCGGATTCTCATTGAGAGAAAGCGGAGATCGTGTCGGACGAAACCCCTGGTTCTGTAATCGCTGGATCTAGGAGGGAACGACGGACCGGAGGGAGCGGTTAGACTAACGTGATGTCAGTGATATTGTGCACTGGCGATGATGGTTCCCTCTGAACCGTATTACAAGACATTGGTCTCTTGCGCAATAAGCAGTGTCAGCGAGTACCATTCGTCGTCACCTGCAGCAGGGTTGACTGACCAACTGCATTTACCCCTGAGTCGACGCCTCAGGCACTGGCGCCGGAAATGGTCCGATAAACGACGGACATATACATCCGAATGGGACGACATTGTTCTTATCGACGAATCCAGATTCTGCCTGCACCAGCACGATGATCGCATTAGGGTCTGGAGACACTGTGACGATGCAAAAGGGAACAGTTTAGCAGTCTCTCACCAAACTGGTCCCGATGGTCTGGTGTGGTATTGGATTCCACGCCCGTAGGCCCTACATAAGGTTGGTATACCAACCAGTCAACGTTACCCCACTGAAGTGTTGAGCCTGTTGTCTTCGTATACCACTGGATCTTTCCGACGGCTACAGGATAACACGCGCCCAAAAGTGAAAAGACTTCTTTGTCACCCATCGGAGCCGGCCGCGGTGGCCGAGGGGACTGAGGCGCTCTAGTCACGGTCTGCACGGCCACTACAGTCGGGGGTTCGAATCCCCCCTCGGCATGGATATTTGTGCCGTCCTTAGTCTTAGTTAGTTCATAAGTAGTTTGTAAGTTTAGGGACTGATGACCCCGTAGTTAAGTCCCATAGACTTTACAAACATTTGAACATTTCACCCATCGGATTGCCCTGATATCTCCCCAGTCTAAAATTGCCGAAGTACAGGCCCGGAATACAGCATTCGCTGCTACACCAGATCAATACCGTGGAAGGATCATGCACTGCTATACCTCAACAACACATCCAGAGCGACTTTGATTCAATGCTTGACGTGTAGTCAGCAAAGGTGGAAACACTCGTCATGTGCCTTCACATGGGAATGTACTTGCAGTTATTCCTTCTTTATACAACGTGTTTTTTCTCAAATTAATTTTGCTGTGATATATCCGATCTTTCTTGGTGTTGCATTTTTTAAATACCAGAGTGTAATTCCACGATATATTCAACTACATTTACTTTTGTTGATATAATGCAAGAGAACCTCGGTGCAAACTTTGCTATTTGAACAGATAATATGGTCTTAGGGCCCAAACATTTACTCAGAAAATTTAGACTGTCGATTAGTACCTTGTCAATGATCAATTAAGGTAATGCACAGAAGAAAAAAAATGTTCAAATGTTTGTTAAGCTTATGGGACTTAACTACGGGGTCATCAGTCCCTAAACTTACAAACTACTTATGAACTACTTACGAACTAGGACGGCACAAATATCCATGCCCGAGGGGGGATTCGAACCCCCGGCCGTAGTGGCCGTGCTGACCGTGACTGGAGCGCCTCAGTCACCTCGGCCACCGCGGCCGGCTGCACAGAAGAGTTAGATGCATTTGACCACGTTTACTGGGTTGAAACATGTCTCCCCCCCCCCCCCCCTCATTCACATTAAAATCTGTACCCTGCCACCAGTAACAAATTTCCGATTCCTTGATGTGCCTTATCAACCGATCTTAAACCCTATTCCTCTCCCCCTCTCCTATCAATCTATCTCCTCGTTTAATGAATCTGCTGCGAAAATATAACTGTAAGTGACAAAAAGACAAATGAATTAAAGAAGAGAGCGTAATTCAAGGCAGAACAGAAACAGCGGCCCCTTTATACACCGCTGACGGCCCACCGCGCGTGCGCGAAACCAAAGTAGAGGCCCTCTGGTGCAATAGAATAGTGGGCCTGCGGAGAAAATCAGCAAAAACGATAGGTCTGAACAAGAACTAGTTAAAAGTTGTTTAATATCAGGTAAAATTGAGTTCCAGGTTGTACTTAAAGGGACCCCCTTGTCTCTATTAATAATATTGTCAGCCATAAGAATTCCAACGATTCTTTAAGAACACATTCCCAGTACCGGGCGGCAGAAGCTATCATTTTTGTCTCCTTATATAACGTCTGGTGTCCATTAAAACAGTGCTCTGCAACAGGCGACTTTTCAGGTTGAAGTTAACGGGTATGGAACATCACCGTCATACTCGTTTACTTCAACCTGAAAAATCGCCTGTTGCAGAACACTGTTTTAATGGACACCAGACGTTATATAACGAGACAAAAATGATAGCTCCTGCCGCCCGCTACTGGGAATGTGTTCTTAAAGAATCGATGGAATTCGAATGGCTGATAATATTACTAATAGGGACAAGGGCGTCCCTTTGAGTAAAACTTGGAATCCAATTTTATCTGATACTAGCTGAAAACCCGGCTATGCCCGGGTATTTATTTATTTATTCCTGCCTTGAGTTAGTACTTCTCCTATCCCCTCTCTCTCTCTCTCTGTCCGTTTTCTTTTTTCTAAAAACATGCTATATTTATCGGAGATTAAATAAGAAATAAGGCTGTGTCAATGTACAAAATTATAAGTATCCAAACAAAGAGAGATAGTAATCAAAACACAAATGACATATAAAATGCGTACGATTTCATATTTATTGAGTTATATGTTGTAAAATTGTATAATTTTGCAGGTATGTATTAATTTGTAAAAGTGCTGTATATCTGTATTAAAAGCAATTTCTTTTTTACTGCTTTATTTATTTATTCTTATATTTCCCTATTCGTATGCTTATCCTTATAGAGAAAGAGCTGAAGACATTGTTGCACGCATAGACCAAAGATATGGTCCGTGGCATCACGTTTCGCTGTATGTAACCTCCTTGCTATAGAGTCGCAAACGTCATCGCTGGCCTTCGGTCCGATTTTTTTTATAATCTGACGACTTTCAACCACCATATCTTCCACCCCCTTATAGCTATCGGCATGGAACTGCTATGGTATACAACGGGAGACTTCGGACAACAATTACACACACACCATTCGTTTGCGTTCTGTACTTTTCGCTGCAGAGCGAAATATTAACATATACACACACGTAGAATTTTATATACACCGACAAATTTTCATCCCAATATACGCCACCCTTTTATCATCAACCGTCAAGCAACAATGCGACCGATAAAACCATTTTCAAAGAGTAAATATAATTTTCAAAGAGTAATTTTTGTTGCGCATTTCGCGTTATATTCTTCAAATTACTAAATATGTATTAGATCGCTATAAAACAGTGCCTAAAACCTTCCTCAGGTATAAATTAGTAACTGTGCAAATATTTAAGTATCTGCGTCTTGTCGTTCGGGCGTGATAAGCGTGCACCGAACAGACATTCACATTTATAGATATAGATGAAACATCAACGGTCTTCATTTCGACCTGCAGTTTCTTTTAACTAGTTCTTGTTTGGACCTATCGTTTTTGCTGATTTTTTCCGCTGGTTCTATTGCCCCTAGAGGC
This sequence comes from Locusta migratoria, assembly GCA_026315105.1. NCBI lineage: Eukaryota > Metazoa > Arthropoda > Insecta > Orthoptera > Acrididae > Locusta > Locusta migratoria. The sequence continues at coordinate 77,618,856 of CM048755.1, read as the reverse complement.
CCTCTACTTTGGTTTCGCTGGGCCGTCAGCGGTGTATAAAGGGAACGCTGTTTCTGTTCTCTGTTTCCGGCGAGGAAGTGCGTTCGGCGTAATCAACTGAAAATAGCAGCTAGTTGGCCTGTCTAAATATTGTGTCTGGTTGACTATGATATCCGGCTGCACACCAGAGAAGAGTATTACCAGTTATTACCCCGGAAAAGTCTACGCAGACACGCACGAAACATTGTTTACAATGGAAGCAACCCATCAGACTCCCTCTAGGTCGGCGCAGTAGGTAGCCCACCAAAAACTCAACACAGATGGAGTATGAAAACAGGAAGAACCTGTACGTAACTGTGAAGAAAGGTGCAAAGTAGAAACAGAGAAAGGTTCAAAGACAGTCATAATGCAACATTGATTAAGTTAGTAAAGCAACTGCATCATCATTATATGGTTGTAGTGTCGGATACCGGTGCGGAAGAACTCTGTTCAAAACTTCCTCGCGCTCTCTCTCTCTCTATCTCTCTCTCTCTCTCTCTCTCTCTCTCTCTCTCTCTCTCTCTCTCTCTCTCTCTATCACAAAATTATGAAATGTTCGTACGGTCATTGACGTGTCTGTTTCAGATCAAATGTTCAAATGTTTTTAAAGCTCATGGGACTTAACTGCAGGGTCATTAGTCCCTAAACTTACAAACTACTTATGAACTTCATAAAATGCATTTTTAAAACCTATCAGCTGTTTATTCAAAACCTTATATATCTACCAGTTTCGGCTAGACCATCTTCATGGATAAAAAGGTGTTAAAACTGAATGGTAAAATGCATCAAATAAAATACATCTAGCTAAGACAAACATGAGTCAGTATAACTAAAAGTGTTAAAAATGCAGTGGTCATCTTCGATAGAGCCTATCAGTCAAACACAACATAAAAGGTAAGAACAGACTATCAGTCCTGTTTGTCTCAGCTAGATGTATTTTATTTGATGCATTTTACCATTCAGTTTTAACACCTTTTTAGCCTTGAAGATGGTCTATTGACCGAAACTGGTAGATATATAAGGTTTTGAATAAACAGCTGATGGTTTTTTTAATGCATTTTATGAAATATATTACGGCTGTTGACACTCGCCTCACCAAAGCATACTTATGAACTACCTTATACTAAAGATAGCACAAACATCCAAGCCCGAGGGGGGATTCGAACCCCCGACGGGGAACGGGCTATTGCATCGGAGCATAGCGCCTCAATGCACTCATATTAAATTTTGTGCCGGCCGCAGTGGCCGAGGAGACTGAGGCGCTTCAGTCACGGTCTGCACGGCCACTACGGTCGGGGGTTCGAATCCCCCCTCGGTCATGGATATTTGTGCCGTCCTCGTTCGTAAGTAGTTCATAAGTAGTTTGTAGGTTCAGGGGCTGATGACCCCGTAGTTAAGTCCCATAAGCTTAACAAACATTTGAACATTTTGAAATTTTGTGTCTGTGTTGTGCATAATGTCCGTTGTAACAGCGAGATGTAATGGATCTATAATTTTTCTAACAAGTATTACATATTATTACTGTTGCGTTCCGTGTTGGAGGTTATGAATGTTGCAACCTATATCGTACCGGTTTATTTATTGGTTTCATTTCTGTGAAAGGTCTATGCGACATCTCAGCTGCACTTACAATGATTTTCGACGGTCATATATTCTTATCACATGACTCATATTCTATGACCAATGTATCGTATAACAATTGCCAAGGCTACAAAACCTGAACAGGGACGTCAATAATCGCTCAGTCAGTTCACAATTTTGTGAAAAGAAGGAAACAAGAATACAGAGCACCACACACAGTGATCACGGAGGCTTTGGCTATGTCCAGATGAGGAAGTCTGTGGCTCTTGCCAACGTTGCACATCTTTCGCAGGACTGTTTACTGTTTCTAGCCGTGAGAGGAAGCCGCGCGGGTTTCGGATTGAGCGATCGCTCCCGCCGGAGGTTCGAGCTCTCCGCTGGGCTTGGGTGCGTGTCCTTAGTGTAAGTAAGTCTAAGTAGTGTAGGCAGCGATTGTCTCAGACAGCCGGCCGCGGTGGCCGAGGAGACTGAGGCGCTCCAGTCACGGTCTGCACGACCACTACGGTCGGGGGTTCGAATCCCTCCTCGGGCATGGATATTTGTGCCGTCCTCGTTCGTAAGTAGTTCATAAGTAGTTTGTAGGTTCAGGGGCTGATGACCCCGTAGTTAAGTCCCATAGACTTTACAAACAATTGAACATTTTTTGTCTCAGACATTTGGGCCCCTAGGAAAAAATGTTTTTTTTTTTTTACAGTTCCGTACAACTTGTTATTTTGAAGCTTGTCTGAGATCAGTTTTTGGCGGGCTACGCACTGCAACATCTTTCCACAAAATCTGAGGGGGTGCTATCGGAAGTTCCCCTTGTTAGAATAACACTCGATCGTAAAAGACACTACCATGGAAAACGTTGCCATTTACCAGACGTGACATTTTAATAGGGAGAAATATAGTAACAATATATCAAGAAAGAAGTTATAGGTAATTCAGTGACGTTACTGTATCATTATATTTTCAATTTGTTGTTGTTGTCTTCAGTCCGGAGACTGGTTTGATGCAGCTCTCCACAATACCCTATCCTGAGCAAGCCTCTTCATCTCCACATAAGAACGGCAACCTACATCTGTCTGAATCTGCTTACTGTATCCATCTCTTGGTCTTCCTCTGCGATTGTTACCCCACACACTTCCCTCTAATGCTAAATTCACAATTCCTTAATGTCTAAGAATGTGTCCTACCAATCTATCCCTCCTTTTAGTCAAGGTATGCCAGAAATTTCTTTTCTCCCCAATTCTGTTCAGTACCTCCTCATTAGTTATGCGATCCACCCACCTAATCTTCAGCATTCTTCTGTAGCACCATATTTCAAAAGCCTCAATCCTCTTCTTGTCCGCACTGTTTATCGTCCATGTCTCACTCCCATACAAAGCAACACTCCATACAAATGCCCTCACAAAGGACTTCGTTAGGCTTAAATCAATATTCGATGTTAACAAATTTCTCTTTTTCAAAAACGCTTTTCTACCCATTGCCATTCTGCATTTTATATCCTCTGTACTGCGACCATCATTTGTTATTTTACTGCCCAAGTAACAAAACTCATCTACCTCCTTTATTGCTTCGTTTCCCAATCGAATTCCTTCAGCATCACCTGATTTTCTTACACTGCCCTCCATTACCCTAGTTTTGCTCTTGTTAATGTTCATCTTATATGCACCTTTCAGCACACTGTCCATTCCGTTCAATTGCTCTTCCACGTCCTTTGCTGTATCTGACAAAATTACTATGTCGTCGGCAAAACGCAATGTTTTTAATTCTTCCCCCTGAACTTTTATTCCTTCCCCAAATTTCTCCTTGCTTTCCTTTATAGCTTGTTCAATGTACAAATTGAATAACCTTGGAGAAAGGCTACAACCTTGTCTCACTCCCTTCCCAACCACTGCATCCCTTTCATGCCCTTCAACTCTGACAACAGCTGTCTGGTTTTTGTACAAGTTGTAAACAACCTTACGCTCCCTATATTTTACTCCTGCTTGCTTCAGAACTTGAAAGAGTTTATTCCAATCAACATTGTCAAAAGCCTTCTCCAAATCTACAAAAGCTAGAAACGTAGGTTTGCCTTTTCTTAATCTATCTTCTAGGATAAAGCCGTAAAGTGAGTATTGCCTCCTGAGTTCCTACATTTCTCCTGAACCCAAACTGATCTTCCCCGAGGTCGGCTTCTATCAGTTTTTCCATCCTTCTGTATATAATTCGTGTTAATATTTTGCAACTATGATTTATTAAACTGATGGTTCTGTACTTTTCACACCTGTCTGCACCTGCTTTCTTTGGAATGGAGTTTATAACATTTTTCTTAAAGTCTGAGGGTACTTCGCCTGTCTCATACATCTTACACACCAGATGAAACAGGTTTGTCATGGCTGGTTCTCCCAGAGACTTCAGTAGCTCTGAGGGAATATCATCTACTCCAGGGGCCTTGTTTCGACTTACGTCTTTCAGGGCTCTGTCAAATTCTTCTCTCAGTAGAGTATCTCCTATTTCATCCTCATCTACATCCTCTTCCCTTCCTAAAATATTGTCTCGAAGTTCATTTCCTTTGTAGAGCCCATCGATATACTCTTTCCACCTTTCAGCTTTCCCTTCTTTGCTGAGAACTGGTTTTCCATCCGTGTCCTTGATATTCATAGAGCTCTTTTTCTTATCTCCAAATGTTTCTTTTATTTTCCTGTAGGCTGTATCTATTTTTGCCCTATTTATACATTCTTCTGCATCCTTGGATTTGACTTCTAGCCACTCCTGCTTAGCCATTTTGCACTTCCTGTCAATCTCATTTCTTAGTCGTCTGTACTCCATTTTTCCTGTTTCATTTACTGCATTTTTATATTTTCTCCTTTCATCGATTAAATTTAGTATCTTCTGTGATATCCAAGGATTTTTTGTAGATCTTGCCTTCCTACCTATTTTGTCCTCTGCTACTTTCACTATTTCATCTCTCAATTTTACCCATTCCTCCTCTACTGTTTTATTTTCCCTTGTTTCTATCAATTGTTGCCTAAAGCTCCCTCTGAAATTCTTAAGAACCTCAGGTTCCTTCAATTTATCCAGGTCCCATCTCCTTATTTTCCTACCTTTTTGTAGTTTTTTCAGTTTCAGCCTACAGTTCATAACCAACAAGTTATGGTCAGAGTCTATATCTGCCCCTGGGTATGTCTTACACATTTATAGTGCTAAAAATCCTCAGCTTACAGTAATTATAATATCGCAAAAAACACACATCCGACACACCTAATAGCGTATATATTTGTCATGAAAGAGAAGATGCAGGATTTCGATGAAGTCGTTAAAACGAAGTTGCAAGTTTCTGTTATGTAATTAAAACAAAGTGAATGAGTTACATGATCGTTATTTAAAGATTAAGCTTCACTTTGTGCTTTACAATCAATTTTATGAACCCAAGTGTAAGCCTATGTTGTAATATGTTCGCCGAAACGCTGGTTATGATACTGACATACCCAAATCATCATTTGAAAATGTGACTAGTGTAGCTTTTCGATACTACAGTGTGTGATGCAAAAGTGATTCTTAAAGTAAAAAACATGCCTTTAGCGAGGTGTGCATATTGTTCTCCACTTTGTTTTAAGCATTTAATTAAAATTACGCATCTGAACCTTGAGGACTAATATAGGTAATATGAGGTGTGTAGGATATTAATGTTTTGCGCTATTGTAATAGTTATTACCTTAACCCTAGTATGCAAACGCTTGGTCTAATAGATCCGGTACCAGTTTTAATATTTAACTGCTGTATGAAAGACTTAAAATCAAGTTCCACCTAATCAGATATGCTCTCTGGCAATATTCAGTAAGACATTGCAGGTGCTACTAGAATTCTGTTATTAGTTTAAGAGCCACTTTAATTTTTTTCGTTACACCACACATGCCGGCCGCGGTGGCCGAGGGGACTGATGCGCTCCAGTCACGGTCTGCACGGCCACTACGGTCGGGGGTTCGAATCCCCCCTCGGGCATGGATATTTCTGCCGTCCTTAGTCTTAGTTAGTTCATAAGTAGTTTGTAAGTTTAGGGACTGATGACCCCGTAGTTAAGCCCATAGACCATACAAACATTTGAACACCACACATTTACATAACCTATATCTGCCGATCTGGTTTATATCAAAGTGTCATTAAATTAGATTGCGTTTTAATCAACATCATTTTTCTGAAGTTCAGAGAATATGTTACTGCCACATATACACATTGTTGTGTAAGAAGCGAAATATCGCAGTGTATGGTTATGAGTGAGTGAAGTAGTTCGGAAATGCTAGACGAGTTTTATACACAGCAGTATTGTATTTGGCATTCGATACTCATTCGGGACAAAGGTAAGGGTTATTTGTAACACTAAACAATAGTGTTAACATCAATTATATTCGTAAACTCTATAGATGAGAGTTCTGAGGTTATTTATTCACATTATTATTTTTCAGACAGGGTGTAGTAATCTACTTCTAAAAAAAAGGAACAAGGTTGAGGATAGCATACGTTCTTCAAGCCCATCAGTTGTTACTTAGTAGGTAGCTAAAGATGGCGATTTCCTTTCAGATATAATATCTGCTTTGAATGAAAACGATGGAGGCGTTTCTAAGGCAGTCATGCAAAATATTGGATGAAGAACCAAGAAGTGGTAGTGGTGATGGTGAAGAAGATCTAAATATTATCTCAGGACAAACAAGCATTGAAACTGCTAATGTATATATTGCTCCAAATGATATGCTATGGAATAAAAGCCCCCCCCCTCTATCTCAGTTTAAAATGAAACGCCTGCTCACAATTTGGTTAAATTTATACCGGGACCAGCAAGGGGTACAATCACTTACAGCCAACAAGATACGCGAAATTTTGACCTGCAGAAACCTAGAGGAGGCAGAATGAAGAAGAGGAAGAAGAAGAGTGTATGTAAAAAAAATTGGCTTGAATGCCAAGAAGTTTTACAACTGCAGCAGTAACAGCAACAGCCAAAAATTGTGTTCACTGTGTGCTGCTTCAAAGGCAGAATAATGAAAACATGTCTCAGTGGTGCACAACAACTGTCAAAACTGATGGGATGGTTTTATGTATAATGATTTATTCTTTGTCACTGCCAAGACCACCAATTTATGAACACTTTGTGGAAAATAATACTGGTGGCTTACTTAAATAAATTCATTCGGAATTAAAATTATACTTTTTAACTTAATTCAAATATTAAAAACTGCCAGATTTCTTATATTATACTCATAAACCTTCAATAAAAAGTTATTCAGTCACGATAACATCCTTGAAATACTTGTTTGCATTTCAGTTCTCATATTAGACGTAATGGATCCAGTTGACCCAGGGTATGTAAATGTCCAAAAATATAGGTAGTACATAGAAGGGTTAAGCAGACGGTTTCTGACACTGTTGACTAAAAATGTAATGATACACTGATTCCAATGACGTGTAATTTCTCCCGTTATGGTATTGATATCGTGTAACTTCGTTATTTCATATAAAAATGTAAACTGAAACGTTTTTCATGACCACTGGTATTTATGATCGAGTGTTATTGTATGCATGGTTTCATGCACTTGTCAGAGTTGGAGGTCACAGCTGTGCCTTGTAAATGCACAAAGGATCCCTGGAGAAGGTGGGTATGAGGCGCTCGAATAGGGCAACATCGCAGTGAAGGAGTTTTACGACAGTTTCACACGGTTGTAACTTGCAAGAACGTTCTATGCATTGTACGCAAGTAGGATGTGTGTGATGGGGAAAGGAGGTGGGGGAGACTACGTAGTATTTACTGACTGCAAGAATGTTCGCGTGTGAACAACACTTGAAGCATCAGATATGCTGGTAGATATAACTCCGCTGAATAATTATTTATTTGCATACTTACAATGTTATACATTTAACAAGTAGCAACACGCCTCTTGTGTCAGTTTAGGCTAACTGTAAGTTAATCAGCTGATAGCCGAGGCGGCCAGTGAAATGTTGAAACTTGAGAAAAAGAAGAACTGTCACTTTGTTGCAAATTGTTAGTTGCGTGAAGCATCCTCCTTGGGTCATCGGACGGAGCACGTAATTACCTGTGAGGCTCGGTGCTATAGCCTGCTGGCGTGAAAAAGCAACGCCGCTGTCTTGAGTACTCGAAGATTGCATAAATTATACGTTGTGGGCAGCCGTAGCATAATGGTAAGTTATGTCCCTGAGCAAAATGACGACACCTTGTTCTATGAGCCAGATTAGATTTATGACGACATACATGGGTTATACTGCAACTGATTGGCAATAACCTTAGTTTAAAGCTTCTAGGGTGGCATTCACCTCCAGTGCTGTTACATGAGCTCTGCGGACTCCTGTAAGTCCTTTCCAATCGTGTATTTGACCGTTTACTCGAAATCGTCGTAGATGATGGTCATAACGCGCTTTTATTACTCGTGAATTTCAGGGAATGAAGTAAAGTAATGTGAAAGTCCGCTCCGTTTTAGTTATGTGCTGCCACTGCACGGTGCGTTGCTCCTACCCAAGTAAAGCAGCGGTGGATTATTTTTGAATGTATGTATCGGAAAATGTTTAACAAACGATGTGTAAAATTGTATAAATACTCCAATAAAAACTCCTGAAAAACTGTTCCGATTGTTGCAATGAATCAGAATGTAAAGTAAAAATGTGGTTACTACTCGTTCGTAAATACCCAAATGAGATAATGGCCATTACGCTTGTTTATTTCTAAGAGGATTATTTTGATGAAAGCAAACAGTCCGTACGAAACTGATTTCTAATTCTTTCAGTATTAATTATTATGCTCTGTAACTGCAAATGTGTAAAGTAGTATTATGTCCAGACTTGTGCACTTACCTTTACATTTGCGTAGTAGCATATCACGAGATGACAGACCAACGATTTGAGCCTAATTAAAGTCGTTTTCTAACGTATCATAAAGTACGTTTACTATTTTTAAATAACAAACTTTATTGGCAACAGGTACAGCAATATTTCAGCTATTTTTGGACACTTTCACCTAAGGAATTGAGACACTTGTCATATACTGGGATCGACTTTTGTATTCCTGTGTCGTAGAAGTCTGCTGCCTGTCAGTGTGAGAGAGTCGTCTTCACCTCTATGTCTTTGTCAAAACACTGGCCAGAGATCAGGCATTTCTTGAGCTGCAAGGAGAGATGGTAATCGCTGGAGCAACATCAGGACTGCATGCTGGATGATCAAACAGCTCCTAGCCCAAATCTGCAAAACAGTTGCTGGGCTCCGAACCGTATGGGGTCGAGCATTGTCATGGAGCAGCACATCTTTTCTTGTATATCAAGAAATTCCTGTCCCCTGCCAACGTTTTGACAACGACGAAGAACTGAAGACATCTGTTACACGCGGCAGTCTTCTATGGAACAGTAGCCCAAATTGTTGGTCCCACGATATGACAAAAGTTTTAATTCTTCTGGTGACTATGTTGAAAAGTAGTCCAAACATTGCTGTACCTGTTGACGAAAAACTTTTCATGTAAATATTTTGTCAATCGTTTTTTGTATGCCTTTTGTACTTTGTGAAAATATAAATTTCTTATTGTTTCAGTTCAAATGTTTGTTAAGCTTATGGGACTTAACTACGGAGTCATCAGTCCCTAAACTTACAAACTACTTATGAGTTACCTTATACTAAAGACGGCACAAATATCCATGCCCGAGGGGGGATTCGAACCCCCGACCGTAGTGGCCGTGCAGACCGTGACTGGAGCGCCTCAGTCTCCTCGGCCACCGCGGCCGGCTGTTTCAGTTCACAATGAAGTATTACGCTTCGCTTACAGTTATCAGTTCTAATATCTACACTTACCTCAGTGATTTGTTTATCGAAAAATGCCTTTCGAGAGCATCTGGCGAATACAATTACACTGCTGGCCATTAAAATCGCTACACCAAGAAGAAATTCAGATTATAAACGGGTATTCATTGGACAAATATATTGGAACCGACATGTGATTACATTTTCACGCAATTTGTGTGCATAGATTCTGATAAATCAGTACCCAGAACAACCACCTCTGGCCGTAATAACGGCCTTGATACGCCTGGGTATTGGGTCAAACAGAGCTTGATGGCGTGTACAGGTTTGCAGAAAATCTAAGGAAGAAAAGTAATAATTTCGGCTAACGCTGTGTAGCTTCGTCTTACACGTAATCTGAGAGTTCAGTTCTTTTTTATCTTTAATAACACATCTTTTGAGAGAATATTGGCATATGATGCTGTTGAATGTTATAATTACTCAGAAAACTAAAATGAGAAGCTTTTTTTTTAACTTTGGAAAATAGCCAGTTAAGAAGACTGCAACATTCTTGCGACATCGAAAGCCTGCGGCTGCAAAACTGACATGTAAAAGTTTCCTCATTCCATGATTCAGAAACGATGACGATGATTTTGCGTGCCTATGTTCAATGTAAGTGATATTTTCTAAGCGCGAGTGTTGTCTGAAAATGGAGAAAAAACGTACGTCTTAACAGAATACATTTTAGAACACACTGAAATTTTACATAAACTTCTGACTGTTGATTTCAACTGGACCAAATTATAGGCAAAATATACAAAAACCACAACGAAATATTAAGACCTTTTGGAGGAAACAACGATCTCCAAAATATAAGGTACGTCTCAAAAGTTCAATGAATGGTCTTATAAAATAAAGGAAACAAGAGTTATAGACAAAATACCTTTAATGGCCTTGATACTAACCAGCATTAGATGCACCACACTTCTGACATCGGTTGTAAAGCTGTTGGACAATCTCAGCAAAATGTTTGTAGATCTATCGCACCAAACTGCGTGGTCATCAGCCCGTAGCTTACAAACTACTTAAACCTAGGTAAACTTAACCTAAGGACAAACACTCACACCCATGCCCCAGGGAGGACTCGAACCTCCACGGCGAGCAACCGCGCGCTCCGCAGCGAGACGCTTTAGACCGCTCGGCTACTCCACTCGGCGACAATCTCAGCAAACGCACCTTGCGGAATCGCTCAAAGCGCATTAGTCATGCAGAAAGGCTGCAACAGAAAAGCCTTTCAGGACTATTCTAAGGCTGCGACTCAAAAAAAAGTACTGACGGCACCAAATCTGGAGAATAAACCGGCCGTTGACCATCGGTCGCTTTGCGTTGAGTACGCAAGCATGGATATTCAGCAATGCGTGACCACAGTGCTTCGAGCGATTCCACGATAAATGTTTACTGACATTGTCCAACAGCTTCGCAACCGATGTCAGAAGTGTGTTTCAGCTTTTGGTGATTACTTTTAGGGACAGAAGAGGTTTTTTTGCAGGTCGCTGTGGCCGAGCGTAGTGCGGCGCGTCAGTCACAGTCTGCACGGCCACTACGGTCGGGGGTTCGAATCCCCCCTCGGGCATGGATATTTGTGACGTCCTTAGTAGTAGCTAGTTCACAAGTAGTTTGTAAGTTTAGGGACTGATGACCCCGTAGTCAAGTCCCATAAGCCCTATAAACATTTGAACTTTTTTGAGTTTTTTTTTTTTTGTTTTTTTTTTTTTTTTTTGTTTCTTCTACTTTCTGAGACCATTAACTCAAGTCTTCAGCCGCATCTTGTGTGTCAGAACGATACTAGCAAATTTCTAGGCAACTTTCAAATTTTTCAAGGTAATGATGTTATCAGTCCGTCGAATTGTTCATACAAGTTTCTTTGTAATCATTATCGTGTTTCTCATTTTAATATATCCCTGATTTAACATTAATCTAACAAGGGGAGGTCACACTTCTTCAAAGTTTTTACCTTTTAGCAAATCATGAAGACAATAGAATGTCTACATCTACATCTACATGGGATACTCTGCAAATCACATTTAAGTGCCTGGCAGAGGGTTCATCGAACCACAATTATACTATTTATCTCCCATTCCATTCTCGAATAGCGCGCGGGAAGAAAGAACACCTGAATCTCTCTGTTCGAGCTCTGATTTCTCTTATTTTATTCTGATAATCATTTCTACCTATGTAAGTGGGAGTCAACAATATATTTTCGCATTCGGAGGAGAATGTTGGCGATTGGAGTTTCGCAAGTAACCCACGCCTCAGCGATAAGCGCCGTTGTTGTAATGATTCCCATCCCAGATCCTGTATCATTTCCGTAACGCTGTCTCCCCTGTATCGCGACAATACAAAACGAGCTGCCCTTCTTTGGACTCTTTCGATGTCCTCCGTCAAACCCACCTGATAAGTATCCCACACTGGGCTGCAATACTCCAAAAATGGACGGACAAGCGTAGTGTATGCAGTTTCTTTAGTAGTTCTGTTGCATCTTTTAAGGGTTCTGCCAATAAAACGCAGTCTCTGGTTCGCCTTTCCCATGATATTATCTACGTGTTCTTTCCAGTTTAAGTCTGAAGTAATAGTGATTCCTAGGTATTTTGTGGAGTTTACGGCCTTCACATTTGATTGATTTATGTTGTAAACAAAGTTTAACGGATTTCTTTTCGTACTCATGTCGACGACTTCACACTTCTCATTATTTCTTATTATTTCCAAGGACTGAGGCGCAATTCTTAAACGATTTAGAGAAAATCGCAGTAGTAGTTTTACGCGTCAAACATCTAACCGTGTGTTGCAGCTGTAAGTAAGCCATAAGCGAGAGAAAGCGTTGGTACAGAGAACGTTTGTTTTTATTTAGCTGGCGTGGTAGCTCAGTACGCTCGGTCAGAGGACTCGACGTTCTCTGTAACAAAAAAACCAAGCAAAGAGTCAACGAACAACCTTGAACAAGAACGGACAAGCGAAAGCAACGAACTGATCTACCAGAAGAAGAAGAAGGGGGGAAGAGTGGTTAACGTTTAAGCTTTTTAATCGGTGGATCGCCAGTTCAATTGTAGCTCATACCGTCTTTAGTTTTTAATTATTTCTTTTCTTCAACACTGGTCATATTAGTTCGCGTATATTGTATTTCAAGGGCAATATAGCAAAAACACGTGTAGGTGCATAGACATTTATTCAATGTTAAATCTTATTTGTCTGTTTACATGCGTTTATTTTTACAACAAATAACATATTTATAATCAAAATATCCAGTTGGACACTGTAGACCGGCAGTACACCCATGGATATTTTGATTATCAAATACGCCTGGAGAAAATCAAGAATCACAACATGTTTATAATTTTTGACAAGTAAAAGACCAAACGCATAAAGTTTTCCGTAAACTGTATACTTGTTGTGATTGTGATTACCGCGCACGTGTATTTGGGACTGCACTGGACGCTTCGACCTACAGACACTTGTCAGCTTTAAGGGGATGGGTAGCACCATTCGACAGTGAACCTGTGAGACGTTGCTAGTGGCGAACTGTGTACGTACGACGTTTCCACAGTCACAAGAATTGCATTTTCCTGCAAAGTGGATGAGGTGACTGCCATGTGCATAACACGGTTTCGGAACGTCAGTTTAAAGATACGTTTGTGAACTGTCAGAGTCTTGCACATGCACGCCTTGTTTATTACTTTTTTTTAACAAGAAATCCTTTCAATAATATGACCAGTCCTCAAGAAAAATAATAAATAAAAGCACACTACGGTGCGAGCTAGGATCGAACTGGCGATTCTCCGATTAAAAAAGCTAGAGCGCTAACCACTGCACCACCGCTTTCGCTTGCTTATGGCTTACGTATAACTGCAACACACGGTTCCATGTTCTACGCATGAAACTACTGCTGCGATTTTCTCGAAATCGTTTAAGTATTGCGCATTAAGTCCTTGAACATTATGTTGTCCTAATGATCTGCTAAAAGGGTACAAAGTCTGAAGAAAATCCGTGATCCAAAAGTCGTGGCCTCTCCTTGTAGTCTAAGTCAACAAAGGAATTTACATACGACGCCAGCTGGCGGTGCACGGCTCAATAAGTCAGTGTAGGCCAGTCGTCAGGTATGTTTAGGTCCAAAAAAACTGCAGGAAGCTGAATTTTTTGTATGTTGTTAGCACATATTAGAGTAGTATTAAACCAAGTTTGCAGCTTCGAAATCCTTTTGCGTAACTTTTAAGAGCTAAAAAAAAACTCGAAATTTTCGGACTTTTTTCAGGTTTTGGCTTATAACTCGTGAAGGGTGGTTTTTTGACGAAAAGTTACTCACACCTCTATTAATGTAGATAAAATATTCTAAAATTTAAGCCCAACCGCAGGTCTGTAAGTCCAATAGTTCCCGAGATATTGGACTTCAAATAGTGACTTATTTCTCCAGAAAGTTCAAATTTTCGATTTTAGTCATCTTTCGGCTAGAATATTGGCTTTAGTGATCATCCCACGGGGAAAGTCATTCAAAAAAGTTATAGAGAAGTTATTTAACTTTAATCTAAGTACTGAACGAAGTCCATAGGCGAATTGCAGTCCTCTTCTCCTGTGTATGTTAAAGAAAAGGAAGAATTACTCATTGACGATGATTATTAACATATTGTATATAAATAGGTGTAATTATGTGTTAGTGCATACAAATATATTTGTGAAAGTAGGTATTGTATTTATTTACAGCAATACCTACTTTCACAAATATATTTGTATGCACTAACACATAATTACACCTATTTATATACAATATGTTAATAATCATCGTCAACGAGTAATTCTTCCTTTTCTTTAACATACACAGGAGAAGAGGACTGCAATTCGTCTGGGTCAATTTATTGACTACTCCATTTTTGCCAAGTTTTCGTTTTTTAACGATAACTAGAAATCTATTGGGCCTATGGACTTCGTTCAGTACTTAGATTAAAGTTAAATAATTGCTCTATAACTTTTTTGTATGACTTTCCCCGTGGGATGATCATTAAAGCCAATATTCTAGCCGAAAGATGACTAAAATCGAAAATTTGAACTTTCTGGAGAAATAAGTCAATATTTGAAGTCCAATATCTCGGGAACTGTTGGACTTACAGAGCTGCGGTTGGGCTTAATTTTTAGAATATTTTATCTACATTAATAGAGGTGTGAGTAACTTTTCGTCAAACAACCTCCCTTCACGAGTTATAAGCCAAAATCTGAAAAAGTCCGAAAATTTCGAGGTTTTTTTAGCTCTTAAAAGTTACACAAAAGGATTTCGAAGCTGCAAACTTGGTTTAATACTACTCTAATATGTCCTAACATCATACAAAAAATTCAGCTTACTGCAATTTTTTGGACCTAAGGCCATTTTTTTGTCTACGACGACTGGCCTAGTGGGGAAATTTGAAATTTTGCGCCCAGACAGGGTTGTAACACGGGTCTACTAGGGTTTACTAGGCAGTCGGGCTGACCAGTGCCACAGTCATCACCTCCCTTGGCCGCGCGGGCTTCCATCAGACGCAAATTCTAAGCTAAAATGTTCAACTGTTTGTAAATCTATCGGACCAAACTGCGTGGTCATCAGTCCGTAGCTTACAGACTACTTAAACCTAGGTAAACTAACCTACGGACAAACACACACACCCATGCCCCAGGGAGGACTCGAACCCCACGGCGAGGAACCGCGCGCTCCGCAGCGAGGTGCTTTAGACCGCTCGGCTACTCCACCGCGGCAAATTGTAACCTTACGCACATGCTACTCAAATGTTTGTAGAGCTTATGGGACTTAACTTACGAACTACTTATGAACTAGCTTATGCTAAAGACAGTACAAACGTCCATGCCCGAGCGGGATTCGAACCCGCGATCGCAGCGGCCGTGGAGACCGTGACTGGCGCGCCGCAGACCGCTCGGCCACTACGGCCGGCCACACGCTACTGCGGATATTTAAGGGGCCAACATTTCGATCTGATTGCAGTACAGTTGTATTACCACCAACTTACATGTCGCATAGGGACTACAAATATCTAGTAAGAGAAATTAGGTTGGGAATGGACCAAGAAGTGCAGCGACTAACACTGGCACAAAATATCTCCCGCCACCCACCGTATGGTGACTTGCGGAGTGTGACTGTAGATATGGAGCTGTGGGAAACGTGCAGTCGACGTTCCAAAGAGACATCCATGTGACTGAGTACTACAGAACGAAGAACCTATGCAACGTCTCATGTCGGGAATCTCTCAAACTTTCTCGGTAATACGCTTCCCAGCAACGTTCTATTTGAGTGAGATGACGTCGCATGGCAAATCAAATATCCTAAAAACTAACGGTTGATGTTTTTACACTACCTGCATTCGAAACGGCAATTTCAATATCACAAAACGAAGATGATAGCATAGAAGCTCGCAGCTCCGCGCGAGGCCTTGCAAAAACTATAGAGCACTCAGTGGCGCGATAAATCGCTCCGTGTTAATTAATGAGACTGTGAAATGCATCCGACGAGTGAACGTCCTTTCCCTACAGGCCGTATTAGTGTAGTGGGAAATGTAAGTCGAGTGAACTGCCTTAATACGCATCTCGGTTTATTACGAGACGTAGCGGCGCATTGTGCGGTGCCTCGGGACTGCGTCATCCATCAGGCGGTTCCGGTTACAATGCTTATTAAGAGTTTTGTGCGGCCGAAAGAAATTTACTGCACGTTCGTTCACAGCTGCAGCCGGACAGCGGCGGCGTGAAAGCCTATACAAGGCGTGAGACACCGCTGAGTTGTATGGGTGCATACCGGGCGCATCGCTGCCGCCTACACTGTCTTTGAGAAATATATGCCTCACGGCTTTTTTATGCAGATTCTCGGCCAGAGGGGGCTTAATACCTCGTAAGCGCTCGTCTCTCTCTCTCTCTCTCTCTCTCTCTCTCTCTCTCCCTCAGCTCTCTCACGCACGCACACACACACACACACACACACACACAATTTAGCGTGCCACCACTACACTTCATCTTCGTGAAGTTATTGACAAAATAATGAATATTGAATTACATTTTGTACCAGTGCCTGGATTGGAAGCTAGAGGTTCGTTCCAGCAGCTGCCAGACTGCTTGACGCGCATGCGCAACGCTGAAATTGTGTTCCAGCAGCGCCTTCTCCCGCTTCTGGCTACTTGGAGTGTGGCTGTTTGGTGTTCCAGCAGTTGCCGCAAGCAGCCAGACGCTACCCGGAAAAATATTTCTGGCGCGGTCAAGCTGCCAATCTGCGCATGCGCAGAAAGGTCCGAGTTAGAGTGGGGGGTAGCCATCACGTGATACGTTTGTGTTTGTACCGTGTTTTTCGACTATTTCGAAGTCACTGCAATCCCACTTCAGAACAGATATTTCTCGTTTACACTTCTTCGTTATTAGGAAGGAAAGTATTTCAATTATTCCTTATAACTTACATTCGCCTGCAGACAAAATAGTGCAAAAAGCGTTCCAGCAGTGCAAGTATCAAACAAGGGTTCTTACGTCATAACTGCTGCGCATGCGCAGTAACACCTGTCTCTTGGCGCTTGAAACTAGCCGTCCGGCAGCTGCTGGAACGAACCTTAGGTCTCCTGCTCACTAGCCAGGTGTGCATACCGTGCACGGACTACTCTTCTCCGTATCTCGCCTCAGCTCGTCCGAATGTTTCTTTTTGGCCCACTTTAGGTTACGGTAGTAACACTAAAAGTGGGCCTTTGCGATCGTCTTTTAACAGCTCGAAATTTAAATGAAAATAACGGCTTAACTATTCATCTGACACAAAAATTGAATAACCGAATTTGTAGAGGAGAAAATTCTCTGCAACTTTGCTCTCTTATGTATTTTTCATATCTCGTAGCGTTTCAGAGATATTTGCAAAAATAACGGCGATTTTGGGATGTATGTTTGTCTGTCCGTAACGTGTTTCCTGTTTTTAAGATGATTCGTTCAACCGATCAGCGCCAAATTTTACAGACATAATTGTAGGCCGCCAGAGACCAGAACCTCCCTTTTTCAAATTTTTCGGACAAAAAATACGGTAGTAATACCAAAAAAAGCCGTTTGTAATATAATCGTAATTGCAAACGAACCGTTCATATGACACGATATTGAATAACCAAATTGGTAGAGGGGAAAATTCTCTACAACTTCGCTGTATATATATATATATATATATATATATCTTGCACCGTTGGAGAGATATTTGCAAAAATAACGGCGATTTGACAATGTCTGTCTGGCTGTAACGTGTTCCCACTTTTTAGGTCGGACCGTTCAACCGATCGGCACCAAATTTTACAGACATAATTGTTGGCTACCAGAGACCAGAACCTCGCTTTTTTAAATATTTCGGACAAGAAATACGTTAGTAATGACAAAAAAGCGGTTTTTAATGTAAATTTAATTGCAAATAAACCGTTCATCTGACGCGAAAATTGAATGAACGAATATATAGAGGAGAAAACTCTCTACAACTTTGTTCCCTTATGTTTTTTTCATATCTCGTATCGTTTGAGAGATATTTGCAAAAATAACGGAGTTTTGACACCCTCCATTGAATTAACGTAAACCAGCCGTTCGCAGATGTCACGTGACATTCCTCGCCCAGAACTCTCTCTGGCATATGCCATCTTTCGTTGCGTATTTGATGATTTTCTTATTGTAACTTAGACGTTGTCATTTCAAAGCAATGGCGCACTGAAGAATTAACAAAGAAACGTCGTTCTTCGTACGATAAATGATAATCTAGTGTCTACAAATGCCATATTAGCATCAGTTAACAACGGCCCATCAATAGTATTAAATCAAAGAATGCGACTTAAATCTGTTATCTTTAGCGTAATAGGCAATGCGTTGGACTGTGATGGTGAAGATCGGTGGTTCGAAACCCGCCACTTCCTAAATTTTGTTTTTCCGAAAAGGGTTTCAGACACTCTTATTAATTAATTTTTTATTATTTAGATTAATATTTTTGTCTAAAATGTTTGCAAAAATTATAAAACTAAAAATCTAAAGTGGGCCGTAAAACACGTCAGTGCGATTTTTTAAACTAGTATCAGTATTAATTTTAAAATGTCAGCTGACGACTGTGCAGTCTGCTCCATCCACCATCACCACGTGACATCACGATGGTCTTTGTATAAAGATGGTTTGCATTGACCGAAACCGGTTACAAAAGAAAATTAGGAAACCGTGACCTTGACTGTTTCAACTTTAATGTTACAAGAGAGTCGCTGTTGAAACTTTTGTGTCCCTGCCTCGTCGCCGCTTTTATGTCTCGTTTCCGTCGTAGGTGTCGGTGGCCGAGTAGAAAGACCGACACAGGAATAAAGGATGCACGCTTTTGCAGGTAGGAGGTAACCAGCCAGTGGGACAGCAGGAACTAGAAACACTAGAGTAAATTAGAACGAGATATATATATTTCTTAGAGACTTAGTAATACTTAACTTTTACATAGCTCAGTACTGCAGAAAGCTGATACATAGTTGAGCTAGAGGCCTGCCTAGTGCCTGTCCGATAGCCAAGTCTTCATTGGTGCCTATCTGATTCCGAAATCTTAACTGGTTCCTATCTCAGTCCCAAGTGAACGATGTCGTTCAGTGGTGGCCACGAGCGGAGTTGCACCAGAGGGCGCTCGTGGCTGACGTCGTAAGAACGCCGCGCCGTGCGTACATGGCGGCGCGCGGCGAAAGTAGGTGGCGCGCACTTTATACTTTTGCGACACCAAAGAACCTCCGATAATACTATCAGCAATGAAACAAAACTGTAACACAGGCGTAGGTGATATTCAAGGCTAACAGTAACGCGATCCTGAGACAAATTTAGCATCAAATTATCTTCTATAACGAAAATGGGCCCGAAGCAATAAGTAGCGTGATAAATTAGGCCTAACATCGAACAAGATTGTCAAATCAAACAATTCGTCTAAATAACTGCATAACCAAAAATCTGTAACATGTTATTCTAGAAAATAAAAGCCAAAAACCCACGGAAGATAGCACAATGGAAATGGCGTGTCGCGGTGGAGTAGCCGAACGGTCTAAGGCGCCTCGCTGCGTAGCGCGCGGTTGCTCGCCGTCGGAGTTTCGAGTCCTCCCAGGGGCATATGTGTGTGTGTGTGTGTGTGTGTGTGTGTGTGTTGTGTGTGTGTGTGTGTGTTTGTCCATAGGTTAGTTTACCTTAGTTTAAGTAGTTTGTGAGCTACGGACTAATGACCACGTAGTTTGGTCCGATAGATTTACAAACATTTGATTTTGGAAATGGCGTTGTTACGCAGTATTAGCCGCTCCCGCCGGAGGTTCGAGTCCTCCCTCGGTCATTAGTGTGTGTGCTGTCTTTAGCGTAAGTTTGTTTAAATTGTTTGTTAGTCTAGGGACCGGTGACTTCAACAGTTTCGTCTCTTAGGTTTATAAACATATGAAATTACCGACCGGTGTAGTTGCATGAGAAAGACCAATAATAAATGTCCACGAATCCCAATAACGTTTCATTATTGTAGGATGTCTAGTTTTCAGCTATGAATATCTATCTTCAGTTCATTTATCTGCGCGCAAAGGCCGCGTGATCTAAGGCGTCATGCTACGGACAGGGAGGCCGTTTCCACCGGAGGTTCGAGTCTTCTCCTGAGAAGTGTGTGTGTGCGTGTGCGTGTGTGTGTGTGTGTGTGTGTGTGTGTGTGGTTTCCTTAGTGTAAGTTGAAGTAGTTCGTAAGCGTAGGGTATGATGTCCATAGCAGTTTGGTGCAATTAGGTTTACAAACAATTGAACTTTTTTTTACAGTACATTTGTGTGAGTTACATCAACCAGTTAAACTGACAGTAGCGCACAACACAGTAAAGCGCGCCAACGAGAAAGACGCAAGACATCATAAAACCCTGCTGACACATTTGACGGAGTCTGGGCTAATATCAACAACCAAGTCTCGCGCAGCCCTTCCTATAAACACGTGTTTATCTCAGAAAGCATGCAGTTTCTGGGGCTCTGTTTATTGGACTTATTTTTCTTGTTTGGATGAGTACTACCACCTTACAAAGTATTCGACACTTTTTCCGAACACCCTGTAAAAGTTCAAATGTTTGTAGAGTCTATGGGACTTAACTACGGGGTCATCAGTCCCTAAACTTACAAACTACTTATGAACTACTTACAACTAAGGATGTCACAAGCCGGCCGCGGTGGCCGCGGGGACTAAGGCGCTTCAGTCACGGTCTGCATGGCCACTACAGTCGGGGGTTCGAATCCCCCCTCGGGCATGGATATTTGTGCCGTCTGTAGTCTTAGCTAGTTCATAAGTAGTTTGTAAGTTTAGGGACTGATGACCCCGTAGTTAAGTCCCATAACTTCAACAAATATTTGAACATTTTTTTTGGATGGCACAAATATCAATGCCCGAGGGGGGATTCGAACCCCCGACCGTAGTGGCCGTGCAGACCGTGACTGGAGCGCCTCAATCCCCTAGACCACTGCGGCCGGCCCTGTAAAAGTGAAGAGATCCCGTTTGAGGGCATTGCTGCAGCGCATATACACCGTAGCGCCACTCGGACATGGGCATGTGAGCGCCGACAAGAGTTTGGTATGGCATTCCGGTTTTCCGACGTGAGTACGCGGAAACGTATACTATGGCGACGTTCTTAGCAACTGCGTTAAACCAGGACCAACGTACTAGTTTTGTTTTCCGGGTTGTCGAAGGACAAACACAGCATATATTTATCAGAGATTGAAGAATGGATATGTGGCAGTAAGTGTGACGAGTGTTGTACAATGGTCACTGACTGCCAAATGGTGTCGATCTGACAGGCCAGCACTCCATCTACTGTGGGAGACGCGCTAGTCCCCGTCCTACAGCGCTCTTCTCCCCCAAGCGACTATCACGCCTCCAGTGCCTAAGAGAACGTCTTGAAACGTCGACCATCCCAGCTGGACGAAAATTTACAGCTGACTGTTACGGCCGCGGTGGATTAGCCGTGTGCACTGGGGCGCCGCCCTGAGGTGCACGCGGCCTATCGCCGTCGGGGCTTCGAGTCCCCCCTCGGACATAGGTGTTTGTGTTGTCCTTAGGTTAGTTTACCTTAGTTTAAGTAGTTTGTAAGCTACGGACTAATAACCACGCAGCTGAGTCCGATAGATTTACAAACATTTGAACATTTTGACTGTTACGACATTAAAAAAAAAGTTCAAATGTTTGTTAAGCTTAAGGGACTTAACTACGGGGTCATCAGTCCCTAAACTTACAAACTACTTATCAACTACCTTATACCAAAGACTGCACAAATATCCATGCCCTAGGGGGGATTCGAACCCCCCGACCGTAGTGGCCTTAAAGACCGTGACTGGAGCGCCTCGGCCACCGCGGCCGGCGTTACGACCTTCTTACGGTGTTTTACTATTTGGGTATCTACTACCTGGTGCGTGCCTTGGATCATTGCCTCAGTGCTAACTGCGATTTAGAGTGACTGGCATACCGATTTCTGGATTTACATCCTTCGATCGATAAATTTGTAATTGCCCCCTTACACATTGCGGCGTGATCAGTTTGCGAAGTTTCAATCACTAACTTCTGAATGTGAAAATATTTTGCAAGCACCCGCCTACTTAGGGAGACATGACCATCCCAATAAAATAAGAGAAATCAGATCGAAAACGGAACGATTTAGGTGTTTTTCCATCCCGCGCGCTATTAGAGAATGGAACGGTAGAGAAAAGTTATGAAAGTGGTTAATGAACCCTCTACCAGGCACTTAAATGTGATTTGCAGAGAATCTATGTAGATATATGATCTGACGGAAACGGTGAGTAGCAACTTCAGGCTTGTTGTTGATGATGCTGTGGTGTATAGAAAGGTGTCGTCGTTGAGTAACTTCAGGAGGATATAACACGACTTCGCCAAAGTCTCTAGCTGGTCTGATGAACAGGAAGCTAGCTCTAAATGTATAAACTTGTAAGTTAATGCAGACGGATTGAGAAGTACTCCACGAATGTTTCAATACAGTATTAGGAGTGTGCTGCTAGACAGTATCTAGGCGGATATTGCAAGGCAAGATAAACTGGAACGAGCACACAATGATGGTATTAGACAGGGCGAATGGTCGACTCGGTTTTATTGGGAGAGTTTTAGGAAAGTGTCGGCCATGTATGTAGGAAATCGCATGTGGTACATTAGTGCGACCCATTTGTGAATACTGATCGCGTGTGTGAGATTCCCATCCAATTCAGACTAAAGGATGACACTGAAGGAATTACGAGCCGGGCTGTTAAGATTTGTTATTGCTAGGTTCAGTCAACACTCGAGTATTACGAAAATACTTCGGGAACTGAAATGAGCACTCCAGAAAAAAAAGGTCTTTTCACAAAACACTATTGGGAAATAGAATCTTGCATTTGAAGGAGAATGCAATAGAATGCGTTATTATAGATTGGTGTGCTGTCTGTTCTTTCGGACATGTCCGAAAAAACACACACGATACTAATCTATAATAAGTATTTACTTCACCGCAGATGCAGTCATACGATCGACCTCGCACGGGAATCCGTAATTGCGAGTGTGAGACGGACGGCAGGAGAGCAAGGGTGGCCAAGTAGTTACGGTGACCGCTGGCCCGAAGCGGAAAACCCGGGTTCGATTCCCGGCCCAGCTCACATTTTCTATAGTCGCCATTGTATAATTTCAATGGCCCAATGCAGCTAATGTCAGTCCTCTCGTTCCTAATCCTTATTCCTTTTCCTTCTTAATTAATAATTTGCAGAATGCATTTTAGATGTATAATCACAAAATACATACTCCGTGATGTACGAATGTTCAAATATTTGTATAGCTTATGGGCCTTAACTACTAGGTCATCAGTCCGTGATGTACGCTGAGGTGACAGACGTCATGGGATATCTCCTAATATATTGTGGAGTTCCTCATGCCTGCAGTAACTCTACGTGGCATGGACTCAGAAAGTCGCTGTATGTCCTCTACACAAATGATGAGCCTCACTGCTTCTATAGTCATATGTATTGCACGTGCAGAATTTTGTGTACCAACTGTCCTGTCCATTAAGTCCAATAAATTTTCGATGGGATTCATGACGCGTAATAAGGGTGTGAACACTAGCTGGAACTGCCCAGAATGTTCTTGAAACCAATTGTTGGGGGCGTATATACAATTATTGATATGTTGTCCGAGAAGAACAGACACCATATCATTAGTACGCCCGATTCTTTACGGGAATCCAGTATAGACTGGGAGCAAGAGGAACTAATGGGCAGGAGGCACGGCTTAGAAAAAACGAACCAACATCCGCCAACGACCGATCAAACCGAAGAACACACACACAAAGAAAAAAAAAAAATTGGTTAAGGCGACCATTGGTCCGAAGCGGGAAAATCGGGTTCGAATCTCGGTCCACCAAAAATTTTCGACTTTTCCGTCGAATGCATTTCAATCTACTGAAATGGCCGAAATGTTTAAATATTTAAAATTCGTTAGTACATTCAGTGTGAACTTGATCACCAACAAGAATATTCTATATTTTTATATGTTTTGATCCATATTTTAAGCATCGATAATGGTTGCACAGTGACCGAAATCTAGATCTGCCAATAAAAGAAATATATGCGACTGGTTGGTGTCATCTTCTACATAGTTAAAAAAAAAACAGTCGCTGAACAAAAAGATTTCATTATGGAATCAGACTTCGATAATATTTTATTTTAGATAACGTTCTCAAAACCCTTCTCTTCATTTACAGGGTACGTTACTAAACATGTGGCCGGCCGCGGTGGCCGAGGGAACTGAGGCGCTCCAGTCACGGTCTGCACTGCCACAACGGTCGGGGGTTCGATTCCCCCCTCGGGCATGGATATTTGTGCCGTCCTTAGTATTAGCAAGTTCGTAAGTAGTTTGTAAGTTTAGGGACTGATGGCCCCGTAGTTAAGTCCCATAAGCTATACAAACATTAAAAAAAAAAACATGTGACCATCATACCTGTCAAGCACCTTCATCTTTTGTAGACCGTAACTAGCTTTTGTTCAATGTGATATGGATTATTCTGGCAAACAACTTCGACTTTCAGGTATAATGGTAATGTAGGGAAAAACAATATGTTCAAACGTTTGTTGAGCTTAAGGGACTTAACTGCGAGGTCATCAGTCCCTAAACTTACAAACTACCTTATACTAAAGACGACACAAACATCCATGCCCGAGGGGGGATTCGAACCCCCGACCGTAGCGGTCGTACAGACTGTGACTGGCTCGCCGCAGACCGCTCGGCCACTGCGGCCGGCGAAAAAACAATATACTGCAAAAAATTACTGTAACATCCTGGGGTGCAACATTTGAAACTGCAGATTTATCTTTTAGTAACGTTACAGGTAAATACGATAGCCTGTTTGAATAATTCTGCCCATGCTAGATAGGTGGATAGTGCTCTTAATGAGTCGTGCAGACTAATTACTGGTTGTCTGAAGCCAGGCGTTAGACAGTTACATGCAGAGAAAGGCGTCAGAGATCCACCTCCGATAAACACCAATTATATGGTCACCATCGTTTTTCTTCACGACTGACGTCTAGGAAAAGTTTCATGAGCACAGCAGATAATACTGTCCAACAGTCATGTTTCCGATTATCTGTGTGGAAGGTAGGTGACGACAGGACAACATCGGAAAATCTAGCTGCTGCTTTCACTGAAGAATGACCCGTGTGGGCAACTCTTGCACGAGCTCAGAATTGAGGTCTTAGAGGCAAAAGACAATAGGCAGATATTTTTGATTATCTCACGTCATCAGCTCTTCGTAATTGTGTAAATCAACAAACTACGGAACACTTATACTAATGTAGTACGGATTAATTAACGCCCGGAAGTTGTATAGCCGTTGTGATTGACAAATACTTGTCTAAAGTCGTTTAAATTGTCACATTTGTCTTTATTTCTGTTATTCCTTTAACGTATAACACTGTTGACTGTGATCTGTAAGGCACGGCATTGTCTTCAGTTTTTTAAATTAGAAGATAGTTAATATATACTATTATTATGTATCCTGCAATGCATTGTTTGGAAACCTATTGGACCAATCTGCTATGGTCATCAGTCTCTAGACTTACAAACTACCAAAACTGCCGGCCGCGGTGGCCGAGGAGACTGAGGCGCTCCAGTCACGGTCTGCACGGCCACTACGGTCGGGGGTTCGAATCCCCCCTCGGGCATGGATATTTGTGCCGTCCTAGTTTGTAAGTAGTTCATAAGTAGTTTGTAAGTTTAGGGGCTGATGACCCGGTAGTTAAGTCCCATAGTCTATACAAACATTTAAACATTTAAACTACCAAAACTAACTTACACTAAGGATAACACGTACGCCCATGCCTGAGGGAGGACACCAACGTTCGGCGGGAATATGTATCCTTTATGCTAAAGTCTGATGTTTTGATTCAAGTAAATAAATAAAAATAATACAGGAACCTTCATTATTAAATTTTTTGTCATATTTATAAGTTGGAAGAAAATGTTTTTCCTAAAGTGTAATTTAAAGATTTCGAACACTAGAAACTCGCACTTTTTTAGTTGCCGCAGTCATCTACTGCGTAGCGAGGTACGGTTTACGGACACAAACAACTGGCAAAGAACGGTATACGCGGTATAAAGGGACATGGTGTCTTCCTCGATGGAAACCTTTAGCACGGCTTGCGGCTCGGATAAATCCGATTTGGAAATCAAATATTTCCCGTAAGCCATAAGCGGGCGCAAACGCGCTTCCCAAATCTTTGGAAAGCCTCTTATAAGCCGCTGTCGATCCGCAAGTAATTGCACCGATCTGTCGCTGTAGGTGGTACATTTTCAGACCTCGTAATGTACACAACTCGTTCTGCTGTTTCCCTAGTTAACTAAATAATCGCCGAGTGCGTTCAGTTTACACGGTGTGGCTTCTCACGGCGACTTTGTTTCCTTTAATGAAGCAGCCTATAATATTCAAATAGAAAGGAGTAACGGCAACTAACTGCTATAGTGCTGTAGCCGCACCTCTATAAAAAAAATATATGTTTTGTCCATGTATTACGACTGTCAGTCAACCTGAAATATTTTCAAACTTGGCGACTCGGCCTACACCAGAACTGAAATTTTCAGCAGAAAAAGTATAGTCAACATGGTAAACATTTGCAAAATGTATATAAATAACAATAATTTTTAAAAACTGAACAAACATCTCATTAATCAACATAAAACCATCATAAACTCACGTCGGCATAAAATCAATGTATCAATATAAAGAGAGAAGGAGGAGCGGGAAACTAAGAGGTTTCGGGATCGAATCCCGGCCGGAACACGTATTTTTCAGTCTGCAAAAATGTTCAAATGTTTGTTAAGCTTATGGGACTTAACTACGGGGTCATCAGTCCCTAAACTTACAAACTACTTACGAACTAGGACGGCACAAATATCCATGCCCGAGGGGGGATTCGAACCCCCGACCGTAGTGGCCGTGCTGACCGTGACTGGAGCCCCTCAGTCACCTCGGCCACCGCGGCCGGCTTTTAGTCTGCATTTTAGCGTAGCCGCGCTGTCAGGATTCGTCAGTAACAACGTCCTAAGTGGTGCTCAGTCGAAACTGTTGCAGCAGGTCTGTTACCCACACAAAATTATCATCTCCGGAAGATTATCTAAATATTCAGCCAGAAAGTGAAGTAAAGGTGACAAGGTTGATAATCTTTATTTAATGGCTAAATTTTGCTTTCCTCCTCTGTACGTGTTTTTAATTTTTGTTCTAAAGTTCAAATGTTTGTATAGTCTATGGGACGTAACTACGGGGTCATCAGTCCCTAAACTTACAAAATACTTACAAACTAGGACGTCACAAATATCCATGCCCGAGGGGGGATTCGAACCCCCGACCGTAGTGGCCGTGCAGACCGTGACTGGAGCGCCTTAGTCCCCTCGGCCACCGCGGCCGGCTAATTTTTGTCTATACAGGAGAGTCTGAAGTTTTCCTATTGTACTCAATTTGCGAAGTGACCAGGAAAAAAACTCTACGTTCACAACAGTGGCACTATTAATTCATAGTGAAATTTGTATGAAAAAATAAATCACTGGCCAGATTTATTCTGATGCTTCATTTTTTTACATAAAAATTTACGTTGTTTTCTCTCGTTGCGTATTACGATCCCTTCGTTCTGGCACCTTTTGCAATCAAATCTCACGAATTAATTACTTTTCTCGGGTTCTCAGGGATTCTCTGCTGGCCTGAATTTCCAGTTAACGCACAAACACACATACAGATTATATACAAACACTCGGCTACAGTACTGATTCTCCTACATTGTCTGTCAACAGACAAAGATACCGTGAGACAGATACTACTCGTAAACTCTTGAATTTCGCGCTCCACCCAGGAAAACAAAACACCCACCAAACAAATGAATAGCTACAAATGTATACATACGCCAAATATCCACATGAGCGTAATGTACTACCACGAAAAATACGAGGAAAACATGTAATAATCACAGCATAAAGAAAACTCGAAAAATCAGGAGCTAATAAAAGGAAAAGAAATCGCAAGTAATAACACAAACAGCGCAATTGAATAACAAGAAATATAAACTGTTCGTTTTGTCTTACAGCTGGCCAGGTGTACTAAACTATTACAACAACAATTAATAAGTGCTATACACAGTGCTTTTAACGTAGCCTAACGTTACGTATGTACAAAAAAAGCTGGCCGCGGTGGCCGCGGGGACTGAGGCGCTCCAGTCACGGTCTGCACGGCCACTACGGTCGGGGGTTCGAATCCCCCCTCGGGCATGGATATTTGTGCCGTCCTTAGTCTTAGCTAGTTGATAAGTAGTTTGTAAGTTTAGGGACTGATGACCCCGTAGTTAAGTCCCATAAGCTACACAAACATTTGAACATTTTTTGTACAAAAAAATGTGAAAACTCGTATTTCTAGGCCTAATTTCGACAAAATTAAAACAGATCATTTTGTCTGCCTATTTAAGTAAATTACAAAGTGAAACAACGTGTAAAAACCTTTAGATGTATGTTAAGATGACATTTGTTCAGCGCTACTATATTTTTAGAACCACAAGAAAGAAATCCACACTGATGATTGCATGAATGCGCCGAAACATGTATGGGGAACAATAACATAATTTGGAGTGTCTTGCATACGACGGAATATCTTCACCATCTATTTAATCAAGCACGGAAGAAAAAAACAGCATCAACATCAAAAAGGTGACTGTTAATTACACATTTTTCTATATAGTCAACGAAACGTGGATTGTGGCCCTTTTACTTATTTGGCTTTGGGGCAGATGCTTGAACCCTCCTCCTCTTTCGCACTTTGTTGAATTGCTGCCGTGAACTACTGATTGTCAATGCTTGCTTGCACCTTCCGCCTTGTCTTTCGCCACTACCATACCCACCTCGTTCTCATTCTCAGTTAAATATACGACGGTAGCAGTAAATTGTCACCGCTTACAAAGAAGGTGGATTCGAAGATCACTTTTCGTGAACACTGTTTCATGCTCGCTTTGCGTGGTAACAGTCTGCACTACTTTGAATCGAAGCGCAAGTGTACCGAATCACGTGAGGAAGTTAGCTCCTTATGAATACACGTTATCAGTTAACTTGACCAAGCAATGCTTTACAACAGTAGAGTGAAACTTGAATGGGGGTTTGCGGCAACATGTTCTCTATTCGCTGTAATGCCTCTTGGAGTGTTGTAAGTTTATCAGTTCTTCGTCATATCATTTTTTTATTGAGTGATTTAAAGTCTTTCATATTTACTTAGTAGTAAACGTTAGCTGGTTCCGTCGTATTGTGTACCTAATCATGATTTCTTGCTTCAGTTGCACTCTTTAAATGGATTGTTTGCTGTTTGTATTCTGCCTGATATCTCCTAGCAGCCTTCGGTGCAATAAATGATGCCAGATTTGTTTTTCTTCCACAAGAAAACAGGTATGTTGGATCGCCCGATGTTTCGTGGACTCACTGCATACGACTCCAAGTATGCATTGCTCACTGTCAGTATAAATGCATTGTAAGTGTATTGCACGTATTCTGCTTTACTTTCCATTCTCTACACTTTCAAGCATTTAATAAAGAACTCGGCGTTAGCGGCTTTTGACATCGTTGGTATTCAGTTATATTCATTGCGTATGTAATTTTGCCACAAACAGTGCTACTTTTGTTACCGAGTATGCTTTGCTGCTTAGGTACTAGCGTACTCTTCCCTTCAAATTCTAAAAAAATGGAACAATTGTGATGCAAATGTGTTCATATGATTTAATAGATGCTACAGATAATACGTTTTAGCCGAAATCAGTGCACAAGAATTCTCCGAAAATTATTTCGAACAATTAATAACGAACTCGCTCCGATAGTAAATGTTTCTGAAAACATTCTTGACCCCCTAGCAACAAATAATCCTGAGCATCAAAACAATACAGTGATTAATAAACACAGTTGTCGTAGCGGCAAACCCATCAAAACTAAACGAAAAAAAGGCAGTTAAACATTCGCTTCACGCTTTCCAGAGTGAGAGTCTCCACCCGTTCGAAATTAACAGTGTCAGTGTAGATCAGATATACCTTAAATTCAAAGTAATAATGGCACACTAAAAATCGTGTGACATGTCATGACACAGACATGACCGAAAAGTGTGACACCTATATAGCCTCCTCAGCACTGTGCTTGGATTTTATTAAAGAAAACTTTATGTACCCTGTTGTCAACCCGTCCATCGTCCTGGGGTAAAAGTGACACTTCGTAATGATGTGGAACGTGTCAGGCTAATAAAACTTGTCTTTACAAGATATTACATTGTACAAAATATTAAATGACACAACGTTTTTAATTTATTTATTTATTTGCAGATTTACTAAACCACCTCTAAAAATTCATCTAATGAGTAGAAGGAGTTGACATTCAGAAATTCTTTTAAATTATTTTTAAATGTAGGTTTGCTATCTGTCAGACTTTTGATGTTATTTGGTAAGTGACCAAAGACTTTTGTGGCAGAATAATTCTCCCCTTTCTGTGCCAAACCTAGATTTAACTTTGAATACTGAAGATAATTGTTTCTCCTATTGTTGTAGCTATGCACACTGCTACTGCTTTTGAATTCAGTGGAATTGGTAATAATAAATTTCATAAGTGAATATATATACTGTGAAGCTACTGTGAAGATCCATAGCTCTTTAAAGAAGTGTTTGCATAATGATCTTGGATGAGCTCTAGCAATTATTCTGATTACACGCATTTGTGCAATGAATACTTATTTACTCAATGATGAATTACCCCAGAATATGATGCCATACGAAAGCAGTGAATGAAAACAGGCATAGTAAGCTAATTTACTGAGATGTACATCACCAAAATTTGCAATGACCCTTATAGCATAAGTAGCTGAACTCAAACGTTTCAGCAGATCTTCAGTGTGTTTTTCCAGTTCAACCTCTCATCAATGCATACTCCTAAATTTTTGAATATTCTACCTTAGTTACAGATATCTGCTCAAAGTCTATATTTCTTAATGGTGTTACTCCATTTAATGTATGGAACTGTATGTACTGGGTTTTATCAAAGTTTAATGAGAGTTAATTTGTAGAAAACTATTTATATTTAATGACTTTCTGATAGACGCCGTTTACAATTTCAACAGTTAGTTCTTATCTGTCAGGTGTGGTAACTACAATTGATCATCAGCAGAAAGAACCAGCTTTGCGTCATCAAGAATATAGAATGCCAAGTCATTATTATATATTAAGAACAGCAAAGGTCACAAGACCGAACCTTGTGGCACCCCATTCTTGATTATTCCCCAGTTTGAGGAATCAGTTGTTTATTGCATATTATGTGCACTGCTTATTTCAATTTTTTTCACTCTTCCCGTTAGGTATGAATTAAACCATTTGTGCACAGGTCCATTCATACCGCAATACTTAAGTTTATCTAGAAGAATTCCATGATTTACACAATCAAAAGCCTCCGAGAGATCACAAAAAATCCCATCGGGTGTTGTCCGGTTATTCAGACCATTTAATACTTCATTATTGAAAGTATATATAGCATTTTCTGTTGAAAATCCTTCTGAAAACCAAACTGACATTTTCTTATAACTTTATTTTTACATATGTGTGAAGCTACCCTAGAATATATTACTTTTTTAAGAATTTTGGATAAGGCTGTCAGAAGTGAGATTGGGCGGTAGTTGTTGGCATCAGACGTATCCCCTTTTTTGTGCAATGGTTTAACAATAGTATATTTCAGTCCATCAGGGAAAGCACCCTGCTTCAGAGAACAAGAAACACATTTATAACATAAAAAGCAAGCACTCTGAACTTGGTCTAAACTTTGGTGAGAGACAAAAAACTTAAAGTTGGTATTTTAATGTCATGTTTATCTCAGAATGGCAGACGGTTTAAGTGTAGGGTGTATAAAGTTTTCCTTCATTAAATCTAAGCCCAGGGCTGAGAAGTTTATCAGACGTGTATTTCGTGTCATGTCATGGCAGATGATTTGTAATGTGCAATTATTTCCATTTGATGAGGTCAGAGATGTAAATAATGTATTAATATGTAAGTGAAAATGATGATTCACTCATAGCTTGTGATGTGCGGAACGTTGTAAGTTTTCAGGAGTGGTCGTCCAGTCTTCAGCAATGTTTAGTATACCGGGTGATATTTTCCTGTACGTATAATACCAGTAATACCGAGACAATGAATCGACATTTGTTTTCTTCGATTTGACGCTACGCGTGTTTTCGCGTCCTGAATTAAATCTTAACCGCATTCACTTTAAAACAGAAATTGTTGAAGCCCACCATAGCAATACAAAATCCATGACATTACTACGTTTATTGTTGGAGTAACTGTATAACCAAAAGTAGTTTCCTCAGTATATTAGGAAAGCGTCCGGTAGTGAAATTTAGTGATGATACTTTGTTGTTAAATGATCTTGTTGGGCTCCTAATGAACAGAAGTAACGAAATAATGGTATCTCTAACCTCAAAAACCTAATAAGTGTACTCTGTATAAACTAATGCTTTATACTATGTTTGTTTTGCGAGATCTGTTTACTCATGAGTCGTCACAGTACAGAATCTGTTTATGGTACAATGAAAATGAAACAATCACTCCATATGTCTTCAGTTCTGAGATTTCTTTTTTTAATTTATTGGACTGCTTATTTCATTCATTGCAAAAAGTATTAATAACCTTTGACATGATGCTAACGTTTTTGTATAAAATATCTTTGGGAATAGTAGTAATCTTTCTTTCACAATGTAAACAAAATAGAAATCACTGATTCAGATTTATACTTATTACATTTTGGGGGAAAGGGAGGGGTACAATACTTTCCCATCTACCACAACTAGTTCAGACAGAAGAATATTGTACTTTAACGAAATGTATGTCAGATAGGTGGGCACAATGTCGTGTCTACCATAAGGGCACAAGCCCAGAGCCCCAGTCTGATAAGACTTCGAAATTCCCAAACTCGGCTCCTTCCTTCAGAGCAACTGCTACTATTTTAATTGGTATTTAAGGATAAATACGCAATTGCAATGTATTAGGTTTACAAGCATTTCTCACGCTATCAGAAAGTTAATTTTAAAATTTAAATGGTCTCACTACCTAAAACTTTAATGTTAGTCGAGTTTCCAGAAGTAATCACTTGTAGTCGATTTCTTTAATGCTATCCAATAAAGTTACTTCCTTTTATTTTCTTCATAAGGGCTCCATACTGTGTGTACCCTGAGGTCCTGCATGACGTATGGCGGCCCTGTAAATCATAGCGTGATGACAAAAAGTATCTTGGCATCCTGTCAGTGGTGACCATACCTTGGAACAAAGGGAATGAGCCATCCTCTTAAATTTTACTCAGCAATAATTATAGCATTTAATTACTTAGGTGTGCTTTTAAATTTGTTGTAGACAGCAGTTTAGTATGTAATGCTTTTCTGAGGTCGCTTGTTTTAACATTTCAAAGTTTGCTTGGCAGCTGTGTGAATAATTGTTACTTATGTGTGTTTTCATTACCAAAGTACAATCAGTATTTTCCGTAAGTACATAATACTGTACATACGTTTATCTGGTGATATAAACGGCTCTTATTTGCAACGAATGAAATTCCAAGACTTCTATTTCGTTTCTTCTCTACGTGGATCTGCCCTGAGCAAAACCCTGTTTTTTTTTATTTTTTTTTTATTTTCATACCCATTCATGTTTCGCTACAGTTGTAGATCTTCAGTTGACCTTTTTATTGCTTTAAATTGAGCAACAGAAATATTTTAGTTTGTACAGGTTATGAAACTGTAACCACTTAAACATGTAAAAACGAGGATATATACATACATAAAGTTCTTGTATAAATTTCCAGTTATTAAGACGAACTTATAATGACCTGTAAAAACTAAAATATTTCTGTCGTACAAATTAAAGCAATAAAAGACCGACTGAATATGCTACAACTGTAGCGAAACACTTATGGGTACGAAAATAAAAAGCAGTGTTTTGCTCAAGGTGGTTCCTCATAGAGAAGAAACGAAATATTTATAAAGCAAACACGGATCAACTGGACTTCAGCATCAAAATGTTTAAGCCAAGACGTTCTGTCCTAACACCCGCACCTCCCGTTGTTCATAGGCAACAACTGCTCTCCACTCAACAGTAACCAACATATATTTTTTACGTATTGAAGATTTACCAAAGACATCAGCCTTGGTAGAACTTCTTGAAGTTAAAATCCTGAGTATTTCAATATGAATGATGATAACGTGTACGGGATAGCCATATGGCGGCAGTGCGGTAGCTGAGAGCTACGTGCTTCCTGTATTAATCCTTAATAATTATGCTGGTGTTTTCAGGTTACGTTAACGGGCTGGTGGGGTCTTATAAACCCCAAATAAAAAAAATGATAAAAATACAACCCCTTTTTTTTCGGAGGAAGGCAACGGCATACCACCTCCAAACAGGACCATGCCTAGTAAAACATTGTGGTGTTCAAACCAGTCTTCGGATTGTTGACTGCTTTTTTTACAACCCTTTTTATTTATAAATTGCAATATTATGAAATAATACATCATAATTTTTACGATGACGCAAATTTGTTAACAATTCCACATATTTTATGGTCAAATAACTTAGCAGAAGGAATTATGACATTTTCAAATCAATTTTCAGTTTGTACCTTCTAACAGTGGACAGATTCAATAAATGCAATTAAAAACAATAATACTAAGAAAAAATATAATGTAGTATCGGGTGACATACAGTTATTTTATCACATACGAAATGGGTATGTTCCACACAAATGAACACGGCACATTTTCACGCCGTGTTTTAGTTTTTCTGTCTGCTTGCCTTGGACATGCTTTACATCGTTAAAAAGCTTGTATCCCCAAGAGTTTGCGTACGATGGATGGCAGATATCGAAGAACGTGCTTCAAACCCCATGTGGGCGAATTAGCTGCATTGGTGCTTCTCTACGTTTTGTTTCCTAGGAATTTTCACGACACCTTAAACCATTTACGCAACTTGCGCCATAAATGTTCAAAATGGCATAAAATATTACCATTGGCCATCTCCTGGTGCGTCTAGATACTGAATAGTGAGCGCAAATTTGATCTAAGCTTTCAACTCTACCTTTAGCATTGTTGTAGTCACTTATTATCTCTGTCTTTCCATTTTCTTTGCTTATTTCTTGATTATGGTGCATTGTTGATAGCACAACTGTACGATTCTTTTTAGGAGCATATGAACAAATTGTCATGTTGTCATTATGACCAAAGAGTGTTGAACATACTTCACGTTTCCGATTAGGCTAAAATTATGGGGGCAACTGCGGCTTATTAATTTTTAGAGTACCTAAGACAGTCAGGCGATTTTCTTGTAGCTTTTCACATAACTCCACCGGCATAAACCAATTAACAACAACACTCCGATTCGACCTTGGATGGGAGTAATACGTTTTAACAAATCATTGGTGGGAACAGGCAGGTCATCATTCGGTCTTTCCTTACCTGTGTATACAGAGGCATTCCACATAAAATGGGAACCACAGTCACACATACATGTCATTTCTATGCCGTATTTTCCTGTTTTTTTTTTCTTTTTTTTTTTTTTTCGGCATGCACATTTTAAAACTGTACCGTCCACGAAAGGGAACCAACATTTCATCAATAGTGACGTTTTCACCCGTCGTATAGTAAGACTTGCAGTTAGCAACAAATGGATTCCATATTTCACTCACGGCTGATAATTTATTGTAAAGTTTTCTTTTTATCTTGTGGACTGATGATCAAACCAGAGGCAAGATAATATGAATAAAAAAACTCCTAGTTGCGCGGAATATGTCCCTGCCACTACCATCCGATGCAAATAGCACCGCAACATTATCATACATCATGATAAATATAACAACCCAATAAAAGCTTTTAGTTCAATCAAATCTAGTTCTTTTGTGTACGATGGGTGTGGTTTCTTGAAGTTCTCCCTACTTGATCTTATTTTATAATTTGTATATATCAAAAGATTATTCAGCGTGCGTACTGGAGCGCCGTGTTGCTGTGCCGCGGCCGTTCGCCGTCGGGGGTTCGAGTCCCCCCTCGGGCAAGGGTGTTTGCGTTGTCTTTAGATTAGTTTACCTTATTTTAAATAGTTTGTAAGCTACGGACTAATAACCACGCAGCTGAGTTCGATAGATTTACAAACATTTGCACATTTTATTCAGCATGTCTTTAGAAACAAGTAAGTTCCAGCCTTGTAACACATTTCCAAGTTCAATATTTCTTGCACCACCTTTCAGTCCTGGGAGGTGGACAAGTATATTTTCAGCACGAGTTCTAGTACGTTGTTTACACGTTTTAGACCATTTCCAATTTGGATTTTTGCCATAGTAATCGTTTGTTGCACTGAGCTTTCCTTTTCATCGTCTTCAATTAATCCATCTGAGGATACTTCAGACTCGGAATCATGTTCACTCGCAATAAACCGATTTTTTCAGCCTCACGTTCATCGTCTGTATCGAAAAAGTGTGGATCACTTACGATTCTCTTTAATTCCTCTTCTGTTAGAGGCCTACTTGCTGGATTTTGCGAAGGCATTGTGCTGAAAAAGCAAACAAAACCTTTTGTTACCCTATGCAATATAATTACTAATGAATTACTTCTTTCATATAAGGCAAATTTCAAGAAAATGTAAGTTCTTGAAAGGTCAGTTCACTCAGTGACGTAAAAAAAATCCATACACTTACATGCTAGTGGGGTCCAAGCAATTAAAAATCGTGATATTTCTCCTTTGAGAACTAAAAATGCAAACTTATTTCTGCAAGAGTGAAATTACAATGTATACCAAGATTACGAAAAGCCTCCACGACATCTAGCACATAACCCGAGAAACATTACAAAGCAAAAGAGTGCTGGGTTTTCATAGACCCCACCAGCACAGTTAAGGGTTAAATCACGCGCATGAACACTGAATAGTTACGATCCTATGTACTGTGTTAAAGAACCGATCTCAAGGCGTTACTGGGGTGTAGTTCGGGTTCGACTCTAGCTGACTTTTTTTTTTTATTTCATCTTTGCCTTTCTAAATTTTGGGACTAGCAATGACACTTGTAATTTTACTTCTCACAAATATTTGTCCGTTTTTCCAGAATATGTGGCGATTTCCGAGGATGTTGTTAGGCAGGAACCAAATAACACAATTAATGCACATGTTTTGGAAAGTTCTGAAAGTTATATGAAACAGCCTATATTTTCCACTGTCATGATATTTCAACTATACCTTGCTTGTTAGCTTGTGTCTGTTAATTTGGAATTTAGTATTAAAGGAGTGTAAGCAGTGTAACGTGTAATTTCCTCAAAAATTCTCTTGCAAAAATCTGTCCTCTGTAATTGCGTCCCCTTGTTCAAATGAACTGTACACTGAAACTGATTATCTTAATAAACCTGACTAATGTAAAACAAAATGGTTAACACTTGTGAAATCTTGCTGTTTTAGTAGATAGTGAGACTTAGGCTAGAATCTCAGTTAGGTTGGATGTTAAATGGTATTGTGACATCTGCCTCTAACATCACTGTGTGAACATAGGGTTGCCATATCTATATGGGGAAAATTTATTTCATACAATTACTTTTTACTTGGAACACAATAATATGGAAGTCATTGTGGTAAGAGTTAGTTAGCCGCCATATTTTTCACCTTTTCCAGCGAGCCTTTTTTTTTTCCTTCTAAAGGTAAAGCAGTCAACAATCAGAAGATTGGTTTGAACACCACAGTGCTTTACTAGGCATGGTCCTGTTTGGAGGTGGTATGCCGCTGCCTTCCTCCGACCTTCCAACTGACTTACCCAGCCAGTTATAGGGGGACCTACAGTTTAACGTGGATTCCGAACCACGGTGCTACTCGATATTTTTCACATGAGCAATGCTGCCAGAGGGGAAAGAAGTCGAAAGTGACAGATAAAAATCCTAGGACCTGGCGGGGATCGAACCCGCGACCTTTGGATTTATAGTCTAGCACTCTACCATTGTGCTACCGAGACACGCTTACGAGTGTTTGAAACTCCATGTAATTCAGCTTCTAATTAAACTGGCACTTTAAGATTGAATCCAGTCATTGGCAGCAGTCGATTCTTTCTTTAGTCCACTGAGTTAACATCAGCGAAAATATTCTTTCTACAGTGGAACTGTGTGGGACTAGAAAAGAAATATTCGAATAATTTTTGCAATTGGCAAGGCATTTACATTCAGGATTTTCGTTTCTTTAAGAAAGTACAGTAAATCCATCTTTCTTCCATGAAAATCTTTTTTTTTTTTTAAAAAAAGTCTTGGTCGCAATTAGCTTTATTTCATATGACGCGTTTCGAGAACATCATCATCAGATAAATGTTTTTTTTATCTGATGATGATGTCTCGATTTTTTTGAAAAGTCTTGGTCGCAATTAGCTTTATTTCATATGACGCGTTTCGAGAACATCATCATCAGATAAATTTTTTTTTATCTGATGATGATGTCTCGAAACGCGTCATATGAAATAAACCTAATTGCGACCAAGACTTTTCAAAAAAATTTTCATGCATGCCAACGTATGGTCGATTGTCAACAGAATGGAAGGTTTCATGAACCAAGTGATAAACATCATTCTTCCATCGAATGTTTCTTCTCCGACTTATGCTTGGATTCTAAAAAGCTCTCCAGAAAAGTCTGGTATTTTCTCGAATCATGGGGTTAGATCTAGAAGGTGTTAGCATAGTCGATATAGGATACGCAACATGCAACCCCATCTATGAGACTACCAATTTGTTGACAAATGAAACTAACCGGAGCTGCATGTACATGTTGCGCTAACAGATGGCGTTCCTTCAGTACTTGAGTCACCCCGTTTACATGGGCTCCCAAAACCGGATTTCGTAAACCGATTGCCCAATTCCACTTTTGGTTGGTCATGTAAACACTCCAAAATCGATTTTGGAAATCCACTTCTCTAAAGCGGTTTTCCAGTTCCACACTCGATTCTCGTGCCCATGTAAACGCGACCGTTTTTGAAGTGTTCTTGGCTTGTCAGATTGTGTTTTTTTGGTAAGAATTTTCGGCACATATGAACAGAGTGATATTTTCTAATGTGAAATAAAAGTATTAATATTAGAGTGAGCATGAATCTGTGTATTTAAGTAAAGAAAAATAGCGATTATGCTGACTAAATCGGGGACTGAATCAGCTGTTTTTCAGCCGCCATCTTAAGTGGATTAGGAAATCCGATTCAGGCTGTGCCATGTAATCACGACAGCGAACAACGGTTTACGAAAATCGGTTTTCGTCTTCCGGAAGATGTGTTGCATGTAAACGTAGTGAGTCAAACTCTAAGTATTTTGCAAAATCAGAACAAAACTGGGTCTTGGGACAAAGAGATCCCTAACGGTGATAAAGTTCGCATCTACCACTTCCTCCGTTCTTCTTCCCACTTTTGTCAGTTCTCCGAAATACGCTATCGCATTTTAGAGGTAAGATTATTCTCGGTGCTGATTCCAATTTCACAAAAAATCGTGGCAGTCGATGAAGTACATAATGCACATCACGCGTGAGATGTTTAACCGATATTCCCGACAGAAATTTGCTTCGACCGACTGCTTCAATTTTTATTTACCGATATCGGTCCTCGAATGCACGTACGACACGTCTAATCGGAGAAATCCGTCTCCGGCAGGACAAATCACAGATTACGAGAAATTGCACAGGAGGCAGCGAGAGGATCGTCATTTGAGCGCGGCTGGCGCTGCACAGACGAGCATATAATAATTCGGAATTTTCGCCGGGCCGGCTACGTCAGCGGCGGGAGGCGCAAGGCGCGCTGAATGCCGCAGATGGCGCTGGGGTGTGAAGGGACGGCGGCTCGAGTGCAGGCGGCGGCGGGAAGGGGCGCGATTCCACGAGGGACGCGGTTCAATGGGGCCGGGGGAGGGAAGGGAGGGGAAAGGGCGGGGAGGGGAGGGGCGGCACGCGCTGCGCTACTAACCCGCGCGCCCGGGAATTACTGCGCGAATCAGTGCGACCGCCGCCTCAAAGAAGCTGCCGGGGGAGAGCGTGCGAAATGAGGAGAGGGGAGCCGCAATAAAAAGTGTGAAAAAACTAGGCTCACCGCACATATGTGGTAATATATGCGTTACGGCGAGCCCGCCAGGCTTTGCGAAGCGAGTGACGCTGCCTCTTCCATAACACGAGGCTCCGACTTCAATTCCCCTCGTACGGCCTGTGCGATTTAGTCCTTCTGCGATTTCGGTAAATCTGTACGGCGTAGCGGGAACGCGGTTCTGTTGCTCGAGTCCTTTGTCGCTTCCATCCAACCACACCACGGTGGCGGCTACAGCTGCGGATGCAAAAAAAAAATTGCTTCGTCATCTTGAAACTGAAAACGGGGGGAACTTGGAATTGTGTGAACAGCAGAACCTGTCCACCACCTAAATAAAATTTCTCGCTCATCGAACAAAGTTATTTGTGCTCTTAAAAGCACGTCCCACGTTACAACAGTTTTATGTCTTGCAAGGTAGCATATTAATTTTCTACATCTTGTTGTTGTTGTGGTCTTCAGACCGCAGACTGGTTTGATGCAGCTCTCCACGCTACCCTGTCCTGTGCAAGTCTCTTCATCTGAGAATACGTTCGGCAACCTACATCCTTTTGAATCTGCTTGCTATATTCGTATCTCGGTCTCCCTCTACGATTTTTACCCCACACGCTTCCTTCTAATGCTAAGCTGACGATGTGTCCAAGCAATCTATCCCTTCTCTTAGTCAGGATATGCCAGAAACTCCTTTTCTCCCCGATTCGGTTAAGTACCTCCTCATTAGTTACCTAATCCACCCATCTCATTTTCATCATTCGTCTGTAGCACCACATTTCAAAAGCTTCTATCATCTTTTTATCTGAACTCCTTCAAAAAATGTTCAAATGTTTGTAAAGTCTATGGGACTTAACTACGGGGTTATCAGTCCCTAAACTTACAAACTACTTATGAACTAAGACTAAGGACGACACAAATATCCATGCCCGAGGGGGAATTCGAACCCCCGACCGCAGTGGCCGTGCAGACCGTGACTGAAGTGCCTCAGTCCCCTCGGCCACCGCGGCCGGCTGAACTTCTTATCGTCCACGTTTCACTGCCATACAATCTTACGTGATCTCTTCTCTGACCAACACCACCCACGCCATCTGCTGGTCCCATGAGTCTTTTCTGTGGTAGGGTGCCGTACGTACTTAAACAACGCAAGATGGAGAAATCGCAGTCAAAGGTGGTTTCAGGAGAGGGGCAGCAGCCTTTTCAGTAGTTGAAATTGCATCAGACTTTATTACTGACGAACCTGTTCCGGAAGCAGCAACCAACAGGGCAGTACCGTACAGGTACTCCTAACGTCTGAAAGTAAAGGAGAACTACAATCATTATTTTCAGAGGGCATGGAGCTCTGCTGTATGATAAATTGTAGATGCTGTCTTCTTGGGTAAAAAAAGTTCCCAGATTCGAATTTCCGCGCGGGTACTACTCAAGTTGGATTCTTCACCGCACGGAAAAATAAAAGAGGCAATCTACGGCTCGAAGCGTTGAATACTAGATCCCTAAGTGAGCAGGTATGTTAGAAATTTTAGAAATGGAAGTGGCTGGTTGAAGTTAGATACAGGGTAGAATAGTCAA
Organism: Locusta migratoria; assembly: GCA_026315105.1. Classification (NCBI taxonomy): domain Eukaryota; kingdom Metazoa; phylum Arthropoda; class Insecta; order Orthoptera; family Acrididae; genus Locusta; species Locusta migratoria. The sequence continues at coordinate 77,577,320 of CM048755.1, read as the reverse complement.
GTCCCGTGACAGCACGAACGTGACGTCTGGTCAGGTGAGTACCGGGATAAGGTTATAAATTCAAAATCAGACGGAAATAATGCAGCAGTAGGTCTAATACTGGATAACAAAATAGGAATGAAAGTAAGCTACCATGTACAGCGAAGTAAATGCATTTTCGTACTCATAATAGACACGCAGCCAACATCCACTACAGTGGTACAGTTTATATGCGAACTATATCTGCAGATGATTAGACTGAAAGAAGGAATCATAAAATTAAAGAAGTTATTCAGATAGTTAAGGACAAAGAAAACTTGATTGCTCTTGGGGGACTGGAATTCGATATTATGAAAAGGAAGAGAAGGAAAATAGTAAGTGAATATGGACTATAGAAAAGGAATGAAAGAGGAAGCCGACTGGTAGAAATAATTTAATCATTGCTAATTCTTGGTTAAGAAAAGTGAAGAAAGGAACATGTGAAGTGACGAGGAGACACAGGAATGTTTCGGGCTGATTTTATAATAATGAGACATAGATTTTGGAACCGGTTATCAATTGTAGAGTAATACTCCTGTTATTTGGTGGAGTCTACGGCACTGTTTCCTTCCTAGCTCGTTCGCGGAAAAGAGAGAAGGTCTAAAACTCTTTTGATTTCTTAAATCACATTGCAGTATTTTAATGGCTTTCTTGTATTCCACGAATGAGCTAGGGAAGAAGCAGTACCGCATGGGGTCATGCTGAACACTTCTGGTCCCAGAAGAAGCTGCAAAAGGGTACGAAAATAACGAGATGGAACGTGGGTAATTTGGAGGAGTTTCGCAGGGAGCATTACGGAGAAGTATAAGGCGAATGAAAGGGCGAAAGCACCGCAAGATAAAACAGATAAAAAGACAATCTTAGCTATAAAAATGGATATTTGTCTGTATGTATGTTCCCTATAGACTCCAAGACGACTGGAGCAATTTTGATGATATCGTCAGGAATTCTTCAAATTACCCCAGCGCGTCGTCCTGTGACGTTTGGGGCGATCGGATCAAGATATTTATAAACATATACTTAAAGGTTTACGTCTAGCATTTGGAACGTTATCAACACCCATAGCCCACGAAATGCCAACCGCCATTCTTCTTGGAGCGCTAAAGTCGCTTCCGTCATGACTATTTCTAGTGAAGAGATAAGTTTATTAATTACGCCAGCACTCACTAACGGTCCAACATGTAATATGTGCTTTCTCACCTGAAGTAGCAGTAACTGTGCAGTTCGTGATAATTCTTTTACTACTGAACACATCGTGCAATGACAACTGCATGCACGTTGATGATTAAAACACAACTACCTTTTGTGGATTCTGGGCGCCGTGGTACAGAGCGTACGGTCAGCGGCCTATAAAAATAATAGCTGAGCCAATAACAAATCACGATCAGCGACCGCAAGGAATAGAACTACCCACAGAGAGAGAAAAAAAGGGGGTAGGGTACCCCTACCCCCTAGACTCAGATTCAAAGGTTTTCGGGTACGAATCTACTTAAATGGTGCATTTTTCCCCCTTATCAACAGTTGTATCTACTGCATCTGTCATAACAGATAATTAGAAGAAACACTAACATACTGTAGCCTACATCTACATACATACTCCGCAATTCACCGTAAGGTGCATGGCGGAGGGTACACTGTACCACTACTAGGCAAATCTTTTTTCTATTCCACTCCCAAATGGAACGAGGAAAAAAAAGGTAGCCTATATGCCTCCGTAAGAGCTCTAATTTCTCTCGTCTTTGTGATCACTACGAGAAATGTAAGTAGGCGGCAGCAAGATCGTACTACACTCAGCTTCAAATTCCGGCCCCCTAAATTTACTCAACAGAAATTCACGAAAAAAACGTCGTCTTTCTTCCAGCGATCCCCAATTGAGCTGCAGGAGCATTTCCGTGACACTCGCGCATTGGTCGAACCTACCGGTTACAAATCTAGCTGTTCGCCTCTGAACCGCCTCTATGTCTTCCTTTAAACTGATCTGCTGCGGGTCCCAAACACTTGAGCAATACTCAAGACGTGGTCGTACAAGCGTTTTATACGCGGTCTCCTTTACAGGTGAAGTACATCTTCCCAAAATTCTCCCAATAAACCGAAGTCGGCTGTCCGCCTTACTCACAACTGTCCTTACATGCTCGTTCCATTTCATATCGCTCTGCAATGTTACGCCTAGATATTTGAACGACGCGACAGCATCAAGAAGCTCACTGCTAATGCTATATTCGAACATTATAGGATTGTTTTTCCTATGCATGCGCATGCATTACTTAAGCATACTCTCAGTTTTCAAAATATTATAGCCTACTGTTAGGCAACAGAATTATTTCACATTATTGCTTTGGAATATGCAGGGCTTACTGGAAGATAAAGTGTACCGTAATGATAATATTTGCGGCGCGCCAGTCACGGTCTGCACGGCCACTACGGTCGGGGGTTCGAATCCCCCCTCGGGCATGGATATTTGTGTCGTCCTTAGTATTAGCTATTTCATAAGTAGTTTGTAATATGACCCCTTAGTTAAGTCCCGTAAGCTCTACAAACATTAAAAAAAAATTACATTTGCTGTTCATGTGCCAGTGCTTTCGTGGTACTTTTCTTAATATTTTCACTACACAGTTTCAAATTCTATCCGTTCCGATACTGTGCGAATTAAACTCAACAGAAACTTCTTTCTATACCTGTAATTTTTAGGTCGTAGTAACTTTAATCCGTCGTTTCCCATATGTGGTGTCCTTATATTCCCCCAAAACGATTTCTAGAACTAAATCTTTTTTGTGTGTTAAGAAGTTTCAGTATAGCCCTTTTTCTTGTTTATTTCCTTCAATCTTTACAACATAAAACCTTCGATGACAAATATTGCGGCCGCGGCGGAGTGGCCGAGCGCATTGAGGCGCTATGCTCCGATGCACGAGGTCATTCCCCGTCGGGGGTTCGAATCGTCTCTGGGACATGGATGTTTGTGCTATCTGTAGTATAAGTTAGTTTATAAGTAGTTTTTAAGTTTAGGGACTGATGACTCCGCAGTAAATCCCATAAGTTTTACAAACATTTGAACAAATATTGCGTATCGATTAATACCTACGGTCGAGGCGCAATAATCATATCGATTGCCGATTTTAGCGTTGTTACTAAGCATCTTCCGCAGTGACTCAGATCAACGTTGAAGCAGCTTCGATGGTACTAGGTTTAGCGTTATACAATAGAGCCGAGACCTGAACCCAGTTTAATTTCTGAAACAGCGTCAGATTTGATCTCCAGTCAGCGATGTTCATACAGTCGGCCTGTAAAGTTTTAAATATACGTTACACTGCGATATTAGCATGTAACTATGTGTTAAACATGCTGAAGATTGTAAAATCATAGTGTTCATTCTGTTTAATCATGTTACGTAGAACATAGTAACGAATAAACTACATCCACACATCGATTTTTACAGAAACAGAAAATAATTTCCACCCGTGAGAAGCTGGGCGGTTCGTTAGTTACAAATAAAAATCTGGGGATATCATAGGACATAATGAATTTAATTAATTAAAGGAGAAAATGTAAAAATGCAACAAAGAAAGATGGCGAAAGTGAATGCAAACGTCGAAAACTGAAGCATACAAGGAATGGTTTTAGGACAAATGTAAGGATACAGAACATATATTACTAGGGGAAGGATACATACCACATATGGAAAGTATAAAGAGACAGGAGAAAAGAAATGCAGCTGCATGAATATCAAGAGCTTAATGGAAAACCTTTACTAAGCAAAGGAAGGTGGAAGACACTAACTGAAGATGAGATAGAATAATTCAAGAATAATTTGACTGTGAACTGAAAGAAGAGAGGATAATAATTCCTATTCCGAAAAAACCGATGCAGACGTAGGAATATTACGAACTGTCATTTTAATAATTAATGGTTGCAAAATACTAACATGAAAAATCTATAGAAGAATTGAAAAATTGGTAGAAGCCGACCTTGGGAAAGGGAGAAAAGTTGGATCACGCGAGACAGTACTGACCCCTCGACTTATTTTAGAAATAGGCTAAGGACAGACAAAACTACGGTTATAGTTTTATAGATTCGGAGAAAGCTTTTGACAATGTTCAAGGCAGTAATCTCTTCAAAATTCTGTAGGAGGCAGGGTTAAAGTAGAAATAACGAAATATTACACACATTCTGTACAGAGACAAGGCAGCAGTTATAAGAATCGAGAGGGCATGAAAGAAAAGCAGGGATTGAAACAGGTTGTAGCTTATTCTAGATGTTATTCAATCTGTACATTGAGCAAGCATCGTGTATTTCTTTACGGTAGCTTCGTTTTTATTTATTATGGCTGTAAATTTTTCTCACATTATGACTTATTACAACACCTGAAATGAGCACTGGAGGATAGCAGATGAAGAGCGGGAACAGGAACAGCCTTCAACTTGCGTTTCGGAGGAATACGCAATAGACGACTTTTCAAATCCATTTGATAACCAGTATCAGTAAAATGGATTGAACAGACACGAGCATTTGCAACTGAAAACAAATCTGCACATATATAGGCATTTATCCACTCTCTTTTCATCTCACTATTTTCAAGAAATATTATGTGAAATAAATTTCCTAACTTGCTTGTCTACTGTGGTTAGTACAAATGGCGATCGCGCATCAAAGCACTATTTTTTCACATAAAAATTTACTCTAAAAAGCCCATCAATACACTGATAATTGCGAGATAATTCAGTCACGACTCACTAAAAACAACTCACACAGCCTTAGACGACGAGCTCGTAAACGCAGTTAAAATGAAATATACCACTGGTTCCCAATCTTTTTTGTAATGCGACCCACAATACCTTTTGAAAAAAATCGCGACCCAGTATCACCATTATAGCGAGTACACAGCAATTAATAGTAGTATAAAATTACATTAGTATGATACTGAAGTTATTATGTGTGCAAATTATTTGTTGAGTAAGAATTTTGACATTGACAAAAGGAACATTATTATAGAGAAGAAACAATATTTCTTTCAAACAAAATAAACGGTCAACTGAATGAGATATCTGGTATTGTTACTCTTGATATTAATTAAACGTTCTCTGTCTGAACTGAAGCTCGTTTCGTTTAGGCGTACGTCGTTTACTATGTTTACATGTTTGCTAATTAAGAAAATTACAATCTAGAAAAATTACCCTCGCATTAGCACGTGGGTTTGAATCCCATTAATTGCTTCAAAGCTAAATTTGGATACTCTCCTTTTATTTTAATCTAAAATGGGATTTGGCTTGAACCTCAGATATTATTTTGGCCACTGGTAAAATAATATCCTCTCCTATGCTATGAGCTGATCTTTTTTGGATATCAGTAAAGATAGTAGACATGAAGGTGTTTGCTTATTTTAGTCACCGGAAATCGTTTTTGTTATCGCTGATTTTGACCTAAAATTCTAGTTTTCTGTTCTAGAAAAAATCGATTGGTTTATTAACATATTCTGCATATTTTCTTGATAGACGTCTTTCTAGATTTGAGGAAAAATGTTCAAATGTTTGTAGAGTCTATGGGACTTAACTACTGGGTCATCAATCCCTAAACTTAAAAACTACTTATGAACTACCTACTACTAAGGACGGCACAATATCCAAGCCCGAGGGGGGATTCGAACCCCCGACCGTAGTGGCCGTGCAGACTGTGACTGACGCGCCGCAGTAGGCTCGGCCACCGCGGCCGGCAATTACACAACAATTTTCTTTTTTCCCCTAATTACGTTTAGCATTCGATGTCAACAAACTTCTAGTCTTACGAAATGCTTTTCTTGCCATTGCCCGTGCACATTTTTTTCCCTCTCTACTTCTGCCTTCATGAACCACAGACATTGCCGAGGTGGGGTGGCTTGCGTGCCTCAACGATACAGATAGCCGTACCGTAGGTGCAACCACAGCGGAGGGGTATCTGTGGAGAGGCCAGACAAACGTGTGGTTCCTGAAGAGGGGCAGCAGCCTTTTCAGTAGTTACAGGGGTAACAGTCTGGATGATTGACTGAGCTGGCCTTGTAACATCAGCTAATGTGGCTTTGCCACACTGCTACTGCGAATGGCTGAAAGCAAGGGGAAACTACAGCCGTTACCTTTCCCGAGGACATGCAGCTCTACTGTATGAACATATGATGATGGCATCCTCTCGGGTAAAATATTCCGGAGGTAAAATAGTCCCCCATTCGGATCTCCGGGCGGGGACTACTCAGGAGGATGTTGTCATCACGAAAGACAATACTAGCATTCTACGGGTCGGAGCGTGGAATATTAGATCCCTTAATCGAGTAGGAAAATTAGAAAATTTAAAAAGGGAGATGGATAGGTTGAGGATAGATATAGTGGGGATTAGTGAAGTTCGGTGGCAGGATGAACAGGATTTCTGGTCAGGTGAATACAGGATTATAAATACAAAATCAATTGGGGGTATAACAGGAGTAGGATTGATAATGAATAAGAAAATAGGAATGCGGGTAAACTACTATGACCAACACAGTGATCGCATTATCGTAGTCAAGATAGATACGAAGTCAACACCGACAACAGTAGTACAGGTTTATATGCCAACTAGCTCTGCCGATGATGAGGAGATCGAAGAAATATATGAGGAGCTAAAGGAAATTATTCAGACAATTAAGGGAGAGGAAAACTTAATTGTTATGGGAGACTGGAATTCGGTAGTAGGACAAGGAAGGGAAGGGAAGATAGTGGGTGAATATGGTCTGGGAAAAAGGAATGAAAGAGGAAGCCGCCTGGTAGAATTTTGCACGGAACATAATTCAGTTATAACAAACACCTGGTTTAAGAATCACAAAAGAAGGTTGTATACGTGGAAGAGACCAGGAGACACCGGGAGATACCAGATAGATTTTATAATGGTAAGACATAGATTTCGGAACCAGGTTTTGAAGTGTAGGACATACCCAGGAGCAGACATAGACTCTGACCACAACTTGTTGATTATGAACTGTAGGCTGAAACTGAAGAAACTACAGAAAGGTAGGAAAATAAGGAGATGGGACCTAGATAAATTGAAGGAACCTGAAGTTCTTAAGAATTTCAGAGGGAGCTTCAGGCAACAATTGACAGAAACAGGGGAAAATAAAACAGTTGAGGAGGAATGGTTAAAATTGAGAGATGAAATAGTGAAGGCAGCAGAGGACAAAATAGGTAGGAAGGCAAGACCTACAAAGAATCCTTGGATATCACAGGAGATACTAAATTTAATCGATGAAAGAAGAAAGTATAAAAATGCAGTAAATGAAACAGGAAAAATGGAGTACAGACGACTAAGAAATGAGATTGACAGAAAGTGCAAAATGACTAAGCAGGAATGGCTAGAAGGCAAATGCAAGGATGTAGAAGAATGTATAAATAGGGGAAAAATAGATACAGCCTACCGGAAAATAAAAGAAACATTTGGCGATAAGAAAAACAGCTCTATGAATATCAAGGACACTGATGGAAAACCAGTTCTCAGCAAAGAAGGGAAAGCTGAAAGGTGGAAAGAGTATATAGAAAGGCTTTACAAAGGAAATGAACTTCGAGACACTATTGTAGGAAGGGAAGAGGATGTAGATGATGATGAAATAGGAGATACTATACTGAGAGATGAATTTGACAGAGCACTGAAAGATCTAAGTCGAAACAAGGCCCCTGGAGTAGATGATATCCCGTCAGAGCTACTGAAGTCTCTGGGAGAACCAGCCATAAAAAAATTGTTTCACATTGTGCGTAAGATGTATGAGACAGGCGAAGTACCCTCAGACTTTAAGAAAAATGTTATAATCCCCATTCCAAAGAAAGCGGGTGCAGACAGGTGTGAAAACTACAGAACCATCAGTTTAATAAGTCATGGTTGCAAAATATTAACACGAATTATATACAGAAGGATGGAAAAGCTGGTAGAAGCCGACCTCGGGGAAGATCAGTTTGGGTTCAGGAGAAATGTAGGAACACGGGAGGCAATACTCACTTTACGGCTTATCCTAGAAGATAGATTAAGAAAAGGCAAACCAACATTTCTAGCGTTTGTAGATTTGGAGAAGGCTTTTGACAATGTTGATTGGAATAAACTCTTTAAGGTTGTGAAGCAAGCAGGAGTAAAATACAGGGAACGTAAGGTTATTTACAACTTGTACAAAAACCAGACAGCGGTTGTCAGAGTAGAATGGCATGAAAGGGATGCAGTGGTTGGAAAGGGAGTAAGACAGGGTTGTAGCCTTTCCCCAATGTTGTTCAATTTGTACATTGAGCAAGCTATAAAGGAAAGCAAGGAGAAATTTGGAGAAGGAATTAAAGTTCAGGGTGAAGAATTAAAAACATTGCGTTTTGCCGACGACATAGTAATTCTGTCAGATACAGCAAAGGATCTGGATGAGCAATTGAACGGAATGGACAGTGTGCTGAAAGGTGCATATAAGATGAACATTAACAAGAGTAAAACTAGGGTAATGGAGTGCAGTGTAAATAAATCAGGTGATGCTGAAGGAATTAGATTAGGTAACGAAATAATAAAGGAGGTAGATGAGTTTTGTTACTTGGGCAGTAAAATAACAAATGATGGTCGCAGTACAGATGATATAAAATGCAGAATGGCAATGGGTAGAAAGGCGTTTTTGAAAAAGAGAAATTTGTTAACATCGAACATTGATTTAAGCCTAAGGAAGTCCTTTCTGAAGGCATTTGTATGGAGTGTTGCCTTATATGGGAGTGAAACATGGACGATAAGCAGTGTGGACAGAAAGAGGATAGAGGCTTTTGAAATGTGGTGCTACAGAAGAATGCTGAAGATTAGGTGGGTGGATCGCGTAACTAATGAGGAGGTACTGAACAGAATTGGGGAGAAAAGAAATTTCTGGCATACCTTGACTAAAAGAAGGGATAGATTGGTAGGACACATTCTTAGACATCAAGGAATTGTGAATTTAGCGTTGGAGGGAAGTGTGTGGGGTAAAAATCGAAGAGGGAGACCAAGAGACGCGTATAGTAAGCAGATTCAAATGGATGTGGGTTGTCGTTCTTATGAGGAGATGAAAAGGCTTGCTCAGGATAGTGTAGGGTGGAGAGCTGCATCAAACCAGTCTCTGGACTGAAGACCACAACAACAACAACAACAAGTTGTTTTGCTACCCAAATAACTAAACTCATCTACTACGTTTATAGTGTCGTTTCCAAATCTACGTCCCTCGGTGTTCCCTGTGTTAATTCTACTACATGCTACTACCTTCGTTTTGCTTTTGTTGATGTGTCTTTATTGTGGATGTATATAAGACAGTTAATTAGTAAAATTTTATCGGTAGGTTATTCTCATTAAACTGAGAATTTTTTTTAACATATAACTGTTGTTTGTGTATTTTCTCGATATGAAGATAATAAACACCAACTCAATATTTACTGTATGTTTACTGCGGTTGTGTGGCTTCCCTCTGTGATCTTTGGAGTCACGTGAGACCCCCGCAGAGGTCAAATACGCTCTTCGTCAAGTCTCTGAAGTTAGGATTGCTCTTATTGGGCCGGTAGGACGTACCGCCTAAAATCCACACTCCTCAAGAGAAAAGACCGCAAGGATAAAATTAAAGAGATTACAGTCCGCAATAATTCAAACCGGCAATCGGTTTGTCCACGAAGCAAACGCGACTGGAATAGGAGTCAGGGACAATGGTACACAAAGCACACTCCGCGACACGGCTATGGGTATGGATGTATATAATGGGAGGGGCAGTACGTCATGGTACGTGGATACCATGAGAATTTGCATCTAGCTGGAGGCCCGAGGCGTCGTCGTGATCGCTATGTACTGGTCAACCGGACCCGGGTTCTAGTCCCGGCTGTCTAATACGAGGGGCAGTTGGAAAATTAGTTGCCCCTGTCGACTGTGATCATAGAGGTCACTACGAATATGGCAATGACTTTCTGTTTCGGATTGTGACGGGGGATGAAATGAGGGTCCACCATTACACGCCCGAATCGGAGGCCGCATCCATAAAGTGGAAACATCCGTCATCACCTGTCCGAAAGGAGTTCAAAAACACTCCGTTTGCAGGTCAAGTGCTACTCACCGTTTCCTGGGACGCAATGCTTCTTCCGTATGCAACGCCCTGATTTCTTCCTGGAAGGCTTTTTGAAGCTTATAAAGCGGTATGACAAATCTCTCAATGTACGTGGAAATTGTGTAGAAAAATAAAGATATACCTTATCTTTCTCCCATTCTATTTTTTCCCCTTTCATACACAACTCTGACCACAGTTGAAGGGGGAAATTTATTTTCTAGCTCCCCCACGTATTTTCAGATTTATCCACTGAATTATTTCAATGCTCACTAAGCAGTTTATGTCGTGAATTCCTTGAGTATGACACTTAGTAAAAACTTAAAAACTAGGAAGTTAATAACACAGAAGTCATAACAAAATTACAAACATTTTCAACTAGTATCATAGAACTTGGGACAATAATCTTTTTTCGTGGAGATTTCCTTTCTGTGTAACACAGTTTCGGAAACGTTGACCCAAGGCTAAGATATTCAACGAACTTAAAAATAATCCGAGTAAGAAATAATCAACCATTTTCGACAGTTTTGTTGTTTGTGACCTTTCATTGTTGTACCCCTGTTTGTACCATTAAAAACGGATGTGATCTTCTCCTGAAAAACAATAGCAGTGCGGATTGTGTGTTCACTCCGGCAGATGCTTGGTTTAGTAGAGAGCTACTGGTCAGCTCTTACTGACAGTTAGTTTTTCCCGTCTGAGATCCGAATGTAGGAATTATATGCGATGCAGTCTGTACCCCAGAATAAAGTTCGTTGAAAATCGATGATTTCGTTAATCTCAAGCGTTCTGGTATATCACCATGGTAGGTACCGCGTGGAAGGAAAGTAGCTGTAGGTGAAAGATGTTGAATGTTTTTACAGCCTGATGAACACGTTCGTTCCTATGTGGTACAGCATCCATGGAAAAATATCGATTTATGGACGTTATTCCTACTGTTAAGCGTACTTGACAATTGTTCTGTTTTAGGGGTTTGCAGCTTCATCCAGTATTACCACCGAAAAACATAAGACAGTACCTGTAGAATATGTATATCTACCTGAAATTTGCTCACTCTCAAGACTGTTGCAAAATAGTACAGTCTGTAAAAGGCAAATAACACAGTTAGTAGCACACATGTTTCTGCTGCACTAGGTCTAGTTTTGTTGAACCAACTCATCGATATATGCACCTTCTTTAGAGAGCCTTGATATTCTCAAAGTGTCTGCCAACATTTTGTGACAGTCATAGCAAAAATAATAATTTTAAACGTGGTAGGGCTCTTAAATCAGTAGAGATTACTCTTGCTTTGTTAACAAACATTATAAACTTAATAATGACCATTATCCCAAACCTCTCACTTGTTCGGTATAACGTTTCCACTACTAAGATGAAATTGACAGTGAAGCGAAGATATGCTGTTCATTATGATGCTAACAATAATGATTTGATTCTTTTTCCAAAACGCCTGATGCTCCAGCATTCTTGGTAATATTAGAATTTTCAGTTGTATATTTACTACAGTGACGGTTTCTCAAATGTGAAGGTTAACGAAGAAGTTTCCTTCAAGGAGACGATGAGAAATAAGCTTTGCGTACACCGATAGAATGTCTGTCGTTTTTTGCAGATCCCACAGATATATAACACAATATATTCTGAAGGATCTAAAGCGTTTGGGTACACAGTAAGAAGCAGACGTATAGCATACATCTATACATCATCATACTACTGTTAAAGGTTTATGGCAGCGTAAAACATTTTTAAAACGTCACACTACTGAAAGATAGCTTATCTATTATAATCAACCAACACGCGAGCAGAGCCGCGGGATTTACCTAGTAACCTATAAAATCAAAAATATTTATGTTGTTCAATTTAAAGCAATAAAATGACCCACTGGAGATGTTACAACTGTAGCGAAATATGTATGGGTATATAAAAACAAAAACCAGTGTTTTGCTCAAAGCAGATCCTCATAGGAATTATAAAATCTTGCAAGCGCATCCAGAAAGTAAGTTTCCCTATTTTTAAAAAACGAAGACAACATAGTTACACGAAAAACTTTGTCGGCAACAGGTAGAGCAATGTTTCATCTGTTTTTCGACATAGTCAACTAAGGAAATGAGACACTTTTCATATCTTGAGGTCAACTTTTGTATTCGTAAGTCGTGGAAGTCTGACACCTGTGAATGGAACCAGCGAGCAGTGGCGACGCTAGACGAAAACTGGGCGTCGGCGAACATGTCTTTGCGAGGCCCCTTTCAATTTTTCAGTAAGGAAGAAAATGTTAAATAAAATGAGCTGAACTACACATGAATAATCATTATACTAAAATTTTGTTACTGTAATAGAAAAGTATTATTGCAGTGACAAATTACAATAAACAAATACAAATTGAAAGAAACTTTTCGGTTTTTGCCTCACTGGATTTTTAAAAATCACATCTTAAATAATACTAGCCGCTATTTCGGCTTCTTTTGACAGTACTGACAACGCAGATAGTCTTTCTTGGGTCATTGTGATTCTCAATTAAGTCTTAATTTTAACTTAGAGAAGCTTCTCCCGGATGAAGCTGTACTGACAAACTGTGAACTTGATTCTGATTGTTGTATAAACATTTGGATATACTTCTTCCAAATTGTTTTCTCAAACATACTGAAGAAGTTATTTTGCAAGCATTTAACTAAAAATTTCATCACTGCTGCACTCATTCGAAAGAAAATAGGGAAACTAAATAGCTGGCGGCGGAGAATGGCCGAGCGCACTAAGGCGTTATACCATGGTGAGCGAGGTCGCTTTTGTTGGGGTCGAATCCCACTCTTGGATACGGCTGTTGTGTTCGTCCTTTGGTTAAGCTAGTGTAAGTTAGGTGTAGGTCGTCGTTACATAACCTAGCAGTTGAAAAGCGCCGTTAAAAAAAAACAACAAAAAAGCTAAAATTTTAAGAATGTTTTGCGAGGCCCCCGCAGGTGCGAGGCCGTCGGCGGTTGCCGACATTGCCGACGCTTAGCGCCGCCACTGCCAGCGAGTGACAGTCATCTTGAGTAAAGCACTAGATATACCGAGCTGAACAATGCGCCATTTTGAATCCCAATCTGATGACATAGTTGTATGCTTTGCCTGGTGCAGCGAAGTGAAACAGCCAACAGTTTGTGATTTTTATTATTTCACAGTGTGAAATGGTTGGTTGTGCATCTCCAAACTGCTCAAATAATAGCAGACATGGTCGCTAGAAGTTTTATTGGTTTTCTTTAAACAGAGACTGGCGTAAAAAATTCCAGATGCCAAGTATGGACGCAAAGATCGAGTAACTATCCTTGTAACGTTAAGACTTAAACCTTCTTTTATTTGTATTGAAATAGTTATGCTGACAGAGAGGTAGTAAAGAAAATATAGGTCTATACATGTAAGCAATAATTTATTTTAATTTTGATAGATTGTTAATATATCACGACACACCGTGTGTTTAAAGTTGCTTTTCTTGATATTATTTAGACCAACTAGATAGAAAATGTTCAAATGTTTGTAGAGTCTATGGGACTTAACTACGGGGTCATCAGTCCCTAAACGTACAAACTACTTACGAACTAGCTAATACTAAGGACAGCACAAATATCCATGCCCGAGGGGGGATTCGAACTCCCGACCGTAGTGCAACTAGATAGTTATTCTAAGAGGACTATTACTTGTACTTTTAAGTGATGCATGAGTGCAGCTGGCTTTACCCAGTTAATGGTTTTTAAATTATATTATTTTACATTAGTTTATTCTTTAAATTAAATGTGACTCTCAAAACTGGAATGTGTAGGCCTAACTGCCTAGCCAAGCTGTGAACATAATGTAAGAAAAAGAAAAATAATAAACTGAACTTCGCAAAGAATGCGAACAGGAAAGACATAAAATCTTCTCTGAAATACGGTGTGTGTAAAATATGCCATACATTAGAGGGGGCAATACGGGAAGTACCGTAAACGCAATTTAACATATTTTGTAACTGTTTTCGTTTGCAACTCTTAGTTATCGTAAACGTATGTGGATGTTCTACTTATAAACTAGAAAATACGATAACGTATTTTAACTATATTTGGTACATATAGAATGGCAACATATGCTTTAATATGGAATGTAAGTGAATGTATCATATCTCTCAATATCCCTCTATTCACTAACTTTAAGCTGCTTGCCTCTTACAGTCAAATGTAAGCCAATAAATTTACTATGCTGTAATATTACTGCGCTAGGAAAGTATATTTAATGGCCGTATGAGCATACTAAAAAGCGTAAGTGTGCCGTAGCCTTTAAATGCGCACCTTCAATGTGGGATTCAAAATGGCGGATTGTTCTGCTTGTACTATACAGTACTCTAATCTTGAGCTCGTCGTCGTTGTCAAAACGCTGGCCAGACGACAGCGATTTCTTGAGGTGCAAGCAAATATAGAAATCACTGCGAGCAAGATGAAGACTGTATGCTGGATGTTCAAACATCTCGCCACGGCGGAGCGGCCGAGCGCATTGAGGCGCTATGCTACGATGCGCGAGGCCGTTCCCCGTCGGGGGTTCGAATCCCCCCTCGGGCATGAATGTTTGTGTCGTCTTTAGTATAAGGTAGTTCATAAGTAGTTTGTAAGTTTCGGGACTGATAACCCCGCAGTTAAGTCCCTTAAGCCTTACAAACATTTGAACATTTGAATTCCAACAGGTCTCAAGGCGAACTTCTGTAAAACAGTTGCTTTGCGCCGGGCCGTGTGTGACGAGTATTGTCATTTTGGAGCACAATACCTGCATTAAGCATTACATATTTTCTTGCAGCCGGCCGCGGTGGCCGAGGAGACTGAGAAGCTCCAGTCACGGTCTGCACGGCCACTAGGTCGGGGGTTCGAATCCCCCCTCGGGCATGGATATTTGTGCCGTCCTTAGTATAAGGTAGTTGATAAGTAGTTTGTAAGTTTAGGGACTGATGACCCCGTAGTTAAGTCCCATAAGCTCTACAAACATTTGATTTTTTGCACCTCAGGAAACTCCTGCCCTCCGGCAAGCTTTTTGACAACGGTGAAGAAGGAAGCTTGAAGTTTAACATACCGTCGGCAACATGATCAGTAGAAACGGAACGACGAAGAGTTGAAGAGGACTGCCATTGACAGGCGGAAGATTTCTTCCACACAGGAATACAAAAGTTTATGCCACGGTATGACAAGGGTCTCAGTTATTTTGGTGACGATGTTGAAAAACAGCTCAAACATTTCAGTTGCTGTTGCCAGTAAAGTTTTTGATGTAACTATGTTGACTTCGATTTTTAGAAAACAGGGTCTCTTACATTCTGAATGCATCTCCAATATTTTCAGACTTTTTCATTATATATTTACAATTTCCTTTCTTGCTCCCTGGTAACATGATTTTATGATATTCCTCACCATTTCATTACCAGAAGATATACCCGTGGTTAATGTCTCACCCTTGATTTTTGCATTGTTTTTAGAAAATAAACAATAACTAAACAAAATAGCAGAACTATCCAGTTATTTAACTGGAAAGTTTGCTGTACTAATGAAGAAAGATCTAGAGCTTAAATGGCGAAAAACGGAACATTAGTCACTGGCAATAAAGTTGAGTAGTAAGACAATATTGTTTGGAAGGCCAGTTCCATTTAATATCACTGCCTCTCTTCACCTATCCCACGGTGCCACGCCATGACCCGATGCAGTTTGCTACAAAAAAGAATATCGTTCCTATGCTACAGTTCAACGCCATTCTATCAAAGGAACGTCTTTATGATACTTTTCCATAGATAAATAAGATATTACAACATGTTTTAAGTACATAGTATATCTGAAATAGGTTACAAAATCTACCATGGAGAAATAGCGTAGATGGTAGCGCCGCAAGCTGCGAGTAATCCGGGTTCGCGACCTCACACGTAGAAAATATTTTTTTGTTTCCTTAATGTTTCTGGTTCTTTCTTATTAATTTAAGTGTAATATCCGATATTCGTTGTTATTTCTTTTTAAAACGACGGTTTGGCTTGGTGGTTAGCATTATGAGCTATGGAGTAAAAGAGATGTAAATAACAAGTTTGCATCTACACTCTCGGAGATATTTTTTGTAACGATTTGGTTTAATTAAGGCTTATGTAATTTATTTGTTAATTTAATAGAGTTATAATATCCAGTATTCGACGTTACTACAAACATGAACGAAATGTCCACGTGAGAACTTGTTGAGTTTTTCGTGCAGGGGCACAGATACCAATACATTTCGAGACAATACCCTACGTCATTCAGTTTTCGCCACGGTGTTTGAATTCTGTTGCAGTTCAGTACAGTGCTGGAGTTGTTCAGTTTCACAATGCAGAGAGAGTGTGATTATGGAAGCAGATGAAGTTATGGAGCAAGAGTGTTTACGTACAATAATAAAAGCACAAATTATCAGAACGAACATTGTCGAGCAAGTTGAATGTATCAGGCAGAACTTATTATCTTCGAAGGAATGCCAAAGTAAACATTTGGATATGCAGAATATGTTCAACGTGCAAAATAGGAATACAAGAGAGCAAGACAAGTGGAGCTGGCGCAGATGATGAATTTCACCGTTTACAGTTTTTTTAATGCTATTTTGCCAAAAGTGATTTGGTCGTACATTTTTATCATTATCAAATGCCTTCAGTTAATGTACCGTCTTTGTGTTTCTTGAAGAAAAAAAAATACAATTTCTGGAACAGTATTGCACGCAACATGTAAGCATAAGAAAGCTACAGCATTCAGGTGTTTGTTTTTTTTTGCGTTCGCTAACATTATCCACCTTTGCAAACACAATGATCTACGCGCCAGCCCGCAATGGGCAAATCACGATGAGCATCACGTTCCGTGGGATGTAGCTAGATAGACAGTAGAGATGGGAAAACTGAAACATCTGACGGTTTCGAAACGAATGAAACCGTACCATCTGTGGTTTCGAAGCACTGTTTCGAAACCATGAAACCGTGAAGCAATGTATGTTTTGTCATGAAATCTTCGTTCTAGGAGGGCAATATTTTTCACTATGTGGGCAAGTGTACATACAAGAACCTGTCAACCATTAGAGTATATATCTACTTCTTGGTCTGTACGAAACATGTTGATAAAGATTTTCTCCCGTGTTGTTGATGTTGCCAACATAGTCACACGAGGACGCCGGTATGGTAGGTAAAAGTTTACCCCGTTAGGTACTCACAAACTGCAATACGGTACGCATATTACATGTTTTATGTTTGTATAGCTTATGGGACTTAACTACGGGATCATCAGTCCCTAAACTTACAAACTACTTATGAACTAACTAATACTAAGGACGGCACAAATATCCATGCCCGAGGGGGGATTCGAACCCATATTACAGTGATGGATCATACTAAATAAATTATAGGGAATAAAGGGCACACTAAATAATCACAAGTAATGCTATGGAATTACAAAAATAATAAAGTAAGAGGCAAGTTCACCACTTGTACGTCTCAATTATTTTAACATGAGTGTCGAAAAATTATAACGACAGTAGATAACTTCGTTTTCGCTCATAAGAAATCAACTCTTTAACACGAGATTAAATATGCGATCTACCCTTGTCACTATAAAAAAATGTCATTTCAGGCTTCATGTTGTATCTTATTTTAAAAAATGTAGTTTCACTCGTGTGTCTTTAATATGGTAGATAAACCTATAATTTAACTGGTTTTTCAATGCAAAACTTTTACATTTATAAAGCAGTCATTATGTCAATTCGGAATACAGCAGTCTCTTGCAAACGAATCTTGATATCAGTAATCATAAGCTGCAGACTCAAGAGTGTCAACTACTATTTGACACTCTCTAAATGGTTTATATACTAATAAGTTCTATGTGTATCTGTGTGGAGCTTCAGTAAAATAAAACACCACATTTCGATACCGTTAGTCTGTTCCGCGTTTCAGCATTAGTGGTTTGAAACACAGGTGTTGTGAAACCGACATGAAATCGTGAAACCGATACGATACTGTGAAACCGACACGAAACCGTGAAACCGACAGGAAGAAACGGTTTCAGTGTATCGACAATCGACCGCGAATGTGATCCGAAACAGAACGGAATGAAACCGCATGATTTTGAAACCGTGAAAGATGCCGGTTTCGAAACCATGAAACCGTTGTGTGTATCGAAACCTGGTTTCGAAACCATGAAACCGTAGCCAACTCTAATAGACAGCACGTCTGTCCTGCGCCAACACGTTCCGTGTGAGGACGGCTTCACGCAGGCTCCACTGTTGGCGTAGCTCCTCCCCTCCACGCTTCCCCTATCGCTCCGCCTCTACGCGCGGAAGCGCCGTCTTATATGACGCCAGGTAGTGGGCTGTGCCGTGAGCTCCAAGATAATGTGGAGGCAGTACTGTGTATCATCAACTCGTGACGCTTGACCCCATAGTAGTGAACGTACAGCTGCCACACATTATCAAGTTGTCAACTTACATGCATACAAAGAATTTAACATTCTGAAATTACTAATCGCTTATAATAACTGTTGTTTTCGTACAAACTAGCTCAAATACAATGGCCATTAACTGTTCTGAATATTTTAATACTATTTACGAAACAGCTGTGACATGGAATAAACTATACCTCTGCAACAAAACAGTAGAAAAAGGTGCGAGTTGTATAAAATGGATATGTGCGTAATATTTTAGTCAGAACTTGTGTTTCTCCATTATTGTATTTAAGAATAAAGACAGATAGACAGATAAATGAAGGTGTAAAATCAAGAAATTCGAGGCGTCTTATATAAGCATGATTTTCCATACAGCTTTCATATTCAATGAGCTCAAAACGCAAATCAGTGTTAACAAGAGGCAAACATAGATTTGAACACGAAAAGTACCTTCTACAGTACGGCAATTTATTAATTAAATGTTACAAGCTAGAAGCACTAGTCTATATCTATAAATGTGAATGTCTGTTCGGTGTACGTTTATCACATCTGAACCACAAGATATGAAGAGCCAAATATTTGTACAGTTACTAATGTCTAACCGGGGAAGGCTTTAGGCACAGTTTTATGGTGATCGGATAGCTATATATATATATATATATATATATATATATATATATATATATATATATATATAGCTATCCGATCACCATATATATATATATATATATATATATATATATATATATATATATATATTAATGTGAATGTCTGTTCGGTGTACGCTTATCACGTCTGAACGACAAGACGCAGGGTCTTAAATATTTGCACAGTTACTAATTTATACGTGAGGTAGGTTTTAGGCATGGTTTTATAGCGATCTGATAGATATTTAGTAATTTCAAGAAATAACGCGAATTGCGAAACAATAATTACTCTTTGAAAATTATATTTACTCTTTGGAAATGGTTTTGGTTGCATTGTTACTTGAGGGTTGCTAATGATAAAAGGGTGGAGTATATTGGGATGGAATGTTATCGGTTTATATAATACTCTACGTTTGTGTGTGTGTTATATTTCGCTCTGCAGCGAAACTACAGAACGCAAACGAATGGTCTGTGTGTAATTGTTGTCCAAAGTCTCCCGTTGTATACCATAGCAGTTCCATGCCGATGGCTATAAGGGGGTGGAAGATATGGTGATTGAAAGTCGTCAAATTATAAAAAAAATCGGACTGAAGGCCACCGATGACGTTTGTGACTCTTTAGGGAGGAGGTTTACATACAGCGAAACGTGATGCCACAGACCATATCATTGGTCTACGCATGCTACAATGGTTTCAGCTCTTTCTCTGTAAGGATAAGCATACGAATAAGGAAATATAACAATAAATAAATGAAGCAGTAAAAAAGAAATTTATTTAAAAAAATCTATTTGACGTTTCGCGCATTACATCAAGTGATCGATCAGTGATATTACAATCATTATTGTTGCATTTCGTGATTGGATTCTTCGAAACAATTGCATTTTTACCTGTGATTTGATCTCATAGCACACTACTGAAAGATAGCTTATCTATCATAATCAACCAACACGCGAGCGGAGCCGCGGGTTTAAGCTAGTTGTGAATAAAGATATAGCATAGCTCACCTATGTATTTGAACCTTACCCCCTTTTTATTGTTCTATTTAACCATAAGCGACACAGTAATTCACTATAAGGTCGTTCATAATTTATTTTCAAATGACACAAATCATTAAAGGACAACAAGACCTATACGTACGGAGTTGCCAACGTAACAGTAATAGACCGTCACGATTTTCCCCTACCGAAAGCACTACAGTTATCTGTCCTGTTTATATTTGAGATGACTGGCTGTGCCCCAGTGGCCAGCCAGTCAGCTAGCGATCGGTGTGACGTGCACGGGCTGTTGTGAGGCCTTGTCTTAAGACGGTGGTGGCTGTGCCTATATGAGCGCGCTTCACCACTGGGCGGTGGATGTCCGATCATTGTTCAGACGACGCTAGCAGTAGATGATCTCCCACCAACAGCTGGCCTGTGACATCTGCGTACCGGCTTCATCAGAGTTGTTCGCAGTAACAGCTGCGCCTGTTCTCACTGGCGTGGCGTGTGAACTTCCGTGTGCTGCAGGAGAGAGCATCACTGTGGTATCGTGGGAACATACACCATTCTCCGAAGCCTACGATACACGGTCTAATAGGTGATCCGTGGCTGCTGACGAGAAGTCTGTAGCAAGAGCGGCTCAAATGAATTCTGTAATTTCTACCTGCTGGTGGAAAACCAAACTCTCTCCTAAATCAACCCAGGATGTAACATATCAATTCGGCAACCCCTACCTGTAGCCATTATTTGCAATGATGTGAAACAAAATTAAAAACAGCGGTTCAATGAAAGAGATATACATGAAAACAATGATTTCGTTAAATATTGTGCGTGCCAAAATATTTCATGAAAAATAATGAATTTATTTTATGTGCTCATGCTCAAGTATCGGTTGCTTTGTAAGATAGTTCACCAACTTTATAAAATCTATTTCGCTAATTTTTTAGTAACTCTAATCAAAAGGCTGCATACTGCTGGTGTGTAAGAATCTCCAGAATGTAACTGTAATTGAATAAAGTATTTTCTTCACACTGAAAAGTAAGATCTATCGATGTAATTTCCTGCTGTTCGCGGATGATGCTGTCGTTTATCGGTTAGTGAAGTCAACTGAGGATCAAAAGCAACTGCAAAGCGATTTAGGCAAAATTTCTGCATGGTGCGAAAATTGGCAATTGACACTAAATAAAGAAAAGTGTGAAGTAATACACATGACCACTAAAACAAATCCGCTGAACTTTAATTACGCGATAAATCAGTCGAACCTTAAGGTCGTAGATTCTACCAAATACCTAGGAGTTACAATTACGAACAACTTTGACTGGAGAGAACACATCGAAAATATTGTGGAGAAGGCGAACCAAAGGTTACGTTTCATCGGAAGAACGCTTCGAAGATGCACCAACTCCACCAAAGAGACTGCCTACATCACACTTGTGCGTCCTCTCCTGGAGTACTGTTGCCCATTGTGGGACCCTCACCAGGTGGGACTGACGGAAGACATTGAGAAGGTTCAGAGAAGGGCAGCTCGTTTTGTTTTATCACGTTACGGGGGGGGGGGGGGAGCGTCAGGGAAATGTTGCACGAATTGGGGTGGAAATCATTAAAAGAAAGACGTTATTCATTGCGGCGTGATCTGTTTGCGAAGTTTCAATCACCTACTTTTAGTTCTGAATGTGAAAATATTTTGCTAGCACCCACCTACTTAGGGAGACATGACCATCCCAATAAAATAAGAGAAATCAGATCGAAAACGGAACGATTTAGGTGTTCTTTCTTCCCGCGCGCTATTAGAGAATGAAACGGTAAAGTTATGAAAGTGGTTAATGAACCCTCTGCCAGGCACTTGAATGTGATTTGCAGAGTATCTATGTAGATGTAGATAGTCAAGATTTGAATCGGTAGAGAAAATAACGTCTGCAGTTTCTGTATCTTTGCTGAGGATAAAAATTTCGCTTTTTTAATTTGTTACCTCCAACTTGGATAAAGCAGTCTTAACTTCCGCCAGACTGGCCAGAGATTTTTGCAGATTTGGTAAACTTTTCGCCGCGGTGGAGCAGCCGAGCGGACTAAAGCGTCTCGCTGCGGAGCGCGTGGTTGCTCGCCGTGGAGGTTCGAGTCCTCCCTGGGGCATGGGTGTGTGTGTTTGTCCTTAGGTTAGGTTACCTAGGTTTAAGTAGTTTGTAAGCTACGGACTGATGACCACGCAGTTTGGTCCGATAGATTTACAAACATTTGAACATTTGGTAAACTTTTCAAACGAGCAACTGTAATTATGTTGCTTATTCTTTCTAGTTGTGTGTATACTATTAAGAAATTTGCACCTACTTCTTCACCATTACGTTTTGATGGTTTTCCATCCAAAGCTTCTCCTTTTCTTTTCACATTATTTAACAATATTCTTCTGTTTATTAAGTATCCGGGGACTGGTGTATGGTTAAACACGAAAATGAGTTTTCGCTGCGTATATCGAACAATTCCGTCAGAGCAGCGCGAAGTGTTACCACAGCGTGGCCCCCATCCACGTTATCCAGAGCCTAAAATGATTATGTAAGGTTTTAATTTATAGCCGTCGCAATATAAATGTGCATTACACGATTACTATAGCATGGTCGCAAAATATGTCTATTTGCCCTAGTCTTCCCTCAGATAACTTGATGACCACAACCAAACACTTATAAAAGTGTGAATGGATGCTAGCCAGTTGAAGACAAGGCGACGACGTATGTTTACAGCCAGAATTTCCATATCGCGTGGCTCGTCCAGTGCGGGGCAGCATTTCTGCTACCTGCGTGCAGAGTTGGCGAGGTGGAGTCAGGGGTGCTTATTAAAAGTTGCCGAATTCAAGAGTAGCCCTTCCAGGTACCCAGGGAAAGAAAACGATCATGGAGTTGGTGTTTAGCACACATTCAAATTGGTCAGTACTTTGTCCTTGCTGGAAATGTGGCATCTTATCAAAATAAATGCTGTTCAAATGTTTGTAAATCTATCGGACCAAACTGCGTGGTCATCAGTCCGTAGCTTACAAACTACTTAAACCTAGGTAAACTAACCTAAGGACAACACACACACCCATGCCCCAGGGAGGACTCGAACCTCCACGGCGAGCAACCGCGCGATCCGCAGCGAGACGTTTTAGACCGCTCGGCTACTCCACCGCGGCAAATAAATGCTGTTGCAGGAGGAATAGTAAACAGGTTAGGAGCTGTGGTAGTGCAGATGGATTGCAATAAAATGCATTGTAACGTGTGCCCAATTTTATTGAATACAGAGGTACAGTTGTTAGTATAAATCCAAACAGACTTAAAGACACGCGAGGACATTTCAACTGATTCTCCAGTCGGTCCTTGGTAGAGCATCTATCTACTGAATTAAAAGCAAAATTCTGTGTACGTTCTAAAAGTTTAATTTTTTTTTTAATTTTTATTGGCCTTTGAGTAGTCCGCATACCACCACCCACATAAATAATCATCTTAATATACGTAAAAATTGAGGTGTTTGTGCCTATATTTCACTCTGCAGCCAAAATTACACATCGCAAACGAATAGTGTTTGTGTGTGGTAGTAGGTTCAAAAATGTTCAAATGTTTGTAGAGCTTAGGGGACTTAACTACGGGGTCATCAGTCCCTAAACTTACAAACTACTTATGAACTAGCTACAACTAAGGACGTCACAAATATCCATGGCCGAGGGGGGATTCGAACCCCCGACCGTAGTGGCCGTGCAGACCGTGACTGGAGCGCCTCAATCCCCTGAGCCACCGCGGCCGGCGGTAGTAGGTATCAGTCTCCCATTGTGCACTATGGTGGTAGAAGGTTGATTATCGATAAGGTAGTGGAATATATGGGAGTTGAAAGTTACCGACGTATATAAAATTCTACGTGTGGATGTCAATATTTTGCTCTACAGCAAAAGCTACTCAATGGAGACGAACGATCTCTCTGTGTTTTTGTAGTACATAGTCTCCCGTTGTACACCATAGCAGCTCCGTGTTGTTGGCTATAAGAGGGTGGAAAATATAGTGGTTGAAAGTCGTCAGCTTATATAAAATTCGGACTGAAGACCAGCGATTACATTTGACAGTATAATAGCAAAGCCGGCCGCGGTGGCCGAGGGGACTAAGGCGCTCCAGTCACGGTCTTCACGGCCACAATGGTCGGGGGTTCGAATCCCCCCTCGGGCATGGATATTTGTGCCGTCCTAGTTCGTAAGTAGTTCATAAGTAGATTGTAAATTTAGGGACTGATGACCCCGTAGTTAAGTCCCATAGACTATACAAACATTTGAACATTTTTTTTATAATAGCAAAGAGGTTACTTACAGCGAAACGAGATGCACATTCTTCAGTTGGTTTTCTGCAACAAGCGTACGAATAAAGAAAAATAAATGCATATTGCAGTTTGAAAAGTAAAATTACCAAGAAAGATTCCAAATCATAAGAAAGAAAATTCACGTTCTCCATCCGTTTCTAAAAGACAAAAAATGATGCTGAAAAGTGAATCTACAGACGATAGAAAACTTCAAATTAGTAAACGTTGTTTATCTTACACTGTAGACATCAGCGATTTTTCGATGCCGGCCGCGGTGGCCGAGGTGACTGAGGCGCTTCAGTCACGGTCACTACGGTCGGGGGTTCGAATCCCCCCCTCGGGCATGGATATTTGTGCCGTCCTAGTTCGTAAGTAGTTCATAAGTAGTTTGTAAGTTTAGGGACTGATAACCCCGTAGTTAAGTCCCATAAGCTTAACAAACATTTGAACATTTTTGATTTTTCGATATCCCCATCCCTAAGGAGGTGAAATAGGGGAAGAACGGTTTTTTGAAAATACGTTGCTATTAAGGCAATTTTGAAACAAGAAATACGTGTTTCGATATCTTTGGAAATTCAACCATTAACCGGGTGAAATAAAAGAAAATCCTTTATGAGTGCTCCCAACACTATTTTGATGCTAGAAATGAGAAAATTTGGATTTGGATAAATGGTTTAAATTTAAAACAAGAATGTGTTTTGGGATGTTTTGGATTCCGCCATCAGTGGTTCAATAGAGCGTGGTAAATTGTATCAGAATACTTGATTAGAAAAGCATTTTTAAACCTCAATCTATGAAAATTTTTAGAAGTAGAAACAACCAATGCAGACCATCTAGTCTACGCATGCGAAGCAGCGGGAATTAAGCGAGTAATGATATACACTGGTATAGTTACAAAAGCAAACGAACAAACATTAAACAAGATAATGACAGGAAAGAAAGGCAAAAGCTTTTGGAAATAACATATTGTGATTACACAGTTTTATCTTTTACGTATCAGTTCAGAACAATCTCTTCTCTACCGTTGAAATGGAGATGGGTTCTTTGTACACTGCAAAGTCGGTGGTTGCCAATAATGTTGACACAGATGTTGGTAACTGGTAGTTCCTGTTCACAACATACCTTACCAACTTTGATCTGAAACCCCACCTGCTGTTGCATTAAAAAATGTGATTTGCGTCTTCCACGTCGCTGTAGTCACTACGCAGATGCAATGTAGGTGCTGCGGAAATGGCCAGTGGTTGAACTTCAGTCGCTCTGTGGTGACTGCAAGCTTACGTCAACTCCTGCCTCCGGCCGTTCAGATGTAGGTGTCCCGTAATTTCTCTAAATCACTGCAGCCAAATACCGAGTTCAGAGGGCACGGCCGATTCATTTCCTCCAAAATAGTTCAAATGTTTGTAAATCCAAGGGACCAAACTGCTAAGGTGATCGCTCCCTTAACTTACAAACTACTTTAATTAACTTACACTAAGGCCAAAAACACACATTCTCCCTCTTCCGATGGAGGAATCGAACCTCCGGTGGGAACTGCCACCTAGTTCGTAGCATGACCCCGTGACTGTCAGCATGCAATCTCTTTATCGCATTTGCACAGCAGCATGCAACATCATTTTACTTAAATTGGGATCATGGGACTTTCGATCGATAGAAAACATACAGTTATTTAAATTCGTGCGACAACTTTATTTTATTTATTTATTTTTACTGCGACGTGTTCGAATACACATTTGTTCCTTAATTCTGTTCCGGACATAAACAACGTGACACTACCGACAAACACTATGTATATAGTGTCTGGTGGTGGCGTTATGTTGGCGCGGTGGAGTAGCCGAGCGGTCTAAAGCGCCTCGCTGCGGTGCGCGAGGTTGCTCGTCGTCGGAGGTTCGAGTCCTCCCTAGGGTATGGGTGTATGTGTTGTCCTTAGGTTAGTTTACCTTAGTTTAAGTAGTTTGTAAGCTACGGACTGATGACAACGCAGTTTGGTCCGATAGATTTACAAACATTTGAACATTTTTTTTGGCGTTACGTTCTTAGCTTCACCGCACATGCGGTAACATCGTTCGACCTAGGACTATGAGCGATGAGGTAAAGCAGTCACAAACCGAAAATTGGTTTGAACACCACAGTGTTTTGCTATGCATGCTCCTCTTTGGACGTGGTATGTCGTTGCCTTCCTTCGACATTCGAACTGACTTATCCAGCCAGTTATAGGGGGACCTACAGTTTAACGTGATTTCGAACCACGGTGCTACTCGGCATTTTTCACGTCACCAGCATTGTCAGTGGTGAAAGAAGGGGCCGGCCGCAGTGGCCGAGGGGACTGTGGCGCCGGCCGCGGTGGCCGCGGGGACTGAGGCGCTTCAGTCACGGTCTGCACGGCCACTACGGTCGGGGGTTCGAATCCCCCCTCGGGCATGGATATTTGTGCCGTCCTTAGTTGTAGCTAGTTCATAAGTAATTTGTAAGTTTAGGGACTGATGACCCCGTTTAACTAGACTCTACAAACATTTGAACATTTGGACTGTGGCGCGTCAGTCACGGTCTGCATGGCCACTACGGTCGGGGGTTCGAATCCCCCCTCGGGCATGGTTATCCGTGCCGTCCTTAGTAATAGCTAGTTCATAAGTAGTTTGTAAGTTTAGGGACTGATGATCCCGTAGTTAAGTCCCATAAGCTCTACAAACATTTGAACATTTTTGATAGGAGGGGAAAGCAACAGATGGAAATTCTACGACCTGGCGGGGATCGAACCCACAACCTTTGGATTCATGGTCTGGCACTCTACCAATGTGCTACCGAGCCGCGGCTATGAGCGATAGGAGCGTTATTTCCGTAGCGTGCGAGTTGTAGGAATCTGAGTCTGTCTAGAAGCCTGTCCGGGTAGCCAAGTGGTTAAGACAACCGCTGCCCAAAAACGGGAAACCCTGGTTCGAATCGCACAACTAACGCTTATCTCCGTTTACTGTTTCATTGCCCTAATGGAACCAAAGGCAATTCCTTCCATCCCCTTCCCTCTTCATCCCTCCGTAGAAAGATACAACAGAACTGGATAGGCTACTCCATTAATATGTCTGTTGACAATTCAGCCGCGGTGGAGTAGCCGAGCGGTCTAAAGCACCTCGCTGCGGAGCGCGCGGTTGCTCGCCGTGGAGGTTCGAGTCCTCCCTGGGGCATGAGTGTATATGTTTGTCCGTAGGTTAGTTTACCTAGGTTTAAGTAGTTTGTAAGCTACGGACTGATGACTACGCAGTTTGGTCCGATAGATTTACAGACATTTGATTTGTTGACAATTCAGAGCTATTTACTTGCGATGCAATGTTTGTTAGAGATCAAAAACAGAAGCTACAACACATTAAGTATGATAGTACACACTCAGAAATCAATTTGTAGTTAGTGTGTCAACATACTAACTACAATTAATTATCAAATATTTTAAAAAGGTAAAGCAGTCAACAATCCGAAGATTGATTTGAACACCACAGTGCTTTACTAGGCATGGTCCTGTTTGGAGGTGGTATGCCGTTGCCTTCCTCCGACCTTCGAACTGACATACCCAGCCAGTTATAGGGAGACCTACAGTTTAACGTGGGTTCCGAACCACGGTGCTACTCGCTATTTTTCACATGAGCAGTACTGCCAGAGGTGAAAGAAGTGGAAAGTGACAGATAAAAATCCTCGGACCTGGCGGGGATCGAACCCTCAACCTTTGGATTTGAAGTCTGGCGCTCTACCACTGTGCAACCGATATTTTAAGTCACCGAAATATGTTTGTAACAATTACAGCCTCACTCACATATGTATGTTTCGCATCATCCTTTAGTTGTTAGCACCGACAGTAAAACTTTCGACATTCTGAGATTCATAAATTAGTGTCGAGTATTTGGAGTACGCCGGCCGCGGTGGCCGCGGGGACTGAGGCGCTTCAGTCACGGTCTGCACGGCCACTACGGTCGGGGGTTCGAATCCCCCCTCGGGCATGGATATTTGTGCCGTCCTTAGTCTTAGGTAGTTCATAAGTAGTTTGTAAGTTTAGGGACTAATGACCCCGTAGTTAAGTCCCATAGACTATACAAACATTTGAACATTTTTATTTGGAGTACGTGTTGTATGCTACTGAATGGACGACCTGTGTTTCTTTCTGTGGTAATTGATTATTTTGCAACGCCACTTATTGAATAATGGCACCGGAACAAGCGCCACCGCTTGTCCACAGCCAGAGAAACCAGTGAATGAAAAAGTAACGTGTAGTGTGGGCGAGGCTTTAAGACGCGGGGAGCTGGGCTCGATGTGCTGTTTAGCCGAATGTGCGAGCGTGGGCGTAAATCACGGTGGACGGCACGGCCAGTGAAACCATAAAGTTTATTTACAGCTGTCCGCCGGAGCACTCAAATGCCGCCTGCAATTAATGCTAGCGCCGTGCGACCTTTACGGCGTAATCCTGATGAAGTGGTCACGAAAAAATATGTAGCCAAGTGAAGAAAACGTATTAGGATCCGTAATCCGAGGCGACGTGGGAACCTGTTGCCTAACATGGCAGCGGAGGCGCCATTGTTACGGACTGACCTCTCGAGATTTAAGGAAACCGCGACACGGAACGGGCGGTAATGCATTGCTAATGACGGCTGGCACACGATTCATCTCTCCGCCTCGCCTGCACTCCATTGTCAGAAAAGACATCTGTGTTCCTTAGAGGGGCGCAGTTAACCACGCCCACATTTGCACCTCTGATGTACTGCCGTTGCAAGTATTTATCTGGCAAATTTCGATTCCCGGAAATTTAAGTAAGTCCTCCCCTGTGGTTGCTTCTTCATTCTCCTATGTTCCTATAGCATCACATCAAACCCCTACCTCCTTACATCAGTAACACGTCATAGTCCTACCACACACTTGGTGCTTAGATAACTGTGTAACTAATCACGATGCCGATGTTTGGGTTTCGATTCCCCAGGCTTACTCGATTTCTTCTGAAATAAGAGGGCCGGCCGCGGTGGTCGAGGGGACTGAGGCGCTCCAGTCACGGTCTGCACGGCCAATACGGTTGGGGGTTCGAATCCCCCCTCGGGCATGGATATTTGTGCCGTCCTTAGTTGTAAGTAGTTCATAAGTAGTTTGTAAGTTTAGGTCCGATAGACTCTACAAACATTTGAACACTTTTTTTTTTTTTTTTTTTTTTTTTTTTTTTTTTTTTTTTTTTTTTTTTTTGAAATAAGAGGGACCAGCTGGGAGGAGGCAAATGGTTCTCTTCTTCGGCCGCGTGAGTAAACGAAACATCTCCTTAAATAATAAAGAAGTAGGAGCAACTTATCTTCGCGTCAGCTAACTTGCTTTAGTCTCTTTA
Source organism: Locusta migratoria (assembly GCA_026315105.1). Lineage (NCBI taxonomy): Eukaryota > Metazoa > Arthropoda > Insecta > Orthoptera > Acrididae > Locusta > Locusta migratoria. The sequence goes on along the minus strand of CM048755.1, from coordinate 77,547,571 downwards.
GTTGTGATCGAAATGCGGACGTTCTCTCCAACAAAGTACGAAATATTCGCTCAGTTCTCAGCACGGGACCATACTTTGGTGAATAGTGTGGAATATGTACATCGTTCTTGATTACCTCATAGAGTTTTATCCAATTAATTCAAAAAATGTTCAAATGTTTGTTAAGCTTATGGGACTTAACTATGGGGTCATCAGTCCCTAAACTTATAAACTACTTATGAACTAACTAATTCTAAGGACGGCACAAATATCCATGCCCGAGGGGGGATTCGAACCCCGACCGTAGTGGCCGTGCAGAACGTGACTGAAGCGCCTCAGTCCCCTCGGCCACCGCGGCCGGCAATTAATTCTAAGAAAAGAACGCAAGGAGTAGCGGATTTGTTAACAAGGATTATAAAAAGTATATTTCTGAAAGCTTTATCTGAGACGTCAAAAGAACACTGAAGTTGTTGCTTCCGTTACGGCCCATGCGGGATCGGAATAAGCCATATGGAGGCTTGGGGATTAAAAAAAAAAAATTGTGTTTTTGCTCTTGACTTTACACAGGTCTAACAAATGTTGTTTAAATGTTTGTAAATCTATCGGACCAAACTGCGTGGTCATCAGTCCGTAGCTTACAAACTACTTAAACCTGGGTAAACTAACCTAAGGACAACACACACATCCATGCTCCAGGGAGGACTCGAACCTCCACGGCGAGCAACCGCGCGCTCCGCAGCGAGACGCTTTAGACCGCTCGGCTACTCCACCGCGGCACACAGGGCTAACACATTCATGTGAAAGTACCCTAGGAAACTTAAGGGAATACGCGTAATTCTATGACATCGACCATGCCATGCGTTAGATGATGATATATCTAACGAAACTCTCCATTCGTAAAAAAACACAAGGGGCATCTTTGATCTCGAACGCTCGCAACCGCGCGAAACCATGCTTAGAATAATAATGATGAAACCGTGGTGTGCGTCATTTCCAAGCAAAACGTTGAATTTTACCTCAAGTAACATTTTACCAAAGACAAACAAAGTAACAAGATATCAATACCATAGCAAGGAAATTATATGTAATTTAATGCCGTCAGTGTATCATTACTTATTCAATCAGCGGCGCCAAAAACTCTCTGCTTAAAGTACTTATAATCCTCCATATAAACCTAGGTCGACAATTCGCCTACCCCACGGCTGTCGTTATACGCTCCTCTTATTTCATATCGCTATGCAACGTTCCGCCTAGATATTTCATTGAAGTGACTGTGTCAAAACAGCAAACCAGTAATGTTGTATTCAAACATTACGGTTTTTTTTTCCTACTCAGCTGTATTAGCTTACATTTCATCTGGTTGTGATGCTAAGAGACGGAGGGACAAGTCACGATAAGTGAACAGCCGCCAGTGCTTCCACCGACTTATCTCCTCACTTTTCATTCCAAATCACGCCACCCAACATTTTGCTTGGTATCATATCCAGGATTAAGGACAATGTATTGATTCCAAAAGTCGTATATACTTGTGAATTTCTTCTTAAAAGTAAATTCACTATCATTGGCTTGCATGGAAATATGGCATAGACTTTCACAAACGCAGTTGAGGACGTTCAGGACTTGCCATCGTTCCCAGACTGACAGTTATATACGCAAGTGATGAGGTTTTACATACTACTAGCAGTTATTTTTCTGGTTTGGAAAATCGGCAAATAATAAAATGTTTGTATAGTCTATGGGACTACGGGGTCATCAGTCCCTAAACTTACAAACTACTTATGAACTACTTACGAACTAGGACGGCACAAATATCCATGCCCGAGGGGGGATTCGAACCCCCGACCGTAGTGGCCGTGCAGATCGTGACTGGAGCGCCTCAGTCTCCTCGGCCACCGCGGCCGGCAGAGATACTTATTAATGGGGCACCCATTTGGATACTTTTTGTATTACTGAAAATTAATTCTGTTTCATGATATAATCCTAAACAAAGAGCATTTCTTTCTTCGTGAGTTCAGGAAATGAGGTTGTTTTATCTAGGTGTTATCATTTTATCCGAAGACTAACTTCCCCAGGGTCGAATCTAACCGCGCGTTTGTGTTCGAAATGCAAATGAGCCTCATTGTTGTCCCCTCGGTTCTGGGATATTTGGTGTGCTGTCGTAGTTTCCGGGCTGTGGGGGTTTATTTCAAACGCGTCTCTCACAAGTTTCACAGAGAAGGGGCGTCACGTGTTATGACTGCTGAAAGGTGGAAAAGTGCGGTGTCGTGAACTCAACGGCCCACTCGGGTAGAGAGGGGGCACAGAAAGGCGACGGACAAAGGAGTGCGCGATCCGACGCCCCCCGACCGCGCCAAACAATCCCTGCCCACATTACCTCCTGCACCTAGAGTTCGCGCCTTGCGGCATGTGCTGCTCGCTATTTCCAGTAGTGCTGTTCGCTTCCCCATTTGCTGCTCCATTTCCGAATACTTTTCTCATTTACTGTCCTAGATTATCATCCACCGCCAAATTCCTTAAGGTGGGTGCATGCCCTGGTGAGAATACTGTTCCTCCCACCAGTTCCCACGTTCCATCCCACATAAATCTGTAAAAAAGAAAAAAGATGATAGGAAAGAGTATCGTAGCCAGTGGAAGACGGAACGCGACACGTTAGGGTTCTTGATGGTCGAGGACTTTGGAATGCTCATCGAGTCGCCAACCCTCAAACATCGTTAATATCTACATCTTCATCTACATAGATACTCTGCAAATCACATTTAAGTGCCTGGCAGAGGGTTCATTAACCACTTTCATAACTTTTCTCTACCGTTCCATTCTCTAATAGCGCGCGGGAAGAAAGAACACAAAATCGTTCCGTTTTCGATCTGATTTCTCTTATTTTATTGGGATGGTCATGTCTCCCTAAGTAGGTGGGTGCTAGCAAAATATTTTCACATTCAGAACTAAAAGTCGGTGATTGAAACTTTGCAAACAGATCACGCTGCAATGAATAACGTCTTTCTTTTAATGCTTTCCACCCCAATTCTTGCAACATTTCCGTGGCGCTTTCCACCCCGTAACGCGATAAAACAAAACGAGCTGCCCTTCTCTGAACCTTCTCAATGTCTTCCGTCAGTCCCACCTCGTGAGGGTCCCACAATGGGCAGCAGTACTCCAGGAGAGGACGCACAAGTGTGATGTAGCCAGTCTCTTTGGTGGAGCTGGTGCATCTTCGAAGCGTTCTGCCGATGAAACGTAACCTTCAGTTCGACTTCCCCACAATATTTTCTATGTGTTTTCTCCAGTCAAAGTTGTTCGTAATTGTAACTCCTAGGTATTTGGTAGAATCTACGACCTTAAGGTTTGACTGATTTATCGCGTAATTAAAGTTCAGCGGATTTATTTTAGTGCTCATGTGTATTACTTCACACTTTTCTTTATTTAGTGTCAATTGCCAATTTTCGCACCATGCAGAAATTTTGTCTATATATTATATTTGGTGCTAGCTTAAATTATGACTGCTGTTGAATCTTCCGGGTTATGTGGTCGTGGTCGAAGAAACGTATCTGCTCCTGACGTTTCGTCCAGAGCTGCGCTGGACATCTTCAGAGGTGCTACTGGTAGCGGTGAATCTTGCCGACTGACGAGTCGGGCGTCGGAGAGCGGTATAAATACTGTCTAAAAGGGGGCGTGGTCAAGTGTTCACGTGCGCAGCAGAGATAAGCCTTGTCAAAGATAAAACATAACTTTCGATAGTCGATGGTCAAAGATAAAAGCGTAACTACCTATTCTGAAGAGCCACAGTCCATATGTCATTAATTTTCATTGCTTCTTCCATTCTATTAAAATTATCCACATGGTTGTATATTTCGATTGCTTCTCTGTACAGTCGTGGATAATAGTTCGTCGTCGTAGATAAAATTTCCTTTTCGGAAAACTTCACTTCATGATTTCCTGATTGGAAAACATGTTCAGCTACAGCTGATTTCTCAATTCTACCCAGTCGGCAAAGACTTTTGTGTCCTTGCAGTCTCGTATTAACACTCCTTTTTGTAGTACCAATATACACTTTTCCGAAAGAACACGGAATTTTGTACACCCCGCTTGATGATAGAGGAGGGCGTTTGTCCTTTACAGATCGGATGCCTAACTTATCTTTTTTGTTTATTTACAAACAGGTATGATATGTGTTACGTAAAATCTTTCCTATCTGATCCGTAACTGTTTTAATGAAGGGGAGAGAAACGGTGTTCTTCCATCGTTGTGTTATACCGCTCTCCGACGCCCGACTCGTCAGTCGGCAAGACTCACCGCTACCAGTAGCACCTCTGAAGATGTCCAGCGCAGGTCTGGACGAAACGTCAGGAGCAGATACGTTTCTTCGACCACGACCACATAACCCGGAAGATTCAACTGCAATTATTTCAGCCGTAGCTTGATGCAAGTCTCCACCCTACTCTATGCTGGGCAACCTTCTTCATCTCGTCATAAGAACGGAACCTACATCCATTTGAATCTGCTTACTATATTCATGTCTTGGTCTCCCTCTGCGATTTTTACCACACACATTTCCCTACAACGCTAAATTCACGATTCCTTGATATCTAAGAATGTGTCCTACCAATCAATTGCTTCTTTTAGTCAAGATGTGCCAGAAATTCCTTTTCTTCCCAATTCTGATCAGTACCTTTTAATTAGTTACGCGATCCACACACCTAATCTTCAGCATTCTTCGGAAGCACCACATTTAAAAAGCCTCTATCCTCTTCCTGTCCGCACTGTTTATCGTCCATGTTTCACTTCCATACAAGGCAACATTCCACACAAATCCCTTCAGAAAAGACTTCCTTACGCTTACATTAATATTCGACTTTAACAAATTTTTCTTTTTAAAAAACGCTTTTGTTCCCATAACCATGTTGCATTTTATATCCTCTGTACAGCGGCCATCATATGTTATTTTACTGCCCAGCTGTCAAAACTCATCTATCATCTTTATTGTCTCGTTAACTAATCTAATTCCTTCAGCATGACCTGATTTTCTTAGACTGCACTCCATTACCTTTGTTTTGCTCTTGTTAATGTTCATCTTATACGCTCCTTTCAACACAAGGTCCAATCCGTTAAAATGCTCTTCCAGGTCCTTTGCTGTCTCTGACAAAATTACTAGGTCATCGACAAAATGAAATGTTTTTATTTCTTCACTCTGAACTTTAATTCCTTCTCCAAATTTGTCCTTGCTTTCCTTTATAGCTTCTTCAATGTACAAATTGAATGACATTGGAGAAAGGCTACAACCGTGTCTTACTCCCTTCCCAATCACTGCATCGCTTTCATTCCCTTCAACTCTGATAACTGCTGTCTGATTTTTGTACAAGTTGTTAATAACCTTCCGTTCCCTATTTTTCCCATTTTCACTTCAGAATTTGTAATATTGTATTCCAATCAATATTGCCAAAAGCTGGCTCCAGATCTACAAAAGCTAGAAATGCAGGTTTGCCTTCCCGTGTTCTGTCTTGTACCATAAGTCGTAAGGCTAGTATTGCCTCCCATGTTTCTACGTTTCTCCTGAATCCAAACTGATCTTCCCCGAGGTCGGCTTCTACCAGAGATTCCATCCGTCTGTAAATAATTCGCTTTAAAATCGTGCAACCATGACTTATTGAACTGATGGTTCTGCAGTTTTCACACCTGTCTGCACCTGCTCTCTTAGGAATGGGGATTATTACATTTTTCTGAAAGTCTGAGGGTATTTCCCCTGTCTCATACATCTTACGCACTAAGTGAAATAGTTTTGTAATGGCTGGCTCTTCCAAAGACTTTAGTAGCTCTGAGGGAATGTCATCTACTCCCGGGGCCTTGGTCCTACCTAGGTCTCTCAGGGCTCTGTCAAATTCATCTCTCAGTATAGTATCTCCTATTTTATCTTCATCTACTTTCTCTTCCCTTCCTACAACATTGTCTCTAAGTTCATTTCCTTAGTAGAGCCTTTCTGTATGCTCTTTCCACCTTTCAGCTTTCCGTTCTTTGCTTAGAACTGGTTTTCCATCAGAGTTTCTGATATTCATACAGCTGCTTTTCTTGTCTTCAAATGTCTCTTTTATTTTGACTTGTATTTGGCCTCTATCCACTCCTGCTTAGCTATTTTGCACTTCCTGCCAATCTCATTTCTTAGTCGTCTGTACTCCAATTTGCCTGTTTCATTTATTGAATTTCTTAATCTTCCCCTTTCTCTATTAAATGATTTTTTTTTTTTTTTAGATCTTGCCTTTCTACCTATTTTGTACTCTGTTGCCTTCACTATTTCCTCTTTTAATGCTACCCATTCCTTTATTACTGTTTTATTTTCCCCCATTTCTGTCAATTGTTGCCTAAAGCTCCTCTGAAATTCTCAAGAACTTCAGGTTCCATCAATTTTATCAGAGTCTATATCTACCCCTGGGTATGTCTTACAGTTTAAAAACTGGTTCCGAAATCTATGTCTTACCATTATAAAATCTATCTGGTACCTTCCGGTGTCTCCAGGTCTCTTCTACGTGAACAACTTTCTTTCGTTATTCTTAAAACTAGTGTTTCTTATTATTAAATAATGGCCCGTGCAAAATTTTATCAGGCGACTTCCTCTTTCATTCCTTTTGCTCATTCCGTATTCATCCAATATTTTTCCTTCCTTTCCTTTTCCTATTACCGAATTCTAGTCTCCCATCACAATTAAGGTATCCTATCCCTTAATTGGCAAAATAATTTCCCTTGCCTTCTCATCCATTTCTTCGATCTTCTCATCATCAGCAGAGCTAGTTGACATAAAAACCTGTACTACCGTGGTCGGTGTTGGCTTCAGAATGCGATCACCGCATTGCTCATAGTAGTTTACGCACATTCCTATTTTCTTATTCATTATCAGACCTACGCCTGTAATACTCCTAACTGATTTTGTATTTACACTCCTGGCCATTAAAATCGCTACACCACGAAGATGACGTGCTACAGACGCGAAATTTAGCCGACAGGAATAAGAGGCTGTTATATACAAATGCTTAGCTTTTCAGAGAATTCACACAAGGTTGGCGCCGGTGGCGACACCCACAACGTACTGATATGAGGAAAGTTTCCAAGCGATTTCTCATACACAAATAGCAGTAGACCGGCGTTGCCTGGTGAAACGTTATTGTGATGCCTCGTGGAAGGAGGAGAAATACGTACCATCACGTCTCCGACTTAGATAAAGGTCGGATTGTAGCCTATCGCGATTGTGGTTTATCGTATCGCGAAGTTGCAGCTCGCGTTGTTGCGATCCAATGAGAGTAGAATATGGAATCGGTGGGTTCAGGAGGACAATACGGAACGCCGTGCTGGATCCCGACGGCCTCGTATCACTAGCAGTCGAGATGACAGGAAACTTATCCGACCTGCCCGATGCATGTCTGCCACAGTTTGCCGACATTCGTAGAAGGCTTTTACCCAACGTGCCACTGTTCTATACGGCAATGCCGATTCCCAACACGGCTCTTGAAAGACCTCGATGACACCATCGTGCTGGACGACCTATTGCACATTCGATCTTGATACAACTCCGTTGTTCCTGTTTCGAAAGCATAGCGACACCGTTACGTTAGACTGCTCGCTTGCAAGTGACTGTGTTTCTCTCGATTGTGCGCACGCCGGTGACGTGGGACGGGCTAGTTCATTTGCTGGCAGGTAAGGTTCAAAATGTTCAAATGTTTGTAGAGCTTATGGGACTTAACTACGGGGTCATCAGTCCCTAAACTTACAACCTACTTATGAACTAAGACTAAGGACGGCACAAATATCGCCGGCCGCGGTGGCCGAGGTGACTGAGGCGCTCCAGTCACGGTCAGCACGGCCACTACGGTCGGGGGTTCGAATCCCCCCTCGGGCATGGATATTTGTGCCGTCCTAGTTCGTAAGTAGTTCATAAGTAGTTTTAGGGACTGATGACACCGTAGTTAAGTCCCATAAGCTTTACAAACATTTAATTTTTGGCACAAATATCCATGCCCGAGGGGGGATTCGAACCCCCGACCGTAATGGCCGTGCAGACCGTGACTGGCGCGCCGCATTCCCCTCGGCCACCGCGGCCGGCCAAGGTATTCATTTTCGGCCATATTTACAGGACATTTTTGCTTCGAGTGTACGTTCATGTCATACATCTGAATGCTGATAATTCCTCCTAAGAAAGCCTATGCAAGACTGTCCTGGCCGGCCGCGGTGGCCGAGGTGACTGAGGCGCTCCAGTCACGGTCAGCACGACTACTGCGCTCGGGGGTTCGAATCCCCCCTCGGGCATGGATATTTGTGCCGTCTTTAGTCTTAGCTAGTTCATAAGTAGTTTATAAGCTTAGGGACTGATGACCCCGTAGTTAAGTCCCATAAGTTGTACAAACATTTGAACATTTGACTGTCCTGTAAAAATGTTCGAGTTTGTGACGCTGGAGTAGAGAATTGCAAGCCAGCTGTTGTTGTTATGGTCTTCAGTCCGGAGACTGGTTTGATGCAGCTCTTCACCCTACTCTATCCTGAGCAAGCCTTTTCATCTCCTCATAAGAACGACAACCCACATCCACTTGAATCTGCTTACTATACGCGTCTCTTGGTCTCCCTCTGCGATTTTTACCCCACACACTTCCCTCCAAAGCTAAATTTACGATTCCTCGATGTCTAAGAATGTGTCCTACCAAGCGATCCCTTCTTTTAGTCAGGGTATGCCAAAAATTCCTTTCCTCACCAATTCTGTTAAGTACCTCTTCATTAGTTATGCGATCTACCCACCTAATCTTCAGCATTCTTCTGTAGCACCACATTTCAAAAGCCTCTATCCTCTTCCTGTCCGCACTGCTTATTGACCATGTTTCACTCCCGTACAAGGCCACACTCCACACAAATGCCTTCAGAAAAGACTTCCTTACACTTAAATTAATATTCGATGTTAGCAAATTTCTCTTTATCAAAAATGCTTTTCTTCCCATTGCCATTTTGCATTTTATATCCTCTGTACTGCGACCATCGCATGTTATTTTACTACCCAAGTAACATAACTCATCTACCACCTTCATTGTTTCGTTACCTAATCTAATTCCTTCAGCATCACCTGATTTTCTAAGACCGCATTCCATTATTTTTGTTTTGCTCTTGTTAATGTTCATTTTATACGCTCTCTTCAACACACTGTCCAGTCCATTCAACTGCTCTTCCAGATGCTTTGCTGTCTCTGACAGAATTACAATGTCATCAGCAAAACGCAATGTTTTTATTTCTTCCCCCTGAACTTTAATCCCTATTCCAAATTTTTCCTTGCTTTCCTTCACCGCCTGCTCGATGTACAAATTAAATAGCATCGGAGAAAGGCTACAACCCTGTCTTACTCCCTTCCCAACTGATGCTCCCCTTTCATGCCCTTCGAGTCTAATAACTGCGGTCTGGCTTTTGTACAAGTTGTAAATAACTCTCCTTTCCCTGTATTTTACCCCTGCTGTGAACTAACTAATACTAAGGACGGCACAAATATCCATGCCCGAGGGGGGCATTCGAAACCCCGACCCTAGTGGCCGTGCAGACCGCGTGACTGGAGCGCCTCAGTCCCCTCGGCCACCGCGGCCGGCCAAGGTATTCATTTTCGGCCATATTTACACGACATTTTTGCTTCTAGTGTACGTTCATGTCATACATCTGAATGCTGATAATTCCTCCTGCGAAAGCCTATGCATGACTGTCCTGTAAAAATGTTCGAGTTTGTGACGCTGTACTTCTCTTCTGGAGTAGAGAATTGCGAGCCAGCTACCAGGAGATTTCCCGAAATCTGTGCAGATGAATTCCGAAACAGTAAGGCCTCAGCCAAGTAAGAGTAGGCACCTTAAACAGCAGTGTTGTGCAGCTGACACCCGGAACTGGTCGTCTTGAGCCGCCGCTGCTGAAACTGCGGCGTCGCATTACAGCGCAGGAGGTCGGCCAAGATCACGGCAGCAACTACTCTTTACAGGCCGTTCCGTTCGTTACGGGAGCATACTGCTTTCCCTGACACCCCTCCACCGCCGGTAACGAGCACGCCAAGAATGGCGGCCGTCTCAAATGGACGATAAAACAGACAGTGCAGTAAAATGTTTCGCAGCCACCAAACACTTTCACAAGAGTTCCGTCTCGTACATTTATGGCCGTTTTATGCCATTTTTATGGAAACGTGGAGCGCCGGCAGGACGTCTCTTCTTTAACGCGCGACGCTTGCTCCAATTGAAGCTCCCTCCTCGGGCACATTCGCTGCGGTAAGGCGGTCGCCGCACGAAAAGAGAGAGACTTTCTATTGATTCTCAGAGCGTGAGATGGAAATCGCCGTAATATTTATATTCCCCACAAAGGGGCGGAAATTAAAGTTGCAGCGTGAGGAGAATTGAACGAAAATGTCTCTTGTATTCTGCGCGTGTATTGACCGAAACTTGCCACATCTTGACCGTGTAGCGACTACTCGTCTCTACAGTGCCTTCCGCGCCCCTTCGACAAAATACTTCTCCTGCATTCAACTGAAGTAAAAGAGAATACCAAACATTCCTCTATACGGCAGAAACCAATCGATTAACGTACCATTATTGGTATTCTAGCTGAATCCGTTTTAAAGCGACTTTAAAGCTTCATATTTTTCTTATATTGGAATAAACAGCATATTTAAAATATTGCAGTCGAATTAAACCAGGCGACACTGAGGGAATTAGATTAGAAAACGAGACTTAAACTGGAAATGTTGTTCAAATGTTTGTTAAGCTTATGGGACTTAACTACGGGGTCATCAGTCCCTAAACTTACAAACTACTTATCAACAACCTTATACTAAAGACGGCACAAATATCCATGCCCGAGGGGGATTCGAACCCCCGACCGTAGTGGCCGTGCAGACCGTGACTGTAGCGGCTCAGTCTCCTCGGCCACCGCGGCCGGCTTAAACTGGAAAGAACACGTAGATAATGTTGTGGGAAAGGCGAACCGGAGACTGCGTTTTATTGGCAAAACCCTCAAAAGAAGCAACAGAACTACGAAACAAATTGCATAAACTTCGCTTTTCCGTCCTTTTTTGGAATATTGCTGCCCAGTGTGTGATCCTTAACAGGTTGGTTTGACAGAAGACATCGAAAGAGTTCAAAGAAGGGCAGCTCGTTTTGTATTGTCACGATACAGGGGAGACAGCGTCACGGAAATTATACAGGATCTGGGATGGGAATCATTACAACAAAGACGCTTATCGCTGCGTCGTGGGCTACGTACGAAACTCCAATCGCCAACATTCTCCTGTGAATGCGAAAATATATTGTTGAATCCCACTTACATAGAAATGATCATCAGAATGAAATTCGAGAAATCAGAGCTCCAACGGAGAGATTTAGATGTTCTTTCTTCCCGCGCGCTATTCGAGAATGCAATGGAAGATAAATAGTATAAATATAGTTCGATGAACCCTCTGCCAGGCACTTAAATGTGATTTGGAGAGTATCCCATGTAGATGCAAATCAGTTTTGTTACCTGGGTAGTAAAATAATTTACGATGCCAAAGGGAAGAAAAGCATTTCCGAAGAAAAAAATTCTTAACGTCAAATATTAATTCAAGTGTTAGGAATTTTTTTTTCTAAACGTATTTGTCTGGAATATAGCCTTGGATGGGAGTGCGACGTGGACGATAAGCAGCTCAACAAAACGAAAGTACAACCTTTTGAAATGTGGTGCTGCAGGTGAAAGCTGCAGATTAAATGGGTATATCGTGTAACTAATGAGGAGATACTGAACAGAACCGAGGGGAAAATGTGGCATTACTTGATATACAGAAGGTAACGACTAATATGACAAATTCTGAGAAATCAAGGAAAAGTCAGTTTAGCATCAGAGGGCAGTCGGGGGGGGGGGGGGGGGCTAATAATGTCACAGGGTGACAGAGACAAGTACAGTAAGCAGTTGTCTGTGTTGGCGTTGTTATTCGGAGAGGAATAGCGTATTAGTGCGGAGACCTAAATCAAAACACGCTAAGGATTGAAGACATAGACAACATTTAAAATACAAGCGTAAAATCATAAGGGAAATGGTAGGTCCAGATCATTGAAGTGCCTGTGTAGCCTAGTAAAATACTGACGTCAGCAGATGTTGTGGGCAAACGAGTGAACAGAATTTCACGGTCCGTCCGGATGAACAGATGACAAAGGGTGACTAAAAAGATCTTAGATGTTTTCGACACAAAACCAGCAGTCTCAAGCTCTTAAGCAGCGTAAAAGTCCTCTAAACAATAGGAATCAAAACTGAAGTTGCCTTCTACAAATATATTTTCTGAACCAGGATAATCAGAGACGAACTCAATGAAAAGAAAACACGTCTCTTGGACAGAGGAACGCAAGCAGGCTAACTTTAATAATCACAGATTTTGCTGTGAAGTAACGTTCATTTCATATATATATATATATATATATATATATATATATATATATATATATATATATATATATATATGACGTAGGTAATCGCTGCACAAGGTAGTAAGCCACATTCGTTGCTAGATATATGAAAATGATGTTGTTGTCATCATTTTTATATATCTAGCAACGAATGTGGCTTACTACCTTGTGCAGCGAGTACCTACGAAGTATGTCTGTCATGCAATCACAGACATATATTAAGTAGAATGGTAAAGTGGCAAAGTCGTCATCTTACCTACACAGACAACTTCTGAACTAAAATGACGTATCAATCTTTTCGCGGTGGTTTAAACAGGTTCTGAAGCTGAGCTACCGCGCGAGGTAGCCGAGCGGTCTGGAGCGCCACGTTGCGGATCGCGAGGCCTCCTGCGTCGGAAGTTCGAATCTTCCCTCGGGCATGGATGTGTGTGTTGTCCTTAGGTTAATTTAACTTCGTTTAAGTAGTTTGTAAGTCCAGGGACTGATGACGAAAGTAGTTCGGTTCCATAGAATTACAAACATTTGAACGTTTTGAAGTTGAGCTAACATTTGCGTACTAGCTTAATTTAACACACGAATTGTAGAATCGTGTTATAAGACGAAAATTAAGAAACTGCAGTTTCCGTGAGAAAACTCCAACTATAAAGGTGGCGTACTTATATCACATTAATCCTGTTTCTTAAGACTGTTTTATCTTTCACTTTGTAATTGTTTACAAGCCGTCTGAGGTAGTAATATGGCGACGATTGCTTCAGTGACACAAATGATACTACGTAGGGTATTGCCCATCTAGTTAATGTACGTCTGTGCACGCTAAACGTCGTATTAGTAGACTTCCTATATACAGGCACATACAAGGACTGTGTAAAAGATAATGAGGAACATTGTTTTTCTCTGAAATGATTTTATTGACTCAGGTGCTTATATATTCACAATTTCAGTATTACCGCCGCCGTGATTTATGACTTTTTGTCAAATATCCGGAAGGCGTCATGTAAGTACACGTCTATTTAGTTGATGACCAGTTTTGACCGCCCTATAGCGTGGATAATGTCATTTCTGCTGTACCGGTTCCGTCGCAGTGTTTCTTTGACTTGTGAATGACAGGGACTCATATCAGCAGAGTAGGGTGAATGTTGTACAATCTGCCATTGTCAGTGGACAGCTGCATCGTGCATAGTCGAGCTGAATGATGGGGCGCTGTTCCGCGAAATGACGTCGCAACACCAACGCGCAGGCGAGAGCGACTACGTTTCGCGGAACAGCTCACCAACCGTCAGTCCAGTGCTGGCATTTCAATCATTTTCGGCGGATTCTGGCAGTGTTAATAAGGATTATAGACCAGCAAAATATTCTTGATTCCCGACAGCAATTTACTCATACTGCTACACATACAATTAAACGATTTGCTTAGTGCACACTCTTAAAATATTAACATTCAAACAATCAATTTCAAGACCTTAATAATGGTACTAATATGGACTTTCAGAATAGATACCTTGATACATTGTTTCAGTTAGTATTCAGATTATTATTATTATCTTTGTCTACTTCGTACCGTCTGTCGCAAAATGACTGCAGAGGGGCAGGAGTGGAATTATTGAATAACTATCGTGCTTTCTGCTATACATTTACAGTATTAATGCAGCTGTTCTTACCATCGGTATCCTGGCAGCAGTCTCTAATCGTTGTCAGTTCGTTTATTTAACGCTTTTCACTTTGAATAAGAAGTGGATGTTCAAATGTTTGTAAATCTAATGGATCAAACTGTGTGATCATCAGTCCGTTGCTTACAAACTACTTAAATTAAGTTAAACTAAGGACAAACACACACACCCATGCCCCAGGGAGGACTCGAACCTCCGACGGCGAGCAACCGCGCGATCCGCAGCGGCCGGCCGCGGTGGCCGAGGGGACTGAGGCGCTCCAGTCACGGTCTGCACGGCCACTACGGTCGGGATTTCGAATCCCCCTTCGGGCATGGATATTTGTGCCGTCCTTATTATTAGCTAGTTCATAAGTAGTTTGTAAGTTTAGGGACTGATGACCCCGTAGTTAAGTCCCATAAGTTCTAGAAACATCTGAACATTTTCTTGATCCGCAGCGAGGCGCCTTAGACCGCTCGACTACTCGCGGCAGACAGAAGTGGATGTCCTTGAAATACTTTTTTTAATGGAATCTGAATCGTTCCATTTCAGTTCGCGTGTTCTATTCAGGAAAATATTATCGTGATAAAAGGTAGAACATTCAACAATCCCAAAATTGGTTTGAACACCAAACTGCTTGGCCTTCATCAGAGGTGGTACGCCGTTGCCTTCGTCCGACTATTGAACTGACTTACCTTGCCAGTTACAGGGGGACCTACAGCTTAACGTTGATTCCGAACCAAGGCATCGGGCGCTGATGACCTCGCTGTTGAGCGCCCTAAAATGCCAATCATCATCATCACCAAGGCATTGTTCACATTGACAATATTGCTAGAGGTGAAAGAAGTGACAAGTGACAGACAGAAAATCCTAGGACGATGAAATGTGAATGTACAGTAGTCTGAAAAAATAGTCGTGGAAATAAAAGAACAGTGTGTTTCTACATTGCCGTTTTTTATGAAGGAAATATATTCCTCATATAGGTATTTTTTCTCCCGATTTCTAACAAATTTTGAAAGTTAGCCGTAATATTCTTGACAGAGTTGGCAAGACTGTCTAATCGACATGACAATGGACGATGCCACACCACTGCTGCTGCCAGGCCCTGTTCTGAAATCTCCAGCCTACTCACTGTGATTAACCAAAGCCAGCGATCTGGTGAGTACCAGTGCCATAGAGCAGTCGCTACTGGACGTCAGCACAAATAGACACGCACATGCTGTACGCCGCCTGGCGGGCATTTGGCAAACACATTTCAAGCGACTCACATCTCAAAAATAGATGATGTCATCGAAACAAGCTTTGTTTTGGCCGCCATCTTGTTTACAGAAACAGCTGCTATGACAGTGAAGTCTCCATCTTGTTTCAAGCAGCAGCTGTGATGATAGGCTAACCTGACAGAAGAGAAATGGATTTACTTCAGTTACCAGAATAAGGCAGATAGTCAAACATAAAAAGAGACATCACCTCACATAGGTTATCTTTTTGTTTCTACAGTTTTATTGGTACAGACAGATTTCGTTAATATAAACATTTAAAAAAATACAATAGCTTTACGATGCCATAACAGTCTGAAGATGAGGCGCAGCCTCGAAACATGTAGCTAAATAAACGGTATTTTTGAGTGGTTGCTGAAATTTACGTAACCGGTTAATTGTTTACCTACAGTCACGATCGAAAAACAGTCATTATAGCTCTAAATTGATTAGTCAAAAAGTCATAAATAATGGGGACGATTATATTAAGGAGTGTAACCATAAATGTCTCTGTCCATAAAGCCACTTGAGAGAAAAATAACGGTTGTCATTACGTTTTATCCAGCCCTTCTAGTTACAACCGCATGAAAACTGCCGCAACCAGCATCGCAACACGTACTCTCTCGCAAACGACCTGCACTGTCAACGCAAGTACACCGAGCCCCATTACAAGAAGGGATCAGACGAGAAAATGCAGAAGAAAGCGTATAATCAAATGACCAAACAAATTTGCGTCTATGTAAATGGGAAAACAACATAAAAGACTGGAAAATATGTAGGCTTGGACGGAATAAAGAAAAAAATTTATTTTACTTACAATATCAATCTAAAAGTAAATTTACTTTATAAGTTTACTAATCAGCAATACCGGATATTCACGAGTACTTTTTTTACATTTAAATGATCTGGTGACACATTAACATTATTTCATTATGAAGACAATTTTGGATGAAGAGGTAAGGAGTCTTTTAATTTTGCCACGCCAGAAATTTTTACTCAGACAGCCATTGTTTAAACATAGCTTAAACGACATTCTTTTTTAAATTAATTTGACTTTTTAAAATAATATCATGATTCATTGAAATAGATTAGAGGTATGTATTTCGGATTTCAGTATTAGTCAAAATTTCAATTTTAAGCTTTATATAACAATTTGAATCAAATTTATGTAACAATGGAAGTAATCGTAAATTCTGTGTCAACCTTCTCAGAAAATATAAATGATTCTTAAAACTTAAACATCGCGCTGACTTCGTAATTTCTACCTGATCATGTAAATTTATTATTTAACGCAGTGACTGGAAGAACTTAGATAATAGTCAAAAGTATGAATTTGTATTGAAAATTATTTGTAGTTTGCACTATTGTATTATGAGAGCAGCTATAGGCATTTGCAGTTGGAGAAGAAATTTATCTTGTCTATAATCATCACTTATTTTCAGGGCCACACCATTGTGATTGAAATTAACTTGATTCTTTTAAATACAGTCACGATTCGGTGAGTTAGGTTGTAGGACGTTTATCAATCAGATTTGCAATCAGCTATCTATTCAGATCAGGTGTAGTTACATAAATACGATACACTCACTTCCAACACGTCATCACGAACTTAGACAATCAGTATTGTAGACGCATATGACGATATTAGCTTGATAGCATTAATTTATTGATTTCAATTTGTTCATGTATTCAGGCATTAATTCACACACATATGCATAACGTTTCTCAGATAACCTTCATACTATCAAGCTAACACTGACGTAAATAATCAGCTGTAAAACCTCACAATCGTTGTTGTTATTACTAATAATATACATCAGGGGCTGTACCTTGCCGCGGTGGAGTGGCCGAGCGTTCTAAGGCGCCTAGCTGCGGAGCGCTCCGCTGCTCGCCGTCGGAGGTTCGAGTCCTCCCTCGAGCATGGGTGTATTTGTTGTCCTTATCATAAGTTAGTTTAAGTAGTTTGTAAACTTAGGGACTGATAGCCAGAGTAGTTAATTCCCATAAGTTTACTAACATTTTTTAGTTGTACCTTCGGTCCACCATGTCTTCAGAACTGATCTCGTCATTTGCCAAGCCACTGATCATCCTAACGGTCTTCTGCTCCTGATTTATGTTGTTTTATTGGGTCAGTGATTATTGCAGCTGGTATTCGTTTGTGTCATTTCATCTTTATTAACTCAATTATGTTGTATTTATTTAGTTCAGCTCCAATTTTTTCATTTCTGTTTTTATCAGTTAAAGCATTTCTAGCCAAATACCTCAGAAAGTTCGTTTCACACGCTTCTATATGTATACTATTGTTACAATTAGTACAAGATCTCGATATCAAAGATTTATGTATGAGCAATAGCTTGATCAAAGCCAGCCATCCTCAATGACTGTATTGCAATGGCACATAAAATTTGGCTGCATTCCTTAAACTATTCCTTCCGTGTCTTGTAAATTGTAAAGAGTAGCTAGAACCTTTTAAGCACTCCGTCTTCCTACGAGACGTCCTGGCAGATTAAAACTCTGTGCCGAAACCGGGATTCGAACTCGGGACCTTTGCCTTTCGCGGGAAAGAGCTCTACCGTCGGAGATATCCCGGCACGGTTCGTCCTAACAGCTTTACCTCCCCCAGTACCTCGCCTCCTACTTACATCATTTTGGAAACATCCCCTAGGCTGTGGCTAAGCCATGTCTCCACCATATCCTTTCTTCCAGGAGTGCTAGTCCTGCAAGTTTCGCAGGAGAACTTCTGTGAAGTTTGGAAACTAGGAGGCGAGGTACTGGCAGAAGTTGTGAAGCGTGCCGGGATAGCTCAGACTTAGAGCGCTTGTCCGCGAAAGGCAAAGGTCTCAGGTTCCAATACCAAATCCAGCGCATAGTTTTAATCTGCAGAGTGGAAAAAATAATTCTTGAAATCCTCTTTTGTGTCTGCCGGACTTTCGTACATTAGTGACTACAAATGACCGAATAGCTTGGAATTGTTATTTCCGGCGATGATATAGGAGTTACAAGTCTCACACATCGTCCACCTTTCCTGTTATGATTTTAATATTCCGAAATGTCACTTTTTATGTTTAATTCTTCCTTGCGCGTTTCGTATTAATTCTTATATTATTATGACGTCGCTGTTACTCGAATTCCTTTCATCTAAGGAGATGTTAATATTACTGCAACAGTTGGTGGGCGTTTTGACGTTCATTTTCCTCATCAGTCGTGTTCACTGCGGCATTTTGCACGAGTTGCTGCGCTGCCTAAAATGAAAGTCTACCGACTGTGTAAAGCGCTTATTGTTATTCCGACATAGGTCATCTCCCTCACTTTCTTCGGAATTCAATGACACCGAAGTGAATTCCTTGCACTAGTTTTCATCTTATTACTTATGAAGTCTGTAACTAAACTGAATGTTTTACTGCATGTTTCCTACTCAGTGGAAATAGATACTTTTGAAATTTTTTACCCGAATCGGCACTCCGCCCGAAATATTTCTATAGGTCTTCTTTTTTATACAAAAGCAGATTTTCAATTCTTACAATTAACATCTATTCCCTAAATAAACATAGTATTCCACGAATAGAAGTCTTTTTGGCCGATACTTCCGTCATTTCTTGGTAGAACATCATCGTATTGAATTAAAAGCGCAATTTTAAATATTATCTGCAAATTTATTTTTATTTGGGTAACAGTCTTCTGCTTAGAAGGCCTTCATCAGACGTTACTATTTTGTCAAAGTAGTTAAATTATTTAGGTAGAGACTTGTAAGAGATATTAATTACTCTTCTACATTTAGATTCATGCATAAAGTAAAGTGGCATCTTTAGCTCTACTGTGGCAGTACAGTTAAAATGTAAGAAAAAGAAAAAAAAAGTGTTATAAATATACAGGAGGGGGGAGGCAAACCAGGAATAAACATTTACTTTAGTAAATGTACGTGTATGACATATTGAACTAATTGAGCATCCAATAAAATAAGTTACTCGACAAGACTGCTGAAAAATATTTTCAATAGCTTTTGCATCTTATAATGATAATCATAAAATATTTCAGGTATTTAGGTAGCATCAATACATAAAATTAATTACATGTGGAATGTGATACAGATATCGAAGTCAAAGACAGAATAGACCTTTCTAGCAAAAATAATATTTTGGAAAATAAGGCTAGAAAAATTAATATAATATCGAAAAATTGATGGAGTAATAGGCTCATACAGTGTGGCAGGTAATGAAAAACCAGGGGTGAACTTTAATTATGAGCTCAAAACTTTACTTTTACATTTATATAAATTAACAATTTTAATTCAAGTAAAAGTTGGTTTTCCTTAAGATTTTATTGTCCAGTTAGAATCATGTTTATCTTTTGTCTCTATTTTTTGATGCAATTATAACATAACTCTGTGTCGGACCAACAGTATCGTAGCTCTGGTCTTGCGATCAACTTTAATTTCGATATGAATGATTTCCAAGTACACTGCTATAGCTTAGTCAAAATAAATCATTTTTACTACCGAGTAAATGTAACGATTTTCGTAACTACCACGATTTCTATTAAAAAAAAACTTCCTTCACAGAGAGTATTACACTATCAATATTTGTCTCCGACTTTGCTCATTTCAGTTTAAATCCTGTGAAGGAAAGATCGCCAGACTTTTGAAATTGAAGCTGCCGCATTATCACGGTACAAATTACCACGTTTCCTAGCACTTTGGCTTGTTTCATAAACACGAGCCAAAAAGTTTATTGGGGAATTCCAACGAGAACACGTCTAATGAGCGCTAGGTGTGGGGGTGATTTGCTTGGTGGTTTACCGCTCTGATGCCCGCACGTTAATCACAGAGGCCGCCGTTGCTTGCGTAACAGAGTCTGCCACTCGCAGGCCAGGCAGCAGTTAGCAGCCGAGCAAAGAAACTCCTGAATGCAGCCGAGATTCACTTCTCGCTTACCGCACCACTGCCACCAAGTTCATCAAATGTCAGCAAGGTATATGTAATTTAACTAATTTTCGTCATTCATTTATTTCTAGGAGCTTCCAGTCGTCTGAAGCAGGTGGTATTGCATCAGTTTTAAAGATTGCGTTACTTGAGTTTCCAGAAGAGTGAACTTCACTTTATAACTGGAGGTATACGAGCTCGAATCATCTGTTGAGTGAGTTGAGGATCATACTGAATTATTCAGTGCGTATGAGCGCCAGCAGGGACGGGTCTAGGCGCTCTGGCAAGATTGTCATCTGGTGCCCTCTCCCTCCCCCGCTTCATTGTGGCAGAGACCAAGTATGAGATGTAAAATTGTCTTGAGCAGTTAAACGGGCAACCCACGCGCAATGGAAATATTTTAGACCTTATAGCCACGAACAGGCCTGACTTTATCACTTGGTTCATGAAACCTTCCATTATGTGGACAAGCGACCATACGTTGGCATGCATGAAATTTTTTTTGAAAAGTCTCGGTCGCAATTAGCTTTATTTCACATGCCGCGTTCCGAGAACATGATCATTTGATCTGTGGTATAAAAGAAGAAAATTACATTTTAGATGTTTAAAGCACGTAATTACAATATCTATAAGGAGTACAAACCATATTAATACTATGTGACTGTAACTTCACAATGTTCCAGCTTGCGTACTTTTTAACATAGTTTGGCCCTCCCACGCCTCTTTTGTCGTACGCCCTATCCCATTAGTAATTTTTATGTACTTACCATTTGCGTCTTATATATTTTTATAAGACTTAAAACATTTTGTAGCCATATTTTTCACAGTTTCTATGACTGCACACAGCACAGAGTGCCCAAGATGTATGTGTAGTTTTATTCCATTAACTTTTAATGTTAACCCTGCGCCATCTAGTTGCGAGTGGGCCTATTTTATCTGTTAAGGTGTTTCCCCCTCTCGTCACTGTTGGGCATGTGAGTGTAGTTCAACACTGTCACTAGACGTCCATGATGGTGTTTTAAGTTTTAATCAAGCATCTATACTAAGATGGTTGTATTTCCCATCGTTTTTTAAAAATTTTTTGTAAGTATATATGCATTAATATAGTTTGTCTCCTTATAGATATTGTAATTACGTTCTTTAAACATCTAAAATGTAATTTTCTTCTTTTATACCACAGATCTGATGATGATGTTCTCGAACGCATCATGTGAAATAAAGCTAATTGCGACCGAGACTTTAAAAAAAAAAAAATTCATGCAGGCCTGACCTTATTAACGATGTCTGTGTAGACACAGGAATTAGTGATCATGATATCGTCATAGCGTCGATGGTGACCAAAGTTCATAAACCAATCAAGAAGGCTAGGAGCATGTTTTTGTTGGGAAGAGCCGATAAGCAAATGTTAGGATTGCACTTAGAAAATGAATGGGCGTCGTTTAATTCCGGAACTGTCGATTTAGAGGTATTGTGGACTAAATTTAAGTGCATTGTAAATAAAGGGTTAGAGAAATATGTGCCAGTAAAGACGATTAAGGATGAAAAAGATCCACCGTGGTATAATAATAATGTCAGAAAGCTGCTGAGAAAGCGAAGACTGTTGCACTCTCGATTCAAAAAAGAACACGCAAATGATGACAGGCAAAAGTTAGTTGAGATTCTTGCGTCTATAAAAAGATCGATGCGCGAAGCATACAATAATTACCACAGCCATTATCAAAAGATCTTTCCGAGAACCCGAAAAAATTCTGGTCCTATATAAAATCGATAGGCGGGTCAAAGCCCACTGTGCAGTCACTCGTTGATCATTCCGGGGCAGTAATAGAAGAAATCAAACGGAAAGCTGAAATTCTAAATTTAACCTTTAAGAAATCTTTCACGCAGGAGGACCGCACAAATGTACCATCATTTGATCAACATACTAATTCCGAAATGGAGGACATAGGAATAGGTATTTCCGGTGTAGAGAAGCAGCTGAGAGAGCTAAATAGGAAAATGCCTGCTGGTCCGGATGGAATACCAGTTCGGTTTTACAAAGAGTATTCTGCAGGATTGGCCCCCTACTTAGCTTGCATTTATCGCGGATCTTTAATTCAGCGCAAAGTTCCTAGTGTTAAAAAAAAAAAAAAGCGCAGGTGACTCCCGTTTATAAGAAAGGAGAGACAACTGACCCACACAATTACAGGCCAATATCGTTGACATAAGTTTCATGGAGAATTTTTGGAGCATATTCTCAGTTACAATATAGTAAATTTCCTTGAAACGGAAAAGCTTCTGACTATGAATCACCACAGGTTTAAGAAACATCGTTCATGTGAAACTCAGCTTGCCCATTTCTCACATGACATCTTGCGAGCCATGGATGAAGGGCAACAGGCGGATTGTGTTTTTCTCGACTTCAAAAAGGCGTTCTAAGCGGTGCCACACTGCAGACTGCTAACGAAGATACGAGCTTATGGAATAGGTTCACAGATTTGTGACTGGCTGGAAGACTTCCTAAGTAATAGAAAGCAGTACGTTGTTCTCGACGGCGAGTGTTCATCAGAGACGAGTGTATCGTCAGGCGTGCCCCAGGGGAGTGTGATAGGACCGCTATTATTTTCTATCTATATAAATGATCTGATGGACAGAGCAACTTGTAATTTGCGGCTGTTTTCCGATGATGCTGTGGTGTATGGGAGGGTGTCGTCTTTAACTGACTGTAATAGCATACAGGATGATTTAGACAAAATTTCTAGTTGGTGCGAACAATGGCAGCTAGCTCTCAATGCAGAAAAATGTAAGGTGATGCGCATGAGTAGGAAAAACAATCCCACAATGTTCGAATACAGCATTCGTAGTGAGCTTCTTGATGTTGTCGCGTCGTTCAAATATCTAGGCGTAACATTGTAGAGCGATATGAAATGGAACGAACATGTAAGGACAGTTGTGAGTAAGGCGGACAGCCGACTTCGGTTTATTGGGAGAATTTTGGGAAGATGTACTTCATCTGTAAAGGAGACCGCGTATAAAACGCTTGTACGACCACGTCTTGAGTATTGCTCAAGTGTTTGGGACCCGCAGCAGATCAGTTTAAAGGAAGACATAGAAGCAGTTCAGAGGCGAGCAGCTAGGTTTGTTACTGGCAGGTTCGACCAATGCGCGAGTGTCACGGAAATGCTCCGACAACTCAATTGGGGATCGCTGGAGGAAAGACGACGTTCTTATCGTGAATTTCTGTTGAGGAAATTTAGAGGGCCGGAATTTGAAGCTGAGTGTAGTACGATCTTGCTGCCGCCTACTTACATTTCGCGTAGTGATCACAAAGACAAGACAATAGAAATTAGGGCTCGTACGGGGGCATATAGGCATTCTTTTTTTCCTCGTTCTATTTGGGAGTGGAATAGGAAAGGTAATGCCTAGTAGTGGTACAGTGTACGCTCCGCTACGCACCTTACGGTGGATTGCGGAGTATGTATGTAGATGTAGATGTAAAAACAACAAAATATCGGCTTATATTCAGTTCTTTTATTCTCAAACAGGAGAACATATAGTATATCAGAGAATCAGAGAATACAGATACAAATGTGAATAAAATATTTGAGGCCCAGACCTAACTTAAGAATGAACTTTACCAATACATATACATAAAAACCCAAAACATTTAGTATTAAACAACGAATAAATGGAGAGTATCAAAGTCAAATTTTCCATGTATAATATTTGAAAGAATATAATCTTAACATATTTACTGATAAAATGAATGGTATG
This sequence comes from Locusta migratoria, assembly GCA_026315105.1. Lineage (NCBI taxonomy): Eukaryota > Metazoa > Arthropoda > Insecta > Orthoptera > Acrididae > Locusta > Locusta migratoria. Next base: position 77,523,603 of record CM048755.1, on the reverse strand, counting down.
AACAAGAACTGTAACCTGTAACTTTTATACCATTTCAAATTTGCTAGCTAGCGCATCAATAATGGCTCAGTTAAACCATGAGCAGTGTGTGGCAAAATTGTAATTCTTTATTATGTCCAGTTTCCCGGTTAGCGTATCATCTGATTTGTTAAATGTTGCAAATAAAATAATTTGATGCTTAGGAGGCCAAGTCTAGCAGCAGTTAAGGAGCTTTAGCACTTCTTTTTTAATTTTATGACAGAAGAGACGGTGTCACGTTTGATCCAAGTTAAGCATGATAGAAAAATATTTTGCTTCTTTAATATCAATACTTGTCCCCTTATTTTGGATCCAATTATTACTAAAAATTCCAAGTGAGAAGTAGCTGAGTTGATCTTTCTTGTGACGCCTTAGGTGCTCTCTCAGTGCGGGGTGTTAGTGAGACAATTAGTCAACGCAGTTCAAAAACTTCCCACATTTTGGATCAGCAAAATCAAGACTTTCATCAGAACTTATAAAGGGGCTACCTTGTTTTGCAAAATGCATAAGCACATCAACAATGACAACTAAAATCGATTTACAATGCATTTCCTCCACCGATATTTGTCATTGTAAGTTAATACCACTTTTATTTAGAGATGTTTCCCAAGAGCATCACCGTTTTTTGTGGCTTAATGAGTTTTTGTGCTCTGGAACCTTTTCATTTTAGATTGTCCACTGAGTGAGACCATTCTGAGCCATACGAGAAAAAAAATTGTCTCACAAGTAAACGTAAAGAAGTGTCACTCTCCGATTTTTCTGAAATTTGAATATGAAAAACTAAGGAACACGTATTTTTCTATGCGGCGCTAAAACATATTTAAGGGTTGAAATGGCCCTTCCAAAATGGAGGCTGAAATGGAAAAATTGCGATACTTAGAGATTAGTGAAATGATTTTAATGATTTATGTAATGAAAGTATCTTTTGATAGAAGACGAAAATCGGCCTAAATATATTGGAGGGGGAGCGAAAATTTGAGGGCCAGCTACCCCGAAAGAGACCAATTTTTTTGCTATAAAAATTAGTTTTGATTTAGTCGAAGTAGAATATGTTAAAACTTAAAAAGAAGGCTAATTAAGAAACACGCATTTTTCGTTTTTATCTATATCTATAAATGTGAATGTCTGTTCGGTGTACGTTTATCACGTCTGAATCACAAGACATAAAGAGCTAAAAATTTGTACAGTTACTAATGTCTACCCGGGGAAGGCTTTAGGCACGGTTTTATGGCAATCGGATATATATATATTAATGTGTGTCTGTTCGGTGTACGCTTGTCACGTCCGAACGACAAGACGCAGAGACTTGAATATTTTTACAGTTACTAATTTATACGTGAGGAAGGTTTTAGGCACGGTTTTATAGTGAATAGATATTTAGTAATTTGAAGAATATAATGCGAAATTCGGAACAATAATTACTCTTGGACAATTATATTTACTCTTTGAAAATGGTTTTATTGGTTGCATTGTTGCTTGAGGGTTGATAATGATAAAAGGGTGGAGTATATTATGATGGAAAGTAATCGGTGTATATAAAATTCTACGTGTGTGTGTGTTCATATTTCGCTCTGCAGCGAAAACTATAGAACGCAAGCGAATGGTCTGTGTGTAATTGTTGTCCGAAGTCTCCCGTTGTACACCATAGCAGTTCCTTGCCGATAGCTATAAGGGGGTGGAAGATATGGTGGTTGAAAGTCGTCAAATTATGAAAAAATTCGGACTGACGGCCAGCGATGACGTTCATGACTTTATAGCAAGGAGGTTACATACAGCGAAACGTGATGTCACAGACCATATCTTTGGTCTATGCGTGCTACAATGTCTTCAGCTCTTTCTCTGTAAGGAAATATAAGAATAAATAAAGAAAGAAGTAAAAAAGAAATTTCTTTTAATACATCTCTTTAAAAAATCGATTTGACGTTTCGCGCATTACATCAAGTGATCGACCTATGATGTGTTTAATCGTTATTGTTGAATTTCCTTCAATCCCTTCAGATATGCCGTTTCAGTTCAAAAGACTTCAGTTTCCAGTTCGTCTAGCTTTAGCCATGACAATTAACAAAGCTCAAGGGCAATCATTAAACGTCGCAGGAATCCATTTACAGCCCTCGCGTTTTTCACATGGTCAATTATACGTAGGTTGCTCAAGGGTGGGCAACCCAAAAAATCTCTACATTTACGCTCCAAACAATACTACAAATAACGTAGTTTACTAGAATGCCCTAAAATGAAATTAAAATGAATTTGGACATTACTCTCACGATACATGTTGAGATATTGCAGCACAGGCTATAAAGAATAATGTATGTATTATTTATTGTAAATCATTAAGCACTTCACATAATTTTATTTTTTTATTCGAATGTTGATTAAAAATGTAGGTTTCTAAGGAAGGTATTGTATTTGATTTCATCCTTCAAAACCAGTCTCATAGCACACTACTGAAAGATAGCATATCTATCATAATCAACCAACACGCAAGCGGAGCCGCGGGTTTAAGCTAGTATATACATAAATATTTGAGAGGCAAACAACCCGGATATTGCCGCTTACGTTTCACTGCCCATGAAACACCTTGTAAATATGTATTTTTGAACTTTTTATCTCTTTAATGTAGCGGTATTTAAAGTCGGTGATTCCGAATCTGATACGAGATTCTAAAAATTAAATATTGCTGATTCAGTATAGCGAACGAAAACTAGAAAAAAGTGTTTGAATAGCCAGTAGCTCGACATGCGACTTTCAAAATACTGTAAAATCTCCTTTTGAAATGATAGCGAATAAAAGTGAATAGAACATGTTAAAAATGTTTATTGGTTTTAGCCGGCGGCGTTAGCGTTGCTCGTGATATTGCGCGTCGAGGTGGCACGGCCAGATTTACATCTCTTGCAGCTGCTAGTTACTTCATGTGTAGCCCCGCAATCATCTGAAATAAAAGTACAACACGAGCTCAACTTCCATTTGACTATCTATAGACCAAGTAGCATGGTATGCATAACTGACCCTAACAGTACCTTGCGGAAGGCGATTAGTTCACGCCTACCTTCTGAAAATATTGTAACCTAACCAGGTGGATCATATTTTTAAATTATGAAAATAATTATAGTTTTAATAGTCTTCTATCACACTCTATATGTTTTAAAATTTTCAGTTAGACGTTACCCAAACAGTTAAGTCTGAGTAGTAGATATTGCTCAGTGGCTCTTTAAAAGTAACTTTCTTAAGAAAAGTCAACAATAATTGGATTTTCTCTTAAAATAACCACACCTTCTGGTAAAATGCATCACGGAAAATGCGCTGACATTGTTTGGGTTTTGGACTTTGCTTAGTAAAGACGGAGAGATTGGGCTACGGCGACATATTTTTTTTTTTATTTTTTTTTTTTCCTCGCTTGTTTTTACCGAAATGTACGTCGCCAATCAAACCACGGAACAAGACAAAGATGCGTTTTCTAACACTGTGAACACGCCGGGGAAACGCGCTTGGGTGTTTCAATATTTAAAAGTATGGTAGTTTATGAATGGAAATAATTTTTTAACATCTTCACTGTACATTGATACTTATGTATGTCGTGAACATGTGTTTTTAATATAGGTACGTTTACGAAGAAAATCAACAAAACGGATATGTAGTGTGCCTCTAGCTTTATTCTAAATGAATTCTAGCAAAGGTGTTTTACCGGTAATATAGTCCGAATAGTTCTTCCATTATATAATACAACTGTTGCATTTCAGATACCTTTGTGGGAAGAAGAGAGATCACTTCACGAGTTTAAAAAAAATTGGCATTGAAACAGTGGAGTGAAAATCATGATTCCTGCGTAACTAAAATTAATTATTTATTTACTAAATCACTTCCTGCATTTCATTTAAACCAATTTGACATTAACGAAGAAGATTTCTGAGCTTCTTCTTCCTTTCGTGACGCTTTCTTCCTGAATGCCACGTCAGATAGTTTTTTCTGACATCTTCCCACATGCTTCACGTAACTAATAAGCTCACAATCGGAGTTTCATCAGTCAGACTCTATTAGTCTAAATCACCTCAAATGCATTCGTTATAAGTAAAACAGGAGGGAAAACATAGAAAAAAGGCACGAGGAATTCATTTTCAAAAAACAAATTCGCAGTCCGTATTCTTGCCACTGCGGCGCGGACAACGCAATACTGGTGTATAAGCAGACAATGGTAGTCAGCGTGAGGCGCTCCAGTCACGGTCTGCACGGCCACTACGGTCGCGGGTTCGAATCCCCCCTCGGGCATGGATATTTGTGCCGTCCTTAGTCTTAGTTAGTTCATAAGTAGTTTGTAAGTTTAGGGAGTGATAACCCCGTAGTTAAGTCCCATAAGCTATACAAACATTTGAACAGTTTTTTGTAGTCCGCGGATTCGGAACTGCCCAGTATTTTTGTTATCTAAATAGCATGGATGCAGGTGCATCCGAGACATTACGTATTTAAAAGTTGCAAAAGAAATACGAGCAAAAGTACTTGTATTTGTTGATATGATGTCCGTTCTTTTCGGACATATCCGAAAGAACAGACACTATTTGTTGACAGTAACGGCCGTAAATTTACGAAATCGAAACACTGAAACATTTCGACCGTTTCGGGCCGTTGAAACAAATTCAATGACAAAGCTGAACATGTGTGCTGGCCTGGGATTCGAACCCTGATTTCCGCTTCGGGCTAGCGGTCGCTTTAGCCAGTTAGGCTAGGCAGGTTCGCTTCCCGTCCAACCCAAATTCTCAACTTGTAGCTTAATTCCCATTGACTCCTCTTGCTCAGAGCCTATTCTGGATTCCCGCAAAGGATCGAGCGTTTGAATGCGTCCGCATTGAAATTGTCATTGACTGTTGTGGGCATACTTACGATTATTGATATGGTCTCTGTTCTTTTCCAACACGTCGACAGTAAAACTTCGAACCATTTTAGTTCGTTCTGCCGATAACAATAATTCATAACTTAGATATCTCAACTTATCCCCTAATCGGTTTGACCACTGTATCTTCACTCATGAATAACTGAAAGAAGAAGATACCAGTTTTGTCTGTTCGGGCAGCCCCTTTTGATTGACAAGATGTGTCGTAACGTTCCTTAGTGGAGTTCTGGCTGCAGAATTTATAAAACGAAATGTCGTCCAAATTGTCTCTTCATCTTTCCCCAAAACGACGTCTCAGTCTTCATGATCGTCTAAATTTTGCTATTCTAAGGCATCCACAATTTCTTCAGGAACGACGACAGGACTCGTTATATATTGTATCAAACTTTGACAAAATTTCATCATCCACTTCACTGTCTGTGTCTTTAAAATTCTCAAGTTCTTCTTCCCTCTGTAATTCTGCTAGGATTTGGTCCTCACTGAGTGATCGAGGACCTCCAAAACCATCTGACATTTCAGCAAAAGGAAACCCGAAAGAGCAAACTGTTCCGTTCAAGTTGGGAAAAATAGTTCCTTTCCAAAATATCGGATGAACAAAAAACATTCTTATTCCCTATTTTATCAACGAAAATAGCCTTTAGGTTGTTTAAATTCTTGTTAATTTAATGAAACAACATTCCAGATTCCAGTATTTTTTATTTATTTATTTATTTATTTATTTATTTTTTTATTTTTATTTTTTTTTTTTTTTTTTTGAGTCACCCTTTGGATAGTTACAACGACTCGAGCACAACTGTGGATGTGGCTATTCAAGGAGGGGGTAATGGGAGGCATGGTGACGAATGTGGAGGGGGAAAAAGAGCGCCTGGGCTCCATTAGGACGCCAAGTGGGGGACGTACGATTAAGTTGGCGGAAGAAGTATCGTTCTGCAATCATCTTCAACTGCCGGATCTTTAAATTCCTTCAGTAATGTGTATCGAAAAGAACGCCGCCTTCCCAAACACCTCTGTGACACTCGTGTGTTGATGGAACCCACCAGTAACAAATCTGACAGCTCACTTCTGAGTTGCTTCTGTCTTTTTTTAAATCATCCTGGTGGGGATCGTACATATTCGAGTTGTACTCAAGTATGGGTTGCTCTAGTTTTGTATACGCAGTCTCCTTTACAAATGAACCACATCTTCCCAAAATTTACCCAACAAACCGAAGTCTTCTACCCACATTTCCCACAACTGCCCCTACATGCCCGTTGCAATCCATATAGCTCTGCATCGCTCATAGTATCGTAGGTGCAGGGCATTCTAACAGTTTCTTTTGGCGACAAGTTTATTGTTATACTTACGATGTCGTGGTTTCTCGTCTTGATGATCTTCTTCTAAATTTTATGTCCTTAATATCTTGTCTCTTGTGTGTCCTCCTCTTCATCGATAATTCTAAAAGCCCATCTTCTAAAATAATGGCACTTTATCGAGACGATGCCGCTAGGTTAACTGGCTGGGAACGACTTAACATCGCTCATTTCTGCATTCTAAAGCTACTTTCACTTTCATAATATTTTCACTTTCTTCTCCTTCTACATCTTCCCATTATTATTATTAAAAAACTGTATTCGCATACAGTTATCCTCTCTTTCACTAATTAAAGAAAGCGTCCCTCCAGTTCATTTTTACACATGCACATCCCAGCATAAACTTTTTTCTTTCAATTACCTTTTCTATGTTTACAAAAATGAAGAGAGATTGAATTTTCCCGTCGCCCGAAACCAAAACTTTTTGCGTACGTCACAGGTATCACATAAAACATGGTGATATACACACATTTATTTTATATTTGTCAATACTTGCATTAATACACTCGTAAGTACCTACAATTTTTGTAAGTTGTCAGTGACTCTGAATTATTATTGCATATAACGCGTATCAATAAACTGCAAACTGTATACTGCACGATATTACTAGGTCAGTTGAAGGTAAATATAATGGCGTGCGCCAGTTCAGTCATTGGACATATTTGGGCTGGAGATGTCAGTCTGCCTGTACCGTGTCAAATGTCCAAATGTTTGTAGAGCTTATGGGACTTAACTACGGAGCCATCAGTCCCTAAACTTACAAACTACTTATGAACTAGCTTATACTAAAGACGGCACAAACATCCGTGCCCGGGGGGGGGGGGGGGGTATTCGAACCCCCGACCGCAGCGGCCGTGCAGACAGTGACTGGCACACCGCAGACCGCTCGGCCACTGCGGCCGGCTACCGTGTCAACTCAATAAACGAACACAGTAGTGCAGAAAGAGCACAATTATATTCAAATTAGTATTTACTACGCCGGCCGCGGTGGCCGAGGAGACTGAGGCGCTCCAGTCACGGTCTGCACGGCCACTACGGTCGGGGGTTCGAATCCCCCCTCGGGCATGGATATTTGTGCCGTCCTTAGTTGTAAGTAGTTTGTAAGTTTAGGGACTGATGACCCCGTTGTTAAGTCCCATAGACTCTACAAACATTTGAACATTTTTTTAGTATTTACTACCTTTGGGAAACACACCTTATAGCAGTATAAGGAAATAAATAACTTTATTATGTCACAAAGATATCAGGCGAACGAGGTAATGATGTAAGTCTGGTGGACCTATAATTTGATCGTATATCTACTACTTAACGCGCACAAAATAGCCTTTATTTCACTAGTATGAAGAAATTTGCTTAAAAATAATTTTGTGTTCTTTGTGTGCGACTACTTTGACATAGACTTTGATCTGGAAAATTCACAGTCAAAATACGAAAAAGGGTTTGTTTGGGGTCTTCAAGAAGGCTAGGAGCGCGTTCAGCTTTGCACTGTCTTGTTTGTTTAATGAGACTGTTGCTACTCGTTTCTTTTACGTCGCTCACGCATCCAGAGCCAATTTCTAGAACGTAGTACCTCGGAAGACTATTTGTTTGTAGTTCTGTTTCCTTCTACGAAGTAAATTACTAAATAAGCTTATTATCCTCGAAGCCATCTATTGTCAACATCTAACAACTTCTCCGTACTGTAAAATGTTGTGAACCGCACTGGCGCGCAATTACACGTGATGATAAAACGGATCTTTAATGGGAACGAAAGTTCCGGCCGGTTGGTGCGCTAATGACACTGACTGCAGCACAGAAATGCGAAGGACTTGTGTATAGTTGCCTCTCATTACGTTCTCACTAATATTTGTTGTATTTCTCGGCTGATGTAATGCCCGCAGCAAAGAGTAATGCACCAGCGTTTACGAAATTGTTGGTGCTTTCATACCACAGATAACTCATTCCTCCGCTCTCGAAGACAACATTGTGCTCCTGAATAATGAATGGCATACCAAAATTATTTTATATGACACATGACAAAATTTTATTTTCCACAGTTCACCACTACTAAATATTTGAGTGTAATGCCAGATATAAGATTCTGTGAGACAGTCTACATATATTCTTTGCAAACCGCCTATCAGTGCGTGGTTGATTGTACTTCACATATATTTGTGTCACGTACAGCTCGCGAAAAAATAAATAAATAAATAAAGATTGGTGCAGGGAATTTTTTATCTCCATTCTCTCCAATTTCATCTCCTGGTCTTTTCGCAGAAATATTTATAAGAGGAATCTAGACCCTTCGAGGAAAGTTCGCTTTCGTAAATTTAACAAAACCTTAAATCAGACGGTGGTGCAGAACGCCTACAGTGGCTGCACTGGCGCATCTTCGTGACGCTTCCGCACGGACTAAACAAACTTGTAACTATGCGCTCGATCTTTTCTATGTCTTCTGTGAACTCTTATGTGGTACGGATTCCACACTGATGTTAAATATTCAAGTACTGGCGAAACACGTGTTTTGTAACCTACTTCCTTTGTTGTAGGGCAGCAGTTCCCGAGGATTCTTCCAGGGGGTCTCTCTGGCATCTGCCTTACCGACGATTAATTTTATATGCTCGTTCCATTTCTAATCGCTCGTTATGCCTATTCCCAGACCTCCGCAGTCCGTGATATGGTGCCTCAGACCACGCGGTCATCCCTGCACGACATGAATACTTGACATATACGTAGAATATGGCAGCAACCAGTCGCAAATATTTCTTCTGTTGTTCTAGATCTACATTCACTGTGTGACTATTATCAATGCTTACAATATAGATTAAATATATGAAAGTATTGAATTATTATGTTGTAGATTCACAACTTGTATGAGTTTTAATCTAGATTGTAAGCATTACTAATGGTCACATAATGACCGAAATATAGACCTGGCACGGTAAAGGAAATACTTGCTGTCATCTTCTATATATTAAAAAAAAAGAAGCGGTCCGGCTTCTTTGCTTTGGTCTACGTTACACGTCGCACAATAAACTTTCTACCATGTTTTGTACATCCAATCCATGCGAAGGCTTACAAAAGGCAAGGAAGTAACAACAAACACCATGGCTCTTAATTACAGTAGACTGTGTCACACTAAAGTAGTGATTCCCACCTGCAAGAGGTCCACACCAGCGGAAAAATAATTTGGGAGTCTATTTGTAGTAAATGGGATCCACGATAGTGGTTCACATTTAGGAAGGTCGTAACCAAATTCAGAATTATTCTCACAATGCTGAAGCTTGATCCTGTTCACTTCATTGACTAAGGGAGAGATTGGAGGAATTCTTTATTTTCGGTCTCCTGCTGCAGGGCCGTAGTGAGGGTTTTTTTGAGGTATGGGGGACTCATATGATTATGATGTATATAGTCTAACTTGTAAAGCATTTTTTCGCTCCACCCTTTTACAGTTAAAGTTATCAAAATTAGTCGCACCATATCAGGCGCGAAAACACATTTGAAGTTAGGAATACGTAAAAAAAAAAAATAATAATAATTACACAAAAGGCAGGGGGTCTACACAGGGCAGAAACATTTTACAAGGGGTGTACGAGACAAAAAGTTTGGGTACCCCTGCACTAAAGTAATCAATATTCATTGCTGTTTGTGTCGATCGGACATGTTCGAAAGAGAGAGAGAAAGGGAAAGAGAAGACACGTTATTTTTGGTGTTGGAAGTTACCATATCATTATACAGAGCAACGCAGCTGCCCCGACCATTCGTGTAATTGCAGAGAATGAAGCTCGTTCTCTATTTCCGGGCCAGGAAATATCTGTCTCCATAAAAATGTCAACGGCCGTGCCCAGGTGGATGCACCGGTTCCCGCCAGATAACGAATTAAGCACCGTCGGGCGTGGCCAGTAGTTGGCGGGTGACCATCCGGGTACGTCACGTGCTGTTGACAAATTCCCTTTGTCTTACGGCAAAGCGGACAGGAGGAGTGGCGGTGCAAAGTCCTCGATAACAAGTCTTTGCACCAATGTCCTCGATTAAATTCCAAAACCTCTCCGCAGCGTCTGATGGAGTGATGGCATGGGGTACTGTTGATGGTGATCCGTCCATCGGATGGGGACGTTCAGCTCTGCGGTGCTTTTCTAGAGGAGCAGGCTATGTGCCGGCACCGGGTTTTACCTCGTCCCTTCTCCCATTATCCCCAACACGACCACGACACTACACTATACACGAACCCATTACAATCACCTACACTTTAACAGAGACACTTCAGTGCACAGTTCTCAAAGTTCGCGAAGGAAAGTTGCTCTCTTGCGCGAAGGACAGGAAAAACCTTTCTAATTAAGTGGCTCGAACCTACCCTTCGGGGTTTCCCAGACATTCACGCCATACGACTTGACTTTTTACCATAAAAATTTAAGAGTTCCTTAACCGTTTTTCGCCGCTGTCGTGGTTTTCTTACAAGTAACGTGTAATGGAACACGAATAATCATAAACTATGGATCAAATTTATAAAAGTATATAAAGCATTTAATGCATTAATAGAACGAGTAAACGGTGAACGTCGTATACTCGTGCATCTCGCAGCGTAACGCATAATATATTTGCACAAGGTCGTGCCCCACAACTCATAAATGTCTGAAGAACATCATGATTGCTGCCAAGAGGTGCTGATAAAATTTCTTTATTTAAAAACCAGTTTCTGTCTACACACCATCGTCAGGTTCGTAAAAGCATTTACAACATCGTATTAGCGATATAACATCATTGGCGTCAGATAATGAAATCCATGAATTCGTCACAGTTGTCTCGTAGTAATATAAAGTGCATCGTCAGTCATATGCTTACGAATAACAACGTAATTTGTGTTATTACGAGACAACTGTGGAGAATACAAGGATTTTATTATCTGACACACATGATTTTATGTCGCTAATACGACGTTCTAAATGTTTATTCGAACCACCGAGCGAGGTGCGCAGGGGTTATCACACCAGACTCCCATTCGGGAGGACGGCGGTTCAAATCCACCTCCAGCCATCCAGCTTCATGTTTCCCGTGATCTCCCTAAATCACTATATACAAATACCGGGATGCTTCCTTTGAAAGGGCACGGTCGATTTCGTTCCCCATCCTTACCCGAAAGTCCGAACGTAAGATCCGTTTCTAATTACCGTGCTGTGGACGGAACATTGAATCCCAATGTTCCTTCCTTCTTTCTTTCCCGTCTCGAGAACACCTCTCTCCATGAAATGTTCAAATGTTTGTAAATCTATGGGACTTAAATATTCTGGTAATAGTCTCTAGGCTTACAAACTACTTTAACTTAAGCCAAGGATAACAAATACACCCATGCCCGAGGGAGGACTTGAACCTCCGACGGCGAGCAGCGGGGCGCCTTGGAACGCTCGGCCACTCCAACGCGGCCCTCTCTCCATGAGGCAGGAAGAGAGCAAGCGGAATTACCTGCAGGTGTAAAGCGGATTTGGAATGTGTGGAAGAAAATGTTCAAATGTTTGTATAGTCTATGGGACTTAACTACGGGGTCATCAGTCCCTACACTTACAAACTACTTATGAACTACCTACGAACTAGGACAGCACAAATATCCATGCCCGAGGGGGGATTCGAACCCCCGACCGTAGTGGCCGTGCAGACCGTGACTGGAGCGCCTTAGCCCCCTCGGCCACCGCGGCCGGCAATGTGTGGAAGCAGTTGGGAACTGCTATCGGTCGTCGCAGGACCTCTCGTTACCCGTTGGCTGTGCGAACACGTGTCCTATCCGCCCACAAGATGTATGTCGCGGCCTATATCACAGATTATCCTATGCCCCTATCGTCCGAGTCCTCTTATGCCGCAAATGTTCGTGGACAGGCACAGGTTCACAACAGTTGGCGGTTCCGCCCAGCTGCCGTTTTGTGCTTCTTCATTAAAAGGGGGGCAAGAAATATGCTGCGCTTGCAGTTCGGATTGATTGCTCCATAAGGGTTCAACACAAAAGTTTATCTAGCAAAAGCAGAAGGGGTACTTTTTTGGAAATAGATGTATGGCAAGCAGGACTGGCACACTGCCACATGTTGCAGCGTATCGGACGTTTTGGATAATGGTGGGAGAGAACCGTCCTACCAGTCCACAAGGATATTTTCCGCGGAATAGCCGTGCACACTGAGGCGCCTTGCTTCGGTGCGCGCGGCCGTTCGCCGTCGAAGGTTCGAGTCCTCCCTCGGCCATGGGTATTAGTATTGTTCTTAGGATAAGTTAGCTTAAGTAGTTTGTAAGTTTAATTAGGTCTCATAACTTCATAAACATTTGAACATTTTCCGTACTGCCGCCCGTTGCGTAAGTAACCTGCTTTCTTCCTGTTCACAACCAAACTTTGATGTCCGCTAATCTCAAAAAATGTTCAAATGTTTGTATAGTCTATGGGACTTAACTACGGGGTCATCAGTCCCTACACTTACAAACTACTTATGAACTACCTACGAACTAGGACGGCACAAATATCCATGCCCGAGGGGGGATTCGAACCCCCGACCGTAGTGCCGTGCAGACCGTGACTGGAGCGCCTTAGTCCCCTCGGCCACCGCGGCCGGCCCCGCTAATCTGTCTGCCTGTCGATCTTCTCCTTTTCTTCAGAAGTAGGTTGAATTATCAAGCTGTAATTTATGTCAAACACTTAGGATGCGTAAAAAAATTGAAGCTTCGAAGTCATCGCAAATAAAATATACATCATTTATGTTATATATTTTTATACTGCTAAAGTCACTCATCAGCACATATAGAAGAACTACCTCCACACGTAATTAACTATGTACCGAATCCTCAGAGTGCTGGTCCTACTCGCACGTGCCCAGTTTTTAATTTATATTTTCTGCACTGAATAATGAGTGATATCAACATAACTTAGTTTATGCACTGGGTGAGTGGTATCATAGCCGCAAAACTTTTCTGTCAGTCTACTCTGGCCACAAGAGCTACTGCAGTTAGATAAAAAATTAATTACATAACTTCATTTTCCTCTGACACAGTAGGGTTTTGCTCTTTAATATCTCGTGGGCAACCTAATATTTTTTAATCAGAGCCCGTTTTTCGCAAGTGTCTGTTAGAACGTATTTAGTGATAAATTACTTTTTAACGAACTGTAACAATCTTTTTTGAACACTTTTATTCCATGATTTGTTTAAGGAAATGATCTCGTGCGACTCAGATAAAACGTTTCTTTTTTGCAGCATAAATTGTGCTAGTGTTCGTTAGTGTGACCTTTCTGGTCTGAAGGGTTTCTTGTTGAGTTTAGAGTGAATATGGCTCACAAAACTGTGATCTTGTACACGTTTTTCACCGTTAAAGTTTTAGTGCATACTCCAGAATATTTAACGATCGTTTTCTTTCGTTTAACTCTCTTCGAATGTAGCTTTCGAACTAGTGTCAGTTAAGTTTCACTAATCATAGTTTTTATCTAATCATTGTTCCTTTAAAATTTGTAAAAGAGATTCACTATCAACTGAGTCGTAGGCCTTTTCAAAAATTACAAATGTGCATACAATATCGTTACTAGAAATCACTCGCGAACTAAGGATTAGTTTTATTTTAAGAATTTGTTCCGAACAGGATTAGTTTGGTCTAAAACCAGCTTGGCATTCACCAATTTTAGCTTCCAACTGTACTTGGACTACATCAAGTAAACATGGCGAGAGAATTTTGTATCTGAGCGACAGAACAGAGATTCCCTGGTATAATTATTGACATCGGTTCTATCTCCTTTTGTGGAATGGATGAAATAGGGAAGTATCCAGTCCTCAGGCATTGTCTCAATTTCCCAGATATATCCTGTTACTTGAGTGATATCTTTTATGGTGTTAGGATAAATTAATTTTAGTAGTTATGCAAATGTACCGTCTTCACCGGATGCTTTATTGTTTTTAAGTCTCTTAATTTGTTTAGTTATTTCGATTTCGTCATGTTATTTAGAGTTAGGGTTGGTGTTATTAGTTTGATGAGGTTGGAATTTATTCCCTTGTACTGGAAAGTGTAATAGTTTCTGAAAACAATTAGCGAGTACTATAAAATTTTCGTGATTGTTAAGACCCAAAGTACGAAAGTCGAAAAGTTGGATATTTGCATTTCGTAGGTTTATTTTTTTTTTATAAGTCTGTGTGATTAATTTAGATGTTTCTTTCTTACAGTTAGAAACATGTTGTACGTAATTTTCAGTTTTGTTACTATTCCAATTTTTAATGCCCCAAGCCTAGATTTAACTGCTGTTTCACAATCCGAGTTCCACCAAGGGTGTTTTTGTTTCTTTCGAAGCGGAATTAAATTTTGTGCTGTTTTGATAACTTTTATTTTAAGCTTTGCTAGTTGTTGGCTTGTGTTTTGTCTATTTCACTTGTTAGAGTTGGGGTTATTTTAGCAGTGTCAAATTTTTGGACAACCTTTTTTGTTTTGAGGAGTTTTTGTGGTTGAAGTTGTACTTTTATTCGCCTTAAATAATGGTCAGAATCAATATTAGCCCTTGTCCTAAGTTGGTTATTTAAAATTCCTGTATAGTTAGGATTACTAAATTGGTATGTGATCGATTTGAAATTCCCCAATAAATGTACGGTATTGGATGCCCGTCAAGAATTCTGTTGACAGTGGTTCTTTTTAAAACGTGTTGACATGATTAAAAACCTTTTTTTATGTTTCAACAAGCTCAAATCATATTCAAATCACATGTTTGTAAATATGTGGGACTTCACTACTGAGGTTATTAGTCCTTATGCTTACAAACTACTTAAACTAACTTTTGAACTAAACTAAAGACAACACACACAGACACCCATTCCCGAGAGAGGACTCGAACCTCCGACGGCGAGCAACAGCGCGCTCCGCAACAAGGAGCCTTAGAGTGCTCGGCCACTCCACCGCGGCTTTCAACAAATCTCTGACTTTTTTTCCTTTTACGTACAGGAAACCCACCAACAGCTTTCTTATTTTTCATCTCTCTTTTTCCTAACTGAGCATTAAAATCAGTCATTAAAATAATGAAGTGGTTTGAGGGAATTTTCGAGATGATGCTTTCGTCTTCGGTTATTTGTTGAATTGTTAGATTGAATAATGAATTTTCTGTGATTTTTAATTCTACTTGGTCGTTTTTAGATTCTTTAAACCAGTTGGGTTTTGCTGTTTCAGGCTTTCACGACGTAATATATTCTTGAAAGGTTCACGGCAGTTAGGTCGGATGGTATTGTAATACTCGGACAATAATTCAGTTGGGGTTTGTTTTGCAGTTACGGAAGGAGTTAAAGATTTATTTGGTTAATCTATTAGGGTTAACTCTGAGAAGATAAAATTATTCTTCATTTTCGCAGACTTTTCGAAGGCTTATCAATTTCATTACAGAGTGTCTCTTTATTGACTGTATTATATACTACCCTGAAATTTTGGTGCTATGATCTGTCCTAAGGGTTTGCTTTCCTTAGCTCTAGTTTCTCTATTTGGCGTTTGAAACTCATGTTTAGTATGTGCTGCGTATAGTGCCTCGGTTTTGATAACTATTTTATATAGTTTAAATTCGGATATCCTTGAGAGTGATTTCCTATTGTATGTTTCTTTTGTTAGTTGGAAGATAAGTTCAGTTTTATTTTACTGGACTCTATTGCTTTGACCCGCAGCATTCCAACTAATCCATTAGATGCAAACGTAGGCTTCCGCGGTTGTTGTCACTATCAATAAAATTCTTCCCGGTCGTCATTTTATAAACTATACCGACGTTTCGGCCACTGTTGCAGGCGGCCTTCATCAGGGTCTGTGTCTGACTGTCCGACACAGTCTGACACAGTCTGACAGTCAGACACAGACCCTGATGAAGGCCGCTTGCAACAGTGGCCGAAACGTCGGTATAGTTTATAAAATGACGACGCGGTCTCATACCCGCAAGAATTCTATTGATAATGCATTAGAGTTACTTAACTGTATCATTTTTTTTTTCAGTATTTACCTGGGAGTTTGTTGTTTGCCATAATTTTTTTCGGAGTTGTAAAAACCTTTTTCTGCTCGTTTTTCTAGTTTAAAGATTTGGTCCTGTGCTTCCTCCATTGTTTCAGAACACACAGCCACATCATCTGCAAAAGCCGTAACATTGATTTTACTAATTTTCTTTTTGCCACGCAGTCTAATTCCACTCTTTATATTTTTGTTCCATTCTCTAACTACTCACTAAGGCGCACAATTGAACAACAACAACGTGAAAGTCCATCTCTTTATCGTACCACTGTTCTTTATTTCCATGGGATTTGAGAATTCACTCATCCTGAACTTAACTTTCGAAAACGTATTTTTATAGTCGCTTTTATGTTGCAAAAGAAAGATTCTTTACCTCAACATGAGTAGCTCACGATCCAAAGGCCATCGTGAAATAATTTCAAGAGGGGATAACAATACACTGTTGCTTATCGCAGTTTAGACAACACTAAATAGTAAGTATTCGGTACAATACTTCTTTCAATCGACACTTGAACGAGGACCAGGAAATTTCCATTAGACGAGTGGATTCAAACTGACGACCCAGTAGCCAGTACCCCATTATCTGAATCAGTCGGCTTCCTTATCGTAATTCCGAATAATTACTTGGGAATGACACTGTTGTCGCAAGCTATTTACTTTTCGTTCCCGCCCCGCTAAACTGCGGCCGCGCTAACGTTGTGAGAAATTCTCAGGCTCTTCACACCCTCCCGCACGAAGTGGCTCTCGTCAGCCCAATTAATTTCCTGTTGATTAAAGTTTGAATCTAAAGCGGTCTGCGTATCGGGCTATCTCGGCGAAAGAGTCGGCCGGGCTCTTTTTGCCGGCGCGGGTCCTTATTGCAACGCGCCACTCTGTATTTCTCATACGTAACCGCAATAACGCCGATTTAATCGAACTAGCCGCGCTATTACCGAGATACTGAAGCCATCAAAGTTATGAAAGATAAGACAATATTACATATTAACAAGCGTTTCAGGGCCGGACTCGGCGGAACGTATTTTATTAACGAGCAAATGTGACACTGGCGCTTGCTCCTTTTTGGTCGGCGAGCGGCTATATTGCGGCGATGGCTCCTCCGACAAAACCCGCCGCACCTTCCCAGCGCGCCCCTATTCAAAACTGCCTTTCGTGGAAGCGTCAATACTCGTGGCAAATCGCTTTCACAGAGGGGACACGGTTCGCATAATCCGTCGATTAAGGAACAGTCGGCGGTAAAATATACGCGTCGCCAGCTACGCGCGGCAATCAAATTCCTAAAATACGACCCGAGCACCGAATCGAAGCTCAACTTTTCTACACACGCGTGTCTTCAATTTCGTATTTAATGTGTGGCAAACAGGCGCGGCGCTAAAGGCATTAAATATCTGTTCTCCGATTGTTGAATGTAATGATTGTGTATAGAGTTACCTTCGATGTCATTTTCTTCCCTTCACATTCTCTAGACCTTGCTGTCGACAGGCCGTTTAAAAGGAAACGATCACTTCGTCGAGTAGCTTTCCTATAAACTATATGCCTACCCACAAGAGTCAAGAACAAATTTCTGATGTAACTGACTGTAGGAAATAAAAACTGGTACACCCTCAACCCTTTCAGTCCCACATGATGAAATCAGATTTGGAATATTTAAAATTCAGTGGTGGTCTAACGGTAAGACGTCTGCCTAGTAAGCATGGAGGTCCGGGTTCGATTCCCGGCCGCATCACAAATTTTAATTCAATGCTTCGGATTTGTCAATAATGTCTTTGACATATTCGAGACGAAAATCCGTCTCAGGGATTGTTTACTTGTAAACTGATATTTATATCACCTTAACCTGTTCCAATATGTCCATTGCCGGGATGCTATTTCCGCTGCATGGAGAGCCTTGGCAGTAGTGGCAATTATCTTTGGAACACTGAAGCTGAATTAAAGTTTGTGACGTGGAGGGAAATCGTACTTAGACTATTCCAAGGCGCCTTAATCATTAGTGGTGTAACGGCATTTAAATGGCGAGAGGCCGCCTTTCCTTTAATGATATACTAAACATCCCCCTTGTGGATTAATGTCTATTATTATAAAAAACAAAACCTGGCTGTTCACGATTCACGAGTTAAGAGAAGATAAATAAAGAGAAAAGGCAAAGAAGTTGACTGAATTGCAGAGAAACGATAGAAACAAAACGGTAACATTCATGTTTCGAGAAGACGAACTCGGATGCGTTCGGAGAGCCAGGAAAAAAAACGTCTCTGATGGAGGCACATCAGTTTTATTTTGTTATCTATGGAGGAAGATTTTGATTTCATCGTGGAAGCGATCCACTACCTTCGCCTGAAGAAGCAGAAGAAATTACTTTGCCCAAAGGCCGATGAGGCCGACGCCGATGAAGGCGAATTTGGTGAGCGGAAGGACGGGTTGTAGGGGAGGAAGGAGACCCGAAGAGAGAGAAAAAACAAAAACAAAAAAAAACAAAAAAACAAAAAAAAAACGGTAAGTTCAACAAAAAAATTTCTTTTTCAGGGACACTAAAAATGATAAAATGTAATACATAAAATAAACTTACTCATGTAAAATCAGTGTAAATATTGTTATTTGTACATCAAATTTTAATAAACGTTGTTTTAAAAAAAAAGTAAGACGTCTACCTAGTAACCATGGAGGTCCGGGTTCGATTCCCGGCCGCATCACAAATTTTAATTCAATGCTTCAGGTTTTCAATAATGTCTTTGACATATTCGAGACGAAAATCCGCCTCAGGGATTGTTTATTTGTAAATTGATATTTATATCAAAATGTGTGTTTTAAAATTTTTTGTTGAACTATTGATTTTTATGTCATGTATTTCATTCACAACACAGACGTTGTCATTGAGGTATTTTTATTACTTGGACGTTATTTTGTTGATAGTTAACATTGCCAGATCAATAATGGTAGCAAAAAATGTTCAAATGTTTGTAATGCTTAAGGGGCTTAACTGCGGGGTCATCAGTCCCTAAACTTACAAACTACTTATAAATTAGCTTATACTAAAGACGACACAAACATCCATGCCCGAGGGGGGGATTCGAACCCCCGACGGCGGACTGCCGCGCGCACCGCAACACGACGCTTCAGCACGCGCGGCTAATGCTAGCACAATCTTCGCCACAGCACCAAAGACAAGACAATTCACTGCTGGAATAAAATAAAAGGAAACACACTCACGCTCACACTCTCATCCACGTACAGACGACAAAGCAACACAACCTCCAAGATGGACAGATTACTGCCTCAGAGTGGCTACACGCCGTACCAGGCGGCAAAATGTACTAGAAGCATGTTGCTCATAAACAAAAATGCAACTTTAAGGATTGATCCACATAATACGGTATCAATCAACTTTCAATACGTTGTTGTCCAGGAACAACGCTGAGAATGAAAGGGTTAAAATTTTCCATTTCACTCAAGATTTATTGTTGAAACAGTCCATATGGACTACAAGAAATGATTCCATTTACAAATCAGTAGCTCAAACAATACTGAGATCCCAGCTGTCCATCCATGCTGAAACACCCATATTAGTAGCCGTGTGGCCTCCTCGGGCGCGAATTCTGACATCCATTCGATCGTACAGAAGACGAATACAGGCTTTGGATATATCATTCTACGTCGGCTTGAAATGATCCCGTAGTTCTGCAAGAGTTGTGGGTCGACGATTTGCACGTATCAGCTGTCCTCCCACCGTATCCCAGCCAGGGAAGCTGCCAACGTCTCGCAGAGCATTGGCCCCCTAGTTAGCTTGCATTTATCGCGAATCTTTAATTCAGCGCAAAGTTCCTAGTGATTGGAAAAAAGCGCAGGTGACTACCGTTTATAAGAAAGGAAAGAGAACTGACCCACACAATTACAGGCCAATATCGTTGACATCGGTTTCATGTAGAATTTTAGAGCATATTCTCAGTTCGAATATAGTAAATTTCCTTGAAACGGAAAAGCTTCTTTCCATGAATCAGCACGGGTTTAGGAAACATCGTTCATGTGAAACTCAGCTTGCCCTTTTCTCACATGACATCTTGCGAGGCATGGATGAAGGGCAACAGGCGGATTGTGTTTTTCTCGACTTCAAAAAGGCATTCGACGCGGTGCCACACTGCGGACTGCTAACGAAGATACGAGCTTATGGAATAGGTTCACAGATTTGTGACTGGCTGGAAGACTTCCTAAGTAATAGAACGCAGTACGTTGTTCTCGACGGCGAGTGTTCATCAGAGACGAGTGTATCGTCAGGCGTGCCCCAGGGGAGTGTGATAGGACCGCTATTATTTTCTATCTATATAAATGATCTGATGGACAGAGTATTTGTAATTTGCGGCTGTTTGCTGATGATGCTGTGGTGTATGGGAGGTTGTCGTCTGTAACTGACTGTAATAGCATACAGGATGATTTAGACAAAGGTTCGACCAATGCGCGAGTGTCACGGAAATGCTCCGGCAACTCAATTGGGGATCGCTGGAAGAAAGACGACGTTCTTTTCGTGAATTTCTGTTAAGTAAATTTAGAGGGCCGGAATTTGAAGCTGAGTGTAGTACGATCTTGCTGCCGCCTACTTACATTTCGCGTAAAGATCACAAAGACAAGATAAGAGAAATTAGGGCTCGTACGGAGGCATATAGGCATTCTTTTTTGCTCGTTCTATTTGGCAGTGGAATAGGAAAGGAAATGCCTAGTAGTGGTACAGTGTACCCTCCGCCACGCACCTTACGGTGAATTGCGGAGTATGTATGTAGATAGTTTCACGCGCAGTGTTAGGGAAACGACACATCCTCTTCAAATAGTACATCACATTCGTGTTATGAGAATAGAAAAAGCACGTGTCTTACAACATTCTGCACGTTCCAAGCACTGGTCAGCGTTCCCTCCACAGTCACCAAAGACAAAAGAAATTGTAGCTTATCGCACCCCAGACCATAAAGCCCATTTTACACGACGAACTTTCTTGTCTCAGTTGAGAACTAGAGACGACTTGGTCTACTGCAGCGCCCCTGACGAGCTGCTCCCATACTGCGTCGCGCCTGTTTATAAATCTATGGGACTTCACTGCGTTGGTTGTTAGTCCCTAGGCCTACAAACTACTTAAACCAAGGTAAACTAACCTAAGGACAACACACACACACACATACACACACACACACACACACACAAACACACACACACACACACACCCATGCCTCAGGGAGGACTCGAACCTCCAACGGCGAGCAACCACGCGCTCCGCAGCGAGGCGCCTTAGACCGCTCGGCTACTCCACCGCGACACGTCGCGCCCGTCTCGAGTAGTCATTTTCGTTTAGACGTAAACCGCAAAACTGTAGAACTGTCTGCTGTGTAGTTTCGCAACTGAATGAAGTTAGCTTATATGACACTTTTTACGTAGGGGCAGGAAAAGGATAATGACGAAAGGATAAGTAATAGTTGATGTTCTTCTCAAATTTATGTAGCAAATTATGAATACAATTGAAAACCTAAATAAAAGAAAAATGTCATTCAAAATTTTGAAAACCTACACATTTATTTGCCGAAGAAATTTTACACGGGCAAACACATGAAACAATCTCGAAAATGCTGTAAAAAGCTACTATTTACTTTACATATCTTGTTTTCTTGCTAACGGTCAAAATAACATCGAAAATCACTTTCTCGTCTATTAATTCTGACTCTTCTATTGATATAATTTTCGGTAAAACACGTTTATATATTTATGCTCGTATATATACACAGTGTACGTTTTTTTTCCTGTAAAACGAAAATATGTTGCTGCTTGTAGATATTTCATACCTTTTGTAGGAGAAATCTAGTAAAAAAAACAATATTAGGCTCTGGTGCAACTTTCTTATACATAATATTAATGGTGGTTTTTCGGTGTGATGAAAACACAAAGCAAATAACAGAATAAAGTTACAGATTCGAAAGCATTTCTGTAATATGAATGCACTCGGCCAGAATAGGTTAACTTCCGATGTTAGCAGAGACCACTACAGTTCCTTGCTTCTGCGCATGCGCATTCTGCGGCACACTCGAAAATTTAGAACTCCACACTGGGCACAATCTATAGATTATTGACGTCATAGACGCACTCGCGAAGGGGTTGGCTACTGAATTACGCACAGCCACGATAGGCGCGCGCACTTCGAGTAGTCAGTTTTCATCACAAAGTCGATCGGGCTTAAGGCGTGAGGTGAGGCCAGTGTGTCTTGCCCTCTACTAGATGGCGTTCGACAGGTCTCGGCCGTGAGCAGAATCTGCTTTCATGGATGAAGAGCACGGCACTCCGCCTCCCAGGTGATCCTCTGGCGGCACGTCCACGGCCGCGTCATGCCACACACTGCAACAAGTTCCCGCCAGAGGTTCGAGCTCTCCCTCGGCCATGGGTGTGTGGTTCTCTTTAGTGCAAGTTAGTTTGTTGTTTCCAGAATGAAATTATCACTCTGCAGCGGAGTGTGCGCTGATATGAAACTTCCTGGCAGATAAAAATCGTGTGCCGGAACCGGCAATCGAACCTGGGACCTTTGCCTTTCGCGGGCAAGCGCACTACCGACTGTGCTATCCCGACACGACTCACGATGCCGCTTCACAACTTTACTTCCGCCAGTACCTCGCCTCCTACTTTCCAAACTTCACAGAAGCTCTCCTGCAAACACGCATGACTAGCACTCCTGGAAGAAAGGATATGGTAGAGACATGGCTTAGCCACAGCCTAAGGGAGGCGAGCCTAGGAGGCGAGGTACTGGCGGAAGTAAAATTGTGAGGCGGCATCGTGAGTCGTGTCGGGATAGCACAGTCGGTAGTGCGATTGCCCGCGAAAGGCAACGGTCCCAGGTTCGAGTCCCGGTTCCGGCATACAATTTTAATCTGCCAGGAAGTTTCATAGTTTGTTGTTGTTCTGGTCTTCAGTCCGGAGACTCAAATGTTCAAATGTTTGTAGGGTCTATGGGACTTAACTACGGGGTCATCAGTCCCTAAACTTACAAACTACTTATGAAGTACTTCCAACTAAGGACGGCACAAATATCCATGCCCGAGGGGGGATTCGAACCCCCGAACGTAGTGGCCGTGCAGACCGTGACTGGAGCGCCTCAGTCTCCTCGGCCACCGCGGCCGGCAGTCCGCCTACTCTATCCTAAGCAATCCTCTTCACCTCCTCTATCAATATTTTTCTTCACTTACTGCCCTTGTTTATCACTCACCGCCAAATTCCTTACGGTGGGTCGTTTCAGACCTCTTGGCCGCTGAGATGCGTGTGTGGGCCCTGATGAGAAATCTGTTCCTCCCACCACTTCCCACATCCCACCCCACATAAATTTGTATTAAATAAAAGGGAGGTGATAGTGCCTTAGTTACTGGAAGACGGTACCCGACACGTTGAGCTTCTTGAGGGTCGCGGACTCGGAACGCTCGTCAAGTCGTCAACCCCCAACCACCATTAATATTATGTTTATATTAATTTGGTGCTAGTTTAAACGACTGTTGTTGTTGTGGTCTACAGTCCGGAGACTTGTTTGATGTAGCTCTCCACCCTACTCTATCCTGAGCAAGCCTCTTCATCTCACAAGAACGGCATCCATCTGAATCTGCTTACTGTATCCATCTCTTGGTCTCCCTCTGCGATTTTTACCCCAGACTCTATGCTCCAATGCAAAATTCACGATTCCTTGAGGTCTAAGAATGTGCCCTACCAATAGATTCCTTCTTTTAGTAGAGGTATGCCAAAAATTCCTTTTTTGCGCAGTTCTGTTCAGTACTTCCTCATTCGTTACTCGATCAACCCACCTAATCTTCAGCATTCGTCTGTAGCACTACATTTCAAAAGCCCCAATCCTTTTCCTCTCTGAACTATTTATCGTCCATATTTCACACCCGTACAAGGCAATACTCCACACAAATGCCTTCAGAAAAGACTTTCTTGTGCTTAAATTAATATTCGATATTAACAAATTTCTCTTTTTCAAAAACGCTTTTCTTCCCATTGCCTTTCTGCATTTTGTATCCTCTGTACAGCGACCATCATATGTTATTTTACTGCCCAAGTAACAAAACTCGTGTACCACCTTTATTGTTTCGTTACCTAATCTAATTCCTTCTGCATCCCCTGCATACCATCACCCTTGTTTTGCTCTTGTTAATGTTCGTTTTATACGCTACTTTCAAGACACTGCCCATTCCGTTTAATTGCTCTTCCAGGCCCTTTGCTGTGTCTGACAGTGTTAAAATGTCATCGACAAAACGAATATTTCCATTTCCTCGCCCTGAACTTTAATTCATTCTCCAGATTTCTCCTCGCTTTCTTTCACAGATTGCTCAATGGATAAACTGAATAACATTGGGGGAAAGCTATAACCCTGCCTTACTCGCTTACCAATCACTGCGTCGCTTTCATGCCCTTCAAATTTTATAATTGCTGTCTAGGTTTTGTACAATTTTTAAGTAACCTTCCGTTCCCCATATATTACCCCTGCTGTCTTCAGAATTTTAAGTACTGTATTGCAATAACATTGTCTAACGCTTTCTCCAAATATACGAAATCTAGAAATGTGTGTTTGCCTTTCCTTCATCTTCTAAGTTAAGTTGTAAAGTGAGTATTGCCTCCCGTGTTCCTACATTTCTCCTGAATCCAAACTGATCTTCCCCGAGGTCAGCTTCTACAAGCTTCTCTATCCTTCTGTAAATAATTCGTGTTAAAATTTTGCAGCCATGACCTATTAAACTGCTGGTTCTGTAATTTCACTCTTTATCTGTTGTGTTTCGTTTTCAATAATTTTCTGAAATGAATACCATTTTGTTTGTATTTTTCTTTTTCCTTTCAATTTTATTATGTTTGATGCATTATGCGCATATTCAAATACTTATCAAATTGTAAATCAAAAGTAAATAAAAGGAAGTAACAACATATTATTTGTAAAACTTGTACCAGAATATAATGAAGAAACGGTCCCTCTGGTTTACTTAGGTGATGGACCGTCAATAAACGTAAATATAATATTATGTTCCGTAAAATCGCATGTAGTCAGGTGTCTCGCTGCTCTTGTATTAGGGACGGACTGAGCTCAATCCTTTGTCTGACCATGTTTTTTTAGCTTACCTTGGTTTCCTTGAATAATTTCAGAAAGAAGAACAGGTAATTTTAAGAACACTGCCACAATCAGGCCCGATTTCGTCCGACATCCTCGACAAAACGATAAAATTTCTGACTCGACAAACTCAATTCGTAAAACGCGAGTTCTATAATCCTTCTTTTGATTGGCCGTAATATCACTTTCTTGCAGTAACAAATAGCTTCTCTCTCTCTCTCTCCTTTCAGTTTGAAATACGCAACTCTACAGGAAAAGTTGGAGAATATGTTGTTGGATATTCAGATGCTTCTAGGTATACAAATATGGCCCATTCGCAAGTTGTCTAGGGAAAATAGTTTTATGCATCTTGTACAAATCTTTTCCGGTGAATATGGAAAGGTGGTTAAAGAGACTTCATAGGTAACAGAATTTATAAAGCTAATGCAGAAATATTCCATCGTCGATTGCTGCGAAGCATATGGAACACACGCAAAAAACGCTGAATCTACGTAATTAAATTGTGCCGGTCAGAGTTTCTGGGAATTATTTACATTTAAAACAGCAGCTGATACATTTTCCTCACAAGACATTGAAATCACCTGTAAAATCCAGGGTTGTAAAGGTAACCTTAATTATACCATGTAGGAAAGTATTTAAGAAATTATTTATTCGATGTTTGATAAATTTTTAGGACAAACTTTTTATTTATTGTAATTAACAACCTGTGTTATCATTTCAGTTGTTGCGATTTAAAGCAATTTTCAAGTCCTGCGGTTACATACACTGCTGGCAAAAATTAGTACACTTGGAAAGAAGTCGTAGATTTTGATCCGCGCACATAGCGCAGTGACATAACTGTCATAGCGAATATGTGTGTACCCTTTAATAGGGGATGCTTAGAACCAGAGGCTCAGAGTGACATCAACGTGTGAAGAAAACAGGCAACATGCCTCGGAGTAGCATGCCTACAGCCAACTGAGCGAGTTTTGAAGGGGTCACATTGTGGTGGAATAGTTCTTTCGCAGAATTGCCACAAAGATTGGAAGTTCTTCGTTAGTTATACAATGATGTTGGTTGTAATGGTCACACCCACAGACGAGGCTCCACCCAGCACAAACGTCCGACAAACTCATAAATACTGTAAGGGCAGCAGTGGCAGATCGTAGAGCTACCACGGCATAGGTAAGAGGCTCTGTGAGCCCACAAGTTTCTACACCAACTGATTACTAGTTCAAATGTTCGTTAAGCTTATGGAACTTAACGCTGAGGTCGTCTGCCCCTAAACTTACAGAGTACTTATAAACTAACTTGTACTAAAGACAACACTAACACCCATGACAGAGGGAAGATTCAAACATCCAACGGGGAACAGCCTCGCGCATCGGAGCATAGCGCCTCAATGCGCTCGGCCACTCCGCCGTGGCAACTGGTTACTGGCAGTGGGACAACGGGACGCACAAAGTCTTCAATGTTGACAAATTTTAGTAAATCTATTGGATCAAACTGCTATGGTCATCAGTCCCTAGACTTACAAACTACAGGTGTGAAAATGACCAGCCAGTGACCATTAGTTATGTGTGTTGTGTGTGTGTGTGTGTGTGTGTGTGTGTGTTTGTTTGTTTTATAGAACAACCAGTGTACAAATTTCTTTGCGACTTTAGACAGCAAAACAATAAGGAAAAAAGATTAGGCTTTAATGTCCCGTCGACAGTGTGGTTATTGGAGACTGAGCTAACGCTCCGATTTTATTTATTTATTTTTAATTAACTTCGGGGAATGAAATCGTCCGTATCCCTTTGAAAGGAACCATCCCAGCATCTGCCTGCAGTGACTTATGGAAAATTGGAAAACCTAAATCAAGACGGCCGGAGACGGTTTT
This sequence comes from Locusta migratoria, assembly GCA_026315105.1. NCBI lineage: Eukaryota > Metazoa > Arthropoda > Insecta > Orthoptera > Acrididae > Locusta > Locusta migratoria. The sequence goes on along the minus strand of CM048755.1, from coordinate 77,496,436 downwards.
GAACCACTGTCCTCCCGAATGCGACTCCAGTGTGTTACCAATGCGTTACCTCGCCCGGTACTTCAGACAGCTTCATAAATACAAGAATATAAATTAGAGTCAGCTGTACGATTTGTTGGTGACATTTGAAAATTTTTCCTGGACCGGTTTTGGAATTCCGAATTCCCGCAGGAAATCCGGGTTCGAGTTCCGGCCCGGCACAAATTTTCAATGCCACCGATAAATTTTGTAGCTAATGCTGGCAAATATTCGCAGTGACGAATACATTTCTGGTATTTTTAGCAGCTGTAGTAGCCACAGTGTAGTTTCTTTCAAACGTGCATGCATTTCTGAAGGACATTTCCATTTGCTGAATCGTCAAAAACGAACATTGCACTTCGTACTTCTTAAATGTTTAATACTGTCAAAATGGTTAGATCATGTTCATTCCCGTAGTTCCTTTTGGCGGGCTCTGTTCTGCCACTGAAGTGGTATAGGCCTGCCTTGTTTTTGCAGCTTTATTAGGCTTGTATGCCTCCTTATTAAGCCACGTGGTGCAACTATGAATCTCTGTATCCTCAGCCGAGCAATATTCAGTAATAGCAGAACTATTGTTGAAAGATGAAAAAGGAAGCAGTGTGTTGAACGGTCTTGTCAAAATCAATGTGAACACGAAGCATACATTCGGATAGGAGTAGAATAGAAGGAAAGTACAGATCTGATCGGACATGCCCCTAAATTTGGTAAGCTGGACTGGTATTTGAACCCTGCTGCTCATGAATTAAACACTTTAATAACTGCGTCGACGGAAATATTATAGCCCATCATTCCAATCTTCCTAAATTAATCTCACGTGCTTGTTCTGTTTGTTCCTTATCAAGGCTACCTTTCGACATGGTGGAATGTCAGGTACTGCACGGCCGATCCCGCCGGAGGTTCGAGTCCTCTCTCGGGCATGTCGTTAGGATACGTTTAAGTGTTGTGTAAGTCTAGGGACCGACGGCGACAGTAGTTTGGTGTGATGGGTTTGCAAAAATTTGAACATTTCGACAAGGCTACGTTTCATTCGTTCAGCCACTGCTACGATAACGAATACAGCTGCGTCTCGAATGAGTTCACTGGCAGCCCTGATAGGAGAAAGTAGTCCCCAAAAAGCTGAAATTTGACAAGATAAAGAATTTAGATGTATTCCGGGCGGACGGAAGCGAGCTGCCATCCTCTCATCCGCGGACAAGCTTATAAATTCGGATGCAAAGTGAATCGCCGTCGCCTGTTTCTGTAATAACGTGGGCTATCATCCGGAACGAAACGGCCTTCTGTTTTACATCTAAACAGAAGACTGGAAGTTTTCTGGAGCTCATCACACACAAAATAAAAGTATTGCAGCACCAGTATCCAAACTAATTGGATGAGGCGACGTCAGATCCACTATCAGACGACTTGGATGGGACTTCAGCACTGAGACTTTAGCGGTTGTTTATCTGAAACATTAACAGATCGTTGTAACATAAAAACATACGGCAGCTGAAGTTATTTACAGAATGTGAATCTCAGTGGTAAAGAAATGAGTAATACAGTCACGTTCAGAAAAACATACAGAATACATTGGAAGTCTTGAGATAGGAAGTTCACACGGACAGAACATATATATTGTATGCTTTGCCGAAATGATTAGCATTTGAACCATGGCGGCCGGCTGGTTCAAGGTTAACATGGCGTAACGCCACCTACAGGTAAAATGTGCTTGTCGCTCTCGTAAAAGATAGGTAATGGAGCAGTGGCGCGGTCAAGTGGCCGAGCGCTCTAAGGCGCGTTGCTGTGAAGCGCGCGGTTGCTCGCCGTCGGAAGTTCGAATCCTCCCTCAGGCATGATTATGTGTTTTGTCCTGCTTATTGGTACCTCTCTCTAAAATTTTTACTCCCTTCCCCCAAACATTTCCCTCCATCACCAAACTACATGATACCTCAGGACTTGTCCTGACAATAGATCCTTCTTCTGGTCATATTCCGCCATAATTTTTTTTCTCGCAGATTGAAATGATCACTTCTCTATCTATCCTTCAGTAGCACCATATTTCAAAAGCTTCAGTTCCGTACTTATTTGTTTATCTACCACATTTCATTTCTGAAAAAGCCTGCACTCCAGACAAATAAAAGCAATAAACACGTTTGTTTATCCCGACAGTACTAAACGATTCGACACTGAATCAATACAAGATAGGTGATTTGAATGTTTACAGGTGTTTTACACTCACTCTCTCTCTCTCTCTCTCTCTCTCTCTCTCTCTCTCACACACACACACACACACACACACACACACACACACACACAGCCCGAGGGAGGACTCGTACCTCCGGCGGCAACTGCCGCCAGTCCGTAGCATGACGCCCTACACCATGCGGCCATTCGGCGCAGCAATTAAATCAACGGACGGAAATTTCGCAAGATTGCATTTATTTGTCATAAAAAGTATGAGCATGTGATAATAAAGTAGAAACAATGTAAAGAAACCTGACAATGACGGGACATGCTGCGAGTGATGTCACGAATCTCATGTTGAAGCAAATAACGCGCATTCTTCCTGCAGAGCTACTCTAAATTGTTGGAGAGTGGTTACTGAGGTGATGCAGCCCTTCTCCTTAGTAGCCTACATCTCAGACGTACTCCATGAGAGCAGACCACACCATGCGTGCAATATCTTCAGTTTCCAAGAAAACATCAACCACCCGCGCTCTATCAGGTCGGGCATTATTGTCCATCAGCACGAAGTCTGGACCCGTAGCAACTCGCAACAACCACACATGAGGTCCTAAAGTCCGTAACGATACGTGAAAATGGTTAAAGTGTGCCGTTTCACCCATACAATTTCATCAAGAAGTGTTCGAGTCGTGCCGCGGCGGAATAGACGTGAGCACAAAGGCGCCTACCTACTGTGCGCGCGACCGTTCGCCGTCGGAGGTTCGAATCCTCCCTCGGGCATGGATGTTTGTGCTGTCTTTAGAATAAGTTAGTGCATAAGTATTTTGTTAGTTTAGGGACCGATGACCACTGCAGTAAGGTCCTATAACTTTACAAACCTTTGAACTTTCGAATTTTGTTCGAGTCGTCAACGTAAACATGTCCAACCGTTGGGCATCGTCCTTATCAAGTCTCTCTCCATGGTCCCGAAATCGTGTTCCATGTTCCCTCCAGATACGAATCCATCAAGAATGACAGACCATATAAAATCGGGCCCCTTCGTGGAAAGAGCGTAAGCCCCCTGTTCGACCTTCAAATCAAATGTTCAAATGTTTGTAAAACTTATGGGACTTAACTATGGGGTCATCAGTCCCTAAGCTTACAAACTACTCATGAACTAGCTAAGACTAAGGACGGCACAAATATCCATGCCCGAGGGGGGATTCGAACCCCCGATCGTAGTGGCCGTGCAGATCGTGACTGGAGCGCCTCAGTCCCCTCGGCCACCGCGGCCGGCGTTCGACCTTCCAGGTGGCATGTTGACGACTGCACTCGAGACGTTTGGTTGTGTGAAAGCGTTCCAGAGGTGCGCATACACCACGTCTCTGTCAATAAAGGCCCCTCTGCCGAAGCCGTCTGTACACTGTTTGCCTGGATACAAATCTTCCCGTCAATGCTGCGTGCAGTTACTGTCAATTAACGGCCCTCTCCGACGTCACACGTGGTCGGCCCTACCCTGCTCCTCCATATACAACTTGGGTCTCTGTCAACTGTCACCACCTTCGAGAAACAACAGAACGATTCCCTTAACGTCATTGAGCCACATCGGTTTGTACTTCCCTGCTTCCATTCATCCTGTGGTCTCCACTGCACAGTATAGTAGGCCTTCTCTGCGCGTGTACACACCGATTGTGGATGTGGGTTACCCAGCAAGCACTACCCTGAATGAAACTTTCACTCTGCAGCGGAGTGTGCGCTGATATGAAACTTCCTGGCAGATTAAAATTGTGTGCCGGAACCGGGACTCGAACCTGGGACCTTTGCCTTTCGCGGGCAAGCGTACTACCGACTGTGCTATCCCGACACGACTCACGATGCCGCCTCACAACTTTACTTCCGCCAGTACCTCGCCTCCTACTTTCCAAACTTCACAGAAGCTCTCCTGCGAACCATGCAAGACTAGCACTCCTGGAAGAAAGGATATGGTGGAGACATGGCTTAGCCACAGCCTAAGGGATGTTTCCAGAATGAAACTTTCACTCTGCAGCGGAACTTCCTGGCAGATTAAAATTGTGTGCCGGAACCGGGACTCGAACCTGGGACCGTTGCCTTTCGCGGGCAAGCGCACTACCGACTGTGCTATCCCGACACGACTCACGATGCCGCCTCACAACTTTACTTCCGCCAGTACCTCGCCTCCTACTTTCCAAACTTCACAGAAGCTCTCCTGCGAACCATGCAAGACTAGCACTCCTGGAAGAAAGGATATGGTGGAGACATGGCTTAGCCACAGCCTAAGGGATGTTTCCAGAATAAAACTTTCACTCTGCAGCGGAACTTCCTGGCAGATTAAAATTGTGTGCCGGAACCGGGACTCGAACCTGGGACCGTTGCCTTTCGCGGGCAAGCGCACTACCGACTGTGTTATCCCGACACGACTCACGATGCCGCCCCACAACTTTACTTCCGCCAGTACCTCGCCTCCTACTTTCCAAACTTCACAGAAGCTCTCCTGCGAACCATGCAAGACTAGCACTCCTGGAAATCGTGAGTCGTGTCGGGATAGCACAGTCGGTAGTGCGCTTGCCCACGAAAGGCAAAGGTCCCAGGTTCGAGTCCCGGTTCCGGCACACAATTTTAATCTGCAGGAAGTTTCAAGCACTACCCTGTTTGCTAGGTGCCTAATGTCAAATGTTTGTAATTCTATGGGACCAAACTACTTTGGTCATCAGTCCCTAGACTTACAAACTACTTAAACTAAGTTAAACTAACCTAAGGACATTACACACATCCATGGCCGAGGGAGGATTCGAACCTCCGACGCGGGAGGCATCGCGATCCTCTCGGCTACCTGTTGTCATCGTTGGCTTGCTCGCACGTTGGCGGGCGTGCCATCCTCCATACGGAACACAAGCTTGTCTCAGTCGCTGTCTTCCCGTCATGCCAGTCGTCTCTTTAAGTACTGGAGTCTCGCTTTCGTTCAAGTTATAGATAACTTTCCGCTACATGTGTTATATCCTACACCCTTTAGAATTTCTAAGAGGTTTTTTTTCCTCAAAAACGAATCTGGATGGCTCTTCCTTACTGTTTTGCTACAAGATAACCTCAGAGAGCTGTGGCTGTAGAGAATGACTGCCGTAACCGCCCACCGCCTCAGCGCTGTGGGGCACGTTCACACTACTGACGGTTGGCACGCTCCTCTTCCTTTTTTTGTGTCCCGGCCTCGTCGCCGCTTTTGTGTCTCGTTTCCATCGTAGGTGTCGGTGGCCGAGTAGAAAGACCGACACAGGAATAAAGGATGCACGCTTGTGCAGGTAGGAGGTGACCACCCAGTGGGACAGCAGGAACTAGAAACACTAGAGTAAATTAGAACGAGATATATATTGCACAGAATTTATACAATACTTAACTTTTACATAGCTCAGTACTGCAGAATGCTGATACATAGTTGAGCTAGAGGCCTGCCTAGTGCCTGTCCGATAGCCAAGTCTTCACTGGTGCCTATCTGATTCCGAAGTGTTAACTGCTTCCTGTCTCAGTCCCAAGTGCACGATGTCGTTCAGTGGTGGCCACGAGCGGAGTTGCAGCAGAGGGCGCTCGTGGCTGTCGTCGTAAGAACGCCGCGCCGTGCGTGCATGGCGGCGCGCGGCGAAAGTAGGTGGCGCGCACTTTGGAGTTGTGCGACACCACACCTTTCCTCCTTGCAAATGTCTGCAGGAGCTGTGTCAATATAGCGTTCTTTGTTGCTCGTCGAACTCCTAAACACTCTCGTAAATAGATCCAACTTTTATCTAAGGTTCTACTCGCTGCAACAGTTGGTTGATTCCGTACCAAGCAACGCATTCAAGTTGTCGGTCTTCTGCATGTTGCAACACTTGTTACTGTTAGTGGAACTATTCCCTGTGATTACAGATAACGGGCAAACTACAGTTCATTCACTACACCGTAAGAACGGGCGGATTTACGTAACCAGCAGTGAACATCGGATGCACTTCAAATTATTCCGCAACTCTGAAAATAAACTAGAAAGAAATAAAATGTTGTATTGTTTAACGACGAACATTTATAAAGTTGATGATGAAATTCTACGCAGCAGATATAAAATTTCTGAGAAACTTCAAAGCAAGAGTAATTCTCTGAAATCTTATTTAAATATCTACGTAATGGAAGAGCAACACTTAGAAAACTCCCGATGGGTGCAAAATGTGCAAATAATTGAGAATGGATGCAAACTAAAAGAGGCTCTGGCAGATCATGCAAGCTACCGAGTGGCTCACGAAATCGTAGCTGGTTAGATGTCTTAATCACTGATACCAAAAGTCAGGATGGCAAAAGAGTCTATGAAAACTTCCATTAGACAAAATAAATTACAATATGCACCTAAATGACACTCGTAACAGGATTTTCAGGTTGAGATCTCTGAAGCCACATTGCTACGAATCACAATATGTCCCACTCTATCATCATCATCGGTTAGCAAAGAAAACACCCGTAACTAGTCTGTAAAGGTTCCTGAATTTCTGTTGCATTATAATTGTTGGACTCTGCTGTATTGCGACGAATATCTTTGGCAAAGCCTGGTTTTACACGTCTAGCAACGTCACTGTTACTTTTTATCGTTAATATGTATTACAAAACGACAGAATACTCCCGCCCGAGTAGCAAGACAATCTCCTGATAATTGTACCAAAAACAGAAATGTGAAACCTGTAGAAAGAAAAGTTTATAAACACTCAACTAGTAGCCAATAGAAAACAACAAATGTACAGCATGTCGGGACGCAACAACAACTATTACCACCCGTAATTTACCACACGCCAGTGGACTCAGAAATCTCGCTAGTTTTCCGAGTTATCCAGGCCTGAAAGGCCCGATGGGGTAGCATCTAATCTTTCCCTCCATATCTGTCTTGTCTTCTTTTAATAAACTTCTTAAATAAACAACATTTTTGTAGTTCCGTTTTTCAGTTTTATTATATGTAAATACCAATATATAAATATTTTCAAACTGTAAATCAAAAGTAGATAATTTAAGATAACAAAAGTCATCTATAAAACTTGTACAAAGTGTAATTAAAAAAGCGATCCACTCATTTACACAGGCGTTGGACCATCAATAAAGATAAATGTAAAATCCCTTCCTCCTCCCCTCTCCCCCAAGGTTGTGGAGAGTATTCCTTGGGTTCTGATTGATAAGTAACGTAAACAAATTTTTTCCGAATTTCTGAATTTTATTTCATTTTATTGCACTAAAGATACATTGGCTTTGTAGAACACAATATTAAACGTAAACTGCGATCCGGCTTTTACGCCTGGTAGACTTATTTGTAGAGGCGTTAGTGCTTTGGATGTTCATTTACCCTGTGGGAGTGAAGGACGACTGTCATCTGTTCTACTAAATTTAAAGTAAAATGTTCGTTATGGCATCACACGGGAAACCCCACATAAATTATAAAGCAGACAGTGCCCTCAGAGACTCTTTTTGCTCACACTTTTAAGTGTCGAACAACACTCCCTTTGTGGCTCCCTCTTTGTACTCGACACCATCTGTCTTGGAAACTTTGTGTCCAGCTTTTTCGCTTGTTTTATGTATTCTACCGACATCAGAGACAGAAAGAAGAGAAGACTGCAGTTCGGCATCCTGCTGACGTCTAGCTAATTACAGTCACACTATAAAATGAGAAGGAACCATTCCGGCGTGCGCCTCTTGTGATTTAGGAAAATGAAGGCAAACCTAAATCTGCTTTTTTTTGTTTATTTATTTATTTATTCTTAGACGAAGATTTTAATCCGGATTTTCTCGAATGCCAGTACAGAGTCCTAACCACGAGGTGGCTTATTCCAATATAACACAGAAGAAGAAGACGTGCTTGGGCTATTGCAATGAACAAATATGTACACGTTATGAGGCATAGTACCTGCTTTCAGTGCATTGGCTTAGGTCTTGATGTGATCTCTATGAGTGATAAACCCAGTTATTTGATATCATCGTTCTTCTAACATTCTGTCCAACGTTTCAGCGTACCTTACCATATTTGCGTCTTTGTCAAATGTTTAACGCCTTCTGTGTGGTATCTACGGGCAAATTTACCAATGTCGCATCGAAGAAGTTCTAGTCTGAGTTCTGAAGCGATAATACTAGTGCTAGTTTATTTCTGATTCTCTGAAATTCCTTAACAAAACTACACGTTAATTGGATATTAGATTAATGAATGTTCATTCAGTTACTTACTGTGCTTGTTAATACTCGTGATATTTTTAATAAACACATTCGTTACCAGGGTATAATCTCTGATTTCAGTAGACAGCATTCCTGACTCATTATTTAACATAATTAATTTCATGTGGGTAATTATATTGATTAATTACGGAAATACATGCGGAGGATTACATGAAATTTGCTAAGGCTTCAAATAACGTCATTCGCGTTTTCTCGTTATGTTACACGCAATTTACGATATATTTTGTTCTGGTGTTTTTTCTGTGCCGAAATAAATTCCGGGGCAGGGGACTCTTGATAGTACCCACATGTTTGTTTAAACGTCGCACCTCGCAACTGTTTCATATTACACAATCTCGCATTTTTTTGAAGATTGTAAAATGAAGTACATATATACGGAACTAGCTGAAAAGTACTTGAGTTAGTACTTCTCCTACCCCTATTCTCTCTGTCCATCTCCTTTTTTTCTGTAATATCATGTTATATTTATCAGAGAATATATAAGAAATAAGGCTGCCTTGCATAATATTAAAAAATTTAAGTACAGTATCCAAACAAAGAAAGATAGTAATCAAAATACAAATGATATGTAACATTCATACTTTCATTTAATTCACACCTTTACAATAATCAATATTTGTTGTTACTTGTCCAGGATCTAATATGAATAATTTCTGTGGTGAGGCCACCCCTGAGCAAGTGACATAAAGTTGTCCGTGTGACAAACATGGGCATGTCAAATTCACTTCACAACATTGAATATATCGCCCTGTGGTTTATTAATCGTAACAGAAAATGCAAGTCTCTCTGGAAACTGCAATCTCTTGAAGTTAAAAGCCAGATTGTTGTAAATAATTGGTATTCATTGGATGTACTCCGTTTCATTCTCTACCTTTCCTTATAACTCTACAGAAGTCTATTGCTATCGCCTGCATCCGTGTGCGCTTCAGAGTTTGCAGTTGTCAACACTACTGTCAGCTTTCCAGGAATTTCCTTAAGCCGACTGGAATACGAGTTGCATAATGTGACATGTTTTTACCCATCGCAGTATATATGATATATTTATTGAATTATATGTTGTACAATTGTATAATGCTGCAGTTATATATTCATTTGTGTAAGTGCTGTATATATATGTCGGTAAAATCCGTTGCAAACATAGTTGTAAAGAAGTAATAGATTAATGCATGATGCGTAATGTGGCGGATTTCCATGAACGTTACTGCTATTGCCCTTATATATCATGAACTACGTGTGCTGTGATACAATTTCTATAGTACATTCATCTGTATGTGCATATACTATTTGTAAAATTTCCTGCGACTACACTTTATAATGTAGAAATTATAAACTGCAACGTCATACCGAATGCCGTAGTTTTTCTCCATGAACAGCGGAGAAGTAGTAAGCGAGAAACTTTTTTCCTGTCATTTAGATGTGGTTGAGATGTGGTTGTCAGTGAGAAAAAGTTTAATAAAGGTTTGAAATTATGTTTAAAGTTTGTTGCAATCCACTAAGTACTGTCAGTCTCATGTAGCGGATTTATAAAGTCTCGTCGCATTATGTGGTAGTATCTTGCAACTCCTATTTATGACGTTATATCTCCTGAACCATGTGTGGTATGTGGTTCTTACTCCTACAGCAATTGTTACCTCACGTAAGGAATATGTGTACAAATTTGGTTGAAATCGGTCAGTGGTTTCCGAGAAAATGAGCAGCATTGTCGCAGTTTTTCGCGCATCTCATTGTTTTATCTCGTGAACTATGTGTTGTACGTGATTCTTACACTTAAGGCGACCGTCCTCATGGAATGAAATTTACGTGTACAAAATTTCATAAAGATTGGAACAAAACAGTAGATTTCTATGCAATATGTACAGACAAACTCACGGACACTCTGCTTTGTATATAATTTATGAGATTCATAGTACCATGATGACCATTAAGACGTCACAGATTTTTCCGTATGGTGAATGTGATATGTTGCTTGCGAAATAGTGCTCCAGTGATGCCATCATGAGATGTTGTAACCAATGTTTGTAGTGTGTATAAGGCGTACATAAAATGTTAGACGATCGGCCAATGCAGTCCGGGAGGAGGATGACTTTGCGGTGAACGGGTCACTTTCATGCCAGCGGCCATCGAATGAGTCAGAGGGGAATGTTGAAAACTTGTGACAGACTGTAACGCGGTGGCCGAGGGGACTGAAAAAAATGTTCAAATGTTTGTATAGCTTATGGGACTTAACTACGGAGTCATCAGTCCCTAAACTTACAATCTACTTATGAACTACTTACGAACTAGGACGGCACAAATATCCATGCCCGAGGGGGGGGGGGGATTCGAATCCCCGACCGTAGTGGCCGTGCAGACCGTGACTGGAGCGCCTCAGTCCCCTCGGCCACCGCGGCCGGCAGGGGACTGAGGCGCTCCAGTCACGGTCTGCACGGCCACTACGGTCGGGGGTTCGAATCCCCCTCTCGGGCATGGATATTTGTGCCGTCCTTAGTGTTAGCTAGTTCATAAATAGTTTGTAAACTTAGGGACTGATGACCCCGTAGTTAAGTCCCATAAGTTCTACAAACATTTGAACAGACTGTAAATGAACCCCGGTCTCCTGCTGACTAGGCAGTGGCGCCGACCACTACGGCACTGGGGCACTGCGACTGTACGGACTACCCTAGCACGACAGGAGATTCCCATGCAACTGGCGTGCTGCTTGTACTCATTACTCGCGGCATTTCCATAGGATTAGAGTCTGGTCTGCATCCGCAACGAAGAAAGCATCACTGCCCGTCTTCACCTAAATTATACATAAATATATGTCACAATTTCATCATTGGCTCTGACATATTTCGAAAAGAGAGGACATTCATAAGCACTGAAAATGTTCTAATCGGAGAAAAAATTCAAGATTAGAGGTTAGTGTCTCTTCTTCCCCATTATTAATAAAACGCTTTTATAAATGGACAAGAATGAATAAGGAAATAGACTTTGGTACATTCAAAGAAATCATCTCTGGATCCACTTGAAACGGCTCAAGGGAATCGCGCAAACTCTAAAACTAGGTGGGCTAAAACTAGTTTACGTTCCTAGTGTCTTAGCAATTGCACCATCTTGTTAGTTGGATCCCATCTGTGATATCTTATCATGCTTACTATTATTAATGGCTAACATATTGTCACGAGACGTATCGCAACTGTATAAATTTTAAAATATTTGTCCTAACAGTCTCAGTTGTAACTAGTGACACTTGATAACTAGTACTTACGTAGTCAGTGCGTTTCGTTTTCTTTTGAATGTTATGTCTGCAAAATTTCAAAAATGTAGATTTGTATGATTAATAAACAAACAAACGGACGAATATTCTTCGTTTATATAATCTTTCAGGAACAATACTTTCTTTTGTATGAAAATCCTTTCCTGTACCCCTTTGAACGTATATGCAACAGTTCATGATGATCGATTGAGTATTTAACCCTTTAATCCATGATTTTTTTATTTGAAGCTATAAAAACTACCACGATTAATGTATAGTGCGTATATACTGAGAAAAATATTGAAAAAATCCGTTAAAATTATTATCCACTTCTAGCAACAAAAAGTTCATAGCTGGTCAGCTACATAGTGCTTCCATGATGTACCCTGTGAAGTAAATGTCACTATTATGCCTCTCATCTTTCCAGAAAGTAACTCATAATGCAACCGTAGTATGTGATTGACTACTTCTACATGGCATTGGAGGAATACTAATGTAAGCCGGCCGCAGTGGCCGAGCGGTCTGCAGCTTGCCAGTCACAGTCTGCACGGCCGCTGCGGTCGGGGGTTCGAATCCCCCCTCGGCCATGGATTTTTGCGCCGACAGACAGTTGATATGTGCCCAAAAATGAACTCGAAATCCTAATATTATAAACAGTGTTACCACAAGCCGCGGCGAAATAGCCGTGCGCACTGAGGCGCGCTGCTACTGTGCGCGCGGCCGTTCCACTTCGGAGGTTTGAGTCCTCCCTCGGGGATGGGTATTTGTGTTGTTCTTAGGATAAGTTAGTTTAAGTAGCTTGTCAATTTAGGGACCGTTGATCAATGCAGTTAGGTCTCACCAATATATATCATTCAGTAATGGCTATAGCCCTGCCCCGAATAACAATATACTACATAAGATGAAAATGAGAAAAAGTACGCCACTTTTGTATTCTGACCAACAAGAGCAAGTCAATAGTTAGAAAACCTGGTGTCTTATCCCATAATTAGGCAAAATTTCATTCACCTTGCTAAAAAGTTAAACTCTCGAAATCAAAGACTTGCATTTCAATTTTTTTATTCAACAGTAAAGACTAAATACAACCCCTAGCACAGAGCTTTGTGTATAAGATCACATGCAGAGATTGTGGGTAAGTATACATTGGTTAGTTTGGCAGGGCTGTAGCAATTAGATTATCAGAACATGAGAGAAGCTGAAGGTTAAAAAGGAAGTATTCAACCTTTGCCTAACATCTGCTCACAATAAGCATGCTTGTAGACTGTGAAATCTTACAGTCTCTCAAGAAAAGAAGAAAAATGACACTATTGGGAAAACTAGAAATCAATAAACATATGGCAGAGAATGCCAGTATAGTATTAAATGATCAAACCCAGGTTCTCTTTTCCCCTCTACTAAAATAAGTGTCAGTTATCAGTTTGTTAAATGTATCCCACGTTACCATTTCAGTACTATTTCACAATGTAACAACCCCCACCTTCCTTTCTCCCCCCTCCCTTCTCTATCTTCTTTTAACGATAATATAAAGATTTGAACATCTACTTAGATAATCAGCTTTTTATATATTTTAGTAAATGTAATTAAGTGCCATGGAAAGGTATCACTTTCCTGTGAACATGTGAATTTGTATATTCTGTAATTTTAATAACACCTTTGTAAGTTGCACATCTATGAAGAAATGTTAGCGACATTCAGTTGTTACCTGATGATGGCCTAAGAGGCCGAAAGCCCGTTAGTAACTCAATAAATACTTTTGCAGGAATTTTTCCTTTTTGGTAATAAGAAATAGGTTGTGATTTGTTTAAAAGTTTTTCATTTTGGGGGTGCATTCATATGATATTTGTAGTTACAGGTTCACGTTTTCTACTGTTCAACTGAAACTTTGTAGAAATGTCAAGATTAAAAAAAAAAAAATTGAAGAGGCGGAATGAGGAGTGGTGAGGAAGGCGAGCCGGCCGCGGTGGCCGAGGAGACTGAGGCGCTCCAGTCACGGTCAGCACGGCCACTACGGTCGGGGGTTCGAATCCCCCCTCGGGCATGGATATTTGTGCCGTCCTAGTTCGTAAGTAGTTTGTACGTTTAGGGACTGATGACCCCGTAGTTAAGTCCCATAGACTATACAAACATTTGAACATTTGAGGAAGGCGACGCGTGTGTTTGGACTGGCTGGCCTTGCTAATGCAGCCCGTCATCAAATGGAGTCTGTAGGGCTGCGGGGCAGGCCACCTACATCCACGGAACAATTAAGATTGAATTTCGAAAATGTCATGCGAGATTCGCTCAGAACCATAGTGGCGAAGATGGAGAAACAAATCGAAAGAAATAATGTAAAAAAAAGTGGTTGCAGTCGGTGCCTCTAGATCGCCGAATCCCGGGCTCTATTCCCGACACGTCGAAGGGTTTTTTATTTATTTATTTATTAGACGGGGACTGGGCATTAGTGTTTGTCATAATTTCATCCCATCTTCGTTGACGGCTCAGATTGTCAGAGTGGCGTAATGCAGTAAAATTTTCACCGGGTGACAGAACAGTCGATATCTCCCGACCAATAATGCCATGTCGTTATTTAATTTCTTAATAAGGTACTAACAGTCTTCATAGCGCACTTTAATAGTAAAAACCTTACAGCATTTGCAGTAGCTAAATGTTCAAATGTTTGTAAGGCTTATGGGACTTAACTACGGGGATCAGTCCCTAAACTTACAAACTACTTATGAACTACTTACGAATTAGGACGGCACAAATATCATGCCCGAGGGGGGATTCGAACCCCCGACAGTAGTGGCCGTGCAGACCGGGACTGAAGCGCCTCAGTCACCTCGGCCACCGCGGCCGGCTTGCAATAGCTGTTCAGTGACATACCCACGTTACTTTCTGCTAACAGTGATTGTCGTTGACGGCATGATGTTGTGTTCGCAATGATAGTATCGTTTTGAGCGTATCCGCCTCAGATACAACACACATGTCAACAAGAAGTAGCTGTTATTACTGGTGGGCTGGAGGCTGCTCTGGTTCCTCTTTATTTCCGCCTACAGAGGTGTGCAGCTCGCAGTTGCGCAAAGAGTTTTTCCTCCTGAAATATGAATAAAAATTTCTCAGGAAAAAAGAGCCTTTCTTTTTGCCCTCCTAAGCTCGGTCCGTTTATTTTTCGCGCGGAGCTTTCATATCGACTGAATAACCCGCTTACAGGGAGCGCCCTCCTTATATGCATATTCTTCATTTCTTCTGCGAGTACCACCTAGAAGGGGTTCACATGCAGATGCACGGCTTTCCTCGCTCCCTTCTGGACACGTCAATAACTCTTCGTCTACATCGCTACTCTGCCTGTCTGAGGGTTCATCGAACCACGTCCGCAGTTATCTACAAATTCCATTCTCGAATAGCACATAGGAAGGAAGAAAACGAAAATAATTCCGTTCGAGTTCTGATTTCTCGTGTTTTATTATGATGATAATTTCTCCCTATGTAGAGGGGAGTCAACAGTATATGTTCACATTCGGAGTAGAATGTCGGAGATCGAAATTTCGTAAGTAGATATCGCCACAACGCAAAACGCTGTTGTTGTGGGTTTTCCCACACCTACTCCTGTATCATTTCCATGAAACTCTCCCCTGTATCTGGATATTACAAAACGAGCTGCCCTTCTTTGTACTATTTAGATGTCTTCCGCTAAGCCATCTGATAACAATGCTATAGTGCACAGCAATTCTCCAGAAGAGGGCAGTCTAGTAATTTTGTTACACCTTTTGAGTGTTCAGCCAAGAAAATACAGTCTTTGGTTCGCTTTCCTCACATTTTCGATGCATTATATCCTAATCCTAATCTTAATTGTAATTCCTAGATACTTAGTTGAATTTATAGCCTTCAGGTTTTGTTGACTTATGCTATAAACGAAGTTTAGTGCATTACTTTTAGTACTCATGGGGACGACTGCGAACTTTTCATTATTTAGGATCAGTTGCCAATTTCTGCACCATACAGGTATCTAAGTTGGTGTACTAATAAAGAGAAGCAGCACCATTTTGTTCTTCGTGTGTTTTAGATTTTTTTTTCTGAACTTACCGTCGGTAAACTTAACAATAACTTGAATGACAGGTACGTAGAGGTAAGCCTTACTGCCCGGAATTATTCTGCTTCTATCGGCGCCCAAATCAAACGATCTTTTAGGAGTATACGACAATACGTAGTTCACAAATGGGCTTTATTACTCTCTGTTAAATTTTTTGGTGGCTCAGAAGAAGTTCAGTATAAATCTATGACCATTTGCTCAATAAGACAAAATATTCGACTGGCGGCAAAGCAAAATTTAAATGTAGCATAAAATCATGATAAACTTTTATATTATTAGATTTTAATGAAAAACTATTTGCAAATTTAGCTTAAAATTGTCGTATCACTACTTACATAACAGCATTAAAGATTTCTATTAAATTATATCTCGTGCGCTCATCAGTAATCTGTAAATACCCGGCATATAACCATTCTCATAAACAAATCATGCATACATAGCATATAAAATGATTTATTTTACAGCTTTTCGATAAAAATAAAACGTGCAAATGATCTACAGAATATTTGAATAGCCAACAGCGGTTGAAGTTTGTTCGTAAATCTATCGGAGCAAACTGCGTGGTCATCAGTCCGTAGCTTACAAACTACTTAAACCTAGGTAAACTAACCTAAGGACAACACACACACTCATGCCCCAGGGAGGACTCGAACCTCCACGGCGAGCAACCGCGCGCTCCTCAGCGAGACGCCTTAGACCGCTCGGCTACTCCACCGCGGCGCGGTTGAAGTCTTCTCCAGTTACAGCGTTACGTTTCGCTTGCTTTGTCAACCAGAAGCGCACTCTTTTTCTTCTTTTAAATGTAGGTTTGTGAAGTCCAGAATTTGTTACATTCCTCCGAATACCATTTATGAATATACAGAAACTTGTGTGCAATTGTTAAATCATTAAAAGGAGGAATTTTTACATGATGCTGTCTGCACGCTTTGAAGTCAATTACCGCTTACGCTCTAATTCTTTCAAGAGGGGTAGTAATAAACAATACTGTGATCTCTGTTTTCATCTTTCATTTATATCGGATAAGCCAGTAGAAATAAATCATATGCATACGGTGATTGTCCCATAACAGTTTACCCGTGTCATTTGAAATCTGTCGAATAAATCCCGGAAATTATTTAGGACAGCTTCAGCAACGAAAATCTTCCTGATCATAGTGCACAATAATGGATTACTTTCGAACTCACAACGAACTTCACTTGTAGCTTACTCAGCAAATGAATCCTCCGCCTGGGTTTGGCCAGAATATTCGATGCAGTCGAACATATGTGAAGGAAGTGGAAATCATTGAGAAGTTGTAAGGACCCTGAGATGAGGAGCAGAATTATATGAGGCACATCACTCTCACGTCAAAGGCACAACGGGCCCTAGCGGGCTTTTCAGGAGCATCTTGCTGCGTCACGGGTTATGAAAAAGCGCCCGGATGAAAGTACGGTGCCCTATCACAGAGTGAATAACTGCCCCATTCTTACTGGTGACAATGCCCTCACCTCTGCTTCCATATCTCCCCTGTTTCAATTATCGCCTCTTTTCTTATAAAAGAAATCCCCGGAAAAAATACTCCTAAATTGTTAGTAGCAATATGCTGCCAAGGATTAGGTGTTAATTTCTGTTAAATTAACTGTCCTTTATCTTCCTGTACGGAATATCGGCTAGCTGATTCTCATTCCCACATTTGACAATGTTAAGAACCCCAAGTTTAACCTAAAGCCGGAAGAAAAGCTACGTTGCAGAATATATAAGAAAGAGTGGCATACATTTGTCTATGTTTCCAGATTTAGCCAGATGCGTTCGTGCTCTTTCTTGGATCATCTCAATATTGACGCGACGTTAGCGGGAAAAACAGAAAAAAAATGTTCAAATGTTTGTACAGCTTATGGGACTTAACTACGGGGTCATCAGTCCCTAAACTTACAAACTACTTATGAACTACTTACGAACTAGGACGGCACAAATATCCATGCCCGAGGGGGGATTCGAACCCCCGACCGTAGTGGCCGTGCAGACCGTGACTGAAGCGCCTCAGTCCCCTCGGCGGAAAAACAGACAGGCTTTTTATTCAATATTTTGTAAAACATATAAAGTTTCTATTTCTTACTGTGCGCAAAACAGTTGGTCGTTTAAAACCACACAAGAAGTACCGTTTCTTTGTTACTTTCATGAAAACCTATTTACAATGATCATAAAAATAGAATGTTGGACGATAAACTACCGTCAAATTTATGGCACAACTGAGCTAGGTTCACAAGGAATGTGGCCGAGACCTTGGCGTGCATCGTCCTGTCGCATTTCGCAATAAGCAGGAAGTCGTTAACGCCGGGACATCAGAGAAAGCAGGCAGGTCTCGTTACTGATAACATCTGGACGCCTTTCCTCCTCATAAGCACTATGGTCTTCCACAGACCTTGTTTTACTCCCATTCCTTGCGAGTTACGGGAAGAGATAAGAAGAAACAGTTACGTCCACACCTGTTCCTCTCGGAAACCTGAAGTTGTACAACCTCACTCTGAACAGCAAGTTCTGAATCATTAGGTCACTAACAAGAGTAACTTAGGGCCGCGGAAATGCAGTTCAAGATGAAACTTTGCAGTTAGTAGGAAACATCAAGGGTGTCCACACAAGAAAGTAGTAAATCGCACTAGCTGGAAGATTCAGAGGAAAATTAGTTTAGAAATTTTATGCATAGCTTATATAACGGTTAATTTTTACGCTTTGGCATTTCAGTTAACATTTTATTTAGTTTTAAAAAATGTTTTAAGATATATCGTCAGCAAGGTTTCTACGGCTGCAGTTGCCTCTTGCATCCTAATTTCCTCGAGTCTCCTTCCTTAAGACCGCCCTTTGCCATTGTTTTTGTGTCAGCCACCTTCCAGCATCTAGCATGTCTTCCAAGTCTTCTTCTTTAATGTGGAGGGCATTGCAATTTTGTGTCTGGCATACGAAGTAAGTAACGATACTAGAGTAGGAACTACCTTTCTATGCATTCTAGAAATGTGCTTTCGACTTTTATAAACCTGTCTGATTCTGTGATTTCCTTTTCGAGAAATCCATTAGGACAGTTAGCAGGCGGTGTTCTTGCCTTTAAGTTAATATCCCACAACTCTGTGCCGTACGGTGTGATACTTTCAATAATTCGATGAGTGGCTATACGTTTCATTCTGCTCGTTATGTTTTTACCCCAGAGAATACAATTTAGCATTTTTATGGCTCGTTTTCCCTGTCCAGTTTTGTTGTTTATATCATCCATACTTCTACCGTTGTCACTCCCAAGTACTTAAAGCTACGCCACCCTTTACCAGTATCAACGCCGGGTTGTATGTCGTTAACAGTATTGTCTCCCATCTTGAGATGTTCTGTTTGATAGGCGTATGACAAGATCCAAATTGTCGTAATCGTCTTTCAATTTGCGAATTTGCGGAGCATATAATTGGCATCTTCCTTATGCCCAGCTTCTAATACTTCGTCGTCAGCAAATAATTCGGTAAACAAGATTTCATCTTCTATGGGGAAACCAGTCCTCTTTAAATAAATATTCAACAATGAAGGGGCGACTATGCATCTCTGGCGCAGTCACTTTGTCACCTCAGACTCTTAAGATAGTTGATTTCTGAGGTTTTCATTGCCGTACAGCCTTTTTAGAACCGATAGCTTTCACATAGGTCGGCAACAGACTATCAGATTTATTTGGGGGTAGTGTATCGTAAGCTTTTTGGAGATTTACAAAGATAAGGTGAGTGACAAGGCTCCTTGAGGGCCTGTTTTTCCACAAGGTTTCTGAGGCTAAATACTGCACCAGATCTGAATCCATTTTGTTCTTCATATTCAGTTAATTCAATCCTCTATCTTAGGATACGACCGAAGACTCTCGCACTTTTTGTACTGTTTCCCTTCTGAAATACTGACGTAATTGTGACCTTCTTCAGTCACGACGTAGTGGCCGAGCGCATTGAGGCGCTATGCTCCGATGCGCGAAACCGTCAGGGCTTCGAATCCTTCCTCGGGCATGGATGTTTGTGTTGCCTTTAGTATAAGTTAGTTTATAAGTAGTTTGTAAGTTTAGGGACTGATGACCAATCAGTTAAGTCCCATTATCTTAACAACCATTTGAACATTTTTGTGATCTTCTTCCACTCTTTTGAAGTTTCGTCTCCTCAAATGCAGTTGTCAAAAATCACTGCCAGTATCTCAAATAGTTTCCACGGTAATACTTTGACCTGTTCTATATGAATCTGAGAAAGGGTATACAAAATTTCGCTTTTCTGTTTAAAAATACTGCGGTATTTAAGGAAATGTATTTCTCTATAAGTATACAGTCAATAAAGCATCAACTATCACTGCCAGTTTTTAATCAAACGTTACGGTATACTTGGTAAGCTTCAAGGCTATCTGATGATAGAGAATTTTCCACGAATGGAATCAAATTATGCCTTTTAAAAAAGAAATCGTCCTCCATAATGTTCGCAAGATATCAAATGATTTTTTTATTGTTTTTGTGCTTGTACGTAAAATAACGATATAGTGAAAAATTATATAATTAAAATAATTTTTTACTGTGTTAGTTAAAGCTTTAATTTACCTTTGGTAAAAACGCATTTGAAACAATTAAACCTTTTTAAAATTTGTAATCCACATTATAATTACCTTTAATAGTCGTCATTCCTTATGATATAATTGAAAGTTTTTGGTAATTGTCTTTATCTAAAAGTGTTTATAATTTTAAGGCTATAAAATTGTAAATTAAAAGTTGCCAGAGGAAGGATGGAACTTGGCTCGCCCGAGTATCACAGCGTACAAATAGTGTGTGAGCTGCGTGTAATACTACTGAGCTGTTTCCTTGGAGCAATCTGATGAGGCGGTTTACGACTTTTATGAGTGGGCAGCCTTTAGTATACTACCAACCTGTGAAATCTCATATCGAACTGAATTCCGGAGACTATAAGTCTGGGCATAGCAGTCTCTTCGAAACCCAAGAAATTTTTCTAAGTCTAAATGGTACTTCTTACGGTTGTAGTTTTTAAATTTCTGTTTTACTTTAATTCATATATTTTTGTTTCTCTTCCATTGCAGAGAACAACAGCTGTCGCTCGTTAAGAATCTTGTCGTCTCTGTCGAGTAGTCATTACCATATATTCTACTATTATTAGTTTCGTTGTTAATTAAAAATCAATAAAAGTAATGGAAATTATCTTATTAAACTCCACATTTTCCTGACGCCCAGAGTTAAGATAACACGCGACTGAGTATTAATAAGATTTTATAACATGTAACTGCTAACGAAACTGCAATGGATTGTGCTACACGTGCAGTGGTAAACCTAGAAACTTTTGTGGAATATTTTTAAAAAAACGTGGTAAATAACTGCATTTTTATTTGAGGTTAATGAGTTCTTTTTAGGGAAAATAAATAAAAGGCAAAGTGATGAGCTATAGCCTTGTTAACAAAAAGCGGAGTTCCCTCTAAGACGATAGCTATTCTGGGTGCTCGTTGCTTACGCCTCGCTAATGAAGAAGTTCCCCATTTGCCACAACACGTGGCAGCTGCTGCTCTAATTGCCTCTGGTGTCACTGGATTTGAGCCAAATTTGGCAGCCTGCGTTCCTACTTGATTACCAGTACAAAATCTCTTAAGTGTGAGAATAGCATCGTTAAGTTATTAATGGTAAGCAGATTATTCGGCTACAACTTGTCACCATTTGGGGGTTGTAATTATGTAGTCACCATTTGCTCTTGTAATTATGCATTAATTATGTCCACATTTGCTCTTTGTTTCTGCCTTGGCCAGATTACTGCTGTGTAATGGTGACAAGAAGTTACGCAGACAACTAGATCGAGCAGCTATATATCAAATCATTGGTAATCATAGGGGAGAATTATAAGATGGGAAAGCACAAGGCACTTTAACCTCCTTTGCAAAAACAAAGTGACTCTGTTGGTTATAAAAACAGTGTGCGTCATCGACTGTATTCGTGTCCGGGACTGAAAACGTAGGTGGGAAATAAAGAACATTTCTTGAAGGAGGAAACGTTCATTTTGAAAGAGACGAAATCACAAATAAAGAAGAAACATTGGGCTTTAATGGTCCGTCGACGACAAGATCATTAATGATTAGCGCAGACTTGGAAAGGTAAGCAAGAAAATCGACAATTTACTTTTTAAATGAACCATTCCGATATTTACCCTTATCGATTTACAGTAACCAAAGAAAACCCTAAATCTGAATGGCCGCACGGAGATAGAGACGGAATGAATACTGAATGATGTAACAGAATTTAACATGGTTCAATTGTGACATATTGAATCACAATAACATAGCAAAATGTAACACTAAAAAAGCAGAAATCTTGCCAGTGGATGCGAGAAGGAGTAGATGTGGGCAACAGTTTAAATTTTACGACTCTGTAGTGTGGAATGTTTGGCGATGTATCTAGTATTTTGAATGTTAACGGACAGCAACTGCGTTATTGCATATGAAGAAACTGTTACATACTCATGAAAACATTTTAGTTTCATTACTCGTGGATCATAAGTTATGTAAAGCTGAGGTGCAGTGTGCTTGTTCGTTTTTACTGAGCATCGTAATATTGTGAGAAATACTGAGAAGGAACACTTCAGAGTTTGCTGCAATATTTCAGTTGTATAATGTGAAATGGTAATCTTGACACCACATTGACGAAGGGAGAAGGAAGGAAGAAAAATTATAGAGTTAACGTCCCGTCGACATCGTGGTCGTTAGAGACGGAGGACACGGTCGGACAGTTTTGAGCGTGGATGGGAAAAGAAATGGGCCGTGCACTTTGAAAGGAACCACCGCGGCATTTTCCTGGAGTGATTTAGGGAAATTACGGAAAACCTAAATCAGGATGGTCGGAGCGGATTAGAAACGCTGTCCTCCCGAATGCGAGTCTATTGTGTGGCCGCTGCTACGGCACCTCGATCGTATATTTAGTAGAGAGAGGCAGACAGACAGAGATATGGCCGCACGGGAGTGGCCGCATGGTCTAAGGCATCATGCTAAGGACTGGCCGGTCGCTCCCGGCGGAGGTTAGAGTCCCCCCTCTCGCATGTGTATGTGTGTGTGTGTGTGTGTGTGTGGTGTGTGTGTGTGTGTGTGTGGCCCTTAGTGTAAGTTAGCTTAAGTAGTTGTTAAGTCTAGAGACTGATTACCATGACAGTTTGGTCCCATAGGTTTACAAATATTCGAACATTTGGTTTTGAGACGATATGAAATTAAAGCAATACGGAAAACGGAGGACTACAGAGCAATGAGTTGGAATGAATAAAATAAACTGTAATGACAGTGTGTGAGAGGAAAATGTAGGGCAGTGATACGGCCACTGCAGTCATTCTAATCAAGAAGAAATAGAGGCAGACATACACTCATCGCAAGATAACTACAATGTTATTAAAGCTACCACGTCTGTTCCTCTTGGAGAACGCCATTGGTTAAAAACTTCTTGAACTGACATGTGCACTAGGTACGCACGGCGAAATTAGTACAGGTCGCTGAATTCACTTGAATACTCGAGCGTGGCAGGGCTAATTTCTCAAGCACTCGTTAAACGCTCGAGAAAGCCAGCGCTGCTCTCGTCATAAGCGCACACTTCACCGTAATGTAGCAAACTCCGCTCTTTGTCGTGACGTTTTAGCGAAAACGAGCATTTTGTAATTTCAGAAAGCATTCATACAAGGGACTCTCAAATCCATTTCCACATATATTTGTTGAACTTGCAGATCCACTTGAAGGAGAATATGAGTTTCATCTGCGTACGTAAACATTTTAACTCTCGTCGAAGTATTCTTCGGAACGAAAGACAGAACGCGGAAGATCTTTTTTATTTCGTCGAAGAGTAAACACACGAAGATATTACGTTTCCTAGATATATAACGCCGGTTGGAGGTGACGTCATTCAGGAGAAGACAATAAATCTATTTTTCTGAGGACAGCAGTGAAATATTACAAACCGTATGTGCGTATTGTAGCGTCATATTAACCAGTCCGCTGCTACGAACTTATCAGGCTGTTCATATATATACCGATGTTTGTGTAATATTATGTTTCGCGACCCAATTAACTGAAAATCGAGAAGCTGAATACCTGGTGGCTCGGCAGCAAACTTTGCATGGCGGTAAGAGTGGTAGTGCGTTTAATGAAGGAAGACGGTTAGCCCATTAGTGAGGGAATACGCCCTCACATAAACAACAACGAGCAAGAAAATTAGTTATTTCTAGAGGAAAATCTCAGTATTCGCCTAACACTGCTTAGCAGAACCATGAAAACCAAAGTCAGTTTGGCAACAAGTTGTGTAGCTGAGAACAGTTAGTGTCATTTAGGGCAAATATTATTAGCGAACATAATTATCTTGAAGGAATGGTTAAAATGCCTAATTGCTGAAGAGTTGTTCAAAAATGTTTGTAAGGCTTATGAGACTTAACTGCGGGGTCATCAGTCCCTAAACTTACAAACTAATTATGAACTAGCTTACACTAAAGACGGCACAAACATCCATGCCCGAGGGGGGATTCGAACCCCCGACGGGGAACGGCCACGCGCATCGTAGCATAGCGCCTCAATGCTCTCGGCCGCTCCGCCGCGGCTGAAGAGTTGTCTCCAAGCTGATTGTAGGTAACCAGCACATAAAATTCTAGCTATTTATATTTCTGTAATCAGTACTTTGTTTCTAAATGATAAGTTAGCTTATAACATTTTTGCCATTAGCCGTTCATAAGGGTAAAACGTAAAGCTAGCCATTAAAGGTAAATTGCCTTTTCCGAATAGGAGTCAGTAACTTCCTGCGCATTCTACAAATGGAGTTCCATTTTGAAGAATTGTAATGTAGTGCACACGATATCACTGCAGTGTATTAGTACAATGTACAACCAATAAATGGATAGAACATGGGGTATGTATTGAAAAACTGGTCTAATGTTACACACCTTCCATAAATATGGTGTAGGAAATTTCTGTGAAAGGCTACAAGTCAAATAAGTACCTCTTCTGTTTTTATTTTGTGCCATTTGGCTTTCCTCTAACGCTTTAAATATTAGTTTAGTGTACCCATAAAGTTACAATAGTAGGAGGTAAAGCATTACTTGTTTAAGGCATCAATATAACGGGAGCCCAAATTCACTTCCTGAATTTTACTTTTATACCAGTCTATTTCTGATTTAGTTGATCACATTAATCACTGTGGGCAAACGCAGGGGGGAGTTACGTTTGCGCCGAGCGGTCTAAAGCGTCTCGCTGCGGAGCGCGCGGCTGCTCGCCGTGGAGGTTCGAGTCCTCCCTGGGGCATGGGTGTGTGTGTTGTCCTTAGGTTAGTTTGCCTAGGTTTAAGTAGTTTGTAAGCTACGGACTGATGACCACGCAGGTGGTCCGATAGATTTACAAACATTTGAACAGTTAGTTGATCACATTAATCACTGTGGGCAAACGCAGGGGGGAGTTACGTTTGCGCCGAGCGGTCTAAAGCGTCTCGCTGCGGAGCGCGCGGCTGCTCGCCGTGGAGGTTCGAGTCCTCCCTGGGGCATGGGTGTGTGTGTTGTCCTTAGGTTAGTTTGCCTAGGTTTAAGTAGTTTGTAAGCTACGGACTGATGACCACGCAGGTGGTCCGATAGATTTACAAACATTTGAACAGTTACGTTTGCAACTGCACGTGTATGCCGCGCGGGAATGGCCGCATGGGAATAGCGGAGTGTCAAGTTACGGATCGCGCGGACGCTCGCGTCGGAGGTTCGAGTCCTTTCTTGGGCGTGTGTGTGTGTTGTCCTTAGTATGCGTTTGTTTAAGTAGTTTGTAAGTCTAGGGACATAATCACAGTAGTTTGGTCTCTTAGAATTTCAAACATTTGAACACTTTTTACACATTTTTCAAGTTACAGATCCGTTACAGTGTGTAAAGATGGCACCTGCTTGATACACAAACGGTTGAAAAACAAAATCTGAGTACCAGTTTACCTGCAGGATGAATTGAATAACTTACGGTCGGCCTTCAAGGAAAATTGATATGCTATCATGGAGATTGATGGAGCACTCCATCTAAGAAGACGAGAAGCCTGAGTACTGAGAAACATCGGCGACCATCTGGAAAATTGTTCCTCCCGTTCATTGGTAATATTAAATACCGTATCGGGAAAGCTAAGAGCAAGAATAGTGTCGAAACGATCTATAGACCTACCAGGAAGATCAAAGAGTATTTAAGATCCCC
Source organism: Locusta migratoria (assembly GCA_026315105.1). Classification (NCBI taxonomy): domain Eukaryota; kingdom Metazoa; phylum Arthropoda; class Insecta; order Orthoptera; family Acrididae; genus Locusta; species Locusta migratoria. Next base: position 77,470,532 of record CM048755.1, on the reverse strand, counting down.
GAAAGGCGCACGTCATCCCCTAGGGTATACAAAATTTCATGCAGTTGTGGTCAAGTATATGTTGGAACAACTTAAAGAAGTGTCAACACTCGCTTATCCGAACACAAACTGTCGTCTGGGACACACCAAAAAATCGGCCATAGCAGAACATGTTTTTCGTGATGGAAACCGTGAAATAAAATTTAGTTAGAAAAGCGTTTTATCAAAGACATCCCATTACCTAGCGCGTGTATAGAGAGGCAATAGAAATTCACAAACACCAGAATAATTTCAATAGAAAAGAAGAATTTCTTAAGTAAGAAAAGATTTGGATGTCGACTTGCGGTAGCAAAATGACAATCGATTACTTATAATCGAGAAGTACGATACCATCCAGAGAGAGCCACCCAGTCAGCTTCACGTGATGAATGGTGGTGCTCCCTATGCACTTTATAAATGCGAGAGCCCCTCGAACAATAGTGGCAATAGCCGGTAGATCACGGAAGACCTCAGGTGGAGACGAAACGTCTTGGTAAAGTTTGTTGTATTACAAAAGCTTTAAGAATTTTCACGTAAAATATTAAGAGTCATTTTGAGCACACCCTCCTTTGAATAAGAGCGGTTGTGGCACACTTCCGTGGGACACTCTTGACAGTAGCCTAGACTGTCACGAATACTCTTCGTCGAGAACGTCTGCTATTCAACATGTCGTGGAGCCATCCACATTCCGTGTACTCGTACTTTTGTTAACTCTACAGAGCGATATCGTGACAGACATAAGGACAATGCACGCATGGTCTGTGATTTGATTGTAAGAACACTTCTTGTAGTGGTGACAGACTGAACAGTGGCAGAAATCACATTCACTGTAGGAGGGACAGCGCGCTCTACTGAATGCAGGTTTGTATGTGACAAGTTCCCAATTCTGTAAAGAATGCCCAAAGGATGCAAGTCATGGGGTGGTAGAAAACGTTCTTTGAGTAACTCGGGTGCTAACGGTTTTTGTAGCTGGAAAAAGTGATAGACGTTCCAGATAGAAACATTACTATTCATTGTTTATTAAATTACGAATCATAGTGTATCAGAGAAAAAAAATAGAAACTGGTGTTGTGAATCTCTTCAGTGCCTTGTACGTATCCTCTCACTCACGACACATACTATACAATACACAACAACCGTGTCTGTACATCCAATTGCCGGCCGCAGTGGCCGAGGGGACTGAGGCGCTCCAGTCACGGTCTGCACGGCCACTACGGTCGGGGGTGGATATTTGTGCCGTCCTTAGTATAAGTAGTTTGTAAGTTTAGGGACTTATGTCCCCGTAGTTAAGTCCCATAAGCTTAACAAACATTTGAACATTTTTGAACATCCAATTCTCGTTTTTTCCTGGTGTTTCTTGAATTAGAAAAGATTCTACACAACAAAACCTTTTCCCACATTTTCCAAGGTATATTCCTTGGTATAGCGGTAAATAAATGTGAGCCTTCACAGTGAACTCAGTTTTAGTTACACATAATTACATGTCTTTGTGTTGGATTAGATTTACGGCAGGTGTTGTGATGCATAAAATACTGCATCACTCGTACATAGGCGAAGTAAGCGGATTAGTAGCGGTGGCATTTTAGAAATCCGTAGTGCATACGATCTTTTACTTAAATTGATACAAATGAATGTAAATTTGTACATGGATAGCAGTTCAAACAGATTGTTGTTAATGATACGTATAAATTATGGTTGTTGTATGGTCATGAAACAAAAAGCCAATAAATAAATAACTACCCATCGAAGTGGCGCAGTGGTAACACAGCGGACTTGCATTCGGTAGGACGGTGGTTGGAATTCACCTCCGACCATGCAGATTTAGGTTTTCCGTGATTTCAGTAAATCGCTTCAGGCAAATGGCGGGATGGTTCCTTTCAGAGGGCACGGCCGATTTCGCTACCCACACTTACCCAAACAGTACCAGCGTCATCTCCTCCTCTAATGACCACGCTGTCGACGGGGAGTTAAACCATATTATTTCTATAGGTTTCAGAAATTACTACAACCAATCGCCTTTTTTTCGTTGGAGTTATTTTTTAGACCATAACCGGTTTCGAGGTGCCTACCAGCATATGGTACACACAATCTTCACAAATAAACTTAATTGCACTGAAATTTAATGTATGTACCATCTGATGAGGAGCTGCTAGGCACCTAGAAACCGGTTATGGTCTAATAAATAACTCCAGTGAAAAAAAAAAAAAAAAGGCGATTGGTTGTAGTAATTTCTGAAACCTATTTTACGTTACAGTCGCAGGTTCCATTTCCATAATGGATAAAAGTTTCCTAATATTTCTTCCTTCTAATAAATAAATATTATCTGGGCCTAATGCAGTATTGGTAAGTCAATCTTTACACGAAAGAATGCATTGATACGTGTAGTTGCAGAGATTTTGGATTGTGTCTTCTTCCTGTTTCAGTGGGCAAAAGTCTGTTTACCTTGCTTTATGCGGGTGCATGTTAGCCACAAGCTTGATCTGGGACCATTGTTAGTTCTTATTTGTTTTATAACTTGTTCAGTACTTATTAGTTTATGTGTTAAGTTCATTCGATGTGGTTGTGTTTCTTTGTGTTTGGATGCCTATTGTACTTTACGCTGCCAGTTCTTAGAAGAGTTTTCCGCGCAGTCGTGGAATATATGAGTGGATATTTCTGCTTGCATGTTATGTATACTAGAGAATCATTGTATTAGTCCCATGCTATTGACTTGTATGGACATTCTGAACGTATTTGGGTATCGTCTTTATATTATTACTGCAACTTCTATTGGTTTTCTTTAAATCTGAATGAATGAATCTTAGGGTTTAACGTCCCGTCGGCAGCGTAGTCATTAGAGACGGAGCTAACGCTCGGAGTTTTTGGTAAGGACGGGGAAAGGAAATCGGCCGTGCCCTTTGAAAGGAACCATCCCGGCATTTACCTGGAGTGATTTAGGGAAATCACGGAGAACCTAAATCTGGATGGCCGGAGGTGGATTTGAACCACCATCCTTCCGAATACGATTCCAGTGTGTTACCACTGCGCTCTTTAAGTTTGGTAATATGTCTAACCACCACATTCAGCAGTAATTGTTCAGATGTGTTTGATGATGGAACTTTGGTCCGGCAACCTAATAATGAAGAAGTCAGATATTTAGTTTAGTGCCAAAATATCGTGTAACGAGGCAGTAAGCGTGCGTGCCCAGGGCAGTGTGACCATTTTGACCTCGTGAATGACATGCTGCCAACAGTAGCGACACCCCAGACGCCAAGATAATTAGCGACCACATGTCGCTGCCCTCTTGTCCTGCCAGATGACCAGCCTAGTCGCCAGTCAGTAGTTTATGGGAAGCGGCGGATGCAGTGCTGCCAATCACCACAGATGAACGTCGCACCCAGCTGAATACAGTATGGATGGCTACTAGAGATGGGAAAAGTGAAACATCTGACGGTTTCGAAACGAATGAAACCGTACCATCTGTGGTTTCGAAACACTGTTTCGAAACCATGAAACCGTGAAGCAATGTATGTTTTGTCATGAAATCGTCGTTCTACGAGGGCAATATTTTTCACTATGTGGACAAGGGTACATACAAGAACCTGTCAACCATAGAGTATATATTTACTTCTTGGTCTGTACAGAACATGTTGATAAAGATTTTCTCCCGTGTTGTTGATGTTGCCAACATAGTCACACGAGGCCGCCGGTATGATAGGTAAAAGTTTACCCCGTTAGGAACTCACAAACTGCAATACGGTACGCATATTACAGTGATGGATCATAAAATAATGCTACTTTCTGTACATACTAAATAAATTATAGGGGCCGGCCGCGGTGGCCGAGGAGACTAAGACGCTCCAGTCGCGGTCTTCACGGCCACTACGGTCGGGGGTTCGAATCCCTCCTCGGGCATGGATATTTGTGTCGTCCTAGTTTGTAAGTAGTTCATAAGTAGTTTGTAAGTTTAGGGACTGATGACCCCGTAGTTAAGTCCCATAGACTTTACAAACATTTGAACATTTTTTGAAATTATAGGGAATAAAGGGCACACAAGTAATGCTATGGAATTACAAAAATAATAAAGTAAGAGGCAAGTTCACCACTTGACCGTTACACCGCCGCCGCAATTCATTTAACATGAGTATCGAAAAATTATAACGACAGCAGGTAACTTCGTTTTCGCGCATAAGAAACCAACTCTTTAACACGAGATTAAATATGCGATCTACCCTTGTTAGTATAAAAAATGTCATTTCAGGCTTCATGTTGTATCTTATTTTAAAGATTGTAGTTTCACTCGTGTGTCTTTAATATGGTAAATAAACCTAGAATTTAACTGGTTCTTGAATGCAAATAGTGAACGTTGTTTTATTGTTCTTTTACATTTATAAAGCAGACATTATGTCATTTCGAAATACAGCAGTCTCTTGCAAACGAATCTTGATATCAGTAATCATAAGCTGCAGACTCAAGAGTGTCAATTACTATTTGACACTGTCTAAATGGTTTACATACTAGTAAGTTATATGTGTATCTGTGTGGAGCTTCAGTAAAATGAAACACCACATTTCGATACCATTTGTCTGTTCCGCGTATCTGCATTAGTGGTTTGAAACATCGGTGTTGTGAAACCGACATGAAATCGTGAAACCGACATGAAATCGTGAAACCCACACGAAACCGTGAAACCGACACGATACCGTGAAACCGACAGGAAGAAACGGTTTCAGTGTATCAACAATCGACCGCGAATGTGATCCGAAACAGAACGGAATGAAACCGCATGGTTTCGAAACCGTGAAAGATGCCGGTTTTGAAACACTGAAACTGTTGTGTGTATCGAAACCTGGTTTCGAAACCATGAAACCGTAGCCAACTCTAATGGCTACAGCACAGGCCGCCATTCGCACCTTACTCATGGCGATACCATCACGCTTGGAAAAAGACAACAGGGCCCATGCAAACATTGTGCCTACTTGGCCACAGGATACGTGCTGAAAAGAGCTATCTGAAATGCTAACAATTTCTTCAGAACGTCATGTGAATATCAACTTCCTGTATCTAGTATTTCATGGGGTTCTACTTCTTTCTCAAAATGAGTCTACATACTTGATCCAGTGTTGTACACAGAGCTGGAGACACGAAACTCAAAACGGGACAATAATAATGCTAGTGCCTTTCCGCTGCATCGTATTAAAAATACTTTCTGGAAAATTAGTTTTAACCATCATTCTTGATCACTCAAAGTAAGGGGAATAGTTTGAAATTTGTAGTCATTTTAAAGATCAACCAGGTACAGCCTTCAAACACGGTATCTCACTCAGAAGCGTAAAGTAACAGCTGCGAGAAGTCTGTGACAGCTCATTAGATTGATATGTGCTTGTAATGCGTGAAGCAATTTGCAGCATACTGGCCACACGAATTACAGACAAAGTGGGAAACAAAAATTACTCTGACAGAGTCCCACCCATAGCACTCCTCACTGCCGAGGGTGGGAAGGAAGAGGGGTGACCACTTAAAGGCTTCACTCGCGGACTCCTAGAGCAATGACAACCAAATTTTGCTGTACATGATTCTCCTTACTACACACCGAGCGAGATAGTATAGTGGTTAGCACAGTTCAAACACCCTTCTGGCCATCCAGATCTAGGTTTTCCGTGATTTTTCCTAAAGCGTTGTAGGCAAATGCTGGGATGGTTCGTTTCAAATGGCACGGCCGATTTCCTTTCCCACCCTTCACAGATACAATCCGAGATTGTGCTCCGTCTCGATTAGGGATTGATGACCTCGCAGTTTAGTCCCCTCTGAATTACAACAGCAACAACGTCTCGAATAACTACGCTGTCGACGTTACTTTAAACCCCAATCACCCTTCTTTCTTTTTTATTCTTTTTACTATGTTTCATTAACTATCTTATCTGTATATTTCTTGTCTGTTGGCTACAAATTATGCAACTGAATGAAACTAGCTTCCCGATGCGCTAGAGACATGAAACTTCCAATACAGCTCAGAGCTGGTTGACAGCTTTCTTGTATGACGGAAGGCACTTCGTGTACAGATGTGAATAGTACGCGAAAACACTTGATACGTGCTGCGAGCTCGAATCTCATTTTTACATTCGCACTCTTTTTGCAGGTTATACGAGAGAAGAAACAATATGTAAGTTGACGCAGGTATATCTGTTTAATCTCATCAACATCTCCATATCAAATGAAAAATTTCACTTCAAAGTTGAAAATAATTACTTAGATAAAATAAATTTGTAACATGACACATTTTTATATCAAACTAAAATTATGATTATTATATTTATTAGCTATGGAAAGATTTGTTAGATGCATGACATGAAACTTACGACACATGGAATAGATAATAGTAGGGTGAATTAACTAGTCATGCATAAATTATGTATTTCACGTGCCCCACGGTTTCCGTCGTCCATCTTACAAGCATTTTCGAAGCTACTAAAAGTGTACAATCACAAATTTTCAGAATGGTATTTATAGGATAAGGAATATTCGTAGGACTAGGAGACATTATTTTATACGTTTAGCCTGATATAAAATCGTGTAATATTAAAATTTTTAATTTTATTTAAATAATTTTTCGAGTAGCATTAGTGTCGTTATCCATTGACAAAATATTAAAGAGACTTTCATAGTTAATATCCGACAACTGTATGGCATTATTGCTAGATTGGATTGTAGCTCCAAGAAGCTAAACGTGTCAGCGAAAATGTTGTACAATCTATAATAGTTGTAGCTATAAGACTCTGTAATTACGATAACTTAAAGTGTATAATGCATCATATGTGAATAGAACTTAATTCATGTTGACAATTCCTACATGGCGCTCATTTGCCATTTTATAACACTGCATTGAATTCAATATTATAAAAAAATTGAATAATCACTATATCTATTAAATTTACAGCTTACTTGTCTATTACGCAAACGAAATATAGTTTTCACTTAACAAGCTCTTTTTTGTTTCAGGTAAGTCTTCCGCCATATGAAGCAGCGACTGCAAGATGGTCCGAAATACGCAAAGCGCAAGAGGTTTGGCAGGTTACAATTTAAGTGTTTAGTATCCTGTAGTAGTTGTAGCTTCACTGTTAGTTGCATTGATGTGGAATGGCGAGGTGTTTAATAACAGAGTATGAGGTAGCCTTACCTGAGCAGCGAAAACTGGGACGACGATTTTTAAGTGGGCGTTTGATTTTTCACCTACATACAGAAGAGGACCCTAAATGTAGGATCTGCGATAACGGTGATGAAACTGCATCACATCTAATCTTCGAATTGAAGAGTAAAAGGCACAAAACATTTGGGACAACCGGACCCGAAGAAAGTGTGTCTAATAAAGAACTGGTAAAGGGATTCCTTGCACTGTTCGAGGGCATTGGTTGGCTTTACTAGATATACAGGGAGCGATACCGCACAATAAACTTAGTTTCGGTGCGGGCAGTGGCGGGTTGGATCAACACTGTTTTGACTTCCCTGAGAAAATCAATCAAATCAACACATCGTATTTACGTTCTTAAAAGAGCAGTGTGGCAATTATTTAAATATTGCTAGACATTCAACTTTTTTCTGAAACATACTGCATAATATGATTTTTTATTAAGCAGTGTCAAATACCTGGAAACAAATGTAAGGGAAATAAACGGGAGTAGATGGCTTACCATACACCCGTCGTGTTTGAGAAACATTACGACCACTTGCGATGTAAAGAGTACTCAGAGTATCTCTTCGATCAGACTATTGAGTTGGTACAATGCAACTGAATAAGAATGGTATTTCATGTTAGGCAAAAGAACATCGTTTTCACAAGAGTTCAACTTTCATAACAGTAAATGTACAACAATTGCAACTGACACTAGCGTTTCTAAGAGATTAACAAATGTTCAAATGTTTGTAGAGCTTATGGGACTTAACTACGGGGTCATCGGTCTTTAAACTTACAAACAACTTATGAACTAGCTTGGACTAAAGACGGCGCAAACATCCATGCCCGAGGGGGGATTCGAACCCCCGACGGGGAACGGCCTCGCGCATCGTAGCATAGCGCCTCAATGCGCTCGGCCGCTCCGCCGCGGCTAAGAGATTAACGATGCGTGTAAATTGTTCTACTTTGCAGAAAACATTATTCTGGGCGGGGATCAAGATTAAGACAATGTGAACGGAATGTATTCATTAAGGCAGGCAGTCATTTTTCATTTTCCTCTTCTATATGTATCTTGTAACCGGAAAAAGGAACTGTATCTATCCGCAAGAAAGAGTAATGATCCAGAAACAATCAAATATTATAAACACTACTGTGCTACATCAAGAAAAGTTATTAAAAAGTCCAGAATCATGTGCATAATGTCTGAGATTAGTTCCTCTAATAATAAAATTAAAACAATTTACAATGTTATTAAATTGGAGACAGGGCAACCAAGAGCACAGGAAGATGGTATTACCATAAAAGCAATTGAAAAGGTTTACTAACAAAAAGTCTGAAGTTGAAAACCTTTTTAATGATTATTTTTTAAATGCTGTGGAGAAAATAGGAGCTAAATGTTCATCAGAAGTACCAAGGCAGTTAACAGAAAAGACCATACCTACACAATTTTATACGATTGAAGTTCCATCCACCTCTCCGTCGGAAATTAGAAAAATAATACTCTCTGTCAAGAGTAAAATCGCACATGGAATTGATGGCATTTCCAGCAGCGTATTAAAAGCTCGTTTCCAAGAGATAAATAGGATTTTTAGCCACATATGTAATAGTTCTTTAAAGCAGGCTATTTTCCCTGATAGACTGAAATATGCTATTGTTAAACATTGCATAAAAAGGAAATACGTCTGATGTGAACAACTACCGCCCAATCTTACTTCTGACAGCTTTATCAAAAATTTTTGAAAGCTTCACATATTATTAAAAATAAAATTCTAACAAAATTACGGTTTGGTTTTCAGAAAAACTTTTCAACAGACAATGCTGTATATACTGTCACTGATGAAATATTAATTCCTCTGACTATCCGGACATCACCTGTTGGGATTTTTTGTGATCTCTCAAAGGATTTTTATTGTGTAAATCACGGAATTCATCTAGATAAGCTAAAGTATTGTAGTAAGAGTGGGACAGTGCACAAATGGCTTGAATCATAATTATCTGGAAGAGTGCAGAAAGTTTAAATAACCAGTTCACATAATATACATAAAACAGCTAATTCCTCTAACTGGGGAGCTATCAAAAATAGGGTTCCACAATGTTCGGTCTTGGGTCGTTTGCTGTTCTTAATATACAGGGTGTCCCAGCTATCTTGTCCACCCAAAATATCTTTGGAACAATAACAGCTATTGGAAAACGACTTTCACCTGTATCAATGAACGGCTGGGGCCCATGAATGTACATATTTGGAAACATTCTAAAACGAAAGCTAATGTGTTTTTTAACACAAACTTAAGTTTTTTTAAATGGACACCTTATATTTTTTCTTCAGCAATTCATAGCATGACAAATCACATAAACAATGGCGTTGATTGCATCGCAATTTTCCAATTAAATCCCGAGATATTGCGACGCGAAGTTGACGCTTGAAATACGCGAAACTCGCGGCTAGCGCACGTCCTGAGCAGCATGGGGTTCTCGCCTGAGCCTCAGGACGTGCGCTTGCTTTCGTTTTAGAATGTTTCCAAATATGTACATTCATGGGCCCCAGCCGTACATTGATACCGGTGAAAGTCGTTTTCCAATAGCTGTTATTGTTCCAGAGATAATTTGGGTGGACGAGATAGCTGGGACACCCTGTATATTAATGACTTGCCATTCTATGTTCACGAAGATTCTTAGCTAGTTCTTTTTGCTGACGATACAAGTATAACTCTCACGCCTGACAAACGGGAATTGTTAATGGTGATTTTCAGAAAATTATTAAGTCGTTCTCTACAAACTGACTCTCATTAAACTTCGATAAAACCCAGTATATACACTGTCATACAGTAAACGGCATGAAACCATTAATAAATACAGACTTTGAAACGAAGTCTGTAGCTAAGGTAGAATATTCAATTTTTAGGCGTTTGCATTGATGAGGGATTGAATTGGAAGAAACACATTCAAGATCTGCTGAATCGTTTGAGTTCAGCTACTTATGATATCAGGGTCATTACAAAATTTGGTGATATACATCTCAGTAAATTAGCTTACTATGTCTATTTTCATTCAATGATTTTGTGTGGGATCATATTCTGAGGTAATTCAACTTTGAGTAAAAAAGCAATCATTGCACAAAAGCGTGTAATCAGAATAATTGCTGGAGTCCACCCAAGATCATCCTGCAGACGTTTATTTAAGGATCTGCGGATCTTCACAGTAGCTTCACAATGTATATATTAACTCATGAAATTTGTTATTAACAATCCGACCCAATTCAAAACTAATAGCAGTGTGCATAGCGACAACAGTAGGAGAAAGGGTGATATTCACTATTCACGGTTAAATCTAAGTCTGGCACACAAAGGGGTGAATTTTGCTGTCACAAAAGCCTTCAGTCACTTACCAAGTAGCATCAAAAGTCTGACAGTCAACTAGTATTTAAAAAGACATTGAAAGAATTTCTGAATGGCAACTCCTTCTACACTTTAGATGAACTTTTAGATAAACCTTAGTAATTTCGCTTAAAAATACATAAAAGATTAAAAATATATAAAAAACTAAAAATCCCTAAAATATTGAGTGCCATGTATAGACCATTTATTAAACTGACAAGTTCCACATCATTGTGAAATATCGTATTTATGGAACAAGTATTAATCTAATCTATGACAGGGTTTCTATATACTAATGCACTCGAAATTTTTCAGTTGTTGAATATGGAAGAAACGCAACAGTTATAACTTGTTCATCTTCACTATTGTGAAACCTCTCTCTTCTATTGAACAAGTGTTCATAACTCTTAGGACCGGATTTTACAGCCCATGTTGCGTATACTTCATTTCTTCAAATGTTCATTCCTGTCATATTCCGGAATATTCAGCATTATTTCCTAGACCTACTGTACATGGATAGTCCAAGAATGATAATGACACCGGACAAGCTTAGTTCTTGTTGTTGTGGTTTTCAGTCCGAAGATTGGTTTGATGCAGCTCTCCGCCCAACTCTATCCCCAGCTAGCCTCTCTATCTCCCACATGTATTTGAATCTGCTTACTGCAATCGTCTCTTGGTCTCCCTCTGCAATTTTTACCCGACATAGCCAAGCGGAACGGTCGCGTGGTATAAGGCGTCATGCTACGGACTGGGCGGTCGCACCCTCCCGAGGTTCGAGTCCTCCCTCGGGCATGGGTGTCTGTATTGTCCTTAGTGTAAGTTAGTTTGTAAGTCTAGGGATTGATGAACATAGCAGTTTGGTGCAATAGGTTTATAAACATTTGAAAATGTATATATTTATTATTATTATTATTTACCCCACACACTTCTCTCCAACGCTAAATTCACCATTACTTGATGTCTAAGTATGTGTCCTACCTATCGAGTCAATTCCCATCACTACCTCCTCATTAGTTACGCGATCCACCCACCTAATCTTCAGCACTGTTTTGTAGCACCACAGTTCAAAAGCCTCAACCTTTTCCTGTTTTAACTATCTATCGATCATGTTTCACTCCCGTACAAGGCAATGCTCCACACAAATGCCTTCAGAAAATACTTTCAAACACTTGAATTAATATTCAATGTTAGCAAATTTGTCTTTTTCAAAAACGTTTTTCTTCCCATTGCCATTATGCATTTTATATTTTCTGTACTACGACAATCATATGTTATTTTACTGCTCAAGAAATAAAACTCATCGACCACTTTTATTGTTTCGTTACCTAATTCCTTCAGCGTCGCCTGATTTTCTTACACATGAGTTCATTACAATTGTTTTGCTCTTGTTAACATTCATCTTACATGCTCCTTACAACACACTGTCCATTCTGTTCAACTACTCTTCCAGGTCCTTTACTGTCTCGTACAGAATTACAATGTCTTCTGCAAAACGCAATGTTTTCATTTCTTCACCCTGGACATTAATTCCTTCTCCAAATTTCTCCTTGCTTTCTTTCACAGCTCATTGTACAAATTGAATAACATTGGGAAAGGCTACAATCATGCCTTATTCCCTTCCCAACCAGTGCTTCCTTTTTATGCACTTCGACTCTAATAACTGCTGTCTGGTTTCTCTACAAGTTATAAATAACCTTCCGTTCCGTATATTTTACCCATTCTGATTTCAGAATTTGAAAGAGTGTATTCAAATCAACATTGTAATAAGCTTTCTCCAAATATACAAAAGCTAGAAATGTAGGTTTACCTTTACTTGGGCTATATTCTATGATAAGTGGTAAGGCGAGTATTGTCTCCCGTGTTCTTAAATATCTCCTAAATCCAAAAAGAACTTCTCCGAGGTCAGCGTCTACCAGATTTCACCTGCACCCTTTGGAATTGAGTTTATTACATTGTTCTTAAAGTCTGGGGGTATTTTGCCTGTCTCATACATCGTACACACCAGGTGAAATAGTTTTTCCATGGCTGGTTCTCCCAGACGAGTAGCTCTGAGGGAATGTCGTCTACTCCAAGGCCTTCGTTTAGACTTAGGTCTTTTAGTGTTCTGTCAAATTCTTGTATCTGTACAATATCTCCTAATTCATCGTCCCTTCCAACAATATTGTCTCAAAGTTCATTTCCTTTCTAGAGCCCCTCTATGTATTATTTCCACCTTTCAGATTTCCGTTCTTTGCTCAAAACTGGTTTTCCATCAGAGTTTCTGATATTCATACAGCTGCTTTTCTTGTATCCAAATGTCTATCTTATTTTCCTGTAGGTAGTATCTATTTCTCTTCTAATTATACCTTCTTCTACAAAATCGCATTTTCCTTCTATCCACTCCCGTTTAGGCATTTTGCACTTCCTGTCAATCTCACTTCTTAGTCGTCTGTACTCTATTTTGCCTGCTTCATTTACTGCATTATTATATCTTCTTCTTTAAATATTTCCTGTGATATCCAAGGATATTTTGTAGGCCCCATCTCATTATTTTTTCAACTTTCAGCAGGTTTTTTCATTTTCAGTCTACAGTTCATAATCAGTAAGATATGGTCATAGTCCATATCTGCCCCTGGATATGTCTTAGAGTTTAAAACCTGGTTCCAAAGTCTTTGTATTACCATTATAAAATCTATCGGGTACCTCCCGTGTCTTCTGGTCTCTTCCACATTTTTAAACCAAGTGTTTGTTATGATTAAATTATGTTTCGTGCAACATTCTATTAGGCTGCTTCCTCTTTCATTCCTTTTCCCCAGTCCATATTCACCTACTGTTATTCTTTCTCTCATTTTCCTACTACCAAATTCCAGTCCACCATCACATTTAAGTTTTCCTCCCCCCTAACTGTCGGAATAATTTCCTTTACCTCCTCATACATTTCTTCCATCTCCTCATCATCGGAAGAGCTAGTTGGCATACAAACTTGTACTACTGTGGTCTTTGTTGGCTTCGTATCTATATTGACTACGATAATGCGATCACTGCCCTGCTCACAGTAGTTTACTCGCATTCCTATTTTCTTATTCATTATTAGACCAACCCCCTCAGCAGGAACGTACTGTTATTACCACTATATCAGTCTCCAATCCGTAGAACCAACAGAAAGACGTCGAACCATTTTAGTTTATTCTACAGAAGACAATACTTCAGCACCTAGATATCGCAACTGATCCTCTAATTGTTTTTACCAGTGTAGTTGTATGAAGCCTGTGTGTGCTAGACATGGCGTCTCTTCCAGCCATTATTGGACCTACTCCTGTAGTACCACCAACTGACTTTTTATTTATAACGCTATGCATCATATAACCTGACAAGAATCCTGTTCATCTTTCCACCGAACTTCACTTATCGCCACTATATCTAACTTCAGCTGATTGTTGTACTATAATAATAGTATTATAAGACTTATATTTACAATTATTGATACGTAGTGTTTATCAGTAACAGTTTAAGATGCAAATGGGCAGCATTGCACCACGCTACCTATCTTAAAAGACGCATCACGTTATTTCCGTATTATTTCAATAAACTTTTACTCTTTTGTTCTGCTTTTCGATGAGGTAGTAATATTCTCGTGTCAGAACATAGATTCCACCACAGAAACACAAAACATGAACCCAGCAAAGGTCATTTCATTTATATATGTATTTTATTATATTTAATATTATTCTTAGTAACGTTCGTTAATGTTGTAGACTGCCACTTAAATATTTCTCGGCCGATTAAAAATAGTAGATATGCAGCAGATAATTTATACATAAACAATTATTTGTATTTGTGGAAAAGAACTGAATATAAAAAGCCATGATAAATTAAATATTAATTGTGTAACTATATTTCGACGGCGGCAGTATATTTGAACAGTGAGACGCCACGCTTAATAGCTACCTGAGCAAAGAGCTTAAGTCTCAACCGATTTTAGTATTGCTACATATATATTTGTTCATTAAATGTAAACAACATTTGTAGGGAGGTGGTCAAAGCATTTAATTCTGTGATATTCAAATGTATAATATTTTGGAAGGGAGAATGTATTTTAAAGATGAGGCGTTAGGATGAGCGGAAGGATACAGTTTTGAGAGCAGGTAGAGCACGCTTGGGACGGGACTCGTAACTGGGACGCGGTGCTAATAGGTTGTGTGACGGTCTGAAGCCGCGTTCCGAAATAGACATGAGGGGACTTACGAGACTGTGACTGCAGAACTTAGTCTCTGGTTGAAAAGTGGCAAACTATAAAGGTAGTAGGGCTGTGTAACTTTGATAATTCAGCAAACGTACAGCCGTGTGATGACAATCTGCGTTTTATAACAAATACTGTAATTAGTCGCGGATTAATTAATGTTCGATGGACTTCATTAATTTACGAGTGATAATTTGGAACTTTTACTCTCAAGTGCGTGAGATACTTATAGCGCCTCTCATGAACTATAATTGGGGAAATATTCAGTTATTTACCGATGTATAAAGTAGGACCACCTCCCCATTTTCATGTCCAAAAAGAGTAATAAACCCCATTTATAAAAAATACTTCTTCAATAACTCTCTTCTAAACATTATCTTAGAATCCATTTTGTTGGTTATTCAGAGCTTTAATTTGTTTGTTTACATATATTTTTCTCGTCATCATCCGCAGATTGATAGACTGGCTAAACTACAGATTAATTATTGGTCTTGTTTAAACAATTTTGGTAGCTGTTCAGGGCATAGAAGCTGATATACTTTACTCACCCCTATGAACAGAGACAACGAGCCATAAACCTTTTACTATCCTGAGTTATGTATTGTCCGATTCCTATTGGTGAATACCGATAGGAAGGTCGCAGTCTTTCGTTTGGTTGTGATCTTGGTTTGGAAAATTAAAATTTTTGTAAACTTAAGAGGCTACCTTTCGTAAGGAAGCATACACTGCATGGTGGAAGGTACCTTTGATACTACGACGAGGACAAAGGAAGAGTATGGATTGACGTCCTTTCGACTGGGTGGTCATTAGAGATGGAGTCCACACTAGGATTGTTTGCGTAAGGATGGGGAAGGAAAATGTGCCGTACCCTTTTAAAGGAATCATCCCGGCATCTGTCTGGGTGGTTGGAGCTGGATTTGAACCACTGTCCTCCCGATTGTGAGTCCATTGTGCTAGAAGGAAAAGCAGGATGAGATGGATAGAGAGGGAAGAAATGGTGGAGATAAGATAGAGAGTAGGGGCGGAGAGGCGACGGTCTGAAGAAGACTGGAACAAATAAATAACCGAACAACAACAAATTTTGGGTAGTCGGCCGCAAAGTCTTTCAGATACGGTGAAGTTGTAAGGAAAGTGAAATAGCAAGTGAAGGAAGGAGACGTAAGCAGATATTTCAGTGTACCATCTATCCTCAATGCAGAAATCATTTCTCAGAAGGGCGCTATCAAAGCTTTAATTTCAGGGATCAGATCTCCGAAAGAGATTTCCGCGCGATTATATTTATTCAGATCAAACGCGTTCTTTCTTTAACGGTACAGGCTAATCAGAAGTCACATCAATTAAATGTAAATAAATTTGCTTTACTGGAAGGACTCCCATCTCGAAAATGATAACGGCTGAAACAAGTCTCAATCTGCGGAAATGTTTGCAGAGTTAGAAGCAATTTTATTTTTATTTGTAAATAGAGTTTCGCAAGAGCCGGCCGCGGTGGCCGAGCCGTCTGCGACGCGTCAGTCACGGTCTGCACGGCCACTACGGTCGGAGGTTCGAATCCTCCCTCGGGCATGGATATTTGTGACGTCCTTAGTATTAGCTAGGTCATAAGTAGTTTGTAAGTTTAGGGACTGATGACCCCGTAGTTAAGTCCCATAAGCTCTACTAACATTTGAACATTTTTGTTTCGCAAGAGCAAAATCAGTGTTCAAGTGTTTGAAAGTTATGGTACCTAACTGCAGTGGTCATTGGTCCCTAAACATATAAACAACTTAAAATAACTTATGCTAAGAACAACACACACTCCCATGCCCGAGGGAGGACTCGAACCTCCGACGGCGAACGGCCGCACGCCCCTCAGCGAGGTCCCTTAGCGCGCACTGCTATTCCGCCGCTGTACAAGAGGAAGTATCCTTGTTGAGATGTTCTAGCAAAAGTATTGAAACACCCTATCGAGTAAAACCTACAACTCCGTTCATAAAAGAATTAAAAACATTTCGAGTAAGTAGAATAAACGTATCGCAGAATTCCAGCAGCCTCAGGTTAATATTTAGTCGCAAACTTTCATCGTTATCTTCAAGAAATTTCAGTAAAACGATTGACACTAAATTCATTTGCGCGACTTACGTCATGGAGACATCAAGTGCCATAACTTGTATATAAGGTCATGAAAATAAAATTACAGAATATAGCTCACAATTAGGGTTACCAACAGGCAATCTTCCCGTGGACCACGACAATGATACACCAAGTACTCTCCGCCACACAGCTTAAGGTCGGTTTTGAAGTATAAATCTCTAGACATTTTCAGACATAATCGATCTACAGAAAGACAACATAAAACTACAATTTATATAGGTTAATCACAGTCATTTGCAACTGCGAAAATTAGTCCAATTGAAATCAGACGCGTTTTGTTTTATTTTAAATCATCTTCTATGATCAACTGTAAGGACTCGACCACGAAGAATTCGCATGCTATGGTTTTTTTTCTGAATAAAATTAACTATTGATATAACTCACCTTTTTATGTTGCCCTCTCCATACAGTTTTCGTTGCACTCACATTGCTACTTATGCTGTCATTTCCTTTTGAATTAGTGTTATTTATCAAAATTGCCAGCAATTCATAACTCGTCATTGATAAACAAAAATAATTCAAAATGGACTGACAGCATAAGTAGCAATGTGAGTGCAACGAAAACCGTATGAAGAAGGCAACATGAAAACGTGACAAATCTCAAAGTCTATTTCATTCAGAATAAAATATAACCATAGCATGAGAACTGTTCATGATCGAGTGTATCAAAACCATACAAAAAAAAAAAAAACAACTGAAGATGCTTTAAAATAAAGCGAAACGTGTCTTATCACAGTTATACTAATTTTTACAGTTGCAAAAGACGGTGATTTACCTATAAAAACTGTAAAACTGCAACTGCGGAGAAAGAGGCCAAAAAAGAAAGGAGAAACTAGTTGCCCTAGTTGCCATTGGGGTATCAGACTGTTCACTGAATAGTTGTTATCTACAGAAAAGTATCGTCCTTTTATGACACTGAAAGATTTCGTGGAATTAATGGAAGAGTTGTTTCTAGACTTAAATAAATGCAAGATAATGCACGTAGAAGACAGGAATAAGCCGAAAATACTCTGATTATGGGATTCATGGTACGTCAGCAGTGCAATAAATGGATTTAGGTGCAATACTCAGGAGCTAAATGGAATGGGGTGAACACATAGGACTAATATTAGAGAAGGTGAATCGACGACTTGTAATGGTTGTTGGAAAATGCAAAGCCCATACAAAGAAATGCCTTAAAAGGCGATGGTGGGACCACTTCTAGAGCAGTGTACTAGCGCACAAGCGGATCAACACTCCTGGGATCTTACTGAGTCGGTGTACTCTACAGGTGATTATAGAACTCAAATGCTATGGAAAAAGAGCTACACTCTTCTCGTGCAACTCGGCTGCACAATTTTAGAGTAAGGAAGACTGTTGTAGATTGGAACACTTAAACTTTTCCTCTAGACAGCCTTGTTACAGAAATTTAATACATTTACTTGTTTCATTTAATGCTATATTTTTCTGTAATTGCAAAAATAATTTTTCGAGAGAGTAAATTTTTTCTGAATTCGAAAACATTTTAAAAATCAAAAGTTCGTAAACCTAAGTGATCAAACTGCTGAGGTCATTGGCCCAAGACTTACAAACTACTGAAACTAATTTATGCTAAAGACCGCACACAAACACACACACACAAAACGATGCTGAGGGAGGACTCCAACTTCCAGCGGGATCGACCACGCATTTTACTCGTAATTAAATTATATGTATGAAGAATCTTGATATGTAAAAATAAAGCTGTGCTTTAGTTTCGCTAAATATCAGAAGTGGCTTGGCCAAATGGAATTTTTGTTTTATTTTTTCCCTGTAATAGAGAGATGGTTTAGAGAAAAAAATAATATGGAAATCCCAAAGTAATAGCTGAAAGAAAAAAAAAGAATAAAAACTGTAAAATCCAACGCCTAGTATCCTCTCAAAAGGCAATCCGCCATACCCAGAAATAGGGGCACACTGACACTCTGTTGCTTCATAATACATGAACACGAAAATTTAGGTACCAATTTTGATCTCATCTTTCTTATAAATAAACAAAATTTTCCTTTTGTGGTTTTTATTTTTTATTTATTTATAATTAAATTCATTCTTTTGTAATTCATTCAAATGTATAGTTTTATTCCGATCTTGTTGAAATTTTGCACGCTTGACCATCAAAACAAAAGCGTAACTTACAATAGATTTGTAAATCGGTTTGGTAATCATTAAAAGGTTCGCTCAGGTATGAATGTTTTCATGTAGAAGGTTTCTGTAAGTCGCAAGTCAGTGTATAGCGCATGTCAAAGGGCACTTTGCAATAAACCTTGACAGTGTTTCACTGATCACCACCAGAGTTGACAGGTATATGTGAGTTTTCAGAGATAGGGGGAGGAGGCGGAATGAACAGAGGGAGAAACGGAACATGGAGGGAGGGAGAGAGAGAGAGAGAGAGAGAGAGAAAGCAGGAGGTGGGCAAAGAGACTGACAGTGACAGAGAGAGAGAGAGAGATAGAGAGAGAGAGAGAGAGGACTGCGAGTCTGAGACAACTAAATAAGCAGGCAAGGCCGGATTTTCAGATAATTAACAACATATTGCAGATATCTTTAATATCCAAGGTTATTCAGCTGCACTTCCTCACTAGTTTTAAGTAACTACACTACACGGTTAGTAATATGCTTCTATTACGAGCCACGGTGGAGTGGCAGAGCGGTCTAAAGCGCCATGCTGCGGAGCGCGCGGTTGCTCGCCGTCGGGGGTTGGAGTCCTCTCTCGGGCATGGGTGTCTGTGTTGTCTTTAGGTTTAAGTTAGTTTAAGTAGTTTGTAAGCTTAGGGACTGATAACCACAGACGTTAAGTCCCAAGATTTACAAACATTTCAACATTTCCATTACGAATAGATCAGACTACATTCTCGGTCAGTTGAGTTATTTACTTCATTGTTACTTAGTTTTAAGCATTAACTTCAAGATTTGTTTCCCCTGGTCACTAGAACGATATATTAAACTAGTAATACAGTAGACGTTCTGTGGGTCCAAGCCCAGGGGGTTCGCCGTAACAGGAGGAAGTAGTTGCTCTATAAAACAACCAGCCTAAATGTATGTCTGAACACTAGGTGTCAGAATTGAAAAACAAAGAACGTATCGAAAGTGATTTTTTTAAAGTTAAAACTACGTAATTCCTTGTTCATTATCAGTTCCGAGTTGAATAGAAAATTTGTTGTTCTATAGTAAATCCACTGTGTTACCGATGAGAACCTCGAAACGGTTTTCAGAAACCAGTCGATAGCTAAATTAACGAGGTGCGTTAATTAATGTTCAGAAATTAGAAAATAGACATACTTCTTTACAAATTGACTATACAATGGATCCTTGTTTAATAAACGTAATTCGCTTCTGAGTCTTATCTGCAATGCAAAACACTCGTTAGTTATGCAACTGATTTCTTTTCGGTCGGAATTCGCGTGGAAATTGGATATGTTCCATTAAAAAAAAAAAAAAAAAAAAAAAAAAAAAAAAAAAAAAAAAAAAAAAAGACTAAAAATTCATTTTATAATACATAATACTGGACAGTGTTTTTTTTTTCTTACAAGAAAGTGGTATTAACAGAAGAAAATTAAAGTCGTTGCCTTTAAAAACACACAGTTAGTTGTATTACGGATCGGGGAGGTTTATGGTCGAAAGAATATAATTACTTGGAAGGGGGTCCCATATTGAAAAAGGTTCAGAAACACTGATGTAAATAATTGATGTTTGCGAACGGACTACACCGTTTATTAGAAAAATCGTTTGCTAGATGAGCTTACTGGAAATTGTCAGCTCAGATTTTCTCCCCCTATTTCTGTTTAATATTCGTCCAGCCTACTGAAAAATCAGTTCTTTTCGGACCACAAACACTCTCATTCACACACATTTTGTGTGAAAAAAAATTTACGTGCAGTAAGTACTTTAAAAACTAACGAAAATGAAAAACAGATGGAGTCCTCGCCATAAGTTCAAACGCCGCACTTCAGACACTGTAGCTGTCCGCAATTCTCGGTCATCCCATATCATACACCCTACAGTTTAGTGATACCTGTATGTTCCCAGCGTGGTGGCAACAACTTCGTCAGGTTCAGTTCATTCACTCTGTATGATACAGCACGTAAGGTTCAAATATTTACATATTTACGAACGCTGCTCAAAGTACAGCCTCGCGTCTAACAAAAACGAAACTGTATAAAATGCAGGAAAACGCTTAAGGCGATCTCTAGTAAGCTTTCTTTCAAGTGCTTCTAAACTGAACCACTAGACTGAAGTACACCACAAGAAGCATCAGTGTTCCTAAGTACGCTACCGTCTAAGTACACCATTCTCATCTGCCCGAACTAGAGGAATACTGTGCGTTTCTGTGGAGAAGCGAGATTACAGAGAATAACAGGGAATCTAGTGATTTATGCATCGCTAAATACTGGAATGATATTTGACAGAAGATCAGTGATCTCCTTGCAAATTCCTGTCCATCACTCCAACAGCTATACACCGTGTAAAACTTCCCTGTGTCATATACGATAACAATCCCGTTCTTTCATTAATTGACTCTGACCAAGCAGGTGCGACGTTTCCGTGTTTTTGTGAATGCTTTCAGGCTGCGGAAACAGTCGCACCGGTATCGCTGCTTTCCGTATCGTCTGAAGAGCGTCTTTTCAAATCAGTTCGCGGTAAAAATGCAGCGGATCTCGTCATTCGAACGTACTCTTTGGACGACTATCGGTGAAATTCAGACCAGTTTATTTTGTTTAAACAAATCTGCATACGTTCTGACACGCTAAATATTGCCGGCCGCAGTGGCCGAGCGGTCTGCGGCGCGCCAGTCACAGTCTGCACCGCTGCTACGGTCGGGGGTTCGAATCCCCCCTCGGGCATGGGTGTTTGTGGCGTCTTTAGTATAAGGTAGTTCATAAGTAGTTTGTAAGTTTAGGGATTGATGAACCCGCAGTTAAGTCCCTTAAGCTTAACAAACATTTGAACGCTAAATATTGCCTGTGAGAAACTGGAAATTTTTAGTCTTAGAATGTGTCATCCTCAGGATGAAAAATATCATAATCGGAACATAGTTCGCAATCTACGGTGTGGAATCGCATCTTTATTGGAAACCGCTAGTAGGTAAGGTATTTATCGGAAACTTTAGATATAAATTATCGCCTCAAAAGCTTTTTTTGATCGAGCGAGCAAGGTGGCGTGTCTTATTCTTCAGTAACTTTAAACGTAGCTCCGTTATGTTGTAGTAGATTGGCAATACCCGTCTACAAATTAGTGTTACCACCATTAGCGTTGCAATTCTGTTAATTGTATGAGATGACGTGCAGATATGATGTATGTTTTTCCAATTTTTAGGGCCTTAGATGTTCAGAGGGTTTTCATACTATCGCATTCTAAAATTTTTGTTTTTCTTTTACACGAATGCTGAATGACAATCATTGAAGGTTATTGCACATATGTCTGCTTTGCCGAATTTATTTCGAGTTGAAGAGTGTGTTTGTAATTATACTTAGCACGGATTGTCTCGTGCGTGTAACAGAATGTTTCTCACAGCATCTTATGTATTAGTAAACCTTGCCTGATTTTCGATGCAGATACAGCGCATTCAAATAATTTTGATGGCAAAATCCGCAGTTCAGCACTCGTCTCGGAGCATTGAGGCGTCATGGCCCACGGAGATTAAAATACATTTTAACCTCTCTGGATTAGAACCGAACCTCCATGATCCCGGCAAAAACCAACGGTGATTGGTCGCACTGTGACCAGGCTGTGGTGTGATGGCATCTGGTACTAAATGCAGATTCCTTAAGGAGTCCGCCACCTTGCCAGTTTTGCTATGCATCCGGAACTCATTCTCCGTCTGGCGTCGACCGGCGTTAAACGCTTTGGCACACAGGACGCGTCACGTCTGTATCACGCAATACTATATAACACACTACGCCATCTCTGTGCCGGTCGCGGTGGCCGAGGAGACTAAGGCGCTCCGGTCACGGTCTGTACGGCCACTACGGTCGGGGGTTCGAATCCCCCCTCGGGAATGGATATTTGTGCCGTCCTAGTTCGTAAGTAGTTCATAAGTAGTTTGTAAGTTTAGGGACTGATGACCCCGTAGTTAAGTCTCATAGACTATACAAACATTTGAACATTTTTTGAACATCTCTGCAGTGATCAAGTTCGACTACGGTGGCAAGTAATTATCGCACGATCCACGCGATTCATATCACTACGATGAGAGATTTCTATTCCAGACCAGAGAAGGAACGGAACTGAGGATAGTGTGAGAAAGTACACGGATTTGTACGACACTTCACACCACTACTGCAAAAATGCTCTAAAAAAAAGTCAGAAACGGAAAGTGACTGCAGAATAGCTGAACATTACTGGTAAGTATGCAAAAGTTTTTATTTTTACTTAATTAGGCAGTTGTTTATTGGCCTTTGAATAGCCGCGGTAGAGTGGCCGGGCGTTGTAAGGCGCCTTGCTGAGGAGCGCGCGGTTACTCGCCGTCGGAGGTTCGAGTACTACCTCGGGCATGGGTGTGCCTATTGTCCATAGTTTAGTTTCAGTTAGTTTAAGTAGGTTTGTAAGTCTAGGGACTGACGACCGTAGAAGTTTGGTCCAATAGGTTTCAAAATGTTCAAATGTTTGTTAAGCTTAAGGGACTCAACTACGGGGTCATCGGTCCCTAAACTTACAAACTACTTATGAACTACCTACAACAAAGGACGGCACAAATATCCATGCCCGAGGGGGGATTCGAACCCCCGACCGTAGTGGCCGTGCAGACCGTGACTGAAGCGCCTCAGTCCCCTCGGCCACCGCGGCCGGCCCAATAGGTTTACAAACATATGAATACTGTTGGCCACTTTGTATAGTCCCCTTTGAGCCATCCAAATAAATAAACTATGACAATATACAGCTGGTATACATACAAATACAAATTGATAAAAAACAAACTCGGAAATATAATGTGACGAAAGAAAACCAAGGCAAGAACAAACTGAGATTACACAAGGTTTTTGTATGTTACATAAGACAGTTTATAATTTTCTCTTCGCCTCTGCCAGAAAATTATTTACTATTATGTTTCATAAGAAGTATTATAAACGGCGTCTATCGAAGTTAGGTTGGGCTAGCAAAATAATCAACAAACGTATTGAAATGTAGCACTAATAGATCGTCTATTGGAAGTATGTGTTGGCGACAGTACTTGCATAGGCTGTGTGGCTCTTTCAGTTTGAACATTGACTGAACATTCAATGCCATTCTTCATTAAAATGAAGTTGTGAAAACAACACGCTGATATAACTATGAACTCAACAGTTGTCTGATCTGCATCTATGGCTCTCAAAAATACACCTTAGTTCACAGGCAACCCGTTTTTATCCACACAGCGTGCTCGAGAGAACTACCTGGCTGGACAAAATAATATGCACACCTAACACAGACACAATATCTATTTGTTAATAAAGAGTTGCCCCAAAATTGACTTTGAGAAGAGCTGCAAATGTTCAAATGTTTGTAGAGTTTATGGGACTTAACTACGGGGTTATCAGTCCCTAAACTTACAAACTACTTATGAAGTAACTTATACTAAAGGCAACACAAACATCCATGCCCGAGAGGGGATTCGAACCCCCGACCGTAGTGGCCGTGCAGACTGTGACTGTACTCTCGGCCACCGCGGCCGGCTGCAAATCTTCGATGACCGTATTCGTAAAGTGTCTTTATAGTTTCCAACAGAATGTTATCCATGCTTGTACAAAAATATCAGCCGATTACTTGAACGTTGTTGTGGCTTTAAATCTGGTCCTCCCTCTCTGCTGTAAAACTCACCATAACGGTTCAGTGTTGTTCAGAGATAAGTGGTCTCTAATAGATGAACAAACAGACACGGCGGTCACTGGAAACACTTAAAATTGAGATATCTCCCTTTTTTTTCGTGATTCTATTTTGATGCAATCATGCCTAGATCATGAACCTATCTTCGCTTATGTTTCCTGTGAAAACCGCATGAAAATTCGTGCAGCGATTGAAGCGAACAGTGACAGGCCTACATTTACAGATTTATTATTCGTACAGATATGTTGTACAATTGTATAATTTTTCAGGAATATATTGATTTGTGTAAGTGCTGTATGTCGGTAAAATCTGTTGCAAATACGGGTAGTAGTAAAGAAATAATAGGTTAAACCTATGCTTGATGGGGCGGTTTTCCATGAACGTTACTCTTTACGTCCTCATATCTCATGAACTACGTGTCGTACTGTGATACAATTTCGAACGTACATATCGAATGCCATAGTTTTGGTCAACGGATAGCGGAAAAGTAGTAAGCGAGAAACTTTTTTCCTTTCAACATTTTGCTAAGGTTGTCAGCGAGAAAAAGTTTATTAAAGGTTTAAAATTATGTTTAAAGTTTGTTGCAAGTCGCTAAGTACTCTCATTCTCATATAGTGTATTCATAAAGTCTCGTCGCATTATGTGGCAGTTTCTTGCAACTCTTATTGTTTATGATGTTATATCTCCTGAACCATATGTCGTAAGTGGTTCGTAGTCCTACAGCAATTATTATCTCACATGAGGAATATGTGTACGAAATTTGGTTGAAATCGGTCCATTAGTTTAGGAGCAGGTATAGAATATTATCGCATGATGCGGCCGTTTTTCACGACTGTCATTGTTTGTCAATGTTTATGACGTCATACAGCGATTGTTGCCTGATAGTAAGGATCATGTGTACCAAGTTTGTTTGAAATCGGTCCAGAAGTTTAGTAGGAGATGTGGAACACACACACACACACACACACACACACACACACACAGCCTATTTTATAAGATGTAAGATTATTACTTAAGTGAGTGCCAAGTTTCACAGTCGCTTTTGCTGTGATAGTTTTATGTTGTCTGACCACAACTGCTCTTAATGCTCATCGGTCGTTATTAACTAACTTCGTGTTCTTACTGCTATTCCTCTTCGCCAATGATTTTTACTTCGTTTTGTGTACCCCGTCATTATTGAGGATACCGTCGCCAGTGAAACGTTGAACAAGTCAGCCGTTTTCGTCACAGATGCTCCACTAACTGCACACCATCGAAACGGCCTCTTTGGAAGTCTGAGGGAAAGAAAAGTATCGTATGACGTCGGCTGTGGACCACGCTCATGTCTCGGTGTCAACACGTATGCAGCAAAGCCAGCCAGCAACTGTGTGCAGTATACTGCATCATGTTTATGTTTTTTGTCCACCCCTTGTAGACACTCGATCGCGGCTCTTGGATACGGCCCCATTAGGTGCGTTTAAAGTGCAAGGTCTACGACGCTAACGATAACGTAAGGGATGTCAGCAGAAAAACTGCTACGTAGTGGTGGAGGGCTATCCTAGAAATTGGCTTTACAGGTATAATTGTTTTCGAGTAGATGTACTGTCGGTAGAAATCTGAGTTCACAAAATAGCATAGTTACTGCGTCATCGAAAGCTACGGGCACCAACATCATATGAAGGAAGGAAGCTTAGGGTTTAACGCCCCATCGACATCGTGGTCGTTGTAGGCGGAGCTCACGCCCGGCGTTTTCGGTAAGGCAGGGGAAGGAAATCGGCAGTGCCCTTTCAAAGGAACCATCCCGACATTTGCCCGGAGTGATTTAGGTAAATCACGGAAAACGTAAATCTGGATGCCCGGAAGTGGATGTGAACCCAACTACCAAAAACTCGTCGAGTGGGCCCGCAAGCGCTAAAAGAGCTCTTTTTTTTCTTTTTTTCAATTTTCTTATGCTGCACTGTTGTGATGAGGCAAGTAGGAGTTGCTCTTCGCCGGAAACGATCGAGGCGTCGCAGTGGACAGAACGGCGGCTCAAAGCCCCTGATTAGGGTTTTCCGTGTTTTCCTTGAATCACTCCAGGCGCCTGTCAGGATGTTTCCTTTCAAAGGCACGGCCGATTCATTTCCCCATCCCTAGCACAAATTAATCCGAGCGTCGCTCTGTCTCTAATGGTCAGGCTGTCAGTGAGACGTGAGGCCCTGATCTTCCTTCCTTCTTCTACCCGTTTCCGAAGAAATCAAATGTTCAAATGTCTGTAAATCTATCGGACCAAACTGCGTGGCCGGCCGCGGGTGCCGAGGGGACTGAGGCGCTTCAGTCACAGTCTGCACGGCCACTACGGTCGGGGTTTCGAATCCCCCATCGGGCATGGATATTTGTGCCGTCCTTAGTTGTAGGTAGTTCATAAGTAGTTTGTAAGTTTAGGAACTGACGACCCAGTAGTTAAGTCCCTTAAGCTTAACAAACATTTGAACATTTGAAACTGCGTGGTCATCAGTCCGTAGCTTACAAACTACTTAAACTTAGGTAAACTAACCTACGGACAAACACGCACACCCATGCCCCAGGGAGGACTCGA
This sequence comes from Locusta migratoria, assembly GCA_026315105.1. Classification (NCBI taxonomy): domain Eukaryota; kingdom Metazoa; phylum Arthropoda; class Insecta; order Orthoptera; family Acrididae; genus Locusta; species Locusta migratoria. The sequence continues at coordinate 77,443,266 of CM048755.1, read as the reverse complement.
ATCCCCACGGCGAGCAACCGCGCGCTCCGCAGCGAGGTGCTTTAGACCGCTCGGCAACTCCACCGCGGCGTTTTCGAAGAAAAACCTGCAAAAGTCTTTAACCAGTGAAAGACACTACAGCGAAGCTGGTCTACGGAAAACTGCCAGCCGGCCGCGGTGGCCGAGGGGACTGAGGCGCTCCAGTCACGGTCTGCACGACCGCTACGGTCGGGGGTTCGAATCCCCCCTCGGGCATGGATATTTGTGCCGTCCTAGTTCGTAAGTAGTTCATAAGTAGTTTGTAAGTTTAGGGACTGATGACCCCGTAGTTAAGTCCCATAAACTATACAAACATTTGAACATTTGAAAACTGTCAGAGGAATGTGACGTAGCCGGCGCGGCGACTGGCGAGAAGATGGCGCGACAGACGGTGGCAGACTCGGTTGGTTGACATGTGGCGCGCGCGTGCGATCATTAACATAGGCTGCGAGCGCGCAGACGGAGTGGCGTGAATCAGCGCCGTGTTCATTATGTCACCTACTTCTGCCGCCCCTCGCGGCACTCGACAGCCCCCGCTCCCTGCTGTCCCGTTTCGCACACCCTCGGTCTTCACACCCTTCCGGCTCCTTTCCTCACCTCAGAGGTCGCACGCGCAACCAATAATCTACTCCTCTGCCCGCCGATCGTCTCGGCATTAATGCCCGCTACTTGTCTGTCTGGCCGGAAGTGGCTCTCCACTATGTCCCTGCTCTGTAACCCGTCCTGTCTCTGTAGTCGGCGAACTTAACAATATTAGCTTAGCGCAAAAACACTACAGATACAACAGGATGTTTCCGTAAGAGCATCAAAAAAATTTAACAGCGCGTAGACAATCCTCCACTGAACAATCTACATCTACATCTACATAGATATTCTGCAAATCACATTTAAGAGCCTGGCAGACGGTTCATTAACCAGTTTCATAACTTTCCTCTACCGTTCCATTCTCTAATAGCGCGCGGGAAGAAAGAACACCTAAATCGTTCCGTTTTCGATCTGATTTCTCTTATTTTATTGGGATGGTCATGTCTCCTGAAGTAGGTGGATGCTAGCAAAATATTTTCACATTCAGAAGTAAAAGTCGGCGATTGAAACTTCGCAAACACATCACGCCGCAACGAATAACGTCTTTCTTTTAATGATTTCCACCCCAATTCGTGCAACATTTCCGTGACGCTTTCCCCCGTAACGTGATAAAACAAAACGAGCTGCCCTTCTCTGAACCTTCTCAATATCTTCCCTCAGTCTCACCTGGTGAGGGTCCCACAAGGGGTAACAGTACTCCAGGAGAGGACGCACAAGTGTGATGTAGGCAGTCTCTTTGGTGGAGCTGGTGCATCTCGAAGCGTTCTGCCAATGAAACGTAACCTTTGATTCGCCTTTCCCACAATATTTTCTATGTGTTCTCTCCAGTCAAAGTTGTTCGTAATTGTAACTCCTAGGTATTTGGTAGAATTTACGACCTTAAGGTTTGATTGATTTATCGTGTAATTGAAGTTCAGCGGATACTGAAGTAAACGTTTCTACCACTTTGCTGTTTTCCAGTTTATTTACTGTTGTGGAGGTTTTATTTTGTAGGCGTGCGTAGCTACACTTTAACACAAATATACCACAACACATGTGAAATTTATTGCAATAAAATGAATACTCAACTTGGTGTAGTACAAGCCCAAACAGACCGATAAAGTTTAAGTCCTGGCTTCATGCGTTAAAACTTCAAAGTTTCATTGCTATGCTCTCCAAGTGTCAATACAAAGAGAAGAGTTGAGGCGCTGTTCCGCGTAGCGTGGTATTTTGTCTAAAATCGTGCCACTCTACCTGCTGGATCGTAGCGTTGCTTACTGGATGCACTCCCCGGATAAAACAGTCTGTGAACACGATGCGCAGTCTGCGCTGATTATTCGAAATGTTCAAATGTTTGTACAACTTAAGGGACTTAACTACGGGGTCATCAGTCCCTAAGCTTACAAACTACTTATGAACTACTTACGAACTAGGACGGCACAAATATCCATGCCCGAGGGGGGATTCGAACCCCCGACCGTAGTGGCCGTGCTGACCGTGACTGGAGCGCCTTAGTCACCTCGGCCGCGCTGATTATTAAACTATGCTTCTGCCAATCAGGTTTCACTCGCGTGGCTGAATTGGAAATGCGCCGTCTCTTGCGGGATTGTAGGTTCAAATGTTCAAATGTTTGTACTGCTTGTGGGATTTAACTACGGGGTCATCAGTCCCGAAACTTACAAACTACTTATGAACTACCTTATACTAAAGACGGCACAAATATCCATGCCCGAGGGGGGATTCGAACCCCCGACCGTAGTGGCCGTGCAGACCGTGACTGAAGCGCCTCAGTCTCCTCGGCCACCGCGGCCGGCGGGATTGTAGGAACTCGTGTTGTGCTCACATGGCCGTGTCGATATCAGTGTAGTAGTCTTTGGTTGTCTCACAGTTCACAACACTACATTCACAGATAACATCTGTACAACTTTACTGCGCTGTGTATTTAGATGTACAATGGGGGACAGAAAGATAACCCGGCCCGAATAATTTAATGGAAGGAAGGAAGATGGGTGTTTAACGCCCCGTCTACAGCGTGGTCATTAGAGGCGGAGCTTACGCTGGACTATCTCCAAGAAAAAATGACAGTATATAAACTTATATAGCAAGAGTAAACTTCAAATATAAAATGATAATCGATAAGTAAATCCATAGCAGTCGAACCGACCTTTACATATATACGAGGGTTGGAACTTAAATATTAGCAACGCTGCTGGGAAGACACATTGCAATGGAATCTACTATTGTCGCTGAGCACACGTTGTTTACATACCTACCTTACCTCCGAGCAAATGGACTCGCCCATCCCACGTCAGCGACGTGCGCACAATCGAGGGAAACGCAGTCACTTGTGAGCGAGCGGTCTAACGTAACGGTGTCACTATGTTTTCGAAACAGGAACAATGGAGTTGGATCAAGATTGAATGTTTCAGAGGTCGTACAGCACGACAGTAGCCGCGAAAGTCGAAAGTGCATCAGAGCCCCAGTGTCGTGGAAGTTGTGGTGATTCTGGTGTACGACTGTGACGGTGATATCCTAACGCATTACGTTCCTCCACGGCAGACCGTCAATGCACAGTATTACTGTTCACTTTGGAGCGTCACCTGCGACCAGCTTTGCGAAACAAGCGGCAACCCTTTCTGCGTAACCTACCCATAATACTGCACGACAATGCGCGGACGCATACAGCGCAAGCTGTGGCTGCTCTGTTCGGTTGATGGGACTGAGAAGTACTGTACCATCCACCGTACTCCCCGGACTTAAGTCCTTGTGACTTTGATTGAGAAGATGAAAGAACCATTTCGTGGCATTCGCTGGCTGCGGGTTCTACACAACGCTGGTAGCTACTTCGAAGGAAAGCAGATGCAGACATTTTAACGCTTTAGTATCGGTTGTGAATAAATATTTGCTACTCTTTAAGTTGCAACAAATCAAAAATGTTCAAATGTTTGTAAAGCTTATGGGACTTAACTACGGGGTCATCAGTCCCTAAACTTACAAACTACTTATGAACTACTTACGAACTAGGACGGCACAAATATCCATGCCCGAGGGGGGATTTGAACCCCTGACCGTAGTGGCCGTGCAGACCGTGACTGAAGCGCCTCAGTCTCCTCGGCCACCGCGGCCGGCAAAGTTGCAACCTCATATCTGGAGTTTATTCTTTGTGCCATGTAATTAAGGCGAAAACGGCTAGGGAACGTGCGGATGCACACTAGTCGCTGAGTAGTGAGTAATGATGGGCGGGGCAGCACGTCAGCGTCTGCCGGCAGGCCTAGTGCTCAGCTGACTGACTAACAAGCACTGCTAGATTCCCAGCTGACTAAGTGTCTTCAGCTTTCCCCCATTGATTTATTTCAATGCCCACTAGCAGTAAATTTCTTTGTGGTATGAATCTAATACTTGTTAGTTGCATTCTCACTCCTTTAACTGAGTGTTTCAAGACCAACGGCAAATAGTACAGGAAGTGAAACTGTCCTGGCGGATTAAAACAGTGAACGGAACCGGGATTCGATCCTGGGACCTTTGCCTTTCGCGGGCAAGCGTTCTACCGACTGTGCTATCCCGACACGACTCACGATGCCGCCTCACAACTTTACTTCCGCCAGTACCTCGCCTCCTACTCCCCAAACTTCACAGAAGCTCTCCTTCGAAACTTGCAGAACTAGCACTCCTGGAAGAAGGGATATGGTGGAGACATGGCTTAGCCACAGCTTAGGGGATGTTTCCAGAGCCGGCCGCGGTGGCCGAGGAGACTGAGGCGCTCCAGTCACGGTCTGCACGGCCACTACGGTCGGGGGTTCGAATCCCCCCTCGGGCATGGATGTTTGTACCGTCCTAGTTCGTAAGTAGTTCATAAGTAGTTTGTAAGTTTAGGGACTGATGACCCCGTAGTTAAGTCCCATAGACTATACAAACATTTGAAAATTTGATGTTTCCAGAATGATATTTTCACTCTGTGTGTGCGCTGATAAGAAACTTTCCTGGCGGATTAAAACTGTGTGTCGGAACCGGGATTCGAACCTAGGACCTTTACCTTTCGCGGGCAAGCGCTCTACCGACGGAGCTATCCCGGCACGCCTCACGGTCCGTCCTCACACTAGTCGGAAAGACAGCTTCGAATTAAAATGTTCGTCTCAAGATGTCTCCAATTTTCTGTCGCTTTGTAATGTAAGTGACGCTGACGCATACAGTTGAGATAAGATATACCGGGCGGCTCTCCCGAGAGTCTTTGGGCGTATTTTCTGTACAGTATGCGCAAACATTTTAAATTGTGTTTCTGTAATACGTAGATGGACTCACCCCAGATAAATATTACTCATGCGTGTCCTTCGTGCGACGCTTAGTATCGATGGAAAGAGGAGGTTCGTTTCCCCTTAGAAGGAAAATAATTCTGAAAGCGGAATTTTGCGTCCCCTTTCGATAGAGCGGTCTCAGATTAGCTTGGTGTGATATTCGATATCTATTAACAGGAACAGTAAAACACAAACTCACTGGCTGCTCGAGTGCTGGTTGTTTTTCGTAATTTACTCTCCCTGTTAATACAACCCGATAAAACGAATATCGCATTAAACTAATTTGTGGCCGCTCTATCGGAATGACACGTAAAATTCCTGTTTTAAATTAATTTTGTTCGTAAGGGAAAACGAACCGACGCTTCTCTTCGACACTACGCGTGGCATGAAAGACGTGAAGAACAATATTCGTTTGCCTGCATATTGGAACAAAAAATTATAAATATTTAAACTTCGGATTAATTTTTTCCGCACTATTTCTTTATTGGTTTCACTATCTCGTGTCCACGTTTATGCATTCTTTAAGAGTGCCTGTGTATATACTTTAATAAGTAATAATATCTGTACGTCTGTATGTCAGTCACGTAGCCGGCCGCGGTGGCCGCGGGGACTGAGGCGCTTCAGTCACGGTCTGCACGGCCACTACGGTCGGGGGTTCGAATCCCCCCTCGGACATGGATATTTGTGCCGTCCTAGATCGTAAGTAGTTCATAAGTAGTTTGTAAGTTTAGGGACTGATGACCCCGTAGTTAAGTCTAATAGACTATACAAACATGTGAACATTTTGAGTCACGTAAGACGCAACACCTCTTTTATTCACTGAACGATTAAAGATATCGAAACGCTGTTTTCGGCAAATTTTGGAGCGTTTATTTTTATTTATTTTATTTATTTATTTATTTTGTTTTTGATGTTTTTAGCGCTGGCATCAACTGAAATATTGAAACAGGCATGTTTCTTTTAATGCCCCAATTTATTTTTATCCGCATTCGATAGCTCTTTAGAAGACAAGTACTTTGATACAGCGTTGAAACTTGTCGTAAAAGAAATTGCATTGACGTCTTTTACTCCCCACTTTAGATTTGCTTGTAGTTTTATGATTTTTTGCTTAGATAAAAAAAATAAACAAGGTAATTTATTGTAATATATACACTTCCCTTCCGTTTCATTAAGGAACGACATTTGTCAGAGAAATCTAGGACTTCCTTTATATTTAAAACTAAATTACCAGTATCAGCACGTTGTTCAAAATATTCATTATTACAGCATCCTCCCAGTTTACTTGCATATTTTTCATAAGATCATTGTTCAATTCGTTGTTACGTATTTGACGGCATGTTCACGAAATAGAACAAACGCGCATTTCAGAGGACGCATTCTCACATATGCACATCTCTAAATATTGCAGAGCGGAGCTCTATTTAATTAATAAGAGTGCCCGAAACCCCTTTAGGACAATAGGCCAAAATAATTTCTGGGAGTGGCGGGTTTCGAACCATCGCCCATGTGCCTTTTAATTACAACCTTACGTGCTGCCCGCTGCACTACGGCGAACTACTGACAAAACGTTTCTTAATTCTCCTACTGTTGATAGCAGTTGTTAAGTGATGCTAATGCGACATGTTAGACACTATATTATCATTTATCGTGTGAAGAACGACGTGTTTTGGTTAATTCTTTATTGCGCCATTGCTTTGAAATGACAACGCAAAAATCATAAAATACATCAAGCAAGATGGCGTATGCAAGAGAGAGTTCTGGGCGAGGAATTTCACGTGACATTTCCAAACGCCTGGTTTACGTAAACTCAAGTGACGGTGTCAAATCGCCTTTATTTTTGCAAATATCCCTGTAACGGTGCGAGTTACGAAAAAAAAAACATAACAGAGGAAAGTTGTAGAGAATTTTTTCCTCTACAAATTCGTTTGTTCAATTTACGTGTCAGATGAACGGTTTATTGGCAATTATAATTACATTGCAAACGGCTTTTTTTAGTGCTACTAACGTATTTTTTGTCCGAAGTATTTGAAAAAGGGAGGCCAACAATTATATCTGAAAAATTTAGTGCCGATCCGTTGAACGGTTCGACTTAAAAAGGGGGAACACGTTACGGACATACAGACAGACATCTTCAAATCGCCGTTATTTTTGCAAATATCTCTGAAACGATACGAGATATGAAAAAACATAAAAGAGCAAAGTTATAGAGAATTTTCTGTTCTACAAATTCGGTTATTCACGTTTCCTGTCAGATGAACGGTTATGTAGTTAAGTTGATTTAAATTTCGAGTTGTCAAAAGGCGACCGCAAAGGCCTACTTTTAGTGTTACTACCGTAACCTAAAATTGAGAAATATCCTAGACTCTCAGAGTATGGTGGCCGGAATTGGCATTAGCGGTGCACTGCCAAAGCACGCGTCTCCTACCAGGATGCATAGTTTCGTACCTTATGGTATCTTATCGCTATTCGAAAAACCTTTATTTTCCCTTAAACCAACTTATGATTTAGATGCGGGTTCACCTACGAATGTTGTATGTGGAAATACAAAATGTAGCGTATCACAAAGGGTTTAGGAAAACTATTTCCAATTTGTGTCTATTCCCAGATTTTCGTGATCTGAAACAGAGAAATCAACTACTGATTCTTCAAAAATAAAGAGATCTTATACGATGCAAATCAGTTACTGTATTAAATATCTAAATTTTAGAATGAGAGACAACTGTGCCTATAGTAAACAGTTTGAACATATGCTTACTGAAAGTATAAAGTTACGTTTCTGTAAGACAAAATTTATGTTGTTTGATTTGGGTGGTCTCCAAATCATTGTTAGAAAATTGTTTATTACATTTACGTGTTTACAAAATCGCATTGCAGTGTTAAATAAATCGACAGTTTGTACTGCACGTAGCTGGTCACACTGTCATTACACGCATACATTCAGCATGAAACGACATTTCGTTAAGAAGATTATTTTGTCATGTACACGTGGTCACCAAACAATTTCTAATAAAATGTATTCCATATGATATAATGTAGAACAGTGTAGGTAGAGGCAGTTGTCCAATAGCATGTATTTTACCTCTAAGAAGCACGCAGTCACATAATACAGAAAAATGTAGGTCAAATATTCCATCTAAAATTTAGATATTTAATACAATAGTTGTCTTTTACAGAGCATGAGACGTCTTTCTTTTTTTTTTTTTTTTTTTTTTTTTTTTTTTTTTTTTTTTTTTTTTTTTTAAAAAAAAGAATGAATAGTTGATTTCTGTTTCGACTCACGTAAATCTGGGAAGATACAAAAGTGTGAAATAGTTTTCCTAAGCCCTTTTTCGTAGATGTACCCGCATCAAGGTCTTAAGTAGGTTCAGGGGGAAATAAAGCTGTATTCTAGTACCTAAGGCCTAGTTAGGGTACTTCAGGAGAGGTTTGCGGTCTTGCTGATCCTCCCTAACAAAGGTTGAAAATTTTTAACACGTTGGTTATCACTGTCTCTTTTTCTTGGAAAGTAAAAGTTTATTTCTACGTAAGCAATAAAACTTATACCATTGATTGTTGTAAATGAATTAAGAAAAGACTGCTACAATGCCTGTAAATTCAAAGGGAATAAGTTTTCTCTACTTTATTTTAGGAAAGGAATTAATTTGCTTATGTTAATTCTTCGCACTTGGTTGCAGAATATGTGTTGTTTCATTTCGTACTGAATTAACACTAAATAACATTACGGACAATGTTTATAGTTCGTTCACGATGTTTCTCGCAGTCTTATGCAAGGACAATAATGGGCATTATGACAGATTATTTTACCTATGGCCTAAAAATGAGACGAACATAAATTTTAGTTCTCACATGTTAAAATATTTAAAACGGTGTTATCTTTCATTGGTCGCCAAAGTTATCATAGTAATGTAGAAGACTCCAAAAATAAATTGATAACTATTTGGCAAGTAATGTGTTAGTAATAATCTTTTGTTTCCAATAACAAAACATTCTAACTGAATTCCGATGTTTTTGGCGCTAGACTCCATTGTGAAGGCATTCAGTATTTTATTTATGTAACAAATTTCATAATGGAAATTTTATTTATGATAACAAATAACGGTAATCCTTGACGATATCCGAGTAAATTGGCAGAGAAGTTAGCTCACTAGATGCGCATCCAGGAGAACGTCAGTTCAACTCTGTCTCAGACCAGTCAAACTGGAGATTTTACATGTCTCCTAAGTATGTGACACACTGACAGCGGAACCAGTGTGCACTGCTTCCAGACAAATGCCCGGATAGTTCATTCTAAAGGGCACGGCCCGTTTTTCTACCTATCCTAGAAATAATCCGATCTTATGCTCCGTCTCAAATGACTTCCATGTCTACGGGACGTTAGACCGTAATCCTTCTTCCATCCTTCATAACAGACTTTAACTCAATCAATCGGAATATAATTACGGAAAATATTTTAGCCAAGGGATTACAGTTACTGTCAAGCCATACACAAGAAATTTGTCTAAAAACAAGAAAAAACAATTGCATGTTTTTTTCCCCTACATGAGACATTCCATGAAAATTTCGCTACCAGGAATCGATTCATTTTCTTCAAGGGACGTTCTGTGGAAATTTAGCTGATCTAACTAAATGTGTTCAAATGTTTGTAAATATATAGAACTCAACTGCTGGGTTGTTAGTCCGCTTACAAACTACTTAAATATAGTTAAACTAACCTAAGGACAACAGAAACACCCATGCCCGAGGGGGGCACTCGAATCCCCGACGGCGAACGGCCGCGCGCATCGCAGCACGGCGCCCCAGTGCGCACAGCTAATCCGTCGCGACTAACTAAATGTGCGCTTTCACCTAGAGGTGATCGAAATGCCGAATTCTATAATTGCGAAACAAATCTTTATGTCAATAAAATGTTATTGGACGGTGTTCTTTTCTTTATTATTTCACGGAGATTTATATTTTACAAGTCTATAATGTTGTACCTTGCATGTCAGATTTCAAATGTTAGTAAATATATGTGGCTTAACTTCTGCAGTAACTTAAACGTATGCTAAGCACAACACATACACCAATACTCGAGGGAGGACTCGAACCTCCGACGGCGAGCAACCTCGCGCTCCTCAGGAAGACGCCTTAGAGCGCTCGGCCACTCCTCCGCGGCCCTTGCATACCCAGAGATGCCAATATGGGCTAACTGGATGCAAGTACAGATTGTCTCTTACAATGTCGATATCAGCGTTGTTATCGAATACCAAAATAGTTATCGCGGCAGATTCTACAAAACTACGATGATAATGACAGCAGCGTCTGCCAAACCAGTGTGGCATGCCACCTGCGATGTTTAGTGGCTTACATTGAGTAAAATATTAATACACGAATGTGGCGGGGTATGAATATTCAAGCATTACTGTTTTTACAGATTACTTTAACAGGCCACATCATAATCCCTCTGTGAAGTAAGTCTGTCCAAACTCGTGGATCAACAAACAACGTTCACTTAGAACAGCTTTAAGAGCATTATGGGCATTATACGCAGAATTATTAATCATAAATCCGATGTGTTACAGACAAGTCCAGTAAGACGAGCTGTAAAAAGGAAGGAAGAAAGATTAGGCTTTAATGTTCCATCTACATGGTGGTGAGTATAGACGGAGCACAGGCTCGGATTGTCTTTTATTAAAGATGGGGAAGGAAATCCGCCGTGGACTTAGCAAAAAACCGTGCCGGGACATGCCTTGAATGATTTAGGGGATAACCGAAAACCTAAATGAAGATGGGCGTCCGGCTGAATGCGAGTCCATAGCTACCTCAGTAGAATAGCTGTCGTCACACCCGGCGAAGTAACACACCACTACGTCCTCAATCGTATCCGTATCGCAGCTGATTAATTTGTTTTCAAAAATCTTCATTTATTCTTCCATTTTTCCCAGAAAGTATTGCCGTTTAGGATGGACTTTTTAACCAGTATCACGTAATTAGCTTCATCATCAACTACTAGTAAAATCTGAGGAAGGATTTGTCATCTCATCGAGGATGTAAAAGCATTGATTGGTCCTTTACAAAGAAATTTTTCCTGCAGTTCCCTTAAACAGTTTTACGGAAACAGCGGACACGTAAAAACCAGAATTGTAGAACGGAGACTGGATTGACGCTTCTCCAAAATTCGAGTCCGTCGTTGTAACCACTGCCTAACTTCTCTCCGTAGTAAAATTTCATATGTTTTTACCTGTCTTTTAAATATGTGTCGAACAGTAAAAAAATAATACACGAATGCACATAGGCAGAAGGTATTCAATTCAGCACGTTCGCAGCAGTTGTTTTTACCACATTGATGCGTACTTTGTGTAACATAACACGTGCCAAAGAGAATTCAGTATGTTCGCAGCAGTTGTTTTTACCACATTGATGCGTACTTCGTGTAACATAACACGTGCCAAAGAGAATTCAGTATGTTCGCAGCAGTTGTTTTTACCACATTGATGCGTACTTCGTGTAACATAACACGTGCCAAAGAGAATTCAGTATGTTCGCAGCAGTTGTTTTTACCACATTGATGCGTACTTCGTGTAACATAACACGTGCCAAAGAGAATTCAGTATGTTCGCAGCAGTTGTTTTTACCACATTGATGCGTACTTCGTGTAACATAACACGTGCCAAAGAGAATTCAGTATGTTCGCAGCAGTTGTTTTTACCACATTGATGCGTACTTCGTGTAACATAACACGTGCCAAAGAGAATTCAGTATGTTCGCAGCAGTTGTTTTTACCACATTGATGCGTACTTCGTGTAACATAACACGTGCCAAAGAGAATTCAGTATGTTCGCAGCAGTTGTTTTTACCACATTGATGCGTACTTCGTGTAACATAACACGTGCCAAAGAGAATTCAGTATGTTCGCAGCAGTTGTTTTTACCACATTGATGCGTACTTCGTGTAACATAACACGTGCCAAAGAGAATTCAGTATGTTCGCAGCAGTTGTTTTTACCACATTGATGCGTACTTCGTGTAACATAACACGTGCCAAAGAGAATTCAGTATGTTCGCAGCAGTTGTTTTTACCACATTGATGCGTACTTCGTGTAACATAACACGTGCCAAAGAGAATTCAGTATGTTCGCAGCAGTTGTTTTTACCACATTGATGCGTACTTCGTGTAACATAACACGTGCCAAAGAGAATTCAGTATGTTCGCAGCAGTTGTTTTTACCACATTGATGCGTACTTCGTGTAACATAACACGTGCCAAAGAGAATTCAGTATGTTCGCAGCAGTTGTTTTTACCACATTGATGCGTACTTCGTGTAACATAACACGTGCCAAAGAGAATTCAGTATGTTCGCAGCAGTTGTTTTTACCACATTGATGCGTACTTCGTGTAACATAACACGTGCCAAAGAGAATTCAGTATGTTCGCAGCAGTTGTTTTTACCACATTGATGCGTACTTCGTGTAACATAACACGTGCCAAAGAGAATTCAGTATGTTCGCAGCAGTTGTTTTTACCACATTGATGCGTACGTCGTGTAACATAACACGTACCAAAGAGAATTCAGTATGTTCGCAGCAGTTGTTTTTACCACATTGATGCGTACTTCGTGTAACATAACACGTGCCAAAGAGAATTCAGTATGTTCGCAGCAGTTGTTTTTACCACATTGATGCGTACTTCGTGTAACATAACACGTGCCAAAGAGAATTCAGTATGTTCGCAGCAGTTGTTTTTACCACATTGATGCGTACTTCGTGTAACATAACACGTGCCAAAGAGAATTCAGTATGTTCGCAGCAGTTGTTTTTACCACATTGATGCGTACTTTGTGTAACATAACACGTGCCAAAGAGAATTCAGTATGTTCGCAGCAGTTGTTTTTACCACATTGATGCGTACTTCGTGTAACATAACACGTGCCAAAGAGAATTCAGTATGTTCGCAGCAGTTGTTTTTACCACATTGATGCGTACGTCGTGTAACATAACACGTACCAAAGAGAATTCAGTATGTTCGCAGCAGTTGTTTTTACCACATTGATGCGTACTTCGTGTAACATAACACGTGCCAAAGAGAATTCAGTATGTTCGCAGCAGTTGTTTTTACCACATTGATGCGTACTTCGTGTAACATAACACGTGCCAAAGAGAATTCAGTATGTTCGCAGCAGTTGTTTTTACCACATTGATGCGTACTTTGTGTAACATAACACGTGCCAAAGAGAATTCAGTATGTTCGCAGCAGTTGTTTTTACCACATTGATGCGTACTTCGTGTAACATAACACGTGCCAAAGAGAATTCAGTATGTTCGCAGCAGTTGTTTTTACCACATTGATGCGTACTTCGTGTAACATAACACGTGCCAAAGAGAATTCAGTATGTTCGCAGCAGTTGTTTTTACCACATTGATGCGTACTTCGTGTAACATAACACGTGCCAAAGAGAATTCAGTATGTTCGCAGCAGTTGTTTTTACCACATTGATGCGTACTTCGTGTAACATAACACGTGCCAAAGAGAATTCAGTATGTTCGCAGCAGTTGTTTTTACCACATTGATGCGTACTTCGTGTAACATAACACGTGCCAAAGAGAATTCAGTATGTTCGCAGCAGTTGTTTTTACCACATTGATGCGTACTTCGTGTAACATAACACGTGCCAAAGAGAATTCAGTATGTTCGCAGCAGTTGTTTTTACCACATTGATGCGTACTTCGTGTAACATAACACGTGCCAAAGAGAATTCAGTATGTTCGCAGCAGTTGTTTTTACCACATTGATGCGTACTTCGTGTAACATAACACGTGCCAAAGAGAATTCAGTATGTTCGCAGCAGTTGTTTTTACCACATTGATGCGTACTTCGTGTAACATAACACGTGCCAAAGAGAATTCAGTATGTTCGCAGCAGTTGTTTTTACCACATTGATGCGTACTTCGTGTAACATAACACGTGCCAAAGAGAATTCAGTATGTTCGCAGCAGTTGTTTTTACCACATTGATGCGTACTTCGTGTAACATAACACGTGCCAAAGAGAATTCAGTATGTTCGCAGCAGTTGTTTTTACCACATTGATGCGTACTTCGTGTAACATAACACGTGCCAAAGAGAATTCAGTATGTTCGCAGCAGTTGTTTTTACCACATTGATGCGTACTTCGTGTAACATAACACGTGCCAAAGAGAATTCAGTATGTTCGCAGCAGTTGTTTTTACCACATTGATGCGTACTTCGTGTAACATAACACGTGCCAAAGAGAATTCAGTATGTTCGCAGCAGTTGTTTTTACCACATTGATGCGTACTTCGTGTAACATAACACGTGCCAAAGAGAATTCAGTATGTTCGCAGCAGTTGTTTTTACCACATTGATGCGTACTTCGTGTAACATAACACGTGCCAAAGAGAATTCAGTATGTTCGCAGCAGTTGTTTTTACCACATTGATGCGTACTTCGTGTAACATAACACGTGCCAAAGAGAATTCAGTATGTTCGCAGCAGTTGTTTTTACCACATTGATGCGTACGTCGTGTAACATAACACGTACCAAAGAGAATTCAGTATGTTCGCAGCAGTTGTTTTTACCACATTGATGCGTACTTCGTGTAACATAACACGTGCCAAAGAGAATTCAGTATGTTCGCAGCAGTTGTTTTTACCACATTGATGCGTACTTCGTGTAACATAACACGTGCCAAAGAGAATTCAGTATGTTCGCAGCAGTTGTTTTTACCACATTGATGCGTACTTCGTGTAACATAACACGTGCCAAAGAGAATTCAGTATGTTCGCAGCAGTTGTTTTTACCACATTGATGCGTACTTCGTGTAACATAACACGTGCCAAAGAGAATTCAGTATGTTCGCAGCAGTTGTTTTTACCACATTGATGCGTACTTCGTGTAACATAACACGTGCCAAAGAGAATTCAGTATGTTCGCAGCAGTTGTTTTTACCACATTGATGCGTACTTCGTGTAACATAACACGTGCCAAAGAGAATTCAGTATGTTCGCAGCAGTTGTTTTTACCACATTGATGCGTACTTCGTGTAACATAACACGTGCCAAAGAGAATTCAGTATGTTCGCAGCAGTTGTTTTTACCACATTGATGCGTACTTCGTGTAACATAACACGTGCCAAAGAGAATTCAGTATGTTCGCAGCAGTTGTTTTTACCACATTGATGCGTACTTCGTGTAACATAACACGTGCCAAAGAGAATTCAGTATGTTCGCAGCAGTTGTTTTTACCACATTGATGCGTACTTCGTGTAACATAACACGTGCCAAAGAGAATTCAGTATGTTCGCAGCAGTTGTTTTTACCACATTGATGCGTACTTCGTGTAACATAACACGTGCCAAAGAGAATTCAGTATGTTCGCAGCAGTTGTTTTTACCACATTGATGCGTACTTCGTGTAACATAACACGTGCCAAAGAGAATTCAGTATGTTCGCAGCAGTTGTTTTTACCACATTGATGCGTACTTCGTGTAACATAACACGTGCCAAAGAGAATTCAGTATGTTCGCAGCAGTTGTTTTTACCACATTGATGCGTACTTCGTGTAACATAACACGTGCCAAAGAGAATTCAGTATGTTCGCAGCAGTTGTTTTTACCACATTGATGCGTACTTCGTGTAACATAACACGTGCCAAAGAGAATTCAGTATGTTCGCAGCAGTTGTTTTTACCACATTGATGCGTACTTCGTGTAACATAACACGTGCCAAAGAGAATTCAGTATGTTCGCAGCAGTTGTTTTTACCACATTGATGCGTACTTCGTGTAACATAACACGTGCCAAAGAGAATTCAGTATGTTCGCAGCAGTTGTTTTTACCACATTGATGCGTACTTCGTGTAACATAACACGTGCCAAAGAGAATTCAGTATGTTCGCAGCAGTTGTTTTTACCACATTGATGCGTACTTCGTGTAACATAACACGTGCCAAAGAGAATTCAGTATGTTCGCAGCAGTTGTTTTTACCACATTGATGCGTACTTCGTGTAACATAACACGTGCCAAAGAGAATTCAGTATGTTCGCAGCAGTTGTTTTTACCACATTGATGCGTACTTCGTGTAACATAACACGTGCCAAAGAGAATTCAGTATGTTCGCAGCAGTTGTTTTTACCACATTGATGCGTACTTCGTGTAACATAACACGTGCCAAAGAGAATTCAGTATGTTCGCAGCAGTTGTTTTTACCACATTGATGCGTACTTCGTGTAACATAACACGTGCCAAAGAGAATTCAGTATGTTCGCAGCAGTTGTTTTTACCACATTGATGCGTACTTCGTGTAACATAACACGTGCCAAAGAGAATTCAGTATGTTCGCAGCAGTTGTTTTTACCACATTGATGCGTACTTCGTGTAACATAACACGTGCCAAAGAGAATTCAGTATGTTCGCAGCAGTTGTTTTTACCACATTGATGCGTACTTCGTGTAACATAACACGTGCCAAAGAGAATTCAGTATGTTCGCAGCAGTTGTTTTTACCACATTGATGCGTACTTCGTGTAACATAACACGTGCCAAAGAGAATTCAGTATGTTCGCAGCAGTTGTTTTTACCACATTGATGCGTACTTCGTGTAACATAACACGTGCCAAAGAGAATTCAGTATGTTCGCAGCAGTTGTTTTTACCACATTGATGCGTACTTCGTGTAACATAACACGTGCCAAAGAGAATTCAGTATGTTCGCAGCAGTTGTTTTTACCACATTGATGCGTACTTCGTGTAACATAACACGTGCCAAAGAGAATTCAGTATGTTCGCAGCAGTTGTTTTTACCACATTGATGCGTACTTCGTGTAACATAACACGTGCCAAAGAGAATTCAGTATGTTCGCAGCAGTTGTTTTTACCACATTGATGCGTACTTCGTGTAACATAACACGTGCCAAAGAGAATTCAGTATGTTCGCAGCAGTTGTTTTTACCACATTGATGCGTACTTCGTGTAACATAACACGTGCCAAAGAGAATTCAGTATGTTCGCAGCAGTTGTTTTTACCACATTGATGCGTACTTCGTGTAACATAACACGTGCCAAAGAGAATTCAGTATGTTCGCAGCAGTTGTTTTTACCACATTGATGCGTACTTCGTGTAACATAACACGTGCCAAAGAGAATTCAGTATGTTCGCAGCAGTTGTTTTTACCACATTGATGCGTACTTCGTGTAACATAACACGTGCCAAAGAGAATTCAGTATGTTCGCAGCAGTTGTTTTTACCACATTGATGCGTACTTCGTGTAACATAACACGTGCCAAAGAGAATTCAGTATGTTCGCAGCAGTTGTTTTTACCACATTGATGCGTACTTCGTGTAACATAACACGTGCCAAAGAGAATTCAGTATGTTCGCAGCAGTTGTTTTTACCACATTGATGCGTACTTCGTGTAACATAACACGTGCCAAAGAGAATTCAGTATGTTCGCAGCAGTTGTTTTTACCACATTGATGCGTACTTCGTGTAACATAACACGTGCCAAAGAGAATTCAGTATGTTCGCAGCAGTTGTTTTTACCACATTGATGCGTACTTCGTGTAACATAACACGTGCCAAAGAGAATTCAGTATGTTCGCAGCAGTTGTTTTTACCACATTGATGCGTACTTCGTGTAACATAACACGTGCCAAAGAGAATTCAGTATGTTCGCAGCAGTTGTTTTTACCACATTGATGCGTACTTCGTGTAACATAACACGTGCCAAAGAGAATTCAGTATGTTCGCAGCAGTTGTTTTTACCACATTGATGCGTACTTCGTGTAACATAACACGTGCCAAAGAGAATTCAGTATGTTCGCAGCAGTTGTTTTTACCACATTGATGCGTACTTCGTGTAACATAACACGTGCCAAAGAGAATTCAGTATGTTCGCAGCAGTTGTTTTTACCACATTGATGCGTACTTCGTGTAACATAACACGTGCCAAAGAGAATTCAGTATGTTCGCAGCAGTTGTTTTTACCACATTGATGCGTACTTCGTGTAACATAACACGTGCCAAAGAGAATTCAGTATGTTCGCAGCAGTTGTTTTTACCACATTGATGCGTACTTCGTGTAACATAACACGTGCCAAAGAGAATTCAGTATGTTCGCAGCAGTTGTTTTTACCACATTGATGCGTACTTCGTGTAACATAACACGTGCCAAAGAGAATTCAGTATGTTCGCAGCAGTTGTTTTTACCACATTGATGCGTACTTCGTGTAACATAACACGTGCCAAAGAGAATTCAGTATGTTCGCAGCAGTTGTTTTTACCACATTGATGCGTACTTCGTGTAACATAACACGTGCCAAAGAGAATTCAGTATGTTCGCAGCAGTTGTTTTTACCACATTGATGCGTACTTCGTGTAACATAACACGTGCCAAAGAGAATTCAGTATGTTCGCAGCAGTTGTTTTTACCACATTGATGCGTACTTCGTGTAACATAACACGTGCCAAAGAGAATTCAGTATGTTCGCAGCAGTTGTTTTTACCACATTGATGCGTACTTCGTGTAACATAACACGTGCCAAAGAGAATTCAGTATGTTCGCAGCAGTTGTTTTTACCACATTGATGCGTACTTCGTGTAACATAACACGTGCCAAAGAGAATTCAGTATGTTCGCAGCAGTTGTTTTTACCACATTGATGCGTACTTCGTGTAACATAACACGTGCCAAAGAGAATTCAGTATGTTCGCAGCAGTTGTTTTTACCACATTGATGCGTACTTCGTGTAACATAACACGTGCCAAAGAGAATTCAGTATGTTCGCAGCAGTTGTTTTTACCACATTGATGCGTACTTCGTGTAACATAACACGTGCCAAAGAGAATTCAGTATGTTCGCAGCAGTTGTTTTTACCACATTGATGCGTACTTCGTGTAACATAACACGTGCCAAAGAGAATTCAGTATGTTCGCAGCAGTTGTTTTTACCACATTGATGCGTACTTCGTGTAACATAACACGTGCCAAAGAGAATTCAGTATGTTCGCAGCAGTTGTTTTTACCACATTGATGCGTACTTCGTGTAACATAACACGTGCCAAAGAGAATTCAGTATGTTCGCAGCAGTTGTTTTTACCACATTGATGCGTACTTCGTGTAACATAACACGTGCCAAAGAGAATTCAGTATGTTCGCAGCAGTTGTTTTTACCACATTGATGCGTACTTCGTGTAACATAACACGTGCCAAAGAGAATTCAGTATGTTCGCAGCAGTTGTTTTTACCACATTGATGCGTACTTCGTGTAACATAACACGTGCCAAAGAGAATTCAGTATGTTCGCAGCAGTTGTTTTTACCACATTGATGCGTACTTCGTGTAACATAACACGTGCCAAAGAGAATTCAGTATGTTCGCAGCAGTTGTTTTTACCACATTGATGCGTACTTCGTGTAACATAACACGTGCCAAAGAGAATTCAGTATGTTCGCAGCAGTTGTTTTTACCACATTGATGCGTACTTCGTGTAACATAACACGTGCCAAAGAGAATTCAGTATGTTCGCAGCAGTTGTTTTTACCACATTGATGCGTACTTCGTGTAACATAACACGTGCCAAAGAGAATTCAGTATGTTCGCAGCAGTTGTTTTTACCACATTGATGCGTACTTCGTGTAACATAACACGTGCCAAAGAGAATTCAGTATGTTCGCAGCAGTTGTTTTTACCACATTGATGCGTACTTCGTGTAACATAACACGTGCCAAAGAGAATTCAGTATGTTCGCAGCAGTTGTTTTTACCACATTGATGCGTACTTCGTGTAACATAACACGTGCCAAAGAGAATTCAGTATGTTCGCAGCAGTTGTTTTTACCACATTGATGCGTACTTCGTGTAACATAACACGTGCCAAAGAGAATTCAGTATGTTCGCAGCAGTTGTTTTTACCACATTGATGCGTACTTCGTGTAACATAACACGTGCCAAAGAGAATTCAGTATGTTCGCAGCAGTTGTTTTTACCACATTGATGCGTACTTCGTGTAACATAACACGTGCCAAAGAGAATTCAGTATGTTCGCAGCAGTTGTTTTTACCACATTGATGCGTACTTCGTGTAACATAACACGTGCCAAAGAGAATTCAGTATGTTCGCAGCAGTTGTTTTTACCACACAGGTGCGTACTTCGTGTAATACAACACGTGCCAAAGAGCCGTTTTACCTTCATTTGAAAGAGACAGAATCGAACACATCTTGTTGCACAATATCACATTTCTCTGCATTTTCACAAAGAGAGCTGTACAGTCGGTTTGTGTTTGTTTGAACGAGACTGAAATAAATATGTCATTCTTGTGACACACGCTCACTCTCTGATTTTTCGAAAAAGGGGAGCCTTACATCCGTTTTGCGTTTGTTTGAACGAGCCTGAAACGAACGTCATTCTTTTTGCGCATGATCATATTTCTTCGATTGCGATTCCGAAGAATATGATCCGTACCCAAAGACTGGAAAGTTGCCCAAGCGATTTAGGCAAAATTTCTGCATGGTGCGAAAATTGGCAATTGACACTAAATAAAGAAAAGTGTGAAGTAATACACATGACCACTAAAAGAAATCCGCTGAACTTCAATTACGCGATAAATCAATAAAACCTTAAGGTCGTAGATTCTACCAAATACCTAGGAGTTACAATTACGAACAACTTTGACTGGAGAGAACACATAGAAAATATTGTAGGGAAGGCGAATCAAAGGTTACGTTTCATCGGCAGAACGCTTCGAAGATGCACCAGCTCCACCAAAGAGACTGCCTACATCACACTTGTGCGTCCTCTCCTGGAGTACTGTTGCCCCTTGTGGGACCCTCACCAGGTGGGATTGACGGAGGACATTGAGAAGGTTCAGAGAAGGGCAGCTCGTTTTGTTTTGTCACGTTACGGGGGGGAAAGCGTCACGGAAAAGTTGCACGAATTGGGGTGGAAATCATTAAAAGAAAGACGTTATTCATTGCGGCGTGATCTGTTTACTAAGTTTCAATCACCGACTTTTAGTTCTGAATGTGAAAATATTTTGCTAGCACCCATCTACTTCAGGAGACATGACCATCCCAATAAAATAAGAGAAATCAGATCGAAAACGGAACGATTTAGGTGTTCTTTCTTCCCGCGCGCTATTAGAGAATGGAACGGTAGAGAAAAGTTATGAAAGTGGTTAATGAACCCTCTGCCAGGCACTTGAATGTGATTTGCAGAGTATCTATGTAGATGTAGATGGATTGCTGGCCACCTGTGCTAATAGCTACAGTAAGCCTTTCGCCGTCGGTCGGCTCTAAGGACACGTAGCGCTGGCCGGCGCATCCGCCTAGCGGTCTTTACTCAGTTTAGTCATCGGGCACAAAATTCGAGCTCCCGCGATGACATGTGCATCAGTATGTGCGGGTGGCCACCGGCTATTGTGCCGCTTCTTCTGAGCCGTGACTCAGCTGGTTTTGCCGCTGCCCGCTTTTCTCGCTGGCATTCCGACGACATCCGTCTGGAGGTCGCAAAAGGCCCTCTCACCATTGCGAGTGCTTCGCCCGAGAGCTCTCCAAACTTTCTCAGATTGAGCAGACGCATTTGTCAATGCTTCTCGTTTGCATTCTAGAAAAATATCCATTTTTTAAAATCATTTTTCCTTTAAATACTCTGACACGCATCTCTCTTTATCCTACAGTCTCCAAAATTATCGGTTTCAGACTACATTTTCACCTCTTTAGTAGTCAATTTTCTAGTACCTCAAAATGATATGTAACCAAAACAGATAGTGCGTGCTATTATTTATATTATACTAGCGAACCCGACAAAGCTTCGCAGTTGCTAAATATGCGCAGGAATCGTATATAAATCCCACACTCCTTTCCTGCATCTCTCTGCACGTCACTTCTCCACCTCTGTGCCTATTTCTTATCTTCCTTCTTAGGCTTAGGTGGCGGGTATTTATTTATCGTAATATTCACATAGTCCATGTACTCCTACCTGCCCCTATGCCCATCTCCTCTCCTCTGTCTCTGTCTGCCTACCACTGCCTCTTCTTCCTCTTTTCCCTTCCCCCTTTTATCGTAATCAAATAAACGTTACGGAAGCCCATGAAGCCCCTATCCGAAGTGGCGATCCCCATACGAAATAACCATTTCCGTTATTTTTTGCAGCTGTACCGTTGGGTTTTCCCTATTTTTTTTTTTAAAAAAATAAACCATCCCTGTATTAAAGCGAAGAAAACACACATAAAATTATTCATATCAGGCAAGCAATTTCTGAGTTTTAGCCAGAGTTAACGCTCAGCAACGATATATATATATATATATATATATATATATATATATATATATATATATATATATATATATTTGTTGATAAAGCTATGGGATGAAACTATAGCGGTCATCAGTCCCTATACTTACAAACTACGCAAACTGACTGATGCTAAGGACAACACACACACACACACACACACACACATGCCCGAGAGAGGACTCGAACCTACAACGGGGAGCAACCGCGCATTCTGGAGCAGGGCTCCTGGCCAATCCCGCGCGGCTATTTTTATTATATACATTAAATATATAAATGACGGCATAAGGTATACATTTACTATTTCCAGTTTATATGGTCATATTGTAGAATATCGTCAAAATTGGAGATCTCGTATAGAACGGATGAGTCAACTTTTGCCAAAGTCAGTCACAAGTGCAAGCCTAGACGGATCCGAACATGAGGCGGAACTAAAATGAATAGATAAAGTTTCACGTTCACTCCACATACAAGGCCACACCGCATTATAATGATAAGTATCATTAAAACATTCTAAGAAAAATTCATCATGTTTTTAACATCATAAGAACATATGTCTATCACAGAACCAACGATAACGGTAATGCTGGATGATTTTGTAACTAGAAACAGTTGTTCAATTGTGATTAACAGTAGTATGTGAGTTAATTGTTTTTGCGTTTGATACCAATCAGGAAGAGTCCTTCTGATTATTTTTAATCATTTTAAAAACTTCTAGCCTTATACATATCTCTCCTCTGCACGCTGAGTGCGTAATTTCAGTGTTATTTATGAGTATTTATTATTTCCAGTAGACACATCTTCGACTTTTTTAAATTACGGATTTGAAGCTACAATTTCCCAATTTCAACTTTCTTCCATTACCTGCAATTTAGCTTTCAAGTCTGATCTCACTCTCCCGTTTATATAGTATAAACAACTTTCCTTACGCATAAAAATGTTTGTATGGAGTTTATAAGGGTTATTTATAATTAAGCAGTATTTATCAACCCTTTCAATAGTGTTTTTATTTTAATTTTAATTATTTACAACAAGGACACAGCCACAAGTGCGTCAACGTATCGGTGGAGTAAGCAGACTTACTTTTTACTTCTTCGTGTCCGTGAAATTTGTTTGAAGGCCTTTCAGCCGTATATCGGGCTAGCCCAGTGCCTGTTTCTTCTCGAGCCATTGATCGCTAAGGGTTCACCTCGTGGTGCAGTTGTGTCATTGTCGGAGGTATTCCATGTCATGGACATCACCACAGTCACGTTTGTTGTCTACTTCCTGCATTTAACTTGCTCTGTTTTAATTGGCGCTACGGCCGTTCTGACACGCCTTAGTGCTCTTCGAACCCTCCAGTTGGCCTCTCTCGTGACGTAGGCTCCTAGTCATACATCCACTGTCCCGTCACGTAGCGGGTGGCGCTCGTCCAAGGTCTCCTGAAATTTCTCTGTGTACTCATGCGTAATTCTTCGGGTTCTGAGAATCCAGCCACTTATATTTTCCCAAGTGCGGTGGGTTTCATGCATCCTGATTTTAGCCTACATGTTTCATTTAGGATTGTAATGACCTTTTGACATGTGCCGATCGGGACCATTCAGGGCATGCATACTCTACTGTGGAAAAGCAAAGTGCTGGGGTAGTTTGCTAAAGTACTTCCCATGTTCATGCCAGATTCTCTGAAAATTTTAGAAATCGTCTTTTATTGGAAGACGTACGTGACATTGCAAATAGATAAGGTAACTGAATTAAACTATAGCTACATCATTCCCTGCGGACTGTTTCAATACCACAGAGCTTTGCTAGGCATGATCCTGTTGTAGGTAATAGGACTTGTGATTTGCTTAACGATGCAACTGATGGCAATGGCTTAGCAATCGAGTGCGGTCCGCAACGGATGCCATCCTCAAGGGGGTGACAACACTTGCTCTATTTGTAAACAAAATTTTGTTTTGGTCTAATCATCCTGTAATGGTGCAGCTGTTTTGGTCGTTTCGCTATTGATACGGCAGTAGTTGTGCACCTGACCACTTGCATGCTTACATGAACTTAAACAAACCACAATTTTCTTTTATTGTCTGCCCCTGCGGGATACTGTAACCCGAGTTTATTTTTCACGTTGAACTGCCATTATTGTGCGTCCGACCCGAAGCGATTGTTGGCATTTTTCTACTATCGTGCGCACGAGTGTTTTCCTCCGTAATATAGTGCTTACATAAGATCGACTTCAGTATTTATTCATTTGTACATACGAAAATGGAATTATTTATGAATATTTTTACATAATTTTTACTTCTCATTGGTATAAAGGTTCAAATGTTTTTAAAGTTAAGGTATCAGACTGCCGAGGTCATCGAACCCTAGACTTAAAAAACTGCCTACACAAACTTACGCAAGGACAACACACACACACACACACACACACACACACACACGCCCGAGGGAGGACTCGAACCTCCGGCAGGAGCGGCCGGGCAATCCGAAGCACGGCACCTTAGATCACGCGGCCATTCCCACGCGGCCTCTTTGGCATAAGGAAAGAGACAAGGAGTTGCTTTATTTTATGTGAAGTGCTTGAAAATACTTGTGAGAGGAAGACGGAAGGAAGAGTAGAATCTAACGACGTCCTGTCGTTACAGACGGAATGTTTGGGTACGGATAAGGAAGGAATTCGCCATTGCCCTTTCAAAGGAACCATCCCGGCATTTGCCTGGGGGGAATTAGGGAATTCACGGAAAATCCAAATCTGGATGGCCGGAGGTGGCTTTGAAGCGCCGACCTCCTAAATGCGAGTCCAGTGTGTTATCACTACGCAACCTCGCTCGGTGAAAATTCTTGTAGAATTACTTTGAGACGATGACGATGAATCTGTGGGGTGTTTCTCTGAACTTAAAAGTTATTAGGTTTAAAACGTCGGTACGATATTTATTAAAGTGTTACTGCTATTTTTAGTGTTTCATTGGGTACTCTCAATTAAACAGACAGCCATTTAGCTGAATGAGCCTTCCTGAACGGCACGATGTTATTATTATTATTATCATTATACAAAAGCTGATACAAGTGCTCACATGTGCTAAAGCAGGTCCCTACCGTAAAATTAGCGTAGCATAAAACAGAGGTCTTTCCTGCCACAGCTTCAAACATGGTAGGTTATATGTGTATTCTGACAATAAGAAATTGAAAATTATGACAAAATACATTCCACTGATTAATTAATGCAACTGTAAAAACAAAAAGTGTTTCACTTGGTATTTACAAATGAAATACGTATTATGAAATAAGGAACTATGCCAATTGTTCGGTATTGGTTATTTTCTGACCCTTTATGGAAACTAAATATAATCTGTAGACTGGTGAGGTACTCATTCCATTCAGGAGTTTTATTCGTTTAGTCAATTTTTACCTGAAAATCCAAAAAATTCAAAACCTCTGTTGGTTCTATAGCAAAATATAAAATTTTCTGTTAGTATATATTTGTTGTGTATGCTGGTAGTTTGTTCGGATGTTCTTAATAATTTCGTTATTCGCGTAAAAAAAATAATTCAAATGTTTGTAAATCTATGGTACTTAATTGCTTTGGTTATTAGTCCCTAGGCTTACAAACTACTTAAACTAAGTTAAACTAACCTAAGGAAAACACAAACACACATGCCCACGCGAGGACAAGACACCTCCAACGCCGAGCAACCGCGTGCTCCGCAGCAAGACGCCTTGGAACGCTCGGCCACTCCACCGCTGTTTTACGTAAAGACTTGTGGAGAAAAATAAAACTTGTCATTACCTTTATCGATTCGAAGCTGACTTTAGTGCGAGTAATGCACAAAAATATTGAAATTCCTGCGCCGCCGCGGAGTGGCCGAGCGCATTAGTTTATAAGTAGTTTGCAACTTTAGGCACGATGAACCCGCAGTTAAGTCCCATAAGCTTTACAAACATCTGAACATTTTTTGAAATTCCTGCCGAGCTCCTGTCCAATATTCAAAGATATGTGTACTTCAAATTTTATTGGTATTACGGTACAAATGCATAAGGTACCTTACGTTCCGTAGTAGTCTCACAGGTTAGTTTTAATACACAAGCAGTGCAAAGTAATGACACCATGCGTGAAGATACTGAACTATAAACGAAATTTTGCACCCAGGGAAACATCAAATTTGTTCTGTAAATGGAAAAACATTCAGTGCAAATTTTATTGGCAATAGAACAACTGACCATGTTACCCAGATGAAATCTAAATGAGGTAGAAGAAAATGGATATGTTTTAAAAATATTTCTAGTCATCACTATGTTTTATGGCTGAGCAAACTCTCTTATTCCGTGATCACCAAGAGCATACTAGTATTTTCGCAACAGTAAAGAATATTTTCAGTTGTTGATAATTCTGTTAGGAAAACATTCGAACAAATTAGAACAGCCTAGTTTTTACCCCCACTACACAGAATGAATTTATGACAGTTTTGAGAAGCGTTGTTAAAGATATCTTTTTAAACTATAAAAAAATTCTAAGTATTTTTGTATCTACTTTGACAGTCCGCCAGACATTTCGCACATAGGGAAATAATCATCCGTAACGTTAACGTAGTAACAAAAAAGTAGAAGTAAAAAAATCATTTCTAGATCATTTTCTGCAAAGTGGGATAAAGCCGTTAACACAATAAAAGAAGTTTTACCAGTTGTTGAAGAGGATAGTCTGGATATAAGACAAGGGAACGACAACGCTTCTGCGGCTGCTATAGTGCCGGCAGGAATTTGTTAACTTAATCCAGGGGCACGTCTGTACCCTGAGCAAACCACTCTGTAAATTTTCACGCTTTTGGAACAATTCCATTGTTTATGAATTTACTTGGAACAGTAGGACAGTTTCAACGTGCTGTACTTACACTAACTTCTATCCAGAGTTGAAACGATCCATCTGAAAAACTTTGGAGCTACCGTCGGCTCTACGAAATAGAGAAATGTGTTTCACAACTTTAATAAGATTATCAATGGTATTAAGGAACTTTTTATTTTCTGGAAAGCATAGAAACAGAGAAGGTACTGTAACTCTGTTGCCTACATTGTGTAATTTCTTGTTGTGTTTGTGGAGTACCGTCTCGCAAGTTAATTACGCTCAAATGTACAGTATTAACAGATTTTTGGAGGTTGCATTGGGTATTACTAAGTTCAGAAGTCTGAAGCTCTTTTTGAAAGACAATAGAAATTATCTTGTTAACGAAGCATTTCGATTTGCGGAGGGCACATTTAAGAATAGAAGCATTCCTGTAGAAAAATGAATAAGTATCAGACGAAATGCAGACATTTAACTAGAAAAAACAAACAAATCGTCCAACATATGTTCAAAAAGTTCTAATGTTTGTGAAGCTTATGGGACTTAACTGCGGGGTTATCAGTTCCTAAACTGACAAACTATTTATGAACTAACTTATACTAAAGACAGCAAAAACATCCATGCCCAAGGGAGGATTCGAACCCCCGACGGGTAACGGCCTCGCGCATCGGAGCATAGCGCCTCAATGCGCTCGGCCACTCCGCCGCGGCACCCACATATGTAAAAAGTTTAGTTCACAATGATAAGATTTCTGAAGATGGTAACCTTACATAAATTCCGAAACTATCTTTCAGATACATATTTCTTCGGTTTTTTGGCCTTGCCTTCCGCAGTTGCAGTTATACAATTTTGTATAGGATGTGGGACCGTCTTTTGCAACTGTAAATTAGTCTACTTTAGACCAGACGCGTTTCGCTTTATTTTAAAGCATCTTCAGTGGTCAGGAATTTTTTATGTTTTTATCTTCATGTGTGGTTTGTAGCACCTTGTCACTTGCTGTCACTGCTTAAATATAAGCAGTGACAGCAAGTGACAAGGTGCTACAAACCACACATGAAGATAAAAACATAAAAAATTCCTGACCACTGAAGATGCTTTAAAATAAAGCGAAACGCGTCTGGTCTAAAGTAGACTAATTTACAGTTGCAAAAGACGGTCCCACATCCTATACAAAATTGTATCTTTCAGATACTTTCGATGTGAATATTCTGAATCTGTTCATAAAGTCATTTTGGTGGAAAGAATTTTTTTTTTACTATACGTTAGTACTGTCATTTGTGTTCAGTTTAAAAAAAAGCTGAGACTAGTTAAGTATTACCTTAGGTGCACTATGAGTCACACACGACTCTTGTAGTTTGCAATTTTACAACCGTAAATCATGTAGCTCTGGTTCAAAATGTTCAAATGTTTGTAAATCTATCGGACCAAACTGCGTGGCCATCAGTCCGTAGCTTACAAACTACTTAAACCTAGGTAAACTAATCTAAGGACAACACACACACCCATGCCCCAGGGAGGACTCGAACCTCCACGGCGAGCAACCGCGCGCTCCGCAGCGAGACGCTTTAGACCGCTCGGCTACTCCTCCGCGGCTGTAGCTCTGGTATTCCTTTCTTATGGCACAGCTGCAAAATCTGAAGCAAAATAAATAATAAAAAAAAAATTAAAAATTAAAATCACCCGCTAAATGTCTCTGAGATAATCTTTGGTTGATTTTTTTTTATTTTATTTATTTATTTATTTATTTATTTGGCCTTCTGAGTGTTAACTCAATATGGCCATCTACAACACACAGTGGAAATGTACATATATTTAAATGAACAGACAAAACAGAAGTACATTTTGTCGAAATGGAAAGTGGAAGCAAAGCGAAAACTGCATTACATTACAATTTAAATACTGTTGGAACATTTTCACATATTCACAAGCAAAACCTTATATTACCAACACACTTTATGCTTATAGATTGTGTACAGTGATCTTAATAAACTTAACTATGATTTTATATACACGAATGTCTTTTGTAAACAAAACGGAAGAAGCTGACTGGGGAAGGGGATATCCCATCTTCACCAATGTCTGCAGGAAGTTCAAACGTTCTCGGTCAAATTTGGGGCACCTGAACAGGATGTGGTTGACATCAGCTTCCGTTTCAGGATCACACTCACATGCCGCCGAATCGTAGACGTTGTTCCGATGTAGATGTTTTGGATAAGAGGCGTGATTGAAGCGAAGACGAATAATGGTTTATGAGTCCTCATAAACCACGGCTGCGAAGAAATCCGAGCTTGCAGCACAGCGTAGGAAGCGCCTTTCGTTTCTTGGGAAACGTTCCACATCTGTTGCCACTGTTGTTTGGCGTATTCCTTGACCGCAGATAAGAAGTCCGTGTATGGTAGTTGTAGGTCCAAGACAGTGCCTAAGGACTACTTAATTAATAAACAATTCGACCAGAGAGTGCAGTTTATATCGTGCTGAGAGAACACAAGTAAATCTTGGCGGTCTATTTTAGCTGATGATGAGGCGAGTGTGGCCGAAGAGTTTAAGTTTTGTGAAGCGTCTGTACTGTGGCCTAAACTTTAAGGACTGAGACTTTAGTGTGTTGCAGGCCGGCGGGCTCGTCAGCCAGCCATGCTCACCTGCTAAATTATTATCACTCCTTCTACTAGTTTCTTCTTTATAGGCCAACTTGACTTAAAAAATCTTCTTGTGACTCCGTTTATTTCTCACAGCGTTTAACTACTGTTTGACGCTCGTCCCATACTATCTACATCCAGGCGCCTATGTCGTGCGCCTATACCATACACATCATCAGTTATACGAGTGCTATGTTATTTAGAAAAATAAATTTTACTTATTTGGTTCCATTCGTCAAGATCTGTATAAAATAGTTAAAAATATATTTTGCTCCCTTAATCACTTGTATTAAAAAATTGCCCACCCCCGTTACAAAAATTATTCTATGTTTTCGTGGAGAGGCGGGCGGCGGTGGGTGACAAAACCGAATTACTACGGAACTTCATATTTTTCGCCCAAAATCTTTTCCTGTGGTAAAAGGACATGTAAGCTACGAAAAAAAGGCTAAGGTGACTGACGATTGAAGCTCAGATTTTTGTATTGCAGTCTGACCCCCACTTTGACCCAATGTGTAAGAGTATAACAATGAATTCCTTTGTTTCTCAGTGTTTCAGTGTTACGTAGAACGTACAATCAGTGGGTGTGGCCTGGTGACTATTATAAATGGTTCTTGCCTCAGTGGTACGTAATTCCCCATTCATTTTTAAAGGATTACAAAAAACAAAACAAAAAAGAAAAGAAAAATAAGCTGGAGAAGTATGGCTTCTGACACCTTAGTGAGAAATCACGAAAGTAAGTCGCTGCATTCTGCTGCATTTTGCAGCCAATGAGGTATCAGCCTGATTTATCTTTCTAATGGCTCTCCTAAGTTATTGCCGCCATTTTCAGAATAATTCTGTAATAGAGCCTTCCACTTCCCTCACATTTCTCCTCTGCCCCTAGTGATCGTTAGCGCTTATTCCATTGTACGGAGTTCTCATTTCCGGCCACAGTATTTTTGTATCTTCTCTTTCCCGTTTTTCATTGAGTTGCCGATCCTATTGTGATACGTCTCGTGTGAGCCGCTCTCGAAATGCCTCTTTGTCATCTTTTTGAGCGGCGACCGGTGTTTGTGACAGCTGTCAGAGAACTGTACAACCTTATTCTATACATTTATCACTTTTCACACATTTTGCAGTTTGTGAAGAACAGAGCGGAATTAGCTTGAAGATCTTTGCAAAAGTGCTTAAAGACGAAGTACTGCTTGTCAGTTTGGCATATCGAATCATCGTTTGAAGTAAAAGAATCGAGGAGAGCCAGGCATAGTATTCCAGTCTACAATCTAGCTTTGTAATACAATCGCAATTTTGTAATACATTGACGGATTGTGATATTGAAGGCAGTTGTACTCTTTAAGCGTGTAAATGGGATATCTACTGGCCTTTGAACACTATGTAACAGATCTGACTTCATCCACGGTTAGAGAAAGTTCGCGTTTATAAAACTAACTAGGGGCCCCGCGCGAATGCTTCGCACCGTTAGTAGAATGACAAAAAAGTTGGGAAAAATGGAAGTAAAGTTGAATATTCACTCACAGCTTTCTTCAGAATCAATCAATGCAAGTGTTTAAAAGCGCAAATGAAACAACTTCATCCGCTGCGTTTTGTTAGCTCAAAAAGAACTGCGTACCTTAATTAGAACCGAAAATATCGTAAAAGAAACCGATTAAAATATTCGATGCAAGGACAGAAGGATACCGCGTTTGAATAAAAATAAAGGATGGAGAGACTTAAATTAATTCTGATACTGGATGAAAAATCTGCGAATGAATACCTTTTGTTTAAAGCATAAATGGAGGAAGTCGGTCGGATAGAACGGCCTGACCGGCTGACTTTAGTTTACAGCAAGGACATCCCCATAAGAAATATACAGAAGTAAATCGCATTTGAGTTTTTGAAAAGGTAGGGGAGAGTTATGTAAATTCTGATACTTGGTGACAAATATGTGGATGAATACCTTTCGCTTAAAACAAAATCGGCCGGGTAGTTTGGTCTGGCCGACTGACTTTAGTTTTCGTAAATTGTTTTTATATACAAGATTTAATGATCTCGTCGTGTGTGGTATTAATGGAGAAAGCGTTATAGTTGGCGGAGTACCTAGCAAATGAGTGAGCAAGTTTTGTCAAAGACGTGACGGATTCCTCATAGTCGACTATGTGTAGCGTATGTAGTCGAAGAGGAAATATTTGTTGTCATAACTGTTTTGAAAATTGGGATTGTAATAGCTGCCAAGACACTCGAACTCTAGAGAAACACAACTAGGAATGTTCCAGAAAAAATTCCACAATTTGCCGACCGTTTCCTGCCGACGCATTCGCATAGGAGACGAAATGACCCCTGAAAAGCGCGGTAATCCATACGTTGAAATCAGAGTCTACACTGAAGAAAAAATTCATCTTTAGTTTGCATTATGATGTGTAATGACTTTTGGGAGACACGTGGTATTTTTGTTGCTGAATCTTATTTCCGTGGCGTCATAGTGCTCCACGATAGTTACTGGTTATGAACAGAGAGAGGCATAGTGTTATGGATTATGCATAGGCCTATTGTTGGATCGGGACACTAATTCACGACAATGATTCGGAACAGCTCCTGTAGGGTTCAAGGGCTTTGTATTTGGTAGCAGAGTATTTAACGACACCGTCTGTGGAGGTTGCACAACAACAGATCCATCATTAACTACTGAGCTATGTGGCGCAATGGTTAGCATATTCTGCACGACGTAGATTCAAGTCCGCTTCCGGCCATCAGAATTTACGATTTCCGCGATTTTCCTAAATCCCTCAAGGCAAATGTCGGGATGTTTCGTTTGAAAATTGCACGGCAGATTTTCTTAGACTTCAGTCCGCAGACAGGTATGATGCAGGTCTCCACATTGCTCTATCCTTTGGAAGCCTCTTCATCTCTCAATAAGAACGACATTCTAAATCCTTTTCATTCTATAACTATATTCGTCTCTCGGCGTCTCTCTGCCATTTTTATCCCACACATTTCTCTCCAATGCTTAACTGATGATTCCTTGAGTCTCAGAGTGCCTCTCACCAATCGATCCCTTATTTTATTCAAGTAACATCAGAAATTCCTTTTCTCCCCATTGTGTTTAGCACCTTCTCAGTAGTTACGTTCAAAATTGTTCAAATGTTTGTAATTTTATGGGACCAAAGTACGTTGGTCATCAGTCCCTAATCTTACAAACTACTTAAACTAACCTAAGGACAACACACATATCCATGCCCGAGGGAGGATTCGAATCTCCGACGCGGGAGGCCGAGCGAACCGTAACTTGGCGCTCCAGACTGCTCGGCTACTCCCGCGCACCAGTAATTACGTGAGCTACTTGACTTTTTGTCTGAACTCTTTATCGTCCACGTTTCACTCGCGTAGAATGTTAGATTCCAGACAAATGTTCCAAAATGGAATTCATAACATTTAAATGAATAATGGATGTCAACAAATTTCTCTTCTTCAGAAATGTTTTCTTCCCATAGCCGTTCTGCAGTTTATATCTTCTTAACTTCGTCCATCAGACGTTATTTTGATACCTAAACAACAATTCGTAATCCCAGCTTGAAGTCCGTATTAATGACCCCGCGGTTGTCGGGACGTTAAGCTCTGTCTTTTCAGTAACTCCAAAAGCTTCTTTTCGGGTGGTTCCGCAGCATGCATTAAGTCAGCAAATCACATATTAAATTTTTTTTTATTTTTTTTTATTTTTTTTTTTTTTTTTTTTTTTTTTTTTTTTTTTTTTTTGCTGCACTGTTATTTTTATTAGGTGTTACTTATTAACGACGAATTTCGCTTCGACTTATTGACATTTTCAAGTCGTCTGTCTTTTCGTCATTAACAAAATACACTTCAGATGCGATAGAATGTATCTTCTTCGCCATCGAAGAATTCCTTCAACGTGGTAGGACCTACTTGCAAGATAAAATGGAAAGTGAGGCAAGACTCATTATTATTATTATTACTGTCGTATATGCAGCCGACCCGCCAATACAATTTGTTGTCTGAAAAATACTAGTTGCTCATATATATAATTATCGGAAAATTAGGTCTCTCAGAAAAGACGTTACAAAGTAATTCAGTGTGCCCCGTGAAAAACGACTAACATTTGGTCGCAGTCTTAGAGTCCAAGCAAATGATTACAAACACATGTAACATTTCATTTGGTACTATTTACTAGCTTAGAATTAGGTACTTTTCTTCTGTAAGTTTTTCCATGTGTCTCTCAGAGGCTTCAGTACGTGTACTAGCAAAGATTTTGTAATTATGTCTGACAGAATATTCCAAATAATCAAATGATACACAAGTCCTCTAAAAAATAAAGCAATCACAGATGAGCAGAGAAATACAGTGATAAAACTCTCTTTACTTCAAAGAATTGGGTACAGAATACTGACGAGAGATATTTTTTTACCTCGAATGCTTGAAACCACACGAAACTATGCTTAGAATAACACTCGTTCATAAAAATAAAAAGTTCTCTGTGTCATTTCTAAGTAAAACTTTGCATTCTACGACGAGTGTCATTTGAATAGAGAGAAACAAAGCAACGAGATATAAATACCATAGTGGAAAAGTTACATGTACTTCAATGACGCCAGGGTATCATTAAATTTCCTGTCAACAGTGCCAAAGAGTCTCTGCTTAATACAGTGAAAAACACACATACTACCTACCTGACAATGTTCACAGTATATTAGTCCTCGAAGTGTCAATGTGGGGTTTCGATTAAGTGATTAAAACAATGTGGAAGAGATACATGCTCTTTATTTCATCACCAAACTTCTCACTCGGTGATTTAAATCAATTTTCTTCGCCAAAATATAAGCCTATGTTGCAGTATGCTTGACGAAAGGCAGGTTATTTCATTGACATACTGGTATCATTATAAAATCGACCGCTCCCTGTCGGAAGTTCGAGTCCTCCCTCAGGCTTGGGTGTTTGTTTGTGTGTTCATAGCGTAAGCTAGTGTAAGTAGTTTGTAAGCCTACGGTTCTATGACCTCAGCAGTTTGGTCCCTTAGATTTACAAACACTTTGAACATCGCCGCGGTGGAGTAGCCGAGCGGTCTAAAGCGTCTCGCTGCGGAGCGCGCGGTTGCTCGCCGTGGAGGTTCGAGTCCTCCTTGGGGCAGGTGTGTGTGTTTGTTTGTTTGTAAAATGTTTGTATAGTCTATGGGACTTAACTACGGGGTCATCAGTCCCTAAACTTACAAACTACTTATCGACTACTTACGTACTAGGACGGCACAAATATCCATGCCCGAGGGGGATTCGAACCCCCGACCGTAGTGGCCGCGCAGACCGTGACTGGAGCGCCTTAGTCCCCTCGGCCACCGCGGCCGGTGTGTGTGTTGTCCTTAGGTTAGTTTACCTAGGTTTAAGTAGTTTGTAAGCTACGGACTGATGACCACGCAGTTTGGCTCGATAGATTTACAAACATTTGACCATTTGACACTTTGAACATCATTTTACAGTGTAATTAGGGACTTAAATTATTTATTCTTATGGGGGGAAGGAGGAATTCACTTCATTCAGCTCAGTATCCGAAAATTCAGAAATATTTGCAGCTGGACTACGTTTAAATTTGGAAGACAGGTTGTATTGTGATTGACTAAAATAATAAATAAAACTCCACGGATATGGTTCTGGTGGTGGCCTTTAACACTGGAGTGCTTGAACGCAAAAGAGAGATTTTGAATGTGAAGACGTGGCGTTAGCGAGTTGTGCACATTCCTTTTCTCCACTTTGTGTCAACCGCTCCATCGAAATCCTGCATCTGTAATTCGAGGTGCGTAGGATGTGTGTGTTTTCCGATATTGTAAGTACTTTCAGCACAGGATTTTTGGCACTGTTGTGGAAAATCTAATGACACAATGACGTCATTGATTTACGTGTAATCTGTATCCTATGGTATTGATATTGTGTTACTTTGTGTCTCTCTATTAGTCGTAGTATACAACGTTTCGTGTGACACAAGTGCTTCTCTTTTTCATAAGTCTGGTTTCATGTTGAACCTAGCGTCCGAGCTCAAAGCTATTCCACGATAGTAGGAATGTAGACTGTAATTTAATACATTTTCGGAAGAAAACGCACAAAATGCTATATTTGCCTAAGTCGACAGCTGATGAACTGCTACGTCAGATGGGTTTGTAAACACAGTTTTGTCCACCTTGCGGACCCCCGCTCTCGCGCCGTTGTGGCTGCATCTCGGAATGGTGAACTGTGGGCCGGCCGCAACATTTTAGCTCTGAATAACTGACTCCGTTTCTCGGTGGGAGGTTTTCTCTTTTGTGCACAGCTTTCGGCTTGTGAATCTGGAACGTTTCCAGTGGGAGATTTGAATAATTGCAGAGTGACCTTGCCAAAATCGAGCAATGAGAGACTCAAAATCGCGGAAAGAATAGGCCCCTCTGCCAACTTGTAATGTATACACTATTGCTCGCTGGGTTCACTTAGTATTATTATAAAATGCACACTAAACAGCAAATAGACCAAACTATTATTAAGCAAAATGTGCTTTGTGTTTCGTGGGATCCATTCTATTAAAAAAATGGCTATGTAAGGAGTTCACGCCTGTATCTTCTGTCCGCCATATACTGTATTTGCAACTGACAGCGTAACAGTTACGAGTAGTCGTTTTGAATTAACTGTTAACTGTTGTTGACCTCTTAATAAGGAAGTTGATAGAGCACACATAAATAATTGCTGCCTTGTTGTATTACTAAAATTATTTAGCATATTTTGAGAAGGTAATTTATTGTTGTATAACTTCCTACCTTAATAACGGTAATAATAATTATAGTAATGATTAAAGTTATAATTATTAAATCATAGTTTAGATTTGAGAGGGGTTAGTCAACTGAAATTGCCATTCATAAATTCATTCACAAGATACGGTTAGGATCAAACACGAAAATTGCATCAGTCAGAACTTTTTATAGCCTCCATCGAGCATCTGAGACTTTAAATCACCGAAAGTTAACAGTTTCCATCGGTATATTAGCATCACAAGTAATTCTAAATAATCTTTAAAATAATGGCTTAGTCTTTTTTGTATACGGTTTCACCCTTAGTTTTGTAAACAATACTGCTCTTGAGGAATGTAGGATATGGTCAGTACTTAGAATATTAGACTGATTGTATTGTTAATCATTCGAGTGCGCATGTTAACGAAGTATGAAATCTAACACACATATCGAAGCTTCTTAAATAGCCCACGTACATCAGATATTCGCCTTCGTATCGTTGTAAGCCTAAGATATATACAAATGGATGAGCCGTTAGCTAATATTCTAGTAACTGACGGATATCAGTCTTAAATTTAAAAATAAACAGAAATATTTCTTCTGGATGTTGCGTTTTCTCTTTATTTAGATAATTACAGCATATATAGTATAAAAGAATAGCAGTTTTGCCACATAGGTTACTGAAGTTTTAGCGAAAGTGTAATTTCTGTCGATGATTCTGTATTTATTTAGTTGATTTAGATTTTCTTCTCCTAATTATTGCTTTTTTAAAACTTTTATGGGCAACAGTGAACCACTTTAATCAAAATTATAAATTATGTTCTTCTGTTTTTTGTTGGCCCAATACTTTTTCATTCTTTTAGATCGTGCTCTTTTCTACTCATCCGAAATTCTCCTCCCAGTCTCTGTTAATTTTTATTGGTGTGATGTGTTTGTCCTCAGGTATCTTGAGTTTTAAACCCTCCACCGTAATCTCCAATTTTATGACGTCATTGATCTCTTTGATACATCTAATGCCGTTCTTACTATCCAATACCTTCTCAGTTATTCTCCTCTTAATTCTATTTTGTTCTCATCAAATTTCCTATGAAAGAGGTCCGTTTCTTTTTTATTGCCCTTTTTACCGGTCCTATTTCTTTATAAATTGTTTCATTTGAAGCTATTCTGCAAACTCTGTCTTTTAAGTTGTTTTTTTTTATTTTTTATTTTTTTTTTTTTTTTGCCTAACCTTCTTTCTATTTGACTGTTGAGAGGTATTTGTTGTTATATGTGTTCTCGGTAATATGATTTGTTTAACAAACTTTGAAAACGTGATTTGATAATTCATTCCCAGTGTCGGATGCTGTAGTATGCCAGTATACCATGTTTCACAACTTAGGGTATTCTGAAAATCCAACTCAGCAGGCTGAACAACTGCGCAACTGAAGCAGAATTGCTATAAATGGAATACAGCTTCAGTGCAATAGAGGAAGTAAATGAGCAGAGGCAGCGAAGGCGTATCACAGCAGGTGATAGAGAACGGGTCATCAGCAGATACGATAGAGCGTGCTCAGTGCGGACCGATCGGGTGACCACAATAGAATTTTCTTTTGCTGACAACTGCCCCGTGAGGTGCATTTTGTTAATGAACTGCCAATTATGATGAAATGAGGTCATCGATGGATGGACGGCAGGCATCTTTGATCATCACTGCTAGGCTACGAGCTATTAGTTAACAAATTGCTGCAAGTTACTCCTTTGTTCATTTAACGCTTCTATGCTACTGATGACAGTTTTGATAAAGCAGAATTGCTTAACACAGCTTCCCGAAATTCCTTCATGAGAGAAGACGAAGCAAATACTCGAGAATTCCTATCAAGGACAGTTTCCACCATGCGTAACTTAGAAGTAAATATCCCTGGAGTATTAAAACACTTAATCACTCAACAAAAGTAAGTCTCCCGGTCCCTACTATATACCAATTAGGTTCCTTTCAGGGTATGCAGATGCAATAGCCTCATATCTAACTATCATATAGAACCGCTCGCTTAGCGAACGTTCCGTACCCACCGACTGGAAAGTTGCATGGGTCACTCCAGTATTCAAGGAAGGCAATAGGAGTGATCCGTAAAATGACAAGCCTATAACATTGACGTCGGTTTGCAGCAAGATTTTACAACATATACTTTCCTCAAATATTATGAAGTAACTCGAAGAGAATAACCTATTGTCCCATAGTACACACGGATTCAGAAAGGATCGTTCTTGTGAAACACAGCTAGTTTTTTCTCACGTGATGTGATGAGTGCTATCGACAAGTGATGTCAAATAGATTCTGTATTTCTAGAATTTAGGATGGTTTTTGACACTGGACTTATAAGCGTCTTCTAATGAAATTTCGTGATTATGGAATATCGCCACAGGTATGCGACTGGGTTCGTGATTTCCTGTCAGAAAGGACACAGTACGTTTTAATCGACGGAAAGTTATAAAGTAGAAAAGAAGTGATATCTGGCGTTCCCAGAGAAGTGTTATAGGTCCTCTACTGTTCCTTATTTTTATAAACGATTTAGGAGACAATCTGAGTAGCTCTCTTGGACTGTTCGCGCATGATGCTGTCATTTATCGGCTAGTAAAGTCTCCATAAGATCAAAAGCAACTGCAAAATTATTTAGATAAGATATCTGCATGGTGCAAAAATTTACAATTGACCCTCAATTATGATAAATGTGAGGTCATCCATATGACCAGTAAAACAAATCCGTTAAACTTCAGTTTCACGATAAATCAGACCTACAGGCTATCAATTCTACTAAATACCTAGGAGTAACAATTACGAACAACTTAAATTGGAAAGGAAACATAGAAAATATTGTAGGGAAGGCGAACCAAAGACTACGTTTCATTGGCAGAACACTTAGAAGATGCAACGGTTCTACCAAAGAAACTGCCTAAACCACACTTGTGAGTCCTATTTTGGAGTATTCCTGCGCATTGTGGGATCCACCAGGTGGGACTGACGGACGATTTAGAGATCATTCAGAGAAGGGCAGCTCCTTTAGTATTATAGCGATATAGGGGAGAGGGTGTCACGGAAATCATGCACGAGTTGGAGTGTAAATCATTAAAAGAAAGGCGTTATTTGTTGCGGCGAGATATATTTGCGAAATTTCGTTGACCAACTTTCTCTTCAGAAAACGAACATACATTGTTAGCACCCACCTACATAGGGAGACATGATCATAAAAAAAAAAAAAAAAAAAAAAAAAAAAATGAGAAATCAGATCGAAAACAGAAGGATTTAGGTGTTCCTTTTTTAAGCGAGCTATTAGAGACTGGGACTACAGAGAAACATCATAAAACTGGTTTGATGAACCCTCGCAGAGCGGGAGAAGTCGAGCGGTCTGGAGCGCCACGTTGTGGATCGCGCGGCCTCCGCATCGGAGGTTCGAATCGTACCACGGGCATGGCTGTTTGTGTTGTCTTTAGTATATGTTAGTTCATAAGTAGTTTGTAAATTTAGGGACTGATGACCCCGCAGTTACGTCCCATAAGCTTAACATAAACATTTGATGAACCCTCTGCCATGCACTTCAATGTGACTTGCAGAGTATCCATGTAGATGTGAGCGAAATACGACTACGGGCCTGCTAAACGAAACTAATATTTGTGAAGGATAGCTACAAAAATTTACTGTTCTCGATGTATTTCCACTTTCCCGGATAACCGAGCCGCATCCTTGCCATTCGGAGGCGAGCGCAAGCCGAATAGTAAGTGCCTGGTGGATTAATCAGCGATGTGGTTTTAGCCGGTTCCCACTACCTAAATACCAGACTGTTTCCCACCTGCCACGCTATGGCAACATTTAGAAAACGCTCTTACATTTGCACATAAGACTACATGTAGACCCTACACAGCCGGCCGCGGTGGCCGAGGGGACTGAGGCGCTTCAGTTACGGTCTGCACAGCCACTACGGTCGGGGGTTCGAATCCCCTCTCGGGCATGGATATTTGTGCCGTCCTAGTTCGTAAGTAGTTCATAAGTAGTTTGTAAGTTTAGGGACTGATGACCCCGTAGTTAAGTCCCATAAGCTTTACAAACATTTGAACATTTTTGAACATTTAGACCCTACACACGCAAGTTACACTGACTCCATTCTGAAGTAGAAGGAGGGGGAATAAGAGTCTGATGACCATAAATGTTTAGTGTCTTTAAATCCGTAAACCTAAATTTTGTATGTCATGTTTAAGTTTTAATGATAGGTGTAATTAATCTCATAGTCATTTGTTTCATCAGAACTTAGCTTGCGTCTGGCGTCATTCGAAAATACTCAGTTTTGTTTTCACACAAAATTATAAAAAAGAAATATTGATACAATAAAATACGAAATATAAGAGAAGTTTGCTTGTACAAGTGTTTCTGTATATAATTCTTATTCAGTAGAAATTAGATTTATCATATAGAAATAAAAGGTCGAAAATAAACGAAATCTGGTTTGTTCGATAGTAAAAGAATGGAATTTAACGTGCAATGGAAAGGAAAAGGTGTCGCAAGACAGGGAACGTTAGTTTAACTGGAGAAACTACTGACCAGAGGGGGAAGGGCATTAACCCGCGCTCTTTGTATAAAAGAATATTCGCACGTCGCTAAAATACTGTGGCGAAAATGGGAAAAATGTAAACCTGGATGAACTGCCGGCGAGTTACTTGTTTCCTGTAAACCTAACTTTTGTATGTCAAGCATAAGTTTTAATGATAGGTGTAATTAATCTCATAGTCATTTGTTTCATCAGAACTTACACCTGCGTCGGGCGTCATTCGAAAATACTCAGTTTTGTTTTCACACAAAATTATTAAAAAAAATATTGATACAATAAAATACGAAATATAAGAGAAGTTTGCTTGTACAAGCGTTTCTGTATATAATTCATGTTCGGTAGAAATTAGATTTATCATATAGAAATAAAAGGTCGAAAATAAACGAAATCTGGTTTGTTCGATAGTAAAAAGAATGGAATTTAACGTGCAATGGAAAGGAAAAGGTGTCGCAAGACAGGGAACTTTAGTTTAACTGGAGAAACTACTGGCCAGAGGGGGAAGGGCATTCACCCGCGCTCTCTGCATAAAAAAATATTCGCACGTCGCTAAAATACTATGGCGAAAATGAGAAAAATGTAAACCCGGATGAACTGCCGGCGTGTCCACACAAAACTAGGTTCGGCTCGTGAACGAAATACGATCTTACAGAATACTGAGGTCTAGTTGTGAATGGCGTAAAGAATGCCTAGGAAATAAAAATTAATATACTGTCCGGAGCTGATAGAAATCGTTCGGTTACGAAAGAGACTTTCGGTATCTCCCCTATGAAGCGTCACAGCGCTTAGTGATTGTCAGGTGCTCCAACATGCACTTCACGGACGATTATTCGTATGTAGGAACATGTTGCATGTATATAGTGTCAAAATCATTATCGGTTGATTATGTCGTTGACGATCAATCACAATTGTAAATATCTACGAGTATGCGTTCGCTATTTCAGAGAATGACGACATAAAACTAGTTCCTGGAAAGTTAGATCTACTTGTACATTTACATACAAACTCCGCAATACACCCAAAGGTGAGTGCCGGAGGGTACTCAGTACCTCTACTAGTTACTTGTTTCCTGTTACGCTCCTATATAGAGCGAAGGAAAAACGAATGCTTATATGCATCTAATCTCTCTCATCTTATCTTCGTGGTCTTTACGCGAAATGTAGGTTGGTAGCGGTAGAATCTTTCTGCAGTCCGCTTCAAATTCCGGCCCTCTAAATTTCTTCAAAATGTCCAAATGTTCCAATGTTTGTTAAGCTTATGGGACTTGACTACGGGATCATCAGTCCCTAAACTTACAAACTACTTATGAACTAACTAATACTAAGGACGGCACAAATATCCATGCCCGAGGGGGGATTCGAACCCCCGACCGTAGTGGCCGTGCAGACCGTGACTTGAGCGCCTCAGTCCAATCGGCCACCGCGGCCGGCCTAAATTTCTTCAACAGTGTTTCTCTGATACAACATCACCTTCTTTCCACCGACTCCCATTTTGGTTCCCGAAGCATCTCAGTAACAAGCACCCCAGTAACAAACCTAGCCGCCCGCCTCTAAACTGCCTCTATGGCGTCCTTTAACCCGATCTGGTGGGAATCCCAAACACTTGAGCAATACTCATGACGGTGTCGCACAAGCATTTTATATGCGGACTCCTTTACTGACGAATCATATCTTCCCAGAATTGTCCCAATAAACCGAAGTCAACCTGGAAGACTTCCTAAGTATTAGAACGCAGTACGTTGTTCTCGACGGCGAGTGTTCATCAGAGACGAGTGTATCGTCAGGCGTGCCCCAGAGGAATGTGATAGGACCGCTATTATTTTCTATCTATATAAATGATCTGATGGACAGAGTAAGTTCTCATTTGCCGGTGTTTGCTGATGATGCTGTGATGTATGGGAGGGTGTCGTTTGTAACTGACTGTAATAGCATACAGGATGACTTAGACAAAATTTCTAGTTGGTGCGAAGATTGGCAGCTAGCTCTCAATGTAGAAAAATGTAAGGTGATGCGCATGAGTAGAAAAAACAATCCCATAATGTTCGAATACAGCATTAGTAGTGAGCTTCTTGATGCTGCCGCGTCGTTCAAATATCTAGGCGTAACATTGCAGAGCGATATGAAATGGAACGAGCATGTAAGGACACTTGTGAGTAAGGCGGACAGCCGACTTCGGTTTATTGGGAGAATTTTGGGAAGATGTACTTCACCTGTAAAGGAGACCGCGTAAAAAACGCTTGTACGTCCACGTCTTGAGTATTGCTCAAGTGTTTGGGACCCGCAGCAGATCAGTTTAAAGAAAGACATAGAGGCGGTTCAGAGGCGAGCAGCTATATTTATTACCGGTAGGTTCGATCAATGCGCGATCGTCACGGAAATGCTCCGGCAACTCAATTGGGGATCGCTGGAAGAAAGACGACGTTCTTTTCGTGAATTTCTGTTAAGTAAATTTAGAGGGCCGGAATTTGAAGCCGAGTGTAGTACGATCTTGCTGCCGCCTACTTACATTTCGCGTAAAGATCACAAAGACAAGATAAGAGAAATTAGGGCTCGTACGGAGGCATATAGGCATTCTTTTTTTCCTCGTTCAGTTTGGGAGTGGAATAG
The DNA here is from genome assembly GCA_026315105.1 of Locusta migratoria. Classification (NCBI taxonomy): domain Eukaryota; kingdom Metazoa; phylum Arthropoda; class Insecta; order Orthoptera; family Acrididae; genus Locusta; species Locusta migratoria. Next base: position 77,399,754 of record CM048755.1, on the reverse strand, counting down.
GAAAGGAAATGCCTAGTAGTGGTACAGTGTACCCTCCGCCACGCACCTTACGGTGAATTGCGGAGTATGTATGTAGATGTAGATCCGCCTTCCCCACGGCTGTCCTTACATGCTCGCTCCATTCAGCGTTACGCCTAGACATTTAATTGACGCGTCTCTCTCAAGCAGCACATTAATAATGCTGTATTCGAGATTGCTTTTCCTGCTCATCTGCATCATCTTACATTTCTCAACATTTAGAGCTAGCTGCAATTCCTCACACCACCGAGAAATTTTGTACATGTCATCCTGCATCCTACTACTGTCATTGAATGACGACACTTTCCCGCACATCAAAACATTATCAGCAAACAGATGTGGATTGCAACTCACTCTGTCCGTCAGATCATTTTTTTTAGATAGAAAATAATAACGGTACTCTCACATATCCCTGTGGCACGCCTGACGATACACTAGCCTCTGATGATACCAGATTTAAATTCATTGGAGGGACGTTTCACTGACTGGAACACTTACTAGGTAGACTTATTCGATGAAAGAGAGAACAGTCAATGAAAATTATCGTGTGTCATTGTAGGATTATTAATTACCACGATCTTTATATATAAAACAGAGTGTCCGTTGTGTTTACGTATTGCATACAAATCTATAGTTTTTTTTTCAATCTTTATGAAATTTCGCACACGTAAGCTTCAATCCATTAGGACGGTCGTCGTAAGTGTAAGGATTCCGTGCAACACGTTGTTCATGAGATACGACGTCATAAACAATTAGATTCGCGAAAAACTGCTGCATTAAGCGACAATGTTGCTCATTTGCTCCTAAACCACAGGACGTATTTCAACCAAATTTGTATGCATATTCCTAGCGTAAGATAACAATTTCTGTAGGAGTAAGAACCACATACAAAACATCGTTCAAGAGATATAACGTCATAAACAATAGGAGTTGCAAGAAACTGCCACATAATGCGACGAGATTTTATAAATACACCATATGACAATAACAGTACTTAGAGACTTACAATAACTTTAAACATAATTTCAAACCTTCTCTCTGGCATCCACATCAAATTAATGAATATACAACTGCATCATTATACAATTGTACAACATATAATTCAATAAATATATCATATATACTGCGATGGGTAAAAACTTGTTACATCATGCAACACTTATTCCAGTCAGCTTAAGGAAATTCTGACAGTAGTGTTGACAACCGTGAGCTCTGAAGCGCACACGGATGCAGGCGATAGCAATAGAGAGTTATAAGGAAAGGAAGGGAATGAAACGGAGTACATCCAACAAATACCCATTATTTTCGACAGATCTGACTTTTAACTTCAAGAGACTGCAGTTTCCATTGAGACTTGCATTTTCTGTTACGATTAATAAACCACAGGGCAATCTGTTCAATACTGCGGAGTGGATTTGACATGTCCATGTTTCTAACACTGACAACTTTATGACATTTGCGCAGGAGTGGCCTCACCAAGGAAATTATTCATATTAGTTCCCGGACAAGTATCAAGAAATATTGTTTGTAGTAAAGTTGTGAATTAAATGAATGTATGAATGTTACATCTCATTTGGGCTTTGATTACTATCTTTCTTTGTTTGGAAGCTGTACTTAAAAATTTGTATATTATGCAACACAGCCTTTTTTCTTATATATTCTCTGATAAATATAACATGTTGTTAGAAAACAGAGAGAGAAGGGATAACAGAAATGCTAACTCAAGGCTTGAATAAATTAATAAATACCCGGGCAACGCCGGGTTTTCAGCTATTGGCGTTAAAAAAGTGCTCAGCCAATTAAACAAAATCAAATGTTTGTAAACCTAAAGGACCAAACTTCTGTGTTCATCGATTCCTAGACTTATAAAAGATTTAAAGTAAAATGAACTTATATTGGAGGCGCCTTAGTCCGCGCGGCCCCCAACCAACTACAAAGATTTTGGGCATTACGGGTAGACTTATCGTAAACATTCTGACAGCACACTGTCTAAGAATAATGTACCAACATTACTTCCTTCCATACACACCTCGCATAATGCCTAAGAATGTAAAGTTAGACAAATTCCAGCGAATTTGGTACACGTTGTAGTTGCCTCCCATACATCAGACATTGGTTCTCGGAGTTTGATGAATATTCGTAACAAGCAGATTGTGTAAAAATAGACTACAGAACTAACAACTCAATACAGAACAAAATAAGAATAGCTGACACAAACACGTCTGGTATTTGCCTGCTGACGTGTCAGGTTGTAAATCTATTCATATTGGACAGACCATCTAAACTTTATCCCAAGATAAGCAGAAGTAAAAAGTAACATCTGGCACTCTGCATTTGTCGATCTTCATGTGAACATGAAACACAGTGCAACAGGCATCAAGGCAGACATGAAAATCTTCAAATGCAGTAACAGCTCTCACTAAAACTAATGTTACATGTTTGGAAATCTATTGGACCAAACTGCTATAGTCATGAGTCCCCAGACTTGTAAACTACATAAACTAACTTACACGACAAACACAGTTATGTCAGAGGGAGAACTCGAACCTCCGACGGAAACGGCCGCCCAGTCCGTAGCAGACGCCTTAGACCACGCGGCTATCCTGCGCGGCACAAAAACTAATAATAGAGAAAAACTACCAAATACAGAAGGCCATCTTTGAAGGAAAACAAATAACAAAACTTTCGGCAATGGAAATATATTGCCGCAGCGTAGCGGCCGAGCGCATTGATGCTCTATGCTGCGATGTGCGAGGCCGTTCCCCGTCGGGGGTTCGAATCCGCCCTCGGGCATGGATGTTTGTGCTGTCCTTAGTATAAGTTAGTTCATAAGTAGTTTGTAAGTTTAGGTACTGATGACCCCGCAGTTAAGTCCCACAAGCTTTACAAACATTTGAACATTTGGAAATATATTGCCGCAGAGAAATAGCCGTGCGCACTGAGGCGCCGTGCTGCGGTGCGCGCGGCTGTTCGCCGTCAGGGGTTCGAGTCACTCCTTGGGCATGGGTGTATGTGTTGTTCTTAGGTTAGTTTAACTTATTTTAAGTAGTTTGTAAGCTAGGGACTAATAACCAAGCAGTTAAGTCCCATAGATTTAGAAACATTTGAACATTTTTTGAAATTTATTCTATGCTCTCAAAGAACTGTCTGACAACGTCAGTATATTAAAAAACAACTAAATTATGACAGTAGAAAATTGAATAGTACTATTTCCTTCACTATTCACCAATGAAGACATCATCAGATGTGGGCCTAAGTTACATATAGTTCTCTAGTAAACAAATATACCATACATACACAAACACAAGCTTTTCACACGATTAAATAGTACTAAACTTAACCATAACAACTCCAGATAAAATATTTCGATGTACAACAGTTTTATACTTAAGTGCCACATATTTGCAGATATACTCTAAAGATCTCTTCAAAAAATCTAGGAAAACTGAAATATAACAACCTGTAGAAACTATACATAAATATAATTGACAAATACGAACTTAAAAATAACTTTTGCATGTTCCGAGTAAAATACTTTGGTGGTGTTTAATAGAAAGGAATAAAAGGCCCACTGATGATGCTGGAACTGTAGTGAAACATGTTTGGGTACAAAGGAAAATGTCATTGTTTTGCCTTTCTGCTATTCAGATTTTATAGGGATGAAGAACAGGTCCAGCTTTTGTGAGTCCTTGGGCTTTTGTTATATAAGTGTATCGGTTGTAGGTTGCTGCTCCAACGTGTTATAATTATCCATTCTTCTTTTTGTATTCTTATTTTTTATTTTCTATTAGTGTACGCAGAAATCTACCTGTAAATTGTTTCGGGGTTCAGAAAAGTCAGGCGTGTTCACTCATTATTCCAGTTTTGCGTGATAGCAGCATGCCATCCTAGAGAAAGAACAGCTGAACCGCTGTTCATAATTTGTTGATCCATCTATAATAGATGATTAAAAAGGATCGGACCAATTATATCAGTAATTTTGAGCAGTATTGCGAGGAGTGCGTTGCAGGTATCATGGCAATACAAAGAAAGACAAGTAATTTATTTTCAGTACTGAAAATAAGTTCCTTAGCTGTCTGTGCATTCTCACGAAACCTACAACGCACTTCTCGGAATGTTATTCAAATTACACTCTCTCCCTCTCTCTTTTTTCCTTCTTAGTTTAAACGTGCATTTTAAGTAAAATTAATACCCTCTGTACACAGTATATTTTACTATGTGTGTTGACCATTTCAAGCTGCACTGTAAAGCAAATGTGTTATCTAATGACAGGCAAGCATGTTCCGTCCTGTCACATCGGCGTCACAGTCGATGAAAAACTAGCTATTCAGCTAATTGAATTTTACCATTATTTGAAATGAAATGTTTTTATTAATTTCTATAAAATTGTATCATTTATCATATGTTTTCAGTTATTTAGTTTTCGTTTTTTATACTGACCCACAGAAAGATATTTCAGGCGTCCTTATATGAACGTGGCAGCGAGCAAATTTTTCTTTCACAAAACATTTGTGTGTTCACTTGCAATGCATTTTACTACTTTTCGGTGAAAATAAAAATGATACGTGTTGGTACAGACTACTGCTATATAATATTAAGATGAGCGCATCATCTCATCACATCATTATCCTTTTCTGAAGTTATTTTTGCAAAAATTGGACGATGTATTATTTTTCTCTCTCAGGATTCTGTTTTTATATTCGTAATGTGTGTAATGAATAATATAGCCGTACACAGAAAAAGAATCACATATATAAAAAACAAGTATTGATACGCGTTATAAACAATGTCTCTGTACACATTAAAAATTGCAATCACAAAAACAGCGTTGTTTTTCTTAGATGTCGGACTAGAGAGAAGCGATTTGGTGTAACAAGGAAAAAATATACTTCAGCGTTATTATGAAATAGGCGTAAAAGTACAATGCCTTGGTGTATCTGCGACGACGAAAGTTTCGAGGCGATGGTAGCTGCTGCTTGGTCGTCCGTTCTCGGTGAAACACAAACGATTCGTTTCCGGCTCGTCGAATTTGTGAACAAGAGTTATATAGATTCTATACCTGAGGCAACGATTTGTATAGAGAATGCGTCGGCATTGGTTGTTGCCGGCGTAACAATTGGAAGCAGAATGTGGCCAGCGATGGAGGCGGGCGTCCCCCTCCCCCCACCACGCGCGCGGTAGCCAGGTCGCCAGTGCGCATGCGCGGGCATCACGCTGCCGGCAGCAGTGGCGCTGTTCCGCGCTTAGTGTGCTGGTGCTTCTGAGACGAGGATGTAGCCAACGTATAGTGCGTAAGGCTTTAGTGATCAGCATGCAGCCTGGGGCCGGCCTCACGCTTGTGCTCTTAGTGTCACTGGAAACTGTGCTTCTGTCCACCGTCAGTGACTGCACCAAATCCTTCCACGTGCACTGGAACACCACAAACCCAATGTAAGTGATGTGAAGATCAGCATGTCAACCACGCTGTGCAGTGTTCATCTCTCGTCACGTAGTTTTTTTATCGATTTTTAAGTCGTTCCTTTTTTTTATATTATGTATTCGTAGTGATTATCCGTCTGTGTTGATTGTGTAGTCTCTCGTACGTGATGCGACAACCGAAATTAATATTCAATTCATATCTGTGAAACGTGACAGTTTTCGTTGACAAACGGTGAAAACCCTTGATGTTTTTATCACATGCGTGTCAAAACAACGCAGCTGAAGCGTAACTCAGTGTAGACCGCAATGGGAAACTGAAGACGGAAACAAGACGAGGAACACACGTCAAGAAATAATGAGTGTCTACTTGTATTTCAGGTATCCCTGATATTATTTTGCGGCGTGATTTCTACATTTGAAGTGTCAGTGAAATTCTGTTCTGAATTCTCTTGTGTTTTGTGTCAGTCTGAGTAATACCGCCGCAAGAATCACGCGTTCCTTAACCTTTTCCAGTGCTTGGAAAAACTGCCGGATGTGATGAAAAGGCTGCGGACTTGGAGACCAGCTCCAAAATTGCATAGTTATTAACAGCCCCTCGAACAACGTGATAAATCTTTGGCAGACGCGGACAGGTTCCGTAGAACGCATAGTGTGAACGAAGATATGAGATCTCCCAGACTACACCGTCCAGTCTTTGGCGTTGTTGCCGATACGGCTGCACGGGAGGAAAAAAGACAGGTAGAAACAAGGGGAGGGAGACAGAAGGAGACGGAAAATGAGGATCAGCTGAACAATGAGCACACTAGTTGGATGCGAATACATCGCTGCCGGTTTACCGTGACACGGAAAATCTTTGGCTATTGCTGTGGAAAAATAGTATATTCATTTTTTTTCCTTTTTGTTTCCTCTTTTCCTTTCTTTTTGTGTAGACGTACTTTATTTGTTATTTGACGACGTTACTCTTTTGGTTTCAACAAAATACATATGTAAATAAAGGTAGATAAAATGAAGCGTTTCCAGTATATTTATTTATTTATTGTTTTACCACGAGGGAGGGTTTCCATGCAAAGTCTGTAGAATGAACAAGTTTAGTGTTATGTTATGAATTGTTTTGCTGTTGTCAGGTGGAAGGTTTTGCTTTGTTTTTCGGTGTGTCGCCAGTAAGTAATGAAGTTAGCCGAGGGATGCTGTGTGGTCTGGATGTGGGCGCCGCGGAGCGTGGACACGTTGTTTAGCCCACTCCGTTGGCCGCTCCGCATTTCTCCGTAGCTCAGTTTTTCTTCACGGAGACCGACCACGTAGGGTGCTTCAGCTTTTATCCGCTACAGATTAAATGCTTTCCACCAAAAAGGCCTCACTTAACGTCACATACGTTCACCTGATGAACTTTCTTTCCGGGTGACTTGATCTTTACTTTCTTTTGTATACGGTACTACTTTTTTGTGGAAGTATAATCTTTAGTGGAAAACTTTAAAATATATCAGTTTTTCCCATACAGGGAATCGTGTCTAAGAATTACTTTTTTTCTTCATTTTTTTTCTTTTACTGCTTTTATTTTATGTGGCCGTAAGTGATTATAGACTCTTGGGTTTGACCTTTTTTAGTGCATGTTGAATCTAGGTAACTTACGCCTAATGCAAGCTTAGCGGTAATATTTTAGGGATGGAACTAGTAGCCATATTTTCGTGTCTGTAGGAATTTAACATTTCTGAGTACAGCTAAACGTGCGGCCGTGTGAACATCACCTTTCTTATGTATCACCAGAGGGCACCCTTGGTCTACCGGAAGCAGTTCCTGACATTAGGAATGCGCAGCGAGGAAGGCGGTAAATCAGAAGCCGTGAGACTCCCAAACCAGCGACCGCCGGCAACCAATGTTAACGCCCGTCTGCCTGTGTCTCTGCTCCATTGTTTGAAAATTAGCTGCATGGGAGTTACGTCCGAGGTGTGCACCTTTGCTATATAACGGAATTATCCACCCCAGCGTTAAGGAATTAATGGTTTTCTACCTACAATTGGCATACAAGAAGAGCATACGCTAAAATTTCATAGATTGTGTGTGTCGTAATAATACGGTACAAATCTTAGTACATTATCATATTCGTTGAATTTATCCTCAGGTGAAGCGAAACGAAAAATATGAAGCCAAAATACAGAAATCCTGTAAATCTGACTAGTGTATGCGATCATAGAACTCGGGGCAGTTCTGTACCTGTCGTTGACGATAATGTTGTCACGAACGGCTTCCATCTTGTCAGTTTTTCGGTACGTATTAACATGGTAATTTAAAACAATCCTCGTATCCGACTGCAGGTACGCAGGCGCACGGCTTGAAAATTTTACCGGTACATTTCTTTCTTGAGACACCATCAGCCGAACGTCAGTTTTACAATTATTCCATTATTAATAGAAGTAAAACATGGAACGTGCTAACCGTGGAAGGAAACGCCTCAGCCAGAATGAATTTGTCGCAGCTGTAAAGACGAAGAACAGGAGCAATATCGGGGCTATAGCTTTTTACGACAGTGCTTTGGTCTGTTACAGTTACTGCGTTCCGGTATTCGCAGCACATATAACGCTTCGTAAATCCCGTCTGCAAACGGCTAACACTCGGCTGTAACTGCGTATGCGAGTCGTGGTTTTCTTTTCCACTCCGTGGATGAAGCTAGAATACACGTAGAACAAAGAATACCACCGTCCATTAGAAATAATGAAAAACAACCTTCATTTTTCGTCGTAATAATAAACTTTCGCCATAGCTAGGAATAAAAACAAGACGTCCAAACTAATAAACTAATCTGAGCGATTGAAAATTCTTCTGCTGCAAATCCACTGATGGATGTTTGAGATCACATTTGCTCAGTCTTCCAGCATGGATTAAGCCCCTGGCGTCTACTGCCCGATGTTGAGGAGCCCCGACATCCTCCTGCCAATTTCTTCCCCTCGATTATTAGTTTCAGAAGATGATACCGGTACCTTTCATTTCGTATCACATGACTTAAGTAAGTTGTTTTCTTACGTTTGATTGTGGTTAGCAGTTTGCGGTTTATTTTTACCATTCTCGAGATCTCTTCATTAGTTTTCCTTGCTGTTCTGGAATTTTAAATATCCTTCTATATAACTACATCTCGAATGCTTTCAACGGGAAATTAAGAAAAAGTATTAAGTTTCTTTCAAGATGTAGCCTGCACGTGAAATTTGTCACGCAACGTGTATTGTCTGCGAGCAAACGGATCAACAAAGGAGTAGGAAAACAGATTCATAGCAATATTGACATTTTTTGCGGATCTGTGGCCTTATCGCCATCGCAGAAAATCGAATGGTCTAATAATTTTATATTCATTAAATAAGCATCTAGAACCTGTCTGATTTCATTGTTTGAGGTATTCGTGTGTGTCTGCTAAGCACCTTCATTTTACTTTAACTATAGATTCATACCGTGATTAGTTCGTCCCAGAATTTTCTTTTTCATGTTAACTAGCAAAATACTGTTTATCCGAGAAACCTATCTTTTTTTCTTTTAAATCAAATCTTATTTTCTTAATATCAAAATTAATACCACATTCTGCCTTAAGAACCGCCGCTAACCACGACTATAGGGACAGTTATGAAACAATACTCTTGACTTCTTACTAACAGCTATTTATACGAATATAACGTCCAAATAATTAGTGTAACTGATTTTTGTCAAGGAATTCAAACACTGTCATCCAACAAAAGGTTACTATTTCGTATTTGTGATTTCACATCGAATCTCGTCATTCTCTCTTCGCTACAAAATACCGACGACTTCCAAGTCTTTTCTTGGTTAATTTCAGAGACATTTAAGGGTATCAATGTGAACATGTGTTTGGAATCGCTATTTTTTACCGTCTTTAAAAGGAGATTTTGCATCTTACATTAGGTTTTACTCCTCTTATTCATTTCATTTCTTGAGTTAGAATGTGCAGATGGTAAGTTGGAAGTGTCAGACGTTTTAGAAGTAAACAAAGATTCATTTTCCTTCCATTTTAATGCGTAGACAAATCTCCATATTCTTGGCAAAAATTCACCCACTAAATGAGTAGAGTATACTACTGAACTTATCCAGAAAATAATGTAATGGGAGGACTTAGGCGTGTGAGAAACGCTGCTGTTTTTCTTGGGCGAATTTTTGTTGTGAAATAATGTGATGTGCCAATTGCCAAATAAAAACACGTAGGACAACTGAAAGTGGTATTAAAATTGGAAAGGATGTTAACTTACATGTGTTAATGGGATTCTCGATTCTCTATAACAAAAACATTTACAAAATTTCTCGCTTCTCAACGGCACACGATATAGAAAAGTCAGAATATTAAATTAAACGTGTCAGTGTTAAGTACTTCTTAGCATTTTTCACAGCAATTACTGACACAGTTTTATGCAGTGTAATATTTTTCAAACTAGCCGAAACTTTCCATTGGTACTCAGTATTAGAAATTTTTTTAATAACTCCGTGGTACCAATACCTTGCTAGGTATGGAATGTAAGATCAGAAGCTTGAACAGCAAGGCTACTGTGGAACCAAAATAATTTTTTTCGTGTTACATCACCTCAGAATAACGCCGAGCCCCTTTTTGACCTCTGCTTCTTGATTATTTGAATCATACATCGGTGAAGATGGATTACTCATTTGGCAGTAACAACAAGAAATAAAAGTTCTATTAAATATTTCATGAGTGCTTTTACTTTATTGATGTTGCAGAAGTAGTGGATAAAAATCGTGTACGAAAATATTCGTTTTTTACTGAATACATGTTTTTGTAAAATTATTTAATAAAGTATCGTGTGTAGCAAGCCTTTCCTAAAAAATATGTGGTCAGTCACTGCGGAACGATTTTACGAAGCGAGAGTAAAACAATTTTTTCTGTGCATACGGCAAAACACTACGCAGAGAATATGAATGCAGAGAGCAAGTAATTTTAACCACGATATGGGGCAACGACGGCTTGCTTCCGCTGGTCGTGAAGTGAAAGCTGTTCGTGACTATAGCGAGCAAGCTAATTTCTGATTTGCCGCTCTTTCCATGCTAATTAAATATTGTCAGCCTATCTTGTGACGCGTCTCTCGCCGTGCTGCCGTAGACAGATTACGGGCTACATTGTTTAAAACCACAATGGAACGTGCATCGTTCGATATCGTTGTGCGACGCGCGGCGGTACTTTCGCAATCAGTACAACAGCTACCTCACTCACGTCTGTGCAGCTGCCTCTTTTGTTTAATAATAATATGTGAAATTTCCTGTAATTGTCGTTTTGCAATTTGCTGCAACTCACCTATTATTTTGAAACCTTGCAAAAATATTATAGCTGAATAAAATTCATTCACAACTACTGTTTGCCTTCTAATTAGATAACATTTTAAGCTCTCTTAAAACTATATTGTTTCTTGTTTTCATTGCTTCCTTAGAGTTAAAAGTTCACGGGAAACTAATATTCGTCTCCAAAAAATATTAGTTACGTTATTAATATTTAAAACTGGAACACGGTATTAATGTTGGAAATGTCCTAAAACTGGTTTTGTGGTTTTCATAGAATACATTATTTTGAAATTTAAAAATTAGTTGTAATATTGGTTGAGGCCCGAAGCATGAAAATCGAGGATTGTTTTACGTCGCTCATGGACTGATTCCTGTTCTTAAAATTGCCGACGGCGAAAGGAGTTCCTCATTGATGCTGACAGGCGATTTAAAGACTGTATGTTAAGTTTTATTTAAATGTAGGTAGTTACTAGCATGTCTGGAATTTTGAAAAAGAAAAGAAAAATTTATTGTGATGGGGTACTGAAGTGATGGGAGTATTAGAAATATATTCAATGTAAACCTAGAACACATTATTCATGTGATTCGATGTACTGAAAGACAAATCTTATACTTCACCTTGCAAATGACGATTGAAGGCAACTGATTGGTATGAGTAAAGTAAGTTAAAAATTTAACAAACTTGTTTATGATGCGGAAGTTAATGAGGAAACACGCGCAACATAAAGTTACAGTGTATGTTGTATTAATAGAGTGGGCTTCACAATCATCGAAAGCTGTACTTGATATCATATTAAGTATGAAATAAAACTAGGAAGAAATTGTGGACACGGATTATTATGGGAACTGTGCGACAGCGGTCAAACGAACACTTCTTATTACAAGTAGAGATTTTTAAATGTTATAAATGTAATTTTGAAAAATATGTGCATATAAAAATTATTTTACGTAATTTATTGCTGAACTATTACTCAAGGGCTCCAACTTGCAGGCCATCTTTAAAATGAACTCAAATGCTGGGTGCTTCATGTACCTTAACACAGTGGCATAGTCATCTAAGCTTTCCGGTAGTTTCTTCAATCTGGTGCTTAATACCTTGAAGGAAACGGAAAATACGTTGATCAGCAGCTGGAACGGCTAAATTGTAACACGCCAGTGCGTTTGAAATTTGCTTCTTTGTTTACATGTCTCGGAACAAGAAGCGAACTCCGCTCGCTATAAGGTGCCTTCGGCGTAATGAAGTAGCTCGCTATACAACTGGCTTATTTAATTAAGAAACTCTTGTCAGCCAAATCCTCCACCGAATCTAAAATACTTCCGAACTGAAATAAACGCACACAGCTCTTTAGAACTGGAGTTGTGTACACGGATCTTAGTCTCTAACAGAATTTGGACAGCATTGTAAATATATCCCTATCAAGTCCCTCTGGAAAGCGGCGTCTCCGAGACAGAGAAAGAGTGATTTACAGTGAAACGGAATATACTTTGTCATTTTCAAGCGAATCACTGTTATTTCCAATGTGTCCTTAAAAGGATAGGTAACTACAAAGTGCGAAAAAAAATTGTATGTTTCAACTGTGCTATCCCCTATGTCATTGTGAAAATTGATTTACACGACGATAGTTTTTGATCCATCAAATCTATTTTTTCAAGACTTTTTTTTTGCATACTCATTACCGTACCCAGTTATGTTGCTAGTCTAGGCAGATCTATGCCTACGCTAAATACTGTTGTAAGATATGTGACACAAATTACAGAACTAATTAATGATGCAAGACAATTGTCTCCATATTAGGGCTACCCTGAAGATTAAAAGGTATAGTGTAAGAAACAAAGTTAACAGCTGAGAAATAGTGAAACTGAAAGTAAATGGGCACGAAAGGGAAAGAATGTCATTAAAAAAACTGTACCCGAGTTAAGCGCAGAATATTAAGAACTTGTGAATAATTATAATTAAATGCCCTATTCTGTACATAGTATGCGTTTATCATTCTCTTAGAAGAAGTTAGTAGCTTCGTTCCTGGATCCGATTTTTAAGTTAGCCACCGATTTGCTTTCTCTGTGTAATTATATTCACAATGTTTCATACATAGCTGAACCAAATTTTCAGGTAAAATTCTGACGAGACATTTTTTGTGAAAAATATCCTTAACACTTGCTGCACGTGAAGAAAAATGGAATTAAGACGTTTTTACAATCACACAACTGATATGAAGCTTCGCCATAATTAAAAGTTTGTTGGGTCAAACACTTTCTTGAATCTTTCTCGGGTCCATCTTAATTATTTGTAGTGCGGTAAGAAGACTCTAACATTATTGTTTCATGTGCACCACAAGCAGTTCGTTCTGGCGTATCCGATTGTCCAATACTAAATTTTGTAATGTCACTGGCAAAAATTAAATTGATATTTCCACGTGGTATCCTATGGCAAAAAATAGTCACGACGACTTTCCACCGTAATTTTCTGATTACTTAAGGTGCTGATCAGCAAAAGAAATTAATATTTGATCTGTAATTTCTTTTAATAGGCGAAAGACGTCTGCAGTAATACAGCAAGGTTCAAGCATAAAACGTTCCCTAATCTTAAGGAATATTTACTTTTTAGAAAGACCTGAACAGTTTTTGATTTGCATAATAACGTTCTGTGAAAATCTCCTTTTCATGTGGTTAATATTTTTTTCCCTTCATTTTTGCTGTTAAAACTACGCAAAAACGTACGTGTGTACGTTTTTTGTTAAACCTTAAAATGCTACGGGATCGAATTTCTTGAGCCAATGGTAACGAATAAAAATTCGAAAGTACTTTGTTCAGTACATGTATGACTAAGAAGAAACTAATTTTTCTATGCCCAGAGAAACACTGCAAGCAGACTCAGATTCGTGAATGAGCAATTGCCTAGCCATAACTAATTTGCGGACCAGGGCCTATCTTTGTGATGATAATAAAATGTTTATCGGGTTTACCAAAAATGAAAGAAAATACAGAACTATTTCTTGCATTATGTTGATGTGGAAGATAAATCGAAGTACTATTGCCATTTACTCGCGGCTATTCATTTTTGACGAATGACTTGTTTTTATTACGATTAGTCATTTTTGACGCGTAAGTTATTTTAACACCAAAATTAGTTTGAAGACAATGCACGCCCGTGTTGGACCTCTTTATCGCACTGCTTGCTTTTCGTTTATATTTGATGTTTGTTTTAGACGCGACGTTGTAACAATGTGAAATTCCGATCCTTTAGACATTAAAAAAAAAAAAAAAACTTCGTTTAAAGAGTTCATAAGAACAAACTGAGAAATCTGAAAAGGAAATCAGGTTTTAAAATATAATTTGTCTATCCCGTTGTTATAATTACGAATTTTATTCCTACAGTGGCCCTAAGCAGTTACTATTCGTCAAGGAATTATATCACTTCGTGTAGTCGAAAAACTTAATCGACTAGCCATCAGAAGAGGAAGTCGGAAATAATTCGAAAATTGTGAAATTCCAAACATTCTCCGCGGTGAATTTCCATCCGAGTATCTGTAACTTTGGCAGGTGTAATTAAACTACTGTGAATTGTGATCGTGGCTTTCAGACGTCAATGGATGCAATAAAATTGCAGTTAGGGGTTTCTGCGCTGCGATTCGGTTGCTTCGCCCATTCAAGGGCCGAGTAAAATGTATGCCAAGTGGGATACAGCCCCTACCTTTTTTCTCTTTCCCTCCCGAATACCTGGGAGTTCTCTGTGCGCTCTTAAATTCGGCTGCTCCATATCGCTAGCTCGTCCTTACGGGAGTGCGTTTTCTCCTTGTTTACCGGTGCGTGCAATCGTTACGACTCATAACATCTCTCGCAGTCCTTTCTTGTCCTCGAGACGTAACCACTAACAAGTCGGTCCGTGGAGCGAGCTCTTATATTACTTACCGTATTCAGGGTTTCGGCTGAGCGCTTTGCTGCATCGGGCACTCTTACTTTCGGGCCCCTCGTCACGTTTCGCTTAAAATGGAAGTCCTGTTAATGTTCCTTGTGAAACGAACATTTTCAGTTCCTCGACCTCCACAGTCGACACGAAACAACCTTAAAAAAGGAATTCTTAGCTGGTAATGTGCGCTTTAGACTTTAATTTATTGTTGTTTGTAGAATTGTAATCACTCGCTTGTGTTCGTAAACTAATATGAAAACTTTACTACAGTCTACCTAGTAAGCTAGCTGCTTCGCTTAGAACGGGCACATACAAGCGATGTGCATAGCGATAAAAATAATATTCCATATAGACTTTAAGTCTTGATTAGTTTTTTGTGATCTAACAAACGCATACAATAAATTGTCAATATTTTCACGTGTTTAACCCTAGCAGCACCAAGGTATTTCAGGTTACACAGAGCACCGAGCAAGGGCAAATTTTGCCCGTATTACAGTAAGCTGTGAATCCTGTAAAACGCATTTATTTTTTGTCTTTGCCATCAACTGAGACTGTCTAACATATGTACACTGCGTTAGACTTGTTGCAGTATTGCCGTATTGGATTAACTGCAGGTATAGGACATAAAGACTTACTTTCGCAGACTTGTGAAATATTGTTTATATACTATTATTTACAATAATTTAACCAGTTATTAGGCCTTTTAAATAGGCTTCTAAATAGCTGGGATATACTGACATTAGAGGTGATGGACACTGATTTTTCAAAAATATTTATTTCCCCATGCTTGGGGATTGCAGGGAAGACATTTATAATTATGGTCACATGGAGTATCAACCCAGGGCAAAATGTGCCCTTGGGCATAAAATTGCTATATTTAGTCATCAGTTTTTAAAATTGTAACCATGTAAATGTGTAGGACAGTACTTTATAAGGCGAGAGACAAATAGAAAAGAAAGCCCATAAACATTGAAGGATATTCATTATGATTTTTTTAATAAAAGTAAAGTGTACGGGTATTTTTTTGCCCGTGCTTGGTGCTTATAGGGTTAAAGTAGCGGATATCTACCGTCGCTTGCCTCTACTTGATGTATTTCACATATGTACGTATGTTGTTATTTTTTCATTGCATTTGCCTATTTATAATTAAGGGCAATTACCTATTTATAATTAAGGCCTTTTTCGAAATATGTTTCCGTTACTGTTTACGTTGCCTTCAATCGAACGCAGCACGTTCCAGCCACGGTGATGCAATTTCACACGTGTGTTTTGCACTGACTGAACAGAGAAAAGTTTGTTTGGTGTTACTTACAGTTCTGTAAGTACTCCAATATAATAATAGGCGCGATTTTTTGTGATCAGGTAGGCCAATAGCTGCGGTGGAATGGCCGAGCGCTCTAAGTCGCCTTACTGCGGAGCGCGCGTCGGTAGTAGGAGCCCTCTCCTTAGGTTAGTTTAAGTATTTCGTAAGCATAGGGACTGATAACTACAGTAGTTAAGTCCAATGGATTTACAAGCATTTGGACAGGCCGATAGATTTACACAAAATCGACCTCACTACACCCGATCCTTACGTCATGCTGAAGAAGCAATTATAAAAGAAACTTATAAATGGCGCACACCGCACCTATACTTAGTAAGTAAAGCAGTCATCAATTCTATGATTAGTTTGAAACCGACAATTCTTTACTCGGCATGGTTCTATTGAATTGGTATGCCGTTGCCTTCAACAACCATCAAACTTACCCAGACAATTGTACGAGAAAACTACAGTTCAACGCGCTTCCGGATCACGGTGCATCTCAGCATCATAAAACAAGAAAATGACTACAGTGAATAACACAGTGTTCTTATGAGCTGTAATTCAGAAAAAAAAAAGATTTTTCTGATGCCGTTTGCCCTATGAAGGCAAAATATTGGTATCAGTAGTTTTATAATTGTATTTATATAGTACTTGAGTGGCGCGGTCTACATGCTGTCGGTGAGGGGCAGAGGAAAACTGGTAGCGTTGAGCGCATGACTTCTACCTCAAGCAACCATAACAATCTTAAAGTATGCCTACCAACTAAACTTGTAAAAGCACATTTGCACATCAACGATGTGCACGTTGATGAAAAGATTGCTCTTCCGGTACATCAGGGATATTTGGCTCTAATTATCACTACTGCACAGTGATATGCTAGGCCTAAAATTCTCGGCTCTTTTTCGACCAAGCCCTCTCTATTACATTCCAGTTTATGTTCTCAATTTTAGTTTATATTTTAATTTAATTAAACTAAATTATAGGAGGACAAGGGGGCTATTGACGTCGAGAATTTTAGAGATATTTACACGAAATCGGTCAGTCCCATAAATGTGGCCGCGGAGGAGTGGCCGAGCTGATGTTATTCCTTAATGATCGATCGAAGAAGGTAAGGGTATAGCAACATTAATTTCCATTTTTCTTCAGATATGAATGGACTAGCCCTTATACAAAACGGACCCTATTCTTCTGAATATAAGTAAGATATATTTCAAGAATTTACAGGGACGTCGGCTGCATAGCATACGACAAAGAACATTGTCCCCTTAAAAAAGGGGGCTTACTAATATTTTTGTTGTCAATACGCGCTAGTAATAGCGTTTTGCGAGTTTCTTTATGGGTAAAGACGATTCAGCATACGTCAGCTGGGTCGACTGAGCCTTAATTTCAACGTCATCTGTAAACCCTGTTATGACAGGTACTTTTAGATGTTTGTTCACACCATCGAACGATTTCTGTCGCGCGGGAATGGGCGAGCGGTTCTTGTCGCCATGTCAGGGACTGACATTTGGAGGTTCTAGTCCTCCCTCGGGCATGGGTGTGTGTGCTACCCTTACGTTTGTTTAAGTAGCGTATAAGGCTAGATTTACAAACATTTTGATCGTGATTCCTGAGCAACTAACATTCGTCGTTGTTTTCGTGTTTTTCATTTTTTGGTAATTCAACATTTTATAAAAAATTTAGCTTTCATAACTTTCGCGGCCGAGCGCAGTGGCCGAGTGGTCTGCGGCGCGCCAGTCACAGTCTGCACAGCCGCTACGGTCGGGGGTTCGAATCCCCCCTCGCGCATGGATGTTTGTGGCGTCTTTAGTTAACGTAGTTCATAAGTAGTTTCTAAGTTTAGGGACTGATGACCCCGCAGTTAAGTCCTTTAATCTTAACAAACATTTGAACACAACTTTCGCATGCAAATAACCATAAAAATTTCTGGCTTGAGCCAATTAATACGCCTTCATAACTGACGAAAAAACGTGTACACTGCTTGGTAGGCTAGGTCTTTGGTTGTGTCCTTTTACTGTGGAAACGCATCGTGGATTACATGAAATGAACGTGACTGAAAAGTGTTATTTTATTCAATTCATCACTGTGATACAGTTGAATACAGGTGGTGACATTATCTTTCTTAGTAAATTCTACGGCAGGGCGTCTATACATGAAGTACTGTTTTGTTGAAGAAAAAGGAAACTGCAGGTGGGAGAGAGATGATATACAGTATATACGGCGTTCATCAGGAAATGCAAATAAAAGCGTTGGCATTGCCGGCTGCCTTCCGATCCTCTGGGAAACGATTCTTTTGTGTTACTGCACTCCTGGGTCAGGTTTTTCTTCATCCTGGAGGTGAGGTGGGTAAATTAGATAACAGAAATTTAGCCACTGCAGCATAAAGGCTCGAGGTGGAGAAATCTCGGAATTTCTGCTGGCGATAAAAAGGGGTATCAAAGGTAGTGTTGCGTCAGCTGAAGACCGTGCTTTGGGGTGGATGGTATCAGAGCGGTTTCCCAGAACTAGCGTGGGCGGCAGCTGCCTTTTGCCACGTCGTTATCACCAGCGCCGGACGCTGCAAATGAAAACTATTCCCTGCACTCTTACGCGCCATTTTCCCGTTTGTCGTCTGTGATTAAAAACAAAAATATTGCCTGCCTTTCTCAGAAACCAAATGTGATTATCTTCTCTTTTTCCCTCGCCTGTTCTGCCTACTGCATTTCAGGTATTCCAGCGGCTTCGACGGAAACGGGGTGGAATACACATTATTGTGTGCTTCCGGCATGTCGGGAACGCCCACCTCCCTAGAAAGCATAAGGCGAAACGTATCCAGGTGGATATCAACCGCGATGGTTTATTCATGAGCGAGAATGGCAACCATTTGACGTCGCCGTATCTTCCTTTACCTATCGTTACTAGAAGACAACTAATAATCGCCGTCAATTTAAATTTTCAATGTTTGTGGTGTGAGCAGTGCATTTGTTTCTCGGGTCACTGCGTTTTGTGGCAGGTGTAATAAACTGCAGTTAATGGGTCTCGAATATCCGTAGCAAGGGGGCATACGTGGAACGTGTTGTTTCCGTGCAGTGAAAGTGACACGGACCGACGTCGGAATGCGCCCTGTTGTTTGTCACGCAGGGGTATTCAAATGTTGTTTGTTAAAGCAGAACCTTTCACAGATTAAGTGTCTCTCGTGTAAGATAAAAAAATTCATTGTAGGTGCTTTAATTTTCAGTGTGCAGTTTTGTGAAATTATGGCTTTTAATCTTATCCGTGATGCTTCTAACGTGTTCGTGGTAATATTTAATAGAAAACCTGTTAAGTTACCCAACGATAACTACTGAAGTTACTCTACATAACATGATGAAGTATAGATATTTTCGTTCTTCTGGGGTTTCATTACGTGCTGTAGGTGGCCTTATTGTATAGTTGCGACGTAATAATTGTACGATATTGTAAATGTTCGTGCGGTTTCATATATTGAGTCATTCATCTAACATTGATGGGATTCATCCGTCTCTCGTTATAGTATTTATCAAAAATAGATTTCGCTTTGACCACAATTTTAACTGCATACGACCGACGTGTAATGTCATGATGACATAAGTATTCTGCCTTCAATAATAAAGCTCTGTAGATTCAAAAAGAAACCTCAATTTGACTGGCATTTTCTCGGTAGTAGGCAGTGCGGGACTGTTGCACAGCACCGTCACTGTTGTCGTTAAAAAATAAAATAATAAACCTTAAAGAATGGTTTCAGTATGCGATGTGAAATATCAGTATTAATGTCGTTCAACTAAAGGGTTGCAGCTCTGGCAATAGAGCACTGAAAAATTACACATTTCACAAAACCTACAATTTTAATTGACTGACAACTGCAGTTGAAGTATCAGTTGTATGTAAGACAGGTGACAAGGTTAGATCTGTTATAGTGTACTTAGTGCATGTCGTTTGCCTGGAAAGAAAACGTCAGCGGTTCACTTGACATATGCTGGATTAGCGTTTATTCGTGTATCATCCCTACCGCTCCGGGTTATAAAGAACTGAGTACAAAAGAAGATGTTTCATTCACAAATGCGTTCACCAGTTTTTACCCTCTGCATTTTTTTTTCTTTTCCTAAATCGGGAATAATACGTAGGTTAGTAACGAAAGTAAATTAGTAACGAATAAAATGAGATAGGCAAATAAATTTCTCAAACAATTTCGTTTACTATAGAATTAAAATATTAATTGTGATCGCTTTCCAAAGTTTCCCTCACTCATTTCGTTACATGTCCTCATTTTCTTTGTAACAACTACGTCAGGAATGGGCAACACCTATTACCCTGGCATGCCACGCCAACAATTTACGCCTCAAAACGCGTTTTTGAGATAAAATGTATTGTATGTCCACACCATTTACATGTTTCCATTTACTTACACGTTATCAATATTATTTCTTTACGTACGACGTTTCACAAAAGCTCGTTCTGTCTGCCACGAATTTCTTCGGTGGCCGGATTGAAATCCATCTCGGGCCGGAACCGCTTGCCCACCCATGGAAATGTTCAAATGTTTGTAAAGCTGTGGGACCAAACTGCCGTGGCCATGAGTTCCTACTTAAATTAACTTTTACTAAGAACTATGCACAGCCATGTCGGAGGGAGGACTCGGACCTCCGACGGGTGCAGCCGCGCACACCGTAGCAAGGCGCCTTAGAGCGCGCGGCTTCACCCGTGGGCTAGACAGATGGTGCTTCTCATATCATTACCGATTTACACACCATATATTAACCTTCCTGTTCCTACCCCTTTCAATACACGTGGAAAAAGAAGTCTGCCAAGTTCGTTTGTGAAAACTTTACTTTCGATTAACAGTTTTTACCTTACGGGAAGTAAAACTTCCTTTGCTCGGTTTCTAGGAAAATGTGCGTTTGCGGACCTCCATATATAATAATGAAAAATGCTTATTTGTCAGTTATCTTCTGAGCCAGTCAATTGTGATTCGATTTGGTGTAATGAACTTTAGGGTTGTTTTTTCTAAATAAATCGTATTAAACGTGTGGGAGGTGTGGATATATTCTGGTAACGTTTCGGCTGCCTACGAGAGAGCGTAGTGTAGGTGCTAGCTGGTATTCGAGATGTCTCTCGAAACGCCAATTAGCTTCGGAACAGGTAACAATAAATAATTGTCACACTCATTGTTACCATAATTATAAATTATATACACAATGCTTTCTCGAGAATCCGTCTAGCTACTAGTGAAAACTATATCAAAATCGCTTCAGTAGTTTATATGATAAGTCTTCACATAGGGGCAGAAAAACGCTGAAGGAGTTTGAGTCATGCACATGTACCCCTAAAGCCACCCTTACCTATTTTCCCCGCCCCGTTCCCCCTTTCGCTCCTCCGCCGTCAACCCCTTTCCCGTATAATTTTTTACAAACCTCTACTCCTCTGTCTTCTCTCCCAATAGCCACTTCGCGCCATCGACCCCATGCACCAGTCCTTGTAGCTTGTACCACTACCACCCTACCCTTCTAAAATATATACTCCCTAGCCCAGCGCAATAAATTCCAGTTTTAATGTCAGTGGAGTGATTTTTTTAAATATCAGTGCTTTCTGCATCATGATTTAATATACTGTTATTGTTTTTCGATTTTCCCCTTTTCTAATTACTATTTTAAACAAAAAATTAAGACAGTTATCTTCCTCGCACAAAAATACTTGCATTACTTTCACCTCTTACAATTTTTAATCACTTGTAAATACAGGGTGTTTGGAAATACCCGTTTGAAACTTGGAGAACTTGTAGAAGGGATTGAGTACATTATATTTTGATAAGGAACCTTTGTCCAGAAATGTCACCCAGTGGACGAAGACTCAGTGAAAAAAATCTTTTCTATTGAAAGCTCTTTGCTTTCCACATTTTGGAAGGAGGTAGTATGGACAAAAGTACAATCAACATACTGTAAGAGATATGTGCATGTCCTCACTTTGGACACTGTAAATACTTATACTGGGTAAATGCTCATAGCTCTCAAGGTATACACTTTTTAGAGTCCACGTGTTCTAGACGTTTTTTCCTTGTTTCGATTCACACAACCTCCTTACAAAATAATAGAAAGCGAAGAGCTTGCAGTAGAAGGGATTTCTTTGATAGTTTAAAAATTTAGTGGATGAGATTTCCGGAATGGGTTCCGTATAAAAATATTATATGCTCACTGCCCTCTACAAATCCTCCAAATTTCTAACGGGAATTTCCGAGCGCCCTGTATATCAGATTATATTACGGTTGTGTTTTTGTCGCTTGTGTTAGTTTTCCTAGTTAGTTGGCTGAATGTGTAGCCGATTACATATAGCTAGTCAGGGCGAAGAAATAATATCCAAGAAGAAAAATAAAAAGATGCACCGCGTTAACCATACAAACAGCTGCACACAAATTTATTTCATAACTGTCGAATAAGTTGGTATCGATTATAGCAGTAGAATTATTATAAAACGACGTGGTTAGCATTCTGGAGGACGTTGCTTGAAATCCCCGTCCGGCGTCTGTTTCCTCTGGTTAGCCTAAACCGCTTAAGACAAAACTGGGATGATCCGTTTGAAAGACACGCGACTTCCGCTTAATCGGAGCCGTCGGTGCTTTCCAGATGACCTTGTCGTTAAATGTAAGCTTCCTTTTTTTTTCGAAACCCGGTTGCCGGCGGCGGCTTCTTAAATGATTTGTTGGCTGATGAGTGGAAGCAGACCGCTACGTGACTGGAAAGCTGCGACAATGGGCCACTTTCTCCAGCCGTGACATTTGCCAAGGCCCGCATTCTCGTTCTGCCCGCCTTGCGCAAGCCTACGTCCTCGCCCTTTGCCGTTTACACCATTTCCTTGCTTCGTGGCCGAATTTGCCAGCAGGGGCAGTGAGAAAGTGGTGGCCGCTATTAAAAGAAAGTAAAATGCGCCACGCACGGAACACACACCCCGACTATCTGTATCCTCTATAGCAGTGTAACAAACAGCAGAAGGTGACTCTCTGGAGTGTTGAAAGTGGCCCACAAGCGGCTTCTAATGAAATTGCGTGCTTATGGAATATCTTCCCAATTGTGCGATTGGATTCACGATTTCCTATCAGAAAGGACACAGTTCGTTGTAATTGACGGTAAGTCATCGAGTAAAACTGAAGTGATATCTGGCGTTCCACAGGGAAGCGTTATAGGTCCCCTACTCTTCCTCGTGTTTATAAACGATTTAGGAGACAATCTGAATAGCTCCCTTAGACTGTTCGCGGATGATGCTGTCGTTTATCGGTTAGTGAAGTCAACAGAGGATCAATAGCAACTACACAGCGATTTAGACAAAATTTCTACTTGGTGTGAAAATTGGCAATTGACACTAAATAAAGAAAAGTGTGAAGTAATACACATGACCACTAAAAGAAATCCACTGAACTTCAATTACGCGATAAATCAGTCAAACCTTAAGGTCGTAAATTCTACCAAATACCTAGGAGTTACAATTACGAACAACTTTGACTGGAGAGAACACATAGAAAATATTGTGGGGAAGGCGAATCAAAGGTTACGTTTCATTGGCAGAACGCTTAGACGATGCACCAGCTCCATCAAAGAGACTGCCTACATCACACTTGTGCGTCCTCTCCTGGAGTACTGTTGCCCCTTGTGGGACCCTCACCAGGTGGGACTGACGGAAGATATTGAGAAGGTTCAGAGAAGGGCAGCTCGTTTTGTTTTATCAAGTTACGGGGGGAAAGCGTCACGGAAATGTTGCACGAATTGGGGTGGAAATCATTAAAAGAAAGACGTTATTCATTGCGGCGTGATCTGTTTGCGAAGTTTCAATCACCGACTTTTACTTATGAATGTGAAAATATTTTGCTAGCACCCACCTACTTAGAGAGACATGACCATCCCAATAAAATAAGAGAAATCAGATCGAAAACGGAACGATTTAGGTGTTCTTTCTTCCCGCGCGCTATTAGAGAATGGAACGGTAGAGAAAAGTTATGAAAGTGGTTAATGAACCCTCTGCCAGGCACTTAAATGTGATTTGAAGAGTATCTATGTAGATGTAGATATGCACTCTCAAATTTCTAGGCGTTCACATAGATAGTACCCATGTTCCGAATCTTGTTCACACACTAAATGCTGCATTGTTTACCATTAGAACCGTTTCTGAAATAAGTGTTTAACATAATAAGCTACTTTGAATTATTTCATTCGTTATGACGTATGGTGTTATTATTTGGGGTAACTTCTCTGATGCAGAAACGAGTGGCTCGAGCAATATCCTGGAAATTCCCCAATTTGCCCCTGCGGAACATGATGAATATAAATAAATAGGAGAAAGTATAATATTTACCCAAGTGCATCTTTGTTTAACATTAATTCGGAATTTGATAGAACAATGTTTTTGATACAGTTTGTTAACGATGAATAAGCGCAGAGCTCGAAAACCGTTTTCAGAAAGCTATCGACAGGCCGCGTGGTTTAAGGCGTCATGCTACGGACTGGGCGGCCGTTCCCGCCGGAGGTTAGAGTCCTCCCACGAGCATGGGTGTGTCGTGTCTGTGTGTTGTCCTTAGTGTAATTTGGTTTAAATAGTTTGTAAGTCTAGGGATTTCTGCCCATAGCAGTTTGATACAATAGGCCTGCAATGCAAAGCACTAATAATGAAGCATTTATTTTTCTTTCGAAAATCATGTAAAATAGGGTAATGTGGTCCATTCTCCGAAAAATACAAAAAAAAAAAAAAAAATCGTCTAAAAATTTACAAATATGTTCAAATGTTTGTAAAGTTACGGGACCTAACTGCATTGGTCATTGGTCCCTAAACTGACAAACTAGTTAAAACAAACTTATCCTAAGGACAACACATACACACCTATGTCCGAGGGAGGACTCGAACCTCCGACGTGGAACAACCGCTCGCTCTGTAGCAAGGCGCCCTAGTGTGCACGGCTATCCCGCCGCGGCAACAATTTACAAGAAAGCTGTAGCAACAGAACCGAAACAAATTTCGTTGCCCCTGAGATAACAAACAAACTTAGCTGTGTTCCGATGCTTGAGTTGAAGGGGGTCGTGTGGTCGCATATTCGTAAAGGTCTCTGCTCTCTACCAATGTTTCAAATCTAATGTTTGTAAATCTAAGGGACATAACTGATGCAGTTATCAGTCCCTAGGCTTACAAACTGCTTAAACCAACTTATGCAAAGGACAGCGCACACACCCATGCCCGCGGGAGGACTTGAATCTCCGCAGCAAGGCGCCTTAGAGCTGTTGGCCACGAGGAAGTACCTGCGCCATAAAATACAGGCCGCAGCGGTGTGACCGAGCGCATTGAGGCGCCATGCTCCGATGCGCTAGGCCGTTCCCCGTCGGGGTTCGAATCCTCCCTCGGGCATGGATATTTGTGTTGTCTTTAGTATAATTAATTTATAAGTAGTTTGTAAGTTTAGGGACTGATGACCCCGCAGTTAAGTCCGTTAACCTTAACAAACATTTGAACATTTTCCGAAATACCAAAAGATAAGCTTAATAAAAGTGAAATTTAGTTATGTTAATTCTGAATTGAAAAGAGCATAGATTGTTTCATAATAATTACACCGTATTAAAGATGAGTAAAAGCAAACTCTGAAAACTATTTCCAGGAACTAATCCACAGCTATATCAACAAGGAGCAATATGTAATGTTGAAATTTCACTTATTTACAAATTGACTATGTAGCAGGAACTTGCTTAACGAGTTGAATTCACTTCAAGTATTACCAGAAATGCATAATTCTTGTTAGGCAGAATACATCTTTCTGTAGCAAATCACCGCGGCGGAATAGCCGTGCGCACTAATGCGCCTTGCTACCGTGCGCGCGGCTGTTCGACTTCGGAGGTTCGAGTCCTCGCTCGGGCATGGGTATGTATTTGTGTGTGTGTTGTTCTTAGGATAAGTTACTTTAAGTAGTTTGTAGGTTTAGGGACCGATGACCATTGCAGTTAGGTCCCATAACTCTACAAACATTTGATTTTGTAGCAAATCATATGAAAGGAGGATGGGTTCCGATCCGAAAAATACGAAAAAAAGGTTAACTTATAATGTATAATAATGTTTATTCTTTTTTTTTAAATTAGGTAGTTGTATCAACAAAGGAAAATTAATATTTTTCGATCAGTTCGAATACCTACTCAATTTAATTTTAAAATTCATTAAATGTTTGCTAATTAGCACATATCTAATTCCAGCGGTAATGAAAAGCGCGCGTCTTCTTGTTTATAATTACAAATCACGTACAAAATACCATTTTAGATGCAGATATAAATTGTTAATAATCTATATTATATAAAAGATTGTTTTAATTATGAAAACATTACATATTAAATTTTTGCGACAAAAATGAAAAATAAAATACTGTTAATTATAATTTGTCCTTTGTTTTATTTTTATGACAAGTGTGGTATTACACGAGAAACTTGGGAAGCACTGTGTCGAGCACACTGGACAAATTGTGAATTTTACAGTTGACATCGTACCACTGCATCTGAACCCAGCAGAGCTCATTTGAAGTCAATTGAAGGGAACTCACTAGACATTTAAGCTGTCAGGACGTACTAGAAGTAATGTCCAAAGCTTTGTCACCTGTCACTAACGTGATTCAGATCAGAGCTTAGTAAAATACTTCGATAACGGTAACATCTATTGATCACCTCGTAATTAACAAAAATTCAAATGTTTGTAAATCTATCGGACCAAACTGCGTGGTCATCAGTCCGTAGCTTACAAACTACTTAAACTAAGGCAAACTAACCTAAGGACAACACATAGGCCCATGCACCAGGGATGATTCGAATTAACATACCAGATGACAGTTCCAGCTCTAAAAATCACAGATTCGGTTATGGTAAAAGTTCAGACTGATATATTACCCTCAGTGGCTTCAGTAATTAACTATATACGAAACATCTACGACACGCTTTTACTACACACACAGCTCAAATAGAAAAAATACTCTGTGTTTACTTTGGGAATTTTTATCGCTCTTATTTTAATTACATTACTATGTTGGCCAAACAATAGAGACTTATGGTTTCCGTCTAGTCCACCAAAAAGCGTACTGCCATTATTATATTGTTGTTTGTAAAATAAATGTCATCGGAAGCTGTTATCGTGATCGAGCTCGTCACACTTTCCGTCACATCCCTAGCGTCATCTGGTGGTCCACGATAAATGTTCAGCAGACGCGAAAGAATACTTAGTGTAATGTTTATTATTACGATGAACTGCAGTACAGCTACGTGTAGTAGAGGCGATATGCGGCCAGAAAAAGTTTCACAACCTGACAGCAACGCAGCTTAACCAGATCCCATTGGAAAACCAGCTGTATGCATGATAAGCAGTTTGTGAGCAATCAGGATTAAAACGAAACAGAAATGTGTTAGAGACATGACTTTTTAAAAATAAACTATAGGTATCCATGACAGTTGGATAGCTGAAAGAGCTGATGAGTAGAAAACCAGTTATTTATATATTTTATTTGCAAATATAATACTTTTCATCTTTGTTGTAATCGTGGGTTTTGCGAACTCTAATAGATGCCATACTAGTTGTGAATCAGTTTCCAAAACCAGATACAATTTAAGTAACGGCCATTTACTTATCGGACACTCTTGATGGGTGGGATGCATTTTTACGTAATGGAAGAACATATTGAGTACAGGAAAGTGTATCACAATAAAGAAAGACATTTTACATCTCTGTGTTCTAATATACTATCTAAGTATAACCAAATAAGAGGTATAGACTATATCTGTTTAATTAGCTTCCATTTATTTAAAGTCTAAAAGGCAATCATCATTATTATTATTATCAACACCATCTGCATCTTCCTTCAAAATTAGTATTACTGGGTCCTGTTCTCCAAAGACATTGTCATAGGATTCAAGTTCTGGCAAGCTGTCACACGTTTCCATAAAGTGAAGCGCAGGAACTGTTAACATCCTTGATTTTAGTCGATTTGATATCAACACCCACTGGGATATTAGCGATATGAGCAATCTTAAAATTCTTTTCTTTCCTGCACAAATTGTCTGCTTCGCTACTGTTCAAATGTTTGTGAATCTAAGGGACCAAACTGCTGGGGTCATCGGTCCCTAGACTTACAAACTACTTAAACTGGGGACAACAAACTCACCCGTGCTCGAGGAAGGACTCGAACCTCCGACGGGAGCGGTAGCGCCATACAGAACTAGGCGCCTTAGATCACGTGGTTTGGTGGTAAAGCGCAAAACTCTTGCCTGCAAGTTGAATGGTCACCGGGCCACGGATTTTAAGTGCATTTTAAACCATCATTCAGCTAAGTCCCTGAGATAGCAGGAACATGGAAATCGCCGATGTGGAGACCAGTTGAAAGAACTGTACCAGACGACTGACGCGCACGAATTGATAATACACAATGTAGATATTGTAAGTCAAATCCCCCATACCATCGTTTTGGCAGTAGATGAAATCTAATCTTGGTTCAAATGTTAAGCTTATGGGACTTTCTAATCGTGGTAACTACTTGCAAGTGTTTTGATAAGATTTTCACGAATAGATATATACTGATCGTAGAGATAGTTTTATGTGTACGATTTACCATCTGAAAAATGCTCCTGTCATAACAGTCTCTCTGTATCTTGACAGAAAAGTCGGTGGCCATCCGCCTCAATCCTTCTTCGCCATTCCTAAAGAAACATTTTGGCTTGCGAACATATTCGCACTTTTTTTAAGACAGAATATTCTAAATCCTCTTACCCAGTTCAGGGTTGGTGTAACTATTTCGATAGTAATTCACATGGATAATATTTTTGAAACGTTTCTCCTCGAACAATCTCCTCCTCCTCCCGATATTCACGAAAGGGTTGTACTCTAGCCTTCTTGTAAAATTGCGATGTTGTCGATAACCTCACTTCACTGGGGTGGCGATATCGGAACAGCTACTTTACAGACAGCATTCGTGAAAGTATGCTCAGAAAACAGATATTTGATCGGGCTAGCAAAATCAAATCACGACCAACCAATAAACGGCCCAGCGAAAATATGGTAACGAAATTGAATTTTCGTCTCTCGCAGGTTGTTGGCTTATAAACGTAATAACATAATCTAAATCTGGACGGACAGTAATGCGAATCCTGCTCATGCAGAATATAAACCAATGCGCCGAATCGCTCGATACTGGGGGCAACACCAAGAGTGACGTGCAAACCGTATGTAAGACGCCTCGTTGGCTGGCTGCGAAACCATGTACATACGGTATATTGATTTCTGGCCGATTGCGTAACAAGAGAGTTACAGGGCGAACATTGAAATGAAGAGGTAGGCGCAGCGCGGAGGGAAATAAAAAAAGCGCAATCAGAGGTGGACGATGACAAAAGCAGATGCGCCGCCTAATATTTCGGGATTGCGTCTCTCTACTGAGCGCGCGCTCCACAAAATGGTTGGCATTTTTTCCTGATTTAACGGGCCGTAACGGCAGCTTGTTTTTGTGTCATTATTTTTCTCCTCGTGCTTTGGAATCACACTGCTTCGTGAAACCGATTATAGCTATTCGGTCTCTCCGGCTTACGGCAGAGTTGTTCCTAGTGACAGCCTTAAATTCGAGATTATGCTAAATGCTGAGTTATCACATGCACTCCATTAAATAACTGCTTCCTGTACGAATCTAGCGTTCCTCTTTGTTTGCGTGTTTGAACAAGACATAAATTTTATGGAACTGAGGTATAATATTGAGTTAACAAGAGGAATGTAAGTTGCAAATTTCTTTTTTCTCCTCTGTGTCACACGACATCTTTAATGAAGGACTGTGCTCGAAAAATTCATTGCACGGCTTAACTTCAGACTTGTTTCCAGTTAATCCTGGAATCATCTCGGATGTGTTCCCTCTTCCTCAAACCATCAGATTCCCCACGCCTTCACCAATCATCTTTTGCGTCAGATGCTTCTTCTCTTAATTTTGAATCCTAAGAACTATACATTTAGTGATTTGCGTCTACTAGAAAAACCTTGTTGAGATACTTACAGAATTATCCCTCGTACTATCCCAGTTCCTTTTCATTACTCTTAACATGCAAATTCATTCTCATAAAGAGGGGCGGTCAAACTGAAAGTGTGAAGACTGCTTTACTCCATTAGGCGAGGTCCTGTCGGATTGAGCGAGTATTTATCTAGGTCTGTGTTGTGGAAGAACGCGAAGAAAATCAGATCCATGCGCCAGGTGAAATTTTACTTTACTCGAAGAAAGCCTACGTGACATACTGGTATACTTATATAGTATTATTTTTCACTGTTTTTGTTTATTCTTTACTGATACTATGTCGATTTACTAATCCCATAACAGCTGGGATAAAATAACTTGACGAGGCAGACTGCAGTGGCGAAGAGCAGTATTACGTGAGAGCAGCCAGCATACTCGACAAGTGTCAACGACCATTGGTCCTATCAATGCAGTCGCCGAAACCTTTATTTTAAACGGATTATAATAACAATAATAGTCTAAGATTTGACTATGAAACACTCTGAAAATTACATCGAAAATGTTCACTGTATAAAGTTTCAGTCATGTTTAAGAGGGTCACAGATTCTTAACATTGCGATGTTGTTCATTCCCATAGCAGTTTTTTCTTTAAACAGCAGGTTAATGTTTAAAGCAGAGAGAGTTGAATGTTCAACAACGGCCAATACATTTATGTTTTCCTGTATTCATGAGTTTGTTTGAATAGTTGGTGTGTTTCAGTTATTCTGCGTGCATGCCTTGGTTGCTTTTCCTTCGGTGGCGCTGGCCAGCACTTTGAGTTTATTAGCAGCTGCTCCTCAACCTGTTCCCTATCATCAGGCGCCGTTTGATGACCACTGCAAGATAATTGCATCCTCAAGACTTTTTCATACGATTATGTCTTCAAGTATGTGCAACCATGTTGCTTCGCCAGTGCACACAGTCACTTCCCATTAAGTCGTCATCTCTGTTTATTCTTAGGTTTTCGAACCGAAAAAGAACTTACTAAGTCTATTTGTCATTCATTCGCATATCTACGTGTCCAACACAATTGATATCATTCTCATTGCAGTCATGCTAATAACACACACCTCAGGCTTTCTCCCGATATATGTTAGATTTTTTAAGTGCCTCCCCTAGAAAGCCACGATTTCCGAATGGATTCTCATTCAGTAAAATAATGGCAACATCGATCCGGTTTTTTTTTTTTTTTTTTTTTTTTTTTTTTTTTTTTTTTTTTTTTTTTTTTAATTTTCATTCTGTGAACTGTTTTCTAAATTCCTTTTACGTGAGTCCCTACCCGAACTTCCCTTCCTCATCCCCCGAATGCCTGAGTACAACCGTCTCATATTACGTCCGGAATGTCTTTGTCATTATTCACTATCGGTGTTTCTGATGCATCTCTTAGCCTTCAAACATTTAACTCTTAGACTATCAACAATAATTCAGTTGTTTGAGAATATATTGTCTCATTATAGCGAAGGTATAGAATATAAAGAGAACCGTTGAATTAAAATTTGTGCTGTGGCTGGGATTCGAGCCCGAGTCCTGCTGCTTACCGGGCAGACGCTTTAATTATTTTATCCATAAGGCAGTGGTTGCTTAGTGGTTAAAGTGTCTGCTTTGTAAGCAGTACGTTCCGAGTTCGAATCCCAACCACAGCACAAAATTTAATTGCATCTCCTTATATTCAACTCTTTAGACACTTTATACAATTTTGTCTTTGTTGTTGGTTTCTGTACCATTTACAATCTCAACTAATAAAACTCGGTGTCTGAACTACGTAACTATCTATTTTATTCTTTTCATTCATTTCCTGATTTCATTTTTTTTTCTCTTCCAAAATTTTAATTAAATATTCGCAGGTGCCGGCCGCGGTGGCCGAGGAGACTGAGGCGCTTCAGTCACGGTCTGCACGGCCACTACGGTCGGGGGTTCGAATCCCCCCTCGGGCATGGATATTTGTACCGTCCGCAGTTGTAGCTAGTTCATAAGTAGTTTGTAATTTTAGGGACTGACGACCCCGTAATTAAGTCCTATAAAAAATCGCAGGTCATTTACTAAGTTTTGTTTGTTCAAAGTGTTACCTTGATCCATTTTAGAATTTATCTTATTTTTGTCATATTCCCAGCCCTCGTTGTCGTACATTTCACAAAGAGTTGGTGAAAGAGAACACCGCTACCTCACTTTTTGATTGATTTTTTTAATATCATTTGTCCTTTCCCGTCCAGTAGTTATTATTATTATTTTAGTTTCACGACGTACATTCTTAATACGCCTCATAGGGTGTGATGAAAAATTAGTGCCACACATTGTTGCCCTTAATTTATTTGGAACGCCACCATGTAAGAAGAGGAATATCTTGCGAGTATTTTGCATAAGGGACCTTGTTTATTGGACCTTGTTTTACAGCCATGTATTAACGGTAACATTAAAACACACGGCATGAGCACTACTCCAGGCTACTGGATTCTGTTTTACTGATCGTGTTAATAGATAACGCTAAATCTGAGACCCACCACACGAATGGGAAACAAAGCGACCTTCCTGTCGCACGAAATACTCGATGATGCGTGGCGTTGTAAGAGGAGCCAAAAATGAAGAGCAGAAGAGATGGCTGCCACTAATGAGGCAAGGCTTGTGGTGTGACCTGCCGCCGCACTTGGTAATGAGCCACCTCTCATACTCCACATATACAGCATATTCTAATCTCTATGCCTAATTCTTATCTTATCCGTTATCAGTGTTCAAATGCTTACAAACTAATTTATGCTAAGGACAACACACACACACACACACACACACACACACACACACCAATGCTCAAAGGAGGACTCAAACCTCCGACGGGGAGCAACTGCGCACGCCGCAGCAAGGCGCCTTAGAGTGCGCGGCCACTGAGCCACGCGAAATTATTATTACTATAATAAGTTATTCTGAAAAATTTGGAAAAAGCTCTACTTCTTCTAAACTGTCTATACAGTGGGACCTTTTTTAATGAGCATAATTCACTTCTGAATGTTGCCTGAAATGCGAAATAATCGTTAAGCAAAATACATTTCCCACCGAAATTCATGTAAGAAAGGGATAATGGTTTTCATTCCCACAAAAATATTCGCATAACTATTTAAAAGAAAGCTGAAGCAAAAGAAAGATTTGTTTCTAATGAGCTAACATAGTTTTGTTGCGGTTCGTAAGGAATTAAATCGACGGAGTCTCGAATATGTACACGATATGACTCTGTAGTTATGAGTTCATACTTCGTAGGTCTGTGAAGTGAATCTGGATACAGTTGTAACGCAGCAAACAAAGGCATTTGTAACGAACACGTTGTCGACGGGACGTGAATCCCTAATCCTCCTCCTTTCTTCTACAGCTAAGGACTCTCTAGTAATCTGATGTTCTTCCTAGAAAAAGAATTAGAAACAAAAGAGATGTAACAGAGGGAGATACGAGACGGACAAATACCACGGTATATAGCCTCGAATAAACGAGAAGGAAGATTACGTTCCGAAAACGAACAGCGTGAAAGTATTCTGACTGCCACAGCCTCCGTTTGTGGTTTGTCGGAAACTATGTCTGTATTTAGTAGCAGACTCGCGCTAAAATGTTGGATTTATTGGGGGAAGTCCCTGCCCGCATTCTTAGGGCATTCGTCCTAATTTACGTTGCTATGTGCAATCCTAAATGCCCGATCGTTATCGAAATGCTAGGCCCATTCTTTGCCCTAAATCTCGTGTGGCTGCAGTCTCTAATGACCATTATGTTGGGCAGACATTAAACAAGAGACGGACAAGGCCGCTATTAAGACGCGAGCTCAGTAATCAGGAGCGCGGCTGCAGGATGTAGTCGTCAGGGGGTGGCTGCCAGGTAGGCACAAACAGGTTTCCACCCCCGCAGGTAGGACAAGCTGACACCGTGTCCGCAGCACGGCATTCCGCCACCTCGCGCCCCCGCCATTCTTTTGTCCTCCCGGCATTCCTTCAAAAATCTACCGCGCAAATTTTATAATGAAATCGTCTCGTCGAAGTTGCAGTTCGTCTTATTTCCCGCGCTCGCTAAGATAAACCGGACAGGAATTTCGTCCTTTTTCCGCGTAAACATGCTTCACAACTTGTGTTACTTCGAGTGACTTTTTACGGCACAATTTTCTCGTAGCTCGTCACCAAACTCCAGAACAAAAACATCAACCTTCAAGACACAGTACTTAAAAGTAATTCGTCCAACGCATATCTGGCGGAAGGACCACAAGGGTAAAATAAGAGAGATTTGAGCTGGCACGGAGGCATTGCGGCAATTCCCGACTGGGGTAGGAGGACGAAATGACAGCAGTACACCAGGCGTGGCTTGTAGATATAGATGAAAAGAGCTGAAACATGAATGAGTGAAAATTATCTTCCTTAAGGCGGAATTCATCTTCAGTTTATTGTGATAGCGTTCTGTATGTATAACGTAACCGTCACGGTTCTAAAAAAATGTCGTTAGTTGACAAAATGACATTGACTTGACGTTGGCATATACTAAGAAATGCACATGGTTTCAACAATTTTGAAACGGTTTTAATTAATTACTCTTGTTCCTCTTACCCTCCGCTTTTATTAAAACGCCGGCCGCAGTGGCCGAGGGGACTGAGGCGCTTCAGTCACGGTCTGCACGGCCACTACGGTCGGGGGTTCGAATCCCCCCTCGGGCATGGATATTTGTGCCGTCCTTAGTATTAGCTAGTTCATAAGTAGTTTGTAAGTTAAGGGACTGATGACCCCGTAGTTAAGTCCCATAAGCTGTACAAACATTTGAATTTTTTTTTTTTTTGTTAAAACACAGTATATACAGATTTCATACAGTAAATCGAATGACACCATTAATAAATAAAGACTTTAATCAGAAATCTGTAGCTAAGGTAGAATATTCAAAATTTTTAGGTGTATGCTTCGATGAGGGGTTGGACAGAAAAAAGGGGGAAAAACACATTTAAGCTCTACTGAAACGTTCGAGTTCAGCTACTTACGCTATTATGGCCATTTAAAATTTTGGTGATATACATCGCAGTAAATTAGCTTACTAGGCCTATTTTGATTATCTTCTTTCATATGCCCGGGTAATTCATCATTAAGTAAAAAAGTATTTATGGTACAAAAGCGTGTATTCAGAATAATTGCTGGAGCCCATCCAAGATAATCCTGCAGACACTTATTTAAAGAGCTAGGGATCTTCGCAGTATATATATTCACTTTTGAAATTTGTTATTACCAATACGACCGAGTTCAAAAGCAATAGCAGTGTGCATAGCTACAACACTAGGAGAAATAATGATCTTCACTATTCAAGGTTAAATCTAGCTTTGGCACAGAAAGGAGTGAATTATGCTGCCATAAAAGTCTTCGCTCACTTACCAAATAGCATCAAAATTCTGACATATAGCCAACTAGCATTTAAAAATAAATTAAAAGCATTTCTGAATGGCATCTCCTTCTACTCATTAAATGAATTTTTAGATATAAATTAGTAAAACGGCAAAAAAGTGTTATGCGAAGTTTTGTATAATGTAATATCTTGTAAAGACACCCTTTTATTAACCTGACAAGTTCCACATCATTACGAAGTGTCGTATTCATGATCTATGGCACAAGTACCAATCTACTCTAATCTCTGGTCACCTACTCCTCCCCCCCCCCTAGCTTTCCTGCTTCCTTGCTCCTTCCTCTGTTCATATACAGGTAACACTGCCTCTTTTTTCGGGTCAAAACAGACAGTTTTTGTTCCAATGCTTTTTTATTAGCTTGGAACTAGATTTCGACTTATTAGGCCGTCATCACGAAACGCCTCTCTTCTGTCCATCTCCTCTCTCTCTCTCTCTCTCTCTCTCTCTCTCTCTCTCTCTCTCTCTCTCTCTCCGCCGCCCTCGTGCCTATGAAAAATTACAAATATCTGCTTTCGTCGGTCGACATTCTTTGGAATGCTGTACCAAACTACATGGCTAGCCTACTGATATTAATCATCAGTTGATCCTTCTACGGAGACCCACTCAGGTAGTTTCCATTAGCATCTATTATAAGGAATTGGGACACGTTGCCTGGAGTTGGAACTCCTTCCCAGAATGAACATGTCTGTTTATTTTCCCGCTTCCTGTGTGCCCATTCTGCAAAGCAGACACATTTACGCTTGCTCACACCAAGCAAATATACAAGAAATCAGTTCACTGTAAAATGTTGGCTGCGCCAGTGACAAGGTTTGCAACGGGTCTGTCATCACTGGGTTTGCAAAAACAAATTCTTCCGCCACAATGAACAGGATTAGTGCCAGTTAACAAGTTGCTCTCTCTCTCTTCTACTGTGTTCATAATTCTATTAACATTTTTGCGCCTTTTGCTGGGATGTGTGTAAAGTTAACCGGTTATTTCAACGTCTTCAGTGTCATTACATAAGAGTACCAATCAATTTTAACGCCCAGCCAATATGTTTTACTAGTTCTTATTATATGAATTGCAAGAAATTTTGTATAACTTTCCAAGTGCTCTTGTATTATTTGACCCATTGAGGAGTATAAGAAATTTCTCTCTTAGTACTCTACAATTATTTTAATAAATGAATACCATAGAAGACAGATCGAAAAACAGAAGAATGAAAAGAAGAATCTATGTGAATTCACTTTGAGAATACATGGTAAATTCTTGGAATACCAACATTTTCAACCAAGTGTGAAATACAACGTGAAAAAGTTGTAATCTCTAAATAAAATATTTGACGTAAACCCTTCAATTTTTCACTCCAAGATGATATAATAATGCTGGATCGGACAGCAAGGGATTGTTTTATGTTATTTTTGTGTACTATTGCTGTTTGTGTCTTTAGTATACATTATCAACATACACCTAATAATCCAAATGAAGTGTTCGATTTAAAATAAGAATGACATAATAAGGGAATTAATTGTGTTTAGTATCATTTGTCATTGACAGCTGTAAATGTACTAGATATTTCAGCAACATGTGCTGACTGCATAGCAAAATAAAAACAAATTGTTTGGCAAACTTGAAGCGTAATTTTCAAAAAACACTATATATATTTATTTGATTTTAACATGGTGTCGATTAATTTCTGCCTGTTTTACAAACATTTGAGTATTTTTAGAATAGAGAAAGAGGGATTGAATGTGTGTTGTTGCCAAACGTCCAATTCCCGCAGTTGAAGAATTTTAGCCGTGTGGCACAGAAAGGAGAACAGCGTGTATTTTCAGCGACTTCAATGTGTATACATTAGAATAGTGTCTTCCAACAGATGAACACATCGAAAACTAATTATTCAGCGGTGTATACTTTTAAAGTAAATTTTCTTCATATATGTGGTGGTCAGGAACAAAAATGTTCTAATGTTTGTTAAGCTTATGGAACTTAACTGTGGCGTCATCAGTCCCTAAACTTACAAACTACTTATGAACCGAGGGAGGATTCGAACCTCCGCTGGGGAACGGCCTCGCGCATCGGAGCATAGCACATCAATGCGCTCGGCCACTCCGTCGCGGCGGTCAGGAACAGTCAGAGAACTTTGTAAGGGTTTGCAGGATATGTTGTGTTGAGAAAGAGTTGTAAAATAATAGTAATAATAATTGTTAAAGTAATAATAATTATTATTATATACGTTACGCCTTTCGCGGTGTAATTCGCATTGAAGTTACTCAGTCAGCTCGTTGATCACCCATCGACTGATTGGCTAACTTGAATGCTAATTAAATCGGAAACGGCTGTACTACCTAATTTGTTTCTTAACAGCTATTTCTCAGCACAACCTAACAAGCCACCCTGTATATGTGAAATCTTACATCTGTCAAAAGAGACATTGGAAAGAACTCTGGATATACAACCAGTACTAGTCTAGTCCAACAATACTACAGGACTAGGCACGTGCTAGAAGAATCTACTAGCAGTGAATACTGAGGACAGTCATCTCCCTTATTGTTTCTTAATTTATTATTTGTATGAGAGTGTTTTCTTTTATTTGACTCTGTCCTAAACGTATCAACAGATTTCCATGTGCCTTGGAAGCGGACAAGAGACAGCAGAAATTCTGTCCGCTTACTTTCTCCTGAAATACTTTTTGCTCATTAGTCTATAATTTTTACAAATGTTTGTATGGAATAATTTTCTTTTATAATGCATTGGTTTGCTAGCTGATATACATTATGGGATATCTTCATGATGAGCACTTTGCTTCACTCGAATGACAGGATGTTAAACCCCTAGTGCAATACGAAGCGAAATAGCCTACACGAGTCAGGTGTAGGTGTATTTCCCCTACTGTTTTAGGACTCTATCTGCGGTACGTTATACCGGTTTTCTTTCTGACCTCTATCCGCAGCTATAACGTAAATAAGACCTTTTCTTTTTAAAACCTATGTAAATGTCATTAACTTTTTATTATTCCCTCGAGAGTAATAATTACTTCATTTCCTGAAGACAAGAAGTATAAAATCTACGCTGCATTGGCAATTTACTGACGCCGTACGGCGGTACAAATCGAAAGGTCTGTAGTTCTGTCCCTAATCAACCCTAGTATTTTTGTCTGTTATTTCACCTCTGAAGTGAATTATGATGAGTCCCACCGTGGTTCGGAATCGACGGGTAACTGTTAGTCTTTCTGTTACTGGCGAAGAAACGTAGTCCACAGGTTGGTAAAAGGTGATGTCATACATGACCACACCTAATAAAGCTCTGGGGTGTTCAAAACAATCTTCCGATTGGTTATTACTTTGCTTTTGAATAGTAACTCGCACCGAATCGATAATCTCCGATAATCTATGTATTTTAACGACGAACATGTCGCGATTTGAAGTCAGCGTTCTAATCTGCCAGGACGTTTGGCATTCTGAAGGTTGGTTGGCGCTTGTACCGCCGTGTGACGTGGTCAGCTTAATGCGTTCACACGCCCCACCGCAAAAATTCAATCGCCGCATCAGCTTCCGCCTGCAATTACTGTTGGGCCATCGCACATTTTCTCCCGCGTGCTGACCACTACGGCGTGCTTGCGTATTCGCCACGGCCATTTGAACACCGCCACATGGCGTCCCACCCTCTGCTGCGGAATGTCATTGACTCGTCGCTGAAAATCCTTCGTAGTGTAGATGCATACATAGATGACGTTGGAAGTTATGTGTTCACATCTACAGTATGGACTGAACAAAAAACTGGAAGAAACTTGTAAAATGCTGCACTTGGAGTACCACGCTGTATGGAGCAGAGACATGGGCCACGAGAAAAAAAAAAAATACTTAGAGTATTGAGTGTGGTGCTAGGCGACAAGTGAAAAGAAAAAAATTGCCGATACCAATGCTCCCTACGAACACACTGACCTGCTACTAAACACAATACTATATTTCAATAATATAGTAAATTAGAAGCAGGTAAAAATTATTTGATTAGAAGAAATTAAACAGGACGTGTAACAAATGAACGCCACAGAAGGTACCATCAGGGAAGACAAAAGCATTGGAATCCTAATTGGAAATCCCACATTCACTTAGAAAGCTTCCGAAGGAAACTCTATGTCGCATTCCCCTCCTATTTAGTGGTTGATGACTTAGAGGATGTGCGTAAATAACTGAATACAGATTAAAGCACGCCGCGACGGAGCGGCCGGGCGCATTGAGGCGCTATGCTACGATGCGCGCGGCCTTTCCCCATCGGGGGTTCGAATCCCCCCTCCGGCATGGATGTTTGTGCCGTCTTTAGTATAAGCTAGTTCATAATCGGTTTGTAGGTTTAGGGACTGATTACCTCGTAGTTAAGTCCCATAAGCTCTACAACTTTTGAAATTAAAGTCTGAAAATAGGAAGAATGCGAACCGCAAAATACAAACACAGAACGGTCTCAGTTAAACGTGTGCATCATGACATCGTGATCATATCGTCCCGGTCTTGGACTGGGTAGCCAAAGATCCTCGTTCAAATCTCCCTTGCGCTCCATTCTTTATATAAAATTATGAATTCCAGTTTGGTCTGTTCTCTTTCAGTAGTCTTGGCAGTTCTCATACTATATATTGGTTATAGAATACTAGTCATGTGGTAAGAATATACAAGGGCTAGATAAAAAGTAATTACTTTTCCCTGCAATGACTTTCTTGACACACTTTCAATATAATCGCCCCCGTCGTTTACGAGTTTTGCCAAATTTCCGGAAGGCGTCGTGTAACATGTGCGCGTCTGTTTCTGTTTGATATCACGTATGACACGATGCTGTAACATATCCCTTCACTTTGGAAAACAGAGACTAATCACAGGGACTTATTTCGGGTGGGTACAATAGAGCCGGCCGCGGTGGCCGAGGGGACTGAGGCGCTTCAGTCACGGTCTGCACGGCCACTACGGTCGGGGTTCGAATCCCCCCTCGGGCGTGGATATTTGTGCCGTCGTTAGGATTAGCTAGTTCATAAGTAGTTTGTAAGCTTAGGGACTGATGACCCCGTAGTTAAGTCCCATAAGTTCTACAAACATTTGAACTTTTTTTTTGTGTACAATAGATGATGCCGAATTTGCCTTTACCAGCTGCACAAGACATCCTGGACAGCAGCGGAGGCGCGGTATCGTGCATTGTCGTGCTGAATGATGGGGTGCTGTTGCATGATATACAGCACCACTTTCATCCAGTGCTCAGGCGAAAGCACCCCATCATTCTGCACGATGCCACACCGCTGAAACATACGCCGTACTCACCCGACATAAATCCCTGTCATTAAGATCTCTTCGCCAAAGTGTAAGAACCACAGCGAATGATCCGGTTCAGTAACAGAGATGACATTATCCATCTATAGGGCGGCCAGTACTGGTCATCAACAGAAGTAGAAATGCTGATAATATACGACGCTTTCCGGACATATGGCAAAAGGTCATAACGATTATATTGAAGGTGCCTCTGTCAATAAAGTGATTTCAGAGAAAAATAATAGTGCCCATTACATTTTATTTAGCCCTTGTACTACCGTCGGAAGTAAATTTGAAGACTAAAACTTGTATCCATTATGGATTTCGAACCTGCGACAGTGTAGGATGTAGGATTCCGGGAGAAAGTGCAGCGACTGTGGACTGATAGCAGTTTTCCCTGGAATTCTACAGTGGAGAATAGTGAGAGCAGGGGAGACTTCTCACAGAGATGAAAACTATAAATAAACCGTTTATCAACTCTCTGAACTTAATTCAAGAGCCAGTTCGCCAAAACGGAACATAAGGGACATAACGTACGGTACTTGTGTAGAAAAAAATATCGCTCATTTCCTTACTTCTCTCTGTTGCAAACGGACAAAACTTAATATACTAAACTGTCCTGTCAATGGCCGAATAGACAATTTGGCGAATAAAATATTAACACAAGGGAGATTTGAACACGGGTCTCACGCTTGGCTGTGACCACATAATTACCTATACCAACAAGCTTCATGTTGTTTCCATCTCTCGCAGTACACCTCATTGCTGCTTCCATGCTATCCAGTGGTGCCCTCTTACCACTAAATATGAGGAGGCGGTTTCCCATGTTAGAAGACGACTGGAAAACAGACAGCACAGGAACGAAAGCAGCGAAGAGATGAAGAGGAAGTTGTCACCTGGATGTACCAGCAACAAGTCCTACTCCAGCTCTGGAATGTAGAATGAAGGCAACTAACGACATGCTAATGTTAATTTTAAAATCCCATAAAATATTTATTTTAACATTTTTCTTGAAGGTACTCTTCAGTGAAGTAAACGGAATTGCGTATCACAGAGATATTTAATTCAATGATAAACTCCACCGCGTTACCCCAAGTTTCACAACACTGCCAAAGGTGGAAGTTGTATTCCTGTGTCTTGAGGGCATCCACCAGCCGTCCAATTAACATGACATGCTGTATAGCGAAAGACACGGCAACAAGCCAAATGTTCCGTAGCTAAATAGCGTAAACAATAAATAAATCCACTGATGATGGCATTTCCGTTAAAACTAGTTTGGGTATGGTAATAAACAGGTTTTTTTGGTATCAAGTACACTAAACATTTACTCATGTGAAACTTCCTGGCAGATTAAAATTGTGTGCCGGAACCGGGACTCGAACCTGGGATCTTTGCCTTTCGAGGGCAAGCGCTCTACCGACTGAGCTACCCCGACACGACTCACGATGCCGCCTCACAACTTTACTTCCGCCAGTACCTCGCCTCCTACTTTCCAAACTTCACAGAAGCTCTCTTGCAAACACGCAAGACTAGCACTCCTGGAAGAAAGGATATGGTGGAGACGAGGTACTGGCGGAAGTAAAGTTGTGAGGCGGCATCGTGAGTCGTGTCGGGGTAGCTCAGTCGGTAGAGCGCTTGTCCGCGAAAGGCAAAGGTCCCAGGTTCGAGTCCCGGTTCCGGCACACAATTTTAATCTGCCAGGAAGTTTCATATCAGCGCACACTCCGCTGCAGAGTGAAAGTTTCATTCTATTTACTCATGTGTTTGTATCATTTTTGTACATATTCTATCACTTAGAAGTCATTGCAATTACTGTTTTCGCTGCTAGTATTGTAAACATGGTGCGTCCTTTTTTAATTACAAAAAATGAAAATTGGCAACAACAAAGCACAGTAATAATTGTGGTGCTAGCGCCAGTGTCTTCTGAACACACCTTTCTTGTAAGATGGGTTTCAACGCTCCCACCCTCCCTCCCCCTACCTTCCACTAAACTCTGAAATTCGTTGGCGACTGGAA
This sequence comes from Locusta migratoria, assembly GCA_026315105.1. Classification (NCBI taxonomy): domain Eukaryota; kingdom Metazoa; phylum Arthropoda; class Insecta; order Orthoptera; family Acrididae; genus Locusta; species Locusta migratoria. The sequence goes on along the minus strand of CM048755.1, from coordinate 77,357,127 downwards.
ATATGCAGGATAAACTATTTTGTGCATTTTTAAATCGCCAATATCAGAAATAAGAATCTGGGAAGGTAAAATGAAGAGCTGAATTCATTATGTGATGCAGGTTTTCCAGTTAATCCTTCTAGTAGCAGGTGATCGTCAAGAGTACAAGAGACCTGATGGGACCATGTCACCACGTTCCCTTTTACTACCACTAGAATTGCAACTGTAGTGTTAAACTGACGATTTGTTTTAGTATAAATAAGAAACCATTTCATTTTATGGTTACTTTTTATTCTTCTATAAAAAGTTTTCAAGCCACTACACGCTCATCAGTGAAGATTACATGAACATTATTGTTTCTTGCACCAAGTGTAGTTGGATGCTGTGGTGGTGGTTTGTGTTCTTAGCGTATCGTATCTTGGACACTAGCAATATGCACATATCACAGTATGTTGCTTCACAATGCCAATACAATTTTTTACTTGCCAATGCCCAAGATACGATATGGAAACGAATTTACCAAGAGTAAAAACAGACACCACCATCACAGCGACTAACTTCACTTGGTACAAGAAACTATGATGTTCCTGTGACATCTCCATGATGGTGAGCCTGCATGATCTTGAAAACTAGTTATGGAAGAATATATATATATATATATATTAAAAAAAAACATAAAAGCAACTAGTTGCATATTTATACCTAAATAGTCAACCTATGTTTTACACTATCATGTGTTTTAAGAAACATGAATTAATCTTTTAGCTACTTGCCTTTGATAACTGAATGGGAATCCTGCAGTCAATCAATCAATCAATCTGTCTATCTCTATTAATAAAAATGTAAATGTTAATCTCCGAAAGTTGTTGACTGATTGCTTTGAAATTTTGCATTTTAATGCGTGAGTTTTTAGATACATATTTCTTTAATATGTGGTAAATGAAAGCCACGGCTTTGCGGATGGTTGCTGTCTTCTTTAACCTAAACCCAGTTGCTGCGATGGATAAAATACTCTGTATATGTAACTTATTGCGATTTTTGTAAGAACTTTTTTACATTATAAAATATACAGAAATGCATATATGACACATATTGAAAAATGGAAATATAAAAACATGCACGCATTCCAGTGGAGCGTTGTGTCAAAATTTCAAAGCATTTGTTCGAGACCTTGGAAGAGATAATATTTTGAACATATCATTAAACCAGACTCTACGTTAGACAGCGGTGTAAGGGGAGGTAGAGGAGGGGGTGGAAACAAAGAGGAAAGCAGGGAGGAGATAGAAGAGCGGGTGGACAGAGGGGCAGAGGGAAGTAGATGAACTAGGAGAGGGGGAAGATGAGGATGTGCGTCCAGTTACCATTACACTGAATCTGAAGCAGTGTGAAATAAAATTCCTAGCGTCCGTCCACATTATGCCGCCTTTACGGAGAAAAGTGATCGTGGTACGCTGTACATCGGCAACCTCTGCATTTGTGTGCGCGGAGAACAGATACTGTGAAGGAGATGCAGCAAGGTACTAGACGCAGCAGAGGCCAGTAGTTAGCTTTCGGCCTGCCGTGTTTATTTCTGTGTGTATTCGTTGAGTTCGGCCGTCAGTCGGGCAGCTCTTTTTGTATCGCTAAGCACGTGACAAAAAGCCGCCAGAGACAGCAGCCAAGTCGGTAGCTTGGTGCAAGGGTCGCGCCATCTGTCACTCGCGCGTTTCATTGACAGCGAATGTGTGAGCCATGATGGATGTAGAGGTATTCATTAATTCCTGCCTCGTCGACTACGTGTCTCTTTGAGGGAAAGGACTTGTGACTGTGTTGTTAAATTTGTGTGCTGAACTGTTTAATAAGACTGCTCGCACACCCGCACCAGTGCTGCCAACCCTTGTGCAATGTTAGAGTGCCTTCGTTGCCACAGATGCCCTCTCGATGATTCTCGCGTGTACCATTCCTATCGAAAAGAAGCTGTCGGTGTGCAGTGCTACACAAGTCCTCTGCATACACTCTTCTCCCTCAAAAGTTTACTGATTTCTTTTTAAACATCGAGAGAGATGGTTCAACGGTTTAAACGCAAGACTCTTAATCGAGAAGAACGGGAATAGAATCCCTGTTTGGACATTTATATGTAGATTTTTTGTGGTTACCCTAAATATTTTTTGAGTGATTCGTTCGGAAAAAAATGTTACTTCTTTGGAATCCTCGTTCCGTCCGAACTTATGGTCTTTCTCTAGTCGCATTATCGTCAGCACAACGTCGAACTCTTGAAACTTTCCTGTCGCCTTTCTGTTATGGTCTCGCTGCCTACAGGATTCTATGAAACGGTCAAAGAAGTCAATTTTAGCACCGATTCTGAAATACGTCGGCGCGGGAGTGGCCGTGCTCTCTAAGGCGCCTTGCTGCAGGTGTGTGTCTGCTTCGCGTCGGAAGTTCGAGTCCTCCCTCGGGTATGGATATGTGTATGTGTTGTCCTTAGCGTAATAGCTTTGCAAACATTTGTATATTTCTGAAATACGGCAATACGCTATGCAATGTTCACTACTTCCACTACTGCATGCATATCTCCCAGGCTCGCGTCGTTCTAAATAAAACTGGAAATTTTAAACCATACAGTGAATCAGAAGTGTATATGCAGTAAGATTTATTCAGGTCTATTTCGTCGATTCTAAATCGTTTACACGATACAAAAAGAAGAGAAGAAAAAAATAGGAGTTCCGAGACAACGACTCGTGCATACACAGAGATCCTACGGTCTCCTTGTGTTATATCGAAGTGAAGAGTTCAATTTATTGCTCGTAGAAGATGTTACAGCGCAAAGTAGTTTGCAACTTTCCTGGCAAGGGCGACCGACGCTGTGCCACAGTTAATTTGCGTGTTCTTCATGCCGTAATACAGTGCTACGTTCTATCTGGATTCCTCTTTAGATTACATGCCCTCTTCCAATTTTTTTAAAGAAACAGTTCTGCTACGGACTGGGCCGCCGTACACACCGAAGGTTCGAGTCCTCACTCGGGCATGGCTGTGTTTGTTGGCCTTGTTGTAATTTAGTCTAAGTTGTTTGTAAGTCTAGGGACTGATGGCCATAATAGGTTTACAAACATTTGAACAGTTATTCCGGGCCGGCCGCGGTGGTCAAGCGGTCTGCGGCGCGTCAGTCACGGTCTGCACGGCCACTACGGTCGAGGGTTCGAATCCCCCTTCGGGCATGGATATTTGTGCCGTCCTTAGTATTAGCTAGTTCATAAGTAGTTTGTAAGTTTAGGGACTGATGACCCCGTAGTTAAGTCCCATAAGCTGTACAAACATTTGACATTTGATTTGACTGTTCTAATGGTAAATAACGTGGTATTTAATTTTTGAACTAGATCCTGAATAGGGGCTTTGCACGACAGTTTATTATCCATCTGAATGCCTAGACATTTGAACTGATCAGTCTCGCTCATCATATGTCCATTCTGTGTAATAAAAATGTCAGGTCTTCTCGAATTGTGTGTCAGAAACTGTAAAAATGAGTCTTCCATTGATATAGCATCAATTTATGTTCTACAAGCCATGAGCTTTTTTTGTCCTAAACTACATCAAACACAGCTATAAGCTTCGTAAGTAACATATTATTAGAAATACTGTACGTGACTTCTGTACATAGATGTCGCTGACGATGGGCAACGTCCAGAACAAGTGCCCTAGAATAAACTACTACATACCCGCCAACTTTTACGCTTTATCCGTAAAATTTACGGAAATTGTAGCACTTTATGGTTTTACGGATGGACGGTGTCACTTTACGACTTCGCGGTCAAATGGAAACTTTAACATTTGATATTCATGCCACTAACGTAGAATCGATACTTTGCGTAGGTCGAAGGTATGTGTACGATAGTCGATAAGTCATCCTTTGATATGATTCGTACTTTTAATCGTGTGATGCCGGCCGCGGTGGCCGAGGGGACTGAGGCGCTTCAGTCACGGTCTGCACGGCCACTACGGTCGGGGGTTCGAATCCCCCCTCGGGCATGGATATTTGTGCCGTCCTAGTTCGTAAGTAGTTCATAAGTAGTTTGTAAGTTTAGGGACTGATGACCCCGTAGTTAAGTCCCATAGACTATACAAACATTTGAACATTTTGCTATTCTTTGTTGACGTTAGTGATCCTAAACAAGTTTTATCGTATAAAGCCTTTTTCAACTATCGTATATCAGCTTAATTTATCAATGAACTCATGTTATGTATGCTCCAAATCAATTTCAACACACCTGCTACTGTTTAACATGGAATTTTTCTTGATTGTTACGCTCATCCACAAATCATTGGCTTATGATTCAAGTATATATGAATTTACTTAAGTATCCTGTTTAAAACATGAATTAATGCACTTGGTACCTTAGAAGTATTATTATTTCTGTCAAGCCGGAAATGTCGAAAATAGTTAATTTTTTTTCCGGTCGTGAGTTTTACTGATAGCTGTTTTCAAAAGTTGGAAGCTATGCTACTACCAATAGCAGCGAATGTGAAACAAAAGTTTTTTTAGAAGTATGGTCGTGGGCGCGTGATCTGTTTGGTTGCAAAATATTTATTTTGCTGCAGCTATGATTGGCACAGCGCGTGTGACGAGGTGTGTGCTTCCTGTGACGCGTTTAATGCGGCGGCGTCACTCATTGAGGGGCAGCACAGTGAAATTGGTCACGGTGCGGCTGCGCGGCGGTGATAACGGCCACATAATGCGCCGCCTCAGTCTCACCACAAACCAAATAGTTTCTTTCACTGCTTTAATTACACCAGTTATTATACCGCCGTACTATTATCAAGTGTATAAAGAGACGTTTCACATTTACATGTGATTAATGAATCGGCCATCGGGTCACTTACTAAACGGTTACGGGCAGCAGCTCATTCAGGAAACGTTTATCCTTGTAATAACACGTACTCTTTGTAATCCGAAGCACTCACCAAAAAGAGTTTCACAAAAAGAGAAAGACAGTGAGCATTAGGGTGCAGTTTTTACTGACGGCTCGTAAATACTCCCGCTGTTGTGTTCGGCAGCCTGTGCGGTTTTGTTTGCTCATTCGGAGCTCCTGAACTTGCATCGAAGTCACAGCCCTACATATACAGTATGCGCACCCAAGAAACCTTACCGAACAGTGAATAGAATCTCGTCTGTGTTCTTCTAGAATGTCTGTGCGGCTAAATGTTTTGTGCCACACAATTTTTGCTTCATTTTATTTGTGAAATATCTTCAGTGGCCTGTAAATTGAGTTTACAACTACCATTACCTGTAAATTAAAATCTCCCGTCGCGTTTTTCTGTATGTTACGTGATTTCTAAATCCAGTAACTGCTTGTAGTGATTTCGACACGAATTTCGCGAGGAACGTTTCAGTATACAGGGTAGCGCAACTGTCACTGGCACCGGGCACTGATGTAAATAAAAGGTTGCATTCATGTGTCATTGCAAAACAAACAATACTTACAACAATTTTGTTTCTTCAAACTACTTACCGCGGTGGAGTGGCCGAGCGTTCTAAGGCGCCTTGCTGCGGAGTGCGCAATTGCTCGCCGTCGGAGGTTCGAGTCCTCCCTCGTCCCGTGCGCGCGCGCTCGCGCGCGCGCGCGTGTGTGTGTGTGTGTGTGTGTTTGCTGTCCATAACGTAAGTTGGTTTAAGCAGTTTGTAAGGCTAGGGACTGATAGCCGCAGCTGTTAAGTGTCTTAGATTTACAAACATTTGAACGTTTTTCAAATTGTTTTTCGTCTTCATTAATACATCTTTGAAGTCTTTTTGGAACACTTTACATACCATATGGCATAGTTTTGTATCACTGCCCAAATTATGAAATGCGTCGTGTTTATACTTCTTTAATTGGACAATGGTCTGAGGCTTTCGAGAAAAACAGAGTCCTTGATAACACCCCATACGGAAAAAACCCCATGAGCACGATGTCTGGTGAACTTGGAGGTATTTCAACATTTGCCCTTCGGCTAGCCCCTTTCCTTTAGAAAGTTTCGTCTAAATCGTCGCGGATGGCATAATGTGCTGGAACATCATTGTGTCGATTTAAGTAAATTTCTTGAAAGTTTTTCAGCTCAGATTGAAAGTCCTAGTAACACGTAATTCAGGAATTTATTTTCTATCGCTGTTCCTGAAAAACTGTCAAGTACACCAAAGGATATTATTTCCCCTCCCCCCCCCCCCCCCAAGCACAGGCACCACCTTGATAGTTGTTCTAACAAGAGATTTTGATTGTCAGTATACCATCAAGTGCAGTTATGTATGGTGACTTGCTAACTTAAATTGGCCTCGTGAGACCCCACAATTTTATTGCATAGGTTGGATCACATTTCTGTTGGTCAAGCATATGTTCACAAAACTGAACAAGTCGAATGGATCATCTTCAAGTAACCAAAGTCGCAAAAATGCAATGTTAACATTAAACTTCTGTTTGTGTAACATTCTTTGCATGACCTTCGTGATAAATTCAGCTTGTTAATCGTCCAGTTGATTTTCGCGGACTTTTGATCATAGCTAGACATACACGCAGTTCATTTTACTCAGATGTGACTATTCTTGGCTGGCCAGTTTTTGGTGCATTCATAACAGGCCCATATTCGTCAGATGCATTTCGTATGTTGTACACTGTTTGTCGAGACGGTGGTTTTGATCTAAAGTGTTTATCCCATTCATTAACAACTGCAGTAGAACAATTTTTATAAAATGTTTTAACGTGAAAATCGTTTCTTACTTCGTTAACATGGCGACAATCCGCAAAACATATCTCGGAGATCACACTTTAAACAATTCACACGTTGGTTTTTGTTTGTTTTCATTGCATTGTATAGAAATGTGACGAAGCGTAATTATCGCCATTTGGTAATAACAACATAACTTGCTGTTGTTTTCGTTTAATCAACCGTCTAGTGACTTCTGAGCCACGCCGTATAATTGATTACAACTATCCCAGATACTCGTGCGGCTATACACGATGCCCGCTGCAGGTCTCTAGCTGGAAATTAATAGCTAATAGGGTTAGAGGTTAACACGGTAATGTACTGTCGATCAGAGAAATGAGAGCAGACTTTCTTTCCCTGACATCAGTAGTTGGTGAGCACAAGTTAAATCAATGACCTAATGTGGTTGCAGTGGTTTACGTCTTAGCAATATGGAGTTTGGAAATGAATGTCCGTCTCTTGAAAGTATCGTGCGATATTTTCTTCGCTTTTTATCTGTTGGGGAAGGTTCGTGATACTTGTTCGTAGAAGATTCTCAGTTTAACGACTGCCTTTCCAAATAAGGTTTTTTGGCTGGTATTGTATGGACAAAAGTAGGGAGGCTGAATACTCAACTTTGGTTTATTGGAAGACTCGGATGAAAGTCTCAATAAAAGGACGCAGTTACAGAACACTTGTGCCATCATTCTTGAGAATTTTAAATCCCTTCCAGGTAGGATTAAAGGAAGGCATGAAAGGAAGTCGTAAGGTGGTGCTAGATTTGCCATCGGTAGGCTGGTTGGATCAGCAAGCAAGTGTTACGGAAAGAAAACATTGTAGAGCGCACCAGTTAAATTTATTCACTGCTAGTTTGGATCGTCCTCAGGTCTACTCCAGTGTTCACTTGTGGAGAGGAGCAGACCATGAAGAAACCAACAGGCGGTGTTCACTGCTTCCACACAAGTTGGGCGTGCTACGTCAGTGCTAGTTGCAGTGGTCACGTGGACATTCTCACACCTGCAAAGGAGGTTCCGGGCGTCCACGTAGAACACACGTCCGCCAAGATGGTCGCATTGTAGGGGCAGCAGTGTCAGCTACCACAAGATGGTTTGTGAGCCCACAAGTTTCTACACGAACGGTTACTACCAGACACGCTCAAGTCTGGCCCGTCTTCCACTCAGGCCACAGGAACGACGGGCACGGCTCGATGGTGCCCTCAGAGGATCACCTATATAGGAAGATACGACCATGAAAGTAAAATAAGAGAAATCAGATCGAAAACGGAAAGATTTAGGTGTTCCTTCACGCGTTGATCGGTGCCATGCTCAGAAGTATTCGAATGAGGTGAGTAACGTAAGTGAAACAGGCAACACAGAAACTACAGATTGAAAAAAATGTTCAAATGTTTGTATAGCTTATGGGACTTAACTACAGGGTCATCAGTCCCTAAACTTACAAACTACTTATGAACTAGCTAACACCAAGGACGGCACAAATATCCATGCCCGAGGGGGGATTCGAACCCCCGTCCGTTTGTGGCCGTGCAGACCATTCAAATGTTTGTAAATCTATCGGACCAAACTGCGTGGTCATCAGTCCGTAGCTTACAAACTACGTAAACCTAGGTAAACTAACCTAAGGACAACACACTCACACCCATGCCCCAGGGAGGACTCGAACCTTCACGGCGAACAACCGCGCGCTCCGCAGCGAGGCGCTTTAGACCGCTCGGCTACTCCACCGCGGCGTGCAGATCGTGACTGACGCGCCACAATCCCCTCGGTCACCGCGGCCGGCCTACAGATTGACCTGAGGTTCATATGTATCTCAGTGATCTGAATCAATTTTGTAAACGAAACAGCCAAACAGTTACGTTTTTGACTGATTGTCGAAAGCGATGACAGAAGAGTCTGCCTGGACGCAAGTCACGGTCATAGACCGCGCGAGCGCTGTCTCGTGGGGTGCATTTGTCCGTGACACACTCCAGGTCTTTTTGTATGGCTACCATAAGCTGCAACTCTCTTTCACCTTCGGTGTCCAGCGCTCGGCACATGAAAAATGTTGTAAGACCCACGGTTTTGCCATTTTTGTTACACAATAGTGGTGTATTGTTTCACCAGGATAATGCTCGACCACGCATTGCGCACGAAACTTAACGTGATCCGCAAGACGTGCAATACCTTTCCTGGGCAGCAGAATCTCCGGCCTCGCCTCCAATTGTTATGGGATGTGATGGGGCGACAACTGGCACGTAAGATTCCTCACGCAACTCGTGCAGAACTGCGTCAACAGGTCGTAAGGTAAAGCAGTCAACAATCCGAAGATTGGTTTGAACACCACAGTGCTTTACTAGGCATGGTCCTGTTTGGAGGTTGTATGCCGTTGCCTTCCTCCGACCTTCGAACTGACTTACCCAGCCAGTTATAGAGGGACCTACAGTTTAACATGGGTTCCGAACCACGGTGCTACTCGGTATTTTTCACATGAGCAGTACTGCCAGAGGTGAAAGAAGTGGAAAGTGACAGATAAAAATCCTAGGACCTGGCGGGGATCGAACCCGCGACCTTTGGATTTGTAGTCTGGCACTCTACCACTGTGCAACCGAGGCGCGCAGTCGTTAAACAATGTCTCCCAGGACAGTATTGGTCTTTTGCATGACGGAATGGACGCCAGAATCAGCCCCCGCGCTACCGCCTGGACGCTGCTCCACGTACTAATATGGGTGTTTCAGCCACGTATCCCATATGCAACAACAAATCTTGAGTGAATTGTAAAACTGTAAGAGGTTGCACTAAATTGTATTTCCGGCATTCTATTGACTATTTCCTTTCGCACTGACGAGGATGCACAGTTGCTCTCGACATGCGAGATGACCGTGGTCTGGGGTTTGGAGGGCTGTCCCGCCATAGTGTCACAAGCATTGTGCGGTGGCGCTCGGCGACCGATCTCTTCCTGATTTACATGTTCATTGTGCTGGTCAGCAGCCGCCTTTCTCAAATGAAGGCCGAGTCAATGGATAAAATGCCGCATTCCCGTGTCTGCTGACGAAAGCGTCCACTCTGCCGCCAGCGTCCTCGCCTGTCTATTCATTTCTCACGCCGTATTCACCAAACTCAACCTGCTACTCGACTTCATCTCCGCCACTGATTTCTTCCCTGTATGTATGCTACGGTACGGGGCTCTATCGTCTGCCTGCTTAGTGCAGCACTGATTATCTTATTAAAATACAAAGGAAGCCTCGTTAAGGTTTTGCATTTCATCAACGTCGTGCTCGCTAGCGACGGGGGCCAACCTGCTAAGAGGGCGCACCTTTACCCTCTCTTTCTCGGAACTGCACGAAACTATGCAGCGGATTTTGTCATTCCCATACACAACGTCGTATTCTACGACAATTGACGTTTTAACTGACATAAACTGCTATTGACGGGACGTTAAACGCAAATCTTCCTTCCTTCAAAGTAACACGATATCAATGTTGGTGTGGAAATCATTAAAAGAAAGTCGTTATTTGTTCCGACGAGATCTATTTGCGAAATTTCTTTCACCGACTTTCTCTTCAGAATGGGAACATGTATTGTTAGCACCCACCTACATAGGGAGACATGACCCTCATAACAAAAATAAGAGAAATCAGATCGAAAACAGAAATGTTTAGGTCTTCCTATTTCCCGTAAGCTTTTAGAGAGTGGAAATATAGAGAGATATCGTAAAGTGGTTCGATGGACCCTCTGCCATGCACTTCAATGTGATTTGCAGAGTATCCGTGTAGATGTAGATCATAGAAAAAAAAATGTACACGTAATTCAATGACGTTAGTGTACATTAAATTTTCAATCAGCAGTGTGCCGGCCGCGGTGGCCGAGGGGACTGAGGCACTCCAGTCACGGTCGGGGGTTCGAATCCCCCCTTGGGCATGGATATTTGTGCCGTCCTAGTTCGTAAGTAGTTCATAAGTAGTTTGTAAGTTTAGGGACTCATGACCCCGTAGTTAAGTCCCATAAGCTTAACAAACATTTGAATCAGCAGTGCCAAACCCCTCTCGTTAAAGTAAGCACACACATCCTACACACCTGATATCAGTCTTCAAACTGCAAGTGCTGGATTTCGATGAAATAGTTAAAATGAAGATATACATACCTCACTAGAGCCACTTTTTTACGTCTAAAATCATATTCGCGTTCGTGCAGTCCGGTATTAAAAGGCACACTAATTCTACTTCCAAATTATGATAAGGGTACGCCTTTTGTCAAACAACTGGCGACACAGGTTTATACTTTGTTGCAGAAAGTTGATTGTAAATCAGAGAGAGGCGTTCGACGATCAAGTCGAATGCTAGAGTGATTCCTCTGGAAGGGACATTTTCCTCGTCCTTTGTCAGTCCAACCTTGTATTCCGTTTGCAATGATCACTGATAGAAGTATACAGATATTCGTTTTCCCTCGTTCTATTTGGGAGTGGAGCAAAAAAGGCAATGACTAGTAATGTTACGAGGTACCTTTCACGCACCCTGCGGTGGACTTCGCAGTATGTAGAAGCGCTAAACCGTAATCCTGCTTTTTAGCAATAGATGGAGACAGAAATTGCACAGAACCATCTGTGCATTGGTTTATGCAGTGCAGTGAATGGCCAAACAGTTAATGGAACTCCCGTCCGCTCGAAAATGAACTCAGTCTCTTACCAACATTCCGCCCCACTTGGTAAATTCTGAAGTTAGTTGTGCTTTAAATTTAGCATCTTTATATCACGGCATGAAAGGAAACATACAATTTTAAACAGACGATGATGTCTATTTTAAACACTTTGCTTTGGGTTAACAGCTATCCTCTAGCATTAACAACAACACCAATTACATGACACGCATCCAAACAAAAACATTATGTCGAATTCGTCTTAATCTATTTGTTGTATCAAAATCATAAAATATAGAAAAACAACGGACAACAGGTGGGATAATATGTTGTCAGTATGAAGCACAGGGCTAACAATTTTCTCAAAGAAACGTAAATAAATATTTGTCTTATGTAATTTCTGTGAGACTCAATGAGTTGGTGTCCTGGTATCACATTGCAGTTCGAGTTTACCTCTCTCTTGTTTCACCAAAGGCGATGTTCATTATAAGTCAGAAATCTCGAGGCTCCGTTATAATTGTATAAAAGCTGAAGGATGATAATATGACCTTTCCGTGGTAAAGGAAGCACAGTGAAGTACGGTTTGTCCCGCCGATAACGAGATCATTAGGGATAAGCGAGAACACGCGTTGGGGAAGGTGTGTGAAGGAAGAGATTTAGGGAAACTATACAAAACCTAAGTCTAGTTTGTCGGAGCGTGAATTGACCCCTGTTCTCAGGAATGCGAATGCAATGTCTTAACCACTACGCCACTTCACCCGAAGTGTATTTGTTGTGCGATCCATGCCTCAAAGCAACATTTTGTTGCAGAGTTTACTGAAGGTACCTACAGCCGATTGTTAGCCCGGTGGTATGTTTATGAACAGAAACACTCATGTGTGAAACAAGGAATCGAGTTGCTTCAAGAAACTCCTCGTTTTTGCCCGTCAAATTGCGTGTGAGCCCAGGAGGCATTGGACTTTGGTAGTCCTGTTTCTGCAAAATTGCCTGTCCTCGCGCTAAATGCTGCCGAGTTTCTTTTCTTCCTCGTGTGCGTTCAACCTTCTGTCGACGGGAGGTCATTTTCCTCGACTGTTGACAAGCTTCGTGAAAAACGTGGACCGCAGCGCCGATTGAGGCATCATCGGAACCTTTGCTTGGTGCAGTCGGGATAAAAGAGGCGGTACGTCAACGCCGAACTGGAGCCCTCGTTAATGTGAGGCATGTGAGAACTACAACGACGTTCTGCTGTGCATCCAATCTTGCACTCATTGTTTTCATTACGAATTTATAAGTATGTGCTGTTTGTTCAAAAAACGTAGTGAGTGCTATTAATTAGTGCTATATGTGGTTTAGCGTAGGAAAAACAAATGAAAAAATCTGTGTCTGTCCTTCTGCTGGTGCAGTTACAGATTTGTGTAAAGGTTCATTAATAACTGTCGTGTAGGTGTTTCTTCTGTTTAACTCAAAGGAACGGTTACACATGATCTACGACTGCAGCTCTAAATATAGATTTTCTCTCATGTAGCGGAGCTGAATGGTCGACGGAGAAGACGCTCAAACTTGTTTTGTGTTCACATTTGGTTGGAACTAATTTCAATGTTTTTCCTTTATCCGCCGATATTAACAAGGAACACCGGAAGCTGAAATGAGTTAGATACTGAGCTTTGAACACAGGCAAATGATGCAGTGGTTCAGACTTTTCTTCGGAAGGGATACAAATTTGATTTTAACACCGCGAAGTATCAAGTCGTATTGGGGTGGATTGCCGCTGCGGAGTGGCCGAGCGAATTAAGGCGCTATGTTCCGATGCGCGAGGCCGTTCCCCGTCGGGAGTTCGAATCGTCCTTCGGACATGGATGTTTGTGCTGTCTTTAGTATAAGTTAGTTTATAAGTAGTTTGTAAGTTTAGAGATTGATGACCCCGCAGTTAAGTCCCATAAGCTTAACAAACTTTTGAACTTTTTTTTCGGGGTGGATTCGGCCCTGTCCTAATAAATAAAGGAATCCTGACATTCATCTTCAGAGATTTAGAAAAACACTGGAAATCTAAATATGTCACCTTTCACAAACAGAAGGTAGAAAAACATATAGTAATTTCCTTATTCATCTTGACTAATACATGCCAATAGCCCCTCACTCGCATTCCTTTAAAAAGATAGTAGTACCCATTGAAAACTGAGATACGGGGCTTTACTTCGTAATTACTCATCTCATCGACTCCGTTAATTATTTTTCGGACCACTGTGACAGCAGTAACATAATCGTCGGTATTGCAATAAATTTAGAGCTTGTTACCTACTTCCACACCGTCATTAGGCCGTGATCATTAGGTAGCAAATATTTGGGCCCTTATTGTCTAAGCGCCGTCCATTGACAGAATGTGAAAGTAATTCTGCCTGCCCCATGCAGTAATCCTTGTGCAGGTCCTCCACACAAGAGGGATGTTCTTGTGTCCTATGAGGCTTAATTCCCGCTTAACGGTTCAGCTGTGATCGCCAGAAGATCTCTTTTTTTTTTTCAATGAAATTATAATCTAGTTAATATAACTTCAGGGGCTTCATTAATACCTGCCATGCTGGTGATTCGTTCCTCCTCGTCAAAGCGTACAGCAAGCATGATGTATGACGGCCGGTCTAAATATGTACGCCTCGTAGGCTAACTGCGTCTGTTCGTCCGAGACTGTCAAACAGGAAAAAAGACGGCACGAGCGGTAAATCAGTCGTCAAAATATGCACATATTTACTGCAGGCGATACGCTTGTAAAATTAGACGTGGACTATGGGGACTCTGCAGGTGGCAGCACTGCTTTCAATAGTAATAGCCTGTTACCCGCCTCCTGGCTGCTAACTACACAGCCAATATTGCTTTCCTCTAGTTGAGCAGCCTCTCGATGCATCGTGTAATCGTTTGCGACAATTGTCAAAGGACCGCTGTCATCACTTCTTTAGCTTTGAGGCTCTCCTTGGCAAAAATAAAATACTGAGCTCGTATTCGGAAGCTGCCGGGCTTAAATGCTCTTCTCCTGTTTTTATTGGCACTTGGTTAAATAAACTTTAGTTTCATTCGTGTATTTCAAATTTAGCACTTTAGTTGTTGTTTAGAGGGGACTAGACTGCACGGTCATCAGTCCCCACTTTAGTGTAGTAAAGGTAAAGCAGTCAACAATCCGAAGATTGGTTTGAACACCACAGTGCTTTACTAGGCATGGTCCTGTTTGGAGGTGGTATGCCGTTGCCTTCCTCCGACCTTCGAACTGACTTACCCAGCCAGTTATAGGGGGACCTACAGTTTAACGTGGGTTCCGAACCGCGGTGCTACTCGGTATTTTTCACATGAGCAATACTGCCAGAGGTGAAAGAAGTGGAAAGTGACAGATAAAAATCCCAGGACCTGGCGGGGATCGAACCCGCGACCTTTGGATTTGTAGTCTGGCACTCTACCAGTGTGCAACCGAGGCGCAACCCAGTAACGAGAGTGAAATCCAAACCTGTGACCACATGACAGAAAACTGTAAGTAATGACTTACTTGAATGAAAGTTTCACTCTGCAGCGGAGTGTGCGCGGATATGAAACTTCCTGGCAGATTAAAATTTGAGCGCTTGCCCGCGAAAGGCAAAGGTCCCAGGTTCGAGTCCCGGTTGCGGCACATAATTTTTATCTACCAGGAAGTTTCAATGAGTTTCTGATGTAAAAAAGAAAGAAGAAAAGAAAGAAAAGAGGCAATGACGTGAACTGTTTCGTAATGTAAAAATATCGCATATAAAAAAGTTAATTATTCTTGATTCAAATGAAGAGTCGTAAACGAAAAAGGGAAAACGATTCTGAAGCAATAAAGAATGAGTTTCAGCAAGAAAAAGGCGTTTTTATTTAGGAAACGAGCACATTTTTGGTAACGAGTCACACATGGGAATGGCATTATCTGGTGCCCCCGCGGCCTGCGCCGTGCTGTGCGGGTAGTTTATTTGTTCATTTGTTGCGCGGCTGGCATTTCACACGAGCGGCGGTTGTCTTCGCTGACCTTGCTCATCAATCAGTGCTTTGCAGCCGCGTGCTGCACCTTTTTGGTTTTGTACGAGCATTCGTCTGTACGTTGCCGAGCGTGAAGAATCTGTCAGTCTCGCGGCTGGCGTTATTATCGAATTACAGGTGGGCGATAACAATATGGCTAACACACTGTGCAGTTGATGAAGCATTGGCAGCCGGAAACGCGCGTCCAACGCTTATGACGCATCTACAAGTTATATTCTCTCGCGCAAAACAAATTATAATAATAGGGCTATTAAATTATTTAGGACTCTAAGCGAACTGTGGAAAATTATGGCGGTGTAAAAAATGTCGGGTGAATAAGGTGGATGTTGTGCATTGTCATACCGAATGATACACCGCTACTACTGTCCAGGACCTGAGACATACCGTACTCAGACGGCATAGAGTCCCCGTCATTACGGCAAAGTGAGAGAACCACTTCCAGGATCCGCTACAACACCACAGATGGCATCCTTGCCATAGGGCGGTCAATACGAGAAACCAAAAGAAATAGACGTGCAGAATAGTTCACAAATACACGACGCCTTCCGGACATGGGACAAAAGGTCATAAGCAACGAGGACGATTATACTGAAGGTGTGCAACTATAATATGGTTTTCTGTTCCGCAGGGCCCAACTGAGGAACAAGACTCAATGGTCATGGAACAAGTCAGTAGTACACGAAATTTTACCGCGAGGGTTGTAATAGAGTCCTATGCACATGACACTCTTAAGCCTAAGTAAAAAAGAATCAGTAACGAAACAAAGAAATTAGCTTATTTTTTTAATTTCTCTCGGAGTTCCTTGGCGAAATAAAAGGAGTGAGCCACGAGGTAACTCTTCAATTTAGACTTTAAAGCGCGTGGGTTAATACTAAGATTCTTGATTTCCTGTGGCAGTTTATTGAAAATGTTTCCTGCAAATACTGCGCGCCTTCCTGCACAACAGTCAAGGAGGTGTGATCCAAATGTAGATTAGATTTCAGTCTAGTATTCACCGAGTGAAAGCTGCTAACTCGTGGAAATAAGCTGATATTCTTAACAACGTTAAAGAAAATTTGTATTATGACACCAATGTCATAATTCCCAGACTACTGAAAAGGGGTCGACACGACGTTGCCAACTTACACCACATATTTCCCGAACCGCCCGTTTCTGAGCCAAAAATATCCTTTTTGAATCAGAGAGTTGCCCCAAAACACAGCACCATATGTCATAATTGAATAAAGGAAGCAGAGTAGACTACTTTTAGTGTTGAAATATCACTCATTTCAGATACTGTTCTAATGATAAATAACAAAGAATTTAGTTTTCGAACAAAATCCTGAAATGGGCTTTCCACGACAGTTTACTATCTGTCTGAACACTTAGGAATTTGAACTGTTCAGTCCAGTTATCACAGGCCCATTATGTGTAATCAAAATGTCAGCTTTTGTTGAACTGTGTATTAGAAATTATAAAAACTAAGTTTCACTGTGATTTAGCATCAATTTCGTTTCTACAATGAACTTTTCTCTTGAACTGCATATTTGATACTGTATCAATATTAAAACCAACATCCTTCACTGCCAAGCTGGTATCATCACCAGCAAACGAAAATATTTTACAATCACCTGTTACACTCGAAGGCATATTATTTACATAAATAAGACACAGCAGCAGTTCCAGAACGGATCCCTGGGGCACCCCACACTTAACTGTGCTCCTTTGTGACTGTACGTCAGCCATTTTCAACACTGTGGAGAATTACCTTCTGCTGTCTGTTATTAAAGTAAGAGGTAAACCAGTTGTGAGCTGCCCCTGTTATTCCATAATGTTCCAACTACTGCAACAATATTTTGTGATTAACACAATCAAACTCCTTTTTTTTTTTTTTTTTTTTTTTTTTTTTTTTTTTTTTTTTTTTTTTTTTTTTAATCAAAGAAGACGCCTAGGTTTTGTAGCCTTTTATTTGATCCATCAAATGCCTCACAGAGAAACGAGAATATAGCATTTTCAGTTTCTGAAACCAAACTGTACATTTGACAACAAATATCAATAAAGTGATTTCAGTGAAAAGTAGTGGTTGGCATTGCCTTATGTCAGGGCCTTTAAGAATAAACTTGGCTTTCTTTCTATTATTTTAAAACAGTAATAATAATAAGGTAACTAGCAGCACATTAAAAAACGCGTGACACACCTTGAAAAATCACGGATAGTAAACAGAAACACTTGACTCCAATCCTGGTATAGGCAGTCTGTCATTGAAGGGAGCGTAACAAAGTCGTTGTGCACGGGTGGGGTGGTTGGTATGTGGTAGCGGGGGCTGGCGGGAGACAAGGACGAGATGGTATCGGGGAGGGCAAGGGTTGTGAAGGGGTAGGGAAAATATGGGGAGCGCTTGGGGTGGATTTATAGTTCGTCTCTGCGCCGCTTTTATACTTGCCCCTACCGCGAAACGAGATGGCAGCGCCATCTTGCAGCATTCAATACCTTGGGTGGTCATAATGTTGCCTCTCATTCGTGTACAGGGATTGCATTTTAAGTCCAAACCCTGAGAATAAAGGGTTCTCAGCAGTTTGACGGACAGAGTCGAACAGACTGAAGGACGACAAAGGATTCCATTTCCGCGAATCAAACGCCAAAATACGTAAATAAGATAACTTTTTATTTGGGGTGGCAGAACCCCCGTTAGGTTATCTTGACGAACTGCACATTAGTTTAATTTTCAAAAAATGTTCAAATGTTTGTTAAGCTTAAGGGACTTAACTACGGGGTCATCAGTCCCTAAACTTACAAACTACTTACGAACTAGGACGGCACAAATATCCATGCCCGAGGGGGGATTCGAACCCCTGACCGTAGTGGCCGTGCAGACCGTGACTGGAGCGCCTCAGTCCCCTCGGCCACCGCGGCCGGCATTTAATTTTCATCCCGTCCGTAACACTGTGTATAATCTAAGTAGATTTCATTTACATAAACTAACATAAAACGGCACACAAGTGCACTACAAAAGAAATGTGTTTATTGCACAAGCAGCTGCATACCAGTCAACAGGTTTTGTGCATCATTGTCGGCTTCTGTCGCTTGTGAGCAGGTTCCGTTTACATTCTTCACTTGTAATTGCATTCATTCATTACAGGTGGTTTGCGCAGTATGTATGTAGATTTAGATCTGTTGACAGAGTTTCTTTCAAGTCGCCCTCTTAATGGGAGCTCAGGTGTTGTTAACATGAAACGCCCCTTATCACAGCATCAGTCCTGTCCACCGATTCGACAGTCATTTTTCTCGGTAACGCGCTTAGCTTTTTACTGTCAGCACTCCTCCGCTCTCAACTGAACATTTACATCTTCCTATAAATCATCCATTCGTTCATCGCCTCGTCCGCTTGAACAATGCAAATTTTTCGGTTCGTATCTACCGCCGTCATCTTACTTGCATAAAAACGAGGCGCTGCTAAATCACATGCAGCGACGGTTTCAGTTCAGTTTCTCTTTATAATCACTCGCGTTCCGTACAGCACACACAATTAAGTGCAAATGGGTCAAAAGACAACCTTTGCGCAGACATGCGCAACAAATACAGAGCGCCAACTACTATGTGAATGAACTTTCACGCTTATGGCCTACTTGGCGCAAGCCCGGTTTGCCGTAGTTAATTACTAATTATGAAATAAATTCAGCCCGTTAGGCACTCTAGTTTCTCTCGCCTCAGGTAAGAGAAGAGAAGAAAAAAGTGAAACGACGCTCTCTAGTGTGCGTACTGTGTCCGGCTTTCAAGTTTTCCTCGATAGTATTCGCGGAAACGTGCCGACGGCCTGAAGCACCACCTCACAACTGATATCTGTGTGCCGCCTGTTAAAAGTTAGGTGAAACGGGCACCGCGCGGCTACTGTGCTGGTCGGGAAACGGCACGCTAACTTTCTCGCTTTGTGCCAGCCAGGCGGCTACAGGTCTAACCGGTGTCTGCACAAAAGACGCGCGCCGGCACACACTTCCTCGTTTTAATTATTGCGCTACTGTAGGAGGATTTTACGCGACTTCTTCTATTATTTCCTTCCGGAAGTAACACACACGTACCGGGTCCGAGCGACAGTAACGCCGAGAGAACTGGTTGCGCGACCCGTAAGCCACATCTGCACGTTTTGATATCCCGTTACTTACGGAATGGCCATCATTCGGCGCTTGCAATTGCAGGCTTACGTTTTCCTTTATTTTGCTTCACCGTCGATGATTATCTCCTGCGTAACGGAGTATGAGGAACTCATCTGCTCACCGCCAATCGGTGAGCAAACCCTAAATGGTTGATAGCTGGTTCGAATATATGAGCAATAATCATACTGGTTTTGTAGCTGATACATTTAAGATAGCGAAGGAAACCTTTTCAGTATAAAAAAAACGTACAGCTTCCACAAACAATTTACTCCATACATGTGCATATTTGATAGAGTGAGTTAGCGGAATAGTTCAAGCGATGGACTAGCAATTCTGAGGAGCATGGCTCAAATTCCCGTCCGACCATCAAGTTGTAAAACTCAGCTTTCTCTTTTCTCACGCGATATCCTGCAAACTGTGGTTCGAGGGCAACAAGCGGACTCCATATTCCCAAATTTCCGAAAAGACGTTCCCGCACTGCAGACTGCTAACGAAGATTGTTGTTGTTGGTTTTTGGGGACTAAACAGCTAGGTCATCAGTCCTCTGCTAACGAAGATACGAGCATACGGGAGAGGGGATATGCTGAGGGAAAAATGTTTTTTCTCTCTTTTTTTTTCGTAATTTATCTGGACATATGTGGTTATTCATCGCTTTGGATCAACAGCAGTTATTTTACAAGAAGTCAAACAGATATACAGTGTCAGTGAATTCCGGTCGCCAAACAATCAGCCCGACCTGTGATCAATAAATCAACTTTTGGAGGCGGTAACTTTCCTTTTGGGTTTCTGGTAAATTTATTTCTTGTGGTTGTATTGGGCTGTATGCTGCCTCACATATTCTGACATCATTATTCTTTGCGGAGACGCGTAGGAGTCAAACTTTTATAATATTTTCCCTTGCTACATTGTTACTGAAAGAGTTAGCCCGTTATAATCAGTATGCACCCACGTTTTGGCTTGAGCATTTTAATTTGACGTTTTACATTTCCTTGTTTGGTTATGTATCTTTCACGAAGAATATTTTAGGTGAGGACTGACCGTGGCTGCTATCTATTGCAATGCTCGTATAAACAGTTGCTTTTATTTACCTTTCCGTACCGCCATCATTACGATTATTCAGTAAGCGTATCACGAAGTAAATAGTTTTTTGTACGACAAAGTCGCGAACTTACCAGAAAACCACACACAGAAATCATATATGTTACAATAATTTAATGATTTTAGTTACTGTTATTTGTGTATTTTAACCCTTTAATGCATAGTGTAGCTGATCAGCTACATACATTACTTTTTCCATTATCTCTCAAACTGATCAACATTTCACCACAAATTCATTTGTAGCTGCTTGTACAGATAGTGTTACATATGCTAGTAGCTCGTCCTAGAAATTATAAATTGCCGAGTGCTACTGAATCCTTGCTATGGGTAAATGCATTGAGTTACTTGTAGCATGTACGTTTGTTTACATTAGTATTCGTTCTTTGGCAAGTAAAAGTAGTCAATCCCATACTACTGTTGCATTATGAGTTACTTTCTAGAATGATGAAAGCATAATAGTGACATTTGCTACATTGGGTCCATCATGGAAGCATTATACCGCTGACCAACTATGAACTTTTTGTTGCTGGTTGTGCATAATAATTTTAAGGTTTAGTTTCAATATTTTTCTCAGTATTTACGCACTATACATTAATCGTGGTAGTTTTCATAGCTTCATATAAAAGATTATTTATCAAAGGGTTAATATGATATTTACAGAAGAATGCAAAAGACTGTGTAAGTAGATCATGTAACGAGGAGCTGCATATAATGAGAGGAAAAGAATATAGTGGCTTAACATGAATAAACGCAGGTAGCGGTTTATAGGACATATTTTGAGACATCCGGGGATAGTCAATTTAGTGTGGGAGGTTCAAAGGAAAACAAAGAGAAAGCAGGTTCATTGAGCCTGTAGCCGAGTTGCAGTAGTTGGAGGGAGCAACGTCATTTATTTTGTTCAGAGAAGTTTGGATACCGTAGTGTTTAACTGGCAGAGGTCCTGTGGGACTTCCTTCGACCTCTGAACTGCCTTAACCAGTCAGTTATGTAAGGAAATACAATGGGAAACATGGTTCAATGTAACACTTTTCACATATGGTATGCTTATACAGAAATTGCTCAAAGTAAAAGACGCGATAAGTAATAAAAGAAACTCGTACGACTGACTTAGAATTTAAATACTGGATATTTCGCACTTGCTGCCTGACAACTGAATAATTATATTATTGGTGTCACTCATTATTAAATGCAAAAACTTCACAGTAGTGTAAAACAATAACACACATTTTAATCTGTCAGGAAGTTAGAGTATGTGGCTCTGTGTATCTTTTCTGAGTAGCTGCAATACGTTACCAGTCGTGCGTCGTTTTCAATCAACGTTTCGTGTACATTAACGCAGTGTTTCTTAGCCTGGGGGTCGCCTTCACAGGAGGCCGTAGTTACACCGTAAAGCAACTAGCACACTGCATGTCTCAATACTAGGGGAACCGTGATACAAACACACAGGTCTTAGGAAAGGAAAATACACTATATATTAAATTCCAGTAATTCTTTGATTAACATTCATTCCTAATTGAATAGAATGTAGATTGTTTCTACAGTAAATACACCGTGTGAACGCAAAGCCTAAAAACTGTTTTCAAGTTTCAAGTCGATACATAAATTCTAAAAAACTGTCTACTTATTTACAAATTCCTTATACAGTGGGACCTTGATTAAGAGCATACTTCTGATTCATACCTGAAATGCGAAACACCCATTATGCAGAAGATATTTTTCTGACAGAAGTCGTGTAAATATAGGGTAATTTGTTCCATTCCGAAAAAGTCACTAAAATCGATCATATAATGTATAATGCTGGACATTCTTCTTTTTACGCATCAGCGCAAAGAAAATGAAAGTCTTTGCCATTGAGGTCACACACATCGTCGTTTTGTTTGTAGAGCTTATGGGACTTAACTACGGGGTCATCAGTCCCGGCCGGCCGCGGTGGCCGAGGGGACTGAGGCGCTTCAGTCACGGTCTTCACAGCCACTACGGTCGAGGGTTCGAATCCCCCCTCGCGCATGGATATTTGTGCCGTCCTAGTTCGTAAGTGGTTCATAAGTAGTTTGTAAGTTTAGGGACTGATGACCCCGTAGTTAAGTCCCATAAGCTTAACAAACATTTGAACATTTTTTTTCATCAGTCCCTAAACTTACGAACTACTTATGAACTAGCTTATACTAAAGTCGGCACAAACATCCATGCGCGAGGGGGGATTCGAATCCCCGACCGCAGCGGCCGTGCAGACCGTGACTGGCACGCTTCAGACCGCTCGGCCACTGCGGCCGGCACACATTGTTGTGTTGCTGTTCGGGATTGGAAGTCGCCAGTACTTTTAACTGGAAGGGTGTTGCATATTCAAGAAGGTTGAGAAAGAACGCATTTACGGATTGAAGCTTCTTCAACATATGTCTGTGCGAGACATTAATGGTCGGTACAGGTATGATATAATGCTTCTGATTGTACGCTATATGGAAAATTTAATCATGTATTAATGTGAAACTTCCTGGAAGATTGCCGGCCGCGGTGGCCGAGGGGACTGAGGCGCGCCAGTCACGGTCTGCATGGCCACTACGGGCGGGGGTTCGAATCCCCCCTCGGGCATGGATGTTTGTGCCGTTCTTAGTGTTAGCTTGTCCATAAGTAGTTTGTAAGTTTAGGAACTGATGACCCCGTAGTTAAGTCCCATATCCTATACAAACATTTGATTAAAATTGTGTGCCGAAACCGGGGCTCGAACCTGGGACCTTTGCCTTTCGCAAAAGGCAAAGGTCCCAGGTTCGAGTTCCGGTTCGGCACACAATTTTAATCTTCCAGGGAGTTTCATATCAGCCCATACTCCGCTGCAGAGTGAAAATTTCATTCTGGCAAGTCTTAATGTGTTCTCTATGATCGCTAAAGATGGCTTAAGGTTCGATACATGTTGTAGCTCACAAAATTATTATATACAGAGAGCAAAATTTGAACTTGCAGTAGTGACCTGTACCACTACAGACTGCGGTGCACGCTACAGGCTCTTCATCTCGTGGCGTGCCAACAGGTTTTCTTCCTTTTTCGTAAAATTTCAGTATTTGCTTGTGTTTCTTTTGAGTCATTTTTGCCGAGCGCGAGAATGCCACGCGGAAAGTAGTGCTACCGCGACACGTAAACATCGATTGGTGGCGAAACAAAGTAGGGATATTTATCGGCTGCGGACAGAGAGGAATACTGGACGGCGGACCGTGTCGGCTCGCTTATCCCGCGCGCTATCGGAACGAAAAGAGCGCAGCCAGTCCTTAACACTTCCGAAGCAACCATAAGTTAGCGGCCAGAAATACTGCAGCCCCTTTGTACGCTTTTTGCTGCTCCACTTGTAACCCGGTGCGCTACTGCGCCTCCGAGTCTCGCGGATGCCAGCCGCCAGATAATTCTTGCCGTTTACTGCATTGCTGCAACATCCATTCTGCTTTGGCCTGCCGAACAGAAATATTGCGGGGCAGGTGCTAGTCCATCGCGTAGTACATCTTACCGTACTGCGACACGGCTATATGCGTTACTCGGCCGAACGCCGCCGGAGACACGGGTTCCTGTGCAGTTCCCTTTTGTTGGGGTGCTTCGAGCAAACAATACAACTCCAGTGGACGGAAAATGTAGGAATTTAGCTCAAACTACCATCTGACGGTTCTGCCGTTAAGTTACTCGCCCCCTTTCTGCCACTACGATTCTTGTTCTTGTTGTTGTGGTACTTTTCTTTGTTTGTAAATCTGTGGGACCAAAATATTGTGGTCATCAGTCCCAGACTTACAACACTACGATTCTTGTTCTTGTTGTTGTGGTACTTTTCTTTGTTTGTAAATCTGTGGGACCAAAATATTGTGGTCATCAGTCCCAGACTTACAAACTAATTAAACTACCTACGGACAACACGTACACCCATGCCCTAGGGAGGACTCGAACCTCCGGCAGAAGCGCCTTCGCAGTGCCTGACATGGCGCCTAGAACCGCTCGGCCATTCCTGTGCGGCTATTGTGGTATTCTCCGAACGAGATTATAGAAGTTGGTGATGATGTTACAAAGTTTGAGGGATGTATCAGTTTAAGTTAAGGGCACTGGGGGGCGCTTCAGTCACGGTCTGCACGGCCACTACGGTCGGGGGTTCGAGTCCCCCCTCGGGCATGGATACTTGTGCCGTCCTAGTTCGTAAGTAGTTCATAAGTAGTTTGTAAGTTTAGGGACTGATGACCCCGTAGTAAAGTCCCATAAGCTTTACAAACATTTGAACATTTTAAGGGCACTGGTCCGAAAACGGATGGTCGAAAATTGCGAGCGAAAATCTCTTAATAATTGATTACATGTGGCGGCACTGTTGGGAAGACTGCAGGATAGGTCATATTCATGCCGATGAGAATTTTCGAGTTAAAAAGGCAGTAAACAATCCTAAGATTGGTTTGAACACCACAGTGCTTTACTAGGCATGGTCCTGTTTGGAGGTGGTATGCCGTTGCCTTCCTCCGACCTTCGAACTGACTTACCCAGCCAGTAATAGGGGGACCTACAGTTTAACGTGGGTTCAAATGTTTGTACAACTATCGGACCAAACTGCGTGGTCATCAGTCCGTAGCTTACAAACTACTTAAACCTAGGTAAACTAACCTAATTACAACACACACACACCCATGCCCCGGGAGGACTCGAACCTCCACGGCGAGCAACCGCGCGCTCCGCAGCGAGACGCTTTAGACCGCTCGGTTACTCCACCGCGGCCAGTTAACGTGGGTACCGAACCACTGTGCTACTCGGTATTTTTCACATGAGCAATACTGCCAGAGATGAAAGAAGTGGAAAGTGACAGATAAAGATTCTAGGAGTTGGCGGGGATCGAACCCGCGACCTGTGGATTCATAGTCTGGCGCTCTACCGAGGCAACCGAGGCGCACGTTTTCGAGCTGTAGTTGTGAAAAGCAGTAACCCACTCGGTTAGCCATGTGGTCTAACGCACCGCTTTCCGAGACGGGGAGGCACATCGGTCCCGGTTTGAATCCACCCCGCAGATTAACGATAGCGGTCTGAGTGCCGACCAGCCTGGATGTGGTTTTTAGGCGGTTTTCCACATCCCACTAGGTGAATACCGGTCTGGTTCCCAAGTCCCACCTCAGTTACACGATTCGCAAACATTTCGTAATTCACATATAATACTATAAGCAGATATTTGGGGTACACATTTCCTCCCGGGTGGCATGGGGTGGCGACAGGAAGGGCATCCGGCCACCCCGTAAACATTAACACGCCAAATCCGGATTTTAACAGAGCTGAGCCTGCATGTGCGGGAACATGGCCAAAGAGAAAAACACAGATTACCAAGCAACGAGGGGACTGATGACCTATGAGTTTAGTCCCTTTTAAATACCAACAACCAAAGTGTGAGCAGGCATTATCACTGAATATGTACTGGGAAGGAAGGTAATTAGGGTTTAACGTCCCGTCGACAAGATGGTCATTAGAGACGGAGCACCCGCTTGGATAATTTTTGTCAGGGGTGGGAAAGGAAATCGGTCTTGCCCACTGGCGTGAACGATTCCGGGATTTGACTGGAGTGATTTAGGAAAACCACGGAAAACGTAAATGAGGTTGGGCGGCGGCGGGTCTGGGGCCGTCACTCTTCCACGACGACTAAGTCTTGCAGAAATCGGCGAAATGCCGAGGTAATGAACAGTGGGGCGAAGCTGATAGCAGGAGGCGTAGTGGTCAGCGCGACGCCTAAGCAGGAGGCAAGTCTTCTACTTTCCCCATTGATGTAAGTCCGTGCCCCTGGCATTGTAATTCCTAATTGTGTCTTGACATATCCGACACGTTACTCCCCACCTAACTTTGGGTTGAGAGTCTGTGACCAGCACTTTCACCTGATCTCTTCCCACTTGTTTTCTTCATGTGCCGCCATGTCTTTTGTACGGGGAGACGCACACCGACACAGAAAGGAATCTCCCGGTAAAATTTCTCACTGCCTCCGGCGTTGTTCATACTGCGCTGGGAAAATTAGAACAGGTACGGCACAACTGATTGCGATGAGGCCATTGTCGCAGGGAGACGCCATTTTGAACAACTGTATGAGTTGTTGCAGTATTTGAAAATTGTGCATGTATTGTACATGGAACTCATTACTCGGCATTTGCGGTCTCTCTGACAACAAGGTACGCGCGGCGATACCAGTCCATCAACAGAGGGGATATTCACTGCCGACTGAGTACGTCATGCCGCGTCGACTAGGGAGACTTGCTACGAACTGGGCGGCCGTTCCCGCCGGAAGTTCGAGTCTTACTCGGGCATGACTGTGTGTGCTGTCCTTACTGTAAGTTAGTTTAAGTAGTGTGTAAGTCTAGTGACTGATAATCGTGGCAGTTTGATCCAATAAGTTTATAAACATTCGAACATTTTGTGTACCGGATACAGAAGTTGGGCCCTTAGTCTGAGCACTGCGCGAGGCGAAGAAGTATCTGAAGTAGATTTTCGCGTCTAACTTCCCGGCTCAGTAGATTCTAGACTTGTGTCCCTTACTTTAAACTAATACAACCACCCTTTACCATTATCCGTGTTAAGTTTGTAATGTCATCACGGATTCACCACGTAAAATAGCCTATCAGTTCAAAACTTTCAAAGGCTGGTTAAAAAAAAATATAGAGAGATGTTAAGATAGTGGTTTAATGCTGCAGTCTCCCTCCCCCGTTCTCCCCATTTCATGTGGGAAAAGTTATCTGGGATGTTAAGGTTTCCCTTAATTTTCACTCATTATTAGGTCTCGGCGAACCATCGGAGCTACTGTGCACTGTGGCAGTCTGTAGGTTCGTACTGATAAAAGTCTTGTTTTTCAGAATAGCATGGTGTGCATTTCAAACACGTTACAGCAGAGATGGAAGAGACTTTGTTTTGTGGGTGTTATACGCGGTGTCTGGAACAAACATTGCACGCACTTCTCCATTCTTCACAACACTCCGAACAATGTTTAGATATATTTATTAGGTGCTGCATTGCGATTCGTGACACAACAACGTAAGCAGTTTGGCATCCTACTGCCACACGCCCATTATTTAACTCTGTCTCAACTAGCTGGTCGACACACATCCATCTTTTACAATTGTTATTTTAAGAGCCCAATGGAGTACTGCGCTGACACTGCCTATACACCGAGAACAAAATCAGTCTCTGCGAACAGCGTATATATTAAAACAATGTACAGTTAACACATTGAAAGGACATGCACACGTAGAGTCTCTGACTGAAAATCATTACCGAAGAGCCGTCGTCGCCATTGTCATGCGGGGCGAATGCTACTTGTTCATCTTTCGAATATGTTATTGGATGACACACTGTTAAAAGCATATATCTTCTGTTGGAACGACAGAAAATGAAAGGTGTAGCATCGTCATACTGTGCACGGCTCACAAACTTTTATGCAAGTTTGCAGTTACCCGTTGGCAATAATTTTTTTTTTTTTAGATGTATGGGACTTGGCTATCATTCCCTAGGCTTATAAACTACTTAAATCAAGTTAAAATAACCGAAGGACAACGCACAAACCCATGCACCATGGAGGACTCGAACCTCCGACAGCAAGCAACCGCGTGCTCCGCAGCGAGGCGCCTTAGACCGCTCGACTACTCCACCGCTGCTTGGCGATAATTGATTAACTTTGTACAAAATGTTCAAATGTTTGTTGAAGTTATGGGACTTAACTACGGGGTCATAGTCCCTAAGCTTACAAACTACTTATGAACTAGCTAAGACTACAGACGGCACAAATATCCATGCCCGAGGGGGGATTCGAACCCCCGGCCGTAGTGGCCATGCAGACCGTGACTGAAGCGCCTCAGTCCCCGCGGCCACCGCGGCCGGCGATTAACTTTGTACCATCTTGAGAGCTGATAGTAGGACTCAAACGTTTGTATAGCTTATGGGACTTAACTACGGGGCGCCGGCCGCGGTGGCCAAGGGGACTGAGGCGCTCCAGTCATAGTCTGCACGGCCACTACGGTTGGGGGTTCCAATCCCCCCTCGGGCATGGATATTTGTGCAGTCCGTAGTCTTAGCTAGTTCATAAGTAGTTTGTAAGCTTAGGGACTGATGACCCCGTAGTTAAGTCCCATAAGTTCTACAAACATTTGAACATTTTGAACTACGGGGTCATCAGTCCCTAAACGTACAAACTACTTACGAACTAGCTAACACTAAGGACGGCACAAATATCCATGCCCGAGGGGGATTCGAACCCCAGACCGTGACTGGAGCGCCTCAGTCCCCTCGGCCACCGCGGCCGGCCCGGCAAAGTAGGACTATGTCAAGTTTGCCCCTACCGAGCGAGGTGGCAACACACTGGACTCGCATTCGGTTCAAACCCGTCCCCGGCCGCCCTGATGTAGGTCTTACGTGATTTCCCCGAATCACTCCAGACAAATGCCCGGATGGTTCCTTCAAACGGCACGGCCGATTTCCTCCCGCATCCTAAGCAAATATCAGTCCGAGCGTGTGCTTCGTCTCTAATGATCACGCTGTCGACGGGACGTCGATCCCTAATCGTTGCAACTTGGCCCTCAATATCTGGCTGCTTAGAACGGCCCAGGAGGTAGCAAGGTGGCAGCAGAAGTGTCATTCAGGCGACATACTTGGCGCGCGGCGTCACCGCGCATTGTCGCGCCGCGTATGCGTCATACGCTTTCCCACAAGTAAGCAGTTAGGACGAAACGCGCATACGTGCCCGCGCCACCAAAGTGTGACTCAAGGGTGGAGCCTAGGAAGTGGGTGGACCCGGGAGGACACGCATCCGGCAGCGGCCACCAGCCCCGTGTGCGCCGCTCTCCCATTTCTAATTACTTCGGGATCTTTGGCTACCGCGCCTCTCAAAAAGGTTGCTAGTTTTGAAGCCATAAGCCGTCGGCACACGGAGCGTGTCTTCCAATTAGTGTGGTCAACGTGCCGAGTTTCTGACGTCACAACGTGCGAACCGCTTTCCAAGCGTGTGGGTCAATATCAAACGTGTCAGAAATTTTGTACGTGCGTCTGAACGTCCACCAGTAAGATGGTAGAACGACACCTATTTCACACCAGGCTATCCGGGATGGAAGAGCACCTCCTGTCGCTAGAGAGACGAAGACGCCGTTAATACAAGCTCATATTTGGTGGCTTTTGCGTATATAACGCCGGCCGCGGTGGCCGAGGTGACTGAGGCGCTCCAGTCACGGTCAGCACGGCCACTACGGTCGGGGGTTCGAATCCCCCCTCGGGCATGGATATTTGTGCCGTCCTTAGTTGTAGGTAGTTCATAAGTAGTTTGTAAGTTTAGGGACTGATGACCCCGTAGTTAAGTCCCATAAGCTTAACAAACATTTGAACATTTGATTTTTGAGCGTATATAACTTGGGTGTTACGTTTATGTCATTTCAAAGCAAGTCAAAGTAACCCAGTCAACTGACGATATCCCGAAAACCGGTCGTTATAGGTTATATTTGTGGTATTAAAAAGACTGAAACAGTCATATATGTTTAATATATCGCACACTCCGCTGCAGAGTCAAAGTTTCATTCTGGAAATATCCCTTAGGCTGTGGCTAAGCCATGTCTACACCATATCCTTTCTTCCAGGAGTGCTAGTCTTGCATGGTTCGCAGGAGAGTTTCTGTGAAGTTTGGAAAGTAGGAGGCGAGGTACTGGCGGAAGTATGGTTGTGAGGCGGCATCGTGTGGCGTGTCAGGATAGTTCAGTCGGTAGAGCACTTGCCCGCGAAAGGCAAAGGTCTCAGGTTCGAGTTCCGGTTCCGGCACACAATTTTAATCTGCCATGAAGTTTCAGTCCTATGTGGTTAAAGAATTTTTGTATACTGCCTAGTAAAGCACTGTGGCGTTCAAACCAATCTTCGGATTGTTGACTGCTTTACCTTTTTTATTTTTATTTGACACGATCGCCGTACAGTCCCATGCGGACATTCTGGCGCTCCCTCCTCCACCTCCTCAAGACGCAGCCCTCCTCTCCCACATTGGCATTCGTCTATGACGTCTGATTTCCACATTTCACACTTACTCGTACGACGAAGCTGGATAAACATTTCGTGCAATGCAAATTTATTAGCTTCTGCGCCGAAGTAAGGTTTGATGGGTATTTTTATGAGCTTAACATGCCTCAATTGTGACTTCAGCATTGAGAAGTAAAAGGGAATGAGGAAACATGAAAAGAAGTTACTGACAAAGGATAAAAAATTAATTTAGAGAAGAGTGACTAGAAGAGCAGCGATGTAAATGTAATTAATGCGAAAGGGAGTAGTATGGAAGGACGCCATGCATCTTTCCCCTTCTAAACACAGCTTTCTGCATTTAAAAAACTGTGGCATATGAGGAGCGGTGCATATTTTATATTGCTTCTATGGGTAAAGGAACTATTAAGCATTCTAAAGCTGATAATTTTCATTATTTCTTTACTATAAAGATTTTCACATCTATAGGGGCTTTCTAGCTGACCTAGGTATTTTTCAGTGTTGTATAGTCGTGTGGGAGAAAGTAGGTTGGCAAAACTGCTGCTAGTCGGTTTCGCAATCTTGAAAGACGCCCGCAAGGTGACACCTCCAGTGTGTCACCGAGCGCCGTGGCCTCGCATTCCGGAAGACTGCGGTTCAAACTCGCCTTCGACCATCCAGCTTCAGGTGGTGCGGGATTTCCTAAACTCGCTACAGGAAAATGCTGGGATGGTTCTTATGAAAGGGCGCAGGTGATTTCTTTGCCCGCCCTCCGAGCGTGTGCTCCGTCCCTCATGACCACGTTGTCGACGGAACGGCAAACCCTAATCTTCCTTCCAGGTAGCGGTTCATTTCAAATGTTCGTTAACTTACAAACTCATTATGAGCTAACTTATATTAAGACAACACAAACACTCATGCCCGCGGGAGGATTCGAACCCCCGACGGGGAACGGCCTCGCACATCGGAGCATAGCGCCTCAATGCGCTCGGCCACTCCGCCGCGGCAGCGGTTCATTTATTATCTGTTTCAGAGTGTAGTAGCAAACTTTCAGTAAGACGCTAGATTTTATGGACGATTTATACTTCCAACGTCTTCAAAAATGTACAAATGTTTGTATTGTCTATGGGACTTAACTACGGGGTCATCAGTCCATAAACTTACAAATTCCTTATGAACTAGCTAATACTAAGGATGGCACAAATATCCGTGCTCGAGGGGGGATTCGAACCCCCGACCGTACTGGCCGTGCAGGACGTGACTGGCGCGCCGCAGACCGCTCGGCCACTGCGGCCGGCGGCGAGCAGTTAGAGAAAGGAACGGTAGAGAAATATTACGAAAGCTGGTCGATGGACCCTCTGCAGAGTAAATATTTAGATGTATATGACTTTCATTTTCTCGTTAATTCAACCTTTGGGAGCCATTTTAAAATTTTGTCGCCCCCGAAACTTGCCATCGCTGTCCACGTCGATTGACGATTCTGCGGGTTGCAGCAGCAATCATTCGCCGAGTGTAAAGGCTAGTTCACATGACGACACTAGGATTCATGAAACTGCGCTACTGGCCAGTGCGCATGCGCGGCAGGCGTTCGCGCAACTCGTTGCCGAAACTAAACAGTTCCGGCACCTTCCAACTTTGGCGAAACTGATTGCGCGTGTTTTTAGGTTAGGTGATAACCAATACAGAACAAAACACAACATAAAGGGGAGGGGGAAGGAAGAAATAATTCTGTTTTTGAACATATATGCGATGCATAGGTGTTTGTGCCATTTTAACGGTGAAAATTTCAGGAATAAGCTGCGGCGTGTTAGTGCTTTTGAAGCGATTATTCGTGAATTAAATATTCTTGGGTTGACGATTACTGAATTGCAGACTAAAGTACAGTCAATTCCAAATACCTATACAAACGAACTATGGCAATTGTGGATTTGAGAACACGGTACCGATATTGTAGAGATATCTATTTGACAAGAAACGTAATGCAATTTGTAATTTCAGTTCTGGTGACAATGCTGGTAACAGTATCTTGTTTCTTTATTGCATTACTAACTCTGTTTAAAAGGAACGTAAACTGCTCTGGTGACATTCTGAGTTGATTAAAATAACTTCTAGGGTTTTCGATCACAATTTTTTTTTCAGCAACCGATCTTTTTAATCCAGTCACGAACCCAAACACGTTTCTTGGTTTTTTTATGTTTAGTCTTATGCAGCGACTTCACACAGAGAAGCAATAGCTCCGCCACAACTTTTACAGCTACCAAAACGATCAGTCTACGACGACTACGGCACTCACAAAACAACGAAACTGGAGTGAATGCAATTGGTGCCCTGTCTACAGACATACACGAAACCAGTTGCGCGCAACTCATTTCATGAAACGAGTGTCGCAACCTAGTGTCGTCGTGTAGACTAGCCTTAATAGACGTCAGCTGTCGGGCCTGAGCCTGGGACGGATCGGACGGTTGCGGTGGTAGCAGCCACATGCCTCTGTAAAGGTGTCGACGGCCACCGGATAACACGTCCCAGTGTGACCTGCGCACCAGAGAGAAAGAGCGCGGTGCCGTGGCAGGGGGTGGAGTGCGAGGGTGAGCGGCTGGGAGGGTGGTTTTTGGCAGCGCATGCCACAGCTGGCCGGGTAAATGTCGATCAGTGGAACGGACGAGGAGCGAGCCGGCCCGAGCGCCAAAGGAGCGCGCGGTTGCCAAGTCTCGCGACCTGGCCGAGCAGCCGCCGCAGCCACAGCCGCCACAGCGCGGCCGCCCAACGGGACCGCGCTCTCCGCTCCTCATTACATCATTCATCTGCCTGCCGCTTCTTCTGCTTCCATCCCACACTCATATTGGCACACGGCGACGAGATCCACCGCCACACCACTTCTCGACCCTTCCACCCTCCGACAGCACGTGGGAGAAATGAACACCTACATTTCCGCTTTCATTTCTCTCGATTTGTTAACCGCGGTCATTCCTCGCTATGTAGTTGTAGACGCGCCGAGTAGTACGATTTGTGCGCAATTATCACCAATTTTACGGCCACCCCTGCTAAAGTCACGGAATTCGCTATGACGACACAAAGTTTTCCGTTGTATGATCTTCTCAACTGGTTTTGTTTCAAAATTCCCGATTGAGAACACACAAAAAATTGCCTGAGGCTGTAATGAAATGTTTCGCATTTTATTATACCATTACTGTGTATTTAGCTTAGTCGATAACTTTTAATGTCGTATTATTTATCGTGTAATCTCAATTTACACTTCGCCTATGCAGGGCCTCACACCTTTTGCTGTTCAGTGTCAATGACCACTTTTCGCACCACACATACGAGGTATGTCCACAAAGTAAGTTCCGTTTGGTTATATAAACCAAACGTGAAAGATACAGAAAAAATATTTATTGTATAAAAATCTGCAACTGTTCAACTACTTTTCTACATAAGTTCCGAAATTTTGTAGACACTTGTCATAGCGTGGGGCAAGTTTTTGTGTGCCTTCTTCATAGAAGGTTGCCGCCTATGTATTCAGCCATGTGGCCGCGGGGATTA
Organism: Locusta migratoria; assembly: GCA_026315105.1. Lineage (NCBI taxonomy): Eukaryota > Metazoa > Arthropoda > Insecta > Orthoptera > Acrididae > Locusta > Locusta migratoria. The sequence goes on along the minus strand of CM048755.1, from coordinate 77,323,097 downwards.
AGGCGCTCCAGTCACGGTCTGCACGGCCACTACGGTCGGGGGTTCGAATCCCCCCTCGGGCATGGATATTTGTGCCGTCCTAGTTCGTAAGTAGTTCATAAGTAGTTTGTAAGTTTAGGGACTGATGACCCCGTAGTTAAGTCCCATAGACTATACGAACATTTGAACAGCCATGTGGCAAACATGTTCTTTCAACTCATCATCGTTGAAGTGTTGACCACCAAGGACAGATTTTAGGTGTAAGAAGAGATGAAAGGAGTCTTCTTCTTCCATTCACGTTGCCGCCCGACCTCACAAGGCGAATGTGACCAAACAACTCTTACGGGAATTTCACTGGGACGTGTTTGATCATCCTCCGTACTGTCTCGCTCCTAGCGACTTTCTTCTTACACTTAAAACCTGTCCATGGTGGTCAACACTTCACCGATGATGACGAGCTGAAAGAACATGTTACCACATGGTTGAATACCAGGCGGCAACCTTCTACGAAGAAAGCAAACAAAGACTTCTGCCACGCTATGACAAATGCCTACAAAATTTCGGAAGCTATGTAGAAAAGTAGTTTAATAGTTGTATATTTTTGTACAATAAATATTTTTTCTGTATCTGTACACGTTTGTTTTATATAACCAAACGGAACTTACTTTGCCGCGGTGGAGTAGCCGAGCGGTCTAAAGCGTCTCGCTGCGGAGCGCGCGGTTGCTCGCCGTGGAGGTTTGAGTCCTCCTGGGGCATGTGTGTGTGTGTGTGTGTGTGTGTGTGTGTGTGTTTGTGTTGTCCTTAGGTTAGTTTACCTAGGTTTAAGTAGTTTGTACGCTACGGACTGTTGACCACGCAGTTTGGTCAGATAAATCTACAAACATTTTGAACTTACTTTGTGGACATACCTCGTATATCGTGTCCAAAGCATTTTGCAACTGATTTTGTTCTTCTGACGACGGCACGGTAAGCGACAGATTCGTGTACAAACAGTCGAACAGGACTGCATATTTTATCTTTGAATTAGTTTGTGTAGCTTAGAAACACATTAGCACCTGAAATACTTTCTCGTGGAACACTATGTATCACTTTTTGTTTCCTCTACGACTTTCCATCAGATAAAATGAACGAAATAACGAAACCAGTCGTACATCAGGGGATGGATATTTTTTTTTCCTTCGTAGACGGAGGGGCTGCGGCTCGGTAGCACAGTGGTAAGAGCACCTGACTACAAATCCAAAGGTCGCGGGTTCGATCCCCGCCAGGTTCTGGGATTTTTTTCTCTGTCACTTTCCTCTTCTTTCACCACTGTCTGTGAAAAATATCGAATAGAATCGTGGTTCGGAACCCACGTTAAACTGTAGGACCCCCTATAACTGGCTGGGTAAGTCAGTTCGAAGGTCGGAGGAAGGCAACAGCATACCACCTCCAAACATGACCATGCCTAGTAAAGCACTGTGGTGTACAAATCAATCTTCGGATTGTTGACTGCTTTACCTTCTTTTTACCGCAAAGTTGTCTGAAACATTGTTAACATTACTCTATTTGCTATTGTACCTTCGCGTGTTTTTTCGTTATTATAACACTATCGTCGTTTCCTACGTATCTGAACTTTTAACGTTGGGGTTAAATATTGCAGTACAGGTAAAGTGTAGCTTTTTAGTAGAATAAGTAAATAATGAAACATCTTAATAAAATTATACACAGAAAAATTTTCCATAATGATTAAAGTTTCTTGGGTTTGTCTTGAGAGGATGCTGTAGCTCATCTTAAAAATTGATGAAATCACTAAGTATAAACAAATACAACTCTAAAATAACTATTTCGAGCTTTAACTGGGGAGCGATACTGATACTGGCAGAATGGGGATAGAAACTGCATCACAAAAATGAGACTAATAAGCGGGAGTGGTCGCGTGGTCTAAGGCATCATGCTGCGGGCACTCCCGCCGGAGGTCCGAGACCTCCCTCGCCCGTGGGTGTTTGTGTTGTCCTTAGCATAAGTAGTTTGTAAGTCCAGGGTCCAACAGGTTTACCAACATTTTAACTAAATGAACAGGACAAAATATTTGAATCCAGGATACAATTCCTTTCCCCCTGTGCACATCTTTGTAGGCTTGGTGTATGGGAGCATGTCTTGGCTTCGCGTGTTGAGATGGCACTTCCGTGGACTTACTGCGCTCTTACGTAACAAAAGATTTGTAAAAGATTGCGAAAGAATATCACGAGTTTATTCCACTGCAAATGTAGTTTCGTTTGCAGCAGTTCTTGCGTGGGTGTACTTACAATCAAGATCATTTTTGTTTGTTTAAAAGAGCGGATTAATATCGAGAGAGTCTAGTTTTAGAGGCCGGGAACAGAGATGACGTTCTCCTTTTGTCAATTAGTATTAGTAGAATTTGTCGGGAAGGGCCATCTGCCTACTGGCCACTTGGCTAACGAGTGTTGAACTTTGACAGTGGACGGTGAGAACTTGTTGGAGCAGCGCCTCACGCTTCACATCAACTGATTGGAATCGCTTGCCACGGCCACGAAAGTGATTTCTCATCGCTACGAGAGCTACAAATAAGAGGTACAAGAGCGAACTTAAAGCCTGCTGATGATGTGAAACATGAGAATTAGAACCGACGGTTGGCCAAGGGGGCAGGTATAAGGAGGGATGACCAAAGATCACAGTTTTCTTGGGGTGTGTATGTAATCGGCTTGTTCCTAATGGTTCTGTTTGTTTATTTAGTTAAATTATGTTTTAAATGCTATTTAGAGGTATTTCCTGTACGTTCATCAATGATATTGGAAGTATTCGATTTTCTTTGCTGAGTTATCTTTCCGACATTTAGTAAAACGTTGGTCTTTTTTAAAAAAAAAAACCTCGATGAAAGAGGGCAGTTTACAAATAAAAATATCAAAAATAAAACTGGTTCTCAGATAGTTACGTGTTATTCACACATTCAAATGTTTGTAAACCTATTGGAAGAAACTGCTATGGTCACCAGTCCCTAGACTTACAAACTACTTAAACTAACGTACACTAAGGACAACACACACCCATGCCTGTGGCAGGACTCGAACCTCGGAGGGGAACGGCCGCCCAGTCCGCAGCATGACGCCTTAGACCACGCGGCTATTCCGCGCGGCAATCGTGTTGTTGGTGTTTATAAATATACGACAGAGACACACCCCATATGTGAAGTTACGGAGAAGTTAACAACAGAATACAAATTTTCACACCATGCTTCAGTCTACATGTAAACATATGACTTATAACATGTTTCATCGATATGTATGTGCTTGAAATGCATTATAATCATACTCTACCAAAGCTGTCTATTAACATTATTATAATTTAGCCGTTTTCAGTACATTTACCTATGTACAAATAAATAAATGGATGATATGTAGTTAAATTATATTTTGTATTACGATGTAAGATCGTAACAATACACAAAGGAAATAGTGAAAGTGGTTAGAGGCGAAGCGCCGCATCAATTAGAGAAGAAACAGGTGCATTTATTGGTCGATACTTGGTTATTTAATCACCGCAGCATTCTCTGGCAGCTCTTTGGAAATAATACCTGAACAAAGAATCGAACGCGTCTCGTCCCGAATCCGAGCCTCGCGCCTTAACCTCTGCATTACCTCGTTGTGCGATATGGAAAAACGAGAAAATAGTTGCTGTTGCTTGTACGTAGACAACATAATGCATGTTTGGATGCTAATGAGTTTATCAAAACGAAACACTGTAGGTATGTGCGCGTGGTTTAGCTGCAATTATTAGGATTCGCGAGTGAGAGTGTTAAGCGAGAAGGTTACACTGCGCGGTATAACAGGTTATTCAGTGGTCTGTGCGTGCGACAAAGGTGGCAAGACGAACGACCAGTACGCGCTGGCATTCGGGAGAAGCGCCTTACAAGAGCTGTACACGCTGTTTTCAGAACGAGCCCGGCCGCTGCCTGTCATACTAACTACTCGCCGCAGACATTGTCTCTCCCCGCAGCATTTGCCAGGGCTCTTGAGTAGCACCAGTCACAGATTTGTCCAATTTGTTAGGTTGGCGTTCAAATTTACTCAACTTGGAGAATCACATTGTTAATAGTAGGGTGCGACTTCTGAGGTGTAATATTCACAGAAGATAACCGAAATAGAACTCAGAAATACATGTACTCTTTTTTACTTTCATTTAAAGAAGGTATGTGCATCGGTTGCACAGTGGTAGAGTGCCAGACTACGAATCCAAAGGTCGTGGGTTCGATCCCCCCGCCAGGTCTTAGGATTTTTATCTGTCACTTTCCACTTCTTTCACCTCTGGCAGTGTTGCTCATGTGAAAAATACCGAGTAGCACCGTGGTTCGGAACCCACGATAAACTGTAGGTCCTCCTATAACTGGCTGGGTAAGTCAGGTCGGAGGAAGGCAATGGCATACCATCTCCAAACAGGACCATGCCTAGTAAAGCACTGTGGTGTTCAAACCAATCTTCGGATTGTTGACTGCTTTTTTTTTCTTTTTTCTTTTTTTTTTTTACGTCTTGGGAAACATAGCTTCTTCCGACTGAACACGTGACAATGTGACACTCTCTCTTGAGAGAACCCATCGATCCACAAATCTTCGAAATATATCGATCAAGGAAGTTGCAACATTGCTGCGTGCTAACCGTTCCCAATCGGTAGATGCTCCGCAGCAGCAATAGAGGTCAGCTATGGCATTTGCCACAAAATTCTGTCATGTCTCTTGTTACCCAGCACAGTGTGCCACGAATCCTGTCGCGAGACCAACGCGAAGATAGCACGACCATTTGTGGCAACCTCATCCGTTGTGCGTTTCTCAATCGGATAGTAACTGGATGAAAGATGGTGTTTGTTTCACGATCAGCAACTGAAATGACAATCAGCCACTTGGAATGCGGCAACGTTTACAACATATCCTCCAGGCGTCAAGTTTCAGAATTGGTTGACTGTACCACGTATTAATACGGGAGGCGACTGAAATCAGGTTATTCGAAAATAACATCAATAGAGATTCAGGATATGCACTCAGCAGTACATGGAAGCGAGCACTGGAGAAGGAGAAAGAACATAGGATGGCCAACGCCACCTAGATACAAGGCCTGTGCGCTGCCTACCAAGAGTAGTCATAACTCAAGCAAACTATTTGTCTTATGTGGCGTTGTGCGGAGTTTGGAAATACGTACACGTTTCACAATCTGTTTCAGAATGTTCTTGATGTTGTTTGTGTGATTCACAGACAAATTTGCTTTGGTATAAGCTACTTATGAACTATTAGTAAGATATCTTACCGATACTGGGATCGGCCGATTCATATTGGGCATTTTGTCTCATACTAGCAAAAATCTGCACAAAGAATCACATAGATAACGGGAAAAACATTCTGAAACACAGTGTGCAACGTGTACGTATTTCAAAACTCAGCACAACGCTACATAAGACAAATAGTTTGCTTGTGTTATGACTACTGTTGGCAGGCAGCGCACAGGCCTCGTACCTAGGTGGCGTTGGGATGACTCCCAGAACTTCAAAAACTTTTCGCAGATTACCTCCTGCTGCGAGAGATGGCGCTGCTACAACGTGGAATAGAATGCGCTAGAAAATTCTAGGTGGTCAGATGGCACCACCCAAGTATGCGCCATTACCGCTGTCACGTAAGCCAGCCAATGAGAAGCAAATGTTCAAATGTTTGTAGATCTATCGGACCAAACTGCGTGGTCATCAGTCCGTAGCTTACAAACTACTTAAACCTAGGTAAACTAACCTAAGGACAAACACACACACCCATGCCCCAGGGAGGACTCGAACCTCCACAGCGAGCAACCGCGTGCTCCGCAGCGAGACGCTTTATACCGCTCGGCTACTCCACCGCGGCAATGAGAAGCCTTCACCTGGTTATATAAGCGGAAGCCCTCAGTTCACGGCGGTCAGTTTTACTCCTGATGACGACTATGGTGGATATAGTCGAAAGCTTGAGCCCCTACACATATCTGACGCGGCAAGAAAACCGAGAACAATGTATGCAAGGACTCCGTCGCGAAAGACTTCGTACTCGTATTAATAAGGATGTTCGTATAATACACACAATAAGCTTGTTAAAGTTCGTTCGTACCCATTCTAGACAGGTATCCCGTACCGATAACGTAACCGCATCACAGACAAATACGTTTCATTTTTCTTTCAGTGTATTCTTTGCTAATGTAATGAGTACATTAACATCCCAAGCGGAAGAAAGAGCTACATTTCTAATTTATATAAATTAATTGCCAGTAATTATTCGGTGAGAAAAGCGAATATTAACAAAGCCGCTTTTTCAGTTCAAAAGTTTATCTACGGCCTTGCCTGGAACGCAGTAGAAAAAATGAGCTGTTAAGAAGAATGCTTTGCAGCTGATAGTAGAAGGGAGCAAGTGGTAAATGTTCGGCTGTCACAGCTGTACTGGGACGCTTGTCGGCTCGACGAGAATATATCACTTGCCTACGAATGACGCCGAAACGACCAAACTGGTCGTCGGATTAAGAACCGCATTAATTCCGGAAATCGAAATGGCGGTCGTTTATCTTTTTGGCCCGCTGCATAAACTGAGATGTACGTACGGGCCGGACACGGGCTGCATAGTAGGCGGGAAGAAATATGGAAGTCGGGAGGAGCAGCAATCCGCTTTATTGTGAGCTCTCCTAAATCGATCAGCAAGCAGCCTCTGTACATTTTTCGGTGGATTTGCATCTCATTAGGCGGCACGGTGAATGTGGGAATATGGCGGCAACGCGAGGTGTGGCTCCGTCTCTATCTGACCGCTGCTTATTAAAACTCTTCCGCTCCTACCTCGGTCACTCTTCGTTCTGAAGCAAATATCGTAAATAATTCCCTTTTCGTTATTGTTCTATCGCCACCCTCGCCGTCGAATGTGAGTCGGCTGCGGGCCAACATGCCATTCTTCGGCGACGAGCATTTAATCTAACATATACCTTTGACGTACTTTGACGTCAATTTATTGAATACTCCGATATTTCCAAGTTTTCGTTTTTTAACGATAACTAGAAATCTATTGGGCATATGGACTTCGTTCAGTACTTAGATTAAAGTTAAATAACTGCTCTATAACTTTTTTGTATGACTTTCCCCGTGGGATGATCATTAAAGCCAATATTCTAGCCGAAAGATGACTAAAATCGAAAATTTGAACTTTCTGGAGAAATAAGTCAATATTTGAAGTCCAATATCTCGGGAACTATTGGACTTACAGAGCTGCGGTTGGGCTTAAATTTTAGAATATTTTATCTATATTAATAGAGGTGTAAGTGACCTTACGTCAAAAAACCACCCTTCACGAGTTATAAGCCAAAACCAGAAAAAACTACGAAAATATCGAGGTTTTTTAGCTCTTAAAAGTTACGCAAAAGGATTTCGAAGCTGCAAACTTGGTTTAATACTACTCTAATATGTGCTAACAACATACCAAAAATTCAGCTTCCTGCAATTTTTTTGGACCTAAACATACCTGACGACTGGCCTATCAGGTTTGTGGTCTTTTGGAAGAAATTAGCTGACAACCCGTCGTTTCCCGGGTATTCACGAGGGGAGTTGCAAAATAAGTTTCCCCTGTCGACTGTGGGCAGAGTCGTGTATGAAAAGAAAAAAAAAACATAACGAGACATTAAAGATAAGACATATCTTTATTTTTCTACGTAATTTCCGAGTACATTGCGACATTTGTCAAACCGATTTATAAACTTCAAAAAGCCGTCCAGGAAAAAATCGAGGCGTTGCATACGGAAGAAGCGTTGAACGGCTATGGAGTTGGAACATCCGTCATCACTTGTCCGAAAGAAGTTCAAAAGCACTCCTTCTGCAGGTAAAGTGCTACTCACGTTTTCTGGGACGCCCAAGGAGTTTTGGTGCTGGACTTTGTGGAGGATGCAATCATCAATGCTGCGCGGTACTGTGCCACTCTGTCGAAATTGAAGGAGGTGATTCGGAAAAAGCGGCCTGGCCTTTTCGGAACTGGCGTTCTGCTGTTGAATGACAATGCGAGACCACACTCGGCGAAGGCAACGCGAAACCGTATTGCACCTCTTGGTTGGGAGCGCCTTCACCATCCGCCATACAGTCCTGATCTCGCACCCAGTGACTTCCGTCTGTTTCCAGCTTTGAAGAAGGCTCTCGTAGGAAGGCGCTTTGGAAGCAATGCTGACGTCAAACAAGCCGTTCGACGCTTCTTCCGTATGCAACGCTCTGATTTTTTCCCTGGAAGGCTGTTTAAAGCTTACAAAGCGGTATGACAGATGTCTTGTAAATTATGTAGGAAAATAAAGATATGTCATAAATTTAATGTCTCATTCTATTTTTCCCCTCCTTTCATACGCAATTCTGACCAAGTGGACAGGGGAAACTTATTCTCCAACTCCCCCTCGTACTTATCGCAATGTTGTGTTGTCCATTCCATCCTCCTCCTCTGTCTGCCCATCTTCTATCCCCCTATCTGTTAAAAATTTCGTATATTTACCAACGTATGTGGTGATATCTGAAACGATGCCGAAGTTTATTGTAAGGTACTATCTGCTATGCACCATAGAGTGACTCCGTCGAAAAACACATATATGTGATAACTTTGGTGAAGATTTTCATTCTGTTGGAATATACTCCCGCTATAAACAGTACCAAATCTTATGTATTGAGTGATCTTCCTCTTGTTTTGAAGCTACAAAATCGGCATAAAACTGTAGATTTGTCTCGAAATGTGTTGTAAAGTATTCTCCGCTATGCACCGTACGAAATCTTACATAGACACTGCCGTTCCTTTTATTTTCGATTTCAAGTGTGCGAAACTTCATCAAGATAGGAGAATAACTGTAGATTTGTATGAATTAAAAGTAAACGGACACTAATTACACGTAAAAGATAGTGATTAAATTTATGAAGTTCTCCGGTAAAATATTAAGAATCTGCACTTGGAGTGGATAGTTCGGAAGAGATTGAATGGTTCTTGCGTGAGACGTAGGATATCATTGTAGCAAGGAACGTCGGTATTTTAGGAATGCGTGTAATTCGGGATACGTTGGATAGGCCACGCCACTTAGTTCAAAATGTTAAAATTATTTGTAAAGCTTATGGGCCTTAACTGCGGGGTCATCAGTCCCTAAACTTACAAACTACTTATGATTTACCTTATAGTAAAGACGGCACAAACATCCATGCCCGAGGGGGGACTCGAACCCCCGACCGGGAACGGCCTCGTGCATCGTAGCATAGCGCCTCAATGCGCTCGGCCGCTCCGCCTCGGCACGCCACTTAGTGAGAAAAGCTGCGGGCGTCGGGTCAGAAGGGTGTGTTGGTTAGCATCGGTAGCATACGAGGATTGGGAAACGTTGTGGTGGTTGTGGAATGCGCAGGCTACACAGAGGTGTTCAGTGTGCGTGGGAGGGAGGAGAAAGTGACGATCTGGAAAAGAGCGCGTGCAGAAGACAAGCAGTGAAAGGTTTTGAAGAGATTGACAGAACTTTCCGAGCTACATTGTGGGTGCAGATTACGAGTAGGAGGTTTCCGGGTGTAGTCTTAAGTTGAACGCCGTTTTCGTACAGTTAAATATGGCTGTGTGACATGTCCACTTGGGAAGAGTCGACTACTTTTCGATTTGATTGCTAACTGAAATTGCGCCGAATGTCTGTCACATGGTGTCCGGATGCCTTTGATCTGACTCTGTATGTGAAGTGCCTTTGCCCCACACGGTAATGTGCGTTGTCGAGTGTAGATATTTAAAGCTCGTTCGTGCGTGCCATTTTTGTCATAGGAACTTAGTTGGCGTATGCCCATGTTACGTAAACTTTGTCCTCTGATTTTCACCGATCCAGGAGGAGAGTCTGCTTAGTTCAGTGACTCATATTTGTTGCTGTGTAGCAGCACCTTGGTGGAAAATTAGCCGGTAGTAACCGTTGCCCAGGGATCGCCCGATTGCAGTGATCACAATCTACGGGGAGGGTTCTTCCTTGATCCCCAGCCTTGATCCCCAGTTTCAAAGAAACTTGCCTCAAGATTGAACGTGCTTCGTAAGATTGCTGGCAGCAATTGGGGTGCGGACGCCAATACCCTACGCTTTGCTGCGCTCGCTCTTGTGTATTCTGCTGGGGAACACTGCGCGCCAGTGTGGGAAAACAGCGCTCACACAACAAAGATTGACGTCCAACTTAATGAAGCCATGAGGATTATCACTGGCACAGTCAGATCTACGCCCATTCAGTGGTTACCTGTCCTGGCTAACATTGCTCCGCAAGATCTGAGGAGGAAAGCAGCTAAGGTGAAAGTGATAAAGAATGTCGAGGCGCACAAGAATTCTCCCTTGTATGATGCTCTAAGGGATCCCCCAGAATGTCGTCTGAAATCACAACCTCCCTGGTGTGACACAGAAAGCACCACTTCCTTCGACGTGACCTCCAAGTGGCAAGAACGCTGGAAGGAAAATCCACCGCACAACGGCCACCTCGTGCAAGATCCATCCAAGAAGGTTGAGGGATTCCATCTACCACGCCAAACCTGGTCGAGACTGAACCGCATCAGGACTGGTCAAGGGAGGTGTGCTTACAACATGAAGAAGTGGGGTTTCCTTCCATCTTCTGACTGTGACTGCGGGGCAGAGGAGCAAACCGTAGGGCACATCGTCAAGCAGTGTCCACTGCGAGCATTTAATGGTGACTTGGAGAGTTTACATCAAGTGACAGAAAGTGCTCTGGACTGGCTGTTAAATTTGGATATTTCCATTTAATTGTATGTATATATCCTTGTATACTTGTGAAAACCATACGATAAATAAATACATAAATAGTGACTCATATTCGGGAGGGCGACGGTTCAAGTCCGTCTCCGTCCATCCGGATTCAGGTTTTCACTCGATTTTTGCAGGCAGATGCTGAGATGGTTGTTTTGAAAGGCCAAGAGTTTGCTACCCCATCGTAACAAAACGAGACGAGGGCGTTGCGTGGCGCGCGGTGGCGGTGGCGGCGTTTGCGTAAGAGTGGCACGAGCACGACCACGACCGGCGGTCAGCTCGTGACAAGCGGCCCCCCAACTTTAACTTTCTCCGCAGACAATGCGCCTTGTGTAATTACCACGGCTGCATCCAGTCTGCCGGCCGCACGACCTCCGTATTTCTCCCGCTGATCGGAGACAAGGCGCTGTTGGGAATTCCTGCGCCTCATCTATACGCTCTCGCCCCGACCGTGGCACTGCACTCGTGTGCGGATGAGGCGCTTTCCTTAAACACTGCTTCACCGTCTACCCTCTTACGACTTCGGCGTACTACGTTAGGGAAACACGATGACCATCCTCTAACTTTTTCTTGTGCAAGTCAGTTTCAGTTCACACGAACTACATCGTTACCAGTTTTTAATTAATACCAGTGCATAGCTGTCAACTATTACGGTTTGTCCGTAATTGTTACGGAATTATCGTCATGTGTACGGAGTTACGGGAAGTTCGTGAAAAATTACGGAAACTAGACATTTTACGATCTGATGTGTTTTAAGAAAATCGGACTAGGTACTATCTACATTTCGGTAATAGCCGATAAAAGTTTTATATTAAATCCCGCCCATAATCTCCTACACACGTACCAAATGCACGCTCACACATCCAAGATCTATGTAAATACTATGGTCTATAATGAGTATCATGTCTTTGGTTGAAGCTTAACAGCCCACGTGTTTTACCGGGTGGCGGAAGTTAGCCAGTTCGTTTCCGAAGAGAAAAGCTTCTACTGGCTTTTCTAGCGTGTACCTGCTTTCATAGCAGCGTTGTGCAGCTAGAATTAAATATAAGTGATGAGCCATTTGTGACACCTCTGTTCAGTGGTTTTATTCGTCGTTTGAAATGCAAAACTATTTTGTGTATCCTTAACTGCTAAGGATTTTATATTTAAAAAATGCAAGGAATTTCACCCTTTTCTGTTCCTTCGACAACTGTTACCTTTTCGTAAAAACAGTTATTTGAGACTTACAGGAATATTTCTAAGCCACTCACGGTATTTACACAAATGTTTTAAGTTCTTCCAGCTAACCTCAGTGTTTTGATACAGAATAGTTTTTATACGGTTCGTGGCAGATATTTATGAATACAGTGTCAGGCTTAAATTTTTAAAATATTCTTGGGACACGGCCGTAACTCCACGTCCTCTTTGGTCTTGCGCATCATTACTGACAGCCATTTCTAAAGGTTGGCAGCTGTGCCAGTGGTTCAGTAAAATCCCGAAAAAAAGTAGATCGTGCCAAAAGTAGTATTGTTTATTTTGATTCTCGCATTTTTTCAAAATGTTGTTATCGCACGCGTATCTTTTAAGACGCTCAGGAAGCGCACTTAACGTGCTACAGCGATGCCTACACAGTTTTGAGGTCCAGATTCTCTTATGAATCGCGTGAGTAAGGCTACGGGCGCTCCTTCGGCAAGAAGAGGCGAAAGGCACCAGCTCGTATGCCACTCGAACTCTTACGAAAACGCAAGAATTGTCGCGAACTCGAGACAATGTAGCTGGTTCCTGCAACTCACCTTGCACATACGCAAAGCCTCCCCGAAGGCAACATCTGCGCCTCACAGTTGTTTCTGGCGCATTCGAGATGTATGACAAACACGTCATAATTGGTAAAATTTCTTACAACTTGATGTTAACTAATGTCTTATCAGTCATAAAAGCCTTCAGAAGATCCTAAGATAAATTAAAAAAAAAGTTCAAACTGTGCGAATGGCGTGTGGTTGAAGAAATCGTCTAGTGGAGTAAGAGGAAAAAGGTTAACATCTGTCTTTAGGTAATATTTTTTCCCTATCTTCGCCTTGGTAGTGAATTCTGGTATCAGCAATAACTTTTGTATTGTTACTTGTGACAAATGTCTGATATATGTCGCATTACTGCAAATGTTTGGCCGTAGTTTACGAGTATGTTGCGATTTCCAGGGTTAATGACGTTTGTGTTCTTGGTCGTAAGAAATGTTTAGTTGTAGAAGAGGTGCATACGTAATGTGAGTACCTGGTGCTGGGGCTGGCTATTTAGAAAGACCACTGATTATCACCGAGCCATGATCGGGTGAAAGAAACAAGAGATTGATACAATACTTGGGAACTAAACTATAAATTAAACTAATTTCTATACACAGGTTTACCCTCTCGAACACGTTACACAGGGTGAGTCAAAATCCATTTTCAAAGTGACGAGGCATACTAGGCATACAATAACCAGCAATCACATATCAACAGGGAGGCGTCAAATGGCACGAGAGTGCTCTGTGGTCGCGTGTGGGCTGGCAGCGTTGGACACAGTTTAATTGGGCCGTGCTTTCACCCGGACCGACTTGGTGGTTGCACGTATCTCGTACTCCTGCCGGACATGATGTTCGAAGTTCCCGCGCCTATTTCTCTTCGCATTTGACTTGAGGACTACGGCATTTGAGTTGGCCCATCTGCAGGCAACCTCTCACGGCCGCAGGATTGTTCACATGGACACCACCACCAGCGGATATGTCCCGAATCGATTTTCTTCTTTGGGGGCATCTCAAGGGCTTTGTGTATGAAACACCTGGGAACCTAGTGGGCAGGGTTGTAGTGGCAGCGGGATGTCTTTGAAATGCAGCAGGTATCTTTGAGAGGGTGCAACGTTCAATGCAGCATCATTGTCAGGTGTGTCTCGATGCACCGGGACAAAACTTTGAGTACCTCCTGTAGTGAGCGACCATTAAATAACTGCAAGGCCATTTACTACCTCTGGATAGACCTCGCTGCCTTTCGTTCCTCTGTCATTACTGTACCTTGTTATGGGCCGTGACATTTTGTAAACGCTTATTTTTAATCACCCAGAGTAGTAAGTCATTAACCGAACAGACCTGTTCGAGGCATTCAGAGTTGGATACACCCGAAGACCTAGAAACGTTTCTTAATACAAATTAAATACACACATATGTTGTTAAATAAACAAAATTATTTCCGAAATAAACCCAGTCTCGAAGTATTTTCTTCCTTGTCTGACTGAACTCATACACAGTCTCGAATGATATTATCCTGTAGTTCGCAGTATCCTCTTGATCTCTCCCCCTCCCTCATACCTACATAGCGTTGTGTGAGCAGAATCGTTTGAAACAAACGTTTCTGTCGCTATTGATGGCTTCCATTACTTCTAACAGGAAGTACACTTCTTTTTCATTGTGAGCCACCACAACGTGCGCTGTAGTTAGGACACGGGAATCATATTTGGGAATGGTATCTTCCTTTTTCTTGTTACGGAGCAGTGGGATCAAGTCCATGTGCGACCATCGTGATTAAGAATTACGTTGATTCCTAATTACTTTATACTACTACTTGTGATGATTCTTTCAAACAGATGATGGACTTCCATCTACGCCACTAAGGTCGGAGGTTCGAATCCCCCCTCGGGCATGGATATTTGTGCCGTCCTAGTTCGTAAGTAGTTCATAAGTAGTTTGTAAGTTTAGGGACTGTTGACCCCGTAGTTAAGTCCCATAGACTATACAAACATTTGAACATTTGAACTTCCATCTACCCCACCATTAACCCCATCGACTTCCTAGATTTCTTGGCCGAATAGACGCTAAGTCTAACGTTTCTCTTCCTTTCCTTTACCACAACATACGTTTTGTCTGTATTTACAGTTGCGGCCAGAGGAACATGTATTTAAAAGAAAATTCAAAGTTTAACGTCTATGTATTAAAAATTAAGTTAGGAATATAACGTTCCATAGTCAATTACGTCATGTAGATCACAGACACTGATTAATAAGGATGGGGAATGATATCACTTGTTGGGGTAATTATCCTGGCGTTTGCCATACGTTGGGTGGAGAATCATGAGGTTCAGACTATATTTTGGACAGGCTCCTTTCCGAACATATCTCCACAGTCCTAAACGTTTCTACACAACACGAATTAAAAAATAGAGAAAAGATAAGATGGTTTCCTCCACTTGAGGAAACACGCATAGCCTTTTGAAACTGTCAGCAAAGTGCTTCTTTCAGATGTTCAACTCTGACGTCCATACGTCACTTTAAAAAAAATGTTCAAATGTATGTAAAGCTATGGGACCAAACTGCAGTGGTAATCAGTTCCTAGACTTACAAACAACTTACACTAAGGACAACACAAACACCCGTGCCCGATGGAGGACTCGAACCTCCGACAGGGAGCAGCCGCGCACTCCACAGCAAGGCGCCTTAGAGCGCAAGGCTGTTTCCACACGGTACGTCGCTTTCCTTCGCGAGTAACGTGAATGGGACAGACTTTGTACATACATACTGGAGAATAATTATTTGGCATCGTCTGTCTGGCAAGATAGCGATCTGAGAATTTTATTACACTGTAGTCATCATGCTGGAAAAGTTTATTTGCCACGTAGATCTCCTCGCGATCGTGGCAAATAAAATTTTCCGGTAAGAAGACTTCAGTAATAAAATTCTGGAGAGTGTCTCGGGCACGTGATTTAGAGAAGCCCCTCCATTGTGATTTGTGGTATAACAACGTTGACATACCACTGCTTAACGCAGACTGGGCGAAGGACCCGAGATGCAAGGGTGAGGCGTAGCTCATGCGGCACGAATAAATGTCGCTCTCCCAGCATTCTCTACGTCCAGTATTTTATGCACTCACCACCTCTCTCAGTTGTTTTTGTACAACGAGGGCACTGAATCGAATTTCAGACACTTCTGTCGCACTTTATTCTTCCAGAGAAAACAGTGAAAAAAAAAAAAAAAAAAAAAAAAAAACATAGGGAAAAAAATTTTCTTGCCTGGTTTGTGGTCTGATTAAACACAGAGTGATTCTTTTTTTTTTTTTAGTCTATGGGACTTAACTACGGGGTCATCAGTCCCTAAACTTACAAACTACTTACAACTAAGGACGGCACAAATATCCATGCCCGAGGGGGGATTCGAACCCCCGACCGTAGGGGCCGTGCAGACCGTGACTGGAGCGCCTCAGTCCCCTCGGCCACCGCGGCCGGCCACAGTGATAGTAAGTACCAAACATATTTAGGTTTCTCTATGGTACTTGCACCGCTGAACACGCAGAAACAGCACTGAAAAACTTAGTCCTGTTGCGAAAGAGAATTTTTCAAGAGTAGTTACCTCGCCGGCCGCGGTGGCCGAGGTGACTGAGGCGCTCCAGTCACGGTCAGCACGGCCACTACGGTCGGGGGTTCGAATCCCCCCTCGGGCATGGATATTTGTGCCGTCCTAGTTCGTAAGTAGTTCATAAGTAGTTTGTAAGTTTAGGGACTGATGACCCCGTAGTTAAGTCCCATAAGCTTAACAAACATTTGTAAATTTGCATTTGTAGTAGTTACCTCGATGCTGCGTATGGGGGAGAGCTGGAAGTGGATTTTAAGATCGTGAAATGCTTTGTGCGTATTAGTGAATGAACATCAGACGTATGCAGTTTGTAGGAGCTTTAAAGTTTTAACATAACAAATGAACGGATGGCACCACACTCCCATATATTTTAGCATATCTTCACCGAAGGAAGAAATGTCAGTGTGTTTGAATAACTGGATGTAACGGATTGCAGGCGCGCTCGTGATGCGATTCATCTGCTCTCAGATGAGGGTGACATGTGGTAAATGCCCTGGTAATAGCTGATAGCGCCAGCCGTCAGAGATCGTTACCTCCCTTATCCCAGTGTGGGGGCCCGCTACCAGGAAAACTTTCATTTATTACTTGCTCGTCTCTAACCTGCTACAATAGCCGCCTATTCCGATCACTATCCTGTAGTCACTCACTGTAACCTTCCTTTTTTCCCTTTTTTTCCCCTAACTAAACTAGAGGCAGCAATTATATGCACCTGGCAATTAGGAAACGTGCAGATTTCAAAGAATGTCAGTGATTCCAACACTAACCACTAATGCAGCCACAATGTGGCGTTACAGTCTGGAGAACTTCCTTGCACTGTACGAAGGTCGGACAATTCTCCAGTCACCCAACCACTTCACTTAGCGATCGAAACGTAGGAGTATTCTCCCGTAGCATCAAATTTCAAAGTGTCTATCATTTTCGTGTTTGAACTCGTCACCGTTCACGTTTCGCTCACGTACAGGGTTCCTCTCGAAATGCCTCCAAAACAGACTCCGTAACATTTACAAGGAGACCATATGAGTAACGTATTTTAGAATTTTTATTTTATTTTTACGGTACATGAAGCTCAGAACTCAAGTAACAATTAGCCAAAGCCATTCGACGAAACTCTAAAACATCCTAGAGAAAATAGACTTTGAAGTTTTGCAAGTAGTTGTAAGTACCAATCATTAAAACAGTTGTAGCATCTAACGGTGTAGCTTAGGCGGTAGCGTTCTGGCCTTAAACCATAGGGTCTGTGGTTCGGATCCTAACGTGACAGGTTTTTCTTCGTTGTGTTCCAATGATTACATAATTTTTATATTTAATGATAATTCTTGCGCCGGCCGTGGTGGCTGAGGGGACTGAGGCGCTTCAGTCACGGTCTGCACGGCCACTACGGTCGGGGGTTCGAATCCCCCCTCGGGCATGGATATTTGTGCCGTCCCTAGGATAAGCTAGTTGTAAGTAGTTTGTAAGTTTAGGGACTGATAACCCCGTAGTTAAGTCCCATAAGCTTAACAAACATTTTTTTTATAATTCTTGCGAAAAATGCACATACTTTTGTTTATTAGTAACTTTCCATAGTCTATAAAAGGTTGTTAATAATGATTGTTTCAATCAAAAATATAAGAAGTTATATTTTTTACAGAATTGGCTTCACTATTAGTTGATGGCGGTTGTCTTTCATCGTTCACTTTGTGAAGAGCTGCTACGCTGATTTTAGAAAGTGTTTCCATACCTATTAATGGCTTTCCAAGCAGCTAACCTACTGAACCATCGTTTTTGGTGACGACAAGGTGTTCCTCTCGTCTACATACACATAAACAAAAACTGATACAACACGTGGAATTAGAGATCCAAAAATGTTTTATATAACTGATTTTGAAATAGTGTAAGTTTCTTTACATCCTCCTCTAAGTTAACATTATAGAATATAAAAAATTACGAATAAACAAAAATACGTGTTTTTTTCGGTAAAATTACTTTTACATATGAAAATTGTGTAAGTTTTCTAACACAAGGAAAAGAAACCTGTCCTGGCATGATTCGAACCACCGACCCTATGGTTGCAAGGACAGAATGCTACCAGCTGAGCTACACCGACAAATGCTGCAACTGCTCAATTATTGGTACTCACAAGTACTTGCAAAACCTTAAGTCGATTTTCTAGAGAATTTTTGAGAGTTGCCTCGAATGAATTCGGCAGATTCTTATTTAAGTTCTGAACTTCACGTACCATCAATATTAAAACATTCTAAAGTCCGATACCCATTTCGTTTTCTCGTTACATTAACATTCGATGTCAACAAATTTGTCTTCTTCAAAAATGATTTTCTTCCCATCGTCATTCTGCATTTTATATCTTCTCTGCTTCGACCATCGTAAGTTGTTTACTGACCAGGCAACAAAACGCATCTATTACTTTTATTGTCTCAGTACCTAACCTTAAATGAATAAATTGCAGCAAGAAAACTGCAGTTTTATTTCGAAAATAATAATTTCTGGGTTCTTTTTGTCGATACAGATAATGTTCACCTCATATTGGTACCAGTTTTTCAAATGTTTCAAATGTTTGTATAGTCTATGGGACTTAACTACGGGGTTATCAGTCCCTAAACTTACAAACTACTTATGAACTAATACTAAGGACGGCACAAGTATCCATGCCCGAGGGGGATTCGAACCCCCGACCGTAGAGGCCGTGCAGACCGTGACTGGAGCGCCTCAGTTCCCTCGGCCACCGCGGCCGGCTGGTACCAGTTGTTCGAATCGACCGATCAATGGGAAGTACACCCCTTTTTTTCATTTTGGAGTAGAATATCTGTATTAACATTTACGTTCCGTCTCAGTGTGCGATTACTTTGCCGCTGTTCTTTTCCTCTCTTGCGCTCCGTGACGTCAGCTGTACGGTATCGGCGCAGTAGCGGATTTCAAGGTCACGCCGAATTAAGTCGGTGGCGCGGCTGGCAGAGTAAACGTTTAGAGGGAGGTCTTTTCCGAAATAACAGAGCGCGGGCAGGAAATGAAGTTTGGATAAGAGCAGAGGCGTATTGAGTCACCTGTTGAGGCTGCGGCGGGCTGGGTCGTTGACCGGTGGCCGCGGCGTGCGCTACCCAGCCAGCCTGCTCATCTGGCCGCGGCCGCTATTTCCTCAACAATCCGCGCCTACCCAACTGACGGCCACGGGGTGTGCTGGTTTGCAACCACTGTTCAACAATATTGAGGACATAAATGCAGATGGTGCCCCCCCCCCCCACCCGGAAGTGTGGTAGCAAGAAAACCGCTACGAGTCTAACTACCCGATCCCGACCATCGCAAGGTCCGGCTTGTCTTGGCACGTTTTTCCCTTTAAAACCGATCTTGTTTCAAAGCTTTGGGCCACTATTTATCTCCAGATGGACCGTAGTAATCCACAAGTAGTGAGAAATCACAGCAAGCCGCGGCGAAGTGGCCGAGCGGATTGAGGCGCTGTGATCCGGTGCGCGAGGCCATTCCCCGTCGGCGGTTCGAATCCCCCTCGGGTGTGGATGTTTGTGCTCTCTTTAGTATAAGCTAGTTCATAAATAGTTTGTAAGTTTATGGACTTATGACCCCGCAGTTAAGTCCCATAAGCTTAAGAAATATTTGAACATTTTGAATCACAGCAGGGATGGTAGTTTTCGGTTATAACGGTTTCTTTCATCTCCATTTTAACTTTACTGTAAACACCGGCAAAGATGATGGGTCTCACAAGGTGCGACATGGTCGCGAATTTATAACAGTGATCCTTTCTTGTAATTACTTCCAAAATGTTCAAATGTTTGTATAGCTTATGGGACTTAACTACGGGGTTATCAGTCCCTAAACTTACAAACTACTAAGGAACTAACTAAGACCAAGGACGGCACAAATATCCATGCCCGAGGGGGGATTCGAACCCCCGAGCCGGCCGCGGTGACCGAGGTGACTGAGGCGCTCCAGTCACGGTCAGCACGGCCACTACGGTCGGGGGTTCGAATCCCCCCTCGGGCATGGATATTTGTGCCGTCCTAGTTCGTAAGTAGTTCATAAGTAGTTTGTACGTTTAGGGACTGGTGACCCCGTAGTTAAGTCCCATAATCTTAACAAACATTTGAACATTTTTGAACCCCCGACCGCAGTGGCCGTGCAGACCGTGACTGGAGCGCCTCAGTCCCCTCGGCCACCGCGGCCGGCTAATTACTTCCAGTATCTTTCTTTACGTCAGTGATCACAACGACCTCGGTGATCATAACGATGAAAAATTTTTTGTGATCATTGACGTAAATAAAGATACTGTAAGATAATGGGTTTCCCGTGTTTTATTGTCATTATTTCCTGGCCGCGGCGGATTAGCCGTGCGCATTGGGGCGCCGTTCTGCTGTGCGCGCGGCCGTTCGCCGTCGGGGGTTCGAGTCCCCCCTCGGACATCGGTGTTTGTGTTGTACTTAGGTTAGTTTACCTTAGTTTAAGTACTTTGTAAGCTACGGACTAATGACCATGCAGTTGAGTCCGATAGATATACAAACAAACATTATTTCCTGTAACAAATGTATAAATCAAAAGTTGAAATAATAAGAAAAACAATTGTAGCATTCCTCTGCTTTAACTACATAGAATGAGAAACTTGTTTTAGACAAATAAATATGTTTTACTTTTTAGCAGAAGTTTCAGTAAAATAACTTTTGCTGACAAAACTATAAAATCTCTTTCAAAAAATTCATACTATAGTTTATTTAGTAGTCAAAATACATACTTTACCCGGAGCAATTACACTGTAATAGTTTAGCTCTGTCTTACAATTTCATTTGTAATCAGATTGAGAAAAATTGTATGACTTACTTTGATAACTAGAAGTTCTTAGTTTTTGAAATGGGGGTTGAAGCCGTAGTGGAAGTTAGTGTCGTAGTTTCCAGAAAAGATGGCGAAGGTGAAGGGGACGGGCGACAACGTAATGTCACGAGGTCCTACTTTCAATTTTGCCACCTGAAGCAACCACAAAATTAAGGACTCGGTTGTTATTTCAAGCTTATAGTACATCAATAACATCATAGGAATATGTATCAAATTTACCTTATCTTCCAACCAAGCCTGTATTTGCTTACTCGTTGTCCGGCGACGGCAGCGAGAAACTGCCGTATGAGCAGACGGAAGCAATCTTGCACACTGGACTTGCATATGCGCTGTCTAATAGGCCACCCCACGAGGCAACAGATGCACTGATGCCTCAATAACACCTGTACCAATTCTTATACCTTGAAATTGTTTCTCGTTTCTGACTCGAGGTTGTTCCTAAATTACCACTAATGGCATTTCCTTGTTTCAGCTATAACCTAGTCTTTCACTGCAGGGGAAATTTTAGGAATAAATATTACTAGTTTTTAATATTGGGGAGAAAAGAAATCTCGGGCATATTTTGACTAAAAAAAGGGAATTTGTCTAAACTCCATATCATCTACGTTCCACTCCCGCACATTGCTACTCCTTCCTAAGCCGCGGTGGAGCGGCCGAGCGTTCTAACGCGCCTAGCTGCGGAGCGCGCCGCTGCTCGCCGTCGGTGGTTCGACTCCTGCCCCGGGCATGAGTGTATTTGTTGTTCTTAGTATTAGTTTAAGTAGCCTAGGGACTGATGACCAGACTAGATAAGTCCCACAGATTTACAAACATTTGAAGTTGGACTTCATAAGACTCGGTAGCACAGTGGCAGAGTGCCAGACTACAAATCTAAAGGTCGCGGGTTCGATTCCCGCCAGGTCTTAGCAGTTTTATCTGCCACTTTCCACTTCTTTCACTTCTGGCAGTGTTGCCGATGTGAAAATTATCGAGTAGCACCGTGATTCGGAACCCACGTTAAACTGTAGGTCCCCCTATAACTGGCTGGGGAAGTCAGTTCGAAGGTCTGAGGAAGGCAACGGCATACCACCTCCAAACATGACCATGCCTAGTAAAGCACTGTGGTGTTCAAACCAATCTTAGGATTGTTGACTGCTTTACCTTTTAACACATACATTAATACTCTAAGTCAAAAAATTTCTATTCTTCTAAAATGTTTTTCTGTCCATATCCATTTTACATTCCAACTTACGAAAGCTACATTTGTTACAAAATTGTTGTATTACGGAAGAAAAACCACACAAATCCTAAATCAGAATGGCTGGAGGCGGGATTCAAACCGCCGTTCTCCCGAATCAGAGTCCAATGTATCCACTATGCCCCACCTCCCTCGCTATTCGATTACAGATACAATGCTTTTATTCATAAATATTTTATACTATATCCGCATACTTAACAAAATTAACGTGTGTAATGGATGCCGTGTTCTTTCCACTTGTCATGTTTCACTCCATTCCTACATTACACGATTTAAACTATCGTGTTCAGTGTTACCTTTCCACATGTTGTTTTTTTATGTCGAAGCTCTGGTACATTTGTTTCGGCATGAGGCCGCAACTGTAAAGAATGGAGCTCTGTCAATGCGATCGTAGATCGTGAATTCAATTTTTCTGCATTGTTCTGCGCCGACACGTCTGTCATTGAATGCTGAACTCATCCTCCTTTCGTTTGAGTTGAAAGGCGGCTGGAATTGGCCGCAGCCGTCATTTTCGTGCAGTGAATTCGGGCGGGAATGGAGAGACTAATCAGGACGTCATCAGGTTTCGCTTGCTCGTTCCGTCGTGCCGTTTTAATGGAATTACGGGCCAAGTTTCCCAGACGGCGTTCACGGGGCTTGTCCTCCGCGCATCATTTGTAATCTGGATTGCTTCCTACTGCCGCTCCTTTTCTCTCTCTTCCTTTCTGATTCCACACTTTTCTTCCCCTTCTGTTGACTTCACTGTCCGCCCTGTTCGCCAGTGAAGACGAGTGATTGCTGTATTCAGAGCGTACAACTCACGATATACGGACAATGCATCCACACTGGACGCCATCCAAACCTTACGGCACGTATGGGACTCTCCTGTTGCTTGCATATGTTTTCATTATTTTCTAAATTGAATGACACAGGACAAAAAGTGAGATGAATCATTTTTCTGACCTATACTTGATATACGGAACAGGGTTCTGCAGGTTGCGTTAACGACAAAATTTCATTGTCCAGTCATGTTTTGGAATATTTGTTCCATCACTAGTGAGTAATTTCCTTATTCGAATCTCGCAAATACAACGTTTCATGGAAGAACTGAATGAAAAATTGTATTTTGTACAATCATCTTCGAATACAGAATGATTACGATATAAACAAATTATGCTAGATTTTCACTATTTTCCCCTGAAAACATGTTACACATTCCAATCCTGAATCACCCAGAAATGATGCCACAAATATTCCGAAGCACATCTGGACAATGAAAAGTTTGTTGTTAGCATGACCAGGAGGAACACATTTCTCATAATTTATCATGCAAATATGACTGCTGATGATAAAATTAAAAAATAATAAATTATGATCCCATTCTTGCATTGCGCAATCTTGATACTTTCCAGGTTTTCCCGAATGTGGTTTCATGAAGACCAGGCTTGAGTTTAACACTATAGTCTACACGGGATGTTCTATGAGGAGACACAATTTCAGTTATACTATAGCGGACTTGTAGTATCACCAGAGGAATTCTGACTTTCAAGGATAGCTGGATCATAATTCGAACCCTACTACTCCCGATTATGCACATAGTGTTTTAACCACTGCGAAAACTTGTTCACTAGAATAGCTCAGGTCGGCTCGAAAAATTAAGGGCTAAAGTGGCGTTTCAATGTTTGCAAATTCCCCAGTCCACCTTGAACGACCCATCTGCCTGTTACTGCCAGAAACGTCGACTTATACGAGTTCGTCTTACCACTCTTCACTCGTTCGACATGCTCTTTGTCGTTAGCAGAGATACTTTTGCTGGAGTGTCTGCTGGGGTATCCGCTTTGTGGAGAACATTCTGGAGGAGAAAGTATGTAGATCATCTTCCAGGTACCGCACAGGCAGTACACTCCTAATGCGATAATCTTAATCAGACTGTCCATCACAGCAGCGAACGCTAAGCCCAAGAGCGGCATTACAAAAACTGTTTAAGCTTCTTTGAGGGATCTGTCAAGATCAATTTGCCGGCCCAGTCGACTGTAACAACTAACTTTCTGTTGTTAATCACTTTCTGTTGCTCTCGTGTTTTGAGTGGCTACGAAGCGTTGTCACTTTTTCCTAGCCACAGTGTCGTACATTGTTGATATGGGAGCTGACGTCTTCTTCTAGACATAGACATATGTGCCCTATCTCTCAACTATGAGGGCTCGAACTTAAATAGTGGCAACTATTTATTCACAACCGATACAAACACGTTACATGTTTGCACCTGTTGTTGTCCTTCAAAGAATTCACCAATTGTGTGTAGACCCTGTTGCCAGTGATGTGGAAGGCGTAGAATTTCGTCAGCAGAGTGTGATCTGTTGATGGTGCGAATGGAACGGTCAACAGTCTGTCAAACCTCTGGAACAGTTCTGAATCGAATGCCACCAAGTGGTTCCTTCATCTTCGGAATCAAATCAAACTCACAAGGACTTAAGTTCGGCGAGTATGGTGGATGGTACTGTACTTCCCAGTCCCATCGACCTAAAGCTGCGCTGTATGCGCCCGCGTATTGTCGTGCAAAATAATGGCTGGGTTGCGAAGAAAGTGTTGCCGCTTCTTTCGCTTAGCTGGTCGTACGTGATGCACCGAAAACGAACAGTAAGACTGTGCATTGCCGGTCTGCCGTGGAGGAACGTAATGCGTTAGGATAACACCATCACAGTCGTACACGAGGATCACAATAACTTTCACCACACTGGGGCTTTGATGACGTACTTTTTGCAGCGACCGATAATGACGCCATTCGTTGGATTGGCGTTCCAGTTTTGGCTCGTACGATGTAGCTCGGGTCTCATCCAGTGTTACGATACGGCATAAGAAAGTCTCTCCGGCCGGCCGCAGTGGCCGCGCGGTCTGCGGCGCGCCAGTCACAGTCTGCACGGCCGCTACGTTCGGGGGTTCGAATCCCCCTCGGGCATGGATGTTCGTTCCGTCTTTAGTATAAGCTAGTTCACAAGTAGTTTGTAAGTTTAGGGACTGATGACCCCGCTGTTAAGTTCCCTTAAGCCTTACAAACATTTGAACATTTCGTACATGTCCGGAAGAACAGACGCCACTTATATATAACTTATATAAAATGCCAATAACGGGAAATGATCCTTTCTTCATTGCGGAGGCACTCCTAGGCCCTTACTCTTACGGGAATTAGTTTCAAAAAAATGTTCAAATGTTTGTAAAGTCTATGGGACTTAACTACGGGGTTATCAGTCCCTAAACTTACAAACTACTTATGAACTAACTAAGACTAAGGACGGCACAAATATCCATGCCCGAGGGGGGATTCGAACCCCCGACCGCAGTGCCGTGCAGACCGTGACTGAAGCGCCTCAGTCCCCTCGGCCACCGCGGCCGGCAATTAGTTTCAAGAACTACGAGTTTGAGTTCTAGTGGGCAGAGGTAAAGCTGAGAATTTTTATGCGACGGGAGGCGTACTTGCAGGTGTGGTGATGATCACTGTGTCCTCAGTGGTGTAGAGGTCAGCGCAACTGCCTAGAAAGCAGGAGACCCGGGTTCGAGTCCTGGCTGGGAACACATTTTCTACTTTACCCATTCGTAGTTAATATCATATATTCCGTGAAGATGAATCCGAAGATTGGTTTGGACAAAACAGGAACGGTTCTAATTGGAGATGCTATACCGTTGCCTTCTTCCGACCTTCGAACTGACTTACCCAGCCAGTTATAGTTTAACGTGGGCTCCGAACCACGATGCTACTCGATGATTCTCACATCAGCAACATTGCCAGAGGTGAAACAAATGGAAAGAACAGGTAAAAATCCTAGGACCTTTGGATTCACAGTCTAGCACTGTACCACTGTGCTACCGAGCCAGATTACGAAGATCAAATGAAGCAGTTTCATTATGTGAAAAATGGCACACTCCCTGAATGTGACACTGACTAAGGAGTGTACCTTAGTTTGATGCCGCTGTGTTCCTACGTGATGCCACCGTCTTTAACAATGATGATATTAAAATTAATATACGATGCAAAGAAAACTACTTTGCAAGCAGTTGGTAGTTATTTGAACGAAAGCGGCGTAGAAATGAGTGAGACGACCCAGTTATCATTTCATTGGTGTTATCAGCGTCGCCGTTTTAGGGTTCTCTGCGGACAAAGGCCGACCAGGTCTCACCTACGGTGCTCCGGTTCCCAGCAACCGGTTATGAAAAGTACTTTTTACAGGCTTTCTGGCACTCATCAAGTGGCCGGTGCCAGCAGTTTTTCATCCGGGGATGACATTAATAAAAGAGGGTGCTAAACATCGACGCCGGGGCAGCTATTAATAAAAGAAACCCCGCGATGATCCCAGATAATACGTTGGCGGCTCGTAATTTGCACGATGCTGGAAAACCGCCGATTTCTGTGCTATTTATGGGCGGCAGAAAAACGCGGGCGGCCTTTATGGCGAAGAAAGAAAAACTGGCACTTCTGTAGGCCGCAGATTGCCGTCCCTCAACAAACAACGCTTTTTGGGAACCCGTAACGAGCCCTCGAGCGAAAGACGTATTGCGCCCACATAGGCTGCCTATTTTTCGCTGCATTGCAAACGCGGCCAGGAAAGCCTGCGGCGCTATAGGTGCAGTGTCTGCATACAACGCGGCGTAACTTTTGCGCCCGGTGCACTTGCAGATATTTACTACTGGGGTGACAGGTACGGCACGGCTTCACTGTGCGATATAATTAATAGTTCGTGGAAACTTTTTTTTGTCCAATCGCATTCCCAGATCCAGAGGTTCCAACTATTACGATTTAATCGTAATTGTTACGACTATTGTTTAAAATTACGAGTTTACGATTGGAGTGGTTCCAATTCCGATTTTTAGGTTTAAATAACAAATCGGTCTCATTTGTTTTGCCTCAGCAACAACTCCGTTCCTTTTGAGTTCGACAAAAATAAACTGATTTTGAGCAATAGTTTCTAGCATGTTCTTGTGGAAATCGCCAGTATTGACAGTAACTTCTACGAACTCGAAAACTGCGTGATACGGCATGAACCCAAAAAGACGCGCCATTGTGGAATCTAGCAGCAGCCATTGAAAATGCGGAACGTCACCTGACTGCGCCTCTGTAGGAAAAATCTTGAAGTGTATGGGTAATAATAAACAACGTTTATCATATATCCTACGTCGTAAATCAGTGTTCAGAAGTTCAAGTTGTGTTGTTGTTGTTTTTTATTGCATCGTATCTACTAATACAGCGATTTCGTGTGTGTGATGTGCTGTGCCGAAGTGTGAGATGAACATGTCTTTCTAGGGACCGATAACCACTGCAATTTGGTCCCATAGCTTTACAAATGATTTGATTTGAACTACACACACACACACACACACACACACACACACACACACACACACACACAAAACGATGTTCGTGTGAGGAGGCGAACCTCCGACAGGGGGCGGCCGCAAAATTCGTAGCATGTCGCCTTAGACCAGACGGGCACCCCCAGGGTGCTCACGGTTCTTTCGTGAGTACGTGCGTGGCGAGCACGGGGCCCCGAGCTAATGCAGTCTTCCTTCCTTCTTAACTTCCCGGACTGCATTTCCTTTCCCCCTCTCCTCCCCTCCTTTCCTATCCTCAACCCTTCCCCTCCCCACCGGGGGACTGATAACCTCAGTAGTTTAGTCCCCCTATCCCAAGCAAACAACCCAACCAACCAACCAGACGGGCATTCCCGCGCGACTTGACGCTATCCTATCATTGTGCAAGCCTCTTTATTTTCAAATAAGGTGGTCGAATTTCTGTTTAGTATGTAGAACAGTGGTAGAGTGCCAGACTATGAATCCAAAGGTTGCGGGTTAGATCCCCGCCGGGTCCTAGGATTTTTATCTGACACTTTCTACTTCTTTCACCTCTGGCACTGTTGCAGATGTGAAAAATATCGATTCGCACCGTGGTTCGGAGCCCACGTTGAACTGTAGGTCCCAATATAACTGACTGGGTAAGTCAGTGCGAAGATCGGAGGAAGGCAGCGGCATACCACCTCCAAACAGGACCGTGCCTAGTAAAGCAGTGTCGTGTTGGAACAAATGTTGGGATTGTTGACTGCTTTCCACGTGATGGGACCAGCATTGGAAGTGGCGTGACAGCGCTTGGCCATAAAGCTGGCAGGCGTCGGGTCGGCCAGGTGACAGGCGCTGTCAGTGGCCGAGGTGCGGGAAATGGGCCCGTCCACGTGTGTAACTCAGGCGCGGCGCGCATTAACAACTGTCCGGGTAATTGTGCTAGCCTGAGAAACGGCGCTTGTTGTCTTCCCACTGAGGAATGCCATTTCGTTAGTCTTCTGCAATCGTGGCTCGTTTTCGCTGAGAAGCACCCCGTGACGTCGCTTCTCGTGGAGCCCGCGTGTCTCGTTAGGGCCCCACGGAATCTCTCCTTACCGCAAGAGGTGGCGTTATGCGGTCTGACTTTTACCACTGCAGTAAACGAAAGTGTGCACATGAACTTGCGGTGAAGAGCAGCTGCCCCGGTAACGTCCTCATCAGCCAGTTACATAATGTGTTGCCCCTCGCGGTATCCACGTAGTATGACCCAGCACGTTTAGTCGTGCTCGTTCTTTCTCGGACGCGTGAGAGTTGCCCGTGACTCGAATCGTGCATGGAGATCTCGACGCTTCACATGTCGACTCATCATTAAACTCCAATGCTGCCGAAAGTGGATCCTTCGTGTTAGAAATTCATTCTTTTTGTCTAAAAAGTCACGAAGGAGTGGCCGAGCGCTCTGAGCCGCCTTGCTACGGAGCGTGTGGTTGCTTGTCGTTGGAGGTTCGAGTGTGTGTGTGTGTGTTCAAAAAAAAAAAAAGTTCAAATGTTTGTTAAGCTTATGGGACTTAACTACGGGGTCATCAGTCCCTAAACTTACAAACTACTTATCAACTACCTTATACTAAAGACGGCACAAATATCCATGCCCGAGGGGGAATTCGAACCCCCGACCGTAGTGGCCGTGCAGACCGTGACTGGAGCGCCTTAGTCTCCTCGACCACCGCGGCCGCCGTTGGAGGTTCGAGTGTGTGTGTGTTCAAAAAAAAAATGTTCAAATGTTTGTTAAGCTTATGGGACTTAACTACGGTGTCATTAGTCTTTAAACTTACAAACTACTTGCTACTTGCGAAACTCCAATCGCCAACATTCTCCTCCGAATGCGAAAATATATTGTTGACTCCCACTTACATAGGTAGAAATGATCATCAGAATAAAATAAGAGAAATCAGAACTCGAACAGAGAGATTCAGGTGTTCTTTCTTCCCGCGCGCTATTCGAGAATGGAATGGGAGATAAATAGTATAATTGTGGTTCGATGAACCCTCTGCCAGGCACTTAAATGTGATTTGCAGAGTATCCCATGTAGATGTAGAACTACTTATGAACTACTTACGAACTAGGACGGCATAAATATCCATGCCTGAGGGGGGATTCGAACCCCCGACCGTAGTGGCCGTGCAGACTGTGTGTGTGTGTGTGTGTGTGTGTGTGTGTGTGTGTGTGTGTGTTGTCCTTAGGATATTGATAGTTGAACTTAGTTCAAGTAGTTTGAGTGTCTAGGTACTGATGACCATAGCAGTTTGGTCTAATATGTTTGTTTACAAACATTTGAAATTTTCAATTTTGTATAAGTGCCCGCTTTTGTCTTTTCTCAGGAAAGCCCGGCTGTGCCTCCGTGTTAGCAGGATACTGTTGTGTTCAAACTAATTGTAGCCTTTGTGACTGCATTGTTGTTGATTTTGGTCCGTGTTCATACACGATCTGCCAGATAGAGCGGCAACTTAGCTGACGACTGTGGTTTTACAGCGAACTCTGAATGTGGAAGAACACAATTTGTTCGTTACTGGGCGCATGAAGACCTTTCCTGTAAAATTCAAATGCGGTATTACTTTTACGCTGTTTAGCATTGTCACTCATTTCCTAAAATGATCATAACCTCACTTGAACGCCAGGTTAATTTTCAGATAGGTCTATCGGAAAAAAGAAAAAGGAAAAAAATGGAAAAGGAAGGAAGATCAGGATTTATCGTTCTGTCGACAACGAGGTCGTTCATTAGAGTCTGATCTGATGCTCGGGTTGCTTTAGGTATGGATGGGGAAGGAAACCGATCATGTACTTTCAAAAGAACCATCACGGAAAACTTAAATCAGGGTGGCCATCGTTCTCCCAAATGCTATTCCAGTGTGTTACCATTGTACCACCTCGCACGCTCGAAAAAAATTTTTAAAAAAATTGTTTGTCTTTGCTAAGACAAATATGGCCGCGCCGGCCGCGGTGGCCGAGGGGACTGAGGCGCTTCAGTCACGGTCCGCACGGCCACTACGGTCGGGGGTTCGAATCCCCTCTCGGGCATGGATATTTGTGCCGTCCTAGTTCGTAAGTAGTTCATAAGTAGTTTGTAAGTTTAGGGACTGATGACCCCGTAGTTAAGTCCCATAAGCTGTACAAACATTTGAACATTTAGATATGACCGCAGTAGAATGGCCGAGCGCTCTAAGGCGCCTTGCTACGGAGCTGCGTTGTTGCTCCCCGCTGGAGTTTCGAGTCCTCGCTCGGGCATTTGTGTGTATGTGGCCCTTTAGTTAGTTTCGCCAGTTTGTAAGCCCAGGGACTGATAACCTCAGTAGTTAAGTCCCAAAGATTTACAAACATTTGAACGTTTAAGACAGATGTAAACATTTAGGAAATTTAAAAAATTACAATTTGTAAAGAACCTCTCAGTATGAGTTTCCTGATACGGTGAAGCCCTACTGATACCGACATTAACCGTTAAGCGTGGCTCCATGCTGACCTTCTTACCTAGGAAAGCCATTACCCTACAGTTAACCTGTCTTCTAGTACACCTCCAGCTCTCGGTGAAGATTGAGTTTCTGCTGAAAGATCCCAAGTAAAGGGAACGGGTTCAGAATGATACCATCTGGTCTTTTGTGCTTTACGCTCGCCCGGTGCTAGGAGGACCGAGATCAAAACACGAGCCGCTCGTAATGTTTTCCATGGGAAGCCTTCGCATTCTCGGAGGATCGGCCACTGTTAACAGGCACGGTGAGACCAGCTCTACAGGGCGGGCATAAAGGCGGCTGACTCAGCAGCACCGCTCGCTCGCAGCCTTCCTTTTTCTGCCTTCTCAAAGGCCACTGACTGAATGATTCGGCCGATATTGTCAGGAGCCCGGCTGGACTTTGTCCACGGCCGGTATGTAGCTCTCCGGCGTGAATGGACACTGTTGGAGAATTCCGTTCCACGAGCCTTTCCAGTGCTGTCGAGATAGCTACGGAGAGCAGTCGTTTGTTGATGGGTAAGCCAATGTAATGGAGCTTCAAACGTCGCCCGGAGAGAGAACGCCGAATCTTCTTTTGACCTCTGGAGGAGCGCTGTGGAGCACGAGTCACCCGACAGTAAAATCGCGCGAGTGATCGTCATTAAACCCGTAAGCTAAGAAACCGAGAAGGCGCGCTTGCTATCGACGTGGAAGTTAACGTTGGCGCGTTTCCTCACACACAAATCGATACATTACTTTGCTCGACCCTGTAGCATATTGCTCAAAATAGAAACTTACGAGTACCCATCACATATTCTTTCTAATTTTAGCCTGAAATAGGGTGATACTACAGTACATCTAGGTGCCATTCGTAAAACTGTAATCATTTAGCTGCAGTTATTTATCTTAGCCTGATTTATTTATTTATTTATTTGGTTATTTAACCTGACCAGATTAGGGCCATAGGGCCCTCTCTTACATCTGACCAGGAACAACATAAACAAAGGATTTAATTACAAAAACACTGCATTAATAATATTAAATAATAACAATATGTGATAATACTAATAATAATACTGATAATAATAACACAAAAATCAAAGTAATACTAGTAATAACAAGAGATATTTACATGGAGATAGATGTTTAACACATTTGAGTTAAGTTTAATATAAACAGAAGAGGGAATATGATTAGTGAAAGAGGAGAAGATTGAAAAATGACAGTGCTAATGGATGTGAGGAAGTGGAGACATATGTGAATTGAGATCTCTGCTGGCGAAAGGAAAGGGAAACATTTATGGGGGTAGGAGGAATTGACAACAGTGGGCTACAGACTGGTAAGTGGAGAAAAAGATGGCTATTGTGACAGAAGGTGAGCCCTTAGCTGTCTTTTAAAGTTTTGAATTGATTTTATCTCTCTTAACTTATGAGGAAGATTGTTCCACAGCCGTGTTCCCGATACAGAAAATGATTTAGAGAAGATTGCAGTGTTATGTGAAGGTAGAGAGAGAGTTTTAGTTTGGTGAGAGCGTGTGTTTCTGCTGTGCTGTTGAGATAGTAATATAATCGCCTCAGTGCTAGAGTGGTACAGAGCCTGAGTATGAGTCCAAAGGTAGTGTTCGATCCCTGCCTAGTCCTGGGATTTTTATCCGTCGCTGTTCACTTCTTTCACCTCTGGCAGTATTGTAGATGTGAAAAATGCCGAGTTGCACAGAGGCTCGGAGTCCACGTTAAAATGGTCGGAGGGAGGCAATGGCGCACCACCTTCAAACAGTGCCATGCCTAGTAAAACATTGAGGTGTTCAAGCCAATCTTCGTATTGTCGACTGCTTTACCTTACTCTGATACCCCCTACTGCTCACATGTCATCATAAGTGCTTATGAAACTGGACAAGTATTCTGGAGGAGCGAAACAACCGGACGGAATTTCTAATTTAGTTTTCGGATATCATTGATCAGAATTGTCCTTTGAATAACACCTCGACCGATTTCCTAGCCCAGTCCGAGTTGTGATCCGTCTGTAGACCTCTGATGTCTTCCTGACTGGTAGTTCCCCATATGCAAATGGCAGAACGAGCCGGCCGCGGTGGCCGACCGTTCTGCGGCGCGTCAGTCACAGTCTGCACTACCACTACGGTAGGGGGTTCGAATCCCCCCTCGGGCATGGATGTTTGTGCCGTCCTTAGTATTAGCTAGATCATAAGTAGTTCGTAAGTTTAGGGACTGATGACCCCGTAGTTAAGTTCCATAAGCTCTACAAACTTTTGAACATTTTTTTGGCCGAAAGAAGGCAATACCAATAAAAAAATTACTGAAACGGTGACTAGGACTGTAGCGAAACAAGAACGAGGAATACAAGAAATGTATTCTCAGTGAATCGGCATTAGCTTTACGATTTAGTGGTGACATGTGAAAATTTGTGCCGGACCGGGAAGGACATTTGCTTAGTTATATCGATAAACACGCACACTGAACATCGTATTTAAGTACGAAGAAACCTTTATGCGGTCGGTATACCGTACTGCCAGTAGTATTATAGGTTAGTACAAACTATCACACTTCCAACTTTCAGTAAGTTTCTTTAGACTTTAAGTCAACATTACGGGTACGAATGAGCTTCGGAAGTGATTAACTAACACTTATGTTACAGCGCTATGGCGGCAGAGAGTGGGAATTTTTGTTGTCACTGTACAGCTGAGCTTATGTCTCCTTCCTAGCTTCTCGCTCAGTGCATTCCTAACCTGTAATGTTCAGCAGTGAGTATTTGTTACTGCTCGTGTCTCGATGTCAAAGATCAAAACCGGTCTGCGACATGTTTAATAAATTCTGACCTTAGCGCTTGTCCTCGAGTGTTTATTTTCCCATCTGACCTGTCTGAAGCAACCAGACTTTTCAGCAGCTTTCCTGATTTACTATCTTAAGTCTTTAATGGATTTAACGTACTTAGAATGTCTACGCCAAAATATCTGATCTGTACGAGCGACTTGCTCAATTGCTTTAGTCCCTCATCCTCTTGTAGCGGACACCTATAAATTGTGCGTGTGCGTTTCGTGCATACAGGTTTATACGACAGTCCAGCTCTCAGCTGCTCGACATATCCGCTCTGTGAAGTCTGGATTAAATATTTCGCATTGGAACACCGAGGTCTGTAGTGTTGAAAAATAAAGGCGGAACGAGAATGTCGTTGATAGATACCTTCGGAGTGTTTTGGTGTAAGAAACCCACGGTCTGGGGGGCCGTTACAGAATTATTGCTTTATTTGTGGTTTCGTGCTCCTGTCAGCTTTATACCTGTTTTGCACTGGACAGATTTGAACGGTATGTGCTGTGTGACTTGTTCGAGACCAAACTCGTTCCATTTGCTGGCGGGACTAATGACTGACAATGGTAATGCCTATATTACTCTCGGCATTTACTGCTGTCTCAGGTTTGCTTTCTTGGCAGTGTCAAGTGGAGAACGGACAGTGACATACGGCGGTATGGGTAGGATTACTAATGAAGTGCACTTGGCGTGTGGGATCTTTGAAGGCCACGTCAGAGCCTCACAACACCGCAGTACCGACCTGATCGCGCTGTAATGACAACTGGGCTACATTGCGAACCTTTTGCATCCGACTAATCTGTTACGTCAATACCCGTAAATTCAAATCGATTCACGCTAGTTTCCTTTGTGTTTAGGGTCAACTATATGCCATTTCATTTAATATAGGCGAACACCAGATTAAAATGTGGCCATTGTACTTAGGTCTACTGTTTGTAAAGCATTCCTGGCTTCAGACATAGCCAGCGATACTAGGCGGGCAATGCTTCGGAACTGACAGACATTGGTGGACTTCAGGCTACCAGTACTTTGTGGCTGTTCACTTCCACTAATAATAATTATCATTGGGGCAAAGGATAGGACGCATTTCAACAGATATCTCTTTTATTTGCCCTTTATTATTGACTGTAGCATAGCTGCCAACTAGTACGGATTGTCCGTAATTGTTACGGATCTATCATCTTATTTACGGAGTTACGGGAAGTTCGTAAAAAAATACGGAATTAAGACATTTTAAATATGATATTTTAAGAAAATAGGAATAGGTACTGTTTATATTTAGCTAATCATAATGCTAGGTAAAGTTTTATTCATCGCAATGATTTTCTTCCTGAGTACGTGGCAAACCTGTAGGAAAAGTTCACGATAGCATTTCACTACAAAAAGCCTCGCCCGTCCTTCTCCTCCATAGCTACCAAATGATCGCCCACCCGGAGAGAGCTACGTAAATTCCTTCGTTCACAACTAGTACTTGGTCTTCCGTCTCAGCTAAACAGTCCACGTGTTTCATCAGGCATCAGAAGTTAGCCAATTCGTTTCCGAAGAGAAAAGTTTCTATGTTCTTTCTTTTTCTTTTTTGCCTGTTTTCGTTTTTATAGCAGTGCTGTGCCGCTAGAAATAAACACGAGTTATGATATTTTCGGAAAAATGTGACATTAACTGGGGTAGGTTGCTTTATTCGTTGTTTTAAAAACCAAAGCATTTGGTATATATTGTTACCTGCTAAGGATTTCATATTGTTATTTCATAAATGCAAGGAATGTTTCTGTCACCATCGGTATTTACAAAAATAATTTTTTGGGTAATTCCTCATAACACGATCTTGTTCATTTAGAATTCTTTCTTTTTGAGGAATATATTTATGAACGGAGAGTGTCATAAATATAGCATTTCATGGTCTAAATAGGGCTTACAATTTTTAAAATTTTCTTCGAAGGATACGCGTATGACTCCCAAATCCTTCTCCTCCTCATTGGTTTGTCGAATTATTACTGACAGTCCCTTCTCATGGTTGGCAGCTATGCTGTAGTGCCCCTTCTTTCCCTGGAGTGGTGCTCTTCTAATCTGCTTTCAGTTTCAGCCCTGAAACTTGGCACACTAGCTTTTCGATACGCCGTATAAATCGAACTCTAAGTACAGTCTGCGCGAATTGCAACGTGGCCGCCACTTTGCGGCCTGAGTTAGGGCGATAGTAATTCTACGAGTACTGAGACCGTAAAAAAATTGTTATTTGAAATAAAAAATTGGGAGCAAGATGGAAACGAGGATGGGGTGAAGGTATTAGCGGCGCTGGTGAATATCGTATGACGGAGCAGGGAGGCAGCTGGTCCGAGCGCGGCTAAGAACTGGAATAACAGCCGCAGCCAGCCCGTCTGGATTTAAATATGAACGCGCACTTAATAGGGGGACCGCAGCCACATGCCAATAAATCAGTTATTGTAATGCCGGTGTCGGATGACAAGACTGCTCTTTGACTTAGCGCTAGAATTCAGATATGTTTATGACGCTGGATATAACATTACATCGGTCTTCGGCATTACTATGCGAGCTTTCCCAAAGGAGCTTACTCCGACAACGTCCATTCCGGAGCAGGCTTCGTCACGTATAAATCGTGTGAAATGTTTATTCTGTCGTCATTTTCCCCGTCCGCAAGGACGTGTGCCGGAATTACACGTCGTCTTATCGTGTGGAGTGA
Source organism: Locusta migratoria (assembly GCA_026315105.1). Lineage (NCBI taxonomy): Eukaryota > Metazoa > Arthropoda > Insecta > Orthoptera > Acrididae > Locusta > Locusta migratoria. Next base: position 77,286,659 of record CM048755.1, on the reverse strand, counting down.
GCTTAGTTTGTGCCGGTTGTGTTCAGTAACAATGAAGTAGCCATACCTCTTTTTTTTTAACCTAAGGGTTTAATCTCCTTTCGACGACTAGACCATTAAATACGGAAATGAAGTAGTTACGTTGTCTTACGAGGAAATATATTGCGCTGAATGAAACGCGAGCCCCGAAGAGCCTTTAGTCGAGTTCGATTACCACTACGCTTTAGATTATCCATTCTCAGCAGATTTAGTCCACCTTAAGTGGTCTGTTTTTCCTGGCTGGGGAGAGACGCAGCACGATGTTGTTAAGATTGGTGATACGGATCCGCTCCATATACTACCAGGCTGTGTGAATTCCGTATGATAAATGTATCTGTGTCCTCATCTCGAGTACGAATGCCACCGTGTGCAGGGCATAGCGCCCTCTCCCTTCTGCCCTTCGTATTCCATTCGCGGTGAGAATGATCTACATCTACATACATACTCCGCAATTCACCGTAAGGTGCGTGGCGGAGGGTACACTGTACCACTACTAGGCATTTCCTTTCCTATTCCACTCCCAAATTGAACGAGGAAAAAAAGAATGCCTATATGCCTCCGTACGAGCCCTAATTTCTCTTATCTTGTCTTTGTGATCTTTACGCTAAATGTAAGTAGGCGGCAGCAAGATCGTACTACACTCATCTTCAAATTCCGGCCCTCTAAATTTACTTAACAGAAATTCACGAAAAGAACGTCGTCTTTCTTCCAGCGATCCCCAATTGAGTTGCCGGAGCATTTCCGTGACACTCGCGCATTGGTCGAACCTACCGGTAACAAATATAGCTGCTCGCCTCTGAACCGCCTCTATATCTTCCTTCAAACCGATCTGCTGCGGGTCCCAAATACTTGAGCAATACTCAAGACGTGGTCGTACAAGCGTTTTATACTGTGTTTTATATTGTCGGTACCTTTCTGTATGACCTCGAAGGTAACCAATTTTACCGTTTTGTTGCTTGTGCAAGGTATACGGAGTGAAACAGAAATCTGCGGTTGATGAAATAAACGTCGGGTGAACAGCCTTGTCTGAGTGTGCATGGGACACAATATTTCGGCAGTCGACCACGTTGTCATCATCAGCTGCGCACCTGATGACAGGTTTCACTGTTGTTTCCTTTATTTAGTATTAGACTTAGGGGTGGAGATTGTGGTGTGAAATAAATCTGCTTGAGCATCGAGGTGGCGATTTGGGTCTCCGATGAGGTAAAAGCTTGGGAGCGTGAAGCGTCTGGCAGTGGTTAGCATTCCGCGTAAAACTGTAAGTGACACTCGGCAGGAGCACTGTCGAGTAAAGGACTCTTAACAACAGAGCTTGGAAGATTGCTGTTGTGGCCTCCCAGCGTGGAAACTGAGTCGTATAATATTTTATACGGGACGAAGAAGGCGAGAGAGCCCTGCTAGCTTTGTGGCACAAAAGAGAGCTTACAGTAATACTGCTTCATCAGACTTCTGTGATCCAGTCGTTCTTAAGAAAACGCTTCAGATAGTGTGAAATTGCGATTCCTTGGGAAAATTAAAGCAAATCTTCCTAGACACCTCTCAGAAAACGAACTCTAATCGTTTTTTTTTTTTTTTTTTTTTTTTTCAACTTTTTGAAGACGAACAATGTTCATGTATAAAGTTGCCTCGTTTCAGGAAAACCTACTGTTCTGAAGCTCCCCTACTTTTGATAACTTTTGGTTGTATCGCTGTTAGCCCCTTCATAGGGCATTAATTTCCACTAGGTGGTGGTTTGGGTTACCAAATGAAAGCTTATTTTTGCTTTATATGCATAAAACTGAAAATTACCCATTAAAATTGCGTTATTTAATGCGGTTTGCAGGAAACTTTTTTTTTTCTTTCATGGAGAAATACGTAAGATAGCGGAATTTGATTTTTGGAGTGTTATTGAATGCTTTAGCCTTTCTATAACAAAACTGCCCAAGAGAGTGAACTCAAATGCGTTCTTACAGTTTATGTTGTTGTTGTGGTCTTCAGTCCGGAGACTGGTTTGATGGAGCTCTCCAAACTAATCTATCCTGAGCAAGCCCCTTCATCTCCTCATAAGAATGGCAACCTACATCCATTTGAATTTGCTTACTATATTCCTCTCTTGGTCTCCCTCTACTATTTTTACCCCACACAATTCCCTCCAACGCTAATTTCACAATTCCTTGATGTCTAAGAATATGTCCTACTACTCGGTCCCTTCTTTTAGTCAAGGTATGTCAGAAATTCCTTTTCTCCCCAGTTCTGTTCATCATTAGTTACACGATACACCCACCTAATCTTCAGAATTCTTCTGTAACACCACATTTCAAAAGCCTCTATCCTCTTCCTGTCCGCACTGTTTATCGTCCAATGTTTCACTCCCATACAAAGCAACACTCCATACAAATGCCTTCAGAAAGGACTTCCTTATGCTTAAATTAGCGTTCGTTATTAACAAATTTCTCTTTTTGAAAAACGCTTTTCTTCCCTTGCCATTCTGCATTTTATATCCTCTGCACTGCGACCATCATTTGTTATTTTACTGCCCAAGTAACAAAACTCATCTACCTCCTTTATTGTTTCGTTATCTAATCTAATTCCTTCAGCATCACCTGATTTTCTTAGGCTGCACTTACAGTTTATATCATTTTGGAATTCAGTTTGCCTCCAGGACACAAATTAATATATTTTAAATGATACCAATGATATCCACTTCTTTCATCGGCAGTGAAGTTGTCAAACTATCGTGAACACACAGTACGAGTAACTGACCACGTAAGAAGGAATTAATAATTTAAAATGAATAAAAATTGGAAATTTTATATCTTTTGCGGAGCATTTTTAGCTCTTCCGGACCACGGACGACAGATTGTGAACCACTGGTTTTATACATATATCTGAGTAAGCTATCGCCGGCTGAGTTGTGTCAGGAAGATAATGGTGTAACGTCAAGTCCACTCCGTAGTCATTAGAGATGCTCGGATGTTTGGGTATGCGTGGGGGAACACCCAGGAATTTGGCTTGAGTGGTTTAGGGAAATCACGGGAAACCTAAATCTGGATACCCGGCGGTGGATTTGAGCCACCGCCCTCTCGGTGTGTTAATATTGCACCACCTCGCTCGATGTGTGGGTTATCAGGCTCACTGGCGTTATAAACGACACATAATGACTACAAGGAGGGGCATTGAATTAAAATCTGCCCAAAGGCCGGGATTCGAACCAGATTATTCTGCTTGCTAGGCAGTCGTTTTATCCATTCATTGCGGGAAATGGGGACTTATTGAGCTTATTCGGTCCATTCGTGTTGTCCATGTCTACATTGTACCAAAGATTCTGTCAACATACGCTATTACCGTAGTCAATTTAAATATAAGTTCCATATTCGCTTATCTTATGAGAATCTGTGGAACATTGCAAACATCTGACAGGAAAATGTAGGAGTGTAATGTGTTTGCAACTGTGTTCTTGAATTCTGTGTGCAAGATAACCAGACGACCGATACAACTGTAAGTAAGTGCACTAATATAAATACTCTAATCATGCAATATTTATAGTAAAACAGTTGTATCTTTGTGAGCGGCTTGAATTTCTACATATAGGGGAAGGTCGGATAAGTTGACGAGGAGTCTAAGATGACGAATTTTTAATTTCTCCGATAAATCTACAGATTGTTGGACGTGCACCATCGTACCGCTACCTTAGGGCGCTCTGCAGTCGTGTCTCTTGAAATAGAACTGCTCGGTCATTTTGGTTTGTTGAAAACAGAGGCTAGGAAGTGGATGCTGTTTTTGTAACAATTTTTCCTGCTGTTTAAATAAGTTTCATGCAAGTAATACTTTTGTATTAATGAATATCAGTTGATTCATCTTAAACCTTGTGGTTTTACTGGTGTTTTAATAACGGTTTAATGAATTTATTGCCGCGGTGGAGTAGCCGAGCGGTCTAAGGCGCCTCGCTACGGAGCGCGCGATTGCTCGCCGTCGGAGGTTCGAGTCCTCCCTGGGGAATGGGTGTTTGTGTTGTCCTTAGGTTAGTTTAGATTACTTTAAGTAGTTTGTAAGGTACGGACTGATGACCACGCAGTTTGGTCCGATAGATTTACAAACATTTGAATTTGAATTTTGAATTTATTGTCTAAGACTGTGTGCATGTATAAGTCCGAATCCAAAATGTCGATGCGGTTAAGATGACGAATTATGCAGTTCAAAAGGAAGACAAGGTGACAGAAAGGGAGCAAGGAATCATTGAAAGAGGCAATGCAGCTTGTAAGGAATGGTAAGCTTCTTAAAGACGCCGCTAGGAAGTTCAACTTCCCTGAAGCTGCTTTAGGTCACTATGTAAAAAAATCATGTTGATGAAGTAAGCTCTGCTCAGTGTACGGGCTTAAATTACAGGAATGCAAAGGAGAAATGTTATGTCTGTGTCTCTTTTGATAAGTAGATAAGCACCAATAAAACTCTTGTTTTCTAAATAAAATGTTCATTTCGTCATCTTACCCTACCTGTAGGGCAAGTCGACGAATGGTACTGTCACCTACAAAAACAGGTCTAGCTAAAAAAAACTTCAGTCTTAGGAAACGTTTAAGAGCTTTTTTGCAAAAGAGATACCTTAAGCAACCGTTTTCCCATAAATAAAATATCTAATTTCAACGTAAGAAACCCGCGCCGTGTTAATAAAATATTTGTGAAAATAGTTCATAAAAGTTTATAATACCGTCGTAGGCCTAAAAACAATCAAGTTTTAAGTTTCATTGCAGCTTACATCCCGCTGAAAACTGGTTCAGAACATCATTATGAACACTTTTTCATTTAGTTAGTTTTATTCGTCGTTGCATTTCATTTTATTATTACCTGGTGTCGACTGCTCCATTTTTCATTTTTGATTCTGATACCCGTTATTGTGGCTCCTAATACCGTTTCACATTTACTTATGTGGCTGTTATTTTTATGCAAGGTATCTGCGGTTGCCGCTGCATGCAGCGCCTCGTGGATGTAGTCATAACTAAGCCTGCAGATGGAGACTCCGTTGAAAACGCACCGCGCAGTCAAAACTGTTGGTCGCATATGGTTTATAACAAACGTTGCGCTGGAAACTGGAAGTTTTCCGCTTCGGAAGCCACCGTCTGCCGCATAAGGGTGCTTCGCTACGAGAGCTAAAAACAGCCTTTCCGAACAGCATACACAAGTGACATTTCTTGTGAGCCGTTTCTGAAACTTGGTGGCTTGCAGCCGTTCCCACAAAACGCCTGTTCTACGCCTCAGAAGACTCGTTTTTGTGACGATCTTTTCAGTGCGAGCAGAGTTGTGCGGTTGCCGGTTAATTTGGACATGGGGGACCCGGCAAGCATTGCACACTAGGAGCTTTGAAGTTTGTGCTTGCAGATGCAGAATAGCACGCCTTTATACCTGCACGACTTCGGCTTGCAACGCACTGGGGTCGCGTGTACAGAGGGCTGAACGCGGTGCAGCCACATGTGCGCGCCTACATCACCGATGAAAGTCTTCCTGCTCCGCGCATCTCAAAATAGCTTCTAAACCCGTATTTCATTCATTAGGGTTTACGTTTATCCACGTACTTGCTTTATTCTTGCTTTTTTGTTATTGTCGATTGTGCGTACAGCGGACGCACTATCACAATATTTGTATACCGTTTACCTCCTGTTATGATTCTGCCGGACAGAATTGCAGGCGCGTGTAAGCGCTTTGACATAGTTACGGTGTGACCAAGAGAAACCGTTTGTAATTACTTCATGTCTTTTTATAGATAGAAGTCTTTTAGGGATTTAAATGTTTATGAGAACCTTTACGCTATCTAGTCTGCTCAGAGAGCTTTTTGGGTTGGTTGAGAACTGGATTCAAATGAGTTAGAATCAAAATATGTTGGCATTTTGGCGTAAGGCATGAGTGTAATTCCGAAATTTGCATAGAACGGGCTGACTTCATACCGATACGTAGCGAAAACTTAAAAATCCTTGTGTTTCCAATGATTCAGTAGCGTTGCACAAATTTGAACGGCGTTAAAAGGCCTTAGAAGGTTATTTATACGAAAATAAATAAGAATCAAACTGAAATCTTGATGCGAAGCTTGATGGCAAGAACAGTAAACGTAAAATCAGCTTTGAATGTCTTTGCAGAATACAAACCGAGAAAGGGAGATCATGCAAGGAGTTCACATGCGGAGTTACCAAAAATAAAATAGTAGTCAGTAATAAGAAGAAAGAAGTAAATCGAAAAATAGTGATTTATACACCGGTAATCAGAAAGTACGAAGTTAAGCGTTGCCCTTTTTGGTTTAGAACCGAGTATAATAAGGAAGCCAGAACAAAGCAGGCATGCCGCCTATTAGCGGTTTAGAAGGGTGAAGCTGTAGTGAACGAAGGGAATAGTCACAGCAGTAGTCTTCAGTAACTTAGGAGAGAAACGATGGTTCTGGTTAGCTGTCATGAACAGGGGAACCATTGAAGGAACGAAGATCATTAGAAACAGACCACAAGCTCGGCTTGACTTAAGGCAGGAAAAGGAAATCGGATGTACCCTCCCAAAGGAAACCAACCCGGCTTTTCCGTGGAGCAACTCAGTGAAATGTGGACCATAACGGAAAACCTAAATTGGTTGACCGTATACAGATTTGAACCACCGTCCTGCCGAAAGTGAGTTGGGTGTGCTAACCTCGCTCGGTGACGCGACCAATGAATTGGACACCAATACAGGCTTTGTCCTTTCATAGTGAAACTGATAAAGAAAGCCTGCGAAATAACGTACTAGAGATGCATCAGTGCTTAAAGCGTATAAAACAACCTACCGTGAACTGAAGTAACTTGCGGAAAGTATAAGATTCGGAGGAGGAGGTATGGTGGCCATTAATCTTCGTCATGAAATGCATGACACTTGGCTCTCTAGCTAATTTTATTTTGCTTCTAGTTTCGGTTTTAAAACTATCATCGTGGCAGAAAATATTTTACGATGTTTTTAATTCGAATCTGGTAGCAAAATAATATAATTTGTTCAGCCAATTGTAATACATTGAATAAAATATTATTGGTGTTATCCCTGTAGCAAAATGTTTCTAGGTATGAAATTGGACAGTTCGATTATGAAATTAATAACTGGAAAGGCAGCAAGATGTAACGCAACAATGTTTTGCAGCATTCGGAATGTTTTATTGCGTACACTGCTATAATTAGTTCTGAATGACGTGTCGGGGGAAGATTTAATTCAGCTGATCGTACCTATATGATATGAACCCTTTCTACCACAGGAAATTTCGAATACCGGTAAAACGGAAGTCGCGGCTTTGACTGAGATGTTAAAAACTAAGCAGATGTGTGTGTACAAGTATTCTCGCGGAACTGACAACTCGCATTGATCTTTTCCAGAATGCTTCATCAGCGGAACAACACGAAGTGATGAAAATGTTAAACGTACAGGGTGTTCTCAGGAACGGTAGTGTACACGAATAAGTGCCATATAATAGGAGTCAAATTTTTATTCAGTACAAAGATAAGGCTGTTAGTATGTAGCCCAAACTAACTAAAAAGCAAAGGAAAATGAGGACATTTTCAATGATCCTTCCGTCGGTTCTTGGTAGAACATCATAATATTCAATTAAAAGCTCAATCTTGTGTATTTTCTACAAATTTGTTTTGATTTAGTTAACCGGTTTTCGGCTTACAAGGCCATCTTCAGACTTTTAACGTTTGTTTAGGTCACATACTAATGCTGTATCTCACTACTCAATAAAAATATGTGCACGTGTTGTATGGCATTTTTATTGGAATTCTACTATATTACCATCTCAAAATATTTACTATTCCTCTGGAACAACCTCCATATTTTGAACTTCCCCCGAGATGTTATGCTTTCTGTCATCAGAGTAGGTAATTGCTGAGACGTATGGCAAGTAGTTAGTCAGAAGGATCTGTTTCTATCCATATATAAGAAAGGATAAAATAGGAAACGTAGCGTGTAATTTAGTGTGACAGCATGTGAAATGATGGGCGCAGTTGATTTTGTAACCGGTTTTGAGAAATTCGATCGGCCATATGACACAAAAGGACGGCAGATATGAATGTATAGCTGGCCGAGATGAAACGGAGCAGCGAGACGGCGCGAGTTGCCGGGTGTCAGGCAGTAACACACGGCGTCACTTCACAGACGCCGTCTGGGAATCTTGGCTCTTCTCCACCGGCCGAGAAATCCACGGCAAAAGATGTAGTAGCCTTCGGCATTTGCGGCGACTCAAAGGGACGCTAGGCTGTAACTCTCCGGGGCCAACACGTGCTCGCATCCGACAAGCGTCACCTTAGTGGATTCAATGCAGAAGAGCCACTGCCGCGCCTTACGGTACATTCTAAACCGCGTAATTTACTGTCGCTCTGTTCTCCACTCCAGACAATTTGCTGTTGAGTTTTGAGACAAATTCCCATTCGTCTTCTCCGGTTACGACGCATGAATGAACTCTCATTAGTAGTAGGTGCTACTTTTTCTGTGAGCTTCGCTTCCTCACTGGGAAACCTCCCACCGTCATTACTATTCCTAAACGACACGACTGATTACGAATGCACTGCTCGATGGAGGAGGCTGACGTTTGTCAAATTGTAGACTCGTACGAATCTACCGAGCTACGAGACTTCTCCTCTTGCCAAGCAGAACGGGTTGACCGTTCGGAAATAGTATTTGTGAGCCAGAATAGCTGCATAATAATCGAGAGTCTTACACGGGCACCAAATTCTCTGCCAGGATTGCTGCCATTAGATGGGTTAAAATATACTTTCATTGTGTTCCCACGTGCTGTTTCATAACCCTTTTTCTACTGTGAAGCTATGTCCTACTTTTGTTTATTAGAACCCACAAAAAATGGCATACTTTGGTTAGAGCCGCGCCCGTCGGAGGTTCGACTCCTAAAAAATGTTCAGATTTTTGTAAAGTTATGGGACCTAACTACAGTGGTCATCGGTTCCTAAATTTACAAACTACTAAAACTAACTTATCCAAAAAGCAACACAAAAACCCATATCCGCGGGAGGACTCGAACCTCCGACGCGGAACGGCGGCAAGCACCGTAACAGGGCGCCCCAGCACGCTCGGCCATTCCGCCGCGGCTTCGTGTCCTCCAAAAATGTTCAAATGTTTGTTAAGCTTATGGGACTTAACTACGGGGTCATCAGTCCCTAAACTTACAAACTACTTATGAACTACCTTATACTAAACACGGCATAAATATCCATGCCCGAGGGGGGATTCGAACCCCCGACGGTAGTGGCCGTGCAGACCGTGACTGAAGCGCCTCAGTCTCCTCGGCCACCGCGGCCGGCTCGAGTCCTCCCTCGGGCAAGCGTGTATGTGTTGTCCTTACCATAAATTAGTTTAAGTAGACATGATCACTGCAGTTTTGTCCCATAGTTTGACAAACATTAGAACTTTGGTAAGAGACGTAGGTATAAATCAGTTGTCAATTTGGCATTTTTACCATCGTATGATTTGATGAGCGACTGAAGTCTTAATTCAAGCTTGATCATTTTCATTGGTTATCTTATAAAATCCTCTTAAATGGCTTCACAGCGTAAACTGCAAACATAATGACGGGGCTTTTTAACCCCTAATTGGTAGCCAATGTGGCCGGCAACTAGTAGTGGCCGTGGAATTACAATGATGATAAACAAGACCACATACCACATGTGTATTATATCCTGGCATCATTCCTAATACTGAAATTTAGCTTTAATTTCCTGTGGTGGCAACGTTTTCTATTGTGAAATTTCGCCGCCTCTGTGGTATAATGGGCAGCGTATCTAGATACTGACGCGGAGATGCCGTGTTCGATTTCCCCAGATTTTCTATGGTGAAAATGTGTGGAAGGCCTCGAGCTGTCGGCGGGAGTAGCCGAGCGGTCTGGTGCGCCACGTTGCGGATCGCGCGGCCTCCCGCGTCGGAGGCTCGAATCCTCCCTCGGGAATGGGTGTTTGTGTTGTCTCTAGTATAAGTTAGTTCATAAGTAGTTTGTAAGTTTAGGCACTAATGACCCCGCAGTTAACTCCCATAAGCTTTTCAAACATTTGATTTGCCTCATGCAGTCAAAATAAATAAGCAGCAGAAATGACATGCAGGACTTTTTTTTTTATTGCGGATTGTGTGTGAGACTAAATTTCATTAATTTGAAATAATCATTTGGTGACACAAACAGCAAAGTACATTCTAACATTGATTTCGTGACGTCCTTACTGTTGTACCTCATTTGATTTATGGCTCCTGATCCTTTCCGAGCGCTGCAACAGAACATTGTCTCTCGAGTGAAGAGTTAGATGTACCACTCTGAGATCAGACTGTTGGTTTGATGGCGCGCTGTTAATGTCCCTCTTGTCTCAGAACACATTTAACCGGCTCAGGGACTGCTTCGTGGTTACCACTTAATTACACACCTGGCACAACCCACCAAGTTTCGGAGACGCGTGGGACATGTGAATCACAGCTGAAATACTGTCGAATGACACTGAGCTATTAGCCATTGTTCCGCTGTGGTATCCTCATTATTTTCATTTATCGAATTCGCTGTAGTTACCGTTGCTGCCAAAATATGCCGTTACCCGTTTTAAAATGACCCAAATATAGTTTGAGTGAGGCAACTCCCCGTGAAAAATACAAGACTGAAAAAGTAGGTAGAGCTTTAAAGATGACTGTTACACTCATATCTGCCTGTTCATAATCCCCAAGTTATTTTGTTGATCCTTAGTACCCAGCAAAATAGTTGAATTGTGCCTTTGCTGTTTGCCGGAAGATTTTGACACAGAGTAAACACTCTCACAGGCAAGACCACAACGCTCTGCGGCACACGTTTGTGCATTGGAGACAGATTTTGGTGACAGGCAAGAATTGCAGTAACGATACTGTATTACCTTTCACAGACTACTCAGGGGACAACAGAACTAGCTGATTGACAGAGCAGCAGTTGTTGCAAGAATAAAGTGAAGCAGCATTGTGGGCTGTTCAAACGACGGTTCCATCCACTAAAACTTATGTACTTCTGTGCAAGGAATATCGAGAAACCCCAAAAATGTTTGTAAATCTATCGGACCAAACTGCGTGGTCATCAGTGCGTAGCTTACAAACTACTTAAGCCTAGGTAAACTAACCTAAGGACAACACACACAACCATGCTCCAGGGAGGACTCGAACCTCCACGGCGAGCAACCGCGCGCTCTGCAGCGAGACGCTTTAGACCGCACGTCTACTCCACCGCGGCGAGAAACCCCGGTAGGCCGACAAAGAAAGTACTTCCCACAAAACCTGCGTAGTATTGTAAAGTCCTTTCCCCCAGATTTCCTTCGTGAAAATGTCAATATCATTATTTTTGCTCGACATCTCACTTTTCATGCAGATTCTTTCGCACATGACGTAACTTCGTCTCTCTGCCTCACATTGTATCTATAATTAAAGCGTCATAAAAATAACTTGTCTTTCTGATTTTGGAATCCTTCAGATAACGCGCAAGTTGGCTACTGTATTCTCCAGGATCTCTCTCCCTCTCTCGCTTTAGTTATTCAAATTTATTTCGTGTTTATAATTTACCATTCCGGATTTATTTTTATTTTGATCCTGTTGTTAGTATTTTCCATATGTGGAATTATCATGTTTGTTGCAGAGCATGATTTTACATTCATCTAAACCGGAGAAAATGTGCAGCAATCAGTCGCTAGTAACATGTTTATTGCTATTAAACAGCTTGTTAGCAATTGATTGCAATACCTTTTCTCAAGTTTAAAATAGACACAGACGCTGAATACACCCGTTGCACATGTAATAGAACCTTATGGTCATTTCTTTGTTAAGTGCTGTGAGAAAGACCGTGGTTATATCTCCTTCAGGGCACCATGATCTTTCGTTTTCTGCGATGTAGTCGAATGCAAACGTGACCACAACAGCCATCTGCTGTTTTTTCTTGCGAGCGGCATTTGCGATTCTCACCTCTTCTGTAATGAAATTACGGTGTTAACAATGAAAGTACCGCAATATATTCTGTATTTCCAAAGTAGCGTAAATAAATCGAGCATATATGTGATTTTTGTCGTTAGCGTGTCTTGAATTCGAATCTTTAGTACTTCTGCTTTCAGCATTCAACCACATCGTACACTATATTCGGGACCAGTAGCATACTGTCTTTCAGATGTTATACACGTGAATCTGTATAACACGTATATAATTGTATTCATTTGTGAGAGCGAAATAGCTACACATTCTAGCTCGAAACGAGACATGTGCAACATTGTTGCCCATATAAGTCGTAGTGTCAACGAAGACTGTATTTCCTTGAATAATATCGTAGATTATTTAAATCATTCTTTTAGTATCTCGAGAGAAGTTCTGTAAGATGTTACAGCGTTAAACGTCTTCATTTTACGTTTTTCTTGCAAACTCAAGCTTTACGACAGCGTTTGTTTACCCTTGAAAGTCGGTACTTAGCACTACCGCAGGTAATGAGCAGGACTTGCAAGCCGCGACGGTACCTTCTCAATAGCAACGGTTTCCGAGTGCCTCGAAATGTGCCGAGACAAAGTGAAACACTAGACGGCGTCAATGGTAGGCTCGTAATCGTCGCACTCGAGATAAAAGTCTCGTCGCAGGTTTACTGGCAGCATAAAAACGGAGGTTAAGTTTGTAACATTTCCCGCGTTATACAACACTTTTGCGGTAATCTTACGCGTACGCAATCGGTTACAGAAAGTGTAGGCAGTATGAGAGTCGGATAACTTGCTGACAGAAGCGTCCAAACATCCTTTAAAATTTTACACCAATGGAGAGCACGTTTAGCGGCCAGTCGTAAATGGGGGAAGGTAGTAGGATGACTAGCCGCATTTGCTAAAGAGAGCACTTTCTTCTTCAGAAGCTGTCGTAGATTTCTCACTAGACAAAGCACTGTGTAAATGCTGCCTCTCGAAACTGCTATACGATAAACGAATGTAGTTCGTGTACTACTGTTCAGCAAGTACACATTACGGGTCGATTACATACGAAAATTAAATTAGTTTTCATCTCATTCAGGAGTTCGGCTCTTCTATAGCAACAAGGTTTTAAATAATGAAAAATGTAAATAAAAATCTGCAATAGATGTAAGAATTGACAAAATGGAAAGAGCATATGGTTTGACTAAAATATTTACAACAAGAAATGTATATCTAGAAAAACAAAACTAAAACACTACACCACAGTGCTACGACCAGAATGTTTAAATGGATCTGAATACCTAACGCTGAACTATAAGATGGATAAACTAGAGGTACTGGAAAGGATTATTAGAAAAATAATTGGTACATTAAAAACTGAAGATCGTTGGAAAATAAGTAATGATATCTTTAAAAAAAATATTGACAAAGTTAATAAAGTAATGGCCAAAAGAAGATTAACCTTTTTCGAACACCTCTACCGAATGGACGAAAATAGACTAACAACGCAAATACTCCTATATTTATGGAAGAAGAAATCGTCAGTAGCATGGATTACAGAAGTAAGGAAAGACCTAGAAAGAAACAACATCAAAGGAAAGACCTAGAAAGAAACAACATCAAAGAGTCAGAAATAACCAAAAGAAACCGTTTTAAAAATACAATACTAAATTTGGAAGGCTTTCAAAGCAGAAGAAATAAAAAATCAGGAACAACATGGACAGAAGAAAGGAAGAGAGCTTATAGGGAGAAAATGAGGAAATACCGGACAAATAGGAAAAAAATAACAAGCTGAGAAACAGAAGTTGTTAATGTGATCCTAGTTGGTCAGTAAGATTGTTAAAAATCTGGTGATCATTGTAACGTTAGCTCTTTTCCCGCTTGGTCCGTATTTGCAGGAAACAATGTAGATTTTTCAGTCCGACCTGATGCAAGCAGTTCGTCATACTGAAACTGGTTTTCGGCGATAATTTCACTATCGTAACTCGTTAATAATCCTGAAAAGCTGCGAAACCCTTTGCGTCATCTCATATTGAATGATACCGAGTGAGGTTGTGCCGTGATAACGCACTGGGCTGATATTCGCGATGACTCTGATTGCAATTCACGTGACTCCGGCCACCTAAATTTAGGTTTTCGTTGATTTCTCTCTAAATCACTCCATGGAAATGCCGGGATGGTTCCTTTCAAAGGACACGGCCGATATCCTTCCTCATCCTTACCCAAACAGTCCGAGCGTGAAATGTTCAAATGTTTGTATAGATTATGGGACTTAACTACGGGGTCATCAGTCCCTAAACGTACAAACTACTTATGAACTACTTACGAACTAGGACGGCACAAATATCCATGCCCGAGGGGGGATTCGAACCCCCGACCGTAGTGGTCGTGCAGACCGTGACTGGAGCGCCTCAGTCTCCTTGGCCACCGCGGCCGGCTCCGAGCGTGAGTCCGTCTCTAGTGACCAAGCTGTCGACGGGACCTTTGACCCAAATCGTCCCTTTCCTTTTTTATATTGAATGTCTTTTTAGAATTAATTAAGCGAAACTATTGCATAAAAACGTATGTAACGTAGGGTTTATATTAGAGGGAACCCCCCAAACCTCCTACGACAACGTACCTAATAGCCGACGTAGCTCTGGAACGGATAACGCGTCTTGAAATGGAAGCAGTGAGGCGTTATTAGCTCGTTGGCTCCACACGTGCACACACTAGACATCTGATTCTAGTCAGTTCCAGGAAGGGGGAGCAATGAGATAGGACGCAACGTTCCAATCGCATCCGAGATATGTTTGATCGGGTTCAGATGTGGTGAGTTTGGGGGCCAGCTCATCGCCACTGTGTTTTTCGAACCACTTGATAATATTCCTGGCCTTGTGACAAGGTGCATTATCTTAATGAAAGATGCCACTGCCGTTGGGAAGCATGATCGTCATGAAGGGATGTAAGTGATCTGCAACGAGTGTGGGATAATTCTTCGCTGGACCCAGGAATGCCCAAGTGACTGTTCCCCAGAGCATCACTTTGCCGCTGTCAGCTTTCCTCTGTCCCGCAGTACACATTGAAGCTGTTCCCCTGGAAGACGTCGGGCTGGCTCTCTCGTGTTGGCACGATGAAGAAGGTATCGGGTTTCACAGACCGTGTAACGCTCTGCCACTATGACAGCGTCCAGTGGCGATGTTCCGGAGGCCCGTCATAAGGAGTGTTGGCTGCCCTGTGTGTTGAGACACACTTGTACTCCGCCTGCCGTTAAAGTCGGATGTTAGTTCCGCCACATTTCACCGCCTACCCTGTTTTGCCAGTCTTCGCAGCCTTCGACACCCCAAATTTGTAATCAGGGGTGGCCGCCGTAGCCCTCGACCTTTCATCTCGGTTTCGCCACTTGCAATTTCCGAAATGCTCGAGCGGAGCTTCCGGGCCATCACAAATTTATACTACGCTATTCGACACACGGACAGCGTACTCACGAAACGGTGCGTGTGTGAATAACAGGGTTTCTGTCGTTACTAGGGGATCTGAATCAGTCAACAATTTAAATCAAATGTTTGTAAAGCATATGGGCCTTAACTGCGGGATCACCAGTCCCTAAACTTACAACTACTTATGAACTAACTTATAATAAATACAACACAAACACCCATGCCCGAGGGGGGATACGAACTCCCGACGGGTAACGGCCTCGCACATCGCAGCATAGCGCCTCAATGAGCTCAGCAAATGTTCAAATGTTTGTTAAGCTTATGGGACTTAACTACGGGGTCATCAGTCCCTAAACTTACAAACTACTTATGAACTACTTACGAACTAGGACGGCACAAATATCCATGCCCGAGGGGGGATTCGAACCCCCGACCGTAGTGGACGTGCTGACCGTGACTGGAGCGCCTCAGTCACCGCGGCCGGCAATGAGCTCAGCCGCTCCGCCGCGGCCAGTCAGCAATCCGAAGATTGGTTTGAACACCACAGTGCTTTACTAGACATGCTCCAGTTTGGAGGTGCTATGCCGTTGCTTCAAAAATGTTCAAATGTTTGTTAAGCTTATAGGACTTAACTACGGGGTCATCAGTCCCTAAATTTACAAACTACTTATCAACTAAGACGGCACAAATATCCATGCCCGAGGGGGGATTCGAATCCCCGACCGTAGTGGCCCTGCAGACCGTGACTGGAGCGCCTCAGTCTCCTCGGCCACCGCGGCCGTCGCCGTTGCTTCCTTCGACCTTCAACCTGGCTTATCCAGCCAGTTACAGGGGTTCCTACAGTTTGACGTGGATTCCGAACCACGGACATTTTTCACATCAGCAACACTGCCAAAGGAGAAGTGAAAAGTGACAGATAAAAGTCCTAGGATTTGGCGGGGATCGGACCCGGGACCTTCGGATTTATAGGCCGGCACTCCACCACTGTGCTACCCAGCCGAGGTGCTCAAAATGTATGGTTACTAATATTCCATTGCCGCGGTGGAGTGGCCGAGCGGTCTAAAGCGTCTCGCTGCGGAGCGCGCGGTTGCTCGCCGTGGATGTTCGAGTCCTCCCTGGGGCATGGGTGTGTGTGTTGTCCTTAGGTTAGTTTACCTAGGTTTAAGTAGTTTGCAAGCTACGGACTGATGACCACGCAGTTTGGTCCGATAGATTTACAAACATATATAAAAAAATATTCCATTGAAGTTTCTGTCAACTCCACTGCATATTCCAGAAGCACTACATCATCTCGCTGGGGACTAGCTTATGTTAGACGTTCAAAATTATAGAACAAAGAAAGGAGGGGGGGTGCACTTAATGCATAAGTCGCACTCAAAGGGAGTCCGATTTGGACACGGCTGTGCAGAATGCGCAGTCGGTACAATACGGAGTGGCTATAATTTGTGTGTATATTGTGTGTTAATAAAAGGAGCAGCGGGCCTTGGGCTGGCATTGTGTTATGTGGTGAGTGATGTCTGGCAGGCTGCGCCGAGGTGCATCTGAATAACAAGAAACCAGTCCGCCGTCGCGCCGCTGCAGTCCAGCCAGCCGTACACTAACAGCCCCTGCCTAGTACGTTTCCTACGTACCACTTGTTGAGTCTGAGCCTGCATCAACGCGCATTGTTTTTCTGTTGTCATTGATGCAGTCAAATTCTGTTTCGGCTCTCATGTCGCACCACTTCAGCACGGCCTTCGAACCGTCGGCGAAACGTTAAGAAAACCCACTGGATTCGGATTCGAATAGTGACACCGTCACATTCTGCAATTCTCGTTTGGGTTTTCTCTTAATTCTCTGGTTTATTAACTGTGTGGAAAACTACCGGACAGCAAATTCAAAGTTCCTGGTAAAGAACCGTGTCTATGTTATGGTTATGATTTATAGCTTCTCGCTTTATGGCAATCATTTGTAAACGTGAAAAATTTCAAGTGTCACCTTAGATTGAAGTATTCGTTACACCTTAGGTCCCACTATAATTGGCCGCGGAAGTCGGACAATAGATCGGAGGAAGCGAAAAACGTACTGCCTCCAATTTAACTGTGGTGCTTAGCTCAACTTTCAAGACTGAGGACAGAATCCGTTAAATAGTTTGCTGTCAATTTTACCTACATATAGAGGATTAAACTCGAGCTTACCGCCGAACTGCCGAATGCATTACAAATTTTTATACTTCTGTTTCCTAAAGACAGCGGTTTCCTTCAAATGTAACTTAGTTAAAGTTACAAGTAAACAGAATAGCAAGACATTTAGGACGAGACCGTTATATAGTTTTTCTGGTTAGAGTGTAGTGACCTCGTTCTTTCCCTGGGAGACACCTGTAGCAAAACTGCAGGTGTCTACAAAACTGTTTTCTAAATGGCAAACAATGCGCGTCACACTTACGCAATGAGTTGTACTCTCTGGAGAAATTACATGGACTTAACAAATAACTACATGGAAAAGTAGGGGCCCTTTTATTGAAAAAGAAGTTTTTCACTATACGACAGAAAAATTTTCACTGCTTAACATCTGTCCAAATGTTATATGTTTGTAAATCTATGGTCATCAGACCATAGGCGTACAAACTACTTAAACTAACTTATGCTGAGGACAACACAAACAGCCATGTCCGAGGAAGGACTCGAACCTCCGACGGCGAGCAACCACGCGCTGTTGCAGCAAGGCACCTTAGAACGCTCGGCCACTCCACCGCGGCTTAACACCTTTCTTTATCAAGTGAATGTGTCTTGGCATGTCAGCTTGTTAGTGCTTCGGAAACATGCTCATTTAAGGATCAGATTAGTACTTCAGTGTTTTTAGTTTACATTTCAAGATGGTATTTAACGTAGGGCTTAAGTCGGGCCGCGGTGGAGTAGCCGAACGGTCTCGCTACGGAGCGCGCAGTTGCTAACCGTCGGATGTTCGAGTCCTCCCTCGGGCTTCGGTGTGTGTGTGTGTGTGTGTGTGTGTGTGTGTGCGTGTGTGTGTGTTGTCCTTAGTGTAAAAAAATGTTTGTAAAGCTTATCGGACTTAACTGCGGGGTTATCAGTCCCTAAACTTACAAACTACTTATGAACTACGTTATACTAAAGACGAAAAAATGTTCAAATGTTTGTAAATCTATCGGACCAAACTGCGTGGTCATCAGTCCGTAGCTTACAAACTATTTAAACCTAGGTAAACTAACCCAAGGACAAACACACACACCCATGCCCCAGGGAGGACTCGAACCTCCACGGCGAGCAACCGCGCGCTCCGCAGCGAGACGCTTTAGACCGCTCGGCTACTCCACCGCGGCTACTAAAGACGGTACAAACATCCATGCCCGAGGGGGATTTCAACCCCTGACGGGAAACGGCGTCACGCATCGTAAAATATCGCCTCAATGCACTCAGTCGCTCCGCCGCGGGCCTTAGTGTAAGTTTAAGTCGTTTGGACGTCTAGGGACTGATAACCATAGCAGTTTGGTCGAGTAGGTTCACAAACATTTGCAAAAGTCATGTGTTCAAATCTGGTGTTTCTACGTTCATATTATGAATGCCAATTACACGCCAAGGTTGTCTTCCATATTAAAAAGAAAAACCGGTCCAGATACAGGCTGTGAATTGACTCTTATGCTTGAAAAGAACAGTAACGTATCACCCTGACGGTATAGTATTCTCATAATAACTGATTAAACAAGTTTTCTTTCATTTCCAGGAAAGGACCATCATGTTTATAAACGAGCTAGCCGTAAATGTTCTCATGGTTAAAAATCCCTCGCTCGGTTCCCATGCACTATTCCATGAAGAAGTATTGGTACGTAAATCGTAGTCTCGTGTGGAGTTTTGGAGAATTGCGTGTTGTCCATTACGGACACGCGAGGTGGTGCGTGGATCTTTTGTCGCCGTGCGCTCTCCCGGCTGGGGATTCTGCATCGACGGGCGCGGAGCATGTTTAACTCGTCATCCTTGTTTTTGTGAAGACGCGCGGTATTCTTTACCGGCGGAGAAGAAGAGGCCGTGGCGCGTCAAACAATTGGACAGACGGATGTCTGGCGGAGTAGCCGCGCCATTGTAAGGAAAATTCCGCCTCTATTGAGGTTACACGGCCGCTTGTCTTGCCACCGTGAAAGGTGGGACAGTGCTGCCATTACGCGAATGCCTAGTGTCGTTAACAGTCACTGCTTAACACGCCTTCTCGTGAGTACGCGTCCGCTTCCTACTCTAGGTGGAATTACATCTGACTCAGGGCCATAGTCACATTCTTTTGAGGTGTGGGTTGAGAAAATAGAACTGTAAATTATCTACATCTATATACATACTCCGCAATCCACCGTAAGGTGCGTGGCCGAGGGTACACTGTACCACTACTAGGCATTTCCTTTCCTATTCCACTCCCAAATTGAACGAGGAAAAAAAGAATGCCTAACTGCCTCCGTACGAGCCCTAATTTCTCTTATCTTGTCTTTGTGACCTTTACGCGAAATGTAAGTAGGCGGCAGCAAGATCGTACTACACTCAGCTTCAAATTCCGGCCCTCTAAGTTTAGCTTAACAGAAATTCACGAAAAGAACGTCGCCTTTCTTCCAGCGATCCCCAATTGAGTTGCCGGAGCATTTCCGTGACACTCGCGCATTGGTGAACCTACCGGTAACAAATCTAGCTGCTCGCCTCTGAACCGCCTCTATGTCTTCCTTCAAACCGATCTGCTGCGGGTCCCAAATACTTGAGCAGTACTCAAGACGTGGTCGTACAAGCGTTTTATACGCGGTCTCCTTTACAGTTGAAGTACATCGTCCCAAAATTCTCCCAATAAACCGAAGTCGGCTGTCTGCCTTATTCACAACTGTCCTTACATGTTCGTTCCATTTCATATAGCTCTGCAATGTTACGCCTAGATATTTGAACGACGCGGCAGCATCAAGAAGCTCACTACTAATGCTGTATTCGAACATTATAGGATTGTTTTTTCTACTCATGCGCATCACCTTACATTTTTCTACATTGAGAGCTAGCTGCCATTCTTCGCACCAACTAGAAATTTTGTCTAAGTCAACCTGTATGCTATTACAGTCAGTTACAGACGACACCCTCCCATACATCACAGCATCATCAGCAAACAGCCGCAAATTACAACTTACTCTGTCCATGAGATCATTTATATAGATAGAAAATAATAGCGGTCCTATCACACTCCCCTGGGGCACGCCTGACGATACACTCGTCTCTGATGAACACTCGCCGCCGAGAACAACGTACTGCGTTCTATTACTTAGGAAGTCTTCCAGCCAGTCACAAATCTGTGAACCTATTCCATAAGCTCGTATCTTCGTTAGCAGTCTGCAGTGAGGCACCGCGTCGAACGCCTTTTTGAAGTCGAGAAAAAACACAATCCGCCTGTTGCTCGCAAGATGTCATGTGAGAAAAGGGCAAGCTGAGTTTCACATGAACGATGTTTCCTAAACCCGTGCTGATTCATGGAAAGAAGCTTTTTCGTTTGAAGGAAATTTACTATATTCGAACTGAGAATATGCTCTAAAATTCTACATGAAACTGATGTCAACGATATTGGCCTGTAATTGTATGGGTCGTTCTCTTTCCTTTCTTATACACGGGAGTCACCTGCACTTTTTTCCAATCGCCAGGAACTTTGCGCTGAATTAAAGATTCGATATAAATGCAAGCTAAGTAGCACGTATGACGTATATTGTAATTTGTAAAGCATTACAACGTAATTTCCGGGGGGGGGGGGGGAAATTGATTCCCTTCATCCCCCCTTGGCTACATCCCTGATGTAACTATGTACTTTACTCCCAAAATGTAGCATATGGCTCTTCGAACTGTTTGTTAAGCATTTATCTCAGCTTTCGTTCGGCAACCTATTGGACCAAACTACTATGGACTATGGTCATCAGTCCCTAGACTTACTAGCTACTTAAACTAACTTACGCTAAGGACAACACACACACACACACACACACACACACACACACACTCTTACCCATGCCCAAGGGAGGACTCGAACCTCCCGACGGCGAGTAATCGCGCGTTCTGCAGCAAGGCGCCTTAGGCCGCTCAGCCACTCTACCGCGGCTGTCTCAGCTTTACACAATGTTTCATAAATACCTCATACTGTATCAGATCTCAAAAATACTTGTACTAAGTTAGTCCCAGTTACAAACGTCTTTATTTTAAATAACGTTTAACGATATACCTCACGAATTTTTCTTTCAGTTTCGTAATTGTCTGTTTCTTCTTTTATTTATTCCCGATTATTGGAAATGACTTAACCGAGATTTCTGCTACATATTTCTGTAAAAATCGACATTGTATAACTTTTCGTTGTTATTAGCTACAGCTGATTAGGCAGTGCTGAAGAAAAATTTTGGCTGAATTTACTTAATGCTTTGATAATAGAATCACTATAGTATCAAAGGAAGACAAATATAAATGTGTGTTGTTCTTAGGTTAGTTTAAGTAGTTTCTAAGTCTAGGGACTGATAACTTTAGCAGTTAAGGCCCTAGTTTTACAAACATTTGAACATTTGCTACACGCAAAAAGGAACATGGAGGCGGTGGTACGTGGAGTTAATGTTTGAACGAGAGAGCCCGCACGGATGGCCAAAGTGATTGAGACACCGCTCCTGTAAAGCGGGAAATGCCAGTTCGTGTCCCGGACGATCATAAATTTTTGTATATCACCACTGGATTTAATCCAACTCCCAGATACTCCTAAAAATAATTTCTTTCATCATATTCTGTATATATGACTGATAATCAAATAATGGTGTCCGTTTTTTAGGATTACTCATAATTCAGATTTAGGTTTTTATGTGGTTGCAGAAATCAGTTTTACCCAGTGTCAGTAACCTTCCTTTGAAAAAAAACTGTGCTACAATTTCGTTTGCCGTTGGGTGAGCTCGTATGAGAAAGGCACGTTGCTATGAAGAAACAAGACGACATTTGACTGCCTGCCACTGAACACATCGAGCGAGAGTTACTCTCCAACACAAGACCGTGTTCTTCTCACAAAACGCGATCAGCACGAAATAAACTCGCGTGACTAACCGCAAAGTCTTTTTTCCCTTCTTTTTTTTGTCCTATTTTCTTTCGGATTTGCCGCTAGCGCAATTCTGCCCGGTGGAGCCGACAACAGGTCTAAATAAGGTTGCCCGGGCACTGAAAGTTAATTTCATAGTGGTGTAAAGCATTTGATATGAGCAGCTGTGGCTGTAAGCTTCGAAAGCATTTTTGTCGGAAATGCGAGTGACTGCAAGCAAAAGAAATCGGCGAACGTTATAGCAGTCATCTCCAGCTAAGAGAGAAGACAGGCGGAAAAGCATCGTCTGCTCGGTAAAGATATGACTGCGATTTAAGGCGTTATACGAAGGCAATGTGCATAATTTATAACGTTTGAAACTACTTCGATGGATCCCTTATCCAGAACAGAAGACAAATCTCGCCTCGCCGAATGATAAAAAGACAACATCGTCGACGCCCTAGGCGTCCTTTCCTTTTTTTTGCCAGCCTGTTTCACAACTGACTACAAATCTGCGCTTTAGTGACGGCGCGAAAATTTCGCTGAATACTGCCTCCATATTCCCACAGTCATAGTCGAATTTCTGCAGCTTAATGTTGTGCTGTACCCTGGAGGCGATGTTATATTTAAAATGCCAGCACAAATTCCATTCCTGTAAGCTTGTTCCTTTTTGACGGAGTGCACCCTCGTTATCTGAAATACAGTCTTTCCGAGGTACGCCTCGAGCATCATTCCCGAAAGGTGTGAATGATAGCTTTGTTCCGGTTGTGTTATGTAACCCTGCAGCGCCATCTGACTGTGAGGCGTGTACACACACAATGGCGTGTTAAATCGTCCAGTTTTTTATTGACGCTCCGTAATGGAACAATATGCTTCAGTCCCAACAGTAATAAATGTTTTCCCAACAATTCTCCGCCGAAGCTCGGCATAATTTCGTGTTTACTTGGTGTTTTATGTGTATCACGTGAAACAAAAGGAGCTGAGCCAACGTGGTACTTACTCTCCGTCCTGTTTTGGCTATTCGCGGGCAAAGAATGAAATCTCTCGCAATTATCTCTGGTTATGGGCGCGGTCTTCACACCTGCTGCTGGCGTTCTTTTCTTATCGCGCGTCGTTTTGTTCCCCTGCTGTCCAGCGCACTCTTGTCTCAGTTCCGTATTTCACCTTTGCCCGGAAACGTAACATCGAACGTGAAACAGCAAGAAACTTCTCCGTGGTGATGCACTACATACTAATATGTCCATGTTTTGGAAAGTAGCTCCTTGTCTTCTGAGAGGTATATTTTAGTTTCATTATGTTTGTGTTACGGGTAGAACGGAAGGCCAATTTAAATTTTCCTTCTTGTCTGTTTCTCGTGTACTGCTAAGTTCAAATTCACTGGCACTGTGGCAAAATACAGACATGTAAAGAACTATTTCAAATTTTACGTGATTAAATCATTCGAGTAATTTTTTAAAAATTTTATATACTTTTTTCAATATCTTAAGGCTAATATTAAATATATGAGTAAGCGTAGCTTTCAGTTGAATTCTAATGCTACGATATTATTAGGTACGCAGGGCACAAAATGATAAATCTTTCTTGCCATTTTGTTCGGCATGTATAATCATACGTTGTCATGAACTTCAGTGTCGGGCCCGGTTCGACTGGAAACCGAAGGGTCGCGGGTTCGAAGCCCGGTCGGACCTCGGATTTTTTCAGTCTGCACTTTAACCCATCCTTCACCTCTCAACGATGTGAGGAGTCGCCAGAAACGACACGTTTTTCGGATTCCACGTTAGCTGTAGGTCCCCTTTCCCCGGTTGGATAACTGAGGTATGCTAGGGACACGCAAGTCGCCGAAGTGGCGTCCAATTGAAAGACTTGCACCAGGCCAATGAGCCACACGGAATTATTATTATGAGCTTCATTCAACGAAAGACTGCAAGATATATCATGAATAGTTTTGTGCCTTTCGAGATATTTGATAACAGAGATAATGCAGGCATAGTAAGTGAATGCCTAGCATTTAAAAATATCTGCCAGTTCTGGACTCGTTTAACACACATGTTCTATTTCGTCCATTATCGAATGCACATGATGTTTAATTACAAAGAAGGCCTATACTCCGGAGAAGTAAAGCAATTTGATGTTAGGAATCTGAAAATCAAATTTGCGTAGTTTTTATATATCTGTATTCTCAAGAAGTGGGTGGTGCGTGTCATGAGAAACAATAATTGCCGCGCAGTCTAAGGCGCCATGTCCCGGATTGCGCGGCCGTTCCCGCCGGTGGTTGGAGTCCTCCCTCGGGCATGGGGGTGTGTGTGTCCTTAGCATAATTAAGTAGTATGTATTTATTGAGAGCGAAGAGATGACCTTAGTAGTTTGTTTCTTAGTTACACAAATTTACAAACAATTGTGGAAGCGTTGGAGAACGCCCCTTGATTGCAGTGGTACTCAAACATATGCTGGGATATTTTGATGAACACTAAACGAATTTGTGTAGTGGTCTAAAAACACAAAACTAGTCTATAAAAAGATACGGAGAAATGTACATTTGAGGGCCATCACACATTTTTTAAAACAGCGGTGTTAGTTCTCACGATTAAGTAAGTTATCTAGTGTTTGAATTTCCGAACTTGCTTTCTTGTTCCCTGACACCCGCATCCCCCACACACATTCTCTATCTCTGTCCGTCTCTTTCATGTTGGTCTAGATAATCTTACAGGCCACATGTAACAAACGTCGAAAGGCCGACCAAGATGATAAAGCGAAAGGTCCGCAAACGCCGTTGAATGCATTGTATCGCACGTATTGACTGAACAGCTAGCCACGCCACGTTGGATACATTGCCCTAAAAATGCAGGGCAAATATAGTTTAGCTTCCAGTGTACTATCAACGAGACTCAATTCATTTTAGGCAAAGCTCACTTTTGCTTATAGCAACACAGCTACTTTTCGTCTGTATCGGAATGAATGGATCCGACAGTACAAACAAATAAGGCGCAAATTTGAATATTTCAGCGAAACGATATGAATAAAGTATTCGAAGGTTTGTGTTGAAGACCGTTGTCATGACAAACTGAAACTGAATTTACACAAAAGAAAGATAAGCAAGTTGAACTTTGCGTCGTTAACTCTCCGTGCAAAAGCGTACGAATCACGAGAATGTACACTGTAAGTGTTTTGCTTTTAATTATCCAACTCAGGCGTAAAGGTGTTCGGTTTCGCAAAAATATTGTAGAATAAAAATTTTAAGCCCTTTCGTTTCATGGCATTCTGTTTGAAAATGAATGTTGTCGAAGATATTGGCGTCACGTAACCGTAGCTGCGTCGTGACACAGTACGTTTATGTCCGGTCCGTCGCGCTTATGCACAATTAACACAGCAGATATTTATCGTTACGCCGCCTCATCGTTCTTTAGTCTGTATCCCAAGACGCGATGCGAACCCGCTCCGTGTGGAGGGTCGTTGCTGTACGTATACTCTGAAATCTGATACGACACTTTTCCAGTCGCCTTGTTAATTTAAAACATTGCACCTCCCGGAGATGCCAGCAATAATTGCACGTTAACTTGTTCCCTGTACGCAGAGGGAACAACTAACGAGACAGTATGGGAGATGGTCATTTGCATGCATTGTAGATATAATAAGGAAACGTGTGTGAAGCCAATATTGCACATGAAGTTCTTCGTCTGCACGTTGAGACTTTCATATCATCTCGGCTTAGCGTGAGTAAGCCTTACATCTTCCTTGCACTTCCACTCGTATTACTGACAAGTATCGTAATTATAAACTACGGAGCAAAATGACCGGATAGTTTATTTTTTCCCCCGTGATCTATATGCAACATAAGCGAGAGTTGTTGCTGACTTGGAGGGGCATCAGTCCAATCTAGTTCCGGCCAACGTCATGAGGTTTTATAGATATGTCAGACAGCACATACATACGCGTATAATTAATGCGATGACGGGGAGAAGGATCCTTTCATTTCTGTGCGGATGTACACGAGGCTCGATCTGCTAACCATTGCCGCGAGTAAATGAGAAGGAGCACTTACGTTAATAGTGTTGAGAATTTGTGACTGCCTGCAGCTGCGACATTCGCCGTGTCCAGGTGGCTTAGTGGATACAGCATATGCCTAGTAAGCAGGAGACCCGGGTTCGATTCCCAGGCTGGGCACAAATGTTCAACCGGTTCATTTAACAAAAAGCAGCTTCTTCGCCTGTGACACCCTTTGTCGTAAGTCATCCGAAATGTTCATTTTATTCTCCTAAAGGTTGTGGCTGCGGTTCCCCTAGACTGGACACATCTGAACCATTTCCCGTTTTTCCTACCTAGGTAATAACTAAGTATTCCGTAGTGTCACCATTTTCGTGATATGAACCTAGAAACAAGAAAATGATCTGTATGGGTGTCCAGTAAGGAATAATGCCCATACGTTCCCTTTCAGGTTGCGTATCTGATGCCATTCACCTACGAACCTGGACTCGCCTCGATTGTTTTTGTCATTATATTTCGTTGTTGTCATCGCAGTCCATCATAACTTTGAATTGCAGTGGTGGTCTCCAACAACCTGGGTTGCACAGTGATTGAAAGCGTGGACTTGTTTTCTGAACGACAGATCCCCGTTTGGTTATCTGATATAGGTTTCCACGGTTTTCCTAAATCACTTAAGGCAAGGGCAGAGGCTTAGCATAGCCGTACGGAATGGCCGCGTGGTCTAAGGCGCCATGCTACGGACTGGCTACCGTTCCCGAGTTCTGCCTGAGATATGGGTGTGCAGGATGGAGCAAAACCACTCGACGTTTGCACTCGGTTTCGCAATGTTGCGAACACTCAGCACAACGCCTGACAAGTCGTGCAGTTGGCTAAACGACCTCAAGATCTGCCGGTACTACATGCATCGTGCAGCTGAGGCTGCTATCGCATGGACGGCCTTATATCGATAATCGCTTGCCGGCCGTAATGTTCTGCCTGGATACTGTACATTTCGCATTCGAGACTGACTTTCACCAAGAGTGTGCAGATATTAAAAGAACTTTTCGTCGATGGCAGTAACAATGTAATGAAGTTGCAAAAAGTAGCAGGAAAGTATGATGAGCAGTAGTTTAACTTTTCTTCCAATTACTTTCGGGTGTGCAGCCAGATTTCGTAGACATTTTGCCACGATATTTCGGCTCAGAGACGTTCGGCCATCTGCGGGCAAGTACTGAAGAGTTCAGGTGCATTAACGATTCTTGCAATGCGCGGTACCGCCAAGTTGTATGTGCTGCCCTCGGTGGCGAAAGAGAAACATTCTTCTCATCTCTGATTATCGATGGATGACGTCGATTTAGCTGTGACTGGATAATATTAATCACAGGATTCCAGTTTCTATCCAACTGAAAGCCGTTGTCACGATTATTAAGATTGTCGGTAAGAAGTATTTCCACAGATTCTTCAATATCTGATAACTGGAAATTGGAGTTAAAATTTTTGTTTTGTTATATTCCATCGCGTGTCCCATGGGAATGAATGTTCTGCCACTACTGATTTTGTTGGTTGGAAAAGACGAGTATATCTTTCATGTTCTATGCATCGTTTTTGTACAGTTCGTATCGTCTCAAAAATGTTCAAATGTTTGTAAGTGTAAGGGACTTGACTACGTTAGTCACCAGTCCCTAGGCTTCAAACTACTTACACTAACTTAGACTAACGTATGCTAAGGACAACACAAACACCCATGCCCGAGGGAGGACTCGAACCCCCGACGGCGAACGGCCGCGCGCACCTTAGCAGGGCGCCTTAGAGCGCACGGCTATTCCGCTGCGGCTCCTATCGTCTGACCCATATATGCAGAACCACAGTCACAGGGAATTTTGTAAACAGCCGCTTTTCTTAGATGCAAATCATCTTTGACGGATCATACTAAGGCCAACCTCTTCGCTGGTGCACGGTAGATAACTTTTATTTTGTTTTTCGTAAGCTACCTGCCTGTTTTGGAGGACAATTTCCGGCATAAGGAAAGAAGTCATTAGTTTTGTTAATCTAAGTAATGCCAAAATGCTGCTTTACTTTAGATGTTAAAAACTGTTTACTAATATAGCAATAGGCCTATTTCGGCACTGTGGCCATCATCAGGCTATGTCCATATGGCGTCGCGGAGGTGTAATTTATTATAATAACTGCATATAATTGCAGTATAAATGCTCTTTAGATGGTATATATTTTTTTTATTTTATGCTTATCATTAATTAGTTCATTACTGCTATTCTGTCAGTTTGACATATCCTTAAAAGACATACACAATGCTGCAGGCCCAAATGAAATGAAATTAGTTTAACTTTTGTTTTTACTGCTCGGCCGCGGCGGATTGGCCGAGCCCTCTAAGGCGCCTTGCTGCGGAGCGCGCGATCGCTCGCCTTCGGAGTTTCGAGCCCTCCGTTTGGCATGGGTGTGTGTGTGTCCCTTACATAGTCTGTGAGACTAGGGACTGATAACGCAGGAGCTAGTCCCTTTGAACATGTTTGTTTTACTGCATATTCTGTTTGCAAATCCTTGACAGGCGTCCTGGTCAGTACTCCAAAACGCGAGAGCTTTCTGAAGGAGGTAGTTTCCTTTTCCCATTGTTGGCAGACGCCTGCTTGTCACAAAACGTGTACCAACTCTGCGTTTATCCGGCGAGTGAAGGATACTTACTCGCGGCTGTAGTGGGTCGCATGATTTACTGTGAGTGTGCAGACGTAAGCGTGTCGGCGTAGGACGTGGTAGGCGCGGCAATTATCTGGCGCGGTCGTTTGGCCATGGGGACAGGCCATTCCGAGAAAGCCGCTTCCTGTTATTATCGGCCATCAGCGGAAATAGCTTCACCTGCTATTAGTATGGCGGTAATCTACACAGATTCCCATTTGTCGAAAAGGCATTACGGCTTCGTCGTGTACCGTTGCCGGTGACACTCAAACGGAGAATTATGAATGAGACACGCGCCCCGTGCTGCAGCGCTAACACGTGTCTAGCATCTCCTGTCCGCCCTACGGTTTCGCCACTTCTGTTTTCCAATGTAATAATCATTTCTCTCGTGAGTGTTATGTAAATTTGCAGTTGCAAACATCGTACACAGTAGGAGGATCATAGATCACGGACAGAATTTTACATCAGCCATGACATGACTGATTTCAACCGAATACAGTGAGTATTCCAACGGGCGACAGTACTTTTTAAGAAATCCAACAACGGCGATAACCTAAGTTTGGTGGTGGGCCTAGTACTTCTGCTGTCAGGGGTGCCCACCTGCGGAAAAAGGGCCCGTTACACCGTTGGCCGATGACCGTCGCTTTGCGCCAAAACCGGTAGCCAAGACGGTGAGAGGTTGTATTCGTCTTCTCTGTTCATATTGTTGAGGTATTTACTAATCTCAACTGCTTCACCAATTTTCCTCTTGGTTTTAAATTTCAAATGTTCATCGTAATGCGTTTCTCATACACCGCGTAATTGGCACAGATATGTATGAGGGGCCGTATTGGGAAAGTCTTACGACGAGCTGGTATCAAACCTGTCTTTTTTTTTTCAGCAATAACAGAATTAAATATATCCTCAAATCAACTAAGGATGCCATACGAATGCTCAATACTGTTGGTGTGTATAAAATGCGGATGTAGGACTGTATACATAGGAGAAACAGGAAGGCCTATTCATTTACTAATGACGGAACATGAAAGGTACAAACGTCTAAAGCAGCACAGCAAATCAGCGGTTGCAGAACACGAGGAATATTGTGACTACAATATTAACTTCAAGGATGTACAAGTGCTCCCCAAACAGCCATTTAAAACCAAGAGGAAAATTCGTGAAGCAGTTGAGATTAGTAAACACCTCAACAATCTGAACAGAGAAGACGAATAGCCGGCCGCGGTGGCCGCGAGGACTGAGGCGCTCCAGTGACGGTCTGCACGGCCACTACGGTCGGGGGTTCGAATCCCCCCTCGGGTATGGATATTTGTGCCGTCCTTAGTCTTAGTTCATAAGTTTGTACGTTTAGGGACTGATGACCCCGTAGTTAAGTCCCATAGACTATACAAACATAAAGAAAAAGAGAAGACGAATACAACCTCTCACCGTCTTGGCTACCAGCCGTATAACGGGCCCTTTTTCCGCAGATGGACATTCCTGACAGCGTGGCAGCAGAAGGACTAGGCCCACCACGAAACTTCGGTTATCGCCGTTATGGATAATTACATGCATACACCTACAAGCGTAAATCTTCCACCTATCAGAATCACTGATGCAAACACCAATAAGTGCATCTTCCTCCCGTATTTCCACCTATCAGAAACACCGATGCAAGCACCAATAAAGTTATTCATTCCCCTCCCTGCTGCCCAGTTTCAGCCAATCAGAACTTCCGTGGGGACAGAATTGGCTGCGTAAGTCAAACACTGGAGGAAACAAGTCAGTATTCCCTGAAGAAGGCTCCTGTAACGGATACTAGACGTCGGAGAAATATATCATCATGACGCGGCAAATAGCTCAGAAGAATTTAAATTTTAATAATTTATCTTATCCGTACAGTGGGATATTGGTTTTATATCTGTTAATCTGAAACAGTATTTTCAAGTCATCACTCTGGGTATAGTTATCTCAAAAGTGGATCTCGGCTGACCAGTTTGAGAACGCGCGAGTGCTGTCGTCGCTTTGTATACTACGTCTCGTGTCCATTCCCCCAATGCGTCATTTCAAATGTTCATCGTAGTGCGTTTCTCCACACCGCGTAATTTTCAAGCTGCTTGCATGTAGGGCCGGCTGCTAATATTTCCACCGGTCACACCGACCGTTACGATCTGACAGTCATCGTGGCTATAGTGCATCCCTTCGGTTGCTGTGAGATTGTTCCACACACATAATTACAACTGCTCCAGTCGTCGGTCTAACCAATTTGAGTGAAGCCCCTTTTCATAGGGACGCTAAGCTTTACAAAAGTAATTGCAGAGCGCGGTAATGTTAGGATAGTAATAACCACCTGGGTGCGCAATTAATATTCCGTGTGAGCTGGCGTGGCGATGTGAGGTGAATGTCGTCGCGCCGGCCTCCATCTTCTAATCGAAATTTGCTCTCGTGCCATTTATCGTCTACAAGTTACAGCCTTTGCAGCCGACTTGTTATTTTCTTAGTTCAACATTTTGACAACTTCCATTGGTGTGACACCAATGCATAGAGGGAATCACGTAAGATGCCACAAACCATTTATTTTGTGAAACGGTTCCAAATATCGAAAATAGGTTTCGGCGAATGATTATTCCCTAAGGAGCACGCGTGCCTGCCGCGGTGGCCGAGGGGACAGAGGCTCTCCAGTCACGGTCTGCACGGCCACTACGGTCGGGGGTTCGAATCCCCCCTCGGGCATGGATATTTGTGCCGTCCTTAGTCTTAGTTAGTTCATAAGTAGTTTGTAAGTTTAGGGACTGATGACCCCGTAGTTAAGTCCCATAAGCTATACAAACATTTGAACATTTTTGATTTTTGGAGCACGTGATAGAGAATCGTAACTCTTGTTATCATTTGAGGCACTGAAGCAAGTATGTTTTTAAATGGTGCAGTCTACGTTGTCATCAGTCCGTTGCTTAGAAACTACTAAGGTAAACTAACCTAAGGACAACACACACACACACACACACACACACACACACACACACCCATGCACCAGGGAGGACTCGAATCTCCGACGGCGAGCAACCACGCGCTCCGCAGCGAGGCGCCTTGGACCGCTCGGCTACTCCACCGCGGTCATTGGGAAACAATTACAGGTATATACCGCTTGTCAATTTGACAATGAAAATTTTTGCAAACAAAATTCGAGAATGTATTAAAATCGGAGAGCAATGTGGCCGGAGTCAGCTTTTGACGTGTTAAAATAGCTGTCCTAAGCCCTATTTTATTCTTCAGAAGGTAGCATATGCCATAGGTCTATACAAAAAAATCATAGTTAATCCTGTATCTATGCAGTATAGACAATGAGGTTTTATCTTAACTGTGTAGGCGTATTTCTCCGCCTTATACTACGGACTGTGCGGCCGCTCCCGCCGAAGGTTCGATGCCCCCCTCGGGCATGGTTGTGTGTTATAAGTAGTTTGTAAATCCATGGTATGATGACCTTAGCAGTTTGGTCCAATACGTTTACAAACATTTGAACACTGCGATAGCTCTATTTGGCGAGGTTTGCGTGACTCCGGTCGCATTGCTTTACAATTTTAGTACTTTTCCCCTTTGTCGCGAAACGTTTCACCGTCAGTAGTAACAAGCGCTATGTCACTGTAATTCTTCTCCCAAGAGTTATTGATTTAGAGCTATGAAAAGTGTAAGGTCCCTTTAAAGGAAAATGTTTGCTTCAATATCTTGATCGCTACTACAGCTACGACTCTTTGAAATAAATGAAATGTTTGTATTCGTATGGGACCAAACTACGTTGGTCGTTAGTTCGTAGTCTTACGAGCTACTTAAACTAAGTAAAACTAACCTAAGGACAACACACACATCCATGCCCGAGGGAGGATTCGAACCTCCGACGCGGGAGGCCGCGCGATCCGTAACACGACGCTCCAGACCACGCGGCTACGACTTTTTACTGATTAAAGTGGATTACGAACAACGGTGCAACTAGGCACTTTTTACATTAACAAACATTACGTAAGGGAACAGTTCGACGATAATGTGTTTTCATCAGTAGAGCGTCAAGCTTACGTTAAAGTCCCACTTATTTAGTTGGAAGCGATTAATGTTTCTCATCTCCTTTCGTACTGTCGCCCTAGGACGTGCAACAACGTACGTTCCGAGTTGTTTTCTAACTTTAACGTTATGTAGCTAATAGGACCTTTAGTTACACATGCTTTTTCTTTCAAAAAAATGTTCAAATGTTTGTAAATCTTATGGGACTTAACTACGGGGTCATCAGTCCCTAAACTTACAAACTACTTATGGACTACTTACGAACTAGGACGGCACAAATATCCATGCCCGAGGGGGGATTCGAACCCCCGACCGTAGTGGCCGTGCAGACCGTGACTGAAGCGCCTCAGTCCCCTCGGCCACCGCGGCCGGCGCTTTTTCTTTCCTTAGAGTGGAAAGAGTTGGTATCTTTAAATATTTCGCTTCTTGTCGATACCGGTCATTGAGTGGAAATTACTCATCAGCATAGGTTTAAGACACAGACTTAATGCTGTGTATTTGGAGGCCTGGCTGAGAGTGGCGTAATTTTGGCAATAGGCTTTCGTTTGTGTGGTGAGATTTTTGTTCTTTACGGTAGCATGTAGCTGTCGCAGCGTGTCCCGCCCACAGGTCAAACACCTGAAGAAGACAGTTGTCAAAATACTGTGTAGAGAAAATGATGACGCAACTGGTAAAAATGGTTTTGCTGTCTTTCGTCTCGGGAAAATTTTCAGATGTATTGAGAATGACGACTTGTGTTGTGCCGTGTTGCAATATGTAATGGAGGCCAGCAGATTGGAGATGCATCGTCTTGTTTGAGTTCACACACGTTGCTCTCGGAGTTCTGAATCATTAGACGCGGGTTATTTCGGACTGAAATATGGGGCCTTCAGTGTATGCGGTACATAACTGGACAAAGATATGTGGCCCGGCCCCTCGGAATACGCATGCAGCCTCGCTTGGTTGGAGACTCGCTTCTTTGCATCAGATTTCACTAACAAATCTGGTTCGACGACGGCGGGAACCAGTCTGCATTCGAAGAGTCAGACGTACGGCCTTTGTCACCGACGCTCTGCCTCCGTCGCTATAAAAGTTTTCATCTCAACCAGCATAGCGAAAGCACACCCAAAATTCCCTTTTTCGCGGATTAACAGCACGGCGTTCGTGTCATCAAACGCGGAAGGCGAAGAACTCTTACAAGTGTAGCTGGTTATCATACAATTTGTACGAAACATAATTTGCGGGAACCGAAAGTCTTAATTTCAAAATCTGAATGCAACATTTGCTGCCATATTTACTTCTTTAGGCGTAAGTCTATTGTGCTAACCGGATCAATTACCGGTTTCCGAGAGCCATTTGTGTAACATGAATGGATTACTTAAATCAGCTTTTCCAATTTAGTGAACTCTGTAGAATGAACAATAGGAGTTGCAGGAAACTGCCACATAATGCGACGAGACCTTAAGAATACAGTGCATGAGAACGAGATTACTTAGCGACTTGCAACAAACTTTAAACATAATTTCAAACCTTTATTGAACTTTTTCTCGCTGACAACCATATGAAGATTATTACAGGAAAAAAGTTTCTCGCTTACTACTTTTCCGCTGATTATGAATTATCTCGAACAGAATGCTCTATTGACCCAGGTCAACACAGATTTAGAAAATATCGTTCATGTGAAACACAACTAGCTCTTTAATCACACAACGTGATGAGTGCTATCGACAAGGGTTCTCAAATTGATTCCGTATTTCCAGATTTCCAGAAGGCTTTTGACACCGTACCTCACAAACGGCTTTTAATCAAATTGCGTGGTTGTGGAATATCGCCCCAGATTTGTGACTATATAGGGGATTTCCTCTCAGAGACGACACAGTTTGTAGTAATCGATAGTAAGGCATCGACTAAAACAGAGGTGATATCGGGCGTTCCACAGGGTAGTGTCATTGGTCCGCTGCTGTTCCTCATCTACATAAACTTTTTGGGGGAAAATCTGAGCAGCTCTCTTAGGTTGTTTGTAGATGACGCCGTCATTTTTCGTATAGTAAAGTCATCTGAAGATCAAAACCAACTACAGAACGATTTAAATAAGATATCACTAAAAAGGTAAAGCAGTCAACAATCCGAAGATTGGTTTGAACACCACAGTGCTTTACTAGGCATGGTCCTGTTTGGAGGTGGTATGCCGTTGCCTTCCTCCGACCTTCGAACTGACTTACCCAGCCAGTTATAGGGGGACCTACAGTTTAACGTGGGTTCCGAACCACGGTGCTACTCGGTATTTTTTCACATGAGCAGTACTGCCAGAGGTGAAAGAAGTGGAAAGTGACAGATAAAAATCCTAGGGCCTGGCGGGGATCGAACCCGCGACCTTTGGATTTGTAGTCTGGCAGTCTACCACTGTGCAACCGAGGCGCACTCAAGATATCACTATGGTGTAAAAATTGGCAATTGTCTCTAAATAATGAGAAGTGTGAATCCGTCCACGTGAGTACGGAAAGAAATCCGTTAAACTTTGTTTACAAGATAAATCAATCGAATGTGAAGGCTGTAAACTCCACTAAATACCTAGGAATTACTATTGCATCAGACTTAAACTGGAAAGAACACTTAGATTATGTCGTGGGAAAGGCGAACCAGAGACTGCGTTTTATTGGAAGAACACTTAAAAGATGCAACAGACCTACTAAAAAGATTGCATACACTACGCTTGTCCGTCCTCATGTGGAGTATTACTGCCCAGTGTGGGATCATTATCAGGTGGGTTTGACGGAGGACATCGAAAGAGTCCAAAGAAGCGCAGCTCGTTTTGTATTGTCACGATACAGGGGAGACAGCGTTACGGAAACGATACAGGACCTGGGATGGGAATCATTACAACAACGGCGGTTATCGCTGCGGCGTGGTCTACTTACGAAACTCCAATCCCCAACATTCTCCTCCGAGTGCGAAAACATTGTTGACTCCCACTTAGATCTGTAGAAATGATCATCAGAATAAAATACGAGAAATCAGAGCTCGAACAGAGAGATGCAGATGTTCTTTCATCCCGCGCGCTATTCGAGAATGGAATGGGAGATAAATAATATAATGGTGGTTCGATGAATCCTCTGCCAGGCACTTTTGATTTGCAGAGTATCCCATGTAGATGTAGATGGATGACGTTACAATTTATAATTTCTACACTACAAATTGTAGCCGCAGGAAATTTTACAGATTGTATACACACATATAGCTGAATGTACCTTCGAAATTGTATCACAGTACAAGTAGTTCATGAGATATGAACACATATAAGTAATGTTCATGGAAAACCGCCCCATCACGCACTACGTTTTAATCTATTACTTCTTTACTAGTAATTGTATTCGCAACGGATTTTACGGACATATAGCACTTATAGAATTGAATATATACCTGAAAAATTATACAGTCGTACAATATATCTATATCTATGAATGTGAATGTCTGTTCGGTGTACGTTTATCACGCCTGAACCACAAGACATAAAGACCTAAAAATTCGTACAGTTTTTAATGTCTACCCGGGGAAGGCTTTAGGCACGGTTTTATGGCGATCGGATAGCTATTTATCTATATATATTAATGTGAATGTCTGTTCGGTGTACGGTTATCACGTCCGAACGACAAGGCTTAAATATTTGTACAGTTACTAATTTATACCTGAGGAAGTTTTTAGGCACGGTTTTATAGCGATCTGATAGATATTTAGTAATTTGAAGAATGTAACGCGAAATGCGAAACAATGATTATATTTACTCTTTGAAAATCGTTTTATTGGTTTGCATTGTTGCTTGAGGGTTGATAATGATAAAAGGGTGGAGTATATTGGGATGGAAAGTTATTGGTGTGTATAAAATTTTACGCGCGGGCGCGCGCGCGCGCGCGCGCGCGCGCGTGTGTGTGTGTGTGTGTGTGTGTGTGTGTGTGTGTGTGTGTTAATATTTCGCTCTGCTGCGAAAACTAAAAACGCAAACGAATGCCGTTAGCTAAAAGGGGGTTGAAAGTCGTCAAACTATAAAAAAATTCGGACTGAAGGCCAGCGAAACGTGATGCCACAGACCATATCTTTGGTCTATGCGGGGTCCAATGTCTTCAGCTCTTTCTCTGTAAGGATAAGCATACGAATAAGGGAATATAAGAATAAATAAATAAAGCAGTAAAAAAGAAATTTCTTTTAATAAATCTCTTTAAAAAAATCGATTTGACGTTTCGCGCATTATCTATCCTAATCTACCAACACGCGAGCGGAGACGCGGGTTTAAGCTAGTAACTCAATAAATATGAGATCGTACGAATTTTATATGCCATTTCTATTTTGATTACTATCTTTCTTTGTTTGGAAACTAAATTTATAATTTTGTATATTATGCAGTGCGCTCCGGTTGCACAGTGGTACGGTGCCAGACTACAAATCCAAAGGTGTTCTTCCAATAAAACGCAGTCTCTGGTTCGCCTTTCCCACGACATAATCTAAGTGTTCTTTCCAGTTTAAGTCTGATGCAATAGTAATTCCTAGGTATTTAGTGGAGTTTACAGCCTTCACATTCGATTGATTTATCTTGTAAACAAAGTTTAACGGATTTCTTTCCGTACTCACGTGGACGGATTCACACTTCTCATTATTTAGAGACAATTGCCAATTTTTACACCATAGTGATATCTTGAGTGCGCCTCGGTTGCACAGTGGTAGACTGCCAGACTACAAATCCAAAGGTCGCGGGTTCGATCCCCGCCAGGCCCTAGGATTTTTATCTGTCACTTTCCACTTCTTTCACCTCTGGCAGTACTACTCATGTGAAAAAATACCGAGTAGCACCGTGGTTCGGAACCCACGTTAAACTGTAGGTCCCCCTATAACTGGCTGGGTAAGTCAGTTCGAAGGTCGGGGGAAGGCAACGGCATACCACCTCCAAACAGGACCATGCCTAGTGAAGCACTGTGATGTTCGAACCAATCTTCGAATTGTTGACTGCTTTACCTTATGCAAGGCAGGCTTATTTCTTACATATAGTCCGAAAATATAACATGTTCTTAGAAAGAAGAAGATGGACAGAGAGAGAAGGGATACGAGAAGGCAGGAATAAATAAATAAATGCCCGGACAAGGCCGGTTTTCAGCTAGTTAATGTGTAGATTACTGAGATGAGTGCTTGGTTACTTTCCTGGCGTCCAGTTTAAAACGCCTTTTGTTTTGTCGGAGTGAGCCTGGCGCTAGCAGCGGCGACGGCTAGGGGCCGTGCAGGCAGGTAGATCGCGGCACCACACTTCCTGTTCTCCGCCGCCACAAAAACGACCGGCGCCGGAAAACCTGTTACACGGCCTATATTAAACTAACTTTTGTCCATTAATGAATGTGACTTGTTAGCCTGCGCGGCAGAGGGAAGACTCAGACCCGTCCCCGTCACTTAACAGGCGCTCGCTATTTAATGAAACGCCCTCGCGAATCCGTCGCCGTTCGAAAATAAGACGCGCCACGCGTTTTTGTGCAGGGCGACGTGTGTGGCATCCCTATAGTGGCGCTCTCGTTAACCCGCTGAGCGATATTTCAGCCGGGCCTCTTGGCATCTTTTCCTGCGAGCGCTATTGTTGTTCGCGACTCACCGAGTACTTGTTTCTCCTCGGCTATAATATTGTTTCGCCTGTGTGTTCTTTGTTTCGATACAACGCAGGGAATCAAACGTTCTTAATTGGTCTCCGTGGGCCGTTATTCAGTGGTTGATGTGTATCTGCTATTTTACTCGAGCGACCATTTTTCTTTTCCTTCGTGTGAGGTACTTCACCATTTACTTAGGCCTAATCAACTTGAAATGTGATTTAGTAAGGAACATATTAAAAATTATAACCTTCTATTACTAATAAAGTTTTCAAAACTGTTCCTTGATTTAATATGTGCAGCCACGGTGGAGTGGCCGAGCGCTTTGAGGCGCTATGCTCCGATGCCCGAGGTTCGAATCCACCCTTGGGCATGATCCCGCAGTTACGTCCCATAAGCTTAACAAACATTTTAACTTTTTTCAATACTAACAATTTATTCAGCGGAGTCGAAACATCCTCGGCTACACGTGAGAGGGCATTGTGCAGCATCACAATGATGCCGTTTCGACTAGAGTGCAAAAGTTTCGCTGGGAAGCACACCATGCGATTTTTTTTCTGATTTCTCTTGAACAATGACTCCTTTTTTAGACAAGGCCCCGCTTTGATATGTTTGTTGTGAGCAGGGACAACAAGGTTTAAGAAAAATAAACTTTACTTAAAACCTTTAACATAATCGTTAAACTGTAAAGTCATTTGTATTAACAATACTATTATAATGTAAACT
Source organism: Locusta migratoria (assembly GCA_026315105.1). Lineage (NCBI taxonomy): Eukaryota > Metazoa > Arthropoda > Insecta > Orthoptera > Acrididae > Locusta > Locusta migratoria. The sequence continues at coordinate 77,247,272 of CM048755.1, read as the reverse complement.
TTTAATATAACATTAAATTAGGTTTGCCGCAATGTGATTTCACTGCTTTCATCTCCGATTTCAAATTCGATAATCGTAGGCTGCTCTAAGATAGCCGCGTATCATCACTTACTATCAATCGATTCCTGGATTTATTTTTAAGCAGGTAACCGTCGTTCATCTAAATAAATTATGGACAAAATCATAAGATGGCGGAAGGCGATTTCCGGAATGTTATTCAAATGTTTGTTAAGCTTAAGGGACTTCATTACGGGGTCATCAGTCCCTAAACTTACAAACTACTTATGAACTACTTACGAACAAGGACGGTACAAATATCCATGCCCGAGGGGGATTCGAACCCCCGACCGTAGTGGCCGTGCAGACCGTGACTGAAGCGCCTCAGTCGCCTCGGCCACCGCGGCCGGCCGGAATGTTATTCAATGTAACAAACAATTAACTTGAAAAAAATTTTAAATTTCATATCTTTGGCAGACAATATTTTGGTTGTTTCGGAAGCACTGCTGTAGAGACATTCATGGCCGTCGGTTTGCTTGAGACGAAGTGCAGGCCTAGCTAAAATAATGGCTCAGCAGCCCGGCAACTGTCGTATGGTCTTATGCGCCTAGCTACGGAATGCGCGCCCGCTCCCCGTCGGAGGTTCGAGTCCTCCCTCGGGCGCGTGTGTGTGTGTGTGTGTGTGTGTGTGTGTGTATTGTTTTTGGCATAACTTAGTTTAATTAAAGTATTTTGTAAGGGTAGGGACCGATGACCTCAGCAGTGTGTTTACAACCGTTTGAACAGTCGTGACCAGAGTGTTGTATTCCCATGAAGGCAGTGGGCGTGTTGTCTTAAACTGGAGCAAATGTATTAACAATTGCGACGATTACTTTTGAAATTATAAACAGTTTGCTTCCTGTCTCGTTTTCAAATATGTTCAAATGTCTGTATATCTATCGGACCAAACTGCGTGGTCATCAGTCCGTAGCTTACAAACTACTTAAACCTAGGTAAACTAACCTACGGGCAAGCACACACACCCATGCCCCAGGGAGGACTCGAACCTCCATGGCGAGCAACCGCGCGCTCCGCAGCGAGACGATTTTGACCGCTCGGCTATCCCACCGCAAAGTCTCGTTTTCGTTTGACTACCTCTTACTAAATTCTAGTCAAACCCTGATCTTCCAGTTTAATGTTCGCATTTGGCGAAACCCTGATCTTGTGATAGGTTTATATGTGGTAACCAGGTTGTAGCTTTCATAGCAGGTCTTTATGTAGCTTAGATTACCACATGGGGCAGACTGAATTTTCGCGGACAAGTATTGAGCTGTCCAAGCACGATAACAACCACCCGTTACTGCTTCATTTCCCCTGGTGCCTTATTTCCAATCTTCACAGAAGTTCTTCGAGTCTTGCAGAACAAGCACTTCTGGAAGAAAGGATGTTGCTCAGACGTTGCTTAGCTACAACGTTGTGGATTGTTGTCAGTTTTCCGTAGTTGTTTGACACCACGTTGTCAGAAATGTAGAGCGTTGCAAAAAAAAAAAAAAATTCAAAAAAATACTGTAAACAGCGTTATTCTACTTTTTAAGGATATCTGGTTGTATTAAATTGTGATAAAAGTAAATGAAGAGAGAATCAGCCACAGTCTTCCATTAGGACAGTTAGCTCAGTAGTTTGATGATTTTAAATACAAATTGCGCATAAAATCAACATAATAAAACATTTCGTTATGGTTTAGGTAATCATATTACAGCTATAATATTGCAGTGAAGCAAGTATAAGAGAAGAGAAGGGATACTGGTTGTGATTTTAAACAAAATTTGACAATTAACAAATTAAGGGATTAAGATTCAGTAGGGCAGTTTAATATTCTTATGATTGGGCAAGTATGTGGAAAGGACTTGGCTGTGCGTTCGTGTTGGAACAGTTGAACAAAACCGAATGTGTCTACCAAGATTAGTTTTGGGAACAACTCAAAGCCTGAATCAGTATGGTTTGAGCGAGACTTCGAAACAGTTCTTGCTTATTAGAATTCGATAGGTTCTATTTTGTGTCTAGACTCTTGTGTGAATTTAATTCTGGTTCATTCAAGTTCGGTTTAAGAGTCCTCCATGGATCCTCTATATGTGAAGAAGGGCCTTCTTTTTTCTGATCTTAAATATTACGAAAATGACCTAAATAAGGTAAAAAATATATAACAGTATCCTCAAAATTTCTAAATGACGTGCATGGGGATTTTGCTTCTACTGGCATCGAAACCCGCGGATGCTCTTGCTCCAAATCTCTTAGTGCCAATGCCGGAAAGCCTTCTTTGACGACACGTGGAGTTTTGTCCCTATTCTTTCCCAAGGCGATGACTCACTATTGAGCTCGTTGTCGACGGGACGCTATACCGTAATCTTATTTCATTACAGCTTTCTCTATCATGTCTTCATTAACACTAATGATAATTTTATTATGATAAGTTCGTCTCGTTTATGCGTATGTAACCATATATATGTAATATGAGTCTAGCATGTTAAAGTATGCATGCCACTTCTTCGTTGTTGGGACATACATGACTCCTTCTCAGTAACTCGTTTCCGTACAGTTTTTCTCTTCCTTTTTTGGGTGCCTTGGATTCGTTTAATGTTTGTAAAGTCTAAACTTTCAAACTACTTATGAACTACCTACGAACTAGGACGGCACAAATATCCATGCCCGAGGGGGAATTCGAACCCCCGACCTTAGTGGCCGTGCAGACCGTAACTGGAGCGCCTTAGTCTCCTCGGCCACCGCGGCCGGCTGGATTCGTTTGTCCGTTAGATATGAAAGGTTTGTTTCAGCAATAACGATAGCTGAGAGCCTTTGTAAACTGAACAGTTAGGCGCCATAGTGGAGTGTGTGGACGAACGCACCGCTATTGGCGGCTCTTCCTTTGACATGTGCCAGCTAGTGGTCTACTCCATCAGCTAATGTGTCCCAAGACTTTCCCGACCTTGTCATTGTCTCGCCGGCTCTCCAGGCTGGAGTATTTCTGCGAATAACGGCTCCGCCATCAATAGGCAGTCACGATTGTTCCCTTAGATAAGGCGGGGCCGCCTACAGAAGTAGCTTTCTAGACGCTGCTGACTAACACAGCCGGACGTTCCACACCAACCCATTACACCGCGGGGAACTTCCGAGTAGAAATCGCGCTACGCAAACCTGCAACAACGAATGGAACGCTGAACTTCACCCTGACTGCAAAGTGGATAAAATCAAAATTTTAAATGGGTTGAATGGCACGAAACGACTAGGGATGGCCGCGTGGTCTAAGGCGTCATGCTACGGACTGGGCGGCAGTTCCCGCCGAAGGTGCCAGTCCTTCCTCGCGCATGTTTTCTTTTTTCCCTTATTGTAAGTTAGTTTAAGTAGTTTGTAAGGCGAGGGACTGATGACCACAGCAGTTTGGTCCAATAGGTTTACAAACATTTTTACTAGTGATGATGGAGATATCAAAACCTAATATTTTATGTCTGAAAGATTTTTAGTATACTGCACCGATTAAAAAATATCAACAGACTGTCTTTATGGTTTCGAAGTACAACGCTGAAACTATTTTGTTGGATAATAGATTTTTCTTATTTTATTCTCATGCCACATGTAAGAGGCATAATTCTGAAATCCTGTGTTATAGTTCATCTCTCGTTTTAGCACAGATGGAAGATGTTCTTCAATATACATACAAAAGCAGACTACCTGCTTTGTATGTATATTGAAGAACATCTTCCATCTGTTCACGTGTGCACATGGCACGGAAGAGATGCTAATCTGATGATGGTAATCCCGAAACGCGTCATTTTTGAGAGCACGCTGTACATGAAGTGTGACCAATAACAAAGAATTTGCGACCTAACCAGCTTCACAGCAGTACTACCTAATCATTTCATCGTGGTCGCCTACCTCCTCAGTGACATTATGTCGCATTTACAATATGTCACATTAATGAATTGGTTGACCTCTGCTGGCTGGACTCCTAGATTCAGCCCCTCCCAGAGGCAAATCCTGCCTACGACCTCGATGTAGGGGCATTAATGAGGTGGTAGGGAGAAAGTAGGGAAAACGTAGGTACACTTTTGCGAGACTGTTCTCTGCCATCTGGCAACACTGGTGGCGATCGGCGCGGCATTTGGCTGGGCAGCGCCTTTGTCGAGCACCCCCGTCGGCCACTCGACGCCACCCCGCCTCCGCCCCCGCACGCCCACGCGGCTACACGTCGTTTACGGGCGCCGCCGCTGTTAAAAGCGCGCCGCTCGCTCCGGTCCGGCAGCCCGTAATGTTTCACTTCCCAGCCCATCTCTTCCACCTCCTCCTGTAGCGTCCGGAAGTTACAGATAACAACGGCTCTCGTCGACTTTCAGGTGCCCCACATTTGATCGTCAATGCTTGAACTTCCTGCAGACATTGGTGAAGATGGAATATCCCCTTCCCCAGTCAGCTTCTTCAAAAATGTTCAAATGTTTGTTAAGCTTATGGGACTTAACTACGGGGTCATCAGTCCCTAAACTTACAAACTACTTATGAACTACTTACGAACTAGGACGGCACAAATATCCATGCCCGAGGGGGGTTACAACCCCCGACCGTAGTGGCCGTGCAGACCGTGACTGGAGCGCCTTAGTCACCTCGGCCACCGCGGCCGGCTCAGCTTCTTCCTTTTTGTTTAAAAAAGACATTCGTCTGTATAAAATCATAATTAAGTTTATTAATACCACTGGACACAATCTATAAGTATTAACTGTGTTGAAACTTCCTGGCAGATTAAAATTGTTTGCCGGAACCGGGACTCGAACCTGGGACCTTTGCCTTTCGCGGGCAAGCGCACTACCGACTGTGCTATCCCGACACGACTCACGATGCCGCCTCACAACTTTTCTTCTGCCAGTACCTCGCCTCCTACTTTCCAAACTTCACAGAATCTCTCCTGCAAACACGCAAGACTAGCACTCCTGGAATAAAGGATATGGTGGAGACATGGCTTAGCCACAGCCTAAGGGATGTTTCCAGAATGAAACTTGCGTGTTTGCAGGAGAGCTTCTGTGAAGTTTGGAAAGTAGGAGGCGAGGTACTGGCAGAAGTAAAGTTGTGAGGCGGCATCGTGAGTCGTGTCGGGATAGCACAGTCGGTAGTGCGCTTGCCCGCGAAAGGCAAAGGTCCCAGGTTCGAGTCCCGGTTCCGGCACACAATTTTAATCTGCTAGGAAGTTTCATATCAGAGCACACTCCGCTGCAGAGTGAAGTTTCATTCTATTAACTGTGTTGGTAACCTATATCTATGAATGTGAATGTCTGTTCGGTATACGTTTATCACGTCTGAACCACAAGACATAAAGAGCTAAAAATTTGTACAGTTACTAATGTCTACCCGGGGAAGGCTTTAGGCACGGTTTTATGGCGATCGTATAGCTATTTATCTATATATGTTAATGTGAATGTCTGTTCGGTGTTCGCTTATCACGTCCGAGCGACAAGACGCAGAGACTTAAATATTTGCACAGTTACTAATTTAGGCACGGTTTTATAGTGATCTGATAGATCCTTAGTAATTTGAAGAATATAACGCGAAATGCGGATCCATAATTACACTTTGACAATTATATTTATTCTTTGAAAATGGTTTTATTGGTTGCATTGTTGCTTGAGGGTTGATGATAAATGGACGGAGTATATTACGATGGAAAGTTATCGGCTATATAAAATTCTACGAGTGTGTGTTAACATTTCGCTCTGCAGCGAAAAATACAGAACGCAAACGAATGGTCTGTGTGTAATTGTTGTCAAAGTCTCCCGTTGTACACCATAGCAGCTCCATGCCGATAGATATAAGGGTGTGGAAGATATGGTGGTTGAAAGTCGTCAAATTTAAAAAAAATTGGGATTGAAGGCCATGGATGACGTTTGCGACTATATAGCACTGAGGTTACATACAGCGAAACGTGATGTCACAGACCAATCTTTGGTCTATGCGCCTTAAATGTCTTCAGCTCTTTCTCTGTAAGGATAAGCATACGAATAAGGAAATATAAGAATAAATAAATAGCACACTACTGAGAGATAGCTTATCTATCATAATCAACCAACACGCGAGCGGAGCCACGGGTTTAAGCTACTACATTATAAGATTTTGCTTGTGAATATGTGAAAATGTTCCAAAATTATTTGACTTTTTATATAATGCAGTTTTCGCTTAGTTTACACTCTCCCATTTTGACGAAATGTACTTCTGTTTTTTGTTTATTTAAATATATGTACATTGCCATTGTGTGTTGTAGATGACCACATTGAGTTAACACTCAGAAGGCTAAATAAATAAGCTGCCGTGGAAAGTCCATGTTCAGGATCTTGTTCTAAAACTAAACGCTGCATTATCTATCATTAGAAGAGTATCTGAAATAACTGATATTTCAACACGAGAAGAAGTGTACTTTCTTCATTTTCATTCGTTTATGACTCAAGATGTTATTTTTCGAGGCAACTCCTGATCAAAAAAGGGTATTTATAACGCAGAAACGAGCGGTTCGAGTAATACGTGGTGTAAGCTCCCGAACCACTTGTAAACTCTTGTATATTAGCCTGAATTCACACATTGGCTTGTCAATACCTATTTTCTTCGATGTCGTTTCTTGTTGGAAATATAAGTTCATTCCGAAGAGTTAACAGCATTCACTTAGTTAATACTAGATAGAAATCGAATCTGCATTTGGATTTACTCTTATGCATAAAAGCGTGCACTGTTCATCTGCATTCATTTTCAATAAGCTGTCACAAGAATGCAAAACATCCTAGTAGTAATCCACGCATTTTCATGTCTAAACTGAAGTTTTCTCGTGGCACTTACTATTCTCTCGTGCAATTATGGAAAATTAAAAAATACGCAAATTTATGTTACGTTGTTCATTGTTTGCGCTTGTGCTTAGGCATGTCATCTGCATAGGACTGCTATACGCTTCATTTGATCTACTTCTGCTCTTTTCTTATTTACTTGTTCCATGACCATCGAGACTTACTCCGCAGTTAGTTCCTACAAAACATGAATTAAAAAATAACATGTACGATGACTTGACTTTTCTGCGACGTAGGGTTTATGTGCAAGTAAGTACGATTTATATATATATATATATATATATATATATATATATATATATATATATATATATATATTATGTTCCTGCGAGAGGACTTGTCCCGTTCGGCCATTTAGTAAAATAAATAAGTAGAAAAGAAAACTCGAGCTACCAAGTATCGAATCTGATTTGCGGATGCACTTTCTTACCGAAACAAATCGCGGAACGCACGACTGAGGTGGCGTAGTGGTAACACACTGGACTCGCAATGGGGAGGACATTGGCTCGAATCCACCTACAGCCCACCAGATTTAGGTCTTCAGTCATCTCCCTAAATCACTGAAAGCAAATATGTGGTGTCCGTTCTTTCGGACATTCCGGGGAAAAAATTCGGACGTATCGTAGATTTTCTGTAGTACAGATAAACAGCATCACACACAGATGTATATGTGGCCACAAGCTGATTTTCAAGTTGTGTTTGCACCCCATACACTTCTGTAAACCAAAAGAAGCAATGATTGTAAATCAGGCACACTTAAGTTTCTGGAATATTTCAGATATACACTGGTTACATTTATTAGTGTATTCCAGCTTATATCAGTTCGGGAGAAAAATGTAAGAGACTGTATTAACATAAATATTTAAGAAATAGAGAAGTCACCTATAGTGGATTGTAATACGGAACTGTTATAAATATATATAAAAAAATTCTAAAGCAAAGGGCCGTTAAAGGGTACCACGATACCGTGCGTCCCATTCACTGGGGGCTACTGTACTGATTGCGTCTGTTTGAATGCGTTAGAAATGGGTGGTCTGTGCTCCAGCGTCATTTTCTCGAGAATGAGATTTGTTCATTGAAGTCCTCTGGAATACTATGGTTATCGTTCGTGTTTGAACAGATACGTGAGCAAGTGGTTGGAGGGGTGGGGGTCGAAATGCGCGTGGTTTAGATACCAACTAAGCCATACTTTCCCACGTTTCAGCTGAGACCAGCCAATTAGGCTAATAGGTCAGACGAAGACAGCGGAAAATCGCCACAATTAGCATTTTACCTCGCGCAGAAATTCAGTTCCCACAGAACTCATTAATGCTCCAGCAAGGTAAAGTAAACTTTACCCTGGATCAGAAGTCAGTCTTTCCTACCTCGCCAAGTAACTTCAACTCTCTATCGGTCCTCCGATCTACAGACAAGTGCCACCCAGGGCCAGCCGAATGCATTCTTCTTCATATTCAGTTTCATTCCCATTCTAGAGTATAACTAGACCAGATAACACGCAGAACCTCATAGTCATAGTACGGAATGAACTAGGAAACTTTTGTCGTTTTATGACATCTTTTCTTTGTGTTACACATACTATTAAAACAGCACACCCTGCTTAGAGAAATACCTTAAAGATAACAGTACGATGGCGTCATTATTACTTCCACTTGCGAGTTGTAATCGTTGAACATTTTGTGTCTGCTCGAATGCGTCATTAAGAGGTTTATTTAATCGTGTGTGAGCTATATCTGTAATTAGTTAAAAAGGCTAAAGTATATTAAGATTACAAATAAAAACTAAATAATAATTACACAAGCAGTACTGACGGATTGGAACTATCGATTATTACCAAATGTGATTTCCATAGGACTGTGACACGGTACAATAATTCACCTAGCCACTCTCCAGTGATTTCACTCACAAACGACACGTACTTTTATATTACAGAAAGGCGTGGCTCCTCGACCGTCGAACCCCATTGTTTTTAACTTGATTACTAGTAGGGACGAGTGATTCCTCCCTCTCGTTTCGTGCATTTCCCCCTCTTCATTGCTTTACCATCCATCCCCGTCAGTAATTGAGGCCTGCCTGGTCGTGGTTTAGGCGCCTTTTTCCTTGGCAGTTTCGGCTTTACAGTTAGCTCTGCAACAGAAAACAAGGGGAGATTTAGACTATTCATAATGTCCCTGATTGGTTAGTTACTAACGTGACCTGTCCACGTTTGAACTGAGTGAGCTCATTTGACCGATCTATTCTGCTGCCACTACTGCTCTGTAGGAAACCCAATACTCCCCGCCTCTAGCCACAAAGTAGTCTGTTCAGCATTACATAGTGTGTTCAGATACTTCTGATCAAGCATTCTATTGGCACCATTTGGATACGGTTTGGAGGCTCATCAGGTCACCTCATCGTACTGCTAGCCTAAATTAGTCTCCCAGTCCTGTCTCTCAAACAAGTAGCTCTTGCACAATGAAACTTTCACTGTCCAGCAGAGTGCGCAGTGATATGTAACTTCTTGGCAGATTAAAATTGTGTGCCGGAACAGGGACTCGAACCTGGGACCTTTGACTTTTGCGGACAAGGGCTCTAGAACTGAGTTATCCCTATACGACTCACGGTTCGTCCTCACAACTTCAATTCTGTCAGTACCTCGCCTGCTACTTTCCAGACTTCACAGAAGTTCTCCTGCGAACCTTGCAAGACTAGCACTCCTGGAAGAAAGGATATGGTGGAGACATGGCTTAGCCACAGCCTAAGGGATGTTTCCAGAATGAAACTATAACTCTGCACCTGTGCCTAAGCTATGTCTCCACCATATATTTTCTTCCAGGAGTGCTAGTCTTGCAAAGTACGTAGGAGAACTTCTGTGAAGTTTGGAAAGTAGGAGGCGAGGTACTGGAGGAAGTAAAGTTGTGAGGACTGACCGTGAGTCGTGTCGGGATCAAGGACGTTATAATAAAGGTAGGTGGCGTTACCTATGCTGAGAACAGATATTGGGTGAAGCCAGAGGAACCGTGCTTTTGTGCCCAAAACAAAGATTTCTCGAGTAAACCCTGTGTTAATATTGCCTTCTTTACGTAAATAAACTAAATTGAGAGCCACATTGGAGTATTTACTTACATATGACGTACATTTCAACGACTAGAACTCCATACACACACACTATGTCCAATGTTTTGGGCACAAACAAATGCCGGAATGCACAGTTTGCTGGCTTCACTTTTTCAGTGTTATGGCATCTACAGAGATTCTAACCTCCTCGGTCGGGATAGTTCAATGGTAGAGCGCGTGCCCGCGAAAGGCAAAAGTCCCAGTTTCGAGTCCCGGTTCCGGCACACAATTTTAATCTGCCAGGAAGTTTCAAGTAGCTCTCGAATTGGCTTCGGGAGCCTGTATGTGTCTTTCCACCGAAAAGACCACTCGAGGAACTGAATCCCGGTCCGCTGTGTGCCACACAGAATGCGCTAACCGCTCTGCTGCTGTGACAGCCATATACATCAAAGTTAATTTGAGACTCGTATTCTAGAAGGTGATTTACCCTCGGTGATTGTGTCCGCGTTGGGGTCTGCCACGTCCCGGCGTGCACTCTTGACTACGGCTCACGGGTGATACGAGTACCACAACGTGCGTAGCTGATGTATTCCAGAGTTTCTCCATTGTCGATGACAAAGATAATTTTGGTGTCGTGCTTTCACACACACGTGGTGGGAGTAGCTTTGAAACTCGTCACTCGTCGCCGCAGCTTTCACGTTTGTGCCGCGACTTTTTTTTGTCCTCTCCTTACTTCGTTTCATCCCCCGTGTGAGCTAGCTCCGACGAAATTCACACTGTCGGGCCGAGAAGAAAGGCGTGGAGTGTCAGGCGGTGTGGAGTGCAACAGCTGGATGAGAGCCCAGAGCGGCGTGAATGCACGCCCAATCTGCCGGCCGACCACAATCCCCGCTCCCGCCTCACGGCGTGTTTGAATAAAACCGAGCAACTCTCGATCACGTGTTTCGAGCGCGATTTATAGCACGGCCCGAAAAACCCAAATTATGACGTGTTGAGAATGTGCCATGATACGTGCGGTGGCTCAATGCCAGGTGGGTTCCTCGGCGTGCGCGTCATTCGCAGCTACACACGTGCTCTCACTGAAATTGTTACCGTCCGCGCCCCTCTGCCAGCATTTTCAACAGTCTTTTGTCACGATTGTTTCAAGGATTTTGTGCCGAGCTGTAAACCCTTCTGGCAGTTTCTACGTGGCATTTTATAGAACATTGTTGATCTGGACCCTCGATGTCTCTTCCTATACGACAGACAGAATGGAAGCTCACGCAGGCGCCCGTGCAATCTCTCTCTCTCTCTCTCTCTCTCTCTCTCTCTCTCTCTTTCCGCCTCTCTCTCCCCCCTTCGCACACTACGTATTCAGAGGTTCCAACCATTACGATTTAATCGTAATTGTTACGAAAATTGTATGAAATTACGAGTTTACGATTGGAGTGGTTCGGATTCCGATTTTCAGGTTTAAATAACAAATCGGTCATTTGTTTTCCGTCGGCAAAACTCGTTTCCCTTTGATTTCGATCGTGTGATGTCATGGACAAAAATAAATTGGTTAGAGCAGCATCTTCGAGCATGTTCTTGTGGAAATCACCGGTATTGACAGTAACTTCTACGAACTCGAAAACTACGCAATACGGCGTACGGGACGAATCCACAAAGGCGCGCCATTCTGGAATCCAGCAGCAGCCAATGAAAATGCGGCATGTCACTTGACTTGTACCTTTCATAACCTGCACACTCTCCAAAATATCTTAGACCTGCACTTTTTCTGTAAGTTAATAGAGTACGTTATCTTGTTGTTGTGTGCCATTTTTAATGATTCTTCTATATATATCTCTGGAAATCACCAAATCTAATCTGAGGAAGAAAACAAATTACTTTTGTTTCACCTCTCCCCCCCCCCCCCCACACGCACACACATATTCCTGCTGTACACATCAGGACGATGTAGTAATACGCTGACCATATGTCATCTGCTATCTTACAAAACTGGCTTCACGAATTTGATAATTTTGTATTCATTCTTTCTCCTTGGAACCCTTCAAACACCCCCCTCCCCTACCCGCCTCCCTCCCCGCTCATATATATATCGTCGCATTACTATTTGCCATATTCAAATGTTGGAATCTCTGCGTATCCGATGGAGAAATATGTAACATCAATGTGCTGTAGTCCTAATATGAGACAGTAGTTCGGGCATAGCTAGCGACATCCAAGTCTTCAACCACCTCGTGGTCTTCCCAAGTTACGCTACACCAGTCGCGACCCCCAGGGGCTCGTAAACTCTTGCTTGGAGGCGCCGTCACAGGAGGAAGCACTTGGACCATAAAATAACCAGGGGATCAGTAACACAAAAACGTATGCCTAAGTGAAATTTATTTAATTTCAAAAGTACGGAGTTCCTTGTATAATGAATGAATTGAATGGGTCTACATTGTTTTATAATAAAGAAAAAGTAAAGCAGTCAACAATCCTAAGATTGGTTTGAACACCACAGTGCTTTACTAGGCATGGTCCTGTTTGGAGGTGGAATGCCGTTGCCTTCCTCCGACCTTCGAACTGACTTACCCAGCCAGTTATAGGGGGACCTATAGTTTAACGTGGGTTCCGAACCACGGTGCTACTCGGTATTTTTCACATGAGCAGTACTGCCAGAGGTGAAAGAAGTGGAAAGTGACAGAAAAATCCTAGGACCTGGTGGGGATCGAACACGCGACCTTTGGATTTGTAGTCTAGCACTCTACCACTGTGCTACGGAGCCGCACATGTTTTATAAAATAGTGTGCTAATAATGAATAAGCTCGATGTCTAAAAACTGTCTTCAGAAACCAATCTATAGGTAAAAAGAACATGATACTGTAAATCATTCTGAAAAAATCGAAAAAAAAAGATCAACATCTTTACAAATTGTCCATACAATGGGAGCTTTCTAAATGATCGTAATTCGCTTCTGAGTTGACTGAAATGCTACACACTCGTTAAGCAAAATATATTTTTCTGTCAGAAATTATGTAAAAATAAGATAATGTGTTCCAGTCCGAAAAAATACACAAGAAAAGCTTTGTCCAACAATTTAAAAGAATAGATTTGTTTCCTTTTAGAAAACATAGTTTTGTTACAATTCGTGAGGAGGAGGAGGGGTGTCGTCGGAATACTTTTATTTGGAAGGGGGTCGACAGGGTACTTTTGTTTAGAACGGGGTTGCATATTCGGAAAGGTTGAAAAGAAAACTGCCCTAGACGAAGATGGAATAGTTTTCTCTTTTCATTACCATTCTCGTGATAAATGTGATTACATACAGGGTGGGCCAGGAGGAGATGCACATGCTTTCAGGTGTACTTCTGGTGCTTCTGAACAAAACAGTCTAATAAACATTAAATAGGTTGACGATAGCTCTCCTACCTAATTAATGGCAATGTAGTATATCACTAATGAAGACTTTCTTCTCTACATCATGGTTAAGCTAAACAGTGGAAGGTTATACTTTTCCATCCCGTCGACAAAGAAATCGTTAGGGATCGAGCACTAACGCAGTACTTAACAGAGATGGGGCAATTTTTTGGTGGGGGAGGATGAGAAGAGGTGGAATGTGTCAGTTTGTAGTGATAATAGGAAATAGTGTAGTGCATTTAGTATATATTTATTGTTATAAATATTGTTGAAGCTGTATGAACTGTTTTCTGATAGAATGTTTTTTGTTTCAGGTGAGTGCCATGGTCTCCGCAGACACTAGATGCAGACAGGCTAAGTACCTAAGCGCTGTCGTTCCCACACCACCACTATCAGATTAATCTGGAGCCATGCAGTGGCAGAGGATAACTTAATAGCAGAGAAACTTCCAAATACTGTCGATATTCAATAGTGTAAAGTTGACCAAAATCTGTTATTTGCTGGAGCTGTAATATTTTCAGTACATATTGTCACATAGACCTCGACCTCCATTCTTGACCGTGTAATCACCGGGAGGGTTACAAACTAAACGCACTTCAAGGATCTATTGTGTGCATTGGGTCATGCTTATCTGTAGGAGAAAACACAGTCGTAAGTTTGTATTTACTGTTGGTGGTGTATTTCATTGATAAGTGCTTCGTTACTGGCGCTGAGCGGACGTGCTTTCGAAAACCAGTCGCCTACGTTACCTGCCGTTTCCTGATGACATATTTGTTAAGTCTAGACAATTGTGTACATTACACAGTAATCACCAATGTAAAATATCTCTAACAGGGACAGCCAAAAAATTAAAACCCTTGTAAAAGACCGTGATTCATGTGTTACTTAATTTTTGTGTTCATAATTGTCATTGAGCAAAGCAGTGTAAGTAGTTTTCGTCAGCTCCAAAATAAGCGTCTTACTAAACACCTTTTTGTTTGGGGACAAACAGTAACCGCTTGGAGTGAAAATCAGTTATCACGATGGAGTGCAGGTACTGCTAAGATATAAAGTCTTGCTGTTTTGTGACAACGCCCCGAGACTCGTGCCAAGTATCGTGACGAAAGAGAACTTTCTTCTTTTCTAGCTGTGGACGTAGCAGTTTGTTCAGCAGCGAAGCAAAATACCCCAAAGGATGGTTGCTCTGACATTTCTTGCTGATGGAACATGTGCTGCTGTTTTAGTGTATTTTCACACTTTCTACGCTTCTTTGGTCTGCGTTGTTTGGCGAAAAATCATTTTTACATCTACTGCTTTCATATGCTAAAGAAATCCATTGGAATCGTATACAAATTTGTCTAAGCAGTTTGGAACAGTGGTCATTCGAAGGCGTTATTGGTTAGCGGTTAAAAGACGCGGTATCCTTAGAATGGAGGGAAGCGCCTTAAAAACTTCTTGCATGATTTCAGTATGTCATGGAGAGTCTGTCATATGTATTGTAAAGTCTTAGAGAATGCATTCATTCGATCGGTTATCATTCGGTTCGTTGTTGTGAAGTTTTGCAAGAATGCTGAAGGTCGATCAGATTGATACATCATGTCTAAATTCAGCTGCCTACTTCTTATCCATCGAAAATGGAGGGAAAACACCATTTAATGGAGAATATTTATCCTTTTGTGCCTGCATTGGCGTTAAAGCATCGAAAATACTTTATTACATCTCATAATCAAATTTAATACATTTCACGTAAACGTAGGCGTAACAAAACAACATATATGAATGTCATTTAAAGATTTGTACTTCTCATAAATCAGTAATTTGACCATATCTGTTCGATCTCTGTGTTAGTCTGGTGTCAGTCACTCGTATCACGGAAACATACCATACTGCTAGAGAGACCCTTTCCAATAATAAAAAGCCAGACATAGTAAATAAATATATTCAAAAATTGCCCTTAAATGCCCTTTTCGCTACTGTCACCTTAACTCATTACGTACTTTGGAACAGTTAATAGATTCTCAGTTTTTGTATAGTTTCTCTATTTCAGCATACTGCAGTTCCAAATAGTTTGGTTCCTAGGGCATATGATTTCTTCGATTCATTATCTGCTGTAGCGGTTGTCCAAATAGTGATGATAGCATCGAGATGTGTCTCACCAGAATAGTTGCAGTTATCCGTAAAACGTTTTCTGTTCAGTTGAACCTACGCTGTATCCACCAGAATTCTGTTGTAACAATTCGTTATGAAAACTTACGTATTCCATGTCATGAAAGTTATGAAATGTCAGCATCCGTTATAAGTAGTAAATAACGTACATATACTTGCAGTAATTAAGTACTAATGCGGAAGTGAGTTTCAATCTCAAATTTCAAAATGTTCAAATGTTTGTAAACCTTTCGGACCAATCTAAGGGTAAAGGTCATCGAAATCTAATGTCGTGGCAGTTCCATGCAATTAAGCGCATTTTAAATTAAAGACAGCCCTCGATAAGTCGCATGTCCGGCACTTTAATTTACACAGTCACATGCAAAAACATTTGCGCACAAACACAAAGAAGGTTATGTGTCGTATACAATGGTAATAAAGTGGGAAAGAACTGGTAGTTCTTAAAAGGTGAAAATGTTATATGCTTTGTAAACTAAATGCCAGGAACTTCCGTGCTTAACTCACTGCACCTACTAGAAATGGAATGGAGGTTAAACAAGTATTGTTGCGTACACCTTGCCTCGTTGTTGTTGTAATAATTATACAGAAGTAATACAGTGCGAAAGTGCTTTTGAGTTCGCAGAAAAATATATCCTCGCAGCGAAGACAGCTGCAGCGTCGACGACAGAATGTGTCGATACTAAGTAAGGTCTGTGAAAATAGCCCATCTTTTTGTCTTAAAAAGAGTTTTCTGGAAATGGGCTGATTTGTTGTGTATCCATTTTGCGTCACCTTTTTTAACCACGTATGGCTATCGCTAAAATAACGCCGATGCGACGTAAACCTGCGGCAGTGTGGCGTTTTTGGTGTCATTCAGCCATTAAAAGGTCTGTTTTCGGGAAACACGAAAAACGCCGAATGGCACAGAACACCCTGTTGGGCTTAGGAAGACAGAAAGCCACTTGTGATGAATGAATAAGCCGGTGCTGCTTATCCGGCTTTGAGAGGGGGAATCCTTTTTCATCTCTAAAAACAAACTCTCCGCCAAGCGGGCTTAAAGTGGCTTCTATAAACCTTCACTTCTGAATAGCAGCGACGATTCCTAATTTCTTTGGCGTTCCTCTTTCCCGTGATAGTGCGTACGTGCAAGGAGACCGCTTTGTACACTCACTTCCCATTCAAGAGGACCCACTGAAGAGTGTGTACTCAGCTTCTGTGCGAACTATACGAATAAATTAATTTCTCGCCTCAGGTGTTACTAGAAGCATTTCCGATGCACATAGGTTTTTCTATTTTTTTTTTTTTTTTATTTCTACATATTGACGGAATACGTAAATGTACTACAAAGCTAAGGAAGCTTAGGATTTAACGTCCCGTCGACAACGTTGTCATTAGAGAAGGGATGTTCGTACTGTTGAGTATTTGTATTTCCAGATATTAAAATTTTCTGCAAAATCAAAGGACAGTTCATTACCACTCTGTGCTTTAAAATAATATATATATTTCAAAATTTGTTTTGCTTGCGAGTGCAGTAACGCTCTGACATTTCCCTTGCGTCTGACATCGAATACCGGTACTTTCTGGGTAACTATGTACACCAGTGGAAATATTGATACCACCGTAGATCGAAAATATTAGCTTATGATCTGGCGCCAAGAAAACCAATAATTCATGCACAAATACAATGCGAAATATTGCGGGTAATAAGGTGAATTAAAAAGAGTCAGTTATGTAAAGTACTATGTATCCAGTTCTTACCAAGAATAGAGACGCGATGTGGCATTTTTTCCTTGGATAAGTACCCATGTGAATTAGTAAACCAATGCATCCGTATAGTGACGTATAGGGTACAATCACCAGTCTTGCATTGCTGATGTGGTTTTGTATGAGAGAGTTTAATTCAACTCTCTTTACCCAAATGCCGTATTACGCTTTCTTTAGCAAGGTGTTAGGTGACTGATACTTTCCCATTCTCTAACCAACTCCGGGGGTAACTCTGTCTTTGCATTTATTCAGTATTTCACACAAACTTTTACATCGAAACCACGAAGTTTTTTTTAACAAGCATTAAGTTTTATCCTAAACCAAGAAATGTCGCTACTGTCCTGGACTGCTCCGTATTATAATGTGTTTTACGTAACACCAAAGGTACAGAGTCGGTTTGAAAACTCTTATAATTGCATGTAGAATTTATTCTCAGGTAACACTTTGTACTGTTAGGTTCGCGTCATATCTCGTTGAAACAACAAAACCAGAAGCGCTTTATAGTCGAAAGTCTTGTGTTTTGATGTCTCAAGAGTACTAAGATTTTAGTGCGCGTTGGGCATAAAAGTGCTATTGTCATTAAAAACCACAAAAGGTATTCTAGTGGGCAAATAGTAATATTTGATCAATTCAGAAGTGCAATATTCCTGAATAAGTATTGCCGTCATTTAAGATCGTATCACGACGGAAAATCTTCTATACTGGTCACCATATCAGTGTGCTGTACCTTCTGAGAAGTTTAAGGAGCGGCCACACAAAACTCGGCACCAAACACGAATGCTGGATCGTCGTAATAAGTCTTTCAACCTCATGTACTAAGGAAGATACATCAAGATGCAACTTTAACGGCGCGAAACCGGTCGTGACCTAATAAAGGCATAAAAGACAGCTCAGGCGGATTATGAAAATTCATGGAAAGGACTCATGGCTTAATTGTCTGTGTTACCTTAACAATGCAATAACAATAACGTATTTCAGCTGTGGGTGCCGAAATTATAAAATAGTTTGTGATACTTAAAGTAACTTACACTAAGGAGAACACCCACACATGCCCAAGGGAGTACTCGAACCTCCGGAGGAAGCGACCGCCAAACCTTAGCATGATGCTACTCCCGCACGGAACACGTATTCTTCATTCGGTTTGCTCAAGCCGTGCTTCGAAACTCGGACGGTGGACGGTAGCAGAGTTCCAACACTCGTGCGCTTCCATTTATCTCCCTTTGTCGGTTTCAGTTCACCAAACGAAGAACACACGTAGAAAGACTCCCCGTGGCAGACTATTTGGTTTGCGTACGCAGCTACCTGCCTGGTTAACTTAAGTGCTAATTAAGTGAGAATCGGCGCAGCATACCGAATTGTTCTGTTAACAAGTATTTCTTGGCGCAACCTAACAAGCAACACACTTACAAGCTTATCAGACTTTCTAACCACCATATCTTGAGATGGAACGGAATATGACATAGATTCTGCGAATAGGTTTTGACTGGGGTTTTAGTCTTAGCTGCTGGTACATGTTCTAGTCATACGACATGGGCATATGAGAAATTGTGCCAGGCTGGATTTGGAATCGAGGACCTTCTGCTTACCAGGCAGTTGGGTTAAAACCCAGACGCATGGGCATATCACACCTGCACGGTGTCCCCAAGCACAAAAAATGTTCAGATGTTTGTAAATCTTATGGGACTTAACGTCTGTGGTTATTAGTTCCTAAGCTTACAAACTACTTTAACTTAAACCTAAAGACAACACAGACACCCTTGTGCCTGGCGCTTTAGACCCCTCGGCCACTCCTACGTCTAGCACCGACTGGCAGCTGCATCTGTGTTCCATCAGCAGCCTGGTTTTCGTGTGCAGCCACATTGGAATATGTGGCAGGCTCACACTTAAGAATTGTTGCGTCTATTCTTTCTGACATGCAGTACAAAATGGAGCACATTCAACTGTTAAGCTATGGAATTTTATTCCAAGTTCAAAGTTGGTGTAACTAGGGAACCAAACTGTTAGGGTCATCGGTTCCTTGACTTCTACACTATTTAACCTGACGTACGCTGTGGACGACGCACACACCCGTGCCCCAGGTAGGACTCGAATCTCCGGCGAGGGCGGCTGCGTAATCTGTTACATGGTGGCTCTGAATTTCAATGCTACCAATTTGGACAAGTTTCAGTGTGTTCATCTTGAGGTCCCCTACCAGAGTAAAATGGATTTACTATGTTGCGTAGTCAGACTGCGAACCAGTAACTATGTACTGGTGTCCACAGATCCTTAAAAGCTGCGAAAGCTATCACTTCAGCTGAGAAGCCTCCTAATGCCTCGAGTGATGGTCAGCTTTCACACACTTTAGATATTTTAGCTGCAATCTGTGGACAGCGGCTACATTGGTGCTGGCTCCCATGCGAATACGCGACATAATAAATCCATTTTAAGCTGGACAGGTGGTCTGAAGATGACACAATCGAGTTTGAAACTGTGTTAGTGAAATTCCATAACTTTGCGACTGAAGGTGCGCCATTCTTTGAACTTAACAGTGCCATCTTCCATAGGCAAAAATGTTCATATGTTTGTAAATCTATGGGACTTAACTGGTCGGTTATTAGTCCCTAGCTTACAAACTACTTAAACTACTATTTGGCCACGATAACTTGACGATTCGCGCGGTGGCTGCTGGGAGCTTGTCTTGCACGAACGGAAGGCAGCATCGGCTGCTTGCTGCAGTGCTGGAACCGTTACCCTAACAATGTGTACATTAATTCTTCGCGTCAAGGACCATTGTAAGGTTGGCAGCGCATGTAAATAAAAGAATAACTTTCAACTGGTGTCGATTTTCTCCGCTTGTGGCAGCACCAACAAAATCGTCAAGTTATCGTGGCAAAATAGTACGTCAAACTGACGTAAGGACAACACATACACCCATGCCCGAGGGAGGACTTGAACCTCCGACAGCGAAAGGCCGCGCGCACTGCAGCAAGGCACCTCAGTGCGCATGGCTTTTCCGCTGCGGCTCTTCCATACGCGTGGACATACAGAGATGTGGTACAGTGCTTCAAGTAGGAAGACGGGGTACGCGGTTAAGTAGTGGGTGCAGGTAGGTTAAGCCCTCGTGCCTGGGGTGGCGTAGAGTTAAAAAAAATGTTCAAATGTTTGTATAGCTTATGGGACTTAACTACGGGGTCATCAGTCCCTAAACTTACAAACTACTTATGAAGTAGCTAATCCTAAGGACGGCACAAATATCCATGTCCGAGGGGGATTCGAACCCCCGACCGTAGTGGCCCTGCAGACCGTGACTGGAGCGCCTCAGTCCCATCGGCCACCACGGCCGGCGGCGTAGAGTTTAGCACAAGTGCCTGTTAAACAGAAGAAATCGGTTTCTAGTACCGACCGCGGCACAAATTTTCATTTTCCCATGTTGTATCAGATGAGACAAAAAGACGACCAGTCAGAATCTATATTAAAGGCGTGTACAGTATCAAATAGCGACACCGCAATTTATAATACATTCTGCAGTTCATTGAACTGTTAATAAACTGCCATTGCCGGCCGCGGTGGCCGAGGGGACTGAGGTGCTCCAGTCACGGTCTGCACGGCCACTACGGTCGGGGGTTCGAATCCCCCCTCGGGCATGGATATTTGTGCCGTCCTTAGTATTAGCTAGTTCGTAAGTAGTTTGTAAGTTTAGGGACTGATGACCCCGTAGTTAAGTCCCATAAGCTATACAAACATTTGAACATTTTTGACGCGCCTCAGTCCCCTCGGCCACCGCGACCGGCTGTGCCCCTGCTACGTTAGATCATTACTGACTATTCAGGAAATGCCCGGGAGTTCGAAAAACCCTATCACTCTCACTCCGGCATTTATGAAAGTCGAGTGCGAAACACTCGCCGACTGACGTTAATTGAAACGTACTCGATACGCATGCCTCGTTCGCAGCCGTAACAGATGGGCACACGCATTCGGCTGTAGTGAGCAGAATGGGTCGTTAGTACTTGGAAATTTGGTAGATGTGCGATCTTTTTAGTGGCGATTTTTAATGGCCGTAAAAATTTTGGCTGGCAAGTGAGGGCGCGTTCTCGGTAAATCGTAAACGTCAGCGGCGGCGTGCTCTTCCTTTTGGGTATCGCGGAGGTGTTGCCACCTTCTTGCTTGTCAACAGCTTTGTAATTAGACGGCCGCGCGCCGTCGCCTTATTTTGCGCCGTAACGGGTAACGAGGGGCAACGCATTTATTAACTGACCGCCGTGGGAAGCATGCGAGGCGGTTTGGCCGGCCAGTGGCACCGTCACTAGACATTCTCCATAGTTCTGCAGCCGCGCCCCTGCCGACTGGCCAATGCCACATCCCATCGTTCCAGTCGTGTATGACATAACGCAACCGCGAAAATCACGTATTCCGCTAAAAAGAAATATATAGAAACGAAATCAACGCGTTCTGCGGCGTACACTAAATGGTTATTTCGTGCTCAGTAAAAAAATAGAATATCTTGAGGTATAGGAGATTCATATTCGAAGGACACGTACAATAGTACGTTCTGCAGAAATGATTAGCATCTGAACAATGTCGGCCCGCGGGTTCAAGGTCAACCACCTACCGGTATAATGTGCCCCTGGTTCACATGTTCAAACGCTTGTGTAGCTTATGGGACTTAACTACAGGGTCATCAGTCCCTAAACTTACAAACTACTTATGAACTAGCTACTACTAAGGACGGCACAAATATCCATGCCCGAGGGGGCATTCGAACCCCCGACCCTAGTGGTCGTGCAGACCGTGACTGACGCGCCTCAGTCCCCTCGGCCACCGCGACCGGCTGTGCCCCTGGTACTCGTTGCGATAAACCGAAGTAATGGATCAGTCTGACATGGCAAACGGGCAGGATGCCTCAGACCGTACCGTGAATACAGTGTTTGAAAGAGGGCTTTAGAAAATGTGATGCATCTATCGGGGAAACTGCTGTTGGTCTAGAATGAAGTGTTTCGGCCGGCCGCGGTGGCCGAGGGGACTGAGGCGCTTCAGTCACGGTCTGCACGGCCACTACGGTCGGGGGTTCGAATCCTCCCTCGGGCATGGATATTTGTGCCGTCCTAGTTCGTAAGTAGTTCATAAGTAGTTTGTAAGTTTAGGGACTGATGACCCCGTAGTTAAGTCCCATGGGCTTTACAAATATTTGAAGTGTTTCGCCAGTGCAACAGGTGTGTGTAGAATGCTTCACGGAAGAACACGACGAGAAGGGTCACCCAGACACCCCTCTAAATGAATGACTTTGCAGGACAGATCTGCGTCTTCCTCGGCTCTCACGTTCCAGTGGACACGTCGTTAATATCAGGGGTCACCTTTTATTACTGCATATGATACGTGCGCGTAGTCCATTCTTCGCCTACTTTTGTCTAAGATGCATATACGTGTTAGACGGCAATGGTGTATGGAACAACGCCATTGGGGAAAAGGAATGGCATCGTGTAGTGTTTTCTTACGAATCCAGGTTCTGTTAAGACCGTTTCACACGATCGACTTTGTGGTGAAAATTGATTATTCGAAGTCCGCCTTTCGTGCCTGCATGTTAAGTCAGCCGTCAACCACATCGGGAATGCGTCTATGACGTCAGTGATCTACGGATCTACCGAGTATGGAGTTCGAAATTTTCGAGTGCGGTGCACAATGCTCACGACCAGAAGCACGAAACTTTATGGGTGTCTGCTGACATCGGGAATCAACCTATTCTGGTCGAGCTCATTATACGGAGTAGCAGAATTTTGCGGTGGAAGTAGTTAAGGCAGCTACTGCCTAATGTCGTAAGCAATATAAAGAAATGATTTTCGCGATCCGCTGATAAATGAAAACATTAACAAGGACGGACATAAAATACATATAGTCACAAAAAACACGTTTCGTGGCATCGTTTGTTGATGTGGCCAATCGGCAAAGGGGTGGCATTCATACCGGTACGTTACCCAGTAAACATGAACGTAATGGAGTGTGTAGTTCGTACCTGATGCGGCAGGAGCGCTGGTGTGAGGAGACGGCCGGCGTGCTTACGTATGTTAATCCGGCGCGAGGCTCAACAGACGTGACCCGAAGACACTGTCATGTGAAATTGGATTAATCCCCCTGAAACGCCCATCATATATGTAAATGTGTTTGCATATTTACACGCAGTTGCTTGAAATATTGCTTCTATTCATCTAAGTGACGGTCCTAGGGGCGCAGTCGACGCTTTGGTTGTGAATCTATTCCTATTAAAATGGTTAACTTCTCCATGGTATCCATAGTCACTCGTTTCGAGCAAACTGAGGCAGTGTAGTGGATGACTGACTCACTAATAAAATCTGTTTACCGGCTTTTCGATAGCGTTTTTGTTATGCCAAAGTACTATTTGAAGCCACAGCTGCATCATCACGACTTCATTTGTTACGTCAAGATAATTTTGGTATCAACACGCCGGGAACGTATATTTACTGTTATTATCATACGGTGGCCGAGGGGACTGAGGCGCTTCAGTCACGGTCAACACGGCCACTACGGTCGGGGGTTCGAATCCCCCCTCGGGCATGGATATTTGTGCCGTCCTTAGTCTTAGCTAGTTGATAAGTAGTTTGTAAGCTTAGGGACTGATGACCCCGTAGTTAAGTCCCATAAGTTCTACAAACATTTGAACATTTATTATCATACGTTCTTATATGCAATGCTGAATTATTTTCTTCAATATATATATCCAGTCGGAAGTGTAAAATTTAACTGCCGCGGTGGAGTAGCCGAGCGGTCTAAAGCGCATCGCTGCGGAGGTTCGAGTCCTCCCTGGGGCATGGGTGTGTGTGTTTGTCCGTAGTTTAGTTTACCTAGGTTTAAGTAGTTTGTAAGCTACGGACTGATGACCACGCAGTTTGGTCCGATAGATTTACAGACATTTGAACATTTTTTTTTTTTTTTTTTAATTTAACATATTGTTTACACAGTTTTGAAATATGACACTACTGGTTTCAAATAACATGCCAAATTACACACGGATTTTAGTTGTACAAAATGAAGGTATGACTAATACACCATGTGATCAAAAGTATGCCGGCCGCGGTGGCCGAGGACACTGAGGCGCTTCAGTCACGGTCTAAACGGCCACTACGGTCGAGGGTTCGAATCCCCCCTAGGGCATGGATATTTGTGCCGTCTTTAGTATAAGGTAGTTTAGGGACTGATGACCCCGTAGTTAAGTCCCATAAGCTTAACAAACATTTGAACATTTTGATCAAAAGTATCCGGACATCTGGAGTTCAGTATGGTGTTGGCCCAGCCTTAGCCTTGATGACAGCTTCCACTCTCGCAGGCATACGTTCAGTCAGGTGCTGGAAGCTTTCTTGGGGAATGGCAGCCCATTCTTCATGCTGCACTGAGGAGAGGTGTCGGTGTAGGTCGGTGAGGGCTGGCACGAAGTCGGCGTTCCAAAACATCCCAAAGGTGTTCTATACGATTCAAGGCAGGATCTTGTGCAGGCCAGTCCATTACCGGGATATTATTGTCCATAACCACTCCGCTACAGACCGAGCATTATGAACAGGTGCTCGATCGTGTTGAAGGATGTAATAGACATCCCACAATTTCTATTCAACCATCAGAAGCAAGAAGGTGCTTAAAACACCAATTTAAGCCTACGTTGTGATACACACAAAACAACAAGGGGTGCAAGTCCACTCCATGAAAAACACGAACGCACTTAACACCACCGCCTCCGAATTTTATTGCTGGCAGATGATCAGATGATACTTCTGATCACAAAATGTTCGTTATACAACTTCAACTTTATCGACCATTTACACAGTACGTTTAGTCATAATTTGTGTACGACTACTAACGTTATTATTTCAACGATAATTCTACGAGAAAAAGTTTAAGCCGGCCGCGGTGGCCAAGGGGGCTGAGGCGCTTCAGTCGCGGTCTGCACGGCCACTACGGTCGGGGGTTCGAATCCCCCCTCGGACATGGATATTTGTGCCGCCCCTAGTTGTAGGTAGTTCATAAGTAGTTTGTAAGTTTAGGGACTGACGACCCCGTAGTTAAGTCCCTTAAGCTTAACAAACATTTGAACTTTTTTTTTTTAAGTTTAAAAGCTACACTGTGCTTTCGTATAATTTGGAAATAACAACAAAATATACCCGAATGCTGATGCAGACATTAAATAGAGTGCCAAGTAAAACATAGGCGAATACTCGCCTAAGCGTTTCACTCGTGACAAGGACGGAAGACTACAGCTGAGGCGTTCGGGTCACGCCAACGCAAAGCAAAACGTCGCAAGACGAATGGCGTAACGGTATGCGACTACTTTACGCGCGCTGTGAGAAACGTATGCTATTTATACAAGTTTCACAAAGGCGAAATAAAAGAGGCAGCAGAGTAAACGATGGCAATGGGCAGACGCGTGAGATCAGCGGGCAGAGAAACGTAAGGCTCGGGCGTGGTGGCACTTAACCTTCTGCGGTGCATGGGGTCCGCGGACCACCCAGGAGCGCGCGGCGCCAGCCGCAGCACTGCCAAACCAACGGTAGCACAATACCAAACCCAACCAGTACCCTGTCCCTTCCATAGCAGCTTTCTTTTGGCAACGCACGTTTACCAGTCGCAGCTTCAACCTCAGGTTTCGGTTCTTAGATAACAAACTTCACTGCGATTTCAACTCGCCAGAAACTCGTATTTGTGCTAGCAATGCAATTCTTCTGAAAAATCTAGTATACCAACGAATTTTTGTCGA
Organism: Locusta migratoria; assembly: GCA_026315105.1. Taxonomy (NCBI): domain Eukaryota; kingdom Metazoa; phylum Arthropoda; class Insecta; order Orthoptera; family Acrididae; genus Locusta; species Locusta migratoria. The sequence continues at coordinate 77,221,391 of CM048755.1, read as the reverse complement.
ATATGACATCTACATCGCCATTTGCCTGGTGATACTGGAGTAAGGCGGTCAATTGGAAATTGAGGGGTCGTGAGTTCGAAACCCGGTCGGATGAAATATTTTTCAGTTTATGTTTTAATCCAGCCTTCACGATGTAACGAGTCGCTAGAAACGACAAGTGGTTCGGATTCCATGTTAATCTGTTAACCTTTCCCTGGTTGGGTAAGTGGGGTAGCTTAGGGCCATGCAAGTCGTCGAAGTGGCGTAAAATTGAAAAACTTGTACCGGATAACTAACTGCCGGCAACTTCTTTAATTTTATCAAAAAGTGTTCAAATGTTTGTAGATCTAAGGGAGTTAACTACGCTGGTCATCAGTCACTAGGCTTACAAACTACTTAAACCTGGCCTTTCCGAGAGATATAGGTAGGGGAAAGTAATGTATTGGATGCCTGGGGTGATTTTAGCGAAATCACGGAAAACCAAAATCAGGATGGCCGGAGGTGGGTTTGAACCAACGTTCTCGCGAATGCGAGTTCAGTATGTTGCCACTGCGCCAATGGAGTTGGCGAATCAACTCTGTGACGATTACGCGTTTACTAAATAAACGTGTGCTGCTCTTCTCTGGATACTTGTTTCAACATTATGTAAAAGTTTCAACCATGATGACATATTCACAGATACGCGAACTGATCAACAGGATCCGGATAGCTGTTAGTGAACGTTGACACTGGAGAGCCCACCTTTGCCTTTATGACAGTTTGACCCGTATGAGGGCATTTTCAGTAGAGAGTTCGAATATCTGGAGGAAGAGTAAAAGATAGAGAAGTTAGTAAATCGTTTCCAGTCATGGTTTTCGCTCTTTAAACTACCTCTAGCGTCGTCTAGCACCGCCTAAGAAGTATATGACTTTCGAGGACACTCGAGCATCGTAGAAGATCATTTTTAACTCCCTACGCAAAGTAACTATGCCCGCCGCGAGGTCTAAGCTGTCATGCTACGTACAGGGCGGTCGTTCCCGCCGGAGATTCGACTGCTCTCTGTAGCAGAGGTGTATGTGTTGTCCTAAGTGTAAGTTAGTTTAAATAGTTTGTAAGTGTAGGGACAGATGACCATAGTAGTTTGTTGCAAAAGTTTCACAAACATTTGAACTAGCTGATTTGCTGTAGCACTCTGGAACCCTCGAGTGTTTCTTTAGCGATTTCATGCGATTGTTTACAACCATCCTACGTAATGGTTGATGGTTCCTGGCCGATAGTAAGTGTTCAAATGTTTGTTAAGCTTATGGGACTTAACTACGAGATCATCAGTACCTAAACTTACAAACTACTTATGAACTACTTATGAACTACTTACGAACTAGGACGGCACAAATATCCATGCCCGAGGGGGATTCGAACCCCCGACCGTAGTGGCCGTGCTGACCGTGACTGGAGCGCCTCAGTCACCTCGGCCACCGCGGTCGGCCTAGATGGCAGCATTTTTGTTGTCTAGGAAGCTTGTTTCTTCTATAGCTTAAAGGTCATAACGTTGATGGGTATCAACACTCCTCTGGAGATCTACAATGTTGTAGACGCAAATTCTCTGATAACGACGGCTTTATCATATTTTTGTGGTACATAACTGAATATTGCTCACTGTGAATGCATATGATGTAGCAAGTTTTGTTTTGGTACCGGCGCATAGAATGAAATGGTAGGCAATAATAAACTGAAATGGACGTACCTCGGAGCCGTGGAAACTGTTTGATGGCATCTGAAGACAGATGATACGACCTAGATGCGATGGACACCACGAACGAACCAGAGCCGAACGTCCAGTAGCCAGATTGACCCTTTAACGAGCTATTCACAAACAAGTTATTAGACTGAAATTCAAACAAGGAGCTTAATATGTGGATACAATCGGACCAGAAGTTGTTCTTGGAAAATTTGTAGTATTCCTTTTGCTCATAAAGTTGAGAGTTTAACGATCTCTCGATGATGTTTCCCCCTTGCGTCGGATGAAACGTAAACAACAGCGAGGTAGCAGTGAAAGTCACCGCAGGCGATTAATGTAGTCCTGTAAAGTGAAGCGATTGGATGCCACTGCGCTTTCTGGCGCAGATGTCCGCGTTTCTCCTAAATCATTCTTCGCGGCTATTGAATTCATTAACAGATGAAGCAGCAAGCAGCGCAGCAAAGTTGTGCTGTCCGTAATTACCTTGTTGATGGAGTGCTTTTGACATTAAGACGCGAAAGAGATACTAATTCTGTCCACACGAGTCTCTTATTTTCCTAGGATTAGAGTGAACTGAGCTATGTAATTTCGCTGCAAATAAAACAAAAAAGTTTTCTTTTTGTCTTCTTCGTGATACGAAGCATCTGTCTTATCTGCGACGAAGGGCCGACAAACGTGTACATGACTTTATTCGTGTAATGTGTACTCAATTGTCGTGTCATTATGCGAAAGTAGCTTGTAAGCAGAAATACACGACGGTATTAATAAATTTACTAAACTGCTGTGTGAAATGCACATATATATGGTGTATGTAATTACACGTCTTTAAATGCTTTCCGGAAACAAATTGCGGCAGTACACGCATGCAACAGAAGCACGTTAGTGCCTTCCGCATGACTAACAGGAAAGGGGGCGGGGGTACACGAAACGTGTATGGATTCACATTCGTGAGATGAAGGACTTTGATCGTCCGAAGTTTGCCTTAATTGCCTAACGAGAAAACCGGAATGATCTCATGGCCGATTTACTTCACCATATTTGTCTCTATTTACCTCGATATGTGTGGAATTTTAAATTCGCGCCCCTCTTCTTTACTTACTAAATCACTCCAAGCAAATGCCGGCATGGTTCCTTTGTCAGGGTACGGCCAGTTTTCTTCCCCATCGTTACCCAAAGCTCCGAGCGATAGGTCCGTCTGATGACCACACTGTCAACGGTACGTTAAACCCTAATCTTCCTTCCTCCCTTTTCATGGTTAACAAATATTTCTCAAGGAAGAACAGCATGTACAACCACAGCACATGCTTTGAATCGTGGCTGGTTTCATTCATACAGTGTTGATATGCGGAAATCAGTAGTTATGCATGACATGCATTACGGAATACGACTTAAAAAAAAAAAAAAAAAACAGCAACGAACTGCCATGTTACGTTATATCTCACAGAAAGGAACTGTCTGTTAAATCTTTAAACTGGGCCACTGCGGAGTGGCCGAGCGCTCTAAAGCGCCTTGCTGCGGAGCACGCGGTTGGTCGCCGTCGGATGTTCGAATCCTCCCTCGGGCATGGGTGTTTGCGTTGTCCTTAGCATAAGTTAGTTTAAATGGTTTGCAAATCTCATAGCTTTACAAATATTTGAACCGGTATTTCTGTAATAACTGCAGCCCCATCGACATGGAGACTGAATCAGAAACAGAACTGTGATATGGGAATTCGTTCCAGTAGATCTCTTATTGTTTTTGAAGAAATTTGCGTCAGTTTTAACTGCGTTCGACAGCAACGTTATTCATTATTGAGGTGGTTGTTGTGGTCTTCACTCCGCAGACTAGTTTAATGCAGCTCTACACGCTACCCTGTCCTCTGCAAGCCTCTTCATCTGAGAATACATACGGCAACCTACATCCTTTTTAATCCGCTTACTGTATTTGTCCCTGGGTCTCCCTCTATGATTTTGCCCCACACATTTCCTTCTAAGGCTAAGTTAACGATTCCTTGATGTCTCAGAATGAATCCTACCAACCTAACCCTTCTCTTAGTCAGGATATGCCAGAAACTCCTTTTCTCCCCAATTCCGTTGAGTACCTCCTCATTAGTTCTGTGATGTAACCATCTAATCTTCATTATTCGTCTGTAGCACCACATTTCGAAAGCTTCTATTATCTTTTTGTCTGAACTCCTTATCGTCCACATTTCAGTCCCATACAGTGCTACAATGTAGGCAAATGCTTTCAGAAAGGACTTCCTAACATTTAAACTAATATTGGATGTCAACAAATTTCGCTTGTTGAGAAACGCTTTTCTTCCCATAGCTATTCTCCATTTTATATCTCCTTTACTTCGGCCATCAGAAGATATGTTGCTACCCACATAAAAAAAAACTCACCAACTACTTTTATTGTCTCATTACCTAATCTAGTTACTTCAGCATCGCCTGATTTTCTGATACTACGTTGCGTTACCCTCATTTTACTATTGTTCATGTTGGTCTTACATCTTCCTTTCAAGACACTGTCCATTCCGTTCAAATGCTCTTCCAGGTCTTCTGCTGTCTCAGACAGAATTACTATGTCGTCAGCAAACCGCAAGGTTTCTATTCACTCTCCCTGGACTTTAATTCCCTCTCCAAATTTGTCCTTGCATTCTTTTACAGCTTGGTCAATGTACAGATTGAACAGCATTGGGGAAATGCTACAATCCTGTCATACTCCCTTCCCAACCACTGCAACACTTTCACGTCCAATAATTGCTGTCTGGTTTTTGTACTAGTTGAATATAGCCCTTCCCTATTGATGAGCTGCTCATATATTTCGTGAGGTAAATTACCCCCTTTATGATAGCTGTCATCATTTCACAACTGCTGTAACTCTTTCAATCTAAGTACCATAAACAGCAAAACGCATGAATGTTAAAGTACCATTCCTTTAGCGAAGAAATTTTCTAGCGTAAGCGAAAAGAGCGTTTGCTACGTTCAAGAAAAGATATACAAACCGTTCCTCTTAAACGCCGGTCCATTCTTCTTTGAGAAGTGCAGAATTCGCCGACATCCGTTCTCTTCCTTTTCGTTCAAAAGCGTGCAGTACACTGTTTATGACCGCAATGTCGTACGTCCTCTCCCCTCCTAAATATCGCCGAAATGTGAAATCGTTTCCTATCCGCCGCCAGAGGGACATTGCAGTATATTTCGCTTCTAATAAGTTCTGTTATTTATAACCTCATAATTCACCGAGTAGCATATTAAAATTCATAGCGTTATTACTCTTCCTAAGAAACGAACGGACGAAACAAGGTGCGAAAGAGCCGTCAGCGAACGCGGCGGCGTGGGCGAGCGGCCAGCTCAAGGTCGCCGTCCAGACACCCGCACTCCTGCAGGAGCACGCCTCCCGTCACGCCACATTTACAACTTAGCCACACACTAGCTTAAACCCGCGTGTCGGTTGATTATGATCGATAACCTATCTTTAAGTAGTGTGCTATTTATTTATTCTTATATTTCCTTATTCGTAGGAAGTGCAAAATGGCTAAGCAGGAGTGGGTAGAAGCCAAATGCAAATCTGTAGGAGAATGTATAAGAAGGGGAAAAGTAGATACCGCCTACAGGAAAATAAAGGAGACGTTTGGGGACAGGAAGGGCAGCTCTACGAATATCAAGAACTCGGATGGGAAACCAGTTCTCAGCAAAGAAGGGAAAGCTGAAAGGTGGAAAGAGTACATAGAGCAGCTCTACAAAGGAAATGAACTTAGAGACGATGTTGTAGGAAGGGAAGAGGAAATAGATGAAGATGAAATAGGAGATACTATACTGAGAGATGAATTTGACAGAGCCTTGAAAGACCTAGGTCGGAACAAGGCCCCAAGAGTAGATGACATACCCGCAGAGCTATTAAAGTCTCTGGGAAAGCCAGCCATGACAAGACTATTTGAACTGGTGTGTAGGATGTATGAGACAGGCGAAATACCCTCAGACTTTAAGAAAAATGTAATAATCCCCATTCCAAAGAAATCAGGCGCAGACAGGTGTGAAAATTACAGAACCATCAGTTTGATAAGTCATGGTTGCAGAATTTTAACACGAATTATCTACAGGAGAATGGAAAAGCTGGTAGAAGCTGACTTCGGGGAAGATCAGTTTGGATTCAGGAGGAACGTAGGAACCCGGGAGGCAATACTCACTTTACGTCTTATCTTAGAAGATAGATTTTTAAAGGCAAACCTACATTTTTAGCTTTTGTAGATTTGGAGAAAGCTTTTGACTATGTTGACTGGAATACACTCTTTCAAATTCTGAAGTCAGCAGGGGTGAAATACAGGGAAAGGAGAATTATTTACAACTTGTACAAAAGCCAGACCGCAGTTATTAGACTCGAAGGGCATGAAAGGGAAGCATCAGTTGGGAAGGGAGTAAGACAGGGTTGTAGCCTTTCTCCAATATTATTCAATTTGTACATCGAGCAGGCGGTGAAGGAAAGTAAGGAAAAATTTGGAATAGGGATTAAAGTTCAGGGGGAAGAAATAAAAACATTGCGTTTTGATGATGACATTGTAATTCTATCAGAGACAGCAAAGGACCTGGAAGAGCAGTTGAATGGAATGGACAGTGTGTTGAAGAGAGCGTATAAAATGAACATTAACAAGAGCAAAACAAAAATAATGGAATGCGGTCTTAGAAAATCAGGCGATGGTGAAGGAATTAGATTAGGTAACGAAACAATGAAGGTGGTAGATGAGTTTTGTTACTTGGGTAGTAAAATAACATGCGATTGTCGTAGTACAGAGGATGCAAAATGCAGAATGGCAATGGGAAGAAAAGCATTTTTGAAAAAGAGAAATTTGCTAACATCGAATATTAATTTAAGTGTAAGGAAGTCTTTTCTGAAGGCATTTGTGTGGAGTGTTGCCTTGTACGGGAGTGAAACATGGACGATAAGCAGTGCGGACAGGAAGAGAATAGAGGCTTTTGAAATGTGGTGCTACAGAAGAATGCTGAAGATTAGGTGGGTAGATCGCATAACTAATGAAGAGGTACTGAACCGAATTGGTGAGAAAAGGAATTTTTGGCATACCCTGACTAAAAGAAGGGATCGCTTGGTAGGACACATTCTTAGACATCGGGGAATCGTAAATTTAGCATTGGAGGGAAGTGTGTGGGGGTAAAAATCGCAGAGGGAGACCAAGATACGCGTATAGTAAGCAGATTCAAATAGATGTGGGTTGCCGTTCTTATGAGGAGATGAAAAGGCTTGCTCAGGATAGAGTAGTATGGAGAGCTGCATCAAACCAGTCTCCGGACTGAAGACCATAACAACAACAATGCTTATCCTTACAGAGAAAGAGCTGAAGACTTCGTAGCACGCATAGACCAAAGATATGGTCTGTGGCATCGCGTTCACAGACATATATTACTAGACTGGCAATGCCATATACAATATCATTGGCGTCAGTGAAGTCTCGCCGCCATATTTCTATACTATAAACGTGTAACCAGTCGTTTGCGTTATTACTGAAAACGGGTGTAAAATACCGATGAACTACGCTGTTTTTAGACTTTTGACATATGAGAAATTCGTGTGTTGTGTGTGGATATAGTTATTTCAGTTGGAGAAAGCTTTGACACATGTAGATAATGAGTTGTATTGATTTGCTGTTATTAGTAATCTGTACAAATTTCATTCAACTTCGGAGTTTCTATGAGTAGTATGGTCATCAGAAAGTGTTGTTTACCGTGGATAACACGTATTCTTCTTCTTTTGAGAGTTCTTACGAAATCTACAGTCTGCTTTGACACACAAACTAATGAGTCGCATTTACTGTTTTTATTAATCGGTTACTAGTTTCGATCAACTTTGATTTTTTTATAAATGTGGTATTTGTCGTGGATAACACACATTTTTATTCTTGTTGAGTGTTTTTCAGATAAGTACAGTCTGCGTTAACTGTACGTAACAGAAAAATTTTACTTACCGTCCCAGCGGCCTCACATGATTATGTTGGCAACATCAACAAAACGGTAGAAAACCCTCAACAAGATGTTAATAATCTTAGCATTCCACACAGACTAACATGGTTAGTGTTTCGTACAGATTATGTAGTAAGGAAATAATGCTGTTTCTGCTCTATGGTTGACAGGTTCACTCAGTAAAACTAATTGCCCTCGTAAACGAAGACTTCATGACAAAACATTCGCGTTGTTATGCGATTGGCTAATGTCAAGGTCACATGATTGACAACATAATCACTCGAGGCCGCCAGGACGCTAAGTAAAATTTAACCGTACGTAACACTTTCTTCTCACAACAAGATTCGACAATATACGCCTATGTGTTAAATTATGGCCAAAGTATTAGCCCAAAAGTAATTCATGTTCAAACCAATTAGTAAAGCTTACAACGCCATATCGTATCAGAAAATCATAGTAGTATCGTACGAGAGTGTATTTGACGTGAGGTGAGGCAAGATGGCGGCGTCATGCTTCAGTCACAGAGGCACGTTTGCCAGTCTAGTAATGTATGTCTGTGATCGCGTTTCGCTGTACTTCACCTCCTTGCTATAGAGTCGCAAACGTCATCGCTGGCCTTCAGTCCGACTTTTTTTTAATAATTTGACGACTTTCAACCACCATATCTTCCACCCCCTTATAGCTATCGTCATGGAACTGCTATGGTGTACAACGGGAGACTTCGGACAACAATTACACACAGACCATTCGTTTGCGTTCTGTAGTTTTCGCTGCAGAGGGAATTATTAACACACACCCACGTAGATTTTTATATACGCCGATAACTTTCCATCCCAATATACTCCATCCTTTTATCATTATCAACCCTCAAGCAACAATGCAACCAATAAAACCATTTTACAAGAGTAGATATAACTTTCAAAGAGTAATTATTGTTCTGCATTTCGCGTTGTATTCTTGAAATTACTCGCCGCGGCGGATTAGCCGCACGTACTGGAGGACACGTAGAGGACAGCGAGTGCATAACAGTTTGACCAAGAATCTATGTTCGGAAATGTCATCCAGTGACGTTATAAGCACTTCTGTGACACTGTGAATTAAATATCTTCTACTAGATGCTCTTTGCTTTCCATATTTTGGTTGCTTAAATACGATATTTTCCTTATTCACATGTGACGCGTTTCGGCTGTTCTTGTCATCATCAGACGTTTTATACAAGAAACGGTCCCTGGCCACAACGGCAGTTGGAGTGGAGTGATTTCAGTATTTTGGAAGGAGGTAGTATCGATATAAACAACAAGAAAATGTCTGATATAGATGTGCCGTGAAATGCATATCTTAAGGGCAATGAGCACGTCTTCATCTGAAGAAATTGTGAACACGTCTACTCTACTGGTCAAGTGTTCATAGCATTAACCCTCTAATGCATGACTTTTTATTTGAAGCTATAAAAAACCACGATTAATGTATAGTGCGTATAAGGTAGGTAAAGCAGTCAACAATTCGAAGATTGGTTTGAACACCACAGTGCTTTACTATGCATGGTCCTGTTTGGAGGTGATATGCCGTTGCCTTCCTCCGACCTTCGAACTGACTTACCCAGCCAGTTATAGGGGGACCTACAGTTTAACGTGGGTTCCGAACCACGGTGCTACTCGGTATTTTTCACATGAGCAATACTGCCAGAGGTAAAAGAAGTGATAAGTGACAGATAAAAATCCTAGGACCTGGCGGGGATCGAACCCGCGACCTTTGGATTTGTAGTCTGGCACTCTACCACTGTGCAACCGAGGCGCACATATACTGAGAAAAATATTGAAAAAAGGTCCTTAAAATTATTAGCCGAAAGGTGGCTAAAGGAAGAAAAGTATTCGTTAACGCCGACGAAGAATGATCGTTATGTATCTCTGATAACATTATTTTGAAAAGAGTCAGTCGAACCGTCTCAGTATCAAAGCGAGGAGCACATGTCGAGGAACACATTGTTTTTAGACTTTGTGACAAAGGCGAATAAAAGAAGTTGTGCTTACTATGGTTGGGTAGTCACCGTCTGTATCACTCCTTACGTATGCTAGATATTATTCTTTATATGAATGTACAGATAAGCAGAGGTTTCAACCATTACGATTTAATCGTAATTGTTACGAAAATTGTTTCAAATTACGAGTTTACGATTGAAGTGGTTCGAATTCCGATTTTCAGGTTTAATTAACAAATTGGTCTCATTTGTTTTGCGACGGCAAAACTCGGTTCCTTTTGAGTTCGACAGAAATGAATTGGTTTTGAGCAACACCTTCTAGCATGTTTTTGTGGAAATCGCCAGTGTTGACACCGACTTCTACGAACTCGAAAACTGCGTAATATGGCATGAATCCACAAAGGCGCGCCATTGTAGAATCTAGCAGCAGCCATTGCAAATGCCGAATGTCACTTGACTCGTAGCTGCGCCCCTACAGGAAAAATAGTGAAGGGTGTGGGCAATAATAAGATAGTTCATCATATATCCTCCATCGTTAGTCGGTGTACAGAAGTTGAAGTTGTTTTGGTTTTGTTTTTTATTGCATCGTATCTACTAATACAGCGATTTCATGTGCGTGATATGCAGCACCAAAGTGTGTGATGAACGTTTCTTATTTGTAAAATAGAGTTCTACGGTCGCCTATAAATGTTATCTCGTTCCATCGTTTTTCGTAAAATGAAGAATGTTTTGTTGCAGGAAAAATCTAATCCTCGTGAAACTGATGCTTATGAATCATTGCGAAAAACACTTACGGAGCGAAAATATCGTAAGGGTATCCTTGTTTGAGGATTTCTGCTAAATAAATAAATATTAATCTGGAAATAAAAAAAAAACTAAGAACTTCTGTATCGAAAAAGAAAATAATTAGTTATTAAATAATTTTGCTCCTCCTCCCCCCCCCGCCCAGCCAATTGTACTCATCAGGATGAAGTAAGTAATATGCTGCCTCTGTCTCATTACAACCTTGCAGAAACTGTTTTAACAATTTTGGTTATTTCTTATTCCCCTTGAACTCCTCCTTACTCCCCCCCCCCCCTTCCGCTGATACATCCATCGCATTACTATTTGCTGTATTCAAAAGTTGGAACCTCTGGATAAGGGATGTTATGCGAGATAAAAAAAAAGTATGTGCGAAAAGGCTGTTAAGATTTTTAAGAATATCTTGAGGATCACGGCAGCGGTCACGAACAGCAACTGTTGTGATTTGCGGGCTTCTCATCAGATGGTAGTGCGGCCATCACTGTAATTTGGCGGCGAACAATAAATTTAAAAAGGGGAGGAGTGGGGGGGGGGGGGCAGTTGCGAAATTTTGCGCTATCTGATCTGCGAGGATCGCGGTGCGAAGGTTAGCGCGCGCCGTAACGCAAAAGGCGTTACTTCTCATCAGCGCGGGCCGTTTTTGTAGCGTGTGCATATTATTTCCTTTTGTTGCGTCGGTCTCGTATTGCGTATTTTACGAGTCATGCTTTAGGAGTTGTGGCGCGGCCGCGGGCGGCCAGTTAACAGCAGCACGCACCCACAAAGGCCGGCGATTTCATTTCGAGAAGCAATCACCACGTCCGCCATAACCCGGCAGCCGGCTCATCCTCGTACGCCGGCTCAGTGACAGCGAGTCTTGCGGTCTGGGACATCGACCGCCCAGCTCTTTCCACCGCACGTCGCTACCGCTGCACCTCGGTCAAGCTGCAGGGGTCAAACAGGAGCAATATCCGCTTCGGTAATCGTAGCGTAGGAAATGGTGTTAAGCATCCATTCTGGCATTCACGAGATGGCAAGTCTGTTGATGAGAGGGTTCCACTGCTGACATTTTCCACTTCCACCCTCGTCGCCGATTGCGGTACAGGGGCCTCGTCTCTTGCATATTTTCGTCGCTACTGTAATGTCTGTGCGGTGGACACTCCCCTTGTGCTAGGAGGAGCACCTCCTACATTCTCGATATACGATTTGTAAAAGCGTTCTTGAAAAAGAGAAATTTGTTAACATCGAATATTGATTTAAGCCTAAGGAAGTCCTGTCTGAAGGCATTTGTATGGAGTGTTGCCTTGTATGGGAGTGAAACATGGACGATAAACAGTGCGGACAGGAAGAGGATTGAAGCTTTTGAAATGTGGTGCTACAGAAGAATGCTGAAGATTAGGTGGGTGGATCGCGTAACTAATGAGGAGGTATTGAACAGAATTGGGGAGAAAAGAAATTTCTGGCATACATTGACTAAAAGAAGGGATCGGGTAGTAGGACACATTCTTAGACATCAAGTAATTGTGAATTTAGCGTTGGAGGGAAGTGTGTGGGGTAAAAACCTCAGAGGAAGACCAAGAGATGGATACAGTAAGCAGATTCAGACAGATGTAGGTTGCCGTTCTTATGTGGAGATGAAGAGGCTTGCTCAGGATAGGGTATTGTGGAGAGCTGCATCAAACCAGTCTCCGGACTGAAGACCACAACAACAGCGACATTGAAGTTGCGTTCACTTTCCAGTTGTTGTTGTTATGGTCTTCAGTCCGGAGACTGGTTTGATGCAGCTCTCCACCCTACTCTATCCTGAGCAAGCCTTTTCATCTCCTCATAAGAACAGCAACCCACATCCACTTGAATCTGCTTGCTAAACGCGTATCTTGATCTCCCTCTGCGATTTTTACCCCACACACTTCCCTCCAGTGCTAAATTTACGATTCCCCGATGTCTTAAGAATGTGTCCTACCAAGCGATCCCTTCTTTTAGTCAAGGTATGCCAAAAATTCCTTTTCTCACAAATTCTGTTCAGTGCCTCTTCATTAGTTATGCGATCTACCCACCTAATCTTCAGCATTCTTCTGTAGCACCACATTTCAAAAGCCTCTATTCTCTTCCTGTCCGCACTGCTTATCGTCCATCATGTTTCACTCCAGTACAAAGCAAAATTTCACACAAATGCCTTTAGAAAAGACTTCCTTACACTTAAATTAATATTCGATGTTAGCAAATTTCTCTTTGTCAAAAATGCTTTTCTTCCCATTGCCATTCTGCATTTTATATCCTCTGTACTGCGACCATCGCCGGCCGCGGTGGCCAAGGGGACTGAGGCGCTCCAGTCACGGTCTGCACGGCCACTACGGTCAGGGGTTCGAATCCCCCCTCGGGCATGGATATTTGTGCAGTCCGTAGTAGCTAGTTCATAAGTAGTTTGTAAATTTAGGGACTGATGGCCCCGTAGTCAAGTCCCATAAGCTCTACAAACATTTGAACATTTTTTTTTGTACTGCGTGCATCACATGTTATATTACTACCCAAGTAACAAAACTCATCTACCACCTTCAATGTTTCGTTACCTAATCTAATTTCTTCAGCATCGCGTGATTTTCTAAGACTGCATTCCATTATTTTTGTTTTGCTCTTGTTAATGTTCATTTTATGCTCTGTCTTCAACACACTGTCCATTCCAGTACGAACAGCAAATTAAGTGGCTTCTCCTGCACTCTCAACACCGCTCTCTTATGCTCGTAGACCGAAAACAGGCCTGTGATACGGACTGTGTCGTTATTACCCGCCGAGTTTCGCGATACACTATGCAGTCCTTTGAGCACGTGAAATAAGATTTAATCACAGCAATCGTAAGAGAGATTATTTATTTATTTATTTATAGTATGGCAATACAGAGACATAAGAAAGAAACAGACAAATCACTAACGTAACAAACGATAAGAATTGCAAACAAACATCTCTAATATAACAAACTTCAAGAATTACAAACAAACATGTTCGAGTCCTCCCTGGGGTATGGGTGTGTTCACAAAATGTTCAAATGTCTGTAGAGCTTATGGAACCTAACTACGGGATCATCAGTCCCTAAACTTACAAACTACTTACGAACTAGCTAACACTAAGGACGGCACAAATATCCATGCCCGAGGGGGGATTCGAACCCCCGACCGTAGTGGCCGTGAAGACCGTGACTGACGCGCCTCAGTCCCCTCGGCCATCGCGGCCGGCCATGGGGGTGTGTGTGTGTGTGTGTCGTCCGTAGGTTAGTTTACCTTAGTTTAAGTAGTTTGTAAGCTACGGACTGATGACCACGCAGTTTGGTCCGATAGATTTACAAACATTTGAACAATTTTGAACAAAGAAACATCAAGTCTATTAATGTAATCTATCGACTCTGGAGTTGCGAACGGGAAGTCGTCTGGACTCCCATTATAGGCTCTTCTGGGACACTCTTCAACAATACGACCGATGGTCTGATTATCTCCGCAGTCACAATGAGGGTATGGTTGTTCAACTGTTTGTGAAGCTTAAGGGGCTCAACTGCGGGGATATCAGTCCCTAAACTTACAAACTTGTGAATTACCTTATACTAAAGGCGTCACAAATATCTATGCCCGAAGGGGATGGTTGTTTACCCCATTTATACAGGGAGTGAGCACATCTATTCGAGCACATCCTATTTCGAGTAGACCACGTTTTGCGTGGTAGGTGAAAACCAGGTGGCTTTTGTGTGATGCAAGACATGTTATGATTTTGCCATGCATTCCATTTTTCAGACCATACGTTTGTGATACTGAACCCCTCTTGTACACAGGTCGTTGGTGTTCTTGTTGGCGGGTTCCTAGATCTACGTTTGCAGCCTCAATGTCTAGGTGGTCGGCAGGCTTCGATTCCCCAACATGTTCTTGTATTGACGTACAGGGGCGTCGGGTGTGGCTGTGGGATGTGGCGTAATACTGGATGCCTTGCGTTGGAGTTGGTTTAATTACTTCAGAACTCATCCTCAGAGTATTATGCAGCTGGACATCCACCTTCTTTATATGTGGGCTGTTTAGCTAGTTCGCGTCCGTAGTATAACACTACAAGTGCACCCTGGGTAACGCTAAATGGACTAGCACATACTGGCAGTCAGATAATCTGAGGACCTCCTGACTTTCAGAAAGAGTAAGAGAGATGACTCGTTTTGACGCCATTTGAACTGAAAATTTTCTCGTCCATCACGTGGTAGTCACGTCGCGTGTACTTCCCGTAAACTAGCCGTGTGTAAATTACGAGATATCACAGGTCTAGTTGTTTGGCTAACACGATAGTAAAGTGTACGCCGGTAAACAAGTTGATTCGTATAGTGAGTGACGAGGCGAGTTTGTTCGCCTTCTGTCTCAATTTCCCTGTCGGCTACGCGACTGTGCAGGAATTAGGTCAATAGCGCGGACCACTGACGTCACTCATAGCGCTCGTGGGGCTTCCTCTGCCTTTAAGTGCCGCCTCCGAATTTCTTCAAGAGCCTTCAGTCGCGTCTGCCGGCGCCTAGTGAACAAAATGTGTGCTAGTAATAGTGGAATAGCTCCCTAGAAAACAGAAGGCTCTGCGTCATTGTCAGAAGGAAATCATAAGCGCAAGTATTAAAATTCTTTATATGGTGTCTGTTTTTTTCGTACATGCCCAAATGCCGGTCCAGCAAAAATTTTCATCTTTGCCAATTGATTTATTTCATTGCCCTGAAACGGTCGAAATATTTCGAATTCGTATTCCAGTATTCTCTCTCTCTCTCTCTCTCTCTCTCTCTCTCTCTCTCTCTCTCTCTCTCTCTCTCTCTCAAATCAAATGTTTGTAAAGCTTATGGGACTTAACTACGGGGTAATCAGTCCCTAAATTTACAAACTATTTATGAACTACTTACGAACTAGGACGGCACAAATATCCATGCCCGAGGGGGGATTCGAATCCCCGACCTTAGTGGCCGTGCAGACCGTGACTGAAGCGCCTCAGTCTCCTCGGCCATCTCTCTCTCTCTCTCTCTCTCTCTCTCTCTCTCTCTCTCTCTCTCTCTCTCACACACACACACACACACACACACACACACACACAAACACAAATATACTTATGTACCATTATTGCAGCCTAGTATAAATGCACGGTGGCCAGGTCGAAATTATAATGATTACATAGAAATGTTCTGAAGCAAGAATACAGTGGCGTCAGTGTGCAGCTTCAAACTACTTACTGAACTTACAACAGAAATGAAAACACTGTCGTATGATGAATGAAACTGCAAAGTCTCTAAAGGAGCGCCACACTTAGTTCAGGACAAGAACAAATTCTTAACTGTTAACAAACCTTGACGAAGAAAGGGCGCATAGTAACTGAAATTAGTTCTTACGTTATTTAGGGACAACGTGAAAAACTATGATAACTGATGATAGAAAAACCAGCTACCAGTTGCACAGTTAAAAATATATATTTCTATCTGGCTTCGGGCACTTAATGCTCTTCTTCAGAGGTATACAACGTCGTTAGAGTTACAGTGGAAGTTAAAGTCCGGAAATACAGCGAAGGATGTCGCAGAAATCCATCATTGCGTAAGTGCTCTAGTAAAGAACAGTCGACCACAGATTCTGCAAATCATTAAGATAATAAGTTCTCTGAAGCCGAAGTTAAAAGACACAGCAGCTGCATCATCCTCCACGCTTGATGCTAACTACAATTGTACATAAAGTAAATACAGATTACCCTAGTAGCGTAATGGTTCGCGTAGCTACTTCCGATACTTCAGGCCGTGGGCTCGATTCTCTGTACTATTCCAGATTGTTGTTGCTGTTCTTTTCTGTGGCGAGGAAGGTTAGGTATGTGATCCACTTCGCCATCGTGACACGAGATGGGGAACAGCGTTATGAGGAGTTAGTTACTGGCTAGAACGGCGGGAGGGATTGGCGAGATGCTCACTTGTCGCACGTTCATAGATGGCTCGACGTATTGCCTTGCAGGCAGCAGTCGGCCAGCCGAAAGAAGCCTGAGGCCTAATCTGTGAGTGGTGTTCGCGTTGTAGTGGTGTATGCTTCGCGTCTTCTCACTATCGAGGTCACTAGACGCACAGCACTATGACACATATTCATTGCCGTGACCTTGACTAAAGAAACCCTGTTAGCATTGAGTTAAGGTAATTTAAGAAAACCGCGGTAAACCTATACAAGGATTATTGATGTGGTGTCTGTTCTTTTCGGACATGACCGAAAAGGACACCATTAGTTGACGGAAACGGCCGTAAATTTACGAAATACAGATACTGAAAAATTTCGACCCGTTTCGGGGGATTGAAATAAATTCAACGACAAAGCTGAAAATTTGTACTGGGCCGGGATTCTAATCCGGATTTCCCGCTTCGGGCCAGCGGTCGCCTTAACCAATTAGGCTATCCCGGTACGATTCCCTTCCAAATTGTCAACTTCTAGCTCCCTGCCCATTGGTGCAGCTTGCTCGCAGCCTATACTGGATTCCCGCAAGGGATCGAGCGTTTGAATGCGTCCGCACTGAAAGTGTCATTGCCTGTTGTGGACATATTTACAATTATGTCCGAAAAGAACAGACACCGTATCAATAATTGTAACCAAACAGGCAATGACAATTTTAATGTGGGCGCTTTTAAACGCTCGATCCCTTGCGGGAATGCAGTATAGGCTGCGACCAAGCTGCATCAATGAGCAGAGAACTAGAAGTTGAGAATTTGGATTGGAAGGGGAGGGTGTCTGGATAGCCTAATTGGTTAAGGCGACCGCTGGCCCGAAACGAAAAATCCGCATTCGAATCCCGGTCCAGCATAAATTTTTAACTTTGTCGTTGAATTTATTTCAAATGTACAAATGTTTGTAATTCTATCGACCAAACTGCGTGGTCATCAGTCCGTAGCTTACAAACTACTCAAACTAAGGTAAACTAACCTAAGGACAAACACACACACACACACACCCATGCCCCAGGGAGGACTCGAACCTCCACGGCGAGCAACGCGCGCTCCGAAGCGAGACGCTTTAGACCTCTCGACTACTCCACCGCGGCGAATTTATTTCAACCCACAGAAAAAGGTCGAAATGTTTCAATATTTCGATATCCTAAGCAAGGATGATCAAAATGTGTTTAAATCTGTGGAACGTAACTAAGCCGGCTGCGGTGGCCGAGGGGACTGAGGCGGTCCAGTCACGGTCTGCACGGCCACTACGGTCGGGGTTCGAATCCCCCCTCGGGCATGTTCAAATGTTTGTTCAGCTTATGGGACTTAACTTCGGGGTCATCAGTCCCTAAACTTACAAACTACTTATCAACTACCTTATACTAAGGACGGCACAAATATCCATGCCCGAGGGGGGATTCGAACCCCCGACCGTAGTGGCCGTGCAGACCGTGACCGGAGCGTCTCAGTCCCCTCGGCCACCGCGGCCGGCGTGCCGTCCTTAGTATAAGTTAGTTGATAAGTAGTTTGTAAGTTTAGGGACTGATGACCCCGTAGTTAAGTCCCATAAGCTTAACAAACATTTGGACACTTTTTTTTTTTTTTTTTTTTTTTTTTTGGGACGTAACTAATGAGGTTATCAGTACCTAACCGCGGGCGCACGCACACACACACACACACACACACACACACACATATGCCCGACGGAGGACTCGAGCCTCCGAGGGGGATCAACCGCGCGCTCCGTAGCAAGGCACCTTAGAGAGCTCGGCCATTCCACCGCGGCAAACAAGGATGGGTTGGCAGGAATATGAATCACTTTCGTGCAACGGGAACGCCCAGTGTGGTAACAAGCCCAGTGACTTAACCGGTGTATGTAGTCTATGGCACGAGTGTGTGTGTGTGAGAGAGAGAGAGAGAGAGAGAGAGAGAGAGAGAGAGAGAGAGACAGAAAGAGAGGGGGCGGCGATAAAGTTGCTTTTAAAGCTGAAGCTGCGAAACAAGTTTTTCTATCAAAACATATCTACAGCCAGAGGTATTGAATATGCCTCAAG
This sequence comes from Locusta migratoria, assembly GCA_026315105.1. Classification (NCBI taxonomy): domain Eukaryota; kingdom Metazoa; phylum Arthropoda; class Insecta; order Orthoptera; family Acrididae; genus Locusta; species Locusta migratoria. The sequence continues at coordinate 77,202,985 of CM048755.1, read as the reverse complement.
GAATTGAATTATTGTTGATATGTACATCTAGATTTGTTCCGTGGCTGAGGTGGCTAGGACGCCAGAAGTTTGGGCGCTGTAGTTGGGATTAGCGAGGTGCCGCGGGCGACAAGACGGCAGCCGAGAAGAGGGTGTCGCATATGCGCGCTTTCCATATCGATCGCGCGTGTTTCTTGCGATTGCGTGTCCAAGTAGCACAGTTTACCTTTGCTCATACCATTAGGCCGAGGGCACTAGGCGCCTCAGCTGTCATATGGCGCCGGCGCGACAGTACAATACGACCCGCCCTCCGCACAATTCTTGCCTCGAGTAGCTTCTTCAGCGTCCCCACACGCCTTCGCTGCCCGCCCGATGACGAAGCGCACGCCACGTCCTTGCCCCCTTGCGTTATTCTACATCTACATATACACTCCGCAATACACCGTCAAGTGCGTGGCGGAGGGTACGCTGAACATTTTCTTTCCTATTCCACTCCCAAATAGAACGAGGGAAAGAAGAATGTCTATATGCCTCAGTACGAGCCCTAATTTCTCTTATCTTGTCTTTGTGATCATTATGCAAATTGTAAGTAGGCTGCAGGAAGATCGATCTACACTCAGCTTCAAGTTCCGGCACTCTAAATTTCCTCGACAAAATTACTCGAAAAGAACGTCGTCTTTCCTCCAGCGATCCTCATTCGAGTTCCCGGAGCATTTCCGTGACACTCGCGCAATGGTCGAACCTATCAGTAACGAACCTAGCTGCTCGCCTCTGAACTGCTACTATGTCTTCCTTTTAACTGATCTGCTGCGGGTCTCCTCCTGAACTGAATCTTCTTTACGGAATAGTCGATGGCAGAAATTTCGTGAAAAACGGTAAACGCCTTTGTTTTAATGTTTTCCACTCCAACTCGTGTATCATACCCGCGACACTTTCTTTTCACGATAAATCCGAAACTGGCTGCCCTTCTTTGAACATTTTCGATGTTCTCCGTGACTTCCAACTCGTAAAAAATCCCACAACACGCGGCATTACTACAGAAGAGGGTGCTCAAGCGTAGTGTAGGTATCTGTTGTGAATACCAGTTGCATTTTTCATGCGCACTTCTAATAAAACGCAGTATTTTGTTCGCCTTCCTGATAACGTTAATTGAGTTGTTCGTACTTGTAACCACTAGGTATTTAGTTTGTCGTCCTTTTGGTATGTGTGATTTATCTTCCAACCAAAATTTAACGGAGTCTTTTTAGTACTCACGATCTCGAAACTTTTCATTATTTAGAGTTATTTGTCACTTTTCGCACTACACAGATATCTTGCCTGAATCATTTAGCACTTGGCTTTGATCTTATAAATGTAGATGAGTTACATCGGCAAATGTTACAAAAGCGCCCTCAGATAGTTTTCGAAATAATTTATACACATCATCAATGCAAAGGGACTATAACATTAACTTGGAGAAAGCCATGTATCACTCAAGTTTTACTTGATGACTTTCTGTCGATTAGGACGAACTCTGGCATTTCTCACAGGGAAGTCGCACTACTGAGACGATATTTCTGCGCCGCTGCTCGCCGTCGGAGGTTCGAGTCCTTCGTCGGTCATGGATGTATTTGTTGACCTTAGCGTAAGTTAGTATAAATAATTTGTAAGCCTAAGGACTGATGAACATCGTAGTTAAGTCCCATGGATTTACAAACATTTGAAACATTACTTCGATATTTCCGCCGCGCGGTTCTAGACGTCATACCAGTGACTGCTCGGCCGCTCCTGCCGAAGGTTCGAGTCTTCCTCGTGCATGGCTGTGCGTGTATGTTGTCCGTACGTTATTTTAAGTGGTCTAGTGATCAATGACCGCAGTAGTTTGGTCCCGTAGGTTTAGAAACATTTGATCATTTTGAACGATTTTTCGTAGAGATGGAATATGATTTGCAGCTTCTTGTGAGAAGCAATCTCAAAAGTCTTCCGGAAATATAGAAATTACTAGTCAGTGTGGGATCCCGTTTGTGAACTAATTTTTATTTTATTTTTGCTGTGTAATAATATTCTGGAAGGAGAATAGTGAAAATTTTCCGAACATAATGTAGCACGTCCCGCGGAGAGCCTTACATGATTTTTGGTGGGGGAGAGGGAATAAATTATCTTAGCTGGCTGACTTCATGACTCCGGGGACAACGGATTCAGCTCTGTGAAGGCACGCGGCAGAAATTATGTAGCGAGAGAACGGGGAATGTCGGTGGCTGGCAGAGAAAACACATAAAAGCGAAAAGGTTGGAACAAGACGCCGTGTAGAGCAGAACAGTGAAATTACAGTAAGTAATAGCCCGTAGGAATGAGCAGAAGGCGACAGCGGCGCCGGTGTGGAACTCACCAACTGTGAGAGCGGCCTAAACAAATAACGACTGATGGCATCGAGTGTCGCCGCCTAAATGGCCGTGAAACCGACGACACATTAACAGTTTGTACAAGTTCATATTTCGAAGAAAATAAACACCGCGTTGTAGATGTTCAAACACGGCACACCGTGACTTTCACAAAAGTGCTATTAGGCCAGTCCTGACAAATTTGCACCGCAGAAGCAGGCGACACGCTCAAACATTTTGTCGGCTAATGAACGCTGAGGCCTTATCTCAAAAAGTGGTTATTACGTTTTACAATTCAGGTAACTCCTGATGACAGCAGTGACCAACAAGGGTACGGACAGCCTGTCAATGCAAAATGTTTGTTATCGAACCTGATAACAATGATAATATGGACGCTGTGTTCAAATGTTTGTTAAGCTTATGGGACTTAACTACGGGGTCATCAGTCCCTAAACTTACAAACTACTTACTAACTACCTTATACTAAGGACGGCACAAATATCCATGCCCGAGGGAGGATTCGAACCCCCGACCGTAGTGGCCGTGCAGACCGTGACTGGAGCGCCTCAGTATCCTCGGCCACCGCGTCCGGCGCATAAAAACACTCGAGGCAAAATATACTGTACGTACAGTAAAATTTCAGTGGTACAAGCCATGTAAAGTGTCAAATATAGTGCAAGTATTAAGGTATAACGTAATCAGACCAGAGTTACAGCAGGGGTTAATGTGAGCAGAACATTCACATCACCGTCATAGCCAGTTCTGGGCACATGAGCAATGAGAAAAATTTTGGCGTTCTGCTTCACAGTCACATTTCGATTTTTCATTTTACCCAATTTAAACAATAAATCCTCACCTTTGCTCAACACTGTACGTTTTCTGTTGGTACTTTTCCAGCCTGTTAACGTTTGTTTGTAGACACTGCTCACAGTCTAGGAATGGACAAGATTTGTAGCAAAGGAGAAAAAACCTCACTTATTTGGCTTCAGGGCAATAATTTGATATCTATGTCTGGCTGGTAGGAATGTGATATGAACCCTCTTCCCACGACTCTACCTCCTCACCAGCTGCAGACGTCGCCTCCAGGAATTTGTCGTAATTGTACCAGCCGATAATGTGCGCGCCTCAGCAGTCTAATGGTTACGACATCTCTTCCAGCGCCATCCATCAACCTTACGAATAGAACAATCGCGGCACTGTTTCTGGTATATGCCTCGATGTCACGGCGATAACGCCTTGTGGAGACATCGAAATGGCCGATTCCAACAAATCATCCTTTGAATCGTCGTAAAACGTGGACCAGCAGTTGCGTTTATTTACTTTTTGCAAGGGGGCGGGGTAGATAAGCAAACGGGCAGGCTTTCTCCCAGGACTCTGGAATTTCTGGCGTGTAGTGTTAATTATGCGTCACGATAATGCGAATGTCTCAGCAATAAAATGGTAACGACTTTTCTTGCAGCTCCATCCGTCAACTTTATGAATGGAATAACCGTATCGCTCTTTCCTTAATGCTACTCGAAGTTATGCGAGGCGGTGATAGGCTGACCCGTCTAGACATCGAAATGACCGATTCCAACAAATTGTCCTTCGAATCGTAAAACGCGGTCGCGCACTTGCGTATTTCTACTTTTTTGCAGGGCGGACGGATAAACAAAGAGGCGTCTGTCTGTGGCATTTCCCAAGACGCGGTGATGGTGTCCAGGCGCAGATAAGACACGGCCGGGAAATAAACAGCGCGCCCGGCGTTATGAGTGACAGCGACTATTTGGAGGCGCGCACATTTGCATACGGATGGCCGTCGCCGTCTCCGTCGCTTAATTGCGTGTACCAGCATTCCTCGCCACACACAAAACACGACGATAGCAAAACCGAGCGACGTGGCGCAGTGGTAACGCACTGGACTCGTATTCGGGAGGGCCGTGGTTCAAATCCACCTCCGGCCATCCAGGTTTTATGTGATTTCCCTAAATCTCTCCAGGCAAATTCTGGGATGGTTCCTTTCAAAGGGCACGGGCGATTTCCCCCGACATCCTTCCCCGAATATCCGAGCGTAAGCTCAGTCTCTAACGACCACGCTGTCGACGGGACGTTAAACCCTAAGCTTCCTAGGACTGCTGGACGTGGTTATCAATATTATTGGCTCCCTCGGAGTTGTGCGGCTCGGTAGCACATTCGTAGAATGCCAGGCTATGAATCGAAAGGTCGCGGGTTCGATCGACGGCAGACCTGAGGATTTTTTACGTCACTTCCCACTTCTTTCCCCTCTATCAGTGTTGTTGATGTGAAAAATACCGAGTAGCACCGTGGTTCGGAACCCACGTTAAACTGTAGGTCTCCCAATAACTGACTGGGTAAGTCATTTCGAAGCTCGGAGGAAGCCAACGGCATACTACCTCCAAACAGGACCATGCCAAGAAAAACCAATCTTCGGATTGTTGACTGCTCCACCTTTAGAGTTACTCGACAGGTGCTGACATGGCGTTCAGTAACAACTAAAACGCAACTACGACACTACACTATCCTTACATCCTCTCCATACAGTCACATACCCTACACTGGCTCGCAGAAGAAATTAGTGATAGGGGAAAAAAAAAAAAACTCCGAGCGTTAGCTCCGTCGAAAATGACCAAGCTGTCGACGGGACGGTTGATGCAAATCCAACACCGGCCGTCGAGATAATAGGTTTACGAGATTTCCTTAAATCACTCCAGGCAAATGACGGGATAGTTCCTTTGAAAGATCACGGCCGATTTCCTTCCCCGTTCTTACCCAAAACTCAGAGCGTTAGCTGCGTCTCTAATGACCAGGCTGTCGACGGAACGTTAAACCTTAAGTTTCCTTCCTTCAAATGTTGGTATAGCTTATGGGACTTAACTAAGGGGTCATCAGTGCCTAAACTTACAAACTACTTATGAACTAATTAAAAAATGTTCAGTCTCTGTTGCAATATTTTATTATCCAATAACGCGTTTCGCGCTGTTAGCGCATCGTCAGACTGGAAAAAGACAAATGTTTTGTTACAGTCCGTGTACCTAGCGGGCAGCGAATCTAATTTGGCTAAGGTGAGTAAATTTGAAAATTCAGACTTACTTGGGGGAGATGGAGCCACAGAGCTATCTATAGCTGCGTAGGAGGAATCTTAACAATTGTTGTCATTGGGCGCCTGCAAAGAGGTAAACGTACAAAGTACGTAAAGGTTATATGAACTAGAATGGCTAGGGACTAAAGGGGTGTGGTATTGAAATTAATGGAACGCTTTTATATGATAAAACTCACCATAGCAGCAGAGGAGTCGCTGTCGCGGCAGGTCCACGTTTACAACTGGTAGTATTTTTAATAACTGCGGAATATATGCGACCGTTAAACAGAGCGGTATGGGCAGAGTTACGCCTGCGAGAATGAGCGGCTTGCCAAGCGGTAGCTTTGTATTATTAGAGATATTTGTGACGTAGGGGAAAGAATCTTGTGAAATGATACATGTTGGTATGAAACAATAATAAATGAATGAAAAGGAAATTATTAGAGGCCTGAGGGTGGGGCGGGAGAAAGATGTTGTGAATTGTCAGAAGGGGGTTCATTTTGGAAAAATATGGATAACATGATGTGGTAAAAAGTTTGATTTTTTGTGATGAGTTGTTCGTTGAGACTGTGTTCTGGGGACCGTTTTACAAACTTAGTGATTTCTCCGCCCAAGTAAGTCTGAATTTACTCACCTTACTCAAATTTACACACTCAGGGCTCCAGAGGAGACGTAGTAGAGATTTCCACTGGTTGTTTAAACAATGTGTCTCTTCGGTTCGGACTTGCAACGAGGACAAGTAATCAAGTAGTAACCGGAGGTCGCAGACACGGAGGGCGCTACGGTCACGTTTTAATTGGGCCGTACATTCTCCCGGACACACTTGACGGTTGCCCGTATCTCGTATTCCTGCCGGACGTGCTTAATGTGTTCCCATGCTTATCCTATTTTCTGTGCATTGGAGCAGACACGTGAGGGCACATTGCAGGTAATCTTTCCCTGCCGCGGGCCAGTCACCTGGACACCAAGATCAACCGTCTGCCTCCAGTTGGAGGCTTGCTTATGATCATCTGCCTAGTGGGCAGGTCTGTCGCGGTGGCAGGGTGTTTTCGAAATACACCAGGTAACTTGGAGAGCAGGGATCGCCCATGATCGCCCATGTCCGGCGTGTCTAGTGCGTCTAGACATGTGACTAAATAACTGCAAGGCCATTTACTAGCTTCGCATGGCCTTTTCATTTCTCGGTTCCTTGTTATATGTTCGATGAACCATGTCATTTTGTAAACGATTTTTTGTGTCACCCAGTATACAGGATGTCTCACGATTACTAGCGGTAATTTGTGGCGCCAAGCGGAGATTCATGTTTAGTGAGTACCGCAGTTATTAGCGAAGGTGTAAGTGTATGGGAGAAATGTTCAAATGTTTGTTAAGCTTAAGAGACTTAACTACGGGGTCATCAGTCCCTAAACTTACAAACTATTTATGAACTACCTACAACTAAGGACGGCACAAATACCCATGCCCGAGGGGGATTCGAACCCCCGACCGTAGTGGCCGTGCAGACCGTGACTGGAGCGCCTCAGTCTCCTCGGCAACCGCGGCTGGCGTGTATGGAAGAAACGGGGTAGATGAGCCAAATGATTTTGCTTGTTTGGAAAAATTTTCTCCGACCGGCCATGTCCTTACATATGCCAGTGTACTCTTAAGGGGGACGGGGGGAGAAGAGATTTTTTTCCAACGTTTTGGACAATTTGAATGGCTACAGCAGTTCCAAATGAGTAAAGGCACATAAGTCCTACTCATTACCGTGTTCAGCACTGGAAATAATAAAATTAAAATGTGCTTCGTTTGAAATGAAGAAGGGAAATGAATAATACCTGTGCAGCCCAGAGATTTCGCTTTTCTTGTATACACAATCTCTTCAGCCACATTAACTAGCATAATCCAAGCAGTAACTTGATGCCGAATTATAACTCAGAGTCGTATATAAGGATCGAAAATCGATGGGAACTGAAATACGGCAGCCATACGTGCATTTCCGGAATAGTTACTAGAGTGTTTATATGACCAACCCGAAAATCGGTTTACGGGTATGAGAGGTCATGTAATCCCAGTAAAATTCGACAAGAATAAGCGTACACGGCGGAGAAGACTTCACTTGAGGAGAGAAAATGAGATCACTGTTTTAACGTCCTGTCGACATCGAGATCGCTGCATACAGTTCGTCAGCTTGGTTGCACAACAAAGCCTCTCAACACTCGTCTTCTGTAGCAAAAAGTTGGTCTCACTAACCAAACACCCTCTACCTTTTATATCGCGTAAATAATAGTTGTTAACCATTAACCGGCAGAAAAAAGACGATCTTTAATCAAAGTTGGTTTATCCCATTTCATCGCCTTCAAATCTGGCCGATACTATAAAATGAGTCCGAAAACAGCATTACTTGTGCAGGTATGTTTTAAAACAGCGTGTGGTACTTGAATCGGAAGAGAATATTGTAGTTTCTCCGACATTTCTTCAGGGTCATCCTACTGTCATCTATTTCACTTGGAAGTACAATTGTTAAACATCCCGTTGATACTGATAGGTCACTGGTTATGGGGCAGTAATTATTTGGAATATGATGGACTAACCGTATGAACGAAATATAGTATATATGGCTATATCACTCATAATCAGACTTTTTACGGTCAATATATTACGGACAGTTTTTTGGAATCAGCACTAAAACAAAAGATTCCTGAAGAATCTTGATCTGGTATACAGTTTACTACTTAATGACTTGAAAGACCTTAAAAAATAGCGTCCATTGCTCATAGTCACATCTACTTGTTTTAAATGTAAGTATCTGTCTGCCTATCCAATACCAATGAAAAGTAAATAAATAATCTTGAAATTCTCGAGTACTGTTTAGCCGCGTGTCGACGTGAATCTCGCCTGATTTTCAATCACGATGGAAGTAGTAGATGGATGGAACCGAATATGGGAAGTTTGCGGTACTTCCTTTCTACAGCAAAAGCGCCGAGTACGTCGGATACTCAAGTGCGTTTTGGATTTATGTGCTGTTGTAGAAATTGTCTTAAATATCTGAGTACACAGAAAACATCGAGAAATAATAAAAGTGGCGATGCGTCGCTTTGAATGTCGGATTCGTACAAATTTAGTGTTACATTTAGAAACAAAACCAATTTTCTGTGACGACGATAACAAACGCTATTTACAAGCGCTTAGGTAATATATTCAGGGTTGGCGTACTTTGATCGCTCATTTAGTTGCGTGAATTAATACCACGCTCTTGTAATGTCGCTGCCAGAGCTACGCTTTCGACCAACAAAGTTATTACGTCCAATATGAGGCAAAAACGCAATGTTAAAGAACATAGCAGCGGCGAAAGGTAATGAGGCCGTAAAATTTGAGAAGTGAGATGCCTTTGTGGCGGGATGGCTTTGTACGCGCTCAGTCGCAGACAATGTGCGGCCTGCGGATGGATGAGACGTTAATATTCATGCCGGCCGGCTACTTCCGGGGTTTCGCGATCGCAACTATCACAATTAACTGCCCGTTACCCCCTTCCGCCGGGCTTCCCTGACCTAGCTCAAGTGCAGTGACAGGGAACCTGGGAAATGTTACATCCAGCTCCAGGAACGTGACGGGCTAACGTCCTGTCGCTATTGAGGTCGTGAAGGTCAGCTCAATTAGCTCACAATCTATGTGTAACATAGTTCCAGCGTCTGATTACAAGTGCGTTAGCGTCTTAAATAGTTACCTTTAAGCATGAGAGCGGGTAAAAGCGTAACAAAGCTATTAGCGAAAAAGAGGCAATTTTAAAATGCCGTTTTCCATCATTAGGCTTTTCTAACGACTTTGTCGTCGACTAGTCTTTACTCATAACATTAATTTTTTTTTTCCTCTTTGAAATATGTAACAGTAGTGGACGGACACCAGTCCTAACTGTTCCTGTTGTCAGACGTTAGAGATGGTTGTGAAACGAACGCCCTCGTGACCGGCAAAACTCGATCTGCTTGTCAAAACCTCTTCTTGTAGTCACAATCTGAGGGCCGGCCGCGGTGGTCGAGGGGTAGCCGGGCGCCGTGCCTCAGCGCGCCCGGTCAGAGGGCTGAACGTCATCTGTAACAAAAAAGCTGAGCCAAATGATCAACGAACGACCAAGTACGATCAATAAAAAAAGAAAAAACAAAACAAAAAAACGACCGCAGATCATAGATCTATCTGAAAAAAAAAGGGGGGGGGGGACTGAGGCGCTCCAGTCACGGTCTGCACGGCCACTACGGTCGGGGGTTCGAATCCCCCTCGGGCATGGATATTTGTGCCTTCCTTAGTCTTATCTAGTTCATAAGTAGTTTGTTAGCTTAGGGACTGATGACCCCGTAGTTAAGTCCCATAAGTTCTACAAACATTTGAACATTTTTGAACAATCTGAGGCAAAAGGCACAAATCTAACGGCCGCAGTCCACTAGCAAAACTTTTAAGGTTTATACGTTCCTAGGATTTTTATGTCACTTTCCACTTCTTTCCCCTCTGGCAGTATTGCTCATGTGAAAAATTCCGAGTAGCACCGTGGTTCGGAACCCACGTTAAACTGTAGGTCGCCCATAACTGGCTGGGTAAGTCAGTTCGAAGGTCGGAGGAAGGCAACGGCATACCACCTCCAAACAGGATCATGCCTAGTAAAGCACTGTGGTGTTCAAACCAATCTTCGGATTGTTGACTGCTTTACCTTACGTTGCAGTCTTGTTGTATGCGGTTGGTTATTTTTGTTTTTCTCAGCCTTCTAGAACGCCCCGCCCCCTTCCTGAATCATAGTACTACAATGTCTGTGATTTCAAGGACAATTTTTTTCTCGTAATAAAGACTCTACGGTATTGCACACAATAGGACTTCTTTTATAAATTGTTTCAGTATGTTTTTTTTTTTTCGGAATGAAACACATTATATTCTTTTTATGTGAATTATTGCCGCGGCGGAGCAGCCGCGCGCATTGAGGCGCTATGCTCCGATGCGCGAGGCCGTTCCCCGTCGGGGGTCCGAATGCCCCCTCGGGCATGGATGTTTGTGTCGTCTTTAGCGCAAAGTAGTTCATAAGTAGTTTGTAATGTTAGGGACTGATGACCCCGCAGTTAAGTCCCTAAGCTTAAGAAACATTTTTTTATGAATTATTGCAGAAAAATGTATTTTGCATGACGAGTGTTTCGCAATGCAGGGAAGACTCTAAACAAATTATGTTCTTTAAGCAAGGCCGCACCATAGTCAATCTGTAACTGAGTAGACAGCTTTTCTAAAAAAAAAATGTTCAAATGTTTGTAATTCTATGAGTCAGCAGTACCCTAGGCTTACAAACTACTTAAATTATGTAAAAATAACCTAAGGACAAATCACACACACACACGCATTTCCGAAGGAGGACTCGAACCTCCGACGCGGGTGGTCGCGCGATCCGTAACGTGGCGCTCCAGACCGCTCGGCTACTCCCGCGCGGCGACAGTTTTTCTGAATTGATTAAAATTATGTATTGGATCTTATGCATTTGGTTATCCATCAATTGCTGAAAGCAGTTTCTAGGCTTGCGCTTTTTTGCTGACGAACATAAAACGTTCTATGCTCTATTCAATTCAGAATTAATGTTAAACAAGGAATTACGTTATTTGAATAAAAATAATTGTTACCTTTCTAATGCGTGTTTGGTGTATGGAACCCCCAGTATTTAGACATGAACTAGGCCGGTTGCTTTCCAGTGCAACTACTTCATCCACTTCGGTGACAAATGTGTGTTACTCAGGAAATAATATAAAATTGTAAATCTAACCATCTGCGTGATCGTTCACATTTGCCGTTTACCTAAGTATTGTGTATTGTATACCGATACGCAATTTGAGTCCATTTGCTCACGACAAAGGGCAACTATTTTCTATGCTTATTGGCGACTAACAAAGGGCGTAGTTAAAGCGGACTTGGTCTATACAGTCCGTGGAGACTGCGATGAAGTATCGGCTCACTATTCGCTTCATGTGATTTGAACTAGGACGAAGGAGCTGGAGGCTTTGTGCCGCCGAAGTGCAGTACATACGCGTTTGGTGAGAGAATGAACGGGAAGTCGTTACTGGTCGTGAGTAAGTGGATCTGCTATTCTCGACTGCGACCACTTCCTCCCTGCGCCTCTCCTCGACGTAAACACACGCCTTCTGCGGAACTACTCGGTCGGCCTGACGTTCTCTTGCTAGGAGAGACCTCAACGCGTCCCGAAATTCACTATTCCTTTCTTTCTAATCAGTACGGAGCATTCACAGACGACTGGCAGCAACGTCGAATACCGACGTTTTGTCTATAAAAAGTGACACTCCCCAGTTCTGATATCGTGCATTGGCAAAACACCAGCAGTTATCACACAAGTGTATCAAATTTCGTCCAACCATTTGTTAGAGAGTCGCGGTTAGACCTCGCACGATGTAATCTGACCATAGCAAAAAATGTTCAAATGTCTGTAAATCTATCGGACCAAACTGCGTCGTCATCAGTCCGTAGCTTACAAACTACTTAAACCTAGGCAAACTAACCTACGGACAAACACACACACCATGCCCCAGGGAGGACTCGAACCTCCACGGCGAGCAACCGCGCGCCTGACCATAGCAAATATATTAACTGACTTTGTATCTGTTTTGAATTTGTATTGCATGCTCTTTAGAAACCTTTATGAATACTTCTGTACTTTATAGGACGTATGTCTTCCAAGTTCAAATCAAATGTTTGTAAATCTATCGGACCAAACTGCGTGGTCATCAGTCCGTAGCTTACAAACTACTTAAACTAAGGTAAACTAACCTAAGGACAACACACACAAACACACACACACACACACACACACATGCCCTAGGGAGGACTTGAACCTCCGACGGGGAACATCCGCTCGGCTACTCCACCGCGGCTGTCTTCCATGTTTACATTTTGTATTCATTAATAATTTAGCCGTTGCTACATTATGTGATAAACCTCATTATGAAGTGCTTGTGTTAGATAAAGTCAGACTTAAATTACTGTCTGTGTGAGTTTGTTGGGTGGTATGGTGGATCTAAGAGGATATTTCGTTCACGTTACGTATTTTAAAAGAAATGGACAACACACAAAAAATTAATTTTTAGTTTGAGCGAGTGTTAAAAAAACGCTGAAACACCGTTGTGTGACCACATGAACTTTTTAAGTTTTCAAAGACTGCCATGTACCAGCGGAAATGATGGTAAATGCACTCCTTAACGACATTAATGAATAATAATAATAATAAAAGAACAGTTCTTCTTCAAAGTACAATATGCTTCAGTGATAATAAATGTTTGTGTGTTGTCTATTTGTGACCCACTGCCTACTGGTAGACATCTGTAACAATACACCAACGAAATGTTAACTTGCAGTCAGTCTGCTTTATACTTATGTAAGCAGTAGTACACATATTCTAACGGTTATCCACTTTTGTGACGTGTAGTTTAACAGTTTGACTATGTAATATTATTCATTTTATATTTTGATGAGCAACACTCTATTTTACAAGGTCTCCAAAGATATGTTACATATTATGTAAACTATTATTTCATTTGTATTCAAAAATACGTTAGAGATTGTAACCAGAAATGTATAATTCTTTCAGTGAATATTTTGTGAAGCCATGCAACCTTCCGAAGATCATTCATTTAATCGAAACCGGTCATGACAGATAAAATAATAATTGAGAATAACCTCAAAGAAGGTGTATTTTAAATAATACTTTCCTAAAGCTCTGTTGATGAAGGCTAGCAGGCGGACCAAAGTGTTAGAGCGATAAATTCATAGTGTTGAAGAAGGCGCAAGTATCTGCACACATGTGTGACTTCCGTGCAGAAGAATTAGTAGATGTCTATGGAAGTTGATGGATCGGATTTGAATTACTACACAGATAAGATATGGAACTGACGGTGATTCTCACGTAATACCTGTTTTAGAGTAAATTGTGATAACTGTTTGATGTTATAAAATAACGGGTAGCTGCGATCTAGTTGAACCAAATAAATTTGTGTGAATTTGTAGCCAAGTCCATTAAATATGTATTCTTGGACAGATCTTTAACATTCACATCATTTTAAGGCGTTAATATTTTAATTTCTCGTCATAAGAGTCGGTGCTCGCGTGTACCGTTTGTGCTGAACATCCGTATTCTTTCTTAAAGTGACGTACATGTCCTCCAGTTAATCATGATCCAGAAATATGAGTGATTTGTCTTTCCTCCCGTCGAAAATAATACTATCACGACATGGTAATTATGGGGAATCACTGATTTCATTCATACTGAAGTCCGATATTCCATGTCTACACACAAATATTTCCATATTACAAATCATCGTTCTCTGCGTTTTTTGCAGGAGATATTTGAATCAGGAAAAATGTTATAGGTTTGTTTGCCTTGCTGAATTTAGAAAGGGAATGAAAACTGCCAGTTTTAGTCTTTTCAGTGTACGGAAAAGAATGCTTTAGAACTTTTTGAAAGGCTTTCCACGTTGCGCTGCAAAGAGAAGAATAAACCATCGGACGTGATGTCGACGGTGAACATAGACAATGCACTGTTCCTGGGATACTGTCGCACGGTTTGCGTACGGCCAACATCATTTGAGGTGGGAAACTTATCCCATGACAGTTGCTGTGGCAGGGCTTGCATCTTCAGCGCCGCAGGCAGCTTCAGAAATAAAGAAACGCGGAGAGCCACTTTACTTTTTTCGTGTATCGTGTAAACACGAGAAACCTCTCTGGAGCAGCGTCTTGCTAGGCAGGAATCGAGCGTCCGTTAAAGTTATGCCTCATTGTCTGTCACGAGTCTGAGGGTTTCCTTTCTGAGCGCTGGCTCACTCCGTAGCTGAAGTTGTGCGTTGTGCATCACTACGTGCTCTGCTTAAGGAAATAAAGTCGTAACTCTGCCGCCTTCGGGTAAATAATGAACTTATTAACTGTCGCACATGTGTGAAACATGATCAGACAAACGTCTTTCGGAGCCGAGTACGTTTACGAGGAGAAGATTCACTCACAGGAATGCCAAGACCAAAGAGCATTGCCACCATATATATATATATTTTCTTTCTGTTCTTTTTTTCGCGTCATCCTTTAGTGAATGCCGTCCCGACTTGGCAAAGTACAATAGCTCGACCTGACCGTGGATCATATGCTCGGTTGTAAACGTCGATGATATTGACGATAAAAGCCAGCGAAAGATACTGCTGCTTTGTGCATCGCTTTCAGTTTAACGGCCCTTCTGCGCCACTGTCACCGCATGTGCCTCCACACAAGCCAGTCGCATACAAGAGGATACAAAGACGGCGTAATTTGCTCCTAAAGAGTTTGTTACGCCATTCTGCGTTCTTTTTGTAACAAAAGCGGGAGAATTTTTCAGCATTTTTGTCGCAGGACAAAAGCCATGTCGAGTGTGCACAGGTCGAGAGAACCACAAATTTGAAATGTCTCGTTTTGTCTTCCAGAGTTAAAGGAAAGTACTACGGTACTCGTATGCTGAGGTTCTATTCTCAGTCACGTTGCCGTGGTCGCATTACATATCTTTGTTTTCGTTTTGTTGTTATACGCGCCACTTACTCAGTTCTTTCGGTGAATTGGCCGAGGAGACTTAGGCGCTACAGTCACGGTCTGCACGGCCACTACGGTCGGGGGTTCGAATCCCCCCTCGGGCATGGATATTTGTGCCGTCCTTAGTGTTAGCTAGTACATAAGTAGTTTGTAAGTTTAGGGACTGATGACCCCGTAGTTAAGTCCCATAGACTCTACAAACATTTGGATTTGTCTTTCGGTGAAGTCTGTAGTTTAATGCAGAATCACCCCGCGAGTGTTGCTCTAACGTTTCAAAACAACGTTGAGATTTCACACACTCAAATATTATGAAATTAACTGTCGAGTTTTCAAATGCCTTTATTTTGGACAAACAGCGGAACTTTTTACAGTAAAATTGAAAGTCGTCGTTGATTTGTATAAAATAAAAACATGATATCTTGTCTCATACATATGTTGCTGAATCAGATAATACTATTAATTATACAAGGACTAATTTAGCAGTCATATAAACCCAAAGGAACCGTATTTAACTTACATAAACCGTACCTAAAATACGCGTCTTAACAACTATTTGTACGCGGCAAAATAGCCATGCGCACTAAGGCACCCTACGCTGCCGTTCGCCGTCGGCGGTTTGAGTCCTCCCTCGGGCAAGGGTATTCGTGTTGTCCTTAGCATAAGTTACTTCAAGTTAATGTTAGTAGTTTTTAAGCCTAGGGACTAACGACCAACGCAGTTAAGTCCCTTAGATTTACAAACGTTTGAACATTTTGAAGCCGAGCGGTGTGCGGCGTGCGTCACGTTCTGCAAGGCCACTACGGTCGGGGGTTCGAATCCCCCCTCGGACATGGATATTTGTGCCGTCCTTAGTATTAGCTAGTTCATAAGTTAAGGGACTGATGACCCCGTAGTTAAGACCTATAAGCTCTACAAACATTTGAAAATTTTGAACAACTATTTGTAAAGAACTATATCTACTTAAAATAATGCAAACGCCACTTGATTCTGTATATTTATTTACTTCAGAAATGTATTTCAACGTAGTTAGTGCTGTCGACATAACATTCGCCTCCAATTATTCTGTTTTGTCCAAACCCTACAAATGCATCAATTTAACACTTTCGGTTCAAAGAGAGAAATGATTAATTAAGTTATGAATCATTGCAATTAGTTTGATGCTGTTTTGAAAGTAGCTCATTCAAACAATTATTCAAAATGTAATGTAGCCAAGGAGTTTTCAGTACAGAATAATTTTATCTAATTTGCCCCTTTAAATTGCTTCCCATATGGATGAGATTCAACATTCTTCCGTTCGTTGAGTGAAATTGAGAATCTCGAACGTCTGTTTCATATGCTTATTTCTAGATTTTATGTTTAATTGACTACTCGGGGCATTAGTGCGCGTTTCCATATGGTACAATGGAACGCAGCACGAGAAATGCGAGATGAATCGCTGCCAGCAGCGATAAGCGAGCAACTGTTTCGAATACGATTCACGTCCCAGCTGCCGCGCTAAATGCTCTCCGCGGCACCGTTAAAAATTGTGTGCTTTCTTTATCTGTTCTCGCGAAAGTAATTTCCGCATTTTTTATTTCGGTTTTTCACATTAGAACTTATCATACATCACGGTTACGGCAAGTCGCAAGGATAATTTATTCTGATACGTGAACTGCTTGGATGAAGAAACAGTACGTGCGAAGATAACGTAATTCACTGAGGCGGGGAAAAAAGAAAAGAATTACGAGCGCAAAAATTTGGCAAGGTGAAGCCTTAAGATAGTTATCTCGGTCCAGGTATCAACGACCCGTTCGGGAGTCACACACGCACGACCAATACCGTGCACTAGGTTCAAAAACAAAAAATAAAACTTTTGAGCTCGCATGTCACCGGACAGATTCTCTTCCAGTGAGCAATATTTACTGAAAAAGAGCTTTTCGGCAGGGTGCTTGTGTCAGGCGCTTTACATAAATGTGTAATGATAATTCCTTCAAAATGCGGGATTTGTTGCTAGGCATGTCAGTTATTATGTCCCGGCATTTATTTTAGTTAGAAACAGTTAAATATTGTTAAATATAAGCAGATATAGGCTGAAAAATTCGAGGTATGTCCACAAATTAAGCTCCGTTTCGTTATATAAAATAAACGTGTACAGATACAGAAAAAATATTTATTGTAAAAACAGTTACTACTTTTCTACATACCTTCCGAAATTCTGTAGGCACTTGTCATAGCGTGGAACAAATTTTTGTATGCCATCTTCATAGAAGGTTGCCGCCTGTGTATTTAACCATGTGGTAACATGTTCTTTCACCTCGTCGTCATCGTTGAAGTGTTGGCCACCAAGGGCAGATTTTAGGTGTAAGAAAGTCGCTGGGATTGTGTGAACCAGTTCATTAGTAACCATAGACGGGCGTCCATTTCTTACTTCATCGTGCACTTTGGTGACGTCCTTCATTGAACAGTCTGACCTATCTTCTAACCATTGAATCACTCATAGCATTTTATCTGTAAACCTCACAGATTTTCCGATGAATTTCCTCTGGTTTAAATTTCTTTGCAGTTAGAAAACGAATCACAGATCTGATTTCACACGCGGCGGCATTTTCAATTACGGCTGACATTATAAAGCAGCACTACAAAGAACAAATCTGTTGACTTAACTTACTGCTTTTATTTCTGTTTCCTGTGTGGACCCATGTCTCATTCATGCTAACAAATCGGTGCAGGAAATAATTCCATTTCATTTTTAAAAAATCCAAAGATTCGCTTCCACATTCAGTATGTGTCTGCCTTTATCAAATGAAACACTCCTACAAACCTTTCTGGCAGTTACTTCCTCATATAAAGCCTTCTGTGCAGTTCCTTGTTATTGTGTCTGTGGCGACATCTATGACATAGTGACTCGCGTCCATAGGAGTAATGTATGCGTTAGAGTACATTTACCTATTCCTAAGGCGTAGACTATCACTAGCTGTGGACAAATTTCTCTAGTCAAATGCTGGCATTTTCCCTTCCAAAGGGCCCGGCCATTTCCTTCCCCATGCTTAACAAAAACAGCCCGAGCTGTCGACAAAACACCATCTTCCTGCAAATAGCACACCTTCCCTGACGGTCAACTATCTCAAAACAGGTGTACATTCATTTTATGTACACGTGGAGTAGTCGTATCTAGCTGGTACCTCGTCTAGACTGAGTTGCGGATTTAGAAATAATTTAAAAATTTATTTAGTGTAATTGCTTTTTATTTAGAACATCACTCACTGTATGGAACTTGTTGCTGCAGAAGTAGTAAATACACCGTATTTTTCGGAAGATGTCACCATTTTCAGGAATTATTTTTTCCCTTTTACTCCAGGCAAGTCAGTTTGTAGTTCCACTGACATTGTAAGACTTATTCTTCTGCCCTCGGTAGCAGTCAATTTCTCCCATCAGTCCACTCTGCCGACATAGCGAAAATACTCTTTCGTCAGTGCCATTGTCTGCGGGAATAGAAAGTAAATAGTCGCATAATTTTAACAGTTGGCATCTTTGTTCAGGATTTTCCGTTGCTTATAAAAGTAAATCAATCTTTCTTCCAGACTTCCGAGCCACGTTTAATTTATGATCTGCTCTTTAGATAAGAGATATTCATTGCCGCGGTGGAGTACCCGAGCGGTCTAAAGCGTCCCGCTGCGGAGCGCGCGTTGCTCGCCGTGGAGCTTCGAGTCCTCCCTGGGGCATGGGTGTGTGTTTGTCCTTAGGTTAGTTTACCTTAGTTTAATTAGTTTGTAAGCTACGGACTGATGACCACGCAGTTTGGTCCGATAGATTTACAAACATTTCCAACAGATATTCTTTAAAACAATTGTCTCCTGAAATCTTCATACCATTTCTTGTCAGGTATATAATGTTTTCAATCATCACTCAATTTAGCGTTTGATATAGCGTCATTCAATCAAATGCTTGACATGTATTAAAAGAAATAACCCATCTAAATTAACAAAGGATTCTATATAGAAAGTCATGGTCTTTTATTCAAATTTCGAGGTCAAATCAATTACTTCTTGGCTAAGGTGCTCATTCTTTACTTTGTTCGAATTACATGCCAATAAAATGGCACTCTTCCTATCGACACTTTATCCTTCTCCGCGCCTTTATAAGACAGGCCCGACTGCAGAATCATGAAGGAAATTATATTTGTCGGACTACTGAAAAAAATCTGAAATTATTAGAGGTGGCCTGTCTTCGCCCTCAAAAAAAAAAAAAAAAAAAAAAAAAAAAAAAATGGTTTACTGGAATCCAGAATTCTCTCAACTGCTGGAACTGAGGACAAGCAACTTATTTTGAGTGACATATAAGCGTTTGATGATTGACATCAACATATCAGCAAAACTTTCTCTCGCTGCCAACCCCAAGAAAATGATGAAAGGAAAAAAGTTTATCGCTTACTACTGTTCATGATGTATACCTACGGCATTTGGCATGAGGTCACAAGTTATTACTTCTACACTGGAAATGGTCACAAAAACTTTCCCATTACAAGTATCAATAAATATGGTTTATAGTCAAGTTTTGAATTAATGTTATACATAATTTGTATCTTATTACTATTTTTCTTTCTTTGGATACTGCACTTAAAATTTTGTTTATAATGCATATTTCTTTACTTTACTCTTTCGTAATTTCTAAGCTCTTTTCATGGATACATGAAGATGAAATCTTTTTAGTTTTTTTTCCCGGCTTCACCTTTGCGGGATTGAAGGGAAGATAGAGAAGAAGAATGTGTTATAATTACTCTTTGCAGGAAACGCACAGACCTGGTGCGTTGGCGAAGTACAATGCGAGTCTCTGTTTCTCTTTTTTTTTTTTTTTAATTTTATTTTTTCCCCCTATCACTAATTTCTTCTGCGAGCCAGTGTAGGGTATGTGACTGTATGGAGAGGATGTAAGGATAGTGTAGTGTCGTAGTTACGTTTTAGATGTTACTGAACCCATGCCAGCACCTGTCGAGTGACTCTAAAGGTGGAGCAGTCAACAATCCGAAGATTGGTTTGAACACCACAGTGTTTTACATGGCATGGTCCTGTTTGGAGGTGGTATGCCGTTGGCTTCCTCCGAGCTTCGAAGTGACTTACCCAGTCAGTTATTGGGAGACCTACAGTTCAACGTGGGTTCCGAACCACGGTGCTACTCGGTATTTTTCACATCAACAACACTGATAGAGGGGAAAGAAGTGGGAAGTGACGTAAAAAATCCTCAGGTCTGCCGTCGATCGAACCCGCGATCTTTAGATTCACAGCCTGGCATTTTACGACTGTGCTACCGAGCCGCACAACTCCGAGGGAGCCAATAATATTGATAACCACGTCCAGCAGTCCTAGGAAGCTTAGGGTTTAACGTCCCGTCGACAGCGTGGTCATTGGAGACTGAGCTTGCGCTCGGATATTCGGGGAAGGATGTGGGAGGACATCGCCCGTGCCCTTTGAAAGGAACCATCCCGTCATTTGTCTGGAGTGATTTAGAGAAATCACGGAAAACCTAAATCTGGATGGCCGGAGGTGGATTTGAGCCACCATCCTTCCGAATGCGAGTCCAGTGCGTTACCACTGCGCCACCTCGCTCGGTAGCAGTCCTAGGCTCCACACTCGACGCGTGAAATAACGTATTAAGGCTAGTCTACACGACGACACTAGGTTGCGACGCTCGTTTCACGAAATGAATTGCGCGCAACTGGTTTCGTGTATGTCTGTTGACACGGCGCCAATACTATACACTTCAGTTTCGTTGTTTTGTAAGTGCCGTAGTCGCCGTAGAATGAAAGTTTTAGTAGCTGTAAAAGTTGTGGCGGAGCTATTGCTTTTCAAAAGAATAAGGAATGGGTTTGGGTTCGTCAGATCGGTTGCTTATCGACCTTGCTCAAAGAAATTGTGACCGAAGACCCTATAAGTTATTTCAATCAACTCAGAATGTCACCAGAGCAGTTTACGTTCTTTTTAAACAGAGGTAGTAATGTAATAAGAAAACAAGATACTGTTATGCGTGAAGCATTGTTACCAGAACAGAAATTACAAATTGCATTACATTTCTTGTCAAGTAGATATTCGTCTCTGCAGTACCTGTACCGTGTTTCGAAATCCACAATTGCCACAGTTAGTTTGTATAGGTATTTCGAACTGAATGTATTTTAGTCTGCAATTCACTAATCGTTAATCCATCTACATTTAAGTCACGAATCATTGCTTCAAGAGCACAAACACGCCGCTACTTATTCCTGAAATTGTCCTCGTTAAAATCCCACAAACACCAATGCATCGCATGTACGTCCAAAAACTGAACTATTTCTTCCATTCGCCCCTTTATATTGTGTTTTGTTCTGTATCCGTTATAACCTACCCTAAAAACACGCGCAGTCAGTTTCGCCAAAGTTGGAAGGTGCCGAAACTGTTTAGTTTCGCCAACGAGTTGCGCGAACGCCTGCCGCGCATGCGCACTGGCCAGTAGCACAGTTTCATGAAACCTAGTGTCGTCGTGTAAACTAGCCTTTAGGAAACTTACGTGAGAGACGACACCAGCATCTCACAAAGATTAGTATGCAAATGAAAATCGATTAGCATTCCTTCTGACTGAGAGTGTAGCGCACTGGAAATCGTTTTGACTAAGAAGTCGATTGCTACGTATTTCCGCAAATTCCGAAGCAAAGTTCAGGCTGGGAACAGGACGAGATAAAGCGAGTAAGTGCTTTTAATAAACGGAAATAATCCTTTAATCTGGTGTTTGTGATCGCCAGAAACTGGTTTCGATCGCCGTCTCCGAGAGCGTCTCCCACATTCCCGCGGCGGCGCACGTAACTAAATTTCTTAAATTCGTAAACTGGCGCAAGTTGGCGCTTCGCGAAAGTTTGGGGCCGCGTCGCGCCCACCGTTCCGGTAATTGTGAGAGGAAATTCGCGTCACGGCAGTGAGTGCCGGTTGCAGCGCCACGGCGAGGGGCGCAGCGTCTATTAAATGATGGAAGACGTCACCGGCGCGAGGAGTGGAGGGGGGGACGGCGTGGAGGGGGGCGGTGGTGGTGGGGGACGCGCGGCACGGCGCGTGTTAAAACTGCCACTACGCCTTCACGAAGCTGCACAAATTTTTAATCACTCCGCGGGGACAGGTTTTCATGTGGAGTGGCTGGGGCGCCGCCATGTGTGGATGCCCTTTCTCTCGTGAATGGGATCTGATTCAAAGCGCCATTGTTGACTCACGCTCGGCCGTGGGGCTCAAGTTGCTGCCGGTTATTACCGGGAGTGCGCGCGCGCGGCGCTGCGCGTCGCGCCACGGCGCTCGGCGCCGCGTCAAATCTAATTTGGCGGATAGGAAACGGCCGGGCCGCACGTTTTCTCTGCCCGCCGGAAGTAATTAGTGTCGCCAGCCATCGATCAGTTATTCAGCCGTGCAAGTCATTAGCGGCGCCAACGTCTCGGCCCGAAAAAGAAAAGAGCCCGCGCTTTATGGAGGTGCCGGTGCCGGCCTTGCCCTTTTGTATGTGGTCAAGTTCACGGATTTGACCCTACAACGAAAGCAGGATCTTCGGCCGTAAGCTCTCCTGTGATGTACTGGCCACTTCGCTGACGTCAGGAGGAGGGGCTATGCCTCCGCAGACAGTTTATTATAAATGGAGGGGAAGACTGCTCCTTATTACGGGAGTCTTTTAATTAGTTATATCTCCAGGTAATTCTCGAGCACCCTTCGCGCTTCGCGCAGGGGTTACTATTCCTCCTCATACATTCGAGACATTTCATTGAAAATGTCCGCATCTCTGTTCAACAGTCACAAAGACGATCGGTAGACACCTACTACATTAACATCCACTAATGGATTACAGGTACTTTTGATCAGATAATGAAGATCGATTTACGTGAAATTTTCCACAGTCTAACGATACTAAGGTTCACAACAGTCTTACTACACTAATGCGCCATTAGCTGCCTTACTTGCCTTCTTTCTTTTCTCGCAGCTCCGTCAGCTTGTTCCTGCTTTTATGCTTGATCTTTGGTCAGGTTTTGATAAGCTCTCCTCTGCGTCATCTTACCACTAAATCACTGCACGAGATATATGCAGGAGGAAGCAATATATTGTTTGAATGTTGAAGAAATGTACGCTCTCGGAACTTTGACAGAAGCCCGTGCCGCGCTACGGAGCGTCTCTCTTGTAGCGTCTGCTACCGGAGTTTCCTAATCATCTCTGTGAACGCTTTTGCGCTTTGAACGTAGCATGCTGCTCTCCGTTGAAGCTTCTCTATGGCTTCTGTCAAGCCTACCGGGTAGAGATCCTAGATGAGCAATACTCAAGCGTTGGCCGAACGAGTGTTTTGTAACCTACTTCCTTTATTGGCAGACTACACTTTCTGAGGATTCTTCCTATGGGATCTGCATTATTCACGATTCATTTTATAAAGACGTTCTATTTCAAATCGCTCCGAGAAATTTTATGGACGTAACTGCTTCCAAGTGTTTGTGCTGCTGTTGCGTAGTTATATAATAAAGGATCTGTATTTCTGTGTAAACACAGTACTTTACATTTCTTTATATCGAGTCTCAATGGCCATTCCCTACACCGTGCGTAGACAGGCTGCAGATCCGTTGCACAATTTCATCAAAAGTTTTCATCCCCTAGTTCCTGTAAACATACAGGGTGTTTCACTAAGTGTGTTTGCCTCTGTAACTTATAAAATAATAGGTGACGGGAAATTTTAATGCGGTAGGTCAACACAAGAAATGTTACACTTTCTGCGGAGCTATGAACATAGTTTATTGTATCATTTTTCAAAGAGTTACAGCACAAAGATATAATTTTTTAAATGGAACAATAGTTTTTTTTTCTATCGTGTATTGGATCCGTTGAAACCAGCTGCGTCCAAATCAATTTAAACTACATTCCTATCACTGTTAGTTTGGGAGCTACAACCCTTCAAAGTTTAGGGGGCGGAGGCTACGACAACGTATCTGACTGGCTGGTGGTCATGAGACAGTGGGCCGTGCCCCAGGGGATAGCCACTCGGCCAGTCAGCTACGCTATCGCAGCCTCCGCCCTCGGAACTTTGAAGGGTTCTAGCTCCCAAACTAACAGTGATAGGAATGTAGTTTAAATTGATTTGTACGCAGCTGGTTTCAACGAATCCAATACACGATAGAAAAAAAAACTATTGTTCCATTTAAAAAATTATATCTTTGTGTTGTAACTCTTTGAAAAATGATACAATAAACTATGTTCATAGCTCCGCAGATAGTGTAACACTCCTTGTGTTGACCTACCGCATTAAAATTTCCCGTCACCTATTATTTTATAAGTTACAGAGGCAAACACACTTAGTGAAACACCCTGTATATGCAACGAAGGGCATTGTTAATGTTCCTACAATTTTTGTTTGTATAGTTTATGGGACTTAACTACGGGGTCATCAGTCCCTAAACTTACAAACTACTTATAAACTACTTATGAACTAGGCGCCTCAGTCTCCTCGGCCACCGCGGTCGGCAATGTTCCTACAGACTTTAGCAGTGTGTATATACTGAGAAACCGTATGCATTGTATGTGCAACAAAAGAAGGTAAATGGTGTAGTTAATGGACTGGAAGCACGCGGCGAAGATAAGACAGGCGGCCGTGCGCTGCCCGTACGGGACAGTCCCTCGAATCCTGTTTCCACTCATAATCGGGAAGAGGTGGCGGCGGCATTCCTATGTGATTACGGCGTATCCTGTCCGCCGGCTCGAAAATCGGAGGCTCCGAGCGGAGTGTAATCAAAATCCGTGAGAAAGGAAGGTGACCACAATGGAGCGGGTAACGGGGCTGGCTGCCGCTCCTCAGCTCCAAGTTTCTCCCAGGAATCTGCGCTCGACGTGGCTGCGCTACACCAATGTCCAACACTGAGGTTCTTAGAGAATATGGAAAACTGCCATATACACTGATGGCCAAAATGAAAGCAGCAATAGGAAATAGCGTGTAAACATGTGATAGTACACCAGAAAAGTGTAAAGAATACCATACCTGCCAACTCTCCCGATTTAGGCAGGAGTCTCCTGATTTTTCACTTTTTTCCCCCGCCTCCTGATTTTGTCATTATTTCTCCCGATTTTTAGCTTTTATAAAATGTGTTCAAATGTTTGTATAGCTTAAGGGACTTAACAGCGTGCCGACCGCGGTGGCCGAGGGGACTGAGGCGCGTCAGTCACGGTCTGCACGGCTACCACGGTCGGGGGTTCGAATCCCCCCTCGGGCATGGATATTTGTGGCGACTTAGTGTTAGCTAGTTCATAAGTAGTTTGTAAGTTTAGGGACTGATGATCCCGTAGTTAAGTCCCATAAGCTCTACAAACATCTGAACTTAACAGCTTAGCCATCAGTCCCTAAACTTATGAACTACTTACGAACTAGGACGGCACAAATATCCATGCCCGAGGGGGGATTCGAACCAAACTACTTATGAACTAGCTAATCCTAAGGACGGCACAAATATCCATGCCCGAGGGGGGATTCGAACCCCCGACCGTAGTGGCAGTGCAGACCGTGACTGGAGCGCCTCAATCCCCTCGGCCACCGCGGCCGGCTGTAGACGTTCGATGTGCTCTTTTTGAATGTTGTGTTTTGTTACAGTACGTAAGTGAAATCACTTCAGTGGCTTTTTAATCGATGAAAATCATTTGAAGGGATAGTTAGAGGTATCAGTTTCGTTCGCGAATTGCAGAAAGAGCAATTTCCTTGTAAACATCTATTTTACGTGATTAAGGGATTTCAGTTCAGTGGTATCTGTTCCAGTATGGCAAAAAAATAATCAATTTTTTAAACCAGTATTCGGAACTTTATTTGCATTTTGTACTCTTCTTTTATGTGATATTTCCACATCAGTTGGTGGAAAAAGCGATGTACTGGAATGCATGCAGAGAAAACGAAAACTGTAACAGTAAAACACTGAAATTTCCGAGAAAAGTGACAGTGATCATGTAATACATGCTGAGTGCTTATTTACATTTTATTTTTATTTTAGAGTACACTTTACGAATTAAATGTGATGACCATGTGGGTCATTTGTTCCATAGCCGGCCGCGGTGGCCGAGGGGACTGAGGCGCTCCAGTCACGGTCTGCACGGCCACTACGGTCGGGGGTTCGAATCCCCCCTCGGGCATGGATATTTGTGCCGTCCTAGTTAGTAAGTAGTTCATAAGTAGTTTGTAAGTTTAGGGACTGATGACCCCGTAGTTAAGTCCCATAACCTATACAAACATTTGTTCCATAAAATGTTCCTGGGTAGCAGTATAGCAGTAAAGATACAGATGTGAACTTTTTTGTTTTAATCAAAAAATCAATCACTACCTGGACTGGCTACAAATAAGGATGTAATCAACATGTGGGTTAATGCAAGTGTTTTTTGTAGCCATTATGTAGTATTGCGAGATGATATGAAAAGGCTAAAATCTGTTATCTTAAGGTTTGCTGTCAGACAGCAAAAGACCTGGAAGAGCAATTGAACGGAATTGACAGTGTGTTGAAAGGAGCGTATAAGATGGACATTAACAATAACAAAACAAGGGTAATGGAATGGAGTCTTAGAAAATCAGGCGATGCTGAAGGAATTATATTAGGTAACGGAACAATAAAGGCGGTAGATGAGTTTTGTTACTTGGGTAGTAAAATAACATGTGACGGTCGCAGTACAGAGGATATAAAATGCAAAATGGCAATGGAAAGAAAAGCGTTTTTGAGAAACTGAAATTTGTTGTCATCAAATATTAATTTAAGCGTAAGGAAGTCCTTTCTGAACGCATTTGTGTGGAGTGTTGCCTTGTAGGGCAGTGAAACTTGGACGTTAAATAGTTCAGACAGGAAGAGGATAGAGAGTTTTGAAATGTCGTGCTACAGAAGAATGCTGAGGATTAGGTGGGTAGATCGCGTAACTAATGAAGAGGCACTGTGCAGAATTGGGAAGAAAGAAAAATTGTTTGGCATGCCTTGACAAAACGGTGTGTTCGATTGGTAGGACACATTCTTAGATAAAGGACTCGCAAATTTAGCATTGGAGGGAAGTGTGTGGAAGAAAAATCGCACCAAGAGACGAATATAGTAAGCAGATTCAGATGGATGTGGGTTGCCGTTCTTATGAGTAGATGAAGAGGCTTGCTCAGGATAGAATAGGGTGGAGAGTTGCATCAAACCAGTCTCCGGGCTGTAGACTACAACAACAACAACAGTGTCCAACTATGGCTTTAAATGAACAAGGGCCCGTTGCAGCGACAACACCTAAGATTGTGTGATCCTCGAAACTGGGATGAAATAATTTTAATGCGGACAATGATCGAGAAAGGATAAGGGTACAGCATAGCTGCCAACTATTACGGATTGTCCGTAATTGTTACGGATCTATCATCTTATTTACGGAGTTACGGGAAGTTCGTAAAAAATTACGGAATTAAGACATTTCAAATATGATGTTTTAAGAAAATCGGAATGGGTACTGTTTATATTTAGCTAATCATAATGCTAGGGAAAGTTTTATTGATCGCAATGATTTTCTTCCTGAGTACGTAGAAAAACTGTAGGAAACGTTAACGATAGCATTTTCACTTAAAAAAGTCCCGCATGTTCTTCTCCTCCATAGCTACCAAATGAACGCCTACTCGGCAAGAGCTATTTAAAATCCTTCGTTCATAACTAGTACTTGGTCTTCCGTCTCAGCTAAACAGTCCACGTGTTTTATCACGCGTCAGAAGTTAGCCAATTCGTTTTCGAAGATAAAAGTCTCCACTGTTTTTTCTTTCTTTCATTTTTAGCCTGTTTTCGTTTTTATAGCAGTGTTGTGTCGCTAGAAATAAATACGAGTTATGATATTTCGGCAAAATGTGACATTAATTGGGGTAGGTTGGTTTATTCGTTGTTTTAAAAACCAAACCATTTGGTATATAGTGTTACCTGCTAATGATTTTATATTATTATTTCATAAACGCAAGGACCGTGGTTCGGAACCCACGTTAAACTGTAGGTCCCCCTATAACTGGCTGGGTAAGTCAGTTCGAAGGTCGGAGGAAGGCAACGGCATACCACCTCCAAACAGGACCATGCCTAGTAAATCACTGTGGTGTTCAAACCAATCTTCGGATTGTTGACTGCTTTACCTTAAACGCAAGGAATTGCACACTTATTTCTTTCTTCTGCAACT
Source organism: Locusta migratoria (assembly GCA_026315105.1). NCBI lineage: Eukaryota > Metazoa > Arthropoda > Insecta > Orthoptera > Acrididae > Locusta > Locusta migratoria. The sequence continues at coordinate 77,174,861 of CM048755.1, read as the reverse complement.
GTTAACTTTCCTTGAAGACAAGTGTTTGAAAATTGCAGGAATGTTTCTATGTCAACCTTGGTATTTACATAAATAATTTTTTGGGTTATTCCTCGTAACCTGATCTTGTACATTTAGAATTCTTTCTTTTCGAGGAATATATTTATGAACGGAGGGTGTCATAAATGTACTATTTAATGGTCTAAATAGGGTTTCTAAAAATTTTCCCGCCGGCCGCGGTGGCCGAGAAGACTGAGGCGCTTCAGTCACGGTCTGCACGGCCACTACGGTCGGGGGTTCGAATCCCCCCTCGGGCATGGATATTTGTGCCGTCCTAGTTCGTAAGTAGTTCATAAGTAGTTTGTAAGTTTAGGGACTGATGACCCCGTAGTTAAGTCCCATAAAAAAAAAAAAATCTTGGAAGGATGCGCGTATGACCCCCAAACCCTCCTCCTCCTCATTGGTCTGTCGAATTATTACTGACAGTCTGTTCACAAGTTTGGCAGCTATGGTACAGTAATCCTTTTGCAGTAGTTAAGCAGAAGAGTGGTCTTGAGCGGGATAGAGCAGCGTCTGCGTTGCACCTAGTCCACACCATGAAGGCGACCAGTTGCTGAATTTTTTTTTTTTTTTTTTTTTTTTTTTTTTTTTTTTTTTTTTTTTAACGGGGGTCAGCGGGCAGTAAACGGCGAGATTGCATGGAGTGGAAAGGCTGGTGCTTGCGGAGGGCAGGGCTGGTCTTTGTACTGTAGGTGTCCGCCGGCTTTTGTGCACGCTATCAGCTGCCTGCTTTCCGGCGCTTTCAATTCCCCTACTCCACGAAATTTCCAGCCCGCTCGCTTACAATTCCGTCGCGCCGTAAAATTGGCTGTGAACAGGAATGCCGAGGACTCTGAAAGCGAATTTTTACAGCCTCTCCAGACGCGAGAAAGAGACGCCTTTTGACGGAATTTTTCCTTATTAGTCGCGCACGGGCGTAGCATTTAAGGGACACATGTCGGGATACATAATCTGGCAGCAGATATTTTCAGGCGGCAGCGAGAGAAATCCAACAGTCGGTAGAAACGCAGATGTTTGACTATTGCTGTAGTCGTTAATTCCAAGCTGCTTTGGTACAGCTATCCCGTCATCCTAATCTCTTAGTACAACCGAACATGCAAATTTTATTCGAGCCTCGGTCTATTTCTCAATTTTATTTCACTCAGTTACCTCCATTACAAAATTAACAATTCCTTGATCCGTTAGGTTGCGTCCTTTCAACCTACTCTAAGTTGTGCGACAATAATCTTTTATTCCTAGCCGGCCGCGGTGGCCGAGGAGACTGAGGCGCTCCAGTCACGGTCTGCACGGCCACTACGGTCGGGGGTTCGAATTCCCCCTCGGGCATGGATATTTGTGCCGTCCTAGTTCGTAAGTAGTTTGTAAGTTTAGGGACTGATGACCTTGTAGTTAAGTCCCATAGACTATACAAACATTTGAACATTTTTTTTATTCCTAATACTATTCGGCAACTCTTCATTAGTTGTCCTATCCAGGCACCTTAGTTTTCAACATACTTTGGTAGCACCATATTTCGAAGTTTGCACAAGTAGATCAGTCATAATACGTTATAAAATGTTTGAAAAATTATAGCACCCAGATAATATGACAGAATTATTATTGGACAGTCATTACTGTAATATTATAAACAGCGGGTGGAAACAGTGTGTACAGACGACGAGAAATGCATGTTTGAACTCAAGTGCAGATCTTAGCCATTCCTGCAGATTGTTGTTGTTGTATTTGAGCACCAACAGCACGTGTGAATGTCCTCAACAAGTCGCATCGAGGGAGGTGGCGCATTGTTAACACACTGGACTCGCATTCGGCAGGACTGTGGTTGAAATCCATCTCCGGCCAGCTAGATTTAGGTTTTCCATGATTTCCTTATATCAGTCCCGACGAATTCCGGGATGGTTGCTTTGAAAGGGCACGGTCAATTTCCTTCCTCATCCTGACCCAAAAATCCGATCGTGAGCTCCCCTGTAATGACCACACTGTGGACAGGATCTTCCTCCCTTTTTCTCCAATTAGTCGCATTCCGCCTTCGTAGTTCTGAAGCTCACACTCGCAGTAGGCGGCCGAACACCGATGAGAGTATCCCGGACACTAAAAGTCATTCCATCATTACATTTGAATAAGTCGCAAATGTGATTTGTGATAAGAACTCTTGTCTGTGTAGTTGTGAGCGCATTATGTCCGAATTAAGTATGTTCGAACGTGAGGCAAGTAGTTGGTGCTTGTTTGGTAGATCCTTTCCTTAATCAAGGTGGCGTACGTCTACAGACAGTTTTTTTTTTTTTTTTTTTTTTTTTTTTTTTTTTTTTTTATCACCATGTTGAATTTTTATACCGCATCCAGAGAAAGCGGACAGACGTTATCTACTAAGTCTCTGAGCGAGATTGTGCCTTGAGTGATCGACACGAAGGAAGATCCGTAACTCGGGAATTTCACAGGGAGCTGGAGTTCCAACACAGCTCACCAGTGCAGTAAGTGTCAGCGACATGAAAATGTGCTGCCGAAGCGAGTAATGAGTGATAATGGGCGCAGTACAACTTGAGTAGTGTGGGTAAGTCGAGAATTTGCGTGTGACGGGAGGCGTGTTAGTATAGTTGGCACGGCCGTGCTATGTGACTCCTGGAAACCCGTCTGGGCACCAATATTCAACTTTCCCCACTGACTTATTTTAATGCCCACTGCCAACTAAATTACTTTGTGTGTCGGCTTCTCCATATTTTTGTCGTCTATACATGTACTAAGCACATAGTAATGTTAAACTATTAAAATGTCTGGTTAGACGTAGGAGAGGACCCAAAAGCGCTGATGTTGCTAAATTAATTGATAAAATCTGCGTTATTAAATTTTCCGTAACTCGATTGGTCAATGCTACACCATGTCAATCTACTGAAGAGCCGTGTAACGAAGTGGAAGCTTGAAAGAAATTAGAAGTACGCCTTGTCAACGTGAAAGTTGGCGGTCTCTGCAGGCACGCACAAGATTACGTCGGCCTCCAGTCACGGTCTGCACGGCCACTACGGTCGGGGGTTCGAATCCCCCCTCGGGCATGGATATTTGTGCCGTCCTTAGTCTTAGCTAGTTCATAAGTAGTTTGTAAGCTTAGGGACTGATGACCACGTAGTTAAGTACCATAAAAAAAAAAAAAAAAAAAAAAAAAAAAAAAAAAAAAAAATACGTCGGCTTCCGCTTTCCACGAACCTAAACGCACCACACCGCACCGACAACGAGACCACATGGGTATCGGATTTTAGAATTTTTGGTATTTATAGTACGTAAAGTTCAAAACTCAAATAACAATCAGCCAAAGTCATTCCAAGCAACTCTCAAAAATTCTCGCCGCGGTGGAGTAGCCGAGCGGTCTAAGGCGTCTCGCTGCGGAGCGCGCGGTTGCTCGCCGTGGAGGTTCGAGTCCTCCCTGGGCCATGGGTGTGTGTCTGTTTGTCCTTAGGTCAGTTTACCTAGGTTTAAGTAGTTTGTAAGCTGCGGACTGATGACCACGCAGTTTGGTCCGATAGATTTACAAACATTTGAACATTTGAAAAATTCTCGAGAAAATCGACTTTGAAGTATTGCAAGTACAAGTAAGTACCAGTAATTAAAATACTTGTAGCACCAGTCGGTGTAGCTCAGATGTTATCGTTCTCGTTTCATAAGCGTAGTGTCTGTGCATCGCATCCCGCCGTGATGGATTTTTTCTTCTACTTCTTTTCGTTGTGTTCGAACACTTACACTATTTTAATATTTAGTGGCAATTCTTTACGAAAAATTCACGTATTTTTGTTTATTCTTAATTTTTTTTTTTTTTTTTTTTTTAATAAAAGGTTGGGTTTCTTTTACTGATCGATTCTTGGAGTGGATGCTCCCCATTGGTGCAGCCTTGTGACGTGTATTTCTACCGTCAAGTAGAAAATTTCATTAAGCGCCTGCAAAACTATGCCTATCTGATCGAACGAGGACGTGAAATTAGTGATAGAGAAGATTACATCAAACTTCATTCCATTATTAATCACCAGCTATTGTCTACAATCTTCGGTGAAGTTTTCAGGTATGCGTGGTTCGATTCTAAACTGTGCGATACAAGAGAAATCTTCACGAATTTTGCTTTCCAGTTGATATATCAAAGAAAAATTGCGACTGTAAAAATTCACGATTTGTAGGATTTGCTGGTTGCCGTGAATTGTTTTCCATGTTTTTACGATCACTCTGGCATGTTCGACATCACATCGAAATGAAAGATTTTTTATTTTTTAATATTGCCACAAATATGAAATTTGCAATTGTCTTTGTTTTTTTCTTTTTTTAATTTACATAATCGTTATAAAATATAGAAAATTACGAATAAAAAGTACCTGCGTTGTTCATAAAATTACCATCAGGTATTAAAAAAGTGTAAGTAATGAAACACAACGAAAAAAAAAAAAATATCGGTCATAGCGGGATTCGAACCACCGACTCTGTGGTTCTGAGGCCAGACGCTACCACTTTTTAATCTTGGTACTTACATGTACTCTCAAATTTGTTCGTCCATTTTTGATAGTTGCCACGAATGGCTTTGGCTGAATATTTAAGTTCTGAACTTATGTAATATATATATATAATCCTATACCCATGTCGTCTCCTTGTGAGTATGTGGATGCATCGCTAACGTGTCGGTTAGCAAAAATTTAGTATTTTCGAACGAGTTTCCTTCAGCGTGTCCCCACATGAAGGTTGCGCGCTATTGTGATGGTAATTTGCCAGCCAGCATTGTTCAGTGTCATAGAGATAAACAACGGCGGTCAGGTGCGTCATTGTATACAACGTGCCCTCCAGACTCATATTCGTCGAGAGCAGTGTTTTTTTGGTTAAATTACAGCCTCTTTTCCAGACATACGTACGCCATATTTCAGCAAGGCAAACGCCTCCACGTGTGGCACGGAAATAATTGTAAGACTTCTCGAAGAATGTTGCAGTGCGACACATGTCCTGCAGTGCACTTTCGAGCGCATGACAGCCATCTAATTAATGTCTGGCCTATGGATGAACAGTACGTTGTTCGTCGCTGTGCTCCAACAATCACGGTTAACACTTTGTCAACTTGGCATCGTGTGATATAGCTCGACGTAACCGTTCCTTCTTTTATTCCTTGTTTATAAGGTCGGTTTACAGCACTTTTAGGATTCGCACCGCACTGAAGCCAAAGTTTGTAAACGCAGTTATTTATACGCCGTACTAGCTGAAAACACCGCGCCTCCCGGGTACTTATTTATTCAAGTCTTAAGTTAGGCCTTCTCCCCTTCCCCTTTCTCTCTCTGTTCGCCTTCCCCTTCCTTCTCTCTCTCTGTCGAACTCCTTCTCCACCTCCTCAGCCCATTGCCTCTTCCATCTGTGAAAAATTACACGACTAAGTACCCTCCGCCATCCACCATATGAAATCTTAGGTGGTAAATAGTGATTGTCCTCTTGTTTTGAAGATTTATTGCACGAAATTTCATCGAGATCGGAATACAGCGGTAGATTTTGTTGAAGTTCGTAGGTCTAGTACCCTCTTCCATGCACCATACTAAATTTTACGTAGACATTGACTCTCAAATATTTCCAAACCTATTGGACCAAAGTGCTATGGTTATCAGTTCCTAGACTTACAAACTACTTAAACTAAGTTACACATCCATGCCCGAGGGAGGACTCGAATCTCCGGTGAGAATGGCCGAGCTGTCTGTAGCAAGACACCTTAGACCACGGGGTCATTGACTTTCCTCTTCTCTTGAAGATCTAGTGTGCAAAGCCTCTTCGCAATCGGATGAACGATACGGCAGCGTATAAAATACGAACAAATATTCAAACACAGAAACATTTTATATATTAGATTACAATGTCTCTATAAAAGGATGAAAATTAAGATTCAACGTCCAGTCGACGACGAGATTCAACGCGAGCTCGTATTAGGCAAGGAATCGATAGTGTTCTTTAAAAGCAACTCCCACATTTTCCTTAAATTATGGAGCAAAACACTGGAAAATCCAGTGCTTGATTTGTATACGAGGGTCATCAACAAATTAAGTTCCGTTTTTTATTTGTATCCGCGACAGCGCTACGATTGCAGTTCCGAGCATGCGCGGCAGTTTCGAGGAGAAGACATGTACGTCATTTTCAGGTCGCTGCTGCCGACCTGTGCTTTGCAGTGCTTCTTTATAATGTCAGCCGTAACTGAAAATGCCGCCGCGAGTAAAATCAGATCTGTGATTCGTTTTCTAAATGCAAAGACGGTTAAACCAAAGGAAATTCATCGGCAAATCTGCGAGGTTTACGGATAAAATGCTATGAGTGATTCAATGGTTAGACGGTAGGTCAGACTGTTCAATGAAGGACGTCACCAAGTGCACGGTGAAGTACGTCTATGGTTACTAATGAACTGGTTCACACAATCCCAGCGACTTTCATCTCTTGTTACACCTAAAATCTGTCCTTGGTGGTCAACACTTCAACGATGATGGCGAGCTGAAAGAACATGTTACGAAATGGTTGAATACCCAGGAGGCAACCTTCTATGAAGAAGGCATACAAAAACTTGTGCCACGCTCTTACAAGTGCCTCCAAAAATTCGGATGGTGTGTAGAAAAGTAGTTTAACAGTTCTAGATTTTTGTACATTACATATTTTTTCTGTATCTGTACACGTTTGTTTTATATAACCAAACAGAACTTCGTGGACATACCTCGTATATTTTAAAAAAAAAGGGGGGATTCCGGTACGGTGACCTTCTTCGGTTGTTTTTTAGATTGTATCACATTTCTAAATCAGGTTCGGATTTTATCTTCGTCACAGGTACCGGTACGGCGTACCGTTACAAATCAAGCATTGGGAATATCGAAACATAGGAGGCGACACGATGATTTGAACGTCTGCCGTAGCAGCCAAATTGTAACCGGAGGTATTTTCGTTACAAGTTACTTGCTCAAATGTTTGTAAATCTATCGGACCAAACTGCGCGGTCATCAGTCCGTAGCTTACAAACTACTTAAACTAAGGTAAACTAACCTAAAGACAGCACACTCACCCATGCCCCAGGGAGGACTCGAACCTCCGACGGCGAGCAAACGCGCGCTCCGCAGCGAGGCGCCTTAAGCCGCTCGGCTACTCCACCGCAGCTACAAGCTACTGCAGTTTTGTCATTATAACTTCATCAATTGACATACTATGACTTTCTGTGAGCACAAGTTGTGTTGGAAGAAGCTGAAAAAAATTTCTATTCCAATGGTTTATTGACATCATAGTCATTAGCTCGAATTCGACGTGGATAATGGAATAGCCCGAGGACTTTTTAACAGAATGGTTCGAGCATCCGAGTTTTACTATACAGGAAATACTCTTGAGTATTTTCATATGGATGGTAGGGTTTATCTAATTAGGAAAAAAAAAGGTTCGCGCAAAGAAGTTAAATGTCATTGCTCTAGTTGGCTAACTTCAGTGGTTCACATATTGCGCAACCTGTATTCAGAGGGAAGCACACCGTAAAGTATATGACGACATTTTCTTTCTTTTATCATAAAAATATCAGCTTGCCCTGTTCAGACCAGTTTCCAACTGATCGGCAGATGATGACGTGTAGGAAACTTGGGAAAATATTCTTTCACAACGAAGCTATTGCTCAGCCAATAATATCAGCGGATTGGATGAGTCGAAATTGCGTTGTAATCGCTTATTCACATGTAGTACGACACGTCATACTTTCTTTGTCCGACCAAGAACATCTCAGCTCTTTTCTTCCATAATTCTGCATCTTTAAAGAACTTTGCATTACAAAAAAATAGATCTTTTATGATACCCTCTTTGTCCTACAGATTAGTGTTTTGAGGAGAGTTCAACCATAAATATACGTGGCCTTTCAACTGTACTGTCTGTTGGACAAAACTCTTTCTTGAAAGATGAGTTGAAACTTTTTTTTTCTCCGTATATGTTTCACTGGCTACTTTGCGTCTGATAATGGGTAATCTTGTGGACAGGTCTAGGCCTCAGGCAGTGCTGACATCCCACAAGTGAAGTGACTGTGATCAAGATATCAGACGCACATCTCTTGAAAATTACTGTCTAACTTGGAAAACCGAACAAACGCCACTCACATGCTTTTCCGCTTTTTATTGCGGTTCGATAATTTAATATCTCCCGAACGATAATTTAATATCTCCCGAACTAGGAGAAAAAACACCATGCAGTCTGCAAGAGTATCGAATTTGAGTCTTAGTTTCGAACACATTGGTAGTGTCCCGTATTTCCCTGGTTTTCACGTACTTTGACGTTTTTTCAGTCTCCCATCTCGCGCATTTAAGAGCATTTCTCCCGTATTTCAGTCTAATATAACAGTGTGATGTTGAAGTGCAACATTTTAGACTTTTAACGATTCAACTTTGATTATAGAAATCTTCTAAGCGATAGATCGGACTGTATCATGGCATCATAGCTACTACAATGTGTTAACTGATGATAGATTATCAAGCCCGGCATGTACACAAACCGCCATTCCCCTCGCCTTAAGAGCAGACAGTGTGTGAAGTCTACGATGCTGAGTATGAAATATTTCTCGATGGAGAACGCAGCTAGCACGTAGCCGCTCCTGAAGAGCCAAGCGATTGCCGAATCAACTATACGTAAAGTAACCATTTATTCGATTAGTATAATGCAGCAATTCTATTAATTTTTAGCTATATCCTAGGTCTCAGCCTATATTATAGTAAAGCAAAGCAGTCATCAAATCAAAGATTCGTTTGAAGACCACAGTGCTTTACTAGGCACGGTCCTGTTTGGAGGTGGTTTGCCGCTGCCTTCCTTCGACCTTCAAACTGACTTACCCAGTCAGTTATAGGGGGACCTACAGTTTTACGTGGATTCCGAACCACGGTGTTACTCGATATTTTTCAAAATCAAATGTTTGTAAACTGCTTTTGGTTATTAGTCCCCAGGTTTAGAAACTACTTGAATTAAGGTAAACTAACCTAAGAGAATAGGTGAGAAAAGGAATTTTTGGCATACTCTGACTAAAAGAAGGGATCGCTTGGTAGGACACATTCTTAGACATCGAGGAATCGTAAATTTAGCATTGGAGGGAAGTGCGTGGGGTAAAAATCGCAGAGGAAGACCAAGAGACGCGTATAGTAAGTAGATTCAATTGGGTGTGGGTTGCCGTTCTTATGAGGAGGTGAAAAAGCTTGCTCAGGATAGACTAGGGTGGAGAGCTGCATCAAACCAGTCTCCGGACTGAAGACCATAACAACAACGACCTAAGGACAACACACACACACCCATGCCCCAGGGAGGGCTCGAACCTCTGACGGCGAGCAACCGAGCGCTCTGCAGCGAGGCGCCTTAGACCGCTCGGCTACTCCACCGCGGCAATATTTTTCACATCAGCAACATTGCCATAGGTGAGAGAAGTGGAAAGTGGGAGATAAAACTCCTAGGACCTGTCGGGAATCGAACCCGCGACCTTTGGATTCATAGTCTGACATTCTACCACTGTGGTATCCTTTCCAGAATGTCCCGTATTTTCAGTTTGACAACCGGGCAACAACCCCGAATTTGCTCAGGGGACTCGATGGCAGGCGATAAGTTAGTGAAGAGAGTATGAGGCGGCGCGATGTGAGAATATTTGGCGTCAGTGGGAGCGGCCACACAAAGACTTGTACCTGGCTCTTTGTGCTCGCCACTGTCGCCGGGGGTGTACACTGCCTCCGCTGCTTGTTACCACTACCAAACGAGAGCGCACGGCCACTGCAAAATCGCGTTAGGTGCTAAAATTGTTTCATTAAAAGTAGCGCTAATGTCACCTGAAAGGCAACACAGTTGCATTTTAGTCTAACTGCATTCGTCCACTCAGGAGAGTAATAGCCACGCAGTATAACACCAAGTACATCTGTTCTCCTAAAGAAACGTACGCTACAGCTGTACGTATTTTAATAGACTATTGCTGTGCGGTATAAAATCCTTACGAGATAGGAGTATCACGTAATTGGGAAACAGGGTTAAATTGTACAAATTGCAAATATTTGTGTAGCTTATGGGACTTAACTACAGGGTCATCAGTCCCTAAGCTTACAAACTACTTATGAACTAGCTAAGACTAAGGACGGCACAAATATCCATGCCCGAGGGGGATTCGAACCCCCGACCGTAGTGGCCGTGCAGACCGTGACTGGAGCGCCTCTGTCCCCTTGGCCACCGCGGCCGGCTTAAATTGTACAACGCTTCTCGCCTGGCTCCAGTGGTTATGTTGGCACCAATGGAAATGACGGCAGCTCAGATTACCAATAAATGTTTTTTCTCGACAACTACAATTAAAAAGAAAATATTTTTTTCTGAACGGACAAGGGTACATCCAACAACCTGTCAACCATAGAGCAGGTACTGTATTAATTTTGCTGCGAGTGAAACGAGCAGCAATAACATTTACTCTGTAGCTAGTGAAATATATTAACGCAGTTCTACACTTCATTGTTCATCTATTGCCAACATAACAGTGTCACCAATATCATGATTGTGGTGGTAATAATAATAATAGTTATTAGTAGTAGTAGTAAATATTCCGCATATGCAAGACACTTAAATTTATATTATGTTCCCATACTGTTTCGTCGCTATGTGTGCTAGCATCACTGGGAATTCAATTTCTGAAATATTATTGTAATAATGGAGAAATGTCATTTGCTATTCATCTTTTTTCAAATGTAATGTATCAAAAGAGGTGTTTGGTAAACCATATAATGTCTGATATTATCCATCACCTCGTTAGATGTATCATATTTGGGGAAAAATTGGACGAAACTCAAGTGACATTTGTATAGTATTACAATTTCTTTTAGAATTGGAATAAAATTCCCAGTGCTGATAGCGCAGATGGCTATGGGAAAATAACATAAATTTAAGTGTCCTCTTTAGGACAGACTTTCCTCACCATTTATTTCTTAGCAAGCACAGAACGAAGAAGAACATAAAGTTAATAATAATAATAATTATTATTATTATTATATTGCTATTATTAAGGTGTTTTTTTGTTATGGCGTTATTTTTCCTCCGAATGACAAAATTGTTTTGTTCACTTCCATGTACGTAGGGGTAAGTAACAAGTTAATGGCTATTAATTGTCCCAGTGCACTGTACGAGAACAAAACGATCGAGAAATAGCCTGAAAATTGTTCTGTGAACTCTATGCTGAACACCGAAATTTGAATCGCACTTTAATGATGCGGATGCAGAAATTGTAAATTATGATAACGGTCCAAAAATATTCTTATTTTTTTTATTCGTCTCCAAAGCGTATTTTAATTGAATAGCTTAATCACAAGTTCATGCAGTGGCCAGATTTGAACATTTCCCTTTGAAAGTTATCTTTACCACCCACCTTTACCGTCTTCAACATTAAAAGTTGTGAATGAGTTTTGCTATTTGGGCAGTAAAATAACTGATAATGGCCGAAGTCGGTAGCAAGTAAAATGTAGGATTGAGTTGGAAGAAAATCATTTCTGAGAACACAGTTATCTGTTTATATCGAATACAAATTTGAGTGTCAGAAAGTCTTTCCTAGAGGGATTTTTCTGGAGTGTAGTCTGCCACGGAAGTGGAAAATGGTCCATACGAAGGAAATAGATGATTTGGAGATATGCTGATACAAAATAATGCTGAAGATGAGATGCGTAGATAGTGTAATGTTTGAGGAGGTACTGAATAGAACAGAGGAGGAAATAAATTTGTGGTATAGCTTTACTAGAAGAAGGAATCAGTTGATCGAACACATTTTGAGACCTTGAGGAATCATTAATCGAGTACTGTCGGGAAATCTGTGAAGGGTAAAAATTGCGGAGAGAAACAAAGCGACGAATACAGTAAGAAGTTTGAAAACAATGTGGGTTGCAGTATTTAGAGATTAAAGAGTAGCGTGGAGGGCTGCATCAAACAAGTCCGCTGAAGACCATGCCATCACCACCACCAACAAGAATAACGAGGGCGACAACAAGACAAAAATACGCATTTCAATTGAGTTGCCATGGTAATGTACTTACCCTGAAACTGTATTCTAAAATGTACACTGGCGATAACGATCAACTAAAAGTCTGTTAGACATTGGGTGCAGTTGGCTGTGTAATATCATGAGAGTGTATTGTATTTCAGCATACACAAGTGAGCTTATCCGAAAAATACGTGCGTGCAAGTTGTTTTTTTGCGCGGCTACAGTTTTGGCCTTTGAAGTGTCAGCAGGAGCACCTCCGCGACGACAGATGTTCCTCTTCAAAGTGGCCGAACCGGAAACTGCCCCAGGTTCCTGGAAAGCCCCGGCGGCGGAAGCCTTTCTCCCCTCATACCGCTCTGCCACCATTCCGTCTGATTCCGCCACATCTCATCGAAAGCCGTGTGAGGGAAATAGTCGCCGCGTTTATGCCTGCCGTGTATATTTACTCGGAAACCACAACTGTTCGCAGCCTCTTCACGTTGCTCAGTATTCACTCACTCCGTGCCCTTCTCCAGATCGTCATTACTTCTGAAATCTGACCATCCTGTTTGGTTTATACAGAAATCTGTTATTCCAGACCATTGTAGATGCTCAAATCAAATGTTTGTACAGCTTATGGGACTTAACTACGGGGTCATCAGTCCCTAAACTTACAAACTAATTATGAACTACTTACAAACTAATTATGAAGTTGGCCTTTCGTACGACATTATCTACGTGTTCTTTCCAGTTTAAGTCTGAAGTAATAGTAATTCCTAGGTATTTTGTTGAGTTTACGGCCTTTACTTTTGATTGATTTATCTTGTAAACAAAGTTCAACAGATTTCTTTTCGTACTCATGTGGACGACTTCACACTTCTCATTGTTTAGAGTCAATTGCCAAACTTTACACCATAGTGATATCTTTTTCAGATCGTTCTGTAGTTGGTTTTCAAATCAAATGTTTGTAAAGCTTATGGGACTTATCTACGGGGTCATCAGTCCCTAAACTTACAAACTACTTATGAACTACTTACGAACTAGGACGGCACAAATATCCATGCCCGAGGGAGGATTCGAACCCCCGACCGTAGTGGCCGTGCTGACCGTGACTGGAGCGCCTCAGTCACCTCGGCCACCGCGGCCGGCCCCTAAACTTACAAACTACTTATCAACTACCTTATACCAAAGACGGCACAAATATCCATGCCCGAGGGGGGATTCGAACCCCCCGACCGTAGTGGCCGTGCAGTATTACATTGTATTAACAAACCTGCGTTATTATATAATGCAAAGTCATGTTAAACCACGTATTGCTGGCCACACACACAAAAAGACGCGAAACACTTCATGTGCAATGAACACAGCCTTTTATAGTTACGTTATACGGAATACATCCCAAGGGGAAAAACCACTGACAGTGGTGAATCATAGCGAATTGTAGCAAATGTGACTGACGAAAAATGAAAAATAAATTATTTGCCTGAACACTGCCCGACATCTTAGAGAATGTTCTGCACACACCACACACTGACTAATATCAGATAATAAGGCACGGGTGCATTGTACATACTACTTTATGTAACCTGTGGCTTAGTTTTCCAGTGGCCAGCTGTTTTTCCAGTTCAAACGCATTTTCTACAGACTTAATTAAGCGACGACGTTGCTTAAAATTGGGCTTGTAGAAAGTGCATGTGATGAAACTGCGACTGCATAAATAACACGTGGCCACTAAAGACAGTGTTACAAGTGCTTAAAGTGCGTCTCCGTAACAGTTTTGTTTTTTCGCCTACATTAGTACTTTACGTTGGACGTGGATGTTGGACACTGTCACTGGTGGTTTGTTTCCTTTTCCCTGGCCGGCGTGCTTCACATCTAATGACTCGGACGTCGAAGAGGCGTAAAACTCCCATACCAACTGCACGACCGGTTCCCGGACCGTAGCAGATCACCTGGAAACAAACTGATTACGGATTAATGGACTTCTCGCCGGCGGGAAGGTGAGGCAAGGTTTACGCGTTAAGCGAGGCCGGCGGCAGTGTCATGTAGACAGACTCACGCGGGCATAAAATTGTCAGAATTTAGCGCCTCAGAATTAGGCTCGTGTTGGAGGCTATAAGCCCGCGAGGATTGAACAAGCTGTTATACGACGCCAAAAAATCGTCCGAGGACGAATTTCCGGTAGCGCATCCCGGACCGAGAATCAATAGCAGTTAACGGCGACCGCGTTCGTAGCAATTGACACTTGACTACAGAGCGTCTAAATGGAAAAGTCCACTTCCAGCCGAGTTTCTCTTTTTTATTTTCCACAACACATTACGAACCTGTATCAGATGGCGAGAACGGGCGTCTGGATGAGAAGTTTGATGAAAATATTTGACGAAAAGGCAACGACGACGCGTTTCCCAAGCATAGCCTACCTGTTTGTTCGTCACACCAGTGTTAGTTAATTGTAATACATACCGTTCAGTAAACAGACGTGCTGTAGTTACTGTTTAACATCAGTTATCCCGAATAAACTGCGAGGATCAGGGGCAACTCAACTTTTACCTTTCATTCTGCTCCGAGGCGTCACTGGGTAGAAGTAGAGAGAAGTATGTTATTAACATACGACGCTCCAGATGCAGGGAAACCCTTGGAAGCTACCTAAAGTAGAGTGGTCACATTAAAGCTTATGTTAGGCTGAGATTAATTGCAAGAATCATAACAAAAATACTTCATATTCGAAAGAATAGGTTTACAAAACATTCTTGGCAAGCGAACGTCAACGGAGTCAAAATTGACAATTGAATGTAAATATTGAGAAATGTGAAGTCGTTCCATGATTACTAAAAGGAATCCCTTAAACTTAGTCTACAAGATAAATAAATCAAGCGTGAAAGCCACAAGTTGAACTACACTGGTCAAAACAATGAGGGGATCAGTTGAGATATCTAGGTTCTGAAGTATTGTCACGGGTACAATAAACTAAAATGGTTCGACGCGTTTCTGTTGTTTCGGAGTGGAGACAACAACTTTATGGCAACCGAGATAGTGGTAATAACAGAAAAATGTCCAAATGTTTGTGAAGCTTATGGGACTTAACTGCGGGGTCATCAGCCCCTAACTTACCAACTACTTATAAACTAACTTATAATAAAGACAGCACAAACATTCGAACCTCCGACGGGGAACATAGCGCCTCGATGCGGTTGGCCGCTCCGCCGCGGCAGTAACGGAAAGTTGCTACAGAAGTGGTAGGTGTAAACTTGTGTTTACTGTACCAAATGAATCACGCAAGCAGTTGGTCATTGCAACAACAACGTGACGTACCTGGAGCTATGGCATGGAGAGCCATAGGAAGGTTGGAAGCGGGACAGACACACAGGGAGTGTCCCAAAGTGTAATTTACAGGACCTGGACGCGATTTAAGATAACAAGAACCGTTGAAAGAAGGCGAGGCCAACGTCGTCCACGGGTAACATCAGCAAGAGATGACCGTTATCTCCGGTTAACAACTCGTCGGGACAGGAGGCTCATCTGTAACGCACCCTCCAGGCAGAAATAGGACGCGCAGTATCAAAACAAACAGTGCAAAATCCCCTTCGGGAATGTGGCAAATACGCACGGAGGCCTATGGTGTGTGTCCTATTAAAATGACGACACCAGTTTAGCCCGTAGAAGTGGTCGGTCGAACATCAGGATTGGAGTCTAACGAATGGCTCTGGGTTCTGTTCACAGTTGAGTAAAGATTTTGTGTTCTGCCGGAAAATTGTTGTTCCCTCATCTGGAGAGAACGTGCAACTCGGAACAATCCTGCTAATCTGCAGGAAACGACACCACATCATGGTGGTGGACGAATGGTGTGGGCAGGAGTCCGTATTGGTGGACATCTGTGTCGTTCAGAACAGCGCTTTGACTGCTCAGAGGTATAAAAACGAGATCCTTCGACATATTGCTGTGCCATAGGAGATGTGTTGATTCTGGTGGACGACAACGCTCGTCCCCACAGAGCTGCACCTAGGCCGATGCCAGCTTGGCTTGTCATTGACATTATATCGAAATACGTCTCCCTACCCAATAAAAACTCAAATTCCACCTCAACCTTTCTCCATGTTCTCATTTTGATTCGTATTAAAGTCGATAAGCGGGAAGGGAAGCTTAGGGTTTAACGTCCCATCGATAGCTTGGTCATTAGAGACGGAGCTAACGCTCGGAGTTTTGGGTAAGGATGTGGAAGGAAATCGGCCGTGCCCTTTTTGAAAGGAGCCATTCCGGCATTTGCCTGGAGTGATTTAGGGAAATCACGGAGAACCTAAATCAGGATGGCCCGAGGTGGATTTGAACCACCGTCCTTCCGAATGCGAGTCCAGTGTCTTACCACTGCGCCACCTCGCTCGGTAGTCGATAAGCCCATCTGCTTCGTAAGCAGCAGGGTTCGGGTTCTAATCTCGACCCTAGTACAAAGTTCATTTCTACGCTTCAGCCTATATTCATTATCATTGATGAAATTGAGTCTGTACCTGCCATGGATTGTCGGCACCTTAATAATCCGGCAAGCTATCAAGAAACTAGGAAGCGGTTTCCATAAAAAAAAGATCAGCATTGTTGTTTTTCAAGCAGTCGATATGGTTCTTGTCAATATATTTATAGCGTTGTCGAGAAAAAACCGCCTCTATGGCTATAACCTATAGAATTCATATCAGCTGCGATTGGTGCACCAGTTTTCAGAGCCATCTAAGACGAATATTCTTTGTCCTTGTTGTACTAGTCTCCTACGCAACGGTAACTGATGTTAATTTTTCTGAGCTTTCGTGGGCTTGACACTACAAAGAGACATCAGAATGGGGTATGTGATTTCAGTACATACATTCAAGTTGCAGCGGTAAACGTGCAACGTGCATTTACGTGAAACGTAGCCATTTGTTTATTTACGAGATAAATTTGAGCCTAGGGGGCGATAAAGGCAGATAGGAAGCACATGCAGCAGCTGTGCGATATATGCGAGGTCAGCGCCGCCGCTGCAACTCGTGATACCAATAACACGATTAACTTCTCAGCAAAGCTTATACCTTTGTCCAATAGATAATACAACCATTACTTTTCACACCTAATTGTGTTTTCTTCCT
The DNA here is from genome assembly GCA_026315105.1 of Locusta migratoria. Taxonomy (NCBI): domain Eukaryota; kingdom Metazoa; phylum Arthropoda; class Insecta; order Orthoptera; family Acrididae; genus Locusta; species Locusta migratoria. The sequence continues at coordinate 77,157,758 of CM048755.1, read as the reverse complement.
ATTAAGACCGTATTGCTTGTTGATGAGCATGTAATAGTAAGTGACAATAAGAGGGCCTGCCGCAGGTCCAATATGGATTTTAGCAGATAGTTACAATGCACAAGCTGGAAATCTCCGTTATCATAATTAAATCTCCGGCTTCGGAGTGTTGTTCTCCTGTCAGGCGCATATTAATAGTAAATGAGTATGCCTTCTAATTTACGTTCCTCGGATGTGTCTTCTCTCGCGCGGCGGCACGTAGTTAAAACGCTGGACGCCTGTTCGGAGCTACGTCTGATCAGAGGGTCACCACATCGTACGCGAATACGCATCTCGATTGGAATGTGCGTTGTTCTCATTCTATACGCAAAGAACAGAAGAAACATAAACAGATATTAAGGGGAGAGAATGGGTGAATCGTAAGTGTAGGATAATAAGTGTGCACAAGAGAACATTGTGACTTCCTGTTTGGTACTTAACTGTGATTCGCTGCGATGTGCAAATGTAGGCAGGGTGCACCTGTAACTGGGGAGCCAAGCAGACAGTAAGATCTTACGTTTCAATCGCGGACGCATTCGAAAGGAGAGTGGGTCACGTCCCACTACGGCAAACATAAATAAGGTTATCGTTGTATCGTTGAACAGGTTAAGGCGGTTACTGAGATGTATGCTTTCAAAATGTCATTACCGCTATCCTTATCCTGCCTTGTTCCATTTCAGCATTGACCACGTCGTCGGCTGCATGTTGAATCCTAGTCAGCTGTCCTGCCTCAGTTTCTTCAAATAGTAAAGCTGGGCAAACTAAAGCCAAGATGCGTAGAATTAAAAAATTAACGGTTTCGACGTGTGTGACAGGTTATCTTTATATTTAATAAAAGAAGAGAAAAGAATAACACGTATGCGAATTTTATCGTATTGAGACCGAAAACTCAGTGGTAGTATACAGATAAAAATAAAAAGATCCATCGAGTAAAAGCTTGTACACATACATACGTACTTCACAAGAGAGCGTATAGTACATGGTGGGGGATTGCCTTGTACCACTGCAAGTCACTTTCCTCTTCCACTCGTACGTAGAGCAAAGGGGAAAACGACTGTTTATATGGGCCTTCGTATGTGCCCGAATTTCTCTAATCTTTGTGATGCTTACGCGAAATTTATAATGGCGGCAGTAGAATCAATACGTTGTCATCTCTAAATGCGGTTTCTTTAAATTTTCTTGGTAGTGCTGTAGATTAGATGGGTGGATCGCGTAATTGTGTGAGGTGGAACTGAACAAAATTGGGGAGAACAGGCATATCTTGACTAAAACAAGGGATCGTTGGTGGGACACATTCTGAGACATCAAATCAAATGTTCAAATGTTTGTAAATCTTATGGGACTTAACTACGGGATCATCAGTCCCTAAACTTACAAACTACTTATCAACTACCTTATACTAAGGACGGCACAAATATCCATGCCCGAGGGGGGATTCGAACCCCCGACCGTAGTGGCCGTGCAGACCGTGACTGAAGCGCCTCAGTCCCCTCGGCCACCGCGGCTGGCTCTGAGACATCGAGGAATCGTCATTTTGGCATTGGAGGGGAGTGTGTGGGGTAAAAATCGCAAAGAGACACCGATAAACGAAAACAGTAAGCGGGTTCAAATGATGTAGGTTGCCATACTTAGTTCAGAGATGAAGAGACTTGAACCGGGTATGATTGGTTGGCGAGTTGCACAAACAAGTCTGCGGACAGAAGGCCACAATAAAAGCAGTAATGCAGCGCGAAAATATCGTCCGCCTCCATGTGCCCTTTGAGTTCACAAAACGTCTCTTCAATACTAGTGTCTAATTGTAAGTTATCTTGTCTCTTAAAATCACTCAGTGACGACACCTTCCTGTACGCGACAACATCATCAGAAAACAGACTGCTACTCACCCGATCCGTTCAAATCATTTATGGATACAGGAAAGAAGAGCGATCTTATCACACTTCCCTAGGGCACAACTAACGAAACCATGAGTTCTTGAGTATAACGAGGATTCTGTTGAAACTGCGGAAGATGTGCAAACTGCAATACAGGTGCCGAATACTTCGAGAGGTGGTAGTACTCATCGGAACAAGAAAAATAAGTCCAATAAACATAGCCCCGGAAACGGCATCCTTTCCGAGATAAAGAAGTGTTTATAGGGATAGCTGTACGACGCCTGGTTGCGCGTATTAGCACATTCGTTGCGTCAAATGTGCCAGCAGTACTGTACAGTACTCACGTGCCATTAGGTAGCTGGGTGTGTCGTGTTGTTGGCTATGTTAGTTGGTGTGCCTTATTGTAGAGTATTGTCAGCCCTGGGTATAGTCCCTGCCACGTCACGTGGTGCTGCTACAGGGTGTTTCACAACGCTGTGCCTGCCCTTGCTGCGCGGCTTAAATCAAGTGCCGACCCTGTGGGGAACTGGGATACGTTTCAAAGAAGGCAGTGAAAACTCTGACACATCAATCGATTAACGGCGGACAAGGAAAAGTAGTTGAGTGAATGTTATCCATAATGCATATAACTGAACCCCGTGACTGTTTATAAAGTGTAGAATAATGTCTGATACCGGGTTTTATATAAATGTCACTTTACCGCTTTAAGTCGACTTGTTTAGTCACATCACTGTATTTGCTTTGTATTTAAACAGTTATATCCAACATCGAATGTTGAAGTATGTAAATAAACATATAACCATCTGAAGTTGCGCATCAGCCAAACACTCAAACTTTCAAAAGAGGCGCTGATTATGTTAATTTATAAATTGGCTCGTGCATTGAAATTGTTCCGGGCATACTTTCGTTAAATTTAATACGAAACATTTTTCGGTCGTGATAGTACTCTGTTGCACATCCTTTTTCGGTAAAATCCTTTCTTTTGAGCCATACTCACCGCAATAATTCTGTTGCTTCCACTAACATTTGTCATTGACAGCAGGACCCTGTCAACATTTTTTATAAGTAATGTTTCTGTCGACATAAGTTTCATCGATATAAAATAGCTGACTTTCCAGCTTGCTCCCTTGATTTCGTTAGTCCGATCTAATATTTACACCGCCAGTCAATTACAACCGTTATCTCTACCAAAATGTTTCTTCTACTGGTAGATCTCCTTCAGGTACATCGCATTTGAGGCAATTTCTTGTAAAAAATGTCTCTCTCTGCCAAGAAAAATGGATATTTTACAGAAATGGGTAATTTGCGTAATCTCAGAATTTCTTGATTCATTTAAAAGTTCTGCACTGTTTCTCCAAACCTCCGATTTTGTGAAACTGTCTGTGAACGTTTAGGTATCCTCTAAAATTCCGTGTTTTTTGTCTTAGCTCGGTACTTAGCGATGCGTCCTATTGTGCAATGGCTGACGTTTGTGTACATTCAGCTCTTTGGTTGGGCCTGTTAATATTAACCGACAGTTCTCGTGCCGCCTCTTTAACGTAAACTTCGATCACATCATAGACCGAACGTTCGGTTCTCGGAGTAATGCCTCTTCTGATTGCGCACGTTTTCTGGCTATTTAGTGCGTTTGTCCGTAATATCAAAATACCTTAGTATATCAACAAATACACAAACTGATCTGACTGGCGCTGAGAACTAAAGTGACGAACAAAACCGCTGCACAGGCAGGTAGCGGCCAACTGATTTTCGGTGCCCCTGTACAGCTTTGGCAGGGTTCTCCAGTCAAAGGCCACTTCCCCTTCCAACAGCCCTGCTCGGTCGTGACTATAGGTTCGTTCGAGTGGCGCTGCTGACGATCTGAAACGGTTTGAGGCGTTCGAGTAGCACTTCTGACTCTTTCTGGCGATATCTGACTGACCAATCAGGTGTTCGAGTGGCTGAGCAGATAGTTTGAGATCGTTTATTTAAGTAAGCAGATTTTCGTCAAACCGTTTTCTGACTGACTCCAAAGCGTTTAACAAGCCTCCTCCAAGAGACAAGCCTGCACATTTACGAAGAGGTTTGTGTTCCAAGTCTTCCATTTTCTCTTGATTGAGGCTGAGTTTTGCATATTAGACAGGCATTCTTTCAACTTATGTGGCCTTCTAATACAGTACATCCCCTTTTTATTACATCCATACATACTATAAACGAAAGGTGTGGAAATTTTCATAACATACGAATTTAAAGATGAATGCATATGTTTTTACAGTTTGGATTGTGATATATTCGCCTGAAAATGAAGTCAAAATAGTCCTACTGAGATTTTCTATGCTATCTGTAAATGAAGTGATTGACACATAAGAATAATGTGTAGAGCAGTATTTCCTTCATAACAGGCATTAGCATTGATAGATTTTTATAACCGACATCTAGCTTTATATGTGCCACTATAGCGTCTCACAATTACTGTTCCGTTTGTTTCTCCTTGTGGTTATTTATTATAAAAATCTATTAGTGCCAATTTGGGCGTTCCTACACTAAATTTGTAACTTCTGGGAAAATCATGTACGATGATAATTCTTGTACAACACTTGCAAATTTATGTATTTTTTGTATATTAATTTGTATGTTTCATTTTTAAAATTTTATTGTAACTCATAATAATGGGATAAAATGCACATGAAGTTGTATGTTACCGAAAATTCCTTTCACACACCATTAACCTAATTTACCTCATTTTTGTATGCAGTTTTGTCAGGTTGAATTTGCTACATTGTTTATAAATGGGGAAAATAATAGTGAGAAATGCTGTGGCTTACTGTTTCACATTCAAATATATAGCCGCGGTGGAGTAGCCGAGTGGTCTAAAGCGTCTCGCTGCGGAGCGTGCGATTGCTCGCCGTGGAGGTTCGAGTCCTCCCTGGGGCATGGGTGTGTGTGTTTGTCCTTAGGTTAGTTAACCTAGGTTTACCTAGGTTTAAGTAGTTTGTAAGCTACGGACTGTTGACCACGCAGTTTGGTCCGATAGATTTACAAACATTTGAACATCAAATATATATAATGTAAGGTGCAGTACGAATAATTTAACAAATTATCTGCATGGTTTAAAGTTGGTTAATGGGTACGGTGAATATAAGAATAACACGTTGGCCGAAGGTGAAATAAGGTGAAATAAGCGTTCAAGTTTGCTTGGGAGTTGGAAACTGTCAAAAAGCGCGCATGCGCAATGGAGGTCTTCCAAATCGTCAGTAACTATCAGAAACTATCAGCGTTTGGGCCACTCGAACGAACCTTGTATGTATCGTGGGGTCGTCTCTTCTTACAAAAACACTACAGGGTCGCATCTTTAATGCCTGCCAGCAAATACTCCAACGCAACCGGTTGTACTTCAAGGGATGCACTGCCACGAATTGACGCCACGCCTATAAACTTTTCTTTATCTCAGAAGGTATGCATTTCCGGACCCATGTTTATTGGACTTATTTTCTTGTTTCGTTGAGTACTGCAATCTGTCACAGTATTTTAGCACCCTGTTTGAAGACAATTATGCACCTTGTTACTTTGCTGACGGCATCCGATTCATTGTGTTAAAAGTGGTCAGCGTTCATCTCACATGTTCTGTTTGACCAAGTTACAATATATGAAAAACGAAAATGTCCGCCGAGTTGCTGCAGACAGGGTAGTGTCGGTGGTAAGATCGAGACTGTGGAAGCGGCCGCAGGGTTGGCGAGGAGGCTTTGTGTGTGTGTGTGGGGGGGGGGGGGGGTTGCAAGGGCGCAGCTGGTGCTGAGGGGTGCAGGTGGCCTGCACCAGCACAACACGCCACTCTGACAAGGCTCTAGCCTGCCACCTGGTGGAACCAAAAGTGGCAGCGTCTTCACAAGGATTGCAAACAACTACTGTACATTAGAGATGGGGAAACTGTAACATCTGACGGTTTCGAAACGAATGAAACCGTACCTTCGGTGGTTTCGAAACCGTGAATCAATGTATGTTTTGTCATGAAATCTTCGTTCTAGGAGGGCAATATTTTTCACTATGTGGACAAGGGTACAAACAAGAACCTGTCAACCATAGAGTACATATTTACTTTTTGGTGTGTACGAAACATGTTGATAAAGATTTTCTCCCGTGTTGTTGCCAACATAGTCACACGAGACCGCCGGTATGGTAGTTAAAAGTTTACCCCGTTAGGAATTCACAAACTGCAATACTGTACGCATATTAAAGTGATGGATCATAAATGCTACTTTCTATACATACTAAATACATTATAGGGAATAAAAGGCCAACCAAATAATCTCAAATAATGCTATGGAATTACAAAAATAATAAAATAAGAGACAAGTTCACCACTTGTACGTCTTGACTGTTACATCACCTCCGCAATTTCTTTAATATGACTGTCGAAAAATTATAACGACAGTACGTAACTTCGTTTTCGCTCATAAGAAACGAACTCTTTAACACGAGATTAAATATGCGATCTACCCTTGTTAGTATAAAAAATGTCATTTCAGGCTTCATGTTCTATCTTATTTTAAAGAATGTAATTTCACTCGTGTGTCTTTAATATGGTACATAAACCTAGAATTTAACTGGTTTTTCAACGCAAATAGTGAACGTCGTTTTATTGTTCTTTTACATTTATAAAGCAGCGGAATACAGCAGTCTCTTGCAAACGAATCTTGATATCAGTAATCATAAGCTGCAGATTCAAGAGTGTCAACTACTATTTGACAGTCTCTAAATGGTTTATATACTAGCAAGTTATAGTGTATCTGTGTGGAGCTTCAGTAAAATGAAACACCACATTTCGATACCATTAGTCTGTTCCGCGTTTCTGCATTAGTGGTTTGAAACACCGGTATTGTGAAACTGACATGAAATCGTGAAACCGACACGAAACCGTGAAACCGACAGGAAGAAACGGTTTCAGTGTATCGACAATCGACCGCGAATGTGATCCGAAACAGAACGGAATGAAACTGCATGGTTTCGAAACCGTGAAACATGCCGGTTTTGAAACACTGAAACTGCTGCGTGTATCGAAACCTGGTTTCGAAACCATGAAACCGTAGCCAACTGTACTGTACATAAAATTGCGCTTAAGCTGCTATTTCTTTTAGTATGTAAAATCAGGATGTGTGATATTTTTCTCGTAGCTTTTTGCGCCTCGGTTGCGCAGTGGAAGAGTGTCAGACTACAAATCCAAAGGTCGCGGGTTCGATTCCCGCCAGGTCCTAGGATTTTTATCTGTCACTTTCCACTTCTTTCACCTCTGGCAGTAATGCTCGTGTGAAAAATAACGAGTAGCTCCATGGTTCGGAACACACGTTGAACTGAAGGTCCCCCTCCCTATAACTGGCTTGTTAAGTCAGTTCGAAGGTCGGAGGAAGGAAACGGCATACCACCTCCGAACAGGACCATGCCAAGAAAAGCACTCACACCGTTTACATGGGCTCCCAAAACCGGATTTCGTAAACCGATTTCCCAATTCCGCTTTTGGTTGGTCATGTAAACACTCCAAAATCGATTCTGGGAATCCGCTTCTCTAAAGCGGTTTTCCAGTTCCATAATCGATTTTCGTGCCCATGTAAACGCAACCGTTTTTGAAGCGTTCTTGGCTTGTCAGATTGTGTTTGTTTGATAAGAATTTTCGGCACATATGGACAGAGTGATATATTCTAATGTGAAATAAAAGTATTAATATTAGAGTGAGCATGAATCTGTGTATTTAAGTAAAGAAAAATAGCGAGTATGCTGACTAAATCGGGGACTGAATCAGCTGTTTTTCAGCCGCCATCGTTAAGTGGATTAGGAAATCCGATTCAGGCTGTGCCATGTAAACACGACAGCGAAAAACGGTTTACGAAAATCGGTTTTCGTATTCCAGGAGATGTGTTGCATGTAAACGTAAGTGGGTGGCCGCGGGGACTGAAGCGCTCCAGTCACGGTCTGCACGGCCACTACGGTCGGGGGTTCGAATCCTCCCTCGGGCATGGATATTTATGCCGTCCTTAGTATAAGGTAGTTAGTAAGTAGTTTGTAAGTTTAGGGACTGATGACCCCGTATTTAAGTCCCATAAGCTTAACAAACATTTGAACATTTTGTAAACGTAGTGACTGTGGTGTTCAAACAAATCTTCGGACTGTCGATTGCTTTACTTTTTTTAAGGTTTTGAAGCTATCACGTAAGTGCGCGTGCTCATAGTGGAGTTGGAAAGGCGGTGGGTGCGTAATCCATTGAAGTGATTCAAGAAAACGGCGAGAAAGTATGCGCCGCGGTCGTCTGCAGGCCGTCTTCATACACTGATATTTAACGCTCTTTCTCTAATACGGAATTGATTTGCTGAAATAACTGTCTACTAACAAGTCTCCACTACTCTTAATAGACAATGTCACAAGGAATCTGCATCTACATAAATACTTCGCAAGTCACATTGAATTTAATGGCAGAGGGTTCATCGAACCGATTTTCTTATGTTTCTCGACAGTTTCATTCACTAATAGCTCGCGGAAAAAGGAACACCTAAATCTTTTCATTTTCGATATGATTTTCCTTATTTTGTTATGATGGTTATGTCTCCCGGTATACGTTTGCAGCGTAATACCTTCTTATTTTGAAAAAAAAAAAAAAAAAAAAAAAAATTTAAAAAAAATGTTCACTTGTTTGTAAATCTGTGGGACCAAACCACTATGATCATAAGTCCCTAGGCTTCCTAACTACTTGAACTAACTGAAACTAACGTGCGGACAACACATACAACCATGCCGGAGGGAGGACTCGAACCTTCGGCGGGATTGGCCCAGCAGTCTCTGGCATGGCGCCTACAACCCGTCGTCAGTTCCCACGCGGCAACTTGCTTTTCTCGACCTCTAATTTTATATTTGAAGTATCATTTGCAAAATTGTTGATCATTTGATTGAAAAACCATTCTCGTATTTCATCTATCCAGAAAGGTTCCAAGTTATTCCTCTGCAAAATTATTTTCCGAAGTCTTGTGGCGATTTCCGATTTCAGTCTACAATTGTTAGCTGTAATACGCTCTTCTCAGTTATGATTTACTAAACCAGTTGCTGAAATCAGTGCTTATTTTGTAGTGATATCAGGTGTTTTATGTATCACAGTTTTATTGGAAAGTAACTAATTTGTACGTACACAAGCTAAGCACTTAAGATGTAAAAGAAAAGAAACTACTTGACACACACCACCGCCTTACAAGTTACGTTGTGAGACGGGCAATTTTTTGTATGACTAGGCACGTTTATGTCTCTGTCTTTTTCTTTACGGAACACATATGCCACATGATAACGACTATGGGAAGTAATTTCAACAACTTGTGGAACGGTATCGGTTTATTGTGGAACTGAATGATACGGCGTCCATGCATCCCCCCAGATATAGGTGGTCATGCTCCTCGAGATAGCAGCTTGTTGCAGGCCACCTGTTGTGCGGCGTGGACTGGGTTGATGAAACATTGTGTTCGGCGCGTCGGTTTACCTCGCAAGCCTCTTGCTGGTACCAGCTCACACGGAAACCGTTAGCCTCTCACGGATGTGTGGGTCTCCAGATGTGTGCTTCCAAGTGCTGCAGATTTGTGGTGTTGGCAGGCCTGACTGACGTTTCTCCGAGCTGTCTACGCCAGATGTGCGAGTACTAGCTAGCAGACACGGCTGTGCCACACGCTCTGTTACAAAACTGTTGCCAGTAACACAGGTACTGGCTTCACGGCATTATTAAAATACGCTTGTGCCACGTTTTTGACATCTTTTCGCCATTGTCGAATTACCAAGTGTGTCTGTCTAATTTGTTTCATTTTGCTGCCAGAGACAGTCTCGGAACAGTTTTCGTTCGTCTCCAAAGGTAGAATTTTTAGTTACCGAAAATTGTTTCTCTCTGACTAATTTCTAATGCTTTGATGGATTTTGTGTAAAGCTAAATTAAAGCAGGATACAATTGCCAATAAGTTTTTACATACTTCCTCCAGCATGTGCGTATACGATTCAAACGTAGTTTTTCCTGTCTGAGGATACTATTGTACACCACTGCAAGCCACTGTCACGAAAGTGTTATTTAAGAGAGCCCCAGTGAACTTATTAACTGACACAGAAGACCAGATGATTCTCGATAACAGCATTCACTGTAACCCAAATTCCGCACTACTCTTGACCATATTTAATCTCATAATTTCCGTTTTTCAGACACAAAACAGACATATTTGTTAGCCCAAAAGAAAGAAAAAACTGGTTGTATGAATACTACACGGATACCGGAAGCAAGCCTGTAGCTAGTGTCAGACATATTGCCGTTCTGAGTTCAGTGAACTAAATCAGTAGCAGAGGAGAAGAAGAAAAAAACCATGTGACGTGACTGTGTCGCCCGGAAGATTGGTGTGTAGGACAGGTTGGGCGCACGCAACCTTGTCCCGCGTGCGTCACCAAGTGTTTCGTATCGCAGATGATTTCGTTGCGTGTCAACTAATGTGTACGAGCTCGAGGCGCACTTACTTCCCTACTCATTCCGGAAATATTAGCCCCCACTTCTGTCGCACCCATTTATCACTGTTTCGTCAAGCGTTAAGAAGATTACTGAGCACCATACAACACCAACTATTTCGAATCCCGATGGTGGAGGCATTGTGGTGTATTTATCACTCACTGATACATTGCCACGTAGACAGACTGATGACCCCCCCAGAATTGAGCACTCTGAAGGAAGCGTCCAAATCCGATGTAACCACTGTGTAAACTGGGAACAGATAGCACATGTGGGCGTGTACGAATGTGTGTTGTGTGTGCTGCCCTTAGGTTAGTTTAAGTAGTTTGTAAGGCTAGGGACTGATGACCACAGTAGTTTGGTCCCATAGAATTACAGACATTTGACTTGTTATGCAACAAATATTTTTCTGTCGGAATTCGTGTAAAATAGGATACTGTCTTCCAGTGCGAAAAATACACAAAAAATCCTATAATGTTTTACAAATGGGGAGGGGGTCACCAGAATATTCTTACCTGGAAGGGAGTCGCGTATTCAAAGATGTTGAGAAACATTGCACTGGGTAATACATGTGCATGGAAATGACAATAGTCGAAAGTAGCTAATCGCACAATGAAATATGTACGATATAATCTAAATGTTATCTTTCTTGCTTGATAACTGTGAAACTTTGTTTCTACAAGTACCATCTATTCAGCCCTCCAGCTAAGAATTTTGTATTTATTGTGCATGTCCATTGACATTCAAGTGTTTAATTTCATTCCTTATCGAATCAGTTGGTGCTAGTTTCAACAGTGGTTAAAAACATTCTTTCCTCCATATTATTTGACAAATATAATATGGTAGGCAACAAAGTGGACATAAATAGCGTTTTGCGACACGTGTAACCTTTGAGTCGGTGTGCTTGTATCGTCAACAGCTGCTGTGACCGGTGGTGCGGAATGCCACGACCCTGTAATCGAATGTAAATTGCATAACGTTAACTTCCTCCGTCCAGCGTGACTGCAAGGGGATAGCCGCCCAACAAAATTTGCCGGTCCGAAATGACCTCTGGCTATTCCTTAATTTGATTTAGTCCTATTCGCTGCCTTCCGTTTAGCGGATATTAACGCCCAACTTTTATTTCGGCGGAGATGCCGGAGGGTCAGAAACAATCAGAGCTGTGGCGAAACATCGTGCGTGTCGAAACAACGGCGCTGTGTTTATAATTCCGTGGAGTCCCCGCTGTTAATGGCACGGCTTTCGACAAGTGATTTATCCATTTGTTTATGAACGCGGTTGCCGTGTTGCTTTTGGCTTGTCGTCCAGCCCGCTCCATATCCGCCTGTCGGTTGCTAGTAGTGTTCAGATTTATTAATAACTTAGTGCTTACAACTTTCTCGGGCTCCCCTCCCCTCTCAGACCATTCCCACTCTACATCTTCCTCGACATTTACATCTGGGCTCTTGCGCTCACATTGAACATACAACGATGAATACAGGCCTCGAGTTCTTATTTCCTTCTGACCCCTCGCTTTTGTGTGCATTTTTATTTGCTCGTGTTTTTGAAATGGCCTAAACTTTCAGGCCGTGGTAGCTCTACCGTTGATAAAATGACTGTCTGTGTTTTCCGAGCTACAACATCCGCAAGTGAGCATCATTCCTTCGTCGTGCGTTAGAAATGTTTTGTGGCCAGATGCCATTTCTCTCTATTCAAAAGTTCACCTTAGCTAGGAGAAAGAAAAGTTCAAATATTTCTAAATCTAAGGGACTTAGCTGCTGTGGCTATCAGTCCCTAGGCTTACAAACTACTTAAACTAAATAATGCTAAGGACAACGTACACACACCCATGCCCGAGGGAGGACTCGAACCTCCGACGGCGAGCAACCGCGCGCTCCGCAATAAGGCGCCTTAGAGCGCCTGTCCAATCCACCACCGCCCAGCCAGGAGAAAGTCATATTGACTGGGACTGCACTATTTTATTCGTATTCCTACAATGTATGTTTACATGTGGAACAACTGGGAAACAATACTGCACTTGGCTTAGCGACTGTGGAATACCGTGCTCATTCCTATTGTTTTTACGAGTGTGAAGTTTTGGCGTGCCTCTGACAAAGGATAACTTTTGCCTGTTATATTAGAATAAAGGGAGAGAATCTATACACAGGTGATGATATACAACAGGTCATGTTTGAAGTACTTACTGCGGTCCGCGGGCCGCCTCGAACGACGGAACAACAGCGTTCCTTGTGGAAATGTGCTCATCTGACGATGGGATACCAAGTATCGTCAAGTGTATTCATGGCAAAATAAACACAGCTACTAGAGCTAATTCATTATGTTTTGTCTTCAGTTTCAACAGTTGCACTGACTAATACAGTTGCAAGAAACGAAACTTATTTATGTACTGATGGTAATATGAGAAATCGTAGAATAACAAAATTCATCAAGGAGAAAGATAGTTCTAGTCGGCACCCAATTAGGAATAACTTTGTAATTTTATGCTACAGACAGGTCATCTAAGTGACGTGATGGGTAGTCGGGTGTTCTGCCGGTTGTCAGTGTCTACTGTGCACATTTCGGCTACGTAACTCGTAACCTTCATCAGGTGCGACCTGAGACTGCTGGACCTGGACCAGTATTTATGTCTGGTCCAGTATTTATGTCTGGACCAGGTCCACTCGGAAAGCAGTCTCAGGTCGCACCTGATGAAGGTTACGAGTTACGTAGCCGAAATGTTGTGCAGAGTAGACACTGACAACCGGCAGAACACCCGACTACCATCATGTCACTAGATCACCGAGAGTTACGTTAGGTCATCTAAGTGTTTAAAATTTAGTGTGGTAATACCCACAAACACTATTAGCAAGCATTTCTTAAATATTTACCGAGAAATACTTACGATTGGTGATAGCATAGGCATAGTTTGTTTCTGTATAAATAAATTAATCCATCATTCTACGTTCATCATAAAATATTTGAACGTATCAATCACATGGACTTATCATGTTATCACCGAGTCAGATGGTGCAGCGGTTGGTACAAAAAGGAGATGCGGGCAGTATAAATACGTTTACTACCTACAATTATTTCTCTTATTCTCAAAGGAGACCGAGCAAGGTGACACACTAGTTAACACACTGGCCTCGCATTCGGTAGGAAAGCGGTTAAAACTCGTCTCCGGCGGTCCAGATTTGGGTTTTCCGTGATTTCCCAAAACCGCTCCAGGGAAATACTGGGATGGTTCCTTTCTAACAACACGTCCGATTCCCTTCTCCATCGTTATCAGAAATAATCCGAGCTAGTGCTCCCAATTCTTAATGACCGTGTTGTGAAAGGGGCGTTATATTCTAATCTTCCTTCCTTCTTTTAGGATGTATCAGGCTGTATTATGTAGAAGACAAATTGGAGAAGTGCGAATAACAGAATAGTGAAGTGTCAAACCTGTGATACTCGCCTTCAGACGCTCAGTACTGAGAATATTTTGGCCGGTACCAATACTGTTCGTCAGTATTTAGTTGTCTTAGTAACATAAGGCATAGAAAGTGTAAGATGAAAGGGATTCTACTGACCTTGTTCGCGGCGCAGAGCCACGTTATAACCGATGAAGCTCACACAAAAGGACATTGGGCACCTCTGATTAATTAATGCCGTGTGACCTGTCATCTGGCATGAAAGGCACCTTGTTCTGCTCCATTGTGTGTCATTGTCTTAGCTGATGGGACAGTCGTGAAGAATGTGGTTCTGAATGACCACACATATTCCCTTTTTAAGCGCGCAGCGTGCGCTTCGGGCCTTCTAAGTACATAACTAATGTACCATATTAACTCTGTCGTCCAGTAAATTCTGTTATTAAGTTCAGAAAAGGACGACACGAAATATATGATGTAAATATGCAGAGACGTGAAAAGTTAAGGGGGAATTCAGCGATTGGGCTTACGCTCGAAAGATGGCAGCAACCACGAAATGTTAATCTTTGGAATATTTGGCATCGCACTTGAAAATTTGTTAAGTGATATGTAAGGTGGTTATGAAATTTTGCTGCTTCTCATAAGTTACTGTAGGGCTGTTATTAGCAGCTGATGGGGAATGAGGATGTGAAACTTGTCGACCGGTAAAGTAAAATGGAAGGTGACAACAGCGTTTGTTAATATTATTAACACAATGTTAATGAGCAATTTAGTTTATAGAATTTCTAATTTGCGTTGTTTATCTTTCTCTTACATGTATCTCCTTTACTCTTTATTATTACTTGTTACTATTCATTTGCTGTCATTTACAATCACCTGCCATATGGATGCTAAGACAGGTCGTATATTTCTTTGTTTTTGTTTTTTTACACACACAGCATAATTTCTTCTTATATCAAGTTAATTTTAACAATATAGGAGTTAACTAACTGATGGAATAAAACTATAAATAACAATTAGAAAAATTGAATTAAATTATTTATGTAGAAGAGAGAAAAAAGATAGGGATTATGACAAAAATTTTCGGCTCCAGACTTACAAGGAAAGTACTTGGACTCGAACAAACACACATACACCAAAATCGTATTAGAGATAATGTAAAGATCCCTTATTGCACTAGTGATACTCTTGCATCTGCAAAACTTAGCAGTTGTCCTTTAGAGGCCTCTGCGTGTGCCATGCCGCATTGCACTTTGACCTGTCGGTTAGCCAGTAGGGACGGTGCAGTGTGCCTCCGAAGTTGTGTTTTATGATGTTATTTGTGGGTCAGATGGGGCGGCGATTGCTAATCAATCCTGCTAATGTATTGCGATTAGTTGAGATGAAGTTACGAAGAACCCTTCTTCGTGAAGATGGTATTAATGTAGAAGATGAATCATTTGCATGCTTTCTCGTATCTGTTATGGTACAGAAATATAAGTTAGATACTGTTGTTACAATTTCATAATAATGATAATACGGATGATAATGACGAACAACTCATTGCAAGCGGTAGTGGTATGGTAAGTGCGGGAAGAGGCGATGGAAGCAGTGGCAGTGAATACCAAGTCTTTCGGGAAGAAGGTTAAAGTTGCAACTATCATCACGGCTTTTGATGACAATTCGCTAGAGAACATGTATGATGATTATTACATAAGTTATAGTTAAGATATCTGCATTACGTATGGCGTCTACAATTACATCTACAGTGCTATCTAGAGCATGGTTGCAGAGCTTTGCAGAAAACCGACACCCACCAACACATGGAGATGTACGTAGAGATCCAGTAACCAAACGTTCATACAGATATGTTTTCTCGAGCCCCTATACTTTCCTTGTTAGTAAAAACAGTTCGAGCTTGTGCTCTGTGTGTAATGACCAATACCATAATCTCTCTCCTCTTTCCTCTAGTAATGCCTTTCGTGTGTCACTGTTTGTTACAATATTACAGCAGTATAAAAAACAAACAAAATACTTTGCTGGACAATATGATGGAACCATCGTTGTTTGTAAATGTGCAGCAGTAAGAAGTAATTCTCAGTATGATGGTTTCAAAACGGAGTGTAGAAAAGAGCGCATTAATGGTTGCCATCACGTGGCTTGACGTGGACCGCCCCTGGGAACGGTAAAGATTGCTTCGCGAAATTTCGTTGCTCAGCCCAGGTGAGAAGATCTTCATTAGCATGTGTGACGCACCGCTGCCGCAGGATCCTCAAGTCGAGCGTGCGTCACCGTCCATCAGGAAAAGCCTTATTACTTTTTGCTTCTTTTTACCTGCCACCTCAGAGCCAGCTAAATTGCAGCCGACACACTTGTTTCACTCGCAAGGACGGCTATTGTATCTGTAAGTTTCGTGGGTTGTACTTTTGTGCGCTGCGGAATCAACAGTTTGCAGTATACGTTTTGTAGCTCGCGCCTTGTTATCACCTCGACACTAGAATTTCGGTGGGAAGCCGGACGGAAATGTCGCTGCACTCTGTTATAAAGCGAACGCGACGCGCGCCCAGTGTAATAAAAGAAACGAGAGCACGCGCAGGATGTGCTTCAGGTGATTGTTGGTGGTAGTTTCCCGGCGCGATACGATACCTGCTGATTTGCTGTCTGCGGGCGCAGATGCAAAATATACATCATCACCTCCTATTTTGGCAAGCGAAAGTTTGGCAGATGATAAAATGAGGTACATTAAAGTTCCCAGCGCCGTGTTTATCCTCTCACATTTCTTGTCGGATTAAAGAGAGTAATGTAAGGAAACGGTACCGGAGTCGCTACAAGGCACATGTGGCTAAAACCCTGTAGAATTTTGGAGCATATTCTCAGTTCGAAAATAGTAAATTCCCTTGAGGCGGAAAAGCTTCTTTCTATGAATCTGTACGGGTTTATGAAACATCGTTCATGTGAAACTCAGCTTCTCCTTTTCTCACACGACATCTCGCGAGCCATGGATGAAGGGCAACAGGCAGCTTGTGTTTTTCTCGTTTTAAAGGAAGACATGGAAGCAGTTCAGAGGCGAGCAGCTAGATTCGTTACTGGTAGGTTCGACCAATGAGGGAGTGTCACTAAAATCCACCGGGAACTCAAATCGGGATCGCTGGAGGAAAGACGACATTCTTTTCGAGAAATTCTGTTGAGGAAATTTAGAGGGCCGGAATTTGAAGCTGAGTGAAGAACAATCTTCCTGTCGCCTACTTACATTTCGCGTAATGATCACAAAGGTGAGATAAGAGAAATTAGGGCCCGTACGGAGACATATAGGCATTTTTTTTCTCGTTCTATTTGGGAGTGGAATAGGAAATGCCTAGTATTGGTACAGTGTACCCTCCGCCACGCACCTTACGGTGGACTGCGGAGTATGTATGTATATGTAGTCGCGTCTTACCATTGGTTAGTTAAACGGCACGTGGTACACGGCAGCAATTCCTGGGCCAACATAGGCGATACGTATATTGCAGAAATTTACTAATTTAACGTTGCAGCGAGATTTGCAATTTTTCTGTCACTAACTTTCTGTTCCGAATGCGAACATATTTTGTTAGCACACATACATCTACATCTACATGGGATACTCTACAAATCACATTTAAGTGCCTGGCAGAGGGTTCATCGAACCACCATTACACTATTTATCTCCCATTTCATTCTCGAATAGCGCGCGGGAAGAAAGAACACCTGAATCTCTCCGTTCGAGCTCTGATTTCTCGTATTTTATTCTGATGATCATTTCTACCTATGTAGGTGACAGTCAACAATATATTCTCGCATTCGGAGGAGAATGTTGGCAATAGTAGTTTCGTACGTAGCCCACACTGCAGCCATACGCGCCGTTGTTGTAATGACTCCCATCCCAGATCCTGTATCATTTCCGTAACGCTGTCTCCCCTGAATCGTGACAATACAAAACGAGTTGCTCTCCTTTGGACTCTTTCGATGTCCTCCGTCAAACCCACCCGATAAGGATCCCACACTGGGCAGCAATACTCAAAAAAAGGATGGACAAGCGTAGTGCATGCAGTCTCTTTAGAAGTTCTGTTGCATCTTTTAAGGGTTCTGCCAATAAAACACAATATCTGGTTCGGCTTTCCCACGACATTATCTACGTGTTCTTTCCAGTTTAAGTCTGTAGTAAGAGTAATTCCTAGGTATTTAGTGGAGTTTACGGCCTTCACTTTCGATTGATTTATCTTGTAAACAATATTTAATGGATTTCTTTTCGTACCCTGTGGAACGCCGGATATCACCTCTCTTTTAGTCGATACCTTACCACCGATTACTACACACTGTGTTCTGTCTGACAGGAAATCCCCTATCCAGTCGCAAATTTGGGGCGATATACCACAACCACGCAATTTGATTAAAAGCCGTTTGTGACGTACGGTGTCAAAAACCTTCTGGAAATCAAGAAATAAGGAATCGATTTGCGAACCCTTGTCGATAGCACCCAAAACATCGTGTGAATAAAGACCTAGTTGTGTTTCGCATGAACGATATTTTCTAAATCCGTGTTGACCTTGGGTCACTAGATCGTTCTGTTCGAGATAATTCATAATATTTGAATACAGGATATGTTACAAAACCCTGCTGCAAATAGACGTCAATGAAATATGCCTGTAGTTTAGTGGGTTACTCCTACTGCCTTTTTTGAATATAGGTGTGACCTGTGCAACTTTACAATCTTTTGGTACATATCCTTCTATGAGAGAGCGGTTGTATATGGCTTTTAAGTAAGGAGCTATCGCTTCATCATAATCAGATAGAAATCTAATGGGTATACAATCCGGACCAGAAGACTTGTTCTTGTTAAGTGATTTTAGTTGCTGCACTACTCCGATTATATCTACTTCTACCTTACTCATTACGGCCTCTGTTCGTAATTCGAAATCTGGAATATTGGTTTTGTCTTCAATTCTGAAAAGTGATTCATCGTTCTGAATATGAACTACATGCTTGGTAGGTGAGAATGATAGTATTATATTCTGAATGTCAAGTATGTCATCTGTGTCAACAACTTCTCCGCCGGGGGATGACCGTGCGGTTTTGAGGCGCCATGTCACGGACTGCGCGGAGGTTCGAGTCCTCCCTCGACCGATGACCTTAGCAGTTTAGTCATTTAGTTACACAAATTTTGAGCTTCGTGAACAATCTCATCATCAACAAGGATACTTTGGAAATTTCTTCTTTCAAAAGTCAAAGCGAGGAATGTGCTTTCAAGTAAAGAGTGTACAGCTCTCACTACAAACACGATACTACAGGATGCTAAGACCACAAGTGTGTTGTAGGCAGTCTCTTTGGTGGAGCTGTTGCATCTTCGAAGAGTTCTGCCAATGAAACGTAACATTTGGTTCTCCTTCCCAACAATATTTTCTGTGTGTTCTCTCCAATCTAAGTTGTTCGTAATTGTAGCTCCTAGGTATTTGGTAGAATTTACGACCTTAAGGTTTGACTGATTTATCGTGTAATTGAAGTTCAGCGGATTTCTTATAGTGGTCATGTATATTACTTCACACTTTTCATTAGTGTCAATTGCCAATTTTCGCACCATGTAGAGATTTGGTCTAAATCGCCTTGGAGTTGCTTGTGATCCTGTGTATATTAAGGAATAGGAAAGTAGCGCCTTTGCAGGAGACGGCTAGTCGGCTCATCTCGGGCGCCATTGTCTTAAGGCGCGCCACCTCGCTTTGTGCCCCGCAACAAAGAAGTGCATTCCGCAGATACCGCCACCTCCTCCCTTATTTTACTTCATTTCCCGCGTGCTTTATTCGCCGCATCTCTGATTGTTTGCAATGACTCCTCGCGTCACACCGAGGAATGCTGGTCGCTGATTGTTCATTTACACAACTTTTTATGTACTGCTCTTGTTACCTGAAGGCTTCATGCCTCAGCAAAACGTAGCCCATTGTGACCGGCTCGTTTCACTCGGACATAAATGAAAGAGTCTTTAATTGACGGTTGACTTAACTGGTCTTCTGGCGATCAAACGAGCTCTTTTGTGTAGGAACCAATTAACAATAGCATTTTTTCCTAATAATAATGTGTAAAAAAGGGAAAAAATGTAAGCATTTGAGTCCTGTAATTTCGAAGTTAGTGCACCCCGTACCCACCTGAAAGTGGTGATGGCTGCGCCGGAGTGGCCGTGAGCTCTAAGGCGCCTTGCTGCGGAGTGCGCGTCTCCTCCCAGTCGGAGTTTCAAGTCTTCCTAGCCGGCCGCGGTGGCCGAGGGGACTGAGGCGCTTCAGTCACGGTCTGCACGGCTATTACGGTCGGGGTTTCGAATCCCCCCTCGGGCATGGATATTTGTGCCGTCCTTAGTGTTAGCTAGTTCATAAGTAGTTTGTAAGTTTAGGGACTGATAACCCCGTAGTTAAGTCCCATAAGCTCTACAAACATTTTTTTCAAGTCTTCCTTCAGGCATGTGTGTGTCTATGTGTGTGTGTGTGTGTGTGTGTGTGTGTGTGTGTTTGTTGTCC
The DNA here is from genome assembly GCA_026315105.1 of Locusta migratoria. Lineage (NCBI taxonomy): Eukaryota > Metazoa > Arthropoda > Insecta > Orthoptera > Acrididae > Locusta > Locusta migratoria. The sequence continues at coordinate 77,137,498 of CM048755.1, read as the reverse complement.
TTAGTGTAGGTTTCTGTAAGCAGTTTGTAAGTGTAGGGACTGATGACCACTGCAGTGTAGTGGCATAGCTTTACAAACATTTGAATCATATCTGGTGGTCAGCTTGTGCGTATAGATCAATCCTCAAGTGTGAGCGCTCTCCATTCCCTGTCCTTCCAGTCATTTCAGTATTGCTGCTTGTTGTAAGGATTTTGACAGTCCCTTCATTATAGGAATGTCTAGTTTATTTTCGATTTTATTTCGATGTTTGTAAATCTATCGGACCAAACTGCGTGGTCATCAATCCGTAGCTTACAAACTACTTAAACCTAGGTAAACTAACCTAAGGACAACACACACTCCCATGCCCCAGGGAGGACTCGAACCTCCACGGCGAGCAACCGCGCGCAATGTCTAGTTTAATATGAACTATTAGTCACATGTCTAAACGCAACACGCGTTCTTTCTGGTGATGTCAACTATAAAACGCAAAGATTGTGATGTTGATGTACATGCTGCGTTATTCTGAACCGCTGAAATGAATAAATGCTTACACGTAGAGTTTCGTGTCCAGAAGACCATCCATTACAATCTGGTGTGAGTTCATGTAATAAATTTTAAAATTTAGACATTTCTCGCCCAATAATCAGCTACACAGATGGCTTTGTCATATTCTGAATGTCAAGTATGTCATCTGTGTCAACAACTTCTCCGCCGGGGGATGACCGTGCGGTTTTGAGGCGCCATGTCACGGACTGCGCCGGAGGTTCGAGTCCTCCCTCGGGTATGGGTATTAGTGTGTATGTGTGTGGGATCGATAACTTTATCAGTTTAGTCATTTAGTTAGACAAATTTTGAACTTTATGAACAATTTCAACATCAACAAGGATACTTTGGAAATTTCTTCTTTCAAAAGTCAAAGCGAGCAATGTGCTTTCAAGTAAAGAGTGTACAGCTGTCACAACAAACACGATACTACAGGATGCTAAGACCACAGTCGTTTGACGAAACAGCTAGCAACTTTTCCATCTCAATAAGTAGAAGTATGAAGTAATGATAGGAAATAGCGTTGTGCATTTTAACGTATATTTATTATAGTTAACGCTGAATGTGCTGTTTTCTGATGGAATGTTTTCTGTTTCAGGTGAGTGCCATGGTCTCCGCAGACACTCGATGCAGACGGGCTAAGTACCTTCGCGCTCTAGCTATAACGCTTCCACTATTACAATATTCTGATGCCATGCAGTCCCAGAAACGTCCATAGGCTCTTGATATTCAATAGTGTAAAGTTCATTAAAAGTTATTCTAAATTTGGTATTTGCTGGAGCTGTAATATAATCAGTACGTGTTATCATATAGACCATGGGGCTCCATTCTTGACTGTGTAGTTAGCGGGATGGTTACAAACTAAACGCACTTCAAGGATCTGTTGTGTGCATTGGGTCATGCTTATCTGTAGGAGAAAACAACACGGTCGTAAGTTTGTATTTACTGTTGGTGGTGTATTTCATTGATAAGTGCTTCGTTACTGGTGCTGAGCGGATGTTCTTTCGAAAACCAGTCGCCTATGTTACCTGCCTGTTCCTCTATGACATTTGTATCAAGTTTAGACAATTGTGTATATTGCAATTATGTGCAATATCTTTACCGGGGACCGCCAAAAAGTTTAGATCCAGGTAAAAGACCACGCGATTCATGTGTGACTTTATTTTTGTGTTTAGAATTGTCATTGTGCAAAGCAGTGCAAGTAGTTTTGGTCAACTGCAAAATTAGCGTCTTACTCAATATCTTCTTGTTTGGAGGAAAAGGTAACCAGTTGGAGTGAAAATCAGTTACCACGATGGAGCGCGGGTACTGCTAAGATATATTGTTTTGTGACAGAGAGACTCGTGCCAGGTATCGTGACGAAAGAGAACTTCCTTCTGTTTCAGCTGTGGGCTCAGAATCCTTCTGTTTGTCCAGCAGCGAAGTAAAATACCTCCTTGAGCAAAATACCTCCATGAATGGTTGTGCCATTTTGCAGATAAATAGTGAGCTCTGACTCTTCCTACAGATGGAACATTTGCTGATGTTTTCGGTGTACATTCATAATGTTTTCCCGGTTCCTTGGTCTATGTTATTTCGTGATGAATCCATGTTGCATCTACTGCTTTCAAATCCTACAGAAGTCCACTGGAATCTTGTAGAAATATGTGTAAGTACTTTAGAGCAGTGGTCATTTGAACGCGACATTTACCTGTTAAAATACGTGGTATCCCTCGAATCGCCATACCAAACTTAATGCGTGGTATCGATATGCCGTGGAGTTTATCATTGGTCTTGGGAGTACATTGCTGCGCCGGTTATCATTGGGTACGTGGCTGTGAAGTTTTGTCACAAAAGTGTAGGTTTTCCAAGTTGATGCATGGTCTCTGCTTCTAAATCATCGAAAATGTAACCAAAGTACAGTATCAGTTAATGACGAATATTTCTCCTTTTGTAACTGCGTTGGTGTTAAAGCTTTCAAAATTAAGTTGGTCTACTCATTAGAAATGTCAATAATTATCATCTAAGGACTTCTCAACAATCACAGTGATCTGGCAACGTCCGTTCCTTCTCTGTGTTAGTCTGATATCTGTTCCGCGTATCACAGCAACATATCACACTGTGAAGTATTATGTTTTTGGAAACGGTTTCTCTAGCAGAGTAAGTGAAGAGGTTTAAAAAATACCTCTAAGCTACTGTCACCTTTACGTCATTATGTTCTTTGGAACAGTTCATAGATTCTTAGTTTTGGTGTAGTTTCTCCGTTTCGGCCTACTGCAGTTACAGATAGTTGGATGCCTAGGGTATATGTTCTGCTCTAGTAATAGCGTAGCTAGTGCTGATTGTTCTGACTGATTGTTGCGAGAGGTGTCCCACCATAACATTAGTAGTTATATCTAACACGGTAGATTCGAAAATTGTCTCACCGATACTTATATATTAATTACAGTGGAAACTTAAGGTGTAATCAATAATTAGTACATTAATTTCAGTAGCGGTAATTATACCTATTGGTCAACTTTATAGATAGTGGTGTAATATTGAATAGGGCAGGAAACATAGACACCAGCATAACATAGTGATTATTATTCTCTATTTTCTTGTTCCAAAAAAAAAAAAAAAAAAAAAAAAAAAAAAGTTCAAATGTTTGTTAAGCTTATGGGACTTAACTACGGGGTCATCAGTCCCTAAACTTAGAAACTACTTATGAACTACTTACGAACTAGGACGGCACAAATATCCATGCCCGAGGGGGGATTCGAACCCCCGACCGTAGTGGCCGTGCAGACCGTGACTGGATCGCCTCAGTCCCCTCGGCCACCGCGGCCGGCTTTCTTGTTCCATTTAGCTGTAAGTGCGTATTATGGATCATGTCTGTGGATCTTGGTATAGAAGTCTGTTAAACCCAAATCCAACCGACAATGTGGGCACAGGATGTGTGATGTAGTTCTGGAGTTGTGTGTTGAGAAACTTAAATCTTCCGTATTCCAAATAACACTGTCAGGAGCATCATATGCAACTGGAATTGTAGCAATCTTCCAGGCATGCTTAATCAGTGTTGTTCAATATGTGTGCACTGTACTTATTGTGGGTGAATGCGTGAAGGTTGATGTTAGCATTGCGACTGTGGCGTTCAATATCAATGATGTCAGGTAAAACTCGCCCACAAAAACGTTTGAACAAGACACGTTGCGCCAGATGGAATTGTTGTTAGCTTTATGTGCAAAGATGCTTGGAAGAAAGCTGAATTTCCAATTTCATGTGATGCTTTTGATGCTCCTGACAGTATATTTTTTGGAGTATGGAAGACTCAAGTTGCTCAACAACCAACTGCAGAAATGCATCATTTATCAAATGTCAATATTGTTGTTTCCATTTGTGTTTAATAGATTTACATACACTCGTTTCATAATAGTTACATACAACTAAATGGAATACGTAGATAAATAATAATAATGTTAATGTTATACTAGTACTTGCGATTCCTGTCCTATACATTATTACACCACTAGCTAGAAGACTGACCAGCATATATAATTACCGCTGTGGGCGGCTAAAATTGGTTCAGTAATTATTGGCTACACTTCAACTTTCCATTCTAATTAATATCATTTCAGAAATCAGTGAGACACTTTGCGAGTGCACCTTGTTAGTTTCTTTTTATTTTTCCAATTAACATAACAGCAACAATATTCTGGTGCCACACGTAACTTCGGCGCCCGTTTCGTATTTCAATTATCATCCCGTCGGGGGTTCGAATCCCCCTCGGGCATGGATGTTTGTGCTGTCTTTATTATAAGATCGTTCATAAGTAGTTTATACGTTTAGGGACTGATGACCCCGCAGTTAAGTCCCACAAGCTTAACAAACATTTGAACATTTTTTTTTTCAATTATCATATAATATTTATCAAGTTGTGGCTATGATGTCATCGTCAGAATGCGTAATAAATGAAAATACTGATGCATAAAAATGTGCATCGTGGATCCGCCTCTAATGACCACGCTGTCGATCGGCCGTTAGCCCCTGATCCTCTTTCCTTTCTGAACGTAGCGGCATTTCCCGGTAGCTATTGCATTATATACAAGGACATGAAGTGTTAAGTAAGTGCGATTGTCAACTCCGTACCCTGTTACGTTTATCTCCTGTTAATCATGGTTTAACGTAAAAAGTAAAGTCGTGTGGCGTGAATAGCTGGGAGATTCCGAAGGGCAAGTTCAGCCGTCTAATCAGAAAGGTTTTCCCTATCCTTCGCGCCCTAAGGCACTTTTCCTTTGCAGACTATGAGAACTGTGCACTGAAATGTCTATGTTAAATGTAGGCGACTGTAATGGGTGCGTGTTAGTGTTGGAGATGGTGGGAGAGGGTGAAAGCCTGTGCGGGCACATAGCCTACTCCTCTCGAAAAGCCGAGCTTAACGTCTCCATCCGACCGACAGCGTCCCATGCCCTCACTCCATGAGACACTGGAATTTAATCCAGGACTTTGTACCACTACCCCTCCTGTCATCAGTGCGTGGTGTACCCACGTTACCCGTCCAAGCACTGGTCACGCCCGAAGGTGTATCCACCTCGGCACGTTGACACTGTTTATCGCGTAATCGTTCATAAGTACACAGTATGTGCACATTTGAAAATAAATAACTTCCTTCACTTATGTAATGCATTGGTTGTTAGATGCCTGTTTCTCATGTTAAAATGGCAGGTTACACTCTCTACTGTTAGTTTGCAGAAAACAGTTCGTTGCCATTCTGCAACAGATTCCGTTTTGTGTTTGTGGAATTGCCCAATCCGATTTAATCTATATGCCGATTCAGGCGGTTCTAGTTTTTTTCTGTTCTATGGCTAGTACCTTCTAGCTTCTGCATGGCTTTAAATAGTTTCTGCTAGCTGAGATTGTTCTTTGCCCCGAATTACGCTATTGCTAATAGGATGATCAGTGGCAACAATGAGAATTTCACATATAAGTCTTTTAGTTCGGTAGGTTCTCGGGTGCAGCACTGTGTAGTGTTACGGATAAAGCACAATATTTCAAGAAAGTAACTGCTCTTCCTTTACAGGTTCAAAGTTGCACCTTAAGGTGACGAGGAACTGCTTCGTCGAAGTTTTGTACGGTTTCCACAATAGCATTTGACGCCACGCTTGAAAAGTTTTGCGTCTCTTATCATCGGATATTTGCGACTCTTCACCGATCTATTCATCGTCCGTCCTTTTATGGAATATTGCTGCCCAGTGTAAGATCGTTATCAGGTTGGTTTGACGGAGGACATCGAAAGAGTCCAAAGAAGGGCAGCTCGTTTCGTGTTGTCACAATACACGGGAGACAGCGTTACGGAAATGATGCAGGATCTGGGATGGGAATCATTACAACAACGACGCTTATCGCTGCGGCGTGGGCTGCTTACGAAACTACAATCGCCAACATTCTCCTCCGAATGAGAAAATATATTGTTGACTCCCACTTACATAGGTAGAAATGATCATCAGAATAAAATACGAGAAATCAGAGCCCGAACGGAGAGATTCAGGTGTTCATTCTTCCCGCACGCTATTCGAGAATGGAATGGGAGATAAAATAGCATGACGGTGGTTCGATGAACCCTCTGCCAGGCACTTAAATGTGATTTGCAGAGTATCACATGTAGACGTAGATCGCGTTGCGATGAGGAATTTGCGTGCAGAACCATTTTAGGTAGTGTTTCTTAAGGTTCGCATCCAGTTCCTCATTTTCCTTGTCTGATCGTACCGTTTGCTTACTGTATTTTTAAACACCATTTTGTTTTTAAGCAGCGCTATGTTAATTGCAACCACAATATCCACCCAATTAATTGTTTACAGTCAGACGTGATGTTGTGTATTTTTTAGCTTATTAAATAATACTGGCCTAAATACAACCGGCAGGACAAGAACCAAAGATTTGTAGGCTACTGGCCTATGAAGTGAAATAAGTTATCGCTAAAGTATGGGAAAATAAAGGAAATGTAACCGACACCCAACTCCGTATTGTTCTTTTCCTTTCGCGGGAGCGATTTCATTGTTAGCCGACGTGACATAATTAACGTCCATCCGCAGAGTCGCCGGAATTTATGGCTTTATCGTTCCCGACATCGCACGGCCTCTCTGGCGGAAATTATTCAGTCTCGTAAAGCAGCGACTTTGTTTTATATTATTCTTTTGGCACGTTCGCGTGTTTGAGGTCACTCAGCGGGGAAGCTGCACGTATGTGACTGGAGAGACGGTATCGTCTACGGGTCGGCCATTTCGGAGGTGAAATGTGTGAGCCGGAGCGAAGGTGGCGCGTCCCACGCCACGAATCGAACCGGCTGCCCCTGGGCAGCACGTTAGTTCCCTGTTCGATGTAAGTACGTGTCCAGCAGTTGTCATTTTTGTTGGGCCTGTAGCAGGTGTAGCCGTGAGATTCGTCCGGCGCGCCGCCCGGGCAGGTGAGAAGTAGTTTTTTGTCAAGCGTGGCAGCTGGGGCCACTCCTCGAAGTCACGCCGCGCAGGGGTGTCCAGGCCGGGCGTTCGCGAGTCGGCCGCCACAAAAAAAAAAAAGACCGCGCAGCTCCATACAGTGTCCAGAACACACCGCCCGTTTTTATCTCAGCGCGGCGCGATAAATTTCTCCCTTAACGAATGTAAGCGCTACACAAACCCACTGCGGCAGCTATCGAAGTCACCCTAACGTCCACTGTAATACGAATAAAAAGCGCACGGGGGAAATATTCCGAACACCTACAACAGATCACAAAATTTCCACCTCGAAAGATCAGACGCCAGAAATACAGCTGCAGTAGACTGTATAACGCCAACTTAAGCGGAAACGGCCCATTTCCGTGTGTACAGAGGAACATTTTTCCATAAACATTTCGGCACAAATCTGAGCTTACATTTAAGTCTACCAATAATAAATTCTGCTAATATAGTACAGAATATTAAATTCGGTTAGGCAATTAGATTTTTTAGCCAATATTAGTCGGGGAGAACGAACGCCCGATCATCGAAATAACATCGTGGTTGTATAGACAAAAAACTTGTTTATGACTTGTTTTACAGCTAAAACAGATCACAAAATTTCCACCTCGAAAGATCAGATGCCAGAAATACAGCTGCAGTAGATTGTATAACGCCAACTTAAGCGGAAACGGCCCATTTCCATGTGTACAGAGGAACATTTTTCCATAAACATTTCGGCACAAATCTGAGCTTACATTTAAGTCTACCAATAATAAATTCTGCTAATATAGTACAGAATATTAAATTCGGTTAGGCAATTAGATGTTTTAGCCAATATTAGTCGGGGAGAACGAACGCCCGATCATCGAAATAACATCGTGGTTGTATAGCCAGAAAACTTGTTTATGACTTGTTTTACAGCTGCAACACGTTTTTATTTCGACAAAGTGCATTCCGCTTTGTTGGGAAACACCGCTAAGACGACAAAAACAGACTGGTTTATGACGGATATGCTTGCGTGTTTCTACATTTTTGACATTGCTCGCGGTGACACATTGCCATACTAAAAACGGGTCTCCTTCCTGAGGCGGCATACTCCATTCCAGTCGCAGTTAGGCCTCCTATTTTTTGTTTAGCGACGTCTGTACAGAGATGGTTACAAAGCAAGCCCGCACATCGATGCCTTTCCTAGTTCTTGACAAATCCATATATCGATATCTTGCCACATGCACACACATACAAACGCCGGTAATAGAACAACATGCGGTATAGGCCATTCACATGGTATACATGAGTGAAAGACGTTTGTAGTTGTTGACATTACCTGACATTATACGTTCTGAAGCGATCTGATAGACTAATTATCTTCAAACGTAGAAAGACGACGTCGCAATATAATTATTTATTTTATTACGACCGGTTTCAATGGGCTGGCCATTTAAAATTACACAATGTGGTCATCTTACGTTTTTTTTTAAAAATGGAGGTTAAATAGTTCGTGCAGCATAGCACTTAGTCGACATCTAAAATACATAATTTAATTCATTAACTGCTTGTAAGAGTCACAAGCTGTTGATGATTTTACCTATGTATTATATATTTCGAATACATGCTATATTGCACGTACTATTTAACCCCTGTTTTTTAAATAACGTAAGATGACCACATTGTGTAAGTTTATATGACCAGCCCATTGAAACCGGTGTTCATAAAATAAATAATTATATTGCGATCTTGGCCCGGTACTTTTGACGATAATACGTTAGTAAGTTGCAAACGATGGAAAGACTAAATGCTGAAGAATCTATTTCATTTCCCGAACCCGGATTTCCGATTTTGATGACATGTGTTTTCCTTAATTATCAGACTCCTTCCACCGCCGACACCTTCATAGTCGCTGTTGGCGTGGAGGAAAGTCAGTTCCCAACGTTGATATGTTTGATCTTACTCTATATCTTGTTTCGTATCGTAGAATTTAAAATTATTGTGTATATATGAGCATACCCATTGAAAATAGGAGAAGCCCAGAGTAGAACAAGGTAAAAAAAATTACAAACAAATTAAGTAAAAGCACGAAAATAACAGACGTCTTTAGTAGAGCAAGAAGGGGGCGTCCCTATAACTTTCAAATTCTAAAGCAAAACTGTCTTTTTCTGGGACCAAAGAGTATCGGAGGGGAACAGACAAGTTTGGGAAAACCAAAAGAGAAGAATAATTTGCTGTCAATCTCGCATAAAAATGGCAGAGCACGGTTTAATTAATATTTCTGCTCTACTCCAGAGGTTTTCAGTAAAGAACTTTTCTTTATCGTTCACACTGTCGCCATTCACGTTTCCTCCAGAAAACGGACCGCTGAATTCTAGAAGTTCACAATCCTGTGAAGATCTCACGTTAGCGCTGTGCATATTATTAGTTAAATCGCTAACTTAACTTACATACGTATATCTGAACCTTCATTCTTGACAGTGCGGCCCGGGAGACAAGTAGTAGGTGACTGTGCACTTGGAAGTATGTGATTACAGCAGAGCGTCAAAAACAAGTTAATCGGTATTACGGTGTCATAGTAGAAATTTTCAAGTTGGGTATCCGTGAACGTGAATGATGGTGAAGAGAAAAGAATAACTTGCACACCTTGTCAGTCGCTCCACTTCGTAGGTTTAGTAGCTAACTTTCCATTCCCCATTGTTAGTAAAAAGCGGCGCTGCAAAATTTCGAAATATTGCTGTGACAAACGCAAAAGGTGTGCTCAATACCTCAGATACTAACCCTCCAAACGTGTTGTAACATGTGCAGAACACTAAACTAATCGTTTTTTCAATAATGGGAACCCGAGTCCGAAAATTCATGGTTCGATTGCAGCGAGGCATAGATGTAGAACACGGTTCGGATATGGCGATGAAGCACTGTTGGACAAGTTCTTAGTAAACCGAATGAAAAGAGGTACGCCTTGCGGTGTATTATAAAAAAAGCCTGAAATGTTTACCACCAGATTCACTTCAGAATGTTATTGGCTGTTCAGGCTCTCTTCAATCAAGTCAGAAGTGAAAATTATGAAAACTTTGTACAGTGCTGAATGACTGATTGAGTGTATGTTTATTCTTTTATTTTATTTATTTATTTATTTTTAACTAAATGTGAAGCACCGAACCATCACCATATTGGCACGTTTCTCCAAAACGGATGCCCCACAGTGGCCAACTATGAATTTCCAGACATACGTTCAGTGTTGAAGCTTATGTATGATTCCACCGCCCTCATCAACATACAAAGCATCTGTCAGGCGCAATCCGTGTCTTCACATTACACTGGTGACAAATGGGTTGCATAACTAAAAGGCTGCTGGAGACAGTCCCGAAGAAGTGTTCCGACTGGAAGCGCCATCCTCCATGTGGAATGAACCGCAAATGAGGAAAAATATTTTGCACAAAGTGTCACACATTGAGCTACAAACATAAATTAGTTTTTTTGTCTTTTCATGTTCCTACGTCATTAAATGTCTGTGCACATGAATACGTAAGAAATGACCTATCTGTCACACATAGTTTGTATAATTGCAGACCTAGATTTCCGCTGTCCTCAGTGCGTAATAAGAACGTTAAGACATTATTCTTACGTATTAGGATACATATTAAAGCCTTGACTTCATGCTGTGGCAGGGAGCTGCTACTGCAAGGAATGTATTGACACATAATGTATAGTATATAGTTTTTAAAAGCCACAGCGCCACATGCCATTCGTGCTAACTGCACGATCCAGTAAAGGGCACCAGTTACCTTCATTAGGTCAATGACACACGCTTTTATTTCATTAACAGTGAATATTTATGACATGTATCTTTTAAAGTAAAATGCATGATGTTAAAGTCGCACTGAAAATAAAACATTTATTACAAAATTCGAGGAATTTACTACACTTGTTAATTTGGTGTTTCATCGTTAGTAACCTTTCCCTACACGCCAATTATCCGCACATGAACGAAGTTACATTGGCATCCTACGATTCTTCTAGATGCGTTACTTCTTCGTCTGATACTGTGTATGTATGTATGTAATCATATACCCCTGGGCGTACAGTATTGTTTGCCTTTACCTTCACAGTTTTATCTGTGACTTATAAAATCGGCAGTGTTTGTCAGTCCATAAATTTACAAACATTTGAACATTTGATTTGTGCGAGTAGCTTCGTGGTTTGTAGTTTACCTTAAGCTTTAGAGTTACCCATAATTTGTGGGGTAAGTCAGTTCAGAAAGCTATGCAACAGTATTCCATCTCCAGTACACAGTGCCTAGTAAAGAACTGGTGTTCTAACCAACCTTTGCGTTAAGTCGAACGGTATAGAAAACCACAACTTCTACGAAGCAGCTTCTCCTTATCTTGAGGTACGACTGTGGGTGGATGTTGTTCATCGGCAAGCGCAGTTGTGCCTGAAAATGAACTCCTAGAAATACTGAGCAGTTTCCACAAGACCATCCGAAGGAACTTCCGAAAAACTTTCGAGTGGTTATTTGGTCGGGAAAATCTCAAAATAATGCAATCTTGGGGTAGATGACACTTTTACCGTTTTACAGATAATTTTACACCAAGGGCAGCCACAGCTAAAATATTTATACATAGCTTTAGGATCTTTCAAATAGTAAAAATTCAAAAGTTGAAAATACCAGATGTTATAGTGACGCCGTAAATCTACTGTAGCTGCATTTAAGGGACTTTTAGCCTGCATGACACACACCAGGTAGTCACGCTAGTTATAGACGTCACAATTGTTGAGGGTGGGCGGGACTGCTTCACATTGTTAAACGTAAAATTCCACAATTAGTCCTAGATGTAACGGCAGTACAAACATACAAATAAAAATGTTAAACCGGTAGTGCGGGTTTACAGTTGCAGTGGATTAACAGTCCTTCATTCGCTTGCGCGTCCATCACTTTAACATCTTTTATATTTAGCACTGGTATTTTTACTCTTTTAAAAGTTCCAAAAATCATTAATGTTCAGATTTTGTTTATAGGGTCCGTCTAAGCAACTGAAAAAAAAAACTTTTTCGCCATATGCGTTTCGCCTTACTTCATTTAAAATGCACCTTCAGTGCCCTGGGATATATACCTGTTTATGAATTATTATTATTTTATTTGCAAATTATTGATAAAGGAGAGGAAGGGAGAAGGATTAGGAAGGAAAGGATTGGCAGTGGCTGCTTTTAGGGCACTGAAATAAAACAATGGCGACAAGTGAAATAAAACAATGGCGACAAGTGAAATAAAACAATGGCGACAAGCGAAATAAAACAATGGCGACAACTGAAAAAGCAGCCACTGCCAATCCTTTCCTTCCTAATCCTTCTCCCTTCCTCTCCCTTATCAATAATTTGCAAATGCAATATGGCTGCGAAGCAGGTGTTTTGTCTGCTCTTTCGGACATGTCCGAAAGAACAGACACCACTCCAATATAATAAATTATTATTTTACGTTTCTGACAGTTTCGGTTATAAACAATTCTGGCAATTCTTCTATGATTAGCAATATTTTGATTTTCTTAAGACTAACGGTTTTTGTGCATGATTATTTACATGTTTTGTTGCCTTTGGTTGGTTGTATTTGTCGCGGTGGAGTAGACGAGCGGTCTAAGGCGTCTCGCTGCGGAGGTTCGAGTCCTCCCTGGGGCATGGGTGTGTGTGTTTGTCCTGAGGTTAGTTTACCTTAGTTTAAGTAGTTTGTAAGCTACGGACTTATGACCACGCAGTTTGGTCCGATAGATTTACCAACATTTTAACATTTTTGATTGTATTTCTTTTTTTCTTTATGTAATTGGACTTTTTCTTTACAGCACTAAACACAGCCCAAATTGTTTATGTGTTGTTTTGTGACGTTGTCAACTGTTGAATGTCTTTCTGTGCCTAGTGCTGTGAGAAAAAACATGCCAATGACATAAAGAAAAGAAGAGGAAAATCCAACCAGACGCCACAATACATATAAGCGTCATCTACAAAAACTGTAAGTCTTAATAAAATCAAAATATAGCTAGTCATAGATAGATCAATCGTCAGGACTCTTTATAACTGGCAGAAAGGTAAAAAAAAAAAAGAAAAAAAAAGAAAGAAAGAAAAAAGTGAAACATAAATATGAAATATGGCGAAAGGCGAGTGCCAAAAAATAAATAAATAAAAACCTTGTTTTTCTTCAGTTGCATAGATGGACCCTATAAACAAATATCTGAACATTATTATAAGCAACTTGTGGCGCTTTTGTTTTTCTACTGGACATAAATTAACGCCACATTTATATATACATCACCTGTTGTAGATGTTCAGTGGTCTCGAAGATCTTGTAGCTCGCCTGCCGTTAACACATTACAAAATTATGTTATGTCGTCGGGTTCTTGGCTTTTCAGGAAACTACATTTGTGACACTTTCATTTAATTTTTAAGTATTTTTATTCATCCATTTCTGATAAAGCAATTTCACAACACACTTCCATACTAAATAAAATGTTACTTCACAAAGACTGCCATAATACTCCCGCCTCCTTCAGACTCACTACAGAGACTCTCTTTATTCTGCCTCCGTTCGCGCCAATTCGCGCGTATAAATACACAATCACATTTCTAGAACCTTCTAGAACACGGAAGTGCAACATTTAAATATTTAACAATTTGTTCAATAAACATTAATGACTCTTGTTTTACGCAAAGATACATAAAAGTATGACAGATGTAATAATAACTTTCCTTACATCAAAATAAACAGTAGAAAAGATCGTAAGTAAACAACAATTAGTGCAGTGTTAATATATGTTTATATTGTTACGACTTTCAATAATTGATTAATTTAGTTTGTTAGCAGACCCTAGTAATGCAGATGATGATTAAAATGACTTGACAGAAGCGCTATAAAATGCTTATGTAATATAAACATGAAATGTTAGGTTACAATACTACGACCAATTATGGTATCGAATACTTCAGTTATTTAAACAAGCGGAACCCTCCTGGCTAAATATATTACAAACTGAGGAAAAGAACAGCAAAAAATCTACCAATATTCCAAAAACCATGTGTACTTTTTTACCTCCGGTGTATCCTCACAAATTTTGCCCTGTTACTTTCAAAGGTAACATTCTTCAAATAAAACTCTGTTTATATATTTCTAACAACAATACTACAGTTTTTAGTGCAACACCGTACGGCGTTTCTGTGTGTGGAGAGGGGGGGGGGCGAGGGGGATGGCAAAGCAGTATAAAAATTTGTGGAGGGGTTAGAAAAAGTAAATGACGGAGAAGATATTTTCGTACGAACGGAGTGACACGAAATTGTGTACGGTTATGCCGAAAGGTATGTCCGGCGTGAAGGCGAGTCAGCTGAAGGGTGGCGAACAAAGGCGGCGGAGTGAAGTTTGAGCTGAGCCCGCGCATCGTGTCCTCCGCTTATGTTTATTCATCGCGCAGGTTGGCACACGTGTCGCGCCACTAATTGCTAATTATGCGCTTTATCCGACCTAATGCATCGAGAAATAACAATCTGTGTAGCTTAACCATCTTTATTAAATGCCTGTTTGTACTTATCTTGTAATTACACGGCTCGTTCCTGCTCTGTGTCGTGTGCGCCGTTGCCGTCAACAGACTAGGTCCCACCAACTGGAAGTACAGCAGTCGCAACTGAAATTCATCTGTGTCTACGAGAGAATTTTACCTCAACGGTCAGTATTTATTTAAAAGTACCGAGCGAGGTGGCTATAGCAGTGGTAACACACTGGACTAGGATGGCGCTTCAAACGGAGGAGGTTAGAATAGCCGTCATATTGTGGTGCCAATAACATTTGTGGTGACTGGTGTGTGTATTCAACTATCTGGTCTGCAGTTGTCCACAAAAGTATATTATATAAAATATGTACTCGACAGTCATTTAAATGTATGAAAGTTTACAGGGCAAGAATCACAGAGTGCTTTAATCTGCCTTCAATCGACAGATAAGTTTTGAATAGTATCGCCGTCTCCCGTTATTTTAACCTCCTCGGTTCAAACACGCCACCGGCCATCCTGATTTAGTTTTTTCAGAAAACATTCTAGCCAAAAACAAAAAAAAAAAAAAAAAAAAACACTGCATAGTTATTGTTTGAATCGTGAATTATAGTCCCTAGGATTTTTATCTGTCACTTTCCACTTCTTTCACCTCTGGCAGTAATGTTTATGTGAAAAATACCGAGTAGCACCGTGGTTCGGAACCCACGTTAAACTGTAGGTCCCCCTATAACTGGCTGGGTAAGTCAGTTCGAAGGTCGGAGGAAGGCAACGGCATACCACCTCCAAACAGGACCATGCCTAGTAAAGCACTGTGGTGTTCAAACCAATCTTCGGATTGTTGACTGCTTTACCTTACCTTAGTCTTGGGTTTATGCAAAATCCTCACATACAAAATTGTCGAATTTTATAGTTTTACAAATTTTCTAGGTCTGACCAAAAATTACACTAAGAAGGTTGAACCGTTCAGAATCTTTCAAACACGCGACAATTGATTTTTGTTCTTATGCAAAAATATTCATATGTTTGTAAAGCTTGCGGGACTTAATTGCTGGGTCATCACTCCCTAAACTTACAAACTACTTATCAACTAGCTAACACTAAGGACGGCACAAACATCCATGCCCGAGGGGGTGGGGGGGTTCGAACCCCCCACAGGGAACGGCCTCGCGCCTCAATGTGACATTAATATAGAGAGGGACGTTTAAGATAAAAAATATATACAGTAAGTCGTTACAAAATGTTTCAAATGTTTGTATAGCTTATGGGACTTAACTACGGGGTCATCAGTCCCTAAACTTACAAACTACTTATGAACTAGGACGGCACAAATATCCATGCCCGAGGGGGGATTCGAACCCCCGACCGTAGTGGCCGTGCAGACCGTGACTGGAGCGCCTCAGTCACCGCGGCCGGTTCGTTAAAAAAAAAAAAAAAAAAAAAAAAAAAAAAAAAAAAAAAAAAAAAAAAAAAAAAAATAGTTGTACCCGCACAATTGTCTGTTTTGGGGATTCACTACGAATTATGATCTGCACCATCTTAAAGTAACATGCCTTTGTAAGAAATGACTTAATAACAGCACAGGGTCATATATAAAATCATCTGGCTGTCAGGTATGATAGCTTCACATGTCAAAACAAGGATATCAACACCTTGTCAACAAGTCTTTCTTGCCGCTGTTGCAAGTGTACTGGAAGTCTGCCGACTGCTGGTATCACCCAGCGTTGCGCACGTTACCACGGTCCATCCGTGATTGTGTGATGCACGCCCGAACTTCCTAGCGTGAATCACAGAGAAATAAAGCGAGCAAAACCAGAAGCGCACAGTTTTGAGTTCAGGGTCTAAAAGGGGTATGGATTAAAGGTTAATGTAGCATACAAGTGGACTTTATCAGTTTTATGTTCTTAGTAACCTGTGGTACTGTCTTTGGGTGGCCACGGCTTGATTTTCAATACTGCATGTTGGGGACATAAAAAGTTTTTATTTACTTAGTTGAGTTGCTTACGGCGTAATAGAAGCCTTTCTAACGGACACCTTCTCGGTGAGTTTCCTGTTAAGATTCTTTTAAGTGTATGTACTTATGACAGTTTGGAGTATAATTTTGAGTTTGTGTTGTGAGAGAGAACGAGGACATTAGAGCCAGCCCGTCTCGAATAACACCTCACTTCGTGAGACACTGCGGAGAGGTGCGGCATTTTGACCGACATTAATGGTGAAAAAGTATTGTAATCGCCATTTGCCGTCCCCTTGTCGGCCAAATGCACCGTTGGTACACCGGTTCTCTCCCGATTACCCAAGCGCTGAACGTGACTGGATACCGCCAAAAGCGGACAACATGGCCAACCTAAGGATCACTTAACAGTCGTTCCAAAGCAGGTGCGGCCAATCCGAGTCTATAATTCACAGCTATACAAACTCCTAGGCGGTACAGTCGTGTAGAGAGATACCCGTTTGATTTTTGGTCAAGATGCGCCGAACAACTGTATTGGAATCATCTAAAGAACACAAACCCGGGTCCGCTGTGGTGAAGGTCTAACAGTTAATCGATCTGTAATGGTGTGGAAGTGCTTGAACATTTACGGATCTTTTCTAGTACATTCGAAGCAAACATTACGTTACAAAGGTGTACCAATGGAACTTACTGACTACTGTATTGTACGATTCTGACATCTCCGGGTCGGAGAGAATAAAACTTCAGGACACCCCTCTCCTGTTGTGGAGCCTTTAGTAGTCTTAATCAGGCCCACTGCCAATGACTTCATCGTAGATTGCACCTTAGAATGATTCAGACATATGCCAGGATGCCGCGGTTGAATAGCCGAGCGGTCTAAGGCGCCTCGCTGAGGAGCGCACGGTTACTCACCGTCGGAAGTTCGAGTCCTCCCTGGGGCATGGGTGTGTGTGTTGTCCTTAGGTTAGTTTACTTTAGTTTAAGTAGTTTGTAAGCTACGGACTGATGACCACGCAGTTTGGTCCGATAGATTTACAAACATTTGAACATTTTTTTTGGTGCCAAGATGGTTCATTCAAGAAGCCACAATTGACTCCTCCTTTCCTTTTTGAACAGATGAGAAAATGTCTTCGGGAATTAAATTTTGTGTCAAGGAGAGACAAGCACTATTATACGAGAGAAAATTCTAGGTAACCTTATCCTAGTCGATAATATTTTTTTCCGTGATCGTTTAATTATGCAAGTCTGATTTCAGACAATGAATTCATTAACGGGGTTTCTTTTAAAATGTGTTTGTATCACGGCATTTCGACAGCTACTTGCCATTTTTATAACGCAACTGTGAGTTGCTGCTGTTTTTGGTATCAGTGACGGACTCATTAGCTTCCCAAATATCCTAGATAGATTGATTTTGATGCTGTAATGGGTGGATACAAACAATGGCAGACTACTACTTGTAGAAGGAGTAGCCACTGTTAAGAGCCGGGCGGGAGTGGCCGCGTGGTCCAACGCGACACCCCACGGATTGCTCGGCCGTTACCCGTCGGAGGTTCGAGTCGTCCTCGAACATGGATGTGTTGTTCTTAAGTCAAGGGACCGGTGACCTCAGCAGTTTGGTCCCTTACCTTTACAAATATCTGCTCCTTTTAGTAGCATTTTCTTCTCGTACTGGGGCCCCCGTTTATTTACCATAATTTAGATTAGCAGTGAAACTTCCTGGCAGATTAAAATTGTGTGCCGGAACCGAGACTCGAACCTGGGACCTTTGCCTTTCGCGGGCAAGCGCACTACCGACTCACGATGCCGCCTCACAACTTTACTTCCGCCAGTACCTTGTCTCCCACTTTCCAAACTTCACAGAAGCTCTCCTGCAAACACGCAAGACGAGCACTCCTGGAAGAAAGGATATGGTGGAGACATGGCTTAGCCACAGCCTAAGGGATGTTTCCAGAATGAAACTTCACTCTGCAGCGGAGTGTGCGCTGATATGAAACTTCCTGGCAGATTAAAATTGTGTGCCGGAACCGGGACTCGAACCTGGGACCTTTGCCTTTCGCGGGCAAGCGCACTACCGACTGTGCTATCCCGACACGACTCACGATGCCGCCTCACAACTTTACTTCCGCCAGTACCTCGTCTGTTCGAGTCCCGGTTCCGGCACACAGTTTTAATCTGCCAGGAAGTTTCATATCAGCGCACACTCCGCTGCAGAGTGAAGTTTCATTCTAGATTTGCAGTGGCTACCTACATCGTTTCAGGTGAGGCCTCATTTCATGTGAGCTCAATCACTTTATCCCTATCTATTTACTCAGTTAGAACGTGCACTTTATTTCAGAGACCACCCCATCGACGGGACTTTATACTCCCACTGCCTTTCCTTGTATGTACCGCAATAACCCGTCGATTAGTGAATTGTTAACAATATTTGATACATCTACAGCATCGTCATATTGCAGGCTGTTTAAAATCACTGTTATTGTGCATGGCATTCTTAAAGCGGGTGTTAAAAACGTAAGTACTTTCCTGGCTCCTTCCAATGACTGGAAAAAACTGCTTTTAGCGAACTCACAAATAGGTAGATGAAAGCGGTCTCGTTAATTCGAGGTTTATTTGCCGAGTGCAAGAGCTTAGATGACGGCGCAAAAGTTGCTAGTGTAACACAATTTTTCCGGTGCATTTTTTTTTCCGCCAAAGCGCTTTCTGCGATTAGGGCGGCAGTTGCTCATCAGTCTTCTTTCGAGGACATTAATCTTTCCGCGGGAGAAGCAAAGAGTGAGCTGCTACCGTATTGACAATGGACGGCGCGTAACAATCAATTGGAAAATGAGCCCGGCCGCGAGCTTTTTGTGAGCCGGAATAAAATATCTCGTTTGGAGAGCGGCCATAAACAGTGGGGTGAGTCAGCGCGGTATTAAGTCGGCTGTGCGTGATTTGGGGTTTCCTTGGCGTAAATTCTCGCCCGTCGTGACACCGGCTTACCTCCCTCTGTAGCTGCTAATTGGTAAGAATCCTTTTTGATTACACGGCTAAGAACGCCCGTGCGAGGCTCTCGAGCCAAATTCTATGAATTTGGGAGGTTTTTTGCCGCCTGTTTACACGCGGTGATGGCACCTTTTTCGGATTAGGGGCATTACCATTCCGTCTCGTCGCCCGCTCCGCGGCTAACGCATTTATTCCTGTTTTACAGAGGCCGCTCTCTCGCTTTCCTTTTTTTCTTCCGGTGGACTTTTTGCCTTCAGGACACGACAGCGGCGCGCTGTTCGCGCTGAGACACATTTGTCGGTTTCGTCCCTCTCCGTCGACATCCGCGAGTGAGCTACCACTGCCCTCGTATTCGGGAGGACGCCGGTTCAAATGCACGGTAGCATAAAGCACCCCAGACCTTAGAGCCATTGAGACACTCTAGTAGGTAGCGCTCGCCGGTCTGCGTCGTGCGCGAAGGCGCCCACCAGTTGGGTGCAAGCAGAATCTGCTGTCATCGCTCAAGACCACGATCCGCCATTCCCTCCTCCGAGTGAGCCTCAAGTCGAGCCGTGCACGTTGATGCTGTGGAAGATGGCAACAGGTGTGCGTGCCGGTAACAGGTTGTGTTGACGCTTCTGCGCTAGCTGCACCATCTGCCCTTACAATCACCCCGTTTACATGGGCTCCCAAAACCGGATTTCGTAAACCGATTTCCCAATTCCGCTTTTGGCTGGTCATGTAAACACTCCAAAATCGATTCTGGAAATCCACTTCTCTAAAGCGGTTTTCCAGTTCCACAATCGATTTTCGTGCCCATGTAAACGCAACCGTTTTTGAAGCGTTCTTGGCTTGTCAGATTGTGTTTTCTTGTTAAGAATTTTCGGCACATATAGAAAGAGTGATATTTTCTAATGTGAAATAAAAGTATAAATATTAGAGTGAACATAAATCTGTGTATTTAAATAACGAAAAATAGCGATTGTGTAGAATAAATAAGGAACTGAATCAGCTGTTTTTCAGTCGCCATGTTAAGTGGGCTAGGAAATCCGATTCAGGCTATGCCATGTAAACACGATAGGCGAAAAACGGTTTGCGAAAATCGGTTTTCGTCTTCCGGAAGATGTGTTCCATGTAAACGTAGTGAATATGACCATTTTGGCGGTCGTCCCTACCGAGTGGGCGTCCACAACCTGGCGTAAGGGTGTCAGGATGTTCCCGTGACCATTGCAACCAGCGTCTTGCACAGATGACGCACCGCGTCCAACGTGGCTGGCAGTTCCCTTAAAGCGATGTTTCTCAACCTGTGTGTGGGGGAGGGGGGGGGGCACAGAGTCTTGCTAGGGGATCTCCGCCACAGGAGAAAGTACTCGCACCATAAAATAACCAGGGGATCAGTAATACAAAAACGGATGCCTAAATGAAATTTATTTACTGTTAAAGTTACATTAATTATCAATTCGTTAAGCAAATATATTTGTCTGTCGGAAATAGGATGTGTTCCATTCCGAAAAGCCACCGAAAAAAAAAAAAAAAATCGACCAGGAAATATTTATTTCGAAGGGGGTCGCGAGAAAATGTTTACTTCGAAGGGGGTCGCATATTCGAAAAGGTTGAAAAAGACTGCCATAAAGGACAATCGCGACACTCGGAAGGCCACAATTTGACCCGTTTGAAACTCGCTCACTTGGCTGTAGATAGCATCTGCGTCTCCGTAGCATAGCGTCTCTTTGCTTCACACGTTGATTTCACACTGAGCCTCAAAATTGTAAGCATTCTCTATTAAAGGGTACACACTGATATGCCACTACGCTACCTATCGGTGGACGACGTTGAACCCATTATCAGTAGATATACCATCCCCCAGGTGGCATCTGCCGTCATCTGCTGAAAATCGACGTTATCTTTCCAGGTGCGATAATTTCTTTTTCTTTTGTAACGAGCCAGTGAAGGCCACCGGTCTCGTATACCGAAATACTCTTCGAACGATTTCGAAATTTTGACTGATTCTTCCGTTGGTTCTTGGTAGAAAATATCACATGAAAAACACACAATTTTGTGTGTGAAAAACACACAATTTTGTGTGTGATATTTGAGTTTATTTTTGTTTACTTAATCAGTTTTCGGTTTGTAAGGCCATCTTCAGTGTTTTGACTGCTGTGTCAAAGAGGTTATAATGTTTTCATACTGTACTAAAAGAGATGACATACGTCTTCACTTACATTGACATACATAGTAAAACACATCTTTGACATTGTGTTATTACAATTGGCAACTTAAAAATTAAATAGTAATAAATGAATATACAGTGCGTGGAGGATAAAACAAGGAATAAATTTCAACATAACCTGGAAACTGGAACTACCTACTACTGTAAACAACCTGATTCCAAAAATTTTTGGAGAACTAATTTTGTTAGGCAGGTCTATTTTAGTTTACTCTAATCCAGTAACTATTCCACATTGTAATTGATTGTAAGTTCTTGATGTCACTACAAACCTGGCCTTACAACTGTCATATGTAACACCTATCTAAAATTATCGCCATAATTATTATCAAGGCAGTTATTTGTATATATTTATTAGCATTATCAGTAGTAGGTAGTTCCAGTTTCCAGGTTATGTTCAAATTTATTCCTTGTTCTATCCTCCACACACTCTATATTCGTTTATAAATATTTATTTTTTAAATTGTCCATTGTAGTAACACAATGTTACTAAGCCGCGGTGGAGTAGCCGAGCGGTCTAAGACGCCTCGCTGCGGAGCGCGCGGAATCTCGCCGTCGGACGTTCGAGTCCTCCCTTGGCATGGGTGTGTGTGTTGTCCCTAAGTTAGTTTACCTTAGTTTAAGTAGTTTGTAAGCTTCGGACTGATGACCACGCAGTTTGGTCCGATAGATTTATAAAAAACATTTTTTTCCTATCCTAAAGATCATTTTAGTTATTAAACAGTGCTATTAGGGACGCTGTAGGAATATCAAGGCCACAGATGATTCCACTGAAGGGCACACACCTAATCAGGGACTTCATGTCACATCTTGTATCCTAAAGATCTTCTCGTAGCGTCCCAGTCAGTGAAATATGTGTCGCTGTTGCTCTTTTTTCCGCTTTGATTTGGATACTGTAGGTGTAAAATACCGAGTGATCAAAAAGCCAGTACAAATTTGAAAACTTAATAAATCACAGAATAATGTAGATAGAGAGGTAAAAATTGACACACATGCTTGGAATGACATGGGGTTTTATTAGAACAAAAAATGTTCAAAAATGTCCGACGGATGGCGCTTCATCTGATCAGAAAAGCAATAATTAGCATAACAAATTAAGACAAAACAAAGATGATGTTCTTTACAGAAAATACTCGATATGTTCACCATCATTCCTCAACAATAGCTGTAGTGGAGGAATAATGTTGTGAACAGCACTGTAAAGCATGTCCAGAGTTATGGTGAGACATTGGTATCGGATGTTGTCTTTCATCATCCCTAAAGATGTCGGTCGATCACGTTACACTTGCGACTTCGGGTAACCCCAAAGCCAATAATCGCACGGACGAAAGTGGCGGCTGAGCACACGATCATCACCAAGAGATCTTTTACGCGTCTAGCAATATGGGGTGGAGTGCCATCCTGCATAAAAAGCATATGTTCCAGCAGGTGTTTATTAGCCAGGCTGGGGATGATGCGCTTCTGTAACATATCGGCATACCTCTCACCCGTCAGGGTAGCAGTCACTGACGTTCTGCTGTCCAGCCATCACCATCTGCCGGACATTTTTTGATTTTTTTCTTTTCTTTTCTTTTTTCTTCTTTTTTTCCCCCTAATAAAACCCCATGTCATACCAAGCATGTGTATCAATTTTTACCTCTCTACCTACATTATTCCGTGATTTGATAAGTTTTCAAATTTGTACTGACGTTTTGATCAGCCGGTATATAGGCGCGTGGCAGGTTCTCCTTCTGACGTAACCCCGTCATCCCCCTGACCCTCTCACCACCGCGCTGCCTGGGGGGATGACGATTCAAATCCGACTCTGGCCATACACATTTAGCTTTTTCGTGATTTTCCTACACCGCACCAGGCAAATGGCAAATGGTTCCTTTGAATGGAAACTGCCCATTTCCTTCCACATCCTTTCCGAAAGAGTCCGTCTCTAATGACCCCGGTGTAACCTTCCCATCAACCCCTGGAGGAATCGTGTATTCCCAACTGTTTGGGAGAAGTGTAAGACAGGTGAAAGTGTGTGAACGTTTTCTAAATTGGTGGAGGTGTGTTACCGTCTTTAGCAACTAAATGAAAGGCGTTTTGTGTGTGCCATACGCGTTTCCCTTCTTTATTTATGAAGCATCATCAGTGGCCTGTAATACATGTTATTTTTGTATAATATTGTAGTACAGTCATAATATTATAGGTATTTTTCACAGTATGACAGTTAACAGTCTTGTTACAATTACTAAAGTTGGAATCTACTAGGTTAGAAACAACTTCTGTAGCACTAGCTTTTCGAAAGTTAATTTAATTATGTAGTTTTTGGCCCTACTTACGGTTTTCTGTATTATTCCATGTGTGTCTTCATGGAGATGTTTGTGAGGTCTTCGGTTGGATGTGGTATTTTCAGTCTTGATGAAAACCCTTGCATCACCATTTCACTGTGTACTCGTTCACACACAGTCAAGAAAGACACAAACACAAACAAAAAACAGCTGATACACTCAGAGATACAAGGAACACAAACAAGAGACAGACGAAAAGCGACAGTTGGCAACACTAAACATTGTAAACAAACGTTCAAAAACGAGTACACAGTGAAGTGGTGATGCAAGGGTTTTCATCAAGACCGAAAATACCACATCCAACCGAAGACCTCACAAACATCTCCATGAAGACACACATGGAATAATACAGAAAACCGTAAGTAGGGCCAAAAACTACATAATTATATTAACTTTCGAAAAGCTAGTGCTACAGAAGTTGTTTCTAACCTAGTAGATTCCAACTTTAGTAATTGTAACAAGACTGTTAACTGTCATACTGTGAAAAATACCTATAATATTATGACTGTACTACAATATTATACAAAAATAACATGTATTACAGGCCACTGATGATGCTTCATAAATAAAGAAGCGAAACGCGTATGGCACACACAAAACGCCTTTCATTTAGTTGCTAAAGACGGTAACACACCTCCACCAATTTCATATGCAACTAAGGATGACGGAAATCGAAAACATGATGTTTTCTAAATGTTTGCTAATCGTGTAATTGTGACGGGACTTGAGTACCAGCACGGTCTTCAGCTTTAGGGATGGTGGGAACCTGAAAACCGCATACCGTCCCTAGTGGTTAATTCCGTGGCGGATTCCAACCGGAGCCAACGCGTCTAGTTACCCGGCCGGCTCTCACGTGGCTCGTGATAGTCCCTTCCTTTAAATCTTGCCACGTAACTGAGCTGACTGGCTCATCTCAATTCTCCTGCGGCGATCGTGTGGATGTTAAGCAGGGAACTCCAGAGCTTCGACACAACGACTGGTCAGTCATAATCTGGTGTGATACACGACAGCTGAAAAGCGCGCAGTCGTTGCATGCTCCCGGATGCTCAATGCGAGAGGCCGATACGTTACGGCGTGGCTGCCCTTGTAGCCAATTGAGCAGCACGCCGTGACTCTGGCACAAACGCCTCGGTTATCACTGCCCACTGCGGCCTCATGTATCTCCTGGCCGTGCCTTTCTTGCAGGCGCCATTTCATTTCCCGCCCCGTTCATCTTCATTCGGCTCCAACAGATTTTGCAAAGCGCTGCAAATGAACTCTCTATCGACATCACGGCGCTCTTCTTCCCAGAAGCATTTTTTCTTCTGTCCGAGAAGACATGCGCCGTCTCTAATGACCCTCGCGGCGCGTCGTTAACTGCTAACAGGAGAAGTCCAACTTTATAGCGTCACTCTACACTAGATGTATGTCCTGTCTCCTCTTTCTGATACTAATTTGTGTCTTGCTAGTCCACCTGTAAGAAGAATGTACTCTAAATAATTTCCGTTATTTTTATCGTTCTTTTGAGCACACACACCATATACCTTGACTATAACGCTTTAGCTTGCAACAATACTGGGAGTACAGACACTCATCGAATACAAGCAGGGGATCAACTGGCATGCTGACCACGAGGAGTGCAGTTTTTAAATTGCTGTTTTCCTTCCTTTTCTTCGCACATTTTGGCAAATTTTGTGCCAGTCCTCAACATCCACATTAGAAAATTCCACACAGAACGAAGTATATGCGCTTCACTCGCAGATAGCACACGGCTTCCCCCCGTACGTTACGTAACAGCTATGGCGACAGGAAAAGTATCCATCCACAAAGTTAAAAATAAATAAATTTTTCCAAATCATAGAAAACAGCGGCCTCAGTGCGACGGAGTACAGGATAAGCGCTGGCAAAAAAAAAAAAAAAAAAAAAAAAAAAAAAAAGTGTTTCGTGCTGATGTATTTTCACCTCCATATCAGTCTATTGTTATATCTTTCTAACGTTCATTTTACCTGCCAGGGTGTAGTTCTGAAGAAACAATGTCGGTACCACAGCGGGAAACTTTGGGACAGTAACTCCTCAACTTATCGGTTCTGAAGTATCCTTTATTTACTCTCCACAAATATTTTTGAAGGAGGAGGACAGGGAGGCCAAAGTTTTTCACTATTTAGAGCTCACTGGACACGAGGCACTAATCCAGTAAGGTTACAATAACTGAAGAAAGCTAATGTCAGTAACGACAGTAAATGTCTTGACGTGGGTTGGAACAAGACTCGCTTCGAATAATGTAATAGCAGACCACTGCCACCTCGACTGAAAAGCCCAAGAAATTACCTGGATTTCTCTTAACAGAACCATCTTTTGTGAGAAAACTCCTAGGTTCTTCAGTTCCCAGTGTTTCTTCCGGGAGGTAGC
Source organism: Locusta migratoria (assembly GCA_026315105.1). Lineage (NCBI taxonomy): Eukaryota > Metazoa > Arthropoda > Insecta > Orthoptera > Acrididae > Locusta > Locusta migratoria. The sequence goes on along the minus strand of CM048755.1, from coordinate 77,111,177 downwards.
GTTCATGCAATAAAAATGTAACCATTGCCCGTGGTCTAGTGATTAGCGTTGCAGTCTAGACTCTGGGTTCACCACCAGGTCGCATATTTTCTTTTCTCGAGGAATGAGTGTTGTGTTGCCTTCATCATCGTTTGGTTGTTACTGACTCGCAAGTCGCCCAAGTGTCGTCTAATGAAAAGACTTGCACCGGCTGGCCGAACATCCCAAATAGTCTCCCGGCCAATAATGCCATACGCATATTTCATTTCAAAGCCTATTACTATGTTAATAAGCGTAAAGCGTCGCACGGCGCCTTCGAGCACATACAACAGTGTACTTCATTCCGTTAAAAGTAGCAGCCATCAATTGCTGGACTGATGAATTCCGCAGGCGTAAAGCTCCAGTTAGTAGGAATAGTGGAAATATACTCCTAGCGTAAAATATGCGGGTTTTTTTTCTTTTTTTTTGTAAGAATTAATACTAAAATGTTGCTAACGTGTTTGGGATGCGTTCTGGCTAAAATGGGAAAACACCAGTCAGATACATAACATAGCACAGACACAATTTTCTTTTACCTACGGAAAAACGTCAAAGAAAATAAATATTTAAATATCCGTAATAGTGAACGTTCGAACCAACACAGTAATTATTTCATAAAATTCAGCTTTCGAAATTCCAGGAACCAGTTTTCAGCAAAGAATTTTTAAATATTCTCCAGCCTCCTTGTCTCGTTTCTGTAGACTTGATTAATTATAATTCACATAAAGGCACGCAAACAATTTTTATTCCCGTATTCCGTCCATAAATGGAACGATAAGAACCACTGAATAAGATGAGAGAAAAATAAAAATACAAAAGCCACTGGGGCAACTGCGATGCCTCTTTCTATAGTTGCGCACTAACGTTCCGACATATTGCTGTAGCACTGATACTTTATTTCATCAACCAGTACGGGAGGATTTGAAGATCATGAACAGCTACTCTAACATTCTGATTGGCTCTACGTACATCATTAAAGTAAGTTATAGTCTTTCAATTTACAGTTTCGCAGAAACATATACAATATAGGTTCCTACTTTCAAAAGTTCTGGACACAGGTAATATAATAATAATCTACGAAGTGTTGGTGTTTGTGAAACATCTGGGAGAAAAAACGAGCTTGTGGTTCTAGACGTATGAAATCTGTCAGAAAATACATCAGTCGGCAACTTGTTGGTGAGAGCTATTTAATGAAATCGGTAGTCGCTACAGACATTTTTTTATTAGTGTAAGAGGCATAGACAGATTTCTTGGTCTCTATTTTGTTTTTTTGTTATTTTGGGTGATTAACGCTGACATGAGTCATTCATATGAGGGATGAACCTAGTCATCTCTTTTTTTCTCTGTGCAGTTTTAATGAAAAATGTTCATGTCTCCCTATACAATGGCTTCAATTTATGCCTTGTCATTCATTAATACCATGTCTAAAAGGTTTAATTTTTTGTGCTGCAATCTCTGAATATTTTTTTCTTCTCCTACGACGGCGCATTAACGCTACGTCGTATGTGCAATACAGTTAACAATATCGGTGTAACTCAGCGTAACTAAAACAATTTATAAACTTTTTCGTAGTATTGTCTCTCAGTGTCGTTAAGGTATGGACCCTGTTTTCAAAGGTAGTACATTTTGGGGAGATTTTTGCGATACAATACGTTAATGAATAATGTACTTGATGAAAAAAATAAGAATGAAATGAATCGATCAACCGGTTTTGAAAATGTTATACCATCAAGCGCTATGATATGCGGTATGTGTCCCTGGCGAAACCTCAAGGTAGGTGAACCGTAACATCAGTTTACGTAATAACGTACAGGAACTGTCCCATATATACACATTATAAAACAAAGTCTTCTTGCCGCCTCTATCTGTCCTCGATAAATTTTCCACCAATGGACGGCGTACTTCATGGATAAGGTTTAAGGTGCGCGCCAGTGGGTTTGTGAGATGAGAAAAATCTGCGAAACAGCAATAAATACTCCTAGGGAAAGCTATGAACTTCACCGTACATATGAAAATGCGTTTATTGTTTCACAGTACAATGCTTGCACGATTTAGTCATTCAGACTTTCTTTTCTATACTACCAATACGAAATATTCAAACATCTCGACTGTTGCAGGGCATTGAAATAACTTCAATAACGAAGTTGAAAATTTGTACTGGACCGGGGTTCGAAACCTCATTTCCCGATTCGTGCCAGCGGTCGCCTGCTACATCTACATACATTCTTCGCAATCTGCCCAACGTGAATAGCGAAGGGTACCTAGTACTGTACCACCACTAGTTACTTGCCTTCCTGTTCCTCTCCTATACAGAGCGAGGGAAAAACGAATACTTGTATGCATCTTTGCAAGCCCTAATCTCGCTGATCTCATCTTTGATGTTTTTACGCGAAATGTAAGATGGTTGTAGTAGAATCATTCTGCAGTCCGCTTCAAATTCAGGCCTACTAAATATCTTCGACAGTGATTCTCCTAAAGAACGTCGCCTTCCTTCCAGCAATGCCGATTAGAGTTCCCGAAGCATTTCAGTAGTACTCAAGCATTTATCGGGCCTGCAAGTAACAAACCTAGCCGCCCGCCTCTGAATTGCTTCTATGTCTTCCGTTAAACCGATCTGGTGGAGATCCCAAACATGAGCAATACTCAAACGGGACCACACAAGCGTTTTATATGCGGTCTCCTTTACAGAAGAATGACACCTTCCCAAAATTCTCCCAATAAACCGAAGTCTTCCATTCGCCTTCCCCACGACTGCATTTATATGGTCGTTCCATTTCATATCGCTGTGCAGCGATACGCCTAGCCGCGGCGGAGTGGCAGAGCGCATTGAGGGGCTATGCTCCGATGCGCGTGGCCGTTCCCCGGCGGGGGTTAGAATCCTCCCTCGGGCGTGGATGTTTGTGTTGTCTTAAGTATAAGTTAGTTTGTAAGTTTAGGGGCTGATGACCCCGCGGTCAAGTCCCATCAGTTTAACAAACATTTGAACAAATATTTCGTTACGCCTAGATATTTGACGCGTCTCTGTCAAGCAGTTCACTATTAATTACGGGATTGTTTCTCCTACTCAGGTGCATCACCTTGCCTTTTTCTACATTTAGAGCTAGCTGCCTTAACCCTGATGCTATCAGACACGCTTCCCGTCACGCACAAATTCTCACACTGCCAGGGTAGTGCCTCCTGCCATCACTTCTTGCTGCTCCCAGCTTTAACTGTATTCCCGTAACGAATCGGGCGTCCGCATAGACGTGTCATTTGCCTATTGGCTTTATATATGCGATTATACAAGTAGATACGGTGTCTTTTGTTACGAACGTGTCGTATATTTATTTCATTGCCATGCAACAGTCGGGATGTTTGAATATTTGAAAATAGTAAATTTACTGCTGTCAGTGTCAACCAATCCTTTGATACTGGCGGGTCATCGCTCGTGACACCAGCGGTCTATTCCTCGTCACGTAGGGGTGTCCCATGCTTTTGAACAGACAGTCTATTTGTATTGCTCTTGCAAGAACTTGCCAGGTAATAATACAGGCCATAATTGGAAAGGAGACACCGCAGGAGGAAATGTTTCCTGTGAAATAAAAAATAAATCTTTGTATCGATGAAAGTGATTCTAGCCGGCCGCGGTGGCCGAGGGGACTGAGGCGCTTCAGTCACGGTCTGCACGGCCACTACGGTCGGGGGTTCGAATCCCCCTCGGGCATGGATATTTGTGCCGTCCTTAGTTGTAGGTAGTTCATAAGTAGTTTGTAAGTTTAGGGACTGATGACCCCGTAGTTAAGTCCCTTAAGCTTAACAAACATTTGAACATTTGAAAGTGATTCTAGAAATTAGTTATTGCTGATATGTATGCGATATTGGATGTAGATTTCAACGTTTACATCTTCGTGTACGAGATGCTCCTCTGTAAAACGATGTTACCGACTTGTAACCTGACCGCTGTTGCCAATCGGTACAAATTCTTCAATATTTGTTGGCATCATGAGTCACATTTACGCTCGAGTAAATAGTTGCAATCAGGTTTTGTATTGCAGGGCACCACACAACCAAAGACATTTCGCCACAAGAAAAACTATCTTCATGAAAGAAACATGTATGTGACATTTGTGTGGAAGTGAACACCCATCTGATGATGAACTGAAAGGTTCGAAACCGGTAACAGCGCTATTTAGTTAATAAATAGCATAATCAGAAATGGTTGGTTGCTGTCATCTTTATTGTAAGAATCACCCTGTGTTTCATACACAACCCCAGGGGTCAAAATGTCAGTTTTTGACAAAATAGCAAATTCTTCATCACTGAAGGAGTGTCTGCGGCTGTACAGCTTAAATAGCACCTACATTTCGGAAAAGGAGCTGAAATGATAATTTTGGCGTATTTATTGTATAGTTCCTGGGGTAACTACCCATCCACTCCCTTGTTTGGAGAGATATAATAATCTGTGTGTAGACCTTGTAGGTGCCTTAATGAAGACGAAGGAAATACGTTTTCAGTTTTGGTGTTCGTGAATATCAGAGACGACAAACGCCAATTTTTTTAACAAACCCGGTTGAATCACGTACACTCCTGGCTGTTAAAATTGCTACACCATGAAGATGACGTGCTACAGACGCGAAATTTAACCGACAGGAAGAAGATGCTGCGATATGCAAATGATTAGCTTTCCAGAGCATTCACACAAGGTTGGCGCCGGTGCCGATACCTACAACGTGCTGACGTGAGGAAAGTTCCAAGCGATTACTCAAACACAAACAGCAGTTGACAGACGTTGCCTGGTGAAACGTTGTTGTGATGCCTCGTGTAAGGAGGAGAATTCAGGTTCAGAATTAGAAAAGACAAATTCACCATTATACGAGGGCGAATCCATTTCCTAGTTATGTCCATTTAATAAACTATATACTCATTGGTAACAAGGCTGTGACAGCGTACATTGTTCACTTGGCCACATAGTCCCCAAGACTCTAAATATTTCTAATAACAGACAACCTACTTTTCGATTCCAGATGAGTAGAAAATCACTTTTATCGTCTGGTTATAGCCGCTTCCACGTCTTCATCGTTTCGGAATCGTCGTCCACCGAGATCATTTTACATGTTGCCGAACACTGGAAAATCGCTTAGCGCTATGTCTGCACTGTGAAGATGATGTTCCCAATACCTCCCACTGCAATCGCTGCAACACTTCTGACGTTTGGCGGGCCGTCTGCTGGTGTTGCGTTATCCAGAGAGAAAAATCCCTTTGGACAATGTGGAGCAGAGTTGATTGTCAGGTCATTCCGTCACAAAGCGCTGGAGGTGATTTCTGCGCACCTGCAATCGAAAAGATCGTTATCCGTACTCTTGAGGATTATGTGGAAAAGTCAGTTTCATTGTATGTTGTCATAGCCGTGTCGCGTATGTGTAAGCCGTTTAATAAAAGGCCGTAGCCTGGAAGCGTAGCTTACTTTTTGATTCACCCTCGTAGGTAGCCGGTCAGTTTGCCGGATTACCTACTTTAAACAGAAATATAGTCTCTTTGGAATGTAAATCGTTTGTCTCTAATCAGCTATAGTCCGTTTTTGCGAGATCGGTCGTACACGTTCATTAGCAGCTAAGTGCTCAGTCTTCTTAATAGCTTAGACTCCTTCCTAAGATAATCCTATATCAAAATCAAGTTCTTCATTAAAAAATTAAACGTTCTGTACGGGGAACAAAAATATATTCAATGGCTTCAAGAATTTGTTTTTAGCGTCATTTATAAAAGGTCCCGAGAGCTGCATGAAGTCGTTTCACTAGAATAATACATTCAGCAGTTTTGGCCATTGAAAACAGCACACTCACACAGACATGATAACAACATTGGTCTTTTATCTGCATAACCTTATTGTATACCAACTTTATTCCGTTTTAATACTCGTGCTTGTGTTTTAGCTTGGAACGTGCCATACTTTCGTTGTCTTCCAATTGATCGCTGAAATTTAAAACGGATGTGTATATTTTTGACTAAAGGCGGTCACCTGGCAGACGTGTCTACATTCACGGTTTTGCACTATCGAGTAATGACATGAAATACCAACTAAAACGAGAATTACCAGGATACTTACACCTGACTGAATAAATATGTTGAAAAAATTTGGAAAAGACGCAGGCACTTTGAGAACAAATAAAAGTAGGATGAAATTTGTATACGTTGATGACGAAATTCTTCAAACAAAAATCTTTGTCTCCAAATACTCAGACTCTTCACACTGACTTGATTCTGAACATTTAAAAGTAGGATGAAATCTGTATATGTTGATGACGAAATTGTTCAAACAAAAACCTTTGTCTCCAAATACTCAGACTCTTCACACTGACTTGATTCTAAACATTATGAAGTTTTTGTATGAGCGAGAAACAAATATTTCGTAGTAATAAAATGATTGCAGTAGCTACTGAAACGCATGAAGTTATTAGAAAGAAATTTGAAGCACATTTTCAACGTAGTACTTTCATTTGGCGTGAAGATCCTCAATAAATCTCACTTCTTCAAGTAAAGATACTGTACACTTGCTTGTTAAACTATCAAATGCTGTTAAATAAAATTTATTGGTATAAGCGTACCTGCGTTGTTTTGCAATTCTTGTTTGTAAATATAAGTTCCCTTTCTTCACAATAACCTTTCACCTACCATATATCGCATTATATATACTGCATAAATATTTTCTTTATTGCCTTTAGGTTGCATTTCAGTCGGAATATTTCACACATTTCTCTGAACAATCCAGTATAAAAAGCCGTTATTATAGGTTTCCCTCGTAACAGTGCCGGCGGAGACATTGAACGGCCATGTTCGGTACAAGAGTTAAGCTCTATCTTCTTTCTTGTATCTTTCATTTCTTCCCCTACAGCCTCTCATTCACGTGTAGCGCACACATTCTAGGCCGCAGCCATGTTCTCCCATAGGAAATAATCGTATTCCTTTGTTCGCGTGCTGCGTTGTACGTATGCAATAGCCTCTGTAGGTCGTCGCTTCTGCCTGTATTTTACTGCCACAAATGTTACTGCTTCGCCGTAAGCGCTACACAAGAACGTAGCTGCGACACTGCAGCAAACATAACGCGGAGACAAGAGTTTTGCATCTGCCCGCTAGAGTCGATTGCTTCCCGGCGAGCCATTATGCGTAAGAAAACAATGAGGCGCACGCAGCCAATGGTAGACGAGGCTGCCATGAAAGTGGGCGGGTCCACTTCACACTAGCACCGCCTGCCGGTACATGCGGGAGTTAAGAGGTAGAGAGAGGGTCAAGGCTGGCGCGCCGCCGCTCCACCGCCTTCTAACACCTCAGCCACAGCCTTGTAGCACCTCCGCCGCTGAAACCACACGCGCTCCTCCCAGCAGTCGACGCAGTTTCGCCAGCGTCCACCGCGCAAACGAATAATTGTACACCAAAAGCCGCAGTATAGAAGCATCCTTGCACTCTTTAAATTTATATAGCACTGACTAGTTTTAAAATAAAGTATTTGTATTCACGTGCAAGCTCTTCTTTCGCGTCAAAGACCTTTCGTCTGCATACAAACGGCTTATGGTATGCGGCATTACTGGTACCACCATTTGTAACGTAAGAGAAACATATAAATTGAAAGCATAGTCCATCAGACCGCAATTTTTAGCAGTCGTTATATGTGAACCCAAAACGCTATAATTATTTGTTTTGATCTGGTATTTTAAAACATACAATTCATACTTTCAGTGTACAGTAACTCACTTTTATTTTATTAAAAAACTCGACTATGGTTGGTTAGTTTAATGATCAAATAGACCAGGCTATACGTCCCTTCTACCGTATTAAAAATATTCCAACAGTGATGATACAAAATATAACTTTCAAAGGTCGAATCGTTTTTGACATAACCGCAATAAATTGTATTTAATTAAACACAGTCCAATGTATTCTACCAAAAGAAAAAAAAGCAAACCGCGACAATAAAGACTCACAATATCACTTATAGTTTTATAAAGTAATATACTGCAAAATCAAGGTGTCATGCCTGTGGGAGTGCTTTTAGTCGCGGCTTACGAAAAGCAAGGAAACACCTGGGGTCCGTTCTAGCCCCCGAACCCGCAGGGGGAACTTCGGGAATTTAAGTTAGATACGTAAGTCTTGCATGTTCTCAGCAAAGTACACTGAAATCTGATAAAATAGTATTAACGGAATGTTTATCGTAGCACGAAATTGAAGTTTTTCATTAGAAATAATTGAAACGTTCAATGAATAAAAAATCGTTAATACAGTTAGCAACTGTTTCATTTTCCTAGTGGTAACTGCCTGATCTATAAGTGTTCCCATTTCTAGAGAAAAAGATATTGTGAGGTTTTACGTTTTTACGTGCTTTCTCCTAGTGGGCGACGTTCTTGCCCCTGTTAAATCTTCCTTAGTCCGCCAATAATGCTGTCACTGAAGTTACTCAAGTATCAGTCATTTTACTTCTCGTCGAGTTGTCCTGGATTCGACCACCACCAGGATTAACTTGTAAACAGCCCTAGCAAAACAACAGAAAATAGTCTTAAATAAAATCTTTTCCCGTTGAGACACTGGTGCGCCCTCACACAGCTTCACTTGGATCAGAAGCAGAGCTCAGAAGTGCATGTACTAAAAGCAAGACACATTTAATAATCAACGTTAGGATGACATATTTCTCCCGATGTTTTCATAAATGTAGCACATAGTGCAGAACTCAAATGAGGTTTTAAAATCGCTGCCCGCCATCCAGATATACACGGCTTACCATTTCTAAGGAACGAAGACACTGTTGGACAGAAGTGATGGATGACATGAAACAGTAGAGATATAGTGATACCATAGGCGAATCCAGTGGAAAGGGGGATGTACTATGCGGATGTAGTCCCCCCCCCCCCCCCTCAGAAAGATAACTGCTCAGACTCAACAGCCTAGAAAATAATCGTATACATAGATGTTTTCCTAATCGGATTCCCATTAAGGAATAAAACCTCCTTGGGAGGCTCCCTGACCTAGCTGACAGTGGCCGAACGAATACTAAAATCACGCTGCTTCCAAGACAAAACGAATTCTTCAGCCATTATGCACGTCTGTTACTCGCAATGTCAGACCTCCACGCCAGAAGAACCGCCCTGTTAAGTGAAACGCAAACTCTTCAAATTTTCCGGCGAAGATTTCAACTGCAGGGCATATCTCTCAGTGATTTCTTTCCTCGTGCTTGTCCAATCCCAGCTTGTGCTCCGTCACTAATGCCCCTATCATCGATGCTACATTATATTGTAAACTTACTGCCTATTTTTGCCATCCACCTCGACGTTTTACATCTGACCTTTAGAACACGTTTGCAAGCTCGCTTGTCGGGCATTGTTCTCTTCCTGCTAAATGCTCGCCAGATAATACGTGTAAAGACGTGGACGTGCCAGCTCATTTTACCTGCAGGTCAGACCAGACTTGCTGCTTAACGAGATTTGCGCTCTCGGCATTTTCCAACGGCAGTTGACGGCTTTATTTCGCGCGCAAACCACAGTCTTTGTTTAAGAAGATGGACGCGCGTAAAATTCCCACGTCAGCTTTGTTGAAACACACATTTATTTTTTATCCACTTGCTAATCAATTTGTTATGTCTGTAGTACCTATATAAATAAAAACTTAAATATCCGTGCACATTTTATATGACAAAAAAGGAAAGTCTATCTTGTAAGTAAGGACATCAGAGAAATTCACGAAATTGGATAAACATAATGTTGGAGGCGTTGCATTCATATTAATTTAATAAGACACCAGAAAACGCGAAGCTGGAAGAAAGAAAACTGAATACATCAGGCTGCGTACCAACTAGATTTTGTATTGTAACACGACGCCTCTACGAACAATGCTACATTCAGATTAAAATTGTGTGCCGGAACCGGGACTCGAACCTGGGATCTTTGCCTTTCGCGGGTAAGCGCACTACCGACTGTGCTATCCCGACACGACTCACGATGCCGCCTCACAACTTTACTTCCGCCAGTACCTCGCCTCCTACTTTCCAACCTTCACAGAAGCTCTCCTGCAAACACGCAAGACTAGCACTCCTGGAAGAAAGGATATGGTGGAGACATGGCTTAGCCACAGCCTAAGGGATGTTTCCAGAATGAAACTTCACTCTGCAGCGGAGTGTGCGCTGATATGAAACTTCCTGGCAGATTAAAATTGTGTGCCGGAACCGGGACTCGAACCTGGGACCTTTGCCTTTCGCGGGCAAGTGCACTTACGAAGGTCCCAGGTTCGAGTCCCGGTTCCGGCACACAATTTTAATCTGCCAGGAAGTTTCATATCAGCGCACACTCCGCTGCAGAGTGAAGTTTCATTCTGGAATACTACATTAAGGTTCTGCAATGAGCGACCAAGTATTTTCTGTTAAATAGCATTTACGGTGGCAAATCACACCAAGAAAGACGCGTCTTTTATTAATTTTCAATGTGTCGTTGTCTTAAAACGACGTAGTTCGATAGCACGAGAGTTACAAAACAAAAATAAGTAATACGAAAAAATCTTTACCATCAATATGACATATATGGTAATTTACTAATAACAAACCATAACAATAGTAAGTTTTAGATCAATCCTCAATGTCCTGGTCCATAGAAATAGCATCTATCCATAAGCCTGGCAGCTTCGGCCTCTGAAGTAGAAAGTCGTCTGATATGGTGTCTATTCCACAGCATATCAATTACTGTATATATGCCCCCGCAGAAGCTATTAAGAATATCTGTGCGGATGCTTACGCATGCTCGATCCCTTGCGGGAACAAGGAGGGCTGCGAGCAAAAGGAAGCAATATGCAGCGGGCACTGCCATCGTAGAGTGTGGGAAACGTGCCTGGGTAGCATAACTGCTTGAGGCGACAGCGGGAAATCCGGGTTCCAATCCCAGCCCAGCACAAATTTTCAACTTTGCAATTGAAGTTATTTCATTTCTCTCAAAAAAATGTTTGAAATGTTTGTATAGTCTATGGAACTTAACTACAGGGTCATCAGTCCCTAAACTTACAAACTACTTATGAACTACCTACGAACTAGGACGGCACAAATATCCATGCCCGAGGGGGGATTCGAACCCCCGACCGTAGTGGCCGTGCAGACCGTGACTGAAGCGCCTCAGTCCCCGCGGCCGGCTTTTTTCATTTCTCTGCAAAGGTTGATGTGTGTTACTATTTCAAATTCTTTCAAAAAATGTGCAAATGTTTGTAAATAAATCGCACCAAACTGCGTGGTCATCAGTCCGTAGCTTACAAACTACTTAAGGTAAGGTAAACTAACTTAAGGACAAACGCACTCACCCATGCCCCAGGGAGGACTCGAACCTCCGACGGCGAGCAGCCGCGCGCTCCGCAGCGAGGCGCCTAAGACCGCTCGGCTACTCCACCGCGGCTCAAATTCTTTCATCTCATTGGTTCTACTCCACGTGAAACGTTGCTGAAATGTTGCAGAACTTACTGTTAGTTTCGCGTCACGAAATGGCTTCTCAACGCGTAAGTGCTGCAAATGGTGAACATCTCCACGTCAACGTTGGTTTCTTTAGCTATCTCGGCTTCAGGAGAGTCACAGGAGAAAAAAAAAGGGTTCCAAGGCCACGGTCCGCTTATAATCGACATTTATATGCAACAAACGCAGTCTGTGTTGTTCTTAGGCAGACTCTTGCAAAAGAGTAGGAAGTATTCGTTATGTAAACGACATAAAGCTACCGCGAAGAAAGAACGTGAACACAGCGGTTATTTTACTCGAGAATATGATGGAGTAGACAGGTGGAATGTGTGTTGTAAAGACAAGGTTTGTAAAAGGCACGGCAACAGCATGTGGAGAGGCATGGTGTGAGGAGATGGCTGCGGCCGGCGTGTACTTTGACCGCGCGCCTGCCAGGGTCAAGGTAACGGTCTGCGCCACACATCCTCCTTCCCTTCCCACCGCCACTGCATGCACCCGTGTCGCAAATCCAGGACCTCAGGTGCTCACTTATCACTTGTCACCGTCAATTTAGCTTTGCTATTTCCTTACTTATGGGCAGGGCTGGGAGATGACGGTTTAACGTCTCATCGTTACAGATAAACACGTTGGATAAGCATCTACATCTACATACATACTCCGCAATTCGCCGTAAGGTGCGTGGCGGAAGGTACACTGTACCACTATTAGGCATTTCCTTTCCTATTCCACTCGCAAATTGAACGAGGAAAAAAAGAATGCCTATATGCCTCCGTACGAGCCCTAATTTCTCTTATCTTGTCTTTGTGATCTTTACGCGAAATGTAAGTAGGCGGCTGCAAGATCGTACTACACTCAAATTCCGGCCCTCTAAATTTACTTAACAGAAATTCACGAAAAGAACGCCGTCTTTCTTCCAGCGATCCCCAATTGAGTTGCCGGAGCATTTCCGTGACACTCGCGCATTGGTCGAACCTACCGGTAACAAATCTAGCTGCTCGTCTCTGGACCGCCTCTATGTCTTCCTTTAAACTGATGTGCTGCGGGCCCCAAACACTTGAGCATTACTCAAGACGTGGTCGTACAAGCGTTTTATACGCGGTCTCCTTTACAGGTGAAGTACATCTTCCCAAAATTCTCCCAATAAACCGAAGTCGGCTATCCGCCTTACAACTGTCCTTACATGCTCGTTCCATTTCATATCGCTCTGCAATGTTACGTCTAGATATTTGAATGACGCGACAGCATCAACCAGCTCACTACTAATGCTGTATTCGAACCTTATGGGATTGTTTTTCCTACTCATGCGCATCACCTTACATTTTTCTACATTGAGAGCTAGCTGCCAATCTTCGCACCAACCAGAAATTTTATCTAAGTCATCCTGTATGCTATTACAGTCAGTTACAGACGACACCCTCCCATACACCACAGCATCATCAGCAAACAGCCGCAAATTACAACTTACTGTCCATCAGATCATTTATATAGATAGAAAATAATAGCGGTCCTATCACACTCCCCTGGGGCACGCCTGACGATACACTCGTCTCTGATGAACACTCACTGTCGAGAACAACGTACTGCGTTCTATTACTTAGGAAATCTTCCAACCAGTCACAAATCTGAGAACCTACTCCGTAAACTCGTATCTTCGTTAGCAGTCTGCAGTGTGGCACCGCGTAGAACGCCTTTGTGGGAGTACGTCGGGTGCTCTTGTTATAAACAGCCTTGTATTCCACAGAAAGCCTGATGCAGAATAGGTAGACTTGGACGTGACCTACAACTACTCCCAAATACGAGACCAGTGCCAAACCATTACTTTGAGTAGCCCTGTACAGGTAAGAGGCCAATCATGCGTAGTATCAGTATATACGGGTACTCTGGTACTGCAGCTCTTGCTGACGGCCGTCGCGGAATAGCCGTGCACACTAAATCGTCTTGCTGTGGTGCGCGCGGCCGTTCTCCGTCGGAAGTTCGAGTCCTGCCTCGGGCACGGTGTGTGTGTGTGTGTGTGTGTGTGTGTGTGTGTGTGTGTGTGTTGTTCTTAGGCTAAGTTAGTTTAAGAAGGTTTTGAGTTTAGGGACCTATGGCCACTGTAGTTAGGTCCCATAACTTTACAAACACGTGAACATCTTGCTGACAGAATAATGATTAGACACAAGTCTTAATGAATATATGATAGGATGGATAAAGCAATCGGTCGATACCGTCCGCAATTTTTTTTTCTTTTTAACTGAAGAAAGGGAAAATTTTGACTTTAGCTGCATATGCCAAAAATGTTCAAATGTTTGTTAAACTTATGGGACTTAACTACGGGGTCATCAGTCCCTAAACTTACAAACTACTTATGAACTACTTACGAACTAGGACGGCACAAATATCCATGCCCGAGGGGGATTCGAACCCCCGACCGTAGTGGCCGTGCAGACCGTGACTGAAGCGCCTCAGTCCCCTCGGCCACCGCGGCCGGCTACAGCAATTACATCCCCGTAAGAAATATACTGTAGGAAATCGCGTTTGAGTATAGACTTGATGACAAATCTGTAGATGAATACCTTTCGTTTAAAACAAAAATGAAGGAAATCTAAAAAGTAGTTTTGTCTGGCCGCCTGACTTTAATTTTCGTAGATTCTTTTTAATATATAAAATATTGCTCTCACAAAAGTAACAGGACCAGTCAGTATTTACTTCCGTGCAATTCACCCTTAAAGTCTCTTGTGTGAAATTTGCGGCACTGACTGCCTTATAAATAGACAATATAGAGAATAAACACGTCGACGGCACGGCATTGCGCTGTTTCAGTACTGTTGCGTCTGGGAATGCTGCCACTTGAGAAGCGTCCTGGAATGTTTTGACGTCCCATTTCGTAACGTCCAGGAAATTTCTTCAACATTTTTGTTGAATAATGCTGCTGTACTCTAGGAATGCATAGTTTCGAGGTGAATTTTTATGACAGAATCTATGCTGCTGTCTGTTTCCGATGCGTACGACTATGTTTGGTATGTTCTCTCTTACGATAATTACGTTTCCTTGAAAGAAAACTCCGCATCACCCTCATGTGGAAGTACGTAGGACTACAAACCTATTCGGAATAGAAACAGCCCACGAAAAGAAACAGCTGCGTCTGGGATATTCTCGCACGGTTGATAAGAGAAACGACGATAAAAGCGAGCGCGAGGTGGCACATTGTGACTCGCAGCACGACCTCGATGGTCGCCGTTTGGCCAGTCCGTGCCCAGCGCGTTGATGTGAAAGGCGCAAGCATTCCGTCAGTCCAGCCTTGAGTGTGGCCGGGATGTGCCGAACCGCCGACGCCAATCAAATACACACATCGGCGCTGCTTTCAGGTAGCCAACCGTTAATTTGGTACACAAATTAGTAAACTGTGGCCTGCGTGCAGGTAATACTCCGCTAACACTGAACTCTAGGCCAAGGCATTCGACATTCCTCTCAAGTTGCGAGAGCGCAAAATGTAACGTTCCCACTCTGGATAGCATTTACATAAAAAAAACATCTCGAAATATAGAACCGAAACTACTGTTTTTACTTCATTTTATTTTCTTTCAGGCAAAGCCCATTTTATTCAAAGGTAACAAAATTCCGAATATAACAACTTTGTAAACATAATCTATTCGAATATGCAGATGCTATGTGTAAATAAAATGTAAGTAATAATGTATTGAACATTATTCTCATCTATTACCTTCCACAAAAAATGTGTAACATGTTGTTCCCGCTGACCATTTGACAATGGGATAACGCCTAAACGGCTGTAGTGAAGAAATGAATTTTGTTTCATCACCATACAAGGATAAATAACTCTGTGTAAAAGTTTTGTTACTATCTATACTACCCTACGGGCCCTGCACAGAAGGAGAAAAGAACACTAGCTTCATTACAAAATATAAAACACAGTTGAACGGAATAAGTGCTCATTAATGTACAATATTCTACATACTCGAGTTGGTGAGGGATTCATTACAATAACGTCGTTTTTCGTTGCGACAAGATGTACTCACGAAATTTCGAACACCACCTTCTCATCCGTATGCGAAAATACACTGCTCAAAGCAGTCAGGGGATCAGATGAGATATCATACACAACATGGTAATTTGATTCCTTAATTGAGATTGTGCCAGTCCACCACAATATTGCAATAAAGTAAAAAGTTTCAGCTTGATGGCTGATATGAAATGTTTATTTTACAAAAAATTTTACATATTGATTTCGTTCCCATGATGGAACATTATCAGTGCAGAATGTAAGTCATGATGACAAGTGTACTTTCATAAAACATTTAATGGTCATATCCATAAAATAACTAAATAGGTCTTCCTGGAATACGTCATAAGTTTAAAAGCAGTCAAGGCGCCATTTTGAATGACTTGGAGGTCCGTACGTCCGCCAATACTAACTCCTGCCCAAACCATTCGTGTACCACCATGATACGGTAATATTTTCTGCACGTAAGCCGGATTGTTCAGAGTTCCACGTTCTCTCCGAATGAGTGAACGACTATTGTCCGAGTGCACACGAAATCTTGACTCGTCTCATCTACAAACAGATCCCGGTACCACTCGTTAAGACTCCAGTCGTGCCGCGGTGGAGTAGCCGAGCGGTCTAAAGCGTCTCGCTGCGGTGCGCGCGGTTGCTCGCCGTGGAGGTTCCAGTCCTCCCTGGGGCATGGGTGTGTGTGTTTGTCCTTAGGATAGTTTATCTAGGTTTAAGTAGTTTGTAAGCTACGGACGGATGATCACGCAGTTTGGTCCGATAGATTTACAAACATTCGAACATTTTGAACTCCAGTCGTGATGTTCCTCCGGCCAGTTTCTGCGGGCTAAACGGTGTCATTGTTTTAATGGGACACATACCATAGGCCTGCGTGCGTAGAGGCAACACCGTGGTGTCGGCAGAGGCCATATTTCCGAACGCGATTTTGGACTGTGTTGAAAATGTGTGTCCTGTTGCTGCAGCTGAGTTGCATTCAGCTTCATGTCTGGATGGGCTGTTAACTGGAGATAACGGTCTCCTCTTGCTGATGTTACCCAAGGACGACCTTGGCTCTGCCTTTTTTGAACGGTTCGCGCCCAGGTACCTGGAAATTACACTTTGTGACACTCCAATAGCTGCAACCACATTCTCTCTGTCTGTCCCGCTTCCAACCTTCCTGAGGCTTTCACGGCATAGCTTCGGGTAGGTCACGTTGCACTACCTGCTCACTACACTATCTGAACCCAACAGTTCGCGTCATTCGTTTGGTAGAGTAAACCCAAGTGAACACCAACCCCCTCTGCTGCAAATTTCTGTTATTACCACTGTCTCGGTTGCCGTAATGTTGTTGTCTCCACTCCGTAGATCCGACAGAAAGACGTCGAACTATTTTAGTTCATTATGTCGATACCAGTACCTGAGAACCTAGATATCTCAGCTGATCCCCTAGTTGTTGTGACCAGTGTATATTACTCACTTGCACCTACATAGGTTGTTGTTTGTTAAGCTTAAGGGACGTAACTACGGGGTCATCAGTCCCTAGACTTACAAACTACTTACGAACTACCTACAACTAAGGACGGCACAAATATCCATGCCCGAGGGGGGATTCGAACCCCCGACCGTAGTGGCCGTGCAGACCGAGACTGAAGCGCCTCAGTCCCCTCGGCCACCGCGGCCGGCCACCTACATAGGGAGAATTGACCATTATAATAATAAACGAGAAATCAGAGCTCGAATGGAGAGATTTAAATTGTCTTTCTTCCCGCGCTGTTCGAGAATAAAATCGCAACTTAAGCGTGATTTGCAGAGTACCGATATAGCGAAAGTTTTTCTAAATGTTTGCGAATCGTGTAATTGAGGCAGTCTGCACACATCCAAGCTGGCCGGTACATTTTTTTTTTTTCTTTTCCCGCAATGACCTGCCAACTAGTTAGTAAGACGGGTAGTATTTTATGTTGTGAATTTTTACACACACAGTATGATTTAGTCTTATAATGAGTAAAGTTTAAAAATATACGGCTTAAACTATTTGTGAAATAAAACCGTAAATAATAATTGAAAATTTTAATTTAAATAATTTGTGTGGAAGAGAGAAATAATAAAGTTGATCTAAGGATTATGGAGGAAGGAAGGAATCTTAGGCTTTAACGTCCCGTCGACAGCATGGTCATTAGAGACGGAGCTTGCTCGGATTTTTGGGTAAGGAGGGAGGAAGGAGATCGGGCGTGCCCTTTGAAAGGAACCAACCCGGCATTTGCCTGGAGCGATTAAGGGAAATCACGGAAAACCTAAATCTGGATGGCCGGAGGTGGATTTGAACCACCATCCTTCCAAATACGAGTGCAGTGTGTTACCACTGCGCCACCTCGCTCGGTTAAAGGATAATGACAAGTAACATTATGACATACATAACGTGGGGATTCATATAATGGGATTCTCGCATTTAAGAAGACCGTCGTCGTTAATCTGGGGGGGGGGGGGGGGGGGGAATGGAACCGGGATCGGCGTATGCCTAACCGACGTCTGCTGGGTACGTTTTGTATCAGAATCACTATGACCGCCTCTAGTGACAAGAACGCTTGTTAGTAAGTCTCTTGGGGAGCTCGAACCTCTATGCATTTTCTCTTGATCTTTTCCTAAGATATACAGGATATCTCAGGTGCTTTGCTGAATATTAAGGGATATGACAGAGAAAAAACCATTCGAATCAAAAAAGTCTAGTACATATGGTCTCTTTTCATACTGCTTAAATAATAATTTTAATTTTCATATGTGTTCTCGTTAAATGCATCTTTCCTGCAGTCTGCAGAACTAGTGCCCATAGGACATACGTGTTTATTTAAACGCCAGTGTCGACTATACTTTTTTCAAAAATGTTCAAATGTTTGTATAACTTATGGGACTTTAAACTACGGGGTCATCAGTCCCTAAACTTACAAACTACTTACAAACTAGCTAATACTAAGGACGGCACAAATATCCATGCCCGAGGGGGGATTCGAACCCCCGACCGTAGTGGCCGTGCAGACCGTGACTGGAGCGCCTCAGTTCCCTCATACCTTTTTCCTCGGGCTCACTGGTTGCGCCCCGGGTGAAACAGTTTTCACACTACCTTTTGCAATCGTGACGTCATTGTGACGTAGCGGCACTGTAAAGTCGACCTGAAACCAGACTATCGATTTGTCGATCGCTGTTGCGAGTTAATGTTTAGGACAGTGTAAAGGCCAATTCACACGTCACGTCACCGTCCGTCAGAACATTCCGCAATGTATTTCTAATGGCGATATTTACACTGTCCGTCACGGCACCTTTTTCGAGAAGAATGTTTTAACAGAACGCCCGTCTGCTAACATCGGAAGTTAACCTACTTTCGTCACGCGAATTACATGTTGCAGTCGACGATTGCATTGTTTATATGAAAAATGTGTCTTAGTTATCTTTATTTTGTTGTTATACTTCGTTTTAATGGAAAATCTCAAATGTTTCATGACGACTTAAATATTTTTGTCAATTGAGTGTCCCCCTAAAATCGAGGTTGGATATCTGAAACCAAAAAATGGTTTATGTTACGTAACATTGTAACAGAAACGACTGAAGCAAACTGTTTATTTGATTGAGATTGTAATTTGATTACGCATTTTTCATTACATAATATTTTAAATGAAAAAGTCAGTTCTAATGAAGGATTTAATGAAAGACAAAACGTTCAGTTGTTTACGACGGTATTAAAGTGTAAGCGGACACATCGTAACGAATAAATTAAACAGGCGCTATTTATACTCTTATAAGTATTGTTTGATGTTTTCATATTTTTATTTTTTTGCTTAAAAATTGATGTCGATGTTCAAGAATGTGATAGTATAGCGCGTGCAATACTTCCTGCGTTTTAATCAGAAATTTTTGTTTGTTGTGTACAATGCTTGCCCGTAAACGATAATCAGTTAGTGTTAAAAAGAGTAGTAGGTAGCCTACTTACTACTTTTAAATGTCCCCTACAGCACTGTAGTAACCAATCTATGAAAAACATATATGCTTATACTTCGTTGTAGAAATTACCAATTTACTAGTAATTATGAATAGCATTGAGCTTTTCTGATATGAATGTGCTAATACAAACAAATGCTACTTACAGTGAGAACGACATTACTGGAACACGTTTAAATAACATTCCAGTCAAATATCCCCTTAAATTACTATAATTTACAATTGCCTGTACCAGTTTAAAAAAAAAGTCTTAACCTTCCTTTATACACTTTTCTATTGCCCTATGGTGTATTTTCTCAACAGTAAACTAGTATAGCGAACTGGCTGATCACGGCATACGCCTATTTAAAATTATTTAGCTTTATCTCAAGTAAACAAGTAATCGAAAGGCACACATCTCACACTGGCTCGTTCACAACTCGATAGTCGAAAGCTGACGGGTGACGTCACGATTGCAAATGGTAGTGTGAAAACTGTTTCACCCGTTGCGCCCCATTTGACACAGTTCATTAGTGTATAAGAGCAACTTTGCGGGAACATCCCGTGCCATGGAGAACCAAAGATATCCACGTCACAGCAGTCTAGGGATGTAATGAACGTCACCTTTGGCTCCCGCAGATTTGCTCATCCGCCTCCGGCAGGCTCCAGCGAACGTGCTAGTTTGAAGATGAAATGTGAGACGCGCACAGGTGCCTCACAAAGAACTACCGCTACTCCAGATCGCCACAGGTGTGCCCACTGTCGACGGGATTAGCGCCATTTCTAAAGATCCTTCTGTACGAGCGCTGGAAGCTGGAAATACCCCACCAACGGCTGCAGCTCCAGCCACGCTTTACAGTTACTTGCTGTGACAGCCAGTTGGCATCTGCCAGTCATAAGGAAACATTAGAGAACTCGAGTAGACGCAAATAATGTCAATCTGTTCCAGAAAATAATATTTATAAACTTCAGAAAGTGCTGGAAATTAACAGTAAGGGTAGATAGAACAAAGAAAAAATGTCAGCCTCACCGTTCTTGATTCACAAGGCCGTATTACAAATTAAAAAAAAATAAATAAATAAAAATAAAAAATTAAAACTATGAACAAACTTGAGGTATTACGAATGGTATGCGTTGAACACAAATTAAAAAGAAGTTGATAAGTTTGTAATAAAATGATTGCTCTTCAAGGATTCTCGTCTGATTTCGCCGAGTGTCTGCGATTTCACCACTTAATACAATATTTCATACGCCGTTACTTTTTTATCTTCTTCACATATAAAGCAGAGTGTCCGTTTGTTTGTGTGTACATATTGCATACAAAGCTACAATTTTGTTCCAATCTTTATTAAATTTTGCATACGTCAGTCTCTATCCATAAGGACGGTCGCCGTGATTGTAAGCACCACGAACAACACATAGTTCACGAGATATGACGTCATAGACAATGAGTTGCACGAAAAACTGCTGCATCACGCGAAAATGTTGCACATTTCCTCCTAAACCACTGGACCCATTTTAACCAAATTTGGTACACGTGTTCCTTACCGTGAGGTACGAATCGCTGCAATGGTAAGAACCACAATACGACACGTGGTTCAGGTCTATAACGCCATAAACAATAGGAGTTGCAAGAAACTGCCACATAAAGCGGCGAGACTTTATAAATACAGTACATAAGAATGAGAGTACTGAGCGATTTGCAGCAAACTTTAAACATAATTTCAAACCTTTTTCAAACTTTTTCTCGCTGACAACCAGAGCAAAATGATGAAAAGTTTCTCGCTCGATATAACGTTGCAATTTATAATTTCTACTTTACATATTGTACCTGCAGGAAATTTTATAGACAATATACACACATACAGCTGAATGTACCTTCGAAATTGTATCACAATACGACATCATGAGGTATGAGGACATTACGAGTAACGTTCATAGAGAACCGCCCCATCACGCATCGAGTTTCAAACTATTACTTCTTTACTATGAACTGTAAATGTTCAAATGTTTGTAAAGTCTATGGGACTTAACTACGGGGTCATCAGTCCCTAAACTTACAAACTACTTATGAACTACTTACGAACTAGGACGGCACAAATATCCATGCCCGAGGGGGGATTCGAACCCCCGACCGCAGTGGCCGTGCAGACCGTGACTGGAGCGCCTCAGTCTCCTCGGCCACCGCGGCCGGCTATGAACTGTATTCGCAACAGCTTCTACAGGACTTATACAAGTGAATATATACATGCAACATTGTACAATTGTACAACATATCATTCAATAAATATGAGATAATATATCCAAGATATATCCTATAGCCGGCCGCGGTGGCCGAGGAGACTGAGGCGCTACAGTCACGGTCAGCACGGTCACTACGGTCGGGGGTTCGAATCCCCCCTCGGGCATGGATATTTGTGCCGTCCTAGTTTGTAAGTAGTTCATAAGTAGTTTGTAAGTTTAGGGACTGATGACACCGTAGTTAAGTCCCATAAGCTTAACAACCATTTGAAAACATATCTCCTATAAAAATAACATGTTTACGGTAAAAGTGGATGGGCAGCGAGAGAGAGGATAGGTCAAGTACTAACTCAAGGCTTGAATAAATTAATAAATCCTCGGGCATCGCCGGGTTTTCAGCTACTTTTCAATATATTTTGTAATCGTTCATTATATAAGTAATTTTTGTTATTTGAAATATAAACTGCTAATTTTACAGAGTAATATTCTTATTCAGAAATGATTATTTAAATGATACACTCTCACCGCCTCTGACAAAGAAATTGCGCAGCCGGTGAATCAGAATATGGTTCCTGAAAATCTTCCTCCGTTATTCCGTACGCTATCCTGTCACGGTTTTTATCTTTTTCGGTCACTGTTGGAAGTTAGGGAGGGGAGATGCAATCTCACGTCATCGTCTAGATCATCAGAGTTCAGAGGGAGGCGGATGCCTCAAGGGATATATCTGTTTGTTGAAGGTACGACACAGAAAAACCGCAAAAAATCACTGTTGCCTTGTGAGCATCTGAAAGCCCGTCTCAAATGTCGAGGAGAGTTCCTACAACATAATGCATGTTTCATCTCGCTCCTTCTCACCTATACAAAGCCCGTGATGCCATCGCAGTGAAGAAAGAAAACTTAAATAGGGGAAAGATTTGAAGTGAAAGGAAGGGTGTTGCATAAGTGCCAACTCTCCCGATTTAGGCGGGAGTCTCCCGATTTTTCACTTTTTCTTCCGCCCCCGATTTTTCCACTATTTCTCCCGATTTTTATCTATCATCGTGATACTTAGGTTTGGTTTAAAAAGTATCGAAACTAATAGAAATGAGAAGTCGCGCGAGACTTGTATATAGATTATTTCTACACCTTCCCGCGCATTTCCAGATATACGTGTACTGAATCAGTGTTTAGTGTTGTGCTTTGTTTGGACATGTTTCATAGTGAAGTGAAGTCAGTTTAGTGTTTTTCATCGATTTAAACCTTTTGAGTGAGCAGCTACGATTGTTAAGTTTCGTAATTGAGGAAATGCAAGTTTAATCTAAAGAGCTATTTTACGTGAACATGATGGCAAACAAATATAAGTTTTTAAGTATTATTCGGAACGATTTCTGTGTGTTATTGAGTCTAGAAAAGGTCAGTTTTTCCCATTTTGCACTTCTATATCACATGGTGGAAAATCCGGCTTATAAAAACATGTGGAAACAAATAAGCACAAAGAAAATGAGAAATGTGTGACTAGCAAGAGAAAAACTGAATTTTGGTGAAAAAAGTGAAAGTGATCGCTTTATTCATGCAGACGGCTTGCCTACGTCATTCATTTTAGAGCTAAAAAGGTTCAAATGTGGCTGCAGTTTTGGATTTCTCAAATCTCCTGATTTTTTGAAGAATCTCCTGATTGTTTAAACTGGGTCTCCTGATCTTTACGTTCTGAAGGTTGGCAGGTATGGTGTTGGAATACCACGGGGGCATTGCACGGAAGTTTGATCCCTAACGCCAGTTTTTGTACTCTTCTCGTGCTCGTATATTGAACTGAAGACAGGTAAGAATTAAAAGGACAGTTGGAATTTAAACATGGCAACTGCGTCCGTGACGTAATCGTATCTTCTTTGTGAGATATGGTGCCCGTCGAAGCGCGATAAACTGCGATGTAGATGTATTTTATTTCTCGGTCTTTAGGCTTCGACAGGGCCGGCGTCAGCTATTTTTAATAGAGTATTTGATAAATTTTGAAAGAAGGCGCCTCTGGCATTGATTTAACAGAGACAGCTTAGCCCGGTATTAAAAGAAAACACTTGAAAAGGCAGGCTGAGTCGTTTGTTTCACGGGGTTTGATCAATGCGGCGAATTAACGCAGAAGGCAGCTGAATGGGCAGACCGCGGACGAGTCAGGGGGCGTCGACTCGAGATGGGACGA
The DNA here is from genome assembly GCA_026315105.1 of Locusta migratoria. Classification (NCBI taxonomy): domain Eukaryota; kingdom Metazoa; phylum Arthropoda; class Insecta; order Orthoptera; family Acrididae; genus Locusta; species Locusta migratoria. The sequence goes on along the minus strand of CM048755.1, from coordinate 77,087,345 downwards.
TAAAGATTTGAGGGCTCGAGTCGCCTTATCGTTGTTTGACAAGTGCTCGTGGAAAGCTGGCCGCGCCACAAAGCCCTTTCACTGCCTTATCTGGCCCGGCTTGATTTGAATGAAGATACAAAACAGTTACAAAGCGACTGCGGACAGGCGCGCGACAAAAGCTGTAACGCCACCGCAATGAAAGGACCCGCGGCTTTTCATTCGCGGGGGCATTTCCCGGAATCCGCTGGCCGCAGGTTCTGCCTTCCGATTCCAGTTATGTATCGAGTCCTTTGATTCCAGAAGCCTTTCAAAATGCCAAATGTTGTTTTTCATCTTCAGCATTGCTCCTCAAAAACTGATCATCATCTCCTGGCCCTCAAATTTGACCGACATACACTGTAAAAACAGAGCTTCTTCTACCTAGCTCAATAAGCGACGAATATGATGTAAAATAGTGTTCAAAACAACTCGCAGATGCTCAACGTCCTGGTTTTTTTAAGTTATGCTGTAGAACAGTGTTTTTCAATCTTTTCGAATATGTGACCCTCTTCCAAATAAAAATATTCTGGCGAACCGCCCCCTCCCGTCCCATCCTCACGAACGATAACAAAACTATGTTATCTCAAAGGAAGAAAATTTCATCTTCTTTCTTTTCCTTCAGCTTTCTTTCAAATTGTTGGAGGAAGTGTTTTGGGTATTTTTCGAACGAAACTCATATTATTTTTAAATGATTTCCGACAAAAATATATTTTGCATAACGAGTGTTGCACTCTTCAGACGAGACTCAGAAGCAAATTATGCTCATTAAGAAAGATCCCATGGTATAGACATTTGTAGAGAAGTAGATATTTTTCCTAATTTTTGAGAATTACTTATTGTAACATGTCCTTTTACGTATTGACTGATTTCTGAAAAGTTTTCAGATTTTCCGATTATTCATCTACATCTACATGGGATACTCTGCAAATCACATTTAAGTGCCTGGCAGAGGGTTCATTGAACCACCATTATATTATTTATCTCCCATTCCATTCTCGAATAGCGCGCGGGAAGACAGAACACCTGAATCTCTCCGTTCGAGCTCTGATTTCTCGTATTTTATGTTGATGATCATTTCTACCTATGTAAGTGGGAGTCAACGATATATTTTCGCATTCGGAGGAGAATGTTGGTGATTGGAGTTTCGTAAGTAGCCCACGCCGCAGCGATAAGCGCCGTTGTTGTAATGATTCCCATGCCAGATCCTGTATCATTTCCGTAACGCTGTCTCCTCTGTATCGTGACAATACCAACGAGCTGCCTTTCTTTGGACTCTTTCGATGTCCTCCGTCAAACCCACCTGATAAGGATCCCACACTGGGCAGCAATACTCCAAAAATGGATGGACAAGTGTAGTGTTTGCAGTTTCTTTTGTAGTTCTGTTGCATCTTTTAAGGGTTCTGCCAATAAAACGCAGTCTAAGGTTCGCCTTTCCCACGATATTATCTACGTGTTCTTTCCAATTTAAGTTTGAAGTAATAGTAATTCCTAAGTATTTTGTGGAGTTTACGGCCTTCACTGTTGATTGATTTACCTTGTAAACAAAGTTTAACGGATTTCTTTTCGAACTCATGTGGGTGACTTCACACTTCTCATTATTAACACATTGTATTATAAAATAATCTATGATTTATTCAATTAATAATTAATGTTTGACAAGGAACTCCGTAATTATAACATTAAATAAATGTCACTTAGGGATACGTTTTTGTATTACTGAAGTGCAAGTACTTCCTCATGTGACGGCGAAGAAGACTCTGCGACCTCCCTGGTGATCACGACCATCAGGTTGAGAAACACTGTGGTAGAACATTGTTTAAAGTAATTTTTCTGACAGAATAACTATTTATTTTGTCAAAATACCTCGAATAATTGGGGGAATAATTATTTAAACTGGTTAAAGGCATAACAGTCTAGCCTTCCATGCACTTCATATATAACTTGTGGCGAAGATCAGCAGGGCTTTTAATCAAGGCAGCAAACTGTGGGAAACGCGGGCAGATCATGTAACTGGAATCAGAGAACCGCCAAATCACTGTGCCAACATTACGATTTTATCAGGGCCTTATAATTACTGTACCAAAATATACAGAGGGGCCGTAAAATTCAGAAGCACAAAAACAACTTTAATAAAGACATTGTGGGCGTTAGTGGTAAATGCAGCAAACAATGCCTGGCCTTCCCTACTGCAAGCTACATAACACTGCCCTTGTAGGCAGCGGTCCGATGATATCACGAAGCCGACCGTTGCGCGGATACGGCCTGCTGAACTTGTTTCAGTTTGTGTTGTTGTCTGTGTCTTTGCGGTCTCTGATGATGTTCTCAGCACTGGGAGACGAAACGTTTGCAGAGACCACAAAGCTCAAATATCTTACCTCTCCTTTTGTACTTACTTTTTGCGTCATACAATCATATAACAAAGCATTAAAAGCTGTCATCCTTTCTGGTAAATGAGAAGTAAGCCATTGGAGTGACTTATATCTTCGAAAAACTTTTTAATTGCTCGTTTTCGGTAGCAAATATTTTTCTGTTTGTAGCCTGTGGATGAGTATGCCACTGTCTCTCTGCAGCAGAGGTTTCCTACGTCATTGGCAAGACTTTGTGCTAGGTGTCAGGTGAAGACGATCGTACTCAGATGATCACTGAATTCTGCGTCCTGTAATCACTAATATCGTGGAGTGACGTGTGCCGGTCTGGTTTCTATACCATTTATTCCATTCAGAGAGATCGCCGCCTACGAACATAAATAATGCTCTGGAAACAGCCTTGATGACAACGCGTTGCCACTCCCAGTGGTCACGACAACGCCCGTCCATTATTATGCCTGTATTCGGACGTGCGTACTCGAAAACAGTCGCAAGAATAATGGACGAACGACTGCCGGCGTCGTTTGTGTTTCATGTTCGTTAGTATTGCCAGATACTGTCTTATTCGTTATTATTTATTGCCATACACTCAATTAAAATTGAAATAAAAACGCAAGAGGCCGCTTTTATGACGAAAACTTAAACGGGCGGATAGAAAGACAAAATTTAAAATATCGAGGGCGTTGTAGAATGGGTGTTGGCTGTGGGTGGATGTGTGGAGGAATCGGCGGTGACCCCCGTCATTCTTGTGCAATGATTTTGGCACACCGTGGGAACAAAGGTCAGAATAGTGAGACGAGAATTTCAATACTCCTCCCCACCATTAGGTTTGATATGTGAGTCAGTAATTTGCTCCGAAACACGTTAACTTACCGCTATACATTTCCTGTACACCTTTCCCAGGTAATACTGTATAATATGTTCATGATGCTGCTGACGTAGTTGTTAAAAACTGCGACTCCTTAGAAATGATGTCTCAAATAATTACTCGGGTAGTGTCAAGCTGTCTTCATTCTACGATTAGTTCGTGGACCTCGCAAGCCAAACAAATGAGTAATGGATTTTCGGTCGGCGGCCGCGGTGGCCGAGGGGACTGGGGCGCTTCAGTCACGGTCTGCACGGCCACTACGGTCGGGGGTTCGAATCCCCCCTCGGGCATGGATATTTGTGCGGTCCTTAGTGTTAGTTAGTTCATAAGTAGTTTGTAAGTTTAGGGACTGATGACCCCGTAGTTAAGTCCCATAAGCTATACAAACATTTGAACATTTTGATTTTCGGTCAGAGTGTAGTTTTCAGGTCGTTTCGATACGATCAGAAACCAAATGTTTGTATATCTATGGTACTTAACTACTGTGATTATCAGCCCCTAGCTTTACAAATTACTTAAACTAACCCAAGGACAACACACACACACACACCCATGCCCGAGGGCGGACTCGAACCTACGACGGGGATCAACCGCGCGCTCCGCAGCAAGGTGCCTTGAGCGCTCGGCCATTCCGGCGCGGCGATTCGATATAATCGAGTGCTAGACTGGCTCCTATTTGCATCTCACATACTTTCATTAGAAGGAAGAAAGACTAGGGTCTAACGTCCTGGTGACAATGTGGCCATTAGAAACGGAACACAAACTCGGATTGTTTTGATAAGGATGGGGAAGGAACTCGGCTGTGCCCTTTGAAAGGAAAACCTAAATCTGGATGACCGGAGACAGATTTGAACCGGCGTCCTTCCGAATGCGAGTCGATTGAGCTCACCATTGAGCCACGTCTCTCGACACTTTTCCTTCAAGTTGCTTTCATCTTCTTCTTCTTCTTCTGACGCTGCCTTGTCTATTCCATGTTTTGTCGACACACCATTTTGAATTTAATGCCTTGGTGATCTGAAAAGATCTACTGGGCCTTCAGACCACTTCCTGATGTCTGATGACCAGCGTGTATTATACTATCAGACTGTTTTTTCCTGCCACAGATGATACTCTGCTGGGTGTGCAATAAAATTTTCTTCTCTTAATAGATCAAAGAAAGCATCCGACTTTGCTGTATCGTTTCACCATCGCTAGGCGCATATCAATGAAACTAAAATACGGATAATTCCACTTATTTTGTCGACATAAGGAGTCTATAACTTTTCTATGTCCACGGTGGCCCATTTTCATGTTACTATCTTAGTCATTTAAGTGAAATAAAAAATGTTTTAGCTGTGAGGTAAGGTATTTGTTGTGAAATCTCGCCAGTTGTGGGGCATTGACACTAATCAGAAGTCATATTTTCTCTGTGTAATAACTTCATTGATAAAGAGAAAAATCTTATAACTGAAATGTACCACTCAACTGAGAAATATTGTCGTAATCGGACTCCTTTTTACGCATGCTACTTGTGCTACGAAAGAGGTGTCATCCGCGAACTTACTTTTGGTCGATAGTTAGACGTCCTTCTTCTCACTAAAGGTGAGAAATGGTGGTAGATTGAAGTATTGCTTTGACCTTAACAGCTTCCTCAAGTCCTTCCTTCAGTGGAGCGATTGAAGTTCTAAGGTAACCGCCCCTGCCAGAGGACAGTTTCAATCTGTCACTGCAGCCTAAAGTTAAATCAGGTTTGAGATATTTACGCCTGATGGCTTGTAGATGGCTGTTCGTGGCCACTTCGAAGTGATCTCTTCATGAGACTGACGACAAACATTAGCTGGTTCTCCGGGAGACATTGTGTCGTGTAGTGTTAGCAGGGTTTTATAGGCTCGCCTTCTAACTGTGACGGCCCCGAGTCGATTCCCTGTCTGACCCCCGGCATATAAACTGTCCTGAGTCACCGACAGTGCGCACTCGGCCTGGTAGCGAAAGTTAGTGGCTGTTCTTTGTGTGACGTCAAGCAATGAACCCATCGACACCTACGCCGCGGGAGAATGCTAGCCGCTCACTGCGCAAGGACGCCGCCAACACGGCAACGCCCATCCCTTCAATCATCCCACTCCTCCACATTCACAGAGCGAAACAGTACCGACCTAATGCGACACTGCTATCCCAGGTCAGGTCGCGAGGTGACAGTCTGCTGGCCTAACAAATTATACGGGGACGATAGTGATATGCACAGATACAGACGGCGGTTGTGCAAAGGCGGTGCGGTGGCACAGCTGTCCGGTGATCCACGGCAAAATGTTTCTCGTGCGATTAGCGCCCGAACGACTGGAATTACAGACTGAAAGGGGAATAGTGGTTACAACTAGAAGCATGGCACATTCCATTTCGAAATGTTGTTGTTGTTATGGTCTTCAGTCCGGAGACTGGTTTCATGCAGCTCTCCACCCTACTCTATCCTGAGCAAGCCTTTTCATCTCCTCATAAGAACGGCAACCCACATCCACCTGAATCTGCTTACTATACGCGTCTCTTGGTCTCCCTCTGCGATTTTTACCCCACACACTTCCCTCCAATGCTAAATTTACGATTCCCCGATGTCTAAGAATGTGTCCTACCAAGCGATCCCTTATTTTAGCCAGGGTATGCCAAAAATTCCTTTTCTCGCCAATTCTGTTCAGTGCTTCTTCATTGGTTATGCGATCTACCCACCTAATCTTCAGCCTTCTTCTGTAACACCACATTTCAAAAGCCTCTATTCTCTTCCTGTCCGCACTGCTTATCGTCCATGTTTCACTCCCGTACAAGGCAACACTCCACACAAATGCCTTCAGAAAAGACTTCCTTACACTTAAATCAATATTCGATGTTAGCAAACTAATGTTTTTCAAAAATGCTTTTCTTCCCATTGCCATTCTGCATTTTATATCCTCTGTACTGCGACCATCACATGTTATTTTACTACCCAAGTAACAAAACTCATCTACCACCTTCAATGTTTCGTTACCTAATCTAATTCCTTCAGCATCGCCTGATTTTCTAAGACCACATTCCATTATTTTTGTTTTGCTCTTGTTAATGTTCATTTTATACGATTTCTTCAACACACTGTCCATTCCATTCGAAAATCGTTTGGAAATTCAGTGATCCGTAGTGTCAAACGTGCGTCGAGAATACATTTCAGGTATTACCTGTCAACACGCACAACGCAGTGGTCGACGGCCTGCACTTAACTAAAGGCCGAGAGCAGTTGTCAGTGGTGACAGACAAGAAATATTCTTGCGGAAATTTCAATGGGGCCTGTTTGATCATCCTCCATACAGCTCGGACCTCTCTCCAAAAGACTTTCATCTCTTCTTACACCTAAAATCTGTCCTCGGTGGTCAACACTTCAACGATGATAAATGGTTGAATACACAGGCGGCAACCTTCTGAGAAGGATGCATGCAAAAACTTGTGGCACGCTATGACAAGTGCCTACAAATTTCGGCAGTTATGTGGTAAAGTGTGCTCTTCGGTTGCACAGTGGTAGAGTGCCTGACTACAAATCCAAAGGTCGCGGGTTCGATCCCCGCCAGGTCCTAGGATTTTTATCTGTCACTTTCCACTTCTTTCCCCTCTGGCAGTATTGCTCATGTGAAAAATACCGAGTAGCACCGTGGTTCGGAACCCACGTTAAACTGTAGGTCCCCCTATAACTGGCTGGGTAAGTCAGTTCGAAGGTCGGAGGAAGGCAACGGCATACCACCTCCAAACAGGACCATGCCTAGTAAAGCACTGTGGTGTTCAAACCAATCTTCGGATTGTTGACTGCTTTACCTTTTTTATGTGGAAAAGTAGTTTAAGAGTTGTAGAGTTTTGTGCAATAAAGATTTCTTCTGTATCTGTGTACAATTTCATTTTATTACCAAACGGAACTTACTTTCTGGATGCGCCTCGTAAAATATTTTCAGTGGCCTGAAATGAGAATTATCTACAATTTAATTTGTTTTCGTGGATCGAAAACAGTTCGTTAAAAATTGTAAAATATTGATTTTTTTACTTGCGAGAATTTTTTCTTTGATGAAACGCCGACGAGTTGCACAGTTCATGGCAGAGACGATTGCTTTAGTTTCTTCTCCCCTACACTTTATAAAAATTATCATCTAATATCTTAAATGTCGTAACAAATATAAACCTTGCAAAGTAACTTTGATACGTAGCGAAATAAAATACGTAATCATAGATGTCAAGGCAAGTATAGCCCACAACTCGAACCAACAGTTGACACTACAAACGTTGTTGCCTGACAAACGCATCTAGATGCCACGAGTTTCCGCTATTGCATTTATAAGCTATTTGAGTGTATCGCATACTACGAAATGAATGGGAACTATAGTTTGTGAGGAGGGCTCATTATAAGTCCTTCCCTCTCTAAATGACCCAGCTCACTGCGGAACACGTCTCGGTGATGACAAATTTGGTTAAATTGCTATTTTACAACTTATTATTGGACAACTATCTTCCTCGTCGCTGAAGTCGCTAACGCACGCTTCTCTGGTGGCGCTCGATTCAAATAAGTCGGTTCGAATCCTGAGTGTGCAAAATTTTCGCTTTCCTGTATCGCCGGGAAGGGAAGGAAACGTTGTGTTTGGTCATGAGTGTTTCGGATAAAATTCCAAATTACTCTTCTTCGCAGGTTCACACGCGATGCTGTTAATGGCGATCCGTCTATCGGATGGGGACGTTAAGCTCGGCGACACAAACCCAGCACTACGCTGTTCACGCTCTCGTGATAATCGTCCTCACAACGCAGATACACATTTGACATTCCATGACAAGCTGGATGAAGGCAAAGGGCAAACTAACTTGCCAAGAGTGATGATGCGTAATTGCAACAGCTGCTGCTCTTCGCTCGATTCCGGAGAATGTTACCAATTCGACTTATTATTGTTCCATTAATACTGCGTTTTCCAGACAAACAGTGAAGCAGGAAAATAGAGTACAAGCTAAGCTATAGGTGCAATAGCAATTATGTGCAACTGCTCATCTCATCTCTGCAGCTCATCGTCCTCAAAGTCTTGTGTTTCCTACCCCATCCATTAAGAATTTTCTATATTTTGACGTGGAACAACACCAGCGTGAAACATGTCTGCAGTAGCTGAATTTTACAGTTACTTTTATTTATCACATAAACCACACAGATTTATGGGTAATCCGAAGTTTGCTGTACAAGAATACATTCTTTTTCCATGTTGTAAGGGAAGGTAATTTGACTGTAACGTTCGTTCTTCGCAGTGAATATTACAGATCAAGCAGTAGTTTAGTTCGACAAGAATGTGGAAGATACGAAGTAGACTATGGGAAACACAAGTCAAAACGTCCTGACAAGTGGTTAAATTATACTCCTCCTTAACAGGTTCTTTCTAGCTCAGTTTATTTATCGCCTTTTTTTTTTTTTTTTTTCGTGATGATGATGATCGTGTGGCATTTATGACCGTTAGACCCCAACTGGGGTCGCGTTCAGCCTGCCTGGTGCAAGTCTCTTTATCTGACGCCACTTCGGCGACTTGTATGTCAATGATGATGAGGACGACACAACACCCAGTCCCCGAGTGGAGAAAATCTCCTACCCGACCGGGAATCGAACCCGGACCCCCTGCGTGGCAACCAACCACGCTGTCCACTGGACTACGGAGGCGGACTTTTATTTCGTTAAGGTATGTACTGTATGTATTGCGCTCTTAGATTAGTCCATAACTAGGAGTGTAGTACGCGGTACCTTTTGTGAAATCAGTGTACTCGAAGTCAGTCTCGAATCTACCTACTTCCGACGATCTGACCATTGTACCGTAGCGTCACCTTGTGTGGTCTATAGTTACCGTTCTGTGCATTGCACACACCCTATCGTTACGTACAGGAATCCATGTGTACTGGGTGGAGCGGTGTATGTTAGCGACGACCTCACCAGTAATCGAGAACGCAGGGAACCTTTAGGCTTGGCGAACTGGCCAACTTCTCCGTCTCTAGTGACCTTAGCGGAAGAAATAAAGTAACCCACATACACGGCGCCGTACTAGATCACCGCGCTGAGAGTGAGCGCAGCCTCTCGCCGTTATTACTGCAAGCGTGCCGTCATCATACGAACGTGCACCTTTCTAACCTGCACTGCCTAATGAAGCTGTCTATACAGCTCGCCAAATGCACGGAAAAATGGCGCATCTGTAGCCTCCTTGGACATAAAAGCTTAGCGATTCATAGGTGACGACAAATATCCTATTGTCTCCTGTCCTATGATGAAATCATCCCATAAACTCCCACTAAAATCAAAGTATGGAAAAATTCTACAAGTCAGTGAGTTTAAATATTTAGGAGAAATCATGCAGCCGGCCGTGGTGGCCGAGGGGACTAAGGCGCTCTAATCACGGTCTGCACGGCCACTACGGTCGGGGGTTCGAATCCCCCCTCGGGCATGGATATTTGTGCCGTCCTAGTTCGTAAGTAGTTCATAAGTAGTTTGTAAGTTTAGGGACTGATGACCCCGTAGTTAAGTCCCATAGACTATACAAACATTTGAACATTTAGAAATCATGCAAAAATCTGTGCTAAACACAAAAGCGAACGAAGAAAGAGTCTCAAAATTACAGAGAGCCTATAAACTCACCTGGTCCCACTACAATAAAAAATGGGTTGTACTGTGACGCTGAAGGTAAGTGGTTCGGAACCCCACTCCAGTACCTAAATTCTATTTTTCCTACAAGCGTTTCAGACACTGTTATTAATTAATTTTTTTATTATTTCGATTATTTTGGTCCAAAATGTTTGCAAAAACTTATAAAGCTACAAATCTAAAGTAGACCTAAAACACGTCAGTGCCATTTTTTCTGTCTGAGAGACAGGGAGACAGATTTCCTTTACCTCTGGTGTTTATTATATTTATAACCAGCCAACTATTGAGGTAACAGTATCCAATACTATGGGACAGAAGAAACAAAAGTCGGCGTATGTCGTACTGTACTCGTTCTTTGTTTCCCGCCGATGATCTGCATCCTTTTCCACCGAAGCTACAGTGAGTAGTATGGATATTATGACATTAATTAGTTGCAAATGTAATAATTACAATGCTCTATGTTACTATCACAGATTCATTTAAAAGACGTGGGAAGGACTGAACATTTTTTACGCACTTCTACGTTGTTTTACACATTTCTTCGTGCAATACTAAAATTGTAAGTTTCGAGACATTGTTTCGGGAGGGATTTTAAAAATAACAGCGAGCCTGTGAGGAAACCGTGTGAGAGGATAAGAACGGAGCTTCTCTTGCCTCGAGAGCAGCCGCAAAGAAAGAAGAGTGCGGGCTCTTTTCAGCGGCTGGAGGGGAGGCTTGTAGCCTCAAATATGTTTCCAAGAGCCACTCGATCATCCCCGTCGCTACACTTCGCTCTTCCATATTATTAATTAAGAAAATTAGCTAATTAGTAAGCGCCGCGGCATGTTCTTTTCTGTCTGCAGCAAAATTCCTTGACTTCAGGTGCACGCAGATCAGTATGCCGAATTAATTAAAAACTTCTGGCATGCAAAACAGCTTGGTTTTGATAACGATGGCGGTGTTCCAAAAGCAGGCCACTAGGGTGCGTGGGGGTGCTTTCAGATTTGTCGATCCTCATATTATGCAATGCTGTTTTGTGCTCTCTCTCTGCCGTCTTCTTTCTGCTCGCTAAATAGCGAAACTTCAACACTATTTTACGCTAAGTGTAATTTGTCGTACGTTACTCCTGCAGTTCCTTAACAAACCTAAAATATTCTCTAATGGGGGAGAAAATTTAGTTTGATATAAATCTTTTCTAAGTGTTTATCACAAGCTGACACACACGTTTCGGAAATTTTCACAGTGTTTCATGAATTCGTGCTTGTGTCTGTTTCTTGCCTTTCTTCTCTCTATGAAGTCTCACTGCGAAGAAATATTGATAGTAACTTATGGCGTTTCGTGCATGGGTATTACTGTGTTGTGATAGCTGTGCCGTGAAAAGGGTGTGTCCGGTTTTTAAGAAAATGGTACGATCGTGTCAAACTAAAAACATTATGGAAATAAAAATCGTATAATTGCCAGTTGATCGGAATGACTACTTAAAGTTACAGGTTTTCGTATGTGATATCGTTCGGAAACTACGGGACCTTTTGGATTGATTTACGGGATGTTATGCGTCCTTTTAAAACCGAAGAGGACCGTTTTGTCATGCTGCAATACGATTTACAGTGCAGAGTTTATGATAACATACGTGGACTGTAAACGCAATATGAAACCCGCTCGTACTGTAAGTTTTCACTTTCTACTCGATATAACGACCTACTTCTTCAAGTTAGGAAACTGTGACCTCGTGTTCTTTGCGATTTTTATCTTCGTTATACGTTTACTAAACATAATTTAAAACTGTTACTGTAATTTTTTTGTCCAAACACAGTTCATTTCATCTTCATGGTGATAGCGACATAAAAGTTTCTTATGCGCTAATTTCACCGTACACGCTCTAATTTGCTGTTAAAATTCTGATCAAGATATACTGACCATATAATTCCTGCACGGGTATGGGAAATCCCTTGTGCCATACTTGGTCTCTCTATAATTACAACCCCATCTATTGGGTGTCAATACCAAACACAACAAAGAAAAGGCCGAGAGCTCTAAGGCGCCTTGCTGCGGACTACGTGGCTGCTCCCTGTCGGAGGTTCGAGTCCTTCCACGGGCATGGGTGTCCTTAGCATGAGTTAAAGTAATTTGTAAGTCTGAGGACCGATGACTACTGCAGTTTGGTCCCATTGCTCTTTTTTTAGATTTGGGGGAAAATTATGGCCGTTCATTATTATCTGCTATTAAAATTTGTGATGCATTTACACTCAGCGCACTTTACAGATTAAATATGTGTCAAACTAATGGTAGAGTTGTAGATGTGGACCATGCAAATACAAAGCTACTGTACACTGGCGTTTAGTCGCGTACATTTCTACTAGTATTATAGCTTCTGGTACCTTACAAACTTGGTGGCTTTTAATATAGCGTAGATTTTTACAAATATCTGTAAACCACATCGAAATTGGTGCTTTTAAAAATTTGGGCTATTATAATAGTTTCATACTGTACTAGCAAATGTTTTGAACAATCGATTTCACACAAAACACTCCATCACGAGAGAGCTTAAATATGACATACTAATATACACTTCTGGCCATTAAAATTGCTACACCACGAAGATGACGTGCTACAGACGCGAAATTTAACCGACAGGGAGAAGATGCTGTGATATGCAAAATATTAGCTTTTCAGAGCATTAACATACGGTTGGCGCCGGTGGCGACACCTACAACGTGCTGACATGACGAAAGTTTCCAACCGATTTCTCATACACAAACAGCAGTAGAGCGCGTTGCCTGGTGAAACGTTGTTGTGACGCTTCGTGTAAGGAGGAGAAATGCGTGCCAACACGTTTCCGATTTTGATAAGGGTCGGATTGTAGCCTATCGCGATTGCGGTTTATCGTTTCGCGACGTTGCTGTTCGCGTTGGTCGCGATCCAATGACTGTTAGCAGACTCGGTGGCTGCAGGAGGGCAATACGGAACGCCGTGCTGGATCCCAACGGCCTCGTATCACTAGCAGGCGAGATGATAGGCATCTTATCCGCATGGCTGTAACGGATCGTGCAGCCACATCTCGACCCCTGAATCAACAGATGGAGTCGATTTCAAGACAACATCCATCTGCACGAACAGTTTGACGACGTTTGCAGGAGCATGGACTTTCAGCTCGGAGACCATGGCTGAGGTTACTCTTGACGCTGAATTACAGACAGGGGCGCAATGACAAACGTGGGTGCACGAATGGCAAAACGTCATTTTTTCGGATGTATCCAGGTTCTGTTTACGGCATCATGATGGTCGCATTCGTGTTTGGCGACATCGCGGTGAACGCACATTGTGTGTATTCGTCATCGCCATACTGGCGTATCACCCGGCGTGATGGCATTGGGTGCCATTGGTTACACGTCTCGGTCATCTCTTGTTCGCATCGACAGCACTTTGAACAGTGGCCGTTACATTTCAGATGTGTTACGACCCGTGGCTCTACCCTTCATTCGATTTCTGCGAAACCCCAACATTTCAGCAGGATAATGCACGACGACACGTTGCAGGTCCTGTACGGGCCTTTCTGGATACGGAAAATGTTCGACTGCTGCCCTGGTCAGCATATTTTCCAGATCTCTCACAAATTGAAAACGTCTGGTCAATGGTGACCGAGCAACTGGCTCGTCACAATAAGCCAGGCACTACTCTTGATGAGATGTGGTATCGCGTTGAAGCTGCATGGGCATCTGTACCTGTACACGCCATCCAAGCTCTGTTTGACTCAATGCCCAGGTTTATCAAGGCTGTTATTAAGGCCAGAGGTGGTTGTTCTGGGTACTGATTTCTCAGGATCTATGCATCGAAATTGCGTGAAAATGTAATCACATGTCAGTTCTAGTATGATATATAGTATAAGACTCGCGAGATATGTTGAGGACTACTGTTGTTAACATAACCTTGTAGAATTCAGACCTTCTAGCCATTCGGGCAATGAAAGTATGCATTTGTAGTTCTTGTAGGAGTATTCAGGAATGGTGCTTCGCTTTTTTATTGTAAATGAAGGAGATGTTGTATTCTGTTTCGTTATGCAGAAATTACGAACGTCGAGGTGAGCCAAAGAGATTCCTGAAGCTTGGAGGTGCTACTCGTAGTTCCACGAAGTCTTTGCTTTCGTTGATGGGTTACATCAATCGATTGCCTGTTGGAGTGTTGTATATTTAGGTGTCACACACCAGCGCGAAATTGAAAAGCAGCTCAAATCCCTCGATATAGGAAATGGGCAGAGGAGCTGATGCGGCGTCCCAAATGGATATGCGTAGCTTAGGCCGTGCATACAGTTTACCGGTGGATCAGCGCAGCATCTTTTACGTGACTGCAAACAGGTCCGCGTTACTCTAGTCTAAAAGAGGGGCAGCAATACCGACCCGCAGATCCCAGACCTCCCTCACTCTTGTCAATTTTTTGCTAGATAGAAGATACCGGATTTCAGATCGATATCGTGTTTCTTGACTTCCAGAAAATCTTCGATACTGTTCCGCTCTATCGCACATTAAGTATAAGACGCGCATACGAAATATCTGAATATGTATCTGATGATTGTGTTTTAGGCTTCTTTGCTAAGAGGCGTCTGTGTTACCCTTAGTGGTGAAAGGCGATACGTGGATGCCACCATGTATCCCACACTGAAGTAGAAACGCAGAATTAATATGTCTACTGTCTGCGACAAAAAATATGAGGCCACGCGAAATCCATTGACGTAGTACTTTTTGCGTGGTAGCCACACAGAGATATCCGGGTTCTATACCCGCAGCACGCAGCGAGGCATTGATGAGCAAGTAATTGACGAAAAGTCAACGAGTACAACAGAAGTGATATCTAGCGTTCCCCAGGGAAGTCTTACAGGGCCCCTACTGCTCCTCGTCTTCGGGAGTTAGGAGAAATTTCAGCAGCTGGTTTAGGCTTTTTGTGGATGATGCTGTCATTTATCGTCTAGTGAAGTCACTATAGGATCAAAAGCAACTGAAAAACGATGTATATATCAGTATGGTGCAAAAATGGCAGTTGACCTTAAGTAATGAAAAGTGTGAGATCGTATGAGCACGAAAAGAAATCCAGTTAACTTTATTTCACACGATAAATCAGTCAAATCTAATTGAACTAATAGCTAGGAATTACAACCACGAACAATCTAAATTGGAAAGAACACACGGAAAATATTTTGCATGAGAGAAACCGAAGGCTGCGTTTCGACAGAATACTTAGGGCAAGCAAAAGAGCCGCGAAGGAAACTTTCTGCAGTACACTTGTCTGTCTCGTTTTGGGGTACTGTTGCGCATTGTGGGCTCCTCGCCGTCAGGGGCTGACGGAGAATGGACTAAAGATCAGAGAAGGGCAGATGGTTTTGTATTATCGTGATACAGAGGAGAGAGTGTCGCGCAAATAATGCGCACTTAAGTTGGAAATCATTAAAAGAAAGCCGACATTGATTGTTGCAAAATCTACTTACGAAATTTATTTCACCAATTTTCTCCTCCGAATGAGAACATATTTTGTTGGCATCCATGTACATCGTGAGACGTGATCATCATAATAAAATAAATCAGGTGTAAATCGGAAAGGTTAGTTGTTCCTTTTTCCACGTGTTAGTCCGAAAGCGGTTCCACGAACACTGCCGGGCACTGAAAAGCGAATTGCAGAGTGGCTATGCACTGCTATATGTAGAACTGGCGAGCTGCATTACGGAGACGTGGCGGAGAAAACTTCCAAAGGTAACATTAATGACTGGGAGAGGAATAAAAGGTAGGCTTAGAGTTTAGTCGATGTCATGAGAGAGGAAAGTGAAGTCGAGTTGGATGAAGCTGATTAGGGCATAAGCACAGACATTTTTTTATGTTATTGTTATTTTAGGGTTATCATTCTGTCATTCCCCAGAGGAGATTTCGGGAAATCTCAGACGTCTAGAATAGGATGCCGTCATGGGAATTTGTGCACTGCGGCAGGTCGTACCTGGAAGTAGGATTTGGGTGTCTGGCGTGTTGGAAGAGCAGTGTCCCGACGCACGCATAGGGGATCCATTTGAATAAAGAATACATAATGGAAGCGAGACGTCATGGCGGGCAGTGTGGGTGATGTAATTACAAGGCTACGACTCCAGTTTTCCCACGGCCTCGCCTGCACGTGACGGACATGCTGTCCAACACAGTGAAAGGTTTGTTGTGAAAGATTGCCATTTTGTGATTAACTGCACGGAATCTGTTGAAATACGCCTTTTCAATGGTAGTTCGAAGAGAGTGAACAGCGCTTGCACCGAACCGCAAGTAGAGGAATGTGTTGTTTCATTTGGCCTCACATGCAACCCAGTTTCACTTTACCATCGAGCCTCCGTGTCAGCGCGTGATTTAGTAAGAAGCTAGTGCATAGCAGGCATATACTGTGTGCAGACCGAGTGCCAACCCCCTTATGTACCATTAACCTGTTTCCACCTTGCATTATTTACTAAAGGTGGCTTTAAAACCAATATTTCGACCGCTGCGTGCTCTTGGTCGTCAGATACAAACGCTACACCTTGCAATTTTTGACAAAGAAAGAAAAATCTTCAGTAACAATGGCTTGCTTGGTCCCTGTGCTGTTTTACATTTACCCAGAGGGTAGATTAGTCGAAAGCACATTAAAAGGGGAAAAAAATTAAATCAGTTACAGTATTTGTCGGTGTAGCTCAGGTGGTAGCATTCTGGCCTTGCACCTATAAGATCTATGGTTCGAATCCTGCCGCGGCAGATATTTTTTTCGTTGTGTTCGAATACTTACACAATTTTAATATCTAATAGTCATTTTTACGAAAAATGCACTTTTTTTGTTTATTCGTAATTTTCTATATTTTATAAAATGTCGTTAATAGCAATGGTTTCAATCAAAAGAAAAACTCAAGTTACATTTCTTTTTCAGTATTGACTTAACTACTACCTGACGACGGTAGTTTTTGATTGTTCTGTTTGTGAAGAGCTACGACGCTGGTTTTGGAAAGTCATCTCTACAGCTACTAATGGCTTTCCACCTCGTTTTAGGCGAAGACAAGACATTACAGTGTCTGTTGTCTTCTCCTACATGTTTTTGGAACCTTTAATGAAGGCAAAAGTGACCTTGTGTTGCTTCGGACGAAGATGTGTACTCAACCATTAAAATGTCTCTATGAAGCAACAGTGAGATAATTGTTGTGGTGATGACTTAATTTTCTCCATTTCCCGTCCCTTATACAAAAGTACACGCTATCTTTTGGCATTTTAGTTCCCTTTTTACCTCTTGTGAGCTCGGAAGAGTTTGTAACGAATTCAAACGTCTGCTTATAGCGACCATGCCATTTGAAGCGTCAACATAACAAATGAATGACGGTTGCTCTCTTGCATTATTTGCAGTGTTAGCCCTCATAGTTATTCCGTATCTTGTTTTCAGTTATCCTGTCTATTAAGAACTTATTAACCGCATAATATTGTTTGTTACACGCAGAGGTTTCGACAGGAAGATATAAATTTAAATTTGTCTTAGATGTCTGCTGACTCTCTTATAATCCGATACTCGGCAGTATCTTTGTCCAGTTTCCGACAATGTTGTTCTCATTTCTCTGCAGTTATCACATTCAACATTTTATGTCACAGAATCCGATAAAGAAACGCTGGTAGCATTTTGTTGGTGAAAATCGAATTCCTCCGCTCTACTTACCGAAGAAGTCGCTCTGCAATTTAAGTGGTTATTCTCGCCACCTTTCCTTATTATTATTATTATTCTACTTGGCCTCATGTACCAGGGAAGCTGATTCGCCTCCACTAGTGGCTCGGCAGCAATTTCTCCCAGGAAATTTAAAATTAAGTCCTGATAATATCGGGCTGCTATTTTAACAGGCGGCCGTATCAAGAAATCAGGTAGCCGGATCTTTCAACACCTAGTATCCTGTCGCGGTAATTTCCTTTTAGTTTCAAGTGCAGTACTAGAATGTCCAGTTTATACCTGCTACCTCACGCAGGGTATTCCGGATATTGCCACTGAAATTGTTTACTGAATACTGTAGTAAATTGGATCTCTCAGAAACTCTAGATTCTGTTAGTTGCTTACGAGTGTGGAAGAGGACAAGTGTTCAATATTTTGATCGTTGCAACCGAACTATGTGGTGGTCCTTCGTACTCAGTGAGAACAGATTTAATTCTTAAATGAATTTTCTTTTCCTTCGAGTCTCTCAGCCTTTAAAGTTCTGTCGACACCTGCACTTACTGCAGTTATTGCTTTTTAATTATGTTTGCATACGATTAAGATATCCCATAATATTAATTAGGTAAAATTAATAAAGTTTCGTTCATAGTGATGGCATCAGATTGTTGTTGTTGTTGTTGTTGTTGTTGGAATTTTGAAGGTGACTAAAGTGCTAGGTCATCAGTCCCACGCCATCATAGAAGGGATGCTACGTCATTTGAAGACGAATGTGCGGAAGAGGTGTTCGTAGTCTATTTAAGGAATCATCACGTCATTTGCCTGGCGTTGCATAGGGAAACTATACTTCTTCCGAGAGCGAGTCAGCTGCTACATCTCCCTTATGTGTCTGTTGAAGAATTTTAGGTAAGGAAACGTTTCAATGGAATTCATGGATAGACTTCTTTAAAATTTGTGTCGTTTTCGTTTTACTATTTCTGTAAGTGAGAGTTGCAGATGTGATTATGTTGACTACACAGGATGTTGAAATATGTTCAAATGTTTGTATAACTATCAGACTCAACTGCTTGGTCATTAGTCCGTAGCTTAGAAACTACTTAAACTGAGGTAAACTAACATAAGGACAACACAAACACCCATGCCCGTGTGGGGACTCGAACCCCCGACGGCGAACGGCCGCGTGCACCGCAGCACGGCGCCCCAGTACGCATAGCTAATCCGCCGCGGCACACAGGATGTAAAACAACCCTTGTCTTCTCCAATTTATTCCATAGTGATAAAGTCAAAAAATATTCCTCCCATATTTTCTAGAAATCTACATCTACATACATACTCTGCAATCCATCCAAAGGTGCGTGGCGGAGGGTACTCTGAACTACTAGTTACTTACTTTCCTCTTCCAAGTCCATATAGAACGAGGGAAAAACGAATTCCTGTATGCATGTGTACGAGCCATAATCTCTCTGATCTTATCTTTGTGCTATTTGCGCCAAATGTAGGTTGGCGGCAGTAGAATCTTTCTGCAGTCCGTTTCAAATTCCGGCACTCTAAATTTCTTCAACAGTTTTTCTCGGGGAGAATATGGCCTTCCCTCAAGCTACTGCTATTTGAGTTCACGGAGCATCTCAGTAACAGAGGGTTCATCGAACCACTTTTATATTGCTCTACAGTTCCATTCTCTAATAGATCGTGGGAAAAAGGAACACCTAAGGCTTTCAGTTTTCGATCTGGTTTCTCTTATTTTATTATGATGATCATGGTTCCCTATATAGATGGCTGCTAACAAAATATGTTCGCATTCCGCAGACACATTTGGTGAAAGAAATTTCGCAAAAAGATCTCGCCGCAACGAATAACGCCTTTCTTTTAATTAAAGTTAAAACATTCCAGATCGCAGAATTATTATTTTTTATTTCAAATGTTCAAATGTTTGTATAGCTTATGGGACTTAACTACGGGGTCATCAGTCCCTAAACTTACAAACTACTTATGAACTAGCTAACACTAAGGACGGCACAAATATCCATGCCCGAGGGGGGATTCGAACTCCCGACCGTAGTGGCCGTGCAGACCGTGACTGGAGCGCCTCAGTCCCCTCGGCCACCGCTGCCGGCTTTTTTATTTCATGATCGGTTTGAGTCTACGATAGACTGAAACCGGTCATGAAATAAAAAATAACAGCTCTGCGATATGGACTGTTTCAATTTTAACTATTTTTAAGGACGCCGTTTCTCCATCATGCTTTCTAAAATTACTTTCTTTTAATGACTTCCACCCCAAGTCTTGCATCATTTCCGTGATACTCTCTCCACTATATCGCGATAATACAAAACGAGCTGCCCTTCTCTGAACTTTTCTAAATCGTCAGTCAGTCTCACCGGCGTGGCTCCCACAATGCGCAGCAATACTCCAAAACAGGGCGCACAAGTGTGGTGTAGGCAGTTTCATTAGCAGAACTGTCGCATCTTCTAAATGTTCTGCCCGTGAGACGTAGCCTTTGGTTCGCCTTGTCTATAATATTTTCTATTTGTTCTTTCCAATTTAAGTTGTACGTAATTGTTATTGCTAGGTATTTAGTTGATGGTTTCTATGTTTGACTGATTTATCGTGTAAATGAAGTTTAACGGATTTCTTTTGGTGGTCATATAGATGACTTCACACTTATCATTATTAAGTGTCAGCTGCCAATTTTTGCACCATACAAATATCTAAATGCATGTACTACTACTTGTAGCTTGTGTTGACTATCGTGAATCATTAACTGGTCGTCAGCAAAGAGTATTGTATTTAGAAATTTGTCTCATTCGTATAGCAAAAATGCAAATGTTTGTATAGCTTATGGGACTTAACTACCGGGTCATCAGTCCCTAAACTTACAAACTACTTATGAACTAGCTAACACTAAGGACGGCACAAATACCCATGCCCGAGGGGGGATTCGAACCCCCGACCGTAGTGGCCGCGCAGACCGTGACTGGAGCGCCTCAGTCCCCTCGGCCACGGCGGTCGGCTCACTCGTATAGCCTGTCTACTACTAGATCATTAGAGGCGGAGAACAGGCTCGAATTGTCCAAGGGCGTAGAAGTAAATCGTCCTTTCCCTTCAAAAGCACCTCGGCATTCGCCTTAAGCAATGTTGGAAATCTCTCGAAAACCTATATCGAATGGTAATCTGTCGCACGAGCTGGTCGTTCAGAAGTGGCTGTACTCAACATGTGACCTGTGTGTGCCGGATTTGTGATTTTCCTGACAGCGTTCTTCTGCCAGGTGACAGGATTTTTTGTCTTTCTTCCCAACTCCTGTGTGTGTGTGTGCAGGGCATTTCGAGCAGTATTCCGAGCGGGTACATAAATGATACCCACCGCTGCCATACGCATTCTATTTGTATATCACGATTCACATTTCCACGGAGCGTACATGTTTCACGGACAGATGACACGAGACTGTATCTTCCTAGGGATGGGCTCTAATGACCTGGCTGTCAGCGAGACGTAAAACCTTAATTGGGTGCGATGGGGCCGCACAGGCAGATAAAGCAGTAGGCCGGCGAACATGAGCACAACACAGGCCCTGGCTCCCTATCGTGGCCACTTATCTCTTCACTTAACATAGTGTCTCGCTCTTCTTCTCCTAATGAAGGCTCTTTCACACTGGTTCAGAATTTGTTGTCCGCGCCTCCGGGGCGTCAAAAATACGACGGATGTCTTACAGACCACGCGGAGCGAGTGGTCTTAAAACTTAGACCACTACCGAAATACAAACTCTTGAAATGCAGATTTCCTCCGAACAGCTGCCATATAACAGTTGATTGCCTACGGTTGGAATCAAAGTTTCTATACTAGCCATTAAGTGATTAAATTCGCGAATGGGACGAAGCACTTAGCACGGAATACTTTCCAGTTTAAAACAAAGTAGAGGTTCAAAGCATTGAAAGTAATTTTCTTAGTGGTTAGTAGTCGCCAATGAAGAATTTTCTGTGTATACACAGTCTGACGTCTGAAATGCTGTACCATATCAAATTTGGACATTTTTTGTCGTATGAATCTATATAATAATTTCCTTATTCAACACGTGAATGAAAACTGAACGTTGATTGTTGGATGAAAAAACAAACCAGGAACGTATTCTTGACAGTATAGACTTAACAGTTATAGTACTGCCTCACGGAACTATTGTGTTCGTTCAAGTGCCGGTACTAATTTCATCTCGCGCGAAATAAGGACCACACCAAGATATCCATTTGTTTCTCCAAAACTCTTTTAACTTTCTCGGAATGACTTCTGAACGTTAGACTTGACCTGGTTGTTCTGTGTTTTAACTTTCTGAAAGCTTGACTTCTAGTTGTCACTTGTTTCCTTTTGCCCCCGCCGCGGCGGATAAGCCGTGCTGCGGTGCGCGCAGCCCTTTACCGTCGGGGGTTCGAGTCCTTCCTCGGGCATAGGTGTTTGTGTTGTCCTTAGGTTGATTTACCTTAGTTTAAGTAGTTTGTAAGCTACGGACTAATAACCAAGCAGTAGAGTCCGATAGATTTAAAAACATTTGGACATTTTGCCTCCACTCTCGCTTTCTTTGCCGGCCCTGGAATAGTTTATGTATCATCTTTATTGTCCTGTATTCTGTTATTATTATATTAGTCTTCTTCCGAGTGCTTGTAGCTCCCCATTGGAGCAGCCATTTCTTACGATCTAACGCTGCCCAAGGATTTCGACCTCTAGATCTGAGATGTGCATATATACAGTCCAGCCACCGTAATATTGGTCTTTCACGCTATCTCTGACGGTCGACAGAGAGATGTTGGGTTGAGTCAGACTGTGCTTGTACGATGAATTGATTAAATAAATAAAAATAAAACTAGTCTCCAGTCTTGCGTTTTCTCATTAACTGTAACAACTACAGCTAGTTTTATTGTGGATATTACCAAGCAGAGAAATGTCCAATCGACTTCTCAGTATCAAAGCAGACTGAAAATCTAATTGCCACCCATGTTATTGATATTGATTAGAACTAATATTTTTCCGCGAGATTTTTTTCTTATCTTTACCGAATATTCTTACTTTACGTTTAGATAGCTAGTCTTTTCGACAGTTTTAAAACTGTGTTATAATGCCTTAATTTAGCATCCTTCATTACATCAAATATGTTTGTCATACACTAATTCATTATGTTTGCACTAAACGCTGTAGTTTCTTTTCAATAACAGTTCGAAACCCATATCCCAGTATTAGAATATTGTAATGTATCTCTATAAACAACGGACACTATTTTAGTCTGTTTGTACTCTTCTCAGGTTAGTCACAAAAATATAAATGTTGGGGTAAGTGGATTTAAAGTAGGACTAAAAACGAGAATGGAAGCTCTCGCATGTGTTTGTAATTCTCCAAAGCGCAGCTGGCCCGTCTGCTTAAATAGAAGGTGAAAAACATGCATTTTCCTCATCAATATAATTTCCCTACGGGTATTCGGCGAACTGTGTGAGGGATCTTCTGGCATGAAGTTAATTAAATAAGAAAACGCATTTACCACTTCATGTTTAAAATAACAGAAAGGGAATGAAGTCACTTCCCTTTTTCACAGTTATTATTCTTGTAAACTGTTCCAAGGCCTAATGTCCGAATTTTCTGCCACCTGTTACGAAAAAATAAATAAAATAATTATTCAGTGCAAATTCAAGGTATTTTAGTAGATCAAGCATTGTTGTCCCCTCACTTCTAACTCAGGAAGCTTGAAAGAGTAAAATTGATTTATGGGCTATGGGTATCCGCGTCTGAGTTCCGCTATAAATAGAATGATGATCCGTTTCATATGTGTTGATTTATTATCTAGCGGTCGTGCCAGGCAGTAAGACATCAATCCATCTGAATTGGATTTCCATTTGGTTTCCTTAATAGAATTGCATCGATGTTTTCTCGAGGAGAGGGATATTTGAATTTTGTATCTACATCTTCTTCCTCGCACTTTTTAAGCAGGAAGCCCCAGGTATGAGCGCGTCGACCTGCAGGAAAAGTTGCGCAATTCGTGTGCAGGATTTAGTGAGGCCTATCTCGACCTCATCTGAGTCGCGGTGTTCGTGTCCACTCGCTCCGACGCGGAGTGGCCGCACAGTCATAGGCAAGGCGCCTTAGTTCACACGGCCATTCGCGCGCGGCAAATGTGAAACTTGATGTTAACACATAATCTGCTCCCCTCGAATAGCGTCAGGAAGGTAACAATGTTTAATTTTCCACTCCGTCGAACGGATCACTATCGACACTGTAACATGCCCTTTCTCTACTGGTCACTGCGGAGAGCTCTGAACTCTATTGTAAACCTTAACATTGGTGTGGTGCAAAGTCTGGTGAACGGGGACTGTATGTCGTCAGCAGTAGACCCCAGAATACTTCCACCTCTGTGTTTCGAACCGGTTACATCGCGACCGCACAAGCATGAATCAATGCCCCGGGCTACGGAGATTGCCACGTCAAAGCTCTATTATCCCACATGATCCGCGCCTTAATATGACAGTGGCTAAAAACGAGAAGTTGTTATACCTCACTGGTCTGTGTGTGTGACGACCAAAAAACGTTCCTAGACCACCAATATTTTTATAAAGACAAACGGGGCTCGAAACTGGTATTATATCTGAGGAGCATCGTTTCAAATCTTATTATGTCCAAAAAACTAAATTTTACAGGAGAAGCTAAAATCGATTACTTGCAACAAGCTTTCACAAATTTTAAAATTTTGCAGCTGTTTTGCATGAGGTGTACTTTTACGTACGAGGAAAAGTAAAATAAATTTCCTGTTGTGTTCTTCAAATTTAAAGAAAATGTGTGGGAATTAATACGCTTTGATCCAATAATTTGTAAAATATACAAATAAAAAACGATTACTGTGGTAAATATATAACTAAGCATTTATTTTAGTTTCCTTTATGGAATAACATTAACTGCCTCATATTTAAGTTGATGGGCATCTTTGATTTTCTTTTCCCTCTTTCAGCTCTCCATTGAATTATCACCAACAGCAATTTCTTCCTCCGTAATCGAAAAACTACTCTCTTACACTAAGTTGACAATATAACTGTGCTTACTGAATGCGTAGCATCGTTGAAAATAGCGCGCCAGCTGTCAGCATAGCCAACAGAGCAAAGTGACAATACTGCTTCACAATATGATTTGAAACACATGCTGCAGTGGACTGAATACGATTTGAAACAACAGTTGCTTTACAGACGTAATTTACACTCTTAGTGACTCCGATTTGTTACATTCTGATTTGACAGCATGAAAGATCGCTATGCAAACTATACAAAAATGTATCAAACTCAATTTTGCCCACAGGTGGACTTAATACGATTTGAAACCGTGCTCCTCATCTGTCAAGTGTAACTCTGAGGTACAGCGATTTATGTACTATTGAAACAGTTTTGCCAGCCAGTGATTAAAATGTAGCTCCTTACATTAAGGATAAAGCAAAAATCTAAGCGCGACGTTTTTATTCTCTGCAAACCGAAGAATGAGGTAGATGATATTCGTCGACGACTACATTTAGCAACGGCTCGGTAGTATAGTGGTCAGTATCCCCGCCTGTCACGCGGGAGACCGGGGTTCGATTCCCCGCCGGGGAGAAACACTTTAAAGTGCGCCTCGGTTGCACAGTGGTAGAGTGCCAGACTACAAATCCAAAGGTCGCGGGTTCGATCCCCGCCAGGTCCTAGGATTTTTATCTGTCACTATCCACTTCTTTCACCTCTGGCAGTATTGCTCATGTGAAAAATACCGAGTAGCACCGTGGTTCGGAACCTACGTTAAACTATAGGTCCCCCTATAACTGGCTGGGTAAGTCAGTTCGAAGGTCGGAGGAAGGCAACGGCATACCACCTCCAAACAGGACCATGCCTAGTAAAGCACTGTGGTGTTCAAACCAATCTTCGGATTGTTGACTGCTTTACCTTTACCAGTAGCAAAGTGTCTTGACAGTCGCCTGAAGCGATTTAAGGAAGCAACAGAAGTAGTTGGAAGACAACTTCCTCCGGTCTCTTAAGAGTCAAATGTCTGCAAAAATTACTCCGTGTGCAGTTTGTGTTTTCACCGCCAAGTCACATCCACCCAGAGAGTGTTTCCCCTATTTCTACAAGCGAGTCTTATTTCGACAACAGTGCAAGTATCAAAACTCGGTCCAGAACTGTTGTCTCAGCTGGAGTGCGTTGCTTTCTAAGGTGTTCACATGTAGCACTGTCGTGTCATATTCTTTTCCAGCGATCAGATACGCCGAATCCACTTCTACGAAGCACGCCGACTGTTTCGAAACGAGAGTGGCCAGAACGAATTACTTTCATCACAATGAAAATGTTAACGTTCTCGTCCGCTGCCGACCGCAGTGATGATGTTGCAAGGTCCGCAAAGATGGTGACAATAGCGCCGGGAAATCTCACATTTGTTACGCGAGTGCGCAGACAATAAGGTCCGATTTAAGATCTCTGCGGCTAGTGTTTGGCGCGCGATGACAGCGACGTTGTTAAGGACGGGTATTCTGCTCAAAAGTCGGCGCCGGCACCGACTGTGGCGGATGTCGAGCGTAGAACCCCTCTCGAGAAACCGGCGAATAAGAGTGTGGAGTCTCGAAGCGATACCGCCGCCTCGATAGACGGCGAATAAACCGCGACTGGCGAAAGGAGTGAGCGATTCGATTATCATCGAGAGGGAGTGGAACAGAAGAGCGGCTAACTATGCGCTCTGGGTAACGACTCGGAAATCACTGGAAATAAGTTGACGCGCGCGTGTACATACGGGTCCGCATAACGACGCGAGACCGCTCCGAGGTGATACCGCTGATTTGCTTCGCAATTTCCTCAGAGCCGCGCCGAAGAAATTGATCAGAGATTCAGATACGTGAGAGGAGGAGTGAACCAGGTACGGCGCTATTAATTTTCTTTTTGCTCGTGCGCGCGCCGCGCGTGACGGCTAACGTCATACGCAACCGCGTGGGAGACGCGGGACCAACAGATGATAAATGACGAGGTAACGGCTGGGATAACGAGGAGCTGCCAGAAAAGCCCGCAACGCGGAAAAACGCCGACTCGCGTGTCCTCTTTCACTTTTTCCCGCGACCAGCGCACACAGCTTTTACTTCGGTCGACGTCTCGAGCCGAGCTGCTGCCGAAACAAAACGATCCAAGCTGGCTTTCTGATCTGCTCGCGATAAATTTCCGGATCTCACATTCCGCCAGCAACTCCACGGAACACGGGCTCGCCGTCACCGAATCGCGCAGAGCGGAATATAATGAAAGTGGCACGAGAATGACCCTGCCGAGATAGGAGGAAGAGCAGCACTTGTGTGGCAGGCGGCTCTAAATATAAGGCGATGCACGTGGCAGCACTAGTAGTCCGCACAGTGGTACAGTGCCAGACTACAAATCCAAAGGTCTTTCACCTCTGGCTCATGTCAAAAATACCGAGTCTCTTAGGTTGTTTGCAGATGACGCCGTCATTTACCGTCTAGTAACATCATCTGAAGATCAAAACCAACTGCAGAACGATCTGAATAAGATATCAGTATGATGTAAAAATTGGCAATAGACTCTAAATAATGAGAAGTGTGAAGTCGTCCACATGAGTACGAAAAGAAATCCGTTAAACTTTGTTTACAACATAAATCAATCAAATGTGAAGGCCGTAAACTCCACAAAATACCTAGGAATCACTATTACTTCAGACTTAAACTGGAAAGAACACGTAGATAATATCGTGGGAAAGGCGAACCAGAGACTGCGTTTTATTGGCAGAACCCTTAAAAGATGCAACAGAACTACTAAAGAAACTGCATACACTGCGCTTGTCCGTCCATTTTTGGAGTATTGCAGCCCAGTGTGGGATCCTTATCAGGTGGGTTTGAAGGAGGACATCGAAAGAGTCCAAAGAAGGGCAGCTCGTTTCGTATTGTCACGATACAGGGGAGACAGCGTTACGGAAATGATACAGGATCTGGGATGGGAATCATTACAACAATGGCGCTTATCGCTGCGGCGTGGGCTACTTGCGAAACTCCAATCGCCAACATTCTCCTCCGAATGCGAAAATATATTGTTGACTCCCACTTACATAGGTAGAAATGATCATCAGAATAAAATAAGAGAAATCAGAGCTCGAACAGAGAGATTCAGGTGTTCTTTCTTCCCGCGCGCTATTCGAGAATGGAATGGGAGATAAATAGTATAATTGTGGTTCGATGAACCCTCTGCCAGGCACTTAAATGTGATTTGCAGAGTATCCCATGTAGATGTAGATGGTTCGGAACCCACGTTAAACTGTAGGTCCCCCTATAACTGATTAGGAAAATCAATGTCCGAAATCAGCACTAGTAGTCCGCCTCGGTTGCACAGTGGTAGAGTGCCAGACTACAAATCCAAAGGTCTTTCACCTCTGGCAGTATCGCTCATGCGAAAAATACCGAGTAGCACCGTGGTTCGGAATCCACGTTAAACTGTAGGTCCCCCTATAACTGATTAGGAAAATCAATGTCCGAAATCAGCACTAGTAGTCCGCCTCGGTTGCACAGTGGTAGAGTGCCAGACTACAAATCCAAAGGTCTTTCACCTCTGGCAGTATCGCTCATGTGAAAAATACCGAGTAGCACCGTGGTTCGGAATCCACGTTAAACTGTAGGTCCCCCTATAACTGATTAGGAAAATCAATGTCCGAAATCAGCACTAGTAGTCCGCCTCGGTTGCACAGTGGTAGAGTGCCAGACTACAAATCCAAAGGTCTTTCACCTCTGGCAGTATCGCTCATGTGAAAAATACCGAGTAGCACCGTGGTTCGGAATCCACGTTAAACTGTAGGTCCCCCTATAACTGATTAGGAAAATCAATGTCCGAAATCAGCACTAGTAGTCCGCCTCGGTTGCACAGTGGTAGAGTGCCAGACTACAAATCCAAAGGTCTTTCACCTCTGGCAGTATCGCTCATGTGAAAAATACCGAGTAGCATCGTGGTTCGGAACCCACGTTAAACTGTAGGTCCCCCTATAACTGGCCGGGTAAGTCAGTTCGAAGGTCGGAGGAAAGCAACGGCATACCACCTCCAAACAGGACCATGCCTAGTAAAGCACTGTGGTGTTCAAACCAATCTTCGGATTGATGACTGCTTTACCTTAGTGTGCTGCTTGACATAGTCGTGCCGATTAAATATCTAGGCGTAGCCTTCCAAACCTGTATGAAATAGAACGAGCATACGAGGACAGTTGTGGGGAGCGCGGATCATGGACTTTTGACTCATTGAGAGAGTTTTGGGAAGATATGGTTCATCTGTAAAGCAGATCACGTATTGCTCGAGTGTTTGGGAGCTCCACCAGATCGTTCTAACCATTTAATGTATGGCTTTTTGTTTGAAGCTATAAAAACTACCACGATTAATATATTAGTATAGTAGCTGCAAGTACCCAGACTTGCCCGGGTTTAAAATAAGGTTTTCTGTAGAAGCGTACAAACCTTTTATTTGCATGTAATAAAAGGGTACATTTATGTTAAGCAATGTGATAAACAACATTTTTGGCAGTTCCATTTGGAGTATGTACAAAAAGATATTCTCGTCTTTGCCCATTCTGGAGCAGGCCACAAAAGTTCATTAAGATCGGAGCAAAACTGTGGATTTTGGCGAAATCCATAAGTCCCTCCACCATGCAGTGAACGAAATTTTATGTAGACACTGCCCTTCTTGTTTTGAAGGTCAATTGTGCAAAATTTCAAGATCAGTGCGAAGATTTAGATTTACACGGACACTCTGAAAACGCACTTTCACTTTTCTCAAATTTTCCGGTTGGTTTTTCAAAAAATGGAACGAAACCTGTTTAAGAACCTTCCCCATGTAATTTTGTGTACGTGTACCAAATTTCACGATATTTGGTTGTCTGGATCTTGATTTACGAGAGAACAGACAGACAGACAACAAATGCGTCTTATAAGTAAAGAGATACTGAAAAAAATATTTTTTTAAAAAATTCCTTAAAATTATTATGTACTACGAGCAACAAACCAGCTCATAGCTGGTAAGGTATTATAGTGCTTCCATGATGTACCCGTTGTGACTATTTTGCCGCTGTTCTTAATGAAACGGCAGTATGTGATTGACTACTTTTACATGGGAAAGGAGGTATACTAAAGTAATCAAACGTACATGTTACGAGCAACTCAATGCAGCCTACTGTCGAAGTGATTCAGTAGCACTCTGTGACTTATAATTTCTGGGGCGTGCTTCTTGCATATGTAACACAATGTATAAAAGCAGCTACAAATGAATTTGTGGTAATGTGTTGATCAGTTTGAGAGATAATGGAAAAAATATGTATGTAGCAGATCAGCTACACCAAGCATTAAAGGGCTAAATTAAAATATGGAAGCAATTCAGAGGCGGGCAGCCAGGTTGGTGACTCGTACGTGCTACGGGGACTCAAATGGAAATTCCTGGAGGAAGCTGTCGTTCTCTTTTATGAACACTGTTGAGGTAATTTACAGGGCCGGTATTTGAAGCTGATTGCAGAATGATACTGCGCTAACTTAGATTTTACTTCAAGATCACAAAGACATGAAAAATTAGGACTCACACAGATCCAAATGTAACACGGTGCTCCTGCCCTGTCCCGTTCCTCACTCCGTTAGCGAAAGAAGGCACCAGTAAGATAACCACGAGTAATGCTTTTCCGTGTCGAAGACCGCGTTGCTTTACTACTCCGTGGCAGTACACACACTGCTTTATTCTGAGTGCACGTATGTAGGAAAATCGTTCGTCGGAGCCTGCCCGAGGTCACAGCGGATTGTCGCTTTGTGGCGTAAGCTAACAATACATAGCAGTGGTGCTTTTGGTATGCGAGCGAGAGAACGTATTGACTTGTGTGCATACCCGCGCTTTGAAGTGGGGTAGCGCGCCACAAAGCCAGCCTCAGCTCCACCCTACGTTAACATCCACCGTGGCGGCCACCCGAATAACATGACAAATGAAGTACTCAATTCGGGTGTAATTTTTTATAGTTTTTTTTTTTTAAATACTGTTTTGAACGATTGAAGAATGGTCTTTGATAATTTTTGGTGAAACGAGCTGCTTTCTAGGAATCTGGGCAGTGTTTTACTACCGAATTTTCGTTTAACTGTTGCAATTCCTGCGTAGGTAGTGTTGCAAAATATATAACAATACCACTATGTAACAGAAAAAAAAAAAAAATTCCCGAGCAAAGCTCGGTTCAAAAATATTCAAATGTTTGTATAGCTTACGGGACTTAACAACGGGGTCATCAGTCGCTAAACTTACAAACTACTTATCAACTAGCTTATCCTAAGGACGGCACAAATATCCATGCCCGAGGGGGGATTCGAACCCCCGACCGTAGTGGCCGTGCAGACCGTGACTGAAGCGCCTCAGTCCCCTCGGCCAAAGCTCGGTCACCCGATATTTGTTACCTGATATAGGACGTATTTTCCAACTACAAGGCTGTAGCACAAACTGCTACTTCTATTTTTATTGTAGAAAATAATCGGCAAGCCATAATTGTTTACTTCGGCCTAATTTTTTCAGGTGTTTTCGGTTCTCAGATGAGTCTCAGAAAGCTGCTCGCAAATCGCATCTGTATTTTGTGTAATTTTAGAGGGTGGGCGAAAGAAAGCAACCCAACTTTCATTATCTGTCGCGATTAGGGATGGTTGCCCATCTTAAAGTGAGTAGATATTTTACAGGACAGTTTTCCTTCTGCACTTTGATTTAATTCCTGTTAATTACATAACTAAGCTGATAATGAGTACTTCCGAAACAATCATCCAGTACTAAGAATAAAAATTAATTTGCTCTATTCCGTGAGCCGGCCGCGGTGGCGGAGGGGACTGCGGCGCGTCAGTCACGGTCTGCACGGCCACTACGGTCGGGGGTTCGAATGCCCCTCGGGCATTGATATTTGTGCCGTCCTTAGTGTTAGCTAGTTCATAAGTAGTTTGTAAGTTTAGGGACTGATGACCTCATAGTTAAGTCCCATAAGCTATACAAACATTTGAACATTTTATTCCGTGACACCTTTTCAAGATTCTCATTTCCTTGAGGTACCAACACGCTTGGCGGTATATTAATTCCCCGAAGGTCAACATAAATATGTATCTCTTTTCCATAAAACTAAATCTGTGTGTAGCGCCAGTTGGGACTGGATTTGACCTTGGCGACACTAAAATGTGTCGCCACTTACTCGGCTGGTAGCTAGCTGACCAGTCCCGTATTTGTACTCATATTTATCATGACAGGAGCCAGTGTGGCGCGCTACCATCTGTCACTGCGGTGGAAGCAGAGCAGTCATTTCATGCCTCCAGCGGAAGCAAAACGTAATTTCGGACGTAGTAATACGAAATGATATTCACTTTTCCGATACCGCTAGCGGATAGTACTAAATCAAAGCTAACGCCACGTATTTATTGCTTTATAAATTAGCGCAAAGCGTTTAGACAGCCACCTGTCATAAGCCTTCCTCCTACATTATATACGTTCACCTACTATCAGGTCACACGGCGTATAATGGATGGAAGAAAAGCGCCTGCAAAATGTGGCTTACATCGTGCAAATTTATTTGCTAATAAACATTTGAATGTTAGTCGTACTTTACAGCTACAAGAGCATTTCTAAATTCCAAGTTTCATTTGATGACCGATAACATAAAATTACGGGATACCGTTAACCTGTGTAAACAGATATTCCGATGCATCCAAATTCAGATTAAACGAGGCTTCCGCTTTCGAGCCATTGTTTGGGACAGACATATATAACAATACTCTCTCTCTCTCTCTCTCTCTCTCTCTCTCTCTCTCTCTCTCTCTCTCTCTGTCCGCTTCATTTCTTTATGTTTCTTTCTGTGCTGTTTGCATGCGATCTTCATTCGTTTATTGTAATCGTATTTATTTCTTTGTCCACTACACCGCGGCATAATGAACAAAACTGGAGAGGGTTTGGGGAATGAAATCAAATAAGTGTATTGCATATAAAGTTTGGTGTATTTTAAATGAAGACGTACTAGGCGACGGAGGATCAGCCACTAGCAACATTTCGTAAACGGGCGTCAAAAATTACTTAAACCTCACGTTCAAGCTTGTTACCGTACCTTGCGAATGTTTGCTAACTCTGGAACAACCGTAATTATTTATCATCTATTAAAGTAGTTTCTACAATAAGAATAGAAGTAGCCGTTTGTACTACAGCCTTGTAGTTGGAAAATACGTCCTACGTCAGGTAACAAATATCGGGTGACCGAGCGTTGCTCGGGAAATTTTTCTGTTACATAGTGGTATTGTTATATACATATTTTGCAACACTACCTACGCAGGAATTTCAACCGTTAAACGAAAATAACCATAAATGTAGTTGTCACAAGGCGAAGTGCCCCAACGCCGACGGTGCTATTCACCACGTTTACGAGGCTAACATTTTCTGTGATTCGAAAAACATGAAATTAATTTTTTTTATATATGAGAAATCGCGTTGTTACGAAAAATACAACTCTGTGGGTGAACTTGAAAAGAAAAAACCAGTGTAAATAACAAAATTTCATCGAAATGTTTAGAGCCGCTTCCGAGACAGCTAAATTATATATACAAGAGTTTCTCCGTTAAAGATATAAGATTATTAGTTTTGAATACGTTTTAGGTGAAAACTGTGAGATGCTTTTGGCAGTGAGTTAGCAGGATACGCTGGGGAGTGCATAGCCACGCTGTGGTAGTGGCAGGCAGCTACGGCCGTGGAGAACCTGGAAGCGCCATTAGCCGCAGGGATCCGAATGATATAAAAGCGACCCTAACACTTAGCGCCTCCACATTCAAACTAATGTAATGAACGCTTTAATTAGTGACCTTTTTTAGTTTTATCTCAACCTGGAAAAGAACATTGATAGCTTTATTTCTTGTTCTGAACTAACATCTCACACGTTTCTCAGACTACACTGTATGTTTAAGTAAACGACCGATGAGCGTGATAATAACATTCCGATAAATTTTGAGAACTTAGATGCGCGCGCGTGTGTATGTGATTTTCATCTCTCTCTCTCTCTCTCTCTCTCTCTCTCTCTCTCTCTCTCTCTCTCTCTCTCTCTCTCTCTCCTGTCCCCTAAAAACACCCTGATATTCACTCGCTTTTCTGCGACTATCTGCAAGACAGTTCCAAAGTCGTACTGAAATAGCTGTAGACGTTTTCCAGCCGTTAGAATATGCGGTTTTCTCGGGATTTGTTGTGTTATATACGAACACAGGCTGAGTGCTACCGTAACCTCGCTCAAATTTCGTGGTCTCCTTTTAAATTTACTTACACCAAAATATTTTCATAAAGTATGACGATTCCCCGTTCTAATTTTCATTTTCTTACTGCTGATAAGTGCAGTGCCTTTCACCTTATTCTTTAGTGAATCAACATTCACAAACACAACACGCACCTAAACGTTTCGTTATGCGGAGTGATACGTTGTAGTCAAAGGAGTAAGGATTTTCCCCTATGACCTAGCAACTAAGCTAACGAACCATTGCCCTTGAATGTAGTTCTCTTCTTATTTGTTCTTTGTCCAGTGGAAATGTTCTGAACGTGAAGTATATGAAAGTCAAGGGTACACAGCCGAAAAGCTGGCTTCCAGAACATTTTAAGACTCTTTACTGTTACTTCACGAGTACGTAGAACGACTGGTACCACAAAAAGGTTAAAGCCAAGGTATTTTTTAATTAACCAAAAGAATTAGGAGGAGGAAAAGGGTTGTAGTACATAGGCTGTTGGTCCATGTCGACGTACGTATGTATCACCAAGTACCATATGCTCTCACTCCATGAGATACTATGAAGGATTTTAGAACTTTACACAACGGTTTGCGGCGTTTTCCATATGGGGATGGTTAAGCATATTTTTGAAGGGATAAAAAACAAATTTATATGTTGATAAGGAGACTTTACAGAAAATTTTCGTACTGGCTTTATCGAATTGGTGCTGTTGTTAATCGTGACGCCATAAGTGAATCTTGATTGTTCTAATTTATTTCCGAGTTTGAAGCACTTCGTTTAATAAACTGAAATCTAACAATCCAGCCTTCAAAAAGTTCAAATGTTTGTAGAGCTTATTGGACTTAACTACGGGGTCATCAGCCCCTAAACTAACAAACTACTTATGAACTAGCTAATACTAAGGACGGCACAAATATCCATGCCCGAGGGGGGATTCGAACTTTCGACCGTAGTGGCCGTGCAGACTATGACTGGCGCGCCGCAGACCGCTCGA
This sequence comes from Locusta migratoria, assembly GCA_026315105.1. Lineage (NCBI taxonomy): Eukaryota > Metazoa > Arthropoda > Insecta > Orthoptera > Acrididae > Locusta > Locusta migratoria. The sequence continues at coordinate 77,052,562 of CM048755.1, read as the reverse complement.
CCACCGCGGCCGGCAATCCAGCCTTGAAGGAGATATTTTAAAGTGATGTGATTATAACATTCAATTAATGGTACCGAATTGTCTTCATCGATAGAAACCCCTAAAACTTCCAGTAGTATTGAGTCCTATCTTTGAAGACTCCAAGCGACGAGCTGAATATTTCTTGCTCACGTACGAATTGATAGACAAGAAGATCTTGTACATGTGCCTTTCTTTCTTATGTACTATTCATATTGTCTTCATCATTACAAGAGATGTGTTGCCAGTATTCTTACCGTCTTATCTGGTAAGGAATATAAAACATTACGCATGGTCTCGTTAAGAATGTTACATTCATCCCTGCGAGACAAATGGGCAGATTATTCAGAAAGAAAAGCATTTACAAATCCGAGCTGCAGCTGCATCAGTAGCTGTTACGGCTTCCTGTTTCACGCTGCATTCCAACAATAATCGCTAAACTGAGTTTGAAATTTTACGCGATTCCGCGTGTAAACACAATTAACGTGCATCCGCAACTCGGTTAGTGGCTGACGCGGAGGAAGTTGAATCGTAAATTGTTCCTTGTCTCTGAACGTGCTCCATCACAAGGAATATTCAGCTCACCTGCTGTTTGATGTAGCTGAGATGAACACCAGACAACAAACGTGTGACATGGGTGGTCCAGGAAAACTGAATACAACAAAGGAGGCCTGGAAAGCTGAGGTAGTAATTAAAATAACTCTCCCTCAAGAGAGAAGTAGTTTGCAGTCATGTCCGATCATTCTTAGTTGTTCATATACTCCAGATACCAACACAAGTTTATCATCACAGATTCGTCTCATCGTGAAGGAGTAAAAGATCAGTAAGTTACGTACGAATGTCATGAGGGAGTCGGCCATTGCTTTTTTGAAGGAATTCTCCTGGTTTTCGTGTGAAAGATTTAGGGTCCCTTCGTATGTCGTTACAATTAACCACGCCTAGTCTCATTCCAATAAAAATTATCATAACAGTTTTCCTTCTAAGAGCACCGACATGTTATGAGCTTTGTCGACCAACTGGCAATCATTAGCAACATTAATACGTGATATTGATCATAGTAACTGAAAAATATGGGTAGTAGTTGTTGAAACTCATAGTTTCTGGTATCCTGTTATAACTTATTTATAGTTACGACAACCAAGTGCAATGAAGGTGTGGTAAAACGTCGGACATGTATTCACATGAGATACTGGTCTGCTCACGTTGCCGCCTTAGGTGCGATCTCCATTCTTTGCTTGTTTTCAAGTATTGCGTTTATAGTTACTTCTCCGTTGGAAGAATATCAGACTTTACCAAATGCAAGAAGAAACTAATGATAGGTAAATTTTGCACGTACATGTATTTCTTAAATTGACTATTGCGGTTCATACCACGTTGCTCGTGTACAATAACCACGCTGTTGACGGGACGTTTAGCCGTAATCTTTCTTCCGAAAGGTATCTTTCATTGTATCCACTTTCCTTAGAGCAGTCATGTTTGATGTTTATTGACTCGTATGCTTTTCAGATACATGAAGCAATAGGTGTGCTTACTGGTCACTGACAAGGAGAGATGGTGTGAGGAACGTAAATACCAATGGATTTCAGTACGGTTGCACTCTAATGGAGCTGTTCGAGGTGCGATAGTGGGTCGTTAGTAGACATTTAGAAGCGGATCAGGTTACCCGTGAGTCATGCGTCTGCCAGTCGAATAGACCAAACAGAATTTGTTTCCTAATGACAGTGAGGCACGTTAACAGCTACAGTCATTACTGTTATCTGGAGCGAAGGTGAGACGGTTTAGTTGTACCGGCAGGGCGACGGTCTTCACGCCAAAATAAGGCAGCGTACAGCTTGAAAACTCAGCTCACAAAATCTATACGCTCTTGTATCTCGTGGCTTGTCGGTCTGCCTAAACTAAACTGACCAGGGGCGTAGGAGGGGGGGGGGGGGTGCCCAGGGGAACCAAACTTGACAGTTGAGCGGCAAATAGTTTGGATGCTGATGTGAAAACTTCTGGTTCTAGGACTCTGAAGCGGAGAGATTTCACTAAACAGATTCATTTGTTTGGTCTCATATCCCAACTATAAGACTATCCCTCTGGGAATTTCGTTCCTGAGAATATTACGTACAACACTAATGCCTATGAACCTATTACACTGACCGCTTCTAGCCCACTGTTATTGAAACATGCATTAACAAGCTGTGTTTTACAGAGTGAGGATTAAAATGTCGTATTTAAATGTGGGCTCCAGATGAGCACTTTCTGTTTTCTGTGGATTCCCTAAATCAGTTGAAGTAAATGACCATACTCCGTGTATTCCCATCAAAGAAGTGTCTACCTAGAAGTTATTCGACAACTTGGGTCCCATTAATAACGCTATTGTTTACTTTCATTGACGTGACGTCGCACTACTGTGTATTTATTTAGTTGTAGAAATATTACAACTCTCACACATATTCACATGTTTGTAAAGCTATGGGACCTAACTACTTTGGTTATTAGTCCCTAGGATTACAAACTAATTAAACGAATCTAAGGACAACACACACGCACACACACACCCATGCCCGAGGGAGGACTCGAACCTCCGACAGCGAGCAACCGCGCGCTCCGCAGCAAGGCGTCACTCCACCGCGGCATTACAAATCTCTTTAGATAAAAATTTCGGTTGGCTAAGGCGGATAAAACAAACACATATTCATTGTTTTTATATTATTAACATTAATTGTCAGACCCACTTGGACATCTGTCTGCTTTCGATGGTTGACAGTGGATGTGGCTGACTATAAAATGATGGGACTGATGCTGTCATTGAGGTTTTCCCTTATTTCTCTAATTCACTCCTGGCAAGTGCCTGGATGGTTCCTTTCAAAGGGCACGGCCGATATCCCTCCCGACCCTTAGCAAAAACTCAGTCCGAGAGTGTGTTCCGTCTGGGGATCGATGTCATATGTAATTTGGTCACCAACTGTGTACTCCGTCTCGAATTAACACGTTGTAGACTGGACGTTAAACACTAATCTTCCTTCCTTACTTCATACATGACATATCTGTCATGTTAAGTTCTGCGTATCATTGAAAACAGTTGGAGTTTTAAGTTCGAAATTCTACTAAACAGTATACATTGAACTATTCCACGTAATAAATTTTATATTCTGTAAAAAAAGATAAGGCGAAGAATTTTAAAACTAGCGCAGAAATTCCGAGATTGGAATCAACTAGTTACTCGAAGAATAGGCTATAATTTCTATGCGTTGTACAGAAGAGACGTCATCGTTGTATAATTTACTGTAACTATGAAGAACATTTACAACTACAGTACCGTGGGTAGTTTTTGTGACTCAGTAGGTAGTGTGTTAGTTGATGTATGAAAATGTTTCATAGTATAACGTTGGGGTAAAAGTGCGACTTCTTTACCCCTGCACTAATATTGTGCCATCCCAGAATTCGCTAGCAGTGAAATACCGCATTTTAATGGCTGCGGAGTAATGCTGCAGCAAAGCGGCCCATTTTGAATAACACTATAGGTGCACTTTAATGTTTTCTTACAGTAATGCAGGAAAAGCTGTGGGAAGGCTGTTATAATACGGACGTAAAGTGAGTCTAAACTAAAAGCAGCGTGCCGTAAGAGAGTCCTGTTAATAACATGTCCATAGCCGGCACGTGCATTCCGGAACTCTTAACTAACGTCCAGCCACGCCAACAAGAAGTACACGTTACAAGCGCACGCCTTACCGGACCAAAAAGAATTTCTGCAGAGCAGTCTGCACGGTACCGCACTTATTTATGAACAAATACGATCATAGGCGAAACCTCTGCGCCGGCAGGAGGGCAAAACCAGTTAATGCAAGCGCTGCCTGGCGTGAGATTCAGTACGTTTCCATCTTGTAGGAATGTAGCGGCCGAATGGCTCTCATCTGTTTATGCTATTTTTGTCGACAAGTGGTGACAGCTGCATTATACTTGCGCCATCATGTAAGGTGAAACATCTTTGGTGGAATCGCGCTGGACGGTTTTGTGACTGCGTTATTACGGTGCCGTAAAATCTGAGACGCGACCATTGTGGGAATCTGAGGTAATTTTATTTAATATACACTCATCTGTTTTGTAGCCTAAACTATCTTTTGACAATATTTTTGGAGTAATTATTCAGGCTTTTTCGGCTATTTGTTGACATCTTGAGGTGTCGGGTGTTATGCCCAAAAGGTATCAACGTTATCAAAAATTAGTTTTTCAGTGCCTGTGACGTGCAGAATTACTGATACGTTCTACTATTTGCCTAAGTATCCCTTATTTGTCCATTTAGTGCACAACGAAGCAACAGTCTCATAGTGTCTAAGTTTTATGCCAGAAGTTCTATGAGCGGTGATGTGCGTTGATATTCCACTCGGTAAGAAAAAAAGTTTTCTTACTTTTACCAAAAGTCAGGGGAAGATGTTATACAATCCAGTCCATTGTAAAGCTCCAAGTTGACTATTAAGGACAGAATTCCTATTTTCTTATTAATTAATAATTATTAAATCTAATCCTGCATTACACACATCGGATTTTGTATTGAAAACCTGTATTCATTTAACAAGAACTCCTGTTCATCCTGTCACCGAATATCACCAGTCGCCACTATATCTAATGTCAACCTATCCATTTCCCTTTTCAAAGTTTCTAACCAACCTATCCGATTAACATCCCATGCTCCGATTAGTGGAAAACAAATTTTGCTTTTGCTGATAACAAAATCCTTCTGAGTAGGCCCCGGCTGGAGATCCGGATGGGGAAACTATTTCACTCCCGGGATAATTTACCCAAGAGGACGCCATTAACATTGAACCATACAGGAGAACTGTATCTGCCGCGGTGGAGTAGCCGAGCGGTCTAAAGCGTCTCGCTGCGGAGCGCGCGGTTGCTCGTCGTGGAGGTTCGAGTCCTTCCTGGGGCATGGGGGTGTGTGTTTGTCCTTAGGTTAGTTTACCTAGGTTTAAGTAGTTTGTAAGCTACGGACTGATGACCACGCAGTTTGGTCCGATAGAATTACAAACAAACAAGAACTGTATCTCCTCTAGAAAAGTAGCGAATGTAGTTTCCGTTCGAAGTAGCTGTATGGTAACGCCACAGCGACAGTTTTGTATCGTCCAGATCAGTTGATCATCTAGACTGCTGCCCCTTTTCACGAACACACTTTTCCCAGTTCTTTCCACGGATATTCCTACGGTGTGCCTCACAGACATATTACTAGACTGGCAAACGTTCCTCTTTGAACACTTGGAAGAATTAAGATTCGTGTTATCTTCGAGAAACAGCACATTTCTAATGTATTGAAAGAAAAGCCGAAATTGATCGGAACTGGTAACAGATTAATAAAAGCAGCAAATTAACGCGACTACTTACTGAAGGTGTCAGAGCAGACAGTATATTTTAGAATAACACTCAAAAGGATAAAGATACGTATTATCCGTGACAAATAGCACTTTTATAACGACCATTCCTCTGAAAGAAAAGCGGGAGTTTAATGAAGTTGTTTCATCTACATCTACATGGGATACTCCGCAAATGACATTTAAGTGCCTGGCAGAGGGTTCATCGAACCACCTTTATACTACTCATCTCCCATTCCACTCTCTAATAGCGCGCGGGATGAAAGAACATCTGAATCTCTCCGTTCGAGCTCTAATTTCTCGTATTTTATTCTGATGATCATTTCTACCTATGTAGGTGTGAGTCAACAATATATTTTCGCATTCGGAGGAGAATGTTGGCGATTGGAGTTTCGTAACTAGCCCACGCCGCAGCGATAAGCGCCGTTGTTGTAATGATTCCCAGCCCAGGTCCTCTATCATTTCCGTGACGCTGTCTCCTCTGTATCGTGACAATACAAAACGAGTTGCACCTTTAAACTCTTTCGAATGTTTGTTGAAATGTTTGTTAAGCTTATGGGACTTAATTACCGGGTCATCAGTCCCTATAAACTCTTTCGATTAACAAATTAATAAAAACAGCAAATCGATGCAACTCATTACTATATGTATCTTCCGTTTGGTGTACGAAATGTTACAGCCATTTACGAAAAAATGTTTACCATTAAGTCAAAACTCTAAAGACAGTGTAGCTAAGTCAGTTCATCCTTATTTTTACGACGGTATTCTGTAACACGCCTGCTCACATGTGAGACTTCACTAACACTAATGATACTGAATACGGCTCTGCCACTCTAGTAATGTATGCCTGTGGTTTGGCTGTGTGAATCGTTGGGGCACTCCATCTTAGCAATGTCTGTGCTTCGTGGATGGTTCTAATTAAATTTGGTAATATTGAAAAGTTTACGTTTTCGAGATTATTTTTATGTCGTACTAAAGCTTTTCGTGACTCCGAAAATGTTGAGAAAATACTCTTATTTAATCATTATATCCCTCGAGGCTATATTATTTTTCGTAATCAATAAATTCAAGGTTTTATCCCACGATATTTTTCCCTTTCAACTGTAGGGATAAATTGTACCTTGTACGAACTACGCAACCGTAGTGTAGCCACGAGCATCAGTTTGCATTTACGTGTAAGAACTCTGTGAATGACTTGAACGGCGGGCTCTGGAGCGCGGATGTCGTCTGCTGTTTTCCCACCCAGCTAGTAATGGTCTGCGGCGTGCTGGGGACAGAAGGCCAAGAATTCACGTAACGGGACTTGGCGGGCGTGTTTCCTGCTCACAAAACAGGCCCACCACCTGGGGAAGTTCGGCGAAGGGCACTTGACAACCCAGATGCTCTCCCCCCTCTCCACAGGGGTGTTCACGAGAAGCTCGCGCCGCGCACCCCTGCGGTGCAGATGACAAGCTACAAGTATTTAAACGAATGGTCCTGTATAACCGTAGTACATATAAGGGAATGGTATTAACTAACAAATACTGTCTCTAGACCACATTTTCAGAAATATGTTGGTATTTAATGGTTTTAAATAAAGAAAACCCACCGATGATAGATTTGGTAACACATGTTTCGATCTAATGAAAAGCAGTGTTGTACATAATGGACGGACCTTATATCTGATTATTTTAACTGCAAATGCAGGAGCAGCAAATCAAAATTATGGCTATTTTGTAATTTAGAATAGATGGGAACAATGGCAGGAGGGTGTCCATAATGAGGAAATCAAAGAAAAGCTGTGAATGAACACCATAGATGAAGCAGTTAGAGCGAACAGACTGAGATGGTGGGGTCATGTTACACGCATGGGAGAAGCAAGGTTACCTAAGAGACTCATGAGCTCGTCAGTGGAGGGTAAGAGGAGTCGAGGTAGACCAAGAAGAAAGTACTTAGATTCGGTGCAGAATGATTTTGAAGTAAAATGCATCACATCAGACGAGGCATGAATGTTACCATTGAATAGGCGATCATGGAGGAACTTTATTAGAGGTACTATGGTCCAGACTGAACGCTGAAAGCCATAATCAGTCTCTAATGATGATGATGATGATGATTGTAATTTAGAAACGTGTTGTCAGTGAGCCCCTTTGTACAGTGTACTTGTGCCTCCTCCTCCGCATCTTTCAAGGCATGTGCCGAATTTCCATCCATAGTCAGAACGTAAATAAGTAAGGCAGTCTCCATTTAAAAAGGAAGTGTTTTCACACACCAGTGCTACACTATGTAAGGCCGCCCTGCGACACTCAAATCATTCACAAATTCCCGTTAAGATCGTAAGGTCGACGAATATGAGACAACCCTTTCCAGCTCAAATTTTATTAATTTGTGAACAAAAGTATTTATTTTGCATGTTTCTATTTATAACGATTGGAATCATATATAATTTTAGAGATTTTTTAGTTTTTGGAGGGAAATTTAGGATGACTTCATATGGTATCAAAGGACAGGATAGGTTTCCTCTACCCTACCTGACACCGTTTTCAAACTGTTTACTACTAATTTTGACATTTTACAATTATTTATTAATGAAATTTTCAAATTATTTTATTTCCTTTGCCTTGATATAATATTTTGAAAGTCTTACTGTTGTACTCTAACATTAAGCAACAATACATATTTCGTCAATGCGTTGAAGCCTAATGCTCCTGTGCTTTCTCCAAGTAATGGTAGCCAAGCTACCTGCAATGAATTTTGGAAAGTCCTGAGGTGCTCTTTATAGTCTTTGGTCAAATAGTTAGGCTGAGGGTAACACGTGAAGACGACGATGCCATATGGCTTCATTGGGCTGGAAATGGTTAACATCCTTGGATCAGTATGTGACCACTACCCACCAAGTCACCACGACTGGACCAGAGGGTAAACTGGATCTGTAGCAACCCTTTCTCTGCCATACAAGTGCTGTTGATAACGCACATTTTATGACCATGGTATCTCCCTTCTGCTGCTAAATCCCAAGAGCCCAAAATGTTTCGAGACTAGATTAATAAAAATAGATAAATGTCAAGATGGTGGTTTTAATGCTTCATGTGTTCTTCGTAGTCTCCTCATACAACGCACAGAAGGTCCATACAACCACGTGAAACTGTCAGTTCAGTGGGTGTTGTTCTTCTCGCGTGCCCTATTGTCTCGAATGTCGTGTTCATGTAGTCAAAGTACCGACTCTTTACACGAATTTATGCACTTTGTAAGTTCATATTGATCATCGTCTCCTGGGAGTGTTCCTTTCAGAAAACAATGTGGTCCGAATTTCTATTTTCAATCAAGTCACAGCTGTCACCAAGAGTAGGTGTCAACGACTGCGGGGTGAACCCTGTCTTCTGGTGATAAAACTTTTTTTTTAAGTACAGTAGTCTAAATTATAGAGTTGATTTTCTGGTCTATTTTCTGAAATGGAACAGATTATCATAGTCTTACATTAATTTAGACAGAAAAATGTGCGTTGCATGCGAATGTTTCGCATTGCAGGTGAGATTCGAAAGCGAATTATGCTCGTCAAGTCACACTGTGTAGGCAGTTTCTAAAGAAGTACATGTCTTTTCGAATTTCTCAAAATTACTTATTATCGCTTGTTAATTTAGCTATCGATTGGTTCCTGAAAACAGTTTTCAGCCTTTTCCTTTATTCATCGTTAACACGGCTTTTATTAGTGTAAAAACGTCTGTTGTATTCAAAACAGAATTGATGATAACAAGAAATTTGTAACTTTCGTATAGCCGGCCGCGGTGGCCGAGGGGACTGAGGCGCTTCAGTCACGGTCTGCACGGCCACTACGGTCGGGGGTTCGAATCCCCCCTCGGGCATGGATATTTGTGCCGTCCTTAGGATAAGCTAGTTCATAAGTAGTTTGTAAGTTTAGGGACTGATAACCCCGTAGTTAAGTCCCATAAGCTTAACAAACTAACAAACAAACTAACTTTCGTATAAAATAAATTTCACTTTTCTTACGCATTTTTGGCAATTTGGAACCTCAAGTGCCCAGACGTACCCTGGTCTGGTTGTTTTATGATGCAAGTACTTCCTCCTCTGACTGCGACTCCCCAAACAAGACTTTGCAAATGCTCAAATGTTTGTATAGTCTATGGGACTTAACTACGGGGTTATCAGTCCCTAAAATTACAAACTACTTATGAACTAACTAAGGACGGCACAAATACCCATACCCGAGGGGAGATTCGAACCCCCGACCGTAGTGGCCGTGCTGACCGTGACTGGAGCCAAGACTTTGCCCCCCTCCCTGGGAGTCGAGACCCACAGGTTGAAAACCACTGCCCTAAATCACTCCAGACAAATGCCCGGATGGTTCCATTCCGAGGACACGGCCGATTTCCTTCACCATCCTTGACAAAACTACTCCGAGCGTGTGCTCCAATGACGACTATGTCGACAGGACGTCAAACCATTTTCCTTCTTTCGAGGTTCAAAGTTTGTTTAACTAAGGGACCAAACTGCTGAACTCATCGGTCTCTCGACTCACGCGCTGCTTAAACTAACTTACGCTAAGGACAGCACTCAAGTCCATGCCTTAGGAAGGAGTCGAACCTCCGGCGGAAGACCGCGCCCTTCCTTCCTTTTGTATTCTGTCAAGGAGTCGAGCGATGCCCGTCGGGGCTTATATGTGTGGTGGCTGTTCATTTAGGACAAGCGGCAGCGTGACGAACACCGCTCCACGTCCCTATCTAGTTCTGAGACTGCGCTCCCCCAGGCTCGCTGTACCCCCCATTGTGTTGTTGTGGTCTTCAGTCCGGAGACTGGTTTCAGCATCACCTGATTTTCTTACACTGCACTCCATTACCCTAGTTTTTTTCTTCTTAGTGTTCATTTTATCTGCACCTTTCAGCACACTGTCCATTCCGTTCAATTGCTCTTCCAGGTCCTTTGCTGTATCTGACAGAATTAATATGTCGTCGGCAAAACGCAATGTTTTTAATTCTTCACCCTGAACTTTAATTCCTTCACCAAATTTCTCCTTGCTTTCTTTATAACTTGCTCAACGTACAAATTGAACATCATTGGAGAAAGGCTACAACCCTGTCTTACTCCCTTTCCAACCAATGCATCTCTTTCATGCCCTTCAACTCTGACAACCGCTGTCTGGTTTTTGTACAAGTTGTAAATAACCCTACGCTCCCTATATTTTACTCCTGCTTGCTTCAGAACTTGAAAGAGTTTATTCCAATCAACATTGTCAAAAGCCTTCTCCAAATCTACAAAAGCTAGAAATGTAGGTTTGCTTTTTCTTAATCTATCTTCTAGGATACGCCGTAAAGTGAGTATTGCCTCCCGTGTTCCTACATTTCTCCTGAACCCAAACTGATCTTCCCCGAGGTCGGCTTCTACCAGCTTTTCCATCCTTCTGTATATAATTCGTGTTAATATTTTGCAATCATGACTTATTAAACTGATGGTTCTGTAATTTTCACACCTGTCTGCACCTGCTTTCTTTGGAATGGGGATTATAACATTTTTCTTAAAGTCTCATACATCTTACACACCAGGTGAAACAATTTTGTCATGGCTGGTTCTCCCAGAGACTTCAGTAGTTCTGAGGGAATATCATCTACTCCAGGGGCCTTGTTTCGACTTAGGTCTTTCAGGGCTCTGTCAAATTCTTCTCTCAGTACAGTATCTCCTATTTCATCTTCATCTACATTCTCTTCCCTTCCTACAATATTGTCTCGAAGTTCATTTCCTTTGTAGAGCCCCTCTATATACTCTTTCCACCTTTCAGCTTTCCCTTCTTTGCTGTACCTCCCATACGGCGAAAATTTTTCGCTTGTGACAAAAACAGGCGAAGAATTAGCACGATAGGTACCGGTAGCTGTCTTGTAAACACCTTTCCTCGGCTGGGCCCGTTCTATTTCTAATTAGTGCAGAGCCTATGTGATATAAATAAAAGGCAGTCATTAGATGCTTAATTAGCGTCGCGGCGCTTCAAAGAGATTCCTGTGGCGACGGAAGCGGCCGTGCATCAGTTGCCCGCCAACAACCGGCGCTTGTTCGCTTTCCGCGCTTCCCTCCCGCCGCAGCTGTGATCCACCAAAACGAATCCATCACCGGCCCACACCCTCCTAATTCCTGACTGCACCTCGCCACCGGCGTCGGCAAAATGAATGGATCGATTGAAGCGATATTCCCCCGCGACAACATTTTTTCGCCTCCCTCATTCGTACAACTCATTACGACTGCCTTCTTTTTTGCTGTTGCCATCTGGAAGGGAACAGATTAATTCGGAATTTTGTTCTCCATAATTAGACCAGTACCAAGTGGAACTACTCAATTTCATTTATGCAACTGGCGTTCGGCATGTTTTATCCACTTTTTATGATTTCCAATGGAATGCAGAAGTCTGGTTATCAAAATACATACAAAATTACCGTGAAAAAGGAAGAACATTGTGAGTAAAACTTCAGCAGGGAGCATTTTATGAAACTGTGCCAAGACTAAATGCTCAATTTGTAGTAATTTTCATTTACGAGGCATTTCCAGGTAGTAATTCGACTCATTTAAAGAAACATTTAAACAAAACTATTCGATTAATAACCGTGTATGTCATTGGTCGTGCTTAAGAGAATGAATACAGTTCCATGAATTATTATTTGTCAGAATATTCTTCCTCTGTATAAACATTACGTAATGTAAATACATGGATATAATAACCACCTCTGCCGGCCGCGGTGGTCGAGGGGACTGAGGCGCTCCAGTCACGGTCTGCACGCCCACTACGGTCGGGGGTTCGAATCCCCCCTCGGGCATTGATATTTGTGCCGTCCTTAGTCTTAGGTAGTTCATAAGTAGTTCGTAAGCTTAGGGACTGATGACCCCGTCCCATAAGTTCTACAAACATTTGAACATTTTGAATAACCTCTTCTGAATTGAGATAAAATTCTCATGTGTTGTTGTGGTCTTCAGTCCGGAGACTAGTTTGATGCAAGTCTCCACCCTACTCTATGCTGAGCAACCCTCTTCATCTCCTCATAAGAACGGCAACCGACATCCATTTGAATCTGCTTACTGTATTCATGTCTTGGTCTCCCTCTGCGATTTTTACCACACACACTTCCCTCCAACGCTAGTTTCAAATGTTTGTAGACCTTATGGGACTTAACTACGGGGTCATCAGTCCCTAAGCTTACAAAGTACTTATGAACTAGCTAAGACTAAGGACAGCACAAATATCCATGCCCGAGGGGGGATTCGAACCCCCGACCGTAGTGGCCGTGCAGACCGTGACTGAAGCGCCTCAGTCCCCTCGGCCACCAACGTTAATTTCACAATTCCTTGATGTATAAGAATGTGTCCTACTAATCGATCCCTTCTTTTAGTAAAGGTATGCCAGAAATTTCTTTTCTCCCCAATTCTGTTGAGTACCTCCTCATTAGTTACGCGATCCGCCCACCTAATCTTCAGCATTCTTCTGTAGCACCACATTTCAAAAGCCTCTATCCTCTTTCCGTCCGCACTGTTTATCGACCATGTTTCACTCCCATACAAGGCAAAACTCCACACAAATACCTTCAGAAAGGACTTCCTTAGGCTTAAATCAATATTCGATGTTATCAATTTCTCTTTTTCAAGAACGCTTTTCTGCCCATTGCCATTCTGCATTTTATATCCTCTGTACTGGACCATAATTTGTTATTTTACTGCCAAGTAACAAAACTCATCTACCACCTTTATTGTTTCGTTACCTAATCTAATTCCTTCAGCATCACCTGATTTTCTTAGACTGCACTCCATTACCCTTGTTTTGCTCTTGTTAATGTTCATCTTATATGCACCTTTCAGCACTGGTCAAAATAATGCTGTTATGAAATATTATGTCATACTCGAATCCCTACTCACCGGAGACAACATTCACACGTCCATGGTAATCTCCCCCCCCCCCCTCCCAGTCCTTTCTTGAGTACGTGCGTGGCGAGCACGGGGCACCGAGCTACTGAAGTCTTTCTTCCTTCTTTCCTCCCTGGACTGCATTTCCTTTCCCCCTCCCCTCCTTTCCTATCGTCACTCCTTCCCCTCCCCGCCGGGGGACCGATAATCTTAGCAGTTTGGTCCCCCTATCCCAAACAACCAACCATGGTAACCCAATAATAAAAGAACCTCATTCAACTAAAAACGAACCGATGTGAAAATGTTTGACCTAGCAGTGGTTTTGTGCTCAAACATGTATCGTTTTCAATCGAAAATGATTAAATAAGTAAGGATGCAGAAACGTGAAATGATTTTTTGTTATTTCGTTCAAAGTTACTGAAGCAGCTACAGCAAAATTTATCACCAAACGTAGGATAACGGAGGCGACGCTGTAGTTTCTCAGTCTCACATTTGACATATTTCTGAACAGTTTGTGTGACATCCTCCTGTATTCACGGGTGTTAAATTTCACTGGATGGAGCATCGTGACAGAGGAACGGAAAGCTCCAGTGCTTCAATTCGTGTCGCCGCGGTGGAGTGGCCGAGCGGTGTAAAGCACCTCGCTGGGGAGCGCGCGGTTGCTCGCCGTGGAGGTTCGAATCCTCCCTGGGGCATGGGTGTGTGTATTTGTCCGTAGGTTAGTTTACCTAGGTTTAAGTAGTTTGTAAGCTACGGACTGATGACGACGCAGTTTGGTCCGATAGATTTACAGACATTTGAACATTTTTTTCAATTCGCATCAGATCGGAGCGACATGTTTGTTGACCTCACAGCAATACGCTAACACATTTTCAGTTGTGCTAGTTGTCGAAAACCTTCTTTTTTTTATCTTGAAATGATCAGTATATGTTTAATGGTAGCAGATTTGGTGGCTCTTTCCCCATAACCAAAAAGCTTTGTAAATGTGGCATTTATCTCCTATCGCGAAGAAGCTATTATCACCGCACCAGTTTGTGGAAGTTTTTCATTCTCAGTACGAGAAAGTCTATTTCTTGGCGATGGGATAGAGTAGATGTGAATTGTATGGTTGTGACAGAAGCGGGAATGCATGTCGCTGAAAAATAGTAATGAGGCCCGAAATATCTGCGTTGGCTCCATTTCGCCTCGTTGGTAGTGTAACACGAGTCGCACCTGGCACAAAAATCTCATTATACAGCACACAGATGTATTCATAGCACACGCACCTCTCACAGTATTGCCCACTGAACCACTAAAAGGTAATCTATTGCATGCGCCCTTTCTGATCAGTCGCAAACTGTTCCTATATCGTCACGAAGCAAGATAATTATATATATGTGTATGTGTGTGTTCTGGAAACACCAGGCTGAAAACTCAGTTTAAAATGACATTATGATCATAAAATCAGTTTTACAGAGCAGTTATTAGCCCCTGACACAACTGGTCAAACTGCCATACTATCGCACAGAAGTACTTTCATTGTCGCCAGTAATAAACTGATGTTAATCCAAATTGTTAGCTTTTAGGGTCTGAGAATCGGAACGTCTACAAATTTCAAGTTTCTATCGTCTCTAGATTCGCTTTTCAGAGCCGTTTTCTGTCTTTTAGAAACGGACCGAGAACGCGAAATTTCTTTCTTACGCTTTAGCATCTTTCTTGGCATTTTTACTTTTCAAACTGCAATATGCACTTATTTTTCTTTATTCGTACGCTTGTTGTAGAAAAACAACTGAAGAACGTGCATCACGTTTCGCTGTATATAACCTCTTTGCTACAATAGTGTCAAAAGTCATCGCTGGTCTTCAGTCCGAATTTTATATAAACTGACGACTTTCAACCACTATCTCTTCCACCCTCTGATAGCTATCGACACGGAACTGTTATGGTGTACAACAGGAGACTTTCTACTACATCAACACAGAGAGATTTTCGTCTCTATTGAGTAAATTTAGCTGAAGAGCAAAATATTGACACCCACACGTAGAAGTCGGTAACTTTCAACTCCCATATCTTCCACCCCATTATCGTTATCAACCCTATACCACCATAGTGCAGAATGGGAGACTGATACCTACTACCACATACAAACACTAATCGTCTGCGATGTGTAGGTTTGGCTGCAGAGTGAAATATAAGCACAAATACCTCAATGTTCCATAATCCTGTGTGTTTTAGCTTAGGGAATCCCAGTGAACGCGGAGAAAGTGAATGAACAAAACGCAGTGTTTTCTTACTTTATTATTATTATTATTATTATTATTATTATTATTACAGGATTAATCAATACAAAGATTAATTAATAACAACATCGTGTCGTATACCTGTTATCCTCCGCCAAGCCTCTTTATCCAGCGCATCTTTCTTGTCGATGCCGCGATGTTCCATTACTCCATTTACCTGGTCTGTCCAAGAACACCGAGCGAGGTGGCGCAGTGGTAACGCACTGGACTCGTATTCCTAAGGATGGTGGTTCAACCCACCTCCAGCCATCCAGATTTAAGTTTTCCGTGATTTTCCTAAATCACTCCAGGCAAATGCCAGGATGGTTCCTTTCAAAGGGGACGGCTGATTTCCTTCCCTCATCCTAACCCAAAAATCCGAGCGTTAGCTCCGTCTCTAATGACCACGCTGTCGACGGGGCGGTAAACACTAAGCTTCCTTCCTTCCTTTCTTTGTCCAAGAACGTCGTGGTCTTCCGCGCTTACGTCTGCCAGGTGGTTTCCATTCATAAACCTTCTTTGGCCACCAATGATTTGGTATTCTCATCGTATGTCTTTCTTTCAATTCTATCACTGTATCATTTGCCTTCATTCTAGCTCTTACTTCATGATTATTTTTCTTTAGATTCTTGATATTCTGGCACTCCTACGCAAATAGTCCATTTTCACAGCTATTCCTTTTTCTTTTGAGATCCGCATTTAATATCCATAGTTCTGATCCATAGCATAACTCTGATTCAACCATTATCTTACTTACTCTTATTGTTGTTGGTAATATTCTTATCCCACCAAGAAGAATTCATACACCTTAAAACCTTTCTGCTTTGCTATATTCTGTATTTTATTTCTTTGTGGCCCAATCCATTTTTATCAATATGTGCCCCGAGATATTTAAATTTCTGTACCTGTCTCATAACTGCTTCGTCATTGATGTTTACTTCAAATTTAGCATCAGTATTCACCACCATATATTCTGTTTTTGTTAGATGCATTGTAGTCCCCATTTGTTGTAATCGTGATATAATCGTCGTATCATGAACTCAAGGTCATAATCATCTCGTGCTATAATGCCTTGATCGTCAGCAATATTTAATGAAAATATCTGTACATTGTTGACAGTGATTCCCATTCCTCTGCAGCTGTTCTTCCAATTTTGGAGAGCCACTTCTACATATAAATTGAATAAGATGGGTGACAATCTTGTCGCAAACCTTTAGTGACACTGATAGGTTCTGATGACTTTCAACCTCCTTTAACTGTACCACATTATCTCTGTACATTTCAATAATAATTTGTAAAAGGTCATCTCCATACCTATATCTTTCATAGCATCCCACAGCTTAGATCTAGGGAATTATTTGTGGCGATGACGCAGTAAACGTCATCCATCGGAGCTGTTTACATAAATCTGTATTTTCTGTTAATGCAGAAGAGCAATAACGCCGAAGTGTACACAGCAGTTACTGTTTGACAGAGCTATAATGGAAGATGCAGACTGCATCACACGGAGGGGCGTGAGTGTAGTAGGCACGTAAGGAGCCTTTTTAGGCTGTTACCGTAAGGACGTTAATTCGCCATTTACTGGTGTTCCAATAGCCGGCGAAGTTTTCGCAGGCTAATGTTAATTTCGGCAGCAATGCAGCTGAGGCCGCGGCTGCCTTTCTTGTCATAGCGCCGCAGAAGCAAGCTGCGGATGAAATGAAACTGGTGTGTTTTACGCAGACGCAAAACTGCTTTTGTGGCAGCGGCGAGCTCCGGTTAGCGAGATGAGCACGCTGATTAAATTCCCGGCCAGGAAGTCCTCGTACAAGTTTTCGGTTTCCCTTAATCAAGACAGCCACCCTTTGTTAAGCGCACCACTTTTTTTTCTGTCCAATTCTGCACTCAGAATTAATGAAAGGACTTTCGGTGCATTTACGTAGATGGCATCTGCAGAAGTGTCGCATTCCATTTGTGTGTCCCTTTTATGAATTTTGAGGCAGACGTGGTCTGCTTGTGCCATAATTCTCGCAAAATACGTGAGCGTGATGTAATTTATAAATTTGACACTGTCGACATCGCTGATTACTAAAACAGCTGGAAATTTCTTTATCTTAATGAACTGCAGTGCCATATTGACAATGAATTTCCTGCATATTACAAGACAAGGTGAATTAAACCACGGCTCTTGGAAGAACTAGGACGAAGAAATGAAAGGAAAATTGGCGTGGCCACTTGAGATTGAACTCTAATTTTGATTGAAGGGGGCGAGGGAAATCGCTTCTGTCTTCGTCAAAGTAACCACTTCGGCGTCAATTATAACTGGTTAGAGGAACATCGGGCCCGGTGATATAGCGGTGTGTACACACAGTAGATTCAGTGAGTTCGCTAAGGGAGATGTGCTAACCTCTGTATGATAAATAATAATAATAAAGGTAAATAAACAAAATGGCGGTGCGATGTTTGCCTGAATGTCGAGAGATTGCGTTATCGAATACCTTCCGGAGCACGGATTTTTCAGTTTGCGCTTCTAACCTAGTCTCCATCTCTCAAATATGTCAGGAGTCATCCCTAGTTCCGCTTTCACCGGTAGGATAACCGGAGTAGGTCGGGGACAAGCAAGTCGACCAAGTGGTGTCCAACTGAAAGACTGACATCACAGCATGGCATCGCCAGAAATTATGGAATACACAAATCCAGTGTCTTAACCGCAGTAGCAACTCCTTTGGTCCTGGCTCTCGAGAATATGTAATGAGGCTGTAGCAGATTCCACCATCACTAATAAAGTACAATCAATCTTATACATTTAATCGGAGTATTGCAGTGACAGCAAGTTATCGCAATACTGTATAATGCCATTCATATTACGATTGCTAAATTTAATCAACTTGCTTTGAAGAAACCTGCTGTCTTCACACTTATATTATACAGCCGGTTTTTGTATGCTGTTGTTAATTGAATGTTGCATGAAAGCAGGGATAATTTTTTTTTTTAAGGAAATGTATCCTACCTAGTATATCACAGCTTTACAAAGAAAACTGTTACTGGTTATGTGGCTAATAAGGTATGTTTTCAATAGGTTATAGATCTATGTATGGACAGAATGTGGTAGAAACTTTATCTTATAGCCTACATCATACTCCCCCTTTTGGAGTCAGGGCAGAACCCAGCAGCTTTTATTTCCTTCGCGTCGTTTTTTCGATCATTTTTTTGTTTTGGTCTTGATAGTCGCACCTGCGGCAGAAAGAGTCACTGCAAGATCTTCCACCCTACTGAGCCTTCACTTCTGGAATTATTTAAACGGCGAATTAAATTTCGTATGAACTCCACAAAAATAACTAAATAAAGTTTGAAAGTGTTAGTCGACAACACAGATAAGTGTTTTAATCGTTACAAAGGTTACACTTGACAATCTCTAAAAGCGAACTTAAGGTGGTGACTCATTTGCTCTTGACAACCAACGGTGTAGGCTTGACACGTGAAGGAGACGACAGGAAGACGCGTGCCTTTAAACGCTTTTTTGTAGTTTGGCGGTCTGGTGCTGCGGTAGACAAGGACTTTCTCCTCCCATATAGAACGGGCTTTAGACAGCGCTGCCCTCACCTCAGCCATTACGTTATTCCTACGCGCTTTCCAACCTCCCATATGCCACACATTGCCACGAGTACTCACACATTTTATTATCTTAATTCCCGCACAGGGAGACATGTCGTATGCCTTGCTTTGGCTTAAATACGACGTGCAGTGTTCGTGTTTAGCAGAGACGACTACAACGTGTATGTGCGAAGGACATCGTGTAATACAGACTCTCACATCGCAGCAAGCCATGGCGACATTTTAATAAACGTCTCTCCGAGCGTGCGAATTACATAATGGAGTGTACGAGCATGTGTGGCACATGAAAGTTTGGGCCGGTACGGAGGTGTGCTCGGCTTACACAGCCGCCGGAGAAAAGCGGGCTACAGTCTCGGTGGCGCACAAATTTTTGTGTTCCACCAATAAAATGTACAGCTGGTGCTGATTCATTAGTGCAAGCGCTAGTACATTTCTTCTCTGCGGTCGCAGTAGTGTCCGTTCGTTCAGACATGATGCATGTTCTAAGGGCGTTTGAATTGGTCACATCGATAAACACGGACACTGCAAAGCCGTGTGGTCTACGGACTCGGCGATCGTTCCCGCCGGAGGTTCGAGTCCTCCGTCGGCAATTGATGTGTGTGTGTGGTGCCGTTAGTGTAAATTTAAGCAGTTTTTAAGTCTAGGAACTGATGACCGTAGGAGTTTGGTCCAACAGATTTATAAACATTTGACACTGCACATCGCGCAGTGAGAGAGGCTTCTAAACGTAGCTAAATTTTCAGAAGTTTATAAACCTATGGGACCAAACTACTGTGGTCATTGTTCTCTAGGCTACTTAAACTAACCTAAGGACAACA
The DNA here is from genome assembly GCA_026315105.1 of Locusta migratoria. Lineage (NCBI taxonomy): Eukaryota > Metazoa > Arthropoda > Insecta > Orthoptera > Acrididae > Locusta > Locusta migratoria. The sequence goes on along the minus strand of CM048755.1, from coordinate 77,032,648 downwards.
CACACGCCCATGCCCGAGGAAAGACTCGAACCGCGCGGCTCTAAACTTAGCTTCTTGATTCTGCTTTAACTTGTTATCCAACTATACCGTGTGTCTTCATAGTGTGTGACCAAACAAAAAAGAAGAAGATTAGGGACACATTCGCGAATGCTCTCCTATAAGAAATTAATGTTAAAAGCGGCAAACTTTAGGTACACTTCCTGAAGAATCTAGTGGAGGTACGACCTGAAACTTTTACAGTATACAGATGAAACATCATCTGCAGATCACGTGAAGATTTGTTACTGTATTTTATGTACGTTATAATGACGTTTTTATTGTGAAATAAAAAAATTACAAGTATTATAAAAACCTTGGTGCTTCTGAATTTGTTCTTGTTGTGACTATAGGTCACATTTTCTTTATCTGATTAATCATGGTTGTGTTAATAAGAGTTATTGAAAGCAAAATGACTTTTTATCAGTCTCAGTTTTTGAGAAAAGTGTACCAGAAGATCAAAAATACAGTTTTGAGAAAAACTGCCACCATACTGTGGCTCAGATTCTTCCTCTTTATCTAATTTTCTTCTTTTGCCGCGGTGGAGTAGCCGAGCGGTCAAAGGCGCCTCGCTGGGGAGCGCGCGGTTGCTCGCCGTCGGAGATTCGAGTCCTCCCTGGGGCATGGGTCTGTGTGTTTGTCCTTAGGTTAGTTTACCTTAGTTTAAGTAGTTTGTAAGCTACGGACTGATGACCACGCAATTTGGTCCGATAGATTTACAAACATTTAAACTTTTTTTTTTCTTCTTTTCTTTGATCTTCTGGCTATCCTGACCTCCTTGGTAGCATTTGTTGCAGAAATTTCAGCATAACGGATACGATCTATGTCAATGATCTCCAGTGCCTTCACGGTATTGATGCCATTCTGAGTTCCCTAGAGTCTTAACACATCAGTTTTCTTTGACACGCCAGGATTGAAGCACATCGCTGTATCATGAACACCAAATTTTATTGTTTATTTTCTAACAAAAACAAAGATGTAAAGCTGACAAACGATGTTCGCTAATGCAGAAATGTAAAGCTGACAAACGATGGTCGATAATGCAGACAGGATGTCAAATATCAAAGCAACAATTTTCTCTTGCAACCGAAATAAGAATATCTCTGGAACGTTTGCTGCACTATAATCAACGCCGAGCAAAAATGCGCGTGGCAACAGTAACCGCACATTACAAAAAAATTAATAACACCAAATTTAATCGTCTAATTTGCATGAAATAAACGGCAATTTGTAGCTACATAATTGGAGCATTGAATAAAACAAAACATCGCTTTTTTGGTGTTAGCGACTGCCCCCTTAAAGTTCCGGAGCACTCGCTCGTATAGTGTTTGTGGAGAAGCGGGAAGAAAATCAATCACGCCTTTTGAAAGGAACCAAATCAAAATGTTCAAATGTTTGTAAATCTTATGGGACTTAACTGCGGGGTCATCAGTCCCTAAACTTACAAACTACTTATGAACTACTTACGAACTAGGACGGCACAAATATCCATGCCCGAGGGGGGGTTCGAATCCCCGTCCGTAATGGCCGTGCAGACCGTGACTGAAGCGCCTCAGCCCCCTCGGCCACCGCGGCCGGCTGAAAGGAACCATCCCGGCATTTGCCTGGAATGATTTGGACAAATCACGGAGGGAAAAAAATTGTTGGTCGGAGGAAGATTTGAGCCACGTCCTCCCGAATACGAGTCCAGCGTGCTAACCACTAGCTCGGTGAGTGATTCACAGTGTGTGACCAGTAATGTCCATTTATGGTGGTGGCGGATTGTTTTTGGTAATTGTTCAGAACTGCCATCGGTCTGTAGACTTCCACACTACTGGAAGTAACTGGTGCTGAGGACGAGACGGGGAAGGGAGGGAGAAGGTGGCAGTCGTCAGAGCGGTGTGAGATGAGGAGCGGCCCCGCATCTCGCCTCTGGGCGCGGCTCGGGTTTCGGGCGCACACGTGCTTCTAATTGGATGCGACAGGCGACGGATTAGGTTGCCGTAAGATTTTGCGCTACACACGTGAAGTGCGGCTTCCGTGGGGAGCTGGAGGCCAGTACAATGCCTAGCCCCATTCTATGGCCGGCACGACTTCCCTGGGAAGCTTTTACCCGACACCGAGCCCGTCTAGACGCGCTCCCAGTCGCCGCAAATACTTTCCCGCGGTTTGTCTGCGGATACCGGGCGGGTTGTCCAACTGGACCGTTGGTCCCTCTGTAGAGGCGGGATTCGAAACTAGACTGGCCGCGGTGGAGTAGCCGAGCGGTCTAAAGCGTCTCGCTGCGGAGCGCGCGGTTGCTCGCCGTGGAGGTTCGAGTCCTCCCTGGGGTATGGGTGTGTGTGTTGTCCTTAGGTTAGTTTACCTACGTTTAAGTAGTTTGTAAGCTACGGACTGATGACCACTCAGTTTGGTCCGATAGATTTACAAACATTTGAAAATTTTTCGAAACTAGAATGTTCTACGAATGGCCGACGGAATCTGTTTATAAAATTTTCTCGTTGATTAACCCTTTCGTGGTTTTTACTCATTTTCTGGACTATCTTAAGTTATCTCAGCTGTTACAGAGTCTGATTTGGGTCAGGATTACAAATATGACTCTCAAAAAAATTTTAGCACATTCCGTTCTTCCTTAAAAAAAGAGGTGGGACACATAAGTCCCACTGATCATTTCTGACACCGATTTACCTAAGACTTTTTAAAATAATTTCTTAAGTTATCGCCGGCCGCGGTGGCCGAGGTGACTGAGGCGCTCCAGTCGCGGTCAGCACGGCCACTACGGTCGGGGGTTCGAATCCCCCCTCGGGCATGGATATTTGTGCCGTCCTAGTTTGTAAGTAGTTCATAAGTAGTTTGTAAGTTTAGGGACTGATAACCCCGTAGTTAAGTCCCATAAGCTTAACAAACATTTGAACATTTTTTTTGGAGACTGAGGCGCTCCAGTCACGGTCTGCACGGCCACTACGGTCGGGGGTTCGAATCCCCCTCGGGCATGGATATTCGTGCCGTCCTAGTTCGTAAGTAGTTCATAAGTAGTTTGTAAGTTTAGGGACTGATGACCCCGTAGTTAAGTCCCATAGACTTAACAAACATTTGAACATTTTCTTAAGTTATCCTGTCATAGGGTCTAAACAAGTACATCATTCAAAAATTTGTAATGCACAGTTATCCTAACTGTCATAGGGTCTAAACAAGTACATCATTCAAAAATTTGTAATGCACACCATATATATATATATATATATAGAGAGAGAGAGAGAGAGAGAGAGAGAGAGAGAGAGAGAGAGAGAGAGAGAGAGAGAGAGAGAGAGAGAGAGCTGTCTCGCAGCTTATATAATAGAAAATTCAGATAATAGTAAACCACATACTGGGTTTTATTAACGCAAAAATTTACAGAAAAACTGTTTTTCTTTGAAATATGAGTACTATAATATCGCAACATAAAGGCACTATAGGGCTACACAATGGTCACTGGGACACATGCGTCCCACTAATTGTAAATTCACTGAAAAAAACTTTTGAAGTAAAATGAGTTTTAGAAAGCGTAATCGTTGTTTGTAAACTTCTAAGAAACATAAAATAGCAAATATACTTACCTCGGACATTTTCGGTAGCGAGAAAACGACTAAAACCGATTCAAGGCACAATAAACAATGGTTACGGCGCAAAAATTCACGCGGCAGCCCATCTAAACAGTCACAGCCTTCTACACTGTAAGACTTTCAGTGCCTCGATTTTTTACCGCTTTCTGAAGGGCCACCAACAGATGGCAGCACTATGCAGAATTACGCAACTCGCCACCTTGTGGTACAAATGAGGTCCGAAGTTAGTGGGACGTATATGTCCCAACAACCACGAAAGGGTTAAATCGCGTCTTGTATGAGCTCGAACGTTTGAATAACTTCGCCTACTCCTTCGTCAGAAATACGATGGTGCGTCAGTAAATAAGTCGCAAACGGCGGTAGACAGGCCAGTACTGCGCGCTGTGTAGGGGTGTTTCTCTGCCACTGCGACACATCCGTCTTGTAGGGTGCAGCAGTTTAAGGAAGCAAATGAAGTTAACACTGCAATGGTCGTGCCACTAGGAGGAACATTGGTGGTCGCGTTGTATTTGTGGAATACAGTGTCAACTTTTGCTGCTTTAATTTTAACCTCATATCTGCTACATATCCTAAAACTACCCCCCAGCCGGAAAAATATAAGTACGTATTGCAGCACTTTTCCGTGTCATTGTATTTATTCAGCACTCATCTGAAGAGGAAGCACAGAATCAGCATTGCATTCGGCCTCAGGATGGTGAGAAACAAGCTAATCTCTCTGTATAGCCTCTTCCAAATAGTGCAGTCCTACTTAACTGGAGAACATTTTGCAAGACTGTAGTCTGACTATATACTATATATGTACCTGCAAAAAAAAGTTATAATCTTTTGTCTTGGAGTGTGTATCTCCTTAATTTTCTTCCTGTTTTGGGTTGCGTATCTGTGTTGGTAAAAGCGGGACGGCGTCGGCCGTCTGTCTTCCTGCCAGCGTGTCCGTCCATGTAATCAGCACGGCGTGTCGTTCCACATAAAAATTTATATAACACGTGCCGCCTCCGTAATGTAGCAAAGTAATACCAGCAATTAATGCACGGTCGCATTTCCATTGTTTGGGATATCTCATAAAATATGCATCGAAGCGTTCCACAGAACAATTGTACACTTGCGCAGAAACAGTAGCCGTACGGTCGGTGTTTATCCTCTGTTGACTTCCGTCAGATTTTACCGGTAATCGTCACACGGATGTGACCGGACGACGTCAACGCATGCGTAACTGCCAATTAGGAAAGCATTTAATGTAACTCCAAATCAAATAAAACAATTGAATAATTACAATAGCGAATGCAAAATCACAAACATTAAAAATGAATTCGTCTTGAAAGTTTTTGAATTCCCGGGACCGATGTCGATACCTACATGAGAAAAAAAACCATAGATTCTCGCTTGGTCTAGTTATTTTTTCGAAAATAGCTTTTATGTTGGCCGAGGTGACTGAGGCGCTCCAGTCAAGGTCAGCACGGCCACTACGGTCGGGGGTTCGAATCCCCCCTCGGGCATGGATATTTGTGCCATCCTAGTTCGTAAGTAGTTCATAAGTAGTTTGTAAGTTTAGGGACTGATGACCCCGTAGTTAAGTCCCATAAGCTTGACAAACATTTGAACATTTGAGCTTTTATGTCCCGTCAACTACGCAGTAAAGTACGTTTGAATATTACAGTACATGGTCAAGAAAGACGTGTATTTGGTCTCTTCGCACTAATGCCAACTCGGCGGGCCAAATTATACGCGAATGGCTGTAATACGGTTTTAACGTGACGACTGCAAAATGATTCTCGTCACCTATGAATGTACGCTATGTCGTTCACATAGCAGTCGTACTTGCAAAGAAAATTTTTACAAGTACGTGATAACACAAACGAGTACACGAAATTCTCGTTTCCTGAGCAGTGCGTGGTTTATCCGATATATTTTCCTCTCCGGGAGGAGGACGCAATCAGCAATGCTAGTGCTGCTGGTGTTGCTCTAGATCTCCATGCTAGCCTGCACTTTACACGCGCCTTCATCTCCGGATAAGTACTGCATCCATTTCAACCAGCTAACGTGAAGCAATCTCAACTGGTGAGACTTGGCTCGACACCCTCTCTTCCTGCACCCGTAATCACACCTGGCATATTTAAATGCGTATTTTTAGTGTAAATACGTTAATCTCTGCTTGATTGCGTCGCATTTATTAAAAACTACCTGAAAACCCGGCGTTGCCCGGATATTTATTTATATCTGCCATTTTTCAGGTATATATTCATTAGTATAAGGGCTGTATGTCTGTAAAATCTCTTGGGAATACAATTGGTACTAAAGAAGTAATAGATTAAAACTTGGTGCGTGATGGGGCTCTTGCCCACGAATGGTACTGTTAATATGCTCATATCTCATGAACTTTACTATATGCGTGTGTACTGTTTGTAAAATTTCCTTCAGCTACAATTTGTAGTGTAGAAATTATAAATTGTAACGTCATACCGAATGCCGTAGTTTTAGTCCATGAACAGCGGAACGTTACTGCTTATTTGCTCATATCTCATGAACTACGTGTCATATTGTGATACAATTTAGAAGCTACATTCAACTATATATGTGTATACTGTCTGTAAAATTTCCTGTCGCTACAATTTGTAGTGTTCAAATTATATATTGTAACGTCATACCGAGAGCCGTAGTTTTACTCCATAAACAGCGGAAAAGTAGTAAGCGAGAAACGTTTTTCCTTTCATCATTTTACTATGGTTGCCAGCGAGAAAAAGTTTAATAAAGGTTTGAAATTATGTTTAAAGTTTGTTGCAAGTCGCTGAGTACTGTCATTCTCATACAGTGTATTTCGAAAGTCTCGCCGCATTATATGGAATTTATTGAGATTTCTAATGGTTATGACGTAATATCTTTTGAACCATGTGCCGTATGTGATTCTTAACCATGCAGCAATTGTTACCTCACGGTAAGGAATGTGTGTACCAAATTTGGTTCAAATCGGTCCAATGGTTTAGGAGAAAATGAGCAGCATTGTCGCAAAATGCAGCAGTTTTTAGCGCATCTCACTGTTTATTACGCCATATCTCGCGAACTATATATCGTATGTGATTCTTACACTTACGGCGACCGTCCTCATGGATTGAAGCTTACGTGTACAAAATTTCATAAAGATTGGAACAAAACTGTAGATTTGTATGCAACACGTACAAACATACGGACACTCTGCTTTATATATTAGAAAACATGATCTGCTTAATTGTTTTATTTGATACTACTTTTCTCCTATGTGGTTGTTACCGCAAACGCCCTGTTTTAGAGGAGAAACACATTTTACTTCATTTAGGCGAGTTTTCTCGCAATTTGACACAGTTCTTACGTGACATTCGCGAAGATCCCCTCTCCTTCACTTGAAGTTCGGCCCGATCCGCTCTCCCAGCGCTTCACGTAACTTAATTAATGGACGCCCCCCCCATTCCTTTATGTTTCAAAATGTGTCCAATCAAAGAATCCCTTCTCTTAGTCAAGTTGTTTCACAAAAGTGTTTTCTCCCCAATTCTATTCAGTACCTCCCTCATTAGTTACGCGATCTACCCATCTTATCTTTTCTGAAGTGCCACATTTCACACGCTTCTATTCTTTTCTTAGCTACGCATTGTCCACGTCACTGCTATACAAGGCTACGCTGCAGACAGAAAATACTTCCTGGCACTTATATTTGTTAAGAAATGTCTCTTATTCAGGAATGCACTTCCTGCCAGTTGACGTTTAATAACATTCTACTTCGGTCAACCTCAAGTTTATATCTCTGTACGTGATCAAGGAGTAACAGGCGAAAACCGGTTGGTTAATAATAAATACTTTAAAGCTTTACGCAACTTCATTGTGTGTCTCAGTAATAATCAATGAGAGTTACTTTACTCCTCGAACATCATCACTCATCTACCACTCTTAGTCACTTGTCTGGACCTTAGCCTAAGCATTCAGGCTGGAGGCTTTAGTGTGTCGCAGACTGGCTGGCTCGTTCTTTTTATTACTGTGATCAGTCAGTTATGGCCACCTGCAACGTCGTTTTAACTTCTTGTGCTACATTCTCCCTTTTAGTCATACCACCAATCTTAAGACGCGATCTCCTTTAGCCGGCCGCGATGGCCGAGGTGACTGAGGCGCTCCAGTCACGGTCAGCACGGCCACTACGGTCGGGGGTTCGAATCCCCCCTCGGGCATGGATATTTGTGCCGTCCTAGTTCGTAAGTAGTTTGTAAGTTTAGGGACTGATGACCCCGTAGTTAAGTCCCATAAGCTTAACAAACATTTGAACATTTGATCTCCTTTATATTGACTCGGCATGCACACATGGTTTGTCACAGTTTTGATCATTCTACAATTCTTAGTCTGTTCTACTTCCCTGACACTCGTCTGTGATTCATTACGTCTGGCCGCTGAAAACCTTGCTATTGAGCGCCTTAATCCTCGTATCTTCTTCTCCATCAACATCACCATCATTATCGTCATCATCGAAAGACTGTCCACTCCGTTCATTCGCTCTTACAATTTACCGAGCGAGGTGGCGTAGTGGTAACACACTGGATTCGTATTCGGAAGGATGGTGGTTCAAATCCACATCCGGCCATCCAGATTTAGGTTTTCCGTGATTTCCCTAAATTACTCCAGGCAAATGCCGGGATGGTTCCTTTCAAATGGCGCGGCCGATTTCCTTCCCTCATCCTTACCCAAATATCCGAGCTTAAGCTCCGCCTCCGTAGTCGACGGGTCGTTAAACCTTAAGATTCCTTCTTCCAATTTCTTTACTGTCTCTGGCGCAATAACGATGTCATCGAACGATCTCACAGTTTTACGTGAATCATTATAAGTCTCAAACTGAGGTAGACACGCCAGTACTGCGTTTGCAAGCCTGAAAATAGCTTTACTTTTCACATGACTCAACCTGCGAATTTAAACACTCGTCGCATCGTTCGAGAAGTCTTTAAAAGCCTCGAGCTTGGAATTTTTGTGGCAGCGTTTGATATCCTATAAGTGACGTTCTTGAGCTTTAACACTACAATTGTCGCGTAGGATCTCACAGATACATATTCCCGGACTAGGCAACCCGCGCGACGGCGGACCTAAACTTTCTATTGTTAATTTTCATAAAATAAATTTTCTTTTGCTACTGTTGTGATACTTACTTGTTCTTCCCTCATTTTGTTAACTTATCCACTGCAAAATATGAGGTTACAAACTACTTATGAACTAGCTCATACTAAAGACGGCACAAATATCCATGCCCGAGGGGGGATTCGAACCCCCGACCGTAGTGGCCGTGCATACCGCGCCTGGTGCGCCGCAGCCCCCTCGGCCACCGCGGCCGGCAGAAATCAAGAGTTGCTCAAGACTTCGATTATTTCTCCTTTTTCCCGCGTATTTGCAAATACATGTGTAGTGTTTTGGTGTTGTGCTCTTTTTGAATGTGATGTTTTGTCATTGTAAGTAAGTGAAATCGCTTCAGTGGTTTTTTAATTGGCGGAAACATTTTGAGTGGATAGTTATGAGCGTTAGTTTCATACGCGAATTGCGGGAAAGCAACTTCAGTGTAAACAACTATTTTACATGATTATGGGATTTTCATTCGGTGGTATGTTTTCCAGTATGGAAAAAAAATCGTTTTTAAACAGTTTTAGGAACATTATTTGTATTCTGTACTCTTTGTCGATGTGATATTTCCACACCATATGGTGGAAAAACGATGTACGAAATACGTGCAGACAAAGAAACAGAGAAAATGAAAAGGGTGGGTACCAATAAAAAACTGAAATTGCTGATAAAAGTGAAAGTGATTTTGTGATACATGCAGAGTGCTTATTTTCATTGTTTATTTTAGAGTACGATTTACCAATTAAATGCGATGACCATGTGGGTCACTAGTTCCGTAAAATGTTCCCAGGTAGCACTATATCACAAAAATACAGCTGTGAAAGTTTTTGTTTTAATTAAGAAATCAATCGCTTTAGCTGTTCTGGCTACAAATAAGGATGTAAGTGACATTCGGATTAATGCAAGTGTTTTTCAAAAAAATGTTCAAATGTTTGTTAAGCTTATGGGACTTAACTACGGGGTCATCAGTCTCTAAACTTCCAAAATACTTATCAACTACCTTATACTAAAGACGGCACAAATATCCATGCCCGAGGGGGGATTCGAACCTTCGACCGTAGTGGCCTTGCAGACCGTGACTGGAGCGCCTCAGTCTCCTCGGCCACAGCGGCCGGCACAAGTGTTTTTCGTAGCCATTATATATCGTTGTGAGATGATAGGAAAAGGCTAAAATCAATGTTTATACTAAAGTTCGTCGCAGTTTTTCATAGAACGCCTCTCCTGGTTTTTACGTTTTCGAGGTTTGCAGGTATGCAGTCGGTACTGTGCTTCCTCCTACGTATATTTCACGTAAAAACAGCGAAGATAAAATTAGAGATATTCTAGCTCACACGTAGGCTTAGCCGGCAGCCGTGGCCGAGGAGACTAAGGCGCTCCAGTCACGGTATTCACGGCCACTACGGTCGGGGGTTCGAATCCCCGCTCGGGCATGGATATTTGTGCCGTCCTAGTTCGTAAGTAGTTCATAAGTAGTGTTGTAAGTTTAGGGACTGGTGACCCCGTAGTTAAGTCCGATAGACTATACAAACATTTGAACATTTTGAACGGAGGCTTACCGGGCGTCGTTTTTCCCGCTGATTATACGCGGCTGGAACAGGGAAAGTGGTACACAGAGCTCTCTCCGCCACTGACCGTAGATGTGGATGTTGATGTAGATTCACTTGGGACCTGTGATGGTAAACGGTAGCACACTGGCAGCTGAACACCCCTGTAAGCCTTCACGCCCCTCCTCTTCCTTGCCGGTAGTGACACCTTTCCTTGCCACAAGTTGGTAATCCTGCTACAGTGACAGCATAGTGTTGATCCACTGGTCACACTTTTCCTGATGTGATCGCGATAGAAAGCATCTCGGACATTGTTGGGCGCTGACTTTGTGCCCACAAACCCCTGACTCGTCATTTACCGAAACCTACCGACTACTCGTCAAATCCATGCTACGCAGATTATCTGCTGTATTGTGCTCCAGACGTGAACCAACATTTTTTTTTTTTTTTTTTTTTTTTTTTTTTTTTTTGCGCAGTTGGCCAACATGTTAGTGGGCCAGCGGCTGCAGGTGCGGTGACTTAGCGCTGTCTTAGTGATTAAAAAATATATAAAAACTGTAAAAGAGACTGGCGATAAACGCACATGAAAAAAACGCGGTAAAGTTCTCGACTGGAAACCGAGATATCGCGGATTCGAACCCCTATCTGATCGCGGAATTTTGAGTCTATATTTTAACAGAGCCTTTACCTCTCAGCAATGTTAGAAGTCGCCAGAAACTACACGTGCTCCGTATTGTACGTTAAATTGTGGCTCCCCCAGAGGTTCCAACCATTACGATTTAATCGTAATTGTTACGAAAATTGTTTAAAATTACGAGGTTACGATTGGAGTGGTTCGGATTCCGATTTTCAGGTTTAAATAGCAAATCGGTCATTTGTTTTCCGTCGGCAAAACTCGTTTTTCTTAGATTTCCATCGTGTGATGTCATCGACAAAAATAAAGTGGTTCTGAGCAGCATCTTCGAGCGTGTTCTTGTAGAAATCACCGGTATTGACAGTAACTTCTACGAACTCGAAAACTTCTCAGTACGGCATACGGGAGGAATCCGCAAAGGCGCGCCATTTTGGAATCCATCAGCAGCCAATGAAAATGCGTCATGTCACTTGACTTGTACCTTTCATAACCTGCACATTCACCGAAATATCTTAACCTGCTTTGTATCTGTTATGATTTTACGTTATCTTGTGGTTGTGTGCAAGTTTTAATGATTCTTCTATATATCTCTGTAAATCACCAAATCTAATATGTTTGGTTCTGAGGAAGAAAACAATTAGTTTTGCTTCCCCTCTCCCCACCCATACATATTCCTGCAGTACACATCAGGACGATGTAGTAATACGCTGCAATCTTACAAAACTGGCTTCACAATTTTGATCGTTTTGTATTCACTTCTTCTCCGTGGAACCCTTCAAACAACACCCCCCCCCCGCCTCCCTCCCCACTCATACGTATTACGTCGCATTACTATTTGTCATATTCAAAAGTTGGAATCTCTGCTCCCCTTTGTGCGACTGTATAATGGGTTACGTTAGGGACACGCAAATCGCCGAAGTGGCGTCCATTTGAAACACTTCCACCAAGTCACTGATTCACACGAAATTATTGTTAAGTGATGCTCGACTGAAATAGCTTACCTTAAAATTGGCAACTTACGTTGGAATATAATTGCATCTGTGAGTAAAAACCAAGGAATGTTAATAATCCGAGAACCACTTGAGAATACTTTTATACTTTCTCTTCCCCTGCTTATTTTCTTCACAGGTTACTGCTAGTCTTGCGAACACTATACCAGTGCACTGTGACAACACACACAGGGGTATATAATTTAGATGTTGATCATGGCGATCACGGCGAATTTTGCCAGTGATGATCTGTTGCCTGTTGAACAGAACTCTCGCGAGAAAATTGTTTTGACCTTTCGTTCAGCCTTCGGCTGCTATAGTGACTGACAGTTAGCATTTCACGTACTTAAATCACACGTCCTTCACGCGACTCGTTACGAGTAGAACGAAGAAACGGATCAAATGGGTAAGAGGATCACGAGAACGTTTATGGCACCAAGGAATCATTATCTTTAAGATATACACACGCAAAACATTTTAGAGAAGAAGGATGTTTCCTAGCATAAGAGACTCTATTACCGAGTTAGAAAAGCAAGAACCATATGAAAATGAGGGACGGGTGATTTTTCTCTCTTCCTAACAGATTTCAAAATTTTCTATCGTCTTTGAAGAAATTGTTGAAGTGTAAGAAAAGCTTTTACTTCAATGTATATTGTGTTTTTCTGAAGCTAACATCGTCGTAGTTAGTGTGATTTCATTAGTCTTAAACTTTGAAAATTATTTGTTCCTTAGAAAACTGTATTTTTCATAAATTTAAATTTTTTTCCTTCTTCCAAGCAGACGCACTATTATATAACACTGTTATGATTTCGTAATAATAAAAACTCATGTTTCGTATAAGATTAAACATATATTGGTCTGTTGTTGTTGTTGTGGTCTTCAGTCCAGAGACTGGTTTGATGCAGCTCTCCACCCTACTCTATCCTGGGCAAGCCTTTTCATCTCCTCATAAGAACAACAACCCACATCCACTTGAATCTGCTTACTATACGCGTCTCTTGGTCTCCCTCTACGATTTTTACCCCACACACTTCCCTCCAACGCTAAATTCACAATTCCTTGATGTCTAAGAATGTGTCCTACCAATCTATCCCTTCTTTTAGTCAAGGTATGCCAGAAATTTCTTTTCTCCCCAATTCGGTTCAGTACCTCCTCATTAGTTATGCGATCCACCCACCTAATCTTCAGCATTCGTCTGTAGCACCACATTTCAAAAGCCTCTATCCTCTTTCTGTCCACACTGCTTATCGTCCATGTTTCACTCCCATACAAGGCAACACTCCATACAAATGCCTTCAGCAAGGACTTCCTTAGGCTTAAATCAATATTCGATGTTAACAAATTTCTCTTTTTCAAAAACGCCTTTCTACCCATTGCCATTCTGCATTTAATATCATCTGTACTGCGACCATCATTTGTTATTTTACTGCCCAAGTAACAAAACTCATCTACCTCCTTTATTGTTTCGTTACCTAATCTAATTCCTTCAGCATCACCTGATTTTCTTACACTGCATTCCATTACCCTAGTTTTACTCTTGTTAATGTTCATCTTATATGCACCTTTCAGCACACTGTCCATTCCGTTCAATTGCTCTTCCAGGTCCTTTGCTGTATCTGACAGAATTACTATGTCGTCGGCAAAACGCAATGTTTTTAATTCTTCACCCTGAACTTTAATTCCTTCTCCAAATTTCTCCTTGCTTTCCTTTATAGCTTGCTCAATGTACAAATTGAACAACATTGGGGAAAGGCTACAACCCTGTCTTACTCCCTTTCCAACCACTGCATCCCTTTCATGCCCTTCAACTCTGACAACCGCTGTCTGGTTTTTGTACAAGTTGTAAATAACCTTACGCTCCCTATATTTTACTCCTGCTTGCTGGTCTAGCTTACATAATTCCGTTTTTTCGCATACAATTTTGTAATTTCCAGAAGCAAATACTATTTACAAAGGAAAACTTTCAGACGTAAATTTGGTTCTCTTGCCTTATGTGGTATCAAGCTTCCAGTAGAGGCATCTGTCAACCGTTTTGCAGTTTTTTAATAGCTTGGAAATATTGTCGTTCCTTTGAAACTGTCTTGGTCGGTATATGGTGTAAGAAAGTATGTTTGGCGACTGCAAATTTTAGAACATTTAACGCTTTACACACAAGGTCTGTCTACTTTTCTCTTAGTACATAAGGGGGAAAAATTAGAGTAAATTTAAAACAATAGCCGTTTATAGCCTGCCAATAAATTGTCATAGGGTTCTCGAGGTTTTAAACTTGGACTTTAAACTACACACCACTTGTATGTTACATTCTACTAGTTCATAATGTTTTGACTTTTGTTTATCTGCTGAATGGACTAAATGAATTTTGGAGACAGTGTTCGTGCATTTTACTCGTATTTGGGAGAAGCGAAATTCAAGTCGTCATCCTCTCTGCCAGGTTTAATGTATACGTGGATACGCCACGTCATTTCAAGCAAATGCAGTCCGGTTGTTTGGTAGTCTGGTGAAGCTGAAAAATGTTCAAATGTTTGTATAGTCTACGGGACTTAACTACGGGGTCATCAGTCCCTAAACTTACAAACTACTTGTGAACTACTTACGAACTAGGACGGCACAAATATCCATGCCCGAGGGGGGATTCGAACCCCCGACCGTAGTGGCCGTGCAGACCGTGACTGGAGCGCCTCAGTCCCCTCGGCCTCCGCGGCCGGCACCAATGCTCCATCTCTAATAGCCACACTGTTAAAATCTGACATTACTTCGAGTGAACGAAATTCATTGATATGCAGACTACACGCTGAGCGCTTTGTTGTTTTGTTCAGCTTCCAGATTCACGACGAAGAGCTCATGTTGCACTTTGCTGTGAAAGTCGCGTCTCTTGATTATAAAGAGTGGTGATTTTGATGTACAGTTATTTGATATACATTAAATACGAGCGTTCCGTTCGTGCCATACACATTGTGGTGATGTTCTTGTTTTTATATTGGCATGCGTTCATTATATGTGCAAGAATGATTTCATTTATACAGGTCTGAAAATGGTTTAAGCCAAAATCATTATCGTTTAATTGAATAAACAATTTTATGTAGTCAAATTTAACTTCCATACAAAGGATAAATATGAAATTTGGAAAATGAACGATTTCATAAATTAGTGTTTGAAAACTTACTCCTTTTGATATTGAATGTATAAAGTTGGTTGTATCGCTGATTAGGACGTGTGGACAGGTGTGGCGGGTACACGTCACACATTCAAGTTGCTAGCAACGTACCGCCTCAGCTTCCTACTCTTTCAGATCGATCACACTACACTCTTAACAGGGTGTCGAGTTCTTTGAGAGGTCGTTAGTCGTCTCCGAAACAAGAAAAATAAGTCCACTAAACATGTGTCCCAATACGTGTACTTTTTGAGATAAACATATGTTCATAGCGACGTTTGGTAGCACAGTCCGTTCTGTAGTTCGAGTCGTGTTGTAGTTTTCGTTGTTGCCATATTTGTGCTCCTTAATGTACAACATTATCAACACTGAGTATGTATCATGCTGTTTTACCTCATTACAAAAGGGGATACATTTTTATGTTTACTGTTACGTTCTGTTTGTACGTACAAATGTGTAGTAAATTTATATTTTTTCTCTTTCTCCCGCCGAACCATTTTGACAAGTGGCAGAAAGTAGAAAAGTGCTAATTTCAACAAACAAGCGTTGTGCAGCCCTTCCTACGTGTTTATCTAAAAAAAAAACTATGCGTTTTCGGACCCATGTTTATTACTTATTTTTGTTGTTTCGAAAATGACTGCCACCTCTCAAAGTATTAGCCACTTTTTGAACAGCCCGCGTTCCTGTCGGTCAATTAGGGGGGTGATGGTACCTGACCACCCGCTATATTAAGAATCTGAGTAACCATGCCGACTCCGCATAGAAGAAGTTGCTCGCAGTTGTTGTAATACTTTAGCAGCCGCATCAACAACAATGAAAGCGAGAACAAGTTCCGCATAAATAAATGGAACCAACAGTGGTGCTTTAATGTACAGGCATTGCACGCTCCACTGCCATCTTGTGTAAATTCCTCCATTATTGGATATGTTTGTAAATCTGAGGGACTTAACTGCGTTGGTCATAAGTCCCTAAGCTTACAAACTACTTGCAGTAACCTAAGGACAACACACACACACACTCATGCCCCAGGGAGGACTCTAACTCCCCAACGGCGAGCAACCGCGCGTTCCGCAGCAAGGCGCCTTAGAACGCTCGGCCACTCCATCACGGCCGTTGTTGTCTCAAATGTTCAAATGTTTGTTAAGCTTAAGGGACTTAACTACGGGGTCATCAGTCCCTAAAACTTATGAACTACCTACAACTAAGGACGGCACAAATATCCGTGCCCGAGGGGGGATTCGAACCCCCGACCGCAGCGGCCGTTCAGACCGTGACAAGCGCCTCAGTCTCCTCGGCCACCGCGGCCGGCCGTTGTTGTCTCTCTTAGCAGCTGTTGTATTCATTCCTCATAGAAATTGGCAGCCAATTGTGATAAATGATTATACTATTTCGGGAAGGATCTAATATGCAATGGAATATGGAATAGGGAAGGTGAGCATGGAATTGTTGTAAATATTGAGACGGGCGTGCAGAGAAGTTGTGGTTGCGCAATGCTGTGGGCGCGTCGGTGACTGATGGATGGGTTGGCCGGCGAGATGTGACCGGCGCAGGTTGCCAACACGCGCCTGTCCAAACTTTATCGCCCTCTCAACACACACGTCGCCTGATTCGTCCCGAAAGCTAACAGCATTCTCCTATACGTTTCATTAATCCTCACTTGTTCCAGTCGGGGGAGAGGAACTCATCCTCATTCCACCTACTACAATTCATTATTCGCTCGACAGATTTCGGTAACGGATTCTTGTAATGGAATACAAATACCTTCCATCTTCTCCTTTTTCTCTCTACGCTGAAAGTCTGATAGGGTAGTATTAAACTTTATACGTGACAGTTTCTCATTGTAGCTTACTCGGTGAACGATTTCTTGAACACTAAAATGCAACACTTGCCATTCTTCATCCTCAATGTGAATGGGCCGCGGTGGCCGAGGGGACTGAGGCGCTCCAGTCACTGTCTGCACGGTCACTACGGTAGGGGGTTCGAATCCCCCCCCTCGGGCATGGATATTTGTGCCGTCCTTAGAATAAGGTAGTTGATAAGTAGTTTGTAAGTTAAAGGATTGATGACCCCGTAGTTAAGTCCCATAAGCTATACAAACATTTGAACATTTTTTCTGAGAAAATGTGTCGATCCTTAATGTCCTGTAATGAAATTTCAGTTTCCTGTAAATCCTTTTTAACTTGGCTTGCCCATTTGGAACACGATTTTGTTTTTGAAATTGACGTGTGTATGCGATGAGTAAGTCTTTGGGTGTTCATTCTTTCCAGATGACCGAAAAACATCATTCTCAGCTTCCTCATGATGGTAACAATGTCGTCTTTGTGTTTATATAATTCGTAGTTGTGTCTCCGGTGGAATTCTCCATCTTCTCTGATGGGGCCAAGGATTTCAATTTTTCGGTCTTTCATTTCCAATTTTCTCAGTGCACCTTTCTTCGTCATCTTTAAACATTCTAATGTTACAAAGCTGATGGGCTAATTACGGTGTCATAAGACAGGGTTGTAGCCTTTCTCCAATGTTATTCAATTTGTACATTGAGCAAGCTATAAAGGAAAGCAAGGAGAAATTTGGCGAAGGAATTAAAGTTCAGGGTGGAGAATTAAAAACTTTGCGTTTTGCCGACGACATAGTAATTCTGTCAGATACAGCAAAGGACCTGGAAGAGCAGTTAAACGGAATGGACAGTGTGCTGAAAGGTGCATATAAGATGAAGATTAACAAGAGCAAAACTAGGGTAATGGAGTGCAGTGTAAGAAAATCAGGTGATGCTGAAGGAATTAGATTGGGTAACGAAGCAATAAAGGAGGTAGATGAGTTTTGTTACTTGGGCAGTAAAATAACAAATGATGGTCGCAGTACAGAGGATATAAAATGCAGAATGGCAATGGGTAGAAAAGCTTTCTTGGAAAAGAGAAATTTGTCAACATCGAATATTGATTTAAGCCTAAGGAAGTCCTTTCTGAAGGCATATGTATGGAGTGTTGCCTTGTATGGGAGTGAGACATGGACGATAAACAGTGCGGACAGGAAGAGGATTGAGGCTTTTGAAATATGGTGCTACAGAAGAATGCTGAAGATTAGGTGGGTGAATCACGTAACTAATCACGTAACGTAAGAAATTTCTGGCATACCTTGACTAAAAGAAGGGATAGATTGGTAGGACACATTCTTAGACACCAAGGAATTGTGAAATTAGCGTTGGAGGGAAGTGTGTGGGGTAAAAACCGCAGAGGAAGACCAAGAGATGGATATAGTAAGCAGATTCAGACAGATGTAGGTTGCCGTTCTTATGTGGAGATGAAGAGGCTTGCTCAGGATAGGGTATTGTGGAGAGCTGCATCAAACCAGTCTCCGGACTGAAGACCACAACAACAACAACAATGACATAATTTTAGGTTTAATGACAAGCTTTTGTATAAGTCTTTGCACAGATGAGAAGCAAAGACTTAGACAACAGCTTGTCGTTAAACCTAAAATTATGTCATTATAACACCATCGTTAGTGCAAGTTAGTTTAAATTGTTTGTTGGTCTAGGGAGTGATGGCCGTAGCAGTTTGGTCCAATAGGTTTACAAACATTGGAACGTTTATTTCCGCGGGCCGCGATGTAGTGTAGGTTGTTGTGCAGCATTGTTGTGTTTGTGGTCATTTGTGTGGGCTCCAGACGGCGAGCGGAGCACGCGACGGTGGCGTTCAAGGCCGCGGCGCGGCTGCGGCTCCTCTTATTTTTGTATTGCCACTGACCGGCTCCTGCGCCACGTCATGCCACACCTTACCTCTGCCACTACCGACACTTCACGCTACACATCTAGAATACCATACTTTTCCATTTTACGGAGAAACGCTTCGTCTTACAAGGAAAGTCGACCCCAGTTGGGGTCTAACGGTCATTAATGCCACACGATCATCATCATCATCATCACAAGGAAAGTACACGGACTCGAACAAACATATCTGTATGAACGTTTGGTTACAGGATCTCTACGTACACCTCAATGTGCTGGTGGGTGTCGTTTTTCTGCAACCGTGCTCTAGATAGCACTGTAGATGTAATTGTAGACGCCATACGCAATGCAGATATCTTAACTATAACTTATGTAATAATCATCGTACATGTTCTCTAGCGAATTGTCATAAAAAACCGTGATGATAGTTGCAACTTTAACCTTCTTCCCGAAAGACTGTTGGTATTCACTGCCACTGCTTCCTTCGCCTCTTCCCGCACTTACACCGTAGCACTACCGTATTGCTCAAGTATTTGGGACCCGCAGCAGATCGGTTTGAAGGAAGACAGAGGCGGTTCAGAGGCGAGCAGCTAGATTTGTTACCGGTAGGTTCGACCAATGCGCGAGTGTCACGGAAATGCTCCGGCAACTCAATTGGGGATCGCTGGAAGAAAGACGACGTTCTTTTCGTGAAATTCTGTTGCGGAAATTTAGAGGGCCGGAATTTGAAGCTGAGTGTAGTACGATCTTGCTGCCGCCTACTTACATTTCGCGTAAAGATCACAAATACAAGATAAGAGAAATTAGGGGTCGTACGGAGGCATATAGGCATTCTTTTTTTCCTCGTTCAATTTGGGAGTTGAATAGGAAAGGAAATGCCTAGTAGTGGTACAGTGTACCCTCCGCCACGCACCTTACGGTGAATTGCGGAGTATGTATGTAGATGTAGACTACCGCTTGCAATGAGTTGTTCGTCATTATCATCCCTGTTATCATTATTATGAGTTTGTAACAAAAGTATCTAACTTATGCTGATATTTCTGTACCATAAAAGATACGAGAAAGCATGCAAATGATTCATCTTCTACACTAACACCATCTTCACGAAGAAGCGTTCTTCGTAACTTCATATCAACTAATCGCAGCCGACCGCGGTGGCAGAGGGGACTGAGGCGCTCCAGTCACGGTCTGCACGGCCACTATGGTCGGGGTTTCGAATCCCCCCTCGGGCATCGATATTTGTGCCGTCCTTAGGGTTAGCTAGTTCATAAGTAGTTTGTAAGTTTAGGGATTGATGACCCCGTAGTTAAGTCCCATAAGCTATACAAACATTTGAACATTTTTGAATTAATTGCAATACATTAGCAGGATTGATTTGCAATTGCCGCCTCGTCTGATGATTCACCACACAAATAACATCACAAAACGCAACTTCGGAGGCACACTGCACCGTCCTTACTGGCGAACAGACAGGTCAAAGTGCAAGGCGGCATGGCACACGCAAAGACCTCTAACGGACGACTGCAGAGTTTTGCAGATGTGGGAGTATCACTAGTGCAATAAGGGATCTTTGCATTATTTCTCATACGAGTTTGGTGCATATGTGTTTGTTCGGGCCCAAGTACTTTCCTTGTTAATCGTAATAATATATTCACCTGTCATAGAGAGCAAAGTTGGTGAACCGTTGTTAAACGACGTAGCTTCATTTCGAAAGAAGAAGGAAGATTAGTGTTTAACGCCCCGTCGACAGCGTGGTCATTAGAGGCGGAGCTTACGCTCGGGTTGTTTGGGTAAGGATGGGGAAGGAAATCGGCCGTGCCCTTTGAAAGGAACCATCCCGGCATTTGCCTGGAGTGAATTAGGGAAATCACGGAAAACTTAAATCACGATGGCCGGAGGTGGATTTGAACCACCATCCTCCCGAATGCGAGTCCAGTGTAGCTTCATTCCGGTCTACGAGTATACGTGCAGAGCGATATGAACTGATCAATAAAATAAAAACCTTCAAATTGCAAGTGTAAAATCAGAAAGTTAAGCAGTCTAAACTGGTGTCAAACACAGGGATCCGTGTGACATTTAATAATGACTTTCTAGTTGGAAAATTACTTGGAGGAGACAGCCGCGAGAGAGTAGCCGCGTGACTAAGGCATCATTCTACGGACTGGGCGGCCGCTTCCGCTGGAGGTTCAAGTCCTCCGTCGGGCAAGGGTGCGTAGTATAAGTTAGCTTAAGTAGTTTGTAGTTCAAGGACTGAGGACGATAGCAGTTTGGTCCTATAGGTTCACAAACTGTTTTTTTGGGGTAACCTCTCTTAGAGCTCCTAGAAACAAACTTTCCGAATAAGTTCACGCAGATGAGGGTATAGAACTGAAAGTGGTCATAAGGCAGTGACCGTGGGTATTACAAGGAATGGTTTTGCTTAATCGGAGTGATCGGACACAAACTGCTGAGCATTTGAGTAGGGATCATCATAACCCACGCCGCCAGAGAACAGTAAGACAACTCAGAAATGCAATACTTCAGAAAAGACACATTGAGTATCGTCAACAAGCCTACAACGTAAACGACGGTACTGGCATCAAGCGCACAAATTTCGGTCGGGGGTTTGAATCCCCCCCTCGGGCATGGATATTTGTGCCGTCCTAGTTCGTAAGTAGTTCATAAGTAGTTTGTAAGTTTAGGGACTGATGACCCCGTAGTTAAGTCCCATAAGCTATTTGAACATTTTTCAAGAGTTCAAAAATCAAATGTTCAAATGTTTGTAGAGCTTATGGGACTTAACTACGGGGTCATCAGTCCCTAAACTTACAAACTACTTATTAACTACTTACGAACTAGGACGGCACAAATATCCATGCCCGAGGGGGGATTCGAACCCCCGACCGTAGTGGCCGTGCAGACCGTTACTGAAGCGCCTCAGTCCCCTCGGCCACCGCGGCCGGCAATTTCAGGAGTACCTTAAGGATGTGTGACAGGATCGCTACTGTTTACAATATATATTAATAATCTAGAAAACGTCGGAAATTCTTTTTTTTTTATGGGACTTAACTACGGGGTTATCAGTCCCTAAACTTACAAACTACTTATGAACTAGTTAATCCTAAGACGGCACAAATATCCATGCCCGAGGGGGGATTCGAACTCCCGACCGTGGTGGCCGTGCAGACCATGACTGGAGCGCCTCAGTCCCCTCGGCCACCGCGGCCGGCTCGGAAATTCTATAAGGATGTACGCAGATAATGCAGTTCCCTACAAGAAGGTATCAACACAAGCCCGCTCTACCTGCAAACATCAGCAGTACACTTGCCATTTCCACAATCGTATTCTGGCGACTAAATCAGGCTGGATCCTGGTAATATGCATCTCACTTCAACCACGCCATCGTCGAAAAAGAGGTCGTTCGCGTAGCGATCATGTTGGTTGGGGTCAGTAACAGTGATATTCTCAAACAAATTCCGCTCTACTGTGGCAAGTGATTTTGGCCAGCGTGTAACGTGGAGAGTGGAACACATGACACATCACAGAGTGGTGTGGGCAGGCATTATGCACAGTGGCCCAACACCGCTGCGCCAGGTAAAACCAGGGGGATTACTGTGGGTGTCCTGTCTAGGGGCGCGGGCGGTCGACGCTTTCTGTTTATGGACGACAAAGCTCCCCCACACACATGTCTGACGCACTGGACACTGAAAATGTCGTACTTATGGAATGGCCTCAGCACTTGGCGAGCCTAAATTTTCGCAACGAACAGGCTGACCCCCCACCCTCTTCCCTGAACCGTGCAAAAACTGAAAACCTCGTGGAGGCAGCTATACTGCAATACTCCCTAAGAACTCCTCAACAGTTTGGTATTCAACTTGAATAGCAGGTGCAAATTATGCATTAGTAGTCGAGGAGGGCATATTTCGTACTGACAAGAAGGCCACATGAGTATCGGGTTTAAGATTTTTTTTTTAATATATTTCAAAAATGTTCAAATGTTTGTAGAACTTATGGGACTTAACTACGGGGTCATCAGTCCCTAAACTTACAAACTACTTATGAACTAGCTACGACTAAGGACGGCACAAATATCCATGCCCGAGGGGGGATTCGAACTCCCGACCGTAGTGGCCGTGCAGACCGTGACTGAAGCGCCTCAGTCCCCTCGGCCACCGCGGCCGGCTAAACTATATTTATGGTACGTGAAGTTCAGAACACAAATAACAATCAGCCAAAGCTATTCGACGCAACTCTCAAAATATCTCGAGGTTTTACAGGTACCAATAATTTCTTCCAGGAGTGCTGGTCTTGCAACGTTCGCAGGAGAGCTTCTGTGAAATTTGGAAAGTAGGAGGCGAGGTACTGGCGGAAGTAAAGTCGTGGGGCAGCATCGTGAGTCGTGTCGGGATAGCTCAGTCGGTAGAGCGCTTGCCCACGAAAGGCAAAGGTCCCAGGTTCGAGTCCCGGTTCCGGCACACAATTTTAATCTGCCAGGAAGTTTCAATAATTGTAATGGTTGCAGTATTCCTCGGTGTAGCTCAGGTAGCTCGTTCTGGCCTTACAACCATAGGGTCGGTGGTTCGAATCCTGCGTTGACAGATTTTTATTAATTTTTTTTTTCGTTGTGTTGGAATACTTACACAATTTTAATATCTAATGGTAATTTTTTACGAAATTATTCGTAATTTTCTATACTTTATAAAAGGTTGTTAATAATGGTGGTTTCAGTCAAAAACATAACTTCTATTTTTTACATTATTGGCTTCATTACTAGTTGACGACGATAATCTTTGTTCAGTTCGTGAAGAGCTACGACGCTGTTTTCGAAAGGTCATCTCCATAGATACCAATGGCTTTCCAAGCAGCTAACCTACTCAACCATCGTTTTAGGTAACGAAAAGCTGTTCAGCTCGTCTACAACTACACAAACAAAAACTGACGCAACACATGGAATTAGAGATACCTAAATGTTTTATATAACTGATTTCGAAAACAACGAAAAAAATTCGGTATTCCTACCAGCGACCCTTGAAAGTACCGCCGTTGAGCATGTAAACTAGTTCAGACTGATGTACGGTAGTAACCTGAACAAAACAGCACAGGGACAGGAGGGGGCTGGCCGACCAGCACCACCCACAGCCCATACTTACTAAATACTACTTCTTCCTCCTACTTTTTAAATAAAATAATGGCAATTTCATTTAAAGAAACCAGGAATTAAAAAAAAAAACATTTTTTGCTTGAAATAAGAGTAACGCAATTTTATTCAAAAATGTTCAAATGTTTGTACAGCTTATGGGACTTAACTACGGGGTCGTCAGTCCCTAAACTTACAAACTACTTATGATCTACCTAATACTAAGGACAGCACAAATATCCATGGCCGAGGGGGGATTCGAACCCCAGACCGTAGTGGCTATGCAGACCGTGACTGACGCGCAATTTTATTCTTTTAATTGCTTCTGTCCTCTTTTTCCTTTGTTTCAAAATGACTGCCTAAGACAGTTTCTTTGCACGAAGATCTCAAATCGTTGACGGCTTGCAAGTTCGTCTTCTCGATGGTTGTCTGCTTTCGCAGGTAATGCCGAAGTTGTTTCTCGGTTTTCAGGTTCTACTAGTTATTGCCCTATGGTGCAAGGACAGAACGCTACCAGCTGAGCTACACGGGCAGATGCTGCAACTCTTCTTATTATTGGTACATACCTGCCAACTCTCCCGATTTAGGCAGGAGTCTCCTGATTTTTCACTTTTTCTCTCACCTCCTGATTTTGCCTTTATTTCTCCCGATTTTTAGCTTTTATCCTAGAACCCACGATTTATTTATTGGATAATGGTCAAAAGTCCTTTGTTCATTTATCAGTTTAAATACGTATCGAAATTCATAAAAATTAGGAGTTGTATAATGATTATTTTTTCCCTTGCCACATATTTGCAAATATACATGTAGAGTTTCGATGTGCTCTTTTTGAATGTGATGTTTTTTCTTTATAGTACGTAAGTGAAATCACTTCAGGGGCTTTTTAATCCATGAAAATCTTTTGAGGGGATAGTTAGGAGCATCAGTTTCGTTCGCGAATTGCAGAAAGATCAACTTTCAAGTAAACATCTATTTCACGTGATTTTACGTGTACCAGTATGGCAAAAAAAAAAAAAAAAATCCCTTTTTTAAGCAGTATTTGGAACTTTGCTTTTCGTACTCTTTCTTGATGTGATATTTCCACATCACTTGGTGGAGAAAGCGATGTACAGGAATTCATGCAGAGAAAATGAAAACTGTGTAATAATAAAACACTGAAATTGCTGAGAAAAGTGACAGTAATCATCAGATACATGCTGAGTACTTATTTACTTCTTTATTTTAGAGTACACTTTACGAATTAAATGTGATGATCATGTGGGTCATATGTTCCATAAAATGTTCAGAGGTAGCAGTATAGCAGAAAAGATACAGCTGTGAACTTTTTTGTTTCAATCAAAAAAAAAAAAAAAAAAAACAATCACTACCTGAACTAAAACTAAGGACGTAATCAACATTTGGGTTAATGCAAGTGTTTTTGTAGCCATTATGTAGCATTGCGAGATGATAGGAAAAGGCTAAAATCAGTTATCTTAAGGTGTTTAGTAAGGTGCGCCGCTCTTTTTGATAGATCATATCTCCCGATTTTTCGAAGAATCTCCCGATTTTTTAAACTGGATTTCCTGTTTTTACGCTTTGAAGGTTGGCAGGTATGTTGGTACTTACGTGCACTTTCAAAACTTCAAAATCGATTTCTCGGAGCATAGCGCCTCAATGTACTCGTCCATTCCGCCACGGCTTTGCAGCTGTCCTCAAAGCCTATGGTGGGCCAGCCCTTACTAATAAATAAGTGTTGATAGGTGTTTTTGTAGTGTGTCGGTGTTCCTTAGCAGTGCCAAACGGCCCCTAATAACGCGCGCTGCCGTTGGTCCCCGCACGCGGGCTTTCACTTGCGTCTGCGTTTCCCACCGCGCACGACACACGCTTCCCCATCACATACGGGCTCATTTATCGGGAGCCTCCTTCCGGGGCGAGGAGAGAAAATTTCTGCTTTGGCGTTGGAAGCTTTTATCTTTATGCGACACCATGGCAGAACAGTAGCTGTAGCTTAATGACGCCGACGGCAATATCCGTGGCGTGTGGGGGTGCCGATCTTAATGTGGAGCCAAGATTAAAAACGAAGAGGGTTAAAACCCGGCCTACCCGCCTCATCCCGAGCACATCATTCCCGCTACACCATTCTCTCTGCTTCATAAGAAACACGCTGTACCCTGAAAGACAAGTATATTTCATTCTGATTACATTTGCTATCTGCGCGTCAGCTTCTGACAAAGATGCTTTCTGCTGTTGCTCATTTTATTGACACACGATATAATAATTTTGACGGAACTGTAATTACGAATTTAACCCTTTCATTCCCAGTGTCGTTCCTCGACAACAACGTATAAAATGCTGATTTATACCGTATTTTGTGTATCACTCCTTAAAGTCGCATTCTCGTTGATGAACAACGTGCGCCGGCCGCGGTGGCCGAGGGGACTGAGGCGCTCCAGTCACGGTCTGCACGGCCACTACGGTCGGGGGTTCGAATCCCCCCTCGGGCATGGATATTTGTGCCGTCCTTAGTCTTAGCTAGTTCGTAAGTAGTTTGTAAGCTTAGGGATTGATGACCCCGTAGTTAAGTCCCATAAGTTCAAAATGTTCAAATGTTTGTTAAGCTTAAGGGACTTAACTACGGGGTCATCAGTCCCTAAACTTACAAACTTACAAACCTACAACTAAGGACGGCACAAATATCCATGCCCGAGGGGGGATTCGAACCCCCGACCGTAGTGGCCGTGCAGACCGTGACTGAAGCGCCTCAGTCCCCTCGGCCACCGCGACCGGCAGTCCCATAAGTTCTACAAACATTTGAACATTTTGAACAACGTGCTTCTAGTATGACATTTTGCCGCTTGGAGGCATTAATCTATTCCTCTTGGAGTTTGTGTTACGTTGCCGTCTGTATGTGGCTGCGAGTGTGAGCGTGAGTGTGGTTCTTGTTATTTTATTTCAGCAGTGAACTGTCTTGTCTTTGGTGCTGTGGCGAAGATTATGCTAACATTATTGATCTGGCAGTGTTAACTATCAACGAAATAACATCCCAAGTAATGAAATACCTTGATACAAACGTCTGTGCCGTGCGTGAAATACGTGACGAAAAAAACAATAGTGTGATCAAAAATTTTAAAACATGTATTTTGATGTTTAGTGTACTGTATTAATACAGAAAACACTGAATTTTAATTTTTCCAAATCTGAATTCATAATTTTGGAATGCAAGGATTAATAATGACACATATTAACTCATCGTTTAGCGTACACCACTTGGAAAGTATTAATCTTTTCTAAAACTCTTGTTTAAGCGATCTGCTGGAGATCACGTTTGTGTGTACAGCATCTGTTTGACTTATTTTATAATCATTAGTGTATGTGTTGGGTTTTGCGACTGTACTCTCCATAAATCGACGTGTACAGGGTGAAGAAAAAATTTCCGCGATTCCTCGTCCCGATTCGAGGTAAAGGTTTTTCTAACGAAGTCACATCGAGTGCATTTTGAAAACACGAGCAACACTTTGATATCGTGCAACGCTTCGGAGTCTATAGAGGAACGTATGCAACCCTGTACTACCGTACAAATTCTCATAGATGTCTTAAGTGCACCAAACTCGCATTCACCAATCAACTGTGATTAGAAGCCTCGTTAGGTATATTTTTTATTAATATATTTTTTTTAAAATTTCCATTCTCTACAATTTGCCGCCAACTCATGGTTTTCATATATGTTTTTTCCCGAAATGCATCTGATCTGATGTTACTAGATAAAATTTTGCCCTGGGTCTTTATGAGGAATGGCATGTCGATGTCTAGATGCGGATGTTTTTCACCTTGTGTTTTAATTTTTACTGTGTATAATGGAAATAGCACCGAAATGAGATATTTTTCTCATTTCCAGTTTTTCGCTAGTATACAGTCTTGGTTTTAAAATGAATGCAAAAATAACAGTTATTGCTCCTAAATTATGAAGCAGTTGATATGGACAATACTTTATGTTTGACCTAATGGCAGTGAGAACTTAATTAATTATTTTGGATAGGGACTGATGACCCAGCAGTTAAATCCCATAAGCTTAACAAGCATATGAACATTTGAATATTTTGGAACACCTAAATTCAATGCACCCCAACATCCTTTTCACCATGGAGGTGGAAAAGAATGGCAGCTTTCCCTTCCTTGATGTATTGTTGAGGGAGATTGTTGATGGTAATTTGGAACATGCTGTTTTTAGAAAGCTCACCTATACTAACTGATAGCTGTCACCATCCGTCTCAGCGTGAAGGAGTTGTTTCGTACCTTGGTGCACAGAGCTCACGTCATTTCAGACCCTGAACGTTTTCGTCAGAATGGTTATAGTGAACGACAGATTAAACGAGCGTTGCGCTGTCGACCAAGACTGATGCAGTTAAGGCATGTCATCTACTGTTCAGACAATCAGGACTGTGAAGGACCGGTGCAGCCTAGCAGATCTGTTAGTCTACACACAGGTCACTCTGTGCAATATAACAACACACAGTTCTGACATGCACTTCCAACTATTGGGATTTCGTTAATAAGGAAACAGTTGAAATTAAACCAACGAATTGCCTCATGAGTAGAGATGAAGGTTTTTGCTTAAATTCTACGTTGAATCCTTTTCTCTCTCTCCTTCCCCTAACAAAAAAAGAGGAACAGATTTAATGTCGCGCAACACGTTTGTCACTTATTTATACCATCTAGACTTCTGACATTTACCATCTCTGTCTGTATGGTGGCGCTGTTGCTTACTTGTTCGTTGTGTGCTGTCTTTCCTTTCATGGAAAACCGAGGTATTGAATATCCATGCATAGTGTTTAGCCTCTGCAGTTGACAGTGGTTGTATGTTCTCCTGCCGAATTATCGGCAGTCGTCGATCCTCTCACCTGGCTGCATGCCCGTAGGTTTTTTGAATATTACGTACGCTGGTAGAAGCTCAGGTTTCAAATTGAAAAAAGAAGAAGAAGAAGAAAAAAGCAGTTGAAAAATTGACATCGAAGTTACACAGGAAATCGTTTTTGTATTTGCATGATGGAAGAAATAATGGACTATTATTAAGGTTTTTAATCCCACAAACGTTCTAAACATATAGTGCTACAATTATTAATGATGACATGTTCTCTAACCCATATATTCGCAAAACCATCTTATTTATTCTTGTCTTTGTTGTGCATTTATTTTACAGCGCTGACAACCGAACATAGGGCCACACTCATGCCCAGTTGCGACGATATTTCTTTCAATATCCGTCACTTAGATTAACAATGTAATAGAGAACAGATGTCAATCATATTTGGTGCGTTCGACCCGCCCTGTAAGTTCACCGACTTCGCTGTCCATCTTTATTTGCACCAATACTGCTCCATTCGACGGGCATCGGATCGATACGGTTGTCAATGCTGAGGAGGGTCAAGGGACAATGATTGCTACAAGAAAACGCATGGCCACTTCGGAGGTGATTTCAGCAAGTGGTTGTATGTCCCTTAGGTCTCACTAAACGTGAACTTAGATCCACGCTGTCCTCAATGAAGAGTTAATTTACGATTTTTGGCGGGTTTTATTTTACGTCCCACCTTTAGTCCTTAGCTGTTTTGAGTTGACAGTTGTTTTGTGAAATTGCGTACGGCGGAATTTCAGATGCCACCGAATTGTTGAAGAAAGAAAGAATGCGAAATTCTTTGGATGTTTTATAGAACTACGTGATCATCTAGAAATATAAAAAGTATTATCCGCCAGCATTATATATTCAATTTACTTTTTAACAAATAGCATAGTGCACGTCAGTACGAAGCTCTGGGTGCGATAGCCTTCCTATTGCATCCACACGTGACACTTAAAGAAGACAATTACTAGTACACACATGCTTAGTTTTATGACTTTAGGATCTCCACATTTGTAGGCTGACACTTCTCGTGGTACGAGAGAGGTAATTCGCCATGTTTATGAGAGACGGGCCAAGGAAATTATCTAGAGAATTCTAAAAGATAAAAGACTAAGCGGAATACTAAATAAGAAACCGGCATTAGGAGCAACGCGATATCTTACAGCTCAAGGCTCGAATGCTTGATGAAGTCTAGCACTGGATGTCAAATGGATGGGGTTGGTGGTGATGAGGACCAGGATAAATCTGTACGCGTGTTCGACCCTCGGCTGCCTCGGGTGCCTATCTCGCAAGCAGTCGTTTCGATGTAGCCGTGTACCAACAAGTCGTATTTGTTGTTTTCTCGAGGAGAAACGGCGCACACTTCTATCTGACGGAACAACGCAAAAACGTAGATTTGAACAACGGCACAGAACAGACGCAATCTTCGCACCTCGGAGGACGAGTGTGAAATGAAATGCTCGACCTGTGGGTCACCTGACTCGGAACGCGAGCTTTCGCACGTTGGCGCGTATTTCTCTAAACTGTTTCCAAACAGAAAGGTAGGCGCGCGAAACCCAGCTGTCAGAGCGAAATGAAACCATGTGCGCATACATTGCGGACAGAGACGCACTGTGCCCCACAAACAAAGAACCTTATTCACCGCTCACCTCAGACCATCGACCGGAACATGCAAGCTGTGTGGACCGCCAAGAAGATAAAACCTCATTGTTCGTCATACAAAGTCTTGCACTGGAAGCGGCCTCGACTGTTTCTCTGCGCTGCAGAGTGGCCATTGGACCATATACGAAAGAAGATAAACTATCACTATCCAGTTGACATATGAAAATGATTTTTCTTCAGTTTTGCATTCCTATCGCCTCGGAGAATGTTGCAGTTTTCACCGTGGCCACGGAAGAGGCAGGCCCTGGGCTAAGTTTTATAAGGAAATACATTTCCCCATCACTCTTCAAATGTTCAAAAGTTGTAAATCTATCGGACTCAACTGCTAGGTTATTAGTCCGTAGCTTACAAACTACTTACACTAAGGTAAACTAACCTAAGGACAACACAAACATCCATGCCCGAGTGAGGATTCGAACCTCCGACGCGGGAGTCCTCGCGATCCGCAACGTGGCGCTCCAGACCGCTCGGCTATCCCCGCGCGGCCCCCAACACTCTACCAGTGTCGTTGTCAGAGACTGGTCTCCCAAGAAGCTAACTTCACGGGTCATATTTACTGCCATAATGACGTGAATGTTTCTGTAATTACGGGTCGTCGTTCGTCAAGAAGAATTGAAGCCAGGAACTGACTACACCTTACAAGGAAAGGGTGGGTCATCGATTTCGATCAAATGTTGTATGGACGTTCTATATTGAATATAAAGAGACACGTGTTTCGCCTTTTTGCTAGACCCTCAGTAGTTAAAAAAAATGGAGGTCAATGTTGATGATGAAAGATCCCGTTTTCAGTGCTATACATCGAAAGATCATCTGTCGGTTTCGCCAACCCATTACACCAGTATCAAGCAAAATTTATTTCTCTGTGCATAAGATTTCAGAGTGCGCCTCGGTTGCACAGTGGTAGAGTGCCAGACTACAAATCCAAAGGTCGCGGGTTCGATCCCCGCCAGATCCTAGGAGTTTTATCTGTCACTTTCCACTTCTTTCACCTCTGGCAGTATTGCTTATGTGAAAAATACCGAGTAGCACCGTGGTTTGGAACCCACGTTAAACTGTAGGTCCCCCTATAACTGGCTGGGTAAGTCAGTTCGAAGGTCGGAGGAAGGCAACGGCATACCACCTCCAAACAGGACCATGCCTAGTAAAGCATTGTGGTGTTCAAACCCATCTTCGGATTGTTGACTGCTTTACCTTACATTAAGGTTTCAGAACATGATCCAAATATAACTGATAGGGGCGTAAAATAAATTACTGCACAGGGTCGTCGCATACTCTAAATACGGCGTTGCGTCGATGGTTTTTGGCGAAAGGCACTGCTACCTCAAAACAGAATTAATAAATTGAGGCTCAAAGGAATAATAACGAACAACAATATTAAGGTAAGCGACGTTTAACATGGAATTAAGACACACTTCATTGTAGTAGGTTCTTCTTCATTTCTCCATTCAACTACGATGCAACAGTTCACTGTATATTGCCTCGCCCGTACCATTATGGTAAATGCTAGTCGTAACAATAATTAAATGTTGGCAGCGCAATATCGGTTGTGTCAGTGCATTTCAGCTGAGAAAGGCCCCCGACAGGAAAAAGTCTCGGTTATTACTGGAAGCGACACCTGAGCGCCGCTGTAAGGTTTAGCCGGGAAAAAGCATCGTGGGAAGCGCGCGCAGGTGGCGCTCTAATGGACCGCCTGACAGAGGAACATAAAGTCCAATACTTGTGGAAACGTGCCGAGTGCCATTTGCAGGGCCTGCTTGCCCTTTCTGAGCACAATAAATCTTTACGCCGCTTCCAGCTCTGCGCTAAATTCGTCAAATAGGGGTACGAACCGGTGTGCGACCACTAGTCCCATCTGTTAGCATTGTGCGACAGGAAATGTTCATTTGGATACCTTGCTCCTTCATATAACGGTTGTCAAGTGAATTTACATTATATCTCCTTTGCCGTATTGTTTGACGCTTCTTTGTTCAATTCCAGATAGTTCAAAATGTTTGTAGAGCTTATGGGACTTAACTACGGGGTCATCTGTCCTTAAACTTACAAACTACTTATGAACTAACTAATCTAACAATCCAGCCTTCAAAAAGTTCAAATGTTTGTAGAGCTTATTGGACTTAACTACGGGGTCATCAGTCCCTAAATCAATTTCAGATAGTTCAAAATGTTTGTAGAGCTTATGGGACTTAACTACGGGGTTATCAGTCCTTAAACTTACAAACTACTTATGAACTAAATAATCTAACTAATCTAACAATCCAGCCTTCAAAAAGTTCAAATGTTTGTAGAGTTTATTGGACTTAACTACGGGGTCATCAGTCCCTAAATCAATTTCAGATAGTTCAAAATGTTTGTAGAGCTTATGGACTTAACTACGGGGTCATCAGTCCTTAAACTTACAAACTACTTATGAAGTAACTAATCTAACAATCCAGCCTTCAAAAAGTTCAAATGTTTGTGGAGCTTAGTGGATTTAACTACGGGGTCATCAGTCCCTAAACTAACAAACTACTTATGAACTAGGTAATACTAAAGACGGCACAAATATTCATGCCCGAGGGGAGATTCGACCCCCGGGCCGTAGTGGCCGTGCAGACTGTGACTGGTGCGCCGCAGTCCGCTCGGCCACTGCGGCCGGCTTCAGATAGAAGACTCTCTGATATCACGAGAAAATGAAGTTATCTTAAAGTTTTCCCCAGAATTGTTTCTCATTTTCAAGTTCGTCTTTAAATATTTAGTCAGTAAATGGCGACCTCTTTTGTTCTACCGCCAGAACTCTTCACGAACTAGTGGTTCATCCGTATCTCGCGCTTTTGTCTAACTTTCCAGCACACTGCCATTATTATGACACTGAGAACGATTCAAAGAATGAATAGCACTGTATCAGTCTGCAGTCACTTCGGGAACAACGGAAATTTTAAAACTACGATGATTAAAATGTTAGATGTTTGTAAAGCTTATGGGACTTAACTGGGGGATCATCAGTCCATAAACTTACAAACTATGTATGAAATAACTTGTACTAAAGATAGAACCAACATCCATGCCCGAGGGAGGATTCGAACCCCCGACGGGGAACGTCCTCGCGCATCGGAGCAAAGAGCTTCAAAGCGCTTGGCCACTCCGCCGCGGCTACGCTGATTAATCCGTCTTTCACAAGTCAATTCGCGTTAAAAGGGTACGAAACTCATCGTTTCGTAATTGGTTGCGAGGTCGTCATGCTCATGTTTTTGGCACAGGAGATGTTCAGTTTATTTAATACATCTAGTTGCGGATCATCATAAATGTCTTGTTTCTTTAGAACAGCCGCTTCGTAATAAATACAACAGATACGGTTTCTTTCAGAAGCTGGCGGGGCTAGTGCCTGGCTGAGTCGTGTGGAGGCACGGGGCAGAAACAAATGGCAGACTCCTGTTGAATATTCGTAGTTCTGTGACATCAGCCGTGCCGTGATATTGTAACTGGTGGAACTTTCCAAATGCGTGGCAAAAGCGGAGTCCACCTGAGACCGCGTCTATAATCTTATAATCTGGAGAACAGAACAGTTCTCGAAGAGCGTCAATTGCTTTTCTTATCTCTTCCGCAGTGCAGTAGAGGACAAAACTTCTTGATAAATGAAACTCGAATTTTATTTGTAGTTTAATGATTAGAACGAAGCCTACTATCGAACTTCAGATTTTACAGTTTTATAACGTTAATTTACAATAATAATAAAGTGGGCAGACATCCTTTTAAGTACTACGACTTCCAAGCAGTGCATATATAGAAATCAAGAATTTATTGACTGCTGGTCTTTGTCCATTAAACTTAAGGTCCTGCTCCAAACAGGATGCATTGTTTTAAATTCAGTCGCAAATTTCAACTGCTGTATGGCCCTTTTTGATATTTCCTAAATTTTACGAGTGTGCTCCAGGCATGATTTTAGTTTCCATGTTGGGGTGCTTTCCACAGTAGGATTATCCGTAGTTTGTGAACTAATCAAGAAACTTCCAAAGCCGTAATACTAGCGGTGCCAATAAGCACAGTTGTTACTGAGGGTAAAACTGCGTTCTAGTTGACCAAGAGACCGATACGAGATAACTTCTGCGCTGAACCATCAATCATCGGTGACATTTTATGAGCAAAGATACACGTAAACAGTTTTGCTTGTGATACTGCTTGAATATATGAAACTCTTGATTCACTGGGCAGTAGACTGATCCCAACTCTCCGATGTCGCCAAGGTTGTCTATGTCTGAGGAGTTCCACACAGAAACTCTGGAAGTTATTAAGTTTTCCCTGGAACTTAGTTTCAGAAAAGAAGCTGCTATAAAGCAAAGAGGACACTTGTTATTTTAATATTGGGTAAAAAAGATTGCAGTTCTCAAATCTTTTTGCTTATCACCTCTTAAATAATGTATATCAGAAATGCACAGCGGATGCTGTCATTATAGATTTGAAAATAGTAACTAGAACACAAATTTTAAATTCACAAACTGTTTATTGAACAAGAAGGCACGGTCTGACCATGCCAATTTTCGACAAAATAGCAATTTATTAAAAAAAGGTTGCCACGAAGTTAATTAATGCTCGCTGTTCAATAACCAATTTGCCAAATCTTGGAAAGAAATTGAATACGACTACTATCGTTTCGCCATTCGTGTTCATTTTTTCACGACATTTACTCTTTGCTACAACGACCACCGGTAACTCGGTTTCACGCAAATCCGATGTTGCAGATAGAATTAGTGTTAATTGAATTTTTATCACTGCAATACGAATGTTAATGTTTTACTGAGATTCCTAAATCATAGGGCTCAATGCTCTTACGTTCTGTCATAGACAATTGGACAAGATTTAATGAAATGAATTCAGAAGGAGATTTGACTGTAAATACGCCTCGAATCTATACAAATATAACAACAGTGCTCCAAAATAAGTTTCAAACCGTTTGTATTTAGCCGTGACGGACACTCTTTGAAATAAGATTGTTACTGCAAGTGATATGAATTCATTGGGGGTCTTACTCAGAGGACGGAA
The DNA here is from genome assembly GCA_026315105.1 of Locusta migratoria. Taxonomy (NCBI): domain Eukaryota; kingdom Metazoa; phylum Arthropoda; class Insecta; order Orthoptera; family Acrididae; genus Locusta; species Locusta migratoria. The sequence goes on along the minus strand of CM048755.1, from coordinate 76,997,207 downwards.
TGCTTAGCGTTTGACGTCGCACGCGTCCTTCGCCAGCCGTGGAATGCGATCGGTAATTCCATTTCCATTAAATGTATATCACTTACTACGTCGTTCAGGACTGCATGGAACGTACCTTACAACCGATTGCGAATATATATCAGTGTGTTTTTATTGCTCTTTCTGTATCCATTACTGTTGCAGAAGGTTTTCTGTGATCTACCTAAATCAATTAAGGCAAATACCAAGCTGGTTCCTCTGAAAAGGTTTCATTTCTTATGTTTTACAATACTCTGGATGTGTTCTACTTCCGATGGCCTCAATGTCGGCGGGTACGTTAGAACCTCCCTTCGTTCTTTTCCTTCTGTGTCACTAATTCAGTAAGCCCAACTATTGGTTGCCAACAGCTATAACAATGAAACGACCAGGACATGGAAAACTGAGTCAGAGTGGACCTCACAATTGGCCGCGTGGTCTAAAGCGCCATTCTGCGGACTGGCGGCCGTTCCGGTCGGAGGTTCGAGTCCTCCCTCAGCAGTTTGGTGCAATAGGTTTACGGACATTTGAACATTTGATCTCTTAATCTGGTGCCATTATCAACAACTGAGCTGTGAGCTAACTTGGCGACCAGATCAGTGATTTAGTCTACCATTTCTTTCTCCACTTTTCGGTGACATTTCTCATAGTGCATAGAATGAATGATATTACTACCAACGCTAAGTAAACGAAATAATGAAATACGTATTTGAGAACTGACAATAAACTCCTATGGATCAACAGCTTTTAAAATGACACCAAAGTATTCGGAAATAAAAAGCGTGACATACATAGTGGCCAAACGTAAACGAATTTCATGTAATTAGCACGAAAATAAACCAAGCAAAATTATTGATAACAATGTATCCTCCACTAAAAAAAAAAAGAAAAAAAATTCTCCGTAGTAGGTGGCTTATGACAATAGTCAAAGCCCGAAACTAGGCACCATGACAATTAATAAGCAGCTTTGTTGAAATATACGAGGGTGAATCAGTAAATACGTTGCAAACTGATGTGGACACGCCAGTATGGAGCGTTGTGTAGGGTTATTTCTCTACCACTGCGACACATCCGTCTTGTGGGTTGCAACAGTTGAGGAACCAAATAAAAAAAATGTTCAAATGTTTGTAAAGCTATCAGACCAAACTGCGTGGTCATCAGTCCGTAGCTTACAAACTACTTAAACTAACCTAAGGACAACACACACACACACACACACACACACACACACACACACACACACACACACTCCCATGCCCCAGGGAGGACTCGAACCTCCGACGGCGAGCAACCGTGCGCTCCGCAGCGAGACGCTTTAGACCGCTCGGCTACTCCACCGCGGCGAACCAAATGAAGTTACAGTTCAAGAGCGTCACTTATATGATGCAAACGCTGACACAAAAATTCCAAGCTCCTGTCTTTTAAAGATTTCTCGAACGATGCGACGAGTGTTTAAATGTACAGGTGGAGTCAGCTGAAAAGTAAAGCAATTTTCAGGCTCGTAAACACAGAACTGGCGTGTCTAAGTTTGCGACTTATTCACTAACTCACTCTCGTATATAAAAATGTATTTTCTGGTTTTATAAATGTGTTTACATGCTTAGAAAACTTACTGAATATGCCTAATACTTCCAGAACAAATGGGTATGTTTGAAGTAAAGATCTGAAATATTAATTTGCCCGAAAAGCACATTAATTTATGCATCTGCGCCATTAATTTAAAAGCCCAGTGAGAGATTGTTTCACTAAATTTATTTTCCTCCTAATCCAAATTGCATTATGTATATAGTTGCTGAAATTCACGCTAATTAATCCTTTACTTTTTGTTACAGATTTAGGATAGACAACACCGATCACATAATAGATGTGAATAAAGGGAACATACCTTTCGAGTACGACCAGGTGAACATCATCTGCCCAGTCTACATGCCTGGAACACACGAGGAGGACGCTGAGAAGTATATCATATACAACGTGAGTGTAACTGCATTGCCATTACTTTACAGCGCATTTTGCCTCATTCTTGGCATAAAATTAATTATAGTTTTAATGAAACGGATTGCCACAAATCTGTTTCTTTACAGAACAGCTTTCATCTGAGCTTCCTTTTAGTTTCCAAAATATTTGAAACAAAGTATCCTTTTCGATGGAATCAGTTCCGGAGAGGTGCCAGGGGCAGGAATGGGATCCTCAGAGAGGTGTGGTTCATTACTTGTGTGGTCATCTCACCTCGTGTCACGTAGTGACGGGTTTGAGCCATAGTCTTCCAAAACGAGGTCAATCTGCGTCGTTGCATTCCGTGACACCTCCCCTTACACTTCACAGTATGGTGCAGTCGATGCAGTTTTCATTAAAAATACACTTTTAGCTATTTCGATGTTCGACAAGCCTCTTTTAGGCCATACTTTGGAGAAAGAAAAAAAACTTCAAAATATCTGAACGAGAAACCGTGCCAATAGTTGGTGGTGTTGCATTTTCTCGAGGTGCTGTGGGTCGTGCTGTCACGTCACAAAGCTAGCAATTACCGACACGTTTAGCTGACAGTGGTTAACGACAGACTGACCAGTGCAACTGCAGCTGCCACACAAATCTGCCGCCTTGATTTTCTGTCTCCCCACTCTTCCTGTCTGCTTCTATTTCAGAATTCCTCGGGGCCCCCAATATGCCATCAAACCATGCAACCTTCGCTTCCTCTTCTCTTTCTTCTCCGAGTCTGGTACTTCAGGATTTTCTTTGGCCAACTGTCACAGTTTGCTCTTATTGTATTTTCATACGATGTGAGCTGCCTTTCTTCTATTCTATCTGTCATTAAACTCCCAGCTCTCGCTTCCATAAGCCGCCAGAGATTGTGCAGTTCTTCTATAGAACATATCTTAGAAGTCCATAACAGAGAATTTACCTTCTGGAGTGCTGTTTTCCCGAAGGGTTATTATTTCCGTATTTCCCTACTTGTTACGACTTTCACTGACTTGCTACCCTAATAATGTATTTTTTTATTTTTTTATTTTTTTTTTTTATTTTTTTTTTTTTACACGTCTTCCTGTTCTAGACCTCTATTACTAAGTTCCCTACATTATCTCCACTGCACAGGTGTTTAGTCTTTTGAAAATTTACTTTCAATCTCCACTTCTAAGAGCAAGAAATGTTTACAACAGTAATTAGCAAAGCAACATTAGACTTTTGATGGCTAAGTGTGTGTCGCAGTTTCTTTCGCAACAATAAAATGCGAAATACAAAAGAGTAAGACTTACTTTCAGCGGGGTTACGGCACCAGATGTTTTACCAATGCAGCCGATGACCAAAAGCAATTCGTACCTTCTTTTACCCCAGCGTTTAACTTCCATGAAAACATTGCCTCTGGACATAGACACAGCTCTTTGTAGTATTATGTACCAGCCACTGAAGCCTTGTTATTTAATTATTCTTTAATGGCACAACAGATCGTACCAGTCGAAGTTGGGAACAGGGAAACTAATGTCTTGATGGGTAAATAAGTTTGATAACCTTTCGCCCCTTTTTGCTTACTTTGCCTCGCTTCAATTCCCAGTGGACAGAAATCAGCAAAGATCGGATGCCTTGCTTTAAACAACACATTACTTGCGATTGCAGGTTTTCTCGGCATATTCCGGTGATTAACTCTTCTCAGGTGATCAGCCGAGTAATGGCGTCGTCGTCTTGGTGCAACGTTTCTATGAGTTTCGTACTCATCATCCTCACCACTCGGCTGTTTACCTGAGAACAGTGCGTCAACAGATTACTCGCTTCGCATCCGCTCTCTGATCATTCAGATCCTACAATATCGCAGCGAAGTGGCACCAAGAACACCATTATTAGGTATGAGAGACTTGACTAGGCGGCAGCTGAGTGAACCAACAGAAGCCACGCTAGCGACAGTCATTGTCCACGATGTTACGTGACACTGTAGAGAGACATCGTGCCAACGTGGTGCGTTTGCAGCCTCTGGAAGTCAGATGATGGGAACACGAGCTACGAGAAGTCACCTGCCTGTCCTAGTTAAATACTGAAACAGTCTTTTTTTTTTTTTTTTTTTTTTTTTTTTTTTTTTTTTTTTTTTCCTTTTATCGGTCCCAGTTTTTCCCCCTCCTGTGTCTTGGGTAAGGCCTTAAATGAGAATCGAGTGTCTCAGTCATTGAGCCGCCAGATCTGGTTTTAAGGTTTGAAGAGATACTGCATGAGCATAACTATGAAACATGGAGCTACTGAGTTCACGAAAATCTGGAATAGTTTTCTCACCTCTCAGTTAGGAAATTGCCAAAAAAAACTGTAGAAGCAAGAGTAAATATACTGTATGCTGTCGACACGTTGAGAGCAAAACAGTGTTCGTAATACTCGAGGGGCTGAAAAACATATCGCAGAGATGCCAACGATTACGAATCAATCGTAATAATTACGAATTTCCTCCATTAATCACGACATTATGAATGACACGTATAAACTTAGGATTTTACGAATTATTTGTTGAATCATACGAATTTCTCGTGCGGCTCCGTAGCACAGTGGTAGAGTGCCAAACTACAAATCCAAAGGTCCCGGGTTCGATCCACGCCAGGTCCTAGGATTTTTATCTGTCACTTTCCACTTCTTTCCCCTCTGGCAGTGTAGCTGATGTGAAAAATACGGAGTAGCACCGTGGTTCGGAACCCACGTTAAACTGTAGGTCCCCCTATAACTGGCTGGGTAAGTCAGGTCGGAGGAAGGCAACGGCATACCACCTCCAAACAAGACCATGCCTAGTAAAGCACTGTGGTGTTCAAACCAATCTTCGGATTGTTGACTGCTTTTTTACGAATTTCTCAAAATGATGCACGAGTGAAAATCATTCTTCACCATCTGAATTTTCAACGTTCTCTTCACATTATTCATAAACAGTTTTTGTACATATATTTTTCTGGATTTTGAATACGCTAAATATCATAATTGTATGCTAAATGACCTCACTCATCAGTGAACCTTGCGCAGTTTTTCTCTGTGCTTGTCACTGACGACTCTTCCTAGCGATTTCCTGGCATCGACGTCTGTCTCTTTTTGTACTGGTCAATAAGACCGAGTTTAGAGCTAATATAAACACAAAACTGTTAAGAGCTTTTTTTATTGCATAAGATGCATATGACGTCACAACAAAAAGCTTGTTACCAATGTAGTCTCAACAAACAGGAAGTGCTAACAGCTAGGGGGGGGGGGGCAACTACAGTATTTAATTCAAAAAATGAACCTTTTACTTCACAAATGTGAAATCAGAATTTAGTGCTAATATAAAACAGAACTGTTATGTGCTATTAGTGCAGAAGATGAATGTTGTTGTTAATGTTGTTATTGTTGTGATCTTCAGTCCGGAGCCCGGCCTGACTCAGCCATTACTAATTAGCTATCTCAGAAGCGCATATCGGATGCGAAGACGTGCAGTTTTGAGATCAGTTTTCAATTTATTTTCCCTTTTCCAAAATCACGCCAACATACTGCCAGAACGTCTTTCAGTACCACTTCACCCGATTCTTACATCTACATAGATACTCTGCAAATCACATTTTAAGTGCCTGGCAGAAGGTTCATTAACCACTTTCATAACGTTTCTCTACCGTTCCATTCTCTAATAGCGCGCGGGAAGAAAGAACACCTAAATCGTTCCGTTTTCGATCTGATTTCTCTTATTTTATTGGGATGGTCATGTCTCCCTAAGTAGGTGGGTACTAGCAAGATATTTTCACATTCAGAACTAAAAGTCGGTGATTGAAACTTCGCAAACAGATCACGCCGCAATGAATGACGTCTTTCTTTTAATGATTTCCACCCCAATTCGTGCAACATTTCCGTGACGCTTTCCCCCCCGTAACGTGATAAAACAAAACGAGCTGCCCTTCTCTGAACCTTCTCAATATCTTCCGTCAGTCCCACCTGGTGAGGGTCCCACAAGGGGCAACAGTACTCCAGGAGAGGACGCACAAGTGTGATGTAGGCAGTCTCTTTGGTGGAGCTGGTGCATCTTCGAAGCGTTCTGCCAATGAAACGTAACCTTTGATTCGCCTTCCCCACAATATTTTCTATGTGTTCTCTCCAGTCTAAGTTGTTCGTAATTGTAACTCCTAGGTATTTGGTAGAATTTACGACCTTAAGGTTTGACTGATTTATCGCGTAATTGAAGTTCAGCGGATTTCTTTTAGTGGTCATGTGTATTACTTCACACTTTTCTTTATTTAGTGTCCATTCCAATAAAAACTGTTGTAGTGAGCCGTTTCTAATGAATCGACAGAAATTAAACAAAAAATATTGGGGATTTCTAGCAAGCTTAGTTTCTCTAAAGAAACAACAAGAGTAGTAAGTTCTCGAATAAATTTGAAAACTTAATTTCTGTTGGAAGAGAGGTTTCGTGGGAAGTGTGCAGTGTGGGAGAGTGGACGTCCCCTTTGTCCGCTGGCGTGAGCCTCTGCCAATGCTTGCGAGTCGACGTCGTGCGTCAGTCTGTGTCACGGCAAAGCAAATCTAAACGCACGACAAGCTATCCGGAATTCTTGTTTCGCACGCTGTGTGAGGGCAGGCCAATGCCACAGCTTTTTGCCGAATATAGAGTGTTAACGCTGTGCTGTCTAGCACGAGACCGTGAGACCGTGGCTGTGTGAAAAGACAGGCAATTTCCTACCGAAATAAAAATAACACTGTTATTCCATCTAATTACTCAAAACAGGGCTGTCAATAGTTTCAAACCTGATAAGTTCACCTACAGATAATAGATACGTTGTATATAGTGTTTTAAAACATTTAGTTGGTAATGAAAACTCGCAATTTCCCTGCCCTGTTAATTACAATGCCAACAGAAAGGAAAGAAAGACGAAAAACAATTATCTTATACTGCAATGACAAAATTTAACAAAGTACAGCTTGAGTCCTACTCGGAACAGGATGAAATGTCCCGATCTCAGAAACATCGTGTTCATTTACGCCGCCCCAGTTCGTTTTCCATTTTACACTACGTTATTGTACTTACTTACGTTACGGTTGTCTGTATACGTTCATAGCCTGATACTAAATTTTAGACGGCGATGAAGATTTCGGTTTCACATTCAGTCGACCGATAACGTCACGAGTGCCTTAGCTCGGGTTGGACAAGGATTCGGGAGGAAATTGAAGCAATGAATTAATTCAGAGAAATCAGTGCAATTTTAAGTATCCTCGAATGCGAGACTAGTCAGTGCTTAGTGTGCAACTGCTGGCCCTTGTCGCTGTGTTTCGCAGCTGCCACCATCCACGAAATGAAGTCGTCTTTCTTAATATGAGAGAGAGTCAGATTTGCACCTGGAGCCGATATAATAATGGTAAAAATAATTATAGTGGGTTTTAAAGACATTTTAAGGACATTATATAATTCTGAATGCAGAACGCTGTGGAATGTAATTATTTCTTTTTACCAATAGGGCTATTTCGGTGAAATAGCCATTGTCGGGTTATATGGAAGTACATGGTACATAATTTTGTTTCTATATTTCTGATTCTTTATACATTATTTTAGTAGAAAGCACAAAAACTTTTTTTGTTGTTGTTACATTCGTCAGATGGTTTTGACATTCATACGCTAACGTTGATCTGTTATTGCCTCCCACTTTAATCAAATTTCACTGGTGTTAAGGGGTAACAACAATGGATGTTTGTGCTGTCTTTAGTATAAGGTAGTTCATAAGTAGTTTGTAAGTTTAGGGACTGATGACCCCGCAGTTAAGTCCTATAAGTTTAACTAACATTTGAACAACATTTTCACTGATATTGCACCAGATTGGATTCACGATTTCCTATCAGAAAGGACACAGTTCGTTGTAATTGACGGTAAGTCATCGAGTAAAACAGAAGCGATGTCTGGCGTTCCCGGGGGAAGCGTTATAGGTCCCCTACTCTTCTTTGTGTTTATAAACTATTTAGGAGACAATCTGAATAGCTCCCTTAGACTGTTCGCGCATGATGCTGTTAGTGAAGTCAACAAAGGACCAAAAGCAACTGCAAAGCGATTTAGATAAAATTTCTACATGGTGCGAAAATTGGCAATTGTCACTAAATAAAGATAAGTGTGAAGTAATGCACATGACCACTAAAAGAAATCCGCTGAACTTCAATTACGCGATAAATCAGTCAAACCTTAAGATCGTAAATTCTACCAAATATCTAGGAGTTACAATTACGAACAACTTTGACTGGAGAGAACACACAGAAAATATTGTGGGGAAGGCGAACCAAAGATTACGTTTCATTGGCAGAACGCTTCGAAGATGCACCAGCTCCACCAAAGAGACTGCCTGCATCACACTTGTGCGTCGGCCACTACGGTCGGGGGTTCGAATCCCCTCTCGGGCATGGATATTTGTGCCGTCCTTAGTATTAGCTAGTTCATAAGTAGTTTGTAAGTTTAGGGACTGATGACCCCGTAGTTAAGTCCCATTAGCTCTACAAACATTGGAACATTTTTTAGAAGGTTCAGAGAAGGGCAGCTTGTTTTGTTTTATCACGTTACCGGGGAGAAAGCCTCACGGAAGTGTTGCACGAATTGCGGTGGAAATCATTAAAAGAAAGACGTTATTCATTGCGGCGTGATCTGTTTGCGAAGTTTCAATCACCGACTTTTACTTCTGAATGTGAAACTATTTTGCTAGCACCATTTATTTAGGGAGATATTACCATCCCAATAAAATAAGAGAAATCAGATCGAAAACGGAACGATTTAGGTGTTCTTTCTTCCCGCGCGTTATTAGAGAATGGAACGGTAGAGAAAAAGTTATGAAAGTGCTTAGTGAACCCTCTGCCAGGCACTTAAATGTGATTTGCAGAGTATCTATGTAGATGTAGACTGTGTCTCACTAGAAGTCATTCCTCGTCACATGAATATCCTACAGCTTGGACGGGTGTATATCGATAGTAGGCATTATTAGCGCGCTGGTTGATAGAGACGTGTCAATCTGGCGTAACGCTACACAGCGATAAACGAACATATGACAGTCGTGTGGAAGGCGGATGCTCGACTTCGGTTTGTTGGGAGAATTTTGTAAGGGGCGAGGTCTGTAAAGGAGACTGCATATAAAGATTGCACGACCCCGTCTTGAGTATTGCTCAAGTGTTTGGGATCCCCACCAGAGCGATTTAAAGGAGGATACGAAGCAATTGAGAGGCGGGCGGCTGGGTTTGTTACTGGTAGGTTCGGTCAGTGTGCGAGTGTTACTGAAATGCTTCGGGAAATCACGTGGCAGTCGCTGGAGGGAGGCTCCGTTCTTTTCGAGAAACACTGTTGAAATTTGGAATTTGAAGCGGACTGCGGTACGATTTGATTGCCACCAACTAACATTTGGTGTAAAGATCACAAAGATAAAATCAGAGAAATTAGGGCTTGTGCAGATCCATACAAGCATTCGTTTTCCCTCGTTAGAGAATGGAACGGTAGAGAAAAGTTATGAAGGTGGTTAATGAACCCTCTGCCAGGCACTTAAATGTGATTTGCAGAGTATCTATGTAGATGTAGATATGGGAATGGAATAGAGAAGTAAGTAACTAATAGTGGTAATGGGTAGCCTCCGCCACGCACCTTTGGGTGGATTGCGGAGTATGTATGTAACTGTACATAGTCATAATGTCTCGGATAATCAGTGTATTTCACAAAAAAAATTGGCCTTTTTGTGTGAAATAGGAAAGAACAATGACGTCATCGCAATGTAGATTGTAATCCGGAGTTTTTCGTTTACTTTGAATTAAATTCGTCTGCAGAAAAGCTCTGTGGACGCTTTTGCTCTGGAAATACGTCGACTTCTTAGCGTAACACGGCAGTTTTGCGTTAATAGCCTGTTCCTTGTGTAATGACCTGTCTTCCTGTGTAACTGCCGCGGTTCGCCGTGCGTTTTCTCCAGCAGTTTCGTTGAATTCATCCCGTATTCTTCCGCAAGTACACCGCCAGCTAAAAAGAGAGGCGAAGGTGTATGGAGGAAACTTAACGTAATCCTTGGTTACGCAAGCATTTATGACTTTACTGCTCCTTCCTACTCCTTCCGTATACATATGCCGCGTTTTATTGTGTCTGCTCTACTTACCGTATTCGTACGGTCTATAGCAGTTGTTAGATGGAGGCTTTGTGGGCTGTATCTGTAAGTCTGATGAATGGGACGGACTAGTATGTTTTATCGGATAGTTTCAGCTCTCCAGTAGATTACATGGTTTTTAAACAATTTTCGCGATTTATAAATTCTTGAGCAATGTAGAAGCCGTAAAACGTATCCAGTGTAGTGAACATATTCACAAACGAAATGAAAATAAATAAATAAATAAAAGTAAAGTATCAATTTCGACTGAAGGGACAGGAAGACCGAAAATAAAAGCAGTTCTACATGAAAAAGTGTCAGAAAGAACAGACACCGCAGTTTTTATTGTAATTCAGGTTGACGAGGCGTGATGGTTATTTCCACGAGGACCGGAACCCCGCTGCCAGCGATGAAGTACAGTAGGACATATCAAGGTTTGGCTTGGACGGGGTAGTCCTTTCAGGGGTTGCGTTGTAACAGGACTTCTCGGGATCGAATTCTGGCCCCGGCACAAATTCCGTGTTGTATCATTAAAATACCTTTTAGCACCTGGGACTCAAAACCCCAGTAAAAATCTGCATTTATAACTGCTGGAAAGAAGGTTCTATAAAAAAAAGGCCGCGGCGGAGAGGCCGAGCGCATTGACGCGCTATGCTCCGATACGCGAGGCCGTTCCCCGTCGGGAGTTCGAATCCCCCCTCGGGCATGGATGTTTGTGTTGTCTTTACTATAAGTTAGTTTATAAGTAGTTGTAAGTTTAGGGACTGATGACTCCACATTTAAGTCCCATAAGAACAGTCTAACATATAAATGGTTTGTGCCATAAGCTTAACAAACATTTTTATTTTTATGTATATTTTTGACGAATTACAGCGTTCAAATGAATGAAATAAATCGCAATTTGCGATGTTATGGCATCACTGTATTAGATTTAGATGGAATACCAAACTGTGGCGAATGAAAATTTGTGCCCGGCCGGGATTCGAACCCGGGATCTCCTGCTTACTAGGCAGACGCGTCGACCACTCCGCCACCGAGGACACTGTGACCAGCCCGACTGCAGAGGACTCTTCCCTGCATGTCTCCCGCTACACACAAATCTCCATTCGCCACGCTGTCTCTTTCCTATACCACAGCCTATTTATTCTATAATGCTCGCAGCCACAATACTGTATTCCCGCATCAGGGAGAACAGACCATGAGGTATCGAGACACAATTAATTATCGTCAGGAGCCCAACCTCGGCTTGTATACCTTTATACATATTTTTGACGAATTCCATCTAAACCTAATACAGTGATGGCATAACATCGCAAATTGCGGTTTATTTCAAACATTTTTATAGTAAAGAGTGTCGTGTGAGTACAGGAGGCATTGTTTTTCAAGGCTCATTGATTTTGAATAATCATTTGGCTGACAAGGGGACGAGTGGTAGTGACATACGATTCGTGTGCGGCTCTGCACTGGGCTAAATTCAAAACCTCTCCGAAGTGTCTCTTTGAAGTGAGGGCGTGGTGATGCGTCCTTCGGATGGTGACGTTAAGCCTGTCGGCTTCCTTTGTGCTATCTGAGAATAGAAAGTTATGTGCCGGCACCGTGTTTCACCCTTCTCAACAAACACAAACGTTACGACCAACTATACGCTCCTACCACAGTCATCTACATTCGGACATAACACACTTCACAAAGGAAACGTGTCATTCTCAAAAGCCCCTCGGGGGTCCGCTAGCAAAAATTTCCATACGACAGTAGTATTTGAAACTCGTAGGCAGAGTCATCCAAAGAAATGGGAACTTCAACAGTGTAGCGCAATCAGAGTCAGTTCTCGTACATAATTCAGTAGCCGGACGCAATGCTTTAATATTTATTATCGTCGGGATGGGCGAGCCGAGGTTGAGTGCGAAACGTCGGCATCCTAAATAACCACAAATTGATTCGGCTTTATGGCCTTGGCGCTGGCATTAGGCTGCGGAGAGTCCGAATCCTGGACGGAGGCTCATTACTCACCGGCAACATAAGTAGTGTCGATTGCAATATAGTTAGGATTCAGCAGTGCGCCGAATGGTAATTGCGTGCCAGGAACACGAATCTGTTGCCGCTGCTCGTTTGGTAAGAAAATTGTTGTCAGGTGTAAGTAACGGCGGTGTTATTACCCGACGCCGCCACCTGGTCTCCCAGATGCATCACCTGATAATCAAATCCTCCGGCAATCGATTCCATCTCTAATCAAGGATTCCGCAGCGGCTGCCCCAACATCCACAACAGAAGCGTTAATTATGTCAATGGAAATCGGCCCCTTTCCTTTCTGGATTCCGTATTTAAGAATGCGAGGGCCGTGCGGCGTCAAGGCGAGACCCTCGGGTAATTAAGTTCTCGACCAGTTGTACTCGAGTTTACGAGCTCCAATCCCAGCTGCGACCGATTAATTCGCAGCGGACGTGCGAAGTGGCGGTACTCTGTGTGCATTAGTTCATCTGTCAAAGGTCTGCACACTCTTTTCGTGCATTTCGCGAATCGTGCCTTTCCTTACGTTATACGGATGACTTCATTTACGTGCGCGAGCCACAGAAGAGCGAGTATGGTGACTGCCAATAAGACTGTATGTGTGTACACACGAGTCTAACAAGGAAACCAAATGGGTATAGGATTTAAATTTTTTTATACTTATGGTACGTGTAGTTCATAACTCAAATAACAGTCTGCCAAAGCTATTCGACGCAACTCTCAAAAATTCTTGAGAACATCGACTTTGAAGTTTTGAAAGTACATGTAAGTACCAATAATTTAAAACAGTTGCAGCATCTGTCTGTGTAGCTCAGATGGTAGCGATCTGGAGTAACAACCATAGGGGCAGTGGTCCGAATCTCGGCGTTTTGTTCGAATACTTACACAATTTTAATATTCAATTTTAATTTTACGAAAAATGCGTCAATAGATGTCTGTAGGGATGGCTGAAAGGCCATAGAGAGAAAGTAGTGGTGCCCTCCAGAAAGAGCTGATGGTGCTGGTCTCAGGGAAATTCGAAACTGAATTGAGCTCGGAGTCTGAATTTGCGAACTTAATTTCCCCTTTGCTTGACATCTTCCGTTAACATTTGTTTGGCTTACACTCTAATAGCTCTACCTGTGTAAGCTGAAAAAATGGGAAAGTTTTTTAAAGCATGTTTTATTCGAGTTAGTCTGTACCACCAGCTCGTAAAACATTTACTATTCCTCATAAAAACACCCTTACCATACCCTCCGTAAGATGAATCCTTACTGTAATTAGTCTGGAATGAATTCACTTCAGACGAGACTGAATAGTTCTCAAGCGTGTTGTAAGGGGGAAAATGTCGATATGTAGGCAGACGGCAAGAAGTTTGACATTGGATCCCTCTGGAGAAGTTTAATCTTATTTCTTGTATTAAGCGAGTAAATTAGTCTTGTGAAATTCTGAATGCGTTGAAAGATAAGCTCCAGTCCTTATATTTAATCCGAAGTGCCACATAACTTGTTTTTAGAGTCAAGTTTCCATCTTGAGATACCTTAGCTTGACATTACGCACCGCTCTGCACTCGGTCAAAGGCTTAGCGTCCCATCCCGTGTAAGTCGTGTTCTGGGCGGATTTACGATCTTGTGAACTCTTACTTCCATTGGGAATCTACATAATATCTTTTATGAAGTTTTTATGTGAATATTTCGATATGGATGCTCAGCGTGCCAATCATTGCCCTTACTAATTATGTAGATGTGGGAAGAGAAACAAAAAGGTAGAGAGTTATCGTTAAGATGAACATCGTGGTTTTGTACGAGAGAAGGAACGTACTAATTCTTTTAAAAGAATTTCTGGTTAGTGAATTGGATGTTACAACCGTATATACTCCATTTGCTACTCAACACCAGTATGTATTATTTCAACTGCTGTGCAAGTTTCCTGTGGACTACTCGCTTTGCACATAGAATTCCTGATTGCCTACTTCTCGGTATTAATTTATTTATCCCGCCTAATTGGAGTAACATTTTATTGTGATATTAACGTTTTTATTCGTTCCTATTATGCTACCCTTTACAGTTAGCGTAAGTGTTTTAATCATTTGTCGTGCATTGGAATTTTCGTGCCTTTATTTAGTTATCGGTTATCCCTAAATCACACAAATTATTTTCGTGTTTCTGCAAGTTAAGAATCTACTTCTGTTTATGTTAATTTCACCTTATCTACTGTCTTCCGAACAAGAATATGCTACAATATGATATCGTAAGAGCATAACTCCAATTTTTTTCGAGTAATCAGAATCAGAAAGATTCACTAGCATGTCATGAAAAGTATCAGCGGGAGAGTTCCACATGGAGTGTCGTTTATAAATCTCCCGCTGATACTTTTCATGACATGCTAGTGAGAGTATCTTTCTGATTCTGATTACTCAAAAAAAATTTGCGTTATGCTCTTACGATATCATATTGTTGCATATTCTTGTTCGGAAGACAGTACATAAGTTGAAATTAACATAAACAGAAGTAGATTCTTAATTTGCAGAAACACGAAAATAATTTGTGTGATTTAGGGATAACCGATAACTAAATAAAGGCAGAGTGTAATTGAAGTTAGTATTGGTATGGAAGTTCCTGAAACAATATTGGGGATATTGTTACAAATCCTTCGGAGTTTCGTACTCTGAATTTTGGAAGGTCTGCTAGTAAAATAAGCTTGTGTTAACTATGCTAGCGCCGGCCGCGGTGGCCGAGGGGACTAAGGCGCTCCAGTCATGGTCCGCACGGCCACTACGGTCGGGGGTTCGAATCCCCCCTCGGGCATGGATATTTGTGCCGTCCTAGTTCGTAAGTAGTTCATAAGTAGTTTGTAAGTTTAGGGACTGATGACCCCGTAGTTAAGTCCCTTAGACTATTAAAAAAAAAAAAAAAAAAAAAAAAAAAAAAAAAAAAAAAAAAAACCCAACTATGCGACCTAGTCCATTGTCGATGGTTCAAAAGGTATTCTGTTCGAATCTGGCGCGTTTATTTGCCCAATAAAGACTGGAGAGATCATTGTGCGCAGTCTGTTAACACAGTATTTCACGGGGGTGGTGACGCAGATGTTGGTGACTGGTTAGACTGACTTGTTTTATTCTGTGGAACCAATGGAAGCATCGAATCTACGGCAAACCTTGTTCTGGATGGTGACCTCCTGTCATTCGAAATTCTTCCAGCGAACATGACACTGGGCCATATGATACAGGACGAACGGAATTAACAACAGATGACCCTCATTAGACGGCAGAGCGGTAGGCACTGATTGTGGGACGGATTAGAAGTTCCCACATGTGACACCAAACTCTGATAAATTTAAGCGTATCGCAGTCTGCTGCCTCGTAGCACATTTAATTACATTTTTGCCTCGTTAGAGTATAATTCGATATGACATCAATTTTCTGCTTCATCTCTCAGATCAATAACTTTGCGCATCGTAATAGTTTTAGGCTGCGAATTGCCAAAAGTAAAGTTATTTTAATAATTAATGCGAAGAAACTCGCTGGTATCCGTTGATTATCTTGTGATGTGTGTGATGACATTTACCGCAATTACTGGCCCTACGTCACTCAGTACGACAGTAAATGACATCGTATTTTAGAAGCTTGGTGCTGTATAAACGAAAACACTGGATTTTGTTCTCTCATTTCTACATCCGAAAATACACGGTGCCGACAACTTTTTCGCGAAATTATTTTCAATCTTTTCTTCGCCGATGTATTGTTACTTTCCATTAAAGAGACAAATTTATGAACTTTAACTTTGGGTTTTCACTGTACCGATGACCTTGCTATGTGGTTCCTTTCATCCCCACTAATTAGGTATGCACCCATTGTATCATTCTTCAGTAATAAGCGTTCTCTATTACTTCCTAAATAAAATTTTTGTATTTTGAAAGGAATAAAGTTGGAATTTAAAGTGCTGTCGACGACTAGGTCGTGGATGGAGCACAAGCTCGGATTAGGTAAGGATGGTGCGGAAAATCTATAGCGGCCTTTTCAGCGGACTCATCCAAGCATTCACCTCAACTGTTTTAGGAAATCTACATGAAACATAAAGCTCAACAAAAGAGACTGCCTACATCACACTTGTGCGTCCTCTCCTGGAGTACTGTTGCCCATTGTGGGACCCTCACCAGGTGGGACTGACGGAAAATATTGTGGAGGTTCAGAGAAGAGCAACTCGTTTTGTTTTATCACGTTACCGGGGGGGAAAGCGTCACGGAAATGTTTCAAGATTTGAGGTGGAAATCATTAAAAGAACGACGTTATTCGTTGCGGCGAGATCTATTTGCGAAATTTCAATCACCTACTTTTACTTCTGAATGTGAAAATATTTTGCTAGCACCCACATACATAGGGAGACATGACCATCCCAATAAAATAGGAGAAATCAGATCGAAAACGGAACGATTTTGGTGTTCTTTCTTCCCGCGCGCTGTTAGAGAATGGAACAGTAGAGAAGATTATGAAAGTGGTTAATGAACCCTCTGCCAGGCACTTAAATATGATTTGCAGAGTATCTATGTAGATGTTTAAATTTGTGTTGTTTCCCTAAATCATTTGTACGGAATACCGCGTTGTTTCCTTTGATAGAGGACGGTCGATTTCCTTTCCTTCCCCTTTCTGCTTTTGTTTGTGTTTCTAATTACATGCGGAACGTTATAATCTTTTAGCTCTGTTCAAGAAGCTTGTGCTACGTCTGTAATGACCTCGACGTCTACGGGACGATAATCTCCAACTTTCCTTCCTTTGGCGTGTGTCGGACTTGTGATTCTGTGTGTCTAGGCAGCCCTCGAATATGCAAGTGATTTACATATTTTGGCCGCATTCTGCAACGTCTCGAGTAGACGGCAGCTGAGGTGTGAGCGCTACTCTTTCCGAGCCGCTTACGAAAGGTCAGACGGCTTGCTCGCCGGTAATGGGTAGCACACACGAGCACAGGTCGCCCGTCCTTGCCAGGTTCACTGGGTCACGGTTTTCATCATCCGCTCCACGCTCTACCGTTCACAGAAGTTCAGAGCGAACGAGTCTGACACGCAAGGAACAGCAGATTGACATGCTGGATGAGTCCTGTACATTACGCTGTTGTAATCGGTGGAGGGATCAAACTTCAGGCGGAATTCACTATCACGAAGAAAGAAAACGATAGACTGGCAGAGTGGGATTAAAATAGCTGAAAACAAAATAAGCAGTCTCGCATATGCAGACGACGTAATGGTGAGGACAGGTTTCAAGGATGATGATATGACGATCAGCATCTCAAAAACCGAAGTACTGTATGTGGGGAAAGACATTTTGAGTACAAAATAGGAGGAACAAATTTAGAACCGTTGGACAGTTTAAAGTACAGGCTGTATTTTCTCACAGGATGGTAATATAGGAAAAGAACTGGAATCAAGGAGTAGCAAAGCTAATGCAGCGATCGCTCAGTTATGATCTGCTGCCGCGGTGGAGTAGCCGAGCGGTCTAAGGCGCCTCGCTGCGGAGCGCGCGGTTGCTCGCCGTCGGGGGTTCGAGTCCGCCCTTGGGCATGGGTGTGTGTGTGTTGTCCTTAGGTTAGTTTACCTTGGTTTAAGTGGTTTGTAAGCTATGGACTGATGACCGATAGATTAACAAACATTTGACCATTTGATGATCTGCTGTCTTCTGCAAGAAGGAAGTCAGTGCCAAGACCAGGTTAGCAGAGCACCTCTCATTCTTTCGACGAGGTTTGTTGTATGCGAGTGAAAGGTGGGTGGATACAGGTTACCTTATTAATTAAGGCTACAGATATGAAAGTAGAAAGGGTGACTGCAGATACTTATAGAGGGGAACAATAATTACGAAATCAAAGAACTGGGGAGGAACATACATGAAGCAGTAAGATCGAACAGCCTTCGATAGAAGGGTTACGTTACACGCATGGGAGAAGCAAGCGCAAGCTAACCTGAGAGACTCATGGGTTCGACAGGACAGGGTAGGAGGAGTCGAGGCAGACCAAGGAGAAAGTACTTAGACTCGATCAGGAATGATTTTGAGTAACAGGCTTTCCATCAGACGAGGCATTAATGTTAGCATTGAATAGCGGATCATGGAGGAATTTTTCAGTGCGGACTGTGCTGCAGATTTAATGCTGAAAGGCATAATCAGTCTTAAATGATGACGATGAAATAAATAAATGAATTCTAGATGTATAGGCTTCTTTTGTGCAAAAATATACTTAAAACTAAAAAGGTATGTAGTGGCAGCCAAATACGTTTCGTTGTGGATACACGTACAAACTGTATGTGTTCATCCCACAGTGGAAGATTTGACGCCACAGTAATGTGTTTTGTAAAGTTGAGGGGGAATCAGAGCTCGAACGGAGAGATGATTTTTTTCCTGTTAAAGAGATAAGTGAAGCTTCTTAGTTTAACGCGCTCTTATAAATTTTCTAGTTAAGGGTGACTGGACTCGCTGCCAAAAATGCAGTGTTTGGTACCACGAAGTATGCGTTGGTGACTGAAGGAAAAAGTGGTTTCTACGTGGAAGATGCCAGTGATCAAAATTTTACCAGGAAGTGATCACAATTGTACCTAGTGTGGTACATTTTCGATCGATTGTTCCCAAATCTGTAACCTTTTTTTGTGTTTATACCAACATTTGTAATTGTCTAATATTTGTGTTATATATTCATTAAACATCCAAGAACAAGCGCCATAGTTAACATTATTTCTGTTCTCAATATATTTCCAGTTACAATTACATTTTCCCGAAATGATCGAAATTGTACCACCTTACCCTAGTAGGAGCGCACGGATTGTGGTCCCTGCGTGTTCGCTTCGTAGAGGATGACTCGATGGAACATTTCCACTTGCAGTCGAATTCCGGACGGTTTCCTCGTTTTCGGCTCATTAGCACAGTACGCATACAGTTTAACATCGCCGGTGGGACGCAGTGAGGTGGCGCAGTGGTAACATACTGGACTCACATTTATTGAGAAAAACTGTCCGAGCGTGAATTCCGTCTGTAATGACCACGATGTCGACGGGACGTTAACCCCTAATCTTACCTTCCTTTCTGTCGACGGTGGACGTGGAACACTTAGCCACAGGAGGAAGGACACGCATACCACCGCTAAGGAAAGAGAGGTGTGGAACCACGGAGCCTTGTGAACGCTTGGCGGACTCTCTTACCTAGAAATGGCGGATCTAGCGGAAGAGACGGGGAGCAGCTGTTATTTATTGGTGGACGCGAGTGTTTACTGGATACACTGGCAGGGAGCAGACCGCTGTTTATAAACACGACAGCGGCCGACTCCGCGGCTGTTCCGTACAGCTGGTCTTTGATCACCGCTACCCACCCGACTACCTTGCAGCGTCCGACACCACACCTACGCCGAGGATATCTTTGTAAATACGCAATTAAAAAGAAAGACGGTTAGCACGTTATCCTACGTTTCAAACGAAACATATGCGGAAAATATCGTGAGATAGTGGAGCACAGATGGCATAGGTGCGTGCAAAACACTCCTGCCGAGATATGGTTGTGCAAGTGATTTGTGTAACATGCAACGTCATCCTGAACGTGTGATGATCGGTGCCCGACAGATGGGAATTTAGATTTCGGCAATGGTACAGAAATTCGACTTAACACGCTTAACCCATTTCTTCCCAAAAATAGAAATTGTGAAAAAGTGTTATATTTAGTCATCAGGTTCTCTTTAAAATAATTGAAATAACATTACAAATATTACAAATTGTATAATTGTAATTTGCACCATTGATGCAATGATCACATTCTTCAATTTGTTCAAACTGTGCAATATTGTCTATTATATGATAACTCTGACTTACATTGATGGTATCACTCATGAAATATTGAAAAACACTCTGTGTGAAGATGAACTTGACATTTCTTGTGTATGCAGATCGTCTGACGTTTGTAAATCTTGCATCTTTTTACGAAGTGTTAAGGTAATTGTGAAGCTTTAACACATATACAGAGAGTTCGTGAATGCCTTTTAACACGTGTGGTGAGTTTTGTATAGTAAGTACATTTCGATTGCATTTGGTAAGGCTAAATTTTGTGTTGCGTGTACGCAACACTGGGAAGAAATGGGTTAACGTGTGTCGTAAATGGTTGAATGAGGGTGCCACAGTCCACAAATGACGACCTACTGATCATCCAGCCACTCTCAGTGACCGTCAACAAACCGTCAAAACTGACAAATCTGCAAGAATGCAACAAATTACAGCTCAATTCGACATAGGATGTAATTGGCCCTTTCTCCAAGCGGACTGTCCCTAGTATCTTGGCCGGCCGCGGTGGTCGAGGGGACTGAGGCGCTCCAGTCACGGTCCGCACGGCCACTACGGTCGGGGGTTCGAATCCCCTCTCGGGCATGGATACTTGTGCCGTCCTAGTTCGTAAGTAGTTCATAAGTAGTTTGTAAGTTTAGGGACTGATGACCCCGTAGTTAAGTCCCATAAGCTTAACAAACATTTGAACATGCCTAGTATCTTGGATTCCGTGGGGTATGGGATCCGGCGCCACTGTTAACACGTCATCAGGCACAATGGCTCGCATTTATCGCCAGTCACTAGGGACACACACACTGTAACAATCATTGAATAAAATAAGATTTAAACTCCACTGTGTAGATGGGACGCACTGGTATGGCGTAGACGAGAGTTGGATCTCACCTACTGAGGCGTTGTTGTCTCTGTTATGGTTTGGAGTGCATTTTTCTGGTATCGGATAGGCCCACTAGTTGTCCTGAAAGGGACTTCAAATGGATGCAGTATGTTGAATTGCTCGGGGACCATTGCCACCCAATTTTCGATTCCATACCCTCACGGTTGTGCAGTGTGTCAGTATAATACACCACCACATCTCTCTCACACCCTCAGGAATGTGTAAATAGGGGGGGGGGGGGGGTCCAAAGACTGAGAGAGCCACTCTGGAGTCCAGATTTTTATCCCATTGAGTTTATTTGGGATGTCACAAGACATAGGCTCCGTGCTATGTATCCTGCACCCACAATTGGCTGCCCCTCTGGAAACAACTTGGTGTCAACTTTATCTTTAGTGAAAACAATGCTTGTGCACCCCCAGAAAAAGTCTTTTAGAAATATGTGTCAACTGCGTACAAAGGTGTAACAATGACTTGTTGACTGACATCCGTGTTGTCTCACTGCCAGTCTTCGTGGCCAGATGAATTTCATGCCTTAACCTCTCCAAAAAAACTGCAAATGAAGACCATTCTATTTGTAAATATATTCAATTATGGGTTTTGTACGCCAACGGCACAGTGGATGCACCGGTTCCCGTCAGATCACCATAGTTACGCACCGTCGGGCTTGGCTAACACTTGGATGGGTAACCGCCCCAGTCTGCAGAGTGCTGTTGGCAAGCAGGGTGCACTCAGCCCTTGTGAGGCCAACTGAGGAGCTACTTGATTGAGAAGTAGCGGCTCCGGTCACGTAGACTGACACAATGGCTGGGAGTGCAGGGTGCTGACCACGCCCCCCTCCATACTGCATCCGCTGACGCCTTCGGGCAGAGGATGACACAGCGGCTGGTCAGTACCCAGTGGGCCCCCTCAGGCAGTTTACATGTGTTTTGTACTAACGAAGGCTGTACAATACGCCTGTAATAGAAACTATAATACCTACAGACAGAAGAGGGAAAGAAAATCTTCCTTATGAGCCTAAGAACCTGATAGTGTTCAAAGAGGTGTCAAATGGTTTGTCACCAAAAATTTTAAGTCTCTACCAGAACAGATAAAATGTTTAAAAATTTATGTATTTCTTTAATGAAATACATAAGAAGAGTTTTATGCATGAAATAGAGAATGTGCATTTAGATAGAATTATTTATTTATTTATTTTTAAGAAATCTGCTTTTAACTTTTCAGTTTAAAATATATAAAATTGTAGAAATGCTTTTCATTTCTGTAAATAAAGAAATCGGCCATTATGTGTACATTATCCACTTTTTTGTTTGTTGTTTGTTGTTTTGTATGTTTGACTCATTCCACATTCCATGTGACATGCTCATAATTTGATATTAATGCAACATGAAATAAATGAATGCATTGTTTGAGTGCGTTGTTTGAGTGGTACCAAGCGTGCTTGATTGGATTTATATCAGCAGAAATTCCAGTCCATTCGCCTTGTGATTCCTTCTTCCTGCAGGAAGGGGTTCACAATTTATCTTAAAGACAATGCTGTTTGCCAGCTTGGAATAAGCTGTCCTAATTTCTCAAATGATCAATGATAGTGATGAGAGGAATATATCTCTATCAGAAAACATTTATCATTAACACAAAGGGGGGAAAGAGAAGAAAGCGAAAAAACAGTCACTTAAAGACAAAAATTAGAACCCATGTACTGCTGTCAACAAAGATCTAACAAGGGAAGAAGGTAATAGATAGAATAAAGAGCCAACCACGTATGTGAAACAAAAGCTGATATCTGGAATGAGTCTCTTTTTCTTTTGCATTTACTGGTACTGGTACCTAGTTACACTCATTGATCGGGAATGAATGAAATAAAAGCACCAACTGTAAGGTTAGTATTGGTATGTGTCAGTGGTGAATCCAGGATTTAGGTTGGTGGTAGTGGGTGGTTGAGCTCAAAGAAATTTCATACTTCAAACTGATGTCAAGAAAAAGTTGTTGGACATCCCGATCCATGACTGGTTGTGCCGCTTTCAGAAGAGGCATAAAATCATTTATCTGATTCCAAAAAAAATAATTTAAAAACATAGTGTATGCAACAGAAAACCAAAACTTTGTAGCATTGTAGCCTCTCTTTGAATATTTATAATGTTTTTAAAACTAAGTGAAACCTTTTTATGCAACGTACATCCAAATTTTGATGACTTCTGATTGGTCATATGTATTGCTCTGAATGTCTTTATACCTAGTATATTTGTTATGCAAGGTTGAAAATTCTAACTTCAAGAGAATAATCTATTTCAAATTTTATGTCACTGGTAGTGTCTGTACTTGCAATTCTCCATTTCTTTCTGTGGGACTGGCTTTTGTAATGTTGTTATTCTATGTATGTGAACATTTCTTGTATTAAGTCATACTGGAATGCAGTATAAAGTATGTGGAACAATATGAACTCACAGATAATGGTGTTGACTTCCAAATTATCCCAAACAGAATTATGTTTATGTTTGTTCTTTAATAGCTTTTAATCTACCTGATTTTCCCTTTGCATATAACATCCACTCTCTATCAATCCCAGAAACTTGTTACAATGAACCTGAGTGATTAAGGAGACCCATATTGAGTTATTCTGTTTGATTATCTTAACAGCTTGCATTTCAATTTATGAGTCTTTATTATTTTACCCATTTCCTTTTATGAATAGTCTCTAAAGTATCCAAAATGTCAATGCTGTTTCATCTGTGAACACAATCTCATTTATAAATATTTCAGTGAATTACTTCATTTACAGATTCTGTAATCTGTTTTTGTGTTGATTATTAACTAATAGCCCCAAAACTATACTTTGCAGCGTAAATTTCTTCATTGTGTAATAAAATACATATTTTATTTCCTATTTATATATTGTTATCTGCTTCATTAAAGCATTTTATTATATTGTCTGAATTTCCACTTTTACTCCATAATAGTGTAGTGTCTGTAATAAAAAATGAAGTATTCAACTTTAGAAAATGTATAACGCTGTAAGTAACTTTATATTAATTTCTTGTTGCAGGTGTCGAAAGAAGAATACGATACATGTCGGATAACAAATCCAAATCCTCGTATCATAGCCATCTGTGATAAACCATATAAATTAATGTATTTCACCATAACATTTCGGTCGTTTACTCCTCAACCTGGAGGGCTTGAGTTCCAGCCAGGACAGGATTACTACTTCATCTGTAAGTATAGATATATGCAGTAAAGTCATTGTGATATATATTTAAAGTAATCCCTAAACACAGAATGTTTTATATTTGAACACCTATTTGACAGAAGAAATTGTTTTTCCTTCTTGTTGTCCTTAACTTCCTTTCAGTGGTTCCACACAAGTGCTTTGAATACTGGAAGTAATAAGACTTGCATGAATCTGAAACACATTTTTACTGTCCACAACAACTGCCACATAATAGTTAATAGGCCTGTCAATGATTTCTGTGTATTAATGTCTTTAATTATACATTACTAAAATCACTCTTTTGTAAAGTCAGTAGGCATCCTCCACTTAGTTGTAAAATCTGAAAGTTGATTTTGCAGTAATTCAGTGGAGTTATTTTCTTTTAAAGCTTTACATGATTGCTTACAAACTATAGAGTTTGAGAACTGGAAAACTAGTAAATAATAATAAAAAAAAGGAAGTTGCCATGACAATGCAATTATTTCTCAGTCTGTGGGATACAGCTACAACACTATTAAAATTTTGACAAAACGTTTTCTTACATTATACAAGAACAGTAAAACTGTTCCTTCACAACATGAAATTTCTATTGCTGTACTGCAAGATAACTTTTGTATCTACCAGTTTCTAAAGACTACCAGCTGATTTCATGTGTATTGTTAATGACATTAGTTGTTTAATCATTCTTGTGTTTATACAATAAAGTTTCCTTGAGAACTAAGGACAGTTTGGCCCAATAGATTTACAGACATTTGGACATTTGAGAACTGAGGAGTAAGCAGTGTTCCAAAAGTAAAAGCAAGGGAAATTTTGAGTCACGCATTTTTTCCAAATACACATTAAAATTGAGGAAATTGGAAAATGAATTAAACTACAGGCAAAAGAAATAGAGATTTCAAGTTTACCAGTGAAATTAAAATTCTGTCAAATAAGACAAAAACTTAATATATTCTGTATAAAAAGCATATAGTGTCTTGAAAAGATGTGATATGAGCTTTGATATAAATAAAACAAGTGTAATGGAGTGTATTAAATTAAGTCTGATGAGGACATGTAAAATTCTGTTGGCATTGCGGTCACTGGATATGGCGCACTAGCTTTAAAAGAAATGACTACCAGTGATCGATTTAAGAAACTATTCCCTTATTTCTATATATTTGAATATTTATCTACATGTTACTCCTTTTGATTGTGATGACCAGTTATCATTTGATTTCTGGCCTTGTAAACTCAAAGGGTGAAATGTGGGAAAACAAATATAATTAGTGCATTCAAAGCTTAGGTTCTTCATATGAGATATTTATGTGGCAGATTAATATTATATTATCATTAATGTGAGAAACAGTTGCTTTGTTTTTATCATTATTTCTTTTACTGAAAGTGGCAATGTAAATGCACTTCCTGCTTGTTTATGCTGTCAACAATGATGTAAGATTCAGCAATTGCTATAGGAAATTTGATAAGTTATCTTCGTTCACATTCATAGAGCTCTTACAATGTGGCAACAGTATAATTAACCATAAGTACATTAGGGGGGGGGATAACATAAGACACAATTTCTGTTTGACTCCTTTGAATATCTCATCATCCTTGACACTGAAGTGCTTACTATGCCAAACACTTATTCCAAGATGACGATATCTCAAGACACACAGCCAAAAAGGTTCAGGCATGGTTTTTGTACTCAGAAGATCAACATGCAATGTCCTCTCTCCAGCACAATCACAATGGCCAGCACAATAGCCAGACCTCAATATCATTGAAGAGGAGACTTTTAAAGCAGATTTGTAGCTACAACATCCTTGAAGCAGTTGGCAGATTTATACCAAGGAATTGCTAATTTAATCAGTTACAGTTCATGATCCGTAATCAATATACTGAAGTTGACATTTGTTTTGGTACAAGAATGAGATAACATTTTGGTGGGAACTAGTTGGACACACTATGGATATATTTTGAGAGGAATTGCTCCTGTTTTCGAAGCCAGTAGTGGCCCTATTGCATATTAATTAATATTGTGTCTATGTCAAGTATCCATATTAATTCGTTCATCCCCTGCACTATGAATTACTCTACAGCACTATGATTTATTGTGTAAATGACCCTTGGAACATGACACTATCTATTTCTTTCATTTACTTATAACGAAAGTCAAATACCCCACATGAAGTAAACATTTCGATATTTATGCATGTTTCTAGAACTAAATTTTCCTTTTCCTTTTTTTATTATTTCCGTGTGCTATTGTCAACAGCCACCTCATCTAAGGATGACTTGCACCGCCGCATTGGTGGTCGCTGCTCATCACACAACATGAAGGTTGTATTTAAGGTCTGCTGCCGTCCCCAGGACCACAGCAATCAGAGTGAGTATGCTAAATGTATAAAAATTAATATTTCTGTGAATAATGGTATAATGAAAAAGATTTGATGGAATAATTGTATCTTGTGATGACAGATGGCAATACATAGCTAAAGAAGCCTGTTAGTCAGAGATAGAGGGGGAGGGAGAGATGGAGACTGAGACTGAGAGAGAGATGAAAGAAGAGAGTGATAGCGAGTAAATAGTAGAAGAAAAATAACCATCAAAGTGACTTTAGTTGTGACATCATGCAGGAGGCATGTGAGCATAATGTAAATTGTGAACACTTCTTATATGCAGCTGTAATGGGTTGAAAACAACAGATCCCTTGTTCTTCAGAAATTACAATTGTGCATTTTGAGCACAGAACATCTGCTGAACAAAGTGCAAAAGTAATGATAACACAAGCATAATGCCTGTTAGGAATTAATAATAAAAAATTAGAATAAAAACAAAAATTCACAATTAAGTCGTCATAAAAATCAAAGTGCCTACATACATAGTATAATATAACATAAGTAAATTCTCACTATCAGTGTTTAACTGAATATGAGCCACCATTACAAAACATAGCTACTAATATACGCCACGAGGTGGTGTAGTTGTAACGGTAGTAAAATGTACAGTGAAATGATTCATCGATTTCATAACAAAATAATATTAGAGAAATACACCAAAGAGCCAAAGAAACTGTAACACCTGCCTAATATAAAGCAGTTCAGAGGCGAGCACAATGTGGCATGGATTTGACTAATGGCTGAAGTAGTGTTAGAGAGAATTGACACCGTGCATCCTACAGAGCCATCTGTAAATCCACAAGAGAATGAGGAAATGGAGACTTCTTCTGAACAGCATACTGCAAGGAATCCCAGTGTCTGGGAAGTTTGGTGGCCAACGGAGACGGTTACAAGCAGAAGTGTGTTCCCGAAGCCACTCTGTAGAAACTGTGAACGTGTGGGGTCTCGCTTTCTCCCACTGGAATTTCCCAAGTCTGTCAAAATAAAAATGGACGTGAATAGATGCAGCTGTGATAAGCCAGGATGCATACATATGCTCACCTCTCAGTCGTATCTAGACATACCAGAGGTTCCAAATCACGCCATCTGCACACCATTAAAGAGTCTCCACCAGGTTGAACAGTCCCCTGCTGACATTCATTGTCAACAGATTTGTACAGTTGTCTCCATACCAGCACACATACATTCACTTGGTACAAATGGAAACAAGACTTGTTAAACCGGGCAACATCTTTCTAGGTATTAACAGTTCAATGTCGGTATTGACAGGCCCACGCAAGGTGTAAAGCGTTCGTGTTGTGCAGTCAGCAAGGGTACGCAAGTGGTCCTTCGACTTCAAAAACCTGTATTGATGATGTTTTGTTGAATGGTTGGCATGTTCTCTCATGAGGATGACCTAGTATTGAAATCTGTAGAAATTTGTGGAAGGATGTTCACATCTGTCATGTTGAACGATTGTCTTACATCAGTCCTGTTCTTGCAGGATCTTTTTCCATCCAGAGTGATGTCAGAGATTTCATGTGCACTCGTGAAATGGTCATATGGGAATATCCCCACCTTATTGATGTGTCCCATCTCTTAAGCAGCAGTAAACGATCTAAAACTGCACCAGACACTTGTTGTCATATGTAGGTATATCTGGCCACACCGTCGTCCTTCTGAGTGTTTCAATATGCGTGCTTATGCCAGTGTATATGGCTCTTCAGTGTATAAAGATGATAATAGCATAACACATGCAAGGAAAACTGAAGGCAATAATTAAAAATATGTGAACATAATATATCAGGGAATCACATGGTTCATTGTAGGATTTATGGGAAAATAATGAAGGGAGGACAGAGGTGGGAGGGGGGGGGGTGCAGCTAAAAACCAAATATAATATAATTGATTATCAAAATGTTCCATTTAAGGGCTGTACAGTCCAGAACTGGTATGCCATTCTAGAAATGTTTTTATGAGCATTGAGGCAATAATCTCACCAATGCACTGGGTTGAAGATATCCATTTGTTAAATCACTGTGTTCTGCTGTGTACAGAAGTTGGTAACTGGCTACTGTGTATCTTTATCTGACAGAAATCATTCATCAACTATTGAAAGTTTTTTATTATTATTTAAGATATTGTAGGCTTGATACCACTCGTGGGAGATCAGGACTCCCACTGGAGTTTGCGTACTTTCTGTGACATTTGTGAAATAGGGACATGTAATATATCAAATCAGCAGTTCTCCAATGTTGTACTGTAATTTCCCACCATAATTTCTCCAGCACTGTGCAATACTATTCCCCAGTGATGAAGACTCAGCGTTTCTTTCAAGTCTGTAAGCAATGTGGCCCTGGTAATCAAAGAAAAGGGTTAGCTGATAATGTAACCATTGGAGTTACCGAGCGAGGTGGTGCATTGAACTCGCATTCAGAAGGACGGTGGTTCAAATCCATCTCCGGCCATCCAGATTTAGGTTTTCCGTGATTTCCCTAAATTACTCCAGGCAAATGCCGGGATGGTCCCTTTGAAAGGGCACGGCCGATTTCCTTCCACATCCTTACCCAAAAACTCAGAGCGTAAGTTCTGTCTCTAATGACCATGTTGTCGATGGGACATTAAACTCCAAGCTTCCTTCCTTTTTTTAAACCATAGGACATGTTTCTGCATTTGCCGTCTGCACATCAGAAAGACATGAGTGCCACAGTTATTCATTGACTTTCAGTGGTGAAATACCCATATTATATATACAATGCAGCAACACCTCAAGCAGAAACTTTTTTATACAGTGCTGCCATATCCAAAATTGTAAAAGTACACAAAAACTCAAATTGGTATTGGGTGGAGGGAATTTATCAGACGTGGAAGAAACACCTTTATTGGTGTGTGGTAGAATTGTAATAACAAAATATATATTTTTAATAAAATTGTGTAATGTGTAAAATTTATAGTCAATGCCTGTATTAGAATTTTCCATGAAAAATCTGATAACAGATATTTCAACACCATCTTTCTTTCCACCCCTAATTACAATGTTGTAGAGTGTTCTGCATTTGCCCACTTTTAGGGGTAGTTTCCCTCTCAGAGGGTAAGCTCTACTTGCTTCTCTATCCTTTTTCGACAAGGCTGTTGGCTGGATATGAAGATGAGTCCTCATACCACCAATGTTTGGCCACTGGCCAAAATAGCTTATGACTTGTATTCAAAATCTAAGCAGTGATTATGATCAAATCTAGGACCCATGATTATTAGTGGTCTGATACCTTAAAACTGTGATTAAAATAAAGAAAAAATAGAATTTAATTGAAACATTTGAAATATTGGTGTTACTAAACAATATTTAAAATGAAGTGGATTTTAAGAGATGGCTGTCCATGGTTTTAAATATAGAAAAATGTAAGGTGATTCATATGAGTACGAAAAACAATTCCATAAAATATCTAGGTGTAGCACTGCAGAGCATTATGAAATGGAACAAACATGTAAGGACAGCTGTGAGTAAGGTGGACAGCCGACTTCAGTTTATTGGGAGAATTTTGGGAGGATGTACTTCATCTGTAAAGGAGACCATGTATAAAACACTTGTAAGACCACATCTTGAGTATTGAGTGTTGGGACTCACAACAGATCAGTTTAATGGAAGACAGGGAAGCAGTTCAGAGGCAAGAAGCTAGGTCAGTTACTGGTAGGTTCAACCAATGCTCGAGTGTCACGGAAATGGGAATAGCTGGAGGAAAGATGACATCCTTTTTGAGAAATGCTGTTGAGGAAATTTAGAGGGCCACACTTTGAAGCTGACTGCAGAACGATCTTTCTGCCGCCTACTTACATTTAGTGTAAAGATCACAAATACATTATAAAAGATGTTGGGGCTTGCACAGAGGCATATAGACATTCTTTTTCCCCTCTTCTATTTGTGAGTGGAATAGGAAAGGAAATACCTAGTAGTGATACAGTGTCCCCTCTGCCACACAACTTACGGTGAATTATGGAGTATATATGTTGATGTAAGTGTAGAATTAATGAGCAAAGGAATATACGAAAAATGCTAAATAGAAGATGAGAGAAGATGACAAGACATTTGGGAATAACTTCCATAGTAGTGAAGGTATTCATATAGCGGAAACATTTAATGGGGAAGCTGATATCACAGTATACAGAGCAAATCATTTATGACACTGATGTAAGTGTTACTCTAAGATGCAAAGATCAGCATAAGAGAAGATTTTGTAGTTCAAAGACATATTGGGGAGGGTGAGAAGAGTTTTACCTAATAAAATCTATCCTCCAACACAAAACCTTTGATTAAATTGGAATGTATTGGGGGCAGGGGTGTGTGTCAGTGACATTTGTCCCTGAAGCACCATCCATCACACACTTTTAGGTAGCTTAGATAGTTGTTAATGTTGTTGTAGAGGTTTCATGATGTTAGGTTGTAATTGTAGCTTTTGTTGTATGCAAGTAATGATTATTTTTAAAATTGCATAATTGTTATATCTGCACTGATAACAGACTGAGTGTAATAAACATTTTCCAATGGATCTGAATAGTTAACTAACATAATTACACCATGGATTAACATAATAATCTTTACAAATATTAATTACTTAGTATTCAATACTGGATGATTTTCTTCTAGAGCAATTGTATTAATTTGGACAAATCATTTTTCAGCTATCCCAAACAAGCAGGCCAGTACAACAGTAAGCTCCACAGCAGTTACAACTGTTGTGACCACTACTCCCAGCTCGACCACTCTGTCTGTTTCAACCTCACAGAAGCCCACATCTTTCAAGGACTTGGATGCATCCACACACAATACAAAGTCTACTCCAAAGAAGACAAGTAAGTAAAAATTAGCCAAAATGTGTAAGAACACCACAAAGTTACTTAAATTTGTGATGGCTATCACAATACCATCTACTCTTTGTTTATAAGTTGTATGAAACACTTGACAGTAAAATGGATTTGATTGCAAAACATTGTTAATACCCATGAATTTATGTTAATACAAATAATACTGAAATGCTGCACTACTTGGTAGATGTTATTTAATGCTTATAAAATACAGCAATAGGCCTATTGTGGCTCTGTGGCTATCAACAGGCTGTGTCCATGTTGCATCATGGAGGTATAATTTTATTTCAGTCACTGCATATAATTGCAGTCTTAATGTTCTTTAGATGGTATTTATATTATTTTATCCTTGTCAGGTTATTAATTTATTATTGCTAATCTGACATTTGCGTTTGGTATACCGCTGGAGGATATGTCAAACACAAATGTCAGATTATGCAAATTTAATTTAAATGATGTCACTAAGTGTGATGAAAGTAGTGACTCACAGATAACCTCACTGTTGAGTGCCCCTCTAACCCACACACAAAGTAGTAACGTCATTTAAAAGAAATGTTTACAATCTCAAGATATCTGCACCAGGTCCAGATGTTTATTTTTCCACTTTCTTGAACCTTTTCTTTTTTAAGCATGACTCGTTTGACTGCCATCTAAAACACAGGGGTAATTCTCTCCCCCCCCCCCCCCCGACCAGCCCATTGAACCTCTGCCTGACAGTTATTGATGTTGTCATGCACTAAAACTGATTATTATAACCATTTGCAGATTACATTTTCTTTCTGTGTTTACACCCAACTTCTCTACAGTCACAGCAAAGTAAAATAAGTAAAGAATAGTAATAGAGAAATACTGCATATGGAAAGAGTCCACTTTATTAAAAATCTTGGAATTTTTTTCTTGTTACTGCTTCTGATAGTCAGACATATCAACTGATTGTCACTTGTTGCTGTATATTTCACTACTCATTGCAAAATAATGACTGTTGTCAAAATAAGACTATTTGCTTTGGATAATTAGAAGGAAATTCATGACATTAGTTTGTAATCAGTGCAGTTAAACACATCCTTTAGAAATTTGAATGTATGCCTGTGAGTACGAATACAGCTTTTATTCACACATTAGTAGTCTTCCAGTAAATGAAAGTTCTACGTTCCTGCCTGCTTCAAAGATGTATTCTGAAATATCACACAAAATTCTTTAGCATAGGAACTGGAATTTTTAATAAAACATCACTAAATGAGTTATAGATTAGTCACAGAAGTAAGATTAGTCTTCTATGTAGTGGCTGATGTTAGCTGTAAGGTTATTTTTAGATTTGCATTTCTACTTTCATTACAAGAGTCTCACTTTATAATCCGTGATAAAAAGTTGTCATATATCTTAGATGTAATTATTCACTTGAACAAATATTTTTTTTTAGTGTGTCAAAATACATAAATACACACAAATATAAAATCTATATTGTATGTATTAATACATTTTCTTGGTTTTTCTCTTGTTGCAGAGGATTACAATGATCACGAAAATGAAATCTTGAAGAATGAAGAGCTAACACTGAACAATGCTGCAAATAGTCGAGGTGTGATGCTTATTGTGAGTGGACTGCTTCCAGTTGTGGTTCGTCTTGTTGGGCGGTGAGGAGGCCTCAACGTTCAACAGACTCCTTGTAATATAAGTGTACATTATTTATATGTGCCATTTGTGGCTTTTGACTGAATGAGGAAAGAACAATTTCAATCTGGCACAGCTGTGTGTGTCTCTCTGTTCTTTATCCCATCCCCTATTCCTGTTCCCAGACCTTTCAACAGACATTCCAGATCAAAGAACTGGCACCAAGCACAGAATTTCCTTTTCCTGGCATAATTTATGTACAGCCATTAAAATGAATGAGAGAGTAAGTACTTGTTTTTTCCTTGTGTTAAATAGATTTCATCTGTCTATATGTATGTCGATGTGAGTGAAGCTGGAATCTTCATTTAGATTTGAATGGTATCTCATATGTTTTAATAAGCTTGAGCAGACCAATCATACAAACTTAAGTGTGACATTTATAATATGTGGTATAGTGATTGTGTAACCACTAACAGGAAAGTGAGAAAAACTCTAATAGTGTAAATTTTATTAGCCTTTGTTCCCGTAGCTGCAGCTTGCAGGAAGAAACACATTCACTTTGGTTCCACTGTGGTATTTATAACAGTTTAATTTTATTTGTTGAACTGAACTGGTGTAACTGTGAATGGAAGTCTCATTGTTAGATGCTTTTGCAGTTATAGCTGGAATTGATACTATAGAGTCTGGAATCATGTAACTAACATAATCCTTATTTATGATGTCACCATTTCCTAGTGGTGTTAAAGATGTTGTGTTTTAGAAATGAACATTTCTGTGTGAAAGTGCAGCTACTTGAAGAAGAATGCATGTTTAATGATGAAATATTGAATTTGTGCAGTAACATG
The DNA here is from genome assembly GCA_026315105.1 of Locusta migratoria. Classification (NCBI taxonomy): domain Eukaryota; kingdom Metazoa; phylum Arthropoda; class Insecta; order Orthoptera; family Acrididae; genus Locusta; species Locusta migratoria. The sequence continues at coordinate 76,963,593 of CM048755.1, read as the reverse complement.
AATGTGCACATTCATTCATGGACGAGATGCATGTTGACTTTTTGAGAAGTATGTTGTGATAGTAACTAGTGTGTAGGTATATACTATTATAAAATGCCATTGTAAACAAAGTACTATTTCTTATAGTTGCCTTGTTACAGTGTATGAAATATTTTCTAGTACACAAATTATAGAGGGATGGTATTCACATAAACCATAGTAAAATATCTGTAAATTACAATTTGGCAGTCAATTTTGGAAGCTTCTCACTTTAGTGAATTGTTTGCTGTATGTTGCTGCATCCGCTGATATATTACAAGTGGTGCTTAGTCATAAACTGTCTTAGCTATTGTTCACCAAAGCGTTTGTTTACATTTATAATGGTGCTCAGTCATTTCAAGCGTATGACCTGGGCACAAAAATAAGGCTGTGATATTTAGATACTGTGGTAGAAAATGGTTTTCAAATCAAATTTTTCATTGAAACATTCCTAAGTGGGTCCGATTGTGAGGTAAATAAACCTTTAACCCTGCCATAATTTTACTGTTGGATTTGTGCCTTAAAATATCTCAGATCTACCCATGTTTCTGAATTTCATATCCTGCATATTTTGCCCAGGCCAAATGCTTTACAATACAGTGCAGCATTAGACTTGAATAAAAATCAAAAGGAAAGAACTGTGAAAAACCCACTCCCTTCAGTTTCAACATGATTGGGTTTAATGTAAATATTAAACATTTGTGATGTTGCTCTTAATATTTTATTGCTTGTCAGTTTATTTCTTATGTCCTGCTAGTGTGATTATATAGTGCTCGTTACTTTTCCTTCTTTCTCTTTTCTTTTTTATACTTTTACTTGGAGAGAGTTTAAGAAAAATGACAATACAGGAAAGAGAAGCATATAATTTCTGGTAAAAACACTGATTTTTTGTAATTTCAGTGTCCATATGTATTGTTGTTCTCAGCTAGCAACATGATACTGCAGACATTGCCATGGAAAAATCGTCAAGAGACATGAAAGCTGAGAATCTAAATTAAATTCTATTGTAGTTGAAACAACCATTAGTTGTGCTTTGTAATTACATGTATATACGGTATATAAGTATTTAAGTGCCATAAATGGACGTGTTTGCTGTACATTTTCCTCCTTTCACATGAAACATTATTTCAGTGAAAATATGTTATTCAAAATGTATAGTCTTATATCAGAGTAAGCGACTAAAATATCTACCTGTATGGTTTTGTCAACAGAAAATAATGTAGATCAAACTCCTGGAGCACAGCTACAGCACTCTTGGCAGCTGAGGTACTTATTTTAAAATTTAAAAGTGAAAAAAATAAAGTTAAGCTGATGAGATACTAATTCAACCTAGATATGTCAGAGTCAACATACAAGAACCTTATATCCATTACTACCATTCTTGCCATCCAGCAATGTGGGCAAACCAAGGAGCATGTTTTCTTGTCTTGACCCACTATCACTAGTGCACAAAATAATTGGTAACCCTTGTAACATATTGTGCATTCAGTGCCTTTGAAATTAAAGTATCGAGGAGATGTGATTTTTGGCCATCATTGTCACAATACAATGTTTCAAACAAAAGATGGGTCAGAAAAGCACTGAGTAATTAGATGAACTGCTTTGTGTACTTATATTTTAAGAGTTAAGCTAAAGTAATTAAGCTCAATGTCCTAAGATTTTCTTTGTATTTCTGACCCACCTTTTGGTTGATGAACTTGGCCATATCTTGCCTATGTGTTTTGTGAATATATTGCTCATGTCATGTCAAGACAGTCTATATGCAATGGAATTGATGTCAAGACATTCATAAATCAAGCTCTGTCTGTCTTAGACTTCAGTAATATAGCAGAAAATGTACGGTTTGATTTTTACATACATTAACATAATTCTGACATTTCATCAAAACTGACCTGATTGAAATATGTACTTAGTCAAATATCATTTAAATGTATAGATATAATTCAACCTTACTTACTTTTCGAATTCCAACTGTGCATCTGCCGGGGACTAATGAAAGGAACTGTCATGAAATCTAAAAGTATCTGCTGTTTATTTTTTCTGTTCCTTTACACAGACTTTTCACTTCTGGTTTTGGTTTTACCCTCTTGAGTGTATTTCCACAATTGCCAAAATACTGTCGCTGCATGCCTTCAACAGATGTATAAATATTCCACTGACACTACAGGATATGTCCAATATTTCAAGTCTTATCTTGATCTATTAAATACTGAAAAACTCCAAAGTAATTCATTATTTCACTAGTCATTCATTCCATTTTGTGCTCTGCCGAGCTTTTCATTCATGTCAATGAACAGTATTCACCATGTACTTAAAAGCTACTAACTTCATCATCTTTCCAAAACAAGTATTGTATGAAAATGATTGCCTTGTACTCTAAGTTGCAGAGCCATATTCTCTGCAATAACAAGAGACGGTGGCAAAACTGGTTTCTTTTTCAGAATACGTATTAATGAAAATTTCAGTATTTCAGGATGTAAGTTGTTAATGAATGTGTTGCAAGAAAGGTATAGTGACATGTATTGTGTACTGCCATTCAAACCAAATAATTATACACCTATGACTAGTAGGGATTTTTTTTAATGACATACACAAAATTCTGGTTTTAAAATTGTAATGCCTATGACATTTTTTTAATTTACCAGAGTACCTGTACATTCCAAAATACTTCAATAACATCCAGAAACATAAGCTCATCTGTTTGATAAGTATCATAAAATATTAAATAGTTTTGTATTTAAATTATTACTTTTATAGATTAAATATGTGAAGCAGTGTCATTTTTAGAAGTACTGCACTATTAATAATTCAGTGATAACAGTTTTTTAAAATGCTATAATTTTGCATTGATTCTAATTTATGGATTTGTAATTGTTTCGGAAATTCATAGACTAAAACTTAGATCATTACACAGATATTAGTTTACAAAATTGCAGATATTTATTCTACATCTCCAGTGGTTTCTTGGATATGAGAATGAAGATTAAACATATTTTTGTAAGTCTCCTTAAAAATTTTCTTATTCTAGAATCAGAGTGATTCCTCTGTATATATATTGTGAATAAATCAAAACAAGCTTATTTACATAACTGATATAAGTTCAACAGACTATGAGCGAAGTGCTCAAATCAAAATTACAGTGTTGCAGTTTTTGTTTTGTGTGTGATACTCTACTAAAATTTGTAGTATTTGGTTCACTGCTGCTGTTAGCTGTCTACATGTGTGCTGAGAAGCATGCACAGAAATGGGTGTGCACATGCATACCTACTTCACCCATAATCGCATGCACACACACCCACACACTCACCCATCTGGCTTGTGGAGAAAGGCGAGTGAGTCAACTTATGTTGAACGAATGTAGGACTGGACATTCTTTCTCTCTCCATCTCTTTCTCTTTCAGTGTGTGTGTGTGTGTGTGTTGTGTGTGTGTGTGTGTGTGTGTGTGTGTGGTGCGTGTGTGTGTGAGTGAGAGATAATATTTTTGTTTCTTTGTGTATATTGGTGGTATATCATGTGTGAGCATGTACATTAATGTATATGTTGGTGCATCTGCACTTGTGTGAGTGTGAAATAAATGTGTAATATGTAGAAAATAGAAATAGACTTTAACCCATTCTAAATCCTCTCATCAGCAAAGCCTATTTATTGAACAAAACTTTACCAGTGTTTACATGCTCACGACTCAACAACTTGTCTTGAAGCTGTTATTGATGAAAACCAATACCATTACAGGAATTTCATTTGTGTGTTTTTACATAGCCTTTGCTGTATTCCAGAACATTTTCCTATTTGAACTGAAACTGCTGTAGGATACAGCAGCAGTTAAGTTCATTTGAAGGTAAATGACAGTCAAATAAACCAAAAACTTGACAATATTTTGATCAGTGTAGAGCTGGTGTACACTTTTAAAGTTTAGTTCTGCTCAAATACTGAGTTATTTCCCTCAGACAGCAGTTTTAAAGATATTACATGCACAGTAGATTATCAAGTTGGTGTCTGTAAATGAAACACAGCTGTATTATCCTTCTGTCTTTGTTGTGTGATGATCTTGTGTCGTATAGATTTCTGACAAGTGTAACAGCCTTTTTGATATACTTTGCTATAAAACGCTTATTTATGTTTACTTAAGCACTGAATTTTTTTGAAAACTATGTTGCAGTGGTAGTACTACTTTCAGAATATGACATTTTTGTGAGATGTAAAATTTTTGTTATGAAATCGTGGAAAAAAATACTAGTTGTGTCAGTGCAATCCTGCAGACCATAAATTGATGGTTTCAGTTATTTTATCTATTCAGTAATTTAATGTTAAAAACAGCCAAATAATAATATGGCAATCATGTATACCCTTTAACATTCATTTTTCCACAATTAGTTCCTGCTGAGGCATACAGTGTTTCACATTGGAACAAATGACTGTTTCTGTAAAGCTCTTGCTCTTGTTAGCATTCTCCCTTATTCTGTACATTTGCCTTTGTTTCTTTTGTATAGAAATTAAAAATGAGTGGGAGATATGTAACTTTTAATAAGAAAGCATATAATTACTAATTGGTTCCTATTCATGGCCTAAACAGAAAGCATTTTCTTCAGTTAATTTTGAGATAGTTTATCAATGCATTTGATCTCCATTTTATTGGGCAAAATAGTCTGAATATAATCCATTTTCCGTCTTCAAAGTATCCCTAGAAATAATTAACACTTGGTGAAATGGGTTCACTTCATGCTTACATGTGGTTTAAAATGATTTTCATATGTGAATGATGTACATTGCAACTCCCATCATTTACAATAAAACATATCATTCAGAATTTGTAACCCATTTTGCTTCCAAGCTTAATGAATCATGTGTTATATAGTCATCACACTCTTTAAGTGACTATTTCCACAAGGAATCCTACAGTTACTGTTTTACGAGTATAAAATGAACTTTTTTTTCGTGTAAAGAATTCAATTTCCAAATGGTTCTAAACAAGTGATTTGTATCAAATGGCCTAATTTTCTATGTATCAGTGTTGCACAGTTGGGGGTGGTGAGGTTATTGTTTTCTGTTAAGTAGTCTCTTGTTAAACATAACTTTCTACAAACCTGCTGCCACTATGATTGTGCTTTAAGCAGTTGTTTCATTGTTTAACATCTTCCAAGACTGATGTAAGCAATTAATAAAGTACCGCTTTCATAGTGTTCTACTATTACATTTAGGCAACGCTGTCCTCTAAATGGATGCACTGTCAGTCGTGTATTTTTTGAAATACAAACATTTCATAAATATACATTATAAAGAGTGAATAAATATACATAATAAAGAGTGAAGAGTTGACAAAATTCATCATGAAGAATTACTTCTGTCATTGTTCATTACACAGAGAAAATTTAGGTCTGCAGTGATTGTGCTGGTGTCATCTAGCTGTTGTAAATCAGCTATTCAGAAAAGGTTAATTATTTCATCTGTCTGTTTAATGTTTATAGAGATATATATATATATATATATTATATATAATGTATTTCCTTAAAAAGTACTCATCAGACTGTATACATAAAAAAAATACAGTGATCTGATATATGTGTGCAGAAGTGTAGTGGATTTGTCAAATGGTACAGTGGATGTTTTTCCTGTTATTTATATTCAGCACCTTTGTCACTATACACCATAATCCATGATGGGAAATATTTTATAACTGACTTTTGTACAGAATAAAATATAATTATTGTAACGTGATTCAGAATTATTTTTTCAGTGCCCTTACCAATCCCTGATTGTATTCACAATATGTCATTCTGTATGAGTTTGAAATTTTAAATGCTTTAAATAAGCTGTTTATAATTTTTACCTGTAACTCTTTTTTATGGTTTTAAAATAGAAAACAAAAGTGGGACATGAAGCTCCAGCATGCTTTTGACTGTAAATAGGATTATCATTATAAAAAATTATAAATTGCTCATTTGAATCAGAGCTTCATAATCATATGCTACTTGAAAGTGTGGTTGTGGAGGCGGATGTGCAGAAGGGCTGAAAATTGGGCTGCCTTCCTACATGACACGGACTATAATTAAGTAGCACTATGGATGCTTTTCAAAATCAAATACTAATGCAAAAATAGTAGTCGATGAATCTAGAGTATACTTTTATCAGAGTTTTGTCCACTGAATTTTAATACATCATCTAACAGAGAAAATGGAAGGTCATTATTGCTAATCTACAAATGTAGCAGCCTTTCAAATATGTGTTACAATTTTTTTTTTCATTTTTTATTTTTATTTATTTATTTATTGCATAAGCTTTAAAATATACAATTTGCATCTCAAAAATATTCTCATTTGTTTCTCTGTATTTCACTTAACTAATGGGAGGTGGGAAAAGATTTAGTAAATTTATTACACCAAAATTGAAGGGCTTGCCTGGTTTAGTGTTTTTGGCTGCGTACTTGCAATTATTGTAGTTCTCTGTGATTATAGCAACAATATAAGTTCATTCAGTAATGATGTATTAGCACCATGATTTAATCACAAGACACAAATCATTTGAAGTAGAGATTGTTTGGTGGTGGAGTGTTGTGCTGAAGTGAAGTTTCTTTTGTTCATAAGCAGAATCTTATATTTAACCACACTTAACTTCAAACCATTTTATGTGATTAGGCAGAACATAATAACACAGCCAAAGTACGTCAAAATTGAAGATTTGTTTACATTTGAAGAGTCTCACCACCATCTGCATCCGACACACGATTGGTTGCGCACGCTTCCAATGTCATCACGCCATTACCAACAACTACACATAGTACAGAAGCTGCCGATACCTAAAATACAAAATGAATCAAAAGGACATGTTACAACTCTTGATGTTCCAAAATGTTTCATTCATTCTTAGCAGAATTCATGTTCAAAATTGTCTGAAGAAACTGAACATCAGAAAAAAGAAGCTACAATAATTGAATCAGAAGATTTAAAAAGAAAATGTGTAGCAAATGAAAAGAAAAACAATTGCTATCAAAGAAGTAAAACTTTAGCTGATATTCAAACTACCGATGATGAGTGTAAAACTCTTGAATAGCTTGATCTACCAAATATTAAACTATTAATTTTCTGCAAGTTATAAGCTTACTTGTGTATTCATTTTAAATTATATACACTTTATAAGATTGTCAAACTAGATAGAAATACCAATTATGCCACTGTACAAAAAATGAATAAAATAAGAAATGGCTCAGTAGCACAGTGGTAGAGTGCCAGACTACGAATCCAAAGGTTCCGGGTTTGATTCCTGCCAGGTCCTAGGGTTTTTATCTGTTACTTCCCACTTTTTTTCATCTCTGGCAATGTTACTGATGTGAAAAATATCGAGTAGCAACGTGGTTCGGGACCCACATTAAACTGCAGGTCCCCTTATAAATAGCTGGGTAAGTCAGTTCGCAAGTTGGAGGAAGGCAATGGCAAACCACCTCCAAACAGGATCATGCCTAGTAAAGCACTGTGGTGTTCAAACCAACCTTTGGATTATTGACTGCTTTACCCTTATTTTTTAGTCATAGTTACGGTAAGTGTGTCAAATGTGTCTCCTTCATTTTTTGACTTTTCTATCAAGATTTAATTGTTGCCAGTAGAATACTTTAATTTCCTTTATAATGCAAATGAAATTTCAAAGTCAGGGAACAATATTGCAGATTTTATTGGAAAACTTGGAAATACCAAGAAAGTTTTGAACCATCTCTTTGTGGCCATACTGAAAAAATTAGATAAACTCTGTAGCAGAACTTGCTGCTTTAACCTTCTAATATACTCCTTGATCTCCATTTTTGAACCTTTCTTACAGTGGAAAGATCAGGATGGAATTCAACAGTATGATGTAGATAGGTAGCAACTTACCACAAAGATGATCTTTGAGCATCAGGCGGGCATATAAAAAAGACAATTGCACACATACAACTTAGCTTTCAGCCACAGGCTTTTCAGATGTACGACTCAGTTTGTACAGTTTCTAATACAAAAGTCAACAAAAATTGAGATTCTAATTACACAGAATAGGAATATAAGTGGGCCTGGATGGTTCAAATTTCTAGTTATTCAGATAGATAGTAAGCTGCCATGGAAAGGTAATGTTCAAAACAAACTGTATTCTGATTTGTTATTTACATTCACTTATGGCATAAGGTATTATTTTTTGGGGTAACTTTTCAGATTCAAAAAGGGTGTTTATGGCACAGAAATGTGCTAATCGAACAATATGAGGTGTAAGCTCATGAACCTCTTGTTGACCCATCTTCAGTAGGCTTGGAATTCTGACACTGGCCTCTCATTACATATTTTTTTCAGTGTTGTTTGTTGTTAACTATTCCAACTTATTTCCAAGAGTTAGCAGCTTTCACACAATTAATACCAGACAGAAACTGAATCTGCATTTTGATCACATCTCTTTTACTCTTGTATAGAAAGTCTTGCAGTAGTCTGCTACATCCATTTTCAATAAGCTGCCACGGTAGTTTAAAATTATTTGTTGTAATACTTTCACTTTCAAGTTAAACTGAAGAGTTTCTTCATGGCTCTCTTTTTCTGTTCAGCTGGGAAACTCCTGTAACAATTAAAAATTCAGCTAATTTCTGTGTTTCATTGTTGATTGTGTTTACTGATGCTTAGGCTTGTCACGTGCATAGGATTCCTACACATTTTATTTTATTTACAGCGTCTCTTTTCTTACAGTTTTGTGTACTGACTCATTCCATGATCATGGAGACTTGCTCCTCAATTTGAACCTCCATAATATGATAAATAAATACACACCCATTCAAACAACAACACAAGCACAAACACTAACATGTGACCATCATCTCTGGCTGTTGAATTCTGAGCAACACCCTGCAGTGAGGTCGAATCGGAGTGAGAGGTGAAGAGGAAGGGGCAAGGATGCTGGGCAAGGGTGGGACTAGACTTAGTAGTGCTATTTGACAGTGTGTGTAGTTAATAGGCGGGTGGAAAGAGACACAGCTTAGGAACAAACTGGGATGGGGTGGGGAATGGGAGAGGAGTGGAGGGATAAAAGTAGCTCAGACAGTCGGGAATGAGGCAAGACTTGTGAGAGGTGTAAGATAGATGGAGCAGGAATTGTTGGTGTACGGTGTTTGGGGACAGTATGTTAGTGTAATTCAGGCCTGGAGAAAGTCAGGAAAGGTGGTAGAGGGGGAAGATGGTCCAGATGATGGTTTGTGTAGCAGCCCTTGAAATCAAGCATGTTATTCTCAGCTGCACTTGTGCCATAGGGAAGTCAACCTTGCTACCTGATGGACAGCTGCCCACAGCCAGACTGCTGCCAAAAGTAAAATTGGATACTTTGTGGCATGTGACACAAAATGCAGCTGAGCATAACATGCTTCATTTCAATAGCTGGTTCACAATCTGGGCCATCTGGAACCCGCCCTCCCTCCTCTACAGTATATTCTCCAGTCCCAAAAACCTAGGGTAACCTGTTGTCTCAGTACACCCCATACCCAACAGTTCCTGCTGTCTCTATCTTACACTTGTCCCAGTTCTTGTCTTGCTTTCCACTGTCTGTGATTTCCCCCCCTTCTACTATCTACTAGGGGAGAGTGGGGTACATTGAACCACAAAAATTATTTCTCTGTGTTACTCACCCAATAATTTTATTACAGAGTTGTGGTTTTCAGTTTAATCATTCAAGTATCAAATGGCATTATATTATTGCTCTATGAATTTGTTTCAGGCTACATGTCTTTGAAAAACATTGGTAAATGGTTAATATCTGTAGTGCCCCACATGAAGGATACAATGAAACACTTCAAACGGTTTGTTAGAAGAACATGTTTAACATACAAAGTAAATTTTAAATGTATTTTTAAATTAATGTTTACATATATTCCACTTATACATCTATTAAACTGTAGGTACAGAGTCATTTGTCTTCTTTTGAAATTACTGAACATCATTGGACTGTAAGCTAATTCCAAATTTGAAATATGTCTTTTTGTCTCTTTGTTCACACCATCATTAATAGGTTTAGGAACCACGTAAAGTATGTTGCTAGCTGGAACAAATGCTTCATCCTTTACCTTCTCTCAAAAATGATACCTGATAGTCTCCAGAATCATCCTTTGATTTCAAAATTTTCACCACATAGTAAACTGGCACTTTGTTCTTTGTTCAAATTTAGTCAAACCAAATCATTTGTTTCTGATAATTTATCCATTTTTTCAAATTTGTATAAAGATTCTCCAGACTCATCCAGGTTGTCACTGCTCTCTCCATAATGAACTTCCCTATTTTCTTCATCAGCTTCCTGCGCACAAAGATTCCGATTTACCTTTTATTGGGATTTTATTGTGGCTTGTAACAATTTTTTCTCTGGTGTATCAGTTGGGGCACAATGAACCACGGCTCATTGTGTCCCAGGAATACTTGGTTTAATGTGCTCCAACAGTACATAATTGAAACAAAGCTCAAGTGAAGTTATATATAAAGATATTCATTATTAAACACAATATTGATATGACATAGTTTCTGTGGACCCCATGCAATCCTTTGTCACCAAATTTTAATTTGTCTAATTTTCCAAAAATTCCTTCACTTTAGCAAAAATAACATAACACCAGCAGAAAATAAACGGCGGGAGCTAGATCTTTCAGAAAACAAATGGAAGTCGGTAGAGCAGTATTGCTAACATATGCACAGAGAAAAAAATAATTTGCTACCTTTTACTGGAATTATGTCACAAGATTCATTGTGCCCCACTCTCCCCTAACTGTCAATTCAACCTCCCCCTTTCTTAAGCTGCCTCTATTTCCACTCAATAGTGCCAGCATACAATGTCTGACAGCATTAATATATCTTCCACCCTCACCCTGCATCTATTCCCTTCCTCTTCCCCACTCTCATTTGCTCACTGTGCAAGTTGTTACTCAAAATGCAGGAGAGAGAAGTGATGATTGTGTGAGAGAGTTGTGTCTGTGTGATTATATGGATGAGGGTGTGTTCTGTTCCTATGAAGGCAGTGTCCTAAAGCTTAGTTGTGTGTGTGTGTGTGTGTGTGTGTGTGTGTGTCTTGCATATTTTTTTCCTTACATGCCTACCTCTCAAACACAATTAGACTATAATTTTGTCTTTCATAGGAGAATTCCTCCCCCCCCCCCACAAGAAACTGACTAGAGCATTAACTCAACAGCCATTAACATGACCAGTCTGCCATCAAGCTCTTGGACTCATTAAAAATGAGGCCTTAAGCACAACAATTTAAAGTACCAGGTTCTTGGTGGCTACATTAAGAAAACACCTCAAAACTGACAAAAGTAGTGAGCATCTCATCTCAAATTAAAAAAGAAAATTGTAAGGACTATCACAACGAAATTATAAATTTCATTCATGTGGTATAATATCTACATCTAGATGGGATATTCTGCAAATCACATTTAAGTGTCTGGCAGAGGGTTCATTGAACCACCATTACACTATTTATCTCCCATTCCATTCTCAAATAGCACGTGGGAAGAAAGAACACCTGAATCTCTCCGTTCGAGCTCTAATTTCTCGCATTTTATTCTGATGGTCCTTTCTGCCCATGTAAGTGGGAGTCAACAATATATTTTTGCATTCGGAGGAGAATGTTGGCAATTGGAGTTTCGTAAGTAGCCCACGCCGCGGAGATAATTTCTGTAACGCTGTCTCCCCTGTATCATGACAATACAAAACGAGCTGCCCTTCTCTGGACTCTTTTGATGTCTTCGTCAAACCCACCTGATATAGATCACACACTGGGCAGCAATACTCCAAAAATGTAGTTCTGTTGCATCTTTTAAGGGTTCTGCCAATAAAACACAGTCTCTGGTTCGCCTTTCTCACGACATTATCTACGTGTTCTTTCTAATTTAAGTCTGAAGTAATAGTAATTTCTAGGTATTTTGTGGAGTTTACGGCATTTACTGTTGATTGAGTTTAACGGATTTCTTTTCGTACTCATGTGGACGACTTCACACTTCTCATTATTTAGAGTCAATTGCCAATTTTTACACCATAGTCATATCTTATTCAGTTCATTCTGCAGTTGGTTTTGATCTTCAAACAACCTAAGAGAGCTATTTAGATTTTCCCCTAAATCATTTATGTAAATAAGTAACAGCAGAGGACCAATAACACTACCCTGTGGAACAATCAACATCACATGTTCAAATGTTTGTATAGTCTATGGGACTTAACTACGGGGTCATCAGTCCCTGACCATAGTGGCCGTGCAGACCGTGACTGAAGCGCCTCAGTCCCCTCGGCCACCGCGGCCGGCATCATCCGACATCACTTCTGTTTTAGTCGATGCCTTACCATCGATTACTACGAACTATGTTCTCTCTGACAGCAAATCCCCTATCCAATCGCAAATTTGGAGCGATATACATGACCACACAATTTGATTAAATTCCTCTAATATTTATTGGGTTATGATGAAACTTTTATATTATACTACCAAGATATCAAACCAGGTGTTCCGTGCATAATTTACATAATACTAATGAAGATTTTTGAAACCATTACAAAGCAAAACTTGTTCTTTCGCCCCCAACAACCCTAACTGCGGTTAAAGCTCTGTGATGAAATGTGAATGCTTGTGAGCCATTACAGACATGTTCTTTGGAATATTATCAATTAGCCATTCCAATTATTTGTGACAGAAAAATTACTACAAAATAAGCACATTATCTATTAGATAAAATTGAATATGTAACCTGATGTCATACTAAGCATCCTCAGTGTTGCATTCAGTATAAATATATATATATATATATATATATATATATATATATATATATATATATATATATAAAAACTACATAAATATTCAGATGATATCTGTTCCACTATAGAAATATTTTTGCATTCCTAGAGGAATGAGTATCTGTTTGGTGAACCAAAACACTGTGCAGTAAAGTTCTTACATCTTCCTGAACTTTGTGCAGCTTGATTACTGTTAAAGGGATAGCAATGAGAATTTTTTAAATTCATTTTGGGAGAAAAATGTAAAACATTAAAGAAAAAGGGACAACAGTGTGGTCATGTCCCTTTGCTTTTCCATCACTCCGCATAATCAATAGCAGAACATTAATCTATGGAATTAAAGCTGTCCTCCACCTGAAGGTGATTTTTTACATATATGCAAACATGTTATTGTTGTACACTAGAGAATTTTCACAAACATATCTACAAAACAGCCTCATTCGCCTCCATTTTTATCAGAATGAAACATTAAAATTGGTGGAATGTGTGCCTTCCTCTTTTATTAAAGTGCAGTTTGGGGTCTCATAGACCACAGAAAGGGCCAAGGTTCAGTCCTCTGTACTGTGTAGGCAACTAAGAGGTTCTTCAAGAAGAAAAATGTACATTTCATAAGCAAAAAATAGTAAATGTCGTTTCATCATTGTATTCTAAAGATGTCAATGTAGACGAGTTGGTAAGCAAGTAAAAGATAATAACCATAAGGAATTTAATGAAGATTGCGTCCATTTAGAGTATGGAATTGTCGGGGTCAGCAAATAATGCCCTTGAATATCTAAAACTAGTATTTACATATAAATTCAGGTACATGAATATGTCACTCACTTCACCACAAAAATTAACTTTCATGAACAAAATCTTTAAAAGCAAAGCATTCTAAGGGCTATAATGAAATATCAGCAATGTTAATTAAGGTGCATTATTGTGAATTTAGTACAATTTTAAGTTACTTGTGTAACCAAGATGGCGGAAAGTGAAGCAAAAAGATTATGTGAAGTGTGCAACAAATTAATAAAACACACGGATATAAGTGTGATTTGTGGACTATGGTGTGGGAACTTGTTTCACAGTGATTGTGTTGACCTTACAAACAGTGAAGTTCGCTTGGTAAACAGTTCAAAAGGACGAATTAAGTTCTGCTGTGGTGCATGTGAAGTCAGATTACACAATGGACCATCGGAAATAGCATCAACAACAAAACAGCAACGTTGTGTAAGTGCATCCAGCTACAGAAACAGTGGAAATGTGAAGGTAGGTGACGAAATAAAAATCATTTGTGAGTGCAAAAGTGACGATAACAAAATCATTAATGTGTGCAAAAGTAACGACATACAAGAGAACTCACAAAATCAACCTTGTAAACCACGTGGAATTGAACTGCCGAAAATAGAAAAGGGTGCTTCTCATGCAAACAATACGAAAGAAAAACTGAAATTAAGTGACGCAGTCGAAAATTTAACAAAAACAGTAGATCAACTAGTAAAAGACAATTCAAAAATGAAAATGCAACTCAGTACAGTGATCGCTGAAAACTCCAGATTTGAAACGCTAGTGTCACGTCTGGCCAAATCTCCTCGCAAAAAAAGCGGAAAAGCACGTAAACATTTTCTGTTGAATGCTAAAAAAGCCAACACAACCGGTACATGTTTAAACGCAAATGAAGAGCCGATTATTGAGTCTAAAACACTAACACACAGCCCAGTTTCTAATATTACAGATTCGAATCCGAGTACGCCACAGTCTTCTGCATTCCTTGTAAAAGAAACCAAGTGTGGGCACGAAAACGACATTGAAACTACCGGTACGACATTCAAGTCGAAACGCATAAATAATATGGAGTGTACTGTCCATGATGTAGCTCAGGATCCATCTGTAAATAGGCCTACTAATTCAAAAACAGAACAAGAAAACATTTCAACTGCGGCACCTGTACGTAAAAATTTGGAACAAATAAATAATGATAAAGACCTTACAGTCTGTGAAACAGCACAAGATCGATGTTTGAATTATATATCTTCCAATGATTCGAAAACTAGTGTCAGTAACGATAAACATAGTCTCTACAACTCTTTGAATACTTCAGATAAATCCAGTACAGATACAAATTGGCGTGATGTTCATTACAGGAAAACTGCTCGTTGTGTGAATAAACAAAATACGTCCACTACAGCAAAACAACAAACCAACAATATGCACGAAATTACACAGAAGACACATGCACGACCAAAAATGCTGTACAAAACTGTGCTCCAGAAAACTGTAGAGAAAGAAATACCAATAGCCGAACCACAAACTTCTGCCACAGTACCTGTCAGAAATTCAAGTACCACAGGAAGAAAAAATCTGATAATAGGCACTGGTGATGAGCAAGGAATGCTATATGGAGAGAAAAGAGCATGGTTCCATTTAGGAAAAGTGAAAAATGGTACAACAACTGAAAATGTAATCAAATTTCTAGAGAAAATCTTTCCAGGATACAGCAACTTTCAAGTTGAGAAACTAGAAACAAAGGGTATGAATAATAGCTTCAAGATTGGTGTTGACTTCCATCTAAAGGACAAGGTAATGGACACTGCTATATGGCCAAAGAACATTGTAATCAGGCGTTTTTTATTCCAGAGATCGACCAGTGCCCCAATAAAATAGACCCTGACAGTGAAAACCAGGTCCCCAGGTTATTATACAGGAAAAACAATAGAGATGACAGTCATATGCCTTTAGTCATTGCATTTGTCAATGTGCAGTGTTTAAGAACCAAAATAGACTTTTTATCATTCTTTGTAGAAGATGTTAAACCAGATGTCTTATGTATCTGTGAGCACTGGTTGACTGAAGCAGAAGGTGACTATTACAGATATATTGAATATTTGAATGTGGTAAATGCATGGTATCGAACAACTAAAATTCATGGTGGTGTATCTGTGTATGCAAACAAAAATCTTAGTGTAAAGGAAATAGATCTAAAAAGCTTCTCTACGGACCTAGATCTTGAATTGGCTTCACTAGTCTTAACAAATATTGATCTCATTATTATCTCTGTGTACCACTCACCAGACGGTAATTTTGAAAACTTTATTGCACAAATGGAGAACTGTTTGTCTTACCTAACTCGCCTTAAATCAAAAATTGCATTATTTGGTGACTTCAATGTGCATATAGGTGATAGAAGTATCAAAGAGAGAGTCTTCATGAACTTAATAAACAGCTATGGACTATTTGTAGCAAACCGACTCCCAACAAGAGGTGATGCCTGTCTAGATACAGTTATCACCAACCTAAATACCTGGAATTATAATATCAATGTAGTTGAACCAATGATTGCAGACCACAGTGCATTGGTAATGGAAATCAGTATGAATGGCAACAATAAACTACAACCAAGCACATGGCACTCAAGCTACACATTCAGTAGAAGGGTTATCAAAGAAGACAGATTAAATGACCTAAAAACCGTCCTATCTGGTGTGAACTGGCAGCAAAAACTTGCAGAACTGGGAGCTAGTGACTCATTTGAATGTCTGTTCCAAACATTAAAAACAAAATTTGATGGTTTGTTTCCAATAATCCACAAGAAGGATCCTGCAGGCAAATTAAAAGGAAAGGACAAACCTATAACAATGAAAATGTGGTATACTCCTAAGCTAGACAGGTTAAAAGGCATTGTAGTAATGTTCAGGGACTGTATGAAGACAGCTAAAGATCTTCCAACTAAAGATCTGCTTCACTGTAAATACTCAATAGCTAAGAGAATTTACAGAAAGGAAGTAGTGGAAGCAAAAAAGAAATATAATGAGAAGTTCATCAAAGAGGCTCACAACCCATGTAAAGCAGCTTGGAGTCTAGTAAATGAGCACAGGAAGAAGCCTACTTCAGCCTTAAATTCCTGTAGTCCCGATGCCTTCAATCAGTACTTCATTAGGATAGTGAAGGATACTGTCAGTGAAATTCCAGACTCAAGCTTACTTCTCACAAGTGATATAAAAAATGAACGCTGTAACAGAATTGTAAACTGGAAGGAAGTGCACCCCAATGACATAATAAAAATAGTGAGATCATATAAGCATTCAGAGAGTGCAGATATCTATGGCATGTCTTGCGCAGTGCTAAAGAAAATAACTCCAGAGCTTGCCCAACCACTAGCCATAGTAATTAACAGATGTTTATCCTCAGGTGTCTTTCCAGAATTCCTGAAATTGGCAAGGACAGTACCAGTCTACAAAAAAGGTGATCCATGTGAAGTGTCCAGCTACAGACCCATTTCAATGATCCCCATCCTAGCCAAAGTTATGGAGTCTGTAATGAAACATCAGTTGCAAAATTATTTTGAAGAAAATAGGCTCTTCCAGGACACACAGCATGGTTTTCGCAAAGGAAAGTCGACATTTACGGCAGCACTGGACTTGACTAAAAAGATAAGACAGGTATTTGAAGATAGAGAAAGTGTGGCACTGACACTCTGTGACCTGAGCAAGGCATTTGACTGCATCTCACACAAGATACTCCTCAATAAATTAAACTGTTATGGTGTTGGAGGTGCTGTTCTGGCAACTCTCCAATCTTATCTGGAAAACCGAAAGCAGGTGGTGTCAGTACATGGAGCCTTATCACAAGAACAAAAGTTGGAACATGGCGTACCCCAAGGGTCCGTCATAGGTCCTCTCCTGTTCCTAATATATGTTAATGATATGGGCTGTAACAACAACATGTTACAGTTTGCTGATGACACCACTCTTTTTGCCAAAGGAAAAACTGCAGCACAAGCTCTTCAAGCAACAGACGACCTCTTCGAATACACAAAAGAATGGTTCATCAAAAATAAAATGAAACTGAATGAAGGAAAAACACAACATCTTATATGCAGCCTTAGCAAAATTGGCTGTCACGAGAATATGGAAGCTGTTAGACTTCTAGGCTTCATGATTGACAGCAAACTTACAATGAATGAACACACAGTGTATGTATGCTCCAAGCTTTCCCGTGTAATATTCCTTCTGAGAAGGCTTAAAGGTACATTAACTGACCAATACCTTGTAATAGTGTATTATGCGCTATTTCATAGCCATATTAATTATGGCCTACTGCTATGGGGACATGCTGCAGGTTGTAAAGATGTGTTAATGCTACAAAAAAAGGCTGTCAGAATAATTACATCAAGCAAAAGATTGGACCACTGCAAGCCAATATTCAAACGGTTAGGTATTATGACGATCTTCAGCCAGTTTGTGTTTTTATGCCTCATGAGCATTAAAGAAAACCAAGGCGAGTTCAGCATGAGGCAAGATATACATAACCATGACACCCGTAACAAGAGGAGCATTGAAATACCAAGCTGTCGTCTGAGTGGAACACAAGACAGTTTTCCAATGGTTGCACTGAAAATGTTTAACTCGCTGCCAAAAGAAGTGCAATCCCTGCCACCAGAACCATTCAAAAAGAAAATTGCACAGGACCTGAAAGAGCACCCACTGTACTCAATTGGTGAATTTTTCAACAGTGATGAAAGTGACTGGACAAAATGATAATATTTCTGTTGTATATGTCCAAATTGTAAACCTTTTTTCTCTTGTTCTTCTTCTTTTATATATATGTATGTATGTATATAATCTTGACGCAGTCTGTCCAGTCATGACTGGTAAACGACACAGAAATAGTAATAAAGTAATAGTAACCAGTCTATTGTAACTAAACATTTCCAGTTTGGCAAAAATATGTATATATTAAACATCTATTCAAGAAATGTAATAAAGCGATACCATCAAACTACAGACTGATTTCACTTTTGTCAATATTCTCGAAAATTATAGAAAAGGTAATGTACAAGCAGCTTCTCAATCCAACTGACCACAAATAATACAATGTGAAGAATACAGTTTGGATTGCTGAAAGTTTCTGATATTGAGAAGGCTATTTACACTTCAGTGAGAATGTACTTAATTCATAGATAATAAATTACAAGCAGCAGATATATTCTGTCATTTTTCAAAGTTATTAGTGTGAACCATAACAGCATTTTAATTAAATTAGAATTCTATGGTGTCACGGGCAATGCTGCAAAATGAATTTATATCTCACTAACAGGAAACAAAGAGTGTCACTGCAAGGGACTACTGAATTAAGCCATCAGTCATAATCAGAGTGGGAAGAAATCCATCTTAGGGTGAGTGATTTTTCTTATGTACATTAATGACCTCTCATCAGTTACACTGCCAGAAGCAGAGGTCATTTTTTTGCAGATGGTACAAGTATTGCAATAAGTAGCATGTCAAGCATAGTTCTAGAAAGGTCTGCTAATGATATTTTCATGGGCATTAATAAATGGTTTAAAACCAACTCATTGACATTAAACTTTGAAAAGACTCACTACATGCAATTCAGACAAGAGATTCCCATCCAGTATGTGTATAAAGTATGAAGAAAGAGCAGATAGTAGAGGTTGACAGTATTAAATTCCTGGGATTACAGTTTGATAATAAATTTGGTTGGGAGGAGCACACCACAGAATTGCAGAAACGGCTTAACAAATATGTTTTGTAATTCAAGTGTTATTAGACTTAGGCAACATAAAAATAAAAAAGCTTGCATACTTTGCTTACTTTCATTCCATGATGTCTTATGGTATAACATTTTGGGGTAACTCTTTAAGTCAAGCAAAAGTTTTCAGAGTCCAAAAGTGTGTAAAATGTATTATTTGTGGAGTATATCCATGGACATCATGTAGACACCTCTTCAAAGAACTGGGTATACTAACTACCGCCTCTCAGTATATTTATTCCTTAATGAAATTTGTCATAGATTATATATCCCTTTATTCCAACAAACAGCTCAGTTCATACATACAATACTAGGGAAAGAAAGATTTACACAAGGACTTAAAAGCACTTACTTTAGTTCAAAGAAGAGTGCACTGCTTAGGAACACACTTTTTAAATAATTTACCAGCAACAATAAATAATTTCGCTATAAATAAGAGGAGCCTGAAGAGTTACTAGTGGCCAACTCCTCCTATTTCATTGCCGAGCTATTGAATAGAACCAAATGATGAATGATGTATGTATTAATACTATCAGGGATGTCCTCAAGAGGAATCTATGGAATATGGAACAAACAACTAATATAATCTCTCATCTAAGACAGGGTGACCAGATTTCCAATAATATGAGCCAGAAATCAGAAGTTGAAATGAAGCCAGATTTTGTGAAACACTTAGTTAATTATGTATCAGTACAATAGATCTGAGTTCAAATATTTGGTCCATACTACATCACCATATCTTTTTGTTAAGACTCGCACTTAAAAAAGTGTAAACATATGTTGCATTACTAATGGTGGAAATATTTTTTGTTGTTACATGCGAACACAATATGCCATTTTATATAATGACGTCTTTCATTACGGCTGACAGCTATTATTATATACATACAGTGGGGTCTTACCTTTCACTCCTCAAACAATTTTTCAGAAGAATGCATGTCATTCAGGAGTATATTTTGAAATACAGTTTTCTGAATAATTAAAATTTTTGTATTGAAAGTGTTAAGGATATAATTATAAGTAATACTCATGTTTAGGATACCTCATATGTTTTCATCACTCTATGAAGCAATGGAGTCAGACAGAAACTGCATAGGTAATTATGAGCTTCAAATTTTTGCAGCAAATATCATGATATGAAATAAGTCGAGAGAGATGTTTTTGACAAAGACAGTATTTCTAAATTTGTGCTTCACTATGTTATTTTTAACATTGCTCACTTAGTGAATTCCATTGACTTTAGGGGACAGTATGTTTCGTTGCATGGAAAGCCAAGGAAGCCTTCCTCAGTAGCAAGATGCTTATGTCATGCAACAAATGACGACATACTTTATGATGAAGTTGTGCTCTAAAGAGTAAAGCTGTGTCTGTTCCACAACATCAAACTGACCTCAACTGTCGACTGAAAAATACTTCCGTTGAACGTGAAAATAATTTCTTGGTTTGCAATTATAATGTCAGAAATGAAAACTCACCTTAATTCCTTTTCATATTTATGACAAAAAGTAATGCAACTAGTAACTCTTAATGGTTTCAAATGACAGATCTAAATGATACATTGTGAAGTGTACTTCTCTTTATCATTTGGCTAAAATCACATATCAAGTTCTCTGTTCGATTATGATACATTTACTTAAACACACAATGTTTCAAACATATGGGATGGTTACCAAAAATGGGACAAAATATGACCCATATGTGTTTTTTTTTTTTTTGTTTTTGGGATAATGGGACACTTGAGTTAAATAAGGGACGATCCCGTAAAATAAGGGACATCTGGTCACCCTAATCTAAGAATAAAACTAGATGAAAACAATGAAGAGCTTGCATATGCTTGGCTAATCAATGGAGTGCATGTGCTAAATAAGTATGATTTTCTTGGTTTTAACAGCTAGTGTGCAGCATTATCAAAAGTAACTGGACAATGAATTTCACATACTTTGTTCTCAGAACACTTTGGATTTTTTCAGATGTAATTTATTTTAGTATGACACATATTTATAATATTTGAAAAGCAGTATATAATACAGTGAAAATGATAATTAAAAGTTATTTAAAAGATACATAAAGGCATGCAATCGATAACTGATCTAATTTCTTAAGATTCAGTCTATAAAATGTATTTACAAATTTGAAAACACACATACAAGTTCTTCACTATCATCAGACATGACAGTTTTCATGCTTTCCTATTTCTCTAGCTTTAAAACTGAGTCAGTATCCTTCACCTCCTCATGAAAAAGCTGTTTAGAGTTTTTCATTTTATTTTATTTTGGTAGATAAAATAAAAGGATTCAGATGGAAAACCAGTTCTCAGCAAAGAAGGGAAAGCTTAAAGGTGGAAAGAATATATAGAGGGTCTCTATAAAGGAAATGAAATTAGAGACAATATTGTAGGACGGGACGGAAAGATAGATGAAGATGAAATAGGAGATACTATACTGAGAGATGAATTTGACAAAGCACTGAAAGACCTAAGTCGAAACAAGGCCCCTGGAGTAGATGACATTCTCTCAGAGCCACTGAAGCCTCTAGGGGAACCAGCCATGACAAAACTATTTCACTTGTGTGTAAGTTGTATGAGACAGGCGAAACAACCTCAGACTTTATGAAAAATGTAATAATCCCCTTTCCAAAGAAAGCAGGAGCAGACAGGTGTGAGACTTAAACAACCATCAGTTAAGTAAGTCATGGATGCAAAATACTAACATGAGTTATTTACAGAAAGATGGAAAACTTGGTAGAAGCCAACGTTGGGGAAGATCAGTTTGGATTCAGAAGAAATGTAGGAACACAGGAGGCAATATGCACTTTACGGCTTATCTTAGAAGATAGATTAAGGAAAGGCAAACATACATTTCTAGCTTTTGTAGATTTAGAGAAAGCTTTTGACAATGTTGACTAGAATACACTCTTTCAAATTCTGAAGCAAGAAGGAATAAAATATAGTGAAAGGAAAGTTATTTACAACTTGTACAAAAACCAGGTGGTGGTTGTTAGAGATGAAGGGCATGAAAGGGATGAAGCCGTTTGGAAGGGAGTAAGACAGGGTTGTAGCCTTTCTCCGATGTTATTCAATTTGTACATTGAGCCAGCTATAAAGGAAAGCAAAGAGAAATTTGAAGAAGGAATGAAAGTTCAGGGTTAAGAAATAAAAACATTGTGCTATGCCGATGACATAGTAATTCTGTCAGAGACAGCAAAGGATCTGGAAGAGCAGTTGAACAGACAGTGTTTTGAAAGGTGTGTATACGATGAACATTGTTGTTGTTGTGGTCTTCAGTCCGGAGACTGGTTTGATGCAGCTTTCCACAATACCCTATCCTGAGCAAGCCTCTTCATCTCCACATAAGAACGGCAACCTACATCTGTCTGAATCTGCTTACTGTATCCATCTCTTGGTCTTCCTCTGCGATTTTTACCCCACACACTTCCCTCCAACGCTAAATTCACAATTCCTTGATGTCTAAGAATGTGTCCTACCAATCTATCCCTTCTTTTAGTCAAGGTATGCCAGAAATTTATTTTCTCCCCAATTCTGTTCAGTACCTTCTCATTAGTTACGTGATCCAACCACCCTCTGTACTGCGACCATCATTTGTTATTTTACTGCCCAAGTAACAAAACTCATCTACCTCCTTTATTGTTTCGTTACCTACTCTAATTCCTCCAGCGTCACCTGATTTTCTTACACTGCACTCCATTACCCTAGTTTTGCTCTTGTTAATGTTCATCTTATATGCATCTTTCAGCACACTGTCCATTCCGTTCAATTGCTCTTCCAGGTCCTTTGCTGTTCCTGACATAATTACTACGTCGTTGGCAAAACACAATGTTTTTAATTCTTCACCCTGAACTTTAATTCCTTCTCCAAATTTCTCCTTGCTTTCATTTATAGCTTGCAACAACATTGGAGAAAGGCTACAACCTTGTCTTACTCCCATTCCAACCACTGCATCCCTTTCATGCCCTTCAACTCTGACAACCGCTGTCTGGTTTTTGTACAAGTTGTAAATAACCTTACGCTCCCTATATTTTACTCCTGCTTGCTTCAGAACTTGAAAGAGCTTATTCCAATCAACATTGTCAAAAGCCTTCTCCAAATCCACAAAAGCTAGAAATGTAGGTTTGCCTTTTCTTAATCTATCTTCTAGGATAAGCCGTAAAGTGAGTATTGCCTCCCGAGTTCCTACATTTCTCCTGAACCCAAAATGATCTTCCCCAAGGTCGGCTTCTACCAGTTTTTCCATCCTTCTGTATATAATTTGTGTTAATATTTTGCAACCATGACTTATTAAACTGATGGTTCTGTAGTTTTCACACCTGTCTGCACCTGCTTTCTTTGGAATGGGGATTATAACATTTTTCTTAAAGTCTGAGGGTACTTCGCCTGTCTCATACATCTTACACACCAGGTGAAACAGGTTTGTCATGGCTGGTTCTCCCAGAGACTTCAGTAGCTCTGAGGGAATATCATCTACTCCAGGGGCCTTGTTTCGACTTAGGTCTTTCAGGGCTCTGTCAAATTCTTCTCTCAGTACAGTATCTCCTATTTCATCTTCATCTACATCCTCTTCCCTTCCTACAATATTGTCTCGAAGTTCATTTCCTTTGTAGAGCCCCTCTATATACTCTTTCCACCTTTCAGCTTTCCCTTCTTTGCTGAGAACTGGTTTTCCATCAGTGTCCTTGATATTCATAGAGCTGCTTTTCTTATTTCCAAATGATTCTTTTATTTTCCTGTAGGCTGTATCTATTTTTCCCCTATTTATACACTCTTCTACATCCTTGCATTTGCCTTCTAGCCACTCCTGCTTAGCCATTTTGCACTTCCTGTCAATCTCATTTCTTAGTCGTCTGTACTCCATTTTGCCTGTTTCATTTACTGCATTTTTATATTTTCTCCTTTCATCGATTAAATTTAGTATCTCCTGTGATATCCAAGGATTTTTTGTAGGTCTTGCCTTCCTACCTATTTTGTCCTCTGCTACCTTCACTATTTCATCTCTCAATTTTACCCATTCCTCCTCTACTGTTTTATTTTCCCCTGTTTCTGTCAACTGTTGCCTAAAGCTCCCTCTGAAATTCTTAAGAACCTCAGGTTCCTTCAATTTATCCAGGACCCATCTCCTTATTTTCCTACCTTTTTGTAGTTTCTTCAGTTTCAGCCTACAGTTCATAGCCAACAAGTTATGGTCAGAGTCTATATCTGCCCCTAGGTATGTCTTACACTGTAAAACCTGGTTCCGAAATCTATGTCTTACCATTATAAAATCTATCTGGTATCTTCCGGTGTCTCCTGGTCTCTACCACGTATACAACCTTCTTTTGTGATTCTTGAACCAGGTGTTTGTTATAACTAAATTATGTTCTGTGCAAAATTCTACCAGGCGGCTTCCTCTTTCATTCCTTTTGCCCAAACCATATTCATCTACTATCTTCCCTTCCCTTCCTTGTCCTACTACCGAATTCCAGTCTCCCATCACAATTAAGTTTTCCTCCCCCTTAATTGTCTGAATAATTTCCTTTAGCTCCTCATATATTTCTTCGATTTCCTCATCATCGGGAGAGCTAGTTGGCATATAAACCTGTACTACTGTTGTCGGTGTTGGCTTCGTATCTATCTTGACAATGATAATGCGATCACTGTGCTGGTCATAGTAGTTCACCCGCATTCCTATTTTCTTATTCATTATCAATCCTACTCCTGTGATACCCCCAATTGATTTTGTATTTATAATCCTGTACTCACCTGACCAGAAATCCTGTTCATCCTGCCACCGAACTTCACTAATCCCCACTATATCTAACTTCAACCTATCCATTTCCCTTTTTAAATTTTCTAATTTTCCTACTCTATTAAGGGATCTAACATTCCACGCTCCGACCCGTAGAATGCCAGTATTGTCTTTCCTGATGATCACATCCTCCTGAGTAGTCCCCGCCCGGAGATCCGAATGGGGGACTATTTTACCTCCGGAATATTTTACCCGAGAGGATGCCATCATCATATGTTCATACAGTAGAGCTGCATGTCCTCGGGAAAGGTAACGGCTGTAGTTTCCCCTTGCTTTCAGCCGTTCGCAGTAGCTGTGTGGCAAAGCCACATTAGCTGATGTTACAAGGCCAGCTCAGTCAATCATCCAGACTGTTGCCCCTGTAACTACTGAAAAGGCTGCTGCCCCTCTTCAGGAACCACACGTTTGTCTGGCCTCTCCACAGATACCCCTCCGCTGTGGTTGCACCTACGGTACGGCTATCTGTATCGTAGAGACACGCAAGCCACCCCACCTCGGCAATGTCTGTGGTTCATGGAAGTGGACGATGAACATTAACAAAAGCAAAACAAGGGTAATGGAGTGCAATCTAAGAAATTCAGGTGATGCTGAAGGAATTAGATTAGGTAATGATACAATAAAGGTGGTAGATGGGTTTTGTTACTTGGGTAGTAAAATAACACATTATGATCACAGTACAGAGGATATAAAATGCAGAATGGCAATGGGATGAAAAATGTTTTTCAATCAGAGAAATTTGTTAATATCAAATATTAATTTATGAGTAAAGAAGTCCTTTCTGAAGGAATTGTGTGGAGTGTTGTACGGGAGTGAAACTTGGATGATAAACAGTGCGGACAAGAAGAGGATAGAGGCTTTTGAAATGTGGTGCTACAGAAGAATGCGGAATATTAGGCGGGTTGATTGCATAAATAATGAGGAGGTACTGAACAGAATTGAAGAGAAAATGAATTTCTGGAATCCTTGACTAAAAGAAGGGATCGATTCATAGGACACATTCTAAGACATCAAGGAATCGTGAATTTAGCATTGGAGGGAAGTGTTTGGGGAAAAACTGCTGAGGGAGACCAAGAGATGAATATAGTAAGTAGATTCAAATGGATGTAGGTTGCCGTTGTTATGAGGAGATGAAGAGGCTTGCTCAGGATAGAGTAGGTTGGAGAGCTGCATCAACCCAGTATCCGGTCTGGAGACCACAACAACAACAACAAATAAAATTTAAATTTGTATCTTGTAGCATGATCTGGGATAGAGCTACTATATTATTTATTATTAATAGGAAGGAAGAAAGCTTAATCTTTAACATACTGTTAAATCTTAGGGAATTATATATCGAGTAGAACTTCACATTGGGTGACTAAGTGAGAAACTGAATATGAGCTTTAAAGTAACCAATTTGTTGGTAATCTGAAGTGAATGAGGAAAACTACAGAAAACTAAATTTATAGCCTGGACAAGGAAACTAGGAACTAAATATTGTGTTAGCACAATTCAGTTTTATTATAAATTTAATTTTTTTTCCAGAAGCTCACAAGCAAACTGTTACATTCCAACTCAACCTAGACTTCAGACTACACTAGAGATCAGTATGTTATCATGACCTACATTGCAGAAGATAATCTGGAAGCAAAGTGAATCACTGTTAAAGAGATCTCTACAATTAGGCTTATTAGTAATTCTTGTTATTATTCTTGTAATTCTTCTTCTTTGTAATTTGGATATTGTAAATTCACATTCCAAGCCCACAGATAACGACTGAGTGTACTTAGGCCTAGTATGTAACTGTACAATGTATAGGCTGATCTACACAGACGACAAAATTCTCTGAAGAAAATGTCTCTTTTAGAATGATTGTGATTTCATTAGACTTGAACTAACTTTAACAATGTCTGTGTAGAGACAGAAATTAGTAATCATGTATCGTCATAGCCACGATGGTGACCAAAGTTCATAAACCAATCAAGAAGGCTAGGAGCATGTTTTTGTTGGGAAGAGACGATAAGCAAATGTTAGGATCGCGCTTAGAAAATTAATGGGCATAGTTTAATTCCGGAACTTTGGATGTAGAGGAATTGTGGACTAAATTTAAGTGCATTGTAAATAAAGGGTTAGAGAAATATGTGCCAGTAAAGACGATTAAGGATGGAAAAGATCCACCGTGGTATAATAATAATGTTAGAAAGCTGCTGAGAAAGCAAAGGCTGTTGCACTCTCGATTCAAAAAAGAACGCGCAAATGATGACAGGCAAAAGTTAGTAGAGATTCGTGCGTCTATAAAATGATCGATGCGTGAAGCATACAATAATTATCACAGCCATACCTTAGCAAAAGATCTTTCCGAGAACCCGAAAAAATTCTGGTCCTATGTAAAATCGATAAGCGGGTCAAAGCCCACTGTCCAGTCACTCGTTGATCATTCCAGGGCAGTAATAGAAAAAAGCAAACTGAAAGCTGAAGTTCTCAATTTAACCTTTAAGAAATCTTTCACGCAGGAGGACCGCACAAATATACCATCATTTGATCAACGTACTAATTCCGAAATGGAGGACATAGAAATAGGTATTTCCGGTGTAGAGAAGCAGGTGAGAGAGCTAAATACGAAAAAGTCTGCTGGTCCGGATGGAATGCCAGTTCGGTTTTACAAAGAGTATTCTGCGGCATTGGCCCCCTAGTTAGCTTGCATTTATCGCGAATCTTTAATTCAGCGCAAAGTTCCTTGTGATTGGAAAAAAGCGCAGGTGACTCCCGTTTATAAGAAAGGAAAGAGAACTGACCCACACAATTACAGGCCAATATCGTTGACATCAGTTCCATGTAGAATTTTAGAGCATATTCTCAGTTCGAATATTGTAAATTTCCTTGAAACGGAAAAGCTTCTTTCTGTAATTCAGCGCGGGTTTAGCAAACAACGTTCGTGTGAAACTCAGCTTGCCCTTTTCTCACATGACATCTTGCGAGCCATAGATGAAGGGCAAAAGGCGGATTGTGTTTTTCTCGACTTCAAAAAGGCGTTCGAAGCGGTGCCACACTGCAGACTGCTAAAGAAGATACGAGCTTGTGGAATAGGTTCACAGATTTGTGACTGGCTGGAAGACTTCCTAAGTAATAGAACGCAGTACGTTGTTCTCGACGGCGAGTGTTCATCAGGGACTCGTGCCCCAGGGGAGTGTGATAGGACCGCTATTATTTTCTATCAGTATAGATGATCTGATGGACATTGTAAGTTGTAATTTGCGGCTGTTTGCTGATGATGCTGTGGTGTATGGGAGGGTATCATCTTTAGCGTACAAGATAACTTTTCTTGTTGGTGCGAAGAATGGCAGATAGCTCTCAATGTAGAAAAATGTAAGGTGATGCGCATGGGTAGGAAAAACAATCCCATAATGTTCGAATACAGCATTAGTAGTGAGCTTCTTGATGTTGTCGCGTCGTTCAAATATCTAGGTGTAACATTGCAGAACGATATGAAATGGAACGAACATGCATGGAGAGTTGTGAGTAAGGCGGACAGCCGACTTCGGTTTATTGGGAGAATTTTGGGAAGATGTATCTTATCTGTAAAGGAGACCGTGCTGGGACCCGCAGCAGAACAGTTTAAAGGAAGACATAGAAGCAGTTCAGAGGCGAGCAGCTAGGTTTGTTACTGGTAGGTTCGACCAATGCGCGTGTGTCACGGAAATGCTCCGGCAACTCAATTGGGGGTTCGTTGGAGGAAAGACGACGTTCTTTTCTTGAAATTCTGTTGAGGAAATTTAGAGGGCTGGAATTTGAAGCTGAGTGTAGTACGATCTTGCTGCCGCCTACTTACATTTCGCGTAGTGATCACAAAGACAAGATAAGAGAAATTAGGGCTCGTACGGAGGCATATAGGCATTCTTTTTTTCCTCGTTCAATTTGGGAGTGGATTAGGAAAGGAAATGCCTAGTAGTGATACAGTGTACCCTCCGCCACGCACCACCTGCCTTTATTCGTAGAACCGTTTTCGAGTGGTACTTCGGCTCTACGGCTCTCAAAGACATACTTTGGAGGCAACGATAAATGTATATCTGTGGTTGTCAAGTCTGCGGTAGCCATTCTAGCAGACGAATTAAACCAGTTGTTCATTGCTTGTTTAGTTGTGTAATTGGAAAGTGTTACCTGCATTTCCGTACCTGTCATGTATTTATATTCCGAGTTGAAAGTAAAATGTTGTTTGTACTTCCCTATTCCGAAACTACAATCCACTGCCAGAATGCTGCATTTGACTCGCGATTATTTGGAAAAGTGGAAGTTTCGCGTTTGAGTTCCAAGACACGTAGCTCGCGTATCATTGAACAATGCAATTTCAAAGCTAACGTGCTGTAAATAATTACGACAAATACTTTATTTTTGTACAGTTAAATGCCTTTGTTTACGTTTTAAGATCTTAAAGAGAACAACGAACACAAATGTCTATAGGCCTGAAGACTGCCCATTAAAGGCACGTCTAGAGATGTCAGCAGACAACGTTGATCTGAATATTCCGTATGCATTTGCAACAGAAATTAAATTTATCCTGTCAGGATCTTAGTTAACCGCACACACTGTAATCGTGACATATTCAGAAACAAGCCACCAAATACTGTTGACAAGGAATATCGGTGTAAGCACACTCTCGGAAATCGCGATATATTCGAAACTAAGCGCTAAAATATTCGCAAATAAATAGCCACATCTTTCTGACTAGCGAATGGTGTAGGCCTGAATGTCATTGATACTCATTTCACTTACTGTACCAGCAATTTTAACGTTCCTCTAGTTTTGTCTCCAACCATATTCTCGAAAATCGCAACATAGTTGGAACAAAGTCAAATATTTGTGAGAAGGAAGAACATAAGTATCATTGCTGATCGCACCAATTGCAGCAGCAGTTTCATACTCCGTTCTTCAGTCACACATAAAAATCACCAAATCGATGTTATTAACTCCTGAGGCAGCAAAGAAGAGTACTCCATAACATAATTCTGTTATGTGTATAAGAAAATTCCACAAAGTGTTGTGGATAAATAACTCCCACAATGTGTTGCAAACGTTAAGATTATATATATATATATATATATATATATATATATATATATATATATATATATATATATATAAATGCATTGGGTGTCTTTCGTTCGCAGAGTCTAGCACGCTACCTGTTACACCAGAACAACTCGTTGTTATTACTACCTTCAAATTTTATATAGTCGTTCCCACAAGTTTGTTGCTTAATGTTAAATTGTTAATTACATTTAGTTATAATAAATCCATCCAGAGATGATTTGTAATTCGTCGTTAATTCGCCGTTGCGCTGAAACAGTTTACTGCGAGTTATAAAACCAAAACTGAGAGATATACGGCAAATCAAAATGGCGTTCGTGACATGGAAGGAAAAGTGAATGTTGCCTCCAAAGTATGTCTTTGAGAGCCGAAGAGCCAAAGTACCCATGGAGGTAAAAGGAGGGGAGATGACATGACGTCACAGAAGTGAAGGCAAAGTCCGCCATTTTAGGTGCCCCAAAACAAGCAGACGGCCATACAGTACACGCATGGAGGTACACACGTGGACGTGAGCTTCGAGACCACTGATTTACTTTCATAGTTTCAAGCAAGAACATTTGTTTTTGGTGTGTTACTTGTGTTGAGTCGTGATAAAAATGCCAGCTTGTGTCGTTTCCGGATGTACGAATCGTTGTGATAGAAGTGTTGAGTCTAAAGGAATAACGTTCCATTCGTAAGTGAAGCCATTCGAACGATATTTCTGTTTGTACTTATGAATTTCGATTACTCAGTTTACTTTTGCATTTTATTTGTGTTCTATTCTTTAGATTTCCTCTCAATCCAACTCGCAATACTCTGTGGGTGAATGCTGTGGGAAGGAAAGACTGGAAACCAAACAGACACAGTAAAATATGTTCGAAGCATTTTCGAGAGGAGGACATAGACAGAACATCACTTTCAGTAGTGCGTATCAGGGAAAATGCTGTGACATCAATTTTCCCTACAGTTTGTCATCTCTTAAAAGAGGTATTGTAGCTGAAGTGTATCATACTTTACTTTTGTTCCTGTTTACTTTCGTGCATAACTGTACACTTGTTATTCAGTTAATACCATAATCTGTTCATTTTGTAAAGAAATGCGGTGGAAATACATTTAATAGAATAATGTAAATGTAAGATGTACCTTCTAATACAGAACTTTATTATTAAGATTATTATCATTATTATTTTCGTTTACTTTAGAATGAGAGGGTGAGAAGCCCACTAGTACCACTTCCAACAGAGCAGCAGGTGGATGCAATAAGTATTGATTGCCCTGTTCACAATGAAGCGACCTTCTCTTCCTGTGTTAATAATAAAAGCGATGAAGAGGTGGGTATTATCAAACTCCTAGAGAGGGATGTGCCACAAAGTTTTTCTGCTTTGCCTACTTACTTAGAAGAGGTATGTAAAGTGTCAAATGATAGTTTTGAATTGCTCCTGAAAAATCAAATTGTAATTATGCCTGCTGCTGACCTGTGTATATTAGTGCAAATTCCATAT
Organism: Locusta migratoria; assembly: GCA_026315105.1. Classification (NCBI taxonomy): domain Eukaryota; kingdom Metazoa; phylum Arthropoda; class Insecta; order Orthoptera; family Acrididae; genus Locusta; species Locusta migratoria. The sequence goes on along the minus strand of CM048755.1, from coordinate 76,931,942 downwards.
TTAATAATTCCTATGGAGGTAAAACTTTTACCTCCATGATAATTCCATACAGGTATTCTATGAGTGATGTAGCTTATGAGTTTAAATTTCTCAAAGGCATGACTATTATCAGTGTAAACTTAAACATTGAAGTTAATACCTAAATAATAGAAATATTCTGCAACTCTTTTTCTATCATTTATCAGCATTAACTTATATAAGTTACATGGGTGGCACTTTTTTAAAAATATGCAAGCAGTCCCATGTATCACTAAAACTATACATTAGTTATATGCTTAATTATTGTTGAAGTTGAAGAAATAAGTCTCATTTAATGTTATTGAGTACCTATGCTCAAGAAATACTGAACTGTCTAAAACATTTTAATTCAAATCATGTGTCCATTAAAAAATCTGCCTACCTTTGCCTTTTTATGAAAAAAGCACAGTGATGGATGGGATATGATGCTTTTGGGACAATTGATATGAGATAATTCAACTAGAACCTAACCTGTAAAACACCCGAGCATGATATTTTTGTGCAATGGTATGTTTTAGGAATGTATTGTGGTGTATCCAAACTAAATTTTTGTTCTCTATTTTATTTTGATGGTGCTTATCTTAAAACATTAGGGTCATCTGAAGCACGGTGTACAACCTGTCGGTTTTGACCAATGACGTCACATCTGAGTCTCCGGCAATAGTTTGTTTAGAAGCAGACTGTTTGCATCCCGTACTTCAGTTGACCCCCTTTACAATATGTTACTAGTAAAAAAAAGAATGTACGTCAGAACTGGAATCTGAGCCAACTAGTTGTATTCCATGCTTCAGTATTCCCAAAAATTAGGCCTAGATATAATTGATAGGTTTTCTGACTTTCTCTTTCTTCGTCTTCTTATTTTTATTTTTTTCCCCTGCTCATCTTTATTTCCATGTCAGTAAAATTCCAAGAGGGCGTTTTCTTACTCTGATGTATGTTAGTAATGATTACCATGCTTGTTTACTAGTTGTGATGTTTTAGTTTCAAATATTACAATTTAAGATATGGTGTCTTTCCATAAAGTCTACGTTACCTGATTGACCAATACATATGACGTCATCAGCCACCTTTTTCAGCCAATTAGCAAGCAGAAGACCAGCAGTACCACAGCCAATCAGGGAAACATAAGACTTTCCTGCCTTTGGGGTATTATACACAGTAATCTACAAACTACAAATTGGAGCTATTTCTGTGCTGTCACAAAATCGTAGGGTCGTACTGTTAGTTTTATGTTTAGCAGTACTAGTCATCTTCCTGTGATGTCTGCGTTACCAAGCATTTTAGTAGTGTGTTGTTTGTGGTATAGTTTGCCGTTCTATAGTTTCATTTGTTTAATTGTTTTTATTTTGATAGTAAGGATATAACGAAGTTTATTTCTTTCTCGTTGTATGACACACTGGGGGGGGGGGGGGAGACTGTTGGCCATGATAAAATTTCTTCACCTGCTTGGTGTTATAGCTGACTGTAATCAGTGTGCAACATGTTGGCAACCAATGAAGGTGACGAAATTATTGTGGGTGCCTCATTTTTTTAGTGTTTTGTAATTTTTTTTTTTTTTTTTTTTTTTTTTTTTTTTAATTTTATCCCCAGTGTGAAACATATGCAGGACATAATTTTGATAAGTTTTTATTTTTAATGCATTGACTTTTTGTAGTGTAGTTTCTGTTGGTGTAGGTGGCAGCTGATGTTGGCGTAAGGTTCATATCAATGTATGGGGGGGGGGGGGGGGGTTCAGCAGCATTTCCGTAGTGTGTAGGTTGGTAGAATACCATATTGCATATAGGTGGTGTGGTGTGATTGTTGCTTTTGTTAAAGTCAACTAATGTGAAAATATCATGAGAAATGTTTAAGCAACATCGGTGGCATGAAATCTTTGTTTATTTACATTAACAAATTGATTTCGGTTACTGAGTGGCCATCTTCAGTGCTAGATTGTGTGTCCGCACAGGGCTTCCTTTCTTGTAGCACTGAAGAGGAGTTCTCATTGTACATGACTAGATACTGTTGTATTAATGGTAAATGCCTGTTGCTAGTATATGTGTGCGCACAGGGCTTCCTTTCTAGTAGCACTGAAGATGGCCACTCACTGACCGAAATCAATCTGTTAATGTAAATAAATAAAGATTTAATGCCACCGAAGTTGCTTCCAACATATTTATGATATTTTCGCATTTGTTGACTTTCACAAAAGCAATAATCATACCACACCACCTACATGCAACATGGTATTTTCCAACCTACACACACTACAGAAATGCCGCTGGAAATCCCCCAGGAGTTTTCATTGTACATGACTAGGTATTGTTGTATTAATGGTGAAATGCCTGTTGCTAGATTGTGTGTGCCCACAGAGCTTCCTTTCTAGTAGCACTGAAGAAGGTCACTCACTGACCAAAATTGATTGGTTACTGTAAATAAATAAAGATTTCATGCAACCGAAGCTGCTTCCAACATTTTTCATGATTTTATTGATGTTGTTGCTTTGCACATGGCTGCTTATGGAGTCATCTGTATATAAATGTGAAAATAGGAGGAATGGTCGTGGTGACAGACTGATCTGTAGCTTAAGCCAAGGTCTAGGTTTTTGGTTTTCATAAATATTGGCATATTTATTTGTGCATGGTTTTTGTGATTGTTCCGGTCGCCGTATTGGCTGTGAGTGATATCTGTCGTTTCCGCCATTTTGATGATGTCATGGGTCAAAGCCAATCGGTGGTATCCTGGTCTTCAGTTATGTCCAGTTTTGGACATTTCCCATCTGTCACATAAAGTTTACTGTTTCAGAAACCTTAAATTTACTAACAATCAAGTTATAGTAGGCAACAACTTTTTGTACAGCTTGTAATTACATTTCACTATTGTTTGTGTTTATTTTTTTAGAATGTGGAGAACAGACCACCAACACAGCAGCAGATGGTTGCAGTAAGTACTGCTGAAGCTGAAACTCAGGTCTTCTATTCTGCTGGCAACAGCTCTTCTTGTATTGGTGAAACATCAGGTGATGAGTCTATATTGGTGAGGAGCCTCAAGAGAAGTGTAAGTGACCTCTCTTCAAAAAATGAAGTACTCAGAAAAAAGATAAAGGTTGTTCAGCAGTCAAAGAGGCGGCTGAAGAAGAAGGTATCATCTATGGGTGTAGTAATTGATGAACTGAGGAAAAACAATCTTATGTTTGAAAGTGGCCTTAACATTCTAGAAAACATACCAGGAATGAACAAATTCTTGTTGCAGAGACAAGCTGCAAAAGCAAATTCCAAAAGTCTGCCCAAAGCATATAAGCCGGAACTTCGTGCATTCGCCCTCACATTACATTTTTATTCGCCGAGAGCGTATAATTATGTAAGACGAGCCTTTAATACCTGTCTCCCACATCCCAGAACTTTGGCGAGGTGGTATCAGTGTGTGGGCGGGGAACCAGGATTTACCACAGAGGCCTTTAACTTAATTAGGGCAAGATCTCAGGGATGTGATAATGTCACTCTTTGTAGCCTAATAGTTGATGAAATTGCTATTAGGCAACACACAGAGTTTGATGGTGAACAGTATTATGGCTATTTCAATATGAGGTCCTCTATTGCCACAGACAGTTTACCCGTGGCTAAAGAGGCATTTGTCCTTATGCTTGTGGCAATTAATGACTCCTGGAAACTTCCAGTGGGTTACTTTCTGACTTCTGAGATAACTGGAGAGCAGAAAGCAAACCTTATCCAGCAATGCATAGGCCTTGCCAGTGCCAGTGGTGTTAGGGTAGTTTGCCTGTGTTGCGATGGCTGTGCCTCAAATTTGGCCATGGCAAAATGCTTGGGATGCCGTCTTGACCCTCATGCTCTGAAAACAACTTTTTATGTTGAAGGTGTGAGCTGTGAAGTGGCATTTCTTCTAGATCCTCCACATATGTTGAAATTGGTTAGGAACACTCTAGGCGAGAAAAAAAAACATTTGGGATGATCAAGGTGAAGTCATTTCTTGGCATCTTTTTGAGTTGCTCAATAAGGTGCAGATAAGAGAAGGACTTCATATAGGGAACAAAATAACAAACAGCCACATTAATTTTGTCCAGAATAAGATGAAAGTCAGGTTAGCAGCCCAACTTCTCAGTGATTCTGTGGCAGATGCAATGCAATATTGCAATGATATGAATATACCTGGTTTTGATGATGCATCTGCAACAGTCAGGTTTATTCGGCTTTTCAATCGCCTTTTTGATGTGCTGAATTCCAGGAACCTCTTTCAAACTCAGTCGAAGCAGCCATTGAGGGTGCATAACTTTATAGTGGTCGAAAGGTTTTTGTTGGATGCAGCAGACTACATCAGAGCACTTACTCTGTCTCCAGTAGTTTCTGGAACAAAACTTGTAGATTGCAATAGGAAGACAGGCTTTGTAGGTTTTCTGGTAGGTATTTCTAGTATGTTGCATCTTTATAGAAAGCTAGTCGAACCTCAGACTGCACCCTTACTGAAATTCTTGCCCACATATAAGTGCTCACAAGATCACCTGGAAATGTTTTTCAGTGCCATACGCAGTCGTGGTGGGTGGAATAACAACCCAACGGCACGTCAGTTCATGTCTGCCTACAAAAGACTTTTAGTGCACAATGAGGTTAGGGAGTCACAGAAAGGCAATTGTGTACCACTAGAAGACATACCCATTATGACTTACAATGGACAAAACATTGAAGAACACATAAATGTCACTGCTGGGCGTTCACAATTGGCAGGCACAGAAAGCCACTTGGTGAGTCATGATCATGACTACGTTGATGCCGGTGTATTTCTCTCTGAGGTGGCAGCACATATTGTTGTGTACATTGCAGGATTTGTTGTTCGGCACCTAGAAAGGGTACTGAAATGTGAGTCATGCCTATCTCTGTTGCGAGGGGATGGCAGCCACACTTTTTATGCACTTATACATAAAAAACAGAGGTGGTTTAGTTCTGCCATCAAATGATGTCGTGGACATTTGTCTATCTGCAGAAAAGACATTCAGGAAATACTCTGCAGGAAACTGGAAAATGGAAAAGTGTATTTTCTCGAAGTGCGTGTCAGAGGCGCTTGGCACTTTTTTGTTCAGGCCTGTATTCATTGATTTGGCTGATCACATGAAAGATCAGGATCCATTGGACAATCACTTACTGTTGTTGATCAAGGCTGTTGCCAAGAAGTACCTACTGATACGGCATAAACATTCAGCAAAATGTGTGAGTGATGGTTTACACGCAAAGAAGTTGCGAGCAGAGTACACGAAAGTTGTGCTTTTCAAGGGCCAGTAATACTGACTCGTGTGTGTGAGTGTGTGTGTGTGTGTGTGTGTGTGTGTGTGTACCAGCTATGTCTAATACATTTATTGGCCTGATATATTTCACCACCTAGCATGTCAGTGTAATTTTTGTGACTATTGTTAAGTGTTTGTGGAAATATTGAAATGTCACGTAAACATAGCATTTAAGTAATGTGTAGCTTATATTTCAATACTTTGTATCCATTATTCAATATTTGTATTTTGTTTAGATTTGCCACTTTTACACATTGTGGCTTGTAGATTATCTTCTCTTGTTCTGTTTCATGCTGCCGTAACATGCATTTTTCTTTATTATAATCTAGTTTGAGTTGTAAGTTATTTATTATTAAGAAGTGTTTGTATTTGAATGTATGTGCTCATTCATATTTGTTGTTTCTCATTGTGATGTACAAATTTTTTTGTGGGGTTATGCAGAATTTCTCTTGTTTATCATTGCCTGTAAATTTACCCTTGATTTGTGTATGTAACATGGTTTATAGGCCTCCTGGGGAACTCGCCATGCAAAATAAAGAGTAACGCATCAAACTTGGTACCTCTATGGTGATGTGGAAACCCAAGCATTGTCAATAAAGATAATAATTCACTGTGTGCCTGTTTATTTGATTCCTTTATCCTGTTACTTCATGGTAATTTAATTGAAATGTCCAGTTGCTTATTCAGACATTAACTGGACTATGTACCCAGCCATATCTAATAACTCTATTACTTGTCACAGGTAAAGTATGAGTATTCTACAAAGCCATCAATCAATTGTGGCAAAATAAATCACTTGGTGAATGGTGGACATAACTGAATGTTGGGTAGTTTCCAAGAATGTTTGCAATTACAATTTGAATTTTCCTCATGTTTTGTGCTTATTGTTGTCTATTTTCACTACTTTTGAAAGGTATTATGAAGATACTCATCAAAATGCCAGATCCAGAATTTAAACAATATAACTTTGAAAACTTAGAGCATGGCCTTTCCTAAGAAATACGTAATAATGTGTACATAGAAAATTTTGGTCATCAACTTGATGTGATTGCTTCATATGAAAAGTGGCAACGGTCTGTCAAACCTTGGCTCTCAGAATTGCAACGAATTTTGTAGCCACTTTAGAGGCTTGTATCTACATTTTTTCCATGGTGTGATTCCTCATATAAAGTTGTCTAAGTACATTAAAACAAATGACCAAATGTTTGCTAGTACTTGTTAGTTAGCATAGGGTGACCAGATTTCCGAAATCAAAATACGGGACTCAAGAAGTTGAAACCACATTTATGAAATGTTTCGTAAATACTGTATCAGTAAATAGATTTGAATTCACATGTTTCATCCATACTACAGCTGCACACATACTCCTTTGTAAACACACACACTTAGAAAAAGTGTAAAAATATGGTGCATTACTAAAGCCATAAATATTTTATTTTAGTCACAAACGCAATACGTCAACTTAATATATATTATACTATAGTTTGACGAAGTTTTGCTCTAGAGAGCTAGGCTGTGTGATACAAAACGTTAAACTGTTGACGAAAAAAGGACTTCTATACAACATAAAACTAATTTCTCATGTTGATGTAATTTCTTAAATGAAAACTCGTCTTAATTCCTTTTGGTATGTATGTAATAAGAGTAACGCAACTAATGACTTAATGGTTTAAAACGACAGACCTAAATTATATGTCCTGAAGCAATAACGAATGCACAACTATTCGCCATGTGAAAGCATTACACAGTACTAAAGAAAGAACATCAATCATTCCTTGTTACTGTGCTTTAATTAAAAAGTGTACTTTTGTTTATCCTTTGTCTAAGATTACATATCGAGCTATCCATTTTATTGTGGTATATGTTACTTAAAAACACGTTTCAATAATATAGGACTTAACGAAATATTTTGTCGGGACAGCGGGACAATTAAGTTAAATACGGGATGTCTGGTCACTCTATGTTAGCAGTAACCCAATCCAAACATAATAGCAATGTGCATAGCTGCATGATCTAACTTTGGAACAGAATCGGGTGACTTGTACTTGTCTTTGGTAACTTATCAAATAGCATTAAGTCTGACAGCCAACTGCTCAATAGATGAATTTTTTGAGATAAATATTGATATTAAAAAAAAAACTTTTTATTAAACTGCTATTTCAAACCATTTTTATATTTCAAATTCACAATTTGTGGAACAAGTGTTAATCTAAACTGATATTCAAAAGACCAGACGAACAAAGCAGAAAATACTTGACAAAGCCATATGTTAAATTCCCAAATGTCATATTTTGACCTAATATTGAAGGTATTAGTTTAAGAGCTCATTAAAACCTGCCACTAGTTACATTTATAGCATTCTACAGTGTTGTAAAATGGTAAGTTTTCTCACCAAGTTTAAATTACTTATTGTTCACATGCTGAATGATTTAGGTGTTTTGAAGTGAGATGATGTCTAAATGATAGTGAGACTGACATCCTAATTTTAAAAATAGTCCACTCACAGTCTGTTTCTTTGCCATTGGAGAATCTTTTAATTTCTTGATATGTACAAGAGGTGATAGCAGGGCTTGCTTCTTCCCTCATTGATGGAGTAGCAAAGAAAACATAAGTTTTCTTGGTACAACTTGAACATTGCAGGGGTTGTGCATTCAAAATGAATGTTGAAATTGTATCTAATAAGATCCACTACCAGTAAGCAAACAAGCATTGCTTACAGAGTTCTGGCTTCATTAGCTGTTGACGCAAATATATGAAAAAACGATTGGAATATTTTACAAAAGCAAATTTCACATCACATATGTATCCTCTTGGTAATTGAAAATGTAAAAAACACCGTTACAGTAACGAAACCAAACGTGTGATTTTGCTGAATCAGATGCGTATTTAAGGCGAGAAAAACGTTTGACACTGCTTTCCTTACTATGTTATTCACGTAAGAACACTATATTTGAACCAGCTGTTGTCTGGACACGACAGAAATTTAAGTATCAGATGAAATCCTTCCGCAGTCATCAGCTGTCGACGTAAAAACAGGGCATTAAGGGTTGAGATATATTACGAAAGCAACCTTCTTACACCCTGTACTTCTCTTGTAAATTCAAAATGTATAAACAAGAAACAAGGCCAAACGTATGTTTTTGCTGCATAAAATGCGCATTCAAGACCAGAAAAACATTTGACGTAAGCATAGTAAATTTGAAACAGCTGTTGTCTGAACATGACAGAAATTTAAGTATCAGATGAAATCCTTTCTTAGTCTTCAGCTGTCAACGTAAAAACAGTAAAATAAGGATTAAAATATATTACGAAAGCAACCCTTTCACACCATATACTTCTTCTCGTGGTAAATCGGACTGTATAAACAAAAACAAAGTTACAGTAACAAGTCCAAACGTGTTATTTTTCTGCTCAAATGCGCATTCAATATCAGAAAACTTTTGGGAGTATGTTATTTCATAAGTACTTTATATTTGATACTGAAAATAGCTGGTGCCTGCACACGACACAAATTTCAAGAATGAGAAGAAATCGTAAACTGTAGTGTAGTCTGCTATAGCAGGTGCAAACTGCTCCCATCAGCCACCGCGCCTTGGGGCATTCAAAATGGCGGTTGGCCCCGCCCACTGGCTTCAAAACAAAGTACAGCGAAAGTCTGCAGTGCCATCTCCCCTTCTTTTACCTCCATGAAAGTACCACTCGAAAACAGTTATACGAATAAAAGCACGTCCACGCACCTTACGGTGAATTGTGGAGTATGTATGTAGATGTAAGATTTCAGTTACTACTTCTAAAAGTCTTTTAGTTGACTCACTAGATCCCAAACCTCGTGTGAGTCATTCATTTCAGTCTATCAATATTAATTTTGTTCTTAGTTTGTTCAATTTCTGCTCATTTATAGGCCTGATACTCTTTCCTTAGAAGTAACTGTGTTATGATTCAAAAGAAGTCTTAACCATAACCGTCATGGTAAGAAATAAATACTTTCACTGTATTAAATTGGCAGTTGCCTATTTGAAAATTACATATTAGGTTATCCAAACATGCATTCAGTTCGGTGGGCTTGTCATTTATACAATAAAAATTTAGTGATCTTAATGTATTAAGTAAATTGCTTACACTTCTATATCTAATGTCTATCACCAAATATTAGAACTCAACAATTTTTTTCTCTTGAGGACCAAGACTATCAGATTCTGGACTTTTCTATGAATAAATCTTCTTTTGCGATTGGGAGGTCGATATACAGACACAGATATAATTTCCAGTCTTATCATCATCACAGATGCAACTTCAAAGTTAGATTCTATACAAAATTCACTGATGTCTATGGTTTCACAATTTAGTTTAAACTCTTTAGTAATGTAAATAGAAACACCACCATGTTTCATATTTGTTCTACAATAGCCTGTAACTAATTCATAACCATTTGGTACACTTAATTCTAACTCTTCACTTGTTAGCAAGTGTTCATTTATCAAAAGCATACTACAGTTTAACTTCTCTAGCCAGTATTGGAGGTCATGTAGTTTATTTTTTAGGGACTGTATGTTTGTATGGAGAAAAGTTAGGCTTTTGTCATTGCAGGCTGGTATTAACAAGTACGTTTCAGATTCAACATGATTAAAAACTCTACTTGTCAGTACTAATTGTTTTGCATAATTTTCTTTTACTACAGAGAAATAAATATTTACAGCTGTTACCTTTCATTTAATGGAGTTAAATTTGATACAACACTGCCTGTAATGACACTTTTCTCAAAAAAAAAAAAAAAAAAAAAAAAAAAAAAAAAAAAAAGCCTGATTATTATCATGAATACTTTTGTTAAGTTGGGCACATTGGCTTCTCATTTCATTTACTAATCTTAATTTCCCTTTTATATTCATAACCTCTAGATTAGGTGGCGGTCGTGTATGCACGAGTTTTGCCTGAGTAATTGTGTGATTGCTGCATTTTCTCTCTCTGATGAAGACTGTGGCCAAAACTGGAAGCTGTGGCCAAAAATTCAAAATTGTGTGAATGTGATTATCTTTTTTACATGGCTTTCTGTGACTCTGTGATCAAATTTGAGGTGTGTTGCTCCTCTCCCTATATTATTATGATTGTATTTGATTAATTTAAATATACTTTAATGTTATTTATTTGATAAAAGGCAAAAGATAATTCATTTTTTGTCATTGGTCTTTGAGTTATGAACATGTTAATTTCAAAGAAAAGAGACAATAGTTAGTGATTTCTAAAATTTCGCTTGTAGATTTGAAGTACATTTACAGAGCCTGCAGATTAGAATCTGAGTTTCAAATGTGTCATTTGCCATGTAATGTGAATTGTAGAATATCTTGCAGAGGTCTGTTCAAATAATTGGATATAGTAACTGCATCTTTTCATCAAATTTATTTGTCAAGTCAAATATAAATACTTATTTTCAAACCATAAACTTCAACATTAGGATCTCAGTTATTTTATAAATAGGTGTTTTCAATTTTGTTGACATGTTCCTCTTTGTGGAAGATCTCTTCTCTGTAAAATAAGTGTAGCATATAGTTTACCCAAAACTAACAAATTTTAGGAAGTAAAAATTTTATGTGGCTCATGGCCTGGTGCAATTCTTTCAATTGGACATCACTTTGGCAACTTGTGTGTCCCTAACCAACCCAAATTATCCAACCAGGTAATGAGGACCAACAGTTTAATGTGCAATCTGTACCACGTGTCGTTTTTGGTGACTCCTCACATCAATGAGAGGTGAACACTGGGTTAAAATGCAGAGTGAAAAATACTGTGATCCGACCGGGTTTTGAACACACGACCCTTCAGTTTCCAATGCCCAACATTTTAATAAATAATAGTTCTACATCTACATATCTACATACATACTCCGCAATCCACCGTAAGGTGAGTGGCGGAGGATGCACTGTACCACTACCAGGCATTTCCTTTCCTATTCCACTCCCAAATACAACGAGGAAAAAAAGAATGCCTATATGCCTCCGTACGAGCCCTAATTTCTCTTATCTTGTCTTTGTGATCACTACGCGAAATGTAAGTAGGCGGCAGCAAGATCGTACTACACTCAGCTTCAAATTCCAGCCCTCTAAATTTCCTCAACAGAATTTCAAGAAAAGAACGTCGTCTTTCCTCCAACGAACCCCCAATTGAGTTGCCGGAGCATTTCCGTGACACACGCGCATTGGTCGAACCTACCAGTAACAAACCTAGCTGCTCGCCTCTGAACTGCTTCTATGTCTTCCTTTAAACTGTTTTGCTGCGGGTCCCAGCACGGTCTCCTTTACAGATAAGATACATCTTCCCAAAATTCTCCCAATAAACCGAAGTCGGCTGTCCGCCTTACTCACAACTCTCCATGCATGTTCGTTCCATTTCATATCGTTCTGCAATGTTACACCTAGATATTTGAACGACGCGACAACATCAAGAAGCTCACTACTAATGCTGTATTCGAACATTATGGGCTTGTTTTTCCTACCCATGCGCATCACCTTACATTTTTCTACATTGAGAGCTATCTGCCATTCTTCGCACCAACAAGAAAAGTTATCTTGTACGCTAAAGATGATACCCTCCCATACACCACAGCATCATCAGCAAACAGCCGCAAATTACAACTTACAATGTCCATCAGATCATCTATACTGATAGAAAATAATAGCGGTCCTATCACACTCCCCTGGGGCACGAGTCCCTGATGAACACTCGCCGTCGAGAACAACGTACTGCGTTCTATTACTTAGGAAGTCTTCCAGCCAGTCACAAATCTGTGAACCTATTCCACAAGCTCGTATCTTCTTTAGCAGTCTGCAGTGTGGCACCGCTTCGAACGCCTTTTTGAAGTCGAGAAAAACACAATCCGCCTTTTGCCCTTCATCTATGGCTCGCAAGATGTCATGTGAGAAAAGGGCAAGCTGAGTTTCACACGAACGTTGTTTGCTAAACCCGCGCTGAATTACAGAAAGAAGCTTTTCCGTTTTAAGGAAATTTACAATATTCGAACTGAGAATATGCTCTAAAATTCTACATGGAACTGATGTCAACGATATTGGCCTGTAATTGTGTGGGTCAGTTCTCTTTCCTTTCTTATAAACGGGAGTCACCTGCGCTTTTTTCCAATCACAAGGAACTTTGCGCTGAATTAAAGATTCGCGATAAATGCAAGCATATTACAATTATAATTATTTATAATTTTTATGTATTTGCTTTTGTAAGAGCATTTACCCATGAAAAACAAATGTAAAGTACTAACTGTATAGCTATGAATATAAATTGCCTATGACGACATCACAGGGGCGTAGATAGGGGGGGGGGGGGGCAGGGGGTTCAACCCCCCCCCCCCCCCCAAACTGTTTTTTTTTTTTTTTTACTCGCGCTAAAAATCAAAAATGAAAATAATTTGTGTAATGAATATGAGAGTTAACTGAAAACTTTGCCAACAAAGAGAGGTGCCAGGGTGTCTGTAAGTTGTAACCGATGCTTAGTTGAGCTTTGACTTCTTACCTGTTGTCGGGACACTTTGTCTAGAATGTCTTATGGGTGGCCTTCGTGAGGCCTAGGCAAACGTCACGCACAACTTTCACCACAGTAAATCTGGCCAGTTAAAAAATAATAATTGCTCATGTAACCACAAAACAAGTTTGTAAATCTATTGGAGCAAACTGCGTGGTCATCAGTCCGTATCTTACAAACTAAGGTAAACTAACCTAAGGACGACACACACACACACCCATGTCCCAGGGAGGACTCGAACCTCCGACGGCGAGCAACATCGCGCTCCGCAGCGCGGCGCCGCAGACCGCTCGGCTACTCCACGCTGCGGTAACCACCACCTAACCATCAGTAACAATGAACAAGTATTGTTGAATTCCAGCCAGAAACACGCTCCACAGTCTGTTTAAAGTACCGCCCGAGGCTTGCCTAGCGTGTAACGAAGGCCACTGTGTCTTATTTATGTTTACTACAGCTACCAACTTCAGTGAAGTACTAACTTTATTACCACAGTAGGCTGGCGAACTTGTACGTAACACAGACAAATACACTCATGGCCATTAAAATTGCTACACCACGAAGATGACGTGCTACAGACGCGAAATTTAACCGACAGGAAGCTGCTGTGATATGCAAATGATCAGCTTTTCAGAGCATTCACTCAAGGTTGGCCGGTGGTGATACCTACAAGGTGCTGACATAAGGAAAGTTTCCAAGCGATTTCTCATACACAAACAGTAGTTGACCGGCGTATCCTGGTGATACGTTGTTGTGATGCCCCGAGTAAGGAGGAGAAATGCATACCATCACGTTTCCGACTTTGATAAAGGTCGGATTGTAGCCTATCGCAATTGCGGTTTATCGTATCGCGACATTGCTACTCGCGTTGGTCGCGATCGAATGACTGTTAGCAGAATATGGAATCGGTGGGTTCAGGAGGGCAACACGGAACGCCGCGCTGGATCCCAACGGCCTCGTATCACTAGCAGTCGAGATGACAGGCACCTTATCCGCATGGCTGTAACGGATCGTGCAGCCACGTCTCGATCCCTGAGTCAACAGACGGGGACGTTTGCAAGACAACAACCATCTGCACGAATAGTTCGACGACGTTTGCAGCAGCACGGACTATCAGCTCGGAGACCATGGCTGCGGTCATCCTTGACGCTACATCACAAACAGGAGCGCCTGCGATAATGTACGCAACGACGAACCTGGGTGCACGAATGGCAAAACGTCATTTTTTTTCGGTTGAATCCAGGTTCTGTTTACTGCATCATGATGGGACGCATCCATGTTTGGCGACATGGGAGTGAACGCGCTTTGGAAGCATGTATTTGTCATCGCTATACCGGCGTATCATCCGGAGTGATGATTTGGGGTGCCATTGGTTACACGTCTCGGTTACCTCTTGTACACATTGACGGCACTTTGAACAGTGGCCGTTACATTTCAGATGTGTTACGACCCGTGGCTCTACCCTTCATTCGATCCCTGCGAAACCCTACATTTCACAAGGATAATGCACGACCACATGTTGTAGGTCCTGTACGGGCCTTTCTGATTACGGCAAATATTTGATTGCTGCCCTGGCCAGTACATTCTCCAGATCTCTTACCCATTGAAAACGTCTGGTCAATGGTGGCCGAGCAACTGGCTCGTCACAGAACGCCAGTCACTACTCTTGATGAACTTGTGGTATCGTGTTGAAGCTGCATGGGCATGTATACCTGACACGCCATCCAAGCTCTGTCTGACTCAAAGCCCAGGCGTATCAAGGCCGTTATTACGGCCAGAGGTGGTTGTTCTGTGTACTGATTTCTCAGGATTTATGCACCAAAATTGCGTGAAAATGTAATCACATGTCAGTTCTAGTATAATATATTTGTCTAATGAATACCTGTTTATCATCTGCATTCTTGGTGTAGCAATTTTATTTGCCAGTAGTGTATATTTTTTTACTAGTCATGCTCCCATCCCCTGCTTACAAGAACAAACTTACCTTCGTCCCACTACTGTAAATGCACACTAATATCACATTGTAATCTCTAACGTGTCATTTCACCAAAATAGTATTACAAAGAAGTGACGGATGTCTATCATAGGAGGCGACAGTGGACTTTGTTAGTAACTGTCGCCTGTCAGCTTGCTCATATTCGTCAGCACTGCAACTTCACTACGGTGATTTGGGTTTCCAAAGGCCGATGTGCAGGTGCTGAAACGTAGGGGAGACCAGGGCAACGACGCCACCCTGCGTTATTGCGGCACCCCAGTTTTATGACGAATGGTTTTCAGTACGAGTACGCTTGCCAGTGTTCTATCTCCGTTACCTACCGCGGAAAAATTCTTGTCGTTGCCGTCCGTGATTGTTGACAGGTATTAATCGCCGCAGTCACAAAGTGGAGATGTCACTATGCGATGTAGGTGCTGCGCAGTTCGACAGTGGTTGAACTTCAGCCGCGCTATGGTGACTGCCAGCT
The DNA here is from genome assembly GCA_026315105.1 of Locusta migratoria. Taxonomy (NCBI): domain Eukaryota; kingdom Metazoa; phylum Arthropoda; class Insecta; order Orthoptera; family Acrididae; genus Locusta; species Locusta migratoria. The sequence goes on along the minus strand of CM048755.1, from coordinate 76,916,672 downwards.
TCCGAGAAAACCTCAGTCCCTTGTACCAAGGTCTGGTTGGTAGCACTGGTGTTATTTGTGCATAGTATTTCCCTTTAGTTGTCTGGGAAGCTTGCCATTCTTTGTCCCATTCAGTCCGAATTTTCCTTCTGTAAACAGGTAAAAGATCTTTCGCTGGAACCTGAGTATATTCTTCCGTACCAGTGGTAACCGCTTACTTGGCAACTGTGTCAGCGATCTCTTTCCCCTGAACGTTGTTGTGTGCTTTAATCCAACACATGGATACACTGCGTCCATTCCTTTCCAGGTGGTTCATGTGTGCCATTATATCGTAGGCTATTGGGTAGTTTTTATGCCCTCGACGTAAATATTTAAGGAGTATGAGCGCAGATTTAGAGTCCGAGAAGATGACAATATGCTCCTCCGGAACCGTAAGGCAGTACTTGAGAGCTTCCAAGATGGCTGTGAGTTCAGCGGTCATTATTGTCATTTCCTTTGGCAGTTTGTATTTACATCCTATTTGCGCATTGGTATCCCAAAAGGCGCATCCCGATCCGTCCTGGGTTTTGGAGCCGTCTGTGTAAAGAATCCTCGCCTGTGAATATTTGTCTCGGAATTCTAGTAATGCGTAATTTGCCATAGTCGAGGAAGCTAGGAGACCACATGTCACGTCAGGTTCAACAACAGTACATAAATAGCTTCGTTCAAACGTGAGCAGTCGCCGATTTGATATGGCTAATCGGATGTTCTGCGCTGCCTCTAGATATTCCCTTGCAAGTGGAGGCAGGTTCTTACATAGCCAGTAATGAGCAGTGTAACGTATGACAGAAAGTTCCTGTCTTCTGAAAATTGTGCCCTCTTCATTAGAAATTTCATGCTTAAATATTTGAGCCGTAAGTGTAGAGGTGGTTCATTACTTTCCACAAGTAAAGAATTAGTTGGGGTTGACTTCATGGCACCAAGACACACTCTGAGCGCTTTGTGTTAATTTATGGGAATATAGCTGGGTAATGTCTTCGACAACAGCCAGTATTTCGGCAGGTGAACGCCCGTCATTTTCAAGATATACCACTATACCAGAAAAGACTGTGCTTCATGTCTACACTCTTTTTCAATAACGCTTCATTCTTTTATCAACTATTCGCAAAATTTTCCAATTAATAGAAAAAATCGCAAGTTTGTTTTCTGTGTGTGTGTGTGGGGGGGGGGGGGGGGGGGGGGCGTGTCACAGCTTTGGCACCTTGTCAGCTGTGCGAGGGCACCTCAATATAGCTTTGGCTCGGAACCCCCCCCCCCCCCCCCGAGGAAAAATTTATCTATGCCCCTGCGACATCAACTGCATGTAAACATGTTTAAAGGTGAATAAAATATTCGATTTTAGAGATAGCAGTCATGTGTGCATGAGTTCTGTTCGAGTGATTGTATGATTGCTGTGTTTTCTCTCTCTGATGAAGTCTGTGGTTGAAAATTAAAAATTATGTGCATGTAATTATCTTTTTTATATGGCTATCTGTGGATCTTTATAGTGAGTCACTCCTATCTTCACATTCCAACCCAAACTTTCAATTGTTAGATTTTGCCATAAGGCCTTTCTCCCACCCTAAAACCAGTGTTTTCCTTGGTTACTGCTTTCGTAACATATCTGTATTCAGTCTATTTATTTACCTTGTCTCCTGCATGTTTCTTACCACACTGAAAATCGCCCATCTTCTATATACTTAACCACATTTTATTAATGGTCCTGTCTGCTCATAACACTAGGTTCCACAATAGCACCGATTGTTGATGCAGCATATTTGTAGACTGAAAATAAAATCCGTGGTAAGTGCCAATAATGAAAAATCTTGTTTTATTGTGAAAATGTGGACTACATGCCTAACACTACTCAGTAAAAAGCGGGCTATCTGTTATTCGATGTGGGAGTAGTTCTAATGTTTCTCTCAAGAATGCCCGACGATCTGTATGCCACCTGTTGTGAAGTAACGTCTGGGCTATGTGCCAGTGGCCAGAGGTGCACGTGAGCTTTGTTATTACTGTTTGAGTTGAGGTTCCATCGTGTAGCAAGCAGTAACTATTCATTTTGGGCTTTTTCTTCAATGGAAATGGTAGATAAGCTCAGAGCAGAAGTGAAGTCCTACAAGAACAGCCGGAATGTGACAGTGCCTAAGAAACAACCTCCACCTGTTGCGATAAGTTTAAATACCTCTATAACATCATAGACCTAGGTTGTCGTTTATTAATAGCTCAAAGTTGTATTCCTTCAGCTTTTAATGTCGTAGTTGTTTGAACATGCGTTTTTGTTCTGAGTGCAAAGTAGTGAAAAACAGGTTACTAGACGCAGTGTTTACACTTCTAATGGCCTTCTTTTATGTAGGTTTTATGCCGATGCCCATATGTATGCAGAAGTATTGCCTTCAAACAAAACTAAACATCTTCAATCAGTTTTATGAACTAGGAGATAACGTCAAGCAAAATTCGTATCTAATGGGAAACATAAGTATTAAACGTAGGCGACATGGGTCGTACACAGATTCGACAGAATGTAGAAGGCAAGCCAGTGTATTTCATACGATTCCTGATGGCAAACGTGATCAAAAACAAGTGGGCAAGCATTTATGGAAATCCATGGCATCACAAAGCGTAGGGTTAAAACATTGGTTAAATCGAAAAAGCGTGGTGACGTTACGTACGTTGAATGTAGGGGAAATAAAACCAAAGAGAATAAGTACACAGGTGATAATGCACAGCGTATAGTTGAACGCACAGCAATTTTCCCCCAAGAGGAAAGTCATTACACAAGGGCCAAAAGTTCACTTATGTGTTTAAGCCAATATTTGAATTATCAGAGAATGTATGACGCCTTTGTTGACCTTTATCCAGACCACAAAGTCCAATACAGCTTTCCATTTACTCGAATTTCAGACATAGCCCGGTTTTTACAGTAGAGGGTATTGCACATGGCCCGATTTTTACAGTTTAGGTTATGGCACATAGCCCAATTCTTATTTTTTATCAGGAAAATATATTTTTCATAAAGATAAAAATTGAACGGTCAATTCAACTGTAATAAGTCTTTAAAGATTAATGGTAGACACAAAATGAGGCGAAAAAAAATTGCACATAAAGACAAACTGTTCATTTTAGGAGGTTTTTTGTGTTTTACTGAAAACGTTCATTTTGGCACTTAGCACGGATTTTATGGTCAGTCTACATTTGTACCGTACCGATTATTCCCATTATGCATATTTTCTCCCCCTTTTTTGTTTTTATCTGCATTATTTTAATCATTTATTTTTCCTTGCTTTACCTACTGGTGACACACACTAATACATTATTAATCCTCTCTTCTATAAAATAGAAATGGCAGTCATGTGTGCATGAGTTTCCCTGAGTCATTGTGTGACGGCTGTTTTTTCTCTTTGGTGAAGACTGTGACTGAAAATTTTGTTACTATAATTATCTTTTGTGTGGGGCTTTCTGTGGTTCAGAGGCCTTCATTATGGCGGGTTGCTCCTATCCTCACATTATTAACATTTGAACCTGGACTTTCCATTTTCACAGGCAATCATAATAGAGAAATACCTAGTCACTGATGACACACCAAGAGAAAGTTGAAGGCAAGGATAATTTTAAATGTCACAGGGTTAATTATTACCTCAAAAATATGAAGCTGTTAAAGATAAAACAATGGTGATGGTGTTAGACCTTCTCTAGCTGTTCACCCTTAATGTGACACATTTTTCACACTGATGGCTGATGTAGATGTTGGTGGAGACATTAGTTGTAGAAATTTGCATATTTACTGTTCACGAAATGTTCCACCTAGAAAATCACCCCATGTCCTTCTGTAAATGTCTGTCACAAAATGGTCCCTTCAGAGAAGGAAAGAGGAATAAGTCGCTCGGTGTAATGTTAACAGAAAAAGATGAGGAGGTAACATTTGGTTGACTAAAAAAGCATCATGGTTTGCCATGTCATTTTTATAATCAGTCAAGTCATTGTTGTGGAGCAAAAACACCTATTTTGAAATCTTCCAATAAAGCTTTGTTTTGAGACCCTCCCATTCTATCATCAGGAAATTATGGTGATGTGCTGCTGTGATGAAGGGAACTGATGACCTTGCAGTTTAGTCCACTTTAAATAACAACAACAAAAGTAATCCTGTGATGGCTTGCTACTTGTAAACATTATCAGTTGATACCATAACTTGGTGGTCCCAAAATAAGCTCAGTATAACTTTGCCCACATATGGTTGTGTCTTATGTTTCATCTACTTGCTTTACTTTAGGTCTCAGAGTCATAATGGTACACACAGCACTCATCAATATTTTGGTTTCGCAGGCAGTTTGAATGGGTGTGACTGGTCATTTAATTCAGTGGGCTGTTCAAAATGTTGTGATTAAAACAGATCTGTAACTTGATCCTCACATTTCTTTGCCTTAACTTTGCACATCAGTCTTTGACAACCATTGTACCTGTGTCCCTTGCAGTTCCTGCTCCTTCACAGGAAGATGATTGGCCACTTCATTTCTTTGTCATTTAACTATATTAGATGACACTGAACACATTGCAGAAGTCTGTGGTAGCTAAACAATGTGTCATATTGTGATGTATTATAGCCATGTGTTTCCACCAACTTAGCACTTATAGTTGCAGTGTTGTTCCCCTTCAAAATCATAAAATGAAATATTGCAGCATAATCTCCTATATCAATGCACAGGTGAATCTTGTTTTTTGGCATATTGTAGGGGTGTTTGCAATAAATAGATAAAATAAAGTGAAGTAAAATATAAAAGTAAAAAATTAAAAAAAATACTTGGCTTTATGTTTTAATTGTAATTAAAATTTTAAAACTACCCTTCATTTTTGGAAAAAGCTAGTGGGTGAACAGAAAATTGGTAACCAGCTGAAAACAAACGAGAGGGGGGAAAATTGCCTGAGAAAAATAAAATAAATTTATCTGCTAAAATGTTTGGTATCAACTGTGCTTCCAAAAATGGATGGACTTAAATTCAAGAACAGTTGGTAATAAAGGAATTAATCTTTATAAATGGCTCTTTATTTGGAAGTACCTGTTCATGAAATTAAAAAATCATAAAGCTACAGGAAAACCAGAGTGGTCCAAAAACATGCCTCTGGGAATTTTTGTTGTTGTTGTTGTTGTGAAATCAACCAATGTTTTAGTCTACTTGGGCCCATGCCAAGAACATGTACATAAAAATCAAATTCTTCATTTCCTCAGTGTATCCAAGAATTTTGTGGTAGTTTCGTAAAAGGTTTCATTTCTGTTATGGATTAGTTTCTTGTTTTGGAATTTCGGACCAAGGGATTTCCTTCATATATTCCTTTCTTTGATTTCCATTCTTTCAACTGGACGACAACTGGTGATAGGAGGCGCTTCGACTATATACAGGGCAGTGTGTAAATTTCGCAAATGAATTTTTTTATTTTTTATTTTCTCCATATATAAACGTGCTACTGCTCCGGCTAAATCACAGTATACGATAGCGGCGGTAAAATACCACTTCCCTTTTGGACCAGAGACTATACACAGCACAGGTAGAGTCTTTGGCAAGATGTGACAGGGTCATTTTAAATTCAGGTTATTCATAAACGGTGTACTTTAAACTTGCAGTAGGCCATTATGATGCCTTTAAGTGTAATCACGATATCGCTTACCTTACAAATGAATAATAGTTTTGTAACAAAGCAACGTCGTAGCTCTTCAAGTATAGGTAGAACTAACTATTCGTAATACTCTACAGGACGTATGTCATTGTAGCGTAATGGGTAGCGTTGGGTTTGGGTCCTGTCGCCGTGCGATTTTTTTTTTTTTTTTTCATCTTTACATTTTAATTGAACTTCTCTGAATGTATTAAAAGTTACTTCTACGTTTCTGTCTTTTATTTACAGCTGATTAGAAAACGAAGAACGGAATAGTTATTCGGAAAGTAATTTCCGAATATATGATGATTTCCGAGTGTGTGTTAGGGCAATATTGTCCCAATAATAACCCATTGTAAATGTAATAATCTTTCCGGACGGGGAACGTCACTTAACAAAGTACAATGAGAAGGATAAATATTTCTGTATTTGAGACTTGACAGTAGACATTATCCATTGGTGGGATCATTAATAAAAAAAAACGTTGCTACCCTAACTCAGGTTTGCCTGAGTAATGTGGCAATACAAATATTTTTTTTTGCAGCTTCTTCTCCATCTGCAGAAAAGGAGCCCTAAATGAACTAATGACGTAGTGTGCATTAAAATATTGTGGGTACAAAGTAGGTAATATTCAAACAATCTATTGGTATTGGCAATTATAAGATAAACAACTGTCGCAGCTGCCTTGTTTCATCTCAGTATGTCTATATTCAAACAAAATTCCTGACTGATGGCACTTGAAGGAAAGCTTCAGAAGACCTATCCTGCAATTCCCTTGACGTAAACGCCATAAAAAAATGCTGTTTTCTACTTAGTGTGGTTTGAGATATTTATTCTTCTGTCGCCGGTCGCGGTGGCCGAGGGGACTGAGGCGCTGCAGTCACGGTCTGCACGGCCACTACGGTCGGGGGTTCGAATCCCCCTTCGGGCATGGATATTTGTGCCGTCCTTAGTATTAGCTAGTTCATAAGTAGTTTGTAAGTTTAGGGACTGATGACCCCGTAGTTAAGTCCCATAAGCTGTACAAACATTTGAACATTTTTTATTTATTCTTCTGTCGCTCCTGTGGTTGACGAAATCACACTTTTGAGTGTCTACACCTTCTTTAAACGTATTTTCATTTGTTGTTGACAATACTTGATCGAGCATGGTTGATATGCAACCAGTGCAAAGTGTGGAAGTAGTAAGTAGTGACAACCTGAATTTTTTCACTTGTATATGTCTGTGTTCCTTGCAACAAACATGCCTTTATTTCAGCATGGCAACAACGAAAGTTATCAATGATACGTTATTTCTGTGTGGAATGCTTTTGTGGCAGCTGGCCCAGGAGAATTTTTATTGCAATATTCTATTGTTAATTTCGTCTTTGTATTCAAATTTCACGTACTGTACCAAACGTTGTTTCAGCATGGCAACAAGGAAACTTATTAAAGACATCTTATTTCGACGTGGAATGCTTTGTGGACTTAATAGGTTTAGTAAATACAAGATAAATGAATACTAGACACTATGAAACGAGTTGTCCATCATTATGATTCGTATAGATGTGTCCCAAATTTTTATCTACTGTACATTTAAAGCTTTTTTGGCCATTTGTTGACATGTTAGCCGTTCTGTCGAAGTATGATGTTTATCAAACGTTTAGTCCAGTATGAGCTGCTGACATTGCCCAAGTTTCACCATCCATGAGCAATGAAATATGAAACTTTAACAGTGCTAGCCAATCTGGGTCTGAATTGGCGGTAGCGAAACGTCAGTTGCAACATCAAACAAATGTAGGCTGAAAACTCTGAGACAGAAGCCAACATGCTCTGTGTACAACACAGATTGTAGCTGGGTACATTATTTAAAGAACGTCATTATTGAATATTTATTTAAAATAATAAGTAGTTGAATAGTCACTGACAGATCCGTACCGTACTGTCCGTAAAACGGTTATTTTTCACTCAGACAGTAAAGAAAATAAAACAATACGTACAGAAACACAAAGCTATTTCGTGAGTAATCAACAGACTGAGGTAAACACTGACCAAGTGTCAACACAAAATAGCATGATCGTCTGATTTGTTTACATTCTAAGCTGTCACTTTGCGTTGCGTAGACTACGCAAAGACCTTGAAGACACGGGTACTATACTTCTGACTGCCAAATTACAGGCACTTCCGGTTGGTATTTTTCCGCCGCTAACGTCATGTCTAAATCACTAATTGAGTTTTCCATGTTACATGTGTGCATGCAGTAAAATATGTCCAAAATACTGAAAAATAAAACCTAAAACAATGAATATATGACTCAATAAGGACAAAAAATGTATGAATATATAGTTACAATAAAAGAATCTTCCAATGAATCTCAGTCTGGCATCTGCCTTGTCCACAATTAACTTTATATGGTTCTTCCATTTCAAATCACCCCTCATGTCTACTCCCAGATATTGCTATTGCCATTATGTAGGTATATAATAAAGGATCTTTCTTTCTATGTAAATGAAGAACTGAATGCATGGAGTGTCTACTTATCTTTACATTAATATTGCCCTCCCCCCAAATATAGGCCTATGCTGAATTAGCTACTGGAGTTGTAGTTTCACATTCATGGATGATATCATCTCAGTGACTTGATATGAACCTTATAAAGAGAAACAAACTTTTTCGTCTACATCTACATAAATACTCCGCAATCCACCGTAAGGTGCATGGCGGAGGGTACACTATACCACTACTAGGCATTTCCTTTCCTATTCCACTCCCAAATAGAATGAGCAAAAAATACAATGCTTATATGCCTCCGTACGAGCCCTAATTTCTCTTCTTTTGTCTTTGTGATCACTACGCGAAATGTAAGTAGTTGGCAGCAAGATCGTACTACACTCAGCTTCAAATTCCGGCCCTCTAAATGTCCTCAACAGAAATTCACGAAAAGAACGTCATCTTTCCTCCAGCGATCCCCAAATGAGTTGCCGGAGCATTTCCGTGACACTCGCGCATAGGTCGAACCTACCAGTAACAAACCTAGCTGGTCGCCTCTGAACTGCTACTATGTCTTCCTTTTAACTGATCTGCTGCGGGTCCCAAACACTTGAGCAATACTCAAGACGTGGTCGTACAAGCGTTTTATACGCGGTCTCCTTTACAGATGAAGTACATCTTTCCAAAATTGTCCCAATAAACCGAAGTCAGCTGTCCGCTTTACTCACAACTGCCTTACATACTCATTCCATTTCATATCGCTCTGCAATGTTACGCCAAGATATTTGAACGACGCGACTGCATCGAGAAGCTCACTACTAATGCTGTATTCGAATATTATGAGATTGTTTTTCCTACTCATGCGCATCACCTTACATTTTTTTACACTGAGAGCTAGCTGTCATTCTTCAGACCAACTAGAAATTTTGTGTAACTCATCCTGTATGCTATTACAGTCAGTTAAAGACGACACCCTCCCATACACCACAGCATCATCAGAAAACAACCGCAAATTACAAGTTACTCTGTCCATCAGATCATTTATATAGATAGAAAATAATAGCGATCCTATCACACTCCCCTGGGGCATGCCTGATGATACACTCATCTCTGATGAACACTCGCCGTCAAAAACGACGTACTGCGTTCTGTTACTTAGGAAGTCTTCCAGCCGGTCTTCCATATGCTCGTATCTTCGTTAGCAGTGTGCAGTGTGGCACCGCGTCAAATACAGTTTTGAAAGTGATAAAAACACAATCTGTCTGTTACCCTTCATCCATGGCTCGCAAGATGCCATGTGAGAAAAGAATGAGCTGAGTTTCACACGAACATTGTTTGCTAAACTCGTACTGATTCATAGAAAGAAGCTTATCCGTCTCAAGGAAATTTACGATATTCTAATTGAGAATATGCTCCAAAATTCTACAGGAAACTGATGTCAACGATACTAACCTGTAATTATTTGGGTCAGTTCTTTTACCTTACTTATAAACGGGAGTCACCAGCGCTTTTTCCAATCACTAGGAACTTTGCGCTGAATTAAAGATTCGTAATAAATGCAAGCTAAGTGTAAGCGTTTTCTGACATCTGGAAAAATTCTCTACACACATCTTCCCGTATCATTATTGTAACAGATTATTTGCCATTCTCTGACAACCCACTGAGCCAGTTGCTGTTAGCCTTCAATCCATTGGCCAGTAATTGCGTCAAGTGTATTGATGTTACCCTTACGTAGCCAGTACTTTGTAGGTGTACTGGATAGAGCCCAGCACAATTAGAAGTCACCCGAATGGTGGTGTTCAGAAAGCATCAACTTCTCAGCTGCCTCACCGGATGTAGCTGCTGAAGCTTGTGCGCCCAAGCACTAGGCCCAAGTGATACTAATCACAAGAGAAGGACCTCATGGTACCATTCGACGAAAATAGGTGGCAGTCTTAATTGGCAGTTCCAATTGTCCAGATCTTATTTATAAGATTGATTGCCTTTTTGCACATGTTCTTAATATGTGCACCAAAAGTTTGTCTTTCATTGAGATATAACCCAGTATACCTAGAGATGGTTTTTCACTTAATAGTAGTGTCTTGTAGTTTTATTAATGGATATCTACTGTCAGATAACTTCCCCTTTAGAAATATATATTTAGTCTTGCTGACAGACACCTGAAGCTTGTTGCTATAACACCACTGACTTACTAGATTCAGCAACCCAGTACACTATATCTGAATTTGCCTTCTTGAAACTCCAGTAATAATTACCACTAAATCATCAGCACGATCTATAACAGCAGTAATGACGTCATCTCCATCAAGCCGCCTATGATTCTGTAAAACATGTCTCAAAATACAGGACTACAAAAGGACCCATGCGGACATCCCTTGCTGATATTTAGTATGATAGATGGCGCTGTCCATTAAAGTACCCAAACTTTACAGTAATGAAGAAGGCTGAGATAGAGATACTTTGGAAATATTAGATCCTCTAAACTGGAGAAGAGGGAGGGCCAACATAGGTTACTGAATGTACCCTGAATGTCAACCAACAACCCTATGACATGTTTTGCTGTAGAGCTGGAAAGGGTTCTGCCAGCTCTAAAACCAAACTGGCATTGTTGGAGTACAAGAAAGTTCTCTGTGTTTGTCTAAACGCCCACATAGACGTCATTCCTGGACGTTCCCCGTTATTAGTGTAGAAGTGTTCACTCTTTGGAGTGATATCACTAGTATTGGACTGGTGTTCAAATCGCTCTCCAAGTTTTATCACTTATTTAAACGATTATTTGTGGTAATCGTGTCTCTATAAGTTATTTATCAGTGGATTTGCGTTCGTCTCAGCATTTGTGTGCCGTTTTTGAGTCAAGTGGCGTGTTATTTGTGTCTGAGCGCCATGCATTGAGGCCTCAGTTTTGTGTTTACATTTCGCGGTCAGCAGTTCCCGCTGTAGTGGACAAAAACAGCTAAGTTATTGTAGGTACTTTGTGCATTGTAAATAATTATTAAACTTATACTTTTGAAGATGTGTTAGTGCACAGTAGTCAGTAATTAAAGACAATTAATTTTGAATCGGCGTTTCTTGCTGTTCTTAGTATGACAGCAATAGCGGTATGGTAACTTTCGCTTGCTGTGTCCGTCTACTGTGCTTTCATGTTTCCAGTTTTAGTGGTGTATCAGGGGACACTTGATTTTTGTTTTATTTTAGACAATCGGTAGTGTGAAGTTCCTGTAGTAGTTTTATTTTATGTAGATTAATACTGTTAATAGCAGTAGTTACTTTATTAGTAGAGAGAGAAATTTGGATTACTGTAGTTCGTTAATAAAATTGTACTTGGGTAGTATCGGAAATTAGGAAGCATTTACGTTTATTTTGTATTCAGTAACTGTAAGAATCAACCGTGAGTGAGAAGTGTGGACTCCCCTATACTTTCGTGACTAGTGAGTTATGGTGTGTCATTTGTACGAAGTATTTTCCATTTGGAGGGGGGGGGGGGGCAGTGGCGTATCGAGGATCACGATGTGGTGGGGGCTGAGGAAAAAAAAAAAAAAAAAAAAAAAAAAAAAAAGAGGAACAGTATTGCGCCTTTACTCCCTTTGTATTTGCTTTCCCCTCTCTCTTTCTCAAAGCATAGGCTGGTAGTCTGGGGAGCTTTGATGAGGATCTCGGGGGGGGGGGGGGGAGGGTTTGCAGCATGGTCTGGAGGGGGGGGGGGGTTCGAGGAGGGAGGAGGGTCTGGTGGGGGCTGCAGCACGACAGCCCCCCCCCTCCCCCTGGATACGCCACTGGGGAGGGGGTGCAGTAAAGAAGCCAGTGGGCAATCCAGGGAGATCCTCTCCTGGAAGGAAGCTTAGCGCTTGTTCGAAATGTTCAAATGTTTGTTAAGTTTATGGGACTTAACTACGGGGTCATTAGTCCCTAAACTTACAAACTACTTATGAACTAGTTAATACTAAGGACGGCACAAATATCCATGCCCGAGGGGGGATTCGAACCCCCGACCGTGGTGGCCGTGCAGACCGTGACTGGAGCGCCTCAGTCCCCGCGGTCACCGCGGCAGGCGCTTAGCGCTTGACGTCTCGTCGACAGCATGGTCATTAGAGACGGAGCTTACGCTCGGAGTTTTGGGTAAGGATGAGGGAAAACGTAAATCTGGATGGCTGGAGGTGGATTTGAACCACCGTCCTACCGAATGCGAGTCCAGTGTGTTACCACTGGATCAGCTCCTGGAATTGCAGGTTATGAAGCAAGAATACATGTTGCATGGTCTGATGAGTCCGTTTATAATGTGGATGGATGTGTACGGGTATGGAGACTATGACATGTATCCGTGGACCCTGCACATCAGTAGGGGACTGTTCAAGCTGGCCACCAGACATGAACATTATTGAGCATATCTGGGATGTCTGTTCAGCAGAGAGCTCCACGCTTCGTACTCTTACGGATTAATGGACAGCCCTGCAGAATGAATGGAGTCAGTTCCCTCCAGCCATACTTCAGACATTAGTCGAGTCCATGCCACGTCATGTTGCGGAGCTTCTGTGTACTCTTGGAGACCCTATTAGGCTAGAGTACCAGTTTCTTTGGCTCTTCAGTGTATATGTTACAGCAACCAAACCAAAGACTGTATGGCACTGATGGGACGTTTCAGGGAGGTACAAGTAAAGATTTCGGTCATAAAAAGGACTTTCAGTAGCAGTAGGAAAAACAGCAATAGTGGAATAAGTCCTACAAAAAACAGTAAACGTGGTACAACCAATAAGTTCTGTGACTTGACGCCTGGAGGAAGGCACCACATGACTCTGTACTTTGCACACGCTGCCACTTTCCAAGTGACCGATTGTCATTTCGTAAAGGAAACACATTGTTTCGTCCCCAGTTGTTATCCGGTTCAGAAACGTCGGATCATCGTCCGCACAAATGATGAGGTCACCACAAATCGTAATGCGATCGTCACGTTGGTCTTGCGACAGAATTCGTGGCACACTGTACTTGGTAACACGAGATACGTTGAGGTAGTCGGTCAGAATTTTGTGGCAAGTGCCATAGCTGAACTCACAGTTACTGCGAGAGCGTCTGCCGATTGGGAGCGGTTAGCTCGCACCGATGTTGCAACTTCCTGGATCTTGCATTCCCTTCGAAATGTTCGCGGCCGACCACTACACACATCTTCCAAACTTTCCCGTCCTTGGCAAAAAAAAAACAACATCGGTGCCACTTAAACACAACACTGCGACTTAATGCGTCTTCACACACCTGCTGCATCATTTGAAAGGCATCGGCAGCGGTTTTACTGGCAGAACTGTATGTTTGCCCTTTTCTCAAACTGTGACATGTCAAGGTCTGGCTGGCGCAAACAACTCACCTTCACAACAACGACCTTACGTCTGCTTCCAGTGCGTGCACTCAGTTGTCTCTTGTAGGGATGTGAAACTAACTGTCACAGTACCATACCACGGTGCCACTCAATGCGCTGCCACAAGGCCGTCTGGCGGTCAGCCACAGAACTTACTGACTTTTCCAGGGATAAATGACAAACGCGTGCGACAATTAGCGGCAGCAATCAGTATGGAGTCAGCAGACCAGCAGCAGTGCAGCCAACTCGTCAGGAGCAAAATAAATAACTAAACGGTTTAACGCCACAGCGACAGCCTGCTCATTACAGATGGAGTTTTGGGTAAGGAGGGGGAAGGATATGGACCTTGCCCTTTGGCTGGAGTGATTTCAGGAAATCAAGGAAAACCTGAATATGGATGGCCGGAGGTGGATTTGAACCGCCGTCTTTCCGAATGCGAGTCCAGTGCGCTACCAGTACGCCACCCGCCTTGGGAGCAGTCGCTATTACAGTCTATAGAGTGATAATTCTATTATGTTGCATTAAATTACTAGACAGTAAACGTTCCAAGGGAAGAGAATCAATTGCCGAAAAATATCCACCTACTGTTACTACACTCCTGGCCATTAAAATTGCTACACTACGAACATGACGTGCTACAGACGCGAAATTTAACCGACAGAAAGAAGATGCTGTGATATGCAAATGATTAGCTTTTCAGAGCATTCACATAATGTTGGCGCCGGTGGCGACACTTACGACGTGCTGAGATGAGGAAAGTTTCCAACCGATTTCACATACACAAACAGCAGTTGTACGGCGTTACCTGGTGAAACGTTGCTGTGATGCCTCGTGCAAGGAGGAGAAATGTGTACCATCACGTTTCCGACGTTGATAAAGGTCGGATTGTAGCCTATCGCAATTGCGGTTTACCGTATTGCGACATTGCTACTCGCGTTGGTCGCGATCGAATGACTGTTAGCAGAATATGAAATCGGTGGGTTCAGGAGGGCAATACGGAACGCCGTGCTGGATCCCAACGGCCTCGTATCACTAGCAGGCGAGATGACAGGTACCTTACCCTCATGGCTGTAACGGATCATGCAGTCACATCTCGATCCCTGAGTCAACAGATGGGGACGTTTGCAAGACAACAACCATCTGCACGAATAGTTCGACGACGTTTAAGCAGCATGGACTATCAGCTCGGAGAACATGGCTGCGGTTACCCTTGACGCTGCATCACAGACAGGAGCGCCTGCGATGGTGTACGCAATGACTAACCTGGGTGCACGAGTGGCAAAACGTCATTTTTTCGGATGAATCCAGGTACTTTTTACAGCATCATGATGGTCGCATTCGTGTTTGGCGACATCGCGATGAACGCCCATTGTAAGCGTGTATTTGTCATCGCCATACTGGCGTATCACCCGGTGTGATGGTATGGGGTGCCATTGGTTACACGTCTCGGTCACCTCTTGTTTGCATCGATGGCACTTTGAACAGGAGCCGTTACATTTCAGATGTGTTACGACCCGTGGCTTTACCCTTCATTCGATCCCTGCGAAACCCTACATTTCACAAGGATAATGCACGACCGCATGTTGCAGGTTCTGTACTAGCCTTTCTGAATACGGAAAATGTTCGACTACTGCCCTGGCCAGCACATTCTCCAGATCTCTCACCAATTGAAAATGTCTGGTCAATGGTGGCCGAGCAACTGGCTCGTCACAGAACGCCAGTCACTACTCTTGATGAACTTGTGGTATCGTGTTGAAGCTGCATGGGCATCTGTACCTGACACGCCATCCAAGCTCTGTCTGACTCAATGCCCAGGCGTATCAAGGCCGTTATTACGGCCAGAGGTGGTTGTTCTGTGTACTGATTTCTCAGGATCTATGCACCCAAATTGCGTGAAAATGTAATCACATATCAGTTCTAGTACAATATATTTGTCCAATAAATACCCGTTTATCGTCTGCATTTATTCTTGGTGTAGCAATTTTAATGGCCAGTAGTGTACATTCAATTTTCTCCCTAGGGTGAAGAACTACTAATTTTGTTCCGGTGTGCGTGGATATTCGGAGTAACAAGTGACACCGTACACGTGCCTCCTAGTTTAAATAAGGTGTTTAGTTACGTGAGTCACAACGAACGATAGTTGCTATCATTCTGCGCTTCAGAAAACAGGAAACAACGAGTTCCGGCTCGCACCCGTCTCTTATCTTGTCCGAGCAGTTGATTCTGTATTGTCGGGGCGCTCGTTTCTATTGTGAACAGGCAGAACTAAGGATCTGGCAGTCCCTGAAAAGGGCGAAAGTATACAACGATGCCGTTAAATAATTGATGTGTAACGTTATAACGCCACTGTAAGATACCTCGTAGAGTTGAATTGTTTGAGAATATTGTATTCTTAAACCATATTGGAAAGCGTTTTAGCCGGCCGCGGTGGCCGAAGGGACTGAGGCGCTCCAGTCACGGTCTGCACGGCCATTACGGTCGGGGGTTCGAATCCCCCCTCGGGCATGGATATTTGTGTCGTCCTTAGGATTAGCTAGTTCATAAGTAGTTTATAAGTTTAGGGACTGATGACCCTGTAGTTAAGTCCCATAACCTATACAAACATTTGAACATTTGGACTGAGGCGCTCCAGTCACGGTCTGCGCGGCCACTACGGTCGGGGTTCGAATCCCCCTCGGGCATGGATATTTGTGCCGTCCTTAGTATAAGGTAGTAGATAAGTTGTTTGTAAGTTTAGGGACTGATGACCCCGTAGTTAAAGTCCCATAAGCTTAACAAACATTTGAACATTTTGAAAGCGTTTTAACCTTTATGCACTTCGTACTAAGCCGACAAACCGCTTCTCTCTGTTCAAACATAACCTTTGCTATTTTAGGGGAGTAGGAATTTCTCAATTGCTGGCTGTTCCAGGACGTTGAAATACATCCAACAGTGACAGCAGGAAATTTATACCTAACCGACCTGGATTTCCCGCTTTACTCAAGCGATCACATTAACTGCTTCGGCTATCCGGACACGTTTCCCGTCCAGTCCAAATTCTCGAGTTGCCTTGCCGCACACTGTTATTTTAGCGTCTCTCGGCCATCTTACCTCTTGATCCTTTCTCTACCAGGAGCGGATCGAGGGTGCGATTCTGGAGGGCATCACAGGTCACCGACTGTGTTATCGGTTGTTGTCTTCACCCTCCCACTAACTCCCCCAACCATATGAGAAAATATACCTTGTCGTTACCTATCATATATGTGTACAATTTTAATATCTGTAAAATGTTTAATTTTTAATACAAATATTTGTTTTTCCGTAATACATGTGACGTTTTAATGTACTAGTTATAGCAAAAATACCTAATATTTGTTTACGTCAGTTAATAGCACAATTCATCAGCATTATAACCTAATGAATAGATGGATATTCCGTAAAACACTGTGTTTAAAAATTTGTGTCCAAATCTTTGTGAATAACATCCCTTACGCAGTTAATTTAAGAACTATAATAGGATTTTCGATAACCTTATAATTTGCACGTTGTGAAATCGAAGTGTACACTCATTGTTCCACGTAGCACTACTACAGTGTTTTGTATGAGAAATGTGGCTATACGAGAGTGTTAAGGACAGGGACGCTGATTATTTCAGTCACCCACGTCGGGGGTTCGATTAGGCGTGGTGTAAGTGAATAAAATGTAATTAGGATATTTGAAGTGGTTAACTGATGTTAAATAATAAGTGAAATTAATTTAAAAAATAAATACTTCCTTGTTTTTTGTCCACTTTTCGCATATAAAAATAAAAATGTATCAATTAAACAGATTTTTTTTTTCGGGAGGGTGGTCATGACGCACATGACCCTCCCCATGGATCCGTCGCTGATCTCCCTCTAATCCCGCAAACGGTCGCACGATTTTTGTGCATCCACACTGAATTTCTCATCTGCCCATCGAGGCATACAGTAGCACTCATAAGTGTCTTGACAAAGCGTGGTTTATCTCTAATGTTAGCAGTACTTATATGTACAAACAAACCAAACGTACTGTACAATGGTGCAGGTCAGTTACTGTGTTTAGTGGAACACAATAGTGTCAACAATCCTAGGTGTCTTCTAAACGGTGTAATAACATAGCATAGCTGGCTCAGACGTCTATTGACAAAAATTATTTGGATTTCTCTGTCTCAGTTTTCTTACTTCGCATGTGCTTCAGACTGTGAATCATCCACTAAATATTATGTCACCGCCTCAACATGTACTTTACAATAAGAGAAATCACAAGCAGAGGTTGCTCGTGTTTTTCACCTATCTAGAGAACTTGTATCTGTCTGAAACGAATTGTACCAAGTCCGTCGTCATTAACACAACTAATCACGAGAGGCTCTACCTAGAAAAACAACCCAATAGATAGAATAATTATAAGACAATCATATTCAGATCCTCGAAAGTCACCATAACAAATCAACCCCGATCTGAAGCAGAATTACGGAGTAGACGTCCATGTATCTCTATACTTATAAGACGCAGTTATTGTCTGGCTGTTCTCTTATAACTCAAGATCCAGACAACCAAATAGCCTGAAATTTGGTACACCTACACAAAATTACATGGGGAAGGTTCTTACGTAGGTTTCGTTCAATCCCAATCTCACTCTGGCCATGTGCCTGTTCTAAGCCGTGTGATAATGAACCCCCCTCCCCCCCCCCCAAAAAGGAAATCGTGCAAGTTTTGAAAGTGATTTTGAATGTTTTTGTGGTGATGATGAGGATGTAAGTAAATGTTCAAATGTTCAAATGTTTGTAAAGCTTATGGGACTTAACTACTGCGTGGTCATCAGTCCGTAGCTTACAAACTACTTAAACCTAGTTAAACTAACCAACGGACAAACACACACACCCATGCCCCAGGGAGGACTCGAACCTCCACGGCGAGCAACCGCGCGCTCCGCAGCGAGCCTTTTCAGTAGTTACAGGGGAACAGTCTGGGTGATTGAGCTGACCTTGTAACATGAGCTAATATTCCTCTGTCATGCAGTTACTGCGAACGGCTGAAAGCAAGGGGATACTGCAGTGCCGGCCGCGGTGGCCGAGGAGTCTGAGGCGCTTCAGTCACGGTCTGCACGGCCACTACGGTCGGGGGTTCGAATCCCCCCCTCGGGCATGGATATTTGTGCCGTCCTAGTTTGTAAGTAGTTCATAAGTAGTTTGTAAGTTTAGGGACTGATGACCCCGTAGTTAAGTCCCATAAGCTTAACAAACATTTGATTTGAACATTTACAAACATTTGATCATTTTTTAGAAACAAAACAGACACTCTACGGGTCGGAGCATGGAATGTTCTAACGCTTAATCGCGTAGGCAAGTTAGAAAATTTGAAAAGAGAAATGGATACGTTAAAGTTAGTGAACTTCAGTGAAGAATGAACAGGCTTTCTGGTCAGGTGAGTACAGGGTTATAAATACAAAATCAATTGGTGTTAACGCAGGAGAAGGTCTGATAATGATTAAGAAAATAGGGATGCGGGTAAGTTATAATAAACAGCATAGTGAACGCATTATCGTAGTAAAGATAGACACAAAATCAACAGCGACCACAGTAGTGCAAGTTTATATGCCAACTAGCACGGCCGATGATGAGAATATCGAAGAAATGTATGAGGAGATAAAAGAAATCATTCAGAAAGTTAAGGGAGACGAAAACATGATTGTGAAGGGGGACTGGTAGTAGGAAAGGGCTGTATACATGGAAGAGACCAGGAGACACTGGAAGGTACCAGATTGACTTTATAATGGTAAGGAATAGATTTAGAAACCAGGTTTTAAACTGTAAGACATATCCAGGGGCAGATATAGACTCTGACCATAACTTATTGGTTATGAACTGCCGATTAAAACTTAAGAGACTGCAGAAAGGCAGAAAAGTTAGGAAATGAAGCCTGGACAAATTGAAGGAACCAGATGTGGTTGAGAGTTTCAGAGGGAGCATTAGACAAGGATTGGCTGAAACGGGGAAAAGTAATACAGTAGAAGAAGAGTGTGTAGCTCTAAGAGATGGGGTAGTTAAGGCCGCAGAGGATCATATAGGCAGAAGGACAAGGCCTAATAGAAATCCCTGGATAACACAGGATGTACTGAACTTAATTGATGAGAGGAGAAAATACAAAAATGCATCAAGCGAAGCAAGCAAAAGGGAGTACAAACGTCTGAAAAATGAGACTGGCGGGAAGTGCAGACTGGCTAAGCAGGAGTGGCTAGAGGACAAATGCAGAACCGTAGAAGAATGCATAACTAGGGGAAAGGTAGATACCGCCTACAGGAAAATAAAATAGATATTTGGAGACAAGAAAAGTAGCTGTATGAATATCAAGAACTCAGACAGAAAACCAGTACTAAGCAAAGAGGGGAAAGCTGAACTGTGGAAGGAATTTATAGAGGTCCTATACAAAGGATATAAACTTGAAGACAGTATTCTGGAAATGGAAGACGAAGTGAAGGAAGATGAGATAGGAGATAGGATACTGCGAGAAGAATTGGACAGAGCGCTGAAGGATTTGCGTCGAAACAAGGCCCCAGGAAATGTTCAAATGTTTGTTAAGCTTATGGGCCTTAACTACGGGGTCATCAGTCCCTAAACTTACAAACGACCTATGAACTACATACGAACTAGTACGGCACAACTATCCATGCCCGAGGGGGGATTCGAACCCCCGACCGTAGTGGCCGTGCTGACCGTGACTGGAGCGCCTCAGTCACCTCGGCCACCGCAGCCGGCAAGGCCCCAGGAGTAGATGATATTCCGTCTGAACTGCTGGTATCGTTAAAACAGCCAGTCATGAAAAAATTGTTCTATCTGGTATGCAAGATGTAGGAGGCAGGGGAAATACCCTCCGACTTCAAGAAGAATATCATAATTCCAATCCCAAAGGAAGGAAGTGTATATAAGTTTGAAAATTACAGAACTATCAGTTTAAAAGTCATGGTTGCAAAATACTGACACGAATTATTTACAGGCGATTGGAAAAAATTGTGGAATCCAACCTCGGGGAAGATCAGTTTGGATTTAAGAGAAATGTAGGAACACGGGAGGCAATACTCACATTACGTCTTTCCTTAGAAGATAGGCTAAGGAAAGGCAAACCTACGTTTTTAGAGTTTGTAGATTTGGAGAAAGCTTTTGACAATGTCGACTGGAATACACTCTTTCAAATTCTGAGGGTAGCAGGGGTAAAATATAGGGAGCGAAGAGTTATATTCAACTTATACAGAAATGTAGTTTCGTGACTGTAATATTTTTAACGCCTCTTTCCTATTTAGCAAATTAAGTTTCAAGTGGATGATTAAAATATTGTTTGAAAATTGAATATATTGTATGTTGAACCGATATGTTTCACTATAGAAGTGTTTCTGAATCTGTGTAATATCCTTGTATTTCCAGAATTGAAATTCATCCTAATATGCTAGCGCATATGCGAGTTTCTTTATTACTGAAGGTAAGTCATTTTAATAGTAGAATATGTCTGACATGTACAAATATAATGATATAATTAACTTGAAAAAAACCGACGTAACTGCGCAGTCATCAGTCCCTAAAGTTACAAACTACTTATGAACTAGCTTATACTAAAGACGCCACAAACATCAATGCACGAGGGGGGATTCGAACCCCCGACGGCGGACGGCCGAGTGCACCGCAGCACGGCGCTCCAGTGCGCACGGCTAACCCACCGCGGCATATCGCGAAGCAACAGCTGTCATCGCACAATTAAGGAAAAGGAAATCCAACCAACACGTCATTTCCTGGCCACTTAGGAAACCACAGGATACGTGTAACTTCCAGATTTATATCTGTTCCTGAAGAGGTCTTCCTGTGTTACAGTTGCTTATAGACGTGACTCTCACTTCTCCGAATTTTTATTGACCATAAATGTTTTAGAACAAGGGACTGCTTTTGTATCTAGAGGAATCAATGGATGCTTTAAAATCAC
The DNA here is from genome assembly GCA_026315105.1 of Locusta migratoria. Lineage (NCBI taxonomy): Eukaryota > Metazoa > Arthropoda > Insecta > Orthoptera > Acrididae > Locusta > Locusta migratoria. The sequence continues at coordinate 76,895,250 of CM048755.1, read as the reverse complement.
AATTTTAATGAATATATGTGTCCTAGACTATGCAAAGAATACAACAGTGTAGATAGTTGCTATTTAATAAGTTATATAAAATGAACAAACAAGAGAAGGAAAGACTTAACTTCCGGTAGACATCGAGGCTATCAGAGATGGAGTATGAGTTTGGAGTAAGAAATTAACCGCGTTCGTTTTAAAGAAACTATCCTGACGTCCTCTATGAATGATTCAGGAACTTAAGAAAAACCGAAAATTTCTCTTTCCGAGTGTAAGACCAGTTATCAAATGGGGTGGCGCCGTGATTGATATAAAGAAAGCAGTACTCCGTCCTTATCTTCCTTCCACCTTAGAGCTAACGTATGCATTTTTCATGTTTTTATCCATTCATACATATTTCGTACGTCGTATCTTGAACGAGAACTTCGATAAATATGGAACGAGTCGAGTTATACATTAACCGGCAGAAACAGCAACTGCTAGCTATTTCTGTAAAACACGCTAACCACAAATTATCACCATTGACCCTGATAATTCTGAGAAATACATCCATCCTCAGCACGGCAGCAGACTTGCTGGGGCTGATCTGCAGTGCTTCTGCTGTGTTTCCTGTGACAGCGGTAGACTTGCTGGGCCTCATCTCCGGTGCTTCGGAGCCTCCTCTGACCTCCGTCCATAATGCTGTGTCGCCCTGCATTCCGTGGGGGCCGGCCGCGGTGGCCGCGGGGACTGAGGCGCTCCAGTCACGGTCTGCACGGCCACTACGGTCGGGGGTTCGAATCCCCCCTCGGGCATGGATATTTGTGCCGTCCTAGATCGTAAGTAGTTCATAAGTAGTTTGTAAGTTTAGGGAATGATGACCGCGTAGTTAAGTCCCATAAGCTTAACAAACATTTGAACATTCCGTGGGGCGTCAGTTGGAGCCAGGAGTTATCGTTATGGAGAGCTCGGTGCGAAATAGCGAGAACCAATAGGATTACAGAACACCGTACTGGTATATCTTTGACTCGATGTAGCAGACGCCGTTGTTCATTCCGGCACATGTTAACTGTTTTGTGTTAAGGTTGCACATTGCCATTTCAAAGCGACACTGCACTGACAATGTATCACAAGGAGATGTGCCTTATTACTACATATCAAACTGTAATGCAGCAATAAGATGTTCTAATAAATTCAATGATAAACTACTCAACCACTCATCGTCAGGGTGGTGTAATGGATAGTGCAATATATTTCCATTACAAGGGATCCAGGTCCGTGTCCCCACACTTCCTTATAGTTTTTAAAATGTTATATTTAAACACATTATAGGAATTGCTTATTAATGTAAGGCAAGTATGATTTACAATGTTCTGCATTCTTTATATTTCCGTGTAATTAGAAAATGAAGGACGCAAATATTTCGCCGTTTATTTCTCAACATATGATAATTTCACAGTGTGTACTTAGGCAGGAACCCAATAGCACAGCTTCACGAATATTAATATTCTTTCTTATCACCTATATTTGGCTTTCTGCTTCCTTGCCACATATATTTAGCTTTCTGCTTCCGAAATGCTGTCAGAGTGCACCCTAAATACTACCGGCTGGATGCGTACATGTTCAACTGTTGGTAACACTGCCAGTTTTGCTTCTTCCGGCAGTAAACGCTTGGTTCCGTCTTTGAAAGTTCCACGCAGTTCCATTGTCTGAATTTTGTAATGGTTTTCGTGTGATAAAGTCTGCCGGCCGCAGTGGTCGAGCGGTCTGCGGCGTGCCAATCACGGTCGGCACGGCCGCTGCGGTCGGGGGTTCAAATGCCCCCTCGGGCATGGATGTTTGTGCCGTCTTTAGTATAAACCAGTTCATAAGTAGTTTGTAGGTTTAGGGACTGATGGCCCCGTAGTTAAGTCCAATAAGCTCTACAAACATTTGACTAGCTGAAAACCCGGCGTCGTTCGGGTATTTATTTATTTATTCCTGCAATTTTTCAGGTATATATCCATTTGTATAAAGGCTGTATGTCTGTAAAATCTCTTGGTAATACAATTAGTAGTAAAGAAGTAATATATTAGAACTTTGTGCTTGATGAGCGGTTTTCCATAAACATTATTGATTATGTGCTCATATCTGATGAACTACGTGTCGTACTGTGATACAATTTAGAAGGTACATTCAACTATATGCGTGTATACTGCATGTAAAATTTGCTGCGTCTACAATTTGTAGTGTAGAAATTATAAATTGTAACGTCATACCGAAAGCCATAGTTTTAATCCATGAACAGCGGAACGTTACTGTTTATGTGCTCGTATCTCATGAACTACGTGTCGTACTGTGATACGATTTAGGAGGTATATTCAACTAAATGTGTGTATACTGTCTGTAAAATTACCAGCAGCTACAAATTGTAGTGTACAAATTATAAATTATAACGGCACACCGAAAGCCGTAGTTTTACTCCATAAACAGCGGAGTAGTAAGCGAGAAACTTTTTTCCTTTCATCATTTTACTATGGTTGCCAGCGAGAAATTATGTTTAAAGTTTGTTGCAAGTCACTAAGTACTGACATTCTCATACAGTGTATTTCGAAAGTTTCGCCGCATTATATGGCATTTTTTGCGATTTCTATTGGTTATGACGTAATATCTTTTGAACCATGTGCCATATGCGATTATTAACCATGCAGCAATTGTTACCGCACGGTAAGGATTGTGTGTACCAAATTTGGCTGAAATCGGTCCAATGGTTTAGAAGAAAATGAGCAGTATTGTCGCGAAATGCAGCAGTTTTTCGCGCATCTCATTGTTTATGACTTTACATCTCGTGAACTATATATCGTATGGATTCTTACACTTACGGCGACCATCCTCGTGGATTGAAGCTTACGTGTACAAAATTTCATAAAGATTGGAACAAAACTGTAGATTTGTATGCAACACGTACAAACATACGGACACTCTGCTTTATATATTAGATAGATACATATATAAAGTCTGCTTTTAATTCCCGGTAGCAACATGCATTCTTATTGTCTTCTGGAACGCCACTCCTGATTAATTATGATAAGATGTCTTTGTCCAAAGCTGATGGGTGGTATCCTCATACACTAAACCCTTGAATACATTTAAAATGAATTTCGAATATGTAAATTATAGCTATATTTTGTTAGTGTATTCACATGCCTAAGTCTTCACTTTCTTGATTTTCTGAAAATGGCCATTTGACTCATTTCATGTGGAATGAGCAGAGTACATCTACATCTACATGGGATACTCTGCAAATCATATTTAAGTTCCTGGCAGAGGGTTCATCGAACCACCGTTATACTATTTTATCTCCCATTCAATCTCGAATAGCGCGCGGGAAGAATGAACAGCTGAATCTCTCCGTTCGGGCTCTGATTTCTCGTATTTTATTCTGATGATCATTTCTACCTATGTAAGTGGGAGTCAACAAAATATTTTCGCATTCGGAGGCGAATGTTGGCGATTGTAGTTTCGTAAGCAGCCCACGCTGCAGCGATAAGCGTCGTTGTTGTAACGATTCCCATCCCAGATCCTGTATCATTTCCATAACGCTGTCTCCCGTGTATCGCAACAATACGAAAGGAGCTGCCTTTCTTTGGACTCTTTCGATGTCCTCCGTCAAACCCACCTGATAAGGATCCCACACTGGGCAGCAATATTCCATAAAAGGACGGACAAGCGTAGTGTACGCAGTTTCTTTAGTAGTTCTGTTGCTTCTTTTACGGGTTCTGCCAATAAAACGAAGTCTCTGGTTCGCCTTTCCCACGACACTATGTACGTGTTCTTTCCAATTTAAATCAGAAGTAATTGTAATTCCTAGGTATTTTGTGGAGTTTACGGCCTTTACATTTGATTTATTTATCATGTAAATAAAGTTTAACGGATTTCTTTTCGTACTCATGTGGACGACTTCACACTTCTCATTATTTAGAGTCAATTGCCAATTCTTACACCATACAGATATCTTATTCAAATCGTTCTGCAGTTGGTTTTGATCTTTATTTGATTTTACTAGACGGTAAATGACGGCGTCATCTGCAAACAACCTAAGAGAGCTACTTAGTTTTCCCCTAAATCGTTTATGTAAATAAGGAACAGCAGAGGACCAATAACACTACCCTGTGGAACGCCCGATATCACCTCTGTTTTAGTCAATGCCTTACCATCGATTACTACGAACTGTGTCCTCTCTGAGAGGAAATCCCCTATCCAGCCGCAAATTTGGGGCGATATACCATAACCACGCAATTTGATTAAAAACCGTTTGTGAGGTACGGTGTCAAAAGCCTTCTGGAAATCAAGGAATACGGGATCAATTTGCGAACCCTTGTCGATAGCACACATCACTTCGTGTGAATAAAGTGCTAGTTGTGTTTCGCATGAACGATATTTTCTAAATCCATGTTGACCTTGGGCCAATAGACCATTATGTTCGAGATAATTCGTAATATTTGAACACAGGATATGTTCCAAAACCCTGCTGCAAATTGAAGTCAATGAAATAGGCCTGTAGTTTGATGGGTTACTCCTACTGCCTTTCTTGAATATCGGTGTGACCTGTGCAACTATCCAATCTTTTGGTACAGACCCTTCTTTGAGAGAGCGGTTGTATATGGCTGTTAAGTAAGGAGCTATCGCTTCAGCATAATCAGATAGAAATCTAATGGGTATACAATCCGGACCAGAAGACTTCTTCTTATTAAGTGATTTTAGTTGCTGCACTACTCCGATGATATCTACTTCTATGTTACTCATTACGGCATCTGTTCGTAATTCTAAATGTGGAATATTTGCTTCGTCTTCTTTGGTGAATGAGTTTCTAAAAGCTAAGTTTAGTAACTCTGCTTTAGTAGCGCTGTCATCGGCAGGATCGCCATTACTAACACGTAGTGAAGGTATTGTTTGTGACTTTCCCCGAGTATATTTAACATATGACCAAAATCTCTTTGGGTTTTCAGTCAAATTACGAGAAAGAGTTTCGTTGTGATAAATGTTGTAGGCATCTCGCATTGAAATCCTCGCTAAATTTCGAGCTTCTGAGTACAATCGCAAATCCTGGGGATTTCGTGTTCGTTTAAATTTAGTATGCCTTTTCCTTTGCTTTTGCAACAGTGTCCTAACCTGTTTTGTGTACCAAGGGGGATCGCCTCCTTCTTTTATTAATTTATTAGGTATAAAACTGTCAATTGCTGTCGATACCACTTCTTGAATTTGAGCCACATCTGGTCTACACATACATTTAGTGTTAGAAACGAGTGGAAGCTATCTTTCAAGAAGCAATGTATTTTATTTCTATCTGCTTTCCGGAACAAATATACAATTTGTTTATTTTTGGTAACTTTGGGACTTTTGATATTTAATCTCGCTACGACAGCTCTGTGTTCACTAATACCTGTATCCGTTTTTATGCTCGTTATGAGCTCAGGATTGTTTGTTGCTAAGAGATCAAGAGTATTTTCACATCCATTTACAATTCTAGTTGGCTCATGAACTAATTGTTCGAAGTAATTCTCAGAGAATGCGTTGAGTACAATTTCACACGATGTTTTATGCGTACCTCCTGATTTGATAATATAATTTCGCCAACAGATTGAGAGTAAATTAAAATCTCCGCCTACTATTATCGTATGAGTCGGATACGTTTTTGTAATTTGACTCAGGTTTTCTTTGAACCTTTCTGTTATTGTACCGCCTCTTTTAGGTTGTTTGCAGATGACGCCGTCATTTACCGTCTAGTAAAATCATCTGAAGATCAAAACCACCTACGCCGCTCGCGGTGGCCGAGGAGACTGAGGCGCTTCAGTCACGGTCTGCACGGCCACTACGTTCGGGGGTTCGAATCCCCCCTCGCGCATTGATATTTGTGCCGTCCTAGTTCGTAAGTAGTTCATAAGTAGTTTGTAAGTTTAGGGACTGATGACCCCGTAGATAAGTCCCATAAGCTTTACAAACATTTGATTTGAAAACCAACTACAGAACGATCTGAAAAAGATATCACTATGGTGTAAAATTTGGCAATTGACTCTAAACAATGAGAAGTGTGAAGTCGTCCACATGAGTACGAAAAGAAATCTATTGAACTTTGTTTACAAGATAAATCAATCAAAAGTAAAGGCCGTAAACTCAACAAAATACCTAGGAATTACTGTTACTTCAGACTTAAACTGGAAAGAACACGTAGATAATGTCGTGCGAAAGGCCAACTAGAGACTCCGTTTTGTTGGCAGAACCCTCAAAAGATGCAACACAATTATTAAAGAGACTGCACACACTACGCTTGTCCCTCCTTTTTTGGAGATCCTTATCAGGTGGGTTTGACGGAGGATATCAAAAGAGTCCAAAGAAGGGTAGCTCGTTTCGTATTGTCACGATACAGGGGAGACAGCGTTACGGTAATGATACAGGTTCTGGGATGGGAATCATTACAACAACGGCGCTTATCGCTACGACTTTGGCTACTTACTAAACTCCAATTACCGACATTCTCCTCGGGATGTGAAAATGTATTGTTGACTATCACTTACATAGGTAGAAAAGATCATCAGAATAAAATACGAGAAATCAAAGCTCGAACGGAGAGATTCAGGCGTTCTTTCTTCAAATGTTCAAAATTTTCAAATGTTTGTTAAGCTTATGGGACTTAACTACGGGGTCATCAGTCCCTAAACTTACAAACTACTTATGAACTACCTTATACTAAGGACGGCACAAATATCCATGCCCGAGGGGGGATGCGAACCCCCGACCGTAGTGGCCGTACAGACCGTGACTGGAGCGCCTCAGTCCCCGCGGCCACCGCGGCCGGCCGTTCTTTCTTCCCGCGCGCTGTTCGAGAATGGAATGGGAGATAAATAGTATAAAGGTGGTTCGATGAACCCTCTGCCAGGCACTTAAATGTGATTTGCAGAGTATCCCATGTAGATGGAGATAATTTTTTTCCGCCGAGCAGAGTACTGCCGAAATTCTTTTTCCAGCTAAAGCACTGGCACCGACTACCATATCATGGAGTCCATGACTTGTTGTGGCTGCACAAGACCTCCCCCTCTGTCATTTTCCCGCCACTACCACCGCCGCCCAATCACCCCTCCTCCCCGCCTACTGGCGCTCTACCCCTCACCACAGAGTAACATACACAGAGAAGCAGCCCACCCTAAACCACTGTCCTACGCTCCCCTCGTAGTTCCGTAAGATGCTAACAGGTGTCAGGCGGTTCGCTAGCTTAGGGTGCCTGTCGCACGTCAGAGGGTAGCGAGGAGGGGAGGCTGAGGGGAGACCTCGTGCCGCCTGCCATGAGTCCACAGCTGTGTCCGGCTTGCTGGCGTTTGAGGGGAGGTGGTGGTGGTGGCAGCCGCTACCTGCCGCCTGCTCTGGCCAGTTTAAAGGGCTGCTTCTGACCGCAGCGCCATCATGGGACATCTTACGGAACTGCTGGAAACCCTCCCTCCCCGCACCCCGGAGCGTAGGACCGGGCCCTTACGGAGGTTTCCCGTCTGTATATATTTGTCTGTGCCCTCACGCTATCAATTGTTGGTATCCATCACCGCCGCGCCACGGTGTTGGGGACACCACAGTCCCTGATCCCGGACCGTTGGTGTGGTGTCGCACAAGTCCAAAGTGCGCGCCAACTACTTTCGCCGTGCGCCACCATGCACGCACGGCGCGGCGTTCTTACGACGACAGCCTCGAGCGCCCTCTGCTGCAACTACGCTTGTGGCCACCACTGAACGACATCGTGCACTTGGGACTGAGATAGGAACCAGTTAGGACCTTCGGAATCAGATAGGCACCAGTGAAGACTTGGCTATCGTACAGGCACTAGGCAGACCTCTAGCTCAACTATGTATCAGAATTCTGCAGTACTGAGCTATGTAAAAGTTAAGTATTGTATAAATTCTGTGCAATATATATCTCGTTCTAATTTACTCTAGTGTTTCTAGTTTCTGGCTGCTCCCCTCCGTACCTGCACCAGCATGCTACCTTTCTTCCTGTGTCGGTCTCATTCCACTCGGCCACCGACACCTACGACGGAAACGAGACGCAAAAGCTGCGACGAGGCTGGGACACAAAAGTGGCGACGAGGATGGGATAAACGAACCGTGGACCAGCCCGCTTGCAGCAGCCAGACAGCAACAGTCGGAGCACGCAGAAATTGCTCCCGCCCACCCACCCTTATTATAAGATTTTTGGGGGAACATATTTGGTTACGTGTTTTGTGGACTTTTTTTGTTGCAGAGCGTCCTCTTTCATATTGCATTTGTGTTTTGTTATAAGTTACTTGTATACGCGGCGCCTAATCGGTCAGCATGGCCACTACCCCGAACCCAAACTTAATGGAAATTATTCAGTTACAGACGGCGCAAATCACACAACTCCTGCAAGCGGTGGCCCAGCTGACAGCGCAAGCAGCTAACCAACAACAAGAGCCGCCGCTTCAGCAGCCCACACCTGCCGCCGCAACGCTTCCTACGTTTCGACAGTACAACGAACGTGAGGAAGAATTGAGCGACTATTTCGCACAGTTTCAAGAACTCGTCGCGGCTCATCAAATAACAGGTCAGACAGTTAAACATTTCTTTCTCGCCGTAGTTGGCACCAAGACTTTCGTGTTACTCCAGAAACTTTTCCCGCAAGCATCTCCTCGTGATGTAGACTTTGAACAAATAGTAGATGCACTAAATGCTCATTATGAGAGAAAAGTTCTCGTAGCTGCGGCACGGTACCGATTTTTCAGACTTAAAAAATTACCTGAGCAGTCACACCAGGAATGGATTACGGAGTTGAAGGGCTTAACCCGCAAATGTAAATTTACTTGCTCTTGTGGACTTTCTTATAGTGACGTTATGTTGAGAGATGCAATTACGCAGAACATTCAGGACCCCAGAATTAGGGCAGCAATTCTAAAACAGTCTGACCCCTCATTAGACAGTGTACTGCAGCTTATAGAAGCGCATGATACTTTTGACATAGCAGATGTAGAAATGCAAAGCCACAGTGTAAATTCAGTGCGCCGTAACGGACGCTTTCCTAGCCGTAGTTCTCAGTGTAGCACTAGTGATTCTTACAATAGTACAGGCCGTGCTGAACAGACGGTGAACAGTAGCCAGTGTAAAAGTGCGACACAAAGGTCGCCCCGTCTTGTTAGAAACAGTGATTTGAATAACGGGCGCCAACGCTCATTTCAGAAAAATGTACGTAAATCTTGCCCCCAGTGTGTGTCTCGCGACAAGCATGCTCATTGCCCTAGTCGCAACGCAACCTGTTATCAATGTGGCAAATCAGGACATGTGCAGTCTGTGTGTATTCAAATTAAAAACTCGAACAGTAACGTTAGAAACAGTGCTTCGCAAAGTGCGAGAGCAGTGCATACAGTCAATGTCATAGACGCTGTGGAATTGAACAGTGCTTTGCTTGGTTCTCAATTGCAAGGAAATTCTTCTGCTTTTTTTTCCTTTATTGTGATTTCTATTCCCCCCAAAAAAAGGGGCGGGCCGGCAGCGCTCACTGGCGCTCTTCGGCCTACAGAAATAAAAAAATGACAGCAGAGAACATAAAAACACAAAGGAGATAAAATTTGGAGATAATACAGACATAAAACGGAAATTTAAAATGGAGATAAAACAAAGTACACAAAATGGAGGAAGACAGTGGTGACATAAAACACTTGGAACGACGAAAGTGGTGAATAAAAACAGGTTGCTCGAATGTCAGTGGCACACACACAATTAAAATGAGCACAGGGCGGCGGCCATGGTGAGACCGTCCGCTATTTGGAGTTAAAACAAAAAACACAACACACACTCGGAGAGATACACAAGTTAAAACTGGCGGTGTCGGCTGCGGGTTGGCCGTCCACTGTTGTAAAATAAAACAATGTAACTAAAACACACCACACTTGTCGAAGCACAAAGGAGGTGGGGCACTGAGAGCATTTAAGATGGGGTGCGGGGGGAAAAGGGATGAAAGGATAGGGAGAGGGTGGGGCGGTGTCACAGAGCCGGTTGGGAAGGGGCGGGGGGGGGGTGATGTCCCAGGAAGCCACGGGGAAGAAGGATAGGGGAGGGCAGTAAGAGGAGAATCCGGAGGGACGGAGGAGGGAAGAAGGGACAGGAAGGGAGGGATAGTCGGGGTCCTCAGGGAGAGAAGGGGGAGAGGGAGCAAGGAGAAGGATCACAACTGGTATGAAGGGTAGATGTCAGGTCGGAGGGCATCATCCGGGAGGGGGAGGGTACGGAAGTTGCCACGAGAAAGGATCCGGAGGGTGGACAAGTGGAGAGCAGGGGGAATACTGTGGTGGAGGCGCGGCAATGTACCTGGTGCAGAGAGGAGGGGATGGACTAGAGGATTAGGTGGATCTGATTTGCGGGATATGTAACGGAGTCGGAGATTTTCAATAAAGAGAACGAGTCTGGGGAAAGTAATGAGATCATAGAGGATCCGCGTGGGGGAGGGGGGATAAAGTGGGATACGGAAGGCGAGGTGGAGGGCATGGCGTTCCAGTATCTCCAGAGATTTGTAGAAGGATGGGGGAGCGGAGATCCAGGCGGGACGGGCGACACAGAGGACAGGGAAGATGAGGGATTTGTAGGTATAGAGTATGGTAGAAGGGTTGAGGCCCCATGTTCGGCCAACAAGGAGTTTGAGGAGGCGGAGGCGGGGGCGGGCTTTTTCTTTGATAGCGCGTAGATGGGGAGTCCAGGAGAGGGTGCGATCAATAGTGAGGCCCAGGTACTTTAGGGTAGGGGTGAGACGAATGGGACGGTTATGGAGGGTCAGATAAAAATCTCGGGGACGAAAGGAAGGGGTTGTAAGACCTACGATGATCGCCTGGGTTTTGGTAGGATTTATAGACAGGAGCCACTGGTTGCACCAAGCGGCAAAGAGGTCAAGGCTTTCTTGGAGCAGGCGGTTGGAGTGGGCATGGGTGGGAGCTAAGGCAAGGAAAGCGGTGTCGTCAGCATATTGGAAAAGGTGTACAGGAGGGGCAGGCTTAGGCATATCTGAAGTATACAGGAGGTACAGGAGGGGAGAAAGGATAGAGCCTTGGGGCACACCAGCAGAGGGATAAAAAAGACGGGAGTCGGTGTTGTGGATGGTAACATAGGTGGGTCGGTTGGAGAGGAAGGAGGCAATGACCCGGACGAGGTTGATGGGAAGAGCATAGGTTTGGAGTTTGAAGAGCAGGCCAGAGTGCCAGACCCGATCGTAGGCCCGTTCGAGGTCTAAGGACACAAAGATGGCGGCACGACGGGAATTTAGAAGGAGGGAAAGGAGTTGCGTAAGTCGAAGGAGTTGGTCGTCAGTAGAGAAGGAAGGACGGAAGCCACATTGGGTGTCTGGAAGAAGGTGGTGGAGGTGGAGGTGGTGATGGATGCGACGGGACAGAATGGATTCGAAGACCTTGCTGAACACTGGGGTGAGGCAAATCGGGCGGTTGGAGGAGGCATCAGAGGGGGGTTTGTTGGGTTTTAGGAACATGAGGACTCGGGAGATTTTCCACAGGCGGGGGTAGCAGCCAGTATAGAGGATGGTGGTATAGAGGGAAGCAAGTGTGCTGAGGAAAGGGATGGGACATTCTTTGAGGTGGCGGTATGTGATGCGATCGTGGCCAGGAGCCATGTTGCATTTGGTGCGCAGTATCAATTGTATGTCGTGTGCAGTGATAGGGTTGTTAATGTCTGATGGGGGGATGTGGACCAGGTAATGGAAGCCGGGAGCCAGGGGTGGGATGGAGACATCGGTTTTTTCATGGACGTCTGGGAACAAGGAATAATCAAAGTTAGGATTGTCAGGGATGGAGAATACATCAGAGAGGAAAGAGGCAAAATGGTTAGCTTTACTGGCATTATCAGGAAGGGGCTGGTCAAGGTGGAGGAGAGGGTACGTGGGCATAGGTTTCGATCCAGTGAGGCGGTGGAAGGCGTTCCAATACCCGGACGAGTTGATTGAGAGGTGGGCATTAAGCCGTGTCACTGTCTGATGCCAGTCCCGGCGTTTTTTGGCAGTCAGGAAGCTGCGCACATGTCGCTGAAGTTGCCGGTGGCGGAGGAGTGTATCCCGGTCACGGGTTCGCAGGAAGGAGCGGTACAGGCGGCGGGATTCCCGCAGAAGAAGGACACCCCGTGGAGGGAGTGTGGGTCGGTGTGGCTGGACAGCTTTGGTAGGGATGTGGGCATGGATAGCATCAGACAAGGTCTGCTGAAGGAAGGAGGCAGCTTGGTCGATATCATCGGTAGAGTGGAGGGGGAGAGGGTGGCTTTCGACCTGATGGGTGATGGAGAGGCGAAAGGCATCCCAGTCTGCTCGGGAGTAGTCATGGACCAGTTTAGGAGGTGGAGGCGGGCGAGGATTCTGTGGGCGATGGACATTGTGTGTGAGGTTAAGGAGAACAGGGTCGTGAACACTGCCTATGGGGTCAAGAACGTCGGCGGTGATGGGCCCAAGGAGATTGGGAGAGACAATGACGACATCAGGGGTGGTGTTGCTACAGGGTCGGGTGTGGCGTGGGAGCGGGACAATGTCGCCATTGATGGTAGGAATGAACTGATGCCACCGACGGAGTTCAGCAGGAGTGCGGGAGTGGATATTGAGGTCAGCGGCGACCACGTAGGTCGTGAAGGTGCTATCGATGTGAGCAAGGAAGTCATAAGGGATGGGAACATGGGAGCGGACATAAATAGTAGCACAGGTGACAGTGAGGGAAGGGAGGAAGAGGGTGTGGATGAGATGTTCATAAGGGATGTTGAGGAGGGGATGTGGCCGAACTGGGTGGTGTCGGAGATGGCCGAAAGCCACTCCACCTCGTGCAGGGGGATGGGGAGAGTCGTGACGGTGTAGGATATAGGGTGTGGTACTGACATGTATGTGAGGGAGGAGGAAGGTTTCGTTGAGGAGAAAGGCATCCATGCGGTGTTGGTTTAAGGTGTTCATCAGGAGGAGCTTATTGGTGGGAAGGGAGCGAATATTGGAGTACAGGATGTTAAATTGTTGCTGCGCCATAATGAGGTTGAAAGGTGGGTAGAGGGAGAGGAAAAGGGAGCGGGTAGGGGTACTAAACTAGGGTGTGAGGGCGGTCGGTTCGGGAGAAGGTGAAATGGATATGATTTTGGGAGGTTGTAGCCTTAAAATCAAGGTTGAAGATGGAGCGACTGGCCAGGGAGACTTGGTGGAGGGTGTGAGGGCGCTGGAAAGGGTGGATATTTTGGAGGACAATAGTCAGGAACCAGATGATGTCCTCTGCTGTGGGGGGAGGGCATAAGGAGGTATTGGCGGGGATTGGGGGATCAGTGGGACGGACAGGGACAGTGAATTCTTCTTTGGTGGGAGGGAGGTGGGACTTACATTTGTAAGAGTATGTGGGGTGTGCCCCACCACAGGTGTTACAGGAGGGGGTGGCGGCGAGGTTAGGGCAGGAAGTTTGGAAGTGTTGGCCTTTGCAGTGGGGGCAGACAGGGGGGAGACGGCAATTTTCGGAAAGGTGGTCATTGTAGGTGAGGCATCGGGAGCAGCGGTATGACTGGGGAGGTGCTCAGGAAGGTTCCACCTGGTGCAGGCGGTTGTAAATGAGGGCCCCATTGCGGAGGAGGTGGTTGATGGATGGCCCGTCTTCTGTGAAGATGCGCATGAGATAGGTGGGGCCCGTCGCATTGTTAATGCGACGAGCTGAGCGGATGGATAGGCGGGGATCCCGCCGGAGTTCCTCCAGCACCTCTTCCTCTGTGATCCCCGGGTTCAATTTGGTGATCACAGCAGTGAGCGTGGGAGGACGATGGGGAGGAGGGGATTGGTGATTGGAGGCTGGAGGGGGGAGGGGGACAAGGGTGGCACGGGGTCCAAAGTGGACGCGGGGGATCTTGTGGAGGAGCTGTGTGTGGAGGTCAGGGTCAGGTGATTTGAGGAGAACAGAGTCCCTCCGTGGGACGATTTGGGAGATGGGGGCAGAAGATGCATACTGCCGAAAAAGGAGAGTGAGGGCACCGCAGTCTAGGAGTTGGGGGTCAGGGTTATTGAGGACGAAAGTGTGGAGAGCAGGGGGTTGGGAGGGGAGGAGGGGTGGCAGGGGAGGTGGTGCAGGCTGGGTAGGGGGGAGAGGGGCGGCTTCCATCGGGACCGGTGGGCCAGTGGCCAGAGGGTCGGCGGGCTTTTTCGTCACCGAGGAGGTGGCGTCTGTGGACGCTCGTTTTGTCTTCTTCGGTTTTAGGAGTGCCTGGGAGGCAGGGGTGGGTACAGGGGAGACCGGAAGGTGGCGTGGAGCCGGCCCTGCGGCTGCGGCGGCGTCGTCGGGTGGGAGAGGACAGGAGTCGACTGCGGTCTGCCGGGTGCGAACCGCGGCACGGTCACCGCGGGAGTCGGGGAGGGGAGGGAAGGAATCGAGCGGGGGAACGGAGGAAGGGGCAGGAGAGTGTGGGACGAGGGGAGCAGTTTGTGTGGGGGCAGAGGAGAGGGCGACAGCGGAGGGAGTGGTGAGGGTGAGGAGGGAGGGAATTGTGGCAGGAAGAAGAGGGGAGGATGTGCTCCAGGAGATGGTGGTGGGGGCCTGGGAGGGCGAGGTAAAAATGATGGTGGAGGACACAGTAGTAGGGGGGAGGGTCGACATGGCAGAGTCGAACAGTCACCTTAACTGTAGAACACTGGTCCGGGATCAGCGGCGGCGGCGGACGTCACTCCCGGCGGTCCAGGTGGGGGCGGGAGCGGCGCGGCGGGCGGCGGCGGTGGGACGCGCTCCGACGGGTTGGCGGCCGGGCAGAGCGCGCTGGGCGGCGGCGAACCCGGCGTGGGCCGGAGAAGCACCTTCCGGGGCGGCGGCGGCGAAAACACCGGAGGCGTCGGACGCCGACGGGGCGGCGACACGACGTACTGCAGTCCGGATCGGCCGGGCGGTGGGGCCCTGATCGGCAGTCGGCGACAGCGGCACTTAACGGCGACAGCGGCACGTCGCGGTGGCAGACAACAGCTGAAAACGATAGCACACAAACGTAAGAAATAATAACTGCGAAGCACAAAACAAATACCGCACAAGCAGGCTAGTAAGAACAATTCTTCAGCACCTATTGCAAAACTATGTATTGAGCCACGCTGCAAGCCCCGACGAGCGCGTAAATCTGTGCAACGGAAAAGGGTTCGGGACAAGCAAAGTGACAATGTACAGTGCAATCCTGTAGTGAACCTAGTGCCTTCTACAACTTCTCATTGTAATAGTGCCCAGTACTGTGTAGATAGTGACAGTAGACTTGGTGTAGCTACTCAAAGTAATTTTAGTGCAGTAGCCTCGCATTGCGCGGACGCCGATCCGGCGGTAGTGCCATCTAGTGACAGTGTTGTTAATCCGCTGTGTACCTAGTCTGCACCGCTTACTTCACTACGCAGCCCGCGCATGCGCAAGCGTAGTAAACAAGTTCAATCAGACGTTGCCCACATTCGCGCACCTGTCGAGCGCACAAGCAAAAGCTTTTTGTGACTCTTTGCATAGAAAATAAGACTGTGCAATTTCAGCTTGATACTGGTTCCGCTGTTACTGTAATGAATGAAGACACTTATGACCTGCTGGGTTCGCCAAAATTGTCCCCCTGCACGAGGTGGAGTGGCTTTCGGCCATCTCCGACACCACCCAGTTCGGCCACATCCCCTCCTCAACATCCCTTATGAACATCTCATCCACACCCTCTTCCTCCCTTCCCTCACTGTCACCTGTGCTACTATTTATATCCGCTCCCATGTTCCCATCCCTTATGACTTCCTTGCTCACATTGATAGCACCTTCACAACCTAGGTGGTCGCTGCTGACCTCAATATCCACTCCCGCTCTCCTGCCGAACTCCGTCGGTGGCATCAGTTTATTCCTACCATCAATGGCGACATTGTCCCACTCCCACGCCACACCCGACCCTGTAGCAACACCACCCCTGATGTCGTCATTGTCTCTCCCAATCTCCTTGGGCGCATCACCACCGACGTTCTTGACCCCATAGGCAGTGATCACGACCCTGTTCTCCTTACCCTCACACACATTGTCCATCGCCCACAGAATCTAGAGGCCGTCACACGTGGCCTGGCTCCCGCTCGTTCCCGCCAGAGGGAGCGGCTAGCGAGACCGCCACACCCGGGAGCCGGCCGTGCCGATAATGCAGTCTCGGGAGCGAGAAGTCTCGGTACTCCCGACTGGCATGTGGAACAGCCGACAGCAGTGCGCATGCGCACGGCCAGCCCCCCTCACGACGCCGTTAATTACTGCGCCCGTCCGGCTCACGTCTACGGCGGTGCATTCACACTGCCGGCCGGGCCGAGCCGAGCGGGGATGTGCCAAGACGAAAAACAGGGGGAAAACAACTTTTTCGATTTTCAACTTGTAAGAAATTTTGACGGTATATAAGACCACATCGCATCCTTTTATCAACTTATTTTTTTCCTTTTACGCTTTGCGTTGCCTGTGTAAAAATAAAAGGTCTACTTTTCATTCCGCACGAGTTTTCAGTTTCGTAAAGCTCCTCACTCGATTTTGATGAAAGTATTCGGTTAAAAAATCTGATTTTTGGACACAGGATAGTACAACATCTTAGCTTTCCAATAAAACATTCACCTTTTCGAAATTCGTAACAATCGTTTTCTAATGATGCTTTTTATCAGGTATGGGCACTTGATTTACAAATCGTGTATTGAAAAAGTTCGATAGCGGGCAGCATACTGTACTATGCATTTTAGGCCATACATTACAGCGAGTGAAATGGAGCTAAAAGAACAGAAAAGTTTTTGAAATGGTAGTCGCACTGATATCTACCTCCTTTCACAAGTAATTGTGAGTTATCTGAGCGGCATCATGCCGCGACAGTAAGCCTACGAACTCGGCGTGTGTTGAGCGTGTCGTAAAGCACTGCAGTGCCGAAAAAATTATTTGCTGGCCACGTATGTTGGTCCCTCGTGATGTGTTAATATTTCATAACCAGAAAATAGCAATACCCTAATTTTTCTCGGGTGGCAACCGATTACAATGGACAATGATCTGCTATGGTTTTATGTGAGGTAATACTTCACTTAAGAGGTATACAAGTACTTTGTTGTCCACATTGTACAATTGATGGAATACATATTTCGTGTTTCAAACTACAAGAGAAGAAACAATTAATGTTAACTGCGAATTTGCTGTTGATGGACTGAAATAAAATTTCTGAAATTCTACTCAATGACTTTCTAGTTGAGGATAATAAACGGAAGAAACCCAAAAATATACTTACATTTATTGATGCATCTACACCTAAGATTACACTATTTAGCTTTCTCTTAAGCTGGCCGCGGTGGCCGAGGGGTCTGCGGCGCACCAGTCACAGTCTGCACGGCCGCTACGGTCGGGAGTTCGAATCCTCCCTCGGGCATAGATACCTGTGTCATCTTTAGTATAAGGTAGTTCATAAGTAGTTTGTAAGTTTAGCGACTGATGACCCCGTTGTTAAGTCCCATAAGCTTAACAAACATTTGAACCTTCTTTTAATTGTTGCTTTCGTAACTCCCAGAAAATGTTCTACCACAAGGTGAAACAATTTATATACAGTGTCTCACATAAAAGCTCTATCCCTCAGACCGAGACTAAAGTAGGAGTACATAACAGTAAAATTAAAGACATTTGGTTACCTCCTGCTAAGGGATGCTGCAACTTATGGCCATGGGGGTACGTCAGGTGTGCCAGATTTATGTGGTACACGCTGTACCATGTTTCAGCTCATCTCCACTTTCAAAGAACTCTACACCGTTCTCAGAATTTTTATTTATTTTGTTAGGAAGCTGTCTGATGGGAACTTCTTTTCTATGAACATATCCTGAATCTCACAATTTTCCTTGTCTCCATGGTACTTTCATATCGATTTTTATACTTTAAATGAAAGGAAAACGCGCAGATTTAGTTTAGCCTCAGACACTGCAGATCAGTAAAGGATGAGAAGCAGGTGTCATTTGTTTCATGTTGTGATTTGTTTTTTGGTTCTTAGTGGGCTTGTGGCCAGCAACAAGGGATCGTCACCCACTGTCAGTGGAAGATCGAAGGAAACACAGGTGTGACCAGTACTTGTTCACTGCCATCTACTTTGAGCCAGCTAACTGTTAATTGATTTTGTAATTTTATTACTATTGTTTGCACACTGTAGTGACTCATAGAATTATAAACACATTAGAAATATGTGGTATGGACCCATCCCATTAATTTCGACTAACATTTAGGAGAGTTTTTCCTTATGTGAAAAACTAAACATTTCTTAATTTTTTAAATTCATTTTACAGAATTAAGAGTAATAGAAGAAAAATAAACATATTATCATAAGCATAATTGAAAAAAAAAATCATGCAGAGGAGCTTCTGCTGAAATCAGGCTGGAGACTTGTGATACTTGTGCTGCAGAAGCAACACCATACCCCAATCGGTTCGTCCCGGCGCCGTCTCGCGCCGGGAATATGAAAGATATCGAATGTTAAGGGAAGGAAATACTCTCCTAAATGTTAGTCTATATGGATGGAATGAGTGCATTACCAACTATTTCTTATGTTAATAAAATTCGACGGTTCACTACAATGTGAGAACAGTAGTAATAAAACTAGGCGACCTGTGCAAATACTTTGCAGCATTAGTAGCCAGTCATGTGAAATGGAAATAAGTAAAATTAAATATTTATCATTTAAAAATATTTATTATAGATAGTAACAGTATACAGAATATTATATAAGCTTGTGTTTTCTTAAATTCATAACACTTATTTAAAATCAATTATAATTATAAAATAGATTCTTTTAATACATAAGAAAGATAGAGGACCCGTTCGAATAAGACCCGTGCGAATACTTCACACCGTTAGTGGAATGACTAAAACGTTGGGAAGACATGGAAGTAAAGTTAAATGTTCACGTATAGCTTTCTTCAGAATCAATCCGTGCAAGTGTTTAAAAGCACAAATGAAAGATCTTGATCCGTTGAGCGTTGTTAGATCAAAGAGAACTGTGTACTTTATTTAGAACCGAAGATATCCTAAAACAAACCGATTAAAATGTTCAATGCAAGGACAGAAGGATCCCGCGTTTGGATGAAAGTAAACGAAGGAGAGACTTAAGTTAATTATGATACTTGATGACAAATCTGCGAATAAATACCTTTCGCTTAAAGCGAAAATGAAGGAAATGGGTCGGATAGAACGGCTTGACAGAATGACTTTAGTTTACACCCAGGACATCCCCATAAGAAATATACAGAAGGAAATCCCGTTTGAGTGTAGAAAAAGTTTTACACAAAAATGAAGGAAATCAGCTGGGTAGTTTAGTCTGTCCGACTGACTAGTTTTCGTAGATTCTTTTAATATATAATACAATAAAATCAATGAACTGTTAGCGGGATTCTTGAAGTGGCCAGCAATAGATCTTCTGCTGACAGTGGGTTGGGATTCCTTATAGCTGGGGACAAGATTTCCCCCCTCAGGAAAAAAAAAATAAAAATAAAAATAAAAAATGAAATAGAATAAAGTGACAGACGCTTCTCATCCTTTACTGACCTGTCCTGCAGTGTCTGAGGCTAAAGTAAACCAGTGTATGTTGAAAATTCGAAAGTACCATCTTGCAGACAAAGAAAATTGTCTTCAAATGATACAGCAAAATGTTCGTAGAAACGTTGTTCGCCTCACACAGGTTACTAAAAGGAACTCAGTTCATTCCTACTTTCATCTCAGACGTGAAAGTACCGCATTTATGTCGGACACACTGTATACAATTATTTTCACCATGTGGGAACACATTTTTCGAAAGCTACAAAAGCGAAAAGGTATATATTGTGTCTTAGTAGTAGATGCATCAATAAATATAAATATCTTTTGACTTTCTCGTTCATCTGCAACTAGAAAGCCGTTAATTGTAATGTCACAAAATTTTATTTCAGTCCATTATGAGCGAAGTCGCCGTTTACATTACTTTGTTCTTCTCTTCTAGTTCCAAACACGAAATATAAATTCCACGAATTGTATTATGTGAAAAAAATCAGATGTATGCCTCCCAAAGTCAAGTATGATCTGCTGTAAGACCGTAGCAGATAGTTGTCCATTGTAATCGGTTGCCACCCAAGAAAAATTAGTTCATTATTGTTCTCTGATTATGGATCTTTAACACATCATGAGGGACCGACAAACGTAGCCAGGAATTCAGATTTTTCGGCACTGTAGTGCTTCACGCTACGCTCAAGACAGGCTGAGTTCGTAGACGTGTGATCGCGGCCCAAGGGCCCTCAGATAACTTGCAATTACTTGTGAAAGGAGGTAGATATCAGTGTGATTACCATTTCAAAAACTTTTTTGTTCTTTTAGCTCCATTTCACTCGCTGTAATATATGGCTAAAAATCATAGAACAGTAACCTGCCCGCTACCTAACTTTTTCAATACACGATTTGTAAATCAAGTGCATATACTTGAGAAATAGCGTCATTTGAAAACGACTGTTAGGAATTACGAAAAGGTGAGTGTCTTATACGAAAGCTTAGATGTTTTACTATAATGTGTTCAAAAATCAGATTTTTTAACCGAATACTTTCATCAAAATCGAGTGAGGAGCGTTAGGAACTAAAAACTCGTGCGGAATGGAAATTAGCCTTTTTATTTTTTCACAGGCAAGGCAAAGCATGTAAGGAAAAACTAATTTCATAAAACGATGTAGCGTGGTCTTGTATACCGTGAACAATTTTTACAACGTGAAAATCGAAAAAGTGTATTTTCCCCCTTTTTTGTCTCGGGTACGTCCGGCGCGTTGTGTGAACACGCAGCCGGCGGCGTGCGCCGACTAGGCTGAGGCGGCTCAGCCAAGCTCAGCTCGGCCCGACGGGCGCGACGAGAACCCGGGAGTATCGTGACTCGTCCTGCCCGAAACATCTCGCTCTCGCGACTGTGACGTCATCGCTCCCCCTCTACCAACCCTTTACCCGCCGTCAGCCGTCGAGAGCGAGGCGCGAGCGCAGCGGGAACCGAGCGGGAGTGGCGGACGTTTTGACGGGCTCTAACAGAATCCTCGCCCACCTCCACCTCCTAAACTGGTCCATGACTACTCCCGAGCAGACTGGGATGCCTTTCGCCTCTCCATCACCCATCAGGTCGAAAGCCACCATCTCCCCCTACACTCTCCCGATGATATCGACCAAGCTGCCTCCTTCCTTCAGCAGACCTTGTCTGATGCTATCCATTCGCACATCCCTACCAAAGCTGTCCAGCCGCACCGTCCCACACTCCCTCCACAGGCTGTCCTTCTTCTGCGGGAATCCTGCCGCCTGTACCGCTCCTTCCTGCGAACCCGTGACCGGGATACACTCCTCCGCCACCGGCAACTCCAGCGACACGTGCGCAGCTTCCTGACTGCCAAAAAACGCCGGGACTGGCATCAGACAGTGACACGGCTTAATGCCCACCTCTCAATCAACTCGTCCGGGTATTGGAACGCCTTCCACCGCCTCACTGGATCGAAACCTATGCCCACGTACCCTCTCCTCCACCTTGACCAGCCCCTTCCTGATAATGCCAGTAAAGCTAACCATTTTGCCTCTTTCCTCTCTGATGTATTCTCCATCCCTGAAAATCCTAACTTTGATTATTCCTGGTTCCCAGATGTCCATGAAAAAACCGATGTCTCCATCCCACCCCTGGCTCCTGGCTTCCATTACCTGGACCACATCCCCCCATCGGACATTAACACCCCCATCACTGCACACGACATACAATTGATACTGCGCACCAAACGCAACACAGCTCCCGGCCACGATCGCATCACATACCGCCACCTCAAAGAATGTCCCCTCCCTTTCCTCACCACTCTTGCTTCCCTCTATACCACCATCCTCTACACTGGCTGCTACCCCCGCCTGTGGAAAATCTCCCGAGTCCTCATGTTCCTAAAACCCAACAAACCCCCCTCTGATGCCTCCTCCTACCGCCCGATTTGCCTCACCCCAGCGTTCAGCAAGGTGTTCGAATCCATTCTGTCCCGTCGCATCCATCATCACCTCCACCGCCTTCTCCCAGACACCCAATGTGGCTTTCGTCCTTCCTTCTCCACTGACGACCAACTCCTTCGACTTACGCAACTCCTTTCCCTCCAGCTAAATTCCCGTCGTGCCGCCATCTTTGTGTCCTTAGACCTCGAACGGGCCTACGATCGGGTCTGGCACTCTGGCCTGCTCTTCAAACTCCAAACCTATGCTCTTCCCATCAACCTTATCCGGGTCATTGCCTCTTTCCTCTCCGACCGCCCCACCTATGTTACCGTCCACAACACCGACTCCTGTCTTTTTTATCCCTCTGCTGGTGTGCCCCAAGGCTCTGTCCTTTCTCCCTGTATACCTCGGATATGCCTAAGCCTGCCCCTGCCGTACACCTTTTCCAATATGCTGACGACACCGCTTTCCTTGCCTTAGCTCCCACCCATGCCCACTCCAACCGCCTGATCCAAGAAAACCTTGACCTCTTTGCCACTTGGTGCAACCAGTGGCTCCTGTCTATAAATCCTACCAAAACCCAGGCGATCATCGTAGGTCGTACAACCCCTTCCTTCCGTCCCCGAGATTTTTATCTGACCCTCCATAACCGTCCCATTCGTCTCACCCCTACCCTAAAGTACCTGGGCCTCACTATTGATCGCACCCTCTCCTGGACTCCCCATCTACGTGCTATCCAAGAAAAAGCCCGCTCCCGCCTCCGCCTCCTCAAACTCCTTGTTGGCCGAACATGGGGCCTCAACCCTTCTACCATCCTCTATACCTACAAATCCCTCATCCGCCCAGTCCTCTGTGTCGCCCATCCCGCCTGGATCTCCGCTCCCCCATCCTTCTACAAATCTCTGGAGATACTGGAACGCCATGCCCTCTGCCTCGCCTTCCGTATCCCACTTAATCCCCCCTCCCCCACGCGGATCCTCTATGATCTCATTACTTTCCCCAGACTCGTTCTCTTTATTGAAAATCTCCGACTCCGTTACATATCCCGCAAATCAGATCAGCCTAATCCTCTAGTCCATCCCCTCCTCTCTGCACCAGGCACATTGCCGCGCCTCCACCACAGTATTCCCCCTGCTCTCCACTTGTCCACCCTCCGGATCCTTTCCTGTGGCAACTTCCGTAACCTCCCCCTCCCGGATGATGCCCTCTGACCTGACATCTACCCTTCATACCAGTTGTGATCCTTCTCCTTGCTCCCTCTCCCCCTTCTCTCCCTGAGGGCCCCGACT
Organism: Locusta migratoria; assembly: GCA_026315105.1. Classification (NCBI taxonomy): domain Eukaryota; kingdom Metazoa; phylum Arthropoda; class Insecta; order Orthoptera; family Acrididae; genus Locusta; species Locusta migratoria. Next base: position 76,872,042 of record CM048755.1, on the reverse strand, counting down.
ATCCCTCCCTTCCTGTCCCTTCTCTCCTCCTCCGTCCCTCCGGATCCTCCTCTTACTGCCCTCCCCTATCCTTCTTCCCCGTGGCTTCCTGGGACATCACCCCCCCCCCCGCCCCTTCCCAACCGGCTCTGTGACTCCGCCCCACCCTCTCCCTATCCTTTCATCCCTTTTCCCCCCGCACCCCATCTTAAATGCTCTCAGTGCCCCACCTCCTTTGTGCTTCGACAAGTGTGGTGTGTTTTAGTTACATTGTTTTATTTTACAACAGTGGATGGCCAACCCGCAGCCGACACCGCCAGTTTTAACTTGTGTATCTCTCCGAGTGTGTGTTGTGTTTTTTGTTTTAACTCCAAATAGCGGACGGTCACACCATGGCCGCCGCCCTATGCTCATTTTAATTGTGTGTGTGCCACTGACATTTGAGCAACTGTTTTTGTTCACCACTTTCGTCGTTCCAAGTGTTTTATGTCACCACTGTTTTCCTCCATTTTATGTACTTTGTTTTATCTCCATTTTAAATCTCCGTTTTATGTCTGTATTATCTCCAAAATTTTATCTCCTTTGTGTTTTTTATGTTCTCCGCTGTCATTTTTTATTTCTGTAGGCCGAAGAGCGCCAGTGAGCGCTGCCGGCCCGCCCCTTTTTTAGGGGAATAGAAATCACAATAAAGAAAAAAAAGCCAAAATTGTCGCCATCTCAACATGTACTAACAGCATATACAGGTCAAAATATTCCCGTGCTAGGAACGTGTAGCCTGCCTGCCTCTTTTCAAGGTGTAACAAAAACAGTTGCTTTTGTTGTTCTTCAGGCCAAATCTACACAGAACATTTTTGGACTAGATGCATTTGACTTGTTTGGTGTATCAATTCAAAGAGATATGCTTCAAATTTCGTCAGTAGTGCCTCAGGACAAAATAAATGCATTGTGTGAAAAATATAGTGACTTGTTTTCGCCGGAACTAGGTTGTGCAAAGGACATCGTGGCACATGTAACTTTAAAAGAATCTGCAGTACCAAAATTTCGTAAAGCTAGACCAGTACCTATCGCAATGCGTGATACAGTTGCCGATGAACTTAAACGTTAGCAAGATAGTGGGGTCAATTCTCCTGTTTCTGCGAGTCAGTGGGCCTCGCCTTTAGTAATTATACCCAAGCCATCAGGAAAACTTCGTCTCTGTGCGGACTTCAAATCAACAGTGAACAGTCAAACAATTGTAGACACTTATCCCCTGCCCAGACCTGAGGAACTGATGGACAGATTAGGACAGTCTCGCTTCTTTTCTAAGATTGATTTAGCAGAGGCATACTTGCAAATTCCGCTTGATGACGAGTCAAAAACGTTTTTCGTCATTAATACTCACATGGGCCTTTTTCAATTTCAACGCCTACCCTTTGGCAGTTCTTCCGCCCCCGCTATTTTTCAGCGCTTTTTGGAACAGCTGACAGTTTCGGTACCTTGTTGCTCGAACTATTATTTCAGATTTATTCCCAATGCCTCTCAGATTGCAGCTCCATTGCATCGCTTACGTAGGAGGAATGTTCCTTTTGTATGGTCTAAAGATTGTCAGGTTGCCTTTGACAAATTAAAGTCTGCACTACTCAGTGATGCATGTTTGATACCCTTTGATCCTCAGAAGCCTGTAGTGCTAGCAGTTGATGCCTCGTCGTACGGTCTGGGTGCAGTTTTGTCACATCGTATTAGTTCTCACGATCGTCCTATTGCATTTGAATCCAAGCTACTGACGCCAACGCAACAGAATTACAGTCAGATAGAAAAGAAGGCCTTAGCAATAATTTACGGCGTCACAAAGTTTCATCATTATCTCTATGGCAGAAAATTCTATTTGTTGACAGACCACAAGCCTCCCACGTCGTTGTTCTCACCCACAAAGCCAATTCCGCCACGAACGGCACAAAAGCTTCAGAGATGGTCCTTAATACTGTCTAATTATCAGTATGAGATTTTGTACCGACCTACCACTAAACACGCCAACGCGGACACACTTTCCCGACTTCCGGTTGGCCAGGATGTGTCATTTGATTCTTCGGAAATGGCATGTTATCAGATAGACTCCAGAGATGCTTCCGCTATCGCAGATTTCCCTTTGAACTATCGTCGGGTTGCACAGGAAACAGCGGCGGATGCAGACCTAAGTGTGGTAGCACGTTTTGTTCGCTTTGGGTGGCCTGCCAGAGCCAAAGACATTGATCGGCCTCTTTTTCGACGTTATTTTGCACAACGTCATGCATTATCTTTAAGTCAGGGTGTACTGTTGTTGCATACGGACAACGACCAAACAAGAGTGATTGTTCCTCGTTCCCTGCAACGAGAAGTGTTACGCCTCCTGCATCAAGGACATTGGGGTATTGTTAGGACAAAGCAAATGGCCAGACGTCACTGTACCTGGGTTGGTATGGACGCTCAGATAGAGAGCATGACGTCACAGTGTACAGTTTGTGCGGAGCATCAGGCGGCTCCTCCGCAACGTTTCTCAGACTGGCCACGCCCCAAGGGACCATGTCAACGTTTACACATTGACTTTGCCGGACCTTTCTGGAATACGCGCTGGTTAATCGTTGTAGACGCTTTCAGCAAGTTTCCTTTTGTGATTGCCATGAACTCAAGGACGGCTTCTAGTACAATCAGTGCCTTAACATCAGTGTTTTGCATCGAAGGCTTGCCTGAAACTATCGTCAGTGACAATGGACCACAGTTTGTTAGTGCGGAATTTCAACAGTTTTGTCGTGTGAATGGCATTAGCATATAACCACCGCACCTTTTCACCCTCAGTCCAATGGTGAAGCAGAACGCTTCGTTCGAACATTCAAGTCTCACATGGAGAAGATGAAAGGTCAGCACTCCAGGCAGCAAGCTCTTCAAATTTTCCTGTCTACGTATCGGTGCATGCCACGTGACGGCCCGTCTCCTGCCGAGCTGCTACACGGCCGCCGTCACCGCACTCTCCTTCACCTGCTGCAGCCTCCCACGCACCGAGTCGGTTCGTATGGCGCTACGCGTTTTCAGGTTTCCACGCCGGTGATGTACAGGGTGTTTGCTGGCAACAAGAAGACATGGTTGCCAGGCACCATTCAGCGCGTGCTCGGTCGCAATATGTATGTTGTACGTTCTTCCACAGGGTCGGAGCTGCGGCGCCACGCAAACCAATTGCGCTTGCACAGGCCGCGCGATCCTGTCTCGGGTTTCTTGATTCCAGACCCAGTTCACCGCCAGGGAGCACAGCCACATCGTTCGTCCCCGGACTACGAGATCCCTATGGACGTCGACGCACCTCCGACGCAGTCGTCGCCGCCGCTGTCGCCGCCGCAGATATCAGCGTCACCGAGAGGAACTCCGGGACCGTGCGGGCCCCCCCAGCTTGGGCCACGCACCTCAGAAGAAGATGACCTGCTCCCTCTGGGCGGGGGTGTGCGCCCTTCCCCAGGTTTCGGCGGGTTTCCTGGAGGATCGCAAGGCGGATGCCGGGGTGCGGACGGCGTCTCGATCCCAGCCTCAGCTACGACGCCCGTCCCACCAGTAACGCCCCCGCCCAGGCCCTCCTCCCAGTGCCGTCGCCGTGGCCCTCAGCCCTACGCCACGACGGCGCGGCGGTTTGGGGGGGGGGAGGGGTGTGGTGTCGCACAAGTCCAAAGTGCGCGCCACCTACTTTCACCGCGCGCCGCCATGAACGCACGGCGCGGCGTTCTTACGACGACAGCCACGAGCGCCCTCTGCTGCAACTCCGCTCATGGCCACCACTGAACGACATAGTGCACTTGGGATTGAGATAGGAACCAATTAACACTTCGGAATCAAATAGGCCCCAGTGAAGACTTGGCTATCGTACAGGCACTAGGCAGACCTCTAGCTCAACTATGTATCAGCATTCTGCAGTACTGAGCTATGTAAAAGTTAAGTATTGTATAAATTCTGTGCAATATATATCTCGTTCTAATTTACTCTAGTGTTTCTAGTTTCTGGCTGCTCCCCTCCGTACCTGCCCCAGCATGCTACCTTTCTTCCTGTGTCGGTCTCATTCCACTCGGCCACCGACACCTACGACGGAAACGAGACGCAAAAGCTGCGACGAGGCTGGGACACAAAAGTTGGCAGCCGGGCCCCTCCCAATGACACTTGCCCGCCCCCTCCCTTCCTCTCGCCACAAAAAGATCAACATCCGAGTGGGCCAGTGCGGAACTTCCCCCTATCGCCCCAAGAAACCCCCTCCCTCAACTGCCTCCTCCCCTCCTGCTTCCTCCACCACCCCTGTGGACACTAAACCTTGTAAGCGGACAGCTTTGAGGGGACACTCGAAGTCTGCAAATCTGTGATAAAACGCGCACACGAAGGGGAATCGTGACGTGTATTGACAGCTACTGAGTCGTCGTAGTTCAGGGGTTAGTCAATAGATAGCAGCTCCTCTCGTCTGTCAAACGAGCGTCTGATTTAAGGAGGTTATAATAAAGGGAGATGGCATTATCTATGCCGAGCACATGCGTCAGTTGATGCCTGTCCGCCATCTCGGTCAGTTTTGGAATGCTATTTCTCCGTTAAAACTACGCTCAATTCGATCCTCCTACTGTTAAAGCATCGAATTGACAGTCACTGCAAATTATATACTTTCAAACAATATACTTTCTTCAATAAATAGTAATAAATGCTCATAATAATATATTTGAAAACTTAATTTTTAACGGCTAATTTGCACCCTTTTAACACGTTGGACATTACGGCAAAACCGTCGGACATTTTATCCTGTTTTAAGTGACATAAAACATTAGCCCTAGAAAACGAACATGTCTACAAAACTTAGCAATATGGTGGAGTCAGCCTTCACTTTTTCAGCGCAAGGGCGCCTCCCTGTATTCTAACCTCCTTGGTCTGACCGCTCGCTTTGTGTGTAGACATGTGAATGGAGCCGTGACTGAGCGATCGAGCCCACTGAGGGGCTATGCCCCAATGCGCGAGTCCGCTCCCCGTCGGGGGTTCGAATCCTCCCTCGGGCATGGATGTTTGTGCTGTCTTTAGTATAAGTTAGTTTATAAGTAGTTTGTAAGTTTAGGAACTGATGACCCTACAATTAACTCCCATAAGCTTAAAAAACTTTTGAACATGTGACTAGAACATCCTTAAACAAGTAAATTTGAGAGAAGAAATCGACAAAAAAATGGAGATCAAGATGGTATGGACATGTTAAGAGAAAGTGTGGGCAGAGAGTTCCCAAAATTATGGAAGAACTAAAGCAGGAGGTGGGAGGAACGAGCCACATGGAGGGGACTCGTCAGCACCCAGCCCGGCAGTGGCTGCAGCGACATCCGGGTACATACAGACTGGAAAACAGTGGCGTAACTAGGACTTGGCTTTGGGGGGGGGGGATAGATCTGCTTGACGCGCAAAATTTTAGTCAGTTTCCAGACAGACTACCATCTACCACTCCCGTTGAAGAATCTAATTCACTCCCATCCAATGAAAGCTTATGGTAAAACACCCCAAGTTTCCAATCTTTACCTTTACCAGATTGCTGATATACGATTTCTTTTTTCTTTTTTTTTCAGGGTCTGGGGGGGGTCTATCCCCCTCATCCCCCCCCTCCCATAGTTACACCACTGCTGGAAAATACAGGCTGTTATGGAATATGGACTCAATGGAGGTCGGCAGGAGAAGCCCTGTTTGGCCTTGGAGAAATATACAATAAACTACTTAAAAATTAATAACTATTGATCCATATATGGTACTAAGGAGCACCTAGGATCGTTTTAAAGCTGACGACTCGATGGTTGCGCTCATATAAACGCGCCTCCTGCCACTTTAATAGTTTTTCATTGATGTAAATAAAAATCAATGTAAAATAACAATTTTGTAAATGATATATCTTAAAAACGGTTTAACCGAATGTTACATACAATGTAATATTAAGATATATTTTGGATTTTTTGCGCATATTCAGTCAATTTGAATAAGAGGCCAACCACGTGGTTCCTAAGTATTAAAGCTGGATTTTAAATAAATAAACAACAATAGCTGTAGTATTGGTGGCAGTACCATACACTAGACTTAAGTAAATAGTTGATGAAATAATATCAATAGTTTAGTGAATGACCTGTGTTTTAAATATATGAAATTACAACCAAAAATTTAATTTGTGAATTGTGTGAAAACTAAGATATGCACAATGTTCTTGATGCTATATTTTGTTTCAGCGTAAAATTTCCGTTATATGCTATCATCACACTTATTTGTTTCATTCATATTATATGTAAAATAGGTCTTTTGTGGAGATAAGACGCTGATTTGTCTTCAGAGCAAGACACAGAGGATATTTAAGGCGGCCATTTTGATTAGTGTGGGCAGTCTGCTAGTGTCAGTCAGACAAACAAGACGTGTGCATTACGAGGGGCGACTTGGGAGTCGCTTGAAGACTTGTAAATTTTCAGTGAAGTGTTCGAGTGTAGAACTTAGAAAATTTGTTCTGTGGTGCTTCGTGAACTTTAACTAAATTTTTCGTCTATGGGACTTATAAATAATCTTCAGTGGTGCTTTCTGACAGAGCAAACTTGGAATTTTTCAGGATTATTGCTGGTCTTCAATTTCATTCAGCGACTGTGGGATTTAGAAACTATTCAGTTAAGTTTCCATTTATTTGTGTGGCAGCCTTAAAGAACTCAGGATTTACTCTAAAATCAGGACTAGCGGTTATTAGGTGAAATAGACTTCCATTTAGTTAAAGTGAATGTATCGTTTGTGTGCTTATTGTTCCTGCCAGCATTTATCTAAAGTAAAACATTTTGGGGACATTGAAGCAGATGTGGCTGGTATCACCAGACAAATCGCAGCCAGTTTATATAGCAAATAGAGTCTACAGCCGCAGTACACAGAGCCCCAAGGAAACACAGGCTGTGAATTATTTCGTGCTGTAGCAAAAAATGTTGAAATGTTTGTTAAGCTTATGGGACAACTGTGGGGTCATCAGTCCATAAACTGACAAACTACTTGACAAACTACTTTATACTAAAAACAACACAAACATCAATGCTTGAGGGAGGATTCGAACCCCCGATGGGGAACAGCCTCACACACTGGAGCATGCCACCTCAATGCGCTCGGCCACACTACCGCGACCAACTGAAGGAAAGTAACTGAGTATTTTGTGTACAATTTCATCACCCTGCGTAGAACAGTGTCTTATTCTCATTCATTACAAACAGTTTGTTATTTTTAAAAAAAATCCGTGTGTAAGCTCGCACCCTCTCCCCTCTCACTCTACCGCCCTCACCATCTACACATATGTCCTCTCCCATCCCGATGCCCACTTCATGGACAACAAGACTTTGTCCTTGCAGCTCAGGAAGTACTGCCCCCATCAGCCAGCTTATTTCCCATAAGGACTCTGTTCTTATAAAGTCCACTTCCCCATCCTTTCACACAGACATGTTCCAATGCCTACCCTGAGTCCACCTTGGTCCCCAATCCACACTTACCCCCACCTCTCAGACTCCTCTGCCTGCCAGTCCCAACCTCCCCACTGTCCACTCAACCGCACCGACATGATCACCATACTTAGCCCAGTGATCATGGTGGAAGACGTGTTGGGGCAACTTAATGCCCACCCCGATTTCTCCATCTGATCTGCCAAGTGGAATCACAATTTCTCCAGCCCCGCTTACCTGATGTGGGTTTTTATGGAGTTGCATCTGCCATAGATCACCTGCTCCTCAAGTTGGCATCGATCTACACTCACTGCTACGCGGTTGATCCCTCCCGTTCCCGTCTGCAGTCTTATCAATATGTACGATGTCTCGTGTACAACGATCACCTGACCAAAAACTACTTCAACCTCCCCACCTGTTCTCACTGCAAATCCTCCCACTACCTTAAACAATGCCCCAATTTAGCCTCTCCACCCACCTGCAACACCTGTGGTGGCCCCCACCCTACATACTCCTACAAGTGTATATCCATCCCAGGCCCCGTCTCCCCAGAATTCAACCTTACTGTCGTCCCATCGACCCACCCAGGCACCCAAACAACTGCCTCTGCCCCCCTCCCGTAGTCTAGGACATCATCCGTTTTGTCACCACTGTCCCCCAAAACAAAAAATGTTAAAATGTTTGTAAAGCTTATGGGACTTAACTTCAGGGTCATCAGTCCCTAAACTTACATACTGCTTATGAACTATCTTTTACTGAAGACAGCACAAACATCCATGCCCGAGGGGGGATTCAAACCCCTGAAGGGGAACGGCCTCGTGCATAGGAGAATATTGCCTCAATGTGCTCTGCCGCGGGCCCCCAAAACATCCATCCTTTTCACTGTTCTCACATCCTCCAACAAATCGCCCTCACCGCCAACACAGTCTTTCAATTGAAAATGCTCGCCACTGTCTCCCGAACCAATCCCATTTCACCTTCTCCCATCAAGAAACCCTGGTATAAAGTCTCCCTCCACCCACCGCCCACAACTCCTCATGGCACACCCATCCTACACTCTCCTCTACCACAATGTTCACTCCCTCCCCACCAACAAACGCCTATTTATGCACACCCTCTCCCAACACCAAATAGACCTGTTTCTCCTGAATGAGACCTTCCTGCAACCCTGTCAACCCATCAGCATCGCTCTTTACCTCCTCTAGGCCCTCCCCTTACTCGAGGCAGAGTCACAATTGGTCATTTCCGCCATCACCCCATCTGGCTACAACCTCTCCTCATTAACCACACTGAGTACCTCATCCTTAGCCTCTTCCCCCTTCCCTCATGATCACCCTTGGCACTATATATATCCACAGCATGGCCCTCTTCCATTATGATTTCCTTTCCCATGTCGACCGACCCTTCACGACCTATGTGGTAGCTGACAATCTTAACCTACCTTCAAATTCCGCTGTTGAACTCCAGTGGTGGCGTCAGTTCATCACCACCTCGCTCCATGGCTATCTCATCCCCCTCCTACAACCCACCCGTCCCGAAAGCGACTCCACTCCTGAGGTCGTCCTGGCATCTTGCAACCTCCTTGGGCGCCTACAGGCGGATGTCCTGGATCTCATTGGCAGTGACCATGGCCCTGTCCTCCTTACCATCGACTTTCACCCCCCAACCCACCTGTTTCCTCGTCCTGCACCCCCTCTTAAAATTGTCCACTATTTTCATGTCAACTGGGATGCCTACCAGTGATCCATTGACACCTTCGTCGCTAGCCACCCACTCCCCATCAGCACCACCGCCAACATTGACCATGCTTCCTCCTTCTGTCACCTGACGCAGTCCAAGCCCTTATCCCCACCAAAACCATTCATCCCCACCGTCCCACTTTTCCTCCACAGGCTGTCCTTCTCCTCCATGAATCCCGCCGTCTCTGTCAATCCTTCTTGTGCACCCGCGACCAGGATACACTCATCCACTACTGGCAAATCCAACGTCACATTGGAAACCTTTTGTCCACGATAAAACGCCGAGAATGGCGTCAGACATGCACCCGCCTTAATGCTCCCTGTCAACTCTTCCAAGTACTGGCAGGCCTTCCATCGCCTTACTGGCAGTCACTGTGCACCCCACTGCCCACTTCTCCATTGATTTTGATTGATTGATTTTTCCAGGGAAGCCAAAACAGTCTTGGTCCAACCCGCCACTGCCCGCACCGAAACTGTTTATTGTGCGGTATCGCTCCCTGTATATCTAGTAAAGCCAACCAATGCCCTTCAACAATGCAAGGAGTCCCTTTACCAGTTCTTTATTAGACACAATTTCTTCAGGTCTGGTTGTCCCAAATGTTCTGTGCCTTTTATTCTCCAATGGAATGCAGTCGAAGATTAGATGTGAGGCATTTACATTGCCGTCATCACAGATCCTACATTTAGGGTCCTCTTCTGTTATTCCCATTGTATTTAGGTGTTTTTTGAAATTCCCATGGCCTGTCAGCAATCCAACCATGAGTCTAATCTCTCTCCTGTTCAGGCCCAGGATTGTAGATCTTCTTTTAAAACATGGCTTTGGCATCATTACCTTGTTTTTGTTGATAGACTTTGGTCCAATATTCTACATGCTGTCTTCTGAGCCAGTTACGTAGCTTCAATTTGATCATTGCCTTGGTGATTGTCAGGACAGGTTCCGGTCCAATAAATGGAGTCTCTGCCCCCATCCTGGCTAATCTGTCGGCATGTTCGTTGCCACTGATCCCCGAGTGGCCAGGGACCCACAATAGGTTTACTCTATTGCTTTCCCCTAGCTCCACCAGAACCTATGACATTCTGCAACAATTTTAGACCTTGTTGCAGGAGCTGCCAGTGATCTCAGGGCTACCTGGCTGTCTGAATAGATATAGATGCTACGATTTTTGTAGCACCTACGCAAATTCTCCTCCACACACGCCCTGATGGCAGTGATTTCGGCCTGGAATACTGAGGCCAGTTTTCCTAGAGAGATGACGCCCTCCAGTCTTGGCTGCACTACATATACCCCGGCTCCAACACCTTGGTCTCATTTTGACCCGTCAGTAAACCAGACAATATCCCCCGTACGGTTTCGAACTATTTTCTCCCACTGCTCCCTACTTCCAATTGTTATATTGAAAGGCTTGTTGAAGCAGTATGGGGTTATAATATAGTCGGCTGGCATTTCCCCAACCTTTCCTATATTTACCTCACTCACTATTTTAGTGTGTGATTCTGAATATCCCAAAGAGTTCCAGTTGTTGGCAGATTTGACTCTGTATGCACCATCCACTGCCTCCATCTTGACCCAAAGGTGTAATGGGGGCATATACAGCATGGTTTCCATCCCAGCAGTTGGTGTGCTGCTAATTCCACCTGTTATGGCTAAGCAGGCTAATCTCTGCACCTTACCAAGCTCCTTAGCAGCAACCCGCTGCTCTACCTTCTTCCACCACACGACCGCCCCATAGGTGATCCTGGGTCTAATCACTGTGGTGTATATCCAGTGCATACCCTTGATGCTCAGGCCCCAATTTTTGCCACAAGCTCTCCTGGTACTCACAAGAGTACCTTTTGCCTTGGAGCAAATATTCCTGATGTGATGGGTCCATGTCAGTTTCTCATCTAGGGTAACCCCTAGATATTTCACTGTCCCCTTCACAGGTAGCGCTTAATTGAAAAGCTTTAGATTCCAACTTGAATGTTGTATATGCGTCTTTGTGAATGGTACAACAACAGTCTTCTTAGGACTAACCCCCAGATCCTGTTTTCTGCACCAGTCTTGCACAATGTCCAACGCACCTTGTGCCATATTCTTTACTGTGTCAGAAATTTGCCAAGTATTACTATGACAAGATCATCTGCATATCCTTGGCAAAAGTACTGCCTAGAGTTTAATTCTCCAATGAGATCATTCACCACTAGATTCCACAATAAAGGGGAAAGAACTCCTCCTTGCTGGCAACCCCTAGTGGTGTTGATTACCATTTTTTCATTCATCATGGTAGCTTCTACCTTTCTTCCACTGAGCATGGCCGTAGTCCACCTACATATTGTGGTCCCTAGGTCATGCACCTCTGCTGCGCTAACCATGGAATCGAAGGTCGTGTTGCTAAAAGCCCCCTCGATCTCCAGGAAGATACAGAGGGCTATATCCTGAAAGTGTAGTGCTTTCTCCACCTTCCCAACGAGTTGGTGGAGAGCTGTCTCACATGATTTACCTGGCTGGTAAGCATCTTGGTTTGAATGTAGAGGAGCCCTACTTAACCTCCTTTCTCCAACATGCACATTAACCAGCTTTTCCAATGTCTTAAGAATGAAGGAGGGCAGGCTCATTGGTCTCATATCCTTGGCCTTGGTATGATCAATTCTTCCTGGTTTAGGAATGAAGACAACCTTCACTGCCCTCCAGGCATTTGGAATGATTCCTGCTGCTAGGATAACCCTGAATAACCTGCATAGGAATCTAATAAGATTTTCTCCCGCTCGTTGCAGGAGAGCTGGAAAGATTCCATTGGGGCCAGGTGACTTGAACGGTTGAAATGTTCCCACCGCCCATCAGACCTTACTGAGATCGACACACTCCTTGGCCAAAACCCAGTCCTCTTTACGAATACCTGAGAACCGTTGTATCTCAGGAATCGCAATCTGGTCCGAGTTATCCCCCAGAGTATATTGAGGAAAGTGAGTCTTGAGGAGCAGTTCCAGCATTTCATCTGGTGTCTTAGTATACTCCCCATCCTCCTTCCTCAATGTTCCTCCTGGATTAGTTGGTACCCTAGTGAGGATTTTATGAAGTCTCGCTTGACAGCCGTGCCCTCCACTTCCTCACAGAATACCTTCCAGGATGCCTCCTTTGCCCGTCTGATGGCAAGGTTGTAATTGACAAGGGACTCATGATACTTTGCCCATTGTCATTTGCGCCTTGCAAGGTTAAACAGTCTTCGTACCTGTTTCCTTTGCATTTCCAGATTATTATTCCACCAAGGCACACTCCTATTTGTGCACATCTTGGTGATGGAGCAGTTGTCCTGGTATAAGGTCACTATAGCAGAGGTTATGGCCTCTGCTACTTCCTCAAACTCTGCTGGATTCCTTATCGAAGTTTTAATTTCCGATAGGCTGAAGTCAAGGTCCTTCCTATATGTCTCCCAGTCTGTTTTCCTGAGGTTCCTATAGGCCATGGTCTGTCTGGTTCCCATTTCAACCTTCAATTTAATATACATGTGATCTGATGAGGATGGCTCCAGGGCCACATGCCATTGTTTGACGTAACTTCCCATCATCATGGAACCAAAAGTTATGTCAATTACTTCTTCCCTTCTACTATTCCTGAATGTGGGTTCATCACCCCTATTCAGGATCTCCAAGTTGTTAGATACGAGAAATTCAAGAAGGTGCTCACCTCTACTGTTGGTGTCCTTGCTGCCCCACGATAGATTGTGGGCATTGGCATCACATCCCACCAACAGTTCGTCACCTTGCAGATGGCAGGCTTCCAAAGAAGGAGGAGAGCTGTCTTCGTAAGGAAGGTATGCTGAGGCCAAAACAATTTCCCTCTTGATACCTTCCTCACGTTGCTGCATCCTGATGGTTACCAGGTCCCTGGAGCAAAAATCCATCATTTGTATGAAAGATATTCCATTTCTAACATAAATGCATGTTCTGGAGTTTTTTAGATTTCTAGCATAAATCAGCTTACCTACAGTACCACAGAGGCCCGATACACCCCCTTTGTATAAATAGGGTTCTTGTATCAGGGCTACGTCCACCTCCTGTCTCCCCAGGCGACGGCTCAGGGCAGCAGTGGCACCTTTACTGTGCTGCAGGTTTATCTGCAGCACTTCCAGTTCCCATCTTTCTGCCATTATTGCCTTTAAGGTCTTTGATTACCCTGACGCCGACCTGTCAGAATCCTAAAAACAGTTTCAGGCCTTGCTTTCGCAATGCCTTCAGGGACTTCCCTCTGACTTCCACCACCAGGGTTCGTCCTTCCGGAATGACCTTTTGGTTGTGAACTTTCAAATTCTCCCGGCGGATCGAATATTCATAGAAGTTTCGGGTATGCAGCCGGTCGTCGTCTAAAACATCACACGATATTTCGGCCAGACACCTGCTAGCCATCTTCAGGTGAGTCGATGAAGACTGAAGAGTGCGTCCAGCGTTCCACTATATATAGAAAACTTGGCGGTTACAGCGCATGCGTCAAAACATAAACAGACAGGCCACACTGCCGGACGGCAGTGCCCTCGCTGGTGGAGCCGCGGAGTTCAGCTATCCTCTGCACTGCCACTGCCGTTCACAGCCGACGTCGGCGCTCTCTGTCGTCTTCGATCTGAGCAAATTTGCTCAGATCGAAGACGACAGAGAGCGCCGACGTCGGCTGTGAACGGCAGTGGCAGTGCAGAGGATAGCTGAACTCCGCGGCTCCACCAGCGAGGGCGCTGCCGTCCGGCAGTGTGGCCTGTCTGTTTATGTTTTGACGCATGCGCTGCAACCGCCAAGTTTTCTATATATAGTGGAACGCTGGACGCACTCTTCAGTCTTCATCGACTCACCTGAAGATGGCTAGCAGGTGTCTGGCCGAAATATCGTGTGATGTTTTAGACGACGACCGGCTGCATACCCGAAACTTCTATGAATACCTTTTGGTTAATTACCCTCCAATCCTCTGTCGAGATTTTTGGGTTATGGACCCTTATTTTCTCGAACAGTCTTTGGAGAGACATCCTTAAGGATCTTTGGTACCCATATTGATACCTCTGCGGTCTTCAGGAGTTTGGTTGCTGTCTTGACCAGCAGCTTCGCATCCCCCCACTGGGATATCATGGGCAAATTGTACTTAAGCCATTCTGCTAAGTGCTCCCCCTCACAGACAAAAATGAGGGCACCGCGATCTAGATAGACCCTCCTGAATTTGGGTCCTGGACTAGCGTCCCCCCAATCTCTTCAAAGAGGGCCAACTGCACGAGCTGCTCCTGCTGCGAGTTGATGCTTACCAGTGGGTATCCTTCTTGGACAACCGCCATTCTAAAGACCAAGACTGCAGTACTATAGGTCTGTTTCCCTATTTCCTGCCTCAGCCTTTTAGGATCACTCTTGTCCAGAGAGGAGGGTGTCTTAGATTCCTCCCTAACCCTCTTGCCACCTGTCTTTGACGTCGAGGGGGTCTGTGTATCCAATTCGACCTGAGGCAGTTTCTTTTTGGGGGTCTTGGGCTCAAGCCCTTTTGATTCCCTCCACTTATGTTTAGGAAGCCATTCTTTTCCTTCCTTTTGCTTCTGTTCCTTGAGAAGTTTCCTCCTGTGAGCCCCAGACAAGGCCTTAATCCTTATCTGGTCCAACTTCTCTGTTACAGTTCCTACTTCTTGCTCAGGTCTAAACCCTGACTGAGAAGTAGGAGTGCACTCCATCGGTCCTGATCCCGATGTCTGAGTATCTGAGGTCTCAGATTGCCCCTCGGATTCTTTTTAAATAATTTTTTTCTCCGTGTTCATCTTAGTCCCACGAGATTTGGGGATTTATATGGACCACACCACGATAACCCCGCGCGGTGCAAGGCTACTTACTCAGGGAGGTCGCCCGGTATCCCTGAGGTTCCGTTCGAGACACGCACCCCTTGGCACGGGTCGCACCACACCTTGGGTTGGGGGGCAGTTTAACGTCATGCCTAGGACGACCACTTCTCCATAATAACCGTCCTTTTCCTGACAATGCCAGTAAGGCTGAACATTATGCCTCCTGTCTGTCCAACATTTTTTCCATTCTTGATTTGACTACTCTCTCTTCCCCGATGTCCACGAGTGTACCGACACCTCTGCCTCCCTGTTCGGCCCCGTCTTCCAGTACTTGGTGCACATTCCTCCCTCAGAATTAATCACGCCTATCACCACCCTCAACATCCAAGCCACAGGGTCCACAGGGGCTGCCCTATGGCCAGAAGAGCACTCCTCCGCCTTAGAGTTGTGGGTGTGTGTGGATAGGGTGGAGGGGAGACTAATGGGAACAGGCTTTGTCAGGCCGTCAGATGCCATTTCATTGTGGAAGAGCCAGTGGAACCTGGCCATGGTTGAGGATGGAGCTGACATTTGGGCCAGGCAAGAGGATTCCCGCCAAGTTGGAGGTTGTGATGCAAGGTCTTGTGGTGCGAGAGGCATTGGTACATAATCATCCAGCAGTTGAGATGCCGAGGACATTCCCAGAAATTATTCTCAATCTGGGGAGGACTGCTGGTCCTGTTCTAGTGGGAGCCAAGGTGTGGGATCCACAGTTGGGCTCATCTCTTGATCGCCTGGTACAGGATGTATCACTTGGTGAAATGGCATGAGTATGGGTTCTGGGAGCAGGGCTGGCGAGTAGAGAGGGCTTGGGGCTGGCACCTTAGGTGGCGTTTGGCGTTTCCAAAAGTGGGGGCGGAACTGATGGTGGTGGGAAACTATCTTGTCATCCATTAAGACGTCGAACATCTTGCTGCCATGAGGATGAGGGATGACCACATGGAATCCAGCCATGGCATGGTCCAGACCCATAGACCCCAACAAAGAGCATGCAGATAAGCGGGAAGTGCCCAGAAGAGGATAGGGGTGGGGAACAGGCCTCAGAAGGTGTACAAATGTTTGAGTTGGTTGGCCATGAAGGATTTTGGGCAGACTCTTTCTCCAATTGGTGTGGCACAGTATGCACTGAGGAATAAAATATAGCCATGTGGGAATGGTTGTCTGCTCTAAGGCGCCTTGCTGCTCTCTGTCAGAGGTACAAGTCCTCCCTGAGGCATGAGTGTGTGTTATCCTTAGCATAAGCTATTTTAAGTAATTTGTAAGTCTAGGGACCAATGACCACTGCAGTTTGGCTCCTAAGCTTACAAACATTTGATCATTTGAACAAAGTGAAGGCTTCACCTGGATAATGATCTTTGGTGTATTATTTTGAGTTTTGAACATATGCCTGACGTACTCAGCCTCTTGAATAGATTGAGGATAAATACAAAGTATTTGCCATTCAGTAGGCAGAACTGAGAGAATTCTTGGCTGCAAAATTGGGGACTATTGTAAGAAATGGTGATGACAGGGAGGCCTTTGACTTCCAAGATTTTAGTCAGGCTGCCAATGGTGACATCTGTGATAATTGAACAGCAGTGGATGATGAACAAAAGTGTGAATAAACATAAGTAACGATGAACCAAAGGGTACCCAGACAGAGACCTACAAATGTAGTGTGATTACTTTATCAAAGGAAGATGACAGTGGATCATGACTGGAATGGGTGCCAAAGTTTGGGAAGAGCCTAGGCGCATTGAGGACAACCCTGGAACGGGCGCACAAAATCTGCCATCACGCCAATCTAGAAAACGTGGCGACACACTATCGCTTTCTTACTAGCGATTCCCCAGTAGCCTTGGCGGAGGACGTTCAAGATGGAAGTCTGAAAGGAATGCAGTATGAAGACATTTGCATCAGTGTCGGTCTCGGCATAAAGAATTAGCCTTATGATAGCCACCAGCTGCTCTTGCCACCTGGTTGGCTGTGACTAGAAATGCTGCCATGGCATGTTGGATGTCCTCATCCACCTGGAAGATGAGCGGTTTGGATAAGTCAATATCTGAGTCTGGGCCGCAGCGTAGCTGTGAAATTGCATCGACATTGATGTTGGGCGAAAATGGATGGTATAACAGAAACGGGGAGGTGGTGTGACGTTTTTCTTAGTAACTCTGCGGGCAGGAAGAACACAACCTGGAGGGGCTTGTGGTCGGTAATTAAAAGGAAAGAAGCACAATCGCAAGGGCTTCCTTTTCGATTTAGGAATACTTGCACTGGGCATCTGTGAGTGATTTAGAGGCATACACCACTGGCAGTTCTGAACCATTGAGAAGGTGGTGAGAAAGGATGGCCCTGATTCTGTAGTCTGAAGCATCGATGGCCAGCAGCAATGGAAATGATGGAGTGTAAGGCACAACACACTCAACAGACTGAAGCTTCCCTTCTGAGGTTTGAAATGCTGTCTCGCAGGCAGGAAACCAGTGGAATGGAGCATTCTTCTTGCAGAGTTTGTGGAGAGGTTCTGCAGTGTGTGCGGCAGAAGGGAATTTTTTTTGTAGTAAGCCACTTTCCTCACAAAGGATTTCAACTGATGGACGAAAGGGGATGGGGAAGGACTGCTATGGCGGCAACGTGGGAAGAGGCAGGTAAAATGCCCCAGCTGGAGATGACACGGTCTAGGTAGGTAACAACTGTTTGAAAGAAGGCGCACTTTTCAAGATAGCACTTCAGGTCAGCATCATGCAAGCATTGTAACAGCAGACTTAGATGCTGCAGATGATTCTCTACAGTCTGACCAGTGATGACAATGTCATCTAAGTAGTTGATACAATCCACCATGTCATGCAGTAGCTGCTCGAGTTACCGCTGGAATATGGTCAGAGCACTGATGATGCTGTATAAGAGGTGGTGTAGCTGAAGTGAAAGTGTGTTGATTACTGTCAGTTTAGTGGAAGGTACATTGAAAGGAGTCTGTAGGTATGCCTCAGTAAGGTTTAATTTTGAGAAAAATTGTCCACCCATGAGCTTTTAAAACAAGTCCTCTGTGTGTGGTAGGCAGTAGTCCTCAGTCTGCAGATGAGGGTTCAGGGTACCTTCAAAATCGCTGATATGGTAGCCTTCCTCACCATCACCAGTGGAGTTGCTCATGAACTGTAACGGACGGGAGAGTGAATGCCTTCGGAGATGAGGTGCTTCAGTTCCTTTTGAAGTGGCCGACATGTGGCTCTGGGTCCAGAGGCTGGAGTTTAGTGACGAGCACAAACAACTTGGCCTGATTCTAAGTATATCTGGAAATGTTTAAGAGACGATTTGGATAAGTATCCCAGTCCTCAATATCTTTGTTGAAGGTGGCAAATGGTGAGGGCAGTGAGGCCCGACGATGATGCAAGGTGTCCCTAAGCAGCCATTCTTGTGTATCTTGGTTTGCTGAAAAAACTGTTGTTGCTGTTGAAGAATATGCTACAGCACTTGGGTAAATTCTGCGTTCCCCATAATGAATACATGTCATCATTTGTGTTTTGACTGACGAGCACAATTTTTGGAGCACAACTTACGTTCTTGGTTTAAGTTCACATAACACAAATCAAATCATGTAATTACTTCAGAATGAAGTAAGATGACTAAATTCCTAAATACGTGCAAAACAGTCTTCACCAGGCACATAAGGTGTTTTAGCTCAACAGACCTCTAGAGATCACTGGAAAATCATGTCCAGTGTGGAGTAAAGATATCAAGTCTGTAGTGCAGCAGAAGGCAAAGTCCTCTTGCAGTCGAACGACTATCCCAAGAAGAAGCCCTTGGTAGTCCCAACCACAACGAGGCAGAATGTTCTCAGTGGAAGATCTGGAGGTACATCTTCTAGTTGAAGCTCGTAGCTGCACCAGGCAGAGGGCGAATTGGCCTTGGAGCCGACTGTGGGCGTAGATATAGCCAGCTCCAGCCAATCGGATGTGAGTGTATGGATACATCAAAGCAAGACTTAATCTGTCCTCAATCACTATCGCAGCTGTCTCTCCCTACAAGGGGACGCTTGTTTTTGTTGATTTTAGTTTCAGTTAAATGGGACAAGTTTCTGGGTTGGTAGGATATGGAGCAAATGTTCAAATGTTTGTTAAGCTTATGGGACTTAACTACGGGGTCATCAGTCCCTAAACTTACAAACTACTTATGAACTAGGACGGCACAAATATCCATGCCCGAGGGGGGAGATATGGAGCAAAGTATTCGCCTCTTGAGTATGTTTCCCGGTGCACTGCTGTGCCATGAGTGTTGCCGATCTACAGGGGCCGCTCCATGGCCGGTATAACAAGTACTTTCTCGGACACATCGTTCACAAGAACGACTCTCTTGTACAGGTTAGAAGTTGGTTCATTATGGGCTTTGAGAACAACAGCAACTCTTCTTGAACTGTCTTTATGGTTTCCCACAGAACATTATCCACTCTTGTACCAAAGCATAACCCAATTACTTCAACGATGTTGTGGCTGTAAATTTGGTCCTCACTTCCTCCTCAAAAACTTCCCATTACTCTCATTTATTTTGAAACGTTGGAATTTAGATGTCCAGACAGAAATATCTGATAATTTTCAAATGGTGTACAAGGCATGACTAAACCTGCTAGACAGTTGGTGTGCACGAACCCGTATGTGGTCGACCACTGTCGTGCAGCAGCCCAACGCTTGGTCCAATCAGTGTTTTGACAATAACGAAGAGCTGAAGACGAATCACACGTTGGTTCCATTCAAAGGCGGCAGATTTCTACGACACAGGAATACAAACGTTCATCCTATAATATGACGAGTGTCTCAGTCCTTTTGGTGACTATGTCGAAAATGGCTTAAATATTACTGTACCTGTTGCCAATGAACTTTTTGTGTAACTATTTGTACTTCTTATAAGAAACTAGCTGAAAACCTAGCGTTGCCTGGAAATTTAAATAGCTGCCACTCAAAGTGTTTGGCATTGTGCTTTGTAGATACAGCGAATGCAGGCTGCATGTGAAACTTCAATACGTTTAGATCGAAAACGTATATAATAAAAATCATATTCCAGGTTTCCGATTCTGACTTTCCGGATATACACCAATTTCAAACCAAAAGTTTTCCAATAACAATTATGCTTCGATTCCTCTTTAAAATAAAGAGTATACTACATAATTTTATCGTTGAAATATACAATTGTGTAATATTTCAGGTATATATTAATTTTTATAAGTGCTGTATGTCTGTATTACGAATACAAATAGCAGTATATAAGTAATAGATTAAAACTTAGTGCGTGATAGGGCGGATTTCCGTGAACAGTTGCAACCGAATATCTTGCTCTACATTGAGACGGGATCTGTATTTTGTTTCAGTTGAAACACATGCAGAAAACCCCGATTCGCATAAATATGTGGTTGAGAAAGGAAAAAGAATAAGTTTACCTTTATCTGATAAGATTTTAAACTCATCCTTTAGCGTACACCATAATTCCGAGCCTGTTTACTTAGTCTGAAACTTTGTGATTACCTCGGAATCTGATGTCAAATCAAGCAAACATTCATACTGCAGTGACGTCAAAGAGGCTGGCTTTTTTGGTACAGAATACAGAGTTACCATCCAAACATTTTCTTTAGTGTTTTCTTGCAACCTGTCTGGAAAACATGAGTTCAAGGATTCAAGCAAACATAACAGGTGAACTTCGAACTCATTTACGATATCCTCAGGAATGTCTGTTCGAGTTCATCTCTGAAGACTTGTCATTGTAAAACTATCCAGCTTCCATTTTTGAGTGATGCTGCCCAAAACATAAGCTTCTTTTTAAATTCTTCGACATTAGCATAGCATAAAAAATAGTCACTGCTTTTACTTGGATGGACTGACATAAATAATTAAGTTCTGTAAAAATATCGGCTAAATACGCCGAATTCATTAGTCAACGATTGTCACACAACTTCTCTCCCAAAGCGAAGTCATATTCAGTCAAGAAGACTCACTGTATTTCTCAGTTGAAAGAGACGCCCGACTTACCATGGGAGAGCTACTTCTGTGTGAAGAAAAAGATGTATACAGGCCACCCATGTATATGACAACAGACGGTATGTCGCAAGCCGCGCAAGGTCCCAAAAACAAACCCTACATCATATTTGTCCCATTTATTTATTAAAAAATTAAAAATCCTTACCTTTTCGAGGAGCATCTGGAGTACTTTTTCAGAGTACCAAGTGCTCTGCAGAGCACAGTTTGAGAAGCTCTGGCCTAGAGCATGTGTGAGCGAAAAAATTATGCTTGTTCCTACTAAGCAGTATCTGACATATAGCATAGTGCTTTGGGGCAACTCTACTGGTACTAAAAGCGTTTTTATGAGACAGAAAAAGGCAATTTGATGTGTTGTGGGTATGTTCGACTAAAGTATATCCTGTAAAAAATGAAGGAAGAAAGCTTAGGATGTTTGGGGAGGGATGTGGGAGGAAATCGGCCGTGCCCGTTGAAAGGAACCATCACGACATTTGCCTGGAGTGATTTAGGAAAACACAAATCTGGAAGGCCGGAGGTTCATTTGAACCACTATCCTACCAAATGCAAGTTCAGTGTCTTACCACTGCACCACCTCGCTCAGTGTATATCATGTAGGCCACATTTCAAGAAACTAGGTGTCCTTACAGTTCCTTCATTATTTATACACAGTTGCCTAGCTTACACAAAAGAAAACCAAGAGAACTGCCAATTAAGACAGTCACTTCACTGGCACAACGCATACCAGAAAGGAAAGATGGACCAGCCTTTTGCTAGACTAAGCAAGACGCAAAACAGCTACAAGCGCCTTGGTATGAAACTTTTCAATGCCCTGCCACCAGAAGCCCACACATGGACTTGAAAAAGTTTTAGAAATGTAACACTAAACTGGCTAAAAAACAAGAATCTGTATACCATTGAAGAATATTTTGACTCTGCATAAGATGATTTAAAATTGTAACCTATACCCATTGTATGTCTGTGTGCAGATATATATTATATATACTGTCACTATATGTACCATTATTATTATTGTTGGTATTTTCACTATTGTTATCATAAAATTTGAAGAAATTGCTAACATCAATAGCATTGTAAAATTCTCGAAGATGATAAATAAATAAATAAATACTACCTTCCAAACTTACTAACTGACAAAACAGTCTTTGTCTTCTTCTGCGCATTTTCACCAGACTTTGTGCATTGTTTTGAATCTGGCGTGTAATGATGGATCTACGTTTCATCAGCATTCACAAATCGGCGCCAAAAGTTGTGGAAAGTTCGGACTTAAACTAACGTGATGAACATTGTAAATGGGCCTCAACGAGGATTATGATTTCCATCTACAACATCAGTAGTAGATGGAAAATTTGAGAATTTGTGTCTGTCGGCAGGTGTGCAAGGGTAATCTGTGCAATCATGGAAACGACTTTGTCCTGGTGGTGTAGTGTGCAGCGAACCTACATTTTAAACTGAAGACCTGGGTTTGAGTCCCAGCACTGCACAAATTTTAGGCCTATTTTTTCTCAGAGAGATAGTTCATTGTATCTGGCCGCTAATAATTGTAATTCCTTTAGGTCTTGATTAATAATAGCTGCTGGGCATGTATAACTAAGACAGAAATGGCCAGTAATCCCTTCAGTTGAACGTACTGGAAGACAACACTCAAACTCGTACTGGAATCGGCGAAATGACGCGACTGCGGCTGAGTGGCCGAGCATTAAGGCATCTTGCTGCAGAGCGCGCGGTTGCTCGCCGTCGGAGGTTCGAGTCCTCCCTCGGGCATGGGTGTGTGTGTTCTCTTTAGGTTAGTTTAAAGTAGTTTAAGTATTTTGTAAGCCTAGAGACTATAATAACCAAAGACGCCAAGTCCCATAGATTTACAAGCATTTGATTTTTGAAATGACGCGAAGAATGAGAAAAATCAGGAAGGGGGCACCATTTCAACACTGTTGTAAAGTTGACAACTTAGGTAGGTGGAACACGTGTTAGGGTAGTCCGTGGAGGTGACCACTGTTACCGTGTGGTTGAGTGATCAACGCAACTGCATAGTTATTAGGTTCCAATACCGGTCTGGTATAAATTTGCAACTTCACGACTGATATAATTCAGTGCGTTTGGAAGTTAGTATTTGTAACTCCTTCAGATCTTCATATCTTTCGAATGGAATGTATTTCAGGTCGAGGAATTAAAAGTACTCGTATTTTTTGTTATCGATATATCGAAATATCTACAATTGTTTGATGTCAGAGAGAGAGTGAGAGAGAGAGAGGGAAAAAGAGACAACATGCGTGTTGTGGTTCTGTGAATGTAGTAGGTGTGTTGTGTTTCGAATTTCGATATAAAAAGTGAGTGTCCGCCAACACTTCATGTTTACAACTGAATATTGAGAGAAAGCATTGCCATTTCATTATTTATGTCAGTTAAATAATGTTTTCTGTGCAGTACTTCCTTTCGTTTAGTAATGTGAAGTGTTTACGCGAAACATTTCTAGTTACATAGCTCTGAAAACATTCTTGTTTTATGACAGTGACATAAGTAAATATTAAGAATGCTGGAAACATAGATGCATCCTTCTTTGTTGTATACAGCTGAATCTCTTGCAAATCTTTAATCATACTACATAAACGTCAAAATATACGATGACTCATATAATGATGACATGTAGGCTATGACTGATTTCCTTTTGATAATATGATTAAAAGTTGCGATACTGCTACTAGCTTTATACGGTCCGTAAATATATACATAAGGATACTGTAAATATCTCTCATTGTGGCACACTTGTAGTTCGAGACTATAACTGTCGTTTGTGATGAACCGTGTTTTCATTGTGGAAATGCATATTATTACAGTTTGAGAAGTCATTAGTACTACTACTAGTGGGTCAATTGAAGCACGTGATACCACCCGTCGGTTTTGAACCATTACGTCTACGTGTTGTGTTGTACAACTCGAATAATTCATCATTTGTAATGGAGATTTTTCCTTTAGTAAAAATATGCCTTTATTTGTTCCAATAAAAACTGGTCAATTTACTCACCCATCCACCTACTGAGCACCATGATTTAATTAACAAAAAAAAAAGTTAATTTGTAAGCCACACCTATAATCCCGTGGGTCAAAGCAGACGTGTGGTATCGAAATCTTCAGTATTACCCCCCCCCCCTCCCCCCCCCCCCCACACACACATTTGTAGTTGGCCTCGACTGAAATACGGGTTGTCTGACATGTTGACATCATGGCTCAAAGCAGACAGGTGGGCCACTACGGTCGGGGGTTCGAATCCCCCCTCGGGCATTGATATTTGTGCCGTCCTAGTTCTTAAGTAGTTCATAAGTAGTTTGTAAGTTTAGGGACTGATGACCCCGTAGTTAAGTCCCATAGACTATACAAACATTTGTATATTTTGCAGACAGGTGGAATTGCATCATAAAATTATGCCATTTAACTGTGGTCATTCATTCTGTGTTCCTGGCTCTAATGTGCTAATGAGAAGTTTATGATAAACTGCTGTGGGCATAGGAATGTACAAGAATATTGTATAGATTTGGTGGGAATGGAGAATTCTAGGGGGGGGGGGGGGGTTGGAAAGATTTGGGGTAGGTTGCCCCTCAATTCTGGACATTATGATTTGTAATTGGAACCCTGGTGAAGGATATGGTTCAGTTCCTGCAGACTGGGGTGATATTAGGTTGCAAATGGGGATACTCCTTCGCATATTATAACTGGGAGTGGTTGGAGGAATAGGGTCAGGTCACATTGCCCCATTTGAAATGTGTTTGTGGAGTGGGTCTTGGGGGTAGTGCCTGTTGTGAAGGCCTTAGTGAGATCTCCAGCATACTGGACTGCATATACAATGTCCACTGGTGGCAAGCTGTAATTTGAATTCGGATGGCACAGGAATATTGCATTGGTTAAGCTACTTTAACTCCATGTATTATAGGGGACCTTAAAGTATTTTGAGTAAACAATCACTTGATTTGTGAGGAGCTGCAAAGGTTTTGAAATGTGCTTTATGTAGAGATTGTGCATGCAAAGAAATATTCAACTTCTTGTCTTTAGTCCAAAGACTGGTTTGATGCAACTCACCATGCTACCACATCGCATGCAAGGCACTTCACCTCTCAATAAGGTTAAATCCCTCTTTAAATGTGACTAGCTTCTCGTTGCTATGCAGATGTTGGTAGCAAAAATGTTGTTGAGAGAGCTATTGAAAATGGGTGTTTCAAACTATGAAGGCATGTAATTTGTCATAATGACATTTCATGACGTGTATGGTTATGTAGTATATAATTTGGGATTACAGGAAATGAAGTATATGATAGTTTTCATTTAGTGCGCAGTTTTTGAATCGTTTACTTCATGGAATAGTAATGGGAAGTACCGGTAATGTGATATTAGCATAGTTGATACAAATAGCTATGTGATGCTGAATGGGAAAGTACATCAAGAACCAGTCACTAAATGGTTGTGACAGTTTTTTTTCCTTTCTGTTTCCATTAAAGAAAATTGATTGCAATTCACTGATCAATAATACAGATTTGTTAACATTTAAAATACTATGTCCTCTTTTTTTTTTTTTTGGTCGTGGGGGCGGCTGTCACACCCATGTAGTAACTGGTTCTCAACATACATGTCTAATGATACTCTGTAGCAACAGTGGCAGTTGGAGCAATGGCATTTACACTGATATATGTCAAAAAACATTGGTTAGTTCCTATGAATTAGTCTGTTCTGCTACAAAAAATTCTCATGTCATTGCAGATTTTCAGTACCACTCGTCAAAAACATTGACGTATTTTCAAGAAATATATCATGAAATTCGCCTAAAACATTTCCGTGATGCATTTTAATTGGCTCTCTCAACCTCACTTGTGATTTGCCACCTTTCACTACCAACATCTACAAGTCAACGTGAAGCTAGTGTCATCTAAACTAGGATTTAAACCCCAATAAAAACAGTAATCAACATCATTTTGCACCTGGTTACTGTATTTGCCTCTGTCTCATTTTTACCCCCACACGCTTCTTTTGTATGCAAAATTGACAATTTCTTGGTGCCTCAGAATGTGCCCTACCAATCGACCGCTTCTATTAGTCTAGATATACCAGAAATTTCTTTTCTCACCTATTATCTCCAGTACCACCTCATTAATAACGTGATCCACCCATCTGATCTTCAACATTCTCCTGCAGCCCCAAATTTCAGAAGCTTCTATATTCCTTTTGTCTGAACTTCGTATCATCCATGTTTCATTCTGTCACAGTGCCACCACACTGCAGAAAAATTCTTCTTATTTAGATATTCTTTTCAATTTATTGCCAATCTGTATTTATACCTTCTCTACTTTGTTCATTGTATTTATTTACTGCTCAAATAACAAAACACATCTACTTCTATTGTCTCCCTTCAGCATTTCCTGATTTTCTTAGACTATATTCCATTACTCTTATTTTGGTCTTCTTATTGTTAATCTTATATCCTACTTTGAAGGCACTGTCTATTCCAGTTAAAGTTTACGACACTTCTTGCCGGGCATGTTGGCACCAATGGTAATGGCGGCAGCTCTGATAATCAATAAATGTTTTGTCATGACAACTTCAATTAAAATGAACATTATTTTTTCTGAACGGACAAGGGTACATACAAGAACCTGTCAACCATAGAGCAAGGTACAGTATTAATTTTGCTGCGAGTGAAACGAGTTTAACGGAATTCTACACTTCATTATTCATCTGTTGCCAACATAAGCACTGGAGTCCAGCGAGAAGTGTCTATTCCTTTCAACTGCATAATTTTTTTTATTCCCTTCCTCTAAACTTCAATTAGCTTTCTCCAATTTTCTCCTTGCTTTCCTTCACAGCTTGCTCATTTTACAGATTGAATAATTTTGAGGAAACGCTACAACCCTGTCTTACTCTGTTCCCGTTTCTTTTAGACTCTAATAACTACTGTTTGGTTTTTGTACAAATTGTATGTAACTTTTAGTTCCTTATTTTTTACTGTCTTCGGAATTCAAAAGAGTGTATTCCAGTCAACATTTTCAAAAACTTTCCCCAAATTTGCAAAAGCTAAAAATTTAGTTTTGCCATTCCATAACCTACATTTTAAGATAAAACATAATATGAATATTGCCTCACATTTTCCTACATTTCTCCTAAATCTAAACTGATATTTCCTGATGTCACATTCTACCAGTTTTTCCCTCATCTGTAAGCAATTCATATTAATATTTTCCAACCCTGACTCAATAAATTGATAGTTACATAATGTTCACTCCCCTTCTGCTCTTGCTTTCTTCGGAGTTAGAATTATTACATTCTTCTTGAAGTTTGAGGGTATTTCCCCTGTCTCATACTTCTGGCACACAATGAACATTTTCCCCATGATTTGCTCTCCCAACAGTATCAGCCATTCAGAGGGAGTATCATCTACTCCAAGGGGCCTTGGTTCGACTAAAGTCCTTCAGTGCTCTGTCAAATTCTTCTCGCAGTATCATATCTCCTATCTCATCTTCATCAACTTTCTCTTCCCTTTCTATAATATAGCTTTCAAGTTTATTTCCCTTGTATAGCCCATCCGTATATTCCTTTCAGCTTTCCCTTCTTTGCTTTGTACTATTTTTTCATCTGAGCTCTTGATATACATGCAGCTGCTGTTCTTGTGTTCATACATCTCACCTTATTACTGCAGGTGGTATCTATTTTCCCCTAATTATATATTTTTTGTGGACTTGTATTTGTCCCGTGGCCACTTCTGCTAAGGCAGTCTGCACTTTATGTCAACCTCATGTTTAGTCATTTTTATACCATTTTGCCTTAGTCATTTGCTGCATTTTATATTTTCTCCTTTCATCAATTAAGTTCACTATCTCTTTTGTTATCCTTGGATTTCTGTTAGGCTTTGTCATTCTACCTATTTGATCCTGTGTGGCCATCACTATTTCATCTTTCAAATCTGTCCATTCTTCCTTTAGTGTTTTACTTTGTGCTGATTGATTAGGTTGTTCCATGATACTCTTTGTGGAGCTTTCAGCCACTCAGAATCCTTCAATTTCAATCTTATCACTCTACAGTCCATAGCCAATAAATGATTTTCAAGAGTCTATATCTGCCTCTGGATATGTATTACAGTTGAAAACCCAGTTCTATAGTCTGTCTAACCCTTATGAAATCATCGGACATATTCCAGTGTCTCCTGGTCTCTTCCACACACACAAAATTCTTTCATGACTCTTAAACAAAGATTTTTCTGATGATAAAATTGTGCTCAATGCAAAATTCAGTTAAATCCTAGTTTAGGTGACACTAGCTTGTCGTTGATGTGCAGTTGTTGGTAGTGAAAAATCAACCAATTTTAAGTGTTGGTGAGAGAGCCAATGAAAATGCATCTTTCATGTCATGAAGGAATATGGCATGCAATTTAAATGTCATAATGATGTTTATATGAGACATAGTTTTTAATGTAATGTATAACATCTCATTATAGAAAATGAGCTATCCCCATGAACCACATGGGGTGATTTGCATGCTTCAATGATACAAATAGCCGGAACTTAGGTGCAACCAGTGCAGAGGGGTATCTGTGGAGAGCCCAGATAAACATTTGCTTCCTGAAGAGTGGTAGCAGCCTTTACAGTAGTTGCAGGGATGACAGTCTGGATGATTGACAGACCTGGCCTTGTAAAATCAGCTAACTTGACTTTGCCATACAGTTTACTGCAAACGGCTGAAAGCAAGGGAGAACTATATTTGTTACTTTTCCTGAGGACATGCAGGTCAATTGTAAGAATATATGAAGATTGCTTTCTCTGGGGTAAAATAATCCCCCATTCGGATCTCCAGGCGGGGCCTGCTCTTGAGGATGTCATCAGGAAAGACAACACTGGCATTCTGTGGATCGGAGTATGGATTGTTAGATCCCGTAATCAGGTAGGTAGCTTAGAAAATTTGGAAAGAGAAATGGGTAGGTTGAAGTTAGGTATAGTTGATATTAGTGAAGTTTGGTGGAAAGATGAGTAGGATTTCTGGTCAGGTGAATACAAGGTACTAAATACAGAATCAGCTGGAGGTATTACAGGAGTAGGTCAAGTAATGAATAAGAAAATATGTGTGCCGATAAACTACTATGAAGAGCGCAGTGATGGCATTACCATAGTCACAATAGATACGAGGCCAACACCGACCTGAGTAGTACAGGTTTATAAGCAGAACTAGATCTGCCAATGTTGAGGAGATCAAAGAAATGTATGAGAAGTTAAAGGAAATTATTCAGACAGTTAAGGGAGAGTAAAACCTAATCGTGATGGGGACTGGAATTTGGTAGTAGGAAAAGGAAGGGAAAGAAAAACAGTAGGTGAATGTGGACTGGGGAAAAGGAATGAAAGAGGAAGCCACCATGTAGAATTTTGCACAGAACATAATGTAATCATAACAAACACTTAGTTTAAAAATCTTAAAAGACAGTTGTATATGTGGAAGAGACCAGGAAACACTGTAAGGTACCAGATAGATTTTATAATTGTAAGGCATAGATTTTGGAACCAGATTTTAAATTGTTGTAAGATATAGACCCTGACCATATCTTATTGGTTATGAACTGTAGACTGAAACTGCAGAAAGGTAGGAATATAAGGAGATGGGACCTGGATAAATTGAATGAATCTGAGAATCTTGAGAATTTCAGAGGGAGATTTAGGCAACAATTGACAGAAACGGGGGGGGGGGGGGGGCGGCAAATAAAACAGTAGTTGATTAATGGGTAGCTTTGAGAGAGAAAATTTAATGCAGCAGAGGATCAAATTAGTAGAAAGACTAGACCTACAAAAAATCCTTTTATATCACAGGGAATAATAAGGTTAATAATTGAAAATTGGATTGGATGTCAATAACAGAGGATAGATAACAACTCGCCATAGAGATGTTTGTTGAGTCCCTAAAAATTGAGATTGGCAGGAATTGCAAAATCGTTAAGCAGGATTGGCTAGAGGGCAAATGAAGTTGTGTTAATAATGTATAACTAAAGGGAAAATAAGAAATGTTTGGAGAAAGGAAGAGCAGCTGTATGAATTTCAAGAGCACACGGAAAAGCAGAGGGGGAGGGGGGAGGCTGAAAGGTGGAAGGAATATGTAGAGGGACTCTACAAAGGAAATGAACTTAGAGACAATATTGTAGGAAGGGGATAGGAAGTAGATGATGAAATAGGAAGTACTACACTGAGAGAAGAATTTGACGGAGCACTCCAAACCCTAGGTCGAAACAAGTCCCGTGGAGTAGATTACATTTCCTCAAAGCTACTGAAGTCTCTAGGGGGAGCCAGACATGACTGAACTATTTCAGCTGGTGTGTAAGATGTATGAGACAGGTGAAATCCCTATTCCAAAGAAAAAAGATGCAGACAGGTGTGAAAATTACAGAACCATCAGTTTAATAAGTAATGGTTGCAAAATTTGAACACGAATTATTTACAGACAAATGAAAAAGCTGGTAGAGGGGGTGACCTTTGGGTAGATCAGTTTGGATTTAGGAGAAATGTAGGAACACGTGAGACAATATTTGCCTAAGACTTGTTTTAGAATATAGATTAAGGAAGGGCGAACCTACATTTCTAGCTTTTGACAATGTTGATTGGGGTCATTTATAGGATAAGATTCCTCCCGTTGGCTTTGACTTGTGGCATTGACGTGTTGTGTAGTAAGCAAAGTACTTTTGACAAGCTAGAATGTAGATGTATATTCTGATTGATAAAAGTACTAAAATGTTTTTTTTTTTTTTTTTCCTTTTTTACGAATATGTCAATTTTAAAGGATGTGGTTAGGCAGGAACCTAACAGCTTAAATTGTTACGAGTGAATGAGCAACGATGGCACTATGGTGCTCGCATGTTGGAAATACCAATAGTAGACCACAACTGTGATATGCAATGCTTGTTCCAAATTATTAGTAAAATTTTAACGAGCACTGTGATCTGATTAAAAAACACTACAGTTATCGTCATGTAGAAAAGTGCTTCTGCACATGGAGGTGGAACAATAGGGTAAGCATGAAGGGGAGGAGCTACAGTCCAGCACCAACACTGGAGACTACAGGAGAAACATTGTGTAACAACTTGCAGCCAGCCATACATCTGGAGAATGAACATTATTGGCTGTTAGTGTGGTAATGGAGGGGGATGTGCAGAACGGCTGAAAACTGTGCCACCTTCCTACGTGACGCTAACAAAGTGAAACATTGATTGCAGTTGGCTATGACTGGAATATGGATTTTCCGACATGTTGATGATGATGTTCATCAAAACAAACAGGTGGAATCACGCCCTAAGATGATGGCATTGATTGGGATACTCTTTCAAATTCTGAAGTCAGTAGCGGTAAAATATAGGGAATGGAAGGTTATTCACAATTTGTACAGAAACAGAGAGCAGCAATGCACCCAGTTGAAGGGCACGAGAAGGAAGCATTGGTTGGGAAGGGAGTAAGACAGGGTTGTAGCCTTCCCCAATGTTATTCGAACTGTTTATTGTGCAAGCTGCGAAGGAATGGAAGTAGAAATTTGGAAAAGGGATTAAAGGTCAGGGAAAAGAAATAAAAACTGTATTTTTTATGGCATTGTCATTCTGCCAGAGATAGCAAAGGACCTGGAAGAGCAATTGACTGGAACTGATGGTGTTTTGAAAGGAGTAGCCTATATAAGGTCAACATCAAGAAGAGCAAAACAAGGATAACGAAATGTTGTGTAAGAAAATCGGGTAACGCTGAAGGAATTAGATTAGGTAATGTAACATAAAGGTGTTAGATGAGTTTTTTTAGGTTTTTGTTTTTTAAATTTTTATGGGGAGGGGTGGAGGAGCAGAAAAATAACATACGATTGTCGTAGTATAGAGGATATAAAATGCAGAATAGGAATGGGAAGAGAAGAATTTTGAAAAAAAAAAGGAATACATTAAATATCAATGTAAATGAAAGGAAGTCATTTGTGATGGCAATTCTGTGGAGTGTTGCCTTGTGTGGGAGTAAAACATGGATAATAAATAATTCACACAGGAAGAGGATAGAGGCTTTTGAAATGTGGTGTTGCAGAATAATGCTGAACATAATTGGGGGAGAAAAGGGATTTCTGGCATACCTTGACTTAAAGAATGGATCAATTGGTAGGACACATTCTTAGAGATCAAGGCATTGTGAATTTAACATTGGAGAGAATTAGGGGGTAAAAATCACAGAGGGAGACCAAGAGATGAATACAGTAAGCAGGTTCAAATAGGGGTTGCCATTCTTATGGAGACACTTGCTCTGGATGGATTTGGATGGAGAGCTACATCAAACTAGTCTCTGGACTGAAGACCACAAAAACACAGGAAATTAAATTTGTTACAGTAGTTTTATTTTACATGCAGTTTTTGAGATTGTTTACTTTGTGGAATTAGGTTTCAATAGTAATTGGAAGAAGTTTGATATTAGTACTGTTAATCAGGATACTTCCATATTATATGAATTAATTTCATATTCATAATGTTCATTTACCGTGGTTCGGAACCCACGTTAAACTGTAGGTCCCCCTATAACTGGCTGGGTAAGTCAGTTCGAAGGTCGGAGGAAGGCAACGTCATACCACCTCCAAACAGGACCATGCCTAGTAAAGCACTGTGGTGTTCAAACCAATCTTCGGATTGTTGACAGCTTTACCTTTAATGTTCATTTAGGTTTGGAAATTGTCTTGGATTTAGGATGAAGTGGGGTAAGTGTAACCAAGGGGTTAGTGTAACCACGGCTTATGGTGCCTTAAAGAAGCTGTATTTTTACCTGAGACCTATCACATATGATAATTTATTCCTTTCTTTGTTATACTTATCCATAAATTGTCAAATCTGATATAAATTGGTAATTAGTTTTTGGACTTGAATTGACGTCTACATTTTCACTCTGCGGGTGAGTGACATGGTCAGAATTTGGTGGTCTGTCATTTTCCCAGTATTAAAGAAAATTTTACAATTTTTTGGTTACAAACTAACTTTTGCATTATAATTTCAAATATGACATTCATTTTACTTTACTGTTAAAGCTCTTGATATGCCAGACATGGTTACACTTACCCCAACTTGTGGTAAGTGGGGCAAGTGTAACCATTCAGCAGGGGCAAGTGAACCAGGGGGGTCATAGAAATTTCTGAGGGGGAGGGGATGTGAAAAATGATTTAGGAGATCGAGAAGTGATTTTCCTCAGATCCAAAAATAAGACAAAACCTGGCACCACATTCTGCTAGCCTGATAAGAGACGAGGTAGAAGTTCTACCCTCCGATATCATTTCAGTGCTGCCCGAGCCTACTCAGTGACTAAATAGGGACTAAGTTTGAATATAATAAGTTGAATTAGAACAGTTTAGCATTAAACACAAATTGCCAACAACTTTAGTTCAATTACCATGAAAAATAATAGAAAGTGACTGAACTTATAAAGTGAATTTTTCTTTTCTCTTGATATTAGATATTTTATTAGTTTTTGTTAAATTCCCTAGTAATGAAAAAAAATAAATACTTTTGTTAAATTTAAACTGATAAATTACTGGCCTAAAACAAAAATAAATCATCTATGAAGCATTCTGTTTCAGTGTTTTATGGTGTAGTCTAACACTTATTTCTTAGTTTAGCTAACATTTTCCGTGTATTTCGTGATATACAAAGAGGCGTGTGCAAAAAAGTTCGTATCTCGAGTAAAATTTAAGATATTTTAATAATTTTAAAATGTTCAAATTCAGTAAAAATTGGGTAATCCTACTACCAAGTCTCTTTTACAATGCTCTGTAGGGGTACAACAATGCAGGGCTACACTTGCCCCAAACCATGGGGCAAGTGTAACCTCACAACACAAAATTCTGAAAACAATTATTTGACCATATAATTTTATTTTTCAAAAACAAAATGTATATTCTTTAAAAGTCAATAAGTCAAACTTTAAGCATGAGAAATTTCAAAATCATATCTTCAATAACAAGTTGGCAATTTGGTGTCAAAGTTTAACTATGCCAAAACGTGGTTACACTTACCCCACTTCACCCTAATTCATTTTCCATTGAGATCAATGTAGATTTCATTCACAGCATCATTTACCAATTATTACCTTCTTTATATGCAACTGAATGTTAGGTCTGTTCTGTTTTGATGTCAATAGAGTATTCTTGTTCTAATGTGGAGTTTCTTAACATCACTACAGGAGATCTTCAGAAAAGTACATCGACGAGAACCAGTCACTACATGGATGTGACGGTTCTTTTTTTGTCTATTTACTTTATGTAGCTTCGAGTACAAAATATTTTAATTGTTAAGAAATCTGTATTATTGATAAACAAATAGCCCTCAATTTTCATTTATTAAAAAAAATCTGTCACACCCATGTAGTGACTGGTGCTCTTATGTACTTTTTTGGTGATATTCTGCAGTGACAGTTGGAGAAATGAGATTTACATTGAAATTCGTCAAATAAACATTTCCTATTAATATGTCAATACTCTGCTATAAAAATATTTATGTTATTGCAGATTTACAGTACCACTCATCAAAAACATTCACTTATTTTTAATGAATATGTTACTAATTTTGACTAAAAACATTCAGGGGACTGATGACCCAGTAGTTTTGTCCCCTTTAAACACCCAACACCAACCAACTAAAAACATTTGTGTGGACAACACAGTATTATTTACAAAGCTAAAGGTATAACCAAAGACTACGGTACAACCTGTTGGCTTTGACTAATGACGTCATATCTGAGTCTCACAAGATATGCTATGTTGATATACCAACTAGCAAAACAAACACTATCAACAAATATAAATATACTGGATAATATTGTCATACTTATGTATTGTAGATAATAAATAATCTGTGGTTATCCTTGTAAATTACAGATTACCACAACAGAGTGTACCATCGATCACAGGTCCCAGCCCAAAAATTCGTGCCTTTGGTGCTCACTTACGGGGTGGGGGGAACCTCTCTGTTGACCTATACCTAATCATCAGAGAATATCTACAGATCACTTTTTAAACACAAAATCCTAACCTATAATCTATGTTCTGCTTGTAGACAAACTATTGTCTTTAACTCGGATATGACATCATTGGTCAAAGCCGACGGGTCATATTGCAGACTTAAATTGACCCGAACCAAATTGAAAAATGCATTTTCATTGGCTCTCTCAACCACACTTCTGATTGGCTACCTTTCACTAGCAACATCTGCACATCAACGATAAGCTAGTGTCACCTAAACTAGGATTTAACCCAAAATTTTATTAGGCGACTTCCTCTTTCTTTCTTTTACCCCAGTGCACATATTCACCTATTATTTTTCCTTCTCCTACTACCGAATTCCAGTCTCCCCCCCCCCCCCCCCCCCATCGCAATCAAGTTTTCCTTTCCCTTAACAGACTGAATAAATTCTATTATCTCAACACACATCTTTTCAATCTCTTCATTATCAGCAGAGTAGTTAGCATATAATATTGTACTATTGTGGTCAGTGTGTTTGCTTCATGTCTATCTCTTCTACAATAATGCATTCACTATGCTGTACATTGTAAATTATCAGAATTCCTATTTTCTTATTCATTATTAGACCTACTCCTGCCTTGCCCCCAACTAATTTTGTGTTTATAACTTTGTACATACTGACCAAAAGTCCTGTTCATCACACCAGCAAATGTCACTAATCCCCACTATATCTAACTTCAAGCTATCCATTTCCCTTTTAAAATTACTCTAATTTTACCTCTGCAATATTTTACCAAAGAGGACGTCATTGTCAGGCATCTATAGAGTAAAGCTGTATGTCCTCTAAAAAAGGAATGACTGTAGTTTCCCCTTTGCTTTTGGACATTTACAGTAACTAAATGGCAAAGCCACATTAGCTGATATTACCAGGCCAGATCAGTCAATCATCCAGACTGTTGTCCCTGCAACTACTGAAAACACTGCTGCCCCTCTTCAGGCACCTTGTCTGGTCTTTCCACAGATACCCCTCCACTGTGATAGTACCTACAATATGGCTATCTGTATTGCTGAGGCATGTAATCCACGCCACCTTGGCAATGTTTATGGTTCATGTCAGTGGAATTTTTTATTTTATTTTTATTTATTTTATTATTTTTTGTAGTTATCTTTAACCAGTGCAAACAGTTAAAACTATATTTTAAAGTTAAACACTGCTGTTTCTCATTTCAGTTATTATATGAATATACAGCAAAAGAAAAATGTAATTTATTTGGGTTGTAGTTTGGTTTCTTGGAGATGATCACCTATTAAAATGCCAGGGCTGCAGTGATAACATAAACAAACAACTTCTTTCTATATACATTTTCTCCACTTTATAAATGATAAATGTTGTTTTTTCAGATTGCACAATGTGGAAGGCAACTGCTGGACAAAATGTACAAATATCCGATGGAAATGACGATGACTGGGAGACGGATCCAGATTTTGTCAATGATGTTACAGAACAAGAACAACGATGGGGCTCCCGAACAGTTGAAGGCTCAGGAAGGACTGTTGGTGCAATAGAGTAATTATGGATCAGCTATTTTTTTACTTAAATATAAGTGTTTTAGTTTTTAAAAATCTCATTAAAACAGCAGAGAGAAACTTTTTATTGGCTTCTGTGTATTACCTAGCAAAATGGTACAAACATAACCTAACTGTCCAATACTCATTTGTTATGCCAATTCTCTCTTGCAGCTGTTTTGCCAATACTTTTTGTTGTAAAGTGTACATTTTTAAACTCTTGCAATCAGTGATTTGTTCTCAGACAAAACAAGTCCAAACATTTCACAAGAAAGTAAATTGACTACGTGACATTTTAATACACTTACATAGAGTAAATTTTACTGGTTATGTTTTAGCTGTTGTACAGTATCAAACACATAGTGTGGCCATGAAAGTAAATAAACTGTGCTTCACTAGGCCTTTTTTTTTTGGGGGGGGGGGGGGTGGTAAAGGGGGAGAATGGGAGGCAGAGATTGTTGTTGGTTATTAGTCCCTTGTAGCTCAGGTGATACATCAAGAGCAAGTGGAGTACAGCACATGAACCCATGAACGGGGAGATAGTGACAGGACAGAAACGGGGGAAACTGGAGTGTATGCATAGTGGATTAATGGAGATGAGACCAGGAGGGTTACCAGAGTGAAGGATGTGTTGCAAATTTAACTCCCATCTGCTTAGCTCGGAAACGTTGTTGGTGGACCAAAAGATCCAGATGGCCCAGCCTGAAAATACACCATTGAAAGGGATGATGATGTGCCAACTTGGTTTTGACTGTAATGTGGCAGTGACCATTAAATCTTTGGGACAGCTGTTTTGTTATTATCTTCGTTCGTGTGTGTGTGTGTGTGTGTGTGTGTGTGTGTGTGTGTGTGTGTGTGTGTGTGGGCACGCGCACACGTTTTCTGATAAAGACTAGTGG
Organism: Locusta migratoria; assembly: GCA_026315105.1. Taxonomy (NCBI): domain Eukaryota; kingdom Metazoa; phylum Arthropoda; class Insecta; order Orthoptera; family Acrididae; genus Locusta; species Locusta migratoria. Next base: position 76,834,634 of record CM048755.1, on the reverse strand, counting down.
CAGAAAGCTAAGGTGAGTGTGTACGAATGTCTTTTTTTATGTGCCTGTCGTGGCTTGATGAACATCTTTGCATTGAGTTGCAAACTATCTCATTATATTTTTGAATTATCACATAAGAATGTTGAAATTAACAGAATGTACGTTATTGAATAAATAGTTGTTAATGTATTAACTCCTATTATATTCAATGTTTTAATATGTTTTATGTATTGATTTATTTGTTATGACAGCATGAAAAAATTACGAGAAGAAACTGCAGAAGCAGATGCAATTCTTAAACAAAGACAGTTAGAAGATGGACCCAAAGCTGCATTTGGCTATGGAGGGAAGTTTGGGGTGCAGAAAGACAGGTACTGTTCACATAAGCATGTCACTCAACTCATTTCTTCCAGGTGCTAGATAAGTTGTATGGGCAGTATTGACTGTTATCGTTGACTATTATTTCTGATGTGTAATATTCCACATACTAAGATTTTATGACTGAGGAACAGCTTTGTTAAAACTGAAGAATTATGTGAATTGGATATTGCTAGTTTTAGTTCAGTACCGTAACATGGGAAAAGCAATTCAGCTGCATGATCCTTACCATGAGTTTCCTTTCACTAGCCACAGCAGATTCTTATTTTGCAGCTTTGTCCTTCAGTAGTGTTCCATTGACAGAAAACAAGTGCCTGTTTGCAGCAAAATTTCCACATACTGGTGCATTTGAACATCTGTTTTCATCCATCAACAAGCCTGCTTAATCACCTTACCTTGTCCCCCCCTCCCAAAAGAAAGGAAAGAAATGTTACAATTGCATCCATCTTCATATGATCAAATATTATTACATTTAATATTGTGAGATTACCGCCCAATAGAAATATTGGTAATTAATAGCATTTGATAATTAAACAGTATGAAGTTCACTGCAGACATTGACCATGCCAATGCACCAAATGTTACGCAATTTTAATCTTAATAATTATGGTAGCAATGTGTGTATGCAGTTGGGTGACAACATTTATAGTTGGGCCATAGGTAGAAATTCTCCACGTTGAGATTTGCTGTGTGCTTGTAGCTGATGGGAGGCCAGTGAGCAGGCCGACGTTGGTGGCTTGTTCCAGCTTAGGATTTTCCAGGTTCGTTTCCAGTGAGGGCAGAGAGGGACAATGGCGAATGCCAGGTGCAGTGCAGTGCACAGTGTGAAATAAAATATTCTAATACTACTTGCATTTGAAGTAATACGATGCAGTTAGGAACCTTTAAGGCCCTCATTACAAAATAGCCTGTTGATAAATAAACAATACATTAGCTGATATAGTCACATCTGGCATAATATGTTTAATTGACAATGAAAAGTAATAAATTACCAATGAATACAAGACAGTTACACAACCAGCATGGCAATGTTTGTTTATAGAAATAATATATTAACTATTTCTCATTTTATTTTCAATTAATCTTGTGTATTTTATCTTTAAGTATTCAGTTAAATCACTTATCTGTGATATAAGAAATTGCACGATTATAATAAATAGTACAAAGGATGTTTATACCAATATAAAAAAACTAAGAATAAATTTGTTTAATGTGTAGTGTAATTATTTTGATTTTAAGTAAAGTTTTAGAAATGTATTGGCTGAGCGCTGTACGTTGGCAAATTGGTTAGAACAGCTCACATGGGGAAGTTGATGACGTAGGGAAAAAACCCGGCAGTTGGGCTTCTGGCGCGCGCGTGGGAGGAAGTGACGAGTCGGGAGCGAGTGGGGTAGCTGGCCGGGCGGCGTCGCTCTGCATGGTCGGCATGTGGATCTCCAGGTGGAGACTATAGATTTTTGTGTGGCAATTGCCAGGTCTGGTTGCTCGTTGTAGACTGCACCAAGTTGAATCGAGTGCTAGTGTGTGTTGTGAATATTTGGCTGGTGGAACAAGGTGTGCATCGCACTGAATTAAAGTGACTGTGTTTTGTTAGTGTAACACGTGTCGTCGCATAGGCATGAACATAAACGGTGTTTGAGACAGGCACATGGTGTGAAAACAATTTGCGACAAATATTCATTTTTGTCTTGGGGCTCACGAGCTATAACTTTATTTGATAAATGTGTTGACGTACAGACGTATCAGCCACAGGGTTTTAATATGGTGTAATAAACAACATAAAGTGAACTTTCACATGTTTTCAAAAATAGTAGTGAGTACACCCTTTTCTCTCATGAACTTACTTTATTATGAATTTGTTTTGTTAATCATATGCAGGGAAGGAAAGCTGCGAGCGTGTGATATCATACCCTAGAAAAGTAGTCAAACAGTAGTAATCACAGTTCCAGTGTTTTTGCACGTTTAGGAATTTAGTTCGCAGTTGGTAGTTGTGAGTTAAAAAAAATTAAACTTTCCCAAATTTAAACTCTCACCCCGACCTTCACCCTCACAATATTTACTTGAAGATGCTTGGTAAATACTTAGGGTCAATTGAAGTCCGTGATACGACCCATCAGCTAGACCGGCAGCATGGCCTAATGTACTTACGTGACGTAGTGCGCTAGTGTTGGAAACAGTCACTGTGGATATTGGGATGTATTGCGGCACACAATTCTTACAAGATGTGAAAATGGATGTGTTAATATCGCGTTTCTCTGATTTTATTTTCGAATTACAGGATTGGAATGTTGAACATTGTACACTATAATACTAACGCTTCTCCACATGCAATGTCTTTCTGTTCACATGTAACACTTAGGCATACGCATTTCAATTTACGTAACAACTATCTCTAAAATGATTTTTTAAATTTCATAATTTTGTTGAACGAAAGCAACAATTTAATTTGTACTCTTCGATTCCTGCCTAACCACATCCGTTACAATCACAACATCTTCGTACAAATCATAACATTCGCTCACATCAGTTAAAGCTGTACTCTTAGGTTCCTGCCTAACCACAACCTTGAAAATCGTGACATATTCGTAATAATAATAATATTCATCGACGTACCCTTGTCCATTCGTTCGTTCACTCGCATCAATTTAAGCTGTACTCTTTGGTTCCTGCCTAACCAAAACCTTGAAAATCACGACATTTTCGTAAAAATAAAAAAATAATAATAATAATAAATTATGTACTCCTGTCTAGTCAGTAAAAGTAATTGGCCTCGTAAAAGGAAGGTTAAAATGCACTTCAGTACTGTTTCGTACAGATCATATATTGCCAACCTAACGCTGCTACGAACACACAGAGACGCTTCTCATGCCGCTGAGCGAGACTTTAGCCCCCCATCAGCTTTGACTGATGACGTGATAACTGAGTTAAAGATGATAGTTTATTTACAAGCAGAACATAGGTTATGATTTTGTGTTTAAAAAGTGATCTGTAGATTTTTTCTTATGGTTAGGTATAGGTCAATAGAGAGGCCCCGCCCCCCCCCCCCCCCCGCCCTTGTGAACGAGCGCCAAAGGCATGAATTTTTGGGCTGGGACCTGCGATCGTCGGTATATTCTTTTGTGGTAATCTGTAATTTACGAGGATAATCGCAGGTTATTTATTATCTACGATACATAAGTATTATGATATTATTGCATATGTTTATATTTGTTGTTAGTTGGTATGTCTATGTAGTGTATCTTGTGATACTTAGATATGACGTCATTTGTCAAGGCTGAGGTGTTGTATTGCGGTCTTCAGTTACGCCAATACTTCTACCATTCAAACTCATTTCTAAACTATTATCATAGTTTATATGTGTTAAGTAGATTTTGCAATTATACGTTACCCAATCTCCTCGGATTACAACTATATATATACTCTGTAAGGTGCATTCATTGTTTAGTAGGCCCCATATGGATAATAGTCATTATCCAATCATGTTGGTGTTGAAGTTCTTGTGATCTGTGTTTCACATTTGCAGATGACAGGCAGTGAATGAAGACCTACTTAAAAATGCAAGAAAACTGAAATATTACAACATGTAAATAAAAGGCCCATTGATTTTCCTGTAGCTACAGTGAAACATGTTGGCTTAAAAAGAGCAATCACAGTGTTTTTGTCAAGGCAGACACTTACAATAAAAACTAAACTTTTTTCTTTTCTAATAGAATAAGGGGAAAATGTTTGCCTGTATGCCTCTATACAAGTCCCAATTTCACCTACTTTTGTGGTCTTTACACAAAATGTAAATTGACAGAAGTAGTAACACTGTAGTCAGCTTCAAATTCCACATCTTTAAATTTCTTCAATAGTATTTCTCGAAAATAATGCTGCTTTTTGTCTAGTGAATCCCATTTGTGTTCCCAAAGCATACCTGTAACACTTGCTCATTGATGGAAACTACCAGTGAGAAACCTAGCATCCAACCTCTAAATTGTCTTTCTTGAAGCCTTCTGGTGATGATGCAAAACACTTAAGAAGTGTACGTGAATCAGAGCTTTCCACAGTTTTCCCAATAAACCTGAGTCTACCATCTGCCTCTTCCACGACTGTCCTTCATTCCATTTCAAACTATTTATTTAGAAAAGTATTGTTGTTGTGCATTCTCGCCATTTTTGTTTTTAATTTCAATTATGCAGGGCAAGTACAATACAGGTCACTAGTAAAATAGTATGAATCATATAGCCTAGCTACTCTAAGGAGCCTTTATATATTTTTCTAGTGTTCCATGTGGTAAAGTTCCTAGATATGATCAAGTGTAGGTGCATATGATCCTAAATACTTGTATTAGCTGCTAGCCTTTTCCCTTTAGCTTTGCTTGGAAAAGTGTTTGATGTATATATTACAATTATTTCCTCCTCCACCCTCTCTCTTTGTACATCTCCTCTGACCCCTCCATCTGACCTACTTTGTCAATCACATGCTCCCTCTTCTCATGGTCTTCCTCCTCCTCCTCCCTCCTCCTCCTCTCTATTTTTAGTTCCTTCCATTATTTCCTTTCTATATGTCAATTTGCTCCCCCCTTCCTTCCTCCCGATCAAGTGAAGTGCTACACCCTCCTTATGTACCTTGGGTAATCCATATACTCTGTGTAGTATTGGTGCCTTAGCTTTCAGTTGTTTTACAGGTCATCCTGTTTCCTGAAGAAGAGCATTGGTTTTTCTGTCCACCCTATTGGTGGAGTCATTCTCTAGTGGACTGTAAGCTACACAACACTACAACTCGGCAACTAGCAAAATTTGAGTGCAGTAATAACAAAGTGGAACAAACACGTGCTACCTACAAGGTGATAAATCTCAGTGGTGGCACATTAGACAAGCCACGTTGAAGTACTTGGAAGAGGTTTCAACTTTGCCGTCTCTCACCTAGAGACCTACTGGTTTCATGCTTCATCTTTGGAGCAAGAGCAGATAAGATTTGGAGAGAGATGTGCAGATCTTTTGCCAGAGCCAGACCAACCAAAACAAATGTCTCAAGAGATAAAAGGATGACCCTCAAGAATTTGAAGGAAGATGAAAACTTGGTGATATTACCAGTGGACAAGGGGAGCTTTGCTGTAATACTGCTAAGACAGACTATCAGCAGAATATCTTTCAACTTTTAGATGACCCCACCATAATGGAGAAAGTTATAAAAAAATTGAGACAAAGGCACTGGTAACACAAAAATTATAGGATTACCCAAAGTCCATAACAAGGGTGTATAATTTTTCTCAAATTTAAGCAGTATTGGTGCAGCCATCTACACTGCAAATCTTGAACACAGACATCATGGTCAGCTTTGAGGTTGTCTTGATTCACACCAGATCAGCCCACACTCGATTTAATTAGTGAATGATTTGACGGAACTCTGCTGGATTTATCAAGTATATTATAACACCAACTTACTTCCTATTTGGAGCCCAATTTTGTGAGGATACTTATCTCCAGTTGTGGCAAATCTGTGTATGGTGATATTTGAGGTTGAGATACTGGCAACTGCTGCCTACCACCCAATACGTTTCTTGATAAATGTGGATGACACGTATATCATTTGGCCACATGGCAAGAACAGAGTGGATGAGTTCCTGGACCATCTGAACTCTAGACACTCCAACATTGAGAAGCTGATCAACTTCCAATCCTTGATGTTCTGTTGAAGACATATGGCACATTAGGCCACAGTGTGTATAGGAAATTAAGATGCAACAACTAATATCTGCAGGCTGACAGCTGCTATCACTCAGTACGAAAGGACAGAGTGCTGAATACACTTGTATACTGAACTAAAACACTGTCCAACCAAGACAACGCAATGGCAGAGTTAGTTCACCTGCAGCGAGTGTTCACAGACAATAGGCACTTAACAAGAGACAGCCACAAAGTTTTACAACCTATCAGATGAGCTGATGCAAGAAGAAGAGACCAGGATGGTAGCCTTTCTATTGTATATACAGGGCCTATATCTCCTAACATCAGCAGATTATTGAAGAAACACAAAACCAAAAGAAGTGTTCTGCCTGCCAACTCCTTGGTGTTTGTCAAGGTTGGACTGGAGAGAAAATCTAGTTTCTACCATATTCCATGTCAATGTGGTATGTCTTACATCAGTCAAACCATCAGAACAGTTGACACAAGATGTAACACCAAAGACACACTGGTCTACAAAAGGCCACTAAATCAGCAAAGCAGAACATTGCCTCTAATCTGAACACATCATTGACTATGATAAAACCAGGATCCTGGTTCTCATTCCCAGGTTTTGGGACAGTGCCATAATTTAATCTCTTGAGATAAAGATGTAAGAGAACCAGATCAACTGATAAGCAGGATACAGCTCATTATAGTGTGGAATCTGGCTTTCGATCTGCTACAGTAACAACAAAAAAAGTTTCCTTCTCCACCCAACCTGGGATTAGATACCAGACAGAGCTCCAGGTGGCTGCCACCACCATTAGTGATGCTGAAATGTGCATGGATGTAACATGTAACCCCTACAGCAGCTTGGTGTGGAGGAAGCACACCATAAAGATGTACACCAGATACTGAGAAGGAGGCGAAGTATGTGTCATGATAGATATCTGCAGAAGTGGCCAACTGCATAAGGATCATGTACAGCATCTCCATTGTGCCAGGAATGCATCTGGCAGGTGTGGACTAACTGTGGGACAACTACCACTACGGTAAACAGCCATGTTGGGTGCGAACCTACAACTAAATGCGTGAGGTTGGATAGCATTGCCACGAATGACTACAGTGGGAGTGGATTGCACTGAAAGCACTAGATGCTGCCTAGGCATAGATATTGGACAAGGTCAGCAAGTCGACCAATGTTAGGAAACACCTGATGAAGTCACTTGTTTATGCTGTTGAAATATCTTTTTGGGAAGACTTGGACCACCACCAGCACACCTGATTCTATGAGATAAAATTTAATGCCAGAAAAGTCTAAGACAAACATGCAACTCGCCTTTCTTTGGGGGTCAGTCTGGCTGCACAGGAAACTGTTCCTGTAACACATTTTATATCTTTGACATGAAATGTTTGATCCATATTGTAGAGTATAAATATCTGAATTGGATAAGTCTTGTATTTTATACCAAATGATGGCATTCAGATTGCGTAACTGATAGAGTATGCAATAAATAAATAAATTCAATTATGTGGCTTGTGTACACTGTTCAGTCTGTCTCTATGCCCTGAAAAATAGGATCCAGCTTAGACTGCGCACACAAAAGCAAAACAAAGCTAAGATCTGTGTTTTTGCCCTAATGGGCTAATCAGGACGAACTGCCGTCCCTGTCAATATCATTGAATGTGGTATATAGGGGTGTGGCATTAGCACAACACTCTCTTGGCTGTTTTTGGGGTCATTCAATTTAATCTTTTCCAGTTTTTCCCTCCTGCTGTAAATAATTTATATAAGTATTTTGCAGCCATGACTTATTAAACTGATGTTTCTGTAACATTGACATCTTTTAGTGTCAGCTTTTTTTTTGGATTTGGGATTATTACATTCTTTTTGAGGTTTGAGAGTAGTTTGCACTCCAGTTGGAATAGATTAGCAATGGCTGGCTCTTCCAAAGATCAGCAGTTCTGAGACAATGTCATCTACTGAAGTACCATTGTTTCAACTTAGGTCTTACCATTTTACATTATTCTTAATAATGGACTTATAACCTCAAGGCCTGTTCTGGTATGTTTCAACTGAATTAATTGATATTCTTTTCAAAGAAAATCTCCCAATAATTTTTAAGCTGCCTTTTTATTCAGCATCAGTTTTCTTGATATATCATCAACAAACAGTTATATATAAATTTGTTTGTTACAGCACTCAATTGATGACTAGGTATTTGTGAATAACACAGTATGTGTCACCAACCCAGAAGTAATTAAATATAGCTTCTAGTTTTCTCATTTTATGTTGACAGCCAGAGCACAAAATTGGATCAAAATTTTTGTAGCTACTATAAACTCAGGAAAATAGTCTTATTAGTGCAACAGAGATCTTACACTTGCAGTGAATATCATTTTAATTCTTTTTTTCCTTTCTTTTTTTCCCTTGTGTAGAATGGATCAGTGTGCTGTTGGACATGACTATGTTGCAAAAGTAGAGAAGCATGTATCTCAAAAGGATTACAGTGCAGGCTTTGGGGGTAAATTTGGAGTGCAGAAGGATCGTATTGATAAGGTAAGTTTCACCATATGTAATTTGTTGTACTTTTCCTCAAAAGTGGCTTTGAAACAATTTTCATGTCTGTGGTATATCATCTCATCTGTATACCTGCTTATTTGATTTTATGTGTGAAAGTTCACAGAATATAGTAAAACAGTTTTTTTCAACCTGTGACGCAACCGCCAGGGGGGTCACGAGGTCACGTTTGGGGGGGTCGCCGTCATAAGAGGAAGTAATTGCACCGTAAAGTAACTAGGGGTTCAATAATACAAACTACATATGCCTAAGTGAAATTTATTTAATTTTGAAATTACCGACTCCTTTGTGTAATATTCATTATCAATTGAATAGATCATAGATTGTTTTACAATACAATGTGTTAATGATGAATAAGCATAAAGTTTGAAAACTGTTTTTGGGAAAAGAATTTAATGCCATAAGTAATTCTGAAAAATTCTTAAAAATCTAATTTTTTACAAGTTTTCTATACAGTGGGACCTTTCTTAATCAGCATATTTCACTTTTTAGTCTTGCCTGACATTTGAAATACTCGTTAACAAAATATATTTTTCTGTTGGAAATCATGTATAATAATTATAATAATTTTGTGTGGCTCAGTGGGCTAATGCAAGTCTTTCGATTGGGCACCATTTCGGCAACTTGCGTGTCTCTAACCTACCCCTGTTATCCAACTGGGGAAAGGGGTCCTACAGTCTAACATGGAATCTGAACCACATGTCGTTTCTGGCGACTCCTCACATCATTGAGAGGTGAAGACTGGGTTAAAATGCAAACTGAAATATTCCGAGATCCGGCCGTGTTTCGAACTCACAACCCTTCAGCTTCCAGTCGAGCACTTTACCCCAAGACCACCAGGCTCAAAATCATATAAAAATAGAATATGTCTACCATTCCAGAAAAAAAAACCTTCATCAAACAATTAAAAAGAAAGATGAAGCAAACGAAAGAAAATAAAATTAGTTTCAGATAACATTGTTTTGTTCCGGTTCGTAAGGGGGGAGGGGGTCACCAGAATATTTTTACTTGGAAAGTAGTCGCATATTCTAAAAGGTTGAAAAACACTGGCTTAGAAGACAATCTGAGCAATCCTCATAGATTATTTCCAGATCTTGCAGTCATTTACTGTGTGGAAAAATTAATAAAAGATCAAAATGAAATTTAAATATGCCAGACAAGTATATGAACATTGTGTAAAGTGGCTACAAAGAGAATTGCACTTAATTTTATTAGTCTGTAGTAATCTGTTGATTATTCTTGAGAACAACTAAAATTCGCTTGATCATTTAGTAAATGTTTGCCTTCCTCTTCATCAGTATTCCTGTTGGGTATTAGATCTTAATCAGATGAGACTGATACAGGGCACTGGTTCAGATTTCTCACCATAATCCAAAAATGTTATTTATAAAGGAATGATGATAAAGCAAAATAAAAGACACTGGGGCTCACACAAGAAGTTTTACGTCTCTGTTGTTTGTAGATGGTGTTTTGCAGCCTCTCACAAGCATTTTTTAAATTTATGACTGTGTAGTGTGTTCAGCTGATTTCTGTTGTTTACAAGAGGCTTAAACATAGATATATATATATATATATATGATTTTACCATGTTCTTTGCAACCATCCAGTCTGTGTGTACCAGGGCCTATACACATCTTTCTACTGGTAATATTTTATGAGTGAGAGGAGTGATTCTACAGATTAGTTACTAAAACTCTTGAATATACATGATCACAAACACTGAGGTAGTATTTTTAACATTAATTATACAATGAGACCAATGAAGCTTCTCCACACATTTGCACAAAACAAAAAAGTGTGTGTAAGTAGCCATTTAGAGTGTAAAAGCAAGTAGAAGTTTTCATATTTTTATAAATCTGATGTTACCTTCTGTATCATTCAATATATTTTCTGAATTTAATAACCAAACACCAAAGTGCTACCACGCATGCCAATCAACTGCTATGGCAGAAACGACACATGAAACTAACAATGTTCCATGACATTGCATTCTTGGGATGTTAACACTTACATTCACATCTGCATCTCCATACATACTCTGCAATCCACCCAAGGGTGCATGACAAAGAGTAGTCAGTACCAGTACTAGTTACTTGCTTTCCTGTTCCACTCCCATACAAAATGAGGGAAAAATCAATGATTCATACATCTGTACAAGCCCTAATCTCTGATTTTATCTTTGTAGTCTTTGGTGACAGTAGAAACGTTCTGCAGTCCGCCCTAAATTCCGTCCCTCTAAATTTCTTCAATAGTGTTTCACAAAAAGAACATTTCCTTCCCTCCAGCATCTCCCATTTGAGTTCCCAAAGCATTTCAGTAACACTCGTGCATTGATTGAATCTGCCAGTTAGAAACCTAACCGCCTGCCTCTGAACTACCTCTATGTCCTCCTTTAAAGTGATCTGGTGGGGATTCCAGACACTTGAGCAAGACTTTAAGATGGGCTCGCACAAGCAATTTATATGCAGTCTCCTTTACAGATGAATCACATCTTCCCAGAAGTCTGCCAATAAACAGATTTCGACCATTCGCCTTTCTCATGACTGTCCTTATATACTCGTTCCATTTGATATCACTGTGCAGCATTACACCTAGATATTTAATTGATGTGACTCTGTCAAGCAGCACACTACTAATGCTGTATTCGAACATTACGGGATTGTCTCTACTACTCATCTGCATCACCTTACATTTTTCTACATTTAGCACCAAATGCCATTCCTCACACCACCTAGAAATTTGGTCCAAGTCATCCTGCATCCTATTAGTCATTCAATGATGACACCTTCATGTGCGCCACAGCATCATCAGCAAATAGCTGCAGATTGCAACTCACTCTGTCCAACAGATCATTTATATAGACAGAAAATAACAGCAGTTCTATCACACTTCCCTGGGGCACTCCTGACGATACCCTAGTCTCTGATGAACACTCGCTTCTTAAGTAGTCTTCGAACCCGTCACATTTTTGGGTACCATATGCTCTTATCTTCATTAGCAGGTGGTTGGTTTGCAGTAACCCCTCAGGGGCTCAGCATTAAGTTGCTGAGTATGGGCTTGGCGAACCCGGGGTCCCGAGCTGTGGACTGTGTCGCACCAACAGTCTGCCACAACATAAGCTATGTGTGTGCTTCAGCGACCATCGTTCGGTGCGACGATGGAACGTTGTACATTGCAGAGCCCGGGGATCTTGGCTTAATCGCCCGGGTCATGAGGAGTGTACAAACCTCTATAAAAAAAACCTCAATCTCAAGGAATTGCTAAGTGCTGAGGGATGCATGGCTGTTGAGGTTGAACAGTTACTAGCGAGCAACCTCTGAGGAACCTGCTAAACCTCAGTTGTATAAGGCTTTTACCCAGGCAAGCGGGGCTCTGCCTGGGCGAACATATAGTTCCCTAGCTGCTAGTGGGACGAGAATGAAATGAGCCAATAATAGTGTTGCTGAACATACAATTGGTGTCTCTAAGTGTGGGAAAGTTGATTTTAATGCCGAAAAATTGACCACCAATCATTCCCTTCCTTGGCAATGCCATGGGAGGAATGTAGGGTGAGAAATCGGGGTGAGGTGTATGCCCCTCGATACTTGGTATGTACCCGGACGGACGGTGAATCATTTTTCATCACAAAACCCCGGTTTTTGTTGTTGAGACCATTGAGGATAAATTTGGAGAGGTGGAGGGCATATCAAAGATGTAGTCTGGCTCAATCCTCATTACGACGTCATCCCCAGCACAGTCACAAGCATTGCTTGCCTGTGACAAGCTGGGTGATGTTCCCATAACAATCCCTCCCCAAAAGAGCCTCAACATGGTACAGGGTATTATATTCCATAAAGATCTTTTGTTGCAGACTGATGATGAGCTACGCACGATCTTGGAGCAGCTAGGAGTCCACTTTATTAGGTGTATTTATAGGCTTCCGAAGGACTATAAGGTCGCTACCGGTGCATTCATCTTCGTCTTTGAGGGTGATTCATTGCCTGATTTACCGTTGTGATGTCAAGCCCTATGATCCTCCCCCTATGTGCTGTTTTAAGTGCTGGAGGTTTGGGCACATGTCCTTCAGGTGTACTGCCAGCTCCACCTGTCGAGAGTGTGGACGTGCATCACACCCCAACATTCCTTGTGCACCTCCTCCATTCTGTGTCAACTGTGGACAGCACCACTCCCCTTGCTCGCCCACCTGCTCTGTTCTGCATAAAGAAAGAAAGATAATGGAATATAAAAACCTGGATAGGCAGTTTTATTCAAAGGCTAAGAGGATATATGAAAAACTGCTTCCAGTCAGCATGAAGACATTCTTTGCTGCAGCCACATCACCATCTACATTCATACCACCTGTCCAGTAGGTCTTAGTGAGCTCGCAGGCCTTACTGTCAACAACTGCCCCCTTGGATGGTGGGGGCACCTCGTATTCTGTCAGCCCAAAAGGGGCTGCTTTGGGAGTGAAAACCCCCCAACCAACAGGGACATTGGTCCCCACTCTGGAGCCAGAGACACAAGTCTGCTCTGGTTCCTCCCGCTAGAAAGGGTTCGCTAGGATCCCTTCCCTCTAAGGTTTCTACTGCTGAAATGCCGGATACTGGTGAATGGTGGAAAGTACCGCCAGCTGATCATAGGGCTTCACGCTCCTCCTCAGTCCCAGGGAATGAGCTGGCAGGGCCCTCCCAGCATGAGAAATCTAAAGAGAAGTGGGAATCTAAAAAGAAAAAGAAGCCATCCAAGCAGACGGAAACCCCAGTGGCCACCATGTCACCAGCCCCCTCCATCTCTGCCTCTGAGGATGAGGTGGAGATTCTTGTGTCTGCCTTAGCAACAATGGACATAGCTGCAGATACGTCTCAACTGTTGGATGCACATGATGAGGTGTAATTAGCGTATTCCAGTCATTCATGCCTTTCCAGCTATCGAAAAATGTCATCCTCCAATGGAACTGCAGCAGCTTTTCCCCCCACCTGGCTGATATGTGACAACTTTTGAGCATTACACCTACTTTCTGCATTGCCCTCCAGGAAACCAGGTTTCCGGCAGTGCGGACACCTGCCCTTCGTGGCTATAGGGGATACTTCTGTAATCGCAGCGTATATCACAGGGTCTCCGGTGGAGTGTGTGTATATGTCCTTACCTCTGTTTATAGTGAACCTGTGCCCCTTCAGACACCTTTAGAAGCTGTGGCTGTCAGGGTAAGGACGACACAGGACATCACGATCTGCAGTATCTACCTCCCTCCAGATGGTGATGTCTCTCTGAATGTCTTGGCTGCACTTGTATCGCAACTCTCTCCACCTTTCTTGCTATTGGGGCACTTTAATGACCACAATCCTTGATGGGGTGGTTCCACGATCTGTAGCCATGGCAGGGTTGTCGAGGACTTACTAGCTCAACTCGACCTCTGCCTCTTAAACAATGGTGCCGCCACACATTTTAGTGTGGCGCATGGCACGTTCTCGGCCATTGATCTGTCAACCTACAGCCACAGCCTTCTGCCATCTGTTCACTGGAGAGTTCACAATGACTTGTGCCACAGAGATCATTTTCCAGTCTTTTGGCCACTTCCACAACTGGAAGGGCAACACCTATGCTGCCATCATTGCCCCCCCCCCCCCCTCAACAACATCAATGTAGTAGTTGAGAGTGTAACTCGTACCATTGTTTCTGCTGCTGAAGCCGCAATTCCTTGATTGTCTGGGTTTCCACGGCGAAGGATGATTCCGTGGTGGTCGCCGGAAGTCACTGAGGCTATTAAAGATCGCAGTCATGCTTTACAGCGATACAAGCGGCACCCCTATCTGGAGCACCCATCACTTTTAAACGACTTTGTGCTCGTGTTTGCCAATTTATCAGGCGATGAAAACAGGAATGTTGGGAGAGGTACGTCTCCACTATTGGGTCAGGTACCTCCACCTTGCAGATCTGTGGCAAGATCAGGTGTTTAAAGGGATACCTGACACCAAAAGTAATCCCTGGGATCTCCACAAATAGAGTTGTATGTACAGATCCAGCCACGCCACGCTTGCAGAGATGTTTGCTGAGCATTACGCTCGCACCTCTGCCTCTGCGAACTACCCAGTGGTCTTCTGTACATTAAAGGAGCGGGTGGAACGCCAACCCATCTCCTTTACTGCCCATCACACTGAGACTTACAAGCTCCATTCAGTGAGTGGGAGTTGCTCAGTGCTCTTGCACACTGTCCATAAACTGCCACTGGGCCTGATAGCGTCCGTGCCCAAATGCTGAGGCACCTCTCAGCAGACTGCCAGTGTAATCTCCTCGCCCTTTTCATCTGAATCTGGTGCAGCAGGTTTTCCCATTGCAGTGGTGGGAGAGTATAATCATCCCGGTGCCCAAACCTGGCAAAAGTCCTGTTCATTTGGATAGCTATCTACCCATAAACCTGACCAATGTTATGTGTAAACTGTTGGAGTGTATGGACAGTAGGCACTCGTGCTGGATCCTAGAGACTCGGGGCTTACTGGCTCCATGCCAAGGTGGTTTCCATGAGGGTCGCTCTACCACTGACAATCTGGCGTACCTCGAGTCCACAGTCCGCACAGCCTTTTGCAGGCGCCAACATCTTATAGCTGTCTTCTTCGAAATGCACAAGGCATATGACACTACGTGGCTACACCCACCACATACTCACTACTTTACATGGGTGAGGCCTCCGGGGCTCCCTCCTAATTTTTATTAAAAACTCTTTAGCCATCCGTACCTTTTGTGTTAAGGTTGGTGCTCCCATAGCACCTCTCATTTGCAGGAAAATGGGGTTCCTCGGGGCTCTCTTTTGAGTGTTCCCTTATTTTTAGTAGCCATTAATGGCCTAGAGACAGCAGTTCGATCATCAGTATCTCCTTCCCTTTATGCTGACGACTTCTGTATCTATTTTAGCTCTTCCAGCACCCAAGTAGCTGAACGCAGATTGCAGGGAGCCATTTGGAAGGCGCAGTCCTGGGCTCTTACTCATGGCTTCCAGTTTTCCGCGGCCAAGACTAGTGTTATGCACTTCTGTCGGTGTTGGACTGTTCACCCTCACCTTGAACTTTACCTTGATGACCACTTACTTATCATAGTGGAAACCCTTAGGTTTTTTAGGGCTGGTCTTTGATGCCCGGCTGACGTGGCTTCCCCACATTCGTCATCTGAAGCAGGAGTGCTGGCGCCATCTGAATGTTCTTCGCCACCTGGGGTGCTGATCACTCCACACTGTTGGAGCTATACACAGCGCTGTTGCAGTCACGGCTTGACTTTGGGTGCATTGCCTATGGTTCAGCATCACCTTCGGCATTGCGCCTGGTGGACCCCATCCACCACAGTGAGGTTCGCATTGGGATAGGTGCCTTCCGTACCAGCCCCGTTAACTGTCTACTTGTGGAGGCCAGTGTCCCAGCTCTGCGGGTCCGCTGCCAACAACCACTCGAAGCATATGCAGCTCATGTACATTGCACGCCAAACCATCCGAACCATTGTCTGCTTTTCTCAGACGTGGTTGTCCGTCCTCACCAGTGGCGACTCCGTTCAGGTCAACCGATCGCTTTCCACGTCCGGTCTCTTATGTTGTAACTAGAGTCTTTTCCTTTACCATCTCCATATCGGGCCCTTGCATGTACACCTCTGTGGCGCATGCCAAGACCGCGTACTCGGCTGGACTTGGCCCATAGACCCAAAGACTCTATTCCCCCAGAGGCTCTTCAACGTCAGATTCTTGCTGTCGTTGCCTCGTTCCCTGGACACGACATTGCTTCACGGATGGTTCAATGGTTGAGGACCACGTTCGCTTTGCTTACTTCCACTGCGACCACATCGAACAGTGCTCCTTGTCAGATGGCTGCAGTGTTTACACTGCAGAGCTGGCGGCCATTTACCAGGCTCTCCAGCACATACGGTCCTGCTCAGGTGACTCTTTCCTTATCTGCAGTGACTCCCTGAGCAGCCTTCGTGCTGTTGATCAGTGCTATCCTCTTTCTCCCCTGGTGTTAGCCATACAGGAGACACTTTCTGCCCCTGACCGGTCCGGTTCGTCAGTGGCATTTGTGTGGTCTCCAGGTCACATTGGTATCCCGAGCAATGAATGTGCCGACAGGCTCGCTAAACAGGCTGTCGAGGAGTCTGTGTTGGACATCGGGCTAACGCCTTCTGATCTATGGTCTGTTTTGCATCATCGGCTCTCTAAGCTTTGGGATACTGAGTGGCGTACCCTGACGGTGCCTAATAAACTTCAGGCTGTAAAGGAGACAACGGCTGTGTGTCGTTCCTCCATGCGGGCCTGTCGCCGGGACTCCGTAGTCCTGTGCCGGCTCCGCATTGGCCATCCTTGTCTGACACACTGCCATCTTCTTCGTGGCGAGGACCCACCTGAGTTTCGATGTGGCTCCCGCCTGATGGTAGTCCACATCTTGATGGACTGCCCAATTTTAGCTGCCCTGCCCCCTGCGGGTTCGGGGGTAAGAATAGGCCCGCGGTATTCCTGCCTGTCGTAAGAGGTGACTAAAAGGAGTCTTCATACTTTTCGGCTTTTCATCTGTGGTCCCCTATGTGGGTTTGACCCTCCATTTTTCAAAATTTTTCAGAAGAGCGAACCACTTGGGGAAGGACACCTTACGTGGTGCATCATGTAATTCTTGTGCCATGCCATCTTAAGCACCCATCATGAAATGGACTTGCGACTGCGGATTCTATTCTGCCACTGGGCATGTCATTTGTTTTTCCGTGCAAGTCGCGTCCATTGTGCACCGATATCTCAGCACTCTAATTTATGATGGTTCACGTAGCGCCAGAAAGCCAACACGGTAGCCAGTCCGTTGTGGTGGGGTCGCCATGTACCCTCTTGGCTGTAGCCCCCTGACAACACAGGGATCGCTCTACCGGTGCCAGAGCTGCATACTCCTCATGCAAGCCAAGGAGTCGATGCTTGTCTCTGTGGGGCATCAGGACTCCCGGCAACGGTCATCCCGCCAGGTGACGTTGCTGTGGCTGGGTGGCGCCCATGAGGAGAGCCCCTGATCGGAGTGGGTGGCATCGGGGCAGATCACCTGCCATGAAGAGACACAAATCGGGTGACGTTGGCGGACGTACAACCGCCGTCTCTAAGAAGGGAAATTTAATGCTTCTACGTACGACCCCCAAACGTTCCCCTCCCTGACCACGCCTTGGGAGGGACGTCGGGCCATAAAACAGGGTGAAGATTATGTTCCTCGATATCTCGTGTGCAGGAGGACTGATGGGGACTCATTCTCAGCGACCAAGCCTCAGTTCTTTGTGGACCATCTGGAGGACAGGTTTGGGGAAGTGGACTCCATTTCTAAAATGCGCAACGGGTCTGTTCTCATTCACACAGCATCCCCGGCCCAGTCACGGGCGCTACTCGCTTGTGACAAGCTGGGTGACGTTGCGGTGACCATCACTCCCCACAAGTCGCTGAATATGGTTCAGGGAGTAATTTTCCACCAGGATTTGTTGCTCCAGACAGACGATGAGATACGGGCAAAGCTTGAACGACGGAGCGTTCATTTTATCCGGCGCATCCATAGGGGCCCAAAGGATAATAGGGTCGCAACTGGTGCCTTCATCTTGGCCTTTGAGGGTGATACATTGCCCGAAAAGGTCAAAGTGATGGTTTACCGTGTTGATGTGCGGCCTTATATTCCTCCCCCTGTGCGGTGCTTCCAATGCTGGAAGTTCGGCCACATGTCTTCCCGTTGCATGTCCAGTGCTACATGTAGGGACTGCGGGCGTCCAGCACATCTGGGCGCCCCATTTACGCCGCCTCCCATCTGCGTCAACTGTGGTCAGAACCATCCTCCCTCCTCGTCTCAATGTCCCGCACTTCAACGAGAGCGGAAAATTACGGAGTATAAAAACCTGGACCGTATATCCTATAATGAGGCCAGGAAAAAGTTTGATTGTCTGCACCCGGTAACAATGAAAAACACGTTCGCAGCAGTGACGTCGTCGCCACTCTCCTTGGTGGCGACAGTATTTTCTACTTCTTCTGTTCCTGTGGGCCCCCAGGGCCGCCAACCCAAGCCTGCCCCCACGGAGGTTGGGGGCCATCCTTCCAAAGCTCCCAAGGCGAAAGCCTCGGGATCAGCTACCACCTCTCCGCCGGAGAAAGAACAACCTTCTCCGGCTTCCCTCACACGGAAGAGGTCCCTTGGGACGCTTCCTTCCGCCAGTGTCGATAGCGACACTAACCAGCAGCAGGCGCGCTCGCAGGCTGCTGGTCGTAGGGCTTCACGCTCCTCCTCAGTCCCTGTGGCTGAGTCCGAGGAGCACCTCCCACCGGCGAAGCCCCCGAGGGAACGGAGGGGAAAACAAACGCCGAAGAAAGGCACATCACAAGAATCCACGGTGGCTTCAGTGCCACCATTCCCCTCTGCCTCCGCCTCTACTTCTGAGGATGAGGTGGAGATTCTTGCGTCACCCGAGGACCTCGCTCTCGGGGACGCCCTTGACAAACCGGTCACTGAAGCTGATAAACCTCCATCGGTGGATGCAAGTGATGATGAGGTATGACCCGCTCATTTGCCTCATTCATGTCTTCCCAGCTCTCGAAAAATGTCATTCTCCAGTGGAACTGCGGCGGTTTCTTCCCCCACCTGGCTGGGCTACGGCAGCTTCTGAGCAAGACACCTGCTTTCTGCATTGCTCTTCAGGAAACTTGGTTTCCAGCAATGCGGACCCCTGCCCTTCGTGGCTACAGGGGATTTTACTGCAACCGTAGCATATATAACAGGGTCTCAGGTGGAGTGTGTGTGTATGTCCTCACCTCTGTGTATAGTGAACCCGTGCCCCTTCAAACACCATTAGAAGCAGTGGCTGTCAGGGTGAGGACCACACAGGAGTTTACCGTCTGCAGTATCTACTTGCCGCCAGATGGCGACGTATCTGTGAACGTCTTGGCTGCACTCGTTGCTCAACTACCCCCACTTTTCTTACTGTTGGGCGACTTCAATGCCCACAGTCCCTTGTGGGGTGGTTCTATGATCTCAGGTCACAGCAGGGTTGTCTAGGATTTACTAACTCAACTCGACCTCTGCCTCTTAAATACAGGTGCCCCCACACACTTTAGTGTGGCACATGGCACTTTTTCGGCCATTGATCTGTCGATCTGCAGCCACAGCCTTCCACCATCTGTTCACTGGAGAGCCCATGACGACTTGTGTGGCAGTGACCATTTCCCTGTCTTTTTGTGACCCCCACAACGCGAGTCCCCAGCACGCCCACCCAGGTCGGTTCTGCACAGGGCTAACTGGGAAGACTATGCTTCTGCTGCCATCGTTGGCCCTCCCCCACTCGAGAACATCGATGTGGTGGTCGAGAGCGCCACGCGTTCTATTATTTCTGCTGCGAACGCTACCATTCCGCGTACATCAGGGTGCCCACGGCATAAGACAGTGCCGTGGTGGTCGCCGTAGGTCGCTGAGGCCATTAAAGACCGTAGGCGGGCCTTACAGCGATACAAACGGCACCCCTCTCAAGAGCACCTCATTAATTTTAAACGGCTTCGCGCTCGTGCTCGCCAGCTAATAAGAAGACGGAAACAGGAGTGCTGGGAGAGGTACGTTTGGGACAGGTACCTCAGCCTCGCAGGTCTGGAGTAAGATCAGGCGGTTAAAGGGAATACAGTCTCCAGCGGGAATACCCGGAATCTCCACAAATGGAGTTCTCTGTACGGACCCGGCCACACTTGCAGAGATGTTTGCCGAGCATTATGCCCGCGCTTTTGCCTCTGCAAATTATCCACCGGCCTTCCGTACAGTAAAGGAGAGGGTAGAACGCCAGTCTCTCTCCTTTCGTACCCACCGCTCTGAATCCTACAACACTCCTTTCACTGAGTGGGAGCTCCTCAGTGCTCTTAACTTATGTCCTGACACGGCGCCTGGGCCTGATAGCATCCATAGCCAAATGCTGAAGCACCTTTCAGCAGACAGCCTGCGTAATCTTCTAATGGTTTATAACTGCATTTGGTGTGATGGTGTTTTCCCGTCACAGTGGCGGGAGAGTATCATCATTCCTGTGCTTAAACCAGATAAACATCCTCTTTCCTTGGATAGCTATCGGCCCATTAACCTGACTAACGTGCCATGCAAACTGTTGGAGCGGATGGTCAGTCGTCGGTTGTGTTGGATTCTTGAGACTCGGGGATTATTGGCTCCATGCCAGGGCGGTTTTCGCCAGGGTCGATATACCACCGACAATCTGGTGTACCTCGCGTCTGCAATCCGCACAGCCTTTTCCCGCCGCCAACACCTTGTTGCCGTCTTCTTCGATATGCACAAAGCATACGATACAACCTGGCGACGCCACATCCTCAACACTTTATATGACTGGGGCCTCCGGGGCTCCCTATCGATTTTTATTCAGAATTTTTTAGCCGTCCGTACCTTTCGTGTTCAAATTGGTGCTTCTCTGAGATCCTCTCATATCCAGGAAAATGGGGTTCCTCAGGGTTCCGTTTTAAGCGTTCCATTATTTTTAATCGCCATCAACGGTTTAGCCGCAGCAGTTGGATCATCGGTGTCCCCCTCTCTTTATGCTGACGACTTTTGTCTCTCTTTTAGTTCCTGCAGCACCCACGTTGCCGAGCGCAGGTTGCAAGGTGCTATTCTACTCGGCTGGACTTGGCCCAGGGGCCCAAAGACTCAGTTCCACTGGAGGCGCTCCGCCGTCAGTTCTCGGCTATCATAGCGGAGTTCCGTGGTTATGACCTGATCTACACCGATGGTTCCATGGTTGATGGCTGTGTGGGATTTGCGTATACGCATGGTGACCATGTGGAACAGCACTCTCTGCCGAATGGCTGCAGTGTTTACACTGCAGAGCTGGTGGCCATTCACAGAGCTCTCATACATATCCGGTCTTGCTCAGGCGAGTCTTTTGTTGTTTGCAGCGACTCCCTGAGCAGCCTCCGAGCTCTGGAGCAGTGTTACCCGCGGTCTCCCCTGGTGTTGGCCATACAGGAGATGCTTCGTGCCGTTGAACTGTCTGGGCGATCAGTGACGTTCATCTGGTCTCCGGGTCACGTTGGTATCCCGGGCAATGAACGTGTTGACAGGCTTGCCAAGCAGGCTGTCGGTATGTCCTGTTTAGAGATCGGCCTCCCGGCTTCTGATCTCCGTTCGTTGTTGCGCCAGCGAGTACGTCAGCTTTGGGATACTGAGTGGTGTAGCCTGCGCACGCCCAACAAGCTCCGGGTGGTCAAGGAAACGACGGTTGCATGGCGCTCCTCCATGCGCGGTTCACGACGGGACTCAGTGGTCTTGTGTCGCCTCCACATTGGGCATACGTGGCTCACCCATGGACATCTCCTTCGGGGTGAGGACCCAGCCCAATGTCGGTGTGGCTCCCGTCTGACAGTCGTCCACATCTTGATGGACTGTCCCCTTTTAGCCACCTTGCGGAGACGTTTTAACCTCCCTGCTGTTTTATCGGACGTTTAGGTGACGATGCCACAATGGCAGATACCGTTTACGTTTTATTCGAGCAGGGGGATTTTATCGTTCTCTCTAACTGGAGATTTCTTTGTGAAACCGAGTGGTTGACTTCTCCTTTTTTATTCTTCTGGTAGGTCAACCACAGACATCGGCTTCTTTGTTGTCAGATGTCCTTGTGTGATCGTGTCTCTACGTTTTGTGTCTTGTCCATTTTTATGATGTTTTAGGGACTCAGTGGGACTCCTCTCTCACTTCGACATTTTAACCTCTAGCTCCATGGACGTTAAAGGGATACACCACTTTTGACGCCTAGGGATGGAATGGGGGACTGATGACCATTGTAGTTTAGTCCCCCTTAAACGACCAACAACAACAACAACAACAACAACAACAACAACAACAATTAGCTGCCCTGCAGCAGCGTTTTAATTTTCCTGCACTTTCATCCGATGTTTTACGTGACATCGCCTAAATGGCTGATTCAGTTTTAGGTTTTATTGGGGATGGTGGTTTTTACCACTCTGTTTGAAGCTTTGTTTCAGTACACTATTTGTATTCATCATGTCCTCCAATTGTAGGTCTCCACATGTTGCCACGTGGTTGACTTTTCCTCTTTTTAGACTCACGGTCGGTCAACCACGGACATCGGCTTTTACTTTCCATTCCGTGTCATTCTTCGGTGTTTCTGTGTAATTGTCTCACTTTGTGTTGTCTCATGTTGCCTTTATTGTCCTTTTACTGACTAGGGGGGATCTTCCTCCCCTTTCCTGTTTTAATCCGTGGGCTCATGTCCACATTTATGCTTTTTCTTGCTATGCCCAGTGATGGAATGGGGGACTGATGACCTTGCAGTTTTGTCCCCCTAAAACATCCAAACAACAACAACAACAATTTGCAGTAAGTCATGTGTACTGAGTAGCTAGAGTGCCACAATGGATAGGTTGATGACATTGTCAGCAGTGCAAATCAAAAGTCATAGTAACAAACTTAGGAAATGATGTCATTGATGGGTATCATTATTTCACTCAGCTTTCTGTATAACTTTGTGGTTGTCTGACACCATTGCCACAAAATTTGAAGTAGGTACATAATTTTCAGTTTCTTCATTTTGAATAGCTATGATGAGGGAAAGAGGAAATGGATATTGAGAGGGAGGAGGAAGTGTACAGAGAGGGGACGAGAAGTAGAGTGACAGAATATAGGAAATAATTGCTTTTCTTGAGGGCAATTATACATTGCATGCTCTTAAGTAGGCAAGCCGTCATATCTTTTCTTTATGTTTAGACAGAAAATGAACAAACAAAAAATGTAGTCAATACATTGGCTTTACAATAAATAACTGAATTAGTCATTTTGAAAAAGACTTATGTCCATTTCCATTTTAGTTAAAAATTTGGAAGTAGTCAAAATGTGCATTCCCTGTGAAAAGGTCATATCATACACTATTAATCTAAAAATAAAAGAATACATTTTACACCTCGGTATTGCAATACAAACTGTTTTTTTCTTTCTTCAGAAAAATTTACTTTGGTGGATATTGCCTTTTCGAAATGACTGATTCAATTATATAATGAGAAAACATGTTTTTTATAACCTTTTTTAATTGCAAACAGTCACAGAAACACACGTGGGGCATTTATTTAATTTATGTATTTTCTCGGTGACTCTATGTCTGGAAGTGTTCTTTAATTAACTTTTCCATTCATTTCACATCAGACTGAGCCACAGTGAAGTTTGGCGAGTTAGTCTTAATAGAATGAAACATCAAGTCTCACAGTTTGATAACCTTAGAGTATTAGTAACTGTTTCTCCACCAATTAGTCTATTTCTGTGGTGGTAGTGTACAGTATGATTAGGGATATAACACCACAATTCTGCTGGTCTTTACAATTATGGAAAATTTAAGATTCTTGAAGTAATTCTTGTTCGTTACTTCATTCCTTGGCAGTCCATACTTATATGCCAATATTAATGTAGATGAAGAAATATTATTAATAGGTCTGGAAAATTGTTGTTTTATTTTCAGAGTGCAGAAGGTTGGGAATACAAGGAGAAAATTGAGAAACATGCATCGCAAAAGGACTACAGTTCTGGATTTGGTGGGAAGTTTGGAATTCAAGCAGATCGACAAGATAAATCTGCAGTTGGTTGGGATTATGTCGAAAAGATCGAGAAACATGAGTCACAGAAAGGTAAGGAGAAAGCTAAAAAGTTAAACTATTTTGTTCCTTCAGACAAAAAGTTTTAAAACATCATTTATTATTATGCTATTGAAAGAAATTGAGAGTTTCTCTCATAATAGGATTCAGTTTATAAATGCAAGGGCTATAATTGAAGACACACAAAGTGTTAAACTTACATTACTCCTATATTAATATGACACAGTATTGTTTCCAGATACATTTTAAAACATATTGTTCCTTGTTTTATTTAATTTAAAACAATATTAATTTGAAAAGAAAAATAATTCTAACACACATCCCTATATATATCTTCTTATCCTGTTTCCAGAAAATGAGAAATGATGCGTGATGAATTTACTAACCAAAACAGTTACATCATTTCTTTTCTTTTTCAATCCTTCTAGTGTAATTTTTTATGAAATTTTAGCAAAGAAATAAACAGAGGTTTTTGGTATTAGCTGCTACAGGGTGTTCAAATACATTAAGGCCCTATTCACATGGGGATACACAAATCATGTCTCCAGCTACCTGACAACCAAGAGTTTGGAAGACTTTAAAACTCGACTAGCCAGTCACATTCACACAGGCATGACTTAAGTTTCTTGTACTGCGAAGTAACTTGCAGTGTGTAATAAAATTAAATCAATTTCATTGTCTGAGGGTGACGAAAACAAGCTTTTGTGTGTACTATGCCCCTGCAGTGGACTATCTAGTAATTCTAGCAATGACACTGATACAGTAGCTTATTATTACTGCCAGTACTTGTAGATAGGCTTGAAATTTGTGCCTGTGAATTTTTAGTAGCTAGTACAATATTTGTAATATTTAAAATGAAAAATGCAGGACACATACATTAGGTAACTGAGTCACAAACGATTTTATTGCACTACAAATAATATGAACTTTTGTGTGATTTTTCTAAGTAACAACTACTTCATACTATTATCTGTTCCACTCACCTCTTTTTTTTTTTTTAATTGTACAAGCATTATGATGAGATTGCAGCAGAATGTGGTAACTTTCAGGTTAATTTCAGTTATGTTGTGTGAATCAATCAATATATTGCTTCAACCTACATGCATCTCATGAAAAGACTGTGAAGGTAAAAACTGGTGAGAGTTAATCATACAGGGTTTACCATTAATCATTCTTACTGCAAAATATTCACGATAGGAACAGGCGAAGAGAGAAATACCGGTTGATGTAGTTCTATCTTATTCTGGAACTGGGACTGCGGCTGGTACAAAAAGTGCTCTCAGCCATACAGCAAACAAGAAACTGATTTAATATGTTCCGAGATGGGCCGATATTAAATATTTAAAGTCTGTAACTCATTGGGAAGCTAGCAAACATTGTTTTCTATAATGAATTTTTTTTTTTGCACATTTCGCAATCAAATGCTATGGATGAAACCAAGAAACTAGGATTTTCTGAGTCCAGCATGTTGGGTCACATTATCCTAGTCATAGCGACTTATGACGCCTCTATTCAAGTATCCCTGTCTGAATGACTCCATTTAATTGCACATGCCGCATCTGTTGGTCGCAAAGTATATCACTCGCTTGGAAACTTAGGTATTCCCGTGTGATTAGGGCCTTATGGTGACAGCTATAAATTTATGTCAGACTGCAACTCCAACCTGGATTTCCCACTTTACACAAGTGGTGTCTTCCCATTTTGGCCATCCAGACATATGTCCTGTCCGAATTAGTTTCCTGCACCGATTCTCCACAACTTCTGTTCCTTTACCACCTGATGTCCTGCTCATAACTATAGATGCCTACTTCCCTCCCTCTACACCAAAATTCTCAATGCACATTGCTTTGCCACTATTTAACACTATGTTACCCAATTCCTGACTCCTAGTCACCATGAGAACCTATATCATCACTCACAATTACTTTTCCTTTGAACATGTCAGCTATAAACAAATCCATGTGATAGCATTTGGTGCCAAAATGACATCATGTGACATCCTGACCATGGTCCATCTAGAGGAATCCTTCCTAATCACCCAGATCCCCAAACCCCTCACCTGGTTCAGATTGATTGATGAGATCTGTGTGAACTGGACCAGTGGTGTGGACACCCTATCTACAGTCTGCCAGAACCTCAACACATCGTTCATTCACTTCATTTGCTCCATCTGAATGCAAAAAGCCACCTATCTTGATGTAGACCTCCAGCTCAAAAAATTCTAGATTATAGTTGGCATCGTGTAGGAAGGAGCTTCCGCACATAGAGGCAGAGCGATAGGGGAAGCGTGAAAAGGGGGGGGGGGGGGCTACGGTCTAGTGCCAACAGTTGTGCCCGCAGGAGAAACTCGTGGCCAGCCACGTGCCTAGAGAACAAATATCATTGGTTGTCAGTGTGGTAATGGAGGGGGATTCATAGAATGGCTGAAAACTGGGCCACCTTCCTACATGACACTGACTATAGTACCTCTTGTCTGTATCAAACCCATCAACAATACCTAGATTTTACCAGCTCCACTCATTCCACACCGAGAAGTCTCTTCTATACAGTCTAGCCACCAGTGGACATCACATCTGCTGTGACAAGCAGCACTTTTTCAAATATGAACAAGGTCTCACAGGGGCCTCCCTACCTTGTACAGAAACAGGTCCCCAGTGCCTTGTCTTTCTGGGCATCCACCACCTTCCACATGCCCACTGTCTGTCCAGATAGGAGCACTCCGTGCCACTGATGACTATAGATATTTCTCTAAATACCTCCAGGCAGATGTCAGTCTGGGCCTTGAAAGGGCACAACCAGTTTCCGTTCTCATCCGTAAGAGAAACAGACTCTGTGCTTTGTCTCTAATTACCATGTTGTTGACCAGTCATTAAAACCTAATCTTCCTTCCTTAACAGATGCTTACACTTAGTGTTTTACTGGAGCTATGTGCACAAGTGAATTGTTAGCACTTTTTTTGTATAAAGAAAAATATAGGATAGCACCAAATTCAATTCCTGTAACCTTTTTAAGGTAGTTTGAAGAGACGGGACTTCCAACTGATCACTCAGTTGCCAAAAATCTGCACCAACTACTCCATACCTGCCAACTTTAACAGTTTATCCATAAAATTTACAAAAATTTCAGCATTTTACAGTTTTATGGATGGATGGTGTTATTTTACAACTTCACGGACGAAAATTTGAAACATTAACATTCAGTAATCACACCACTTCCGTACAATCCATTATTTGCGTGGTTCAGAGGCTACTCTACGATATTCGATATTTCATTCTTTGATACGATTATTACTTTTAACAGTTCAATGTTTGTGTCATCATTAGAATTGAACTTAAAGCTAGGATAAAAGTTTTTCCGTGGGAATCTTAGGTGTTGTCAGGCTCTGCTCCACAAATTCAAATAAGTGATTATCAGTTAGTTATTGGCATTCAGATGTAGAACATAGTGATTGATCTCCAGGATACACACAAATCCCTTGTCTTTTCATCAGACAGTAATTTTATATGTACTACTTAAGGCTACATCATCAACAAGCTTGCACTCAAGATTAGAAAAAATTGAAGATGCACAGTTTTGTTGTTTTCTTATTTTCTTGGAGATGTTTCCTATCATGTTATGCAAGGAAGAGAATGAAACTACTGATGAGGTGGTGAATGAGCTTGTGAAGAAAAATAGAACATATTTCAAATCATCCATGTTCCTTGAATCTCTGGAGTCTCTTTCTATTTTGAAGACCAATAGTTCCGGTCCCTGTTATGAAATCTCAAGACTTCTTGCAAGAAGCTAAAAAGACCATAACTATGAATCAATTTAAAGTTTAACTAGCATATGATTTGCAGTGTGTATTATATTATTTCTTTTCTGTGTCATGTTGAACTAGTTCTATTGTCTAAAACCTTTTTCAACTATCACATATCTCTTTATTTATCAAGGAAATCCTATTGTATGCTACAAATTAATATTCACCATGCCTACTGATGGATTTTTTCTTGATTGTTATGTTCAACTGGATAAGATTTAAGTATCCTATTAGAAGCATGAGTTATTGTATTTTGTGGACCATAAGTAATATTATATTCGTCAAGCCAGGGTATGTTGAAATTTACAGATTTTTTGGCCATGCATGATTTTTATTGATAGCTGTTTGGAAAAGTTGGATGCTACTCTGTATAGCCTTACAGTGTCTATGGTTGATATATAGGGCCATATTGGTTTCTTAAAATGGAAAACCTGTAATCAATAATACATTAGAGTATGATTTTATAATAGAATCCTGTAGTTTATTTCTCAAGGTTGATGGCACAGCTAGATTTTTCAGAGGTTGGGAGGGCACAAGGGGAGATGGGGAGCAGAAATTATAGTGAACTGTTTACAGAAGAATGTTTACATCATAATAATAGCAAGTGTTTGTTATTTCTCTACTGTTTCAGATTATGCTAAAGGCTTTGGTGGAAAATTTGGAGTAGAAACTGACAGACAGGATAAGTCTGCTTTGGGCTGGGATCATGTAGAGAAAACTGAAAAGCACGCAAGTCAAAAAGGTATTTTTGTACACACATTATTAATCTGTACCAGACTGAAGATTCACTGCTATTACTTAAAAATAAGGAAGACAGCCATAAACAGTTTTTCCTACAGACATTTTTATTTGATGTAATTAAACAAAACTGTATGTTGCAAACATGTTGATACCCCAGCTTCTTTTGTACGTAGTCACCATTCAGAATTTAGGCATGTAGTGTACAATTTTACCAATTTTTCTATGTTGCCAAGTTGTTAAACCACTGATTAACGCCTTTTTTAAGTTCATCAGCACTTCTGTGCCATTGTACCCTCAAAAACTCTTTCAGTTTCGAGAATAAGTGATAATCAGCTGGGGCTAAACCCAGAATGCGGGGTGGATGTCGAAACATTTCCCACTGAAAACGTGAAGCAAATCCTGTGTCATTCCCACTTCATGTTGCCATGCTTATTGTGGAGGAGGATGACTCCACTGGTTAGCATTCCTTGCCACTTGTTTCTGATGAACTGAACACTCCAAACAAAATGTGTTGTAACTTTTAAACCCAAATACTGAAGACTGCTACTTAAAGAATAGAGTGCCAGATCTGAAGCTACTTCATCTTCCCTTTAATCTCCTCTGGAAGTACCTGGCTCAACTGAGGCAACATCTGCAGTGCTTGTTGGGATTTCTGATATTTTCTTTCTACATTTTTGCTGCTAAAAATACATTAGGACATTTATCATCCACTACTGAACATTCCTTAAATTCTTCTGCACTGTTGTTGGATTGCAACAATACAATTTTGACTTGAAGTCCATTTTTTACAAACTACTACTAAATGTTTCTTTACAACACATGTACACAGTACTTTGATTAAACAACTCGCAGCCATAAAAATATATTAAATAAGTCCCTCTGATTGGCTGTTCACTAAAACAGGCTAAAGTTGATTGGTTGAAATAAAAGTCTCTGATTAGCTGTCCACAGCTAGAAATATTATAGAATTGGTCAGAATAAAAGTAACTTCTATTGGCTGGTTTTCTAGAAAAAATGGATCTAGGCTAATAGCTGCTTACTGCATGTTGATGGTGTACTTAAGTTGACAACATAATTTTTTGTGAATGATACCTTTGGTGTGCCATCTTGATATTTACCATATTTGAAGTAACATAGTGGAACAATAGAATACATTTTTCCAGAAAATTTAAACATGGGGTGTTTTGAAATATTCAAGGTCAAAATTCAAGGTCAATGACCTTTAGAATAAAAATATTCAGAAATCTGCCATTTGGCATATCAGTGTAAAGGTCTATTCATTAGCTTTCCAATGGTACCATTTTCTTTGCTGTAACTTAATTAGAACCAGAACTACAGCCTTTTATGTTGAGACAGACGCATGTAAATTTCGCATAAATTCCAAATTTTCCAGACCTGTAACTTTCTTTTCAGTTGTAATACAGCCCTACAAATTGGTATTTTTCCATCTCTTATCTGGGTCATTGATTGCACCAAATTTGAAAGAAATCTTAAATGGTCAGGTTGAAAATTTTACTTTGCTGTGTTGAATTTGATTGTTTCTTGTTGTTTTCCATATTTTCCAAATATGAGTGAAAGCTTCCTTTGGTGTGACATTCAGAAACTGGGCTTCTGATACAGAAAGTTGAATAAAACATCTGTGCTGCTGCAAAATGAGAGACAGGTTGTTGTGGGAAGCAAAATACCTGTCAAAACACTGTATGGACTGTTACTACTGTAAGAGTTGGTGTAGTACAAATTATTTCAGCAAGTTCGGATGGTTGGGAACAAATGTACTTAGTTGTCATGGAGGAAAGTTCAAGAGAGGACTGTCTTGAAAGGAAGAATTCAAACATCGCTTGGGTCTGGAAAAAGTATTATAGTGTTCTACTGTGAGATCACAGGCACTGATCACCATGGCATTTTCACAACTCTATACATAATGCATGGTTTTCTAAAAGTAAAATGAGAGGCAGAAAGATTTCCTGGCCCAAATTATTTAGTGTCTAGAAACAGAGCATTCCTCATGCCCAAATCCACTAGTGCTAGTGATCCCAACTCTAGAGGTCTGTGGAGCTTCAGCTTGGCGTAAACCATCATTTATCTTAAAATTCTTGTTCTCTTTTTCAGTACTGTTCTTTACAAAGGCCTAAATAAATTCAGTTGTGTTGAATTTGTAGTGCACAACAAAATGTAATTTCCTTTTTCATCAACCACAATTCACTTACTGCATGCACTGCAGTAAGCCTGCTTTAGTAAATTTCTCATATGACATGAAATTATATGTTGTTTTCATGATAGTGTATTTATCAGTGTGTGCTATTGCGTCTGATTACAGCAATCACTTATCTGTTTGGCACTTTTTTCCTTTTAGAATACTGGTAAGCCACTCTTTATAGAGCCTGGAATTCATCTCAGAATGATAATTTGCATCCCCTTTTTGTCCAACAAAATGTAGGCAAACAATTTGCATGACATCATCTCAAAGTAACACACGCGCTAAGTCCGCATCATATGATAAATCTACTAAAGCGGACTTACTGAAATACATGCAGTCGCATTTCAGGGCACAAGAATATTATTTTTAAAGTGAGTTGTGGTTGATGAATAAGGAAATTAAATTTCTGTTGTTCCCATTGCTGCACTACAGATTCAACACAATTGAATTTATTTAGGCCTTTGTCAACAACACTGAAGTATTTGTCAAGAATAAGATACAAAAGGAGACAAAGATTTTTAAGATAAATGATGCTTTACAGTTTGTCAATCCACACTGGGAAGTGTTCCCCAGAGAATCTGGTGTAAGTCAGTAAGTCGTGCACACAAACTTGAAAACAGTTATGTAAAAAGACCACACTGTCTCCCCTCAGGGGCTCAGCATTAATTTGCTGAGTACGGGCTTGTCGAACCCGGGGTCCTGAGCTGTGGGCTGTGAAGCCGTGAAGCCGTTCCACTAGAGACGCCTCTGGAAGCCATAGCTGTCAGGGTAAGGGCTGCAACTGACATTACCGTCTGCAATGTGTACCTCCCTCCTGATAGAGAAGTGCCCCAACATGTGCTGGCTGCTCTGATTGCCCTACTGCCCCCACCTTATTTGGTCCTGGGCAATTTCAACGCCCATAACCCTTTGTGGGGTGGTACCGTGACTACTGGCCGTGGTAGAGATGTTGAGTCCTTACTATCTCAACTCAACCTCTGCCTTTTAAATGATGGTACCCCCACGCATTTTAATGTGGCGCACGGTACCTACTCGGCCATCGACATAACAGTTTGCAGCCCTAGCCTCTTCCCATCTGTCCACTGGAGAGTACATGATGACTTGTATGGTAGTGACCACTTTCCGATCTTCTTGTCACTACCCCACCGTCAGTTTCCCGAGCGATTGCCCTGATGGGCGCTTGATAAGGCTGATTGGGACATTTTTAATTCTGCTGCCATTGTTGGTTCTCTAATGCATCCTAACATCGATGTGGTAGTTGACAGCGTTACCTCGGCCATTATTTCCGCGGCTGAGTGTGCTATCCCCATTTCCTCAGGATCACCACGGCGAAAGACCGTGCCCTGGTGGTCGCCAGAAATTGCTGATGCCATTAGAGACCGCAGGCGCGCTGTGCAGCGTCACAAACGACACCCATCTCTGGATAATCTAATTGTTTTTAAACGGCTTCGTGCCCGAGCCCACCAATTGATTAAAAGACGCAAGCAGGAGTGCTGGGAGAGGTATGTTTCTACCATCGGCTCACGTACCTCTCCATCCCAGGTGTGGATGAAAATCAGGCGTGTTTACGGTTACCAGCGACCCTTCAGTGTACCTGGGATTTCCATAAACGGATCAGTCTGTACTGATCCACAGGCAGTTGCGGAACACATTGCTGTGCACTATATGCAAAATTCAGCTTCCGTGCATTATCCACCAGCCTTTCGCACCCTGAAAGAACGGGAGGAGTGAAAGCGACTCTCCTTCTTGGCTCGCACTGAGGAGCTGTATAATGCCCCCTTCAGTGATTGGGAATTGCTTAGTGCCCTTACACTCTGCCCTGATACAGCCCCTGGGCCAGACTGTGTACACAACCAGATGTTGAAGCACTTGTCCACAGCGTCGAAGCACCATCTGCTAGCCCTGTTTAACTGCATTTGGAGCAATGGTGTGTTTCCCTCTCAATGGAGAGAGAGCACCATCGTCCATGTGCTCAAACCTGGCAAACACCCACACGAATTGGACAGCTACAGACCCATCAGTCTCACCAACGCTCTTTGCAAATTGCTAGAGCGTATGGTGAGCCGCCGGCTCTGTTGGCTCCTTGAGTCTCGCGGTCTACTGTCTCCATGTCAGGGTGGTTTCCGCAAAGGACGCTCAGCATTGGACAGTCTTGTACACCTTAAGTCCACTATCCGAACGGCTTTCGCTAGACGTCAGCATTTGATAGCGGTCTTTTTTGATTTGTCCAAGGCTTATGATACTACCTGGCGACACCACATTCTTCGAACGTTACATGGTTGGGGCTTTCGGGGCTCGCTCCCCATTTTTAAACAAAACTTTTTAACACTGCGTACATTTCGTGTACAGATTGGCGCATCTTGTAGTTTGTTGCACATCCAGGAGAATGGAGTTCCACAGGGCTCCATGTTGAGTGTTCCCTTGTTTTTAGTCGCCATTAATGGCCTAGCGGCAGCAGTAGGTTCATCAGTATCTCCCTCCTTATATGCAGACGATTTCTGCATCTATTTTAGCTCCTCAAGCATGCATGTTGCTGAACGCCAGCTGCAGGGAGCCATACGAAAGGCACAGGCATGGGCATTCTCCCACGGTTTCCAGTTCTCTGCCACCAAGACGTGCGTTATGCACTTTTGTCGGCATCGAACTGTTCACCCAGATCCAGAGCTCTACATTGATGACCAGCTACTTAACGTAGTGGAAATGCATTGTTTCTTGGGGTTAGTGTTCGACGACCGCCTGACTTGGGTTCCCCATATTCGTCAACTCAAGCAGAAGTGCTGGCAGCACCTTAATGCCCTCCGCTGTCTTAGCAACACCACTTGGGGAGCAGACCGCTGTACGCTGCTGCAGTGCTATAAGGCGCTTGTTCTGTCCAGATTGGACTACGGCAGCGTTGCCTATGGCTCGGCATCACCTTCAGCTCTGCAGACGTTGAATCCAATCCATCACAGTGGAGTTAGGCTTGCAACAGGAGCCTTTCGAACAAGCCCTGTGACTAGTCTCCTTGTGGAGGCCGGTGTGCTGTCTCTACATATCAGGCGCGAACAACTGCTTGCCAATTATGCTGCTACCGTCTGTGGTTTACCTAACCATCCAAACCACCATCTCCTCTTTCCTCTAACTGACCTCCACATTCCGCAGAGACGGCCGAGATCAGGGTTGACAGTTGGTGTCCGTGTTAGGTCTCTCCTGACTCAATTGGAGTCTGCTCCTGTCCCGCCTTTATTTAGATACCAGTCGCACACACCACCATGGTGTATACAGCAGCCTGACATTCGGCTGGAGCTGTTACGGTACTCTAAACTCTCAGTCCACCCTGAGACCTTTCGTCGCTAATTCCTATCAATTCTTGACGGCTTCCGAGGCTCTACGCTAGTGTACACCGACGGCTCAATGGTGGATGGTCATGTCGGATTTGCTTACACACTTGCAGGAACAATGAGTTGCGCTCCCTGCCAGATGGCTGCAGTGTATTCACTGCAGAGCTGGTAGCGATCTACCGCGCACTTAAACATATCCGTTCCTGCCCTGGGGAGTCCTTCATCATTTGTAGCGACTCCCTGAGCGGTTTACAGGCCATCGACCAGTGTTTCCCGCACAATTGTTTGGTTGTTGCCATACACGAGTCCTTGTATACCATTGGACAACATGGGCAGTCGGTGGCATTCCTTTGGACTCCGGGACACGTCGGGATAGATGGCAACGAGCTGGCTGTCAGGCTGGCCAAAGAGGCCACCCACAAGCCTGTCCTCAATATAGGCATTCCATCTGCTGATCTCCGTTGTACACTACGCCGTAAAGTTCTCGGTTTGTGGAGTAGTGAATGGCGCTCTCTACAGGTTCCCAAAAAACTGAGGAGTATAAAGGAGACAACAAACGTGTGGAGGACCTCTCTGCGGGCCCCTCGCAGAGACTCTGTTGTTCTTTACCAGCTGTGTATCGGCCATACTTGGCTTACGCACGGCCCTTCTCCGTCGCGAGGATCCTCCCGAGTGTCGATGTGGTGCGCGTCTGACAGTCGCCCACATCGTCTTGGAATGCCTGGACTTAGCAGCGCAGAGAGAGAATTTTAATCTCCCTGACGATTTGAAACTTGTTTTAGCTGACAATGCCTCTATGGCTGACGCAGTTTTAAATTTTATTCGTGCGAGTGGGTTTTACCGGTCCATTTGATTTTTAGTACTCTATTCATTACATATTTGTTATCCGCTCGCCTACCATTTTAGGCGGGTGGTTTTAATGTGCAAAAGAGGCCAGATACCTTACTACCATGTCTGTGGTCACCTGGCCAGGACACTCTTTTATCGCCTTTCCACCTTCTCTTCTTTTATCCGTTTTTACTTTTATTCTTTTACTTCTTGACTTGTTACACCCCTTTGCTTGATGAATTTTAATCAATCGTTTTCTATTGCATTGTAGTGCTTTTTTTTATTCTACAGTCTACGGTTGGAACAAGGGACTGATAACCGTAGTCGTTTAGTCCCTTTAAAAATCAAACCATCCATCCATCCACACTGTCTTGACATAGCAGTAGAACCATTGCTGCTCCAATAAACAACTGTAACACCAGCAGTGACACCTCAAGCCACAGCAAAAGCAGTAGGTTTAAATTTAATCATAATTCTTTCCTGAAATCTTTGCATTGAGCAGCAGAAGATCATCAATAACTGACAATCAATGAAATAGATAGGACCAGGCCTGGAGCTGTGAATCAGTTGATTTTGGGAAGTATCTGGGTCACCCATGAAGAACATTATGTATGATGCATTGTAAGATAGGGTCACAGCATGTGTCTGCCACAGTGCTGCGAGTGGCCCATGATGGGAACCCATCCAAGGTATTTTGCCGTTTGATGTCAATGTTGAAACAGGACATTTTGTGTTGGTCAAATGCCGGGTCTGGTCCTGAGAGTAGTCAAGAAAGCACGTCTGTGTTGGCATGTTGAGCAGTAGGCTTATATTTAATGGTGTAATTTTAATAAATAAGGGAGAGAGTCCAATGCTCGAGTCTTTGAGCTGTTCACTCTGGGAGCCGAGTGTGTGGCCCAGAGTCCGACCAACGGTTTGTGGTCGGTAATGAGGGAAAACTTGCTCCCAAAAAGGTACACATGGAACTGCATAGATGATCACCAGTGCCTGCTTCTCTACCTGAGAGTAGTTTCTTTGAGCAAGTGTCAATGTCTTGGACACATATGCTATTGGTTGTTCAGTACCATAATCATTATGTTGTGCCAACACTGATCTGACACCTAAAGGGGGTGTGTCCGCCACCAAAATAACGGTACACGAAATGTTGGCGGATGTATAACTGCCATCTCTAGGTGAGGTGAGGAGACTTTAATGCTGCATAGTATGACCCCCAATCGTTCCCTTCTTGACCATGCCATGGGAAGAATGTAAGGTGAGGTATCATGGTGAGGCGTGTGCCCCTTGATACTTGGTTGTGTAATAGGACAGATGGGGAATCCTTTATAACAACCAAGTAATTTTTTTGGAAGATAAATTTGGAGAGGTGAATGGTATGTCCAAAATGAGGTCCGGGTCAGTCTTGATAATGAGATTATCCCCGGACCAGTCTCGGGCATTGCTCACCTGTGACAAGCTGGGTGATGTTCCTGTCACAATAATGCCTTATAAGATGTTTAAAATGGTGCAGGGCATAATTTTTCAGATATGCCAAGTATTAAGATTGGTCTGTAATGATCACAAATTATCGTAAAAAAATTACAGTCTCTGTTAAAATTACAGACTTCGCTACTTATGTTAGTAGTTCGACAAAACAGTATTTCTCATTTCCTTTTTTTAAACCAGTATTGTTTGTGATATAACACAATGCTCTTTTTATCATCTGTTTGGCTCAGACTGTATAATATTCACAAACACTGTAGTAGAACTTCATAACTTCATTACTGTGGGTAAGTAAACTTGTAGATACGTTGCGATTTGGTGTTCTAATGTTCATGCTGTTGTATCACTATTGTGTATAGCTCGGTTGTCGAGTACAATTAAATTATCTCTCGAACTTTATTTAGCCTCTTTTGGGCATAGGCAAACAAATGTAAAGGTCTTTTTCTCTTCTAACGTCACAAATTCTGTTTCAGAGGTATATTTATTTTTTAATTGATTTTTAGTAGTTGCCTTCACATGTTTTTTCAAATTATTTTCAAACAATACAATTAGGCTTCAAATGAAGATTGATAGTTTTAATTTTTTTTTCTCTAATGTTTGTTAAGCTTATGAGAATTAACTGCAGGGTCATCAGTCCCTAAACTTACAAACTACTTATGAACTAACTTATACTAAAGATAACACAAACATCCATGCTCAAGGGAGGACTCAGAACATAGCACCTCAATGCATTTGGCCACTCCGCTGCGGCAAGATTGATAGTGTCAGTTCTACCCTCCCTATTACATCCCAGTTCTCTTGTACCCATTACGGATAGCTTCTTTTCAAACTTGGCATCTCTGATTTTCCATAGAGACCTCCTTTTGCAATCTGACGATGAGCTACGGAAGAATCTAGAGTAGCGAGGTGTGCGTTTCATCTGGTGCATCTACAGGCGTCCAAAGGACAAGAGGGTTGCTGCCGGTGCCTTCATCTTGGCTTTTTAGGGCAACTTGTTGCCTGAGAAGGTCAAGGCGATGATTTTCCAGTGCAATATCGAACCATACATTCATACCCCAATGCACTGCTTTAAGTGCTGGAGGTTTTGGCATATGTCCTCCCAGTGTGATGCCAACCCCACCTCTCAGGCATGTGGATGTGCGTCACATCCAGTCGTCCCTTGTACCCCTCTTCGAGTATGTGTTAACTGTGGCCAGCATCACTCCCCCTGCTAACCAGACTTAAAAGTTCTGCACCAAGAGTGAAAAATAATGGAGTACAAAACCCTCGACAGACTGACCTACTCAGAGACATAGTGCAAGTACCGTAAGCTCCACCCGTGAACGTGACAACAAGATATGCCACAGTAGCTTTTCCATCGATAACCGCAGCAACCTTACTTCAATCCTTGCAATCAATGCCAGTTGGCCCCCAGGCCCGATCGACTGCATCCGCCCCCTTGACGGTTGGGGGGGGGGGGGCACTCCCTCTTCGGTTGCTGCCAAACTTTTCACATTGGGAGCAACGATTCCCCAAACACTGGGGACGTCGGTCCCCAACTCGCAGTCAGAGAAGGAACAGGGTTCTCTGGCTCCTCTCATTTAGAAGGGGTCCCTCGGGACACTCCCTTCCGAGGATTCTCCACATGGCAAAGAGGATCCCAGTGAATTGCTGTAGGATTTCCAATTGCTGATCAAAGGGCCTCCCGCTCTTCGTCAGCCCCTGAAGCCACGTCTGAGAAACCCTCCCAGCCCTGAAAACCAAAGGGCCAGTGAGAGGCAAAGAAAAACACCACCACCTAGAAGGAATCTTTGGTGGCTTCAAAGCCATAGACACCCACATCCTCTGCTTTAGAGGATGAGGATGAGATCCTCGCATCTCCTGAGGATCTCATGCTATCTGAATCGCAAGAAGTTATGGTTTACAATTCTGTAGATTCTGAGCAGATTGCAGATGATGTTTGAATGGAATAATCTACTTCTCATCTTTTTATTATGGCTTTTGAGTTTTGAGACAAAGTAATTCTTCAATGGAATTGCAACATTTTTCAACCACCTAGTTGAGCTGCAGCAGTTGTTGTGCTGTTTCCCCAATGCTCTGTTTGGCACTGCAGAAAACTTGGTTTCCTGCCCAGCAGACCCTAGTCCTTTCGCAACTGTCAGGGCTACTACAAAAACCACGCACTGCATCAGTCTGGGTCTATATCTTGCCACTGTCCCCAGTGCTGCCGTACCCTTTCCACATGATCCTAGAGGCAGTTGCTGTTCCAATCCAGGCCATACAAGAATTCATCATCTGTTCCATTTACATTCCCATAGATGAGGCTCTCTCTCTCACTGACATCACTGCATTGATCGTGCAACTATCTCCACCATTTCTCCTTTTTGGGGATTTTAATGCCCACCACCCATTGTGGGGTGGAAAACAGACAACAGGTCGTGGCACGGACGTAGAGAAGCTTTTGTCACAGCCAGACCGTCTGCCCTTTAAACACTGGTGCTCCCACGCATTTTTGCGTGGTGTGAGGCACATTTTCTGCCATAGATCTGTCTGTCTGTAACCAGAGCCTGCTCCTGCATTTTCGTTGGAGGATCCATGACGATCTTAGTAGTAGCACCATTTTCCTATCCTTTTCTTGCTCATGCATTTTCAACCTGCAGGCCGCCCGCCTCGATGGTCTCTCTGTAGAGCTGATTGGCAGGGTTAAACCTCAGCTGCTACAGTTCCTGCACTGCTGCCAGCCAACGTGGACACGGTAGTTCAACAGGTCATAGCTGCCATCGTTTCCGCCACCGAGGCAACTGTTCCCACCAGTTACAACTACCCTCGGCGTAAGCTGTGCCCTCATGGATGCCATAGATTGCTGAGGCCATCCGGGATCGTTGGCGGGTGCTCCAGCGCCAGCCCGCCATAGAAGACCTGATTGCCTTTAAACAGCTCTGAGCCCGAGGTCAACAGCTCATCCGGCAGCATAAGCAGGACTGTTGGGAGAAGTATGTCACTACCGACGGCTCTCGCACCTCCCCATCTCCGGTGTGGTCCCAGGTTAGGCACCTTTTCAGGTACCATCCGCCGGCAGTGATCCCTAGCCTACACATTCAGAGTACTATATGTACAGACCCAACTGCTATCACTGAGCACGTGGGGGACCATTATGCTCGCAACTTCCGACTGCAACTGCAGTGCAGCCTTCTGCACCCTCAAAGAGCGGGTCAAACGATGACAGCTATCTTTTCATACATGCCACAAGAAAATGTACAGTGTTCCGATCAGTGAGTGGGAGTTACAAACTGCCCTTGCCGCATGTCCTGATACTTCTCCAGGACCAGGTCAGATCCACAGCCAGTTACTCCGTCACCTTTCAGTAGAGTTAAGACACCAGCTTCTCGCCCTGTGTAACCATCTATCGGCAGAGAGGGTTTTCCCGTCACAATGGAGCTGATACTTACCACCCGATTAGCCTCACCAATGTTCTGTGCAAGCTCTTTGAACGTGTGGTGAGTCGGTGGCACATGTGGATCCTTGAACATCGGGGGGTCTCCTGTCCCCAAAACAGGGGCCTTCTGTCTAGGCCACTCCACTATTGACAACCTAGAAGCTCTAGAGTCTGTCATTGGTACGGCATTTACTAGGCGTTAGCACCTTGTTGCCGTCTTTTTTTGACCTCTGGAAGGCGTATGATACCACCTGGCGGCCTACACTGCTTCCTGTTTTTATTCAGAACTTCCTTTCACTCTGCTCTTTTCAGGTTTGGCTCGGTACCTCCCTCAGCTCAGCTCACCTCACATATAGGAGAATGGAGTCCCACAGGACTCCGTCCTTAGTGTTCCTCCTTTTTGATTGCTATTGACAGCCTTGCTGCAGTGGTGGGTTCGTCAGTTTCCTCCTCACTGTATGCCGATGACTTCTGCATGTACTTCAGTTCCACTGGCATTGGTGTCGTTGAAAGGTATCTGCAGGGATCCATTAGAAAAGTGCAGTCCTGGGCCTTAGCCCATCGGTTCTGGTTCTCTGCCTCCAAAACCTGGGTCATGGACTTTTGTCGCCATCGGGCAGTGCACCCAGACCCCGAACTGTTTTTGGGTGATGACCATTGCTTTGAAGAGATGCATTGCTTCCTCAGCTTGCTGTTCGGTGCCCAGCTCGTGTTGGTCCCACACCTTCAACAGCTGCAAAAAAAAAAAAAAAAAAAAAAAAAAAATAAAATCACAAAATGGCAGCCTGGTATACGATTTTATGGCTGCTTCTGCCTTGCTTGTCTTGGACCAAGTTCATCATAGTGGCATCCATTTAGTGACAGGGGCCTTCCGCACGAGTCCATTGGCAAGTCTTCTTGCTGAAGCTGGGGTTCCTCCACTGCGAATCTGCTGGCAACAGCTACTGGCTTTGTTCGCAGCCCAAATTCGTGCCTCACCTCACCACCCAAATTACAGGCTTCTCTTCCCAGCTGCTGTCCTCCCTTCCCCATGGCGATGGCCAAGGTCAGGTCTCCAGATTATGGTTTGTGTTCATTCCCTTCTTTCGTCCCTCGAGTCCCTTCCTATTCCTCCCACTTTTCACTACACTTTTCATACTTTCCTTGGTCCATTCCTCACCTGCAGTTTCGGTTAGACTTGTCCAGTGACTCAAAAGCCTCTGTTTGACCATTGACCCTCTGTCACTAGTTCCAGGCACTAATCAATTCATTCCATGGTGCAGAAGTAGTATATGTAGATGGTTCCCTTGTAGACGGCTGTGCTGGGTACGCGTATGTTCATGGTGACCACGTTGAGCAGCATTCCTTGCCCTGTGGGAGTAGCATTTTTACAGTTGAGCTGGTGGCTATCTCTCAGGCTCTTCAACATTTCTGAGTCTGCCCCAGGGAATCTATAGTTATCTGTAGTGACTCCCTGAGTGGCTTGCAAGCACTTTACTAGTTCCTTCCCAAGCACCATATGGGGCAGTCAATTCAAGAGGCTGTCTTCACCCTTGGCGAGTCAGGCTGTTCGGTGGTTTTCATTTGGACTCCAGTCCTCAATGGCATCCTGGGAATTGAATGTGTCAATTGCCTGTCCAAGCAGGCCACCACATATCAGCCCTTTGAGATTGGTCTCCATGCAGGACAGGGATCTCCGACTGGAAATGATCCGCAAGGTCCTTGTGTTTTGGAATTAGGAATGGACTGACTTGAATGAGCTGAAAAACCTCCATGTAGTTAAGTCCTGTACGGCTGTGTGGAGGTCTTCCCTCTGGGCCTCTCTTTTTTAGCCGCCTTGAGGCAGTCTTTCATCCTGCCCTCTGCGGCTCCTTTGATTTTAGCTGATGGTGCTACTATGGTTGACCGTGTTTTAAGTTGTATTCGCGCAGCTGGCTTTTATTGTTCTGTTTAGTGGTAGGCTTATATGCCAGGTTTCTTGGACCACCAGTCACCCAGAACTTTTAATCTGTTGTCTCTTTAATGGTTTATGTTTTGTTCTTAACTGGAGGATTTCAGTGTGTGCAGAGTGGCTGTCTCATCCTGTATTATCCTCATGATCAGGCAGCCAGAATCTTCTGCAGTGATGTTTTAGCTCCGTTGTCTATTTGGTCAACTCCTAATGTGTCTTCCTTTGATGTTGTCATTTTAGCATTCATTGTCTTTCTGCATCAAGTGTATACTGGGTGTGGAGCAGTATATTATAAATTGTTACGCTTCTGATGTAGCCTCCTAGCTGGGAACAGTGGACTGATAACCCAGCAGTTCTGTCCCCTTTAGAAACCCCTACAACAACAACAACAACAACAACAACAACAACAACAATAATCTACCATCCACACTTCCAGGTCAGGTGCCAACTGAACCACTACATTACTGATCCGAGTGTTAGCAGATGTGGTCTTACAAGACGGATGGGAGCAACTGAAATCACAACGCTGACTCAGCCCTTGCAAACCCGTCCTCCATGACCGATAAGATTCATCTGGCTGTTTGTGGTATTGATGGAATTCGAGGCGCAATGTGACAATGTGAAATTATTGGGAATAATAATTTTACAGCAATACGCACATTTCCTCGAATGTTAGTGCCACTGGATTGTATAGGGGAGCCAACTTCTTGAGTAAGAAAAATGTTTATGGGGAAGCCCAAGGAAGAAAGAGCAGCCATTTTAGTGGGTCTTCAGAGACCTGAAATACAGCAAAGTGCTGTTTAAGCCACTGCAAATAAGTGTCCCAATCTTCCTTGGTGTCATTAAAGGGCAGAAATGCAGGTGGGCAGAATTCCGCTGATGAAGTGACCACTGCCAGGACGGGTTGTGACCCTGACTTGTAAGTGCCTGGCCAGAAGTTGAATTTCCTGTCGTAACAAGTCGGTTTATTATTAATGCAGGAGCAGCTGTTGTTGTTGCTGCTTCACGAGTTGCACGAGTTTTTTGTCCTTGAGACATTGTTAACTTTTTACCTTATTGCCAATTATTGACACACAAGTCCAACCGGATTGGGAGAGACTAGGAAATGACCAATTGACTGAGGGCATCGGTGGAGAGTCGCCACAAACAA
This sequence comes from Locusta migratoria, assembly GCA_026315105.1. Taxonomy (NCBI): domain Eukaryota; kingdom Metazoa; phylum Arthropoda; class Insecta; order Orthoptera; family Acrididae; genus Locusta; species Locusta migratoria. The sequence goes on along the minus strand of CM048755.1, from coordinate 76,791,594 downwards.
ACACCATGAAACGACACAAACAGAGAAGACAGACAATGGCATCAACAAGATGGAATTGCGAGTCAAATTCAAGATCCAAAGTGGAACCAAGATGTAGCTGAGTAAGGAACCAGAAGACAGTGATGTCACCAATGAACTATACCAGAGTACAGTCAAGACATGGCTGAGGAGCGTAGCGTGGCTTCTTGCTCTATATAGTGTGGCAGCAAGTGCGGATGGGCCTGCGCAGTAGGCATGTCTCCGCACGCAACACTGTAGTGGCAATGACAGTGCTCGTGGGTTACGCACATCGCCTAGTGGCCACCGTCGAAGTCCATATGTTCTGGCAGGCTCTCGAACTCATCAGGCCAGAATACCAGAATATGCACTTGTCATAACTGCTACACAATAACATTCTACAACAAGTAATAATATTCACAGAATTTACAACTTAAGCTGCGAATGGGTAAAGTTGAAAATATGTACCCAGCCGGGATTCGAACCCAGCTCTCCTGCTTTCTAGGCAGTTGCGCTGACCCCTATACCACTGGGGACACAGTGATCACCGCCAATGCAAGGACTACTGAAGCATGCCTCCCATCAGATACAAGTTCTTAACTTTTTCCTGCCCACTATTACTCAAACTCATGGTATTTGCAACCTCTTTTCGTAAGAGTAAGGGCCAAGGAGTGCCTGCACATTAAAGACAGGAACATTGCCCGTAATCTACTAATTTCATAAGTTATATATATATATAAATGAGACATCAGTTCTCCTCTCCTTGATTAGTTTTATGAAGAATTAATAAATAGCTAGGACAAATAGATAATGCTTATTGTACTCTTTTTATAACATTCAGAGGCTTGATTACCATGATACTTTGATGTTTGCAAAATACATTGGGATTTCTGATAGCTTATTTTGATTTTTATAGATTATGCCGTTGGTTTTGGAGGAAAATTTGGTGTCCAAGCAGACAGGCAAGATAAGTCAGCAGTTGGTTGGGATCATCATGAAAATCTTCACCAACATGAAAGTCAGACGGATCATAAACAGGTAAAATACTTAACTGATAGTAAGAATTTACTAATAAGAGCTTCAATACAGTAGAAAGCCAAACACTCTTTTAGAACAGTGTGTATCCACATTCAAACTCATTCACAGCCTATTAGAAGTTTGTTTTCATTTCCTGTGCTTTTCAGAGACACAGGTACGCCACATACAGTTGTTTTAACATTAATTTAGTATCATTATGTAGTCTTATCTTGTTAGGCTGATTTCAGTTAAGAACTAAGCCATGGGCTATGGACAGTGTCTGCTGCAACTATCAAACTGCAATTACAGTGCAATATAAACTGTGTGTTCTACTTTGTACATTACTCAGTTTATGCATTTTCCTTCTATTCTGCCTATTCATCATTCTGATTCTTAGAAATAACATTATGTAACACATGAATCTGCTGAATTTTTGACTGTTCAATTGGTTTCAGTCAGAGAGCATTTTCCAAGTATATTATTTATAAGCAACACCTGTTGTTAAAAAAATCATCATCGGGTTACCTGCCAGGTGTTATCTTCTGGTACTCTTCACAGTATGGTCACCTGTTTTGCTACTTAATTGTACTTAAAAAAAGGTAAAGCAGTCTACAATCCGAAGATTGGTTTGAGCACCACAGTGCTTTAGGAGGCATGGTCCTGTGTGGAGGTGGTATGCTGCTGCCTTCCTCTGACCTTCGAACTGACTTACCCATCCAGTTATAGGGGGACCTACAGTTTAATGTGGATTCCAAACCATGGTGCTACTCAGTATTTTTCACATGAGCGACATTGCCAGAGATGTAAGAAGTGAAAAGTGATAGATAAAAATCCTAGGACTTGACAGGGATCGAACCTGCGACTTTTGGATTCTTAGCCTGTTACTCTACCTCTGTGCTGCCAAGCCACACACGTCTGCAAGAAACCTGTCATTATGTTCAGTCCAATCGACTACTATTATCTATGTGTGGACAGCCTACACAGATACTTAAGTAACCTCTGTGTTAGGACACACACACACACACACACACACACACACACACACACACACACACACACACACACACTTGCACCTGCACCTGCACCTCAATGGTGATGAAGATAGTTTTGATTCCAAAGTAATCTCATAGTTTCAGCCATCTCCTAATTAGGCTATGTCTATTTCCTGTCACTGGTGACACTGTTTCTATGTTGCTCTGTCCATTCCCATTGTTAGCACCCAGGTTAACCAATTTCTTGCTCCAGCTTTCATCCCTCTCATAGGTAGGAGATTATCATAGCATTGTAGCCTCATGTCCAATGAGGTAACAAAATTCATGGTGTGCCTTCTAATATTGTGCCAGACCCACTTTTGCCCAGAAAAGTGCGGCAGTTCAATGTGGCGTGTATGGAATACTCAGAAATCGATGTAATTTACAAGTCGCGCGCCCCGCAATTTGCGGTGCGCCACCAGATGCTGCACAGGAATCACGACAGGCCTTAGCCATGAGTGGATGTACGAGGAAGCGGGATGACACGACCAGGATGCCACCTGACAAGGAAAAGCATGTTCTAAGCTGGGCAGCCGAGCCACTCGCTCAGTTGCTGTATGGATGCAAAGCTGTACTGTATAGTAAATAAAAGTATTTTAAGTCAAAAAAGTGGTGACGAAGTCTTCTCATCCACATGTGCTGTAGCTTCACAATGGACAAGCTGCTTCGAGCTGTCTGTGCCCACCTTCAGGGTCTTCTGTCGTTGATCACAGAACATCAACAACTGTTAGTAGCAGCCGTGTCCTCCCTGGCGTACGCAGTATGACATTCAGCCTCAGGGGCAGCTGCCGGTGTGCCGTCGGCGGTGGCGGTGCCTCCTTTCCCATCATTTGAGATGACTGCTGGCGAATAGGAATCTTACAAGCAATTTCTGCATCAACATTTTGTGGCTTTTTCAGTGCAGGACCGGGGTAAGAAAAAAGCCTTGTTTTTGTCGTGGTTGTCCCCATATATGCATCATAGGCAACTTGAAATTTCCCCTCTTCGGGACCCCGTTGTGCTGTCGTTCCCTGAAATGTGTTTCCTTTTTTCGGGCTATTATGTCAAACAGTCCCATGTACTAGCGTCTATGCTCACCTTTCACAGGAATCGGAAACAACCATCACAATTGTACAAGGAATGGGTTAGGGAACTTTGTGGTCTGGCCAGGCGCTGCTGCTTTATTTCCAAACCTCACAACAATTCGTATGCAGAATCAATAGTTAGGGAGGTGGTGATTTACTTTGCACCGGATACTGAAATCCACAGACAACTGTTACAGATTGAAGATCCTACCCTTATGAAGTTACTAGAATAGCCACGCTGTATGAAATGTTTATTGCTGTCAATTCTCAGTTAGATCAGTGGGCTGGAATTTCACCAGTACAGGTTGCCCCGGTATGCGGGCCACCGTCTGTCGCTTCGTCTGCTCTGCAAAGCAGGACAACACCTTGTGCCATATTTACTACTCCAGCACAGCAGGGTAATGCCAGCTCACCCGGGTAATGCCAGCTCACCCGACAACTGGATGTCTTGCCCTGGTTGTTTTATTAAACATGACCACGCTCGATGCCCTCAGCGGTGGGCAATTTGTCAAAATTGTCAAAAACAACAGTCTGTTGTACAAAATCCTGTATACAGCCAGTGGTTGGAGATACATCTGATGTTGACGAATCCCCCGTGATGGTCCACAAAGTTACAGACATTTCCCCTGAGTTCTCCAAAATTAAAATTCATATTAAAATTCTGGGCCACAACGTGTCCTTGCAAGTCGATACCGGTGCGGCGGCTACTCTTTTAAGTACCACCACATACAATGAGTTAGGTTCCCCTCAGCTCTCACCAGTAACATGTAAGTTGTGAGGGTACGGCAATCAACAGATCCCTGTTCGGGGGCAATTTCAGACTGCCGCCCAATACAAATCAGTTTCCTGGCTGTTAACTTTCATCGTCATGACAATCCATGGACACGGCTAATTTGTTCGGTTTAGACGCCTCCAAAAGCTTTGGGTTTACAGTGGACGACTCTATTCATTTTGTGTCAGAGAGGGTCTCGTTCCATGTAGTCTCCACTCTTTGCAACAAATTTGCTCCCCTATTTTCTCCGGGACTGGTTTGGGCACACGGCTTTGAGGCAAACCTCCCTCTCAAACCAAGGACCATACCAATATTTAAAGGAGTTCGGCCTATTGCAGTCAGTATGCGTTCTGCTCTCAACCAGGAACTTGAGAGATTGGTCCATGAAGGGGTTATGTTCCCTGTCAGATCTAGCGAGTGGTATCCCCCTTGGTGGTCGTGTGGAAACCTAGTGCACAGTTACAGCTATGTGGGGTTTTCAAACCAACAGTTAGTGCCGATTGTCAGTTGGATACATACCCCATGCCTCGTCTGGAAGATCTGATTTCTAAGCTGGCTGGAGGGGCCTGTTTCTCAAAGTTAGTCCTAGCTGAAACGTATTTTCAGTTACCTCTGAGTCAAGAAGCTCAATGTTGCTTGGCGTTGAACACCCCTTTCTGAGTCCATAAATACCAGCATCTGCCGTTAGGGGTTTCCAGTGCACCCGCAATATTGCAGAGGCTCTAAGAGCAGCTTTTGCAACCAATAGATGCTTGTGTGAATTAATTAGACAATGTTGTGGTCAGGGGAAACACCCTTGCGGCTCATATCGCCAACCTTCAACAGGTTTTTCATGTCCTGTCCAACTCTAGTCTCAAATGTAACTTGGCAAAATCTGTTTTTCCAGCTGAATATAGTATACCTTAGGCTGGAAGTGTCTCGCAAGGCGTTACCTATGTAAAGGAATACATGGAAGTGGTAGCCTCCATGCCTACCCCACAGAATTTAAGGGAACTACAAGCCTTCCTTGGAAAATTGGCATATTATCATCGGTTTCTTCTGCTTCAGCCTCTATTGGTAAACCCCTTCATGACTTGTTGCGCAAAGATGATGCTTTTGAATGGTCTCCTGCCTGTCAGGCTGCTTTTGAGTGCCTTAAACTATTATTGTTGTCTTGAACATGTTTGGCCACATAGTCTCCAAAATTGCTCCTAGTAGTTGCGGCAGACGCCTCACAGTACGGGGTGGGAGCGGTGCTATCACACCGGTACTCAGACGGCATCGAACAGCCCCCTGGTGTTCACATCTAAAACCCTCACCCTGACGCAGGAACGATATTCCCAGGTATAGAAAGAGCCACTTGTGATAATTTGTGCAGTAAAAAAGTTCTACGTGTTCTTATACAGCAACCACTTCACTTTAATGACCAACCATTGGCCTTTTGTGGCCCTCTTTTGGCTGGATGCGGCCCTACCAGACAAGTCCGTCCACCGTCTCCATCAGTGGGCCTTACACCTGTATCATTTTCAGTACAACATAGTTTACCGCCCCACTTTACAACAGGCTAATGTGGACACATTATCGCGGCTCCCGCTTGGGGCAGATCAACAGTTTCATAACCTCTCCTCTCCTCTGATTTGGAGCCAAGTGGAAGGCTTAAACCAGAGGCTCAGACGATTCTGCGAAGATCTGGGCTGCAAATTTCTCGACCTCCGCTATCGGGTGGAGAAATGTAGGGTTCCCTCGAATAGGTCAGGCGTGCACTACATGCAGGAAGTGGCTACAAGGGTAGCGGAGTACGTGTGGAGTGCACATGCAGGTTTTTTAGGTTAGAGAAATCCCTCCCTAGGCCCGACAAGATGCCTCCTGAGCCGCGACAAGGTAGCAGTAGGCAGAACACAACAAGGAAGGAAATGATCAATGTAGTAGTAGTTAACTGGAGGAGTGTCTATAGAAAGGTCCCAGAATTGCTCTCAATAATAAACGATCACAATACCCACATAGTACTAGGGATGGAAAGTTGGCTGAAACCAGATGTAAACAGTAATGAGATTCTAAACTCAGACTGGAATGTTTACTGCAGGGGGAGGCGTGTTTATAGCAATAAAAAGTGCACTAGTATCGAAGGAAATAGACAGAGATCCGAAGTGTGAAATAATTTGGGTGAAGGTCACGGTTAAAGCAGGCTCGAACATGGTAATCGGATGCTTCTATAGGCCTCCTGGCTTAGCAGCTGTTGTGGCAGAACACGTGAAGGATAATTTGGAAAATATTTAGAGTAAATTTCCCAATCATGTTATAGTTTTTGGAGGAGATTTTAATGTTCCCGATATAGATTGGGAGACTCAAATGTTTATTACAGGTGGCAGGGACAAAGAATCCAGTGAAATTGTGCATTATCTGAAAACTACCTTGAGCAGTTAAACAGAGAACCAACTCATGGTGACAACATGTTAGACCTTCTGGTGACAAACAGAGCCGAACTATTCGGAACAGTTAATGCCGAACAGGGAATCAGCGATCATAAAGCAGTTACAGCATCGGTAATTTCAGCCATAAATAGAAATATTAAAAAATGTAGGAAGATTTTTTCTGTTCGGAAAAAGTGACAAAAAGGGGATTTCAGAGTACTTGACGGCTCAGCACAGAAGTTTTATCTTAAGTACAGATGATGTTGAGGAACAGTGGTCTAAGTTCAAATCCATTGTACAATATGCATTAGATGAGTATGTACATAGCAAGGTCGTAAGAGATGGAAAGGAGCCACCATGGTACAACAACCGAATTAGAAAGCTGCTACGGAAGCAAAGGGAACTTCACTGCAAACATAAACGTAGCCATAGCCTTGTAGACAAACAAAAATTACACGAAGCGAAATGTAGCGTGAGGACGCCTATGCAAGAGGCGTTCAACGAATTTGAAAGTAGAGGTCTTTGTACTGACTTGACTGAGAATCCTAAGAAATTTTGGTCTTACGTCAAAGCGGTTGGTGGATCGAAATGAAGTGTCCAGACACTCTGTGACGTAAATGGCATTGAAACAAAGGATGACACTCTAAAGGCGGAATTACTAAATGTCTTTTTCCAAAGCTGTTTCACAGAGGAAGATTGCACTGTTGTTCCTTCCTTAGATTGTCGCACAGATTACAAAATGGCAGATATCGAAATAATTGACAGAGGGATAGAAAAACAATTAAAATCGCTCCAAAGAGGAAATGCCGCAGTACCTGATGGGATACCAGTTTGTTTTTACTGAGAGTACGCGAAGGGACTGGCCCTCCTTCTCGCAGTGGTGTATCGTAGATCTCTAGAAGAGCATAGCGTTCCGAAAGATTGGAAAATGGCGCAGGTCATCCCCATTTTCAAGAAGGGTCCTCGAACAGATGTGCAGAACTATAGGCCTATATCTCTAACGTCGGTCAGTTGTAGAATTTTGGAACATGTATTATGTTCGAATATAATGACATTTCTCGATACTAAGAATCTGCTCTGTAGGAATCAGCATGGGTTTTGAAAAAGGCGTTCGTGTGAAACCCAGCTCGTGCTATTCGTCCACGAGACTCAGAGGGCCATAGACACGTGTTCTCAGGTAGATGCTGTGTTTCTTGACTTCCGCAAGGCGTTTGATACAGATCCCCACAAACGTTTAATGAACAAAGTAAGAGCATATGGTCTATCAGACCAATTTTGTGATTGGATTGAGGAATTCCTAGATAACAGAAAGCAGCAGGTCATTCTCAATGGAGAGAAGTCTTCCGAAGTAGGAGTTATGTCAGGTGTGCCACAGGGGAGTGTCATGGGTCCGTTGCTGTTCACGATATATATATATAAATGACCTTGCGGATAACATCGGAAGTTCACTGAGGCTTTTAGCGAATGATGCGGTAGTATATAGAGAGGTTGTAACAATGGAAAATTGTATTGAGATGCAGGAAGATCTGCATCGAATTGACGCATGGTGCACGGAATGGCAATTGTAATGTGCTGCGAATACACAGAAAAAAAAGATCCTTTGTCATTTAGCTACACTATAGCAGGTCAGCAACTGGAAGCAGTTAATTCCATAAATTATCTGGGAGTAGTCATTAGGAGGGATTTAAAATGGAATGACCATATAAAATCAATCGTCGGTAAAGCAGATGCCAGACTTGGATTCATTGGGAGAATTCTAAGGAAATGCAATCCCGAAAACAAAGGAAGTAGGTTACAGTACACTTGTTCGCCCACAGCTTGAATACTGCTCACCCGTGTGGGATCCGTACCAGGTGGGATTGATAGAGGAAGTGGAGAAGATCCAACGGAGAGCAGCGCACTTTGTTACAGGATCATTTGGTAATCTTGAATGTGTTACGGAGATGATCGCTAAACTCCAGTGGCAGACTCTGCAGGAGAGACGCTCTGTTGCTCGGTACGGGCTTTTGTCGAAGTTTTGAGAACTTACCTTTACTGAGGAGTCTAGCAGTATATTGCTCCCTCCTACGTATATCTCGTGAAGAGATTGTGAGGGTAAAATCAGAGAGATTAGAGCCCACACAGAGGCATACCGACAATCCTTTCCGCAAACAATATGTGACTGGAATAGGAGGGAAAATCGATGGTACTCAAGGTACCCTCCGCCACACACCGTTGGGTTGCTTGCGGAGTATGGTTATAGATGTAGATGTAGATAAGCAAGAAATCCTTTGTTTTCCTGTAACTGCAGACAAGGAAAGAACATTCCACAGGTTTCCCGTCACTTGTGAAGTTCTAGCGGTGGCCATGGACAAAGACCCTGTTCTCAGAATAGTGAATGGAATGATAGTGGCTGGAATGCCTGCCGAGCCGGGCAGCAGACTTGTTACATAATTATTTTTTTTCTTCAGCACCGGCTCTCAGTAGTGGCCAGGGTACTATTATCGGCTAAAGAAGTTGGCAATCCACGGGTCGTAATTCCATCGACTCTTCAACCGCGAATATTAAGTTTATCACACAAAGGGCACTGGGGAATCTCCCGCACTAAGGCCCTGCCTCAACGCCACATCTTTTGGCCGGGAATCAATCGAGAAATCGAACATCTGGTGTCGGGTTGCGATGCCTGCACCTTACAGTAGGCTAATCCCTGCCGTTCCCTGGCCTGTCCCTTCACAGCCATGGGACCAAAACACGTCGGTTTTGCGAGGCCTTTCATGGGTTCCTATTGGCTCTTGGTAGTTGATGCCCTCTCTAACTTCCTATACATCGTTTGAATCAGTTCCACTTCGGCCGAGGCCACCATTGGGGTGTTAACTAAAATATTCTCTATTGAAGGTCTTCCACACACGATCAAGATAGATAACAGCCCCCAATTTTGTGCGAACATTTTTCGGTCTTTTTGTGTGTACCAGGCATTCGGAACGTGCAGGCTCCGCCATTCCATCCGCAGTCTATCAGGAAGGTGGAGCAACTTGTGCAGACATTTAAGGCGCATATGCGCAAATATAGGACCTCCGCATCGGTCACTGACACCCTGTTACAATTTTTGATGATCTCTCAGGCCACTCCGATCGAGGAACTGAGTCCCGCCGAATCACTGCACGCCCGCCAACCTCATTCCCTGTTACGTTCCTGACACGCTGGCCCAGGTACGGCCGCTTCTGGCTTCTGCCCACAAGTCGCATGCCCCACAATTTGCGGTGTGCCATCAGAGGCCACACGGGAAACACGACAGGCCGACCACTGCCAGAGGACGTACGAGGAAGTGGGACGATACAACCAGGATGCCACCTGACAGGGAAAAGCATTTCCTAAGCCGGGCGGCCGAGCCGCTCACTTGGTTGCTGTAAGGGCGCAAACCTGTACTGTATAGTAAATAAAAGAATTGGAAGCCATAAAAGCACGCACACAAGAAGTCGCTGGAAGTCTCCTGTAGGAATAATGAGCCACGCCGCCTCTGTTTTGCTGCCCACAATTGCAAAAGTATTGTCAGTGCAGAATTTGGGCTGAAATTGACCTCTTGATCATATCCTATAATTATTCGCTGGGATTTGTGTCAGATGCTATGGATGGCTAAATAATTCACTGGAAATTCCAGAATATTCCTCAAACCAAGGGTGAACAATTGTGGCCTGGTGACATGACATATTGTCATCCATTAAAATTCCAATGTTGTTTGGGAACGTAAAGTCTCGAAGTAGCAGAAAATAAGCATTTACAATCAATGATTGGTTCAGTTGGGCCAGATGACCCAGTCCATTCCACGTCAAAAGAGCCCACACCAAATAGAGCCACCACCATGTGAACAGTGCCTCATTGACAAATGGGGTTTGTTGATTTGTGGCACCTTTGCCATACTCGGATGCCACCATCAGCTCTTATTGACAGAAATTGGGACTCATCTGATGGAGCCACAATTTTGCAGTTGTCTAGGGTCCAGCTGATATTGTCACAAGCCCATGGTAGGTGCTGCAGGTGATGTGCTGTTAATAAAGATACTCGAGTCGGTTGTCTACTGCTGTACCCCAATAACATCAAACTGCTCTACATTGCCAAAACAAATACATTCATCATATATCCCACATTGATTTCTGTGGTTATTTCACATGGCATTGTTTATCTGTTAGCAATGATAACTGTGTGCAAACGATGTTGCTCTCGGTCATTAAGTGCAGGCTGGCAGTCACTGTGTTGTCCGTGGTGAAATGTAATGTTTGAAATTTTGTATTCTTGTCACTCTTGCCACTGTTGATCTCAGAATATTTAATTCCATAACAATTTAAAACAATGTTCTATACAATGTCCACTAACATTCCATATTCAAAGTGTGTTTTTTTATGGTCGTTAGCACATTGGAAACCTTTTTGTATGAATTTACAAATTTTCAACATCGCCTTTGACTTAATTCATTGCTCTAAAATGGTCAATACATTTGGATATTTATGATTTAAGTATTGGTATTAATAATAATAATAATAATAATGATGATAATAACAACAATAATAGTTTCATATCAGTGCACACTCTGCTGCAGAGTGAAAGATTCATTCTGGTAACATCCCTTAGGCTGTGGCTAAGCCATGTCTCCACCATACCCTTTCTTCCAGGAGTGCTAGTCTTGCATGTTTTGCAGGAGAGCTCCTGTGAAGTTTGGAAAGTACTGGCGGAAGTAAAGTTGTGAGGCGGCACCGTGCGTCGTGTTGGGATAGTTCAGTCGGTAGAGCGCTTGCCTGCGAAAGGTAAAGGCCCCTAGGTTTGAGTCCCGGTTCCGGCACACAATTTTAATCTGCCAGAAAGTTTTAGTAATAAATTGTTGTTGCAAATCATATTGGGTCAATATAAAGACAATAAAGTGGAAAAACTTTTAAAATTAATGTGGCCAGCATAGTGTTGCTTTGTTAACACATGCTTGTAAATATCACTCTCGTTGCATTGTGACCCCTGCTGGCTTAATCTTCTATTGGTATTGGAATTTCTTTATAGGTATACTTTCACCACAAAGTAATAATATGTGATTTTTGCATACATTTTAATTTGCTGTAAGTTTAGGTCTGAAATGGATTATACATTCAACAAAAACCAACTGTGATGATTCCAAAATATCTTGGCATCATCGCAACCACAAGTTTTTCTGGGCATATGGGTACTGTCAGTAACACCTAAAACACCAGAAAAAGAAGTATTTGATAAAAATCGTGCTGGGTTTTCTGCGTGTTATTTTCTTCCAAGGGCATTATTATGAATTCTTTCTTCACTGAGGCAATGCAGGCTAATGACTTACTTGCTTATGTTTTATTCATCAGCACAATTGCAGTTGTCACAGATGTCCTGAAGTACATTTTTAGTAGTTTAAAAATTAATGTACATAATGTCATTACTGGCACTAGAGCTGACAGACCATATTTGTAATAGATGTTTATAATTACAGGCTACTGTTAAATTCAACATGCGTAACTGTGCACAGTAAACATGTAGTATTTTCCTTTCTTATTATGCTGTTAAGTGCTCATGAAATGCCCTTAACTAATTGTGCAAGTTACAAGACGTCTTTCAGAATTGTTTTGTACATAGCTGATAATTTCATGGAGATCTAAACACAATTATGAGCTTTAGCAGTGTGGGAGAGATGTGGCATGTACTTACGTCTTAATAAAGACTTCTGTATTATGTCAGTAGAATGTATAATGATGATACTTTGGAACCTGACTTTGAACTGCAAATCCCTCCCCCCCCCCCCCCATCCCAAATCATAGTTGATCCTATTAAAAGACATTATAAGCTGTGATTACCATTTATACAACAAAGATTTCTGAGTGAAGCTTCATCTGTGGTCATTTTCTGTATTAATGTAAGTTGAAATTCTTTGGACTATCATCCCTCAACCATTCTGCTCCCTAGGCACCAGACAAACATTTGTTCCAGCATTAGTGTGTGTTTTTTACTGTTTCAGGGATTTGGTGGAAAATTTGGACTTCAGACAGACCGAGTAGATAAATCAGCACATGACTTCAATGCAAAACCTGAAAAAGTTGGAACAAATTATGAAAAAGTAAAACCAGATGTTGGTGAGTCAGCCTTTTTCCCCCATTTGTAATAGTGGTCTACTTTGTCACACTTCATTTATGTTTCAGTGCTTCGAATCTAGTTAATACCACATGTGTATGACATGTAACATTTATTTAAGAAGTGTACTACCCTACCATCTTAAGTAAACACTGGAAAATCCTAATTATCTCTTTGACCACCATGTGAGTGAAATATAACTGCCACGGTGGAGTAGCCGAACGGTCTAAAGTGTCTTGCTGCGGAGCGCGCGGTTGCTCGCCGTGGAGGTTCGAGTCCTCCCTGGGGCATGGGTGTGTGTGTTGCCCTTAGGTTAGTGTACCTAGGTTTAAATAGTTTGTAAGCTACGGACTGATGAGCACGCAGTTTGGTCCGATAGATTTACAAACATTTGAAATAAGAAAAAAATAATAATATTTTTGAAATATAACTCAGAAAATTTTCTGTATGGGCAGCATCAAATAAATACTACCCTTGGACATATTTTATTACGAAGTTCTGTGCTGGCATCTCATAGCAGCAAGCTGTCACTCTGTTACAGTGGGTCATAGCTCATGACAAAGTTCATAACCTATTGTTTAAAAGAGCTCAGTGGAAGTTATAGTCACCTGAATTTGTGACTTCCATACAACTCGTATAGCTCAGTCATCTTGTACTTTTCTACTCTTTATTATTTATTTACATTTAGATATTACTTATACTCTAAAATGTGCTGTAAGTTACATACTGTTTTTATTTACAATCTCAAACTACAATTGTAACAATAATTAAATTGAAAGAAAGGGGGGTAATGGCACTTTGTGCTTCGGAGATTTTTGTGCACTGTGCTATACGAAGAAACATTCTACATAAAAATGAGGCATAATTTTTACATCGGCATTAGTTTGTTTGCAATTCTTGATGGCTTGCTCTCATCTATTTCGACACTTCATTTTTTCATAACACACTGTACACCTGCTGTTTCCATGTTCACAAGAGGTCGAATATTGTCTTCAGAACTTTTTTATTTTTTTATTTTATTTTTTTTTTCTTACTCATCTGTTAAAAAGCCATCAGGATTAACACTTAATAATGATGAAGTATCTTTATCAGTTATGTCCAAAACTTCAACTAAAAGTTTCAGCATATGCCTTTACATCTAAATATATACTCTTCAAAACCACCGAATAGTGTATGATGGAGGGTAACTTGCAGTGCTGGGCCTCTAAATTTCCTCAATAGTGTTTCATGAAAAGAAGTCACCTTCTGCCCAGGATTTCCCATTTGATTTCCCAAACTTTGAACTGTCAATCAAAACTACCAGTAACAAATACAACAACCCACCTCTGAATTCCTTCTGTGCCTTCCTTTAAACTGATCTGTTGAGGATCCCAAACAATTGAGTAGTATTCAAGAATGGGCTGCACTAGTTATCTAAACTGCCTGTCACATTTATTATTGTTCATTGTTGATGTAGTATTGAGGGGGGTAGGGGGACAGTAGATGCTCATAAACTAATGTACAGTGATGTCTTCTGCTGGTCTTGATGTGGGTGTTTATTTATATCACTACAATTTTCCCATTCGGTGATTTCATCTGTGTCTCTGGGGCAGTGATAAAGCTGCAGTATGTTATTGCACTGTTACACGATACACTAATTCTTGTTGTAATGCAGGTGAGCGCGCGCACCCACCCACCCACCCACCCACCCACCCACACACACACACACACACACACACACACACACACGTAAGTTTATAAACTGTTCCCAGATTTGTAAACTATTTATTAATAATAGTAATATAGTAAGGTCAGTTTACAACTCACCGCAAAGACATGGCGACGAGCTGTGACAGGCACATACAAAAGACACACACATACAACACTTTCAGCTATCGGCCGTGGCCTTCTTCAGAAAATAGAACACTCACACAGGCACACAACACAGTCATACAACTATCACCTCCGGCTGCCGGAGGTGATGGTTGTACGACTGTGTTGTGTGCCTGTGTGATTGCGTGAGTGTTATATTTTCTGAAGAAGGCCCTGGCCGATAGCTAAAAGTGTTGTATGTGTGTGTCTTTTGTAAGTGCTCGTCGCTACGTCTTTGGGTGAGTTATAAACTGTCCTTACTATATTATTAATTCCGACCTGGACTTTCCATTATTCTATTTATTAATAAGTTGAAGATATTAAAATTATCCCATTAAAATACCTAGTCCTACTTTCTTTCTGTTAGAGTTGTATATGGCTCATGAGGCAAAAGAGTCAGTCTGCCAGGGGACTTACTTAGTGTGTTGCAGAAATTTTGGGTTGCTACTCCAGTCTGTGTTTCATTCTGTAATATTATTGATGTACAGTCACCGAGCGAGGTGGCCCAGTGGTAACACACTGGACTCGCATTCGGGAAGATGGTGGTTCAAATCCACATCCGGACATCCAGATTTAGGTTTTCCATAATTTCCCTAAATCACTCCAGACAAATGCTGGGATGGTTCCATTCAAAGGGCACGGCTGATTCCCTTCCCCATCCTTACCCAAACAACCCGAGCATAAGCTCTGCCTCTAATGATCACGCTGTCAATGGGACGTTTAACCCTGATCTTCTTTTCTTTCTTCCTTCCTTCTAATGTACAGGCACATTGTTTCCTCCATTGTTGCCACAGTCTTTAGCACTATACACTATTCTTTTGTTGTAACTCACTTCATTTGAGTTAAACAAAAATTAGTATATAGTACAACAGTATAACAACATGTAGCAGCTTCAACAAGTCACCAGAGTTACAGATGAAATCATGGAAAGGGAAAATCTACATCTACATAAATACTCCAAAAATCACATTTAAGTGCATGGCAGAGGACTCATCAAACCGCTTTTATGATATTTCTCTACTGTTAAATTCCCTAATAGCACACAGGAAAAACAAACATCTAAACCCTTCTGTTTCCGTTTTCGATCTGATTTCTCTTTTATTATAATGATCATGTCTCCCTATGTAGGTGGGTGCTAACAAAATGTGTTCACATTCGTAAGAGAGAGTTAGTAAAAGAAATTTTGCACATAAACCTCGGTACAATCAATAACACCTTTTTTATTATTTCCACCCCGATTTGTGCATCATTTCCATGACATTCTCTCCCCTATATCACTATAATACAAAACGATCTGCCATTCTCTGAACTTTCTCTATATCCTCCATCAGTCCTACTTGGTGAGGACTCCCACAATGCACAGCAATACTCCAGTAATACTTCAGTAGAACTGTTGCACCTTCTAAATGTTCTGACAATGAAACATAGCCTCTGGTTCGCCTTCTGTACAATATTTTGTGTGTGTAATCATTATTTCTAGGTATTTATTTGGATTTACAGCCTGTAGATTTAACTTGTTTATTGTGTCAATGAAGTTTAGCAGATTTCTTGTAGTGCTCATATGGATGACTTCACACTTTTCAATTGTCAATTTTTACACCATCCAGATATGTTATCTAAATCATTTTGAAATTACTTTTGATCCTCTGGTAACTTTACTAACCAATAAATTACATCATCATCTGCAAACAGTCTAAGAGAGCTGTTCAGATTGTCTCCTAAATATTTATAAAGCTAAGGAACAGTAGGGGTCCTATAAAACTTCTCTGAGAATGTCACATATCACTTCTAATTTACTCAATGACTCTGTCAGTTACAATATACTGTGTCCTTTCTGATAGGAAATTCCGAAAGTAATTGCACATATGTGGCAGTATTCCATAAGCATGCAGTTTGATTAGACAACACGCACAGTGTTAGTTTCAAAAGACTGGAAATTATATTTTTTGTGTAATTTTGGTGGATTTGGGAAATTCGATATTCATTCTTGCTACTCTGTGATCACTAATCACTGTGTCTCTTTTGATGCTCTTTATTAGCTCTGGATTATTTGTTGCTAGAAGGTAAAGTATGTGTACACAACCATTTACTGTTGTTGTGGGTTCAGGAACTAATTGCTCAAGATAATTTTTTGGAGAATGCCTTAACTACAATTTCAAATGATGTTTCATGCTAGCCTCCAGTTTTTAACATGCATTTCTGACAAAATATTGAAGGTCAGTTAGTCACCATCACTTGAAATTGTATGCTTTGGGAACCTTTTTCAAATTTGTTGCAAACTTTTTTAAAACATTTCTGTAATTGAAATGTGTGAGTCAGGGCATCAGAAAAAAGAATCAATTTTTACATTATTCTTCTAGTCAGGTATAACCTATACCCATACAAATTCACTAGAACTATCTATTTCAATTTTGCTACAGGATAAACAGTTTGTTGCAGCAATAACTATGCCATCACCTATTTTATTCAATCCATCCTTTCTCAGCACCATTTCTCCCTTTGCAAAAATTTCAGCCAAACTTATCTATGGCTGTAATTCACCACATATAATGATTTGAGCTTCAGTGCTTTCTAATAGTACTTGAAGCTCTGCGACTTTCCCCACACAGCTATGATAATTTACAACTGTAAGACCAATGGTATTGAGATCTGTGTTAATCCGCTCTGTAACCTGTATACTTTGAGACTTAAACCATTTTTGTGAGTTCTCGAGACCCTCTAACCTAAAAAACCACCCACTCTGTCACACAGCCTCTGCTACCTGTTTACCTGCTTCCTGCATGTAGCGGACACCTGACCTATTCAATCGAACCCACACCTGATGCCACAAGTCGAGGAATCTGAAGCCTCACAGTCGCAGAACTGTCTGAGCCTCTGATCCTCCACTCGGCTCTGTAACAGAGGTCTGCATTTGGTCCTGTCAACTCTGCTGCAGATGGTGAGCTCTCCCTTCATTTTGTAAGCAAGACTAACAGTGTTTACCGCTTCAGGTAGCTGCTTAAAACTGGAGAGAATGTCTTCCGATCCAAAGCAACACACATTGTTGGTACTGAAATGAGCCATTGCTTGCAGTTGGCTGCACCATCTACGCTTCATGGCATCTGGAAGGACTCGTTTCACTTCTTGAGTGGCTCCACCCAGTATACAGAGTGTACATTGGCCTTCTTCTCCTCCCTTGCAGCTATATCCCTAAGGGGCTCTATTACTCGCCTAATGTTGTAGCTCCCAACTTCAAGTAAACCACCCTCTGTGATAGCTGGATCTTGTGGGCTGGGAGATGACCGCCGGAAAAGCCACAACATCTGGCTCAAGAACGTTGTCCAGCACAGGTAGTGCCTCAAACCTGTTGGTAAGACGAACGGGAAAGGTGTCTCTATTGGTTCTCCAAGAAGTCTTTTGCTGCCTGCCGCACCATGGGGCGACCTCCCACGCGACCACAGGTGGGGGGTCTGCCTCATTGCAAGCAATAACAGGAGTCGCTGCAGCTGTGGGCTGACCGGTGATAACATCAGACGTGATAGATGTCTGTAATAATAATAATAATAATAATAATATGGTTTTCTGTTCCATAGGACCTAATTGAGGAGTAAGACTCCATGGTCATGGAACAAGTCAATACATGAATTTTAGCACAAGTTTAGCACGGGGGTGGGGGGAAGAAGAGATGATGAGAGAGAGAGAGAGAGAGAGAGAGAGAGAGAGAGAGAGAGAGAGAGAGAGAGAGAGAGAGAGAGATTAGAGTAATTGTTTAACTTTACCAGGAGTTCCTCAACAGAATAAAATGCGCGAGCCCTGAGGTAACTCTTCAATTTAGATTTGAAAGCATGTGGGTTAGTATCCAGATTCTTGAGTTCTTGTGGCAGCTTATTGAAAATTCAGAATATTGCACACCTTTCTGCACAAGTGTCAAGGTGGTGTGATGCAAATGTAGATTTGACTTCTGTCTAGTATTCACCGAGTGGAAGCTGCTAACTCATGGGAATAATCTGATATTATTAACAACAAACGCCATTAAAGAAAATATGTATTGTGACACCAGTCTCAGAATTCCCAGACAACTAAAAAGGGGTCAGTACCACATTCGTGAACTTGCACCACATATTGCTTGAACCACCTCTTTCTGAGCCAAAACTATCCTTTTTGTATCAGTTGTGTTTGTCATAAGTGAATGAATGTAACCATAGTAGACTACTTTTTGTGTTGAAAATTCACTTACTTCAGATATTGTTCTAATGGTAAATAAGGCAGAATTTAGTTTTTTAACAAGATCCTGAACATGGCCTTTTCACAACAGCCTTACTGTCTATCTGAACACCTAGAAATTTGAACTGTTCAGTCTCACGTATCATATGCCCATTATGTATAATCAAAATGTCAGCTTTCATTAGATTATGTGTAGAAATCGAAAAAACTGGATTTTACTGTGCTTTAACATCAGTTTGTTTTCTACAAGCCATGAACTTCTCTTGAACTGCATTATTTAATACTGTTTCAATATTATAAACATCCTTCACTACGAAGTTGGTATCATCAGCAAAGAAAAACATTTTGCAATCACCTGTTATACTCAAAGGCAAATAATTTATATAAATAACAAGCAGCAGTGGTCCCAAAAAAGACCCCTGGGGCACCCCACACTTAACTGTGCCCCATTGTGATTGTGCGTCATAGCCATTTTCAACGCTGCAGAGAATTACCTTCTGCTGTCTGTTATTAAAGTAAGAGGTGAACCAGTTGTGAGCTACTCCTCATATTCCATAATGTTCCAACTTGTGCAACAATATTTAGTGATCAACACAATTAAATACTTTTGTTAAATCAAAGATGATGATTAATGCTCATAGCCTTTTATTTAATCCATCAAGTGCCTCACAGATAAATGAAACTATAGCATTTTAAGTTGTTTAAACCACTTCTGAAACCAGACACTATGTTTGACAACAAATTATGTGAAGTGAAATAATCAATTAACCTTGAAAATACAGCCTTTTCAATAACTTTAGCATACATGCCAATCTACCGATTTAGGCAGGAGTCTCCTGATTTTTCACTTTTGCTCCCGCCTCCTGATTTTGCCATTATTCCTCCCGATTTTTAGTTTTTCCTGAAACCCAAGATTCATTTTTCCACCAATGGTTAAAAGTCCTTTGTTCATTTATCAGTTAAAAATAAATACGTATCTAAATTCATAGAAATTAGGAGTTGTGCTTGACTTATATAACAATTGTTCCTGCTCTTTGCACGTATTTGCAAATACACATGTAGTGTTTCAATGTTGTGCTGTTTTTGAAATCACTTCAGTGGTTTTTTAATCACTGGTAACCTTTTGATTGGATAGTTAGGAGCATCAGTTTCATACGCGAATTGCAGAAAGGCAACTTTCGTGTAAACAGCTATTTTTATGGGATTTCAATTCAGTGGTGTGTGTTCAGTAAGGCAAAAAAATAATCAATTTTAAGCAGTTTTTGGAACATTTTTTTGTATTTTGTACTCTTTGTCGATGTGATATTTCCACATCACATGGTGAGAAAACCTATGTACTGAAACATGTGCAGAGAAAATGAAAAGTGTGTGAGTAACAATAAAAGACTGAAATTGCTGAAAAAAGTGAAAGTGATCATGTGATACGTGCAGAGTGCTTATTTACATTGTTTATAATAGAGTACGGTTTACCAATTAAATGCTATGACCATGTGGGTCTTTTGTTCCATAACATGTTCCCAGGTAGCAGTATAGCACAAAATGCAGCAGTGAACGTTTTTGTTTTAATCAAAAAATCAATCACTTTACCTGGACTGGCTACAAAATATAAGGATGTAATCAACATTTGGGTTAACGCACTTGTTATTTGTAGTCATTATGTAGCATTATGAGATGATAGGAAAAGACTAAAATCACTTATCTTAAGGTTTATAGTAAAGTGCACCGCAGTTTTTGATAGAAAGTATCTCCTGATTTTTTGAAGAATCTCCCGATTTTTTAAACTGGATCTCCTGATTTTTACATTTTTGCTTTAGAAAAAACTGATGGCATAGAAAAAGGTCTATAGTTGTCTACACAATCCCTTTCTCCTTTTTTATAAAGTGGTTTCCCTACTGAGTACTTGGAAACTGACTATTCTGAAAGGAAAAATTACAAATATGCCTGAGTACTGGGCTAACATATGGAGAACAATACTTCAGAATTCTGCTAGATACCCCATCATATCCACAAGAGTCCATAGTCTTTAGTAATTTAATTATTGAATCAATTTCCCATTTGTAGGTATCATGGAGGACCATTTCAGGTAACAGCTTCTGAAAGCTATTTTCTAACAATGTTATATGGTTACCTGTAGAAACTAGGGTTCCATTTAGTTCACCTGCTATATTCAGAAAGTGATCATTGGATACTGAACATATATCTAACTTGTCAGTAACAGAAACATTTCTACTACCCACCAACATTGCATCCTCTACGTGCTGCTGCTGACCAGACACTTCCTTCACGACTGACCATATGGTTTTAATTTTATCCTGAGAGTTTGCTGTTCCTTTTACATACCACATACTTTTTGCCTTCTTAATGACATGTTTCAGAACCTTACAGTACTGTTTGTCATGAGCTACTGCATCTTTATTCTGACTGCTTCTAACATTTTGAAACAATTTCCGCTTTGTTCTACATGATACTCTTATCCCTTTTGTTAGCCACCCTAGGTGCCTGTTACTGGAAGTACCCTGTTTTGAGCATTCTAGTGGAAAGGAACTTTCATACAGCACAAGAAATGTGTTCAGAGAAAGCATTATATTTGTCATCTATATTGTCATCACTATAAACATCCTGCTATTCTTGTTCCTTAATTAGGCTTAAAAAGGTCTCAATTGTAACTGGATTAACTTTCCCAAGTAGTTCATAATTATATTTAGCATTTGTTTGACAACAAATACCTTTTAGAATTAAAATTTGTGCATCATGGTCTGATAGGCCATTTACTATTCTGCTAACAGAGTGCCCCTCTAATAATGAAGAATGAACAAAAATATTGTCAATGCTAGAACTGTGAATGCCTTGTACTCCCGGAAAGAATACTGTTTGCATCAGATTATAGGAATTAAGTAGATCTAATAGCCGTCCTGAGCTATCACTGACACAGTTAATGTTGAAATCTCGACACACAACTAAATTTTTATACTTTCTATAAAGTGAACCCAGAACCAATACTAGCTTGGGCAGAAACATTTTAAAATCTGTGTCAAGGCACCTATAAATAACATCAGTTACTAGTTTAGTTCCATTAACATTAACAACTCCTGTACAACATTCAAATATCTTTTCTGTGCAGTGATTAGAAAAATCAATTGACCTTGATGAAAAATCATTTTTAACATACATGGCCACTCCCCCACACTGCAAGGAACTCCTATAGAAGAAGGCAACTAACCTGTATCCTGGCAAAGGAAGTCTCTGAATTGTCACATCACTTAAAAAGTGCTCTGAAATACTAATAACGTCAAGAGTCAACATCAAGTTCATTAACTTTATCTCTTATACCATATATATTTTGATGAAATCTAGTAATTCCCTTATTACTTACATTCTTAAACTTTGTTGAAAGTGGTTCCTTTGTTACAGGGACTTCCTTCAAGCAGGAATACCTATCAGCTGTCTTAAGTATAAAAAAAAAGTGCAGCCCTAACACCAACTACTACAGTAATTTTTCAATGAGTGACACCCCCACCCCCTACTACACTGTCAGCTTATGAGCTTTGCCAACCTCCCATTTCCATACCTATTGTGGTGCAGACCAAGCCCAGTGAAATCTGACCTTTGGATAGTCTCAACCGGCACCACTGCAATGTGATCCATGCCCTCCATCATCAGCACCTCCCCGAGCCTCGTGTTAATGTCCCTGACAGCTGTATTAAGTCGAGGCCTATCTTGCCGCTGAAACAGCTACATGAAATGCACATTTGTGCCAACAGTTTGAGTTGCTATCTTTCCCAGATCACCACCTATATCATACTCCCTGTCACTATCAAGACTATTCCTGGCCCCACCCACTATCACTACCTGATCCTCCTTTGAGAAATTCCTACATAAGTCCCCTATGTTACAAGTAAGCGGAACTAACTCTGCATTGGGCTTCACTTTGCTGGTGACCTGGTACTCACTCCCAAGTACTTCCTGCAACTGTTGGCCAACACCTCTGCCATGAGAACTGCTTGACATCAGAACCTTCTTCTTCCTAGTAGACCTCTCTACAAATTTCGGCTTACTAATAGCTAAGGCTTGCTGCATACTTCCTACACCTACAGCTACAGGAGGTTCATCTCCACTCAACTCTAACAGTTGGTCAAACCTATTTGCAACTTGTAGTGTGAAGCTATCTGAATACCTCCTACTAGCTACCTTCTTGCCAACTCTCTGTTCCCATTACCCAGCCCCACCTTCCCATCCACAGCCTACCTAGTTCATCTGCAGCGCTTGAAGGGTGCAGATCAAACTCTCCTGCTCCTCTATCAGCTTATTCCTGCTTCATATCCTGCAATTACAGGAGAGAACCTCACCATAGTGCCCACTGGCTTCCCCACTTTCTACAAATCCCACATTGCAGCACACTACTCATGAACCTATGACAGAGCTCACACTTTTTACTCATGGTAAAATTTTACAGTTACTTGTTAAGAAAAACAGCAAGAGCAAATAACACTACCACAAAAACTTTAACTATTGCTTGTATAAACAAGAACAAATTCAAGTGTCACTAACAAACCAACTAAACACAATGAGAGTGCAATCAGCTATCAAACACCATAACGAAAATTTTCCCTACCACAATTACGATAAAAATAGCAAGATGACACCAGTTGAAAAGTACTAAATTTATGAAACCACTAGCGTGCTAACACCTCTTGAAATCTACTAATGTTAATAATTCAACTACAATACACAAACACTTATTGGAACTTATCTTTTGGAGACCGCTATGTCTGGAACTGCTCATCACCAGATTCATACAAAACACTAAGACGTTGATGTTGGCACACACACGAACACAAATAACACCACTAAAGCAAATACAGCACAACAAACATTAAAATGACTGATGATCCTCCACTAGAACACCTAGATTAAATATCATGAATAACAGTTAAAATAATCATATTACCCCTAAAACTATATAAAAATTCGAGTGCGGTGCACACAGCAGTCCAGCACTTGTGATGTCACTGAAGACCATGGCCGGTACACAATAATTGTGCCCCTTGACTGTAGCCTCCAGATATGCAACAGGTTAACATTGCCTGTCTCCAGCTGCTGTGGCAAGACTGCAACGTGTGACTGTCCTGCAAAAGTGGCAGTCAGTGGTGGGGATGAATAGGCAGCATGGGTAGGGGGCAGGAGGGAAGAGATGCAAGGTGTAGCTGGGGGGAATATATTAGTGCTTTTTGGCAGAGTGTAGACAGACTACATAGGCCAGGCCAGTCCGCCAGTTGCTATATCAGTTGGGAGGATGCCGGTGGGAAGTGGTTCAGGATTTAGGAAAGGGGAAGAGACTGGAGTACATTAGTGGAAACTGAAGGTGTACGTGGGGCTGGAGTGCGAGCAGGGAAGGGGACCAGTGATGGAGGATGGGAACTAGCAAAGGGTGAAGCCCAGGGGGTAACGGGAACATAGGTATACTGTAGGGAGAGTTCCTACAGAAAACCTGATTTTTGGTAGGAAGGCTCCAGATGGCACAGGCTGTGAATGTCATTGAAGTGAACCATATCATATAGGATTGCACTGGGTGGTCCAGCTGTATCTTAGCTACAGTTTCTCAATGGCCATTCATGTGGACAGACAACTTATTAGTTTTAATCCTCACACGGAAAGTTGCACAGTGGTTGCAGCCCAGTTTCATAGATCACATGGCTGCTGCTGGGGGCCAAGTGGTAGATTCCCAGCTTTATGTCAGGATGTGGTGAAGATACCTAGTGGAGCACCAGAGGACACTAGTAAAACAGTATTAGTGTTTACAGGTTTATTCTATTGTTACAAATTTCGTGAGGTAGGCGCTAGCTTGGCACGGGCTAGATCAGGAGGTGACATTACCTTCGGTCACAACAGCTAATTGCCTCCCTGCAGCTTGTGTGTGCGGCCAGCTGTGAACCTTTCAGGTGGGTAGTACCTGCACCATTGTATCTGAGAGTCAAAGAAGACTGTCAGGAGAAGATGTGCTCGATCCCACCTTGGGTCTGTACAGCTGCTTGTGGGCCCATACTTGGAACCACTGGAGTCGGATGCAGTGGTGACTGATTAACTCTTAGTACTGGCCTAGCAGGGTTAGCCCCAGAGTGCTAGCATACTGACAGGACCATTGGTCTTTAGGGGACCAACCAATGAAGTCTGAGTTGCGCTCAGGCAGTCACCAAAATCAGTGTAACAAAGACGGTAGTATCTCAGCTCACCACCTTCCCTGGATAATGATCAGTTCGAAGTGTAGTTGTTCCTCGACTAGCCACTGAACTACTTTATCTAAGACATAAGCTGAATACACTGATTACATCATTAGATTGATGACGACTCTCCTGAGCATCATCAATCCCAATGACCAAGTGACCAAAACTTCCAAAAGCAGGAGTATATATACAGAAATCGCCTAAAGTGATGATGTGAGGGTTGGTTCGTAAGGACTGAATGTATCCTACTCATTTGTACAGCGTTCACTCGATACTCCTGTTAACTGCTAATTTATTGCCTGGCTATCGACTCTTGTGAATGAGTTAGGTGTAGTTATGAAATTTTTACAAGCTTAAAAATATACCCTCTCACTTCTCTTGTCTTCTGTCGCAATCAACAGGCTGCTGACTGTAGGCTTTCAACTTGCTGACACAGCGACTGCTATCGTCACAAGAGACACTGGCATTGCATTTACGACACAAATGATGATGTGCTTCTGCCTAGCTTGGCTGGCAATTGCTTGCGCAATCTAAGAGTTTAACAAGTTTGTCTGTTATGATTTTGTGCTGTAACACTGCTTTCACAGATTGTCCTACCTTTGATGGGATAGGAGATGCCGGTGACAAGACTGAAGGAGGTGTTGATGGGGTGATGTGTAGGACAGGTCATACAACTGGATCTGTCACAGGAGTATGAACCATGAGGCAAGGGGTTGGGTGCAGGGATGGAGTAGGGACAAACAAGGATACTGCGTATGTGTGGTGGAAGGGGGGGGGGGGAGGATATGGGATAGGAGATTCTTAATTTTAGGGCAAGATGTGAGGTAGTCAAAACACTAGTGGTGACTGCTTCAATTGCTCCGTCCTGGGTGTTATTGGGTCATGATAGGAGTGCTTCTTTGTGGCCACACAATGGGTGTTTGGAAGACAAAGCATGAGAGACCTGTTTCTGTACAAGGTTGGAAGGATAATTTCGTTCTGTGAAGGATCTCAGTGATTCCTTTGGTGTATTTGGAAAGCGACTGCTCATCACTGTAGATGCAACAACCGACGGGCCCCTCAGTGGCTCAGCATTAATTTGTTGAGTACAGGCTTGGCAAACACAGGGTCCTGTGCAGTGGGCTATGTTGTGCCAACAGTCCGCCACACCTTAAGCTCTGGGCGTGCTTCAATGACCATCATTCGGCAAGACGGTGGTGGAACGTTGTATGTCTCAGAGCCCGGGGATCTTGGATTAATCACCCGGGTCGCAAGGATGGTATAAACCTCTATAAAAAAAACCTCACTCTCAAGGTGTGCTACATGCTGAGGAGATGCATGGCTGTTGAAGTTGAACAGTCACTAGCGAGCAACCTCTGAAGAACCTGCCGCACCTCAGTTGTATAAGGTTTACCCAGGCAACTGGGGCTCTGCTGGATGGACCTTATTTCCCTAGCTGCTCATGGGACGGAAATGAAACGAGCCATTAATAGCATGGGTGGTCTCAAAAACGCCATTTGTAAGTGTGGAAAGTCTGATTTTGATGCTACAGCATATGACCCTAAGTCGTTTCCTTTCCTGGCTACGCCATGAGATGAACGCAGGGCCTTAAACAGATCAGAGCCATACTTTCCGCAATATCTCGTTTGCTCCCGTGCCAATGGCGAATCTTTCTCATCCACCAAGCCACAGTGTTTCATCTACCAGCTCGAAGACAAGTATGGTGAGGTGGCGTCTTTCTCCAAAATGAGGAGTGGGGTTGTCTTGATACGGATGGCATCTCCAGCCCAGTCGAAGGCATTACTTGCCTGTGACAAGCTGGGTGATATTCCCGTCTCTGTCATGCCCCACAAGATGCTCAACATGGTCCAGGGTCTCATTTATCACCGGGATCTCCTGTCACAGTCAGATGACGAGCTGCTTGCAAACGTGGAACAGAGAGGTGTTCACTTTGTTCGGCGCATTTATAGGGGACCAAAAGATCATAGGGCTGCCACCGGTGCATTCATCCTGGCCTTCGAAGGCTATACACTGCCCGAGAAGGTCAAGGTAATGGTCTAATGGTGTGACGTCAAGCGGTACGTCCCACCCCCTATGAGGTGCTTCAGGTGCTGGAAGTTTGGGCATATATCCTCCCAATGTACTTCCAGCCCAACATGCAGAGAATGTGGGCATCCGTCACATCCGGACGCTTCATGCACCCCACCTCCTGTACGTGTTAACTGTGGGCAGTTACATCCGCCTTGCTCGCCTGACTGTACTGTCCTGCATAAGGAACGGAAGATCATGGCGATCAAGACTTTGCACCGACTTACATATGCTGAGGTGAGCAGATAGTTTGAGCGACTCCATCCAGTGCGCGTGACTACATCTTTTGCCGCCGTTGCATCTTTCCCACTTCCACCAAGTATGACTCCCAAAGTACAGCCTCTTTCTACGGGCCCTAGGGGCCATCAATCTGCCGCTGTTGCATCCATCCGCTCCTGTACCACTGCTGTGGGGGCAACTCCCCCACAACCATCGGGGACACCAGTCCCCACCTCCCTGCTGGAGAAGGAACAGCCTCCTCCGGCACCTCTCGCTCGTAAGGGGTCCCTCAGGACAGCCCCTTCCAAGACTTCTCACAGTGCTTCAGAGGATCGTGGCTGGAGGCTCAAGGATCCCCAAACTGCTGGTTGAAGGGCTTCTCGCTCTTCCTCCACTCCTGACGCCACATCACCTGAGGATCTCGCACTGACTGATGCACCAGATTCTATGATTCTAGATTCAGCAGAAGAAGAATGGTTGGCAGCAGATGTCCCCATGGAATAACCTGCTCTATATTTTTATCATCGCCCATCAGTTCAAAGACACTGTCATTCTCCAGTGTAACTGCACACTTTTTTCTCCCACCTGGCTGAGCTGCGTCAACTTTTGAGCATAACACTTGCTCTCTGCATTGCTCTCCAGGAGACCTGGTTTCCAGCAGTGCAGACCCTTGCCCTTCGTGGGTACAGTGGATATTATTGTAATTAGTGTATGTATAAAAGTCTCAGGTGGCATCTGTGTGTATATCCTTAACTCTGTGTATAGTGTACATGAGCCCCTTCAGACGCCATTAGAAGCTGTGGCTGTCAGGGTAAGGATACCACAAGACATAACCATCTGCAGCCTGTATCTTCCACCAAATGGTGATGTACCACCACACACAATGGCTACACTTATCTTGCAGCTCCCGCCACCTTTTCTACTTCTGGGTGATTTTAACATCCATATTACCTTGTGGGGTGATGCAGTAGTCAGTGGCTGTGGCAAAGAGGTCGAGAACATGATATCCCAGCTCGACCTCTGTCTTCTAAACACTGGAGCCCCCCACGCATTTCAGCATGGCACATGGCTCTTTTTCGGCTATTGACCTGTCAGTCTGCAGCCCTGGCCTCTTGCCATCTGTCCATTGGAGAACGCATGATGATTTGTGTGGTAGTGATCACTTTCCTATCTTCATATCACTACCCCATTGTCACTGCCCTGGATGCCTTCCCACATGGGCTTTAAACAGGACAAATTGGGATCAATTCATTCCTGCTGCCACTTTTGGACCTCTCCCAAATGACTCTATTGACATGGTGGTAGTGACTGTCACTCAGACCATTTTATCTGCTGCAGAGCACGCAATCCCTCTTTCATCGGGATGCTCCCGGCGAAAGACAGTGCCTTGGTGGTCGTCAGAAGTCGCAGACGCCATTCGAGACTGTAGGCGTGCTCTTCAGTGCTATAAGCGACACCCATCACTTGAGAATTTTATTGCTTTGAAACAACTCTGTGCTTGTGCTTACCAGATAATACAGAGGCAAAAACAGGAATGATGGGAACGTTACGTGTCCACCATAGGGTCACGTACCTCTCCTTCACAAGTCTGGACAAAGATCCGACGCCTGTATGGCTACCAGTCCCAGGCAGCAATACCTGGGATCTCTATCCAAGGGGCTGTATGTACAGATCCAAGGCGCAGACTTTTGCCGAGCACTATGCTCTGAATGAAATGCAAAACCCTGTCATTTACCTCACGCCACCCTGAGGCGTTTCGTTCTGTGAGTGGGAGCTCCTCAGTGCCCTTGCCCACTGCCCTGACACTGCCCCTCGGCCAGACTGACTTCACAATCAGATGTTAATACATCTATCTGATGACTGATGCGAATCAGGCAGCAACATCTGCTGGAGAATTACACAGCCCACGTTTATGGTATTCCCACTCACCCCAAATACCATCTTCTTTTTCTGAATGGCGTACTCCATATCCCACAACGGTGGCTCTGAGACCCTTCGTTGCCAATTTCTCTCAATTCTTCATGGATACTGGGGCTCCACAGTGATCTACACAGATGGTTCGATGGCGGAAGGTCTTGTTGGCTTCACCTATATGCACGCAGGACACAATGAACAGTGCTCCCTACCGGAGGGCTGCAGTGTGTTCACAGCAGAGCTGGTGGCCATCCTTAGTGCACTCGAGCATATTTCTGCCTGCCCTGGGGAGTCCTTTCTCATTTGCAGTGACTCCCTGAGTGTCTACAGGCTCTCGATTAGTGCTTCCCTCGCCATACTTTGCTTCAGGCCATCCAAGAATCCTTCTATGTCATTGACCGACGTGGGTGATCAGTGGTCTTTCTCTGGACTCTAGGTCACGGGATCAACGGGAACGAGCTAGCTGATAGGTTAGCAAAGGAGACTATCCATAAACCTACCTTCGCTATAGGTATCCCAGTTAATGACCTCCGTTTGCAGTTACACAGCTGAGTTCTTGGGCTGTGGAATGATGCAGAATGGCGTTCCCTCCAAACACCCAACAAGTTACGAGCGATAAAGGAGACAACACACGTGTGGAGGTCCTCTATACGGACTCCCCACAGGGACTCTGTTGTCCTCTGCCGACTCCGTATCAGCCATACATGGCTGACGCACAGTTACCTTCTGAGTCACAAGGACCCTACTCGTTGTCAATGTGGTGAGCATTTGACAGTCGCTCATATCTTAAAGGAATGCCCTTATTTCGCCACTCAAAGGCAGCGTTATAATCTCCCTGACTCACTAAACCTTATTTTAGGTGACAGTGCCTCTGTGGCTGATGCTGTTTTAAATTTTATTCATGACAGTGGAGTATATAATTCCATCTGATGTTTCTTAACTATGATTTCTCTATTTGTTCTGCACCTGCTTAATTTTTGTTTAGGCAGGTGATTTTAATGTATTTGAGTGTCTGCACATTCTTTTATTTCCGTCCCCTCGCAGCCTAGACACTATGGTATTCTCTTTTAAATCTCTTCATTCTCCCACTTTTATTTGCTTCTTTTATGTAAGATGCCTTCCATCTACGATCTTTCATGTCACCTCTTTGACTGGAACAAGGGACTGATGACCATAGTAGTTTGGTCCCTTAATATCCCCAACCAACCAACCACCGGTGGCTAGGTTGTATGGAATGGGTGACAGGTGTCGAAGTGGAGGTATTGTTGATGGCTGATATGTTTGATATAAACAGAGGTACTGATGTAGTCATCCTTGATGTGATACATGTCAAAGAAGTTGAGGAGGACCACGTGAAGTCAGTAGGGGAGAAGGTGTTGAGGTTTTGGAGTAATGTGGATAGTGTGTGCTCATCTTTGGTCCAGATTATGAAGATGTCAACAATGAATCCAAACCAGATAAAGGGTGTGGTACATTGATATCATCAGAATACAGAAGAAATTATGAAAAGATGCAGAATATATTGTTGAATTTAATACTACCTATCCACAAGTTGTATAGTTAGAACCTTCTGTAGCTGCATGCTGTAGACATCTGCCATATAGTTTTGTATTTAAATCTGAAACTATTCATTTTTTGATGATATAAATAAAAAATGAACCACCAGTGACCATTAATTCATACATTTTTAACAGAGTTGGAACATATACATTTCTTTTGTGTGGTACATTTGTCCAAATTAATTTTTGATTTCATTAGTATCGTTGAGATGTCATCCCCTTCATTTTAAAGTGACTTCTGCAGGACTCATTACGTGCTAGCCCTAATATACACCGTACTGCTTTTTTTTCTTTTCTTTTCTTTTCTTTTCTTTCTTTCTTTCTTTTCCAAAGGTAAGTGGTATGTCGTTCCCAAGAGAGTTTTTGGTCTATGACCAGTCCAAGCAATTTCAGTTTTATTTTCATTTTTAGTTACCTTCACGTCAAAGATTATTTCCTCTGTTTTTATGTGGTTTATGCAGAGTTGATTGGCGTGGCACCAATTACTAGTCATTTCCATCATCTCTGTAGATTGTCTCCAGTGGTTATTAATGTCATGTCATCTGCAGATAATACACTCTTACAGAGTATATAAGTTGGAAATTCATTGACATAGACAATGATAATGAAGGGTCCAAGGACCAAGCCTTGGGTATTCCTCTTTTTATTGGGAGAATTGCTGATCTCTGATTGTTTGCCTATACAAGCTGTAGACTATTGCTTAGATAAGATTTGAGTAATTTGAGTGGTTTATCTCCTATTCCATTGTATACCAGCTTTTTTGATTATCACATCATGAAACACAGAATCAAACGCTTTACTAAAATCAATAATTGTTCCAGAAGTGTATAGCCTTTTTTCATGCCCATCATAAACATTATTCAGTAGTGATTCAACTGCTTTCACAGTTGATAAGTCCCCCAAGGGGGCCCACAGTTCTTTTGTGGGTACGTGTGTGGCACGCACGGGGCCCCAGGCTGCTTCACTTTCCCTCCCGGTTTATGCCTTCACCCGGAGACGGGCGTCTTTCGCGAGTTAAGGTGGTTTCTTGTTGTCATTTCTCTTATTCCTTGGTTCCTTCCTTTCCTACCCTTTGTTTCTGTCTTCCTCTCCTTGCTGTACTCTCCTAGCCTTCTTCTCCTCCTCATTAGTCTCCGCCTCGGCGTTTGAGACACTTCTTTCCTTCACTTCCTCTATTCTTCTTCTTTCCTCCCTGTGCGTGTCTGAAGGCCGACCCACGCATTATCATGTGTAGCAGGTGACGGGGTAACGCGTAATTCCCCGCCCCGGGTAGACAAGTAGGGCACGTACGTACCCCCTGGTAAAGGCCAGGCCCAGGGAGGGGTGATTACCCGAGCTGGTACCTTCCGAACATGCTGATTGGTCCCTCCGTCAGTTCTCAGGAGGTGTGAACAATCACCTAAGGCGGGTAAGCCCTCGGAGAGGGCCCCCACTAGGAAGGAGCGCACCATCGGAGACGCTGGTAATCACGGGGGACACTTCCGTAATGACTTCCTTCTCTTCTTCAGTGACGTTGACCCAGAAACGAAAGATAGATTCGCCTCAGCAAAAGGAGACTCTACCAAAATTTCTTGTTGTCTCTCGCACCGACGGTAAAGATTTCAATTCTGTAAATTCTTTCGTCATCCAGAAAGATGTTGATGCAATTGCTGGCCCTATTAAAACCTGTTCACGTCAGCGCAATGGCACATTGTTGCTGGAAGCGGACAGTGCCTTCCAGGCCCAAAAAGTGATACGAACAACATTGTTACACACGTTTCCAGTCAAGGTAGGAGCGCACCGCACCGCACACTCAATTCTTCACGGGGGGTAGTTTTTATGAGATCCCTTGACGGGTTGTCTGACGAAGACATACAAACCTATATGTCCGATCAGGGTGTAACAGCCGTCCACAGGGTGATGAAAAAGATAGATAACCAGCTGACACCAACTCGTACTGTGTTTTTGATGTTCGACAGAGTTGAACTCCCGTCGAAGGTCAAAGCAGGGTATGAAGTCATCTCCGTCCGCCCTTATGTACCTAACCCAACGCGCTGTTTTCAATGCCACAGGTACAACCACACCCGTCAATCTTGCCCTAACACAGCAAAATGTGTCACTTGTGGTAGGGACGCCCATGAGGGGGATTGCCCAACTCCGTCCCCTCACTGCCTTAATTGCAATGGTGACCATGCGGCTTCCTCTCGGGACTGCCCTGTATATAAGGATGAAAAGGTCATCCAGCAAATTCGGGTTACGGAAAAGGTATCAACATCTGCCGCTCGAAAGTTGTTGGCGAGTCGAAAGCCCACTGTCCTCCCAGCGGGCACATACAGTAAGGTCCTTACCTCCACTCGACCTACTAAGGATTCAAGTACCCAGATTTGTGATTTCACTTTCGCTGACACAGTTGTGCGATCCGCCAGCCCGAAGATTGCCCGTTCCACGACCCCGCTTCCTCGTGCTGCTTCTAAAGTTCAGTCTTCGTCAACCTCTAATAAACTGCAGGCACCGAAACAAGATGCCTGGACTTTGAAAAAGGAACCATTCCGTGAGGATTTTCTGCGTTCTCAGGATTCCCAACCGTCAACTGCCTCTTCTCACCGTCACTCTTCCAGAAGAGCCAACAAGAAAAAGAGTTCCTCTCCTTCCCCGCCGAGGCGTGACCCATCCGTCACGCCTTCCAACAGTTGCCGGCCTCGGCCGTCTTCTGTTTCACCGGGACGCTCCGTCTGCTGGGCACCCGGCCCTTTACCGGCGGTGGAAACTGCCCCTCCTGATCAACTCAGGGAGGTGGCAGGCGCATCGGTCGAACCTATGGACCACGACCCTTTGCCCCTAGACAGCGATAGCAGTGCTCCCTCGAAATCCGGTCCTCAGCGGCCGTCGAGGTGACCCCGCTTGCTTGTTCATTTTTATCCTCATTTCTTATCTCATTTTTTAATCATGGCGCTCCTTCAATGGAATATTCGCGGCATTCGTTCCAATCAGGAGGAGCTAAAACTACTCCTTAGATTGCACTGCTCGCTTCTAGTCTGTCTCCAAGAAACTAAGTTGCATCCAAGTGATCGTGCAGACTTTCCCCACTACACCTCTGTGCGTTTCGACCTGCCACCTGTGGAAGGTACCCCAGCCCATGGAGGGGTTCTGATGTTCATTCGAGACGACGTCTATTACCATCCCATTACATTGCATACTCACCTACAGGCAGATGCCGTCCGCATCACTCTATCCACATTTACCTTTTCCCTCTGTAATATCTATTCACCATCGTCATCTGCCCTTACTAGGGCAGATGTGCTACACCTCGTTGACCAGCTCCCTTCACCTTTCGTGTTGGTAGGTGACTTCAATGCCCACCACCCCCTATGGGGCTCTCCGGCACCTTGTCCGAGAGGCTCCCTTTTGGTGGACCTTCTCCAACACCTCAATCTTGTCTGCCTCAACACTGGTGCACCGACCTTCCTTTCTGACACAACCCATACTTACTCCCACATAGACCTTGCGTTATGCACTCCTCAGCTTGCTGGTCGGTTTGAGTGGTATGCACTTTCTGACACGTACTCGAGTGACCATTTCCCTTGTATCGTCCACTTCCTGCATCATTCCCCATCTCCTCATCCCACCAGTTGGAACATTTCTAAAGCTGATTGGGGGCTTTATTCTTCCATGGCTGTTTTTCACGATCAGAATTTTCCCAGCTGTGACAGTCGGGTCGACTACCTCACAGAGGTTATTCTCACCGCTGCCGAACATTCTATACCTCGTACATCCTCTTCTCCACGTTGTGTTCTGGTCCCTTGGTGGACTGCAGCTTGCCGCGACGCGCTTAGAGCCCGGCGCCGTGCTTTACGCACCTTCCGCTGCCACCCAACTTTGGAGAATTGCATAATTTATAAACGAATGAGAGCGCAATGTCGTCATATCATAAACGACAGCAAAAAAGCTTGCTGGACTGCTTTTACTAGTTCTTTTAACCGTTTTACTCCCTCCACAGTTGTTTGGGGTGGCCTACGCTGTTTATCCAGCATCAAGGTCCACTCCCCGATTCCTGGCCTGACTGTGGAGAACGCAGTCCTCGTGGACCCCGCTGATGTTTCCAACACATTGGGACATTTCTTTGCGGAGGTTTCGAGCTCTGCCCATTACTACCCTGCCTTTCTCCCTCACAAACAGGTAGAGGAGGCACGGCTGCCTTCTTTCCACTCTTTTAATCGTGAAAATTATAATGTCGCCTTCACCATGCAGGGGCTAGACCGTGCTCTCGCCCTGTCCCGATGTTCTGCTCCCGGGCCCGATTCCATTCATATTAAGATGCTGAAGAACCTCTCACCTGCGGGCAAGTGTTTTCTTCTTAGTACCTAGAATCGCATATGGACTGAAGGTCATGTTCCCACAAGTTGGCATGAAGCCATTGTTGTCCCCATCCCCAAACCAGGGAAGGACAAACATCTTCCTTCCAGTTATCGCCCCATTTCTTTGACGAGCTGCGTCTGTAAGGTGATGGAACGCATGGTTAACGCTCGGTTGGTCTGGCACCTCGAATCTCGCCGCCTTCTAACAAATGTCCAATGCGGTTTTCGTCGACACCGCTCTGCTGCTGATCACCTCGTTACGTTGTCGACCTTCATTATAAATAACATTCTAAAGGAGCATCAAACAGTAGCAGTGTTCTTCTACTTGGAGAAGGCATACGATACCTGTTGGAGAGCGGGCATTCTCCACACATTGCACACATGGGGCCTTCGGGGCCGCCTTCCTCTTTTCATTCAAGCATTTTTGGCGGATCGCAAGTTCCGCGTACGGATGGGCTCTGTTTTGTCAGATACCTTTTGTCAGGAGAATGGGGTACCGCAGGGCTCCGTCTTGAGTGTGGCTCTCTTTGCCATTGCAATCAATCCGATCGTAGATTGCCTTTCAGCCTACGTTTCCGGATCCCTTTTTGTAGACAATTTCGCAATTTATTGCAGCGCCCAGTGGACGTGTCTCTTGGAGTGTTGTCTTCAACATTGTCTTGACCGTCTATATTCCTGGAGCATCGCAAACGGCTTCCGATTCTCCACTGAGAAAACTGTGTGTATAAACTTCTGGAGATACAAGGAAT
The DNA here is from genome assembly GCA_026315105.1 of Locusta migratoria. NCBI lineage: Eukaryota > Metazoa > Arthropoda > Insecta > Orthoptera > Acrididae > Locusta > Locusta migratoria. The sequence goes on along the minus strand of CM048755.1, from coordinate 76,756,104 downwards.
TTCTTCCACCTTCTCTACGTCTCGACCCTGTTGCTCTCCCTTTCGTGGAGACTACAAAATTCTTGGGACTCATGTTGGATCGTAAACTTTGCTGGTCCACACACGTGTCCTACCTGGCTGCCCGTTGTGCCCGATCCCTTAATGTTCTTCGTGTCCTCAGTGGCACGTCATGGGGAGCGGATCGTACCGTCCTGCTTCAACTTTACCAGGCAATTGTTCAGTCGAAGCTCGACTACAGAAGCCTTGTATACTTTTCTGCACGGCCGTCGATTCTCCGCCGTCTCAACTCTATTCACCATCGGGGATTACGTCTGGCGACCGGTGCATTTTATACCAGCCCTGTTGAAAATCTGTATGCCTAGGCTGCTGTATTACCCTTGACCACTCGGTGTGACATACTCTTGTGTCAGTACGCATGCCGCCTGCGGTCGATGCCCAACCATCCATCTTACCGATTGTTTTTTGACGACTCACTCGATCGCCAATATCAGTTGTCTGCGATTGCCTTGCTTCCACCTTGAGTTCGGTTTCGCCGCCTGCTACAGCGGCTCGATTTTACCCTTCCTTCCACCTTTCGGTTGAGCGAAAGCCCATTGCCACCGTGGCATCAGGCCCTGGTTCACACTCGCCTTGAACTTAGTTCGCTCACCAAGGAGAGCACTCCGGATTTGGTATAACGCTCAAGGCTTGTCGAACTCCGTTTGCGGTTCGATAATGCCATATTTATTTACACTGATGGTTCCAAGAGCACTGCCGGTGTCGGATCTGCCTTCGTTGTCGGGGACAACCGTTTCCAATACAAACTCCCTGACCGGTGCTTGAATTTCACGGCTGACTTTTTTTCCCTCCACCAGGCCGTTTTGTATACCTGTCGCCACCGCCACCCTTTCTATGCCATATGTTCGGACTCCCTTAGTGCTCTGCAGAGTCTTAAGGACCACTCGAACCATCCTCTCGTGTATCGGATCCAACACTCCCTCCAGTTGCTAGCAGATGGCAGCTGTCACGTTTCTTTCCTGTGGGTCCCTGGCCACATGGGTGTGCCCGGGAATGAGACCGCCGACATAGAAGCCAAGGCCGCAGCTCTTTTGCCTCGCATGGCTACCTTTTGCGTCCCATCGGACGATGTACAACGGGCTCTTCGCCGGAGTATCGTGTCGTCATGGCACAGTGTGTGGTTTTCACTGTACAACAATAAATTGAGAACTGTAAAACCGATCCCGACTGCTTGGAGGACCTCCTCACGCCCCTCTCGGCGAGAGGAGGTCATCCTGGCCCGGTTGCGGATCGGTCACTGCCGTTTCAGCCACCGTCACTTGCTATCCGCCGACCCTGCACCGCTGTGCTCCTGCGGTGAACTGCTGACAGTGCGACATGTTTTACTGTCTTGTGTTCATTTTAATCATCTCCGTGTAGCCCTTCACTTTCCATCTACTCTGGAGGAAATTTTAGCTGATGACACACGAGCAGCTGCTCAAGTTTTGCGTTTTATCAACTTGGCGAACTTATCAAAGGATATTTAACCCCTTTAATTGTCTTTTATCTTTCGTTTTTAGTCTCTTCTTGATGTTCTAACTAGCAGATACCAATTTTTTTTTTTTTTGAGATCTAGCGAATCTCTGTTCTTGTCTGGGCGCTAATGACCATGGAAGTTGTGCACCCTAAAACCACAAAAAAACGGTTGATGAGTGTGATCTAAATACAAATTGTTGTTTGTTTAATAATTTATTGCATTCAAAGTACATGTATAGCTGTTTATGCATACAGTTTTCAATTATTTTAGATAGGATTGGTACTATTGAGTGGGTCTCCTGTTACTTGGAAGATTTTAATCACCTTTTTTATACACATGCAGTGTGACTGTAAGCTTAAGACGTTTTGGGAAGGTTCCATCATATAATACTCTGTTTGACTGTGAGATAAGTGGCATTTGGACTTCCTTCGCTATAGACTTTATGATGAAATTGCAGAGACCATAATAGTCTGTTTTTGAATTGTTGAGTTTGATTATTGAGTGTTAAGTGTCATTCAAGGTGATAGGGGCTCAAGTAAATTACTCATTTCTTGTTTGTTTAGAATAAGTGAGGAAAGGTTCCACATAGAAATTAGAATCAATGGGTGGAGTACTTGGAGTACTGATGCCATTTGCAAAATATTCATTGAGAGTATCATAGTCTATGGGAATACTGTTTTCTTTGTTGTTATTAATTTCTCTCTCAACCTGCTTTACATTTTTTTTTTTTTTATTTCAAAATATATTCATCATTCGCATTATATTTGGCAGTTTTTATTTCAGACCTGTAAAGTTTTCTCATATTTACATAGTTTTCTTTGTCCCTATCACTATTATGAGACTTACCTTTCAGAATGAGTAATAATATCCTGAGTCTTTTTAGCTGTGGTGTGTACCAATTGTTAGTATGTTGGGGCTTACATGAAGTATTAGTGCAATATCTTATAGTTACCATAGGGCATGTCTCTTCTACTATGTGCTTAATCTCTTTCAGAAAAATGGAAAAGCATTTATCAATTGTTTCATTGTTATTCATTATTTGTGACCAATCCCTTTCTTGTAACTTATTTCTCATTTTGCTTACGTTGGAGTCGCCTAGCATTCGATATGTCACTTGTCTTTCTTTGGTAAGGTATGTTTCTTTGTGAACAGTATTTATGACAGCCATTTGTGAATATTATTTGCCAGTGTAGTCTTATCAGGGGCATTATGTTATGGTTATTTATGACTTTTTATTAAGAGCTACAACTATGTTTTTATTCTTAAAAACCTCTTCTGAACATTAATGTATTGGCTGCATAAAATATTAACTCACTTATTTGAATGTACAAAACTCACTTTTTTGTTGATGATAAATCTTCAAGCACAGTGACATAAACATTTGCAATTATGTAGTATTTTTTGTTTAATGTAGAAAATTCTTTGCAATTTGTTGACTACAACAACAAATTTGATTGCTTTCCTAATAAAAGTAATAAGGAATAAAATTGCCATAAGAGACTTTTAATTGATGTTTATTAATTCGCTGTACAGGGTCTCTCAGGCCATCTAACATACGTGAGAAGTTCGAAAACATGTCGAAAACTGAAGAACCAAAGCAAAATGTTGAAGCAGAACCACAGAGTCCAAGTGCCCAAATAGTGAAAACTGAAGACCATATTGTGCGGGAAGTGGAGAGTTTGAAAACACAGGTGAGAAGTTGTGCAGAATTGAATGCTTAACATTTCTCTTTACGTTCCTGATAATTCAGGGGTGGGGGTTTCAAAAATAAACAGATTAATTAATTAAAAACAAGTACAATATTTTGAGATTATAATGATGATCTCTCCAAGAATTTCAAATCCGTGATGTATATCACAGTGTCACATGCAGTGATACATCTACAATTTTAAAAGCAGTGTTCGTTTAATTGCATAATAATGTGACGGTCTGGAGGGCTGAGCATTGAATTGACTTGGTTCAGTCATCAGTTGTTGAAATTTGCTTGTATTGGCCTGTTGCTTTCTCTTGTTTATGTATTCTGTTGTGGGTTGTTGGCTGCACTTCATGTAACTATAAAACACATTTTATTCACTTTTATTTGTGCCATTTAATATAAAAATAGACAACAGAAATGTGATTATATACATCCATTAACATTATTGAATACCTGCCAACTCCCCTGTTTTAGGCAGGTGTCTCCTGACTTTCACCTTTTCTCCTGCCTCCTGATTGTTAGCTTTTATCATGAAACCTAAGTTTTTGTATTGCCAGTGGAAAAGTGGTGATGTGATGTTGAATTCCTTTCGGAACTGTGGCCTATTAACTGTCAGTTATATGTGGGGAATCCCGTACCTGAGGAAATTCTAGTGTCTCAGAATGTATCCTACCAATAAACCCCTCATTTTAGTCAAGATACGCCAGAAATTTAATTTCTCACAAATTTTGTTTAGTATCTCCTCATTAGTTATGTAATCTACCCATCTAATCTACAGCATTTGTGTGTAGCACAAAATCTGCTATCCTCTTACGTGAACTGTTTACCATACACCTTTCACTCCCGTACAAGGCTACACTTTAAAAAAAGACTTCCAAAGATGTCACTTAATATTTGCTGCAAACAAATTTCTCTTCTTCAGAAATGCATTTATTCCAATAGCCATTCTGCTTTTTATAACTTCTCTACTTCAGATATCAGAAGTTGTTTTGCTACCCAAATAACAAAACTCTTTTTCTACTTTTATTGTCTCATTCCATAACCTAATTCCTTCAGGATCACATAGGATTTTCTTTGACTACATTCCATTAACCTTGTTTAGTTGTTATTAATATTCATCTTATACCATCGTTTGAAGGCACTATCTTGTCTGTTCAATTGCTCTTATAGCAATTGCTGTTTGACAGAATTACAATCCGGCCGCAGTGGCCAAGCGGTTTGCGGCGTGCCAGTCACGGTCAGTACGGCCGCTGCGGTCGGGGGTGCGAATCCCCCCTCGGGCATGGATATTTGTGCCATCTTTAGTATAAGCTAGTTCATTAGTAGTTTGTAAGTTTAGGGACTGATGACGCTGTAGTTAAGTCTCATAAGCTCTACAAACATTTGAACAAAATTACAATGTCATTGGTAAACCACGAAGTTTTTATTTCTTTGCCCTGAACTTTGTGTTTCCACATTTCTCCTTGCTTTCCTTCACAGCTTGCTTAATGTACAGATTGAATAACATTGGAGAAAGGCTAAACCTTGTAACACTTTCTTCCCAAGCACTGCATCCCTTTCAAACCCTAAAATTTTAAAACTGCTGGCTGGTTTTTGCACAAGTTGAATATAACTTTTTGTTCCTATATATTACCCCTGTTACCTTCAGAATTAGAGTGACTGTATTCCAGTCAACATTGTCAAAAGCCTTTTCCAGATCTACAAAAGCTAAAAGCGTAGGTTTGCCTTTCCTTAAACTATATTCTAAGATAAGTCATAATGTATTGCCTTGTGTGTTTCTATATTTCTCCTAAATCCAAACTGATCTTCCCCAAGGTCAGATTCTGCTACTTTTCCATTTGCCTGTAAATGATTCGTGTTAGAATTTTGCAACCATGACTTATTAAACTGATAGTTATTTAATTTTCACACCTGTCTGCACTTTCTTTCTTTGGAATTAGAATTGTTACTTTCTTTTTGAAGTCTTACATTATTTCACCTGTCTCATACATCCTGCAAACCAGGTGGAACAAATTTCATCCTGACAGACTCTCCCAAAGGTATCAGTTGTTCAGAGGGAATATAATCTACTCTAGGGGCCTTGTTTAGATTCAAATCTTTCAGTACTCTGTGAAATTCTTCTCCCAGTATCATGTCTCCTTGCCCATCTTCATCTACTTCCTCATCCCTTCCTACAATACTGCCTTTAAGTTAATTTCCCTTGTGTAGCCCCTCTATGTATTTCTTCCACATTTCCCTTCTTTGCTTAATACTGGTTTTTGTGTGGGCTCTTGATAATCGTGGAGTTATTTTTCTTGTCTCCGAAGTCTCTCTTATTTTCCTGTAGGGATATCCGCCCCCCCCCCCCCCTCCTCCAGTTATACTTTCTTCTGTGGCCTTGTATTTGTCCTCTAATCACACTGCTTCACCAATCTGCACTTCCTGTCAACCTCATGTTTCAGCCTTCTGCACTCGATTTTTGCCTGTGTCATTTGCTGCATTTTTATATTTTCTTCTTTCATCATCAAATGCACTAACTCCTGTATTATCCAAGGATTTCTACTAAGCCTTTTCCTTTTGCTGATATGTTCTTTATCTTTCAAAGTTTCCCATACTTCTTCTTCTGTACTACTTTGTTTCAGACAGTGAAACTCTCAACCACGTCTGATTCATTAAATTTATCCAAACTCCTTCTCCTTACTTTTCTACCTTTTTGCAGTTTGTTAAATTTTAATCCACAGTTCATAACTGATAAGTTATGGTAAGAGTCTGCATATGCCTCTCGATATATCTTACAGTTTAAAACCTGGTTTGTAAAACTATGCTTTACTATTAAAAGTCAGTCTAGTACCTTCCAGTGTCTTCTGGTCTCTTCCACATATTTAACTTTCTTTCATGATTCTTAAACCAATTGTTTGTGATGATTAAATTGTGTTTTGTTCAAAATTCTACCAGGCAACTTTCTTCTTCATTCCTTTTCCCCAGTCCATATTCACTTAAAATTTTTCCTCCCTTTCCTTTTCCTACAACCAAGTTCCAGTTGCCCATCATGATCAAGCAGGGTGTCCAGCGAACCTTGAAATCTTGAAAACCAGCAAAAAACCTGGAATTTTTGAAATCGCGAAAAACCCTTGAATTTTACTCAAAAACGTTGAATATTTTATATTTTCTTAAATTTCATTTACAGTGAAACCCTGGTTTTACGTTCCAGGACTTTACATATTCCTGCCTTTTACACAATTTTTCGTTGGTTCACAATTTTAATTCACCTCGGCTTTTGCATTAAGATATTTATGTTTTTCGTTTAATGAATCCATGTTGGAGGAGTTAAAGACTTATGTAATTGACATAAATTGAAGCTGGCATGATTTTCGCCTTCAGGTGTGTTGCAAACGTTATGCAGTAAACTTGCTTGACATTTTTTGCATTTAGTGGAATGCGTAGTTCACGTTTTGTTGTTTATACTTCACGCTAGGTTGCTATATGGTGCAATGACTGATGGGCGCGACTGTAATTTATGATTGCTCCCATCAGCCTTCGTACCTACTGTTTATTCAAATGTAGAGTTTCGAGAATGAGTTTATTGATACTGTGAACTGAAAATATTTATGTTACTACTTTTGTGATGTTTCATAGACATTGTGAACCATAGTTTGCATATGTGTGGTTTTTTGCACATTGGAAGAGGAAAAGTATGATATAACATCAAAAAAACAGTACGGCGCAGGAAATATTTTTGCTTGACAGCACGATTAAATTCTCAAAAATCATCACCCAAAGTATAAAAAAAATAAATAAAAAAAATGAAGCATGAAAAATTCGCAACTGGTGCAGTGTTTCATTATTTAAAGAATGAATGACAGAGATGCAGCCTTCACGAAAACATCAATTATGATTAATAAAATTATGTCAAATGTTTACTGTGAAGTTACCAGTTTCAGTTACACTTTGAAATTCAAAAACAGGCCCTGCCTAGTATTGTAATGTCTATTATGTTATATATCATATAAAAACTATGAAAATGCAAGTGCGATCCTATAAGCAAATTTTAGCACTAATAAAGTTATTTCCCATATTTTACGCCACTTTATAGAATCCCCTGAAAAATGTTAAATTGGGGTTCCACTGTATGTATATTTCACACTTACACTGGTAGTTTATTGATGTGAATAGCATATCATAACATAATGAATAACATAGAAAACTGAGCTATCACAGTAAAGTTTTCTGTTTGTGAGAAAGGAATGTGGCAAGTACAGAAATTCTAAGACGACACACACTGTTAAATAGAATGAATTTGCCCAAAAAATGAGCAGGGCCATATTTAGGGTATGCAACGCCCCTGTGCAGTAATTTATTTTACGCTCCCCCCCCCCTCCCCCCGGCACCTGGGATTCAAACTGATTTTTCAAAAAATCCACCAACTAGATACACCACTGCTATCAATCCAAACTCTGAATAATGATGATCTCAATTAACATTAACATTTTTTTAAATTTGAATGCAAAATTTTGCCGCCCTGTGGAGCTGCACGTGTTGCACCTGCCTAAATACGGCCCTGAACATTAGTGTATTTTCTGAGTTGCTGAGGAGCATACCTGTACTTTTTTTAATTTAGAAACAATGCTTTTAAATAAACTAAAAATTTCCTCAAGCGTTGGTTTGAATTTTTAATGGATATACGATGGTAACGATAATTATGTATTAAGAACGTAATTGTGGATCTTTGTGTACATTTTGGATCATTCACGGGTTCTTCATGTACAAAAAATGCTTTCCTTCAAATGCACTCATATATTCGGCACTTTTGATTTGTATGCAGTTGAAGATTTGTAGAAAAACTGTTAAAGGATAATGACAGTTTGTACTTTTTATTTCAAGTTAATAAATGGTGAACCTGGAAAAAAAAGATTGTTCCTTGAAAAACTTGGAAAAAAACTTGAATTTGAAAATTACTTATCGCTGGACACCCTGTCAAGTTTCCATTTCCCTGAACTGTTGGAATAACTTCTTTTATATCATCGTACATTTTTCAGTTGTTTCATCATCGGCAGAGTTAGTTGGCATATAAAGTTGTAGTAGTGGTCGGTGTTGGCTTCATGTATATTGTAGCTACAATAATGCATTCACTATGCTAGTCATAGTAGGTTACCTGCATTTCTGTTTTCTTAATCATTATTGGACCTACTCCTGCATTACCCTCAACTGATTTTGTATTTATAACCTTGTACTCATTGACCATAAGTTCTCTACATCCTGCCCCCGAACTTCACTAATTTCCACCATATCTAAATTTAATTTATCCATTTATAATTTCAGATTTTTCTAACTCGACTATTTGATTAAGGGATAGAACATTCAACATTCTGATCCGTAGAATGACTTTTGTTTTTCCTGGTGATGACATCCTCCTGAATAGTCCCAACTGAGAGATCCAAATAGGGGTCTATCTCACCTGGAATATTTTACCCTAGAGGATGCCATCACTATATATTTATGCAGTAGAGTTAAATGTTGTCAGGAAGAGTAACAACTATAGTTTCCACTTGCTTTCAGCCATTTGTGGTAACTGTATGACAAACTGTTAGGTCAGTCAGTCATGCAGACTGTTACCCTTGTAACTGCTGAAAAGACTGTTATCCACTTCAGGAACCACACATTTGTGTGGCCTCTCCACAGATACCCCTCCACTGTGGTTGCACTTACGGTACAGCTACCTGTATCATTTATGCACACAAGCCACCCTACCTCGGCAATGTCTGTGGTTCATAGGTGTGATTATCAAACTATCCAGCCCATGTTCTACTGTATGCCACAGTACCAAAGATATGAGCCACACACTGAAGAAATTGGGGCACACTGATTCCTTTAGTGTAATATGGGTTCTGAAATTCTTTCATTTGCTGAAACCTCTGAAAAAATGTCAAGACACTCGCCATAAGTTTAATTTGCTTAGTAATGGATTTTGGAATTATACTAATGCCATCTTCAGGTCTTATGCATAAGCAGATTGAAGTGTCATCTATTAGCCCAATATATAAGGTACCAAGTATGTAAAGCTGACAGCCTGGACTTCTGCTTATGCAGTGTGTATACAACTGTTGCTGAGTGGTTGAGCATTATCTACAAGATATATACCATTTGATAATGTGGTGTGTAATTTCTTTCACAGTGTTGTAGTGACCAAAATTTGGATGGCAGTGTAAGATGTATACATTTTAACAAAAGCTTAAAACTGCTTCATTCTGGTTACAGTTTTAAGCATCACTTCATTCATATCAAATGTGTGTGTGTCTGTTATTCATGCTATAACAAGCTTGTCATCAACAGTTACTTGCTTTTAAACTCTACATTACATCCCCTTCATCAATTGTGTTTTACAGAAGAACCTCATAAAATCTTAGTTTCAATGAAAATTGTTACTTGTGTACATTGAGCTCACATATTGATTCATCTGTTAATATGTAAGCCGGTTGTTCGCAAGCACCAATTACTGCGGAAATTCCAATTTTAGGTAGTTTTTCTGTAACACACACTCCGTGAGAGGAAAGTAATGCACTGTTAAACAGCAGTTAGCTGCTGCTGATAAGGCTGTTATAGCATCCAACATGTGTGTCCACAGGAAATTTTCAAACAAATATCAGTGGAAAATATATGATGAGATATTTTAAGGAGTAATGTGATTAGTTGTGTATGGCTTTGTTAAATGCTAATACTAAGAATTATACACAATTTGTGCAGGGTGCATTGTTTCAAGATTTATTTTTGTATTCAGATACATGTAAAACAGCATTACTGGGTAAAATTTTACGATGCTTCTCGCCGGACTCCACTGTTTAATATTTTTCACAAGCTACAGAGTAAATGTTATTGCTGCTCGTTTCACTCACAGTAAAATTAATACTGTACCTACTCTATGGTTGACAGTTTCTTGTATGTACGCTTGTCCATTCAGAATTTTCGTTTTAATTGAACTTGTCATGAAAAAACATTTATTGTTCATCCGAGTTGCCGTCATTACCATTGGTAACCACTGCAGCCCGGCGATAAGCATCGTACAATTTAACTGCATTACTGTACACAAAGTGGTCTGAATATGTAAGTATCTAAGACAGAGTTGTAGACATTTATTGAAGCAAGGGGATCCAGATTTTAGAAACTTCAGTGGTACTTCATGTGCAATCAAACTCAAATTGTTTCTTTACAAAGTGTATCCTTTGTTTGTATACACAGTACATAGCTTGAGACAGCTGACAATTTGAGAGAAAGGAAACACCAAAAAATTTATTTTTGAACATTTTTTTTTTTTTTTCAGGAAGTGTACTTTTAATGTATTTAAATATCAAAGTTATATGTATTAAAAATTTAAGCTTTCCATATTTCAGCAGGTTGTGACTACCTCAGTACATCATGAAGAAGTAGAAGAAATTGCAGAACCACCTGACAAAGTGAGCCCACCTTCACCAACAATCACGTCTACACAGAACACACTAATTGCAGAGCCAGTAGTTACAAACCAAAGTACAGTTGCTGATGAACAGCTGCTGCCTCCTACAATTGAAGATAATATGCAGTCAGAGAATGCTGCCTTGTATGAAGTAGAAGATACTGGCTACACTGCAATAGCATTGTATGACTATCAAGCAGGTATTTACATGTGTATATATTTTTGATCTGCTACACCTTAACCTCTGAAATTCGAAGTCAGGGTGTTACATTAGGTTACTTTCTTTTTGCTTATTAACATGATATAAATTCTTCTTCATGCAATAAATTGTACAATATAGATGTAAATATTCTCTTTACATATAGTTTTAAAAGTTGTTCAAAATATTTTAAAAATTGAAAGACTACTTTTTTTTTACAAAGTTTTAAATGTACAGTACAACATTAGTATCAAGTATGAAACTTTTAGAAAAAATTATTTCTTGACATAAGGCTTTCATATTACATTCCGAACACTTACAATTTGTTAGCTTTGAGCAGCCCATTCCTTTGCACTTTGACCTGTTTATTGCTTCCATAGCTATTTCTGGCGTTTACAAAGCACTTTTATATCTTTTGGTCTTTGGTTGCATTAGCTGAACTGTTCTTGCCCCCTCTCTTTTCTTTACTCTTCTATGAAATGTAGTTGCAAAGACCAGATATATGATGCTAAAATATATTTTTCTTTTCTTTGGGGGGAAAATTATCTTTCACATCACTATTTGATAGCAATATAGTCTGGGAACTTTTAACACAATTTTAGTGCTGGCAAAGAAAGTAATAAAACAATACTAATATTTCTTTCTTGAAGCCATGATTCCCCCCCCCCCCCCCCCCTCAGAAGCAACTGTTACTTACTGTTCCTGAACCGTAACAGTCATTGTGAGAATGAGCAGGTGAACCAGTTGTTCTGTGTAGTATATTGAATATGATACCATTATTATCATCATCATCATCATCATCAGCAGCAGCAGCAGCATCATCATCATCATCATTAGAGACTGATTATGCCTTTCAGTGTTAAATTTGGAGCATAGTCCTCCTTGTAAAATCCCTCCATGATCCCCTATTCATTGCTAACATTTAAGCCTCATCTAGTGTTAAAGCTTTTACTTTCAAATCATCCTTGGTCTACTTTGGCCCCTCTTCCCATCTATTGCTGAACCCATGAGTCTCTCAGGTAACCTTGCTTCTCCCATGCATATAACATGACCCCACCATCTCACCCTCTTTGCACTAACTGCTTCATCTATGGTGTTAATTCCCAGTTTTTCTTTGACTTCCTCATTATGGACACCCTCCTGCCATTGTTCCCATCTATTAGTACCTGCAGTCATTCTTGCTACTTTCAAATCTGTAACTTCAACCTTATTAATAAGGTAATCTGTATATACTCAGCTTTCATTTCCATACAATAAAGTTGGTCAAAAGATAGAGTGGTGCACTGCTAACTTAGTCTTGATACTGATTTCCTTCTTGCAGAAGGGAGTAGATCATAGCTGAGCACTCAATGCATTAGCTTTGCTACATTTTGATTAAAGTTCATCCTGTGATAAAATACATGCTAAGTACTTGAAATTGCCCACCTGTTATAACTTTGTTCCTCCTATTTGGCACTCAATTTGTTTAAATCTCTTTCCCACAGACATTACTGTCATTTTGAAGATGATGATCTTTATATCATAACCCTTACACCTCTGATCTTGCTCTGAAATGTTGAATTGCAGCCTCTGTCGAAACTGCCTTTACAACTAAGTCGTCTCCATATGCAAGATTGATTATTGTGTTTTCACTTATTGTAAACTCACCCTGCTCTATTGTTTTCAAGACAAGATACATAAATTGTATGAACAACAGTGGTGTCAGGTTACAGCCTTGTCTTATCGCTGAAATTAGCCTGAACTATGTACTCAACTTACCGTCAACTCTAACTCTTCATAAAGACCTTTAATTGCCTGCAGAAGCTTGCCTTCTATTCCATAATCTTGTAGACCTGACAATAACTTCCTCCTAGGAACACATTCATAAGCCTTTTCTAGATCTATAAAACACAAATACAATTCCCTGTTCCACTCATAGCACTTCTTCATTATCTGCTGTAAGTTAAAGATCTAATCTTGACAGCCTCTAAGACGCCTAAAACCACCCTAACTTTTATCCAACTTTGTCTTTAACTAATACTCACACTCTCCTTTCAGCAATAACTGCAAATAATTGGCACAAATGGTAATTAAAGAGATACCTTTGTAGTTGTAACAATCCTTTCTGTTTCCATGCTTGAAAATTGGTGTGATTACTGCTTGGTGTGATTACTGCTTTCGTTCAGTCCGAGGGAACCTCTCCTGACTCCCACGCTATGTAAATTATCCTTTGTAATCATATGAGACCTGACATTCCACCGTATTTGTTGAGTTAATTTCATCTAACCCAGCCACTTTATTGCAGCCATTCTCTCCACTTCAACAATTGTGGCCCTGCAAATTATTGATAAAAGAGAGGAAGGAAGAAGGTTTACGAAAGAAAGGATTGACAGTGGCTGCATTAGGACATTAAAATTAAGCAATGGCGACAAGTGAAAATGTGAGCCGGGCCGGGAATCGAACCCGGGTCTCCCACGTCGGGCCAGCGGTCACTTTAACCACTTGGCTACCCATGCCCACCTCCCGTCCATCTCAAACTTCTAAGAGTCGCACACTATGGCTGTAGAGCTCCTATCATGCATGCCCTCTTATACTCGCCACTACGGATTCCCGTGCAAGGTCCAACATTTGATCACATCTGTGGTGAAGTAATTGAAGCTAACGCCATCTTCGCGTGTAAATACTTATTACATTCTCTAGCCACGTTTAGTTTTGTGTCTCTGTACCTTGTCCATTCCTCTTCCAGTGACTGTAAATGACTACCTTAAACTAAATGGTACCTTTCTGAGATCGTACCTCACAAATGGCTCTTAATCAAATTGCGTGGTTATGGTATATCTCCCCAAATTTGCGATTGGTTAGGGGATTTCTTGTCAGAGAGGACACAGTTCGTAGTAATCGATGGTAAGGCATCGACTAAAACAGAGGCGATATCGGGCATTCCACAGGGCAGTGTTATTGGTCCTCTGTTGTTCCTCATTTACATAAACAATTTTGGGGAAAATCTAAGTAGCTCTCTTAGGTTGTCTGCAGATGACGCCGTCATTTACCGTCTAATAAAATCATCTGAAGATCAAAACCAACTGCAGAACGATCTGAATAAGATATCAGTAAGGTGTAAAAATTGGCAATTGACTCTAAATAATGAGAAGTGTGAAGTCGTCCACATGAGTATGAAAAGAAATCTGTTAAACTTTGTTTACAAGATAAATCAATCAAAAGTGAAGCCCGTAAACTCCACAAAATACCTAGGAATTACTACTACTTCTGACTTAAATTGGAACGAACACATAGATAATATTGTGGGAAAGGCGAACCAGAGACTGCGTTTTGTTGGCAGAACCCTTAAAACATGCAACAGAACTACAAAAGAAACTGCATACACTACACTTGTTTGTCCATTTTGGGAGTATTGCAGCCCAGTGTGGGATCCTTATCAGGTGGGTTTAATGGAGGTCATCGAAAGAGTCCAAAGAAGGGAAGCTTGTTTCGTATTGTCACGATACAGGGGAGACAGCGTTATGGAAATGATACAGGATCTCGGATGGGAATCATTACAACAATGACACTTATCGCTGCGGCGTGGGCTACTTGCGAAACTCCAGTCGCCAACATTCTCCTCCGAATGCGAAAATATATTGTTGACTCCTACTTACATATGTAGAAATGATCATCAGAATAAAATATGATAAATCAGAGCTCGAACAGAGAGATTCAGGTGTTCTTTCTTCCCGCGCGCTATTCAAGAATGGAATGGGAAATAAATAGTATAATGGTGGTTCGATGAACCCTCTGCCAGGCACTTAAATGTGATTTGCAGAGTATCCCGTGTAGATGTACATCATTGCTGTATATTTGTGCCTGATTTCCTTGTCCTGAAGCTTCTCCACTCTTATCCCTCTATATATGCACCTGACTTTCTGCACTTTTGGCCTCACAAAACCAGTTTCACTGCAGATTAAATAATGATCAGTATCAACAATGAAACACTATGAAAACATGTGTGTCCTTGACTGCCTTCCTGAGTTTCTGATCTCTTATTATATAGTCAATTACAGATCTGGTCCCCCTGCCTTCCAAAGTATACCGCTGAATGTTCTTATGCTTAAAAAGAAGTTTGTGATAACTAAACCCATACTGCCACAGAAATCCAGGAGCTGTTTTCTGTTTCTGCTGTCCTCCATATCCTCTCCATACTTACCCATAACCTTTTCATACCCTTCTGTTCAATTTCCTACCCTGGCATAGAAGTCAGCCATGAGCAAAACACTGTACTTGTCCTTTACTCTAACAACTACACCACTGAGTGTGTCATAAAATCTGTCCATCTCATCTTGATCTGTCCCTTCATAGGGTGGAATACACTGACACAATCCTAATTTTCTTGCTGGAAATGGCCAAATCTATCCACATCCGTCATTCATTTATGTACCTTATTGCAATTATGCTGGATTCGATTGCTTCCCTGATGTAAAGCCATACACTTCCTGTGCTCTTCCTGCTTTGACTCCTGACAGGTAGACCTCGTATTCTCCCACTTCGTCGTCTTTCTCTCCCCCTTATCTTAATGTCACTAATAGCTAAAACATCTAACCCCATCTTACTTGCTGCCTCTGCTAGCTCTACCTTCTTCCCAGTGTAGTCCCTCAATGATATTAATAGCTCCTCATCTCATTCCAGATTGTTTGCCATGTCATATTTGAGTAGTCGCTGGTCTATCAGTTATAGGTGGGACTCCATCACCTCCAAGGGTCCGAGGTACCTGGGAAGCAGGTTGCTAGACTAACCTGCCTAGGCTCCTGTTGGGTTTTACCCCTGAAGGTTGAGGGACTAACTGGTGGATTTGGTAGTCTTTGCTGTCTGAGCACAAAGGTAGCCACAACTCGGAATATGTTGTAGATGCCCAGCCTTATCGAAAGTAAATGGTATCCCAACTGTCAGGACCACTTACTTGGCCACTCATACGTTGCCAATGGTTCATAAACTAGGATATGACCATGTGTTATTGGGAAAAATGGTACACAATGTGAGGGAATGTAAATGAGATAGTTGTATCACATATGATAGAAGGGGATGCTAAAGCATAAATTTTAACTGTATTTGCAAAAGTAGGAAGACAGTAAACACAACAAATACAATCACTGCAATGACCTTAAAATACTATCACCTGATTGATACTTCCTATAGTTGGCGTCATGTAGGAAGGCGCTTCCACACACAGAGGAAGAGCGATGGGGGAAGTGTGGAGGGGAGGAGCTATGGCCGAGTGCCAACAGTTGTGCCTGCGGGAGAAGCATTGCGTAACTCGCGGCCAGCCACGTGCCTAGAGAAATAATATTAGTGGCTGCCAGTGCGCTAATGGAGGGGGATGTGCAGAAGGGCTGAAAACTGTGGCGCCTTTGTATGTGACGCCTACTATAAGTAGGAAGGACTGCACAAGCTGTCAGCAGAGCAAAGTGGCTTGGGGTAGGTACAAGATGGTTGTTGTATCAATACTAGTAATTTATTGAGTTCTTCACATCCTGTAAACTTTTCCAACCCTTTTTGCAAATTATGTTGTCACATAGAACTTCAATGGTGAAAATCCATACTTTACTTTTCCCAGAAGTTGTGATGTCAGATTGTTGTACTTTAGTGTTCAATACATCTGAAGTCAAAAGTTTCATAGTATTTCATATCTGTTCACTTTTTCTGAATACACTGCCACAGATGTATAAATCCACAAGTTCTTTGCCTTTAACAGATGATATTTCTAGAATAGTTCCATTGTATCATTTGCATCACAGTTTTCCTCAGTTTGTAATCCATTGGTTCAATATTGATTTCTGTGAGGTCCTTTGGGTGTCTATCAGCCAACGTATTTCGGATTGTTGGGTTCTGTTGATGAAGTGGAAGATTGTCTCAGTTAAGTGAAGTAATCCATTTGTTTTATATGTCTGTAGAATTTCACATTGAAAGTGAGATGACCCACTCAGTTACTGAGCACCATTTTAAATTTCCAGCCCAAATGTTTTTCTGAGTCTTTGTTGTTCTATTTTCCTGATATCTTTGATGTTAATAATAATGTTGTACCTGTTACTTTGAGTGCTTTTGTAAAAACATCTGTATCATTGTGACAAAGTTTGAACTAATGGACAACAATTTCTCGTTGCAAATATTCCAGGTACTTTTGTAGCCTTTACACAAGTTTTGTGCATGTGTTTTGGTAGCCACTCTTTCATTGTTAGTGTTTTTAATAATTTTACTAGACATTTCACATGTTTAACTTGTGATATTGCCATAATTGGTTGTAAGTGATGGCAGCTTTGGTCTCTTGGAGTCCATAAATTGCATTTATTGATTGGAGATTTTATCTGGTCTTGGAAACAGTATCACAGTCATGGGGAAGGCGGATTGTCGACTTCGGTTTATATGGGGAATTTTGAAATGTGATTTGTTTTTAAAGGAGACCACATATAAAGGACTTGTGCAACCTCTTCTTTAGTATTGCTAAAGTGTTTTGGATCCTCACCAGATTCTTTCATAGGAAGACATAAAAGCAGTTCAAAAGTAGGCGGCTAGGTTTGTTACTGGTAGGTTCGATCAATGCACAAGTGTTACCAAGCTGCTTCGGGAACTCAAATGGGAGTTGTTGGAGGGAAAGCGACATTCTGTTCGAGAAACACTGTTGAAGAAATGTAGAGGGCCAGAATTTAAAGTGGCCTGTAGAACAATTCTAGTGCTGCTAACTTACATTTTGCGTAAAGACCACAAAGATAAGATGAGAGAGATTAGGTCTCATACAGATGCATACAGTCATTCGTTTTTCCCTTGTTCTATATGGGAGAGGAACAGGAAAGCAAGTAACTAGTAGTAGTGGTACTAGGCACCCTCCACCACACACCTTTGGGTGAATTGCAGAGTATGTATGTGTATGTAGAAGCTTCTCAGCGACATAACTGGCTTCGTTAATAGTCCAGGTAATTATTGTTAGGTCATCAGCAAAAGCAATGCACTTAAAAGTTGATTCATTTGTCTTTTACTCACTTACTTATTTCTGGTATTTCTTTTTTCAGTTTTTCATTTTTCTTCCCCACTTCAGACCAGTACTTTTCGTTACTCTGTCTTGTTAGTTTTCTCTGTGCAATACATGTTGTAAAAACATTTCTCTGTCTATTGTTTCATCAACTTCTCTCCTTCCTCACCCCTGCTTTTCGATCCTCCTTTACTTTATGGATCCATCTTGTTGCGGACTTCTTATCTCTCAAATTTTTGAAGATGTTTTTGGTTAATTTATCATAATGCAGTCAATCAAAAAAAAATCCTATTTTTTCATTGCTTTTGATACATTTTCTGTTTTGATAACTTCCAGCTCTACTAGAGAATTTACAACCCTCCTTAACTTCTCATCAGTCTGATATTTTCCTAATGCTTTGTCTTTCTAAAATTTCATGTTAATGTAAATTTTACTTATTGTAGTGCTTTATTTTTGCTTTTTCAATGTAAAACTTTTCAGTTATACCATATGTCCTTCCCATTTTATGTATCCTCTTTCCTACAGCTGTTTTTTCCAGAAAATTTTCTTTCTTTGTGTAAGAAACATTTTTTAACCTTTCCAATTCGGTCATTGTCTGTTTTCAAAATTTCAGTACATTGTTAATGTTTGTATTTTATTTATTTATTTATTTTTTCGTGATTAAAGTGCTGTTTATCCATTTGCAACCAGCGCTTGACATTGGCAATGCTGTGATGAATGACTGGAGGTGAAAGCAGCCAATCAGGAGTTTCATTTGGGCAGCCAATAAGAAATAGCTTTAGCCTTTATGGTTTGTAAACATGTACTACTTAAAAGGATAATTAATATAATCACCAGACAAGAGTACATCAAGAACCTGTCAGCCTTAGAGTGGGAACATCATTATTTATTTCATGGCGGACATACAAGATTATTCCCCTCATTCTCTGTCAGTGGGTTTTGAAAGAGCATGTACTTTTTCTGTTTACCATGAAATAAATAATTGATGCTGCTACTGCTGGATGTTGATAGGTTGTTGATGTACCCTTGGCCGGTGATCTAATTAATTATCCTCATAAATACTACATGTCAATGGTCGGTTGTTCGATATATCACTCCATCACAATCACGCCTTCCATATACACCACACTACATGTCAATGGTTGGTTTTTTAGTATATCACTCCATCACAATCGCATCTTCCATATTTATAATTAAAACCAGAAAAAAAACACAATTAGTTCAGATTATAAATGAAATATCAATTCCATAGCCAAAAACACTGCACACAAATGCCAGAACAAAATTTAAAACTGATGCCAAAATTACTAGAGATCAAACACACAATCTTATTGGCCGCCCGAACGCAACTCTTCATTGGCTGCCTTCACCTCCCTTCATTCATCGTGTTGTTGCCAACCTTTACATGTCAAGCACCAGTTGCATATGCATAAACTGCACTTTAACCTTTTCTTCCCCTGAAGAAATTCTTCAGCTGGACCTATTGGCTGTCTTCCAAAATATTAATATTAGTATTTTATGTGATGTTATATTTTCAGAAAATGTAACAAAGGCATCGGCATTCCCCCCCCCCCCTCCAGTGTTTTTCTTTTCCCGATCATATTGATGAACTCTTATATTAATTCAGTTTTCATTCCAAACTCTGTTTTTCTAAAACACCATTGAAAAGAATTGTCTTATACATGTGTTTATTTAAAAGGACTGAGTTATTTCTCCCACAAATTGCTCCCCTCCATAGTCTAGTGGACGGCGTCGTGTGTTGCCACGCAGGGGGCCTGGGTTCAATTCCCGGTTGGGTCAGGTTTTCTCCGCTCAGGGACTGGGTGTCGGCCATTTCATCATCATTGACAAGCAAGTCGCTGAAGTGGTATCAGCTGATTTGCACCAGGTAGGCTGAACACAACCCAGTTGGGGGCCTAAAGGCCATGAATGCCACATGATCATCATCAACCCAAACATTCACTTTAGATATTCTATCAAAGTATTACACAAATAACACTGTCATAGAAAATGCAGCATACTCGAGGAGAAGGTCATTTAACTGTTAAGTGGGATGACAACTAATTTTTGATTGTAACAGTACAAGATAAAAAAAAAAATTGACCAGATAAAACATTTCACAGTAAATGGTGCCCGAACAGTCATATTATTACACCGTGTACTCCCTGATAGCAGCAGTGCAGGCATGACTTCTGGCATGCAAACTATCATAAATGTGTCAAATGGTACCCTGCATTGGACTGTCACAAACATCTTGCACCTTTTGTTGCAATTTGGTAATGGTTCTGTCTGGCCATGGAAAATGAATTCGTTCATGCTTCATCTAATCCCACACATATTCAGGTGGCGAGAGATTTGTTTTATCTTACTGGCCAGGGCAACTGTTCTATGCCACAAAAAGCACACTGTGTTGTAGTAGCCATATGTGCTCATGCATTGTTCTGCTTTCTATTATACACCACTTTTTGTCACATGCATAGAATCAAATAATTGTGACATTTTGCACCCCATTTTGTTTGTAAATTGAGCTATCCACTTGCACCCAATGACAGACTTAAGTAAGTTTCCTTTAAATGGGTAGGGTCAGAGGCTTGAAGACATGTGTCTGTACACTGACTTAGCAAATGCCATGAGATAGTGTGTCATAGGTGGCTCAGGTGTGTTGTTTGCACACATGCTCCGTTGTGCCAGCTACAATTGTATTGGAGACCTTCCGAGGTGTGGTGATGCAAGTGATTTATGAAACATCAATTTTCATTGTGAGCTGTCAACATTCAGATGGGATAAGATTGTTGGTGTCCTGATGATGTGAATTTCAGTTTCAGTAGTGGTACAGGAATTTGGTTTCACACATTAAACCATGTTGAGGGTGTACCATGAGTAGCAGAATGGGGGTGTCTCAGTCTACATCAGACGAACCAATCACATGAATGTTGACATCCCAGGTGGATCATCAGTAGTGGAAGATGGGCAACAGTCCAACAAATCAACTCAGAATGTGCTAGACACATCTCCTAGTGGACAATCCATAGGAGCATGGGTTTCGTGTTGTATGGGAGTTGCCACCGTCCACATGTTCCACTGCTAATGCAGCACTGTCAGTTACAATAATAATAATAATAATAAGTGAAACAAATGCAATAAACACAGACTTTAAACTTCTTATCTGAGGAGCTATGAGCACTTTTTCCTCTTTGCTATTGTGAAATGCATCTCTTCTTGCATCTTTATATAAACAGTGCTGTTTTACAAGAAAAATCACACTAAAGCTCATAAAACATAAGAACATGCCACAAAGAAGCAAGCAGCAACACCACAGCTCAAATATGACAGGCTGTGAAAACTTGTCATTCTGCAATTAACGCACATGCAAATCCTGCGAATGACATAAAATAAAAGCCAGGAACCCACGGTAGATGGTACTATAAGTGCCGAAACATGTTTGGGTATTAAAACAAAAAAGGTGTCTTGCATAAGGCAGATTCAACCACAAATCTAATACTAACCACATGTTGCATTGTAGAGATTTTAATGAGTTAACACTAGACGTACCATGTGGGTCATTTGGGTTTTTCGAGAGCCCTACCCGCCACCTTATTCTTTGTAGGACCAAACGCTCTTGTGACTTTTAATCAATTATATGTATAAGGAACTCAAACTTAAGTGGGGGCGATCTACAATTGTTTAATAATGATTATGCAGCCAAGATCGCATTTTTCATTTATTATGTGACCGGTTTCGGCGTTCTCGACGCCATCTTCAGACCTGTCGTAATTTACATAATTTCACGACATTTTTATATACTAAAAGAGTACATCCAGGTTGAGGCATCATTAAACATAAAATTAGTAGTCACAGGTAAAAAAATATATATCCATCTTCTAACGGTTTTGAAGTGAAGTACTTTGAAGTCTAAGTACAATACTACTTGGAGTCCAGTATAACACCAACAGTAGTGTTATACTGGGCTCCAAGTAGTATTGTACTTAGACTTCACTTCAAAACCGTTAGAAGATGGATATATATTTTTTACCTGTGACTACTAATTTTATTTTAAATGTGTTTATTTCCGTCAACAGTTGCAATAAAATTGTTTAATAACATGTTTCGATCTTATAGTTGCGTCCGCAACTCGTCTGGCTGAGTACTAATTGGTACTGAGTACCAATTAGTACTCAGCCAGACGAGTTGCGGATGCAACTATAAGATCTGAAGATGATCCAAGTGATCGAAACATGTTATTAAACAAATTTATTGCAACTGTTGATGTAAATAAACACATTTAAAATAACATAGTGCAGTTGCGGACATTCTCAAATCGACCATGTCGACTATAATAATACTAATTTTATGTTTAACGATGCCTCAACCTGGATGTACTCTTTTAGTATATAAAAATGTCATGAAATTATGTAAATTACGACATGTCTGAAGATGGCGTCGAGTACGCTGAAACCGGTCACATAATAAATGAAAAATGTGATCTTGGCTGCATAATCATTATTATAAAATATTTTAATCAATTATAGAGTTGTATAACTCACCAAAAGTTCATCACTCTAGGCCACCTGGAAGTATGAAAAAATTATGTTATGCCAGTAGTACTATGTGGGTCCTTTTTGACCCATACACAGTTTGACAATCTGATATCAGCAATGCCAGTTTTTAGATGGGAATTGCTGTCTCAGCATGTCACGATGTTATTTACAAGATGTTGAAGTATCGAAGTATGTTATGACATTTTAGGCTCAAAATAACAAGAAATACGAAAAATTTGGAGGTCGGGTGAAGCCTTATATCAGTGTGGCTATCGGTTTTCTGTGGATTGGAGCCATGCAGACCTGTGAAGTGGCAGTGGGAAGTCACAGAATAACCACACCTCTGTCTGAGTGACTACCAATAGTTCTATGACACGACAGCAGTTGTCAGGCACATCGTCCCTATGAAGTCTCCTTACATGTACATAACTTAAAAATTGTGTGAGCATTGATCATTGCAAGGCCAAGAATGTCGTAAAAGACAGTCACAGGGGTGTCAGGTTGGACACTGTAACGTCTTGTCATTTGGTCAACTAGAGCAACTTCACCTTTAGTCTCCTTATAAAACTACAGTTTTTGGAAGTTTCTTGTTAGTATTGTTATTGACCTGACATCCAGCATGAATGTTACTCAAAATAAGGACACCCATAAGTCTGACTCCTGAAGAATAGAAGAAAGGAAGACATACTACAGTGGACTGTGTGCTTACTAGTTCCATAACTTAGGTAGAATGGCACATGTTTACATTGTGCAAGTGGTAAATCCCTGTCAAATGTTTCAGATTGTTTGACAATCATTTGAGTCAGCAGTTTCCACTGGAAAAAAATTGTCGTCATCCTGTGCAATTGTTTCACTACCGGATTCATCACTTTATTTCATTGGTGAAACTTAGATGGTAGAGAATCTTGGCATTCGTGAGACTGCATTGCCTTGCTATCGTAGCTTCAATGATGCAAACTCACCACAATAAACCACAAGATCACACTGCTGCCACCTGGAATGACTTGAGCCCACTCAGCTTGACCAGAGGCAATTCTCAGAGTAGCAGATGAGCTTCCTCACCCCTGCAAACTGCAGAGAGGAGCCCATTTCACCACGCAAGCATCTGTCACTGGAAATAGCTAATATGGAAATAGAAGGCATTGGCCAAACCGTGTTTCCTACAAACAACAGGGGAATGAAACATCAAATTTATGTTTCCACCCCAACAAATAAGCTGCTAAGCCAAACCACTTGTCCAGTGTCTGAACTGTGAATCTGCCCCCACTTATAAAATACTGTCAATTATTTGTTCCTAAATATTTCCGAACACTTACAATTTGTAGACTGAAATTGTTTGTTCTTATATTTTTGTTGCAATAAGCAAGAAAACTTGTTGCATTTTAGACTCTTTTGCAAATACTCAGAACTTACCTTATATGTCAATAAAGGTAAAAATACTGTTACTAGTCACATAAAATGTATATTTTGACTATGTTTCAATCTTTCTATAAAGATAAACATTGTAAAATTGTTGTGATTAGTTGTTTGAATGATTTTTGATAGAAGAGTGTAGAATTTCTTTTGTAAAATGAAAATAACACTTATTTCTGAAATTTTACTTTTGACTGTGTACTATTCATTTTAGAGAACAAATAATATTTTTCTTGTACATTAGAGTCTTCTTGAATGTAATGGCAACATGTCAAAAATGACCCACATGGTAGTACTAGGGGTACAAAAAAAATCTGGTACATATAAGTGTTAACTGGTACATAAACAAGATTGAAATTTTCGCTAATCAGAACCAACAAAACACACATTTTCATTATTATTACAAGGGTCATATGGGATGAAAATAACTTATGTACAGAAATGTTTATTTGCTATAATTAAATGAAACTGTATTTTACAACTAACTTTGTACCTAAGCTAATTTTTTTATGTATTCGCCATTCAAAATTTAGGCACTTATCATACAATTTTACCAGCTTTCCTGTACCTTATGGATATTCAGTTACCAACAAGTTGTTCAACCAATGATTAGCAGCTTCTTTGAGTTCATCATCACTTCTGTAACATTGTTCACTCAAAAACGCTTTCAATTTGGAGAATAAGCAATAATCACTTTTGACTAAGCCCAGACTGTGGGATGGATGTTGAAACATTTCCCACTTAAACTATGAAGCAAATCCTGTGTCACTCCCACTACAAGTGAACATGCTTATTGTGAAGGTTAGCATTCCATGGCATTTGTTTCTAATGGTGTGGCGAAATCAATTTAGTGTCTAATAGTAGACTTCTGCATTTATGGATTCACCTTTAGGCATATAGTCAGTGAACAGGCCACCATAATGAACCAAAAACACCACTACCATAATATTTCTGGTGCTTAAATCGTTTTGCTTTTTCTGTTTTATTTTGGAATTGCAAATGATACCATTCCATTGAGTGAAATTTTGTTTCTAATGTGAAATGTGATACCAAGTCTCATCACAGTGATTCAGAAATTCGTCACCATGCTTTTCATAGCGGCTAAGAAAATTCATTGCATCTGACATTAATTTTTTTATTATTCAGTAAACAGAATTTGAGGAACTAACCTGGTGCACAATTTTTTTTTTTTAGTGCAGATCGGTCTAAACAATTTCGTGCAGTACATTTCTTGAAACTTCTGCAAGGAACAAATGTAGTCCACTAACTTTGAAATGCCTATCTTCTTAGATTTTTGTTTCAGTCCATGCTTTAAGTTGGCCAGTCACCACTGAGAACTAGTCCAAGCAATTTTCATTATGAACATTCTTCGGTCCACCATTAAACATGATAAACTACTTCCAAACTGATGCTTTGTTCCTCACATTACCATAAACCAAAGTTATGTCTGTATGATAGGTCAGACACTTAGCACATTTAAAAGTCTGATACGGAAGCTGTGCCCTTCAAAATTGGTGTGATTGTCAGCTTCGTCACACATTTTCAAGTTGCACAGATAAGCAGTAATCTATCCGTTTTGGATCATAGCTGATAAATACCAGGATCAATGATAAGTCAGTGATGGTGGAGGAGAGACATGGTCACATGTAAAAACAAAACATTCTTAACCTTCTGAATGATGCTCACATGTCCAGCTGCTGTGGCTGCTCTCTTCTTGTCAACCACTCTATACCTTACTTGGCACGTACTTATGTTTATTTTTATTCTTCCCATAACTTTTTGTATTCAAATCATACTTCCATTAGAAATCTTAAAAAAACAGCAATCTGAATTATAGTACTTTCAGAATTGCGTAAAGACCTGTGACATTCAGCTTGTGTCACTGTGCAGTGCAGAAAGCATCTTTAATATCACATGCTGATACAAAAATAATTGCCTTATGTTTTATTTCCTTCCGTTGTCTTTATTTCAGCTGCTGAAGATGAAATATCCTTTGACCCAGATGACATTATTACAGGAATAGAAATGGTAAGTACTTGATTTTTAAGTAAATTTTTATCTTTTGTATCCTATTCATTTTTAAGTAATGGTCATTCTTTTCTTTGATGCAGATAGATGAAGGTTGGTGGAGAGGGTATTGCAGGGGGCAATATGGTTTGTTCCCTGCTAACTATGTCCAGTTACAGTCATAGTGATGTGGGGCTATGGTTCCTTTGTGATCCCATCAGAAGTGCTAAAAGAAATATACAGAGACTTTTATGAGAATTGTGTTGACATTTTCATACACATGGGGTAATGGATTTAATGCATCCAAAAGTTAGACGTACCATGATTTGTCAATTTATGGTAATTTACATTTTTTCAGTATTTTAAACACTTTTCAATCTAGATGACGAAGAAAAAAAAAGTTTCAAGAAATTATATATTTATTTATTTATTATTTCTGATGCAGTTTCTTGTGGTATATATTTTATCAACCTTGAATTATTTTACTAAGATTTTATAGCTTTCATTTTTCGTATTGTTGTTTATATTTTGAAGCTGTGTAATGAATGAACGAATGAACGTGAACAAATAAGTATTACACTAAGAAGACTGTTTATATAACAATAGCTTATCATCTTGAAATTCATGATGTTAACAATTCCAAAATTGAAAGATTTAGCTTAATATATTTACTTCAAGGTGGCCACTATGAGACTGTGAAATATTATAAAACTAGCCCTAATAAACAAACGAAATTAAGTTTTGTTTGTAACAGGACTTTTAAGCTTTATGGGACTTGATAAAAATGTGGATTTGTCATGTTCCTCAAAAAATATTGATTTATCAATAATAATTTTGTTCTTTTCATAGAATTACTCGTCTGATGTAATATATTTATGTTATATTTCCCAGTCTTTGAAGTGCTTCTGGAACATAATTTTGGCTCCTTTGGTATGGGCACAATAAGGTTCCCTCCATTTTTGTAACAGTGAACCATGACCAGTAAAAGTGGAGGAATAGTTATCATAAATGCTGTGTACTGTTGCTTGCCTACAGTTCACAGACAGCAAAAATAGTCATTCTGACCCATTATGGTGTAATTGTAATCACCAAAAACCCAGGCTTCACGGAAGTGGCTTAGCAGTTCTAGGTTCTTCTTCCTGATTGTAGAATCTGGTTGCAAGAATTTGGAGTGCTCTGTGCTCTCATAATAAAACAACACATTCTGTAGAATTTTCAAATCAAGTTGAATGTGGTTTGTTCAATTTCATACCTTTGCCATCAGCTCAGTGGCCCATGAGAAAATGTCAGACTACAAATCCAAAAGTCTGGGGTTCAATTCTCTGTCAGTACATAGTGTAACTTATCACTTCTTTCAGCTATGGCAATGTTTGTTGATGTATAAAACACCAATTTTCACTGTGGCTTAGAATTTATGTAAAATTGTAGGTCACTTTTCAACTGGCTGGGTAAGTCAGTTCAAAGGTCAGAGGGAGGCAATTGAATACCACCTACAGCAGGACCATGTCTAATAAAGCACTGTGACATACAAAATAATCATCACTTTTACCTGTACATCGATGTTTAATTGTTATTAGTAACTTTTTGTGCAGTTCTGGACTATCATACAGTATCTCTTAGGATTGCTTTTTATGAAAATGGAACAATTTCTGAATAAGTTTTATCTCATATTTCATGCCTAAAATGCAAAAATGATGTATATGAGCCCCAAATAATTATACATATTGTCATCAGTAATCATTTCTTCATTTTTATATTTTTGACTTCAGTGTCTTCACAGTAGTATGCAGTAAACATTTTTACCACTTCATTTTATTCATAGAAGTTCCAACAAAAGCAGATTTGAACATTTCCAGTGTTGGTACTGCAATTAATTTAATCCTTTTGTAATGTAAATTCTTTGTTCCATTTCCTATATATTGAAGAAATCAGTAAACACACAAAAACACATTAACATTTTCTGTAGCCAACAACAAAGTACACTTTCAGTGTCATGATACATCAGGGACAAGTATACCAACAGAAAAGTGATTGTGTTATGAACACAACAACACATTTCATTATCAAAGGTTATAAAATTTGCTAAAAAGTTCTGTTACAATTGTGATTTAGGTTTAGCAGTAATAAGTATATTTACTTTCTACCTGCATCCCAAATTACAGGTTTTGCTCATATCTATTTTGATATTGCATTTCTCATAACATGGGAAAGTCTTATTCATAATTTATATATATAAAAGTAATGGCTTCCTTGAAGTAAACAGATAAAAATTTCAGCCACCTTAATGGTAACTGTATAAATATTTAACACATTCATTTTCTTAGTCACTTGACAGTGTAATCATATAGATCCCATTATATCTAAAATGGAAGACAGACTTTACACTCCTATTAATTACTATCATATGCATGCATGATTTTTTAAAATGCCGTTGAAGATACAATCATTATATTTTAAGATATGGCATGTACTTAATAGAAAATAAATTAATGCAATCTGTTATTTTGAGTTGAGGTTACCTTTAGTATCAGTACTTCAGGAAATGTTAGAAGGTTCCAAATTATTATAACTTCAAATTAACCCATTACAAAAGAAACAGTCTTTGTTTCTTTTCATAATGTAATTGGTAAAGTGCTTTAGGATGTTGTCTTTATAGCCAGAAAAGTTTGTATATTTAATTAGAAAGACTTGAAATGGCTATATCCTATTTGGCACAGTCATGAAAACATTTTAATATTTTTAGTAAGTTATTACCATATATCGTCATATGTAGTTAATGAATGCAGTCTGAAACATGTTTTACTTTTGTGTGGATTTAGATGTATATGCTCAGAAATGGTGGAAGAAGCGAGCTACTCTGTGGTGTTTACAGACAATTGTAGTTAATTTATGTGTAAAATGAATTAATGCAGTTCCCATGCACAGATAGTCACTGACTAACTCCACATCTAGAGTTCAGCTGTTAGCAGTGTTCTGTTTCCATTCAGATACTCCAGTTTCAGTACCAGTGACATTCTCTCCCAGAATAAAAAAGTACACAGTTGTAGCATTTGCTGAGATCAACATCACACTCTCCATCATTCACTTCATTAGTTTCATAAGTCCAGCATTCTGAAGTAAGAAGTTTATTTTTAGATAATTTTATTAATTTTATTGTTAACTATTTTCATCACTTTTAATAATATTGTTGTAGGCAAATTTTTATTGTCATAAATAGTGAAAATTACAGTCTATCTGGAGTGAAATGTCTGAAAACTTTTAGGAACTACCAGTTATGAATAAAGAGAATGAAAACAATGTGTTAATGTGATTGAACATGGATTACCAAAATGAATTCTATTTACTTTCAGACATTTTGCTACTTTAAGAGTATGGAAATATACCTATTAACACTGCAAAAGCCATATGGTAGCTGTTAATGGCTAACAGTGTAAATACTGCTTAATTCATTAACTGTTTTCAAGCTCAATTACAGTTTAAATATTTTCAGACTGAACATCTTTGTATAACAGTTGTTGGTACAATGTTGTGACATTTTTTGCTTTAATAGCATTGTTGGCCTTAAAACAATATTTGTAATCTTAATACAAATATAATAAAATTAATTTCATATATTTTATACATAAAATAATTGTGCTTATTTTGTTATTTATATACTTCCACTATCTAACCTGTACATATTATTGAGATTAGTCTGTTGCCTGCCACACCATCCCATTGAAAAAAAAATGAAGTTACAGTTCAAAATCTGTGTATTTCTCTGCACATCATCTATAGACTGGGCAACGAACTTTGTAATATCATACCAGTCACTGTTGCTAGAACTTCTAAGTCCAGATATTATTTTTAAAAACTACAGTGTTAACTTTTATTATTATTATACAAACTGCTCAGAATTTTATAGATATTATTCATCAAATTAACAATAAAATGAGGATAGCTTCAAACTCACCACAAAGGCATTCATAGAGGCATAGACAGGCATGTGAAAAAAGGAACTCTCTCTCTCTCTCTCTCTCTCTCTCTCTCTCTCTCTCTCTCTCTCTCTCTCTCTCTCTCTCTCTCTCTCTCTCTCTCTCCCCCCCTCTCTCTCTCTCTCTAAAAAATAAACAAATTGGGCAAAGGATAAAAATGCAGCCCTCGGTCGCAGTGTTAAAAATTATTTAACCTTGTTTTGGCAATAACTATGATTGCCTTCATCAGAAATTATAAAATAAAACAAGTTACCTAATAAAATATACATCACAATAATAAAATATACATCGCAAAATTTAAAAAGAATTTTTTAGAAAAAGCTAGCCACTATGGGCTGCATGCCTGCAGGGAGGCATCAGACTGGCATGTGCTAAGTGGAGTTGTGAAAAGGCAGATGTTACCTCAGTATTGCCATCTGTTGTTGTTATGGTCTTCAGTCTGGAGACTGGTTTGATGCAGCTCTCCATCCTACTCTATCCTGAGCAAGCCTTTTCATCTCCTCATAAGAACGGCAACACACATCCATTTGAATCTGCTTACTCTATGCGTCTCTTGGTCTCCCTCTGCAATTTTTACCCCACACACTTCCCTCCAATGCTAAATTTACGATTCCTCGATGTCTAAGAATGTGTCCTACCAAGCGATCCCTTCTTTTAGTCAAGGTGTGCCAAAAATTCCTTTTCTCACCAATTCTGTTCAGTACCTCTTGATTACTTACGCGATCTACCCACCTAATCTTCAGCATTCTTCTGTAGCACCACATTTCAAAAGCCTCTATTCTCTTCCTGTCTTCACTGTTAATCGTCCATGTTTCACTCCTGTGCAAAGCAACACTCCACACAAATGCCTTCAGAAAAGACTTCCTTACACTTAAATTAATATTTGATGTTAGCAAATTTCCATTTTTCAAAAATGCTTTTCTTCCCATTGCCATTCTGCATTTTATATCCTCTGTACTGCGACCGTTATATGTTATCTTACTACCCAAGTAACAAAACTCGTCTATCACCTTCATTGTTTCGTTACTTAATCTAATACCGTCAGCATTGCCTGATTTTCTAGGACTGCATTCAATTATCTTTGTTTTGCTCTTGTTAATGTTCTCACACTCTTTCCATTCCATTCAACTGTTCTTCCAGGTCCTTTGCTGTCTCTGACAGAATTACAATATCATTGGCAAACTCAATGTTTTTATTTCTTAACCCTGAACTTTAATCCCTATTCCAAATTTTTCCTTGCTTTCCTTCATTGCCTGCTCGATGTACAAATTGAATAACATTGAAGAAAGGCTACAACCCTGTCTTACTCCCTTTCCAACTAATGCTTTCCTTTCATGCCCTTCGAGTCTAATAACTTCGTACTGGCTTTTGTACAAGTTGTAAATAACTCTCCTTTCCCTGTATTTTACCCTTGCTGACTTCAGAATTTGAAAGAGTGTATTCCAATCAACATTGTCAAAAGCTTTCTCCAAATCTACAAAAGTTAAAAATGTATGTTTAATTTTCCTTAATCTATCTTCTAAGATAAGTCGTAAAGTGAGTATTGCTTCCTGTGTTCCTTCATTCCTCCTGAATTCAAACTGATCTTCCCTGAGGCCAGCTTCCTACCAGCTTTTTCATTCTCCTGTAGATAATTAATGTTAAAATTTTGTAACCATGACTTATCAAAGTGATGGTTCTGTAATTTTCGCACCTGCCTGTGCCTGATTTTTTTGGAATGTGGATTATTACATTTTTCTTAAAGTCTGAGGGTGTTTCGCCTGTCTCAGACATCTTACACACCAAGTGAAACTGTTTTGTCATGGCTGAATTTCCCAGAGACTTTAGTAGCTCTGAGGGTATGTCATCTACTCCTGGGGTCTTGTTCCGACCTAGGTCTTTCAGGTCTCTGTCAAATTCATCTCTCAGTATAGTATCTCCTATTTCATCTTCATCTGCATCCTCTTCCCTTCTTAAAACATTTCCTTTGTAGAGCTCCTCTATGTACTCTTTCCACCTTTCAGCTTTTCCTTCTTTGCTGAGAACTGGTTTTCCATCTGAGTTCTTGATATTGGTAGAGCCATTATTCTTGTCTCCAAATGTTTCTTTTATTTTCCTGTAGGCAGTATCTACTTTTCCCCTTGTTATACATTCTTCTACAGATTTTCATTTGGCTTCTAACCACTCCTGCTTAGCCATTTTGCACTTCCTGTCAATCTCATTTCTTAGTCGTCTGTATTCCATTTTGCCTGTTTCATTTACTGCATTTTTATATTTTCTCCTTTCATCAATTAAATTTAGTATTTCCTGTGATACCCAAGCATTTTTTGAAGATCTTGCCTTTCTACTTATTTTGTCCTCTGCTGCCTTCACTATTTCATCTCTCAATGCTACCCATTCTTTTTCTACTGTATTTCCCACAATCTCCTCATTTTCCTACCTTTCTGCAGTTTTTTCAGTTTCAGCCTACAGTTCATGACTGATAAGTTATGGTCAGAGTCTACATCTGCCCCTGGGTATGTCTTATAGTTTAAAACCTGTTTTACCATTATAAAATCTATTTGATACCTTCCGGTGTCTCCTGGTCTCTTCCAAGTAATACAGCGTTCTTTTGTGATTCTTAAACCAGGTGTTTGTTACGATTAAATCATGTTCCATGCAAAATTCTACCAGGCGACTTCCTCTTTCATGCCTTCTGTCCATTCCATATTCACCTACTATTTTTCCTTCTCTTCCTTTTCCTACTACAAAATTCAAGTCTCCCATAACAATTAAGTTTTCCTTTCCCTTAATTGTCTGAATAATTTCCTTTAACTCGTACATTTCTTCAATCTCATCATCATCAGCAGAGCTAGTTGGCATATAAACCTGTACTACTATTTTTGGTGTTGGCTTTGTATCTATCTTGACAATGATAATGCGATCACTGTGCTGCTCATAGTAGTTTACCTGCATTCCTATTTTCTTATTCATGATCAGTTCTACTCCTGTGATACCCCCAACTGATTTTGTATTTATAATCCTGTACTCACCTGACCAGAAATCCTGTTAATCCTGCCACCAAACTTCACTTATCCCCACTATATCTAACTTCAACCTATCCATTTCCCTTTTTAAATTTTCTAATTTTCCTACCCAATTAAGGGATCTAACATTCCACGCGCCGATCTGTAGAATGCCAGTATTGTCTTTCCTGATGACAACATCCTCCTGAGTAGTCCCCACCCGGAGATCCAAATGCGGGACTATTTTACCTCCGCAGTATTTTACCCGAAAGGATGTCATCATCATATTTTCATACAGTAGAGCTGCATGTCCTCGGGAAAAGTAATGGCTGTAGTTTCCCCTTGCTTTCAGCTGTTCGCAGTAACTGTACGGCAAAGCCAAATTTGCTGATGTTACAAGGCCAGCTCAGTCAATCATCCAGACTGTTGCCCCTGTAACTACTGGAAAGGCTGCTGCCCCTCTCCTCTTCAGCAACCACACGTTTGTCTCGTCTCTCCACATATACCCCTCCGCTGTGGTTGCACCTACGGTACGGCTATATATATCGTTGAGGCACGCAAGCCTCCCCTCCATGGCAATGTCTGTGATTCATGAGAGTGGTATGCCATCTAGTAGCCGCAGTTACAACTAGGCTACTGTACAGGGAGAAACAGTATTGAGAAAACAATTGCTACAAAAAGCTTTGTTTAACATGAAAGATGGCCGAGGCATCATTTTGGCAATATAATATTAGTAGAGAGAATTAACGAGTACAAAAGTTGTGATAAGCAAAATAGTTAAAAATTGGCTTTTGGAATACTAATGTTTTGGATCAAGTCGGAAGAAATATTTCGGACACTGCACGAAGTACAACATCAAAGACCGAGTAACAGCTTAATACCGTTAAAAAAGCTTCTATTACGGAGTTGTAACTGTTCATTTACAATAAGCCCGTCATTACGAGAAAAATGTTTAAATATTTGCAATTCTTCGAGCATGTCTAATTTGTGGCCTTTCTTTTCGGTATGCAAAATTTAAAGATCATGAATGGCTTTAGGTGCGTGACCTGTAATGAAAAGATGATCAGCAAAAGACTAATTTTGGTGGTTAGTGCCATTCTTTCTCAAAAGATGTTCTTTAAACCTGATTTTAAAAGCACTTCCTGTTTGACCTATGTAGTAGGAATAACAAATAAATAATTTTGTAAATGCCGGAATTATCTATGGGAGAACAGGTCGATTTTAAATTGTGAATGAAATTTTTCTTCAAATTGTTGTTGGTCGAGAAGGCAGTGTTGCAGTTATACTTATTATGAAGTCATTGAATTTGATAGGAAATGGGCCCCAGAAATGGAATGGAGAAATGGATTTTCTTTTGGTCAGATTCAATGGGAGTGTCAAGTGTTGTAATTCTTTTAGCAATTTTCTTTTTAAAGGTGTTGTCAGCTATGGCAGGATCATATTCGTTATTAACTATGGTTTTTAACAAATTTATTTCTTCCTCAAATTTTTCTCTCAAGAGTGGGATGGAAATGGCTCTGTGGATGGCAGAATGAAAGAAAACAGTTTTGTGATATCAAGGGTGCATAGAAGAGGCAAGTACAATTTGATTAGTATAAGTTTCTTTTCATTAGATATTGAAAGAGATCTTATTTCCTTCTACTGTTGTTTTCTCAATACTGCTTATCTCTGTACAGTAGCCTAGTTGTAATTGTGGTTACTAGCTGGCACTACTGAGGTAACGTCTACCTGTTCACAACTCCACTTAGCAAACGCCAGTCTGATGCCTCCGTGCACGCATGTAGCCCATAGTGGCTAGCTTTTTCTAAAAATTTCTTTTTAAATTTTGTGACGTAAACTTTACAGCTGAGTTGTATATTTTATTATGTGACTTGTTTTATTTTATAATTTCTGATTAAGGCAATCATTGTTATTGCCGAAACCAGGTTAAATAATTTTTAACTTTGCGACCGAGGGCTGCATTTTTATCCTTTGACATTGTAACGGTCACTGACAATAGCAGCTATGTTCAAAATTTTAAACGTATTGGGTACTCACTGACTGTTGCCAACATCTTTGTTGGTAGTGGGGAGAGTGGTGGTGGGGCTACTGCCCTTCCCCCACCTTTGTGCATTGCCGCCTAGCTGATTGCCCCCATCCAGCACTGCTGGCCACATCAACTGGTACGCCTCTGCTGACCATGCAGGCAGAGCAGGCAACACAGGGAGCACACACAGCCCGAAAAATGGTTGTGGTTGGCTGATCCCAGTCTCCTACCATTAGACTTTCTATAAGGTCAATTAAAAAGTAATTTTAATCAGATTATAGTAATGGACTAGGATGTTTTGGATATTTGATCGGTGGTGGAACACCACTTCAGAAGCGTTGGTAATGATGGTAGGTAGCCTAAACCTCCCTTCAGGGCATGATGATAGATAATGTAAGCCCCAGTGAGAGATGTGTTTCAGTTACTGGCGGTAGTGGGTGACAAGTGGCTGCTCCTTTGTAACTGGTAGGGAGAGGGCTCAGAGGAGGGACATATGGCACAGGAAATTTGTTTGTGGACTGGGTTTGTGGTATAGTGTCTGTCTGTGAAACCTTCAGCACATAGGACAAGGAAGTCACAGCAGATATGCAAACCATGGGTGGCCAGACCATAAGGGAGGGTATTTTTGTGTGGAAAGGTTGTCAGCTGTCAAAATTCAGGTACTGTTGGTGGGTTTAATGAACAGAAGCATGGAAGGAGCCATCAGAGAGGAGGAGATCAACATCCAAGAGACAAGGTGTTGAGGTTGTGAAGGAGTTGACGACAGTGTGTTGTAGCCCTTAGATATATTTATCAATGAACCTAAACCAGACTGACGATATGGAAAGGCTTGGAAGTCTTCTTCTATATGTCCCATAAACAGATCAGCATAGGAGTGTGTCCATGTTTGTGCCACAGATGTGTTTGTATATCCTCTTTTCAGTGGAGAAGTAGTGTGTTAGGATATACATTGCTCAGCCAGAGTGTTATGACCTTCCTCCTAGCGATATAAACCCATCCACGTGATCAGAGTATCACATGACGAGGAGTGACTGCTAATCAGACTCGTACACGGTGCATGTAGTATCAGTGAGCATGCTGTCCACATATAGAATGTGGAAGATGCGTGTAGTCGCTGCAACAAAGATCATGCAAGGCACTGGGCACGGTGCATCCCGGACACCAGACGCAGCAAGTATGGCCCAGTCACCAGAGTGCGCGCGCGGCCTCGGCAGTGTGCTGTACCAGCGGATCAACAACTCCGCGTGCGTGGGCCGGCCACTTCAGTGCAATGTGGGCTGCACCCTGGCTAACACTCGTGTAAGCGCCATGCAGTGCTAGGCTCTATCACGTGTTGTGTACCGAGTGGCTACAAGTAAGGTCATCCTCGTGCGTGATGTTTTGTTCACCGGGTTATGCAAAGGTCCAGGCATGGAAGCTGTAGTTCAAGTTGTGGTTTAGCAGCAAAAGGAGCTCATGGCCATCATGCAGCAGGCGATTCCGGTGTTGCTTTCAAAACGTTCTTCTTCGGCACCATTCCCCCCCTACCTCCCCCCCCCCTATGAAGAGACGGCGGAAGATTGGGGTGCCTATAACCATTGTCTTCAGAAGCATTTCCAGGCCTTTAATGTCGACTACACGGAGGTATGTTATGCTCTATTTTTGTCGTGGATATCCCCCTCGCTGTATCGGGTGTTGTGGCAGTTAGTGTCTTTGCAAGAACCCTCATCCTTGTATTTGACGCTTTATGCTCATTATTGTCGTCCTATTACCGCCGCCGCACACGTGTCGTGGCTGTGCTGGTCGAGTTTTATCAGTGCAAGAAACTTCCCCATCAGTCGTACCGTGCCTGGGCTGCTACTTTGCACGACATGACGTTAGCGGCAGAAAAATACCAACCGGAAGTGCCTGTAATTTCGCAGTCAAAAGTATAGTATCTGTGTCTTGAAGATCTTTGAGTAGGCTAAGCAATGCAAAGTGACAGCTTAGAATGAAAACAAAGCAGACGATCATGCTATTTTGTGTTGACAATTGGGTAGTGTTTATACCTCAGTCTGTTCATTACTCGCGAAATAGCTTGGTGTTTCTTTAGGTATTAGGTAATTTTCTTTCCTGTCCGAGTGAAAAATAACTGTTTCACAGACAGTACAGATCTTTCAGTGACTATTCAACTACCTATTTTTTAAAATAAATATTCAATAATAACGTTCTTTAAATCGTGTACTCAGCTACAATATATGTTGTACATAGGCCCTGCTGGCTTCTGTCTAAGAGTTTTCAGCCGACGTTTGTTTGATTTTACAACTTACATTTCGCTACCACCAATTTAGATTCAGATTGGGTAGCACTGTTGAAATTTTATACTTCATTGCTCTTGGAGGGTGAAACTTGGGCAATGCCATCAGCTCATAATGGGGCGAAACTTAATGTTTAAAGTTCACAATTTCTGAATAAGCTCAATTTAAAATGGCGCCTGTCACACCGTGCCAAAGATTCTATCCATGCTGTGTATAGTCTCTGGTCCAAACCGGAAGTGATATTTTTCCGCCGCTAACGTATACTCTTTGCACGGCCTCAGCCGCAAGTGCCATTTTGAGAAATCGAGTGTGTCGTATGCTCACGTTACGGTTCTCCACGTCATCGTTCGTTCGGCCCTGGATAGAGAGGTCAGCACAGGGCTCTGTTGTTGGAAGACCCTTGCCTTGAGGACGTCTATCGCTCAATCCTATGAAGTCTCACATGCCGTGGGTCAGCAGATGTAAGCCTGGTGCGACGTGGCGGCAGTGCGGGGAGGCGCGGACGCGTCCTCTGCGGCAGGGGAGGCGACGTGTGGGCGATACGAGCCGGCCATTCCGGCCGCTTGCGCCAGGCACGTAAACAGTTCCGACCGCCGACCCCTCTTACCATCTTGCTCGTCGTGCTATACAAAACATGACCGATCAGTGTCCTGGGCATTGGGCCGTGTCTCACAAATGCAACAAAAAAGGACACGTGACAAAAGTTTGCCACTCATCAGCACATGACGCAGGTTTGTTGCAGCGGGCCTGGCGCCCGACAATACTACAAACGAGCTCTTAATCGAGGTTTCCATTTTGTCTTGCCGAATCCGCCTGCAAGTAGACACGAGACCTCTAGTCTCCCCCGTTGGCCCCAGTTCACACGCACCTTTGCGGATACAGAAAACGGTGCATTTCTCTGCTAGGACAATTCACGACTGATGTCACAAATCAGTTACGCGCCCTCTTACCTTTGTCGTCGTCTGTGATGCCACTTCCGCCAACCTTTTTGCCCACTTTAGGTTACGGTAGTAACACTAAAAGTGGGCCTTAGCGATCGTCTTTTGACAGCTCGAAATTTAAATGAAAATAACGGCTGAACCATTCATCTGACACGAAGATTGAATAGCCGAATTTGTAGAGGAGAAAATTCTCTACAACTTTGCTCTGTTATATTTTTTCATATCTCGTATCGTTTCAGAGATATTTGCAAAAATAACGGCGATTTTGGGATGTCTGTATCTATAACGTGTTCCCTGTTTTTAAGACGTTCAACCGATCAGCACCAAATTTTACAGACATAATTGTAGGCCACCAGAGACCAGAACCTTCCTTTTTCAAATTTTTCGGACAAAAACTACTGTAATAATAGCAAAAAAAAAAAGTTTGTAATGTAATTGCAAACGAACCGTTCATCTGACACGAAAATTGGATAACCTAATTGATAGAGGGGAAATTTCTCTACAACTTCGCCCTATTATGTTTTTTTCATATTTTGCATCATTGCAGAGATATTTGCAAAAATAACGCCGAGTTGACGATGTCTTGTCTGGCTGTAAAGTGTTCCCTCTTTTTAGGTCGAACCGTTCAACCGATCGGCACCAAATTTTACAGACATAATTGTTGGCTACCAGAGACCAGAAACTCGCTTTGCGAAATATTTCGGACAAGAAATACGTTAGTAATAGAAAAAAAGCCGTTTGTAATGTAATTTTAATTGCAAATAAACCATTCATCTGACGCGAAAATTGAATAAACGAATTTGTAGAGGAGAAAATTCTCTACAACTTTGTTCCCTTATATTTTTTCATAACTCGTATCGTTTGAGAGATATTTGCAAAAATAACGGGGTTTTGACACCTACCACTGAATTAACGAAATCCAGCCGTTCACAGATGTCACGTGACATTCCTCGCCCAGAACTCTTTCTGGCATACGCCATCTTGCGTTGCGTATTTGATGATTTTCTTATTGTAAGTTACACGTTGTCATTTCAAAGCAAAGGCGCAGTGAAGAATTAACAAAAACACGTCGTTTTTCGTACAATAAATGATGATCTCGTGTCTACAAATGCCATATTAGCATCAGTTAACAACAGCCATCAATAGTATGAGATTAAAGAACGCAAATTCTGTTAGCCGTAGCGTAGTGGGCAATGCGTTGGACTGTGACGCTGAAGGTCAGTGGTTCGGAAGCCCGCTACTACCTAAATTCTTTCCCTAAAAGGGTTTTAGATATTCGTATTAATTAATTTTTTATTATTTAGATTATTATTTTGGTGCAAAATGTTTGCAAAAACTTATAAAACTACAAATATAAAGTGGGCCATAAAACACATCAGTGCGAATTTTTGATTGGATTCCTTTCAGGGTTTTAGCTTTGTAATTTCAAACACCATTCAGTTGGTCTCATAAGACGTTCCATATCACTAATTGGAATCTTTGACATCCCAATTTCGAGACGTCTTTGAGGAAAGCATAGGGTGTGTTTCTGATTTTCAGACAAGGCAGAACTGGACCAGCTGACAGCACTCGGGGTGGTTCTATCCAAATCTTCCAGTGAATGGGCACACCTTTAGTTATGTTGTGAGGGAACCTTCTGCCAAATTGCGCCTTTGTGGCGACTTTAAGGCCACTGCCTTGTTCTAAAAGTGTTCACCCAGCTAACAGGAGGCCAATTTTTTTTTCTATTTCGGAGACGTTCCTCCAGATACCTTTTAATGAGGACTTCAAACGTCTGGCAGTAATCAACATCCTGTTTGGCCTTTTTCAATACCAGCGTCTGGTCTTCGAGATGGCTGGGGCACCGGCCATATTTCAACATTATCTCGAAAAGGCCACGTCAGCAATTCCCCACTGCATCAATTAACTTCATGACATAATAGTCACAGATTACAACACGAAGGAACACTTGCACAACCTCTGGACTTATTTCCTCAAGTTCCGGTCCGTGGGCCTGCGGTGCAATCTCAGTAAATCGAAGTTCTTTCAACCGTCCCTTGAGTACTTGGGCCATGTCATCTCTAGGCACGGCATCCAGCCTCTGGCGAGTTTGGTGCAGGGTATCAGGGACCTTCCGTGCCATTCTTCACTCACCTGTACTGTCTTCTATGCAAGGGTGTCCCTTTTGAGTGGTCTCCCACATGCTATCTGGCTTTTGCTTCTTTGAAGGACCGCCTCCATCGACCCCGTGTTTGATAACTTACGACCCCTCTAATCTGTTAGTCCTGCCTACGGATGCTTCGCAGTATGGGGTGCAGGCCGTCCTTGCACATCGCAGTGTGGATGGTTCCGAGCAGCCACTGGCATTTGCAAAAATGTTCAAATGTTTGTTAAGCTTATGGGACTTAACTACGGGGTCATCAGTCCCTAAACTTACAAACTACTTATGAACTACCTACAACTAAGGACGGCACAAATATCCATGCCCGAGGGGGGGATTTGAACCCCCCGACCGTAGTGGCCGTGCTGACCGTGACTGGAGCGCCTTAGTCACCTTGGCCACCGCGGCCGGCTGGCATTTGCATCCAAGACTCTTAACCCGGCTCAGGCTTATTACTCGCAGGTGGTGGAGGAGGAGGAGGCGGCCCTGGCCACAGTCTAAGCCGTGACCAAGTTTCACCCCTTCTTGTACGGCACAAAGTTTCAGTTAATCACAAACCATAAACCGTTAATATAATTGTTTAGTAAATCCCCCAAAATTCCGGATAGGGCTGCCCACCGGCTACAATCCTTTTTCCAGACTTCGGTGGGCCCAGATCTGCAGTTCGATCAGGAAGGGATACTGTGTTTTTATTTGGATGTTGCTTCCCACCAAGCAGTGGATGGCTTCCCGATCAATAGTTCTAGAGTCGCAAAGGCGGTGGCAGCGGGCCCGGTGCTTCAGCAAGTGGTGCATCTTGTTCAACAGGGGTGGTCTTCCCGGCCTCCAGGCCAAGCCTCTGACCCTCTTCGGAATTATTTTGATCTGCGAGACCACCTCTCCATTTTAGAGGGAGTTCTCCTCCTTTTGACTGCAGTTGCAGATCTTCACAAGGTGGTTTCCGCGAGTTTGCGACTTGAAGTTCTCCAGCTGTTACACGAGGGACGCTGGGGTGTTTCCTGTACTGCGTCTTTGGCTCGGTGACATGTATACTGGCCTGGCACTGACAGAGAAATAGAACATCTAGTGACGGCTTGCCCCTAGTGTGTGAGCCAACAAGCGTCTCCCAGAATGGCATTCTCTCCCTGGTCTCTTGCAACCCAGCCCTGGGAGCGCGTCCACATAGATTTTGCAGGACCCGTTTTTAAATGGTTATTGGCTCATTGTGATTGACACACATTCACACTTCCCATATGTGGTTCGCTGCTTTTCAGTCACTTCCGAGATTGCCATCCAAGCACATTCCAAAATTTTCTCGGTAGGAGGTCTGCCAGTCACTCTGGTTTCAGATAATGGCCGTCAGTTTCTCTCGCAGTCTTTCCAGGACATTTGTAAGTGCTGTGGCATTCGTCATTTTCACTCGCCCCCCTTTTCATTCACAATCAAATGGGGAAACCGAGTGGATGGTGCGTACATTGAAGACCCAAATGAAAAAGTACCTAAAGGCATTTCCCACTGAGGAGGCATGGACTTTTTTTTGGGTGGCATATCAAACTACTCCAATGGGGAATGCAGCCTCGCAGAGCTCCTCCACGGCCGCCAACTGCGGACTCTGCTGCACCTCCTCCGTCCTGATCCTCACCAGTCTTTGTCTCCTAGGGTGCCAGGTTTTCCACCGGGTACGTCAGTCTGGGCACGGGGATTTGGTCGCAATTCCCGTTGGATACCTGCAGTTGTCCTGCACTGCAATGGCCGCAGGCTCTACACCTTAAGAGTAGGGGACTCAGAGGTATGTCATCACCAAAATCAGCTCCGTCGCAGAATGGACTCCAACCCCCTCCTCCCCACAGGCACCGGTTTCTAAATGGCAAATGCCCCGGTCCAGTGCGGCAGTTCCTCAGGGTACTCTCACCAACCTTCCCATCTGAGCCTCAGCCTCTTTATGAGGAGCCTCGCCTGCTGCATCCCTGCAGGGCTACATCAGCACCACGGTCGCCAGAGATTACCTGGCAAGAGCTCAAGAGCTCCCCCCCCCCCGGGCTAGCCCACTGTCTCAGGAGGAAGGTGCCACCACTGGGCGGCCTTCGCCTCCATCCACACCTCCTCCTCATCCACCTACCGATGTGGTCACGGACCCAGAGTTTGACAGCTTGTCACCGGTTCTGTCCCGGGCTCCAGTGGGGGGACGATGGTGGCCTTTTCGAGTGGGAC
The DNA here is from genome assembly GCA_026315105.1 of Locusta migratoria. Classification (NCBI taxonomy): domain Eukaryota; kingdom Metazoa; phylum Arthropoda; class Insecta; order Orthoptera; family Acrididae; genus Locusta; species Locusta migratoria. The sequence goes on along the minus strand of CM048755.1, from coordinate 76,713,787 downwards.
ATGTCTGCCCATACTCGAAGGTCTCAGGCTAGAGGGTTGGCTGATCCACTCGACTCCAGCACCGCAAAGGACGTGAAAGTCATCTCTGCATCTAGGTGCTCCACCTCCCCAATGTGGGAGCCACTAGTTCGTCACCCTCCGAAGGAGGGGGAGTGTAGTAGTTGACAGAAAGACCGCGCGATGCACTCACCGGCATGGCACGTCCTGGACGGCAGACGCAGCAAGTAAGGCATGGCCACCAGAGTGCATGTGTGGCCTCAGTAGTGCGCTCTTTCAGAGGATCAACAACTACTCCGCGAGAACGGCCCGGCCGTGTCAGTGAGATGTGGGCTGCACCCTGGCTAACACTTGTGTAAGCGCCGCACAGTGCTAGGCTCTATCGCGTCCTGTGTACTATAGTGCACAATCTAAGTTTGATTGAAGCAGGTTGAGATGGCTCACAGACTCAGCGTGAGCATTTTATAAAGTGCACAACTTGTCTGGTACATTATGAGCTCTGTGGTGTCTTGAACAAGTGGTAAAACCATGTCCAGACATGGAGAGGTTAGGTGTCTACCCCTTATCATAAATGTCAGACTGGTAAAACCAGAGAGACAATGAACTATGACAGTTCTAACATCATACGTTAATACTAGGCCAAGTAAAACTGTGTATGAACACACACTGCACCAAACGCTCCTAATGGTGGGTCTTCACAGCCAACAACCCATTCATGTGCCAATGTTAATGTCATGACATTGGCCTTTACAACTGAAATGGGCACATGAACATTGTTACTGGATGTTGTCCAGTTCATAGTGTTGCGTGGTCTGATTAATACTGGTACTTCCTTCATCGAGCTGATGGAAGGGTGCAAATCTATCCTCTTCCAGGCAGAAAGCTTCTTGACACTTGAACCGCAGGGCCAAGCCAAGTTGGTGGCAGCTCAATAATGCTCTGGGAAACACGTGGGTATTCATGGATCTGGTGGTGTTCGTGCAAAACACTATGGTGACCAAGAAGTATCAGTCACTGGCTGCAGACTATGTACACTCCTTCATGACGATCATCTTTCCTAGTGACAGTGGCATATTTCAACAAAATAATGCAGTATGTCACAAGGCCAGGAGTGTGATTGAGTGGTTCCAGGAACACAACTGGGAGTCACAATTGATGTGCTGCCCCCTCCCCCCCCCCCCCGAACTCTCCAAATCTGAAACCTATCAAACAAATGTGGGATGTCAATGAATATGGTGTCAGTGTTCATCCCCCCTCCCCAGAATTTACAGGAATTAGGCGGCTTGTGTGTCCATATCTCGTGCCATATCCCTCAAGTGACTTACCAAGGCCTATTGTTCCATGCCAAGATGTGTTGTTCCTGTTATCTGTCTCCTTCAGAAATTAGGAAAATAATAAACTCTCTCAAGAGTAAAAGATCATGTGGAATTGATGTCATTTCCAACAGGGTATTAAAAGCTTGTTCCCAAGAGATAAGTAGGATTCTCAGTCATATATATAATAGCTCTTAAAAGCATGGTATTTTCCCAGATAGACTGAAATATGCTGTCGTTAAACCTTTGCATAAAAAAGGGATACGTCTGATGTCAACAACTACTGCCCCATCTCACTTCTGACAGCTTTATCCAAAATTTTTGAAAAAGTTACATATTCTTGAGTTGCTTCACATATTAGTAAAAATAAAGTTCTAACAAAATGTCAATTTTCAAAAAAGCTTTTCAACAGAAAATGCTATATATACCTTCATTGATGAAATATTGAATGCTTTGAATAACCGGACATCACTAGTTGGGATTTTTTTGTGATCTCTCAAAGGCTTTTGATTGTGTAAATCATGGGATTCTTCTAGATACGATTAAGTATTGTAGCATGAGTGGGACAGTTCAAAAATGGTTTAAATCATACTTAACTGGAAGAGTGCAGAAAGTTGAAATAAGCAGTTCACATAATATAGAAGAAACAATTAATTCCTCTGAGGAGTTATTAAAAATGGGAGCCACAAGGTTCGGTCTTGGGTCCTTTGTGGTTATTATATATATTACCTACATTCACGAAGATGCTAAGCTAGTTATTTTTGCTGATGATACAAGTATAGCTATGACACCTGACAAACAGGAATTAACTGATGATATTTTAAATATTGTCTTTCAGAAAGTTAAGTGGTCCTCTGCAAATGGACTCTCATTAAATGTTGATAAGACGAACAATATACAGTTTCATACTGTAAATGGCATGTTACCATTAATAAATTTAGACTTTGAACAGAAATCTGTAGCTAAGGCAGAATATTCAAAATTTTTAAGTGTTTGCATTGATGAGGGATTGAATTGGAAGAAACACATTGAAAATCTGCTGAAACGTTTGAGTTCAGCTACTTATGCTATCAGGGTTATTGGAAAATTTGGTGATATACATCTCAGTAAATTAGCTTACTATGCCTATTTTCATTCGCTGTTTTCACATGGGATCATATTCTGGGCAATTCAACACTGAGTAAAAAAGTATTAATTGCACAAGAGCATGTAATCAGAATAATTGCTGGAGCCCACCCGAGATCATCCTTTATTTAGGGACCTAGGGATCTTCACTGTAGCTACACAATATACATATTAACTCATGAAATTTGTCATTAACAATCCAACCCAATTCAAAAAATGTTTGTAAATCTATCGGACCAAATTGCGTGGTCATGTCCATAGCTTACAAACTACTTAAACTAACGTAAACTAACCTAAGGACAACACATACACCCATACCCCAGGGAGGACTCGGACCTCTGTCGGTGAGCAACTGCATGCTCCGTGGCGAGGCGCCTTAGACCCGTTGGCTACTCCACCGCAGCACAACCCAGTTCAAAGCTAATAGCAGTGTGCGTAGCTACAACACTAGGAAAAAAGGGCGATATTCACTATTTATGGTTAAATCTTACTTTGGCACAGAAAGGGATGAATTATGCTGCCACAAAAATCTTCGGTCACTTACCTAGCATCAAAAGTCTGACAGGTAGCCAACTAGTATTTATAAAGACATTAAATGTATTTCTGAATGGCAACTCCTACACTTTACAAGAATTTTTAGATAAGAATTGAAATAAAAAACGATAAAAAATGAAAGTAAATAAATCCTTAAAATGTTGATAGTCGTGTATAGACACCATTTACTAAACTGACAATTCCACATCATTACGAACCGTCATATATCGTCGATGGAGAAACAATACCGCATAACTAACAAATTGATTTTTTCGTTTTTCAGTTAGATGATGTTATGGACCTTGCCTGCATCAGCTATTAACGTCGTAACGCCGAATTTTTAATTATCTACAATGAAACAATGATCTAAAACAATACTGCGTATGTGACACAGCGAATAAATAGATGTCAATTCCGCCGAACTGCAGAGAATGAAACACTGCGTATGTACAATCTCTGGATACTGTAAACAATATCACGTAAATACATAGCGCGCGCAGCACAGGACATTGTTACTGCTTTATTGCGTATTTAACAGTTCTCGAAAGTGGTTACATGCATAATTTGTGATGATGGACAGCGATATAGATGACGATCTTTTTACTGAAGAAGAAATTGTTTCCTAGCTGAAATCAGCTTATGAAAGCGTGCCTGAGAGTGACTGACAGCGGCAAGAAAATTGTTTTATTATTCACCTTCGAAAGTTAGTAGTACCACAAGTGTCTTATCGTGATGTAAATTAGAAAGCCCTTACTTCATTCATGCTTTTCTGCCAAAAAGTTAGAGATTGCCCACTTTTTGTAGGTCATCATGTAAATGCTAAACAAACAACAGGCGAGAACATTCGTAATACTGAAGTTATATTTACCGAAGAAGAATTAATTTCGTATATGGGGTTCTCGTTTACTATTCCTTCAACATCTAATGAAGCAGGTAAATTTTCTTGTGATTATTGATGTTAAAGAATATTGCTGATGCCATCATTAACATAAATACATGAATGAGAGCATCAATTTTGGTCTGTATAAATTAATTTATAAATATTTTTCCATCCAGAAAATTCAGTGACTATCCAACAATGCTGAAAATGAAACCACAGTCACAGTATCCACTAGAGACGACATTACATCACACTCATTGCTACGTGATGGTGCTAATTGTTTGCCAAACACTCTGGATAAACTATCGGAAGATCACGAGAGCAATAACGATGCTGAAAGTGGAGACCAAGACGTGAGCAGTGACAGGAAAAGGAAGTCTGAACCACATCCTGAAGATTGGAAGAAAAATGCCAATAAAATTCTCGGAATGCGTGGACAGCCGTATATTGGATACAAAAGAAGTCGAAGTGGCAAAATCACTCATGATACTTCAAGAGAGGCACGAAAATTACGTCCAACGTGTACTTCCAAGATTTGGTACAAATCCGTTCAAAGGAAGTGTCATCAGATTTCTGCTGATGATAGGCAGGCAGTATTTAACATATTTTGGGAAACGATGCCATGGGATCAGAGGAAGATTTACGTTATCAATCTTGTGGACTTAATTCCAACAAAACGTCCAGGGAAGAACACTGACGAATCCAGGAGAAAAGGGACGCTCATTTATCATTTGAAAACTGAGCTGGGGAAACATAAAGTATGCAAAAATGTTTCTCAATACTCTTGGGATTAAATAATGGACTGTCCAATATTAGCTGGATAATTCCATACATGGGACAAGTCCAGATTCAGAATCGTCACGACATCTAATAAAACCGACGAAGAAGAAAGATAAGAGAACCTTCATGAAAGAATTCCTGGACTCTCTTCCGAAACTGCAGAAACTGCAGAAAAGCCTCGTTGAAATTCATGGCCAGATCTAGGGGATTTGCCAAGGGGGGCAAGCTTAAATTTGCCGCCCCTTCTTTCACCCCCCTGTAAGAATAGACTTTTTGACGCTATTTGGATTACATATTTCTAAATAAATGTCACTATCTCACAACATGAACTTATTTTATTGACTGAACTAAGATCAAAGGAAAACAAAACAATTTTAATACATACAAAAATATTACAAGATTACTCATCGTACGAAAATCAATTCAAAATTTCGCCTTTCGAGCTTTTTTTTTTTTTTCTGCAAAACTGTTTTGATAACATCATAATTTAGAGAAGCAGCTCGTTTGTGCTCTTTGGATATTAAACTCAGATTTGTTAAGCAGTCGTGCTCCTCAAGCTGAAACTTCTTTCTCCAGACGAAACAGAAACTAGAATGGTAAGTTATATTTTAACGCTGTAGTACAGTTGGGATACCCCTCCACCAATTTATTTTTATAAATTAAATTTAATGTTGATGATGCAGGGGAATCTTGCAAGGCTCTGTCTACTGCCAGCGCATGTTGTCTGAAACTTTCAACTTCAAGTTCTTCTTCGCTAAGATCTTCTGCAAGTTCCGCTGCTTTGGCCTTCAATCCTCCACTTCAATTTCTCGAATTTGCACACCACACAGAAAACTAATTTTTGCACCAATTTTCTCAAGTGCGGTAAACTTGGTATTAAGCTCTGTCAATTATTCCTTATTTTTTCTGTGAAAGTTGGATACTTCATCCTCACAAAGCTCATCGGACATTTTCTACTTTCTTCAAATCCTTTTTTCGGAGAATACCGTTGATACCTCATTATCTTCTGCTAGCACTTTCGCCTCAGAAATAGCTTCAGAGGTTCTGAACAGCTTTATCAATTGCAGAAACTGATTAACATGAGCAACTTATTTTAATATTGCATACGAGAAACACGTTAAAGTAATGAATTTGAGTTTTCAAATATTTTTTAAAATAGATCTTGTCTCTTATTTTGTTTCTGGTGTTGACAATTTATAAGTTTAAGTGTCTTTCAGGGCGTTTAAAACTTTATGAAAATGCTTGTAAATAGCTTCAACCCCATCTACTCTTGCAGATCACCTAGTCTTGCTGAATGTCTGCTGAATTTGCTCCTACTAAATTTAAAGAGTGAGCAGCACATGGTACGATATAGGCCAGTTCATTCTTCTGAAGTATTCTTGACTGGACCCCTTTGTACTTTCCAGCCCTGTTTGCCCCATTGTCATGAGACTGCCCCCTGCAGTACTTAACGTTCAACCCATCTTGTACCAATTTTTGCAGTATCTCTTGACTAAGGCCTTCTCCTGTTTTATCTGTAACTGTAAAAAAGCCAGTAAAACTTTCCACAACCTCTGAGTCATTCGACTTGACATATCGAATTACTTGTGTCATCGGCGCATTGTGGCTGATATCTGGAGTGCAGTCAAACATCAGTGAATAGTATTTAGCAGCTAAAATATCTTGAATTATATCTTGTTTTATTTTTGTCAGCAATCAAGTCACGGAACTCATCTTGTATATGTTTGTAAAAATTGCTAATCTGGCCTTTCTTGTGGCGTTCAATACGCAAACAAAGGGGGACACTATAGTGTATGATCAATTGTATTTAGAAATTTGCCGCTATGTGGATCACCAAAATCACCATCTTCTTTTGTTCCTCTTAAAAGACTTCCTTGCTTAGCTAGACAAAGGACAGCATCAATAATACAGTGAGATTCCTCCTGTTTTATCTGGTCTTGATGCTCAGTGTGCAATACTTATCAGGTGGGTTTGTCGGAGGACATCGAAAGAGTCGAAAGAAGGGCAGCTTGTTTTGTATTGTCGTGATACAGGGGAGACAGCGTCATGGAAATGATACAGGATCTGGGATAGGAACCATTAGAACAAAGGCGTTTATCGCTGCGACGTGGGCTACTTACGGAACTACAATCGTCAACATTCTCCTCCGAATGAGAAAATATATTGTTGCCTCCCACTTACATAAGCAGACAAGATCATCTGAATAAATACGTGAAATCAGAGCTCGAACAGAGAGAGTCAGATGTTCTTTCTTCCTGCGCGCTATTCGAGAATGGAATGGGAGATAAATAGTATAAAAGTGGTCCGATGAACCATCTGTCAGGCAGTTTGAACTTAATGATTTACAGAGTATCCTGTGTAGATGTCTATCAATTCCACCGCTACCGAGAGAGGACTCCAGATTCTTAATGCTTTTGACTTTCAATAAGAAGTGTGCGCACCTGAAATCGTTTTTTTTTCTTTTTAAGGACTGGAACGTTATTGAAATTCACCTGTTCTACAAATATTACCTTGATATGAAATACGAATATTCTTTCATTAATCTGAAAAAGGTAATCTATGCAAATTAATAAACATTGTGCTTTTACTTATGCAGTAACGCAAACATCTCCCTCATTCTGGCTAATATCTAGTAGATTTTTAAAGTTTGATTGGCTGAAGTACGTGTGACAGGGCAACACTAAAGTCAGCAACCAGGAATTTTAGTTTTATTAAATGATTTCGGTATTTCTTGCAGTCATTTTACTTTTAATAATTCTGTGTCAGTTAATTTTATTAAATTGTACCAGAAAGATACATTCTGTAAAAAAAAAGGTCGGTCAAAATTTGCCGCCCTCTAAATTCTGCCGCCCAGGACATCTGCCCCCCTTTGCCCCCCCTCTAGATCTGGCCCTGTTGAAGTTGTACCTTGAGCGTATTATACAATCCAAGCAACAGCTGTATGGACTCTATGTGGAAAAATGTCATGTGGAGAAAATTTCACCATCAAGTGGGGCTACCTATAATTTGATTTTAGAAGATGGTAATATTAACTTAATTTCCCCCAAGAAAGAACGGAAAGAACAGGCTAGGGTGCAAAAAGATGTAGACAAGAAAGATTCCCAGCAGAAGCTCTGCTCATTGTACACCATGGACTTACAGGGCGTGAAAGTCGCTCCATTTTTGAGTGCAAGTGCAGTTTATTATAAAACAAAGTTGGCTGTTCATAACTTCACAATGTATAATTTAGAAAGTTGTGCTGCAGTATGTTACTGGTTTGATGAAATGCAAGGTGAATTGGTTGCATCATGTTTTTCCTCATGCATCGTGGACACCCCATCCGAAACGATTAAGGAAAATCCCTTTTCAAGTCATTTTGTATTCTGATGGCTGCACATATCACAACAGAAATATATTATCATATGCTCTTTTAAGTCTAGCATTGATACTGGAGTATTGATTACACAATAGTTTTAGTAGAACGGCCATACTCAGATGGGATGTGACTGAGTTCATAGTTAAATCGAGTGAAAGCTTAAATGACGTGAAGTTACACTTCCTAGCAAATACACTATGGTATATAAAGAGGCGAGAAAAAGCCACATCCGTAAGAAAGTCCATTATCTAAATTAATCCTTTTTCACCAACTACGCAGAGAAAAGTTTGTGGCTGTACGACTATTAGGCCAGGAATCCTACAGTTTACGATCTGAGGGCTTTACAGTACCCCCCAAAATGGTATTATTTACAAAAAGTGCTCTTTCAATGAGGTGTGGCAAGAATTACCGAGACGTCCGAGGAAAATTCTTGGAGATGTTTGCTTCCCGAAACTATACAAGGAAAGACTGAAAATCAAGAAATCCAATATAGGATCATTTACAACAACTTAAAGCTGTACTTCCTAAGGATTGTCATAGTTATTATGACAATATTCCTTATGAATGAAAATTAACACGGTGGTAACTGTGACGAGTGCCGCAGTGGAGTAGCCGAGCGGTCTAAAGCGCCTCGGTGCGGAGCGCGTGGTTGCTCGCTGTGGAGGTTCGAGTCCTCCCTGGGGCATGGGTGTGTGTGTTGTCCTTAGGTTAGTTTACCTAGGTTTAAGTAGTTTGTAAGTTACAGACTGATAACCACACAGTTTGGTCCAATAGATTTACAAACATTTGAACTGTGACGAGTATCAGTGCAGTGTAGAACTTTGGTGCTCCTTTGAGTGACTTTTAGGATTTTTTCTTGGAAACAAAAATGTGCGGACATTATCGGAACTATGTAAACAGTATGTGTATTTCAAATGTTGCTATGAAATATTTCAATAAAAATTATTAATGCTCCAAAACATGTTCTTTTAGCTTTATACGCACCAAATATAACCCCTCAGGGACTCGGCATTAATTTGCTGAGTACGGGCTTGGCGAACCCGGGGTCCCGAGCTGTGGGCTGTGTCGTGCCAACAGTCCGCTACACTGTAAGCTCTGTGCGTGCATCAAAGACCATTATTCGGCACGACGGTGGAACGTTGTACGTTTCAGAGCCCAGGGATCTTGGCTTAATTGTCCGGGTAATGAGGACGGTACAAACCTCTAAAAAAAAAGTTAAAAAAAACCTCAATCTCAAGGTGTGCTACATGCCGAGGAGATGCATGGCTGTTGAGGTTGAACAGCCGCTAGCGAGCAACCTCTGAGGAACCTGCCGCACCTCAGTTGTATAAGGCTTACTCAGGCAAGCGGGGCTCTGCCTGGGTGGACCTTTAGTTCCCTAGCTGTTCGTGGGACGAAAATGAAACGAGCAATTAATAGCGTTGCCACACGCAAACCTGGTTACACCATGGGAGGAACTTCGGGCAAGAAACCAGGGTGAGGCTTATGCCCCTAAATACCTAGTTTGTAGCCGCACTGATGGGAACTCTTTTAAGACGACTAAGCCCTTGTTCTTCGTGGAAAACTTGGAGGACAAGTATGGTGAGGTGGAAGGCATATCAAAAATGTGCTCTGGATCGGTATTAATAACGACGTCATCCCCAGCCCAGTCACGGGCCTTGCTTGCCTGTGACAAGCTGGGTGGTGTTTCCGTTAGCATAACAGCACACAAGACCTTAAACATGGTGCAGTGAATATTATTTCACAAAAACCTTTTGTTGCAGTCGGACGACGAACTGCGTGCGAATCTAGAATGGCAGGGAGTACATTTTATTCGACAAGTCCATAGGGGTCCGAAGGACGACAGGGTTGCCACCGGTGCCTTCATCTTGGCTTTCGAGGGCGATTTATTGCCGAGAAGGTCAAGGTGATGATCTACTGGTGCGACGTCAAGCCCTACGTTCCTCCCCCTATGTGTCGTTTCAAGTGCTGGAGGTTTGGGCATATGTCCTCCCGATGTGATGCCAACCCTACATGTCAGGAGTGCGGACGTGCTGTCCATCCAAACGTCCCCTGCACCCCTCCTCTAGTATGTGTTAATTGTGGCCAAAATCACTCCCCTTATTTGCCTTTCTGCACCAAGAAAGAAAGATCATGGAGTACAAGACCAGAGACCGACTGCCATACTCAGAGGCAAAGAGGAAGTATCAGAAGCTCCACCCTGTGTGACAGGTCACCACTTATGCCACGGCAGCCTCTTTGTCACCCTATGATCCAGTCCGTGCAGTCCAAGCTAGTGGGCTCCCAGGCACAATCAACTGTCCCTGCCCCCTTACCAGCTGGGGGGCACTTCCTCTTCGGTGGCTCACACGCTGTTCACTGTGGGAGCAACACCCGGGGGACATCGGTTTCCACCTCTAAGCCGGAGAAGGAGAAGCGACCTCCGGACCGTCTCGCTCGGAAGGGGTCGCTCGAGACAACCCACTTCTGCAGCTACTCAGAGCGCTCCAGAGGATCCTGGCTGCAGGCTTACGGATCCACAACCTGTAGGTCGAAGAGCTTCCCGCTCTTCCTCCGTCCTGGATGCCTTCTGGGAAGCCATCTTGGCCCTGAAAACCCAAGGGTCAGCGAGAGGAAAAGAAGAAGAGAAATAAGAAGAAAGAAAGCTCGGTGGCTTCTCAGCCACAATCACTTCAATCCTCTTCTTCAGAAGATGAAGTCGAGATCCTCACATCTCCTGAGGATCTCGCAATTACTGAATCCCCAGACAATAAGCTCTGGTTCTGTGGATACAGAGCATGTGGTAGCAGACGATCCAATGGAGTGATCTGCTTCTTTATTCATGATGGCGGTACAGCCTGGAGAAAACATCATCCTCCAGTGGTATTGTGGCGGCTTTTTCCACCACCTGGCTGAGCTATGTCAACTTCTAAGCCAAACACATGTATTCTGTATCGCTCTTCAAGAAACCTGGTTTCCAGCAACGCAGTCCCCTGCCCTTCGAGGTTACCAGGGCTATTTTAAAAATCGCTCCATCTTCGACAGTGTTTCCGGTGGAGTCTGCATCTATGTCCTAGCCACTGTTCCAAGTGCTGCCGTTCCTCTTCAAACGCCTCTAGAGGCGGTTGCTGTTCGGCTCCGGGCAGTGCAAGATGTTACCATATGATACCACCTGATGAGGATGTCTCTCCTTTAGACCTCGCTGGCTTGGTCACCCAACTTCCCCCACCCTTCCTACTGTTGGGTGATGTCAATGCCCACCACACGTTGTGTGGTGGCACACAGACCTCGGTACGGGGTAGAGATGTTGAGACTCTACTGACGCAGCTGAACATATGCCTCCTTAACAATGGTGCTGCTACACACTTTAGCATAGCACACGGATCATTCTCCACCATAGATCTGTCTATCTGTAGCCCAAGCCTGCTTCCACACTTCACTTGGAGGGTCCACGATGACCTGTGTGGCAGCGACCATTTCCCTATCTTCCTGTTGCTCCCACAGTGTCCACCTGCTGACCGTCTGCCTTGCTGGTCCCTCCATAGGGCTGACTGGCCAGCATATTCCATAGCTGCTGCGCTTCCCTCTCCTCTTCTGGCTGATATTGATGCCGCTGTTCAGCAGGTCACAGATACCATCATTTCTGCTGCTGCGAAAACCGTTCCCACCTCACTCGGATCACTCCACCGTAAGTTGGTGCCCTGGTGGAACACGGAGATCACTGAGGCCATCCAGGCATGTCGGCGAGCACTACAGCGCCACCGACGCCACCCTTCTATCGATAATCTTATCGCATTTAAGCGTCTCGGGGCACTGGCACGGCGATTGATCCAGCAAAGCAAGAGGGCCTCCTGCGAGCGTTATGTCGCCTCCATTGGATCCCGAGCATCGCCTTCATGGGTATGGTCGCAGGTTCGATGCCTCTTCGGACACCGCCCACCAGCGGGAATTTCGTGCCTCAGCATTCAGGGTACAATTTGTACTGACCCTCTCACCATCACTTAGCATTTGGCACACCACTATGCTCGCACCTCAGCGACCACTGCATATGATGCGGATTTCCGCGCCCTTAAAGAGCGCGCGGAGAGAAAACGGATATCTTTTCGAACGTGACGCCAGGAAGTCTACAACATCCCTTTCAGTGAATGGGAGTTCGAAAGCGCCCTTGCCGCATGCCCAACCACGTCCCCTGGACCCGACCGCATTCATAGTCAGTTCCTCCGACAACTATCAGCGGACTCTAAACGCCAACTTCTCTCCTTGCTGAATCGTCTCTGGGTTGAGGTTGTCTTCCCGTCCCAATAGCAGGATAGCATCGTCATCCCGGTGATGAAGCCCGGGGCTGATCCACAGGTGGCTGATCCACAGGTGGCTGATAGTTACCGACCAATCAGCCTCACCAACGTTCCATGCAAACTCCTAGAACGGGTGGTGAGTCGGAGGCTTATGTGGATCCTTGAGGACCAGGGACTCCTGGCCCCACAACAAGGTGGGTTCCGTCGTGGCCGCTCAGCTATCGATAATCTCGTATCGCTGGAGTCGGCCATCCGTACAGCCTTTACACGCCACAAACATCTGGTTTCTGTGTTCTTTGACCTGCGAAAAGCGTACAACACAACCCGGCGCCACCATGTACTGTCTACACTGTACGAACGGGGATTACGTGGTCCACTTCATATATTCATACAGACTTTTCTCGCGCTACGGTCTTTTAGTGTCCATATTGGTTCCTGTCTCAGCTCCCCTCACTATCAAGAAAATGGTGTCCCACAGGGTTCCGTTCTCAGTGTCCCTTTATTTTTGGTCGCTATCAATGGTCTTGCTGCTGCTCTGGGGTCATCAGTTTATACCTCGTTGTATGCCGATGACTTCTGCATATAGCATCGGCGTTGCTGAACGGCGGTTGCAGATAGCTATACGAAGGGTGCAGTAGTGAGCGTTTACTCACGGTTTCCAATTTTCTGCATCGAAAACGTGGGTGATGCATTTCTGTCGGCATCAGGCGGTACACTCAAAACTTTGTTAGACAACCATCTCGCCTGGGTGCCACACCTTCGCCAGCTCAAACAAAAGTGCTGGTGACACCTCAATATCCTGCGCTGTCTGAGCCATACTGTTTGGGGCGCCTCACGCTCAAAACTCCTACAACTTTATAAGGCACTCATTCAGTCGCGATGAGACTATGGCTGCATAGTGTATGATTTGGCTGCACCTTCAGCACTGCAAACATTAGACCCAGTCTTACATTCTGGAGTTCGTTTGGCAACAGGGGCTTTCCGCACAAGCCCTATGACAAGCCTCCTAGTTGAAGCAGGGGTCCTTCCCCTGAAGCTCCGCTGGCAACACCTGCTGGCTTCCTACGTTGCCCATGTTCAGGCCTTGCCACACCATCCGAACCACCGGCTTCTTTTTCCAGGTGCTGCACTCCCTATCCCTCCACAACGGCCTTGGTTGGGTTATCCGACGTCAGTCCGTATTTGTTCTCTCCTTTCGTCCCTTGAATCCCAACCACTCGCTGCCACTTTCCAATATTCCTTTCAAACCCCTCCTTGGTCCATTCCCCGTTTGCAGCTTTGTCTGGATCTGTCCCATAGATCAAAGGACTCCGTTTCTCCAACACATCTCCGCCGCCAGTTCCTGCATCTCTTTAACTCTTTCCGTGGTGCTGAAGCCATTTATACTGATGGGTCCCTAGCAGATGGTCGTGCTTGGTATGCATGTCTCCATGGTGACAATGTCAAACAGCATTCATTGCCCCTTGAAAGTAGTGTCTTTACTGCAGAGCTGGTCGCCATCCTAAAGGCTCTAAAACATCTCTGAGCCTGCCACAGGGGGTCATTTGTCATCTGTAGTGACTCCCTGAGTGGCTTTCAGGCACTCGGCCAGTTCTTCCCTCAACACCCATTAGTGCAGTCCATTCAAGACACTGCTTACTCTCTTGGCAAATCTGGCCATTCTGTGGTCTTCCTGTGGACCCCTGGCCATGTCGGCATACCGGGGAATGAACGTGTTGACCAGTTGGCCAAACAGGCCACCACTGCGCCACCCTTAACCATTGGCGTCACAGAATCGGACCTAAAGTTAGCATTGCATAAGAATGTGCGTGATGCTTGGAGTGCCGAATGGTCTACCACGAGTGCAACAAACAAGCTTCGAACAGTTAAGCATCCACAACTCTGTGGAAGTGTTCACTGCGGCCCATACGTCTAGAGTCCGTTGTCCTCTGCCGCCTCCATATTGGGCATACCTGGCTGACCCATGGCCATCTCCTTCACCGTGAGGTCTCACCTGTGTGTCAGTGTGGAGCAGCGCTGACAGTAGTCCATCTTCTGATGGACTGCCCAGTTTTAGCTACCTTGCGGCAGTCTTTTAACGTACCAGACGCGCTACCCTTAGTTTTAGGCGACGATGCCTCCATGGCTCATTCCGTTTTAAGTTTTATTCGTGCAACTGGTTTTTACAACTCCATCTAGTGGTGGCTGCTATACCCTGATACTTCAGGTCCCCACCTATCCAGCGCTTTTAAACACATTTTAAGACCCTTATGTACACTAGCTAGGGGTTTTTAGTGTGTACGGCATGTCTGGCTAATCCGTTTTATCTCTGTGATCAGCCTGCATTGGTACTCTGCTGTCCACTTTCAGTTGAGTTAATGAGTTTGTTTTACGTTGTGTCTCTTCGTTTTGTGTTGTTAGCGTCTTGACCATTGTCAGTCTGTCCCTTTTTAAGTTTTTCATTTTCGGAGCTTGGTAAAAAAAATAAATACATTCTTGACAGTGGACTCTTCGCTAGGAACAGGGGACTGATGACTTAGATGTTTAGTTCCCTAAAAAAAACCAACAACAACAACTAAATACAACATAAATGTGCCAAGTTGTGCCGGGAGACTGACAAATACCGCGTAACTAACAGATTCTGCCATAAATACCGAGACAATTCCGCGTATCTGTCGCAATTAAGCTTACTTAAATACGCAGGGTGAGCAATCCTCAGCGCAACCACCTTTCCGGCGTGCGACCTGCCGGTGACGGCAGCTGCGGTTCCTGCTTAGCGGGCCGCCCGGCGCCCACACTAAATTTGATACGGGTTGGCGCGCAAGTTATTTCTGACATACACAACACAGACACGTAGAAAAGTTTATTACTCACCTGTATTATGCAAGGAGGTGCTGGAACGGACTCCCTTCGTTGTTCGAGCATTTTTGACACCTCATGAGAAAGTTGCTCATTACTCTCTGAAGTTGCCTCTCAGATATTGCAGTGATTTAATTACAAATGTTTGTTTTTAGTTCATCTAAAGTGTAGGGATTTGATTTGTACACTTTATCTTTTAATGCTCCCCACAAATAAAAATCGCACAGTGTTAAAATCGGGAGAACGAGGGGGCCAAATGTTCTTAGTGATAAATCTTTCACCGAACACATTACCAATTTCCTCTAATGATAAGTTGGCTGTATGTGCCGTCGCAGTGTTGCTGAAATGGTGCGAAAGCATGTTCTCTCTCAGTTAATTGGGCAAAATAAAGGCTGCAATATGTTTTCAACATACCTGTCATTATTTTTTCCTGAAAAAATATAGGGCCTATTATTCTCTCGCCGCTAACAGCGCACCACACTCCTATTTTTTGATCGTGCAGGGGCTGTTCGTGAATTAAGTAAGGCTTTTCCTAACTCCAGCAACTATTAGTTTGCGAATTAACATACCCATTTAGATGGAACCATGATTTGTCCGAAAAGAAAGTTCGGGCCAATTTCTCCATCATGCACCTTTTTCAGAATCAATGTGTGTAAAGAGCAACTTCCTCAGCAGGTGTCAGAAATGCTTGAAAAACGGAGGGAGGCCGTTCCAGCACCTCCTTTGGTTATACAGGTGAGTAATAAACTTTTATTTCTAAGTGTCTGTGTTGTGTATCTCAGAAATAACTTGCGTACCAACCCGTATCAAATTTAGTGCGGGCGCTGGGCGGCACGCTAAGCGGGAACCGCAGCTGCCATCGCCGGGAAGTCGCACGCCGCAAAGGCGGTTGCACTGAGGATTGATCCACGCTGTATACATTTTGTTTCACATTTTGATTTGATCCTATATTTCCTTGTAATGCTACGATGCAAATTTAGCGCCCCTGTGAAACGTATTAGGCATTTTAGACAGTTTTTTTTCTCTGGTGAAAAATTCTTATTTGCAACTTACGCGGTATTGTTTCTTCACCGACGAAGTACGATCTATGGAACTAGTATTAATCTAATCTAACCAAAGGTGGACATACAGGCTATTGGGTAGATGTTCATAATTTTCTGGTTGATCATTGTAATTAGTGAGGTATATAAGGAATGAAGTGGTGGGTTGGGAATCTGAAGGAGGTTGGGAGACAGTATTCAGTAGTGGCAAGATCATGGATATGTGCGATGTTTGTTATAGAGAAATGGCATCAACAGTGACAAGTGGAAATAATGAAGGTAAAGGGGTTGGGTTAGTGGGGCGCTGGTGAAGGAAGTGGTTGGTTTCCTTGATATGGGAGACTTCACTTTGGGCAATTTGTTGGAGGTGTTGGTTAATCAATGAGGGCCGAAGTTCTTTCAGTAAGAACCGGTGGTGGACGGTGGTACTTGAAGCACCCTAGTTTCAATGTTACATTTTCATATGAGACGCTTACGAGGAGAAAATTCTTTATCTCAGCGCCTGGCCTCTTAACATTTCTCATGATATAAACATACCTAGAATTGTCAGTGTATGAAGGTCACAAAATTCAATTTTTGCAAATCTAATTTATGATCCTATGAAAATGAGAGAGAAATATCCGTGGCAGAATGCATGCTACAATTTCTGAACAATCGTCACATTATGAGCTACATTGAGAACCAATAGGATTGCAGAACACTGTACTGCTATATCTTTGACTGGATGCAGCAGACGCCGTTGTTCATTCTGGCATATGTTAACTGTTTTGTGTTAAGGTTGCACAGTACCATTTCAGAGCGAAACTGTACTGACGATGTATCATAAGGAGATGTGCCTTATTATTGCATATCAAACTGTAAGGCAGCAATAAGATCTTCTAATAAATTCATTGGTAAAATATTGAAATAGCAATCGTCAGTGTGGTGTAATGGATAGGACAATAGGTTCCCATAGCAAGGGATCCAAGTTCACGTCCGGACACTCTCTTTTTTTTAAATCTTTTATTTAAACACATTATACGAATTCCTCATTAATGTAAGGCAAGTCTGGTTTACAATGTTATACAATATTTATATTTCTGTGTGATCATAAAATGAAGGACGCAAATATTTCGCCGTTTATTTTACAATATATGATAATTTCACTGTGTACACCTACGCAGGAACCCAGTAGGACAGCTTCAAAATAAACAAAAATATTAATATTCTTCCTTATCACATACATTTGGCTGTCTCCTTCCTAAATGGTATCAGAGTGCACCTTACATACTATTTACAGAGATTTATTGAAACAGCTGGCAACCTTCATCTAGTCATGCTAGTACATCTTTTTTTATTTATGTGAACTATAATAATACTCTTCACAAAACTAAGAGTGCATGTGAACTTGATGATACAAGAAGTAAACACGATCTTCAAATATGGGTCTTTATTAAAAATAAGGAACACGGTAAATTATTCAAGAAGAAAATTATAGAATAAACTTACCGTTTATGTTACATCAGTCACTGGGGATATAGCTAAATTCTTAAAGCAACTAACGTCTCGCCTTCTAGATATCTATTCCTGATAGGAATCGTTTAATAATTTGTATTACTTCGTGTTTCATTTCAAGCTTCAATATAAGAACTTTGTCACTCTCTGCAAATTAGAACCTAAGCTTTGTGGTAAAAGTGTAGTGCTGCGGTGGAGTAGCCGAGCGGTCTAAAGCGTCTCACTGCGGGGCACGCGGTTGCTGCTGTGGAGGTTCGAGTCCTCCCTAGGGCATGTGTGTGTGTGTGTTGTTGGCAGGTTAGTTTACCTAGGTTTAAGTAGTTTGTAAGCTACGGACTGATGACCACGCAGTTTGGTCCAATAGATTTACAAACATTACATTTCCTTTCGAAAGTGTAGTGTGCTGATGTTGATAACCACCATTACATGTTCTCTGAAAAAAACCCCAATCACATCGAATGAGTGGAATAATCTTTTGTGTTGGACATAAGATAAGTAATTAACGCTGCTCCTGCTCTTTGACTGACAGTTCTTGTTTGTACCCTTGTGTGGTTAGTAAATTATCATCGTAAAGCGAAAATTTCCTTGCCAACATTAGCTCACTAAGCCCTTGCAGGTCCTAAGTATAACCATTTTAATGCATCTGTTTACAAACAATTCAGACAATAACCTTCATGACATTTAAATATGATTATTATTGCAATAATATGACACATTCTACATCCTAGCGATACACTCCTGTCAAGTTTTCATGAAACTTGAAAATAAATTAAATAAATCTGGTCAGGCACAGAATTATGAAGACAGCTTAAATTGTTCCGAGAGCAGCAATAAAATTCATATTCCCATGCCTGACCACACTTTCGGAAATCGTTGTATATCTGGAAAGAGAGAGAAATATTTGTGATAAGAAAGAACTTTAATTTTACTTCCATACATTTCATTGGAAGCTATTTAAGCATACTTTCCTACTTGAGTATATATAACCATGGGTGCCAATATAAAGAGAAATAAACAGAAGAATATTTGGGACAAGTGAGTTTTTATTTCATCCTTCGTTCTGTAATCAGACAGAAATGTAAATAACATCGAATGTTGCAGAATAAACTCTCATTACATTCATTCAAAAGAGGCAGAATACGTTCAAAATGCCGCATCAAGGCAATATTTACACCAGTATGCAATTCTATTGGCTCTCGCTATCTTGTGATGGTACTGGTTATTCTCATTTCACACGGAGCTGTTCCTAATATCAAGTCTACGTGTGTGTGCATTGTATTTGTTATTGTGCACTGAAAGTTATTATCATGGTAAGAATGTAGCTACACAAGACTAATTCAGTTGATAGTAGAATGCAAATCCCATAGATACTTCTGAGATAATACAGATCCTTATTCCAAAACACTAAAGATAAAAAATTATGCTTGGCAAGATAAATAACAGATAATGTGTGAACTGCTGTCTTCGTTTCAGTTTTGTTGTGTCTTTCATTTACATTCCTCATGAAATTGATGCCAGAGAAATGAATGTCTACAAACAGCATGCTCGAAATACAAAATGTAGTGTGTTTACACATCATGCTGTACGCAACTAAGTTTAGCGCCAGTGTAAATGCATATTGGCCAGTACAAGTCAATTGCTAGCCAATGTGCATTTACCTGTGTTCACTTCAGTTAAGACGCTTTACCTCCGATGATGCCATACGCAGACGAGGGCGAAACGTCAGGGGAAAGTTTTATGTATGGACCACGGCATCTCAGCCCGGAAGCTTTAAGTAATGATGATACCTGCTGTGAAAGCCTTCATTATTTGAGCTTCCACTCTTGTTTGTTCCATGCCCATCCAGGAAGTAACTATGTGGGATTCTTCTGATTTCCACTGCGAGGGTGAAGGTCGGGGTGAGAGTTTAAATTAGGGAAAGATTAATTATTTAAAACTCACAACCACCAACTGCGAACCAAATTCCTAAACATGCAAAAACGCTGATTGCTATTGTTTGACTCGTTTTCTAGGGGAAGATATCACACGTTCACAGCTTTCCTTCCCTGCATATGATTAACAAAAAAAATTCATAATAAAGTCAAGTTCATGAGAGAAAAGGGTGTACTAACTACTATTTTTGAAAACATGTCAAAGTTCACTTTATGTTGTTTATTTCACAATATTAGAACCCAGTGGCTGATACGTCTGTGTGTCGACACATTTATCAAATAAAGTTATAGCTCGTGAGCCCCCAGACAAAATGAATATTTGTGGCAAATTGTTTTCACACCAGGTGCCTGTCTCAAACACTGTTTATGTTCATGCCTATGTGACGACACGTGTTACACTAACAAAACACAGTAACTTTAATTCAGTGCGATGCACACCTTGTTCCACCGGCTAAATATTCACATCACACAGTAGCACTCGATTCAACTTGGTGCAGTCTATGATGAGCAACCACACCTGGCAATTGCCACACAAAAATATATAGTTTCCACCTGCAGATCCACATGCCGACCGTGCAGAGCGATGTCGACCGTGCAGAGCGACGCCGCCTGGCCAGCTACCCCACTCGCTCCCGACTTGTCACTTCCTCTCACGCGTGCACGTGCCAAAAGCCCAACTGCCGGGTTTTTTCCCTACGTCATAAACTTCCCATGTGAGCTGTTCTAACCGATTTGCCAACGTACAGTGCTCAGCCAATTCATTTCTAAAACTTTACTTAAAATCAAAATAATTACACTACACATTAAACAAATTTCTTCTTAGTTTTTTATATTGGTATAAACATCCTTTGTACTATTTATCATAATCGTACAATTTCTTATATCACAGATAAGTGATTCAACTGAATACTTCAAAATAAAATACACAAGATTAATTGAAAATAAAATGAGAAATAGTGAATATATTATTTTTATAAACAAACATTGCCATGCTAGTTGTGTAACTGTCTTGCATTCATTGGTAATTTATTACTTTTCATTATCAATTAAACATATTACGCCAGATGTGACTATATCAGCTAATGTATTGTTTATTTATCAACAGGCTATTTTGTAATGAGGGCGTTAAAGGTTCCTAACTGCATCATATTACTTCAAATGCCAGTAGTATTAGAATATTTTATTTCACGCTGTGCACTGCACTGTGTCTGGCACTCGCCATTGTCCCTCTCTCCCCTCACCGTAAACGAAACTGGAAAATCCTAAGCTGGAACAAGCCACCAACGTCGGCCTGCTCGCTGGCCTCCCGTCAGCTACAAGCACACAGCAAATCTCAACGTGGAGAATTTCTACCTATGGCCTAACTATAAATGTTGTCACCCAACTGTGTACACACATTGCTACCATAATTAATAAGATTAAAATTGTGTAACATTTAGTGCATTGGCATGGTCAATGTTTGCAGTGAACTTCATACTGTTTAATTGTCAAATGCTATTAATTACCAATATTTCTATTGGGAGGTAATCTCACACCACTAATATTTTGCGATTTCCCCCCCCCCCCCCACCTATTTTAATGTTGCTGTTTCTTCTCTGACTTGTAGAACGCACTTTGCCTTGTCAGTAATTCTCTCTGAGTCTTGTACAACCTCCTTAAATAGCTTCCTTATGTAATTCTAAACATTTCTATGGGTTGCACGCCGTAGTTCTTATTCCTATTTTCCGACTTTGTAATTATTTCACTTTTACTAGTTTTTGTTGACTGGACTTCATACGTCTCTGTAATCGCTCCCTATCGCGTGTAGCTGCATTTCTTTCGCTTACTTATATAATTCTAAGCATTTCTGGGGGTTGCATGCTGTAGTTAATTTTCTTTATTTTTCGGAATCTGAATTTATTCAATTTTATCGTTTTTCGGTACCACGTTGGTCCGAGTTCCGACTTCCGGAGTTTGCAGCTAGTCGCCTGAGTTCACGCCACTTCTCTTATAAAACCAGAACCTAGCTCAATTTGTAACAGACTGCAACGTACGAATCTACCGTGATTTTGTATAAAGAATCCGACTTTCAACCACTTCACCTTCAGTGGAGTGCGTTCATGTAACGTAGCCATGTGCCGCCGTTAGCGTGTTTGCTCGCGTTTTCTGTTCAGATGTAACTTAACTTGCTAAACACACGCACCATCTCAAAACAGGCATGACAGACCAGAGCCAGCTTCAAAGTGTTTGTATATTGTGTTTTGTGCTACCTCCAACTTGCTGAATTTTGTCTACGATAGTGGCGCCTGCTTCTGCCTTGTCTAAGCACGCTGTTTTTGTTGAGTTTCGCTGTGGCATTGCGTGTGTGTGAGAGAATGAGTGTTGTTTGTGAATCCTTCCTCCCAGTAGCGTTAAATCATGTATAATTTAGGCTGGGAACCGTCCGCATCAACCCATGTAAGAGATGCATTTTATTGTATTAACAGAATTGGTTCCCCATTTTGTTGTTTTCTATCTGAATAAACAAGTTTAACTTCAGCATATTACGTAAGTTGCCTATAAATTGTAGTTATTTTTGTTTCACAAGTGCTGAGAACATACTCAGATGCAATGTTTCTTACGACTAAATTCCATTGCGACGTAAATGTTAGTCACCTTTCTAAGATAACTTTAATTGTGGTAGCTTGCCGGCCGCGGTGGTCGAGGGGACTGAGGCGCTCCAGTCACAGTCCGCATGGTCACTACGGTCGGGGGTTTGAATCCCCCCTCGGGCATGGATATTTGTGCCATCCTTAGGATAAGCTAGTTGATAAGTAGTTTGTACGTTTAGGGACTCATGACCCCGTAGTTAAGTCCCATAAGCTATACAAACATTTGAAACATTTGTGGTGGCTTTGTTATTAATGTCTGTGTTTAATAACATGTGAGCTGCTATGCATATTGACCACTGTAGTATTAACTTCCTGTTATTAAAGTAATTTGAAACGAGTCTGTTCTTAGTTTGGGCCAGGGAACAAGGCTTTGTAGCAGGGAGTAACCAGGAGTTCACACGGACCTCATTTGCTAATTTTAGTTACGTCTCCATCACGTTGTCTTGTTACGTACAGTGGTCGGCTTTTATACTGAAATTTATCGTCTTTTTATCTGTAAGGGATATTGAAATTGTACTTACAGTGTTTGATTCTCCGAAGTCACCTCATGTGACATAGTGCTTGATGTCTAAATTATAAAAGTTTTTAATGTACTGTCTTAAGTTCATATAAACGAGATGTGTCAAATTTAAAATTATATGCCATACATTTAAAAAAATTAGACAAGCCATGTTTTCTTACTTGTTCCCACTGTGAACACATTATAAGAGTCACATTCTTGGATTAAGTACAAATAACCGCGATGTGCCAAATTTAAAATATATATATGTGACTTTTATAATTTGTCACGATGTAATATTTTGAAAAATTTAAAGATCTGAACATAACAACTAAGATTGTTGGAATCTATCATATAAAATAAAATATTCAACAAGCAATCTGGGTATATATATTCTTAACATATAATATAGATAGCCCCCTCACTCGAAAAATGTCAAGCATATACAGTTATTTACAGTTATCACAGTCTATTCTTCCTGTTTTTTCTTTTTCATTTTAATGTCCCTTTTAATTAATGATATTGTTATTTTGTTTGGTTTTTATAACACCCTCTGAGTTATTGTTTGTAAATATTTAATGTTTGATGGCAGCATTTACAAATTATTTTTAAAATTTAACGTTTGTTTTTAATGTTGGATGATAACCATGAAAGGAAATCTTTGTAAAGATTTAACATTGATATTTAACGTTTATGTTAATTTTAACCATTTTGCTTAACGTTTCTATTACATTTAACATTATCGTTCAAGTATGAATAGTCCACAGACAAATCCTGTATTTCATTTCTGAAATTACCTTCACTTGGTTTTCTAATTATGTCCATTGTAAAAATCTGATATAATCATTTATTGAATATTTCTGTAAAATCATCAATATTTAAATCTCCACCAATAAACTCGTAGTAAATATAATCTGAATTTGTGTCATCCTATCTGACAAAGTGAAAGAAATTAAGATGATTTATGACGAATTGTTTTGGTATTTTTCAATATGTTTAAATCAATTAAAAACAGTTAAATTCTTTATCTTTACATATTCAAGAAATAGTTACCAAAACCTACAACTGAATGCTTTTGACATTTATGAAAAGGAATAATTTCATAATTATTATCAGTAAAAGTAGTGATTCTCTTCGTTAGCCATGTCTTAAGTTTTTCTACTTTTTATAAATTCCTGATTTTTGGAATATATTTACAAATGATTAATTTTATTCCAATCAACCAACCTGGGGCTAGAATATAATTGTTAGTCATTAATTTTTTCTTCCATAACTGGTTCATACTATTATTACACATCCTACAGAATTAGGTATAATGTTTCCACATTACTTTTTTACTTCCTCTCCTGAATTCGTATTTTCATTTCTCAGTGTGGTTTCATTTAATTAAAATAAAAAATTATTAGTAAACAGATTACCTATTTCACTTGAGTAATAAGTCATCCATCGATAGAAAAAGATTGAGCATACCCCTACGAGACAGCTGTTGGTTTTTGTACAACTTTTTTAACTTTCAGTAGTACATCGAAAATGATAAATTGTAATGTGATGGAGAAACGATAAAAGTTCCAGTAGGCTTATATAGACTGTAAAACTTGGAAAAAATTTTCATTCTAAAAAGCTAAATATTCATATTAAAGAAGACAAGATTTTCAAATATAGATATTATTGGAAGTGATGTTGCTAACACTGTTTTTAAAATTATTCCATTTGAATTAGCAAATATAAATATTAATTTGGCCGTTGGGTTGTTTGGAAAACTACTGACTATTTTCACAGAGACACTAATATTGTTGCTTGTATTAAACTAAATGCAGAATTTGTTGGTTCAATAATCCACAAACCACATTATCCTGTTTATATTATGTTTTATTTAGAAATTACTGTGACTGATGAAAACGACAATTTCATTCACTTTAATGGTACTTCTGTAACAGCTTTTAGGAAATGTCCTAGTCCTATTAAAAATTTTCCTTGATAAACCATGAACAAAATCGAAATATATCAGTTTAACTCATTCCTATTGAATCAGACAATTAAAAATAATTTAAATGGACCTTAAAATGGCACAGAGGTTGAAATAAATATTGGTGATGGATGGTTACATCCTAACCACGCAGAATTGTACATGAGTTTCAATATTACTAGAACTGATTGATCAGATTATCCAACATACAATGGAAAATCCAATAAATATTTAATCGATTAACATGTGGTAAAACTCTTTCATTTTATAATCATAAATAAAGAAAATAATATTTTCTGTAAAATCGAACATCCTTTCATTTCTTTTTTAGTTTTCATGAATTTGACTTTTCTATTACTGATAAGTATCGAAAGTTTGTACTTAATAATGGATAAATAAAAAGAGAAATACTTTATCGACTGTATATAATTGTTACATTTTAGAAATATTATAACACTTTCTTATAAGGAAGTAATTAAACAGTAATTTTCACTTGGTGTTCAAGTGCTAAAGATGCCATTCTTATGTTGGCAGATTATACTGTTGCACCACAGAATAATAAAGGGTAACAAAATATGAACTTTTATGAGTTCAGTCATGTTCTGACAAACGATGCCCAGGAGAAAGCTGTAGACGATAGCAGAAAGGATTCTGATGAGTTGCAAGTAAGATGGGCCAGTGGCACATTGAAAAACCACACTTAGGAGAGAAAAATCAAATTCAGCAGAGAGATTACTGCAACAGAAAACGAAAACAAGTGAGACAACGGGGTTTGTTCCCTCGCCTGATATTATTTACGTCATACAACTCTTATATAAGAACACATAGTGGATACTGAAGTCAGGAATAAACAGCCTGTAAACCAGATATAGCAAACATAACTAGCACAGGTTCAGTCATTACAAACGAGACATCATGTGAGAGCCACCTTGCTAATTTCTTTGAATATTCCAGCGCTAGCAGCTTCAGAGGACGTGGTCCGAGGGATTGATGCCAGGTGCATGTACTACACTCGATTCTATGTTTACAATACTGTGAATCTTTTCCTAGATGATTTAGGACGGGCTAGTGTAACTGGCAGAGTCTTCGACATACCGGTCTCTAGTCGAGAGGGCAGATCCTGCTATCTTATGCTGCTCACTGATGGTGACTCTGGTTGTCTTCTGACAATATACCATCTTCAGACTACATGGCATTATGGGGGTTGTACGCCCTAACCTCAATCTGGAAATTGATGGCAGGACCTTCAGGTTCCCATTCCTGTTGAATGCCAAGCATCTGAGGGTACTGACTCCTATCTTCTGGTTGGAAGGTGAAGATCAACTGGTCACACATGAACACAACTACCAGTAGCAGTAATTTTCGATTATGGATACTCAGGGGTCAAAGTAGCAGCTGTGTAGGACCGAGGACAGCCAGATAGCTATTGTAGATTCAATTGAGGCGCCAATGTGCCCCGTATCAGTGACCACACCTCCCTTGCCATGTGCTACCAGAGTGGCATCCCAGAGCCACTGGCGGCACTGTGACATCATGGCTCACTGTCAGTGTACGACGTCGGTGAGTATCCTGAATGCTGCCGTATTGACTACTAGTCATGGCTATTGTGTATCTAGCCCAAAACTGTATTTCTCGATAATAAAAAGAAGTTTGTTTTCGCCATTGTTTTCTTTGCACTCATAGGTGCAATCTCTAATTCTGAATATTAGCTATGAAACTTAGTGCATCCTGCAATACTCAAGCTGTAGCTGAAGATCTAACTATACTTCCTATGGAAGAAAAACTGCTGTAGAATTTATGGAAGCTTGTGTAACAAATTTTAAATATGAACCAATTTACGAACTTGAAGAACGTGAAAATACTTAAAATTTCTGATGAACTTCATACTGCAGAAGCTGTTGGATTGAGTGGTAGGACTATTTGCGAATTAGATATTACAATTATCTTTAACTTCACATAATTTTATATACTGTATTTTGCATTTGTTACATTTTAGAAAAATAGTAAGAATAATGTTACTTGACTCTTCATTATTTGATCATATTAAGTTGGAAATGGAAGAAACGAAATTTCCCATAGGAAATGTGGAATATTAATCCACCAAATAATTTTCTCTGAGAAACGACTTATACTAGTGAAATATGTTGTTATTAGTTCATGGAATTATCCAATTTATGTCATCAGTTTGACTCTACAAATAATATTGTGACCTCACAGGCAACGAACATAAAACTTTGTGCAGGTCTCAATGGTAAATTCCAGCAGACACTTTAACATACCTAATAATGTATGGTAAAAAGAAAATCATGTTTGATTCTCAACAAAGAATATTAACTGAAATATTATAAGTTGGAAAATTTGGTATTTTACTTATTAAGTAATTTTTGATTATATTCATTATATTTTTTGGGGGATAGGTCTTTTTATATAGATTTTGTCAGCATTTTCAGTTTTTAACATTAGTTAATATAAAGGAAAAACATTTTTCCCCTTTTCCCAGTGAGACAAAATATTTTGCTCTGTGCCCCTGTGAGTTATCCAACTCAGTTTAATTCCCATCTTGTATTACATTTTCAGGGGTAAGCGTCCTGTCCAAAAATACAACATGAATTCAATTATTTTAGGAGATAAAGTTATTAAAAACAAGTTTGATGTATACAGTAATGTGTGTTACATGTACTAAACTGTACAGCAGATGCATATTATACGTGTCATCCTGTTCATCACTGTTGTTTGTTACATTTAAATTGACATGGAAACATACCTTACTTTAAATATGAATTTTATTCTAATGTTAATTTGAGTGTTGTAATTATCATTACACATTTTTTATTTCATCTCTTCATATAAAATATGACGAAAATAATTTAATCATGTTCCAAATGAACAGACGAAAATGACTAAATTTGAATCACTCGTATAGCAACTACTACAAAAGCGTTGAGCGGTGGGAGTGCACATTAAGAGAATTCAGTATCATGCAATATGTGGAAATACCTAGCCACTTGGCCAAGACAACCAACACCCTCACCTACATACTTAAGAACAGCCTGAAATGTGAAGCATTTTGTTGATTTAGAAACTAGTCTTGATGCATCTCTGTACAAAATAAAGGTCAAAAGAGTAAAAAATAAAAAAAACCAAGTTGTGTTGAGGACAATGGGGACAGGGGTGGGATTTTGAGGGCACTAAAATAGAAGCCTGTCAGTCCCTTATGACAATGTGGGAGTTGTTTTGCAGTCTTTCAGAATAATTTTATGATCAAGAATTTCCAATGTAAATGAACAAAGTTAGTCTCTAAATAAAAAGAATAATATTGTATTTTATAAAGGTAAATATTAAAAAAATGGATATTGTAGTTTAGATACAAATCAGAAACCATTTTTATTTATTTTGTTACTTCTATATTTTTGTTTGATAGATAATTTTTATAATAAGTGGATGTGATAAGAAAAAATATTATTTCCTCTTAATTTTCCATATATGCACACTAGTCAAAATACATTCTCAAACGAGACGTTAATACAAAGACCTAATGTAATAATTTTGTATAAAGTTAATTATACAACATTTGCTACTTATGACTATCAATCTGAACAATAAAAAATAACATAGTGTCTGGCTGTTATGGGTGCCGACTTGTCTGCGTGGCCGTGTAGAGCACAGCACCATCTTGTAGAGACTATATGAACCAGTTGTTTATGCAGACGGTTGTAAGCGTAGTTAAAAACTTCTTTTGACCAATCAATGCACGAAAACTATGTGAAAAGCCATCTATAACAGAAAAAAGTATGGCTTTTCTGATTCCACTTGACCTGCAAACATGTCGATAGCCTATAGTATGCTATTTTGTATTGTTAAGATTGCTGGGTACAACTAGCAAATATTGTATTACTAACTTTACACAACATGAGCGCTTTTAGCTCTTTGTGTTAACGTCTCATTGTAGTACTTAATTTGACCACTGTCATTATAAAAAATTCTATTATAGACATAAATTTTCATATAATAAATTCTAATACATTGTGATTCATTATTTTTATTTCTGTTGAAGACACCCTCAGTAGTAGTCGAAATCTAGATATAGTTCAATTATTTTAAAGTAACTGGTAGGGCTGAATTCTCATACAATACACCACTGAAATATTCTACTGCTAAAGTCAATTAATGACAATTACCTGAACAGCAAACGTTGTGGCTAACCTTCGCCTCTTGTAATTAGAAGTTATTCAGGATACAGATAGATACTCACTCATCTCACATGATACTCCGATTGAGACTGACTGAAGACTAATTAAATTTTCTCATAAGAACCAGTAGTTTCAGATTCAGGTAATTCATCATTTAACAATTCATTCACTGTAAGAACAAGCTTTGGTTTCAGTAAACAGTGGGTAGACATGGCAGTGCAGGTTGTCTGTCCACTAATCTCTTTGCCACCGCAAGAAGCTCACAGTCAATTTTTTTCTCCCTAGAGTGCAGAAGCTATTCTATATGCAAATCCACACCAAACTTCTTTTTGGAGAAAACTCATAACAAATCGTCTAAATAAACTAATAATCAACTCATTGTTTTCACTTAACAAAGAATATACAGATTTACTTATCTTTGTAATGTGTTGAAGTCAACAACTTGTTTACATAACATGACGATTTTTCACAAACATTTTGGTTTCTAACACACCGTCTTCCATTTCATAGGCATTTAAAATTACTGCAGTGCAAAAGGAACCAATGCTCTGCATACAAGCCTTTGTAACATGAGCTTTTAACCTCGCCCTGGATGTTAAGTTTCGCAAGATCTATGGTCGGAGTCAAGTCATAAAAGAGTTATGAGCTGTGCTTTGCTGACTATTGGTAAGGGGAATAATGGTTCTGAGACTTGGAGATATACATCTTAATTCATGCTGGGCCAGTGTACTCGGCAGTGCCCCTTTCAAACAGCATAGGAATTTGTTGTTGTTGTTGTTGTTATTCGGATGTTTAAGGGGGACAAAACTACAATGGTCATCAGTCCCCCACATAGAAATTTTCGAAAGATTGTAAATATTCTTTAAAGTACAATATTCTTTGTTTCCAAAGATAGATCAGATCCAGAAGCAGAGATTCCAAAATAAATCGTAGAATGAAGACATACAAAGTCTTACAAGAAACGAAAGTGGTTAAAATATGATATACCTGAGAATAGTGATAGTAGGAGCCAACGTGATTACCACTCTGGATAGCGGTAATTAAGATGGAGAGACAGTGAAACTATAAACATTTTGGCAACATTATAAAAATGTTCACAGTGTTGCACATAGTATTGTCCAGAACAGAATGGCTGTATATTTAAAATGTTCAAATGTTTGTAAATCTATCAGACCAAACTGCGTGGTCATCAATCCGTAGCTTACAAACTACTTAAACCTAGATAAACTAACCTAAGGACAACACACACACCCATGCCCCAGGGAGGACTCGAACCTCCACGGCGAGCAACCGCGCGCTCCGCAGCGAGACGCTTTAGACCGCTCAGCTACTCCACCGCGGCATTGTATATTTAGTCTACAGTATTGACACACTAGGACTGCATAAACATGTTTAGCAGGTTCTACCAAGAGAGTGCATAGACTCAACTTCCATCTTATTCTCGATTTTCTAAAGTAGTGTTTAGTTTCACTACATTGAATTTTAGCACTCACACAATTGTGTATCCAGTCCGTAGTTATGCCTTGAACCAATAATTTCGTTATGCAAAGTTGTGCATAAGGTAATATGTAAATTGTTCTTGATTGTAATTGAATTTTTCCTGTTGGCATGACAGTGATAGTCTCCTATATACAACCTAGGTCGCACCTCAGCATATACTGGTCTATTTTTCTGTAAGGGATAGATAGTTGTCCGATGGGGCAAGGAAATGGATTGACATAGGACAACATACTGCGAAAATTTGATCTACATGCATATATTTCACGTATGGAAATTGGGTAGTTTTGGTGAGTATTGTGTAAACTTAGACTAGTTTGAGATGGATAGCTTCTGCTGTGTTTTCATGGAGGATTACCCTTCGGTGGATACAATGCATACTAGAGATGGGTAACCTCGTTATTTTTGGGAAGTAGTTCACTGTTCCTTTCTACTCGTTCCCCATTCCTTTTTCATCCAGTTACTGATAATCGTTAATTGTAAAGTGCATAGTTGGCTTAAAAGCTATTTCTAAACAAAATTTTTGGACATTGTTGTGCTTTAGGAAACAGCAAAGAAATAACTGCATGTAACCTTGTAATATCACTGACTCGTCTGTCCAAATTGTTGTCACAAAACATAAGAAATAATCTTGATAAATAAACAGTTTCATGATGAACTACAAAAAACAGTTCTTATATATTTGTTAATATGACAGCTAAACAGAACAGATAAACAGAGTGAGAAATCGATGTTATCAGGAGGAAAAGACCAACCAATGTATGAATAAACAATGTATTTATAAGTTAAAATTATCCAGTTAACTTTAATAATATACCTTTCCATGTATTTTACAGTAATTTATAGCTAACCAGATGACAGCAATCACGATGAAACAGGCCTGTCATAGTAAATAATTTATTTAAAAGCAGCATCCTTGGTATAAATAATCTTTTAACAATATCTTTAAATGACATATATGACACAGCGGACTGAGAAGAATACAAAAAAATATTTTTGAGATAGAAAGTAAATACGATTTTGTTGCAATCTACATGTTTCGAAATAGAAATACCTCTTCCTACTGAACCAAACTCATGCACAACGTTTTTTATCTTTTTATTTTTGACACATAGATATTAGATACTAGCAATTCCTTCCTGGTTTCACATAGGTGGAATTTTTATTCTAGATGTATAAAAATCGATGTGTGTATGTATTTTATTAGTTGCTAAGTTCTAGATAATAAGATTACACACAATGAATACCATGCTTAAACAACCTCAGTGTGTTTAAATCCATGTTTACATACTACTATCACAGGCTAATGTGTATGTAAAAGTTTATGTCTGACACTTAGACCAACAGCAGCGATCCTAGTGGAGAAAGAGTCAACCATAGCAGCACTACCAATGCACAGTATAACATGAACAGTCACGGAAGTAATACTAGTGCTCCAAGCAGAAGCACTGCAGTAACAGATACAAATGGATGGCTGTTTCTCCACTAGGGGCGCTCGTGTTGGTTCCAGTGCCAGACATAGACTTACACATGTACGTTAATAAATATCTTCTTCTGATCGCTACCGAAGTTCACAGGATCACCCATTGGGTTAATCTGAAGATTTCAGTGAAATTACCAAAGCCAGCTTGGAGTCCATGGGGAAAATACATCACTCACACATCCATTTTATTGATATAGTTTCGAACAGAAATCACCGCTTGCACACTTGTAATACATACCAAACTAGTAGTAACGTAAATATTC
Organism: Locusta migratoria; assembly: GCA_026315105.1. Lineage (NCBI taxonomy): Eukaryota > Metazoa > Arthropoda > Insecta > Orthoptera > Acrididae > Locusta > Locusta migratoria. The sequence continues at coordinate 76,681,698 of CM048755.1, read as the reverse complement.
TTGAAGAAAATGCCCGAGATATGAGTATCAGCGATTTTTGTGTTTAGCACCAGTTTTCAGAAATTCCTACAAATAAAATCATACAGTTTTCTGCAATGTAATTGATAGCTAAAAATTAGAAGTTGCATCCAATAGCATGGATGGGATGTGCTTGGGAATCTTTAGCTCTATGGTTTAGATCTTGGAGAAGTTAGTGGCACTATTACTCAGAGGGAAGGGAGGATTGATAGGGGAGGAAGTCGAAGTGGGTGGGGTGGGAGAGGGCCCTGGTTACCGTTAGCAGCACGCAGACAGTTTGGATAAAGTGATCCATACCCATAGATGTTCCTGCCAAATTGAATGAATAAATAATAAAAATTCAGTTTCCTGGAATGCTATATAATAGATCATAGAATGCCACTATTCCTCTGAAAATATTAGCTGTTTAAAAATAGCCTTGGTTCACAAAAAAAATGTTTTCCCAGAGAGGGTAAAGGAAAGTATTTTGGATTTTGAATAAGTATAACAAGATCTACCATACATATACACTCAATACGTTTGCTGTATGTGTAGGCACGTTCATGGAAACACTTTTACTCTATCGAAAATATAGCATTGCCTCACAAAATGCTGTTTTCCAGAAACGCCACAAGTAATCATATGGAATTTTGAATGGGCACAAGAGACTCCACTAAACAAATACAAAGAGAATGTATACTGTAGCTCTAAACATCGTTTGCACATATACATGAAAACGCTTTCATTCCTTCGAAAGTTTTGGTGCGCTAAAAAGAGTATGCAAGCCTAAATACACAAATGAAGGACATTCCATTATATAGCAGACCTGTAGAGCAGTTCTATAAGTAGTATGATAAACATCTTGTTTACGTTTCCCGCTATTGTCTAACAAGAAGACCACTTGGGTATCGGATTTTAGAATTTTTTTGTATTTATGCTACATGAATTCAGAACTTAAATAACAATCACCCAAAGCAGTTCAACCTATCAAAACCCACGAAAAAATTGACTTTGTAGTTTTGCAATTTACTGTGAGTACCAATAGTTAAAATTGTTGCAGAATCTGTCAGCATAGCTCAGGTGGTAGAGTACTGGCCTTGCAACCATACGTTCGATGGGTTGACTCCCACTGTGTCAGATTTTTTCTTTTTTTGTGTTCAAATATTTACACAATTTCAATATCTAATGTTAATTTGTTTATTCGTAATTTTTTATATACGGCTGGTCTGTTATTTACTTAATTCTGGTCGTTACCAATCAAGTAGTAGTTTAGTATCCTTAAAACATGCAATCAGCCAACCAATCGACCTCGTGTGTGAGGATGATATAGACAAATTTCCACTATTTCAAATTCAGTTACCGTATTTACTCAGTTATAGTAACCGCCATTTTTCCAAATTTTTTACTTCTCAAATTTGGAAGGATACTATACGCACAAACATCATAAATTCAATAGTGCATTTGGTTGGATGGGCTACATTTATTAATCATTTTGTCACGCTATGTATCATGAAATACATATTTTAGTAACACTTTATTTATATATATATACACACAACTGATGTGTTATTCAATTATTCGTTGAAAACTCAATAGCTCTTAATTTACACGATGCTATAAAGCTAAGTCTCCAATCGTGATACTCATTTTCGTATGTTTTTCACAGTATAAATCTAAAGTAACATTAAATGCAGGAAAATGGAAGACTGGCGATACTGAACACAGTGTGCGGGGATAGGGTAGTCAGCTATTGTTACCGTCTTGTTGTAAAAAAAAAAAAATGTTTGTAGAGTCTATGGGACTTAACTACGGGGTCATCAGTCCCTAAACTTACAAACTTCTTATGAACTAGTTACAACTAAGGACGGCACAAATATCCATGCCCGAGGGGGATTCGAACCCCTGACTGTAGTGGCCGTGCAGACCGTGACTGGAGCGCCTCAGTCCCCTCGGCCACCGCGGCCGGCCCATCATGTTGTAATACTACCATTGTTCCAGAAGCCAATGGCAGGCAGTATTGTCGAATTTCGCGTAAATTAATGCTGCCGAACTTCTTGTAACTAAAAAATTCATGAATTTTTTAGATTTTTTAATTTTCGTATTTTGACATCAAAAAATAATGGGGACAGGGCTTCAATAAGCAGTCGGGTACTACAGTCTAGTAAATTAGGTACATAAAATATTTTCGGATCTCTAATTCCATGTGTTGTGTCGGTTTTTGTTGATGTAGATGTAGACAAAGGAGTTTTTATCTTCCTGTTCTTCTGATGAAGAAATTCCCCAGCATGGCAGTAGCTCTGGAGGTTGCATATTTGATTTGCCATATGAAGAAGAGGATTTGCCATCCTTCCTACCATCTGGAAAAGTAACACTTTCTTGTTCTCAAGGTAGTTGTGTCTTGGTAAAAGTTGACGTCAGTGGCAGATCTCGTGTGTACTATGTTGGAGTAGTTTTAGAAAACACAGAACAAGATATAACTGTGAAATTCTGAAGGAAGCAAAGGACGATTTTGTATTCCCTAATGTTGAGAAAATCAGCACTGTTAATCACAGTAATATAGTGAAAGAACTACTAGCTGCAGTGGTGTGTCGTGGGCTTCTTTCATTTAATATTTTATTCCCACCATCTCTTGTTTTAAGCTAAAATAACTTTTGTATTTGGAATAACACATTTACTACCTGATTCCAAAACGATTTATTTATTGATAAAACTAAGATATTGAAATACATCACCATGTCCCAAGCTAAAACCACCACTGTCCCAAGGTGAAACCACCACTGTCCCAAGGTGAAACCATAGGTTGTACCTTGGGACAAGTGCCACAAAGGTCTTTATTGGTAATTGTGTAAATATTGGAGCTAGCCTAAACTGCTGTTCGTTCAACATTACCTAAAATTGGTGCCTGTGATGGGGTAAATTTTAAAATTTCTAGTAAAAAATAATAGTATAAAAATTAAAATGTAAAAATTCTCCCAAGGTTCAACCCTTTCCCCTAAACTTCTAGGATTACTTTTGCTTGTTTTCTTATTGTGTCTTTTTATAACCTTATGGCAGAAGTGCTTAAACATGTTGGAGATAAAAGGGATAAAGCTGTCAAAGGCTTCTTTAACAACTGTGAATTTGAGATAGGTATTTTGACCAGTCTACCATACACAGCTGTGTTATAAGAGCATTGATATGGCTAATGTATATTGGTTGTTAATATCGGTCTGTGGGAGTTTTTACCTGCTATTTTAACCAAATCCCATCATGGTCTGATAGATGCATAGTATATAAAATCCCTATTTCATTCATATTTCTTTCTACATTTGTTGCTGCATTGTCCAAACAAGATAACAGTCGTGTTGCTTGTTATTTGCACAGAACATGTGACCTGAGAACATTGAGGAAGTGAGTATGCTTTGTTGTTGTGATCCTGGTATCAATATTAATGTCGCCTAAGATTAATATTTTCTGTTGAGTGTATTTTTGTAAGTGAGAGATAGTTCTGTCTAGTACTTCTGTAAAGACATCAATACTGCTGTCGGGGATGCGATAAACCGATACTACCATTACTTTGTGGCCTGTAAATAATGTATCAAATGCCTCAAATACATTATCAATGCAGAAATTACCTATGTTGGGGTTTGTGCATTCTGCTGATAGATTGTTACTGGCATATATTGAGGAGCCTCCACCAGTATTCAAACTTCTACAAAAACGTGAACTAGGCAATAACCTATTGGCTCATACAAATGTGTTTGATCATTATGTAGCCAATGTTCATTGATACATAGAACAGAATTTTTGCCATCTCCTAGTAGTAAACTGAGATCATCTATCTTATGTTTAAGGGATGAGATGTTAACAAGGAAAAATACGAAGCAGTTGTTATGAGGTAATTAGAGATCTGTTTGGCTGCTCTACACTTTGAGGTTGGTCAGCACTGTCAGTCTCCAGATTTAGCCTAGATAAGGTTTTCGGTGTGATTGTTGATCCCATCCTAGCAAAATTGTCTGTGTATTTAGCACCTGACACTTGTTTCCTATAGTACATACCACTTTTTTGGTTACAAGATGTTTACCCAGTCCATTTTACTGTAAACCATGATTAGTATGGAATCTGCATCCAATGTTATTTACATTTATCAAAGTAAAGTTTTTGAAATGTTTGCATATTTTTTTCAAACTGTAGGTTCGCTGCACTTATTTGTTTGTCAACACAGGACCACCATAGCAGATCATAACGGTGTGGAATGTTTACGAATAGGACGATGGTATGTGTAAGCAAGGCCAAACATTTCTTTAGTACCCAAACCGCTATCAGCGTTTCGTAGTTATAAACGTCATTAGAGCCTCCGATCTGCAGAGAAAAATCATTGGCAGACAACTCACTTACCTCTGACAGTTAATTTTCACTAAAGACGCACCAGGCTTGATGAAAGCTGTGGTATGCACAGTAGATGATTCATTTATATGGGAAGATATGCCGCGACTGTTGCTGTCACCAAAACGATTACTTTCTTCTGTTGTTCTGGCTTTTGGCTGGATGGAGGGTGGGAAGGAGAAATCGTTCCATTTAATGTTTGCACGTCGTCATTTCCAGTACAACGTGGGATAGACACACTTTCAATAGAGTTATCATTTGACTTCGTGTTTGTTTCCTTTCAGGGTCGAGCGTAATGACCATGCTGCCTTACAGTTTCTGACACTTCATTAACCTGATAAGCAATCAGATTTTCACTTTGATGTTCAGTATTATTTTGAAGATTTCGTGAAGCTTTGAGATCACATGTATCAGATGGAAGTTTTTGCAAACGTGGATTTTGGTTCGGGTTATACTGATTACACTTGCCACATTTCCATTGCATTGTGTGTCGTTCATCATCTTTCAGAAAGGGATCTACCTTAACCACAGCGAAAGTTGAAGATCGTATAGCATAGTTTACATGAAAGTACTGATTTGGCGCATTCATAACAAAATGTAGTGCAAACTGGTAGATTTTCACTAAATTCATTGGAGACACTTACTATTGTACCTACGCTCTGTTTCACACGTTGATTTAACACTTTAAGGTCACTTTTAGTTTTCTGTTGTAGCACCATCGCATACTCCATTTTTAGACTTATTGATTCTTTGATTAGCACCAAGATGACCTCCTCAGCAGCGTCTTTACCTCGATGTTTTTTTCCTAGTTAATGGATGTCGCAATTTTCACATATCCAAAATCTCTGCTTATTGTTTACATTAATACAACTATAACAGAATAGAGTTTTACATTTTATACACATGATTCCTTTCACAGCTCGCTTTCCACAGGAGCAAACATTAAGTTCCATTGACGTGTTTGCAGCACAGATGACTTCATTGCTACTTGCTCTTCTCGAAGTTTTCTTGGCTACATTTGTTATGATATTACACGATAGGCCCTTTTCATCACAATATACCTCACATTGTTTGCACATTAAACACTTTTCCTCGGAATTCAAATGTTCAAAATGTTCAAATGTTTGTAAATCTATCGGACGAATCTGCGTGGTCATCAGTCCATAGCTTACAAACTACTTAAACTAGCCCAAGGACAACACACACACCCATGCCCCAGGCAGGACTCCAACCTCCACGGCGAGCAACCACGCGCTTCGCAGCGAGACGCTTTAGACTGCTCGGCTACTCCATCGCGGCTCCTCGGAATTATTGGCTAAATTTGCAGACCTCACAGATATACATTTTACACTTTCCGCTTACTTAGTATTCCTCCTTCGCAATGTAAAAGTTGTCAATCATATACTACTGTTGCATTATGAGTTACTTCCTGGAAAGGTAAGAGGCATAATAGTGACATTTACTGCATCACGTTCATCATGGAACCACTATAAGGCTGACCAGCTATGAACTTTTCGTTGCTAGTAGTGCATTATAATTTGTAAGGATTTCTTTTTTCGATATTTTTCTCAGTATGTATGCACTGTACATTAATCCTGGCAGTCTTTATAGCTTCAAATAAAAAGTCATGCATTAAAGGGATAAGAATCTAAATTCACTTTCTTTAGGCAGTGGCTGAATCACTGACAAGGGACACCTTTGATCTCAAACGCTCCGAATCGCACGAAACCATGCTTAGAACAACAAGCAATAATAAACAAAACAGGTGTGTGTGTCATTTCCACGCAAAACGTCACACTTGTCTGCTAGCGCCACTATATGGTGGCATACTGTAGCAGCACCAACCAGTGACTAACCAGATGTGTGAGTGATATAGCTGCAGTAAGTATTTGACTCTTCGAGAGTTCGCAAGCGAATTACTGTGTAAGCTGTGTACAGTGCAGTGATATCTTGCTGTGAAATAATTCTATGCATGTGGTCCAAATATTAGGGACATGCTGAATATGGAAATGACATTGATGTGGACGATTTGTAGTTCACAGATTTATTATATAACATAATAATTCAGTAATATAATGGCGACAGCACAGAAATACACAATGTTATGCTGGATAGATACAGAGAATTAGAGGATGGCCAACACCATCATTTGAAAATGAAATTAGTGTGGCTTTTGATACTGGACTGTGTGAATGCGAAAGTGATTTGGAATGTGATAACATGGTTCTAACAAGGTGTGCACATTGTTCTCTCCCACTTTCTTTTAACCACTTCAACACGATCCCACATCTTTAGCTTGCGGACTTTCATGTGTGTGGTACTGACGTTTATGTGTATTTTGCACTATTATAAGTACTTTAAACTCAGTATTTTTGCGCTGCTGATTGATTATGTAGTTATACATTGACGCCATTAAAGTAGGGGAAAGGGTTGTACCTTGGGACAATTTTTACATTTTAATTTTTTATACTATAATTTTTTTACAAGAAATTTGAAAATTTACCCCATCACAGGCACCAATTTTAGGTAATGTTGAACGAACAGCAGTTTAGGCTAGCTCCAATATTTACACAATTACTCACCAATGAACACCTTTGTGGCACTTGTCCCAAGGTATAACCTATGATTTTATCTTCAATATCTTAGTTTTATCAATGAATAAATCAAAATATCCACGGGTGTACTGCCAGTCTATAGTGTCCAACAGGCACAATATTTCGGGGATCATACATGTCGCAATCATCAGTTGAACTGACGGATTGAGCTCCTGGAAACGTGCCGGCTTGGAGATCCGCACGCTACGGCGACTCGAAGGGAACTGGGTTCTAGCCCGGTAGCGAACGATTTAAATACCCTCGGCCCGCAGAGCAACCCCTCCGTGGTCCGCGCCAAGCACCGCGGTCACGTAGTGGAACTGATTGCAACAGCGTTTGAGATGAGGGCTTTGTCCGCCATGGTCGTCACTATGTTACATTTGCTAGATTTACTCTTAATTAACTCAATCGCTGGTTCTCAAGCTTTGCTAAGATTATAGCCACAGTCACGGTTTATGAGGACGTCACTTGTGCGAATTTCAATGGCCTCGCTCACGACACAGTCCCAGTATCTCAACGTCTATACCGACGTGTAGAACCCAGTTCCCTTCGAGCCGCCACAGCGTGCGGATCTCTGTTCATCAGTTCACCTGATGATGGCGACATATATGATCGCCGAAATATTGTGCCCGTTGGACACTATAGACCGGCAGTACACCCGTGTATATTTTGATATCAAATACGCCAGGAGAACCTCATGAATCACAATGAAAAAATCGTTTTGGAATCAGGTAGTAAATGTGTTATTCCAAATACAAAAGTTATTTTACCTTAAAACAAGAGATGGTGGGAATAAAATATTAAATGAATGAAACCCACGACACACACCACTGGAGCTGGTAGTTCTTTCACTATATTACTGTGATTAACAGTGCTGATGTTCTCAACATTAGGGAATATAAAATCGGCCTTTGCTTCCTTAAGAATTTCACAGTTATATCTTGTTCTGTGTTTTCTAAAACTACTCCAGCATAGTACACATGATATCTGCCACTGATGTCAACTTTTACCAAGACGCAACTACCTTGAGAACAAGAAAGTGTTACTTTTCCAGATGGTAGGAAGGATGGCAAATCCTCTTCTTCATATGACAAGTCAAATATGCAACCTCCAGAGCTACTGTCAAGCTGGGGAATTTCTTCATCAGAAGAACTGGAAGATAAAAACTCCTTTGTCCGGCTAGTGGCTTCTTTCCTTGGAAAAAGACTTCTTTTTTTTTCCTCTTCAATTATTTATTTTTCTGGTGTATCAGTGACAATCATACACCTTCCACGTACCCAAGGTGCAACCAGAGAAGTGTCCCAAGGTAAAACCAAATACACAAGAACAGAAAACAGTATCCTAATCTATGTATACATTTATATCGTTATAACTTATGGAATCAATAGCTTACTTAAATAATACCCTACAACATTGTATTTAAGAAATATCAACAATGATACTTAGCTTTCATTTATATCTTCTAAGGGTAGTGGCTAAATTTTATTTGCAAACACGAAAACTTGTAAAACTCTCAAACATCATCGGAATACAACATGGTCTCCTTTTAATGGAAATGATGCACACCAGTCTCCTATTTATGATTTCCTGTTATTGCAAGGATAGTATCATGCAGTTCTGAGAGTTTGAGGTCAAAGGTGTCCGCTGTGAGCCACTCTCCCATGACAGCCAGAGGGCAACCAGCCACCCACAATTTTCTTCTGCCCTTAGCGTGAGCGAGTCCTAACAAGGAGACCACATTGGTATCGGATTTTACAATGTTTTGATATTTGTGGTATGTATAGCTCAGAACTCAAATAAGAATCAGCCAAAGCCATTTGACGCAACACTCAGAGATTCTTGACGAAATCGCCTTTGAAGCTTTGCAAGTATATGTAAGTACAAATAATTAAGACAGTTGCAGCATCTGCAGAGCAGCTCAGGTGGTAGCGATCTGGCTTTATAGCTATAGGGTCAGTGCTTCGAGTCCTGTTGTGACAATTTATTTTCTTTTTCCATTGTGTTCAAATACTTATACAATTTTAATACCTAATGGTTATTTATTATTTATTTAATTTTCTATATTTTATAAAAGGTTGTTTATAATTATTGTTTCCATCAAGAAAACATAACAAGTTACATTTTTTACAGTATTGCCTTCACAATTAGTTGATGACAGTTGTCTTTGATTGTCCAGTTTCTGATGAGCTATGATGCTGATTATGTAAAGTCATCTTCATAGCTATTAATGGATTTCCAAGCAGCTCATCTTTTCAACCATAGTTTTAGGTGTCAACAAGGTATCACCTTGTCTACATCTACTAAAACAAAAACCGACATAACACATGGAATTGGAGATCCGAATATGTTTTATGTACCTAATTACTGGACTATAGTACCCCAAAGCTTATCGTACCCCTCCCCCAATTATTTTTTATGTCAAAATAGGAAATTTAAAAATCTAAAAAATTTATGACTATTTTAGTTATGTGAAGTTCGGCAGCATTAATTTACGCGAAATTCGACAATACTGCCTGCCAATGGCTTCTGGAAAAATGGTACTTTTACAACATGATGGCAACAATAGCTGACTACCCTATCCCCCCACACTGTGTTCAGTATCGCCCAGGCTACCATTTTCCTGCTTTTAATGTTAATTCAGATTTATACTGTGAAAAACATACGAAAATTAATATCACAGTTGGAGACTTAGCTTTATAGCATCGTGTAAATTAAGATCTGTTGAGTTTCCAACGAATAATTGAATAACACATCAGTTGTGTGTATATATATATATATAAAATAAAGTGTTACTAAAATATTTTTTTTCCTAATTGTTGGGCCTGCAGCATCATATATGTTGTAGAAAGACATTGCAATAATGTTCCGGATTGCTGCTTATGTATTATTTAATATTGCTATAGCTGTTTCGACAGTTTGTCATTCTCAAGCGCCTGCGTGTATAAGAATTACATTAATTACAAATCGAACAATAGGAAATATACATAAATTTGTTTGTTATAAATTTTTCTAATAACTTACATCTACGATGTTTGGACGTTAATTAATGTTGACATCTGGCGTAACTGTTGCATAAATTACATGGAAATATACACGTATTTAGTTGTCAGGTATTATGCAGCTTTTTATGTTAAAACTTTAATTTAAAGAAACTTATATATTTTTTCGTAATTAGCAACAGCTTTACCAAAGATGTTTACATATATAGTAATCAACTAAGTTATGAGATACTTTTTTAACTTTAACATTGGTCAGAGAGGTTTATTTCGTTTTTTGCTCTGTTCATTTAGTATATCTTTGCTTTTGAGGCTTTTTCATCGATAAAGTCAATAAAATTAACCAGATAATTTTTTATGTCTGAAATCAGTGTGTACATTAAGTATTTCGTTCGGATAATTTTTAGTGTGAATATATATTTCAAATTCCTCCAAAATATTCATTTCTATTCCCTTTGGTATTTTATGCAAAATCGTAAGTGCGTTTTCGATGTTAAGTGCTGTATGGTTTTCGTTTCTGAGATGTAAATAGAAACTAGATTGGTTGTTTTCACTTATTCTTACGTGTTCACGATATCTTGTGAGGAAATTACGTCCAGTCTGACCAATGTAAAAGCTGTTACAGTTGTCACATGTTATTTTGTAAATACCTGGCTCTAAGTATGGGGAATTACTGATGGATGTAAAGTGCAATTTTGGTCTTAGATTGTTGTTAGTGCGAAAAGCAAATTTAATCCTGGTGTTTTTGAAAAGTTCGTTAATTTTGTTGGATATTTTACCAAGGTATGTGGCAGGTATGTATTTAAATTTGCTATGTATTCTGTCTTCTCTAGCTAGGTGGATGTCTGTGTGTTTGGTCTTCATTCGGAGTAATTTGTTTCTTATACAACTGAGTGACAATCTCTGGATTAAAGTTGTTTCTGAATGCTATGTACTGAAGAATTGAAAGTTCTTTATCTATTGCTGCTTTCTGAAGAGGTAACTTGATCATCCTATTAATCAATGAGTTGAAAAATGCTAGTTTATGTGACATGGGATGACATGAGTTAGCATTTATGATGCAATCTGTGGTGGTAGGCTTTCTATAAATTTCGAAGTTGTGTTGGTTGTTAATTTTAGTATTTGTAAGATCTAAAAAATTTATTGAATTATTTACTTCTTGTTCAATCGTGAATTTTATATTAGGGTATAGTTGATAAATTTTGTGTGTGTCGTCATTGGTTCCATTTATAAGCATTATCGTATCATCTACATAACGGTAGTAATAAATGATTTGTTATAAAATTTGTTCTTCAGATGTGAACAGCTTATTTCCTAGGGTATTGAGAAAGATGTCTGCTTATGTACTTACTATGCTATTTCCCATGGCTACACCATCTGCTTGAGTGTAAATTTTGTTATTGAATTTGAAGTAATTCTGTGGTAAGATAGTTGTTAGGAATGAATGATGTATGTATTTCATGATACATAGTGTGATAAAATGATTAATAAATGTGGCCCATCCTGAACCAACCAAATGCACTGTTGAATTTATGATGTTTGTGCCTATATTTCCCTTCCAAATTTGAGAAGTAAAAAATTTGGAAAATGGCTTCTTTCTTTGGAAAAAGACTTCTTTTTTTCCCTCTTCAATTCTTTATTTTTCAGTGACAATCATACACCTTCCATGTGTCCCAACGTGCAACCAGAGAAGTGTCCCAAGGTAAAACCAAATACACAAGAACAGAAAACATTATCCTAATCTATGTACACATTTATATCATTATAACTTATGGTATCAATAGCTTACTTAAATAATGCCCTACAACATTGTATTCAAGAAATATCAACAATGATACTTAGCTTTCATTTATGTCTTCTAAGGATAGTGGCTGAATTTTACTTTCAAACACGAAAACTTGTAAAACTCTCAAACATCATCGGAACAAACATGGCCTCTTATTCCGTCTGCAAATAGGCCTGACAACTTTACTTCATAGTTCTTAAAGTTTCCACTAGAGTGCACTGCCTGTATTAAAAAGTGTCCCAAGGTAAAAACATCCCAAGGTACAACCCTTTCCCCTACATAGATGGTTCACACCTGATCTTAGAAAATTCAGAACACAAGTAAGTACACTCTACCATCATTCAAAGCAGAGTGAAGAAGACAAAGTTAAGTACCTTTAAGTAAAAATGAGGTACAGGACAGAAATTCTAAAACAGAAATGTATGGCAAATGATAACTACATCCAGCAGTCACACAACAAATGCAAAGCTGCTTTGAGAGTAATCAAGTCAGAATTAGGTATTAGTAATACAGGCACTTATGAAACTACTAACATAACACCAGACGAAATGAATATTTTATTTATTTATTCTGGTAATCAAACAGACAAAACTCAAGAAAATGACAACTATAAAGCAGCAATTAACAAACATTTAGAGAAAACAAAGTTAGTCACTTCATACAATGAACTGGGAATACCTACTTTCAAGTGGAGACGAATTTCCGTCAAGGACATTGCAGCAGATATAGCAAAACTGAGCTATTCCATACCTGAAGACCTGTATGGTATGTCAAACTTCGTTATCAAAAAGATAGCTGACATTATATTACACCCACTTTGTATACTAGTAAGCGAGCTCTTTGTGTGGTGTTCTCTTTCCACCAGCTTAAAAAAAAGGAAAAACAATAGCTGTACCTCTTCATAAAAAAGGATACAAGACATGTGTTGATAACTACCGCCCGATTTCCCTAATACCAATGTTTTCCAAAGTAGTAGAACATTGCCTGTATAACCAAATTGATAACCATTTCACATGCAATGGAATGCTGACAAACAGTCAGTATGGCTTCAGGGAAAACGCATCTACCCTGAAAGCCATTGAAAATGTTGTGTCAACAATACTCTGTGCTTTTGAAGCTGAATCATCTGCTGATGCTCTATTAATTGATCTCAGTAAAGCCTTTGACTCTGTGAGTCATCGGATCCTCCTAAACAAAATGAGATGCTATGGTATTCAAAGCCCAGAACTTATTCTCATAGAATCGTATTTAAGGAATAGGAAACAAATGGTACACTTTAATCATAGGTGCTCTGAATTTCTAGATGTCTCGAGAGACGTACATCAGGGCTCTGCCCTTGGACCTCTTTTTTCATAATTTACATTAACGATCTACCTACTACCATGGAATGTAAATCTGTTCTATATGCTGACGACACCAAGTTTATTACAACCGAAAATGATGTAGAGAATCTAAGAATACAAAGAAAAGCCAATTTACAAAATTCCAGCATTTGGTTTAAATATAATGAATTAATTGTAAATCAGAATAAGACTGGGCATGCGATTTTGAATTAACAACTATGAACCTATTTCAGTTAAACTTCTAGGGGAGCACCTTGTCACTTTCCTATCGATACTCATCAATAAGAATTGGGCAATACATAACTCAGGGCAGTAAAGATTTATGGCTCGATGCTTCTGTTCATAGGGGGGAGTTATGTATGTCAGCTTTTATGCCCTAAACAGCTACCCAAACTGTTTAAATAACAGCAATAATTAATCTGTAGTTGAGCCAGCCTTTCAATCTGCAGATGGTCATGCGAAAAATATATTTAAATAAGCATAAATTAAAGCTCTGAATAACCAACAGAATAGATTCTAAGATAATGTTTAGAAGAGATTTACTCACGAAGTAATTTTTATATAAATGCAGTTTATTACTCTATTTGGACATGAAAATGCGGAGGTGTTCCTACTTTACACATCGGTAAATAACTGAATACTTCCTCAACTATTGCTCATGAGAGCCACAATAAGTATCACACGCAATTGAGAGTAAAAGTTCCAAATTTTTCACTCGTAAATTAATGAAGTTCATCGAACATTGCAGTTCCAAATTAATCCGCGAGTAATTACAGTATTTATTATAAAACACAATTTGTCATCACACCAGTACACGATAGCTGAATTACCACAGTTCCACAGCCCTACTATCGTCCATAGTTTATCACTTTTCAACCAGAGACTAAGTTCTGAAGTCTCAGTCCTGTAACTTTTCTACGTCCACACATGTCTATTTCTTCAAGTCACAAGTTCGTAATGCGGCTTCAGACCACCCAGTCACAACCTATCACCACCGCTTCCAAGTTACGAGTCATTTCCCACGTGTTTGAAAGCGTGCTCTACCTGCTTCCAAAATTGTATCTTTCTGCACATCCTAACGCCTTATCTTTAAAATACAATTTCCCTTCCAAAATATTATACATTTGAATATTTCATAATTAAATGCTTTGACCACCTCCCTACAAATGTTGTTTACATTTAACTAACATATACATATTTAACAATACTAAAATCGGTTGAGACTGAAGCTCTTTGCTCTTGTAGCTATTAAGTGTGGCGTCTCACTGTTCAAATATACTGCCGCTATCGAAATGTAGTTACACAATTAATATTTAATTTATCAAGTCTATTTATTCAAATATATTCAGTCCTTGTGCACAAATACATATAACTGTTTATGTATGTATTATCTGCTGCATATATACTATTTTTAGCTGGCCATGAAATATATAAGTGGCAGTCTACAAGATAAAACGAACGTTACTAAGAATAATATTAAATATAATAAAATACATATATAAATGTAATGTGCTTTGCTGGGTTCATGTTTTGCGTTTCTGTGGAGTAATCTATATTCTGACACAAGAATATTACTACCTCTACGAAAAGCTGAAGAAGAGAGGAAAACAAAATTTATTGAAAGAATACAGAAATTACGTGGTGCCTCTTTTAAGATAGGTAGCGTGATGCAATGCAACCTATTACCTTCTTAAACTGTTACTGATAAACACTAAGTATCAATAATTGTAAATATATGTCTTATTATTATTACAGTACTGAAATTTATCCTCTCTTTATCTGTAATAGATATTGAAATTGTAATTATGACGTTTGATTCTCCCAAGTCTCCTGAAACCATTCATATTATTATATTTGCTGTATGATCATTCCCTGATTTTATATGGATTTTTAAAATAATGTGTGTGGCTGTATTATATTTCAGTTACAATCTGGAATATCCGCCGTTGCTAATCCAAGACCACCATTTCCTGTTTCCGAGCAGATTAGGGTAGGATTTCCCTAACGACCTGTATTCCATTCACTAGGTCCAAACTGTTAGCCAGCCAGATGGGGAGCCCAACATCCTGACAAAACTCGCCTTCTACATGGAAACAATCAGCTTCCCCCTGTATCTGTAATGTCACAACCTTGACTCCAAATTAAATTGGAACCTCCACAAGGAAGCTTTGTGCACTAAATTATCAAGAGTCATATTCTCTTATATAAGCATAGAGTATGTGTGAGTGAAAAAATGATGATTAATTCCTACTTTGCATTTTTTCACAGCCATCTGACATACTGCTTTGGGGCAACTCCAATGGTGCTAAAAGAGATTTTATGTGGCACAAAAAGGCAATTAAATATGTGGTGGGTGTGTTCAATCAAACTGTATCCTGTAGGCCACTTTTCAAGAAACTACGTGTCCTTGAAGTCCCTTCATTATTTATACACAGTTGCCTAGTTTACACAAAATAAAACCAAGAGATTTACCAACTGAGCCAGTCACATCACTGGAACAGCACACCAGAAAGGAAAGATGGACCAACCTTTTGCTAGGCTAAGCAAGACGCAAAACAGCTACAAGTACCTTGATATAAAACTTTTCAGGTCTTGCCACCAGAAGCCCACACATGCACATTAAAAACTTTTAGAAATGTAATACTAAAATGGCTAAAAAACAAGACTCTGAATACCATTGAAGAATATTTTGACTCTCCAAAAGATGATTTAAAATTGTAACCTACACCAATTGTATGCTGATCTATATTCTCTATACTGTCACTGTATGTACCATTATTATTACTAATATTATTATAGTTGTTATCATTGGTATTATTAATATTACCATTAAATTTGTACAAATTCCTAACATCAATAGCATGTAAAATGCTCAAAGATGATAAATAAATAAATAAATACGCATGTTAGGAGTAACTCAATGCAGTTAACCATTGAAATGATTCAGTAGCATTTGGCAATTTATAATTTCTATGATGAGCTACTAGCATATGTAATACTATGTATACAGGCAGCTAGAAATGAATTTGTGGTGAAATGTTGATCGGTTTGAGAGATAATGAAAAAAATAAGGTAGGTAGCTGATCAGCTACAATATACAAGAAAGGGTTAAACTGATGTCCACACTTCATTTATCTGCCATCTGTGATACATACATTGATTTAGGTAAATAAATATTACTATGCCAAATTTATTGCCATTTATCAGTGATCAGTATAATTAAGAAGTCAATCAATTCAATTAAAAGTGAATCACTCTGATGTCAAAATCAGCAAAAGGACTGATGCATAGGGGTCGGGAGTCGATTGCTCCAGGGATTGAAAACTGGTGGTGCACTGCTGCAGAATTCCCACTGGGGATTTCCTAATGGAAATAGGGTGGGGACAGAATGGGTGTGGGGGATGGGAGAGGGGGTAGTATGCAACAGCAAAAGTCAGTTGTCATTCAGTGCTTGTCCAGGACTGATGTTCCACTGGTGCACAAATTCCCATAACAATGATGTCATAATTATAAAATTATAATAAATAAATATTTTCTACCTTCCTTTCCAATTTCCTGACAAACCCAGCATAACAGAGTTTCAACAGGAGCCTGCAGTCAAGGGGCAAGGGTCTGAGTTCCAGTAAGGGCACTGACACAGTATTTTCAGTAGGTGGGTAGGGGGATGGGAGGGTGACCTCACCTGTCAGTCATCAGGGTCATTAGCCGCAGGGGAAGGAGGAGGGTTCTCCCCATAGAATGGGAAAGGCAGAGAGCCAGCTCTGGGTTTCTCCCTGCTGAGTTCGAGGAGAAGCGGGCTATGTTGATCTGTCAAGCAACTTTGTTCATATCACTCACTTCACCCTACTATTTATTTCTCGGTTGTTGAATAATTCGTCTCAGCTGTGAATGTGCCACCACCTGTAATTTCCTGTTTCCGCCATGGCTGAGAATTCAACCTAGAGAAATACAATAATACTAATTCTTTTTAGAGTTGGTAAACACTAAGATAGGCTCAGATCCCACTACGTCTTTCAATTTTTCAAATTCTACCTGACACTGATGCCCACTGAAACGTAACTCCCTTCAGAAGAAATTGAGTAAATTGTTATATTATTTTACAGGTTTGTGGGAATAATTACAAAGCCTGAGGAATGACTGTAGCTGTTTTGTCATTTGTTGTGCAAAATATCTATCTACCAAAGTAAAACGAGTATCGATTATTACTCCTTAATCAATAGCATAGCTGAGGAACTTTACTGGAGTCTGAGCACAGTGACATTGTTCTATACCAGCACTCAGTGTGACACATGCTGCCTTCAGTTTGCTGAATACTTCGTCCAAGCTTTTCACAGCTTCCTCTGCACTCTTAGAAAAACCTATTATATCATCCAGATACACCCATTTTTTGTTTGTTTGCACTCCATCTAATAAGTACTGAAAAGCAGCAGAAGAGTTTTTCAATCAAAAATGCATTCTGACATATTGATAATGACTAAAGAGTGCTAAAAGCTATCTTCAGCCTATTGTCAGGAAATTCTTCAAGCTGCTGATAACCAGTTCCGTAATCTATTGTCGAGAAATATTTGCATTGCCCTAAATTGTCCATTGTAGTTAGTATTGGATACACGTCTATCAGAGTGCCTGTTTTGATGACGACAATCGCAACAGAATCTGAATATCTCCGTAACATCAGAAGATTTTTTGAGAGCAAGATTAATGTTTGCTGACCAAGAGCTGCCATTATGTTCAGTAATACTCCCAGCAAGTTTCTGATAAAAAAATTCATCCAACAGTGTCTGCAGATATTTTGCTAATCTGTTTGGGATCTGGTGAATTGGTGTACTATTGCCCATTGTAATGCAAAGCTGATTTCTCGGGGTTGCTGGTAACGGTCCAAAAGAGTTAAACAAGTCTGAGTATCGTAATAACAATGCTTCCATTGTCTCCTGCTCACCATCTTTCAGACGACAAACTACACTGAGGAGTCAAAGAAACTGGTATAGGCATGCATATCCAATCACTCCAATATGTAAAGACTCAGAGGACAGCGCTGCTGTCGACAACGCCTATAAAAGACAACAGCTCTGGTGCAGTTGTTGGTTCGTATACCGCTACTGCACTGGCAGGTTATGACGATTTAAATGAACTTGAAGTTGGTGTTAAAGTCGGCACATGAAAGGTGGGAGACACCATTTCCGAGGTAGCGTTGAGGTGGGGATTTTCCCTATGACAATTTTATGAAAGCACCATGAATATGGGAAATATAGTAAAACATCAAATCTCCCAAATTGCTGCAGACCAATGACGACTGAAGAGAATCGTTTGAACGACAAAAATGCAACCCTTCTTCAAATTGCTGCAGATTTCATTTCTGGGCCATCAACAAGTGTCAACGTGCGAACCTTCAACGAAACGTCATAGATATGGGCTTTCAGAGCTGAAGGCCCACTCGTGTACTGTTGCTGACTGCACAACACAAAGCTTTACGCCTCATCTGAGCCCAACACTGACAGTGGACTGTTGGTGATTGTAAACATGTTGACTGGTCTGACGAATCTCGTTTCCAATTGTATCAAGTGGATGGACATGTTTGGGTATGGAGACAACCTCATGAATCCATGGACCCTGCTATGTCAGCAGGAGATCGTTCAAGCAGGTGGAGGCTCTGTAAAGGTGTAGAGCGTGTGTAGGTGGAGTGATACGGTACCCACTGGCAGACTAACACTGTCAGAGGCCCATGGAGGCAGCGAAACAAAATGAGGACCCCCCATCCACTTGGAAATACATGCATGGGAGAGTAAAAAAAGATAGCTTTGGAGATGTGCAGGCCCCAGAACGACAGGCTAAAAAAACACAAAACACATGCGTTTGAGGTATTTGGAGGCTCCCCAAGACGAGAGGCCTGGGGCGGTCTCCCCCTCCGCTCCCCCCCCCCCCCCCTTAGTCCACCACTGATAATACCCTTGATACGTCTAGATAAGACTTTGACAGGTGAGATGTACATACACATCCTGACTGATCTCGTGTATTCATTAATGTCATGGTGCATTCCTATGGACGTGGGCAATTCCACAAGGGCAATGCCACATCCTACACATTAAAAATTGCACACAGAGTGGCTCCAGGAGCACTATTTTAAGTTTAAACAGCTCCCTGGCCACCAGATTCCCCAGACATCAACATGATTGAGCATATCTGGGATGCCTTGTGACATACTGTTCAGAAGAGATCTCCACCTCTTTGTACTCTTATGGATTAATGGACAACCCTGCAGGATGCAAGTTGTCAATTCTCTCAAGGTCTAATTCAGACATTAGTTCATGTACATCTACATCTACATCTACATAGATAATCTGCAAATCACATTTAAGTGCCTGGCAGAGGGTTCATTAACCACTTTCATAACTTTTCTCTACCGTTCCATTCTCTTATAGTGCGTGGGAAGAAATAACACCTAAATCGTTCCGTTTTCGATCTTATTTCTCTTATTTTATTGGGATGGCCATGTCTCCCTATGTAGGTGGCTGCTAGCAAAATATTTTCACATTCAGAAGTAAAAGTCGGTGATTGAAACTTCGCAAACAGATCACGCCGCAATGAATGACGTCTTTCTTTTAATGATTTCCACCCCAATTCGTGCAACATTTCCGTGACGCTTTCCCCCCCGTAACGTGATAAAACAAAACGAGCTGCCCTTCTCTGAACCTTCCCAATATCTTCCGTCAGTCCCACCTGGTGAGGGTCCCACAAGGGGCAACAGTACTCCAGGAGAGGATGCACAAGTGTGATGTAGGCAGTCTCTTTGGTGGAGCTGGTGCATCTTCGAAGCGTTCTGCCAATGAAACGTAACCTTTGATTCGCCTTCCCCACAATATTTTCTATGTGTTCTCTCCAGTCTAAGTTTTTCGTAATTGTAACTCCTAGGTATTTGGTAGAATTTACGACCTTAAGGTTTTTCTGATTTATAGCATAATTGAAGTTCAGTGGATTTCTTTTATTGGTCATGCATCTTTCTTCACACTTTTCTTTATGTAGTGTCAATTGCCAATTTTCGCACCATGTAGAAATTTTATCTAAATCGCTTTGCAGTTGCTTTTGATCCTCTGTTGACTTCACTAACCGATAAACGACAGCATCATCTGCGAACAGTCTAAGGGAGCTATTCAGAGTGTCTCCTAAATCGTTTATTAACACAAGGAAGAGTAGGGGACCTAGAACGCTTCCCTGGGGAACGCCAGATATCACTTCTGTTTTACTCGGTGACTTACCGTCAATTACAACGAACTGTGTCCTTTCTGATAGGAAATCATGAATCCAATCGCACAATTGGGGAGATATTCCATAAGCACGCAATTTCATTAGAAGCCACTTCCGGGATACAGTGTCAAAAGCCTTCCGGAAATCCAGTTGAGCCCATGCCACGTCGTGTTGCGGCCTTCTGCGTGCTCGTGAGGGAGCTGCACGATAACAGTTTCTTTGGCTCTTTAGCGTAGTTTACTATGTATCTTCTTGCTGTCATCCACACAAATGTATTTTCGAATTGTGTGGAAGTCATGAAATTGTATGATTTGTGGTAACTTTTCATTACATGAAAACAATCTTGTGTAAGTAAGTGGTTTTCTATTCGTTTGCATTTTGGGAGAAACTGTTACCATGATGCAAGGTTATATAACCCTATCTTTATCATGCCATATGTTACATGAAGGACATGCGTATCACAAAATTTATGCTACGACACGGCTGCAAAGCTAAAAAATTTGGAACACTGAATTAATACTCAATGGATGTGTTAAATATCAGTAGCCTAAAAAGCAAAGTTGGAAATTATCAGGAGGTATCACTGCATATTGACCAAACCTGCGACTTTCATTTGGGACCCAATATGAGACAAGCATGGATTTCGCATTATTTATTACTACAGAACTCTCCCTATATCTACATTTACTTAAATACCCCGCTAATCACATTTAAGTTCATGGCAGAGCGTTAAACGAACCACTTTTATGATACTTCTATACCGTTACATTCTCTAATAACGCCTGGGAAAAAGGAACACTTGAATCCGTCCGTTTTCGATCTGACTTCTCTAGTTTTATTAACACGAAACCTATATTCCAGATTTCGAATTACGAACAGATGCCGTAATGAGTAACGTAGAAGTAGATATTATCGGAGTAGTGCAGCAACTAAAATCACTTAACAAGAACAAGTCTTCTGGTCCGGATTGTATACCCATTAGATTTCTATCTGATTATGCTGAAGCGATAGCTCCTTACTTAACAGTCATATACAACCGCTCTCTCGTAGAAGGATCTGTACCAAAAGATTGGAAAGTTGCCCAGGTCACACCTATATTCAAGAAAGGCAGTAGGAGTAACCCACTAAACTACAGGCCTATTTCATTGACGTCAATTTGCAGCAGCGTTTTGGAACATATCCTGTATTCAAATATTATGAATTATCTCGAACAGAACGATCTATTGACCCAAGGTCAACACGGATTTAGAAAATATCGTTCATGCGAAACACAACTAGCTCTTTATTCACACGAAGTGATGGGTGCTATCGACAAAGGTTCGCAAATCGATTCCGTATTTCTTGATTTCCAGAAAGCTTTTGACACCGTACCTCACAAACGGCTTTTAATCAAATTGCGTGGTTATGGTATATCGCCACAAATTTGCGATTGGATAGGGGATATCTTGTCAGAGAGGTCACAGTTCGTAGTAATCGATGGTAAGGCATCCACTAAAACAGAGGTGATATCGGGCGTTCCACAGGGTAGTGTTATTGGTCCTCTGCTATTTGTTATTTACATAAATGATTTAGGGGAAAATCTAAGTAGCTCTCTTAGGTTGTTTGCAGATGACGCCGTCATTTACCGTCTAGTAAAATCATCTGAACATCAAAACCAACTGCAGAACGATCTGAATAAGATATCAGTATGGTGTAAAAATTGGCAATTGACTCTAAATAATGAGAAGTGTGAACTCGTCCACATGAGTACGAAAAGAAATCCGTTAAACTTTGTTTACAACATAAATCAATCAAATGTGAAGGCCGTAAACTCCACAAAATATCTAGGAATTACTATTACTTCAGACCTAATCTGGAAAGAACACGCAGATAATATCGTGGGAAAGGCGAATGCAATAGAACTACTAAAGAAACTGCATACACTACGCTTGTCCGTCCATTTGTGTAGTATTGCAGCCCGGTGTAGGATCCTTACCAGGTGGGTTTGATGGAGGACATCGAAAGAATCCAAAGAAGGGCAGCTCGTTTCGTATTGTCACGATACAGGGGAGACAGCGTTACGGAAATGATACAGGCTCTGGGATGGGAATCATTACAACAACAGCGCTTATCGCTGCGGCGTGGGCTACTTGCGAAACTCCAATCGCCAACATTCTCCTCCAAATGCGAAAATATATTGTTGACTCCCACTTACATAGGTAGAAATGATCATCAGAATAAAATACGAGAAATCAGAGCTCGAACAGAGAGATTCATGTGTTCTTTCTTCCCGCGCGCTACTCGAGAATGGAATGGGAGATAAATAGTATAAAGGTGGTTCGACGAACCCTCTGCCAGGCACTTAAATGTGATTTGCAGAGTATCCCATGTAGATGTAGATGTAGATCATGTCTTCCTATGTATGTTGGTGCTAACAAAGTATGTTCACATTCTGAAGAGAACGTTCGTGACAGGAATTTCGAAAAACAAATCTTGCCACAACTAATAACGACTTTCTTTTAATGGTTTCCACACCAACTCGTGCTTCATTTACCGTACATCGAAACAATAAAAAGAAAGTTGCCCTTCTCCGACTTTTCTCTATATCATACATCAGTTCCACTTAATGGGGATCCAAGAATGGGCAGCTATATTCTAAAATAAAACCCACAAGCCTAGTGTAGTCAGTCTCTTTAGTACAACTATTGCATTTTCTAAGTGTTCTACTGATGAAACCTATCCTTTGGATCGTCTCCCTTACAATATTTTCTATGTGTTCTTTCCAATTTAAGTTGTTACTAATTGTAATGCCTAGGTATTTCATTGAATTTATGGCCTGTAGATTTCACTGATTTATCTTCTAAAGAAGTGTAACGGATTTGTTTTAGTTTTCATGTAGATGACTTCTCACTTTTCATTGTTTAGGGTCAATTGCCAAATTTTGCACCATGCAGATATCTTATCTAAATCATTTTGCAGCTGCTGTTGAGCTTCTGGTGGCTTTACTAACCGATAAACGACAGCATCATCCACGAAGAGTCTAAGAGAGCTGCTCACATTATCTCCAGTTGGGGTCTTATAACACTTCCCTGTTTTACTCGATGAATTTCCATCAGTTATAACGGTCTTTGTCCTTTCTTACAGGAAATCGTGAAGCCAATCGCACAACTGTAGCTATATTTCGCTAGCACGCAATTTGATTTAAAGGCGCCTGTCAGAAGCCTTTCGGAAATCGAGAAATATGGAAACAATTTGAGGAACCTTGTCGATAGCACTCATCACTTCATGTGAGTAAAGAGCTAGCTGTGTTTTACAAGAACGATACTTTTTGAATCCGTGTCTACTATGTGTCAATAGATCGTTCTCTTCGGGTTAGTTCATAATATTTAAGAAAAGTATCTATTCTAAAATCCTGCTGCAAACCGACGTCAATGATACAGGGCTGTAATTGTGTGGATTACTCCTATTACCTTTCTTGAATATTGGAGTGACATGTGAAACTTTCCAGTATTTGGATACGGAACTTGCGCTGAGCGAACGGTTGTGCCTGATCGTTAGGTATGGAGCTATTGGATCAGTATACTCTGAAGGGAGCCTAATTGGTACTCAATCTCTGCCGAGAGACTTGCTTTTGCTAAATGATTTAAGTTGTTTTAATACTCCAGGGATGTCTACTTTTAAATTATGAATACTGGCGGTTGTTCTTGATTCAAATTCAGGAGTATTTACTTCGTATTCTTTGGTGAAAACTCATGTTTGCCTCGGTTGTGAATAAATAGTTGCCACTATTTAAGTGCCCAATCCAGTTTCGATTCCTACATCCAGTAATTGCCTTTGCTCACGCATTCTTCTCGGCACCTTCTCATTTTTCACTCTGTCTAACCAGCTAATTCTTTCCATCTTTTGCCATGTCCAAATCGCAAAAGCCTTCAGCCTTACCATCTCTTTCTTCATCAACGTCCAACTTTCAAGACCAAACAGAACAACACTCCATATGAAACATTTTATTAATCATTACCTTAGCTCTTTGTCCATAGTGCTGCAGAAAATTCATCTTTTTCTATAAAATGCCTCTTTCGCCATAGTAATTGTGGTTTTAATTTCTGTGCAGCTCTTGCAGTCAGCTTTTAACCTACTTCAAGGGTATCCAAAGCTTTGCTCTTGTTCTAGTACCACTACTAATAACTTGCCCACATGTTACACTCCAATAGGGAAACACGAATGCATCTGTACAAGTCCTAATCTCTCTGGTATTATCTTTGTGGTCTTTACGCGAAATGTACGTGGACGGAAGTTGAGTCGTTCTGCAGGCTGATTCAAATTCCGGCCCTTTAAATTTCTTCAACAGTGTTTCTCGGAAAGAACGTTTCCTTCTCCAGCGACTCCCATATGAGTTCCTGAAGTATCTCAGTAACATTAATGCATTGATCGAATGTACCAATAACAAACCTAACTGCCTGCCTCTAAATTGCTTCTGCATCTTCCTTTAAACCGATCTGGTGGGGATCCCAAACACTTGAGAAATATGCAAGACGGGATCGCACAAGCGTGTTATATGTGATCACCTTTACAGACAATCACAGCTTCCCAAATTTCTCCTGATAAACCTAAGTCGACCATCCGCTTTCCCCATAACTGTCCTTATAGGCTCGTTCATTTCATATCGTCATACAGCATTATGCTTAGATATTTAATTGATGCG
Source organism: Locusta migratoria (assembly GCA_026315105.1). Taxonomy (NCBI): domain Eukaryota; kingdom Metazoa; phylum Arthropoda; class Insecta; order Orthoptera; family Acrididae; genus Locusta; species Locusta migratoria. The sequence continues at coordinate 76,656,697 of CM048755.1, read as the reverse complement.
ACTGTCTAGCAGCACACTACTAATGCTATGTTCGAACATTACAGGATTGTTTCTCCTAATGTCTGCATCACCTTACATTTTGCAACATTTAGAGCTAGCTGCCATTCCTCACACCACCCAGAAATTTGGTCCAAGTGATCCTGCATTCTATTAAAGTTATTCAATGAAGACTTCATCTTGTACTCCATAGCACCATCAGCAAACAGCCGCAGATTGCAGCTCACTCTGTCTGTCAAATCATTTATATAGATAGAAAATAATATCGGTCCTATCACACTTCTCTGAGGCACTCCTGACGATAGCCTGATCTCTGATGAGCACTCTCCGTAGAGGACAACGTCCTGTGTTCAATTACGTAAGTAGTCTTCTAGCCACTCACAGATTTGGACACCTATTCCATATGCACAAACCGTCGTTGGCACTCTGCAGTGCGATACCATGTCGCACGCCTTTTGAACATCGATAAATATGCAAACTGCCTGTTGCCCTTCATCCATAGCTCGCAAAATGTCATGACAGAAAAGGGCAAGTTGCGTTTCGATGCTTTCTAAAGCCGTGTTGATGCATGGACAGAAATTTTTCTGTATCAGGGTAATTTACCATTACTTTAGTTTTCTTTGCACTAATCTTCATTGCCTCGTTACTTCCTTAATTTTTAATGGTATCCACTGTGTTCTGTAATTCTATTTAACTTTTTGCTAGAAGGACTATGTTAGAGACTTGCAGTCGCTCCCACCAGAGTTTCGAGTCCTCTCTCGGCCATGTGTGTGTTTGTTGTCCTTTGTGTAAGCACTCGATACGCTCTCTTTTATGATTGAAAACTAGATTCGGCGTAAGTCTTCAAAGAAGTATCACAAGACAGTTCCCTCGGGAAGTCTTCCTCAGATGCTGATAGTTTTAACTTATTAAGTTTGTCCTCTACAGACTAATCATTTATATATGTAACAATTCACTGTGGATTTTTGGAGAGTAACTCCACATGGATAGCTATCGACCCATCAACCTTACTAACATTCTGTGTAAACTGTTGGAATGTATGGTTAGTCGGTGGTTGTGTTGGATCATTTATACTCGGGACATACTGGCTTCATGCCAGGCAGTTTCTGCCACGGTCGTTCTACCACCGATAATCTGGTGTACCTCATTCTGCCACCCACACAGCCTTTTCCAGGCGCCACCACCTTGTTGCCATCTTTTTCGATATGCACAAAGCATACAATATGAGACGATCAATTCGAAAACTGAACATATCCATGTGAAGGGAAACTGAGAAAAATGGAAAAAATTATTAGGTCACTGAAATTAAAAATCTATAAAAATAAATTTAATGCAGAAAATTATTTGAAAAGATATGTGGTAGTTGCTAAAAATATATTGCAATTTTTCATAAATAATTGCTAATGTTTAATGGACATGTTGACTTCTGAAAAGCATGAAAGGACATATTTAGTTTTGGAACCAACAAACATGGAATGCTTGGAACGGATAAAATATGAAAGGCTTATGGAAATCATAAAATGTTCGCAAGATATCTTAGAGATGTTCCAATTTTGATATAATTAAAAATAGTTACATAAATAATGTAATTACAAAATACGATATACATATTTTATGCACTTGAAGCAAACTACTTATCTGAGTACAAACAGAAAATTGTTAAAATTTTTATTACCCAGGTTAAACATTTTGCATTATTTAAGTAGAGATTAAACAAATATGTAATTTATGGAGGAAAATGATAATTTATGACAACTACAATGAAAGGAAAACATTGCCTGCTAGAACAAAGTGAGATGGGTTTTAGATGCCCATTTGAAATACTGGTACTTTGGACTATTAGTGGAGCATCCATTTAAGATGAATTTGTTATTATTAAAATTAATTGGAATTCGAAAAATAATATGAAACAAATAAGCATTTTTCTTTAACAAAATTTTAAAACTGTTTGACTTAATGGTTGCATGAGGTATATTTGGCAATATTAAAATAGCATATGCTGTACACAAACATATTCTATGGCTGTAATCAGCTTAACAAATTACAAAATATTTCTTCAGTGAAGAACCGCATTAAATACTACCTTCGTCAGTCATTTGTTCATCAACTTCTTCTTCTTGTTATCGTAAGTTAGACTTGCAAGACCCCAACACCATCCCTTTTCTAAGTTATTTACGATATGATAGTTGTATTTTAGACCTGTGGGCGTTAGTCTAAAATAAAACGAAAAAAAATGATGATAAAATAAACAACAGAGGAGCTAAAGAAGATAAACGAAATGACGAAAGCTTAAACACATTCAAGCAGAAATATGTGTCAATTCGAATATTTTTGCAGTTTTTCCCATTGAAACAAAAGTAATGTCCATCAACATCCAAAACAGTTTCAAGCGAAACAATCGTGGCCGTGTATCTCCAAAGTAGACAGCTATGACAGATAATGTCATTGCCATTTCGTTCTTAGGGCACCTGAGAGTAAAAACCATGACTATCATCTTTATTATTGTACTGTGTTGGATGGAATAGCGCCAATTAAAAGTTTATAATGCGCATTTTTTCTGTGCCTTTGGACATCTAAACTGCATTATATACTCTACATGATCCATTTTCTACCCTTAAATTATTTTCTCTCTTTATTGTAATTTTCAATCCCGAGCTGGGCAGTCTGGCAGCACTATGTTCTGCTGCTCTTCAGGTGACAGCTTTATTCAATGATAAGATGAATAAGTAAAATACAATGGTGGATCAAACTGGTGATTTTAAAATATACATAGTGAAAATTGGAGATTAATAGCCAACCACAGGCGATAAAATACATGCAGTTATTAAAACGGATGCCACAGTGGCTTAAAAACAAACTAGTCACATAGAAGAAAATAGAGACACTGGATAAAATACTCGGGCGACTCTGGTACATATTGCGGTGGTTGCAACGAATTAAAATAAACACTTAACAGAGGCACTACACAACGCTGTCATGATGAAACACTAGTTAAAATCGTAGAACTGTGGACCCCTTAGGTGGGGGGGGGGGAGAAGGGAGGGGAGAGGAAGCGCTGGCGGGGAGCAAGACAAAGGAGAGGAGGGGAAGGAGATGCATAAGGACGCCAGCGGAGAGAAAAGACAGGAAGGCCAAGTGTAGAGGGAAGGGGGGGGGAGAAAAAGGGTGGAGGGAGGGGCATTGATTCTGTGGAGAGGGGAGTGGGAAGGATTAGGGTTGGTAGGAGGGGTAAATATCGGTATGGAGGGCGTAATCTAGGAGGGGGAAGTGGTGGAAGTTACCCTGGGAGAGGATATGGAGAGTGTGAAGGTGGAGGGAGGGAGGGATACAGTGGTGTAGGCGAGGCAGAGGCCCAGGATTGGTGAGGATAGGGTAGACCAGTGGATTGTGGGAATGTATGTTACGGGAGGTGTACAGGAATTGTAGAAGGGGAGATCCACGTCGGGGATGGGAGGCGGATGCACTAAGTGAGGCGGAAGGTGTGGAATTCGGGGATTTGAAGGTATTTGCAGTACGTGGGAGGGGCAGAAATCCAGGTGGTGTGGACGCTGCATAGGATGGGATGCATGATCGAATGATAGGTGTTTAGGATGGTGGAGGGGTTGAGTTCCCACATCCGGCTGAGCAGGAGCTACAGAAGCTTGAGGTGGGATATGACTTCTTGGTGAACCACGCAGAGGTGGGGAGACAATGAGAGGGATCAATTGTGGATGAGGCCAAGGTATTTGAGGGTGGGTGGGGGTGCGACGGATAGGACGAATATGCAAGGTGAAGTAGAAATCATGGAAGTGGAAGGAGGGGGTGGTACTACTTATGATGATTGTCTGGGATTTATCTGGGTTAATGGAGAGGAGCCACTGGTTACACCATTACGAGAGCTTGGTGAGGTGTGACTGGAGCAATTGCTAGGAGGGGGCGATGGCTAGGAAGGTGGTGTCATCAGAATATTGTAGGAGGTCGACAGGACGCTGGGGTTGGGGCTTGTCTGCAGAGTAGATGAGGTAAAGGAGGGGGGATAGGACAGAGCCTTGTGGTACCCTGGAAGAGTGGTAAAATAGACGGGAATTGGAGTTACAGAGAGTTACATTGGAGGGGTGATGGGTGAGGAAGGAAGCAATGAGGCAGACATTATAAATGGGAAGGGTGTAGGTATTGAGCTTGAAAATGAGATCGGCATGCCATAGACAGTCGGAAGCTTTCTCTATATCAAGGGAGACAAAGTTAACAGACCTGGATGGAAAGGAGATAAGTGAGGCGAAGCAGCTGGTCATCAGCTGAGAAGGAAGGTTGGAAGCCATATTGGGAAATGGGGAGGAGTTGATGGTGGTGGAGGTGCTGATGGATGCAGTGGGAGAGGATGGTTTCCAGGACCTTGCTGAAGACAGAGGTGAGACTGATGAGGACTGGGATGGGGATTTGTCAGGTTTGGGGAATATTAGGATACCGGAGATCTTTCAAAGGTCGGGGAAAAAGCTGCCATAGAGGATTACATTGTAGAGGGAAGTGCGAGCAGTGTGGAAGGAGAGGGGACAGGCCAGAAGGAGGCTGTACGTTAAACGGTCATGACTGGGAGCGGTGTTGCGTTTAGCGCATAGTATGGCTCTGATGTCGTGGGCGGTGATGGACGTGTTTAATTATGAGGCAGGAATGTGCTCCAAGTACTGGAAGCCAAGAGGCGAGCGGGGGAGGGGAGGCAAAGGTGTCAATACGTTCGTGGACATCGGGGAAGAGGGAGTAGTCCAATTGGGGATTGTCAGAGATGGAGAAAATGCCAGATAGATACGAGGCAAAGTGTGTGACCTTACTGGCGTTGTCGGGAAAAGGACAGTCTTCGTAAAGGAGCGAGTAGTGGGATGTGGAGTGACTGACAGTAAGGCAGTGGAATGCCTGCCAGTACTTGGAGAAGTTGACAGGAAGCATTGCATTAAGACAGATGCATGTCTGACGCCAGTCCCGACGTTTCTTCGCGGACAAAAGGTTTCGGAAGTGATGTTGGATATGTCAGCAGGAAGGAATGGTAGAGGTGACGAAATTCGAGAAGGAAAAGGACGGCCTGTGGAGGAAGGGTGAGAAGATGGGAATGGATAGGTTTGGTGGGTATGTGGGCCCTTTACCATGTCAGCAACAGTCTGGTGAAGGAAGGAAGAAGCATGGTCAATATAGGCAGGAGTGAGGAGGAGCAGTGGGTGGCTGGCGACTGAGGTGTCAGTGGATCACTGGTAGGCATCCCAGTTGGCATGGGAGTAATCATGAACAAGTCTCAGAGGAGTTGTAGGATGGGGAGCATGGGCAGGGTCAGGGGCAAAGGTTTATGGTAAGTAGGAATGGGGCATTGTCACTATGAAGTCAAGGACATCCAACGTTAGGCGCTCAAGGAGGTTGGGAGAAGCAAGGATGGCGTCAGGGGTGGTGTTGCTTTCAGGACGGGTTAGGTGGGGGAGGGGAAGGAAGTCGCCAGAGTTCAGTAGGAGGACGGGACGAATGGTTAAGGTCGGTGGCAACCACATAGGTCACATAGGAGCGATCGATGTGGGAAATGAGAGGGAGAGGGGCAGTACTTCGGACATAAATGGTGGCTAATGTAACAGTAAGAGAAGGAAGGAAGAGGCTGAGGATAAGGTGTTCAGTGGGATCGTTTAGGAGAGGTTGTAGCTGGATGGGTGATGGCAGAGGTGACCATCCACCACTGTGCCTCAGGCGAGGGGAGGGGGACCGTCAGCACAGTGGTGAAGTTAAAGAGCGCTGCTGATGGGACCAAAGGGTTACAAGAAGGTCTCATTGAGGAGGAAGGCGTCCACGTGGTGGTGAGCTAAGGTGTGCATGAATAGGTGCTTGTTTGCAGGAAGGGAGCTGGTATTATGGTGTAGAAGGGTGTAGGATGGGCGTGCCAGGTGGAGAATTGCGGGCGAGAGAGAAGGGGCGGGAGGGTGTAGACGTAATATGGGTTAAGGTGTGTTTAAACTAGGGTAACTTGCTGGGAGAAGTTGAAGTGGTGTGAGGTCTCTATGTATATTTGTATATTTGTTTCCCCTGTCCCCGGGCATTTTCATTGTGTGTACTAATTAAAGTTATTAGGATTACCTTGGTGGTTGGAGTCACCACATTGTTTGGTTGTAGAAGCCAAGGAGGTTAAAATAAGAGGAGACGGCGCTACTACTCAAAGCTTAGCTGTCGATTGAAGCCAGTCCGCCATCTTGTGGAGCCAACGAAATATGTTTCCAGATTAAAGCACTCTGTGATTCTTGCCCTGAAACTTTCATACATTTAATTGACTGTCGAGTACATATCTGATATAATATACTTTTGTGGACAAATACAGGCCAGACAGTTGAATAGACACAAGTCACCACAAATGTTATTGGGATAGCGTTCTGCTCACTACACTTGGAATAAACGTGACGTCATTTTTACGTCACACGCTGTATCGAAGATCGCGCAAACAGCTATCGACTATTGCCTGTTATTCGATACTTCAATGCAACAGACGCCATTCGATTTGCCGTATTTCTAATAGTTTTGGTATTATAATACGCAGTAAGCCGTTTCCTGGAAACAACACATTACAGATGAATCAAAAATCGTTCTCGGCTCGTTTCTTATCATTACATTTAAATAACAATACACCAACAGTCAAAAATTCCTGAAATTATAGTAGATAAGTATACTTACACCGCTGTGTTCTCCAAGTCGTCGTAGCGTAGTGGATAGCGTTAGAGGTCCTCAATCCGAAGGTTTTTTTGGTTCGAAAATCCTACTATGGAAATAATTTTTTAAATCGCACAGTTTATAACATAATGTGGGTGTTGCTTAAACGTAATCATATAACGGTAGTATCGTATGCAATACATGATGTTACCTGTAAGAGAGCGCTGTCTCAGGAACTAGTGACATCGATCTGGTGACTTTAGTCTGATTAGAAAACGGAGAATGGAATTCCTGGAACTTACACGGCCAGCAATGACATTTCTGTTGAGAACGGTCTTCGTGGAAATGATGCGACCAGCAGTCACATTTCTGTTTTCCTTCTCACAAATACTTTACTTTGTTCCAAATATATAACGATTTCCGAGGATATAGTTAGAGAAAAGCCTAAGGGAAACGTTTAATAGGCTACAATGTAACAGTAAAAGACACTTAATGTACGGTATACAATATCTCTTCAAACAGCAATCAAAGGATGAATAAATAAATAAACTGTTGATATGTAAGTGGCGATGCCATTTATATTATTCGCTTCTCAGAAATATTTCGCTGTTTATTTCCGAATATCTTGTGATTTTCGAGCGTGTGGTTAGGCCGATATTCCTATCTTATCTCAATATTTGGCTGTTTATTTTAGAAAGTATCGCGAATTCCGAGAGTGTGCTTAGAACGATATTCCTTACTTGTCACCAATATTCTGAATATTGACATGCATTTCCATACTTCGTGCTTAGTTTAATTTTATTAAGAAGTCCCGTAGTATGTTAGAAACACTAAGGTGAAGAAAGAAAAATAAAATGGAAACGGCTCACAATCACTATATGAAGATGAAGTTGGAAGACTTCGGACGATACCGGGTTTGTTTATAACCGAGAACGAGGTGTTTTTATGCTACCATTAAATAAGGCAATATCCAAGAATGTCACTTTTGCAGCAGACTGTAATCGAAACAACAACGACGTTTATTATGATACGACAGCTATTGAAATAAACCAATTCATATTACACTAGCATATCACGTTTGCACAAAGTTATGTGACTGCAAGTCGATAGCTCTTCGTGCGATCTTCAATACAGCGTGTGACGTAAAAATGACGTCAGGTTTGTTCCAAGTGGTGTGAGCAGAACGCTATTGGCACCATAATATGGCGGCGATGGCTTCACTTCTGTGGCTTTAAGGGCATCTCCCTCTATTCTAACCTCCTTGGTAGAAGCTCAGGTTTGCACTTACTCAGTACTCAGTATTAGTCAATCAGTTTATATAATACTAATAATATATTCAGGATACCTTGCAGTGGGAATCGTTATGGCAGAAGGTGACATAGGTCTCAAATTGGAAAATGGTGTGGGCTGTTAGGGTGATCTGTTGTAGGGTGTGAGGACGCAGAAAGGGATGAATGTTTTGAAAGATGGTGGTAACAAACCAGATGACGTCCTTGACTGTGCGTGGAGGACACAAGGAGTTGCCGGCTGCGGTGGCCGAGGAGACTGAGGCGCTCCAGTCACGGTCTGCACGGCCACTACGGTCGGGGGTTCGAATCCCCCTTCGGGCATGGATATTTGTGCCGTCCTTAGTCTTAGTTAGTTCATAAGTAGTTTGTAAGTTTAGGGACTGATGACCCCGTAGTTAAGTCCCATAGACTATACAAACATTTGAACATTTTGAACAAGGAGTTGCTGGGATGCATGGGAGGATCGATATGGCGGATGGGAATAGTGAGTTCAGGAGTGATGGGTGTGGAAGAGGGAACAGATTTGCTCTTATACGAGTAGGTGGGGTGGGGACTGCCACAGGTGTTATAGGTGGGTGGAGAGGCAAGGTTGGTGCACTGCTTCGGAAAATGGATGGATTTGTTGTGGGGACAGGTGGGTGGGTTTCTACAGTTCTGGGTCAAGTGGTCATTATACATAAGACAGCGGGAACAGCAGTAGGATTGGGGTGGAGAGTGGGAGGGATCCACCTTGTGATGGTGAGCATTGATCAACACATCCTGGAGTACGAGGCAACCGATGGTTGATGCAGATTCCGTGAAAACCCCAATCAGGTAGTTAGGGCTGGCGTAGTTGTGGATCCGCTTAGCAGAGAGAGCAGATGGAAGATCAGGGAGTTGAGCTGGCCCAACACCTCCTCCTCCATGATCTCCAGGCTAAGCATAGTGATCATGGGAGTGAGGGTGGGCAGACGATAGGGAGGTTGCTGTTGATGGGGTGAGGAGGCAGGACAGTAAGGGGTAAGAGTAGCATGGGGGCCAGGGTGGACACGGTGGAGGTGTTGAAGGATATATGTGTGGAAGGTAGGGCTGAGAGATTCTGTAAGGATATGGTCCTTATGCGGGATGATTTGGCTAATGGGAGTGAATGGAAAGTATTTCCAGAGTTCTATGGAGAGCGTTCGATTATCCAGGAAGCAAGCGTCGAAACATGAGAGGAGAAAGGTATGGAGTTCCGGTTATTGTTGGGTGGGAAGAAGGGAGGAAGTTTCCACAAAGTCAGAGAGGGCGCCAAAGTTGTTGGGGGAGAGCCTTTTTGGAGATGGTGGAGACAGGTTCCGTGCTGGAATGTTTGGAATTTTTTTTTTTTTTTTTTTTTTTTTTTTTTTTTTTTTTGGTGGCATGGGTAAAGGATTGCTGGGGGGAAAGGGTCGATCAGGATGTGGCGAGGAGCAGGGTCTTGTTGTGGTTTAGAGGCAGCAATTGTAGCGTGTCTGCCACTGTGGCACAGTGGGTACTGACACGGGTGGAGGGAAGAGTAGGGTACTTTCGAGGATCATTGATAGGGAGTTGTATGGGGGGAGGAGGAGGGAGAACTTGGGAGGTGGTGGTGGCAGAGAGGAGAGCAGGAAGGGGGAGGACAGAGGATAGCTGGTGGTGGGAAGGACTCCAGGTGGTAGTTGTGAAAGCTTGGGAGGGGGGAGTGTATAAAATTGTGGTTGGTGGTAGTGGGGACGTTTCCATGATGAAAGTCGAAAAAGGAGGCGAAGAGTCAGAGAGAGAAAATGTAAAAGTAGTAGAAGAGAGCAACAACAAAGTCTGCAGTGCGTGAGCTATGGCGGCGAAGACAGCTGCAGCGATGCGAGGTCAGCGAATGGTGGGCTGCGGCGATGCGACGACTGCGGTGGCGGCCGACGGGGTTGCTGTGGGGGCGGGGGGGGGGGGAGGGCTCCGGACCGAGAGGAGCGGTAAAACCACTAAGCTGCGGCGGCTATGGGAGAGGGCTGTCCAGGGAGGCGGCCGTTCCCACTGCAGCAGGGGCCCCGACAGCAGTGCTGCATAGGGCAGTGACGGCAGAAATTCCTGGAACAGGTAGCACTAGTCGATGATCAGCAGGAGGACCAGGCGATAACCAGCGACAGGGCCGGGCGATGATCGGATCGGTAGCAGAACTAGCCCTAGGCGACGACCAGGGAGACCAGGGCAGCGACAGTTAACAGTGAAAGGTGGAGGAATAGGATCCAGGAAGCCAGCTGAAGTAACAGAGATTAGCCCTGCAGTATTTACAGCTGGGGGATCGATCTCTTTAATGATGAAACAATCATTATTATATTTCAATTTACGTAATTTTCAGGTGAATTGTAACAAAAACATTTCAGCAATATGATTATGTTACATACATCTCAGGGTCCTTGGGTAATCTGAAAAATGACAAATGGCGTATCTTCTTTTGGTTTTTGCTACATCTGATTGCACTATAAGCGTTCCGGTTCCAAAAACCACCACGAAAACGAATATAATAGGACAGCACGAGACACCGCCAACTCAGTAGTGTCCCCTACTGGTCGTTTGGCGCGCTTCTATCGCGGTGAGTAACAAGAATTCGCTCGAGTGTCATTACTGGCATCTTAGACTGTGATTGCAACGTCACCCCAGCCACATCACTAAAATTACGAGATAATTGAACATCATCATCTGCTTGGGAGCAACGGCTGGAAGACACTTGACGCCTGTTCTGTTTCTTATTTCAGAGATGATGCAAGGAGGTTTAGTGGTTTGTCTGTGGACATTCTGTTTACGCGGGGTCATATGTTTGTTGATATGATATAATCGAATTAATTTACGAAATGTCTCACTATTCTCAAGTAGATAGATCACTATCCAGCAAGTTTTTACTTTCTTCCTGGATCGTGAGTTAAAATACCACATGTGCATCATAAAATATTCCTGAAGATCAATACCGGATAAATCTGTACATTTTAAAAAAAAAATGATGAGCGTTTTACTCCGAAGAAATACGTGAACTAAACAATCTGGGTAAATGTTCACTTTTCAGTGAAACCGATTTTGTAGGTATTGAGCACTTGTAGTAGGAGAGCTAGTTATTGCAATATAGGAAGACGAGAAAGTAAAGTGGTACATGTGTTGCCATTAGTTTAACTGAGTGGTAATTAATTTTTGTGCGTAATTACATGTATAGAAAAAATAGTCCATTAGATCACTGTTGTTGTCATTAATCTACAAAGTTCAGGTTGTACATTTGTACCTTTGAAAGAAAAGCTTACGGTACTTTGTGTACAAATTTTTGTGTTAGAGAGCGTTAACGGTGCAACCCTGGTTACCTTTAACATCAGTTGTGGTCGTTAGGTTAATAGCCTTTTAATTATGAACCAGTCCCTTCTATTAAAGTGAAAATTTGATTCTTCATTACCTGTATTTTACATTTTCTCTCTTCATATATTGTGCTTGTTGCAAAATATTCTCTGAAAATACGTTCGGATTTTCACTGTATATCAGGTGGGTGTTCTGTTACGATACATGTTGACAACGAAATGTGTGTTAGTAAACAACTTTTAATAATCATTCAGTGTCTGTATAAAATGTATCGGAAATGACTTCAAATTTAAGATGAAATCTAGCATAGCAATTGATCTTTTCTTCCATCCAATATTAAGATGAAAGTAAGCATATTTCGTCTCATTGTTAGTTGGCTTACTGGCTAATATATAAATAGAAAAATGTTTGAGTCACCAATATCTATTGGATCAGTGAGATTCTTCTGCAGTTGTGTTTCTACATGTCCCATTGACTGTGCATATCAAATTGGGCAAATGTTAAAAAAAATTGTAAATGCAGTTATTCCCATGATCTAGTCATGTATTAAATGAAGAAACATAAATATATGGAACAATAAAACATAGCTCAGTGGTTAAATATGACTACAAACCCAAAGGTTGAATGAAGACAAGGGCCCTCTCTAACAATGTTGTGTTCAAACTAATATTTATAACAGAAAGCCTTATTTATTAAATGCTACCTGTCAAATACTTCAGTGACATGCAAAGAGTAGATGATGTAATACTGCTTGTTGAGTATGGTATGATTTAGTTATGTCATTAAAATGGCATGAGTGTAATTGCATTATGAAGAGTTTCGTAAACGAGACTACTTTGATATGCTCTTGAACGTTTGACGTCAAGTATGAGCTAGAACTGTAATATTATTTATTTAGTACAATTAAATTTGTATGCAGTATAATTTTCTCTGTGGGTACATTTTACTACTTTCCTGTGCACAAAGAAATGTGTAGAGTACTACTAGAGTGCAACTAATGTATGAATTGTGTAAACCTTATGTAGTGTACCATCTTTGTGATGTATGTGTATAATATTCATTGAGACTTGGCCATTCCTAATGTATATTTTCTGAATGTACCGTTTTCATAATGAAAAGGTTTTTTAAATATGAAGTGAACATAAAAATGAGGGTCCACTACAGGACAGTCTCACTTCCCCCCAACATATATTTTGCCTTTGTAGGCTCACCAACTCTTAGCAAAAGCTGCCGATCAGTCCATCACCACATCATACTTCATAAGGGTGGTGGAGGAAACAGCAGTATCATCCTAAGAAAGAGATACGAATCCTATACAAAACAGCAGCTATAATAAAGCTAGGTGACATTATGACCAGTGAAGTACATTGTTTTAAAGTTGTGAAAGTTTTAAATATTTCAGCAAGTATCATTAGGTTGCAGTGTATGTGCCTATTCTTTACCATTGGTAACTCATTAATCAGTAAGTAAACAATTTTGGAGTTTTCACTTTTCAGTATTGCATGCTGTTCAGTTATTCAAAGTCTGTTATCCCGGCCTTGGTAAGTGTAATGTAGTAGCCTCCCCATGTCAGTTGAAGCACTCTATTCCACCCATTGGCCTTGACTCGTGACATTATCATGTGTGTTGTGTGGTAAATTTGAGCTGTTCGTGTGTACAGGTGGTGTGTGTAGGCATGTAGAGGCGCAATCTTCTGGTGGAAGTTAAATGGTTCGTGGCTGTACTATCAATATGGTGTGTGACAATATTCATGTTGTGTTGTTACTTCTCTTAAGGTTGTTCCTGCTTTTTGGAAGTGAGTTTGATTAAATGGTTTTTTGGATAATTGAAGTGCACGCACACACCATTCCATGTGTCATCTTTGACCCATGATGTCATCCACATGGCAGAAAACCTGTGTTTCAGTTGTAGTCAATTGCAAATAATGTTTGAATTGATTAGTTTTTTAATTAAATCATGGGGCTCATTAAAATTTTACTTCTTTTTGTGGTGGCCTTGCCTGATTTGCCAACATGTTAATATTCTTGGATACATAGCTATCTGAACAATATAGAATGACTTGGTTAGTGTTTTGTAGAGACCATAAAGTAAATAAATAAAACTATTCCTGCTCTATGGCTGACAGTTTCTTGATGCTCCCTTGTCCTTTCAGTAAAAGTAATTGTCCTCGTAAACAGCTTGCCACCACATAGGTCAAAGCTAATGTATGGTATCGATTGCTTCACTTGACCATAATTTGTCATATGTGCATCACTAAACATTTTAGTAGTTTGATCATTTCCGGTTTAGTTCATCTTTTTATAATTTCATGTGTTTTATTGTTTATTTCTGTTGGGATGAGTATGACAAAAAATTTAAATTTTCATTTGCTGCATGATGCACTGGGAGAGGGGGGGAGACTGTTTTTGCCACAGTATTATTTTGTCTGTTGGTTGTATTCGGTGTAAAAGATGTCGGCAACCCATGAAGCTAATGAAAGTCGTGGTGGGGGAGGGTTAAATGTGTGTGTGTGTGTGTGTGTGTGTGTGTGTGTGTGTGTGTGTGTGTGTGTAGGGGGGAGGGCGGGATATTTTTCGGTTTTGTTGTGTAGTTTCTGTTGGTGTTGATGGTAGTTGAGGATGCTTGCATAAGAATCAGATCATTGTAAGGGCAATTTTCATTGTCATTTCTGTAGTGTGTGTAGGTGGGCAGCATACCATATTGCTTGTAGGTGGTGTGGTGTGATTATTGTTTCTGGTAAATGAAACAGATGTGGAAAATGAGTACCCCTTGGGGGGGCTCAGCATTAATCTGCTGATTACTGGCTTGGCGAACCCAGGCTCCCTGAGTTGGGGACTGCTAAGTACCGCCAATCCTTTGACACCGTAACCTCTGCTTCAGTGGCCTTGTGGTGTGGCAGTGGAACATTGTGTGTCTCAAGGAATGGGGCTCCGAGTTTGACCACCTAGGTTGTGTGCAAGGAAAATACCTTTATAAAAAAAAATATGAATCCCAAGGTGTGCTGATGGGATGCATGGCTGTTTAGGCGGAACAATCGCTAGCGAGCAACCTCTGGGGTGGGGATACTGCTGAACCTTGGTGGTATCAGGCTTAGCTAATCATGAGGGCTCTGTCTAGGTGGACATCTATTTCCCTGGCAGCTTGTGGGACTGAGATGGATCGTACGACATTTTCCTTCACACTTTCTAGTAGGATGGGTGTACCACTGGGTGGGGGGTTCCAACACCCAACATAACTAGAGGTCTCGACTCATCAGTTCTACTGATTCAGGAACTGTGGAAAATAGATTAGGGAATAGTAACAGAACACAGACATATGTTTTTGAATATTAGTCGAGAAGAGGTTTCTTTCGGAAAGATGTCCCATTTTTATGTAAGCAACCTGAAGTTTGTGCTTGTGTAATGGAACCGTGTTGGTTTAAATAACTACTTCCCAACAAGTGGCAGCATAACTGACCCACCAGGCAGCTTTGACCTGTGACATCAACATGATGTCGGAAAACCAATATATGGGATATCTTGATGCTTATGTATTGTAGTTAATAAATAATCTGTGGTTATCATCGTAAATTACATATTACAACAGAATGCCCAAAAATTCGCACCTTCGGAGATCACTTAAAAAAAGAAATGGGGGGGGGGGGGCAAAAAAAAACTGTTACCCTATACCTCACTATCAGAAGCTACAGATCACTTTTTTAAATTTTTAAACATAAAATCTATATTCTACTTGTAAAAAAAACTATAACTCTGCAACCCCATAATTACCTACAAGCGCGCGCGCGCGCGCGCGGCCACATCTGGCGTATGTGGTATAGGCCACCCACAATGGAGTCCCTTGTTCACCACCTCCAAAATGTGTAAACTGCTCAAACATCCAGTTTGGAATAGGGCTTGCAATGTGTACTTGGAAGATAAGAAGATTCAGGAAATTAAAACCACGAAGCACATTTCTTATACTGAGGCCAAGAAAGTCTTTAGGACCATGCAACCTCCTTCATTTGTCACCACCTTTGCTGCAGTTGTTAATAAGCCACTTTCCAAGACTGTTGCATCCATGCGTTACACCCATGTAGTGACTGGTTCTCAATCTACTTTTATGATGATATTCTGTAACCACAGTGACAGAGCATTGATATTTACAGTGAAATTCGTCAAACGTTGAGCTATTTCCTACAAATGGGTCATTTATCTGCTATAAAAATATTCATGTCGTCATCGATTTACAGTACCACTCATCAAAACCATTGACTTATTTTCAATCTCTCTGTCACAGATTTCGGCTAAAAACACATGGATAACTTACTGTTGCATACAAAACAAAATTAAAAGATACAGTTTCATTGGCTCTCTGTGACACTTATGATGTTTGCCCTTTGCTACCAACATCTGCACATTGTGAATCTAGTGTCAAACTAGGATTTAGTCTTCTTTAGTACATGTATTAAATTTACGTGATACTTAACTATGCATTCTGAATGGAATGTCATTTCTACAGCAAAATTTAAACATATTTCCTACATAATTATTGTGGGCCTCCAACTCTCAATTACTGTTTTTGAAATGATGATTAAAAATCATGGGTCAATTGAAGTCCGTGATAAGACATGTCGGCTTTGACCAATGATGTCATATCCGAGTTAGACGATAGTTTGTTCACAAGCAGAACATAGATTATAGATTAAGTGTTGGTGTTTAAAAAGTGATCTGTAGCTTCTCTCTGATAGGTAGGTATAGGTTAACAGGGAGGGTTTTCTTTCACAAATGAGTGCAGAAGGCATGAATTTTTGGTCTGGGACCTGTGATCGATGGTACATTCTGTTGTGGTAATCTGTAATTTATGAGGATAATCACAGATTATTTATTACCTACAATGCATAAGTATTAAGATATTATCCCGTATGTTTATATTCATTGATAGTGTTTGCTAGTTGGTATATCTACGTAGCATATCTTAAGAGATTCAGATATGACATCGTTGGTCAAAGCCAATGGGTTGTATCATATTCTTCAATTATGCCAAAAATACTGATATTGTCTTCATAGATCAATTTCTGACGCATTTGGTACTTGATTTGTCATATACTACAATATATACCACTTGTGTGCTAATTTGATACCACTACATGTACACACTTTGTGCAGTGGTGCATTTTTAACATTCCATGCACACATTATTTGCAGGTGACTCCTACTTCGAGCATGCCTGTTCTTGGAACAGTTGAAATACACCTGTGGGGCCATGAGAATCAGTGATATCAGTATGGATGTATGAATACAGGATACTTTTGACTAGATTGAATAGTGTCTGTTACTTTGCCTGTTGTTCACCAGCTCTAACATCCTTTGGCATAGTTATCACTGTTGTGTGATCTTTGTGGGAAAGGGACTTATCATGTATTACTATATTTACCAGAATAGCCAAAATTATTAGTAGTCCGTTATGTATTTTACAACATGAAACTGAATTCTTGCATCATAGACAGTTGCGTGGTTGGAGCTGGAGAGGCGTGGAGCATGTAGTGATATTCAGGGGAAACTATGGATACATGTTGACAATCTGTCTGAACATACCTTAAATATAAATAAAGTGTGTATTATATGTGTGTTATACCACTTGTGTGCTAATTTGATACCACTACATGTACACACTTTGTGCAGTGGTGCATTTTTAACATTCCATGCACACATTATTTGCAGGTGACTCCTACTTCGAGCATGCCTGTTCTTGGAACAGTTGAAATACACCTGTGGGGCCATGAGAATCAGTGATATCAGTATGGATGTATGAATACAGGATACTTTTGACTAGATTGAATAGTGTCTGTTACTTTGCCTGTTGTTCACCAGCTCTAACATCCTTTGGCATAGTTATCACTGTTGTGTGATCTTTGTGGGAAAGGGACTTATCATGTATTACTATATTTACCAGAATAGCCAAAATTATTAGTAGTCCGTTATGTATTTTACAACATGAAACTGAATTCTTGCATCATAGACAGTTGCGTGGTTGGAGCTGGAGAGGCGTGGAGCATGTAGTGATATTCAGGGGAAACTATGGATACATGTTGACAATCTGTCTGAACATACCTTAAATATAAATAAAGTGTGTATTATATGTGTGTTATCATTTCCTTATTAAATTTATTTAATGTTGAATATATAAGAATAGTGCATGTCAAAAATGCTGAATCGACACATTTACACATATATAGTATAAGCTTTAGATCAGGGGTGGGCAAATGAGCTAAGGTTAGTGTAGGTGGCTGAGTGTCTGCCCCTGTATCTGCCAACTCTTTGTTAATATCAATAGTAAAGTGTGCAGCTGGAAGCGCATCCTGCCTAGTGTCCTTGTTTCCAGAGCTGAAGTCAACCTGGCTTTTGTGCTTGAACAAAATTAAAGGGTATAAAATGGCTGAGGAGAAACTTAGATCTTCAAAATGAAAATGCTGACCCTGTGGATATTATGTTTTGCATTTCTAACTGACCTTACAAATCACCTGATTGTCTTTATTACACCTTTGCTAGGTACTCAACTAATTGCTGATGTTTTTGACACTTTTTTTAAATTGCTGTTGTGGGTATAGCAACTTTCAGGATGATCATTCGTACACTTTTAAAATACTCCACTAGTTATAAATGAAATAAATCCGTAAAAGGAGACATTCTGTGAATAGCCTGAAGAATTTGTTGCAGTCGCACATGCTTTGTTATAAGATGATGTTACTTGATTTAGCAACTTACATAGATTTGAAACTGATTTCACTTAATATTGTTAATATTTACAATTATATTCATCAGTTGCTAATCCAGTTTGGTACATTCTATCATGAAGATAAGAAATTCCCATCTTTTACAACTAAATTTTTTTATTCTTCAGTAAAATTTCAGTTGCAAATGGCAGTGGAGTCTTATTATAATGATAAGTTTTCAAACTGATTTAGTGTCTTTGCAGTGGATGTTTGGAGTGCAACTCCTGAAATTCACAACTGTTTGACAAGCAAAGTCTTTTGCGAAGAAAGTGGGCATAAGAGCATGCAGTGTAATGTAAAAATCATTTCATTTCAATTTGCATTGTTAGTATTCATTGTAATGTCTTCATAATTGCAGTGCAATTTGATTACAGACTCAAACACCAGCTGTCAATCTGTATTATTGGCAGTCTTCAGTCATGTTTGTGAGGAAGAAAGTGCAAGCTGCATGCGCATCGTACCTGCATTGCTGACAATTGTGCTCAAGGGCAGTCCCGTGAGCAGCTCACTTGCTGTAAATTACATTGGACAAAAGAATGGGACAAAAACTGTCTGTGGTCTTTATATTGGAATGATACTTGCTTTCAGGTTAACATCTTCGAGAAACTACTAAAACCAAGTGGAGTTGGCTGGGCATGACTTTGAACCCCCACTTATTGAACAGAAGTCTAGTATTTAACATCCACACCACTCTGTATATTCTTTTTGACAGCAATCTCTCTCTCTCTCTCTCTCTCTCTCTCTCTCTCTCTCTCTCTCTCTCTCTCTCTCTCTCGTCACGTAAGATGTAACACCCCTTGACATGGTTTTCGGCACATGC
Organism: Locusta migratoria; assembly: GCA_026315105.1. NCBI lineage: Eukaryota > Metazoa > Arthropoda > Insecta > Orthoptera > Acrididae > Locusta > Locusta migratoria. The sequence goes on along the minus strand of CM048755.1, from coordinate 76,637,883 downwards.
TAAAATGTCGAGGGGCACATATATTTTTGTTTGGTGACTGGTTTTAGCACCAGTATCAACTGATATATTAAAGCAAGTACCTTTTTTCTTTTTAATGGAAGCACATACTTTTTATAACTGCATTAGATAGCTCTTGAGAAGACAAATACAATGATATAGCATTTCTTAATGATAATGTTAACACCATTGTAGGTCTTACATTGGTTCAAGGAGAAAAAAGGCGTTACTATAGTCTCACCAGACCTACTTTATGGTATACAATTACACAGCTTCGCTCAGTATGCACTACTAATGCTGATTCCAGCATTCCAGCCACCATGCCCTCAAATTTTATGATAGTTCTTGAATTCTTTAATGTCAGGTTTCAACATAAAAATTAACAAATGCAGTGCAATGAGATTCTGACTGTGCACTATAATCAGCACAGCAGTCCACCCAGCAATCTCTATCTAAAATAATTATTGCGTTTTAATTAAATCATGGGGCTTCATAGGTCGATGGGTAAATGAAAGTGGATCAGACTGTATTGTGAAAGTACTAATGCGTTCGATGGAGAAGCAATGTTGTAAATATAATGGTTATTCAGATCAATTGCACCAATTAAAGCCACGTTGTTAGGTTTATCCTTAAACACATTCGAAATTCATGACACATTCACCAAAAACACAGAGTGGTTTTGAGAAGCCAGAATTAAAGTATTTAAGTTATACTATTATGATCATGTTAACCACATCATAGGGAATGGTGTCGTATTCCATTTTGAATGATCAGTTTTTCAAATGATTAGTGGTTTTTAATGAAATCATAAAGCTAGGTAGGTGGTTGGGTGAATGCAATTTGATTAGTTTTTGTTGTCACCATAATCACTTGCAAATATGCACTGCCAGAGACACCAAACCAGGTAATAAATTAGATTTCGGTGCTACTAATTCATTCCTCTCTCTTCCCCTCTCATTGAGAGTGATGTCGTGTTACCAACCTATGAGCACCAGGAAAATGTCGTTAGGGTCGCTGTTGCCCCTAATCTTGACTTTAGCTGTTATTTTCTGCAGCCAAAGTGTACCATTCTAATACCTGGTACCTTCTGTGGTGCAAATATGTTTAGCAATAGTAAAACATAGTAAATTGAATTTCTGGGAGTTTCATTCTATGGTATAATTTACTTTCAACATCTCATACTAGTTATTAATTTATTGAAATTTTACTCTTTCTTATCCTACCAACCAACACCACACAATTACATATTGGTTTTGAATAATTGTTTCCAAATTGAATGTAGGTTCTTGGCTCCCTGCTTGCCTGGTTTGATAGTCACATTGCCAGCTAAGCTATGTAAGACTGATCAGAAATTGTATACAGAGATTACTTTATACGGCTTACCATTACTGTCATCTAACAACAGTGTAATATTTGGTACATTTGTTGCACCACAAAGAATAGAAAAGGATCTAATGTGCTACATTCTTGTTCACTATTTTTACTTCATTTATTTGATACGTCTGACAGTGCTATTCGTTTGAAGCACTGCACAATCCATAATCTGTGTGGTATTTTTTAGAGTTTATTTGAGATACTTTTTTCTAACAACTGGGATCCCCTAACTTCCTGTTTCATAAAAAAGATATGACAAACAGAATTAAAAACTTTAGAACTATTTGACTCACTACATTTCTATTAATTTATATCTAAGTACTATTTTTAATCAATAGGAACATAAACTCAAGAAAAGCTGTAAAATGGTTTGGAAATCACGGAGTGCTCCCATGGTCAAACACAGAATGAATATAGTCTGGGTAATTTGCACTTCATTTTAAACAAATGCTAGTTTTACACTAACCTCAAATGTAGTGGCACCCATTCTGGTGTATGCAGTGAGTTAAAGAAAGCTGCTCAGTCTTTGTATAGGAATTGTAAAATGTAGCTTTTATAGATGAATAATACCACTTCTACTGCTCAGCTCTCAAACTGCAGTAAATTTTGATGGCATAATTACAAAATACTGCTTCTGTTACACAAATTTTCTTGAAACGTAATTTCATCAACTAGACTTTGAAAAGCCTTCATGAGAATGTCGTCAGAGGAGGTAGGTAATAAAGAAGCACATCTAATTGTGATCGAAAAACATGCAGAAAATATTATTAAAATGTGTTAAGACACCGATCTCCTGGGTGTGTGTCATACAGTTATGTAATTTTGCATGAATGTTCAGTGGGCTGTGTGGATACTGCAAAATGAATGGTGAATAGAGTTTGTATGAAATAATTTATAAGTTAAATACAATTGTACTGCATGAACTGTGAAAATGTAGTAAGTAAAATAACTTTGTCCTTTCATCATTTTGTGAGGGGTATTAGAGAAAGAGAGGAAAAGTTTCATTGAAGTACGTTTTCTGTAAAATTTAGTTAAAAGTCACTAACTATTCTCATTATTAAATACTGGAAAACTTCAATGAGGGTAATTTATGCATGGTGAGCTATGCTGCTTAAGATGTGTATATAGTTTCTAATGTTTTCCTGTTTTAATCTTAGACATAAGATTAGATATCTTAGAGATAAGATATTGTGCTGGCATTTTGAATTTGGTCAATAATTTCACAAAGTATTGAAAATCAAATTTTAATTACTCCTGGAAATCATTATACAGCTAACCTGCAACTGGAATTTTGAATCACAAACCAGATTATCTGTACAGGAATATAGATGGTACAGAACTGATGGACAGTACTTACCTTCAGGAACAACATGAGTACTGATAAGTGGCTTCTCCTTTCCTTGGGGTGAGAGTGGCCTCCGATACTTTTTAACGTTCCCAACCTCTTTCTCCTCTCCACATATTTGCTGTTTCTATACTCCTGTCTGTTGGAAAGCTATTTTGTAATTTGCTGTTGCATTAACTTTGGAGAATGCTGAAAGAATTGATGGGGTAGATTGATTTCAGCTTTGTGTCTGTTACTGTATTTAAAGAATTGCACCACTTTTAGGATTTTAAATTTTTACAGAAACACTTCCTAAGTATTGTAATTAGATTAGTATTGTGTGCAACATCCATTCTACCACATACTAAAATTTCCTAGATAAAATACCAATCAAGAGGGACAGGCAAAATGAGCCAATCAGACTCTTGGGTTTTGCTCTGCACAATTGTCACATTAATGTATCCCATACTTACTGACATAGAAAATATTGGGATTTTTGTAATCTATCACTTTCTTGTGATGCCATAAATCTGGAATTAACTTGGATTCTCTGCATATTATGACCAATATACATCTGTTTTGACAGTGTAACTAGAACTTCATCACTATTGTCAGATAATTGATAAGTGGAAACATACCATAGATCCAGATGACAGCTTCAGCTGAATTTTATGATAAATTAAGAAAACTGCAGAAGAGCTAAAAGTGAAGTCTTTGCACTGAGTTTTTAAACAGCTGCACAGTCTTCATATAGCAATTATAAAATCTAGTTCTTGTAGAAGAATAATACTACTACATTTGATACTGGTCAACTTTCAAGCGGCAATAAATTTTGTCGTCATAATTACAAAGTACTGCTTCTATGACAGATGAATGTTTAAAAAAAATTGTTTCAACAATCATACTTTCCAAAGTCTTCGTGAGAATCTCTTCAGAGGTGGTAGGTAATAACGGAGCATTTGTAATTGTGATTAAAAAATTTGCTGATAACATTATTCCAGTCTATATGGACATTATTAATTCTTCCTCATTTGCCAAATGTGTCACACTGATTGAAAACCAAGCTTGATGTTGCCTAATCCAAAAACAACAACCCAGACTCTTTGTATGGTTATATGCCAATCAGCACAATTTCTGTATCAATAGATATTGAGTACATAGTTCATGATCAGGTGATGGCTAATGTAATACTGATAACTTCCATGATTAACACAGTGAGTTTCCAGAAGCACATTACAACAAATGTGTTAATAAAGTGAATGATCATCTGTCTCTGTAGAAAGATGAAGATACCATTTTAAACACTGCTATTTCAGCAAAGCATTTTATGTACTTAGCTTTATGTGCCAGTTTTGCAAATAAAACAAATACCGGTACCTCACTCAGGCTGTTTGACAGGTATCACGAAACATAAACCGGTATGTTGATTTTGAAATGGAGAAGTCATGATGGTAAAAATACCTTCAGGTTTGTCTGTAGTTAGTTGTTTTCGTCCTTTTATATTTATGATATTTATCTGTATTCATTCCTGTCCCTGTTACTATTATGCTGATGACTTCCACCTATTTACATAGCCTAAGAATATTGTGTTAGAATTCTAGATTTGCATTTAAAGTATCACAGTGACTGCCACAGCTGCAGAGCCTTGTGCATAATGCCACGTTCTGACCGGTGGGCCAGCAGAGCCTCGTGATTGGCGCTGGTATGGTGAAATATCAGTCACTATGTATACAGCTGTTTGTTAAATACCAGGAGGTTGTATTTAAACTGGCAGTGTTCAGAGTGCTGCAGTGCGGGTTGTATACATTGCAGGGTGTTGAAACTTTGTGGATATGTACAGTAATCCATGTCCTTGTGGGGTATGATAAAAAAAAATTTACAGCTCCACTTTGTGCCACCTGGCAAAAATGTGGCACTAACCAGTCAGAATCTGAAATGTTTCCTGATTTGATATCAGTATGATGTTGTTTGTTTGATGACACTTGACGTTTGTAATGTGATTGGTGTAAAGGGTTCCATATGAATTGCAGTGGCTATGGGGAAGAAAAGATCATGCACTGCTGGGAAATTTGTTTTAACAATAAAGACAGCATCAGCAGTGCTGCGTTGTGGGAATGTCACTGACAGAAACAAAGGGGCTCCAACCATTATGATGTAATTGTAATTGTTATGAAAATTGTTTAAAATTAAGAGTTTACGATTGGAATGGTTCAAATTCAGATTTTCATGTTTGAAAAACAAATTAGTGTCATTTGTTTTCCTTTGGAAGACTCCGTTCCTTTTTAATTCATTTGTGTGATGTCATTGACAAAAATAAACTGGTAATTACCAACCCCTTCTAGAGTGTCCTTGAGGAAATCACCAGATTGAGAGTAACTTCTACAAACTCAAAAACTGCATAATACAGGATGAATCCACAAAGGTGCGCCATTGTGGAATCTAGCAGCAGCCACATGCTGAGATAGGTGATATATCCAAAGGGAAGATGAACTAAGCATCTGTGGAATACTTCTTGGCTCAGTTTCCAAAGACTAGATAAGAGTTCAGTAATTTTCAGTTTTATCCTTTGGAAGATGTACTTCATGAACAAGCAGGTATCACATGACATAACATTGCCCAATTTGAGGATTCCTTGGGAAAAACACATTTTTGCAGGATTGTCCAAAGTCGTTATAACAATTCTGTTAGTGCCCCAAAGTAATGCAGCCACTGAAAGAGATTTTAGCATTTTGCGTAAAAACAAAACATAATTTCTGCCAACTCTTAGCACAACTTTGAATTCATTACTAATGGAAAGAATTAAAATGATTTCTTCAAAAAAAGTATGCCATCTAACATTTACCGAAAATCAGTTGAGTGATGCCAAGAAAGCAACTAGGTCATACATTTCAAGTTTTAAGACCGCCAATGTCACTTCAGGTTCTCTGCCAGCCAGTGCTGGTACTTTCACAAATGTTTCGTAAACACAGGGAGAATGATTTCATTATGCCTAGTTACATGCAGGAAAAAGAGGATGTGGATGGAGACATCAAAATTTGACTTAAAAAAAACTTTCTTTAACATGCACACTCACTGAAATATGTTAACCTGCACTCTTACTTTAAGTTATCTTGCATTTGTGTGCAATTTGTCTAGATATAAATATATAGCCTATATAAATAAATATTAATCTGGAAATCACAAAATTTAAGATGTTCTGTTCTGAGGAAGATGATAATTAGCCATTAAGTTTTTCTCCCCCCCCCCCCCCCCCCTCACCCAGACACATTCCTACTGTACACATCAGAATGATGTAATATGCTGCCCCTATCTCATCTGCAACCTCACAGAAACTGTTTTCACAGTTTTGATGATTCCTTATTCACTTATTTCCCTTGGTCCCTTTCTAAACCCACCCCCTCCCCTCTTATACATATTAGGTTGCCTTACTATTTGCCATATTCAAAAGTTGGAACATATGGGAACAGCTGCAAAGGGGATCTGTCATTAAATGGGCTAATGGATACGATCAAGAAATTAGAAGAAACAGCTGAATTAGGTGGTGCAGCAGGATATGGTGTCCCATTCTCATGGCAGTTGGTGAAGTTGTAGCTGTCGCTGACCACGTAGCAAATGCCTCAAATTCTGCAGCCAGTTCTCGAGCTGTGGCACAGCAATTATCTCTCCTGTGGTCAACAGTTCAAACAATTTTATGGCTCATCTTACACTGGTGTCCATACTAGATTCATAATGTGCCCCAAATGCAGCCCCAGGGAAGGCTACAACTCCTTGACTTTGCCCTTCAATTTTTTGGCACACGTGGCAACAGACGACATAGGGCCATGAAAGCTCAGAACTGTCACATGTGGGTCCCTACTCCCCCAAACATGCAGGAATATCAACTATACTCAGATTATGTGGCTGTGTGTGTGTTGTGGTTTCACAAGCTCCTCCATTCTCAGTCTGATGTGAGGATGACAACATGTGAGCCTGTTTTGTGTACAGTAACAGCTGCATGTTATAAAGACTTCCTCGTGCAACATGTGATTCCACCTTTGCCAGCATGGAACTGTGTCTACACCACTATTTTCATGCAAGATGGGGCAACACACTCACTCGCCAGGTAAAAGATGTGCTTAGGGAAAATTTTTGTGATGACCAAATCATCTCTAAACCCTTTAAAGATATATGGCCTTCCAGATCCCCCTACTTATACACATGTGACTTCTGGTTGTGGAGATATTTGAAGGATTGTGTCTATCAGGGATGTATATGGACGCGTCATGATCTGAAGGATAACATACAACACGTCGCCCACAGACACTGGATATGCTGCAGTCAACTGTCGACCGTGCTGTTGCGGATGCAGCATTTTGCTCAGCGGGGAGGCCATATTGAATGCACATTGTAACTTTCGACCGTATCCTAATAAATGTGCCAGAACCACTGTTATCAAGTGTTTGATCATTCTTTTCCTATTCCTGCACCCACACAACACCCCCTGCCTCTCCCCTCCCCCTCCCAAACGCACGAGAGAGCTTATTACAGGGAACTCGTATTCTGGAGGATGCTGTTCACACCTGCCTCTGTCCATCTATATTTGGGTGATACAAGGGCAGATCAGAAAGTAAGTTGCACTTCGACATTATGACAATTTATTAAACCACCTATACAAAAGCAACACAGCTATGATTACATACCATGTAAGTTCACTTTTCCACACAGTCTCAAAGAGAAATGTTGGCAGAAAACATGGAAGTGGTGCAGCTGTTCCTTTGTGTCGTGGCGTCTGATGCTACAACTGGCAAATCGTCAGTCACAAGAGGTAGTGTGTTCTGTTGAAATTCCATATACATTTCAGGTTCAGATGTTAACACAAAAAGAAAGAGATGAAGTAATTTCACAGAAATAACACCAATCCAGATACTGTTCATGATTTGACATTGTCATTCCAATGGATCACTTACCCAGAACCTTGTGTGAAGATCCTGCCTTCTAGAACCTATTCTAGTCTCATTGCTCTTCTTTGGCATTACTCTTTCTCAGAGAATATCACCTTTCACAAGTGTCAAGAAAAAAGTAGCTGAACTCACATTTCATTTTTTATTGCCTTTTTTAGGGTGACATAGATACTATTAGAGTAGGTGTGGCATCATTTTTAGAGCACCAACAGCTGTACAACTGTAGCATGTGACTTTTAGCAAAACCAATGGTTGTCCAGCTGTGCTTATAGATTGTACAGAACTCTTTTTGAAGAGAAGTAATGTTAAATTTCACACATTAGTCAGTATTATTAGTTTGAAATAGTGGCATTTCTTGAAAGCTGCTAAACCATTGTTTCTATCTAGCTAATGTTTGCCAACAATTGTGTGATTATGTTACAACCATACCATGTGTATGCTGTTTGCCCAGTCTTAGTATCTGTGATTGGTGCATGCATAGTAAATCTGTCACCACATGCCCAATTCTTTTTAGTTATTGTGAGTAATCTGTCAACTTGTAGATATTGCAACAATCTCAATTAAAAACCATTTATAAAAAAGTATTGTAGGATGAGAAGAATATTTCAGAGGGAAGTGTTATGGAAATCTCTTCTAGACATGTGGAGGGAAGCTCTGTACTTCCTTTCATTGTGAAAATGTTAGTGTGTTACCAAGGGTTTGATGTCATACTTGGTTTAATACTGAAATGGCATAGAAGAGGTGTAGATGTGTGATAAAAGTATTAACTTATGGATGCATTTTATGATACTTATATGCAAACATATATCATTTTCCTGTATAATCAGTCAGAACACACTATTTTGCCTAAAAGGCTAAGATTGTAGGGACAAGAACTTTAAAATACGTGTTGGTAATTAGTGATATGATATTGAAGGCTTATACTTTTTATAACGGAACTGGTGGATTTGGGTTGACTGGACACCTCACGGTACCAGGCAACTTGTAATTCCAAATACTTTATTACTGCACCCTGCTGTAGTTCAGTACAGGAAATGGCAGGCGCCTTCTGCTTGTTTGGGCTTTGCTATGCCTTGCAGCATGTATAATAAACATTAGGGTGGCTACTTGCGTGGAAAGTAATGTGAAGTCTATTATTTGGGTACTGCTGTGTCAACTATATCCTGCACACTCTGTCATGGGACGATCGTGCTTGCCTGCAGCTGGCACTGCTATAATTCACTTCTAATTCAGTGCGTTTTTGCCCAAATATTACTGGTGTCTTACATTCCTCTCTCCTTTACCGACCCAGTCCCTTAGGTTGCCTTAAAACTATATTATCCCTATGCTAATTAGAGTTTCAGCTTCATTGGTAGCAGGTTCAGTTGGCTCTAATCCACATCTTACTCCAAATTGCTCTTTCCACCATCTTTTATTATACTGTGCTTATTCTAAGATTCAACTTATCCACTGTTACTACAATATTAGTGCAAAGTGTAACTTTCTCTCTATAACCCTTTCATAACTCTTCTTCTTCCTCTGTATCCACACACCTGCTCTTGTCCTCTGTAATTCACAATATCCACGTACCTTTACTCTGACAAACATCACCATCCACCACTGGATATATATTGTCTACTTTCCTGCCATTAGGCAGGAGATTGAAATGCACACTTTTTCCCCATTGGGTCTTGCTTCCACCATTGCCAGGTTGCAAATTTCCTGCCTAGATGCCATGAACAATTTTAATTTTAGTGGTAGTTCTTTTTGCACTTCATGTAGTGCTTCCAAATACTGGTAGGGTGATGACAAATTCAGCACCATTTACCTTTACAAAGGCTGCTGTATGGCTTCCAACAATTCTGACACTTTCCTGTGTGCTTCCCACATTCTGTTTCTCCAGGATTGCAACCACTTTGTTCATACTATTACCATGTTCCTACAAGGTAGATATGCTATCATTGATGCTGAACTTTACTGTGCAAGTTCAGAGGTTTTTAGATGTGATGATGGCAGATGCCAAAACGACGTAATAAATAAATATAATTTTAGTGACCTAGATGGTTTTTATTCTTATTGAAAAAAGGTGTTAAGAGGTTTCACACCAGATTTGTTCAGTCTTCATCACATGAAGTACATAAAGAAGAAAGGGACTTTGCAGTTGCTGTCTTCGGTTTGAGCAAGAAACTTGAAGATGCCACTATCACTGATAACCTTGAGGATGAAGAACTGTTGCCTTCTTATGACATTACCGACGTTGAACTAATTTATAACCCTTCTACTGATGATATAACTAATGACTATGTACCTTTAGAGTATTTAAAGATGATCATTGAAACAAAGCAGAAACGCTAGTAGTTAAAACAGTTATGTATCATTTTAGAAGGTTCAGGGACAGGAACTACCTATTTTGTTATCAGAATTATAATGGACAAGAAGGAATTGAACTTCAGAAACTCAAGATCATATTGGAGTGTGTTTGGTTCACTTGTCAAGAGGCAAGGGCAGATCTCATGACTGTGCATGATGATGATATAGACTTCCTTCTCCTCTACTCATTGTCTTCCATGAACCAAGTGGTATATTTGATCCCCTTGTGCAAAAGAACATGAACCATCCAAATGAATACATAACAGCTTCAAAATTGGGCAAAATGGACAGGCAGACATTGAAAATGGTGAGATAACTGTTTCTTTCCCAGTGTGTGAACAAAATGTTGTTTGGTTCTGGATTCATTTTTACTCCATCAAGAGGCACACTTTGTAATTCCAGATAAATGCACAAAGGTAACAACCATTCCACCTGGCGCAACGTGCCTTGTTCAACTTATGGATGTATACTTCTATTGCCAGTGGAAAAAATACGCTAAACATTTTTGTGAGTGAAGTTTACTCAATAACATTGATATTACTCCACAGCTGCAACACTCACACCAACTTTCATGAACTCGTCCATAATCTGTTCAGTGCAACAATATTCAACAATGTGATCAATCATGCCTGGAAGAAAGTTACCTTTCCAGTTGCATGTGCTGCTTTTGGTGCTCCTGAGTGTTATTTGGAATACAAACATTTCAAGTTGCAAAATACCCAAATGCAGACCTGTATCATTTATCCAGTGTGCATATTTTGGTCGGATTGTGTTTTGATGGGTCTCTGTATCACGACCTAAAAACATTTTTCATAATAGGTACTTACAACTAGATGGAATAACTAACTAAATAATAATAACCATTATATTATACTGTTTCCTGTCCTATTGATTGTTACACCACTATCTATAAGGTTAACCATGTATAATTACCACTTTGGGCAGATAAAATTGGTGTAGTAAGTGTTGATTACACCTTAAATTTCCATTGTAATTAATATTATTTCATTATTGGTGAAACTCTTTGTCAGTGTATGTAGTTAGTATCATCCTTACTAATTATCTGACCAAGATATGTCACAACTTACAATACAAAATTACAGTTCTCAGTGCTCAGTGTTAGACTTGCAGCCCTTAGTCTCGGAAGTAACTCCCTTGTGTTTTGTATGTGCTGTTTCATGCCATTGAAAATGCGTAATAAAGATACACCATGCACAACCCTGTCCAGCAACCTCTGAATCACCACATGTGATTTTGTTTTGTTCAAAAGGCATTCTTCTGAATTGACAATGTCCCCATAGCAAATAAAATGTTTTTGGTTGGGCCTTTAGAGCTACTTCTAGATGGATGTACCCACTTTCCAAGACCCTCATAAAAATACACTTTATTTCAGCCATTTAATGTATATCTTGCACTCTTCCAGTTGTTCAGCAGAGGGACGCATTTATCATAGTAATGGCATTTAGGTCAAAACCTGTACTCCTGTGACTCACCTGTTAATATACAGGGTGCCCATTTATCTTGGTCATATCTCTGGAACAACAATAGGGTAAAATGACTTTCACCGGTATCAATGTAAGGCAGGGAATCATGAATGTAAATATGAGAGTTGGAACTTAAATATTGGCAACTATTTATTCACAACCTATACAAAAATTTTCATGTTTGCACCTGTTACTGTCATTCAAAGTACTTCACCAGCATCTTGTAGAACCCGTTGCCAGTGATGTGGACGGTGTATTATACCATTAGCAGAGCCTGTTCTGTTGATGGTGCAAATGGAGCAATCTACTGCCTGTCGAATCTCTGGAACAGTTTTGAAGCAAATGGCATGAAGTGTTTCTTTCATCTGTGAAAACAAATCAGTCACAAGTACTTAAGTCTGTGGAGTATGGTGCATGGTATAGTACTTGCTAGTTCCATCGACTGAACAGAGCAGCCACAGCTCGCAGTATATACGCACACGCATTGTTGAGCAAAATGATGGGTGTGCTATCAGTGACAATAGTAGATTCCGTTGCGTAGTGTCTCCACAGCAGTGTTGCCACTATTTAGGTTCCTACCCTCATATTTTAAAACATTCTAAAACGAATATTTACATTCTTGAGCCCCTGCCTTACATTGATACTGAACAGTTTCTGGCACTCTGTCATTATAGAACTTTTAAAATCACTGATTTGAGGCATTAGCCTGGCATGTAATTCAGTGATTGTGAAGTTGAAGGGACTGCATCATATGCCAAGTCAATCCCTGTGTAGGGTGATGCAATAGCCAACAGTGTACACAAGGGCTTGGATATAAAGTAATGAGGATTATTATATTTCTCTGAAATGTTTTTATTTTTAGAAGTACTTATACGGGATGGGGCAAATACAAGTGGCCAGTGAACAGAGTTCCAAGGTACAAAGAAACACAACATAGAATAGAAAATACACTACTAACTTGAATAGAGCAGGTGTTGAAAGTGATTACCATTCATCTCTTGGCACTTTCAGACTATGGTCAGCAAGTTGCTGAAGTCGGATCGAACCTGGACAACTGGAATTGCTACCATATCATCAGAAATTTTCTGCTGCACCTCTTGAAGACAAACAAGAATTGCTGTGGTACATGTTAGATGCGAGGGCTCCTAAATCGCACACCGTCAGATCAGGTTACCTGGGTGTTCAGCTAAGGACACAAGCAGACTGACCTCTGCTAACAACTCTGTCATGCATAGAGACACTGTAAATTTTATCAAAGGTTCGTCTGTCTGTGGACAGTTGCTTCATCTTGTTGAAAGTAACTGTAGGTTATTTCCTGCTTCATTAATGTTCCTACAAATCATATCAACTCATCTGGATCACCTGCAGTTACACACCTTCACTGTAATTCCCTCCATTACTTATGACCTTTTGCCAATTGTCTGAAAGATGTATACCATCTGCAAGTCTATTTCCATTGATGCCCTGTGGCAGTGTTTTTCAACCTGTGGTTCATGACCCTCAGGGTGTGTCACAGTCTTCCTGGCTGTGTCACCATCATAGGAGGAAGTACTTGCACCATAAAGTAACTAGGATTCGACAATACAAAAAAGTATGCCTAAGTAAATTTTATTTTATGTTAAAATTATGGAGTTCTATGTGTAACATTCATTATGAACTGAATACATCATAGATTGTGGTACAAATACAGTGTGTTAATGATGAATAAGTGAAGTCTGAAAACTTTTCAGGAAAAGAATTTGATACAATAAATAATTATGAAAAATTAAAAAAATTACTTCTTTACAAATTGTCTATACATTAGAACCTTTCTTAGTAAGGATAATTCGCTTCTGAGTCTTGCCTGAAATGCGAAACACTCGTTAACAAAATAAATTTTTCTGTTGGAAATTACATAACAATAGGATATGTGTACTGTTCCAAAAATATACAAAAACAACTTCATCCAACAATTTAAAAGAAAGCTGAAGCAAAAGAAACAAGATTAAATTTGTTTCCTTTCAAATAACATATTTTTGTTACGGCTCATGAGGGGGGGTGGGGGGAGGAGCATTGCCACAATATTTTTATTTATTGGCGGTTGCCACAATGTTATTACGTAGCGGGGGGGGGGGGGTTGCTTATTCTAAAAGGTTGAAAAACACTGCCCTATGGCATGAATAATTTCGTCTTGGGTGTTGTACCAGATCCCCTGCAGTGGTTCTTTCGTTTTTGCAAAGAGATCATAATCACAAAAACTTGTGTTGGGTGGGTACTCAGGGTGTTCCAGAATACCTTATTGCCAGCCTCGCGAGAGTTCGTGTATAGCAGTAGTGGTGTGGCATTGTGTATTGTCATCCAGAATGGTAGGATTCTGTTCCATAAAATGTCATAGCTTTTGTCTAAGTGCTGGGTGAATATGATATTGCATTTCATGGAACAGCACTCCCATAATTCTTACATGACAATGCGCTACGCCACACTGCTGCTGCTGTCAACGACCTCTTGTGCTACTGCCAATGGGAGATTCTGGAACATCCACTGTACTCCCTGTGCTTACTATCCCTTTGCCAAAGTGAAAGAACCCTGTGAGGGATCTGGTACATCACCAGAGATGACATCATCCACACATAGGGTGCCACCTTCCTTACATTTAGCTAATGGTCATAAATAACGGGGGTTGATTATATTGAAGGTATGTAACTATAAGTATCTCTATCAATAAAGTAATTTCAGAGTAAAATAATAGTCCTCATTACTTTTTATCCACCCTTATATAAAGGCATCTTGACAACCCACTGGCAATGATATCACCTGACAATGAAATGCTTGCTCGAAATCACTTAAAGTTTAAACTGTTTGATGCGTCTGGAATCGTGAGAATATTTTTATTTAACATTTGACCATGAGACTATTCATTCTTACAACAGGTTACAATATCTAAATACACTAAAGAGCCAAAGAAGCTCATATAGCCATTCATATGTAAACACTCAGTGGAAGATGCTGCAGTTGGCAATGCCTGCATAAGAAAACAGGTCTTAGGGCTTGGGCATATGATCAGTTACTGCTGCTACGATGGTAGATTATCATGATTTATGTGAATCTCAACGCTGGTGCATGAGAGATGGGACACAGTAATGAGGTGGGGAGTTTTCCCTACCACCATTTCATGAGTGCACCAGAAATATCGGTAAAACATCAAATCGTCAGGAAAAACATCTTGCAAGAACTGGACCAATAATGACTGAAGAGAACAATTTCGTGTGACAGAAGTACAAACCTTCTGCAAATTGCTGCAAATTACAATGCTGTGCCATCAACAGGTGTCAGTATGTGGAACAGTTATCAAATTATCATCAATATGGGTTTTTGGTGCCGAAGGCCCACTCGTGTACACGTGTTGACTGCACAACACAAAGCTTTATACCTCGTCTGAGCTCGTAAACACTGACATTAGACTGTTAACGACTGGAAATGTGTTGCCTTGTCTGACGAGTCTCGTTTCCTATAGTATTGAGCAGAGCGGCTGGACATGTATGGGTATGGCAATAACCTCGTGAATCCATGGACCCTGAATGTCGGCAGGGGACTGTTTAAGCTGGTTGAGGCTCTGAAATGGTGTGGGATGTTTGCAGTTGGAGTGATATGGGACCCCTGATACATCTGAAGTAGAGGTAATATCAGCTTACTAGCTTAATGTAACACACAAATAGTAAATAGTGTTATAACAGGAACATCAAGATACATATGCATACGTTTAAAGCAGGCTGCAATTTTCATAAGAACGCACCAGTGAATCTTCTGTCTGCTGTACTAAAAATTACAGCCAAACACGGCGCATATATTGTCCATTATGTCAACACTACAAATGTGGCGTACTTCTATTACTTTAGTCCTATTTCTTAAGACTATTTTATCATTAACTTAACAGTTGTTTACAAGCCCTTTATGGTAGTAATATGGCAATGAGTGCTTCAGTGACACCAATGATACTGCATAAGGCATTTTGGGGCCCTATATGATATTAGGCAGGTGTACCAGTTTCTTTGTGATGTTATCTGTGTTAATAGGAGAGAGTCACAAATAGATATGATAGGTTAGTTTGAAGATTACATATATGTGAGAAATTATTCTACTCATTGGTAATGTGCTAGAAACTGATAAAGATGCATGCCCCTTTTAAGGAACAATTATATGTAACAAGCTGCCTTTGCTGAAAGATGAAAAGTGTAGTTTATGAAAGCTACAAATTCAATTAAAAGCAGGTTAAGTTGGTTGGGGGGGGGGGGGGGGGGAGACCTTAGTTCCAGTATTTTCTTTTGTTCTTGATTCAATAACTGTTTCCTTAATTAATCCAGCAGTTCCTACTTAGAAAAAGTAATCTACCCTAATGTTTTTCTTTTCTTTCCCTTTTTTAAGTAAAAAATTGTTGATATCAAGGATCTAATTTATTTCAAACTTAGTATTTCAATGGGTGATAACTACACATACAATAAGCTTAGTTACTAAGAATTGTTTCAATTTTGCTTTAGTGTAAGTTTTGCAATATGCCACCAGAGGATAGCAGTAAATTTTTACACATATTTCTTCATCAAACCGTAATTACTTTGACAAACAGCTATTTACTACCCTATTTGCAATCTTACAAATGCAAAAGTTCCGTGAGTAAGTAGTTGTTGATGTCAAATTTTTGTATTTAGTAACATCCCCATAGCAATGATTTTATAATTATAATGTAATCATCCAGAATCCTGTTTCTTTGTTTTTTCTTTGAAATATTTCCTTTAATTTTCTATGCTCTTTTTCAGATAATGTGAAAAATACACATTAATATTACGGGCACAATGCTGACACTGTACTATATGGTGACATCCATAATTCACGGATGGCGCTTAAGACAGATGGCAGCAAGAATAAGAAGACTAATAATGTTAAACAGTAGCCTTGTTCTCTATAAGGAAATGAAAGTTGTAGCATTTCTTGGAAACAGTTAGTATACCATCAGATATCTGGATCTTGAAAATTGTCATACTTTACTACACTAACTGGGTTACTTTTTGCAGGTGGCCTGGTATCAGAGATGCGTGGAATTAGTTCAAAGTGTTGTTTCAATAAATATCAAGCACGTCTTAGTGAACTAATCTGGTGTATTGGCAACAGACGTGCTATAACAGTCTTCCCAAAAGTAAGCTCTCTGTTTCTGATGTCTTCACTTTTTATTTTAAATTAGTATGTATTACATATTATGGGAAATGTTGTTTGAATACTCAGATCATGAGTTATTAAGCTACATTATTACAGAGTCCAAATATTCGGAGTAATATCACTATGGTTAGAAGTTAAGTCTCACAGAAAATTTGTCATGCCATATAAAGATACATTACTTTTGTGACTAGATAGAAATCTACTCTAAATTCCCGCTTAGACAATAATGATTTTTCTAATAGCCACAAAAACAGATGATAGGAAGGAGAATAGTTGATACGTGTATTCATTTCACACATTGATCAGCCCTGTCAAAATTTACTATCCTATTCAGTAGTATCAGCAATGTAGCTTATCATGAAGTGGCTTATTGCTGAAAATGATATGCCATTGTTACCAAAGTCTGTAGATGTCTATTTGTTGTGTGGAGCCAGTGTCGAGGTCCCGCTACCTTAAGACACTGGACTTTGATGGAAGTTAGAGCAGTACAGAGTGCCACTTAATGGTGGTGTTTTACTGTATCTACCAACAGGGTGCTTGCTATATGTGAAATCCTTACACTTCATTTGCAACTCTGGGAAGGGGTTACCTGTTATTTGTAGAAAAAGGAAACTGAGTCCCAAATATCTTTCTCCAGCAATGAGTGCTTGTGAAATGATGAAGAAGTTGGGGCAATTTTCTAATGGGCCTTTTTACTCCAGTAAGGGAGAGAATGGGATTGTGATTTCTCCATTCCTGTAAACCAGTTCATTATGGGACATTAAAGTCGATGCTACTATATCCTGTAGTTGTAGAGCTGAAGGCCTCAGGAATGTACAAACTACATGATGATGTGTGGGACTTCACAGGCACTCTTGTGAGAGAGCTATCTATTGGTGGGCAGACATTGTCATAAGGAATACACCAAAATGTTTCGTCAGGAAGGATGGGCAAAACATTGTCGTGAAGAATGCACTAAAATTTTCAATCAGGAATGATTAATTATAAAGTCAAAAACTTGGGCAAAGATGGGACCACTCTCCATTAAGGAGAGAAGGGAACTGAGATCATAATATATGGAACTAGCCAATCAAGAACCATGTGATGCACTATACCACAATTTGTGCCATGTTCATAGCTAAACAGGTGACGTGTGATGCTAATGAACTAGGTATTCAGTTTTCATGGTATCCCAGCTATAGCTATTGAGGAGTGTAAGTAGAGAGGACTTGAGTGAAATGAAGCAAACTATGGCAGTGTAGTGGTTGAGACATTGGGCTGACATTCAGGAAGATGACAGCTCAAATCCCCCCCCCCCTCCCCCTTCCCCTCAGGGGGCTCAGCATTAACTTAACGAGTATAGGTATGGCTAACCCGGGGTCCCTGCACTGGGGACTGGTAAGCGTTGCCAGTCCTCCGACACCGTAAACTCTGGTAAGGCTTCAGTGACCACCGTGTGGAGCGGTGATGGAACGTTGTGTATAGTATAAGGCTTACCTAGGCATGAGGAGCTCTATCTAGGTGGGTATTTAGTTCCCTAGTTGCTCATGGGACCGGGCTGGATCTTTAGAGTGGTTTTCAACCTCCAATCTAAGAAGAGGGCTCGGGTAGCCAGTCATCCTGATTCGGGAAGTTGTTGTTGTGATCCTCAGTCCTCAGACTGGTTTGATGCAGCTCTCCGCACTACCCTGTCCTGTGCAAGTCTCTTCATCTGAGAATATGTTTGGCAACCTACATCCTTTTGAATCTGTGTACTGTAATCATCCCTTGGTCTCCCTATAAGATTTTTACCCCACACACTTACTTCTAATGCTAAGTTGACAGTTCCTTGATGTCTCGGAATGTGTCCCACCAATCTATCCCTTCTTTTAGTCAGGATATGCCAGAAACTCCTTTTCTTCCCCATTCTGTTAAGCACCTCCTAATAATAATTTCGTGCAGCTCATTGGCCTGTTGCAAGTCTTTCAATTGGATGCCACTTCAGCGACTTGCGTGTCCCTAGCCTAAACAAGGTATCCAACTGGGGAAAGGGGACCTACATCTTAACGTGGAATCCGAACCATGTGTCGTTTCTGGCGACTCCTCACAACTTTGAGAGGTGAAGGACCGGGTCAGACAGGGTTTCGAACACACGAACCTTCGGTTTCCAGTCAAGCACTTTACCCCAAGACCACTGGGCCACCTCCTCATTAGTTACTTGATCTACCCATCCAATTTTCATCATTTGTCTGTAGCACCACATTTCAAAAGCTTCTTTCATCTTTTTGTCTGAACTCCTTACCGTCCATGTTTCACTCCCATACAATGCTACTTTCCAGACAAATGCTTTCAGAAAGGGCTTCCTGACATTTAAACTAATATTGGATGTCAACAAATTTCGCTTCTTCAGAAACTCTTTTCTTCCCATAGCAATTCTGCTTTTTATGTCTTCTCTACTTTGGCCATCAAAAGTTATTTTGCTACCCCAATAATGACTTTTATTGTCTCATTACCTAATCTGTCATTCCATTCTGAGATTTTCTGACATTCCATTACATTACCCTCATTTTACTCTTGTTAATGTTCATCTTATAGCTTCCTTTCAAGACACTGTTCATTCCATTCAATTGCTCTTCCAGATGCTTTGCAGTCTCTGACAAAATTACTATGTCATTGGCAGACTGCAAAGTTTATATTCCCTCTCCCTGAACTTTAATTCCCTCTCCAAATTTCTCCTTGTATTCCTTCACTGTTTGCTCAATGTACAGATTGAACAACATTGGGGAAAGGCTACAACCCTGTCTTACTCCTTTCCCAACCTCTGCTTCCCTTTCTTGCCCTTTGACTCTAATAATTGCTGTCAGGTTTTTGTGTAGGTTGAATAAAATTCTTCGCTACCTATATTTTACTCCTGCTACCTTCAGAATTAAAAAGATTGTATTCCAGTCAACATTCTCAAAAGCTTTCTGCAAATCTACAAATGCTAAAAACGTAGGGTTACCTTTCCTTAGCCTATCTTCTAAGGTAAGTCATAATGTGAGTTTTGTTTCCTGTGTTCCTACATTTCTCCTAAATCCAAACTGATCTTCCCCAAGGTCAGATTCCACAAGTTTCTCTTCATTCATCTATAAATAATTCGTGTTAGTATTTAGCAACCATGACTTATTAAACTGATAGTTCTGTAATTTTCATATTTGTCTGCACTTGTTTTCTTTGGAATTGGAATTACGATATTATTCTTGAAGTCGGAGGGTATTTGCCCTGTCTCATAAATCTTGCATACCAGGTGGAGCAATTTTTTCATGACTGGCTCACCTAACGATATCAGCAGTTCAGGTGGAATATCATCTACTCCAGGGGCCTTGTTTCAACTCAAATCCTTTAGCACTATGTCAAATTCTTCTCATAGTATCATATCTAATATCTCATCTTCCTCCACTTCGTCTCCCATTTCTGGAATACCCTGCCTTCAAGTTTGTTCCCTTTGTATAGGCCCTCTATATATTCCTTCCACAATTCAGTTTTGCCCTCATTGCTTAGTACTGGTTTTCCATCTGAGTCCTTGATATTCATATAGCTGTTTCTCTTGGCTCCAAATA
Organism: Locusta migratoria; assembly: GCA_026315105.1. NCBI lineage: Eukaryota > Metazoa > Arthropoda > Insecta > Orthoptera > Acrididae > Locusta > Locusta migratoria. The sequence continues at coordinate 76,617,671 of CM048755.1, read as the reverse complement.
TATATTTTATTTTCCTGTAGGCAGTCTTTATCTTTCCCCTAGTTTATACATTCTTCTACGGTTCTGCATTTGTCTTCTAGCCACTCCTGCTTAGCCATCTTTACATCCTGTCAATGTCATTTTTCAGACGTTTGTACTCCATTTTGCCTGCTTCACTTGCTGAATTTTTATATTTTCTCCTCTCATCAATTAAGTTCAGTATACACTGTGTTATCCAGGGATTTCTATTAGGCCCTGTTGTTCCACCTATATGATCCTCTGTGGCCTTCACTACCCTATCTCTCAGCACTACCCATTCTTCTTCTACTGTATTACTTTCCCCCGTTTCAGCCAATCCTTGCCTAATGTGCCCTCTGAAACTCCCAACCACCTAAGGCTCCTTCAGTTTGTCTGGGTTCCATCTCCTAACTTTTCTGCCTTTCTGCAGTCTCTCAAGTTTTAATCTGCAGTTCATAACCAATAAGTTATATTCAGTCTTATGTATGCCCCTGGATATGTCTTACAGTTTAAAACCTGGTTTCTAAATCTATGCCTTACCATTATAAAGTCAATCTGGTACCTTCCAGTGTCTCTTGGTATATTCCACGTATACAGCCTTCTTTCATGATGATTATACCAAGTTTTGGTGATCATTAAATTGTGCTCTGCACAAAATTCTACCAAGTGATCTCCTCTTTCATTCCTTTTTCCCAGTTCATATTTACCTCATACATTTCCTTCTCTTCCCTTTCCTACTATAGAGTTTGTCTCCCATCACAATCAAGTTTTCGTCTCAATTAAATTTATGAATGATTTATTTGATCTCCTCATACATTTCTTCGATAACCTCCTCATCAGCCATGCTAGTTGGCATATAAACTTGCTCTACTGTGGCCAGTGTTGGTTTTGTGCTATCTTTGCTATGATAATGTGTTCACTATGCTGTTCATAGTAACTTACCTGCATTACCACCAACTGATTTTGTATTTATAACCCTGAACTCACCTGACAAGAAATCCTGTTCATCCTGCCACTGAACTTCACTAATCCCTACCATATCTAACTTTAACCTATCCATTTCTCTTTTCAGATTTTCTAGCTTGCTTATGCGATAAAGGGTTAGAACATTCCACGCTCCGACCCGTAGAATGCCTGTTTTGTTTTTCTTGATGACGACATCCTCCTGAGTTTTACCTCCAGAATATTTTACCCAAGAAGACGGCATCATCATATATTCATACAGTAGAGCTGCATGTCCTCGGGAAAAGTAACGACTGTAGTTTCCCCTTGCTTTCAGCCGTCCGCAGTAACTGCATGGCAAAGCCATGTTAGCTGATGTTAAAAGGCCAGCTCAGTCAATCATCCAGACTGTTGCCCTTGAACTACTGAAAAGGCTGCTGCCCCTCTTCAGGAACCACACATTTGTCTGGCCTCTCCACAGATACCCCTCCGCTGTGGTTGCACCTACGGTACGGCTATTTGCATCGCTGAGGCACGCAAGCCACCCCACTTTGGCAATGTCTGTGGGTCATAGGGGTGGGATTTGGGGAGTAAGAACAAGAATTTCTTGTATAGTAACAGAACACATGCTGTTGTGCAGAATGTGTTTATTGTCGTGAAGCAAAAAGACTGCTCATTTGAATAACTTTCACCTTTCTATATTCAAAAAGGCCTTGATGGAATTGCTGGCAACTTAAAATCAGTGAAACACTTGTGAAATGGGACATCAAATTGTAACAAAAGCATAGTAATAGGTAAAAAGAAACACATTGCCATCCTATGTTACATCAGGTCTAAGCATAAGTAATAAAGAACCTATAATATAACACATAAAGTAGTTTAATTTTTAATTTTTTCCAGGAATTCCAAAATAGAATAGAAAGAGTGAGCCTTGAGGAAAATTATCAGATTAGCCTTGAAAGTCCAAGGATTTCTACAAAGCGTTTTGAATTCTTGTGGCAGTTTATTAAAGCTGGATGCAGCAGAACACTGCACACCTTTGTGCACAAGGGTCAAGGTGGTGTGATCCAAATGCAGAGTCAATTTCTGTGAAGTATTAACTGAGTGAAGCTGCTAACTCTTTGCAATAGCCACATATTATTAACAACAAACACCATTAAAGATAATATGTGTTGAGAGGCCAATATCAGAATTCCCCGGCTACCAAACAGAGGTTGACAAGAAGTGCTCGAGCTTACTCCACATATTGCTTGACCTGCCCATTTCTGCACAGTAGGGCCTACGTAACCTTTTTGAATCATAGAAGTTATCCCAAAAAATAACACCATACATCATAAGCAAAGTAGACCGCTTTTCATGTTGAACTATAATTGATTTCAGAAACTATTCAAATGGTAAACAACACAGCATTTACTTCCTGACCAATATTCTGAACACGAGTTTTCCATGGTTGATATGTGAATGCATAAAGATTTGAACTGTTCAGTCTCAATTATCATGTGCTCATTCTGTGTAGTTAAAATGCCAGTTTTTGTTCAGTTGTGTGTTAGAAACTGTAAAATCTTTCTACAAAGGTATTAATTGTTTGCGCCATATTTTTCGTTAGTTGAATTTTATGACTGTTGGAGTAAAAATAATGTTGAAAGGGTAGTAGAGGTGGGGGTTGGGGGGGGGGGGCAATTGAACGTTTGGCAGTGCGGGTAATTTTTTTTTAAAGCTGCTCTTAGAGCAGCTGAAATCTAGCCAGTCGGGAGGGGGGGGGTAAAGCAGTCAACAATACGAAGATTCGTTTGAACACCTGAAAACCACATCACTTTACCCTGTTTGCAGATGGTATACCATTGCCTTCCTCTTTGAGGTAACTTACACAGCCACTAACGGGGACCTACAGTTTAACATGGATTCCGAAACACGGTGAAACTCAAAACTTTTCACATCAACAACATTGCTACAGGTGAAAGAAGTGAAAAGTGACAGATAAAAATTCTAGGAATGAGCACTCTATCACTGATCCACAGTACATGTTGTAAATTGATATTATTTTCTACATTCACAATTCAAGATTGAGTTTGTCTTTCTGTTGGGTAGTAGGGCATTTGAAAATTATACTTTTACAGATGCTTCAAATGTTATTGTGTTGTGTATTGAGGGAAATGCTTGAGTGTAGTGATGGAAATGAATGGTAAATTATTCACTGAAGTTAACACAGTCACTGAAGGTAATATACTATGAGATGGGAAATCTTTCTCTTTTGGCTAAGTGACATCGTGTATTACTAATATCTTGTTGAATTTCTGCTTTGTATGTGCTGCTTGGATTTTACTGGTTTAATCCAATAAATGGTTCACTAACAGTTCTTGGTTTTTTTGCTATGCCACTTATTGCATGTTAAAGAAAATTCATTATTCTTTGGGAGTATGAATATGTAAAGCTGTTGTCAAGTGAAAGTTGTTCCCATTTCTTAACCCTTTAACTGCTAATAATGTATACGTCTTGTATTTGCACGTACTCTGTGCTAATGATGTGTGTGTGCGGCAGCAGTCAACAGTGCCATGAGTATGAATGTTGCATATATACATTTCAATGTGATATTGCAACTTACGTGTACAAGCTTAGCCTCATTTGTTTGCTAGTCATAACAATATTGTCACAATACAACTTACAGGAAGCTGGAGACACTATCATTGTTTACTTATCAAAACTTTTGTATGTATTACAGTATCGGTGAGTGTTCAGACCAGTTATAAAATGTGCAAGAGCGGGTTATCTAACACTGAAGTAGAAAGTTTGCCTATCAACAGTGACAGTGATGATGAATTTAATTTAATTTTCCTTATCTTCTGATGAGGATTTTAGCCCTTCAACGTCTCAGGGCCAAGAACATCATTCTTCTCATGCTCTCCTTCCACAAGTGAAACGAATGATGACGAGAAACAGGATGACAACACATAGTGGTCCCCTCAAATGATAAAAAGAGGCAAGTCTGTACACAGTTTTCAGTGTCAGAAAAAGGAAATGTGTCCTGTGAGACATAAATTTTGATGCATCAAATTCGGGTGTAAATCTCACCCTTGCACATAATTGTAGTGCTCTGGACATTTTCGAGAGGTTTTTTACTACTGATTTAGTTTCACATATAGTAGAAGAAACTAACAGGTATCATAAAGCCGAATCAATTCATGGAGAGATACAGGTGTAGATGAAATGTATTGTTTTCTTACTGAACCTTGCTTATGCTGTGCATGGAGAAGCTGAATGTTACAGATTACTGGTCAAAAGCTTCTCTTCTTTGTACACCAATTTTCCATGAAATAATGCTTCAATATAGATATCAGTTTCTGCTCCGTATGCTTCATTTTTTTGACAACAATGTTCCTTCACAAGGGGACTGACTGTTCAATATAAATTGTGTAATATCTTCTGTGAAAGAAAAGTTCCGATCTGCTCTCACACCTTTACAAAATGTCTGTATTGACGAAACCCTTCTCCTGTTCAATGGGCGCCTCTCTTTCAAACAATACATTCTGTCTAAAAGAAGCCATTTTGGGATAATAAATTTGTTCTCTGTGACTGTGAAACTGGATTTGTACTGGATTTTTAACTTTACAGTGGTGCAACAACTGAAATAGAAACAAGTGAAAACTATTTAGGAAATTTGGGGAATATAGTGGCAGCACTTTAGAAACCTTATCTGGGACGAGGGCATACACTGTTTGACAATTCGTACACAAGTCCAGATTTGTTTCAGTATTTGCATGATATAGGAACTAATGTGAGAGGTACAGTTCACATATGAAAAACACGCCAAAACTGGAGAGTAAATTGAAAAAAGGAGAATTGGAAGCAAGGTCAACGGACACACTAATGGTAATGAAATGGCACGACAGGAGAGACATATGCATGTTGACTACGTGAAGTAGAGCCGAAATGGCATCAGTGGGAAAAAGCAAGTGCTAAAGCAATGATGAAGACCGCAAACCAAAGTGCGCGATGGACTATAATCAGCGTATAGGAGCCGTGGACAAATGTGACATGATACTAGGTGCAGCGGAATGTGTTAGAAAAGGCAGAAAATGGTACAAAACATTCTTTGCCCACATTCTAGATGTGTGCTAAGTTCCTATGTTATGTTCAATGTCCAGGCAGGGAAAAATGTGTCAGTGTCAGAGTTCCATCTGACTCTTATTCGAGAGCTTTAGACAAATACCATCACATAACAAAATATCTAGAGGATGCCAATCAGAAGAGGAAAGCCCATTGCAATTACAAGGAAGGCACTTTCCAAGCAATGTAGAATCGTCCTGCAAAGGAAACTGCTCTGTTAGAAGATGTGTTGTTTGCAGTAAGAGCAACAAAAGGAGGGAACCGAAGTAGGAGTTATGTTAGGTGTGCCACAGGGGAGTGTCATGGATCCATTGCTGTTCACGATATATATAAATGACCTTGCGGATAACATCGGAAGTTCACTGAGGTTTTTTGCGGATGATGCGGTAGTATATAGAGAGGTTGTAACAATGAAAATTGTATTGAGATGCAGGAGGATCTGCATCGAACTGACGCATGGTGCTGGGAATGGCAATTAAAGCTAAATGTAGACAAGTGTAATGTGCTGCAAATACACAGAAAGAAAGATCCTTTATCATTTAGCTACACTATAGCAAGTCAGCAACTGGAAGCAGTTAATTCCATAAATTATCTGGAAGTAGTTATTAGGAGGGATTTAAAATGGAACGACCATATAAAATCAATCGTCGGTAAAGCGGATGACAGACTTAGATTCATTGGGAGAATTCTAAGGAAATGCAGTCCGAAAACAAAGGAAGTAGGTTACAGTACACTTGTTCGTCCACAGCTTGAATACTGCTCACCGGTGTGGGATCCGTACCAGGTGGGATTGATAGAGGAAGTGGAGAAGATCCAACGGAGTGCAGCGCGCTTCGTTACAGGATCATTTGGTAATCGTGAAAGCATTACAGAGATGATCGCTAAACTCCAGTGGAAGACTCTGCAGGAGAGGCGCTCTGTCGCTCGGTACGGGCTTTTGTCGAAGTTTCGAGAACATACCTTTACTGAGGAGTCTAGCAGTATATTGCTCCCTCCTACGTATATCTCACGAAGAGATCGTGAGGATAAAATCAGAGAGATTAGAGCCCACACAGAGGCATACCGACAATTCTTCTTTCTTCGAACAATATGTGACTGGAATAGGAGGGAAAATCGATAATGGTTCTCAAGGTACCCTCCGCCACACACTGTTGGGTGGCTTGCGGAGTATGGTTGTAGATGTACTGTTGGAAACAATGTGACATCAGACTGTGTGTTGTTCCATGTTTTGAAGTTACAATACCAATACGAATTTTGAATTGTATTGTAATATGAAACAGCGCACACTCCGCTGAAAGTTTCATTCTGTATTGTAATATTTTTATTTATTGTCATCCATTGTTTCCATTAATGAATTCATGAAAATAGTACAGTTTGTCACACGTTCCTCATATATATTGTTTGCACAGTCCTACTTGGAAATTGTCATTGGAATTTTGAAATTTACTTGTCAATTGCAGTTGCTGCCACCCTATACAGAGTACTGCTGTGAGCTGCGTTGGTAGTAATATTACAGCTTTATTCTTTACTTCATGTCCACACATCGGTACCAACGCTGGCGCCAACATTAGCCAATATTTTTGTGACAGTGCTCACACGTTGAAGCCAACATAAACATATCTGACGGACAAATCAAGGCTGATGCATTAACCGTTTTGAGTATGATTAATTACATTTTGTCATTGCAAACCAAAGAAGGAAACGTGTAAAAGAAGATGATTATGAAATCAGTAAGTTTATGGAATATTCCGTCAGTACTTGGAGGAACAAAGACGTATTAAAAACGTGAATACATAGTACTTTTGTTCCATAATATTATTTATTTGTTTGTTATTAGCAGCTTTCGACTTTTTAAGCCATCATAGTAAGGACAGGATCGTTGACAGACACAAATAAAATCACACACATACAAGCTTTCGCAACCGTTGGTCGCTTCTTCAGAAAAAGAGGAAGAAAAGAGAGGAGAAAGGGAAGGATATGGGTTTTAAGAAAGTGGAAAAGGAGTTATTCCAATCCCAGGAGTGGAAGGACTTACCTTAGGAGAAAAAAAAGGAAGAAATGTCTGTCTAGGTGTGTTTGCGTTTGGATATGTGTGAGTGTGTGTGTATTTGTTTACCTTCCTTTTTTTCCCCTAAGGTAAGTGCTTCCAATCCTGGGATTGGAATGACTCCTTTTCCACTTCCTTAAAACCCATATCCTTCCCTTTCTCCTCTCCTTTTTTCCTCTTTTCCTGAAGAAGCAACCAATGCTTGCGAAAGCTTGTATGTGTGGTTGTGTCTGTCGGCGAGCCTGTCCTTTGGGTAAGTCATCCGTTTTCTATTTTTTATATTTGTTTATCCCACCAGGAAAGTTTTCTTCTATATAAAATCTCAGTGCTATGTGTGGACTATCTGTTTGGTATCAAGTTATCTGATGATGGCCTAAGAAGCCGAAAGCTGCTAATGATAAACAAATAAATAATATTGTGGAACAAAAATACAATGTATTAAAGTTTTTAATACATCAGTAAGTTTTAAAAATATTTTACAAGTAATCGATCCACATTATTAAAACTTAGACCTGCTACTTAAAAAAAAGAAAGATATCTTTTGAAGGGATGCTATACCTACTAAAGTTCTTTTGGTACTGACGTTTAGATTTCTTGCTACAGGAGACAATTTTAGAAGCCTACACTTCCTTTTTAAAATTAACATGTAATTGATATCACTGGCAGTGCTTGAAGTTAGCAAAGAAAAATGTGGAACTTGACAGGAAATGTTAGTGAATGAAATTTTTAAAATTAACATAACCTAATTGAGTGTGTCAAAAGTCTGAAAAGTTTTTAATTTCACTGATCGTGCTAAGGTTTGCTGTGGCATTTCGATTTTTGTGGTTGCTTTCACAAATGAATCTCTTTCTGATACAGTTCTAATATTTACAAAGAGATTTTGAAACTTTAAAATAAACGGTGACGAAGAATGAAGGAAGAAAGAAACGCTTTCGAGATGAGCAGATGACAAAGATAGAATGAAACATTGGTGCCAGTGTGTGGTTGAGGTACCCATATTGACCCAATGTCGTTTGATGTTTCGTCAAAATACAGTAGAACCCCGGTTAACCGAACTAAATGGGGAGAGCCCATTTCGGTTTTTTCGGTTAAGCCATGAACATATGCACAACAGTTTTTTGCATTGTAATAATAGTATGCATTTTCGGTTTTGAACGTCAAACAAAATGTAATACAGTACCTCTTTAAATGATCCACTTATTTTCTTTATTTATGTTAAATTCGCAGTACATTTTTAGATTTTCAGTACAACAATTTACAGCAAACAGTGCCTAACAATTTGAAACATATAAAATTCTTATTCAGAAAACTGTGTAATCCTTGTTTGTTTCTTTCGCCGCTCAATATGTTTCCTAGCAGCAATGTCGCGCCATCTTTTCATTAACATGACGTCAACCGCCATTGCCGCACCGCACTGCTCTACGAATCTTAGGACAACCTAAAAGAAACACACTCATACTGTAATTTCTGTGCTAAGCTACTGTATACACAGCAAACTTTGAAAGCTTATAAATTCCTAATTTAGACTTACATACCTCTAGTGCTTGAAAACCATCGTCAGCTGTCACCCTGTGATCCACTTCACCTACTTTGGGGTCTTCGACTGCGTCAACGTTTGTCTGCAATACCGTATCTACAATTTCAGGGTTCATGATTTCAACCCATTCATCAACCTCGTTGTTATCCATGTCTTCGCATCCAGGAATTCGGTTTACCATTTCCGTCAAATATTCAACATTTTCCAAGAAGTGTTCTTCAAGGCCGTCATACAGTTTCCCCAAACACCTTTGATGGGTTTCTACTTTCACGTTACCCCATGCCTGAGCACATCAATAAATTATGTCTTTCATATTGACCGCCTTCAGTGCTTCATTTAAGCTTTTCTGCTGCAATTCGCTATCTTGCCACGATAATGCTGTTTAAATGTTGCTATTACACCTTGATCCAGTGGCTGAATTAGGCTGGTAACATTTGGAGGATGAAAATGCACAATAATATCACCACTGTTTACCTCGCAAGGATGTGTAGGCGTGTTGTCAATTAAAAAGATCGCCTTTCTAAGCAGCCCTTTTTCAGTTAAAAACTTTTCAACTTTCGGTACAAACTGATCACTAAACCATTCGCCAAAGAGTTCATAAGACATCCATGAAATTTTTTGAGTTCTATAAAAAGCTGGCAGCACATTTGGAACAACATCCTTTAATGCTCGTGGTTTTTTCGACTTCCCAATACACATTGGTGGCAGTCTATGTGTGCCAGAAGCGTTTGCTGCCAAAAGAACAGTGATCCGTTCTTTTTTCATTTTGTGTCCTGGGGCAGACGTATCTTTTGAGGAAGCTAAGGATTTAGTAGGCAACATCTTGAAATTAACACCAGTTTCATCAGCATTGTAAATTTGATCCTTAGTGTAGCCTTGGGTGTAATCTTCAAACTCTGCTTTGTAAACTTCAACTGCATCTGGGTCTGCAGATAGCTTTTCTCCACATACATTCAGTTGTCGGATACCATATCTGTTTTTAAGCTTATCTAACCACTCAGAGCTTGCCACAAAATATTTTCCTTCCTCATCTAATAACTCAGCTTTTTCTTGCAGTATAGGACCTGTCAAAGGCATGCCTTTTTCTTGCTGTTGGATGAACCATAGGTGAAGAGCTTCACCTACTTTTTCAAAGTTTTTCTGTTAGGATTTTTCACTGCTTGTTCTAGAAATTTAGATTTCATCCAATCTGAAACTGTAGACACATTAACTCTGTAATGAGCTGCAACACTTCAATAAACTTCCTTTTTCCATTTCTTTGATAGCAGCTAATTTATCAGCGAAAGTAATCACAACTCTCTTGTGTTTAGTCACCATGGCACAAAATATGTGCACAAGTGACATAAAGAAATGATGACTTTAATGCACGTTTGTATCGCAGATCCGCACAAGTGTGTTCACAACTACCTGGAGTTGGCGTTAAGCTAAGTACAAACCACAATGAAACATTGTTGTGGGTTATTGTTGTATGCTTGCATGAAGAGAGTAAAGAGTACAAAAATAAAATATCCAAATTACGGGCGCATTAGTTTTTTGCATAGGTAGCGTTTCGGATAACCAGAGTTTTGGTTGATCAGAGTTCGTTTAACTGGGGTTTTACTGTACTGATGAGCAACAGAGTTGTACCAATGTTGGTTCCAGCAAAATTTCACTGATCCATGTATTTGTCAAACAGTGTTGCTTCCAATGTGTACCCAGCCTTATAGACGACTCACAATTTTTGTCTTTGTAAAAACACACGTGAACAAAACTTTATTACTTCTGTGTATTGATTTCAGAACAGCAAATATCAACGCAAAGTACAAAACATATTTGTTGATATTGCCGAGTGAAATCTCCCCCTTGCCTGATTTTCCATCTCGCAGTGGCCACAATGTTGCTATCGGCAGGTGAAGGCGTGGCGCGCCACGCAGCAGAATTGTCCCGCACAGGCAGGAATGGAGTGACGTGCCGAGCCACGCACACAGCTTGTATGGTGTGGCAAATAGCCCCACAGTTAAAGGGTTAAAATTGTAATTGTAATAATTTTTGATCAAGGAACAGAAGTACCTTTATCTATTTTGGGTTTGTTTCTTACCAGGATGTTCCATACCTGGTAGTCCATCAGAGCCATATAAACAGTTAACAGTTCTGACACCCCACAGTTGTGTATGAATTCAGATAAAAATTGTCTTGAAATTTAATTCATTTATGTCCATGAATCAGTAAGAAGCTATATACATTTTTTCCTCGTGGAATTAACGTTGTATCCATTCGCATCATTCTCACTCTCCATTTGCAAAATGTAAACACGGCAGTGCTCTGCATTTCTATGCATGTGCCATAAGGGCTTAAAATGCACATAATTTATCTATAAATAACAATTATTGTATGTATTTGTCATTGTATTCATTCATGGAAATTATGTGTGTGATGCAAAATTATGTGGTTTCAGCAAAGAATTGATTTAACAAATTGGATTGGTTTCCCTGGTGTTGGAGCAAGTTATACGTATGATGATAAATCACTTTCATTGGAGGAAAATAACTCAATCAGCATAATAATTGAAACAAATTATTCACACTCTCCTCTTCATGACGAGACAAAATTTTGTGAAGTATGTATACAGAAAATTCAAATTTGGTATTCATATTTATGTGGTAATGCTTTTATTAGGGTTCTTAAGTTGTACATATTATGTAATTACAATAATAATACATTGTCAGTCCCTGTCATTTGTTTCAAGTATTTTAATTTAATTTATAAGTATTGTCTTAGGAAATTAAAAGCAAATAATACTAAAGAAATTTAAAAGATCTAAGACAGACAGAAAATCCTAATGTGTGATGGTAGAAACCAGAGTTTACCTAGTATCTGTTTCAATCCATTAAATATATATACTGCTATTTGCTTCTTTCTTAATAACTCATTAATTAATTACCTCAGCAATGCAAAAGTTACTGTTTTTGTGGTGTGTAAAAACGTTTTTACTAAAGGTGACATGTATAAATTAATCAGTGGCATATTATCCTTCACTAACTGTGACTCCTTCTAAGTACTTGTGGTAGTTTTCGATTCCATGTCTGGAAGTACATGGGTCAAAACAGTTAGAGGGTCATTTGAGATATGTAGGTTCTGAAGTATTGTCATCGACAGAATGAACTAAAACAGTTCAGTGTCCTTCTGTGAGTTCTGTGGAGTGGAGACAACATTACGGCACCAAAGATAGTGATAATAACAGAAATTTGTTGCAGAGCGGGTTGGTGTTGACTTGTGTTTACTCTACAAAATGAATTACACAAACTGTTGGGTTCAAATTGTGTAGTGAACAGGCAGTGCAATGTAACAATGTGACTTATCTGAAGCTATGGCATGGTGAGTCATAGGTAGGTTGGAATTGGAACATAACACAGAGGGAGGTGGCTGCAGCTATTGGAGTGGCCCAAAATGTAATTTCCAGGACCTGAACGCGATTTTAAACAGAAACAGTTAAAAGAAGGCAGTGCCAAGGTTATCCACGGGTAATGTCGGCAAGAGATGACCGTTATCTCCAGTTAACAGCCCATCGAGACAGGAGGCTACGTGCAACTTGGCTGCAACACACCCTCCAGGCAGCAACAGGATGTGCAATATCAACACAAACAGTCTAAAATTGCTTTCAGGAATGTGGCCTGTATGCACTGAGTCCTATGGGGTGTGTCCTATTAAAACCACTGTGTCCTATTAAAACCACGACACCGTTTAGAATGCTGAAATTTGGCGGAGGAACATCAGGATTGGAGTCGTAACAAATGGTGCTGGGTTATGTTCATAGATGAGTCAAGATTTTGTGTTCAGTCAGACAATCGCTGTTCCCTCATCTGGAGAGAAAATGGAACTTGGAACAATACTGCTTATGCGCAGGAAACATTGCCATACCTTGGTGGTGGGCGAATGGTGTGGGCAGGAGTCAGTATTGGGGGACTATGGACCTCTGTCGTTCAATGGTGCTTTGACTGCTCAGAGGTGTAGAGAAGAGATCCTTTGACATTTTGTTACGCCCCATGCTATAGCTGGCGTCATGTAAGAAGTCACTTCCACCATAGAGGTGGAGCGATAGGGGAAGCGAGGAGGCTAGGAGCTATGGCAGAGTGCCAACAGTTGCGCTTGAGGGAGAAACAATGCGTAACTGAGGCCAGTCACACACATAGAGAATGAATATTACTGGCTGCCAGTGCACCAAATCTCCTCCATTGGGTTCAGCTAATTCTAAGTGCAAGGCATCTTAGTTATTGATGGTAGATTTAAGCGATTATGGTTATAATTCATGACAAGTATTTTTTAGTCATCTTTCTTACGTGACCAATCTTCTAGTACCATCATTTGTTTGTGGACAGAGACTTTGTTGTGCAGTGTTGCATTTTTGTCATCATACATACAGTTCCTAACATTTTCATCTTAGTATAGGAACTCTGTTTTCCACAGCCAGTGAAAATGTTGGAAAAATGGTTGTAGTTATACAATTTTTGTGGTTTAAAACATTAATAACATTACTTATTAAATACAAGTAACATAGAGTGCTTGTCTCTTCGAAATGAATCCACATGTTTAGTCTTGCGCTGATAATTGTGGATCACAGTGAACTGAAATGTTAAGGTCTTCACAAAAGTACAAAAATCTCCATAAATATTACATTTAGTGTCTGCTGAAGTGGGAGTAATTGTAGTGATAGAACTGTTTTCTTGGATGCTTTCTTCAGTAAATGATATTCTTGTAGATGGCACACAAATTATTAGCCATCAGCAGTGTGTTAGTCCTTTAGTAAACTCAGGTGTATTATTTTTCACAGGACAATTAATTTTGTCCTTCATATTTGCAAAATTTGATGTGTATTTACAAGAATAATGTGTTAAATAATGAAAAGTAAACAATCTCTCTCAATATTGCAATGAAGAAAACTGCTGTGTATGTGAGAATGAAGGAAATCTGTATACGAACTCTGTTCAAAAAATTGTGACTTTGTCCTCAAAGGGTCTTCTTTAATAGTCTCCTCCACATCTGATACACACGCACATCCACTGGGCACAGGTCTGGGCATTTTGGAGGCCGAGGCATCAAAGTGATTTCATTTGTTGTGCAATAGGGTATGTTGCACTATTCTGAAATTTTACTGAATATGAACTGCACACTTGGATCTTGGAGCTAATGTAAGATTTTTATGACCAAATTGCCTTGTTGTTTATTTCTGTACATCATAACAGTTTTGTTACCTGGTGTTGCGTAAGGCTGCAACGTCAAAAATTTTAATTTTTTCTTTTTTTCTATTCTGTGACATAACATAACAAACTGTAACAAAAGTTAGTGCACACTGTTGCAATATACAGCACAATAAACATGTGGCTATCTTTCACTTATTACTGGGAAACACACACAGAAAGTCTGATATTAGCATCACTGAACAGAAGACATAAACTGAGTTTGCGCACCTCACACTGACATCAAGGCCAAAATTATGTTTCACAGTTTTGTTCAATTCACTTACATTCATTTTTAAGGTAATTATAACAACAAATAACCCTAAATCATTTCTAACCTCATAGAGGCTCCTGGGAAGCCTCTGTGTGCATTTGTTAGTATGTATGGCTGCCTGCCTTTGTGTGCACTGCTACAATCTAGTTAATGATCTTCTAGCAGCATAACTTCAACCTAGGGTTATGAGATACTGTTAATTTACTGTGGAGCTTTAGGTGTCGATTCAGTGACATGAATGTATAAAGAGTAGCAAAATGTCACATCATGTTCATGAATATTTTATATGTTGTTGATTCACCATAATTTCTGGGAGCAAATTAAAAAAAATTCTCTTAAACTAGTACTAGCACAATATATTAGTGCATGTATGGGCTTCTGGCAAAGTAGTTTCTAGATTGATCTTGTTTGGGAATAAGGTCGTGGTATTTTAGAAGAGAGAATATGAAGATTGTTTTCAGGTATCTGTGTAACAGTATAGTACACATAAATGGAGAGTAGCTACTACAGTTTTACAAAAATGACATGCATTTACAATTTTGAGTATGGCTCCTGGTTTGTAGATTAAGTGTAGATTAAGTATGAACCGCGTATTATGAACTAATTTTCCATAAAAAATTTTAAAGTATAAAATTATTTTACTAGTTACTGTTTCAAATAACGGAAAGAAAATAATGGTTGTTTCTTTGCAAAGGTTTAATTTTTTTAACCATAGAAATAAGTACAACTTTATTTAATTGTGGAAATCAGTAAACTTTTTAATACATCTAGATTTCATGTCAGTAGCTTAAGTCTGATTCTGCACAACTCATATCTTTGTAATCATCGTCAAATTCACCTTCTTGGATTTTTTCAAAAGAACCATTAACTGATGCCTCTGGAAGTAGTAGTAGTAGTAGTTCCAATGTATCAATGCTATAAGGCTTGAGCTGCTGATATAAGGGTCGGTGATAAGAAGCAGCCTGCACAATACATCTCTGTTGCAAATCTCTCTTTTGGCCATTCTGAAGAAATTTCTGCGATAAAGTCTAAAATGTTTGTTTCTTGCCTCAGCTGCTGCTGCTTCTTACAATTAACCAATTGGTACAATAGCTTCTTTAATTACAGTTGCCCCATCTATCAAAATTCTATGCATTGTTGGAGTCATGGGGTGCCAACCATAAAGTTCCACATACAGTCATGATGTTTCATAAGTGTATGTTTGAAACTTTTCTACATCAATGTGATGCCCACTGCTAACTCCTTCAACTATAACTTTTGACCTTTTAATGAGTCTTATATCAACTCCATTTATTTCTGAAGTAGTTTCTGGACTAGAAAAAAGTATCTGGCCATGTTTCCATTATTTGTATTTCCAGGTTCAGACTTTGGGATGTCAGCAAGTAGTCCCATTTCTTCCTTGAACATTCTTTGATTTTTTTTATTATTGTGTCAACTGCAATTTGTTTCTCTTCTTCACTCCTTTCCTGCCATCTACGAATTGGGATTTTGCATGATAGGTGTAGTACTGACTCAAAGAATCAAATACGTGTATGCAGAACTGACAGACCAAACTTCAGCGTGTAAAGGTTTTTATGAATGCTTTTTTCTAATTTATTGAAATCTTTTTATGAAAGACCACAGATATCAAGGGCACTGGTGCTGTGGGTGCTCCGGTGGTTGTGCACCTCCCATTAAATTTTTAAGGGTGCTCAGCAATCACACAAAATGAGGAAGGAAAATAAAGTATCATAAAAAATCTAAGCCTTGTATTAATTCCTCTGAATACTTGAACAACCTCAATATAGTATGATCTAATAATCTTTGCAATTAATTTCAGCTAAAGTTTCAGTGACATTGAGTCTTCAGTTGGATAAAATTGTCTCTTCGTGCTCTTGCCCAACGAGTTTCAAGGGTAAATAGCTTTGTTTCCACTCTGTATTATTTCATACTGCTTCATGAATAATTCCGCATTAATAAAAATGACCAGTGCTTCAGGGATAAGTTTGATTACCTTTTTCTTCACATATTGCAATCTTTTTCTTCAGTTTTGTCACCCTTGTTGGAATTTCTGTAATTTTAATTGTGTGGGCCACATCAGGATTTCCAGCAGCTCTCTGACTCATAGTGGCAGCAAATGATAATTAGATTGCCTTAGAGCCTCGGTTTCCCTCCACTTGCTCCTTTCACTTGACTTGCTAAATGTTTTCGTGGCCATCCTGAGGATGTGAAAAAATGTCGGTACCTCCATATTCACTGCTAACCGATCATGATTTTTCTCTAATAATCTCTTCTCTTTGTGTTTGGCTAAGATTCGTCTTTTCTCAAATTCAGATTTGAAATGACTCGTGAATGTTTTAATAAGTAGCTCTTGGAATTGAACATGTTGTGACTTCAGTGACCTATCTTCTATTTTCTTCAACTTATCATTGACTGATCTAGCAGATGATACCTTAATCATGTTATGCAAAGCTCTTCTGGTAAATTATTTTTCCATTTTATGTGATTGAAACTTGGAATGAAAGTGACTTGCAGTTAGTAAATTTATACATTTTATCTAATGTATATAGTACCCAAAAGTTAAAACACTTGAATAAAAGGACTAGAAATGAAAATGAAAAGACCTACTATTTTCCTTCCTGTTATAAAATAGTCTTGAAACACATTATTATCAACCATTTGTATCCCATAACTAAAATGGACGATCCATGAGATCATATTACCAAAAATAAAGCTTATAATTGTCATACTACAGTATGAAAAGAATAGAAACAACATAAATAAAAAAATGTGTTGTTGATAATAATAAGGAAACTGCAACTCACCAAAGTTCACATTCACACCAAAATTGCCAGTCCGTAACAGCTACAACAGCACAGACAACATTAATGTAATGGTGGTTGTGATTGACACATTTTGGCTTGCATCTGCCAGATAGCAGCACTGAGGATTGTAAATATTGACACTTCAATTTTGTGCACCAGCAGTTCCATTTGATCACTTATTTTGGTACTTTTATAATTTTTATAATGTTGATTGTTGTATGGTTGTGTGAAATACTTCATTTTCTATTTCTTTCCTTAAATAATTGATAATTACCAATTAAAAAGTTTACTAAATGTATATCATTGATGTTTTGAAGGCTAAACTGAGTCATTAAAATTGCATATTTATTTCTAAGAAGAAAAAGAATCTTAAAACACACCAATGTCTTGAGTTGTCAAGAAACCCCACATAAACAGGATATTAATTATTTTAAAAAACCAAATAAATTCATAGAAAAAATTTGAGGGATTTTTTTTATTTTTGGATCTGTCTCTCAAGACTGTACCAATCACAGTTATCAGTCACAGAATTGGCTGGGCACAAGTCCAAAATTGCTATAGAAAATAACAGACGACATAAAAAATAGTTTCCTAATATCAACAATTAAAGTAACTAGAGTAACCCATATTTTAATACAAGCTAGTACAATCATGTAACATTTAGTACTGTTCAGTGTGTTCACTGGTTCAGTGAACCTCTGGAAAAAAGCTCGTGAAAAAAATATATAAAATAAAAAGTGTTTTTAAACTATCATTCTTCATTTCGTTCTCTTGTTAGATCATTTTATATACAGATTCAAAGTTTATTATTTTTATTTTTTTAATGAGAAAGGTTTTATGTCGTGGAGACAGCATGTATAAAATTTGGAGCAAGGTCGCTTAATATAGGCGGCATTGGCCGCAGCTTTGCAATGTGCATGCGGGGTTAGGTTCAAATTCTCTTCTGAACCCCTCGGAGGCAGCATATGTGCGCTCCTGTCACTCCTGTGGCAGGGTGGGCGTTGAAGCTGGTAGAGACGCCAGCTCCTGAATACTCAAGCGCTGTCGGTTACGCACGAATGGTCTGAAGAAAGGCTCGAGCTATTACGCACCTTGCCTTGTGCATATCCTCCATGAAGGCAACATCCGCCCTTCATATTTGTTTTTGGCGCATTGACGATTCATCAAACACATATTTTGTAAAATATCTTATAACTATAAATTAATGACGTATCAACTGTAAAAGCCCTCAGAATATCCCATCGTGAATAATAATAAAATCACTACCCTCCACCTAGCAAAAATAACCATGTGGTTAGCAGCATTGCACTGTGCCGTTGAAGGTAGTGGGTTCGTGAACAACTGCAAGCAGTTTTTTATTTTAATCCAGTCTTCTTTAGAACAGATGTGGGAACAACAATGACTTGCTACATATCTTTGGACACTTCAGCAAATGTGTCACGATTTTGAAGGTAAATGACATTTATACTCTCCTTTGTAACAAATATTTAACTGTTTGAAAAGATGTGGGGGAGAGCAGCCTTTGCGCATGCATAAGATTAGGAAGGGGTGCTGCTTATGGTGTCATGTGACCCGAAGGTAGCTTGTCTCTTCACCGTAATAGATTTATTTTCTTACAGTCACTTAACAGTGTAATCAGTTACTTACTGTGTTTTAGTGATCGTGTGCAAATTCATATGTTCTTGGTGTTTATTATCAAAGAAAAATGAACAACATTCAGTATCTTTTAGAAACAAATTACTTAGCTATAAGGTTGGAGCAGAAGTATGAAATAAAGAAGCTTGGTAGGCCGACACTTCAGCTCGACAAATAAGCCAAGGTAAGACATTCTGCAGATCTTTTAACGAAAATATATCTAAACAGGGGGGAGGGGGGGGGGGCAAACCGTGGCACTTTCCCCCGGCAACACTCTGAGGTGCGCCAAGTTGTCTCTTTGGACACCGACGGGGGAGGTGGAGGTGGGGGGCACCACTATCAACATCTTTCACTGAAAGAAGTGAACCACCAGTCATCTGAAGCACTAGCTGCCGCTGGTACTGTTTCAGTTTCAATAAATTGTCCAGTGTGGTCACAAAAGAAATTAGGTTCAATCTAATAACGTAATGGATAAACACGCCACCTGCCAGAAAAGAATTACTCCAACTGAAGTAACAATTGTTCAGAAACATTTCAGGCACCTTTTGCATGTAAAACTTGCTCAAGTTATATACAGGACAGACTGGCAGGAAGTTTTAGGTACATGGAATACACAAATTGTACATACAACTAATTCACAAGATCAGCAATACCAAGTCTTAAAACAGTGGAAACCCATTCAGAAAATATAGAAATAGTTCTTAAACTGATCCACTGCTTCCAGAAATCACATATAATTGATTTAATGGAAAATCTGGAAAATTTTGTACACAAAATTTGTCAAATTGAATATGGTGGAACCAGTTTCTTCATCCCCCCCCCCCCGCTTTATATGGTTACCATAGTAAATTCTGTAAATATGTTTATTTCCTAACAAATTTGAGTCAACTAATAATAATTTTTCTTGATGTTGATGCCATTCATTCTTTCCATGCTTTGTAAGAATAATTGTGAGATATTTCACCTTAGGTAAGGCACTTTGGTTCAGTACTTTTTGTGCAACCATCGTGGAATAGTTTAATTTTCTATTTGTACATTATGTTAAAAAGTTACTTTTATGTTTGTAGATTTGTAACTACCACATGTTTTCTTAGAGTTTGTCATGATTTTTCATTCTCGTAACTCTAGTTCTATTATTTATTCACAGTGTGAGTTCTGACAATTTAACACACATTGTATTTGTTTTATCACAACACATAAGGTGTTTTTTGTTGTTGACAACACAGTCAGAACTTCTGATAGGAAGAAAAGAAATATCTCAGCACATCGTATAAACTAACTTGGCGAATGTTATGGCACAGTTAGGCACAGATGGTGCAAATCTGTTGTTTGCATACCACACTCTCACAGTGCCTGCTGCAGTTGTATAAGAGACCTTCTGAGATTTAGATATGCAAGTGATTAGTGTGACATGCTACACCACCATCCAAATGAGATATGGTGCGCGATAAATAAGAATTTAGATTTTGGCAGTGGTGCAGGAATTCAGCTTCACACCTTCAACCGTATCCAGCATGTTTTATAAATAGTTGATTGAGGGTGTCACAGCCCACAACAGATGAACTACCAGCTGTCGAGCCACTCTTGATGATCATGACTGAAGACATCTAAAGTAGATCATCAATGAGACAGAAGGGCATCAGTGAAACAAATCAGGGCTCAATTCAGCGCATGTCTCCCAGTAGGCAGTACATAGGAACATAGGGTCCACAGGTTTATGGAAGTCAGTGCAGCACACAGGTGCCATTATTCGCATGTCATTGGGCACAGTGGTTTGCATTTGTAGTCAGTCAGCAGGGATGGACAATGGAGCAATGGAAGAATATATGATATGGTTGGACAAATATGGGTCCCTCAGTTGTTCTGGGAGAGACTTTGAATGGTCCACGTTATGTCGAGATGCTCGGAAACCGCATTGACCCGTTTTTGGTTCGACATCCCAGAGCTCAGATTTCTGTTTCATAGAGCATCATAGTGGTGTAATGAAATGCAGACTCCATGTCATGGATACTGCACTCGTGAACAGACAAGAACTGGCTAGCACTCTGCAAACAGTTTGGTGTCCACTGTGTCCAGAGGAATACCAGGGACTTGTAGACTCTCTTCCGTGGTGTTTGACTGCAGTCTGCAGGGCCAAAAGAGACCCCACACAATATTAAGTAGCTATCCCATGACATTTTTAACTCAGTGCATAACAGGTGTAAAGGCTCTAAGAACCAAAAATCATGGTTCTTACAAATCTTCCAGCATAATGTAAGACTAAAGTGAAAATGTGAGACTAAAATAACAGGAACTAGTCTGCAACTTTGTCTGGGACTCCATTCCAATGAGTGACATGAACTGAATAATTGTGTCTACTGCTGCCCCACTTAAAATCTCACACCTATGGTAGTGTGTGCCACATAGTGGAAGTTTGTCTCCCTTCATGCATGTCATTGGGTGGTGATATTTATAGCCTTCTATATCATTATGTATTAAACTCTTGTCTACTTCACACTGTCGACTTATGCTAGCTGGTCTTTGTGCACCACATACTTCACTGAAGTGTTTGCACACAAGAACTGCCATCCTAATTTTCTGACCCACACACACCTGGTAGAGCCAAACTACCTATCCTTCATTGCACAAAGCCTGAAATCATACTTCACTCCATTCAATCAATTGGGGGGGGGGGGGGGGTCCCACAACACCTTAGCACTCAGATATAGCATCAGGACATAATAAAATCAAGTCAAGTGTTTAAACACCTTAGGAATGAAAGCATAAATATCTTTGTGTTTTTCAGTTCTATCTGGCGAGAAGGCGAATTTCCCTTCTGTCAGCAAGGTGGTCTTGTTATTCGTATCTTGAAACTGAGAAAAGACTCACAAATTCTAACTTATTCTCAACCAGTTGCTTTTATAAATTGACTATATAAATCATTTGAAAGTGTGTTCAATCAGTGGTTGTGTTGCATGCTGGAAACCAGAAATTACTTATTACAATTTCAAAGTGCCTTTTGGGGCTAGTCCACCACAGACCAACTGATACATACGGAATCTGCCGTCCACAATGCTTTTGCAGATCACCAACATCTGATATTTGTGTTATTTGACTTGCAGAAGGTGTTCAATGTAACCTGGCAACATCACATCCTGTCTACTGTGCATGAATGGGTTTTCTGGGTTTCCTTATCCATTTATACCCAGAATTTCCTATTCCCCTAACAGTTCAGGGTCTGGATAGATTCAGTTCTCAGTAAGTAATATGTACAGGAAACTTGAGTCCCTTAGGGATCAGTCCTGTGAGTATTCTTCTTCCCCAGGGCAATAAATTCTATCATGACTGTCACTGCATGTAGACAACCTTTGCATTTGCTACAGCTCTACATTGGTCCACACCACAGAGCAGCAATTTGAGGAGGTTATCACATTATAGAGTATAAACTTCAGATGATCATACAAAAAGTACTTAATTGAATAATGGTTATCAATTTACCCTCAGAAGCTTGTGCCTTCCATTTTTGTTTTCTCAGGACCATGTATCTTCAGCCAGTTCTCTGCCTCAGTTATCAGTTATTTGAAGTTGGTGAATATTTCTCATTTTAGGATTTTTTTTTTTTTTTATAGAGAAAATGGTACTTTCGTGTTGCCCAGTGAAAGACAAATTGCATGATGAACTTTGATAACTTCAGATTTTTCAGAACCATCTACTGCAGGAAAAAATCAGTTATTGTGTGATTCTACTGAACTTTAATCTTATCTTGTCAAGACTATGGATATGAGGTGCCTATGGATCAGCATTATCATCAATACTGAGCTTGTTTTTGCAACTGGAACCTTCTCTATGAGATCTGTAGACAGTCTCTTGGTGGAGGCTGTTTTCCCATTAACTACTGGTGAACTTCTCTGTAACAGTCTGTCAGATGCTCAGTTTCAGCTGTTTCACAGCCAAAGGTTCACACTGATTACGAATCACCCAAAACTAGGTAGACCAGTTGGGTCATGCAAGGGTCTTATATATGTGTATATATATATGTATGTATGTAGATAGGAACCCTGCTCAGTAACTTGCCCTCTCTCCACAGTAGTGTGTACTTAGTCTGTGATTTGGTTGGACTTCTTTGGTGGTACTAGGAAAATGCAAATTCCACCATTCTCAGACGGGACTGATGACCTAGCAGTTTAGTCCCCTCAAAATGTCCACCACCACATAATAAACATTCTCAGTTACCTATTCCATTCAGTTCTCCACGACTATTCCAATTTGGTAGGCATGTATGCTGATGTGTAGAGATGTGTTTTGTACATGTTAGGGTGCATGATAAGTATTGTCTGCCAAGTGTATGCAGTGTACACGCTGCAGAGTTAGTTGCCACATCACAGGGTCTGCCATACATTAAAATACTCTTCACAAAGCACTTCCTGGTGTGTAGTAGCTGCACATGTTGCTGAATGCTACCACAGAAACTAGTAAGTTCTAAGACTTACTAGTTGACTTATGAAGCTGTGGAATGAGAGTAATATTTATCTACACACTGAGCCATGTGAGTATTCTTGGAAACAAACTCTTTGAGAGCTAAATAAACAAGCATAAGGGACAAACCTGTGCCCAGAACACTAAATACAGACCTAATATTACTGTAACATTGAATTTTGAAAATCTGTCATGTAAAATGGCAGTTTACCCCATTCTTCAAGTTGAGAACAATCAATGTGAATACCAATGAATTGTGTACTTCTTTCCAAGCCTCCTGGAAAAATGCCATCATACTGTGCCTGACACAACAGTGTTACAACCAAATCCCATTTATGTCAAGAGTACTCTCTCCATCATATTCTACATGGGTGATCTGAGATTAACCATCATCCTGTTTACCTTTCTACCCCAGATACTTGTAGGTGATGAGATACCAGTCAAAAGACTTGTAATTCCTAAGAGCCAAAAAACTTTCTACTTCTGCACTGTCATGCATTTTAAATCTTTTATATACATATTTAATTACCCTTATAGTCTCTACAGGCATCATTTTCTCATCTCAATTTAGTCATATTATGATGACCTCTTTTGTGTACTCTTGGTTAGTGCTGGTCTGGGACATGTGTAGAGAGTGTGTTTCCTGCCACAGATATCAAATGTATGGAGCTTCAGCTGCAGCCTCTTCCACTTCTGCACCAGCCTCCTTCTTTTTTTTTTTTTTTTAACTTGCCGTAGTTTATAGCTGTCTGGGTTTAATCTCACTTTTAGCCATTTAACTTAATTTCCAATCACAATACAGTCACAGACCTTGGAGCTGACAATTCTCCTTTTTTGGTTCCATATCATTTTATGTGAATTTCCTGTGAAATTGGATATGTTTAGATGTTTAGTCACTTTAAAACAATTAATTTGAAAAAATAAAAAAACTACTGAGATGCGATTTCTTTTAGAGTGGCTCAGCTCAGTACCACAGATAGTAACATGAAAAAGATGAAAATACATGTAGCAAGCTTTTGTAATGAAATTTGTTATTTATGTTGGAGGGAGGACAAAGGGTAGAAAGGAAAGTGGATTTGCTTTACTCACAACCTACTACCTTTCTCCTTCTTCCTCTCTCCTGCCTCCATATGAAATTTTATTCTGAAAGTGTGCTATGTGTTTCAACACATTCCGCACTGCTATGTATGTGCCTCGACTGTGCAAGTGAACTGGCAATTTTTATGTAACGTTAATGAATAATTGTACAGTAACTAAGAGCAAGAAAGTCAATTTTTTAGCACCATTTGAAACCCTATTCTTTGTAGATTAGGAAAAATGTAAGCTTATATGTATGCTTGCATCAGTAGAGGTGTACCAGCATTTCCAAAAACAGGAGAAAGCTTCTCATGAAAAAATTTTACATTTCATAACATGATTTCTGGTGTTTATAAAAAAAGAATTTGCTTCACAATAGGTTTTTTATTCAATATTTTGCTATATAAAAAGATTACATGTATGTTACATAAAATTCACTCTGCAAGTGGTAATTCTGAAAGCACTGAGGTACGCAGAGTCCTACATTGCAGTCTTTGCACCACTATCTGCTTTTCTTTCTTACCCACTTGCCAGTCTATTTCCTTCCTTTGTTGGAGCAAACTTTACAATACCGTGTAGTATTTACTTTGTTGGCAGTGGGAGGTACTTTTTCTGAAAAGTGACGTCCAAAATTTCTGTCCAGGCTAGTGCTTGGCGTTGACTCTACAGATCCAAAGACACCTCCTTTTTCTACCAAAGCCAAGCTAACATTTTTCATGAAGCCCACAAGAGAGATTTTCTGTTTACTGACGTCTCACTACTAAAACAGCAGTGCCACATTGGCCTGCCATTAACATAAGAGTATTTTAAAGGTCCACAGCACCAGCACCACTCCTGTCAGAAGTTTGACTCCATACTCGGGTATGCGTGTTGTCCGTAACACAGGTTAAGTAAAGAAGTAGTTGTAATTAAGACACAACAGACTTTCACTAGGAAACAAACTGTTAAAAAAAAGTAGGAAACTTTTGTTGGTAGGTAGTAGCCAATGAAGAGGTGTGTGCCAGATTCTGCAGGAAAAAATAGGTGACAGGTACCAAGTCACAAACTTTTTCAAGCCCAGTGCTTGTCTTAGACCAGTTGCAGAGTATTTACAAAGCATGATTATGCTGTGATAAATAGTGGATTGGAAAACACTAGTCACAGGGACAAGGGCTGGAATATTGAAAGTGACATGGTTATAATAGCACCTGCAACAAGTCATACAAATGTTGGGCTGATGTCTGCCTTCATGTGGTATGATCAGCCCCAGTTGAATGGCTCTGAAAGAAGGGTCAATGTGGAGTTAGATCAGCTGCAGTTTCTGTTGATACTATTGGTAGGTGGGACTTTACTAGGCATGGCCTGGATCTCAATAGGAACAGGAAGGGTAAATGGGCTGGGTTGACAGTTAAGTTCTCAAGTGGAACACTGTAACTCATGGGAGCGCCCCCCCCCCCCCCCTTTTTTTCTGTTTAAGGATATCAGTGTCGAGTGAGC
This sequence comes from Locusta migratoria, assembly GCA_026315105.1. NCBI lineage: Eukaryota > Metazoa > Arthropoda > Insecta > Orthoptera > Acrididae > Locusta > Locusta migratoria. The sequence continues at coordinate 76,592,110 of CM048755.1, read as the reverse complement.
AGCTCAGACAGCAGGTACTATAGTTGTTAAAGTATCCCAAGATCTTCACAAAACTAGTTAAAAATAATGTTAATATATTTCATCAAAGTATTTGGGGATTAAAGAATAAAATAGATCTTTTGGTATGTTCAGAGGACGTAGAAAATGTATGTGTAATAGATGTACTATGCCTATCTGAGTATTACATTGTCACTGATATGGAAAAGGTTAACACCAATGGGGTTAAACTCTCAGCACATGTAAGTAGAGATAATGAGGGGAGAGGAGATAGTTCCCATTTATGTCAAAAGTTATTAGTCTGTAAAAAAACTTAGAAACAAAAAAGTTTTGTATAGATCAACATATAGAAGCATGTGCCTATGAGCTTAAACTGAATGATGGCATCTTTATAATCGTAATAGTGTGCAGGTCTCCATCAGGTAATTTTCAGATTTTTCTGAAAATCATGGATGTCTTGTTGTGCTATCTGTTTGACATATTTCATGTTTGACAGGAGGAAACAAATTATTATTTGAGAGGATTTCAATGTTTATTCTCTGGAAGACTGATAGGAAGAACAACCCAAATATTGCTTGGTTCTTTCAATTTGACATCTGTTATTTATGTTCCTACTCAGGTAGTGAAGGACATCAGCACACCGATAAATTTTTTTATAGACCAAAGATAAGTTCAAAAACATAAAAGCTCATACTGTTGAGAATGGTCTTTCTAATCATAGTGCATAGTACATGACATATCATTCCCATACAGCAAGTTGAAGCAGACATCCAAAGTAGTGCATTCAGTTGATTTAACCATTGCCAAATTTAGGGAAAGCTTACAGCATTTAAGATTAGGATGAGGTATGCAAAGAACCCAATGCTAATATGGAATATAACATATTTAATGATATGTTTGTAAGGGTATTTGAAAACTTTCCCCAAGAACATAGTTCAATATAATTGTAAGACACCATGTAAAAAACATGGCTAACTAAAGGAATAAAAGTAAGTATCTTTTAACTAAAAAGGGGAACTGTATCTAACAGCAGTAAAGAATAATGACCCAGAAACAGTAAAATTTTATAAAAAAAGTACTGTGTGATATTAGCACTTTCACTGTGGCTGACGCTATCCTACAGTGGACACGGACGCTTATAAGCATCAGCTGCAGTGAAAGATTTAAGAAAAGTTATAATACACATGTTTCTGGATTTTTTTAATATCTGAGATTAGTATCTATGAAAATGAAATTAAAACAATTTGGAATATAATTGAAAGGGAAACAGAGCATCCAAAAGCACAAGGACACTGCAATACAATTAAAATGAATGAAAAGTTTACTAAGTCAGAATATTAAAATATTTTTATGGTCATTTTTTATGTTATTGGAAAATGTTCAATAGAAGAGGCGAAGCTATTAATGGAAGAGGCCATACCTATGCGATATGATACAATTGAAATTCCACCCACCTCTCCCTCAGAAATTAGGAAAATAATAAACTCTCTCAAGAGTAAATGCTCACAGGGAATTGATGGCATTTCCAGCAGAGTACTAAAAGCTTGTTCCCAACAGATAAGTACATGTGTAATATCGCTGTGGATCAGAATATATTCCTAGATAGACTAAAATAAGTTATTGTTAAACCATAACATAAAAAGGGGCTACGTCTGATGTCAATAACTACCACCCAATCTCATTTCTGACAGCTTTATTCAGATTTTTTTAAAGAGTTTTGTATTCTTGAGTAGCATCACATATTAGAAAAAATAAAGTTCTAACAAAATGTCAGTTTGGTTTGTAGAAACGCTATTCAACAGAAAATACTAGATATGCTTTCACTGATCAAATATCAAATGCTCTGAATAACCAACAGCACCCATTGGGATTGTTTGTGATCTCTCAAAGGCTTTTGTGTGGGTAAATCATGGAATTCTTCTAGATAAGCTTAAGCATTGTGGTATAAGTGGTGCAGTGCACAAATTGTGTAATTACAAAAGTAGATGAATTTTTACATAGAAATTAGTAATTTTTACAAAAAATTATTATAAATTTAAAAAAATTAAAAATGTGTGTCATGTAATGGTATCCTTTACTAAACTGACACATTCCACATCATTACAAAATCTTGTATGCATGATCTATGGAACAAGTATGAATCTAATCTGTAAATCTAGGGAGTGATGACTTTGTTTGGTACCTAAGGTTTAAAAATATTTAAACTTTATTTTTTCATCATCATCATTATTATTATTATTATTATTATTATTATTAGTGAATTCTTGAACGCCATGTGCTGGATTCTCTTCGTAGATATATATTTCTACTATCCAGCCAAAGATGTACTTTATGATTGAGTTGTGTTAGAGAAAAAAGAGAGTACTTTTGCACTGCTTGCTGCGAGATCCCAAAGCACATGTAGTTTCAGATTTGGTACCTACAAAAGAAGAAGAGGAAGAGGAGGGGGGGGGGGGGATCTGTCTGTAGCAGTTAACCTACCAATCTCTCGAAGAGCACAAGTGGGTACCAAACCTACTGTCTCTAGTTGATAAATGCATCCATATCATCCCTGGTTCACACTTGTAATTCATGGGAGAGCAGAGCGCTCAGGACATTGGCATACACTCTTCACGGACCTGCTTGTGTGATGTAACTTGTACTCCAACTTCACCAGTAATAAAGTGGCTGTCTCACTGCAATAAGTTGTACACAAAGTTTCAGGGAGGGGTGGGGAGGGGAGTTGATGGGATGGCATTGGATTGGATTGGATGGGGTGGGATGGGATTAGATAGAAGAATCAGAACAAGGTAGCTTAACACGTTGGCTGCCTTGTGGCCGGCGGCGGTCACAGCAGGCAGCTCTGGCTCGCCTCTGACATCATTGTGAAAGTCAATGTGTTAACAAAAGTAACTGTTGTCAACAAGACTATTCTGTGGCTTCTAAATTCATGTTCTACAGAAATCTCTCTTCATGTTAGCTTATCAATGTGTTTCATGGCAAATTTATTTTCCGGGCACTTTGTATTGATGAGAAATGACAATGAATTGAAATGAACATTTCTGTTAATGTTCTGTTCAAGCAAGGAACATAGGGCACAACATGATAATTCTTATGATTGTAATGGTCTTATGATGAATGCAATTTTCAGATACAATTTAAATTGACATTAACTGGCTCATTTAATTCACACATTAAAACTAAAAACACATGATGTCAGTAAGTATTACTTATTTTGCTTTTAACAAAAGCATTATTGTCTAGTACTACTCTCCGAGTACTTCTTAAATGAAGACAAGTTTTTAAGATTAAGTCTGTAAGTGAGCTTAGGTGGGTAGATTTTGTTCACTTAATCATGGAAAAAAGTTGCTCACACATGTATGTTGATCCAAATGTCAACATAATTGTAGGTGAAAACTTGTAAAGGTGTGGAATTCTTATAAAAGTCAGAGATTGATATTGTTACAACAGTTTGTCATGTAACTACTTGTATCTGTCATAGGTTCTAATTGTTTACATATTGTCAGTATCAATTGAAAAGGAAAAAATGGTAAAATTTTCATACAATTTCTGAGAATCCTGTAAAAGAATCTAAAGTTGCTGGAGATGGTTAATGAGTAAATTTTGATTCTGTTCAAAATTTCACAATGATCTCGTGTTTAAGGATGATAGCTTGGAGAAAACAATGATGTTCCCATTTTCTATCTATTTATTCCTCAAAGTTTCATCTTAAAGCCAGAATACTGCACACCTTTCTGAACAAGAGTCAAGGAGATGTGATCCAAATGTAGATTTGATTTCTGTCTAGTATTCATTAAGTGAAATCTGCTAACTCATGGGAATAAACTGATATTGTTAACATCTAACAACATTAAATAAAATATGTATTGTGACACCAATGTCAGAAATCCCAGACAACTGAAAAGGGGTCCACACGACGTTTGCAAACTTACCGCATATATTGCTTGAGCCCCCCGTTTTTGAGCCAAACAGTCCTTTTTATATCAGTCGAGTTACCCCAAAAAATAACACTGTATGTCATAAATCAATGAAAGTAAGCATAGTAGACTAAATCAGTTATTTCAGGTACATTCTAATGGTAAATAAAGCAGAATTTAGTTTTTCAACAAGATCCTGAACATGAGCTTTCCATAACAGCTTACCATCTATCTGAACACCTAGAAATTTGTACTGTTCAGTCTCATTTATCGTAAGCCTATTATGTGTAATCAAAATGCCAATTTTTGTTAAATTATGTGTTAGAAATTATAAAAACTGAGTTTTACTGTGCTTTAACATCAATTTATTTTCTACAAGCCATGGACTTCTCTTAAACTGCATTATTTAATACTGTGTCAAAATTACAAACAACATTCTTCAATACCAAGCTGGCTGGTATGATCAGCCAACAAAAATATTTTGCAATCACCTGTTATACTCAAAGCCATATCATTTATATAAATAAGAAACAGCAATAGTCCATAAACAGTCCCCTGGAGGCACTCCCCACTTAACTGTGCCCCATTGTGACTGAATGTCATAGCCATTTTCAAGATTGCGGAGAATTACCTTCTGCTGTCCGTTACTAAAGTAAGAGGTGAACCAGTTGTGCGCTACTCCTCATATTTCATAATGTTCCAACTTGTGCAACAATATTTTGTAATGAACACATTCAAATGCTTTTGTTAAATCAAAGAAGATGATTAATGCTCATAGCCTTTTATTTAATCCATCAAGTGCCTCGCAGATAAATGAAAATATAGAATTTTCAGTTGTTAAACCACTTCTGAAACCAGACTGTATGTTTGACAACAAATTATGTGAACTGAAATGATCAATTAACCTTGAAAATACAGCCTTTCAATAACTTAAGAAAGAACTGATGGCATAGACATAGATCTATAGTCGTCTGCATAATCCCTTTCTCCTTTTTTATAAAGTGGTTTCCCTACTGAATACTATAATCTGCAAGGAAACTGACTGTTCTGAAAGGAAAAATTACAAATATGCCTGAGTACTGGGCTAACATATGGAGAACAATACTTCAGAATTCTGCTAGATACCCCATCATATTCACAAGAGTCATTTGTCTTTAGTGATTTAATTATTGGCTCATTATCCCCTTTGGAAGTATCATGGAGGACTATCTCAGGTAATAGCCTCAGAAAACTATTTTCTAACAATGTTATATGATTACCTGTAGAAACTAGGGTTCTATTTAGTTCACCTGCTATATTCAGAAAGTGATAATTGAATACTGCACATATATCTAACTTGTCAGTAACAGAAACATTTATACTACCCACTGGCATTGCATCCTCTACGTGCTGCTGCTGACCAGACACTTCCTTCACGACTGACCAGATGGTTTTAATTTTATCCTGAGAGTTTGCTATTCTTTTTACATACCACATACTTTTTGCCTTCTTAATGACATTTTTCAGAACCTTACAGTACTGTTTGTAATGAGCTACTGCATCTTTATTCTGACTGCTTCTAACATTTTGATACAATTTCCACTTTGTTCTACATGATACTCTTATCCATTTTGTCTGCCACCCTAGCTTCCTGTTACTGGAAGTACCCTGTTTGAGCATTCTAGTGGAAAGTAACTTTTAAACGACATAAGAAATGTGTTCAAGAAAGCGTTATATTTATCATCTATATTATCAGCACTATAAACATCCTGCCATTCTTGTTTTTTAATTATGCCTAAAAAGGTCTCAATTGCAACTGGATTATCTTTTCTAAGTAGTTTATAATTATATTTAATATTTGTTTGAGAACAAATGCATACCTTGTGGAGTTAGAATTTGTTAATCGTGGTCTGAAAGGCTATTTACTATTCTGCTAACAGAGTGCCTCTCTAATAATGAAGAATGAACAAAAATATTTTCAATGGTAGAAATGCTACTGCATTGCAGTTTTGTTAGAAAGAATACTGCTAGCATTAGGTGATAAGAATTAAGATCTAACATCTGCCTTTTTCTTGGGCTATCACTTACAAAATTAATGTTGCAATCACCACATACAACAAAATTTTTGTGCTTCTCATATAGTGAACCCAAAACCAATTTAGCTTGGGCAGGAACATTTTAAAATCTGAGTCACGGGATCTATAAATAACAAAAATTATTAGTCTTGTTCCATTAACATAAGCAACTCCTGCACAACTTTCAAATATCTTTTCTGTGCAGTGTTTTGAAACATCAGTTGAATCCAATGGAAAATCGTTTTCAACATACATGCCGACTATCTCACACATCAAGGAATTCCTGGAGAAGAAGGCAGCTAATCTGTATTCTGGCAGAGGAAGTCTTTGAATTATCGCATCATTTAAAAAGTGCTTTGAAATACTAGTAATGTCAGAATCAACATCCATAAGCAGTTCATTAACACATTGGCTGCTGTGTGGTCCCCGGTGGCCACAGCAGGTGACTCTGGTGGTGCTCTGATGTCATTGTGGCAGTCAACGTGTTAACTTTATTTCTGATACCTTGTATATTTTGATGAAATATAGTAATTCCCTCATTACTTAGATTCTTAAACTTTGTCGAAAGTGGTTCCTTTGTTAGAGGGACTTCATTTATACAGAAATACCTGTCAGCTGAAGAAGAAGAAGAAGTGCAGCCCGAACACCAACTACTACAGAAATTTCTCCATGAGTGACACCCCATAACCTATTACACTGTCATGTATGAGCTTTGCCCACTTCCCCTTCCCATACCTATTGAGGTGCAGACCGTGCCTGGTGAAATCCGACCTTTGGATAGTCTCAACTGGAATCACTGCAGTGTGATCCGTGCCCTCCTTCATCAGCATCTCCTCAAGCCTCATATTAATATGCCTGACGGCTGTATTACGACAAGGCCTATCATGGTGCTGAAACATCCGCATGAAATACAGATTTGTGACACCAGTTTGAGTTGCTATTCTTTTCAGATAACCACCTATATCATACTCCTTGTCCCTATCAAGATGATTCCTGGCTCTCCCCACCATCACTACTCAATCCTCTTTTGAGAAATTCCTACATAAGTCCCATATGTTACAAGTAACCTGAGCTCACCCTGTACTGGGCTTCACTATACTGGTGACCTGGTACTCATTCCCAAGTACATTCTGCAACTGTTGGCTTACACCTTTGCCATGAGAACTGCCTAAGAGCAGAACCTTCTTCTTCCTAATAGACCTCTCGACTGATTTCAGCTTCCTAGTAGCTAATCTGCATCATACTTCATACACCTACAGCCAGAGGAGGTTCATCTACACCTAACTCTGACAATTAGTCAAATCTATTTGCAACTTGCAAAATGTAGCTATCTGAATATCTCCTCCTAGCAGCCTTCTTGCCAACTGCCAATTCCCATTCCCCAGCCCCCCTTCCCTTCCTCAGCCTACCCTAGTTCCTCTTCAGTGTTTTTCAACTGCACGTAGAGGGCGCAGATTTTCAGCTCCTGTTCCTCTATCAGCTTATTCCTGCTGCATATCCTGCATTTCCAGGAGAGAACCCCACTACAGTGCCCACTGGCTTTGCCACTGCATTACTCCCAATGAAAATAATTTGTACAAATCCCACACTGCAGCCCACTACTCACGAACCTACGACAGCTCACACTTTTCACTCATGGTAAAATTTTATAGTTGCTTGTTAAGAAAAACTAGACATCTGTGTTCTGTAAGTTACGTTTCTACAAACACAAAAGAATGAGTTTATGAAGAATTTTGACTACAGAAATCAACAGATCTCAGTCTCTACAAATCAAGTAACTACCATAACTACTACTACCACCACCACCACCACCATTACTACTAATATCAATACAGAGCAAATAACACTACCACAAAAACCTTACACAGTTGCTTGTATTAACAAAAACAAATTTAAGCATCAGTAATAAACTAACTAAACACAGTGAGAGCACAAGAGTTGTCAAACACTGTAAGTGAAAGTTTCCCTACCGCAATTATGATAAAAACAGTAAGATGACATTGGTTGAAAAGTACTAAATTTAGTAAATAACTAGCATGCTAAACACTTTCTTGAAATCTACTAACTTTAATAATTAAATACAATACACAAACACTTATTCAAACTTACCTTTCGGAGACCGCTACAGTAGGAACTTCTCGGCACCAGATGTAAACACATTGATGCCGGTGCACAGGCACTCACAAATAACAACACTTGCAGCAAAATGGCACAACAAATGCTAAAATTAATCAAGATTCTCAGCCAGATAACCTATACATTAAATATTATCATGAATAACAGTTAAATTAATTATATAAAGCCTAAAACTGTATAAAAATGTGAGAATGATCTGCACAGCAGTCCAGAGCTCATGACATCACACCAAAGACCTTGTAATTATTAATTGATTATATAATGTTGAAGAGACTAGTAATGTTCACATACATTAGATTTGAATGTGAATGAGTACAGTGGATAAGTCCAAATGCCACAGATTAAAAAAGTGCTCTTTGATCTTCTCATCTACACATCTTGGTGTAGCTTCATGTGATACATCAGTTGCCTGATGCAGCATAGGCCGCCACTCCTGCACCTTTTTTGAAGCAGCCACCATATGGATATGACATGAGTGGTTCTCAGAGGCTGTAGTAACATTTGATTACAACAGAGGATGACTAGTGCTGCATTTTTGTTTTGTCATCACTTCAGTCGAGTACCCTCCAGTTGCCATGCCCTACTCACTGGACAGTTTCCTGTATGAAAGCGACAGCTCGGTGGCACATATACTAACCCATGTTCAAAACCCATATCGAACTGGCAGTAAGGCTGTCTCAAGTCTGTTTGCAGAACCATGCAGCCCCCCCCCCCCTGAAGTTTTTGCCATAGCCTAAACTGTTTCAGTCATGGGATGGAATGCACATGGATTTTGCTGATCCATTTCTTGGGGGGAATGTGATTAATTCTTGTGCCTTTATAGCAAGGATGCTCACTGTGACAATGCTTTTCACCATCAGGGCAATCACAATTACTTTTACAATAAAGGGAGCACCAGCCACCCTGGCTTAAGATAATGGCCCCCATTTACTGTGTCGATTTCGGGCGGCCGTGATGCAGTGGCCAAGCACTCTATGGCGCCTTGCTGCGGAGTGCACAGTTGCTTGCCAACAGATGTTCGAGTCTTCTCTGGGGCAGGGGTGTATGTGTTGTCCGTTGTTTAGTTTAAGTAGTTTGTAAGTCTAGGGACTGATAACCATAGAAGTCTGGTCCAAGAGGTTAACAAACATTTGAACATTGGATTTCAGGTGTTTTGTCACCACAGTGGTATAATCACTTGACCACCAGTCCTTTCCACCTGGTGTCCAGAGCAAATTTTCAAAACTTTTAAAATGCAAATGACGAACACAATGGAAACCATCTCGGATGAGGAGGTCCTGTTGTATGTTTGGGTCACGTATCACACCAAAGCAAATAAATGGGCACAGTCTAGTTGAGCCTGTGATCTAACAGTCACTGATTGCTCTAGGTTTCTGATAGGACATGCTGGTTTGGGCTGCAAGTTTTGGAGGAAACCTGGGTGGACACAATGAGTGCTCCATGAACATATCCAAAGACCAACTACAGAGCAAACTCAGGGGTCCACGACTGGTAGGGACACTGTTTTACCTTGCAAGGGCTAAGACAGCAGTTTTTTTGCATTCTCATGCAATGAGTATCATTTACAGTCAAGTTGGGAGTCATATCCTATAGTGCAGGAAGAGCAACCAGTGGAGTTTGAGCCACTGTCTTCGTCGCCAGTCCTTCAGCCTATGGAATATACTGAACATGAAGAGCCTCAGCTCCGGAAGCTGCAACTGAGGACACAGATGTCACAATGGAACCACTGGAAAGGCGTCTTTCAACTTGCACACCCTTACCTAAGTGTTTTAGACATAGTCTAGGGCACAATCATCTGTACTTACCCATTAAAGAGAGGAGGGTTTTGGAATGCGCATCCAACAATGAGAATGTGGATGTTGACATTACAAAACCAACCTTGTGTCTGCATGTGCAGATAAGACTGTGGCAGCAGCCATTTGGATGCACGATCTCTGTATCCATTGGTACAGCTTGTAGCTAGGTCACATCATTTCATACTTAGCCACACTGTCTATTTTGCTGTGTTAATCAGTCTTTCTGTTTTCATAATTTAAAGTTATTCACTGTTTGGTTGACTATCCTGCTGGGGTCCAGGTTTATTTGATGTATTTGAGTTGGTAAGTCAGTTTGTGCTGTTCTTGCCATTGTTAACGTGCTCAGTTTGCCCAGCAGTAGTGTGGATTGGCTATAGCCTATAGCACAGTACATGCTTTAGTAACTGTACCCTGGCAGAGGTTACTAAAAATCAGGGTTTGTTATAGTCACTTTTGTTGATTTATGCTATTAGAGGTTGAAAAAGTTGATAGACTTTAAAATACACTGGTCAAAACAATTAGGAGATCAGTTGAGGTATCTAGGTTCTGAAATATTGTCATCGACAGAATGAACTAAAATGGTTCTATGTCTTTCTGTCGGTTATACAGAGTAGAGAAAATATTATGGCAACCGAGATAGTGCTAATAACAGAAAGTTGCTGCAGAGGGGGTTGATGTTGACATGGGTTTACTCTACGAAACGAATTAAATAAGCAGTTGGGTTCAGAGCGATATGAAGTGGAACGAGCATGTAAGGACAGTTGTGAGTAAGGCGGACAGCCAACTTTGGTTTATTAGGAGAATTTTTGGGAAGATGTACTTCACCTGTAAAGGAGACCGTGTATAAAACGCTTGTACGACCACGTCTTGGGTATTGCTCACGTGTCTGGGAACCCGCAGCACATCAAAATGTTCAAATGTTTGTAGAGTCTATGGGACTTAACTAAGGGGTCATCAGTCCCTAAACTTACGAACTACTTATGAACTAACTACTACTAAGGACAGCACAAATATCCATGCCCGAGGGGGGATTCGAACCCCTGACCGTAGTGACCGTGCAGACCGTGACTGGAGCGCCTCAGTCCCCTCGGCCACCACGGCCGGCCGCAGCAGATCAGTTTAAAGGAAGACATAGAGGCGGTTCAGAGATGAGCAGCTAGATTTGTTACCGGTAGGTTCGACCAATGCGCGAGTGTCATGGAAATGCTCTGGCAACTCAATTGGGGATTGCTGGAAGAAAGACGACGTTCTTTTCGTGAATTTCTGTTAAGTAAATTTAGAGGGCCGGAATTTGAAGCTGAGTGTAGTACGATCTTGCTGCCGCCTACTTACATTTCGCGTAAAGATCACAAAGACAAATTAGGGCTCCTACAGAGGCATGTAGGCATTCTTTTTTTCCTCGTTCAATTTGGGAGTGGAATAGGAAAGGAAATGCCTAGTAGTGGTACAGTGTACCCTCCGCCATGCACCTTAAGGTGAAATGCGGAGTACGTATGAAGCTGTAGATGTAGATAGTGTAGTGAGCAGGTAGTACAATGCAACAACAATGTGACTTACCTGAACCTATGGCATGGAGAGCCATAGGAAGGTTGGAAGCAGGACAGAACCTGAGGGAGGTGGTTGCAGCTATTGGAGTGTCCCGAAGTGTAATTTCCAGGACCTAGATGTGATTTCAAACAACGGGAATCATTAAAAGAAGGCAAGGCCAAGGTTGTCCACAGCTAACATCAGCAAGAGATGACCATTATTTCTGGTTAACAGCATGTTAAGATGGAAGTCTGAGTGCAACTTGGCTGCAACACACCCTCCAGGCAGCAACAGGATTTGTAATATCAACATGAACAGCATGTCTGGGATGTACTTGTCAGATGAATTGCAGCCAGACTAGCACCTCCCACAATGGTTGAAAAGCTGGATCTTGCACTCATGGAAGAATGGCCAAATATTCCTCAAAAGCTGATTGATAACCTCGTATTGTCCATGCCATGCAGGTGTGCAACTGTACTATATGTCCGAGGTGATCACACACCATATTAAGGGCAATGGGAATGACATTTTCACTATTATGGTAGCCCTTGATGCCTCACTCTTAGTAAATGCCATGTAAATCTTAAGTAACGAGCTGAGACAGCAAAATATCGTGTTGTATGACACACAAGTTACAATTGTAACCAATATCCGGATAAAATACCTTAGATTAGGTTGTATATTGTGTGTGATGTCTTACCTGATCAAGTAATTGTTTTGGGCTGTGTAGTATTCACAAAAATTTTACACATTCTGTCAAAGAAATGAATGATTTATTTATCTCGTCTTTCATTTCCTCTCAAAGAGGAGATAGTAGGCACATGCAGAACTTTATTCTTTTGAGCCTTATGAAAACTGGGACTGTGGCAGGGGGATCCCAACTATGCTACAAACAGCAAAAGGCTTAACAAAATGTCAATGAAACAAATGATATGTTGCCTGCCCTCTCCGGATGTGTGCAAGGTTGCTATTTCTTACCTAACAATTTGTGGGGCCATCAGCCAATAGTGGTAAACCAAAACTTCGCAGTTTTTAAATTTTTAATTATTATTATTCTTTTTTTGTGGAACACAACAGCCATTCTACAAGGACAGGTCAGTTGAAAAGTTATCCCTAGGATCCATTGACATATACTTATGGTATGTAGGAAATTATGAGTGCTGTGTATTTATAATTGTCAATAAGCAGGAGGATAGTTAACACGTTCGCTGCAGTCACCAGTGCGGGCCGCTAACACTCTAGGCGGACGCCTGTAAGCGTGTTGATCGCGTTGGCAGCTGTGGTGTGTTGATCGCGGAAACGCTTATAAGCGTCAGCCGCAGCGAACGTGTTAATGAAGATGGTATCTTCACTTCCGTAATTATGCACAAAGGTCTGAAAGGCTTGATGAGGACATTGACTTCAGTGAAGTATATTGGTGCAATGACATAGCATTCAGAAAAAACCATTCTTATTTGAGCAAATTTCCTTTTGAAGAGAGATACACTGGAAGAATATTGTGTTATTGTGAAATTGTGAAATCACCTTCAAATGTAATAGGGATTTTATTGTGTCTAAAGTATAGTGCTAATGAATATCAGGAGAGTTAACCTATAGAAAAAGTTGAAAAAAGGATTCTGTCATGTAATGTAATGGAAAATAACATACTACATTTTATCTAAAATGAAAGGAAGGCATATAAAGCCCTGCAACCTGAAGAATCATGTCAACACAAAAATTTACATGTTGCAAAGATTAATTCAAAAAGAAAAACTCCAATTAATTCATAGTGCTGCAGATAAGCTGGATAGGTCACAAAAATTTTACAGGTCACACTTGAAGCGCAGCATGACTTTAATGACACATTTCAGAAATATGTCATCAGATATACATCTCTAAAGAATAAAAATAAAATATTTTTCATATAGCACATAGCAGTAAAAAGTTACACATGTCCATAATATTGAAATTGTGGGTTTTACATTTTGTTATACATGTTTTGTGATGACAGCTATATGTATACAGATGTAGATATAAGGATATTGAAAAAAATATGTTTGTTTCACAGACATGCATACTACTGGTATGATTACCTTAGAAGCTGACCAGGAAGACATTTCTTGCAATATCATTATATAAAAGAGAAATTTAAGTAATCAGTTCTGGAACTTGTAAGGCCAAACAATGTTACAATGTCCTGCAGACGTATCGGAGTGATAATACTTTATAAATTTCTATTAATAAGAGGTGGGGGGAGGGGCGAGAAGGAGGTAGCAGAAAAGGGGGGGGGACAAGGGGTGGAGGAGGAATGAAGGAAATCCAATTACGTATGTACAGGACACTAGTGTAAGTGTGAAAACAAAATTTGAGGTATGATGGAATTTCGAACAAACAAATCTGTTTCCACAGAAAATGGTTTTTTGATGTATTCCAGGATTTATTTGAATACAGCCAAGCCCATCGGGATACTATTTGTTGCCTGTATATAACTGTGATGAATACTGCCACTGTCTGTCTGCAAGTGTAACGACTCCACCGCCCCCACAACTCTGAGATACTACCCAGCCTTTCCATCTTTTTCCTTAGTTTTCACAGTATGTATTGCAGGTACCATAGTGTTAATTGGAAATACATTGTTTTACTTTACACCAATGTTGCAACAAAAGATAGTGTTACATAATTCATGGTTGATGTACAATGCCCTGTTAAAGTTTGTGTCTAATATTTAAGTATCTTATAAACTGGCCACAACCATCAGTCATAACGAATTCTACTCCTACTCTTGGAAACGTCTCTGACGCTGAACTGGATATGTCAAACTGTCTATCCTATTTTTGGCAAAAATGTTATTATTTGTTTCCTATTTTATTGTGTGCCCACGTGGCACCTTCTAATTTCTACACTTTAAAATACTCATTAATTAAAACATGCAGATTGCACCCGTGAGTAGGAATGATTTTTCTTTGTATGTACACACAATGGTGCATGTTGGCTACTGTTTGCTATGTACATAGACAGACCCTAGTGCAATTTGAATAGAAATATGATATGCCCTTCCCCTGTTCTACATCCGAGATGTATGAGGATATCTGTAACCTTTTTCACATTTACTCTAGTGTCATGTATAATGGGGTCCAAAAAGATTATCCAGCCCAAATAATTTAAAGTCCAAGAACAGAGCATTGGAGCATTGCGCATATCCAATTTCCTAAGTGCAAGTGTTGCCAACTCCAGTGATCTGTGCAGCTTCAGCTTGCTGTTTATATTGTCAAATAGAAACAATACAATAGTTAATGTACAGTATATGTCGAGATTCATCGCACTTCAACTCACATACTATTTATTTTGGAAAACATTATTTGAGCACGTAGAAAAGGTTGAGGTATAAGAATTACATGTGGGTAAATTTGTTACAATGAACCGATTCTCACACATACCTCTAGTGAGTAGATAGGCTGAAGGTATATAAACACAACATGTGCATGTTCGAATCCCACTGGAGTCAGTTTATATTTTAGTTTTTAGACCTCTTGCATGTAATATTTTAAACATTAATTTGTTAAAAATTGTGCAGTTGTAGGCTTTTTATAGGTTTTTGGAAGATTATATTTTATAATAATCTAATCTTTAATCAGACAGATGCGTTCTTAGTAATAATATTGAAAATGGATGTATTTTGTTTGTAATTACTTCGATCATCACATGGTGTCTCTCTAGTTTTCAGCTAAGAGAAAATATCAGCTGATTAGCATACTTAATAGGTCTACTTAAAAATGGCTGATGTCAACATTTGCGAGCGAATAATTGCCCTCTTTGAAAGCGGTGTTAGTGCATCTGAGGCAGGGCATCATTATGGTGTTGATGTACTTCCACAGCAAGGAGATTAATCAGACGATTCAGAGAGAATGATGTGGTAAGCAGACGACCAATACCTGGAAGACAGCGATTGTCTACTCGAAGAGAAGATGATGAATTGGTCAGATTGGCCCAGACTGCCCCTTTCTCAAACATCTGGGAACCAGGGAGAGCTTTGGTACCCCAAAGGACGTCTCAATACCAACATGATATTTATCCATTGCACACCAGCATTAGGATACAGAGGAGAGGGATAATATTCAATGCCTACCATGGCCTCCAAAGTCACCTGATCTCAATCCCATAGAGAATGTATGGGATAAACTCAAGAAGACTATGCGGGATAATTGGTCAGACCCTCCTCCAAGAACTGTGGATGCCTTGTGGGATTTGGTTTATTATTCATGAGAGAGAATTGCCATGGATGAGGCCTTTTTTCCACACACTTGTAGATTCTATGCCTCGAAGGATCAGGCTGATTATATGTAATATTTTTTTTATTTAATGCGTTGTCAGATATTAACTTCCAAGGAAGATTATTTTTAGATATCAAATTGACAAACTGTAAGTAGTTATTTACTAAAAAGAATACTGGAAAAGTAAAACCAATATAATTTAATAACAAAAAGTAACTAAAGCAAGAAACATGTGCGCCACAATAAAAAATAAAAATAAAAGAGTAAAGGCTTTGGCGGCATCCGATCCGATGCACACCACCTAACCAGGAAGACCAACACACTATCAATGAGCTACCTGTCCTTTCTCTATAGCGTAACGGTTGAATAGTCCCACTGGAGTTGAAGAACAAGTATTAAACTGGAAACAACAGTTAATGGACAAAACCTGTTATATATTTTGTCGTTGTGGCAGCTTATGCAAAAGAGAACCTGTTACTTTCTTGGCTTTTGGGACTGTGGCTGGTCAAGGTTGTGATGCAAAAATTTTTGTACCAACAGCCACAAGTATAAAAGAAAGAAATTAAAATAATAATAATAATAAAATTCAATAACAACTTACAGCTGTTGGTATAATTTTTTTCTTTTAATCGGAAGCTGTTTTTGTCCCATTCATTGAGCATGGTGTCGCAGTTGGTAAGACAGTGGACCCACAAGTGTTACCACTTACGAGTGGGCTTCAAATTTCTTTCTAGCTATCAACATTGAAGTTTGCTTTGGTTTCTTTAAACTGCTTACATCATATGCTGGTATCACCTCTTCGAAAAGGATGAGCCAGTTTTCTAGCCAATCTGTTGTATATGTTCACTTGAACTCCATCTCAAATTACCTTCTCATTATATTAAACACTAAAACAGAGCTTAAATAAAACTGCTGAAATGAGTATTCAGCTAGGCAAGCAGGATATTCTACAGCCAACTGACTGTATTTATACATGAAGCAGTGTCCAGCTATGGGAATGTAAACCACAATGCCACTGGAACATCAGTCCTACAAGCCTCAGATTAACTTCAAAGGTGGGTGAAGACTGATGTTCTGCAACTGTAAGCAAGTGTTTGTCTCTACATAAGTTCAATTATTTGCTGTCTATGTATAATCTGATGTACTTTCAGCTAATAATGGGAAAAGCTTTTTCATTTTTATAGGGAGTAAGGAGTAAGAAAAGATGATGGCATGGGTTATTAGACATCATGCATAGTTTTACCAATTCTGCAGTTGTGTGGGAGACTGTATGGAGTATTTCAGGCATAGGTGGGGACAGTCTAAATGACGGTAGAACATTTTACCAGAATTTTCACTGTGTTATGGCCCAGTCTTTCATCACCCAATAGTGATCACCAGTTGAATCCTTAAATTCAAAACCCTTATTGATAATTACTCTGTTTTCTTTATATGAGATCTGCTGTGTTGACATTACCTATGTATTATCAAAAAGCAGCTGATTTTGCTAACATGTTGCAACACGTAACAGAGGAACTTATAGAGATCATTCCTATACCAGTAATTCATGATTCATTTGTATTGGGATCATACCTGTCCAAGTAATTGTTGTCTTATAATAATACTAAAGGCTCCATCATTGGGACTTCTAAGCATATGCTCTTATTTTATATGCTTTTCCCAACCCCATTTCACGTAGTGGTTTATTAAAGTCAGGCAGGTTTACATCATGTCAATTTGACATGAAGTGCAGTATTACCTTGGATATGCAATTTATGATCATTCCAGTGCAACTTCTCAAAGTAGATAGGGGTGATGCCATCATTATTCTGTAAATAAAGAAATATGAGACAGGAGTTTCTCATTGAGAGATCAGATTTTAATGTGTTTGTGAGAAAAATGTGTTACACTTTATGTAAGAACGAAAACTGTCAAGTAACATAACCTCTCATAATGAAACAGTTGCTCAATCAAAGTGTATTGAGATTCTAGTTTATTGCTCTGTGATATTGTTCTTGTTGGTGGGGGAACCCATGATTATCGTGTGATTATTGAATCAATAGACTCAGAACGGCCATACTCGGTGCCATGCAGAATCTCAATGGTTCCAAGTGACCAGCACAAGAAAGGATAGGTATATTGTTTTTGTTTTCCATGTAGGACAGTATGGCCAAGTCACATACATTGTGTGAGAAAATGGGCTCATTTGCCACAAAATGTATAACCACATTGGCAGTGTGATGGCATCCATAGTATCATTGTTTGTCATTACAGTGACCATTGTTGCAGCATCCATTCATATGGCAACAGAGTGAAGCTTACTGATAGTTGTGTGCCCAGTGTCAAAACTGGTCACAGGGGCGACACATAATTCTCTTTACAGAGAAGTCTCAGTGTTAGTACAGCATGTACATGAGTGTATCTGTGTGTGGAGAGTCTGATGCTGACAGATTTTGGGAGATTCCATATATTGTTGTCATATGCTACTCATGCTATGATGATTTGGTATGCCACACACTGAGCTAGGTAGGCACAGTGCTTATCATACTGAGCTCCACATCCAGCCATCCCAATTTAGGTTTTCTGTGCTTTCCGTAAATTATTCCAATCAAATGATGGGATGGTTTCTTTGTAAGGGTGCAGCTGACTTCCTTCTATATCCTAATCAAAACAATCTGATCTTGTGTTCTGTAATGCTTTTGATGGGACATTAAACCTTTCCTGCTCTGTTTGAAGTGCCACTGTGTATGCAAAACTATCACCTCTTTTTTTGGACAGCAGCTGCTACATTTCAGACGTGTTATGGCTGATGCTCTGTCTTGCCTTTCAAGCTTCTGTAACAGTACCTTTCAACAGATGCTGCATGTTACTCAAGCCGTTCTGTCCTACCTGAATGTAGAGGGTGTTTGGACATTACTCTGGCCACAAGTTTATCAGACATCAAGTCCATTGAAAATTTTTGATAATGGCTTGTCGAGAGATGACATGCCAACTCTCGTCAGCCACTGCAGTTAAGAAGCACTGGCATAGAGCTGAAGTAGCATGGAATAATGTACTCACATTGAGTAATTAACATTTTTCTGTTTTCATGCTGTAGCTTGGGTACTTGTAAACATGAGCCACTTTCAGAGTGCCTTCGCTGCTCGAGTGGTCCAGGGCTTGACTGTCAAACCGCAGATCCAGGCTTGAACCTGTATCATAGCAATTTTATAAAATAATAATCTCATATTTGTAAAACCTTTTCTTGCCTTATTTTGTAGTAGAACATTAGGAAGTGTAAATATTCAATTGAGTGTATTATCTGTTTACAGCTGTTTTATTTGATATACACAGTACAAAAACAATAAAAATAAGAAATAAATACAATAAAATACAAAATTTTCTTAAGTATATTATTGTATAATTCCAGTTACTTACCATCTATTAGTCAGCCAGTAGGGAGAAACTTATCATAAAAACAGTCAAAACAGAAATATTTCTCACACCATGATTAACACGTGAACAACATTTTGCCACATTAACATGTTGTCTGATATATCACTTGTGCAAAACATACCTGAATTATATTGCTGAAGACAGGTCTATCAGATATTAATTTTGATGTGTACCAAGAGTATATAAGCCTATCTTGAATGACAGGTGCGGACAACTGATTATGGACAAAGGTTTGTCTTGTAACAGCATCTTCTCTATCATGAATTTCTCTGCTCCCATGCAATGTAGCACGATTTCAAAGGCTTGTGATAAATTTCTTGACCTGTCGAAACAAGTAAACATCACAAAGTTGACAAAGAAAGGTGCATTTCAGTTGTATCACTTTAACAGTGTAGGTTGGTTGAATATAAACATCAAGAAAAGTCCTGTCCTAGCACATCATGTCGGTTTGGCCACCCCCATGAATCCAGTATCAAGCAAAATTTATTTTTCTGCATGTAATGTGTGAGAAATATTGGTGTTCTGGTTGTTTTTATGATAAGTTTCACCCTACTGGTTGTGAGAATGCTGACAAATAGATGGCCAATAATTGGAATTACATAATAATATACTTTAGAAGTTTTTTTATTTTATTTATTTCTTATTTTTGTTGTTTTTGCCCTATCACAAATGAAAAACCTGTAAACACTTAATTGAATGTTACTCACAATTCCTGATGCTCTACTTCAAAATAAGGCAAGAAAAGGTATTAGAGATATGAGA
The DNA here is from genome assembly GCA_026315105.1 of Locusta migratoria. Classification (NCBI taxonomy): domain Eukaryota; kingdom Metazoa; phylum Arthropoda; class Insecta; order Orthoptera; family Acrididae; genus Locusta; species Locusta migratoria. The sequence goes on along the minus strand of CM048755.1, from coordinate 76,572,257 downwards.
ATATTATCAAATACATCAACAACAAAAATTAACAAAAAATTGCCATGATGGAAGTTGGAATCTGGATCCACGGTTTGACAGTCCAGGCCCTGGACCACTCAACCTGTGATGGTGCTCAGAAAATCACTCATGTTTAAAAATACCCAAGCTACAGCTTGAAAACATAAAAACTGTAATTACTAAAATGTCATTAATTTTTTATCCCATATATATTAGTAAAAAATGGTCATATTCAGACGATCTTTCAATGTATAGCAGGCATGGCCAAACACTGCCCCACGAGCGTGGGCGCTTTTGTCTCTGCCTACCCCTTGCACTGGTTTCGTTTTTCAAGAAAGATATGTATTTCTGCTAATCACATGAATACTGTGTAATGTGCTTATTTCGTTAAAGAATAATGTTATTGCTTTGGTGAATGTAAAAGGTAACAAATATAATTAGTGCTAAAATCCTGATTATAAAAGTACTCTACGACATTGCCATTTCCACTTAGTAACCTCACTGTTTTGCAAAAAATGCTTTCCTTCGTTTCCCCCTTGCAGCGTTTGGCATATAGCTGACTCACTTCCACACATGCTGCAGGCTTTGCAGTGGTGGGGGAAGTAGTGCGCCCGTCAAAATGGCTCGCGCCCGAAGTGCGCTTGCATCTTTTCTGAGAAATTGGAGGGAAATACACCTAAAACCAATCGTTTTTTGTTAGTTTTTTATTTGTGGTTTAACAAAAAATATTTACATGTAAGAATGACTCTCTATGGCCAACACATAAAATTATTTTTAAAATATCATATTTATGATACTAGTTCATTTAAGAAACATACATCTTTCAGAAGAAACCTACTGTATATATGACAAGTGTGCATGTACAATACTAATAGAATCAATTTGGGTCACAAAATTACTAAGTCCTCCTTAGATCCGTGTTTTGGGTATTGTCTAAAGCTTCGCCTAGTGGTTCTGCCGTACAAACAGTAAATGGTTTCCTTGTGTAACCACTCATCAACCACATTACAGAGCTGTGCTTCCTCTGTTACTTTGTTTATGTTGGATGTGACAGCAGGACAGTCCAGCGCAGAGCAGTGCACTGCGTTCTCACTCTTTCCGCACTCTCTCTCTCTCTCTCTCTCTCGCTCCTTTGCCGACACTAGCGACACACAGCTGCGACCGGGATGGTGAACTACAGTGTACTCCGTCCGCGGGGCGCAGTGCACCCGCCGGGCAAAAGTGTTGCCCATGCCTGATGTATAGCATTGAAAATGCACTTTTCCATCATCAAATTTGACCTTGATTTCTTTTCATAAACTACTGTCTAGCAAAATGCCAACACACATGAAAGATCAGATGCCAATACCTCATGGTGCAACATAGTTCATTTTGTGTCCACGTAAATACAACATTGTTGATAACTTTTGTTTTGAATGATTATTTAAGAATTGTCTGAAAACAAAGAAATTTGTCAGAGTTATGTTAGGTCATGCCTATTATAAATGACTGTATCAGATCATTATATATCAAGCTTGGAACTACCTTGTCAGAAAATTAATTTCAATAGAAATACACAAAGAGTGGACAATACAGTATCAGGATAGATCTGGAGAAGCTAAGTGCACCGTGACAAATTGGTAAGGATTTTGTTGAGGTTATGCAGTGACCTAAACAACCCAGCATGAGCAAAGCTGTCAGAAAAGATTTACAAAGAATTAACCAAGTTGCTGTTTACCTGTAACACAAAACAACAAAACACATCACACGTGAAAACATCTTACACTGTTACTTTTACATTACAACTCTCAGACTTTGGTGATGAAAATAAATAAAATGTTTACTCATGTTTACTAATGAAATTCGTTTGTCTTATGGCATCCTGTTCTGAGATAACATCATAGATGTTAATAGTAGTAATTTTCTCAGAACTATGTAATAATGGTAAATGTGACATAGATGTTTCTGTAGAGAGTTCTTTAAGCATTTGGCCATACTGACTGCAGTACATATGTCGCTTATGGAGTGTGTTCTTTGACAGCCACTGTTTAAAAACCACTCTAATATAAATATATATAATGCAAGAAGGAAAAATGATTTCTATTCTTGAACAAACAGTCATAACATGTCACAGAAGAGAGTGAGATATTCACCTGTAAAACTCTTTCATAAGACACCCACTGTTGTGAATAATTTAATAAATAATAAAATCAACTTAAACTAAAATAATATCTTGTGAAAATCTTCATATTGACAGGGTCAGCAACTGGGAACTTCCAGAATGAAACTTTCACTCTGCAGCGGAGTGTGAGCTGATATGAAACTTCCTGGCAGATTAAAATTGTGTGCCGGAACCAGGATTCTGACCTGCGACCTTTGCCTTTTGTGTGCAAGTGCTCGGGATAGCTCAGTCGGTAGAGTGCTTGCCCGCAAAAGGCAAAGGTCCCAGGTTCGAGTCCAGGTTCCGGCATACAATTTTAATCTGCCAGGAAGTTTCGTATCAGTGCACACTCCACTAGAGTGAAAGTTTCATTCTGGAAACATCCCTTAGGCTGTGGCTAAGCCGTGTCTCCACCATATCCTTTCTTCCAGGAGAGCTAGTCTCGCAAGGTTCGCAGGAGGAAATTTTAAGCACAGATACTTTCTTTAGGCTATGGTCAAATGGGCATTATAACTCAAATCAATTATGACCTTACTCTTTCTGTGACTTGTAACCCTTTTCCCAATAAGAAGCTCGACTAGTGTGTAATTCTCAGTGCACTGTATTTTATCCAATGGTATTTTATTTTCTAATAGCAAGGAAGCTTTTGGGTTGTCTAAAGATGTGTCCTTTTTGTGACTTTGAGATACATATACTATTTAGCTGTCTGTTGCTCCCTACAATAATTGTAAAAGTGGATTATTGTGTTGCAGAGTAGGAAGTATACAAGTTTTTGCTTGATTGCTAACCAGCGATGTAACATTGTTATTGTTTTATGCATATGTTTATTTTGTAGAGTAAAATTTATTCAAGGAAATATTATTTGTTTTGTACCCATTATCTTGGTTCCCTGTGTTCATGTTCTTTCTTTTATCATTTTGTGTGTTGACATTTCCTTATTTTTCATTATGTGTCAGAACTTGACAGTGTGCAAAAGTTTCAGTGTTTTTTCTGTTTTGGAAATTAACATCAGATAGATGGTACTTACTGAATTTTCATTTACTTCAGAAGATAGGGCGGAGTATTTACTTTGAAGTTACTACCTTTTATGCCTTTTTTGTTGTTGCATGTATTTGTAAAATAAGCTTGTTATAATGTTGAATGAACTAGAACATTTGTATGACACTTAGTTTGCCATGTTGGTGTTTGGGTTGGGAGACTGAGGTATTTTCAACAAAAACTGGTAGATCATTTTTTTTCATTTGTGTCTCTTTAAATAACTTTTTTTGCATGATCAAAATTTATTCTTTTAAGTTTCAGGAGTATGGAAGTCTCCAAGCATGGAAAATGGGGTCATATTTTTCGCTCCTACTAGAAACAGATGCTCCACGCCTTGCCAAGCTGGGTGTAGACTTCATGTTAGATCGAATCCTAATAGAAGACATTGAACTTATTCGTATTGAATGTGAGTACTGTTAATTTTATTTATCAAAAGAAGAAAACATTGCTTTATATAGGTACATGCATTGGGATAATGACTTCAGATATTTAAATTACAATCAGTTATGGCAGTTAATGCATTAGGATACATAAAATTATTATAAACATCATAGGGTAAATAATGAGAGAACTGAAGAGATGAGCAGAAGGCTTCAAGAATTTAATACTGATGTATTTTGAATTTATGCCATAAACTTAAATAACAGTAATGATGAAAGATTTAGTCAGTAAATACCTGTTAGCCATCCAAAATGCAACACGGAGAAGGACTAGAGATAGCCCACCGAAATTCATTTGGGAGGTAACACGGTGTACAAAGAGCATACGATTGAAAATACAGCCCTGTGTGAAGTGAGGAAAATGATCTAATCGGAATTGAGTGTTGCTGCCATTGCCGGTTATAATCACTGCTAATACATTTTCTTTGCATCTAAGTGGCTGTAGTTGTATTCGACACATTGCCAAAGCCGATTTGGTGTTGCAGTGAGTGGTGTATCCCACATAAAGAAGCCTCAAACATTGCCTACCACACGTGATCGTTCATTACCATGTCGCAATGTGAGTGTCGGTGAGCTTTGAAAGTGTAGGAACACGACAGGCTCCAACACTTCAGAAATGTAACACTGGCTGGTTGGTGCACAAGTAATACAGGAGTGGAATCCAGTACCATCCCAAACCATAGTATTGGCTGCAGAACCAGTATGGTGGTGCATGTAGCATTCATATCCGTGGCAGAGTGGCCAAGCGCATTGAGGCACTATGCTCTGATGCGTGAGACCGTTCCTCGTCATGGGTTCGAATCCCCCCTAGCGCATGAGTTTTTGTGCTGTCTTTAGTATAAGTTATTTCATAAGTAGTTTGTAAGTTCAGGGACTGATGACCCTGTAGTTTAGTCCCATAGGCCAAACATTTGAATTACTTTTTTTGTGGCATTCACTTAGTGGTAAACACAGTAATGGATGTCTTGTGAACATTCCATTCTCCTGCAAACAATATCCAATGGTATGTGCAGAAAATCTTTGTTGTGGAACAGGTAGCATTTGTTGTGATATTGTTTTTAGATATGGCAGACCATCACTGCCTGCACACAATATGCCTCTCGTCACTTGTAGTGGTGCAACAACATGGTTTTGATCAGTCTCCTCAGTCCATCATTTCCTCCTGCATCCAGTGATTAGAGATCCGCATCACAATTGCTCGGTTACATGTGACACAATCACTGATTTCTGTGAAAGATAATCCACAATCCCTACAGGTAGCTATACACTTTCTGTCTTCTACAAGACATACTGAAGTTGTGTACCCAAAACAACCATGAACAACCCATGAACAACTCCAATAAGCCATATTTGTCATTATGTGCCAAATTAACTAAGAAACATTATTATAAAATATTAGAACATTAAGTCCAGTGCCAGCTGCTGCCAATGTCACACCTCTAGAGCAGAGAGCAGTAATTGCGTAATTTATTTTTTCTACGTTCCCATTACTAGTCTTTTTCTTAAATTTAGTTAGTGCTTCTGTTTTTTGGAAATTCATTCTCACATGTTCGAAAGGCTGTCCCTTTTACACCTTAGCAATAGGTTTGAGGTGTTGCCCACTGCTGAACCAGTGCAGGTTGCCTCGCCTGTTGAGGCGGTGGCCAACCCTTCTGATAGGTCTGGATAGACGCAGAGTATGGGGTTATTAATCATTAGGAGCTCCAATGTTAGGCGGGTGATGGGGCCCGTTAGGGAAATAGCAGGAACTTCGGGAAAGAATGCTAGTGTGCATAGTGTTTGCTTGCCAGGGGTCTCATCTGAAATGTTCAGGAGGCTTTACTGGTAGCGATAATGAGCACTTGGTGTACCCAGCTGCAGACTGTTGCTCATGTCGGTACCAATGACTCCTGCCACTTGGATTCAGAGGTCATCCTCGGCTCCCTTATGTGGCTGGTTGGATTTGGTGAAGACAGCTAGCCTTGCTTGCCAGGTAGAAAGCGGAGATTTCGATTTGAAACTGATGGCAGTCCTCTGGTTTGGAGCTGTGTAGAAGGCTTAAGCCAGAGCTCAAACCATTCTGTTTTGACCTTTGTGCAAATTTCTTGATCTTCACTATTGGGTGGAGAAATGTAGGATCACCATGAATGGGGCAGGCATGCACTACATGCAGGAAGCAGCTACTGTGGTAGCAGAGTACATTTGGAGTGCACATATGAGTTTTTAAGTTAGAGAAATACCTCCACAGGTCCATTGAGCCACTTACTGGTTCCAGTGAATGCAGCACTTTGCACAATAGAACAGAAAATAAAATATTAATATAGTTACATTTAACTGTAGGAGCATCTATGGAGAGATGCTAGAGCCGCTCTCACTTTTAGATAGTCACATTGTGTGTATAATACTGGGGATGGAAAGCTGACTCAAACCTAATGTCAGTAGTAATGAAATCCTAAACTCAAACTGTAACTTCTACTGCAAAGATAGGCTGCACACTAAATGAGAATGAGTGGTTATAGAAATAAAAATATGATTATATTGGTTGAAATTAGTACAGATTCGGAATTTGAAATAATTTGGACAAAAGTCAGCATTAAAGTGGCTGAAACATGGGCTTTGAAGTATTTATAGACAACCTGGCTGAGTTGCAGTAGTAGCAGAACATCTGAGGGAAAGCTTAGAAAATATTCCCGGCATGATTCAGTTAGCATCAATCAGGCAATCAGCAATCACAAGACCATTACAGCATGAATGAATACAGCTTTACATAGAAATATCAAGAAAGGTAGGAAGATCTACTTATTTAGCATAAGCAAAAAGCGTCAGATTTCAAAGTATTTGATTGCTCAACAGGATAGTTTCATCTCTAACACTGAGCAACTGTGGATAAAGTTCAAGTGTGCTACACAATACTCGTTAGATAATTAAGTGCCAAGTAAAATTATGAGAGATGTGAAAGATCCACTGTGGTTCAACAGCCAACTTAGGAAACTTTTATGGAAGCAAATAGAACTTCACTGAAAATATAAATGGAGCCAATCTTGCATGTTAAATGATGCCATAATTAACATAACGGCTGCAATAGGAGAGGCATTCAATGACTTTGAGAGCAATGTTTGGTGTACTGACTTGGCAGAAAATCCTAAGAAATTTTAGTCCTATGTCTAATCAGTAAAAGGGTCGAACTCAGATCTGCAGACACCCTGTGACCATAATAGTATTGAAACAGAAGAGATACACGAAAGTCCAAAATGCTAAATGTCTCTTTCAAAGCTATTTCACAGAGGAGGATTGTACTGTAGTACCTCCTATAAACTACTGCATGAATGATAAAATGGCAGATATTGAAATAACTATCAGAGGGATTGAAATCACTTAACACAGGAAAGGCTGCTGGACCTGATGAGATACCAATTTGATTTTACGTGGAGTGTGTGAAGGAACTTGATCCCCTTTCTAGCAGTGGTGTACTAAAGGTCTTTAGATGAACGAAGTGTTCCCAAGGATTGGTAGAGGGTGCAGGTCATTCCGGTTTACAAGGAGGGTCATTGATCAGATATTCAAAACTGTAGCCTATATCCCTGATATCAGTCAGTTGTAGAATTTTGGAACACATTTTGTGTTAGAATATTATGTTATTTCTGGAGACAAAAAATCTTTGTAGGAATCAACATGTTTTCCAAAAGCAGCAAGCATGTGAATCAACTCGTGCCATTCGTCCACAATATCCAGAGGGCAGTTGATCCAGGGCCTCATATAAACACCATGTTTCTTGACTTCCGCAAGGTGTTCGATACCATTTTGCACCATTGTCCGATGAACAGTGTGTGAGCATATGGAATATCAGATCAACTGTTTGACTGGTTCGAGGCATTTCAAGTTAACAGAATGCAGCATGTCATTCGCAACAGAAAGAAGACTTGAGTCATATTAAAGTGATCTTAGGCATGCCCCAGGGGATTGTTATAGGACTGTTGATTTTCACAGTCTATATAAATGACCTCGTAGATACCATCAGAAGTTCAATGAGCCTTTCACAGATGATGCTCTAGTTTGTTGAGAAGTTGTAACACTGGAAAAGGGCAGCAAAATATTGAATGATCTGCAACATATTGATGCATGGTGCAGGGAATGGCAATTGAGCCTTAGCATAGACAAGCGTAGAGTGCTGCATTTAAATAGAAAGAAAGTTCCTTTATTATATAATTATGCATTATCAGGGCACACACTGGAAGCAGTTACTTCCATAAAATATGTGGGCGATCTGAAATGGAACGACCATATAAAAGCAGTCATACTTAAGGCAAATGCCAGATTGAAAGTCATTAGAAGAATCATCAGCAAGTGTAGTCTTTCAAAAAAGGAAGTAGGTTACGAAACTCTTGTTTGGCCAGTGCTTGAGTGTTGCTCATCAGTGTGCGATCTGTACCAGGTAGAAGACAGAGAGAAGATCCAACGGAGAGCAGTAAGTGTGAAAGTGTCACAGAGATGATTAGGACACTCCAGTGGCAGATGCTGCAAGAGAGGTGTTCTGTTTCGTAGTACACACTTTTGTCAAAGTTCCAAGACCAATCTTTTCATGAAGAGTCAACAAATATATTGCTTCCCCATATGTATGTCTTGTAAAGCGATCACAAGGATAAGATAGAGAGATTAGGGCCCACACAGGGGCATACAGGCAATCATTTTTCCCGCAAACCATCTGTTACATACCGTGAGGTGGCTTGCGGAATGTGAATCTAGATATAGAAAACACTACAATACTTAACCTAATTTATTCCTAAAATGACTACCAGCCACATTTGCAATTTTCATTCAATTAGCATAAAATGAGGGACAAGATGGATAATGCATTTTAATTATGTATATATTAATCTGTAATCAATTCCATTACAAAATAACTCTCTGTCACCTAGCAGTAACTGTTGTAATATTTTTACTGTCATACATTGTAACAAAATATTTCCAGAATGAAATTTTCACTCTGCAGCGGAGTGTGCGCTGATATGAAACTTCCTGGCAAATTAAAATTGTGTGCCGGAACCGGGACTCGAACCTGGGACCTTTGCCTTTCACGGGCAAGCATTCTACCTAGTGAGCTATCCCTTAGGCTGTGGTTAAGCCATGTCTCCACCATATCCTTTCTTCCAGGGGTGCTAGTCTTGCAAGTTTCACAGGATAACTTATGTGAAGTTTGGAAAGTAGGAGGCGAGGCACTGGCGGAAGTAAAGTTGTGAGGCTGCATTGTGAGTCGTGTCGGGATAGCTCAGTCGGTAGAGCGCTTGCCCGCGAAAGGCAAAGGTCCAAGGTTCGAGTCCCGGTTCTGGCACGCAATTTTAATCTGCCAGGAAGTTTCATATCAGCGCACACTCCGCTGCAGAGTGAAAATTTCATTCTGGAAACATCCCTTAGGCTGTGGCTAAGCCATGTCTCCACCACATCCTTTCTTCCAGGAGTGCTAGTCTTGCATGTTTTGCAGGAGAGCTTCTGTGAAGTTTGGAAAGTAGGAGGCGAGGTACTGGGGGAAGTAAAGTTGTGAGACGGCATCATGAGCCGTGTCGGGATAGCTCAGTTGGTAGAGCGCTTGCCCGCGAAAGGCAAAGGTCCGAGGTTCAAGTCCCGGTTCCGGCACACAATTTTAATCTGGCAGGAAGTTTCAACAAAATATTTGTTCAATCCTCAGAATGAAGCTGGTATGGGCATACTGAACATAGATTATACCAGGGTGTAACAGTATTCTGCTGACTAGGTTGCAGTTTAGGGAGATGAAGATGTCCTTCAAGGGCCTCAGGTGCTGCTTCAGCTGATATTTGCTCTGACTGCTATGTTACCCATAGTAAAGTTCTAACCAAAGTGCACCACAATTACTCAGTCTGGCAATAATAATTCTCCATTTACTGACGAGGGCCTTTCCAGAGCCGTGTGAACTTTTTTGTCCTGAGCAACATCCATTGCCCATCTAATAATTCTCACATACTTTTAACTTCATTTCACTTGCCTAGCAACTGCATAGACATTTTTTTATGTGCCTGTTTCCACACAGCTTGAGTGTTGGAACAGTTGTGTTACTGACTGTGCATCAACATCTGTGGCAACTTACATAGTTCAAATAGGGAACACATTTTCCATCCTTATATCACCTCACATGGAATCCAACCAATCAATTAATATTTTCTTGCATTATACAAACTCACACTGCACAGGAGCATTCTGCCCTCTTTGGAGCTGTGGTTAAAAAAAATATGACGTATTTTGAGAACACACCTAAGAGCATTCTTTATACATAGTAAAGTTTTGGCTGGAATGGGGTATGTTTAATAATTTTAGACATCTATGTAAAGATATAAAGAAGCTAGTCCCTTGTTCTGTCATGGTGGTTTCAGGGCTATTATGTGGCAAGATAAAATGTGTCACAAAAGTTTTAGTGACTGTCTCTACAGTCTTTAATTAATCAAATGTATTTACTATATTGAGGTGAAATAGGAAATTGACCTATGATTCCAATAGCAACCAATTCAGTTGTTTTTGGTGTCCCTATAAAGAGTTTGAAGTGGAATTTTTAGTTTTACATATTATGCCCTTTGTGGACGTGATAGGAAAGATTTTCTACGTCCTTCTGATGAGTGAACCACCAGAATTGTGAGGTTGTTTATCCATTGGTTGCCTCCTTATCACTGTGACATCCTTGTATACTGTAATGTGATTGGCAAATTCTTTTACTAAGAAATTTTGCAATAACCACCAATTTACTTGACATGTTTCCTGATAAAGGAGTTAGTCAACTGCCAAGAGGTCTGAGGATGCTGCAATTTGATTGTATTCTTCATCTTCTTGCTCTTCTTTTTCTAGTTCAGCACTTGGCATCTCATATTGAACTTTGTGCCTTAAGGTATCAATATTCCAATGGAACTTTCCTGGATTCTGTCATACTGAGTAATTATACTCGTTCAACTTAAGGGCCACCTAGTCAGTTTGCTACTAGTATGCTTGAGGGTCAACAACGATGTTAAGATGGCATGATCAATTACAACAGTAATCTTTTTCCCATAAAAGTAAAACCTTAAAGTAGTTCATTCCATACACTAGTGCTAACAACTCCTTCTGTTATATTGTATTTGAGCTTAGCTTGATTTAATTGCCTGGATTTATACCTAACAGAGTATTCAAATTCCCAATGTAATTGGCTAAGAAAATAACCAATTGCATAATCACTAGCATATCAGTAGAGTGAAAGGTATCTCAAAGTTGGTGTATACAAAAAAAGGTGATTGGGTTAGAACATCTTTTAATTTGATCATTGCTATTTCCCACTTAGGGTTGCATATGAATATTACCTCCTTCTTTAACAATTTTGTAAGAGGTGTGGCAGTAGTGGCTTATTGTGTTACAAAGGCCAAGAAAGGAGTGTAATTCTTGTACATTACAAGGACAAGGAAAGTATTTTACTGCATCAGTTAACTGTGGAGTGACTTGAACCTCATGGGCCAAAGTTAAGTGGTCCAAATAATTAACTTGTGGTTCAGAAAATTTCCTTTTTTCCATTTTCAAACTGAGATTTGTGTTTTGTATTGAGGCAGTACAATTCTTGGTCATTGTTCCTTGATCCTCTAGGGAACTTGAAAACACAGTAATGTCATCTAGATAAACTAGATACATGGAAGGGTTGTATTCTCTCAGCAATGAATCCACAAACCATTGGAATGTAGCAGGTGCATTCCACAATCCATAGGGCATCCTTCAATACACAGTGTCTTATCATGCTACAAATGCTGTCTTCACATAACCTACCAAAGCAAAAGTTATTTGATGATAACCAGACCACATGTCTCATGTTATGAAATATTGACAATGGCTTATATGGTCTGATGTTTCATCTGATCTCGAGAGGTGGTATGGCTCTGGAGTTGTTACTTTATTCAAAGCTTGCATGTCAGTGCATATTCAGTAAAAATTTTCTCCATCTTTTGTCTGTTTCAGGACAATTATGATAGTGTAAAATCAGGGTTGTATTATCCCCACTTCCAGCTTTTCTTTAATGCTTTGTTCAATGACAGGTTGCAAATAATTTGAAATCCTGTGTGGTTGTTGACTGATTGGCCTGGCAACTCCTGTGGGAATCTCATCTTGGATCAAGTTTGTAGAGTTAAATCTTGTCATTCTTCAAAACAGGTACTAAATTTCTCAAGTACTATCCTTCTCAGGCAAATGAATTAGATTTTCATATAAATATGAAGGGAGTTGTAGTGTCTAAATCTTAATTTTTTTCCTGTTCCTTCTTTTTCCTTTGTCTTCCCACGACAGAATTCATTTACCAACAGCTCTTGCATACTGAAAAAATATGCTCTTCTGTATTTTGGCATCTGCTCTGCCGAAATTATCATTGCTAACTGGCAAAAAAGTTTTTTCGTTCAATTCATCTGTCTGACATATACTCCACACAGCATCGTAAATCATCGAGCAACTCATTCCTTGGGATTGGATCCACCAGAATAAGTGAGTGCATGGGGAATTTAGATTTGATCTTCGCATTGACCTTTCCCATATCAATGAATATAGTTTTGCAGTCAGTTGGCTTAAGCACTGAAGTGCATTACCTTGTGGGAATGCTAGCATGGATTCTTTCCTGCCCTTCTCAGTTGCCCATAATTTTGGATAAAGCTCTCAGAAGTGAGGTTGGGTGGTAGTCGTCGACATCAGACATATCCCCTTGTTATGCAATGGATTAACAATAGCATGTTTCAGTCTATCAGGGAAAATATCCTGCTTTAAAGAGCTATTACATATGTGGCTAAGAATCCTACTTATTTCTTGGGAAAAAGCTTTTAACATCCTGCTGGAAATGCCATCAATTCCATGTGAGCTTTTACTCTTGAGAGAGTTTATTAGTTTTTCTAATTTCTGAGGGAGAGGTGGGTGGAATTTAATTTGTATCAAACTGTGTAGGTACAGCCTCGTCCATTAACTGCCTTGCTACTTCTAATGAACATTTACATCCTGTTTTCTCCATAACATTTAAAAAATGATTATTAAAATATTTTCAACTTCTGACTTTTTGTTAGCAAACTTTTCATTTGCTTTGATGGTAATACTGTCTTCCTGTGCTCTTGGTTACCCTGCTTCCTTTTTAATAATATTCCAAATTATTTTAATTTTATTTTCATAGAAACTTTTATTATCATAATCTCAGATATGTTGCACATGCTTCTGGATTTTTTAATAACTTTCTTAATGTAGCACAGTAGTTTTTATAATATTTGATTGTTTCTAGGTCATTACTCTTTCTTGCGGATAGATACAGTTTTCTTTTCCAGTTACAATATATTTGTATTCCTTTAGTAAGCCATGGTTTTTTTGCATGATTTCTCAACAATTATATTCAACTAATTTCTTGGGGAAACAGTTTTCAAATACCCTTACAAATTTATCATGAAATAGTTGTATTTTAGATTAGCATCAGGTTCCTTATAAATCTCATCCCAGTCTAACTGCTGTAGACTTTCTCTGAAATTTATAGTTGTTAAACCATTAATTGAGTATACAACTCTGAAGGACTGTTTCAAATTACCGAACGGAGCTATGTCATATACTGTAACTAGCTGTGCACCATGATCAAAAAGACCATTCTCAACAGGAGAAGCATTTACATTGTTAAACTTATCTTGATCTATAAAAAAGTTATCTATCAATGTGCTGCTGTCCTTTACTAGCTGAGTAGGAAAATCAATAACGGATGTCAGATTGAAGGAGCCAAGTAAGACTTTCAGGTCATTCTTCCTATAACAATATTTCGGTGAAGCAACATTGAAATCACCTCAAATAATAATTTACTTCCTCCTATCTGACAGGTACCACAACAAGGCATCCAAGTTTTCCAGAAATAACTGGAAGTTTCCTGAAGGGTACATATACAATTTAAATTATAAGAGGTCATCATTGAGTTTAAGCTGACAGGCACATGCTTCAATATGTTGCTCTACACAAAACTTTTTTGTTTCTACATTTTTTACACAGTGATAGCTTTGGACATATGTGGCAACTCCTCCTCTTACCTTATTGTTGTTGTTGTTGTTGTTGTGGTCTTCAGTCCGGAGACTGGTTTGATGCAGCTCTCCACAATACCCTATCCTGAGCAAGCCTCTTCATCTCCACATAAGAACGGCAACCTACATCTGTCTGAATCTGCTTACTGTATCCATCTCTTGGTCTTCCTCTGCGATTTTTACCCCACAAACTTCCCTCCAACGCTAAATTCACAATTCCTTGATGTCTAAGAATGTGTCCTACCAATCTATCCCTTCTTTTAGTCAAAGTATGCCAGAAATTTATTTTCTCCCCAATTCTGTTCAGTACCTCCTCATTAGTTACGCGATCCACCCACCTAATCTTCAGCATTCTTCTGTAGCACCATATTTCAAAAGCCTCAATCCTCTTCCTGTCCACACTGTTTATCGTCCATGTCTCACTCCCATACAAGGCAACACTCCATACAAATGCCTTCAGAAAGGACTTCCTTAGGCTTAAATCAATATTCGATGTTAACAGATTTCTCTTTTTCAAGAACGCTTTTCTACCCATTGCCATTCTGCATTTTATATCCTCTGTACTGCGACCATCATTTGTTATTTTACTGCCCAAGTAACAAAACTCATCTACCTCTTTTATTGCTTCGTTTCCCAATCTAATTCCTTCAACATCACCTGATTTTCTTACACTGCACTCCATTACCCTAGTTTTGCTCTTGTTAATGTTCACCTTATATGCACCTTTCAGCACACTGTCCATTCCGTTCAATTACTCTTCCAGGTCCTTTGCTGTATCTGACAGAATTACTATGTCGTCGGCAAAACGCAATGTTTTTAATTCTTCACCCTGAACTTTAATTCCTTCTCCAAATTTCTCCTTGCTTTCCTTTATAGCTTGCTCAATGTACAAATTGAATAACAATGGAGAAAGACTACAACCTTGTCTTACTCCCTTTCCAACCACTGCATCCCTTTCATGCCCTTCAACTCTGACAACCGCTGTCTGGTTTTTGTACAAGTTGTAAATAACCTTACGCTCCCTATATTTTACTCCTGCTTGCTTCAGAACTTGAAAGAGTTTATTCCAATGAACATTGTCAAAAGCCTTCTCCAAATCTACAAAAGCTAGAAATGTAGGTTTGCCTTTTCTTAATCTATCTTCTAGGATAAGCCGTAAAGTGAGTATTGCCTCCCATGTTCCTACATTTCTCCTGAACCCAAACTGATCTTCCCTGAGGTCGGCTTCTACCAGCTTTTCCATCCTTCTGTATATAATTCGTGTTAATATTTTGCAACCATGACTTTTTAAACTGATGGTTCTGTAGTTTTCACACCTGTCTGCACCTGCTTTCTTTGGAATGGGGATTATAACATTTTTCTTAAAGTCTGAGGGTACTTCTCCTGCCTCATACATCTTACGCACCAGGTGAAACAGGTTTGTCATGGCTGGTTCTCCCAGAGACTTCAGTAGCTCTGAGGGAATATCATCTTCTCCAGGGGCCTTGTTTCGACTTAGGTCTTTCAGGGCTCTGTCAAATTCTTCTCTCAGTACAGTATCTCCTATTTCATCTTCATCTACATCCTCTTCCCTTCCTACAATATTGTCTCGAAGTTCATTTCCTTTGTAGAGCCCCTCTATATACTCTTTCCACCTTTCAGCTTTCCCTTCTTTGCTGAGAACTGGTTTTCTATCAGTGTCCTTGATATTCATAGAGCTGTTTTTCTTATCTCGAAATGTTGCTTTTATTTTCCTATAGGCTGTATCTATTTTTCCCCTATTTATACACTTTTCTACATCCTTGCATTTGCCTTCTAGCCACTCCTGCTTAGCCATTTTGCACTTCCTGTCAATCTCATTTCTTAGTCGTCTGTACTCCATTTTGCCTGTTTCATTTACTGCATTTTTATATTTTCTCCTTTCATCGATTAAATTTAGTATCTCCTGTGATATCCAAGGATTTTTTGTAGGTCTTGCCTTCCTACCTATTTTGTCCTCTGCTACCTTCACTATTTCATCTCTCAATTTTACCCATTCCTCCTCTACTGTTTTATTTTCCCCTGTTTCTGTCAATTGTTGCCTGAAGCTCCATCTGAAATTCTTAAGAACCTCAGGTTCTTTTAATTTATCCAGGACCCATCTCCTTATTTTCCTACCTTTCTGCAGTTTTTTCAGTTTCAGCCTACAGTTCATAACCAACAAGTTATGGTCAGAGTCTATATCTGCCCCTGGGTATGTCTTACAGTTTAAAACCTGGTTCCGAAATCTATGTCTTACCATTATAAAATCTATCTGGTGTCTCCCGGTCTCTTTCACGTATGCAACCTTCTTTTGTGATTCTTGAACCAGGTGTTTGTTATAACTAAATTATGTTCTGTGCAAAATTCTACCAGGCGGTTTCCTCTTTCATTCCTTTTGCCCAGACCATATTCACCTACTATCTTCCCTTCCCTTCCTTGTCCTACTACCGAATTCCAGTCTCCCATAACAATTAAGTTTTCCTCTCCCTTAATTGTCTGAATAATTTCCTTTAGCTCCTCATATATTTCTTCGATTTCCTCATCATCGGCAGAGCTAGTTGGCATATAAACCTGTACTACTGTTGTCAGTGTTGGCTTCGTATCTATCTTGACAATGATAATGCGATCACTGTGCTGCTCATAGTAGTTTACCCGCATTCCTATTTTCTTATTCATTATCAATCCTACTCCTGTGATACCCCCAATTGATTTTGTATTTATAACCCGGTACTCACCTGACCAGAAATCCTGTTCATCCTTGCCACCGAACTTCACTAATCCCCACTATATCTAACTTCAACCTATCCATTTCCCTTTTTAAATTTTCTTATTTTCCTACTCGATTAAGGGATCTAACATTCCACACTCCGACCCGTAGAATGCCAGTATTGTCTTTCCTGATGATCACATCCTCCTGAGTAGTCCCCGCCCGGAGATCCGAATGGGGGACTATTTTACCTCTGGAATATTTTACCCGAGAGGATGCCATCATCATATGTTCATACAGTAGAGCTGCATGTCCTTGGGAAAAGTAACGACTGTAGTTTCCCCTTGCTTTCAGCCGTTCACAGTAACTGTGTGGCAAAGCCACATTAACTGATGTTACAAGGCCAGCTCAGTCAATCATCCAGACTGTTGCCCCTGTAACTACTGAAAAGGCTGCTGCCCCTCTTCAGGAACCACACGTTTGTCTGGCCTCTCCACAGATACCCCTCTTCTGTGGTTGCACCTACGGTACGGCTATCTGCATCGTTGAGGCACGCAAGCCACCCCACCTCGGCAATGTCTGTGGTTCATGGGAGTGGCTTACCTTATTATCTCTACTTAAATATGCATCTAGTTTATATCCACTGACATTCACATTTTCCATACCAGTGACAATATGATGCTCAGACAGACATAGCATATCTATTACATTATCAACTTCTATATCACCTAACAAATGAGAAACTCATCTATTTCATTCTCTAATCCCTTGTATTCTGGTGAAAAATGCTAACATTATTTTTTACTTTACTTTTGTCAGAATCTTGTGATTTTTAACATCTTTAGCACCTGTCTGCCTGAGCTTCTCACTTGACACTGAACTTAGCCTTAAAAAGAAGTAATTTCATGAAATGCAGTGTCCCACTTAAGAATTTTGCTGTCAACCCATAAAGTTTCCCCTTACATTTCCTATTGAGATGGAAGCCATGCCTTAAAAAATCCCACCTAATAATAGCATCATTGGGAACCGAACCCACGTCTGACGGAGTAGCCACCCTAAGAAGCTCATCTATCTTCATATTGACCCTCCTCACAGAGCAGTTCAAATGTGGTAGATCATACTGCACGAAAGCAGGCACCAGTCCAACATTTTTATAGGTTGTTGCAGAAGCTATTTTAAGCAGGTCACACTCAATACTGTAGCCCTGATCCCTATCAATGCTGTTTCCCACTCCTCCCACTACCACAACATGATCCTGTTTTGTGAAACCCTTGCACAAGGAACCTATATCCTGTACCACCTGGCTAACTCTCACCGGATTTGAAGAAGTTTGTGTCCTGGTACCTGTCACTGGATATATATATCTATTTTTTTTTTTTCAAAATCTGTCCCACACCTCTTCCATGGCTACTTCCTAACAACAGAACTTTCTTCTTGCTATCTACTTTTAATCTGTTGTTTCTTCTAAATGAGCCTGTTCCTCACTTAACTGTGATAGCAAGGCAAATTTATTGTGACACTGTCAGATACTATACTCTCACTGTGGCCACTGTTCCCTGCTACCACTCCCACTTCTGTTTAACCCTCTCCCCCCTTAACCTCATAAGGTACTCCTTAACACTATTCAGTTCAGCCTAAAGGGCTCTAATCTTAACCTTCCTGTACAACTATTTTTTGTCCGCTGAACGCACTTTGCAAAAGAAAGAAAGAAATTTGTTTGCTTCCCCCATTTCCACCCCGCTACAGTCTCCCCAATGGAACCACTTGTCACAACAGCTGTATAGGATCCCAGCACAAACTTCCCAATGGCAGCTCAAACACTTTGCATTCGTGATTGTCACAAGATTTACTTACTTGATATCAACAACATTTGTTAACTACAGATACAAAGGGTTACTAGGATATGCTTAAGACACTAAAATATGTGTAAGCTGAAAGTAAATGCACTTCAAATTGTGGTATAAAGCTAAATCTGCACATTCGTAAATTTGGCCTATGAATGTACACAAACAACTTTTCGTGATTACCGAAACAATATGCGGAAAAAAAAGAAACACCTTTTACAGTGAGCTTTGAAGAGCACACTAATAAATGAATGCAATTACTTAACTGTGTTAAACTTCAATAAATGCACTTAAAATTGTGGAGAAATGCCAAATGTGACCACTCGAAATTTACGCCTAACAAGTACTGTATGTAAACAAACTGAACTTTTTATGATTACTGGATCAATACACAAATAAAAGAAAAATCATTAATGATAAGGTTGAAGAGCACACTAATAAAAATTTTTAGTTAGTTAACATTTTATTTCTACCTAAATTACTTATCTTTTCCGAGTGCACTGACACTGCACGTCTGGCCTTGTGCAGGAATGCAGGCACATTTTCTCATAACTCCCTGAAAATGACTACAGAATTACTAAGGGTGACATTCAAAAATCAGATTAACTGCCATCTCCACAGATGGTGGAGACAGTGGTTTGTGAATTTGGCACAATTCCTACAGGAGGATTCTTTTGAATTTTACATCACCACCAGAAACTGTTCCAACCACATTTTCTGGATTCAGACTTTATTTACTCATCGGTTTTCTAACATGAGTTGAGTGATTTGCTGCTGCAAGTGATTTAATTGCTTTATATTTATCTCATTCACCATACAATTACTATTAATAATTTCATTGTAAGTTCTTTGACTGTGTGTGTGTGTGTGTGTGTGTGTGTGTGTGTGTGTGTGTGTGTGTGTGTGTGTGTGTTTCTGTTTCTTTTTCCTGAGCTCTAGTCCTAACCATTTGTTGTAAAAGTTTCCAAGCTTTCACGCAAAGAATAAAGTAATAAAATAAAAAGCATAATGCCATACTTCAGTTAAATAAGGCAAAGGTCAATAAAACTAAACAAATGTCGACAAGCAATTACTGTTTCAATTAAAGTGAATTTGGCCAAGCCTCATCTGATGAGTATTTAACTCTGAAGAAAGTTGCAAATTGAAATAAAATTTCTTGGCTTTCCGTATTCTGCTTTTTGGTACTGAGCTCATGTAGGTGGTCTAGAATAATAACAGTTCAACACTTACAGTCAACGTCTTCAAGCTGCAATGAAGATGGTGTCATGGTACCTGCATGAGAACCCAACTTGATGGTGATGCATAGTCAATGTCTGATGGGATCATGAGCTGAACCCATGACAGACTGTAAGCAGGCAGCTGTCTAGGCAGTGAGGTTCTGGCATTCACAAGGCACATTTACTCAATTTGCCCTGTGTACAATTTCATACCTCTCCAATGTGACAAACAGCAGCACATTACCATGTCACACAGCACCCAGCCACAAGAAATTGAAAACTATGATGCACGTACCTGTGTGCATAACACAGTGAAATTTAATGTAATTGGCAACATAGTATGAAAAGTCTGTCCAACACTCATGTGCATCATAAGAGAATGGTGTGCTTTACATAATTGTTTTATTCTGAATGTCTTTTAATAGGCATCCACAGGATAGATTGCAGTTTGCATCCTATTTCTGAAAAACAGTTGCACAGAACGACCAAGCCATGAATTTGAGTGGCTGGATATGCTGTAAATTTCAGGGGTAGTAGGCCTAACTCATAACCCAACATTACAGTACTTTATTTTACCAACTGCCAAAATAGCTTATTTTTAGATTACATTAGAATAGGTGTACATTTAATTTAAATTGATCAATAGTGAGGAGATCCTCTTAGATGTTGAACATGTCAAAAACAAGAATATACAATAAATACTTACAATATAAGGCTAGATAGGCTAGTGTACCTTCCACAGATCCCAAATAAATTTGCCCTTGTGGATGTGGATCAGTCAAAAATAAAAGTCTGAAGCATATTTACTTTAAGAGGACATTAAAACCTGTTACCAAATCATAAATGTTGATTATGATTAGGTGCATCTGATACATCACATAAAACTAATATAGAATTTTATTAAAACAGAAAGTATTTCTGTTACCAGTAACTTTATTTATTGTACCCACAACACATTATAAGGTTTTAAATTCCCATCATCAGGTGGAATAATATTATGCTATGTACATGTAGATTTATGATTATGATGACCTTTTGCCATATGTGTAAGAGAAAATATAACAGTGCAACAGGTCAACCTATCATAAAATCTACATGTACACAGCATAATATTATTCCAGCTGATGATGGAGGTTTCAACCTTTGAAACATGTTGTGGGTATAGTAAACAAAGTGACGGGTAACAGAAATACCTTGAATTTTAATCAATTTCAAAAAACAATCACAGTAAAGCCTAAACAAAAATGTTTTTGTTTAAAGTAAAATTGAAATATATTTTAAAACACTTATTTACAGTTATCACTTTGCTGCCCAAGATTTGTACAGAAGTCAGATTATACAAAATTTTCACATTACGTTATATTATTAGAAGTATATATGCATCAAATGGTTATGCTAAGAAATTCATCACTTGAGTAACAGCGGTTGGCCATCAATAAAACCTTTAGAATCTTCCCATATTGACCTATATTTATCATTTAAATTTTTTATTGCTGCTGGCATGTTATTGAAAATGTGCACTGCTGAATAGTGGTCACCTTTCTGGGCCAAAGTAAGTGAATTTAAATTTTTGTGAAAGTTATTATTATTTCTAGTACTGAATCCATGAACTCAGCTGTTTGTTTGGAAAACAGATGTATCTTGAACGACAAATTTCATTAAGGAATAAATATATTAGAAAGCAGTAGTTTGTTTCCTCAATTCCTAAAACACAGGGTTGTTGAGATCACACCAAAAATACACTCCTGGCCATTAAAATTGCTACACCTTGAAGATGACGTTCTACAGACACGAAATTTAACTGACAGCAAGAAGATGCTGTGATATGCAAATGATTAGCTTTTCAGAGCATTCACACAAGGTTGGCGCCGGTGGTGACACCTACAACATGCTGACATGAGGAAAGAAGGGCAATACGGAACACCATGCTGGATCCCAATGGCCTCATATCACTAGCAGTCTATATGACAGCCAATATTATCTGCATGGCTGTAACGGTTCGTGCAGCCACATCTTGAGCTCTGAGTCAACAGATGGGGATGTTTCCAAGACAACAACCATCTGCACAAACAGTTCGATGATGTTTGCAGCAGCATGGACTATCAGCTCGGAGACCATGGCTACAGTTACCCTTGACGCTGCATCACAGACAGGAGCGCCTGCGATGGTGTACGCAACGATGAACCTGGGTGCACAAATGGCAAAACGTCATTTTTTGGATGAATCCAGGTTCTGTTTACAGCATTGTGATGGTCACATCCGTGTTTGGCGACATCGCGGTGAACGCACATTGGAACCGTGTATTCGTCATTGCCATACTGGCGTATCTCCTGGCATGATGGCATGGGGTGCCATTGGTTACACGTCTCGGTCACCCCTTGTTCACATCGACGGTACTTTGAACAATGACTGTTACATTTCAGATGTGTTACGACCCGTGGCTCTACCCTTCATTCGATCCCTGCGAAACCCTACATTTCAGCAGGATAATGCACAACTAGTTGCAGCTCCTGTACAGGCCTTTCTGGGTACGGAAAATGTTCAACTGCTGCCCTGGTCAGCACATTCTCCAGATCTCTCATCAATTGAAAATGTCTGGTCAATGGTGGCTGAGCAACTGGCTTGTCACAATATGCCAGTCACTACTTTTGATGAACTGTGGTATCGTGTTGAAGCTGCATGAGCATCTGTACCTGTACACGCCATCCAAGCTCTATTTGACTCAATGCCCAGGTGTATCAAGGCTATTATTACGCCCAGAGGTGGTTGTTCTCGGTACTGATTTCTCAGGATCTATGCACCAAAATTGCGTGAAAATGTAATCACATGTCAGTACTAGTATAATATATTTGTCCAATGAATACCTGTTGATCATCTGCATTTCTTCTTGGTGTAGCAATTTTAATGGCCAGTAGTGTAATTCTTATTTCATGATTTTAGGCTCAGAAAAGTTTAGCTTTGCTTGCAGAGTTACCCCAAAAAATAATCTCATGCCACATTACGGAATGAAAGTAACCATAGTATACTAGCTTCTATACATTTGTATCACCTGTCTATCAACATTTGCATGGTAAATAGAAATTTGTTTAGGCACTTTAGCAGTTCTATGGTATGCTCCTCTCAATTAAATTTATTATCAAGCTGTAATTCCAGGAATTTAACACTGTCAACTTCTACCTCTTTGTCATCACATTTTAGGCATATAACTGCAGCAAACCTTTTACAAGTTCTAAGCTGTATATCTTATGTGTTTTCAAGGATTAGTGGCAGAGAATTGGCTAGGAACCATTTATTAATATCTATGAAAATTCCATTAACTGGGCTATGTAAGGCTATACAGTACTTGATTTACTATTTATTGCAATTTTTGTATCACCTGCAAACAAAACAAACTTGACATCCTGTAATGTTACTGATGAAAGCTCGCTGATATACACAATACAGAGTAAAGTCCATAAGTTGGAACTGAATGTTATTAGTTCCCAGTTGAATAATGCCTGAAGGCTTAATACATGTCTTTTTCCTATTGACAAACTTTGTTTTCTGTCAGAGGTATAGGATTTGAACCTTTTGTGTTTCCTCTGACATCATAATATTCTAATTTACTTAAAAGGATAAAATGCCTTTGAGAGATCAAACAATATAACAGTAGCCTGTAATGTATTATCTAACAAATTAGGTACATTCTCACTGTATGTGTAGATAGCCTTCTAAATATTAGAACCCTTTAGAAATATGCATTTTTCTCATGGGAAGCACCACAACATCAGCAGTGACACTGTAGTGTCAGCACTGGTAATGTGACACTTAGAGCCTCTTTTTCCTGTCCTGCCCCGTGCTGCCCTGCTGTTATGAAATTAATAATCATCATAATTTTTATCATACTGTGGAAGAAGACAGGGTATTTGTTTATAGTTTAGGGAAAGGGGGAGATTACGAAAGTCGAGGATTATTGAATTTGGATGATAGATTTTGAAGTGAAGCCTTCGGAGGGGGTTAAAACTACTGTAGACTTAATGTATTTTAAGTACATATTGAATAGTGTAACACATCAGTCTGTTCATTATTATTATTATTATTATTATTATTATTATTATTATTATTATACTTCATATGGGACCAATGTCTGTGAAAGGCCCAAGTACATAATCAAACTTCTACATCTGCTCATCTGTTCCAGCCTTCTCACTGATATTTTCTTACCCATCAGAGGCAGGGGCATCTGTGAAAGCAAATGTTTTATTAATGCATCAACCTTTCTTTGTAATTACTCCACAGGATTCTTTGAGTGACTTTGCACTAGCTATCCAATCCCCCAAACTGTAGTTGGCACCAAGTTATGCCACCTCGTTCTATAATACCCTGTTCTGCATAATGTGGCAAGTGTAAGTAGCTGCATTACGATAATCCCCCCCCCCCCCCCCCCCATTTTCTTCAACAGGTTTTCTAAATTGCACAAAATAATTCCTAGTTGAACCCCCTCTTCAGTTCCAAAAACAGCATAGTTACTGTGAGAAGGATACTACTAATTCACTTCCTTATTTGTCCTGTCTGAGCAACTACCCCTTTTTTAACAACCTCATTGTTGATGGGATGTTAAATACTAATCTCCCCCCTCCCTCTTCCCCCCTCTATCTCTCGAATTAAATAAAATTTAGATGGAGTGTGCTTATTTATTTCCCAATATTCATCTACTTGAGAGAATTTGTTGTAGCTTTTTATACTTATTTACATTTTATGTAGGTATCCCATCAACTTATATCTTTATACAAATTGCCTGACAAAAATTAATAGTAAAAGTTGCTTTAATACTATTGACAGCTAAATAATTAATACCACTTTTTGAATTAAGCTATTAAAAAGTGTGTTGTGTTTTTTAGCTGTGGCCATTGAAGGACATCCATACATCACTGGTTACACTAGTCCGGTTCCAGTTCGGCGTTATTTGGGATATAGTCATCTTCCATTTGTGCGTGATCTAGGTATTTAAAAATTTGCTTCTTTGTTTCTATAAAAAGATATAATTTATTATAATGTACCCTTAAAATTAATTGATTTCATCATATTTAATTACAACAAAATAATAATTTTTTAACTCCATTGAGTTTCCTGAGCATATTTCTTTTTGGATTTGAAAATGCATCACTCGTGTAGCTTCAGATATATGCTATTTTAATTTCATATGCATTTTAGGTAGAAAAATTGATTTCCGCAACATATTTACTAGATATTTGAGTTTTTTTATTCAGTAGTGCCATTGAAATATAGGTTAAATACAAAATTTGTATTGACAAAAAAAAAAAAAAAAAAAAAAAAAAAAAAAATGTAGTGTTACATGGAATCAAGCTGTATCCTGTAAGAGGAGATTCTTTGAAGGCAGTTCAGCAATCACTCATGACTGTGAAGATCCAAGCAGTGCAGCTGTTAAACACTGTATCTTAATGAGATTTTAATTGTAAGGAAATCAGAAAGTATCAACCTCACAGTTGTCAAACTGAGTGTTGTGTTGTTAAGTGATGTGAAACATAAGTAGTGCTTAGGGAACATAATTGTGTATGAATGCATATAAGCCACTTTTGGATATTTGCCGTTCCATGCCTCTCAGGGGCCTAGCATTTATTTGCTGAGTACAGGTTTAGCGAGATCAGGGTACCTGTGCATGGGAGTGGTGAACACCACCAGTCCTCTGTCACCATAAGCTGTGGGCATACTTCAGAGAACACCGTGTGATACAGTGTCTCACAGGGAACGAGGATCTTGGCTTTATCACCCAGATCCCAAACCTGTCTGCTGATGAGATGCATGTCTGTTAAGATGGAGCAGTTGTTAGCAGACAACCTCTGTGAAAAGAGCTGCACCTCAGTTGTTTACTGAGGCAAGTGGGGCTCTGTCTGGGTGGACTGTTTTCTCTGGCTACTAGTTGAAACAACATAAAGTTGAAATTGTTTGTTTTACTCCCAATGGTTCAGGTGGTCCATTGGGCAGTACTGACACCCAAAAGGCAGAGAGACATTGTTTGGCTGGTGCACCTGGCCCGTCTCTCAGTGTAACAGATAATACTAATGGACCTTATCCTGTGGTAAACCATGTCAAGTGCAGTTCCTCTGTGAAACTGTCTGCCTTTTACATTCATAAAGATATGGAGGAACTTGCAGATCAACTGAAATCTAGTAATAGGCTGCATAATGGTACACTCCTGCTGAATGCTATGAAGGCTCCACAAGTGAATAAGTTGTTGAATGCCAAGCAACTTGGAGAATAATGTGTCAGTAGTGAGCTACATGTTGGGACATAATGCATATTCAAACAAAAGAAGTCAAACATGAACAGGAATTTGCAATTGTGGCTGAAGTACAAAATGTAATGAAAAGGATTGATGACAAGTTACAAAACGTTGCATCAGGCGAGTTACCCCAAAAGATAATGCCGAACGTCATAAGTGAGTGAAAGTAAGCGTAATATACTATTTTTGTTGTTGAAAAATCACTTATTTCAGATATTGTTCTAATGGTAAATATATCAGAATTTAGTTTTGGAACAAGATCCTGAACATGGTCTTTCCACGACAGCTTACTGTCTATCTGAACACCTAGAAATTTGAACTGTTCTGTCTCACTTATCATATGCCCATTATGTGTAATCAAAATGTCAGCTATTGTCAAATTATGTGTTAGAAATTGCAAAAACTGAGTTTTACTGTGATTTAACATCAACTTGTTTTCTACAAGCCATGAACCTACCTCTTGAACTGCATTATTTGTTACTGTGTCAATTTTAGGAGCAACATCCTTCACTACCAAGCTGGTATTTTCAGCAAACAAAAATACTTTACAGTCACCTGTTATACTCGAAGGCATATCATTTATATAAATAAGAAACAGCAATGGTCCCAAAACAGACCCCTGGGGCACCCCACACTTAATTGTGCCCCATTGTGATTGTACATCATAGCCATTTTCTACACTGTGGAGAATTGCCTTCTGTTGTCTATTATTGATGTAAGAGATGAACCAGTTGTGAGCTACTCCTCGTATTCCATGATGTTCCAACTTCTGCAACAATATTTTATGATCAACACAATCAAACGCTTTTGTTAAATCAAAGAAGACGCCTAATGTCCTTAGGCTCTTATTTAACCCATCAAGTGCCTCACATAGAAACGAAAATATAGCATTTTAAGTTGTGAAACTATGTCTAAAACCAAACTGTAAGTTTGACAAGAAATTATGTGAACTGAAATGATCAATTAATCTTGAATATACAGCCTTTTCAGTAACTTTAGAAAAAAACAGATGGCATAGAAATAGGTCTATAGTTGTCTACATTATCCCTTTCTCCTTTTTTTATAAAGTGGTTTCATTACTGAGCACTTTAATCTGTCAGGAAACTGACCATTCTGAAAGGAAACATTACAAATATAGCTTAGTACTGGGCTAACATATGGAGAACACTACTTTGGAATTCTGCTAGATACCCCATCATATCCACAAGTGTCCTTAGTCTTTAGTGATTTAATTATTGACTCAATCTCCCCTATGGAAGTATCATGAAGAACCATTTCAGGTAACAGCCACGGAAAGGCATTTTCTAAAAATGTTATATGATTACCTACTATATTGAGAAAGTGATTATTGAATATTGCACATATATCTAACTTGTCAGTAACAGAAACATTCCTACTACGCACTGACGTTATATCTTCTACCTGCTGCTGCTGACCAGACACTTCCTTCACGACTGACCAGATGGTTTTAATTTTATCCTGAGAGTTTGCTATTCTTTTCGCATACCACATACTTTTTGCCTTCTTAATGACATTTTTCAGAACCTTACAGTACTGTTTGTAATGCGCTACTGCATCTTCATTCTGACTGCTCCTAACATTTTGATACAATTCCTGTTTTGTTCTAGATGATACCCTTATTCCCTTTGTCTGTCACCCTGGCTGTCTGTTACTGGAAGTACCCTATTTTGAGCGTTCTAGCAGAAAGCAACTTTCAAACAGCATAAGAAATGTGTTCAGAAAAGCATTATATTTATCATCTGCATTATCAGCACTATAAACATCCTGCCATTCTTGTTCCTTAATTAGGCTTAAAAAGGTCTCAATTGCAACTGGATTAACTTTTCTGAGTAGTTGATATTTATGTTTAACATTTGTTTGAAAACAAATACTTTTTCGAATTAAAAGTTGTGCATTGTGGTCTGATAGGCCATTTACTATTCTGCTGACAGAGTGCCCCTCTAATAATGAAGAATGAACAAAAATATTGTCAGTTGTAGAACTGCTATTTCCTTGCATTCTCGTTGGAAAAAATACTGTTTGCATTATGCTATAGGAATTAAATAGATCTGACAGCTGACTTTTTCTTGATCTATCACCTACACAATTAATGTTGAAATCTCCACACACAATGAAATTTTTATACTTCCTATACAGTGAACCCAGAACCAATTCCAGCTTGGGCAGAAGCTGCAGGCCTCAGGACCATTAAAAGGCATCCTATTGGTGGAGCAACAAATATCTCTCTGCAATAAGGCCAGGACGGTGGTTTTACTTAGTGTCAAGTGCCAGCCATCTGTAGAGAACCTCGCAACTTTTTGGGTGGCAACAAAAAAATGTCGCCAGATTATTTGAAAGAGTAAGTAGACATTGTGGTAACAATCCCTGACCACCATTAACAGTTCCATAATGACTACACTGTATGGGAGGCCACCGGGAGGATTTCTGAGGAGGAAGGAGGTACATAGTGTTGCTTATGGAATAGTGCCGAGACTATGGTGGCCTATTTTGCAACAGTTACTGTCACTACCAGTCAGGATCCAGCTTTCCAGTACCTCAGGATAGCTGTGGGGTGGGGCAATTTGGACTTATGGTGCACTGCTGTTGAGGAGTTTAACTGCCCTTTTTCCATGTGGAAATTTTATTCTGCATTATCTGGGGCTCAGGACACATCACCTGGTTATGATAAAAGCCATTATAGAATATCAAAGCTTATGAGTCACGAGGGAGTTTCTACGATCGTCATTGTTGTTTGAGCATCAGGTCACTGTCCCAACTCTTGGTGAGGTGAATTTTTATTCCTCTTTTAAAACCTGTAAAAGATTACTCATGCACAAGTAATTATTGTAGAATTGTTCTCACTAGCAGCGTGAGAAAGATATTGGAATGGATGGTCAATCACTGCCTTGTCTGGATCTTAGAATGTAAGACGTTCCTTAGTTACTTTAATTGTGGGTTCAGGAGATTACTCTACCTTTGATAACCAGGCCTTCCTGGAGACAGCTATACAACAGGCATTCCTGTGACGACATCGCCTTGTATATATATATGGACAAGGTCTGTGATATTGCTGTGAGTCTTCTGTCAGAACGCGTGGTGCAGTGGTTAGCATCGCAGATTGCTGTGCTGATGGTCCCTGATTCAAATGCCACCACTAGCAGAAAAAATTTATTTCTTTGTATTTACTAGTTTTAGAATGTTCTACATGTTTCTTATGCTTGATATACTCGTAAGTTCCATAAAATTATTTCTGTCTATAAATAGTGGAGTGATCCGATCAGTAGGCAGTCTGTTCTGAGTGCATGCTTGTGTTAGCAATAAACCTGGTCTAAGTGTAAAGTGTTGTGCTCTATTAATGACCCAGCCTTTGAATTAAGTTTTCAATGTGACACTATCTGGTCGAAAAACCAGGTATACTGCACATCATCTGCATCATCTCGGCTCTGATTAGGCAGTGTAAGAGCCGTCACCTACATGGACAAGAACCAAAATACAAAGGATATAATCACTAAATCCTTCCAAAAGTCCATGTCATCAAAAGACCCAGTGGTAAGACAGCTGCACATCAGACACCCATTTGTGTTCTCGGTAGATGCTGGACAGGACCCAAACAAATGGCTGAAAGGATTCGACCGAGTCGCCAAATATAATAGGTTGAAACACCCAATGTGCTTGTCAAATGTATATTTCTATCTGGATGGCAAAGCCCAGCAGTGGTTTGAAAACAGTGAGGACAAGCTCAGTGGCTGTGAAAAATTTCAGATGGAACTTAAAGATGTTTGGAGACCACCAGAACAAGTCCGTTTATCAGAATAGAAATTGAAGATCAGGGCCCAATGACATGGTGAGTCCATGCAGTCCTATATATACAGAATCTTTTTACCCTATGTCATGTAGTTAACCCAGATATGACTGAGGCCGATAAAATTTCACACCTGATGAAGGGCATTGCAGCAGACATGTATCGAGCTCTTCTGTTAAAAGATGTTTCAACGACACAAGAGTTTATCAAATAGTGCAAGCAAATTGAAGAGATGCAACAGAGGATGGTTGAACAAAAGAAGTATGACAGACTCCCAAATGTAGTCCTTACGTCCATTGTGGAAGACCAGCATGACTTCTCTCATACGACAAATTGTGAGAGAAGAATTATAAAAATGTATGGCAGCTGGGACTGTTGGACAGACCAAGCACAAGATTATGGCCAGGGATATCAGTCCTGTACGTCATGAAGGAGCCAACGCTGCTGAGGAAGAGGTATTTTAAACATTAGTTCCTGCCAGTCACACATAATATGAAGTATGCCCTCGCCCTACTATGACTTATGCTGCAGTCATCAAACGGCAGCTTAGGAACCGACCGATGTGGCCACAACCAACTTCCCTGACACTATGACACCTCGCAGGAGGACAGATATCTAGACAACAGAAGACAACACACCATTGTTTTTTACTGCAGGTTTCCTGCACGTGTCTTACTCTACTGTAGCGAGAGAAGGTGAGTATTTGACAATTATTATGCTGCAAGATGCTAACCATCGGAGCAGTCCTTGCAACAGCAGTCAACTGCAGATATTTACTGTTGATCTATGGGGCAAAGCCAGTCGCCGTATCCTTGATGTGGTCACTTTTCTACATGCTGCTGCTGTTCACCATTGCCTTACAGACGTAGCAGCCGCTCACCCAGATGCCATGTTCAGGAAAACTAGGTGAGGTGACAATCTATAGAGATGAGGCCACCACAGATGAAACTCCACCATGGATGACAGTCGCTAATCTCATTGGTATCATCATTGATGGCCAACCTGTCCAGGTACTAGTTGATTCAGGAGCTTCCTTCTCTGTATTGTCGAATGATTACCGCCACAAACTAAAGAATAAAAGATAAAAGATCAACTGTGCTGAAGGTTGCAAATAGAAAATACATCCAGCCAGCAGGAACATGTGTTGCAAGATTAACTATCAACAGGATGCAGCCATTTGAATTTGTCATTTTAACAGAATGTAGCCATAACACCGTTCTCGGATGAGACTTCCTTCAGGCTTTCCAGGCTGTCATTGACTGTGGAAGATCTGAGCTACAAACTGAGGAAACCATTCAGATGAGTACATGTAACACATACTCCCCTGGGAGGTTGTTCGCTATTGACAATGTTGACATCCCATCGTTAACAATGAGAAGACTTCCAGTCAGCAGCCGAGATGACCATTTGAACTGTAAAATGCCTGTTGATAGAAAAACTCTAAATCAGTATTACGAAGGAAACCTACATACCAGCAGCTATCGTAAGAATTACAGGTGGTCGAGAGAACTGTGGAACCCTAATTTTCACAAGAAATCGCAAATCATTTCTAAGTGAATGTGTATTGGAACAGCTGAACCAGTCCAGGACAGTGAGCTCAATGTCATCAACGAAGTCTCATGTTCTGCTGTTACTGCAGACAACGCACTAGAGGAAACTACTATGTAATTGCATGTAGGGCCTGGTCTGACCCAGGAACAACACCAGCAGTTGTTAGCCATACTACACCAATTTTCAGCTGCATGCAGGGCAAGGCAGGAGAAGAACCAGAAAAAAAGGCCCATGATAAAACTCTGTATCAATACTGGGAATCCTCCACCAATCAGCCAGCGTTTGTGTAGAGTGTTGCCAGCTGAATGACAGATAATTTGGGAAGAACTGGAGAAAATATTACATGATGACATTATTCAACCTACAGAGTCCTTGGTCGTCTCCAGTCGCCCTCGGAAGATGTGGTGTTTCTGTGTTGCCTATCGGCGGCTGAACAAAATCACAAAGAAATATGTCTACCCATTGCCACATGTTGAAGACAACTTAGACTGTTTGAAAGGAACTTAATACTTCTCAACCATGGATATTCAGAGAGGTTTCGGGCAAATCGAGGTTGATGAAGCTGACAGAGAGAAAACTGCTTTTATAACACCTGGCGGCCTCTATGAATTAAAAGTCATGCAGTTTGGACTATATAATGCTCCAGCCACATTCCATCGCATTCCACCCAAAGAAGTGCCTCTTTGTTGCCAAAGAGATAAAAATCCTGGGGCACCTAGTCAACAGAGATGGTGTCCATTCTGACCCAGATAAAGTAAGGACAGTCACAGAATTTCCAACTCCTGAGCACATTTGTGATGTGAGAAGTTTTTTTGGGCTGTGCTCATACTACCGACATTTCATAAAAGGTTTTTGTAACATGGCACATCCATTGCAAGAACTTTTGAAGGGTGACACCACATTTTTCTGGGATGAGATGTAAGAAAGAGCTTTCCGAGCATTTAAGGAGACTCTACCTTCTGCACCACTATCAGTTCCAGCATTATACGATGAGACTGCGGAAACCGAACTGCCCACTGACACTAGAGGTTATGGGATTGGTGCAGTGCTCATACAAATTCAGAAAGGTCCTGAAAAGGTGATGGCCTATGCATCAAGAGTACTCTCAAAGTCTGAGACAAACTATTCTACAACCAAGAAGGAATGTCTCGCTGTTATCTGGCCTACCACCAAGTTCTAGCCATATTTATTTGGCAAACCATTCATGCTCGTGACAGAACACCATTCTTTATGTTGGCTGACCAGTTTGAAGGATCCATCAGGTCGACTTGCAATATGGACACTAAGACTCAAAGAGTACGATGTCACGGTGGTATTCAAAAACGGGGGCAAACACAAGGACACCACCTGCCTTTCGAGGAATCCATTAGCAGAACACAACAGCATGGATGAAATTTCAGCCCTCACTGAGTTAGGCGACTTTGCAGCTGAACAGAGGGAAGATCCAGCATTATTACAAACTATACCGACTTTGGAGAAAAGATAACCAACCAAAGGAGAGTTTCAACTTATAAACGGAACATTGTATGAGGGTTTGAACATAAATAATGGCAACTAATTATTCACAAAAGTGTTACATGTTTGCACCTGTTACTGTCCTTCATAGTAGTTGCCAGCATTGTGTAGAACCCATTGCCCGTGTTGTGGAAGATGTAGTGTACTGTTAGGAGAGGTAAGATAGGTATGTAAACAATGTGTGCTAACTGCGATAATAGTAGATTCCATTGTAAAGTAACTCCACAGCAGTATAATAGCAACTATGATCCACTAGGCATTAAATGGCTTCAGGTCATTCCAGCTCATCTCTGGCCAGCTATTCTCAAGAATTTCCACAATTCTCCAATATATATGGTCATCTTGGATTCATGAAGACCCTACACAGAATCATACGCAGGTATTACTGGCAAGGTCTCTACCAATCTGTCAGGCACTATTTAAGTCAGTGTAAGGAATGCCAGAGACAGAAGCATGTGCCACAATTACCTCCAGGATATTTGTTACCAATTCCACCTGCAGCAGCTCCATTCCGCTGGATTGGAATTGTCCTCGTAGGTAGGTTCCCAAAGTCAACAACTGGTGACCAATAGTTAATAGTCTGCACTTACTACCTCACCCACTATGCTGTCATCAAACCTGTGCCTCCAGAGATTGCAAAATTCCTTGTAGAAGAAATTATTTTGAAACATGGTGCACCACGTGTGATGATATCTGATTGTGGAAAAGTATTCCACTGAAAAATAGTATCAGAGGTGATGTCACATTGTGATATTGTCCACAGAATAACAACTGCCTACTATCCTCAGACAATTGGTCTTTCTGAACATTTTAAAAAGACGTTAGTAGATATGCTGTCAGTGTGCATTGATGTTGAGGAGAAGGATTTGGATACAATACTGTCATTCATGACACTTGCTAATAATACAGCAAGGCAAGACACCACAGGCTTTACACCGTTTTTCCTGTCCCATGGTCGTAAAGCTGAAATGACAATGGATAAGCTGTTCCCATTCCAACCAGACAACATTCAGGATGACTATGTGAAACAGCTTATCTTGCTTCCAAGATGAAAGCAGAGCTCACCATCTGCAGTATAGCTGACAGGACCAACTGTAGACCTCTGGCACAGAGCCGAGTGAAGGGTCTGAATCAGAGGCTCAGACATTTCTGCGACCATGTGGGCTGCAGGTTCTTCTATTTGTGCCATCGGGTGGTGGGGTTCTGGGTTCCGCTGAATAGGTCAGGAGTCCACTACAAGCAGGAAGCGGTACATGGGTAGCGGGAGCTGTGTGTGTAATGGACTGGGCATTTTTTAGGTAAGAGGGCCTCGGGAACACACACAAAGGGTTTCAATCTCAAAGGGTACAGGTCAAAAATGGGATGAACACACAGCTAAAAACCATTGGTCTAACAGTCGTAAATTGTTGTAGCTGTGTGGGGATAGTACCCAAGCTCCAGGCACTAATATAAAGTACTGAATCTCAAATCATTATAGCTACGGAAACCTGGCTAAGGCCGGAGATTAGTTCAACTGAAATTTTTACAAGGGGGGAAATGGTGTTCAGAAAAGATAGACTGAAAAAAATAGGTGGTACCATATTTGTAGCTGTCACAGGCAGTGTATCCAGTGAGCATAGAATAACATAGAGAGGCCTTATAATGGCAGTGAAATGAAATGGGCAGAGAGCGTGACAGCCAACCAACATGGTGGCCACAGAGTGTGAATCGTGCTAGTGCCGAGAGCCACCACTAAGTGCCACCCGGCCACAGTTGTGAACACAGGGCGCTTGAGTGTTTAGAGTGGTGCCTATAAAGGGCTAAATCAGAAACCTTGGTGCAGTTGACTGTCAAAGTAATTTGTCTGTACTTAGTCTGTACTGTAGTTTATTACTCATGAGGTATTTATTTCCGTTTTTGTAATAATTTATCAAATAATTTCTCTTGATGTTATTTTTCAACAACGTTATTACTGCTATACTTGATTTTATCATTGATTCTTGTCCTTTGTAATAATAATAATAATAATAATCCTTCTGTCTGTCCGTTAAACATTTTATAACTCGAGGTGTATTTAACGTTTCTTTTAATTTCTTCTTTAGAATCCTGCGATAAACTAAGGCTATATTTAAAGTCAATAGGAACTTGTGAAACAACTAAAATAGGAATAACAACATAGAATCATTTACCACTTCTGCACTTTAGTCAGCTTTGAAGCCTAAACTACAAGAGGTAGGACAGTGTACATAGTATAGAATTGCAGAACTCACAAAGATCTAAAGAAATAAATAACTAAATAAGAAAAATATGCCAGAGCATGTGTCTAACTTTTACGAGTGAACCACATTTATCATTTTTCTCTTCTAAAGTGCTGGTGCCAAATGGCTTCAGAATGCAGATATAGTGATCTGTACAAGTTAAACATATGATCTCACTGCCTTGTTTTCGTTTCTTTTTCTTATTTTTCTTTACATTGTCACGAGTTTTACTATGTACTTTGGCCCAGGTCTCATAGTTTATGCTACAGAGGTCACGAAAGTGCAGAAGTGGTAAACCATTCTGCATTATTATTTTTACTTCAATTATTTCACATTTTCATATTGACATTTAATATAGCCTACATTGATACCAGAATTATAACGAAGAAATTGAAACAAACTGCATCACGATACATTCTGCAGTTCTCGAGTTAAAGAACTTTGTAGGTTACCTGTGCGAAGCCAGGGTATGTCATCGAGTAAGGAATAAAATAAATAAAAAGTATTAAATCTTGATTATTGGATATTGAAAATTGTATCCCAAATTGAAAAATGTTTATCAAAAGTGGTCACAAAGTACAAGGCGAGTGGGCAACAGAATCTGTGCTTGCTGGTCAGCAAGCTTGCTGAAAGTAACGAGTAGAATGTGAAAGGTTCCACCACTCTGTTCTATTCAAATTTGTGAGAAAACCAGGGGAGCTATAAAGAAGTTGTTGGAATAAAAAGAAAAGTTCATTTTGTTGTCTACAACTTTCTCGCTGACAAAAATTTCCTGACCACAAAACAAAAAAATAAAAGTGGCAGGCAACTAACTTTTTCATGTCATAATTTTAAGTTCATATAAAAGTAATATATTCAATTATTATTTTTATACAAACACAATATGTATTGTACTTACTAAAAACACTGTTACATTCATTCAGTATTCACCTGTCTGCGTGAAAAATTTGGTAATTTTTTCCTATCCTAAGGCGTTCAAATAACAGTGTAATTGAGGCAAGTGTCATTTGAAGAACTACGTGTTTATCAGCCCTACTCTGTTTCTACACCCATCCAAGATGGTTGCCATGCCTTCACTGCCTATATGCTGATGTGGGCGGTATATCCTCTCTGTTATTCTGTGCTCGCTGGATTTATCCTGTAGTGAATTTGAAGTAGATGGCTCCTATGAGTTGGTATTGGTAGAGGTTATACCTAACAACCAAAATAAATTAATAATTGGTTCTTTTTATTGACCCTCTGACTCAAGACGATTTGATTGCAGAAATGTTCAAAGGAAGCTTGGGTCACATTTCAAAATTGTACCCAAGTATACAATTTTAATTGATGGTGACATTAACTTACCTTCGATATGCTGGCAAAAATACAGGTTCAAAACCAGAAGCAAGCATAAAACTTTGTTCGAAATTGTACCGAAAGCATTCTCAGAAAATTATCTAGAGCAATAAGTTCATGTACCCACTATAATAGTAAATGGTGATAACA
This sequence comes from Locusta migratoria, assembly GCA_026315105.1. NCBI lineage: Eukaryota > Metazoa > Arthropoda > Insecta > Orthoptera > Acrididae > Locusta > Locusta migratoria. Next base: position 76,535,979 of record CM048755.1, on the reverse strand, counting down.
TTCTTGATCTCCTAGCAACAAATAATCTGGAGCTAATAAAGAGCATCAAAACTTTTATGATTTCAAATTCTTTAATGAATACGCTATACTGATTGGTATCCAAACAGCAACTGGCACATGTGGCTCGACCTCCATCTTGGAGCATTGTTTTTCATGTCAGGTGGTGTCCTGGTGTCCGCATCCTGCTTTCCTCATATGCCCTCTCATGGCAATCAGCCCATCGTGTTTCACATGAGGCCTTTGGGGTCACATTGCGAATTTTAGGGTGCGCAAATTGTAAATTATGTTGATCACTGAGTACGGGCCAGCGCCTGATTATAGGAGAGGGTGGGGGCAACTCCTGCTGGTGGCTCAAATGAGAAAAACAGACATTCTTCGTGTCCTCTGTATGAAGCCTTACCACAATCCTAAAGAGCAGATAGATAGGAATAGCTTCTTGTTAAAGGACTCTGAAGACTGTTATGATAATGATGAAGTGACAACAGGAGGGTCTGTTGCTGGTTATTGTTACTGCAAGGAGGGCATGCAGACAGAATGGAAGGATTCTTCAGAACTGCCATACATAGAAACCATGACAACATCAAGATCCAGGACACTGCAGCTGGTTCCAAAGGGAACCTAAAAGCGGGTTGTTGTTTTCTTCAGAAAGAAGAGCAATGCTGCGAGTCTTCCGACATAACGCATGATGCAGTGATTAACATCACAGAGTACTGTGCTTGTGGTCCCCAGTTCAAATCCTGCCACTGGCAGAAAAAAATGATTTGGTGATATTTCCTATTTCTACAATGTTCTACATATTTCTTATGATTGATATACTGTAAGTTCCAGAAAATTCTTTCTATGTATAAATAGCCGAGTACTTCAATGAAGAGGCAGTCAGTTCTGAGTGTATGCTTGTGTTAGCAATAAGCATGTTCTAAGGTCAGTATTACACTATCAAATAATTGGACTAAGATTTGGACAAAGAAAAATTGCACTTAGTGTAATGGGAATGTCGTCAAATATTTTGTCATATCTAAGGCCTCGGCTTAGATTTGATCAAATAAATTGCTCATCTTCTATTTCCTGCTGTAAGAAATGTGACTGCTCAGAGTGCTAGTAATATAACAGCCTCCTTGCCACTACAGCTGTTTTATTTGGAGGTTAAATGTCTGACATAACTTTTTTATTCGTAAACGTGGCTAGTAGTGGCAAGTGTGTGCAGAGTTTTCCAGCAACAACAAAATTGATATGAATGTATAAATCAGATGGGGCATTGTATAACAGGTGAAAAGGCTAATTCACACTGTCCGTCACGTCAATTTGCGTAGCCCAATAACCTGTGGTGAAAGTGAGGTTGAGTTGACATCTGTGATGTAAAAAGTCATGATATACTATAGGAATTGAAGTAACTCCTCTAAATCTTATGTACGGCCAAAGCTGACTTTATAATGTATGATTTTCATCAACTTTGTGTGCTAAATGCAGGGAAGTGAAACAACTTTCAAAACATCGACATCTGTTTGCAAGCGAAAACATGTACATATAAATACACCAGACAATTTTTGTAAGGAAATAAATAGAGCCTATTTACTTTATCAAATATATTTCCCCCCTTACATTGTTAATAACATCATAAACAATTTAGATTCTCCTCTTTGTCACTGCTGACATTTTCCATTTAAAACATTATTTAATGAAACTTGCTTTATCAACTTACGATCTTATTTGTATACACTGTTTGTGTCAGACTTTTCTGTTACTCTATTGCAAATTGTGAAGAATGGAGAGCTACAAAATAATTAGCAATGAATTACAGCTCAGCTGTACTGCCAATGATAAAAAAGAAAATCCTCACTTTCTCATAATAAATTTTATTTGTCTCACTCTGACACCCACAGTTTCATCCAAATGTGTTTCCTTTTCTTTTTTCCCTCCTGTTCTAAATGGAGACATAACGTTACTGTAGTATAAACAACAACTGAGCATAACACTGCCATTTTGAAGCAAATTTGACAAAATATTGGATGATTGTGTAATACCCCCTTTACCGTTTCATCCAATATCTTTGCAAAGAATAGCACCAATATTTCATCCAATTTTTTAGTCCAATTCTTTGTCCAATAATTAGATAGTGTTATACCCGCCTAAGTGTAAAGTGTGCTCCATTAACAACCCAGCCTTCAAATTAAGTTTTTAACATGACAATATTACTTTTTGGCAACTTATCCTCAGACAGCTCAACAAATGAGGTTTTTGTTAATGTCTTTCCATTTTTATTCAGTCCTTCATTTCTTCGCCCATGCTACTTTAGATATTGAGTCAGTCATGTCTTCTCAGATCACGTTTAGCAGAAGAACAATGTGCCTCAGGGTAATGTTTTAAGTGTGACTATCTTTGCCATAACTAATGACAGTATTATATAAGTAGTCCAGTGTTCTTTGTTTGTTTATAATTTCTCTAAACGGAAGGTAGATCAGGGTTTAATATCCCATCAACTTTGTGGTCATTAAGATGGAGCATATGCTTACATAGTTAGTGCCAGATGTGTAAGGAAATCGGCCATGCCTTTTGAAAGTAGCCATTCCGGTATTTGTTTGGCATGATTTAGTGAAATGATGCTGGAGATAAGTTTAAATTGCTGTCCTTTTGTGTGTTAGCACTGTGTCATCTCACTCAGTGGTGATTTCTCCTTCTTTTGCTCTTCTTCTACAACTAATTCTTCAGTGGTTAGATGAATGGGCAGTGAAAACTGGTTTTAAATTTTCAACTGAGAAGTCTATCTGTGTGTTCTTTTTAATTGTTCCTGAATTTTAAACATAGCTGAACTGAGGATGAGGGACACAAGAACCTCTTATTTAAAGATGCTTAATGTGGTACATGATGAAGCTGGCCATTCAAAACAGGTCCCCCAACTGAGTCACTTTGCTGAGGCTACTTAGCCACAACTGCAGTTCAAACGATACCTACTCGTTGTGTGTCTGACATGTAAAATGCTGTACCCACTACTCACACCTGCTCACCGTTACATTTCCTGGCCTCCTATCAAAGGGTTGTTTCGTAATCGGCAGTGAGTGGCGAGGCCATATGAACCAATGAGATGTTGTGAAATTCTCTGCGTGCACACACACACACACACACACACACACACACACACACACACCTGGAACTTGCACAAAATGTCAAAACTAAATATGTAGAAGGCTTGAAGTATGCTGTTCAAACTTGCAGACAGCTACTTTGATTCAGGACAACCAGCCTGCAAAACATGAGGTGCGCTGCCAAGGCGTACAGTTCTGTTGCATAATTATTTGTGTGCCCACTGCCCCCTTGGCCAATGACCCACCCCTGCCCCCAAACTGTGACCAACCCCCCACTCCTAACCACACCCGAAATATTTGGATTCCTTGTTTAAATAAATGATTGGTGCAGCCTGGCCCGTCTTGTTGTGTTGTATGGTTTTCTGCACATACCTGTTGCACTGCTGAAAGACTTCATCCTACATGTGGATCCATTTCCCAGCTGGATGCATCAATTTCTCTCATGTCAATAATGTGCATTCTTTCAAATTCACTGATTTGATATTATGGTTCATGCAAACATTTTCAAGGCACCTGCACAATCTGCTCAAGTCATACTGATCCATTACCTTCAGTTTATAACAACAATGAAAGCCGCAGGCTCTTTTTTACTGGCAGGTGGTGTTGTGCACAATATTGTTGTTGGCCTTGAACCCACAGGCTGACATGGTTAAAATGCTACTCATTTCTGTGGAACATACTAATGTACATGTCATGTGAATACGAATGTCCTATCTTTTACTATTTCAAGGTGTTCTGTTTCTTTCTGGATACAAGTGTATATTATCAGGCAAATAAAGAAACAAAGTGATTAATTGTGTTACAATGAGCATTAATTTAAAATATATTTCCTAGAAATTGATCCAAATAACAAATGAAAGATTTTGGAAAATGAGGTTTGTCTTTGAGACCATTTGGCACCCTTGTATGAGTGGTGCCCAGGGCATGGTAAGACCCCACCCCCTAACTAAGCCACTGACTCTAGTGGCTATTTTATCTATCACTGAGAACTGAAACTGTTGTCATTTACATTCTCGCCAATGGTGTATACATGCATGAAGTAACGTTTACATCTATGTTTTCTGAGTACCGCAATTTTTGTTATTAGACAGTGTATGATATGGACATGTTTTTGCGATTTAGGGTAAATGCCTGGCACTGACAGATAAGTGAACTACCTGGGGTTGCATCTTAAACTGCAGGGTATTAAGCTGCTATGTGTCTTTAAATCATGTCTATTACCTGCAGTCTAGCATTCGGACCAACATTTATTCATAGATCTTTCATCTAACACAAATCAGTATGTTTCTGAGATGTCACAGTTCCTAAACATCCCTTACCTAAACAATGATACTAACTTGTTTTTTTTTAATTTTTTATTAATGAAGTTAATGATTGTTGCAGGTAATGCTGCTTCCCAGAATTTTGTGAAAAGGAATATATTGTCTTCAGCTGAAAGAGTGAATTGCATTTCAAGTGAAAAACATTTCCTACATAGTAATCAAACCAACTGTAATATGATGCTTTGCGCAGATGAGTCACATGAACAAGCATGCACAACCAGGTACATACATTATTTGCCCAGTGCCAACAGTGGTATTTTATGAGAAACATATTATTAAAGTATAAAAAAATAGTATAAATACAGCACTTTGTGAAAACTTCACAATCTTCCTTACAAACTTTTACATAAAATCATAATTTTTATATTAAATACACAATGAGGTCTGATGTTAATTTTCAGTATATGAAGATAAGACGGGGACTAATGTCCTTGGTTTGTAGTTGGGAGGAGTGGGATTGAAATTCGCATTTACATGGTTTCTCTAAATCATTTAAAGCTCATCCCAGATTGGAACCTTTACAAAACATATAGATGATGAATTTACCATTTCCTTGTACTGAATTGACAGTAGTTCGGCTTTAAGTACTAACTATCCTTCCTTCCTTCCCTCTTGACATGGACAATTATGCAAAAGTTTTGAATGATATAGTAATGATTATCTTTGCTTCCATTTATCCTTGCTACCTGGGGTCGGAGTGATCCACACTTCCTTTTTAACCTTTCTTCTGTCCTCACGAAGGGAGGAACTAATATTCCTGTAAGTTAGGATACCAAGAGGTGTTCAACATGTGTACATGAAATAGGATGAGAACACGATACTGTTAAAGGATTGAAATCCTAAAGCTTGCAAGTGTTTTCACACTGTTTTAGATGTACCTGTTGATAATTCAACCCTTCTGGTAATGTTGACAGGACATTAAACCCTGATCTTCCTTATTTCTTTCCATCCTTTTCCTTAATTTTATAATTTTCTCTCAAGTAAATTTTACTTTCTAAAAAGGATATAATGAGTTATTCTTAACTTTTCCTTTTTAATTGAAATGTTACTAGGCATGTATTTCATTTTCCTGTACAACTATTGCAATTATATAATGCGAGAAACATTAAGAAACTATATCAAAATCTACTTTTGCTAAGAATCCTCTGATTTTGCTACTTGATACACACAGTGAAAAAAATAAAACACATGAAAATTCTGGCTCTGTAGTCAAAACTTATTTATGAATTCAAAATATTCACACATCCCAACTGCTACAGGGCATTAAAATAAATTCAGTTGAAAATTTGTGTTGGACTTGGATTCAAATCTGGATTTCTCACTTCAGTCCAGCAGTTTCCTTAAACAGTTGGGCTATCCAGACATGCTTCCCATGCTGTCTAAATTCTGAACTTTCTGCAAACTAATTGGCAGGAACACTACTATCATAGTGTGTGAAATATTGAGAATTTTGGCAGGACTGGAAATGTGTCTGGGTTGCCTAGTTGGTTATGGAGACTTCTGGCCTGAAGTGGGAAACCTGGGTTCAAATCCTGGTCCAGCACAAATTTTTAACTTTGCCATTGAATTTATTTCAGTGCCCTGTAACCATCCAGATGTCTGAATATTTTGAATTTGTAAATTTACGGTTGTTAATGTCAACCAACAGTGTCTGTTCTTTCAGACATGTACAAAAGAACAGACACCATGCCTCCGACAAGCAAATGATAATTTCCGTGTACAAATATGCCTGATCCCTTGCGGTGATTACTGTTAAAACTGTGAGCAAGGAAAAGGGGACACTACAATTGTAGTGTGCCATAAGTTCAGAATTTGGGCAGGATGGGAAGCTTATGTGATAATTGGTTAAGGTGACCACTGTCTCAAAACTGCAAAAACTGGGTTCAAATCCCGATTCAGCTCAAATTTTCAACCTCGCCATTGAAATTATTTCACTGCCCTGGGACAGTTGAGGTGTTTGAATATTTTAGATCCATAAGTTTACTGCTGTTAATGTCAACCAATAGTGTCTGTTCTTTTGGACGTGTCCAGAAGAACAGATATCACATCTGTAAACTTATTTTGTTTGGTCACGTTTTTGTGACTATTCAAATTAACCTTTGGAAATAACTATAGATCTTTGTACATTGTTTTAAAACTGTGAATGAAAATTGTGCATTATAATAGCACTATTTTTCCTTGTCTCAAGCATCTTCTTGGTTGAAGAACACCATATGTGCCACTGTTCCTTTTAAATGTCAAATTTGGTACCTGTTTAAACCTGTAGCCCTTGTAGCAATGTGAATGGCAATGTCACTGTAGAATATTTATATGGTTTCATCATTTAATACTCTTAAGGCAATAATGTGTGTATTATATTCAATTTTAAGTGTGTACTTGGTGCTAGGTAATTTATCACATCAGTTCCTCGCTGTGGGAAGAACAGCCATATTCTTCCAATTCTCCAACCTTTCACCACTTTCACTGAAGGCCTTTCATTTTCAAAGCATCATTCTTGCAACTGGTGCTTTGTTAAAGGATTATGGTGGTAAGTATGTGTTTCATCAGTAGTGGCAATGTTATTCGTAACATTCGCCCCACAATCGTATTTTTACCTCCTTTTTGATTACCTGAGAGCTAGAGGGGCTCAAGTCCAATTTCACAGTTTCATTATAGGACTATATTTCTGATACTCACACGTTGCTTTGTTTGTGAATGAAGGATGGCACTTCTACTCCAACTCATGGCCAGTTGAGTTAAGTTTGAAATGGTGCATGCTGATATGAGACTGCTGTCGTTCACAAATTATGCATCGTATGGGTATTACAAATGTTGTCTTCAGCTAACATTGTAGAAATTGGGCTTATGCCGCTTTACCCCTCAGGTATATATTTATCTGCATAAGCCAGTCTCATTTTACTCAGTAAGTGAATGAAATCTTGAAAAGAGCAGCTGGTTTGTAATACAAGAGCATTTACTCAGTAGTTTGTTGTGATTGAAACATTTTAAAAAGTAATTTATTTCATTAGAAAAGTGGTACTGAGAACCTGTTTCTTCATTTGTCTTGCTACCTTATTCTTGGTGGTTGTGATAAATGGCCTCTGTCATCTTCAAATATTACATGATCCTTCTAATGTCAGAATTTTGATTTATAGATATTCTTTTTGGATGAATGGAGTATCAGACAATAACTGAAATGTTGCCATATTTCTGTGTATTAGTTATTTCTTGAAATAACAGAATGTCATGATGAAGCATCTAAAGACTTTTGAAATACTTTACTTAGAGAACTGAAAAATATAGATAAAATGAGAAGGGTGTATCACATATAAAAACAGATCAGGTTAGCCATATGTAAGAAATGATTACTTAGTGGCAAATGTAACGGAGGTCTGTGGGGTTTTGTTTGGAGAAATTAATTTATAATGTGATAATTAGACACAGTGTATGTACCACCCAGAACTTTCATGAACCTTGTAATTGCATGCTGAGCTCTGCTTCTCTCCTAGAATAAATACAATTGCAGGGCAGTAGATCATTACTTTAGTGTTTCTACTTCAGAGATATTTGATGGTTTATAATGTGTCCCTGCTTCTCTCCAGAACAGTTTTAATTGGAAATCTGCAGTTATCAGTAATGATTACCTTCTGATATAAGTATGTCCACTTAGCATTAAATCATAACAAATATTCTAAGCAGGGAAACAAGGGAAATACAGCAGGTTTCAAAAAGAATATACATATTTTGAATGCATGTATTTATTAAACTTTAAGCTTTATGAATATAAAACTTTACACACACATTTATAAACATCTCAAGTTCAGATTACAGATGTTCAATATGTCCTCCATCAGTGAAATGAACAATATCACATCAATACTCAAATTCCTCCCATACTCAGGCAAGCATGTCCTTCGTCACAGATCAATGGCAGTATGTATTCAGTTCTTCAAATCTTCCAGGTTCTCTGGGAATGGTGGCAGATAAATGTTGTCTTTAACAAAACCCCACAGGAAGAAGTCACAGGGTGTCAAATCTGGTAACCATGGAACCCAGCTGAGACATGCTATGTCACCAGCTCCTTCGTGACCAAGCCAGTGGTTCAGTAGAGTACCATTCGGATATTCATGCACTTGGCGACTGCAGTAAGGGGATGCTCTGACTTGTTGGAAAATTGAAGTTATCTTCGTGTAGCCTTGGAAACAAGCAGTTTTTAACATAGCAAGATACTGCTACTCATTTACCATATTTCCGTCAAAGACAAATGGGCTGTAAACAGATGATCAGGATATCACTCAAAACACATTGATTTTGGGTGAATCTCGTGCATGTTCAATGACTGCATGTGGGTTCTGTAGGCCCCAAATCCGAATATTGTGTTTGCCTGACCGCTAACATGGTAAGTAGCTTGATCACTAAACACAATGCATTGTGCGAAAGTGTTATCGTTGTCAGTAGCATCAAGAATCTTGTTACAAAATGCCACACATTTGCGTTTGTCATCAGGACACTGTCCTTGTAACATCTGTAACGTGTATGGGTTCATAGCCAACCAATGTCTCAAAACTTACCAAATTGTTGTTGTAGGCAGTTATATGATACTCATACATCTTTCTTATGTCCCAAAAGAAGAAGGTCCAAATGACTACAGAGTTCACATTCAACAGTCTTGAGGCATTGACATCCCGAATAGGTATTTTAGAAACACATGTAGAAACTTGCCTCATACTTAGCCATCTGTAATATTATACTTGGCCTTCTTCCATTTCCGATCTGCACATACCAAACAAAACAATCACACAGTATGTACTCCTCTACATTCTTCTAGTGTACCTTTTTGTCTTATTTGTACATGATCATCTTGAGCTGGCATAACATCAATTTACAATAACATTGACCTTGCTCATAATATGTTGCTCTACATCATATCTCAAGATATTTGGGTAGCAGCTGCTTACTTAAGTTTTCTTTTCCCCCTTTTTTAATTTTTTTTTCAGTGAAGATATTTCTCTTCACTCCATAATGAATGATGTTGATGCAGAGTAACAATTGAGCATATTAATTTCCTTTGTAACATTGATGTTTTGCACAGTATCATGTAGTGATTTCATTTCTGCTGTAAAGAAATTTGATATGGGTTTCTGTGGTTATTTTGTTTTTATAAATTGTCACTTCCAACAAAAACAACAGTTCTTTTGCATTTCAGAACTATAATTTACCACTTGCCTTTGTTTCCTGTTTAACTGTGAAAACTGGCAATATCAAGCAAATATTGTTTTCCCATTATCCCCCATTCTTACAGAAAACAAGTTTACCTGTAAGCCAAAAGAAGTCAAGCTAGTTTCATAATGGCAAGCTGTTTTATTTTCAGTTCTTATTCTCTTTCTTGAAAGATGTTGAATTTCAGTACTGCTTTTTTTTTATACAGAGTGCTTTACTTTGCAGATAAATCAATGTTTGTTTTTACTCACTCTTCCAGAGTTTGTACCTTTATTTATTTCATTTAAAGGTGTTTTGTTTTCCACAGGAAACCTGGGATATTCAGTTCACAATCTCTCAGTGTGGAGAGTGCTGAATCTGCAAGTGAAGAAACATGCAGTACATCAGAGGCAAAGAAAGCTTCAAATAACCCCATGAACATATCAGATGAACACAAACAGCTAAATATTAATGTGAAGCCTCCAAATGTACTGATTGTCTCAGAAAGTGTGATTGCTCGTAACAATATAAAGGATATGTTGTACAATGTACTGAACAGAAATAGGTGAGTATGTATATGTTTTATATACTTGTCCTCTGTATTCTCTCTATTGCATGGATTTTGTTTTAATGTAATTTTGAACCATGTGAGGTGCGATATTTTCACATAATTGCTTGGATTGTGTTTGGGATTAGGGACTTTCTGCCAAATAAATAAATATTCTGATCTATATCAACACCATAAAAATTAGTCAGAGTAAATCACAGCCATCGGGTTCTTACTGGCTGCCGTGTCATCCGAAGACACCAGATGTGGTATGGAGTGTCAGTTTTTCAGACTACTTTCCAATTAAGTCGGTACCCAATGGGCCCTAGAGGCCTGTGTTGGGCGAACTTTATTTTATAATAATAATAATAATTATTATTATTATTATTATTGTTGTTATTTTTTAAATCACAGCCATAGATATAGCCCTCTACACCACTGATATATAAGCTTATATCATGAGGTTATATTACATGAAATGTGGTCTGCAAATTGTCCTATTGTATTGTAGGCCTATTTCAAGATAACACGAAAACGTTTGTATAAATGAGTGCAGGCTGCCCTATCAAAATTATATGTTCTATGCCAACTGAATTCGGAAATTTTGATTGATCTGCTTTGTAACTGAATGTTCAGAATTCAAACTACCCGTAAGGTCCCAGGTTTGGCCCTATAATGACAATCTACAATTAATTTCCACACTCACCAAAGGAATGTGATACATCACTTTTTAATCAAAAGCACTTATTTCTAGTGACAAGTATTATTAAAATTGCACATAACAGATTAATGGATGAATATGCACAGCCAATATATAAAAATGAATGTTTGTTTGTTTGTATGTTAGTTCGTATTTTACGCACTGCTGTACCATTCATCCGGTTGCAATGAAACATTGTCAACAATCGTTTGCACTTGCGAAGGCGTAATGATATCACTGTATGACAGATAGTTTAGTAGAAACTAATAATGGAGACACTCCAGGTTGGAACTCAATCATATAATGAGGACAATTTACAACTCACTGCGAAGATGTAATGACGAGATGCAACAGGCCCATAAAAAAGACACTCACAATCACACTTTAGCTATTGGCCATGGCATTCTTTATAATGAAGAGCATTCACACAGGCACACTTCACAGTCACAAACTGTCATCTCCGGCTGCCACACTCTGACTCGTGCTCTGTAGTGATGGAATAGAAGAGGGGTGGGGTGGTTGGTGTGGTTTGATACAGCATGGCCTTAGGAAACATGTACATACTAGATGGGTGGAAGAGATGCAGCTTAGAAATGGAGTGAAGAGGCAGGAGAGGGAAGGAAATTAAAGCTAAACAAAACAAACACGTGCGCTCTCTCCCTCCCTCCCTCCCTCTCTCTCTCTCTCTCTCTCTCTCTCTCTCTCTCTCTCTCTCTCTCTCTCTCTCTCTCTCTCACACACACACACAGGGAGGATCCAAATGGCCTGGGTTGTGAAGCAGCTATTGAGATCAAGCATATGCTCCACAAAATGTTGTGCCTCAGGGTGGTCTACCATGGTTTTGGCCACAGTTCACAGTTTGGTGGTGGCCATTCACCCTAATGGCTGCTGTCACAGGTGACCTGGCCTCTTATTGAGTAGGATAAGCCTGTGATGGGACTGGAATAGGAAGTGCCGTGTGCATGGATTGGATAGGTACTACAGTGGGGTTTTCTACAGGCATATAATCCCTATGGCAGCAGGCTGGATTTTCATGTGGCATAGGGATGGACTAGGATGTTCTGGAGGTTGGGAAGGGCAATGGAACACTACTTTAGGAGGGGTGGGAAGGATCTTGGGAACCTTGGTGAAGGATGCAAACTAGTTGTTCGAGTCCAGGGTAGTACTGGGTGAGAAGGCGAGCACTCTTTTGTGGATGGTTACAGGTAGTTGAAGGAGGATTTGGAGTGTGTAGGGACATGGCATGGGGGATCTGTCTGTGGACTAGGTCTGTGGGGTAGTTTCTGCCAATGAAGGCCTTTGTGAGACCTTTAGCATATTGGGAAAGGGAGTTCTTGTTACTGCAAATATACTGTCCATGGTGGCTGGACTGTAAGGGAGGGATTTTTTTTTTTATGTGCAAGGGATGACAACTGTCAAAGGGTAGATACTGTTGGTGGTTGGTAGGTAGGTTTAAAGTGGACAGAAGTATGAATGGAGCCATCAGTGAGGTGGAAGTTAACATCTAGGAATGTGGCATGGTGAGTTGAGGAAGAACAGGTGAAGCGGATGGGGAAAAGGAGCTAAGATTTGGAACCGAGGGGGATAAGGTGTCTTGTCCCTGAGTACAGATCAGTAAACCTCAACCATACCAGAGGTTTGGGGTGTTGGGATGCTAGGAAGGATTCCTCCAGATGGCCTATAAACTGGTGGCATAGGAGGGTTCCATGCGAGTGTTCATGGCTGTGCCATGGATTTGATGGTAAACTTTCCCCTCAAAGGAAAAGTAGCTGTTTGTTATGATGAAGTTGGTGTGTTATGAAGAATGAGGTATCAGGCTTGAATTCAGAAGGACGTTCGGAGAGATGTTTGAGAGCAGCAAGGCCACGGGCATGTAACCCCCAGGAGGCTCACAGTTCTTTCGTGAGTATGTGCATAGTGAGCATGGGGCCCCAAGCTAATGCAGTCTTCCTTCCTTCTTTATTTCCTGGACTGCATTTCCTTTCCCCCTCCCCTCCTTTTCTATCCTCTCTCCTTCCTCTCCCCACCGGGGGACTGATAACCTCAGTAGTTTAGTCCTCCATCCCAACCAAACAACCCAACCCAACCCCATGGGCATGTAGGCTGTTGGTATATAGGGAGGTGGCATCCACTGTGACAAGTATGTATCCTGGAGGTTATAGGGTCTGGATGGTGGAGAATTGCTGAAGGAAGTGGTTGGTATCCTACTGTGAAAGGAGAGGTGGGATGTGATCCAGAGAATGGAATTTTTATAGTTTGACTGGTGGGAAACTGTGAAAGGAGGGGTGGGATCCAGAGAATCCCTGTGGAAGACACTGCTTCAAGATGTATCCAATCCACCTACCCAGCACATCCTATTCCAGTCCCGTCACAGGCTTATCTTACCCAGTTAGAGGCTGGACCACTTGTGAAAGCAGCCATGTAATTTATGAACATCGCTGCAATCGCATTGCTGATTTCTACCATATATACTCGAGTAATCCATGCTCTCAAGTAATCCGCGCACCTTAGCACCTTAAATTTTGACAAGGGGAGGGGGGGGGGAGCCCCCCCCCCCCCCACATGCGGATTTGTGTAGATCAGGATACCACCCGTCGGATTTGAACAAGTATGTGAGGGCAGCCATTTGGGATGTCACATCTATTAAATTTCATAACGACACATAAATATCAAAACAATTGACGCCGCTGTGATTGAAAGAGAAGCGAACAATGTTCTCATATCCTGAGTGCGTGAATCTCGCACCAACCCCATAAAATTCTCATATTTTACCTACTAAACATTCTCATACAAACTGAAAAATATTTCATTTGTAACGTATTACTGTGAAAACATACTCACAGTAACACACTAAAATGAATGCTTATAGAATTTGAACCATAAAATAAATGGAGCTGAGACTGGTATTACACAGTCATATATCTTTGTAAAAGTCTATATGTCATGTATTTACATCAAAGATATTTGATAGCATAATAAGGAGCTTCGCTATACATGTATTTTTCATCAAATGTAGCGCCTCGCTGTATATTTGATTATAAAAGTTACTTGTATCTCTGCTGCAAATGTATCTGCTCTAAGCGCTAGTATTGCTGTTGCTAATCAACGTGTGCGTGCATTTGAACATAAATGCAACGCTGCCCCATAATTAGCGTTTAAACACAGTAGCAAGAAATCGCTTTAACCCTGTCTTCTCCAGATATAGTCGTCACGTCCCAATACCGATGTGGGTAATAAGGTGGTACTGAACCGAATAATCCCTAACTGAAGTAGATAACGTACTTTATTACTCAGAAATGTGGTATCATAAACTACTCATTCTTACATCAACAGTGCAACTGTTTGTACGTGCCAGCCACACTGGCAAAGAAACTGCCAGAAAGGTACGCTACTCCGTTACGTTTGTGACCGGCTAAGGCAGCGCACAATAAAAAATTATTATTATCCGCTATCTTGAAATATGACGGCAATAATACTCCTTTTTAATACCAAGCTGAAGATTTATGTCTAAGAAATATTATGAATATTTGATAATATTTCTTTGTCAAAGATTTGATTGAAAATATTATTGTGTAATACTGGCCTGAAGGGATGTTTTTTAAAGTGGAGTAATCCCCGCCTGGTGTGTTCTGTTGTTGCAGATGGAGTAATACCAGCCTAAATTCGAGTAATCTGCGCACCCCAGTTTTTCATTCATAAATTTGTGAAAAAATGTGCGTGGATTACTCGAGTATATACGGTATATTGGCATGACCACTATCCAGCTGTCCATTAATGTGATGGCCATTGCCAAACTGACCCTGTGGCACACACAAACAGGGCCATTTATTTTTTTGTTGTTGTTTTGTTTTGCTTACTTCCCCTCCTCCTCTCCCCACTCCATTTGTAATCTGTTTCTCATTCCACCCATGTAATATATGCATGCTCCATAAGGCTGTGCTATATATATCCCCACCATTATGATGCAATCTTCCTGTTGCCTCCTCCCCTCGCAACTCCTGTTCCCTCATTGCAGAGCATGATTCAGAGTGCGGCAGTTGGAGATGATGGTAGTATTACTGTGAAGTGTGCCTGTGTGAATGATCTTTATTATGAAGAAGGCCATGGCCAATAACTTAAGAGTTGTATGTGTGTGTCTTATATGCCTGTCACAGCTCATCATTATGTCTTTCCTATGAGTTGTAAACTGTCATTAGATAGTTTAGTAGATATGTCATGAACACTGAGATGTGTGGAAAAATGCCACATTATGAATGACTTTTAAATTTATTATTTCTTGGCTACTTAATGTATTTGCTGCATATTTTGCTAACAGTATACACTTATGCCAGTGAATGCACCTAAAATTACGACTTACAGTTTAGGACATATGGTGTCATACCTAAGATTTCATACAGTGAATGTGGAGGGTACCTTGCAATAAATTTAGACACCATGTCACTGATCACCGTGAAAGTTAACAGTTATTGTTATGGTCTTCAATCCAAAGACTAGTTTGATGCAGCTCTCCACACAACCCTGTCCTTGCAAACCTTTTCATCTCTGAATAAGAATAGAAACCTACATCTTTTTGAACCAGCTTACTGCATTTGTATCTAAGTCTCCATCTGCCATTTTTACTCCACACCCATCCCTCCAATGCTAAATTGACAATTCTGCTTTTTACAATGTGGAATGGAATACTTTATTTCAAATTCTGACATTAACAGGTGTAAAATGTAGGGAACAAAAAGTTGTCTACAATGAAAGGCACAAAAGGGACACAGTGGTCGGGAAAGGAGTAAGACAGGGTTTTATCCTTTCTCAAATTTTATTCAATACACTTTGAGCAAGCTGTGAAGTTATGCAAGGAGAAATTTAGAGAAGGACTTACAGTTCAGATAGAAGAAACAAAAACTTTGTGGTTTACTGATGACATTGTAAGTCTGTCAGAGACAACAGAGGACCTAGAGGAGCAACTGTGCCGCGGTGGAGCAGCCGAGCGGTCTAAGGCGTCTTGCTGCGGAGCGCGCGGTTGCTCACTGTCGGAGGTTTGAGTCCTCCCTGGGGCATGGTGTGTGTGTGTGTGTGTGTGTGTGTGTGTGTGTGTGTGTGTGTGTGTGTTGTCCTTCGGTTAGTTTACCTAGATTTAATTAGTTTGTAAGCTACAGACTGATGACCACACAGTTTGGTCCGATAGATTTACAAACATTTGAACATTTAGAGCAACTGAATGGAATGGACAGTGTGTTTGGAAAGAGGTTATAAGATGAACCTTAACAAGATCAAAGCTAGGGCAGTGGAATGTATTCTGCAAAAATCAGCCAATGCTGGAGGAATTAGATTAGGTAATAAGATAATCATAGTAGTAGACAAGTTTTGTTATTTGGGTAGCAAAAAATGTCTGATGGCTGAAGTAAAGAAGGTATAAAATGCAAAATGACCATGGGAAGAGAAGCATTTATGAAAAAGTGAAATTTATTGAGATCCAAAATTTATTTAAATGTTAGGAAGTCCCTTCTGAAACCATTTGTTTGGAGTGTATCACTGTACAGGAGTGAAACGTGGATGATAAGGAGCTCAGACAAAAAGATAGAAGCATTTGAAATATGGTACTACAGATGAATGCTGAAGATTATCAACAAGTCGTTCAACTAAGTCGTAGAAGTCAGCCTCCTGCGAAACTTCAAATGTTCAGACACAGTTCTGTACAACATTGTCCTACTCACATTCGGGAAATACACTTTTAAACCTGAAATAGTGAATCGTTGATTGTCATGAATTGTGTTGTCAACTGCATCAACCAACTTGTCTGAAATCATGGATGGTCGGCCAGAGCATGGTGCATCATGTACATTTCCCGATCCTTCATTAAAGGCTCTCACTCACTTGCACACTTTACTATCACTCATTATGTTAGGACTGTACACTTCAGTAATCTGCCCCCCTCAGGGGCTCAGCATTAATTTGCTGAGTACGGGCTTGGCGAACCCGGGGTCCTGAGCTGTGGGCTGTGTCGCGCCAACAGTCCGCTACACCGTAAGCTCTGTGCGTGCTTCAACGACCATCGTTCGGCGCGACGGTGGAACGTTGTACGTTTCAGAGCCCGGGGATCTTGGCTTAATCGCCCGGGTCGCGAGGACGGTACAAACCTCTATAAAAAAAACCTCAATCTCAAGGTGTGCTACGTGCCGAGGAGATGCATGGCTGTTGAGGTAGAACAGCCGCTAGCGAGCAACCTCTGAGGAACCTGCCGCACCTCAGTTGTACCAGGCTTACCCAGGCAAGCGGGGCTCTGCCTGGGTGGACCTTTAGTTCCCTAGCTGCTCGTGGGATGTACATGAAACGAGCAAATAAAAGCGTGGCCGGCCGCGAAAACGGCGTCTCAAAGCGTGGTAGAAGTACTTTCAATGCCTCACAATATGATCCCCAATCGTTCCCATCCCTAGCTACACCATGGGAGGAACGACGGGCGAAAGACAGGGTTGAGTCCTACTCCCCTAAATTTCTTGTCTGTGCCAGGACTGATGGGGAAACTTTTAGCAATACGAAGCCACTCTTCTTTGTGGATAATCTAGAAGACAAGTATGGCGAAGTCTCAGGTCTGTCTAAAATGAGAAGTGGTGCAGTCCTCATTGAAGCGGCATCCCCAGCACAGTCACGGGCACTTCTGGCCTGTGATAAGCTGGGCGATATTCCTGTTACTTTCACTCCTCACAAGAGTTTAAACATGGTTCAGGGGATTGTTTTCCACCGTGATCTCCTCCTGCAGTCGGATGATGAGCTCCGCGCCAACCTTGAACGACGAGGTGTCCACTTCGTCAGGCGCATCTATAGGGGACCTAAGGACAACAAGGTAGCCACCGGTGCCTTCATCCTGGCCTTTGAGGGCGATTCTTTGCCCGAAAAGGTCAAGATTATGGTCTACCGGTGCGATGTAAAACCTTATATTCCTCCTCCGATGCGGTGCTTCAAATGCTGGAAATTTGGGCACATGTCCTCCAGGTGCAATTCCAGCTCCACCTGTAGAGAATGTGGGCGTCCATCCCATCCGGACGCTCCTTGTGCTCCTCCACCTATTTGTGTGAACTGCGGACAGCACCATCCCCCTTGCTCACCTAACTGCACGGTGCTCCATAAGGAAAGAAAAATTATGGAATACAAGACCATGGATAAACTGTCGTACAATGAGGCCAAAAAGAAGTTTGAGCGACTGCACCCTGTATCACTGAAGACGTCATTTGCGACTGTCACGTCGTCGCCTTTTCCCTCGGTGTCGGCGGTCCCCATGTCTTTAACAACTTCTGTGGGCCCTCAGGGCCGTAAAGCTCCATCCGCCCCCTCGATGGTTGGGGGTTCTCCACCATGTGCTGCCCCCAATACACCTCCTGGGGGAGCACATCCCCCATCAGGGACACCAGTCCCCATTACTCAGCCGGAGAAGCAACACCTTCCTCCGGCTCCTCTCGCTCGGAAGGGGTCCCTTGGGACGCTCCCTTCCGAGGCCTCTCAGAGTACCACGGAGGGTCCCAGCCAACGGCTGTCGGACTCGCACGCCCCTGGTCAAAGGGCTCTACACTCTAACTCGAGCCCTGCCACATCCTCTGAGAAGCCCTCTCAGTCCGTAAAACCAAAAGGACAGCGAGAGGATAAGAAAAAGAAACCTAAGAAAAAGGATTCTTCCGTGGCTCTAAAGCCACGCCATCTTACATCATCTGCTTCTGACGACGAGTTGGAGATCCTTGCATCGCCCAAGGATCTCGCCATTCTCAACTCGCCGGAACCTATGGTTCTTGATCCAGCAGATTCTGAGCAGTTAGCAGCAGATCCTCCTGTGGAATAAGCTGCCTTGCTTTCAGACTATGGCTCATCAGCTCGTTGCAAATTCCATCCTCCAATGGAATTGTGGCGGTCTTTTCCACCATATTGCTGAGCTGCGACAATTACTTTGCCGCTACGCAGCATTTTGCGTCGTTCTGCAGGAAACATGGATTCCTGCCCAGCGGACCCCTGCCCTTCGTGGCTATCGGGGTTATTTTAAAAACCGTGTGGACTATGACAGGGTCTCTGGAGGTGTTTGCGTGTACGTCCCCTACTGTCCCCAGTGCTCCCGTGGCTCTTCATACTAGCCTAGAGGCAGTGGCTGTCAGGATCAGAGCGCTACAAGACATCACGGTATGCTCTCTTTACCTGCCCCCAGATGAGGCAGTTTCTTCCACTGACCTTGCTGCCTTGGTCGCCCAACTTCCCCCACCCTTCCTTCTTCTGGGGGACTTCAACGCCCACCACCCTTTGTGGGGTGGTTCTCAGACCTCGGCGCGTGGTAGGGAAGTTGAAGCTTTGCTGGCGCGGCAGGATGTGTGCCTTCTGAATACTGGTGCTCCTACGCACTTCAGCATCGCACATGGCACATATTCTTCCATAGATCTATCCATCTGCAGCCCAAGCCTTTTGCTACATCTTAGCTGGAGCGTCCACGACGATCTTTGCGGTAGCGACCACTTCCCTGTCATTCTGTCGCACTTGGATTTTCACCCTGCAGCCGGGCCACTCCGTTGGTGTCTCCGTCGAGCTGATTGGCAGGGTTACGCCTCGACTGCTGTGGTCCCTACTCCACTACCAGCAGACACGGATATGGCGGTTCACCTGATCACTACTGCCATAGTTTCTGCTGCCGAGGCTAATGTTCCGACTACTGCTGGTTCCCCTCGGCGCAAGTCTGTGCCCTGGTGGACGTTGGAAATTGCTGAGGCCATCCGAGACCGTCGAAGAGCGCTGCAACGCCACCGGCGCCGTCCCACATTAGAAAATTTAATTGCCTTTAAAAGACTACGAGCCCGAGCCCGACGACTCATTCGACAAAGCAAGCAGGACTGTTGGGAGAGGTATGTCGCCTCCATCGGTTCTCGCGCCTCCCCTTCCTGCGTCTGGTCTCAAGTACGGCGTCTTTTCGGGTATCGGCCACCGGCAGGAGTCCCATCTCTGAATATCGAGGGCACCCTTTGCAGTGACCCATCCATAATAGCCGAGTGCTTGGCAGACCATTATGCACGATGCTCTGCGACGGTGAACTATACTGCATCCTTCCGTTTCCTCAAGCAGCGGGTAGAGCGGACTCTGTTATCTTTCGCTACACGTCGCCGGGAACCGTACAATGACCCGTTTACAGAGTGGGAGTTCCAAACTGCTCTCAATGCATGCCCTGACACCACCCCAGGGCCAGACTGCATACACAGCCAGTTCATTCGTCACCTGTCGGCGGATTTCCAAACAAAACTGCTGTCCCTGTTTAATAGTGTTTGGGCAGTGGGTGTTTTACCATCCCAGTGGAGGGATAGTATCATTGTCCCTGTGCTGAAACCAGGTGGAGATCCGCTGGCGGTTGATAGTTACCGTCCCATCAGCTTAACAAATGTACTGTGTAAGCTGCTTGAACGCATGGTGAGTCGCCGGCTTCTGTGGGTACTCTAAGATCGATGTCTCCTGGCCCCGCAACAGGGGGGTTTCCGTCAGGGTCGCTCCAGTATTGACAATCTAGTGTCACTGGAGTCTGCCATTCGAACAGCCTTCTCTAGGCGCGAGCACCTAGTTGCGGTCTTTTTTGACCTCCGGAAGGCATATGACGCTACCTGGCGCCACCACATTCTTGCGACATTATATGACTGGGGCTTCCGGGGTTCACTCCCCATTTTTATCCAGAATTTTCTTTCACTCCGCACATTCAGGGTTAGAG
Source organism: Locusta migratoria (assembly GCA_026315105.1). Taxonomy (NCBI): domain Eukaryota; kingdom Metazoa; phylum Arthropoda; class Insecta; order Orthoptera; family Acrididae; genus Locusta; species Locusta migratoria. Next base: position 76,515,440 of record CM048755.1, on the reverse strand, counting down.
TTGGTACCGCCCTCAGCTCTTCCCGAGTCCAAGAGAACGGTGTCCCACAAGGCTCCGTTCTCAGTGTACCACTCTTTTTAATTGCGATTAACGGTCTAGCAGCGGCTGTTGGGTCATCGGTTAGCTGTTCCTTATTTGCCGATGACTTTTGCATATATTACAGCTCTTCTAGCATTGTTGTCGCCGAACGGCGTCTGCAGGGAGCCATTCGCAAGGCACAGTCATGGGCCTCAGCCCATGGCTTCACCTTCTCCTCTCCCAAAACCCGGGTTGTACACTTCTGTCGTCGTCGGGCTGTTCACCCCGATCCAGAACTCTATCTAGCTGATAAACAGCTTCGTGTTGAAGAAACACACCGGTTTCTCGGCATGCTGTTTGACAACCGACTGACTTGGGGGCCGCACCTTCGTCAGTTGAAGCAGAAGTGCTGGAGGTCTCTAAATATCTTGCGTTGTCTCAGCCACACTACCTGGGGAGCTAGCCGTCAAACTCTCCTTCACCTCTACAAGGCTCTAATCCAGTCACGCCTGGATTATGGAAGCCAGGTGTATGACTCTGCAGCACCTTCCGCCTTACAGATCTTGGATCCGATCCTTCATGGTGGTGTACGTTTAGCAACAGGGGCTTTCCGTACTAGCCCTGTTCTAAGCCTCCTAGCCGAAGCTGGCATCCCGCCTTTGCGGTACCGCCGGCAACAGCTGTTGGCTTCTTATGTTGCCCATGTTCACACTACACCGCATCATCCCAATCGCAGGCTTTTGTTTCCGAATACTGCCCTACCCTGTCCACAGCGTCGACCCAGATCGGGTCATCCGATTGCAGTCCGCGTTCGTGGTCTCCTTTCCTCCCTCGAGGCTCTCCCTCTCCCTATCGCATTCTCCTGCCACTCGCATATCCCTCCTTGGTCCATCCCTCGCCTACAGCTCAACCTACAATTGTCCTGCAACCCCAAGGCAACGGTTCCATCACACATACTTCGTCACCAGTTTCAGGACACACTTTGCGCGTTCGGTGATGCAGACGTGATATATACTGATGGCTCCCAGGTAGATGGCAGAGTGGGTTATGCCTACGTTCATGGCGACCACTGTGAACAACGCTCGCTCCCACATGGCTGCACAGTCTTTACGGCAGAGTTGGTCGCAATACTCAGAGCCCTCGACCATCTCCGTACATGCCCCAGGAAGTCGTATGTCGTATGCATTGACTCCCTGAGCGGCTTACGAGCCCTTGACCAGTGTTTTCCCAAACACCACCTGGTGCGGTCCATCCAGGACTCCGTTTTCAATCTCGGCAAGTCCGGCCGATCTGTGGCCTTCATCTGGACCCCAGGCCACATTGGCATTCAGGGGAACGAACGTGCTGATCGGCTGGCCAAGCAGGCAATCGACTGCCAGCGCCTGGAGATCGGTACCCCAGAAAGGGATATCCGATTGGTTCTACACCAGAAAATCTCCATGGCCTGGGACGGTGAATGGTCCACGTTGACAACGCCAAATAAGCTCCATGCAGTTAAACAGTCAACTGCAGCTTGGAAGACCTCCTTCTTTCCTTCTCGAAGAGACTCGGTTGTCCTGTGTCGCCTGCGTATAGGCCATACATGGCTAACGCACGGCTACCTGTTGCGACGTGAGGACCCACCAGGCTACCGTTGTGGCGCGCTGCTCACGGTGGCCCACATCTTGTCGGACTGTCCGCTTTTAGCTGCATTGCGGCAGTCTTTTATGCTTCCTTCTGCGCTTTCTTCTATTTTATCCGACGATGCCCTCATGGTTAACCCTGTTTTACATTTTATTCGCGCAGCTGGATTTTATCACATGATTTAATGGTGACACCTGAAACTCGATCTTTCAGGCGGCCACCATCAAGCAGTTTTAATATGTTGTTACTTTTGTCTCGCTAATCTTTTTTACTTGGCAGTTTTAGTACGTGCAGAATGGCTGGCTCATCCATTTTTATCCTAGTGATCAGCCAGCCTCAATCTTCTGTTGAGCTATTTTAACAACATTTCTTATTTGAGCGTCGACTTTTATCGTTTTTCCCTTTTTATGTTGCCATCTTAGCGCCTCTTGTCACCTCATCATTTTGCAGAATGAGCTACGTAGTGCTCGTCTTTCCAACGGAAAACCATCCTTAGTGCACTCCTCGAAAGGAACGGGGGACTGATAACCCAGTCGTTTAGCCCCCCTTTAAAAACCCCCAACAACAACAAGTAATCTGCCGATGGATTTCTGCCACTGAAATGTTTCTTGCAGACAAAAACCATATCACTACCCTTACTTCACAATCATCAGGCTAATTGATTGTCTTAAACATTGTGAACTGACACTATCAACAGCACACAGCAACAGTAACAACAACTCTGGCGGCATTTAACGTGCAAGGTATACCAGCAGTCGGGGCACATGCGTGTTTTGTCCTTGGCACTGCTTTCAGATATTTACGGCGAATCGGACCTTACTTTTGGAATAACCCTTATACATAATTGTATGAGGCTGTTCATTTTAATGGCTGTGAGTGCCGTAGGAAGCCAATACCTTTCTTACTGCAAAATTTGTTGCAGCACAGGTACATGTAAGTACCTGTGAGCATTAGCACATCTCTTGATCATTCAAGATTATTTCAAATGTACCCAAGATTGAAAGGAAACTATGATGACTGTTTAATATATTAGTGCTTGAGATATCTTTTGTGTGTTGGAACATTGTTTTCTTGTGTGATAAAATCATCAGTATATCATTGTGAAAGAAGAAGAGATTATGTATCCAGCTAAGAATACAATTTTATCTCCCAGACACACATCGTCTTGTCCAAAGACATATCTATTTTGGCAAGGTCTTTAATTGTTGACGATGCACTTTAAATTCTAATTACATCAAAAGATGCTGGTTCAGGATTAATCCTTTAAAATGCATTACCACTATGAGAACAGAATATGTTTTCTTGTATAGAGTATGGTATCTTCTCCCCCCCCCCCCCCCGTCTGTTTTGAAATGGTATGTCAATTTTTATTTAAGAGCTGTGAGTCATTAATCAATTGATTGTTTAAAATATAAAATCATTGACTAATATTTGACATAAATTTGAGTAAATCAGTGATGCATTGTGCATGTTCTTTGTGGAGAATACCATGATATTAAAATAGAAGAATATTAATTGTTTCTACAAATCTGGACTGTCAATCCATTCTTATACAGACAGAATACTGAGTAAAGTAATACTGATAACCTAGTGTATAAAGGTACTGCACATAATGAAAATTGGGATAAATTTTGGTGGTTGTTGGTTCCTTAGTTCTAGAGGTTGTTGAAGTTGCCACTCTTCATGTTTCTGAAACAAATCTCTAACTGAGATATACTTTCCTTTCAATTGCAAATATACTAATTGCAGGATAACACTTATGATTAGATTTGTGTGATTAAACTGATTGGTGCATCATAGTAAGTCAAATATTGTTGTGATAAGCTATTGATAGTCTAAAATGTATGTGAATTTCAGATATACAGTGTATACCACTACTCAGGAGCAGCTGCTGATTCAACCGTGGATGGATAATACCTGTTTGTTGGTTGTATCCGGAAATGTTTCTCATGAGTTGGGATCACGTGTAATCAACTACTTGCTGGAAGGGGGAAAAGTACTGTGTCTGTGCTCAGATCTTCTTCATTTAATGCTGCCAATGTTCCGTACTGCGGAGGTTCGTGAGCGTGAATTAGTGCAATTTTCATATGGTCGATGGAAACATGTGAGCCTGATGCACCATATCTTTTGCTACCAGCCTTCACCTGAACACAAACGCTTCTTTCGCTTTGAAGATTTAAGGTAAGTTCCTGCAATTTAAGAAAAAAATTCTGTTATGTAAACATTTTGTTCCATTTTAATATCCCTGTTACTGTTTAAATTTGGAAATATTTCATGCATTGCACTATTTATCAAAGAGCTGTTGTTTTCTGTTCATGGAGTGTTATTAATGAAATCAAATGGTCCGGGATGTGCTAGAACAATTTATAAAAGTGCTTCTTTTAAAACCATCATTTCTTTTACATATACATCTACATACATTCTCTGCAAGCCACCATAGGTGGAGGGTACCTCAAATCACTACTAGTAATTTCCCTTTCTGTTCCTTTCCCAAATAGAGTAATGTAAGAGTGCCTGTCTACATGACTTTCTACAGCTTCTAATTTTTTGTATACAGTCCTTGTGATCCATATGCAAAATGTTGGTTGGTGGCCATAAAACCATTCTGTAGTCATCTATCTTTCTTACCTGGAAACTAAATATACCCCACTCCCCAGGGGGCTCATGGTGAGCATGGGGCCCCAAGCTAATGCAATCTTTCTTTCTTCTTTCCTCCCTGAGCTGTATTTCCTTTCCCTTTTCCTCCTTTCCTATCCTCACTCCTTCCCCTCCTCAATGGGGGACTGATGACCGCCGGCTGCAGTGGCCAAGCAGTCTGCGGTGCACCAGTCATGTTCTGTGCGGCCACTACGGTCGGGGGTTTGAATCCCCCCTCGGGCATGGATATTGTGCCATCTTTAGTATTAGCTAGTTCATAAGTAGTTTGCAGGATTATGGGACTGATGACCCCGTAGTTAAGTCCCATAAGTTCTATGAACATTTGAACATTTTTTTGACTGATGACCTTAGCAGTTTGGTCCCCTGTCCCAAACAAACATACTGGTCATAAATAGAATGTTCAGTAGAGAACATAAGAAGTTATCTGTTAATTAAACTGAGTACTATCTGCAAAAATGATTACTACAGTCACAGTGCCTCTCTTCTGCAGCTGCTTGAGGGATGAAATATGAGAAACTATATCATGACAAAAGAAATAAAACATTATAGAGCAACAAGAGCGAGGAATATGAGCCAGAGTGGCTTTTAGGAATGTATGCTCTCAGTATTTTAACAGTAAACCACACTTTGATTCATAATGCCAATCTTGCTGCATCTACCTCTGGAGTTGGATGACCACTTCCAAACCTTTTTGCCCTTACTAAATGCCTGTAGTAAAATGGGCTACTCTTCCTTGTATCTGTCTCCCATATTAATCCTTTGTGGTACACATTCCAAAGTTACGAGTAGTATTCAAGAAATGGTCAAAGGAGGGATTTGTAACTTATTTTCTTTCTGAGTACACTATACTCTTTGATGTTTCTTTCAATGAATATCATTCTGAAATCTGCCTTACATGTGATTAGTTTTATGTGGCTACTCTACCTTGAACCGCTATGTATGAATACTACTAGATATTTTATCAGTATGATCACTTTCACTGATTCTTCTGAAATTGTATAATCAGTGACACTGATTGAAACAAGCATCAAATCCTCTTTAGGCCTTTCTTTATTTAAATACAATTTCATAATGTTGAAACCTGTCAGTGTATACCAGCATCATCTGTAAAAAATCTCATAAAAGTCACAGTGCTCTTTTCAAAGAAATGGACCTATAATAATCCCTTGGGGTATACCCAAAGTTTCTGTTTCATCTGAAGACATCACTCTGCTGAGAATTAGATACTGTATTCTGTTTGACAGAAACTTAATCCAGTCACTAAGGTAGTCTGATATTCCAGGCACTCATCTTTTGTTCATTTGGTAGTGTTTTGGAACTACTACTACTTTATGGATGAGCAGAGTGAGCTAGGTTTCACAGGCAATGTTTTTGGAACATATGTTGAATGGAAATACGGCTCTCAGTATATAGCAACATATTTAGAACCAATTTAATACCTATGACTTTGATAAATAAATTATTTCAGAGTCTCAAAAGAATTTCCACTGAATGGGATTAATTTGAATTGAATTTTACTAGGGAACCCAAAATGGCCGTGAAACTTCACACCAATATGGCCTACAACAGTTCACTGACCCACAACAGTCTGTAGAGATCCACCACCCCCTTGATTGCTCACTTCAAACCAGACTGTTATTGTGCAATTTGTTCCCTGGCAGACACCTCGTCGCCCCCCCCCCCCCCACTCCCCAATCCCAGTCCCACCACAAGTCCTCAGACAGGTGCCCCAAATGTCTGTACACAGTGTAAATCCTCGAGTGTGTGAACACGGAAGAACTGTTTGCTCAGAAATTGCTGACAGAGTGTAATTAAGGCGAGAAAAGAGAACCAGCCCACATCACTCAACTCCACAGTCAGGCTGATCAGCAAATCAAACCACATTGTTAATCCACCAGGCAAATTTGAAACAGGGCCTGTACCCATCCAGGGACGGCTAGAAAGTGGCATTTAAACCATGTGGCCAACCAGGCAGGTTGTCTTCTGTGAAGTTACATAGTTCTCAGTCTCTTTTTATGTCAAATTTGTTAGCAGAACATCTACAACTGAGCATATTAGAGGAAGGAAGTATCCACTTCAGTTGCACAGTTTTTCCATCAGATCACACACAACTGGTTTTGGGCAGTTTAAAGCCCATCATCTGGTAGATAATCTGACATTGGGATTTGATGCATGCTACTTGTGGACTGGGTGGGACCAAAGAAGCTTCTCCGACTCACCGAAAAGCCCTGTGTCGCTTTCCTAACTGGACATCACTGTAGTAATGGGAGAGCCTCAGCTGTCAAACAGAAAGCCCCAAACATTGCAGGCATCACCAGCTTCAGCAGGAAATCCCATGGCTCCATCCACTGCACAGACAGTTCCAGCAGAGGGTCCAGTGTGTGCCCTGCCAGCCCCACATGAGTTAATACTGTAGTCAAAATTGACAAACAGCACGATGATGTCAACATGCAGCCAGTCTCCTTATTACCAGTGCTTTCCTATAGAATTAAGCACAGGTTTTGGGCAGAAGCTGTCAGTGTGTCAATTTCCATGATGACACTCATGCCTATACTCCACACTCTTGTCAGTAAGAAAATTAATGCCACAGCTATTGACGTTGGAGGAGTCGACAGCTGATTCTTTGGATGTGTCTGTAAGTGCACTGTCATTCAGGGCGCTTCCCCCGCCACAAAGGGGGGGGGGGTGCTGTGGCAATATACATTTCAGACCTAACATGCTTCCATACTATGTTTAAAGCAGCCACTGTACATGTGCTTTAGGAAATGACACAAGGCACAACATAGTGTCAGTTAAGATAGCATATAATGCACGTCCTCACAGTAAAAACAGATGAAAAATGGGTGCTGTGTACATACTCTCACCTTCATTAATGTTTTGTTGTGACAAGTGTCATTAGCAAATTTACTGTGGTTCTCTACGTGTATCATTTAGTGTCCCAATGTTGCCAACAAATAAACAGTTCATAGTGTGCTGCTGCTGGTTGTTCTGTTTTTATTACAGACAAGGTAATCATTCACCATATAGTTTAGATATTCAGAAGTCATGAAGCATAGATACCAAATTGGAAAGTTTGATGAGCTTTTTAATAATGTCATTCTTTGAAAGTAACTGATAAACTTACACAGTTTGTGTTTATGGAAACCAGAACGTGTGAGATCAAATCCCAGTTAGACCACAGACTATTTCTGTCTGCCTTTGAGTGTACCTTCTTTCTCAGTGATGTGAAGATTCACTGGGAATGACACATGGATACCTGAGTAGAATTACTTTGATAGGTGAGAGATACGCAAGTCACCAAATTGGTGTCCAGGCCATAAAGTGACTGGAAATTGCATTGCTGGCCAACCAAAATGCAACAGCAAGGAGGATTGGAGATATCACACTCCAGTGGAGAACTAAAGATGGGGCACACAGGGGTGGGCGGAAATGACACACCCCTCTTCCTGGGAGGCCTTGACATTTGGAGGTTCTCCAGGAACCATTTTTAAACATACTTCATCAATGCCAAAATATGTTAATTAAGTATGAAGCAGTCTGTAGTTAGTCCCGATATGTATGCAAAAGGCAACTGTCTGTGGGTATTTTCAGAACTTTTAGAATTTTTGTAAAAAGTAACACAAAATTTAAGTAGTGTAGACTAGTTACCAGGTAGTCAACATGAAACTTTTTTCTGCATAGGCTATCCACACAGGTATATTATAAGTACAGTATAAAAATACATGTGTAATTGCAGTGAAGAGCTTACCAGCGATGTACTAATTGTTTAACTAAATTATTGCATTGTAAAAATTACTTTTACAAAGATTATACACAATTATAATATAGTTTATTTCATAAATATTGAACTTCAACTAGATGAACTAGAATGATGTATATTTAAGCAATGATTTTTACTATAATCGAGATCAACACTACAAATATAGACGTAACACACCAGAACGAACCATAGAAGCACTACTGTAACTTTTTTCTGTGAACACATCAATACCTCCTAAACATTTTTTTTTATTCAGCTCCTTAAAGGTGTGCGCCACACTCGCTATAAAGCAGCACTTCATCTCAAAACAAATCATATATCCGGACAACAGAGAATGATGTGATGATTTATTTTGTAACAGGAACAACATAGCTATTAAAGAACAGCACCAAGGGCAATCATTTGATCCCTATTGTCATGAAACAACTACACTATAACTTGCAAGTTGTTAATATACCACATGAAGACAGTAGCCGTTGCAGGAGTTCCCTCTGACTTATGCTTGAAACTGTTGGACAATGACCATCAGAACAAGAAACTTTCCACTCACACAAGTACTCTTAGAATACCTTTCATTCTTCATACAGCTCAATTAGAAATTATCTAATATGAGTCTGAAAACTAGGCACCTGTATTTACTGATTATGATATTATTATCTTAAAATTTCCTGGTACATAGTGTCAGAATCAGAAATGCAAGGACACACTTATGTTCTATAATTCTTTGCTAACATTAAATTCTTTCTTTACACTGTTTAGAGGACGTAACACTTTGTTGTAATGTTGAAACGTGTTGCAAATTGTAGAATCATGATGGTTAAGTAACTTGGATGTTGCTAAGAAAACCAGTTTATTCAGATAATCAAAGTGAGTACTTTTATTTGTCTACAAAAACTACATGAACGTATATTATGTAGCACAGCCTAATAAACAATAACAAAAACTGATATGTCCGCACGAGGTGTAATTAAAAATGGCACCGACACTAGTGCTACAGGCCACCAACTGATGCACCACGAGCGCTGCACAAAGCGCGCTCTATAGAAGGTGCACACACACGGCGCAATGCTTCAGCAGTTTGATGTGTGACTTCAGCCGAGTGTGTTATGTTTTCGTGGGTTAGAAGTCAACATAGCTCTTGGCGAAGAGTCGATCATATTGCACGCGTGTTCCGTGGCCTCCATACCAATCTGTTCTATGGGCACAGTGCCTGATCTCTTCCTTGTTTCTCTGGGGTATGGTATGTGTGTTTTCTTCGTCTTCTATGACTACTCCAGACCCCGTGTTACTTCAGGTGCTGCAACAGCAACTGCTGCAGCAGCATTAACAGCAGATTGACCTCTTAACTAAGTTGTTTACTTCGGCGCGTGACATTGCGGTTCTCCTTCTTTTCTTTCCTATGATGAGGCTACGGAAGAATGGGACAAGTATGAGTATCATTTACGTCAACAGTTTCAGGCTTTTGGTGTTATGGACCCTATGTTGTGTTGCGCCTTGTTTTTTTCATGCAGTTCTCTTCAGGTGTATCGGGTTTTGTGTAAACTAACGCCATTGCACGATCCTTCTACCCTTTCTTTTGCCGAGATGTGTCCCTTGCTTTCTGAGCTTAAATGCCAGTGGACAAATACAGTGATTTCTAATATGGAATTTTACCAATGTCATAAACAACCCAATCAGACGTACTGGGCCTGGTCGGCCGAACTGCAGCATCTTAGCCATCGTTGTAATTTTATTTCGGACATTCACAAGAAGTCCTATGCAGATTTCATGGTTCGGGACATTATCCTATGCTTGGCTGCTGAAAGGGAAATCCGCGACAGTGTCCTCAAACAGAATGATGCCACCTTGGCCGATGTTTTGAAAATCGCTCAGGCTTTCAAGGTTACGCAGGCAGCGGCAAACACTATCGACACAAGGAGCGACATTTCCGTCATTCAGCCGCCTGATTCTACTCAGCCCCCTTCCGCTGATGCGATGGGGGAGGTGGAGGCGGTTACCTCAAACCGTCCACTCCAGTCACAGGCCCGACGACAGAACAGCTCAGCTCAACAGTACAGTCAATGGCCTTCTAGCTCAGGTAAATGGGCAGCATCGTTTCCATCTTGTCCCGAATGTTTCTCTGGCCATGAACGTAATGATTACCCGTGTCGTTGGGCAACATGTCAGCATTGTAGGAAAAAGGGGCACATTTGTTCAGTATGCCACTTGGCTCTGATGCCACCCGGCTATGGAAATTAATAACGTTGTGGCACTCACACTCCTCCCAAGCTTTTTATTGAAGTATCTGTTCTGAACTGCGCGGTTTGGATGCAGGTAGACATGGGGTGGCATCCACATTACTGAACTCTCTCAGACATACATATATCTTGGGTCAACCCCCCTGCAACCAGCATTGCGGAAGCTACAATCTATTCCTGTGTTAGGTCAATTCATAGCCCCAGCAATCTATCTCGCGGTGGTCCGTACAATCACTTTTTTAGTAGTGGATCCAGCCTCGACAGCCAACCTGTTTGGTATGGATGCTTTTCGAGCCTTTGGGTTCTCTATATCTGATGAAGTTCATTTAGTAGTGGATCAAATGCTGTATCTGTCTTTAGCGTCTCTTTGTTCTGAATATGCTTTTCTTTCCTCGTCAGGACTGGGTTTTGTCTCCTCCTTCCAGGCTCACATTACCATGAAACCAACAGCCTGTCCTCATTTCTTCCAGGCACATGAGATACCCATTGCCCTGAAAGCAGAGGTAAAAAAGCAATTGGACCACCTTACAGATGCAGGCATTATTCACCCGGTTACGTCTAGTGAATGGGCCACACCATTGGTAGTCATTGTCAAATTGGCGAACTCCGCATTTGCGGCAACTTTAAGGCCACAATTATTGCTCAATCCATCATAAACACATACCCCCGGCCTTGACAGGATGAATTGATCTCGAAATTGTCTGGTTGACAATATTTCTCAAAAATACACCTGGCAGAAGCATACTTACAACTGCCGTTAGATGAGGAGTCACAAAGCAAACTGGTAGTCTACACCCGTTTGGACTCTATCAATACTTGACGTCTTACCTTTTGGGTTGCAAGTGCACCAGCTGTTTTCCATTGAGTCTCTCAGATTGGAGTTATTGGGATGAGGTGTTTCCCCCAGTATGGACCAGGTGCATGCCGTAACAGCATTGCTGTGCCCTACATCTGTTAAGAAATTGCAGGCCTTCTTGTGAAAAATTGCATATTATCACAAATTTATTCTTGGGGGTCTCCACTCTTTCACATCCTCTCTGTGATTTGTTAAGGAAAGGTGGCAAATTCGAATGGTCCTCCACATGTGAGGCTGCCTTTTATCACTTAAGAATAAATTACTTTCTGCCCCATGTTTAATGACGTTCCACCCTGGTCAGCACTTGGTTTTGGCGACAGACGCGTCTCAGTCTGGGTTGGGTGCTGTTCTTTCGCACCGATTCCCTGATGGATCCGAGCGTCCCATTGCATTTGCCTCCAAAACGCTTATACCATCCCAGTCAAAGTACTCTCAAATAGAAAAAAAAAGCTCTGGGAATTGTGTATGCTGTTAAGAAATTCTGTGTCTTCCTGTACGGTACGAAATTTCATCTAGTGACAGATCAAAAACCTTTGGTATCCCTCTTCAACACCTCGGCCCCACTACCAGACAAAGCTGCACACAGGTTTCAGTGTTGAGCATTGTTTCTTTCATGTTTTCATTACGAGATCCATTTCCACCCTACAGTGAAGCGTGCAAACGCTGACTCATTGTCCCATCTGCCAATTGGACCGGATGTTGCTTTTGATCACGATCAACTTCTGTGCTTCCACATTGATGATGAAGTGCAGCAGACGGTCGAGGGATCCCCCCCCCCCCCCCAACTACCGACCGCCTTGCTGCAGCACTGGCATCAGATCCAATGTTGTGTCAAGTAGTGCATTATGTTCAATATGGGTGGCCAGAGTGTTCTCCTCGATGGGCTTTGGACCCCCTCCACAGCTATTACTCCTTCCAATATCAGCTGGCTATACACAATGAAGTGCTTTTGCTGCAGCCAGCAAATTCTCCGCTGTGAGTAGTGATTCCTAGTGCTCTCTGGTGTGAGGTTCTTTGACTCTTGTACATGGACTGCTGGGGCATCATACGAACTAAAGTATTGACGCGGTGTCACGTTTTCAGGTCAGGTATGGACACCGACATTGTACGACTAGTAAATGAATGTGAGACGTGCCACACAGCAGGCAGCCCCTGTGCTTTGCTTACACCATGGTCTCAACCGGCCTCAGCCTGGGAACACGTACAGGAGGACTATGCGTGATCCGTTTTGAACTCGTACTGGCTCCTTGTTGTGGACGCATATTCAAAGTTTCATTTTGTTGCACACTGCACACACCTGTCTTCCTCTGTGACAACTGCAGCACTCTCAGAGATCTTTGGTATGGAAGGGCTTCCTGTTACCCTGGTTACAGACAACGGACCACAATTTACTTCTCATGATCGTGATTATCACTGGTACAAACGACACAGGGAAATACAACAACGCGAACTTAATAAAAGGTTACATCAAGTATTACATAAAAAAAAGTGTTTGTTGTTGACATTCCATTTAGATATGACCTTGCAAATCGGTCCCGCGAAAATTGCGAGGTTTTGAAAGTAAACAAATGGCTACATCACCTGTGCTCGAAATTCAAAAATACCACTGTCATTAAAGCTAGCGAGTTTGACAGGGAGTGCTACAGACGACACGGATTCCACCTCAACAACCAAGGAAGAAGATTAATCTCGGAACTGATCACCAAAACTGTGAGTAAAGGAACGGCCACCTTTACAGTAATACCGGTGGACCAGGGAAACCTGTAAAGCCTGCTGGCCTGTCTGACGAAATACCAACAGATTTGCTCCAACAGGGTCAAAATAGTCTTCAAACCATTCACTCTGTGCTCAGTAAACTTGGTGTATTCAAACCTTGTCTAAATAGGGCTCTGCTACCAGCAGTGGACTTACAAACAACTCAAGATATCAACTGTATAGCAGCACCCTTATGAAAAAAATTTGAACCTTCTTCTTCACTGCCCAGGGGTAGTAAAAATAGTCTCCTGTACTTACATATTAATGTACAGTCATTAAGAAGGAAGCTGGAAGAATTGCATTTCTGGTTAGAAACTTCAAACTGTGGTATACTTAGTGTAAATGAACACTGGCTACATACATCAGAAATTGACCTAAATATTCCGTTTGGTTATTCCCTTGTGAGTAGTTACTGCAGATCAACAATTGGACATGGACGTGTTGCAATTTATATTTAAAATGACCTAAAACTACAATTGATGTCACAGATCTGTGTATAGATACTGTCTTTGAGGCTGCAGCTGTACATATACCTAAACACAATATTATTGTTGCATCTGTATATCGCACACCATCTTCTAGTGAAGATGAGTTTATAGTAAATCTTAAAAAAATGTCAGTCTTACTTACTAAGCCTAAGTACAAAAACTAAAGAATCCTAATTTTTGGTGATATTAATATGGATATCAGAGTACAGAGTCATACCATAATGGAATTCTGGGACAGTTTAAGATCGTTTGATTGTTTTTGTCTAAATGATAAGCCTACTAGATATAATGCATGCTTAGACAATATAAGTAATATTCATGAAAATAATGTTGAAATTGGAGTAGTCAAGTTAGGTTATCTGACCATGATGGCCTCTGGATTGCAGTCCCAGTCAACATGCCAGATGAACAACATAGAACTGTTAGACCACTGAATGACTATAACATAGGAGAGCTTAGAAATAGATTAAGGTCAGTTAATTGGACTGACATCTTATGCAGAGATACATGTGTGAATAACACAAGTAAATTATTTCTAGAGGAAATTGCAAGAATATTCAATGAGTATTGTCCCAGATTAGTAAAAAAGCAGAATAACAATCATGTTCATAAACCACAGACACTAAATAATTGGTATACACCATACCGCAACAGCATCAGGATCATGCTTCTTATGTTCAAGGCCAGGTCTCATAACAGTAGTGAGTATCAAGAGATGTACATCAGAATAAGAAAAATTTATAGATCTGAAATAAGCCTGGCAAAGCATAGGGCGAACGATAACTATATTCTCAAATCTAGAAACAGCTGTAAAGCTGCCTTGGAAGTTATTAGAAGTGAACTAAACAAACCAACAACCCAACCAGCTATCCCCATAGCCGCAGATATTCTAAACTCACACTTTGTTAACTTCAGTCTAAAACAAGATTCTTCTACCCCAAAAACTAGGAATGGTGCCAAAACTCTTCTAAGCTTAAATAAAAATATTATTCATAAATTCTGCTGGGCAACAGTCACTGAAGATGATGTTAGCAAAGCAATAGGAAAACTAAGTAACTCCAAAGCAGAAGACCTCTATGGTCTGTCGAATTTTGTCATGAAGAAGATAGCAAGTAATATTCAGTCCCCTCTAACCATTCTCATAAACCAAATGTTACAACAAGGGACCTTCCCTGACTGCCTGAAAATAGGAATGACTATCCCGATATTTAAGAAAGGAGATAAATTAAATCCAGGTAACTATCACCCCATCTCGCTAATCCCAATAGTTTCTAAAATAATTGAGTACTGTGTTCACCAACAAATTTGAGAGGAATAACTTAATAAGTAACGCACACTATGGATTCAGATCAAAGCTATCAACAGTCAAAGCGGTTGAAAATATTGTGAGTGACATATATGATGGCTTTGAAAAAAGATTAATCTCTTGTGCTACTCTCCTAGACCTGAGCAAAGCTTTTGATACTGTGTCTCATAGTACTCTGATCATGAAATTGAGGTACTACAGCATGGAAGAGGGTGCTGTGAAATTATTAGAATCCTACCTAAGCAATAGCGTACAATTTGTTAGTGCAAATGGGCAATTATCAAACCCACAATCAATAAAAAGAGGTGTGCCACAAGGTTCCATACTTGGGGCCTTCCTGTTTGTAGTATACGTTAATGATATGCCAGAATACTTACCCTGTAAAACAGTTCTCTATGCAGACGATACAACCTTTATCAACTCAGGACATACTCTAGACTCCGTACAAGAAAAAAATAATATAATACTTGAAAAATCTGCTCACTGGCTTAGTTCAAACTCCCTTCACATCAATGAAACAAAAACGGAGGAAATAATCTTTAATTTGAAGGTGTCAAATATGGAAAATAAATCTGTTAAACTGTTAGGAATGATGATCAACCAGAAACTCAGCTGGGATCAACACATCACATATGTCTGTTCCAAACTTGCACAAGTTATTTTCCTACTGCACAAGCTGAGGAATAAAGTCAGCCAAAATTTACTGATACATTATTACTTTGCCTATTTCCACCCTCATCTTTCATATGGCATTCTGCTCTGGGGAAATTCTCCGAATTCAGTATTAGTCTTTAGATGGCAAAAAAAAAAAAAAAAAAAAAAAAAAGCTATTCGATGTATAATGGGGTTATCTCCTAGGGACACACGCAAGGAACATTTCAGAAAACTCAACATAATGACAGTTCCTGGTTTGTACATTTACTACTGCCTAACACACGTTAAAGAAAACATTGCTCAATATCCCCTTAGGTCATCTGTCCACTCCCATAATACGAGGCGAAACCACACAATTGATCTGCCATACTCTAGACTGTCCAAGATTCACAGTAGCCATAAATATGTAGGCCTCGAATTGTTCAATATGCTCCCTAAGACTGTACAAACAGTATCTATAAATAGATTTAAGACAACCCTCGGTCAGTGGCTCAAAGGTAAAGCATTTTACTCAATTGATGAATATAAAGGGTGTAATATGTCAGATTTGTCATTTTAACATAATTATACTTCCTGTATAATATAAATTTGTAAAAGTGTTTATTAATTGTGAAATTAACACTATTTAATATTACAAATGTGTGTGTGTAATTGTAACTCAACTTTTTGACAAAGCCCATTGTATGAGAAAATACTGAATGGCTAATAAAGATTCTTATTCTTATTCAAAGAGTTTTGTGCCCAAAGGGGTATCCGCCATTTCCTGGCCCCACCTTTCCACCCAGTCTAATGGGGAGATTGAAATAATGGTGCGGAATTTTAAAAATCAGATGCGCAAATATATCCAGTCTTCCTCGCCAAATGTTGCATTAGACAGGTTCTTGGCTTTATTTTGCTTTACCCCACTAGGCGATAAGAGCCCAGTGGAATTGCTACACGGTCGAAAACCACGCAGAATGCTTCATTTGCTAGTTCCTCCACCACAGGTGCAGCAAGAGCACCCCCGACATAGATTCTGACCAAACAACATCCATCATACGTTGGATGTGGAAATTACCTGTCATCTCAGGTAACTGTGCCCATGAGTTCCTCCTCAGTCACCGCACTCCGGACAGCAGCGTGATGCGCCACCCTCGTCAGGGGGTCTGTCATCCACCTGTTTGCTGCCATCTACTCAGACACCTTCAGCCCCTGCCTCCCAGCCGCAGCAATCGATCACATCATCACCTATCATCTCCAGCTGGAAACCATCATGGCAAGCAATACGTGGCAACCACCTACCGCAGCCATATACAGTGGTTCAGCCTCGGTTTCTGTGCAACAGTGGTAGTGATAGTGGTAGTGGCTGTGAGCAAATGGACACTCAGTGTTGTGAACCCCGCCTCCTCGAAGGGGAGAGGTGTGATATGTCCGTGCGCTGTGTAATTAAAAACAGCTCCAACACTACTGTTACAAGCCACCACTTGGTGCTCCACAAGTGCAACACGAAGTGCGCTCTACAGGAGAAGCTGCGTACACACGACACAACACTTCGGCAGTTTGATGTGTGACTTCAGCTGAGCGTGTTATGTTTTTGTGAGTTAGCAGTCAACGTAGCATAAACAAAATGTAATATATACACATTTTACATGTACCGTACATGTGTATAGAACTGGCACTTAAAAAATCCTTAGTGTTGGTTCAGCTAAGCAAGCCTACCCAATTATGAGTATTATTGCTATATATTCATCTTCATTTTCTGGACCTCTAGTTGATGAAATGTTGGTGGCGTCAGCTTTATCATTGATGAGGTTTACAATTTTGCTCTTCTGCATGTTTTGGTGACTGAATCTGCATTGTCAAGTCATCCATTCTTGAACATCTTCATCAAATTGATTGCAGTTCTGTTCTTTTGGCATATTGAGCATTTTGTACATACCATTCTGTTCATTATTATTTATTGTTCTTGGAGAAGTTTCAGCCTTACCTAAATTTTTATTCCAATCTTTATCAAATTCTATTCCTGTGATTGTGTTGAATACAACTTTAAAATAAATATTTTTTTTTTTTTATAATTTCTTCTTTTGGTGCACTTTAGGTTAGTAACATAGAAAGGACCTATTTTCAATGGCTCGAAATTTGATTACACATAACACCTTAACCATTCATCTGAGATGAAAATTGACTTACCGGAATTGTAGAGAAGAAAAGTATCTACAACTTTTCTCTCTCTTTCTTTTCCTGTATCTCACACTGTTTCAGAGGTATTGGCGAAAATAATGGTGATTTTACACTATCAATGTCTTTGCCTGTAAAGTGTTCCCACTTTTTATCTCGTGACATTCAACCAATTGGCACCAAATTTTAGACATTTTTGTTGCCACCATAGGGCAGCACTAAGTCCTATCTTAACTAATATGTTTCAAAGTGGGAAATTTTTCGAGTAAAATTTGTTCAGAATTTAATATAGAGTAACTTTTATTTGATTTTTTTTTAATATATTTATATTGGTCCACATGTATAAAGATATAATCCTTTACATGGCTCTCACATCATATTATTTATTATAATGGAGGTTTGATGAATGGTTTGAGGCTGATATTTCATCTAGGGATGAATATCACAGGAATATAGCTTTTTATGATAAAATTAAAAAAAAATATATTTTAAAAAATCCCACTGGCATGGTTATGGCCCACTTTGTTTTCCTGTAGTTTTATGATTTTTATCAAATATTTGGACCAAAAAATATAAATAATATAAAATTAAATATATAGAAATATTGTATATTACCTTATTACTTTTATATATATTTAATTTTGTGTTTTTTATTAAATAATATATATTATTTTTTGTGTTGTGATCTCATCGCCATTTGTTGTATCATTCTTTCTGCTATTTGTTGAGTACTCGTCCCAGTGTAGTTGTCAGGAAAGGTACTGGTACAGGAATCGATGGTCATCTAAAAATTTCTATAGAGATTAGTATTACAAGATTTATCGACTGAAGATACAATGATACTCAACTTTAGAACATATGTCTGTTTCTTCTCTCTTCTTGCTTCTCGCGGCATTGTCTGTATGATGCTATCTGAGCTGAGACCTAGTGACTGCTAAGTTCGTAGCCAAGTTCTGACCTAGTAACTGCCTGAGTTCTGACTAGTAACTGACGGGCTGTCCAGACGTATGTCGGCCTAGATATAGCCGCTTGTAGAGGGCGCGCATCGTCGGTTACTCCCTCCAGGATGCGCGGCGCCTGCTTGCGATTGGCTTTAGGTCGATCGCTGATGTCACCACAATTGTTCTCTTACATATGGCATGTGGCACTGACATTACGCCACGACATCCCCGACCCCCTCAAGAGCCGAACCAGTGTCGTGTATGGAGCTCGACAACGGAGGAGGAGGCAGGATTGTGGACGTACTGCTGGACTGGAGTCTGTAGCTTCAGAGGCCGCCACACCACCGGCTGGGCCATGCCATCCAGCTTGAGCTTGCAAGAGAACGTTCTCTGGGGAAACCTCCAAAGGGCCCACGTCTACGACCTGTGGCCCAGGTGATGACGTAGATGGTGACGTCAGTGTAGGATGCTGCGTGGCGTCTTCCTCGATGTCCATGGGGATGTCCAGGTGAGACGGAGGCTGTGAGGGCTCCGTCTCCATGACATCAGGCTACAGTGCCGTGTAGATCTGCTGCGGGGGCGGCTGTCGAGGTTGCCCAGGCGGCGAAGGCTGTGCGGTCTGCGTATTGCGTAAATCTGCCAAGAGAAATGCAGAAGGATCACAGACTACATGACAAGGGCGAATTTGGCTGCAGTGCCTGCATACGATGCCATTGGGACCTGAAATTTCAAACATGTGAGCACCGCAAAATTTTAGGATCTCACCCCGCTCCCACCGTCTGCGACTGCTGAAGACTCTCCAAAAGACTGGGTTATGCGGAGCGAAGCGATACTTGCGTGTCAGCGGCTGCTGTTCCTCCGAGCGGCGCGGTGGGTGGAGCAGATGGAGGAGGGTGCAGTGGTAGCATCCGTGCAGAAATTCAGCCAGCGATGACCATTCTTGTGGACGCGAGCGGTAGGAGGCGAGGAACGGTTGCAGAGCTGCCCCCATGAGTGCTTTGAACGAAGTTTGGACATTTGTTGCTTAAATGTCCGGATGAAGCGTTCCACAGTATCGTTTGAGTGCAGGTGAAATGGTGCACTAGTGAGATGCTTAATTCCATTGCGTTCACAAAAGGACCGAAATTCTTGCGATGTGAACTGAGGGCCGTTGTCAGAGACTATCAGTTCAGGGAGACCTTCCAGACAAAAAATTGAAGACAACACCCTAATCGTGGTACTAGAAGTCGTAGAAGACATTGGTATTGCAAACGGGTAACCACTAAAAGCATCAACCACAATAAGCCACTTAGTGTTCCAGAATGGACCAGCATAGTCAATATGCACTCGTTGCCATGGTGAATCTGCTTTTGGCCACACACAAAATTTTTGAGCTGGGCCAGACTGGTTGGTAGAACACACTGCACACTGTGACGTCATCTGTTCTATTTGGGTGTCAATACCCTGCCAAGTACAGCGTCGTCGCGCCATCCCTCCAGGATGCGCGGCGCCTGCTTGCGATTGGCTTTCGATCGATTGCTACATTATCCACGATCGTTCTCTTATGTCTTGGTGTGTGGTGCTGACTTTACACCACAACAATTTTTATATAATTTATGATTTTATTAATTTTTTCCCCAAAATACTTTAAAAAGTCATAGAATGACAGAAAAATGTAAATTGAGCCCTAAAACACACCAGTACAATATTTTCTAACAATAATTTATCTAGCAATTCTTTTTGTAGTACTGTTTGAATATGTCATTATAGCCTTGATCCATGGGCTGCATAAAGGGGCTTACTTTATATAATGGAACCAACACTTTTATGAAATCATCTTTTCTGTATAAGATATCAAATAATTAATGCATTAACTAGCAACAATAATGCTTCCTCTCTTTTGCCATTCTTTAACTAATGATCTTTCACAGAGAATGTAAAAATGTCCATAAATCATTCCATGAAAAGTACTACCCACCCAGGCACTCTTTTGTGGTGTGTAAATAATAGGCATCATAGACATATTAACAAGTTGTTTAAAAAATGTTTTCTTATCAGTGATGAGTAAAGGTAATCAACTGCTAGACCAGGTACTGCTAATTTATAACATGTAGCAAGAGATTTTTTCAGGAAAGCTTTTCAAATTGTGCGGAGTTTCAACAACACTGTAAATGACTTTGTGAACACAACCATTTTACTTCAGTATGTCACTTATGTTTGATTTTGAAAGTATAAACCTCTTAAAAATAAGCAGACAGCTTTTCTTGTATTGGAAGCACATGAATGCTTTGCCTTGATTTGAAAAATTTTAACCAGTGTATATCTGCTTTAACATTTGATGCCCCTCGAAGATTTTTGTTAAATTGAATAAAATTTGAGACACTCATGTTTTTTATTATCCGTAATTGAAAAGTTACCAATCTTGTACATATTGGATAGCTTGCTTGCAGTTTCAGTTTCCTCTAACCTTTTAGTAGTCTTATATTTATCTGCCACAGAAAGAACAAAACATTTATGTTTAGGCGTATTATGTTGCAAGTTTACTTGAATTGGCAAAATGGAGATACAGTTGATTGTAACAGAATGCAAATGGTTATTGTTATCGGTAAACCTCTCACCTTAGAGTGTATAACATTAAAAACATAGCCAGAAGTGCAAAGAACAAATTTCTTGGCGGTATCTAGAGTATTTTAACCACTTAGAGCATCTATAATAAAATACATCCAATTCTGCACTTTGGCCTGCATTCATATTTTCTGAAAGAAACGTTTTAGTGAATATCTTTACAAAGGTAAATCTTAATTGAAATTGTTTGCAGATTTAAAGCTTCCAGTGGTTGTTTTAATATTGTAAGGTACCAGTAATAGAAATGTATAGTATTGCTGAATACAAATAATTTTCCTAAAATTTAAATTGAATGCCCTTTTCATGTATGCTGCTAACAAAAGACTCATGTTTATTCAACTTTCTTTGCTGTCATTTTGAATAATCATGTAACTTTTTTAAAAGTGATTCTTTTGTGGATTGATCACTACAGAAGAAATCCACCGGAGAAACTCCCATCAGTAGTTCTGGTGTATGATGAAAACAGAGTGCCTCATGAACTTCAGATTGAAATCCTTGGAGCTGAAGAGACTTGGCACACCCCATCATTAATTATGGCTACAGCTGCAGCATCAGGTGGAAGATTTATCTTCTCTCAGGTCAGTGTTTGTCTTATTTAGATAGCCTTTGAGAAACACTATGTGAAAAGTATCTCGACACATGGCTGAAAATGGCTTAAAAGTTTGTGGTGCCCTCCACCAGTAATGCTGGACTTCAGTATGGTGTTGGCCCACCCTTAGCCTTGATGACAGCCTTCACTCTCACAGGCATACATTCAATCAGGTGCTGGAAGGTTTCTTGGGGAATGGCAGCCCATTCTTCACCGAGTGCTGCACTGCGGAGATGTATCAATGTAGATTAGTGAGGCCTGGCACAAGTCGGCATTCCAAACATCTCATAGGTGTTCTGTAGTATTCAAGTCAGGGCTCTGTGCAGGGATCTCATTGTTGTGTAAGCACTCTGCCACAGGCCATGCATTAAGAACAGGTGCTCGATCATGTTGAAAGATGCAATCACCGTCACCAAAATGCTGTTCAACATTGGGAAGCAAGAAGGTGCTTAAAACATCATTGTAAGCTTATGTTGTGATAGTGCCATGCAAAACAACATTGGGTGCAATCCCCCTCCATGAAAAATACAACCATACAATAACACCACTGCCTCGGAATTATTTTACCATTGGCGCTACACACACTGATAGATTACATTCACCGGGCATTCATCATACCCACATCGTACCATCAGATCGCCACATTGTGTACCGTGATTCATCACTCCACACAATGTTTTTCCACTGTTCAATCATCCAATGTTTACACTCTTTACGCAAGCAAGTCAGTCAGTAGACGAGGTCGGCCTGTACACTTTCATGCTGCACGTGTCCTATCACATTTCCACTTCACTGTCACATCAGAAACAGTAGACTTAGGGATGTAGGGGTGGAGAAAAATCGTGTACAGACTTCTGACACAAGTGACACCCAATCACCTGACAACATTGGAAATCAGTGAATCCCGCAAATCATCCCGTTCTGTTTTCTCACAATGTCTAATGCATACTGAGGTTGCTCATTAGGAGTACCTGGCTGTAGGTGGCAGTACAATGTACCTAATATGAAAATTATATGTTTTTAGGTGTGTCCAGGTACTTTTGATCACATATTGTATGATGCATGGGGATTTATTTTGAAAACAAACTGTTCTTGTTAAATTTCTTCTTTAACATCCTGTTCATTGTTGTGGTCAGTATTTATTACCATTTTTGTAGTTGATATGTATATTGATAGTAAATAAATTTACTATGAATCAACTAATTGCTGATTAAATTGATGATCTATATTGTTGTTGTTGTGGTCTTCAATCCGCCGACTGGTTTGATGCTGCTCTCCATGCTACCCTGTCCTGTGCTACTCTCTTCATCTGCGAAAACGTTCGGCAACCTACGTCCTTTTGAACCTGCTTACTGTATTCATCCCTCAGTCTCCCTCTAAGATTTATACCCCCACACACTTCCTTCTAATGCTAAGTTGACAATGCCTTGATGTCTCAGAATGTGTCCTACCAATCTATCCCTTCTCTTAGTCAGGATATGCCAGAAACTCTTTTTCTCCCCATTTCGGTTAAGCACCTCCTGATTAGTTACTTGATCTACCCATCTAATTTTCATCATTTGTCTGTAGCACCACATTTCAAAAGCTTCTATCATCTTTTTGTCTGAACTCCTTATTGTCCATGTTTTACTCCCATATAATGCTACACTACAGACAAATGCTTTCAGAAAGGACTTCCTAACATTTAAATTAATATTGGAGGTTACCATGTTTCGCTTCATTAGAAATGTTTTTCTTCCCATAGCCATTCTGCATTTTATATCTTATATGTATTATCCTAATAATAGTTAGGATTTAATGTTCAAATGGAGTAGACTGGCTGGCCAGTACTCACCATAGTTTAGTACCACGAATAGTACACAAAAAAGGTGACACAAATTGCGACGAATCTAAATGTTTCCCCTAGCTTTCAGAAATTTATATTTCCTTGATTAGATAGGAGGATGGAAGAGAAAGGGGACAAAAGGGAAAATTTACTCACTACCTAGGTCATGAGGTTGGGTGGGTGTATGTGGACATCAGAGATGTTGCATGACAAGTACTGAGCCATATTAATGCTGGGGGCGGTGATACAAAAATCAAATAGGGAAGATTAGAAACACACACACACACACACACACACACACACACACACACACACACAAGATTACATGTGTTGTTTCACTTGTGGGCCTACTTTGAATTGTACAAGTGTTTCCTGTGGTGAGGTTGCCCCACCACGGGAGAAACCTACATAGTTCAAGGCAGGGCTACATGTGTGACAACAACTAACATGTGTTTACTGCACTGCCTCTTATGTCAGTATGACCACCAACAAATTGGCTGAACACATGGATGGTCACAGGCAAACTGTTCCCCTGGGGGACAATCAATATCCTACAGCACAGCATGCCCTCCAACATGGTTCCAGGGACCTTTACATTTGTTACATCACATATAATATCTGGATACTCCCCCCTAGCATCAGTCCCTCAGGGCTATAGTGATGGGAACTTGTCCTTCAACACATCCTCTCCTCCTGCCATCTTCTTGGACTAAACTTACATTTCCTCAGAGGCTCAACATTAATTTGCTGCCCCCCTGCGCGGTTGGGGGTAAGAATAGTCCCGCGGTATTCCTGCCTGTCAAATTTTTTTCAGAAGAGCGGACCATTTGGGGCAGGACACCTTACGTGGTGCAACATGTACTTCTCGTGCCATGCCATCTTATGCACCCATCATGGAATGGACTTGCGACTGCGGCTTCTATTTTGCTGTTGGGCATGCCATTTCTTTTTCCGTGCAAGTTGCGTCCATTGTGCACTGATATCCCAGCACCCTCTTTTATGTGGGTTCACATAGCACAGAAAGCCAGCACGGTAGCCAGTCAGTTGTGGTGGGGTCGTCATGTACCCTCTTGGCTGTAGCCCTCTGACAACGCAGGGATCACTCTACTGATGCCAGAGCTGTAAACTCCTCATGCAGGCCTAGGAGTAGATACTTGTTGCTGTGGAGCATCAGGACTCCCAGCAACGGTCATCCTGCCAGGTGACGTTGCTGTGGCTGGGTGGCGCCCATGAGGAGAGCCCCTGTTCATAGTGGGTGGCATCGGGGCGGATGATTCGTGATGAAGCGAAACAAATCAAACCATCAAAATCCTGGCGCAACAGGTGTCTCTAAGCGTGGAAAGTACAATGCAGCTACTTATGACCCCTCGTCGTTTCCTCCCCTGACTTCTTCTTGGCGGGAACGTGGAGGTCGACAGAATGAGTCATATGTCCCGAAATTTCTGGTCTGTTCTGGGACAGATGGGGGATCCTTCCAGACAACTAAGCCCATGTTCTTTGCCAAACATATTGAAGACAAGTTCGGTGAGGTTGCTGGAATTTCGAAAATGCGAGACAGTTCTATTCTTATACAGGCAGAGTCCCCTGAACAGTCCCGTGCTCTGCTCACGTGCACTAAGCTTGGCGACGTGCCTGTCTCTGTAACGGCGCACAAGACATTGAATCTGGTGCAGGGAGTCATTTTTCACCATGACCTTTTGCTGCAGTCAGATGAGGAGTTGCGCGAAAACCTGCAACGACGTGGTGTCCATTTTGTCCGCCATGTCTTTCGGGGTCCAAAAGACAATAGGGTGGCAACCGAGGCCTTCATCTTGGCCTTCGACGGCGATACCTTGCCCGAGAAGGTCAAGGTGATGGTATACAGATGTAATGTCCGACTGTACATCCCTCCACCCATGCGCTGTTTCAAGTGCTGGCGGTTTGGACACATGTCTTCCCGTTGCGATGCAGCCCCTATTTGTCGTGACTGTGGCCATCCCGTACATCCGGATGCACTTTGTACCCCACCACCTTCCTGTGTCAACTGCAGCGGCCACCACTCGCCTTGCTCACCGGAATGTCCTGCTTTTCAAAGAGAGCGCAAGATCGTTGAGTCTAAGACCCTCGATCGCGTAACTTACTCTGAGACCCGTCGCAAGTATGAAAAACTCCATCCGGTATCTATGACGTCTACATATGCTGCTGCCACAGTGGCATCGCCTCCATTGAGGGCAGTTTCCCGACCCCCTATCACACCTTCTGTGGGCCCTTTGGGCCATCAGTTAATCTCGGCTCCCCAGACGCCGGGGGGCACCTCTTCTTCTGCGAGGCTTTTGTCTCCCCCTTTAACGGGGTCTTTGAACCCCGTCTCTCTGCCAGAGCCCCTCAGGGGCTCAGCATTAATTTGCTGAGTACGGGCTTGGCGAACCCGGGGTCCTGAGCTGGGGACTGGTAAGCGCCGCCAGTCCTCTAGACACTGTAACCTCTGGGCACGCTTCAGCGACCACCGTGTGGCGCGGCGGTGGAACGTTGTGTGTACCGGAGAATGGGGATCTTGGCTTGATTGCCCGGGTCGCGAGGATGGTACAAACCTCTATAAAAAACCCTTCAATCCCAAGGTGTGCTACGTGCTGATGGGATGCATGGCTGTTGAAGAGGAACAGTCGCTAGCGAGCAACCTCTGGGGATACTGCCGCACCTCAGTTGTATAAGGCTTACCCAGGCAAGCGGGGCTCTGCCTGGGTGGACACGTATTTCCCTAGCTTCTCGTGGGATCGAGATGTCAAACACTAATTTATCCTATGAACCTTCCAGTGGGATGGGTGTACCACTGGGGGGTACCAACACCCAGTCGAAAAAGAGGTCTCGGGTGGCTAGTCCAGTACCCTGAACTACAGTAAGGGCGTAGTTTTCTGTAGGGACCTGGTGGACATTCCAATTGAATAACTCAAGGCAGAATGGGCAACGGAAGGCATAGTAGACGTCCAGAATATCAAGAAAAGGGTGGATGGAGAACTCGTGTCATCTGAGAGCTTCATCCTCACCTTTAATACCCCTAAACTCTCTGAGCATGTAAAGGCAGGGTTTTTGCGGTTGAAGGTCTGTCCCTATGTCCCTAATCCCATGCGCTGTTTTAAGTGCCAGCGTTTCGGACACACCACGCTCGTCTGTAAGGGGGAGGCCACTTGTGGCAAATGTGGAAAGGCAGCACATGAGGACACTGCTTGTACGCCACCTGACAAATGTGTAAATTGCTTTGGGGAACACCCTGTTTGGAGTCGGGAATGTCAGGTGTATCTTGAGGAAAGTAAAATACAGGAGATAAAGATGACCAGGCACAGTTCCTACACAGAGGCTAAGAAGGTATTTAAGGCCATGCAGCCACCTGTATTTTCCACTTCGTTCGCTGCCGCTTTACAGAAACCCATCGCCACAGTATATGCCTCGACACAAACTGAGGCCATCAGTGTCAGCACCAATACTTGCACATGTCCGTGCACATGTCAGGCAGCTGAAGCTCCCCTTCCTCTTGCTCCACCACGTACGGCCGAAAAAGCTACAGGTACCGCTTTAGCAGACCGTGTGGTCTCTGTTGCAACAGAAGCTGTGTTAGATAAGGAACCGCATGAAGTCATTCAGAAGGCACCTCACCAGCGAAGTGCCTCTCAAAAGAAGCATATTCCGCCCAAGCAGAGTGCTCCCCAAGTTCCTCTTTCCTCCTTATCTTCTCAAAAGAAGAAGCCGAGGAAAGTATCTTCCCGTCCGCTTGCAACTCTTTCGGGAGCGTCAGCGGACATGTTAATGGCGGCGTTGACTGACGAGGAGGACATTATTATGGACTTCGATGCGTCATCGCCTGAACCAAGCAGTCCATCTGCTACCCAGCGCTCGAAGAGTGCCTCACCATCGCGGCACAAGGGTAAAGAGAAGGTAGACCCACACAGGTGACATGGCTCCCATACTGTAGTGGAATTTGGCTGGATTCAGGACTCGTTTGGAAGAACTTCAACTTCTTCTGAAGGATAGGCCTTTCTGTGTCTCCCTTCAAGAGACACACTTCAAACAGGCTGATACACCTGTCCTGAGAGGCTATCAACTCTATAGGAAAGACGACCTAACAAGTGATAGAGAACATGGTGGTGTGGCAGTGTTCGTCAGGGACACTTTTCACTCCTCACCTGTGCCATTGACCACTACACTGAAAGCAGTTGCTGTTCGTATACTGGCCCATCAGGATATCACAGTCTGCTCTCTTTACTTACCGTCTGGAGAGCATGTGGACAGTAATCTCCTGACAAAGCTTATTGGAGAACTCCCTCGTCCTTTTCTTCTTTTAGGAGATTTTAATGCGTATAATTCATTCTGGGGCTCTAACAACAACTGCCCCAGGGGACGGATGGTTGAGACTGTGATACGCTCCTCCGATGTTATCTTACTGAACACAGGCCAGCCTACGCATTTTAGCACTGCTACAGGTTCGTCTTCAGCCATAGACCTCTCCCTCTGCTCGCCTGCTCTTGCACATACTGCTCAGTGGAGCGTGGACGATGACCTTCATGGCAGTGACCACTATCCTATTTGGATAGACTTGCCAGTCGCCATGGATTGCGGTGGGAAGCCACCGAGATGGCAGCTGCACAAAGCTAACTGGGCACTCTTTCAGCAGTTAGCTATTTTCTAACGGTGCCACGATGTCCAAGAATGGGTGGATCACATCACAACAGTGATTCACAATGCTGCTGATGCTTCCATCCCGAAATCAAAGTCAACGCTTCAGCGACCAGCTGTTCCTTGGTGGAACGATGCTTGTCGTTCAGCGATTAGGGACAGAAGAGCAGCATTGCGTCGATTCCATCGATGCCCTACCAATGCGAATTTGGCCGCTTTTCGAGTGGCAAGGGCACGGGCAAGGAGAATTGTTAAAGAGAGTAAGCAGAGGTCTTGGCAAGAGTTCCTGAACTCCATCAACAGGTCCACGCCTGCAGTTAAAGTATGGGAAGCCATTAGGAGGATTTCGGGTCAGAACTCCCGACCGCCGATAGCAGCTGTGCGAGGGCAGGGATGTCTTTTACAATCGCCCAGGGACATTGCCCAAGTTATGGCAGAATCCTATGCAGCTGTTACATCCGATTCTCGCCAGGATCCAGTCTTCTGTCAATATCGCACGATACAGGAGAGGGTTGGATTTGACCTACGTTCCTCCAACGATGAGGACTACAACCAACCCTTCTCAATGTGGGAGCTGGAATCCGCATTGTCAGCAGCTCGTGATTCTGAACCTGGCTATGACGAGATTCCGTACAGACTGCTGAAACAGTTGGCACCCCAGTCAAAGGTGGTCCTCCTACACCTTTTTAACGAAATTTGGATTACAGGGAATTTTCCATGCTCTTGGAAAGAATCTATTTTAATTCCGATTTTAAAACCGGGGAAAGATCGCACCATCCCAGGTAGTTATCGGAGCATTAGCCTCTCGAGTTGCATTGGTAAGACATTGGAGCGTATGCTCAACCGGCGCTTAGTATGGGTCCTCGAAAGGAGATCCTTACTTAGCCGATCTCAATGCGGGTTTAGGAGGTACCACTCTACACTGGCTAACCTCACCCTGCTTGAAAGTGTGATCCAACAAGCTTTCTTACGGAAGCAACACCTAATCGGTGTTTTCTTTGACCTCGAAAAGGCGTATGATACTACCTGGCGACGCCTTGTTGTACAGCAGCTTTACAAGTGGGGTTTTCGTGGACATTTGCCCATTTTTATCCGATCTTTCCTCTCTGATAGGTATTTTAGATACAAGGTTGGGAGTGCCTTGTCTGACCGTTTTAAACAAGAGAATGGTGTCCCGCAAGGGAGTGTCTTAAGTGTAATGGCTTTTGCTATAGCCATAAACAGCATTACTTCCACCGTGCGACCGCCTGTACAGTGTTCATTGTTCGTGGACGACTTCTCCATCTTCTGTGCGTCCTCCTCCATTGCAACAGCAGCCCGTCAAGTACATTTGACAATCAGGCGGTTGGAGGAATGGTGTAACACCACTGGTTTTAAGTTTTCCTTGGAGAAAACCGTCTGTGTGGATTTTAATCGCTCTCGTTCCCTTTTTAATACACCTGTTTTAAGACTAGGAGACACTGTTCTCAGCTTTCAGGACAAGGTCAAATATCTTGGCCTCACTTTCGACGAGAGACTGACGTGGTTGCCGCATCTTAAAGAGGTCAAACTACGATGCCTCAAGGCTCTAAATATCCTAAAATGTCTCAGTCATCGGTCTTGGGGTGCCAACAGGGCACGTCTGCTGAAGTTCTATAAAGCTTTCGTGCGGCCTAGACTGGAATATGGCTGCCAGGTCTATGGATCGGCCAGGCCTTCGTACCTGAAAATCCTGGATCCAGTACACCACGAAGGTATCAGGCTGGCGACTGGTGCATATCGCACAAGTCCAATACTTAGCCTGTGTGCAGAAGCTGGTGAGCCCCCGCTGTCTATCCGCCGTCTTCTGCTTGTGGCATGCCTGGCCTACAGATCTCTGTCAGCTCCGCACACGTTACTTTCTGTCTGTGTAGCGCAGCAGCCCAACCAACGTTTGTTCCACAATCGCCCACAGGCTACGAGACCATTTGGGATTAGAGCAGAGGAGAGCCTTGAGTTGCTGCAGGTGCAGGGTATCACGGTTCAACGCCAGGGGTGGAGTAGGGGTCCTCCCTGGCTCCTTCATAGGCCTGCATTCATTTTAGATCTGACTGCTTTCAAGAAGCATTGTACCTCGAATAGTTTTTATAAAAGTAGATTTTTAGAGATTTTAAACCACCATGCGAATTTTATTATTGTCTACACAGATGGGTCCAAGCAGGGAGATCGTCTCGGCTGTTCGGTTGTGTTTCCTAACTCTGTCCTTCAGATAGGGCTCCCGGAACAGTTTACCGTTTACTATGCGGAACTGTTCGCTATCCTGAGGGCACTAGAACGGATTAAAAGGCATCACTGTACGAAATTCCTGATCTGCTCAGACTCCCACAGCGCCCTCCTCGCTATCGACCAAATGTATCCGGCAGGTCGGATGGTGCAGGACATTCAGGACGCCCTCCTTGCACTGCAACGTCAACACAAGGAGATAGTTTTCTGTTGGGTTCCTGGGCACATAGGAATCCAGGGAAATGAGCTGGCCGATGCAGCAGCTAGGGAGGCTTGTTCTCCCCCCCCCCCCCCCCCTACCGTACGCTGTTCCGTCCCACTGAAAGCCGTCACCTCCTTTGTGACACGTAGAACCATGGCGTTGTGGGAGAATCAGTAGTTGGATGTGGCGGACAATAAACTGCGCGCAGTGAAATCCTCAGTCCGCGCATGGCGTACATCCTTCCGCCCTAGACGAGTTGATGAAGTCGCCCTCACTCGTCTCCGAATAGGACTTTGCCCACTCACACACGGTTTCCTTTTACGCAGTGACGAACCGCCAGAGTGTGATCGATGTAGGACACAATTGTCAATACGACATATTTTAACAGAATGCGTTCTATTTGCTGCTACCAGGGCAACTTTGGGTCTCTCACAGGACCTGCACTCTATTTTAGCTGACGATGAGGTGTCTGTGGATCGTGTCCTACATTTTTGTACAATGTCTGGATTACTTCCCAAAATACTGGGTGTGCGATTTTAATGAGTGTTAGAGTGGCTCGGCCACCCTTTATTTTTAAGTAGTCGCCGGGCCACATCAATGTCACTGTTTTATCCATCCTTTTAGCCCTTTTAAGAGTTGTTTTAAGCTATCCCTACAGCTGCAGGTGTGATTTTCAGTTTCGCAAGTCCATCCGACGTGCGTCATTTTTCTTCCATCCGTTCATGTTTGAGCACGGGCACTGATGACCTCGATGTTGAGCGCCCTATATCACTAATCATCATCATCATCATCATCATCTCTGCCAGAGAAATGTCTTCCTTCTCCGGCTCTTCCTTCAGGGAAAGGGCCTGACAAGCCCCTTCCACCACCTCCTGCAGTTCCCACTGTTTCTGACACCCTGGATGTCAGTTGGCCTACTCCGGCACAGAAAGGGTCTCTTGAGGTCTCCGCAACGCCAGTTTCGTCGCAGCCAGACGTCAGCCAGTGGCTAAAGGTCCAGGTCCCCGCTGGTAGCCGGGCCTCCCCATCTGCGTCGACATCTGATGCTTCTTCTGGGATGCCCACTCAAGCACTGAAGCCCAAACCCAAGCGGGAGCGGGCGAGAAAAAAGGATGTCCCTTAGGAGAAAGAACTGGCGGCAAAGGCGGCTTCCTCGATGCCGTCCGCTACCAGTTCTGACTCCGACAATGAGGTCGAAATCCTTGCGTCTGAAGATGACCTTGCTCTTATGGGCAACTTGGACACAATGGACATGGACACCACAGACCCTCAGTTGGTGGCGGCAAGTGACACTGAGGCGCACCGTGTCTCTTAATCACTTTCATGCCTACCCAGCCCTTAGGCAGCACTTTCCTCCAATGGAATTGCGGCAGTTATTTTTGCCACCTTGCAGAGTTAAAACAACTTTTAAGCTCTTCCCATGTACTGTGTGTTGCCCTCCAGGAAACCTGTCTTCCGGCAATGCGAACCCCAGCCCTTCGTGGCTATCGTGGGTTTTACAAGACTCGTCCTGCGTAGGACAGAGCATCTGGTGGCATCTCCATTCATGTCATCAACTCTGCCTACAGTCAAGCTGTGCCCTTTCAAACACCTTTGGAGGCAGTGGCTGTTCGGATCAGGACACCACTAGCTATAACCGCCTGCAGTGTTTATCTTCCACCTGATGGTGCGGGTCCCCTGCCAAGTGTTAGGTGCACTGATTGCTCAGCTCCCCCCACCTTTCCTCATCATGGGCAATTTCAATGCCCCCAACCCTTTGTGGGGTGGCAACATGACTACTGGCCGAGGTAGGGAGGTTGAAAATCTTCTCTCCCAACTCGACTTTTGTATTTTAAACACAGGTGCTCCCACGCATTTCAGTGTGGCACACGGCACCTACTCGGCCATCGATCTCTCTATTTGCAGCCCTGGCCACGTACCACCTCTTCATTGGAGAGTGCATGAGACTTGTGTGGCAGTGACCACTTTCCGATTTTTCTGTCACTGCCCCAGCGTCATTGCCCTAGCCGTTTGCCCCGTTGGGCTCTTAACAAAGCTGACTGGGATGCGTTTACGACTGCTGCCACTGTTCGATCTTTGCCGGACACTAACATTGATGTGGTGTTCGACAATTTAACAGGCGTCATTGTCTCTGCAGCTCAGTCTGCAATCCCGTCTTCTTCTGGATCGTCCCGGCAGAGGTCCGTGCCCTGGTGGTCGCCGGAAATCACTGGCGCAATCAGAGAACGTAAGCGAGCTCTTCAGCGTCACAAACGGCACCCATCAGTGGCCAACCTCATAGCTTTCAAGCGACTTCGTGCCAAGGCTCGGCAACTTATCAAACAAGCCAAACAAGAATGTTGGGAGAGGTATGTCTCGACCTTAGGTTCTCGTGTCTCTCCATCTCAGGTGTGGACATATCAGGCGCTGCTATGGCCACCAGACTCCTGTTGGTGTCCCTGGTCTTTCTACCCATGGGGCTGTGTGTACAGACCTGAGTGTGATCGCTGAACATCTTGCTGATCACTTCGCTCGGTGCTCTGCATCTAACTACAGTGCAGCATTTCGCTCCCGCATGGAGCGTGTGGAGCTACAGCGCCTCTCCTTTGCGACGCGCCGTCAGGAGTCCTACAACGCCCCATTTACCGAAAGTGAGCTGTTTAGTGCCTTGGCCAATTGCCCAGATATGGCTCTCGGTCCCGACCGTGTCCCTGCACAGATGCTGAAACACCTCTCGTGGGATTCTCAGCGCCATGTCCTAGACATATTCAACCGCATTTTGGGTGGTGGCGAGTTTCCGTCCCAGTGGCGGGAAGCCGTCATCATACCGGTGCTGAAGCCTGGCAGGGACCCACAGGAGGTTGACAGTTATCGTCCCATCTGCCTGACCAACGTTCTATGCAAGTTGCCCGAACATATGGTCGCACGTCGCTTGACTTGGGTGCTCGAGTCGCGGGGCCTTCTGGCGCCATTGCAGGGTGGATTTCGCCAGGGTCGATCTACGACAGATAATCTGGTGTGCCTGGAGTCAGCAGTTCGAACAGCTTTTTCCCGTTGTCAGCACCTCATTGCAGTTTTCTTCGACCTTCAGAAGGCCTACGATACCATATGGCGGCATCACATCCTCGCTACGCTGCATGAGTGGGGCCTTTGGGGGTCACTTCCCATTTTTATTGCAAATTTCCTCCGACTCCGCACGTTTCGGGTCCGAGTCGGTGTTGCCCATAGTTCGCCCCACGTCCAAGAAAATGTTGTCCCACAGGGGTCTGTGCTAAGTGTCTCGCTGTTTTTGGTGGCCATTAATGGCCTGGCTGCAGCTGTGGGGTCATCGGTGTCTCCTTCCCTGTACGCCGATGATTTTTGCATATCTTTCTGCTCCACCACAACAAGTGCTGCTGAACGCCGACTCCAGGCAGCCATCCGCCAGGCTCATATGTGGGCCCAGCATCATGGCTTCCAGTTTTCTGCCGGCAAAACACGTGTGTTGCACTTCTGTCAGCGTCGGACAGTGCACCCCCACCCTGAACTCTATCTTGACGGCCAACTGCTTCCTGTCGTGGACACCCACCGATTCCTAGGCCTGATCTTTGATGCCCGACTGACTTGGCTCCCTCATATTCGTTATCTGAAACGAGAGTGCGGGCGACATCTCAACGCCCTTCGATGTTTGGGCCATACCACATGGGGGGCTGACCGCTCCACCCTGCTCCACCCTGCGTTGAGCAGCAGTCTCTGCAAGAGGGCTGCAGTGTTCATACTGCAGAACTGGTGGCCATCTTCCGTGCTCTCGAGCATATGCGTTCCTGCTCAGGTGAGTCCTTCCTTTTTTGTACTGACTCCCTGAGCAGCTTACGCGCTCTGGAACAGTGCTACCCACGTTTGCCATTGGTGATGGCCATCCGAGTGGCTGTTTTTGCCCTTATTCAGTCTGGCAGATCAGTGGTGTTCCTTTGGTCTCCGGGTCACGTCGGCATCCCAAGCAACGAACGTGCCGATGGGCTAGCCAAACAGGCGGTTAATGCCTCTATCTTAGAGATCAGCCTCCCAGCTTCAGATCTCCGTACTTTGTTGCGCCATCGGGTACATCAGCTTTTGGATGCTGAGTGGCGCAACCTGAGCACACCCAACAAGCTTCGGATTGTCAAGGACACTACGGCTGCGTGAATCTCGCCAGGACTCGGTGGTTTTGTGTCGCCTTTGAATTGGGCACACGTGGCTCACCCATGTACATCTCCTTCGGGGTGAGGACCCGCCCCAATGTCGGTGTGACTCCAATTTGACAGTCGTCCACATATTGTTGGACTGCCCCGTTTTAGCCGCCTTGCGGAGAAATTTTAACCTCCCTGCTATTGTATCAGAAGTTTTAGGTAACAGTGCTACAATGGCAGATTCCGTTTTACGTTTTATTCAAGCAGGTTTTTTTTTATCATTCTCTCTAACTAGAGATTACCTTGTTGTACTGCTGAGTGGTTGACTTTTCCTATTTTATTTTTATTGTCGGCCAGCCACAGCCATCGGCTTCCTTGTTATAAGCTGTCTTGTGTGATGGTCTCCTTTCATTTTGTTTCTTGTCATTTTAGATGTTTTATGGACTCAGTGGGATTCCTCTCCCACTTTACACTTTAACTCTGAGCCTGTCTCTTTTACGCCCACAGTGAAATGGGGGACTGATGACCGTTGCAGTTTGGTCCCCCTTAAACATCCATCCAACCAACCAACTTAATTTGCTGAGTACAGGTTTGGCGAACCCAGGGTCCTGAGCTGTGGACTGTGTCGCGCCAACAATCCGCTATACTGTAAGCTCTGTGCATGCTTCAGTGACCACCATTTGGCGTG
The DNA here is from genome assembly GCA_026315105.1 of Locusta migratoria. NCBI lineage: Eukaryota > Metazoa > Arthropoda > Insecta > Orthoptera > Acrididae > Locusta > Locusta migratoria. The sequence continues at coordinate 76,480,064 of CM048755.1, read as the reverse complement.
ACAGTGGAACGTTGTGCATTTCAGAACCCGAGGGTCTTGGCTTAATCACCCAGGTCACAAGGATGGTACAAACATCTATAAAACAAATCTCATTCTCAAGGTGTGCTATGTGTTGAGGAGATGCATGGCTGTTGAGGTTGAACAGTCACCTTTAGGGAACGTGCTGCACATCAGTTGTATTAGGCTTCTGGGTGGACCTTTATATCCCAGCTGCTCGTGGGACTGCCATGAAAAAAATCTCAGGATAATGTTGTTGGACGTATAACCACCATCTCTAAGAGAGGAAGAGTTGACTTTAACGCAGCAACATATAGTCCTCGCACATCCCCTTCCCTGGCTACACCGTGGGAGGAACGTTGGGCCTGAAATAAAGATGAGTTGTACTCTCCTAAATTCCTTGTATGTAGCCATACTGATGGCGATTCATTAAAATCTACGAAGCCTCTTTTCTTGATTGAAAATCTTGAGGACAAGTACGGGGAAGTTTTAAGTATGTCAAAGATGTGAAGCGGTGCAGTGCTCATATAAGCTGCATCCCTGTCCCAATCATGGGCGTTACTTGTCTGCGACAAGCTGGGTGATGTCCCTGTGAGCATCACACCACATAAGTCGCGTAATATAGTCCAAGGCATAATTTTTCACAAAGATCTGTTGTTACAGTCTGAAGATGAGTTGTGTGCCAACTTAGAGCGAAGAGGAGTCCACTTCATCCGGCATGTCCATATGGCACCAAAAGATCGAAAGGCTGCCACCAGTGCTTTCATTTTGGCCTTCAAAGGTGTTACCCAGCCTGAGAAGGTCAAGGTTATGATTTACCGAAGTGATGTAAAGCTTTATATTCCTCCTCCTATGAGGTGCTTTAAATGCTGGAAATTCGGCCACATGTCCTCTTGATGTAATTCCAATGCTACATTTAGGGTCGGTGTAAATCCAGCTCAATCAGATGCTCCATGTACACCGCCTCCCATTTGTGTGAACTGTGGCGTGAATCATCCTCCTTGTTTGTCGGATTGCACCGTTCTTCATCAGGAACAGAAAAAAAAATTGAATTTAAGAATTTGGACCAGCTGTCTTATTCTGAGGCCAGAGAGAAATATCAGCGACTACACCCCGTCACAATGACTGCCTCCTCTGCAGCAGTGATGTCGTCGCCATCCTCTCTGGTGCCTGCAGCAGATCATAGTGCATCTCTTTCTGTAGGCCCTCAGGGCTGCCAGATTATGCCTGCCCCCATGGTGGTTGGGGGCTCCATTCTTCCTACTCTTCCCAAGGCAAGTGCTTTGGGAACAGCACCCACCCCTCCCTTGGAGAAGTAACAACCTTCTGCGGTTGCCCTCATTCGGAAGGGGTCCCTTGGGACACTCCCTTTCCAGGGTTCCACCAGTGTCGGTATCGACACTAGCCAGCGACAGGCGAAGCTGCAGGGTGCTGGCCACAGGGCATCGCGCTCCTCCTCAGTCACTGAAACTGAGGCTGAGTCTGCAAAGCCCCTCCTTCCTGTAAAGCACCCGAGGGATAGGAGGGTTAGGAAGGAAAAGAACAAGACTAAGGAAACCCCAGTGGCCATTGTGCCACCAGCCCCCAGCCCCCTCCACCTCTGCCTCTTAGGATGAGGTGGAGATTCTTGTGTCCCCCAAGGACCTCACTCTCGGGGATGCTCCAGAAACGTTGGACATCAAAGCAGACACACTACCTGTGGATACAAGTGATACTGAGGTGTAATGAGCCACATTTTCTCATTCACCGTAACAATTGCTCAAGATAACGGGTTTTTTAAATAACCGGTTTTCGGTTTTTATTGCTATTATTTCCAGTAGAGTTCTAGCGAAACATATTTTGCGGCCGAAACAGAAACCGTAATCGTCGGTTCTGCTAGTTTCGGCCAAAACCAAAACTTACAACATTTAGTTAAAATTTATGTAAATTTACGTTATACGACAAATCACTAGTCATTCCATATTTTGCAAGGTCCCCTCCCAATACTACGCCTTCTTGAGTGTGTGAAAGCCTAGCCAGGAGTCCGTAGAAGACGATATATGATGCATACAGATTTACTGGCCTAGTATTTCCATCCGGCAGTTGGGAATATTGAGCCAACCACTCCGTAAGTTGGACTTGTGAGCCAGCGCATACGAATATCTCATTATATATATAAAAGTTACAGTCAGTAAATGAACTTCAGTCAGTGCTGCAGAAATATTTCGAAAAATAAAGTCACAGTTCCGACTAACAGTATGATTGTTGTCAGTGTAAATTTATGCAAATTGAACTAGGAAAGCTCTGTACCACATGATCAAAGGATATGGGTGAGTTCTTATGAGACGTAAATGCTTAGGTCATCGGTCCGTAGATTTACAAACTACTTTATCTAACTTAAACTAACTTACGTTAAGGATAACATATACATCCATGACCGAGGGAGGAGGGAGGACTCGAACGTCTGACTGGAGCAGCCGCGCAGTCCGTGACATGGAGCCTTAGATTGCACGGCTACCTCGCGACGTACCACATTATCAATGTTACCTAAACCCATATTGGTTATTAAAAAAGCCCCTCGCTTTCAAGGAATCAATCACATTAATAAAACTTGTTAGCACAACAATATGATAATACATTAAAGTTAGTATTCCAAGCTTAGAGTACATCACTTACATAATAGGTATATGAATAGAATTTACATTCTCTTCCAAGGAACATTTGCTTTCTCCTTAAATGACACAGCATGTTTGTAGTAGCTCCAACCGTTTTCAGCTTTTTAAAGCAAATGGAGATTGTACCTCACTGCTCCCGTACTTCGTGAAGTACTTCCACACTCGGGATGGTGCCATTTAAGACACAACCGATGTCTGGCGACGACGCAAGGAACTGCCGCATGACCAGACGGAGGCAGGTCTCGTTCACTGCCGGTGCACGCGCGTCGTCTAATAGCTGCACTAGTCTGTAAGTTCTTATGCCACGCGTTTGTTGCGCGTTTCTGACTGCCGGGATTGTTCTTAAATTATCACTGATCGCTTTTCTTAGATTCTGCGATGACCTAATATTTCACAGCAGTGGAAATTTTAGGAATAGCCCTAAATATTAGGGTCTACTATTTTTAATTTTTAAAAATTATTTACAAAAAACACATTTTGAACCACTACTAGAGTCGTACCGGTTTTTTATCCGGTTCTTGGCAATAACTAAAAGAAACCGGTTACAACCGACACCAAATAAATACCGAAAAAAAAACGGTTATTCTTAACTAAAATACCGGTATCGGTTTTAACCGGTCGGTTTTTCCCATCCCTACCCTGTGGGGCTATAGGGGATACTTCTTCAATCATACCGTGTATAACATGGTCTCAGGAGGACTATGTGTATATGTCCTTACCTCTGTCTATACTGAACCTGTGCCCCTTCAAAAATCATTAAAAGCAGTGGCTGTTAGGGTAAGGAAAACACTGGAGATCACTGTCTGCAGCCTGTAACTTCCTCCAGATGGTGATGTCTCTCTGAATGTTTTGGCTGCACGTGTATCACAACTTTCCCCACCTTTCCTGGTATTGGGCGACTTGAATGCCCGTAATACCTTGCGGGGTGGTTCCACAATTTCTGGCAATGGCAAAGTTTTTGAGGACTTACTATCTCAACTCAACCTCTGCCTCTTAAACACTTGTGCCCCCACACATTTAAGTGTCACGCATGACACTTGGAAATTGATTTGTCAATCTGCAGCCACAGCCTTCTGCCAACATCCACAGTAGAGCTCACAGTGACTTGTGTGACAGAGATAATTTTCCGATCTTTTTGTCACTCCACAGCGTCAGTCCCCATGATGCCTGCCCAGGGGGGCTTTAAGCAGGGCTAACTGGGAAGACTACACCTCTGCTGCCATCGTTGCACCTCCCCCACTCGCCAATATCGATATGTTGGTCGAGAGTGTAACTCGTGCTATTGTTTCTGCTCCCAAAGCAGCAATTTCTCAATTGTCAGGGTGCCCATGGTGAAAGACAGTTCCGTGGTGGTTGGCAGAAGTCGCTGGGCTATTAAAGACCGCAGGCATGCTTTACAGTGATACAAGCATCTCCCCACTCTGGAGCATCTCATCACTTTTGAATGGCTCCGTGCTCTTGCTATCCAATTAATTAGCAGACGGAAACAGGAGTGTTGGGAGAGGTACTCCTCCACTATGGGGTCAGGTACTTCCACCTCCCAAGCCTGGAGCAAAATCAGGCATTTAAAGAGATACCCGACACCAGTAGGAATCCCTGGGATCTCCACAAATGGAGTTGTATGTACGAACCCAGCCATACTTGCAGAGATGTTTGCTGACCATTATGCTTGCACCTCTGCCTCTGTGAACTACCGATCGACCTTCCGTACATTAAAGGAGCAGGTAGAACGCCAGCCCATCTCCTTTACCGCTCAGCACACTGAGACTTATAACACTCCATTCAGTGAGTTGGAGCTGCTCAGTGCTCTTGCACAATGTCACAACACGGCCCCTGGGCCTGACAGCATTCATACTGAAATGCTGACTTACCTCTCAGCCGAAAGCCATGGGAATTTCCTCTCTCTCTTCAACCGCATCTGGTGCAATGGGTTTTTCCTGTCACAATGGCAGGAGAGTATAATCATCCCAGTAATCAAACCTGGCAAACACCCTGCTGATGTGGATAGCTACTGGCCCAACATCCTGTGTGAACTGTTGGAGTGTATGGTCAGTCGGCGGTTGTGCTGGATCCTTGGAAATCTGGGCATACTGGCTCCATGCCAGTGTGGTTTCCACCATGGTTGCTCTACCACCGATAATCTTGTGTACCCCGAGTCCGCAATCCGCACAACCTTTTCCTGGGTGGCGCCCCTGGGGCTCGCTCCTGATTTTTATCAACAACTTTTTAGCTGTTCATACCTTTCGTGTTCAAGTTGGTGGCTCCCGTAGCACATCTCATGTGCAGGATAATGGGGTTCCTCAGAGCTCTGTTTTGAGTGTTCCCTTATTTTAAGTAGCCATTAACGGCTAAGTGACAGCAATTTAGTCATCAGTGTCCCCTTCCCTCTATGCTGATGGCTTCTGTATCTATTTTAGCTCCTACAGCACCCAAGTTGCTGAACACAGATTGCAGGGAGCCATTCGGAAGGTGCAGTCCTGGGCTCTGACCCACGGCTTCCAGTTTTCTGTGGCCAAGACTGGCGTTATGCACTTCTGTCGACATCGGACATTCCACCCTCACCCCGAAATTTACCTTAACGACTACTTACTTGACGTAGTGGAAACCCATAGGTTTTTAGGGCTGGTCTTTGTTGTCCGGCTGACGTGGCTTCCCCACATTCGTCAGCTGAAATGGGAGTGCTGGCGCCATCTCAATGTTGTTCAGCACCTGGGCCATACCATCTGGGGTGCTGATCGCTCCACACTGATGCGGGTATACAGAGCTGTGGTACAGTTACGGCTTGACTTTGGGTGCCATGCCTACAGTTCTGCGTCATCTTCTGCATTGCACCTGTTGGGGTCCCATTCACCACTGTGAGGTTTTCATCGCGACAGGTGGCTCCCATAGCAGCCCCATTAACAGTCTGCTTGTGGAGGCTGGGGGTCCCACCTTTGCAGGTCCGCTGCTAACAACTTCTCACAGCCTATGTGCATAGCTCGTCAAGCCATCCGAACCATTGTCCATTTTTCTCAGATGTGGTTGTTGGTCCCCAAAAAGAGTGACCCCTGATCAGGTCACACCATCGCCTTTCGCATCCAGTCCCTCATGTTGGAACTTATCTGGTTCGGTTCATCAGTGGTGTTTGTGTGGTCTCCAGGTCACGTTTGTATCCCAGGCAATGAACGTGGTGATAGGCTTGCTAAACAGGCTGTCTATGAGTGTGTGTTGGGTACCAGGCTAATGCCTTCTGATCTTTCATCTGTTTTGCACCACTGGATTTCTAAGCTTTGGGATACTGAGTGGCGTACCCTGACCATGCCCAACAAACTTCGGGCTGTAATGGACACACGGCTCTGTGGCATTCCTCCATGTGGGCATCTTGCCAGGATTGAGTAGTCCTGTGCCGCCTCTGCATTGGCCATACTTGGCTGACACATAGCCATCTCCTTCAAAGTGAGGATCCGCCCCAGTGCCGCTGTGGCTCCCGCCATAGGGTAGCCCACATCTTGCTGGACTGCCCTATTTTAGCCGCCTTGTGACGAAGTTTTAATGTTCCTGCAGTTTTATCAGATGTTTTAAGTGACGATACCACAATGGTTGATTCAGTTTTAAATATTATTTGTGACAGTGGTTTTTACCACTCTCTATAAGTTTTTGCTTAAGTTCATTTTCCATGTTCCTCTTGTCTTGTGTCATTCTATTGGAGATTTTCTTGTGTTGCCGCACAGTTGAGTCTTCCTCTTTCTATTATCATGGTCGGTCAACCACAGACATCGGCGTTTTCATTCCATTTCTCGTCGCTGTTCAGTGTATCTGTGAGATTGTCTCAGACTTTTTTAGGAAAAAATAAATCACACCTGATACATCTATTGTAATATAATACAGTACATTTGTTCATGTACATCACATAAACTTTACACAATCAAGTTTCTTGACAGTTCTGCTTATTCAAACAGATATTTCACCTAGTGCTGTTTACAGTGTGCGCCAACTACGGCCCGATGGTTGACGAGAGTGTCGTAAAGGCTTACAACATTGCCACATAAGTAGCACTGCTTACAGTTGCTTCCATCAGCCACCGTGCCAAGTATCTTTTCACATGATGAGTAGGGGTCTTTCATGTATAAAACAATGCATTTTCAGAATTTATTGTGAAGCACAAATATTTATGTAACTATTTTTGTGATGTTCCTTAAACTCTAAGAATGATGGATGGTTTGCATCTGTGTATTGGTCTGTGCATTGCATGGGGCACAGCATGTTGTTATAACCTCAAAAAAAACAAACATCACAAAAAATACTTATGTACGTATTTGGACTTGAGAATGCGAAGAAATTCTCAAATATTGTCATGCAAGACATGGTCAAATATGTGAGCAGTGTTTCATTATTCAATTAATGAATTACATCTTTACAGGATTGCCAAAAATGGATTATGAAGAATAAAATTACATCAAAAGTTTCTACTTCCTATGAAGTTACCAGTTTCAGTTACACTGGGAACTAAAAATAGCACAAAATTCAAATAACCTTTAGTACACAATATATCTCCTGATGGGTATTTTGGTGCATATTACATACATACATCAAATATAAACTACAAAAATGTAAGAGAGAACCTTAAAGCAAATTTTCCCACTTAAACCATTATTTTCCTGCTTAAAACATTATTTTCCCACATTATACACCATATTTTTTTTTCTTTATTAAATCCCTTGTAAAGAAATGGAACTTGCAACCAGTGTATAGGAACAATTTTTGTAAGAAAAAAAAGTGCCTCTTATATGCCGGCAAATACAGTATCATGCAACATCTCTGGAGATGCAACAGCTATGACGTCCACATTCAGCCACCCCAACTTATGACCTAGGTTGTGAGTAACCCCTTTCCCTTCTGTCCGCTTTCTCGCCCCTCCTCCTACCCAACAAAGGAAATGTAAATTTTCAAAAGCTATTGGAAAAATTTAGTTTTGCTGCCATTCATGTCAATTTTTTGTATGTACTATTGGCAGTACCAAACTATGCTAAGTGCTGGCCAGCCACTTTATCTCTTTTGAACATTATTTTGCCATCTTAGTGGATAATTTCCATGATTCATCAGTTAGTTAGGATTTACAAGAAAGAACTCATAAAGTAAATGAAATTACTACTGAGAGGGCCAATTCATTGCCTCATCTTTGTTTTCACGATTTCTGTAGTAATCAGTAAAGGGACTTAAATAAGATACAATGTTCATAAAGTGAGGAACATTGACGTCTCTCTCTCTCTCTCTCTCTCTCTCTCTCTCTCTCTCTCTCTCGCTCTCTCTCTCTCTCTCTCTCTCTCTCTCTCTCTGTGTGTGTGTGTGTGTGTGTGTGTGTGTGTGTGTGTTTGTGTGTGTGTGTTGGGGTAGGGGGGGGGGGTGATAGGTCCATACATTAAATCCTCTTATAACTTTGTACCGAGCTGCTGTTACTATCATACAAGGCCTCACATAGTTGACAACAGATAAAATAGTTGGTAAAAGTGTTGGTGAGGCATTTAAAACCTGTCTCACCCATTAACATGTATTTGCTGCACCAATAAATGTGTCATTTAAAATGATTTTCCTGTGTGCACCATTAGTACATCTGTTTGTGCTATGGACATCCCTGTTGACATTATTCTACTTCTTTATTCTCCAAATTTTAGTACTCAGAATTATTACAGTGAACAATAGCCATAGTACCACAATTTTGACATCAGTTTTCCAGTATTTATGACCATGTGAGAATATTATTTCTGTAGTCCTCACTGCTGCAGAATGTTCCATACCTCACACATCTTCCTTGCTGTGATTTACATCTACCCCTGCTGGGCAAAGGTGTGCTGCAGTACAATATGAGGCAGAAACATGCTGCCCATGTCTTTAAACATCATCCCACATTGGAGAACTGTATTCATTATAAATGCTTATGTTCATCCATGAGATATTCGGCTTTCATTTACTGGCTCTTTTAACAGTTTTACTCCCTCTTTTGTTGTTTGGGTAACCACCTTTTCATCATAGTGTTCAACTGTGGACAGTATGGAGCCAGCATTTTTACAATACTCACAGGAGCTGTTAGGCCTGCAGGAGCAGCAACAAAAGCTGCAATAAAAAGAAATGTAGTTACTAGAGAAAAAAGTGAAACTGTTCTGTACTCACACTGCACTGGTGATGGGACAGGCATCTGTAGAGAAACCTTCATCCCCATATTGCTGCATGTCAACTTGACTAGTCCTTCGAAGGGTAGGAGAATTACCTGCACTATTTCTTGCTGCGCTACTAGGTAAGTATTATTGTCAATCCAGTTGAGCAGTGTGGGTTTATACAAAATCACAAATAATTTGAAGCCTTCTACTGAGTTTGAGAAAATTAACTTTGAGGATCTTTGTTGATTGCTCATACATTATTTTGGTCAACAAATCCATGTGGTGGTGACATGATTACAATGTAACCAGCACTACAAGCACCCCTGGGAGGTTATATGCTAAGTGGACTGCCAAACTGTCAGATCTTCTACACGAGTGTCAGTTTGAGTGATCCCTATGGATTACTTCATATGTAGACTCAATAAGTAAGGAAGTGACAGTCTGACTAACATTCGACCCTGAGATCCAAACTGGGTTACTGGCTTTGTTCGACTCTTCTTTAGTTAAAGTTGTTATGATTACAGAACTACATGAACTTACAACAACAGAAATGGATGTACTGTCCAATAAATTAGCAGGTGGTGGAGGCAGAAGTGCTGAGAAACAGTCCCCAGTGCCCCACAAGGGGACCTTGGCAGCCTTGCCTTCTGCTGAGCTGCCAAGTGTGGGTGTCAATGATGACTGATGTGCACTGACATCATGGCACTGCCAGTCTTTGCCTGCATCAATTTGGTGGGTATGAGTCAGTCTAAGTATTGCAATCCACATTTGCAACATTTTTCTGATTCTTGGCATCATCACTTCCCTTCTTCACCTGTTTATGCTTAGTGGGCAAACTGGTGGTCCTCATTGTCATTGTCTCATATTTGATATGATTGTTAGCACATAGCTGCCATTGGTGGGGTATACTGCAAGGTATTCCACATGATAAATTTTGTGACAGCAAGCTGTGGGATGGTTATCAGAGTCCCCAACATTTTTCTTTGACTCAGAGGAGGTTAACTCTTGATAGATACACACTCATCTGTGCAGTGTATTCTACAAACATTGGGTTGTGAGTAGGTGACTAAATATCAAGTACACACTAGAGAGACAGTCAGCTTAATTAAGTTATATATGTACAAGCTCTTTGACCCCCCATGCACTGCAGCAGCCACTACATCAAGTTGTGTCTTGTAGTAAACAGAATATTCCTCTAAGGGAACAATTCACCCTGTCTGTATATTATAAGACACTGGAATGATAACTTAAGTTGTTAATGGTCAATTCACCATTGGTGCATAATATATTTGATTTCATTGGCTTTTCTGCTTTTGCCTTTCAGATAACTGAGGAAGTACACTAGTGCCTTAATCAGTCCCCTATCAAGAAGTGGACTATTTACTACAGCGGTGCAACTGAGAATACTTTGGCTTGGGCAGAAAATTTGAAGGCGCATTTTTGCCATAAGCCATCAGAAATGTCTAAATACTGTCGGCACAAATTACCATGTGTGTAGCATCACCAGTTCTGTGTCATCATTTCTCCTATTTCACTGATATAGTGAGCCACCTATTTATTGGTGATTCATAAGCCAAACAAGTGCGTTCACAGTGATTTTAAACAGTTGTCAAACATGGAATATGTCATGAAATCGTATCCAGTTCTGTGGCCAGAGAAGTTATCAAGGTGTAGATATTATTTATGCACTGACTTGCATGATGTTTGCCTGCAGTTGCTGCTGGGCTCTCCTTCTCGAAATTTCGTGGTGCTCACCACTTTCTTTGGGCTTTACTAATTTACTTTCTTGTCCCTTGAAATTTCATCTGTATAATAATTTATCAACAATATTTGAGCAGTAATTAAAACTTCCAGGCTGAGAGGCCGTGGTCGAACAGTAGAAATTTCTTCCCCTGACGTTTCGTTGCCGGCTGCGGGCAACATCTTCTGAGGTGAGTCGACGACTGGCTGCTGGGCCGTGGAGATCCTGCATATATAGAGGGCATAGAGGGCGCCACCACTCGTCATGTGATGTCAACAGTAAAACTATCTCTGGCTGGCGTCATTACTCTCGATCGAAGGTAATCGATTGTCACGTCTTTGGTACAAAGCAGACCGCCATATCTTGTCTAACTTCAAGCCTTCTTCCTTTCTGTTAAAATTATTGTGGTGTTTAAAGGTTTATATTGGCACAACAAAAAGAAGTATCAATACTCGCCTAACTGAACACAAAAGGAACTGTCGACTGGGACACACGGACAAATCGGCCTTAGCGGAACATGTTTTTGAAAACGGTGACCACAAAATAAAATTTAGTGAGACAAGCGTGCTAGCTAAGACATCGCATTATTATGCACGTATGAATAGAGAGGCTATAGAGATTTTTAAACACCACAATAATTTTAACAGAAAGGAAGAAGGCTTGAAGTTAGACAAGATATGGCGGTCTGCTTTGTACCAAAGACGTGACAATCGATTACCTTCGATCGAGAGTAATGACGCCAGCCAGAGATAGTTTTACTGTTGACATCACGTGACGAGTGGTGGCGCCCTCTATGCCCTCTATATATGCAGGATCTCCACAGCCCAGCAGCCAGTCGTCGACTCACCTCAGAAGATGTTGCCCGCAGCCGGCAACGAAACGTCAGGGGAAGAAATTTCTACTGTTCGACCACGGCCTCTCAGCCCGGAAGTTTTAATTACTGAAGACGCCGGCCGTTAAAGCCTACACGTTATGAATATTTGAGCAGTTGATTCAAGACATCATATATTGTGTCAACTACCTCAGTGACAGAGGCCACAGGTTCCATGTGAGAAGAGCACTTATAAATCTGATGGTGCTTTTCCAACATTTTCTGTAGTATGGCCTTTGTTTCAAACTGGAAAAATGTACCACATATATGCAAATAATTCATACCTTTCAATAATCTGCATACCGTAATTTTCAGGGAGGGGGAAAAGAGAAATATTGCCTTTAATTTGAATTTCATTTACAAAAAATTATTATAACATAGTGTGTTCAAAATAGAAATCAAAAGTTTTTAGTATGTTGAATTTTGATGCTCTTAAATATTCTATAAAATTCATTTTTATATATTTCCCAAATCTACTTTTTTATTTATATTCTGACTAGTTTTCTTAAGCCACACATCGTGTAGGTCATGTATGACCTAAACAGTGTCCAAATATAAACAAATGTGGCTTAAGAAAATGGGAAAAGCACAATACCAGTCAGTATACCAATTAAAAAAAAAAACAGCTTCAGTGCAATATATAAAAATGTCTTTTATAAAAAAAATTATACATATCCAATACATTTCAGGCATATAAATGTGCAAATTCAGTTTTGTTGACTTATACTTTGGCCACATATCGTCCAGTCATTTTGAGAGTGAGTCAAAGACTGCCAGCAAGGTGCCAGACATGCCCTTATATGCCACATTACAACAGTACTGCACATTCGCACTGCACAGATGCTGGTAGATGGCAAAGAGGTATGCTTAACATGCTGCCTTCCCCCCCCCCCCCCCCCCCCCCCCCCCCCCCGCAGTGAAAGTAATCAGGTATATCAGGTATTTGATTCACTCATCAATTATAGATTGTGCAATGGCAACACCTTAAAGACTTTTCTGCAGTTTCATTACACTAAGTGCAGTATTCCAAGCCTTACACAAAAGCCTTTATCTCTGTTTATTAAATTGTCAGCTAATCTAATTATTAAAGCGTCCTTGAAAATTGAATCCCAAAATGAAGAAATGGGCGTTAAAAATATTCACACCACTGTAAGTCCGAATGATGGATCCCATGATTGTGAGTCGTGTTAAGACAATATAAAATGGGTGATCATGCAGATGAATAGACAATACATTCATAGTCCAGTTTCGAACAGGTAAGGGATTAGTGCAAATGGATGAGGATGATCTGATCCGCTCCCAATAAAGTACTGCATAATGCAAGTAGAACATTGAGTTAGTGGGTGTAGTAAGTTGCCAGGTAAGAGACATGGGGGGAACAACAAAGTATCCTGTCAAACATGAGTCCCAACAATTTCATTGTGATAATGACCGGAAGAACAACAGGTCCGAGATATAGGCACAGGTGGAGAGGGGATTGGGGGGGGGGGGGGAGAAATGCCATATACCACTAGAAATTTATATAGACTGTCTTGTCAGCAGAAAATCAAAAGCCATTGTGGGTGCTCCATGAGAAACGATGATAGACACACTGAAGAAGACGCTGTGCAAGTATACAAGTTCATCGAGAGATGCAATAAATTGCAAAGTCATCTATCGTGTGGAAGATAGTCCCTAATAAGGTTAATTGATAAGGCAAATAAAACGACACTCAGCAGTGTACCCTATGGTACACCATTCTCTTACATAAAATTGTTGACAGGACCAAACCCACACGCACCTTAAAAACACGGTACTTTAAGAATTCCTGAATAAAAATAGGAATGCGACCCCAAAATTTCAAAGTATGCAAAGTATGGAGGATATCCGTCCTCCAACTGGTGACTGCTCCTGCAAATCAAAAAACACAGTCACTGTTTGGTGCTTCTGCAAAAATTATTCATGCATTGATGGGACCACAAAATGATAAACTGCAGAATGGTGCTTACGAAAACCACATTGAGCATTTATGAGTAGAGACTCAAGCCACCATATCAACTGACCATTAACCATATGTTCCATCACGTTGCAGACACTACTAGTGAGGGAAACTGGATGGTAGCTGGAAAGAAGTAGTTTGTCCCCGCCAGCCTTAGGTATGGGAATGACAATGGCATCGTGCCAGCTCTTAGGAAACATGCCATCTGTTCAGATACAGTTATATGTTTGTAGAAGAAAGTGGCGGCCCTCGGGAGAAAGGTGTACGTGAATGTCATCTCATTCTGAAGAGGAGGATCGTGATGAAGCTCCCTTATATTAAAACTGGCATTGCAGAATTCACAATTATGAGAGGAGAAAGATATTGTCCTTGCTTCCACCACCAAAGGAAAGTAGTGTCACAGTTCGTGGAACTCAAAATCTCAGAAAAAATCAACCCAGGATGTTGGAAGTGTCAATGGATTCCATAATGAGTTCAGTTGCAATTGTCAGAGCAGGGACTGGGAATGTCGGAGGTCCCAGAAAGTCGACGGGGGAAAGGAAACATGGAGAAGCGGAAACATATCACACTCTGCAGGGGAACAGAAAGTCTGAACACTGTGTAGGGATAATCAAAAAGAAAATTGATACAAGTAGTGTTAAAAATTGAACAACACGGCATGCAGGACACAAAGGGCGATGGAAACAAGAGCCAGCTTCAATTTCAGTGTAAGAACTGCTGACCTAAACCCATTGCTGCAGACAAGTAAACATGCGGGTCAGTGACTCTGCCTATGACATACATTCTGTATGCTCTCCACTATGTCACTGTGATATGCATGTCACCTCATTTGCATCCATATTTATTTCTACTCTCAGGGACTAAAATAATATTTTATAATAAGTTGAGATGCTCAGCGCAGATGATGCTGTAGTGATGACAGTATCTAATATTGTTTTAATCCAACCGAGATAAAGAATGGCCAGGGGTCTGTAAATAATTGTAATGGTAGTCAATGTAAGGACTTGCAAAGTCATTGTTCCTTTTTGCTGCTGGTATTCTGCTCTCTTCTTCTTCTTCTTCTTCCCCTCAGGGGACTTGGCATTAATTTTCTAGATACAGGCTTGGCGAACCCAGGGTCCCTGAGCTGGGGACTGGTAAGCGCTGCCAGTCTTCTGACAGCCTAACCTTTGGGCACACTTCAGCGATCACCATGTGGTGTGGCAGTGGAACGTTGTGTGTACTAGGGAATGGGGATCTTGGCTTGACCACCTGGGTCCTGAGGAAGGAAATACCTCTACAAAAAGAAACACCTCAATACTAAGGTGTGCTGCGTGCTGATGGGATGCTTGGCTGTTAAGGAGGAACAGTCATTAGAGAGCAACCTCTGGGGATACTGCCACACCTTAGTTGTATAAGGCTTACCAAGGCATTCAGACCTCTGTCTAGGCAGACATTTAGTTTCCTAGCTGCTTGTGGGACCGAGATGGACCTTTCAAAAATTTTTAAACCTCCTAGTGGGATGGGTGTACCACTATGGGGTACCAACACCCAACCTAATAAGAGGGCTAGGTTTGCCAATCCTCCAGATTCAGCAGGAAGTTCTATGCAGAGCTTTGGGAACAGTAACAGAACACCGGCTGCTAGCCAGAATGTGTTTTTGGTAATAAAGTGTAAAGAAGGTAGTTTTTAAAATGTTTTGCCATTTTACATTCAAAGAGATCTTGAGGGTATTGTCGGTAATTTGAAATCTGTTAAACGACTCGGTAATGGAACATTGTTATTTGAAACATCCATTTCACAGCAAGTAATGAACCTGCAGAAAGCCAAAAAAGCCTTGGTGAATATTCAATTGACGCAGAATTGCATGGCACCCTGAATTACAGTAAAGGTGTTCGTAACATGCAGGGATCTGGTGAATATTCCGAGAGCAGAACGGAAAGGTGAGTGGGCTCAGGAAGGTATCGTTGATGTACAGCATATCATGAAAAGGGTGGGTGGGGAGTTAATCAAATCCGACTCCTTCATCCTCACCTTCAATAGTCAAAAACTCCCTGAACATGTTAAAGCAGTTTTCCTCCGCCTACAAGTAAGACCATATTTCCCGAACCTTATGCGCTGCTTCAAGTGCCAGCGGTTCTGTCATATGACACAGGGCTGTAATGGAATCGCTACTTGTGGCAACCGTGGTAAAGCCCCCATGATGGAGATCCTTGTTCACCTCCTCTGAAGTGTGTCAACTGCTCTGGAGAACATACAGTTTAGAGGAGAGACTGCAGCATCTACTTGTAGGAGACAAAAAGTCAGGAAATAAAGGCGACAAAATGCAATTCCTATACAGCGGCTAAGAAGGTCCTTAAAAGCCATGCAACCTCCTGAATTTGTCACCTCATTCGCTGCTGTTCTTCAGAAACCAGTTGCCAAAGCTGATGTTTCAACTCAAACAGATGTAGTTCGTTTCAGCACCAACACCTGTGTTTGTCGATGTACATGTCAGGCTGCAGTTTTTCCCTCCACGAATATCAGAAAAAGCCACTAATGTTGACATTACGGACCTCTCAGCATCCTCAATGGCAGAAGCAGCTGGTAAGGTCCTGCCACCATCCATGGCAGGTGGGTGCTGCCCCTTCTTCTGTTGCTGCCAGTACAACCAAGACCACTAAGTCTAAAAAGGCATCGGAGAAGAGTCAAGCTCAGGTAAAAAGAGTGTATAGACCTTCAGACAAAATAGAGGTAATTATACCTGGCCTTTCATCCAACTGCTCCAGAACTCATGGAGCTTGATGTTCCTCAGGGGCAAACATCACACCCCAACGCCAAACCCCCCGCCGAGTTCAGTCTCAACATCTAACAAAAAAGAGAGAGTGAAGATAAAACCTCCATGATCAAATGGCTCCCATGCTGCAGTGGAACCTACAGGGATTTAGGACCCATGTGGAGGAACTACGACTGTTGACTCTGGATAGACCTGTGTGTGTCTGTCTCCAAGAATCTAATTTGAAAGAATCAGACACCCTTGAGTTACGAGGATACTTACTCCACAGGAAGGATGACCTCACTGGTGTGCAAGCTAAAGCTGGAGTGGCTATTTTCATCAAAGCCATCTACCACTCCTCACCTGTCTTGCTCACCACACACCTGCAAGCATCACAGTGTCTGTGCATTTGCGGCACCGTTTGACAATATGCTCGCCTTACCTGCCACTGCATGATGCACTCGAAAAGGATTCTCTCCGTGATCTTAGTACTCAGCTCCTCCAACCATTCATCCTGTGTGGTGATTGTAACGCACACAGTGTGCTTTGGGGTTCTGCCACAACCTGCTCCAGGGGTAGAGCAGTTGAGAGGATTCTTCTGTCGTCCAGAGCGCATTTGCTAAATAGAGTCCCGAGAACACACTTCTGTGCTGGGACAGGGTCATTCTATTCTCCGCTATTAATATCTCTCTCTCTCTCTCTCTCTCTCTCTCTCTCTCTCTCTCTCTCTCTCTCTCTCCTCTCCAGCCCTTGCCCACTCTGCTCAATGGGAAGTTGACGATGGCAGTGACCACTTCCCCCTCCGGATTCATCTCTCAGACAGAGTCTTACCCGCCAGAACCCCACCACAATGGGTGCTTCATCAGGCAGACTGGACCTTGTTCTACCAACTTGCTGAATTTGAACAATGTGATGGCGTCCAGGAATGGATGGATCATATTACACAAGTGATCCATCGTGCTGCTGAAAAATCCATTTCCGAGTTCCACAAGTCAGTTAAAATGGCACCCTGTCCCTTGATGGACTGAAGAATGCCTCTCTGCAATACGGGCGAGTCGAGAAGCTCTGCGAAAATTCAGTTGCCGGCCCACTGAAGAGAATTCTGCAGCCTTTTGGTTAGCGAGGGCAAAATCTCGCAAATTTATAAGGGAGAATAAGAAGAGATCATGGCAGAACTTCCTGAATTCCTTAAATCGTTCCACACCCAGCACTAAAGTAGGGGAGACCGTAAGGAGGATATCTGGAAGAGGATAACGGTGCCCAGTAGAAGCTGTAATGGCGAATGGCACTCTCTACACTGATCTACGAGACATAGTGCAGACTATGGGAGAGTACTTCGCCACTGTAACTTCCACTTTCCATCAGGATCCTGCTTTCCAGTGCCACAGAATGGGTGCTGAGAAGGGCACTGCAGAATAATATGACTGCCCTTTCCCATGTTGGAGCTAGATTCTGAGTTGTCTGCAGCTCATGATACGTGACCTGGACAAGATAGGATACATTTCAGTATGCTATAGAACCTTACAGAACAGAACAGAGAAATTCTCCGCTCACTTTTTAATGTCATTTGGGCTTCAGGACATTTTCCCGACTCATGACATGAAGCAGTTTTAGTTCCTATTTTAGAAACAGGTAAGGACCATACGGGCCTGAGTAGTTATTGTAGCATATCCCTCACTAGCTGCATAGGAAAACATTAAAATGGATGGTCAATTGCCACCTTGTCTGGATGTTAGAATCTAGGCTACTCCTTAGCCGTTTTCAGTGTGGGTTCAGGAAATTTCGATCCACTTTCGATAACCTGGCCTTTCTGGATGCGGATATACAACAGACTTTCCTGTGCCGCCAGCACCTTTTGGGTATCTTTTTTGACATCAAACGAGCCTACGATACTACTTGGAAGCATCTAATCCTCAGACAGCTGCATGAATGGGGATTCCGTGGTTGTCTCCCCATTTCTATTATGTCCTTTCTTTCTTCATGAAGTATCGAGTCAGTGACATCCTGTCAGACTGTTTTGAGCAAGAGAATGGTTTTCATAAGGGTAATGTTTTGAGTGTGACTTTGTTCACCATAGAAATTAACAGTCTTAAATCCATTGTTACAAGTTCTGTCTAGTGTTCTCTATTTGTTGATGACTTCTCGATCTTTTGCTCTTCTTCTAGCCTTGCAATGACAACTCGCCATTTACAACTCACTTTTCGACAATTGGATGACTGGGCAAAGAAGAATAGTTTTAAATTTTCAACCGAGAAGTCTGTGAGTGTTTTTTTTTTTAACCATTCCCCGCTCTATTTTAAACTTATCTGAACTAAGGATGAGGGACACTGTTCTTCATTTTAAAGAAACAGTGAGGTTTCTGGGCCCGATTTGTACTCGAAACTCACATGGTTGCCACATCTCAAGGACCTGAAGAAACGGTGCCTCAAAGCACCGAGGATTTTAAAATGCCTTAGCTAGGTCTCGCCTTGATTATAAATGCACGGTGTATGGCTCTGCCAGACCCTCTTATTTGAAGATGCTGGACATGGTGCACGGCGAAGTGATTCGGCTGGCTACTGGGGAATTTAGGACTAGCCCCACTCCCAGCCTCTGTGCTGAGGCTGCTGAACCTCCTCTATCCATCAGGCGACAGTTGCTCATGGGGCACCAGGGGTACAAAACGGTGTCAATGCCATACACACCAGCATATCATAGTGTAGCGCAGCCTCCTATGAAAAGGCTGTTTTAAATTCGGCAGTGGGCAACTAAGCCTTTTAGGATTCACTTGAAGGATTGTCTTTCACGAATGGATTTACCTGATTTTACTGTACTACATCGTGGTTGGAGCAGATTCCCTCCTTCACTCCTCCAGAGGCCCAGAATTATTTTAGAATTGTCAGATTTTAAGAAATGATGCACTTCCGATTTTGTATACCGATCTGTGTTTTTTTAAATTTTAGATAGGCATCACAACTTTACGGTTGTTTACACCATGGGCTCCAAACGTGGGGAGTCCCTTGGCTGTTTGATAGTGTTCCCTGACCATGTTATTAGGATTCGCCTCCCCACAGCCTTTTCTGTTTTTACAGCAGAGCTTCATGCCATCTTGCAAGCACTCGAGGAACTGTGACGTGTTCAGGGCAATTTATTTCTTCTCTGTTCCAATTCCCTCGGTGCACTACAATCATTGCAGAGCCTGAACCCACCAGAGAAGATTCTGCAGCTCATACAGGACCAACTGTACTTGCTCCAATGCCAGGGGAAACATGTGTCAGTCTGCTGGGTTCCTGGTCATGTTGGCATTAAGGGAAATGAAGTTGCTGATAGGACTGGAAAGGCAACCTGCAACGAACATCATGTCATACACTCTGCCATTCCCCTGCAGGATGTCCTCCGTTGCTCAGCGGAGGTCCTTTCAGTTTTGGGAAGAAACATGGCTGTCAGTAACACGTAATGAGCTGCCTTCAGTGAAACCCACTGTCTGGCTGTGACGAACCTCCTGCCAGTCATTGAGATGGCATGAAGTGACACTGACGCGGCTCTGAATCGGTCACTGCCCATTGACACACAAATTTTTGTGCCAGGAAGTTTCATATCAGCCCACAATCCGCTGCAGAGTGAAAGTTTCATTTTGGAAACATCCCTTAAGCTTTGGCTAAGCCATGTCTTCACCATATCCTTTCTTCCAGGAATGCTAGTCTTGCAAGTTATGCAGGAGAATTTCTGTGAAGTTTGGAAAGTAGGAGGCGAGGTACTGGCGGAAGTAAAGTTGTGAGGCGGCATCGTGAGTCGTGTCGGGGTAGCTCAGTGGTAGAGCGCTTGTTCGCGAAAGGCAAAGGTCCCAGGTTCGAGTCCCGGTTCCGGCACACAATTTTAATCTGCCAGGAAGTTTCAGCTTCTATGTTACTAGCCAAAGAGAAAAGTCTTTACAGTTAAATTAATATGAGACTATATGTGTAAAAATTGATCTAAAATAATACTATTGTTGTTCATAAGATTCCACTCAGTGGCGTCACTGACCTGCTCAGCAGGGGGTCTCTACATATGAACAATCGGCTCGTAACTTCAGAATAGTAGTAACAATAGCAGCAGCATCATAGCTGGTTGTGGCAGCATTAAAACTACTACAGTAACAGTAGCACACCTTCTCACTGATGGCATCATGTTG
This sequence comes from Locusta migratoria, assembly GCA_026315105.1. Taxonomy (NCBI): domain Eukaryota; kingdom Metazoa; phylum Arthropoda; class Insecta; order Orthoptera; family Acrididae; genus Locusta; species Locusta migratoria. The sequence goes on along the minus strand of CM048755.1, from coordinate 76,459,805 downwards.
CGACCAATTGTCACGCTCAGTTGTGCTTCTCAAAGTATAGTTACCTTGTGATTCATTACATGTGTACTATTTCAAATTACCGGTGCCAACCTGTTTAAAAAATGAAAACAATCAAAATATAATTAAATTAATTCCCCCCCCCCCCTTGTAGGGGGGGGGGCTCAGGCCCATTAGCTCCATCCCCCGTGGCTGCGCCACTTCTGTTGCTTATATTTATTTCAAACATCTCTTAAGGACCACTGAGGATGTTTGAAAAATGAGAAAAGTGAAATAAGTCTTTTGCATTTAAAAGTATTTTAACTCCAACACAAAGATGTTAGAACTTGCAGATGATCTAAAGTTAATTATTTCTGCCCCCCCCCCCCCTCCCCCTTGCTTCACACTTTTAGTTCTGCTATATGCATAATACAATTTGTGATATGCTTTTTGGTGCTTTTTAATCATCTGTATGCATTAGTTCATCAGGGGGCAAAAAAAAATAAATAAATAAATAGATAGTTTCTCCACTAGTAAGTTGTAAACATAGGACTCAGTTTTTGTTGTTGATAGACGTTTTAATTGCAATGTTGTTGATATTAATCTTGAAGCATTTCAAGATCTTGTTAATCATTTAACTCACTGCTTGCACCAACTTTCCTACATTTGTAAATTTTAATGTCTGCATTGTAAGCTCCTCTGATAGAACTATTAATTATGGGTGTGATTGTAAAATTTTTATTTGTGTCCCTAATTTTTACAATAACAGGCTCATATTAATTTTGAAACAACTGTTCCAAATCAACATGTGCATTACAGGTTCACCTAGAAATTGATCCCCAGCAGTATGAACAAGAAAGAGAAAAGTTTAGAACACTTCAGGCTAGTGACAGTGCAAGGTTGGCAATTTTGAGAGATTTGCTGAGTGTGCATCTGGGAATAGAGTGCTCAATATCAGACAGTGTTCCTCATTACAAACCTGGATATTTACTGGGGAGAATTGAGGTAAGTGCTTCTCCCTCTTGATATTTCACTTGATATTGGAGCTGTTAATTACTTGCACCTGCTATGACAGTGGCTGTGATAAATTGCGGCTTTATTTGCATTTAAACTACAGCTCTAATATGAAAACACAATGTCTTTCTTATGTCATACTCTCCAACAAGTAAATTAATATATGTGCTGCCCAATTTTTCTATTGGTAACTAAATAAAAACCCTCCACTTATTTTACCAATGACTTCATTTGAATCCATCTTAATGCTCTGATGGAAGACAGAATATTTCATACAGAGCTGTAATGACAGTCATGACTTCCATAACAGCTATGTATGAAACTTTCTGTCCGAGTGTAACTTCGTTCTTTCACCGAGATGTATATGACATTGTAATGCTGGGTTGTACTTACAGTGTGTCAAATGAAGTCATTGGTTTACTAAATGGTGGTTCTTACTCCCAATACAACTAGTGTCCAACACTCCTATTAATTTGCAATATGGTAGTGTTCTTCTTGTATGACTCTAGATCACAGGTCATTATTTCTTAATTAATACCATTGATGTGGTAACAGATTTTTAAAAAAATACTTCAAGTACAATTTCTGTGGTTGGATTTTTTGTGGACATTACAATGGTGCCACCCAGATTTGTCAAAAAAGTCATTTTTAAGCCCTCCACCCTATATTTTTGTTTTTCATTTCTACATTTAGCTAATAGAAAAAAGTAAAGCGTTGTTAATAGCAAATTCCATCAAATTGCTGTATGCATGCACAGTATGACATTGAAGTGGACACATGTCAGGTGTGCATACATTAAAATAGAAATATTTCTACAATGTTGTGGTTGGGTTCTTCAGCCCAAAGACTCCATATTACACTGTGCAAGCCTTTTCATTTACTATTAACTATTGCAACCCACATCGGTTTGAACCTGCTATCTGCATTCATCTCATGATCTTCCTTGTGATTCTTACTCCCACACTTCCCTCTACTGCTAAGATGGCTATTACTTGGTGCCTCATAATGTGTCCTATCAGTTGATTCCTTCTGTTTTACAAGTTGTGCCAGAAATTTCTTTTCTCCTCAAATCTATTCAGTATCTCCTCATTAGTTATGCAGTCTACTCATCTAATTGTCTCCATTCTTCTGTAGCATCACATTTTGAATGCTTTATCCTCCTCTTGTCTGAAATGTGTATCATCCATGTCTCACTTGCACACAAGGAACACTCCAAACAGATGCTTTCAAAAGATTTCCTAGAAATTGCATTAATTTTGAATGTTAACAATTTTTTTTTTTTTTTTTTTTTTTTTTTTTTTTTTTTTTTTTTTTTTTTTTTTTTTTTTTTTACAGAATAACGTTTCTTACCATTGCCATTCGCATTTTATTTTTTGTCTGCTCTGGCCATTATAATTTATTTTACTGCTCAAATAACAAAACTTTACTACTTTTATTGCACCATTTCCTCATCTAAATAAAACCTTCAGAATCATCTGATTTAATTCAGCTATATTCCATTATCTTTGTTTTGATCTTGTTAACATACATTTCATACCTATCCATTCTGTTCAATTTTTCTTCCAGGTCCTTTGCTGTCTCTGACGGAATTACATTGTCATGGACAAACTGCAAAGTTTCTGTGTTTTCTCCCTGAACTTTTAATTCCATTTTAAAATTTTGCCTTGCTTCCTTTTGCAGCTTTCTCAAAGTACACATTGCTTTTCCAGGTTTCTACTTACTTACTTAATTTCATAGCTTGCTCAATGGATATATTGGATAACATTGAGGAAAGCTACAACCTTATGTAACTTTCTTCCCAACCCCTGTGTCCCTTTCATCCCCTAAACTCTTATAACTACTCTCTGGTTGCTGTATCAGTTATATATAACATTTCATTCCCTATATTTTCCACTGCTACCTTCAGAATTTCATGGAGGGTTTTTTTTTTCTATTCAACATTGTGAAAAAACTACACTGCTCAAAACAATTATGGGATCAGGTGAGATATCATACACAGTTTGCACATGGTAACATACTTTATTCAAATATTGGATATACTTGTAAATTGTCTGTGGTACAGTATGGTATTTTGCTGTCTCAACTCTTTCTTGAGGTATACATGCCATCAGTGGAAGGCTTTGTGAAGCCAAACATATCTTGGAAAACAACAGTAGCATCAATAGCAACACTACCACAAACGTCAGCAGTTTCAGAAGTTCCATCTATGTTGATCTTTCATCTGTGGCTCAGGGCCCTTCATCAGTATCGGTCCATCCTCAGTATACAGCAATGAAAGACTTCTCAACACCTCCACCTTTATCAGCAGCAACAGTGGCAAGCAGAAGCAGCACAAGAACCAGGAAATGCGCAACTCTACAGGACTTTTTGTACCCAGCCTTAGTTGCAGGACTAACACAAAGCAGGTAACTTCAGGTACACACACTCCAAGTAACAATGTGAAAACATGTAAGAGCCCTCAGTTAAAAACAGATGAAGACATGATATTGACTTGTTTACAGATAAACATCTGTAGCATCAGAAATAAGATTTTAGAATTAGACCATATTTGTAATAATCTTTAGGTGGATGTTATATGTATATATGAATACTGGCTAAAAAATGTGCAAGTAGATCTGTTTGTACCTCAAGGGTATGTTGTTGATGTTGTTGGTGACATGTGTAGGGAGGAAAAAAATGGTGGTGCAGCTATTTTTGTAAGGTAGGTGGTGAAATTCTCTAAAATGGATGTGACAACATATTGCTCAGAAATACATGGAGAGTTCAGTTGTGTTAAACTGTTGGATGAAAACATAATAGTGGTTAACCTATATAGGTCTGCAGATGGGGGGGGGGGGTGTTAATTGAAAAATATTAGTTATTAATTACAAAAAATTGAAATTTAATACAAGAATTGCAGTTTGTGGTGATAACAACACTGAAATGGCTAAAACAGACAGACAAGTCACAAAATCATTTTTGAATGTATTAAGATCATTAAACATATACTTTACTCATGGGGATGCTTGCCTGGACAATGTTGTTGTAAATTTTTATGAAGAAGACTTTTCAGTTAGATTTGTAGGTGGAAGCCTTGCACACCATGATCCTCTCCTTATAGTTTATAAAAGACACCCGGTTAAAACACAGAACCTAAAAGGACATAAAGAGGAATACATTACATTGTTTATCAACAAGTTAAGAAATGAGAATTGGCGCAGTGTATACAACAGTCAACCAGGGATATAGGAAGCAGATGTAGCCTTTGATAACTTTTTCAGAAAATTTACAGATTTATGGTATTCTTGTTTGTCATTAACAAAATCTAGAGCTATAGGGAAGCCTAAAAATAAAGTACTAAACTGGTCTACTGAAGAACTTTCTGAAATCAGGGAAAACTTGCACAAATTACACGAGACTTTATAACTCTTATATCAAGTGGAAATCTTTTTCAAAGCTAAGCTGATCGTAGTAATAAAACTAGCCACAGAAAAATTCGTAGAAATTGCCCCCAATGAATGCTAGGCAGCATGGCAAATTATAAATCAAAGTTTCACTCCTAAACACACTCGTGTGTGTCTGCTAGATCCCGGTGACTTAAGTAATTTCTTTATAAACTCAGTTAAGGAAGTAACAGAAAATTTTAAAGGAACAAGTTGTTCTGCAATTGAACTACTGCTCAAGCCTCCACCCAGTGACCATGTGTTTCACTGTAAACCTATCACACCCACTGAAGTTTTAAAAATGATTACTAAAAACTCAAATTCAAAAAGTTTGGACTGTTACTGGTTGCCCAATTACATTATTAAAAAACCAATACACTTAATATGTTCACCATTAGCTTTTATTTTCAATAAATATTTAGAATTTGGAATTTTTCCTAATACTCTCAAGATATCTAAAGTTTTTCCTGTTTATAAAAAGGGGGATAAAAAAACTGCCCAAAAGCTGTTGACCAATTTCAGTTCCACCTATATTATCAAAAAATATATGAGGCACTAATGCACACTGAACTAAGTACCTACTTTGAACATAATGGTGTACTGCATGGCTCTCAATTTGGATTTTGCAAAGAGATGAACACAACAGCCACTGTACAAGAAATTATTGATCAAACACTGTCTGCTATTGAAAACAATAACCAAGTGTCACATTATGTGATTTAAGTAAGGCATTTGATTGCATTCCTATTGACATCTTACTAAAGAAATTAGAGTACTATGGGTTACAAGGCAACACTTTAGGTGTTACTACCTCTTATTGATTGACAGGAAACAATTTGTTTCGTCAGGAATATACAGTCATCTTTGTTGGAAATTAGCACAGGTCTTCCCTGGGGATCAATCCTTCGGCCTTTCTTTTTCATTGCAGCAATCAATGACTTGCCCAGTAACATACCCACACCCTGTCATATGTTATGCAGATGAAATTACACTGTTTACATCACATCAAAATATCTATGAGTTCAAGCACATAACATCTCCTGATATAGATTTGAACTGCTTTACTGCTAATAAATTTGTATGTAATGCCAGCAAAACGTAACAGCTTCTAATTAGCATGACAAGGGATACAGAAAAGAAGTCAGTAAAACTACTTTCAACTTACTTGGCAGGGACATATAAATAATAATCTGGTGTCATACCCCTTTTTGAAACTAAGAGACTTGGTAAGCAGAGAGTACCTTAGGATGACATACTTTGGACTTTTCGAATCCCATATATCATATGGCCTTATTATATGAGGATATTCGCCTCACATTGATAAAATATTAAATATACAAAAGAAAGTTTTTCATTTAATCTGTAAGAAAGAATTATTTGGAACACTGTCATCCACTTTTCACCAGCCTCAAAATACTATTGTATGTTTCTATATCTATGTTACAGGACTCTATATTAAAAATAATATGCCACAACTTTTTATAAGGGGGGAAGATCATGACCAAAACACCAGGGTTAAGTCTAAGTTAGATATACCTAGGCATAGGTAAACAATGACTGGGAGCTCTCACAAAGTGAATGCTATCAGAATCTTCAATAAGTTACCAATCTCTGCTTGGACCATGCATATAAATACTTTTACAAATAACTGGTACAATTGGTTAATAAATCATCATTTTTATAATACTGAAGAAGTCTTTGGTTTACCAGATGGATATATTAGTTTTTTTGAAAAAAAAAATGTTGCTTTCAATTGTATTATTATATACTGTATAATCCTTAGTAATCTAATGTTCAGTTATACTCATTGTACTTTATACAGTTTATATGTATTGTAAAAATCATGAAGGCAATATCATTGTAAAATGATTTACAGTGAATAAAGATTCTTGACACTTGGAGTATGGTACCATCGGGCTATCATAATAATGAAAAAGCCAGTCTCGTTGCCCTTTAATATGATGTGTTGTCACCTCAGATGGCTAGTACAGTTGCACACTGTGTGGCATGGACAGTATGAGATTATCAATCAGCTCTTGAGGGAATTCTTCCATGAGTGCATCCAGCTCTGCAACCATTGTGGGAGGTACTAGTTTGGTTGCAGTGCATCTGACAAATGCATCACAGACATGCTCAATCGGGTTTAAGTCCAGTGAGCAAGTTGACTACTTCATTCATTCAATTCCCTCAGCTTCAAGCATGTTATCCACCAGTGCAGCTCTGTAGGGATGAGCGTTATCATCCACCAGAAGGAACCCATCTCCTATGGCACCAGCATTGGGCACTACAAAAGGTCAAAGGATCTTGTTTCTATACCTCTGAGCTCAAAAAGTGCCATTTTGAACGATATAGAGGTCTGTATGTTTGCCAATACTGACTCCTGACCACAACACTCATCCACCACCATGATATGGTGATTTTTCCTGCACATAAGTAGGATTTTCCTGAGTTCCATGTTCTCCCCATATGAGGGAATGACAATTGTCTGGGTGAACAGAAAATCTTGACTCATCCGTGAACAGATCTCGGCACCATTCATTATGACTCCAATCCTGATGTTCCTCCATCTAGATTTGGGGGCTGAACAGTGTTGTCGTTTTAATGGGACACACACCATAGGTCCCCATGGTGTAGAGGCCACATTGCCAAAGGTGATTTTAGACTGTATTGGTACTGCATGTCCTGTTGCTGCCTGGAGGTATGTTGCAGCTGAGTTACATTCAGCCTCCTGTCTCAACTGGCTGTTAACTGGAGATACCAGTCAAACTCTTGCTGATGTTACCCATGGACGACCTTGGCCTTGCCTTCTTTTGACACTTCCTGTTGTTGGAAATTGCACCCAGGTGCTGGAAATTACACTTTGGGACACTCCATTAGCTGCAGCCACCTCCCTGTGTGTCTGTCCTACTTCCAACATTCCTATGGCTCTCCATGCCATAGCTTTGGGTAAGTCACATTGTAGTTGCATTGCACTACCTGTTCACTACACTATCTGAACCCAACTGCTTGTGTAATGTGTTTGGTAGAGTAAACACAAGTTAACTTCAACCCTTCTGCAGTAATGTTCTGTTATACCACTATCTCGGATGCTGTAATGCTGTAGAATCTACAGAAAGAGGTTGAATCATTTTATTTCATTCTGTAGATGACAATACTTCAGAACCTAGATATTTCAACTGATCCCCTAATTGTTTTGACCATTGTATCATTTGTCTGAGAAATATGTCACTTGAATACTACTACTTCTTACAATTTCTTTACTTTTGTTATTAATTTTTTAACTAACTTGATATCTGGTGTCAGTCTCCATAGGTCCTTGATAGAAAGGTTCTCTTCAAGTGAAAGAGAGGAGAAATTAGCTCCCTTAGCCTCTGCATTGTATTATCACAGTTTAACTTGACAATTAAGACAATACAAAACCGACTACTCATGTCTTCAAACTGACAGCTGCATATCGAATCCTCACAACGTCACTGGCCATAGTGTTAGTAACTTCACTGCAACAAATAGAACACCCCTCTTGTCTGCTGTTGCTAACTATATTCTACTTATTATTGAAGTTTAAAAAAACTTAACGGCTAGCAGGGATCATTGACAACAAGAGACTTAATAATGTTACAGAAGAGTGTAGATATTAATTAGTTTCAGATTCTGCTATTTGTGTGTGTTGGCTGAATAACTGAGGAGGAATTAGAACTGCACACTGGTGAGGTGTGGCAGCAGGAGGGGAAGTGGAGGCTTTGGGAGAGACACGATGGAGCGTTGCTGCAATGCTCAGGATAGGAGACACCCCCTGCCCCTGCTCCCTTCTCCAGCCCACACTATGTAACTCTGTGGCTGGAATGCGGTCGCTGGGGGTGCAGAACTCGATTTTGCACCAAGGCCTAAGCAGGCCCAAAAGACCCGAACACCAGTATCGAATTTGACTGCAGACGTTGGTAGGGAGTTTCATATATGTTACCAAATAATTATCTGTCAAGAAGGCAGGGGAGTAGGTTATTTAAAGTTTAACATTGTTATACAATGTAAAATTTTTTCAGAGGTGAATATTTCTGTGGGGGTTCATTTCTCCATTGTGCCATAAAACAAAACACCTCTGGTTGAGAGTCACATAACCAAGGCAGCTTGCTAGATTTTGGACAAACTCTTTTTCAGAACTAGACAAAACACACACACACACACACACACACACACACACACACACACACACACACAAACACAAACACACACATTGTTGCTATTATGTTGCACCAGCACTGCAACTCAGTTGAGGTGAGGTATTTCTAGATGTAGCAAGTGAGTAGTTTATAAATTAAATGAATAAATATACAAAAATTAAAGTTGATCACTGAACCACAGACAGGCATGTGAAAAAGACAGTCACATTCAAAACCAACTAAGAGCTTTAAGCCACAGCCTTTGTCAGGAAAAGACATCACTCGCACAGGTACAACTTGTTGACAAAATAGACAGTCATCTCTGGCTACCATACCTCTAGTCTGTGGGTCAGCAAAATTCTTTACTTTGAGTAGCAACCTCATTGTATTATTGATATTCCAGCCTTGACTTTCCATTGTTAAATTATATCAAAATGTGTTTTGTTACAAATGTTAACATTCTAAATTGTCTTTTTTATAGGTGAAAGAATGTTTCTTAAAATACTTATTCCAAAAAGATAACATTTTGAAGCTTCCAAAATTGGATCTTTGTGTTTATAAAACAGAACAGGAACCTCAAGCTGCTACAGAAAAATTTCTCCCAGTATTTATGTATGGAACACCTCATCGTTTCTCAGATATTGAGTATTACCAGGTAAAATTGATATCTTCTGTTAAAGTGATTTTTTTATTAAATGCAATTAAGAATAGTCGTCAATTTCTTAATTTTCTAAATAAATACTATTGCCATACGCTAACAGTAATTTTCAAACTGAAATATGATGAGACATTATTTATTAATTTGAAAAATACTGACCATGACATTCAGCAGTGTTTTATAACAGCAATATGCAGTACATTGTAAAAGAATCAATTTTATATGCTCAGTAATAAACTTATTTGAAGCACATACCCGTTTCTTGCTACTTGCTTGTTTCTTTCTTCACATATTAGTAAAAATAAAGATCTATCAAAATGTCAGTTTGGTTTTTTAGAAAAGATTTTCAACCGAAAATGCTATATATACCTTCATTGATGAAATATTGAATTATCTGAATAACCAGACATCCCCCATTGGATTTTTTTGTGATCTCTCAAAGGCTTTTGAGTATGTAAATCATGGAATTCTTTTAGTATTGTCGTATGAGTGGGACAGTGCACAAGTGGTTTAAATCTGGAAGAGTGCAGAAAGCTGAAATAAAGTTAACATAACCTGCAAGAAATAGCTAATTCCTCTAACTGGGGAGCTATCAAAAATGGGGTCCCACAATGTTCGGTCTTGGGTCCTTTGTTGGTCTTAATATAAATTAATGACTTGCCATTCTTTATTCACAAAGATGCTAAGCTAGTTCTTTTTGCTGATGATAAAGTATAGCTATTGTACCTGACAAACAGGGATTAACTGATGAAATTGTAAATGATGTCTATCAGAAATTATTAAATGTTTCTCTACAAATGGACTCTCATCAAACTTTGATGAAACTCATTATATACAGTGAACAGCATAACACCATTAATAAATATAGACTTTGAACAGAAATCTGTAGCTAAGGTAGAATATTCAAAAATTTTAGGTGTTTGCATTGATGGGGGATTGTATTGGAAGAAACACATTCAAGATCTACTGAAACATTTGAGTTCAGCTACTTATGCTATCAGGATCATTGCAAAATTTGGTGATATACATCTCAGTAAATTAGCTTACTATGCCTATTTTCATTCACTGCTTTCTTATGGGATCATATTCTGGGGCAATTCAACATTAAGTAAAAAAGTATTCAAGGCACAAAAGTGTGTAATCAGAACAATTTCTGAGCCCACCCATGATCATCCTGCATACATTTATTTAAGGATACAGGAATCTTCACAGTAGCTTCACAATATATGTATTCAATTATGAAATTAGTTATTAACAATCCGACCCAATTCAAAAGTAGTAGCAGTGTGCGTAGCTACAACCCTAGGATAAAGGGTGATATTCACTATTCAAGATCAAATCTAACTTTAGACAGAAAGGGATGAATTATGCTGCCACAAAAGTCTTTGGTCACTTACCAAGTAGCATTAAAAGTCTGACAGATAGCTAACTGGTATTTAAAAAGTAATTGAAATAATTTCTGAATGGCAACTCCTTCTACACTTTAGATAAAACTTTGGTAATGCGCGGCACGTATGTTTGAACGGTGCGCCGCCCGTTACCATGACTTGCTGCTGTGCGGCGCTGGCTGAACTATCGCACTGCACCCTGCAAGCCGCATGGACGTTTAAGAGAGGTGCTGGCCCAGCTGCGGCCACTTCGACTTCTTATGATTCTTGCCCTTTATCCTAATGTGTGTGCGCTTATTGACTGTACAGATAGCAGGGACAGGAGTGGTGACTGTTAGTAGTGTACGTCCTCGGACTGGATGAGACGTCTGAAGACTCTGGTGTTATTCGCGGCTTACATAGCATGAGTAGGTGTGTTATTAGTTATAACACAATTGGCAATGAGTATGGTAATTGGCTTGACATGTGCTCCGTCATGGACAATGGTGGAAAACGAGGGACTGGGTCTGGCGGACTTTCAGCTGCTCCCATTGGGCCAAATTCTCCAGCAATCTCTACATGCTGTGGTTGAGTCCGTTCAACAATTAACTACGATCGTGTCAGGTCAGGTGGAACATTTTGATTCCCTTGTATCGCGGTTGCCATTGGCTTCTCTGCTGGCAACTGAGATCAGTTCTGTGTCTACTGTTATGGTGTTACTGCCCTCTTTCTATGGTTTTGATGATTCTTTAGAAGATTAGGGAGTCTTATGAAAACAATATGCGCCAACATTTACTTACGTTCAGGGTATCCAACCCGGCTTTGTGTAAGGCTTTATTTCTCTCATGGATCTCCCTTCACATCTATCACCTTTTGTGTCAACTTGCCCCCCTGCAGGAACCGGCTCCTTTGTCTTTTGATGAGACGTGTCGTTTGTTGTTGGCCCATTACCGCCCGCGTACACATGTTATTGCGGCGCGGGTTGAATTTTACCAGTGGCATAAGAAACCAACTCAGTCCAATGAGGCATGGGCCGCAGAGCTGCACGGTCTTAGCCATCATTGTGTGTTCATTACTCGTATGTTGATCGATATGGTTCGGGATGCAATTCTCAGGCTTGCTCGAGATAGGGAAGTTCGCCAACGTGCCTTACAATTGGAAAATCCAACCTTGATGGATGTTTTAAACATTGTGCAGTCTTTTGAAGTCTCACGGGCTGCAAGATATCAAATTGAGACTTGGGGTGATGTAGCTACAATTTCGCAGTCTGTCTCGGCACCTTTGGATTGTGAGGACATTGCTGTTGTATGGCAGCACCCTCCTCACCGCACGCACGGTTGTGAACAGGCCGCGGCGGTACAGCAGCTGTGGGCCGTGTCGCACAATCTTGCTCATACACAACGATCTTTACCTTCTTGTTCCCTTTGTTTTGTACAGCATGACAGGGCAGACTGCCCCAAGCATTGGGTTTTGTGTCACTCGTGCAAGAAAAAGGGACACATGGCTTCTGTTTACCATTCCTGTCCAACTGAGCAGGATGATGAGATGGATGTTAATCTTGTCCAGAATGTTCATTCCCCATCACCCAAACGTTTTGTTCAAGTTCAGATTTTCGGCAAGGCTGTCACCTTACTTGTAGATACGGGAGCTTCCGTTTCTCTTCTTAATTATCTTACGTATGTATGCTAGGCTCTCGCCCCCTCTTGCAACAGTCAACCGTTCTTTACATGTCTATAGCCGCCAGCGCATCCCTATCTTGGGTCAATTTACGGCACCCACGGCGTATAAATCTGTCGTCAGGCCGGTAACCTTTCTTGTTGTTGATGACACTGTGGCTCCTAACATTTTTGGCCTTGATGCTTTTTATGTTTTTGGCTTTACTATCGACGATTCTGTCAACCTTCTTTCATATTCGGTGCCTTTCCCTGAGTTGGATGCCCTTTGTCGGGAATTTTCTTCTTTGTTTTCTGGTGGACTGGGTTGTGCCATGGGCTTTACTGCCCACATTACTATGAAACCAATGGCACGCCCCAAATTTTTTCGTGCACGCCAGGTGCCGGTGGCCCTGTGCGACCAACTTGAGACTGAACGGGATCGTCTCCAAGAATTACAGGTCTTAACTCCTATTTCTTCCAGTGAATGGGCTACGCTACTGGTTATTGTAAAGAAACCTGGGGGTCTTTACATATCTGTAAGGACTTTAAAGTTACAATCAATGCACAGTCTTTGGTTGACTCGTACCCCATGCCTCGTACAGATGAACTCCTAGCTTTACTTTCTGGTTCACACTCTTTTTCTCACATAGATTCAGTTGAAGCCTATCTTCAGCTTCCTTTGGATAATGATACAAAATGTCTCCTGCTCATCAATACTCCTTTTGGTTTATACCAATATCAGTGACTTCCCTTTGGGCTCGCTAGTGCCCCTGCTATTTTTCAGCGTTATTTAGAGCAGCTCCACCACCCGGTTCTGGCCTGTGTTAACTACTTAGATGATATTGTTGTGACGGGGCTTCACTCCATGAACATTTACAACACCTACGGGCCCTTTTCTCTGTTCTTCAAGCAGCCGGCCTCCGCTGCAACCTGGCCAAGTCTCGTTTTTTTCAACCTTCTATTTCGTATTTGGGGTTTGAAGTGTCTTCAGCGGGCGTCCGCCCTTTGCCAGATCATGTAGCCACGCTACAGTCTCTGCCATGTCCCGCATCTGTCAAAGATGTACAGGTTTTCTTGGGCAACATTGCCTATTACCAACGTTATTTACCAGGGGCTGCCTCGGTGGCGCACCCCTTAAACTGTCTGCTTCACAAAGGTGTTCCCTTTCTCTGGTCTTCTGAGTGTGAATGTGCATTTTGCACCCTAAAGCAGTTATTGATCTCTGACCCTTGTTTGACAGCATATGTTCCTGGGCAACATTTCATTCTGGCTACAGATGCTTCTCAGTATAGCATTGATGCTGTTTTGGCTCATAAGTATTCCAATGGGTCGGAACATCCCATCACATATGCATCTAAGACATTGATGGCTATCCAGCAATGATACTCCCAAATTGAAAATGAGGCTTTAGCCATTGTGTATGCTTTGAAGAAATTTCACATTTACTTGTATGGGGTCAAGTTCCATCTCATTACTGATCATAAGCCCTTGGTCTCTCTATTTCACTCTACAGTGGTGCTTTCCGACAAAGCAGCTCATAGATTGCAGTGTTGGGCTCTTTTCTATCCCGTTATAATTATGAGATCCATTTCTGTCCAACAGCGCAACATGCTAACGCAGACACATTATCTCGCCTCCCGGCAGGTCCTGATCCAGACTTTGATGGGGAAGAACTTCTGTTCTTTTATCTGGATGCGCAAGCTCAGGCTACTGTTCATGGTTTTCCTATTACAGCACTGGTCTTGGCTAAGGCAGTGACGTCCGATCCAGTGCTGCAGCTCGTTCTTCATTACATTCGTGTGGACTGGTCAGACGTCCCTCCGCATAGGGCTTCGGATCCCCTCCACAACTATTATTCTTTCCGTTTTCATCTGTGTGAATGGGACGGGGTTCTCCTTTTGGCTACAGATGGACAATTTCCATGGGTACTAATCCCGGCGGTACTCCGTCCAAAAGTACTTCAGATGCTTTATGAAGGGCACTGTGGAGTTTCCCCGCACAAAAACATTGGCTCGCCGACATGTGTTTTGTCCCGGTATCGATGGTGACATTACGAGGCCGGTGGCTAAGTGCTCATTGTGTGCTTCACAACAGGTGGCGACTTGGGCATGTCTCTCTTCTTGGCCACACCCCTAACAGCGGTAACGAGTGCATATGGATTACATGGGACCCTTCCTTAACTCTTATTGTTTTTTTTCTTATGGATGCTTATTAAAATTTTCCATACATTTTTCGTTGTCATACCATGTCCACTGCTGTAACTATTCAGTCACTGTTTAAAGTTTTCGCCTTTTAGGGTATTCCGCATACACTTGTTTCGGATAGTGGCACTCCATTCACTTCTTCTGTTTTTCAAGATTTTTGTACTCGTCTGGGCATTCACCACATTACGTCTCCTCTGTTTCATCCTCAGCCTAATGGTGAAGTGGAATGGCTTGTGTGTACATTTAAAGTTCAAATGCATAAATATGTGACCTCCTGCTCTGTGGGCAATGGCATTATCCGTTTCTTGATGTCCTATCGATTCATGCCGGCGGGGGAACACAGCCCGGTGGAATTACTTCATGGAGGCAACCTCGCATTCTCTTCCATTTCTTGTTGCACCTGCCATAGAGTGCTCCGGCACGACTACCAGATCGTTACGTACTGGGTTTTCTTGTATAGGCATGAGGTTTTGGCCGGCATCCTTGTTGGCTGCCGGGTAAGGTGAAAACATGTCACGGCCACCGCTTTTGCACTGTGGATACTACTGTTTGACATCACTTGGATCAGTTACGCCCACAACTCCCGGCAGATCCTCAAGTGCCACCACCACCCATGCCACCTCTGGGCCGACATCTTCGGTTGTGCTGGCTCCTGCACTGAGGGCCGTGCCCGCCCGAGCATCGTTGGCTGTATAGGTGCCTTCTCCTGCACCGGCACCGGTTCCAGCGATCACACCCTCAGGCTCATGGGCAACGCCGTCCTCGGTACCCTTGTCTGTGCCTTCGGCACCCGACGGTGAGGGGGGGAGGGAGGGCCATCGCTCCCAAAGCCATGGACACCCTGACACAGGAAATGGACGTGACCCAACATGTGAGTAATGCAACCATTCCTTTTTTACCTCCAGTGCTGGGATCGGATGGTGCACCCTCATCCCCGGTAATCACAAGCAAAGTACAAAGAGGTACCAGCCACTCCCGGCAAGTAAGATCAGAACATTATCGTCCTTATGGGTTAGTACCAGCTCAAAGCTGTCAGCCATAGATGCACGAGGCATCTTCCATGGACATAGCGTGCGTGCAGTTGGCACCCCTGGACATTACACCGTAAAGGGGGAAGAATGTGGTAACGCACAACGCATATGTTTGAACGGCACGCCACCCTTTACCAGGACTGGCCGCTGTGCGTCGCTGGCTGGACTATCGCGCTGCACCGTGCTGGCCGTGTGGCCGTTTAAGAGAGGCGCTGGCCCAGCTGCCGCCGCTTTGACTTATTATGATTCTTGCCATGTATCCTACGTGTGTGCGCTTTTTGACTGTACAGATAGCAGGGATGGGAGTGGTAACTGTAGTAGTGCATGTCTTTGGACCGGATGAGACTCTTAAGACTCTGGTGTTATTCGCGGCTTACATAGTGTGCGTAGGTGTGTTATTAGTTATAACAAAAACTTAGTACTTTGCTAGAAAAATACATAAAATACATACAAAAATAAAAATTCCTTAAAATATTGAGCATCCCGTATAGGCAGCATTTATTAAACTGACACATTCCACATCATTGCAAAATGGCATGTTTATGATCTATGTAACAATATAGTGATGAGGACTTCTTAAAACTCACTGCAAAGACATGACAACGAGCTGCAACAGGCATATGAAAAAGACATGGAGTGTTGCTTCAGTACTCAGGATAGGAGAAACACCCTGCCCCAGCTCCCTTCTCCACCCCTCACCATGGAACTCAGTGGGTGAAGAAGGCCATGGCCAATAGCTGAAGTGTTGTACGTGTGTGTATTTTTTATGTGCCTGTCACCCCTGGTCATCACGTCTTTGCTGTGAGTTGTAAACTGTCCTCATCACTACATTGTAAATTCCAACCTGGACTTTCCTTTATTTGATCTATGGAACAAGTATTAATCTAATCTCATCTAATCTATTCGACTCGCATTTGGAAAGATGGCTGCTCAAACCTGTGTCGGACCATCCTGAATTTAGGTTTTCCATGAGTTCCCTAAATCACTCCCTACAAATGCTATTCATTTCAAAGGGCATGGCTGATTTCCATTCCCATTCTTGACAAAAATTATCCGAGCATATGCTCCATCTCTAATGACTGTGTTGTCAATGGGACAGTAAAACCTAATCTTCCTTTGTAGATGGGATAATCTGCAAATCACATTATGTGCCTGGGAGAGGGTTCATCGAACCACTGTTATACTATTCATCTACCATTCAATTTTCGAATAGCATGCGGGAAGAAAGAACTTCTAAATCTCTCCGTTTGAGCTCTAATTTCTTGTATTTTATTCTGATGATCATTTCTTCATATGTAGGTGGCAGTTAATATACCTTGCATTCAGAGGAGAATGTTGGCGATTGGAGTTTCTTAAGCAGACCATGCCGCGGCTATAAAGGTCATTGTTGTAATGATTCCCATCCGAGATCCTGTATCATTTCCGTAACACTGTCTCCCCTGCATCGTGACAATACAAAACAAGCTGCCCTTCTTTGGACTCTCTCGATGTCCTCCGTCAAACCCGCCTGATAAGAATCCCACACTAGGCGGCAATACTCCAAATGAGGACGGACAAGCATGGTGTATGCAGTTTCTTTTAATAGTTCTGTTGCATCTTTAAAGTGTTCTGCCAATAAAACACAATCTATGTTTCGCCTTTCCTACGACATTGTCTATGTGTTCTTTCCAGTTTAAGTCTGATGTAATAGTAATTCCTAGGTATTTAGGGACGTTTACAGCCTTCACATTTGATTTATTTATCTTGTAAACAAAGTTAACAGATTTCTTTTCGTACTCATGTGGATGAGTTCACACTTCTCATTATTTAGAGTCAATTGCCAATTTTTACACCATATTGATATCTTATTTAGATCATTCTGCAGTTGGTTTTGATCTTCAGATGACTTTACTATACGATAAATGACAGCGTCATCTGTAAACATCCTAAGAGAGCTGCTCAGATTTTCTCCCAAATCGTTTATGTAGATAAGGGACAGCAGAGGACCAATAAAACTACCCTGTGGAACACCAGATAACACCTCTGTTTTAGTCAATGCCTTACCATAGATTACTACAAACTGTATCCTCTCTGACAGGAAATCCCCTAACCAGTCACAAATCTGGGTTGATATTCCATAACCATGGAATTTGATTAAAATCCATTTGTAAGGTATAGTTTCAAAACCCTTCTGGAAATCTAGAAATAAGAGATCAATTTGAGAGCCCTTGTCGATAGCACTCATCACTTCGTGTGAGTAAAGAGCTAATTCCAGGAAATACTCCCTAACACACTAGCTTAAAATTTGAATACTTACGTGCACCATTGCCATATGGAAAGACAAGATGTTTATGGGTCTATGAGTCACTTAGTGAGTATGTTCTGAAGAAAGAATTAGCATTTGAATCACCTTGGTTCAGCATGTGTCCTGTGGCCTAGTAGGAAAAAAATCCACCATGGGCCTGATAACTTGTTCCATGCATGATGGCATCAATGCGTACAAGGTGTGGCTGGCATCCTGTAGTAAAGCCATCCATGCTGCATTCACCAGGCTCCAAAATTCACCTGTGATAGTTGGCATTGGTTCACAGCAATGAAGTTTCACCATAGGCCACACATTTTTATTAATGACAATTCTGATGATCTGGTGGCCCGGGACAAATGGCTGACATCCTGTAACACTGAGAAGGTACGTGTTAGTGCAGCAACGTGAGGCCGTGCATTACTTTGCTCAAAAATAGCACCTGGATTGTCATGCAGAAAGGGTACAGCTAAAGGTTACATGATGTCATTCACGTAAGTTAAACTACTCTCAGCATCCTGGACACACACCAACTATGAATTTCGGTTGTACCAAATAGCACTTCCATACCATAAAGATGTGTGTCAGTGCTATACGTTTCATGTGAATGCAGTCACTGTGATGCTGCTCCCCTTGCCTGCGACAAACCAAAACGCAGCCATCATTTTCAAATTCTCCCAAAAACACTATTTGGTGCCATTTCTGTCCACAGCAACATAGTCCTGTAAACCATTGCCTTGTAGTATGTTTGTGCACATTAGTCAAAGGTAGGTGGCAAAGTGGATGTTAAGCATGTAACCCGTGCCATAACAAACGACAACAGAATGTCACCCCTGATAGTGTACGATGTGTTACACTGTTGCTCCAGAGCCGAGGACATTGCAGATCGGTCCTGAAATTCCACTTCGATGAGGTGTCTTATCTCCTTGAAAGGTGGTCTGGGTGGTACTATCTGACTCATCTCATTGTGTACTACAGCCTCCTGTGAACCATTCCGCACACACCCATTAGCACCGCCAAAACACATTGTCCCACACAAGCGGCAGTTTCCCAGTTGTATGCATCACATTTTCTCGTGCCAATAATGTCCCCTCTTTCAAAACTCACTGATTTAACAGTACAGGGTGTACCTTTCAAACCTACCTGATTTCAAAGACCCACGAATGGGAAATTACAGTAGATACAACAATGTAAAATGCACCACAGAGAATTTATTTATCATCAATACACCTCTACATGTGAAACCATTTGTAGCAAGAAGGATATCAAGTCTATGTTCAACTTCTTTCCAAGTCCATTATAAGCATTTCCTCTGTTAATGTTTCAATCTCATTAGTGATATGATGTCGCAACATAGGAATATCGTCCACTTTAGTTACATACACTCGGTCCTTCACGAATTCCCACATGAAAAAAATTAAGCAGCGAAATGTCAGATTCGAACGTGGTGGCCAGGCAATGGGTCCTCTGCATCCAATCCAACGATTGGGAATTTTCCAAACAGCCATTGACTGATGCAGCGGAGCCCTATCTTGTTGAAAAATGATGTTAGGTTGCAAGTCTTGTATCTGATGGTACACAAATTGCTCCAACATGTCCAGATATACTGACCCATTCACCATTTGTTCCACAAAGAACAGTCCAACAATCCTGTTGTGCATTATCCCACACCAGACATTTAGTTGAGGGCTATCACGAACATGTTTAATAACAATGTGCTGATTTGTGCACCCCAGATCCAAACAGTATGCCTATTAATCCTTCCTGATATATAAAAGGTTGCCTCTTCTGAGAATAAACATCTTTCCAGGAAGCTAGCATCTGTATCAATATGCTGCAGCATATCTGCAGCAAATTGTTGCCGGTGTGGATTGTCATTTGACATCAGATGTTGCAGAATTTGGACTTTGTAAGCACACATTCAAAGACGCTGGTGAACTACACAATGCAATGTTGTTTGAGGTGCATCAAGTTGCGTAGATGCTTTACGAATTGACTATATGTGGGCTTCTGAGAAATGTTTCGAATTGACTATATGTGGGCTTCTGAGAAACATTTGTCTGATGTCCTCCACTGTCTGTTCTGTAACTCCATAATATGCACTGCCAGAATGTTTCAGAACACTTCCTGTGGTCAGAAACTTCCTATACCATTCCTTAATTGTTTTCGTATTAAGTGGATATTCATACATGATAATTTCTTTGCACAAGATTGGCGATTTTGTTTTTGCAAACCACACTACTGCTTGCGCGCACTGCTGTGGAGTCGCCATTTTCACTTCATGTGATCATGCTGCCCTCTGCAACAATACTTGGCACTTCTGAAGCAAGAATATAAATTCTTTGAGACACTCTACATTGTAGTGTGTCCCTCATTGTCATATCTACTGTGGTTTTCATTTCCTGGGTCTTTGAAATCTAGGTGCTTTGGATGGGACACCCTGTCTAGTTTGCACATACATCTGCTAGGCCCCGTGCACATCTGCTCAAGGTACACTGATCCATTTCCTTTGGTTTGCAGTGACAATGATAGCTGTAGGAACATTTACCAGTTGGTGGTGTTGCATCACAATATTGATGTTGACCGTGAACCCACAGGCAGACATGGTTCAGATGCTGATCATTTCTGCAGAATATAGTAAGAAGTCCTGTGAATATAAACTTCCTATCTCAAATCTTTTGAGGTGTTCTTTTTTTCCCTGAAAATGAGTGTATATTCATTGATAATATTATGGCTAAAAGAACATTTTTAATACGCTATGTAATTATGATGGATATCTTCTGAAAATCAGCACTGTAACACTATATAGTTCTCACCCATTTCTGTATGGAACATTGAGGCTTAATAATTATTCAGGGCACACCAGTTCAAAAATAAATTAAGGAAATGGTGGTACAGGGTGACAAATATTTCTTGAGGCTTAATAATTATTCAGGGTACACCAGTTCAAAAATAAATTAAGGGAAATGGTGGTACAGGGTGACAAATATGGAAAAAGTTGCTAATGTGAATTCTGTGTAATACATCATTTGTGTCAGTATTTGAAAGTAGTTTAAAATCCAGAATTTGGTAAATAAAGCAATTAAAATATAGATTTTTAGAAGCAATAGAGAGCCTTTATTTCTTGCATTACTGCACTGGTTCGATGAACCCTCTGCCAGGTACTTAAATGTGATTATCAAAGTATCCCATGTAGATAATACACAAAATGGGTTTCAGTCTCAAAGGGGGCAGGTCAGACACGGGAAGAAAGCAGACCTAGAAACCATTGGTGTAATAGTTGTAAATTGTCGTAGCTGTGTTGGGAAAATTCCAGAGCTCCAAGCGCTGATAGAAAGTACTGAGGCACAAATCGTTATAGGTTCTGAAAGCTGGCTGACACCTGAGATAAATTCGGCCAAAACTTTTTCAAAGGGCCAAAAGGTCTTCAGAAAGGATAGAATAAATAAAACAGGGGGTGGCGTGTTTATTGCTGTTACAAACGGTTTATCCTGCAGCGAAATTGAGGCAGATACTTCCTGTGAATTGGTCTGGGTAGAGGTTATACCTGACCACCAGAATAAATTAATAATTGGATCTTTTTATCGGCCCCTGATTCAGACGATGCGGTTGCAGAAATGTTCAAAGAAAGCTTGAATCATATTTCAAATAGGTATCCAAAGCATACTGTTATAATTGGTGGCGACTTTAATTTACCCTCGATATGTTGGCATAATTACGTATTCAAAACCGGGGGCAAATATAAAACATCGTCCAAACTAGTTCTGAATGCTTTTTCTGAAAACTACTTCGAACAGTTAGTTCATGAACCCACTAGAATAGTACGTGGTTGCGAAAATACTCTTGATCTCCTAGCAACAAATAATCCCGAGATAGTAAAGAGCATCAAAACAGACACAGGGATTAGCGAACATAGAGTTGTAGTAGCGAGACTAAATATCGACATTCCCAAATACACCAAAAATAAACGAAAAATATATCTATTCAATAAAGCAGATAAAAATTCGCTTCACGCTTTCCTGAGTGATAGCCTCCAGTCTTTCAAAACTAAAAATGCGAGTGTAGATCAGTTGTGGCTTACTTTCAAAGACATAATATCAGTAGCAATCGAGAGATTTATACCAAATAAATTAATAAAAGAGGGGGCTGACCCCCCGTGGTACACAAAACAGGTCAGATCACTGTTGCAGAAACAAAGAAAAACGCATGCAAAATTTAAAAAGACACAGAATCCGCAAGACTGGCAATTATTTACCGAAACTCGCAACCTAGCGCGGACTTCAATGCGAGAAGACTATAGTAGTTTCCACAATGAAATCCTGTCTCGTAATCTTGCAGAAAATCCAAAGAAATTCTGGTCATATGTGAAGTACACTAGCGGCAAAACACAAACAATACCTTCACTACACGATAGCAATGGTAATACTACCGACGACAGGACTGCTAAGGCAGAATTACTAAACACAGCTTTCCGAAATTCTTTCACCAAAGAAGACGAAGTGAACCCTCCAGTATTCAATCCAAGAACAGCTGCCAGCATGCGAAACTTAGAAGTAGATGTTCCTGGAGTAGTAAAACAACTTAAGTCTCTAAACAAAAATAAATCTTCCGGGCCAGATTGTATACCAACTAGATTCCTCTCAGAGTATGCTGATGCAATAGCTCTGTACTTAGCTATAATTTACAACAGATCACTCAGTGAAAGATCCGTACCCAAAGACTGGAAAGTTGCCCAAGTGACTCCAATATTCAAGAAAGGCAATAGGAGTGATCCCCAAAATTACAGGCCTATCTCATTGACGTCGATTTGCAGTAGGATTTTGGAACATATACTTTGTTCGAATATTATGAACTACCTCGAAGAGAACGACCTATTAACCAATAGTCAGCACGGATTCAGAAAGTATCACTCTTGCGAAACACAGCTTGCCCTTTATTCATTTGAAGTGTTAAGTGCCATCGACAAGGGATCTCAAATCGATTCCATATTTCTGGATTTCCGGAAGGCTTTTGACATTGTACCTCACAAGCGGCTTCTAATGAAATTGCGTGCTTATGGAATATCTCCCCAATTGTGCGATTGGATTCACGATTTCCTATCAGAAAGGACACAGTTCATTGTAATTGACGGTAAGTCATCGAGTAAAACAGAAATGATATCTGGCGTTCCACAGGGAAGCGTTATAGGTCCCCTACTCTTCCTCGTGTTTATAAACGATTTAGGAGATAATCTGAATAGCTCCCTTAGACTGTTCGCGGATGATGCTGTCGTTTATCGGTTGGTGAAGTCAACAGAAGACCAAAGCAACTGCAAAGCAATTTAGACAAAATTTCTACTTGGTGCGAAAATTGGCAATTGACACTAAATAAAGAAAAGTGTGAAGTAATACACATGACCACTAAAAGAAATCCGCTGAACTTCAATTACGCGATAAATCAGTCAAACCTTAAGGTCGTAAATTCTACCAAATACCTAGGAGTTACAATTACGAACAACTTTGACTGGAGAGAACACATAGAAAATATTGTGGGAAAGACAAACCAAAGGTTACGTTTCATTGGCAGAACGCTTAGGAAGATGCACCAGCTCCACCAAAGAGACTGCCTACATCACACTTGTGCGTCCTCTCCTGGAGTACTGTTGCCCCTTGTGGGACCCTCACCAGGTGGGACTGACGGAAGATATTGAGAAGGTTCAGAGAAGGGCAGCTCGTTTTGTTTTATCACGTCACGGGGGGGGGGGGGGGGAAAGCGACACGGAAATGTTGCACGAATTGGGGTGGAAATCATTAAAAGAAAGACGTTATTCATTGCGGCGTGATCTGTTTGCGAAGTTTCAATCACCGACTTTTAGTTCTGAATGTGAAAATATTTTGCTAGCACCCACCTACTTAGGGAGACACGACCATCGCAATAAAATAAATCAGATCGAAAACGGAACGATTTAGGTGTTCTTTCTTCCCGCGCACTATTAGAGAATGGAACGGTAGAGAAAAGTTATGAAGGTGGTTAATGAACCCTCTGCCAGGCACTTAAATGTGATTTGCAGAGTATCTATGTAGATGCAGATGTAGATGGTCTTGAGTTTTTTACATTTTATGTATTTATTCTTTATTTGTTGTGTGCAGGATCTTGATGCTCTGAAATCTACACGATGTCCTTTTAACTCATTGTCCAACTGACTCGTTAATTCTCATTCAAGCATTTAAAAAAACATTTGTACACGGCTGCAAGGTCTGATATTTCGCTGTTGTGTGGCCCTGTCTGTGAAAGGTTGGGATACGCCTGACAGGATGTGAGCAGGAAGTACTGACTGTGTGGATCGGGCAGGTCTTGCACTTATTTTGTCTGCAGGGATATGATTATGTAGCAATGGTTTGACGATTGAAGTGTCACGGGGATGTAGCAGGATGTTGAACAGGTAGAGTGGGCAATAGAGTATGATTTTAGGGTTGTGGTAGGGCAGTGGTTTCAGGGCAAATGATTATCAGAGCCATGATGAGGGATATGGTTCAGTTGTTCAGTTCTAGATTATACAGTGTGATGTGGACGTACTGCTTCATAAGAAGGTCCCTCCCCTCCCTTTTTCCTCCTTTTTTCTTACTGTTAGTCCTTTGTAGATAGTTGCATCATTTTTCTTTACCAGTCTTTTACTTTGTTGACAGACTGAACAATGGCTGCTGGTTATATGTTAAGTTATAAATATTGTACCACAAGTATTTAGTTATGAAGAAAAACTATTTTCACCTAATTAATTATTTAAGTGCCTGAGTAATAATTTTTGTTCTTAATTTCAGGCATTAAAGACAAAAGTTATTGGACAGGCTGTCTTGTACACAGAGGTAATGACCAGTTGTATGGATGTGCTGGAAGGAGCGGAGTTGTTGGATGGTCTGGCAGTTGTTACACACAGGCAAACTCGTGGCAAAGGTAAAACTGTAGACACACACACACACACACACACACACACACACACACACACACATACACATACACTCTTTTCATAAAACCAGATTTCTGAAAGTTTTGAAAGGATGTTTAAGGGCTATTTTCTTACTATTTCAGTTATCAATAATAGATTATAGATAATAATGGACAGTAAGACTATAACTACCTGCAGGCATGCATGTAAAGTAGACAATAAACTTCACACAACGTAAATTTTCGGACATGGTCTGGCCTCAACCTAAGATAACTTATCATCCCTACACCCCATACCTAAGCTCCCTCCCCTCCCCTCCCTCCTCACCCCCATCGGGCCACTCACTATCCCTCCAATTCATGTCTTTCTTCCAACTATGTGTTTCCCCCCTTTTACTTTTTTTATTTATCTTCTTTGAAATTTGAAATGTCCCTTTAATTAATGTTTATTTATTATCATTATTACTATTTTTTATCATTTTACAATTCCCCACTCCCTCCCTCACACACACCTCCACTTTTTCGCTTTTACCAAGCAGTGGTAACATACTGGACTTGCATTCAGGAGGACGGTGGTTCAAATCTGGCTATCCAGATTTAAGTTTTCCGTGATTTTGTAAATTACTCCAGGCAAATGTTGGGATGGTCCATTTGAAAGGGCATGGCCAATTTCATTTCTCATCCTTACCCAAAAACTCTGAGCATAAGCTCCATATCTAATGACAACACTGTTGATTGAATGTTAAACCCTAAAATTCCTTTCTTCCTTCTCTTTACTGCTTTCCACGCTACAATCACATTCCTGCCTATCGGATCCTTTACAATCTGTCATCCAATGTGGAATGTTCCATCACCTCTTCTGCCCGCATCCTTTCCTCTGCTGACTCAATTTCAAGATGCTTGTTGTGCTGGAGTGGCCAGAGATGGTGGCCACGTGTGCATAGTTATGTCTGAGTGGTTGTGTAGATGTGTGTTTCTTTTTCTGATGAAGGCCATGGCTGAAAATTTAAGTTGTGTGAATGACATTGTCTATTTTATGTGCCTGTCTGTGGCTCAATGATAGGCTTTACGGTGAATTGTTATTTATTATTGACATTCCCATCTGGATTTCCCATTGTTAGATTTCGGTTATCAGTTAGTTTTAATCTCTAAATTGGTGATATAGTTACTCAAGTGTACATGTATATACTCCTAAGTAATTATAGCTGTTGTATTCTCAAACACATTAAATACCACTGAAAACTGAACACACCTTCATCAGCTGCTGACTTTTTGTCTAGCAGGTACCCAACATAACTAAACAACTCCTGCTCTCCCTATCTGGCATTAGCCTGTGGCGTGCTGCCTACACTTGTCCTGCTCGTGCCTCTGGTGGCGGTGCGCACTATTTGAATGTGCACTCACCCTTACTACTTCACAGCAATAGCCAAGTAACATTGATCTGCAAATAAATTTAAGCTGTTCATTTATAGTTATTTTATTGCTCTACCTAATGTATCAGGTAATTGGCATATGTGGGGAAACCAATATGGAACATAAACTATTTTTACTTGTCAGGATGGGTTTGTGCCTTCTGTGGGCATGTTAGGTAGGTAGATGATTTGGGAAATGGATGAAATGTGTTTGGAAGTCTTCAAGCAAACTAGTGGTGGCACACAACTGTCTTTTATTAATTTTTTCTGCTTAAACAGTATTCTGAGAATTCTTGGCCATTTCAGGGCATTGAAATAAATTCATTGGTGCCTCCATTGAGAGAATCTTTGCTCTTGAGAACCAACACCTTCAACCTATTACCCACAACCTACCCTCATGTATAACAGATACCAACCATTTCCTCCACTGACTCTCCACAGTTCCTGTTCCTTTACCACCTGGTACCAAGCTTGTCACAGTTGATGCCACCTCCCTCTACACCAGCATCCCTAAAATGCTCATCACCTTGCTGCTGTGGAACACTACCTTTTACAACACCCAAATAACTCCAAGCCCACAACCTCCTTCCTCATTACCTTGACAAACTACATCCTCACCAGCAATTACTTCTCCTTTGAAGGCATCATCTGCAAATAAATTTGTGGCACAGCCATGGGCATCCGTATGACACCTTCCTACGCTGACCTGTTCATGGGCCATCTAGAGGAATCCTTCCCGACTACTAAGAATCCCAAACCTCCTCATCTGGTTCAGATTCATTGATATCTTCATAATATTGACTGAAGGTGAGGAAACATTATCCACATTCCTTCAAAACCTCATCATCATCTCCTCCATTCACTTCACCTGGTGCTACTCAACCCAACAAGCCACCTTCCTTAATGTTGACCTCCACCTCAAAGGTGGCCTTATCAGTACCTCCGTCCACATCAAACCTACCAACCATCAGCAATACCTCCATTTCGACAGCTGCCACCCATGCCACCCTTTCCATACAGACTAGCTACCCATGGTCATCGCATCTGCAGTGACAAGCAGTCGTTCTCGAAATATCCCAAACGCCTCACTGAGGCCTTCACTGACTGCAATTATTCTCCAAACCTTGTCCAGAAAGAAATCCCATGAGCCCTGTCAGTCCAGTCACCCCTCAAATCCTCCACACCCACTGTCTGACCTTAAAGGAGCACTCCTCTTGTGACCCAGGACTGGAGCAGTTAAACCATGTTCTCTACCAGGGTTCCAACTATCTTTCATCCTGCTCTGAAATGAGAAGTACCCTACCCAATATCCTCCCCACTCCCACCCCCACCCCCCTACAGAAATATAATGCCACTCACGAAACCTACATAATATCCTTGTTCAGCCCTACTCAAGCCATGCTCCCAAGCTCTTACCCCATGGCTCATTTCCCTACAATAGACCCAGATGCAAAATCTGTACTTTCCACCATCTCACCACCACGTACTCCAGTCCTCTCACATGCATTTCCTATACCATAAAAGCAGGGCAACCTGTGAAAGCAGTCATGTTATCTGCAAACAGCTGCAACCACTGTACAGCTTTCTACGTGGCCATCACCAGCAACAAGCTGTCTGTCTGGATGAATGTCTATCATCAAATTGTTGTAGATATGGCTCACTTCAATAATTGCTGCATAGCCTGTGCATATGGATCCTCTCCACAGATACCAGCTTTTCTGAAATGTGCAGGTGGGAACTCTCCTTACAATATGTCCTAGACTTCCTCAATCCCCCAGGCCTAACCTCTGCTAGTTCCTGCTCCCACCAACCTCTCCTCCCCTTCCTTGCCCACACTCTAGCACCTCTCATCCCACCACAGACCCCAGTCCCTTCCCTTCCTTCCATCAGAGAGCACTGGCATATTCCCCCACTCCCACCAGCATATCTCCCCTCCATTCCTGCTTTCTTCTCCATGCCTCTTCCTTACCCTCACCAGTAGTTGCTCTCGCCTAGGCCTTGCTGAGTTCTGCAGACTGATCACATTGGCCAGAGATGGTGGTCATGTTTGTGTGAGTGTGTGCGCATGTGTTTTCCTAACCAATGAAGGTAGTAATGGCCAAAAGCTATTAAGTTGTATCTATTATTTGCACCTTTCTGCATCTCATCAGATGTCTCTGTAGTGAGTAGCAGCCTAGACTTCTCAAGAATATTGTTGCAGCCTTCCTGGAATTTCCATTGTTTGAAGGTGAAAATTTGTGCTGAATAGGTATTTGAACTGCCACTAATGTCAACCAATGGTGTCTGTTCTTTTGGACATGTCCAAAAAGAATAGATGCTATCAGTAATTGTATATATGACCCCAACAGCCAAGAGACAATTTCTGTGCAAAACACACACATTAGCTCGATTCCTTGTGGGGATCCAGCATAGGCTGCAAGCAAGAGGAACTAATGGGCAGGGGGGCACTATCATCATAGTGTGTTATAAGTTGAGAATTTTGGCAGAAAGGGAATTGTGCCTGGATAGCCTAATTGGTCAAGGCTGCCGGTGACCCAAAGCTAGAAATACAGGTTTAAATCCTGGTCCAACACAGATCTTCAACTTCACCATTGAATTTATTTCAATGCTCTGAAACAGTCAAGGTGTTTGAAAACCTCGAATTTGTAAAGCTCTATTACTTATCAATAAATCTCAATAGCTCCAGATAGGTGCCACTCATTCCGATTGGAAATAAGTAGACCAGTGTCCCCAATTCATGAGCTCTCCAATACCATGGATCTACTTCCTTGGCCATTGTCACCTTCCAGCTACCTTACTCTGTTTATTCAGAATGAAACTTTCATTCTGCAGCGGAGTGTGCGCTGATATGAAACTTCCTGGCAGATTAAAATTGTGTGCCGGAATCGGGACTTGAACCTCCCAGTTTCTAGTCCCGGTTCCGGGACACAATTTTAATCTGCCAGGAAGTTTCATCCTTTGTTTATATTACATTTTACCTCTCACCCTAAAATACTGCTTTGTAGCCTACCCTCCTGACCAAAATACATCTTTAAAATATTTCATAAAACTCTTCCATCATATTATTTCATAATAACCGATTTCTTGGAAGTTTGTCGATTTACTGGGTTTTTGTGAACTGTGTCTTGGCAAACCTGGAGAGGTTTAACTGACATCATAAAGTTGCACGAACATCTCGCACCCATATGGTACCTCAGAAAATTGGTGCTTTGGGTCAGTTACACATAATGTTGAAATAGAAGATGTAAATTGTGATTTCATTGCAACTCCTAAACCGTACTTGCTCTTTGCTGAGTTGCCCTGGTTACAATCCATACTAGTTTCCAAAGACACACAATTACTATGTATTATGAGTCTGATCTAAAAGCATCTGTAATGTGTTACCCGAACTTAACTATTTACAGTGCTCATTCTACTCTACAAAATTCATATGTACAAGAAAAATCTACAATTATTTTGGCCTGTTTGCAAGTATTTTAGGCACCCATGGTTTCACACTTTTACAACACAAGTAGCACGCCCATGATACTGGTTTGCATATTGACATTTTCTGATGGCAAATCAGCAAATCATATTGTGTGAATTGGTGCACAGGGCTGAATTTACATGCAAATTACTTTGCATTCAAATTATTGTGTTAGGGGTTTGGCCTTCATGACTTTTTCCAATACTACAACTGAGTCTACACCCAACATATTTACAATAAGGATACCAGGACACAAGACTACTAGGATGTAAAGATACAAAATGTACAAATTCCAAAAGTGAAAATAAAAGGCTGTGCTGCTGCCTGCATCTTTTGCTATCCATGTTGAAGCACCACTTACAGTCTGTTGACATCAGAATTATATATATATCTTCTTCATTGACATTGATCACTCAATCTTCAAACCATCTCTGTTCTGTTGATGGCTGCTTGCAGCCTTGTCCCCAATGAGTACCAAAATGTTGCAGGTCAGTGGTAGCTATGGGGAACTGGAAAACCAGAGTGAAACATACACAGTTGTTGCTTGTATGGTTGGGTTTATGTCTTTTATGGGCATGTAGGGTCTGTGTATGATCTGGGAGATAGTTGAAATGTATTGAAAAGGCTGCAGAGAAATCAAGGTGATCACAGTTCTTTATTACTTTATATTCAGCTTAGACTGTAATCTGAATGCTGTCTATTCCCTGGCACAAGTCATTCTTTCCTTTTCAATGTTGAGTAGCTGTAGCTGTGTGTGATGATGTGCAGAATGTGACATACGCATGCTGCCCCAGAGGCAGAGTGCTAAGCTGGTGTCTTTCAGTGTTTAGGCTGAGGTGGCATGATGTAGCCCTGCTCCTTACACCAATGCCCGTCGATGTCTTCTCTACTGCTGCGGTGTACTAGCAGCATGGTTATAATGTAGCCTCAAGTTGAAGTCTGGACCGATTCTGATAAGCAGGGGGGGGGGGAGGGAGTGTTGGCTACGCAGGCACAGCAGACAGAAGGGGGCCCACTTTTGCAGCTTGGTGATGACTGATTTGCAGCATAGACTCGTAGCAACAGATGAATCAGAGCAGGCACTGTGTGTGTGGTCCTGCTGTGCAGAATACGATCTATTCAGCTTGGCCTGCATTCATATTTCCCTTCTCAATATTGAAACCTGTGGCAAGGGTGATGTTTTAATGTCATCGGGAACCTCATAGAATGAGGGAGTTGTCGAAGATGTGGCTCAGTTGACTATAGGTCGATCAGGCTGTGGAGATTGTGTGATATAGGGGTATGTCCTGATGCTTGGGGTGTGACAATACAGCAACTGATGGTGCTATGAAGTTGCAGATTTCAGTGCCAACTTCTGATTTTAGATTCCCTCTGGTTCATTAGAGTAGATGTGTAGATATTTAATATTACATAACACATGCATTTTGTGATATTAGTGGTAATATTTACAACATGTGGTGGTGATCATAAAGGGAGTATCAGGAGCTGGTCACTTAAATCTTTAGGCCTTCCCTGAACTCGGTTTTAGTTGCGAACTCTCTGTTTGTAGGTGCTGATAACTTACCAAAAATATTTCATTGGTTAACTGAACTATTGGTTGAGACATGGTTATGTTTCTCATAACAAAATTAATTAAGAAATGAATATACTGGGAAGTGATATTTAGAATAACCCAATTCTGTGAACAAGTTTATATTGAATATTTTAAATTCACATCACAAATAAATCATATTTCATGATTTTGGATTCCAAATTAGAATAGGACACTATGGAATTAAGTTAGTAATGTTTGTCAGGTTTGTTTTCCAGTGTGAAAAATCCAATGCATTTAAAGATTCTCTATACATTTAGCAGGTCTGTGGTTTAGGCACTGATTTACTATAGTCCCTGTGCAGTTCAGCTGCTGATATCTAGTGTAAGCAAAAGTAGGTTGTAAGCTCTCAAGGGTTTTAGTTATCAGTGATCTGTCAGTATTATAAGAAATCTGCTTACTTCAAAGCTCCTTACATTCTTTGGGTTGCAGAAGTTCAAATGTTCAAATGTTTGTGAAGCTTATGGGACTTAACTACGGGGTCATCAGTCCCTAAACTTACAAACTACTTATGAACTATTTACGAACTAGGACAGCACAAATATCCATGCCCGAGGGGGGATTCAAACCCCCGACCGTAGTGGCCGTGCTGACCGTGACTGGAGCGCCTCAGTCACCTCGGCCACGTTGCAGAAGTGATAAATTGGTTAATTATTGGAGATAACAATACAGTTTATAACACTCCAGCTAACAGGATGAAAATTGAGACTTAGAGGCCTTTGCAAATATGGAATTAGATGGATTCGAGCTATTAAAATGATAAATGATATGATTTAGAAACATTTTATACATTTCATGATATTATGGGTTTAGGTAATTTATCTGGTGTGTGACAGATTGTAGCACAGTTATTAACATGTTGCTGTCTCATTCTTAATGGTGGATGTTTCAGCACCAGCCAGGGCAGACGCATCGCATTAGGTGTGAGGCTCTGATGTGGCTGCCATTGAGAGCCCAGTAATAGCATACCATGGCTATTTTCATTCACTTCTTTCATATGGCATCATATTTTGGGATAATTTATCACTGAGTAAACAAGTATTCATTGCTCAAAAGCATGTAATCAGAGTAGTTGCTGGAGCCCACCCAAGATCATTCTATAGACATCTAGGGATTTTCACAGTGATTTGTTATTAATAAACCAACCCATTTCAAAAGTAATGGCAGTGTGCACAACTAAAACACTAGGAGAAAGGATGATTTTCACTATTCAAGGTTAAATTTAACTTTGGCAGAGAAAGCAGTAAATTATGCTGCTGCAAAAGTCTTTGGTCACTTACCAAATAACATCAAAAGTTTAACAGATAGCCAACTTCCATTTAAAAAGAAGTTAAAAGCATTTTTCAATGACAACTCCCCGTACTCAGTAGATGAATTTTTAGATAGAAATTTACAAAGTAAATAAAAAATGAATATCTTGTAGCATCTCATAAAGATACTTTTTATTTAACTGACATGTTCCACTTCAGTAAGAAATATGTAATTTATTATCTATGAAACAAGTATTAATGTAATCTAATCTAGTCTTAACATTGTATCTGGTATGCGTTTGTATTAAAAAGCATATGCTAGAGATATACTTCATAATAATGATTAATTTGGGACTAGACACTGAAGGTAGAAAAGACATAATAGCTGTTGATCAAGTATCTTGCATAGTGTTGCATTATGACCAGTGATAAGTATTGTCTCTACTTCGTACACCAGCAGTTCAGGAATGACACTGCTGTAGGTTTCCAGCTTAATTATGAATGAGTCTTAATTCTATAAAGACGAAATTTGAATGGCTGTATTAATAAAAAGTCTTTTGTGTTAACATTTGTCTAGAGTCTTGTATGGTACATGACCATAAGTGAAATGTAGATGATAAGCATAAGCAGCTCAGTCAAGAAGACAGAAGCTTTTGAAATGTAGTTCTACAGGAGAATTCTGAAGGCTTGATCACATAACGAGTAGAAACTGAATAGAATTGAGAAGAAATGAGGAGGTGCTGAATAAAATATGGAGGAATACAAAAAGTCACAAAATCTGACTGAAAGGAGAGATTGGTATATAGGACACATTCTGAGACATCAAGGGATCACTGCAAAGATAGAGGAGGGGGGGAGAGGGAGGGAGAGAGACGGTCCATGCAGTCAGCGATAGATGTTCAACATAACTTTTTACTTAATCTTCTTACTCAGAGTTTCATATAACACTTTTAATTACTTAGTAAAATTATGAAAATTTTACTGGTCAGGCCCCACTCATGACCATTATGGTTGTTATCTCGACTTCAGAATTCAGTGAACCAGCACTCAGGTCTGCAAGTGCATATTTTAGGCCTGAGAGGATTACTTTACACATGTTAAAATGTTTGTAAATCTAAGGGAGCAAACTGCTGAGGTCGTGTGTGTGTGTGTGTGTGTGTGTGTGTGAGAGAGAGAGAGAGAGAGAGAGAGAGAGAGAGAGAAGGAAAAGCAGGTGGAGCATATCCAACTTTGCCGTTCTTCGTAATCAGGTTCAAATCGATATGGCTTGCAGTAGTTATTTTGAGATGGATACGCTTGCAAATGATGGAGTAGGGTGCAGGGTCGCATCAAACTAATCTTTGGATTGAATTCAACAACAACAACATTTTGAGTATTGTTGAACAACCATTCTGGCTATGACAGTTAGCACCCTTTGATCTTCCCATTCCAAATTCCCAAGAATTGTTTAACAGGAAATTTTATAACTGAGCTGGAGACTTTTACAAACACATCTTAATCAATCTTTCCAAAATTCCACTGTGTGTTTAAATGTGGGGTACAGTTGTAAGAGACTTATTTATATTGAGAGCAAGGACGGAAGGGTACTTGAGTTTGTGGCTAATAATTTGCTGAGGATATGTCATTTGCATTCTTGAATCTTGCCTGAGCTCTAGTAGTTTGTTTTAAAATTGTTCATGTTTTCTAATTTATGTTCTGTAATATTGGTTTTAATTTCTAGGTCGGAGCGGAAATGTTTGGATAAGTCCTGAAGGATGTGCAGTTTTTTCGCTTCATCTTCATATTTCAAGAAGTTCTTATTTAGGACAACATCTATTGCTAGTACAGCATCTAGCAGGACTTGCCATTGTTTCATCAATTTGCTCTTTGCCAGGATATGAGGTATGTGTTACTTGCACTGTTTATTATAGTATAAATAGTTACATAGATGCTAATTAAACAATTTGTAGTATTTCGTGGCAGTAATACTAACAGTCAATTTATAATAAACTGATGTAAATTATTTTGGGCTTGTGACATATAGAACAGAACTGATGATTCTGATATATCAATGCTGGTAGTTATTGGTATTAGCAGTTATGAAATATACAGCTGCTTTCATATTTGTTTCCACTTACAATGATAGTAGCTACTATAATTGTATACTTGTGTATTGTGTTGCAAACATGATTACTCATATCGGTGACTGATGGCGGGGATCTTCCAAGGACATGAATACCATTACACAGTTGCTCATATGATGATGGCCAAGCAAAAGCTAAAATAAATTTGTTTAATTTTGAGTATCAATGCCTGTGGAAGATGCTATCTTTGTAATTGTGGAACTACATATTGTATATATTGGTATATATGTATATTATGAGCTGCTCAACACTATTGTTATAAGCTAGTCCTTTGAAAAGTGAATAATAACTTTGCAACACTTTTATACCAACCAAGTAAATGTGTAGTTAGTTGTGTACATCTTGTCAGTTGTTGCACATCTCAACAAGTATCATATGGGACCACCTCTCTGTAAATAACATCAGCATCTGCAAACAGTAGTAGAGAACTGTTGACACCAGTTACTAACTCTTTTGTATGTGCTGTAAGTAACTTACAGTACACTTCCCTGAAGCATCCTAGTTGTTAAATTGGTTCCAAAAATGAATCTCCATTGAGAACTACTACCCAAGCTCTATAAAGCAAGAATATCATTGCCCTTGTCTTTTTGATGTGCTGTGGTTTATGCTGTTGTCCTATTAACATAGCAACTACAGAGTTCTTCAGAAGCACAGCCTGCCCAGAAATTATGTGTAACGTTCCTGTTGTGGTTTCGTGTGCTATATTTGACATGGCCACTGTTAGATTCCACGCAACTGACTGTAGGGGCGCTGCTCTCAAAATAATACTATGGCAGCGCCAATCAGAACGCAGTGCGGGGAAGTGCGGAGCAACAAAGACAGTTCTTGTTCAACCACTTCAGTGTACCCATGTAATTGCTTTTCAAGTGTGTTTTGTTATGTATGAATTCCGGAAGTGGAAATAAAGTTCATTTAAAGTTACTACACTTTATTGGCGACAAGTTTGGGAGTTTCTGTCTGTTTTAGTTACGTGAACATTGGTATTATGGCAACTCTAGAGCAGGTTCTACGCAACTTAATCATTTCTGTCCACACTGATGCCCGCCTGTCAGCATTGACAATTCCCACGTTTCCCCCACATGATGAGGCGGCGGAGGACTGGATAGACTACAAGAAATGGCTTTCAGCGTTGCTGGCCAACAAACCTGTAAGTCTTTATTCCTTTCATGGATATCACCAAACTTGTATCAACTGTTGTCTCAACTCGCACCGTTGAAAGAACCTTCCTTGTTGTCGTTTGTTGAAATCTGTAATCTTCTTTCCACATATTTTCAAAAACAGATGCACGTCATAGCATCTCGTGTTGCATTTTATAGGTGCAAAAAACAGCCTCATTAGATCTATCATGCTTGGGCTACTGAATTACAAGGACTCAGTCACAAATGCCAATTCGTAACGGAAATTCACAAGGAATCATATGCCGACTCTATGCTTAGGGATGCGATTTTGCGTTCTGCGCTGGATAAAGAAGTTCGTCAACGAGCTCTTCAGTTAGATAATCCCACATTGTATTAAGTACTTTCCATAGCTCAGTCCTTTGAAATCACTCATGCCACGGGCACTCAATTAGAAGCACGGGGTGATATATGCGAGATACAGCCAGGTCGGGCAGATGTTGATGCGCCAGGTACTAACGCAAACGAGGATGTTGCCACAGTAAACATGTGCCTGCAGTGTCGGCCATGTAGTCAAAACAACATGAAGCAGCAAATCAGAGGTTTGTGTTCTCTTCCTTCCTGCCCTCGTTGTTTCACTAAACATGCGCGTGAAGATTGTCCACAGCGTTGGGCGACTTGCCACCCATGCAAAAAGACGGGACATGTTTCGTCTGTTTGCAAGTCAGAAAAAGTAGATGATGTGCACAACGGGGTAGCCGGTGATGAATCTGTACTATATGTAAATTGCATGTCTTCTCATTTCGGCAAATTTTATCTCATGGTGCAAATGCTGGGAAAGAATGTGAGGATGCATGTAGATACTGGCTCAGCAGCCACTATTATTAACTCGCAGACATATTCAAAGCTGGGATCTCGGCCATTGTTGGCCGTTACGCTTCACCTATGCACTTATAATCAGCACAAGATCTCACTTCTAGGTCAGTTTGATGTAGATATTTCCTACAAATATGTTGTGCGCACTGTCAGTGTGTTTGTTGTTGACAACAGTGGCACTGAGAATTTATTTGGGTCGATGCGTTTCGCATTTTTGGATTCTCAGTTTATGACACAGTGCACATCGTTTCTGATGACATTCCCTATGCTCAGCTTGATTCTTTATCGGGGGAATTTTCGACACACTTTTCTCCTTGTCTAA
This sequence comes from Locusta migratoria, assembly GCA_026315105.1. Lineage (NCBI taxonomy): Eukaryota > Metazoa > Arthropoda > Insecta > Orthoptera > Acrididae > Locusta > Locusta migratoria. The sequence continues at coordinate 76,422,964 of CM048755.1, read as the reverse complement.
GTTGTGCCACCAATTTTGAGGCACATATTACTCACAAACCTGCTGCCCGGCTGTGGTTTTTTCGGGCTTTGCATGACGTGGTCAAACGGGAGCTTGATCGGCTGACTGTTTCAGGTGTATTGCGTCCCATCTCTTCCAGCAAGTGGTCCTCTCCCCTCATTATCATTAAAAAACCCAATGGCAGTCTTTGCCTCTGTGGTGATTTCAAAGTGTCTGTCAATGCTCAGTGCCTTAATGACACACCCTGAAGAATTATTTTCAAAGCTGGCTGAGGGTCAGTACTTTTCTAAAATTGACCCATCTGAAGCATATCACCAGCTTCTGTTGGATGCTGAATCTTGCCAGTTTCTTGTTCCCAACACTCCGTTTGGTCTTTATCAGTATCAAAGGTTGCCATTTGGGGCTGCTAGTTCCCCCATCATCTTTCAACAATTTTTGGAACAATTGCTCACCACCGTTCCTGGCTGTATAAATTATCAAGATGACATTGTTGTGACTGGGGCCACCACTGTCAAACATCTCAGTAGCCTCTGGACACTCTTCACGGTTTTACAATCTGCATGGTTAAAATGCAACCTCCAGAAATCTCAATTTTTTTCAACAGTCGATTGTCTACTTGGGTTTTCAGTTATCAAGTGAAGGTATTCATCCTCTTCGACAGCATGTTGCTGCTATTGAGACTCTGCCTCGTCCAGCATCCAAGAAGCTCCAGGTCTTTCTAGGACAAATAGCCTATTATCACAAGTTTTTGCCATCTGCTGCAATGGTGGCTCATCCACTACACCGGTTATTTCGTAAGAATGGGCCTTTTCACTGGTCTGCTGAGTGTGACACTACTCCTAGGGCATCTCTATCTCTGTGGCCTACACCCTCACACCTGTGGGAGTGCATACATGTTGACTATGCAGGTCCCTTCCTTGCCACCTACTGGCTTCTTGTGGTGGACACCTATTCTAACTTCCCCTTTGTTGTACGTTGTGTGTCACCTTCCACAGCAGCGACCACCCTGGCGCTAGCCAGAATATTTTCCTTGGAAGGCCTCCCTTCCATTCTGATCTCAGACGATGGACCACAGTTTACTCCCTCTGAATTCTCTGATTTTTGTACTCAATGTGGTGTTACGCACATCACTGCTGGAGCAGTGGTGCGCACATGGACCAACTTCGGCCCCAAGTGACTTCGACAGTGGGTTCTACAGCCGCACTGCCAACAGCATCTCCACCAAGAGCTGTACCGAACAGGGTGGAGATGCTACGATTCGTCCCATGGTCTGCTGGCACAGCAAGCCAACCACGAGCACAGGAACAGCCACCAACAGTTCTTGTCCCAGTTACCAACTCAAAATCACAAGAAGACATCGTCATGCACAAGGCCGAACAAACAAGCCGACAAAGACCATATTGGCCAAAAGCTTTGCAGTTTGTTTCTCTCTCTCTTTTTCTATTATTTGTGCCTTTCCGTGGCTCATCAGATGTCTCTGTAGTGAGTAGCGACCTATCCTTGACAAAACTATTGTTGAATCCTTCCTGGAATTTCCATTGTTTCACTATACAAAATTAGCTGTTTTGCATGTGCCAACAGGGTGCACATAGTACTGTTACAGGGAGTTAATTTAACAGGTCTGGCTGTAGCTTCTGAAGGAAGAAAGGTGTTTGCATAAAAAAATCAGTTACGTATTTTCACTTTGCAAACACTCATTAGTCATTTAGATTCATATTTTGATTCACATTATCTCTCCCTTTGAAATAATCTCCATTCTGAAATTAATTTAGATGAAATTACAAAGAAAGCACATCCCAGAAAGCAATTAAAAATAAATAAATGCTGTGTTTAGTCATTTGAAGGGTTGAAGTAAGTTTTACATTTCTGAAGTTCTGAAAAATGAGTGATTTACTATTATTATTTTTTATCGTGCATGTGAATCATATCAGTGCTGCTTAGTCAGGTTCCCATGCTAACTCACACCTAATTATTAACAACTTCAGTGATTCATACAGTACTTCCCATACATGCGACATTACTTCCTTTATTCACAAAGATAGCAAAAGAAATGAAAACAACAATATCCAACAGAAATAACAATAACAGTCTGAAACTGATATATTTAAGTATCAGGTATTTAGTTACCTGTCTTTACTGATATTTACATGAAAGTTTTAACATAAGAAGGTGAAAATCATTCTGTCTTTAAAAAAGCTTGGACCACGTTTCACAACAACTGGGTTACAAAAGACTCTCTGTAATAATTAACTGCAATGTATGTCATATTCAGTCACTGCTCAGTGTATGCGCATTGTCTGAAGAGCTAGCTGACCCACAAGTGAGCAAATATTACTCTCGGCGAATAAAAGCCTATGGCAAGAAAGTTTGTCAGATTCCCTATTGGTGATATATACAGCTTCAGTGCAGTATAACAGATAAGATGTTCTTCTTGTGCGTATCTTATTGAGTAACAAATGGTCTATAATTGTCTTAAGAAATTCCAAAATTAAAATAACATTGAATTTATTTTACTGCCCTTATGTTTATCTTTCTGGATGCCATGTAAAGAGAGTAAGTGCAATTTCACATGTTCTTTGTTACACAAAACCATACTGATTCTGAAAAAGGAGCTTATTAAACATTAGCAAAGTAAGGATTGCAGCTGGTCAGCAACAATAATAATTACTTGGTGACTGTTTGTGATTACAGGTCACATGGAGGTGCATTTTAATATATTGCAAAATGTAACTAATGATAACTTTGTGTTAATTGTATGATAATGTTCAGTATCCATCTATAACACTGCATATATATAAGAAGAGTGTGGAATTTATTATTATAGTTTCAATTGTTTTACATTGCAGTTATGGTATTTTAATGACCGTTGTTATGATAACCATTGATGTACTGTATATTTCCTCAGATAAGACAACCTTCAAATAAGACAAGGTACAAATTTTCATCACAGTTTTATAGTTTAAGCATAAATCTGGCCTATAAGACAACCCCCAAGTTATCTATTTACCCGAATGCATGCCCCCCTTTTTTCCAGTTTTTGGGATCTAAAAGTACGCCTGAGAAAAAGATACTAAGGCAAAGCTTCAGGAAGTTCCGAAAAATGCCATTAGAAGCCGCCATAAGTAGTTTTCGTGATTGGTACACCTGGATTTCACCCCTTATTGCAGTGTTTGTGGTCTACTTTTGAACTTTTGTGCGTGTAGGTGTAGTGCTACGTTTTATCCAATTGTGAAGAAGCATATTTTATATACACCGCGAAGTTTAAGAAAAAAGTAATTTCTTTCACCGAGATGATATTTAATCACGCCGATGCACATATTATGTCGGTGAAAACACAAGAACTTGCCCAAGAACAAAAGATAAAGGATTTCGAAGAAGCCACAATTGTTGCGCATAGCTCCGAAATATTTTAACCTTTTCACTACTCCGTACGTAAATAAACTCGAATCGTTTCAGTGTGACTCTGGATATATTGAGAAATTATTTTTGACAACCGACATTGTAAAATCAAGCTGCATTGTAAATAATTAATTCTATTCCTGCTTTATGGCAAATTAATAAAGCTCGAAAAGCTAATTTTTTTTTTTTTTTTTTTTTTTTTTTAAATTGCGCAAAACTTCGTTTTCGTAAATCTTTCCTCCACGATGTAAATTTCATCAGGGTAATACTGCAGATGTGCTGCATAGTGTGGCTATAGCAAGGCTTCGACCTCCAAACGATATATATCAAATCAATATGTTTCGAAACAACTTGTATGGAATAAGCGAATGTTTCTTACCGGAGAGTTGCGCTTTACACTTTCACTTTTAAAACATTTATCTGTAGGGTAGCCTTAAGAAGGTTAGGTATAGGGGTTAAATATAGTTTGTGAGGGCGCATAGTATCCGAATCTATAGTTCAGAAACACTAAATTGATTTACAGTTGTATGTTTGATATATATTATTTCAGGACGAGCTACTTCGAGTGTAAGCTTTATCACGTAAATTACCCAGAAAGCTGTACTCCTAGGTTCCTGCCTAACCATGTCCTCTAAAATCACGACATATTCATGAAATCATATAGTACACTTACCAGGCGAAGGGGCACAGGCAGTAATAGCAACAAATAAACACACAGACACAGACACACACACACACACACACACACACACACACACACACACACACACAAATGCTAGCTTTCGCAGCCTAGCTGTTTCATCAGGCAGAAGGGAGGAGAGGGAAAAGGAAATGATGAGGGTTTTAAGGAAGGGGGTAAGGAGCCATTCCAATCCCGGGACAGGAAAGACTTACCTTGGGGGAAAAATGGAGGGTAAATAAATGCACACACACCCACACATTTACACAGACACAAGTACACTTAGGCAGACATACTGTAGAACTGTAGAAAGCAAAGAAGTGAGAAGTTAGACAGAGATGCCACATGAGGCAGAGACTCTGTCCAGAGAACCAAGGTAAAGATGTTAAGATGGTGGGTGGGAATTCGAATTTAGTGGAGGTTGAGACCAGGTGGGCAACGGGAAGAGAGAATATGCTGAAGGGCTAGTTCCCATCTCCGGAGTTCTGAAGGATGTGTCAGTGGGAAGTATCCAGATAACCCGGACGGTGTAGCACTGTGCCAAGATGTGCTGGCCATGCACCAAGGCATGTTTAGCCACAGGGTGATCCTCGTTACCAACAAACACTGTCTGCCTGTGTCCATTCATGCGAATGGACAGTTTGTTGCTGGTCATTCCCACATAGAACGCTTCACAGTGCAGACATGTCAGTTGGTAGATCACGTGGGTACTATCGCAAGTGGCTCTGCCTTTGATCGTGTACACCTTCCGGGTTACGGGACTGGAGTAATTGGTGGTGGAAGGGTGCATAGGGCAGGTTTTACAACGGGGGCGGTTACAAGGGTAGGAGCCAGAAGGTAGGGAAGGTGGTTTGGGGATTTCATAGGGGTGGACTAGGAGGTTACGGAGGTTAGGTGGGCGGCGGAAAGACACTCTCGGTGGAGTAGGAAGGATGTCATGAAGGATGGATCTCATTTCGGGGCAGGATTTTAGGAAGTCGTATCCTTGCTGGAGAGCCACATTCAGAGTCCGCTCCAGTCCCGGAAAGTATCCGGTAACAAGAGGGGCACTTCTGGGGTTTTGTTGAAGGTTCTTAAATTGGGGGGATGAGGAAGTGGCTCTGGCAATTTGTTTCTGTACCAGGCCAGGAGGATAGCTGCGGGATGTGAAGGCTGTTATCAGGTTATTGGTGTATTGGTTCAGGGATGTGTATATAAAATATGCTTCCTGAATCCCTGAACCAATACACCAATAACCTCCCTTCTGCCTGATGAAGCAGCTAGGCTGCGAAAGCTAGCATTTTTGTGTGTGTGTGTGTGTGTGTGTGTGTGTGTGTGTGTGTCTGTGTGTTTATTTGTTGCTATTACTGCCTGTGCCCCTTCGCCTGGTAAGTGTACTTCATCTATTTTTTACGTATATTTTTCCTGTTAGGAATTTTTCCTCTATAATATTCGTATATATATATATATATATATATATATATATATATAGAGAGAGAGAGAGAGAGAGAGAGAGAGGGGGGGGGGGTATGTAGGCACAAAGTAGTCCATTTGCTACCATGTGTGATGCAATAAATTGCCCCCAAATACTTCTGCAGTTCTCAGTCTTGTAACTACATTGTCAAGCAAATAATACATCATTGTGTGGTCTGGTTTACACAGAAAGCAAGCTTTGGATTAGGTAGAGTATCATCAGATTCGAATAACTGTTGCTCTCTAGTCTGTTAGCTGTCTTACCCCACATTCACCCATTTGTATAAATATGAAAGACACCAGCATTTGAATATGAAATGACTTTCAGTACTTCTGTGATAGCATTTCCAGCAGATGTGCCACTGCAGTCTGCCATTGGTTGAAATCACTTAAAGCACCAACTGTCCTCTTCTGTGCACACAGAATCAACTGCACATTTTTGTGCATTCTGCAACATATATTTTGCACCATGTTACATGCCTCCTAGTGATCTAGTTGTGCTGATTCCCTTTGTGCAAAATGTTCACAATGTTACGGCTGACCAGTACAAGAATATGTGGCATTTCAATATGTAGTTCTATTTGTTCATCTATATGTACGTGTCACAGAAAAAATGTGATTTTTTAATACCTTTGTCTGTTCTACTTAGAATCTCAATTTGAGACTGAAGTGGCCAAATGATATATATGTGGGCAGTTCTGTGAAGATTGGTGGTATCCTGGTGACTAGCAGCTACCATCAGAATTTTATAATTTGCAATATTGGTGAGTCTTGTTTGATTTATTAGCTATTGCTATTACCATAGGCATTTTCATTACTAAACATAAATTGCTTGACCAAATTTGATCTTTCCAATAACTTAAGTATCATATTTATCACAAAGAAAATACATTTGTACTTACTTTTATTGGTTTTTATATAGAGTATGGGTTTTTTTTTTTTTTTTTTTTTTTGTGATAATAGTTGTCAAGGAGGGGTAGCAAGTGAAAATTGTTGTTCTGACCATCTGTGAGTCACCTAAAATAGCCAATCTGAGTAATCCTGAGCTGTTTCTTGTCAGACTCACTTTTGCATCTGTTTGTAGAAGTATACAGTATTAAAATTCCAATTGTAATAGCCCAGATAAAGGATTCATGTGCCTCATTTGCACAGGGTTAGCTTAGTAATAATTGTACGTAGTTTAAGAAGTATATTATGAAGCATTATATAGCATTAAATAGTGTATACTAAGTGCTTATGGGATATTTTTAATTTAGTGGATCATTTAAATTGTATATTGTTGTATTGTGCATGTATAAATATGAGAACCTCAAAATATGGCTTTTAAGCTCTTCAAACGTGTAAATTTGCATGGCACCTCTTAGTTTTCTTCTGTCACTCAGTCATAATACAAGACATGTTACACAACAGAATGTTTTTAGTGGCAAAACAAAACACTGAGAATGTTTATTTCAATATTTATTCAATATTGTTTCAACTGTTTTGTGAATGATGTTAGTGGTGACAGTCTGTTGCCATGTGATGTGTATCCTAAAGTCTGGGTTAGGTTGAAAGCTGATTAGTTGGTTGTGGGTAGGCAAAGCCAATGAATATTATTGGGATGAGATTTCATACTACTCAATGGATTAATTGAGCCTTTTAATACCTGTTTGCCAACTCAAAACCAAAATTCATTTCAACCTAACCTAGACTTTGGAACAGTACAGATAAGTATATCATGAGGAAACTTTTCAACTCACTGCAAGCAGCAACAGGCACATAAAAGACACTCATATACCCCCTACAGACGTTCCAATTTGTTGGGACTAATTTATCGGTGGTCTGACAAACTGGACGTGTGGAGGCGCTTCCCAACCAACTTTGCTTGTAGGATAGTTGGTCGTGACTGGCTGTCCGACATCCCCCCCCCCACCACTCCACCCAAAAAATTGTGCATTTGTAGCGCTACCCAACCAACTTCCTGCCTGCAATCATCTGCTGTCTGCACAGTGAATATCCATCATCTCCAGCTCCTATTTTTTAAGTAATATTTTACAGTGACTGGATGTGAGGGCAGCGAGAACAGGGAGGATGCAAGGTGGTTGGGATGGATACAGTATAACTTTACAGAGCATGTAGGTATTATGCAAGGTGTCCTGTGAAAGCAGATGTGTGATTTACCAATTGTGCTGCAATCACTGCACAGCTTTTTATATCGGTGTGACTACCAACCAGCTGTCCATTAGAATGAATTACCATTGACAAACTGTGACCAAAAACAAGGTAGATGACCCCATGGCACAATATGCAGCTGAGCATATGTTTTATTTCAGTGCCTGTTTCTCAACCCAAGGCATTTGGATCCACCACCTCACTACCACATTTTCTGAACTGCACAGATATGAGTTATCCTTACAATACATTACCCTACATTATTCATACAGTAACATATTTTCCCACACACCCAACAACTTCGCCCCCTCAATCCTATGCTCCTCCCATTTCTGCCACATTATATGTGTGTTGTGACTTTTCCTACCCTATCCCCCCCCCTTCCCCACTCCTTAAGGCCCTGTTGTATCCACCTTACATTCTTCCTCTTCACCCTCTCCTCCCATTCCATCACCACAGAGTGTTACTCAGAATACAATTAGAGATGCCAGTTGTTTGTCTGTGAAATGTGATTGTATGAATGAGAATATGTGTCTTTTTCTACCAAATTCTACATTGAATGTGACAGGACAGATAACCAAACATGCACAAAAATCAGCATATTCTTGAGAAGAAAACTGCGAGCTGTTATTTATCATGGTAGGCATCTCTTTGAAAGAAAAGATCTAGAAGAGTATTATGATTGTGAATGCTGCCAACATAGATCTGCAATGAATCAATACAGAAATTTGGAGAACACATCCACCACCAGTAACCAAAAGGCATTCAGAAAAGCATCTGCAATGTCGTCATGGATGTATTCCCATATCTGCCCAGAAGGTGATCAGGGGGATAGGGTCTTGCAGGGGACAATATGGTGAGTAGTGCAATGTGAAGAGGTAAAAAGAAATGAAAAATCTCCGTCTGACCCTTGCCAGAACACATGGCAGAAGGCCAATGCTTTCATGTGTATGACACTCCAATGGTCTGCATGAAGGACGTTATAATGGAGAGCGAATGGAATAACAAAACGTGGTGCTGCTTCATCTGTTGTCAACATCAGTACCCCAGAAAAGTAGTTGTGAAGCTGGTTGGTGAACTGTGTTGTATGAATGAAACCGCCTTTTGTAACACAGTATTAGTGATGTCCGTCAAATGTCTGTTGTGAGAATTCACATCTACGTAAAAAAAAAAAAAAAAAAAAAAAAAAAAAAAAAAAAAAAAAACAACTTGTCACGATTGAAAACCATGTTGTGTCCTGCCGATAGACAGGGTAGTGTATCTGTAGCAGCAGAATGAGATTACATGGAAGTGGTGGTTCTGGGTTGTGAGAGACGCGCAAACTACAATAAACCTTTCATTAAAATGAATAAACAAATTTTAATGCCACTTCTGGGGAAATGTTCCAACCATTACTTGCCGTACCAAAAAATATGACAGCAACAGATTCAACAATTCACAACCAAGTTAAGATTACTGAATACCATTTGATTTAAATAACACACACTGCAAGTTGAAAAATTAGTCTGTGGAAACAACCAGCAATCTTGGTTGGGAACTCTGCTTGGCATGGACTTTGTCCAGTCCTGGGAAGCAATCAGCCACACCAAACTCTAAAGCTGGCACACCGGTGAATGTTTCAGCTGCAGCGCTCCTCTTGATGGACAGTACCATCACACCCTGCCACCCTTAGACCTTGAGTCTGAAGGGGAGGGCACTGTAGCAACGGAAAGCTCACAATTCAGAATTACAATTTCGTCAGGGAAAGATCACATAAAAAGATATTCATTACACATTTTTTGGTTAACAGTAATATTGAATGTGTAAGACAACCAATGCAATGAGGTGTCCCAGCGAGTGTGGTCAGCATGATGATTAGCAATCAGTGACACAAAGGTTGTGATTAACACATCTGACAAAAGATGGGTTGGTGTAATACTGGGTGGTTGTTGTACAACAGATCCCGCCCCAAACCAAAACAAGCAAGAGACCGACAATGTAAAATTAGGAGCAATATCAGACACCAGCATCCTGCATGGTCCACAGATACTGAATATACCCTATAGACTCTTAATGGTAATCTGCGAGGTGGTTCCATGTGCTGGGATCAACCACAAAAAACACATAAACAAGTCCACACATACAAATATGTACCGGTTGCCCTCATGCAAATGCGAAAATTGACCCATGTAATTTACAAACAATCTCTCCATGAATCTTTCAACTACCTCCAATGCCAGCAGTCCCTGTCGAACTCCAGTCACTGGCTTACGCCTACAATAGGTTTAACAATTGACCACCATACTATGAATTTCCTTACCATGCCCTTCCAAATAAAGTTCTCCTTGATTTTCATTCTAGTCTTAAAGACTCTGGGATGCACTCCTACTAATGTCTCGTGATAATGCTTGTAAACTACTGGCACTATATCTCTAGATAAGAAAATGCTGTTCTTCCACTTACTACGAACAGAACAACAAAGATTGGTGCCTTGCAACATGTAAGGCACCAGCACTTCACCTTCCCAAATACTTCTCTTGATCTCTCTCAGCTCAAGGTTAGAATCCTGTTGTTCTCCTACATCTTAAAACATCAGCAGGCATTCAGTTAATATTGGACAAACCGGGCTCTGCATCCCACACTCCATCTCACCTCCCATGTCTGGCTTGGAGTCCTGCCAGTTCCCTACAGCCTGTACCATGGGAACCTAGGTTAGTGCGAGACACAGCTGATCGACATGTGCACCCTTTCCTCATCCTCATTGAGTTGGTCTACTTCTCGTGCAAACATTATAAGTTCAAATGTTTGTATAGTCTATGGGACTTAACTACGGGGTCATCAGTCCCTAAGCTTACAAACTACTTATGAACTACTTACGAACTAGGACGGCACAAATATCCATGCCCGAGGGGGGATTCGAACCCCCGACCGTAGTGGCCGTGCAGACCGTGACTGGAGCGCCTTAGTCTCCTCGGCCACTGCGGCCGGCAACATTATAAGTCTGTATGCAACTATGCTGCTCAAAACAATTAGGGAATCAGGTGAGACATCATACACAATATATATATTGCTGCAAGACCCCCAAGTTAACTGACCGCCGGCATGGCACAAGGGATAGCGTCACCAATTGCAGTGCTGAAGGTCACTGGTTCAATCCTGTCCACCGGCAAAAATTTATTTCTTTGTAATTATCATTTCCAGAATGTTCTACATGTTTCTTATGTTCACTTGTAATCTCTACATGTTTCTTATGTTAACTATTCTTCTAATTTCTGGTACATTTTGTCTATGTATAAATAGTAGAGCACTCTGCCCGAGAGGCAGTCAGTGCTGCATGTATGTTTCAGTTCGCAATAAAGCTGCTTTCAGTGTAAGTGCTGTGTTCAGTTGACAACCCTGCCTTCAAAGTCAAGCCCGATTCCATCTCAATGCGACATTGTTTGGTGGAGACGCTGGGTATCCTGTGCAACAGCTGCATTACTGTGGCTCTGATTAGGCAACGTAAAAGCCATCACTTACACAGACTATAACTGGAATGCAAGGTATATACTGAGTATATCCTTCCAAAAGTCTGTATCATCAGAAGAACCATGGACATGAAACCACATCAGACACTGGTCGGTGTACTCTGGAGACGCTGGACAGGATCCCAACAAATGGCTAAAAGGGTTTGACCGAGTTGCCAAGTATAACAGGTGGCATCATACAATGTGCTTGGCCAACATTTATTTCTACCTGGACAGAACAGCCCAGCAATGGTTTTAAAACAACAAAGAGAAGCTGAATGACTGGGAAACGTTCCAGACTGAACTTTAGAAGACATTTGGAGACCGCCAGCGACAAATCTTCTCGGTGGAAGAATAACTGAAGAACCGGGACCAACAACATGGTGAGCCGACACAGTTGTACATACAGAATGTTTTGGCCGTATGTAACATAGTTAAACCGGATATGACTGAGGCTGACAAAATCACACATCTGATTAAGGGTATTGCAGAAGGCATGTACCAAGCTCTTCTGATAAAAGACGTTGCTATGACAGAAGAGTTCATCAAGTGGTGCCAGTGTATTAAAAAGATGCAGCAAAGTACGGTTGGATGAAAGAAGTATGACAGACTCTCCAACGTAATCCCTATGACCGTTGTGGAAGACCAGCATGACTTCACTTCTCTCATTCAACAAATTGTGAAAGAAGAATTACAACAGTTTATGGCAGCCAGGACTATTAGACCGAGCAAGCATCAGATTATGGCCATGAACATAAGCCCTGTAAGTCACAAGGTAGCCGACGCCACTGAGGAAGAGATATTTCAGACATTAGCTCCTGTCTGTCCCGTCAATAGCACCTGATGTGAATAATGGCGTCGCCCTGCTATGACTTACACTGCAGCCACCAAATGGCAGCTATGAACCGGCCAACACAGCCACAACCAACTACCTCGGCAAATATGATGCTTCACGAAAGAAGAGACATCTGGAGGACAGAAGACAACACACCAGTGTATTTCCACTGTGGGCACCCTGGACATGCCGTATGCTACTGCAGAAAGAGATGGTGAGTATTTGACAATTATTTTGCTGCAAGACATCAGCCATCAGACCAGTTCTCCCCAGCCATGGGCGTCACCAATGGGAGGGACAGGGGGGACGCCCCCCCCCCCCCCCCCAAAATTTTTCGAAAAACAGTATTAAGTCTTTCGTCTTAGTTGATAACTAATGGCATTGTTGAATGAATATCTTCAAGCTTAACTAATAATACACGCTTGAAAGTTCTTATGCACTATTACTTAATTATTTACATGATTTACTAAATGCTAGTAAAGCAACACTGAACACTATGAGGTACAAATACGAGCATTGACACAAGACAGTGTTACGCACTGTCTGGTGGGTCAAGCGCAGTCCCCTGACAGCCGGCGCGGCTGTACGCGATCTGGGAACGCGCCTCACCTCACCACATCCAGCAGATCATCTCACTGAAACACACCGTGTGCATGCTACTTAGTAACGGTACTGTAGTCAGTTCATTCACCACGTGTTGGGGCAAAGTTACAATCAGGAATAGCTCTGAAGAGAGTAAAAGGCAGTTCATCACTATTGTCTTTCTTTAAAAAGATAAGAAATTATGGTAAGCAAATATTTATTACAAAACTAGTTCCAGCAACAGGCGCTGTATTTTTTCCATTGTTTTATTATACATCTCCTTCGTCCCATTCTGTCCGTCGCCTTCTGTCCCATTCTATTTCACGTGTATCTGTAGTGGATATTGGTCTCTAGTTTCCTTTTCCACATCTCAATCCTTACAATGTGATGTCCAGAACAAAGTACTCTGCAATAAAAAGATTTTCTAGGTACCTTCATAAGAATTTTAGTAAAGTGTCTCCCAAACATATTGCAAATATACTTAGTAGTAAAGATGTAGGTAACAAATTAAAATCCTTGAGCTTGATGGGCCATTATTTAATGCATCTTATTGCTTATGATCTCATATCTCATGAACTATGCGTCCTAATATGAAATAATTTAGAAGATAAATTTGTGATAGGCCTATATTTGCATACTGTATGTCAAAAATGTCGAGAATACAGTTTGTAGTATCCAAATAATAAACTTTAACGTCGTGCCGATGCCATAATTTTACTTCAAAAACAGTGGAAAGTTACTATGCGATAAGCTTTTTCCTTTCATTACTTTGCAGGCGTTGTGAATGACAGGTTTCTTAAACGTTTATCATTGCGTCTAAAGTTTGCCACAATAAAGTAACCACACCCTTCTCAAAGTGTGGATAAACAGAATATGGTTACTCATGCATTGCAGGCTGCTCTCCTTTTGTGTCACCCACCCTTTGGAAGGCAGTTCTTACCCTCACAGATTCTATTATTTGAAACAAAACGACAGTATAAATTTATGTATGTACGCAGTCTGCAAATAGAGAAGTCTCTGTAGATTTGAGCAACAAAAAATGGCTTTGGAAGTATTGACAATCATTATTAGCAGTGTTAAATATCTTATCAGACAAGGATTGGCTATTAGAGGACACACAATTATGGAAATTTAATGGAACTGTTGAAACTCCGTAGTGAAGACAAACCAACTCTGAAATTGTGCCTCCAAAGAGAACAAAGTTACACCCATCCAGTAATACAAAATTAAATAATTGAAATCCTTGTTAACAGCATAGTTCAAAAATTAGGTCAGTGAATCCTTTCATTTATTCAGTGACCTGTGATGGCACAAGGGACATTTCCGGCGATGAACAAATTAGTTTCTATGTAAGATGGTGTGATGACCATTTAGATCCTCATGAAAGCTTTTTGGGGTTCTATAAAAGTAGTTACATATGTGGAGCATATAGCTGCACTCATTTGTGATGTTCTGCTGAGATTGCAGCTACCTTTAAGTAACCTTCTTGGGCAGACATACGATGGAGCAGGAAACATGAGTGGAATGCATACAGGGACTCAATCAATTGTAATACTCCCCCCCCCCCCCAAAAAAAAAAAAGAAAGAAAAGAAGATCGGTGTCCGAGGCATCAAAATGTTCGAAAATGTCCCGGTTGAGTCATCCCCCCCCCCCCCCAATAATTTAGTGCTGGTGACGCCTATGACCCCAGGCAGTCACCTGCTGATGAGTTCAGTTGACCTATAGGAAGAAGCCCATCGCTGTACCCTGGCCAAGGTCTTTCCCCGACATGCCGCTGCCGTTCACTGTGGCCGTACAGAGGTACCAGTCACTCCTCTAGCCGCTGCTCCCAGGAAAACTAAGTGAGGCAACCATCTACGGAGATGAGGCAGCCGCAGATGAAAACCCTCCATGGACGACAGTCACTAACATGTCGGGAAATCTCATTGACATCATAATCGACGGGCAACGTCTCCGAGCACTGGTTGATTCAGGAGCTTCTTTCTCTGTGTTGTCAGATAATTACCGCTGCACACTAAAGAAGACAATGTTCTGTCATGTGGGGGCATCTTTGCTGAAGGTCGCAAATGGAAAGTTCGTCCAGCAGGAGGAACTAGTGTCGCAAGATAACCATCAACAACAGGACCCAGCCATTTGAATTTCTCGTTTTAACAGAAGGTAGTCACAATGTCATCCTCGGATGGGATGGGACTTGCTTCAGGCATCCCAAGCTATCATTGACTGTGGAAGATCTGAGCTGCAAATTGAGGAAGTCGTTTTCTGGGAAGTTATTTGCCCTTGACAATGTGATGATCCCGCTGTTGACAATCAGATGAGTTCCATTCACAACGACAGATGCCCGGTTGAACTGTGAAGTGCTTGTAGATAGTAAAAAGTATATTAGGCTCACAAAAGAAATTTACATACCAGCTGCTATCATAAGCTTTACCGGTGGTCGAGGAGAGATTTGGATCACTAATTGTCACAAGCAGTCACAACTTATTCCCAAAGGAGTGGGTATCGGGACAGCTAAACCAATCCAGGACGGTGAGCTCAATGTCATCAACGAAGACCCATGCTCTGCTGTTACTACAGACAACATGGTGGAGGAAACAACTGTGGAACTGCCAATAGGGCCCGTACTGACCGAGGAACAACTCCAGCGGATGTTAGCTATACTACGCCAATTTCCGGGTGCATTCATACCCCAGCAGGAGAAAAGTCAGACGAAATGGCCCACGATAAGGCACCGTATCAATACTTGGAATCATCCACCAATTAGCCAACGTTCGTATTGAGTGTCGCAAGCTGAAAGATGGATAATTCAGGAGGAAGCAGAGAAGATGTTGCACGATGACATTATTCAACCTTTGGAGAGTCCTTGGTCGACTCTGGTGGTCTTCGTAAAGAAGAAGGATGGCACATGGCGATTCTGTGTCGACTGTCGGCCGGCTGAACAAAATCACAAAGAAAGATGTCTACCCACTGCCACACATTGACGACACCTTAGACTGCTTGAAAAAGGAGCTTCATACTTCCCAACTATGGACATGCAGACAGGTTACTGACAAATCGAGCTTGACGAAGCTGACGGGGAGAAGACTGCTTTTATTGTACCTGTTGGCCTGTATGAATTCAAAGTAATGCCATTTGGATTATATAATGTTCCAGCCACATTTGAATGCATGATGGACAACTTGCTTCAACACCTTAAGTGGACGACGTGTCTTTGCTACTTAGATGACATTGTCATTTCTCGAAAGCATTTGAAGAATATCTGAGTCTCCTGTCAACTGTGTTGAAGTGTGTTCAGACTGCAGGACTCCACCTCAATCCAAAGAAGTGCCTCTTCGTCGCCAAGGAGATAAAAACCTGGGGCAGCTAGTCAATGGAGATGGTGTCTGTCCTGATCCAGATAAAGGAAGGGCAATCACAGAATTTCCAACTTCTCAGCACATTCGTAATGTGAGAAGTTTTCTCAGGCTGTGCTCATACTACCGACGTTTCATAAAAGGATTTTGTAACAAGGCACGTCCATTTCAAGAACTTCTGCAGGGAGACGCCAAGTTTTACTGGGATGATACAAAAGAAAGAGCTTTCTGGGCACTTCAGGAGGCTGTAACTTCCGCACCAGTTCTAGCCTTGTACGGCGAGAATGCGGAAACTGAACTTCACACAGATGCCAGTGGGGTTACTGCAGTGCTTGTACAAGTTCAGGAAGGTGCTGAAAAGGTGATAGACTATGCATCAAGAGTACTCTCAAAGTCCGAGATAAACTACTCTACAACTGAGAAGGAATGTCTCACAGTTATCTGGGCTATCAACAAGTTCTGGCCATATTTATTCGGCAAACCATTCACGGTCATGACAGACTACCATTCTTTGTGTTGGCTGACTAGCTTGAAGGATCCAACTAGCAAGGATCCAACTAGCAAGATGGACACTAAGACTCAAAGAGTATGACGTCACAGTGGTATTCAGGAATGGGCATAAACACAAGGATGCTGACTGCCTTTCGAGGAATCCATTAGTGGAACACAAAAGCATGAATGAAATTTCAACCCTCACTGAATTAGGTGACATTACAGCTGAACAGAGGGAAGATTTAGCACTATTAAAAACCATAGAGGCCTTGGAGAAAGGAGAACCGACCAATAGAGAGTTCCAACTTATAAATGGGACATTGTATAAGAGCAACTATGATCCACGGTGCCTCAAATGGCTACTGGTCATTCCAGCTTCTCTCCAGCCAGCTATTCTCAAGTATTTCCATGATGCTCCAATAAATGGTCATCTGGGATTCGTGAAGACCCTAGACAGAATCAGACACAGGTATTGTGATTACGTAGACTTTCCCGGCGTAATGATTGATAATATTCTTCTTGGGTTTCCTGCCAGATAAATACGTCATCTTGACACAATATTTCGACAGTCCACCTGGCCGCCATCCTCAGGTGACAGTGCTGGTACACCGACTCGCCGAGACTGAGTACAAGCCACGAGCAGAGGCCCCTTTATACTCCGCGGAAGGCCAAGGGTGCGTGCCCGAGAATGGATAGTTCTGCCCTCTACGTTTCAGCGCCGCCAGTGTAGAAATCAGTGTAAACAAAAGATCACTATTCAGCAGGTCTAAAGATAGACCGTTGTTTTTTTTTTTTTATGTCAAACAATACAGGGTTCTACATTTTACTCAAGGGAAAACCCTTGTCTCTGTTTATAATATTGTCAGAAAGCTGAATTGCGATTGACTCTTTTAAAATGCAGTCCCAATAACGAGACGCAGAGGCAACAATTTGTGTCTCGTCATACTTCATTTTATGTCCCTCAGTAAGACAATGCTCAGCTACAGCAGATTTCTCTGGCTGAAGCAATCGTGTGTCGGTGGTGTTCAGTACATCAATCTTGAATTGTTCGGATTGTCTGACCGATGTAAACTTTCCCACAGTGACAAGGATTTTTATATACGCCAGGTTTCCTCAATCCTAAGTCATCCTTTACAGAACCCAGAACCGCTCTAACCTTGGCAGGTGGACGGAATGTACATTGGATGTCATGTCTTTTTAAAATTCTTCCTATTTTTGAAGAAATGCTTCCAGCAAACGGTAGGAAAGCCAGCGATTTCAAGTTTTTTCTTGTGGTTCCCATGACGGTCCAAACTGGAAAGCATGGCAGATCTGTTGGTCAGTGTTACCATTCTTCTTGAATACCATTCTCAGATAGTCCATCTCTTTAGTCAGACTTTCAGCGTCTGAAATGCAAAAGCTCTTTTTGTCAGCATACGCAGGACACCAGTGCGCTGGTGAGGTGGATGACAACTTGTTGCATGCAAGTAGCGGTCTGTGTGCGTGGGCTTTCTGTAAACACTATGTCCCAATGTTCCGTCACCCTTTCTGTACACCATGACATCTAAAAATGGAAACTTTCCATCTCTCTCCACCACCATAGTGAACTTAATGCTGGGATGGAGGCAATTAAAATGGTCCAGAAAATGGTTCAGAGCATCTCTCCCATGTGGTCAGACCATGAAAGTATCGTCAACGTACCTCCAGAAACGTGTAGGTTTTAAAAATACTGTTTTCAACGCCATATCCTCAAAATCTTCCATAAATAAATTGGCAACTATGGGGGATAATGGTCTCCCCATAGCCACTCCGTCAGATTGTTCAAAATATTGGTCATTAAATAAAAAGGAAGGTTGACGTCAGCACATGGCAGCAAAGCTCTGTTGTCTCCTCGTCCAGAATTTCACAAATTAATTGCAAGGATTCTTCCAGAGGAACCCGGGTAAAAAGCGACACCACATCGAAGCTAACCAGCAAATCAGAGGGACTCAGACTCAAAGACTTCAGCCGCTGAATAAAAACTGTAGAATTGGAAATATGGTGTTCACATTTACCGACGTGAGGGCTGAGAATTGACATTCCCTGTAGCTGTGGCATTGTGTACATAGGAACAACAAAACGAAGTGTTAATACCCACATATTGGAACATAAAAGGAATTGTCGACTGGGTCACACAGACAAATCAGCTGTGGGAGAGCATGTCTTTACACAGGGTGATCATGAAATAAAATTTAATGAAACAAGCATGCTAGCCAAGACCTATCATTATTATACATGCATGTACAGAGAAGCTATAGAAATACAGAAACACCACAATAATTTTAACAGAAAAGGTTTGAAATTAGATATGGCAGTCAACTTTGATATGACAATTGATTACCTGCAATCAAGAGAGATGACGCTGGTCAAAGATAGTTTCATAGTCAGCAGCACAAGACAAGTGGTGGCGCCATCTATGCCCTCTATATAAGCAGGACCTCCAGTGGCTAGCAGCCAGTCATCGACTCACCCTTGAAGATGTTGCCCGCAGTAGGCAACAAAACATCGGGAGTAAGAAGTTTTATTGATAGACCACGGCATCTTAGCCCAGAAGCTTTAATTAATGAAGACACCGGCTGTGAAAGCCTATGTGCTATGATATAACATTATGATTCTGGAAAAACTTGTAACAATGTTTTTCATTCGAGTGGCCCAGATCACTGCGTGATAAATGAATCAGAGATATTGACTAAAACCTCATCCCATCAGAAATAATAAAGAATTCATTTTTAATAAGTAAATAATGAATTAATTATTCAGTAGTAATAGGTGAAATGTTTTACTTATTAAAAAATGAAGTCTTTATTAGTTCTGATGGAATGAGGCTTTAGCAATTATCTCTGATTCATTTATCATTCTTCAAGTATGCCAACGAGAACGTTATCATTGAACTAAAACAAATTATAAGTAAAATTTGGGAAGAAGAGAAGCTTCCAGAAGGCTGGACATCGGCACTAGTACATCCCATTCACAAAAAAGGAGATAAGACAGATCCTGGGAACTACAGGGGAATATCGTTAATACCTGTGGCCTATAAAGTATTTTCAAAAGCATTGCTAAACAGAGTGGAAAAACAACTAAACCCACAGATTGATGAATACCAAGGAGGCTTCAGAAAGGGTAGATCATATTCAGAATAAATTTTGAATCTTAAAATGATAATGGCATATCAAAAACAGTGGTGCAAGAAATTCGTGCTCACATTCGTAGACTTTAAAAAAGCATATGATTCAGTAGACAGGCAAACACTGTTCCAAATTTTAAAGGAGATGAAATTAGATAGAAAATCCAGTGAACTAGTGAGACAGGCCCTAAACTATACAACATCCAAAGTCAAGTTCAGATGAAAACTGTCTGAGTCCTTTAAGATTAATACCGGAGTGAGACAGGGAGATGGACTATCCCCTATGCTCTTCAACTGTATACTCGACAAGGTGATCAGGAAGTGGCGACAAGGAAAGAAAGGAGTGGGCAGGATACGACTGGGGTGCAAGAAAAAAGGAATACGAGTGGATTGCCTTGCATTCGCAGATGATATTGTTTTACTGTCAGAATCATTAGAAGAGGCAGTGAACCAAACCAAAGAACTACAGAAATAAGCGGCTAAAACAGGCCTACAGATCTCTATCAAGAAGACAAAATATATGACAAACATCGCGGAAGCTCCTGAATGGATTGCAATAGACAGGGGGAAAATTCAGAAGGTGGAAAAATTCAAATACCTAGGAGAATGGATAGACACTGGACTGACAGAAAAGGATGCAATGGTAGCACGAATAAACAAAATTAATTTAGCATATAAACTAACAATGAACACCTATAATAAGAAGAATATTTCTATCAATGCAAAACTGAAACATTACCAGACAGTGATCCGCCCTGAAGCTTTATATGCAGCAGAAACACTCAACCTAATAAGAACTGGAGTGATCAAGAGGCTAGAACTGATGGAACGGAAGATTCTCAGGAGAATATTAGGACCTCGAAGAACAGGAGACGCTCAGATTAGAAATCGATCCAACCAGGAACTCTATTCCAAAATAGAACAAATATCCAACATCATTAAGAAAAGAAGGTGCGAGTTCCTTGGACACATTTGCAGAATGGGCCAGGGGAGGTCAACACAGCAAATTTCACAATTCCTGTTGTACAAGAAAAGCAAAATACAGTGGATCCAAGAAGTACAAAGGGATCTGGAAGAAATGGGAATACGAGATCAAGAAATACACAACAGTGTGATTTTTAAATAAAAAAATTCAGGCATTTGCAGGATTTGAGGACAGAACTAAACCGAGAACAAAATCATCATGGACAGAAGAGCGAAGAAAGATGCAAAGTATGAGAATCAAAGAATACTGGAAGAGGAGGAAGAATGGAAGAAAGGAAGCTGATGTGAATTAACGTGGTCCAAAGATGGCCGAAACGAAAGAAGTAGTAGTAATAAGTGAAATCAGTGATTATGTTTCATGCATTAAAATATTAAGTGAAATATTGACTTAGCAGTTCTTGGCTTCAATGTACACAGTTAGTGGGTTTTGCAGCAAACATATTGAACCAATTACGAAACAAACATTTGGTTGCAAAATCCACTATTTGGCAATTGAATTGACAGGAGGATGGAATTTAATTATTGTCAATATAAACAGAATATATTATATTTTAAAGAGAAATAGAAAATTCTACAAAACTGGAATATAAAAATATGAAAGTGATATTATTTTACCTGGAAAAACTTACTTTTTTAACATAAAAAGACAGCAAAATTTATTTTCCTACATTATGTTTAAAAAAAATACACCATCATGCTTTAGACATCACAAGAAATTGTCAGCAATAAAATAAGCTCCAAATTTTAGTATTTGAAAAAAATTATGGAAAGTTGCACCTTAGTTAAAACAGGAGCAAAAAATCTAGAAAATGAAATTTGGTGAAAATTGTTTTAAGTGACATCGACCTCAACACTGCCCATCAACTCAAAATCGCTTCTTCCTCATTCTGGGAGATTGCGACTGCAAGAGCGACACCAGGAGCCCCTTTCTGATCATCGAATACCTCAGTGTAAAATTCGAGTTTGTTGTTAGATACCCAATCTTCACCAAAGTGGAACTGGAAAAGCTTTTTGTCATCTAGTTTGGCTTCTGAAAGTTAAATGCCTGCTGTGATTGGTGTTGGGTCGTTTGCTGTACTGTATTTTTTTTTTTTTTTTTTTTTTTTTCTCCTTCTTCAAAATGCTCTTGCCCTCTCCAGCTTCAAAATTGTAGAAGTGCTATTCACTAACTAGGTGAACAGCATTTTTCGGCTTTTTGAATCTGGAGATGCCAGTTACCACAAACTTTCACTGAGCCTTTTACGTATCACTTCCAGTCTTGAACAGGACATTCATTTTGTCCTGGACATACTACCACTGCAAACTTCTCAATGTGTTCAATGTATAAAGATGGGTTTTCAATTGTGCTTAACTTGTGAAGTTGTCTATCAATGTTACCAAAAGCCCTGTCAGGTGGGATGAATGAGTGGCCCACTATTAGCAATCACAGTTCTATTTTTTTCTTGAGTGTCAAGAGCTTCAAGAAGAAACCAGTGACATAACATGGTGATCATCATCCTGTTTTTATTTGACTCCCACATCTGTCAGAAAACAACCAAAGTTTTTAGGCTCCTTCAATGTTGAGGTGAGGCAGTATCTGATGAACTATCAATGCTATTTGGTTTGATACTATGGCATATTCGTGTTCCAACCAAATATGCAAAAACACTGTGTCAGCATTCTGGGGGGGACTCTGAGGACCCCTGACAGACTATAAAGTCATAAAGGTAAGTTACATTTGATGGGAATAATAACCCATTTGCTCTGGCACCATTGATAGAAAAAAATTCTTTTGACAATCATAGCTGAAATTAATTTCCCTCCCATTATTTTCTTTCAGCTTTGCGTAGAACATGTCTGCTCTCATTTTGTGGACTTTGAGCTGGGTTTGCAGGATCTCCTTTTATGTCCTTCATTTTTCTGCTTCAATATGATTTTCTAACAAGGAACATGTTGAGCAGCACCAAAGCTAATGTTGAAATCTTGGCAAAAAATGCTCCTATAGTGGTCATATTTGACAACATTTTCAGGGTTCTCGTCACAGTACATGGTCCACTTGTTAGTTATGCTCATTCCACTACTTAAATAGACTCTTTGTATGTTGGTTCCTCATGAGTAGTGACATTTTAAGGGGATGAAGTTCTTAACGTGATTTTTCACTCTCTCTTCTCTCACTTCATACACTTTGGTTCTCCTGTCTCCTCATCTCATCTCAGTGAGAACTGCATTCTGGTCTAAAATTTTGTGGTACACACCAGTAACCCTATATTTCTTAATTTGTAAAACTGACAAAAACGCCACTTTGCAAACAGTAACATTTTCAACCTCTTTGCTCCTCTTTTTTGGTAAAAAAGAATGGGTGGTGATAAGTCATTTCCTTTCTCCATCCTCGCCAGATCTTTCAGGTGACGTGGTAGAGACATGTTGAACTGTGTAGATGCTCTGCCACTCTTAGGGTTTTTTTCCCCTGATAAAATGTATGGTGAATTTTCCTTACATCACATAGTAAGTTTGTTACACCATAGTTTTCTGAAGGTATGTTTACAAGGAGGTATCTTTGGGAAGGCCATGGGTTTTTATCTGTGTATTTGAAACAAAGTCCCATTTTAAGTACTTAAAAGCAATAAACAGTTATGAGGGGGGGGGGGAGGTGTTCACTTAAAATCCTCCCCAGTGGATGATTCCTGCAAAACTGAAACAGGGAGCAAACTGGCAACAGTGTAAGTGAAGTGCTAACACAACTATGAGCAATCACACACAATCCTTGCTGTTCCCTATGAGGTCTACTGTATTTAACACAATTTTTCTTTAGTTTTGCTAGTTTATTTGTTGGCCAATAACTACCAATTTCACTTTTGCAGGAATTGTTTGTTAAATTATTAAATTGGTTGGGCAATGTCAATGAGTAGAGCAATGGTTTGCACTCTACTGTAATTGCTTGTTGGTTTATCATGCTGATCACTGCAATATTGAGAAAAATGGTCAAAAATATAGGTTTGGTTGCAATTGTTTACAGATTTATATGTCCCTCTTTTCCTTCTTCTCTACTAAAATACTCTGCCACTATTTGGCCCATTGCCCTATAGCTCCAACACCTAGATAGCATGTGATTGTGCACCAACTGCAGTACTTCTGTTGATAGGTATTATGTGCACAGCCTCAGTCTCTTATACCTGTCATGTACAATTAACTGTGGCTGCATTGTAAACAACTTGCTGTCTGGATCAGAGGTGAAACTCTGTCAAAAGCTTTGTGCACATTTCCATGTTTCTTGCCTGGTTTATGGACTACTTCAAAATTTATGTATACCAGCAATCACTTGAACACTGTACAATAGTTATTACCTTGAATTACTTACGATACAACTGAGGGGACAAAAGTGATGGGATAATGATATGCACAAATAGTGATGGCTGTGGTGCATTGACAAAGCTGTCATTTGTACTTCATTGATTCATATGAAAAGTTTTCGAACACATTAGCCAATGGCTTGCTGCTAATGACAGATCATTGAGTGGATAGAGTTGTCGGTGATTTTAGACATGTGGAAAGCATGAAATAATTACAGAAATTAATGTGGAGCATATATGTAAGGACATTCTGGGGAAATTTGGTTTAATGGACTGTGGCAGCAGACAACTGACTCGAGTACCTTTTGCTAAGAACACAAATTCTCTGCAGCTGCTCTCCTGAGCTTGTGGTCGTATCAGATGGACTTTAGATGACTTTAAGACTGTGGCTCTGTCAGACAAGTCCTGATTTTAGTCAGTTGGGTAAGAGCTGATGGCAGGGTTCGAGTCTGGTGCACACCCCTCAAAGCCAGGGACTCAAGTTGCCAACAAGACACTGTGCAAGTTGGTGGTGTGGCTGTTTTTACATGGAATAAACTTGGTCCACTGCTCCAACTGAACCAATCACTGACTGAGAGTGGTTATGTTCAGCTACTTCAACTTCATATTCCAAGCAATGATGGAACTTTTATGGCTGGCAATGCATCATGTCTCCAGGCCACTATTGTTTGTGATTATTTTGAAAAACATTCTGGACAATTCTAGAGAATGATTAAACACCCAGATTGCTAGCATGAATCCCATTGAACATTTATGGAACATAATCGAGAGATCAGTTTGTTCACACTGGACTGCACTGGAAACACTTTCACAATTATGAGTGGTTGTAGAGGCAGCATGACTCAGTATTTCTGCAGGGAACTTCCAAAGACTTGTAGAGTCCATGCCATGATGAGGATGTTAGATGGTATCCTATGGCTATTGACAACTAAGTATATCTTTCAAGTTGTTGTCACAGTGGGACATTACCAATAAAATGGAATAAAGACAACAATAATCGTAATATATAAGGAAGTTAGTCCATAAAAGATAAATAATTATAAACACCTCAGTCTTCTGCTCATACTGTACAAAGTTTTACTAAAATTTGACAGTTAGGTTGAGCACTTTAGTTTACCTGACTCAATCCACAGAGCCAGTTGGGTTCTGCGCAGGATTTATTATAATTCACAATAGCTTCATTTTTATTTATTTGTTTTTTCTGTTCCATAGTACCCAATTGAGGAGTGAGACTCCATGGTCATGGAACAAGACAATACATTAATTGTTACACAAGAATGGTACTAGAAAATTTTTAAGTAGTCCTTTGTACACGACAGTCTTAAGACAAAGTCAAAAGAATCAATAAGGAAAAAATGAATTAGCTTAATTGTTTAACTTTTCTAGGAGTTCCTCGACAGAATAAAAGGAGTGAGCCATGAGGTAACTCTTCAATTTAGATTTGAAAGCGTGTGGATTAGTGCTAAGATTCTTTAGTTCTTGTGGCAGCTTATTGAAAATGGGTGCCACAGAATACTGTACCCCATTCTGCACAACTGTTAAGGTGGTGTGATGCAAATGTAGATTCAACTTCTGTCTAGTATTCACCGAGTGAAAGTTACTAACTCGTGGGAATAAGCTAATATTATTAACAACAAACGAATTTAAGAAAAAACATATTGTGATGCCAGAGTCAAAATTTCCAGACTACTGAAAAGGGGTCGACGTAATGTTCGCGAACTTACACCAGATATTGCTCGAACCGCCGTTTTTGAGCCAGAAATATCCTTTTTGCATCAGGCGAGTTACCCCAAAAAACAATTCCGTACCTCATAAGTAAGTGAAAGTAAGCGTAATAGACTACTTTTCGTGTTGAAAAATCACTTATCTCAGATATTGTTCTAATGGTAAATACAGCAGAATTTAGTTTTGGAACAAGATCCTGAACATGGACTTTCCATGACAGCTTACTGTCTATATGAACACCTAGAAATTTGAACTGTTCAGTCTCACTTCAATTGCCCATTATGTGTAATCATGTAATCAGAATGTCAGCTTTCGTCCAATTATATGTTAGAAATTGTAAAAACTGAGTTTTACTGTGATTTAACATCAACTTGTTTTCTCCAAGCCATGAACTCATCTCTTGAACTGCACTATTTGATACTGTGTAAATATTATGAACAACATCCTTCACTACCAAGCTGGTATCATCAGCAAACAAAAATATTTTAGTCACCTCTTATACTCGAAGGCATATCATTTATATAAATAAGAAACAGCAATGGTCCCAAAACAGACCCCTGGGGCACCCCATACTTAATTGTGCCCCATTGGGATTGCACGTCATAGCCATTTTCTACACTGCGGAGAATTACCTTCTGTTGTCTATTATTAAAGTAAGAGGTGAATCAGTTGTGGGCTACTCCCCGTATTCCATAATGTTCCAACTTTTGCAACAATATTTTGTGATCAACACAATCAAACACTTTTGTTAAATCAAAGAAGACGCCTAATGTCCGTAGCCTCTTATTTAACCCATCAAGTGCCACACAGAGAAACGAAAATACAGCATTTTCAGTCGTTAAACCACTTCTAAACCCAAACTGTATGTTTGACAATAAATTATTCGAACTGAAATGATCAATTAATCTTGAATATACAGCCTTTTCAATAACTTTAGAAAAGACCGATGGCATAGAAATAGGTCTATAGTTGTCTACATTATCCCTTTCTCCTTTTTTATAAAGTGGTTTCACTAATGAGTACTTGAATCTGTTAGGGAACTGACCATTCTGAAATGAAAAATTACAAATAAGGCTTAATACTGGGCTAACATATGGAGAACAGTACTTTAGAATTCTGCTAGATACCCCATCATACCCACAAGAGTCCTTAGTCTTTAGTGATTTAATTATTGACTCAATCTCACCTATGGAAGTATCATGAAGGACCATTTCAGGTAGCAGCCTCGGAAAGGCATTTTCTAAAAACATTATATGATTACCTGTAGAAACTAGACTTTTGTTTAGTTCCCCTACTATATTCAGAAAGTGATTATTGAATATTGCACATATATCTAACTTGTCAGTAACAGAAACATTCCTACTACGCACTGACGTTATATCTTCTACCTGCTGCTCCTGACCAGACACTTCCTTCACGACTGACCAGATGGTTTTAATTTTATCCTGAGAGTTTGCTATTCCTTTTACATACCAAATACTTTTTGCCTTCTTAATGACATTTTTCAGAACCTTACAGTACTGTTTGTAATGCGCTACTGCATCTTCATTCTGACTGCTTCTAACATTTTGATACAATTCCTGTTTTGTTATAGATGATACTCTTATTCCCTTTGTCTGTCACCCTGGCTGTCTGTTAGTGGAAGTACCCTATTTTGAGCGTTCTAGCAGAAAGCAACTTTCAAACAGCATAAGAAATGTGTTCAGAAAAGCATTATATTTATCATCTGCATTATCAACACTATAAACATCCTGCCATTCTTGTTCCTTAATTAGGCTTAAAAAGGTCTCAATTGCCACTGGATTAACTTTTCTGAGTAGTTGATATTTATGTTTAACATTTGTTTGGAAAGAAATACTTTTTCGAATTAAAAGTTGTGCATCGTGGTCTGATAGGCCATTTACTATTCTGCTGACAGAGTGCCCCTCTAATAATGAAGAATGAACAAAAATATTGTCAATGGTAGAACTGCTATTTCCTTGCACTCTCGTTGGAAAAAATACTGTTTGCATCATGCTATAGGAATTAAATAGATCTAACAGCTGACTTTTTCTTGAGCTATCACCTACACAATTAATGTTGAAATCTCCACACACAATGAAATTTTTATACGTCCTATACAGTGAACCCAGAACCAATTCCAGCTTGGGCAGAAACATTTTAAAATCTGAGTCAGGGGATCTATAAATAACAACTATTAGTAGTTTAGTTCCATTAACATTAACAACTCCTGCACAACATTCAAATATCTACATTTAACTAGTAATAGAACGAATGAGTATCATCTACTACTTTACCTTGCCTTTATAGATTTTGAAAAAGCATTCATTTGAATGAGTTGTCTAGCTTTGTCTTAGGCTCTAAGTGTACAAGAAATAAATGAGGGCTATATTGAAGTCATCTTCAAAACTTCCATAGCATTTGTAAGTGTAGATGAGGAAACCAATGAATGTCTCTTTAGAAAAAGTGTAAAACAAGGTGAGCTTAATCTGAAGAGATAGAAGTCATGCGATAGCTCTTAATATCAAATCAGACCCCTCTTTTTCCCCAGCAAATCGCAACAACTTGGTACGGAATGGACCCAACAAGTTGTTGGAAGTCCCCTGCAAGGATATTGAGACATGCTGATCTCTATAGCCATCCATAATTGTGCAAGTGTTGCTGGTGCTGAATTTTGTGCATTAACTGACCTCTGGAATATGTCCCATAAATGTTTGCTGTGATTCCTGTTATGATAGAACTGTCCAGAATGTTTTTCAGACAAATCATGAACAATTGTGTCTCACTGACATGGCACATTGTTATCCATAAACATTCCATCACTGTTTAGGAAATTGAAATAAATGAGTGGCTCCAAATGGCCTCCAACTTGTGCTTACCTGCAAGTGTTTTATCTTCAGCAGCCAAGAAAAGAATAAGAGTTCATTGATGAGCATTTGATGATAACATTGGCATAGTTCATTTTTCTGCATTTACTACACCCACAAAGAAAAGAATACCACACTAATTCATTTCCTGAATGTCTATGCTTATATACCCACACTGTTGTTGCACTACATTGCATATACACTGACAGCAGTACCCTCAAATGGAAAATTTTTCTATTGCCCCTTATACATATGATTGACACTAGTTATTCTGGGGAGTATAAAAATATAGCCAGGCAAATTATTGTCTACAAACACATTTAATATGAAGCATACACTGATCAGCTAGAACATTGTTACCCAACTACTATGGATACAGGAAGCATCACCAGGCACAAAGTAACTTCTACTCAGACCCATGTGCAGTGTATACAGAATCAGCAAGTGTAATGTCTGTGTTTACAGAGTTTGACTGAGAGCAGATTGTGACAGCCTGTATGGTTCTCATGAGCATTTAGGAAACTGCACGATCTGTCGAATGTTTGAGGAGTGCTGTGTTTGAATCTCTTCAACAAGTAGCAAAATCAAGATAAAACCACTTCCAGATGTTGTGGGGTTGGGTGGCCACACCTCACTATAGATGTCAGGCTTTATGGACAGGGCAGATGAGTAAAACAGGACAGGTAGAAAATTGTTATAGACCTAACATCAGACTTCAATGTTAGGCACATTAAAGTGTGTCTGAACAAACAGTGCGCCAAACACCCTCTCAATGGGCCTCTACAACAAATGACCCATATATATATGCCAATGCTAATAACACAGTATCAGCAGCTACAATTGAAATTACCTCATGACCACCAACACTGATGTTGATGCAACGGCAGAGAATTCCATGGTTTGATGAATTTGATACCTTCATCATACCGATGGGAGAGGGCAAATCCTTTGCCTTTCACGGGAAGAGCTCCTTGACACCTGTACTGTTAGATGGGGACTAGCTGGAGGCAGCTCATTATGCTTTTGGGGATCATTCACATTGGTATCCATGGGTCCTGGAGTGCTCATGAAAGACACCATGATGGCCAAGTAGTATCACAAACACCCCTTCATGATGTACATTTTTCCAAATGGCAGTGGTGTTTTTCAAAAAGATAATGTGCTATGTTACAAGACCAAGAGTGTTATGAAGTTGTTTGAGGAACACTGTATTGACTGCAGTTGATGTGCTGGGCTCCAAACTTGACAGTTTTGAACATCTGGGATGTGACTGGACATGACATAAGAACTGATAACTCTCCTCCCTAAAATTTTCAAGAATTAAGTGATTGTGTATGTGTGTGTGTGTGTGTGTGTGTGTGTGTGTGTGTGTGTGTGTGTGTCACACATGCAGATATGTTCTCAGCTCCCTCTAGTGACCTACCAAGGCCTCATTGCTGCCATGCCAAGATGCTTTACCACTGCCATCTGTGCAAAATGTAGACATACTGGCTATTAGGTATGTGGTCATGATGTTCTGGTGAATCAGTGTTTTAAGTTAAAATAGTTTATAACATTTAAAACAGTTCCAAAAGAAGAATGGTCTAGGGACATAATAAATGCTATGGACAACATATCAAACCTACTGCATTATGGCTTTAATGTGGTACTGTAATGATTGGGTAGCAGTAGGAATAGCTTTATTAATTAACTAGTTGCAAAGTAACAATAAGTTTCACTTTCAAAATATTTTTTCGGATTACCTATATGGTGTGAATTAAATCAGTATACCACACAATACAGTACTGTCAGGGCTGGTAGTATAGTGTTAAAACAAATGCCTGGAAACCAAAGGATTACAGGATCTAATCCATATAAGGCATGGAATATTTAAGTCTGTCTTTAACCTAGCCTTCAACTCTCAATGATGTGAAGATGAACCAGGAACAAAATCTGGCTTGGATTCCATAGTAACTTAGGTCTCTTTTCCCTGGGAGTATTACTGAGGTATGTTAGGTACCTGCAGATTGTTGGAATATTAGTCAATTGAATAACTTGCATCAGGCCATAAAACCACAGCGTACTACTATCAGCACCAGCACCACCACCACCACCACCACTACCCACCCTCCTCTAGAGATCTGTACAATGAAAAGACTCCTTCAGAATTTTATTAAAACATATCAACATTTTTAGATTAATCATCTTTAAACCCTTTTTATTTATATTTGTTTTAGGTTGTGGTATTAATCTCAACAACCAAGCTCCTACAACTTGTATCAATGCTCTTATAAAAGAATACAACAAGCACACTAAGGAGACTATCCCATTGCTGTCTCTTGAAAAGTATTTAGCAATTGTTTTTAATAGACTGGAGGAACTCATGGAAAAAGTACAAAGTGGCAATATTACTGAGTTCCTTGATCTGTACTACACATACTGGCTTCACAGGTTTGTTACAACAACTAATATATAAAAATATATACTTTCTGAAACTAATAAAATAAAATAAAATGTGGACCTCTACTTATACCAGGTAAAATTTCTTTGTAGTCAGTAATGTAATCATTATTTTTATTGCTTCTTGTTTGACTTGAATTTATATAAGTTAAGGAGAGTGTTGAAATTACATGAAAGCATTGCATAAGTACATTTATGATGTTTTTTTAATTGGATGAAAATACTGTACTGGCTTGAAATCCGTTGACCTGGAAAGCAGCAACTAGGCTGCCGCCCACTGGCTAGTGCCTGAGAGAGACACTGCTCTCATAAAAAGCACTTCCACAATGCAGCAGGAGGGACTATGCAGACCACGCCATGTGACGACCGTCCTGCTGGTTATGCTATAGTTGTCCATCAAGTCCAAACATTTCATGATGGCTGCAACAAATGGGCCATCCACACTTGTCAGCCTAGGGAATTGTGTATTTAAACAACACAACTGGAACATCCAATGATGTGCAGCCTTTGTCAGTTGCCACTGAATTTGTGACTCTGGCCCCTGTCACCACATTGCCACTGCACCACCATTCAGATGCAGACATTATGCTGTGAAACCTGGAATATCACCACTATCCACAGTGAACAGCTGCATTGGTACATCTGTTCAGGTGCTCTGGAGGTCTGAGGATCATCAGCGATTGTCTGTAGTATGTTTGGCTGTTCCTTCCATATACACTAAAGTATTTCTTCTTATGTTTATCAGTGGAGCCCTGCAACTACTACTTGGCTGCACTCGTGCCCCCTTCTTCACCTTCCTCCAGCAGTGAAACATTTGACCACACATCAGTATGACACAATATCAAGTTGGTGTCAGAATACATGCTGTTTCTGGGAATGGTCATCCAATGGATGCTTGAGCATCAGTCGTGTTCAGTGCAGGTTTACAAGTAAATATTGACAACAAGAGGTTTTTGAACATATCTGGTTATGTTTGTCCTTTCGTTGTTATTATTTGGTTCTATTATATTTCTATGGTGAAAG
Organism: Locusta migratoria; assembly: GCA_026315105.1. Taxonomy (NCBI): domain Eukaryota; kingdom Metazoa; phylum Arthropoda; class Insecta; order Orthoptera; family Acrididae; genus Locusta; species Locusta migratoria. Next base: position 76,391,029 of record CM048755.1, on the reverse strand, counting down.
TACTGAGCAAAAGTCTGTTGGTATGAAAACGGCAAACTGGGAGATCGTGTAGTATTTAGAAAATGAGATAGCTAAAGTTAGAGCTGATAACAAAGTTTTGTGCTGGGAAGTGAATCATTTGAAGGCTGAGGAAAGAGAAGGATCTTCTTCAGGTGTGTGTCCACCTATCTTTGATGCTAGTACAGCCTCATTGGTAGTACAATTTTCAGGTAAATCTGGGGAGATATTTTTGTCTTCATGTATAATTTGCATACAGCTGCAAAATTAGGGAGCTGGAATGATGAGCAGTTGTTATGTGTAGCATGTTTGAAGTTGGTTGGGGGTACTAGAACCTATGTAATGTGCAATGAGAAATTGTGGGATACTCAGTTCATCACAGAGTTTCGAGGTATGTTAGTGGATTTTTATAGGAGAAAGAATACCTTGCAGTATTACTGAGAACAACTAAACAGTGTAGCTCAGAAACAAGTGAGTTGATAGAGATTTTTGTTAATTGGATTAGAAGAATCAGTCTCAGTAAATATAAATTAATGAATGATGATCGAGCCACTAGAGTTGTGTCGCAGAAGGCAGAATAATAACAGGCACTTGATGCATTTTTATGAGGCTTCCTGTCTGAAGCTTAATGTATAGGATGCATAGAGTCTCCAATAACCTTGGACCCAGAAGTGGAAACTGCCATTACTATAACAGAGATAGCTTCAGTGACCAAGAGATCCCCCACATGAGAAAACATATATGACCTTAAATGTCATGGTCAGGGTCATACTCAAACATATAATTTCCTGAAACTTTCTGGCAGATTAAAATTGTGTGCCGGAACCGGGACTCAAACCTGGGACCTTTGCCTTTCGTGGGCAAGCGCTCTACCGACTGAGCTATCCCGACACGACTTGCTAGTCTTGCAAGTTTCGCAGGAGAACTTCTGTGAAGTTTGGAAAGTAGGAGGCGAGGTACTGGCAGAAGTAAAGTTGTGAGGCGGCATCGTGAGTCGTGTTGGGATAGCTCAGTCAGTAGAGCGCTTGCCCGCAAAAGGCAAAGGTCCCAGGTTCGAGTCCCGGTTTCGGCACACAATTTTAATCTTCCAGAAAGTTTCATATCTGCGCACACTCCGCTGCAGAGTGAAACTTTCATTCTTATATGATTTCCTGCTCTTACCAAATATCAATTTAAAAAATGGGGCTTTCTATTTAAAAAAAAAAAAAAAAAATTAATTTGAATTTGATATGATTGTCAAGGTCATGGTCAAGGCCAAATCACAACTGTCAGTAAATAGCCATGGAAGAATCAATCAACTTTTGTATTTAACATAAAAAAAACATTCCTGATTAATTTTATTTATTAAATAAAATAACCATATACCCCCGAGAGCTGCAGTTGAATGACTTTTTTCTCTAAGCAAAGATATTCTGTCTCCTAAACAAGCCTCCCTCATGAAAACTTTAACATGTTGATATTCATGAAGTGAAATAGAAACCTTATGTCAGATACTATCTTATTGTCTATGATTTAACATTGATAACTATTTAAACTGTTTCTTTGTTTATCTTTGATGCCTTACTTGAACTTTCACCAACTGAAACATTCTTATATAAGAAACAGTAAATGGCTTATTTGCTTACTCTTTTCACTGTTTTTGTTTTCGTGAGCGAGTTTCTTTACATCCAGTGCCCTTTCAGTTAATTATATTTGCGTGAACAGATTTTAGTGTCTCTTGGTGTAACTTTCACGTTTTTAGTTAGTACTTAATTAAGTTTTTACAATTTCTATTTTTACCATGGGTGAGAAGTGTGTGACACGCCATAGGATCATTAGTTCCGAGGTGTGGTATGATGTTTGTAGTGGTTTCTTTCATTGGGGAGAATGTAGTGGCGTGGGAAATGGGGATATAAATGAGGCTCAACAGTGGTTTTGTAGGATCTGCAATGTTGTTGTTATGGTCTGCAGTCCAGAGACTGGTTTGATGCAGCTCTCCACCCTACTCTATCCTGAGCAAGCCTTTTCATCTCCTCATAAGAACGACAGCCCACATCCACTTGAATCTGCTTACTATACACGTCTCTTGGTCTCCCTCTGCGATTTTTACCCCACACACTTCCCTCCAATGCTAAATTTTCGATTCCTCGATGTCTAAGAATGTGTCCTACCAAGCGATCCCTTCTTTTAGTCAGGGTGTGCCAAAAATTCCTTTTCTCGCCAATTCTGTTCAGTACCTCTTCATTAGTTATGCGTTCTACCCACCTAATCTTCAGCATTCTTCTGTAGCACCACATTTCAAAAGCCTCTACTCTCTTCCTGTCCTCACTGCTTATCGTCCATGTTTCACTCCCGTACAATGCAACACTCCACACAAATGCCTTCAGAAAAGCTTTCCTTACACTTAAATTAATATTCAATGTTAGCAAATTTCTCTTTTTCAAAAATGCTTTTCTTCCCATTGCCATTCTGCATTTTATATCCTCTGTACTGCGACCATCACATGTTATTTTACTACCCAAGTAACAGAACTCATCTACCACCTTCATTGTTTCATTACCTAATCTAATTCCTTCAGCATCGCCTGATTTTCTAAGACCGCATTCCATTATTTTTGTTTTGCTCTTGTTAATGTTCATTTTATACGCTCTCTTCAACACACTGTCCATTCCATTCAACTGCTCTTCCAGGACCTTTGCTGTCTCTGACAGAAGTACAATGTCATCAACAAAACGCAATGTTTTTATTTCTTCCCCCTGAACTTTGATCCCTATTCCAAATTTTTCCTTGCTTTCCTTCACCGCCTGCTCGATGTACAAATTGAATAGCATCGGAGAAAAGCTACAACCCTGTCTTACTCCCTTCCCAACTGATGCTTCCCTTTCATGCCCTTCGAGTCTAATAACTGCGGTCTGGCCTTTGTACAAGTTGTAAATAACTCTCCTTTCCCTGTATTTTACCCCTGCTGACTTCAGAATTTGAAAGAGTGTATTCCAGTCAACATTGTCAAAAGCTTTCTCTAAATCTACAAAAGCTAAAAATGTAGGTTTGCCTTTCCTTAATCTGTCTTCTAAGATAAGATGTAAAGTGAGTATTGCCTCCCGGGTTCCTACGTTCCTCCTGAATCCAAACTGATCTTCCAGCTTTTCCATTCTGCTGTAGATAATTCGTGTTAAAATTTTGCAGCCATGACTTATCAAACTGATGGTTCTGTAATTTTCACACCTGTCTGCGCCTGATTTCTTTGGAATGGGGATTATTACATTTTTCTTAAAGTCTGAGGGTATTTTGCCTGTCTCATACATCCTACACTCCAGTTCAAATAGTCTTGTCATGGCTGGCTCTCCCAGAGACTTTAGTAGCTCTGAGGGTATGTCATCTACTCCTGGGGCCTTGTTCCGACCTAAGTCTTTCAGGGCTCTGTCAAATTCATCTCTCAGTATAGCATCTCCTATGTCATCTTGATCTACTTCCTCTTCCCTTCCTACATCATCGTCTCTAAGTTCATTTCCTTGGTAGAGCTGCTCTATGTACTCTTTCCACCTTTCAGCTTTCCCTTCTTTGCTGAGAACTGGTTTTCCATCAGAGTCCTTGATATCCATAGAGCTGTTTTTCTTATCTCCAAATGTTTCTTTTATTTTCCTGTAGGCTGTATCTATTTTTCCCCTATTTATACATTCTTCTACAGATTTGCATTTGGCTTCTAGCCACTCCTGCTTAGCCATTTTGCACTTCCTGTTAATCTCATTTCTTAGTCGTCTGTACTCCATTTTGCCTGTTTCATTTACTGCATTTTTATATTTTCTCCTTTCATCAATTAAATTTAGTATGTCCTGTGATATCCAAGGATTTTTTGTAGGTCTTGCCTTTCTACCTATTTTGTCCTCTGCTGCCTTCACTATTTCATCTCTTAATGCTACCCATTCCTCTTCTACTGTTTTATTTGCCCTTGTTTCTGTCAATTGATGCCTAAATCTCCCTCTGAGTTTCTCCAGAACTTCACTTTCCTTCAATTTATCTAAGTCCCATCTCCTTATTTTCCTACCTTTCTGCAGTTTTTTCAGTTTCAGCCTACAGTTCATGACTAACAAGTTATGGTCAGAGTCTATATCTGCCCCTGGGTATGTTTTACAGTTTATCACCTGGTTCCAGAATCTATGTTTTACCATTATAAAATCTATCTGATACCGTTCCGGTGTCTCCTGGTCTCTACCACGTATACAACCTTCTTTTGTGATTCTTAAACCAAGTGTTTGTTATGATTAAATCATGTTCCGTGCATCATTCTACCAGGCGACTTCCTCTTTCATTCCTTCTGCCCAGTCCATATTCTCTTACTATTTTTCCTTCTCTTCCTTTTCCTACTACCGAATTCCAGTCTCCCATCACAATTAAGTTTTCCTCTCCCGTAACTGTCTGAATAATTTCCTTTAGCTCCTCATATATTTCTTCGATCTCCTCATCATCGGCAGAGCTAGTTGGCATATAAACCTGTACTACTGTTGTCAGTGTTGGCTTCGTATCTATCTTGACAATGATAATGCGATCACTGTGCTGCTCATAGTAGTTTATCCGCATTCCTATTTTCTTATTTATTATCAGTCCTACTCCTGTGATACCCCCAACTGATTTTGTATTTATTATCCTGTACTCACCTGATAAGAAATCCTGTTCATCCTGCCACCGAACTTCACTAATCTCCACTATATCTAACTTCAACCTATCCATTTCCTTTTTAAATTTTCTAATTTTCCTACCCGATTAAGGGATCTAACATTCCACGCTCTGATCCGTAGAATGCCAGTATTGTCTTTCCTGATGACAACATCCTCCTGAGTAGTCCCCGCCCGGAGATACGAATGGGGGACTATTTTACCTCCGGAATATTTTACCCGAGAGGATGCCATCATCATATTTTCATACAGTAGAGCTGCATGTCCTTGGGAAAAGTAACGGCTGTAGTTGAGGCACGCAAGCCACCCCACCTCGGCAATGTCTGTGGTTCGTGGGGGTGGAGGATCTGCAATAGAGATAGGAAAATAATGGAACAGGAGGGAAAAATTGCAGCTCTTCAAGCTGAATTAGACATGGAAAGGGAGACTCTGAGCAGGTTAAGGAGGGAGAAGGGTGAACAGCGGTGGGAAGTGGCAACAGGTAAGAGGGGGAACAGACTTAGGACAGTTTCAAACAGCTTTGTCCTTAATGTGAAAAATAGATTTGTCCTGTTGCCTCAGTCTGGATCGGATGAGCCTCATGTAGCTGAAGCTGTAGAAAGGACACAACAGACTTTCAAGAAGGATTTGAAAAAGGTAGGGAAAACTGAGAAAAGAAATAAAGTCTTGTTGTTAGGTAGTTCCCATGGTAGAGGTGTTGGGCAACTACTGCAGGAAGAGCTAGGACCAGAGTACCAGGTCACAAACTTTTTCAAACCAAATGCAGGCCTGGGTCAGGTAAGAGAGGATATAGGTTATTTATGTAAAGATTTCACAATGGAGGATACCATGGTTATAGTGGGTGGTCCAGGAAACAGCTTTGACAGAAACTGGGAATATTCTATAGAGTGTGACCTGGTGAAGATATCATTGGCAACGAAGCATACTAGTGTGGGGTTTGTATCTGTCTTGAGTCGCCATGATCGGCCTGATTTGAACTCTTCTGTCAGAAGAGTAAACTTGGAGTTGGAACGGCTACCCATGTCAGATATGGGGTCCCATATTGGTTTGGTTCCTGTGGATGATATCTGTAGGTGGAACTACACTAGGCATGGCCTTCACCTCAACAGGAAAGGGAAGGAAAAACTGTCTGGGTTGATTGCAAGTAACTTACGGGGGGGGGGGGGGGGGGGCACTGTCGCAAATGGTAAAATACCAGTGGTTATAGATGTCAGAGGGATGCCTTTTTTAGGATAGGGTGGGGCAACGAAAACCAGTTTTGAGAGAGCTTGTAAGACACCCTCAGTTTGGAAAAGCAGGTAAACAGGAGATAGATTTTAGCAAATACTGTTTAACTATTAAAAAATTTAAAAATTCTGTCTGTTCCATCCCTCTATATATATGAGGTGTTGATTTTCTTGTATAAACACCAAAATATGTTAGACATATTCCGATTCGACCAGAATTATAGCACTCGAAACAAAGAAAATTTTAAACTCCCAACACACCGGCTAAAACTTTATGCACAAATGCCAGAGTACATGGGACTAAAATTATACAACAAAATAAAGGGGAGCAAATTATTTAACATGGAGTTTGGTTCACTGAAGCGACTGCTTTTCAGTATTCTGGTGGAAAAGTGCTATTACTCTGTCGAGGAATTTTTTGATGACAGATTCACTTTTTGAGACAGGGCATTGCATATTTATAATATTTTATGCATTAAGAAGTATAATGAATACCTTTGTATAAAGAAGTATAATATCTTTGTAATGATATATATTTATGGATAATATCTATGTATTAAGAACTGTAGTGTAACTGCAATTTATATGTATATAAAATGTAAATTAAGTGAATCATAAATCATATTGTAAATTTTGACATGTCTCCAGTACAACAAATCAAATGATTTGAAAACTGTATGTTACGAGATGAATAAATCACATTTCAGAAAGTACTCAGAAACTTCCAGTAAATCTTACTCAAGCCGTTAGTATGCAATATCAGTTATCTTTATTACATCAAAATATTCCAGGACTCAGAAATAAACTTGATGAACTACTCATTTGTATTAATGAAATTGATTCCTCAATTGACATAATTTGCCTTTCTGAAAATCATGTGGCCACTGGTATAGATATGTTAAACATTCCAGAATTTAATTTAGCTTCACACTTCTGTAAAGTAGATATGGAGGGAGGAGGAGTTGCCACATTCATTGAAAAACTGCTATAAATTCAAGAATATTGATATAAATAAATTCTGTCTAGACCAGCATTTAGAAGCTTGTGCAACAGAAGTAGAATTCCATAACAGATGCTATATAATAGTAACTATTTACCGAGCACCTGCAAGAAATTATAATCTATTCCTAAATCATCTAGAAGCTCTATTGGGTTATTTTACAGGAAGAAATAAAGAAATCCTGGTTGCCGGTGACTTTAATACAGATTTTCTTATGCAGTCCTCCAGTAAAAATGTATTGCAGTCAGTAACTTTGTCTTTCAACCTAACACATACCGTAAACTTTCCAACTAGGATAACTAAAACATCTAGGACAGCAATTGATAATATTTTTATAGACAAATCAAAGGAACGAAATCATACCATAAAACCAATAATAAATGGCCTGTCAGATCATGATATGCAGCTCCTTGTTTTAGGTATAGATTCTAAACAGATTATGAAGACTGCAAAATGTACATACAGGAGAGTAGTCAACCCACCAAAAATTGAAAATTTAGAAAACTACTCAAAGACATGAACTGGAAAGATGTATATAGTGCTAATGGCATGAATGAAAAATATAAAATATTCATTAATAATGTTAGTATCATGTTTGAAAACTGTTTTCCTCTAAAAGTAACATGAATTAAACAGAAGTCTATAATAAAACCTTGGATAACACAAGGAATAAAGATTTCATGTAAGACAAAAAGGAAAATGTATCTATCAGCCAAGAGTAGTTGCACTGATGATGATTTAACTAAATTTAAGGAATACTGTAAAACATTAAAAAAAGTTATTCAGGTATCTAAACAAATTCACTATGAAAAGAAGATAGCAACATCAGGAAACCAAATGAAAACAATTTGGGTGATAGTGAAAGAGGAGACTGGTAGAACCAGAAAGGAACAAGAGCAGTTAGGATTAAGATTAGCTGAGACATTAGTAACTGATGGGCATAGTGTGGCAAATCTATTTAACAAGTACTTTATATCCATTACTGATAGTATGGGATTGTCTGGGTCAGTAAATAATGCCCTTGAATATTTGAAAATAGCATTTACAAATAACTTCACACACATGAATATGTCAGTCACTTCATCACATGAAATAAATTCCATAATAAAATCTTTAAAAACAAAGAATACCTGTGGTTACAATGAAATATCAACAAAGTTAATTAAAGCATGTTCTTGTTAACTTAGCACAATCTTAAGTTATTTGTGTAACCAGTCTATTATAACGGAAATATTTCCTGATTGGCTAAAATATGCGGATATTAAACCTTTCTTCAAGAAGGGGGATAAAGAGATACCATCAAACCATAGACCCATTTCACTTTTGCCAGCATTCTCATATATTATAGAAAAGGTAATGTACAAGCAGCTTCTCAACCAATTAACCACAAATGGTATATTGTCTAGAACACAGTTTGGATTTCCGATATCGAGAAGGCTATTTACACTTACAGTAAGAATGTACTTAATTCATTAGATAATAAATTGCAAACAGCAGGTATTTTCTGTGATTTGTCAAAGGCATTTGTTTGTGTGAACCATAACATCCTTTTAAGTAAATTAGAATTTTGTGGGGTCACGGGAAATGCTGCAAAATGGTTCAAGTCGTACCTCACTAACAGGAAACAAAGAGTGTCAGTGCAAGTGACTAGTGAAGTAAGCCAACAGTCATCATCGGATTGGGAAGAAATTACATGTGGTGTCCCACAAGGATCCATCTTAGGGCCATTGCTTTTTCTTGTGTACATTAATGATCTCTCATCAGTTACACTACCAGAAGCAGAGTTCGTGTTGTTTGCAGATGATACAAGTATTGCAATAAAAAGTATGTCAAGCATAGTGATAGAAAGGTCTGCTAATGATATTTTCATGAACATTAATAAATGGTTTAAAGCCAACTCATTGTCATTAAACTTTGAAAAGATTCACTACATGCAGTTCAGAACATGTAAGAGATTTCATGACAGCATATGCATTAAGTATGAAGAAGAGCGATAGATTAGGTTGACAGTATTAAATTCCTGGGATTACAGCTTGATAATAAATTTAGTTGGGAGGAGCACACCACAGAACTGCAGAAACAACTCAACAAATCTGTATTTTCAATATGAGTGTTATCAGACATAGGAGACATAAAAATAACAAAGCTTGCATACTTTGCTTACTTTCATTCCCTAATGTCATATGGTATAATATTTTGGGGTAACTCTTCAAGTCAGTCAAAATGTCTTCAGAGTCCAAAAACGTGTAGTGCATATTATTTGTGGAGTAAAGTCACGGACGCCTTGTAGAAGCCTCTTCAAAGAACTGGGTATATTAACTACTGCCTCTCAGTATATTTATTCCTTAATGAAATTTGTCATAAATAATAAATCCCTTTTCCCAACAAACAGCTCAGGTCATACATATAGGAATAAAAATGATCTACACAAGGACTTAAAAGCACTTACTTTAGTTCAAAAAGGAGTCCACTACTCAGGAACACACATTTTCAATAATTTTCCATCAAGTTTAAAAAATTTAGCTACAAATAAAGATCAGTTTCAGAGGAACCTAAAAGACTTTCTAGTGGCCAACTCCTACTCCATTAGTGAATTTCTAAATTGTACCAAATGATGCATGCACTCATACTATATTAGTATTATGATATTACCAGCAAAAAAAAAAAAAAAAAAAAAAAAAAAAAAAAAAAAAAAAAAAAAATAATAATAATAATAATAATAATAATAATAATAATAAAAATAAAATAAAAAAATCTTAAAAATTTATGTATCTGTATTTATAAGTGTATGTATCTGTATTTATATTATTATTTGTGATACGAATATTATAGAGGAAAAATTCCTAACAGGAAAAATATACGTAAAAAATAGATAAGGTACACTTACCAGGCGAAGGGGCACAGGCAGTAATAGCAACAAATAAACACACAGACACACACACACACAAAAATGCTAGCTTTCGCAGCCTAGCTGCTTCATCAGGCAGAAGGGAAGGAGAGGGAAAAGGAAATGATGAGGGTTTTAAGGAAGGGGGTAAGGAGCCATTCCAATCCCGGGACAGGAAAGACTTACCTTGGGGGAAAAATTGGAAGGTAAATAAATGCACATACACCCACACATTTACACAGACACAAGTACACTTAGGCAGACATACTGTAGAACTGTAGAAAGCAAAGAAGTTAGAAGTTAGACAGAGATGCCACTTGAGGCAGAGGCTCTGTCCAGAGAACCAAGGCAAAGATGTTAAGATGGTGGGTGGGAATTCGAATTTAGCGGAGGTTGAGACCAGGTGGGCAACGGGAAGAGAGAATATGCTGAAGGGCTAGTTCCCATCTCCGGAGTTCTGAAGGATTGGTGTCAGTGGGAAGTATCCAGATAACCCGGACGGTGTAGCACTGTGCGAAGATGTGCTGGCCATGCACCAAGGCATGTTTAGCCACAGGGTGATCCTCGTTGCCAACAAACACTGTCTGCCTGTGTCCATTCATGCGAATGGACAGTTTGTTGCTGGTCATTCCCACATAGAACGCTTCACAGTGCAGGCATGTCAGTTGGTAGATCACGTGGGTACTATCGCAAGTGGCTCTGCCTTTGATCGTGTACACCTTCCGGGTTACGGGACTGGAGTAAGTGGTGGTGGAAGGGTGCATAGGGCAGGTTTTACAACGGGGGCGGTTACAAGGGTAGGAGCCAGAAGGTAGGGAAGGTGGTTTGGGGATTTCATAGGGGTGGACTAGGAGGTTACGGAGGTTAGGTGGGCGGCGGAAAGACACTCTCGGTGGAGTAGGAAGGATGTCATGAAGGATGGATCTCATTTCGGGGCAGGATTTTAGGAAGTCGTATCCTTGCTGGAGAGCCACATTCAGAGTCCGCTCCAGTCCCGGAAAGTATCCGGTGACAAGAGGGGCACTTCTGGGGTTTTGTGGAAGGTTCTTAAATTGGGGAGATGAGGAAGTGGCTCTGGCAATTTGCTTCTGTACCAGACCAGGAGGATAGCTGCGGGATGTGAAGGCTGTTATCAGGTTATTGGTGTATTGGTTCAGGGATTCAGGACTGGAGCAGACTCGTTTGCCACGAAGACCTAAGCTGTAGGGAAGGGAACGTTTGATGTGGAAAGGATGGCAGCTGTCATAATGCAGGTACTGTTGTTTATTGGTAGGTTTGATGTGGACGGATGTGTGTAGTTGGCCGTTGGATAGATGGAGGTCGACATCGAGGAAAGTGGCATGGGATTTGGAATAGGACCAGGTGAATTTGATGGGACCAAAGGAGTTGAGGTTGGAGAGGAAATTCTGGAGTTCTTCTTCACTGTGAGTCCAGATCATGAAGATGTCGTCAATGAATCTATACCACACTTTGGGTTGACAGGCTTGGGTGTCCAGGAAGGCTTCCTCTAAGCGTCCCATAAATAAGTTCGCGTACGAGGGGGCCATCCTGGTCCCCATGGCTGTTCCCTTTAGTTGTTGGTATGTCCGGCCCTCAAAAGTGAAGAAGTTGTGGGTTAGGATGAAGCTGGCTAGGGTATTAAGGAAAGAGGTTTTAGGTAAGGAAGTGGGTGGTCGGCGTGAAAGGAAATATTCCATCGCAGCGAGGCCCTGGGCATGTGGGATATTAGTGTATAAGGAAGTGGCATCGATGGTTACAAGGATGGTTTCAGGAGGTAACAGGCTGGGTAAGGATTTCAGGCGATCAAGGAAGTGGTTGGTGTCTTTGATGAAGGATGTTTTTTTCATCCATATATTATGCCTTCCTTACAACATCCCTACAACAACCCCATCCAGTTTTATTTACATTCCCTCCGTAAACATGCTTTTTCCCTAGTCAGATTACGCTCCCACATTCTTTTTATGCAGGCTTGTCTGACATTTGGAATCACTCCCAAGGGCCTCACACTGAAAGTTCCCATCTCTGGCTGTAATCCATCCTTTCATCCCGCCCTATACCAATTCCAAACTGAACAATCCATATCCCTCACCCGCCTAATCCTTAACCTACACATCAACTCCGCCAATGAACACACCTGTCAACTCCTATCCCTAATCAAAATCCTCAACCTTTCCTCTCCTACATCTACACCTGCAGTTCAGAATATCCTCCTTCAGGCCAACCACAAATTAGAACAGCATGCCACCCAGCACCTCAAAAAACTATCCAATCTCCTGGTCACCCACCTCCGGAAAGGCAATACTCTCTCCCTCAACAACCTCTCCAGTAAACCTCAACCTCCTCTGATTGCACACAAACCCAGTCTCTCCCATCTACTCAATCTCCCACTCCCAACTCCTCTCCCTCCCAAACCTCAAAATTCCAATCCACACAATCCGGAACCACAACATCCCAATTCAGTGGTCAACCTCTCCTCTAAGCCTCTCTCCCAATCTGAAACCTCTGTCCTATCCAAAGGGCTGACCTTTAGCCCTACTCCCAAATTCAACCATACAGCCCTTGTGAAAGATTTACTATCCTATACTCGCAGTCTTTGCTGGAGATATCACTTTGCCATGAAGAAAAATAATCCTCTTCCTAATGATCCAGCTCCCCAAGACATCATTCAAATCGAACCCTGCCTAGAACAGTTCCGTCCTCCGTCACAGCGAGACCCACCTGCTCTTCCTCAAAATCACCCTCTTCAAACCTTCCAGGAATTCCTTACTTCCAACCTTGCCTCCCAGTCCTTCCTGAGAAACCTTAATCCCACTCCCAACATTACCGCAGCTGAATCCCGAGCTATCCGTGATCTGAAGGCTGACCATTCCATCGTCATTCTCCCTGCCGACAAGGGCTCCACGACAGTGGTACTTGATCGGCGGGAGTATGTGGCAGAGGGAGTGCGTCAGCTTTCAGATAATACCACATATAAAGTTTTTCAAGGCGATCCCATTCCTGATGTCCAGGCAGAGCTTCAAGGAATCCTCAAAACCTTAGGCCCCCTACAAAACCTTTCACCTGACTCCATTAACCTCATGACTCCACCGACACCCCGCACCCCCACCTTCTACCTACTTCCCAAGATCCACAAACCCAATCATCCCGGCCGCCCCATTGTGGCCGGTTACCAAGCCCCAACAGAACGAATCTCTGCCTACATAGACCAACACCTTCAACCCATCATGTGCAGTCTCCCATCCTTCATCAAAGACACCAACCACTTCCTTGATCGCCTGAAATCCTTACCCAGCCTGTTACCTCCTGAAACCATCCTTGTAACCATCGATGCCACTTCCTTATACACTAATATCCCACATGCCCAGGGCCTCGCTGCGATGGAATATTTCCTTTCACGCCGACCACCCACTTCCTTACCTAAAACCTCTTTCCTTAATACCCTAGCCAGCTTCATCCTAACCCACAACTTCTTCACTTTTGAGGGCCGGACATACCAACAACTAAAGGGAACAGCCATGGGGACCAGGATGGCCCCCTCGTACGCGAACTTATTTATGGGACGCTTAGAGGAAGCCTTCCTGGACACCCAAGCCTGTCAACCCAAAGTGTGGTATAGATTCATTGACGACATCTTCATGATCTGGACTCACAGTGAAGAAGAACTCCAGAATTTCCTCTCCAACCTCAACTCCTTTGGTCCCATCAAACTCACCTGGTCCTATTCCAAATCCCATGCCACTTTCCTCGATGTCGACCTCCATCTATCCAACGGCCAACTACACACATCCGTCCACATCAAACCTACCAATAAACAACAGTACCTGCATTATGACAGCTGCCATCCTTTCCACATCAAACGTTCCCTTCCCTACAGCTTAGGTCTTCGTGGCAAACGAGTCTGCTCCAGTCCTGAATCCCTGAACCAATACACCAATAACCTGATAACAGCCTTCACATCCCGCAGCTATCCTCCTGGTCTGGTACAGAAGCAAATTGCCAGAGCCACTTCCTCATCTCCCCAATTTAAGAACCTTCCACAAAACCCCAGAAGTGCCCCTCTTGTCACCGGATACTTTCCGGGACTGGAGCGGACTCTGAATGTGGCTCTCCAGCAAGGATACGACTTCCTAAAATCCTGCCCCGAAATGAGATCCATCCTTCATGACATCCTTCCTACTCCACCGAGAGTGTCTTTCCGCCGCCCACCTAACCTCCGTAACCTCCTAGTCCACCCCTATGAAATCCCCAAACCACCTTCCCTACCTTCTGGCTCCTACCCTTGTAACCGCCCCCGTTGTAAAACCTGCCCTATGCACCCTTCCACCACCACTTACTCCAGTCCCGTAACCCGGAAGGTGTACACGATCAAAGGCAGAGCCACTTGCGATAGTACCCACGTGATCTACCAACTGACATGCCTGCACTGTGAAGCGTTCTATGTGGGAATGACCAGCAACAAACTGTCCATTCGCATGAATGGACACAGGCAGACAGTGTTTGTTGGCAACGAGGATCACCCTGTGGCTAAACATGCCTTGGTGCATGGCCAGCACATCTTCGCACAGTGCTACACCGTCCGGGTTATCTGGATACTTCCCACTGACACCAATCCTTCAGAACTCCGGAGATGGGAACTAGCCCTTCAGCATATTCTCTCTTCCCGTTGCCCACCTGGTCTCAACCTCCGCTAAATTCGAATTCCCACCCACCATCTTAACATCTTTGCCTTGGTTCTCTGGACAGAGCCTCTGCCTCAAGTGGCATCTCTGTCTAACTTCTAACTTCTTTGCTTTCTACAGTTCTACAGTATGTCTGCCTAAGTGTACTTGTGTCTGTGTAAATGTGTGGGTGTATGTGCATTTATTTACCTTCCAATTTTTCCCCCAAGGTAAGTCTTTCCTGTCCCGGGATTGGAATGGCTCCTTACCCCCTTCCTTAAAACCCTCATCATTTCCTTTTCCCTCTCCTTCCCTTCTGCCTGATGAAGCAGCTAGGCTGCGAAAGCTAGCATTTTTGTGTGTGTGTGTGTCTGTGTGTTTATTTGTTGCTATTACTGCCTGTGCCCCTTCGCCTGGTAAGTGTACCTTATCTATTTTTTACGTATATTTATATTATTAGTATTATCTATTATTCAACTTGTAAATTTTGTTTCTTGACATGTTCCACTTCCACGAGGGTCCCCTCAACATGGATCTACGGAACGAATAACTAATCTAATCTAACATAACGTTAACTATTATGAGTTAATGTCTGAAAATTAGTGAAATTATCATTTTGATTCATGTTACCCAGCTATGGTATACATTAGAGAACTTTCAGGTGAAGTTGTTATTGCAGTGTTAGAACATAAACATGTCTTGTTAAATTGAAAATGAGAACATCAATGCTGCTTGATGTAGTATATTTATTATTTTGTTTTATATATTGTTTGCTCAGTAGTAAGCAGACATGAAATAAGTTAATAGTAACTGAGAATTAGTTTATGAATGTGTGATGCACTTCGACTTTTCTCATAAGTACTAAACATAATTTATAATGAATATTTTATGGTGAAAACTAGTCCATAAAGATAATAAATTTAAGGACAGTTTTCAAGTGTCTGTGGGACAAGTAAGTTGACAGGAAGTTAATGCTTCCCTTAGGGTTTTATCCAGACCTACCCTTCAAAATCTTGTCAAATAGAAACCTTACTTTCTTAAACTCTAGATTAGACCCAATTTTTATGGCCATCCTGTATCAGAGGATAGCAACACAAGATGATGATGAAACATATACTTGATCTCACAAGAAAACCTTAGACAAGACTTTGGCACTAGCTCATAACTATAGGGACAAACCCATCAGCTGCTTGCATACTGTTGTTAATAATAAGTATAGTGTACTGGCATCTCAGATGTAAAGTGGCCAAATTCCACGAAAACCTTACTTCAGCTTTTGGGTCCACAGTAGTGAGTGCCTGAATCACAGTGAGTGATAAGAAATTGTGGATATGGATTTTAATTAACATTTTAATGAATGAAAGATACGAGATGCTAACATTACCACAGAATTCTAATGAAGAAAACTATATTTTAGTGACAATGTTTTTATCTCATTGTTTAAATACGCTAAATGAGTTAATTGAGATGAAGATACAAGTCCTGGTACTGTTAAAGGTGCATGAATAACTGCATATGAAACACTGAATTGCAAAGAGTAACTTGAAATGTCATATCTACAACTTCAGAGGGCAATTCTGAGATTATAAATGGGACCTAGTGTGTCCTGTTCCATTATATTAGGATAACATAATGTGCAAGTAATAAGATGTAGTAGTTTGGGAATTTCCAGAAAAGCATGAGAGAAATTGTACTTGTCCTTTATCTACCTCTATTTTGCACCTCTAAATGTGAGACAACAGTCTAGCTTCATAATATGTAGATTGCTTCATAAAGTTCCATAAATCTTATTTTGTTTGTTTATTTATTTCTTTAACACTGATCATACAAGTTCACTGGAATGCAATTAGTTACATATGAATGGTAATATAGAGGAAAATCATGTATATTTGTGTGAATTTTTATTGAATTTCCAGTGTTACTTGCCTGGTTACTAATTTTTATTATTACAACAAATAATATAAGTATGAGCAAGTAAAGAATCAAATGCAAGTTTTCCTGGAAATGTTTGCCGCAAAATCCTTCACACATGCAAGTTGGTTAGGTATATAGAATTGCTTTGCACTTGGATGCTTTGACCTTCAGGCACGGGTTTCAATGGCAAGGAACAGCTTTAGAGACCCAAGTCAAACATCAATAAATGGCAGTGTAAGTAACTGTTTTAACCAACACAATGATTTACATTAGAATACAAGGGTAATTTTCAGTTAATAATAATAATTAGAAATTTAATATAAGTGTGTGCAAATACATGTTTTTATTATTATTGGTCTTGAAAATGTAATACATAGGAAATCATATGATCAATGTTCAAAGATATAATTTTAGAAAAAAGAAACAAGAAAAAATGAGTTGAATGTGATCCAGCAACCCACAGATTATGGAGCTTATAAACTAACCACATGATCACTGCTATCTTGTACTCATAGGTACAACAGACAGGTACCTGAAGGATGCCTAAAACTTCTCTTTTGATTTTTTAAAAAATTGCCTATGTAGTATGCCTTAATACTTGCATATTATGTTGTCCTGATGGACTACTAAAAGTGTAGAAATTTTAAAACTCCATGACACAAATGCCATGGCCTCTACTTGTCAGTTTAAAATAAGTTTACAAAAACTTATATAGTTTCAAAACTTGACTAATGTACGAGGGTCACCCAGAAAGTAAAGCAAGGTGCCCCTTCCCCCCCCCCCCCCCCCCACACACACACACACACAGATGAAAACCATATGATGAATTTGAAAAATTACTACGAAGTATTTGAAGTTTCCTGGCTGCACATGCAAAAGTTCTGGCTCTTCCAACAGATATTGAAGTTGCAGGACGATTTCAAAGGCATCCTATATGTGATGTACATTAAAAACAATGTGCCATCATGTAATTTCTTACTACAACAAAAAGAAACTGTGAGGAATATTCTCAAATGGAGCATATGCTGTCAATAGGAGTACAGTTAGTGGTGCAGAGAGAGAGGTCATCGGAAGGCAGTTTGGTGGAGCCCAAAGATTTGCAGTAGTTGGGGAGACTATCCGTGGCTGTCACACCAGACAGTGAGCTGATGTTGTTATCTTCAATTAAAGGATGCCATTTGTGCACTTCTCACTAGAATTGGTCCTGATTGTATACCAATTACGTATATTTGAGAGTATGCTAATGCAATAGCCGAGTACCCAGTTATCACATACAACCTCTTCCTCAGTGAAAGATTTGCACCCAAAGACTGGAAAGTTATACAGGTCACACAACATTCAAGAAAGGCAGTAGGAGTGATCCATAAAACTGCAGTCCTATATCATTGACATCAGTTTGCAGCATGATTTGAGAACATATCCTTTCCTCAAATATTATTAACTACCTCAAAGAGAACGCCCTATTGACACATAGTTAACATGGATTCAGAAAGTATCGTTCTTGTGCAACACAGCTAGCTCTTTACTCACATGATGTGATGACTGCCATTGACAAGGGATCTCAAATTTAATCTGTATTTCTAGAAGTCTTTTTAACTCTGTACCTGCAAGTGTCTTCTAATCAAATTGCATTCTTATGGAATATTGCCACAGTTGTATGATTGGATTCATGATTTCCTGTCAGAAAGGACACAGTATGTTGTAATTGATGGAAATTCCTCAAGTAAAACAGAAGTGATATCTGGCGTTCCCCCAGGGCCCTTTCTGTTCTTTATCTTTATAAAGAGACTATGTGAGCAGCTCTTTTAGACTTTTTGCCAATGATGTTGTCATTTTTCGTTAGTAAAGTGACCACAAGATCAAAAGCAACTGCAAAATGGTTTAGATAAGATATCTACATGGTGCAAAAATTGACAATTGACCCTAAACAATGAAAAGTGTAAAGTCATCCATGTAAATACTAAAAGACATTGATTAAACTTCATTTACATGATAAATCAATCAAATCTAAAGGCAGTACCTCTTAAATTTCAGAAGTTGCATAACAATAGTTATGGTAATTTCCCACATTTCACAGGGGCATTGACCTTAGGTAGTAAAAAAAAGTGTCCTATACTGCCACATACACCTTTGCATGCAATTTTTGTCTATTTTTGAACATGGACCATAGAACACGGATGACCATCAGGTCCACATTGTCTTAAGATGTGTGTGTGTGTGTGTGTGTGTGTGTGTGTGTGTGTGCAAAGCTAGTCACTTATTAAACACTACATTTTATTAACCACAATCAAGTAACCATTATTAATTTAGGCACTTGGATAGTTAAGTGTGTTAAAGTACCTAATTTTTTGATGTGGAGGTGTGCTGCTCCCAGTTCGAATCTGCCTGTCTGGTTAATGTTGAGTTCCAGTGTGCTGGTCAGTTTGTATGTGGTTTTAGGTGGTTTTCTACCTCCCACTACATTAATACTAAGATGGTACCCAAGTCCTGCCTCAGTTACATGATTCACAAACATTTAGAAAACTTACACACACTTTCAGTTGAGAACACACATTTCTTCATGGTGGTTAATGGGGTGGTGGCAGGAAGTGTGTCTAGCCATCCTGTAAAACAAAGTATGCCAAATACTGTAGTAAAATGTCAACCTGTGCCAGTGTATTATTAAAGGAAAGAACTGGTAGCATAGACCTTGTGATATTATAATAATTCTGCCACTGCTGTTACCACATGCATATTGTTGGAAAATATCTCCAGTAATAAAGAGAGTGACACCAATTATTGAACAACACACTAACCATGTTGTTTGGACCAGGCTATGGAAATGATGAATCACAGTCATTTAATTTCACTTGCCTAAGTATGCAGTGCACTTTTCATTTCTGTATTATTCCCAGTCTTCTGGAGACTTGAAATGCCTGTCAGTGCCTGTGTCTGCAGTGGTGAGCTACTGAGTGGAATATTTCATCGCCTCCTCACTTCTAATGTTTATCACCTCAAAATCTGATCACAATAAAGCAGTATCAGTTTCACTGTGATCTGATTTTATATTGACTAACATAAGTGTTGATGGTCAATAATTGTTAAATTACCATCACAGCCTTGCTTTATGTACCTACACATGTTCCTGAGATACTGCTACTTAGTTATCCTGTAAAAATATTTGCTTCAGATGTTGAAAAACCTTATTTTTGTACAAAATCCGATTTTTCAAAAGTAAATCTGTCACTTGTCATCATTTATTTTTGTGGAAAACATTCTGGTACCGGTAACTTATAGTTGTGTGCTTCAGATAAGAAAATACTGTATGTTCCATGTCGAGCATTTAAACCTCATTATAACTTGACATATATGGGGAATTTTAAGAGGATTAGTAAATATTTTAGTATTGACTAATTTGAATAAAACATTACATATAAGCTTTTATCCAGTATTAGTTTCAGGGATGCTGCTGTTAGAATCTAACACAAACAAATACTCACAAAATGTCAGTTAAAAATTGATTTTCATAAATTCCTTCTTGGACTTTGGCACATTTTTGAATTATGCTGAAAACCCCATGTGTAAATCTATAGAAGTTCTCTTGGCATTCTTTTATGAGCGTAGAACATTTCATAATCAGAATGATCAATTCATATTTTTTATTAACTTTTCTTTTGTAGACTTTTCCTTTCTACCATCCCAACAAACAGATATTTAAAGGATAAGGATTAGAAATCTATGTTGTTGAGAAATGTGACAATTTCAGCCACCCCATCTTTCCTGGATGAAAGGCAAATTGCGCAAAGTAAAATTAAGAATATGAGACAAAGTGATTGATTCAAATGTGAATAGTACTGTCTTAAAAGAATGCAAAGATGACCTCAGAAGAGTTACACTTGGGATTTTCAAGAGAATTTGTGATTGAATCACCTTTGAATTTAATCGTTTGCCTTTGCCTAAAGGTAAAGCAGTCAACAATCCGAAGATTGGTTTGAACACCACAGTGCTTTACTAGGCATGGTCCTGTTTGGAGGTGGTATGCCGTTGCCTTCCTCCGACCTTCAAACTGACTTACCCAGCCAGTTATAGGGGGACCTACAGTTTAACGTGGGTTCCGAACCACGGTGCTACTCGGTATTTTTCACATGAGCAGTACTGCCAGAGGTGAAAGAAGTGGAAAGTGACAGATAAAAATCCCAGGACCTGTGGGGGATCGAACCCGCGACCCTTGGATTTGTAGTCTGGCACTCTACCACTGTGCAACCGAGGCGCACTGCCTTTGCCTAACATTTGTAAATAGTTGGCTGGATTAAATTTTCGCGAGAATTGCAGTTCAAACCAGCCTCTATCCATCCAAATACAGGTTTTTTGTGATTTCCTTAATTCGCTCCATGGAAATTCTAGGATGGTTCCTTTGAAAGGGCACACCTATTTCATTCCCCATCCTTACCAAAACAATTTGAGTTTGCCTCTAATTACCAATCTGTCAACAGGACATTAGATTGTTTATTGTTATCAGCCGTTCAGTATTTTTTTTATACAATTGGCATTGTCAATGTGTTAATTACAGTTAATTGTTTCTTTTTACATGTAACAATAAATTGTACTAATAGAACAGTTTGAGGTTTCTTGCCTACTTATTCATACCTAGTTTATAAATATATTATTCCCTATAAGCAATTTCATATTAATCACAAATATTTACATAATACATGCTTATAACACTGTCATGTTGATCACAGATATTTACATATGTCCTGATTCTTTGATCTCTTGTTTCATATAAGTGCTTAAAACAATAGAATTATAATTACAAATATTTAGTTATTAAATAATACAGCTGATCATTGTTTATTATTATTCAAAGCAATATAACTTAACATTATTCTATTTTGACATTTTTGTTACATATACATAGATTTATTACAAATAATTTTACTGAGCTAGGTGTTGCTACTCAAAGCACAGGTCTTTAACATCTCTCTCCATGAACTCTTCAACTGTGTAAAATTCACACTCTTTTAACCAAGTTTGTAATACCCTTTTCAACCTTGTGCATAGGGGTGGTATGAGCAGTCTTCGGTAATTTGTTGAAGAATGTGAGGCTCATGTATTTATGGCTATTGTGTGCGAGAGAAAATCTGGAGTATGGTAAATCAGTCCTATAGTTATATCTCGTGTGGTGTGAGTGTACATTATTTCTTAGTTTAAGTTTGTTTAAATTTTATTTTGCATGGATTAGGCAAAAGTATATGTAGAGGCTGGGGACTGTCATTATGTTTAATAGTCTGAATTTATTTCTGCAACTCTCTCTGGGGGGTAAACCTAGGATACACCTAATGGCTTTCTTCTGCCAATGGAAAATGTATGCCGACCCTGGTGCATTTCCCCATAACAGTATTCCATATTGCAGGCGAGAATGGAAGAATGTGTAATAAGAGCAGAGTAGGAGGGTCTTGCTGATATTTTGCCTTAATTTATGCAATAGAAACAATACCCTTGCTAGTTTGCTGCTTAAATAGGATGTGTGTCTATCCCATGACAATCTTTTGTCGATCACAAGTCCGAGTAATTTTACGTTCTTATTTTCAGACTTTGTTGCTCTGAGATTGAAATAAAGTTCTTCTGTTTTTGATTCATTGATGGATAGCTGGTTAGCTCAACACCAGTGATTAGTCATCTCAATTATTTCCTTATTGAGGTTTTGTACATTGAGTAAGTTTTCGCCCGTTGTTATCAGTGTGATGTCGTCAGCGTATAGTATAACCTTTCTACCTACTTCCTTCCTGGTTTACATTCTAACATCTATATCTTTGTAATCAATAAAACATTGGTCTATAATGCATTTTCCTAAAATATTTATTATTCCTCTTAAAACACCCTGTATGTTGATAATAATTATTGAGAGACATTGTTAGTGTATATTAACAGATTGTCAATATTATGTAATGATCACAGAATTATAATTTGCTTTAGTTTAAGTTGGACAGATGCCTGTCATTTTGCTTTTCAGTGACAGAACTAATTGTATGTTACTTAAATCATTCTTATTTCACAGTGATGCTAAAATTACAGTCACTGATACTGATGGTGCCTGTCATGATGTTACTGTGCTGGGAATTGATGACTATGGTTTTATTGTTGTTCGAAACCACTTTGGAAATTGCTTCAGTGTACACCCAGGTGACAATTCATTTGATCTATTTAGGGGTATGATAATTCCAAAACATTCAGTTCAATGATGATAACAAAGTTTGTGGTACAATAAAAGTATGCTTGTGTGATGTTAATAAGTGATGTGCAGGTAAACACAAAATGATCTTTGTACAGTCATAAATACATTAAAAATTGTTCATATTACTCTGTTGTATTTGTAAGATAAATAAAGTGTAAATTTTGTTAGCACAGTTTAATAGTAAAATGAGTTTTTTTTACATTAATTGGAAGAAGTGTTCCCCCTCCCTTCTTTTACACACACACACATTTGTGCTTTAATGAGTTATTTGATGTCAGTCATCTACAGTGAACTGTTAATTCATCAGTATCACTTGCTTATTTAGGGAATAGAACAAATAAAGAAAATTATGGCAATCCTTTTGTATGGCACAACATATAACCACTTTTATTTATTTAACTTGGCAAGATGAGACTATCAGACCTTCTTTTACAACTAACTGGAAGCATTCTATATATTTTACATTACACACAGGATGTTAAAAAATCAACAAAAGTTATTATGTTGTACAAGTAAGCACACTAATCAGTTTTCAAGAAGGAACCCATATCCAGAAATACAGGGCATGGATGCTGGAGAGCATCAAAATCTCATATGGGTGTATGTTACAAATTACCCAAAATAAATATCACACTATCTACATTACAAATGTGCTTCGAACTGTATACCTCCTATGGCATTGTAGAGCCTACATCAGCAGTGTTGATCCTCACACAAATGAGCAACTATATGTTATTGTCTTGGAAGTATAATGTGCAGGAAGAGTGTGAGCAGGAGAAGGCAGCCAGGGGCCATTTTCCAGGTGGAGTTTAACAGGGCCAGTAAATCATACTCAGACACTGGTGTTGAAGTGTCACAAAACATTCAAGTTGAGAGCTGATCATACACACACACACACACAGAGAGAGAGAGAGAGATTCATTGTCAATAACAGTCTTGCAGCTGGGCAGCATCTAACCCTACATAATTCTGCATTTAATGCTCTGATTGGTGAAGATCTGTGGCAGGAGCTTTGACTTGGGCACCCTTTTCAGTGGTTCTGTGCCTGCGGCTGCAGGGATCAGTGACCACTTGTCAGTAACCAAGTACAAATCGGCTTGGTCTAGTAGGTTTGCAGAGTGCATGGTAATAAAATGCGGTGTGCATGGTGCAGACGTATGATACATAGGTATGTTTAGAATTTTCAACTTATTTAAGTATAATTATCTCGTAGAAAGAAGACAGTTTGTAGCACACTTGCATGATCTCCCGTGTTAAGATCATACTCTAAAGTTCATACTCTTTTTCAATGAAGTTATTTTCTATTTTCATGCTCCCTATTATATCATACAATTACGAATAGCTTTTGTTACACACCTTCTATAACATTCTATTACAAACAAAATATATCGAATGTAGTGAAACAAGAAAATCATCCTAAAACCATGTCTCAAATTTCTCAGTGTGGCATTGAAAGAACTAACACACCAATCGGCTGAGTGAGTGTGGAAAAAAAAAAAAATAATAAAAATAACACTATGAAAAATACCACTGCTGTAACTCCTATATGGAATAGGAGATGGAACTCATAGCAATAAATATTGCTTGGGAAAGTAGCGAGAAAAACTGTTATCAGGAACCTAGGATCACCACAGGAAGGGAACTGGATTAGGACTCAACTGTGACCAACATAGCAAGAGAGAGAACTGATGCAACTTAGCGAGTATTTGCAACATCATTACCGCTTCTCGTGTCCTAAGCACCATCAGTCCTTGTCTGTCCAATTTCTTTCTTCGAATACTCATTTTCCTACTTCCTCTTAAATACCATTTATCCAATTTTTAGTGGTCACCCTCATTTATTTCTTTGTAATGGAATCCAACTCCATGCTTGTAATGATATCCTTCCCTGTTCCATATGCCACAAATGACTCTATCATTTCAATTTTATATCATTAATTTTATCAATAATGGTGACTGTAGCTATCATCATTCCACTAAATATTTCATTCCTCACAATACAATACAATACATGGTCAAATAATGTTAAAGCTGCAACATCACCGGTATGACATCTCTGCAGCAAGTAGTTTTCATTCTCTATTTTTATCTATGACCCACACTTCTGACCCATACGTCATGACTGGTTCTATTATTGCCTTAAATATATTCTTCTTTGTCTAATTAGGAATGTTATTACTCCACAGCAATGGATGTTTAGTCTTAATCATGTTCTTTCCTTTCCCTGTTTTTTTCCTTGTGTCCTTCTCATCCCTTCCATCTTTATTAATTGTACTCGTCAATATTCATATTCACTCATATATTTCATATTCCCTCTCTCCAGTTCTATATCTTCTCCTTTACATCCCATTATCATATACTTTGATTTCTCAGTATTAACTGCCGAATCCTATTTATCATATTCTTCAATTAACTTTCCAAGCATATAAGTCATATGCTGCTGATCTGCTGTTACTATTTGATCATCTGCAAAGAGAACAGTATGTAGATGCCTATCTCGATATGTATTCCCATCAGTCTAAATTTTCTAATTCAATGTTCCAGAGCCACACTGAAGTATATTTTAAATAGCGTGGGTAAAAGACAGCATCCTTGCTTCAGGCCCTTTCTTGTTAAAATGGGTCAGAGTTACTATTTCCAATCTTTACTATGGCATTATTATCTCTTTACATGGCTTCTATTGCATTTATTTATCTTTTACTTATACCAGATTTCTCTAAAATGGGCCATAGTTCCTGGAGTGGGACAAGTCAAAAGCCTTTCACTGATCTACAAAAGTTAGATGTAGTTCCCTTCCCTTCGACAAATATTTTTCTGCGAAGATTTTCAAAATGAATATTCCATCTTTTCAAGATCTTCCTGCTCTAAAAACATTTTGCTCTTCTATTTCATTAATATCTTCCTCTATTCTTGATCTCAAGACTTTTTCATACAATCATCTATAGTACATGTTATATCTCAAAATATACAAACCCTTTTGATTGATTTATTAACAGCCACTGTTTTTGTCTGAAATAAAACTAGCACAACTACCATCAAGTGAATATATGGAGATATAAAAATTTTCCAGCATATTAGGGCATTTCACAATCACCATTTTTTGAATTGTGTCAATTTTCTTGCCAGGATTCTACATGTACGATCTATTTTATTTTATTTTATAAATTGATTTAATTTACTTTCACATCACTTCCAATGAGATGTACATTGATGAATGTTTGTCAGTATGCTGCAATATGGTATGCACTGTTCTTCTTTGTTTCCTGTTGTGATCACACTTTTTAGTAAGTAAATCATCAATGGACTCACATGTTAACTATAATTGGTCATGCAACAGGCAATATACAACACCTCATCTGCCTACAGCACTGCCAATGACACTTTGTGAGCTTTTAATTTGGCATACGTTGGTAAAACATCATCAAAGTCCAATTACCTTGTCAAGTCAGATTCCATTGCCGAAGTTCCCAAATATGTGATAAGTTCTTGATGCATAGTTATTGATCTCAAGGCAAATTTTAACACAAGACAGATTGCTGAATGACATTTCTGCTGAATCTACAGTCACCAGTAGAGTGCAAAAGTTGCGCAAAGCTACATAAATTGAGTAATAAGCTTGAAATTTTAAACTTGTGTGTCTTATTCAAGAGATCAAATGGTTACAAGGTTACATTTTCAAAGTTTGAAGTATGAATTGTTTTTAAATTTTTAATTTCTTCTTCTAATCTGGTTGTCACATCATTATGATATTTAGTGATGAATAACTTGCATGCCTCAGCATGCTGATCATCAGTCATCACAGTGTTTCCACATAAACCTAAATATTTCATCAATAATCTTAAAATTGTGCTTTCATGTTAGACACTAGAATATCAACAATGACATAAAAAACATTTATCTTGAATAGAGCTTCCGAATTTATATCTGTCTCTTCTTTCCTGGTTTCATCATTTAATGATTTCCTCTATGTAGTGTGCACCTCCAGAAAACAGTTTCCATATTAATTGCAGAGACAACAACTTTTAATTCCGTGAGAATATTGCAGTCACACAGCAGGTAACTGAGGAAGAGCAGAGCATTGCATAAGGGCCTCTGATGAGTCAGTTAGCACAGCATAGCACACACTACCACAAATCTCTTTTCATAGTCATATTTAGATTCTCTATCAGTACTTGTAGTACAAAGCAACAAAGCATATAAGAGCAGTGAAAGGCTTCAGTGGTTTAATACGTATGTTACATGTAAAGCAAATAATACATGGAGATTGGATTTTTCCCCCTATGTAATTTCTGATGAAATATTGAGGGAAAGCTTCCAACTTAGCAGATGCCAGTTCTGAGAGATTCATACACTTACAAAGGATGAGAAAACCCACTTAACAATAGGAAGCCCATATCTACTAAAGAAAAATTAGCAATATGTTTGAAGTATCTATTCACATTGCTGTAATCCAAAGGTCACTGAACTACTACCTAGGGGAAAAGGTGCAGCAGATGGTGAGTTGCGGAAAATTATTATGGTGTGGCACTGGCACTGATTTGCACCACCCTGTCACATTCCACTTGACTGCTGCCTTTGCTACAGTAGGTTTGCATGTTTTGCGTGCCTCACTGGGCTGTGGAAGGTGCCTTACAAACACCGGGCTGCCTTTCCTCTACATGTACTGTGTGCAGTATGACACTAAATATATTTTCAATAGCAATCAGTTATTTCACATTCTGACATTTTCCTTCTGAGCTACTTGGATGGCCCAAACTCTTGACTGAACTTGGGGCCCCTATGAGGCTTGAGCCCTGGGGATTTGCTCCTCCTCCCAGCCTCCTCATTAGGGCTGTAAGGAATCATAGCATTAACTGGTGCTCTGTTCCAGCTAAGTACATAGTAGATAATAGAAAAGGTGTTTGGTCACTTTGGTTAAGAAATTGCAGGGTTCCACAGTGAGAATTTTAGCTCATTAACACATAAGATATGCACAGCTAATCATGAAACATCCATATCAGAATGGATACATGTCTCAATTGCTTCCATAGGTGTACTAATACATTGATGTGATGTTATGAACTGCTCTGACCATGAGGTACTTACAAAACGTTAATGAAATACAACATAACAAAATGCAGGAAACAGTAACTAGAAGTGACGATTGAGAGGCAACATTGAGGAATGCAGCAGGGATGCTTTACTCTTCCTAGATTAGTAGAACAATGACAATTTTTTTGTTGATTAACAAGTTATTGGTGTAGCCCTATTTAAAGGCAGTTGACTGCAATGAGATCGAACTGTAGTTCTAATACATCGTTCCACGGTAATGCAAAACAATATGTAGGTACTAATAAACAAATCCATTTATGTTTGTGAGTTCTTAACAGTAACATGTTGGTAAGGCACAGAGTGTATACTTTGGATGAGAGATGCTCAGAACGTGTGGCAGTGGCCTGACTCTGTGAGTAGCAGGTTATAACTATTACATAAAATTTTGAACATCAGCCCACATTATGGTGGCTGTTAAAATCAGTGCCTTATTTCCTGACTTGGGAAAGCAATTGCAATGGTAGCAATAATGAACAAACTAAAAATGACCAAATAAGATGCAATAAAACATGTAAATCACACAATTTCAAATCACAATTAAGGAAAAACATTAATTAATAATGCAGATGCCCACGTAAGTGCTTAGCGCAATAATTCTAAAATATAATATGGTACAAACAGAAGAAACGGGCTGATGGCAAGTTTTGTAGCAGGCTGTAACCTGGCATTGTGGTCCCTGGTGGGACGCATTGCTGGATGTGAGGGCTGCTTTATTAGTGGGAAGTTGGATAGCCAAGACACCCACATGCATTCCAGTGTCTGTATGCTGGCGCAGCAATGGCTTACAGGCTCTTTGCCTACATGTGAATCTTTACAATTCCACGTAAAATGTATTGATAAAATATTGTAATTCAGTTCGTTTGTAGTGGATCTATATGTTTTTATTTAAGCGGTTACATGTCTGACTCAATTGACTAATTCCCTTTTTAAAATTCTGTTAATACTTTTTTCCTCTTGTTTTGTTTATTTATTTTTTTCCTATGTACAGAGAAGTGGTACTATGATTTAGATAAAAAGGGATGTCCTGATATTGATCATGAAAACATAATTACGCCTGAGTGGCATAGTGTAACTAGCTACAAGAGAAATCTTTGGTTTGGGTGTTTCATAATGAATGTATTTGTAAAAAAATTATAAAGTAATGAAATTATGTTTCTGAAGCAAACAACGCCCTGTTTAATTCTGCCGTTATCGAAGGGATTATTGCACAGTTGGTAACAAGGGCATCTGACAAAACGTCAAAGAGGGTAAGTGTACTTATGTTGTGGTGTGTTGCATGTGTATTTGTTGTTGTAACGGCTGACTATTGAAGGCAGGAAGTTAATACATAGACTGAAGTTACTGCTGAAAATTTTCTGAGGAGCACAATGGTTGATATGCCAAAATGTTGATTTCTAAAACATTGTAAAGATGAGTAAGTGTGCAAGTGGTATTGACTTAATGAGAATATGACTGAAGACACAAGTGTATACTGAGAAGTATATTGGTGTCATCAAAGAAAGAATGATTTTAGGGAATGTTGGATATTTTTGGAACTTCCAGATGACCTGAATAGTAACCAGCTCGAAGAACAAGTTGAGGTAAACTTTCTGAGAAAGCTTGAACCAATGCACCAAGATAAAATGATCTGAGTGACTTGTTGTCTGCTTTAAAGGCAGTTTTCAATAAATGTGTCATGCACAAATTCAAAAAAGGTGTAAAAGTGCAATGAGAAGTGTGTAATAGTGAAGTAGCAATTGCATGGTGAAGGAGAAGAAGGAACTAATTTTTCCATGCTTAAACGTGAAAACATAAATTCCTTGTTTGTTGTCCTCAGTGTGCAAACTGATCGAGGTAGTGCAGTTCTAACACAATGGACTCTCATTCAGGAGGATGGAGGTTCAAATCCATCTCCGGCCATCCATATTTAGTTTTTCTATGATTTCCCTAAATTACTCCAGAAAAATTGTGGGATGGTTCCTTTCAAAAGGCACAGCTGATTTCCTTCCAAATTCTTACCCCAAAATCCAAGCGTGAGCTCCATCTCTAATGAGGTAAGTCTAAGGTTCAAATGTTTGTATAGCAATGGAACCAAACTGCAATGGTCATCAGTCCCTAGACATACAAATTATGAATACTTAAACTAACTTGTACTAAGGACAACACACCCACTCCTGCCTGAGGGAGGACTCAACCTCCAACAGGGAGCAGCTGCATAAACTGATTCATCACCAAGCGTACAGCACCGGGGACGGCCAAGTCCCATGCACAATGGGAGTCTGGAGGGGAGACTTCGATAATGGTCACCCATTGAAGCAAGGAAACTGGGGAGGAGGGCCAAGCATGTGCTATTGTTTGCGCTGCCACAGCGGCACAGGTGCCACAGAGTAGCATTCTGGCATACTAGCTGTCAAGCTTTCGAATACATTTGTGATATGTTATCACAACTTACTCTGAAGTTTTGACATAAATGTAGTATAATGCATACCAGTGACAGTTAATAGTGAATAAAATTTTAGATCTGATTAGGCATAATTCAAGTACATCCACAAAGTACCAGTATTTGGTATCCTTTACAAGGCCAGTTTGAGATCATTTCACCTGTAATCCATGACACCAAGAAATGCACAATGAACACAGCTATTTGCATATTCCCGCAAGAGACGACGAACACCGACTGCCGGCGTGGCGCAGGGGATAGCGTCACGGACTGCGGTGCAGAAGGTCGCCGGTTAAATCCCGCCCACCGGCAAAAAAATTTATTTCTTTGTAAATAACAATTCCAGAAGGTTCTACATTTTTCTTATGTTCACTTGTAAATTCTACTTGTTTCTTACGTTAACTGTTCTTCTAATTTCTGTTAAATTCTGTCTGTGTATAAATAGCAGAGCACTCTGCCTAAGAGGCAGTCAGTGCTGTGTGTATGTTGAGTTCGTAATAAACGTGCTTTCAGTATAAGTTCTGTGTTTAGTTGCCTTCGAAGTCAAGCCTGTTTCCATTTCAACGCGACATTGTTTGGTGGAGGCGCCGGGTACACTGTGCAACAGCTGCATCACCGTGGCTCCGATTAGGCAACGTAAAAGCCGTCGCTTACACGGACTGGAACCGGAATACAAGGGATACACCGAGTATGTCCTTCCAAGAGTCCGTATCATCAGACGAACTATGGAAACGAAACCAGCAGTAAGCCAGCTACACATCAGGCACCCGTCGGTGTTCTCTGGAGATGCTGGACAGGACCCAAACAAATGGCTAAAAGGGTTCAACCGAGTTGCCAAGTACAACAAGTGGGATCATACGATGTGCTTGGCCAATGTTTATTTCTACCTGGACGGAACAGCCCAGCAATGGTTCGAAAACAATGAAGACAAGTTGAATGACTGGGAGACTTTCCAGGAGGAACTAAAGAAGACGTTTGGAGACCGCCAACGACAAATCCGCTCAGCGAAAGAAAAACTGAAGAACCGGGCCCAATGACATGGTGAGCCGACACAGTCGTACATACAGAATGTTTTGGCCCTGTGTAACATAGTCAATCCGAACATGACCTAAGCGGACAAAATCACGCACCTGATGAAGTGAATTGCAGAAGATATGTACCAAGCTCTTCTGATAAAGGACGTCGCTACGACAGAAGAGTTCATCAAGTCGTGCCAGCATATTGAAGAGATGCAACAAAGGAGGGTTGGACGCAAGAAGTATGACAGACTCCCAAATGTAGGCCCTATGGCCGTTGTGGAAGACCAACATGACTTCGCTTCTCTCATATGACAAATCGTGAGGGAAGAATTACAATAGTGCATGGCAGCTGGGACTATTAGACCAAGCGAGCATCAGATTATGGCCATGGATGTGAGCCCTGTAACTCATGAGGGAGCCGACGCCGCTGAGGACGAGGTATTTCAAACATTAGCTCCTGTCTGCCCCGTCAATCACACCCGACGTGAAGAATGGCGTCGCCCTGCTATGACTTACACTGCAGTCGCCAAACGGCAGCCCATGAACCGGCCGACGCGACCACAGCCAACTCCCCCGGTAACTATGACGCCCCGCAGAAGAACAGATGTCTGGATAACAGAAGACAACACACCACTGTGTTTCCACTGTGGTCGCCCTGGACATGTTGTACGCTACTGCAGAGAGAGGAGGCGAGTATTTGATGATTATTTTGCTGCAAGACGTCAGCCGTCGGAGCAGTTCTATCCCAGGCAGTCACCTGCTGATGAGTTCAGTCGACCTATGGGGAGAAGCTCATCGCCGTACCCTAGACGAGTCGCTCCCCGACGCGCCGCAGCTGTTCACCGTCGCTGTACAGAGGTACCAGCCGCTCCCCTAGCTGCCGCGCCCAGGAAAACTAAGCGAGGCGAACATCTACGGAGGTGAGGCCGCCGCAGATGAAAATCCTCCATGGACGACAGTCGCTAAGATGTCGGGAAATCTCATCGACGTCATAATCGACAGCCAACCTGTCCGGGCACATGTTGATTCAGGAGCCTCTTTTTCTGTATTGTCGGATAATTACCGCCGCACCCTAAAGAAGACAATGTTCTGTGATACAGGGACAACTGTGCTGAAGGCCACGAATGGAAAGTACATCCATCCAGCAGGAACTTGTGTCGCAAGAATAACCATCAACAACAGGACCCAGCCATTTGAATTTGTCGTGTTAACGGAATGTAGTCACAATGTCATCCTTGGATGGGACTTCCTTCAGGCATCCCAAGCTATCATTGACTGTGGGAGATCTGAGCTGCAAATTGAAGTTGTTCTGCCGGATACACGTAATACAGAATTTTCTGGGAAGTTATTCGTCGTTGACAATGTGACGATACCGCCATTGACAACGAGAAGAGTTGCAGTCACAAACACAGATGACCGGTTAAACTGTGAAGTTCTTGTTGATAGTAAAAAGTTTATCAGGCTCACAAAAGAAATTTACATACCAGCTGCTATCATAAGCATTACTGGTGGTCAAGGAGAGATTTGGATCACAAATTGTCACGAGCAGTTGCAAATTATCCCCAAAGGAATGTGTATTGGGACAGCTGAACCAATCCAGGACGGTGAGCTCAATGTCATCAATGAAGACCCATGCCCTGCTGTTAGTACAGACAACACGCTGGAGGAAGCAAACGTGGAACTGCCAATAGCGTCTGGACTGACCAAGGAACAACGCTAGCGGGTGTTAGGTATACTACGCCAATTTTCGGGTGCATTCACACCTGAGCAGGGGAAAAGTCAGACGAAACGGCCCATGATAAAGCACCGTATAAATACTGGGGATCACCCACCAATTAGCCAGCGTTCATATAGAGTGTCGCCAGCTGAAAGACGGATAATTCGGGAGGAAGTGGAGAAGATGTTGCGAGATGACATTATTCAACCTTCGGAGAGTCCTTGGTCGTCTCCGGTGGTCCTCGTAAAGAAGAAGGATGGCACGTGGCGATTCTGTGTCGACTATCAGCGGCTGAACAGAATCACAAAGAAAGATGTTTACCCATTGCCACGCATTGACAACACCTTAGACTGCTTGAAAGGAGCTACATTCTTCTCAACTATGGACACGTTACTGGCAAATCGAGGTTGACGAAGCTGACAGGGAGAAGACGGCATTTATTACACCTGACGGCCTCTATGAATTTAAAGTAATGCCATTTGGATTATGTAATGCTCCAGCCACATTTGAACGCATGATGGACAACTTGCTTCGACACCTTAAGTGGACGACGTGTCTTTGCTACTTAGATGACATTGTCGTTTTCTCGAAAACATTTGAAGAACATCTGAGTCTCCTGTCAACTGTGTTGAAGTGTGTTCAGACTGCAGGTCTCCGCCTCAATCCAAAGAAATGCCTCTTCGCTGCCAAAGAGATAAAAATCCTGGGGCACCTAGTCAACGGAGATGGTGTCCGTCCTGATCCAGATAAAGTAAAGGCAGTCACAGAATTTCCAACTCCTCAGCACATTCGTGATGTGAGAAGTTTTCTCGATCTGTGCTCATACTACCGACGTTTCATAAAAGGATTTTGTAGCAAGGCACGTCCATTACAAGAACTTATGCAGGGAGACGCCAAGTTTTTCTGGGATGAGACAAAAGAAAGAGCTTTCCGGGCACTTAAGGAGGCTCTAACTTCTGCACCAGTGCTAGCCTTGTACGACGAGAATACAGAAACGGAACTTCACACAAACGCCAGTGGTTATGGGATTGGTGCAGTGCTTGTACAAGTTCAGGAAGGTGCTGAAAAAGTGATAGCCTATGCGTCAAGAGTACTCTCAAAGTCCGAGATAAACTACCCTACAACTGAAAAAGAATGTCTCGCGGTTATCTGGGCTATCAACAAGTTCCAGCCGTATTTATTCGGCAAACCATTCACCGTCGTGACAGACCACCATTCTTTGTGTTGGCTGACTAGCCTGAAGGATCCATCAGGTCGACTAGCAAGATGGGCACTAAGACTCCAAGAGTACGATGTCACAGTGGTATTCAAGAACGGGCGCAAACACAAGAATGCCGACTGCCTTTCAAGGAATCCATTAGTGGAACACAACAGCATTAATGAAATTTCAGCTCTCACTGAATTAGATGACGTTACAGCTGAACAGAGAGAAGATCCAGCACTATTAAAAACGATAGAGGCCTTGGAGAAAGGAGAACCGACTAGTGGAGAGTTCCAACTTATAAAAAGAACATTGTATAAGAGCAACTACGATCCATTGGGCCCCAAATGGCTACTTGTTGTTCCAGCTCATCTCCAGCCAGCTATTCTCAAATATTTCCACGATGCTCCAATATCCGGTCATCTGGGATTCGTGAAGACCCTAGATAGAATCAGACGCAGGTATTACTGGAAAGGTCTCTACCGATCTGTCAAGCACTATGTGAGTCACTGTAAAGAGTGCCAGCGACGGAAGCATGTTCCGCAATTACCTCCAGGACATCTAGTACCGATTCCGCCGGCAGCAGCTCCATTCCACCGAGTTGGGATCGATCTTTTAGGGAGATTCCCAAAGTCGACAACTGGTAACCGTTGGATAATAGTCTGCACTGACTACCTCACACGCTACGCTGTCACCAAACCTGTGCCGACTGCAGAAGCTCCAGATATCGCAAAATTCCTTGTAGAAGACATTATTTTGAAGCATGGAGCACCACGTGTCATGATATCTGATCGTGGGAAAGTATTCCAGTCAAAACTAGTATCAGAGGTAATGTCACGGTGCAACATTGTCCACAGAATGACAACTGCATACCATCATCAGACAAATGGTCTTACGGAACGTTTTAACAAGACGTTAGCCGACATGCTGTCGATGTACGTCGATGTTGAGCAGAAGGATTGGGATACAATTCTGCCAGTCGTGACATTTGCTTACAATACCGCTAGACAACACACCACAGGCCTCACTCCGTTTTTCGTGCTCTATGGCCGTGAAGCTGAGACGACAATGGATATGCTGTTCCCGTTCCAACCGGACGACACTCAGGATGACTATGTTAAACAGCTCATCACCAGGGTCGAAGAAGCAAGACAGCTGGCTCGCATATGGACACTGGACGCCCAGGAAAAGGACTGTCAGCAGTATAACAACAAGCACCGACGTGTTGTGTACAGCCCAGGAGATCTGGTATGGATTTTTACCCCTGTACGGAAGGTTGGACTGTCAGAAAAGTTATTGAAGCGATAGTTTGGTCTGTATCGTGTCATACGCCGCCTGTCAGACGTCACATACGAAGTTGAGTATTATGAGCTGTCGTCGAAACGTCAAAAACGAAGACACATTGTTCACGTGCTGCGCATGAAGCCTTACCACGATCCTGAAGAGCAAGTAGACGACAATGGCTTCTTGTTCAAGGACTTTAAGGACGGTAATGTTCCTGATGAAGCCACGACAGCAACGTCTGTCGTCGATAATCGCGGAGAAGGGGATTCTCTTGAACTGTCATACAGAGGACCCATGACACGGTCAAGATCCAGGACATTGCAGCTGGCTCCACAGGGATCATAACAGCGGGTCGCTGTTTCTCCAGGAGAGGGAGCAATGCCGCGAGAGACGACAAACACCGACTGCCGGCGTGGCGCAGGGGATAGCGTCACGGACTGCGGTACAGAAGGTCGCCGGTTCAATCCCGCCCACCGGCAAAAAAATTTATTTCTTTGTAAATAACAATTCCAGAAGGTTCTACATCTTTCTTATGTTCACTTGTAAATTCTACTTGTTTCTTACGTTAACTGTTCTTCTAATTTCTGGTAAATTCTGTCTGTGTATAAATAGCAGAGCATTCTACCTGAGAGGCAGTCAGTGCTGCGTGTATGTTGAGTTCGTAATAAACATGCTTTCAGTGTGTTTAGTTGCCTTCGAAGTCAAGCCTGTTTCCATTTCAACGCGACAATATTGTCTATGTGATGGCTAAATGTTCAACAACCTTTTTTAGGCAATTGTTAAGAGCAATGGCTAAGGATAATATAATGAGTAAAGCTCTACTTGGAACATGAGTACTAGCTACATCTAGCATTAGTATTCACATTGAGAAATAGCACAGCAGTGTCACATAATTGAATACACATATTTTGTAGGGTCAATGGTTATTTCATAACAATCAGACATTTAGTGTATCTCGTGTATATGTGTGTAGGGAATCTGACCAAATAAGTCTCTCAAACGAAATTCATAATTGTGCCTTGAACATAGCACGTAACTAGTATTTGCTACCGGTGGATGTGGTTCTTCCTTCTCCTCTTAGTTTGCTTAGGAACAGAGGGTGGCACAGGGCCTGGTGGAGAAGTAGGATTTTCTACTCATCCATGGTAAGGTTGTAGCCTATCAAAATGCACAATTAGCATTTTCTCCTCTAAATGCAACTCACTGTTGGCCAGAGAGGTCATGCGTATGATTTTATACGGTCCCTTATAGAGAGGTGTGAATTCAGTCGTTTTTTGATGGCTGGATTCCTGATTAACACAAAATCACCCTGTTTGTATGGGACAGAGAGGCATTTTTATTCCTTCCCTGTACTTGTTTCTGAGTAATGTTGATGTTATTACATATGATTTTACACCAAATAAATTTTAATCGTCTGGTTAAGTCTTTAACCTCCTTTAAGTCTAATTCAGGTGGAAGTTTGTCAAGTTCAAAAGGTGAATTCATGGGTTCTGCTGTTATATGCAGTTTCAATAAATTTTACATACCTATCCCAGTCTGAGTGTTGTTTGCTTATGTAATAAGATAGAATTTTAAGAACTGTATGGTGCATTCATTTAACACAACCATTTGCTTGCACCAAAGTAGTTTGCAAACCTGGGTGAACAAAGTGGACATGAACTCGCTTCCCTGATCTCTCAAGATTGCCTTAGGACTGCCAAATGGTAGTAATAATCATTCTACAACCTGTTTACTGACAGTCTCAGGCATTTCAGCTGAGGACACTAGAATCATGTACCAAGAAAAATGGTCAGTAATGGATAAAATGTACTTATTTATTTGCTAGGATTGGGGTAGGTAAGGTAAGGTAAAGCAGTCAACAATCCGAAGATTGGTTTGAACACCACAGTGCTTTACTAGGCATGGTCCTGGTTGGTTGGAGGTGGTATGCCGTTGCCTTCCTCCAGACCTTCGAACTGACTTACCCAGCCAGTTATAGGGGGACCTACAGTTTAACGTGGGTTCCGAACCACGGTGCTACTCGGTATTTTTCACATGAGCAATACTGCCAGAGGTGAAAGAAGTGGAAAGTGACAGATAAAAATCCTAGGGGATCGAACCCGCGACCTTTGGATTTGTAGTCTGGCACTCTACCACTGTGCAACCGAGGAGGTGTGAAGTGACAATGTCCAAAGGATTAGAAGCCTGTGTCTAATTACACACACGGCAAGCAGCTTTGTAAATCATTGCCAATTTTTCCACCAGCATTGTGTAGTAATATGGGTGTTAGTGGCACGTTTGCCACTGTGACATGCTTGTAATGTGTGATGATGAAAATTTTTCGTGGCACTACCCAACACTCTCCATATGGTGTTTTTCAGTACGATATTTCATCCTCGTTTATGAATTGTGGTTGTTTTAAATAATTCTAACATGGGGCATCATCCTGTCGGGCTTCTTTGATCTGAATTACCTGAATCTTCCAACTTTTGGCATCAGCAATTTCATGCAACTTTCCCAGCTTGTGTTGTACTTGAAAGTTGTATTCCGGCAATTTTAACATACAGTGCATTAATCTGCTGCTGGAATCTTTTTAAAGTGAGGACTCACTGCAGAGCAGAGTGGTCCGTAACAACTGTGAATTTCCGCCCATTCTGATAACAAGAAAAATAATTGATACCAAAAACAAGGGCAAGGCACACCTTTTCAGTTGTGCTATAATTTACTCCAGGTTTGTTTAGTTGTCTGAAACTGTATACGATGTGATTCTCTTCTCCATCAACTTCCTGACTTAAAATAGCACATTTTTACGTGTCGCATGATAAGATAATAGGGGAATGTGTCAAAATGTGTTCAACTTTATGTATGGTGATAAAATGTTCAAATTTTTGTAATTCTATGGGACCAAAATACGTTGGTCATCAGTCCCTAGTCTTACAAACTACTTAAACTAAGATAAACTAACCTAAGGACAACACACACATCCATGCTCGAGGGAGAGGATTCGAACCTCTGACGCGGGAGGCCGTGCGATCCGTAACGTGGCACTCTAGACCGCTCGGCTACTCCCTAGTGCCCTTGTGGCTTATGGTAACATCACACTCAGTCGACCACATGAAGGGAACATCTTTCCTTATGAGTAAAGTCAAAATTTTTGTTATTACAACATATCTACCGCAAAAAATGACTGTAATAACTTTCGATTAGTGGGTGTGTGGAAACAATCGACTGTTTCTGTTATCCTTTGGTCTGGTTTTACTCCAGAAGCGCTACTAATATGACCTAAGTATTACACTTCAGGTTGTGCAAAGGAACTTTTCTCTAGTTGGATGCTTAAGTTAGCATTTTGTAGTCTTAACAATACATTATCTAAATGTACTGCATGCTTTGAAAAATTTACTTTAACCCACGCTGAAGCAAATTGCCTGCGTTATCAGTTGGGGAATTGCAGGTATCCCCTTGACAGAACAGGGGTGCACTACTGTAAGGAAGCAGCTACGGTACTCGGGTAGCAGAATACTTGTGGAGTACATATGAGGGATTTTAGGCTAGGCAATTGTTCTGATGAACACTCGTCTATCGATATGCAAACAGTGAAATCAGGTCTCATTCAGAAGGAATCCTTAACTGTCAAAATATTAGCAGTCAATTTTCAAAGAATTAGAAATAAAGTTCTCGAAATTACTGCATTGCACAAGTCTCCGCGTTCGAATAATCCTCGGGACTGAGAGTTGGCTGAATTCCAACGTTGGAAGCTTTGAAATATTTAGCGAAGAATGAGACGTATATTGCAATGATAGTTGAGGTACGGTCGGAGGGAGGGGGCGGGTGTTCATTGTGGTCCACAAAAGTATTCCTTCTGCTACGCTCAAAGTCGGGAAATACTGTGAGGTTATCTGGACACATGTCACAGGTATAGGCGAAATCAAGTTAATACTTGGGTATTTCTATCGGTTCCTCCATCACAGTGCAGTAAGTCTGATTTTAATTAGTTGTCACTCGACGTTTGCGGGCAGCGTATCACGTCCTGGGGGCAGCCGCCATTGCGCATCGGTCTCCGCTTTAAAGCCTAATCTTCTATAAGAATCGAGTAAAAAAATTCAAATCCACACACGATGTACATATCTATAACGTCTCTCACTATGTCAAAACTCCCTTCTCGATTTTAATTAGGGCAAGAGTTACGTTAATTTGTTTGAAACTATTTGAATTTTCTAGTTCGTAAACAGCTTCAAACTTATCATTTCATATATCAAAAACTATTGGTCTCTCAGTAATAACTTTTTTACCATTCATTGCCAAAATGACACGCTTGGGAACGCAATTTCAAACGTTTTCGTAGTGCATTGCGATTCCGGTATATAAATATCTGAATACTACGTTTTTATGCAACTGTTTCAGTATTGAACTCGTAACAAGTATGACTTTTAAAATCTCTATCCCCTACAAAAATTACTTAAAATTTTTGAAATTTACATACAGTGTCGGTCTCAGTGGTATTTCTAAGCACATAAAAATATTTTCTTAATTTTAATTAGGGCCTGTGTTACATGCGGTATTGAAGTACGAGATTTTCGCGTGCGGAAAAGTTTCCTTCTTTTCATTGCAGATCTCTAAAACTATTACACGCATTGAATAACATCTGAGTGTCTACAAAAATGAATTTTAATTAAAATGCAGTGTAACTTACCATAAGGAGGTGACAGGAGCTGAATGGAGAGTAGTTTTTAGTCTCACAACAAGAACGAGTTATTAAACTAAAATTCACAAACACAATATTTGCTGGCAGTAAGTACACTAATCAGACAACGGGAAAACACTGCTTAATTCAGAGAACTATCAGTGTCGCTGAGACATTGTTGTAAAACACCATCGTTTATCACTCCTTTATGCACTACCCATTGCCAGTAATTTGATGTCACCGCTTCAACTGCCTCTTTCAACAGGCGTTCCACTTCAGTTAATGTGATTTTTTTTTCTACAGCAGTATGCTATTCAACCTGTGCCCAAATCAGCTCTATTGCGTTGAAATGACAATTATGCCCGTATTTTTGGCTACTTCATCCACAATGTAAATGGGACTCTTTGGCTTGTGTTGTGATACAAGTTCTAATAATTGCGCCTTTGTCAAATTATTGACGATCTGTATCTTACGTTTTAGTAGCCAGCAAACAATGTCGTTTTTCTTCGTTGCCTTTGTGAGTGCCTTTTCCAGGATAACTGAGTATAATGGAGCGTTATCCATAATAATTATAGAGCTCTTCGTTAAGTTTTGAAGCACAGAGTCTTCAAACCATTTCACAGAAGTAGTGTGGTTCATCTCTTCGTGGTAGTCGGAGGTCTTCTTTGAACTGAATAATGACAGCCAATTCTAACCTTTTGAATTTCCGGTATGCGCTACAATTATTCTGTTTCCTCTGCCGATCGGAACTGCTGATGGTATCGTCTGTCCAAACTTTTTTACAGTGTCCTGCATTCACCCATGTCTCATTAAGCCAAACGATATCGTCAAATTTAGTCCCTACTAATTCTCTAAGAAACCGGCACCGCCAGGCTGCACTATCTTGCCGTAACATTTCCACGACTCGTAACAAAGACGATTTACTACCATGAAACAGGACCGCTGCTACGAGAGTAGCATGTAGTTTTTGGGTGTCTATATTCCTTCCTCGAATAAAATGCATATATTTGCCGTCGAATCGCGTCTTCCTGAAAAGAGTCGAGTTTTGTGATTCTCTTCTAGAGTCGCCTTTTCTTCCCAGGTGTCTCCAACTTACATGCTTCACCTGAGCCTGAGCGAATTTCTCCTTCCAGATCCTTATCACCGATCGTTAGCTTATTTACAGAGCAACTGCAGTTCACTCCACCACTGAGCAAGAGGCCCTCCTGCATCCCTCTCAGTATACGCCCTTAAAGAACACACGTATTCACGCGCCTGGCGTATAACGACGTTCTGGACCCTAAACGTCTCTCATAGTCGCCTGTCTGGACACTTTACAAAACCGATAATGCGATTATGAGTAACTTTGTTGACACCAGGACTCGTGATTTGACAAATTTACTATATATTTTTACACGGCAATTCGACGTCAACCACGTTGAGAAATTGATACCAACTGTCTTTTCATTGTCCACAATCACGTTGCTGTTCCCCTTACAGCTTCCTTCCACGCGAAAGTTATGGGTAGATACTAGATACTCGCACATTTTCAGTTTGTTAATAATCCATGCGAAATCTTATGGGATACCCAAATCCAGGAGATAAATTGTTTTCTTCCAGCACTACTATTAAAACCTTTGTCAGTCCTTCTCTAGTAGTATCTCTCACTACTAAAAACTGAATGAATTTTTCGACTGTGATTGGAACTGGAACACCCGACATCTTGATGTAATGGATAATCAAACACTTTTTTTATGACTAATGTCTGGGGTGCAATGCAGGATGACAGCGTAATATTTTTCAGCTCGAATATCTTCTAGAATCCTTTCCTTAGTTGCCATACCTGAAAAAAATGTTTTTTAAGAATGTTAAGGGTTTTACGTTATTCTTAAAGTACGTTGAGGAATGTAATACTTGGCGAAAATAATGTGGGCGTTTGAACTGTACTTGGTGTCCGATCCAAGACCGTGCACGGCCTTGAGCGATTCAGTCGCATTTGTTGGTGAACACTGTGCTTGATTTGAGTATAGTGCTGCCAGACGTCCCGTATTTCTTGCTGTCAAAAGAGCATTAAAAGTATCGCCTGCACTAAAATTTAATTTTCTGGAATTCTGCAATGAATGTTCTCGTCTATTAGGAAAGATAATCACAAGTGAAGAAGAAAAGAAAAATTGGCGTACTTGACGTTTCTTCATAACGTAATGTTTTCGGTAGAAACAACAATAAGAAGATTGATCAGATTTTCCGTCATATGTTGGAATATTTGCTGAAATGCACGCTAATCTCGGATAGATTGAGCAAAGAATATAAAAGGCAACTTTTTCTGAAGTATCTCAAGAGAACTAATGCGTTTATTAATCACTTAAGCAAAAGAATCTACTCCGAACGATTTTCTACGCCAATTTTGTAGGATATTTGTTACCACGTTTTTCTCAGAAAACAACATCCTTTCCAAGATGCTATTTTTAAACTAAAATCACCAATAAATTACGATCATTTTCAATAATTTGCAAGCCTTTAAAGATG
Source organism: Locusta migratoria (assembly GCA_026315105.1). Classification (NCBI taxonomy): domain Eukaryota; kingdom Metazoa; phylum Arthropoda; class Insecta; order Orthoptera; family Acrididae; genus Locusta; species Locusta migratoria. Next base: position 76,348,586 of record CM048755.1, on the reverse strand, counting down.
GATCAGATGAGCTCATGAACATGAACTCGTTATACGAAAAATTTCAAGTAATTAAAAGAAGCGTGGACATGGCACAATCTTTTGATGACAAAAATAATCTTGTGATTGGCAAATGGAAGAAAATCATTGAAGAGTTTACCAAGAATGAAAATCCCAACCTTTTTCAACACATACCGTATATCTTTGTTGGTATCTCTAGTTCCAATTGCTTCAAAGATATCTTTTTTCTTCACAGATAGCATTAAAATGGACTGATGTACGAAATAAAGGTAGGGCTACCTGGAATTTGATATTTTTTAACCATGAAAACTCAAATAAAACGTGTTAAAACTTTCAAATTCTTCATCTCTTTATAAAATTGGTCCGTTGGTTTGTGTACACTTCAAAAACTCAAGTCCTGTATCGACAGAGCCAAAATTTGACACAACGTTGCATTCTAATACAAGAAGATACACTGGATGGTCATTTTAACTGAAGACATTCCAATATCACGGAAATTACAAAAAATGTTCAAATGTTTGTAAAGCTTATGGGACTTAACAACGGGGTCATCAGTCCCTAAACTCAAAAACTACTTATGAACTAGCTAATACTAAGGACGGCACAAATATCCATGCCGGAGGGGGGACTCGAACCCCCGACCGTAGTGGCCGTGCAGACCGTGACTGGCGCGCCGCAGTCCCCTCGGCCACCGTGGCCGGCTCGGAAATTACACATCGGATCAAAAGAAGGTACGATACTAATTTCTTTGTATTGGAGGGCGATATCCAATGACACTACATTCGCTTATGTTCACCATAAAACCATAAAATCTTCGATCCCACAACCTATACACAATGTTGTGTGGCAACATTTTGCACGCAACTGGTGGCCCTTCGCCTTCGGGTCGAGTTGGATGAGGAACAGAGCCGAAGACAGCAGCAGTCTTACGGAAACACCCGAACAGGTTTTTCCACTTTTAGCTGACTGTATCGCAGAGCCGCATTGGTTCCAGTGTTGCCGGATTTCGCACAACATGCGGCTGCCGTACTGTATTTGAGGTTTTCTCCGTCCTCCTTTCATTTACGAGTAGTATACTACATTCACGATTAGACCAGAGACAAATTTGCTTAGCACCACAGATCAAGTAAAAATTCATTTGTACTATTTCTCTGCATTCATGAAATTTTACTTGCTTTGTCTAGCACCACTCTTCACAATTTGGCCTAAGAGCGCAGCTAGCTAAGCCGGTCCAAGCGCGAGGCCTGTAGCGGCCGCTACACCCTCGCCACGGTCCTGATCGAGTCGAGTTGGACGAGGAACAGAGCCGAAGGCAGTAGCAGCCTTACGAGAACACTCGAAGCGACAATGGGTGGGTGTGGCCGAGCGCATTGAGGCGCTATGCTCCGATGCGTGAGGCCGTTCCTCGTCAAGGGTTCAAATCCTCCCTCGGGCATGGCCGTTTGTGTTGTCTTTAATATAAGTTAATTTGTAAGTAGTTTGTAAGTTTAGGGATTGATGAACCCGCAGTTAAGTCCCATAACCTTAACAAACATCTGATTTTTTGACACGGGTGTTTCACACGTTTAGCTGCGCAGCTTTGTCGGATTTCACGCAACACGTAGCTGGCGTAGTGTATTTGCGGTTGTCTCTCCGCCCTCCTTTCATTTACGAGTAGTACTACATTCACGATTAGACCAGAGACAAACTTGCTTAGCACCAGAGCAAATAAAAATTCGTTTGGACTATTTTTCTGCATTCATGAAATATTACTTGCTTTGTCTAGCACCGCTTCACAATTTGGCCCAAGACCGGTGCAAGTGCGAGGCCACTCCAAGCACGAGTCCTGTAGCTGCTAGACGCTACAACCTCGCGATGGCCCTGCTTACAACCAAAAACGCAAAATAGTCTACACCACCTCGAACTAATACAACACCCGAAAAGTTTTATCGCATGCCAAGAGCAATCCCTTAGAGACTAAACATGCGCTTAAACGCAACTCCCAACGAAGTAACACCCAGCCTGAATCATCTAACTATAGGGTTTATTAAACTTGATGCTTATCGACCGAATAACAATAATTTGCAAATGCAAGCTCCGCTATGATACTGAGAGGCATCGAATCGTAAACATCACTAAAAGACAATTTCGACACAATCCTAGTACATTGGCGAAACCATACTAGTAAGTATTAATATGCAATCCACAAATGTAAAACACCTCTGTGTTGCAACGAATCATACGATTAACCAGCTTGAAATCGATATTTCACTCACGTCAGGATACATCGTCCACACCAGATTATGTACACGAGAGCTAATTTTACGAAGAAAGAATTACATTGCTTCTATCAACAGACATACGAATAAAGAAACGACTGACTTGCCACAGCTATACCATCGCTCTTAATGCACCATCAACCCACTAAACACCATCTCTAACTAGCCTGCATAGGACGTAGCGAGACAACGGCACACAATCGTATTACCGACAAATACTGCAACATTTCTATGTATCATTTCCTCGCAGGTGACACAAACGAGGTTTTTACCGTACGAGATGAGTACAGCAATTACAATTTGCATGATGAAAATACAGTTAACGATAAACTATTTTATACAAAAACACAAACACATACACACACGCACGCACACACATACACACACACACACACACACACACACTGTCGATGACTGCGTATCTATTACAGAAACTAAACATAAGAAGAAGAAGAAAGACATTTCTGCAAGATCAACATATTCACAGTAAGTCAAATACCATTCCATACACCAATGAACTGCACAACATCGATTTAAACGAACGCTTGCTTACCTGTAGTCTAGAACAGCACAGAAGTACATCTCCGTTAGCTGACCAACTAACAGATACTCTACCGATCGAGGTATTGCTAATCTGACACATAATCAGATCTTATGATCTGTAGCAAACACCTCGTAAGGGTGATCTATATACACCGCAGAAGTATACAGGTGTATACTCTTCCCACAGAGGGAAGAAACCTAGGGTGCTTATACCTCGCTTCTCACATCGCGAAAAAGATACTGTGCTACAACAGCTTACAAGACATTAGATCCAAAGCTGACACTTTTTAGGACAAAGCAAACCACAGATCTGTGATTTTCACATCAAAACCATAGGATTACAACACTACATCTACATCTACATGGGATACTCTGCAAATCACATTTAAGTGCCTAGCCGAGGGTTCATCGAACCACCATTATACTATTCTCCCATTCCATTCTCGAATAGCGTGCGGGAAGAAAGAACACCTGAATCTCTCCGTTCGAGCTCTGATTTCCCGTATTTTATTCTAATGATCATTTCTACTTATGTAAGTGAGAGTTAACAATATATTTTCGCATTCGGAGGAGAATGTTGGCGATTGGAGTTTCGTAAGTAGCCCACGCCGCAGCGATAAGCGCCGTTGTTGTAATACACATCTTAGAATTACGCTAGGATAATATGTCATAGCTCCAGTTACCATTAGACGTTTTATATGCCTGAGTATCTATTACTCATGTGCATTGCACTAAGCCCTTTAAGTTATCTTTGCCGGGTCTGGCAGGGAGATCAAACCTCAATAAACAGGAAACTAACAAGCCATACTGACTTGATCTAAAGGTACATCAAACGTATTAGCCATGGATGATATGATCTTTGTCATAAAATTTTGTTTGTTACCAGATATTTCACTAGCTAATAAAGCTAGATTTCAGACAAGTTATTGTCAGATTTGAATGAGCACATGAACAGATATGTCAAAACGATGGTAATAAATTAACCAACTAACTTAACAATTATCAAGTGAATCCTGTTTTTTAATAAAATTATCAAAGAAATTTGAACAGTTTTGTTCTAACCACTTATGTGCAAATGTATTAAGATCTTTAAATTAATGTTTAAAAAATGGCTTGTGCTTGCAAGTCTTTTAAACATTTATGTTTAAGCGTAAAAAAAATTAAAATTTTGACTTGGTTTCAAATATGTTTTGCATTTGCATATCTCAGTTAAAGCTGATAACTTCTCATCAGTGCACGATATATTTCAGCCAGTGTTCCCTCATTTTTTGTATGACGATCCCCACCTTTCCTATATTGTGGGTGTTCCCCAATGGAATCAGCATCTGTATTGTCGATCCGTAATTTTAGACAGCTCAAAGGTATATGACTCTTCGTAACTTCTTCATCGAACCTGATGTGTATTTCCCCCTTTGCTCCAAGCGTACTAAGCCTAGACCGATGTCCATGATTTCTTTCTGTTCCGACAAGAAATCTGTTCCCAAAATGATTGCTGTAGCCAAGTTAGCCACCACGAACACGTATGCAGCTAATTTATGTCCTTGACAGTAGAATTCCACCTTATCTGCTTATTAGTTTCTGTGGTTTTGCCAAAGATTGCCCCGAATCTTAGTCTTTTGCACCGGTGCGTTCCCACACGATTCACAACTTTAATACAATTCTTCAGGAATGTCTGAATTTTGGCTCCCACTGTTAAGAAAAGCTTGCACATTACTGCATCCAACACTGTTTGCGGGTTTATGTGCAGTGTTTCCCGCACCGGTAGTTAAGTTTTGCGGTGTGTCGTCTTGCTTTACCCGGTCCGGATTAGGCGGACGAATTTCTACGCCCTGTTATGGTTGCTGAGCATTGCTCACCTGTTCATGAGTTTGTAACTGGTTCCCGAAATGTTTCTGGTGACCATTAAAGCTTGTGGAACATCGGATGAATTTTCTCGCTGTTTCTGTTTATTCTTGGCCTGTTCTTCGTTGAAACACGAATTCTACCTTGCGTAGAAGGGCCCGAAACGTGTCAATATCGTCTCCACTCTTTCCTATCAATAACTTGTTGATACGAAAGAGGGAGCTTAGTGAAACACAATCGTGTAATTTCGCAGTCACTACATGGCGCGTCTAAGTACTGGTTTTTCTGAGACAAGTGATTCAAGAATTTTACAGCACTCCTGAATCCTGATGTCTCCATATCACGATGTATCATGAGCTCATGTTTTATGCGCTCCTTTGTCGTTTTCGACCAGCAACGTCCGAGAAACGCAGTCTTGAACTCCTCGTACGTACTGCACGCATATGCCGTTTTTCGCATTGTTTCTGCCACTGCTCCCTCTAAATGAGAACAAACGAAATCTATTTTCTATGTTCCGGCCAATACGGTGGTATTGCCTCAGCAAATTGTTCAATGAAGGTTCCGGGTGGAGAGTATTTCCATCCTCTTTATAATGTTGAAACTTACGAATTGACAAATATCTTTCATGATCGAATGCGACTTCATTTTGTCGTCTAATTTTTTCGGCCATCATCCTTGTCCATACGTATGCACACCCTCATTGCTTCGCGCGTTTGTGACGTGGTGACGCACTCTCGCTTCCCAAGTGTGGGTCACACCTGCGTTGTGGAATGCAATTATTATTCAGTTGCTGTTACAGACAGTCCAGTCAATGAGTGCTCAGAAGAGGGGTGTAGAGTGCATGGAATATGCGAGAATTTTTGACTTCAGGACTTTGTTAGGGGTAGTTAGGAGATGAACATACTAAAAGTCCCCGCCCCTGGGGGTAAGCTAAATGGGGAGGGGGGTGGAAAGGTACCATTTTTTGGTTTTCTGCTTATATCTCGAAAACGGTCGGCTTTAGGAAAAAATGTTCCAAATAAAAATGAAGGATAAGTGAATTTGCTATTATATTCTTTCCATACATATACGTCGAATTCCCAACGGTTTTCGAGATATACGTTATTGAAAGTCGACAATTTCGGAAAACATCTTTACCTCACCAATATTGTCAAACATTTACTTCTAGTGACTCCCTCGATCGTTTCACAGAAAATTTGTCAGAAAGAAAGTTGTAGAGCATTAAATTTCCTTCAATTTGATATGCACATTTGCTACCCTATCTTCAGCCAATCAGAAGTTACATCATTTATAAGATGTGCGCTCAGTTTCGATGTACCTCCAGAAATGAATGATTTGAGGGGCTGTTACGTTTTTACCTTATGAAACGTGTGCTAGCATCGTAAATAACAACCGTTTAACAATGACAAGAAGGTACTTGCAATTGAAATATTTTCGTAATTGTAGATTTTATTACAATATTATGAATCATGCAATGAAAGTATTTAGAAACACTGATAGTGATTCAGAATGAAAAATAAGTGCATTCAAAGCAACCTCTTCGTTTTTCTGAGGAGGAATGGACAAGGTTCATTCATCTTCGTCACTAGTGGAGACGTCGTCCAACGAGATTGGTAGAGTTTCGATATCACTGTCGTCATCTTCATCCTGATTCCGACTCCGTTGTTGCAGTTGCCCTTGCAGTTCAGGCATGTAACAGAGCAGTGTAACAACGCTTTTCTGCAACCACATCTGCCACTGTCACATCCTTTTGTGCATCGACAATAAATTATCTTCAAGATTTCGTCAGGGGCAGCATCTAACTCTTGAGTGTTTCGGGACTAGGTGGCCATTTCACCCCCAATTCAGCTCTCCACCTTTAGATTCCTTTCCTAACCAAAGACGTACTTGGTGGTAAGTTCGGAATGCATGCTGCTTAACAGCTCGTTCAGCTGGGGGTAGAGCTGAGAGATTAGGCTTCGTGTTCCCAGCTGCTTTTATAAATTATTTGTAGCGGAACTCGATGAGAGATTCTGTGGTGGCCGGAGCTCCATACCATAATAGAGTAGCCGTGATTCCCGCTGTCTCAATGGAGTTGGGGAAAGAAGAACTGTTGGCAAATATCCCAGCAGCATTTTGTATAATTTTGGACTTCTGGCGCATTTTGACAAACCCCACTTTACTCTTGAAATACATTACTGATATTGTGTCACAGCCTGTAAATGCATGTAAGAATAACGAATGGGCGTTGTCCTTCATTTTCAATTCCTACTGCAGGTATTGTGAAGAATATAAACATGTCTTAACCTTTCCTCTTCCTGGTTCTACAAGCAGAATGTTACGATCAGTGGGATATTTTGTTATTAAGAGAACAGCTAAGTCGACATCCTCTCCAATAATGGCAATCGAGGAATTATGTTATCTGTTGATAGCTGTCTTCACAATGTCAGCATCACCTGAAGCTTGACGGCCATTTATCCCATTTTTCTGTAGTGCATCATCAACAGGTTTACCAACTGATTCTTATTGTTAAATTTGGAGAGGAAATCATCTTGCTTCACTGTAATTTTAGTTTCTAGACTGACATTCATTTCCCCACACCTCCTGAGGCGATATCGTCGACTTTGTTCAGCTGCTTTTATGCTCTGTGGTATGCCAGAGTACCCATTAAAAATCACTGTACAACCTCTCCCAAGACAAATGGTCTTCAAAAATCTAACATAATCATTGCAACCTGATATAATTATTTCGACATTCATTATGAATCAGGAGGATGTCCAAACCTTCTAAAGATGAGCCATTGCTATCTCTCCTTTCTATTCTAGCTCTGATGAGTGATAGTATTCCTTTTTTGTCACTGTGGAAATACCTGGTCCGTCTATTGTTTCATCACATACAACACACCGAGTAGCAATTGCGCGCACCACACAGTCAATATTTTCATAAATAAATAAAAAATATCTCGAAAAGCTGAACACAATATCGACACACAAACTTTATCTACCGTTGGCGAACTTTTGAAGTGAACTGAAGTAAGACGTCAGTGAGAACACTCCATTCCACCCCCCCCCTCCCCCCCCCCCAACCAGTGACTGGCCTTCGATGTTTGTCGTTGGGCTTCCCTATCGTTAACCCTCTCCCGGGCGTTAGGTACTGACGACCTTGACGACATATCCACTGCAGGCGACAATAAATGAGCCTCAACTCCTCCGCCTCAGGAAAACGAAGATGTTGCGTTGAATGCATTTTTTTTTTCATTCTGAATCACTTTCAGTGATGGAAATACATTAATTGTATGATTCATAATATTATCAGAAAATCTACATTTATAAAAAGGTGTTCTGTTTCAATTGCAAGTACCTTCTTGTTATTGTTAAACTGTTGTTATTTACCATGCAATTATTATTCTGTTGCTGTTCCAGACTTAGTCCACTCAATGAGTGCTCAAAAGAGGGATGTAGAGTGCATGGAATATGCCAGAATTTTTTTACTTCAGGACTTTGTTAGGGATAGTTAGGAGGTGAACATACTACAGTCCCCGCCCCTGGGGGAAGAGCTAAAGCACTCTACAATGCATTCATTGACTAGACTAACTACTTATGCTGTCTCGCACCGGATCCATGTTTTGTCTACGTAACTTATGCACGTCGCTACGTCCACTCGTTACATATACGTAGGCTTTTTCTCCCGATAGAACATTGAGACTTTCCCCAATTACAGGTTTGGTCCTTCGTTTTTCATCACCCATTTGTGAAGTAACGTTTATCGCTTTATTACCCACTCCATTTTAGCTCTGAGTGTTGCATGCCGGCCGCAGTGGCCGAGGGGACTGAGGCGCTCTAGTCACGGTCTGCACGGCCACTACGGTCGGGGGTTCGAATCCCCCCTCGGACATGGATATTTGTGCCGTCCTTAAGATTAGCTAGTTCATAAGTAGTTTGTAAGTTTAGGAACTGATGACCCCGTAATTAAGTCCAATAAGCTATACAAACATCTGAACATTAGTGTTGCATGTTTCCTTATCCGCCACAGAACTTGCTGATGGGACCTTTATCCTGTTGTAACAGTGCTGAACTATGAGGGTAGTGTCTCAGATAGTTCGCATAGGCAAATGAAAGTTTCCAGCAGACCAGCATCACGTGCTAGTACTATAGCGGAGCATATGGTAGGCAAAACTTTCATTCACAAAGGCCGCATTCGCGAGAGGGTAGTCCCTCACCCAAAAGTTAAATGGCGAACGAACGCGTAGATAACAAAGTAATGAGACTTCTGCCCTTCTCTAATACTTGAAAGAGATGAGAAAGGAAGCGATAGAAACGCGAAAAGATATTAATAAAATGAGAAAGGAAACGAAAGAAACACGAGAAGATATTAAAAAATTAGAAAGGAAACGAGAGAAACGAAGAAATTAGACAAATTAAATGGATAGCTGAGGAAACGAGCCACAGAATTGAGTTGCTGGAAATTCAAATGTTGAGTTTCCAAGCTGAATTGAAACAAGATGTTTCAAAAGCTCAATCTGAGGTAAAAGCAGCGAGATTTCTTGCGAAGTGTCCAAAGCGCATCCCACAGGAATCTCGATTAGAAACTAGAACCACAGCAAAAGAAGGAAAATGTGTTATTAGTAAAATGGGAAGTCGCATCAAGAAACTAGAACAGGGGAAGGCGGAGGGTTCGACACAGACGTTGTCTGAGGATCATACCGCATTGAGTAGCGCGTCTTCAACAGCTCTTTGAACTACGTAGCACTCCTTGCTCCGTTTGCTGCGAACATTCAAATGGGACGGTAAGGCACTTGGAACAAGACCGCAGTTGGCACAGCAGAGTTTTGTGTCTCGACTGCTGTACCTAGTATGAGCGCCAAACACCTACTCGTAACTGCCATTACGTAGCGACATGCTACCTCAGGGAAACAGGAAAAGGAATGATGATATGGCTTCAATTGGCAGGAATATCCCCAACGGGGCGGCTGCCTTCTGCAAGTCTTTTGACTGACGCCAAAATGTTCAAATGTCTGTAGAGCTCATGGGACTTAACTATGGGGTCATCAGTCCCTAAACTTACAAACTACTTATGAACTAGCTAATACTAAGGACGGCACAAATATCCATGCCCGAGGGGGGATACGAACTCCCGACCGTAGTGGCCGTGCAGACCGTGACTGGCGCGCCGCAGTCCCCTCGGCCACCGCGGCCGGCTTGAAATAAGTACATCTATAGGCTGTCAATGCTTTTTAATACTCGTATTAACGTAATCAGTAGATATTTAGCTTCGACTTCGTGTCTATAAGGCCGGCCGCGGTGGCCGAGGGGACTGAGGCGCTTCAGTCACGGTCTGCACGGCCACTACGGTCGGGGGTTCGAATCCCCCCTCGGGCATGGATATTTGTGCCGTCCTAGTTCGTAAGTAGTTCATAAGTAGTTTGTATGTTTAGGGACTGATGACGCAGTAGTTAAGTCCCATAAGCTTTACAACCATTTGATTTTCGTGTCTATAACCTAATTGTTTAGCAAAATCTTAGGCTTTAAATTGACGTTCTGAGTCATATTTTGCAACTGGGGCAATGACGCCATGATGGGGAATTTAGGCAAAATGAAATGTAATACAGATGCATACATTTTGTGAAATGGGCACTTGCAGAATGTAGTAGTTTTGAAGTGCCAAAAACTGTATTTCTGACTTTTGCGGTATCTTAATCAAGTCTAACTTATAAAATATACTTTCATTCCAATTTTACATCGACGAGTACTTGAAGCCTTCTAAATGTCTAATACAGTAGAATGATGAGTATAAATTAGAACAGTTGTAATACTTATTTACTACTGCTCATTCATCGAGTAGGTTTATTTTGTATCCCATCCTCGTCGCCACTTTTGTGTCCCAGCCTCGTCGCCGCTTTTGTGTCTCGTCCGCCGGTTGACGTAGGTGTCGGTGGCCGAGTAGAAAGAGACCGACACAGGAATAAAGGATGCACGCTTGTGCAGGTACAGAGGTGAGCAGCCAGTGGGACAGCAGAAACTATAACACTATAACTAGAACGAGATATATATTTCGTGGAGTCTTGGTAATACTTAACTTTTACATAGTTCTTGACTGCAGAATGCTGATACATAGTTTAGATAGAGGCCTGCCTACTGATGAGTCCTAGTACCTATTCGATAGCCAAGTCTTAACTGCTGCCTATCTGATTTCCAAGTGGTCGATGCAGCAGTCGTGGCCACTAGTGGAGCTGCAGCAGAGGGCGCTCGTGGCTGACGTAAGAACGCCGCGCCGTACGTGCATGGCGGCGCGCGGCGAAAGTACGTGGCGCGCACTTCATACCTTGATTTTCAAATGTATGGCGTCGTTACCCCGGAACCCAGGGTACTGGCGCCACTACGTATACTTTCACCTTATATTTTAACAATGAAACTTAACAAAATACATGGGTGAAAAAAATTATAATTAAGTAGTATTAGGTGGCGAAGCTATGGTATTATTCAGTGCGAAAAAGACACACTTTTAATAAGGTAAAAAAACTGGTTTCCCTTAAGGTGGCGCCATTTCGCTGATCTTTCCTATATGTTATTTGTCTGAAAGCTTTCGATTTTTTACGATTGCTGACAAGTTATAACTTGAGCCAGATGTGGTAGTGCAAAGGGTATTTCTAATTTACTAATCCCTGCAGCGATTACTTTTGTTCTGAAAATTGAGCTTACTCTGTATGTTATGTTCAAATAATTTACGGGAATAGAGTTGGGCAACGTCTTCGACAACAAGCCAGTATTTCGGGAGGTGACGCCCGTCATTTTCAAGGTATAACAGAAAAGACTGCTCTTCATGTCTACAATCTTTTTCAGTAACGCTTCATTCTTTTATCAACTACTCACAAAATTGTTTTATGGGGCGGGGGGAGGGCGTCCATGGCCCCCACATGGGTGGAGCTGGGTGGACCAATGGGTCCAGGGCCCGCTGACCAAGGGGGCCGAGCCCTACCCTAAATGATTCCATTTTTTGGTTACTGAAATTAAAAATAAACCAGAAAAAACATGTTGAATATTTATTATTCAACGAAATTTTAGAAGCTGCTACAGGAAATTGTAGTAGATATTTACGATAAACCGCTTATCTTAAACGATTACTTCGATTGGTGCTCTTATTATTGCCATTGATTGGTATTGTATGTGTGTATTAACTAAGGTTGCCAATCGCACCGATTTTTTGGGACATTCGCGATTTTTGTGTCTGTCCCGAATTTTGTCAAAGGCTAATTCGGTACACTTATTTGTCCTGGATTTAACAACTATGTTCCGATTTCGACCTGTATCGCTCTATTTTATTATTAGTTTTAATTAGTATGGGAAACTATTTGACAAAAGCTTTCTTAGACTTAAAGTATTTATCACAAACTGTCGAAACCGTTTCAAACTGTTTCTGCTGAGCATACGCGCAAAAACTATACCAGTGAGAAAATCAGTGAATGGACTGCTAACACCATTTTTCCAAGTCAAAAATTGATTGATATTATTTCTCATTTCAGACACAATCATGTGCCATTCTCAAATGTGTTTAAGCTAGTGCAGGGCCTTTCCGGAAATAATGCTGTCACTGAAAGGGTATGTTGCCCACATGAATAATCTATGGCCAAATGATGAAACACAGCTTGCTGTAGAAACTGTGAAATTAATATTAGTAACTACAGTAAATTATTATGAAAGTTATGGGGAATTTTTTCACATGTTGTTGAAAACTACAGAATTGCCGAGGAAAATTCACTAACTCTTAAATAAAGTTTTTCTGATCGCATTCCTTCATCATATAAAGTACTAGTAAAGTGTAAATTAATGTACTTTTTATAACAACTTATACTGATATTTTGTAATTATTACTTTCACTAAAATTCTCATATATATATATATACAGGGAGTTTCACTTTGTGTGTTTGCCTCTGTAACGTATAAAATAATAAGGTGCAGTAGGTCAACACAAGAAATGTTACAGCTTCTGCGGAGCTATCAACATATTTTATTGTATGATTTTCCAAAGAGTTAGAGCACAAAGATATAATTTTTTATATGGAACAATAGTTTTTTCTATCGTGCATTAGTTTCTTTGAAACCAGTTACGTCCAAATCAATTTAAACTACATTCATATCACTGTTAGTTTGGGAGCTACAACCCTTCAAAGTTTCAGGGGCAGATACCACAAACGCTGCGCATAATGCAATGCGCCTTAAATGTGGTGCGGCCGACTTGTAACGTCGCCGGTGTCACGGAGCGAGAAGCTTCCTCGATGTGCTGTTAGACTGCCGACTGCCGCCGCACACGGCCGTATACCCGACAGTTGGGGCCACACAAACATCCGGGGCTCAATATACCACAGTTACTGACATCGGATGACGATGACATACACGAACAACGAGTACGTTGACATGTTGCTGATGCTCGGCGAGTGCCGACACGATGACACTGAAGCAGCCACGGCGTATGCCGTGAGATATCATAGGCGAAGAGCCCCGGCAGCCGTTACGTTCTTACGTGCCGAACAACTACTTTGGGAAACAGGCAGCTTGGTAATGCGCCGCAGTAACAGACGAAGACCTGCAAGAAGTGAGGAGACGGAGGTGTTTGTTTTAGCTGCACTACACCACGATCCTCATGTCAGCTTACGAGTCGTTGCTGCAGTCACTGGTGTCAGTCTCACATCTGTGTGGCGTATAGTACACGGCCACAGGTTTCACCCGTACCGCCTGACACTGACCCAGGAGCTGCATGGGAACGATTTCTGTGCAAGAGTGACATTCTGTGAGTGGGCCATGCGTAATTTCACGCTGGAGTCTTTACAAAGTGTTATGTTCTCTGATGAGTCCACGTTCACAAATTATGGTGCAGTGAATCGCCATAGCATGCACTACTGGGCCGCAGACAACCCTCGGTGGGTACGACCTGTCGACCGTCAACGTAGGTGGTCTATTAACGTGTGGTGTGGAATCCTTGGGGATGAAATCATTGTTCCACCCTACTTCCCAGGTACACTGATAGGTGAGTTATATCGCGCTTTTATCGCCGACAGTTTGGGTGGTCTCCTTAAACATGTGTGTCTACACACGAGAGACAATATGTGGACGAAGCACGATGGTCACCAAGCCCATTTTTCGCGTGCTGTTGTGGAAGAACTAAACAACAGGTTTGCAGGAAGTTGGTTGGGGCGCTATGGTCCTCATTCATGGCCCGCAAGGTCGCCCGATTTAACACCAGTAGATTTCTTTTTGTGGGGATATCTAAAGGATCGTGTTTATGTCACTGAGCCCACATCCCCAGATGATCTAAAACGGCACATCGAGGACGCATGTCGCTCCGTCACACCGGCGATGTTACATCTCGTCCGCAGATCCTTTCGACGGCGCATTGCATTATGCATTGAGGAACATGGACACACATTTGAACATCTCATGTAAATCAACTTCCCACCGCCATAACATCCATCACCCACCACACAGCGATGTATTATGTACAGCGTGTGGTATCTGCCCCTGAAACTTTGAAGGGTTGTAGCTCCCAAACTAACAGTGATAGGAATGTAGTTTAAATTGATTTGGATGCAGCTGGTTTCAACGATTCCAATGCACGATAGAAAAAAACTATTGTTCGATTTAAAAAATTATATCTTTGTGCTGTAACCTTTTGGAAAATGATACAATAAACTATGTTTATAGCTTTGCAGAAACTGTAACATTTCTTGCGTTGACCTACCGCATTAAAATTTCCCGTCACCTATTACGTTATAAGTTACAGAAGCAAACACACTTAGTGAAACACCCTGTATATGAATTACAAAATTTGTAATATATCCCGAATTTAAATCTAAAAAATATGGTCACATTAGTATTAACACAGTATGCAATGTTTTCTCCTTGTGGAGTACACCCACTGAACAGAGGTGGCGCTTATGCTGCTGAACTGAATTATGATGTGATTCTTTTTAGAAATTTTGAGATTTTTTATTCTTTCTTCTATATTAGGGCTGGCCATTGGGAATTGTTGAAATAACTTGTCCGTTTGTCTAAGTCTTGCTGCAATCAAAGACTACAAATACTCCGCCAAATTTTGAAGTAACATCTTTCGATCTTCAAAGTTTGAAGCGTGTTCCTTATGTATTAAGCCCGTCAGCAAAAAATATTGATTTGGATCTCAAGATGTGCTCGAGAGCTTTCAAAGGCTTCTTGATATCATTTTGGCGCAATATCTTGACCTCTATTGATCACAGACATGTCGTTATACAGAAAAGGGAATTTCCCTCAACGTAGCGATGCCGGTGATTAACTTGAAGACATTATTACATCACTTTGATGGAAGAAAAAGTAGTTGCTGAGGCAGTTGGCATTTCATCAGAGATTATCACTAGAAAACCTTATGCAAATGAAAGGACAGCTGAACAATTTCAGCTGTAAGCATCAAATTAATTCAGATCATCTTTTGTCTTTCCTGTTTTTAATTGTGTAATAAAAAAATTGACAACAATATTTGCGAGCTATGAACAATTTTTTCATCTATTTTCACCAGTTTTTACTTTCGTGGACCTAAAAAGTAATGAACTAAAAGTTAAAATCACCAATCCAATCTCAAAGTATCCTTCAGATTTAGCAGATACTGACAGCTTCTTTGAAATTCTACCCATGTAGACCATTTTCAGTAGGACTGCAGCCTGTCAACCATAGAAGGATCCAATGAATGTTCTCAGCAAATTTATGAGAAAAGCTTAAAGCAATTTTTTTGTTACTGAGTAGAACAATTAGATATTTTTGTACGATGCAGTGCCGGATTAAGGCAATCGCAAGTACCGTGGCCGCCGGGGGACTCCAACTAGAGGAGGCTCCGCCATGATAGCCTTCGAAATTTGGCACTATTTTACGAAGAACTTTGTTTCCTAGTAAAAGAAAAAAAATCTAATTTAGAAAATTACCATGATGTTTTGACAGTAATCCCGCCATCGAGAGCACCTTTATTGTAGTCTCCACTTTTCCTTTAACGGGACAGTACTGTTGCATAACACGGCAGTCTTCCTTCACGTGAACCAGCGACAATACACATTTCGATTTGTTTGCCAATCGGCTGCCGATTCGTGTCGAAACAGCAGAAATGTTTGATGTCGCCGACAGGCGCAGTCCGCCTTTTTGCGGCGCTTTAGGCCCACAACAGTGGGTAGTGTCCTCAGCCGGTACATCTGTAGTTCCCTCCGTTTCTAAGAATAATTTGTAAGTAAACTGTTGTTATTAGATGAAAAAGTCTGCATATTCATATTTGCCGTGAAATTATTATCAACTTATAGAAACACTACATCAAACATTGCGATCCCGGATATTGCAACAATGAATTTCCATTTCGTCAGCCAGAGGGGACTCCAGAAATAAACGACAAATCTTATACCAGATGTTAGGAAGGCCTTTCTTAAAAATTTGGAAAAATATTTACCAGTTTACTATAAAGCCATAAACAATATAAATATAGAATAGTTTTAGTGTTACTGTAGTATTAAAACCACCTAATACATTGTTACATTCCTTTTTTTCCAGTTTTATGTTGTGTTAGTTTCAGGCACAAGTTCGTTGTTTTCAAGCTCATATTGGTACATTTTGTTGTTATTTTCCTAGTTTTAGCTTAAATTTTCCGCATTTGGTGCATATTTGAACACATACAATTGGCAAAGCCAATTTGTGAACTATCCGGGCGGTAATAGTATCGTGATTAAATGCAGAAGAAAGATAAACGGAGGTGATACGAAATTAATCTACCAGGTATTCTGAAAAGTACAGCTTAACACGTTATACGCCATTTAACAATCATTTTGTACTGAAGGATCGAGAGGCCGAAATGGCCCCTTCACCAATTTTCCCAATGTGTCCTGATCAAACCGTTAAATGAAATGAGTTGACTTCTGTGATTATTTCATCTTTTTATAAGGTATTGTGCACCCTCTTTTAGAATGTTCTACTTCAAATAGATTCCTAAATATTAAGATTACTACCTAGAAGAACCGCACGGCCAATTTGGCCCCTTATAGCGTTTCTATGTCGTTTCGACATGTTTCCTTGTAATACTGTATATGAAATAAAAACAAATGTTGTCTCCTTGTTGTTTGAATATGCGACAACAATGTCATGTATTCCAGCACTGATTGCGGTAGGGTAGCTGGGGATGGCGGTCATGTATGGGTGAGTTATGCCTGAGTGACTGATTGTGTGAGTGTGATCTTTTCTGACGACAATATGACCGAAAATTTACAAGTTGTATGGATGTGAATATGAGTTTGTTGGCAGCTCAGCGATCATCTTTATGGTGAGTTGCTAGCTATCCACTTATTAACAACATTCCAATCTGGACCTTCCATTGTTAAAAATCAATAAAAGTCCATATGATGGTTATACTGAATTATCTTTCACAATCAGGCCGTATAAGCAATAAAATTGCAAGGGGCCAATTAGGCCCCAGAGGTTCTTATACGTAGTAGCTTTCATGCGATCCTTGTCTTAAATGCCAATTAGACTAGATAGCAGCTATAAAAACATAATTGGTTCCTTTGCCCATTTTACTCTGTTTATCATACCGCTTACGGATTCGTTCTCAAGTCATTTCGTTGGCGCAGCAGTTTGACCTTACTTCTGGCCTGGCTTGAAAAGGAATTGATGGATCAGCTTTAGGTGTAATGTAGGACAAATTTATTACTCTTTTCGTCAACTTCCTGCGAAGATGAGATTTTCATGTGTGCCGAGAGGGGGAAAGGTGGAAAGCCGGCCGCGGTGGCCGAGGGGACTGAGGCGCTCCTGTCACGGTCTGCACGGCCACTACGGTCGGGGGTTCGAATCCCCCCTCGGGCATGGATATTTGTGCCGTCCTAGTTCGTAAGTAGTTCATAAGTAGTTTGTAAGTTTAGGGACTGATAACCCCGTAGTTAAGTCCCATAAACTATACAAACATTTGAAACAAAGGTGGAAACGAACAGAGTGATGGGAATAGATGGATGCAGAGACAGGGGGGAAGGGGAGGTGGACTACGAGAGTATGTAATAAATAAATACCCGGGCAACGCCGGGTTCACAGGTAAGTTATGTTTAAAACTGACTGACAAGTCCGAAACCCAAAAAAGCTATGATACGCACAGGCCCTTCTTTAAAAACCGTTGCGAAGCACGGGCATGTAAGCTAGTGTTTAATTAAGCAGAACTACAACAAAAATTCTTAAGTATGTTTAAAAATTCTACACAACCTTACGCACCTAATTCTAACTGGTGTCTATCTTTCAAGTAGATACTGTTGTTTTTCTGAAATCATGGGCAGTACGGAGCCTGTAGCATCTATCTCCAGCATCTGACAGGGCTGAATTGATTTGTTCAAATGTTTGCAGAGCTAATAGGACTTAACTTCGGGGTCAACAGTCCATAAACTTACAAACTACTTATGAACTAGCTAATACTAAGGACGGTACAAATATCCATGCCCGAGGGGGGATTCGAACCCCTGACCGTAGTGGCCGCGCAGAACGTGATTGACGCTCCGCACACCGGTCGGCCACCGCGGCCGGCAATCGATTTGAAAAGCCGTGACGCGACGGCGCATGAGCAAACGCCTGCTGCCATCTAGCAGACAACAAGCAATACATACGTAACTAGCCAGGTAGCATATCACAATCTGTCCACGTAACATTTCCAGGGGAAAAAAAACATAAAAAAAGACGCATAGTGTAATTTTGTCGTTGAAGTCAGTTACGTAGTAAATAATTCCTTCTAAAATATGGACGAGCGTATTTTTGTCACATATTTTGTTGCAGTTACACATGTCTTCTCGCTCTTTGCTTTTCGTAAGCTGTCTATATTTCTAACAAGCCGTTGCAGGCACATACGTAGGAGATAATTGGCGATAAACATTTGGGCTTTAAACGGAGAAACTTAGTCACCCTAAAGAAATTTCTCATGAACTGTGTGTCGTACAATAGTACAGTCTCGCAGATACATTCACTGGTATACGTGAATATTGGGTGCAAAGTTTGTTGTGAATAGAATAAGTAGTAAAGCAGTAATAAATTAGAACGTCATGCCTGATTTTTAAGTTTGATTGCAAGAAACGAGAAACAGTTGTGATAAACTTATTTTCATTTCACCATTTGTGACGATTGTCAGCGAGAAAATGCTTCGTAAAATTTAGAAATTATGTGTGAAGTTTGTTGGAAGTTGATAAGTGGTGTCATTTTCAAGAAACAGATGTAAAAAGATCGACGTTTTCGGAGCCGTCACTTACGCAGCTAAAGAAACGCAGATAAATGAACTCAAAAATCCAGAAGAAAATAAAATAAAATAAAAACATCTAGAAGGTAAAAGGATGGAGAAGTAAAAGCAGAGTCAGAATCAGATTCAGGTTTTACTCCATTGCTGCTAGCACAGTATAACAAGTACAAGACATTAAATATGATGAATGTGGAGGCAAAATGTATCTGAAGTTCCATATCCATACAGTACAGAAAATGAAATAAAATCACTCTCTGTAATTCCAGACGTTCTAGAGTTACAAGCCATTCTCCCACTTAGCTTCCAATCATATCGAATCAACTTCGCATAAAATGATTATTCCTGGACCGCGCATATTTCAGAAAGAATGCTTTCTACATCGGCAGCATCACGAGCAGAGCGTCTAAATCTTGGTTTTCTCGACAGGTCAGTGATGAAGGAACCTACGTTAACCAATCTTGATGACTGTAGTCATCGAAAAATAATGCAACGTACTGCTTTTGTTGCTTACTGTTTACCATATCTTCCGTAACTGCATCTGTTTTTAATAAATGAAGCAAGAAAAACAAAAGGATTAGTTATGAAACAAGTCTATGTCGTCCTTTAAAGTTTGGAAAGGAACGGAAATAAAGTTAAATAATTAAAAGGGAATCTATGCATCAATGATGGCACTTATACAGTCCAAAAAAGAACGCTAACAATATATATATATATATATATATATATATATATATATATATATATATATATATATATATATATATATATATATATATATTTCATGAGGTATATGATTATGTAAATTCTTCCTCTGTGTGCTCATGTCGAAAATCTAGCATGTCGGAAACGTATTATCTTCACTTAAACTTGTAGCTCAGTTTGATCCACTACTACCAAATTATCTTAAAAATGTCACCAGTATGCCGAGAACTGTGTAATACCTATCATCGGAAAGTCAAAATGAATTAATTCGTCTGCTGGCGTCCATAGTCCGTAATCGAGGAATAAGTGATATCAAAAGAAATAAATATTATGAACTTTATCTGATTCGACTCCTGATGTTGCTCATCGAGAACAGAGGTCACAAGTAGTTAGGTATGTAGATATTAACTTCTCGCGTCATAAAAAGCGTCCCTGATCGTCTGCATCAAGAAATAAGAACATGATTTACACGACTATGTAGTCTTAATTTCAAATTTGGCTTTTTGCAGAAAGCTGAAAATTTGCTAAACAAGGCTAATGATGGTAACAGCCTTGAAAAGAAATGTAAAAATATGGGTGAATTTTACAATACAGATTTTAATGGAACAGAACTCTGTGTCGAAATATGTGACTGTAAGACTTTACTCTGCAGTAGAAAAGTTATTAAACCTAAAACACCATTGAGCATCTTCCCTTTATAACATCGCATGGAGATGATTCTTCAAAACTAAGAGTTGCTCTCCAAATACTCCTTTACTATCTCAGTGTTGCTAGCTTTTCACGTATCAACGATGGGACAAGATCACCTAAGTGACATAGCAATTTTATGTGTGGAAACAGAAAAATTTTAAATGGTGAAGTAATTAATAACGTTGCTCCATCAAAGGCAAGAAATACGTACACACAGTACATATCTATATTAATGTAGTATAACATTATTATTATTATTAATCTATGTATATAAATAATCTTTGTTTTGTAGTTTAAAAACTGTATATATTTAAAACAGTTATATAAAGACGTAAAATAAAAATGTGCACTCTTTGACAAAAAACCTGGCTGCCGGCCGGCCGCCGCTGAGCCTAAGTCCGAGCCGATCGCGACACGGGACAATAAACGTGGCCACGCTGATTCGCTCTAAGTCCGGCTATCTGCACAATCTAGCAACATTGTAGACTGCAGCAGTTCATACAGTACTACTTATATGCAGTTAGAAGACAACTAGGTCAGCTACATCTGTGGTCTTGCGGTAAATTGCCTGATTTACGTGCGAGTCTTTGCAATCGAACCCAACTGTTGACAAAAATTTTTAATTCACGTCCCTCGTGCATGATGATGCCACACGTGTAAGGGGATCATATGCGTAACGTATATCATTTTTTGATACACTGGTAATAACATTTCGGCCCAATAACATTGCCACCTCTGGCCGCAGCACTTGGCAGAGCTCTCCGCGGCCCACTCGCCGGCAGCAGCGGTGGCGGCGCTACACAGCGCTGCCTCGCCCTCTGCCCACAGCGCCTGCTGCCGCTCATCGCTCTGGATATGTAAAATGTTGTAGTGTTGCAGAGTGGTGATCCACAAAAAAGGTTGCGATGTGTATTTCAGACGCGATATGAACGGAGCAGACAACCCATTTTGAATGATGAGGCTATTATTACACTAATACATAATACATTATAGAGGCAAAATATTGTCTTAGTCGTTGGTTCAATCCAATGGCACTCTACGTTGGTTAACACTTATTTGTGGTTTAAATCTTGATCCTTTTCCTTTCATAAAAGCCCTCCATGTAATTTGTTATTGTCATCAGTTCATATGTTTACATCAAGACACAATGCATAACTCACTAAAATGTTTTAGTGTCGTTGTTTCATTCCTTACAGTAAATGTATGAGCTACATTATGGGAATACGTTTCAGTGCACGTTCTAAAGCAACACAGGCACACTGCAAGGTTCGTGTCTTCATGTCTCATTTCTACAGCAGATATTTAGGAGCAATGGAGGTCAATTTGAATTCCTTCAAAGGCGTTTGTATGGTAAAGCAAAGAAGACATCTAATATGATTTCCATAATTTGGAGTCGACCTTTCTGAAAGACTTATTATATAAAGCTTTTCTTCTGATTCCGTTAAAGAGTTTCTTCTTGCAATCTGCAGCGTATAAAGTAAAGTGAAATTCCATCACCAAACGCACTTTCTCCGACCAGGATTAGAACTGCTGACTCACACCAGGGTTGCTTCACAACACACAAGCAGAACCGCTGTGGCAGTGGGCCCTCAGTCTCTCAGATATTGAATGCTGAGCCTCTTACACATCGCGAAAGATAACCTGAAAGTCACCTACTCGAATAACTGCATTCCTTGAGTGCAAAAATTAAATTTCTGTCTCTCATATCACATGGGCATTATTCAGCATGAGTCATGAAAGTAGAAGAGGATTGTCAAGTGAACTTAGCAAGACAATTCAGTCCACTTGCGGAAGTAACTGCACTGTCACACTTTTGCCAAATATCAGCAACGATGTTGCCAGTTCTTAGCTGTACTAGGAAGACCTGTGTAGCGATAAGCGTCGCGAAATGACGCTCGTCTCATTGATTTACTCACAGCTGATGCAGATTGCTCGCAACGTGAAAGAGAGTAAGAGTAGTTAATGTATGAAACGACCTTCTTGAACACAACTTCAATTAACTACTACAATGTGCAGATTATGATGTTAATTTTTCAAAATATTTAATATAGGTGACAAGAAAAAGTCAACTGACTGCAGAATTACGTATCAGACTCATATCTACATGATGCACATGATGCCGAAGTTGCGAAACAAGAGGCCCTACTACGACGTAGGAAAATCTTGATTACATTGGTGTCCTGATTAACGAGTTTTTGTAGCTGGCGTCCTGCGTGTTAGGATCCATAATTCCACTCAGGCTCGAGATACTGTGCTCTCCAAATTGCATATATGCCACGTGTAGGCCAGTCGCCAGGTATGTTTAGGTCCAAAAAAATTGCAGGAAGCTGAATTTTTGGTATGTTGTTAGGACATATTAGGGTAGTATTAAACCAAATTTGCAGCTTCGAAATCCTTTAGCTTAACTTTTAAGAGCCAAAACACCTCGAAATTTTCGGACTTTTTTCAGGTTTTGGCTTATAACTCGTGAAGGGTTGTTCTTTGACGAAAAGTCACTCACACCTTTATTAATATAGATAAAATATTCTAAAATTTAAGCCCAACCGCAGCTCTGTAAGTCCAATAGTTCCCGAGATATTGGATTTCAAAAATTGACTTATTTCTCCAAAAAGTTCAAATTTCCGATTTTAGTCATCTTTCGGCTAGAATATTGGCTCTAATGATCATCCCACGAGGAAAGTCGTACAAAAAAAGTTATAGAGCAGTTATTTAGCTTTAATGTAAGTACAGAACGAAGTCCATATGCCCAATAGATTTCTAGTTATCGTTAAAAAACGAAAAATGGGAAAAATTCAATAAAATTATTCAATAAAATGACGCAGATGAATTGTAGTCCTCTTATCCTATATATGTTAAAGAAAAAAAAGGGAATTACTCATTGACGGTGATTATTAACGCATTGTATATAAATAGGATTTTTTCAACACCGTTTTCAGCAAATATTGAACACAAAAGTTCCTTGAGTCCACTTCCTGCCATTATGGCACCGATAGCTCCCATGAATGACATGAGGAGGTGAAAACCTCAAAGCTGTGTTGACGAGCTGAGGATGCTGGTTTCTCTCCACAATGTCTCGGGCTTTCAAGTACAGTGGTTGGTCGTAGGTCACAAAACATGTTTCCTGACCGTAGATGCTTGTTCTTTAACTGGCTTCCAAAAGTGATGTTAAAACAATGTCGTAGTCGGTTGGGGGAGTATGGATAAAAGGGAGGTATACAATCTTTGAACGTTTGTAAGGAAGATCTTCTGTCACTTGCTCCATGAATCCATTACATCCTGGGATGCCTGGCATGTTAGTTGCTTTTTCAAACAACCACAGTAGGTCTGGGGATTTTGGCAAAATGTCTTCAGCGATTTTCACTTCGTTAATTGAAATGCTGATAATCCAGATTTCTTTTTAATAGAAGAATGTTTAATGTGTATGGCAGTGTATGAACCTGATAGACTCTGCAGAAACAGGCTTCAAACGTGTATGTTTTTGTCTTGGTGAACGGATGAGTGAGGTGTCATGATCATTATAGCACCCATTTCATGGCATCAGTTGTATTAACAATCACATCTGCATTGTCGAACACAAACTGCATAAACGCTCCTTTGTCAAATAGTTGGGTTACTTCTTCACAGAGGATAGCGGAACTTTCAAAACGCGTAGCTTCCGTATATGTACAAGAAATTCCCATATTGTGGCAAAGTTCAACAAGGTGCTTTTCTCCAAATTTTGTACACAGATAGGTTCCAAAGCTTATTTGAATTGAGGATAAGAAAGATTTGGGCCTCGTTGCAGCCATGATTCCATGAGCAAATCCTATGCACTTCTTTTTCCTCTGTTCGAGAGAAGAACGTTTGTTTTGCAGGATAATCTGTTCAAGCAACAGTTGCAGATAATCAGAAACTGATGCCCTTGCGTCTTTTAAAAATACATCTGACGGGGGATACTCAGTAGTGTCAAATGTTTGGGAACGAATGTCTTGCAGGATAATCTCTGCTGCAGCTCTGACAACTCGACCCACTCATCAGCAGGATCGCTAAGTCTTTGATTGTACCACTTTTCATAAATAATGTTCTGTCCAATGTCTGTGAACATCAAAACTGGGCTATGATACGGACCAACCTGCACAAAAATAATTTTTCTCCATATCGCCTTTTTAGATGAGCTTGAACACTTGCAACTGTTGGTTTATAATTACCTGTGAAGTTCTCTGCAATCAAGTCACTTATGGAAAGTTGGTTTTCCTCTCTTGTTTGTGCAAGGTATGCATATATACGCTCCATACCCTTGATAAGGAGGGGATGTTCCGGACGCCCTCGTTTACCTCCTGCACCAGTAGATCGCGACAAGGAGTGCAAAATTAGGTAGCAATGTTTGTGGTATTTACCCTCAGCAGCAATAAGTTCACTTACACATTAAAGACGCTGAAGAATCTGTTGTCCCCATTCACCAGCTTGTCTAGCTTTTTCCACAATCGATTCTTCCAGTTTCAATGTTTTCACTTGATGGAGTTTATCCCGTAGATATTTAGGCAATTTTATCTGCTTTTCGAAATATTCCTTGGAGAATTTTTCACCACAAGGGAAACAAAAACGCACTTCTCAGCCTTTCCCCACGCGAAGACGATGGTTGAGCAGATGAAACATCTCCTCTTCGCTGAACAGATGCTTTCACATTACTTTCCACAGTGTACCTCTTCCTGCATGTGTCATGTACAGAAAATTCGTTTAAATTGCACAAAAACTACATGTTCCTTTCAAGCTCACGTTTCGGACACACTTTTATCAGCATCTGAATTCCACGCTTTTTCACTATCACTGTTCCCTCTCCAAGCACTTCCCGACGACCCCGAAACAAACATACGGCGGGGGTAGCTCCGACGTATTGTAAAAAAGCAAGTACTTAAAACACCACCACGATCGAGATTTATACGATTTTTGTTTGAAACGTTCTTCACAGATGCGAATACGGCTGTTTCTAAGGACAGACTAGGTGTAGTGAGGAAGACCTCGGAGACAAGAAGTTTAGGAGAGAGGACAGAACAACCCCCAAGTCACCACTCGATGTGAGGGCCTCGCTACGAACGGAAGTCCCAGTCCAATGGCTAACCAATACTCACAAACGGAGAGGCTTTCGTTGTTTTTACAGCAATACCTACTTTCAAAAATATATTGGTATGCACTAACACATAAATTACACTTATTTATATACAATGCGTTAATAATCATCGTCAATAAGTAATTTATTATTTTCTTTAACATATATAGGATAAGAGAACTGCAATTCATCTGGGTCAGTGTACTGAATAATCCGATTTTTCTAACTTTTCGTTTTTTAACGATAACTAGAAATCTATTGGGCATATGGACTTCTTTCTGTACTTAGATTAAAGCTAAATAACTGCTCTATAACTTTGTTTTGTATGACTTTCCCCGTGGGATGATCATTAGAGCCACTATTATAGCCGAAAGATGACTAAAATCGGAAATTTGAACTTTTTGGAGAAATAAGTCAATTTTTGAAGTCCAATATCTCGGGAACTATTAGACTTACAGACTTGCGGCTAGGCTTAAATTTTAGAATATTTTATCTGCATCTATAAAGATGTGAGTGACGTTTCGTCAAAAAATCACACTTCACGAGTTATAAGCCAAAACCTGAAAAAAGTCCGAAAATTTCGAGGTTTTTTGGCTCTTAAAAGTTACGCTAAAGGATTTCAAAGCTGCAAACTTGGTTTAATACTACTCTAATATGTCCTAACAACATACCAAAAATTCAGCTTCCTGCAATTTTTTTGGACCTAAGGCCATTTTTTTGTCTACGACGACTGGCCTAGTGGCCAGCTATTTTAAAGAGAGAAAAAAAGTCAATGAATATCTCACTGAGCGTATTACCAGTTTTGTTTCTCGGTTTATTGTTGATTCCTAGGTAGGCCTTATTGTTATGTTTTCTTTACTCCATTAACTGACAAAAAGACTCACAATTTGTCGCAGAAAAGTCTTCCTAGATACTCAAATTTTGTCCAGTTTGCTTCCTGATAAAATTATATGTCCGCAGGTCAATATGGAAATTACAAGTGACCTGTTATTGGTAGAACATCTTGTTACGTTAAATAGCGTTCCATTTGAATCCAACACTAATTTTGTGCACGTTCCTTGATGACGTGCTCAATAGATTCCGGACATGTGTTTGTTGACTGCCTCGTTGATTTCATACAATGTTACGTAGTCTCATGGCCGGATGCATTGCAGATATAGTTTTAATTGCAATTTTCTCAATACAGTGAGGTGATAGGTTTCAGAGTACAAAATTAATGGCGACTTTTAGGTGCCAGGTATCTCACGTCGATAGATTATCATTCGATCGGTATCGTCGCAGATAGCGGACGACATTAATTTACTAAAAATGTTCAAATGTTTGTTAAGCTTATGGGACTTAACTACGGGGTCATCAGTTCCTAAACTTACAAACTACTTATCAACTACCTTATACTAAGGACGGCACACATATCCATGGCCGAGGGGGGAGTCGAACCCCCGACCGTAGTGGCCGTGCAGACCGTGACTGGAGCGCCTCAGTCTCCTCGGCCACCGCGGCCGGCAATTTACTAACCATTGTAATTTTCAATGCAATTCGTGAATTTCATTTATTTCTTATGTTACAGTCAAAACGCGAAAGTTCGGGAAGGTTTACCGAATATCTGTTAGACTCCCTTCGATGGCTTCGTCTATTCAGTAAAACAACTATCCTTTCCCCCCAGCAGGGAAAGCGTTCTCCGTTTCCAGACACGCGCGCCTTCGCTGGCTCGTTGTGCCGCATATACCAAAACGACCGTGGCAGCTGCCACCGCGTCATACCTCTTATCGACTTCAGAAAGTTAATGAAATAAATTACCCTTCACGTCAGTGGCAACTAAACGCTACTGCTAGCATTACTCATGAAGCAAGAACACTTTATGTTCCAGTGTTACCATGATGCCTGAGATAGCTATTGAAAATTCGAAATTTTTTTGGAACTATCTTTAACACGGCAGCAATTTTCGAGTGGACGAAAGTATACGTCTTAGTCTATTTCAAAACCACGTTTATATGCATTTTCCATTTGGATGATTATTTTACACTTTTCAAATTTTGTATGTGTGAAATTTTTCATTCAATTTCAAACGTTTTCATGAGAATACAACAGAGACATTCGATACATTTCTTTTATTTTTTTTTCACCTGACCCCTCTTACGTATTAGTCACGGAAAGATAGCGAAAGTAAAAGATAGAGGGATATGAACTCACACTAAGTCTTACCAGAAATAGTTTTAACGGCGAACCATTCACGACTGGAATAGAAAAAGGCGGAAACAGCAGTTGTATAAAAAGTGCCCTCCACTACACACCAATTAAGAAATGGAGTTAATGAAGCAGTGTCATCCAGTTCTAAGTTAAGTTGAAAGTTTACGGCCTCTTGTTCACAGGGAAGTTGGTTTGAAGTGAACTGCAAAATTTGGCACTACGGTCGGGGGTTCGAATCCCCCTCGGACATGGATATTTGTGCTGTCCTTAGTATTAGCCAGTTCATAAGTAGTTTGTACGTTTAGGGACTGATGACCCCGTAGTTAAGTCCCATAAGCTCTACAAACATTTTTGCTAAATTTGTAACAGCACACGGAAACATAAACGAAGTAAGCTCTATTGCACACGAGACACGAAAGAAAGAAGGAAGGTTACGATTTAATGTCCCCTCGACAAGGGGGTCATTAGAGCGAAGCTGAAGTTCGGATTGTAATGATAAGGATGTGGAAGGAATAGGCCGTGCCCTGCCGCAGGGACCATTCCGGCATTTGCCTAGACTGATTTAGGAAAATCGTGGAAAACTCAAACCCAAATGGCCGAAGCCAGTTCGATGCGACGTGCAGCCGAATATTAGTGTGTTACCACTACACCAACTCGCTCCGTAGCAAAAACGAATGCGAGTAAATATTGCATTGTCACGCGGTTCTGAGTTACCTTAATTAAGTTAGTATAACATCAATTGTAAAATTTGTAACAAACACACAGTAGTCAATAAAGCAACCTAATCAACACGTGTTACAACGATTAAAATTGATCGATGAATTCAAATGTTCAAATGTTTGTATAGCTTATGGGACTTAACTACGGGGTCATCAGTCCCTAAACTTACAAACTACTTATCAACTAGCTTATCCTAAGGACGGCACAAATATCCATGCCCGAGGGGGGATTCGAACCCCCGACCGTAGTGGCCGCGCAGACCGTGACTGGAGCGCCTCAGTCCCCTCGGCCACCGCGGGCGGCGATCGATGAATTGTGCCATGGTTTAAAACAGTATTAAGGAAAGCAATTCCACTGTTACTTGTTAAGAGATAGTAAATAAACGTATTGACGTATCTCTTATTCATTGATTTTGAACATGTGTCGTAGAATGCGCAAGGCTGCAATTTTACCGCTATTATAAAAATTAAATGGACTGAGTACAAAATTTGTAAATAAATTTGATCCAAATTATCATTATGAATGCAGTTAATAAATGAGTTAATAAATGAGTAATCCGTGAATGTCCTCTGCCTACACATCGGTTTCAAATGAAGGGTGTTAAAATAAGTGTTCCACATTTTCAGAGGAACTTTTACGGATGAAAAAAGACAAAAATGACCGTTATACATTAGCTCTAACTCGCTTATGTTAATGGATATGAGAACTTGTTGATCTTCAATATTATGAAACATATTGAACAAACAAATGTAACGGTAATGAAAAATACAAATTCAAGGTCGACTTGAAATAAAAACTAATGTTACTAACAATAATAAAGCACAGCAGTTCAACCACTTCACGAGGAGAATTATAGGGAAAAATGTGTTTAACAATATTAAGGAACCGAACAGCAAGAGCATACTGTTTACGGTTACGGACAATATTCGTACAAGTAAATATACCAACGGTTAAAATACGACCGCCTCCTGTGAAATGAATGATATGGAGCACATGTTTTCTTTCGACGTGAAATCTTGGACCGGCAGAGACAAAGTATGATCCAGCTGGAGACAATGGAAAGGGTAGCTACTAACAGAGAAAAATATATCTCATTATTTTGTGAGAAGTAAAGGCGAATAAAGCCTGAAAATATATAAATATATGAGAAAAATAAAATTAGTATGCAAGTTTCTTAGGTATGACTTCTTTCTACAACATATAATTCCATCTCTTCTCCACAGAGGACCGGCGACGCGAGTCTTACTCTACTATGACAGAGAACCGTCTGCTTCTCTGCCTTTCGTGGAGATATTTCAGATTTCAGGTGAAAGCGTTCTGCCCATGGACGATAGACCTAAAATAACCAAACTGTTTGGTTTATAGGACAATTTCACTTTTGGTGGTTGCAATTACTTTACAAATAATAGATCAAATGAATGGAGCAATTTGAGGGGAAACTAATTATTACAATTACTTTGAATCACCTGAAAAGATAAAAATATTTCAGGCAAAAAGTTCTTCTGAAGCAACATTAAACACTAACATTATAATTCACCTAAACAGGGACATCACTATACGACGAACAGTTTCTTATCGGGAAAGGTTACGCGGATGTAATAGCAGTAGCTATATTCTGCAGCAAAAGCCGTCTGGTCAATTTTATCATTATTGGTAAAAATTTGCGAAATAGTTGCTCTAGGACGGTACCCGCCAGATGCTCATTTTGGTGATATTCCTGGAATGTGACCCGTGTATGACAAGACTGAACGTATATACGTCCAATTTGGGAGAAAAGTGCGTAGGAACTTTGGAGAAAGAAGTCGTTTCACACTTCTTCGTTTTGTTAAAGGAAACTCTCCCCAGAAGTTGATGCTGTTGTCTGCTTTCGGACTGAAGCCTTAGTTAGAATGGGCTTTGGCAGAGCAGCGTGGCTGAAAGCCAGTTGAAGCATGCTGTTTGTAGGAATGAGGATATTGTGGGATGGCCAAGAAGTACTTCCTATAGCTTAGCAGTATGACTTACGACGCTACGCAACTCTTATCGTTTCCTCAGTTCCAGAATTCGGATTATTTTCCAATATGCATGAGGATAAGAGATTAGTCATTGCATTTATATGACTCTGTTATCCTGAATTAATTTTTTGAGCGCAAAAAGGTCGACCCCTGCTTAAATCGCAAACAATTTTGTGTTTTATGTTGGGACTATCTGTATTAACTGCCAACATATGTCAGACAGCTGAACGAGTAATCTCATTTTAGACTGGTGGCGCCATTTTCGTCTCCTGATCTACAGCAAGCATAGTTGATTAGTGAAATATCGTTGTACTAGTGATGTGTGTGGCTTCAGGTCTATTTTTCTCCTCTGAAAAATGTGTTAAACGGTATTCAGCAACGAAATACCAAAACTCATTGCAGCGTGTCATTTTCTATTGCTATTGTAATCGTTATCATTCTGCAGTAATGCCATAAACATCATTGATTACTATTATTATTACCATCATTATTATCATTAACTCAGTTGCAAAAGCGTTCTTTCCCATGTGGCCATGACACCAGAAAGAATGTGTGGTTTGACGAAAAATAGGACAATAGGAGAAAGTAGGTAAAAAGTTTGTAACAATTTCTGTTGATTTATCATCGTGACGACAGATACCAAGCAACAACACATGCAAGTCGTAGGTTGTAACGTTTGAAGAAGCCATCAGACACATGGGTTCGGATTCTCATCATCATTTGTTGGTCCAAAAAGGCTGTAACACTGCGAAATCGATAAGCTGCTTACTAGTCTATAGATTATATGTATGTGTTTGCAGAGGAAAAACCTCAGAATTGCACATTTCCCACATATACAGTTTAGTTTCTATGTTCATGGCCGTAATTATAAGTATCCTGTCTCCTGAATACTCAAATGAAATAATTACTGTGTTGCACAAATAATCAGTTAACTATTTTCCTTCTGGCTCTCAAGCAAACCAACACATTTATGTATTCACGTAGAAGACATGAAATATTGCTTGTACAGTCGTAAGGCTGCATTTTGAAAGACAGTCGCTTTCAAGTTGCGAAGTTTTTCGTGACGGATGGGTCATTATTGATTTCCAGTAACTTTTCATGAAAAAAAAAAAAAAAAAAATAGCTTTTGTCGAAATGTAACAAAACAAGTGGTTATTTTTTTGGGGGGGGGGGGGGGGGGGTGGAGGGGGGGGGTGAAACTGTAATCGTGATGGATGTTTACGTATCTCAGTCTTTGACCTACCATATGTTGCAAGCACATCAGTATTTTCAACTTCTCTAGTCATTTGCTGAAAATAAATAATAATGCTGTAAAGCTTCAAAAAAATTAATTGCTGGTTTCGGGTTCATTGGACGAATTAAATATCTGCATCCTAAATGTGACGATGGAATCTATCAGGAGATAGCGCCACATATTAACTGAAATGCGCGACTCCCTCTAGAAGCCCACATGAGACGAGCGTGATTTCGCGACGCTTATCGCTACACAGGTCTTCCTAGCACAGCTAAGAACTGGCAACATCGTTGCTGATATTTGGCAAAATTGTGACAGTGCAGCTACTTCCGCAAGTGGTACTGAATTGTTTTGCTAAGTTCACTTGACAATCCTGAATCCTCTTCTACTTTCATGACTCATGCTGAATAATGCCCATGTGATATGAGAGACAGAAATTTAATTTTTGCACTCAAGGAATGCAGTTATTCGAGTAGGTGACTTTCAGGTTATCTTTCGCGATGTGTAAGAGGCTCAGCATTCAATATCTGAGAGACTGAGGGCCCACTGCCACAGCGGTTCTGCTTGTGTGTTGTGAAGCAACCCAGGTGTGAGTCGGCAGTTCTAATCCTGGTCGAAGAAAGTGCGTTTGGTGATGGAATTTCATTTTACTTTATACGCTGCAGATTGCAAGAAGAAACTCTTTAACGGAATCAGAAGAAAAGCTTTATACAATAAGTCTTTCAGAAAGGTCGACTCCAAATTATGTAAATCATATTAGATGTCTTCTTTGCTTCACCATACAAACGCCTTTGAAGGAATTCGAATTGACCTCCATTGCCGCCACCGCTGCTGCCGGCGAGTGGGCCGCGGAGAGCTCTGTCAAGTGCTGCGGCCAGAGGCAGGAATGTTATTACCAGTGTATCAAAAAATGATATACGTTACGCATATGCTCTCCTTACACATGTGGCATCATCATGCACAAGGGACGTGAATTAAAATTTTTTGTTAACATTCGGGTTCAATCACAAAGAATCACAGGGAAGTCAGGCACTTTACCGCAAGACCACGGATGTAGCTGACCTAGTTGTCTTATAACTGCATATAAGAAGTACTGTATGAACTGCCGCAGTCTACAGTGTTGCCAGATTGTGCAGATAGAGCGAATCAGTGCGGCCACGTTTATTGTCCCATGTTGCGATCGACTCGGACTTCCGCTCAGCGGCGGCCGGCCGGCGGCCAGGTTTTTTGTCAAAGAGTGTACATCAGCACACCTGATGACGGCAACATTGCCGATTGCCGAAATATTGTGTCCTATGCACACATACACCAGGCTGTTATCCGAGATCTATTTCATGAATCCTCAGATGGTATATAATTAAGGCGAAGATACTTTGTTCAGTGAGTATGCACGCTAGTCCCGCAACTGCTATGGGGAATCGGCGATAATAATCAAATGTTCAAATGTTTGTAAAGTCTATGGGACTTAACTACGGGGTCATCAGTCCCTAAACTTACAAACTACTTATGAACTAACTAAGACTAAGGACGGCACAAATATCCATGCCCGAGGGGGGATTCGAGCCCCCGACCGTAGTGGCCGTGCAGACCGTGACTGGAGCGCCTCAGTCTCCTCGGCCACCGCGGCCGGCTCGGCGATAATAGACAGGGTCACTCCGTCAAGGGTGTGTGGATAAATTGAGAGCAGGCCGCGGTGGCTGAGGTGACTGAGGCGCTTCAGTCACTGTCTGCACGGCCATTACGGTCGGGGGTTCGAATCCCCCCTCAGGCATGGATATTTGTGCCGTCCTTAGTGTTAGTTCATAGGTAGTTTGTAAGCTGACCCCGTAGTTAAGTCCCATAAGTTCTACACACATTTGAACATTTTGAACAATTGAGAATTTGTGTCTGGCGGGAGGCGCTGTCCTGGTGATCAATATTTCCCTTGTGGCATAAAATAAATAAAAAAAGTGATGGCGAGGTCAACGCGACTGCCTAGTAAGCAGGACGGCGTGGGTTGGAATCCCGGCTGGGCACTAATGATAAAATACCCTGTTGATTAATCCCCCTGGGAAGCTAACATTGTAAGTTCATTTCTATGTTGAATATTCGGATTGTTAACTGCATTATCTATATATTTGCATACGAACGCTTGCAATGTAGGATCCGTCGCTGCTTCAATGTTCAATTGTTTGTAGAGCTTATGGGACTTAACTACAGGGTCATCAGTCCCTAAACTTACAAACTACCTATGAACTAACACTAAGGACGGCACAAATATCCATGCCCGCGGGGGGATTCGAACCCCCGACCGTAGTGACCGTGCAGACCGTGACTGGAGCGCCTCAGTCCCCTCGGCCACTGCTTCGTTCGAAGTGTGCGTTTAATAGACATTTGAGGGAGCTTTGTTAACAAAGGCAAAATAAGTTCTGTCTTGATTTCGTGATAGTCCAGAGTAGGCCCTCAAACAGAACATGTAACTGAAACACCTGTGCCCATATTTAATATGTAAAATTTGGTCTATAATTATTATTGTTAATTTTTGCAGACATTCTTGATCAGTTTCTATGTTTATTACGTAACATGAGAAATGTCATCCGTCTTCAGCAACTAAATGCTCATTCATTTGAATAAGACGGATAGCAATTATTACTATCTTCACGATAAAATCTCTATACTTAGACACTTTTGTTGTCTGTCTGTCTGTCTGATCTCTTATAACTCAAGATCCAGACAACCAAATAACGTGAAATTTGGTACACATACACAAAATTACATGTGAAGGTTCTTGAACAGGTTTCTTTCCACTTTTTTTGAAACCCAACCGGAAAATTTGAGAAAAAGTGAAAGCGTGTTTTCAATGTGTCCGTGTAAATCTATATCGTCGCACTGACCTCGATGAAATTTTGCACGATTGGCCATCAAAACAAGAGGAAGGACACTGTCTACATAAAATTTCGTTCAGTGCATGGTGGAGGGTACTTATGGATTTCGCAAAAATCCACAGTTTTGCTCCGATCTTGATGAAATTTTGTACACTTTACCTTGAAAACAAGATTAAGGTTACTGTCTACATAAAATTTCGTTCGGTGCATGGGGGAGAGTACTTTACTTACAGACTTCGATTGCAATCTCTATACATAGAAGAAGCATTTGTTGTCTATTTGTTTGTTCCCTAATAGCTCAAGATCCAAATAACGTGAAATTTGGTACACGTACACAAAATTACATGGGGAAGGTTCTTAAGTAGGTTTCGTTCCATCTCAATCCCACTCTGGCCATGGGCCTATTCTAAGCCATGTGATAAAGAACCCCCACCCCCCAAAAAAAAAAAAAAAAAAAAAAAAAATCATGCAAGTTGGTTATTGAGAGTGAATCGTTTTGTACATACTCCAAATTGAACTGCTTAAAATGTTGTTTATCACATTGCTTTAAAATAAATATACCCTTTTATTACATGCAAATAAACGCTTCTGTACGCTTCTACAGAAAACCTTATTTCAAACTCGGACAAAACCGAGTACTTACAGCTTATATCGAACAGACGTCACTTCTGATCCTGCAGTTATTCTGTCCCGGCTGGATACACATTTTCAGTTTTGCTCATTCGTAGTTGATGAATATATTCTGTGAATATGAAAGAATAACAACTACAGGATCAGAAGTGACGTCTGTTCTTTCGGAATAGACGCCACATGTATATATCGTACACACTACTTTTGTTATTTTTTGACATTTATTGTGGTGTCGCACAAGTCCAAAGTGCGCGCCACCTACTTTCGCCGCGCGCCGCCATGCACGCACGGCGCGGCGTTCTTACGACGACAGCCACGAGCGCCCTCTGCTGCACCTCCGCTCGTGGCCACCACTGAACGACATCGTTCACTTGGGACTGAGATAGGAACCAGTTAACACTTCGTATTCAGATAGGCACCAGTGAAGACTTTGCTATCGTATAGGCACTAGGCAGACCTCTAGCTCAACTATGTATCAGCATTCTGCAGTACTGAATTGTGTAAAAGTTAAGTGTTGTATAAATTCTGTGCAATATATATCTCGTTCTAATTTACTCTAGTGTTTCTAGTTTCTGGCTGCTCCCCTCCGTACCTGCACCAGCGTGCTATCTTTATTCCTGTGTCGGTCTCATTCCACTCGGCCACCGACACCTACGACGGAAACGAGACACAAAAGCGGCGACGAGGCAGGGACACAAAAGTGGCGACGAGGATGGGATACAAAATTTATTATATTTATATATGTCAGATTGTCGTCTGTAGTTAGGTCAGTGACCGACTCTGTCCTTCCTAATGTCAGTATTTGCTGTATTTGGCTGCCTTCCCCCCCCCCCCTTTTTTGTGCTATTGCCTGGTGAGTAACCAAGCGATTGTCTCTTGGATTTTTTTCCTGACCAGAATAAGGACTCAGCAATGTCAAACTTGAAATCGAACAAAGTCATCTGGGTTTTACCTTCAATACTACTTTCAATGCAGGCTGTCTTGTACAGTAGCCAAGCGCTAACACAACTCATGTCCAGTAAATGGAAGAAAAGTCTCATGAAATATTTCTTTGATCTGATTTTCGTTCTGTACAGAGCTAATAAGGAGTCAATAATGTCAACATCTCCCATAAACTTGTTGCACACCTTCGCAATCCTTGGGTATTGTATTTGGACATTTGCTTTGTTTTTTTCTCATATCTTGCAACCTGGCTTTCTGGGTATGTACCTGAGAAAGTGCTCAGATGGCTGAAACATCTGTTGTTTTGCCATTTCACAACAATTAACTCATGTCCAGAAGCTGATGCAGTTAGTTCAATAGATGTGCCTCTTTCCTACTTTTTCATTTCAGCATTGGATGGCCTCTTATTGTTTCTCACTGTATTCAATTATACTAGGTATCCATATTTCCTTCAGGTATAGTTCGCTTTTACCTTTACTGCACACTGTTTATTCAAATATACACACATAAAAGTTGGTACAAAAACCAAATAAACAATTATTTCAAAACAAACAAAACATTTCTAGATTGTGTAGATTCTTGCTAGAGAAACACAGCGAAAGAAAAGCTATGGGAGACTTCACTCACGAATAAAGAAATTCAAACAATGCACTCTGGGAGACTCACAGTCTTCTAGACATACCAGCAGTTTTGCGAACTTTCACTCAACTGCTGTAAGAAGATTCTGCCATGTGCTGTGATACGCGAGAAGCACAGCTGTATATCGAATTACACAATGTGCTTGAATGGCACAGTTACATTACGTGAGGGATTATAGAGTGCTGAAAACATGTATATTTAAGTATACACAGTGCAATAGAAGGTTAAACTAACTTACGCTAAGCGTC
This sequence comes from Locusta migratoria, assembly GCA_026315105.1. Lineage (NCBI taxonomy): Eukaryota > Metazoa > Arthropoda > Insecta > Orthoptera > Acrididae > Locusta > Locusta migratoria. Next base: position 76,311,772 of record CM048755.1, on the reverse strand, counting down.
ACACACAAGCCCATGCCTGAGGGAGGACTCGAACCTCCGACAGAGAGCAGACGCGCACTCCGAAGCAAAGATCGAAGTTAGGTTGTCGTGTAATTTAATGAACACAGACAAGAATTTTCTGCTTAGCAGGGCGTGGATCCCAGTTTTATGTGACATGAAGAAACATTGTTGTCTTATGCAACCCGCCAGTGTTGGAAGATAACCTGTGAGTGCAACGCATCGCGGGCACTGCTGCTTCGCCACCGCAAGCGCTATGTGCAGTACCTATGGTGGGCCCCTCCAAAAAACCACCAAACGAAAAGAAACCCCAAAACTTCATTGCCACTATTATCAAAGACAAAAACTTCGCTTGAAGTGTACAACATTACACATTGGTGCACCACAAAGTTACCATTGAATCCTACCGAGAAAGAGATGGCCGCACTCAGTGCTTCAAGTGCTAACGATTCAATCACAGCTCTCGGAACTGCACTGTAGATCCGAGGTGCGTGAAACGCGGGGCAACCACTTTACGAATCTCTGCTTCAAGGCCACAGACGACCAACCTAAATGCGCAAGGGTAATCACCCTGCAAGTTTTAGGAAGTGTCCTGCTTGGATCGAAATGGCCAAGACAATGGGTCGTATGAATAAAAAAGAGCACATGCTCCAGAGAAGATTCTCAGAGCAAAAGAACGTTCTCTGAATAAGTTCTCAAATTCGTATGAATAAAAACTTCGAAGCATATGCTCTGAGCAGGTAGTTCATTCTCGCTACCTCCCCTCCTACTTGAGTAAGTTCTCCGCGTGTCATGTCCGCCACAGATCAGCTGTCCAATCGTGTATTTCTTTAAACTAGCCCAATCAGGCAAATGATTAAGTGTACAAATATGGAGTAGGAATCGACGTGTTCAGAAAGAACGGGACTGTGTTTAGATATTAGTTTGTTGTGAAGGAGCATATTATTAAGACTAAATATGCATTTTTTACGAAAATGTATTCTGCTGGCGATACAAAATTTTCGTCACGCGAGAAACTCGTTTATTAATGAAGTAGGGTTAGCACAATTTGCGAACGATATAATAAGAATGCATCACATATTCATCTGTTACAACGTGGAATGCTGTAGGAGTGTTCTAACATGAGATAGGCCTTGTTAAATATGACACCCAATGGTTTGCTCATAAGCGTTAGGCCATGCGATTTTGAACAAGAAACACGCTGCTAGGTATGTAATTAATCAGTTATTAATTTTCCTGTCGTGTTTACTTACTGCTAACATGACAGAAGTTACGATTACGAAGTCAGAAAACGCATCATAAATAGCCAACCGGTTTGGATAGAAACAGTACTTCAGTAGGCCTACCTGGTATTGCAGCAATATTTATTTTGTGATAGAAACTGTGAAGTCCTGGGATACACTTTATTTGGAACTAACAGCATAAGGTCTTACTAATAGACCCTATTTTAAAACAATATTATTTTGCTATGTGACTGTTTACAACTGTAAATATACACGCCAAACAAATGAGTAAACACGCAGCTGAATCCATTTGTTTCATTTTTATGTCGGTAATGAAAACACCTCTTACATCACTCTCGTCACTGTATAAAATGCTGGAAGTGTCACACGATTTTTCCGAAGGAAGATACTCGTCACCAAAATGTTTTTATTTGTATTAACTTTATAGATCGCCTCGTATTTCTTAAAGGCTACATATAAAGGAACTTGCTTTTGCCTTCTAAGTAACAAAATTGTTGTCATTTTTATTATAAACCTCAGTAAAACGTAACCTTAATAGAAGTTACTCAGCACGGAGTATGCCATAGAGCTCACTCCAGAAATCTGAGAATGTTCTTCCGTCGTGAGAAACTTCTGCAGTTTTATTCATATGAAACTGGAGAATGTTCTCTGTTGTGTGCAACTTCTCCCACCCCTTTACTCACGCTGAGAACATACTCGGCTGAAGTATATTCTCCGATTCACTTTATTCATGCGAATCTGAGTATGTTCTCTGGAATCCAGAGTATAAAGTAGATACTCCATTTTATTCATACGGCCCAATGAAATCCAGGCAGACACCAAGGGCAGTAACTGCACAAAACCACAGAGTAACTATACAGACAGGAAGCCCACTCTAAATCACTGTGCTACGCTTTCCTCGCAGTTCCGTAAGATGCTAGCAGATACGAGGCGATTCCCCGGCTTAGTACTGGTAGACCACACTAGAGGCGCTTCTGAGGGTGCCTATCGCACGTCGGAGGGTAGCGTGGAGGGGAGGCTGAGGGGAGAGCTCGTGCCGCCTGCCAGGGGGCCACGATGTGTCCGGTGTGCCGGCGTTTGAGGGGAGATGGTGGTGGGGACAGCCGCTACCTGCCGCTTGCTTTGGCCAGTTTAAAGGGCTGCTTCTGACCGCAGCGCCATCATGGAACATCTTACGGAACTGCTGAACCCCCCCGCCCCCCCCCCCCCCGCACCCCTGCGCCTGTGACCGGTCCCTTACGGAGGTTTCCCTTCTCTATTTTTTTGTCTGTGCTCTCACAGCCGGCCGCAGTGGCCGAGTGGTCTGCGGCGCGCCAATCACAGTCTGCACGGCCGCTACGGTTTCGAATCCCCCCTCGGACACGGATGTTTGTGTCGTCTTTAGTATAAGATAGTTCATAAGTAGTTTGTAAGTTCACAGACTGATGACCCCACAGTTAAGTCCCTTAAGCTTAATAAACATTTGATTTGAGCTCTCACACAACAGAACTCCCCAGTGCTGTGCAACAGAAGCCAGCAGCGAGCCGCGAACGCCTTTGTTGTAGCGCGCGCCGCCGTGGCCCGGCTCCCTCCCTACTTGCCCCCTCCCGTGACGTCACCGCGGTACAGTGGCAGGTGGACAGTGGCTCAGCTGAGCGCTGCTTTGTGTTGTTTCGCGCCCTTTTTTGAACACACATTTCGTAAGTGTTCTGTGTAGTGTGATGTAATTGAGCTACAGTATTTGCATGGTTAATTGTTGTATTGCAACATGTAAAAATGATTCACAAAAAACAAAAGGGGTTATTTACCACACGTTCCATAGTGGCCCTTCAAAAAAAAAAAAAAAAAAAAAAAAAAGTTCAAATGTTTGTAAAGCTTAAGGGACTTAACTGCGGGGTCATCAGTCCCTGAACTTACAAACTACTTATGAACTACCTTATTCTAAAGACAACACAGACATCCGTGCCCGAGGGGGGATTCGAACCCCTGACCGTAGCGACCGTGCAGACTGTGACTGTTGCGCCGCAGACAGCTCGGCCACTGCGGCCGGCCAGTGGCCCTTCTATGATTTCCATATTGCATGTTAAATGTAAACGAGCGGATCAAATAAATATAAATAATGTTAGAATTTGCAGCGATGACTTCATTGCCAGCGATTATGAAGACCACATGAAAAACAGAATTTTTGGTTTACCTCAGAAGAAAATCCTAAAACAAACTTGTGGTTCCATCTTTTAACATTGTTAATGTAAGTACTGATATTTCCTACATAGACCTAAGAAATGAAAGGCTCAACAGAAGGATTGTTAGAGAGCGGTGGAACATCTTAAACCAATAACTTCAAAATACTTAAGATTATCTGAAAGTGTTGTACAAAACACCGAGGAAAATTATAAGTGATGCAAGTATGGCAAACAATGAACATCGTGATGCAGCTACAGGCTGTGGTCAAAAAGACTCGCCTAAATGTTTGAGTTGCTTTGAAAAAAGAAAATAGAATAACTTGAAAGGTCAATGCGAGCTATCAAATGTGAACTACAAATAGCTAAAACGAAATTTAAAGCAAACGCTAAATAGCTTAAGTGGAATTTAAAAAGCAAGACTAATTTAAAAATTGTCTTGAGTAAACAGAAAAAAGATACAAATGAACTAGCTAATACTAAAGACGGCACAAATATCCATGCCCGAGGGGGGATTCGAACCCCCGACCGTAGTGGCCGTGCAGAACGTGACTGTCGCGCCGCAGACTGCTCGACCAACCGCGGCCAGCGACTGACGCCACTTCGGCGACTTGCGTGTGGCTGAAGATGAAAGCGATAATGACGATAAACACATAACATCTGCTGGAAATCAAACCTGGGCATCTTGCATTGGAGGTCAGTGACGCTGCCACTGAACAGCAGAGATGGACAGGAAAATAGGCCTTCTGACGTTTAATTTCTTATAACTATTTCAGAAGCAGCTTCTCGCAAGAACACCTGTTTTTCTCTTGCCTTGTTGTCAGTGGAACACGATGTGCTTTCAAAATTGAGTTTTGAAGATATTTTTGATGAATTTGCTCATCAAAAAGCAAGGAAAAAAGTTTTTTATCAATTGTGTAAAGCATATACCCTTAGTGTTTATTGTGGTGTCGCACAAGTCCAAAGTGCGCGCCACCTACTTTCGCCGCCCGCCGCCATGCACGCACGGCGCGGCGTTGTTACGACGTCGGCCATGAGCGCCCTCCGCTGCAACTTCGCTCGTGGCCACCACTGGACTGCATCGTCCACTTGGGACTGAGATAGGAACCAGTTAACACTTCGGAATCAGATAGGCACCAGTGAAGACTTGGCTATCGGATAGGCACTAGGAATCATCATTAGGCAGGCCTCTATCTAAACTATGTATCAGCATTCTCCAGTCAAGAACTATGTAAAAGTTAAGTATTACCAAGACTCCATGAAATATATATCTCGTTCTACTTTACTCTAATGTTTCTAGTTTCTGCTATCCCACTGGCTGGTCACCTCCGTACCTGCACAAGCGAGCATCCTTTATTCCTGTGTCGGTCTCTTGCAACTCGGCCACCGACACCAGGACAATTGGCGGAAACGAGACACAAAAGTGGCAACGTCGATGGGACACAAAAATTATAACCTACAATTTACTGAATTTCGTATAAATACAGAGCGTGTGAAGTGCTGAAAACATGTCAGTGTTCATGTTCATCCTGAACAACACATGTGAACTTATTTTAATTTTGAATTTCATTAAATTGGAAGGATTCAGTTAGCTAAGTTATTCTGCTATAATACAGTAGTCTTTTGATGTATTGGTAATATGTCATTTGACAATTTTTTGAAGGTGTATACCTGACCCCCACATTTGATTGCGGGCCCTGGACCCAGAATCAGAGACGGGCCCTGTCTTTTGTTACTGTTATGTTGTAATTGCAAGTTTATATCTTAATCATGCTCTTTTTAGAATGTACTTTAACTTGGTATACCAATGTATAAATTTGATACGGTAAACTTCATTTATAAAATTATTTTACTTAAAATTGAGACTTTACTTACAATGGCCAAAGCAGGCCCGTAGTCAGAATTTGGTTTCGGTGAGACGGGAGGGGGGGTTGAAGGGGGGATCAGCCAATTATGACGTATATTCTAACTTGTGAAGCTTTACAACATAAGTTGAACTAAAGGCGCAGATGTATTTCAATAGAGACAATATTACATTTCATTCAATACAGATCTCTAAGGAGGAAATTCAGCATACTTTTTAATTACTTTATCAGCTTTACTGGCTATGGTCGGGGGTTCGGGGTTCGAATCCCCACTCGGGCATGGATATTTGTGCCGTCCTTAGTATTAGGTAGTTCATAAGTAGTTTGTAAGTTTAGGGACTGATGACCCCGTAGTTAAGTCCCATAAGCTGTACAAAATTTGAACATTTAGCTTTACTGGCTATGGCCCTGGGCCACAGTAAGTCCTCCTTTAGTTTGAAATACCACTTGTTCGCACTTCTGGAAGACGCTGCGCCAGGTAAGACTGAATTACTGCACACACATGAAATATCATCTTCGCAGGAAGTTGGCGAGAAGAAAAAAAAATCAATCTCTACATGACACCGAAAGCTGATCCATCAATCCCTTTTCAAGGCACGCCAGAAATATTGTCAAACTGCTGAGCCAATGGCATGACTTCAGAACAAACCCTAAGCGGTATGACTAGCAGAGTAAAATGGGCAAATGAACTAATTACATCATGTTTTATTGCTGCTATCTAGTGTACTTGGCATTTAATACTAGGAAGGATCTCATGCAAGCTACTACGTAGAAGAACCTCTGTGGCCAAATTGGCCCCATCCAGTTTTATTGCTTATACTGGCAGATTTCCACTCCCATGAACCACAGACATTGCCGAGGTGGGGTGGCTTGCGTGCCTCAACGATACAGATAGCCGTACCGTAGGTGCAACCACAGCGGAGGGGTATCTGTGGAGAGGCCAGACACACGTGTGGTTCCTGAAGAGGGTCAGCAGCCTTTTCAGTAGTTACAGGGGCAACAGTCTGGATGATTGACTGAGCTGGCCTTGTAACATCAGCTAATGTGGCTTTGTCACACAGTTACTGCGAACGGCTGAAAGCAAGGGGAAACTACAGCCGTTACTTTTCCCGAGGACATGTAGCTCTACTGTATGAACATATGATGATGGCATCCTCTCGGGTAAAATATTCCGGAGGTAAAATAGTCCCCCATTCGGATCTCCGGGCGGGGACTACTCAGGAGGATTAACCATTAGGAAAGACAATACTGGCATTCTACGGGTCGGAACGTGCAATGTTAGATCCCTTAATCGAGTAGGGAAATTAGAAAATTTAAAAAGGTAAATGGATAGGTTGAAGTTAGATATAGTGGGGATTAGTGAAGTTCGGGGGCAGGATGAACAGCATTTCTGGTCAGGTGAGTACAGGATTATAAATACAAAATCAGTTGGGGGTATCACAGGAGTAGGATTGATAATGAATAAGAAAATAGGAATGCGGGTAAACTACTATGACCAGCACAGCGATCGCATTATCATTGTCAAGATAGATACGAAGCCAACACCGACAACAGTAGTACAGGTTTATATGCCAACTAGCTCTGCCGATGATGAGGAAATCGAAGAAATATACGAGGAGCTAAAGGAAATTATTAAGGGAGAGGAAAACTTAATTGTTATGGGGGACTGGAATTCGATAGTAGGAACAGGAAGGGAAGGGAAGATAGTACGTGAATATGGTCTGGGCAAAAGGAATGAAAGAGGAAGCCGCCTGGTAGAATTTTGCACAGAACATAATTTAGTTATAACAAACACCTGGTGTAAGAATCACAAAAGAAGGTTGTATACGTGGAAGAGACCAGGAGACACCGGGAGATACCAGATAGATTTTATAATGGTAAGACATAGATTTCGGAACCAGGTTTTACAGTTTAAGACATACCCAGGGGCAGATATAGGCTCTGACCATAACTTGTTGGTTATGAACTGTAGGCTGAAACTGAAGAAACTACAAAAAGGTAGGAAAATAAGGAGATGGGACCTGGATAAATTGAAGGAACCTGAAGTTCTTAAGAATTTCAGAGGGAGCTTCAGGCAACAATTGACAGAAACAGGGGAAAATAAAACAGTTGAGGAGGAATGGGTAAAATTGAGAGCTGAAATAGTGAAGGCAGCAGAGGACAAAATAGGTAGGAAGGCAAGACCTACAAAGAATCCTTGGATATCACAGGAGATACTAAATTTAATCGATGAAAGGAGAAAATATAAAAATGCAATAAATGAAACAGGCAAAATGGAGTACAGACGACTAAGAAATGTGATTGACAGGAAGTGCAAAATGGCTAAGCAGGAGTGGCTAGAAGGCAAATGCAAGGATGTAGAAGAATGTATAAATAGGGGAAAAATATACAGCCTACCGGAAAATAAAAGAAACATTTGGAGATAAGAAAAACAGCTCTATGAATATCAAGGACACTGTGGAAAACAAGTTCTCAGCAAAGAAGGGAAAGCTGAAAGGTGGAAAGAGTATATAGAGGGGCTCTACAAAGGAAATGAACTTCGAGACACTATTGTAGGAAGGGAAGAGGATGTAGATGAAGATGAAATAGGAGATACTGTACTGAGAGAAGAATTTGACAGAGCCCTGAAAGACCTAAGTCGAAACAAGGCCCCTGGAGTAGATGATATTCCCTCAGAGCTACTGAAGTCTCTGGGAGAACCAGCCATGACAAAATTGTTTCACCTGGTGTGTAAGATGTATGAGACAGGTAAAGTACCCTCAGACTTTAAGAAAAATGTTATAATCCCCATTCCAAAGAAAGCAGGTGCAGACAGATGTGAAAACTACAGAACCATCAGTTTAATAAGTCATGGTTGCAAAATATTAACACGAATTATACACAGAAGGATGGAAAAGCTGGTAGAAGCCGACCTCGGGGAAGATCAGTTTGGGTTCAGGAGAAATGTAGGAACACCCCCAGCTGCCCTACTGCAATCAGTGCTGTAATGTATGGCATTATTGTCGCATATTGAAACAACAAGGAGACAACAGTTGGTTTTATTTCATACACAGTATTACAAGGAAACATGCCGAAAATACAAGGAAACGCTATGAGGGGCCAAATTGGCCCTGCGGTCCTTATAGGTAGTAATCTTAATATTTAGGAATCTAAAAATAAAAATGTTCAAATGTTTGTAGAGCTTATGGGACTTAACTACGGGGTCATCAGTCCCTAAACTTACAAACTACTTATGAACTAGCTATTACTAAGGACGGCACAAATATCCATGCCCGAGTGGGGATTTGAAACCCCGAACGTAGTGGCCGTGCAGACAGGGATTGGCGTGCCGCAGACCGCTTGGCCACCGCGGCCGGCTATTTAGGAAGTTGTAAATAACCTTTTGTTCCCTGTATTTTACTCTTGCTGATTTACGAATTTGAAAGAATGTATTCCAATCAACATTGTCAAAAGCTTTTTCCAACTCTACAAATGCTAAAAATGTAGGTTTGCCTTTCCATAGTCTATCTTCTAAGATAAGCCATAAAGTGAGGATTGCCTCCCATGTGTCTACATTTCTCCTGAATCCAAACTGGTCTTCCCAAGGTCGGTTTCTACCAGCTTTTCCATCCTTTTGTAAATAATTCATGTTAAAATTTTGTAACCATGACTTATTAAACTGATGGTTCTATAATTTTCACACCTGTCTGCACCTGCTTTCCTTTTAATGGGGATAATTACATTTTTCTTAGTCTTGAGGGTATTTCCCCTGTCTCATACATCTTAAGCACCACGTGAAATAGTTTTATCATGGCTGGCTCTCCCAGAGACTTCAGTAGTTCTGAGGAAATGTCGTCCACTCCAGCAGCCTTGTTTCGACTTAGGTCAAAGTGCTCTGTCAAATTGTTCTCTCAGTATAGTATCTCCTATTTCACCTTAATCTACTTCCTCTCCCCTTCCTACAATATTGTCTCTAAGTTCACTTCCTTTGTAGAGCCCCTCTGTTTACTCTTTTCTCCTTTCAGCTTTCCCTTCTTTGCTGAGAACTGGTTTTCCATCTGAGTTCTTTATATTCATACAGCTGCTTTCCTTGTCTCCAAATGCCTCTTTTATTTTCCTGTAGGTGGTATCTATTTCCCCCAATTTAAACATTCTTCTACACACTTGCATTTGCCTTCTAGCCACTCCTGCTTAGTTATTTTGCACTTCCTGTCAATCTCATTTCTTCACCATCTGTACTTCATTTTGCCCGTTTCATTTATTGCATTTTAATATTTTCTCCTATCATCAATTAAATTTTGTATTTCCTGTGATATCCAAGGATTTTTTTACGTCTTGCCTTTCTATCTATTTTGTCCTCTGCTGCCTTCACTATTTCATCTCTCAATGCTACCCATTCTTCTTCTACTGTTTTATTTCCCCCCATTTCTGTCAATTGTTGCCTAAAGCTCCCTCTGAAATTTTAAACAACTGCAGGTTCCTTCAATTTATCCAGGTCCCATCTCCTTATTTTCCTACCTTTTTTCAGTTTTTTTTTCCAGTTTCACCCTACAGTTCATGACCAATAAGTTATGGTCATAGTCTATATCTGCCCCTGGGTATGTCTTACAGATTAAAACCTGGTTCCAAATTCTATGTCTTACCATTATAAAATCTATCTGGTACCTTCCAGTGTCTCCTGGTCTCTTCCATGTATACAACCTTCTTTCATGATTCTTAAACCAAGTGTTTGTTATGATTAAATTATGTTCCATGCAAATTCTACCAGGTGATATCATCTTTCATTCCTTTTGCCCTGTCCATTTTACCTACTATTTTTCCTTCCCTTCCCTACTACCGAATTCCAGTCTCCCATCACAATTAAGTTTTCCTCTCCCTTAACTGTCTGAATAATTTCCTTTATCTCCTCATACACTTCTTCGATCTCTTCATCATTGGCAGGCCTAATGGGCATATAAACTTGTACTACTGTGCTGTGTTGGCTTTGAATCTATCTTGACTATGATAATGCGACCACTGTGCTGCTCATAGTAGTTTACCCACATTCCTATTTTCTTATTCATTATCACACCTACTCCTGTAATACCTCCAACTAAGTTTGTATTTATAATCCTGTACTTGCCTGACCAGAAATCCTGTTCCTCTTTCCACCAAAATTCACTAATCCCCACTACATACATCTAATTTCAGCCTATCAATTTCCCTTTTTAAATTTTTTAACTTCCCTACCCGATTAAGGGATCTAACATTCCACACTCCGAACTGTAGAATGCCAGTGTTGTCTTTACTGATGATCACATCCTCCCGAGTAGTCCCCGACCTGAGATCCGAGTGGGTGACTGTTTTACCTCCAGAATATTTTATTCAAGAGGATGCCGTCATCATATATTTATACAGTAGAGCTGCCTATTGTAAAATTTTGTAATACATTTTATGATCTTTTTACAGACAGAAAATTTCTTCTGTCATTATTATTAAAAGCACAGTTTGACTGCACATGAAACCCAGGAGGCAACACATATGTTGTTCAGTCTGATCCCAGGTTCTTTGCCTTACAGATGATGTTCAATACAGTCCCATACTATTGCCTAATGAACAAAATGTGAGAGTGTGGAATATGAAACTACCTTTACAGTTGAATTGGAGAGTTCCTACCAGATATAACACATTCTCCAGGCATATAACTAAATTTGAACTAAGTCCAATGGGGTGTTATAGTACCATTACTATTTACTATATCATACAAGAGTCTTTTTAAAGTAAGAACTGATTTGTACTGGAGTAAGAGAAACTTATTTATGAACATAAATTGTACCACAAACTACAATATGCACATTTTCACTTTTCAACATAGTCTCCATGAACATTTAAATATTTCTCAAGTTATGGCACCACTTTTTGTTTCCTGGCGTCAAAGAACTCTGCTGCCTCACCATATAACCATTTAGTAACAGTTTCTTTCAACACATCATAATTTTCAAAGCACTCTCCACCAAGAAATTTCCTCAGTTTTCGAAACAGATTAAAGTGTGATAATGCTAAGTCAGGGTTGTCTGGTTGATGATCCAGTAATTCTCTATGAAGCTTCTTCAGTTGACTCTTTGTTCTTGCTGCATTGTGATACTGAGCATTGTCATGAAGCCTATGTTTTAACAATGTTTCACAGTATGTTACACAGTTTATTGTCATTGCTCTAGGCAAAACTTCCAACAGAAGAATGTCTTTTTGGTCCCAAAATACCATTGCCATGATTTCCCTTGTTGAAAGTTCTTGTTTGAATTTTCATGGTTTCATTAGGGAGTTTGAATGATGTGCTCACTGATTTTACATTTAGTCTCTGGTGTGCAATCAACATTTCATACCGGTTGCAATGTGACTCAAGATCTCATCACCATCCTTGTGATTGTGTTCTGAAATGGACAAAGAATGTGCTATTCATTTTGTTTTGTCCTCTCTCAACATTTTTAGCATTCACCTCACATACATTATTTTGGGGTGAAGTTTGTCAGTAATGATGTGATAAACTACTGATCTTGAATCTTGTGGAAATTTCTGATGAAGCTTGTCAAAAGTGTAGTGCCTATTTTGGTGAATTGCCTCATCAACTTCTTATGCCAAGTCTTCATTCATGGCAGTAAGCTACCCAGATAATTCTTCAAGAAAACACCTTTTTTTTTGCCCATTTCCATAATTCATTACACTTGTGCCATAAAATTAACAAGCTTGTAGTGAATTTCACAATGACAAGCTTGTTTTTCATTTAAGAAGCAACTAACTGAGCACACTTCACAATTGGCAGGATTACTGATTGACATGATGACAAACAAAGCAGTGTAACCATACAACCAACACCAGCGGAGATGTGAAACATAATGGTGGCACAATGAGAGACTGGCCAGGAGTGGCTAACTGTGAATGACAGGACACGCAAACACTCTGAACTAACATTTCTTACTTTAAAAATGACCTTCATAAATGAGCTAAAGGATAATGTAAGAATTTCTATGATGCTGTTTGCAGATGCTGTGGTGGCAGCTGGCACCATGTGTATTTCAAAGTGCAGTTAATTAGAAAGGAAACTTTAAGAATACCAATATTATGATTTCAGTTTAACAATTTATAATTAAACAAAACAGTTAAATGTAATCCAAATATGTCCATAAGACAGGTTATAGTATTTATCTGAAAATGGAAACACAACCAATGAAAATGGCAACAAGGCCAAAACATTGTAGTGGTGAAGGATTCAAAATAAAATGAAATCTTAATGTAGGTAATAATACACACCATAGCAGAGTGTTGTCCTCAAAGATGTAAATCCCAAGTCTTTAAAGAATCAAGCTTCTATGCATAAAACAGCTTCAGACACCTGATTACTTTTGCAATATGGTAATGTGTTAGATATTTGAAGTTGAGCATGTAAGTGAGAGAAAGTTTCTAGATTTGAAATTAGAGTTAGATAGAAGCTGCTGAATGCAATGGACGAATGTAAACTGTGTAATTTGTGCTTTAAGTAAAAAATAGTCTTTCATGAAGATAAATGTTTATGTCATTATACCTCCTGAACTGTGTGTGCCACATACAAACAATCTTTCAACTACATTATGTGCTATATGCGAACACTGTCAGCAAACTGTGTTGTAAACAGAGTTGACAGAAAAGAAGTAATAAATTATAATGTACCTGATGCTGAAATTCTATTGAATTAACAGTAGAAGTATTGGAACAGGTAAACAAATCTCCGTTCACCATTTTCTGGGGAGTATGATCAAGAAAAGGTTTTGAAAGACCTGAAATGTTGTGTCAACTTTGTAGGAAATCACCAACTGATCTTAGTCTCAAATACTGGATGAATGAAGTCTTGCGTGTATTTGTGCACCATCAGTTATGCTGCATCAAGACAAACACACAGTTTCTAACTGTAGTATTTGTCTTTTTTTTAACTTTTAATGTAAAACTATACTTTTCCATGAACAGATCATAAGGGCAGTTTAATTTTTATTTTGGTCAATTATTGTGTTGAATATTGGAAATGAAATTGTTGCTATCCTCTACACTGCAACTAGTACTAGGTTCTGGGGCTGTTTCACTTACATAGTAAATAGCAAAAGCAGCTTCCTTATATGGTAAATCTGTAGTTTGTCTCTACCTTTGTTAGTGATAATTCTACACTTTTTATTTATTTTTTTGTTTTTTATCAACATCATTGTAATGTGGCACTTTTCCATTTCTCTTAGACTCTTTTTTTACATGTATTTCCCCTTTGTGTGTTTAGTATGAAAGGTGGAAAGGAAATGTCAAATTTGCTTGCAGAGGTTGAGAGAAGTGGCCATATATTACAACTGTCTATGAAGACATAGCTACAGTTCTGACATTCGGTACATTTAAAGCTAATGTATTGAATTGTAGTGATGGTCATGTACAGGGCATGGTTAATGTGTCTCTTCAGTTGCAACTGCTATCTCTTGAAGCTGTTTCACCATCTGGCATATATGTCTGAGTACTACCTGGGTAACTGTCCTCAAACAGTTTAACAACAAAGTTTTGAAAACTTATTGGAGTCAACACAAGTTGCCACATTTATTGCAACTGAGGCTCACTGTCCTAAAAAACTTGTAAAGCACAGAGGGAGGGACGTTTTTTATTGAGAGATGGAAAATTAAGTGAAATGTTTGATGGAAATATTATTGCAGATAGGAAAAGGACTGCCGGCAGCTGTTTAATGTAATGGCTCATGTTAGCATCAATGGCAATAGTCACATTAGTTCAGAGGCCCATTAACACAGTTCTGTGTAAGATGTTTGTCAAGCTTATGGGACTTAGCTACAGGGTCATCAGTCCCTAAACTTACAAACTACTTACGATCTAGGACGGCACAAATATCCATGCCCGAGGGGGGATTCGAACCCCCGACCGTAGTGGCCGTGCAGGCCGTGACTGAAGCACCTCAGTCCCCTCGGCCACCGCGGCCGGCTTCTGTGTAAGCATAAAAATAAAATGTTTAGACTAGGAATTGACAAATGTAGCCATTACAACTCTCTTTATTATACCTGGTATCAATGAGTATTGTCCTGTCGCTGTCTGAACAAACCTGAAAGTAGGTTCTCTAATTGTTCCAGCTTTTGGCAGCATTCTTTCAACAGTCCTTGTATCACTTATAACTGTGAATAGAAGTTTCCTGAAAAAATTAAAACACCAAAGAGTTTATGCTTCAGTATTTGACCATGTTAGTAACTGTTTACTTTAGGACTGTGCGTAGCTATTTGAAAGACCTTTCTTCTAAAGATCATTTTATCTTTTCTGAAATCTGTATTTAAACAGTAATTTTTATTTCAAATATCAGTTCCTAGAATCATACAAAAATTATCACCCCAGTGTGCATGCACAGACAAATCGTTAATCCCTTATAGATGATGTATTGATCAAGTCACATTCTCAAATGTGTTCATGCTGCGCCCATGTAAGTGTAAGGCAGTAGCAACCGGACCACATCCAAAGCACTCAGAAGCAGAAGTTATTAAGTCAAGGCTTTGAAACAGTGACTTGGACGACTTTGTACGTAACATGGGTACATGTAAAGATGTGGCAGAATGAAAAAAGTTACATGTTTGGCCATGCACATGAACAAACAATGAGTGACGATGCTGGAATTGTTAGATTGGTCAACATGTCTACAAACAGCATTGTAAAACAGGACTGGAGATGCATTTCATGTCTTGTGAATCAAAATTACTTTCAAACCTAAAAGAAATTGCTGCCGGCAGCAAACAATGTCCATCCCAACCTGCTAGGACAGAACATTACAATGGGAACTGAATGCAATAAACATTTGCAGTCAGTCACTCGTAAAAGGCCATTGCTCACACATCTTCTGTGGGTGAGAACTCATTGAACATAGATACAGGAGCTGATTGGCAGAACGTATTGTGGTCGTATGAAATGAAGTATGCCACTGAGTGCATCATAGGCCAAAGTAAGTATTTCAACTTGACTGCATGCAAGGTCAGGTTCAAGTCTGAACTGACTGTAGTAATTTGTGGGTGCTTTTCTAATCATGAAATGCCTGCAAAATCACCTGTTGTGAACCTCATAGATAATATGTTGCACTTGTTGGAACAGCAGGCAAAACACTGACCCAAACATCACGATTTGATGGTCTATGACATCAATTCCTCAGTGAGTGACAACCAGGATGCAACATATCTGTGCAAACTTGTGGGCTCACTTCCTAACCAAATACTCATTGGATAATGCACACACAACTCTTAGGTAAGTATGGAACATCATGAGAACATGTACAGGCTATCATTACAGTATTGTGGTACACAAAATTGTGTGCACGGTGGGTGCCTTGGAAGATCACTCCTGGCATTTATTTTGCATTTTGAGTATGAGGGGAGGATGGATTCCAAAACAACTTTGTGATGGGTTTCCTTAATTAAAAGTGTGAACAACCATAACTGCACATTGGCGATGTCAATACAGTAGTCAATATACAGGGCTTTCAGTCCTCTTTGAGTTGGCACAGTACTTTTTTTATTTTGCTGTCTCTAGAATATAAAGACAGAACTATGTTCCTGCAGTAATTTGTAGGTTTGCTTCTATTAATGATCATCATTGATCTCTTCTGGATTCTGAAAGTGCAAAGACCAGCTGGAGAAGTACCCCAGATTATCACACCATTCTTAAGTGGAAATGTAAGTATCTTCAGTATATTGTCGTTTTCAAGTTAGTGCACGATTCCATCGAATCAGTAGCAGTCATTACTTATTCTGGAGTTTACCTTTTCATTATGTTTATTGCATTTCAGGTTACCTAGTACCCACAGACACAGGAATTCGAATGCAGCTTTTGTAACTATTTGACTGTTGGTAGGTTCCAGAATGAAATTTTCAAGATGCAGTGGGTTGTGAGCTGATGTGAAACTTCCTGGCAGATTAAAACTGTGTGCTAGGACAGGATTCGAACCCAGGAATTTTGCCTTTTGCAGGCAAGAGCTGTACCAACTTCTGTGAAGTTAGGAAGGAGGAAGCAAGGTATTGGTGGAAGTAAAGCTGTGAGAACAGGCCATTAAGCATGCTCAGGAAGCTCAAATACTAATGGGCTTGCCTATGAAAGGTAAATTTCCTGGGTTTGAATCTTGGCAAGGCACACAACTTTAATCTGCCAAGAAAATTCGTATCAGTGCAAATTCTGCTGTAGAGTGAAAATTTCATTCTGAAAACATCTCCTAGGCTGTGGTTAAGCCATGACTTCAAAATGTTATTCCTTCCAGGAGTGCTAGTCCTGCAAGGTTCTTAGGAGAAATTCTGCATAGTTTGGAAGGGAGGAGGTGAGGTACAGGTGGAAGTAAAGATGTGAGGATGGGCTGTAAAGCTATTGAGGTATATCAGACAGTAGAGTGCTTGTCTGGCAAAAAGCAAAGTTCCTAGGTTCACACAGTTTTAATCTGCCAGGAAGTTTGATATTAGCTGGTTCTTCACTTTTACAAATGGTTGAGAGGGAGTTTGCATTTTTTCTGATGTGAAAGTTCATAGTAACTACCTTTTTAGGGTTCTTTTGGTCTTACTGCAAAAAATTCATTAAAAGAAGATTTGTTCATTTTTGATTGTCTACGCAGTCTGCAATTAATATAATTTATCTGGAGCATAATGGTTCAGTGCAGTTGAGTCCAAACTGCACTTAACTGGATTTCTCAAGATATTCATTTTCTGATATGAAATACACAGACATCCCAAAATAACCATCTTTGCACTTAACACTTTTTTTTTTCAGTAAGACTATGATCTGTTGATTGTGGCTGAATTGTTCCATAGTCAAGTACATTGCTTTCTGCAATGCGTTTGTGTTTTCCCCTTTGAGGAGCATAGTTGCCATCTGCAAATATTATTGTTGTGTGGGTCTACATTCAGACTCAAGTGAGCAGGAGGAATAGATACAATGCCAATACCGAGCCCAATGGCACACCCTGTTGAACCATTTTACTATTCAATAGGATTGTAGTTACTGAAATGAGTTGTTTATTGGTGTACTACATGGTGACTTCCTCCGTGGAATAGCTTAGCAATGGTGCAATTCATTTATTTGAAACTCCTCCGATACCATATTTGTTCCATTTTTCTAGAGCAATATTTTGTGATCCACTATCTCAAAATCCATTGACAGATCTCAAAATATGCATATAGTAGGATGCTTTTGTGTCATGTAGGATCTTATTAATGCCTTCATATAATGCTGTTTCTGCAGCTTCGTTGTTTCTAAAGCCATGTTGGTATAAACTCACTATACCTCTTATTCATGAACCCCCATCAGTTCTTCTTAGATAATTTTTCAAATACTTTAGAGAAACAGGATAAAATTGTGATAGGCCTGTATTTGTTGATGTACATATCCAAGACATAAATTCCTTTGGATAGATTCAGTGAGCCTGCCTAGAAATAACAGTTACAGAGATGGTAATTGCTGGAATACAATTAAATCCAACTGATTTTTTAAAATCCACTTAGGACATTTTTAACATCTATAGTGATTGGGTAGTCAATATTGACTCAGTTCATGCATAACTTTTCTTGTTTGCTTCATGATACTTTGTGTTTTAGTTACTTTTTACCAATTTTTTGGGTATGTCCATAAAAAAATCTGTTGAATTTGTTCACCATAGCTGCAGGATTTATATATCAGTCCACTGTCATATTTAATTTATAAACACTGATTTTACTTTGTTGCTGAATTTGTCAATGTACTCATCATTCTGCACATTTTTAGACTGCTTTATCAAACTACTTAGGATACATGTTTAGCTTTAATAGTATTTGATTAGTTGAGGGAAGTCATTACACTTTGTTCATTCCTCTATCTTTGTAGCACCTTTATATAGCTGGTTTACCCAGCTACTTATCCTAACTGATTTTTGTGGGAATACCTCTTCGAAAAGGTGGAACATTGTGGCATAAATATTTTGTTCAAACTACTTGGAATCTAATACTTATTACAAAGTTTAAGTGCAAATGGGCTTGAGGTATCTTTGCTCACATCAGTATGTAGTATGAGTACTTAGTCCTGCATTAATTTCTTGTAGTATTGTGAAGTTTATTTTTATTTTCAAGAATTTGATATTGGTGTTACTGTAGTGGGCTCATTTACAAGGCCATACGGATTATAAGATTTTGCAAGATTGATAATTGTCTCCTTGGTTCTATTTTGGGTGAGAGGGTCAGTACTGAAATCATAGTATATAATGATGTTTGCGCGCATGCATACGACCCCCTTTCTTTTTAGGGGGGGGGGGGGAGCAGCAGTACATTGTAGGTACAATGAGATTTAGATTTTTTATGTTTCATGGTTGTACATTCAAATATTTTGCCTGCTATTTCTTTCAGAGAAGAAAGTCACAGTTGTTTCGTAAAGATAGCCATCCCAATTCTTGTTATACACTATTTATTATTCAAAACCCTCAGTTTCCCCACTGTTGTCCTTAAGTTAGATGTGTAATTAGTGTTAAAATACTCCTTTATATTTTGAAATTATTTTTTATTTTTTACATATTTTCATTCTAGCTAATTTACTCTTAAATCTATGTTTTCTGATAATTAGGGAAGTAACACCATTCTTGCCTTACCTGAAAAGAAATTAATGGATTTCATATTGTCATGAAGTTGCTCCATAGGATGTACAGCACATGCCTATAGGTAGAGGTCTGTGCAGATGCAGATATCCGCAGAATATCTTACTTTGCGGATAAAATTGTGAGTGACACGGATATCTGCGTGTTATATGCGGATAACGAGTGAGGTATCTGCTCAGTGTGAATGTCGAAATGTAAGCTGAAAACAAACCTGTGGACATTCTTGTAATTCTTGCAGGGCCCAGGTAGAGCAGAGTCTGTTGTCCTCATCCCCTGGACACAGCAGACGTAGCTGTACCCAAGGGACGTGCACCTAATCCATTTATGCAACTTATCTGAGGTCTGTCAAGTGCTTTCTGGGTAGCAAAGTGGCCCACTGCCCACCAGGGGTGCCATGCCAAATTTCCGCTGCCTTCAGTTAGCGCTTTGTAGTGACTAACCGTATATTGTAGTGAATACAGTGACAGTTCTTTCTTAAAATGAACAAGACATCAATGGATACTATACTGTGTAAAGGGAAAAGAGGTGATTTGACATTAATGAAGAAAAACAAATTGAAATCATCAATTTGGGGGGGAAAAAAAATTGGATACGTATTTGGTGGCAAGGTAAAGATCAACTATATAGGGGCATGTTTTGCGTGTAAAAAAAAAAAAAAGAATATTCTTACACTGGACACAAAAGTGGAACTTGGAATTTGCTGAAACATTCATCTGAGAGAGAACAGAAAACTGTCTTGAGCAGTTAAACCGACAACCCACGCACAATGGAAATATTTTATACCTTATAGCCACGAACAGGCCTGACCTTGTTAACGATGTCTGTGTAGAGACAGGAATTAGTGATCATGATACTGTCTTAGAGTCGATGGTGACCAAATTTCATAAACCAATCAAGAAGGCTAGGAGCGTGTTTTTGTTGGGAAGAGCCGATAAGCAAATGTTAGGATCGCACTTAAAAAACAAATGGGCATCGTTTAATTCCGGGACTATGAATGTAGAGGAATTGTGGACTAAATTTAAGTGCATTGTAAATAAAGGGTGAGAGAAATATGTGCCAGTAAAGACGATTAAGGATGGAAAAGATCCACCGTGGTATAATAATAATGTTAGAAAGCTGCTGAGAAAGCAAAGACTGTTACACCCCCGATTAAAAAAGAAACACGCAAATGATGACAGGCAAAAGTTAGTAGAGATTTGTGAGTCTATAAAAAGATTGATGCACGAAGCATACAATAATTATCACAGCCATACCTTAGCAAAAGATCTTTCCGAGAACCTGAAAAAATTCTGTTCCTACGTAAAATAGATAAGCGGATCAAAGCCCACTGTACAGTCACTCGATCATTCCGGGGCAGTAATAGAAGAAAGCAAACGGAAAGCTGAAGTTCTAAATTCAACCTTTAAGAAATCTTTCACGCAGGAGGACCGCACAAATGTACCATCATTTGATCAACGTACTAATTCCGAAATGGGGGACATAGTAACAGGTATTTCCGGTGTAGAGAAACAGCTGAGAGCTAAATACGAAAAAGCCTGCTGGTCCGGATGGAATACCAGTTCGGTTTTACAAAGACTATTCTGCGGCACTGATCCCCTACATAGCTTGCATTTATCGTGAATCTTTAATTCAGCACAAAGTTCCTAGTGATTGGAAAAAAGTGCAGGTGACTCCCATTTATAAGAAAGGAAAGAGAACTGACCCACACAACAATTACAGGCCAATATTGTTGACATCAGTTTCATGTAGAATTTTAGAGCATATTCTCAGTTCGAATATAGTAAATTTCCTTGAAAGGAAAAGCTTCTTTCTATGAATCAGCACAGGTTTAGGAAACATCATTCATATGAAACTCAGCTTGCCCTTTTCTCACATGACACCTTGCGAGCCATGGATGAAGGGCAACAGGCGGATTGTGCTTTTCTCGACTTCAAAAAGGCGTTCGACGCGGTGCCACACTGCAGACTGTTAACGAAGATACGAGCTTATGGAATAGATTCACAGATTTGTGACTGGCTGGAAGAATTCCTAAGTAATAGTACGTTGTTCTTGACGGCGAGTGTTCATCAGAGACGAGTGTATAGTCAGGCGTGCCCCAGGGGAGTGTGATAGGACTGCTATTATTTTCTATCTATATAAATGATCTGATGTCCAGAGTAACTTGTAATTTGCGGCTGTTTGCTGATGATGCTGTGGTGTATGGGAGGGTGTCATCTTTAATTGACTGTAATAGCATGCAGATGACTTAGACAAAATTTCTAGTTGGTGCGAAGAATGGCAGCTAGCTCTCAATGTAGAAAAATATAAGGTGATGCGCATGAGTAGGAAAAACAATCCTATAATGTTCGAATACAGCATTAGTAGCGAGCTTCTTGATGCTGTCGTGTCGTTCAAATATCTAGGCGTAACATTGCAGAGCATTATGAAATGGAACGAACATGTAAGGACAGTTGTGAGTAAGGCGGACAGCCGACTTTGGTTTATTGGGAGAATTTTTGGGAAGATGTACTTCACCTGTAAAGAAGACCGCATATAAAACGCTTGTATGACCAAGTCTTGAGTATTGCTCAAGTGTTTGGGACCCGCAGCAGATCAGTTTAAAGGAAGGCATAGAGGCAGTTCAGAGGCAAGCACCTAGATTTGTCACTGGTAGGTTCGACCAATGCGCGAGTGTCGCGGAAATGCTCAGGCAACTCAATTGGGGATCGCTGGAGGAAATACGACGTTCTTTTCGTGAATTTCTGTTGAGTACATTTAGACGGCCAGAATTTGAAGCTGAGTGTAGTATGATCTTGCTATCGCCTACTTACATTTCGCATAAAGATCACAAAGACAAGATAAGAGAAATGAGGGCTTGTAAGGAGGCATATAGGCATTCTTTTTTTCCTCGTTCTATTTGGGAGTGGAATAGGAAAGGATATGCCTGGTAGTGGTACAGTGTACCCTCCGCCACACAGCTTACGGTGAATTGCAGAGTATGTATGTAGATGTAGAAAGTAGCATAATTACTTATTTAAATACCAAGACAGATGCAAAAGTTCCTGAAGATGTGCCAAATTTGAAGAAAACTGCGACCAAAAAACTAATAAATCTTGTCAGTAAAGACATTTCACCGTTCGAAGTTGCTTGTGAATCTGGGTTTCTCGAGACGGCACAGACGCTCATTTCATTGTTTATTATGTCATATGTCCTGAACTATGTGTCTCACAGTCATTTATTTATGTCAATAACTGTAGTGAAAGTGCAAACAATATTCTGGCAAAGTTTCATCGCAACCGAATGAACGGGACAGCCACGTATAAAATATGAACTAACAAACATACATTCATGTTTATGTATTAGATAAATGGTGACGGGAGTAATAAGGATTGTATTTTGTATAACTTGT
The DNA here is from genome assembly GCA_026315105.1 of Locusta migratoria. Lineage (NCBI taxonomy): Eukaryota > Metazoa > Arthropoda > Insecta > Orthoptera > Acrididae > Locusta > Locusta migratoria. The sequence continues at coordinate 76,289,516 of CM048755.1, read as the reverse complement.
CCTGTAAAAGTGACATGAGAAAAGTGTGTGAGATACTATTCAGTGCATTAAATATGGTACTACCCTACAGATGAGTCACCATAGTATTTGCTTCTTGTTCACTGGCTTTGGAAACTCAGCCACATTGTCACCTAACCAATACAGACACCAAGTCTGTTACCAGAAGCTAAATTCTAGGCAATATCATATTTTAAGCACACAATTTACAGTAAATAAAACAGACTATTAATGTTTTATACATACCTTTAATATATAAATACAGCATACTATACACATAAGTACAGGACAGTAAATACTACATTTAAACAACAAAAAATCCAAAATTGTACACTGCCCTTTTTTTGTATTGATTCGAGGTGATTTTCTAGCTGGTAACCACAATGAAAAAACTTTGTCCTCAACATCTGCAGCAGAAATATATTTTTTAATTGTTATCACTGCTGCATTCACATCAGAAATAGAGGGGATCACATTGTCTTCATCATCATCATCATCATCATCACATCATCATCGTCACTATCACTTCCTTCAGTATTTTGCTGACTGTGAAATTCAATGACATTTTCCACTGACAAACTTTCCACAGTGGCAACATCAACATTCAGGAAGTCTTCAAGTGTCGATTCCAACTGCAGAGTTTTCCAAGATGAATTGAGTGCTGGAAGGATTTCACTGTCATCATTGCTCACGTCTGATACACTGTTCCATCTACTGCAATGAATACTGCTTTTTTAAAGCAGTTGTAAATTGTGGATTCTTTAACTTCACCCCATGCCTTGGCAATAAAATGTAATGCATCCAAAACTGTTATTTTAATTGTGTTTTGGTCTTTTTCCAGCTTCCATGAAACTTAATGCCTTCATCACAAAGGATTTTCTGTAATATGATTTGAAGGCATGGATGATGTCCAAATCCAGGGGTTGCAATTTGCTTGTGCAGTTGGGTGGCAGAAACTCCAACTGAACATTTCTTGAAACTTACATTCTTTGGATGTGCAGGGCAACAATCCACAAATAGGAGAATTTTTCAGTTTTGACACCCCATTCTTGCATCTAGACTATGCAACTGCTTTACAAATAACTCAGACATCATCCAAGCTTTGGTATTGGCACTGTATTGAGTTGGCAGTGTCTTTATGTCTTTAAAACATTGTGTTTCTTCTTCTTTAACCCCTATCACAAATGGTTTCAGTTTTTCTGATACATCAACGTTTGTGCCTAACATTACTGTCAAGCGTGCTTTGCGGTGCTTTCCTCCATGGCAATTTTCACTTTTGTAAGCAAGTGTTTTGTTGGGAAGGACACTATAAAACACACCAGTTTCGTCTATGTTAAAGATATCTTTCGACTCGTAAAGCTTCAAAAGTTCTTGTAATCTCCCACTCTGCTATTCACTCACAGTTTCTATATTTACACTATTCAGTGGCTTATCCAGGATCGCGGTCGGGGGGGGGGGGGGGGGGGGGGCTAAGGTCATTCCGAGCTGACATGATTTCTAAAAAAGGTTGCCACACAGTATTGCTCCTTTACTCCCTTTGTATTTGCTTCAAGGAGGGTCTGGGGGCGGGGGGGTTGCAGCATTGTCTGGGGGGACTTCGAGGAGGGTCTGGTCTAGAGGGGGCTACAGCATGATCTGAGGAGGTTCGAGGAGGGTCTGGGATATGCCACTGACACTATTAGATTTGCCACAAACAGTCTTGTACACCACATTGTGTCACTTCTTGAACCTATCAATCCATCTGTTCGATGCACTAAAGTCCTCGATTCTGAGAACATTCGCTACTTTCAGTGCCTTTTCACATATCATTGTACCATTTATTGCAATGTTTGAAGCACGTGCTGCCTGAAACCAGTTCTTTGTTATTTCTTATAATTGTACATACTTAGAATAACTAGAATACTTCATTTACTTCAGTGAATTCGGTCCACTATTATTGACACTTTGTAAGATTGAGTCTTTGTTTTTCATAATAGTGTTCAGCATAGACACGGGTATGCCTAAGTTCTTGGTTAAAGCCTTACATGTTCCGCAATGAAGTTGAAATCTTTAGAGGATTTTCACTTTCTTATCCACTGAAAGAATTTCTCTCTCTCTCTCTCTCTCTCTCTCTCTCTTCATAACCACTGTATTTTCCATCTTGCAATTCAATAGGAACTTATACTACTTTTGAAGCAAATAACACAATAAGAAAGGCTAGTTTGAATAACACTACACACATAACACCAATACACTACACCACAATGAACATTAATGAAATTTTCTCTTGGCAGAAAACGATGTATCAGAGTCGTTTGAAATTGATATCGATATGCTTCCATTGCAGCAGCAGTTTTGTCAGTGCAGCCAACAATGTCAACATTAGTTACCAGACAACAATACTGCGGTATTTTACTAAGTTACTGAGAAGTGATGTCTGCATTTTTTGATCATACTCACAAGGCAAAGTTAACAATGAAAAATTATAGCTACAATATTGTAACCATACTACATGTTGTAGTTGGTTGCGATAAGAAACAAATAAATGTGTGACCAAAGTCGCAACTTCTCCATCTATTGAAACCACAACACGAATTTGTCCTACTTTTAACGATCTGCTAGGTACAAAGCACTCTGATGTAAAAGAAGTTAACCCTGTATCATTTGTTAACACTAGACTAATTGAAGGCCAGCGAAATTTAATGTCAATTACGGCCGTTTCTTCTCCATGAACACTGTTTCACAAAGTGTAAATTGCAGGAAAATCGCAAATATGATATTGCAAGAACGGGTGTGAATTAGCATTATTAACATAGGGAATTTAAGGGGACCGATGAAAAATGTCGTAAATGGCGGGAAAACTTAAATTCCGAGAACATAAAAGCAGGATTCTACTGTACATATAGAATAGTAACCGTGATCCGACAAGTCCAAAGTAGTTAAGTTGTCACAGAAATGACACAAACAATAATTAGATCATTACATACAATGGTTGTATACTGCTATCTACTACTATTACCAGTTCAAAACTTTAATATTTTCGGATGTGGATAAAGAACTTGCGGATGTGGATAAGGGCCTAGCGGATGTGGCGCAGATAACACTTTTCTTAACCTTGCAGACTTCTACCTATAGGTTCACATACAGTTGCAACTGTTAACTTATTATAATCTATGACAAAAGGGTTGCACTATTTCACATAACCAGTTTGTAAGTACAAGCGGTGGGAATAGGAGTTGGTATGTTATATCGAAGGTTAATAGAAAATCTCTTTCTGTACAAAATACAAAAAATATATTGTGATAAAAATATAAGTTATACAGTCTCTCGATATGTACAAGTATAATTTATATACAAAATACATAACCATCTCCCTCCCTGTTTCCAGTTTTCTCCTCTCTATTATATTACAATATCTTTGTGCCATAAGACAAAAGGCAATTTATATAATCATAAATATAAGAAGTATGAATCATTTGTGTTATTGAATTCTGAAAGTAGACTAACATCCAATTAACTGGTCATAGTTCAACACTACACTTTCTTATTTTGTATGATTCACTTATTTGGGGAAAAGGGGGGTGGGGTGTTACAGACTTTTGACAGAATCACTCATGAAAAATAAGGAACATATTTAAAAATATGCAATAAATATTTCTTAAACAGTATGAAACAATCCATTTCCTTTTGAAGGATTTCAAACAATAAGAAGTATAATACAATTGAAAATATGTTTATCCCACTCAAAGCACAATATTCTGAAGTGAAAATAAAAATCATTCAACTATTGGTTTATGTAAATATGAGCAAAGGAGTTGCACATGTTCTCACATTGTTACTTCAAAGTTATAAATCATTACATTTAAATAGGACAGTCAATTCAAATATAAATACAGTTCAAAATGAATATGAATCTTGCGCAGTGTATACACAGCCTTGTAAAAAAAAAAAAAAACACCCAACTGTTCACACATGTTAGAATTCAGATTGCACTTAGCACTGCATCAACAATATCTTCATGGAATATCACATTAAATAACAATAGTACCAACAAAATAGTTTGTATAATATTAAGGTAGACATATTACATGATATGTTACTTTTTTGGTATATAATCTAAATATTTATTACTTACTAATTCCAAAGTATAGTGTCAGTATCTGAATGCTTTAATATTTGTTTACCATCAGTCAGGAGGATGATCTGCCTATAATATTTTCAATATGACTCCAGAGGTTACCATTCACAAACTTCTAATATTGGCTTTAGAATTGTAAATTCAGCAGAGATACATTCATGATGATGCTGCATTTACTGTTAGAATAACAATCTAACAGGAAAAAAAGAGCTGAAGGAAATCGCACAACTTGAAGGTCTAGCTATTTATGACATGCACCCTAATTAAAAAATTACTGTCAACACGAAATAAAATGAGAACTCAAAAAAATTATCAGCAATATTCTTCAGTTTTGTGCATTTGCAGAACTTTTGTTATCTGGGACCAAATATTAATAGCACAAATTCCACGTCAACTAGAATAAAACACACAATTTCAAGTTGTATACGCTTATATGATATTAGACAGCTTAAACTGAAAAATATGTGTGTCCACAAGAACAACAACTGTAACCTAGAGATCTAAAATGCAGACATTATGACTACTGGCAAGCAGCAGCTCCAAATATTGGAATATAAGATTCAGAATAATATTGTTTGTTATAGATCTGGAAGAAGCACTACAGTGAACTTCTTTACTAAAAAAGAAAAAAAGAAGAGAGCTTACATATGTCCTTAGGATAAATGAAAAGAAAAAAGAGAGCTTACATATGTCCTTAGGATAAATGCTAAAAGAATGACAAGAAAGGTTTGTGAATGGTGGCCAAATGGAAGTAGTTCATGAAAGTTCTGAACAGGTTATGTAGAAGATACACCAAAACAGTCTTCTGTGCCTTAGTAGCATATGTTTTGAAAGAACATGTCAAGAGTTGTAGCACCACCTCACCATGTTAGGAATGAAGATTTGGCTTTAACATATTGTCGACACTGGTCATTAAAGAACTTTGTTTTAATAAAGTGTTAACACAGGCACATACATTAGTAGCATACAGTTTTTTAACTTAATTCTGGTGTCTATTTAATTTGTGAAATATTGTAGCATGTATCTTTTTTTTTTATGAATTTGCAACATCTGCGGTTTTTGTTTTGTCTTTCAAAGATTGAATTTAACGGAAACTCATCATTCCGAGACTACATATTGCAACTCCACTGTGTATGAAAAATAAATTTACATTCTTTTTTAACTTGTATGTTGATTGGCACAACTCAATGGAGAGCATGAGCAACATTCCTGATAAATTGTAGTCATGAATCACTTTTAAGTAATTTCCACAAATCTGAAAGGGTGAAAAAGCTTCACACACACAGACAGACAGACAGACAGACAGACACACACACACACACACACACACACAGTGAGAGAGAGAGAGAGAGAGAGAGAGAGAGAGAGAGAGAGAGAGAGAGAGAGAGAGAGAGAGAGAGAGATGGAAGTTTCAACACACATCTAAGATGAAACTTCATATCAAATGAAATGTCAGTCATACTGATTTCATCAAAATATTCCTAAAAATTATTTACCATTTACTTAAATATCACACTTTTAAGGCATCAATTGTACTAATAAACACAGGGAATGCTGCAAAGAGTCAGCATTATCTTTTTTCTTTTTTTAGTAACAATTTCATAAACATATAAGGCACTATGTGTTACACAGAATCATTTTGGTTGATGTGGCCACATGGCCAGGTGGGGGGAGCACATAAATGAAAATGGGGCATACAAAGACTTGTTAACTTTATCACACTTAACTTTATATGTATCACATCACATTGTGATTTGTAATTGCTTCATGCTTGTAGGTTCTCCATGGTAGGCTCTTTGCACCCTGAAACATAAATATTACACTTTGAAAAACATACAAAATAAATAAAAGATACAGCTAATATTTATTGGCTAAGATCAGTAGCGATAAAGGGGCTTACATTAAAATAGTTAGATAATGCTTGAAGTACGATCAAAGGATTCTAAAAAGACAATTGAATTATGTAAACCACATTGTGATATATTAAACTTTGTTGAAATTACTCTTTATTAATGATCATATCATCAAAATGATGGATATAGCAAAAGTTATAACTCACTATATAGTTTACATATTGAGTGGTCTATAGGTACATAAACAAGATGGAATATGTTGCTAAGCTTTCAGACAAACCCTTGTTCAGAGCTAACAAAATACATCTACCCATCCACAAACCTGAACCTAACCCAAGTGACTACACTGAACCAGGTGACTACATTGCACTGCACTGCTGGTACAAGATAGTCAGCCATAATTATGCAGACATGCAAGTGTATGAAAATGTGTACTCTGTTAGCTGTAAAGAACAATTTGTCAGAAAGCTTATTTTGTTTTGTTCAAGTACATAATGACCACTTAAGACCGGAACTATATGGCGAGTTGTTGCTTTCACTCTTTTCATTAATTTATTCCACCATGCACACGTTATCTAAAAATTGACAAGCCTTTCTCACTCTTGAAAAGAAAAGTTTCTACAGTGTTACCTCACCGCCTAGTGAGTTATAACAAGCACAATTCCAATCATAAGTCAGCTGACTGAAGTAGTCACTTAAAAGAACCTAGTGGGGAAACTCACCTTTCTATTGCTAAATAGCACTAACATAGGAAATCTTACACCTTTCTGCTTTTGTACTCGCCACTGATAATTGTGTGAATCTTATCTGCAACTAAGTACCTTTCAAGAAGTTAGAAGACATTTCTAATAAGTGCCCTCACATATGTTTATTTCTTTCTCTTCAGAAGGATTTGGCAAAGCTGCTGTGGCACCATCAATGTATTTGATTTTGGTTGGTGGGCCAGTAGATTTATTTATTTATTTATTATTACTATTTTGTGTGTGTGTGTGTGGGGGGGGGTTATTGGCCAAACAGTCCCTCGAATTAAATGACAGGTCCAGAAGTGGGGAATTCAGTCAGTGATGTGTTCCAGATTAGGCAACATAAAATAGGGATTTCATCGATGTACTCCACAATAGCTATGCATGAGAGTGTAAATGTCCAAGCCCCGATTCATGTGTCTTGTGCATGTACAGTCTTAAGACCTTGGAATAGATCAGTCCTTATCCGTGGCCTGGGCACCATCCAAGAAGGGATGCACAGAAGAACACGGTAAAGGAAAGGGAGGTGCAAATCTGTGCATAGGAAGGTAGGTTGTAATCTGACAGACAATCTCACTCGAGGGCGGGTATTAGGAGGTTGATAGCCATCATATGCAAAGAGAATTGATACATGGGATGGGAAGAAAATAGTTGAATGGCAATTAATAGGATGCCAAGAGCTGGTGCTGTCTAAGGTGAAAAGAGGAGACTCCCGCTTCAGCAAGAAGATTGTTGACAGGACTGGTCCCGGAGGCACCAGTGGGCAGGCAGGGACTGCAGGGCGAATATAGGGATGTCGAGTCTGCTTTTTACAGGAGGCAGAAGAAATGGTGCTATGATACAACTTCCACGTGTTGATTTCTGAATCGAGGTGAACTGTGGTACGCCAACAAAAATGCGCAACCACGGGAAAGAGCCAATGAAAAACCCGTCAAGATGACACCTCTGAACTGGCATTCCACAGAGTGACCGAGTGGGAATTGTACAAGATGCAAAAATTGTTGACATAAAATTCAAGGGTAACCAGCAGCCCAACAGAGCTCGCCAGCACATTGATGGCAATGAGGAAGAGTGTAACACTCAACACGGCACCCTGTGGAATGCCGTGGAGAGCTGAGTGGTGTGCCAACTCTAAACTGGAACAGGCAGGGGGATAAAAACTAGCTAATAAGAATCGGTATGGAGACTCAAGAAGCTTCAGTCATTGAGAGTACATGAAATGTGACAATGCCAAGCAGTGTTGTATACCTTACGAAGGTCAAAGAAGACTGCCACAAGATCTTTGGTGTTTAGAGAAAGCCTGTCTCACAGCTGTTTCCAACCTAAATAGATGAGTGGTTTAAGGAGACAGAATTCCCCGCAATTCAAAAATACAGTATAATCTGAAGGCAACCATCCTTTCAAGCAATTTAAAGGGGACGTTGGTAAGACTAATTGGCCAGCACTTATCAAGGGACGCTGTTCAGACTAATTAGCCGGTAATTATGAAGGGATATTAGACCCTTACCAGACTTAAGGACAGGAACTACAATTCTGCCGTCTACAAAGACGGGAAAACTCCTTGAAGACACATATGGTTAAATACCTCTAAGAAATGATGTTGTCGTGGAGTATCGAGGTGTTGGAGGAATTGGTTATGGATAGAATTGGGGTCAGGTGTGATTTGTGGCAGGAGAAAGGGCAAGAAGTTATTGGGAACAAAGTAAAGGGTTCATAATATAGTTCCACTTGATGAGAAGTAAAATGTAAGGAGGCTTCAGTCTGCTCTTTCTTGAGAAGAAAGGCAGCCAGATAGGAGGCTGTTGCCAATACCACCACAAAATTTGTTGTAAGATGTTCTGCGAGAAATGGTAGTCTGTGCGCCTGGGAGAGACGATGGCTGTCGGCAACCTCGGACGGAGCAGAGCATAGCCGGCACTCATGACAAGGAAACTAAAGAGCCGAAGGGGGAGAAAAAACACTCGCAATGCACCCACTTACTTTGTTTAATTATGTAATGCGCTTTAGTATGAATGTGTTTAAAATTACTTAAGTTGTTGCAAAGATCACAGTTGGCCACAAGAATGGCCAAGTTCCACCACAGAACTGACTAGCAGCCAGGAAGGTCCATTGATCAGGGAACAGTGATGCTAGTGACTCAAGTAATCTCATCAGAAAAGTCACACATGATTTTATCAGGAAGGGGGTAAAAACAATCTGGGATGAACACAGAGGCCAATTAGCACAACGAAAAACTCTGAGTAGCAGCCTGTCCATTGCTGGATTGGAAGGGAACAATCAACAGGAAGTGATCACTATTACAACAGTCATCTTGCATCAACCAGTGTTAGAAGGGAGGGAAGAAGAGGGGAGGGGAGGAGAAGAAGTGGGCAAAATATCTATGGTGGAGAAAGTGCCACAGGTGGCTCTAAAATGGGTCACAGAGTCATAATTAAGAAGCCAGAGGTTGTGATCTACAAGGAACAGGTTACAAGGTGGCCCCAGCTAGATGTATAAACACTGCCCCAGAAAGGGTGACAGGCATTAAAGTCCCCAAGGAAGGAGGGCAGTTAGGGCTGCAGGTGTAGGCACCCTGTCAGGAGGAAGATAAAAAGATTACAAGTTGTAAGAAGAGTGTGCAAGTGGACCTGGATGACAATCACTTCCTTCGTAGTATGGTTGGTTGGTTGGTTTGATGTTTTAGGGGGACAAAACTGCGGAGGTCATCAGTCCCCCCTTCGTAGTATGAATGGACTCCATGTACTGATATGGACTTTTACACCTCCCCAGATGCCTGTGGGGGCCAACCCAGTTCCAGCAGAAGGCACGGAACCCACAGAGGTTCGGTGACATAGAATGAAACAAGATGCGGAGTAAAAAGAAATAAGGTATTTTTAAGTGCAAAAGGTGACAGTAATCACCATTACAGTTCCATCGAATTAACATTGAATGGGGATCAAAATGGAAGATAAATGGGCTGAAGCTTGTCACATCACTGGGTCACTGATAAGGGAGAGGCAACATCCATTAACAGGGGATCAGACTCAAGCTGAATGGGGGGGGGGGTGTTCATTGTGAGGCAAAAGTAGGCACCTCTGGGGGCACCATAGGGGCTTTGTCATAAGTCATGTATTTCTCCTTCTTTTCTTACTCTTTCATATATTGTGGAGGGCAGAGTTGAGAGAGAAAACTGGCTTCAGAGAGGTCAGGAAGGGGCAAGAGGGTGGGCGACATTGGTGCTAACAAGGTCAATGGCTGAGTTGAGGCAGATGACCTCCGTGAAATGCCGGGAGGAGCAGCCCCTATAGAGGACTCACTACCGGCAAGTGCCGGTAAAGAGGAACACTTTTCTGGCTGGGAGGATGGGGCGGAACACAGAGTGGAGGATGTGGGTGTTAGAGGGGAGGGATAGGGAAGAGGGGGACAGGGATGGAATGAGGAAGAAGGGGCAAGAATGGGATAAGAAAGAGGGAGAGGGCAAGAATGGGATAGGGAAGAGGGGGCACAAATGGGATAAGGAAGAGGTGAAGAGGGGGGCAATGGATGTAACAGAGGCATAAGTAGGTACCAAGATACCATAAAAAAGGATGGAGACGCTCAAATTTTCGATGAGCCTCAGTATATGAGACACACACACACACACACACACACACACACACACAGGAGTGTGTGGAGAATGAGGTTCATGACAGTTTACACACATGATGGTGAAGCACAAGGGCTCTCCTCATGGAGTTGGTGTCCATAATCACCACAGTACAGTGGGCAGGCACCTCACCTGTCCAAACCACAAACACCGAAAACATCTCAAGGGATGTTTGACTTCACATCACACTAATAGACCATAACCTTGAACTTCTCTGGGAAAGAATCCCCTTCGAAGGCCAAAATAAAGGCACTGGTGTCTGTTCATTAGGACCCTCCTGAATGCAGCAAACAAAATGGGCACCCTGGCACTCCAGTTCCTCATCTGTTAGAAGGTTTAGATCTCTGTGGAAGATAACTCCCTGAACTGTATTTAACAACTGGTAAGTGTGTGATGGACACCAGAATGTCAACAAGATGGACAGACACACACACACACACACACACACACACACACACACACACACACACACACACACACAACCTGCAGATTGGGTGTCAGAAACAGTTTTGATAAGAAGTGAAGTAGATCACATCTTACTTTACGAGTCAACTTCTCCAAACTTGTCTTCTATGTGTTCGACAAACAATGGCTTGGTGGAGGTTAAAGTATTGTCGTTGGTCCTAGTGCAGACCAGGTAATGTGGAAAGCATTTCACTTGAAATTGAGGAGCCTGGCTGTTCTCCCAAGGGATAGCAAGGTCCTGTCGTCTGATGTTGCAGCATTAAAGAATCGATTCCTATCTTCAGAGATGACGGACAGTATATTGGAGCTTCATGCGTTTCATACACAAAGCAACAGCCCCGATGCCATCCACTCCAATTAGGGGCTCTCGCCATGGGCACCATCCAGCTGCAGCAGGGGCTGTCTGCCATGCTCCTCGTTGCTGGGAGTTACGATGCTCCAGAATGACACGCATCCATTCCTGGGCATACATGGTGAGGTCACAGCTCTGGTATCAGAAGTGTGATCCCTGTGTTTACAGGGGGCTCAAACAAAAAGGAACATGGTAACCGCTCCAGATGGATTGGGTACCATGACAGTTATTCAGAGCCTAGCATGGGACAAATTAATGACTGTGTAAAAGATGAAAGAATGCAGTATGGCCATTTGCTGAAAATGCCACGTAAGGTGCTCTTTCCCCAAATGGCTCACATACGGACACAATACTTAGACATGCAGGACAAACCCTAAAGGGGACCAACAATGCCAAAAAGGAAAGGAAAAACAGCCAGAGGAACAAACCATGAAAACTAACGAAACCAGGAAGATAGTATTCTAATTAATGTTGACCTGGCTAAGAGAGGGGAACGGAGGAAGCAGAAGGGAGGGAAATGGGACTGCGAGGGATGGGAATGGGACTGGAAATGTGGCAACTGAAAGGAAGTAAGTGCCACAATAGCTCGGGGCCCCATGCTCGACAGGCACACACAAAGACTAGTAAGCCCCATGAGGGGTGCTTGTAATCTGTGGGTGGTATTGAAAACAAATAGTGATGAGTGCAATGTTGGAGGCGATATTTGGTATTGTGAGGAAGGAGGAAAGAAGAATTCCAGAGCTTAATTGGATAAAACGGAGACAAGAGTGTAAGAAAAATCTCATGCAACATCACTGTAGGGAGCTTGCAGAAGTGATTACGGAACTGTGGTGGCTGGTTGCTTGAAACCCTGGGCCCACATGTAGGTGCCACACTTAAAGTGCAGAGATGGTGTGGCAGGAGTCGCAACAGTAGTCAGTATCATACGTGGCTGACAGCTATGGAGCAGCTACACCAGACACTTTGTCCTCAATAGTTGTAACCCTATACAAACTTGGAAAAAGTGTTACAGCAGTATCTGTAGATTATTCTGCAACGTATGTCTTCATCTGGGTTTGAAGGATCAGACAAGTTTCTCGACTTCTCAGTTAGAGTGGTAGTAGAAAGGTGGTGACTATGTGTGTCGAATGCCAGAAAGTGTCAAAAAGCAGCACAGGGAATTGTGGCACATTATCTGATACATTTGTATAGGAAAAATCTGCTATGGTGAAAACTTCAGTGAGCCATTAAATAGTGACATCTGTGGCAGTGGAACAGCTCTTAATGATGTTAGGGAACCTAGCGTACACATCAATAACAATCAACTGGTTACACAGAGATGCCGAGTTTGAAAAGAAGCTATCTGTAATGGGGGAACAAATTGGGAAAGTGGAGGAAGAATCAGCACTCTACCCCACTATTTATTTGGAAAATTGACAGTAAAAAATCTCAATTTGATGCTTAACTGCAGAGGTTAAAAATAATTGTTAAATCACTTAGAAGGCGCTAATGAAAAATAAATACACCTCTGGTAGAGTATATGTGATTTTAGCAGAAACAATTACGTTGACCTTTACATTTGTTTGCATATATCCCAAACACAGGGTAAGAAAGTATGAGTTTTAGTTTAAGAGCTACTCAATAATTCATTTTCACTAGCTAATGACATAACAATAGGAACATTAGTATGCCAAACTGCAATCTAACTACAAGTTTACACACCCACAGTAGAGAAGTTACCGAGGCTCCAATTCAGTGTTTGTGTATATTATACTGTTTGTACCACACTGATAAAAGGATATGGAGTTGCATTATTTCTGAAACAATATTGTGATTAATAAACTGTATGAAAAACAGTGTTGCCAAATTATTAAAATAAATGAAATAGCAAATTTCATAATTTTAGCACAGGATCCCACAACACTGTAACTTTTGCCTAGAAATTGTGATAATTATGGACAAATCATAATACTTGGGATGTCTGGTTACATCCAAAACAGAGCAGTCTACTAGAATGATCCTATGACAGAAGTGAAGACAGTGGTGTAGTGGGCTCGATTTAAGTATGGGAAATTGGTTTTGCCATCCCTACAAAATGTACTTACACACTTGGAGTAATGTTATGTTTGTGCCTACAGCACCTGCAATACAAAATCTGGAACTGGGAAACAAAGGAAGAAAAATTAGTGTTAAACATGCCATCAACAGCACAGTCATTAGAGACGGAGCTCCTCAACTACTTCTTTTAATTCAGGAAACTTTTCAAGTAATTTATCTACTGTATAACAATTATTTAATTCTCAGTAATACATTTTATGCACTGTGTCACTGCATATCTGATTGGTTAATACTGACAACACACAATAAGTGGTGGGTGGAGAACCCAGTACTTAGATCGCCACTACTATCACCAGCACTTCACAGTTGTGCAGTCTGCTGTGGCCACCGCCTGCCATCATGGGTATCTTTTGTACTTGTATTGTTATTTTAGATGTCCCTCTACAATATATTTACTGTTATTGCATATGTGCTCTGAACTATATTCATTTGCAGTTGTATTTATCTGAAGACAGTCTACATAGACTGACTACAATTTTGCGATTTGGACTATTTTTAATTTTAATCATCATATAAAGATGACTGTTTCCCCATTATGCTTTCTAAAATTACCTTACATAGTGTAGCAACACAAGCACATGCATGATTGAAAAGGCCACGTGCTCTAGCAGTGTCAGCCATGCCCAACTTGGAAGTGTGTCAACATCAAGTCAGCTAGCCTCACTCTATGCAATTTACCTTACATGTATTGTGAAGAAGATATTAAAAAAGAGCTTCATCAAACAAACAGTTAAATTTACTGTGAAATACAATGGAACTTCAATTTTATGTTCTTCAAGTTTATGTTTTGTGCTATTTTACACCTTCAGTTCATAGCCTCTGTGAAAACTAAGATCAATGCTAAAAATTCTCCGATTTTACGTTTCTTTCTAGTAAGGTTTACCTCGATTCTACACCCTTAATGTCTCGTTTGACTATATCCTTGTTTTCCTATGGACATTTGATGTGGTTGAAGTGTTATAACTGACACAAAAAACGGATGGCTCGCACTGCCTTAAGGGGTATGCGAACATCTGCCAGGAACGGTATTGGTAGGTTCTCTAGTATTTGTCTAGCACAACAGCTATTTAGTGTCAGAATGAGAAATCGGCAGATAGAATTCTAAAATCAGGTGTATGAGCACAACAGCACTAAACATGGATAAGTCACACTAGTGCACAAGGTAGTACTGCAGTAAGCTTTATAAACATCATGTCCAATTTGATTGTTTATTTTGCTTCATTTCAGTACGCTAGCAGGGAGAAACTGGCAATAATTAAGCCGTGAGATAGTCAGATCACAAAATGAGAAAATTACAAGTTATTAACTTAATATTGGTTAAACAATAAATTTCAATAGGATCTGCAGGGATATAAAGTCACAACTCACTTTAAAGCTGAGTTTATTTTGCAAGTGCAGTTTGCAATGCAATAGATTTTTTTCCCCAATAGACAACATTTTCAAAATGACAAAATTGTAATAATACTACTCTGACCCAAACCATCCTCAGATAGTGAAGAGCAGAAAACACATTATTGAAAGTTCATTGTGGTAGGCTCAGTTGTTACATACGTTTGGAAGAAGTTCAAGTGAAAAATCTAATTTCAGGCATGAAAATAATTTGAACAAAAAATGCTGAGTGTTTTCACTAGAAGAAAAGATGTTTATTGCTAAAACAAACTGACTCTAATATATGAACTCCTACAAAGTTAGCTGCATCCCATGGAATTCCAGCGACATCTTTAAATACTATCTTGAAGACATTCAGAACTTCTACCATTGCAGATCTTCTTCTTCTTCTTCTTCTTCTTCCTCTTCTTTTTGTTCTTCTAAGTAGAGGAAACGGATGACGAGATCACCACTTGAAAATCTTAAATGAATTCTCACTACGTGGTTCAAGCAAGGGCACACACAGCAATTGTTGCCATCTTGAATGAAGAGGCGCTACATATTGCTATCCAGATAGGCACTGGTAATTTCCTAGCATCCAATGGATGGAAAGATCTCTCAAAAATGCAAATTTTTATGTATAATTTGTACTTGTAGCATGTCGGAAAATAAATCGATTACTTTGTACCTGGATGCCAATTTCAATTTTTGACAAGTTTTACTTGCTGTCAAATGTATGTGATTTCTAATAATGATGAGACATTCATTACACAAATTACCGTATAAACATTGTCTTGTAGGCTAGGGCCTAGATCAGTGCCAGCAGCAACCCCGACGCCATTTTCCTATCACTCATAGGTTGGAAAAGCCAATAGTATGTTACTTTAATATAACCAATAGGAGTTGAGAAAAGATGGAATGATCAAAAGCCAAAACTGAAGCTGTTGTCTTTATAGTGTGTTCAGCGGTGCACATTTGTAGTTGTGTCTCATAGTTTTGTGTACTTATGGCAGGCAATTCCATTAAAGTGATTCAGTTAAGTGAAGAGAAGTGTTTATTACTATACAAACTATTACAATTACATTCACACATCTACCTGCCTAGCACTAAGATTTAATTAAACTACAATAATTGTTTGAAACATTTATCATTTTACATGGCGTATACTTGGCAGAAGCTGTACCTTACCAAAGCAAAGTGTTTTCCTTAATTAATTAAATGTTGTATGTAGTCAAAATCTCAGATTTCATCGCACTTTTCTTCATGTTGTGGAATTTCCTCTAGTCCCATTCAATGCATAGAACAAAAAGCTGATGCGCACTGCTATGTTCCCCTCATTCCTTATGGAGAGCGCTCCCCATTCCTGTGCCATAAAATGTAAGGACACCATTGGCTTTATTCTCGACTTACCTATTGTACATTTAATTTCCTTCACTTACACTGTAAACACACAATGTAGGCCATGGGCATAGTACAGGGGAGTGGGGGGGGGGGGGGTTCTGGGGTTCAAGCCCCTCTCGAAATGTTGGCAAAAATGGCATCATTCTGTATCATGATAGAGCCCGCTTACATTTTTCAATGCTGGTAGCCGTTACACATGCTCTATACAGTCCTGATTTCTTCCCATGCAATTCCTATATTTTTTGGAGGCATGAAGAAAGACATTAATGGCAATCAGTACGTTTCATTGTCCTGTAGCTAACTGCAAACATTTGTGCAAAGCGGAACAGTTATGTCAACAGTTATGGCTGTTACTACTGAAATGATGAGCTGTTTCCTTACTTTTTTCAGGTGTCTTAATTTATTTGCTTCTTATAGACAAGTGTGAATTGCATGTTTTCCAATCACTGGGAACAATTTCATTGCTCAAGGTAGCCACAGTAAATTATGGTAAAAAGGGGGGGACTAAATTCGGCGGAGATTCTGTGTAAAAACTGTCGATGACACTGTCAGGCCCTGGAGCTTCATTGTGCTTTAGGAGATCAGAGCTGTTTTTCAACACCTGGATTAGCAATTACAATGTCAGACATACATTACAATATCAATCAGCAATATTTCTTGATATTCCTATAGACCCTAAGAAAGAAGAGTGTATCTGTACACTTATTATTATTATTATTATTATTATTTTTTTTTTTTTTTTTTTTTTTTTGCCAATGACAGTTTTCACATTCTGCAAAACCTTGAGTTGGGGAGTGCTTCTCTGATATTGCTTCAGAAGTCATTGAAAGCTTCACGCACTGCCTTTCTGATTGCCATCCGTGGTTTGCCCCCCACATTTACTTATCTTCATTATATGATTTGTCTTTGTCCTATTTTGGAGAATACCTACATTCTTAAGAAGTTTACAATTTTGATTCTATACCATGGTGACACTCTAGCATACAATCCTTTGGAATGAAATATAATATATATGGTATAAGTGCCATTTGCAGTTCTATTAAGACTGCACTTTATAAAAATGTCCATTCACTGAAAACCCTTCTCGAAATGAAATCATGGCTACACCTATGATGTACGCCTATTGAAGAGGATTAGTGTTTTTAATCATAGCAGTATGCCATTTATATACTTTTTACTCATAATTTGGGGGGTTTTGGTGGTTTCCTCGATTCTGCATTTTCATCAGTTTTGTGTTTTTTAAGTCTGGACTGCACAAAAACTTAAAATAGGGGTTTCACTGTAAAAACAAAAGCTATTCCTATGATATTACTGTCCTGCAGTTCAAATCTTGTGTTTATAACCCTTCTTATTGTGAAGTCACAATGCACACACAGCTTAAGTATGAAATGACTCTTCAGGCTCTATTGACTGAGTGAACAATTTACACATACTACTGCATTGTACCTTAAGAGAGGACACTGCTGAACCTCCATTACACAGAACGGATGTTTCCTGTGGTGAACAAAGATAGATAAGTTAGAGGGGGAGGGGAGACCGGGGGGGGGGGGGTGTCAATAAAGAAAACCACTGGTTATGCATGGCATGATGATGATGGAATACTGTCTTGAACAGTTTATGTCAAATTATTATCCTCATGCGGTAAATTAATGCTAAAAAATTTTGAAGTTTACAACATAAACTGGAGAACTTGCTGTTCGGAAGTAGACAGTGTGTTGATAACATATTTTTAATTATATGTATATAAAAAAAGAGATGGTTTAACTTACCGGGTGAAAAGGCACAGGTTCGTTGATAGACACAAAAATAAAAACACACAAATGCTTAGCTTTTACAACCGTGGGTTGCTTCTTCAGAAAAAGAGCAAGGAAGGAGAGGGGGGAAAAGGAAAGTTCATTTTCCCATCTCCTTCCTTGATCTTTTTATGAAGAAGCAACCTAGGGTTGTGAAAGCTCAGCATTTGTGCGTGTTTTTATTTTTGTGTCTACCAATGAACCTGTACTTTTCTGCCTGGTAAGTTAAACAATCTGTATTTTTTATATATATTTTTCCTACCAGAAATGTTTCCCCTCTGTAACAGCCCAACTGCAGATTAATTATTTCCACTCAATTAACCCCCCCCCCACCACACACACACACACACACACACACACACACACACACACACACGCACGCACAAACAAAAATGAAATAGGTAATGACCACTTACATGGTAATTAGTATTTATTATACCAATGTTGCAGATCGAGGAACATTCTGATCCTGGTACCATGCCAACATTTCATTTGAGAATGTGTCTCCAACTGACTCTGCAGTTACAGCATCCTTAACTGACGGGTTTGGGGAGGCGTCTTGGACCCTATAACAAGACAGTTTAGTTAACATCGTGAATTATTGTAAAAGGTAACTTTATTATAACCTACATTTCGTATTTTAGTATGACTATCCTCATCAAAAGTATTTGCATAAATAATTACCATACTTTGGGCAAAAGGAAGATATACATTGAGGATGAAAGAAAAGGAAGAGTAGGTCACAAAGAGCCCATGATGAAAGAGACACACCTGTTGTGATTCCCATGTCCTCATAAAAGATGAGCCACTATTATCTTGGGGTCTCAGTAACCTGCCCTTCCTAGAGCTATTCCCTCTATGAAGAACTAAAGTTTTCCAAAGCTAATTTGGTCATTTTTTAATTATGATTTTGTCTATTCACAATACTAAGAACTTAATTACTAACCAGCCACTCTGCTGCATAATTTTAAAATTTTCCCAGATAAATTTCCTTTTTCAATAGAAATGTTTATATTCTTTCATAGTGTAAAAGGAATAAGATAAACATATGAAGCACACATATGGACTAATTATTTGACTAAAACGTATTGTAGGAACATTAAATTTGATAGTCATACAAAAATAATCGTTTACATTATTAGTACTTTACCTTACTTCATCTGATGCAGTAGGATCCAAAGGTTTACACGTCATAGGCTGAAGAGGCTGATATATTCCTTTTTGTTGTGGTGAAACCTGGGGCTGCTGACATGTATTATTTGCTGCTTTGCGAAATTTTGTACTATACTTATAAAAATCTGACATTTCAAACGGCTTTGTGACTTCACGATACGGCTGCCACATACCGGCCTGAACTACAGTATGATTCTTTGGGGATTCGAAAGGAACAATTGTATCAAAGTTACAAACAGTGGGGATAGTGGTTGTAGTAGCAGTGTTCAAAGGCGTGGGAGTAACGGCAGTATCACTACCTTCAGAACGTGCACCATCTAAAGTGGAAGATACAGGTGAAGACAAGAAACCACGAACACCAGTAGGTAGGGATATTTCTCCATTATGTGACACATCACTATCACACACTTCAGGGTTCACTTCACACTTTTTGAGAACAGATGGGTCACGGGAAATGATATCTGTATCTTCAATCATCATTTTCACTGTAGTTCCTCCTGTCCTAATTACAGAAGGGCTACCATGTCGCTGAGAAATGGGACTATCGTGCCGCTGAGAGATGGGGCTTCCATGTCGCTGGGAAACAGGGCTTCCGTGTCGCTGGGAAATGAGCTTCGTGCGTCGAGGTGTCGAATCTAATGATGTTTCGTACCATTCCTTCTCTTTGGGCTTTCTGTTGCTAGAACAGTGGTCCACTCCACTATGTTGTTGTCCGACACTGTCAAGTGAGTGTGCACGCACTAAACCGTGGGAGTCGATGCTTGCAGCTTCAGGATACATTTGATTTGGGAGCAGTGTTTGAGGCAAAGGCACTTTGTGAGTGAAATGTCCGTGTGGTGGAATGAGACAATAGCCATTATTTCTGTCCATGCACCTCATTTCTGAGCTGTAATCAGTATCACTCTGAGTTGAGCCTACCACCTTTCTTCTATCTAGACTTCCAAACCTGCAACAACAACAAAATGTTAAGTGTATATACAATAGATATTCATTAAATCTATGTTGCTGCAACTGTCACTAGTCATACTACACAACCATCCCTGAATATTTGCGATAATAAAATGAACACAGTCAGTGAAATCTTATATATATATATATATATATATATATATATATATATATATATGTGTGTGTGTGTGTGTGTGAAGAAAAAAATGTGATACGTCGCGCTGTTTCCAAGTTAATTTAGCTTAGAAGTTAGCCAATCACGTCATTTGGTGCGCAGATTCGAACAGCCCACAAGAGGCAGCGTTGCCAAACTTATCCTCCATGTTGTAGTCATATGGGTATAAACTTGTACATGAAAGCCCGTTGTAATGTGAGACACTGTGGTCTGGGGGTAGACAGCTGGACATGTGAAACAGGTCCCGAGTTTGATCCCCACCAGGATTATCATTTTGTTTTTATCCAAATGGGGTAACATATCTGTATTTTTTGTCTAATCATTTATGTATGGATTTCATGTAAGTAACGGATCTGTACATCTTTTTTTGCATAAACACATTGGCGTTGGCCCCAAGTACGCACATTTATTCTGAAAGCTACAGTATCCATAACATTCAATAATTGCTCATAAATGCATCCGACAAAGATCTGACAATATGTACCTGTTTGGACATAAATATGGAAAAACAATAAACCTCATAAACAGTCAATGGCCATATATGTAACAAATGCAGGGAAAGTAATGTATAACATAAAACAATAGACTGATATTTTGGCAGCTGTTTAACATACGAATGTTATTTTCAGGAGCGAAATGTAACACTAAATTCACAGTAGCTGCTCAATGTGTCATCCTCCAGCCTGACAGCACGCATTGCAACGCTGTGTCATTGACTCTGCAAGCTTTCCAAAATCAAAGGTTTTTCCCGATTTCATCGAAGGCTAAAATTATCCTTGCAAGAAGCTCTTCAGTTGTGTCTACTGGGGTCGCATAGACGATTTGCTTCACATGGCCCCACAAATAAAATTCTAACGGTGTCAAATCTGGTGAATGAGCTGCCAGAGGAATGGACCGCCTCAGCCAATCCACCTTTGCGGGTACAACACATCTAAATGCTTATGTACCGCAAAAGCAAAGTGCGGCGGTGCGCCATCGTGTTGTAACCACATTCCCTGATGGACTGCCAGAGGAACGTCTTCTAAGTATAGCGGAAGGACTTTTTCATGGAATGCGAAATACGGACGGGACCCAACAAAAAGTCGCCTACGATATCTGCCCAAATGTTGACGCTAAACCTATGCTGATAGGATTTAACATAAGTGCCATGCGGATTTGCGTCCATTCGAATGTGGCTGTTTCGGGAATTGATTGGTCCTTCGCTGGGGAAATATGCCTCGTCTGTCCACAACACCATCTTTGCGAAATGTGGATTTTCATTACGTTTATTTAAATACCACACGGAATATTGGTAATGAGAGGGGGTAGTCCTCTTCAACCAAATCGTGCACCTTCTGTAGGTGATATGGAAATAGGTTTTTGTCGTGTAAGACATCCAATACTACACCGTGTGAAACCTGTAATGACAAACAAAAGGACACATTTTGCCATGTGTAGTTTGAAGGCATTCTTTAAGAATGTAGTAATAACGTGACTTACTCCCAAAGCAGTACCAATGGCCCTCGAGCTGGTACTAGGTGTTGCAGCAACCATTTCGAGAATGTTTTCTTCGAACTGAATGTTCCGTATGAAACGTTCTTGTCCAGCGTCAACATTGGGTACAGCAAAACTTCCAGACTCCCTTAACCATCTATCAACAGCTAAAAAGGTATTTACACACGGGATAGCGCGGCTGGGAAATCTTGGGTGGTAGATGTCGTGGGCAGCTGGTGCATATTGACCCGCAGCGCTGTAAGCTAAATGCATATCTGCGTATTCCTCGAAGGAGTACCAATGAAGCACCATTTTACCACTACTTGTGTGTCACGACGTCCGTCAGTGCTCTACAGCACCTCCTTCCTTGTACCTTCACAGCTACACGAACTCTTCCAGCAAAGATCGATTGTATATGTACGATTCGCAATGATGATCCAATGACTAGTAGAAAAAGGGTCACTACATGGCCAATACAATTACCTTCAGATGTTGGCATAGCATACATCATAGCGCAGGGATTGCTGATGCATTGGCTCGAATTCGATCCCCACTGCTGTCGAATATTTTCATGTGTTTGTTTTTGTATTGGTCCCTTGTTCGATCTGACAAGGAGAGGACGCCTACTCGTAGTGGCAAGAACACAGTTCAGCAATTGAACAGACAAGGTGCGTATGATCGAATTTGCGAGTGGGAGTGTTTACTTTGATTTTGTTCATGTCAGTTTATGTATTACGTACACCACAAATAAGTCAAAATTATGATCAATATATCGTATTTATTAATATTTCATAACAGGGATAACAAAGCAAAAATGTGTGACTGGAAATAGCTTTCCTGGCAACCGTAACTATTATCCACAACGACCAGTTGGCTGATTTTACTGGAACCACTAACCTAATGCTCACGTGCAGCTGTCGAGGTCTACTGGAATTTAAATTAACGAAATACGAAGTCCTGTATGCTTCAATTACAATCCTTTTTTGGAAAGTTATTTCCAGAGTCCTCATTGACGCTGTAATACAGTCCTGTCTTGGACATGGATTAGCAATAACAAATATTCCATTGCCTTTTCTTTTCATGTATTTTTTTATGAAATATTAATAAATATGATATATTGTACATAATTTTCATTTTTTACAGTGCAAGTAATGCATAAATTGACATATAAAAATTAAAAATAATTTCCCATACTAGGATTCGAACCCACATTCATCGCATCACTGATTACCGATCTGACTTCTTCCCACAACACCAACCGCAGCTTGCTGACAGCGTTCAGTTAAGTGTCATACAGCATTCCAGACCCATGCAAGAAATGCTATTTTTTCCTAAACATATACCATAATTTGAATTAGGCGATGATGAGTAGGCGTCTTCTCCTTGTGAGACAACCACATGGAGAATACGTTTGTCAACACTGCCTCTTGCAGACTGTTCGCATCTACGCGCCAAACGACGTGATTGGCTAACTTCTAAGCTAAATAACTCTGAAACGGCGCGACATATCAAATTTTTTTTCTTAACATCTATGTCTCAGTACAACCTGCCCTACAACATCCTGACAAGCATTTCAGACATTTTCAGACCACCCTGTATATATGAGTTAACACTTCAATTGACAGTTTCATTAAAATTCTTAAGGGTGTACTAACATTTAATCATAAAATACTGAAAATAGCAGAACACTAAAGTAACAATTGTTTTGACTGTGTTGTAGCAAACACCCTCAAGGGGTAGACTGATTAGGCCAGGGAGTGTAGGTATATTAATACAGAGGGTGGTTTTAATCAAACTTTCGCTAATTTAACTGTCGTAGATGGAAAACTATATCTTATGGATACCAAGCTATACCACCCACAAAACTGCCGGTAATAGTTGACATAATTTGACTTATTTCAGTTCACTTCACTCACTGGCTTTCTTCTGTAATATTTTGATCACAAAGTTTAAAAAAGTGTTAAACCAAACTTATCTTGTACCTGTTACCTACTGCTACAACCAATCTAATAATGATCTAACACAGCTTACCGCAAAAGTGGAAAGAGGAGCAAGGTCTTATTTTGTGCTGAAGAGAGAGAGAGATAAAAAGAGGAAAACCCTACATGGCACTCTGTGGTGTGACACTGTTCATTGGCTTTATTCCCCCAAATGTCAATAAGATGTCTGAAGATATGTCCACATTCCAATAGTTTTTTATAAAAAAAACTCTACAAAATATAGAATAATAGGATTAGGAAAGGACACACTATTGATGTAAGAAGGACAAACCGATGTTAAATTACATTAAAAAGAGCAGTTGTACATATGTAGGCACAAAATAGGCTCATGTTTACATTTGAAACCATATGCAGTGAGTGGAATGTTTGTAATTCTACGGGACCAAACTACATTGGTCATCAGCCTTACAAACTACTTAAACTAAGTTAAGCTTGCCTAAGGACAACACACACATCCGTGCCCGAGGGAGGATTCGAACCTCCGACGCAGGAGGCCACACGGTTCGTAATGTGGCACTCCAGACTGCTCAGCTACTCCTGCGCGGCTCAGCGAGCAGGCATGGTGTGCTGCTGGTTCACGGCATACATGATGCAAAACTATCTAGAGATGTTGCACAGCTTTATCCGGTACTACCAGATGAAGGTGTTAAACACATTCGCGTTTGCTTCATGGGATACCTGGCTAACCTTTTTCATGGCACAAATGTACAAATTGTCTTTAGTAGTGTTGTGAACATCCAGCACTTCCTCTCACACAATAACGGCATATATCTGCCTTTGGGAGTCTATAAACTTTGGTGCCCAAAGTATCCAACTGAATAAAAAAGGACAGACAGGTCAGCCTTTAAAAGTACATTTTGCTGAGCGTCTACTTTGAAAAAAGAAAAGTGCCAGCTCAAAAAAGTATAATTAGTCTGTACATGTTGGCGGAGCAGCACTCCACGCCTTCTTGCTGTCTGTGATTTCAAACTGTAAACACAGGCTTATTTTGTACCTGAACATACCACTGATCTTTTTAAGGTAATTTAACATCAGGTTTTCCCTTTTTACATCAATACTACACCTATTCCTTTTCTATTCTTGTTATTCAGTCATAGGTAGAATTTTACAAAAATTACCAAAATGCAAACATACTTTCATACATCTTATTAATGTTTCGATGCCTAAAGCCAACGAATGGTGTTAAGTCATAAAGAGTGCCTTGTTAGGTTTTTCCCTATTCATACATGCCTGTGCCCCCCTTTTCAAAGTCACTATTCTAACTCTTTCAGTAATTCTTGATACATTGGTCATGCATATAATCTGATTATGTCCTGCTATTAGGATGAAACATTTAATCAAGAATGAATAAACTACTTTGCAACAAAGACAACTTTAATAATACTCTTGAAGAATGATTCATACCATTCACGATCATGCTGTGCCTCAATGCATTCGGATGAGACACCACGAACTGGATGATGAGTAGAAGAGTACCAAGATTTTTCTTGATCAGGGACATCATGTATCCTGTTTACTGAAACTGGACCTGCAAATTAAACAGAAAAATTAGAGTCCTATTAAACTGAAGCTGGAAAAAAAAAGTCAAAATACTTTCATCTAATACCCTACCCTGTAAGTATTGTATATAAAGAAAAAGTTTAGCAATCTACTTTAAACCACATAGAAATG
Organism: Locusta migratoria; assembly: GCA_026315105.1. Lineage (NCBI taxonomy): Eukaryota > Metazoa > Arthropoda > Insecta > Orthoptera > Acrididae > Locusta > Locusta migratoria. The sequence continues at coordinate 76,264,265 of CM048755.1, read as the reverse complement.
GAGAAATTATCAAACTATGTTTTCACATTCTTGTAGCACACACAGGGGTTGGGTAACATAATTTGAACACTTGTATATTAACTTTTCACTTAAAGAACCTGTTTTCTTATTTGCAACAGACTCGAGTTATCTTTTGTTTTACACTTGTACTATAACATTCCTTTGAAAGGCCTGAGATGGCATTAGACCTCTGATTGTTGTGATTATGTGCTGATCTATGGCCAGTTGGACTTTACGGACTTCAGTCACCAGTCACGGTCCAATCATGGGCTCAAAATTAGTTGGTGCATCATTGGTAGAATTTGCCTGAGGGTACCCCAGATGTATAGTTATGTCACATGTTAACTAAAATAAAAACCCAAAGCAAAATACAGTGTCATTAATTAAGTACAACACTTAGAACTGAAAACATGTTTATTATGAACAATGATGATCAAACAGCAAAACAATGAATTCCTTATTGGAGTGTGCTGCCATTTAAACATACAATGAATACTCCAGAAATATTGGGAACATTCCAGAAACAATAAACACAAAATAACAAGCAAATGCTTATTAATGTGTTTGCCTGCCTGCCTGCCAGCCAGTGATACTAAACATAGCAGCTATTGTGACTGATTGGCATCCTACAGGCTAACATTTCAAATCCAGCCAGATAGTATGCAGTGCAGCTCATGGCACTGGTCACTACAGTTCCACACTTGCACAGATGTTCTCTCTGAAGCTGACTACAGTACCCTGGTTCTAGATCTTGTCAAATGTTTTCTGTATGGAGGTTTTCTTGTCACACAGTCTTCACAATGATAAGTATTGACAGTAGCTCCTCCCATCAAAGCCCCAAAGTCATCAAGTGGGTCTTCAGTTCCTTCGAATGAGAAGCCCCATTGTCAATCTGCACCTCACAATTGTAGTCCAGCTAAATGGGGAGAACACAGATGACAGCTCAAATTAACCATTTTTTGTGAACAGTTATCATTTGTAGACTATACAATTGGCTTGGACACTGGATGAGAAGAGATTGTCTGCTGATGGATGCTATGGAGGGAACGAAAAAGAAGATAAAAGTAGTAGTAGTACAAGAAGAAGCAGAAGATACCAGATGATTGACAGTATAAGGATAGAAAGCAAGTTTAAAAAACAAACAAGGAGGGTAGCAAACGATAGGACTGAATAGACAGCTGCATATGAAGACCTGCCTTAGGGTAGAACACTGATGATGATGATGATGATGAGACTATACATATTGTCACAGCATGTAACAACACTTTTACTAAGTTAACAATTTGGTACATTACAGGAGGATAATTAACCCTTTCGCAGCTGTGGGCATACATGTATGCCCAGCAGTTAGAAGATCCAGACGGCTACGGACGTACATGTACGCCTGGGGCCCGGGCGCACAATGGAGTGGCGGTGACTGTTTTACCCGCCGCTCAACTTTCCTGGTGTCACTGCCATTAACAGACCTTCTTTATTATGTCGGTAAGCACTACAGTTTTCACTTCTGGGTCTTCCTGCTCACGAGCCCTCCATCGGGCCCGTCCTGTATTTTTTGTTTGGCAATGGAACAGTGTTTCACTGTACTGTCGTTGCAATGTCAGAACATAGTTTATCAAACAAGGAAATAATGGACATCATGATGAATAGTAGTGACGACGATAGTGCTACTACAGACCTTTCTTTAGACAAAGAGCTGGATGTGTGTGAAAGTAACGTTATTTATCCAACACACATCTTCTGCAGAACATTCTTCTCCTTAAGAGGAAAAAGAAGATGAAGTGAGATTTCGACACGAAAATGATTGTATGACTGGTCAGATAATCGTCCTGCGACGAATTGCCACGATTTCGCGAACACTTTTAGTGGTTTAAAGGTAGATTTCGATGAATCAGCAACTGATTTAGATTTATTTATTTATTTATGTTGGTACTTTATCTCATTTGAATTTGTTTGAGCTATATCTAGATATGAAAAAGTTTTATACATTTCTCACAAAAAAAAAATGATGACAGTGCCCAGCAGATTAACAAGATGGAAACCTATAGACCCTCCAGAATTTTATTGCTTTTTGGCTTGTTCCCTCCTTATGTCAAGGTCCAAACAGTTAGCAGTGAATGAATATTGGGCAAAAGATTCCTTGCTGCAAACAACAGTATTTTCTGTCATAATGGCCAGAGACAGTTAAGGTTATGGCACTTAACTGAGGGGCCATCAGTCCCTAAACATACAAACTACTTATAAACTAACTTATACCAAAGACAGCACAAATATCCATGCCCGAGCAAGGATTCAAACCTCACGCATTGAAGCATAGCGCCTCAACGCTCTCGGCCACTCGATACTACGTTTATTACACTTTAGTGACAATTCGTCCACATCGCAAGATATTCTTGTGAAAATACGCATGATTGTGGATAACGCCAGAAAGAGATTCCGAGAGGCTGTAATCCCATTTGAGAACTTAGTAACTGACAAATGTTGCTACTTTTCAGAGGAAGGCTATGATTCAAACAGTATATTCCACACAAACGTTGTCATTTTGGGATCAGAATTTTCGTGCTTTGTAGCGTACAGACCAATTACATTGCAGATTATATTGTCTACACTGGTGCCGCTACTGAAGTAGAATCCGGAAATCCTGACTGTGGCAATTCAGGTGATGTCGTCGTCAGTTTGTTGTTACCATACCTCAGTAAAGATCATAGCATTTATTTAGACAATTGGTATTCAAGTCCTGAATTGTTCTTATGGCTCAATGCGAAGTGCACTAATCCGTAAAAATAGGAAGCGTTTACTACCTTTACATGATAAACTGAAGAAAGGGAAATACAATTGAAGTCTGGGGTGGACAGTAAATAGTTCTGGATGCTTTCCGTTGTAAATGGACCAGAGTTTGTTCAGAGAGAAAAAAAGAATCATAAAACAGGAGAAAATTAAGTGAAATCCACTTGCGTAGTTAGTTACAATTAGACAATGGGTGCGATCGATAGAACTGACATAATGTTAAGTTCCGTACAGTGCATACGAAAAACAGTGAAATGGTACAACAAAGTATTCTTTCATTTAACTGACTCGAGTATGCTCAATGCAAAAACTATTTTTGAAATGCAAGAAAAAGCCATTAGCGAAATTCCATTTGGAACTAATGTGTCAGTTACTGGAGAATTTTCATTCATAAACATCTAAAATCTAGATGGCACGGACATAAAAAAAAGGACAGCTCTTTTCAACTGAAAAATAAAAATTAACATTATCCCGGGTTCTTCAGAGCAACCTAGAGAAAGGAGATATCGTAGAGATGTTGTGTAGTGTGTACTGCCCATTCAAAACAGAAAATGACGCGAATCAGATGCAAAAAAATTTAATGTTGCTCTCTGTATGGTGCCATGTTTTGAAACATACCACAAACTAAGGAAGTATTAGTTTCTTCAGGTACCTTGAATGTTGAAAGAAAATAAAATAAAAGAAGTAAGACAAAAATAAAAACAATTGAAGTAATAAAAAAAGGTTTTTAACTCAGTCAGCAGCAGTCCAATGCCTGCGTCTGAAGTGGGAAACCACTAAGTCAATGTCTACTACTCCGTGAACATCTGAAAAATAAATCCGCTAGCAGAAAGCATGTAGAAGCTTATTATTGAATTATTTGGCATAGTGAATCGAATTTAGGCTTTAGTTTCAAACGAAGCATTCAGCCATCAATATTTTATTTTATTATTTCCATTTCATTATTAGATAATTATTTTTATTGTTTAATTCTCCATTATGCTACATGGCACGACATAAATTTCAATAAATATTTTTTATTTACGATTGTAGCTACAGCTGTCAGAGTTTGACAGGTCTTCCCTACGAAAAACTCACTGTAAAACAAAATGTTGCCAAACATACTCGACCGATGTTAATAAAACTTTCATATGTTGTAGTAACATATAGTCCACACTCCTGAAACACCACCTTCATGACCTAGATCGTGAACTACCTTTCCCTTCTGTTCCCATCCTTTCTTCTTCCATTCTCTCCCACCTGACGAAGGAACTGTGTTCCGAAAGCTTGCCCTTTTTGTCCCCTTTTTTCTGATTCTACATTGTGTTACTATCGGCGGTACAGCACAATGGTAAGTACTGGCCAGCCATTCTATCTTGTTTTTAACAATATTTATCATCTCTGAGGAGAATTTTCATCATTAATCAGATTTGAAAGACTGTTTCGTATCACAAACTGCAAATGCTGTGGCAGAGCAGTGAGATACAGATTTTATAAACAGTGTTACTGGGGGGCAGTCGTGTGGTTACCGCAACGTGAGACTAGCATGCCCACAGCAGCCGTGTGGCCGGATCAGCCGCCGCCGCTCAGGCCCGGAACTGGTTTCGCGCCGTCAGCCTGGCAGGCAGCCAGGGCGCTCGCCCCCTGCAGACGCCAAAGGGTTAATGGTCTGCCATTATGTGACTGGCTCTACTGGCAATGTTCCATTACAAAATCTCTTAATGGAGTTTAGTGATCCTTTAAATGCAGAAGGGAGTCTTTTTTCACAATTACTCTATGTAAAATGTAGCGACTTGAGTGATGACCACAGTTGCTTAAGCTTAAATTGGCACAAAAATCTGACAAATAAATGAAAAGAGAAATGTGTTTGATCAAGCTTAATCTGATATCCAATCGCATATAGAAACTGACTGCATATCCAAACTTATGCAATTTGAGAAGCTTTCCATTTAGTATGATCCAGGAGCTTTCTGAATTCTAAAGAGATCTGGTTTTTAGTAACAGTGTATTGTTTTTATTCCAATTTCTTTTGTTACACTTGGTGGTTAAATAAAACCTTCCATTAGCTTTAACTTTTAACGAAGAATGTTGGGATTTATACTCATCTGTTTGCATTACTGAACTTCCAGATACCACTGTTGCATAATAATAGATATGAATGTAATTAGTCTATTATCATTTTCTTTTCCAAAATTTCTGTTATTCTTTTTTCGAACTTAACTAGCTGAAGTCATTTTCTATTATTTGGTATTGCAGAAGTTGGTTTAATTAGCACATATTAATTAATTTGTGTCAGAAGTATATTGTTAAAGTTAAGATAGTATGCTAATTAGTATTTCTGTTAAAACTAATTAAATTCTTTTCTCATAATATTAAAGTAGGTATTACTGTGTTTCACAAGTAATGTTAGGAATGTATTGTCCTCTTTAGTTTCGTATAATTACCATTAATTATGAAAGTATTGTTGATAAACCTATTTTGTTAAATAGGTAAATGAAATACTATTAATTGCACCGAGATTTGTATATTAATTTAATCAGTATTATTTACGCTATCTTTTATTATAGCCAGTTGCATGTAATTGTTTACTTTTCCATTAGAATTAATGTAATGAACTCTATTAACAATACATAATTTTCAGTGACACTGTTTGCAAGATATAAATAGGATGTGTTTGCGACACGTAAGAGAGTATTGTTTCATCCATTGTCAGAGCCACAATCCACGCTAGTTCACAGTATTGTTTCGGCCGCGATCTAAGGCACAAGACACGCCAGTTGGAACTTTAATTTTGAACAGTTATGTAAAAGTTCATCAGTGTTATCAATGCAGAAAGTGCATCTATCATGATTAATTTATATTTGTAACACACTGTAGACTTCAGACTTGAGTATTCCACACACAGACAGTGAAAATTAATATTATTGATGTGTGGAATGTGCATAGTTGGTTTTAATGGATGTAATTAATGAGATTTGTAAGCTGGCCATAAATGGGGACAACTGGGTGTCTATGAATAATTAAAAGTATCAAAGAACTGCAATTCTGTGTGCTACCTTCGTCATTTGTAGTGAGTTAGTTTTTGCACCATGAGATTTCAGCCAGCTGCTACCAAGAGCAACGATCATTGACAAAATCGAGAATCATCAATCTATGACCAGGTAACGGCCCAAACTGATCTTGGAAGCATTAAATCTTGAAGTGTTGTTTCTTTTGATGATGCTTGCCTTATTTTATTATACACAAATGAGTCCACTTTTAGTTTCTGTGAAGCTTTAACAGTTTAGTTAGGCTACAAATACAATTTGTAGACCTACTTCAAATTACAATATATGAACTCTTACTATGGTCATGATGTGTCCAGTAACCCATACGTTCCAACTCTGGGTGGGCACATGAAGCAAGTGTTGGATAGTGATGTCCTCCATATTGTCCTGGTATGAAATGTGGCTGATAGTACCCATGCCTGCAAACATAGCAAAACAAGTGTATGGAGAACAATCATTTGTAGCTGTTTAAAAACTATGGGATACACCAGAACATAAATATTATTGACACAATTGAGATTCATTACCAGCAAAAGCTACATATCTTCAGTCAGCAGGTTTACAAGGATTATGGTGTAGTAAGGACACTTTAATTTAAAAGAATATTGAATGGTGTAATGAAAGTGACAATTTGTACTGCAGAAATAAACAGTCTCTGTAAAATTTGCATAATACAGTTATTCAATTTAAGACATACAACAAGCCAACCTTTAATGAGGCAGACACATTGTCCAATCTCCTTTCCCTTTTTTATTAACAAAGGAAGTTCAAAGTAATGAAGGAACCCTGTGTGTGTTTAATTTTGTAAGACACCGATTGATACTCACAGATTGAAGTGCTATGATTCGATAACACTAAACAGTGGTATTATTTTTCAGATTTCCCATCTTTATGGACAAACATGGAGGTGATTATTCATGAGAACTTAACACCTAAGGCTTAGTGAAAACAATACTATAAGTGTTCATGGTAGTTAAGGGGACCAATATGAGGGACTCCCTTTCCTTACTTCTGCCTTCATGGTGAATTTATCAATTGAAATAAGTACAATAAAATTAAAAAAAGACAATAGAACACCAGAGAACTGACGGACTGCTAAAAGAGTAAACAAAGTGTACATACGCACACACTCCCCCGCCCCCCCCCCTCCTAGTTGCATACTATAACTTTTTAGGTAGTTACATCACTTTGTGTACTTACATAATTTGTATTCTGACAATAATGGGTACCTTGAAATATATGATAATTTATAAATGAATATCCCACTACCATAACACCTAAAAAGTAAATAAATAAATACAAAAAAATCCAGAATACTACTACTATTGCTACTATTAACATTATGATGTAGATAAGATACCTTTGGTGCTGAAGGGTGTAAACAGCTTTCGGATCCTGTGGGTGCCTCAAAAAGACATTCTGTGAGGCAGAATGTCTGAATATAGATACACCATCAACTGTATCATCATGATTTTGATGCCAATAGTTTGGACTGCGTGAATCTGTTTCATTTTCTACCTTTTGGATTGGCAGTGTACTGGTGCCTATATCTGAAAATGGAAACAAAGAATTGTACATAAAACAAATCTCAAGTAAATGCCTTAAAAAGACTAACAGTTTATGTAGCAAGACAAATACATAATTTACCAGTTCAATTAAACACTTGTGTATTAATTTATAAACTTTGTTACTATTATGTATACCTTTTGTAGTACTGTGATAGTAATTGACCTACTTACAAAAACATTTGTGGCGATGAATACAGCTAGTCCCAACGTCTTTCATAAAAGGTTTCTCTCAAATGCCCCCCCCCCCCCACCCCCACCAATATAAATATAAAACTTAAATGAATTATTGTTGCTAAATAGAGAATTAGACCACAGTCTTTGTAACAAAGTGTGATTGAATAAATGGTCTCTAGCATGGAAATATGCATTACCATACATAAGTTCATCAGAGTTCCTTATCCTCTCCTTGATCAATCCCTACTATCAGAGTTTTTATTATGAAGACTTGAGTTTAAGCTTTAATTACAAATGAAAACAAATTGACTTACATCAGTCTCTTCCTTGTTTTATTCTTTTTTGGATTATATGGAACAATTTGGTTTTAAAGTTCAATTTACATTTTTTTATTTTAGATTGTGTGATTTTGGGTGCCTTCACTAGTAATTTAACACTTTAAAACTATGTAGTCCGATATTTATCAGATTTTATTGAATTTAATAGGTTATAGCCTCTGGATATCTGAAATCACAGAATTTTTTAATTATTCCCAAAATTGTTGTGTGATTTTTCTAAAGTAACTTTTTCTCTTCCTAGGCTAAACAAACAACAGCAAGTGTAGGTTTGTTTCAAAGGTTTCTTTCATGGCTGTAAGGAGTTACAACCACTATTATCATATAGTGTGATATGGATTTTATAGACAGTATACTGAAGAGAGGTTTTGAGCGTGTTGCGTCTTGAGGTTAGCAATGGGTGCAGTAGCAGGATCGGGAGCTACGTTGCCACAATCAGGTTTGAAGGAACGAAGCACTCAATGTTTTTCTGTTTTGTTGTGTATGGAATCCATTTTCATTACCTTTCATCAAAGAGATAAATGCTACTGGTTACTTTAGCCACAGCTATGCAGATGTTTTAGTCATAGTAATACTTGGAAAAATTGCAAGTTTTGTTATAACAATCACATAATGTACTCTGAACATAGTGCCAAACTGATGCAGAAAACAGGTTCCAAGGGTCGCTCACAGGAAAACTGCTGTAGTACTTTTCACAAGGTGAATAAATTGTTTAATTTTACCGACCTGAGAAAAAATTGCCCCCATGTTTAGGACACATACTGCAATCTTAAGCTCTTTGACAAAATTCTACCTGTAAAGTAGTAAGTGAAGTACCTAATTGGTAACCCTGGATGCATATATATTATGGACTCCTCACCCGAAGAAAATATTTTGCAAGGTCCTCATACATGGACTAGAAGAACCTGTGCTAATTATTGTTGTTGTGTGATTTTTTAAGGGGACTAAACAGCAGGTCTTTCAGTCTCTTGTTCTTAGTTGATATGTAACAACAAAAGACAATAATAAAATAACACACAGCACCCAGAGGGAATGAAACCCGAAGTATACAGTGCAGCAACAAATGCTACAGTAACAACACAAAGAAGGAAAATACAGAAGTAGAGGAGCAAGTGGTTATCTTAACTAAACATTACAGCAGGATATCATGGCTGACTGATCTCAAGGACAACAAAGGATGAGCCAGTCACTCTGCACATACTAAAATATCCAGCTAGAAGCAGGGTAGGCAATACAAAAGTGGGGAACAAATTAAAATTGTTGGAGGGGTGAGAAATTGATATGTTCTTGTTAAGATAACCACCATAAATTGAATGATATAAAGCACCTGCGTAGATAAAACATAAAATACAGTCAGCAACTGAGGAATCACCACTAAGAATTAAAGGAAGGTGGAAGGTAGATTGAAAGACGGCCGCAAGGGAACTAAAAGGGGGCAAGTACAACAAGTAGTGGACCCTGTCAGAGTGCCACAGCTACACTTGGACGGGTCTTCACGATGTACAAGATGGCTATTTGTTAGTGAGATATGGCCAATATATAGGTGTCAGAGGACAACCGAGTCCCTACGAGAGGCCTGCAGTGAGGACTTCCACACACCCATAGAGAATTTGACTGCACGGAGCTCGATCAGCACGCTTAAGTCAGACCATTCTGAACTCCAAGCCACAAGGACCTTGCAACTGAGCGCAAAAAGGATATCCCTTTCTGGGAGACCAATCTCCGGGGGCCGAGAAACAGTGGCCTGCTTGACCAGCCAGTCAACATGTTGGTTTCCCAGGATGCAAGTATGGACCGCATCCAAACGAAGACCACTGAACAACCTCGACTTGCCAAGAGTGAAGATGGAGTCGTAAATAGACTGCACCAAAGGTTGGCAAGGGAAACTTTGGTCGAGGGCTTGAAAGCCACTCAGTGATTCACTACAGATAACAAATGACTTTCCAGGGCAGTCTCCAAGATATTCAAGAGTATGAGAAATAGCGACCAGCTCTGCAGTAATAAAACAATTTACCCATGAGACAAGGAATGCTGCTCGATGTGGTCACCACAGACATACACATACCCATCTACTACGCTTGGCCATCTACTAGGTAACCATAGGTATAGACAAATTCTGCACCACGGAACAAGTTGAGAAGTGTCAGAAACTGGTAATGGAGATTTACTAGTGAAACTGAGGCTTTTGATTTGTGGGACAAATCCATACAAAGCCGCATGCGTAGTATGGACCAAGGAAGGGTATGGGAATGGTAGTGGAAATAGGGAAGGATAGGAAGGGACTCTAGAGATGAAAGAAGGGAACAAACCCAGACCACAATTGGAAGACCCAACCTGAGCTGCCATTTAGGGAAAGGGACTGCAACAGCTGGAAAAAGAAGTCACAGATTTGGGTTGTGGGATGAAGCACGTATACAGGCAACGTATGAAACAAGCAGCTGTTACCGGTGGAACCGCATGGGAAGGAGTGCCAGCTTCAACAAGGAGGCTTGTCACCAGAATCGTGCGGAAAACAATGGTTACCAATCGAACAGCATTATGGAGAATAGAGGCAAGGAACCACATTGCTGAAGGGGGAAGTGGATCAGGGCCTTATAGAGCTGCAGGAGAGTTGAACAGGTGGCTCCCTAAATAGTACGGCTGAGGCAGTGAAGGACATTAGGATATTGCCAGCACTTTTGTTTGAGCTGACAAAGGTGGGGCATCCAAGTGAGCCAAGCATTGAAGAGCATGCCTAGAAAGCGATGCAACTCCTCAACTTGAAGTAGCTTGTCAGCCAGGTATAGCTCTGTGTCAAGGTGAACTACCCAACAGTGACAGAAGAGCATAAGTCAGGTTTTAGATACAGAGAATTGGAAACCATTGGCAAAGGCCCAAGAGTGGGCCTTTTGTATGACTCCCTGTAGACGTGCGTAACACTCTGTCATGTGCTAGGCCAAAGCTTTCCAAACTGGGTGTCGTGACACCCTGGGGTGTCGCATATTAGTATCAAGGGTGTCGCGAGACTAACAAATTTAGACTCTAAACAAAAACAAAAACTTGTCATAAACTAACACAAAATATCCTTCTCTTCATACTACCCTGAAGACTCGCCTGCAGCTAATCATCCTTCTCTTCATTCAGTGCACCACAGTTCACGTATTAAAGAAATGATCGGTGCACATTAATCGCTAGCTCAGCCGCTAGGCGGCAGCTCTGCTTCAACAGCAGTAGACACTCAGGGTTCATACAAGCAGCTGCCAGTTACCAGATTCCAGCAAACTGCGCATTTGCAGAGCTGCTGCTGATACTCAATAACAGCTCTTCCCATCCACAGTTTGCTGGAACTGGCAGCTGCTTGAACGAACCTTCACTGTAGTCTGCTTTCCTTCTCAAAAAGCTGCACCAGAGTGTTTTTTAATGGATTTATCAAAGCCACATCACCCTCGGTAGCGTTTCTTACAATTAAATGTCAATCAATGACACAGTGGCTGTAAAAGCTATCACAGATTGTAAAAGCAGTCACAATTGTCCACTGACTAAAGCTATTCTGTAGTCATGTTTAGTATGGAGTATGGCCGGGTGATTAACGGAGAGTAGTATTTTAAATGCAGTGATCGTTGGTTTGAACCCTGGTATGCATTAATATATTTTTCTCTCAGTTTCCTGTATGTAACAGATTCTGGGACCAGAAATGACATTCATATTCTTACTTGTCACAAATATTTATCCATTTTTTCTCCGAATATGTCAGGACTTCCAAGGTCATGGTGAAGCAAGAACCTAACAATAGAACTTAAATAATAATTCATCACTTTTCATAAATACATCCTCTTTATTTCTGAAAATAATGTGATAATATTGAACTGAAAGGGAACAGCCACTGTACTGTTTAAATCAGAAATCCGACCAGCTAATTTCCAGATTCAATCGATCCAGCAAAACCGTATCTGGTGCTGACATGTACACACGACAGCGAAAAGCGGTTTCTGAAATTCAGTTTCCGTGTTTCGGAAGTTGGGTTGTACGTAGAAGAAGCAAGTATTACTATGTGAGTTAGGCATTGTCGTCTTCAGTGTTACTCTGTTGTACATCTCCGTAGTTCCTAATGTTTCCTTTCCTTGCAATGAGTGTACGTAATTGCTGCAGTCAGGATCAACATTAAACATGTCAATGCGTACAAGGATTTCAGTTTCATTTACAAACTACATTTAAGCGATACTTTATTTCCGTACCCCCACCCCCCACACTAGAACCATCTAAATTCTACCATATATATTTATATTGGTGAAAGGGTGTCGCATAAAACTGTAAGCAATAAAAGGGTGTCACCATAAGGGAAAGTTTGGAAATCTCTGTGCTAGGTTATAGTGATGGGGTCAGTGCGGAGGGTACCCTGAATGTGGAGACGAGGAATTTCTGCCGAAAAGGTTGTGAGCAAACTTGAGAAGGGGAGGCTCGACAACCGATGGTAGCACTGTACCTGTCTAAATAGTCCTGTTTACCTTACTGGATTTGTCACCAAGCTTGGGGCCTGAGCTGTTTGAAAGCAATCAGATGCTCTGAACAGAAGGATGGATCAGTGATGCTGAAGCGCCCATTGACATACCCAGATGGCCTCAGTAATTTCCGGTATCCACCAAGGCACCGACTTACAATGGAGCAAGCCAGGGGAACATGGGACAGTTCCCTTGGCAGTGGAAAAATGGCAGCAGTGATCTGCTGAACTGCCATATCAATTTCAGTGGGAAGCAGAGCAGCAACCACAGCAGCCAAGGTGTAAGCTGTTCAGTCTGCCCTGTGGAGAGACCACTGGGGAAGGCAGTATGCAGACTGAAACTGAAAGAGAGAGAGAAGGATGGAAAAGTGGTCACTACCACATAGGTCATCGTGGATCCTTCAACTGAGATGCACGAGAATGCTCGGGATACAAACAGAGAGGTTAATAGCAGAATACGTGCAATGCAATGTGTTAAAATGCATGGGAGCACAGGTGTTGAGAAGGCAAATCTCCTGATGTGTCAAGAGTGTCTCAATGTCCCTGCCGTAGCCGGAGGTCTGGTTCCACCTCACAAAGGGTGGTGGGCATTGAAGTCCCGCAAAAGGAGAAACAGTGGGCAAAGTTGGACGGCCAAGGCAACAAGGTAAGAGAGAGAGAGAACCTCATCCAGGGAGAAGTAAACAGAATAGATGGTGACAGCCTACATTGCCTGGATTCTGACAACCATTGCCTTTAGAGCCATGAGGAGTGGTACGAGGGTACTGGGGACCTCATGATGACAGTGACAAGAACATAGACGCAGACACCACCATATACCTTGTCATTGGCTGAACAGTTTTTATAGTAGTCCTGATAGCCATGAAGGGCAGGGGTCTACTGGACAGGAAACCAGGTTTTCTGTAGAGCTAAACAGATCACAGGGAAGTGGCACAATAACTGTCGCAACTCAAGACAGATGGTAGAAATAACCGCCGCAATGAGGCTCCTGGCATTCCGAGATGCCATGAATAAACTAAGGATATAGTTTAAGCCTCGGGTCCACCTTTTGTCACCACTTGAGTGCAGTGGTATCCATATTGATCAATTCTGAGGTTTCAGTGAGTGCTAGGTGCTCAGTGATTCCTAGGATCTCCACCCTATCCTCAGAATCTGAAGTCGCAGTGGCCAGTAGCTAAGATGCCACTGGAAGTACTTTTTTAAATTCTGTTTCTTCTCATTTCCTTTTATTCTATCTGTTCCTTACGTTGAGACCACTGGGAGAGCTTCTCCGAGGTGACTATAGGCACTGATAAAGATTGGGAAACTCTTCGAACAGCAGCATGTGGATGCTTCAGCCACCAGCTGGGATTCACTTGTAGAAGCCTCAAAAGGAGGAGGCCATTGCTTCTCTGGTGGAGGGATGTAGACTGGTTGAGGCGAGGTTGCTCCTACAGATGTTGGGGGAAAAACAGAAGAAGGGGTCACCCACCCATCACGGGGGGAGTTTGACGGCCCGTGTTCCCCACAGGGGGGGGGGGGGGAGGGAGGTGATACTTAAGATGCCATCATCCCCAAAGAGAGCAGTGATGATGTGACAGCATCAAGTGACATTACCATATGTACAGGGTGTAGCCACTAATATTTCTTTCTTGCCTAAGTGTACATCAATTTGTCCAGGGTTTTGATCTCCATGATCTTCCTTTCTTTGTGGATCTTTCTTTCTTTGTGGAGAATTCTACCATCTCCCGAGCAATGTGGTTGGTGTACTGTCTACAATTCACACAGATGGAAGGGAGGTTACACATGGGGCGTCCAGATGTGATTGCTGCCCACATTCCCTGCATAGGGGGGCTGGAAGTACATCAGGAGGACATGTGTCTAATTTTCCAGCACTTAAAGCTCCAACATGAGGAACATATGGCTTTACATCACACCAGGAAATCATAACTGACTTTTTTTGGGCAATGTATCACCCTTAACAGCCAAGAAGAAAGCACCAGTTGCAACCCTGTGATCTTTTGGTCACCTATAAATAAGCTCGACGAAGTGGACACCTCGTCACTCTAAGTTGACATGCAACTCTTTGTTGGACTACAAAAGGAGACTGTGATGGTAAATTATACCCTGGACCATGTTCAATGACTTATGGGGTGCATACTCACAGGAACATCACCCAGTTTGTTACAGACAATTCCCACAACTGGGCAAGCGATGCTGTTTGTATCAAGACAGACTCATTTTGCATCTTAGACAAAGACACCACTTTCCCAAACTTGTCTCTGAGTTACTCAACAAATAACAGAGGTTTAGTTGGTAAGAAAGATTCCTTATCTGACTGTGTACAAACAAGATATTGGGGTAAGTATGAGTCAGATCGGTTGATGGCCCTACATACCTCCCATAGAATAGTCAGGGAAGGGAACGAGTTAGGGTCGTATGTTGTTGCATTGAACTCTGTCCTGCAATGCTTAGAGACAATGGCGGCTGTTCGACCTCCAGCATTTAACATCTGACGCTTCATGAAATTCCCACAAACAGCTAGGGAAAACTTGAGATTCAATTTATATATCCTCGTGACCCAGGCAGTTAAGCTAGAATCTCAGGGCTCTGTAACATACAAGGTTCCACTGCCGAACCATAAAGTGGTCACTGAGGCATGCACAAATCTTACAGTTGGATGGCTGTTAGGTGCGACACAGTCCTCACCTCAGGGCCCCCCGGGTTTGCAAAGCAAAACTCAGCAATTTAAAGTTGAGTCCCCTGAGGGGACCTGTGGTAAAACTGAAGTTTAAGGCCCAGGAGCATGCACTGGATGTACTCCTCTGTAATGAGACCTATGACGACTTACAGGGCTACAGTGTGGTGAGATAAAGTAAAACACAAGGTGTTTTTTTTTTTTTTTTTTTTTTGGAAGATTGGAAAGATGGAGAGACTGACCTGTCTGTCCATAACAGATGGGTTTAGCAACACATCAACTACACCTTCGAGTTACAATGGATGCAACAGCATATTTTTTTTAAATTTTTTAACATGACATATCTAGGATAACCAAAAATCCATACTAATAAAATGAACACGGTAAATATATGAGTGGCCACAGAAATGCCACCTGACTCTACAATAACCTAAGTTGCCCCAATATATCTTTCAAGGTAATAATTGGAAGCAGAAAGCAGTGGAAGATAGAACCACAATACCATTCAGAAGCCACACACTTGTTCAATGATACATTGAAAACCGACATATGCAGGGTACAGCCTAGACTTTAGGGTGGACTCTCTCTATGAATACGAGGACTGTGCAACCCTAAATTCATTCAGACAACCAATCCGCCCCTGCAGCTAGATCAAAGGTTGCTGCAGAACTCCATAAAAACACTCTTGAGACTAGGGGAATGTGACAGGGTAACTCTGCTGTGAGTCGCTGATCAGTCACAGATTAGTGTAATCTACAAACTGATGGACTGGTCAAAACATGAGCAATAACTCCATTTGTTGAACTGGAATATGTCCCAACCATCACTAATGCAATGGTAAAATCAGAGCTATGTAGCTGGATTGGGAGGCAGCACAGAATAATGGCTGAAGACCCAAAAACAAAAACATGGCTAGCTAATGACATCAAAGTCTCATTTTAAGAGTTCTGCAATCCTGGACCTTAACAGAAGACTGATTTAACTCTCGGTAGGACTAATGCCTGATGACGAGAGCTTCAAGAACTACCTGCACACAGTGGATAAAGAGAAATAAGCCTCTAAGTGGAGACTATGTGATGATGGGAATTAAACTACAACACATTTAATCATCCACTGTCTGTCACTGATGGGAAAAAGGGAATATTGATGCCATTAAGCCCTGACAAAATTGTGTCTAAAAAAATAAGTAAAGGCTCTCCCTCTCCTCTTCCAAATGGTTACCAGCTGGTTTTAAGGAAGAGAAACTGCATAATAGATTTAGTTTTGTTTTGAGTAACTGTAGTCTAAGACCCCCGTTGTTTTGTCTCCTTGAGTAAAAAATCAATAGGTATTCTCCAACACCCACTGGAAGATCAGGATGAAATATGGCTGTATATGTAACAACAGGACACAGAAAGCAAGTGGCAGCCACAACTGTAGTACTTGATGATGATGCTGCCCACTGGAATATGGAGGTGGACATTTTGTACTTGAAGGCTAAATATGACAACATGAATGAACAGAACTATAACTATTGATGCCATAGACACCTGAAAACTACGACAGACCATTGGCAGACTTATCAACAGCAGTTGAAGGGATAAGCGAATCTAATTGTTCAGAAATTCTATTTCAGTTTATGTTATTAATTCATCTAACAATGTTAAGAAGATAATTTTCATAAATTTAGAGTTTGTTAACACAGGTACATAAATATAATTACACTAAGGCTGATCATTTGATCATCACCATCATTATATTATTATTATTTTCACTACAATAAATACCATTTAGAGCAACATTGCTTTTAATGTCATATTGGCTATAACATTGAAATCTTAAACCCCATCCAAATCCTTTGTAAACAATGTACTTAAAAATCAGTCATTATGACTTCCATATAAAGCAATGTATTGTTTACTCATTTTCAGATGATTATACTGGCTATAGCATACACCATTCATTTTAAGTTGTTACATATTTTGAGATTACTAACAACAACACTAATGCTTATTTTCAGTCTTTTGGTTTCTGTCAATTGTAGGTTTCAAATCAGTATGTGTGTGAGCCGATGTACCTGAAGGCAAACCAAATAAATGACTATGTAAGAAGAGGCCTGTTTTGTAGTTTACAAGCCAAATGATATATTCAATTTCAATGGAACTGAATTCAAAATATTCTAAGCTGCAATGGTTGAGATGTTAGAATGTTTTGAATTCATAAAATTACAGCCGTTAATGTCAACCAATGGTGGTGTTCATTCAGACATGTCTGAAAATAACAGACAGCATATCAATAATTGTATTCAATGAAACTGGCTTGTTCAACATGACCCTGATAAGACACTGAAATTTAAAGGTGAATAGTGTTTAGATGACAAAATGTCTGAGACCAAATCACTGTTATGCAAACTGATCAGAAAATTGAAAATCTAGAGATTTAAAAAAAAACATCTCCCTACCTCTAGTTTATGAGATGCAAAATATTGGTTGACACGTTACATTTGAAGTGTATATTGAAGGAAAGGGGCTCATTAACATCTTAGAAGTTTTCTAGGAGAAGCATTTGAAACCTTTGATTCTGTACATACCTTGTGTTTTACAAAATATTCACGAGTCACAAGAAATTGTTTTCTCACAACAACAGTAGTCCAAATTAAGGTAAATACTGACCGAAACATGTGGCAGTCAGATTGACAATTCAGAAAAAATGTTTACGAGCCTCTTCTTTCCATGTATCCTTCATTTGTAGCAGTAGTTGCGGATTGCGTAACTGGGACTCGCGGCTCGAATCAAATACACGAATCAAATACACAAAAAATGATTCTGCTGGTCGGTAACTGCCTCGCTCATCCAATAATCAACAAAGTATACAACTTAAAGCTTGTGTTCAGTTCTACAACCAGGGTGGCTATTCGAAGTCCACAAGAAATTTCCCTGAGAATTCCAGGTCTTTTCTGGCTCTACTTGTGACATTGTATCCTATACCATTTCATCAATGCAAAACAATAGTGATATTTTAATATCAACTACTTAAATAAACCTTTCCATAAATGTAAGCACTTAATGACAAGTAGTCAACACAGTACAGGAAAACATTTTAGGGAGGCAAAAATTTCCAAACAGCATGCACAAAATTTAAATATGTGTGTACACAGGTGTAGCTGTTTTCCCATTTGTATTCAGTATGCTGCTACAGCAATTCCTTTAAATGGGATATGTAATGCATTTTCATACTGGCTTCAGATCTGAAAGTGAAGATACACATTTGTAAAAGTTGTCCAGATGAAATGGCAACTATAGTTCAAGATGTAGTAAATTTTAATTGCTGGAGCTTATGCCCTTGGTAACTTGATGATTTTACTGGTGTTGCTATAAGTGGGTAAACTCAACTCTAAGTGAAAGATCGGCATTTGTCTCTGAGTGCAGTCAACATTAAGCTCTTCCCAAGATGCCCCTTGTTAAGAGTAAAGGTGACAACACTGCATGAAACAGCAGATGCTGCCACCTCTTCACTGCTTCTCACCTCTGAAAGTTATAATGTGGGTGCAAGGCCATTCCCAACAGCCACTACACAAACTGGCAACTCACATGAACAAACAGAACTTTTAGAAACATTATTATTTAACAACACAGTAGTTACACTTCAAACCGTACTGCAATGCAGTCACAATTACATGTAGCATCAAAGGCCACAAAGAGAGAGAGAGAGAGAGAGAGAGAGAGAGAGAGAGAGAGAGAGAGAGAGAAAACCAACAGAATTCCCCCCCCCCCCCCCGAGATTTTATGAAATTACCCCAGATAATCCTGATTTTTTCAGGTAAAATATAAATCCTTGAGAATCCCATGTTTTCAGGGGAAATACCACCTTGTAATGCAATACAGAGAACTTCAAGTAATGGAAATGTTAGAAAAATCAATGATGGTAAATAAACAGTTTTGAATGTTCTTGAACAATTTTAAGGGTACCAAAACCAAGGGAAAATGTCACTCAGAAGACAAATGCCAAACTTTTTAACATGCAAGATTGCAAGGACTTTCTTCATTGTTCCACTCGGACGGAAACATGTTTCCAGCAATGAAGAGGAGGATGATATTCCTCTGGTGGAATTAGTAGAATAATTTTGTCAATCTTTATCAAATCGTGAAGTAGAGGACTTCAGCCAGGTGGATAACAAATGTTATCACGCTTAGTGAGCGAAGAAATGTTTTTAGCTAACATCCAAAGTCAACATAAGAATAACAAAAATGAAAATGGCCTAGTACAGTTTGTTGTGCCATCAATTAATGAAGCTCTCAGGGCAGTGAAAACTTTACAAAAATTTCTTATTTTCAAAGATGAGTTTAATAGAATGACAATAACAGGATGTTAAAATGAATGCATTAACAAATGCAAAATGTGTATGCACATTTTAAATGCAAGAAGCAAACTAAGATAACCAATTACCTCAAACAGGACTGTATACTGTAGTACCTGTTGCTGCATTGCTTTTTAAAGTTAAAGCAACTGGTTAAAAACTAACCAACACTTTGTTGTGATTGGAGAGAAATAGAAGACTAAATTCCAATCCTATTTTTTCAAATTAAAGAAATTGAATAATAATAATAATAATAATAATAATAATAAAACAGAGAAAGTGTAGGCCTTTGTGTAGTTAATGTGTAGAATACTGTCTTTTCATTCATGGCTATTATACTATACAGTACTAGCGAGCTGCACCGTCTTTGCAGGGTAGCACTAATTACTGCAGCCAGATGACTTCTCCTATGTGGACTGAGAAGGCTGTGTGCTGATAGTGCCGTTATAGTTCACTCTTTCTACACGAGAAGTGCTAATTTCTTTCGAAGTGCAAGACCTAAGCTTTCATGTATATGTTAAGACTGTGATATTAGAATGTAAATATGAATTAAACATGCTGAGGATTGTATAAACCTGGTATTCATTCTGTTGAATCATATTACATAGAACATAGCAATCAATAAAGCGTTTCTGGAAACACTGTAAAGTTGAAAAATCAGAGTAAATATCTTTTCCAAAGACTAACTATTGTTCCATATTTCGTGTTATATTCATCAAATCAATAAATATTTCGATTCGATCACTACCAAACTTCAGAGGATCACCCACTGGGCTAATCTGACGATTTCCTTAAGGTTTTATCAACCCTCATGGAGTCAGCGAAAATAACACACACACACACACACACACACACACACACACACACACACACACACACACACACACACACACACCAATTTTAAACACACTCAACATTTTATGTCATTCATTTTTCAAGACCATGTTTGGCAATATTGAAAAATTTAAATTATTGCTTATTATTTTTTCAATTATTAAAGATTTTTATATTTTGCTGATATGATACTGTAATGTATACTACATTTATGCTACTTTTAGATGTTTTAACTTTATGGCAAAATTTTTATATGAAAAAAGTAAAAACCTGGTTTTTGCAATTACAGGTATTGGCTGTAATAAATATAAACTGTAAGTCTCTTTGACAGTGTTATACCTGTGTTATAGCATTAACTAAATTGTTTGTCTGTACTTCACAGAACATGATAACAATATTCAATAGAAAACACTTCCTACTATTCCATAAAACTATTTTTATGTGGTGATGAACAAAGTTTTAGGTTCTTATGCCACTGTCACACGAAGAAAATGTCACAAATGTACATAAAATTGTGAGAGACACATACAAATATTCAGAATGGAAACTGCAGATAACACACACACACACACACACACACACACACACACACACACTTGTAGCATTCCACAGCCTTCATCAGTACAGAACACACAATCATTCCTACAATAATAGGGACAACTACCTACCACACAACCGTCATCTCTGTCTACTGCATTCTGAGTAACACTCAGCAGTAAGTGTGACTCATAATGGGGTTGGGAGGGGAGAGAGACATGCCTTATGAAGTATGTAAGTACTGGAGGGGGGGGGGAGAGGAGGAACCAAATGTGGAGGAGTACAGAAGGAGGCTAGAAGTGTAGAAGGAAGAGGACAGGAACTGTTGGATGTGAGGTGTGCAGGGACAATTGAATTAACATAAGTTGTGGATAATTTCAGTATCGGGAATATACTGTAAAGATAACTCCCATCGGTGCTGTTCAGAAAATCTGGTGGAGGGGGGAAGGAGATCCAGATGACACAGGTAATGGGGCAGCCATTGAAATCAAGCATATTATTCTCAGCTGCATGTTGCACTACAGGGTGGTCCCACCTTGATTATGGCCTGAATTTTCCTGATGGCCTCATGATTGTTGATAGTCATACCAACATAAAAAAACTTGCAGGAGAGTTGGTAAATCACATGGCTGCTTTCACAGATGGCCAATGTGGCAGCTGGCCTTATTCTAAACTTAAGCTTTTAAATCAAACAACTGTAAGTTAAACCTAATCTTCCTTCCTTAAAATATAGAATTAATAAAGGAAAATGCTACACAAAAGGCAAAAAACTGTTAAGAGTGAAAATGCATGATTACAGGTGCAGATGATGAGCTGTACTGTTGGGATACGGCTGAGAAAACTGTTGATGAGCACACCAATATACTCCTTAAATATATACGGAACTGGGGGATGTTTGTTCTGCTTACATAACTTGTGACATTAGCACCTGACACTGCATGTAACTGTATTTATTCTGCAGCAAGGGAGGTTCGGAGTTAAGCCAAACCTGGATAATCAATCAACACATGGTGAAACAAAATCCATTACTTCATTACCTCATTGGGCCAAAATTTTATACCACAACGTGTGATTAATAAACATTTTTATGGGTGTAAATTAGAAAATCAGTCATGAGGAAACTGTCTTAATGTGCACTAATGTAAGAATGGGAAAAACATAAAATTTATAACTAAATGTTGGTGGAATAAAATGTTAAAGAGAGAATATGTTAAAAGACATACCACAGTCTAGTGGTGGTCTTGGTTTTTTTCTTTGCTTCAGTGTCTTGTGTGCCTGGCGGCAATTAGCCAGCTGTGCCTTCAGTTCTTGAAGACGTTCATATGCGAGTTGGTAGTCCTGTCTACGCTTACGGCGTACTGCTTTGCTTGCATTTGGGTCATTTGCTAGACCGAGTGCCACTTCCACAATACCACTTTGAATCTTCAGTGCCAGTTCCAATGTATCAATAGTTTCTTCCTGAAAAATAAATTAAACTTGTCAAATCATTCTTATAATCATTTTCTAGTATGTAATTCTGGGTTGATTACTGGCACACAACAAGGGCAATATTTTTTCTTTCCTTCAATTGTCATACAACATTCACATTCCTGATTAGTATAAAATTTAGTTCACTAACTATTAACATACCCACATACATTATGCATGCAAAGTAAATAAATAAAAGACCGGGCTATGTTATTTGTAACATTTCAATAATTTTGTGAAAATAGATGCTGCTACACTCTTACTGCAAAATATACCATAAGGAAAATACTAGAGTAAGTGTAATAGTAATTTATGCATCTATAACAATCAGCATAACAGCTCACGTACCCAAGCTAATGACAAAAACAATATACAGACAAATGAAAAAGAAAATTAATGATCTATTCGATGGTGATCAGTTTGGCTTTAGGAACTGTAAAGGCAACAAATATACAGTTTTGCTTATTAATTGAAGAAAGACTGAAGAAAAATCAAGACACATATATATAGATTTGTCAACTTAAAAAAGCACTGGAATGTAAAATAGTTCAAGATGTTCAAAATTATAAGAAAATGGGGAATAGCTATAGAGAAGATGATAATATAGTAAGGACAGTTTACAATTCACCGCAAAGACATGGCGACGAGCTGCGACAGGCACATACAAAAGACACACACATACAACACTTTCAGCTATCGGCCATGGCCTCCTTCAGAAAATAGAACACTCACGTAATCGCACAACGCAGTCATACAACCATCACCTCCAGCTGCCGGCTGTATAACTGTGTTGTGTGCCTGGGTGATTGCATGAGTGTTCTATTTTCTGAAGAAGGCCATAGCTGATAGCTGAAAGTTTTGTATGTGTGTGTCTTTTGTATGTGCTTGTCGCAGTTCGTCACCACGTCTTTGCTGTGGGTTGTAAACTGTCCTTAGTATATTATTAATTCCAACCTGGACTTTCCATTATTATATAGAGAAGATGAGTAATATATAGTATGTACAAGAATCTAGAAGAAAAAATGAAACTACAAGATGAAGAAGAAAGTGCTCACATTACAAGACTGAGATGCAGTCTATTGCTCCTACTGATCAGTATCTCTCTCTCTCTCTCTCTCTCTCTCTCTCTCTCTCTCTCTCTCTCTCTCTCTCCCCCCCCCCCACACACACACACACACTACACTCAATGTAAGTGGTGAAAAATTACAATATCTGTTAAATGAATCAGTAGTCTGATGAGTACAGAATATGGTTTAAGAGTAATGAGAAGTACAAGAAATGAAAATAACAAGAAACTTGACAAGTAAAATAAGGCATTCAAGGCATTCACAATGCTTGTTTGAAGGACACTGAAGATGGTCACTATGTGATTGAAATTGATCTGTTGTTTATTATTTTCCTATTTTTATTGTTTCTTATTATTCTTATAATTTCAAATCCCCCACATTCCTCTACACCTCCCTTTTATCCTTTTCTACCCCTTCCCTTCACTGTACTTATTGCCGCAATTCAAATTCCCACCTATCAGAGCCTTCAAAATCCATTACGGAAATGCGGAACTTTCCATCCCCACCTTTTCCCAGCATCCTTCCCCCTCCAATCCCCACCTCACTCACAGTCTAGCTTGTGTTGCTGGGATGGCTGGACATGATAATTGTGTATGTATAGTTGTCTGAGTGATAGCGTGAATATATGTGTTTCTTTTTCTGGCGTAGGCCATAGCCAAAAATTTAAGTTATGTGAATGTGACGATCTGTTTTTGTGTCTGTCAGCAGCTCAGAAGCCTCTTTACGGTGAGTTGTTACCTATCCTCCATTATTGATATTCCTATCAGATTTTCCATTGTTAAAATATGAAATACTTTTTATAACAATGATTGTATACAGATTTCATACAAATGACAATTTTTTTAATTGATAGCACAAGAGGGATTGTTTATGTCAAAGTCAGTTGTTTCATGTCCATCATTTTGTCAGTTTTGACATTGTTTTTATTCTTTTTGGTTTTGACAATTCTTCAAAAAATGTTCAAATGTTTGTTAAGCTTATGGGACTTAACTACGGGGTCAAAAATGTTCAAATGTTTGTTAAGCTTAAGGGACTTAACTGCGGGGTTATCAGTCCCTAAACTTACAAACTACTTATGAACTACTTACGAACTAGGACGGCACAAATATCCATGCCCGAGGGGGGATTCGAACCCCCGACCGTAGTGGCCGTGCAGACCGTGACTGGAGTGCCTCAGTCCCCTCGGCCACCGCGGCCGGCGACAATTCTTCCTTATATTCTCTTTGTCACACAATATATTCTTGTTCTGCATACAAGTGTAATGTTGTTGTTTATGTTCGTGTTGTTGTTGTTGTTGTTGTTGTTGGTGGTGGTGGTGGTGGTGGTGTTAGTATTTACTGACTTAGAACAGCATTTTAGTGAAATAGACAACATACACAGAGGTTCTACAGAGAAAACTACACAAATGTTATGAAGTCAATCAAGTAAATCCAAAAGCAATGAGGATTTTCAAAGCCAACATTCCATCAAAACACATAAATAGGAATTCATAATACCAGTGGAAATACATGGCACTTATTCTAGCCCTTTCAGTCATGGAATCTTCATATAAGGACATACTAAATAAATGCTTTGTATATTAAAATTGGTTAAATGTTACCATTTCTGATTCTTGTCCTCATATTGTCACAAGCAGAGAATTTATTTGAGAACAGTGCCGACATCTCTTGTTAATCTGTGGTACCACAAGACATTACTGAATGTGCACAATCACATGGAAACTTCCCAGTAGTCTTTCTACCTCCCATCAGCCAGTTAATATCTATTGAGTTCAGGTAAAAAAAGTATTTTTGCATAGGAAGGTGCATTCTTGTAGGTGAAAACTAAGAGGTGTCTATTAGAATGAAAATCAAGTGAAATATTTATTACTTTACACACATCTCCAAATGAGGTCATTGTGAATGAAAGGTTGTAATAGTATAGAAGTATATAAAATTATTTCACAATCTTTTTAGTCATCTTATGGTGATTTCACAATACCCAACAATTACGTTGAAATTGGCCGGTCAGGAGTTATTGAAGTATGATGGATTTTCTAACTGCAATTTATTGCACATTTATCAGATTGCAATTGATATGACATGTATGGGTCAAGTACACGAAAAACGCATCACTCTTCGGTGATACTTAATTTGCTTAACTTTTGGGCAAGTGTGGTCAGAGTACTGACAAAAATAGGTAAGCTATCAGCCAGGAAAAGAGGGCATCCCACTAGTGAGAGTCCGATGCCATTTCCAAGTATTTCGAAAAGAATAAATGCCGAGGTTCATCCGAAAGCTGATGTTCAGAAAACATTGGGCAAAGGCAAAAGCAAATTTTATTGTGTAAAATGTAACATTCACTTACATCTGGATAATTTTTTAAGTTATCATTCTTCAAAGTGTAAAACCAAAGTTTATGTATATAATAATTAAGTAAGCTTTGCATACGTTATGTATTTTGGGGGTATAAAATCAAATAAAATACTTTGTTTTCAAGTGGGTGCAGTACAAGTGAAAAAGTAAATGTCCTCATTTGGGGGACGTGTTGTATCCCCCCTTGGAGGTCACCTCAAAATATTTTATAAATCTGAAAACTCAAAATTTAATTATAAGAACTGGATAGCCAAGTCTTGTCTCTTCTTCTTCTTCTAATTATTATTATTATTATTATTATTATTATTATTATTATTATTATTATCATCCAGGAGAAAATTAATTTGTAACTGAAAAGACAAATTAAGCATTGGTTGGATACCACCATTCAATTTTACAAAGTGGCCTAAAGATTATACTTTTGTATACCCATGTCATTGACAAACATCACTCAGGTCAATTGACAATTGTGTTAAGAGTGGACATTACAAATAATAAACAAAAGAAGAACACAAAGTGCTGCATCTTTTGAACAAACTGGTTCATAAGATGCAGCATCTCACAGTTCTATTGTGTCAAGTGAACTTGAAATGACATGTTTCAATGACCTAGGTATAGTGTCTAAACTGGTCACATAATTAAAATTTTCTTTATAAAAATGAAGTCTGTTGGTATTATTTATTTCCCCACATTTATGACCAACTGCAATTCGACATCTATTTCAATGATGATTCATCAAAAAATTTGATGTTTCAATAGGCACTGGAAACAATATTCATAAAGGCAAAGCAAAAACAACATATGTGAAGTCATGACATGGACGAATTTGTGTGCTGATTGATCATGATAGAGTATCACTGAAGAGAATTGTGACAAATAATAAGACAACAGCTGCAAAAGTCACTGCAGAAATTAAGCCAAACTTGTGAACCCTATCAACACAGAGAGACCTCCATAAGCTGGGAATTGCAGGTTGAGCTGGAATTCCAAAGAAACCATCTAACAAAATCAACATCACTATCAATGTTCTTGTATTACAGACATCAGCATACTCTCCAACAGATAATGGAAATTTTGTAACTTAATGACATCTTAATTACATAGAGCAATCAAATAAATAAAATAGTAAGTGGCCTACTGATCACTACTTTATGATGTTTCAATCCATGAGGACTGTCGCCGTAAGTGTAACGATCACGTACAACATCTACATTTATGTGGATACTCTGCGAATCTCACTGAAGTGCATGGCAGAGGGTTCATCGAACCACTTTCATGATATTTCCACTCTCTAACAGTTCGCACTGTTTCACTGAGACTGGTTATAACAAGAAGCTTGGTGCTTCCATCACTTTTCTGGGTCCCTCAGCAGCTTATGATACCATTGGAAGAAGAGCCTCACCTGAAACCAACTGGGAAAGAACTTGGGAATCATTTAATGGGCAAAATAACATCTGGACAGATACTCGTCAAAAGACCTCCAACTTTTTCCCCTAAAAAAAAAAAAACATATCATTCCAAGCATTTGTGCCAATTTTTACCTCTCTATCTACATTATTCCGTGATTTATTAAGTTTTCAAATTTATATAATGAACTTTCTGCACTCTTCTGTTTAATCACGAATTGAATAACTTGTGCATGGCCACTTTCCATGATTTACACAGTAAAAAGTCTTTGAGAGATCACAAAATAAATAAAATAAATATGGGTGATGTTCAGTTATTCAGAGGATTTAATATTTGGTAAGTGAAAGCATATGTAGCATTATCTGTTTGAGAAACCCTTTCTGAAAACCAAAGTGACATTTTGTTAGTACTTTATTTTTACAAACACGTGAAGTTACTCTTGAATACATCAGTTTTTCAATCATCAGTGGACAAAACAGTCAGAGGTGAGAGTGGGCAGTAGTTGTTGAAATCAGACCTATCTCCTTTTTATGCAATGGTTTAACAATAGAATATTTCAGCCTGTTAGGAAAAATGCCTTGTTTCAGAGATCTATTAGATACATGGATGAGACTTTAGTACACTTTGGAAATGCCATCAATTTCACACAAACTTTAACTTTTAAATGAGTTTCTTATTTTCCTATTTTCAAGGAAGAGGTGCATGGAATTTCAGTTGTATCAATTTGCATTAAGTATGGCCTCTTCCATTAACAGTCTTGCCTCTTCTAATGAACATCTACACCCTATTCTCTCCACATTTAAAAATGATTAATTAAAAATATTTTCAATTACTTTCTGTTAATGAACTTCTCAATTAAGTTTGAGGGCACTACAGCCTCCCTGAGCTGTTTCCCTTTCAATAATATTCCAAACTGGTTTATTATCAGAGGTACTTAACTTGACATGATACACATACTTCTGGACTTTTTAATAACTTTTCTTTGTGCAGCACAGTAATTTTTATAATATTTGACTGTTTGTGAGGTCATTACTATTTCTTTCTGTTAAATACTGTTCCTTTTGTGGTTACAAGATATCTGTATTCCTAAGGCAAGTCATGATTCTTTTTTACACAGTTTCTTGCAATTATACTTAGTTACATTCTTGGGGAAATAGTTTTCAAATTTACTTACAATTATATCATGAAGTAAGTTGTCAATATAATATGGACAGTTTACAACTCACTCCAAAAAAGTACAACAAGCTGTGACCGGCACATAAAAAAGACACACAGACACCACTTAAGCTATCAGTCATTGGCCTTCTTCAGAATAGAGAACATTTATACAATCACAAAGGTACACTTCAGAGTCACACAAGCATCATCTCAGGCTGCCACACTCCGAATCACACTCAGGGGATAGGGGCAGGGAGGGGAGGGACAGGAAGGTTGTGTCACTGTGGTGGGGATAGATTCACCAAGACCTTACGAAGCATGTACATACTAGACATATGGAGCAAGATGCAGCTTAGGAATGGACCGAAAAGGGAGGGGGAGGGGGGTGGCAGTGGATGGGAGGAAAGCAAAACAAAGAAGTGAAGTCACACATACAGCTCCCATCTGCGTAGTTCAGAAAATCTGGTGGTGGGTGGGAGGATTGTATTTTTCTCGATTTTAAAAAGGCATTTGAGTCGGTGCCACGCTGCAAACTGCTAACAAAGATATGAGAATATGGAGTAGGTTCACAGCATTGTGACTGGTTGGAAGACTTCCTAAGTAATAGAACGCAGTACATTGTTCTCGACAGCGAGTGTTCATCAGAGACGAGTGTATTGTCAGGTGAGTGTGATAGGATCACTATTATTTTCTATCTATATAAATAATCTGATGGGTGGAGTAACTTGTAATTTGCAGCTGTTTGCTGATGATGCTCTGATGTATGGGAGGGTGTCGTCTTTAATTGACTGAAAGGGGGTTCTTGTAACTGCAGATATGCTGTCCACGGTTGTTTAAGCTGTGAGGGAGGGATGTTTTTGGTGTGGAAATGATGACAACTGCCCTGGACTGGAACAACTAAACAGCATTCTTTGCCAAGGTTTTGATTTTCTACCCTCATGCCCAGAAATGAGGAATCCTGCCCAAGTTTCTTCCCACTCCTCCTAAAGTGGTGTTCCATCATCCTTCCAACCTCCATAACATCCTAGTCCATCTCTGTACCACCTCAAATGCCATTGCCCTGCCACATGGATCACATCCCTGTGGAAGACCTCAGTGGAAGCACTGTCCAATCGTCCAATCAACCCCATCCAGCACTTCCTATTCAAGCCCCGTCAAAGGCGTATCCTACCCAATCAGAGGCAGGGCCGCTGTGAAAGCAGAAATGTATTTTACCAATTGTGCTGCAATCACTGCACAGGTTTATATTTCGGCATGAGCGCTAACCAGTAGTCCATAGCCACTGTCAAACTGTGGGCATAAACAAGGTAGACCACCATGTGGCACAACATGCAGCAGAGTATACAACTCATTTCAATAGCTGCTTCAACCCGGGCCATCTGGATCCTCCCACCAGCTTTTCAGAACTACACAGATGCGAGCTAGGCTTACAGCACATTCTCTGATCCCAAAAGTATCCACACCTCCACCTATGGTAAACCCTTTTCTCTCCACACCCAACAGTTCCTATCCCTTCTATCCTAGACCTCTCCCATTCCGTGTGGTGTGATCTTTTTTGTTTATTTATTTATATTTGTCATGTTCCACAGGACCGAACTGAGGAGCAAACCTCCATGGTCATGGAATGAGTCAGAGCATCTGATTGTTACAAAGGAGTAGTAATTGATAAAGTTAAATGTAAAGCAGTCATAAGCACACAACAGGTCTAAGCATAAATAAAAGAAGTGACAATGTAACACAGAAATGAGCTTAATTTTTTAATTCTTACGGGAATTCAAATATAAAAATGCAGTAAATGAAACAGAAAAAATGGAGTACAGACGACTAAAAAATGAGATTGACAGAAAGTGCAAAATGGCTAAGCAGGAGTGGCTAGAAGCCAAATGCAAATCTGTAGAAGAATGTATAAGAAGGGGAAAAGTAGATACCGCCTACAGGAAAATAAAAGAGACATTTGGGGACAAGAAAAGCAACTCTACGAATATCAAGAACTCAGATGGGAAACCAGTTCACAGCAAAGAAGGGAAGGCTGAAAGGTGGAAAGAGTACATAGAGCAGCTCTACAAACGAAATGAAATTAGAGACGATGTTGTAGGAAGGGAAGAGGAAGTAGATCAAGATGAAATAGGAGATACTATACTGAGAGATGAATTTGACAGAGCCCTGAAAGACCTAGGTCAGAACAAGGCCCCAAGAGTAGATGACATACCCTCAGAACTACTAAAGACTCTGGGAGAGCCAGCCATGACAAAACTATTTGAACTGGTGTGTAGGATATATGAGACAGGCGAAATACCCTCAGACTTTAAGAAAAATGTAATAATCCCCATTCCAAAGAAATCAGGTGCAGACAGGTGTGAAAATTACAGAACCATCAGTTTGATAAGTCATGGCTGCAAAATTCTAACAAGAACTATCTACAGGAGAATGGAAAAGCTGGTAGAAGCGGACCTCGGGGAAGATCAGTTTGGATTCAGGAGGAACGTAGGAACCCGGGAGGCAATACTAACTTTACGTCTTATCTTAGAAGATAGATTAAGGAAAGGCAAACCTACATTTTTAGCTTTTGTAGATTTGGAGAAAGCATTTGACAATGTTGCTTAGAATACACTCTTTCAAATTCTGAAGTCAGCAATGGTAAAATACAGGGAAAGGAGAGTTATTTACAACTTGTACAAAAGCCAGACCGCAGTTATTAGACTCGAAGGGCATGAAAGGGAAGCATCAGTTGGGAAGGGAGTAAGACAGGGTTGTAGCCTTTCTCTGATGTTATTCAATTTGTACATCGAGCAGGCGGTGAAGGAAAGCAAGGAAAAATTTGGAATAGGGATTAAAGTTCAGGGGGAAGAAATAAAAACATTGCGTTTTGCTGATGACATTGCAATTCTGTCAGAGACAGCAAAGGACCTGGAAGAGCAGTTGAATGGAATGGACAGTGTGTTGAAGAGAGCGTATAAAATGAACATTAACAAGAGCAAAACAAAAATAATGGAATGCGGTCTTAGAAAATCAGGCGATGCTGACGGAATTAGATTAGGTAATGAAACAATGAAGGTGGTAGATGAGTTTAGTTACTTGGGTAGTAACGTAACATGCGATGGTCGCAGTACAGAGGATATAAAATGCAGAATGGCAATGGGAAGAAAAGCATTTTAAAAAAAGAGAAATTTGCTAACATCGAATATTAATTTAAGTGTAAGGAAGTCTTTTCTGAAGGCATTTGTGTGGAGTGTTGCCTTGTACGGGAGTGAAACATGGACGATAAGCAGTGCGGACAGGAAGAGAATAGAGGCTTTTGAAATGTGGTGCTACAGAGGAATGCTGAAGATTAGGTGGGTAGATCGCATAACTAATGAAGAGGTACTGAATAGAATTGATGAGAAAAGGAATTTTTGGTATACCCTGACCAAAAGAAGGGATCGCTTGGTAGGACACATTCTTAGACATCGAGGAATCGTAAATTTAGCATTGGAGGAAAGTGTGTGGGGTAAAAATCGCAGAGGGAGACCAAGAGACGCGTATAGTAAGCAGATTCACGTGGATGTGGGTTGCCGTTCTTATGAGGAGATGAAAAGGCTTGCTCAGGATAGAGTAGGGTGGAGAGCTGCATCAAACCAGTCTCCGGACTGAAGACCATAACAACAACAATGGGAATTCCTTAACAGAATAGAAAAAGTAAGCCATGAGGAAACTTTTCAGTTTAGCCTTGAAAGTGCATGGATTACTACTAACCTCATTGAATACTTGTCGCAACTTCTTAAAAAAATGGATGCAGTAGAATACTGCACACCTTCTGCACAAGGGTCAAGGAGGTGTGCTGCAAACACAGTTTCAATTTCTGGCTAGTATTAACTAAATGAAAGCTGCTAACTCTTGGGAATAACCAAATGTTATTAACAACAAACGACATTAAACAAAATATGAATTGAGAGGTCAATGTCAGCCTTCCCAGACTACTAAACAGGAATCGACATGAGGTATGTGAGCTTTCCTCACATATTGTTCAAACCACCCATTTCTGTGGAATAAATACCCTTTTTTTTATCAGATGAGTTATCCCAAACAATGACACCATAAGTGAATGGAAATACCTACAACAGACTATTTTTAGTGTTGAGCTATCACTTATTTCAGAAATGGTACTAATGGCAAACAATGCAGCATTTAGTTTTTTTTCCCCTTTTACAAGAACCTGAACATGGGCTTTCTATGACAACTTACTATGTAATTGAATGCTTATTCAGTCTCACTTATGTGCCCATTCTGTGTAATCAAAATGTCAGTTTTTCTGTAATTGTATGTCAAAACTGTAAAAACTGAGTCTTACTATGATGTCGCATCAATTTATTTTCTAAAAGCCACAAATTTATTTCTTTAAATTCATTATTTGATACTCTATCAATACTGCCAACAACATTCTTCACTACCAAGCTAGTGTCATCAGCAAACAGAAATATCTTAGAAGAACCTGTTATACTTGAAGGCATATTGCCGTGAGAGACCACGCACACCGACTGCCGGTGTGGCGCAGGGGATAGCTTCACGGACTGCGGTGCTGAAGGTCGCCGGTTCAATCCTGCTCCCCAGCAAAAATTTATTTCTTTGTAATTAACAACTCCAGAATGTTCTGTATCTTTCTTATGTTCACTTGTAAATTCTACTCGTTTCTTATGTTAACTGTTCTTCTAATTTCTGGTAAATTCTGTCTGTGTATAAATAGCAGAGCACTCTGCCCGAGAGGCAGTCAGTGCTGCATGTATGTTAAGTTCGTAATAAACGTGCTTTCAGTATAAGTGCTGTATTCAGTTGGTTTCGAAGTCAAGCCTGCTCCCATTTCAATGCGACAATATCATTTACAAACACTTTCATTAAATCAAAGAATATACATAGAATTTGTATTTTCTTATTTAATCCAGCGAGTGCCTTACAGAGAAAAAAATATATAGCATTATAAGTAGTTAAATCACTTCTGAAACCAAACTGTACATTTAAAAGCAAATTACGGGAAACTGAAATGATCAATTAACCTTGAATATACAGGCTTTCATTAACTTTAAAAACTGATGGCACAGAAATAGTTCCAAAGTAAGTACATTCCCCTTAAGGCTCTGCTGTATCCATCCCCTCAACTGTGACAACCTTCCTGTCCCTCTCATCCTATCCCCTCATCACAGAGTGTGATTTGAAGTGCAGTAGCCAGTGATGACAGTTGTGTGACTAAAGTGTGCCAGTGTGATTCTGTGAATACTCTCTATTCTAAAGAAAGCAAATGGGTGATAGCTTAAGTGTTGTACTTTCTTTTTTATTTATTTTTTTTTTTTATGTGCCTGTCGCAGCTTGCCGTGCTTCTTTACAGTGAGTTGTTAACTGTCCTCATCATATTGTTGAGTTCCAACCTACACTCTTTCCATTATTACTCTCTGACTCTTCCACCTACAAGTTGTGCTTGAAAGACCCAATCCCCAAAGTTCAACAAGATCTCCAACCCCTGTTGAAATCATACAGCCCCTCCCAGAAGCTCTCCCCTGAATCCATCTCCCCCCATCCACTTCACGTGGTCTTCCTCAACCCATCATGCCACGTTTGGATGTTAACCTCTGCCTCATTGGTGGCTCCATCCACACTTCAATCCATATTGGACCTACCAACCGCCAACAGTACCTATACTTCAACAGTTGCCATACCTTCTACATCAAAAAAATCCCTCCCTTACAGCCAAACAAACAGTGGATGGTATATCTGCTGTAACAAGAACTCCCTTTCTCAATATTCTGAAAGTCTCACAAAGCCTTCACAGACTGAAACTACCCCACAGTCCTAGTCCACAAACAGATCTCCCTCGCCATATCCCACACACCAGGAATTCTCCCTCTATCATCAGTAACCAGCCACAAAACACCACTTCCCTTGTCACCCAGTACTACCATGGACTGGAACAACTGAACTGCATCCTTCATCATCACAGCTTTCATTTTCTGTCGTCATGCCCAGAAATAAGAGAGATTCTGCCCAAGATCCTTCCCACCTGAGTGGTGTTCCATCAGTCTCCCAACCTCCATAACATCCCAGTCCATCCCTATGCCACCCCAAAACCCAACCCATTGCCACAGGAGTCATATCCCTGTGGAAGACCGCTGCAAGAACTTTCCAATCCATCCACCCAGCAATTCTTATTCCAGTCCTGTCATAGCCTTATCCTACCGAATCATAGGCTAAGCCACCTGTGAAAGCACCCCTATAATGTAGCAACATGCTGCAATAACCGTGCAGCTTTTTATATTGGCATCACCACTAACCAGCTGTCCATTAAGATGAATGGCCACCATAAAACTGATCAAAAATAAGGTAGACCTCCCTGTGGCACAACATGCAGTGGAGCATATGCTTCATTTAAATGGCTGCTTCACAACTCGGTTCATATGGATCGCCCCAGCCACCACCAGTTTTTCTGAACTACACAGACGTACAGACTTGAGTTATCCTTACAGAGTGTGTGTGTGTGTGTGTGTGTGTGTGTGTGTGTGTGTGTGTGTTCTTTTCTCTCCTCCCCCGCTTCCCCACTCCATTCCTAAGCTGCTCTCTCACTCAACCCACCTAGTACATACATTCTCTGTAAGGCTGTGCTGTATCCATCCCCACCACCGTGACAACCTTCCTGTCCCCCCCACCCCCATCCCTTCGTCACAGATTGTGATTCTGAGTGCAGCAGTCGGAGATGACAGTTGTGTCACTGAAGTGTGCTCATGTAATTGTGTGAATGCTCTCTATTCCGGAGAAAAACACTAATGGCTGATAGCTAAGTGTTGAATCCATGTGTGTCTTTTTAATGTGCTTGTCGCAGCTCACCATACGTCTTTGTGGTGAGTTGTAAACTGTACTCATTATATTGTTGAATTCCAACCTGGATTTCCATTATTAGATGAAATAAGTTATTTTTTAAGTTGGCACCAGGTTCTTGATACACCTCATCCCAGTGTAATTGTTGTAGTCCCATATCAAGTGACACTGTGCTGCTCAGGCAGGCGTAGCATATATACTACATCAGCAGTTTCTGTACCTTCCAAACAAATCAGAAGCTCATCTACTTTATTCTTTAATCACCCCATATTTTCATGCAATATACTAACATTCTTTTCACTTTACCTTTATGAGTATCTAGCGATATTTTAAGTAAGGGAGTAAGGTCGTGATGAAAGGCATAATCTTTTGCCTGCAAAGATCTTCAAAACCACAAAGAACATGTGTACTTCAGTCACTGTTTACTATGTGTTTCCCAATAAAAATAATCTCACAATTTATAGCTTGTCTTCAACTTGAAATACAATACACTGAATACTTCAACATCACTGAGTTACAGCACTATTTTATTTTACAGTGTTTCCTAACTGGTTTGTAAAAAAAAGGAATGATCAAGGAGTACATCTTTCCACAGACAATGAGCACTTAAAAGCACTCACAGTAGCTCCTAAAGTTGAGTTAAAAACAGCACAGTAAATACTAGTGTTTGGAGCATGCAGAAAGGTAATGAACCACTGAAGAGAATATTCGTGTTTTATAATGATGGGAAGACTAATTTTGAGTACAGTCATGACACATGTAACACTGAGCTGCACATTTTGTAATAATATTTTCACCGTCATTGACAAACAGGACATACTAGAAAGGAGATGTGCAATTGTCTCCCCTCAAGTAAAACATATATGCAACAATTCCACAATATTTTAATATGGAAACTTATTGAAAAAAATTAAGGGGAAAGAATTACTTGAGAAATTGATAACAAGGCTTGTGTAACAATTGACTTTAGGTAGGGTAAGCTAAATCATATTATATCTGAAATTACACAACTTCACTTTTTTGCCAGCAGAATATAGTGAGAATGTGTGGAATTTCTAATGAATAATTACATTAAACTTACTGTGGAAATGTTTATACAAGGATACTCACTTCTTTTGACTTTGATATCTTGCATCCATTTATTAAGTTTTCTGGATACTGGAAAGCTGTGCCCACACGTTTGCGAAACTGTGGGGGAGATTCACCTGGTTCTAATGGTATCTCTGGAGGAAGAACTCCAGTTAGTTCAGCTTCTTTAATACACAGCTCCTTTAATTCTTGAGTACAGTCTTGCAGTTTCAGCTCTATTGAATTCTTGCGTGATTCTAAAGAGGCCATTAACTCCCTGTGACTACTTTGTTGTGTATCCAGACTTTCACCATCTACAAACACAAGGAAAAACATATCATGAGTATTTATTTTAGCGCAAATGCCAAAAATGCACCCATTACATGATTGATTTAAAAAATTCTTTTAATTTTTACATATTTCCAATTCCACACCATATATATATATATATATATATATATATATATATATATATAAAAAATAGACGAGGATTACTCACCAGGCGAAGGAGCACAGGTGTGACAGCATCACAAATAAATAAATGAATACACACACACACACACACACACACACACACACACACACACAATCGCAAGCTTTCGCAACCCAGTTGCGTCTTCAGGCAGTAGGGAAGGAGAGGGAAAAGGAAATGATGAGGGTTTTAAGGAAGGGGGTAAGGAGCCATTCCAATCCCGGGAGAGGAAAGACTTACCTTGGGGGAAAAAATGGAGGGTAAACAAATGCACACATGCCCACACATTCACACAGACACAAGTACACCTAGGCAGACATACTGTAGAAAGCTTTCTACAGTATGTCTGCCTAGGTGTACTTGTGTCTGTGTGAATGTGTGGGCATGTGTGCATTTGTTTACCCTCCATTTTTTCCCCCAAGGTAAGTCTTTCCTCTCCCGGGATTGGAATGGCTCCTTACC
Organism: Locusta migratoria; assembly: GCA_026315105.1. Classification (NCBI taxonomy): domain Eukaryota; kingdom Metazoa; phylum Arthropoda; class Insecta; order Orthoptera; family Acrididae; genus Locusta; species Locusta migratoria. The sequence goes on along the minus strand of CM048755.1, from coordinate 76,227,225 downwards.
CCCTTCCTTAAAACCCTCATCATTTCCTTTTCCCTCTCCTTCCCTACTGCCTGAAGACGCAACTGGGTTGCGAAAGCTTGCGATTGTGTGTGTGTGTGTGTGTGTGTGTGTGTGTGTGTGTGTGTGTATTCATTTATTTATTTGTGATGCTGTCACACCTGTGCTCCTTCGCCTGGTGAGTAATCCTCGTCTATTTTTTATATTTTATTTTTCCTGCTAGGAATTTTTCGTCTTAATATTCGTATCATATATATATATATATTATATATATGTGTGTGTGTGTGTGTGACTGTGTGTTTATTTGTTGCTATCACTGCCTGTGCTCCTTCACCTGGTAAGTGGACTTCATCTATTTATATATTTAATGCACCAATGAGATTGACATCAAAATTTAATTATACGCCAATTTATACAGAACAATTAAAAGAACCTGGGGTTGCAAAACCAATGTACAGCATTTTATAAAATCGTGACAGTACCTATAACCCAGTACAGGGTGAAGTGTTGAGCATAAGGAAATTTAGAGGTTCCAGCACAGAAACTGAGTTTCCAAGTTCAGCTGTTTGATATTGAACTGATCCTCATCAACATCTATGAACTGCATAGCTTCTGAGAAGTCAATATAAAATAATTGACAATGATTGTGGCAAAAAATGAATGAATTTCAGAAGTATTGCATAACACGTCTTTTCCCAATATGTGTCAAGCAAACTTCTAAGGCATGAGAAATACACATCAAGGTTTACTAACCAATCAAAAAGTTGCCACGAAAGCAAAAAGATACCAACAAAGTCAAACTGTATCTCACAAACAAAGGGTGAACAAAGTCAAAATCAGAACAAAAAGAGCAATGTGGGAAGCATTTAATGAATTTTAAGGTAAAGTTTGCCAACCACTGTGACTACAAGTCTTAACAACTTTTGTTCAGGAAGTGGATCAAAATCATATATTCCACTGCTCTGTGCTATACTGGCCCAAAACAGTAGATGACAGAGGACAAAATTCTAAATACTGAATTCAGTCATATGAAATTGTTTCCATGGAGAAGATTGTGACACAGTTCACCCTTTCAATCACAGTATGAATGAGTAAATGGCAGCTATTGAAATAAGTGATCAAGGAATAGAAAACAATCTAAAATTGCTTAACAAAGGTACAACTTCTGGACTAGATTGGATACATGTTTCTTCTAAGATTATGTGAAAGAATTTGCTTCACTTCTACCAGCAGTTTACCACATGTCTCTTGAGTAATGAAAGGCCGCAACAAGAGTTCAGCCAATTTCCATCTATAGGAATTACTAATGTAGAGCCCCTCCCTCAGTTTTCTGTGTCTGTTGTGAAGGCTAAGCTCATGAAATAATGTAATAAATTGTAACAATTGCCGTCACATGTTAATCTTAACATAAGGTTTTAACTCTTTATTGAGTGAAATATTAAAAATGAAATTTTTGATATTCCTGGAAGCCATCAGATAAGTCACTTTCTTGAAAGTCCAGGGTGGACTTCCAAAAACGTATTTTATATTGTAGGAAAATATAATATTATAATAGTGATGAGTGTGTAATACATGTATTGTTAACAGTTCCATATTATATTTGTCTCAAGGCAGTAATGAACATTACAAGCTGCCATCTACAGAGGAGAAATCAAGTAAATAGTTGCTGTCAACTCCTAAGAGTAGTGAAACTCAACAATAATTTACATATTTATATACATCTAATTAAAGGTCCCCTGCTGCATTTTTCGGTCTGTGAACATTAATTTCACGAAATACATTAATATACTGACTCAGTCATGAGGCAGTTGTGTGTATAATACACCAGCAAGGTGCTTGACCATAGATACCACGTGCCACCCATATGAGGCAAGGTCAGACTGCTTCATTTTAAAACTGTTTATCAAAGCAATGTGATGCAGAATTGTGGAACGTGATTTATGCTCATGCACAATAGAATTTTAGGTGTAGGAAAATTTCTATAGCAGTCAATATGGACACTGTTACCAGAAATCTTGAATAACACACCTCGCTCTACACCAGGGTTTCCCAAAGTGTAGTCTGCGGCTCCCTTATGGGTCCCCCGATACTTTCGAGGGGGTCTGTGGTAACCTCTCACCAAAATGTTTAAAATTATGAGTGACATTATTAATGAAAAGAAAGTGCAAATGGAATTCATCACTGTTTTCTTCATTTGAAAAAATATGGTTAGGTTACATCAGGTCGTGTCCCCAAGCAGTGGCTGCTGTTTCCAGGTGAGAACCTGTACATTGTCTATTTAGTCCCATTGGGGGCTGCCTGTCTGCTCCACTGTCCTGCAACAATCCGTGGGTCGTGTGCGTGCTGTCTGATGGTGCTCAAGATATCTACAGTTGTTCCTGTTTATAAAATGGGGGATAAAACCTGTCCAATTTCAATTGTGCCTATAGTAACAAAAATATATGAGGCACTAAGTACCTACTTTTTAAGAAGATGGTTTACTGTGTAGCTCTCAATTTGGATTTTGCAAAAGGATAAACACAACAGCTGCTGTACTAGAAATTATTGATCAAACACTATCTGCTATTGAAAACATAAACCAAATGTCACTTACATTATGTATGGCATTTGATTGCATTCCTACTGACATCTTACTAAAGAAATTAGAGTACTATGGGTTACAAGGCAAGACTTTAGGTGTTATTACCTCTTATTGAAGAACAGGAAAGAATTTGTTTCAGTTGGGAATATACTGTCATCTTTGCTAGAAATTAGCACAGGTGTTCCACTGGGATCTATCCTTAGGCCTTTCTTTTTCATTGTAGCAATCATTGACTTTCCCAGTAATATACCACATCATGTCATATGTTATGCAGATAATACTACACTGTTTATGTCACATATAAATATCCCTGAGATCAATAACATAACAAAAGAATCTCTTGATATATCCTTGAACTGGTTTACCATTAATAAACTCTTAAATGTAATCCCCATAAAACACAACAGCTCCTAATTGGCATGACAAGGGATATAGAAAACAAGTCGGTAAAACTTCTAGGTATTTATATAGACTCTAAATTTAATTGACAAGAACATATAAATAATGTCTGTAAGAAGAGATCTCAGATGTCATACCTCTGTTTGAAACTAAGAAACAGGGTAAGCACAGAATACCTTAGGATGACATACTTTGGACTTTTCCAATCCCACAAATCATATGGTCTTATTATGTGGGGACATTCCTCTCACACTGATAAAATATTAAAAATACAAAAGAAAGTTTTGCGTTTAATCTGTTAGATAAGAAAGATTATTTGAACACTGTTGTCCACTCTTCACCAGCCTAAAAATACTATTGTAAATTTATATATCTATGTTGCAGGACTCTATATTAAAAATAATATGTCAGAACTTGTTACAAGGGGGGAAGTTCGTGACCACTTTGGTTAAGTCTAAGTTAGATATAACTAGGCATAGGTAAACAATCACTGGGAGCTCTCACAAAGTGAATTCTATCAGAATCTCTGAGAAGTTACCAATCTCTGCCGAGACAATGGAGATAAATACTTTTAAAAATGAGTGGTACAACTGGTTAATAAATCATCCTTTTTATAATATTAAAGAATTTCATTATTGTAGTTTTTTTAAAAAATGTTGCTTTAAATTGTATTATTATGTATGCATAAGCCTTATTAATCTACTGTTCAATGCTACTCATTATAATTTATACATTGTATAAGTATCGTAAAAATGACAAGTCAATACATTGTAAAATGATTTAAGGTGAATATACGGTAGATTATTGTGATTTATCTTGTGAAGTGTGATAAAAGGTGAGATTCTCTTTATGCGCAGAGAAAACTTTACACAACACTCTACCAAGCAATCTCTTTATCAAATGATTTGTGTTTTGTAATTAAATCATGTGTCTAATAGACCAGTAGTGAATGGGCTTGTATTGTAGCTATAATCACAGGGAACTACGTTTTGCAAATATGCACAGCCAAGGGAATTAAACCAGACTATCGCTTCAATTTTGGGATGCAAAAATGTGAATTTTAAAGCTTACTACTAGGTTCCTACCTAACCACATATTCAAAGATCGTAACATATTGGCAACAAGCACTCGTGAAAGAATCCTGAGGCCTTGCACATTGTCGGTCTTTATGGAAATAAATTTATTTTTGTTGCTACAAATATTTGAAAGGCTATAACATTCAAAGATTAGCAATAATATACTTCCCTTTCCTCCACTAGTCTAAACACTGATAAAAGTATACTCCCCTATTTGTCGACTACTATTTTTGTGCTAGGATTCGAGTTTGAAAAGCATGCGTAGTGCTGCTTAATTACAGACAGCGAAAGTAGAGAGCCTATATAGGGACAGGCTCTCTAGGCAAAACTTTGTTGTGGCAGCCCCCAGCACCATTTTTCAGAAGCTCCATTTCCTTTGCACCCAATTCTAAGCCGCAGGCAGTATTTTTGGATTCTGAAAACAGGGAAAAAATGAACGGCTCAGATTTACGAAATTCCTCGATATTTCCATATTTCCCAGTCCCTGATAATTCCCAATATTCCAGATTTGTGGCCATCCTGCACCAGCAATAGCAAGTTGTCACAAATCTGCATGGCTCTCACATTGACTATCTCTCTGGTATCTCAAATACTATTCTGAAACAAATAATTTGCATCATTGTCGCCCTCTTGCTTTTCTGATGAACAGTATTTTTAAAACAGGAACATTTTCCAAGGTCCTAAAAGCTACTATTGTTGTTCAAGTTTACAAATAAGACGGAGGGAGGGGGGGACAGATACTCCTTATACATATAATATCCAATACTCATTATACCTATAATATCCAAAGTAATAGAATTTTGTGTTAAATTACATCTTTGCAACTATTTTTATGAGCACAGCCCGATTTCCAATTTGCACTTTGGTTTTAGAACAGGTTTTTCCATAATATACACAGCAGAAACTGTAGTTACAGATATTCTTGATGGTTCTGAGAACAATTTCTTCATTTGTGCCATACTATTAGAGCAGAGTAAAGCATAAATTTGATAGCGTGTCACACAAAATACTCATAAACAAACTAAAGTGCTATGGTTTAAGAATAATGAATAATGAACTGGCACTAATGAGTTCATATTTGACAAATGGAACTCAGGCTATTGTGGTACATACATGTCAATTAAATGTGCTGCCAGCTATTAGAGGTGTGCCACAAGGCTCAGTGCTTGGACCTTTCTTTCTTCAGTTATAAATTAATGACTTTCTTACCTCACAAATCCATAATATATGCTATTTATGCTACCCTGATTACTGTTAATAACAAGCTGAAGATGGTAAGGAAAGACCAAAAGTAATGTTTGAAAAGTCTGCTGTATGGCACCACAATAACAAGCTAACGTTCAACAATAGCAAGACAAAATTATATTTTCCTTCTTCCCTAACATAAATGAGAACGTAAATGTATCTTAATTTGTTAGACTTCTTGGAATACACCTTGATCCCAAACTAACTTGGGACAGCTACACTGAGCAGTTATGTAGCAGAATATATAGACTAGCCTTTTTATTTAAATAAAAATATGTTAGTAAACAGCAACTTCCATCTCCTTACTAAGCCTTCTTTCAGTCTCATCTCCAATATGCAACAAAACTATGAGACAGCTATTTTTGTGCTCAATCGGTGATGATGTGGCAGAAAAAAGTCATAAGAGGACTTATAGGAATTATAAGCCAAGAATCTAGCTAAAAGTATTCCAAAGATGTCAGCATCTCAATAGTACCTCTTCTGTGTAATTAAAACATGCCTTCTTCCTCAAAAGAAAGAAAGAAAACAAAGACCCAACATAAAAAAAATATCATCATGCAGAACAGATGCCCATATGCTAGAAACCAGGGATAGAAATAACTTAGGAAGTAAAATGTACACAACTTTGGATCTTACAATGCTGCTTTAACCCAACAAGAAGAAAATTATATATGCCGAGTAGTGTAAGACTCCTTTTATTTCATGAACAGTTACACATATCGAAATGAAATTTTCAGTAAATGTTAGAGTGTCAAGGGGCGTATATTTTTTGTTTGGTTCAAGTCTTTAGCGTTGGTATCAAATGAGATACTGAAGCAAGTAAGCCTTATAAAATAGAACTGTATAATTTTTATAACTACATTTCTTGAGTAGATAATTAGAATGGTACAGCATTTATTAATGTTGACATTGAAACCTTCCCTAAAATCATTCCAGAAATGTTCTAGAATTTGGGAGCTCAATGGCCACAATTGGTATTTGCAGTGCTAACACTGCCAAGCAGGCCTCTTGGACCATGCTTCAGAACTGTATACTAGAAGGTAGACCTGTGCTACTACACTGGTCAAAACAATTAGCGAATCAGTTGAGTTATATAGGTTCTGAAGTATTATCATCAGGAGAATGAACTAAAATGGTTAAACGTCTTTCTGTCTGTTCTACGGAGTGGAAACAACAACATTACAGCAACTGAGATAGTGGCAATAACAGAAAGTTGCTGCAGAAGGGGTTGGTGTTAACTTGCATTTACTCTAACAAACAAATTACACAAGCAGTTGGGGTCAGATAGTGTAGTGAACAGGTAGTGCTATGCAACTACAATGGGACTTACCCAAAGCTACAGCATGGAGAGCCATAGGAAGATTGGAAGTGGGACAGACACGGGACATGGCTGCAGCTATTGGAGAGTTCCTAAGTGTAATTTCCAAGGCCTGGACAACAGGAACCATTAAAAGAAGGCAGGGCCAAGGTTGTCATCAGCAAGAGATGACCAATATGTCCGGTTAACAGCCCACTGAGACAGAAGGTTGAATGCAACTTGGCTGCAACACACCCTCCAGGCAGCAAAAGGATGCACAATATCAACACAAATAGTCCAAAATTGCCTTCAAGAATGTGGCCTCTACACAAGGGAGCCTAAGGTGTGTGTCCCATTAAAAGAACAACACTGTTAAGCCCGCAGAAAATGGGCGGTGGAACATCAGAATTGGAGTCTTAACAAATGGTGCCGAGATCTATTCACAAATAAGTAAATATTTTGTGTTCAGACAGACAATCATCAATCCCTCATGTGGAGAGAACATGGAATTCTGAACAATCCTGCTTATGTGCAGGAAACATCACCATATCATGGTGGTGGATTAATTGTGTGGGCATGGGTCAGTATTGCCAGATGCACAGAGTTCTATATCATTCAGAATGGTGCTTTGACTGCTGAGAGGTATAAAGAAGAGATCTTTTGACCTTTTGTTGTATCCTACACTGAAGCCATAGGAGACGGGTTCCTTTTGGTGGTCGATAACACTCATTCCCACTGATGTACAACATGCTTGAAACTGAGGGAATTGAATGAATGACCACGTCTGGGATGCGCTTGGCAGATGCATTGCAGCCAGACCAGCACCTACCACAATGGTTGTAGAGCTGGTTTTTGCACTCATGGAAAAATGGCCAAATATCCCTCATGACTTGATTGATAATCCCATACTATCCATGCCACACTGCACTGGCTGTCCACACACCATATTAGAGGGCAACAAGAATGGCTTTTGCAATATTATGGTAGCACCATGGTGCTTTGCTATAAGTGCCATGTATACCTCAAGAGCAAGACAGCAAAATATCGGACTGTATCACACACAAATTACAATTTTAACCAATATCTGAATAAAATACATTACCATATTTACATTGTGTATGATATCTCACCTGATCCCCTCATTGTTTTGAGAAGTGGAGAATAAAGCTTTATTTCTCCTTGAACCAACTTAAGACTTAACTGTTGGTACACCTATGAATATTGAATACAGAAATACTACAGGCTAGAATCTAGCATTTCACAAAGGGGTTCGGAAAATTATTTGACATTTGTGTATCTTTTCAAATGTACCTAACATAACACAGAGAAATCAACTGTGTATTCTTCATAAATAAAGAAGTATTACATGCCGCGAAAAACAGGAGGAAATTGGACCTTTTATTTTCCTGTATGTGGCTGTGTGCTTCTTAGAGGTAAAACGCACGCTGTCAGATAACTGCCTCAGCCTACACTGCTGTAAATTATATCATATGGCATACACTTATTGAATAAACATTTTATGAAAAATACTTTAGTGGCCACCTGTCAGGTAAAAAGCTGGTTACAAAATGCAGGTGTCTAGTTGCATTGTACCATACACTGATCTGATGATATAGGGTGTAAAGGAAAGCAGTACATTGAGCACTACAACACTTCGATGTCGCATTAGCTATTTACTCTCATAGAAGCCACTGTAGTATGCTGTACCTGATTATGCTCTAAACAGTCATATTTTAAATATGTCATCCATTTTAGCCAATGGTGTATGACCACAAGCTGAAAGAGAATTTTTCTTGTCAATAACAATAGGTATCTCCAGACCAGACTCCAAAAGAACACCGGCTAGTTGTGATTTGAAATGAATTTGAAATATATGAATTTTAACACATAATACAATATCATATTATGATAATGTAAGTAAAGTATTAAGCATCAAAAATATCACAATTATGGCATGATTGTTCAACTGTCCCATGGAACTCACATGGGAAAATACAGGACAAAATATATTAAAAATATAACAACTACTTAAAGAAAAACTAAAAAATCAGAACACAAGCTATCACAAATTTTGAATGATTTGTTCAAATGGAGAAAATAAAAGTATGAAACTGGACAAATAGTGCAAATGCTTTCTCTGCCCCAACATTATGAATGATCCAGTACAGTCCGATTCATGTCCTGCACCTTGTGTGTCTCCTCATCTAATGTTTGGTGTCACATTTTAATTTCCTCCAAAAGATGTGTAGTTTTAATATCCAAACTTTCTCCTAAATAAGCAGACTCTTCAAAATGACACAAGAGATAAAAATAAAAACCTCTTACATTTGACTATGCCTATTTGCACAGATTTTGTAGCTTTTATTTACAAACTGGGTATATGTGTTTCTCTTCTGACAAATATTTTTAGCACTCATATTTTTCTAGTTCAGAAAAAAAACTAGATAAATACTACAAATATTAGGAAAAAAAGCTGTTCTACATACCCATCATTTCAGAGATGGTCTGCCACAATTTCAAAATTCCCTCTCTCTTGCTATAGTCATAATCTGTAAATAAGTACATATTTTCATGATTTTATTTTTTTACATACAGCTTAACTAACTAACAAGAAATCAGATTAATTCCAAATAATCATAAAAATAGCAAAATTCCAACAAATAAGACTATTTATTAAGGATTACACAGATTGCAGAATTTTGATTTGCATTTTCCGGAAGATTCACAAGGGGGACAATCCTCTCCCAATTGAGAAATTTGAGGAAGAACCTCATCAAATAAATTTATAATGCATTTGTATACATGAGGTGTGTTTCAAAAGTAAGGTGATTATATATTTTTATGAAAAAATATTTATTTATTCATCAATACTCATGTTGTCCCTTTCAAAGTAACCCCTGTTCCTATGCTTCTTCCAATCCTCAAAGCACTTTTTGATACAGCCTTGAGTACTTCCAATGCTGCAGTTTTTATTTTCTCAACTGTTACAAATGTTCATCTTTTCATAGGTCTCTTCTGTTTTGCGAACAGGAAAAAGTTATAGGGGGGCCAAATCCTTTGAACATTGTAGCCGAGGCATGATTCTCGTGGTCCTCCCCCTCCCCCCCCCCCCCCCCCCGGGAGGAAAAAATCTCTAAAAAGCAACAATAAATCAATAAGTGAGTAGGTGCAATATAGTGATGAGAAGAGCATGAATTGTTTTTTTCCACAATCCCGGACATCTTTTTTGTATTGCTTCTCGCAAACAGCGCATAACATCAAGGTAATACCCCTTATCGTGCATAAGACCCTGATGCAAAAATTAAAGATACACTATGCCACGGTAATGGAAAAAACAGTAACCAAAATGTTGACATTTTATTGAACTTTGTGTGCTTTGTTTGGTCTTGGCTCTCTGGGATGCTTCCACTGGGACAAATGGTCTCGGGTTTCAAAATCATAAGCGTAAACCCAGGTTTTGTCACAGTAATGACCCCTTTTGAGCAAATCAGGTTCATCATTGATGTCATTCAAGGGCTCATGAGCAATGCTCATGCAATGGTTGTTCGGATCAAAATTGAGAAATACTGGAACTTTGCTGACACACATCTCATGCCCAAAACATCAAAAAACAATGCATGACACGAGCCAACCAATAAGTCAAAATCCTGAGCGACTTCTCTTGGGGTGTTGTTGTTGTGGTCTTTAGTCCAAAGACTGATTTGATGCAGCTCTCCACACTATCCTGTCCTGTGCACGCCTCTTCATTTCTGAATAAGAATGGCAATATATGTCATTTTGAAGCTGCTTACTGTATTCATTTCTTGGTCTTCCTCTATGGTTTTTACCCCACACACTTCCTTCTAATGCTAATTTTATGATTCCTTGATGTCTTAGAATGTGACCCCTCAACCTATACCTTCTCTTAGGATATGCGAGAACCATCTTTTCTCCTCTATTCTGTTCAGCACAGTCTCATTACTTACGGACTTCACCCATCTAATTTTCATCAGTCGTCTGTAACACCACATTGCAATAGCTGTCTGAACTCCTTATCATCCACATATCACTTCCATAAAACACTACACTCCAGACAAAAGCTTTCAGAAAGGACTTCCTAACATTTAAATTAATATTGGATGTAAACAAGTTTTGCTTCTTCAGAAATGCTTTTCTTTCCATAACCATTCTGCATTTTATATGTTCTTTACTTCGGTCATCATAAATTATTTTGCTGCTCAAATAAAATGCTTCTACTACTTTTATTGGCTCCTTACCTAATCCAATTCTTTCAACATCACCTGATTTTTTATGCTACTTTCCATTATCGTTGTTTTGCTCTTGTTATGTTCACCTTATACCCTCCTTTGAAGACACTGTTCATTCCATTAAATTGCTTTTCCTGATCCTTTGCTGAACTTTAATTCAGCCTCCAAATTTCTCCTTGCTTTCCTTTATAGATTGCTCAATGTACTAATTGATTAACATTGGAAGATAAACTTCTGTTCCTTATATTTTACTCCTACAGATTTCAGAATTTGAGAGAGTGTATTCCAATCAACACTGTCAAAAGCTTTCTCCAACTGTACAAATGCTAAAAATGTTGGTTTGCCTTTACTTAGCCTATCTTGTAAGATAAATCATAATGTGAGTATTGCCTCCTGTGTTCCTACATTTCTCCAAAATCCAAACTGATCTTCCCCAAGGTTGGATTCCACCAGTTTTCCATTCTTTTGTAAATATTTTTTAAGTATTTTGCAACCATGACTTATTCAACTGATAGTTTTCTAATTTTCACATTTGTCTGCACTTGCTTCTTTGTGAATCTGAATTACTATATTCTTCTTGAAGTCAGAGGGTATTTCTCTTGTCTCATACATCTTGCATACCAGGTAGAACTATTTCTTCATGACTGCCTCACTTAATGATGCCAGCAGTTCAGACAAAATATCATCTACTCCAGTGACCTTGTTTCGACTCAAGTCCTTCAGTAAATATAGTAAATGTAAGTAGGCGGCAGCAAAATCGTACTACACTCAGTTTCAAATTCCGGCCCTCTAAATTTACTCAACAGAAATTCACGAAAAGAACGTCGTCTTTCTTCCAGCGATCCCAAATTGAGTTGCCGAAGCATTTCCGTGACACTTGCGCATTGGTCGAACCTACCGGTAACAAATCTAGCTGCTCGACTCTGAACCGCCTCTATGTCTTCCTTTAAACTGATCTGCTGCGGGTCCCAAACACTTGAGCAATACTCAAGACGTGGTCGTACAAGCGTTTTATACGCGGTCTCCTTTACAGGTGAAGTACATCTTCCCTAAAACACGTTATGCATGTTACCACAGTACATCTATAATTGTGTGATAAAGGCCTGAACTTCCTAGTGTGAATCACAAAGAAAAAAAGCAAGCAAAAGTAGAACTGCACAATTCTGCATGAAGGGCCCGATAGGGCTATGGATCTCATTATTAAAGAAGGAAGGAGGAACATTAGGGTTCAACATCTCGCCATCAGTCTGATCATTAGAAATGGGCATTCTTTATTACTATATAACTTGAATTTGACATTTTGTTATTTTCCAAGCAGTCCGTGGGGAATTATGCCATTTCCTTAACACAATGATAGTTTGGCCACTATTCTGCAGATAGAATGTATCAAAATAAGTACATAAAAGATTAAAAAAATAGACCTACTCTCTACACTCCTTTTACTGCTCTTTTTGAGAAGAGCGAGTTAGAAACCAGAACACACACAGATACTGCAGAAAATTCTTAGCGCATCACAAACCGTCAGTATAGTTGCTTTGCATACATACATCCAATCTGAACAAGGACTTGCATTGTTAAGTCTACACAGCACAGGTATTGCATAATCTGAAAAACACAGCAATACTATAATCCATGAACATAACTGCATCTGTTGACAAGAGTCAAAGGTGGTGGATAGAAGGAAGGTTTGTGTGTGAAAATGCAACATTAAAAGAGGTTGTCTCCAGGTGTTGAGGGATGTATGTCCAGTATGTCTATTCTACTGTTAGTTGACTACTTCAAGTCGGTGGACATTCTTGGGAGCTTTACAGGCCATTTGACAAATGACCAGTTTTCTCACCCAAAATATGTGATCTCCCTGACATAGTAGTCACATTACACACGATTCAATCTGCTAATGTGTGTACTTCAGTGCACCAATGCTTTCCTGCACAGTTGTGAGTTAGTAAATGCTACCCACCACATTACAATAATATCTCTTTCCCTATGTCATAGAAAAAGTTGTCAAAGAAATTTATTTTCAAATTTTACTTTTCGATTTATCAGACACATGATAAATGATCAAAACTTTTGGTGGCAGCATTGACCACTTCTTTTTGTGTTAAATGCAACCTTAATTTGGAATAAAGAATATCATTTTTTGTTTTCTTCTGTTGTAATTACACACATCATTGTTCCTTTTGTACTGCACTGGATTATTTACAAGAAACTTCATAAGAAAATAAATATACTGTGAGGCACTAGTTTAAATGTTCAAATCCTTAAAGATGTCTACAAGACGTTAGGGTTAAGTACCTCACACTATCCTTACATCAGACAAAGATGAGTTGCCCCAGAACATTATTCCACACATTATTACTGTATGAAAATATGCATCATATGTCAATTTATGGATCTCTCCCCTCTCTGGACTCAAAATGATTCAAAGTGGATATGGAGCTGAACTAAGTTGTATCACAGTCCAATTTTCTACCAAGAGTTTAAATTCTTATCAATTTGGATACCTGAAATTTTTGAAGTTTCAATAGTAGTTATTTATTCACCAAGTGTTACACTAATCATTCGTGTAATAGGAAGAAAGGAAATTTATGTTTAACGGCCCGTTGACAGCTTGGTCACTAGAGATGGAGCTCTCTCTCAGATTTTTGGATAAGGAATGGGAAGGAAATCAGCTGTGCCCTTTCAAAGGAACCATCCTGGCATTAGCCTGGAGTTATTTAGGGGTCATTCTATGTCGAATTAAACAAAAAAAAAAAAAAAAAAACAAAAAAAAAAAAAAAAAAAAAAAAAAAAAAAAAAAAAAAAGAAAGAAAGTAAGATTTGACACCCATGGCCTTAGATCTTGATATAACTTAGTAATTTTGTTCCCTTTATGAGTGTAAATATGGAACCAAAATATTTCTGCAGTTTCTCCAACCATTTATATTTGACAGCCTGTTAAAGTTTCTTCTTTTTTCAGAGAAAATAGTGTGTGTTCAAAAATACAAAATAATTTATATCTTCCATATTCACCAACAAATACTGATAAAGTTGTGTGTGCATCAATTTAAAAAGCATTCAGAGAAATGTAAATTAAAACATCCTGACACTAAACGTGGCTAGGAAAAAATAATAAATTTCAGTTTAAAATCTTTTAAACCAATTAAGGAGATCTACACTAAGTGGAATACCATCGAAAGGGAAAAGAATAGTCATATAACTTTTTAATATTTTGTTCTAAAAGATGTGCTCTACCTAAAGGCAAAAGAAAATTAATGAGTTTTCCGTCCCTACATGATTTAGTACTTAACAGACAACAGTAAATGTAAAATTTCACACGCTTATTACAGTGTGATGAACTTACATTTTATTTTGTTTAATTACATCCAGTTTGCTTAGAAAGTAGAAGTAATGTGTAGTAAAAACAAGATTAAATACTTTACTTAACCTGCAGGAACATCTATTTGTGTGTGGCTTTGAAATTCTGGTGTATTGTTTCTTTCTGGAAGAGTTCTCAAACCAACAATGTTGCAGCTTTGTAGAAATACACAGCATCATACATTGTTTTCTTATTGCTTCACTTTGCTGATTACTGAAAACTCTATACAGGTATTAATAAAATAGTATTTTAGTTAGTAATTCTTCAGTTTCATGTTGTTGTTATTGTTGTGGTCTTCAATCTGGATACTGGTTTGATGCAGCTCTCCACCCTACCCTATCCTGAGCAAGTCTCTTCATCTCCTCATAATAAGGTAACCTACATCCATTTGAATCTGCTTACTGTATTCAACTCTTGATCTCCCTCTGTGATTTTTACCTCACCCACTCCCCTCTAATGCTAGTCGCGATTTCTTAATATCTAAGAATGTGTCCTATCAATTGATCCCTCTTTTAGTCAAGGCATGCCAGAAATTTCTTTTCTCCCAAATGCTGTTCAGTACCACCTCATTAGTAATGCGATCCATCCACCTAATCTTTAGCATTCTTCTGTAACACCACATTTCCTGTCCGCACTGTTTACCGTCCATGTTCACTCCCATACAAGGTAACACTCCACACAAATGCCTTCAGAAAGGACTTCCTTACACTTAAATTAATATTCAATGTTAACAAATTTCTCTTTTACAAAAATGCTTTTCTTCCCATTGCCATTCTGCATTTCATATCATCTGTACTGAGGCCATCATGTGTTATTTTACTGCCCAAGTAACAAAACTCATCTACAACCTTTATTGTTTCATTTCCTGATCTACTCCCTTCAGCATCGCCTGATTTTCTTAGACTGCATTCCATTACCCTTGTTTTGCTCATGTTAATGTTCACCTTATATGCACTTTTCAACACACCGTCCACTTCATTCAACTGCTCCTCCAGGTCCTTTGCTGTGTCTGATGGAATTACTATCTCAGTGGCAAAACACAAAGTTTTTATTTCTTCTCCCTGAACTTTAATTCCTTCTCCAAATTTTTCCTTACTTTCCTTTATAGATTGCTCAATGTACAAATTGATTAACATTGGAAAAAGCTAAAACCCTGTCTTAGTGCCTTCCCAACCTCTGAATCCCTTTCATGGCCTTCCACTCTCACAACTGCTGTCTGCGTTTTCTACAAGTTGTAGATGACCTTTTATTCCTGATAATTTCAGAATTTGAAATTGTCGAAAGCTTTCTCCAACTCTACAAATGCTAAAAATGTTGGTTTGTGTTTTCTTAATCTATCTTCTAAGAGAAGCCGTAAAGTGAGTACTGCCTCCCGTGTTCCTACATTTCTCCTGAATCCAAACTGATCTTCCCCAAGGTCAGCATCTAGCAGCTTATCCATCCTTCTGTAAATAATTCGTGTTAAAATTTTGCAACCATGAAGTGATCATTCTGGAATTTTCACACCTGTCTGCACCTGCTTTCTTTGGAATGGGGATTATTACAATTTTCTTAAAGTCTGAGGGCATTTCCCCATCTCATAATGTTACACACCAGGTGAAACAGTTTTGTCATGGCTGGCTCTCCCAGAGACTTCAGTAGTTCTGAGGGAATGTCGTCCACTCTAGGGGCCTTGTTTCGACATAGATCTTTCAGTGTTCAGGCAAATTCTTCTCTCAGTATAGTATTGACACATGTGCTTGGAATGACATGTGTTTATTAGAACCAAAAAAGAAAGAAAAAAAAGTTCAAAAAATGTCTGACAGATGGCACATTATCTGATCAGAAAAGCAATAATTAGCATAACAAATTAAGACAAAGCAAAGATGATGTTCTTTACAGGAAATGCACAATATGTCACCATCCTTCCTAAACAATAGCTGTAGTCGAGGAATAATGTTGTGAACAGCACTGTAAAGCATGTCCGGAGTTATGGCTAGGCATTGGTGTCGGATGTTGTCTTTCAGCATCCCTAGAGATGTCAGCCGATCACGATACACTTGCGACTTCACGTAACCCCAGAGCCAATAATCTCATGGACTGAGGTCTGGGGACCTGGAAGGCCAAGCATGACGAAAGTGGCGGCTGAGCACACAATCATCACCAAACGATGTGCGCAAGAGATCTTTCACGCATCTAGCAATACTCTCCCCCCCCCCCCCCCCCAACAAAAGCACATGTTATTCCAAGCATGTGTGTCAATTTTTACCTCTCTATCTACATTATTTCGTGATTTATTAAGTTTTCAAATTTATACTGACTTTCGATCACGGTCCTACTGTGGTCAGTGATGGCTTTGTATCTATCTCGACTACAATAAATGCGAACACTGTGCTGCTCATACTAGTTTACCAGCATTCCTATTTTCTTATTCATTATCAGACCTACTACTATAATACCTCCAACTGATTTTGTATTTATAATCCTGTACTCACCTGGACAGAAATCCTGTTCCTCTTTCCACCAAACTCCACTAATCCCCACTATATGTAATTTCAACATATTCATTTCTCTTTTTAAATTTTCTAACATCTCTAACTGATTAAGGTATCTAACATTCCACACACTGATTCATAGAATGCCTGTGTTGTCTTTCCTGATGACCACATCCTCCTGAGTAGTCCCCACCCAGAGATCCAAATGTGGGACTATTTTGCTGCAGAATATTTTATCAGAGAGGTTGCCATCATCATATATTCATACAGTAGAGCTGCATATCCTCAGGAAAATAGTGGCCAGAGTATCCCATTGCTTTAAGCTGTTCGCAGTAACTTTGTGGCAAAGCCAAGTAAGCTAACGTTACAAGGCCAGCTCAGTCAATCATCCAGACTGTTGCCCCTGTAAATAATGAAAAGGCTGCTGCCCCTCTTCAGGAAGCACACGTTTGTCTGGCCTCTCCACAGATACCCCTCCACTGTGGTCACACAAAAGGTCGAAGGATTGCGTCCCTATAACTCTGAGCAGTCAAAGCACTATTTTGAACGACACAGAGCACTGTATGTCCACCAATACTGACTCCTGCCCACACCAGTCGTTCACCACCATATGGTGATGTTTCCTGCACACAAGCAGGTTTGCTCCGAGTTCCATGTTCTCTCCAGATGAGGTGACAACGATTGTGCGGCTGAACACAAAATATTTACTCATCTGTGAAGAGAACCAGAAGCCATTCATTACAGCTGTGATCCACCCAGTTTCTGCCTCCATGCATACAGGCCACACTCCAAGACAATTTCAGACTGTGTTGATACTGTGTGTCCTGTTGCTGGCTGGAGGGTGCATTGCAGCTGAGTTGCATTCAGCTTCTTGTCTCAATGGGCTATTAACCAGAGGTAATGGTCATCTAAAAAATGAAATTGACATGAAATGCAAAATGGCTAAGCAGGAGTGGCTAGAAGGCAAATGCAAGGATGTAGAAGAATGTATAAATAGGGGAAAAATAGATACAGCCTACAGGAAAATAAAGAGAGATATTTGGAGATAAGAAAAACAGCTCTATGAATATCAAGGACACAGAGGGAAAACCAGTTCTCAGCAAAGAAGGGAAAGCTGAAAGGTGGAAAGAGTATATAGAGAGGCTCTACGAAGGAAATGAACTCGGAGGCAATATTTTAGGAAGGGGAGAAGAAGTAGATGAGGATGAAATAGGAGATATTATACAGCGAGATGAATTTGACAGAGCACTCAAAGACTGAAGTCGAAACAGGGCCCCTGAAGTAGATTACATTCCCTCAGAGCTACTGAAGTCTCTGGGAGAATCAGCCGTGACAAAACTGTTTCACCTGGTGTGTAAGATGTATGAGACAGGCGAAGTACCCTCAGACTTTAAGAAAAATGTTATAATCCCCATTCCAAAGAAAGCAGGCGCAGACAGGTGTAAAAACTACAGAAACATCAGTTTAAAAAGTCATGGTTGCAAAATATTAACACGAATTATTTACAGAAGGATTGAAAAGCTGCTAGAAGCCGACCTCGGGAAAGATCAGTTTGGGTTCAGGAGAAATGTAGGAACACGGGAGGCAATACTCACTTTACGGCTTATCCTAGAAGATAGATTAAGAAAAGGCAAACATACATATCTAGCTTTTGTAAATTTAGAGAAGGCTTTTGACAATGTCGATTGGAATAAACTCTTTCAAGTTCCGAAGCAAGCAGGAGTAAAATATAGGAAGCGTAAGGTTATCTACAACTTGTACAAAAACCAGACAGCGGTTGTCAGAGTTGAAGGGCATGAAAGGGATGCAGTGGTTGGGAAGGGAGTAAGACAGGATTGTTGCCTTTCTCCAATGTTATTCAATTTGTACATTGAGCAGGCTATAAAGGAAAGCAAGGAGAAATTTGGAGAAGGAATTATAGTTCAGGGTGAAGAATTAAAAACATTGTGTTTTGCCGACATAGTAATTCTATCAGAGACAGCAAAGGATCTGGAAGAACAGTTGAACGGAATGGACAGTGTGCTAACAAGAGCAAAACTAGGGTAATAGAGTGCAGTCTAAGAAAATCAGGCGATGATGAAGGAATTAGATTAGGTAACGAAACAATAATGGAGGTAGATGAGTTTCGTTACTTGGGCAGTAAAATAACAAATGATGGTTGCAGTACAGATGATATAAAATGCAGAATGGCAATGGGTAGAAAAGCGTTCTTAAAAAAGAGAAATTTGCCAACATCGAATATTAATTTAAGCATAAGGAAGTCCTTTCTGAAGGCATTTGTGTGGAATGTTGCCTTGTATGGGAGTGAAACATGGACGATAAACACTGCGGACAGGAAGAGGATAGAGGCTTTTGAAATGTGGTGCTACAGAAGAATGCTGTAGATTAGGTGGGTGGATCACGTAACTAATGAGGTGGTACTGAACAGAATTGGGGAGAAAAGGAATTTCTGGCATACCTTGACTAAAAGAAGGTATCGACTGGTAGGACAGATTGTTAGACATCGAGGAATTGTGAATTTAGCATTGGAGGGGAGTGTGTGGGGTAAAAACCACAGAGGAAGACCAAGAGATGGATACAGTAAGCAGATTCAGACAGATGTAGGTGGCCGTTCTTATGTGGAGTTGAAGAGGCTTGCTCACGATAGGCTATTGTGGAGAGCTGTATCAAACCAGTCTCCGGACTGAAGACCACAACAACAGTCATCTCTTGCTGATGCTACCCATGGATGACCTCGGCCTTGCCTTCTTTCAGTGTTTCATGGAAATTACACTTTGGGATACTGCCAACAGCTGCAGCTACCTCCGTCTGTCTGTCCCACTTCCAACCTTCCTATGGCTTTCCATGCCACAGCTTCAGGTAAGTCACATTGTTGTTGCATTGCAAGACCTGCTCACTACACTATCTGAACCCAACTGCTCATGTAATTCGTTTGGTAGAGTAAACATAAGTCAACACATACTGCCTCTGTTGAAACTTTCTGTTATTACCACTGTAGCAGTTGCCATAATGTTGTTGTCTCCACTCTGTAGAACTGACAAAAATGTCAAGCCATTTTAATTCATTCTGCTGATGACAATACTTCATAACCTAGATATCTCAACTAATTGTATTGACTAGTGTATGAGGAATTAGGCCTATACATTTAACACAATGTAAGGAATCGATACACATTTGCTAATTAATTTTGTCTGAAATTTAATAAACCATTAAGGAGTGATAAACCCATTACATTTATTTTCTTGTTTTGTAGAGTATAACTTTAGGAACAAGAATAAGAAAAGTTTTATTTGAATATTATTTTTCCTTTTGCCGATATTGCTCTGAAGAGAACTTCGAAAAATATTAAATCTACAATGACGTCCTTGCACATGTGTAGTCTTAACATTGTTTTTGAAATTTTTACATAGTGATGCACCCATCAAATATGCTAAGTTATACAAAAATCTGAAATCATGGGGTGGTTAAACTAATGTGGAATGACCCTTAAGGAAATCACAGAAAACCTAAGTCTGCTTTGACACGGAACCTGTGTGGACATATTAAACTGGATAACTTGTGGAAAACATTTATAAATAAAAAACAAAACTTTCCACCATGCACAAAGAAACTTCCACCACCACAGTGTTCTGTCAAACAGTTGCCATTACAAACAATCATAGTTTCAAGTGATAAATGTTTATAAACCATAACATGGGGCTTGGGTGCGTGGAATAGTGAACATAAATTAATCATTTTGTATTGTAAAAAGTGATGACATATTTACAAAAAGAGAAAAATGACAATTTTTCCAAGTCACACAAACATATATGCCAAAATCAGCGATTGAAGCCTATGGGTGGTATCCTTTTCAGCTGGTTCAAATCTGTCTGGCCGGATGTGGATTTGAACCAGTGTCTGCCTGAATGCGAGTCCATTGTGTTACCACCACTGTGCCACCTTGCTAGGTCTGGCATACAAAATTAAGAGAATTAGGCCTAATCCTATACATGTGGTCCAAATATCAAGGATCAAATTGAGTATATGGAGTTCACATATATACTATATAAGATAATAATTCAAAAATACAATGGTGACAACACCGAAATACACGACATTATGTTGGATAGATATACGGAATTGGAAGGACAGGAGGAACCTGAACATGAAGGTGGCTCTTCAAGCAGTTCACGACACTCGTCCCTAGAGCAACAGGAACAGTCAAATCACAGTGAGTATGAACCCTCGCCATCCAAAAAGATGAGGTCCAGTGTATTAAAAGATATTGGTGACAGTGCAGTAGAGAACATTTATGAGGACTATAACAAAAAAGGCTTCAATTCCTATAGCAAACTAATGAAGCATTATAAGTTCATAAAAATCAAATTACACATTAATTCTAAATTATATGTCTAGGAAACGGCAAGCAGGTGCTCATTTCAAAGGAAACAGACTGTCACAATTACGAACTATAAAAGGGGATGTAATATTGCAAATTTGATGGTGTATTGTATAGATATACAATTAACTATTGGCATCTGCAGATGTGGGCACTAGAAGGGGCTAAATGGTAGGTTTGGTCAACTTCAAAGTGTAGAAGATGATAACATTATATGTCAGAAGGCACAACAGTGTGTGGAGGAAGTGGACATGATTATAACAGAGGAGCATGCAGACAAAGGTAATGTTAGGAACAGTGATGAGAGTCACTTCCAGTATAAAATGTCTTCAGCATCAACACTGCCCTACAGAGGAGAGATAACTACAGGTAGTGTGTTGCAGTCTGCACATAGCTCTACCCACAACTACACAATCAATGTGGCTTTATCAATGGCAGGCAGACTAGCAAACAAGTTGTTTTCAAGAGACGCAAGTTGCTTTCAGTCTTAAGTGTTTTAAAGAAACTGGAAACAACCTGTCCACGACACATTCGTGCAGAGGCAAGCAAAGTGGAAAAATTATTAAAGAACACATTAAACGTTTACTAACTTTGGTCCTTGGCGAACACGTAATAAATGAAAAGAGCCTACTGTTGTGAGATTCCTGGGTGGGTCATACAGATTCCACCCTTCTAAATGCAAGTTTTCCAAACAAAGATGTTATGCTGAAGATCTTGCCACCAAAAACAATAAAATATTCCTAACCCCTTCATGTTTACTTCTTTCGGCAATATAAACTCTTATATCAGAAGGATTACTTATGTATAAGGCTATGTTGCAATATGCTTGACGAAAGCCACAGTATGACACTGACATACCAACATAATCATCTGAAAATGTAATTAGTGTGGCTTTCGATATTGGAATGTGTGAAGGCGAAAGAGATTTGGAATGGGATAACATGGCTTTAGTGAAGTGTGCACATTATCCTCTCCCACGTTGCTTTAACCACTTCATTAAAATCGTGCATCTGCACTGTTAAACACTGAAAGAAGCATTTCTAGGTGTGTGGTACTTCTGTATATGTTTGTTTCGCACTATTGTAAGTACTGTAAGAAAGGAGTTTTTGGCGCTGCTGACTGAATATGTAACAATACCCTGACCCTATTAAATTACATATAATTTCCTCCCTATGGTATTTATATCTTGTTATATTGTTTCTCTCTTATAAATCATCACTTGAGATACAATGCAATGTTTTGCATATAAATGATGCACAGTACTGTCCTGTTGTTCCAAGCATGGTTTCATGTGGTTCCGTGCGTTTGAGGTCAAAGGTATCCCTTGTTAGTCAAATGATTCTCCCCTGCTGATATTAGTTGAACTGACAAGTATACCTTTAAGCATTCTTTTGGTTAGATATGACATTATTCATTAGTTGGTTATATCATAAATTCCATAAAACCTCAGTTTATACAGAATAATGTTCCTTGCGCAGTCAAATGCCTTGGATGTATCACAGCAACAAAAGGCCTATTTTGTTATACATTGCTTGTAAAATTTGGTGAATGAACGTATAAATGGGATTCTAAATCGAGCTACTCTTTTGAAATCCAAAATATGATTAACTAAGGATATTATTGCTGCTCAGGAAAGATACTATTCTAGAATAAATGGGCTTCTCAAGCATTTATGGAAAATGTCAGTGGGGGAAAATGGGTTGGAAATTGTTAACATCTTTTCTATCATCCTTGTTATATAATGGGTTAACAATGACATTTTAATATGTCTAAAAATGTAGTTAGTTATGCATTACACTCTTTGTATCAACAGTAGGGTCCGAATACATCAATCTGCTTTGACCCACGACAAATGTGTGTTGTGTGACATTATTGTTGTGTGCTGTTGTAAAGTAAGGCCACATTATTAGATATTAAATTCTTGGTGGCACAGTTTTGTGTTGGATGTTTATGGTTTGAAAGTGTTTTTCTTAGATATGTTCTGTCATTCACAGTATGAATTTTATTGTAATAGATAGGCTAATGTGGTGCTTTGCCGGTGAGTTAACCCGCATTTTTTTGTAGGCCTAGTTATGCTGTAATGATTGTTTTAAACGCTCTAAATGCTGTGTTGCTTATGTCCCAAAAATTTAATAGTATTATGATGTTATTGCTGAATATGATATAAAAGTTTTTGTTGAGGACTGTATTGGGTAATAACATGACGAGTACAATCGAATTTTTACAGAGTATTGAATTGAATGCAAATATTTTAACTGTCACATGTGTGATTGTGTCATTTTGTATGGTATTTTAGTTTTTTAGGTTTATACCTGTGTGTATTTTAATTGGTCAAGTTAAACTTCGGATGTTGAGTTTTCAAGTTGTATAGGTATGTTTGTTCCCAGAATCAAGAGTGTGTTTCAGCTATGAAGGTTAAATGAAACTTGCTATACCATGTTTTTGGGTTGTGTGTGGTTTCTGCATCCTGGAGACATTAACAACTCTAAATGATTACCAATAAGTACTATCTATACAGTTAGTATCTTATTTATCAAGATTCATCAAACATAAATTACTATCTTTATCCACCACTGGGGGGAGATAATTAGTGAGGTCAAAATTTAGGATCCAAATATGGTTTATATATGGAAGGCAGCCAATGAGAAGTGTCATGGAGAAAGCCAATGAAAATGTGTCTTTCAATATTATTTTATTTTGTAAACAACACTGTGATGTTCATGTAAATGTTTTTAGCATAAATTCGTGGCATATTTGTTGGAAGTCAGTCACTGTTTTTAAGACGTAGTATGAATCTGCAATTACATTATTATTTCTTGTAGGAGAATAGTGAAATATTCATAAGAAATAAACATTTTCCCCCTTTTTTCACAAATTTCCTTATTTATAAATGTCATTGTTCTATCTGTCACTATCACTAGAGAAGACCTTCAGAAGTGCATCGAGGACCAGTCACTAAATGGCTTTGACGGTGTTTTCTTTCCTTTCTGTAGCTTTCAGTGGAAAGTACTATAAATGTTAAGAAATCTACAATATTGACAAATTAATTGTAGTCATTTCTCATAAATAAAAAAGTCACACCCATGTAGTGAGTGGTTCTCAATAGACTTGGATCTTTCATAGTGATTTTCGAATTATACAGAGAGAACGATTCAATATGTGCATGCGACAGTTTTTTATCCTTTTATTTACAAAAAATTGAGTGCAATTAATTCGTCAATGATGTCATTTCACATGATATTCCTTCATCCTATGAATGGCACATCTTCATGGGCTGTCTCAATGACACTTCACATTGACTGCCATCTGGTACCAAAATCTGAACACCAAAAAGCCACTATCTACATCTACAACTATATAAATACTATGCAAGTGACACTGAAATGCATGGCAGAGGGATCATCGAAGCATTTTTATGTTGTTTCTCTACAGTTCCATTCTCTAACAGCTCGGGGGGATAAGAAACACCTAAATCTTTCCGTTTTTGATCTAATTTCTCTTATTTTATTTTGATGATAATGTATTCCTATGTATGTGGGTGCTAACAAAACATGTTCACAATCAGGAGAGAAAGTTGGTGAAAGCAATGTCATAAATAGATCTTCTCACAACAAATAACACCTTTCTTTTAATGATTTCCACCCTAACTCGTGTATCATTCCCATGACTCTCTTCCCTATATCGCGATAATAAATTGTCTGTCGCGCCCACTTGGTGAAGATCCCACAATGTGCAACAATACTCCAAAATAGGATACACAAATGTAGTGTAGGCAGTTTCTTTAGTGGAACTGTTGCATCTTCTAAGTGTTCTGTTATAAAAATAAGGAACAGTAAGGCCCCTATAACACTTCCCCGTGGAATGTCAGATATCACTTGTGTTGTTCTCAATGACTTTCTGTCAATTACAACGTACTGTGTCCTTTCTGACAGGAAATCACGAATCCAATTGCACAACTGTGGCGATATTCCATAAGCACGCAGTTTGATTAGAAGACACTTGTCAGGTATAGTGTTGAAAGCTTTCCGGAAAACTATAAGTATGGAATCTATTTCACATTCCTTGTTGATAGCACTCATCACGTCATGTGAGTAAAGAGCTAGATGTGTTTCACAAGAATGATACTTTGTGAATCCGTGTTGACTTTGGGTCTAATAGGTCAATATTATTTCTTTGAATGTAAGCCACATCTGATCTAGACAAACAATTGTTAGTTTTATCTTCAGCTAAACTATGATTCAACCTTCCCCCCCCCCCTCTATAGAATAGAAGTAGAGGCAATGAATTAAAATTTGTGTCACAGCCAGGATTTGAACCTGTGACATCCTGCTTCCTAGGCAATCACTTTATCCACGCTGTCAAAAATTCCAATGCCTATCCTTCTATTCATCTCTGGAAATTGAAGTATTGCTTGATATTTATATAATTTTTCTATCAGAACACGTTGAAGTAATTCAGAAGAAAAGGTGAAGTTTTACAGTTAATAAAAAGGAAATTTGAATAAACGACAGCTTTCTGCATCTCCTACGTGACTAAGACTAGGCCTAATTTGTTCTCAAAACTAAGATGCCAAAGGTGATCAATAATATTTACACTTGCTAAAAAATAACAACTTTGGTCACATATCCACCTGCAAGCATTTAAGTCTACATTGGACCTTGATAACAGCTATCCCTGTGGACTGGATTTGGAAAATTTATAAAGTAATTTGTTTTTAGAGAGAAATCTAATCTATTTGCATAGTGTATACCGAGGTTCAAGCCACAATTTCTAAAATTCCAACAGACTGTTTTGATGTTGCTCTCCATGACCCTCGTATTTTGTACATCACTCTATAAAAAGGTAAAGTATTAGATAATCCTAAAGGTTGGTTTTAATACAGTAGTGATTTAGTACACATGGTCATTTTTGTGGCATGGCCTCATATTCTTTCATATTAGAATATAACAGATTATTACACTTTCAGAATTTTTCGAACAATTAACTTCATAAAAATTATTAACCCAGGCAGTTTCATTGAATCGGTTTCAAGTTGACTTCAAACCAGGGCGTAAGTTGATATTTTTTATATCAATTCTGACAAGAACTAGTTTCTCCACGAAGTGAGATCCATTACAGCATTTGGAAAAACTTCCTATATCAGTCAAAGTAAGTACCGATAATGAAGTCAGAATGTTCTTCAGGTTTTGCTATTATAACAGAGATAGGAAAATTAAATTGTCCACACTTACGTTTAAAGATTTGTTTGGGCATTTTTCTGAAACTACTTCCAGAGTCCAAAGAAAATTTAACTTCAGGTGACCAACGAGATTAAATATACATAAAAATCCAGAGTCACAACCAGTGCACAACAATGCTCATTTTGGAAATAGGCCTATTTAAAACAGAAACAAAAATATGGGGCATAACTGACGCATGGGATTCCACCCTTCGGCTTTGACCCATGATATCACCATAGCGGAAATACCATATTTCAGTCATAGCCAACAAGTAATAATCAATGTTTCAATTGATTAGTGTTTGTAACTAAATCGTGGGGCTTGTTAAAATTTTACTTCCTGTCACAATGGTCTCACCTGATTTTCTAAGATGTTTATATTCTTAGAAATCCAAACAACATGTAATGACTTGGTTGGTGTTTCATAGACACCATAAAGTAAATAAATAACACTGTTCCTGCGCTATGGTTTACAAGTTCTTGATGTACGCTAGTCCACTCAGTAAAGGTTATTAATTGCTCTCGTAAAACAAGCAGCTCGCCACCACATTGCCTACTATACAACAAGCCGATGCTACAGGCCAAAGCTGACAGGTGGCATCAGGTGCTTCTCTTGATCCAAATATGGTTATAACAGACAATAACTGGAAACAGGGCAGCCATTCATGCACAACACCCTTAGTACATCAGAGAGCAGTTTAATCCAGGCCAATACAGGTAATTTCTTCTGAGTGCTATACAATGGAATATATACCTACCCAATAACCAGTTTTCAGAATTTTGTATATATATTTTCTGTCATTCCTTAGAAATTTCCAGAATGAAACTTTCTCTATGCAACAGAGCGTGTGCTGATATGAAACTTACTGGCAGATTAAAATTGTGCACTGAAACCAGGACTCAAAACTGGGACCTTTGCCTATCGTGGGCAAGTGCTTGCCCACAAAAGGCAAAGGTCCTAGGTTTGAATCCTGGTTCCGGCAAACATTTTTAATCTGCCAGGAAGTTTCCTTAGAAATTTAATGGAAATGCATGCAGTCTTTGCGTCTACATAAAAAGCATGGCAAAGCAAACAACTTTTAAACAAAGACGATACTCAGTTATGTGAAAGTACTCTGCAGCTACCGGTAACCATTATAATCACTGGACCTACTGAAACGGGGGAACATTTAACAAAACTGAGTACTGTCTGATTATAGACTGACTAATTGGCCGAGACAGAGAGCGGTTAATGAATTGCAACACTTTTTATCTCCTGGGACCTTGAACCATTCAATTTAGTCAGGATATACTTCCTATAATAATTCTTACAGATCAATATTTGGTCAGATGACCTCTGCTCCCATGACGAATATAAAGAATTGCATTTTACCATCAGCTAGGCTATAAATTATTCCTTTATACATAGCTAATTTTCGTTACTCAGACCAGCAACAGACGAAAAGATGCTACATTAATGGGAAACGTATATCCCCATTATCAACAAAGTGATTGGAAGCTTTGGTTTTGTGAGTGTACACATCAATATGTAATAACATACTTATCACCAGAAATAAGTTAGCTATTCTTTGTGTAGGCCTATATTGTAACACCATAAACATTTCTGTTCAATCCATGTAATGTATCTATGATGAAATATGAAACAATAATAAAAAACATAAAACAATAGAAACAGTCTAAGTAAACTGCTTCAGAATTTGTCTAAATGTGTAATAACCTTACCTAATTTTAATCTTGTATGTCTAATGAACATTTGGTAAAACTGCGGAGTCTGTTGCCCATGTTTTCAGCATGAAAGCATATGTTGGCAACTGTAAATAGATCTTTTTTGAACCGGAGATTTGGGCCCTATGTGCCCTCACATACTAAAAAAACAACAACCTTCTTGTTTAACCTACGTTTAACCCAACTTTCACTTAAAATGATCACTGTTTTGTACAGATCACAAAATAAATAAAACATATACCTGCTCTATGGTTGACTGCTGTGGTGTTGCCAACATTTGCAGTGTGTTGACAACAGACTTTGCAGTTTAGCCGAATATTTATTTTAATGTCACTTGAACAACTTCTCAAGCTCTCTGTACCACAGTTTACATAATGTAAATTGTAGTTCTGAAGAAGATACCAATACTTGTATCAAAGGTAATAACAACTTCCTATGACTGACTGTGTGTGATGTGTACTTTAATATCACAGCTGTCCCTAAAAGCCATAGTCAATATTTCAGGTCTACCCCATGTCCTCTTACCTACAAAATAGCTTTTCAATGATCCTCTGACTTCCGACTTGGTCCTAATACAATAAGCCTATACGTTAGTGCGAACAGTAAAAAAATGCATGCTAATGAATGTAAACTCTCCTTGTGTATCTATTGTCAACAGATTAAAGGACGTGTTCGATACTAATACCAAGTTAAGGTATTTTTTATATTCATACCTTGACTAGAGCTTCACAGTTATTCCAAGAATGGCATTCTATGCATTTTCTTGTATGAAGCAGTTAAGGACAAGATCAAAATACGAACATAATGCTGTGCACTACACACAACCACGGTACAACTTGTTCCCCCAAAAATAATTTGTCCACTGTCAACTTCACGTACTCAGTGTTTTATACTCATATTACACTGATTACAAAGTTTATCATTGAGAACCATTGGAAAGTGGATCTGGTATTCATAGTGCGAGTGCTTGATAATGTGCATTTCCTTATGTATGGTGTTAGTTATCTGTACAAGCACGAGGGCTATAAAACATCACTGAATGATGTTTTCAATAACAAAAAAGAACAACAATAATGTTTGTCAGATGTGTGTGGAACTAGAGAGCAGTAACACATTGCAGTGATGTGTGTAAAATACTGGATATATTACACATACTATGTAGTGCCTTTGTTATTTACATTGAAAGTACCACCACTGGGTCACCTCTAGACCTTTGTCTTTTACGTGGACAGTTTTGTCTTTTGTTTTCATGTACGCTGGCAAACGTTGTTTGCTTCAGATTTCTGTGAACGTTTATAGCAATTTGACCAATGGAAACATACAACAATTTACTATAATTCAGTTGGTTCCATTATAGGCCCTGTGTATATTATTCTGCTTCATCTCTATTTCCAAAACAGATTATTTTAAATATCATGGTTACACTTACTTCACGAGTTAAATCCCCATTGCTGTTCATAGCCATCGGACTGCTTCCGCATACCACCGTGATACAATTTATCAGTGTAAAACATTAAATGCATTCATCATCGGTGGGCGTTTCTAACACACTAAAATTGGTCACACAGAGGTCCGTAAACAAACTGCTGGAATATGTATCTGCAAGCTCCTCCAGTAACGTTCACAATTTGACTCTTATTTCGTAAGAGGCACATATTCAGTTGCACATTGACACTAAACCATTCGGGGAAGCATAGTAACACATACAGTACATAGTCCACTGCCAAACTACTGTTTAAAACGAACGTTATTTCTCACAAGATGTTCATTGAGTCGGCGTCGGTACAAAAAAATGTACTGATTTCTTTCCGGCATATTAATTACACGGTATTATTTTCTGCATCTCTTTATTTACTACTTTACCACAAACATCATCACCGTACAACCAAAACAATGAGTTCACTTCCCACTTCCTTTAAGTACTGTACACAACTGCCGCACACTGTAGACAATAATGTAAAATAATACATTCGATTTTCACGCCTTTTCTCAAATGACATTTTCGAACCGTAGCCGCATTTTAAAGCACTGCACAATTATACTGTCATGTTTGACACGCAATTTTCATTCATTGTGTTGCTACTAGTGTAATGGAAGATAAACCTCTCACTGAGTCAACTGCTTCCCCCACCACTTCTGTGACATCCGCTTATGCGCTGTACGTTATCAGTCGGTAATTCCTACTGTTCTCCGAAATTGCTTACTTCATAGCTTAGTCAGAATAAAATTATCGCTACAGAGTATATTCGTCAGCTCTTTATGTACTCATGATCTAACACAAAAAATTTGTATAAGAATTATATGAACGAACTGTTAGCAATAAGCTACGGCAGGTGTGCAGTATATTCGAAGCTAAAAAAAAACTACTGTTTTATAAAGTATGATTAGTTATCTGCGAAACATTAAGCATATGTATATTTTCCGTGCTCTACATAATCCGATATCATCTTAGAGAACAAATTCTAATTAAAAACTGGTTACGGTACAATGGCAAATGGTTCGTCATCAGGTCGACGTAAAATTAGTTCCTCTACACTGGTCGGGAACAAGGTAAATTACAATGGATAGCCACCACCATACACCCCGGTTGTGGAAACTGAAAGGTATTTTACAGCAGAATAGGTCTACAATTTTAATGAATAATATTAGCTCTCAGACTTATTAATCGCTCGCGAAATTGTTGAATATATTTCTATGATGATAACAGCTGTAAAAGCTTCACTCTGTTTACTGTGTGTTTTATGAGTTCTTTAGGAGTATGAAAAACCCGTAATTAACGAGTTAGAGATTCTAACCTCCATGCTGCATATCATAGCTCGGTCCGAATACCAGTGAGATACATTAACTAAGCGTTTTTAGAAAACCCGATACCTTAATTATAGATTATTGTTACAACAGCGACAGACTGTCTCACAAGTGTTGCACATAACGATAACGCTACATTTGGTTCAGCAATGGAACAATCAGGTCATATTGAATACTGCATTACATTCGTAAGGGTACAGTCTTCATATTTGTGTACCGCTAATTATTAAAGTATGACAATATACAGACGATATATGCCCACGTAGTACATTCGATAACAACGTCTTTCAAGGATAGCTGACATAGCCTAGGTCAGGAGTCAGCTTCTTATAGATTTATCACTTGTGGAAACAACTTCTTTGAGAGAGACGGCGCAGAGGACTCGCGTTCGCAAGGATATTGGTTCAAAACCGCCTCCGGCGAATCCATATTTGGGTTTTCTGGAATTTCCCTAAATCGCCCCAAGGTCATGTCGGGAAAGGGAGCGACCGAGTTTCTTTATTTATTTAATTTTGGTCCTGTGACATATTATGCAGATATTGGACAAGTCAATTTTATAGTATACAGTGGAACAGCATGTTCGTTCCCCATCCTCAACAAAAACAATTCGAGCTTGTGCTCTGCCTATTTTGACTCTGGGATATTGAAAGAAAAAAAAAAAAAAAAAAAAAAAAAAAAATGAGCAACTGTAGAAAAATAATGGTCGTTATCATACACACAATATCAGGAGGAAGATGGGTCTCCATTATGAATTTTAAAACCTAAATATTGTACAAAAAGCAGCCTACTTTATGAGCCGCAAGGTGTTCAATACTTCCCACTATCTCTAAAATGAAGATGCATGCTTCCCGATAGAAAATTACTACATTGTTTGGCACCTGCCGTTTGTCACGTAGATAAAACAATTCTCCCCTTTCTCAACACCGCAGCAATACATAACGGGATTAGTTATCTTGTTTTGGAAAATAAGTTGTTATCAGGTTACTTTAGTTGTCATCAAGTTAAGTGGCAACCTATGAAAGAGCGATGACATTTTTATAGCGCTTTCTACGAAGCAGAAATCAATACATGTAACAGGCAGCAGTGTACCAAAGGTGAATGTGACGTTTCCATAAGCTTCCATCCGAAGCTTCAAAAAAAGCGGGGACACTAATGACATATGGCTGGCTTTAAAAATGTGGCATATATCAGAGGCCGTGCGGCCTATGTGTTCGCTGGTTCAGTGAATCCCCGAAAAAAAAAAGCTCTTCGTGAAAGAAAAGTAAGTAAATAAATAAAGTAAAATAAAACCTGTTTTTAAACTATCATTATTCGTTTCATCCATCTATCAGATCATTTTATATGCAAATTCAAAGTATTTTTATCGCATGAGAAACGATTCACGTTACGGAGACAGCACATGCGCGGCTGAGGTTCAAATTCCCTTCTGAACCCCCTGGAGGCAGCATATAGGCACTCTCGCGGCAGGGAGGGGCGAGGGGAAATGTCGCTTGCTTTTAACGTTGGCGTCGGAGCTGGTAGAGACACTAGCTTCTGACTGTTAAAGCTCTGGCGGTTACGCTCGAATGGTCCCAAAGCAAAGGCAATGGAGCTACTGCGCAGCTCGGCTTGCGCATGCGCAAATCCGCCATTGAAGTAACATCCGCCCTACATATTTGTTTTTGGCAGATTGAAGATTAATCAAAAACACGTCATATTTAGTAAAATATCTTATAAATATAAATTAAAGAAGCATGAAATGTAAATGCCTTCAGAAGATAACATCATGAATAATAATGAAGTCACTATTCTTCACCTTGTAAGAACAGCTGTGTGGTTAGCGCCATCGCTCTGTGCTGACAAAGGTAGTGGGGTTGAGACCATACACTTACTAAATAACCGATTGCAAGCAGTTTTTCTTAAACCTAATCCTGTTTGTAACAGACGCGAGAACAATGACTTTTGTATTGTTACTTGCCGCATATACTTTCGACGTTTTTGCAAATGTGTCGCGATTTTGATTCGTTGTCACAAATATTTAACTCTTTGAAAATATGTGGGGGAGAGCAGCCTTTGCGAATGCGTAAGGTTAGGACGGGGTACTGCTTACAGTGACACGTGACCCGAAGGTAGCTTCTCTCCTCATTGTAAGAGATTCATTTTGTTACAGTCACTTAACAGTGTAATCAGTTACTTACTGTGGTTTAGTGTTTGTGCGCA
Organism: Locusta migratoria; assembly: GCA_026315105.1. Classification (NCBI taxonomy): domain Eukaryota; kingdom Metazoa; phylum Arthropoda; class Insecta; order Orthoptera; family Acrididae; genus Locusta; species Locusta migratoria. Next base: position 76,194,226 of record CM048755.1, on the reverse strand, counting down.
TATTCATACGTACTTACAGTTTATTAGCAAAGAAAAATGAACAACGTTGCCGGCCGCGGTGGCCGAGGGGACTGAGGCGCTTCAGTCACGGTCTGCACGGCCACTACGGTTGGGGGTTCGAATCCCCCCTCGGGCATGGATATTTGTGCCGTCCTTAGTTGTAGGTAGTTCATAAGTAGTTTGTAAGTTTAGGGACTGATGACCCTGTAGTTAAGTCCCTTAAGCTTAACAAACATTTGGACATTTTTTTGAACAACGTTCAGTATCTTTTAGAAACAAATTACTCAGCTTTAAGCTTGGAGGATAAGTGTGAAATAAAGAAGTTTGGTAGGCCGCCACCTCAGCTCGAATTGAAGCAAGCACAAACAAGCCGAGGTAAGACATTATGCAGATCATGTAACGAAAATATCTCAGGGCCACTACCTTAGGTGCGCCAAATTGTCTTTTTGGACGCCTAGTGGTGGCAGGGAGGGGGGGGGGGAGGGAAGGGGGCAGCGCCACTATCGAAATCCGGCACTGGAGGAAGTGAACCCCCAGTCATCTGAAATACCAGCTGCCACTGATAAATACGCAATGGTTTCATAGGCACTTCCTTTTGGCAAAAAAACGAAGAGAAACCACAAGTATTCTCTTTATGGGAGTGTTTTTTTTTTTTTTTAATTTGTGCCTCTGAAATAATTGGCCGTGTGAAATTCATTATAATTTCAAAATCTGACGACGACATCTTGGTGAAGTTACGAAAACCAGAAACGTCTTCTAAATTCAGCTCACACAGTGTGTCATTCAAATGCAAATGTTTGTAAGCCTATTGGACCAATCTGCTATGGTCATCAGTCTCTAGACTTAAGAAACTAATTAAAGTAACTTGCACTAAGGACAACAGACACACCCATGCCTAAGGAACCTGGGAGCGACTGCCCAGTCCGTAGCACGATGCCTCAGACCACGCGGCAGCGTGTCCAGGGCGGTTTTGGAGGGGGAACGCGGCTGGACGTCGTCCCCACCCTTTTTTTCTGAGGTGTACCCCGTCCCGTTAGTATTTTACGTAGAGAACATTTTCTTATTACAGTAATTCCATTTCGTCGTCTCTGTAAATTCAATTAGCGTCTATTCTGAGTTGTGACTCATAGAACACGTTAGCTGTGATTCTAGGAAGTCAACTGAGCAATGATAAATGGCGCAGACAAACAACGTGATAAAAAAGAACAAAGATCTTGAGGCGCGGCGGGTTCGAAAGCTCGACGTGAAAACCGGTGCTGTACCCGGCACAGGCGGACCTTCTGGTCAGCACATTGTTGTGCTTTTAGTTCGCACGCTTACAGTCCGATTGTTAACAGCAGTAATCGTTAGCCGCTGCATGATCGGTACGGGTATTGCCGTTTCTAGAGATGGGAAAACTGAAACATCTGACGGTTTCGAAACGAATGAAACCGTACCATCTGTGGTTTCGAAACACTGTTTCGAAACCATGTATCCGTGAAGCAACGTATGTTTTGTCATGAAATCTTCGTTCTAGGAGGGCAATATTCTTCACTATGTGGACAAGGGTACATACAAGAACCTGTCAACCATAGAGTATATATTTACTTCTTGGTCTGTACGGAACATGTTGATAAAGATTTTCTCCCGTGTTGTTGATGTTGCCAACACGAGTCACACGAGGCTGCCGGTATGGTAGGTAAAAGTTTATCCCGTTAGGTACTCACAAACTGCAATACGGTACGCATATTACAGTGATGGATCATAAATGCTACTTTCTATACATACTAAATAAATTATAGGGAATAAAGGGCACACTAAATAATAATGCTATGGAATTACAAAAATAATAAAGAAAGAGGCAAGTTCACCACTTGTACGTCTTGACCGTTACACCACCGCCGCAATTTTTTTTTTTTTAACATGAGTGTCGTAAAGTTATAACGACAGTAGGTATCTTCGTTTTCACTCATAAGAAACCAACTCTTTAACACGAGATTAAATATGCGATCTACCCTTGTTAGTATAAAAAATGTCATTTCAGGCTTCATGTTGTATCCTATTTTAAAGAATGTAGTTTCACTCGTGTGTCTTTAATATGGTAGATAAACGTAGAATTTAATTGGTTTTTCAATGCAAATAGTGAACGTTGTTTTATTGTTCTTTTACATTTATAAAGCAGACATTGTCATTTCGGAATACAGCAGTCTCTTGCAAACGAATCTTGATATCAGTAATCATAAGCTGCAGACTCAAGAGTGTCAACTACTATTTGACACTCTCTGAATGGTTTATATACTAGTAAAGTTATATGTGTATATGTGTGGAGCTTCAGTAAAATGAAACACCACATTTCGATACGATTAGTCTGTTCCGCGTTTCTGCATTAGTGGTTTGAAACACCGGTGTTGTGAAACCGACATGAAATCATGAAACCAACACGAAACCGTGAAACCGACACGATACCATGACCGACAGGAAGAAACGGTTTCAGTGTATCGACAATCGACGCTAATGTGATCCGAAACAGAACGGAATGAAACCGCATGGTTTCGAAACCGTAAAAGTTGCCGGTTTTGAAACACTGAAACTGTTGAGTGTATCGAAACCTTGTTTCGAAACCATGAAACCGTAGCCAACTCTAGTCGTTTCAGTGAAGTTATAGGCGTTGTAGTGAACAGTTCTGTTGATTCCTTCCATTCTGCGTATTACTTTTCCGTTTTAAAGACTGGCGTATTACGTGAAAAGTGTATAAACTGTGTTAGTTATTGAAAAGTGTAATTTTTCTTTATAAAACGCAGTATAGTAGACTATTTCAGTAAATCTAGTCCCGGTGTTACAACTACAGAAGACGGCCCGTGTGGTTCGAAAAAACGTGAACCATGGACCATCCACTTCATATACAAATTGTAGCACCACAACAGATACTGTAGAAGATAAAAAACAATCGTGCGAAGTAATTCCTTGTTATTTGGATTTCCAAAACATACTTATCCTATTTGTTGGAATGACAGCACATGGGGAGAATTTAAGGCGAAATATGAGTGATTAGTGTGTAAGGAAGGCAAGTTAGGTTGCTCAGTGTGTAAAGATGTGCAAAACATTGGAGTGAGTAAATCACAGGGAGTGTACACTTATAAAGAATGGAGTAGTATTTCAGTGGGTCCCATTTTTGGTAGTAAACAAGCTCAGTTAACATCATTGAGAAAAAATTCATAAACATAAGAATTCCAGAGCCCATTTAACTGCATGCAGACAACGAAATGAAAGACAAGGCAAAGTTCTTGAAAACATAGTAGTTGAACAACAAAAGACATTTTTGAAAGTACAAGGAAAGTGTTTAGAACGGCTTATTTTGTAGCAAAAAATAACAAGCTTTATTTTTTTATTTTCACAAGCTTGTAGATTTGCAAATTCAGAATGGTCTTCACATGGGCAAAACACTGCATAGTAAACTCAGTTTTGCCAGCATCATAGATTGCATTGCGGACACTATGCGGAAGAAGTTTTTTTCGTCCATAATAGCGAAGAATTCCAAGGTTTCTGTATTCATTGATAAGTCTACATCTGTTGCTTCACAATCAGTTTTAATAGTGTATTTAAGGTCAGAAATCAGTGATGGTTGTATAAATACCTTCTTCTTGGATATTATTGAACTTAAAAGAACAGACACAGAAACAATAGAAGCAGAACTTCTAAAATGTCTCTCGAAGCATGGTTTTTCTTCAAGTTATTTGAATGATAATTTGATTGGAGCATGCAGTGATGGTGCAAGTGTAATGCTGGGTAGAAATTCAGGTGTTTTAGAACGACTTAAGAACAGGTACAATAAACTATTCAAATGACATTGTTTGTGTCACCGAATTGAATTAGGGGTTGCAGATGCAATCGAAGAGGTTCCTGGTGTGCATTATATTATTATTATTATTATTATTATTATTTTAACAAGCTGTATGCATTGTATCATCAGTCTCCAAAGAATCAGCACGAACTGTCAGCTGTTGCACAAGAGTTAGGCGCAGAACTTAGGGAAGGTATCTAAAGTGTTCTCAGTGCGTTGGGTGGCCTCAAGCTTTAGAGCAGTGCTAGCAGTATGGAAGGAAGTACTACCAGGCTCTGAATGGTCATTTCAATAGATGTTCGAATGACATGACTAGAAAATCAATTTCAAGGGAAGAGTTCAAGGGATTGCAGAAAATACTATTAAGCCCTGAGTTCGTGAGAAACATTGCACTGCTTTCTGGTGTTCTGGAATAGATCAGTATCCTCTCACAGTACCTCCAAAGGCGCAGTGTTAATATTCCCTCATCATATAGGGCAATTGCGAGGTCAGTAAGAGCCATTGAACAACTGAAGGAAGTGCCAGGTGTATGCATGAAGGAAGCAGACAAAGATATTTCTGAAGGATGCTTCAAAGACGTTTCACTGGCTCCCAGAAGAGAATCAAGCAGAATTACCACCCAAATTAATAGAAAACAATTCTGTCAGAGTCTTATCGACAATTTGAGGCAACGGTTAATTTCGGATGACTGCGAAGAATTCAAATCCATCATGAAAGAGATCGATATTTTGGACAGTAAAAGATGGCCCTATGACATTGTGAGCCCATGGGTAGAAGGAGAGCCGCGGTGGAGTAGCCGAGCGGTCTAAAGCGTCTCGCTGCGGAGCGCGCGGTTGCTCGCCGTGGAGGTTCGAGTCCTCCCTGGGGCATGGGTGTGTGTGTTGTCCTTAGGTTAGTTTACCTAGGTTTAAGTAGTTTGTAAGCTACGGACTGATGACCACGCAGTTTGGTCCGATAGATTTACAAACATTTGAACATTTTGATTTTGCTAGAAGGAGAAGAAAATCTAAGAAAATTGTGTGACTGTTTTCTTCTTCCAGTTCCAAATGTAAGAGAAGGTTTCAGAGATTATATAGACAGCTGTGGAGAGAACATTACTGAAAATCTGAAACGAGTTTTTGTTTGTGTTGATACACTCCCTGTGAGCACATCGGACTGTGAAAGAGGCTTCAGCACAATGAACTTAGTTATGACAACACTGCGAAATTCGCTTTCTGTTTGCCATCTCTCATCCTTAACGTTTATTTCAATTGTGGGGCCTCCGTTACATTTCTGGAACACCGAGGATTACATCAAAGTATGGATCAGAACCCACAGGCACGCCGAGGACAACCAAAGCAAGAAGGCTAACCTACACGTGCAGCAGTCTGACCAGTACTCCAAAATTTGGGATCTTCTTTAGGTGAGACCGCCCACTATTTTTCTTAGCAATACAGCACTGAACGTGTCATTCCTGTCACATCTTCTGTAATATGTATTTTGCCCTTCTCTGACAACTACGTCTTAATCGTCCAAAAATGTGAGACTTTTGTTTGTTCGGCGTGGGGTAAAAAGGGGTGGCCGCTACTAGAGTCTTTCTGAGCCAGAGTTCAGCTGACGATGAGAATTCTTTTGAACCTCCTACGGGGAATAGAGGCGCACTCCGCAGTAAGGCGCCTTGGAGAAACGGCTACTCCCGCGCGACACAAAAGCGTGTAATTCGTGTTGTGTGGCCGCGGTGGAGTAGCCGAGCGGTCTAAGGTGCCTCGCTGCGGAGCGCGCGGTTGCTCGCCGTCGGAGGTTCGAGTCCTCCCTGGGGCATGGTTGTGTGTGTTTGTCCCTAGGTTAGTTTAACTTAGTTTAAGTAGTTTGTAAGCTACGGACTGATGACCACGCAGTTTGGTCCGATAGATTTACAAACATTTGAACATTTTCGTGTTGTTTGTTGAGTAAATTCGCGGCCATCCTGTAGTAGCCTTTTCAAAGAACTGGGTATACTAACTACTGCCTTTCGGTCTATTTATTCCTTAATGAATGACCGCGTGTTCTAACGCGTCACGTCATAGACTGGGCGGCTGTTCCAGTCGGAGGTGCGCGTCCTTCCTCGGGCAAGTGTGTGTGTGTGTGTGTGTGTGTGTGTGTTGTCCTTAGTGGAAGTTAGTTTAAGTTGTTTGGTAGTCTAGGGGCTGATGACCATACCAGTTTAGTTCAATAAGTTTACAGACATTTGAACATTTGTCATAAATAATATATCCCCTTTAGCAACAAATGGCTCAGTTCATATACAAAATACTAGGAACAAACACAATCGCCGGCCGCGGTGGCCGAGGGGTCTGAGGCGCTCCAGTCACGGTCTGCACGGCCACTACGGTCGGGGGTTCGAATCCCCCCTCGGGCATGGATATTTGTGCCGTCTTTAGTATAAGCTAGTTTATAAGTAGTTTGTAAGTTTAGGGACTGATAACCCCGTAGTTAAGTCCCATAAGCTATACAAACATTTGAACAAACATTTGTAACACAATCAACACAAGGACTTCTACTCAAGAACACACATTTTCAATAATTTGCCAGCAATCATAAAAAAATTTAGCTACAAATATACATCAGTTTAACAGGTGCCTGAAACACTTACTGCCGGCCGCGGTGGCCGAGGGGACTAAGGCGCTCCAGTCACGGTCTGCACGGCCACTACGGTCGGGGGTTCGAATCCCCCCTCGGGCATGGATATTTGTGCCGTCTTTAGTATAAGGTAGTTTATAAGTAGTTTGTAAGTTTAGGGACTGCTGACCCCGTAGTTAAGTCCCATAGACTATACAAACATTTGAACATTTGTACAAACACTTACTAGTGGCCATCTCCTTCTACTCGACTGAAGAATTTTTGAATATAACTAAATGATGTGTGTATTCATACTATTAGTATTATTATTTCAGTGTGTAAACTCTCCTCAATAAGGATCTATCCAACAAACAGGTATTATAATGTAATAAGTTCTGTAATATGATAGATGACACAAAATCGGGTAGCAATACCACACTGTAAATCAAAAATAGTGGGGGGGGGGGTTTCGAATCCCCCCTCAGGCATGGATATTTGTGCCGTCCTTAGTATTAGCTAGTTTATAAGTAGTTTGTAAGTTTAGGGACTGATAACCCCGTAGTTAAGTCCCATAGACTCTACAAACATTTGAACATTCAAAAATAGTGGCATTTAGTCTCAAACGTGTGCAGCGACTTTTACCGAAGACGAAGTTGGGACATCACATGATATCACTATCCAGTGGCGGCGCATTCAGTGAACCCCCGGAAAAAAAACTCGTCGTGAAACAAAGTAAATAGATAAATTAAATAAAAAGCGTTTTAAACTATCATTTTTCGTTTCTATCTTCTATCACATCGTTTTATATGCACATTCAAAATATTTTTATCGCATGAGAAACGTTTTACGTCGCGGAGACATCAGATATACGAGACGTAGCGCGGCCGCTTAATATAGGCGGCAGTGGCCGCAGCGTTGCAATGCGCATGCATGGCTGAGGTTCAAATTCTCTTGTGAACCCCCTGGAGGCAGCATATGGGCGCTCCCGCGGCAGGGAGAGGCCAGGAGAAATGCCACTTTTAACAATTGCCAAGGTAGCTTCACAATATGAACAATGGCTGGTGGAGACACCAGCTCCTGGCTACTCGAGCTCTGGCGGTTACACTCGAATGGTCTCGAAACAAGACAATGGAGCTACTGTGCACCTCGCATTGCACATGAGCAAATCCTCCATGAAGGCAACATTCACGCTTCATATTTGTTTTTGGCGCATTGAAGATTAATCGAAAACATGTCACATTTGTAAAATATCTTATAACTATAAATTAAAGACGCATCAACTCTAAAAGCCTTTAGAAGGTCTGATCGCGAATAATAAAGAAGTCACTACTCTCCTCCTAGCGAGATTAGCCATGTGGTTAGAGGTATCGCATTGCGCCGTCGAAGGTAGTGGGTTCGAGACCTACTGCAAGCAACTTTTTTTAAAAAAACCCAATCTTGTTTTTAACAGATATGAGACCCACAATGACTTTTCTATTGTTACTTGCCACATATCTTTGAACGTTTTAGCAAATGTGTTGCGATTTTGAGGGTAAATGACATTTATACTCTTCGTTGTAACAAACATTTAACTGAAACTTCCTGGCAGATTAAAATTGTGTGCCGGAAACGGGACTCGAACCTGGGACCTTTGCCTTTCGCGGGCAAGCGCACTACCGACTGTGCTATCCCGACACGACTCACGATGCCGCCTCACAACTTTACTTCCGCCAGTACCTCGCCTCCTACTTTCCAAACTTCACAGAAGCTCTCCTGCGAACCATGCAAGACTAGCACTCCTGGAAGAAAGGATATGGTGGAGACATGGCTTAGCCACAGCCTAAGGGATGTTTCCAGCACACAATTTTAATCTGCCAGGAAGTTTCATATCAGCGCACACTCCGCTGCAGAGTGAAAGTTTCATTCTGGAAACATCCCTTAAGCTGTGGCTAAGCCATGTCTCCACTATATCCTTTCTTCCAGGAGTGCTAGTCTTGCATGGTTCGCAGGAGAGCTTCTGTGAAGTTTGGAAAGTAGGAGGCGAGGTACTGGCGGAAGTAAAGTTGTGAGGCGGCATCGTGAGTCGTGTCGGGATAGCACAGTCGGTAGTGCGCTTGTCCGCGAAAGGCAAAGGTCCCAGGTTCGAGTCCCGGTTCCGGCACACAATTTTAATCTGCCAGGAAGTTTCTTATCAGCGAACACTCCCCTGCAGAGTGAAAGTTTCATTCCCAAATATTTAACTGTTTGAAAAGACCTGGGGCAGAGCAGCCTTTGCTCATGGGTAAGGAGAGGGTGCTGCTTACAGCGTAACCTGAAGGTAGCTTGTCTCTTCATCGTAACACATTCATTTTGTTACAGTCACTTAACAGTATAATCAGATACTTACTGTGTTTTAGTGTTCATGTGCATAGTCATACGGTGTTCATTATCAAAGAAACATGAATAACGTTTAGTAGAAGCAATTTACCAGTAGCGGCTGGTGCTTCAGATGACTGTGGGGGTTTCGTGGCGCCGCGTGAAAGCGCCCCTCCCCCCTTTTTAGATATATTTTCGTTAAAAGATCTGCATAATGTCTTTGTTTTCGTTTGCTTCAACTCGAGCTGTGGCCTTGGAAGTGGCTGACTAAGGAGGGGGGGGGGGGGACCCGTGCCTTTCGCGCTGGGGGGCCTTCAAATATCAAAAGTTACTGTTTTTATAGTACTACATGTATTTCCAAGTGGACATGGGGCCACAATTTGTTTTGCCGCCGCCTGGGGCCTCCGTCAGCGTTAGTCCGCCACTGGGCCTCGGTCTACGAAGCTTCTTTATTTCACACCTCTTCCAAGCTTAAAGCTGAGTAATTTGTTTCTAAAAGATACTGACATTGTTCATTTTTCTTTGATAATAAACACCAAGAGCATATGACAATGCACATGAACACTAAAACACAGTAAGTATCTGATTACACTGTTAAGTGACCGTAACAAAATGAATGTGTTACGATGAAGAGACAAGCTACCTTCAGTTCACGTGACACTGTAAGCAGCACCCCTTCCTAACCGTACACATTCGCAAAGGCTGCTCTCCCCCACATCTTTTCAAACAGTTAAATATTTGTTACAACGAAGAGTATAAATGTGATTTACCCTGAAAATCGAGACACATTTGCAGAAACGTCCAATGCGATTCCGCTAACCACACAGCTATTCTTGCTAAGTGGAGAGTAACGACTTCATTATTATTAATGACCGGATCTTCTGAAGGCATTTACAGTTGACGAGTCTTTAATTTATAGTTATAAGATATTTTACCGTGTCCGTTATTACAGAAAATAGTCCTAAAAATGCGGATGAACTGACGGAACTACGCTGTCTTTAGAGTTTTGATATACGCGAAATTCGTGTCGTGTATATGGCTGTAATATTTTTCAGCTGGAGAAACCTTTGACATATACAGTAATGAGCTATGTTGATTTGCCGTTATTATTAATTATGTCATTCAACTTCGGATTTTCTTTCAGTAGCATGGTGATTATAAAAAATTTGTTTATCGTGGATAACACGTATCATTACTCTTTTGAGGGTTCTTACGAAATCTACAGTCTTCCTTATACATACGGTACTCTGAGTCGCGTCGCGTTTCCTGTTTTTATTAATCTGTTACCAGTTGCGATCAACTTCAAAAATGTTCAAATGTTTGTAAATCTATCGGACCAAACTGCGTGGTCATCAGTCCGTAGCTTACAAACTACTTAAACCTAGGTAAATTAACCTAAGGACAAACACACACACCCATGCCCCAGGGAGGACTCGAACCTCCACGGAGAGCAACCGTGCGCTCCGCAGCGAGACGCTTTAGACCGCTCGGCTACTCCACCGCGGCCGATCAACTTCGGCGTTTGTTTTAACAGCAGGCTCTGACCTTTATAAATGTGCTATTTATCGTGGATAACACATATCTTTATTCTTCTGAGTGTTTTTCAGATAACTGCAGTCTGCTTTAACCAGTGAGCTCAAAGATAATCTGGAGTTAGTAGTGTGTATTACGAAGTCGTGACTGTCGACGCCATATTAGTGGCCATCCACCATCCAGCTGTTAGTATAATGTAGTTACGAAGAATTTAACATTCTGAAATTTATAATCGTTTCTACTACTTGCTTACGTAGAAACTAACTCATATACAACGGGCACCATCTGTTCTGAAAATATGAATAATATTTACAAAATATTCGAGACATGTAATTAACCGAACTCCTTCATCGAAGCAGTAGAAAAAGACACGAGTCGTGTAAAACGTATACTTGAGTTATATTTTGATTCAAAACTAGTGTTTCTCCCACTTTGCAATTAATGAATAAATTACACTGTTGTAGACAACTAAATAAAGTGTAATAACGGCAGATTCGAAGCGTATGATATAAGCATGATTTTCCACATAGAGTGTAAATTCAATCCGTAAGCTCAAACGGAAATTAGTATAGACAAAAGGTAAATATAAAACTGGACACTAGAAATACCGCCTATAGCAGTGCAATTTATTCATTTAATGAAATGTGATAGAAATACTAGTTATAAAGAAAAATATAACCCACATATCTTTCTGAACTCTGTTTCATTTCCTTTGACTTCCCTAAAACCGTAAGCGACACTAACTTCATCATATTGTATTCATTAAAGTAATCAATCGTTCATAACTTATTTTCGGAGGACACAAGGTTCAAAACAACAACATCACCTATACGTACGGAGTTGCCAACATAACCATAATAGAGCGTCACGATTTTCACAGTTCCAAACAACTACAGTTGTGTATCCAGTGTTAATAATTGAGATCACTGGCTTTAACGGTACGTAACGATAAATTTTACCTACCATCCCAGCGGTCTCGTATGCATATGTTGGCAACAACAATAAAACGGTAGAAAACCTTCGCTAAGATGTTGATATTCTTCGAAATTAGTGTTTCATACAGATGGCCGCGGTGGAGTAGTCGAGCGGTCTAAGGCGCCTCGCTGCGGAGCGCGCGGTTGCTAGCCGTCGGAGGTTCGAGTCCTCCCTGGGGCATGGGTGTGTGTGTGTGTGTGTGTGTGTTGTCCTTAGGTTAATTTACCTTTGTTTAAGTAGTTTGTAAGCGATTGGCTAATGCCAGCGTCACATGCTGTTCGCTTCCTACATGAAAATGTCGAAGCTCTCTAAAGATTAAGAGGCAGCAGCACTCAATTACAAACTGGAGCGAGAGTAACAATTTACCCACTCTCTGACAGAGCTACAAACTGCTATATAGAACTGAGAAATATTTGCGGCAGATTATGCTGCTTTCGCCGCGGTGGAGTAGCTGAGCGGTCTAAGGCACCTCGCTGCGGAGCGCGCGGTTGCTCGCCGTCGGAGGTTCCAGTGTGTGTGTGTTTGTCCTTAGGTTAGTTTACCTTAGTTTAAGTAGTTTGTAAGCTACGGACTGATGAGCAGTCAGTTTGGTCCGATAGATTTACAAACATTTGAACATTTTATGCTCCTGTCTAGTAAACATCTCAGAAAAGCAAAGCCAATTTTAAAATGATAATTATCCACCCCCATGAACCACAGACATTGCCGAGGTGGAGTGGCTTGCGTGCCTCAAGGATAAAGATAGCCGAACCGTAGGCGCAACCACAGCGGAGGGGTATCTGTGGAGAGGCCAGACAAACGTGTGGTTCCTGAAGAGGGGCAGCAGCCTTTTCAGTAGTTACAGGGGCAACAGTCTGGATGATTGACTGAGCTGGCCTTGTAACATCAGCTAATGTGGCTTTGCCACACAGTTACTGCGAACGGCTGAAAGCAAGGGGAAACTACAGCCGTTGCTTTTCCCGAGGACATGCAGCTCTACTGTATGAAAATATGATGATGACATCCTCTCGGGTAAAATATTCCGGAGGTAAAATAGTCCCCCATTCGGATCTCCGGGCGGGAACTACTCAGGAGGATGTTGTCATCATGAAGGACAATACTGGCATTCTACGGATCGGAGCGTGGAATGTTAGATCCCTTAATCGGGTAGGAAAATTAGAAAATCTAAAAATGGAAATGGATAGGTTGAAGTTAGATATAGTGGGGATTAGTGAAGTTCGGTGGCAGGAAGAACAGGATTTCTGGTCGGGTGAATACAGTATTATAAATACAAAATCAGTTGGGGGTATCACAGGAGTAGAACTGATAATGAATAAGAAAATAGGAATGCGGGTAAACTACTATGAGCAGCACAGTGATCGCATTGTCATTGTCAAGATAGATACGAAGCCAACACCGACAACAGTAGTACAGGTTTATATGCCAACTAGCTCTGCCGATGATGAGGAGATGGAAGATGTGTATGAGGAGTTAAAGGAAATTATTCAGATAATTAAGGGATAGAAAAACCTGATTGTGATGGGAGACTGGAAAAGGAAGAGAAGGAAAAATAGTAGGTGAATATGGTCTGGGCAGAAGGAATGAAAGAGGAAGTCGCCTGGTAGAATTTTGCACGGAACATGATTTATCATAACAAACACCTGGTTTAAGAATCACAAAAGAAGGTGGTATACGTGGAACAGACCAGGAGACACCGGAAGGTATCAGATTTTATAATGGTAAAACGGATTCCGGAACCAAGTTTTAAACTGTAAGACATACCCAGGAGCCGATATAGACTCTGACCATAACTTATTGATCATGAACTGTAGGGTGAAACTGAAAAAAACAGCAGAAAGATAGGAAAATAAGGAGATGGGACTTCGATAAATTGAGGGAACCTGAAGTTCTTAAGAATTTCAGAGGGAACTTTAGGCAACAATTGACAGAAACAGGGGGAAATAAAACAGTAGAAGAGGAATGGGTAGCATTGAGAGATGAAATAGTGAAGGCAGCAGATGGCAAAATAGGTAGAAAGCCAAGACTTACAAAAAATCCTTGGATATCACAGGAAATATTAAATTTAATTGATGAAAGGAGAAAATATGAAAATGCAGTAAATGAAACAGGCAAAATTGAGTTCAGACGACTAAGAAATGAAATTGACAGGAAGTGCAAAATGGCTAAGCAGGAGTGGCTAGAAGCCAAATGCAAATCTGTAGAAGAATGTTAAGAAGGGGAAAAGTAGATACTGCCTACAGGAAAATAAAAGAGACATTTGGGGACAAGAAAAACAGCTCTACGAATATCAAGAACTCAGATGGAAAACCAGTTCTTAGCAAAGAAGGTAAAGCTGAAAGGTGGAAAGAGTACATAGAGGAGCTCTATAAAGGAATTGAACTTAGAGACAATGTTGTAGGAAGGGAAGAGGAAGTAGATCAAGATGGAATAGGAGATACTGTACTGAGAGATGAATTTGACAGAGCCCTGAAAGACCTAGGTCGGAACAAGGCCCCGGGAGTAGATGACATTCCCTCAGAGCTACTAAAGTCTCTGGGTGAGCCAGCCATGACAAAACTGTTTCACTTCGTGTGTAAGATGTATGAGACAGGCGAAGTACCCTCTGACTTTAAGAAAAATGTAATAATCCCCATTCCAAAGAAATCAGGCGCAGACAGGTGTGAAAATTACAGAACCATCAGTTTGATAAGTCATGGTGGCAAAATTTTAACACGAATTATCTACAGGAGAATGAAAAAGCTGGTAGGAAGCTGACCTTGGGGAAGATCAGTTTGGATTCAGGAGGAACGTAGCAACCCGGGAGGCAATACTCACTCTACAACTTATCTTAGAAGATAGATTAAGGAAAGGCAAACCAAAATTTTAACTTTTGTAGATTTGGAGAAAGTTTTTGACAATGTTGACTGGAATACACTGTTTCAAATTCTGAAGTCAGCAGGTGTAAAATACAGGGAAAGGAGAGTTATTTACAACTTGTACAAAAGTCAGACCGCGGTTATTAGACTCGAAGGGCATGAAAGGGAAGCATTAGTTGGAAGGGAGTAAGACAGGGTTGTAGACTTTCTCCGATGTTATTCAATTTGTACATCGAGCAGGCGGTGAAGGAAAGCAAGGTAAAATTTGGAATAGGGATCAAAGTTCAGGGTGAAGAAATAAAAACATTGTGTTTGCCGATGACATTGTAGTTCTGTCAGAGACAGCAAAGAACCTGGAAGAACAGTTGAATGGAATGGAAAGTGTGTTGAAGAGAGCGTATAAAATGAACATTAACAAGAGCAAAACTAAGATAATGGAATGCAGTCTTAAAAAATTGGGCGATGCAAAAGGAATTAGATTAGGTAACGAAACAATGAAGGTGGTAGATGAGTTTTGTTACTTGGGTAGTAAAATAACAAATGGCGGTCGCAGTACAGAGGATATAAAATGTAGAATGGCAAAGGGAAGAAAAGCATTTTTGAAAAACAGAAATTTGCTAACATCGAATAAACATTTAACTGGAAGGAAGTCTTTTCTGAAGGCATTTGTTTGGAGTGTTGCCTTGTACGGGAGTGAAACGTGGACGATAAACAATGCGGACAGGAATAGAGGCTTTTGAAATGTGGTGCTACAGCAGAATGCTGAAGATTAGGTGGGTAGATCGCATAACTAAAGATGAGGTACTGAAGAAAATTGGTGAGAAAAGAAATTTTTGGCATACCTTGACTAAAAGAAGGGATCGATTGGTAGAACACATTCTTAGACTTCGAGGAATCGTAAATTTAGCATTGGAGCGAAGTGTATGGGGTAAAAATCGCAGAGGGAGACCAAGAGACGCATATAGTAAGCAGATTCAAATGGATGTGGGCTGCCGTTCTTATGAGGAGTTGAATAGGCTTGCTCAGGATAGATTAGGGTGGAGAGCTGCATCAAACAAGTCTCCGGACTGAAGACCATAACAACAACACAATGAAGTTATATCTTAACGGCGACAATTGAACCTAAACATAAATATGTGTTAGGTCACCATATCATTACCAGAAAATATTCGTCAGGTCTTGAGAAATCGTTAAGGATTATACATCTAACGAAATTTCTGGTTGGTACAATTGAAAACAACTTTAACTGGGAAAAATACCTATTTTGGCGAAGATAAAACAAGCGGTCTGTCATTGACACAACCATTAGAAGATTAAAACGTCTCCCAAGGAGACTGCCAACCCTGCAATTGCTCCACCTCTTCCGCAGTATTGCTGAGCAATGTGCGATTATTATCTGACGATATAGAGGGAGTGTTGAAAAAGTTGAAAAAAGATATCAGATTGTGCGGTATAGTGAATTAGCGGAAAGAAGGTCTCGGATGTTTTCCGTTTTCTTATTTAGGTTGGGGTGGGGGCAGAGAGGGCAGGGGGATGAGGTGGGGACGCAATATAAAAACAAATCTCGTTTTCAGTGTAGCATGCTTATTCTATGAGATTCCAATCACCAACCTTCTCCTACGAGTGCAAAGAGCTTTTATACTCATTACTCGTACAAAGTATGGTGTTACAATAATTGTAAGAAGGCCGCGCTGAGTAGCCGCGCGGTCTAAGGTGCCATGTCATGGATCGGGCTGCTGCTTGCGTAAGAGGTTTGAGTCCTCCCTCGGGCATGGGTATGTGTGTGTTGTCCTTAGAATAAGTTAGTTTAAGTAGTGTGTAGGCTTAGGGACTGTTGACCCTAGCATTTAAGTCCCATAAGATTTCATACACATTCGAACATTTGATTTGAATTTTAAGAATAACATAATGGTAATTAGAACTCGCACATATCCTTTTTTGGCACTTGTTTTTCTCGATCTTCGTATAAGCGTGGATCAGTCGAGGAACTGAAGCGATTCTATGAACCCATTACGCAAAACTTCACAGTGAATAACAGAACAATAGTGTAAATGAAGGGCCCCAGCAGAAGTTAATTTCCGTTGTGTAGCACTTATTGTTTCAGATACATTGAGAGCACTTTATAAGTACACAAAACGTGAATGAAATGCTACATGTCTACATTTGTGTTGTTGCCACCAGAACTGTTTAATTTTACAACATGCTTACATTTTTAAGATGAATACATATCTCATTACGTCTAGATCTAATGCAGAGCGCTGAAAAGAGGGAATAGTTTACTGTGTAGTTGATTGCTATCTAGGTGAAACATTATGTGGCAACTAGGTTTATGTTTCTATTCTATAACTTCGTTAAATATTTCAAAGGATAAAGCGGCTACTCATTTTATAGCAAAATACCTCTATCTATGGTAGTTTATACTACACATTTGGGTAGGTTTGCAGAAACGTTTGATACTTCAAGGGTTGAGCCTGGCTTTGCGACTGGGGCCTGCATTAGCCTGGCTTGCAAGCTATGGCTCGGCCAGTCAATGACAGCTCGTGCCGAAGCAAAGCTCGGCGGAAACCAGCCAGCTGGCAGTTGCGGCGGCGGCCAACAGCCTCCAGCTCTGACGTAAATACAGAGAGTTTACTTCCTGGCTTCATAGTAAGAGCAGTAAGCAGAAATACAAATGAGGCTGTTTCACTGCAAGCAATCATTTCAAGATAGAGTTGTCTCTTTTACTGAAGAGAAGCTGGTCCGATGACGTACAGATTATATGTTGAGATGCATTATGGAAGAAACAAATAATGAGGGACTCTGTATAAATTATTCGTCCTTTAATTTTTTTTTTAAATCTAAGTGAAAGACTATGGAAGATCTCTTGGCAAGTGAAATAAAATACGAGTTTCTTTTTCCATTGAGCTGCCTTTAAATTGAAGTTTTTTTTTTAATATACAGTACCTTTATTATCCTGTTTTATTATAAATTTATATATCTAGAGACAGTTTTCCGTGTCAATATGTGAAAGGCATTGAGTGGAAGGAAAAGCAAAATCCGCGATAAGGCGCCTCACACTACTTGGCCTTCCCGTGGGACAAGAATGTCTTACCTAGCCAGACACCTTTGAGCTCTTTGACTGGTCGTACCATCTAACGAGTACTCCATTATGACAAAACATTATGCTAACACATCTGTAGTTCGCTGGAGACCGGGATGAGGTTAACTTATAATGGCTAAGGTATGGGCCCGATTCCCGCGGGGGGGGGGGGGGTTAACAGTTTTTAACGGTCACAAAAATACCGTCTGCGCCTACAGAACGACAAGTAAAAAACGCAGGACTCTGCGTTGTTTAAATCAACATTGAACATGTCCATGCGCTAAACAAAGTTTTCGCAAAATACCAAACCCCTACATGTCTGTACGAACGGTATGATCCTAACTACTAGTGAACGACAATGTGATAGTTGACGCCTCATCATGTCGGGTGAAGAGTGACGGTGTGTGCGGGGTTGGAGTCCCCAGAAGAAACAATATCAGCAGTATTCCTTCCTATTATACAATAGCTAATAGTGCCGGTTTCGAGTTCCTGCCGGGAAAAAAGAAATACTTGTACCGTCGTTTCAGGTACTAGTGTAACGCTATTTGTGAACATATTTAATATCTGACTTCTGATAGCGCTAAGTTAACAATTCATCAATATACTGCATTCTATTCCACAACATGATGTATGACTATATTACATATCTTCAGCGGTTACCTCTCAACAACAATATGAGCTTCATGCAATTCCTGGTGCAGTGCTAAGATTATTATTTATTTCTGGGTTCAGAAATCGGTCTTGGAAACCAATACTAATGAAAACGTCAGTGTTTTACGTCTATTTATGCCTAGAGATCACGCACTTAAACGTGGCCTCTGAGCGGAGAATGTTGGGAGCTGAAGCTTGCATTCAGCTCGTAGGGTATTGGTTGTTAGAACAAGACCCGCCTCTTTCTAACAGTGCCGCCAACTTACGGCGTATAGATTATAGTTTTTAAAAGAAACAACATGTAAAGTGTTATGGCGTCACAGATGTAACAGGAAATCATCACTTTAATGTTTGAGTAATGGAAAACTGGAAGTATATCTACGAAATATTAATATTTTAAAGGGACTTATTAATCAGGTGTAGCAACGCTTTATGCTTCATTTTACTGTCGTAACTCAATAACAATCAGAATTAACATTTTTGAGACCACTTTCAAGGACAGCCTTCTTTTTTCTAAAAGAAGTCGTCGGGGTATGTGGGCGTAGCTTAACAAATATCAAAGTGTAAACAATAATCAATACCAAGCACAAATCAACAATACATTGACGAGGCCTACGGTGTACAATGCTGTTACGAGGTAAAGTTGATAGAGAACATGAACATTCTGTAGACTCACGAACTCAGCCGACTTCCGCCGATCAGAGAGGGGCCACGAAAAAGTGCGTGACCTGTAATCGCAAACAACTGTTGTTTGCTTAACAGTGCGCTGAGATTCAGATCACGAACAAAACATATCATGTCATTAAACAATGTTATAACGTATCTGACTTTCCACTTATTGCAACGAAATTTAATTTACAGGTGTTACTATCTCATCTCTAATGACGTGTATTCTAATATTTGTTGTACGAAAATATTGGTTTGCACCTTGCCTGAATGCCATAAGGAGAAATAGGAGACTTAGTTAGTACCTATTGTGAGTAGGTAATAACTGTTCTGTGGAATGATTTGATGACCTGCGACACAGCTATGCTATGTTGGTTGCATAGCGTCAGGTGCGGCCTCCACTTTGGAATTCAGGGGCGATCCACTTTTTTTTGCCGCCCCGTGCGAGTTGCTAAATTGCCGCCCCCACGTATTTTTTATTTATTTATTTACAAAACGTTTGTGGAATTTTATTTAAAGAAATCTGTAGGAAATGTCAGCAATCAATCGTAATTTTTGTTTTCACTTATCAGATCTACCTAGGTTTCGGCTACTGAGATTTTTAAGTAACAGATCCGTTTATCGGAAAAGTAACTGATCACAAGGGAAAAATAATGCGCAAACACAACATCAGACTAGTTTTCAGACCAACTAAGAAAATACGTCAAGTACTCCATTCTGTGAAAGATAAATGACCACCTCTTTCTGCTTGTGGCGTTTATAAAATTCCATGTACATGTGTTAAAGTTTATATTGGAACGCCAAAAAGAAGTATAGAAACTAGGCTGAAGGAACACAAAAGTCTTTGCCAACTAGGAAAAACAGAGAAATCGGCTGTGGCAAAGCATGCTCTTCAGTCTGGAAGTCATATAGTGAGGTTTTCCGAAACAACAGTTTTACCTACAGTGACGAATTATTACCCACGGCAATACAGGGAAGCTATAGAAATGTATAAATATAAGGAAAATTTTAACAGGAAAGAAGAACCTATGAAACTTAGCGACTTATGGACAGTAGCTTTCAAAAATCGACAGGTTTTATCTCTTACCGATTGGAATCGATAGTGATGTTTTATCTCTGACAAGGGCTATCTCTGCTGATGACGTGTAGCTTGGCCACGCCCATTTTCCACAGTACATATGTCGCTCTCAGACACCCGACTCAGACTCAGCGGAAGTAGGAAGACCTCTGAAGATGTCCGGCGCAGCTCTGGACGAAACGTTAGGAAAAACTGCAAAGTTTTATGGACCACGGCGTTATAACCTGGAAGTTCTTCCAGCAGCTATGGCATATGGTCGTGAAAACCTCCATTGCAGTAAATCTTCCTCTTTGTTTGATGTTACCAAAATGGGAACACGCTCAGCACCAAGACCTTGGGCTGCGGCTCGCTTAACTGAACAGAGCGAAGACAAACACTTAAGGCTGGTCCCTGCTTCCTCTGCCCGCATTCCCCACCTTGCGCTTGCCACATCCAACAGCATGACAAGAGTAGCTTCTAAACCAAACAGAGAAGGACTATTAGTTTCTGGCCAACTTCATGTTGCAACATCTAGTGACACCAGGCTCCCAAAGTCCTAAACCATGAGTGCTCCTGTGTATATTTATTTAGTTTCGCGTTCTGCTAATCAGTTCAGTGTACTCGTCCGCTGTGTAAATCCCCCACTCACTGCCATTGTTTTGTTTTGATCGTACTTGCGGTTGGTAATCCTACACTGTAGTTGCTCAGTGAATACATACGTGTTGCACAGAGCAGCCCTCCACTGTAAATTAACCGGCTTCTTATAGAAGCGACTTCTTTTCATTTCGTGCGTACTTTCTCTTATAGTTCATGAAACTTTCGTCTGCACGCGTGTTTATTTATTCAGAATCGCGTTTAGTTGACAGATCAGTGTTGATATTTTGATTTATTAGCTCGCGTATATATTTGTCAAATTCGCCGTTAATAAACAGTTTAGTATATACATACATGTGGCGTATGTTCCGAAAGAACAGACGTCACTTCTGATCCTGCAGTTGTTATTCTTTAATATTCAGAGAATATATGACATCTACTGACATCTAACGGGAAGCGTGCTTATGTAGTCCTTGCAGGTGCGGTGATCACTATGTCCCCAGTGGTGTAGGGGTCAGCGCAACTGCCTCGAAAGCAGGAGACCCGGGTTCGAATCCCGGCTGGGTACACATTTTCAGCTTTGCCCAATCGCAGTTGATGTCATATATTCTCTGAATATTAAACAGTTTAGTGCTAGGTACATACTTTTCGACGCTCACTGTTTATCAAACTTTTGTCCTTGATCATATATTTAGTCAGCTTCGCATCAAAGGAACAGTTTAGTGTCCTCGTTCGTATACTTAGATTCGCATCAAAGCTGCAGTTTAGTGTATTCTCCCACAGTTTAAATCACAACCGTCGAACTTATTTGGAGTATACGTAGGTTTTCAGAATGGCTAGGAACTGTGACTGCTGTGAACGGATGCAGACCGAGTTGGTGACTCTTCGCTCGCAGCTTCAGGCGACGTTGGCTTCACTGGCAACGCTTGAGACTGCGGTGGGTGGGCGCCGCTGTTGTGGGCCGCTCGCGGGGCTGCAGCGGACGCCCTGTGCGTCTGTTGTGCCCTCCGATGGGCGGGGCGGCTGTGGCCAGCCCGCTCACTGCCCGTGAGGGGTTGACTCTCAATCCATGGTGGACTGGGAGGTCTCCTCAGGCGGTGTAAGATTTCCCAGGGGACTGAAGTGGAGGCCTCCCCGGTTAGTCTTACGAACAGATTCGAGGCGCTGTCTGTGGCAGAGGATGTTCCTGACGGAGATGGTGTCGCTTGTCCTTTGGCCACCCCCCTGGCTGCAATATCTGGGCACTCACAGAGGGTGGGTTTGTTAGTAGTTGGGAGCTGCAGCGTTAGGCGGGTGATGGGGTCCCTTAGGGACATGGCTGCTAGGGAGGGTAAGAAGTCCAATGTGCACTCCGTGTGTATACTGGGGAGAGTCATTCCAGATGTGGAACGGGTCCATCTGGATGCCATGAAGAGCACAGGGTGCAGCCAGCTGCAGGTGGTGGCTCATGTTGGGACGAACGATGTGTGTTGCTTTGGATCGGAAGAGATTCTCTCTGGTTTTGAGTAGCTATCACAGGTGGTAAAGACTGCCAGTCTTGCTTGCAAGATGAGGGCAGAGCTCACCATCTGCAGCATAGTCGACAGGACTGACTGCGGACCTCTGGTTCAGAGCCGAGTGGAGGGTCTGAATCAGAGGCTCAGACGGTTTCAGCGACCGCATGGGCTGCAGTTTCCTCGACTTGCGCCAAAGGGTGGTGGGTTTTCGGGTTCCGCTTAATACGTCAGGAGTCCACTACACTCAGGAAGTGGGTAAACGGGTAGCGGGGGCTGTGTGGCATGCACTGGGCGGTTTTTTTTTTTAGGTTAGAGGGCCTCGGGAGCACACAAAATGGGTTTCAGTCTCAGAGAATTCAGGTCAGACACAGGACGATTGCAGATCTAGGAAGCATTGGTGTAACAGTTGTAAAATTTCGTAGCTGTCTTGGGAAAGTTCCGGCCGGCCGCAGTGGCCGAGGGTACTGAGGCGCTCCAGTCACGGTCTGCACGGCTACTACGGTCGGGGGTTCGAATCCCCCCTCGGGCATGGATATTTGTGCCGTCCTTAGTGTAAGGTAGTTGATAAGTAGTTTGTAAGTTTAGGGACTGATGACCTCGTAGTTAAGTCCCATAAGCTTAACAAACATTTGAACATTTTGGGAAAGTTCCGGGGCTCCAAGCGCTCATAAAAAGTACTGAGGCACAAATCGTTATAGGGCCAAATAAAAAAGTAGGTGGCGTGTTTATTGCTGTTACAAACGGTTTATCCTGCAGCGAAATTGAGGCAGATACTTCCTGTGAGTTGGTATGGGTAGAGTTTATACCTGACAATCGGAATAAATTAATAATTGGATCTCTTTATCGGCCCCCCTGACTCAGACGATGCAATTGCCGAAATGTTCAAAGAAAGCTTGAATCACATTTCAAACAGGTACCCGAAGCTTACTGTTATAATCGGTGGCGATTTTAATTTACCCTCGATATGTTGACATAAATACGTATTCAAAACCGGAAGCAAATATAAAACATCGTCCGAACTAGTTCTGAATGCTTCTTCTGAAAACTACTTCGAATAGTTAGTTCATGAACCCACTAGAATAGTAAATGGTTGCGAAAATATCCTTGATCTCCTGCCAACAAATAATCCTGAGCTAGTAAAGAACATCAAAACAGATACAGGTATTAGCGAACATATTAGAGTTGTAGTAGCGAGACTGAATATCGAAATTCCGAAATCCATCAGAAATAAACGATAAACTATCTATTCAAAACAGCAAATAAAATTTCGCTTCACTCTTTCCTGAGTGATAGTCTCCAGTCTTTCGAAACTAAAAATGCGAGTGTAGATCAGTTGTGGCTTACTTTCAAAGACATAATATCAGTAGCAATCGAGAGATTTATACCAAAAAAGTTAATTAAAGAGGAAGCTGACCCCCGTGATACACAAAACAGGTCAGAGCACTGTTGCAGAAGCAAAGAAAAACGAATGCAAAGTTTAAACAAACACGGAATCCCCAAGACTGGCAATCTCTTACAAAAACTCGCAATCTAGCGCGGACTTCAATGCGAGGAGTTTATAATAGTTTCCACAACGAAATCCTGTCTCGTAATATGGTAGAAAATCGGAAGAAATTCTGGTCATATGTGAAGTACACTAGCGGCAAAACACAAACAATGCCTTCACTACGCGATAGCGATGGTAATACTACCGATGACAGTACTGCAAAAACAGAATTGCTAAACACAGCTTTCCGAAATTCTTTCACCAAAGAAGATAAAGCAAACACTCCAGAATTCGAACCAAGAACAGCTGCCAGCATGCGAAATTTAGAAGTAGATGTTCCTGGAGTAGTAAAACAACTTAAGTCACTAAACAAAAACAAATCTTCCGGACCAGATCGTACACCAACTAGATTCTTCTCAGAGTATGCTGATGCAATAGCTCCATAGTTAGCTATCATATACAACCGATCACTCAGCGAAAGCTCCGTACACGAAGACTGGAAAGTTGCCCAGGTCACTCCAATATTCAAGAAAAGCAATAGGAGTGATCCCCAAAATTACAGGCCCATATCATTGACGTCGATTTGCACTAGGATTTTGAAACATATACTTTGCTAGAACATTATGAACTACCTCGAAGAGAACGACCTATTAGCCAATAGTCAACACGGATTCAGAAAGTACCGCTCTTGCGAAACACAGCTTGCCCTTTATTCACATGAAGTGATAAGTGCCATCGACAAGGAATCTCAAATCGATTCCATAATTCTGGATTTCCGAAAGACTTTTGACACTGTACCTCACAAGCGGTTTCTAATGAAATTGCGTGCTTATGGAATATCGCCCCAATTGTGCAATTGGATTCACGATTTCCTATCAGAAAGAACACAGTTCGTAGTAATTGACGGTAAGTCATCGAGTCAAACAGAAGTGATATCTAGCGTTCCTCAGGGAAACGTTATAGGTCCCCTACTTTTCCTTGTGTTTATAAACGATTTAGGAGACAATATGAATAGCTCCCTTAGACTGTTCGCGGATGATGTTTTCGTTTATCGGTTAGTGAAGTCAACAGAGGATCAAAAGCAACTGCAAAGCGATTTAGACAGAATTCCTACATGGTGCGAAAATTGACAATTAACACTAAATAATGAAAAGTGTGAAGTAATACACATGACCACTAAAAGAAATCCGCTGAACTTCAATTACACTATAAAGCAGTCAAACCTTAAGGTCGTAAATTCTACCAAGTACCTAGGAGTTACAATTACGAACAACTTAGGCTGGAGACAACCCACAGAAAATATTGTGGGCAAGGCGAACCAAAGGTTACATTTCATTGGTAGAACGCTTCAAGGATGCAACAGCTCCATCAAACAGACTGCCTACATGACACTTGTGCGTCGTCTCCTGGAGTACTGTTGCCCAGGTGGGACTGACGGAGGACATTGAGAAGGTTCAGAGAAGGGCAGCTCGTTTTGTTTTATTACGTTGCTGGGGGAGGGGGGGGGAGCGTCACGGAAATGTTGCACGATTTGAGGTGGAAATCATTAAAAGAACGACGTTATTCGTTGCTGCAAGATCTATTTGGGGATTTTCAATCACCGACATTTAGTTCTGAATGTGAAAATATTTTGCTAGCACCCACCTACTTAGGGAGACATGACCATACAAATAAAATAAGAGAAATCAGATCGTAAACGGACCGATTTAGGTGTTATTTCTTCCCGTGCGCTATTAGAGAATGAAACGGTAGAAAAAGGTTATGAAAGTGGTTAATGAACCCTCTGCCAGGCACTTAAATGTGATTTGCAGACTATCTGTGTAGATTTAGATGTAGAAGTGACACAGAACTAAACATGATCACTAGTGCAGCGTCATCCCCCTGTAATGTATATACCCTAGAAAATCCCGTCTGTTTGGACAATTGTAGTGTACGATACCCATTCTAACTAAACCATTTCTTTCATGTATAATTAGAAAATTATTCATAAAACATAATACGATAAAAGTCTGTGCAAGATATTTTATGATAATTTTAGTAAAATGTTTGTTTATAAAAATCGTAACACCCATATTACGTAACTATGTAATTTTAACACAAATTTCGTCACTAACAGTCTCACACATATATTGAATGGTATTAAGCATAATGTCATA
Organism: Locusta migratoria; assembly: GCA_026315105.1. NCBI lineage: Eukaryota > Metazoa > Arthropoda > Insecta > Orthoptera > Acrididae > Locusta > Locusta migratoria. The sequence continues at coordinate 76,168,947 of CM048755.1, read as the reverse complement.
ATCTGCTTAACTTGATGTTAATTTTTTATTGTAAATTTGGAAATATAAAAATCATAAACAAACCTTTTTACTGTTGTTATCGTAAAATACTTATGATCACATTATTGATTTTGCTTTGTCATGAAAATGCTTTTAATATAATTGTAATGATTTTATATTTAAAAATCTCATATAATATTGTCTTTACACATTTTATAAAACTGTATTTAACTATTTCCGTGTTCTAGAATGCTGTGGAAAATATAATATGTATTAATACGCGCGAATTGGCGCGAAGGCAACCAGTAATAAGTCAGTCTTAAAGCAGTATGAAGTGAGTCTAGAAGCCAGTCATTGTTCTGTGCCAGTCATGTTGTTTTAATAAATGTCTTTGTGCATTTGATATATTCATGATGATTTAAAAGGCAAGTGAGCTACACAATCTACGAGATCTCTGAACGACCAAGAAAAATAAGGTGAGGTATACATAATGTGGCTTTAGTGTAGTCCAAAAATGCGCCACAACCCCAAGTGACACTAGTAAACAAGGGAGGTGTTTCTGAGGCCCACTTGCAATTTTGAAAAACCTCAAAGCATGAGGCACCTTAACTAGGCGACACATACGGTATTAAATGTCACCACCAGGGGAACATCTCTCAAAATTGTCCTATACTAATAAACGGAAACAAAGTTTCACTGCTCCACTGAGATCCCACTCAATGTGAGAAGTCATTCAAAATCCACCTGAACATTGCTTGCAATTTAACCCACTAAAAGCCAGTTACACTAGAAGTATCTGACCGCATTCCACGAAATGGCTCACCATAATTCAAACAGTAGTGTCCCAACACAGACCCAGCCTAGCTACCAGTGACACCTGCAAACCATGGACAGGATTATCCCGGCTACTTCCTTCTGTGTCCACTCTGGTCCGTGAAGGTTACCCAACCGGCACTTGTCGCTGGCTTCTCGAAAGAGGAAAAATGGCCTAAGTGATTGACCCGATCCCCGACTCAACGCGCACCAGCTGACAGTTGTTGGAAACCAAAGACCTACCTTAAGCTCGCGCACTTCTTTACTCACAAGTGCGCCGCTAAGTGAGAATTAAGATCTCTGCCAAGGCATTGTTTTGCGGAGTATCTTATGGCACGTATCAGGCAATAAAACAGAATTGTCCACAAGGAAGCTTAAATGACGATAGTCAATACTCTGAACGCCCAGTACAACTTGGAGGCGGAACAGAACGTTACATGATAAAATTATTAACTTGAAGAGCCAAAATGTACGCCCACCGCAGTCGAAACAAATGCATCTAGTAAATACTAGCGTTGTGGTTATTGGCCAGTGCGGACGTCAAACGGAGCGCCTTCAGCGGTGCGGACCAATGAAAGAACGCCTATACCTGGGCCGCTGAAACATTGCACTTGACGTTTCGCGTTACGGCGAGTTGACTACACTGCTTTAGCGACGTTGCAACACTAGCCTCTATACACACAGCAGACGAAATGATTTTCAGTTGCATCTCGTAAATGTATGCTGTTGAGCAATAAAAGTGCATATAATAATTCGTTCTTGAGCAGCAATTAATTAACGGCATATTAATTAAGACCAGAGCACAACAATGCATACGCTTTCAATAACGGAGCAAACCAATATAGAAAAAATGCATTAGATGACGACGAATACGAAATAAACGATAATAAAGTTAGTAACTTCTCTCTCGACGTTTTATAATCAGAATGCTTTTCACTCACCAATTTACGGCGACAATGGTACAATTACATCCAGCTCCCCATCTTCACTGTTGTCGTCACTGCCAAAATCGTCATCACCAAGACAAATCAGCGAAAAAAGCACACAAAACATAAACACGCGACAAACACGATACACAACTTTGTTTACGGTAGAACTGAACAAATCCGACAACGCGGGAACGTTGACGTCACGGCACGTGATCACTGGAAGAGTTTATCGCATTGTGATTGGATCGTTCCTAGCGAGTAGCGCCTCGCGCTTCTTGCTCTTCACTTGTTATTTGTAAACGTAAAGTGCAAAGTTTCAGCGGCCCAGGTATAGTCGCCACACAGAGGCATAAATACTGAACCCGTTACACACACTGGCAAAAACCTCAGGAAGCACCTGATGAAGATCCCGAGTAACGCGTTCGAAATATCGTGCTAGCAGAACGCTGATTACCGACAGGAAACCCGCTTCTCCAAGATGACAACACCCCGCCGGGAAAGCCTTAACATCTACTGTTGTGATTGCTTGTACAACACAAAACTTTCATTTCTTGAAAAGACCTACAATCCGTGCTACTTCTGCACACAAAAACAACAACACAATACTCTTCTGTTCTAGGCCGTCAGAATACTTCCCTAACACTAGTAAGTACGGCCGTATGACCACGTCCTTACAGTCTTGGACAGTCCAATGGTAGGCCTAAAAAGAACTAGGCGAGTACCCGTCCGTCGCGGCGAGCTGGATCTTCCTTTCCGGCGCAGGGATCTTCTTTCTTCGGTCTTGAGGAGGCGCGTTCTAACCCATTCGTAGGCTAGGAAGAACCAGGGACGGCCCGAACAAGTTCGGCGCCCTAGGCAAATCATTTTAATGCCACCCCATTTAATAAAATCGCAATAAAACATCAATTTAAAACACACATTGCATCTTTCTTAATTCAAATACATAAATGGGACTTTTATACAACGTTACTCGCCGGCCGCGTTGGCCGAGGGGACTAAGGCGCTCCAGTCACGGTCTGCACGGCCTCTACGGTCGGGGGTTCGAATCCCCCCTCGGGCATGGATATTTGTGCCGTCCTAGTTCGTAAGTAGTTCATAAGTAGTACGTAAGTTTAGGGACTGATGACCCCGTAGTTAAGTCCCATAGACTATACAAACATTTGATTTGAACAATGTTACTTTTTCATCTTTGCCGGCCGCGGTGGCCGAGGAGACTGAGGCGCTTCGGTCAAGGTCTGCACGGCCACTACGGTCAGGGGTTCGAATCCCCCCTCGGGCATGGATATTTGTGCCGTCCTTAGTTGTAGGTAGTTCATAAGTAGTTTGTAAGTTTAGGGACTGATGACCCCGTAGTTAAGTCCCTTAAGCTTAACAAACATTTGAACATTTTTTCATCTTTTTTACATTTTGTCTTTTAAAAAGGCTTTCGTTGATAGTTTACAATAATTTATAGAATTATAAGCTTCATTACAGAAAAAGTCACATAAATTTCATTTTTCTTACCTTGGCTTTTGCAAAATCTGAAACTATCTCCTTTAGATAAGGTGTTTCTCGTTCAGTTGACAAAGTTGCCAACCCCGCAAGACTTTCTTGAGTCATTGCGGAGCGCAGATATGTCTTTATGAGTTTTAATTTCGAGAAGCTACGCTCACCACTGACTAAAGACACAGGAAGAGTAAGCAACACTTAGTGCAGTAACTAAATTACGTACAATGTCTATAAGTCATTTTTTATAAATATAAGTCATAACGTCCTGTGGGCCTGAGTTATTGGGTACTCTTCTAGGAGTGGCTTGTAATTCTTTGCATAGATCAGTAGCATTAATATCTTTAGAGTCTTTGTGAGTTACAGACTCTTCCAAATTAATACATTCTTCAAGAAGAGCTTTGTGAGTTTCATTTGATACATCATGTCTATTGTACAGACAGCCAAATACACGATTTAGATTGTTAATCTGATGAAATCTGTCGTCAATTGAATTTATTGTAGTATCCTACATTGCAAAATAAAAATGAATTTTGAAATGAGTTTGCTCGTCACGAATAGGTTCATCTTCTGCTTCATAACAAAACTACCTTCTCTTGACGGATTGGTTCCATAACTGATGTAAATGATGCGGCAATGATGTTTTTCTCGATAAGAATAAAAACCGTCTAGATGGCTAAAATTATATTTATTCATTACGACGTTTCGGCATCTGTCATCATCAGATCTAAAAACCTCTGACCTTGCACAGTAAAGTTTAGCGTCAATAATAAAATACTACCTAGTAGATACGTCAACTTGTTAGCTGCTCCTGACATTTCTCTTGCTTCTACCACCATTTTTTCAAATCATAAATCACTTCAACAATTCAAAGAGAAATGAACACAATCATACAAATATCAAGGAACAACGGTTACGACACACAAATAATACAAAAACTCAATCAGAAAATTAAAAGACAAATACGGAACAAACAACACAGTTCAAACAAAACCAACAAAATACACAACACCCAAACACATAACCACAAACAACGAACACACACAATGACAACATCACACAGAAACAAAACAAATGGTACACCATGACATACACAAACAAACTAACACACAGAGTGACAAACATACTGAAGAAACAAGGACTCCACATAGCATACAAAACTGCCCAATCCCTACAAACAAATCTACAACAAAAAATCAAGAAAGATACATTCCAAGGATCAGGGATATACAAACTAGAATGCCAAAGTTATGATGCAGAGTACATAGGAATGATGAACAGAGATTTCAAAACACGATACAAAGAACATATCAGATGTTGGAAATATGAAACAAACCACTCCACATTTGCTGGACACTTAAAACACCACCACCATCACCCAAACAATATAGACCAAGATATGAAAATTATCAGGACCAACAACCACAACAAACACCTCATCCAAACACAAGAAAACTACCATATCCAGAAAGCCATAGCCGAGAACAAACAAGTAATAAATGAACAGACAAACATTAATGAAAACTCACTGCTAAATCTAGTCAAAGACATGAGACAGTAATCAAAGAGAGAAAAGAATTGTCACACACACACACACAAACGAAAAATTTAATAATAATAATGAGAAAAAAACAACACACCTCTCTCCCTTTCCCACAATCCCCGTCTTTGACTGTCTCTATCTCCATGTCCCTCTCCACCTTTCTGTCTCTAATTCTGTTCTACACCTCTTCACAATCAAGATTCACAAAAAATCAATAATTAATATATCAGTATCTGGTGCTGTCCTCTATGCAATCACATAACACACACACACACACACACACACACACACACACACACACACACACTGACACAAAGCAAAGATAGGACAAACACATACTCAACAGTTGGCAACACCAGCAAAAACAAAAACACAACACAAACAAAAATGGCATGTGCCTAGTGGTGCTAACTGTGAAGAGCTGGAACAACAAAAACAGCAAAATACACAGAATTGAAGCAGAACAGCTGGAAGCAACCAATGAGCACCAGATGTAAAGCTATATCCATGAAATATTGTAAGTACAACATCCAGATATCAATACTATACCAAAATAACGCATCAGAACTGTTCATAACCTAAAAATACTGAGAAATGTAAATATAAAATATTGTAAAAAATAATCATTTATATATTACAGGCCACTAATGATGCCTTCCAAATAAAGGCGAAATGCATATGGCAATAGCATATTTTTTTAAATCAGTTGCATAGACAAATAAGTGAAATACCTACACTATAACACTTCAACAATCTTCATTAAAGGTCAGTGTTTTTATCAGAGCACTTGTACTAGCGTTAAGATCAGTTTCCTTTGTTTGAAGTAGTCTGCTAGTCAAATTTATTTCGAACAACATATTGTACCATGCAACAAGTGAAGCAATAAACTTGAAGTTCGCTATCTTTTTAGCAATGGACTGATCCTCAATTCTTGTTTGATTTCAAGCTGAACCAGTCAATGTATGGTCTTCATAAATATCCATGAGAGCATCATGCACATCAGCTAGCTGATAACGCAAAGGGCGCAATGCATCAACCTTGATTTCTCATCTAGTATAGCTCATTGGTTTTAGCATCAAAGCAGGCACCTGGCGCAACAGGACATCCCAATGATATGTAGAAGCAAAAAATACACATAAATCGTTTGGATCAAGTTGAAGATGGATGTGGCAGCGAAACAAGATTTAGCAGCATCATTCACCACCAGATTTAGTGTTTGCGAACTGCGCGGTACGAAGAACGCGCGAGGATTGTCATATCCCTGTACACCTACATTTCCAAATGAGATATCTCATTTACTGTTCAAAAATCCTTTCAGTTAAGCCAGCGCCAGTAAGAGGAATAAAGCCCAAAAACTGTTCCTTGATTTCACTCTTATACTAGGATTGTTTACCTCATACGTTACCTTTACAAATCGAATGATCATAGTTATTCGTTCCACATGGCTTATGTATAAAATGCCAGGTGCGAAATCTAGAATTATCGAGTAATATTTAGCAGAGTGAATAGAATTAGTATTTGTTTCTTGATTGCATTACAAAACAAATTGATCGGTTCGTTTTGGATTTTTTTCTCAGATAATGAACATGAATCTCGTTGTTAGAAAAATTTTTCAAGTGTTCTTGCATAACAGGATCAAATTAAGTCGGTTATTCAACTATTTAAAAAAAAAAGTTTCCATTGTCATAGGTATATATTTTGTTAAGTGTTCCATGAAAAGATAAGTCTTGACTTTCTAGAACTCGCACCAATACCATTAACGTCTTCAGAATGTTGTAACTTTTTTTCTTCTTTTATTAAATTTCCTCATCAGTTTTGTCTTCAGTCTAAGATGAAGCTCTTTCCATTCCTAATAAGCTTCGAACTGACTACTGCCTTTCTCATGTGTTGATAGTACTATATATATTTCGAATCATTCACCCCTTTGTTACATAGAGAGGCTCTTGAAACTGAATATTGTGTCTAGGGACGAGATACACTTTCACTATTAACCAGTTTGCTTTTATAGTGTAGCGTAGAACACTTTCTTCTACTGCTGTCTAATGGGAAGTTGACATGTTTTACTTGGTCTGGATCATGTTCAACAAGAAGTGACTGTACATGATCCGAAGAAGTATCGCAGGTTGCAGGGTCGCTGAAATTTAAAACGAGTCCAAATACAACTTTACTCAAGCTCTTTTCACTATTTTTGGGCATACTTTCTGTTTCGGAAAATAAAGAAGAATTATCTGTAGTACATGTTTCTATGTCAGGATCGTTTGCTTCTTCTACCATATGATCATCTGTACTTCTTCCGGCTTTCGGTTGCTGAGGGTTTGGACGAATACTTCTAGAATGAGCCTGCTTGCTTCTCTAATGACAATTCTTTCTCTAACTTTCTCTTACGGAATTGTGCTCCAGATATTTTTATTCTCTCGTCTGCCATGTCTCATGAATTAACCAACCCTTAAATAAAAGAAAAATCATTCCAGCACACAACAATAAAATTGGTGGCCAATCCATTCAGCTTTCTAATTTATTGGCCATACTGAAAAATTATTCTTTACACTACTATTTAACAGTCCTTCATTTAAAAGCAACCACATTCAACTAACTAAAGTCCATGTACATGAAGCAATGGAGTTACTTTTGTAATTTTTTCAGTACCGAGCTCCGCCAAGCGTCCTTTTTTCTTTTCTGGCGTCAGGATGACACTTATCAAGATAAATTTGGAATTTAAGCCACTAGCCAAATGTGTGTGTGTGTGTGTAAATTCCTAAGGGACCAGACTGCTTGGGTCATTGATCCGTAGACGTACACATTAGTTAAGCCAATTTATTCTGAGGACAACAAGAATACCCATGCACGAGGGAAGACTCGAACTTCCGGCGGAAGTGCCTGTGCAATCCATGACATGGCGCCTCAGACCGCGCGTCACTAGCTAGGTATAAAGTTTCATGTAAATCGTAGAAGCTATTACTGAGACACCAATGTCCAACATTTGTTCGGTTAATACTATTATTATTAGATACAAAATACTGTTAAGAACGATTGATGTTTGTACGGGGTCATTAGTCCCAAAACTTACAAATTACTTATGAATTAGCTGATACTAAGGACGACACAAATATCCATGCCCGAGAGGGGATTCGAACCCCCGACCGTAGTGGCCGTGCAGACGTGACTGGTGCGCCGCAGACCGCTCGGCCACCAGGGCCGACAGAACGATTGATTTGTGCGATTTCATGATAACAGAAAAGCGGAAAAGCAACACTAACATACCCAGTTATTGGCGGCATGTGCAAAGGTATGTTTTCAAATGGTGCACTGTTTGTCTCCAAGATTATGATGATGATACTATTGTTGATATTTGAAATGTAGTCATTGAAGAAAAGACTTGGTTTTGTCATAAATGGCGGAAGTTGTGCCACACCCGATTAAGGCGTGGAGGAGAAGGGTGACTTCAGCAAAAGACAGTCGCTCGAATTAGTTGAAAAAAAAAATTTAATTCAGCCTTGACTCTGCCAGGCTTCGTGAAGTGTGTGTTAGTGCATGTCAATGACTAAAACTACTAAGACGACATATTCACGTGTTATCGTGACAGTGGAGTGCAAGGCAACTTTCTCTAACGCATATCTCACTATTGTGACAAAGTAATTATTACATGAGTTTTCTGATTCGTGAACCTATCTAAACCATTATATGGCATTAAAAATAAATCGTGCGATGATAGAAACATACCTTAAAAGTTAAAAAGCTTTGGGCAACGCTGAGCTTACTCCATTATTTAAAAACAAGTACAGTTGTTTCATCCACCCACGGAAGATAACTGGACAGAAAATATTGGGATCCTAGGAAGGGTATAGTCGATCAGTCTGTGCGTAAACTACAGAGGAAACAGTTCTCGTGGGAGGAGGGAGGGAGGAAGGGTTTTCCCCGAAAGAAAGGGCCACAACAATGCTGTAACAGACTGAAACTCTACTTACTGTTGCAAGTGCCCACGGCTAAGGTGCGTTCAAATGACGGCGGGCGGTGGGGGTAGGCTGGTAGCTGACATCTCACAAGTTACAGCTAACCTGAAATGCTTCGTTCTGTTCTATTTCTGTAGTCTGTGGACGCATAGTTTCGACAGCAACAAATATACATAGTTGCGAAAGCTCTCTCCTGCTTCACTTGATGAGACATAGCCGATCACTTCAATGAGAGAGGCACAAACTCACGATGTCTTTATGCATAACAAAACCATATGTGTAGCTAAGAATATTTATGGCGTCATTATGAACAAATAGAAGGGGGTCTTTCTTACCAAGAAACTGAACCTGATGTCAGCAGTAATATACTGGAGGGCTTTAGTAAAAAATTATGTATTGTACTTCCCCTTTGTTATGTACAAATGTAAGGCACGCCCTGTGTTATTTGCCACTGATGATGTGTGTAGTCTTATGGCGAGGTCATTAGCGCAACAACAAAGTATACCGCACCGCGAGCGCACTAGAGTTCGTCGCGCACGACAAATTTGCCGCCCCCGAAATTCCAGCGCTCTAGCACAGAGTAACATATACAGAGACGCAGCCCCCTCTAAACCACTGTCCTACGCTCCCCTCGTAGTTCCGTAAGATGCTAGCAGGTGTCAGGCGGATCGCTGGCTTAGGGTGCCTCTCGCACGTCAGAGGGTAGCGAGGAGGGGAGGCTGAGGGGAGAGCTTGTGCCGCCTGCCACGAGGCCACGGCTGTGTTCGGCTTGCTGGCGTTTGAGGGGAGGTGGTGGTGGGGGCAGCCGCTACCTGCCGCCTGCTCTGGCGGCTGCTTCTGACCTCCGTAGACGTACACATTAGTTAAGCCAATTTATTCTGAGGACAACAAGCATACCCATGCACGAGGGAAGAGTCGAACCTCCGACGGAAGTGCCTGTGCAATCCATGACATGGCGCCTCAGACCGCGCGGCACTAGCTAGGTATAAAGTTTCATGTAAATCGTAGAAGCTATTACTGAGACACCAATGTCCAACATTTGTTCGGTTAATACTATTATTATTAGAGAGAAGATACTGTTAAGAACGATTGATGTTTGTAGAGCTTATGGGACTTAACTTCGGGGTCATTAGTCCCTAAACTTACAAACTACTTATGAATTAGCTGATACTAAGGACATCTTACGGAACTGCTGAAAATCCTCCCTCCCCGCACCCCTGAGCGTAGGACCGGGCCCTTACGGAGGTTTCCCGTCTGTATATATTTGTCTGTGGCTCTAGGCAATTGCCTAGTTTGCCTATATGGACGGGCCGGCCCTGCGAAGAACTGGTTTGAGCTGTACCTGGGGCCGAGGGGACTGAGGCGCTCCAGTCACGGTCTGCACGGCCACTACGGTCGGGGGTTCGAATCCCCCCCTCGGGCATCGATATTTGTGCCGTCCTTAGTATAAGGTAGTAGATAAGTAGTTTGTAAGTTTAGGGACTGATGACCCCGTAGTTAGGTCCCATAAGCTTAACAAACATTTGAACCTGGTCGAGCTTATATAGCCGTCTCAGGCGTGCTGGAAACTTCCTTCTTAACTGACGACCTCTGAAAAACAACGATCTAGAATTAGCGGGCAGTTGTTGTTGCTGTCGTGGTGGCCCGGCAATATTTACTTCTTGGGTGACGGCAGCCTCGGCGCCTGTCGTAGTGACGTCTGTAGTTCCACTCATCTGCGGTTTGTTGGTTGCGTGTAGGCGGCTTGCAGGCGTTGTTGGACGCTGGCGGTCCAGATCACGTAATAAACGATCTACATCTACATCTACATGGGATACTCTGCAAATCACATTTAAGTGCCTGGCAGAGGGTTCATCGAACCACAATTATACTATTTATCTCCCATTCCATTCTCGAATAGCGCGCGGGAATCTCTCTGTTCGAGCTCTTATTTCTCGTATTTTATTCTGATGATCATTTCTACCTATGTAAGTGGGAGGCAACAATATATTTTCGCATTCGGAGGAGAATGTTGGTGATTGGAGTTTCGCAAGTAGCCCACGCCGCAGCGATAAGCGCCGTTGTTGTAGTGATTCACATCCCAGATCCTGTATCATTTCCGTAACGCTGTCTCCCGTATATAGTGACAATACGAAACGAGCTGCCCTTCTTTGGACTCTTTCGATGTCCTCCGTCAAAACCCACCTGATAAGGATCCCACACTGGGCTGCAATACTCCAAAAATGAACGGACAAGCGCAGTGTATGCAGTTTCTTTAGTAGTTCTGTTGCATCTTTTAAGGGTTCTGCCAATAAAACGAAGTCTCTGGTTCGCCTTTCCCACGATATTATCTACGTGTTCTTTCCAGTTTAGGTCTGAAGTAATAGTAATTCCTAGGTATTTTGTAGAGTTTACGGCCTTCACATTTGATTGATTTATGTTGTAAACAAAGTTTAACGGATTTCTTTTCGTACTCATGTGGACGACTTCACACTTCTCATTATTTAGAACCAACTGCCAATTTTTACACCATACTGATATCTTATTCAGATCGTTCTGCAGTTGGTTTTGATCTTCAGATGATTTTACTAGACGGTAAATGACGGCGTCATCTGCAAACAACCTAAGAGAGCTACTTAGATTTTCCCCTAAATCGTTTATGTAAATAAGGAATAGCAGAGGACCAATAACACTACCCTGTGGAACGCCCGATATCACCTCTGTTTTAGTCGATGCCTTACCATCGATTACTACGAACTGTGTCCTCTCTGGGGTGGTATGGCGGAACACAGCTCCCCTCCCGCGGGTGGCTGCGAGGCAGCCAATGTAGCCAGGTTCAGTATCTCGGTCGGCCGTCAGATCTTCCTGGAGGAGGCGGTGGAACCCAGCCGCTGCATTGTACGAGGCCGCCAACAGCGCCAGCCGGGAGGAGCGGCGGAGAGCCGGTGGCTGTGACGCGCTAGGGGCATAGAAACACCCACCGCTGGCGCCGAGGATGGTTCTGCGAGGACCCGTGGCTCTGGAGGATCGACTGGAGCCGGCGACTGTGTCTCAGCTGCCGTTGGGCGCTCTGGAACATGTGGGAAGCATCGACTAGACGGAAGGATAGGAGGATCCAACGGCTGTAACACAGGTCGGAACACGGGACCGGAGACGGTGGGGATGCTCGGTCCGGGAAACGTAGACGGAGTCGGTTGCGATGGCGTGAGACTGTGCGATCGTCGATGCAGTCGTCGAACAGCATCCGGCCCCGGCAGCAGATGACGGTAGTCGGCAACCGACGGAACCGGGACCCGAACCCTCGAGTCCAAACTGGGGTGCCAGGAGTGAAGCGGATCGAGGTTGAGGAAGGGCGAGGGTGGGGGCTCGGATGAAGCAGATGCAATAAGGTACGAGGCTGCCGGCCGTGGAGGAGCTTTGCGGGGATTTTGTCGCTGATTGGAGTGGCCCTATATGTACTTAAGAATAATGTGAGGGCATCCTCTGGAGATTTTTCGGTGACGTATTTAAGCATCTGGGTCTTGAATATCCTCACCACTCTTTCAGCTTCTCCATTTGACTGAGGGTGGAACGGCAGTGTGAAGACATGGTGAATCCCGTTGGTCTGACAGAACAGCGTGAATTGCAGACTGCGAAACTGCGCGCCCTTGTGAGAGACCGACGTCTGTGGGAGTCCTTCCATTGTGAAGATTTTCGCCAGAGCGGAAACCGAGGCCTGCGTAGAGATGAATGTACAGCGTGCTATATAGGGAAAATGAGAGTATGCATCCGTCACCACCAGCCAGCAGCTGTTTAGGAAGGGCTCCGCGAAGTCCACACGAATACGTTCCCAGGGGCGCTGAGCCGCGGACCGTGGTTGAATCGACTGCTGGGGTTTGGAAAGGTGGGAGGCACAGCGGATGCAACGGCAGATTGTTTGTCTAGCTTATGGGACTTAACTATGGGGTCATCAGTCCCTAAACTTACAAACTACTTATGAACTAACTAATACTAAGGACGGCACAAATATCCATGCCCGAGGGGGCATTCGAACCCCCGACCATAGTGGCCGTGCAGACCGTGATTGGAGCTCCTCAGTCCCCTCGGCCACCGCGGCCGGCCCTTGCAAGATTCCACTGCATCACGAACACCGCAGCCGACTCCAGCGGCAGACCATGTTTTCAATATCTGTACACATCCCGATCCAGAAAACATGGCGCCTGCCCAGAGCTTTCGTGCACACAATGCCCCAGTGGCCTTCATGGAGCACACACAGGACTTCTGGCTGCAGGGTGGCTGGAACTACTACTCTGGGTGAAATATCATCTACATCTCAGAGCAGCACCCCATCGACAACCAAAAGTTGATGGCGAATGGAATGGAAAAAACGGAGGGAGGCATGGGACAGAGAGGGCGGAAGGGAGGGCCAACCTTTCTGGGTATTTTGGCGGACAATGCACAGGATTGGATCTGTCAAAGTAGCTTCTGTATCTCAGCTGGAGGTGATAGGGAAGGACTGAAGGGCATTGTCTACAGGCTCATCTATTGGAAATATTAATAAATCCGAAGAATCAAACGTGGGGTCTGGCCCACAGGGAAGGCGGGATAGGCCATCTGCATTTGCATGTTGAGCTGTGGGCCGAAAATGCAGTGTGTACCGGAATCGTGAGAGGAAGAGCGCCCACCGTTGCAAACGGTGGGACGTCTTGATGGCTAGCTGAGGCGACGGGGCGAAAAGAGCCTGTAAGGGCGAACCGATGTTAAACTAGATGTTGTAATGGATGATCTCCCATCTCCAGCTTCGTGTAGGTGACTTTCATCTCCTGGATTTTGGCATCCCACACAATGTCACAGTTTTTTTTAACAAACTGGGCATGTGCGAGTACCTAGTATCCACCCATGGGTTTCGCTTGGGACGATGCTGTATAGGGCAACTGGAATCGATTGACGTCGAAGTGCCGAGTATATATATATGGTGTTTCACTAAGTGTGTTTGCCTCTGTAACTTATAAAATAATAGGTAACGGGAAATTTTAATGCGGTAGGTCAACACAAGTAATGTTACACTTTCTGCGGAGCTATGAACATAGTTTATTGTATCATTTTCCAAAGTGTTACAGCACAAAGATATAATTTTTTTAATGGATCAATAGTTTTTTCTATCGTGCATTGGATTCGTTGAAACCAGCTGCGTCCAAATCAAATTAAACTACATTCCTATCACTGTTAGTTTGGGAGCTACAACCCTTCAAAGTTTCAGGGGCATATACCAGAAACGCTGCGCATAATGCAACGCGCCTTCTAAATGTGGTGCGGCCGAGTTGTAACGTCGCCGGTGTCACGGAGCGAGAAGCTTCCTCGATGCGCTGTTAGACTGCCGACTGTCGCCGCACACGGCCGTATTCCCGACAGTTGGAGCCACACAAACAACCGGGGCTCAATATACCACAGTTACTGACATCGGATGACGATGGCATACACGAACAACGAGTACGTTGACATGTTGCTGATGCTCGGCGACTGCCGACACGATGCCACTGAAGCAACCACGGCGTATGCCGTAAGATATCCTAGGCGAAGAGCCCCAGCAGCCATTAAGTTCTTACGTGCCGAACAACGACTTCGGGAAACAGGCAGCTTGGTAATGCAGCGCAGTAACAGACGAAGACCTACAAGAAGTGAGGAGACGGAGGTGTTTGTTTTAGCTGCACTACACCACGATCGTCATGTCAGCTTACGAGCCGTTGCTGCAGTCGCTGGTGTCAGTCTCACATCTGTGTGGCGTATAGTACACGGCCACAGGTTTCACCCGTACCGCCTGTCACTGACCCAGGAGCTGCATGGGAACGATTTCCGTGCAAGAGTGACATTCTGTGAGTGGGCCATGCGTAATTTCACGCTGGAGTCTTTACAAAGTGTTATGTTCTCTGATGAGTCCACTTTCACAAATTATGGTGCAGTGAATCGCCATAACATGCACTATCGGTGGGTACGACCTGTCGACCGTCAACATAGGTGGTCTATTAACGTATGGTGTGGAATTCTTGGGGATGAAATCATCTGTCCACACTACTTCCCAGGTACACTGACAGGTGAGTTATATCGCGCTTTTATAGCCGACAGTTTGGGTGGTCTCCTTGAACATGTGTGTCTACACACGAGAGCCCATATGTGGATGCAGCATGATGGTCACCCAGCCCATTCTGCGCGTGCTGTTGTGGAAGAACTAAACAACAGGTTTGCAGGAAGATGGTTCGGGCGCCATGGTCCTCACTCATGGCCCGCAAGGTCGCCAGTTTTAACACCAGTAGATTTCTTTTTGTGGGGATATCTAAAGGATCGTGTTTATGTCACTAAGCCCACATCCCCAGATAATCTAAAACGGCGCATCGAGGTCGCATGTCACTCTGTCACACCGGCGATGTTACATCTCGTCCGCAGATCCTTTCGACGGCGCATTGCATTATGCATTGAGGAACATGGACACACATTTGAACATCTCATGTAAATCAACTTCCCACCGCCATAACATCCATCACCCACCACACAGCCATGTGTTATGTACAGCGTGTGGTATCTGACCCTGAAACTTGTAGCTCCCAAACTAACAGTGGTAGGAATGTAGTTTAAATTGATTTGGACGCAGCTGGTTTCAACGATTCCAATGCACGATAGAAAAAACTATTGTTCCATTTAAAAAATTATGTCTTTGTGCTGTAACTCTGTGGAAAATGATACAATAAACTATGTTCGTAGCTCCGCAGAAAGTGTAACGTTTCTTGTGTTGATCTACCGCATTAAAATTTCCCGTCACCTATTATTTTATAAGTTACAGAGGCAAACACACTTAGTGAAAATTACCGGTAGTCACCTTATTGATTTTATAACAGGCGTTTGAGGGATACATTTACGTCTTCGTTTGGCATTACCATACTGGACGCTACAATATACATGTGGTCTCGGCTAACAAATTCCTTTGAGAGCAGTCGTATTGTTTTTTACAAATTGTTTGCTGGGTTAATAAGAACACCGAAAATTGACTGGTGTGTCCGTAAATCTAGCGAACTTCTCTGTCTAATAGGATATTTGCGGTATTAAGGGTTAGTTGATTGGTACAGTGGCATTACGTTTGCATGGTAATGTGTAGAAATATTATGATCGATGTATTCGTATCTGTCACGTTTTCCTGCATTGTGTGCTATCGTTTGTGAGACCTAAGGTGCATTACTTTCGTCTTTAAGCTGCTGGTTTAAACGTTTTTGTTTGTGTAATACTATTCCGAGAGAGAGAGGGTGATAGCTCAGACGATTTCGTTACTGAATGTTAAAAGTGGACCACTGTACGCAATAAAAGCTTCGTTCTGGTAGGAGGTACCCAGATAAGAGTTTATTGTTATAAAGAAAGCTTAATTTTAGCAGTAAAATTAGCAAAAGGTCCGCGTGAACTACCGGCTACTCCCTGCTGCAAAACCTTGTTCCCTGGCCCAAATTGAGAACGGACTTGGTTCAAATTACTCTAATAACAGGAAGTTAACGATAAAGTGGCCAATATACGTAGCAGCTCATACGAAGTTACACAAAGGCATTAATAAACAAACCACCACAATTAAAGTTATTTAATAAAGGTGGCTAAGAAAAAACATTTATGGCGCAACGGAACTTAAACATAAAAAATTGCATCTGAGCTTGTTCTCAGCACTGGTGAAAAACAATATTAAACACAAGGGGGAAGGTGCTCGAAAACCACAATTTATAGGCACGTCAAGAGTGTACTGAACTTAACTTGTTTATTCAGGTCGAACGCAAGCAACATGGGGAACCATCTTTGTTAATACAATAAAAAACGCATCCCCTTTACGTAAGCTAATACTGACGATGCCCAGCATTGAATTTAACATACATTACACAGAACTTAACGCTACTGGCGGGAGGATTTACAAACAACACTCACTCGCTCACACACACGCGCAATGCAACAGCAAAACACAAAAATCAGCGTGCTGAAACGAGGCAGAAGCAGGCACCGCTATCGTAAGCGAAATTCAGCAAACCCGGAGGTACCACACAACACAATATACAATAAAAGTGCGAAGATGGCTCTGGCCTGTCGTGCCTGATTTGAGATGGTGCTTGAATATAGCAAAGTTAAGTTGCATCTAGATTAGACCGCGAGCAAACATGCTAACGGCGACACACGTTACGTTACATGATCGCACTCCACTGAAGGTTAAGTGGTTAAAAATCGGATTCATTACACAAGATCACGGCGGACTCTTAAGTTGCAATCTGAGAGTAAACTATCTAGGCACTGGTTTTATGAGAAGTGGCGTGAATCAAGGCCGTACCCAGAAAAAAATTTAAGGGGGGGGGGGGGGGGGGGAGTTATGTCACCAGGCCGGGGGTCCGGGGGCCCTCCCTCAAAAAATGTTAAAAATTGTCAAGTAACACATTCCTAGTCAATTTTAATCTTTTTGCCGTTTTATTAACGCGCCTCTGTTGCACAGTGGTAGAGTGCCAGACTTCAAATCCAAAGGTCCCGGGTTCGATTCCCGCCAGGTCATGGGATTTTTATCTGTCACTTTCCAGTTCTTTCACCTCTGGCAGTATTGCTCATGTGAAAAATACCGAGTAGTACCGTGGTTCGGAACCCACGTTAAACTGTAGGTCCCCCTATAACTGGCTGGGTAAGTCAGTTCGAAGGTCGGAGGAAGGCAACGGCATACCACCTCCAAACAGGACCATGCCTAGTAAAGCACTGTGGTGTTCAAACCAATCTTCGGATTGTTGACTGCTTTACCGTAAGTTAGGATTACAAATAAGTATGATTAGACTTGAGAATTTTGTCTAAAAATAAGAGGATTTTTTATAGATCAATATGTTCTTGCATTAACATTTAATTTGTAGACAATTTGAGAAAAAGAGTTTCAAAGTTGAAAGCTTAATAACTTTTAATTTCAATTACGAAAATAATTTTCCCTGTTGCATATTTTCAAATCATACTACATATAATTAGATAATATTTATTTTACTCTGTTCTAAAGTGCAAAAAAAAAAAAAAAACCATGTTACCTAAAATATATACTTAGTGAAGAAACAATACCGCGTAACTGACAAATTCCTGATTTAGCGTTTTTCAGTTAGTTGATATCCTTGAGTCTCAGCGCATGTACTGAAGCTGCCAGAGCGTCAAATATATAATTATTAAAAAAAACAAAAAAAAAAAAAACCAAAAAAAAAAACACACACACACAAACACAAAAAGCAAAAACAAAAAGAAACAAAAAACGCCGAAATAAAGCAAAACCACATATCTGAATCAGCGAAAAAATTGATGTAACTACCGACTATCTACAAGAGAATAATGTAGCGCGTAAGTAGATTGTCTAGGATGTGGTAAACATTTAAACAATACCGCGTTAGTGTGAAAGAGCACTCAGCACATTGTTACCGCTGGTTCCCGACCTACAGTTTTCGAAAGCGTCTCCTTTATGAAAATGGACAACGTGCCTCAAGACGATATTTTCACTGAGGAAGAAATTGTTTCTTGGCTGAATTTAGCATATGAAAGTGGAGATACCCAGTGGCGGACTAAGAGGTGGGGGGGGGGGGGTGGCGGACCGCCACGGGCCTCTGGGGGGGGGGGGGGCTCCAGGGCCTCCAAATACCTGGAAAACAAGGGTTTTTTTTTTTCCTTTTTTGGAGCGCGCTTGGCACCTCGTTCTACTGGGGCCTCCAAATCTAGAAAGCTATTTTTTTACACTGTCCCGTGACTCTCGTCCTGGGGGGGGAATTCTTTTTTATTGTAATAAATGTATCTCCAAGTGGACATGGGGGGGGGGGGACTCATTTTCTTTCGCCATCACCTCGGGCCTCCAACATCCTTAGTTCGCCACTGAACGTATCTTTTTCAGACTGAGTCACGGAGATGAGAAAGATGTTTTATTAACTTTATCAAACTAACAGTAGTAAGAAACTTAGTACTGTCTGTGCTGCCTTTCTTCTAGTTTTTATTAATAATATTATTGAAACTTCCTGGCAGATTAAAATTGTGTGCCGGAACCGGGACTCGAACCTTGGACCTTTGCCTTTCGCGGGCAAGCGCACTACCGACTGTGCTATCCCGACACGACTCACGATGCCGCCTCACAACTTTACTTCCGCCAGTACCTCGTCTCCTACTTTCCAAACTTCACAGAAGCTCTCCTGCAAACACACAAGACTAGCACTCCTGGAAGAAAGGATATGGTGGAGACATGGCTTAGCCACAGCCTAAGGGATGTTTCCAGAATGAAACTTTCACTCTGCAGCGAGGTACTGGCGGAAGTAAAGTTGTGAGGCGGCATCGTGAGTCGTGTCGGGATAGCACAGTCGGTAGTGCGCTTGCCCGCGAAAGGCAAAGGTCCCAGGTTCGAGTCCCGGTTCCGGCACTCAATTTTAATCTGCCAGGAAGTTTCATATCAGCGCACACTCCGCTGCAGAGTGAAGTTTCATTCTGGAATAATATTATTGATATTGTCATTCTCATCTATACGTGAATCTGAGCTAAATCTCTGATGCTCCTAAATTAATTTACAAATTTCTGTACCTAGAATCACAGTTGTCCGTATGCAAGAATGCTAAAAGTAATTCAGTTGGCGATGGAAACGACAGCAGCATATTTGTGCTAATCGAGGATCAGAAAATTCGGAAACTTAACGGAAGATGACGAACGCAAGATTGTTGAAAGTGAATATTAAGAATATTGCGGTGACTTAGGTACTGACAGAAAAAGGAAATCTAAAGCTTCCCCTGAAGATTGGGAGAAAAACGCCAACAATATTCTGAGAATGCGTAGCCAAGCATATATTGGTTATTTAACAAATCAAAGTGGCAAAAATTTGTAATGCGATCAGAAATTTAATAACAGTGTCACGATCCAAATTTAGCACTTCTAACTCACGTACCGTATTCTAGACGGTTTCTTGCCTCTCCTGTATAAAGTTCGTGTTTTGTTACTTCCGCGGTATTGTTTTTTCACTGAAATGTGGGTATCGGTCGTCGAACGCGCTCAGAGCTGTCATATTAATTGACAGAATAGATGCCAGTGAGTTTTTACTTTCATATACGATGTATTAAAACTAGAAAGTATAGTGATCACGATTTTTTTCGACCTCCGGTTTTTGACAGATCTTTACCTTTCAGGATCCTTTGAAGCCATTCCGACCATTTTCGGTGTGATGTATGTATCTGTGTCTGTGTGTGTGTGTGTGTGTGTGTGTGTGTGTTTGTGTAAACTCTCTAGCCGCGGTGGAGTAGTCGAGCGGTCTAAAGCGTCTCTCTGCGGAGCGCGCGGTTGCTGGCCGTGGAGGTTCGAGTCCTCCCTGGGTATGGGTGTGTGTGTTGTCCTTAGGTTAGTTTACCTAGTTTTAAGTAGCTTGTAAGCTACGGACTGATGACCACGCAGTTTGGTCCGACAGATTTGCAAACATTTGAACATTTGAAACTCTCTAGCTCAAAAAGACGTGAACCGATTTGAATGAAATTTTGCACACCTGCCTTATATCAAAATCGGAAGGTCGTTCAACTTTTGGGCGGAATCGGCCGACCGGAAGTAGGTGCCGCTATAAGGCCTAAATCGTTAATCGGATATAACTTAAAAACCATTGGTTTAACGGAAAAAATATTTTTTATGAAATGTAAGAATCGCAAGACAAACAACCTTTGTTAACAAGATCTTTCGCTATCTCTAGTGTGGAAGGTCCTAGGCCCGGATGAAGTCTCAAATGAAAATCAGAATAACTCGAAAAGGGCTTAATCTATCAATATGTTTTGAAGACGGAATTACTCACGAAGAAGATCCGAACAACTTTCCCATGAGACAAAATATTCCAGCCACAACCATTTTGGAGACACAAAATCGCAAATTTCAATAATATAACACAAAGGAAAATGACCATTCGGGTATACAGTATCTCCATCAGGTCGATTATATGAAGACCAAATTGTTCAAATGTTTGTACAGCTTATAGGACTAAACTACGGGGTCATCAGTTCCTAAACTTACAAACTACTTATGAACTAGCTAAGACTAAGGACGGCACAAATATCCATGTCCGAGGGGGGATTCGAACCCCCGACCGTAGTGGCCGTGCAGACCGTGACTGGCGCGCCTCAGTCTCCTCGGCCACCGTGGCCGGCTATATGAAGACCTCGAGGGAAAATAATGATAACCCTCATTTATGAAGTACTGAGATATGACGACTTTTATGTTTGAAAACTAGTTTCTATTACATGTTTTAATATTTTTTAATATCAATATTTGCAAACTTCTGCATCTTCTTGTACTACTTGAAGAAAATGAAACATTCTGTCGGATATGATTATTTGCATCAAATACTGTACATTAGACATACAGAAGTTGAGGATCTTCATTATTTACCCCCGAGGTCTTCATATCAATCTTTAATGTTGTACAGTAATAAGAATAAAACATATAGGGATAAAACTTACAAAAAAATGTTCAAATGTTTGTAAAGCTTATGGGACTCAACTACTGGGCTATCAGTCCCTAAACTTACAAACCACTTACGAACTAGGACGGCACAAATATCCATGCCCGAGGGGGGATTCGAACCCCCGACCGTAGTGACCGTGAAGACCGTGACTGAAGCGCATCAGTCCCCTCGGCCACCGCGGCCGGCGATAAAACTTACAAGATAAGTCGGTAGTAGAGTATTTGTTATTCACGAAACAACTCTATTACAGCGTAACAGCGCAAAGGCTACTGAAGTCGCGGATTGTTACGTAGCAGATGTTGGCAGCCATAGGAAATCATCATCATCATTAGAGACTGATTATGCCTTTCAGCGTTCAGTCTGGAGCATAGTACCTCTAATAAAATTCCTCCATGATCCCCTATTCAATACTAACATTGATGCCTCGTCTGTTGTTATGCCTTTCACATCAAAATCATTCTGCACGGAATTTTAGTACTTTCTTCTTAGTCTACCTCCACTCCTCTTACCCTCCACTGACGAGCTCATGAGTCTCTTAGGTAACCTTGCTTCTCCCATGCGTGTAACATGACCCCACCATCTCAGTCTATTCGCTCTAACTGCTTCATCTATGGTGTTCATTCCCAGCTTTTCTCTGATTTCCTCATTATTGACACCCTCCTGCCATTGTTCCCATCTATTGGTACCTGCAATCATTCTTGCTACTTTCATATCTGTAACCTCTATCTTATGAATAAGGTAACCTGTATCCACCCAACTTTCACTCCCACACAACAAAGTTGGTTGAAAGATAGAGCGGTGCACTGCTAACTTAGTCTTCGTACTTACTTCCTTCTTGCAGAAGAGAGTAGATCTTAGCTGAGCACTCACTGCATTAGCTTTGCTGCACCTCGATTCCAGTTCTTTCCCTATGTTGCCATCCTATGGGAAAAAACATCCCAGGTACTTGAAACTGTCTACCTGTTCTAACTTTGTTCCTTTTATTTGGCACTCAATCTGTTTGAATCTCTTTCCCGCAGACATTACTTTCGTTTTGGAAATGCTGATCGTCATATCATAATCCTTGTACCTCTGATCGAGCTCTGAAA
Source organism: Locusta migratoria (assembly GCA_026315105.1). Classification (NCBI taxonomy): domain Eukaryota; kingdom Metazoa; phylum Arthropoda; class Insecta; order Orthoptera; family Acrididae; genus Locusta; species Locusta migratoria. Next base: position 76,146,709 of record CM048755.1, on the reverse strand, counting down.
TATTAGTTTGCAACCTTTCAATAGAGTCGGCCATTACAACTAAGTCATCCGCATATGCGAGACTGCTTATTTTGTTTTGACCTACTTTAATCCCGCCCTGCCAGTCTACAGTTTTCAACATATGATCCATGAATAGTATAAACAACAGTGATGACAGGTTACAGCTTTGTCTTACCCCTAAAACTACCCTGAACCATGAGCTTAATTTGCCATCTACTCTAACTGCTGCCTGAAAGTCTACGTAAAGCCCTTTAATTGCCTCCTATACCATAATCTTGAAGAACTGAGAGTAGCTTCCTCCCAGGATCACGGTCATAAGCCTTTTACAGATCTATGAAACATAGATACAATTCACTGTTCCGCTCATAGCACTTTTCCATTACCTGCCGTAAGCTAAAGATCTAGTCCTGACAGCCTCTAAGAGGCTTAAACCCACACTGATTTTCATCTAACTTGTCCTCAATTAATACTCGCACTCTCCTTTCAACAATACCTGAGAATATTTTGCCTACAACGCTAATTAAAGAGATACCTCGATAGTTGTTGCAATCTTTTCTGTTTCCATGTTTGAAAATTGGCGTGATTACCGCTTTCGTCCAGTCAGACGGAACCTGTCCCGATTCCCACGCCTTTTCGATTATCCTGTGTAACCATTTGAGACCTGATATTCCACTGCATTTGACGAGTTCCGGCTTAATTTCATCCACCCCAGCCGCTTTATTGCACTCTGATCTACTGACCATTTTCTTCACTTCCTCAAATGAGATCCTGTTTCCATCATCGTTCCTATCCCATTCTACCTGGAAATCTGATACATCATTGAACGTTTCACCTACATTGAGCAATTCTTCAAAATGTTCCCTCCATCTGCCCAAGGCATCCACAGGATTGACTAGGAGCTTTCCCGACCTGTCCAAAACACTTGTTAATTCCTTCTTCCCTTCCTTTCGAAGATTGCTAATTACGCTCCAAAATGGTTTTCCCGCGGCTTGTTTCCAAAATCTTCCCATGATTTCTGCTTGGATTCTGCAATTATCCGTTTGGCTTTGTTTCTTTCTTCGACATAACTTTCTCTGCCTGATTTATAGTATGGAGCCATTTTTGATATGCCTTCTTTTTCTTTTTACAGGCTGTCTTGACTGTGTCATTCCACCAGGCTGTCTGCTTCTTCCTACCTTTACACACTACTGTTCCAAGACATTCTCTAGCTGTTTCCAGTAGTGTGTCCCTGTACCTTGACCATTCCTCTTCCAGGACTGTAAATCATTACATTCAACTAATTGGCACCTTTCCGAGATCATTGTTATGTATTTGTGCCTAATTTCCTTGTCTTGAAGCTTCTCCATTCTTATCCTTCTACACATGGACCTGACGTTCTGCTCTTTTAGCCTCACAAAACCAATTTCACTGCAGATTAAATAATGATCAGTATCACAAAGAACCCCCTGAAAATACTAGTGTCCTTGACTGTCTTCCTGAATTCCTGGTCTGTTATATAGTCAATGATAGATCTGGTTCCCCTTCCTTCCCACGTATAGCGGTGAATGTCCTTATACTTAAAGAAGGAGTTTGTGATAACTAAGCCCATACTGGAACAGAATTCTAAGAGTCCAAGAGCTGTTTTCCGTTTCTGTTGGCCTCCATATTCTCTCCAAACTTACCCATAACCTTTTCACAACCTTCTGTTCGATTTCCTATCCTGGCGTTGAAATCACCCATGAGTAAAACACTATCCTTATCCTTCACTCTAACAACTACATCACTAAGTGCGTTGTAAAATCTGTCCATCTCATCTTGATCTGTCCCTTCACAGGGTGAATACACTGCCACAATCCTAATTTTCTTACTGGAGATGACCAAATCTATCCACATCAGTCGTTCATTCACATACCTTATTGCAATTATGCTGGGTTCGATTGCTTTCCTGATGTAAAATCCTACACCCTACTGTGCTCTTCCTACTTTAACTCCTGACAGGTAGACCTTGTATTCTCCGACTTCGTCCTCTTGCTCTCCCCTTACTCTAACATCACTAACAGCTAAAACATCTAACCCCATCTTACTTGAAGCCTACGCCAGTTCTACCTTCTTCCCATTGTAATCCCCATTGATATTAATAGCTCCCCATCTCATTCCAGATCGTTTGCCAAGTCGTATCTGAGGAGTCCCTGGTCTGTCAATTAGAGGTGGGACTCCACACCTCCAAAGGTCCGAGGCATTTTGCTCTGATTGTTGCCAGCATGATATTGAAGTAACTGGGAAGCAGGTTGCTAGCCTTACTTGCCCAGGGCCCCACTGGGTTTTACTCCTAACGGTTGAGGGACTAACCGGTGGATTTGTTAGTCTTTGCCGTCTGAGCACAAAGGTGGCCACGACTCAGAATATGTACAAGATGCCCAATTTTTTTCCAGAGTAACTGGTATCCCAACTGTCAGGACCACTTACTTGGCCACTCATACGTTGTCCATGGTTCATGAACTAGGACATGACTAGAGGAACCCACACCATGAACCACAGCCATAGAAAAAAAAGGCACCGTGACGTGTGCATTGTAGCTATTGCCGGTTTTCGCCGCTAGGGGCGGTTCGTCAAGTTATCGTAACAACTACTAGTGCAGCTCGTCTCCGCTGATCGCGCATGCGCAGTAGCACTTTCGGTTACTTATTGTCAGTCCTTCGATGGGAAATAATGAAATATTTACATGTCTGTTTTAAGTTGCATCAGACACTGTTTTGAAACTCTGGGACATTTGCTTATGAAGATCAATTATAATTTGAGAAAATACCATTACTATATGTTTAAAAATAATTATCTTTGGAAAATTTCGGGGGGGGGTTCAACCCCTCTGACCCCCCCCCCCTCTGGGTACGGCCTTGGCGTGAATTCAAGTGACTAGCTGCAAACCCCTGAAGTCGGAGTTCGGACCCACGTAGTTCCGAAAACCGATAAAAATGTATAAATTCAATTTCCGAAAAATAAATAAAATTAACTACGGGATGCAACCCCTAGGACTGCGTAGAATTTCATAAGTAAGCTACTGCAATGCAGCAACATGCGATTGGGAGCGTTCATAGAGACGGAAGAAGTCCAGTCTCAGAACCCAGAAAAGTGAAATAATTACAAAGTCGGGAAAATAAAAATAAAAACTACGGCATGCAACCCATAACAGTGTTAAGAATTACATAAGGAAGCAAATGAAATGCAGCTACACGTGATAGGAAGCGATTACACAGACGGATATAGTCCACTCTAAAAAAAAACCAGAAAAGTGAAATGATTCCAAAGACGGAAAAGTGAGAATAAAAACTAAGGCATGCAACCCTTAGAAATACATAGAATTTCATAAGCAAGCTATTGAAGGAGGTTGTACAAGGCTCAGAGAGAATTACTGACAAAGACTGAGTGCATACTACAAGTTTGGAGAAGAAACAGCAAAATTAAAATAGGCGAGGAGAGAAGATCGCGAAATGTTAGTGGAAATCAGAAGGATACACGCATAGTTACTTGCCTGATGTGCATGGAACAAACAGTAGTGGAAGCTGAAGGCTTTGTTCTAAGAACCAACCATGTGGAACGCATATCACTCACGGAAAGAAAATGTTAAAGATTTTTACATGCAATGTACAAAAATGAACATATCGTCTGTTAGAAATCGGGCCCCACAAAGCTAGAAAGAATTTACACAGATTTCGTACACCGCTACATAATCACAACAGGTTTGAATATACCAGGTCATTATCAAACTGAAACTAGTAACACATACACCATGTTTATCTTTTGGAAATTACTGGATTGAAAAACTAGAACACATTTCCGCGCACGATCGGAAACAAAGTTCCGAAAAATGAATCTAAGTTCAAGAGTCGAAGTTAAACATGCTAGACAACGAATCGCTACCATCTCCGCAGACAGAAGAGCAGAACCAACCTTACCTCACCAGGATCCGAGCATAAAGTGAAGACCGAGCGGCCAGGAGGCGGGAAAGCTACCGGAAACTGGCAAAACCCAGCGGTGGTGGGGAGAGAGGATCGCAAGGCTCGCCCTGGAGAGGGCACGTCGACTGGCTTGTGACTAAAGGGTGTAGAAACCTCTTTGGTCGCATCAGCAGCAGGGGTTGGTAACGACTAACTATCGACTCTGAGCCAGAGAGAACCATGCAAAGCGAGCTATTACTATCCACATACTGACAGCAATTAGATCCTCACACATCCACTTAAAAGTAAAACAAGTACACATTCACACAGAGACAATGACGTAGCGGAGAATTCGTACTTATTGCCACATTCGTAACCACAATAATAAGTTATTATAATAACAAAATCCTAGCAATATTAACTAATATTTCAGAAACTAATATTATAAAACATGAAATAAAAATGCTATTCCTCATGCATCGAAAAGAGTGGGGTTCTAGTTTTAACAAAATGCTAATCTAGTGACATCAAATAAATTACAATTTTATAAAAGATATATGAAAGACGACAGACGGTCGTCTCTTGAGGGTCTACTAAATTTCGTTATGTTTAAGCTTTGTCTACTATTATTATTAGGATGGATCACTATCATCCTCTTTACTTTGACATAGGACTTCAGAATATTTGAGGTTTGTTGGCTATACATTTTTCTTTTAACGAGCAGGTGTTGCGGTGTGTAGGTTAGCATTCTAGGCATCTTCGTTTGCGGTAGACAGCTACTTGTAATTAAAAAAATACATCCGAGTTCGGTTTAGTGGAATGAAAAATGAAATCACAAGAAAGGAACTTGGCGTAGGAATTTTTGTCTATATTTTGGTAAAGAGTTGGTCGATCGTGCTCTATAGAACTGAAAATCTGTTGTATCCGAGCTATCAGACATGTAAAGTACTACCTCGGTTCCGCGGTTGCTGTATTGGCGAGTGTCATTTCGAAGAGGTATATTGTTAGGTCACTGTTTTTGAGAAAAAGAAGTTTTAGTGTAGACGCTCGGAAATCGGTAAATTATTTCACGGACTTTTTATTGTGACTCTCCGTTGTGCAATAGCGTTTAGTTTTGTTTAAAAGACTTCTGAGGCGCTCGATTATCGGTGTCAGATACATGTTGTAAAGAATCTCGTTTGCACTGTAACATGACATGGTCGCTAAAGAGAGCTTCCTTTGCTAATTTTAGATGGGTATACGCAGGAAGATGTCTTGCTTTAGAGGTAAAATTAAACTACACAAATTCTCTAAATTGCCGGAAGATGTATAAAACAATAAAAGTGGTGGATTACAGGAATACATGGTTTTGTATCCCATCCTCGTCGCCCCTTTTGTGTCCCAGCCTCGTCGCCGCTTTTGTGTCTCGTTTCCGTCGTAGGTGTCGGTGCCCGAGTAGGAATAGACCGACACAGGAATAAAGGATGCACGCTTGTGCAGGTAGGTAGTGAGCAGCCAGTGGGACAGCAGAAACTAGAAACACTAGAGTAAATTAGAACGAGATATATATTTCTTAGAGACTTAGTAATACTTAACTTTTACGTAGCTTAGTACTGCAGAATGCTGATACATAGTTGAGCTAGAGGCCTGCCTAGTGCCTGTCCGATAGCCAAGTCTTCACTGGTGCCTATCTGATTCCGAAGTGTTCGCTGGTTCCTATCTCAGTCCCAAGTGAACGATGTCGTTCAGTGGTGGCCACGAGCGGAGTTGCAGCAGAGGGCGCTCGTGGCTGATGTCGTAAGAACGCCGCGCCGTGCGTGCATGGCGGCGCGCGGCGAAAGTAGGTGGCGCGCACTTTATACTTGTGCGACACCACACATGGAGTCAGAAAACTTACTTGTCGAAGTACTGGATGGGAGACAGCGATACATTTATCTAAGGAACTGTTTCTATATTTCGAAGAGAATTATGTGCATTGTAACAAGTCATGAAAAGGAGTATTAAATACAATGGGGCTTGTATGTGAAAACATGTTTGCTTTCGGGAGGGGAGGCTGATGTTGTCCATTGTAGTCAGGTACAGCGCCATCGTAGAGCCTTTAAATAAATGTAATGTGCCCTATCCTCGTCAAAGTGGTATGTCTGCAGAGGTCTCGCGTAGAAGGTTTTGTCGCCTCTTTCATCATTTGGATATGTAGCTTAGATGTTTTTTGAGAGAGGATATTTTGTTTAAACATTTAGCATTTGTTTATAGAATCGTTCTATGTAGCCTTCTGAGAGAACACTGTGCATTTGTGATGGCACTGGAGACTGAGCTACGTTACTGTTAGGCGCTTTTATTCTTTAAAACTAGGTTCGTTTGTACTGTTTCCATGGAGTCTATCGAGAGAAATTGTTAAGGCAGTTGTGTTACACGTCTAGAGTGTTTGACTCTCAGGTTTGGGGTGGTTGTTACCGTTACATTTTAACGTGCGCTATTTTAAACACGTCTGTCGGCTGTTGCGAGTATCGTCTATACAGTTATTTTGCCCAGAGTAACAGAAGAAACAATTTTTTATAGTCCTAAATGTTTCTACAACAACCACCTGCAGCATTGCACCAAATTTCTTTGTGCTGTGTCTATATTGCGAGTTGTACTTAAGGTTCGATGTATTAAACTGTATGTACCGAACGGACTGTTCTAATTAAAACACTGGATGTCGCAATTAATAATTGGGTGCGGTGGTCGATGGCCTGGTGGCTGGCAGGGTCAATTTGTTTACGAAACTCTGTCGTGTTATTCCAGGTAATTGTACTGTCCGAAGTACTGAATAATTGGATCCTGTAAAATTATTTTTGGGAGTGCGGGGACTGTAGTCTTTAGGATTATCTGTGGGGGCAGTGGCGGGTGGTTAAGTTGCTCAAAATAAATTTGAGATGCAAAAATTAATCGGGGGCGAAGAGGTGGGTGCTTGAGGCTCGCGCTATGCATGTAAGCGCGTCGGATCTATTTCGGTCGCTTGTGTAAACAACGACCGGCCGTTCGCTCGCGGCCATAGGTATGCGCCTTCTCCTCCGTAAGGCGTAGCTCCAAACGTTTATCACATAATTAAGCCCTTTTTAAACGATGAACGAAGGTGAACAAGATAGATAATAGTCTACTGAAGCGCTCCTAGCGTACTAGCCCTGAACTACAAACTCAAGCAAATATCTTGTGGCAGCGTGTTTAGACGATAAACGTAATAAAACAGTAATACCCGATGTTGAAAGTGAGGTTATAAAAGCCGATTTGTTATGTAGGAAGTCATAGTTTAATACTGGAATTGAGGAAACAACGCTAAATGTTATTGACGGCCAAAGAAAACCTTGCAATCGATGTTTTTGGTCAACTTAGCGTGGTAAAGTTCTGGGTAGTGAAACATTTCAAAACATTCACATCTATTCTCAAGCGAAAAAAATAGACTTATGAACACATCAAGCAATATTTATAAGAGCGTAAATAGACCTCCTTTACTTTATCCACTACGATTTGCCCAATGACATTGTTAATAATGTCATGCACAACTCAATTTTTGTCTTTCATTTGGACTGACTTTTTCATTAAAAATGCTATTTAATGAAAATTGCATCATCAAATTACAATCTTATTCAAATAAACAATTGACTTCAGTCTTTTCTGTTACGATATTGCAAATCATAAACCATTTTTCGGTTTCAGATGGACGACCTCGCTTTTCGGTGGACAATAATTGAGATAAATATTTAAGTCGTCATGAAACATTTGCAATTTACCGTTAAACCAAAGTATAATAATAAACTAAAGATTAATAAGACAAGTTTGCGTGCAAACCGTAATTATCGACTACCGTATGAAAATCGCGTGACGAAAATAGGTTAACTTCCGATGTCAGCAGACGACCGTTCAATCAAAACAATCTTCTTGAGAAAGCTTAACGTGACGTTGACGTTAGGTAACGGTCTGGTGACGGACAGTGTGAATGCCGTCATTAGAAATACGTTTTGTATACATTCTGATCATAAACTTCGACATAACGCAAAATATACGTAAATACGAAGGAAAATGGCGGACTAACTGGAGCGGCGACTGCAGCAGACAGCTGCTAGCTCGCGCATGCGCAGTGAACCCACTAGTACCGAATTTAGAACTCGTCCTATTTCTTTATCGCTGTAATTATCGCGCTTCGATACTAGCGCGATCATACTAGAGCAGCCGTTCAAACGACTGACAGCCGCCATTAACGCAACTTGTTAGCAATCTATTACAAGTTCGTTGATCGTTTAAAACGAGCTTTAGACTGTGTAAGTATGGATTTCTCGGAGGTGTGGGGGTGGCTTCAGGGGCGGGGGTGGGCAATGGCGGCTTGCGGTTAAGTTCCTCAAAATAAATTGTATATGCAAATTTAATAAAATTAATCTAGGGCGGTGGGTGTGAGATGCGCGGCTGGCGGGGATGGTCGGAGGTGGTGTCAGTCTGGCGGGGCTGGGTTTTCCCTGGAAGCGGCGGGGATGGCTTTCACCAGCCGCAATCTTGAAGTTTGAAGTGGGCCCATCAATCTATATCTACCAACATCTCTATTCATTGTTCATATGTTTGTATAGCTGACGGGACTTAACTACGGGGTCATCAGACCCTAAACTTACAAACTACTTATTGACTAGCTAAAACTAAGGACGGCACAAATACCGTGCCCGAGGGGGAATTCGAACCCACGACCGTAGTGGCCGTGCAGACCGTGACTGGAGCGCCTCAGTCCCCTCGGCCACTGCGGTCGGCTCTGTTAATTGCCTCCAGATTTTCTTTATTTCTCCTAATTGCCTGCCCATGATTTGATTGATTTTTTCAGGGAAGCCAAAACAGTCTTCGTCCAACCCGCCACTGCCCACACCAAAACTAGGTTTATTGTGCGGAATCGCTCCCTGTATATCTAGTAAAGCCAACCAATGCCCTTGAACAGTGCAAGGAGTCCCTTTACCAGTTCTTTATTAGACACAATTTCTTCGGGTCTGGTTGTCCCAAATGTTCTGTGCCTTTTACTCTCCAATGCAATGCATTCGAAGATTAGATGTGATGCAGTTTCATCACCGTCATCACAGATCCTACATTTAGGGTCCTCTACTGTTATTCCCATTGTATGTAGATGTTTTTTGAAATTCCCATGGCCTGTCAGCAATCCAACCATGAGTCTAATCTCTCTCCTGTTCAAGCCCAGGATTGCAGAGCTTCTTTTAAAACATGGCTTTGGCATCATTACCTTGCCATGTTTTTGTTGGTAGACTTTGCTCCAGTATTCTACGTGCTGTCTTCTGAGCCAGTTACGTAGCTCCAATTTGATCATTGCCTTGGTGATTGTCAGGACAGGTTCCGGTCCAATAAATGGAGTCTCTGCCCCCATCCTGGCTAATCTGACGGCATGTTCGTTGCCACTGATCCCCGAGTGGCCAGGGACCCACAATAGGTTTACTCTATTGCTTTACCCTAGCTCCACTAGAACCCTGTGACATTCTGCAACAATTTTAGATCTTGTTGCAGGAGCTGCCAGTGATCTCAGGGCTGCCTGACTGTCTGAATAGATATATATGCTACGATCTTTGTAGCACCTACGCAAATTCTCCTCCACACATGCCCTGATGACAGTGATTTCGGCCTGGAATATTGAGGCCAGTTTCCCTAGAGAGATGACGCCCTCCAGTCTTGGCTGCACCCTGTATACCCCGGCCCCAACGCCTTGGTCTGATTTTGACCCGACAGTGAACCAGACAATATCCCCTGTGCGGTGTCGAACTATTTTCTCCCATTGCTCCCTACTTCCAATTGTTATATTGAAAGGCTTGTTGATGCAGTATGGGGTTATAATATAGTCGGCTGGCATTTCCCCAACCTTTCCTATATTTACCACACTCACTATTTTAGTGTGTGATTCTGGATATCCCAAAGAGTTTCAGTTGTTGCCAGTTTTGAGTCTGTATGCACCAGCCGCTGCCTCCATCTTTACCCAAAGTTGTAACGGGGGCATATACAGCATGGTTTCCATCCCAGAAGTTGGTGTGCCGCTAATTCCGCCTGTTATGGCTAAGCAGGCTAATCTCTGCACCTTACCAAGCTCCTTAGCAACAACCTGCTGTTCTACTTTCTTCTACCACACGACCGCCCCATAGGTGATCCTGGGTCTAATCACTGTGGTGTATATCCAGTGCATACCCTTGGGGCTCAGGCCCCAATTTTTGCCACAAGCTCTCCTGGTACTTACTAAAGTACCTTTTGCCTTGGAGCAAATATTCCTAATGTGAGGGGTCCATGTCAGTTTCTTATCTAGGGTAACCCCTAGATATTTCACTGTCCCCTTCACAGGTAGCGCTTCATTGAAAAACTTTAGATTCCAACTTGAATGTTGTATATGCTTCTTTGTGAATGGTACAACACAGTCTTCTTAGGACTAACCCCCAGATCCTGTTTTCTGCACCAGTCTTGCACAATGTCCAATGCACCTTGTGCCATATTCTTCACTGTGTCAGCAAATTTGCCAAGTATTACTATGACAAGATCATCTGCGTATCCTTGGCAAAAGTACTGCCTAGAATTTAATTCTCAAATGAGATCATTCACCACTATATTCCACAATAAAGGGGAAAGAACTCCTCCTTGCGGGCAACCCCTAGTGGTGTTGATTACCATTGTGTCATTCATCATGGTAGCCTCTACCTTTCTTCCACTGAGCATTGCCCTAGTCAACCTACATATAGTGGTCCATAGGTCATGCACCTCTGCTGCCCTAACCATGGAATCGAAGGTCGTGTTGCTAAAAGCCCCCTCGATGTCCAGGAAGATACAGAGGGCTATTTCCTGAAAGTGTAGTGCTTTCTCCACCTTCCCAACGAGTTGGTGGAGAGCTGTCTCACATGAGTTACCTGGTTGATGTGCATGTTGATTTGAATGTAGAGGAGCCCTACTTAACCTCCTTTCTCCAACATGTACATTAACCAGCTTTTCCAATGTCTTAAGAATGAAGGAGGACAGGCTGATCGGTCTCATATCCTTGGCCTTGGTATGATCAATTCTCCCTGGTTTTGGAATGAAGACAACCTTCACTGCCCTCCAGGCATTGGGAATGATTCCTGCTGCTAGGCTAACCCTGAATAACCTGCATAGGAATCTAATAAGATTTTCTCCCGCTTGTTACAGGAGAGCTGGAAAGATACCACTGGGGCCAGGTGACTTGAACGGTTCAAATGTTCCCACCGCCCATTGGACCTTACTGAAATCGACACACTCCTTGGCCAAATCCCAGTCCTCTTTGAGAATACCTGAGAACCATTGTCTCTCAGGAATCGCATTCTGGTCAGAGTTATGCCCCAGAGTATATTGAGGATAGTGAGTCTTGAGGAGCAGTTCCAGCGTTTCATGTGCTGTCTTTGTATACTCCCCATCCTCCTTCCTTAGTGTTCCTCCTGGATTAGTTGGTACCCTAGTGAGGATTTTATGAAGTTTCGCTTGAGCAGCTGTGCCCTCCACTTCCTCACAGAATACCTTCCAGGATGCCTCCTTTGCCCGTCTGATGCCCATTGTAATTGACAAGGGCCTCACGATACTTTGCCTATTGTCCTTTGCGCCTCGCAAGGTTAAACAGTTTTTGTACCTGTTTCCTTCGCATTTCCAGGTTATTATTCCACCAAGGCACATACCTATTTGTGCACTTCTTGGTGATTGAGCAGTTGTCCTGGTATGAGGTCACTATAGCAGAGGTCACGGCCTCTGCTACTTCCTCAAACTCTGCTGGATTCCTTATCGAAGTTTTAATTTCCGATAGGCTGAAGTCAAGGTCTCTCCTATATGTCTCCCAGTCCGTTTTCCTGGGATTCCTATAGGCCATGGTCTGTCTGGTTCCCATTTCAACCTTGAATTTAATATACATGTGATCTGATGAAGATGGCTCCAGGACCACATGCCACTGTTTGACATAACTTCCCATCAACATGGAACCAAAAGTTAGGTCAATTACTTCTTCCCTTTTACTATTCCTGAATGTATGTTCATCACCCCTATTCAGGATCTCCAAGTTGTTAGATAGGAGAAATTTAAGAAGGTGCTCACCTCTACTGTTGGTGTCCTTGCTGCCCCACGATAGATTGTGGGCATTAGCATCACATCCCACCAACAGTTCGTCACCTTGCCGATGGCAGGCTTCCATCAGTCTCCTCACTTCCAAAGAAGGAGGAGAACTGTCTTCGTAAGGAAGGTATGCTGAGGCCAAAACAATTTCCCTCGTGATACCTTCCTCACGTTGCTGCATCCTGATGGTCACCAGGTCCCTGGAACAAAAATCCATCATTGGTATGAAAGGTATTCCATTTCTAACATAAATGCATGTTCTGGAGTTTTTTAGATTTCTAGCATAAATCAGCTTACCTCCAGTACCACCGAGGCCCGATATACCCCCTTTGTATAAATAGGGTTCTTGTATAAGAGCCACGTCCACTTCCTGTCTCCCCAGACGACGGCTCAGGGCAGCAGTGGCCCCTTTACTGTGCTGCAGATTTATCTGCAGCACTTCCAGTCCCCATCTTGCTGCCATTATTGCCTTTAAGGTCTTTGATTACCCTGACGGCGACCTGCGAGAACCCTAAAAACAGTTTCAGGCCTTGCTCTCGCATTGCCTTCAGGGACTTCTCTCCGACCTCCACCACTAGGGTTCGTCCTTCTGGAACGACCTTTTGGTTAATTACCCTCCAATCCACTGTCAAGACTTTTGGGTTCTGGACCCTTATTTTCTCGAACAGAGTCTTTGGAGGGACATCCTTAAGGATCTTTGGTACCCTTAATTAATACCTTTGCGGTCTTCTAGAGTTCGGTTGCTGTCTTGACCAGCAGATTCGCATCCTACCATGGGGATATCAAGGGCACCTTGTACTTCAGCCATTCTGCTGAGTACTCCCCCTCGCAGACAAAAATGAGGGCATTCGTAGAATATATGACGTCAACTGCGATTGGGCAAAGCTGAAAATGTGTACCCAGCCGGGATTCGAACCCAGGTCTCCTGCTTTCTAGGCAGTTGCGCTGACCCCTACACCACTGGGAACACAGTGATCATCGCACTTGCAAGGACTACCTAAGCACACCTCCCGTCAGATTCAAATTCTCAGCTTCGCCCTGCCCACAGTACTCAAACTCGTAGTTATGAACTAATTCCCGTAAGAGGGGTCAGCACAACTGCCTAGAAAGCAGGAGACCCGGGTTCGAATCCCGGCTGGGTACACATTTTCAGCTTTGCCCAATCGCGGTTGATGTCATATATTCTACGAATGTTAAATAACAACTGCTGGATCAGAAGTGACGCCTGTTCTCTCGGAACAGACGCCACATGTATATGTATATAATATGCCGGTGACGGGCAATGATCCTATCGTTAGTGGGAAGGGGTGGGCAAAGTTTGAAGCCCTTACTCTTACGGGAATTAGTTCATAACTACGAGTTTGAGTACTGTGGGCAGGGCGAAGATGGGAATTTGTATCTGACGGGAGGCGTGCTTAGGTAGTCTTTGCAAGTGCGGTGATCACTGTGTCCCCAGTGATGTGGGGGTCAGCGCAACTGCCTAGAAAGCAGGAGACCCGGGTTCGAATCCCGGCCGGGTACACATTTTCAGCTTTGCCCAATCGCAGTTGATGTCATATATTCTACGAATGTTAAATAACAACTGCTGGATCAGAAGTGACGCCTGTTATCTCGGAACAGACGCCACATGTATATATATATGATGGCACCGTGATCTAGATAGACCCTCCTGAATTTGGATCCTGGACCAGCGTCCCCCCCAATCTCTTCAAAGAGGGCCATCCGCACGAGCTCCTCCTGCTGCGAGGTGATGCTCACCAGTGGGTATCCTTCTTGGACAACCGCCATTCTAAAGACCGAGACTGCAGTACTATAGGTCTGTTTCCCTATTTCCTGCCTCAGCCCTTCGGGATCACGCCTGCCCAGAGAGGAGGGAGTCTTAGATTCCTCCCTAACCCTCTTGCCACCTGTCTTTGACGTCGAGGGGGTCTGTGTATCCCCTTCGACCTGAGGTAGTTTCTTTTTGGGGGTCTTGGGCTCGAGCCCTTTTGATTCCCTTAGGAAGCCATTCTTTTCCTTCCTTTTGCTTCTGTTCCTTGAGAAGTTTCCTCCTCTGAGCCCCAGACAAGGCCTTAATCCTAATCTGGTGCAACTTCTCTGTTACAGTTCCCACTTCTTGCTCAGGTTTAGACCCTGATTCAGAAGTAGGAGTGCACTCCATTGGGCCTGATCCCGATGTCTGAGTAACTGAGATCTCAGATTGCCCCTCAGATTCTTTTAAAATACTTTCTTTCTCTGTGTTCATCTTAGTACCACGAGATTTGGGGATTTATATGGTCCACACCACGATAACCCCGCGTGGTGCAAGGCTACTTACTCAGGGAGGTCGCCCGGTATTCCTGAGGCTACGTTCGAGACACATCCACCCATGTGCCACGCAGCTCTCGGCACGGATCGCATCACACCTTGGGTTGGGAAAGGAATTGGGAAAGGACTGGGAGAGGATAAGGAATACGGGACGTTGTGGGACACGCTTGGTCTGATCCATCAGCTGAGGCCTTCGGTATAGCCCTCAGCTTCACACGGATACGCAAGCCTCTCCACCCGCACGGACAGTGCTTCGTCAAGGTGGTGTCCCCCGGAGAGGTTCCTGCCCATAGTATACCTGCAAGTTTTCTATTTCAGTTTTAGTTAACCGACCCTATCAGGTCAACATTTTTCCATCTTCTAACTGCGTGTTTACAAACAGCAGGAACAAAAGAATACTGACAGTTGCATTCCAAGGATAGCTAACACACCTGGGAGTAAAATAAATAAATAAAATAAAAAATAAAAAATAAAAAAGAATTAAAAAAAATCCCTAACGTGCAATGTAGGGGATATAAAGATCTAAAATATATACAGAAAAGTGGGCGTGGCATATGAACACGCGTGGTAGGAAAATGCTCTTTAAATGCTCAAAAAAAAAAATTCAGCAAAATCCTTTTCAGAGTACTCAAATAAAACCTTAATCTATCGAAATATGATGAAAACCGAAAATCGATTTTTTTCGACCTGAACCACGGTGTGGTCTCCTTAAGACAACACAAAAATGGGCTTGGATTTATCGTAGAGGAGGGAAAGAAAACAGTAACAATATTGCCTGACAGACCTTTGAGGAATATGGATATACTTTGTCGTGCCGGCCGTACGCCTGCACGCCAACAGGCAGCAAACCGCACGACACAACGTTAAGACTGGTTGCCGCAGGTCGGGCCATAAGGGACGCCGCAGGCAGGACGCAACAACACACAGCGGTCGATGACAACACGGCACTAACATAAACGTACCGAGCCGCCGTATGACCAGCCAGCCTGCAGCCAGAGGCCGCAGTCACGCGGCACCACGCCTCTGGCTGCGACCTGCCTATAAAGGAACGGCCGACAGGGACCAACGCCAGTAACCCGCAGTCGTCGCTGCCGCCGCAACATGGGATCACGATGTACTTGTCACTGGTTCGCTCAGTGCTCGAGTACGCGTCCCCAGTATTCGGAAACGCCGCAGACCTCCACATCGAGTCGCTGCAGAGGATCCAGAACCGCGCCCTGAAGACTGCCCTGCATCTTCCGAAGCGGTACTCCACCGCCCAGCTTCATGACGAAGTCGGCATTTTGCCACTCCGGGAGAGGTTCCGCGCCACCGCCAGGAAGTTCTACGAGAAGTCGCAGCAGTCCCAAAACCGGCTCGTCCGGGACCTTGGGACACAACACCACTTCAGGCCAACGACTCGTTGGCCTGACCTGCTACGAGATTAATCTTATAATCTCGTAGCAACTGTGGAAGAAACCACACCATCACTTATCTGACACCCTTAGACCCTTCCTCCAGTCAGGCCAGTAATTTGTGTTTCATATGTTTCAGGTACCGCAGGAACAGCAGTAAATGCTTAGCCTACAACCCATCGGACCAAGGTCGAGGTCCGTCAAGAGAAGCGTGAGCGTGAGACCAACGCCAGTTCTCCTCGGCGCCTCACGAGCTACGACACTCTCACCGGACGGAAGACACCTGAGACGACCTCGGCTACGACCTGGTTATTCTGGACTGTGTGTTGCGCACTTTGTTTTTCCAGTGTTATGCTACGACCGCCTACGGACTTGGACTTTCTCTGCCGGTTACGCCTTGTGAACTTGATTCAGTGTAAGGGACTTGACTGTCCTGGCAGTAAGAGGACTTGTGATAGCGTTATCAGCTTCACTCAGTGAACTCAGAGTGTGGCAGTCTGTGCAACCTGCATACTCCAGAAGCGGAGTTTTCATTACTTTATCATATGTATTGTACTAACTGAATTCGCCAATAAAGGTGTCTTGTGTGAAGATCCGCTTATTGCGTCACAACATACTTATAGTTAGAAAATTGAAAATTCCGAAATTTCCGCTGTGTATTGATGAGGGATACATTATCCCGTAAAATTCGGTCAGGCAGGAAGTGTGGTTCGTTAATCTAGACGAATCGAGTGGTCATGGTACGCAATGGACAGCCTACTTGGAAAAAATAAGAATATTATATTTCGAAGATTTCAGTGATTTAAAACCACCTGATGAATTACAAAATTATTTTACGGAAGATCGTGATGTTTATTACAATTTTAATCGCTTTCAGGATTTCAGCACTTATATCTGCGGTCATCTGTGCTTAATGTTTATTGTGGACAGTGCCGGATACAGAATTGTTTTCTGGGGGGGGGGGGGGGGGAGGGGGCAAGGCTGATGACTGACAAGGATGAGCATCCATGCACCACCACCTAGAGAGAAGGCCGCGGCGCTCTCGTGTGACGTCAGGCAGAGTAGGTTGCGCGCGCATAGCTGACTGGGTAGCCGCTGGGGCACGGCACACTATGCCGAAGCAGCGAGCCAGTCAGATATGTGCGCGCAACTTACTCTGCCTGACGTCACACGAGAGCGCCGCGGCCTTCTCTCTAGGTGGTGGTGGTGGTGGTGGTGGTGGTGGAACACGCCCCATGTCCTTAAGAGCTTCGTGAGCCTAATTTTAAAACACCCCCTACACACAAATATATAAAAGGTAAAGCAGTCAACAATCCGAAGATTGGTTTGAACGCCACAGTGCTTTGCTAGGCATGGTCCTGTGTGGAGGTGGTATGCCGTTGCTTTCCTCCGACCTTCGAACTGACTTACCCAGCCAGTTATAGGGGGGCCTACAGTTTAAATGTTCAAATGTTTGTATAGTCTATGGGACTTAACTACGGGGTCATCAGTCCATAAACTTACAAACTACTTATGAACTACTTACAAACTAGGACGGCACAAATATCCATGCCCGAGGGGGGATTCGAACCCCCGACCGTAGTGGCCGTGCAGACCGTGACTGAAGCGCCTTAGTCTCCTCGGCTATCGCGGCCGGCGCCTACAGTTTAACGTGGGTTCCGAACCACAATGCTACTCGGTATTTTTCACATGAGCAATACTGCCAGAGGTGAAAGAAGTGGAAAGTGACAGATAAAATCCTAGGACCTGGCGGGGATAGAACCCGGATTTGTAGTCTGGCACTCTACCGCTGTGCAACCGAGGAGCACAATGTTGACAATGACTGCAATACAATATATACTGTATTGCAGTCATTGTCACATATAACTGCTATAGGAAACACACAAAGGCACAGTCGCTTCTTAGAAAAAAATTTAATATACTTCCATCTGACTACCAATGCACTATTAGTTTCTGCGCACTATGGAGTCATTTTAAAATGCCCATGATCACAAAAATATTACAATTATTCAGTCACATTAAACAGTGTAAAGTCTCTAAATTTACCACAAAATTAAACAACCAGAGAATTCAAAGCCTGAGTGTCGCGTGTTCAGCTGTGGGCACACTTGTTTCATCCTTCATCATCATAAAGGTTGAAGCACTTGCCCACAGTTGACTACAGGGCATCCAGGCTCTGAATTTAATTTCATATGTAACTGTTTCTGAGCTTCCCCAGAGGGGTATATGCAAATCCCTACACAGAGGAAGCCATGCGAAATTGTCATAGGTTTCTCTACATATTAGCAACTTTGGAATAATTGGACTATGACTGAAAAGGATGACCACTTGAAAATTCAAACAGTTGTACAATATGGTCGAAAAATAAGTTTCGTACAATGATACCCACAGATTAGACATTAAATGAGCCAAATGACTTAGTGGTGACTGTACAAAACCAAGAGCATATGGTTAAAAAAAAATTTTAAGTTTGTAATCCGATGTGACCAAACTGCTATGGTCATCGGTCCGTAGTCTAACAAACTACTTATACTAATTTATTCTAAGGACGACACACACACACACACACACACACACACACATGGCCGAGGGAGGACTCGAACCTCTGGTGGGAGTGGCCGTGTATTCCGCGACGTTGCGCCCCAGATCACACGGCCATTACCGTGGGGCGCACATAGTTTGATTGTTATTTTGGTAAATATAGTTTCCCGATATTCTTTATTATTTTGTGGTAAATTGTTATTCTATTCAGTGTCTCAATGTAGTTGAATCTTTCAATATTTTTTGTAATCATAGGAACTTGAGAATGACGCCATAGTGCCCCGAAACTAGTAGTGCATTGGTAATTAGATGACGAAGATGATGTCAGCAGAAGAAAACATCTGTACTACTTGAACGACATCCTTTTATTTCGGAGCGCTGCCAACGTTACGCTGCTCCAGACGCAAAATATTACTGCACACACTGTTACGGGTAACGTTTCCAACACTGCGACGCTGCCTTCTGCTCGCTGATTCTTGCCGCCCCCCCCCCCCCCCCCCCTGCAGCTATGGTTAATGCCTCATGCTGCTATCATCAGCCACAGCACGGATCGTCAACTTATCGTGGAGGAACAGTAGAGTATACGGAGTAGCTGTGTCATTACCAAACAATGCACTGGAAAAACAGCGTATCCTGAAAGGTCGCCCAATTACAGCCAGTAAATATATCGCCCTAATTTTGATATTCCCTCAAAACCTAAAATCAAATTTCCTGTGTTTGCGTTGTACTGAATCAATTTCCTCTTCATGCTTTGTAAAGTTGCTAAGCAAAACGAGATACGTTCACAAGAAAGCTTTTTCGATCAATAAAATTACACTTGAGACTTCCTGGCAGATTAAAATTTTGTGCCAGAAACGGGATTCGAACCTGGGACCTTGGCCTTTCACGGGCAAGCGCTGTACAATCTGAGCTATTCCGGCACGCTACACAAACCGTCGACAAAATTTTACTTCTGCCAGTACCTCGCCTCCTACTTTCCAAACTTAACAGTTCTTCAGTGAACCTTTCAGGACTAG
The DNA here is from genome assembly GCA_026315105.1 of Locusta migratoria. Lineage (NCBI taxonomy): Eukaryota > Metazoa > Arthropoda > Insecta > Orthoptera > Acrididae > Locusta > Locusta migratoria. The sequence goes on along the minus strand of CM048755.1, from coordinate 76,127,452 downwards.
CACCCTCATTCTGGAAATATCGCTTAGGCTTTGGCTAAGCCATTTCTCCACCACATCCTTTCTTCCAGAAGTGCTAGTCCTGCAAGATTCGCAGGAAGAAGTTCGGAAAGTAGGAGGCGAGATACTTGCAGAAGTAAATTTGAGGACGACTGTGAAGCGTGCCGGGATAGCTCAGACGGTAGAGCGCTTGCCCGCAAAAGGCAAATGTCTCAGGTTCGAATCCCTGTTCCAGCACACAATTTTAATCGGCCAGGAAGATACATATCAGCGAACACGCTGAGGGAGAATGAAAATTTCAGTCTGAAAATTATATTTGACTGTGTTCCTAGAAGAATTTCTACTACGATGAAAATCCTTTGTATCTGATGTGTGGAAAAACGCCGCTAAAATTTCTAATTTGCTCCAATAACTGGAAAATCGAAACGTGTGGTTTCAAATAAAACTGTTTATAATGGGTGGCAGTACTGTCTCTTAGTGACTAGGAAAAGAATCCAAGGAGATAAACCGTTTACCGAAAATACTTAAATGCAGCCCTTGAAATTCAGTTTTTCACATAGTTAAATCCTTTATTTAGGAATGAGTAAAACATACACAATAGCTCATTTATCTTCCAAGAAATGATGAAACAATAAACAACTTTTATTGTTTTTATCTACATCTACATGGGATACTCTGCAAATCACATTTAAGTGCCTGGCAGAGGGTTCATCGAATCACCTTTACACTATTCATCTCCCATTCCATTCTCGAATAGCGCGTGGGAAGCGAGAACACCTGAAGCTCTCCGTTCAAGCTCTTATTTCTCGTATTTTATTCTGATGATCATTTCTACCTATGTAGGTGGAAGTCAACAACATATTTTCGCATTCGGAGGAGAATGTTGGTGATTGAAGTTTCGTAAGTAGACCACGCCACAGCGGTAAGCGCCGTTGTTGTAATGATTCCCATCCCAGGTCCTGTATCATTTCCGTGATGCTGTCTCCCCTGTATCGTGACAATACGAAACGAGCGGGCCCTTCGTTGAACTGTTTCGATTTCCTCCGTCAAACCCACCTGATAAGGATCCCACACTGGGCAGCAATACTCCAAAAAAGGACTGACAAAAAGAGCAATTAAATGGAAGCATAACCCAAAAAATTGAATTACGTTATGTTAATTACAGGGATTTTGCATTTTTAAACTCACAGTTACATGCTGCCCGCAAGTAAAAGTTAATTATTCCAATGCAGCGATTCTTTCCCTCCCTCCTCTCTCTCTCTTTCTCATTTTTCGTCGGGTCTTCTGGCCCTTCCTGAATCCGCCATGGATTGTGGAGCATATCAGGAGGTGGAAGCTGGGCAAAGCGGCGTTTTAAACGCGAGGCCAGAGCAAAATGTTCAAATGTTTGTATAGTATATGGGACTTAACTACGGGGTCATTAGTCCCTGAACTTACAAACTACTTACGAACTACTTACGTACTAGGACGGCACAAATATCCATGCCCGAGGGGGGATTCGAACCCCCGACTGTAGCGGCCGTGCAGACCGTGACTGAATCGCCTCAGTCCCCGCGGCCGGCCCAGAGCACACAGGCGGGTGGTATCGTCAGTGGAGTGGAATCTGCATGAGTGTTGCACTCCGCAGCGCTAACGAGAATACCCAGCCAGCCAGCTTCACCCACTCTCGCCGTTACGTGTAGAACAAAGAAAAGAAAAAAAATTGTTTCGCATAAAATAAACAACCAAAAGTGTGTGTGAGTCATATGCACTGACTCTGAAAAGTCGGAATTCATCCGCCCTAAAAACAAGCCATTTTCCACTAATCGGCTATCAGGAAGTGACTGGAGCATTGTGCTAGTGAATTTGGAAACATACACCAGCATTCCAAACATCACAGAGACCCACAAAAAGGTGCATTTAGGGAATGCTGAAATTATATCAATCCCAACGGGATATAACATTGACGATATTTTTTCAATAATAAAACGTTCAGAAAAGGCATTGAGTTACGCGCTAACATCAACACATTAAAAACGGAAGTAAGAACAGTTGAAAACAACATTGATTTCACTCAGAATGAATCTATTGGTCAAATACTTGGTTTCACTGAAAAGCATATTTTGGAGAAAACGCCAAAAAGTTTTATGAATCAGACAATGTTGTGAATATTCAACCCAATTAGCAACATACGTGTGGAGTGTAATATGTTACCAAATTCATATCTCAACAACAGACTCGTACATACAATTTACGGAGTTTTACCCAATGTTCCTGTGGGTCATAAAATAATCGAGACACCTGGTAATCCAATATATCTACCAGTAATTGTCCAGACATTGAACCATGTTGAATGTGCAGTTGTAGATCAGAATGGTGTACCGGTCGGTTTTCGCGGTGATGAAATTATCATAAGACTGCATTTATTTGAAAGCCGGCCGCGGTGGCCGAGGGGACTGAGGCGCTCCAGTCACAGTGTGCACGGCCACTACGGTCGGGGGTTCGAATCCCCCCTAGGGCATGGATATTTGTGCCGTCCTTAGTTGTAGGTAGTTCATAAGTAGTTTGTAAGTTTAGGGACTGATGACCCCGTAGTTAAGTCACATAAGCTATACAAACATTTGAACTGCATTTGAAGAAGAAAAAAATAAATGAAATGTTGAATCAAAGCACTAAATGCGTCATTTGGCAGTGAGAAGGGGCAGATGAATGGTGCGTGTTCGAAGAGTAAAGTATGGTAATTAAGCATAAAATATCGAAGGAAAAGTGTGATTGCATCAGTTCAGGGGAGAAAGTCATTCAGTTACGACGAGAGAATTACGGCTTTCTCTCCATTGACTTAAAACAATGAGATGTCATCACATCTAGACATAACAAATCCAGTTCAGATCGAGAATCGCATTATTCGTAAGGAATACTTCTTTAACAAACCATGTGCCTCAACAACGTTTAAATACAGTGACGAAATAAGAATCCTTGTTCAAAATCAGGACACACTGACATTACCATGCAAAAGTTTTCTACATATTTCTGGAGACTTTGTGAAAAAAGATGGTACACCAGTCGTTTCATCACGCCTTACGAGAACGCATCTGCCTTTATGTTACAAGAAATTCGCTTCGAACTAAAAGGTGTGGAAATCGATAAAACGAGAAACATTGGTATCACCTCAACGCTCATAACGTATGCTTCAGCATCATCCACAGAGCTTAATAGTTTGAAAACTGCTGGGTGGTTCTTCGATGATTCAACAAATAACACATTTAGTTTCTGCATACCACTAAAATTGCTTATAGGTTTTTTCGAAAATAAGGGAAGAATAATAATGAATGCAAAACAGGAATTAGTTCTAATACGAAGTGCTAGCGATAATAATTCCTTCATAAGAATAGGCTAAGAAGAACCTAAGATCATGCTGCATAAAGTAGTGTGGAAAAATCCCCATATACGTGTATCCGATGAAGAATGCCGGAAATTATTACGAGTGTTATACACTTCTATAATCTTACCATTAAGCTTCCGCTCATGGGAGCTGCATGAGTTTCCTCTCCTCCTACCGTCGTCACGACATAGCTGGTCAATTAAAACATCCGTACAGATAGAGACGCCTAGATTCATTATTTTGACTCTGCAGACAAATCGAAGAGGAAATATGCAGAATGATTCCTGCATATTTGATCATTGCAATCTAATCAGTGTGAAAGTATTCTTAAATTATGAATATTACCAATACGACGACTTACAACTGGATTGGAAGAGTAACAATACAAGTCTTCTATATGATATGTATGCCCATTTTCGTTCAGCTTATTACGACAAGCCGCGGTGGAGTGGCCGAGCGGTCTAAAGCGCCATGCTGCGGAGCGCGCGGTTACTCGCTGTCGGAGGTTCGAGTCCTCCCTCGGGCATGGGTGTCTGTGTTGTCTTTACGTTTAAATTAGTTTAAGCTGTTTGTAAGCTTAGGGACTGGTAACCACAGTCGTTAAGTCCCATAAGATTTACAAACATTTGAACATTGTTTTATTACGACAACAACAGTGATGAAATGGGCTGTATATTGAGCCTGCAAAAGTTTATTGATCTTTCTCCCATCACTGTGATAAATTGTGATGACCAGAATGAACGTGTGAAAACGGGTCCTGTAGACATCCGAATTGAATATAAGACATACCAGATTTTACAGCGGCCTACGTATTGCTACTGCCCGATCGACTTGTGAACTATTTTCCACTTACGGGAGCTGTACAACGTGTAATATGAATGTTGTTATGCAATTAATGAAAAACTTGAATAAAAGATTCTCTATGCATTAAAAATGTATTTTAATCATTATTATTCCCATCCAAAGTTCTACTTACAGTTTGGTGCTCATTGCTGGACTTTTTTCTTTCGCCAATGACAGACTGCAGGTAAGTGTTAAGAATCGCTTCGATAATTCTTGTTAATTCAGCGATTCGACATTGAAAACAGACGCGATCAGCGGCGGCCTGTCGCCATTTTAATTGATCGCGTGAATTCCCATGCTCTATGTAAGGTAAAGCAGTCAACAATCCGAAGATTGGTTTGAACACCACAGTGCTTTACTAGGCATGGTCCTGTTTGGAGGTGGTATGCCGTTGCCTTCCTTCGACCTTCGAACTGACTTACCCAGCCAGTTATAGGGGGACCTACAGTTTAACGTGGGTTCCGAACCACGGTGCTGCTCGGTATTTTTTACACGAGCAATACTGCCAGAGGTGAAAGAAGTGGAAAGTGACAAAAATTCAAGGATCTGGCGGGGCTAGAACCCGGAACCTTTGGATTTGTAGTCTGACACGCTACCACTGTGCAACCGAGGTGCACTTCATGCTCTATGTAACTACCCACAATGTATAATGTGTTACTAGCGACCAGATCAACTCTAACTTGTCGCTCTCGAGTGTCGCGAGCTGTTTCTGCGTCTACGGTGAGACCATAGCGCACACGGCGTAATCTCAGTTTACGATGTCATCGCTGAGCTTTGAATGCTCGGGAAAGAGAGTCGTTGCGCGCTGAGGCTGCGATGACTCCATTGCACGCAAAGCGTAATCAGAATTTCTGATGTCACCGCTGAACTTTGAGTACTCGGGAGAAATAGCTAGGTGCCTGCAGATGGTTGTGAGTGCTTAGCCTCACTGGTACCCATCACCTAGTTACTGCGCTATACTTTCTCGGACGTGCTATTCGATGGAAATGAGAACAGCTGTACTACATCTACATACATACTCCGCAATTCACCGTAAGGTGCGTGGCGGAGGGTACACTGTACCACTACTAGGCATTTCCTTTCCTATTCCACTCCCAAATTGAACGAGGAAAAAAAGAATGCCTATATGCCTCCGTACGAACCCTAATTTCTCTTATCTTGTCTTTGTGATCTTTACGCGAAATGTAAGTAGGCGGCAGCAAGATCGTACTACACTCAGCTTCAAATTCCGGCCCTCTAAATTTACTTAACAGAAATTCACGAAAAGAACGTCGTCTTTCTTCCAGCGATCCCCAATTGAGTTGCCGGAGCATTTCCGTGACACTCGCGCATTGGTCGAACCTACCGGTAACAAATCTAGCTGCTCGTCTCTGAACCGCCTCTATGTCTTCCTTTAAACTGATCTGCTGCGGGTCCCAGACACTTGAACAATACTCAAGACGTGGTCGTACAAGCGTTTTATACGCGGTCTCCTTTACAGATGAAGTACATCTTCCCAAAATTCTCCCAATAAACCGAAGTCGGCTGTCCGCCTTACTCACAACTGTCCTTACATGCTCGTTCCATTTCATATCGCTCTGCAATGTTACGCCTAGATATTTGAACGACGCGACAGCATCAAGAAGCTCACTACTAATGCTGTATTCGAACATTATGGGATTGTTTTTTCTACTCATGCGCATCACCTTACATTTTTCTACATTGAGAGATAGCTGCCAATCTTCGCACCAACTAGAAATTTTGTCTAAGTCATCCTGTATGCTATTACAATCAGTTACAGACGACACCCTCCCATACACCACAGCATCATCAGCAAACAGCCGCAAATTACAAGTTACTCTGGACATTGGATCATTTATATAGATAGAAAATAATAGCGGTCCTATCACACTCCCCTGGGGCACGCCTGACGATACACTCGTCTCTGATGAACACTCGCCGTCGAGAACAACGTACTGCGTTCTATTACTTAGGAAGTCTTCCAGCCAGTCACAAATCTGTGAACCTATTCCATAAGCTCGTATCTTCGTTAGCAGTCTGCAGTGTGGCACCGCGTCGAACGCCTATTTGAAGTTGAGAAAAACACAATCCGCCTGTTGCCCTTCGTCCATGGCTCGCAAGATGTCATGTGAGAAAAGGGCAAGCTGAGTTTCACATGAACGATGTTTCCTAAACCCGTGCTGATTCATGGAAAGAAGCTTTTCCGTTTCAAGGAAATTCAAGGAAATTGGTTTTCAGATGTCTAGTTGAATTTTGGGAAATAACATGCTTTTTGCAGCAGTATCAGTTCTACGCTGTGGTTTCTGATGTCTAGCTGCATTCCAGGATATAACGTGCTCTCTGATACATGTCGCATGCCCCACACGATTTAAATACACCACACTGCACTGTGCTTTATCATTCCCTCGCCGAGTAATATCTGGTGAGGCAAAATGAAACGTCAGCAGTCTCGTACGTTGGACGACGGTACTGAACGTCCTTGTAATGATGATGTGGAAACATCACCATACATCACTGAGGAGGAGGAGATGGAATTTACCTGAGGTGAACGTAAGGTTTTATTTTTTTATACGCATGATAATTTTATTCTTTTTCTTCCTTTCCATTATCACGCTTGCAGTGGTACTTATTTCTTCTCTTATAGTTGGTGAGCAAACTTTAAATTCACTGTGGAAAAATTTGAATCCCTCACAATCACTGCTGGAAATGTCCCCCATTTCAACTCGGAGCTCCTGGGGCATGTCATCAGTCATTGAGCAGCAGACACTTGAGTAGAAACTACCCTTCTCCTCTTTCATTAACATATAGTGCTCCTTTATTATTATTGCCAGCCGCGGTGGCCGAGCGGTCTGCGGCGCGCCAGTCACAGTCTGCATGGCCGCTACGGTCGGGGGTTCGAATACCCCCTCGGGCATGGATGTTTGTGTCGTCTTTAGTATAAGGTAGTTCATAAGTAGTTTGTAAGTTTAGGGACTGATGACCCCGCAGTTAAGTCCCTTTAGCTTAACAAACATTTGAACATTTTTTTTTTTTTTTTTTTTTTTTTTTTTTTTGTTTTATTAATACGAGGCGCGTCCAGAAAGTAAGTTCCGTTTGGTAATAAAATGAAATTGTACACAGATACAGAAAAAAATCTTTACTGCACAAAATTCTACAACTCTTAAACTACTTTTCCGCAAAACTGCCGAAATTTTGCAGGAATTTGTCATAGCGTGGTACCAGGTTTTGTATACCTTCTTCATAGAAATCTGCCGCCTGTGTCTTCAACCAGTAGGAAACAGTTTCTTTCAGCTCGTCGTCATTGGGGAAGTGATGACCGCCAAGGAAAGACTTGAGATGTAACAACAGATGAAAATCGCTAGGAGAGAGGTTAGGGCTGTACGGGGGATGGTCAAACACGTCCCAGCCAAATCCCTGTAGCAGGTTTTTAGTCACATTCGCAGTGCGTGGTTGTGCGTTATCGTGAAGCAAAACAACACCTTTTGACAGCAGTCCCCGGCGCTTATTCTGAATTGTACGGCGCAATTTCCGAAGTGTCTCGCAATAAGCATCTGCTTTGATTGTTTGACCACGCGGTAAGAAGTCAATGAGTAGGACGCCTTTCCAGTCCCAGAACACTGTGCACATAATTTTCCTAGGTGTCATGATTTCCTTTGGCTTTACCTTTGGTGGCCTCCTTTCCATTGATTGCCGCTTACTCTCAGGGGTGTCGTAAGAAAGCCACGTTTTATCTCCTGTGACTATCCGTCTCAGAAATTCTTCGCAGCTTTCAGCATAACGGGCCAAAAACTCAAGTGCACTACCCATCCGTTGTGTTTTGTGTTGCTCAGTTAGAATCTTTGGTACCCAACGTGAGCAAAGTTTACGGAATTTCAGTTGTTTGGTAACAATTTCATGCATCAGTGATCGTGAAATTTGGGGGAAGTCCATAGCGAGAGCACTAATTGTAAACCTACGGGTTTCCTGGATCTTGTCATCAATCGCGTGAACCAGTTCTTCTGTAACCAAAGGTGGACGCCTACTTCGTTCTTTATTGTGCACATCACTACGCCCGCCATTGAACTGTCGGACCCATCTTCTCACCATCGAATCACTCATCGCATTTGGTCCGTAAACATCGCAAATTTGCCGATAAGTTTCACTTGGTTTCACTTTTCTCGCATTCAGAAACCGAATCACCGACCTGATTTCACAGGCGGCGGGATTTTCAATCAACGCCGACATTTCAAACAAGCACAACATAGCGTACGTAACTGACAGCGATCTCCAAATGGCGCACATTCTTCTCCTTGATACACATCGTCTACAGCGCATGTGCGGAACTGCAATCGCAGCGCTGCAGCGGAGATAACTTGAAACGGAACTTACTTTTTGGACGCGCCTCGTATTATGTTCATTGTAGGTACACTCGACGATAATCTTGCCATGGAGCTTGAGTTGGAGGAGGGGATAAAACAATACCTAAAAAAAGATCACATTAATGAATGGTTGAATTACATTATTGAGCCAGAGGAAAAGTAACTGCACATGTGCAATGGAAAAGAAGAATAAATTATCATGTGTATATAAAGGAAAAAAAAACTAATATTGAATGTTACTTGTCAATTGCGCTCCTTTTGTCTGTGCAGAAATACGAAAACCCCCACCATTGGCGCCATTAGCGATGCAAGATTTTGAACGGGAATTAGATGCAGCAATTAACCAACATGCAATGTAGAGACTTGACGATGATGATGATGTTGACATCTGGCTGAAATCGCTTCTTCAGCCACCGGATACGTAACTGAGCCAATGCAAGAGTAGCATGAATATGTATGTAGAGAAAACCGAATATTTTATGATACCTATCTATTTCGCTTCTTTTGCTTGTGCAGCCTCCACAATCAGCGCCATTGGAACCGCAGTCTGGGCCATCAAACAGGACGCCTGTGGGTCTGCGGTATTCTCGCCGGGCAGCAACCGACTCGCCGCAGCCAAGACCGTCACACGGTACACCCACAGGTACGGGTCATTCCCGCCAGAAAGCATCAGACTCACCACAGCCAGGGCCATCAAACTAGCGTTGGAAATTGTGATCATCATAGTCTCAGCAACACGGTAGGTCTAGCAGCTGCAGCCCTACTCCTAGCCACCAACATAATGAGGAGTGCCAGGTGAAGCTGACAGCATTAAATTACTCTGTAATTTGCGAGAGTAAATGTCGGGGTGAGAGTTTAAAATAGAGAAAGTTTAATTTTTAAAACTCACAACCACCAGCTGCGAACCAAATTCCTAAACATGCAAAAACACTGGAACTGTGATTGCGACTGTTTGACTCGTTTTCTAGGGGATGATATCACACATTCGCAGCTTTCCTTCCCTGCATATGATTAACAAAACAAATTCATAATGAAATCAAGTTCATGAGAGAAAGGGGTGTACTAACTACTATTTTTGAAACACGTGAAAGTTCACTTTATGTTGTTTATTTCACAATATTAGATCCCTGTGGATAATACGTCTGTACGTCGAAACATTTATCAAATAAAGTTATAGCTCGTGAGGCCCCAGACAAAATGAATATTTGTCGCAAATTGTTTTCACACCATGTGGCTGTCTCAAACACCGTTTATGTTCATGCTTATGCGACGACACGTGTTACATTAACAAATCACAGTCACTTTAATTCCATGCGATGCACACCTTGTTCCACCGGCTAAATATTCACAAACACACTGTAGCACTCGATTCCACTTGGTGCAGTCTACGACGAGCAACCACACGTGGCGAATGCCACACACAAATCTATAACCTACACCTCGAGGTCCACATGCCGACTGCAATGCAGTGCGACGCCACCCGGCCAGCTCCTCAGGTGCTCCGGAGTCCTCACTTCCTGCCCTCGCGCGCACGCGCGCCAAAAGCTCAACTGCAGGTTTTTTTCCCCCTACGTCATCAACTTCCCCATGTGAGCTGTTCTAACCGATTTGCCAACGTACAGCGCTCAGCCAATACATTTCTAAAACTTTACTTAAAATCAAAATAATTACACTACACATTATATAAATTGTCTTCTTACGTTTTTATATTGGTATAAACATACTTTGTACTATTTATCATAATCGTGCAATTTCTTATGTCACAGATAAGTGATTTAACTGAATACTTCAAGATAAAATACACAAGATTAATTGAAAATAAAATGAGAAATAGTTAATATATTATTTTTATAAACAAACATTGCCATGCTAGTTGTGTAACTGTCTTGTATTCAATGATAATTTATTACTTTTCATTGTCAATTAAACATATTACGTCAGATGTGACTATATCAGCTAATGTATTGTTTATTTGTCAACAGGCTATTTTGTAATGAGGGCCTTAAAGGTTCCTAACTGCATCGTATTACTTCAAATGCCAGTAGTATTAGAATATTTTATTTCACGCTGTGCACTGCACTGTGCCTGGCACTCGCCATTGTCCCTCTCTCCCCTCACCGGAAACGAACTGGAAAATCCTAAGCTGGAACAAGCCACCAACGTCGGCCTGCTCGCTGGCCTCCCATCAGCTACAAGCACACAGCAAATCTCAACGTGGAGAATTTCTACCTATGGCCTAACTATAAATGTTGTCACCCAACTGTGTACATACATTGCTACCATAATTAATAAGATTAAAATTGTGTAACATTTAGTGCATTGGCATGGTCAATGTTTGCAGTGAACTTCATACTGTTTAATTATCAAATGCTATTAATTACCAATATTTCTATTGGACGGTAATCTTACAAATTGCTGGCGCTTTCGAAAACAGGATCCAGCAATCTCGCATTTATAGCACCAATGCGAAATATCGGGATCCAACTACCTTTCTGAATGCCTGTCAAACAGTTTTGGAAAGGGAGCTCCCCAAAATCGTCAATGATCTGCAGTATCCCCCCATTAAAAGCAAAGCAGTTCTTTACTGTGAGCCGACGCATCCCCCAAAGGAAGGCAGTGGTCTTGAAGAAAAGACCATCATTAAAATTTGGGGCAAGAATGGTGTGATATCATGGGGCAGTTAAATTGCAGAGTGGTTTGATACATTAGCTAGGAATCTCATTCTCGGCCATTTTGCAGATATGCAGCGATGAAGGTCGGGTAAGGCGTTACGTAGTGTACTCCACCTCATTGTCTACTCACATGATCCAGTAAATGGGGCGTCCAGTCTCATCCCTCTTCCTGAAGATAACGTCGTTAAAAAAAGCATGTGTAAATGTCCAAAATACCGCTGAGGGAGATGAATTCTGTTTTGCTTAGTATCTTCTGGCTTGTGATAGGAACTACCCTTCACATGCATGTGATACAGCGACATACAAAACAAGCAATGTCTGCACGCATTATAACTTTGAAGGCATCACATTCCCCATCGAAATTCAAGACAAGAAATTTGTGACATTGGAGAGACAGAACTCTGATTACTCAGTGCATGTCTATGGCCTCAGAAAAATAAATGCAAGTCATATGAAGAAAATATAATGACTGTGAAGACCACACGGAGTAGGAAAGAAAAGACAAGCATACTGTAGTTGGGCCCCTCTACTTTTACAAAGAAGCTGGTCTGTGATGTAAACATGTAGATTTGTTTCCAGAATGAAACTTCACTCTGCAGTGGAGTGTGCGCTGGCAGATTAAAATTGTGTGCCGGAACCGGGACTCGGACCTGGAAACTTTGCCTTTCGCGGGCAAGCACTCTACCTACTGAGCTATCCCGACACGACTCACGAAGCCGCCTCACAACTTTACTTCCGCCAGTACCTCGCCTCCTACTTTCCAAACTTCACAGAAGCTCTCCTGCGAACCTAGCAAGACTAGCACTCCTGGAAGAAAGGATTTGGTGGAGACATGGCTTAGCCACAGGAGAGCTTCTGTGAAGTTTGGAAAGTAGGAGGCGAGGTAATCGCGGAAGTAAAGTTGTGAGGCGGCGTCGTCTCGGGATAGCTCAGTCAGTAGAGCGCTTGCCCGCGAAAGGCAAATGTTCCAGGTTCGAGTCCCGGTTCCAGCACACAATTTTAATCTGCCAGGATGTTTCATGAAGATTTGTTGCTATTTGAAAAAAAGGGATAAGCAACACTACGTTTGGATCAAAAACACGTCCTGCCTACAGCCATCCAAATGAGTTAATATGGGCATAAGCGTCATTTTTGTCATAGATGCCTCAACTCCTTTACTAAGAGAGAATTTCTAGAGAGCCATCTAATCGATTGTATGAGTCATGAACCAGTTTGTGCCTTTGTCATGTACGCTAACTTCAAGTGTTTACTAGTTCCGGTGGCAAGTTGTGAAGGTGATGCCATTGCCTCTCACACCACCTTCACTGAACGATGTACGGTTTGCGGCAGCATATCAGGTAGTGTGCTCATATGACTCATACCTGAATAAATTTGAATCGTATGATGGGGATACTCCTGCACGGGAAGTTGATGTTTTATATAGCAACAAGTTTCCCATGACCAACTCAAAGAATGATGCCTTATACGAGCAAGCAGTTGACTGTCACGTTTGTAGACTGTCACTTGATCGGGAAGTGGAAACTCATCGTAAGGACCACTGCCACCTAACGGGTAGGTTCCGCAGTGCAGCTCACAAAACATGTATCAACTGCCACGGCACATACCCGTCTACTTTCACAATTTGAGTAGATATGATGCTCACTTTCTTGTTGAGCACTTGGGTGATTTCAGCTTGGAGAAGAACAAAGTGAGTGTCATACCTAACAATGTGGAATAATACATCTCTTTCTCCAAGCGAATCACTTCACAAATAACACTTTGCTTTCTAGACTCACTGCGTTTCATGTAGACACCTCTTCAAAAACTTGCTGAGGCAATGCTTCAGGAAGATATGCATATTACTCGAGCAGCATATCCTGATGAGGCAAAGTTTCAGCTTGTAATGAAGAAGGGAGTCTTTCCTTATGAATACATGTATTTGATGGAAAAACTTCGTGAACCCATATTGCCCAACATGTCTGCATTCACTAGTATACTTACAGGCACTGCAGAGTATGAGCACGCGGTTAATGTTTGGCAGGAATTCAATATCTCTGATTTAAGGGAATATACTAAATTGTATATGGATACTGACGTATGCCTGCTTGCAGATATATTTGAAAAATTCCAAAGTGTTAGCATGGACACATACACTCTGGATGCTGCCTTTTATTACACCGTGGCAGGGCTTTCATGGGATGCAATGTTCAAGAGAACGCATATAAACCTTAAATTGTTGACCAATATTGATATGCTGTTGTTTTTCTAATGTGGGATTCACAGGGGACTTTGTCAGTGTGTGCAGAGGTATGCCAAGGCAAATAACCTGCAAATGAGTGAGGTAGAGTACCGATCATCTGATGGTTTGAGCTACATCCTCTACCTTGATGTGAACAATCTATATGGGCATGCCATGTAGCAGTCTCTACCAACTGGGAGGTTCCAATGGCTGTCCGAAAAGCAAATCGGAAAATTTAAAAGTGATGCTAAGCTTTAGACTGCTGATCCTGGCGTGGGATATGTCCTGGAGGTAGAGTTGGCATATCCCATTGATTTACATGTTGCGCCTTGTCACTCTGTTCAGAACACATAGTCCCACGAAACGGTTCTGTCCCCGAGCTTATGACAACGCTGGGGAATAAACGGAGGTACGTTCTACACTACCGAAACCTCTTGCAATGTCTCACCTTGGGGATGGAACTTATCAAAATTCACCGTGAGATCTTCAACCAGCGACACTGGCTGAAGGATTATATTGATTTAAATATTGAGAAGAGGGCACAAGCAACCTGTGAATTAGACAAAGATTTCTATAAATTAATGAATAATTCAATTTTTGGAAAAACTATGTAAAATGTTAGAAACCACTGTGAAATTCATTCTCTTTATAAATGGGATGGGCGTTATGGTGCACGAAATTATATTGCAACACCAAATTTCAAGCATGCCACTATATTTAGTGAAGGACTGGTTGCTGTGGATATGGATAAAGTTGTAGTGGAGATTACAAAGCCTATCTATATCGGTATGTGTGTTCTGGACCTCTCAAAACTTCATGTGTCCAGTTCCATTATGAGTTCGCAAAACCAAATTTTGCGGATCACAAATTGCTTTATATGGGTATGGATAGTTTTATTTTCTGGCTGAAAGGCTGCAATCCATATGAAGTAATTAGGTGCAATCCCGACGAATTCGACACGTCTGGATATGTGGCCGATAATCCTTATGGTATAAGTAGCTGCAAATACCCGGCTTTGCCCGGGTTTATTTAAGAACCTTCCCCATGTAATTTTGTGTACATGTACCAAATTTCACGTTATTTGGTTGTCTAGATCTTGAGTTATAAGGGAACAGACAAACAGACAACAAATGCGTCTTATATGTATAGAGACCGCAATCGAAGTCTGTAAGTAAAGTACTCTTCCTCATGCACCGAACGAAATTTTATGTAGACAGTAACCTTCATCTTGTTTTCAAGGTCAAGTGTACAAAATTTCATCAAGATTGGAGCAAAACTGAAAATTTTGGCGAATCCATAAATACCCTCCACCATGCACTGAACGAAATTTTATGTAGACAGTGCCCTTCCTCTTGCTTTGAAGGTCAATTGTGCAAAATTTCATCAAGATCAGTGCGAAGATATAGATTTACATGGACACATTGAACACGCACTTTCACCCAAAAAAAAAAAAAAAAAAAAAAAAAAAAGGAACGCGACATCTGTTTAAGAACCTTCCCTATGTAATTTTGCGTACCTGTACCAAATTTCACGTTATTTGGTTGTCTGGGTCTTGAGTTATAAGAGAACAGACAGACAGACAACAAATGCGTCTTATAAGTATAGAGACACCTCAAAACAGTGAGGTTATTGGACAGTTGAAAGACGAAGCGAATGGGTTGCATACCATGTAGACAAAGGCGCCACCCAAAAGCGACGTAGCCTCACAGGTCCTCACTGTCGAAGATTACAAGCACTGCCTATTCAACGATGGTGCCCCTCACATGGTGCAGCAAGTAGTTCTTCGCTCACAAGGCCATGAGGTGCCCACTGCACTACAACTGAAGTTTGGGCTGTCACATCATGACAATAAACGCTTCATCTGTGAGGATGGCATTGGAACCCGCCCATTCTCACTCTACAGTATATCTACATCTACATACATACTGCCGGCCGCAGTGGCCGAGGAGACTGAGGCGCTTCAGTCACGGTCTGCACGGCCACTACGGTCGGGGGTTCGAATCCCCCCTCGGGCATGGATATTTGTGCCGTCCTAGTTCGTAAGTAGTTCATAAGTAGTTTGTAAGTTTAGGGACTGATGACCCCGTAGTTAAGTCCCATAGACTATACAAACATTTGAAACATTTTGAAACATACATACTCCGCAATTCACCGTAAGGCGTGGCGGAGGGTACACTATACCACTACTAGGCATTTCCTTTCCTATTCCACTCCCAAATTGAACGAGGAAAAAAACAATGCCTATATGCCTCCGTACGAGCCCTGATTTCTCTTATCTTGTCTTTGTGATCTTTACGCGAAATGTAAGTAGGCGGCAGCAAGATCGTACTACACTCAGCTTCAAATTCCGGCCCTCTAAATTTACTCAACAGAAATTCACGAAAAGAACGTCGTCTTTCTTTCAGCGATCCCCAATTGAGTTGTCGGAGCATTTCCGTGACACTCGCGCATTGGTCGAACCTACCGGTAACAAATCTAGCTGCTCGTCTCTGAACCGCCTCTATGTCTACCTTTAAACTGCCCTGCTGCGGGTCCCAAACACTTGAACAATACTCAAGACGTGGTCGTACAAGCGTTTTATACGCGGACTCCTTTACAGGTGAAGTACATCTTCCCAAAATTCTCCCAATAAACCGAAGTCGGTTGTCCGCCTTACTCACAACTGTCCTTACATGCTCGTTCCATTTCATATCGCTCTGCAATGTTGCGCCTAGATATTTGAACGACGCGACAGCATCAAGAAGCTCACTACTAATGCTGTATTCGAACATTATAGGATTGTTTTTTTCTACTCATGCGCATCACCTTACATTTTTCCACATTGAGAGCTAGCTGCCGATATTCGCACCAACCAGAAATTTTGTCTAAGTCATCCTGTATGCTATTACAGTCAGTTACAGACGACACCCTCCCATACACCACAACATCATCACACATCATCAGCAAAGAGCCGCATATTACAACTTAGTCTGTCCATCAGATCATTTATATACATAGAAAATAATAGCGGTCCTATCACACTCCCCTGGGGCACGCCTGACGATACACTCGTATAGGAATCCTCTTCCTTTCTTCTTCTTGCTACAAGCTGTTAGTCCTCCCTATATAGAGAGCAACTTTATATATATATGATTCCATATACAGATAAATTCTCATGTTCAAATGTTTGTTAAGCTTAGGGGACTTAACTGTGGGTTTATCAGTCCATAAACTTACAAATTGCTTATAAATTACTTTATACTAAAGACAACACAAACATCCATGTCCGAGGGAGGGTTCGAACGCCAACGGGGAATGGCCTCATGCATGCAAAAAAAAAAAAAAAAAAAAAAAAAAAAAAAAGTATATGGTGAAAGTGAACGTTTTGTGTTAAATCAACTTTCTGCTAGTCTCTTTGTTTCTTTTTTTTTTTTTTTTTTTTTTTTTTTTTTTTTTAACGTTGGTTGCCACGATGTCAGAGGCGCGCCAGAGCTGTCTGCTTTGGCCGCCGGCAGCCGCATGGCAGCCAACATGTTATTTTTACAAGGGAACCTCCCCATCGCACCCACTCAGATTTAGTTATAAGTTGGCGCAGTGGATAGGCTGTGAAAAACTGAACTGAACACGAACGGTCCATGTGAAAGATAGGCAAGTCCAGCAGATAGTCAGCATAGGAGTGCTGTGGTCCTGTAGCTAGCGTATGCAGCTGTGGAGTGAGAGGTCCTTGGTTTAAGCTTGCTGTTGAACGAAAATGTTAATTTTTCATTTTCGCAAAATTATGATCTTTCCCTCCGTTCATTGACGTCTCTGTTCGCTATAACCAATTTGGTATCTGTATTTTGTGCACCTCAAAACCGTGCGATTAACAGACGAAAGGAAATACCTCTCCAATGGAAACCTAAAACGCTTGATCGCAAGGTGATAGGTCAACCGATTCCTCCACAGGAAAACACATCTGATTTATTCTATATGACACTGTCGACAGTATGTGCGTCATATGCCGGCGCGGTGGCCGAGGGGACTGCGGCGCGCCAGTCACGGTCTGCTCGATCACTACGGTCGTTGGTTCGAATCCCCCCTCGGGCATGGATATTTGTGCCGTTCTTAGTGTTAGCTAGTTCATAAGTAGTTTGTAAGTTTAGGGACTGATGACCCCGTAGTTAAGTCCCATAAGCTGTACAAACATTAGAACATTTTTTTTGCGTCATATGACAGGAATCTCTTATTGATCCACCTAACTTGTACATATGGTGAATGAGTAAAGAGATTCTACCTTGCCCGATTTAGGTTTTCTTGTGGATGTGATGATCACTCCCAAAAAAGTGATGAGAACACAAGAGTTTGTCACATAAACTGCAACAAATGAATGCAACAGTTTCACAGTCGCGCGGTTTTCCCTGTCCTCTGTCGAAACATATATTTTTAACGAGTTCGAAGTTTTCCATGTTTAGACAGTCAAATCCTGCATATGTTCGAGCAAATCTGAACATGTCCTGGAATTTTGGAGAGCGAAGTTGATTATGTGTGAGAGCCTAAACCTTGATAATAGACACCTGGCAATGTAAACAATACTGCTCTGTGTACATGTGCAGCTTTGCAAAATCATAGAATCTTTTCACAAGTACTTCACTTGCCAAAAACCAAACACATCTAACGCTTGCAGAGGAGGTGTACAACCTGGAGGAATGGTAATCACGTCTAATCCCACACCAAAATTGTACAATGTCTGATCCTTCTGTCCTGTATAGCTGTCAAGGAGTAAGGCAAAATCTTTATCCGCGTACAGAGTAATCACACGTTTATTTAAGTCTTTCACTAGTCTTTTTTCCATTTTTCCTGATGAACTGTAATTCACAATAACATTCGGAGTTTGCACAAGTACCCTATTCACTTGTTGATGAACTTGCGGGCCAAATACACAATTTTTTTCTGCAAACATAAATAAAATGTAGGTAATAAAATCCTGCTTTGTTCACAGCATATGGAATAACTGTTTGAAGTGGCATGCAGGTGGTCTACAGTACATTTCGTGTCGCCTTCTCCAACTAACGATAACATGGGGGTCGATTTCATTTCATATTTAAATTGGATTGATCTTTGTTGATGACATATGCGTCTTCATACTGTTGGAATCTGACGTTACTTTCTGTAACAAACTTCTCGGAACGCACTAGAAGTTCTTCCAGTTTATTCACGTAGTAATTGCTTACATATTTCGTAATCTTTCTGCTCTTAATTTTGTATTTTCTTTTCAATGTGAGAAGCCAATGAGATGAAGCATTGAAGTCCAGGTCGATTTGTTTAGCGTAATGCAATCCCTAAATCTGTAAGTCTGTACTGCACTGCACTTAATTCATTTCTGGCTTTATTAAATTGTTGATATACATGGTTTTCTAGTGCATCGGGTTCCACGACGTTCCACGACTTCTGTGCAATATTTAACTGTGCTTTTTTTCTCCACCCCTTTAAATTTATTTGTTACTTCACTCCATACTCTATATTTGCGGCTTTTAATTGGTTTGGACAGTAACCTGTATTGGAGCATTTCCTTCATGTAACCCAAAGAAATACCATCAGATTGACATCGCAGTATCTCCTCTTCGTGTTCTTCATACAGATCGTCAACACTCTCATCGTCTGGTACATACAGCCCCGCAGCAATCAGCAAGGTATCTTCATCACCACACCACAAATGTACGAAATAATCATACAAATGTTCGACAATCGTTCGATCCCTTAAGGAATTGTTAGATTCCTTAAAGTTCGGAAAATGTTCATTGACCTTGTTATTGAATTCGCAAGTTATATTTGTTGGATCCGCCGTGCACTGCAGTCAACTGACGTCGTTTGTTCAGATGTTTGTTTAGGCGTAGCATCCTCAAACTACGGCGCAGTTTCCTTCCATCAGATGGACGGACAGATAATAATTTTCTGAAAAAGAAAAAATTAAAAATTTTCACCTGTTGGAATGTTCAAACCAAGGACCTCTCACGCCACAACACCTGAAGCTAGCCACAGGACCACGGCGCTCCTGTACTCGGAAACTGCGAGACGTTGCTTATCTTTTGCATGGACTGCTCAGTTTTTATGTTTTCCTTATTTTTTCATACTTCCACACAACTTCTTCCTGTTTTCTCGATTGATCTGTGTTCAGTTTTTCACGGCCTATATGAGCTCTAGTGCCTATAGGTTCATTAGTCTCATAATGGCTTGTACATAGGTAGGCTCATGAGTAGATTCTTAGAAACAAATTATTGCTTGTTTTTTACACATAGACAAAAGTATGTATTATACACATCAGTTCTCATCATTTAAAATGAAAAGGAATGTCTATGGTGAAGGGCTAAGAAGATGTTAAAAAAAAAAAAGAAAAAAAAAAAAAAGAAAGAAACAATATTCTCTTGACTCTTTGTTTTCTTTAATGTTTGTACACTACAATTGTAGCAATAAATGAGGTGTAAAAGTATTTCTGTATTGCTAATTTTTAAAATATAACTGTGATATACAGCACAATACTCCTGATGTAAAAAAAGAATATATATTGCTTATGCATACATACTGTTGGGACAGTAGCATGGTTTTTTGTGACTAATAATAACTTACTCCATGTTTAATTTTTTGTTAATAAAGATTATAAGTTATCTTTAATTATTATGCCATTAATGTTATTTTTTTTTACTCCCTACTAATTTCTTTGATTTCATTGTTGTTATATGCAGAGTAGAGACACAAAATAAGACAGTTCTTCTTAAATTGATTTTTTATTTAATCTACATAATAATAAATGGTTAGGATAATAATATATAACACAGCAGTCACCCATTATTTCATTTATTGCCCAGTTTTATTTATTTACTGTCACAATCATCACTAGTTCCAATAGTTCTACAAAATACTGGATAATAAGTATCATAGAGATACCGAAAGCACAGACCATTGCAGCAGTACCCACATCTAATAAATGTTATCACTTCACAGGTGCACGTTGTTTTCATCAGTGATACTGGAAAACAGTGCTCGTTCACATTCAAAATAATAGTTTGGTCGTCAAGTAATTGCAACATAAACCAGGCATATCTAATTACGGGAAGGAAGACTGGTGTACTGAACTGATACAACAGTAACGAATGTATTTGTACTGAGTCCACTTGTGAAACGATTTTGCTAACAAATTAGGAAGCTTTTTGTAATCTTTTAATGAAGACTTTTACTGACTGTAAAAATGCACATCGCACGGACGGCACAGTGGGGTACCCTTGGTTGGAATAACTTTCATAGTGCTAGTGCACTAGTAGGGAACCTTTTCTACTTCCCGGAACCTTTTCTACCAGAAATTGAACTTCAGATGAGAACTTGCAGAATACTGTTGTTTGCCAGCACCTACAGAGTGACTGAATGTGGATCAAAACATATGAATACAGGTCTAGCAGCTGACAGAGACATTGATTTGGTTATTGAAACAGAGAATGTCCAAAGACTTGGTACTAAAGTGCAGTATGTGTGCATGAATGAGACTATTTGTGTGGTTCAATGGAGTACATACAGAGACAGATGATGAGTCAATACAATCCACCAAACACGCCTATTAATGTTAGTTAATTACAGGTGAGGCATTGATTATCGACATGTATGGTGATGCAGTGTTTGAATTAATAGTTGATGGGTCAGCTGTATATACAGGGTGTTTTACTATGTGTGTTTGCCTCTGTAACTTATAAAATAATAGGTGACGGTAAATTTTAATGCAGTAGGTCAACACAAGAAATGTTACACTTTCTGCGGAGCTATGAACATAGTTTATTGTATCATTTTCCAAAGAGTTACAGCACAAAGATATAATTTTTTAAATGGAACAATAGTTTTTCTATCGTGCACTGAATTCTTTGAAACCAGCTGCGTCCAAATCAATTTAAACTACATTCCTATCACTGTTAGTTTGGGAGCTACAACCCTTCAAAGTTTCAGGGGAAGATACTACACGCTGTACATAATACATGGCTGTGTGGTGGGTGATGGACGTTATGGCGGTGGGAAGTTGATTTACACGAGATGTTCAAATGTGTGTCCATGTTCCTCAATGCATAATGCAATGCGCCGTCGAAAGGATCTGCGGATGAGATGTAACATCCCCACTTGAAGAAATCGGGCGACCTTGTGGGCCATGAATGAGGACCATGGCGCCCCTACCATCTTCCTGCAAACCTGTTGTTTAGTTCTTCCACAACAGCACGCGCAGAATGGACTGGGTGACCATTGTGCTGCATCCACATATTGTCTCTCGTGTGTAGACACACATGTTTAAGGAGACCACCCAAACTGTCGGCGATAAAAGCGCGATATAACTCACCTGTCAGTGTACCTGGGAAGTAGTGTGGACCGATGATTTCATCCCCAAGGATTCCACACCACACGTTAATAGACCACCTATGTTGACGGTCGACAGGTCGTACCCACCGAGGATTGTCTGCGGCCCAGTAGTGCATGTTATGGCGATTCACTGCACCATAATTTGTGGACGTGGACTCTTCAGAGAACATAACACTTTGTAAAGACTCCAGCGTGAAGTTACGCATGGCCCACTCACAGAATGTCTCTCTTGCACGGAAATCGTTCCCATGCAGTTCCTGGGTCAGTGACAGGCGGTACGGGTGAAACCTGTGGCTGAGTACTATACGCCACACAGATGTGAGACTGACACCAGCGACTGCAGCAATGGCTCGTAAGCTGACATGAGGATCGTCAGGTCTTCGTCTGTTACTGCGGCACATTACCAAGTTGCCTGTTTCCCAAAGTCATTGTTCGGCACGTAAGAACTTAATGGCTGCTGTGGCTCTTCGCCTAGGATATCTCACGGTATACGCCATGGCTGCTTCAGTGGAATCGTTTCGGCACTCGCCGAGCATCAGCAACATGTCAACATACTCGTTGTTCGTGTATGCCATCGTCATCCGATGTCAGTAACTGTGGTATATTGAGCCCCGGTTGTTTGTGTGGCTCCAACTGTCGGGTATACGGCCGTGTGCGGCGGCAGTCGGCAGTCTAACAGCACATCGAGGAAGCTTCTCGCTCCGTGACACCGGCGACGTTACAACTCGGCCGCACCACATTTAGAAGGCGCGTTGCATTATGCGCAGCGTTTGTGGTATCTGCACCTGAAACTTTGAAGGGTTGTAGCTCCCAAACTAACAGTGATAGGAATGTAGTTTTAAGTTGATTTGGACGCACCTGGTTTCAACGAATTCAATGCACGATAGAAAAAACTATTGTTCCATTTAAAAAATTATATCTTTGTGCTGTAACTCTTTGGAAAATGATAAAATAAACTATGTTCATTGCTCCGCAGAAAGTGTAACATTTCTTGTGTTGACCTACCGCATTAAAATTTCCAGTCACCTATTAATTTATAAGTTACAGAGGCAAACACACATAGTGAAACATCCTGTATATACAGCTGACCCATCAACTTTTAATTCAAGCACTGCATCACCATACATGTCGATAATCGATGCCTCACCTTTTAATGAACTAACATTAATAGGCGTGTTTGGTGGATTGTATTGACTCATCATCTGTCTCTGTATGTACTCCATTGAACCACACAAATAGTCTCATTCATGCACACATACTGCACTTTAGTACCAAGTCTTTGGACATTCTCTGTTTCAATAACCAAATCAATGTCTCTGTCAGCTGCTAGACCTGTATTCATATGTTTTGATCCACATTCAGTCACTCTGTAGGTGCTGGCAAACAACAGTATTCTGCAAGTTCTCATCTGAAGTTCAATTTCTGGTTGTTGGTGTGTTGGGTTGTGGTAGTTAAACGACACCAGCTCAGATAAATCAGGGAGAGCACTTTCTGCTGACTGCTACTGTGATAATGTAGGAAATTTTTGCATCTCCTCGTCAAACACTGATTCATGCTGTGAAATAACAATAAATAATATCTTAAGTATAATTACACATACATACACCAAAGAAAATTCTTCATAGCAATGTTCAGTGAAACTATACTTACTTATAGGTCTTCTTCTAGCTGCTGATCGCTGATGCTGCTGACTTCAGCTAATCTTCAGCTCAAAGAATAAAAACATTAATATGCTTGCACTGCAGAACTGGCAGAAATAGTTGTCGTCACTCAACCATTGGTTGGGGAGGGGGGACCTGAGGACTGGGGTTGGGGGATCTCTGATGTAAGCCTTCAATTCCCAGAATACTGATGAACACAATTGTGTCCCACATTTCCAGAATGAACGTGATGGAATGCAGCAAAGTGCTGACCATGGCATAATTCCTGGAAAGATGACATCAGCATTCCTGAAATGACCTCTGTGTAGGGGTCAAGGCTGTCTTAAATCGGTACTGACCTCCTACTAATGTAGTTTTATATTTCTTTTGGAGTTGCTGCATTTCTTAGTTGCAAGTGTTTAAAAATATAAACAAACAATCTTGAGAACATGATTTCTCTAAAAAAATAAATACCAACTGATTATTCCATACTTCTTTTTCTAAATCTTGTTAAATATCAGCGGCAACAGCACAATACACTTTCAATGTATGTAAACATATTAATCTCATGTCCTTGAGAAAACTGACATATTCTTTACAGTTAAACTTAATTAGAATTTGACCGAGAGTTTTGATATATGGGAGCTGTTCTATGGTAGTGAGTAGGGAGATTTGTTGCCGATCTTCTGGGAAGTAGAAAAGGTTCCCCACTAGTGCACTAGCACTATGAAAGTTATTCCAACCAAGGGTACCCCACTGTGCCGTCCGTGCGATGTGCATTTTTACAGTCAGTAAAAGTCTTCATTAAAAGATCACAAAAAGCTTCCTAATTTGTTAGCAAAATCGTTTCACAAGTGGACTCAGTACAAATACATTCGTTACTGTTGTATCAGTTCAGTACACCAGTCTTCCTTCCCGTGATTAGATATGCCTGGTTTATGTTGCAATTACTTGACGACCAAACTATTATTTTGAATGTGAACGAGCACTGTTTTCCAGTATCACTGATGAAAACAACGTGCACCTGTGAAGTGATAACATTTATTAGATGTGGGTACTGCTGCAATGGTCTGTGCTTTCGGTATCTCTATGATACTTATTATCCAGTATTTTGTAGAACTATTGAAACTAGTGATGATTGTGACAGTAAATAAATAAAACTGGGCAATAAATGAAATAATGGGTGACTGCTGTGTTATATATTATTATCCTAACCATTTACTCAACGTTAACATAAGAATGGCTATGAAAGCATATAATTTGGTATTTCATAGCCACTGAAAAAAGAAGAGTATAATGCCTCATATACAATGAAGGAATGTGTGCACCTTTTCATTATACAAGTGTAATTTTCATAAATATGTGTTTTGTTTAATTGTACAAGAACTTCATGTAACTGTGCTTATATCATGTAGCTTTAATTTTATCTCTGCCATTACAATTGATAAAGTGGAAAAAGCATATAATTATGCACAATCAATCGGAGAAGTGTAAAAAAACGTTCCGAGCTAGATTTGACCTTTTTTTTTTATAACGTTTATTGATCTTTTAGATACCGAACGCAATTGATATCTATTTTACATGAGTGTGTCTTGTTTTATGTATTAAATTTTGTCATTATATAAGATAAACGTTTACATCTCTCATTTTGTTTTTTATTTCAATCTCTATTTTTATAACAGTCCCTGAAAGAAACGATATTTTTGTACAATTTTTCTAATGTCATTAACGGATTTATGAGTTCTTTTGATACTTTTTCACTTTTTTAGTTATACTTTTTATGTCTATTTTCATAATTAATTTGATATGATATTCTTTATTTAATTTTTGCATCCTTCTAGGTATTACTGGTGAAACATAAAGGTAAGCAAATAATTGTAAGATAAATGTATGATAATTTTCTTTGGCACCTGTTTAAGTGACTTTATGATTTGGTGTGACATGTGTCCTTCTATGTGGTAGCCACAGTGAATGGAGACATTTGAAATTTAATATATATATATATATATATATATATATATATATATATATATATATATATATATATATATATATAGAGTGACGTCGTCCAGCGCACACCTCTCTAGTGGTTTAGCAGAAAATTAACAGTTGTAAGCGTAACCGGCTTCTCTCTAGAAGATACATATTTTGACTTTTCTGTGTGCATTCCCTTCAGTTCATTAAATTTATTGTGTGCTCGCGTTTTTATTTGATTCCTATTCGCGTTAAATATCTGATTAGTGTATTATTCCGCTGTGTGAATCGCATTGCGACAATCGTCTGTCTTTGTTTTGAAACAGGGTTACCGCTTAACAAATAGTGTAGTCTTCCTTTGAGCGCATCGCGACTGTAGTTTTTGTTTTCTCGGCACTATAATCATGAATACGGACTGTGACTGCTGTGTGCGGATGCAGTCTGAGCTGGTGACACTTCGCTCCTTGCTTCATGCTGTGTTAACCTCAGTTGCACAGCTGGAGGCTGCGATCGAGGGGCGTCGTTGTTGTTGGCCGGGAGTGGGGACCGAACGGACTCCCGTCGTTTCCACCGTTCGGCCTGCGGCAGCGACATGCACTGATACTGCTAGCAGTGAGGCAGACACCCCACCCGTGGTTGCGTGGGAGGTTGCTCCAGTGCGTGGCAGGAGGCGCAAGATATTCCGGGGGACCGATCGTGAGGCCTCCCCGGTTCGTCTTGCGAACAGATTTGAGGCGCTATCTGCTCAGGACGACGTTCCTGAGTTGGATGGAGTCTCTCACCCTGAAGTCACACCTCAGCCTGCAAGATCCGGGCTTTCACAGAGGGTGGGTTTGCTTGTAGTTGGGAGCTCCAACGATAGGCGGGTGATGGAGCCCCTTAGAGAGATGGCTGCCAAGGAGGGTAAGAAGGCCAACGTGCACTCCATGTGCATACCGGGTGGAGTCATTCCAGATGTGGAACGGGTCCTCCCGGATGCCATGAAGGATACGGGGTGCAGCCAACTACATGTGGTGGCTCACGTCTGTACCAATGATGTGTGTAGTTTCGGATCTGAAGAGATCCTCTCAGACTTCGAGCGGCTATCTGAAGTGGTAAAGACTGCCAGTCTTGCTTGCAAGATGAAAGCAGAGCTCACCATCTGCAGCATAGTTGACAGGACCGACTGTGGACTTCTGGTAGCCGGCCGCGGTGGCCGAGGAGACTGAGGCGCTCCAGTCACGGTCTGCACGGCCACTACGGTCGGGAGTTCGAATCCCCCCTCGGGCATGGATATTTGTGCCGTTCTTAGTTGTAAGTAGCTCATAAGTAGTTTGTAAGTTTAGGGACTGATGACCCCGTAGTTAAGTCCCATAAACTCTACAAACATTTGAACTTCTGGTACAGCGCCGAGTGGAGGGTCTGAATCAAAGGCTCAGACGGTTCTGCGACCGTGTAGGCTGCAGATTTCTTGACTTCCGCCATCGGGTGGTGGGTTTTCCGGGTTCCGCTGAATAGGTCAGGAGTTCACTATATGCAGGAAGCGACTACATGGGTAGCGGGGGCTGTGTGGCGTGGACTGGGCGGTTTTTTAGGATAGAGGGCTTCGGGAAAAAACACAATGGGCAATCTCAAATGGTGCTGGTGGATCACCGGAGAAATGCAGATCTAGGAACCACCCCCCCCCCCCCCGGAACCCGAAAAGAAGAAGGAAAAAAAAAAAAAGAAATCGTATAACAGCAATATGGTAAAGATTGGAAACTTGGGGTCTTTTACCATAAACTTTCATTGGATGGGAGTGAATTAGTTTCTTCAACAGGAGTGGTAGATAGTAGTCTGTCTGGGAACTGACTAAAATTTTGTTCGTCAAGCAGATATATCCCCCCCCCCCAAAGCCAAGTCCTAGTTACGCCACTGCTAGGAACTATCGGTATAACAGTTGTAAATTGTCGTAGCTGTGTCGGGAAAGCACCAGAACTCCAAGCGTTAATAGAAAGCACCGAATCACACATCATTGTAGGCAGTGAAAGTTGGCTCAAGCCGGAAATAAGTTCAGCAGAAGTTTTTGCAAAAGATCTAACTGAGTTCAGAAAGAATAGATTAAAAAAATAGGCGGAGGCGTGTTTGTCGCTGTCAAAAGTAGTCTTTCGTGTAGCGAAGTTGAAGTTGATAGTTCCTGTGAGTTATTACGGTACAGGGCCGTCTTAAGCCATGCAGGGGCCCCTGGGCACTCAGTGTTTTGGTGCCCTTAAAAAAACTAAATGAAAACATTAGAATGGTGTACATTTATTTAGTGACTTAATTGTTTTAAATATTACATACCAATTACTAATGATTAGTTCCACGACTTAGTCTTTCTTTAAAATTAATGATTTCTTTAAATATTTCCAGAGTACAAAATATACAATTTTTGGAGTATGTCTCTTTCTATGCCGATGACTGACTCACAGGTTAGGAAACCCTACAACAAAACAGAAATTTCCATTTAATGAACTCATCAGAATGATGCACATTTGTTTAGTGAATTTATTGATTCTTATGGTTAGAAATACACAAATAAAATACTAGTGATAACTGTTTTGCAAATTGGACTTATGTTGCTGTTAAAGGTTTCTTTTGGGATTTCTGAAATGCAAAATCTTTTATCATGTCTTTAAAGTCCAAATATTGAAGGACGTCACTTTCTATACACGTGATTAACAAATTAGTAAGTCGTTCCTGTAGCATAGTCGTTCGTAATTCATGTTTGATTCTCTTTAACTGGGAAAATGAACTCTCTCCACTGAAATTGATTACCATTAGACAAAAAAATATCCGAGTAGCAACTTCTTTATTCAGAAAGGTTTCTTCTATTTTATCTACTTTTAAATAATGTAAGGAGATTCATTTGGAATGTTTTTAAAATATTGTTTTAAAGGAAAACATTCTGATATGAGCTCATCAGCATTAACGTCTGCATGATAAAATTCTGCAAATTCTTTGCACCTGTTTCTCAGCTGTTCATAATCGACTTGTTTTAATTGAGAAAGGAAACTAAAATGTTTGCTAACTTCCTCGTATGCCTCTGAACGTCGCTTCAAACTTGAATCCAATGTGTCGATTACATGCAGAAAAATTTCTACACGAAATTTTACTTTGGCACTCGCCTGGACAGTCTCTGTCAATCTTCAGAAAAACTGATTTGGTTGCTGCAATTTCTCGTCCTTACCCTTACGCTTGTCGTCAGCACCTGGATTTTTCTCTTTGGCTGAAGATTCATACCGATCTAATCTACTGCGAGTAGAACAGACGAAAAAAGGTTTGTTGCAACGTCTATTGTGACGGTACTAATTTGCAAAGTTACATTTGTGTTGTTGATACTTCTCGAAAGGTCATCCCATATCTCCGTTAGAAGAATTGTCTCGAGTTTTTTTCATTTTCTTGCAAAGGCTTTGAACTTTATTTCTTATTTCCACTGGCCGATCAGTGTTACTACTAATTGACTTTAAAGCTTCAAAAATATCATTGTAACCTTATGCAAAGCAGACCATCTGCTTTCAGAGAAGGACTTCAGAATTTTATTTTCACCTAAACATCCTTTCAAAACTTTCCATCGATTGTTCGAAGCAGAAAAAAGGTGAACAATTTTTGGATAAACAGGAAGTATGCTACTGCTTCAGAAACACATGCAGCCGCCTGAACACCTACTAAATTTAGTGCTAATTCACATTTTTCTTTTATTCTTGTCTGAAGACCTGAAAATTTTCCAGCCATATTTGCTGCATTATCATAGCTCTGTCCGCGGGAATGTTTTATTGAAACGTCAAAGCTATCCATAAACTTCATAACAGTATCTTCTATATTTGAGCCCTATTTTCCTACATAGGCAAAAATTGCAAAAATCTCTCAACAGGCTGGCCATCCTTTACATACCGAACGATGAACATTAGCTGGATAACATGGGAGAGATCTGGCGAGGAATCCACGCTTATTGAATAGTACTTGGCTGCTTTTAATTCGTTGACAATCGTTAAAACTTTCTGTCCCATTACATTAATAAATTAATTGCAAATATTTGCAGACAAATATGATGAAATTAATTTGCCACGTTTGCTATACTTTCGTATATGATCAGCAAGAAAAGGATCAAATTCGCTTATTAATTCTAAGCTTCCTAAAAATTTCCAGTTTTCAGACCCCAAAATTTCATTTTCTCCTTGAAACCCTAGTCCCCTTGACGCCAAAAATTTCACAACTGCTACGGTTCTTTCCAATATGCTTTTCCAATAGTTGTCCTCAGCATTAAACTGGGAAAGCTATCCAGTATCAACTCGTCCAACAATTTTGCTTGTTGCTGTAAACTATTCTCATGCTCCATTAATAAGTTGTTTATATGCTTCCAATCTTTGTATCCCCTGGAAGAACTCACACTATTGCCGACGTGATGTGTGTGCAGCTGTCTTCACAACTGGAACTGATGAACTCGAAACACAAATGTTAGCCTCTATGTTAAACATGAGCATCGTTTCTAAGCTTTGAGATTTAGAGATATCTTGAGATGCTGAGGTAGATTAAACATTCTGCCTGTTAGTTTCTTCAACAGTGAAAAATGAAGTAAGTTTAGGTAGTCTGCTGATGGTTTCTTTTTGAACTGCAAGTTTTTCTTCTATTTTTCCGAACCACTTAAATATATTCTTTTGGACATTGTTGAAAGACACTACAAAAGTATTAAGTAGATACTACCAAGAAACCAGAGTGAATCGCGTACAATCAAATGGCGCTTCAAATCACCCCGATAACGAATTATCACTTCGTATGTAGAAACTCCAACAATGGCGAATTCACCAGGACTGGATGCATTGGCCGATGCGCAGTGCCGTCCTAAGCACCGGGCGAGTCCATTGGTTTCTTCGTAGGGGAGGCCGTTGCGCATTGACGTCCTAAGCGCTGGGTGAGTCCATTACTTCGTTCTTAGGGGAGGCCGCATCATTCTGCTTCAGATCCTTCTAGTTATCGAAGTTCATGTGTTGCTACTTCCATATGATTAAAAAAAAATAGAAATTGTCATACATAGCGTGGCATTGCAGTCTCCACCAGTTGGTGCAGGAAGGGTTCTGCATAACCAGGCATGAGATATTGTGTATAACGTAATTAAATTTTGTCGGAAGACGTAAAAGACAGGATAAAAATCGCATAAAAGAGTTCCCTTGATAAAGTTACTACTGGGGTATCACTTGGGACTATAAGAAGAGTAAAGAAGGTGGGAGAAAAGTAGGTACCGGTAGCTGATTTTTTCCTTACTCCAGGAAAAAGCGGAGTAAAAAGAAGAGTACTTACATTTGTGGAGAGACTGACACGCAACTTCCACATGACAAGCAGCGTCCCACAATAAAGTCACTTCTTCCGGAATAAGAAAAAAGGGGAATTTTAAGTGAAGTACCTTCTCCGCAAGTTAGACTTCAGATATGTCAGGTCATTTTTTTAATGCCCGTTTATTGTTTACACGTTGAAATCTTAGTATAAGTAACACTTCAGTTATTTACCAGATGTGTTCAAAGCTACAAAAATGGTACTGTGCTTGTGAAACGTTTTCATGTATATAGTAAATGCAATGACTAAGTAAAATAAAAATATACTGTGAACAGGGTAGGTATATCGTATATTTCAATGACACATATTTGGGCAGTTCACATACTACACCCTGTGAGTGTAGTACAACGTCTAATTAGAGCACGCGCAGGAAACAAAACCTGATTTACTTCCTATGGCCACAAACATTTTATAAATGCGTTAATAAAAATTGATGGATATGTTTCTGTATCAAATTATTGTATTTCATTAAATGTAGTATTTCTTGTGCTAAATAAATTTTTAATTTTCAAATTCGGAGCTAAAAGGAAAGATTACCATGAAAAGATCAATGCTGCAAATTATTCAAGTGAATTGTTTTATCTTTTACTAACTGATTGAGGTACACTCATATAACTGCTACACATCGACGTTATATATATATATATATATATATATATATATATATATATATATATATATATATATATATATATATATATATATAAAATCAGGTGCCCAGAACTATACTTGCCGAGAGACTCCGATGTTGTTGTTGACTTTCGGTGTGAAAAACCATCAATAATACATAGAGGGAAAGATGAAATGCCATATTGGCTAAATGCTCATAATTTTCAATGTGACCAGGAAATCACAATGATATGCAGTGAAACCTCGCTTATACGTTTTGTAGGGGGATGCTAAAACAAAAGTACAAGTGAGACTAATGCTAAAATGAAACTTTCACTACTGCGCTCCAAGTAGGTTTGTTAGCTGCATGCTTTTGTCGAAAGCAAGTCTGTAGGCATTATTCCTCATATGAAATCCTTCCTTTCTCACCGTTTGACCCGGTTTTCAAAGCATTGGATCTTTCATTTTTGTGAACTGGCCATTTTCGTGTGTCTGAATATTGAAAACTACTGTACTCAAAAATATTGAGTTCACCCTTTACAAAAAGACTCCTAGTTCCAATAACTGCCTCTACCATCAAATGCCACTGCTCTGTACACTGAAGAGACGGGTCGTTCGTGAACGAACGGGCCCAAAGGAACGGTTCACAAGAGTGAACAGAAGGACCAATGAACTGGTTACAAGGAACTTTCACTTGGGCGGTCCCGGTCGCGTGGCCTTTCCCGTTCCAGGTCCAGAGTGGCCACGCGGCCGTTTCCTATTAGGGAACAGACAACAAATGCGTCTTCTATGTATAGAGATTGCAATCGAAGTCTGTAAGTAAAGTAGTCTCCCCCATGCACCGAACGAAATTTTATGTAGACAGTAACCTTAATCTTGTTTTCAAGGTAAAGTGTACAAAATTTCATTAAGATCGGAGCAAAACTGTGGATTTTGGCGAAATCCATAAGTACCCTCCACCATGCACTGAACGAAATTTTATGTGGACAGTGTCCTTCCTCTTGTTTTGATGGCCAGTCCTGCAAAATTTCATCAAGGTCAGTGCGAAGATATAGATTTACACGGACACATTGAAAACACGCTTTCACTTTTTCTCAAATTTTCCGGTTGGTTTTCAAAAAAGTGGAACGAAACCTGTTCAGGAACCTTCACATGTAATTTTGTGTACGTGTACCAAATTTCACGTTATTTGGTTGTTTGGATCTTAAGAGATCAGACAGACAGATAACAAAAGTGTCTTATAAGTATAGAGATTTTATCGTAGAGATAGTAACGATTGCTATCCGTCTTATTCAAATGAATGAGCATTTAGTTGCTGAAGACGGATGACATTTCTCATGTTACGTCATAAACATAGAAACTGATCAAGAATGTCTGCAAAAATTAACAATAATTAATTATAAACCAAATTTTACATATTAAATATGGGCACAGGTGTTCAGCGGATTTCTTTTAGTGGTCACACTCTTCTTTATTTAGTGTCAATTGCCAATTTTCGCACAATGCAGAAATTTTGTCTAAATCGCTTTGCAGTTGCTTTAATCCTCTGTTGACTTCACGAACCGATAAACGACTGCATCATCCGCGAACAATCTAAGGGAGCTATTCAGATTGTCTCCTACATCGTTTATAAACACGAGGAAGAGTAGGGGACTTATAACGCTTCCCTTCTGTTTTACTCGATGACTTACCGTCAATTACAACGAACTGTGTTCTTTCTGATAGGAAATCGTGAATCCAACCGCACAATTGGGGAGATATTCCATAAGCACGCAATTTCATAAGAAGCCGCATGTGGGGTACAGTGTCAAAAGCCTTCCTGAAATCCAGAAATATGGAATCGATTTGAGATCCCTTGTCGATGGCACTTAACACTTCATGTGAATAAAGGGCAAGCTGTGTTTCACAAGAGCAATACTTTCTGAATCCGTGTTGACTACTGGTTAATAAGTCGTTCTCTTCGAGGTAGTTCATAATATTCGAACAAAGTATATGTTCCAAAGTCCTACTGCAAATCGACGTCAATGAGATAGGCCTGTAATTTTGGGGGTCACTCCTATTGCCTTTCTTGAATATTGGAGTAACTTGGGCAACTTTCCAATCTTTGGGTACGGATCTTTCGCTGAGTGATCGGTTGTAAATTATAGATAAGTACGGAGCTATTGCATCAGCATACTCTGAGAGGAATCTAGTTGGTATACAATCTGGCCCGGAAGATTTATTTTTGTTTAGTGACTTGTTTTACTACTCCAGGAACATCTACTTCTAAGTTTCGCATGCTGGCATCTGTTCTTGGATTGAATACTGGACTGTTCACTTCGTCTTCTTTGGTGAACGAGTCAAGTGTAGATTATGCCGCGAATTCCAAGTGCTCTGTAACAAGAAGATTACTGTTTTATCGATCGGACAAGGGTACATCAAGAACCTGGCTACCATAGAGAGGAACAACATTAATTAGTTTCCCAAATATGCCGCTAATTCCGAGTGCACTGTTACACGAGGATAACTGATTTATTGACCGCACAAGGATACATCGAGACACTATCAACCATAGAATAGGAACAGTAGTAATTATTTACATCACAGTCAGCACAAAAAAGGAAGTCCGTCACTCTACATGATTCGATTTTCAAAGAGTAATGCTATGTTGACAACGAATATATAGCGCTTTGTTCATTATAACGTTGGCTGTCGCAAATGTTTTCTTGTTAGCTTCTTCTCATTTACAAGTACTTACTAGTATATCGTCCTGTCGTAAATAAATAACAGTCTAGTCAAGGTAATAAAACATGTTTCGTTCATGGAAACAATGACTTTTTCTTGTGCTGATATTTTCTAATACTATTTCCAAACCGACTCTCCATTCCACTTATGTACATTGAAATCATCGTAATTCGCATCGATTTTAATGTGTCTGAAACTAGATTTTCAAATTAATAATGTTTACTATGAACAGAAAACAACTATGCCGTCTAAAATATCATTGGCTACTTCAAACTTTGTCATAATTGGCCGGCTTCATTCCAGCGCGCTAACTGTTCTGTTGCCAACATTACCCGATAGGCCTGCGTCGGCGATTTTAAAATTTTACCAAAGTACCTACGCGTTGGGGACTTTTGGATGAAAATTCCGTACATTATTTTAATGCTTAAAAGTACCTACGTGTAGGGAAAATTCCCTACGTCTGGCAGCACTGCGCCAGACACAAATTCTCAATTTATCCACACACTACTGACGTAGTGACCCTGCCTATTATCGCCGATTCCCCGTAGGAGTTGCGGGCCTAGTGTGCATACTCACTGAACAAAGTATCAGTGGCGATCTTCGCCTTAATTATATACTATCTGAGGATTGATGAAATAGATCTCGGGTGAACAGCCTGGTGTATGTGTGCATAGGACACAATATTTCGACAATCGACCATGTTGCCGTCATCCAGGTGTGCTGATGTACATTATTATTTTACGTTTTTATATAACTGTTTTAAAAACATACAGTTTTTAAACAACAAAACAAAGATTATTTATATACATAGATTAATAATAATAATGTTATACTACATTAATATAGATATGTACTGTGTATACTTATTTCTTGCCTTTGATGGAGCAACGTTATTAATTACTTCACCATTAAAACTTTTTCTGTTTCCACACTTAAAATTGCTATGTCACTTAGGTGACCTTGTCCCATCGTTGATACGTGAAAATTAATTTCAATTTCAGGGACGAACCTAGCAACACTGAGATAGTAAAGGAGTATTTGAAGAGCAACTCTTAGTTTTGAAGAAACATCTCCATGCGATGTTGTAAAGGGAAGATGCTGCAATGGTGTTTTAGGTTTGTTGTTCAAATGTTTGTAGAGTCTATGGGACTTGGGCTCATCAGTCCCTAAACTTACAAACTACTTATGAACTACTTATAACTAAGGACGGCACAAATATCTATGCCCGAGGGGGGATTCGAACCCCCGACCGTAGTGGCCGTGCAGACCGTGACTGGAGCGCCTCAGTCCCCTCGGCCACCGCGGCCGGCGTTTTAGGTTAAATAACTTTTCTACTGCAGAGTAACGTCTTACAGTCACATATTTCGACAAAGAGTTCTGTTCCATTAAAATCTGTATTGTAAAATTCACTCAGATTTTTACATTTCTTTTCAAGGCTGTTATCATCATTAGCCTTGTTTAGACTTGCCACCTCTGTTCTCGACGAGCAACATCAGGAGTCGAAAGTTCATAATATTTATTTCTTTTGATATCACTTATTAGTCGATTTCGGACTTTGGATGCCAGCAGACGAATAAATTCATTTTGACTTTCCGATGATAGGTATTATACAGTTCTCGGCATTCCGGTGACATTTTTAAGATAATTTGGTAGTAGTGGATCAAACTGAGCTACAAGTTTAAGTGAAGATAATACGTTTCCGACATTGTACCGACTTGAAGTGCTAGATTTTCGATATGAGCACACAGAGGAAGAATTTACATAATCATATACCTCATGAAATATATATATTGTTAGCGTTCTTTTTCGGACTTTATAAGTGCCGTCATTGATGCAAGGATTCCCATTTCATTATTTAACCATATTTCCGTTCCTTTCCAACCTTTAAAGGACTTTCGACGATATGGACTTCTTTCATAACTAATCTTCATTTATTAAAAACAGATGCAGTTACGGAAGATATGGTAAACAGTAAGCAACAAAAGCAGTACGATGCATTATTTTTCGATGACTACAGTCATCAAGATTGGTTAACGTAGGTTCCTTCATCACTGACCTGTCGAGAAAACCAAGATTTAGACGCTCTGCTCGTGATGCTGCCGATAGACAGCATTCTTTCTGAAATATGCGCGGTCCAGGAATAATCTTTTGTGCGAAGTTGATTCGATATTATTGGAAGCTAAGTGGGAGAATTTTAAATAAGCAATGGCTTGTAACTCTAGAACGTCTGGAATTACAGAGAGTGATTTTATTTCATTTTCTGTACTGTATGGATATGGATTTGGAACTTCAGAGCCGGCCGCGGTGGCCGAGCTGACTGAGGCGCTTCAGTCACGGTCAGCACGGCCACTACGGTCGGGGGTTCGAATCCCCCCTCGGGCATGGATATTTGTGCCGTCCTAGTTCGTAAGTAGTTCATAAGTAGTTTGTAAGTTTAGGGACTGATGACCCCGTAGTTAAGTCCCATAAGCTTAACAAACATTTGAACATTTGGAACTTCAGATACATTTTGCCTCCACATTCATCATGTTTAATGTCTTGTACTTGTTATACTGTGCTAGCAGCAATGGAGTACAACCTGAATCTGATTCTGACTCTGCTTTTACTTCTCCATCCTTTTACCTTCTAGATGTTTTTATTTTATTTATTACTAAATATGATTCCATTGTTCTTCTGGATTTCTGAGTTCATTTGTCTGCGTTTCTTTAGCTGCGTAAGTGACGGCTCCGAAAACGTCGATCTTTTTACATCCGTTTCTTGAAAATGACACCACTTATCAACTTCCAACAAGCTTCACACATAATTTCTAAATTTTACGAAGCATCTTCTCGCTGACAATCGTCACAAATGGTGGAATGAAAATAAGTTTATCACTTACTACTGTTTCTCGTTTCTTGCAATCAAACTTAAAAATCAGGCATGACGTTCTAATTTATTACTGCTTTACTACTTATTCTATTCACGTATACCAGTGAATGTATCCGCGAGACTGTACTATTGTACGACACATAGTTCATGAGAAATTTCTTTAGTGTGACTAAGTTTCTCGGTTTAAAGCCCGAATGTTTATCGCCAATTCTATATGTTTTGCTTCAGTTATTAATGTACGGGTAGCGCTTTGACGTCTACCCTTCCAAAAATTTCGTACTACCTTACAACGTGATCTACTCCGTATGTGACTGCAACGGCTTGTTAGAAATATAGACAGCTTACGAAAAGCAAAGAGCGAGAGGACATATGTAACTGCAACAAAATATGTGACAAAAATACGCTCGTCCATATTTTAGAAGGAATTATTTACTACGTAACTGAATTCAACGACAAAATTACACTATGCGTCTTTTTTTAGGGTTTTTCTTCCCTGGAAATGTTACGTGGACAGATTGTGATATGCTACCTGGCTAGTTACGTATGTATTGCTTGTTGTCTGCTAGATGGCAGCAGGCGTTTGCTCATGCGCCGTCGCGTCAGGGCTTTTCAAATCGATTGCCGGCCGCGGTGGCCGACCGGTGTGCGGAGCGCCAGTCACGTTCTGCGCAAAAACGAGAAGACATGTGTAACTGCAACAAAACATGAGACAAAAATACGCTCGTCCATATTTTAGGAGGAATTATTAACTACGTAACTGACTTCAACGACAAAATTACACTATGCGTCTTTTTTTAGGGTTTTTTTTTTCTTGGAAATGTTACGTAGACAGATTGTGATATGCTACCTGGTTAGTTATGTATGTATTGCTTGTTGTCTGCTAGATGGCAGCAGGTATGTTCATGCGCCGTCGCGTCACGGCTTTTCAAATCGATTGCCGGCCGCGATGGCCGACCGGTGTGCGGAGCGCCAGTCACGTTCTGCGCGGCCACTATGGTCAGGGGTTCGAATCCCCCCTCGGGCATGGATATTTGTACCGTCCTTAATATTAGCTAGTTCACGTAGTTTGTAAGTTTATGGACTGTTGACCCCGTAGTTAAGTCCCATTAGCTCTGCAAACATTTGAACAAATCAATTCAGCCCTGTCAGATGCTGGAGATAGATACTACAGGCACCGTACTGCCCATGATTTCAGAAAAACAACAGTATCTACTTGAAAGATAGACACCAGTTAGAATTAGGTGCGTAAGGTTGTGTAGAATTTTTAAATATACTTAAGAATGTTTGTTGTAGCTCTGCTTAATTAAATACGAGCTTACATGCCCGTGCTTCGCAACGGTTTTTAAAGAAGGGCCTGTGCGTATCATAGCTTTTTTGGGTTTCGGACTTGTCAGTCAGTTTTAAACATAACTTACCTGTAGCCGGCCGCGGTGGCCGAGGAGACTGAGGCGCTTCAGTCACGGTCTGCACGGCCACTACGGACGGGGGTTCGAATCCCCCCTCGGGCATGGATATTTGTGCCGTCCTAGTTCGTAAGTAGTTCATAAATAGTTTGTAAGTTTAGGGACTGATGACCCCGTAGTTAAGTCCCATAGACTTTACAAACATTTGAACTTACCTGTAAACCCGGCGTTGCCCGGGTATTTATTTATTACATACTCTCGTAGTCCACCTCCCCTTCCCTCCTGTCTCTGCATCCATCTATCCCCATCTCTCTGTTCGTTTCCATCTTTCCCCTTCTCGACAAAGTTTTTTAAGGTTACCCTCTGTTACGTACCATATACCAACATTTACGTACCCAGTGACTTAGTTTAAAGGTCATGTGTGCAAAAATTAATCAATATCGAAGCAAAACTATATATTTTGTCAAAGTCCGTAAGTTCTCTCCATCATGCAACGACCAAAATTTTACACAGTGACATTCCTCTTAAGCTCAGATATGCAAAATTTCATCAATGTCGAAAAAAACCATACAAATTTGTATGCAATAAAAACAGGGTCATTGAAAAATGCACTTCGTTGTTCTCAAATTTTGCAGTTTTAATTCATACAACCCTTGTTCTGAGATTAACGAAAACAACCCAAAAAGATCTGTGAAATCGGTCGAGTTGTTCTCAAGTTATGGCACAATCAAGGGATTTAGGCATAGATTTTTATGTTGCAAGATACCCTCCCCCAAGCACCATATGAAGCTTTAGGTATACGCTGACCTTTATCTTCTATTGAAGGTCAAGCTTGCAAAATTTCGCGAAGATCGGAATGAAACTGTAGATATCGTCAGTCAGTCTGTAGTAAAAGTATCCTCCCCCATGCATCTTAATTCTGTGCTATCGCGAAATACTTTCTTAGCTGACGTCTTCCACCTATAAACTATATACCGGCAAAATTTCAGCTTCACAGGTGTATCAGTTTTTGAGATTTCGTGTTTAGTCAGTGAGGTAGTGTGTGACTGACCTTTCGCTTTATATATACAATACCTCCTGAATTGTGTGTCCCACAAAACATTTATTTGCCAGATTTGTAGAGTGGAATATTAGGAAAGAGACTACGAAATGTGGGAGTTGGTAGTAAAGACGTAGTAAATTACAATCTCATGCTTATTAGGACGAATTTTCATGCATTTGATTGTCTTTTACGTCATACATATGACCTATGTCGTAATACGATATTATTTCGAAGGTACATCCAGTGGTGTATATGTAAAATGTCTGCAAAATACGTCGCGAACAAAGACAGTAGGAAAGACGCAATAAATCAAATCGTCATGCCTGATGAGGCGGTTTTTGATTATCCTAATTGTTTATCACTCCATATCTTATGAACTTTGTCGCGTAATATGACAAAATTTTGAACGTACATTCAGTGGTATGTGTGTATACTGTCTGTAGTATTTCTCACGAATATAATTAATAGTGTACAATTAATAAACTGCAGCCGGCCGCGCTGGCCGAGGGGACTGCGGCGCACCAGACATGGTCTGCACGATCACTACGGTCGGGGGTTCGAATCCCCCCTCGGGCATGGATATTTGTGCCGTCCTTAGTGTTAGCTAGTTCATAAGTAGTTTGAAAGTTTAGGGACTAATGACCCCGTAGTTAAGTCCCATAAGCTATACAAACATTTGAACATTTTTTGTAAGCGAGAAAAAGTTTCCCAAAGGTTTGAAATTATGTTTAAAGTTTGATGTGATTCTTCAGTTTCTCCCGGCGTATTTGATAATCAAAATATCCACGGGTGTACTGCCGGTCTATAGTGTCCAACGGGCACAATATTTCGGCGATCATACATGTCGCCATCATCAGGTGAACTGCCGGACTGGGCTCCTGGAAACGCGCCGGCACGGAGATCCGCACGCTACGGCTGCTCGAAGGGAACTGGGTTCTAGCCCGGTAGCGGGCGATTTAAATACCCTCGGCCCGCGGAGTGACCCCTCCGCGGTCCGCGCCTCGCGCCGCGGCCACGCAGTGGAACCGATTGCGACGGCGTCTGAGATGACGTCGATGTGAGGGCTCTGTCCGCCGTGGTCGTCATTTCGTTCCGTGTGCTAGATTTACTCTTAATTAACCCAATCGCTGGTTCCCAAGCTTTGCTAAGATTTTAGCCACAGTCACGGTTTATGAGGTCGTCACTTGTGCGAATTTTAATGGCCTCTCTAACGACGCAGTCCCAGTATCTCGACGTCTGTACCAGAAGCCTAGTGCATTCATACTCCATCGCATGATTTTCCGACAAACAATGTTCAGCGACCGCCGACTTGCTCGGATACATCAATCGTGTGTGCCTCTGGTGTTCAACGCAGCGATCCTCGACGGTACGCATCGTCTGTCCAATATATGACTTTCCACACTGCCACGGAATCTGGTACACGCCCGCCTTCCTCAAACCGAGATCATCTTTAGCGCTCCCCACCAGTGCACGAATTTTATTCGGCGGACAAAAAACAGTTCCAACCTGGTGTTTTTTCAAAATGCGGGCGATCTTCCCTGAGAGTGCGCCGGTATATGGAACGAACGCAGTGCCTACATCCTCCCTTGTGTTGTCATCCGTTTCCACAGGTTGTGTTGTAGTGGTTGGGCGGAGAGCCCGCTGAATCTGCCACTCTGAGTACCCATTTTTTCTAAATACAGTTCCGAGGTGTTCCAATTCCTGGGGTAGACTCTCTGCGTCGGAGATAGTGCGCGCCCTATGTACTAAAGTTTTAAGTACCCCATTCCTCTGTGAAGGGTGGTGACAGCTGTCTGCGTGTAAATACAGATCAGTGTGCGTTGTCTTCCGATATACAGTATGACCCAGGGTGCCATCAGCTCTTCTCTTGACCAAGACGTCAAGGAATGGCAATTTACCCTCCGTTTCAGTCTCCATAGTGAATTTGATGTTGGGGTGTACGGAGTTCAGATGTGTAAGGAAGTCAAGGAGTTTATCCATACCATGTGGCCAGATGACGAATGTGTCGTCCACGTAACGTAAAAAGAAAGTAGGTTTCCATTCAGATGATGCCAGGGCTTCCTCCTCGAAATTTTCCATGTACAAATTTGCGACCACAGGGGAGAGTGGGCTACCCATGGCGACTCCATACGTTTGTTCGTAGTATTCGCCATTGAAAAGAAAATACGTGGAGGTCAAGACATGCCTAAAAAGTTCGGTGGTCTTCTCGTCAAATTTGGGTCATGACCGTCGTCAGAAAAGATCACACTCACACAATCAGTCACTCAGGCATAACTCACCCATACATGACCGCCATCCCCAGCTACCCTACCGCAATCAGTGCTGGAATACATGACATTGTTGTCGCCTTTTCAAACAACGAGACAACATTTGGTTTTATTTAATATACAGTATTACAAGGAAACATGCCGAAACAACAGAGAAACGCTACGAGGGGCCAAATTGGCCCTGCGGCTCTTTTAGGCAGTAATCTTAATATTTAGGAATCTATTTGAAGTAGAACACACTAACTTTAGGGTGCACAATACTTTATATAAAAGATGAAAAAATCACAGAAGTCAACTCATTTCATTCAACGGTTTGATCAGGACACATTAGGAAAATTAGTGAAGGGGCCATTTCGGCCTCTCGGTCCTTCAGTACAAAATGATTGTTAAATGGCGTATAACGTGTTAAGCTGTACTTTTCAGAATACCTGGTAGATTCATTTCGTATCACCTCCGTTTATCTTTCTTCTGCATTTAATCACGATACTATTACCACCCGGGCAGTTCACAAATTGGCTTTGACAAGTGTAATGTATGTGTTCAAATATGCACAAAATGCGGGAAATTTAAGCTAAAACTAGGAAGATATTCAACAAAATGTACCAATATGAGCTTGAAAACAACGAAGTTGTACCTAAAACTAACACAACATAAAACTGGAGAAAAAGGAATGTAACAATGTATTTGGTGTTTTTAATATTACAGTGACAATAAAACTATTCTATATTTATATTGTTTATGGCTTTATAGTAAACTGGTAAATATTTTTCCAAATTTTTAAGAAAGGCCTTCCTAACATCTGGTATAATATTTTTCGTATATTTCTGGAGTCCCCTCTGGCTGACGAAATAGAAATTCATTGTTGCAGTATCCGGGATCGTAATGTTTGATGTAGTGATTCTATAAGTTGATAATAATTTCACGGCAAATGTGAATATGCAGACTTTTTCATCTAATAACAACAGTTTACTTACAAATTATTCTTAGAAACGGAGGGAACTACAGATGTACCGGCTGAGGACACTACCCACTGTTGTGGGCCTAAAGCGCCGCAAAAAGGCGGACTGCGCCTGTCGGCGACATCAAACATTTCTGCTGTTTCGACACGAATCGGCAGCCGATTGGCAAAAAAATCGAAATGTGTATTGTCGCTGGTTCACGTGAAGGAAGACTGCCGTGTTATGCAACTGTACTGTCCCGTTAAAGGAAAAGTGGAGACTACAATAAAGGTGCTCTCGATGGCGGGATTACTGTCAAAACATCATGGTAATATTCTAAATTAGATTTTTTTCTTTTACTAGGAAACAAAGCTCTTCGTAAAATAGTGCCAAATTTCGAAGGCTATCATGGCGGAGCCTCCTCTAGTTCGAGTCCCCCGGCGGCCACGGTACTTGCGATTGCCTTAATCCGGCACTGAATCGTACAAAAATATCTAATTGTTCTACTCAGTAACAAAAAAATTGCTTTAAGCTTTTCTCATAAATGTGCTGAGAACATTCATTGGATCCTTCTATGGTTGACAGGCTGCAGTCCTACTGAAAATGGTCTACATGGGTAGAATTTCAAAGAAGCTGTCAGTATCTGCTAAATCTGAAGGATACTTTGAGATTGGATTGGTGATTTTAACTTTTAGTTCATTACTTTTTAGGTCCACGAAAGTAAAAACTGGTGAAAATAGATGAAAAAATTGTTCATAGCTCGCAAATATTGTTGTCAAATTTTTTATTACAAAATTAAAAACAGGAAAGACAAAAGATGATCTGAATTAATTTGATGCTTACAGCTGAAGTTGTTCAGCTGTCCTTTCATTTGCATCAGGTTTTCTAGTGATAATCTCTGATGAAATGCCAACTGCCTCAGCAACTACTTTTTCTTCCATCAAAGTGATGTAATAATGTCTTTAGGTTAATCACCGGCATCGCTACGTTGAGGGAAATTCCCTTTTCTGTATAACGACATGTCTGTGATCAATAGAGGTCAAGATATTGCGCCAAAATGGTATCAAGAAGCCTTTGAAAGTTCTCGAGCACATCTTGAGATCCAAATCAATATTTTTTGCTGACGGGGTTAATACATAAGAAACACGCTTCAAACTTTGAAGATCGAAAGATGTTACTTCAAAATTTGGCGGAGTATTTGTAGTCTTTGATTGCAGCAAGACTTAGACAAACGGACAAGTTGTTTCAACAATTCCCAATGGCCAGCCCTAATATAAAAGAAAGAATAAAAAACCTCAACATTTCTAAAAAAAAAAAAAAAGAATCACATCATAATTCAGTTCAGCAGCATAAGCACCATCTCCGTTCAGTGGGTGTACTCCACAAGGAGAAAACATTGCATACTGTGTTAATACTAATGTGACCATATTTTTTAGATTTAAATTCGGGATATATTACAAATTTTGTAATTCATATACAGGGTGTTTCACTAAGTGTGTTTGCTTCTGTAACTTATAACGTAATAGGTGACGGGAAATTTTAATGCGGTAGGTCAACGCAAGAAATGTTACAGTTTCTGCAAAGCTATAAACGTAGTTTATTGTATCATTTTCCAAAATGTTACAGCACAAAGATATAATTTTTTTAATCGAACAATAGTTTTTTTCTATCGTGCATTGGAATCGTTGAAACCAGCTGCATCCAAATCAATTTAAACTACATTCCTATCACTGTTAGTTTGGGAGCTACAACCCTTCAAAGTTTCAGGGGCAGATACCACACGCTGTACATAATACATCGCTGTGTGGTGGGTGATGGATGTTATGGCGGTGGGAAGTTGATTTACAT
This sequence comes from Locusta migratoria, assembly GCA_026315105.1. Classification (NCBI taxonomy): domain Eukaryota; kingdom Metazoa; phylum Arthropoda; class Insecta; order Orthoptera; family Acrididae; genus Locusta; species Locusta migratoria. The sequence continues at coordinate 76,083,016 of CM048755.1, read as the reverse complement.
GAGATGTTCAAATGTGTGTCCATGTTCCTCAATGCATAATGCAATGCGCCGTCGAAAGGATCTGCGGACGAGATGTAACATCGCCGGTGTGACGGAGCGACATGCGTCCTCGATGTGCCGTTTTAGATCATCTGGGGATGTGGGCTCAGTGACATAAACACGATCCTTTAGATATCCCCACAAAAAGAAATCTACTGGTGTTAAATCGGGCGACCTTGCGGGCCATGAATGAGGACCATGGCGCCCCAACCAACTTCCTGCAAACCTGTTGTTTAGTTCTTCCACAACAGCACGCGAAAAATGGGCTTGGTGACCATCGTGCTCCGTCCACATATTGTCTCTCGTGTGTAGACACACATGTTTAAGGAGACCACCCAAACTGTCGGCGATAAAAGCGCGATATAACTCACCTGTCAGTGTACCTGGGAAGTAGGGTGGAACAATGATTTCATCCCCAAGGATTCCACACCACACGTTAATAGACCACTTACGTTGACGGTCGACAGGTCGTACCCACCGAGGGTTGTCTGCGGTCCACTAGTGCATGCTATGGCGATTCACTGCACCATAATTTGTGAACGTGGACTCATCAGAGAACATAACACTTTGTAAAGACTCCAGCGTGAAATTACGCATGGCCCACTCACAGAATGTCACTCTTGCACAGAAATCGTTCCCATGCAGCTCCTGAGTCAGTGACAGGCGGTACGGGTGAAACCTGTGGCCGTGTACTATACGCCACACAGATGTGAGACTGACACCAGCGACTGCAGCAACGGCTCGTAAGCTGACATGAGGATCGTGGTGTAGTGCAGCTAAAACAAACACCTCCGTCTCCTCACTTCTTGCAGGTCTTCGTCTGTTACTGCGGCGCATTTCCAAGCTGCCTGTTTCCCAAAGTCGTTGTTCGGCACGTAAGAACGTAACGGCTGCCGGGGCTCTTCGCCTATGATATCTCACGGCATACGCCGTGGCTCCTTCAGTGTCATCGTGTCGGCACTCGCCGAGCATCAGCAACATGTCAACGTACTCGTTGTTCGTGTATGTCATCGTCATCCGATGTCAGTAACTGTGGTATATTGAGCCCCAGTTGTTTGTGTGGCCCCAACTGTCGGGTATACGGCCGTGTGCGGCGGCAGTCGGCAGTCTAACAGCACATCGAGGAAGCTTCTCGCTTCGTGACACCGGCGACGTTACAAGTCGGCTGCACCACATTTAGAAGGCGCATTGCATTATGCGCAGCGTTTGTGGTATCTGTCCCTGAAATTTTGAAGGGTTGTAGCTCCCAAACTAACAGTGATATGAATGTAGTTTAAATTGATTTGGACGTAACTGGTTTCAAAGAAACTAATGCACGATAGAAAAAACTATTGTTCCATATAAAAAATTATATCTTTGTGCTCTAACTCTTTGGAAAATCATACAATAAAATATGTTGATAGCTCCGCAGAAGCTGTAACATTTCTTGTGTTGACCTACCGCACCTTATTATTTTATACGTTACAGAGGCAAACACACAAAGTGAAACTCCCTATATATATATATATATATATATATATTAGAATTTTAGTGAAAGTAATAATTACAAAATATCAGTATAAGTTGTTATAAAAAGTACATTAATTTACACTTTACTAGTACTTTATATGATGAAGGAATGCGATCAGAAAAACTTTATTTAAGAGTTAGTGAATTTTCCTCGGCAATTCTGTAGTTTTCAACATCATGTGAAAAAATTCCCCATAACTTTCACAATAATTTACTGTAGTTACTAATATTAATTTCACAGTTTCTACAGCAAGCTGTGTTTCATCATTTGGCCGTAGATTATTCATGTGGGCAACATACCCTTTCAGTGACAGCATTATTTCCGGAAAGGCCCTGCACTAGCTTAAACACATTTGAGAATTGCACATGATTGTGTCTGAAATGAGAAATAATATCAATCAATTTTTGACCTGGAAAAATGGTGTTAGCAGTCCATTCACTGATTTTCTTACTGGTATAGTTTTTGCGCGTATGCTCAGAGGAAACAGTTTGAAACGGTTTCGACAGTTTGTGATAAATACTTTAAGTCTAAGAAAGCTTTTGTCAAATAGTTCCCCATACTAATTAAAACTAATAATAAAATAGAGCGATACAGGTCTAAATCGGAACATAGTTGTTAAATCCAGGACAAATAGGTGTACCGAATTAGCCTTTGACAAAATTCGGGACAGACACAAAAATCGCGAATGTCCCGAAAAAATCGGTGCGGTTGGCCACCTTAGTCAATACACACATACAATACCAATCAATGGCAATAACTAAGAGCACCAATCGAAGTAATCGTTTAAGATAAGCGGTTTATCGTAAATATCTACTACAATTTCCTGTAGAAGCTTCTAAAATTTCGTTGAATAATAAATATTCAACATGTTTTTTCTGCTTTATTTTTAATTTCAGTAAACAAAAATTGAAATCATTTAGGGCAGAGCTCGGCCCCCTTGGTCAGCAGTCCCTGGACCCATTGGTCCACCCGGCTCCACCCATGTGGGGGCCATGGACGCCCCCCCCCTTCCGCCCCATAAAACAATTTTGTGAGTAGTTGATAAAAGAATGAAGCGTTATTGAAAAAGATTGTAGACATGAAGAACAGTCTTTTCTGTTATACCTTGAAAATGACGGGCGCCACCTCCCGAAATACAGGCTTGTTGTCGAAGACGTTGCCCAACTATATTCCCGTAAATTATTTGAACATAACATACAGAGTAAGCTCAATTTTCAGAACAAAAGTAATCGCTGCAGGGATTAGTAAATTAGCAATACCCTTTGCACTACCACATCTGGCTCAAGTCATAAGTTGGCAGCAATCGTAAAAAATCGAAAGCCTTCAGACAAATAACATACAGGGGAGACCAGCGGAATGGCGCCACCTTAAGGGAAACCAGTTTTTTTTACCTTATTAAAAGTGTGTCTTTTTCGCACTGAATAATACCATAGCTTCGCCACCTAATACTACTTTATTATATTTTTTTTTCAGCCATGTGATTTGTTAAGTTTTATTGTTAAAAATATATTGTGAAAGTATATGTAGTGGCGCCAGTAACTTGGGTTCTGGGGTAATGACGTCATACATTTGAAAATCAAGGATATACCTACACGATGAATGGGCAGTAGTAAATAAGTATTACAACTGTTCTAACTTATACTCATCACTCTACTGTATTAGACATTTAGAAGGCTTCAAGTACTTGTAGATGTAAAATTGGAATGAAAGTATATTTTATAATTTAGACTTCATTAAGATACCGCAAAAGTCTGAAATACAGTTTTTGGCACTTCAAAATTAATACATTCTGCAAGTGCCCATTTCACAAAATGTATGCATCTGTATTACACTTCATTTTGCCTAAATTCCCCACCATGGCGTCATTGCCCCAGTTGCAAAATATGGCTCAGAACGTCAATTTAAAGCGTAAGATTTTGCTAAACAATTAGGTTATAGACACGAAGTCGAAGCTAAATATCTACTGATTACGTTAATACGAGTATTAAAAAGCACTGACAGCCTATAGAGGTACTTATTTCAAGCCGGCCGCGGTTGCCGAGGGGACTGCGGCGCGCCAGTCACGGTCTGCACGGCCACTACGGTCCGGAGTTCGAATCCTCCTCGGGCATGGATATTTGTGCCGTCCTTAGTATTAGCTAGTTCATAAGTAGTTTGTAAGTTTAGGGACTGATGACCCCATAGTTAAGTCCCATGAGCTCTACAGACATTTGAACATTTTGGCGTCAGTCAAAAGACTTGCAGAAGGCAGCCGCCCCGTTGGGGATATTCCTGCCAATTGAAGCCATATCATCATTCCTTTTCCTGTTTCCCTGAGGTAGCATGTCGCTACGTAATGGCAGTTACGAGTAGGTGTTTGGCGCTCATACTAGGTACAGCAGTCGAGACACAAAACTCTGCTGTGCCAACTGCGGTCTTGTTCCAAGTGCCTTACCGTCCCATTTGAATGTTCGCAGCAAACGGAGCAAGGAGTGCTACGTAGTTCAAAGAGCTGTTGAAGACGCGCTACTCAATGCGGTATGATCCTCAGACAACGTCTGTGTCGAACCCTCCGCCTTCCCCTGTTCTAGTTTCTTGATGCGACTTCCCATTTTACTAATAACACATTTTCCTTCTTTTGCTGTGGTTCTAGTTTCTAATCGAGATTCCTGTGGGATGCGCTTTGGACACTTCGCAAGAAATCTCGCTGCTTTTACCTCAGATTGAGCTTTTGAAACATCTTGTTTCAATTCAGCTTGGAAACTCAACATTTGATTTTCCAGCAACTCAATTCATTGGCTCGTTTCCTCAGCTACCCATTTAATTTGTCTAATTTCTTCGTTTCTCTCGTTTCCTTTCTAATTTTTTAATATCTTCTCGTGTTTCTTTCGTTTCCTTTCTCAGTTTATTAATATCTTTTCGCGTTTCTATAGCTTCCTTTCTCATCTCTTTCAAGTATTAGAGAAGGGCAGAAGTCTCATTACTTTGTTATCTACGCGTTCGTTCGCCATTTAACTTTTGGGCGAGGGACTACCCTCTTGCGAATGCGGCCTTTGTGAATGAAAGGTTTGCCTACCATATGCTCCGCTATAGTACTAGCACGTGATGCTGGTCTGCTGGAAACTTTCATTTGCCTATGCGAACTATCTGAGACACTACCCTCATAGTTCAGCACTGTTACAACAGGATAAAGGTCCCATCAGCAAGTTCTGTGGTGGATAAGGAAACATGCAACACTAATGTTCAAATGTTTGTATAGCTTATGGGACTTAACTATGGGGTCATCAGTCCCTAAACTTACAAACTACTTATGAACTAGCTAATCCTAAGGACGGCACAAATATCCATGCCCGAGGGGGGATTCGAACCCCCGACCATAGTGGCCGTGCAGACCGTGACTGGAGCGCCTCAGTCCCCTCGGCCACTGCGGCCGGCATGCAACACTCAGAGCTAAAATGGAGTGGGTAATAAAGCGATAAACGTAACTTCACAAATGGATGATGAAAAACGAAGGATCGAACCTGTAATTGGGGAAAGTCTCAATGTTCCATCGGGAGAAAAAGCCTACGTAAATGTAACGAGTGGACATAGTGACCTGCATGAGTTACGTAGACAAAACACGGATCCGGTGCGAGACAGCATAAGTAGTTACTCTAGTCAATGAATGCATTGTAGAGTGCTTTAGCTCACCCCCCAGGGGCGGGGACTGTAGTATGTTCACCTCCTAACTATCCCTAACAAAGTCCTGAAGTAAAAAATTCTGGCATATTCCATGCACTCTACATCCCTCTTTTGAGCACTCATTGAGTGGACTAAGTCTGGAACAGCAACAGAATAATAATTGCATGGTAAATAACAACAGTTTAACAATAACAAGAAGGTACTTGCAATTGAAACAGAACACCTTTTTACAAATGTAGCTTTTCTGATAATATTATGAATTGTACAATTAAAGTATTTCCATCATTGAAAGCGATTCAGAATGAAAAAAATTGCATTCAACGCAACATCTTCGTTTTCCTGAGGCGGAGGAGTTTAGGCTCATTTATTGTCGCCTGCAGTGGATATGTCAAGGTCGTCAGTACCTAACGCCCGGGAGAGGGTTAAAGATGGGGAACCCCGACGACAAACATCGAAGGCCAGTCACTGGTTTGGGGGGGGGGGGGGGGCGGGGTGGAATGGAGTGTTCTCACTGACGTCTTATTTCAGTTCACTTCAAAAGTTCGCCAACGGTAGAGAAAGTTTGTGTGTCGATATTGTGTTCAGCTTTTCGAGATATTTTTTATTTATTTATGAAAATATTGACTGTGTGGTTCGCGCAGTTGCTACTCGGAGTGTTGTATGTGATGAAACAATAGATGGACCAGGTGTTTCCACAGTGACAAGAAAGGAATACTATCACTCATCAGAGCTAGAATAGAAAGGAGAGATAGCAATGACTCATATTTAGAAGGTTTGGACATCCTTCTGATTCATAATGAAGTTGAAATAATTATATCAGGTTTCAATGATTATGTTAGATTTTTGAAGACCATTTGTCTTGGGAGAGGTTGTAAAGTGGTTTTTAATGGGTACTCTGGCATACCACAGAGCATAAAAGCAGCTGAACACAGTCGACGATATCGGCTCAGGAGGTGTGGGGAAATGAATGTCAGTCTAGAAACTAAAATTACAGTGAAGCAAGAGGATTTCCTCTCCACATTTAACAATAAGAATCAGCTGGTAAACCTGTTGATGATGCACTACAGAAAAATGGGATAAATGGCCTTCAAGTTTCAGGTGATGCTGACATTGTGGAGACAGCTATCAACAGATAACATAATTCCTCGATTGCCATTATTGGAGAGGATGTCGACTTAGCTGTTCTCTTAATAACAAAATCTCCCACTGATCGTAACATTCTGCTTGTAGAACCAGGAAGAGGAAAGGTTAAGACATGTTTATATTCTTCACAATACCTGCAGCAGGAATTGAAAATGAAGGACAACGCCCATTCGTTATTCTTACATGCATTTACAGGCTGTGACACAATATCAGTGGTGTATTTCAAGCGTAAAGTGGGGTTTGTCAAAATGCGCCAGAAGTCCAAAATTATACAACATGCTGCTGAGATATTTGCCAACAGTTCTTCTTTCCCCAACTCCATCGAGACAGCGGGAATCACGACTACTCTATTATGGTATGGAGCTCCAGCCACCACAGAATCCCTCATCGAGTTCCACTACAAATAATTTATAAAAGCAGCTGGGAACATGAAGCCTAATCTCTCAGCTCTACCCCCAGCTGAACGAGCTGTTAAGCAGCATGCATTCCGAACTTACCACCAAGTACGCCTTTGGTTAGGAAAGGAATCTAAAGGTGGAGCGCTGAATTGGGGGTGGAATGGCCACCTAGTCCCGAAACACTCAGAGTTAGATGCTGCCCCTGACGAAATCTTGAAGATAATTTTTTGTCGATGCACAAAAGGATGTGACAGTGGCAGATGTGGTTGCAGAAAAGCGTTGTTACACTGCTCTGTTACATGCCTGAACTGCAAGGGCGACTGCAACAATGGAGTCGGAATCAGGATGAAGACGACGACAGTGATATCGAAAGTCTACCAATCTCGTTGGACGACGTCTCCACTACTGACGAAGATGAATGAACCTTGACCATTCCTCCTCAGAAAAACGAATAGGTTGCTTTGAATGCACTTATTTTTCATTCTGAATCACTATCAGTGTTTCTAAATACTTTCACTGCACGATTCATAATATTGTAATAAAAGCTACAATTACGAAAATATTTCAATTGCAAGTACCTTCTTGTCATTGTTAAACGGTTGTTATTTACCATGCTAGCACACGTTTCATAAGGTAAAAACGTAACAGCCCCTCAAATCATTCATTTCTGGAAGTACATCGAAACTGAGCGCACATCTTATAAATGATGTAACTTCTGATTGGCTGAAGATAGGGTAGCAAATGTGCATATCAAATTGAAGGAAATTTAATGCTCTACAACTTTCTTTCTGACAAATTTTCTGTGAAACGATCGAGGGAGTCACTAGAAGTAAATGTTTGACAATATTGGTGAGGTAAAGATGTTTTCCGAAATTGTCGACTTTCATTAACGTATATCTCGATAACCGTTGGGAATTCGACGTATATGTATACAGACAATTTCATAGCAAATTCAATTATCCTTCATTTTTATTTGGAACATATTTTTCCTAAAGCCGGCCGTTTTCGAGATATAAGCAGAAAACCAAAAAATGTTACCTTTCCACCCCCTCCCAATTTATCTCACCCCCAGGGGCGGGGAATTTTAGTATGTTCGTCTCCTAACTACCCCTAACAAAGTCCTGAAGTCAAAAATTGTCGCATATTCCATGCACTCTACACTTCTGAGTACTCATTGACTGGACTAAGTCTGTAACAGCAACAGAATAATAAATACATTCCACAACGCAGGTGTGACCCACACTTGGGAAGCGAGAGTGCGTCACCACGTCACAAACGCGCGAAGCAATGAGGGTGTGCATACGTATGGACAAGGAAGATGGCCGAAAAAATTAGACGACAAAATGAAGTCGCATTCGATCATGAAAGATATTTGTCAATTCGTAAGTTTCAACATTATAAAAAGGATGGAAATACTCTCCACCCGGAACCTTCATTGAACAATTTGCTGAGGCAATACCACCGTATTGGCCGGAACATAGAAAATAGATTTCGTTTGTTCTCATTTAGAGGGAGCAGTGGCAGAAACAATGCGAAAAACGGCATATGCGTGCAGTACGTACGAGGAGTTCAAGACTGCGTTTCTCGGACGTTGCTGGTCGAAAACGACAAAGGAGCGCATAAAACACGAGCTCATGATACATCGTGATATGGAGACATCAGGATTCAGGAGTGCTGTAAAATTCTTGAATCACTTGTCTCAGAAAAACCAGTACTTAGACGCGCCATGTAGTGACTGCGAAATTACACGATTGTGTTTCACTAAGCTCCCTCTTTCGTATCAACAAGTTATAGATAGGAAAGAGTGGAGACGATATTGACACGTTTCGGGCCATTCTATGCAAGGTAGAATTCGTGTTCAACGAAGAACAGGCCAAGAATAAACAGAAACAGCGAGAAAATTCGTCCGATGTTCCACAAGCTTGAATGGTCACCAGAAACATTTCGGGAACCAGTTACAAACTCATGAACAGGTGAGCAATGCTCAGCAACCAGAACAGGGCCTAGAAATTCGTCCGCCTAATCCGGACCGGGTAAAGCAAGACGACACACCGCAAAACTTAACTACCGGTGCGGGAAACACTGCACATAAACCCGCAAACAGTGTTGGATGCAGTAACGTGCAAGCTCTTCTTGACAGTGGGAGCCAAAATTCAGACATTCCTGAAGAATTGTATTAAAATTGTGAATCGTGTGGGAACGCACCGGTGCAAAAGACTAAGATTCGGGGCAATCTTTGGCAAAACCACAGAAATTAATAAGCAGATAAGGTGGAATTCTACTGTCAAGGACATAAATTAGCTGCAGACCTGTTCGTGGTGGCTAACTTGGCTACAGCAATCATTTTGGGAACAGATTTCTCGTCGGAACAGAAAGAAATCATGGACATCGGTCTAGGCTTAGTACGCTTGGAGCAAAGGGGGAAATACACATCAGGTTCGATTAAGAAGCTACGAAAAGTCATATACCTTCGAGCTGTCTAAAATTACGGATCGACAATACAGATGCTGATTCCATTGGGAAACACCCACAATATAGGAAAGATGGGAATCGTCATACAAAAAAAATGAGGGAACACTGGCTGAAATATATCGTGCAACTGATGAAAAGTTATCAGCTTTAACTGAGATATGCAAATGCAAAACATATTTGAAACCAAGTCAAAATTTTAATTTTTTTTCCGCTTAAACATAAATGTTTAAAAGACTTGCAAGCACAAGCTATTTAAAAAAAATAATTTAAAGATGTAAATACATTTGCACATAAGTGGTTAGAACAAAACTGTTCAAATTTCTTTGATAATTTTATTAAAAAACAGAATTCACTTGATAATTGTTAAGTTAGTTGGTTAATTTATTACCATCGTTTGGACATATCTGTTCATGTTTCATTCAAATCTGAAAATAACTTGTCTGAAATCTAGCTTTATTCAGATGTTCAGATGTTTGTATAGTCTATGGGACTTAACTACGGGGTCATCAGTCCCTAAACTTACAAACTACTTATGAACTACTTACGAACTAGGACGGCACAAATATCCATGCCCGAGGGGGGATTCGAACCCCCGACCGTAGTGGCCGTGCAGACCGTGACTGGAGCGCCTTAGTCCCCTCGGCCACCGCGGCCGGCCTAGCTTTATTAGCCAGTGAAATATATGGTAACAAACAAAATTTTAGGACAAAGATCATATCATCCATGGCTAATACGTTTGATGTACCTTGAGATCACGTCAGTATGGCTTGTTAGTTTCCTGTTTATTGAGGTTTGATCTCCCTGCCAGACCCGGCAAAGATAACTTAAAGAAAATAGAATGGGAATAATTTATGGGGTTAAAGGGCTTAGTGCAATGCACATGAGTAATACATACTCAGGCATATGAAACGTCTAATGGTAACTGGAGCTATGACATATTATCCTAGCGTAATTCTAAGATGTGTATTCTTGTCATTAACGTGTTTACAGTTCAAGAGGTAAAAGAAAGTTTTAGTTGATGTGGGAATTTCAGTTGAAGAATAAGGAGGACAGACTAAGAAAAAGCATGAGCTCATGCCCGTCCTTACAACGACGTTGGAGAGTCAAAGTTTCATAATAAAAGGGGTCACCAAATCTTTTTATTACTCTTTAGAGGCGCATGTTGTGCACTAGAATCAATAGTAATTGGAATTTAGTGGCTGTATGATTTGATTCTAACCAAACAACCACTAACATATTAACACTTAATACTAGTGTTCTTTTTTAGTTTAATACATATCACATTTTTGTTTAAAAATATATTCATTCATATATAATTGAAATTCTTTTGCTAGCAACAATACTCTTACTTTGTTTAGCAGTTAAGATTACTCAATTTTGTTTTAGTTGCCATTCCTGTACAGACACCTGTAATTCGCAACTGTAGCTATAAATTCATTTCAAAAAATAATTGTGCACTTTTCAGTAATTAATATTACTTTCCGCACGTTTTGTTTTAATTGCTAGTAATTCCTAAGCATTGGGATCAGTACAGTGCTTTGCTTTGCACTGTAATTACTTAATAGTTGTCTTGGATGTAAATGTTCGTTACAAAAATGTATATCTTATAGACAGATTCGTGTACTAATAATCTTTGTAATATTTTGCAGAAAGAGAGACTTGCTGACGAGAGAGCGCCACTATGCTGGGAGGCGCGCTTAGAATGGAGGCGAGGGTCGTCACAGAACAGCGGCCGGCATTGTATGAAGGGGTGCTGCGTGCTCACTTAACAATAGGCCCGCCCCTGAGCGAACAAGCGCGGAGCGGTCTGGGAGCGGGTTTACCCAACACCACCTAGAGACAAGGCCTCACAACTGCCCGTGCTACGTCACACTGACCAGGCCGCGGCCGCCAGCTTACTGGCTGCCCACTACGAGGCAGTGGGCGTGTCCCAGCGGCCAGCCATTCAGCTGGCGGACGCGACCTGGTCAGTGTGACGTAGCACGGGCAGTGGTGAGGCCTTGTCTCTAGGTGGTGTTGGTTTACCTGGGAGCCCCTTTAAGAGCCTAACAGGCGCAAGACGCTCAAATCCGCCGAGATAACAACTACGCTAACCCGTGTCAGGGGCTGGTAAGCCCTTGTGACCGAGACTAGTCTAGTGTGTGTGTGTTGTGCAGTGCGAAAACACAATGACGTCCTTTTAAATGTTCTCTGCCTTGCCCAGTCGCTAAATCAAAGAGAAGTAGTTTCAGTCATAAGAGTCGTACAATTACATTCTGGTTTTGATTTTAAACGGTTATTCATATAGAATGATTACGCATAAAGCATGTTTTGAGTAACATTCGTGTGGCTTACTAGGTAAGGTTCGTTTAGTCCTAAAAAGGATTAGATGTGGGTCTCTGAGAATTACTTCGAACAATTAGTTCATGAGCCAACTAGAATTGTAAATTGATGTGAAAACACACTTGATCTCTTAGCAACAAATAATCCTGAGCTCATAACGAGCATCAAAACGGATACAGGTATTAGTAAACACAGAGCTGTTGTAGCGAGATTGCATATCGAAAGTCCCAAACTTACCAAAAATAAACGAAAAGTATATTTGTTCTGGAAAGCAGATGGAAATAAAATACATTACTTCTTGAAAGGCAGCTACCACTCGTTTTCTAACACTAAACGTAGGTGCAGACCAGATGTGGCTCAAATTCAAAGAAGTGGCATCGACAGCAATTGACGGTTTTCTACCAAATAAAGTAATAAAAGAAGGAGGCGATCCCCCTTGGTACACAAAACAGGACAGAACACTGATATAAAGGCAAAGGAAAAGGCATGCTAAATTCAAACAATCACAAAATCCCCAGGATTGGCGATCCTACACAGAAGCTCGAAATTTAGCGAGGATCTCAATGCGAGATGCCTACAATACTTATCACAACGAAATTCTTTCTCGGAATTTGACTGAAAACCCAAAGAGATTTTGGTCATATGTTAAATACACTAGGGGCAAAACACAAACAATAGCCTTACTATGTGGTAGTAATGGCGACCGTGCCGATGACAGCGCTACTAAAGCAGAGTTACTAAACATAGCTTTTAGAAACTCATTCACCGAAGACCAAACCAATATTCCAGATTTCGAATTACCAACAGAGGCCGTAATGAGTAACGTAGAAGTAAATATCATCGGAGTAGTGCAGCAACTAAAATCACTTAACAAGAACAAGTATTCTGTTCCGGATTTTATACCAATTATATTTCTATCTGATTATGCTGAAGCGATAGCTCCTTACTTAACAGCCATATACAACCGCTCTCCAAAGAAGGATCTGTACCAAAAGACTGAAAACTTGCACAGGTCACACCTATATTCAAGAAAGGCAGTAGGGGTAACCCACTAAACTACAGGCCTATTTCATTGATGTCAATTTGCAACAGGGTTTCGGAACATATCCTGTATTCAAATATTATGAATTATATCGAACAGAATGATCTATTGACCCAAGGTCAACACGGATTTAAAAAATATCGTTCATGCGAAACAGAACTAGCTCTTTATTCACACGAAGTGATGGGTGCTATCGACAAGGGTTCGCAAATCGATTCTATATTCCTTGATTGCCAGAAGGCTTTTGACACCGTACCTCACAAACGGCTTTTAATCAAATTGTGTGGTTATGGTATATCGCCCCAAATTTGCAATTGGATAGGGGATTTCCTGTCAGAGAGGACACAGTTCGTAGTAATCGATGGTAAGGCATCGACTAAAACAGGGGTGATATCGGGCGTTCCACAGGATAGTGTTATTGGTCCTCTGCTGTTCCTTATTTACAAACACGATTTAGGGGAAAATCTAAGTAGCCCTCTTAGACTGTTTGCAGACGACGCCGTCATTTACTGTCTAGTAAAATCATCTGAAGATCAAAACCAACTGCAGAACGATCTGAATAAGATATCACTATGGAGTAAAAGTTGGCAATTGACTCTAAATAATGAGAAATGTGAAGTCGTCCACCTGAGTACGAAAAGCCGCGGTGGAGTAGCCGAGCGGTCTAAAGCGTCTCGCTGCGGAGCGCGCGGTTGCTCGCCGTGGAGGTTCGAGTCCTCCCTGGGGCATGGGTATGTGTGTTGTCCTTAAGTTAGTTTACTTAGGTTTAAGCAGTTTGTAAGCTACGGACTGATGACCACGCAGTTTGGTCCGATAGATTTACGAACATTTGAACATTTGAATTTTGAGTACGAAAAGAAATCCGTTAAACTTTGTTTACAAGATAAATCAATCAAAAGTGAAGGCCGTAAACAACACAAAATACCTAGGAATTACTATTACTTCAGACTTAAACTGGAAAGAACACGAAGATATTGTAGTGGGAAAGGCGAACCAGAGACTGCGTTTTATTGGCAGAACCCTTAAAAGATGCAACAGAACTACAAAAGAAACTGCATACACTACGCTTGTCCGTCCATTTTTGGAGTATTGCTGCCCAGTGTGGGATCCTTGTCAGGTGGGTTTGACGGAGGACATCGAAAGAGTCCAGAGAAGGGCAGCTCGTTTCGTATTGTCACGATACAGCGTTATGGAAATTATACAGGATCCGCGATGGGAATCATTACAACAACGGCGGTTATCGCTGGGGCGTGGGCTACTTACAAAACTCCAATCGCCATCATTCTCCTCCGAATGCGAAAATATATTGTTAACTCCAACTTACATAGGTAGAAATGATCATTAGAATAAAATACGGGAAATCAGAGCTCGAACGGAGAGATTGGGGTGTTCCTTCTTCCCTTGCGCTATTCGAGAATGGAATGGGAGATAAATAGTATAATGGTGGTTCGATGAACCCTCTGCTACGCATTTAAATGCGATTTGCAGATTATCCCGTGTAGATGTAGATGTAGTGTTGTAATCCTATGGTTTTGATGTGAAAATCACAGATCTGTGGGTTGCTTTGTCCTAAAAAGGGTCAGCGTTGGATCTAATGTCTTGAAACTGTTGTAGCACAGTATCTTTTTCGCGATGTGAGAAGCGAGGTATAAGCACCCTAGGTTTCTTCCCTCTGTGGGAAGAGCCTTTTATTCTTCTGTTGTGTATATAGAACACACTTACGAGTTGTTTGCTACAGATCATAAGATCTGTAGGGAGACCAAGTGTGATGAGGAGCACTCAAACGTCGATGTGATTACCTAAAACATGTAATAGTATGCCATTTGTTGTAAAGACTTATAGTATTTCGTGTTTTACAGGTCTATGGATCTAGGAGAAAATACCGCTATAGAGATTATGTGCCAGAAGAGCAATACCTCGATCGGTAGAGTATCTGTTAGTTGGTCAGCTAACGGAGATGTACTTCTGTGCTGTTCTAGACTACAGGTAAGCAAGCGTTCGTTTAAATCGATGTTGTGCAGTTCATTGGCGTATGGAATGGAATTTGACTTACTGTGAATATGTTGATCTTGCAGAAATTTCTTTCTTCTTCTTCTTATGTTTAGTTTCTGTAATAGATACGCAGTCATCGACATGTGTGTGTGTGTGTGTGTGTGTGTGTGTGTGTGTGTGTTTGTGTGTGTGTGTATGTGTGTGTGCCGTTGTCTCGCTATGTCCTGTGCAGGCTAGTTAGAGATGGTGTTTAGTGGGTTGATGGTGCATTGAGAGCGATGGTATAGCTGTGGCAAGTCGGTCGTTTCTTTATTCGTATGTCTGTTGATAGAAGCAATGTAATTTTTTCTTCGTAAAATTAGCCCTCGTGTTCATAGTCTGGTGTGAACGGTGTATCCTGCCGTGTGTGAAATATCGATTTCAAACTGGTTAATCATATGATTCGTTGCAACACAGAGGTGTTTTACATTTGTGGATTGCATATTAATACTTACTAGTATGTTTTCGCCTATGTACTCGGATTGTGTCGAAATTGTCTTTTAGTGGTGTTTACGATTCGATGCCTCTCAGTATCATAGCGGAGCTTGCAGTTGTAAATTATTGTTATTCGGTCGATAAGCATCAAGTTTAATAAACCCTATAGTTAGGTGATTCAGGCTGGGTGTTACTTCGTTGGTAGTTGCGTTTAAGTGAATGATTAGTCTCTAAGGGATTGCTCTTGGCATGCGATAAAACTTTTCGGGTGTTGTATTAGTTCGAGGTGGTGTAGACTATTTTGCGTTTTTGGTTGTAAGCAGGGCCATCGCTAGGTTGTAGCGTCTAGCAGCTACAGGACTCGTGCTTGGAGTGGCCTCGCACTTGCACCGGTCTTAGGCCAAATTGTGAAGAGTGGTGCTAGACAAAGCAAGTAATATTTCATGAATGCAGAAAAATAGTAGCCGCAGTGGAGTAGCCGAGCGGTCTAAGGCGCCTCGCTGCGAAGCGCGCGGTTTCTCGCCGTCGGAGGTTCGAGTCTTCCCTGGGGCATGGGTGTGTGTGTGTGTGTGTGTGTGTGTGTGTGTGTGTGTGTGTGTGTGTGTTTGTGTGTATGTTGTCCTTAGGTTAGTTAACCTAGGTTTAAGTAGTTTGTAAGCTACTGACTTACGACCACGCAGTTTGGTTCGATAGATTTGTAGACTTTTTTTTTTTTTTTTAAGAAATAGTACAAATGAATTTTTACTTGATCCGTGGTGCTAAGTAAGTTTGTCTCTGGTCTAATCGTGAGTGTAGTATATTACTCGTAAATGAATGGAGGGCGTAGAGAACCGCAAACATACTACGCCAGCCGCATGTTGTACGAAATCCGGCACCGACGCGGCTCTGCTCAACAATCAGCTAAAAGTGGGAAAACCTGTTCGGGTGTTTCCGTAAGACTGCTGCTGTCTTCGGCTCTTCCTCATCCAACTCAACCCGATTGCTGGCGAAGGCGAAGGGCCACCAGATGCGTGCAAAATGTTCCCACACGACATTGTGTATAGGTTGTGGGATCGAAGATTTTATGGTTTTGTGAACATAAGCGAATGTAGTGTCATTGGATATCGCCTTCTTTTGATCCGATGTGTAATTTCCGTGCCGGCCGCGGTGGCCGAGTGGACTGCGGCGCGCCAGTCACGGTCTGCCCGTGCAGACCGTGACTGACGCGCCACAGTCCCCTCGGCCACCGTTGCCGGAACAACAAAGGATTCATCTGTCCGATCTGAAGCACTGTCTTTAGTAAATAATTCCCTCGGCTCTTTCGATTCATTTTTTCTCTTATCATATGGTACGATCTCTTGCATGCCGTCAATGAGGTCAGTAAGCTTAAGATATGCAGTTAGACGTCGACCTACAAGAAATAAGTAGATTGAATCGCTCCCTGAAAAGCTACAGGGAGACAGGGTTTACATCCGCTATGTTAACTGCAAAAGAATTGATGACAGACTTTGAATGGAATGCAAAATTTTCAACTCGTCGCCAAAAGAAGCGCAAAAGATTTTGCGACGAGACTGGAGATGATCCAGACATTGTCGCCGATGAGAGCTAAAAGAAGTAGAAAGCTGAAGAAAGATTTAAAATCGAACACTTCTTGATAATCCTCGATGAAGTTTTGAGTGGCATAAGCTCAAAGTTCAAAGAGCTGACTAATTATTCAGAATACTGTGGATTTCTCTTTCACGTATTCCAACTTCGTGACATGCAAAATGAGGATATTGAAATGTGTTGTCACCAATTAGCGACTTAGCTGCAAGATGAGAAATTGGTGAATATAGACAAAAAATGTTCAAATGTTTGTAAAGCTTATGGGACTTAACTACGGGGTCATCAGTCCCTAAACTTACAAACTATTTATGAACTACTTACGAACTAGGACGGCACAAATATCCATGCCCGAGGGGGGATTCGAACCCCCCAACCGTAGTGGCCGTGCAGACCGTGACTGAAGCGCCGCAGTCCCCTCGGCCACCGCGGCCGGCAATGTAGACACATCTGACCTCATCTCAGAAGTAAAACTGCTGCGGTTTACGATTCCTCGTATAGTGAAGACAGCGTTGGACGCACTTAAGTACTTAAACCCACTCAAGAATTCATATGCCAATATCACCACGGCGTATTTTATTTTGCTGACGATACTTGTCACCGTGGCGTATGCAGAAAGAAGTTTTGCAAAATTAAAACTTATTAAGAATTATCTAAGATCTACCATGGCGCAGGACCGCCTTCATGGGCTCGATATTCTTTCAATAGAAAGTGACGAGGCACTTCAGCTGAAGAAAGAAGACGATTCGAGAGTTTGCTTTGCGCAAGGCATGCAAAGTTCCGTGATTGTAAGCATACACAAGAACAATTGTGTAGTCGGGTGTTCTGCCGGATGTTTGTGTCAAACATCCGGCAGAACACCCGACTACTCCAGAATGTCAGCATTTCGCCGGTAAAGCATGAAATCATACAACAATTGTGTAGTTTCTGGATGTGAAGGTTTAATATGTTGATTGCCAAATATTTTACATACTGTACCTAATCCTGTGTTCGCCGTAATCTTAGTGCGATTTAAGACGCGGTTATTGATATTGACAAGAGTTCCACATGGGTGCCATTAAACACTATTACGACGTTGAGGTTGCCAAAAATAATGGTACAGTTTCCGTCTGTTTTGTTTAACTTGTCGTTACCCAAATACTTTACATATGTGTTGCTATGTTTTGAGATTCCAAGTGTCTAAAATATGGTAATCAATATTTTATTTAAAGTTGTTTTATTTTATTAATAAAAGGACGAGTTGTTTTAAGCAGGTTTTTCGATTTTTGCGTTTCATCCCCTTCCCCTCCGCCTACCCCCTTACCATGCAGCTTCGCGCAGGGCTTAACTACAGACCTCGCATGCCCTTGCGATGGGCTTGGTTGTAAGATGTATACACTCCTGGCCATTAAAATTGCTACACCACTAAGATGACATGCTACAGACGCGAAATTTAACCGACAGGAATAAGATGCTGTGAGCATTCACACAAGGTTGGAGCCGGTGGCGACACCTACAACGTGCTGACATGAGGAAAGTTTCCAACCGATTTC
Organism: Locusta migratoria; assembly: GCA_026315105.1. Taxonomy (NCBI): domain Eukaryota; kingdom Metazoa; phylum Arthropoda; class Insecta; order Orthoptera; family Acrididae; genus Locusta; species Locusta migratoria. The sequence continues at coordinate 76,064,851 of CM048755.1, read as the reverse complement.
TGATACTCATAAAGCAGTTGACCGGCGTTGACTGGTGAAACGTTGTTGTGATGCCTCGTGTAAGGTGGAGAAATGCGTACCATCACGTTTCCGACTTTGATAAAGGTCGGATTGTAGCCTATCGCGATTGCGGTTTATCGTATCGCGACATTGCTGCTCGTGTTGGTCGCGATCCAATAACTGTTAGCAGAATATGAAATCCGTGGGTTCAGGAGGGCAATACGGAATGCCGTGCTGGATCCCGACGGCCTAGTATGACTAGCAGTCGAGATGACAGGCGTTTTATCTGCATGGCTGTAACGGATCGTGCAGCCACGTCTCGATCCCTGAATCAACAGATGGGGACGTATGCAAGACAACAACCATCTGCACGAACAGTTCGACGACGTTGCAGCAGCATGGACTATCAGCTCGGAGACGAAGGCTGCGGTCACCCTTGACGCTGCATCACAGACAGGAGCGCCTACATTGGTGTACGCAATGACGAACCTGGGTGTATACAGGTTCTGTTTACATCATCGTGATGGTCGCATCCACGTTTGGTGACATCTCAGTGAACGCACATTGGAAACGTGTATTCGTCATCGCCATACTGGCGTGTCACCCGGCCTGATCGTATGAGGTGCCATTGGTTACACATCTCAGTCACCTCTTGTTCGCTTCGACGGCACTTTGGACAGTGGCCGTCCCATTTCAGATGTGTTACGACCTGTGGCTCTACCCTTCATTCGATCCCTGCGAAACCCTACGTTGCAGCAGGATAATGCACGACCACATGTTGCATTTCCTGTACTGGCCTTTCTGGATCCGGAAAATGTTCGACTGCTGCCCTGGCCAGCACATTCTCCAGATCTCTCACCGATTGAAAACGTCTGGTCAATGGTAGCTGAGCAACTGCCTCGTCACAATACACCAGTTACTACTCTTGATGAACTGTGGTACCGTGTTGAAGCTGCATGGGCATCTGTACCTGTACACGCCATCCAAGCTCTGTTTGACTCAATGCCCAGGTGTATCAAGGCCATTAGTACGGCCAGAGGTTGTTGTTCTGGGTACTGATTTCTCAGGATATATGCACCCAAAATTCGTGAAAATGTAATCACATGACAGTTCCAGTATAATATATTTGTCCAATGAATACCCGTTTATCATCTGTATTTCTTCTTGGTGTAGCGATTTTAATGGCCAGTGGTGTATAAGAAACAGAACTTGGTGTTGATCTGGATCATTCCTTGTTAGCTGTTCTGTATGTAAATCATTTTTACTGTGCAATTGGCTATGTTATAGATGTTTATCGTGAGTATTGGGTTTTTAGAAGGGGGAATACGATGGCTGTTTGTGCACGAGTGATTGTTAAACACACAAGGTATGTGGTCTAGTGACTGATAGAAAACGTGTCAGGAATACTGTCTGGTGGAGTATGTAATGAAAAAAATGCATGATCAATCAGTAAGATGTTCTGGAAGGATCCGCAAACAACGCAGATGTTGGGCATATACGGAGATCGTCGCATGCCTGTTGGTTTAGAACTTTAGTAAAAAAGAGCTGGAATGGCTAGATCCGTTTGTTGTAGGTTATTGTTGATTGCAGTTGCCATCTGGTCGCTGGTTTGGAAATGGTTGTTGTTACAAGCGGCCGGCCGCGGTGGTCGAGGGGACTGAGGCGCTCCAGTCACGGTCTGCACGGCCACTACGGTCGCGGGTTCGAATCCCCCCTCGGGCATGGATATTTGTGCCGTCCTTAGTCTTAGTTAGTTCATAAGTAGTTTGTAAGTTTAGGGACTGATGACCCCGTAGTTAAGTCCCATAGACTATACAAACATTTGAACATTTTGTTACAAGCGCTTACAGAGAGTGTCGCAGGCTAGTTTGGATAGAATGTAAGTAAAAAGTGTTTGAAATACTCTTAATATGCGATGCATTGTCTGTTTCCAGTTGTGGATGATGTTGTGTTGCGATAGATCTCTAAAGAAGCCGATATAGGATTATGTTCATGTGGTTCTAAAAACTATGCACTGTGTACGATAGCTGAGATTTCGTCGAAGCATTACCTATTTGATCGTGTATTAGTTGTGTTTACTTAATGAATGTTGCTATTTATGTGGAGCAGATGCTTGCGGTGGTAAATTATCGCTGGTCTTTTAACTTATACCTGCGTAGTAAATTCAACAAGTTCGTCACTGCAGGCCAGTTACCATTTCTCCTACCTGGCAGCTGCGTTATGACAGCACGTGGAATACTGGAGAAACTGGCAAGGAGGCACTGGAGAACATCTCGAGGAAATATGCTAATCCTGTGGCTATACCTTATAAAGTGGAGCTAGCCAATGTTAAACTAAATCTTGTAATGGAGGAGCTCCCTCCTATACCACAACAGCTTTGTGTAGGTGACTTCTATCTCCTGGATTTGGGTATCCCATAAGATTTCGCAGGGATTGTTAACAAACTGAAACTGTGCGAGTATCTAGTATCTACCCATAAGTTCCGCATGGAAGGAAGCTGTACGGGGAACAACAATGTGATTGTGGACAATGAAAAGACAGTTGGAATCAGTTTCTCAACGTGGATGACATCGAATTGCCGTGTAAATGTCTCAAATCACGAGTCCTGGTGTAAAATAAAGTTACCCATAATCGCATTATCGATTTTGTAAAGTGTCCATACAGGCGACTATGAGAGACATTTACTTCTTTATTGGGTCCAGAACAATGCATTACCAGGCTGGAGGCTACAATATACGAGATAGATCATGGTTTTGACCCTATACAAGACTGTTTAAGTGTTTTAAACGAGGTTAGTCTATATTTACAAAGTGCATTCCGGTACAGAGTGTCAGTCCCATCCATGTGGTCTCAGCTTAGAAATTCCTTATAGAACAGATTTTGTGTGTTTAATCGTGTTATGCAAATTGTTTACTGGGTTAGTAAGATCACATAAAATTTTCTGATATGCATGTAAATCTAGCGAACTCCTCTGTCCAATAGGATGTTTGTGGTCTATGTAATGTACTTAAGAGTTAGTTGATTGGTACAATGCGCTTGCATGGTAATCAGAAAAACGAGTAGACATTTGATGTTCGCTGTATGCGCACCTGTCAGAGGCCTGTCGTGTTTTCCTGCATTGTGATGACTAGTCGAATGAGTCTCTCGTTGGGGTGCGACAGAAGCGTTTGCGGTCTTTGCGTTGCACGTACACAGTTGTACTGTGACCAAAAAAAGTGTAGACACAACATTTTCGATTCCCGTTTATCTGTAGATGAGCTCTTCTCGCACTGTGTGATGTCGTTTGTGATGCCTAAGGTGCACAACTTTCGTCTTTAAGTTGTTGGTTTAAACATTTTTGTTTGTGTAATACTATTCCAAGACAGGATGATAGCACAGACGACCTCGTTGATGAATGATTTGGTCTCTAGAGAGTCTACTATTATTAATAGGCTGGATCCCTTATCATCATCTGTATATGCGATATGTTTTTTTTAAATATATATCTTCATTTGCGGTAGAAACCAACTTGTCATTATCGATTTAAAAAAATCCGAGTTTGGTTTAGTTTACACAGAAATCTTAGTTTACACAGAAAAGGAGCTTGATTTGTGTTTGGAGTAAGAATTTCTCTCTCTCTCTCTCTCTCTCTCTCTCTCTCTCTCTCTCTCTCTCTCTCTCTCTGCCTACATTTTGGGTAAAGGGCTGGTCGATCTTGCTCTACAGAAAAGAAAATCTATTTTAAGTGTGTTGCATCCAATATGTCGGGCAGGTTAAGTATTACCGTTATGTCCTCTCGGTTTGGGGGGAGATGTTTGCGTAGTGAGTCATCCGTTTGCGGTTCCTTGGTTGTTATATTGGCAAGTGTAATTTCGAGGAAGGATGTTGATAAGTCAGTGCTTTCGAAAAGAAAGAAGTTTTAGTGTAGATAGTCCGAAATCCGTAAACTTCTGATCTTAAATTAATTCATTCATTTTTTGTTTATTGTGAATCTCGAAGGAAAAACCGTTGTACAATAGGATTTAGTTTTGTTTAAACATAGGGAAAGAACAATTTAACCATCTTGTGGAGTGCTTGATTATCGGTATTTGCAAGTTTGACCTGTGTTAGTTAAATGTTGTAAAGACTTGGAGCATTTCGAAAAGAATCGTTTGAATTGTCTAATATGGTAACAGGGTAAGGTCGTTAGAGAGAGGGAGATTTACCTTGTGGTGTTTAGTTTCAGCAATATGGATATACGCAAGAATTTACTGCTTTCGCATTTGCGTTGTAAAGCATATAAGGGGTACAATTAAACTACTCGAATTCTCTCGTCTAGAAGAATTTTCGTAAGGTTGTTAAAGCTGTGAAATGTACGTATGGCATTTTTGACTGGGAGATTCCGCGTGGGATTGTTCGGCTCCATAGTGGTATGATGGCAATAACACAGAGTAGCTGCACAGAGAAGAAAGCCCCCTAAACCACTGTCCTCGTAGTTCCGTAAGATACTGGCAGATGTCAGGCAGTTCCCTGGCTTAGTACCGGTAGACGACACTAGAGGCGCTTCTGAGGGTGCCTCTCGCACATCAGAGGCTAGTGTGTAGGGGAGGCTGAGGGGAGAGCTCGTGTCGCCTTCCAAAAGGCCACGGCTGTCTCCGGCGTGCCGGCGTTTGAGGGGAGGTGGTGGTGGGGACAGCCGCTGCCTGCCGCCTGCTCTGGCCAGTTTTAAAGGGATGCTTCTGACCTCAGTGCCATCATGGGACATCTTACGGAACTGCTCTGGCCCTCCCTCCCCGCACCCCTGAGCATGTGACGGGGCCTTTACGGAGGTTTCCCGTCTGTCAGAAGCATCCCTTTAAAACTGGCCAGAGCAGGCGGCAGGCAGCGGCTGTCCCCACCACCACCTCCCCTCAAACGCCGGCACGCCGGAGACAGCCGTGGCCTTTTGGAAGGCGACACGAGCTCTCCCCTCAGCCTCCCCTACACACTAGCCTCTGATGTGCGAGAGGCACCCTCAGAAGCGCCTCTAGTGTCGTCTACTGGTACTAAGCCACAGAACTGCCAGACATCTGCTGGCATCTTACGGAACTACGAGGGGAGCGTAGGACAGAGGTTTATGGGAGGCTTCTTCTCTGTATATGTTACTCTGTGACAATACACAACACCCAGTCCCCTGTCAGGAAACAAACCCAGGTCCCCTGCTTGGTAATCAGCGATGTTCCCATCTGAGCTATGGGGGGCGGACATTAAAGCTATAAAAGAGGTGAAATACTGGAAGACATGGCAATACGTACTGGAGTTCGAGAACTTACCTTTCCTATACCTGTTGAAATACTGTTTGTGGGAGGAAATACAAGACACCAGGGTTTGTCTAAGGAAATATTTTTGTACAATAGGATTTCGTTTAGTTGACACAGAGAAAGAATGGACTGCTCATTTGAAAAAAATTGGAAGTACTTGTGCATATACACATGACAGATAAAATTCTTTATTATGTCTTACATTTTTGTATACTGTATGAGTTGCAATCGTATTACAATGCCTAACAGAGTGTATCAAGATGTAGTATACAGTTATTTTGCCCAGAGACCTTAAGTGGCGAACGAGTTCTGAAAATGATATTTTTTTCTGGAAATTGTTATTGTAAACATAGTTCCCTCCAAAATATTTCACGCTACAGGTAATTGTTTTTTAAATAATTATCGATAAATGTATGTAGGTTTTTTAATCGACCCCTGCAGTTGCATTTCAATGTAATGATAATTAGTGGCGATAATTATTAATGTTTCTTTCTGCCAGAGAAAATTACTTGATGGGTGGTTCTGACCAGGTTACGAACCCAGGACTCTTGAGTCAAAGTCCCTAACTGACACCCTCATCACGCTTCCGCCAGCCCCCCCCCCCCCAAAAAAAAAAAAAAAAAAAAAAAAAAAAATTATCGATCTACCGCCGAACACGTTGAATTTGTTGGACATACAATTCCCTTGACTTTACTGGTATTTGTTTCTAAACAATTGTTGTTACTTACGAACAGCAAGACATCTACTGTTGCTCACTGACGATTTCCGAGAGGAAGAGAAAGGTTCTTTCTGGAAAATTGTTAATGCATAAACATAGGATGACTCAATTAATTTCATATGCAAATTAGGAATAAAAAATAACAGGGAGCGGCGGTGGACGGCTTGGAGGCAGGCAGGGGCGGTGGTAGCCCAAGTGACCAGTTGGGGAGGCGGTCAAGTTGTTTACAAAACTCTTGTGTTAAGTGCAAGTACATGTTTCATATCAGTTATTATTCCAGATAATTGTACTGTCCAAACTAAGGTTACTTGTTATTTGTCATCCATCCTTAAGAGCATCATTGTCTTACTACGTCCAAGTACATGTTCAGTGTCAATCATCCTGTCCTTCTGGGAAGTGCACTATTTTTCAAGTGTGGACGGGTGTGGAGGGGGGGGGGGGACTAACGATACATCGGCGGTCGGGCAAGTGGCCTAGGTTTTAGGAGTGGAGGGTAACGGTGCTTCGCGCAATGCATTATGGGTAGAATGTCAGTGGGCCGTAACCGGCTTTACTATACTGTTAGCGATTCCTTCATCTTCAGAATCAAATCAAAGTCACAAGGACTAAAGTGCTGAGAGTATGGTGGATGGTATAGTACCTCCCAGACCCATCAACCGAACAGACCAGCCACAGCTTTTGCTGTACGCGCCCGTGCTTTGGCATGCAAAATGATGGGTGGGTTGTGCAGAAAGTGTTGCCGCTTCTTTCGCAAAGCTGGTCGCAGGTGATGCTCCAAACACGAACAGTAATACTGCACATTGACCTGCCCGATGCACGCCTGCCACAGTTTGCCGACCAGGCCCGTCATAAGCCATGCAGGGGCCCATGGGCACTCAGCGTTTTGGTGCCCTTAAAAAAACTAAATGAAAACATTAGAATGGTGTACATTTATGTCGGAGAGAATTTCGATGTCAGAAATAATGTAACTGTGCATAGAGAACAATCAGACGACATATTTAACTGGCCTCGTGCTACGAATTTTAGAGAGACAATGTGATGAAATGAAGTAATATCACTCTCTGAGAAATGGAAAAATTCTTAATTATTACTGGTTGTGTCTGCTATTCTGGTGTTAGAAATTTAGGTTACAGGTTGCATTCTTGGCTAGAGGGCCATAGGGACGATGTGAGGGATTCAACTGTACACATTAAAATAACATGAAAATAAATATTAAAATGCAATACTGGTAACAAAAAAGGAAACGTGTTTTGTAGCTCTTTCACTTACCTCGCCTGGGGAAAGACAGCTGCGCACGCTTCTCATGATTCAATTTGATTGCAGAGGGACACCAATAAAAGTTTCGTGGTAATCCAAGTTGACATTCTACATAATGTTGATGATGATGATGACATTGGAGCTTGTGAAGTCGTGTGTAGTAATAAGCTAACTCTATAGATTTCGTCAGTTTTGTATATTTTAATGGCAGCCTCGCTGTGAGTGCACAAGATGAAGAGATTATTGCTGATGTGTGCCAACATTGCAGCGATGATCAAGAAGGTAAGTGAGATTGATGGAGATGACGACATTAATCTTGAAACACCTGAACTGAGTGAATTGTTTTGTGCAATCGATCTGTGTAGGCGTTAAATTAGTGCAAAAAATTTGTTGTGAAAAATATCTGAAATAATTAATAAATTCGCAAAATGAGGTGTATGCATATAATGCATGGAAGGTGAAACAAGCCAAACATTTTAATCCCTTTCAAGCACGATCAAGTTCAAAATAACATCTTGTTAAAACAGTGCGAAGTGCTACATTACATTATAGTATCTAATGTTTTTTAAACAGGACCAAATTTTAAGATTTTATTTAAATACTGCATTCTATCTTTATTGTTTATAAATTTTATAAATAACAGCCCCACTCAAACCTTTATTTTCACTAAAAAATAAAATAATGGTATAGCATTATTGGCTGGGAGATCCTGTCTGGATTATTCGTCCGCCTAGTGCAAGTGTTTTTACTTGACGCCATTTGGGCGACTTGTGTGTCAATGATGATGAAAATGATGATAAAGACAACACACAACAGCCAGTTTCCTGCTGGGAATCGAACCCGGGCCCCTGCGTGGGTTTCAGCAGTGCTGTCGACTGAGCTAATAAATAATAATAATCTGTAACTGACTTCTAAGTAATTTTGAGTTACAAGTAATATTTCCCCTTTGACATACGTTTAAATTAGGTTCTGCTGTATTTAAATTTTTTCTCAATATCTCCGAGTTTTTTTCACCCTATTAGAACATAACTCAGGTGCAAATATTACGTATATAACACACTAAACATTTGTTAATATCTTTGTTTACAATAAGTTTTTTAGTAAATAGGCAACGGACATAAAAACTGCTCCTCACTAAGAGAAATCCCGGATCTGCGACTGAATATACAGTTAATCTCTGTTTTTCGAATTGAATTGTTAGTAATGGTATCTCTTATCTTGCGTCATTCAACAATGTTATCACATAAAATTCATCGTAGTAAAACGAAGTACTTTCTGTAATGTAACTTTACATCAAACTCAACCAAATAACGTAATTACTTTCATAGCAGGAGAGAAAAATGTCAAATTCAGCACACATCACAGGAAGCTGATAGGCAGACTGCATGAGACTCATGACCAGTGCAAGCGGCTTGGCCGTGGCGCAGATGGTCAGCTGTCAGTGGAGAACACAGCCGGCCGCGGTGGCCGAGGTGACTGAGGCGCTCCAGTCACGGTCAGCACGGCCACTACGGTCGGGGGTTCGAATCCCCCCTCGGGCATGGATATTTGTGCCGTCCTAGTTCGTAAGTAGTTCATAAGTAGTTTGTAAGTTTAGGGACTGACGACCCCGTAGTTAAGTCCCATAAGCTTAACAAACATTTGAACATTTTTGGAGAACACAGCAGTCAAATGCGCCAACACCTGCCTCCAGCCGGTGCGGCGTCTATTCAGAGACAACTCCATCACAGAATAAGGAGTATACAGAAAGGAAACTCCCGCTGCAGTCTGTCGTCCAAAATTTAGTGCGCATGCGCGGAATCGGCCATCTTGAAAAGCAGTAAACGTGTTATCACTCCCTACTCTGTGGCGTGGTAATGCACCGTCTCTGTTAATTCTGTATTTCAACTGCCTGAATCACATAAAAGTACACAAGTATTTGGTACAGTGAAAAGAAAGTACTGTGTGTCAGTAGTTGGAGCTGTTCCGTTTTTATTATGAGCAGCAATAAAAGAAAAGGGGACTGATGGTGTTCAGCACCTAATTGTCACAATAATTCGAATACAAAATAGGATATAAGCTTCTTCACCTTCCCAGAAGATGCTGAGCAGTAAGTGAACGTCGCTATATGTGTAGTGAAAGTTAAATGTTATCAGTTTCGAATGAGAGCAATGTGTGCATAATTATAAAAAGTAGCCTTGCTTCTTCTCTTGACGATAACTCTCGCTGTTGCTGTTGCTGCAGCAGTTCAACAGCATCGAAATGTTGAAGTACATTTATATTTTATAAGTTTAATGTTGCAGGGAATAATATAAAATGAATGACAAAGAATAGTGCATAAGTAGGCAGGTAAAATTTTACTTACGGCATTGGAGGTGTAGTGTGCTAATGTTGGCAACGAATGCTCTTCGGATACTCAAACAAATAGATTAAGGGAAATAATTATTTTATGCTGTTGCTATGTGGTTGACAGATTCCTCTATATTCCCTTCTCCGATCAGTAAATTAATGATACTCCTAAAGGAAATACAACATTTATATATGCCCAGAAGTCATTAGTTTTGTGTCATCATGTTGTACTGCTAAGTCTGACTCAATATTTCAGTATTTTGTGCGAATTTATTCGTGTCAAATAAAACCTGGCAGTTGTAAAGTCACTTTCTTGTTTATAACTAATTTCCCAATCATAAGTCTGCGTTATTTGGGATTTTTCTAGATATAAGCACCAAATAAAAAGATCATCGATTCCACCGTACATTTTCGTTGTTGTATTAAAATTTAGGCCTATTTTTTTCGTTGGATTACAATTAGGTGCAAGAAGAGGGCTCAAAACAGATGAGAGTACAATGAAAAGCCGTTTCCTTTCGTAAAAGTCGGTGAGATTAGCTGCATTTCTGTAAAAAGTCCATTTCCAGCCAAAGTACTAAGTGGCTATAGTTCCGCGTTTACTTTTTTTCAATATGGCGTCGAGCGCAACGCTTGGTAACATACAGATCAAAGGCGCCGCCCCCAGCTTTCCCTTCTGTATGCTCCCTATTCTGTGACTCCATCCTGACATTAGCGGCCGGTTGGCACACAACTTCAAACGGCATATGCAGTGACAGTAACAGCTAGCACCAGTTTCATGAAACTGTAACAATAAACGGTTTGTTATAAATAACTGTTTTAAACATTTAGTTAAACAATATTCTCACATTCAGTTGGATAAAAATATTTTTCCAGTTTGAATTAACACAATTAAAAAAAATATTGTGAATGTGACCGTTCCCGAGCCCCCTTCAGGGGTCCACCCCGCCCCGCCATGGCCCTGGAACAGAAATTTAAAGTGCTGTAACAACAACGAATCACTTTATTTGTATAACGTTTTGCACTCAGTTCGGATAATCAAGTTTCTGAAATAGAGTGGCCACCTGAATCTTTAAGCTTAAAAATGGCAGTTCAAACGATATTATTGTTTAACTGGAAAACAACGGTAACGCTAACTGTAAGACTTCTTCAGGCAACATGAAAAAAGGAGAAAAGAGGGGAAATCTCTAAACCTGAACGTCCTGTGCATATAGTGCAAACATTTCGAGGCGAAATGCAAAATATGCCATATTTCCGTAATTTGGATGGTGTGCGATAGTCATCCATACATGACTAAAGAATTTTTTATTTTCAGTTGTTCTACATATTCTATCTTTCAGTGCAGTTGTTCAGCACTCAAAAATACACTGAATTATGCGTTATTGTTCAACAAGATGAAGGAATCGTTAATAATTTAAATTGCAATTATTCTGCTACGTTACAATAACATGTTTAATAGAAAAGATTAACGGTTATATACAAAGGAATCACTATACTCAGACGCCAAATTGTAATTATTTCACAGATAGGTAATAATGTGCAACTTCAATTCTGTACATCAAGATTATTATTAAAATACTGAAAATAGTGCCTTAAATAAGGTAAAGGCGATGGTGGTTGACACAATACCAGTAGTTGACACTTTCAAATGAAAGTTCTTAAAATAAGAAAATAGCGTTATTCAAAAATAGAGATTTGACTGTTGTTGTATGGTGGTGCCATCTACAGTGTAATTTGATGACTATCATATTTTTCTAGAAGCCATCTTGAAGTGGGTGCTTCTGTTTGTAACAGCATATTTGTGTTTTTCTGCTTTTGTTGATTTTCTTCTCGAAATCGATAAGGAGGTAAGTTTTTTTTTATGTGGTAAAGCAAACATAAGATATTATTAATTTTTTGTGTGTAGTGTTTTAGGTGGTTCCAGTATTAAACAAAGACAGTAAATTTGTGAATTTAGGTTATGGTATGGTCAGGGATCAGGTGTGAAGTACTGGTGCTAACATGGTCCTTATTTTTAGTAGTTGACATATCTGCCAACTACTGAGTTCAAAATCTTTTTCATTACCTCTTTCATTCCCTGCTTCCTCATAAGCTTAGCTCTGTGGAGTTTGTGTGAAATTTATCTTTGCATGTATAGCTCCATTAGTTGACACCCTATGTCAACCACTGATTCATACCACGTCAACTACTGGCATTCAAGTAATGTGAATTTCTGACGTTATGTGTTATATTCTTTAGGTCATTTATAATGCCTCCTGTAAAAGGTAAGATGCTCAGTTATCCAGAGAAACAAATGCAGCTTGCCATTGATGCAGTACTTAATGGAATGCCTGTTTCTACAGCAGCAAAAAGTTTCTCAGTTCTTCGAATTACTTTAATGTACAAAGCCAGAGGGAAGACGCCTAGAAGTAATCGTATGGGTCCTGATACAGTTCTTACCAAAGAAGAGGAGGAGATATTAGTACACTGCATAAGTACTGTGGCTATGGCCGGATTCCCCCTAACAAAACTCGAACTTCTGGACAGTGTGCAGCACCTGATTGAACAACTGAAACGTAAAAATCCCTTTGTTTGTAAGTACACAGAGAAAACTTCGTACAATACTTTTCTGAAGCACCATCCGAATATTGGGATTATAATGGCACAAAATCTGACATAAAGCAGGGCAGTAGGGAAACAGGAAGCTATAAGAAAATGGTTTGATGGGATAGATAAATATTTAATAGAGAACAATTTTAAGTCAATTATTCAGAGTCCTGAAAGAGTTACGGTTTTTAATGTAGATGAAACTGCTTTCTTTCTAAACCCCAAAGGAGACGAAGTGTTGGCCCTGAAAGGAGAAAAAATGTGTACCATCAAGTGATTAGTAACGAGAAAGAATGTATAACGGTTTTGTTGACTGGAAATGCAAAAGGTGATTTAGAACCTCCATTGACAGTGTTTAAATACATTATAATACCACAGGAACTAGCAAACAGTGTACCAAAACATTGGGAAATAGGTAAATCTGAAACAGGTTGGATGACAAGTCCATTATTCTTTGAAATTATAACGAATGTGTTCCATCCGTACCTTCTAGAAAAGAAAATACTACTGCCAGTCATTGTGTTTATTTATGGCCATGCGTCACATATCACCTTACACACTAGTAAGTTTTGTAATGCGCATGGGATAATACATTTAGCTTTGCTTCCAAATTCTACACATCTTCTTCAATCTATGGATGTCGCTGTCTTTCATTTGTTAAAGGAAAGTTGGAAAAACAAGGTACATCAGTGGAGATTGGAACATTTGCTTCAACCAGTGCTTAAGAAGATCCATTTTTCATCCTTATTGGAACAAACTTTGGATGAGTTCATTAAACCTTCTGTCCTGCCGAGTGGATTCAGGAAAACTGGACTTGTTCCATGGGACCCAGAGGGTTTAGACTACTTAAAAATTCCATCAGTGAGTGATGTTGTTATACTTACTACTCACAGATTTGCCACTTCTGAAGAATTAAACTTGAGAGTTCGATTAGAGGTTCTACAAAATACATTGGGAAAGATAAACTTTTAAGTTTTGAGACATAAAGTGATGTGTGGGAAGAAAATATAAATGAACAGTCTTTGTTTTTGTTTTGGAAGGAAATTAAAAATGATTGTCATAATTCTATCCTTTCACAGTCTGTTGATGTCGATGACACAAACAACTGTGTGGCAAATCAAAATGAAAAAGTGGAGGAAGGAAATGTCCCCGCAGATGTAATCGAAGTAATCGAAAATAAAATTAAAAAAATAAAAACTACAGAACCATCAGTTTAATAAGTCATGGTTGCAAAATATTAACACGAATTATATACAGAAGGATGGAAAAGCTGGTAGAAGCCGACCTCGGGGAAGATCAGTTTGGGTTCAGGAGAAATGTAGGAACACGGGAGGCAATACTCACTTTACGGCTTATCCTAGAAGATAGATTAAGAAAAGGCAAACCAACATTTCTAGCTTTTGTAGATTTGGAGAAGGCTTTTGACAATGTTGATTGGAACAAACTATTTCAAGTTCTGAAGCAAGCAGGAGTAAAATATAGGGAGCGTAAGGTTATTTACAACTTGTACAAAAACCAGACAGCGGTTGTCAGAGTTGAAGGGCATGAAAGGGATGCAGTGGTTGGAAAGGGAGTAAGACAGGGTTGTAGCCTTTCCCCAATGTTGTTCAATTTGTACATTGAGCAAGCTATAAAGGAAAGCAAGGAGAAATTTGGAGAAGGAATTAAAGTTCAGGGTGAAGAATTGAAAACATTGCGTTTTGCCGACGACATAGTAATTCTGTCAGAGACAGCAAATGACCTGCAAGAGCAATTGAACGGAATGGATAGTGTGCTGAAAGGTGCATATAAGATGAACATTAACAAGAGTAAAACTAGGGTAATGGAGTGCAGTGTAAGAAAATCAGGCGATGCTGAAGGAATTAGGTTAGGTAACGAAACAATAAAGGAGGTAGATGAGTTTTGTTACTTGGGCAGTAAAATAACAAATGATGGTCACAGTACAGAGGATATAAAATGCAGAATGGCAATGGGTAGAAAGGCGTTTTTGAAAAAGAGAAATTTGTTAACATCTAATATTGATTTAAGCCTAAGGAAGTCCTTTCTGAAGGCATTTGTATGGAGTGTTGCCTTGTATGGGAGTGAAACATGGACGATAAGCAGTGTGGACAGAAAGAGGATAGAGGCTTTTGAAATGTGGTGCTACAGAAGAATGCTGAAGATTAGGTGGGTGGATCGCGTAACTAATGAGGAGGTACTGAACCGAATTGGGGAGAAAAGAAATTTCTGGCATACCTTGACTAAAAGAAGGGATAGATTGGTAGGACACATTCTTAGACATCAAGGAATTGTGAATTTAGCATTGGAGGGAAGTGTGTGGGGTAAAAATCGCAGAGGGAGACCAAGAGACGCGTATAATAAGCAGATTCAAGTGGATGTGGGTTGTCGTTCTTATGAGGAGATGAAAAGGCTTGCTCAGGATAGAGTAGGGTGGAGAGCTGCATCAAACCAGTCTCTGGACTGAAGACCACAACAACAACAGAATAAAAATAAAAAACAAACAAACAGGAAGACATGAAAAGCTTGGCAGACAAAAACCAAAATAAAGAAAGAGAGGAAACTAATGTAACAGACCTCACACCCAATAATTCAATGAAAAATGCTCATTTTCCTTGGTGTGCTTCTAGTGGAAATAATACGAAGTCAGGGGACCAACTAATCCCCTCCCCATTGAAATGTGCATTACTTTTTATTTATTTATATTTATTTTTTATTTTATTTTACTTTTTTTGCCACAGAATACAGAAAAACAAGGGAAAAGGAGATTAAGAGATAAACTTCCAAGTGTTGTGACATCCAACCAGTGGCAGGAATATCATCATAAGAAGGAGCAACTCAAGCTACAAAGAGAAAGACTAAAAGCTGAGAGAGCAGAAGCACAAAAACTGAAGAAGGAACAGTCTGAGATCACTAAGAAACTCAAGAAGCGAACTAAGGCAGAAAACTGCAGAAAGGCAAAAGTGTACAAGAAGAGAGCAATTTCAGTGTCCTCGGATTCTGAAGATTGAGACTGGAGTGAGTGAGGCAGCAGTTTGGATGGCATTTGTATTCTCCCTGATAGTGATTCGCAGACATCTGACGGCAAGGAAGAGAACCATTCTGATCAAACAATTATAACGGAAAAAGAAACAGCAAACATAGAAGAAAACAGGAATTTTTTAAAAATAAAAACGGCGAATTTCGTCTTGTTTCTTTTCCTGGAAAGAAGAGATATTTTAAATATGTGTGTATTATTCAGCGTGTGTTTGAGGATGATGAAATAGAAATAATGGCTCTAAAATCTTGCAACCGCCAGAAAAAAGTTTTTTATGTTGATGAAAATGATGTTAGTGTTATTAGTCCATCACAGGTTATTGACAGCGGCGTAGCGGGAGGGGGGGGGGGGCATGGCCCCTGGCGACACATATTTGGGGCGGCAGAGCTGCGTCTTTCTCGACGATATCAAGTATATTCTATGATAGGGTGTCCATACTCCACTCGTCCCGTTTTTCCCGGGACAGTCCCATTTTTCTGTAATGTCCCGCTGTCCCGTAAGTTTTTATGGGGCGCTCAAATGTCCCGTTTTTTGTGGTTACGCTTGGCTAAAGTATTTTATGATATCAGCTGTTTATAATGTTTAATTAATTGCGCAAATAAATACGCTGGGAAGCGCCGCCGGTACCACTTGTTATCAAACTTTCTGTTCTGAATATTACCAATCTACCAGCACTTCCACACACATACAGTTAGGGTGGAATCTCTCAAATATTTCTGTGAGTTTACTTAACTGATTACAAAACTGTAGGCTACTCGCTCACTCGCTTACTGTCAAAAGACACTTTAATGGCGTATCATGTGCTGAATTTCATGAGACAATGTGAAAAGTAAATGCACTTCTCGATAAAATACATAAAAGTGAAAAGTATAGTAACAGTGAAGCAGAAGAAATGTAAACATTGATTGGGGACATTTTAGTGTACGTTGAAAAGGTAGCCGGCCGCAGTGGCCGAGGTGACTGAGGCGCTCCAGTCACGGTCAGTACGGCCACTACGGTCGGGGGTTCGAATCCCCCCTCGGGCATGGATATTTGTGCCGTCCTAGTTCGTAAGTAGTTCATAAGTAGTTTGTAAGTTTAGGGACTGGTGACCCCGTAGTTAAGTCCCATAAGCTTAACAAACATTTGAACATTTTGTAAAGGTAAAAATTGTGCCCCGTTTGTTTTCTTAATTGTCCCAGGTTTTTTCTTGATATTTTTAAAATGTTCCCCTTTTAATAAAAATGAAATGGAAACCCTACTCTATGAAGGAGAATTCAAAGACACATATTTGTCAAGAGATTACAACGTCTGTTTATTAAGTTGCATATAGATACATTTTTAACCTCCCATCATATTTTTCGTTGCGCTACGACAAATATTTCCATCTTCTAAATAAATCAATCCTATTGAAATCAGATCGCTTTAAATACTCATTCCTGGGCGAAAATAATCTGTGAAAAGGAATATATTTTCAAGAGTCTTCATCGAGGTCGTGTCAGCTGTTTACTCAGTTTGCTTATGAAACAAGTAAGACGTTTCCAGAATTTTGATTCACAAACTAAGATTGGAAAAATGTACACGAAACGCTTGATGTCAATTTAAAATGCAATACACTGTGTAAACGTAGTTGGAATAAAAGCATTCCAAACCAAGTTAAATGAATTTCTTTCCACGTTCTGCATGTTTTAGTCAACAACATACTAAACCAATGCACCCGCTCCTAAACATAGCAATTCATCCTAGAATTACGTGGCACAGAGATGTTCGGAATAATAATTGCAATTGCTTTCAAAATCATCAAAGGAGGTGTTATCGTCAAAAGAGTGAGACCGATCGCAGGCATGAGGCAACATCGGTGAAGTGTCTCGGCGGCCATAATAAATGGTATATACAAAGCAAAAGGAGATTACAAATAATGACTGTTATTACATTATTGACCAAATGTTCTTAAAATATATATCAAATTCACAAGTTTTTTTGATTTCGTAACTTTCTATATGACATGATACCTAGGACGTTAGAGACGTACGAATCCAGAACGTAGTGACTGTCGTATACCCGTACATGGTTACTGACACAATTTTTCGTGTCTCCACTGGGTAGTA
Source organism: Locusta migratoria (assembly GCA_026315105.1). NCBI lineage: Eukaryota > Metazoa > Arthropoda > Insecta > Orthoptera > Acrididae > Locusta > Locusta migratoria. The sequence goes on along the minus strand of CM048755.1, from coordinate 76,047,586 downwards.
CATCTACACCTAACACAGGAATTGGCAATTAGATATTGCGAGTAAACTTGCGATTTAAATTATTTCGACCACTGTAATTCGTTAACATCGTTGAATAGGAAGCAATGAAGTTGTGACTGCCCTTCCCGTGTTTTCGGCACATCTGCGTACCGTCCGTTGTCCTCGTCCCTATGACGCAAGCAGCGCGTGCTCATCGCTGCAGCTCTTTCAACTTTCGTGTTTGTGATATTATTTGTTTTGATATGGAACCAGAAATATGAATGAGTAGTTTGAATTTCAGTTTTAGTTCCGACAGTCCGCGTCCGAGAGTTTATGACTTTGATTACTTTTTACATGAAGATTTAGGACTTCGTGATGAAGAAATTATAGGTATGCAGTACGACTTTCTGATCAACGCCTACTATGTGAAACTTCGTAACGAAGAAGTGTGTCTCCGTATTATGAATCTGACAAACGAGTCTGCTGACTACAAATCTGGTGATGGCACTGTGAGTCGTGTAACAATTAAGTTTTCCAGCTTAGGTTTGCGTAATGTGAAGATTTACAACTTGCCTTTCGAAATCACGAACCAAAGGCTTAAAGATTCTTTATCTGTGTCTGGGACTGTGTTCACTATTACCGGCAAGCGATGGGCCAATAACAGATTTTTTAATGTTGAGAACGGAGTTCGAACAGTTTGCACGGAGCTCAAACGACATATACCATCAGAATGAAACTTTCACTCTGCAGCGGAGTGTGCGCTGATATGAAACTTCCTGGGAGATTAAAATTGTGTGCCGGAACCGGGACTCGAACCTGGGACCTTTGCCTTTCGCGGGCAAGCGCACTACCGACTGTGCTATCCCGACACGACTCACGATGCCGCCTCACAACTTTACTTTAGATATCCATTCTTCCAGCAGTGCTAGTCTTGCATGGTTCGCAGGAGAGCTACTGTGAAGTTTGGAAAATAGGAGGCGAGGTACTGGCGGAAGTAAAGTTGTGAGGCGGCATCGTGAGTCGTGTCGGGATAGCACAGTCGGTAGTGCGCTTGTCCGCGAAAGGCAAAGGTCCCAGGTTCGAGTCCCGGTTCCGGCACACAATTTTAATCTGCCAGGAAGTTTCGACATATTTATATTTTATATTTCATATAATATATATTTATATTTCATATAATATTAGTTGGGTGTTTTTACCGGCCCCCCAGTGCTGCTGTAGCAGTTTTAGAATCATTCAAGGAAAGTCTACACCACACCAGGTAGTGCATAGGTATCCGGGCCATGTAATATTAGTCGGAGGTGACTTCAACCTTAAGAGTATAGATTGGGACCTCGCTAGTTACATTTCAGGCGGTACAGAAAAGCAGTCTTGCGAGCTACTTTTGGACACATTCTCCGAAAACTGTCTTGAGCAGTTAAACCGGCAACCCACGAGCAATGGAAATATTCTAGACCTTATAGCCACAAACAGGCCTGACCTTATTAACGATGTCTGTGTAGAGACAGGAATTAGTGAGCATGATATCGTCATAGCGTCGATGGTGACCAAAGTTCAAAAAAGAACACGCAAATGATGACAGGCAAAAGTTAGTAGAGATTCGTGCGTATATAAAAAGATCGATGCGTGAAGCATACAATAATTATCACAGCCATACCTTAGCAAAAGATCTTTCCGAGAACCCGAAAAAATTCTGGTCCTATGTAAAATCGATAAGCGGGTCAAAGCCCACTGTCCAGTCACTAGTTGATCATTCCGGGGCAGTAATAGAAGAAAGCAAACGGAAAGCTGAAGTTCTAAATTTAACCTTTAAGAAATCTTTCACGCAGGAGGACCGCACAAATATACCATCATTTGATCAACGTACTAATTCCGAAATGGGGGACATAGCAATAGGTATTTCCGGTGTAGAGAAGCAGCTGAGAGAGCTAAATACGAAAAAGTCTGCTGGTCCGGATGGAATACCATTTCGGTTTTACAAAGACTATTCTGCGGCATTGGCCCCCTACTTAGCTTGCATTTATAGCGAATCTTTAATTCAGCGCAAAGTTCCTAGTGATTGGAAGAAAGCGCAGGTGACTCCCGTGTGTAAGAAATGAAAGAGAACTGACCCATACAATTACAGTCCAATATCGTTGACATCGGTTTCATGTAGAATTTTGGAGCATATTCTCAGTTCGAATATAGTAAATTTCCTTGAAACGGAAAAGCTTCTTTCCATGAATCAGCACGGGTTTAGGAAACACCGTTCATGTGAAACTCAGCTTGCCCTTTTCTCACATGACATCTTGCAAGCCATGGACGAAGGGCAACAGACGGATTGTGTTTTTCTCGACTTCAAAAAGGCGTTCGACACGGTGCCACACTGCAGACTGCTAACTAAGATACGAGCTTATGGAATAGGTTCACAGATTTGTGACTGACTGGAAGACTTCCTAAGTAATAGAACGCAGTACGTTGTCCTCGACGGCGAGTGTTCATCAGAGACGAGTGTATCGTCAGGCGTGCCCCAGGGGAGTGTGATAGGACCGCTATTATTTTCTATCTATATAAATGATCTGATGGACAGAGTAAGTTGTAATTTGCGGCTGTTTGCTGATGATGCTGTGGTGTATGGGAGGGTGTCGTCTGTAACTGACTGTAATAGCATACAGGTTGACTTAGACAAAATTTCTAGCTGGTGCGAAGAATGGCAGCTAGCTCTCAATGTAGAAAAATGTAAGGTAATGCGCATGAGTAGAAAAAACAATCCTATAATGTTCGAATACAGCATCAGTAGTGAGCTTCTTGATGCGGTCGCGTCGTTAAAATATCTAGGCGTAACATTGCAGAGCGATATGAAATGGAACGAGCATGTAAGGACAGTTGTGAGTAAGGCAGACAGCCGACTTCGGTTTATTGGGAGAATTTTGGGAAGATGTACTTGACCTGTAAAGGAGACCGCGTATAAAACGCTTGTACGACCACGTCTTGAGTATTGCTCAAGTATTTGGGACCCGCAGCAGATCGGTTTGAAAGAAGACATATAGGCGGTTCAGAGGCGAGCAGCTAGATTTGTTACCGGTAGGTTCGACCAATGCGCGAGTGTCACGGAAATGCTCCGGCAACTCAATTGGGGATCGCTGGAAGAAAGACAACGTTCTTTTCGTGACTTTCTGTTAAGTAAATTTAGAGGGCCGGAATTTGATGCTGAGTGTAGTACGATATTGCTGCCGCCTACTTACATTTCGCGTAAAGATCACAAAGACAAGATAAGAGAAATTAGGGCTCGTACGGAGGCATATAGGCATTCTTTCTTTCCTCGTTCAATTTGGGAGTGGAATAGGAAAGGAAATGCCTAGTAGTGGTACAGTGTACCCTCCGCCACGCACCTTACGGTGAATTGCGGAGTATGTATGTAGATGTAGACATATACCATCGTTTGCAATTGTGCGAAATTACAAAGGATTGGTGGTGTATGAGGACCAACCTCGTACTTGAGCCGTCTGCAATTCAGCCAGCCACATGCGTGCACAATGTCCACGTAGACGCCCTGTGCAAGTGACGTATTTTGGCCGGCCGCGGTGGCCGAGGAGATTGCGGCGCTTCAGTCACGGTCTGCACGGCCACTACGGTCGGGGGTTCGAATCCCCCCTCGGGCATGGATATTTGTGCCGTCCTAGTTCGTAAGTAGTTCATAAGTAGTTTGTAAGTTTAGGGACTGATGACCCCGTAGTTAAGTCCCATAAGCTTTACAAACATTTGAACATTTTGACGTATTTTGTTGATAACGAGCACGGCGCGGCCGTTTTGACGCCACGCGCGGGCCCTGCGCCCGTGCCGGAAGCGGAACAGGTGGCGTCTATGCAAGCAGACGCCAACCCCAGGAGCCCACTGCGCGTGAAAGAGAAGTAGCAACTGACAATGTAGTACCGCAGTCACTGACTACAGAGGAACCTTCTGAGACGACGACAGTTCCCGCTGTCGCCACGGAAGCGATACCCGCAAATGTTTCACTTCAGGAGCAAACAGAAAATGCTTCCGACTTGCCATCCACACCCACGGACATTGCCTCTTCGCCGGAACAGAAAAAAGCTACGAAAGGAAAATCAAAAGCTGGCACACAAGCTTCGACGAGTAACAAGAAGATACGAGTCGCGCGCCGACAGCACGTGGAGATTCACGAACAGCTCAAACAGAAAGTAACCAGGGCTGCCGCGAAGCATAAAGGAGGGGAGGCAGCCACGCACGACTTTTCTGACACTCACTACGTTTACATGCAACACATCTTCCGGAAGACGAAAACCGATTTTCGTAAACCGTTTTTCGCTGTCGTGCTTACATGGCACAGCCTGAATCGGATTTCCTAATCCACTTAAGATGGCGGCTGAAAAACAGCTGATTCAGTCCCCGATTTAGTCAGCATAATCGCTATTTTTCTTTATTTAAATACACAGATTCATGATCACTCTAATATTAATATTTTTATTTCACATTAGAAATTATCACTGTCAATATGTGCCGAAAATTCTTACCCAAAAGAAAAAGAAAAACACAATCTGACAAGCCAAGAACGCTTCAAAAACGATTGCGTTTACATGGGCACGAAAATCGATTGTGGAACTGGAAAACCGCTTTAGAGAAGGAGATTTCCAGAATCGATTTTGGAGTGCTTACATGACCATCCAAAAGCGGAATTGGGAAATCGGTTTACGAAATCCGGTTTTGGGAGCCCATGTAAACGGGGTGACTGTTTCGGAGACCGCCACCGCCGACCACGAGGCTATGGACACCGAAAGTCCGCGCCCACCTCCTCCCCAACCCCCAGGAGATGAGGCCTGCTGGGATGACGACGAGCCCAGTGGCCAATGAACAGCCTTAATTCCGTCGACCCCATGAACAGACACCAAACTTATAACGTAACAACCGTTAACATCCAGCGTATTCAGACTACTCTAAAGTTACGCTCCCTGCAGGATTGCTTATATGGTACTCAGGTTGGTATCGCACTCCTTCAAGAAGTTTTAACCGATATTTCCATCCCCGGCTACGTCACGATTACCAATATTAGTGCAGAGGACTCAACAGGTTCTGCAATTATGTACCGAGACGGCATCCATGTCACAGATAAAAAAATTCTGAGCAATGGAAGGGGCATATCCTGTCAGACAAATGGATTATTAATTGTTAATGTTTATGCGCCCTATGGTAGTGGCCATCGACGACAAAGAGCCGACTTTTTCCGAACTGATGTACCCGAATTAATCGGCCTCCATACCGATAATATCCTTCTTGGAGGAGATTTCAATTGTACGATTCACACCAAGGACCAGATTCCAAACTCTAACATTTGCGAAGAACTTAAGCATCTAGTTGTCGGCCTTCACCTTTGCGATGCTTGGGAGAAGCTACACGGGCACCAACGCGCCTATACTCATGTTACCCACTGCTCAGCGAGCCGAATAGAGAGAATTTAAGTTTCGCGCAGTATACAGGAGGCAGTTGTAAATGATGACATTGCACCCATAAATTTCTCCAATCATTGTGCCTATCAAGTCTATGTGAACCACCAACGAACCACCTTTCACCGCAGGAAGGGTTACTGGAAGCTCAATGTTAGTCTTTTACGAGATGAGGAGCTCGATGTGGAGATGGCGCGTGCCTGGCAGCAAGCTCTCCGATCTCGACCCCGCTTCAACACGACACTGGACTGGTGGGTCAATATTGCTAAGCCTAAATTAAGATCCACAATTATGTTATATTCCAGGCAAAAAGAGTATTGGCGCAAACAGACGACTGAAACGTATTTTCAGGCTTTGCGTGATCTGTATGAAGACGCAAATGTCCCCAATCCCGTGACCGCGTGCAACATTAAGAAGTGTAAAGCTAAAATAACTACGCTTCAGAGGACGAAAATGGAAAGCTATATCGTTCTTACACAACCCAAGAACGTTGCGTCAAGAGGAACAGCTGCTCTATACCATCTACTGAGAACGTTCAAACGTCGCAATTCAACTTTCTTTACCGACATTACGGATGCTGAAGGGCGCAAACTCATCAGCACCCGCGCATTTTAGTGACCTCTATAGGAAGCACCCTGTCGACTTACAAACCTGTACCGCTCTGACACGTAGGATACCCACTCGTCTCTCGCCGGAAGATACTGCTGTACTTGACTCGCAATTTGACAAAGATGACATCCACGATGTCGTCCGTGCAGCGGCAGAAAGAAAATCACCAGGGCCAGACGGTCTTCCCGCAGAATTCTACAAGCATTACTGGACGCTTGTTGGTGACACGCTACTTTCCATCGCCAACGAAATTCCAGAGGCGGGCAATGTGCCCTCAGACTTTAAGGAGGGCATCATTGTTCTTGTCCTGAAGAAGGGGAACAGCAAAAAACTGACTAAAATGCGTCCCATTACGTTACTGAATGCTGATTTTAAAATTATCACAAGAGCTATGAAGACACGCATTCAGAGAGTCTTAGGCACGATTCTGGGAGACCATCAGCATAGTGCCATTCCCGGGAAGAGCATCATACACGCTGCGTGCACACTTCGAGACATTATCGCTACCTATGCGGACTCCAAAGAATCGGCTGCGCTTCTTTTTTTAGATTTTGACAAGGCGTATGACCGGATTAGTCACGAGTACTTCTAACGATGCAAGAGATGGGTTTTGGGTGCCGCTTCATGAATGCCATACGTAAGGTCACCACTGAAGCAAAGTCTCGCGTCCTGATTAACGGTCACTTTAGCCAACCTGTATGAATTGAACGGTCTATCAGGCAGGGATGTCCCTTATCGATGGTATTATATGCCCTCGCCGTGGAACCCCTGCTCACCGTTATCACAGAAGAGACGTCAGGGCTGGTGATTTGGTAGCCTTAGGCACCGCTGTATCGCTTATGCAGACGACTTCTACATTGGGGTCTCATCTCAACAACATCTCATGGCTATTGACCGAGCAACTCACGATTTCGTAGTGTCCACAAGGGCCAAGCTGAGTGATAACAAAACTGTCATCCTGCATATTGGCGCGGGTTTGCGCAACGCAGCTAGCCTGGATTGGTGTTCTGCTAACGGCAGCCATAAGTCACTGGGCACCCAGCAGGATATATAAGGAACTGGGCGGACATGTTGAATAAGATTCGAGCAGTGCTTAAAATATACAGGGACAGACAGCTTAATATCCTGCAAACGGTCCAAACCATCAGACTTACGATTGTCAACACATTTAGCTATCTCGCACAGCTATCTGCCAGCCCCGCCTCCTGACGTTGCTAGCATTCAGAAGGCCCTTTGTTGGTTTGTCATGAGGAACAATATCTTCAAGGTCGACTTCGAGACGTCGGTCTTGCCACTTACGAAAGGAGGTCTCAACTTGATTGATGCGAGATTGCAGAGTACAGTACTACTAATCAATCGCTTCCGGAAGACTATCGTGGCTCCTCAGGACAGCACTACCAAGATCTTGTTCGCTAAATGAAGCCCAGGCCAACTTGAACCTCCCGTTAATATATCGACAATTCCTCCCATCTTTATTTACATACAACAGTACTGCTTGAATTTCAGCTATGTTTATAAAGGCTGTTCGTCCCATTCAAGAACCACCAGGCTAACGAACAAGGCAGTCTATGAATTCTTAACAACTACAAACCGAAACCCTGTGGAACGGAAATGGCCGAATCACAGTTGGAACATTATCTGGAGAAATATTTTTAGCGACCTTCTCCCCAGCGCGATTCAATCAGCGTAGTATATGGTCGCAAATGACAAGATATCAACAAGTGACAAGCTACACAAAATACATCTCGCAAATCAGCCGACCTGTGGTAGATGTGGCTTTGTGGATACTTTAATTCACCGCCTCACCTGCGGGCCTGCGAAACAAGTCACCGACCTTCTGTGCAGAAGATTGGCCATAATAGATCGTACCACTGCAACGCACATTGACAAGACCGAACTTCTGTGGCCGCAGAAGTTACGCTACCCCAGAAGCAAGAACAACGCAGCGACCTGGATGCTAGGCCATACCATTGGCTATCTAATTCAAAATCGTGTCGCCAATTATACCGACTACTGTACCTATATTGAAATTGAAAATTTTAAAATTAAATCTGACTTGGACTACCATAAGAAATATGGAAACATGTTGGACATTATGATATCCCGAATCTGACGGCCGTATTAGCAATGAAGATATTCAGTAAGCTCCGAATGGACGGACACACAGAAGAATGAAATCTTTAGTTAAAGCATTTTATATATATATATATATTTCTTTACGTTTTTCTATTCTTTCCTCGGAAAGGGTATGGAAGGCAGATGTTCATATTTATCTTTTCGTTCACTTTGGTTCCATATTTAATTTCGAACAGAATACTATTCAGGGTATTATGATTTTCCAATTTGTCTAGTGGCGATGAAGCCGGCCGAAGAAGGCGGCGTGAGTAAGGAAGGGCTGAAAGGGAGGTAGGAGGCCCATAAAAAATAATAATAATAATAATAATAAAAAGCGATCTAAAGCGTCTCGCTGCGGAGCGCGCGGTTGCTCGCCGTGGAGGTTCGAGTCCTCCCTGGGGCATGGGTGTGTGTGTGTTGTCCTTAGGTTAGTTTACCTAGGTTTAAGTAGTTTGTAAGCTACGGACTGGTGACCATGCAGTTTGGTCCGATAGATTTACTAACATTTGAACATTTTTTTCTTCGCTACATTACTATAATCAAAGGAACCGTTTGTATTGGTGACTATAGAAATACTCAACGGTTCGCCCTAATTTGCTAGACAAAGATATTTCGTCACAACTTCTTTGCCACAATGTTGCCAACTTGTGGGTTTTCTCCGTAAATTTAGGGGGACTCGGCTGTCTTGGGGGGAATTTGGAGGGATTTATACTTCAGGGGGAAATTTAGGGGGAAGTGTGCTTTCAGGGGAATTTTTAGGGGCTTCTCAGACATGAAAACGCATACCTATCAACATTTGTTTAGCCCTACCTTACAATGAAATGCTGTTATGTTTTCGTTGGCACTACCCTCCTTTAAAGGCGCTTCTGCAACGTCTACTGTACCGTACTGTTGTATTGGCGATTGTGAACTGAAGTTGAATACGCTGGAAGTGTATGTGTGTGTATTCAAGTGACTACGACTTCAAGAGAGAAAAAATATCCCCAGAGATACACAAAGGCGTGGGAATCAGATCCCTTGTTGAAAGGTACGTTTATTCTCAGTTTGTTAGATTTTATTAGCATAGCTGAACAGGGACGTTTATATAGCCTAACTTCTCCCTGCAGCCTATATACTACGGCTTACATCTTAGAATGTCATGCAGAAACTACTGCTTTTCCTTTTAGTGATTACCAAGGAGTAGAATATTAGTAATTAGGTTTTTGTTAAGAGACATTTAGAACGAATGCATTAATACGTCATGCAGAGCTTTATTGGAATGTTTTACCAACGAAAATGAATAGTCTAAGAAAGACACCAAAGCTGCTTTTTTATTGAAATGCTGACTAGTTTCGGGCTTTGTCCATTTTCTTAAGCCACATTATTATATGTTTGGACACTGTGTAGGCCACGATTTTTATTTCAAATAAGTTTTTTAAATTGCGGTCTGAGCACCATTTAGGTTTTTTTTAGGGGGAATTCACATACAATTTAGGAGAAAATAGAGCTTCAGGGTTGGCAACTCTGCTGTGCCATAGTTACAGACAAATCAGATCTCTCAGTGAAAAGCCTTTAAAACTACTACCTCTACAAACTAACACATGGATCTACTGTCAATCCAGAAAAAAGAACTTAATTAGTTCGTCTGAAACTGGTAAGCCCAAAAAATACAGTATGTCTGTCCACACGCAGACTTGACGCACCTGATGTAATGGGCACTGAAGTCGTACTGAAAAGAAATCATCACACGCCTAATACATGTGAAAGTATTCGCCCGACTTTAACCAGAATACCATAAGTTATTGCTATGAAAGCCCTGCAGGCTCATAAATTTTATGTCTTTTTTTTTTTTTTTTTTTTTTTTTTTTTTTTTTTTTTTTTTTTTTCGATTGTGGAATTTTATTTAAACAAATCTGTGGAAAATGTCAGTAATCAATCACAATTTCTGTTTTTACTTTTCAGAACTACCTACGAACTGTCATGAGAATAGCCACACTGTGCCCGAAAATTATGTAGCTCTGGAAAATAAAAACAAAAACTGCGATTGATTGGTGACACTCTCTACAGATTTGTACAAAACAGTCGCTGGACACATCTCAAAAATGGAGTCAAACCTGATTGAAGAAATCTAGCTAATTTTAATAAGCCTTGTGTATTTACAAAAATGTTCAAATGTGTGTGATGTGAAATCTTATGGGACTTATTGCTAAAGTCATCAGTCCATAAGCTTACACACTACTCAAATTATTCTAAAAAAAAAAAAAAAAAAAAAAAAAAAAAAAAAAAAAAAAAAAAAAAAAAAAAACACCACACACACACACATGCCCGAGTGAGGACTCGAACCTCCGCCAGGACCAGCTACACAGTCCATGACTGCAGCGCCTTAGACCGCTCGGCTAACCGCGCGCGGCAAGAACTTACAGTTAACGTAAATAAACACTTTTCAATCGTTGTGAACAGATAATATATTCAACGGAAAACAGTATACAGTAAATGTTGGCAGAGTGATAGTGTACGAGTAGATTTGTCAAACAAAAAGGCCGGTCGGAGTTTAATTGTTGTTCATGCAGACGCAGACATGTTTTTCATGGCTCAAAAACCCAAAACGTCTACGTATCATTCAGAAACGGTTAACAAAAATTTTGAAAAATACATCGAAACCCAACTTATACCACGCTTACTGCCAATGTCTTTATCCCTTACCATTACTCGCAGCATATTTACCCATTCCGAATACTTTTAGCCATTTTAGGTGTTGGACATTTTTGACTGTAGTAATGTTCAAGGATTTTTTTTCCGTAAAGCGGGAAGAATAAAACTCTCGGAAACTGCCATTAAAGGACTTAGCAAAATTGCTTTAGGCTTAACACATAATCGCAGTATCGAACATTGCATTCGAATTTACAAATTAGATTTAGTCTTTTGCAAAATTAGTTGTGAGTAAACGCACGGCGCTTAACAGGCTGGGCGGCCGGCGGGAAATCGAGGCGCCATGCTAAAGTTCCCGAAGCCCCCCCTTCTCACCCCCGGGGTTAGGTTTCGAATCCCCTCTTGAGCATGAATGTTGAGTTTGTCCTAATATATATATATATATATATATATATATATATATATATATATAAAGGGGGGACGGGGCAACAGATTTGCCGCCCCTCGGAAAGTGCCGCCCTGTGAGCAGTGGCGTAGCTATCATAGGGCTACGCGGGGCAGTGCCCCGGGGCCCCCAAGCTCTAGGGGCCCCTCGCCTCCGTGAGCGACATTCGAACAAGTTACAGTAGAGCGTCGAATTTATTTTATCTACTTTTTTTACTCTCCCATCCTACCGTCCATCACCTCCTCCTCCCCTCAAACCAAGTCTCCCACAGTAGCCGCAATGGGCCCCCGGGTGGCGGAACATTGCTTCTAATGCGGCCTTCAGGCGACACCACTCGTGAAGGATCGCGCGCCTCCGAATACTGTATACATAATATATTTAGAAGTGTACAGTTCAGTTATCCGAATAATCGGTTTTCCGAACATCCGTGTCCTCCAGTTACTTCGGATAATCGACGTTCTATTGTACATAATATTTTTGTTCAATGAAGGATTTTCCACTTTTAACTTTTCTGAACCCTGACCAACAAACCTCAAACGCACGAAGAGAAATCCAAAAATTATTCCCACCTCAGAATATGAACATAACAAGGTCGATTGCTTGCCCGCTAAGACGTTGATCCTGCCACCGTTAGCGTGCTGTCGGTTGAAGTCAGAGGTGCCATGGCTGACAATCTTTGCGAATAATTGTCAATGTCGCTGAATTATTAGCAGTGTGTTTGACATCACACGACGCGACCGCATTTAAATATGAAGTATCTACAATTTATTACTACAGAATGGTATCGAAAGCCACCCAGTAATTTTTGCGTGAAAACATAATAAAGTTTCACAGTTACAATTATATTAGAGACTACGATTAAGTATTATCTTCTGCATGACACACAATAATTTCTCTAATAGTATTTAGGTTTGCCTTATTATGTCGAACAATGGGTGGTAAGGACCTACTGATGAAGTAGTTTTGCACCTGTCTAGTTTTAAAGAGGGCCCTAATGTCATTTCTGCCCCGGGGCCCTTAGTGACATAGTTACGCCACTGCCTGTGAGGCACGTGCCTTGCACCGGCCCTGATTTACTTCTTAGTGCAAGGCTTCTTTTAGTTGAAACTATCTTACATTTATTAACTTTCGTTCGTTGTTACAGACACCTCAGAACTAATATATATATATATATATATATATATTAAGGGAAAATAAATTGCAGCATCCCTATCTTATTGTGATAAACACTGAAGCAATATTGTTACGTATCGCCAAAGCTTTTTTATTATTATTTATTTATTTTTTGCTCAATTCCAAAAATACGTCGGTGAGGGGGGGGGGGGTAGGGGAGCAAAATGAGGGCCGGCACCGGGTGGCAGAAATCTACGCTACGCCACTGGTTATTGACAAGCTTCCTTTACCACTATCAAATACTACAAATAAACATTGAAATATGAATTCCAAAACAGTATTGACTCTGATCTGTAGACTAAATTATTTATTTAGTGTCATCTTTTGAATATTTTTCCTGTCAACTACTGAAACTTTTGTGTCAGACTAGTGTCAACTACTGATGACTGCACTTACACTTTTGTTATTTTTTTTTTTTTTTTTTTACCATGTAATGTACCTTAACATAGAGAATTATAATAAATATCAAACACAAAAGATCAAAGAACCTGAAAATTAATTGTGTTTGTTCCCAACATCCACTTGTATTCATAAATATCAAATTAAAGTAGTTTCATTTCTTAAGGAGTTACCTTAGTACTCCCATGTTCGTTTTTCCATCCGTAGCATGTTTACCAGTGCAACTTAAACGTCTTCGGTGACCGGTGTGGGCATTTCCTAACAATGATAGCTTTTTGTGAACACGAATGTTAGCACTGAAATATTACCTAAGGCATTATTTGTTACATTTGTAATACAAACGACGACTAAACAATAACAAAGTTAGCTAAAAGCTTGAAGTGCTAATAACTCATACTCGCTCACCGTCTGCCCGGCTAGCTCAGTCGGTAGAGCATGAGACTCTTAATCTCAGGGTCGTGGGTTCGAGCCCCACGCTGGGCGTAAAATTTTTAACTCCAATATACGCCCTACGAAGATTCATATGGCGTAATATGCACGTCGGCAGCTTCCCGCACCGCGTGGCGCCGTGGCTTAGTTGGTTAAAGCGCCTGTCTAGTAAACAGGAGATCGAGGGTTCGAATCCCTCCGGTGCCTTGGCGTAATTTTTTTTTTACCTTCAATAAATGTCACAACAACTACGGAATAGTACACAATCTGCGTATTTCAAACGTGTACCTCTTCGTCACACCCGCTTACCTTGAACAAATAGTTCAACCTCGCCTCAGAAACACTCCGTAGAAAATGTACCTAGAAACATGAAGACAGTTTCTTTTTTAGGGGACTCACAAAATTCTGGTTTTTCTCAGTGCCGGACTAAGCCCTGTGTAGGCCCCTAGGCAATCCCAATCTTGGGGCCCCACTCCAAACTCATCCCTTAATAAGTTAATAATTTTCTAAAAAACAACAACAATATATTGGCAATAATAATAAAATATAGGTAATGCATATTAATAATAATAATAATAATAATAATAATAATAATAATAAAATTGCGGTATTTGACAACCGAAATATTCGTTTAAGTAATTAGTATATTCAGCCATCGTCTAAGATATCCGCTTACGAGCTACAATAAACTCAAATTTGGATATAAGAATAATGATAGCAACGTGAAATGAGACATTTTTGTGCAAATGTGTTTATTCAATAAAACAAACAATTATCAAGAGATCAATATACTTTGATTAATACAAAAATATTCCAGAAATTATTTAACAAAAATATGGGAATTAATAATCATTAAAAACACATTAAACATTTACTTTCCTCAATTATTTAACAGCAAAATCTTTCAAAATATCTTTAAAGTCTATATCCTGCAAGATATCATATTCTGTGGCCATAATGGCAAGCGAGTTCAAACGTTCTTGGGACATTGAAGACTGATGACAATTTTTAAAAACTTTTAGTTTTGAAGAGCTTCGCTCGCCCGTTACATTCGTAATCATGAGACACCTGTAAATTTTTAACGCAGTCATAACATTTGTGAACGTTGCTTGCACCATAATTTCAAAAATGAGTTTGTATGATCGAGATGCTTGGTCAGCTTTAAAATCTTCTAGTTGTGATGTGAAGAATTTAAAATGAATAATTTCGTCCACAAATTCCTCTTCGATGTCCTCAGAATTAATGTCTCTAAATCTCTGGGCAGCTTCTTTAATTTCATTATCAGACTTCAGTGGGAACTCAACCAGGAATCCAAAACGACAATGAACTTTATTATAAGCATTTATACGACGAGAAAGCTATGTACATAATTTATCCAAGTTTCAGTTTTGAATTTGTCTTTTCCTTGAAGCACAATCTCTACTGCATGACCATCGTCTTGGCATTTTGGTCTTTTGCGAAAACGTTTCCCTTCATCGGTGTATTATGGAAAGATTTTTCTCATCTGCCTTTTTCTCGTAGTCATCAAACAAATCCCTTTGTGATTATAGGAAACTGAGAAGCGATTTTAAGAGTTCCGCAGCCGTCTGAAGCTCTACTGCTTATCTTTATAGGGACGTATTAACGACATTTATCCGGTCTAGCCGGCCGCGGTGGCCGATGGGACTAAGGCGCTCCAGTCACGGTCTGCACGGCCACTACGGTCGGGGGGTTCGAATCCCCCTCGGGCATGGATATTTGTGCCGTCCTTAGTGTTAGCTAGTTGATAAGTAGTTTGTAAGTTTAGGGACTGATGACCCCGTAGTTAAGTCCCATAGACTATACAAACATTTGAAAATTTGATTTATCCGGTCTAGTATTGCAGTCCAGAAGTCTGCCAGGATGACGGTTTCCTTGTTTTACAACGCATTTAGTAAACAGCTAGCTTCGTGAATTGTCTTGAGCTTCTGATTCCTATCCTCAGCAATGTCTTGGAGAGATTACGGAAGTTGCTGAACCCTCGAGATAAGGCCTTCGCTGCATCAGCTCTAGCAGACCGCCTTGTGTTAGTCACTCTTTTTAAAACTACTGCTATCAACTCTAAAATTCCCAAATAGTTGCCATTATGTTCTATATCACTCACGCAAAGCAAGTCAACGCGATGATATGAATTTGATCACTGACACTACACTCTGAATAACTTGTTCCCAATATTCCTGTTCTTTATGTATCCGCAATTCCAAAGAATTGTTTATTACACCACGACTCCGTCTCCTACTGATCAGTGTCTGTACACACGTCCGATGTGCTACACTGTCTTCATGCATTTTCATTCGTTGCGATGCATTTTTCCAGCCAGAAAATCCCCCTGAAAACTGAGATTTGCATTTATGTATTTCACCAAATAAGACGCGTGGGAAACAGTACACATTCCCTGTGGAAGGAGAATACATGAGACATTCTCTCTTGATTTGTTCGCCACTAACGTGTTTCCGACGTACCATGTGGCGAGAAAACTTTCTTTTATAATCTTCGTAGCGTCTGCTTGAAGCCGAAAAATCACAGTCAAAGTGCTGACACTTCGCGGGGTCTCTCTTACACCAATAATCCTACACTTCATTGGTAATAGATCGCCACAACCAAATGTCACTTCGATATTCTGGTCCCAGATTTGTAATATTATTGTGAAATAACTGAACTTCCAACTTAACGTCAATTTCAGTCGGTAACTCGACAGCAATGCGGTCAGGTGTACGATCTGCAGTCACTACATCACTGGCGGACGTAGACGTAGTTGAAGGTCAATTCGGGTTTATCTTCTGTTGAATTACGAGTAAAACCAAGATGGTAAAGACTGTGTGTTTTTCTTATTTCCTCGCGAACTTTCTGCACTCTTTCTAGTTGCTTTTTTTGTGTGTGCCACTTTGGTATCGCTTTCTTTCTGGCGCCGACATTGTACATCTAGTAAAAGAGCAGAAAAATACATATTAACTACTCGTTTAAAATTGTGACATCTTGGTCGAAAATAAGAAAGTACTGAGTATTATTTACTACTTGCTATCTCTGTCCTGAAATACTTTTTCAATGCTCAATAAATTGCCTAAACAATATTTTGAATCTTGTTTGGTATTTTAAACTGAAAAGAGACGTTACCTGGATCTCGATTTACTCTGTACACAAAAGTATGTTTATGAAGGGTGCTAGAATGTTATGTGATTCAGTAGTCTATTATTTAACATTCACAGCTCGCATTTGTTGTTACTTGTACTTTATTAAAATGCTAATGTAGATGTTGTAAGAAACCTACAATGTCAAACATAATTTTTAATCCAAATAGAGGGCGCTAAATCTATAGTAACTGATACTCGCTACCAACGTCACTTGAATTTCACTTAACACTGTTAACGACTCCGTTGTCAGTCTAAAATCAATATTCAACATGGTTCACTCAGCCAAAAAATTGTTGCTCGAGCACTTTTCATAATGTTACTACGGTCTGTAAATTCTCTACGTAAATCTATATAGAGAAAAATTATCCTCAACCCGAAATATTTAACAATACTTTCTGTGTTTAGGTGATGAATATATGCTGTACTTAAATATCGAAACTAATCCACTAGAAAGACATAGTGTAGCGTAACTAGACCAAAAAAGGTACCTATATCGTCTTTTAAGTAAAGACCTTGCCTTCAATCAAGGTAAATAAAAATTGATAAGAGGAGAATATTTTACGCCGCGGTGGAGTAACCGAGCGGTCTAACGCACCTCGCTGCCTCCCTGGGGCATGGGTATGTGTCAGTGATCTGTATACAAACTGGATGTATAACTCTGGTGTCTGGGCATTGAATTGCAGCGTGCCTGCACATTCATATGTTTTGCACAAGATTTCGTATTGTCCGCCATGTTTAAATTTGGCAAACGAGTTTCCATCAGTCATTATGTGACAAAGAATTACTTGCTTACCTCTTGACTTGGAATGTAATTCAATATTCGATGTTGTAGGCTGATATGGGAAGGGAATCGAAACATATTTTCTTCTCTTTTTCTTTAAATGCTTCTTAGCAGCCATGTTTGAATTTGGCAAGAAACTAAATATGAATATCTATGGCTGGCACGCAAAGACAACTGAAGTTCAGCATCCAGATAGTATAGAGATCAATGGTATGTGTGTTTATCGGTAGGTTAGTTTACCTAGGTTTAAGTAGTTTGTAAGCTACGGACTGATGACCATGCAGTTTGTTCCGATAGATTTACAGACATTTTAACATTTGCAGAATGAAACTTTCACTCTGCAGCGGAGTGTGCGCTGATATGAAACTTCCTGGCAGATTAAAATTGTGTGCCGGAACCGGGACTCGAACCTGGAAACTTTGCCTTTCGCGGGCAAGCTCACTACCGACTGTGCTATCCCGACACGACTCACGATGCCGCCTCACAACTTTACTTCTGCCAGTACCTCGCCTCCTACTTTCCAAACTTTACAGAAGCTCTCCTGCGAACAATGCAAGACTAGCACTCCTGGAAGAAAGGATATGGTGGAGACATGGCTTAGCCACAGCCTGAGGGATGTTTACAGAATGAAAAAACTTGCCCGCGAAAGGCAAAGGTCCCATGTTCGAGTCCCGGTTCCGGCACACAATTTTAATCTGCCAGGAAGTTTCATTTGAACATTTGATTTGAATATTTTACAGTTTCTTACCTGTGGTAGTCGCTCTCGGTGTATGGCGTTGATTCGTCAGCGAGGATACTGTGTACACGATAACTATGACGAAGTTATCCTAACATGTATATGTTGTTGGGTTGGGCGATTGAATTTCCCAACTCACACGTTTGCGCAGACCTTATTCGAAACAAACAGTTCACTTGAATAATCACATAGACAGCCTGAAGACTATATACTGTTTCGTACTCCCGGATTCCCACTATTCGAGCGTTAAGCATGTGCCGTTACCAACGATTTACCTGCGTCGTTTCCAAATCCCAGTTTCCTTGTTTCCCTCTTCAATACATACTGGAATGTATTCCGGGTTTCTCTGAGTTCAGAGAACCTTACAGTGAGGCGATACCTGTCGCTACACCAGTGATCTCAATGATTAACACTGGATACCCAACTGTAGAATCTGTGAAAATCGTGATACACTATTTTTGTTAGGTTGGCAACACCGTACGTATATGTCGTGTTGTTCTTTTATATTCTGCGTCCTTTGAAAATAAGATATGAATGATTAATTACTTTAATAAATACATTATACTAAAGTTCGAGTCGTTTATGCTTGAAGAGAATTCAAAGGAAATGAAGTAGAGTTCAAATCCATAGATGAACTATATTTTTAGCCAGTTCCAATCACACTGAATTTAATGAATAAATGACACTGTCGTAGACGCTACTTCTCGTGTTCATTTCTCTATTTGCCGCTTGTTTATAATGCTTTTCGTTTGAGCGCACCGACTGGAAATTACTGCATGAAAAATAACGCTTATATCAGACACCTCTAATTGATCGGTTTTACACCTTCATTTATCTTTCTACAATAAAACAATTTATCCATTTAACGCAATATGGTAGAAACACTACTTCTGAATAAAAATATAACTGACGCACACGTTTTAAAAAACCCATGCCGTTTTCTGCTGTTTCGTTTCATGAGTATACTGTTTATTCGATGTCTCAACTATTTTGTGAAAAGTATTAATATTTTCATAGGTAGCTGCCGTTGTATTTGAGTTACTTTGTTCGGAAAGCAACTAGAACAAAGGACTACAGATGTCATAACGTTAAATTCAGCGTACGCAAATACTACTAACAACTAGATAGAGACAGATATACGTTCACCAATGTGGCGTCGAGCGTCACGCTTTCGTAATACACAGTACTGTCCTCATTATCTTTGAGCTCACTGCGCTACACTCACCTGAAGGGATTACTCTGCTACAGCTTTTCTTTGGTGTGGACAACTTCCGCTGAAGACTAAGAAGGGCCCAAGTGACCGTCTTGTACTCCTCAAACTCTTCAGAACTATCAGGATCCATTTGCTATAATATATTTTTCTTTCACTCGCCTGCAGACAAACATCGAAAAGACAACTAACTTTTATTTAAAACGCAAAAGTCTTTCTAAGAAATTCTCATTGTTATATCTGTGCACATGGGGCCCAGAAATGTGCGGGGCCCCTAGGCAGCTGCCTACTATGCCTTATGGGTAATCCGGCACTGGTTTTTCTTATTCTTTAGTTTTGTATTATATTTCAGAGAAACAGTCCTGCTGAAATTAAAGACATCTGAATCAGAATACGATGCATTTTTATCATGAGTACAACTCATACTGAGGAATTGTTGCTGTTGTGGTCTTCAGTCCGGTGACTGGTTTGATACAGCTCTCCACGCTACACTATCCTGTGCAAGCCTCTTCATCTGAGAATACGTACGGCACCCTACATCTATTTGAATCTCCTGATCTCCCTCTGCGATTTTTAGGCCACACAATTCCCTCCAATGCTATAAATTCACGATTCCTTGATGTCTAAGAATGTGTCCTACCAATCGATCCCTTCTTTTAGTCAAGGTACCATATGCCAGAAATTCCTTTTCTCCCCAATTCTGTTCAGTAGCTCGTCATTAGTTACGCGATCCACCCACCTAATCTTCAGCATTCTTCTTTAACACCACATTTCAAAAGCCTCTATCCTCTTCTTGTCGCACTGTTTATCGTCCATGTTTCATTCCCATACAAAGCAACACTCCACACAAATGACTTCAGAAAGGACTTCCTTATGCTTAAAGTAATATTTGAGGTTAACAAATTTATCTTTTTCAGAAACGCTTTTCTTCCCATTGCCACTCTGCATTTTATATCCTCTGTACTGCGACCATCGGGTGTTATTTTACTGTCCAACTAACAAAACTCATCTACCACCTTTATTGTTTTTTACCTAATCTAATTCCTTCAGCATTGCCTGATTTTCTTAG
This sequence comes from Locusta migratoria, assembly GCA_026315105.1. Taxonomy (NCBI): domain Eukaryota; kingdom Metazoa; phylum Arthropoda; class Insecta; order Orthoptera; family Acrididae; genus Locusta; species Locusta migratoria. The sequence continues at coordinate 76,027,426 of CM048755.1, read as the reverse complement.
ACTGCACTCCATTACCCTTGTTTTGCTCTTGTTAATGTTCATCTTATATGCACCTTTCAACACACTGTCCATTCCGTTCAGCTGCTCTTCCAGGTCCTTTGCTGTCTCTGGCAGCATTACAATGTCATCGTCAAAACACGATATTTTTATTTCGATTCCTTCTCTAAATTTCTCCTTGCTTTCCTTTATAGCTTGCTCAATGTACAAATTGAATAACTGGAGAAAGGCTACAACCCTGTCTTACTCCCTTCCCAACCTCTGCATCCCTATATGCCCTTCAAGTCTGATAACTGGTGTCTAGTTCTACTACAAGTGTAAATAACCCTCCATTCCCCATATTTTACTCCTGTTGATTTCGGAATTTTAAAGAGTCTCTTCCAATCAACATTGTCAAAACGTTTCCAAATCTACAAAAGCTAGAAATGTAGGTTACCACGACTTATTAAACTAATGGTTCTGTAATTTTCACATCTGTTTGCGCCTGATCTCTTTGCAATGGGAATTATTACACTTTTTTAAAGTCTGAGGGTATATCACCTGTCTCATACATCTTACGCACCAGGTAAAATAGTTTTGTCGTGGTTGGCTCTCCCAAAGACTTCAGTACGGTATTTCTGAGGAAATGTCATCTACTCCAGGGGCCTTCTTTCGACTTACATCTTTAAGGGCTCTCTGAAATTCTTCTCTCAGGATAGTACCCCCTATTTCATCTTATTCTACTTCCTCTTCCCTTACTACAATATTGTCTCTAAGTTCACTTCCTTTGTAGAGCCCCTCTATATACTCTTCCATCTTTCAGCTTTCACTTCTTTGCTGAGAACTGGTTTTCCATGTGAGTTCTTTATATTCATACAGCTGATTTTCTTGCCTCCAAATGTTTCTTTTATTTTTCTGTAGGGAGTATCTACTTTTCCCCTATTTATACATTCTTCTACAGACTTGCATTTGTCTTCTAACCACTCCTGCTTGGCCATTTTGCACTTCTTGTCAGTCTCATTTCTTAGTCCTCTGTACTCCATTTTGCCTGTTTCTTGTACTGCATTTTTATATTTTCTCCTTTCATCAATTAAGTTTAGTATTTCCTGTGACATCCAAGGATTTTTTGTAGGTCTTGCCTTTCTACCTATTTTGTCCTCTGCTGTCTTCACTATTTTATCTCTCAATGCTACCCATTCCTCCTCTACTGTTTTATTTCCCCCATTTCTGTCAATTGTTGCCTAAAGCCCCCTCTAAAATTCTTAAGAACTTCAGGTTCCTTCAATTTATCCAGGTCCCACCTTCTTATTTTACAACCTTTATGCAGTTTTTTCAGTTTCAACCTACAGTTAATGACCAATAATACATGACAATTCAGTCACAAACAACTGCAAGATTTTGAAATCTTTACACTTATTTACATATCTCGTTGTAACAAATTATATAATGTAAGACGATCGACATACACTTGCATTACATTATGGAGAAATCTTTTCAATCCTGTTAGTTTCCGTATTTATCAGTAGATATTTTAACCCTCAAAAAGTTGTAGAATCATTTCGATACCAGTGATGGTAGTTCTACGAGCCTTACAAATAACCGACCTATATACAGACTGGAAGCATTGTCTAGAGGTACGCTATGTTGGTGCACACTATTGATCCCACAACACTGTAAGTATTTCTACACTCCTGGCCATTAAAATTGCTACACCACGAAGATGACGTGCTACAGACGCGAAATTTTTACAGACAAGAAGAAGATGCTGTGATATGCAAATGATTAGCTTTTCAGAGCATTCACACAGGTTTGGCGCCAGTGGTGACACCTACAACGTGCTGACACGAGGAAAGTTTCCAACCGATTTCTCATACACAAACAGCAGTTGACCGGCGTTGCCTGGTGAAACGTTGTTGTGATGCCTTGTGTAAGGAGGAGAAATGCGTACCATCAAGTTTCCGATTTGATAAAAGTCGGATTGTAGCCTATCGCGATTGCGGTTTGTCGTATCGCGACATTGCTGCTCGCGTTAGTCGCGATCCAATGACTGTTAGCAGAATATGGAATCGGTGGATTCAGGAGGGCAATACGGAACGCCGTGCTGGATCCCAACGGCCTCGTATCACTAGCAGTCGAGATGAAGGCATCTTATCTGCATGGCTATAATGGATCATGCAGCCACGTCTCGATCCCTGAGTCAACAGCTGGGGACGTTTGTAAGACAACAACCATCTGCAAGAACAGTTCGACGACGTTTGCAGCAGCATGGAATATCAGCTCGGAGACCACGGCTGTGGTTACCCTCGACGCTGCATCACAGACAGGAGCGCCAGCCATGGTGTACGCAACGACGAACCTGGGTGCACGAATGGCAAAACGTCATTATTTCTGATGAGTCCAGGTTCTGTTTACAGCATCATGATGGTCGCATCTGTGTGTGGCAACATCGCGGCGAACGCACATTGGAAGCGTGTATTCGTCATCGCCATACTGGCGTATCACCCGGCTTGATGGTATGGGATGCCATTAGTTACACGTCTCGGTCACCTCTTGTTCGCTTCGACGGCACTTTGAACAGTAGCCGTTACATTTAAGATGTGTTACGACCCGTGGCTCTACCCTTCATTTGATCCGTGCGAAACCTTACATTTCAGCAGGATAATGCACGACCGCATGTTGCAGGTCGTCCGGTCAATGGTGGCCGAGCAATTGGCTCGTCACAATACGCCAGTCACTACTCTTAGACCGCAACAAGACTTGAGACTTTTGAAGCTGTGGTCAATATTAATTTGCCATGAATCTGTAGGATCGGGCGTCATCAAGATTTCGCTTCTCGGTTAATTTTTTTTTTTTTTTTTAATTTATCGGACCAAACTGCGTGGTCATCAGTCCGTAGCTTACAAACTACTTAAACCTAGGTAAACTAGCCTAAGAACAACACACACACCCATGCCCCAGGGAGGACTCGAACCTCCACGGCGAGCAACCGTGCGCTCCGCAGCGAGACGCTTTAGACCGCTCGGCTACTCCACCGCGGCTTCTCGGTTAAAAAGTGGATTAAAAAACTAATTCGGGAAAATATTTTTACTATTTATTGTTTTATTCATCAAGAGACACAGTGTGCTGAAACAATTGAAACAGGTGGTGATAGTTGGAGTCAAGTGTGTGAATTTTGTGTGGCGTCACGGTATAAATATCGCCACTTCAAACGATTCCTGAGAAATATCGAAGCGAATATGGGGACATATCTTAGCACAATGCAGTTATTTGGGTTAGTTGGAGAAAAGTTGTTGATGTTTCCTTTTCCATTAGTTGAAAAATATCTCTCTTTCTTGAAATGAAATGGTATGAAAGGCATTGTCTGAAACATTTAAAACGGATTTCAGATTTAACGTCCCTATGTGATATAGCTGTATATATGAAATTTTAAATCTGTCGTTGCAGGGCAAAGAGCAGTTAGTAGTTGACATGTATGACCAAATCAGAGCGTCCATACAATGAGTAATGCAGTATTAATTTTCTTGAATCGTCTGGGTTTTTAAAATCTACTTTAAGGTACCGTTTTCAGTGTTTAAAAAAAATAGAAAAAAAGTTTGTGGTTATTAGTCCGTAGCTTACGAACCATTTAAACTAAGTTAAACTAACCTTAGGACAACACAAACATCCATGGTCGAGGGGGAATTCGAACCCCCTACGGCGAACGGCCGCGCGCACCGTAACACGGCGCTCCAGTACGACAGCTAATCCGCCACGTTTATCAAGTAGTTCACCGAATGGGGAACCCAGCTGACAAACGAAGCCAAGTTGGGAATTTGTTTGTGAATGTGTACTTGTCTCCTGCTCAGAGGAACGTAGTTTTTCCACTCAGTCGTATTTTAGGAGGTGATACTACAGAGGAATTGCATTAAAAATTGAATACAGCGAGATAGCTGTTAATATGAAATCCAAACAAACGTAGAGCAAATGTAAATCAAGAAATTTTCACTGATTTATCCGTCGGTTCTTGGTAGTCCAACATCACACTTACTTAAAAGTAGAATTTTGTGTATGTTCTACACGTTCATTTCCACGTAGTTCCCCGTTTTTCTGCTCACTAGGACATATTCAGACTTCAAAGTACGTCGAAAACCGGTTATTTAAATAAAAGTCGATATGGTGATCTACCAAGAACCGACGAAAGAATCAGTCAAAATATCCAAATCAGTTTGTTGTACATACCAAGCGCTATATCTCTGTACCTAATAAAAATTGGACACACGTTATATGAAATTTTAGCTGCAAATCGTCTTTATTACCATCTTCTTAAATATTTGCTATTTTCCCTGAAACATGCTGTAGTTAACAGATGAAATATTTGTTTTTGGTGAGCATTATATCAAGCTTAATCAAAGTGAAAGGTCTATGTATAGACACCTGAGCTTGTTCATCATATACATAGGCGCCTCAAATCACAGGGGCTGGAAGTATATAATCGCATTTCATAATGAGGACGTTAACACATGTGAGCGACGTAGTTATGCATGAACTGTACGAAAACAAATACAGTTTCACAGTAGCAGTCTAAAACACAAATAAATAGTTTAATCATCACAATATACAGGGTGTTTCACTAAGTTTGTTTGCCTCTGTAACTTATAAGATAATAGGCGACGGGAAATTTTAATGCGGTAGGTCAACACAAATGTTACACTTTCTGCGGAGCTATGAACATAGTTTATTGCATCATTTTCGAAAGAGTTACAGCACAAAGATATAATTTTTTAAATGGAACACTAGTTTTTTCTATTGTGCATTGGAATCATTGAAACCAGCTGCGTCCAAATCAATTTAAACTACATTCCTATCACTGTTAGTTTGGGAGCTACAACCCTTCAAAGTTTCAGGGGCAGATACCACACGCTGTACATAATACACGACTGTGTGGTGGGTGATGGATGTTATGGCGGTGAGAAGTAAAAATGTGTGTTCAAATGTGTGTCCATGTTCCTCAATGCATAATGCAATGCGCCGTTGAAAGGATCTGCGGACGAGATGTAACATTGCTGGTGTGACGGAGCGACATGAATTCTTGATGCGCCGTTTTAGACCATCTGGGGATGTGGGCTCAGTGACATAAACACGATCCTTTAGATATCCCCACAAAAAGAAATCTTCTGGTGTTAAATCGGGCGACCTTGCTGGCCATGAATGAGGACCATGGCGCCCCAACCATCTTCCTGCAAACCTGTTGTTTAGTTCTTCCACAACAGCATGCGCAGAATGGGCTGGGTGACTGTCGTGCTGCATCCACATATGGACTCTCGTGTGTAGACACACATGTTTAAGGAGACCACCCAATCTTTCGGCTATAAAAGCGCGATATAACTCACCTGTCAGTGTACCTGGGAAGTACTGTGGACCGATGATTTCATCCCCAAGGAGTCCACGCCACACGTTAATAGACCACCTACGTTGACGGTTGACAGGTCGTACCCACCGAGGATTGTCTGCGGCCCAGTAGTGCATGTCATGGGGATTCACTGCACCATAATTTGTGAACGTGGACTCATCAGAGAACATAACACTTTGTAAAGACTCCAGCGTGAAATTACGCATGACCCACTCACAGAATGTCACTCTTAAACGGAAATCGTTCCCATGCAGCTCCTGGGTCAGTGACAGGCGGTACGGGTGAAACCTGTGGCCGTGTACTATACGCCACACAGATGTGAGACTGACACCAGCGACTGCAGCAACAGCTCGTAAGCTGACATGAGGATCGTGGTGTAGTGCAGCTAAAACAAACACCTCCGTCTCCTCACTTCTTGCAGGTCTTCATCTGTTACTGCGGCGCATTACCAAGCTGCCTGTTTCCTAAAGTCGTTGTTCGGCACGTAAGAACGTAACGGCTGCCGGGGCTCTTCGCCTATGATATCTCACGGCATACGCCGTGGCTGCTTCAGTGTCATCGTGTCGGCACTCGCCGAGAATCAGCAACATGTCAACGTACTCGTTGTTCGTGTATGCCATCGTCATCCGATGTCAGTAACTGTGGTATATTCAGCCCGGCTATATATAGGTGGACATTTAGATTCGTAGTTGCTTATGGAATCAGCATGGAGCCTTCAATTGTTTCTTTTCCACGTCCTGGTGGGATGGGTGTACCATTGGGGGCATCAAAACCCAGTCTAAAAAGAGGGCTTGGCCTCCCAGTCCTACAGATATAGTAGCTCATAAAAAATGTTTTGAACCAAGTAACAGAAAACACGCCGCAAACAAAAATGTGTTTCTCATAATTAAATGGAAATATGGTTCATTTGACAAAGTTATGCTGTATATCAACAAGAGTTTAGAAGGCATTGTGAATAATTTGAAATCTGTGATATGGTTGTGGAACAGTACACTGTTGGTAGAAACTTCGAATTCCCCACAGGCGGGAAATCTCTCAGTTTAAACAGAGCTACATAGTACCCTGAATTATAGCAGATGTGTAGTTTTCTTTAGGGATTTGGTGGACATACCAATTGAAGAATTAAAATCAGAGTGGACTGCAGGAGGTATTGTCAATGTAGGCCTGCAGAATATTATGAAAAGAGTGGACGGAGAACTTGTATAATCTGAGTCCTTCATCATCACTTTCATTAGCCCTGAGCATCTGAAGGCAGGTTTTCTGTGATTAAACTTAACCCCCCCCCCATGTCCCTAATCACATGCACTGTTTCAAATGCCAGTGCTTTGGACACACCACTTTTGAATGCAAGGGAGAAGCCACCTGTGGCAAAGCTGCGCACGAAGGAGTCAACTGCAGACCACCTGCAATTGTCTTAATTGTGCTGGGGACCACCCTGTGTGGAGTAGGAATTGTAGAGTCTATCATGAGGAAAACAAGATATGGGAGATCAAGACAATCAAGCGGATTTCTTATACTGAGTACAAAAAGATCTTACAGGCTAACAACCTCTTCTTTTTGCCACTGCTCTGCAAAAGCCAGTTTTCCAGGCTGATCCCACTACTCGAATAGAGATCATTAGTGTCGGCACGAATATGTGTACATGCCAGTGTACCAGTCGGGCAGCAGTAACTTCATCTCCTGTAATCTCCTCACCGACACCTGAAAAAGCGACAGTTACCACCTGTACAGAGCCCCTGATCCCTCAATCAGTAGTGCCTGCTGTAGCACCCAGTACAGCCACTACCACAGCTACAGTAGCCCCCACTCTCAAATCCAAGGAAAAAGAAACTCAATAACAAAGCATCCAGCCCCAGTGAAATCTGACTCTAAATCGTGGGACAAAGTCGTTGTCACTATACCTGATGCTCTATGTGACCCTGCTCCAGAGGTCATGGAGATTGATGTGAGTAAGGAGCAGTCGTCTCATCCCAAGGCTGACCCTCCTTCCATTACAGGATCCTCACCATAAGTTTTACCACCTTGATAGATGACTCCCATCCTTCAGCGGAACTTTCAGGGATACAGGACACATTTGACCAATGTGTTTTTGTCTCCAAGAGACAAATTATAAGCCATCCAACACTCCTGAGATATATGGCTATGTTCTCCACAGAAGGGCAACATTAGTGGAGAAAGAGCTAAAGGAGGAGTGGCTGTTTTCATTAATACAGTCCATTTTGAGCCCCTATCTCTCACCAAAAGCCTTCAAGCATTGGCAGTGTCCATACATATGCATCATAATCTGACTGTACGCTCCATTCATCTGCCCCCCCCCCCCCCGCCCTCATGATGAGCTCAATGAGGATGCTCTCAAAGACCTTTTGGCTCAGCTCCCCCACCCCTTCATCATCTGTGGGGATTTTAATGCACACAATGTGTTTAGGGCTCTGCCTGCATCATCGTGTGTGTATTTGCAAAACACAGGTCAAAGCACACACTTCTGCACTGCATGCTCAGATGTTCGGGTAAGTATGTGGAAGGAAATTGCCTGCTCCCTTTCAAAGGAACCATCCCCACATTTACCGTGAGTGATTTAGTGAAGCTAAGATTATAGGCACAGTCATGGTAGCAAAGCTTGGGAACCAGCGAATGGGTTAATTAAGAGTAAATCTAGCAAACGTAACGTAGTGACGACCGTGGCGGACAGAGCCCTCACATCGATGCCATCTCAGACGTCGCAGGATCGGTTTCACTGAGCGACCGCGGTGCGGGGCGCGGAGTGGGCGCTCCGCGGGCCGAGGGAATTAAAATAGCCTGCTACCGGGCTAGAACCCAGTTCCCTTTGAGCCGCCCTAGCATGCGGATCTCCGTGCCGGTGCATTTCCAGGAGCTCAGTCCTTCAGTTCACCTGATGATGGCAACATGTATGATCGCCAAAATATTGTGCCCGTTGGACACTACAGACCGGCAGTACACCCGTGGATATTTTGATTATCAAATACGTCAGGAGAAACTCAAGAATATTTATTTGAAATATAAGGAGTGAGTGATATATAACAATCAATACAGACAGTGACACTATGTTGTATAGTATAGGATGGGACAGAAAAAGGGGGAATTGGTGACATAAAACCAGACTTTTGTGATGGTGAAGTAAACCAGCACAGTTGGAAAGAACTTCTGGGTGCACTTGGTGGTAAAGGGTTACCAAAATAGCTTGTAATGAAACAGTGATATGCAACCTGGAATTTTTGTACTCTGTTGTCTTCATTGTACTGATAGATGTTACACTACACTAACTTCATCCAAGTTCTGATACTGAGGGGGGGACCAGGTGCCCAATATCATCCTTTGTAGGAAAATTGCCTCAGGAATACAGCTTGAGAGCATGGTAGGGAAGATGCAGTATAGCTTCTCTTTCTCACTAGACTGTGGGAAAATATGGAATCTCCACAACAGTGTTGTGTGGGACAACTTGCCAAAAGAGCAATATCTCATCAGAGCAGGAGCAGAGACTGAGCTGGACCAATAGCAACACCACCTAGACACAAGGCCTAGCAAAAGACCGTGTCACGTCACACCGACGAGGCCGCAACCACCAGCTCACTAGCTGGCCGCTACGAGGCAGTGGGCTGTGCACTAGACTTGCGCATAATAGTTCGCGATCGGGAGCACTCACTTTAGTTCACGGCTCTGCCACGAACTAGTTCATTCTTTTAGTTCGTCCACTCCCAGTGACAGCTGAGCGGCGTGGTCTGCGCATGCAGGTGGAGGGAGAAGATCCCCCACCTAGCTGCTTCATGCGCTTGCTGCTTGAGCCGCTAACGATATCACACAAACCAAAAGAAACAGTTTGTGGATAATTTATCGCGTTTAAGTTTAGAGTTATCGCTATATCTTGGCATTATGGAATTTACTAGTCAGATATTGCAGAGTGCAGAATACTTCAAAGCAGAAATTTTGTAGCACTGAACTATGTAATGTACCAGGCAGACACTAACCTCGAAATGGCTCCCATCAGCAGAAGGCAAACACGTGATTTTTAATTCTGTTCGCGACCTATCGCATATATTTTAGTTTGTGACCTATCGCGCATATTTTAGTTCGCCACCTATCACGCATATTTTAGTTCTACAACCAATCGCACATATTTTAGTTCGTGACCTATCGTGCATATTTTAGTTCGCAACCGGTAGCTCTCATTTTAGTTTGCAGCTCGGCCGCGAAGCAGGTCACTCTTTTTAGTTCATCCGCTCATTTTGGCTTTTGCTACTGCTACTAAAACTACAGCTGAGCTGCATCTCAGCTCGAAATGACGGCAACTGGCAAGAGGGAATCACGCGATTCTGCACGCTCTCACTGTTACCTGTCAGTCTTTGGAAAAGGAGTGGACGAACTAAGAGGTGAGGGATCTGTGAACTAGTTCACGTAGTTCGCCTGTGGGAGCGCTCTTGCGAACTAGTTCATTCGCGAACTACGCAAGACTACTGTGCAGCAGCAGCCTACCAGTTAGCTGGCAGTCACGGCCTGGTCGGTGTGACGTGACATGGGCTGTTGTGAGGCCATGTCTCTAGGTGGTGTTGGCTGGACACAGTAAAATGCGTGTGGATCCCAGAAAGTGTGCTAATCACAGATCTAATAAAACAGTGTAGAAGAAGTGACCAGTATGTATGTTGAGGAGATGCGTTGAAACATTCTCTGGCAGGATCTTCACTGAACACTGATGTTGGGCCAGCACAGCTGCAACAATTGGAGGAAAACAGAGAGAGTCATCACAATTTTTTGTTAAATACATTTATATAAATATTTTAAATGTGTGTATTATTTTATACACATAAATATCTTTAATAATATTTGTGTACTCTTCCGTTGGTTCTTGATGGAACATAGGCATATTAAATAACTCTGTACACTACATATTTGTTCCAAAGTAATATTTATTTTGTTGTAAACTAGCTTTTGGCTTCTTAGGCCATCTTCAGACAACTTAATACCGCAGATTGTACACATCACACCATCTGCTGTATTTGGAGTACGAAGATTTTACAAAGATATGTGTCAGACATAGACTATGTAACCTTTAAATGTTGTCACGTTGAAAACTTAAGGTGGCCCAAAATTCGAAGGCTGTTCATTAACAGAGTACAACACTTGACACTTGGAACACGTTCATTGCTAACACAAGCGTACACTCAGTACAGACTGCCTCCTGCTTGAAGTGCTCCACTATTTATACACAGAAAGAATTTTCTGGAACTTACAAGTACTCAAATGTAAGAAATATGTACGAAATTCTAGAAATAGTGAATACAAAGAAATAAATTTATTGCTGCCCATGGTGGAATTTGAACTGGGGACCACAAGCACAGTGACCTGTCTGCATGTCCATGGTTGAGAAGTATGTAGCTACTGTGCACCAGCAGCCTACCATTTAGCTGGCAGTCACGGCCTGGTCGGTGTGACATGACATGGGCTGTTGTGAGGCCTTGTTTCTAGGTGGTGTTGGCTGGACACAGTAAAACGCATGTGGATCCCAGAAAGTTCAAGCAGTCTAAGGTGTTGTCAATGTGCAGCAATGGGTAGACTTCTTTCTTCGTAATTTTGTTTAGCCGCTGATAGTCGACACAGATCGCCACATGCCATCATTCTTCTTCATGAGGATCACCAGAGACAACCAGGGAGTCTCTGAAGTTTGAATAATGTCATCGTGCAACATCATCTCCAATTCTTCCCGAATTATCCGTCTCTCAGCTGGAGACACACTGTACGAAGTCTGGCTAGTTGGTGGATGATCCCCAGTATTGATAAAGTGTTTTATCGTTGGCCGTTTCATCTGGCTCTTCTCCTGCCTGGCCTGGAATACACCTGAAAATTGAGGCAATATGGTTGAAACCTGCTGATGTTCCTGAGTCAGACCAGGCCCTATATGCAATGCCACAGCAGTTTCCTCTAGTGCATTGTCAGCATTAACAGCATAAGACTTCGTTGATGACATTGAGCTCACTGTCCTGAACTGGTTCAGCTGTTCCAATACACATTGCTTTAGAAATGAGCTGTGATTGCTCAAGAAAATTGGTGATCCAAAGTTCTCCTCGACCACCTGTAATGCTTATGAGAGCAGCTGGTATGTAGATTTCCTTTGTTATACTGATTAGCTTTTTGCGATCGACAAGCACTTCACCGTCCAACTGGTCATTTTCCACAGTCAATGACAGCCTGGGATGCCTGAAGGAAGTCTTATCCGTAGATGGTGTTATGGCTACATTCTGTTAAAATGACAAATTCAAAAGGATGTGTCCTGTTGTTGATAATTATTCTTGCGACACATGTTCCTGATGGCTGGATGTATTTTTCATTTGCGATCTTCAGCACAGTTGCTCTTGTATCACAGATCTTCTTTAGTTTGTGGTGGTAGTCATTTGAGAATACAGAGAAGGAGGCTCCTGACTCAACTAGTGCCCAGACAGAAGTTGACTGCCATTGAAAGGACTGTTCCAATGACTGGCGTCTTGCGACATAATAATTGTCAAATACTCATTTTCCCTCCATACAGTATCATATGACATGTCCGGGAAGGCGCCACAGTGAAAACACAATGGTGTGTTGTCTTCTGTCCTCCAGGTATTTGTCATCCTGTGAGTCTTCACAGTTGCCAGAGGAGTTGGTTGTGTGGTAACATCGGTCGGTTCCTAAGCTGCTGTTTGGCGGCTGCGGTGTAAGTCATAGTAGGGTGCGCTATTCTTCACGTCGGGTGCGACTAGCGGGGCTGACATCCATGGCCATAAACTGGTGCTTGCTTGGTCCAACAGTCCCAGGTGCCACAAACTGTTGTAATTCTTATCTCACAATTTGCCATATGAGAGAAGCAAAGTCATGCTTGTCTTCCACTATGGCCATAGGGACTACATTCGGGAGTCTATCTTACTTCTTTCATCCAACCCTCCTCCATTGCATCTCTTGTGTCGTCGAAACATCTTTTAATAGAGGAGCTTGATACATGTCTTCCGCAACACCCTTCATCAGGTGTGAAACTTTATTGGCTTCTGTCATGTCCAGGTGAACTATGTGACATAGGGCCAAAACACTCTGTATATACGATTGCGTTGACTCATCATGTCACTGGGCCCTGTTCTTCAATTGCTCTTCTGATACATGGACTTGCCACTGGTGGTCTCCAAATGTCTTTTTAAGTTCTGTCTGGAATTTTTCCCAGCCATTGAACTTGTCCTCGTTATTTTCAAACCCCTGCTGGACTGTTCCGTCCAGGTAGAAATATACGTTTGCAAACACATAATGTGATCCCACCTATTATACTTTGCAACTCAGTCAAATCTTTTCAGCCATTTATCTGAGTCCTGTCTAGTGTGTCCCGAGAACATCGATGGGTGTCTGATGTGCAGCTGGCTTACTGCTGTTTTGGCATCCATGGGTCTTTTGATGACACAGACCTACAGAGGGAGGTAGTCAGTATACCCTGTGTATTCTGGTTCTTGTATGTGTAAGTGACGGCCCTTATGCTGCCTAATTGGAGCCACGATGATGCAGATGTATTGCAGGAGACCCGGCGCCTCCACCAGAAAGTGTTATGTTGAAAACTGCAGGTGGTCTGGAATCCGAAGTCTGGTTGTTAACAGAGCACAACACTTTACACTTAAAACAGGTTTATTGCTAACACAAGTGTACACTCAGTACAGACTGCCTCCTGCTTGGAGTGCTGCACTGTTTATACATAGAAATAGTTTTCTGGAAGCTACAAGTACATCAAAGATAAGAAACATGTGGAACATTCTATAAATAGTGAATACAAAGAAATAAATTTATTGCTGCCCAGGGCAGGATTTGAACTGGGGACCGCAAGCACAGTGGCCTGTGATGCTAACCACTTAGCCATGCGTTCCACCGGAAGACTAGTGGCAATATTTTATAACAAACAGAAATGCCCAAACAATTAAAACAAAACTGTAACTTAGAAATAACTATAAATTAATTTTCAATAAATAAGCTGAAACAAACATATGGCCTAGTGAGTGTACCAGTAAGTACAATGTACATTAAATTAACTTATATATACAAACAAAAGTAGAAGGGGAACAGGTGAGAGAGGAAGACATAAAAAATGAATTGTGGATGGGGGACAATTATATATGTTTGGAGTATGTGAATATGGAATAAAGGTGCTTATTAAAATATATAGCCCATATTAAAATTTTCTGGTTTTCACGAGAATGGTGTGAGTAGCACAAGGAAGGAAAAACACTGGAATGTGGGTGAGAGACATTATGCAATATCAACAAGCATGGTGGCAGGATTATACATTATAGCTGTTACTTTAATAAGGGTGACTCTGAAATTGGGTTTGATCATTGAGAATTGTGTTTGGTTTCTGAGCTTGGTGTTTGTTGACAGAGATAATTTCAAGCAATGCTAGCTTTACGTCTTTATTCACTCTGTAGAGAACATCACATTTAATGTCAAAAGCATGACATTCGTTGAAGGCATGGTCTGCAAAGGTAGAATTTCTCTTTTTAAGTCTCCAACTCCTCTCATGTTCAGCCAGTCTAGTAGTTATACCCCTACCTGATTGACCTACATATACTTTGCCACAAAGATTGCAAGAGATTCTATATATGCCACTCCTTTCCAAAGGTGGAATCTTGTCTTTGATATTGAAGAGCAAGTTGGCAATCGTATTCATATTATAAAAGGCTGGGGTGTATTTTCTGGACTTAAGTTTGCTGGCAAGCCTTTCTGACATTTTACCAACAAAATATTTAAAGATTACATAGTCTGAGATTTGTAAAATCTCTGGATAATCTGCAGTATTAAGTTGTCTGAAGATGGCCTAAGAAGCCGAAAGCTAGTTTACAACAAAGTAAATATTATTGTGAAACAAATATATAGTGTACACTTAATATGTCTGTGTTCCATCAAGAACCGGTGGAAGAGTCCATAAATATTTTTAAATGTGCTGACATGGCACAATTGTCCATCATGTACAGCAGGTTAGTGAAACAGAAGTCCAAAGCCACACAGAATACCTGGTTTAATCGCAAGTGCTTAAAACTGAAAATTACACCATTATAAAATCAAGAAACATGACAAAGGCAGCCAAAAAAGCAATAAGGGTTGCCGAGAAAACATGGGTGAAAGAAGAGTTGAAGAAGTGGTATGTGAAGCATGATAACATGTGTTTACATTTAAAAGTTGCCCACATGGCAATTACAGCACTTTACATCCCTGTGAGTTTGATACATTGAATAACACTGTCAAAGAAGATTCAGTTGCGATAACTAATCTGATGTACACATGCCAGAAATTGAAACTTTAACAGTTTCTTAGTTATAAATGTGTCCCATTTTTCATGAGTTATGCACAAGAGGAATCAACATATTTTTTCTCTCAGAAATTCAATAGTAGACCACAAAGCAGTGCAAGGTGCATCATATCCACTGCAGTTGACTAGTAATTTCTGTGACACTTTTATGCTCACTAAACAAACCTGTAATGAAATGTGCTGCTATTCTTTGCATCATCTTTCTTTATCAATCGTGTCAGTCGGGCCCGGTGGTCTTGGGGTAAAGCGCTTGACTGGGAACCGAAGGCTCACGGGTTCAAAACCTGGTCAGATATCAGATTTTTTCAGTCTGCGTTTTAACCCATCCTTCACCTCTCAATGATGTGAGTAGTCATCAGAAATGACAAGTGGTTTGGATTCCACGTTAAGCTGTAGGTCCCCTTTCCCCGGTTGGATAATTGGGGTAGGCTAGGGACACGCAATTCGCTGAAGTGGCGACCAGTAGAAAGACTTGTACCGGGTCAATGAGGCATACAAAATATTATTATCATCAGTCCTGTCTGGTAGGATCTGACTGGTGAGCAATATTCAAGTATTGGTTGAACAAGTGTTTTGTAAGCTAAGTACTTCATTTCTTGATGGACTACATTTTCTGAACATTCTTCGAATAAATCTCCATCTGGCATCTACCTTAACTGTGAACAACTTTATAAGGTCATTACACTCAAATTGTTCTGTACAGAAACTCGTGTATATTAGGATGGAATTAATTACTTCCCCTGAGACTTTTGCATTCATATAATCACAAAAAAGAGTCTTTCAGTCTATGTACATAATATGTTACATATGTTCATTTTGAGGGTTAATTACTACTCAGTACCACCAGTAAAAATCTGGAACAGGTAGTTAGTGATGCACTAATTTTAAAGTTATTGAGATCAGAGAGAAATATAAAAAATATGGAACTGAAAAAGATATCTGAGCAAATATGCAAAACTTGAATTAAGGTAAGCACCAAGCATTATAGATCTCCATTTCAGTTAGGTTACATGATTTATCCAGTAATGACACTATAAGAAGCAACATTTATTCAGGATGTTCATAAACTGATATTGATTTTTACCAGGCTTTTTATTCCCAAAAACTTTTTATATTGTAAGATCACAACACTGCACATCACAACATATCTTACATCAAATATCCAAATATAAAAATTAATATGACATGGCATGTTTTTGATCAATGTAAGAATGAAAATAAAAAAAAATTACATGTTATCAAAAATGGAATGATAAGCTCGTAATGATCAAGAAAATTTTTTTAATCACTAGTTTGGTGAGATTGTTTTTCTGTTGTTTTGAAAACCAACAAATTACATTTTACTAGGCCTATTTCTTAATAAAAAAACTTGAATAACAAAGCAAAAAACATTTTACAGGCCTTGCCACACAATACTTAGCTGATTAATAACACAAAAAAGAAATAAGTTTTCCTATTACTAAAAGTAGTGGCTGCTTTGTTGCTTGCCTTTACTACATTTAAATATTTACTCACTGATGAGCAGCTGAATTACAAATAGCTCCTTCACAGCAAAGAGAGTGCTCCTGAAGTCATAGTGTGTGAAAGAGTCAGGAGTGTCATCTGACTAGAATGTTGGCATGACCAATAATTTCTGAATGGGCAAGATGCACAATATACTCACATTTGATCAGGGCTAGATTGTGATTGCCTGCTGCATACTGCAAAAAACTCCCCAATCATGGCACACACTCAGTATGCTTTTAATGTATGTGGTGAGTATCATAATTTCAGGAACACTATAATAGTTGGCAAGTCATTCTCCAATGAGAAGCTATCATCAGATGTACTATCCTATACAAAGCATCCAGATACTTCTGACTGTTTGTAAATAATCAAATGAAATCAGAGGAGGGAGTCACCTATGGTTTCTAGTGAGCAACCAGAAATCCATCTAGCACAGTTACTACATCTAGGGAGTTAAAAAGAATGTGGTACCACAGTTCAACTGCTCATCATAAGCCACACATTTCTGCAATCATTGTGAAGTGATGCTTAATATGGCATAAAGAGTGATGTCACTGGATAGTGGATGACTGGAAACATATGAACTGGAATCTGATGGGAGGATCTGGATTAAACAAATGCCTGGAGTACTTCAACTGCCATCATTTGTTGTGCAAACATTGAAGTACAGAGGAGGTATTACTACAGTATGGGTATGTATTTGGTGGTTTGGTCATGGTCCCCTAATCACACTTAAGAAAACATCAAATGCTGAAGGATATGGACACATTTTCCTGGATTGTCAGAGTAGAGAAACAGTTTGGGGATGATAATTAATTGTAACAGCATGGCAATGCGCCCTGTCATAAGTCATTATATTTAATGCAATAGTTTGTGAACAATAACATTTCTGAAATGGGCTGGCCTGTGCGGAGCCCTGACCTGAACTCAATGGTACTCTTTTGGGAAGAGTCAAAAAGTTGACTTAACTACAGGCTCAAGCATTCAACGCAATACCTTTTCCTGTTTCAACCTTGGATGATGATTTGGCTTCCATTTCTTCACCAACATTGAAAGTATCCACATCAGAGTTAAGATGTCACAAAAGGAAGGGTGGACACACCCATATTAATGTCCACTAAAAGGTGTCTGGAGTATGAATGTGGCTTCAGGCATATCTCAAATGACTGTTAAAGGACCATTGCTCTTTAATACATGCATAAGAACTGTTGGATCCCATGACCGCAAATGAATGTTTAAGATAGTATGAGGTTTTAATTACTTAATGAATGTGGGAAATATGTTTGTAAACTTCTTCCATATAACAACAAAGAATTGCCTATCACACTGAGGTTGGTTGCACCATCTTGAGAAAACACACACAACTGCCTGTCCGTGATGGGGTTCATCACTATTTATAGTTCATTAATGGTTGTCAAAGATGGAACACTACCTGCTACAGGTGCCTGCCAACATGTATTTAATATATAATATTGCAGGATCTAGAGCTCAAATAGCTGGACGGAAATATAGAAAAAAGTTTTAAAACAGGTGCCATCCTAATTGGAATAAATCCTTTACCACGAAAAGAAACATTTTGAAACTGGTTCATTCAAACCATGCATATAGTTGTGGTCCTATATTATGTACAGCCTCCACAATACCTGTACAACACTCCATTCATGTAGGATAATAGTTTCACAGTGTAATTTCAATTTCAGCAAGTATGTTAACATGTTACACCAAGTTGTCTGAGTTAAGTCTAATAATTTACACATAAGGTATTTAAAACATTTTAAATTATGTATTGATTCATTCACAGATAAAAATTGGAAACTGATTGGTCCATGGTCCCACAGAAATAATAAGTCATGCAAACATACTGTACATCACACATTACATGAATATGTGTTATAAATGTGAAGCAGTTGGAAAAACATATGCTTAATGTGGTGTTACAGAAATAATAACAGTCTTTCAGAAAACTAACTTACAATAAAACTCACGTAAAAACAGTATTAAAACATATAATGAAACTGTTATGAAAATATTGCAAATCTAACATAGCTTATAACTCACATTAAATAAATACAGAATACTAACATAAATATGTAGCACAAGAAAATAAAATATTCTCACTGCAGTGTTACAGAAATATTAATAGTCTTTAAAAAATAGTGTACAATGCGGCTTTCCTTCTCACTGCAAACAATACAATTATCAGTGCAACAAAAAATGATTTTCATTTTTCATTACAACATACTACATATGAACATTTGAAATCCAAGTTTAGAATAAAATGCAATACTTGAGTCACTTATTATTGCTATCTATTCCATTCACCACAACAATGTTGACTTTGTATATATCTGATCATTTTACTTCAATGGCAGTCAATCTCTTTTTAACATAAATCAACTTTTCCACATCTCTGCTAGGTACTTCGTTTTTGCTTTTTTACGTCCACACACCTAGCTGAAATAAAAATTTACATTTATATGCACTTCATAGTTTATCTTTAGCTGCATTACTTAATTATGTATACAATGTATTTAATCTGACTTTACTTTCAGAAAATTGAGTAGAAAATATGATAATTTTGTTACTTTCCTTCTCCTTTAGTTAATATTTGGGAGTGACAAAGAAGTTTTTCCCACTTTCTCAATACACAAAAACAGATGGGAACTACACTGCTCACAATAATTAGGGGATCAAGTGAGATATCATACACAATATGCATTTGGTACTGTATTTTATTTAGATATTGATTACAACTATCATCTGTGTGTGATACAATATTTTGAGGTCTCAACTCTTCACTTGAGGTTTACATGGCATTTACTTAGAGTGATGCACCATGGGGCTACTATAATAGTGAAAAATCATTCATGTTGCCCTCTAATATGGTGTGGTATCACCTTGGACGGCCAGTACAGTTGCATGCCTGCGTGGCATGGGCAGTATGAGGTTACTAATCAGCTCTTGAAGGATATTTGGAAATTCTTATAAGAGTGCAACATCCAGCTCTACAACCATGGTGGGAGGTGCTGGTCTGGTTGCAATGAGTCTGCCAAGTGCATCTCAGACAAGCTCAATCAGGTTCTGGTGAACAAGCTGGCCACTCCATTTGTTCTATTACTTCAAGCATGTGAGGATGAGTGTTTTCGTCCACCAGAAGGAACCCATCTCCTATGGCACCAGCATAGGGCACAACAAAAGGATGAAGGATCTCGTCTCTATAACTCTGGTCAGTCAAAGTGCCATTCTAAATGACACAGAGGTCTCTACGTCCACCAATACTGAATCCTGCCCACACCATTCATCTACAACCACAATATGACGATGTTTCCTGCACATACGCAGGATTGTTCTGAGTTCCAAATTCTCTCCAGAAGAAAGAATAATGGTTATTCGGCTGAACACAAAATCTTGACTCATATGTGAACAGAATCTGGCGCCATTTGTTACAACTCCAATCCTGTTGTCCTTTCGCCCAGTTTCTGTGGGTGACACGGTGTCATGGATTTAATGGGACACACACCAGAGTTCTCTGTGTGTAGAGGCCACACTCCCTAAGGTGATTTCGAACTGCTTGTGTTGATTTTGTGTGTCCCGTTGCTGCCTGGAGCCGGAGGGTGCGTTGCAGCTGATTTGCATTCAATCTCCTGTCTCTATGTGCTGTCAAACGGAGATAACTGTTGTCTTTTGCTGATGTTACCCACGGACGACCTTGACCTTGTCTTCTTTTAATGGTTCCTGTTGTCTGAAATCATGTCCAGGCCCTGGAAATTATACTTTGGGCACACTCCAATAGCTGCAGCCACCTTCCTCTTTGTCTGTCACACTTCCTACCTTCATATGGCTCTCCATACCATAGCTTCAGGTAAGTCATATTGTTGTTGCATTGCACTACCTGCTCACTACACTATCTGCACCCAAGTGCTCATGTAATTCGTTAGGTAGAGTAAATGAAAGTCGACACCAATCCCCTCTGCAGCAACTTTCTGCTATTACCACTATCTCAGTTGCCGTAATATTGTTGTTTACACTCTGTGGAACTGACAGACAGACATAAAACCATTTTAGTTCCTTCCGCCAATGAAAATACTTCAGAACCTAGATATCTCATCTGATCCCCTAATTGTTTTGATCAGTGTAGTGCATAAAACGTTGGCCTTGCACTTCAATTTTCAACATTTTTCCCAGATGGAACAAATTATTGGTTCCCTCAGCATTAAAGTGATGTTACTTTTCAGCTTGTGTAGTAGGTATGCAACATTATGGTTTTGAGATTTTAGTGTGATGAGAGAAGTATAACTCTTTTGAAACATTAGCTTAAGTCTACACAAATAAAATATATTGCAACAGCTTCACTAACAAACATTATATCTTTAGAATTAATGTAAGCTTGTTTATTTTTCATTATTTTCACTCCATTATGACCCGTGAAAAGTGTTTTCATTTACAAGGAATATTTTTAACCCAGAGAAGTACAACCAGAAAGACCAGTGGTTACAGTCATGTGAGCGGCTGTACAAGCACCTCAAAACTTGGCCATCCCTGTACATTATACTCTCGAATAGTATTTGTTGTTTATAACATGCAATCATTCCGCTGAACTGCAGCATTAACTCAATTTGAAGTTAACAGCAAAACAGTCTGCACTTGGATAACAGCTCTTTAGCCACTGCTCTGCAGTTGTTTTTCTTTTAACTTATGATTGATCTAGATGTAACAGCAACATATAAGACAGAACTGGGACAGCACAGCAGTGTTACTCCTGGCATCATAGTGTGGGAGCCCTCACGTACAACTTCAGGTTATGCCTGGGAGTGATTGAGGGAACTCTCATGGCACAATGGTGCATCATGGACATCTTCCATTCTCTTGTGTTACCTGTCACGGAAAATTTCATACTGCTATTTAGGAACGGAACAATGCTTATGAGAAACAAAACAGGACAGTAGCTTTCAAAGTCCATAATACAATCCTTACAGTGTATCTTGGGAATCCAGGAAACATTGTTATAATTCACTTTTTGTTATACTCAGTTGCACAAATTGTGCCTCACGTTAAGTCAAAGTCTGACAGAGTGGCACATCACAATGAAACTACTTGCAAAGTATATATTGTTGGTCAGATGTCAAGCAACTAAGTGGTAAAAGTTGATGGAAAAAGGTTGCCTTTTTATATTTTAGATTTAGCAGTCATAAATGCTTTTGTACTCCACTGAGAAATAACAAACATCCAAATATGATGAGACATTGTTTTCAAGTTCTTGTAGGACATTCTCAGAAATTACATAAAAACCTGTGGCAGAGCTGTAGCCTTCCAGATATGAAGCATAATTTTCTACTGATTTTTTTTTTTTTTTTTTTTTTTTTTTTTTTTTTTTTTTTTTGACTTGGCTGTATTTTTATAAAAATCTACATAATTTTATGTTGTTACAAACAGTTTAAGAGTAATTGTATTTTTAAGTTGATTTGGGAAAAATAGTTTCAGACCATAGGAGTAACTGTTTGTTACAGAAAAACACATCACCAAAGGTATAGAAGACTAAGAAGAAACTGTAAATGCATCAACTAGAGATGGGACACCTGGTTTTAGGGAGTTTGGAAAAACTGGTGGATCTAGTGTTAAAAACGGATGTGGCAAAATACTGCACACCTTTCTGTGCCATGGTCAAAGAGGTGTCATCCAAATGCAGATTAGATTTCTATGCCGTATTACATAAGTGAAAGTTGTTAACACTTGTGAATTAACAAATATTATTATCAACAAACAACATTTAAGAAAATATGTATTGAGAGGCGAATGTCAGAATTCCCAGGCTACTAAATAGGGGTTGACAAGAGCTTGCACCACATGTTGTGAACCAACCATTCCTGCACAATAAATACTCTTTTTGAATCAGAAGAGTTACACTAAAAAATAGCACCATATGCCGCAAGTGAATGAAAATAAGAAAAGTAGACTACTTTTCATGTTGAACTATCACTTATTTCAGATACTGTTCTAATGGTAAATAATGCAGCATTTTGTGTTCTGAACGAGATCCTGAATATGGGCTTTCCCCATCAGCTTACTATCTGACTGAATGCCTTACTTATTATGTGCCAATTCTGTGTAATCAAAATTTCAGTTTTTTTCTTGAATTGTGTGTTATAAACTGTAAAAACTAAGTATTACTGTGATTCAGCATAAATTTGTTTTCTACAAGTCATGGACATATTCCTTTAATTCCATTATTTGATACTGCATCAGTATTACCAGCAATATTCTTCATTACCAAGCTGGTGTCATCAGCACAGAAATATATCAGACTTACTTGTTATATAGAAGGCATGTCATTTCATAAATGAGAAACAGTGGCCCCACAACAGAACCCTGTGGCAACCCCCACTTAACAGTGTCTCATTGTAAGTGCATATTACTTTCTGCTGTCTGTTATTACAGCCTTAGTTTCACAAGTACAATAACATGGGGGTTGTCGAAAATTCAAAAAAATGTTCAAATGTTTGCATAGCTTTTGGGACTTAACTACGGGGTCATCAGTCCCTAAACTTACAAACTAGCTAATACTAAGGACGGCACAAATATCCATGCCCGAAGGGGGATTCAAACCCCTGACCATAGTAGCCGTGCAGACTGTGACTGGAGCGCCTCAGTCCCCTCGGCCACCGCGGCCGGCTCGAAAATTCATTCGTAGCCTTAGTTTCACAAGTACAGTAACTTGGGGGTTGTCTTATTGGCCAGATATATGCTTAACCTATAAAAGTTTGATGAAAATTTGTAGTTCATCTTATCTGAGGAAATATACAGTAA
Organism: Locusta migratoria; assembly: GCA_026315105.1. NCBI lineage: Eukaryota > Metazoa > Arthropoda > Insecta > Orthoptera > Acrididae > Locusta > Locusta migratoria. The sequence goes on along the minus strand of CM048755.1, from coordinate 76,004,435 downwards.
CAATTCCAATTTCAAAGAATGCAGGTGCAGACAGGTGTGAATATTACACAACTATCAGTTTAATGTGTCATGGTTGAAAATGCCAACATGAATAAAATGGAAAAACTGGTAGAGTCCAATGTGGGGGAAGATCAGTTTGAATTTAGGAGAAATATAGGAACATGCAAGGCAATACTGACCCTACATCTAATCTTAGAGGATAGTTTAAGGAAAGGCAAACCTACATTTATAGTTATTGTATACTTGGAAAAAGTTTTTTATGATGTTAAATGGAGTACTCTCTTTAAAATTCTGAAGCAATTTAAAGATAAGGAACAAAATTTTATACATAAATTCAGCAGAAATAAGGCAGTAGTTATGAGAATTGAGGGGTATGAAAGATGAGCAGTAATTGATAGGGGAATGTGATAGGGTTTCCATTGTTATTCAATTTGTACAACAAGGAAGCTGTAAAGGAAAGTAAGGCAAAATTTGGAAAGGGAACTGAAGTTCAATTTTGTGGTTGCCAATTACACTATAAATCTCTTGGAGACAGCAGAGGACCTGTAAGAGCAACTGAACTGAATGTACAGTACCTTGAAAGAAGGGTATAATATTAAAATTAAAAGGGCAAAAGAAAGGCAGTGAAATGTAGTTAAATCAAACTGGGCGATGTCAAGGAATTAGATTATGAAATAATACAAAACAAATTGGAAACTGTTTTGTTATTTGGGCAGCAAAGTAACTTATAATCACCAGAGCAGAGAAGATATGAAATGCATATGACAATGGGAAAAAAGCAAGGAATAGCCAATTCAGTACTAGGGAGAAGTGAGGGGAGAGGCAATTGCAGAGGTAGATCACAAGCCAAGTACTTTAAGCAGGTTCAAATGGCTGTGGGTTTCTACTGTTATTTACAGATGAAGAGGACTGTACAGTACAGAGTAGCATAGAGAGCTGCATCAAACCAGTCTTTGGACTGAAGACAACTACAACAACCTGGGATGATCATCAATATTTGTTGGCATAAAGAGGAGACATGGGTTTCACTACAATGTTCCTTCATTAGCCTAGTTAAAAATAAGGCCATGCATGCAGCCACATAAACATTATGAACATAGCCACCACTAACTATTGCTTATATCACTGAAGAATTCATTGGTGGATGCAGATTTTCACCACAATATCTTCAGACCACCATGGGACTGGCTACCACTAGCCAAGATTCTGGAAAGGGGAATCACTTTTCTGCAATAAGGATTATTGCAGTGGAGACATCTCTAAGTACATTGACAATAGTTTCTGATTTGTTGACTGCAAAGATGATGTTGGAGACAAAGGAATAACTCGGATATTGTGAGCACAATAATGCCTGAAGAAAGGACACTGATTGATATAACCATGTTTTCTGTAAATTTATACAGACTCCTCGAAATATAACAATCATTGAAATTCAGAGAACTGTTACATACATCGTGATGTCCCTCATTTACAGTTCTAATGACTAGAACAACAAAAGTACACCCTTTGTTAAGGCTTTGATTATCTACCATTATGCCTGGAAATGAGGGATATCCTACACAAGATCCTTTGCTACCCTCCTAAAGAAGTATTCCAGTCCCCATCCAACCTACACATCCTGGTCCATCCTTATGCCTATGCCATTCCCATTCTCTTACACAGTGATCATATCTTGTGGAAGACCCAGATACAAAACCTACATAATTCAACCCCCTGCACTTCCTACTCCACGCTTGTCAAAGGCTCATCCTACTCCTTCTACTCTAGCTTGAGAAAGGATTTTTTCTGAAAGCTATCAGTATACTTTCTATTTTTCTCTGCGCCTATGAACCACTCAACACTTTTGCCATTTGGTGAATGGAATATTGTCCTAAATTTTATAAGTTCTCCAGTCTTCTCACTTTCAGCTATCCCATTCATTTTAGCATGTCTACTGCATTCTGTTACCTGATTTAAATTTGCTCTCAGAGAAGATTGTATCTTGGAGTTATGGGGAGTCAATTACAAATGCACAAAGGTTCTGGCAAAGAACTATTGGGATTCTGCCAAAAAATAATTAATTGAGATATGTGTAAAGGCAAAGTTAACTGAATTTTCAAACTTAACACGGTCTAGGAACATCCACTTAGATTATTCAAAATGTGAAAAAAATATATAGCCTGTGAGTCCTAATGCCACCTTTCATACATCATCAGGAAGTTTATATGACGTTCACACTTTGCATTTTAAGGCCTTACATGTCCTAAGGTAATCCAGGAGTTGGTATATTTGGGTCCATACTTACTATTTCAACTCACCTGTCTTTTAATGAACTGCGCAGTTCAGAAATCTCATCACCTGTATATTGTCTCTTCATACCCCTTGACAAGGAGCGACAGGAAGCCAGGTTCAGAGAATTCAGTAGAGGGCATTTCAGGACAACAGCTTTCACAGCTTGAAGGCTTGCTGATGATCCACAGAGATTGAGGATCCTTAAGAAATGCAAGATATCCTATGAGTACATGAAATACCGCAGAAAGCATTAAGATTACAAAATATCATTATGTATGAAAATCAATGTTTGGTGTAGCCTTACAGGTAAATCATAATAAAAGTGGAGTTATTACATACATTTTGTTACTACTAATCGTACTTTTGACTAGGTGCTTTTTATCAGAATTTCATTAGCTTCCTATCCTAACATAAAATGAACATTTACAGGAACTCAAACTGCACATCATAAATATAAAATTAGATGTGAAAATACTAAGTGATTGAAATGAATTAATAGCCACCTCAACACCTAAAGTTGACCTAATAGTGATAAAACTAAAGATTTTATTGTTGTTGTTTGGATGTTTTAAGGGGAACAAAACTGTGAAGGTCATCAGTCCCCAATTCCCTCACTGGGCATCACAAGAAGAGGCATAAGTGTGGAAAAGAGCCCATTGATTAAAACAGCAGATGGGAGGAAAATCTCCCCGAGTCAGTAAAAGGACAACAAAATTGACAAGGGACAACACAAAATCAGACACTCACACAGAAACACCAAACGATGACAAAAAATGGAATGTAAAAGCTGATGTCTGTTGTTGACCGACCATGTGATTAGAAAGAGGAAAAGAGGAAAAGTCAACCACATGGCAACATGTGGAAACCTCCAATCAGAGGACATCAGACAGGAGGAACACAGCAAGGTAGTGAAGCAAAAAACAAAACCACTGTCACGAATAAAACTTAAAACAGAATCAGCCATTTTGGCATCGTCACTTAAAACATCTGATAAAAGTGCAGGAAAGTTAAAGCCCTGGCACACGGCGGCTAAAACAGAGCAGTCTATCAAGATGTGGGCTACCGTCAAGCAGGAGCCACAGCGACACTCTGGCGGGACCTCGTCACAAAGGAGATGGTCATGTGTCAGACAAGTATGGCCAATGCGAAGCCAGCACAGGAGTACAGAGTCCCGGCGAGAGGTGAAAGGCCCGCGGAACACCACACAACCGTGGTCTCCTTTAAAGCCCTGAGTTTGTTGGGCGTGGTCAGGATATGCCACTCAGTAGACCAAAGGTCATGAACTCGGCATCGCAGCACTGATCGGAGATCGGAAAAAGGGAGGCCAATCTCTAAAATGGACGCATTGACAGCCTGTTTGGCAGGCCTATTGGCATGTTTGTTGCCTGGGGTACCGATATGGCCCAGAGATCAAAGAATTACCACTGTTCGACTGGGCCTGGCAAGGGTGGATAGTGTCTCCTGTATTCCTAACCCCACAGGAGAACGTGGATAGCACTGATCGAGGGCTCGAAGGTTACTCAGGGAGTCACTGCAGATACGGAAGGACTCACCTGAGCAGTAATGGACATGCTCGAGAGCTCGGGAAATTGTCACCAGCTCTGCGGTATACACACTGCAACCATCCGTCAGAGAGCAATGTTCGACCTGGTCGCCATGAACATACGCAAAACCGACACGGTCCTCAACCTTTGAACCATCTGTGTAAACCAGGGTACATCCACAGAATGTAGCTACAACCGCGAAGAACTCACGACAGAGACCTTCAGAGGGAACAGACTCTTTGGGTCCATGGGCCAAGTCCAGACAAATAAGTGGTCTTGGCAGGCACCACAGAGGTAGGGGTGTGTGTGTGTGTGTGTGTGTGGGGAGGGGGGGTTGGGGTGGTAGAGGGTAAGACTCAAGTTCCAACACAAGGGACCAGATTCGAAAGGCGATCGTATGACCTGACTTGCGTCATTGTCATTGGTCACAGACAACCACGTGAGAGAAAAAAACACAATGGTTCAGGTGGCTTGGCGAGCAATGCATGTGGGTTGCATAGGCCACAGCAGTTGCTGGCGGCGAATCTGCAAAGGTGGAACCCCGGCCTCCACAAGTAGGTTGTTCACAGGGCTGGTGCGGAAGGCACCCGTTGCATTGCGAACCCCGCAGTTGTGAATGGGATCCAGTAAGCGCAACGCTGAGAGTGATGCAGAACCATAGGCAACACATCCAAAGTTAAGACGGGGCTGCACCAGAGCTTGATACAGCCTCAACAGGGGGGAGAGATCAGCATCCCAGAAGTATGACCCCAGGTGGCGTAGAACACTGAGATGGCACCAGCACTCCTGTTTCAGCTGGCGGATGTGGGGGAGTCATGTCAGCTGGGAGTCAAAGACAAGCCCTAAAAACCAATGAGTATCCACAATCTCTAATAAGTGGTTGTTGAGATAAAGTTTGGGCTGAAGGTGAACCATCTGACGCCGACAGAAGTGCATAATACTTGTCTTTGCAGGAGAAAACTGAAAGCCGTGGGTGAGAGTACAGGACTGCACCTTCCGAATGGCTTCCTGTAATCTACATTCAGCAACTTGGGTGCTGGAGGAGCTAAAAGAGATACAGACATCGTAAGCATAGAAGGAAGGGGATACAGGCAACCCAAAGGCTGCCGCTAACCCATTAATGGCCACTAAAAATAAAGGAACACTCAAAACAGAGCCCTGAGGAACCCCATTTTCCTGCCCATGAGAGGTTCTATGGGAGGTACCAACCTGAACACGAAAGGTATGGACAGCTAAAAAGTTTTTAATAACAATCTGAACCAAGCCCTGGAGGTCCCACCCACGTAACATAGTGAGTATGTGGTGTTGCCAGGTTGTATTGTATGCTTTGTGCATATTATAAAACATGACTATAAGATGTTGGCACCTGGAGAAGGCTGTGCGGATAGGGGACTCGAGATGCACCAGATTATCAGTCGTAGAGCTATCCTGGCAGAAACCGACTTGGCATGGAGCAAGTAAGCCCTGAGTCTCAAGAATCCAACACAACCACCAACTGACCATGCATTCCAACAACTTACAGGGAACATTGGTTAGGTTAACAGGCCGATAGCTATCCACGTGATGAGGGTTCTTGCCAGGTTTGATCACCAGGATGATGATGCTTTCCTGCCATTGTGATGGGAAAACATCGCACCAGTTACGGTTGAAGAGAGCAAGAAGATTATGCTGATGCTGACAGATGTGTCAGCATTTGGCTATGGATGCTATCAGACCCAGGGGCCGTGTTGGGACATTGTGTAAAATCACTAAGCAACTCCCACTCACTAAATGGTGCATTATATGCCTCAGAGCAGCGGCTGGTAAATGAAAGTGGCTTGCATTCTGCCTGATCCTTTAATGCACAGAAGGCTGGTGGGTAATTCAGAGATGCAGAGGTGCAAGCGTAATGCTCAGCTAAGATCTCAACAAGTGTGGCGGGGACTGTACATACAGTTCCATTTATGTAGATCCCAGGGATATCTGCTAGGGTCTGGTATCCCTTTAGGCGCCTGATTTTGCCCCAGACCTATGAGGTGGAGGTACCTGTCCCAATAGTAGAGACATACCTCTCCCAACACTCCTGTGTCCATCTTTTGACAAGTCGGCGGGCATGAGTGCGGAGCTGCTTAAAGGCGATCAGGTGCTCCATAGAGGGGTGCCTCTTGTAGTGTTGTAAGGCCTGCCTGCGGTCTTTAATAGTCTCAGCGACATCTGGCAACCACCACGGTACTGTCCTCCACTGTGAAGACCTGGAGGAACAAGGAATGGTAGGAAACTTCCTGGCAGATTAAAATTGTGTGCCGGAACCAGGACTCGAACCTGGGACCTTTGCCTTTTGCGGGCAAGCGCTCTACCAACTGAGCTACCCCGACACGACTCACGATGCCGCCTCACAACTTTACTTCCGCCAGTACCTCGCCTCCTACTTTCCAAACTGGCGGAAGTAAAGTTGTGAGGCGGCATCGTGAGTCGTGTCAGGGTAGCTCAGTCGGTAGAGCGCTTGCCCGCGAAAGGCAAAGGTCCCAGGTTCGAGTCCCGGTTCTGGCACACAATTTTAATCTGCCAGGAAGTTTCATATCAGCGCACACTCTGCTGCAGAGTGAAAGTTTCATTAAGGAATGGTAGCTTTGGCAGCTGTAATGATGGCTTGTGTAGTGCTCTCGGCCACTACATTGATACTGATGTTGTCGAGTGGGGAGAGAAATAAAGATGGCAGCAGAGGTGTAATCTTCCCAGTTAGCCCTGTGTAGAACCCACCTAGGTGGGCGTGCTGGGGACTGACTTTGTGGAAGTAACAAAAAGATCGGAAAATGATCACTGCCATACAAGTCATCATGGATGGATGGCGGAAGGCTGTGGCTGCAGATCAACAAATCAATGGCCAAGAATGTGCCATACGTCACACTAAAATGTGGGGAGCACCAGTGTTTAAGAGGCAGAGGTTGTAATGTGTTGGGCCTGGAAAGACTCATTTGTTTGGATTAATGCAAAGTACAATACCATATCTGGTCATGGTATTGTAACCTAATATTTCATATTTATATTATATAAGCATTTTATAACACCAGTAGCTGGTCACATTGATTTAATCACTTTCATTACTTGAGTCTTCTAATAAACCAAACTAAATTAATTAATTATTGAGAATCGTAGTGTTGGACGACAGTGTGTTTGTTATTGAAATTAATAACTAACATTATCTGATGTGTTCTTTTGCATTGTTTTGTTTTGATACAAAAATCCTATTATTACATTTTTCATAATTTTGTGTCTCTTTACATAAAGTAAGATTCATTTATGTTCCATAAAGAAATTATTAAAACTGTATTTAACTATTTCCGTGTTCTGGAATGTTCTCGAAACTATAATATGTATTAATACGTGCGAATTGGTGTGAACTCAAGTTAGTATTACTTCAGCAGTCAATATGTAGAACACAATCAGTAATAAGTTGGTCTTAAAGGTAAAGCAGTCAACAATCCGAAGATTGGTTTGAACACCACAGTGTTTTACTAGGCATGGTCCTGTTGCCTTCCTCCGACCTTCGAACTGACTTACCCAGCCAGTTATAGGGGGACCTACAGTTTAACGTGGGTTCCGAACCACGGTGCTACTCGGTATTTTTCACATAAGCAATGCTGCCAGAGGTGAAAGAAGTGGAAAGTGACAGATAAAAATCCTAGGACCTGGCGGGGATCGAACCCGCGACCTTTGGATTTGTAGTCTGGCACTCTACCACTGTGCAACTGAGGCGCACCCTTGCATTGCAGCTGCGAGGCCTGGCCGGGAGTGCATCCCGGCGGCCTGCGCAAGTTGGTCTTAACCAGTATGAAATCAGTATGAAGTCAGTCTAGAAGTTGTTCTTATTCAGTGATAAGTTTGTCATTATGTAGTCAACAAGTTGGTCTTAACCAGTATGAAATCAGTCTAGAAGTTGTTCTTATTCAGTAATAAGTTTGTCATTATGTAGTCAACATCATGTATTACTTCTGTTTATGTGCTTCATCAAGAGTAAATAAAAATACATAAAATGAAATGTGTCATATTACTGGTGCCAAGACATCCAAGAATCTGACATCCTGATGTTTTCATAATGATTTAAAGGCAGGTGAACTACGAAATCTACGAGATCTCTGAACGACCAAGAAAAACAAGGTGAAGTATACATAATGTGGCTCTAGTGTAGTGCAAAATGCGCCACAAGGTCAAGTTGAGAAAGTAAGTCCTCGACAACTCTGCCATGGCTAAAAATAGTGGAACCACCCCACAAGGATATCATGGGCATTAAAGTTGCGCAATACCAGGAAAGATTTGGGGGGGGGGGGGGGGGAGAGTTAAAATATAAGTGCAGCCAAAACATTCAAAGATACATCGCCTTCTGGTGGAAGGTAGAGACTGCAGACAGTGATTTCCTGTGTTGTCCTTACTCTGACAGCCACAGCTTCTAACGGTGTCTGAAGGGCCACAGGTACACTACATACAGAGAGAAAGACATATAAACACACTCCACCTGAGACCCTATTATACACACTACGACTGCAAAAGTATCTCCTATAGCCCCACAGGGCAGGGGTCTGCATTGCCGGAAACCAGGTTTCCTGGAGGACAATGCAGAGAGCAGGTGTTATGCTCAAAAGTTGTTGTAGCTCAGCCAGGTGGGTGAAAAATCTGCCACAGTTCCATTGAAGGATGACATTTTCCAGCAGCTGGCAAGGCATGAATGTGAAGATATGGCTCATTACTCCTCAGTATCACTAGCATCCACCGTTAGTGATGCATCTGCTTTGACATCCATCATTTCTGGAGGGTCCCCAAGAGTGAGGTCCTCAGGGGCTGCAAGAATCTCCACCTCGTCCATGGAGGCAGAGGTGGAGGGGCTGGTGGCGCGGGGACCATCGGGGTTTCCTTCTGCTTGGTCTGCTGCTTCTTTTCAGCTTCTCCCTTCTCTTTAGGTTTCTCATGCTGGGGGGGGGGGGGCCCTGCCACCTCAGTCCGTGGGACTGAGGAGGAGAGTGAAGCCCTATGACCAGGTGGCAGTACTTTCTGCCATTCACCGGTATATGCTGTTTCAGAGGGAGAAACCTTAAAGGGAAGGGATCCGAGCAACCTCTTTCTAACGAGATGAGCCATAGCATCTCTGGCTCAGTGGTGGGGACCTATGTCCATGTTGGTTGGGGTTTATTTGCGCCCAAAGCAGAGGCTTTGGAGGTGGCAGAATTTGAGGTGCCCCCATCGTACAAGGGGGCAGATGGTGATTGTTGGGCCTGGGAGCCCACTAGGACCAACTGGACAGGTGATAGGAAGGTAGACGGTGATGCGGCTGCAGCAAAAGATGTCTTCATGCTCACTGGATGCAGTTTTTCATACTTCCTCTTTAGCCTCCGAGAAAGACAGCCTATCCAGGGGTTTTATGTTCCATTATCTTCCTTTCTTTATGCAGAATGGAGCAGGTAGGGGAGCAAGGAGAGGTGTTGTTCACAGTTGACACAGAACGGAGGAGGTGCACAAGGGACGTTGGGGTGTGATGCACGTCCACACTCTCCACAGGTGGAGTTGGCAGTACACCTGAAGGACATGTGTCTAAACTTCCAGCACTTAAAACAGCTCATAGGGGGAGGAACATAGGGCTTGACATAGCAACAGTAAATCATCACCTTGACCTTCTCAGGCAATGAATTGCCCTCGAAGGCAAAGATGAAAGCACCGGTAGTCACCAAGTTCTTGCGTAGCTCATCATCAGTCTGTAAGAAAAGATCTTTATGGAATATAATACCGTGTACCATGTTGAGGCTCTTGTGGCAAGTGATCATTATGGGATCACCCAGCTTGTCACAGGCAAGCAATGCTAGTGACTTTGCTGGGGATGACGTCGTAATGGGGACTGAGCCAGATCACATCTTTGACATGCCCTCCACCTTGCGAAACATGTCCTCAACATTCTCTACAAAAAACAGGGGTTTTGTGGTGGTAAATGATTCACCGTCAGTCTGGGTACATTCCAAATATCAAAGGGCATATGCCTCACCTTGATTTCATGCCCTATGTTCCTCCCACACTATGGCCAAGGAAGGGAATGATTGGGGGTCACATCTCTCAGCATTAAATTCTACCTTATCACACTTAGAGACACCGGTTTTGCATCCGGCAACACTATTATTGGCTGGTTTCATCGTGGCCCCAAGAGCAGCTAGGGATCTATAAGTCCACCCAGGCAGAGCACCACTTGCCTGGGTAAGACTAATACAACTGAGGTGCAGCAGGTACCTCAGAGGCTGCTCGATAATGACCGGTCAACCTCAACAGCCATGTTTCTCCATGGCACTTAGCACACCTTGAGATTGAGGGTTTTATTTTTATTTATTTATTATTATTATGGAGGTTTGTACCGTCCTCGTGACCCAGGCGATTAAGCCAAGATCCTTGGGCTCTGAAACATACGACATTCCACCGTTGCGCTGTACAGTGCTCGAAGCACACACAGAGCTTACGGTTGGGTTACGGTTGGGCAGATTGTTGGTGTGACACAATCCACAACTCAGGATCACGGGTTCACCAAGCCTGTGCTCAGCAAATTAATGCTGAGCCCCTGACATTAGATATTATGTTGATAATTATTGATTTTCCTAACTTTTACAACTAAATAAAATAAATTTTTATTGCCATACACATTTCTCCTTTGTAAAGCATCTTCAATGGCAATTTTTGTGGTCATTAGTCTACATGTCTCCCATTTCCTGCTTTACTGCTGTTCTAGTGCTCCAGGAATGAAATTTCACACATTTAAATCAGAAGAAAAACATAAGTAAATGAGGAAATGGAAGACATCTATGAAAACTGCCACTGGAGATGGCTTGCATTAAAAACAAAATATAACATACGACTTAGGATGACAGGACAACAAACAATTATTAATTTACTCAGATATCTTCGTAACCAATGAGCATGGTTAGAAACAAGTTGTAAATTATTTCAACAAAAACTCATAGAACATTTATTTTAACTTTTGAAGGCTTTTGTTACATTAAAAACTCCCTGCTAAAATAAAAGTAACAAAATCTATCCTCTTGGTAATGGACAAGATGTAAAGCACTGATTACATTCTCAAGTTTTGACAGTTGTCTCGACTTTCAACAACACTACTGAACAGGTCAGAAGTAGCATGTGGTAGCTATCTGGACAAATAATGTCAAGGTACATAAAGAAATGTCAGAGTTTGTCCAAACTGGAGATTTAACCTGAAGTTCATATGCTATCACAGACTATTCAACTCTATAAATAAGCCAGACAATTGTTAGGGCACTGGAACACATTCAGAGGAGACAAGTTTAAAATGTTACTGCTGTCTTCCAGAATTATATTTATAAGTTAAATTTAGTTTCATTAGTTTCACATTTCGTGGATCACTTACTATTCATAATCTTGTGGAGCAAGTAACTGCATTTACTTATGGGTACATGTTGTCCTTTACAAGATTTTTGCAGATGTAATTAGTAATTTATACCACCACCTTCTACATATTAAATAAACAGAAACTCTTCTTCGCAGTAGGAGTAATCAATGATAAACTATTTAAACTTGTTTGTCTTTCAGGCATTTTATATTACTGGGTAGGTAATAAAAAAACTTTGGTGGTAGCAAAGTAAATCCCCTTTTGGGCTAAAGTGAAACTTATTGGACAATAGTATCATTTCTTCCTGGTATTGTATGTTACCATGTACAGCATTGTTTAATCTGACATGTAGTGGCTTAGTTTAAAAAAGAGAGAGAGAGAGAGAGAGAGAGAGAGAGAGAGAGAGAGAGAGAGAGAGAGAGAGAGAGAGAGAGAGAGAGACCATCAAACTAAAGACCCATTTCACTTTTGCCAGCATTCTCAAAAATTCTAGAAAAGGTAATGTACAAGCAGCTTCTCAACCACTTAACCACAAATGGCATATTGTCTAGAACACAGTTTGGATTTCTGAAAGGTTCCGATATCGAGAAGGCTATTTACACTTACAGTGAGAATGTACTTAATTCATTAGATAATAAATTGCAAGCAGCAGGTATTTTCTGTGATTTGTCAAAGGCATTTGATTGTGTGAACCATAATATCCTTTTAAGTAAATTAGAATTCTATGGAGTCACGGGAAATGCTACAAAATGGTTCAAGTCTTACTAACAGGAAACAAAGGGTGTCAGTGCAAGTGACTAGTGAATTAAGCCAACAGTCATCATCGGATTGGGAAGAAATTACATGTGGTGTCCCACAAGGATCCATCTTAGAGCCATTGCTTTTTCTTGTGTACATTAATGACCTCTCATCAGTTACACTACCAGAAGCAGAGTTTGTTTTGTTTGCAGATGATACAAGTATTGCAATAAAAAGTATGTCAAACATAGTTATAGAAAGGTCTGCTAATGATATTTTCATGAACATTAATAACTGGTTTAAAGCCAACTCATTGTCATTAAACTTTGAAAAGACTCACTACATGCAGTTCAAAATATGTAAGAGATTTCCCGTCAGCATATGCATTAAGTATGAAGAAGAGCAGATAGAAGAGGTTGACAGTATTAAATTCCTGGGATTACAGCTTGATAATAAATTTAGTTGGGAGAAGCACACCACAGAACTGCAGAAACGACTCAACAAATCTGTATTTTCAATACGAGTGTTATCAGACATAGGAGATATAAAAATAACAAAGCTTGCATACTTTGCTTACTTTCATTCCCTAATGTCATATGGTATAATATTTTGGAGTAACTCTTCAAGTCAGTCAAAAGTCTTCAGAGTCCAAAAATGTGTAATACGTATTATTTCTGGAGTAAATTCACAGACGTCCTGCAGAAGCCTCTTCAAAGAACTGGGTATATTAACTACTGCCTCTCAGTATATTTATTCCTTAATGAAATTTGTCATAAATAATATGTCCCTTTTCCCAACAAACAGCTCAGTTCATACATACAATACTAGGAATAAGAATGATCTACACAAGGACTTAAAAGCATTTACTTTAGTTAAAAAAGGGGTCCACTACTCAGGAACACACATTTTCAATAATTTACCATCAAGTATAAAAATTTATCTACAAATAAAGATCAGTTTAAGAGGAACCTAAAAGACTTTCTAGTGGCCAACTCCTACTCCCTTAGTGAATTTCTAAATTGTACCAAATGATGCACGTACTCATACTATATTAGTATTATTATATTATCAGCTAAAAAAAACCTTAAAAATGTATGTATCTGTATTTATATTTATTGTATTTATATTATTAGTATTATCTATTATTCAACTTGTAAATTTTGTTTCTTGACATGTTCCACATCCATGAGGATCTCCTCAACATGGATCTACGGAATGAAAAACTAATCTAATCTAGACATAAAAGGAACTTATATATGGTAAAGCAGTTGCTTAAACAAGTGACTGCAAGGTGATTGTGCACGAGCACCACATATTATTATTATGGCATATTTTTGAGCAACAAAACATTTATTAAAGATGAGTTATCCCATTTACTTCATTCGACATTATGATTCGATGAACCTACCAAGCATGTATATGTGAAGTATGCAAAAATTTTAATTTACTGGTTTCCCATGACCAATATTTGCACTGATTTGAAATATAAATGTCAGTGATGTTACTGGTTTCAGAAGATCAAAGGTATGTTTTTCCCAGTTTAAACTCTTAGTAATACAGACACCTAAAATTTTTAAACTTTACATCTTAGTCATTTTTTCCTCACAATGTCTTCAATGTGCTCAACAGATAATTTGAAAATTCTTCCATCAGAATGACTCAGTTTACATGTTTGGTGATAAAATTATTTTTAGCCATACTCATCTATATACACTTAAAAGCTAATTACTTTTACACATTACCAGTTTTAAATAAAAAAATTGACTGTGAAAGTGTTGATCAAGAGAAATGATTTTATTGTAATTTGATTCCATAATGGAGACTGTGCCAGGTAATGCAAATTCATATGTGAACATGGTTCTAGTCATGAGATGGTATGTTACATGATACCATTATACTAAATGTTTCCGATTCTAAGGTGCGGGCATCCATTCCTAAACGTATCAATCCTAGCTTGCAAAAGGTCATGTTAATGACAGAGGCACATGACTGTAGTTATGCTGCAAGTGTCAGACAGTGGTCAACGGGCAGATGAGAATCAAGATTTTGTTTCCCAGCGTGACCCCCACAGGCCGGTTGAGAAGTATTGCATGCAGCTGTGCAACCATAAATAGGCTACTGGCCATGGTGCCTCATGCCAGCAGCATGTGTTGTACAATAGTGATCATGACAAAAGTCCAACCCCCAGTGCTACAGCAGACGTGACTGCCATCAGTATCCTCTGTGCAATCCATGTGTTTTGTGTGTGGGCATTCTGGACACAAGGATAAGAAGACCACATACAAACTCTGTATTATAGTCAGAACAAATGTAGCAGACACACCACAAAGTATGGAAATGTGGACACATTGTCACACCTCCCGGTCAGGTCCAACAAAGTTTTTGACAGTTCTGAGGAATCTTGTTTCCCCATCTATTGGGAAGATCAAGAGGTTCTATGAGACTTTCCAGTGGTTTGGCGGGTTGTTGCTCATGAAATGTTACAGGATCCAGTGCTCCAGTAGCTGCCAAGTTTGGGTGATGGTGCCTACAGTCACGTGTGTTGAAGTTGCTACATTTAGGTCATTGGGGTGTGGTGCAAATGAAGCAGCTCACGCATTGTCATTGTAATGGGGCTGGACTAGACAAAGACAATGAACAAATGGCAAATTAGAGCCAAGCACATGCAGAAAATCAGGCCGATCAACATACAGTGTATTGCAGTTGGCCCAATTCCATGAAACTACAGCGAAGACTTCATATCGATTCTGCTGGCCCCTTCACGAACTCTTGTCGGTTGTTTATTGTGGACACTTACAGCAAGTTTTCAAATGTGACTGAAATGTCCTGCACCATCAGTGCAGTGACAACTAAGGCTCTCATGTCTGTATTTTGTATAGGAGGAATGCCTGAAGCCATCATAATGAGAATGGACCACAGTTCACATAAGCTGAGTTTCAACAGTTCTGTACAAACATTGTATTGCCCATTTCACTACAGCTCCATTTTACCTGCAATCAAATGGTGAGGCTGAAAGGTTTGTCAGAAATTTTAAATTGCAAATACCAAAGCTTTGCTCTGCTTCAAGCAAGAAGGATGCCCTGTTAACCTTTCTTAGTTCTTACAGAGCTCTGCCAGCTGACAGAAAGTCTCCTGCACAGCTGTTGTATGGCCGCCGACACAGAACCTTACTGAATTTGTGGCTCCTGACTCAATTGGACATTGTCCCTGCTTTCCACAGAGAGTTCCAGCCCAGGCAGGATGTATACTATCACACATATGCTCCCTCTCACAGTAAATGGTCTCCTCATGTCATTTCAAAATGTTTCGGTCAGTCTCAATACTGAGGCATTCTGTATTGCGGTACACGCTTTTATCAAAGTTCCAAGACCAAACATTTCATGAAGAGTCAACCAATATATTGCTTTCTCCTAGGTATATCTCATGAAGCAACCACAAGGATAAGAAGACCACATACAAACTGTGTATTATAGTCAGAACAAATGTAGTCCGGCTTACCACCGTCAAATTATTATGGTTGTGGATTACATTCAAATTGTCACAGTGTTCATGTGGTCAGTCCTATACCCCGTGCTTCAAAGTGACATCAACAGCAAACTGTGGCCCTAGCAAGCATTCAGGCTGGGAACAATTTGCAGTTTCCTTTCAGAGTATGCTGATGCAAAAGCTCCGTACCTAGTTATCATATACAACCACTTGCTCAGAGAAAGTTCTGTAACCAAAGTCTGGAAAGTTGCACAGGTTACACCAATATTCAAGAAAGGCAATAGGAGTGATCTGCAAAATTACAGGCCTATATCAGTGATGTCAGTTTGCAACAGGATTTTAGAACATATACTTTCCTCATATATTATGAACTACCTTGAAGAGAATGACCTATTGACCCATAGCCAACATGGATTCAGAAAGTATCATTTTTGTGAAACACAGCTAGCTCTTTACTCACATCATGTGATGAGTGCCATCGACAAGGGATGTCAAATAGATTCTTTATTTCTAGCTTTCCGGAAGGCTTTCAACAGTATAGCTCACTAGCATCTTCTAATCAAACTGCTTGCTTATGAAATATCGCCATAGTCGTGTGATTGGATTCACGATTTCCTGAGAGAAAGGACACAATATGTTGTAATTGACGGAAAGTCATTGAGTAAAACAGAAGTGATATCTGGCATTCCCCTATTTTTCCTTATTTTTATACATGACTTAGGAGACAATCTGAGTAGCTCCCTTAGACTGTTCATGGATGAGACTAGGGCCCACAAAGAGGCATACAGGCTATAATTTTCCCCACAATTGAAATAGGAGGAAGTAACAATGGTATACAAAGTGCCCTCCACCAAACACCATGAGGTGGCTTTTGGGCTATGAATCTAGATGTAGATGCAGAACTTGATATGGGTGCACCAGTTTCACTGCTAAACCGACATACATATCAGCTGTTAGGTACTCCAACATTATGTGCGTCCACAACAGTACTTTTGGCTTATGGTGGAAACAATATAATAATCTTGGGTTCACTCAGTTTGCCATTTCAGATCAAGTCAGAAGTGCAAACAATGTCATTTACAGTATTGCAATTACAGGACAGTCCAAACATTTTCAGCCTAGACGCAAATGACTTTTTTGGTTTAGTGATTCATAGTGATGTGTTGCAAATGTCTAGCCACATTCCCCAGGAACAAGTAGAGCAATTGTGTATTAAATACAGTGGACTGTTTTCAGGGAATATAGGTGAGGCAAAAGACTATAAAGCACCTGTTAGCTTGAAAAACAATGCCGAGCAAAAGTTTTTTCATGCTCATCTGTGCTTTATGAACTTAAGGAAAAGGTATACCCCACTATGATTAGAACAGCCAGGTGTGTTCCAGTCTAATTTGACCAGTCAGTGCTCTCTGGCATTGATTCTTGTGACAAAGCCATCAGGTGCTTTACGTATTTACACTCACTTCAAACGTATGGTCAACCCTCAAACTGTTGTCGATTCTTATCTCCTGCCCCGTCCTAAAGATTTAATGGACAAGCTCCAAGGAGGTTGTTTCTTTAATAACATTGACTTAAAAGATGTATACCTGCAACTTCCACTCTAGAAGAGTCTCAGAAATTCATGATAGTCAGTTTCGAAATCTGTGGTTTCCTTTTGGTTCTGCATCAGCCCCAGAAATCTTCCAACAGTTTTTGGAACAGTCACTGGAGGTAGTGACATCATGTGCAAACTATTTGGATGAGATGATTGTGCCTGATGCAACAGCTGAGGAACATTTACAGAAAATTGAGCGTCTTTTTTAATGTACTTCAGTCTGCAGGACTCCAGTGTAACAAAAACAAATACTTGTTATTTGGCAATGAACGTGAACACTTAGGTCATGTCATTAACTGTAAGGACATTCACACAACACAACAGGACTTGTTAGCAATAAAGAATTTTCCAGCACTCACACATATCAAAGATTTACAGGCAGTCATGGGCAAACTGTCCTGTTACATTAGGTTCATTTTCAATGTGGAATAAATTGCCACTCCCTAACAGCACCTACATCAGAAGGGTATCAAGCTTGTGTGGTCCACACAGTGTAAAGGCACTGTTCGAACAACTGAAAGATGCTTTGCTGTTCGACCGTGTTTTGGTCCATTTTGAAATGCAGAAGCCCATTGTTTTAGCAACCGACACATCGTCCTCTGAAATCGGGGTTGTTCTCTCCAACAAAGTTGTCAATGTGGAACATCCTATTGCTTTTGATAGTAAGGTGCTCAATTAAGCACAGCAAAATTAGTCAACTGGAAAAACAATTACAGTGTGTAAATGTGGGAGTTTTACTATAAAAGATGAAGCAAGAAGTGTTACTGCCTATCGCATTTCCTCTCAGGCAGGAAGTTACACTCACCTGCTGATCTGTTGTCCTTGGAATGTAAAGGCATCAAACTTCTTCACTTGGCTGGTGTTTTGTCACCTAATTGAAGTTTCATTCATTGAAAATGGGACAGTGGAAAAGTTATAGATTAAATAGGCAGAAGTGTGGTAAAATCTGTATTTAATCAGAAAGATAGGAACACACAAATGTGAGATAGCCCAGTTGTATGTTTAACATTATCTCACAAATATGAATACAGTAAAACCTCATTTTTACATTTTCGGTTTTTACATTTTCCCGCCATTTACACCATTTTTTGTTGGTCCCGGCAAATTTCCTATGTTTTCAATGTTAATTCGCCCTCGTTTTTGCATTAACATATTTACGCTTTTCCCGCGTTTTACACTTTTTGAAAGCATGTTAGTGAAGAAAAATGATGTAATATACATAAATTGACACTAGCATGGCTTTCCCCTTAAAGTATAGCACTTAAAAATTATTTACATTAGAGTTTCTTGACACTTTGCGTTTATTCAAACATATATTTCGTGTTTCGTTGTTGACTTAAAGACGCGCCGATTTGTAGCAATGTAGTTCTTCTTTTCACCAGCTTCTTTGGCAGAGCACCTGGCATGTACTCAGAGAAACAGAACGGTTTGTTAACGAGAGAATAACGCTGATTTGTGGCGGTGTAGTTCGTCTTTCCGCTAGCTTCTTTGCCAGCGCAGCTGGCGTGTACTCAAACAATTAGAACCAGTTGCTTTGTTGAAATGAGAATAAATATATGCGTTGTTTTTGTGATACATGTTTCTGATTAATAAAGAACTTTATCTGTCAAAGTTGGGTATCATAATACCTACAACCTCAAAAAGGCTATGATAGAGATGCCGATCCTATGCAAACGTCACAAAAATACTTATGAATATGTTTGTACTCGAGAACGCAAATAAATTCTCTAATATTGTCGTGTGAAACATCAAAAAATACAAAAAGAACGGAACTGTAGGAGTTTTACTATGTAAATAATTAATTCTGGTAAAAGGCAGTAATTTTGAATATGTTACATAGCCTGGCAGTGGCGTCCTAACGATACCTATTGAAGCGGTTCAGGTAATTTTGAAGATGTCTTATAGTCCAGCAGTGGCGTCCTCGATTATAATGACTGAAATTACGTCAAAAATTTCCACTTCCCATAAAATTACCAGTTCTACCTGGCGCTTAAAATAGATGCTTCCTCGATTATAATGAATGAAATTACGTCAAAAATTTCTACTTCCCATAAAATTACCAGTTTTGCCTGGTGCTTAAATTAGTAAAAAATTGGATAACCTTTACTGTATAATAAACTCCCTGGCGAGTATTTAGATGTCTATTATGTACATATATCACACACAAACTACGAAAATGCAAGGCTGATCGAGGAAGCATATTTTACCATTTAAAACATTGTTTCCTGCATTTTACATTTTCCTGCATTTTACACCATTTCACTGAAGTCCCCTGAAAAGCGTAAAAACGAGGTTGTACTGTATTTTGGCATGAAACCACCTTGCTGTAGGACAAGGAAATACTAACAATAAATGAATACAAATTTAAAAACACATTTACAGTTCCAAGAGAGAATGGAGTAAGGTTGAACAAGAGAGAATGTTGCTAGGCATGTAATCTGTATTACTAAGACATGAGCTGGGGCCAAACGGCCAAGCTTACCTCATTACAAACTGATTGGCAGCAGTGCCAATTGTTTGCAGTAAAATTTCTTGTTAGCAGTTTGCATGACTGAGATAAGCTTATACATGCAAATCATGCTAACCAACATGGACAGTGCTCTAAGCTCTGCAACCTACTGCTGTCATGGCTGTCCGCCAGGCACTGCCCCACACTGTGCTTCCACTGTTCACAAGTAGTCCTTGTAGCCAACCTTACAGGTAGAGGAGAGGAACCATTGGGGATGCTTTACCCTGGTGGCAGCAAGGTGTCTTGAACACCAAGTCAGGTAACCTGTTTGGGTGCAGTTCGCAAAACTAGGCAAAGCTGGTATGCCTCCACTGTGGCGTGGCTTCCTCTTGCTTTTAAATTTAACAGCGACAAACTCAGGAAAGTCTCCATTTTGAGCAATTTCTACAGTAACCAAACGAGTAATGTAGAAATTACTTTGCCCTTTTCATTTGATTGTCCTCTATATAAGCAATAATTCTGTGATGTTGCTTGGTTGTAGAAAATTAATACAACAGCCTAAATTAATGGATTTAATTTGACAACTTTTTTATTAAGTATATGTCTGGTCTGATATTGGTATCAATCAGTTTGGAATTTTACTGGCAACTCGAATCTGTGGTCACAATCACATAATTAATTTTATTTAGCTCTATTTCTATGTTATGGCACAGCCGTTGCAGCCGCACAAAAGGCATTGTGTGTCCTCAAAAAGTCTGTCACTTACATGGCCATCATTCATGGGGTTTGTAAATCCCACCAGTACCTATATGGCTGTAAGTTCTACTTAGTGACCAATCACAAAATGTTAATTTCATTCAGCCCCTCCAAAGCCATTCCTGACAGGACCACTCAGAAGTTGCAATGTTGGGCATTGTTTTTGAGCAATTACCACTACAATATTGTGTACAGACACACCACAAAGTATGGAAATGTGGACACATTGTCACACCTCCCGGTCAGGTCCAACAAAGTTTTTGACAGTTCTGAGGAATCTTGTTTCCCCATCTATCGGGAAGATCAAGAGGTTCTATGAGACTTTCCAGTGGTTTGGCGGGTTGTTGCTCATGAAATGTTACAGGATCCAGTGCTCCAGTAGCTGCCAAGTTTGGGTGATGGTGCCTACAGTCACGTGTGTTGAAGTTGCTACATTTAGGTCATTGGGGTGTGGTACAAATGAAGCAGCTCACGCATTGTCATTGTAATGGGGCTGGACTAGACAAAGACAATGAACAAATGGCAAATTAGAGCCAAGCACATGCAGAAAATCAGGCCGATCAACATACAGTGTATTGCAGTTGGCCCAATTCCATGAAACTACAGCAAAGACTTCATATCGATTCTGCTGGCCCCTTCACGAACTCTTGTCGGTTGTTTATTGTGGACACTTACAGCAAGTTTTCAAATGTGACTGAAATGTCCTGCACCATCAGTGCAGTGACAACTAAGGCTCTCATGTCTGTATTTTGTATAGGAGGAATGCCTGAAGCCATCATAATGAGAATGGACCACAGTTCACATAAGCTGAGTTTCAACAGTTCTGTACAAACCTTGTATTGCCCATTTCACTACAGCTCCATTTTACCTGCAATCAAATGGTGAGGCTGAAAGGTTTGTCAGAAATTTTAAATTGCAAATACCAAAGCTTTGCTCTGCTTCAAGCAAGAAGGATGCCCTGTTAACCTTTCTTAGTTCTTACAGAGCTCTGCCAGCTGACAGAAAGTCTCCTGCACAGCTGTTGTATGGCCGCCGACACAGAACCTTACTGAATTTGTGGCTCCTGACTCAACTGGACATTGTCCCTGCTTTCCACAGAGAGTTCCAGCCCAGGCAGGATGTATACTATCACACATATGCTCCCTCTCACAGTAAATGGTCTCCTCGTGTCATTTCAAAATGTGTCGGTCAGTCTCAATACCGTATGTGGTTCGAGTTACATAAGGCGTGTTGTCCCACCATCAAGATCAGCTACACCCTCATCATATCTGTTACCCTGGTGCCTATTTTTTGTTCTCAGAATCCAATTCTCAAGGATGCACCCCTGGCTATCATCGGTCATTCCTTCTGCCACAGTGTAGTCAGTTTTGTGGAGGCATGGTACTGCCCCCTCCATTAGTCCAGTCACAGCCATTGCCCAAGATCCCTACGGATGTCGACCTCAAGGATGCAGGTTCGCAGTTGCCGTTTCCAGACGACGGGTGAACTTTGCCACAGTCACTGACACCATCGAGGGTCGCTGCGTCTCTCGGGTCACGTGTCACCACTGACCCAATACCTGGAGTGAGTAGGCACTATGGGCCCGCCTCATTGTCTGGCGCGATTTTCGAGCATTCCTTGTGGCGAATGCCAGAGATTGCGACCACTGTCAGCTTCATCACCAGCGTCGATGTGGATCTCATTACTACCACCTGCTGCCAGTGCCTGACCCCATCATCTTTGAGGACAACAAACATATGTAGCAAATGCTTTCAAATTCGGGGTGAGTAATGCTGAGGCACCTCCATCAATTGCAATACCTGCTGAGTGAGTTGGCCTACAGTGCCTTCTACGGGTGCCACTACGTGGAGCCAGTTCCTCATTTCCCTCCCATTTGGTGGATGAATAAGTCTTTGCTATAAAAATGTATTTCAGTTGTCATGTACTGTTCATGTACATGTATTTTTGACATTGTGTTTGCTTCACAGAATGTTTTTCATCATTTTTTATAGCTTCTGTTTTTCCCTAGTTACTGAGTTCACTAAGATTATTTTCAAAGTATTTATGGTTATCCCTGTGACTAAATAAAAAGCTCTTTGCTTGGCTGGCTTACAAGTTTCCCTTTATTTTTTGGGAACACATAATCAGTGCCAATTTTGAGTAATTGTTTATTTACACCATGGCAGAGATGTGAAAAAGTGCCCCAGAAAATCAACACTGCTCATACCTTAAAAAGTAAAAGAAGAAACTGTATTTGATGGACAAGCAAATAGCCCTTTTACTTAGTTACGTGAACACACTTCAAGTACTAAGACTCTAGATAAAAAATAAAACTTTTGTGGAGGACAAATATCAATTAACTTAAACATTTAGCAAAAGATACAGAAAAACTTGTTTCTCCTTACTGTAGTTGTGATTTCTCTCCACATTCGGAAAGAGCAATAAGGCCAGAGTCAAGAGATTCTTCAATTTGCACCCAACTTAAGTCCACCTCCACTAAACTATGATTCCACTTCTGCATAATCAGCTCCAAACTAGATTCACTTTCCCGTGAGATACAGCAACCTAAAAAAAACACCAGAAAAGAAAATGGACATTCAGAGATAACAAATTTAACAATAATTTATGTTAAACTCTTTAGTAAGGGTGTTTCTAGCAAATAAAAAGTATCCTGTGTTTGTTATATAACTCTTCAGTAAATTCAGGGTACAGTTGAACAATTGTGTGGTCTGTTCTCATTTCCAACAAATGTCCTTATCTTTAGAATTCACATTTGACACGCTACTTTGTTTAAGAAATCATATATATCACATTTTCTTAATTCCATAAATGCAAACCCTTTTAAGAATTTCTTTCACATCTCCACACCACCTTAAGGACCTGTCTGTCTTAGCTGAGGGTCAGTACTGAACATTTCCTGACAATGAATTTCATTGTAAATGTAACTATTGAGGAAGAGGGAGATTCATAACATTATCATCACCTAATATTAAACAACTTAGTGGTCCCAGACTCAATATTTCAGTTCTCAATTGGGATGTGCTATTTTATGGTGTTCAATCCAAATACTGACGCTACTATAAGCCACATGTGTGGGATTTACTTTGATATACAACCCAAATATAAGTAACATGGAGTACTAGAAGCTTTTTCATTTATTAGAGGACAGGCAGGAAGAAAGCAACCTGTGAAGGCATGTAATGACATTGTATTCAGCATGCACAGGTTCGTCAGTATGCTGCAGCATATCGTTAAAGCCCACTGAAATATCAGTAAACATAAAAGAAACTGAAATATTTCAAATTATCCAAAAACCTTCTAATGGAATTAGATAATATACCCCTGTACATTTGTGGCAGACTATTCTATGAAGACTTAAAACCAACTTCCACATATGTTAAGCTCTGTTGCTAAAAATGTAGATAGGAGCCAAGAGCAAGTGATTTTGGGTCTCCCTCCATGGTACAGTGGTTAGCATTACTAACAATTGACACTTGTGCTCCACTGTGGAATTGCTAAAAAAGTAAAAATTTGCAAAAGAAACACAATATCTAAGGATAAAATAAAGGAATCTGCATCATGCATTACTGTAAAAATTTATGCAAGGAATGACAAATATTAAATGTGATGTTTGGCATGCAAAAGAATTATTTAGACATGTACTGAAGGCTTATCTACTGAAAAGTACAATTAGCTTTATCCAATTCCTGAAAAATAAACCAAATTAACATAGCTTCAATAAAATGAAGTTTATGTTACAAAGTCAGAAATATGAATTAAGATAGATTGCTACTAATCACATAGAGGAGGTGCTGAGTGGGTAGAAGGCACATTTAAAAATAGGCTAAGCTATCATATTGGACAAAATTCTTCTTCAGTTTTACAAAAAAAAAAAAATATGTACACTCATTGATATATACAAAACACACACACGACCTCTGCAGTTACCAGGCATCAAGACTAAAACATGTGTGCGCTGGATAGAGAGACGAATGCAGGGTAGGGGTGGGAGAAGTTGTTATAGTGCTGCCATTGGGAGTGTGCAAGGATATGGAAAGAACAGCGTTGAAAATTTAGGTGTGTATTGGGGGGGGGGGGGGGGCAGAATGAATGCAAGGAAGGGCATAAAGGAAGGATCATACCAGAGCAGTCACAGGAACAAAGGGTACACTGCATTAGAGTTCAAACCTGAGATATTTGAAAAAAATCTGTTTGTAGAAAATCCAGACGGCTCCAGCAGTGAAGCAGTAAGTGAAATCAAGCACACCATTTGCACAGTATGGTGTGCAACTGGGTAGTCTACCAAATGTCTATTGGTCACAGTTTGGTGGTGGCCATTCATGTGGACAGATAGCTTGTTACTGGTTATGTGCAAAAAGAATGCTGCTGAGTGCTTACAGCTAGACTGGTATACCACATGGCTATTTTCACAGATGGACCTGCCTTTGATGGGGTGGTAAATGCCTTTGACAGGAGTGGGGTATGTGGTCATGGTATTTTATAAGGATATGGGCCATGGAGTACAGGGCTGGTA
Source organism: Locusta migratoria (assembly GCA_026315105.1). Lineage (NCBI taxonomy): Eukaryota > Metazoa > Arthropoda > Insecta > Orthoptera > Acrididae > Locusta > Locusta migratoria. The sequence goes on along the minus strand of CM048755.1, from coordinate 75,979,715 downwards.
GCAGGGAGTGGGAGAAGGACAGAGGATATAGCATAGTTAACTGATTCTTCCATTGCTTTTTGGTAGAACATATTCATTATGAAAATTAGAATACACAATTTTTTTTTACGGGTTTGTTTATTTTGTTAATCAATTTTCGGCTTATTAGGCCATCATCAGACATTTACTGAAGTTCAGTCAAAGAACTTGTGTTGCCCGTAAACAGAAGAGATGTTACATACGGAAAATTAAATTAACTTCTTTGTTGGAGCAGTTACAGTGTAAATAAATAAATACATTCAAATATTTATTTACACTGTAACTGCTCCAACAAAGAAGTTAATTTACTTTTCTGTATGTAACATCTCTTCTGTTTACTGACAGTGAAAATTCTTTGACTGAACTTCAATAAATGTCTGATTATGGCCTAATAAGCTGAAAATCAATTCACAAAATAAACAAACCTGTAGACCAAACACAAAATTGTGTATTTTAATTTTCATGATGTAGCATAGGTTGAGGGGGGGGGGGGGTGGTCACTCAGTAGCACTGCGAGAGTGGTGGAAAGTATAATGAGGAGGGATATTACTCATTTCAGGTTATGATAAGAGGTAACTGAAACCATGATGAAAAACATAATCATAAGGGGGCTGCTATTTTGTGGCCAGTTGTGGGTATGTCGACAATGGTAGATGACTGGGGAGACAAGGCATGGGAGAACTACTTCTGGACATGGTGTGGAAGGAACTGCAGTCTAAGAAGGTCTCAAGACCCAAAGCATACTTAGACAGGATCTGCACATTATTGCAGATGTGATGTCCACAGGTAGCTACACTGCATGGATGGTGCTTCTTGGCATGGAATCAATGTGGTGCCTGTAGAAACTGAGATATTTTTGTTGGTTACTATGTTTAATGTAGAAAGAGATACAGACTGAGTCTACCATGTGATGGAAGCCAACATCTGGGAATGTAGATTGTTGTTTTAAGCTGGACCACCTAGAGTAAATGGGGAGAGGTTTTGGAGGAATGTGGATAAAGTGTTCTCACAGGTTCTCTTTTGTACCATCAGCATAACCAATGCTTGCATGGTTCAACCAATAGAGCATTCTGTGAAAGGTAAAGTTCACAGGTTCACATTACAACTCTGCATAAAGTTTTAACCTGCAGAAAATTTCAAATTAGCACACAATCCAGTATTTAGTGAAACACATTCTGGAATATTTGTGTGCATTCCACATTACCTTCTTCAGTTATTATGAAAATCTATGGCAATGACTGTATTGGATGCTTTCTAAAGCAGCACCTCTTTCACATTCTTCCATTTTTCAGAATTTTCTAGCTACTTACTACTGAGCAGGTGGGGATTATATTGCTGATGCGTTTTTCTATTATCTTTTGCTCAGTGTCCTCTGTCCAATGTGCCTTTCATGAGTGAAGAGCAAGATCTGATGCATTACTGATGTATAAGACTTTATCCATGTTTAGCATGTTTTCCCTGGTTAATTCTGAATCTTTTCAGTGGTAGTGTGGTCTTCTACCTTGTACTACAAGACTAGTTTATTCTATTTGGTGTTGCAACAGTATATATGACACTACTCAAAAGCTTCTGAGATATTAATTTGCCATGACTGCTTCATTAATGCTTATGTTCCTTACATTTGTTCAAAAATAGTTTAGTAATTTGCCTGATACAATTTTAGGAAACATGAACTGTCACTGTGGAATGACATTTGGTATATCATTACAATAGTATTTAATTGAAATGTGTGTGATGCATTTTACTCTATATATGTGCAATGACATCAGTCTTACAGATAGATTTAACTTTGCATTCAATCAAGGCTTCAACCTAAAGCTACATCCTTTTCAAGCCATGCTTTTCCAGGGTCATCTGAGCAAGGCCCTAGGACCAACTTGAAACTTCAATTTACATTTACTTTGGAGCATGACTTACCATCAAGAGTGGAATTGTAATAAACAAGTGAGTGGCCAACTGAAATATTGATTTGATTTAGGTAGCATGTTAAGATGTTCTATTTGGAAAGGTACTATTTACATTTGTGTGGAAAGAGAGAGAGAGAGAGAGAGAGAGAGAGAGAGAGAGAGAGAGAGAGAGAGAGAGAAGAAGAAGAAGAAGAAGAAGAAAAGAAAGCTTCTGGTTTAAGTATTAGTCTCTTATAAGGATTTAAACTGTTATCTATTAACAATGATATGTGAATGTTTCTAATTAGAAATTACCATTATATTGTGTTCAAGCCATATTTCAAAATATCCTTCCATGTGGAGCTGTTAGGCATAACAAATAGTAGAAGAACCATCAGGGAGATGGGATATGTTGGATACCTCACATCTGAGTTTGACTCAGTTGTAAGCTCCAACTTAGTTACATATGACTGTTTTTTTTGGGTCAACCCTTTTCTTGTCTTTTGTTTGGAAATTGTGGTTGTAATAGCTGAATGGGCTGCAGCTCTTGATTTTTCCACTAATGTCTAGGTGAAGGGTTCAATATACAATAATTTAGAACACCACCCAGAGGAATTTCAGTTTTTTTACAAGAACCTTCCAGCTTGGCATGGAAAGGATTCTGGGAACAGATATCTAAGATATTGTTGTTGTTGTTGTTGTTTATAGGGGACCAAACTACAAGGTCATCAGTCCCCTGTTCCAGGCAGTGATGTAACATGTGATAGAACGAAAACACAGAACAAGGATTAGAGAATTCCTTGAATGTGAAATAAAGACAAATACTACACTTATACACAGAGGAGTGCACAAAAGGAATAAAAGTACAATTTCACAGCAGAATGCTATGGCCGGCTGATCACCAAGATGATAACGGATGAGCGAGCCATGCTGTACACACTAAAAAAAAAAAGAAACCACCTCAACCGAAAAGGTAGAGGCTATCAAGTAACTTAAAAAACAGTGTAAAAATGAGGGTCTGTGAATCACTCAGAAGCGCCTTCCATTAAATGGAAGGGTAGAAACCAGATGCGCGAATAAAATTTAAAACAGTAGTAGCCAAGGAGGCATTGTCACCTAAAACTGATGGCAACGAATCTGGTAGGCTAAAGGACTGCCGCAAAGCGGCTAAAAACGGACAATACAACAGTATGTGGACCACAGTCAGCTTGTTGCCACAACGGCAAACTGGTGGGCCCTCTCGACGCAAGAGGTGGCCGTGTGTTAACCACGTATGGCCAATGTATAGTCGGCAGAGTACAACGGACTCCCTACGAGAAGCTCGGAGGGAGGACCTCCACATTGCCGTAGAAGGCTTAACAGCACGGAGCTTATTCGGTGCGTTCGATTCAGCCCACTCTGTATTCCAAAGGCTTAATACCTTCCGATGGAGCACCGCCCGGAGATCCCTCTTCTGGAGACCGATTTCCAGCATGGTTGAGGTAGTAGCCTCCTTCGCCAGTTGGTCAACACATTCATTTCTAGTTATTCCAATGTGGCCTGGAGTCCAAAGGAAGACCACAGTGCGACCAGTTGTACCTAGTCTGTATACAGTTTCCTGAATGGACCGTACCAAAGGATGTCTTGGGAAACACTGGTTAAGGGCTTGCAAAGCACTCAGGGAGTCAGTACAGATAACCACAGACTCCCCGGGGCAGGCTCTGAGGTGTTCAATGGCCCACCAAATGGCGACAAGCTCCGCCGTAAACACACTACTCCCACAGGGCAATGAATGTTGTTCTATATGCCGGCCGTGGGTATAGGCATACCCAACATGGCCATCGACTAGGGAGCCATCGGTGTATATAAATTCAGCGCCAGGGCCTGGAACTGTTGACGCAGAGTCATTGGTGCAACAGAGGCTTTGGAGTCTCGGGATAAGTCCAACCGAAGCTGGAGGCGATGAAGGACCCAAGGAGGAGTACGAGAATGGTACTGGAAGGTGAGAGGAATAGGAAGGGACTCTAGAGAAGAAAGAAGGGAACGAACACGAACCGCAATCGGGAGGCCCGACCGGGGCCGTTGTCATGGGGAAGGAAGTGCGACAGCTGGGAAGAGGAGCCTGCGATTTGGGTGGTGAGGTACGGCATGAATATGGGCAATGTAAGAAGCCATTAGCTGTTGCCTTCTGAATCGCAGGGGGGGAACCCCAGCCTCAGCAAGAAGGCTTGTCACAGGACTGGTACGGAAGGCCCCTGTTGCTAAACGGATGCCACTGTGATGAACCGGATCTAAGATCTGCAGTGCAGTTGGAGCTGCAGAATCATACACAAGGCAGCCATAATCCAGGCGTGACTGGATAAGTGCCTTATACAGGTGCAGTAGAGTGGGGCGAGCAGCTCCCCAGCCTGTGTGGCTGAGGCAGCGGAGGATGTTTAGATGTCTCCAGCATTTTTGTTTTAATTGGCGAAGATGTGGTATCCAGGTCAGCTGGGCATCAAAAAGCATGCCTAGGAAGCGGTGTGTCTCCTCAACGCGAAGGGGTTCATCATTCAAATATAGCTCAGGTTCTGGATGAGCTACCCGACGGCGACAAAAGTGCATGACGCGGGTTTTCTGCGCCGAAAATTGGAAACCATGCTCAGAGGCCCAAGACTGTGCCTTTCGAATGGCTCCCTGCAGCCGCCGTTCTGTGACGTTAATGCTGCTGGAGCTGAAGTAAAGGCAAAAGTCGTCGACAAACAAGGAGGAAGAGACAGACGTTCCTACTGCCGCAGCTAGTCCGTTAATAGCTATCAAAAATAACGGTACACTTAAAACGGAGCCCTGTGGGACGCCATTCTCTAAAACATGAGCGGAGCTAAGAGAGGTGCCAACCTGAACCTGAAAGGAGCGTAGCGACAGGAAGTTCTGTATGAACGTTGGTAGGGGGCCACGTAAGCCCCAATCATAAAGTGAGGAGAGAATGTGATGCCGCCAGGTTGTATCATAAGCTTTGCGGAGGTCAAAAAAGACTGCGACAAGGTGTTCTCGGCGAGTAAAAGCGGTTCGAATGGCTGATTCCAGGGACACGAGATTGTCTAGAGTGGAACGGCCCTGACGGAAGCCTCCCTGTTGTGGAGCCAGGAGACCTCCATTCTCCAGTAGCCACATAAGCCGTCGACTCACCATACGTTCGAGGATCTTACACAGAACATTGGTGAGACTGATGGGGCGGTAGCTTCCAGCGTCGGACGGATCTGCGCCTGGTTTCATCACTGGGACGATAGTACTTCTCCGTCATTGTGACGGGAAAAGGCCTTCTGTCCAGAGACGATTATAAAACGTGAGTAGCTGCCGTTTAAAGTCCGCTGAGAGGTGACAGACGAACTGGCTGTGAATACGGTCCGGACCAGGAGAGGTATTGGGGGATGCAGCAAGAGCAGTCTGGAACTCCCACTCACTAAATGGAGCATTGTACGCTTCCTGTCGACGTGTGCGGAAGGACAATTGCCTCTGCTCAACTCGCTCTTTGAGGGCGCGAAATTGTGCACTGTAGGCTGCGGTTGCAGAGCAACGTGCAAAATGACCTGCCATTAGCTCGGCAATAACTGTCGGGTCAGTACAAAGACTACCTTCGATTCGGAGTGACGGGATTCCGCTTGGTGGCTTGTACCCGAAGAGGCACCGTACCTGCGACCACACTTGAGAAATGGAGGCGCAGGAGACTATGGTGGCTACATATCGCTCCCAACAGTCCTGCTTACTCTGTTGTATCAGTCGCCGGGCTCGGGCCCGGAGACGCTTAAAAGCGATTAGATGTTCAATACTGGGGTGGCGCCGGTGGCGTTGAAGCGCCCGGCGTCGCTCCCGGATAGCGTCAGCTATCTCCCGCGTCCACCAAGGCACCGACTTGTGCCTAAGTGAGCCCTTGGTAGTCGGGACATTCGCTTCAGCAGCAGAAATAATGTCCTCAGTGAGTTGTTGTACTGCCATATCAATGTTATCTGGCAATGGAGCAGTAGCCACAGCTGTCGAGGTATAGCCATGCCAGTCAGCCCTATGGAGGGACCACCGAGGCAGGCGTCCTGCAGGGTGAAATTGTGAGAGCGACAAAAGGAGAGGAAAGTGGTCGCTCCCACAAAGGTCACCATGGACCTTCCAAGATAAATGCGGAAGGAGACTCGGGCTACAAATGGATAAGTCGATGGCGGAGAAAGAGCATGCGCCACGCTGAAGTGTGTGGGTGCCCCACTATTCAAGATGCAAATGTCAAGCTGTGTGAGAAGGTTCTCAAGGTCTCTACCACGGCCCGTGCTCTCATTTCCACCCCATAGAGGGTGGTGGGCATTGAAATCACCCAAGAGGAGGAATGGTTGTGGTAATTGGGCAACCAATGCAGTGATGTCAGCAGGAGAGACAACAACATCCGGGGGAAGGTATAGGGAACAGATGGTAATTTCCTCTATTGCCCGGAGTCGAACAGCCACCGCCTCCAGGGCCGTGTTGAGAGGCACAGCAGCGCTTGGGACGGTTGCAAGAACATAGACACATACTCCGCCAGATACCCTGTTATAGTTGGAACGATTGCTGTAATAGCCCCGATAGCCACAAAGGGCTGGGGTCCTCTGTGCAGGGAACCAAGTTTCCTGCAGGGCTATACAGAATGCTGGAAATTGACACAACAGTTGTTGCAGTTCGGACAAATGGCGGAAAAAACCGCCACAGTTCCATTGCATGATCACAGATGCTCCTGGTCGCTGGGACATGCAGATTGGGACGGTACACTAGTGTCTGCAAGATTGTTTGCCGTCGCTGATGGCGGAGGCAGAGTCTCAACGTCCATCGCGTTTGGGGACTCAGCAAAAGCCAAGTCTTCAGGGGACGTGAGAATTTCTATTTCGTCCTCTGAGGCTGACGTTTGTTGCGGCGGCTCAGAAGCCACTTGGTGTTCAGTCTTTTTGGGCCTCTTTTTCTTCCTGTCCCGTTTGTCTTTTGGTCTCTCCTGCTGGGAGGGCTTGTCTGCCACATCGGGGACAGAGGATACCCTCGAGGCCCTGCGACCAGCAGGTAGTGGCTTTTTCAGCCACTCACTGGTATCTGCTGTACCAGCGTCAGAGACTTTGGGAGGAAGGGCATCGAGGGAGCCCTTCCTTGCAGGAGGAGCCAGAGATAGTTGTTGGTTCTCTGGCTCAGGGATGGGGACCGTTGTCCCCTGTGGTTTTGTATTCGTTGCTCCCAAAGTAGGGACCTTGGGGGCAACAGAAGAGGAGGCGCCCCCTGACAGTATGGGGGCAACTGGTAACTGTTGGGCCGGAGGGCCCAGGATGGTAGATTGAACTTGAGTTGACTTTACCATTGATGTTGCTGTAGCATATGTCGACTTCATGCTGACAGGATGAACCTTTTCGTATTTGCGCTTGGCCTCGGAATATGAAAGTCTGTCCAGGGTCTTGTACTCCATTATCTTTCTCTCTTTTTGAAAAACTGTGCAGTGTGGCGAGCAGGGAGAGTGGTGCTGGCCACAGTTAACACAGACTGGAGGCGGTGTACATGGGACGTCTGGGTGTGACACACGTCCGCACTCGCGACAGGTGGGGTTGGCATCGCAGCGAGATGACATATGGCCAAACCTCCAGCACTTAAAACAGCGCATAGGGGGAGGAACGTAGGGTTGGACGTTACACCGGTAAACCATCACCTTGACTTTTTCAGGCAATGAATCATCCTCAAAAGCCAAGATGAAGGCACCAGTGGCGACCCTGTTGTCCTTCGGAACCCTGTATATGCGCCGAATAAACTGCACACCTCTCCTCTCCAAGTTCTACCGGAGTTCGTCATCGGACTGGAGTAAGAGATCTCGATGAAAGATAATACCCTGGACCATGTTCAAACTTTTATGTGGTGTGATGGTAACGGGAACGTCACCCAGCTTGTCACAAGCAAGCAGCGCCCGTGACTGGGCTGGGGACGACGTCGTTATCAAAATCGACCCGGATCTCATCTTAGATATTCCGTCTACCTCGCCAAACTTGTCTTCAATGTTCTCAACAAAAAACAGAGGCTTAGTTGACATAAACGATTCGCCATCTGTTCGACTGCACACCAGGTATCGAGGGGCATACGCCTCACCTTGATGACGAGCCCGACGTTCCTCCCATGGCGTAGCCAGGGATGGAAACGATTGGGGGTCATATGATGCTGCATTGAACGAAACTCTTCCACGCTTTGAGACGCCGTTTTCGCGGCCGGCCACGCTTTTGTTTGCTCGTTTCATGTTCTTCCCACGAGCAACTAGGGAACTAAAGGTCCACCCAGGCAGAGCCCCGCTTGCCTGGGTAAGCCTTATACAACTGAGGTGCGGCATGTTCCTCAGAGGTTGCTCGCTAGCGGCTGTTCAACCTCAACAGCCATGCATCTCCTCGGCACGTAGCACACCTTGAGATTGAGGTTTTTTTTTATAGAGGTTTGTACCGTCCTCGCGACCCGGGCGATTAAGCCAAGATCCCCGGGCTCTGAAACGTACAACGTTCCACCGTCGCGCCGAACGATGGTCGTTGAAGCACGCACAGAGCTTACGGTGTAGCGGACTGTTGGCGCGACACAGCCTACAGCTCAGGACCCTGGGTTCGCCAAGCCCGTACCCAGCAAATTAATGCTGAGCCCCTGAGGGGTATCTAAGATAGGAATCCAGTTGTTTACTGAACAAAGCAACTGCAACTGGATGCAAATAGAGAGATGATAGGCCATGAAATATGGGCCTTACATAAAATGTTTTACATTCTAGCCAAGGATAAGTTACTTCAGATTACCTGAAAATTGTGAAAAAGTGTGTTATGATGATTTCATGTGGCATTTTTGGCCGTTAGACTCCAGATGGGATCATGTTCGGCCCGCCTGGTGCAAGTCTTTAAGTGATGCCACATGGGCGACTTGCATGTCAATGATGATGAAATGATTATGAGGACAACAGAACTGCCAATCCCCAAGCGGAGAAAATCTCCAACCTGACCGGGAATCAAAACCGGGCCCCCTGCACGGTAATTTACCACGCTGTCCAATGGACTATGGAGGTGGACAGTGTGTTGATGAAACAAACACTGTTTTGACTGAATAGCGCAGTGGCCGAGGGGACGAGGGGACTGAGGCGCTTCAGTCACGGTCTGCACGGCCACTACGGTCGGGGGTTCGAATCCACCCTCGGGCATGGATATTTGTGCCGTCCTTAGTTGTAGGTAGTTCATAAGTAGTTTGTAAGTTTAGGGACTGATGACCCCCTAGTTAAGTCCCTTAAGCTTAACAAACATTAAACATTTATGAATAGCCGAAAAACCCCATTCACTTATCAGCAACAGGAAAATATTGGAGAACATCTCTCTTTTCTCTGTATGGGAAATCAGTGCATAAAATAAAAGAGGCTGAATTAATCCCACAAAAATATATGCAACAGATAAAGGTCAACAACTGAGAGTTGAAACCAATCAATCTGCATCAAACTTTTAAAGATTTGGTGAATGTATCAATAATGCAAAATAAATGTAATAGCACCTGGTATTAAGGTGTGGGGTGGTGTTGGATTTCACTCCTACATCCCTGTAGCATGCATTATCTTTACATTAACCAGGGAAGTGTTGGAGCCTCTTGTCCTCCCGTATCTTTGGAGCATGCTTATGACAACACTGCAAAACGAAAATAGTGCTCCCTGTGGTATGCACTGTATGCACTGTTCAGGACTTCATCTCTCATCACACTGTATAGTGTGGAATGTGATTTATTCGTCTTGTTACATAAAATTTTCAGATTGTTTGATATGTCTACAGGGGACATTATCCAAATAAGCATTTTATTATATATTTATTCGAATGGCACTTTTACAGAGCACATTAAATCAATACGCCAATTCTTGCTTTTTTTTTCTTTTTTTTTTTTTTTTTTTGCTTTTTCTTCCTTTCTGTCCACAGTAATTTCATGCGTTCTGATCTCTGCCTTCGGAGCTCCTCAATGTTGTGAGGCTGCTTTCTTTTTCTTTCTTCTTCTTCCCTGAAGATTGCTTTCTGAATTTTGTTTCGGTATACGCTTCTGCTGTGTGTGTCCATTATGTTGATGTTTGCTTCTTTGAGATCATTTAAAGTCTGTGTAAACCACACTCATTGTCCTTTAAGCTTCATTATTTTCTTAAAGATTTGCTTTGTCAACCTGTCATTTTCCATTCTCACAATATGTCCAATGAATGACATTCTTCTTTTGCATATGGTATGTATTACGTTCTTGCCATGTTCGTAAATTTCTTTGTTGGGTCGTGGCCTGTTATATTCTGTTCCTGTTGTCTTTGGGCCAAGCATGCTTCTCATCAGTCTCCTTTCCATTTTCATTGGTTTATTGAACCCTACTTTTTGAACTAGCTTTAGTGTTTCAGCACCATACAGAGCCTCTGTTTTCACCATTGTGCTGTAGTGTTTAATTTTGGTGTCCCAGGATAATGCCTTCTTCTTGTATATGTTTCTAGTGGTCTGGAATGCTATGTTCATCCTTTTTGCTCTTTCTTCTAGACTTTCTTTCTCATTGTTGTTTATGGATAGCCACTCACCTAAATATTGGAATGAATTAACTTTCTTAATTTATGAGTAGTTTCTCGGGGCAATTTTTTACATTCGTTATAAACTCTGCCTTTGTGAAGGAAATTTGTAAACCGACTTTTCCTGCTTGCTCAATTAGGTTTTCTACTTGAGTTTTTGAGTTCTCCGGTATGTCTGTCATCAGAGCAATGTCGTCCGTGAATGCCAAGCAATCTACATATATGTTATCTTTTCAGTTTCCTAATTTGATGCCTTTTGTATTGGATTTTCTCCACTTTCTTATCACTTTTTCAAGGGCACAATTAAAAAGTATAGGCAACAACTCGTCTCCCTGCCTGACTCCTGTTTTATTTCAAAGCTTTTGGAGAATTATTCACAGAACATGACTTTAGATGAGGTGTTTGTCAATGTGTCTTTGATAATGTTTGTAGTTTTTGGATCTAGGCTGAATTCTTTTATAATACTGATAAGGGATTCTCTATTGATAGAATCATAAGGTTTCATGAAACCAACAAAGGTAACAGTTGTGTCTTTGTTTCTCAGTTTCCTCATTTCTAGGGTGGTTTTAGATTCCAGATCTGTTCAATGCACAATCTATTTTCCCGAAATCCACCTAGGTATTCCCCTGTATGCGGGTCTAGTTGATGTTCCACCCTATTGAGTAGTGCTTTACATAGGATTTTATAGGTTACTGGCAGCAGTGATATCCCTCTATAATAATTTGGATCTGTTTTAAGGCCTTTCTAGTGCAGAGGGTATGTGATGGCATCTTCCAGTCTTCTGGAACTTCTTCTTTCTCTCAGATTTTATCTATTATATTTTTGAGTTTAGGAATGATATTATCTATAGCCTTCCATACCTCCGCCTTATTTCCATCCTCTCCAGATGCCCCCCCCCCTTTTTTTTAAGGCATATATGACTTCTTTAAGTTCTCTTAAATCTGGGGCCATCAAATTGTTATTTTGAGTATAATTTTCACTAAAAGTGAATTTGGTTTCAGGTTTATGACAGTTGTGTAAATCTTCAAAATATTTTGCCATTATGTCACAGTTATCCTGTTTAGAATGGGCCACTTGGTTAGCTTTTGGGCTCGCCAATTGTAATGTTGGTGGGATAAATTTGGTTAGTTGTTTCTTAAACAGCTGGTAATAATTTCTTGCCTTTTGAAATGTTCATTGATTTGATGTAGTTCATTCATGATGAACAACTTCCTCTCTTTCTTGAAAATTCTAGTGGCTTCCATTCTCTTTTGTAGGAGGTTTTCTCTGTTTTCTTGAGTTTTGTTTACATTTCACTTTTCCCATGCTTTTTGTGGTTCTTGAAGAACCTTGTCACACTGAATGTTCTACCATGTCTGTTTTTTATATTTGGTAGGTGGTGTAGTTCTGATTGCTGCTTTGATGATGCCATTTCATAGGTCATTTCAAGTTTGGAAGTCCTGGTTTTGAAGTTCTGCCTTTAATTTTTCCGGTTGCAGTTTATCATGGTCATATTTTGTAATCTTAGTTTGTCTATCATGTTTCCTGTGTACTTCAGACTTAATTCTAAATTTAGCTACAGAGATGTAGTGATCCAATTCTGTATTTGTGGATTTTATGACTCTGACATCCATTATTCCTTTAGATGACTTTCTGCTTATTGCAATCTGATCCAGCAGTTTTTCCCCACATACTGAGTTTGGTGATACCCATGTTGTTACATTTTTAGGATTTCTTTCAAAGGACGTGGATTTTACGACTATGTTACGATTATCACATAGTTCTATCAGTCTTTCCCCATTATTGGTGGTACACTTGTGAGCAGAGCATTTACCAACTGTTTTGCTACTTTTTTCTTCTTTTTTTTTCCTTTCCAATTTGTGCACTGAAGTCTATCAGAAGGATAATAGTGTGTTTCAATGGTATTTTACTCATGTAATTATCAATTTTCTCCCAGTATTCATTTAAATTATGTCTGGTTTTCTTCTGGTTTTTATCATTTGTGGGGCATGGACATTTGGAATTGTTTACACTTTGTTCATGGAATTAAATGTTAGAGAGGATGTTCTTTCATCAATATGGGTCAAAACTTACTATTGAGTCAATTATTTTATTAGATATAACGAAACCACAACCAAAAATGGGTGCACCTTTCAATATCTTGCTGGTGGACTTGCTCTTATAAATTCTGTATTCATTTGATTCAAAAGGTTGATTGTCTTTGTAACGGGTTTCCTGTACAGCTGTAATTATTATGTTCTTTTTATCTAAGACATCTGTTATTGTTTTTAGTTTTTCAAGTTTAATGAGAGATTGGGCATTTAATATTGCTAAAAAGTTTATTTGCTTAGATTTAATTTTGTGTGTGCAATCTTCAGGGTGCTCTGATTCATTCAAAACTTTATGTTGTGGTTCCCCAGAATCCGAATGACCACTTGACACCTTATGAGTGGGTATGGTGGAGGATTTGACCTCCTGGGGTATTCTGATAATATAAAGCCTTCTTATCCATACTAATTATTGTTTTGGTGATTAGTCTGTGTGAATCAAGTTCACCTCTTATTTTTGAAGGTAAGATGTATAGGAAATGGCCGCATCTCACATGGTGAACAGATGCCTACCAGGGAGCAGCTCAATATGAAACAGTCGCTTCTGGATTTAACTTCCTTCTAATAATAGGCAAGGTTGCCTCTTCCGCCAGCTTCACCGTACCAGAGTCCATCACTTCCACTGCTGCTACTGTTGTCTTCGTCGTACCCTGACAAGGGACCTTCACAAGGTACTATCACCCGGGCCATGTGAACCAAGGTTTTTTAACAAGGTGTTACTCCTCCACCTCCTCCTTTCTCAACCGGGCTTGGGACCGGCTATGGCATTTTATAATACTTATTTTATATACATATATCAGTTGCAAATTCAAAATATTTATTATGGTTGTTATTGCAAAGAATGAAAATATCTAATTCCCTTGTTCAAACAGTGAAACTGTCTTCAAAAAATTCATCAACAGCACTTTTAATCATTTCAGTGAATTGAGTTCGATGTTAAATATATTACTGCCCTTTATTTTATTGTAAATTTTTAATCCCATGTACTCTGGTGTTTGGACATAAGAGTTTCAGGCTGTGTGTTGGAAATTTAATATTATCTCTGTGACGAGTGCTGTAGTTGTGGTGGAAATGAAAAGTGTCAAATGTATGTTGGTTTTTGTATAAGAGAATCAACATCTCATATATAAAGAGGTAGGGAATAAACAGTAGTTTTAAATTTTGTAACAGTGGTCAACAAGACACATGTCGTTTGGCATCATACATATTTTTAATTATTTTCTTTTGTAGTACTAGGAAACTGGAGACATTTGCTGAATTTCCCCAAAAGATTACGTCATAATGAATAATTGACTCTCTTTCTGGTGTCTATGTTTGTGACACCTGACAAAATACTCACTGCAAATACCAAGCTAATTAGTTTATTTGCTAGGTAATCAATGCGTACCTTCCAATTCAAATTTTTATCAAGATGTACGCCTAAGAACTTTACATGGTTTGCTTCTCTGATATCCTGATCATTGAAAGTTATTTTTACTTCACTCCTTTTTACTGATTTTGCTTCATATTGTGTCATTTTGGTTTTAGTCAAATTTAGTTTTAGACAATTTTGATGGAACCAGAATTACAGCTATTCTAAAGTATTTTTAACACTATCTGGAATTTTTTCAGTAACCTCATTTTCAATTAGAACCGATGTATCATCAGCAAATAAAACTGAATTTACATCAATAGCAAGTGATAGGTCATTTATATAGAAAAGGAACAGGTAGGGAGTCAACCACCATAGTTGCCTTCTTCGCCATCTCCAGTGCTGTTCCACCAATCAGTTTATCAGCATCAGCTTGTGATTGCAGCATCAAAATATTACCACATTCCACATGACTTCTTAAACCAGCAAAAATCATTCCTTATTTCCAGCATTGTTCAGAAATTTTTCTTGGCACACCATGCACATAATATTTTCTGTAATGTGGATGTCAAGTGACTGACATTTTGCCTGAAATTGTCTGTGCTCTTCACTTTTTGTACTGGGCATGGAATAACCATCAGAAACGACAACACAGTTATTACCAAAATTTTGTTCACATAATTTACGTACAGTCCATATAATTCTTTGTAAGTCAAAACATTGTGACCAAACAACTCTTCGCAATAAATATCTACCATCTACAACGTAGTCACAATCTTGAGGAGGTGAGAGGTTTTGTGGTTTCTCATGTAATAATCATCAAACAAGGATAAAGCATGAGTTGTCAGCTCATGGTTTAAGCATTTCTGGAGGTCCTCATCAGTTTTTCCGACACAACTTACTTTGCAGAATAGCTGCATGTTGTTAATATGTGTAACAATGTCATTGTTGATCTTGACAGCTCTAGTCATGTGTGCTAATGTCTGCCCCTTGTCACTTCGATGTAAATGAACATTCGTGAATGTTTTCCCTACAATTCGTCCAACTGCAGCTTTTCAGACATTAACTGCATCATCACAGTTAATAGGCTCACTTGCTATTATACCACTTGACTACAATATGAGCACAGAACGATTTGTGAGCAGAGACTGTCAGGCGAACCATGCCACCACTTTTGAACAATCGATATTATCACTTGTTTATCGTGATTTCCTTAGCTGAAAGTGTTGGTCAGAGGAGGTTACTTCTGTACCACAAAATTCCTCAAAGTGCTGAATGAGCTCTGAACATGCATACATCCCCTGTACCCATCGATTCAGGGTACTACTCATTATCTCATGCCCATGTGTCAGGCCACCAGATGATTTAAATGATCTCATCAATACTTGTTCTATCACCATGTCTCTTCAATAACCAGCCCACATTTTGTTGATACGTCTATTCGGAAATTGTCCTGTGGTGACAAATTTTTTGCACTCTTGTGGTGTCAGCCTGTCTTCAAGTGCTGATATCTGTTGTATGTATAAATGCACACACTTTGTATTTGCAAGGTGGCCAGCTGCATGGAAAAAAGGGAATCATATTTCTCACCATTTCTACCTGCAATCCCCCAATCACCTGTGGGCTCACCACGGACAAAAAGGTTAATTATACTAACTTGTTCAAAGTACTGCACCCACAATTTGGCAGTCTGATTGCTAGTTGCTGCTTCCTTCATAAAATTCTGTAATGTCTCCATTGATGTGATTATCATGGGCACATTGGGGAAATCTTCAATAGCTTGAACATTGTCTAATGTGGCAGTATGTAATTCTTGCTGGTTTGCAGAGGTAGTTTGATCAATGTGGTGGGTGAGCGGACTGAGGAAGTGGCCGCACGATGGCTACACACTCACTTTATGTCATGATTCTAGTAAAGCGTAAGCTGCTCTTTAGAAAGTGTGGGAAAATTGTATTACACAACGTGATTCTGACTAGTGAACAGTTACACCTTTTGGTAAACAAATTCAGATAACTCCCTTATTATTCACGGTAGGAGAAACATATTGGTATTATTTTAACTATGCTACACGATTAATGAAAATAAATCATCAATTTGTTCCATAATTACCCAGTTATTCATGAAGAAACTCCAAAAAATGTTTGAAAAAATTATATTTTCTCCTTTTTAATTACTATAATCCAGAAGAAATGTCATATATACGTGATATATAGCTACATAAAAATTTGTCACTCCTTCATCTGTAATTTGGTGCAAAAAGAACCTTCTTACATTAATTCTGTCGGAATTTAGAGCAGTTCAAAAATTACAGCACAAATTCTTAGGTCGGCCATATTGATGACATCATAACTGTGATTCAACAGCCCAGAGCTTCGAGGACTTTTAGTATGTTAACTAGGCCATCAAACTGAGACTATTGCAAAAAGTTTCCTCTCTCCCCTAATTTTTTCCTATTCAATGCATAAAGATCCTGTACTATCTGGCTATATGTGGAAGCAGCATGGACTGCTATAACCCAATAATGTCCAGAGCCTCTTTGATTCAATGCTGAGGTGTGTAGCAGGTGTTGTAATCAGCAGCAGCCACAACACTCAATACCAATTTCATCATCATCCTCACTTCACATGGAGTTGTTTTCTCTCCAAAATAAATTTGTCTATGACATCCCTTGGCCTTCTTGGTGTTGCATTTTGGATGGGCAGGAGTGGCTGAGGGACAAACTAAAGCTCATAGAACCATGTATAAGTATGGAAAAGATAGACACTGCCAACAGGAAAATTATGGAGAAAAATAAAGAGATGTATATACAGATGAAAAGCAACTGTATGATTATCAAGAGCTTAGATGGTAAACCAGTACTAAGAAAAGAAGGTAAATCTGAAAGGTGCAAGGAATATACAGAGGGGAAGTAAAAGGGAAATGAACTTGGAGGTAGTACTGTAGAAATGGAAGAGGAAGCAGATGAAGAGGAGATACGATACTGCGAGAATAATTTGACAGAGCACTGAAAGTTTAAGTTGAAACAGGTGTGAATATCACTAAAATATCAGGTTTAATATGACATGGTTGCAAAGATAGTTTTTTAATATTTGAAGTACACTTTTGACAATTTTGTGTGCAATACTCTTTCAAATTCTGAAGATACCAGGGGTATGTATATATTGAATTAAATGTTATATACAACTTGTACAGAAACTGGACAGCAGTTATAAGAGTTAAAGGGATAAAAGAAATGTTGTGGTTGAGAAGGGACTAAGACAAGGTTTGCAGACTTTCCCCGATGTTATTCAGTCTCTACATCAAACAAACTGTGAAGGAAAGCAAGGAAAACATTTAGAAAGGGAATTTAAAGTACTGGGAGAAGAAATAAAAAGTTGTGGTCATCCAAGACATTATAATTCTGTCAGATACAGCAAAAGGTCTGGTAGAGCAGTTGAATGGAATGAACAGTGCCTTGATAGGACAGTATCAAATGAAAATTAACTAGAGTAAATCAAATATAAACGAATATAGTCAAATTGAATCAAGGGAACATGAAGGAATCACATTATGAAATTTGACGAGTTTTGTTATTTGGGAAGTAAATTAACTTATGGTATCTGAAGTGGTGAAGATATAAATTGTAGAGTGGTAATGTCAAAAAAAAAAAAAAAAACAGTTCTTAAGAAGGGAAATTTGTTGCCATAAAAGGACTAGAAAGTCTGTTTTAAAGGAATTTGTTGGTGTGGTGTCGCACAAGTCTAAAGTGCGCGCCACCTACTGTCGCCGCGCGCCGCCATGCACGCATGGCGGCATGGCGCGGCGTTCTTACGACGTCAGCCACGAGCACCCTCTGTGACAACTCCGCTCGTGGCCACCACTGAATGACATTGTTGACTTGGGACTGAGACAGGAACCAGTTAACACTTCGGAATCAGATAGGCACCAGTGAAGACTTGGCTATCGGACAGGCACTAGGCAGGCCTCTAGCTCAACTATGTATCAGCATTCTGGAGTACTGAGCTATGTAAAAGTTAAGTATTCCTAAGTCTCTAAGAAATATAGATCTCGTTCTAATTTACTCTAGTGTTTCTAGTTTCTGCTGTCCCACTGGCTGGTCACCTCCTACCTGCACAAGTGTGCATCCTTTATTCCTGTGTCGGTCTTTCTACTCGGCCACCGACACCTACGATGGAAACGAGACACAAAAGTGGCGATGAGGCTGGGACACAAAAGTTGGGAGTAAAGCCTTGTATGAATGTAAGACATGAACACTAAATATTACAGACGAGAAGAGAATTGTACTGTTCAAAATGTGGTACTACAGAATAATACTGAAGATTATTTTATAGGACAGATAACTCCTACCCACATGAACTGCAAACACTGCCAAGGTAGGGTGGCTTGCATGGCTCAATGATACAGATAGTTGTACCATAGGTGCCAGGCAAACGTGTGGTTCCTGAAGAGAGGCAGCAGCCTTTTCAATAGTTACAGGGGCAACAGTCTGGATGATTGACTGAGCTGGCCTTGTAACATCAGCTAACGTGGCTTTGCCATAGCTATACTGTTTGAAAATATGATGATGTTATCCTCTCGGGTAAAATTTTCCAGAGGTAAAATAGTCCCCCATTCACATCTCCAGGTGGGGACTACTCAGGAGTATGTTGCCATCAGGAAAGACAGTACTAGCATTATAGGGATCAGAATAGGGTAGGGAAGTTAGAAAATTTAAAAAGGAAACTGGATAGGTTGAAGTTAGATATGGTGGGGATTAGTGAAGTTCGGTGGTCAGGATTTCTGGTCAGGTGAGTACAAGGTTATAAATACAAAATCAGATGGGGGTATTACAGGAGTAGGCCTAATAATGAATAAGAAAATAGGAATGCAGGTAAATTACTATGAGCAGTGCAGTGATCACATTATAGTAGTCAAGATAGATACGAAGCCATCAAGATAGATACAAAGCCAACAGTGACCACAGTAGTACAAGTCTATATGCTAACTATCTCTGCTGATGATGAGGAGATCAAAGAAATGTATAAGGAGGTAAAGGAAATTGTTCAGATAGTTAAGGGAAAGGAAAACCTAAGTGTGATGAGGAACTGGAATTTGGTAGTAGGAAAAGGAAGGGAAGGGAAAATGGTAAGTGAATATGGAAAAAGTGGGGAAAAGGAATGAAAGAAGAAGTCGCCTGGCAGAATTTAATCATAACAAACACTTGGTTTAAGAATGATGAAAGACAGTTATATACATGGAAAAGACCAGGAGACACCAGAAGGTACCAGATTGATTTTATAATGGTAAGACATATCCAGCAGAAGATATACATCTGATCATATCTTATTGGTTATGAACTGTAGACAAACTGAAGAAACTGCAAAAAGGTAGGAAAATAAGGAGATGGGACCAGGCTAAATAGAAGGAATTGTTGGTTCTTGGGAGTTTCAGAGGTAGCTTTAGGCAACAATTAACAGAAATGGGGGGAAATAACACAGTAGAAGTAGTTTTCAGAGATTAAATAGTGAAGGCAGCAGAGGTCCAAATAGATAGAAAGACAAGACCTACAAAAATCCTAGGACACCACAGGTAATACTGAATGTAATTGATGAAAGAAGAAGCTATAAAAATACTTTATATGAAGCAGGCAAAATGGAGTATAGATGTATAAGAAATGAGATTGACAGGAAGTGCAAAATAGCTCATCAACAATGGCTAGAGATAAAATCCAAGTTTGTAGAAGTCTGCAACAAGGGGAAAAGTAGATACTGCTACAGGAAAATAAAAGACACATTTGGAGACAAGAAAAGCAGCTGTATGAATGTCAAGAATTCAGGTAGGAAACCAGTTCTAAGCAAAGAAGGGAAGGGCTGAAAGGTGGAAAGAATATATAGAGGGGCTCTACAAAGGAAATAAGAGACAATATTGTAGGAAGGGAAGATGAAGATGAAATAGGGGATACTATACTGGGAGAAGAATCTGACAGTGCACCGTGAAGAGCTTCAAACCAAGGCCCCTGAAGTAGATGACATTTCCTCAGAGCTACAAAAATCTCCGGAAAGAGCCAGCCATGACAAAACTATTTCATCCGGTGTGTAACATGTACGAAACAGGCGAAATCCCCATTCCAAAGAAAGCAGGTGCAGACAGGTGTGGAAATTACAAAACCATCAGTTTAGTAAGTAATGGTTGCAAAATTTGTACATGAATTATTTACATAAGAATGCAAAGTTTGGTAGAGGCTGACCTTGTGGAAGATCAGTTTGGATTTTGGGGAAATGTAGGAACAAGGGAGGCAATACTCACTGTACGGCTTATCTTAGAAGGTAGATAAAGGAAAGGCAAACCTACATGAGGAGAAGAAGAGGCTTATTTATTTATTTATTTTTGAGCATACCTATGAACTAAAATTGCAACTTTTAATTGATAGTTCACTTACCTGCAAGAAATAATCGTTCAACATTCCATGCAGGAATTCTTACTAAACCTGCATCTGACACACTATTCTGAGAGAAGAATCTGACAGTGCACCGTGAAGAGCTTCAAACCAAGGCCCCTGAAGTAGATGACATTTCCTCAGAGCTACAAAAATCTCCGGAAAGAGCCAGCCATGACAAAACTATTTCATCCGGTGTGTAACATGTACGAAACAGGCGAAATCCCCATTCCAAAGAAAGCAGGTGCAGACAGGTGTGGAAATTACAAAACCATCAGTTTAGTAAGTAATGGTTGCAAAATTTGTACATGAATTATTTACATAAGAATGCAAAGTTTGGTAGAGGCTGACCTTGTGGAAGATCAGTTTGGATTTTGGGGAAATGTAGGAACAAGGGAGGCAATACTCACTGTACGGCTTATCTTAGAAGGTAGATAAAGGAAAGGCAAACCTACATGAGGAGAAGAAGAGGCTTATTTATTTATTTATTTTTGAGCATACCTATGAACTAAAATTGCAACTTTTAATTGATAGTTCACTTACCTGCAAGAAATAATCGTTCAACATTCCATGCAGGAATTCTTACTAAACCTGCATCTGACACACTATTCTGACCACGAACATCTAGTAACTTAAGTTTAGCTGAGGTTTTTAATATCCTTTCTATGGAGCTGTCATCAATGCAAGGTTTTGAGCACCCCTCAAATAAAAGGGTAAATCCTGCAATATTTAATTCCTCAAGTTCAGGGAAGCCAGGAGATAAAACCTGAAAAAGTATTAGTTTTATTATGTAGTTTATGTCACAGAAATTAAGACTTAACATCTACCCTGAAACAATTGAATAATTTTTAACAATTATCTGGAAAGTACATTTCACACACACACACACACGGTTTTCTATCCCACTTAGTGTAAGTAGAACACAGTTTCTGATCCCTTAGGCTTGTCGTGATACAGGTACGAATGGAACAAATACACAGGTTCTGTGGGCGATCAAGGCAAAGTTCACGAAGTAAACAAAAAAAAAGTGCAATGTATAGCAAAAGTCAATGTAAGCATGAACAAAATGCTCAAAGAGTGATTGAAAAGAAAAATTTAATGTGCTATTTGGTGGACTTCATAGTTGTACAGAAACAATGTCCTTTATAGGAAGCCACATTGAATGGTACGGACCCTTAATACTAACTAAGTTTGTCTTAGGGGATGAATTATTCCTGCTACTTTTGGCTCATTGCTCTCCACACATTTATTTGTAAAACTTAATTTTCAATTTCAAAGTCAGGAAATGTTTAACAAGGGCAGCATCTACTAAATAACTGACTACAACATGAGGTTTGCGTTTTTACTAAAATTGTTTACTGCCCATTGCATGATTATGTCTGGCGAAAACACTAAATTCGTTAGACTCCGTCTGGTATGATTAGCTTGAGCCCCAAATATTACTAACACTATAGCTATATGAATATCTAATCATTTGGATAATGTTCTTAAAATGTTTGCTATTAAAGTTCGTTGTTTTATAAAAATAAAAAAAGGTCAGAATGTAATGAAAAATTTCTGAGTTGTGACTACTGTTCAAAATCAAAGTCCACACATGCCCAAAAATTTTCAGAGTCCAGCACGGCAGATTCTGCGGCTATGTTCATCACCTATCATCTCACTCGATTTCACTGCACTCGCAACACATGTCTGCCATCACGACTGAACTGCCATAGACTGATATTGGGCCACTCACGACACCCTCTTATATACAATATGTGGGCTCTTTCCAGTAATACATCATCCTAACAAGGTCCAATGGCTCTCCCTGTAGGGTACAAAACTTTTTTAATAATCATTGAAATGTTGATATGACAGCATTGTTAGCTGTGTGCTAAGATTCTAATGCAAATACATACTTTACTGTAATTTCTAACACTTACAATACCCCCAAAATCTTAAGTTTGTTAGCTGTGTGCTAAGATTCTAATGCAAATACATACTTTACTGTAATTTCTACCACTTACAATACCCCAAAAATCTTAAGTTTAAACAAATGAGTACCTCCAGCACAATGTATATTCAAGTAATCACTTAGGTAAAGTGTTTTTCTTGTAGATTTTACAGGCCTCTTTCCAATACACTGTTCTGAATTACTGTGCTCATAAATTTAACAAAATATGGTCGATAAACAAATTAATTTAGTTTACATGGAAACAACATATTAAAATAAACAAACTAATATATACTAAAAAGGTCATAATGTGTGTTTACGACACCTGCAACTTATCACTGCCTCGCTGTTCATGTATCTGTCTTGTATTAATTGATATTTACAAATCACTATAGTTCCTCCTTAAAAAAGCTTTATTATGCACAATATAAATGTTGCAGATAATATGGTTATATCAAACTTTGCATCTTGATGATACCTTTCATTTGAGCCCTTGCTTGTTACTGTATTTCAATTAGTTTATCCTCTGGATTATTCCAAGTAAATAAATATTAGTTTTGTGAATAATTTTTGATATAAAATTAATATAAATGACATCAACACATTATCTGAATCATTTAATGTTCCTCTTTCATTAGCTATTACGTAACTTTAATAGTGTCAGCATAGTGTCTAAAAATAAAGACAATGCCATTTTTCGGTTAGAGCTATGTCACACATCCGCCAGTGGGCTTTCCATTTGCATGCAGCCCGTTAAAGTGAAGCTGGACTCGTGCTCTCGGCCCGCCGAAGGGAAACCGGGTGAGGCTTACTTCCTGGCAACGGCCGATTGCCTCTTCACTCGTCGCAACCCTTGATGTTCCCCGCTGTCAAAATGGTGCACTTTGCATTCCAAACAGTGTTGCATGTTGTTGTCATGTCACAATATGCAACAGTTAATGTTTTAGCTGATGCACAGGACTTTTCTATACGATTAGCATTTAGTTGTGGAAAGCACTACACCAATTCCACAATCTGAGGTACCAGCAGGGCTGGCCATAGCTTGCATAGGAACCTGTGCAAAACAAGTATTGCTGTGCTAGAAATACGCCATTTGACAGTGACAGTCGCGCGTGGGACCTTCATGGAGCAACAATTACAGCCCAGTGTGGCACCTTCCGTTTGCTACAGTGAGTTCCAGTGAGTTCACAGTGGGTATATACTTCAATTACATTACATTAAAAGTAGTCTCAGAAACAAAATTATGAGTGATAGTCTTAAAAATAAGTTACAACATTTTGCACGGGGCTCCAAGAATCGCACGGCCCTGTGCTACTGCACCATTTGCACATGTCTGAGGGCAGCCCTGGGTACTAGTGACAAGTATTAACATAATATTTAATTTTAATCAAAATAAATATAGTTCTTTGTGTCCACATAATCTTCTGTTGGTGTGGGCACATTTTTACTTAATATGAGTCCTTGGTAATTTCCACTTGGCTAGAAGAAAATCTGTTGAGGTGACAATGTAGCCCATGAGATTGAAAGTACTCAAGCAACATATGAAGATTTTGTAGGTGCTGCTTCCACATGTCCTCAAAATTAGCATGTCATAGAAATAATCAACACAAATGGGGAGACCTTCAACAGGTTACTTAAGAAATCTCTCGTCACCTCAAACAGAAAACTGTTATAAGAAAACATGGAGACTGGCTCTGAAAGTCTCGTTTGCCTTGTCGAAGCACAAAAATGCCTAAGGGGAAGGTTATAAGGCTACAGCTACAGACTGTTATTCATTTTCTAATAGTTATACCCACAATATCTACTGTTTGCTGTTGGTATTCTCACTGCTTTTCATGCTGTTGCTGGTACCACAACTTATATGTTCATACTGTACAGTACTGTACAGTTGTACGATGTGGAATTGTCATCGCTTTCCTAACCTACTTGGTGTAGGTAGAACACAGTTTATGATCAATAGCAGTAGTACAGATAGCAGTTGAATAAACAGGCAGTTAATGTAGCTGATGACTGTGGATTTCAGGATGTGAACAGCTTGTCAGAAGCAAAGTACAGAGTACAATTAAATTTGTCACGGACTGGCACAAATTGCCTCGGGAGTGATCAGAATTGAAAAAGCAAACAAATGCAAGTTCAGTCACTCTTCTATAAATGGGGTTTTTTTGTACCTTACCTTATAAACAGTTACACTTTATACTTGATGCAATTATGATATTTAAGAGTTCAGTTTGTTTGAGAATGTTGTTACAGATGTGCATGTTGTGCACTTGTAATGGATATGCTTTACGAGTAAGAGATCCTAAACAGAAGTATTGAGTTAAATATTTTGCAGATTTTGCTATAAATTTCTTCCGTGGACTCTTGTATATTTTCATCCACCTACGTACATTCTCCACTATCCACCATAAAGTGCATGGTGGAGGGTACCTTGTCCCGCTACTACTGATTGCCTTTTATATTCCACTCTCAAATAGAACACGGGAAAAGTGAATGCCTGTATGTCTTCCTATGAGCCCTAGTCCTCTTATTTTACCTGTGTGGTCTTTATGAAAAACGTAAGAATCATTCTGTAGTCAGCTTCAAATTCAAGCACTCTGAATTTCCTCAACATTAAGAATGTAAGAATCATTCTGCAGTCAGCTTCAAATTCAAGCTCTCTATATTTCCTCAACAGTGTTTACTTTTAGTGGTCACTTTGCCTGTTTAGCAAAGGTATGATTTTTATTTAATAGTGGATATAAATCATGTCTATCAGATTTTTGAGTACATGATTTAAACCAATCCATTATTCCAAGTTCAATTAGGCCTAATTAGTGATGCACTTTACTGACTGCAATTTTCTGATGAGACATCTGCTCCACTGAATGAAAGTTTATTAAAGAGCCTACTATTAAAGACTACATTTTCTATAGAGGGTTCTGCTCTAGTGGATTAATAATATTGTGGTGAGCAGTGCTACGTTGTTTCGCCTTATCATGACAATTTGGATCCTGCACTCAGTTTTAGTGTGGTTTTTTTTTTTTTTTTTTTTTTTTTTTTTTTTTTTTTTTTTTTTTTTTTTTAATGTGACCATATTAATTCTAAGGTTTATAACACAATTAATGCTAGATTGTCACAATGTTGGGCATGCAAATTACACCCTCCAGCACATAAATCTTTGCTATAAGAAGATTGCTTTTCCTCTTACAAAACACAGAATGAGACTGTTCATAGAAAATTAACTAATAAAAGGTGCACATTTAACTACACATTATGCAGGGCAAGAAGGTCTGTAGAATGTTCTTTAGGTACATTGCCATTGACAACATGAGTATTGGATACTCTGGGAGAGGAATAAAGTCAAAGTGATAGTTCAAACTACTTATTACAGAGACATTCTCTCGTTTTTTTCCAAGCCCGAGTGGAGCACTGTCTTTTCAAAACAAAGGCTTTGATATTACTTTGTGCATAATTAATCATTAAAGAGGTCTACAAATATGTTTTACAGAAACCATCTAATGTAGTTCAAAGTTAACTAAACCAGTTAACAACCACAAGACTGTTTGAATACCTTAATGCTTTACCAAATATGGTCCTATTAGAGGAGGTATGCAGTTTGCCTTTCCAACCTTTGAAATGACTTTGCCAGGTGTTTATAAGAGGACCTACAGTGAAATGCAGATTCCTGACCACATTGTGCCTTGGTATTTTTCAATTTTACAAACATTACCAGAAATGAAATACATCATAAGTGAGGGATAAAAGTTATAGGAATGATCAGGGTACGAATTTATGATCTTTACATTTGTAATTCGGCACTTTACCAGAGAACCACAGAAGAGCTGCCTAACATTGGTTTAGTCTATGTATGTATTCTCTTGCAGAACCAAACTGAATAAATGCCAATCTCATCTTTCTAATGTTTTACAAACTTTACTGTTGTGACGGGAAATACAGTGATATTTTTTTCACTAGATTAACAGAAATGAATAATGAGCATAGTTACATTTATTTCT
This sequence comes from Locusta migratoria, assembly GCA_026315105.1. Classification (NCBI taxonomy): domain Eukaryota; kingdom Metazoa; phylum Arthropoda; class Insecta; order Orthoptera; family Acrididae; genus Locusta; species Locusta migratoria. The sequence goes on along the minus strand of CM048755.1, from coordinate 75,953,497 downwards.
CATTCTGCTGGGTACAGATAACACCACACAAGTAGAGCAGAAACATTGGTAAACTGTCAGTAGCTGACACTTGGCATGCCACACACCCCAGTCACACAGCCCCTGTTCTGTAGCTGCCATCACTGCCCCATTGGACAGTGCCCTCATCTGCAGTTCGGGCGAAATGTGTGTCTGGTAGCAGATCATGCACCCTGCCCCACTGCCACATCACCCAAGCGGCAAAAAGCACTGTATATCTGCGTATAGGACTTTACAGGTGGTAGAGCTCTGCCTTACATCGTTTGAGATCGCTCATGGATGTTCCTTGCTTATTTTGTCATGAAGTGGTATTTCTGATCTTAAATAAGTTTACTGCGGACTCTCGTAAGAAGTAATGGCTCCGTTATCCAATTCACAAGTGGACAATATAATAAAGCACATTAAGAAAGGGGCATTAACATGTACCCTCAGCCATGCACCATACGGTGGCTTGTTGTGGTGTCGCACAAGTCCAAAGTACAACTCCGCTCGTGGCCACCACTGAACGACATCGTTCACTTGGGACTGAGATAGGAACGAGTTAACACTTCGGAATCTGATAGGCACCAGTGAAGACTTGGCTATCATACAGGCACTAGGCAGACCTCTAGCTCAACTATGTATCAGTATTCTGCAGTACTGAGCTATGTAAAAGTTAAGTATTGTATAAATTCTGTGCAATATATATCACGTTCTAATTTACTCTAGTGTTTCTAGTTTCTGGCTGCTCCCCTCCGTACCTGCAGCAGCGTGCTATCTTTATTCCTGTGTTGGTCTCATTCCACTCGGCCACCGACACCTACGACGGAAACGAGTCACAAAAGCGGCGACGATGCTGGGACACAAAAGTGGCGACGAGGATGGGATACAAAAGTGGCGACGAGGAGTGATAGACGAACCTTGGACCAGTCCGCTTGCAGCAGCCAGACAGCAGCAGTCGGAGCACGCAGAAATTGCTCCCGCCCACCCACCCTTAATATAAGAATTTTTGGGGGAACATATTCAGTTACGTGTTTTGTGGACTTTTTTGTTGCAGAGCGTCCTCTTTCCTATTGCATTTGTGTTTTGTTATAATCTACTTGTATGCACGGCGCCTAATCGGTCAGCATGGCCACTACCCCGAACCCGAACTTAATGGAAATTATTCAGTTACACACAGCGCAAATCACAAAACTCCTGCAAGCGGTGGCCCAGCTGACAGCGCAAGCAGCTAACCAACAACAGCTGCCGCTTCAGCAGCCCACACCTGCCGCCACAACGCTTCCTACGTTTCGCCAGTACAACGAACGTGATGAAGAATGGACTGATTATCTGGCGCAATTTCTAGAACTCGTCGCGGCTCGTCAAATAACAGGTCAGACAGTTAAACATTTCTTTCTCGCCATAGTTGGCACCAAGACTTTCGAGTTACTGCAGAAACTTTTCCCGCAAGCATCTCCTCGTGATGTAGACTTTGAACAAATAGTAGAGGCACTAAATGCTCATTATGAGAGAAAAGTTCTCGTAGCTGCGGCACGGTACCGATTTTTCAGACTTAAAAAATTACCTGAGCAGTCACACCAGGAATGGATCACTGAGTTGAAGGGCTTAACCCGCCAATGTAAATTTACTTGCTCTTGTGGACTTTCTTATAGTGACGTGATGTTGAGAGACGCTATCACTCAGAACATTCAGGACCCCAGAATTAGGGCAGCAATTCTGAAACAGTCTGACCCCTCATTAGACAGTGTACTGCAGCTTATAGAAGCGCATGATACCTTTGACTTAGCAGATATAGAAATGCAAAGCCACAGTGTTAATTCAGTGCGCCACAACGGACGCCGTAGCCGTAGTTCTCAGTATAGCACTGGTGATTCTTTAAATTCTACCGCCGTGCTGAACAGACAGTGAACAGTAACCAGTGTAAGAGTGCGACACAACGGTCGCCCCGTCGTGTTAGAAACAGTCATTTGAATAACGGGCGCCAACGCTCATTTCAGAAAAATGTTCGTAAGTCTTGCCCTCAGTGTGTATCTCGCCACAAGCGTGCACAATGCCCTAATCGCAATGCGACCTGTTATCAATGTGGCAAATCAGGACATGTACAAACAGTGTGTATGCAAAACAAAATTTCTAAGAACGGTGCCGTTAGGAACAGTGCTTCGCAGAGTTCGAGAACAGTTCATACTGTTAATGTCATACACGCTATGGATTTGAACAGTGCTACTATTGATTCTAAAATGCAAGACAGTTCTTCTGCACCTATTGCAAACCTACGGTGAGCCACGTAGCAAGCGCCGACGAGCGCGTAAAACTGTGCAACGAAAAAGGGTTCGGGACAAGCAAAATGACTATGTACAGTGCAATCCTGTAGTGAACCTAGTGCCTTCTGCAACTTCTCCTTGTCATAATGCCCAGTACTGTGTAGCTAGTGACAGTAGACATCAAGTAGCTACTCAAAAGTGTAGTGCAGTAGTTAGTAAATCTGGAGTAGCTTCGCATGCTTGTGCGGACGCCGATCCGGCGGTAGTGCCATCTAGTGACAGTGATATTAATCTAAGTGCCGATTCTGCGCCGCCTCCTACCGCACGAAGCCCGCACATGCGCAAGCGCAGTAAAACTGTATTAGACGTTGCCCACATTCGCGCACCAGTCGAGCGCCGCAAGCAAAAACTTTTTGTGACTATTTACATAGCCAATAAGACTGTGCAATTTCAGCTTGATACTGGTTCCGCTGTCACACTAATGAATAAAGATACTTATGAACTTCTGGGTTCGCCAAAACTGTCACCGTGTCAACAACTGCTAACAGCGTACACAGGTCAAAATATTCCCGTGCTAGGAACGTGTAGCCTGCCTGCCTCTTTTCAAGGTGTAACAAAAACAGTTTCTTTTGTCATTCTTCAGGCCAAATCTACACAGAACATTTTTGGACTAGATGCATTTGACTTGTTTGGTTTATCAATTCAAAGAGATGTGCTTCAAATTTCGTCAGTAGTGCCTCAGGACAAAATAAATGCATTGTGTGATAAATATAGTGACTTGTTTTCGCCGGAACTGGGTTGTGCAAAAGACTTCATGGCAAATGTAACTTTAAAAAATCGGCGGTACCAAAATTTCGTAAAGCTAGACCAGTGCCTATCGCAATTCGTGATAAAGTTGCCGAAGAACTTAAACGTTGGCAAGATAGTGGGGTGATTTCTCCTGTTTCTGCGAGTCAGTGGGCCTCGCCTATAGTCATTATACCCAAGCCGTTGGGAAAACTTCGTCTCTGTGCGGACTTCAAATCAACAGTGAACAGTCAAACAATTGTAGACACAAACCCTCTGCCCAGACCTGAAGAACTAATGGACAAATTAGGACAGTCTCGCTTCTTTTCCAAGATTGATTTAGCAGAGGCATACTTACAGATTCCACTTGATGACGAGTCAAAAAAGTTTTTCGTCATTAATACTCACATGGGCCTTTTTCAATTTCAACGCCTACCCTTTGGCAGTTCTTCCGCCCCCGCTATTTTCCAGCGCTTTTTGGAACAGCTGACAGTTTCTGTACCGTGCTGTTCGAACTATTTAGATGATATTGTGGTATCCGGACGTACAGTTGAAGAAGATTTAGCAAACCTGGAGTGCCTTTTCAAAGTGTTGATTGCAGCAGGTCTACGTTGTAATAAAGCAAAGTGTTCGTTTTTTCAAACTGAAATAGAGTACTTAGGCCACGTGTTTATGCCCAAGGAATCCATCCCTTACAGGCACATCTTCAAGCAATCAAAGACTTGCCTCCACATAAGAATGTGCTTGAATTGCAAGCAGTAATGGGAAAGCTTAACTATTATTTCAGATTTATTCCCAATGCCTCTCAGATTGCATCTCCACTGCATCACTTACGTAGGAAAAATGTTCCTTTTGTATGGTCTAAAGACTGTCAGGTTGCCTTTGACAAACTAAAGTCTGCACTCCTCAGTGATGCATGTTTTTTCCCTTTGACCCACAGAAGTCTGTAGTGTTAGCAGTTGATGCCTCATCGTATGGTCTGGGTGCAGTATTGTCGCATCGTATTGGATGTCACAATCGTCCGATTGCTTTTGCATCCAAGCTACAGACGCCAACACAACAGAATTACAGTCAGATAGAAAAGGAGGCCTTAGCAATCATTTACGGCGTCACAAAGTTTCATCATTATCTCGACGGCAGAAAATTCTATTTGTTGACAGACCATAAGCCTCTCATGCCGTTGTTCTCACCCACAAAGCCCATTCCTCCACAAACGGCACAAAAGCTTCAGAGATGGGTCCTTGATATTGTCTAATTATCAGTATGAGATTTTGTACCGACCTACCACTAAACATGCCAATGCGGGCACACTTTCTAGACTTCCGATTGGCCAGGATGTGTCATTTGATTCTTCAGAAATGGCACGTTGTCAGGTAGACTCCAGGGATGCTTCCGCTGTCGCAGACTTCCCTTTGAACTCTCCTCAGGTTACACAGGAAACAGCTGCGGCTCCTCCGCAATGTTTCTCAGACTGGCCACGCCCCAAGGGACCATGGCAACGTTTACATATTGACTTTGCTGGACCTTTCTGGAATACGCGCTGGTTAATTGTTGTAGACGCTTTCAGCAAGTTTCCTTTCGTGATTGCCATGAACTCAACGATAGCGTCTAGTACAATCAGTGCCTTAACGTCAGTGTTTTGCATCGAAGGTTTGCCTGAAACTATCGTCAGTGACAATGGACCTCAGTTTGTTAGTGCGGAATTTCAACAGTTTTGTCGTGTGAATGGCATTCAGCATATCACCACCGCACCTTTTCACCCTCAGTCCAATGGTGAAGCAGAACGTTTCGTTCGAACATTCAAGTCTCACATGGATAAGATGGAAGGTCAGCACTCCAGGCAGCAAGCTCTTCAAATTTTCCTGTCTACGTATTGGTGCATGCCATGTGACGGCCCATCTCCTGCCGAGCTGCTACACGGCCGTCGTCACCGCACTCTCCTTCACCTGCTGCAGCCTCCCAAGCACCGAGTTGGTACGTATGGCGCTACGCGTTTTCAGGTTTCTACGCCGGTGCTGTACAGGGTGTTTGCTGGCAACAAGAAGACATGGTTGCCAGGCATCATTCAGCGCGTGCTCGGCCGCAATATGTATATTGTACGTTCTTCCACAGGATCGGAGCTGCCACGCAAACCAATTGCGCCTGCATAGGCCGCGCGATCCTGTCTCGGGTTTCTTGATTCCAGACCCAGTTCACCGCCAAGGAGCACAGCCACATCGTTCGTCCCCGGACTATGAGATCCCTATGGACGTCGACGCACCTCCGACGCAGTTGTCGCCGCCGCTGTCGCTGCTGCAGATGACAGCGTCACCGAGAGGGACTCCGGGACCGTGCGGGCCCCCCCAGCTTGGGCCACGCACCACAGAAGAAGATGACCTGCTCCCTCTGGGTGGGGGTGTGTGCCCTTCCCCAGGTTTCAGTGGGTTTCCTGGAGGATCGCAAGGCGGATGCCGGGGCGCGGACGGTGTCTCGATCCCAGCCTCAGCTACGACGCCCGTCCCACCAGTAACGTCCCCGCCCAGGCCCTCCTCCCAGTGCCGTCGCCGTGGCCCTCAGCCCTACGCCACGACGGCGCGGCGGTATGGGGGGAGGGGTGTGGTGTCGCACAAGTCCAAAGTGCGCGCCACCTACTTTCGCCGCGTGCCCCCATGCACGCACGGCGCGGCGTTCTTACGACGTCAGCCATGAGCGCCCTCTGCTACAACTCCGCTCGTGGCCACCACTGAACGACATCGTTCACTTGGGACTGAGATAGGAACGAGTTAACACTTCGGAATCTGATAGGCACCAGTGAAGACTTAGCTATCATACAGGCACTAGGCAGACCTCTAGCTCAACTATGTATCAGCATTCTGCAGTACTGAGCTATGTAAAAGTTAAGTATTGTATAAATTCTGTGCAACATATATCTCGTTCTAATTTCCTCTAGTGTTTCTAGTTTATAGCTGCTCCCCTCCGTACCTGCACCAGCGTGCTATCTTTATTCCTGTGTCGGTCTCATTCCACTCGGCCACCGACACCTACGACAGAACTGAGACACAAAAGCGGCGACGAGGTTGGGACACCAAACTTGTGAATTATAAAACTCCTCTACATGAAAACATACATCCATTGTCACTGGTCAAACAATGTCAAAGTCTGCTGTAAAGTATCTTCTGCCATGCAGCATACAAAATTTTGTTTGCGGTTCTTATGGTCCTATGTAGGTGAAAATGCATTGGTGGTCTTCAACGACAGTAGATTGACAAAGGCTCTAGCCCAAGGGCACTTTTGCCATTGTGCGTGTGTGATGCCAGTGCAGCTCACAATCTCCTACTCATGAAAAGTGCTGAAGACTGTCAATAAAACACAAGCTGAAATGTCATACTTACTACAGTATGACAATGCAATGAATAATCCTGGTGAAATGTAACATGTATATGGTAATTGAGGAAGTAATGCATTATAATCAATCTTGTGTTGTACAAACTTGCCAAGGAATCAATAAGTAATTTCAGCTTATGACAATTCTTTCAGATAGAGGCACAACATGACACCAAAGGAACAAATATATGAAAAAATATTTTGATTGTGGGATGCTGTAATGAGTAGTACTAATCAATGAAGGAGAATAAAATATTATTTCTGTAAACTTAATTTTCTCGTCACAAACACAAAACACACATAAAATAAAAAACAAAGAATACATGCATTTTAATTAAATAATTATTACCTTAATACAGCATTAATGAGAAGTGTTAAGTTCAGAACTGACCTAGTACTTATGAAAAAGAAAATAATGTGGTTTTTCATCAGTCTCTAGTTCAATTAAAATTTTTTTTAAGCATGTCAGTGTTACGAGTGAGATTAGTGGTCATCAAACACATTCCTCCAGTTAGATGAATGCCATTAAGATTACCCCTGACCTACAAGTTCATTAATTTCATTTTACAAAAAAATGTAGTTCCAAACATACTGCAGTCTCAAACAGCTAGTCTAAACAGCTGTGAGAACTTTCCTGTAGGGAAGTTTTTGTAAAACGTTTCAAACATTTTTTTTTTCCTCTCTAATTTTATCCTAACGTGAACGCGAAGCAGGCTTCTACACTGATAATACTATTCCGATGATGGTAAGTGAATAGGAACCCATCTTCGCTCGGTCGTGCCAGCCAACAAGCACTGTTAGCAGGGAGGTGGAGGTGGAGGGGAACTTACTGCTGACAGTGCCTGCAGCCAAGCAGTGTGAGTGCTTCCGGGCACCCAGGTCTGCAATAGCACATTTACCCAGCTGTGTCATATAGATTTGATATTTTATAAATTTGATTGATATACCTATATTTCTATTGGTGTACTATAAACTTGGGATGCTAACTGAACCCTTGACTATGTGGTTGCTTCAGGGTGTAATACTGAAATCATCCAAAAGTGACATTTCAAGATATTTGTTACATTGTGATCTACTAGCCCACCATCACCGAGTCCTCTTCCTTCATGTTACCCCAGCTTTGCTTCAAATAGTCAGATCAATTACTAACAGAGCTTCAATCTCTTGCTGATAAAGACTTTCTACTCTTATACATTCATTAAAGTTTTTCATTTTAGAAATGATAGCAAATACACCACAAATTGATAATATGAAAAACAGATTATTTTGAGCTGTTTCAATGGTTGGGATAAATTGTGGATGAAATGAACCAGTATACCCAAAAACAAGTTGTAGCAGTGATAACTACCATTCCTATGCAGAAGCCCTTCAAACATCATCAATCAAGATGCTTTGCGCAGCTTCCTTGTGACAGATCAGTCCACCCCATTAATGGGCTCAGTACAGCAGAACTTCTGCATGGGAGCAAGAATCACACTTCGTTAGACCAGCAACTGTGCTGTGTGCGCAGACTGAACAAAGGATTGCCTAAACACAGGAAGATGGAGATAGTTAGTGAGCTATTAGAAAAGTAAGAAGGGAAGATCAATGTAGTATATGACAGGACAATACAGAAAGAAAAAGTGGGGAAGAGGAAATGGAGAGAAAGAGGGAGAGAAGCCAGAAATGGCCAGAGAAATGTGGGACGAAGCTATGGACAGGGGGCTTTGGAAGGGGGGGAGAGGAAGAGGGGGGGGGGAGGAGAAATTGCGTACAATATATGTGTTGAAAATAAGGATATCACACTGCCCTGCATTATCGGCATGTTGTATGGCTAGAATCAGAGTTCATACCAAGGGGTTTACATGTGACTGAACAAGATTAAGCAGAATGAGAGCAGGGCAAGAGATGGACACAGAGGGGGTGGAGGGAGGAGATGGACAAAGAGAGGGAGAGAGGAGATGGTGAAGAGAGGGAGGAGGAGATGGAGAAAGAAAGGAGGGAGGAGATGGAGAAAGAAAGGAGGGAGGTAGGAGATGGACAAAGAGGGGGCGAGGAGATGGACAAAGAGAGGGAGGGAGGAGATGGACAAAAAGAGGGGCAAATATGGTCAAAGAGGAGGGGGGAGTTTGACAAAGAGATGGAGGGAGGAAATGGACAAAGTGAAGGGGGGAGGAGATGGACCATGAGAGGGGGCAGGATATGGTCAAGGAGAAGGAGGGATCAGATGGAGAAGGAAGGGGGGGGCACAATATGTTCAAAGAGAGGAGAGGGGGAAATGGACAAAGACAGCAGACAGGATATGATAAAAGAGAGGGGGGATGGAGATGGACGAAGATAAGGGGGAGGAGGCTGAGAAAAATAGGTGGAAGGAAATTGACAAAGAGAGGGGGAGGAGATGGAAAGAGAGGGGGGAGGAGATGGAAAAGAGAAGGGGCAGGATATGGTCAAAGAGTGGGAGGGAGGAGATGGACAAAGAGATGGTGGGAGGAGATGGACAAAGAGAGGGGGAAGGATATGGTCAAAGAGATGTGGGAGAGAGATGAACAAAGAGAGGGGGAAAGAGAGGGAGGGAGGAGATGCACAAAGAGAGGGAGGGAGGAGATGCACAAAGAGATGGGGGAGGAGATGGACGAAGAGATAGGGGGAGGAGATGGACAAAGAGATGGGGGAGGAGATGGACGAAGAGATAGGGGGAGGAGATGGACAAAGAGATAGGGGGAGGAGATGGACAAAGAGATAGGGGGAGGGGATGGACAAAGAGAAACGGAGGAGATGGAGGAAGAGAGGAGGGGAGGAGATGGAGGAAGAGAGGAGGAGAGGTGATGGGCAAGAAGACTATCAAAGATAGGATGGAGGAGATGGACAAAGAGAGAGAGAGAGGAGGAGATGGACAAAGAGAGGGTGGGAGGGGGGTAGGAGACGGACAAAGAGAGGGTGGGAGGGTGGGAGGAGATGGACAAAGAGAGGGTGGCAGGGGGAAGGAGGTGGACAAAGAGAGGGAGGGACAAGGAGGAGATGGACAAAGTGAGGGAGGGAGGAGGAGGACATGGACAGAGAGGGGGAGGGAGGAGGAGGAGATGGACAAAGAGAAGGAGGGAGGAGGAGGACATGGACAGAGAAAGGGAGGGACATGGACAAAGAGAGGGAGGGAGGAGGAAGACATGGACAGAGAGAGGGAGGGAGGAGGAGGAGGACATGGACAGAGAGAGGGAGGGAGGAGGAGGACATGGACAGAGAGAGGGAGGGAGGAGGAGGACATGGACAGAGAGTGGGAGGGAGGAGGAGGAGGAGGAGGAGATGGACAAAGAGAGCAGGGGGTGATGGACAAAGAGAGAGAGGGAGGGAGGGAGAGAGGAGATGGACATGGAGAGAGAGGGAGGGAGGAGTGGACAAAGAGAGGGGGAGGAGATGGTCAAAGAGAGAGGGAGGAGATGGACAAAGAGATGGGGGAGGAGATGGACAAAGAGATGGGGGAGGAGATGGACAAATAGGGGAGGGTAGTAGATTGACAAAGAGGGGAGGGGATGAGATGGACAAAGAGAGGGAGGGAGGAGGAGAGGGACAAAGAGAGGGAGGGAGGAGGAGAGGGACACAAAGTTGTGTGATGAAGAAGAAGAACAAAGAGACTGCGAAAAAGGTGGGGAGGTTTGGAAGAGAGAGGGAGGAGGAAAAGGTGGACAAAGAGGGAGGGTGGGTTGGGGTAAGGGAGAGGCATATGCTATATGCCGAGATTTTACAGTGTGGCTGCAAGAGTCAAAACATTGCTCATCACTATAGCCAGGATTTTAATTATTTTCATATTTTTTCTTGAACTTTACCATACATTCTAGAATGTTTTATGCAAAAATGAGGTAGTGTAGAAAAAATTTCTTTTACTGTGAATTTGAAGTCATATTTACACATTTTTCGAACTGAAATTATTTTGACCAACTTATTGCCTAATAGGTCGTATTTTGGTCACCTTATTGAAGCAATTTATTAATAGCTCTCTACTGTTCCATTCTCAAATAGCTTGTAAGGAAAAGAAACACCTAAATCTCTTAGTTTCCAATACAATTTATTTTATTTTATGATGATGATTGTGTATCCCTATGTAGGTGGGTGCTAACAAAATGTGTTCGCATCCAGACGAGAAAGTTGGTGAACGAAATTTCGCAATTAGATCTCACCACCTTTCTTTCGAATACCACATTTCTTTTTTGAAGATTTCTACCACAACTTGTGCATCACTTCCATGACACTCTCTCCCCTGTATTGTGATAATACAAAATGAGCTGCCCTTCTCTGAACTTTTTCTATATCCTCAGTCAGTCCCACTTGGTGGGGATCATGTAATGCACAAAAATACCACAAAATAGGATGCACAAGTGTAATGTAAGCAGTTTCTTTAGTAGAACTGTTGCATCTTCTAAGCATTCTGCCAATGAAACAAAGCCTTTGGTATACCATCCCTATGATATTTTCTGTGTGTTCTTTCCTATTAAAGTTGTTTGTAATTGTAATTCATAGGTATGTAGTTGAATTTACACCCTGTAGATTTGATTGATTTATCGTGTAAATGAAGTTTGACAGATTTCTTTTGGTGCTCATAAGGAAAACTTCACACTTATTATTTAGGGCCAACTGCCATGTTTCCCACCATGCAGATATCTTATCTAAATCATTTTGCACTGCTTTTGATCTTCTGGTGACTTTACTTACTGATAAATGACAGCAACATCTGCAAACAGGCAATGAGAGCTGCTCTGACTGTCTGAAAAATAGATTTTAAAGGCAAGGAACAGTAGGGGGCCTATAACACTTCTCTGGGGAACGTCAGTTATCATTCTGTTTTACTCAGTGACATTCTGATTGTTACCAGGTACTGAGTCCTTTCTGGCAAGAAATCAAGAATCCAATCACACAACTGTGGCAATATTCCATAAGCATGTAATTTGATTAGAAGCTGCTTGTGAGGCACATTGTCAAAAGCCTTCCAGAAATCCAAAAATATGGAACTGATTCAATATCCCTTATTGTTAGCCCTCATTATTTCAGCGGAGTAAAGAGCTCGCTGTGTTTCACAAGAACTATACTTTCTGAATCTTGGTTGACTATGGGACAAGGGGTTATTTTCTTTGAGGCAGTTCATAATGATTGAAAAATTATGTGTTTCAAAAATCCTGCTGCAAATCGATGTAAATGATATTGGCCTGTAATTTTGTGGTAACTCCTGTTGCCTTTGTTAAATATTTGAGTGGCCTGTGCAACTTTTCAGCCTTTGGGTACAGATCTTTTGCTGAGTGAGCAATGGTATATAGCTATGGCATCGTCATACTCTGAAGCAAACCTAACTGTCTTGAGCAGTTAAACCAGCAACCCACGCGCAATGGAAATATTCTAGACCTTATAGCCACAAACAGGCCTGACCTTATTAACGATGTCTGTGTAGAGACAGGAATTAGTGATCATGATATCGTCATAGTGTCGATGGTGACCAAAGTTCATAAACCAGTCAAGAAGGCTAGGAGCGTGTTTTTGTTGGGAAAAGCCGACAAGCAAATGTTACGATCGCACTTAGAAAATGAATGGGCATCGTTTAATTCTGGGACTATGGATGTAGAGGAATTGTGGACTAAATTTAAGTGCATTGTTAATGAAGGGTTAGAGAAATATGTGCCAGTAAAGACGATTAAGGATGGAAAAGATCCACCATGGTATAATAATAATGTTAGAAAGCTGCTGAGAAAGCAAAGGCTGCACTCTCGATTCAAAAAAGAACACGCAAATGATGACAGGCAAAAGTTAGTAGAGATTCGTGCGTATATAAAAAAAAACAATGCGTGAAGCATACAATAATTATCACAGCTATACCTTAGCAAAAGATCTTTCCGAGAACCCGAAAAAATTCTGGTCCTATGTAAAATCAATAAGCGGGTCAAAGCCCACTGTCCAGTCACTAGTTGATCATTCCGGCGCAGTAATATAAGAAAGCAAATGGAAAGCTGAAGTTCTAAATTTAACCTTTAAGAAATCTTTCACGCAGGAGGACCGCACAAATATACCATCATTGGATCAACGTACTAATTCCGAAATGGGGGATATAGCAATAGGTATTTCCGGTGTAGAGAAGCAGCTGAGAGAGCTAAACACGAAAAAGTATGCTGGTCCGGATGGAATACCAGTTCGGTTTTACAAAGACTATTCTGCGGCATTGGCCCCCTACTTAGCTTGCATTTATAGCGAATCTTTAATTCAGCGCAAAGTTCCTAGTGATTGGAAAAAAGCGCAGGTGACTCCTGTGTATAAGAAAGGAAAGAGAACTGACCCATACAATTACAGGCCAATATCGTTGACATCGGTTTCATGTAGAATTTTAGAGGATATTCTCAGTTTGAATATAGTAAATTTCCTTGAAACGGAAAAGCTTCTTTCCATGAATCAGCACGGGTTTAGGAAACATCGTTCATGTGAAACTCAGCTTGCCCTTTCCTCACATGACATCTTGCGAGCCATGGACGAAGGGCAACAGGCGGATTGTGTTTTTCTCGACTTCAAAAAGGCGTTCGACACGGTGCCACACTGCAGACTGCTAACGAAGATACGAGCTTATGGAATAGGTTCACAGATTTGTGACTGGCTGGAAGACTTCCTAAGTAATAGAACGCAGTACGTTGTTCTCGACGGCGAGTGTTCATCAGAGACAAGTGTATCGTCAGGCGTGCCCCCGGGGAATGTGATAGGACTGCTATTATTTTCTATCTATATAAATGATCTGATGAACAGAATAAGTTGTAATTTACGGCTGTTTGCTGATGATGCTGTGGTGTATGGGAGGGTGTCGTCTGTAACTGACTGTAATAGCATACAGGTTGACTTAGACAAAATTTCTAGTTGGTGCGAAGAATGGCAGCTAGCTCTCAATGTAGAAAAGTGTAAGGTGATGCGCATGAGTAGAAAAAACAATCCTATAATGTTCGAATACAGCATCAGTAGTGAGCTTCTTGATGCGGTCGCGTCGTTTAAATATCTAGGCGTAACATTGCAGAGCGATATGAAATGGAACGAGCATGTAAGGACAGTTGTGAGTAAGGCAGACAGCCGACTTCGGTTTATTGGGAGAATTTTGGGAAGATGTACTTCACCTGTAAAGGAGACCGCGTATAAAACGCTTATACGACCACGTCTTGAGTATTGCTCAAGTATTTGGGACCCACAGCAGATCGGTTTGAAGGAAGACATAGAGGCGGTTCAGAGGCGAGCAGCTAGATTTGTTACAGGTAGGTTCGACCAATGCGCAAGTGTCACGGAAATGCTCCGGCAACTCAATTGGGGATCGCTGGAAGAAAGACGACGTTCTTTTCGTGAATTTCTGTTAAGTAAATTTAGAGGGCCTGAATTTGAAGCTGAGTGTAGTACGATCTTGCTGCCGCCTACTTACATTTCGCGTAAAGATCACAAAGACAAGATAAGAGAAATTAGGGCTCATACGGAGGCATATAGGCATTATTTTTTTCCTCGTTCAATTTGGGAGTGGAATAGGAAAGGAAATGCCTAGTAGTGGTACAGTGTACCCTCCGCCACGCACCTTACGGTGAATTGCGGAGTATGTATGTAGATGTAGATGTAACTTTTATACAATGTGGACCAGAAGACTTCCTTACATCTGATGTATCTTTAGGAATACGAGAATAAAAACATGAAAATCCTCACATGACAATGTTTCAGGTGATATTGCCACAAATAAACATAACAGAATTACAGTAGTTAAGTAGTGCAGCACACTAGTCATTTCATTGACATAAAACACTGTAACATGGAGTTGACATAATGCTCTCATATATAACAAAAGTGGCTTCTGAGATAATAAACACCATACACTAGGCCAAATTATTTAATTTACAGATAAACTCAGTCTGGTTAAAAAAAGCAAAATAAAGTACAAACTTGTGAGGTTTTCTTCATGATTTTGAAGAGAAGTAATTCAGCATGAAGGGGAAATATTAATTTACATTAATTTAAAGTTAGTACCGAAAAGTGGATTAATGTGCAACAACACTGTAGTACCACAAAACACAGCAGCTATGAGAAGAGGAGGGCTGAAAACGACAGTACACAAATGCTGTTATTTGAGTAGAGAAGTACATTTTCAACCATACAATTATTCTTCAAGGACTTTTGTGAGATGATGGTGTCTTCCAAAGTTCTACTGAAGATGCTATGCTTCAGACAGTACACAACACATCCACTTCCAAATGAATCTATATTGAGTAATTTCTTATTTGTGTGCTATGAGAAGATGCTCAACAAAATATGAATTAGAGTTGCTGCACTGATGTGGGTGAGTGTTTTGTTGCAAATGTTGTTAGTGAAGTTTCAGGGCATGGATAAATGACCCTCCAAACTTGTGAAGCATTTTAGAGACTAAATAGCTCAACAATTACCATTTTCCTTGACAATTCAATAAAGCTGCAATGGCCAGATGATGTGAAGAGAGACAATGTTTGCTGCTATTGACAGGTGGCTCCAGATTAACAACCTCATCATGGGGTGTCACTTACCTTGGAAATGTGTTACACTGTTACAGAATACGTGTGATCAAATTATCCTGATGAAGACAAAATAATTTCCTATGGCAAAAAATGTATGTGAAACCTTCACTAGAGGTGCAAAAAGTCTTAAACAATGGGGTTCTTGTCTTAATACTACTGAGAATTACTGCATCAACTACACCAAATGAGAAACAATCTTTTGTAAGCTTGACAGCAATGGACCAAGTGCTATCAAAAATTTGAAAACTTGGCATACAACAACATTAACCTTAGAGTGGGATTGAAAATTCCATCACATGACTGGAAGGTGCTGGTACCCAACCTGGATATTGTGCAAAATGTGCAAAGTAAGCTGGGTCAGGCACATGGTCTTTTGGCTGACAGAGTGAATAACAAAACACAGATTATTCTCCAGCGAAATCCTGGATATTATACAATGTGCAAAATTTGTGACAGTCTTTCTAGAAAAGACAACATTTGAAGACAATGCAACTCTGGAGGAACTGAAGATTGACAGGAAATGTTATCTAATTTGGAATATTTCAATCAGGTACTGTCCTGCTGGGCTACTCGTAAGTTTTGTTTTGTTGTTCCTGTTAATATAAATTGATAAAATTAATATTGCACTAGACTACTTTGAGAGTGCTCTATGAAACAGGAAGCAATTTTTTGGTTTATAGCTAATTTTGTTTGCAACAGGTAACAAACTGATGCTAAAAAACCTAATCAATGAAGTGAGAAATTAAGAAACAAGAAGATTGTCTCTACATCAATTATAAGTGTGGTAAAATATGTTAACAAATGAAATACAATAGTTCAAACACAACAAACAGTATCACTACTTAAGAAAATGATAATTGGAGTGAACCAGTTTTAATCTACTTTAAGAAATATTGTCATGATATAAACCTTACCTGTGTCTTTAGTGGTACTGGACTTAAAGCTATATTGCTATTTGTAACTCTTAAGACTTTCAGTTTCTGACATCCACTCTGAAATTTCTCCAGGTTTATATGGGCAGTACAAGTCATCTGAATAAAGGAAATATCCAGTAGTTCTAGATTAGGACATGATGTCTGAAAGAAAAAAAGGAAAAATATTATTTAAGTGCATATGAAAATAAAATCTATGACCCTTTTACCCCAGCTGTTATTTGTATTTCTCTATATTGAGTGAAGATCATTTCAGTATCTAACAATCAAACATTCCTTATTTTGTGATATAATTATCTATACTGATTAGAGATAAATTGAATGACAATAATTTATAACAGTCAATTATTTATGACAAAAAATTTGATCCAATTATATTAATTTTGGAAAAATTGAAACATTTTGAACATTTCAGGGCACTGAAATGAATTAAATGGCAAAGCTGAAAATTTGTGCTGGAGCGAGATTCGAACCTGGATTTCCCACTTGGAGTCAGTGGTCACCTTAACCAATGAGGCTATCCAGGCACACTTCCCTTCCTGCCCAAATTCTCAACTTCTAGCACAATACTGCCCTTGTCAAAATGTTTAATATTTCGAATTGCCAAATTATGGTCATTAATGTCAACCAATGGTGTCTGTTCTATCGTACATGTCCAAAAGAACAAACACCATATCAGTATTAATTATGAAATAAATCGCAATTTGCATTCAGTTATGGTTTCACTGTACTAGGTTTAGATAGAATACCAAAGTGCGGCAAATGAAAATTTGTGCCCGGCCGGGATTCGAACCCGGGATTACGCAGACGCGTTGACCACTCCGCCACCAAGGACACAGTGACCAGCCTGACTTCAGAGGACTCTTCCCTGCACGTCTCCCGCCACACCCAAATCTCTCTTTCCTATTACCACAGCCTATTTGTTCTGTAATGCTTGCAGCCTGAATACTTTATTCCTGCATCAAGGACAACAGACCATGAGGTATCGAGACACAATTAATTGTTGTCAAAGTATTAATTATGTTGTATAATTTTTTTTATTTCATACCTCAAAGCAAATTGTCATCTGATAATGGGAAATTATTGATGATAAACTGAAACTGATTTATTTGCTTGTGGTAAACTGTAAAGTTGCATACAGCTTTATCAGTATATACATTGTTAACATATGTAAGTATTATCCCATAGAAATTGCTTATCATAAAATTAAATTTAGCTTATCACATAATTAGTTTTGCATACAAAAATTTTCATTTTGAAATGCCGTGGTCGCAATATATTTTACCATTACATGTTTCGACTCATCATCATCAGATCTGTGGTACAAATAACAGAAGTACATTACTTTGTGGATGTTTACAGTTTGAAATCACAATACTTACAAGGAGAACAAACACACTATATGCAAAATATACTTACAAACTTTAAAAAAAAAAAAAAAACAATGGGAATTAAAATATATCTTAGTGGATATGCATAACTAAACCATAAACCACAATCGTGGACGTCTAGTGAAGGTATTCGACTAGATTCACATGCCAAACTGTGGTGAGATGGGGGGGGGGGGGACACCGTAACAGGTAAAGTAGGCCAGATGGTGCATGCTTAAAATTAAATGTTATTTGAATAAAATTACAATAGCCTCATCTTGCGCCCTCCGTACTGCTTGCTGACATAGAAACTATGAAAAACATGGCTACAAGATGTGTTAAGTCATATACCACAGATATCAGATACCATACATAGTATATGTACATCAAACATACTACTAGGATGGAGTGTATGAAAAGGGGAGGAGTGGGAGGGCAGAAGGATGGGATTGGACATGCCCAAATGCAGCATAAAGTCCACATGAAAATGTCAAAGAAGCAAGCATTCTAGACCACTGTGACACGACAGTCATATGGCTGCTCACCTTACATTACAAGTGAACACTGTAACCAGGTAACGTCTGTATTGTGTCTAAAATTAAAAGAGGATACTACAGGGGAAACAATGGGGGGAGGAAGTGAGTAAAAGTAAAGGTGACGGAAGGAAGGAAATAGGAGAAGTGGGGGAAAGAAGGAAATGTTACTAACAATTATGAACCAGTTTGTATACCAAGTCTAGATGTAACATACTTGGTGACTTGATAAGGTGAACATAGTGGGGGAGGAAAGGGTATTGAATCACATAAGGTACATATCCTAGTGTAACTGCGGCTATTGGGTCTATTTTACCTGTTACGGTGTTTCCCCCATCTCACCATAGTTTGGCATGTGAATCTAGTCGAATACCTTGAATAGATGTCAATGATTATGGTTAAGTTACGCATCTCCACTAAGATGTATTTTAATTCCCATTGTTATATAATATCAGTATTAATTATGAAATAAATCACAATTTGCATTCAGTTATGGTTTCACTGTACTAGGTTTAGATAGAATACCAAAGTGCGGCGAATGAAAATTTGTGCCCGGCCGGGATTCGAACCCGGGATTACGCAGACGCGTTGACCACTCCGCCACCAAGGACACAGTGACCAGCCTGACTTCAGAGGACTCTTCCCTGCACGTCTCCCGCCACACCCAAATCTCTCTTTCCTATTACCACAGCCTATTTGTTCTGTAATGCTTGCAGCCTGAATACTTTATTCCTGCATCAAGGACAACAGACCATGAGGTATCGAGACACAATTAATTGTTGTCAAAGTATTAATTATGTTGTATAATTTTTTTTATTTCATACCTCAAAGCAAATTGTCATCTGATAATGGGAAATTATTGATGATAAACTGAAACTGATTTATTTGCTTGTGGTAAACTGTAAAGTTGCATACAGCTTTATCAGTATATACATTGTTAACATATGTAAGTATTATCCCATAGAAATTGCTTATCATAAAATTAAATTTAGCTTATCACATAATTAGTTTTGCATACAAAAATTTTCATTTTGAAATGCCGTGGTCGCAATATATTTTACCATTACATGTTTCGACTCATCATCATCAGATCTGTGGTACAAATAACAGAAGTACATTACTTTGTGGATGTTTACAGTTTGAAATCACAATACTTACAAGGAGAACAAACACACTATATGCAAAATATACTTACAAACTTTAAAAAAAAAAAAAAACAATGGGAATTAAAATATATCTTAGTGGATATGCATAACTAAACCATAAACCACAATCGTGGACGTCTAGTGAAGGTATTCGACTAGATTCACATGCCAAACTGTGGTGAGATGGGGGGGGGGGGGGGGGACACCGTAACAGGTAAAGTAGGCCAGATGGTGCATGCTTAAAATTAAATGTTATTTGAATAAAATTACAATAGCCTCATCTTGCGCCCTCCGTACTGCTTGCTGACATAGAAACTATGAAAAACATGGCTACAAGATGTGTTAAGTCATATACCACAGATATCAGATACCATACATAGTATATGTACATCAAACATACTACTAGGATGGAGTGTATGAAAAGGGGAGGAGTGGGAGGGCAGAAGGATGGGATTGGACATGCCCAAATGCAGCATAAAGTCCACATGAAAATGTCAAAGAAGCAAGCATTCTAGACCACTGTGACACGACAGTCATATGGCTGCTCACCTTACATTACAAGTGAACACTGTAACCAGGTAACGTCTGTATTGTGTCTAAAATTAAAAGAGGATACTACAGGGGAAACAATGGGGGGAGGAAGTGAGTAAAAGTAAAGGTGACGGAAGGAAGGAAATAGGAGAAGTGGGGGAAAGAAGGAAATGTTACTAACAATTATGAACCAGTTTGTATACCAAGTCTAGATGTAACATACTTGGTGACTTGATAAGGTGAACATAGTGGGGGAGGAAAGGGTATTGAATCACATAAGGTACATATCCTAGTGTAACTGCGGCTATTGGGTCTATTTTACCTGTTACGGTGTTTCCCCCATCTCACCATAGTTTGGCATGTGAATCTAGTCGAATACCTTGAATAGATGTCAATGATTATGGTTAAGTTACGCATCTCCACTAAGATGTATTTTAATTCCCATTGTTATATAATATCAGTATTAATTATGAAATAAATCACAATTTGCATTCAGTTATGGTTTCACTGTACTAGGTTTAGATAGAATACCAAAGTGCGGCGAATGAAAATTTGTGCCCGGCCGGGATTCGAACCCGGGATTACGCAGACGCGTTGACCACTCCGCCACCAAGGACACAGTGACCAGCCTGACTTCAGAGGACTCTTCCCTGCACGTCTCCCGCCACACCCAAATCTCTCTTTCCTATTACCACAGCCTATTTGTTCTGTAATGCTTGCAGCCTGAATACTTTATTCCTGCATCAAGGACAACAGACCATGAGGTATCGAGACACAATTAATTGTTGTCAAAGTATTAATTATGTTGTATAATTTTTTTTATTTCATACCTCAAAGCAAATTGTCATCTGATAATGGGAAATTATTGATGATAAACTGAAACTGATTTATTTGCTTGTGGTAAACTGTAAAGTTGCATACAGCTTTATCAGTATATACATTGTTAACATATGTAAGTATTATCCCATAGAAATTGCTTATCATAAAATTAAATTTAGCTTATCACATAATTAGTTTTGCATACAAAAATTTTCATTTTGAAATGCCGTGGTCGCAATATATTTTACCATTACATGTTTCGACTCATCATCATCAGATCTGTGGTACAAATAACAGAAGTACATTACTTTGTGGATGTTTACAGTTTGAAATCACAATACTTACAAGGAGAACAAACACACTATATGCAAAATATACTTACAAACTTTAAAAAAAAAAAAAAAAAAATAACAAAGGGAATTAAAATATATCTTAGTGGATATGCATAACTAAACCATAAACCACAATCGTGGACGTCTAGTGAAGGTATTCGACTAGATTCACATGCCAAACTGTGGTGAGATGGGGGGGGGGGGGACACCGTAACAGGTAAAGTAGGCCAGATGGTGCATGCTTAAAATTAAATGTTATTTGAATAAAATTACAATAGCCTCATCTTGCGCCCTCCGTACTGCTTGCTGACATAGAAACTATGAAAAACATGGCTACAAGATGTGTTAAGTCATATACCACAGATATCAGATACCATACATAGTATATGTACATCAAACATACTACTAGGATGGAGTGTATGAAAAGGGGAGGAGTGGGAGGGCAGAAGGATGGGATTGGACATGCCCAAATGCAGCATAAAGTCCACATGAAAATGTCAAAGAAGCAAGCATTCTAGACCACTGTGACACGACAGTCATATGGCTGCTCACCTTACATTACAAGTGAACACTGTAACCAGGTAACGTCTGTATTGTGTCTAAAATTAAAAGAGGATACTACAGGGGAAACAATGGGGGGAGGAAGTGAGTAAAAGTAAAGGTGACGGAAGGAAGGAAATAGGAGAAGTGGGGGAAAGAAGGAAATGTTACTAACAATTATGAACCAGTTTGTATACCAAGTCTAGATGTAACATACTTGGTGACTTGATAAGGTGAACATAGTGGGGGAGGAAAGGGTATTGAATCACATAAGGTACATATCCTAGTGAAACTGCGGCTATTGGGTCTATTTTACCTGTTACGGTGTTTCCCCCATCTCACCATAGTTAGGCATGTGAATCTAGTCGAATACCTTGAATAGATGTCAATGATTATGGTTAAGTTACGCATCTCCACTAAGATGTATTTTAATTCCCATTGTTATATAATATCAGTATTAATTATGAAATAAATCACAATTTGCATTCAGTTATGGTTTCACTGTACTAGGTTTAGATAGAATACCAAAGTGCGGCGAATGAAAATTTGTGCCCGGCCGGGATTCGAACCCGGGATTACGCAGACGTGTTGACCACTCCGCCACCAAGGACACAGTGACCAGCCTGACTTCAGAGGACTCTTCCCTGCACGTCTCCCGCCACACCCAAATCTCTCTTTCCTATTACCACAGCCTATTTGTTCTGTAATGCTTGCAGCCTGAATACTTTATTCCTGCATCAAGGACAACAGACCATGAGGTATCGAGACACAATTAATTGTTGTCAAAGTATTAATTATGTTGTATAATTTTTTTTATTTCATACCTCAAAGCAAATTGTCATCTGATAATGGGAAATTATTGAAGATAAACTGAAACTGATTTATTTGCTTGTGGTAAACTGTAAAGTTGCATACAGCTTTATCAGTATATACATTGTTAACATATGTAAGTATTATCCCATAGAAATTGCTTATCATAAAATTAAATTTAGCTTATCACATAATTAGTTTTGCATACAAAAATTTTCATTTTGAAATGCCTTGGTCGCAATATATTTTACCATTACATGTTTCGACTCATCATCATCAGATCTGTGGTACAAATAACAGAAGTACATTACTTTGTGGATGTTTACAGTTTGAAATCACAATACTTACAAGGAGAACAAACACACTATATGCAAAATATACTTACAAACTTAAAAAAAAAAAAAAATAAATAAATAAATAAATAAAAAAAATAAAAAAACAATGGGAATTAAAATATATCTTAGTGGATATGCATAACTAAACCATAAACCACAATCGTGGACGTCTAGTGAAGGTATTCGACTAGATTCACATGCCAAACTGTGGTGAGATGGGGGGGGAGGACACCGTAACAGGTAAAGTAGGCCAGATGGTGCATGCTTAAAATTAAATGTTATTTGAATAAAATTACAATAGCCTCATCTTGCGCCCTCCGTACTGCTTGCTGACATAGAAACTATGAAAAACATGGCTACAAGATGTGTTAAGTCATATACCACAGATATCAGATACCATACATAGTATATGTACATCAAACATACTACTAGGATGGAGTGTATGAAAAGGGGAGGAGTGGGAGGGCAGAAGGATGGGATTGGACATGCCCAAATGCAGCATAAAGTCCACATGAAAATGTCAAAGAAGCAAGCATTCTAGACCACTGTGACACGACAGTCATATGGCTGCTCACCTTACATTACAAGTGAACACTGTAACCAGGTAACGTCTGTATTGTGTCTAAAATTAAAAGAGGATACTACAGGGGAAACAATGGGGGGAGGAAGTGAGTAAAAGTAAAGGTGACGGAAGGAAGGAAATAGGAGAAGTAAAAGTGGGGGAAAGAAGGAAATGTTACTAACAATTATGAACCAGTTTGTATACCAAGTCTAGATGTAACATACTTGGTGACTTGATAAGGTGAACATAGTGGGGGAGGAAAGGGTATTGAATCACATAAGGTACATATCCTAGTGAAACTGCGGCTATTGGGTCTATTTTACCTGTTACGGTGTTTCCCCCATCTCACCATAGTTAGGCATGTGAATCTAGTCGAATACCTTGAATAGATGTCAATGATTATGGTTAAGTTACGCATCTCCACTAAGATGTATTTTAATTCCCATTGTTTTATATATATTGCATATAATGTGTTTGTTCTCCTTGTAAGTATTGTGATTTCGAACTGTAAACATCCAAAAAGTAATGTACTTCTATTATTTGTGCCACAGACTGATGATGTGTCGAAATGCGTAATGGTAAAATAAAGTATACTGCGACCAAGACATTTCAAAATGAAAATATTGTTAAGCACGACAACGTATGATCGCTTGTCCCTAAAAATGGAAGGTTTTATGAACCAATTGAAAAAAAAAATGGTTGTGTTACACAGATTATTTAGACTACATATAAGGTTGTATGCTATGTATGCTATTACTGTTGTGAAATTCCCAGATATTTAAAATCTAGGAAATATTCCCAGGAAATAATGCCAGCAATATCTCCAAAATTCATAAATTCTCAGGAATTTATGATTAATTAGCTAGACAGCTCAATGAAACTTAATTAATCGGTTTAAGGCAGTAATTATATTATTAAGTCAAACACATAAACTGAAATATATTTTAAGAAAAAATTATAATTAAATAAATTTCTTCAGAATTTATAATTTTAAAAACGAAATCGCTCATATTAATAGGTCAATGTGGTAATCGTGTTATTAAAACAAACACAAACACTCTTATATTTTGAAAAAAAAAAATATTATAATTGAAAAATAGCCAGAATGCAAAATGTTATAAAAATCAAAACTACTAAAAGGCAAAAGGTTTAATACAACAACTTTTCAAATTCAGTCCACTAGTCACTATCACTCTCAATGTCCATTAAATCCTCATCTTCTACATTTCCAACTCCAAAAATGTCATCATTGTAACAGCCAATCTCATCATATTCTCCAATCTCAAGTACTTCTTCCATCTTCTTCCTTTCCTCCTGCTTCCTCTGGGTTGGCTTCTGCTTGCTTTCTTGTTTATTTCATGTTCTCTTTTGGAGGTGGAGCATTCATAAGTTTCTAGTTGTATGAAAGAAAAGTCAGTTTTGCTGCTCGCTCAGAAGAAAGATGGTTTCTTTTCTTGGAATCAAGAAAACATACTAAATGTACACTCTGTAGCAGCTGAAGTTACTGGTGCCCCAATATTCTTATGGCTACAACTGCCAAGTCGCAAGTACCTCTCAAACTGCTCAACCGTGACAGAGGCCCAATATTTTTGCTTTATTGTCCATCACTTCCCAAAGAAATTGTCTTGCAAATAAGTCTTCCTTGTCTCTGTAGTCAGCCAAACTTTCTCTTACTTTTGACATCCAAACTCATCTGCTGAGCAAAATCACAGACAAAATCTATGGCGTCTAGTAGTTCCGTAGGGTCGAGCATCCTTGCCTGCATTTTAGGGTCCAGCATCAATGCTGCGAGATGGATTGGTCCAATGCCAAAGTTTTGTCTCTAAATGAACTTCTCCATGACTTTCTTTACTTTGAATTTCTGCAATAGTGATTTTGGTAAGGTTTCCTTCATACTTTTCTCTAGTTGATTTAATTTTCTGACCACTCTATGTATTTGTGGGTAATTTTATTCAATGGATGTGATAAGATCAACAATTGGTTTAAGTAGATTTATTATTTTTTCTATTCTAACCCAAAACATAGCTTCGTCTAGTAGTTTCTTTTTAATGGATGGGTCTAGGTAAGCCTTTTCATTGATGGACAATGTTTGGAGGACCACTTTGTTCAACTGCATGTTTTCCAAACAAAAAAGATGGCTGTCCCATTTGGTCTGCTCAGGCAATTTCAGAAATATTTAGTCTTTGAAGCTTTTCTCAGAATAAATTTCATCAAAGCTTTCAATATGTGGCTATTTTTATAGTCTTTACAATAGTTATCACCTCTGCAAAGAAACATTTAACAGTCTGGCATCCTAAGATGTCAGTACACAGTAAATGGGGAAGGTGAGCAATGCAGCCTAATGGTACTGTGTCCTCGGTGGCAGATTGGTCTCCGCGTCTGCCTAGCAAGCTGGAGATCCTGGGTCGAATCCCGGCCAGGCACAAATTTTCATTTGCCGCACTTTGGTATTCCATCTAAACCTAGTACAGTGAAACCATAACTGTAATACTTCTGAATGACAGATCGAATATATCTGCCAGGTTTCGGCACTCTCTCTCAATATTGGTCATTTTGAAATGTACAAAAATGTATGTGACTTTGAAATTACAAAATTAATTATAGACTCTTTCCTGACATCACTCCAGCCATTACACTTAAGATGTAAGTTTTTTGATTCTTCATTTTTTTTTTTTTTTATTTTTCTATTTTTACTTTCTTTTCTGTATACTGAGCTTCAAGATGATTTACGATTCTTACATTTCATAGAAATGCCAACCTCAAAATAATCAATCTTTAGAAAACCAAATTTATAACATTGATATGCCATCTCATGAGTAGCTACTAAATACTAAAATACACAGGGAGATTTGTTTATACAATTTGTTACATTTTTTGTCGACGTTAGTGGTATTTTAAACTAAAGGTAAGGTAAAGCAGTCAACAATCCAAAGATTGGTTTGAACACCACAGTGCTTTACTAGGCATGGTCCTGTTTGGAGGTGGTATGCCATTGCCTTCCTTCGACCTTCGAACTGACTTACCCAGCCAGTTATAGGAGGACCTACAGTTTAACGTAGGTTCCGAACCACAGTGCTACTCAGTATTTTTCACATGAGCAATACTGCCAGAGGTGAAAGAAGTGCAAAGTGACATATAAAAATCCTAGGACCTGGCGGGGATTGAACCTGCGACCTTCGGATTCATAATCTGCCACTCTACCACTGTGGAACTAAGGAAAGTTTATTTTAAACTGATGCAAAATTTGTAAATATTGGTTAATGAAAATGGCATTGCGGGGAAAAATTATGCAAATAAACCACCCAAGATTTATGATTTACTTGAAAATACAAGTGATTTTTATCAACATAGAACATTGTAAACAATTAATTAAAGATTCTGATAGCGATATTTTAGAAAATAAATTTTATAAATCATAATTCATGGCGGGAATTCAGGAGTCTTTGAATTCTGAAAGTGAAAGCCCTCTAGTCATTCATTTGGAAAAAACAAAAAATACTGCAGATGACGGCCAGTTGAGAATTACGCCCCCAGAGAAATATTTTGTAAGTTAGGGGTTTGAATTTGGCGAAAAATTGTAGCCCCAGCAAATATTTTAAATTATTTTTTCGACCAGACTTAATGTAAATAATGTACTGCATTGAAAATGCCAGGAAATTAATGCAGAGAATGACAAATGTACGAATTTACTTAGTTAACCTAGTTATTGGGTTCTTTAACTGTTAATATGTGTTAAAACTTTGAAAATCTAAAAATTTTCATAAATTCCCAATTTTTTGCAATCTTCCCTGGCGAAGAAATATTCCCGGCAATATTTCCATTTTATAACTTCCTCCCCACTGGGAATATTTACAGCCCACATCACTATATGCTATAGTTGGAAAACCACTGTTGAATCTTCATAAATAATTTAGGAAAATCATGTAAAACCTCAGATCACAGTAGGGGCATCGAATGTAACAATTCCTAGAACCGTTATAAATACAATATGGTTAATTCCATTCATGTTTGTAACAATTACAGGTAGATGATTTGTAATACAACTTGTGTGCCTCAAGAATACTGACATCTGGAGGAAGGGTATCTGTGAAGAGGCCCAACAAACATGTGGTTCCAGAAGAGGGGCAGCAGCCTTTCCAAGAGTTACAGGGGCAACAGTCTGGATAATTGACTGAGCTGGCCTTGTAACTTCAGCTAACATGGCCTTGCCATGCAGTTACGGCAAATGGCTGAAAGGAAGGGAAAACTACAGTCATTAATTTTCTTGAGGACATGCAGCTCCCCTGTATGAATATATGATGATGGTGTCTTCTTGGGTAAAATATTCCAGAGGTAAAATCGAATTGGGGGCTAATTTCCAGGCGGGGACTAATCACATGGATATAGTCATCAAGAAAAACGAAACAAGATATTCTATGGATCGGAGAGTGGAATATTCTATACATTAATCACATAGGTAAGTTAGAAAATTTGAAAAGGATAGGTTAAAGTTAGATATGGTGGGGATTAGTGAAGTTTGGTGGAAGGATGAACAGGATTGTCAGGTGAGTTGTTGTTGTGGTCTTCAGTCCGCAGACTGATTTGATGCAGTTCTCCGTGCTATCCTGTCCTGTGCAATTGTCTTCATCTGAGAATAAATTTGACAACTTACATCCTTTTGAATCTGCTTACTGTATTCGTCCCTCGGTCTTCCTCTACAAAATTTTTACCCTACACACTTCCCTCTAATGCTAAGTTGATGATTCCTTGATGTCTCAGAATGTGCCCCACCAATGTATCCGTTCTCTTGGTCAGGATATGCCACAAAGTCCTTTTCTTCCCAATTCGGTTAAGCAGCTCCTCATTAGTTACATGATCTAGCCATCTAATTTTCATCGTTCATCTGTAGTACCACATTTCAAAAGATTCTATCATATTTTTGTCTGAGCTCCTTATTGTCCATATTTCACTTCCATACAATGCTACACTCCACACAAATGCTTTCAGAAAGGACTTCTTGACATTTAAACGAATATTGGATGTCAACAAATTTCGCTTTTTCAGAAACGCTTTTCTACCCATAGCCATTCTGCATTTTATATCTTCTTTACTCCATCAGAAGTTATCTTTCTACCCAAGTAACAAAACTCATCTACTACTTTTATTGTCTCATTACCTAATATAATTCCTTCAACATCACCTGATTTTCTGATGCTACAT
Organism: Locusta migratoria; assembly: GCA_026315105.1. Lineage (NCBI taxonomy): Eukaryota > Metazoa > Arthropoda > Insecta > Orthoptera > Acrididae > Locusta > Locusta migratoria. The sequence goes on along the minus strand of CM048755.1, from coordinate 75,925,466 downwards.
TCCATTATCCTTATTTTAGCCATTGGGACACTGCAAAGTTTTTATTTCTTCTCCATGAACTTTAATTCCCTCTCCAAAATTTTCCTTGCATTTCTTTACTGCTTGCTCAATGTACAGATTGAACAACATTGGGGAAAGAATACAACCCTGTCTTACTCCCTTCCCAACCTTTGCGTCTCTTTCATGCCCTTCAACTCTAATAATTGCTGTCTGGTTTTTGTATAAGTTACATATAACTCTTCACTCCCTATATTTTACCCCCGTTACTTTCAGAATTTGAAAGAGTGTATTCCAATCGACATTGTCAAAAGTTTTCTCCAAATCTATAAATGCTAAAAACGTCTTTTCTTAGCCTATCTTCTAAGATGAGTCGTAATGTCTCCCGTGTTCCTACATTTCTCCTAAATCCAAACTGATCTTCCCCAAGTTTGGATTCCACAAGTTTTTCCATTCGTCTGTAAATAATTCGTGTTAGTATTTTGCACCCATGAGTTTCGCTGCAGCTGACACTTATAAGCATCCGTGTTCAATGTAGGATAGCATCAGCCGTAACGAAAGTGTTAAACTGATAGTACTGTAATTTTCACATTTGCCTGCACCTGCTTTCTTTAGAATTGGAATCACTATATTCTTCTTTAAGTCTGGGGGTATTTCCCCTGTCTCATATATCTTGTGTACCAGGTGGAAAAATTTTTTCATGACTGGCTCTCCTAATGATATCAGCAGTTCATAGGAAAGATAGACACAAAGCCAACCCAGACCACATTAGTACAAGTTTTGATGCCAACTAGTGCTGCCGATGATGAGGAGATTGAAAAAATGTATAAGGAGAGAAAATAAATTATTCAGACAGTTAAGGGAGATGAAAACTTGATTGTGATGGGTGACTGGAACTTGGTAATAGGAAAGGGAAAGGAAGGAAATGTAGTAGGTGAATATGGTCTGGGGAAAAGGAATGAAACAGGAGATCACCTGGTAGAATTTTGTGTAGAGCACAATTTAATCATCACAAACACTTGGTTTAATTATCATGACAGAAGGTTGTATACATGGAAGAGACCAGGAGACACTGGTAGGTACCATATTGACTTTATAATGGTAAAGCAAAGGTTTAGAACCAAGGTTTTAAACTGTAAGACACATCCAGGGGCAGATATGGACTCTGACCATAACTTACTGGTTATGAACTGTAGATTAAAATTTTAAGAGACTGCAATAAGGTAGAAAATTAAGAAGATGGAACCTGCACAAATTGAAAGAACCATAGGTTGTTGACAGTTTCAGAGGGAGTATTAGGCAAGCATTGGACGAAATGGGGGGGGGGGGGAGTAATACAATAGAAGAAGAATGGGTAGCTTGGAGTGACAGAGTAGTGAAAGCTGCAGAGGATCATATAGGTATAAGGACAAGGTATAACAGAAAACCCTGAATAACACAGGAGATACTGAAAGTAACTGATGAAAGGACATAACATAAAAGTCAGCAAGTGAAGCATGCAAAAGGGAGTACAGACAGCTGAAAAATGGTATTGACAGCAGTGCAGACTAGTTGAGCAGGAGTGGCTAGAGGATAAATACAAGACCTTAGAAGAATGTATAACTAGGGGAAAGATAGATACTTCCTAAAGAAAAACAAAAGAGACATTTGAAGACAATAAAAGTAGCTGCATGAATATCAAGAGCTCAGATGGAAAAACTAAGCAAAAAAGGGAAGGAATATATAAAGGACATCTACATAGAAAATGAATTTAAAGGCAGTATTGTGGAAAGGGAAGAAAAAGTAGTGTAAGATGAGATATGATACTGTAAGACGAACTTGACAGAGCAGTGGAAGATCTAAGTTGAAAAGTCCTTTGGACTACATGATATTCTGACCTAACTGCTGATACAGTTGGGAGAGCCAGTTATAAAGAAATTGTTCCAACTGGTATGCAAGATGTATGAGACAGGGGAAATATCCTCAGCCTTCAGGAAGAATATAATAATTCCAGTTGCAAAGAAAGCAAGTGTGAAAATTACAGAACCATTAGTCATGGTTGCAAAATACTAACACAAATTATTCACAGATGAATAAACAAAACTGGTGGAATCTGACCTTGAGCAAGATCAGTTTGGATTTAGAAGAAATGTAGGAACATACAAGGCAATACTCACATTATGACTTATCTTAGAAGATAAGTTAAGGATCTGGAGAAAGCTTTTGACAATGTTGACTTGAATGTAGTCTTTCAAATTATGAAGTCAGCAGGGATAAAATATAGGAAGCAAAGAGTTATATTTAACTTGTACAAAAACCAGTCACCCGTTATTAAAGTCGAAAGGCATGAAAGGGACGCAGTCGTTGGGTAGCGAGTAAGACAGGGTTGTAGCCTTTCCACAATGTTATTCAATCTGTACATTGAGCATGCTGTGAAGGAATGCAAGAAGAAATTTGGACGTTCAGAGGTAAGAAATAAAAAGTTTGTGGCTTGCTGATGACATAGTAATACTGTCATAAACAGCAAAGGACCAGGAAGAGCAGCTGAATGGAATGGTTTGGTCTGGCATTCAAGGGACAAAACTGCAGTGGTCATTGGTTCCTGTTTCCATCTACAGAGCATGAAGTTAAAAACCAATCATGATTTTAAAAAAGTGCAAAATGGCATTCTTATTGGAACTGTAAGTTGTCAAAGACATGAAAAAGGAAGCAGTAACTAAAATGAAAGGGGAGAAAGATTTAAAACAAATTATCAGAGAGTTTTAGCTTGTTCATCACAGCAATAAATGGATGATGCAGCCATCCAAGGTCTCTTGCTTACAAGTCATGGGCAAGAGAAAAAAGATGAGAAGTATGAACACTGAACTCAAATGTAATGATAAAAACCACATGCACGAGTAAAATTTGAAACTTTATTAACTGTTGGGGCACTGTTAGCAAGCACCAAAGGCAGTGTGTCAGGGATATTAAAATTTTCCCTCTGGGTGGACAGTTCAGAACAGTCCAACTATATGTGGACTACTGTCAAACTGCAATGGCACTGAGGAGTATCCTTATGGCAGAGATGGTGGCCGTGTGTAGGTCAGGTATGGCCAATGCAGAGCCCACATAGAAGACCTCGATACATTCGTATCCTCCTTGATGACCAGTAATAAGTTCAACAAAGTCAAGTGTTTCTAATCAGGGGTCATGTTGGGGCTGTGTGTAAGAACACTGAGGAATTCCCATTCACTGAATGGAGCATTGTACAATTTCACATAGCGAGTCAAAGTCGCTTTCAATCTTCCAACTCTTTCGGAGTGCAAACGGATGGTGGGTAATTCACAGATGCAGAACTCTGAGCATAGTGCTCAGGGAATGCTACGGGTGAAAGTGAGAGAATATTTCTCTACAGGAAACGTCCGAGACGGGGTTAAAACAATTAAGCAGATGACTGTGACACATTAAAACCTCCAGCCTAAAAGCTTAGGCCAGTGGAGCTGAGACAAATCTCAAAATATTGACACATTGTTCACACTCGCCTCTTCATCGCCTAATATAGAGAGCAGATCACTGCCAAGATTTGCCTCTACCCTCTATGCGTGATATAAAATACACTCAATTAAAATGTGGCATACCTTAATTTGCATGCCACAGGCATCACAAATAGGGGGTACCTCTTGAAAGAATAAGAAGCCGTGTGTAAATGGACAATGCCCAATTCGGAGGCGGATAAGGGCTACTTCATCCCTCCTGAGAAGCCAGCAGGAGGATCACTATGGATGAACAGTGGGCTTCAGCAACCTCAGCTTGTTATTTGTTACTGAAAACCATTTTTCCTTCCACAATTGCGGGGACCACATCCATAACAAAGAAGTGATGTCCTGCAAGGGAATCGAGCATATTGTCACTTCAGGTGCTCTGCAAGTCTCTTTGACAGCCCGATCAGCTTCTTTCTTACACTGAATTCCCACATGCCCCGGCACCCAGCAAAACACCACCACCTTCCCAAGACGTTGGAACCGTGATGTTTATCTAAAATAGTAAAACACACAGCCTGAAAAGTAAAATATGAAGTTTCATCATTCCTGAAACTCGTCAGGTCTAAAACAAGTCTGGGTCTCTGGAGAAGCCAAGAGAAACCTGCTCAAACCACGTTGTAGAATATTAAAACCAACCACTCCCATTTCAAAAAGGCAATCCCTTATGTGAATCCAATACAGCCTTGTTGCTCAGTGCCAATTATCAAAGAACCTTTCCACTGGAGGCTGAGAAATGATATGGTATGCTAGTGTGAAAGGTGTTGACAGAGTTTTATATGCCTGCCACACCATGAGTAGCCATTGCCTGATAGTGGTGGCTCTGAATCCTCAGCACAAAGATTTGGTATGGGACTCGTCCTAAATGCCCCAATTCCAGCCGAAACCCTGCTTGATCTATCACGTCAAACATCTTTAAATAAGATGGGCATGCAGACCCGTACACCATGCACCCATAATCAAGATGGGATCGCATGAAGACTCTGTAATACCAGAGCAAACAGGTTCTGTCTGCTCACCAAGAAGTGTGACTATGACTTTTAAAATTGACAGTGCTTTGACACGCCGGATCTTCAGGACCTTAAGGTGTGGCAACCATGTAAGTTTGGAATCGAATGTGAGGCCCAAAAACCTGACTGTAACTTTAAAAGTCAGAACAGAGCCCCTCATCCGCAGTTTGAGTAAATTAAAAACAGTATGTTAACAGTTGAATAGGACACACAAAGATTTCACAGTGCTGGAGCGGCTAGAGATGGTAGTTGTGTGAGTGATCGTGTGTATTTGTTTATTTTTCTGATGAAGGCCATGGCCGAAAATTTAAGTTTTGTGAATGAGATTGTCTATTTTTGTGCCTGTTTGCAGCTCAGCGAACATCTTTACAGTGAGTGGTTAGCCATCCTCTATTATTCACACAGTATCTTATACATACCAAGTGCTCTGAGGCCTATATTGTCCTTCACAGGTCTCCTGAACTGCTGTAGCTTTTTCGGTGCCTGAAAACTGATATAATGACATCCTTCTTCAGAAGCTGGATAATTTTTCCTGTCACTAAGTCAGAAAATGGCAAAAATGTAACATTATTGCACTGTTCTTTGTTGGAATTCTGTTTGTATGCCTAATCTGATAGCGATTGCAAAATATGGCAGTGATTGTAGCCATTTTCACATAAGAGTCCTTATTATTAATTTTTTTTATGTTATTCAATTGTTGTGAATAATTTGCTGTACCTGAGTCAGCTTTTGCATAGTACACTACAAATCTTAAGACTATTGTGCTTCTGTGTCAGGTGGTGGTGGTGGTGGTGGTGGTGGTGGTGGTGGTGGTAGAGATTAACATTTGTAACTGTAATAGGATATTCACAACTATGTTATCTGCTAGTTCAAGAATTATGTAGACTGAAGGGCACTTGGGGCATTGGCACATACTAGCAGTTTCAGAGCACAAATACATCTCAATGTATCTGGGTACTGAAGGCTACACACAGTATTTTTACCAAACACAGAAATTTCATTTGGTGTATGTATTTGAATAAACAACCAAGAAAATCACATGGAGGCCAAGAGAGTTGCCATGCTTTGGTCCTTCTGTGAATACAGTAGTAGGGCTAAAATGAACTTTTGTGAAACCCAAAATTAACATATAGGCAGGAATGAAACCTCTCCTCCACTTTATTAAATGTGAAATTATTCTATGGTTCCTCAGTGACTGGAAGAAAGGAAGATTATGGTTTAATGTCCTACTGATAACATGGTCATCAGAGATGGAGCTCACACTTGGATTGCTTGGGTAAGGGTGGAGAAGGGAATCAGCCACACCCTTTTGAAGGACCCATTCTGGCATTTACCTGGCACAATTAAAGAAAATAACAGAAAACCTAAATCTGGATGGCCAGAGGTGGTTTTGAACCACTGCCATCCTGAATGTGAGTCCAGTGTGCTAACCACTGCGCCACTTTGATCAGTCTCAGTGAGTGGGGCAGATATCATTTAGGACCCTGGGTGTCAGTAGGTATTTGACCCACACCTACTGTTACAATGCCATTATTTATGTGTGGCACATTGTTTCTGCAGATAATATGTAAAAAATGGTTCCATAGAAGGGCAATAGTTTGACATACCAATAACCAAATTACCTTCTCCCACTAGGAGAGAAACTTTTCAGTGCATTATACAAAATTAAAAAATTATAGGAGAATTCCCTTCGATTTGGTTTCCAGGTGTCCTATTTTTTATTTGGAACTGACTCCGTAATGTAGAAAATTGTTTCTCATGCCACCTGGGTTTAGAGTTCATCATCAGCTCCTTTAGGTGGCTGGTGGATTTAGTAAAGACGGCTAGCCTCGCTTGTGGGGTATAAGCGGAGCTTTCAATTTGCAGCATTGTTCTCAAACCAATCGTGGTCCTCTTGTCTGAAGATTTAAACCAGAGGCTCAGACAATTTTGTGGTGATCTTGGGTGCAAATTTCTCAACCTCCACTATCAGGTGGAGAAATGTAGGATTGCCTTGAATATGTCAAGGATGCACTACACACGGGAAGTGGCTACTCGGGTAGCGAAGGACATGTGAAGTGTACATGTGGGTAAAGACCTCTTCACAGTCCCATTAAGGCACATACTCACTCCAGTCAAGGTAGCACTCAGCACAATAGAACAAAGAAAGAAAAGATTAATACAGTAATAGTTAATTGCAGGAGCATCTATGGAAAGATAACACAAATTCTCTCACTTTTAGATATTCACAATGCCCATATAGTATTAGGGACAGAAAGCTGGCTAAAGCCAGATGTCAACAACCAAGTTATGAAACTGTTATGAAAGCAAAGAGAACTTCACCATAAACATAAATGTAGCCAAAGTCTTGCAGACAAGCATAAGTTAAATGATGCCAAAATTAGCATAAGGACAGCCGTGTAAAAGGTGTTCAATGACTTTGAGAGCAAAGTTTTGTGTATCAACTCAGCAAAAAATCCTAAGAAATGTTGCTCCTATTTCAAATTGGTAAATGGATTGAAACTAGAATCCAGACCTCTGTGATCACAATGGTGTCGAAGCAGAGGATGGCACATAAACGGCTGAAATATTATATCTCTGTTTCTAAAGCTGTTTCAGAGAGCAACACTGTTTGGTAGTTCCTCCTCTAAACCATCACATGAGTGACAAAATGACAGATACTGAAATAAGTGTCAGAGGGATAGAAAAGCAACTGAAACTACTCAATAGAGGAAAGACCGGTGGATCTGATGGGATACTATTTCAATTTTACACGGAATATGCAAACGAACTTGTCCCCCTTCTAGCGGCAGTGTACCAAGGGCCTCAAGAGGAACAAAGTGTTCCCAAGGAGTGGAGAAAGTGCACGTCATTCCCCTATACAAGAAGGGCCAGCAATCAGATGCGTAAAACTATAGGCCTATATCTCTTACATTGAACCATTCCAAAATTTTGAAACATATTTTATGTTTGAATATCATGTAATTTCTGGCGATAGGAAATATCCTTTGTAGAAATTAGCACGGTTTCCAAAAGCAGCGATCACGTGAAACACAACTCGTGCTATTCATCCATGAGATCCAGAGAGCAGTAGAACAGGGTCGGAGATAGATGCCTTGTTTCTTGACTTCTGGGAGGCAGTCAATACAGTTTTGCACCATCACCTGTTAAACAAAGTGTGGGCATATGGGAATATCAGACCAACTGTGTGACTGGATTGAGGGGTTCCTAGCTAACACAAAGCAGCATGTCATTCTCAACAGAGAGACATTGCAGACATTAAAATGATATCAGGTGTTCCCCAGGGGTGTGTTATAGGACCATTGCTTTTCACAATATATATATATATAAATGACCTTACAATTTAACATCAGAAGTTCAATAAGGCTTTTTTCAGATAACGCTATAGTTTATCGAGAAGTCACAACACTAGAAGGATAGTGAAATACAGGAGGATCTGTAGCATACTGACATATAGTGAGGGAATGGGAACTGAGTCTCAATATAGTGTAAAGTTCTGCATTTATGTAGAAAGAAAGGTCCTTTATTTTATAACTAAGTGATTGCAGGACAAACAATGGAAGCGGTTAGTTCCATAAAATATATGGGAGTAGACATAAGGAGTGATTTGAAATGGAATGACTATGTAAAATCAATCATGGGTAAGGCAGATGCCAGACTAAGATTCACTGGAAGAATCCTCACGAAATGTAGTCTGTCAACAAAGGAGGTAGAATAAAAACACTCTTGTTAACTCGGTGCTTGAGTACTGCTCGTCAGTATGGGATTCGTACGAGGTAGGGTTACTAGAGGACATAGAGAAGATTCAACGGAGAACAGCACACTTCATTATGAGCTCATTCAGTATGTACAAAAGGTCTCAGAGATGATTAGGAAACTTCAGAGACAAATGCTGGAAGAGAGACACGGTGTATCACGGTACAGGCTTCTGTCAATGTTTCGATAGTGTACATTTCATGAAGAGTCAATCAAAATATTGCTTCCTCCTATGAATGTCTCACGAAGTGACCACAAGGATAAGATTAGAGAGATTATGGCACACAAGGAGGTATACAGGCAATCATTTTTCCCATGAACCGTATGCAAATGGAATAGGAAAAAGTGTCAGTGATACACACAATACCCTCCGCCACACACTGTGAGGTGGCTTGCGGAGTATGGATGTAAATGTAGATGAGCTTTAGGCAATACCATTCCTGCTCAAACACAGAAAAGGAGCAGTTATATTACTAAGAAGTCTGATGCAATTCTCTACACTGAAGCATGGAAATGGTGGATCCTGGCTAACAGTGGAAAAAATGCTTCATTACTGTGTGGGTGAAGTCCTCAGGTGTTGTTTGGAAACACTGGTACCTCAGCACAACTGCTATACATAGTTGGTTTGGCTATCTAGAAATAATCCTGATGGCTTTTCATATTTGTGTGAAACAAATGGAATATTTCACAGAGCCCAGAAACACTTACCTTGGACTTTCTCTGTTTAATCTACATCTACATGGGATACTCTGCAAATCACATTTAAGTGCGTGGCAGAGGGTTCATCGAACCACCATTACACTATTTATCTCTCATTCCATTCTCGAATAGCGCGCGGGAAGAAAGAACACCTGAATCTCTCCGTTCAAGCTCTTATTTCTCGTATTTTATTCTGATGATCATTTCTACCTATGTAATTGGGAGTCAACAATATATTTTCACATTCAGAGGAGAATGTTGGCGATTGGAGTTTCGTAAGTAGCCCACGCCGTAGCGATAAGTGCCGTTGTTGTAATGATTCCCATCCCAGATCCTGTATCAATTCAGTAATGCTGTCTCCCCCATATCGTGACAATACGAAATGAGCTGCCCTTCTTTGGACTCTTTCGATGTCATCCGTCAAACCCACCCGATAAGGATCCCACACTGGGCTGTAATACTCCAAAAATGGACGGACAAGCATAGTGTATGCAGTTTCTTTCGTAGTTCTGGTGCATGTTTTAAGGGTTCTGCCAATAAAACACAGTCTCTGGTTCGCCTTTCCCACGACATTATCTACGTGTTCTTTCCAATTCAAGTCTGAAGTAATAGTAATTCCCAGGTATTTTGTGGAGTTTACGGCCTTCACTGTTGATTGATTTATCTTGTAAACAAAGTTTAATGGTTTTCTTTTCGTACTCATGTAGACGGTTTCACACTTCTCATTATTTAGAGTCAATTGCCAATTTTTACACCATACTGATATCTTATTCAGATCGTTCTGCAGTTGGTTTTGATTTTCAGATGATTTTACTAGACGGTAAATGACGACGTCATCTCCACACAACCTAGGAGAGCTACTTAGATTTTCCCCTAAATCGTTTATGTAAATAAGGAACAGCAGAGGACCAATAACACTACCCTGTGGAACACCGGATATCACCTCTGTTTTAGTCTATGCCTTACCATCGATTATTACAAACTGTGTCCTCTCTGACAGGAAATCCCCTATCCAATCACAAATTTGGGGCAATATACCATAACCACGCAATTTGATTAAAAGCCGTTTGTGAGGTACAGCGTCAAAACCTTCTGGAAATGAAGAAATATGGAATTGTGTGAATAAAGAGCTAGTTGTGTTTCACATTAACGATATTTTCTAAATCCGTGTTGACCTTGGGTCAATAGATTGTTCTGTTCAAGATAATTCATAATATTTGAATACAGCGTATGTTCCAAAACCCTGCTGCAAAACCCTGCAGTTTAGTGGGTTACTCCTACTGCCTCTCATTACTCATTGAGCTTTGCACACACAATCTAAAAAGAACAGGAGTTTTTCTTGTCTGATTGGTATTTCTATTGTACAGACTTTTATGGATGACAGGGATCCCACAGTGAAACTTTTAGCCTCACCTAGGTACAGGAAAGGAAGATGATTAAGGCTTAACATCTGATCAATATTGATGTCATCGGAGGTGGAGCACAAGCTTGTATATCGGGTTCATTTTATTGATAAGATACATAAAAATTACAAATCTTTAGTTTTTTCCTGTTTTTAATTGGTATTCTTTATACTGTAATTATATTTGTAGTGGGGTATGCCATAGAACTTGGGAAATTAAATAAGTGAATATAAACCTTTTGTTCAATGTTTATTGACAGGAAGAAACTCATGTGCATACTATCATGTACTGAGATGTCACAAAAATAACTACGGTGGAGGAAAAGTGTTGTAATACTCTGTGTATGGCAGATGCATCCCTTTAAGAGCAAGCTAAACGGTGAGCACCTCATAGTCAGGACATGATAAAAGTTTGATGAACCCAGAGCTGCTGGGTTAGGGACTGGTGTATGCCAATATTCCTTCACACCAGTGGTTTCCAAACTGTGGGTCACAAACCAGTAGTGAGCCACAGGGTCCATTCAGATGGGTTGCCAGATGACTAAAATATCAAAGAAAAACATATTACCAACTAAAAAAAGTATAAAAGTCTATTTCAAGAGCAAAGATCTGATACATTGTATATAAAACAAATGGACCTAGTAATGTCCTTGGATTGATATAAAAAGAATGAAGCCATGTTGTTCGTTCTTAATTCTGCCATGTCAATGCATTGTTCTCTTCCATTTGCGAAAATTTTATATGAGTAATCTTTTACTGATTTATTCTTTCTCTGAATGTGAGTGCACACCTTATTTTCTTGTTATTTAGAGTGTGTATCCGTATTTATGGTGCAAGTTTGTTCTATTTTATGCTATATTTCTTTTCTCTATTTCCGTATGGGTACAAGGATTTTTACTAGCTCACCCATATCCAGAGACAAGGGAGGTTATCGGGTGTTTCGTGTTTACACTGCTCAAAACAATAAAGGGATCAGGTGAGATATCATACACAATATACATATGCTAGTGTATTTTATTCAGATATAGGTTACAATTGTAATTTGTTTGTGATACAGTACAATATTTTGCTGTCTCAACTTGTTACTTGAGGTTTAGATGGCATTTACTTAGAGCGACACCATATGGCTACCATAATAGTAAAAAAGTCATTTTCATTGCTCTCTAATACCTCAGATGGCCAGTACATTTGCACACCTGTATGGCACAGGCAGTATGAGGTTATAAATCAGCTGTTGAGGGATATTTGGCCATTCCTCTATGAGTGCAATATCCAGCTCTGCAACCATTGTGGGAGGTGCTGGTCTGGCTGCAATATACCTGTCAAGGACATCCCAGACAAGTTCTGTGGGGACGAGTGTTATCATCTACCAGGAGGAACCCATCTTCTATGGTACGAGCATAGGGCACAATTATAGGTCAAAGGATCACATCTCTATAACTCTGAGCAGTCAAAACACACTTTCTGAACGACATAGAGGTCCGTATGTCTGCCAAGGAGGAGGCAGTCTGTACTAAGTACGCTTGTGTTCGCAATAAACCTGTTCTCAGTGTAAATCGTGTTGTTCTATTAACGACCAGCCTTTGAATTCCGAACCACCTGCAGTTTTCAATGTGACACTTTCTGGTGGAGGCATCGGGTATCCTGCAATACATCTGCATCATCGTGGCTCCAATTAGGCAGCGTAAGATCCGTCGCGTACACAGACAAGAACTGGAATACAAAGGGTAAACTGACTCCCTCCTTCCAAAAGTCTGTGCCATCAAAAGACCTATTGATACAAAAACAGTGGTAAGCCAGCTGCATATCAGACATGCATTGGTCTTCTCTGAAGACGCTGGACAGGACCCAAACAAATGGCTGAAAGGATTCGACCGAATTGCAAAGTATAATATGTGGGATCATATTACAGGCTTGGTAAACGCATATTTCTACCTAGAAGGGATGGCCCAGCAGTGGTTTGAAAATAATGAGAACAAGCTCGATAGCAGGGAAAAATTCCAGACAAAATTAAGAATACATTTGGAGACCACCAGCAACAAGTCCAATTACATGTTGAGTCAACACAGTCGTATAATACAAAAGGTTTTGGGCCTATGTCACATAGTTGACCCAGATATGACTGAGGCCGATAAAATTGCACACCTGATGAAGGGCACTGGTGAAGACATGTATCGAGCTCTTCTGTTAAAAGACATTTCAACGACAGAAGAGTTTATCCAATGGTGCCAGAAAATTGAAGAGCTGCAGCAGAGGAGGGTTGGATGAAAGAAGTATGACAGACTCCCAAATGTAATCCCTATGGCCATTGTGGAAGACGAGCATGATTTTACTTCTCTCATATGACAAATTGTGAGAGAATAATTACAACAGTTTATGTCAGCCAGGACTGTTGGACCAAGCAAGCACCTGATTATGGCCACAGATGTCTGTCCTGTATGTCATAAGGGAGCAGACACTACTCAGAGAGAGGTATTTCAAACATTAGCACCTGTCAGCTCCGCCAGTCATACCCGACGTGAAGAATGGCCTTGCCATACTATGACTTACACCGCAGCTGCCAAGTCGATTCAAGAGCTTCCTTCTATGTATTGTTGAATGGCTACCATGATCGTCTCTGGTGATCTCGTGAAGAAGAAAGATGGTATGTGGCATTTCTGTATTGACTATCGGTGGCTGAACAAAATCACAAAGAAAGATGTCTACCCATTGCCACGCAATGACGACACCTTAAGAATGCTTGAAGGGCATACTTCTCAACCATGGACATGCAAACAGGTTACTGGCAAATCGAGGTTGACGAAGCTGACGGAGACGACTGTTTTTATTACACCTGACGGCCTCTATGATTTTAAGGTCATGCCATTTAGACTATGTAATGCCCTGGCCACATTTGAACGCATGATGGACAACTTGCTTCGACACCTTAAATGGATGACATGTCTGTTATCTAGATGACCTTGTCATTTTCTCAAGGACATTTGTGGAACATCGAAGCCACCTGTCAACTGTGATGTGAGAAGTTTCCTCGGGCTGTGCTCATACTATCGTCATTTCATAGAAGATTTTTGTAACAAGGCATGTCCATTGCAAGAACTTCTGCAGGGAGACACCAAGTTTTACTGGGATGAGACAAAAGAAAGAGCTTTCCGGGCACTTAAGGAGGCTCTAACTTCTGCACCAGTTCTAGCCTCATATCACGAGAATGCAGAAACCAAACTTCACACAGATGCTAGTGGTTATGGGATTGGAGCAGTGCTTGTACAAATTCAGGAATGTGCCAAAAAGGTGATAGCCTATGCATCAAGAGTTCTCTCAAAGTCCGAGATAAACTACTCTTACTATTACCTGGGCTATAAACAAGTTCCGGCCATATTTATTCAGTAAATCATTCACCATAGTGAAAGACCACCATTCTTTATGTTGGCTGACCAATTTGAAGGATCCATCACGTCAACTAGCAAGATGGGCACAAAGACTCCAAGAGTACATGGTCACACAAGTATTCAAAAACAGCCGCAAACACAAGGACGCCATCTGCCTTTCAAGGAATCCATTAGCTGAACACAAGAGCATGGATGAAATTTCAGCCTTCACTAAGTTAGGTGACATTACAGCTGAACAGAGGGAAGATCCAGCATTATTACAAACCATATAGGCCTTGGAGAAAGGAGAACCAATCAAAGGAGAGTTTCAACTTATAAACAGGACATTGTATAAGAACAACTACGATCCACTGGGCCCCAAATGGCTACTGGTAGTTCCAGCTCATCTCCGACCAGCTATTCTCAAATATTTCCATGATTCTCCAATATCCGGTCATCTGGGATTCGTGAAGACCCTAGACAGAACCAGACACAGGTATTATTGGCAATGTCTGTACTGATCTGTTGAGCACTATGTGAGTCACTGTCAGGAATGCCAGAGACTGAAGCACATGCCGCAATTATCACCAGATCATCTGGATTCAATTCCACCTGCAGCAGCTCCATTCCACCAGATTGAAATAGACCTTTTAGATAGGTTTCCGAAATCAATAATCAGTAACCGATAGATAATAGTCTTTACTGACTACCTCACTCACTACGCTGTCATCAAACCTGTGCTGACTGCAGAAGCTACAGAGATAGCAAAATTTCCAATAGAAGACATTATTACATTATTTTGAAGCATGGTGCACCACATGTGATGATATCTGATTAAGGAAAAGTATTCATGTGAAAACTAGTGTCAGAGGTAATGTCACGTTGTGACACTGTCCACAGAATAACATCTGCCTACCATCCCCAGACAAAAGGTCTCGCAGAACTTTTAAACAAGATGTTAGCAAATATGCTGTTCATGTACATCGATGTTGACCAGGATTGGGATACAATACTGTCAGTCGTGACAGTTGGTTTAATACAGCAAGACAAGACATAACAGGCTTCACGCCATGGTCGAGAAGCTGAGATGACAATGGATATGCTCTTTCCCTTCCAACCAGATGACACTCTGGATGACTATGTGAAACTGCTCGTCACCAGGGTCAAAGAAACAAGACAGCTGGCTCGCATATGGACACTGGACACCCAGGAGAAGGACCACCAGTAGTATAACGACAGGCACAGACCTGTTATTTATAGCCCAGGAGAACTGGTAATGATTTTTACCCTGTACGAAAAGTTGGGCTATCAAAAAAGCTACTGAAGTGATACTATGGTTTGATCGTGTCATACGCCGCCTATCAGATGTCACATACGTAGTCGAGGATTATGAACCGGCCTCAAAATGACAAGACATTGTGCACATTCTCCTTATGGAGCCTTATCACGATTCCAAAGAACAGATAGACAGAAACAATCTCTTGTTCAAGGACTCTGAAGATCGTTGTGATAATGATGAAGCCAGGACAGAGGGTCTGGTGCCAGTCATCGTCACTGTAAGAAAGGCATGCAGGCAGAATGGAAAGATTCTCCAGACCTGTCATGTGGAGGACCCATGACAAGATCCAGGACACTGCAGCTGGCTCCAAAGGGAACCTAACAGCGGGTTGCAGTTCTTTCAGGAAAGGGAGCAATGCCACGTGTCTTTCAACAAAATGTGTGGTGCAGTGGTTAGCATTACAGATAGCTGTGCAGTCCCCAGATCAAATCTCGCCACGAGCAGAAAACAATTTATTTATTTCTATTTACTATTTCTAGAATGTTCTACATGTTTCGTATGTTTGATGTACTTATAAGTTCTAGAAAATTCGCTCTATGTATAAATAGCGGAGCAGTTAGTCTGTACTGAGTGTATGCTTGTGTTAGCAATAAATGTGTTCTAAGTGTAATGTGTTGTGCTCTATTAAGGACCAGCCTTTGAATAGCGGACCACCTGCAGTTTGCAGGGTGACAATATTACATGCACAGGTCTATATAAAAAATAAGTTGACTCCAGCTAGATCCGAACGCATGTCATTTACGCCCATAAACTGTCAGCCTACCCATTCTGCCACTAAAACAGATATGAAAAGTTTTCTTCCTTTGGGTCATCCACAACTGTCCATCTTTTCTTTAATAATGGGATGCACAACAGTTGTTAATTAATTAACATCTATTGCAGATCCAATAATTGAAGATGAAGAAATGAAAAGGTTATTGTTGTAGAGCTTCTTCCAGCATGGAGTTCTTATATGAGCTCAAATAATGGTTTTCAAAAGAAATTATATGATCAGTTAAATTGCAATGAATCTTAGTGTATACTCTATCTTACCTCTCATATTGCTTCTATGTGATGATGTAAATACCAAGCTGAAGCTCCAAACACTGCTGGAGTTGGGAACCACTGCACACACCCCAGAGGCAAAGAGTCAACATCAGACTGCTAGACCATGTTATGATGCCCATCCTGTGTCAGACACTACAATGAAGACCATGCCATACCTATGTAAGGGCCTCAAACCCTTGATTGCCACCTAAACTCTTGGCAGCACTGTGGTCTGCCATTACTACGGCTTTACTTGGAAGAAAACAGCTGCCTAACCACATACTGGACACTGAACTAAGGTTGCAGTCTGCTGCAGTAAGCCTTCGGCATTCATTGTTATTGTAGAGCTCGGAGTGCTGGGTAACCTTACAGTCACTCACAAGGAAAGTACAAGGGCTCGAACAAACATATTTGTATGAAAGTTTGGTTATAGGATCTCTATGTACACCTCAATGTGCTGGTGGGTGTCATTTTCCTGCAAAGCTCTGCAACCATGCTCTAGATAGCACTGTAGATGTAATTGTAGACGCCATACGTAATGCAGATATCTTAACTATACCTTATGTAATAATCATTGTACATGTTCTCTAGCGAATTGTCATCAAAAGCCATGATGATAGTTGTAACTTTAACCTTTTTCCCGAAAGACTGTTGGTATTCACTGCCACTGCTTCCATCGCCTCTTCCAGCACTTACCGTAGCACTACCACTTGCAATGAGTTGTTCATCATTATCATCCCTATTATCATTATTATGAGTTTGTAAAAACAGTATCTAACTTATGCACATATTTCTCTACCATAACAGATATGAGAAAGCATGCAAATGATTCATCCTCTACACTAATACCGTCTTCACGAACAAGGGTTCTTCGTAACTTCATCACAACTAATCGCAATACATTAGCAGGATTGATTAGCAATCGCTACCCCATCTGATGCTTCACCACACAAATAACATCACAAAATGCAACTTTGGAGACACACTGCACCGTCCCTACTGGCGACCTGACAGGTCAAAGTGCAATGCGGCATAGCACACGCAGAGGCCTCTAATGGATGACTGCAGAGTTTTTCAGATGCGGGAGTATCACTAGTGCAATAAGAGACCTTTAAATTATCTCTCATATGATTTTGGTGTATATGTGTTTGTTCGAGCCCAAGTACTTTCCTTGTCAGTTGCCTTTCCAAGTTCAACAGCGAGTGCTGCAGCTAGATCTGCTATGGACTTGGATGCATGAGCTGTAAACAGGACCAGTGGGTGCTCTAAATGCACTGTCAGTGACAAGGATGGCATTGAAAGGACAGCTGTGTCAAGAGACACTGAAGCAGCGTATTTGCAGCACGTGTTGAGGTCCCAGAGACCAACTGCCATGCCCAGGAAGACTTAATAATGACAACAAAATCAATAAAGGACATTTGTATCCAAGTGCTACCTTCTTTTGCTGTACCCACATCAATCTATGATAGTTCCCCCCTCCCCCAGGCATCTTCTTATATATTGTCAACTGCTGTGCCATGGTGAATGCACCAGTTCTTGTAAGATATCTGAAATTCTTGTGTCTTTAGCACCAGGATGGCTGACCATCAGAGCCTTTATATGCTGCTGACCTACTGGGATGCACTCAGTCTTGCAATACAGTTGAGCAGCTACTTGACCGATTAGTAGCAGCTCCAGCTCACACAAACTGACTACAACCAGGAGAGTTGTGTGCTGGCCCTACAATTCTCCATATCCACAACCCATGACACCAGCTGACTGAAGGATCAGCACACAACTTCCCTGGTCATTGTCAGTTGGTGTGACTTAGGGCCACTATTGATCATTCAAGTAGCTCCTCAACTGCATTACAAGACTGAGTACATCCCAGCAGGTAAGCAGTGTATGGTGGCCCAGATGGTGATCCATTCAAGTGTCAAGCAAACTGGAACTTCAGAGACCTGACAGGAACTAGTGCATCCACCGTGGCATGGCAATTGACAATATGTAATAAGAGGCCTGGGAAGGGGGAGGGGGGAGGGAACAAAAATAAAGAATATTTTATGCATTGTGATGGGATCAAAAGATGGCTTGAAAAGGGCAAGTGAGTCTCTACCGTAAATGGATGTGCGTGCAGCAAAAGAAGGCGGTCCAGGGATTCAAATGCCCTTTATCTTCATCCATCCTTTTTTGTACTGATTCTTCACTCAACGTTTTTCTGCATCTTTTTTCAGGTCAGCATTAGTACAATAAATGCAGCAGTATTGCATACATAATCATTGGTAGAAAATTTCTTCATGTCCCTTAGAACATCTTTGTATTTATTTTTGAGTGCTTGCTTTATTACATACAGGCAGCCAGATGACTGGCGCTTTAATTCTGAACACATTATTGAGGAAGATGTACCTAACACTTATGATTGCATGTTAAGGTAATCAGAATTATTATCTTCACAACTGCCAGTTCAGTTCCATAAGATGGGCAATTTAGAGAATGACGATATGCTTCGTGAAGCAGACTACAAAGATTTCTGATACTGGGACCATATGGAAAGTTTCTGGAGATGAACACATTCACAATCTCCTGCAGAAACCGATGCAGATCCTTGCACCATTCACAGTCATAACAAATGAAGTGCGCCATGGCAACTGCAAGTTGACGTAACTGGTGTAGACTCCCAAAGACAGAGTAAGTTGAAATAAAAGTTACCAGGTATGGTACCACGAAAATATTGTAAAAGTACTGTCACTGGATACAGCTGACATTTCAGCCAAAGTTACAGTGACCTGTTGAGTCTACACTCCACTGTCGAGGAAGAATACGCAAAAGGAGGCCTCTGTATAAGGCCAAAATATCAGTTTTATCTAGAGACAATTGTTAGGCACCAAACCCAGAAAACATATTTGATGACTAGGAAAAGACTACTTATGTTAATTAAGCCATATTTTTCTGGTCCAGCAATAGTAATTTCAGATTTCCACATTTTTTAGTCCATGCAAAAGCTAGGTTGTTCACTATTGACTGAAAATGGTCAACCCATCTTCTATTACTTAAGCATTATTGCCGCAAGAGACCACGTACTCCAACTGCCAGCGTGACACAGGGGATAGCATCACGGACTGCGGTGCTAAAGGTCGCTGGTTCAATCCTGCCCACCGGCAAAAATTTATTTCTTTGTAATTAACAATTCCAGAATGTTCTACATCTTTCTTATGGTCACTTGTAAATTCTACTTGTTTCTTATGTTAACTGTTCTTCTATTTTTGGTAAATTCTGTCTGTGTATAAGAAAGCAGAGCACTCTGCCTAAGAGACAGTTAGTACTGTGTGTACGTTAAGTTCGTAATAAAGCTGCTTTCAGTATAAGTGCTGTGCTCAGTTGCTTTCAAAGTTAAGCATGCTTCCATTTCAATGCGACATTATTAAGCATTTTCAAAAGTACTACAACCTTGTGACTAATATACCAACTCTGCTGCAATCACTGGTCTGCATTCTACATTGTAATTACAACTAAGTGGCTCTCCATCAGGATGAATGGCCACCGTCAAACTGTGGCCAAGAGCAATATACACTATCCTGTGGCGCAGCATGCAGCGAAGCACAACACCTTGGACTTTTAACAGCTGATTCACCACCTGAGCCATCTGGATCCTCCCCTCCTCCACCAGATTTTCTAAACTACGGAGATGGGACAGCACATCCTATGGTCACACACACACAAACACACACACACACCTTTTTCATACTGCATCTCATTTTCCGGCTGACATCGCCTCTGCTTGTTGTATCCCCACCCTTATCTTCACTCTCCACCTCCCCCCCTCCTCCACTCCTTCCCCCTCCCCCCTCCCATCCCTTCCACTTGCTGTGTAGTCAGACTGTGTTGGGTGGCCAGAGATGGCTGATGTGTGTGGATGAGTGTGCCTGAGTGATTGTGTGGATGAGTGTTCTCTTTCTGAGGAAGACTGCGGCCAAAAATTTAGAATTGTGTTTGTGTGTCTTTTTTTGTTCAAATGTTTGTTAAGCTTATGGGACTTAACTACGGGGTCATCAGTCCCTAAACTTACAAACTACTTATGAACTACCTTATACTAAAGACGACACAAACATCCATGCCTGAGCGAAGATTCAAACCCCCAACCATAGCAGCCGTGCAGACTGTGACTGGCACACCGCGGCCGGCTCTTTCATTTGTGTTGCCGGCAGCTCAACGTATGTCTTTACGATGAGTTGTTCCCTATCTACATATTAACATTCCTTACTGGACCTGCCATTTTTATTGTTACTGTGTACATTGATTTTCTTGTTGAAATGTAGAGACAATAATATGATTCCTACTTTCACCAGAGTTGTTCATTTCATCAATAGTGCTGCTGCCAATAATATTAAATGTAAAGCGAGTCTGGTCTTAGTCAGAAAATGTATTCGTTTTACACATTGTGAATTAGAAGCTGTTTCTGGAGATTTATTTGATTTACACCTGAAGATTGCAGCAAGACTTCCTCATTCAGTTGGGGCTGGATTGACGGGTTATCCTGGGCTAAAGCAAACTGGGCACACAGGGACAATACGAACAGGCAAAGTGCAAAGTTTAGCAGACGCGCAACACATAAGTGGCAAGATCCTTCCTCTGGACGATCTGTGGTGAACCTCACAGACAAATCTTTTGATGATATCTGTTCTCGCAAAAGGATTAAACTTTGCTCCTATGCCCACTAAGCCTCCTTTGATGGATTTCATCAGTTGTATTGAAAAAGCCATAAGACCTCTCTCTGTGGATTCTGCAGATGAAATTCGACAAGACTCCTGCTGTATGCTGTTGAAATGTGCTCCTCGACATAATAGTATGTTGTCAGCTGAAAGAGCTGTTCTTCAAGCATCCGAAAAGTTACTAGAACGGTCGTTCTGCCCCCCCCCCCCCCCCCCCCCCGGGAAGCCTACAACGACAAGTTACAGTCAGCTAAGTGATTCTATGTATCGCACAATTGATAAGGACCCAACAAGCTGGATATCAAGGAAAACTACTGCACTGATAAATGAATTTTTTCTACCTGAACAAGTTATCAAGAGTCTGAAACCAAATAATGCTGTACCACCGAGACTATATGGTCTTCCCAAGATCCACAAGGATGGTGCTCCACTAAGATTAATAGTGATAACCTCTTCTACTGCCAAACATCTGGCCTCTCTACTCAAGCCATATGTTGGTAAGTGTCGTCACCAGATATGCAACTCTGAAGATTTTGTCAATTGCTTGAAGTCTATTAAGCTTAGTGGTTCAGACTTACTTGTACGTTTTTATGTGATCTCACTTTTCACCAAAGTGCCTTTATTCATTTCATTAAATCTTATTGGTAACTTATTTAGTGCAGAGCTGACAGCCTTGTTTGAACACATTCTCTCCTTGACCTACTTTTTACTTAATGACAAATATTTTGAGCAAATGGATAGCGTCACCATGGAGAGCCCTCTGTTCCCTGTGGTGGCTAACCTTTTTATGGAGGATTTTCAGGAGAAGGCACTTGAGCCTGCTGTTATAAAACCCATAGTGTTCTGGCGCTACATATATTACACCTTTGTTATATGGTCTCATGGTAGAGAAGAACTGGAGAAGTTCCACTGTCATTTAAATTCACTGCATGACAACATCAAGTTTATGATGGAGATTGAAAAAGATGGGACTTTACCCTTTTTAGATGTGCTAGTACAAAGAAAGAATGATGGATCATTGGGTCACTTGGTGTATAGAAAACCTACACACACAGATCTATACTTTCAGGTGCCGAGCTGCCATCACCTTGCACAAACTGCTGGTGTACTTAGCACTTTAATACATCAAACACATGTAACATCAGACAAAGAAAACCTCCATGCAGAATTAGAACACCTGGAGAAGGTTTTAAAAAATAATGGGTATACTTCTCGTCAAATTAAGAAGGCCATGCACAACTATAATAACAAGAAGCAACACACAGAGGACACTGATGACGACTACAAATCAATTGCTTTCCTTCCTTTTGCCGGAAATGTGTCCTTCAAAATAGACAGGTTGCTTAGGGAAAATAAAATCAAGGTTATCTTCCATCCATCTGAGATCCATCAGAGATGATCTGCAACTATGAAAAGTGGGTGTTTACAGGATTCCTTGTGAGTGTCATTCTGCATATACAAGCCATACAATACAAACTGTACAGGAAAGATGTATGGAACACAAAAGACACACTCGCCTTCTCCAATCATCAAAGTCAGCTGTAGCAGAACATTGCATTTCCACAGAACACACAATGGAATATAGAAAAACAAAAATTTTAACTCCAGTCTCCAGTTTCTGGGATTCAGTTGTTAAAGAATCAGTGGAAATACATCTTGCTGACAATCTTATAAATCGTGACAATGGCTACAAGCTGGGCAAAAATTGGAATCCTTTGATTAATATTATCCAGTTCAGCATAATCAACGTCATCAATCGATTATCAATGATTAGAAGACCGTTGCTCTTCCACCACCGAGGGCAGCACATACAACTCACCTGTACCGCGCATGACACCACCTAACGCATGCACATAATGACAACAGCATTTTTGGCATGCACAAAAACCACTATAAACACTGCAACTGCATCTGGGTTCTTCAGTACTTGCTACTCACCTGAAGATGGCTGGACGTTTCCAGGCCGAAATATCGTGTGACAACAGGATCGGGCTGTACACCTCAAAGTTACTGGAACTGCTATAACCTTATTTTAACTATTACTATGACCATCATTATTATTTTGGTTCATATTCATCCACCAGGTTGTGATGGATTTATTAGTAACAAAGTGACTTTCCATAATTTATTTAATATTTATCTTGTTCCACATGACCATATTGAGGATGAAGTGTCCAAGGGCATGGAATGAGTCTGTACATGAAATTGTAACAAATGAGTAGTAATAGATAAAATGAAACTTATAGCAATCATATACACACGGCAGGCTTAAGTATAAATAAAAAGAAGCAACAATGTAACGAAGAAATTAGCTTATTTTTTTAATTCTTTCAGAAATTACTTGACAGACTAGAAAGAATGAGCCATGAGGAAACCTTTCAGTTTAGCCTTGAACATTGTGGCAGCTTATTAAAAATGGATGCGGCAGAATACTGAACATCTTTGTACACTTGGGTCAAGGAGGTGTGATCCAAAACCAGATTAAATTTCTGTCTATTATTAAGGAAAAGCTGCTAACTCTTGGGAACAGCAAAATATTATTAACAACAAATGAGAGGCCAATATCAGAACTCGCAGGGTACTAAACAGGGGTCAACAAGAAGAATGCAAGCTTACCTCACATATTGCTCAAACCATCTATTTCTATGCAATTAATACATTTTTTGAAGCAGAGGAGATGTTGTTGTTGTTGTTGTTGTTGTTGTTGTTGTTGTGGTCTTCAGTCTGCAGACTGGTTTGATGCTACTTTACACGCTACCCTGTCCTGTGCAAGTCTCTTCATCTGAGAATACGTTCGGCAACCTACATCCTTTTGAATCTGCTTACTGTATTCGTCCCTCGGTCTCCCTCTACGATTTTTACCCCACACACTTTCTTTTAAGTTGACAATTCCTTGATGTCTCAGAATATGTCCTACCAATCTATCCTTTCTCTTAGTCAGGATATGCCAGAAACACCGTTTCTCCCCAATTCAGTTAAGTACCTCCTCATTAGTTATGTGATTTACCCATCTAATTTTCATCATCTGTAGAACCACATTTCAAAAGCTTCTATCATCTTTTTGTCTGAACTTCTTATTGTCCACGTTTCACTCCTAAACAATGCTACCTTCCAGACAAATGCTTTGAGAAAGGACTTCCTAACATTTAAATAAATATTGGATGTTAACAAGTTTCACTTCTTTAGAAACGCTTTTCTTCCCATAGCCATTCTGCATTTTATATCTTCTCTACTTTGGCCATCAATAGTTATTTAGCTAACCAAATAACAAAACTCATGTACTACTTTTATTGTCTTATTACTTAATCTAATTCCTTCAGCATCGCCTGATTTTCTGACATTCCATTCCAATACCCTCACTTTACTCTTGTTAATGTTCATCTTATATCTTCCTTTCACTACACTGTACATTCAATTCAATTGCTCTTCCAGGTCCTTTGGAGTCTCTGACAAAATTACTAGTCATCGGCTAACTGCAAAGTTTTTATTTCTTCTCCCTGAACTTTAATTCCCTCTCAAAATTTCTCCTTTCATTCCTTCACTGCTTGCTCAATGTACAGCTTGAACAACATTGGGGAAAGGCTACAACCTTGTCTTACTCCCTTCTCAACCTCTGCGTCCCTTTCTTGCCCTTCGACTCTAATAACTGCTGTCTGGTTTTTGTATAGGTTGAATATAACTCTTCGATCCCTGTATTTTGCCCTGCTACCTCCAGAATTTGAAAGAGTGTCTTCCAGTCAACATTGTCAAAAGCTTTCTCCAAATCTACAAACGCTAAAACAGTAGGTTTGCCTTTCCTTAGCCTATCTTCTAAGATAAGTCATAATGTGAGTATTGCCTCGTGTGTTCCTACATTTTTCCTAAATCCAAACTGATCTTCGCCAGGGTCGGATTCCACAAGTTTTCCCATTTGTCTGTAAATAATTCGTGTTAGTAGTTTGCAAGCATGACTTATTAAACTGATAGTTCTGTAATTTTCACATTTGTCTGCACTTGCTTTCTTTGGGATTGGAATTACAATATTCTTCTTGAAGTCTGATGGTATTTTCCCTGTCTCATACATCTTGCATACAAGGTGGAACAATTTTTTCATGACTGGCTCTCCTAATGATATCCGGAGTTCAGATGGAATATCACCTAATCCAGGGGCCTTGTTTTGACTCAAATCCTTCAGCACTCTGTCAAATTCTTCTCACAGTATCAAATCTCCTATTTCTTCCTCCACTTTGTCTTCCATTTCTAGAATACTGCCTTCAAATTTATTTTCTTTATATATCCCACCTATATAATCCTTCCACAGTTCAGCTTTCCCTTCTTTGCTAGTACTGGTTTTCCGTGTGAGTTCTTGATATTCATACAGCTGTTTTTCGTGTCTCCAAATATCTCTCTTATTTTCCTATAGGCTGTATCTATCTTTCCCCTAGTTATATATTCTTCTATGGTTCTGCATTTGTCCTCTAGCTACTCCTGCTTAGCCAGTCTGCACTTCCTGTCAATCTCATTTTTCAGACGTTTGTACTCCCTTTTGCCAGCTTCACTTGATGAATTTTTATATTTTCTCCTCTCATCAATTAAGTTCAGTATATCCTGTGTTATCCAGGGATTTCTATTACACCTTGTCTTCTGCCTATATGATCCTTTGCAGCCTTCACTACCCTATCTCTCAGAGCTACCCATTCTTCTTCTACTGTATTACTTTCTCCCTTTTCAGTCAATCCTTGCCTAATGTGTCCTCTGAAACTCTCAAGCACCTCTGGTTGCTTCAATTTGTCCAGGTTCCATTTCCCAACTTTTCTACCTTTCTACAGTCTCGTAAGTTTTAATCTGCAGTTCATAACCAATAAGTTATGGTCAGAGTCTATATCTGCCCCAGGATATGTCTTGATCCCCAAAAAATAACACCGTATGTCATAAGCAAATGAAAATAAGCAGACTACTTTTGGTGTTGAAGTATCACTTATTTCAGAAATTGTTTGAAAGGTAAACAACGTAGCATTTAGTTTTTGAACAATGGGCTTTCCATGACAACTTAGTATGTAATTGTATGTCTGTTATGTCTCACTTATCATGTGCCCATCCTGAGTAGTCAAAATGTCAATTTTCCTTGAATTGTGAGCTAGAAACTGTAAAAACTGAATCTTACTATGATTTAGCATCTTTCTTTTATTTTTTTTTTATTTTTTTCTATGGGACTTAACTACGGGGTCATCAGTCCCTAAACTTACAAACTACTTAAGAACTACTTACGAACTAGGACGGCACAAATATCCATGCCCGAGGTGGGATTCGAACCCCCGACTGTAGTGGCCGTGAAGACCGTGACTGGAGCGCCTTAGTCCTCTCGGCCACTGCGGCCGGCATGATTTAGCATCAATTCACTTTCTACAAGCCATGAACGTATTTCTTTAACTTCATTATTTGATATTACATCAATACTACCAACAACATTCTTCACTACAAAGCTAGTGTCATCAGTAAACAGGAATATCTTAGAATTACCTGTTATGCTAGATGGCATATCATTCATATAAATGAGAAAGAACAGTGGGCCCAGACTAGAACCCTGCACCCTCTGCTGTCTGTTGTTATAATTGTTATTATAATAAGATGGATGGGTGGTTTGATATTGAAAAGGACTAAATGATAAAGGTTATCAATCCCTTGTTCCAATAACAAAGAATACAATAAAAATCACTACACCGGCCACGGTGGCCGAGCTGCCTGCGGCACGCCAGTCACAGTACGCACGGCCTCTACAGTCGGGGATTTGAATGCCCCTTCCGGCATGGATATTTATGCTGTCCTTAGTATTAGCTAGTTCACAAGTAGTTTGCAAGTTTAGGGACTGATGACCCCATAGTTAAGTCCCATAAGCTCTACAAACATTTTTGAAAAATCCCTACAATGCAGTATAAAACAATATGTTAAAATTCATAAAGCAAAGGATTGAACAGGCCAAGAAATAAAAGTAGCAAATAAAAGCCAGATAAAAGGGAAAAGATTGTCTTGGCTGGGTGATCACACACAAAAAAGTAGAGCATCCGGCTACTCTATTACACGTTAAAATCACCTGCCTAAAAGTGTTAGGCAAGTGGAGAGCAGGTAGATAATGGACACTGCACTAAAACTCAAATGGATTGATACAACCCATTCACACAAATAAAATTTAAAACAATAATTAAATCGTCAGGGAGATTAAAATTCTGCCTGTATGTGGTTAAATTGGGACATTGCAGCAAGATGTGGGCGACTGTCAAATGCGCACCACATCGATACTGAGGAGGATCCTCGCGACGGGACGGAAAAGGTGACCGTGCATAAGCAAAGTGTGGCCGATACGGAGCCAGCAGAGAACAACGGAGGCCCTGCGAAGGGTCTGCAGAGAGGTCCTCCACACATTAGTTGTCTCCTTTATACACCTCAATTTGTTGGGCACTCATGGGGTGCACCATACAGTACTCCACAAACCGAGAACTCTATGGTGTACTGGAATGATGATACTCTCTCTCTACTGAGAAGGAAAGACACCATCACTCCAGATGCGATTAAACATTGGTAGAAGTTGTTGTCTGGACTCCTCTGACAAGCATTTTACCATCTGGCTGTGGATGCAGTCTGGCTCAGGGGCAGTATCAGGGCAGTGAGTAAGAGTACTAAGGAGCTCCCATTCACTAAATGGAGCATTGTACAGCTCCATGTGACGAGCCGAGAAGGAAAGCTTCTTTCTTTCCTCCTGCTCTTTTAGGGCATGAAAAGCTGGTCGATAATGCATCGATGCAGAGTTCTAAGCGTAGTACTCACGAAAGTGTTTGGCAACTGCATTTGGATCTGTGCAAAATACTCCATACACAGAAATCCAAAGTACACTGAAAGGACTTTGGTAGCTGTAAACACGTTTTATCATTGCCCACACCTGGGATGGGGAGGTACATGATCCAATGGTAAACACATACTTCTCACAGCACTCTTGCTTGCGTCTTCAGATTAGGAGTCAACCTCGAGCACAGAGTGTCTTAAAAAGTATGAGGTTCTCCACAGATGGATGCCACTTGTGACATTGCAAAGCTCACCTCCAGTCTTGAATTGCTTGAGCGATCTCTGGCGACCACCAGGGCACTGTTCTCTGCTGGGGCGACCCATAAATTATGGTCGAGATGACGCTGTCGATTGCCACATCTATGTTCGCATGTGTTGGGGAACCAATTGTGGCAGCAGAAGTAAAAGAATCCCAATTTGCCTTATTAAGAGCCCATCGGGGCAATCATCCTTGGGATTGATGCTGTGGCTGTGACAGGAAGAACGGAAAGTAATCACTGCCACACAAGTCATTATGCAATCTTCAGTGGATGGATGGTAAAAGGCCTGGACTACGTACAGATAAATCGATGGCCGAGTAGGTGCCATGTGGCACACTAAAATGCCTGGAGGCACCATTATTTAAAAGGCAGAGTTCAAGTTGAGACAGTAATGCCTCGACATCCAGGACGTGTTGGGATATTGCACCTTCTGGAGGCAGATAAGGGTGCAGATGGTAATATCCAATACAGCCCTTACTCTGACAGCAGCAGCATCCAAAGGTGTCTGTAGAGGAACAGGTTCACTGTAGACAGAAGTAAGGACATAGATGCAGACACCGCCTGATACCCTGTCATAGTCTGCACAATTCCGATAATAACCCTGATAGCCATGTAGGGCAGGGGTGTGTGACATGGTAAACCATGTTTCCTGAAGGGCGATGCAAAATAAATGTAGGTGACATGCTGGCGAGTTGTCGTAACTCAGCTAATCAGGGGAAAAAACCACCGTAATTCCACTGTATTATGGAATGTTCTTTGAGACGAAAGGCCATGGTGGGAAAGATAAGATTAGTTATTCCATAGGCTCACCAGTAGCTTCCGAAAGAGAGCCTACAGAATCGAGGGCAATTGGTTCCAGCGTTTCAGTGCGGCGAGATCTTCGAGGTATGCGAGGATCTCTACCTTGTCTTCAGAAGCAGATGATGTAGATAGGTGTGATGTAGGAACCACAGGAGTTTCTTTCTTCTTCTTCTTCTTCTTCTTCTTCTTCTTCTTCCGTTCCTCTCACTATTCCTTAGGCTGAGGCTGCTGGGAGGGCTTCTCTGAAGGGACCGATGATGATCAGGAAGCCCTTCGACCAGCAGGCTGTCGATCCATCAGCTGGAACTGGTTGAAACATGGAAAGGGAGAGTCCCAATGAAAGGGAGAGTCCCAAGGGACCCCTTCCTAGTGAGATGGGCCAGAGAAAAATGCTGCTTTTCCAGCTGGGGGTTGGGGATTGGTGTCCCCGATGGTTGGGGATAGGGTGCTCCCACATGAGGTGCGAGATCAACGGAAGAAGGTGGGTCCCCGACCTTCAGGGGGACAGGTGGAGAGTGATGGCCCCTAGCACAGATGGTGCTTGAACGGTGGATACTGTCGTCCCCACAAAGGGTGGTGATGACCTAAGTGCTGCAGGAAATGAAGTAACAATAGTGACTGGATGGAGCTGTTCATATTTTTTCCGTGCCTCTGTGTATGTCACTCGGTCCAAGGTCTTTATTACCATTATCTTATGTAGAATAGTGCAGTTCGGCAAACAGGGTGAATGGTGCTGACCACAGTTCACACAAATGGGAGGTGGTGTACATGGAGTGGCCGGATGTGCTGGACACCCACAGTCCCTACACGTAGTGCTGTAATTACAGTGGGAGGACATGTGGACAAATTTCCAGTATTTGGAGCACCTCATAGGGAGAGAAATGTAAGGCTTTATGTCACACCCGTAAATCATAACCTTGACCTTCTCGGGCAGTGTATCGCCTTCGAAGGCCAAGATGAAAGCACCAGTGGCTACCCTTCAATCTTTTGGTCCCCTATGAACACGCCGGACGAAGTGGACACCTCATTGCTCTAAGTTGGCATGCAACTCATTGTCGGACTGTAACAGCAGATCTTTATGGAAAATTATGCCTTTGACCATGTTAAGGGGCTTATTTGGTGTGATGTTCACAGGGACATCACCCAGCTTGTTGCAGGCAAATAGCGCCTGCAATTGGGCAGGGGATGCTGCTTCTATGAGCACTTCACCACTTTTCATTTTCCACATACCCAATACTTTGGCATACTTGTCTTCAAGATGTTCGATGAAGAAAAGAGGGTTAGTTGCTCTAAATGAATTGCCGTCAGTTCGTGTACATAACAGGAATTTGGAAGAGTATGGCTCATCCCTAGTTTTAGCCCTACATTCCTCCCACAGCATGACCAAGGAAGGAACGTATATGGGTCATATGTCTCAGCATTAGTCAATCTTTCCTCTCTTAGAGACGGAGTTTTTGCAACTGCCCATGCTATTAATTGTTCGTTTCATCCTGTTCCCACAAGCAGCTAGGGAACTAAATGTCTGCCCAGACAGAGCCCCACTTGCCTGGGTAAGCCTAACATAACTGAGGTGTGGCAGGTTCCCCAGAAGTTGCTCACTAGCGACTGTTCAACCTAAACAGCCATGCATCTCATTGACACATAGCACACCTTGAGATTGAGTCTTTTTTTTATAGAGGTTTGTACCGTTCTCGCGACCCGAGCGATTAAGCCAAGATCCCCGGACTCTGAAACATACAACATTCCACCGTCACGTTGAAAAATGGTCGCTGAAGCACGCACAGAGCTTATGGTGTGGCAGACTGATGGCACAACACAGTACATAGCTCAGGAACCCTTGTTTGCAAAGCCTGCTGTCAGCAAATTAATGCTGAGCCCCTGAGGGGCATTATAGTAAGAGGTGAACCAATTGTGAGCTACTACCCTTACTCCATAATGTTCGAACTTCTGCAACAATATCTTGTGATCAACACAATCAAATGCTTTTGTTAAATCAAAGAATATGCCTAGCATTCACAGTTTTTCATTTAATCCATCCAATGCTTCAGAAAGAAAAGAAAATATAGGATTTTTGGTTGTTAAACCACTTCTGAAACCATACTGTACATTTGACATCAAATTATGGGAAATGAAGTGATCAATTTACCTTGAATAAACAGCCTTTTCAATAACTTTAGTACAAACTGATGGCATAGAGGCGAGGTACTGGCGGAAGTAAAGTTGTGGGGCGGCATCATGAATCGTGTTGGGATAGCTCAGTCAGTAGAGTGCTTACCCGTGAAAGGCAAAGGTCCCAGGTTCGAGTCCCGGTTCTGGAACACAATTTTAATCTGCCAGGAAGTTTCAGATCTAAAGTTGTCTACATTATCCCTTTCTCCCTTTTTATAAAGTGGTTTCACTACTGAGTATTTCAATCTGTAAGGAAACTGACCATAACAAAAGGAAAAATTGCAAATATGGCTAAGTACTGGGTTAACAGAGGTGGGACAATACCTAAGTATTCTGCTCGATACCCCTATCATATCCATAAGAATCCTTAGTCTTTAGTTGTTGTTGTTGTTCAGTGTTTAAAGGGGACTGACGTAACTGCTAGGTTATCAGTTCCCTCTTTAGTGATATAATTATTGATTCAGTCTCTCCCTTGTCAGTCACATGGAGGACTATTTCAGATAAATCTTGGAACGCTATTTTCTAAGAGAGTTAGATGATTATCTGTAGGAGCCAAGGTTCCATTTAATTCAGCTGCTAATTCAGAAAATTGTTATTAAATACTGTACATATATCTGACATAACAGTAACAGAAAAAATTCCATTCCACACTGACTTTATATCCACAACTATGTGCTGCTGACCAGATACTTCCTTCACAACTGACCATATGGCTTTAATTTTGTCGTAAGAATGAGGTATTCTTTTTGCCGCATATTTTTTTGCCTTCTTAAAGACATTTTTCAGAACCTTACAGTACTGTTTGTAATGGACTGCTGCAGTTTGATTCTGTATCTAATATTTGGATATAATTCCCACTTTGTTCTACATGATATTCTTAGTCCTCTTCTCAGCCACTCAGGCTGCCTGTTAGTGGTAGTACCTTGTTTTGAGTGCTCTAACACAAAGCAGCTTTCAAAGATGAGAAATATGTTAAGGAAAACATTATATTTATCATCTAGGGGTATATATTACCAGCATAATAAAAACCCTGCCAATCTGGTTCCTTGATTAGGTTTGAAAAGACCTCTATTACAAATGTATTAGCTTCTTTTTAAAAATAGTTCATATGTAACAGATGGTTCAGCACAAAACCCTTTTAAAGTTAAAATTTGTGTATTATGTTCTGAAAGTTCATTCCTGTTCTGCTTTCAGAATGCCCTTTAATAATAAAGAATGAACAATAATGTAGTCTATAGTTGTGCTTCTGTTCCCCTGCACTATCATTGGAAAGAATATTTGTAACAGGTGATATGAATTACAGAGATCTAAAAGCATCCTTTTTCTTGCACAATCGCTTAATTAATGTTGAAATCACCACATGCAACTAATATTTTATGTTTCCTATAAAATTGAACTTAGAGCCCTCTCTAGCTATAGCAGAAATGTTTTAAAATCAGAGTCAAGGGACCTATAAATAACAACAATTAGAAGATTAGCTCCACTGCAATGGACCACTCCTGCACAACACTCAAATATCATTTCAGTGCAGCATTTAGAAACACCAATGAACTGGCAAAGGATTTACATCAGTAATGTATTGGTTCCACCATACAATGGCTCATGCAACATTTTGCTCATGTTCTCATAATATTATTCTGTAGTTTAGCTTAGTTTGGTGCCTGTTACCTCCGCAGTACAGTTAATGGGTAAAAGTATGTGTTCAGCCTAGTCTCAGCTGGTTTCATCATAAAATCTGATTACACTATTTGATTTTTTTATTTTGATGATCTTATGGTACACTAGTGTTTTGATTTCTTCTGGTTTGTTATAGATATGCAGGCAGATCTCCATTTTGTAAGTTGTTTTACGCCCCAATATTGTAATTTGGATTTTTGCTTTTATTGGATTAAATATTTTAATAATTGATGATGAACAGTACATTATGGCTTAACTGGTTATTGTATAATACAATGAGTTAAAGTAGGGTGACCAGATTTCCAGAATCCAAATACGGGACACATATTGGCACTGAAGATTGCGCCATGTTACTAATTGCGCGGCTGCTCATGTCAGAGTTTCGAGTCTTATCTCGGGCATGGGTGTGTTTGTTGTCCTTACTGTAAGTTTAAGTAGTTTGTAAGCCTAGGGAAGCATGACCTAATAAGTGTGGTCCCTCGGGTTTACAATTTATTTGTTTATTTAATTATTATTATTTTTTTTTTTTTTTTTGTTTGTTTGATGATTGCGTAACCTTTTTTCCGCGGTGTCATGAACATGAATGTTCTCCCCTAAAGCTATAGTCATGGCCTTGGTTTCAGTCATTAACTCAGACATAAACACACATATTAACGTACACACAGTATAGTAAGAAATAAAGCCATTGTTTCTCTCACCCCCACCCAAGGCTAATGTTTTGTATTTGGTGTGGGATGGGACAAACTACTCATACAACAATGTCAGTAACTAGGACATACCAAGTTAGCTGCTAATTAACTAAACATACTTGAACAAGAAAAAGCCAAATAAATTACATTACTAATTAAAGAAATGGTTGTCACTTACAAACAAGTAGGATAGATGGTTATTATTACTTAAAAAATTTCTCTCTCAATTACATTTTTCACAAGAATGTAGCCTATGTCATTTAGGTGTTCAGTATTTTAACATAGATTTTCATAAAAATCAACTCATGACGTATTCTGAAAAATGAGTTCTTGTTATAATGATTTCCTTGGGCTCTAAATATGATGTTTTTGCGGGCCATAAAGTATTTGTAGTGGAGAGCGATCTCCTGCAGCAGAGCTTGCACAAACAACATAATGAACTACAAATTTTTCACCAGATATCTCCACCTGGAAGTAAGTTCAAAATGAGAAACCAGTTTAAACCAACTCACTTCACAGTTTACGATTAATAAATTTTCTCTTCACATGTAGCTGTTTTTAACATGGTTAACTTTCTCAAATAAACTGTCTTTCATATATTTCTTTCAAAATATTTTCACCAAACTCCGGTAAAGTGTCAAGACTGTACTGAACAGACTTCCAAACAAGAGGATATTTGAGCTGAACCCAGTCATATGATTTCTGACCAAGAAATGTGTAAGTCCATTTCACAATATCATCAGTAGACTTGTGAACTCAAAATGTCTAAGAAATCAAACTCTTTCAGCATACCATCATTGAGCAATGAACTTATTAATGAGTCAATTTTTATAGCTGGAGAAGCTGTACATCACATGTGAAACATTATTTAGTACCAACGAAAGAAATCAAAAATCTAGTCTTATTCACTTTTCGATAAAGCCTATTTTCTTTATTGTGCCCACATTTGTTCTCCATTTGGCTACATTGTACATTACTTAATAACATGTCATTTCAAAATATATGGGGTGGTTAGTAAAACCGGGACAATATACGTCCCGTATTTCATTTGTCAGGACAACGGGACACCTAGGATAAATAAGGTATTATTCTGTAAAATACGGGACGTCTAGTCACCCTAAGTTAAAGGGATAATTGTAAGGATCACCTGATGATGCATATGTATAAATGTGAAACCAGTCATGAGCCTTGTTTAAAGATTTGTTACAGCCTGTGGAGAAAATTATGTACTTTTATTCAAGATATAGAAATATGGCTATATTCCACCTCATTTTAAAGTTATTTGTTCATTTTACTTTTATTGTGATGTTAATACTTTGATGTACATAAAGTTTACATTTTTTACTTAGAAAAGTTGTGGTTATGTGATGATATATTTCACCTTCATGAGTCATACAGAGAGATCTTATGCAATAAAAATTACATGCTTTGAATTGTCAGTTTCAAGCTAAGTACCATGCAGTACATTAGAGGATTCATTTCCTTACTTACAGACAAAGCAATAATTATCTGTGGAAGTCCACGTATTCTGTTATTTGCCAAGACCAAATGTTTCAGTCTTTCATTCATAATTTGAAAAACTGTTGTAAGTGACTGTGCTGTGAGAACAACTTTCTCACCCTGAAAACAAAATAATGATAATGATAATAATAATAATAATAATAATAATAATAACAGTTACATTAACAGCACACATTATGAAATTTAAAATGTAGGTCATTAACAAAAAGGAAGGAAGAAAGCTTAGGGTTTAACATACAATCTACAGTGTGGTCATCAGAGGTGATTATGTAATTAACAGGCAGTACATAGAAAAACATAGAATAAAATGGAGAATGACAGCAATAATAACTATGCAAGTTAAGGAAGAATATGTATACAAATTATAATTTTGTGTGGAATTATTTTACTAGATTAATAAAATCCGGGCAAATAAATTCAAAATGGAAGACCTTTTATGTTCCTAATAGGAAGTATTTTTTTCTATTATGTAAGAATATAATTCCATTGAAGTCAACAGTACTGAATTCTAATATACAGGGTGAGCTGGGAGGAAAGGTACACACTTTGAGGGGTAATACTACTGGGGATTATGAAGAAAAAACTTTTAATAAACATAAGCCCTATTCTTAACCATTGTGGGTTAACAAATGAAAATAACTAGGAACAGGAAAAGTGCAGGTGACAGTAAACTAAGATTCTGTTATTTTATGGTTTATTTAATTGTGTCAGTTTCCTCACAGATGTTTTCAGTCAATGTGTGGTGCAGTATTATTGATGACCAACTCACCAGTCCAGTTGTTTTAGATAACTGTCTTAATGGGACATGGTATCTTGATTTTCTTCAAAATGTTTTACCAAAATATGTGGAGGATGTTATTTTGGCAACACTAGCTCGTATGTACTTTCAGCACGATGGATCTCCTGCACATTCCGCATGGCCAGTGACACAGTATCTCAACACAACATATCCTGGAAATTGGATCGCTCAACATGGAATCGTTGCTTGGCCACAAAGGTCACCCAGTCTTACCCCACTGGATTACTGTTCGTGGGGGTGGCTGAAGAGTGAAATATACAAGTGCATAGTGGGCACAAGAAAGGAATTTCTCATTATTTTACATGCTTATGGTCAAGTAAAGGAATGCAGAACTGAGCTCCGATTTGACAACACAGCATCTGTCTACAAGAGTAGCAAACTGCATTGAAGTTGATGGTGGAGTGTTTGAACATATGTGATGAAAATTACACAATTAAACAAACCATAACATAACTGTATCTAATTTACTGTCACCTACACTTTTCTCATTCCTAGTGGTTTTCATTGGTTTACCCAAAACTGTTAAGAAATGGGCATATGTTTAATAGAAGTTCCTTGTTCAGAATCCCCATTTGTATCACCCCTCGAAGCATGTATGTTTCCTCCTGACACACCTTGTGTATTACTGTTGGTAAGGTGAGGCAGATAGCTTATACGTGTATTGTGTAGAGCACTGAGATACAGACACAGTTACTTAATTGGCAACGAGAGTATTTTCATTCCTTACGTGTTCTCTCCCATGGTTGGACCTCTCTTCTTAGTACAACAACGGACAATATCCTTCATATGCTGGTGGAATAGCATGAGGTTTTCATTACTACTCTGCGACACCACACCCAGAACCTACAGTCAATAACCGCCACAATGTTGATGCCTACCTCATTCACCCTCTCCCTCCCCACTCCCCCAATGCCCGGCACTTGTGTTTGTGTGCCTTTTCCTGGGAAATCTGCTGAAGAATGAGACACACAAAAATGATATTTAAATCAGCACTTCTAAGATTTCAGAGTACTGGATACATCAATGAGTTGGGCATTATTTCTTCCACAGATTTCACCAATACTGTATCAATCTGGCACCCCTGCAGACACTATTAACTCTCACTTTACGTCAAATGTGCACACTCCTTTCCTAGCATTACTCTAAATGTACTAATGCTATTGCTGACAGACTTGAGTTCTATTGCTGTCATCAACAGGTTCCTTAGACTTATCATAAGAGTATTGTGCAGCACTGGCCCCTTACTTAGCTTGCATTTATCACGAATCTTTAATTCAGCGCAAAGATACCAGTGATTAGAAAAAGGCACAGGTGACACATGTTTATAAGAAAGGAAAGCGAACTGACCCACATAATTACAGGCCAATATAGTTGACATCAGTTTCCTGTAGAAGTTTGGAGCATATTCTCAATTCGAATATAGTAAATTTCCTTGAGATGGAAAAGCTTCTTTCTAAGAATCAGCACGGGTTTAGGAAATATCGTTCACGTGAAACTCTGCTTGCCCTTTTCTCACATGACTTCTTGCGAGCTATGGATGAAGGGCAACAGGCGGATTGTGTTTTTCTCAATTTCAAAAAGGCATTTGACGCGGTGCCACACTGCAGATTGCTAACAAAGATACGAGCATATGGGAGAGGTTCACAGATTTGTGACTGGCTGGAAGACTTCCTACGTAATAGAATGCAGTACGTGTTCATCAGAGATGAGTATCATCAGGCGTGCCCCAGGGGAGTGTGATAGGACTGCTATTATTTTTTATCTATATAAATGATTTGATGTCCAGAGTAACTTGTAATTTGTGGCTGTTTGCTGATGATGCTGTGGTGTATGGGAGGGTGTCATCTTTAATTGACTGTAATAGCATGCAGATGACTTAGACAAAATTTCTAGTTGGTACCAAGAATGGCAGTTAGCTCTCAACGTAGAAAAATGTAAGGTGATGTTCATGACTAGGAAAAACAATCCCATAATATTTTAATATGGCATTAGTAGTGAGCTTCTTCATGCAGTCGCGTCGTTCAAATACCTAGGCATAACATTGCAGAGTGATATGAAATGGAACAAACATGTAAGGACAGTTGTGAGTAAGGCGGACAGCCGACTTCGGTATATTGGGAGAATTTTGGGAAGATATACTTCATCTGTAAAGACAACCGCATATAAAACGCTTGTATGACCACGCCTTGAGTATTGCTCAAGTGTTTGCGACCCACAGCAGATCAGTTTAAAGGAAGACATAGAAGCAGTTCAGAGGCAAGTAGCTAGGTTTGTTACTGATGGGTGCAACCAATGTGCAAGTGTCACAGAAATGCTCCGGGAACTCAATTGGGGGTCGCTGGAGGAAAGACGATGGACTTTTCTTGAATTTCTATCAAGGAAATTTAGAGGGCCGGCATTTGAAGCTAAGTGTAGTACTATATTGCTGCCGCCTACT
Organism: Locusta migratoria; assembly: GCA_026315105.1. Lineage (NCBI taxonomy): Eukaryota > Metazoa > Arthropoda > Insecta > Orthoptera > Acrididae > Locusta > Locusta migratoria. Next base: position 75,887,518 of record CM048755.1, on the reverse strand, counting down.
TACATTTAACATAATGATCATAAATGACTTTAATCCACTCACACAGTTGGTCTGATATTCAATACGCTCACATTTTCTTCACTAGGTGATAGTATGGAACTGTACTGAATACCTCGCAGAAGTCGAGAAACACGGCATCTACCCAGTGCCAATATCTAGTGTCATCTGGGTCTTGTGGACAAATAGTGCAAGCTGGTTTTCACAAGATCATTGCTTTCAGAAACTGTGCTGACTCCTACAGAGGAGATTTCCAGTCTCCACAAATGTCATAATACTTGAACATAATTTTTTTTTCCAAAATTCTAACAATGACTGGCCTCGGAGACAAAGGCCTATAGTTTTGCCCATCTGTTCGACAATCCTTCTTGGAAATAGGAACGACCTGGGTGTATTTCCAATCATTATGAATACTTCACTACTTTAGACACCTACATTACACTGCTGTTAGAAAGGCGGGGGGGGGGGGAGGGGGAAGGAAGTTCCTTCACATACTCTGTGTAAAACCGAATTGGTATTCCATCACATCTAGCAGTCTTTCCTCTGTTGAAGTATTTAAATTGCTTTTCTGTCCCTCTGACTTTATTTCAATATAAACCATTTTGTCATCAGTGCCACAGTTTAGAGGATGACCTATCGTGCAATGTTCCTCAGCAAAACAGCTTTGGAAATAGACATTTAGTATTTTGGTCTTTTGTGTGTCAGCCTCCATTTCAAAGCCATTAAAGTCACAAAGTGTTTTGTCATATGGTTTAGACTCATATACAGATTTCATGAAAGACTAAAATTTCTTAGGATTCTCTGCAAGTCAGTACATATAACTTTGTTTTTGAAGTCATTGGACACCTCTCACATGAGCAAACATTAAATCCTGCAAAAATCCTCCCCACTTCTCTTACTGCATGGCTCACCCTACCCAGCGCCTGCCCGACTACCCAGCAGCTCGTCACATGACATTCAACACTTGCTGTTTTCCAAACGCCATATTTATTTCACCTATTTGGATTATTTCCATATATAATTTGCATTCTATTACAGAACACTATTTTTAAACAATGGCACAAAGCAGATTTATCATAAATGTGTGTTGTTATTATTTTTTTTTAATTCCCCTTTAAGGAAAGCGATTAAACAAAAACAACTTTCATTACTTTTTTCCTGGTTTTCCCACCTTTTCTCTTCCCAGAAACCTCTCATATATTCACTATGTTTCTTCTTTCTCTCTTCTGTCCACTTATTTCCTGGTTTCTTCTCCTTGGGTGTTTGTTCAAACTTCTGTTTTCTGACTTTTTCTCTGTATTTTTTCCTGTCTGTTATGTCTTCTGTAGATATGTTTAGTTTCTGTAGTGTCCTGTGGTTTCCTTTACCCAGTTGGTTTTCACTGTAATGCTTGTCACTACATTAAAAATCTTCTCCGTTAGCCTGTTATCATTCATCCTGTGTATGTGTCTTTAGAACTTCACCCTTCTTTTCCTGATGTTGTTTGTAGTTGTATCTGTCAGTTTGTACAGCCCTTTTGTACCTCTCTTTATCCATATCCACTCTCTTTGAACCAGCCCACAGATCTTTTCCAGTATTTTCCTCTCTTGTTTTTCTAACTCTTTGATTTTTGTTCTTTCCTTGATTACTGTTGTTTCTGACACGTACAAAGCCTGTTATAGTGTCTTAATTTGGCATTGGTAGAAATACTTCGTTTGTTGTAGTGGTTCCATGTGAGTCTGTAGGATTTTTGTAATCTTGTGATCCTTTCTTCGTTTGATGTTGCATTCAGTTCTGTAAATCTCCCCCTAGTATTTGAAACTTTTTACTTGTGTTATATGTCCATACTTTGTTACCAGTGGGTTTCCATTTCCGGATTTTGTGCATGTAATCTGCCTTTTCTTTTTTTTTGGAGTCCTGCTTTAGCCGAGATTTCATACAGTGCATCTAGAGCTTCTTTTCTGTTATGATGGCTATGTCATCAGCAAATGTCAGCTATTTTATGTTGACAGTTCTATCCTTCTGTCTCTCCATGTTTACCCCAATGACTTCCTTTGCCCATGCCCCAATTATTTTCTCCAAAACTGTGTTAAACAGGATAGGTGACAGATCATCTCCCTGTCTTAATCCTGTCTTGATTTCGAATTGTTCTGAGATCTCTGGCATGAACTTTACCTTGGATGTCGTATTTGTTAATGTTACCTGAATTAGTTTTTCAGTCTTCTTGTCCACCTTCATTTCTTCCAGTGTATTGAATAGCGTTTCTCTGTCTATGGAATCATAGGCTTTCTTAAAGTCAACAAACGTTATGGTGGTGGTCCTGGTCTTTCTCTTTGTTAATATTTTTCTCAGGCACCAGATTTGTTCACTACATGATCTTCTCTTTCTGAAACCTCCTTGGTATTCTCCTATCTGTGGATCTATCTGAGGCTCTAGATGATTTAACAAGGCATTGGATAGAATTTTGTACATCACAGGTAATAGTGAAATTCCTCTGTAGTTATTGGGGTCTGTTTTGTCTCCTTTCTTGTGGACAGAGTGTATTAGGGCTGACTTCCATTCTTCTGGTGCTTTTTCTGTTTCCCAGATGCTTTCAATGACCCTTTGAAATTTGGGTGTAATGTTTTCATGACCTAATTTCCAAATTTCCTAATCTATCTTCCCCAGGTGCTCTGTTATTTTTCGAAGATTTTATTATTTTCACAGTTTCTTCAGGTGTTTGGGGTTTGGACCCTGATTAGATCCTGGCTTTTCGAACTCTAGTATCTGTGTCAGTTTATCACAGTTCAATAGTATGTTGAAGTATTGCATTAATATTTCACAGTTCTTTTTAGGATTTGACTCTAGTGTTCCATTTTGTATGTTGAAGCATAATCTTGGTGGCTGATACCCTGTCATATTTACTCTAAATGTTTGTGATATTAGTTCTAAGTGAATATTGCTTACCATAAGTAGATACAATACAGTGTTCACAGTGTATTCAATGTTATCCTGTAGTTAGAGGCATGTGTGGAGAGTTGAAGGTTCGAATCCTGGTGGTTGCTTCTAATGGTTGTCACATCCTTCGCATTTGTAATATGTTCTAATTCTTTTTCTTTATGTAACAGCAGTATATTCTGCAATATTCAGTTATTTACACATAACAGCATGCTATCTCTCAGTAGTGAATTTAATCCGTTTCACAACATTTTTTTCATCTTTGCATTTATGACAAATGTTATGACTTTCCATTTGTGGAACAGAAATAAGTACTTCAATATTTCATTACATTTGTCTATAAGAGCTGCCGGTTCCCAACGATCCTCCTCCTGTCTCTCTTCATACTTATCGATTCCTTCCTTGCTTCCTGTAGCTATGCCTGGAAAGATGTAGATTTTCCTTTCCTATTCTTCAATCTAAAAGTTCCTACTGCGTACTCTGCAGTTCAGGAGATATGCCTTCTTATGACTTATAGAAGACTGGCAACTAATTGCCCCACTCACTAACCTAGAACAGTTGCCATATTCCTGACTAACAGTCAAATTCTAAAGCAGAATTAAGTTTAACTGTCAAGAAAGTGTCAATTTTCTCAAGGACATGAGATTAGTATGGTTACCTACAGTGAAACTGTATTGTGCTGTTGCCACTGTTATTGGACAGATTTAAAAATACACTGTTGGAAGAATCAAATAGAATTTCTTTTGTTATTATAGAAACCAAGTTATCATGTTTGTTTAGTTATGTTTTCAAACTTTTCAACTAAGAAATGTAATAACTCCAAAAGAAATTTAGACCTACATCACATCTGTTTAACTAGTACAAAATATCAAAATTGTTGATAAATTACAACTTTATGGTGAAAACTGAAACTACTAGCTGTCTCTGTTCAGCTATGTTTATACTATTAAGAAGAGTTAAGTCAATTCTTGGGCTTCAAAAATTTTGGTTTATTTTGGGAGAAAGCTGATTTCAAATAAATGAGTTGTCTTTCATGAAAAGACCTATAGAAAACACCATTCAGTTGTACCAAGAACAGTAGTTGTACGTTGCTCATGTAAATACTGTAAGGCAATCCACTTCAGATTATAAATGCTTCTATTTCATTAATACACAGTATTTGTAAAACTGTTATAATTTAAAACTGTGTGCATTAAGAATTGTTGTTTTTCTGGTTGTTAGTGTAGCAATCTGTGACATTCATGAGCTTGTTCTGGTTGAGTTGAGGCAGTGCTACCTAAGTGGCAATGGGTTCAGTGTTTTGCCATTGAGAGGAGGAGCTTGAGTCTGGTGGGTGGGGACCAGCCATAGGGATTTTTGCAGGATTGAAGCTCATGACTCTCATGATTCTGCTTATGTTAATTTTGGCAACCCTCAATTTTTGTTTGGCTCAAGACTTTGGCTATGTTTATATTTGCTCTGAAGTTGTCTTTGCTTTTGTAACACTTTTCTAACTCATGTGTTGAACCACAGTGCATTTTTCCCAGCTCTCATAATTTTACTCAGCACATACTTGCCTAATGCATATTGTACGGCATTCTTGAACTTTGTCCACTCATGCTCTACATTGTCAGTGCTGCAGACAAAACTTTCATGTTGAGCAGTCAAGTACTCTGAAATCTGTCCTTATATGCTATTACTAAACTGGAAGATCTTCCTACTTTTAGATATTCTATTTACAGCTGCACTCACTGGTGCTGTAATGGCCTTATTGCTACTGAATCCCTGTTCTATACTAATTGTGTCAAAAAGTTTGGGTCTATTTGTCATCAGCAGGTCTAAGACATTATCTCCACAAGCCAGTTCTTTATTTAACTGCTTGAGGCAATTTTAGAATAAACCACTTAGAGCAGTATTACTCGATTCTCTGTCCCCGCCACCCATCTTAAACACATGAGTAAGTTAAAATCTCCAACGAAGACTATACCATCTTAAATACACGAGTAAGTTAATATCTCCATCGAAAACTATACCACGACTAGGATATCTAATGGAAATATTTTCCAATTTTTCCCACAGATGTTCTGCCACTACCGCAACTTAGAAAGGTGCTTTTAATCCTGACGTTTGCCCAAATTATTTCACATTCTGGATGTGTAATAATTTCACTCAATACAATTGTGTTTTTTTTTATGCCTATAAGCATGCCTTCCCTTCAGTGTTCACATTATCTCTGCAGTATGCGATCTAGTCTGACTTTAGGAATCCATTATTACTGACATCTGGTTTCAGTCACCTTTCTGTCCCTCAGTGGGGAGGAATCCAGAAAGAAATAATGCACTGAATTATGTGGTAACAAATGCACTTATACCTTCTCCTCCGCCCTTGCGAATAGTATGTCAGAGGCAAAGCAATAAGTGTATAACTAATTAAGTCTTGAGGCTCAAAGTGTTAAGTTGTGCTGTCATTCTGTCTGCATCTACAAGCTGACAGAATGACAGTCTGCTATGTTTCAGAGGAACCACAGGTGCCACCTGGTTATAAAGATCTATTCAGTGGTTGCCTGCTGACCAACTTGATAAGTTACAGACCAAGTTGCACCACACCCATGGTGCAGTGGTTACGAGAACTGGCGACTGATGATCTAGGGAATTACTGTGCAGCCAAAATTCTCCTTCTGAGGAATTGTGTGGGTGTTAGCCAAATCCAGAAGGCCTAGTTTTCGCAACATGCCTGTCACTAACCAGCAAGTGGCCACTGGGCACCACATTAACAAATGGCCACTACTCGTCACAGCCAGTGTCTGAGGTGATGCTGGATATCAGCACATTCAGTCGCCAGCTGTGCGGGCACGCGTGAGCAGCCAAGGAGACAGCTGCATTGTTACAAGTGCCCCTGTTGTAATGTGCACCTAGTGTAATTTCTCTCACCAATTATGATGTGTAGTGGTCCTGAGGATGCTGAGTTGCTACATAAAATATACAGCACATAAATGTAGCCCATCCATACCAGATATGGTCGAAAAAGGAAATAAAGAACATAGAAATATGAACAGCATGTTTTGTTACAAGTTCATTTGTTGTTGTTGTTATGGTCTTCAGTCCGGAGACTGGTTTGATGCAGCTCTCCACCCTACTCTATCCTGAGCAAGCCTTTTCATCTCCTCATAAGAACGGCAACCCACATCCACTTGAATCTGCTTACTATATGCGTCTCTTGGTCTCCCTCTGCGATTTTTACTCCACACACTTCCCTCCAATGCTAAATTTACGATTTCTCGATGTCTAAGAATGTGTCCTACCAAGCGATCCCTTCTTTTAGTCAGGGAATGCCAAAAATTCCTTTTATCGCCAATTCTGTTCAGTACCTCTTCATTCCACTCCCATGAACCACAGACATTGCCGAGGTGGGGTGGCTTGCGTGCCTCAACGATACAGATAGCCGTACCGTAGGTGCAACCACAGCAGAGGGGTATCTGTGGAGAGGCCAGACAAATGTGTGGTTCCTGAAGAGAGGCAGCAGCCTTTTCATTAGTTACAGGGGCAACAGTCTGGATGATTCACTGAGCTGGCCTTGTAACATCAGCTAATGTGGCTTTGCCACACAGCTACTGCGAACGGCTGAAAGCAAGGGGAAACTACAGCCATTACCTTTCCCGAGGACATGCAGCTCTACTGTATGAACATATGATGATGGCATCCTCTCGGGTAAAATATTCCGGAGGTAAAATAGTCCACCATTCGGATCTTCGGGCGGGAACTACTCAGGAGGATGTGATCATCAGGAAAGACAATACTGGCATTCTACGGGTCGGAGCGTGGAATGTTAGATCCCTTAATCGAGTAGGAAAATTAGAAAATTTAAAAAGGGAAATGGATAGGTGGGGATTAGTGAAGTTCGGTGGCAGGATGAACAGGATTTCTGGTCAGGTGACTACAGGATTATAAATACAAAATCAATTGGGGGTATCACAGGAGTAGGATTGATAATGAATAAGAAAATAGGAATGCGGGTAAACTACTATGACCAGCACAGTGATCGCATTATCATTGTCAAAATAGATACGAAGCCAACACCGACAACAGTAGTACAGGTTTATATGCCAACTAGCTCTGCAGATGATGAGGAAATCGAAGAAATATATGAGGAGCTAAAGGAAATTATTCAGACAATTAAGGGAGAGGAAAACTTAATTGTTATGGGAGACTGGAATTCGGTAGTAGGACAAGGAAGAGAAGGGAAGATAGTAGGTGAATATGGTCTGGGCAAAAGAAATGAAAGAGGAAGCCGCCTGGTAGAATTTTGCACGGAACATCATTTAGTTATAACAAACACCTGGTTCAAGAATCACAAAAGAAGGTTGTATACGTGGAAGAGACCAGGAGACACCGGAAGTTACCAGATAGATTTTATAATGGTAAGACATAGATTTCGGAACCAGGTTTTACAGTGTAAAACATACCCAGGGGCAGATGTAGACTCTGACCGTAACTTGTTGGTTATGAACTGTAGGCTGAAACTGAAGAAACTACAAAAAGGTAGGAAAATAAGGAGATGGGACCTGGATAAATTGAAGGAACCTGAGGTGCTTAAGAATTTCAGAGGGAGCTTTAGGCAACAATTGACAGAAACAGGGGAAAATAAAACAATAGATGAAGAATGGGTAAAATTGAGAGATGAAATAGTGAAGGCAGCAGAGGACAAAATAGGTACGAAGGCAAGACCTACGAAAAATCCTTGGATATCACAGGAGATACTAAATTTAATTGATGAAAGGAGAAAATATAAAAATGCAGTTAATGAAACAGGCAAAATGGAGTACAGACGACTAAGAAATGAGATTGACAGGAAATGCAAAATGGCTAAGCAGGAGTGGCTAGAAGGCAAATGCAAGGATGTAGAAGAATGTATAAATAGGGGAAAAATAGATACAGCCTACAGGAAAATAAAAGAAACATTTGGAGATGAGAAAAACAGCTCTATGAATATCATGGACACTGATGGAAAACCAGTTCTCAGCAAAGAAGGGAAAGCTGAAAGGTGGAAAGAGTATATAGAGGGGCTCTACAAAGGAAATGAACTTCGAGACAATATTGTAGGAAGGGAAGAGGATGTAGAAGAAGATGAAATAGGAGATACTGTACTGAGAGAAGAATTTGACAGAGCCCTGAAAGACCTAAGTCGAAACAAGGCCCCTGGAGTAGACGATATTCCCTCAGAGCTACTGAAGTCTCTGGGAGAACCAGCCATGACAAACCTGTTTCACCTGGTGTGTAAGATGTATGAGACAGGCGAAGTACCCTCAGACTTTAAGAAAAATGTAATAATCACCATTCCAAAGAAAGCAGGTGCAGACACGTGTGAAAACTACAGAACCATCAGTTTAATAAGTCATGGTTGCAAAATATTAACACGAATTATATACAGGAGAATGGAAAAGCTGGTAGAAGCCGACCTCGGGGAAGATCAGTTTGGGTTCAGGAGAAATGTAGGAACACGGGAGGGAATACTCACTTTACGGCTTATCCTAGAAGATAGATTAAGAAAAGGCAAACCTACATTTCTAGCTTTTGTAGATTTGGAAAAGGCTTTTGACAATGTTGATTGGAATGAACTCTTTCAAGTTCTGAAGCAAGCAGGAGTAAAATATAGGGAGCGTAAGGTTATTTACAACTTGTACAAAAACCAGACAGCGGTTGTCAGAGTTGAAGGACATGAAAGGGATGCAGTGGTTGGAAAGGGAGTAAGACAGGGTTGTAGTCTTTTTCCATTGTTATTCAATTTGTACATTGAGCAAGCTGTAAAGGAAAGCAAGGAGAAATTTGGAGAAGGAATTAAAGTTCAGGGTGAAGAATTAAAAACATTGCGTTTTGCCGACGACATAGTAATTATGTCAGATACAGCAAAGGACCTGGAAGAGCAATTGAACGGAATGGACAGTGTGCTGAAAGGTGCATATAAGATGAACATTAACAAGAGCAAAACTAGGGTAATGGAGTGCAGTGTAAGAAAATCAGGTGATGCCGAAGGAATTAGATTGGGAAACGAAGCAATAAAGGAGGTAGATGAGTTTTGTTACTTGGGCAGTAAAATAACAAATGATGGTCGCAGTACAGAGGATATAAAATGCAGAATGGCAATGGGTAGAAAAGCGTTTTTGAAAAAGAGAAATTTGTTAACATCGAATATTGATTTAAGCGTAAGGAAGTGCTTTCTGAAGGCATATGTATGGAGTGTTGCCTTGTATGGGAGTGAGACATGGACGATAAAATGTGCGGACAGGAAGAGGATAGAGGCTTTTGAAATATGGTGCTACAGAAGAATGCTGAAGATTAGGTGGGTGGATCGCGTAACTAATGAGGAGGTACTGAACAGAATTGGGGAGAAAAGAAATTTCTGGCATACCTTGACTAAAAGAAGAGATAGTTTGGTAGGACACATTCTTAGACATCAAGGAATTGTGAATTTAGCATTGGAGGGAAGTGTGTGGGGTAAGAATCGCAGAGGGAGACCGAGAGATGGGTACAGTAAGCAGATTCAGACAGATGTAGGTGGCCGTTCTTATGTGGAGTTGAAGAGGATAGGGTATTGTGGAGAGCTGCATCAAACCAGTCTCCGGACTGAGGACCACAACAACAACAACACCTCTTCATTAGTTATGTGATCTACCCACATAATCTTCAGCATTCTTCTGTAGCACCACATTTCAAAAGCCTCTATTCTCTTGCTGTCCGCACTGCTTATCGTCCATGTTTCACTCCCGTACAAGGCAACACTCCACACAAATGCCTTCAGAAAAGATTTCCTTACCCTTAAATTAATATTCGATGTTAGCAAATTTCTCTTTTTCAAAAATGCTTTTCTTCCCAATGCCATTCTGCATTTTATATCCTCTGTACTGCGACCATCGCATGTCATTTTACTACCCAAGTAACAAAACTCATCTACCACCTTCATTGTTTCGTTACCTAACCTAATTCCTTCAGCATCGCCTGATTTTCAAAGACCCCATTCCATTATTTTTGTTTTGCTCTTGTTAATGTTCATTTTATACGCTCTCTTCAACACACTGTCCATTCCATTCAACTGCTCTTCCAGGTTATTCGCTGTTTCTGACAGAATTACAATGTCATCAGCAAAACGCAATGTTTTTATTTCTTCCCCCTGAACTTTAATCCCTATTCCAAATTTTTCCTTGCTTTCCTTCACCACCTGCTCAATGTACAAATTGAATAACATCGGAGAAAGGCTACAACCCTGTCTTACTCCCTTCCCAACTGATGCTTCCCTTTCATGCCCTTCGAGTCTAATAACTGCGGTCTGGCTTTTGTACAAGTTGTAAATAACTCTCCTTTCCCTGTATTTTATCCCTGCTGACTTCAGAATTTGAAAGAGAGTATTCCAGTCAACATTGTCAAAAGCTTTCTCCAAATCTACAAAAGCTAAAAATGTAGGTTTGCCTTTCCTTAATCTATCTTCTAAGATAAGACGTAAAGTGAGTATTGCCTCCCGGGTTCCAACGTTCCTCCTGAATCCAAACTGATCTTCCCTGAGGTCGGCTTCAACCAGCTTTTCCATTCTCCTGGAGATAATTCGTGTTAAAATTTTGCAACCATGACTTATCAAACTGATGGTTCTGTAATTTTCACACCTGTCTGTGCCTGATTTCTTTGGAATGGGGATTATTACATTTTTCTTAAAGTCTGAGGGTATTTCGCCTGTCTCATACATCCTACACACCAGTTCAAATAGTCTTGTCATGGCTGGCTCCCCCAGAAACTTTAGTAGCTCTGAGGGTATGTCATCTACTCCTGGGGCCTTGTTCCGACCTAGGTCTTTCAGGGCTCTGTCAAATTCATCTCTCAGTATAGTATCTCCTATTTCATCGTGATCTACTTCCTCTTCCCTTCCTACAACATCGTCTCCGAGTTCATTTCCTTTGTAGAGCTGCTCTATGTACTCTTTCCACCTTTCAGCTTTCCGTTCTTTGCTGAGAACTGGTTTCCCATCTGAGTTCTTGATATCCGTAGAATTGCTTTTCTTGTCCCCAAATGTCTCTTTTATTTTCCTGTTGGCGGGATCTACTTTTCCCCTTCTTATACATTCTTCTACAGATTTGCATCTGGCTTCTAGCCACTGCTGCTTAGCCATTTTGCATTTCCTATCAATCTCATTTCTTAGTCATCTGTACTCCATTTTGCCTGTTTCATTAACTGCATTTTTATATTTTCTCCTTTCATCAATTAAATTTAGTATTTCCTGTGTTATCCAAGGATTTTTTGTAGGTCTTGCCTTTCTACCTATTTTTTCCTCTGCTGCCTTCACTATATCATCTCTGTTTCTGTCAATTGTTGCCTAAATCTCCCTCTAAAATTCACCAGAACTTCATGTTCCTTCAATTTATCCAAGTCCCATCTCCTTATTTTCCTACCTTTCTGCAGTGTTTTCAGTTTCAGCCTACAGTTCATGACTAACAAGTTATGGTCAGAGTCTATATCTGCCCCTGGGTATGTCTTGCAGTTTATCACCTGGTTCCGGAATCTATGTTTTACCATTATAAAATCTATCTCGTACCTTCCAGTGTCTCCTGGTCTCTGCCAAGTATACAACCTTCTTTCATGATTCTTAAACCAGGTGTTTGTTACAATTAAATCATGTTCCGTGCAAAATTCCACCAGGCGACTTCCTCTTTCATTCCTTCTGCCCAGTCCATATTCACCTACTATTTTTCCTTCTCTTCCTTTTCCTACTACCGAATTCCAGTCTCCCAGCACAATTAAGTTTTCCTCTCCCTTAACTGTCTGAATAATTTCCTTTAGCTCCTCATATATTTCTTTGATCTCCTCATCATCAGCAGAGCTAGTTGGCATATAAACCTGTACTACTGTTGGTGGTGTTTGCTTCGTATCTATCTTGACAATGATAATGCGATCACTGTGCTGCTCATAGTAGTTTTCCCTGCATTCCTATTTTCTTATTCATTATCAGTCCTACTTCTGTGATACCCCCAACTGATTTTGTATTTATAATCCTGTACTCACCTGACCAGAAATCCTGTTCATCCTGCCACCGAACTTCACTAATCCCCACTATATCTAACTTCAACCTATCCATTTCCCGTTTTAAATTTTCTAATTTTCCTACCCTATTAAGTGATCTTACATTCCACACTCCGATCCGTAGAATGCCAGTATTGTCTTTCCTGATGATCACATCCTCCTGAGTAGTCCCCGCCCGGAGATCCGAATGGGGGACTATTTTACCTCCGGAATATTTTACCCGAGAGGATGCCATCATCATATTTTCATACAGTAGAGCTGCATGTCCTCGGGAAAAGTAACAGCTGTAGTTTCCCCTTGCTTTCAGCTGTTCGCAGTAACCGTGTGGCAAAGCCACATTAGCGGATGTTACAAGGCCAGCTCAGTCAATCATCCAGACTGTTGCCCCCGTAACTACTGAAAAGACTGCTGCCCCTCTTCAGGAACCACACGTTTCTCTGGCCTCTCCACAGATACCCCTCTGCTGTGGTTGCACCTACAGTACGGCTATCTGCATCATTGAGGCACGCAAGCCACCCCACCTCGGCAATGTCTGTGGTTCATGGGGGTGGACAAGTTCATTTAGTAAGTGCAAAAGTGTTACAGATTTGCCATTGGTAGATTTTGCTAGAGAGGTGTTCTGCAATATTGAGTCCAAGAGTATCTATTTCTACAACAGTAAATGAATTACAACCTTGAAGATAAAATCAGAGAGATTTTAGGTTACAGAGGAGCTTAATAGCAAAGGTTCTTCCTACAAACATTTCAGGACTATAACAGAAAAAGGGGGAAATATACGGGTACACAAAGTATCCTCTGTCGTACACTGTAAGGTAGCTTGCAGGGTATAAATGTACTGTACATGTTGCTGCACGCTGTTCATCATATGCCACGGTGTAGTGGTTAGACTGCTGACTGGTGAAGAATGGGTCACCAGTTTAATTCACTTCAGTTTTGGGCATGTGCAACGCTCTGTTCCTAGACTATAAATTATTTGGGCTGGACAATCTTTTTGCCAACTTCCATTCTCACTGGTCAGACAGTGACAAACTCTGTTGTAAACTACCCTCCATCTTGCGTTATATGAAAACATATATAGTAAGCGGTCTTCCTCGTCTTTTAAGGTGAAGTGTGCACAGTTCAGACACACTATGTTACACAGGGTGAGACATTTAAAACTATTTCAGAATATTTAGAAAAATACAAATTGGGTTAAAAACAAAGTTGTAATAAAAGTTGTTCACCTCAAGAGGGCCATGCATTAGCAAAAAGCTCGCCTACCATGCACCTCCCCTGGGGCACAAGTGATGATATGGTTGCCCTTTTCATTATTTGAATAATGTAAAAACTGCATACAATGATAGTATTTTAAAAAAAAACACACACACAAACGATCACTTTTTTTACAGTGGCACAGTAAGAGTACTAATTAAATCAAAATTGTAAAGGATTACGTACAGCCAACCGTGAAAGATCAAGTCTTGACAAACGAGGTAAATTGGTGGCGAGATATGCTAAATTTGCAGCATTGAGGCCTTTCCAGCCTGACAATGACAGACTTTCAAGCTTCTGACAACTTTCACACAGAGCCTCCAGCACATCAGTAGCATTTGAAATTTTCCAGTCACCTGTAAAACAATGTTATGAGATAGTTGCAAATGAATATTGTTCTTTAACACTACAGTGTGCATATTAGCTACATTTACAACTTTATAGTCACGTGAAAAACAATACTACATGGTTTATACAGGGTGTCTCACGGGAGGCGCCTGCCAGACATCCGCAGATCACGCGGTACGACTCCCGGCCGTGCCACGCCACTCTATTGTGCCACGGGCCCATATACTGTGTTGAAGTCTAAAAAACATTGCCATCTGAGTAACCTAAGCTTACCTTTATTTACAGTAAATGTTCAAAATGATATCCCTCTATGGAAAGAGCGGCCTGACATCTCTTGAACACATTTGCGAACACTCGACGAATTTCGGCTGCCGAAATCTGGAAAATAACTAGTTGAATCCTGTCTTCCAACTCTTCGAGTGTATGGGGATTGCTTGCATACACCTTGTCAACATTCCCCAAGATAAAAGTCACAGGGATATAGATCTGGAGAACGAGGAGGCCAGTCAACTATCCTATCATCAAAAACATTTCGTATTGCTGGCATAGAAGCATTGCCATTGTGTAGTCTTGCATTGTCCTGCATGAAATAACCGTACAGCTTTTCGTTGGGTGAAAGTTCTTGAAAAAATGGATGCAGGATATTGTTCACATACCTGTCAGAATTTATTGTTTCATGAAGAAAGATTGGTCCAATTATTTGCCTCGCACTAATTGCACACCACACTCCAGTTTTCAGGTCATGAAGAGGTTGTTGATGTAACTCATGTGCATTTTCTGAGCTCCAACATTGATTGTTCTGCAAATTTACATAGCCTGACAAATGCAGCCATGCTTCATCAGAGAAATAAAGCATCTCAGGATCAACTTCCCCATCGTGCACAGACTGTAACAGCCAGTTACAGTAACAACGAAAAATGTTCAAATGTTTGTACGTCTATCGGATTCAACTGGGTGGTTATTAGTCCGTAGCTTACAAACTACTTAAACTAAGGTAAACTAACCTAAGGACAACACAAACACCCATGCCAAAGGGGGGACTCGAACCCCTGACAGCGAAAGGCCGCGCGCACCGCAGCACGGTGCCCCAGTACGCGCGGCTAATCTGCTGCGGCAGTAACGACGTCAAGCAATAGTATCCGAGTTCATGAGGTGAAATTCGTCGAGTGTTCAAGAGATATCAGGCCACTCTTTCCATAGAGGGACATCATTTTGAACATCTACTGTAAATAAAGGTTAGCTTAGGTTACTCAGATGGCAATGTTTTTTAGACTTTAACTCAGTGTATGCGCACGCGGCACAATAGAGTGCAAGATCGGGTACTGCCGTAGCCGACGGATGCGGTGGCGGCAGCCGGGAGCCATACAGCGCGATCCACGGATGCCTGGCAGGTGTCTTTTGTAAGACACCCTGTACAAATTAATATTGTTCTTCATTGTGGCAATGTGGTGATTTTGTGAGAATTTTTAGCATTATATGTTCAACTTACCCTGGGGCAAATATACTCTGACCATAACTTGTTTGTCATGAACTGTAGGCTGAAACTGAAAAAAACTGCAGAAAGGTAGGAAAATAAGGAGATGGGACATAGCTAAATTGAAGGAACCTGAAGTTCTTGAGAATTTCAAAGGGAGCTTTAGGCGACAAATGACAGAAATAGGGGAGAAAAGGAATTTCTGGCATACCTTGACTGAAAGAAGGGTTTGATTGGTAGGACACATTCTTAGACATCAAGGAATTGTGAATTTAGCATTGGAGGGAAATGTGTAGGGTAAAAATCGCAGAAGGAGACCAAGAGATGAATATAGTAATAAATGGATGTAGGTTGCTGTTCTTATGAGGGGATGAAGAGGTTTGCTCAGGATAGAGTAGGGTGGAGAACTGCATCAAACCAGTCTCTGGACTGAAAACCACAACAACAACAACAACAACAACAACAACAACAATGTTCAACTTGTGGAGAATATATGTTTGAGGTGCAATAAAAAATTAAGCACAATTCTCTAAAAAGAAATATGAACAAAATTGAAAAGCCAGGCAATTCTTATTCTAACTACAGTTACTTCTTTATCCTTTCTCTTTGAGCAGTTGCAACCTCTTTATTGACTTTCAGTGATGACCTTTACATCACTTCTGTCTCTCTCTCTCTCTCTCCTCTCTCTCTCTCTCTCTCTGTGTGTGTGTGTGTGTGTGTGTGTGTGTGTGTGTGTGTGTGTGTGTCATTGAAGCTATTGGAAGAGAATCCAAGCAACCGGTTTAATATTAACTGTTCTGCACTTACACAAAAAAGAACTAATGGAAACGTGAGCCACACATAACATAACTGTCCTAAAGCTGCAATGAATATGGACATTATTTAATGTATGAATAAAAATGAAAAATTGTGCTCACTGTATAACCATCTTGGTACTATACTTCCACTCTGAAACTACATGTACCGTGCAAACTCTCTGTATTTGGTGGGAATCAAGTAGTTCAAATTTGTTTTTGCATCAGGCTGCCACACGGGTGCGACTCATGATCTACCTGCGGTTTACACAATGGAAAAACTCTCTGCCCCTAGTGAGGAAATTACTCTAAAATATCCGTGCACTGGCCCTAGGCCATCAGTTGTTTTATCATACTATGTACTGAACACTATTCACCATAATAAAACTTTGTTATTGGATCAGGTTGTTCTTCCTTGTGTTTCAAATCAGAACAGAAGTAGCGATGAGCAAGGTTAGACCATTTGTGTCCAGATCCACAATCATTATTTCTTCAGAGAACTCTTCCATGAAGGTAGTGCTACAAGCACTTAGGCAGCAGCAGACTCAGTCACACATTTTGGAAAAACTTCTGAATACATACACAGTTCAGGCTCCACCATTCCTGGTGGTTCTACCACCGTTTCCACCATATGACAAACTCTTTGAAAGATTGGGGGGCCCAAGAAAAACATCTCTGCAAACACTTTGTTGCTATTAGAATAACAGACAAGAACACTTTTAAGGCTCTTTTTCTGTCCTGGATTCCACCTCCAATACGTCGGTGGTTGTGTCAGCTACCTGCCCTGCAAGACGCAGCCTCTGTATTGACAAAATGTAGAATCTCTTATTTTTCACAGTAATATATTTCTGCATGTAACTGCTGCTCATGTAGAGTTTTATAACTGTAGGTAACAACACAAACAATCTTAGTATGACTGGTCACCAGAGCTGTACAGTCAACGGGACATAAGACAGGAGAATTCATAAAAGTAGGCCCATAATAGTGAAGTTTGTCTCATGCATGAAGTTATCCGAAATCTTCAGAGCCAAGAAGAAACTCATGAAATCAAGTCTGACAATACATGAAGATTTTACCTCCAAGCGATTCATGATTTTGAATAGTGCTATATCAAGATTTGGACAACACAACATATGGACAAGTGATGGCAGAACAATAGTGAAGACGATCAATGACAAAAGATCAGTTTCAAATGTTAATGAACTCATAAGCCTCTGCTTTAGGAGCTAACAATACACAAGCACTTGCTACCACTACTTCTATGTGTAGCTTACTAATTCTTTACCTACACTTTATACCGACCATGTCCCTTGTAAAGAGAATCTTACAGACATTAAAATTTACTATGCTACATTAGTTTGTTTCCTCTTTATTATTTTAGCAAATAATCATTATTTTATTGGTATCATTTATTGTTTCAATTTACTCTTTCTTTTAGCAACTTACCATTATATTGTTAGTGTCACTTACTGGTTCACTTTAGTATACTACTATTTTCCTTTTAATCTCTTACTTATATTATCAATTATTGTACTGGCTTAGATTTAAATTCACTTTTATTTAGTGTTATTCTCTCATATCATTGGCAATTGGGAACTTTACTGTTGTTATTGTTATCTTTATTTAGTGTTGGTCCGTGCAGATTATTTTGGTTTTGCTTGGTGAGATTTTCTTCCTCGCACCCTCCCGTTCAGCACCTCGCTGCTGTGCTGACCTTGGGTGCAGTGCCTCCTCTGTCTCTGAACCCACATTACCTGATTCTGCTCTCTGCTGCCTCGCACCACTGCCCCCCCTCCCCCCCCCCCCCTGGACCACTCAGCACCCAACCGCACCACATTGCAATGTGGCCTGTGGTAAAAAAAAAAAAAAAGGAAGCCACCACCCTACAGCCCAATGCTGTTGTCATATAGACCAGTGGTATCCTCCTGCGTGCTACTACAGAACGCACAGAGCTCAACATTGCACATGCAAATGTTCAGTCCCTACAAGCTCATTTTGTTGAGTTACACCATATATTTCAAGACCTGGATCTTCATATAAGTCTTCTATAGGAGACCTGGCTCAAACCAAGCATTTCCACCAGTTCTGTAAATTTAGATGGCTATGTCTTCCTAAAACACGACAAATGCAACAAATGTGGAGGCTGTAATGGGGCATACATAAGGTCCGATTTATTGCCCAGTGTGTTCTACACATAAACCAGCAATAAAACTGAAAAACTGGAATACATGTTCATAGAGGTAAAACACCTCAAAGCAAAGAGTCTAATCTGCGTCCTCTATAAACCTCCGAAGGTAGAGGGATTGGACTGTTTCTAAACTGTCCTCTCAGGCCTCAAATCAACTTATGATCACATAACTATAGCAGGTGACACCAACATAAATTTTCTGTTAAACAGCCCATCCAATATAAAATTTAAGTGTATGCTTGCGTCTTCGAATCTGACCTTACTTCAGCTTGCACCGACAAATCACACAGCCAGTAGTCATACTATAATAGATATATTTGCAACAAGATTTCCAGACAGAGTAATTCACATGACACAAACATCTACATCTGGTATATCTGTCCATGACGTAATTTTCATGAAGTACTCGCTAGAATCTCGTAGGAAGGAACCACAGCTAACTATATACTGGGGACAACTTACTTGAACTGACAGCTGATGTGCAAGAAATAATTTGTGAGCCGACCTCCGACACCCTCCTGCACATAAATGAAAAATTTCGCTGTTGCTGTTCTGTGGCACACTAGGAAGGAAAGAAAATTAAAAACAATTGCTGAATTTTTATTTGAAGTTTAACTAAACCAATTCTGCACATAAAGTTCCAGAGCTCCAAGTGCTAATACAAAGTACAGAATCTCAAATCATGATAGGTCCTGAAAGCTGGCTAAAGCCGGAGATAAGTTCAGCTGAAATTTATAGTAAGGGGTAAATAGTGTTTAAAAGGATAGATTGAATAAAACAGGTGGTTGCCTATTTATTGCTGTCACAAGTGGTTTATCTTGTAGTGTAATTGAAGTAGATAGTTCCTGTGAATTGGTAAGAGTAGAGGTTATACCTGACAACAAGAATAAATTCATAATTGGCTCTTTTTACCAACCCCCTGACTCAGAAGATTCGATTGCAGAAATGTTCCAAGAAATCCTGGACCAAATTTCAAAAACGTTCCCCAAGCATACAATTGTAATTGGTGGCGAGCCTTGGTAAGTTGACAAAAATAAATGTTTAAAACCGGAGGCAAGGATAAAACATCGTCTGATATCATACCAAATGCATCTCTGAAAATTATTTCGAGCAGTTAGTTTATGAACCCATTAGAATAGTAAAGGGTTGTGAAAATACACTTGACCGCTTAGGAACAAATAATCTGGACTTAATAAATAGCATCAAAACTGACACAGAGATTAGTGAACACAGAGTTGTAGAAAAATTAATATTGGATTTCTCAAATCTACCAAAAATAAACAAAAAATACATCTCTTAAAAAAAGCACATAAAATTCGATTAAAACTTTTCTGAGTGAGAATCTCCAGTCTTTTGAAAGTAACAGTATTAGAGTAGATCAGATGTGGCTTACGTTCACAGAAATAATATTGACAACCATTGACAGATTTATACCAAACAAATTAACAAAAGAGGGGTCTGATCCACTGTGGTACACAAAACCGGTTAAATCACTCTTGCAAAAGCAGAGAAAAAGAAGCATGCCAAATCTAAATGGGCACAAAATCCTCAAGACTGACACTCTTTTACAAAAACTCAAAATTTAGCTCGGACATCAATGTGAGAAGCTTATAATAAATTCCACAATGAAACACTGTCATGTAATATGGTAGAGACTCCTAAGAAATTCTGGTAGTATGTAAAATATACTAGCAGTAAAACACAATCAATACCTTCACTACGTGATAGTAATGGTGATGCTACTTATAACAGTTCTGCTAAAGCAGAATTGCTTAACACAGCCTTCCAAAATTCCTTCACAAAAGATGACAAAGCTACTCCAGAATTCGTACCAAGAATAACTGCCAGCATGTGTAATTTAGAAGTTGATACACCTGTGTATATACAGCAACTGAAACCTCTTAACAAAAGTAAGTCTCCCAGTCCTGACTGTACATCAATTAGTTTTCTTTCAGAGTACACTGATGATATAGCCCCATATCTAGTTATCATTTACAACTGCTCACTCAGCGAACGTTCCATACACAAAGATGGAAAGTTGCACAGGTTACACCAATATTCTAGAAAGGCAATAGGAGTGATCTGCAAAACTACAGGCTTATATCATTGACAGCAGGATTTTAGAAAACATACTTTCCTCAAATATTATGAACTACCTCAAAAAGAACAACCTATTGACCCAGTCAACATGGATTCAGAAAATATCATTCTTGTGAAACACATGATTTAATGAGTGCTATCGACAAGGGTTGTCAAACAGATTCCATATTTCTAGATTTCCAGAAGACTTTCGACACTAACTCACAAGCGTCTTCTAATCAAACTGTGTGCTTATGGAATATCACCAGTTGTGAGATGGGATTCATGATTTCCTATCATTAAGGACACAGTTCATTGTAATTGACAGAATGTCATCGAGTAGAACAGAAGTGATATCTGGTGTTCCACAGGGAAGTGTTATAGGCCCCCTACTGTTCCTTATTTTTATAAACGATTTAGGTGACACTCTGAGAACCTCCCTTCGACTATTCGCAGATGATGCTGTCACTTATCGGTTAGCAAAGTCACAAGAACACCAAAAGTAAAAATGTTCAAATGTTTGTAAGGTTTATGGGACTTAACTGAAGGGCCATAAGTCCCGAAACTTACAAACTACTTATGAACTACTTATGCTAAAGACAACACAAAAATCCATGCGCAATGGAGGACTCGAACCTCCGACATGGGAGACCACGCGATCCACAAAATGACACTCCAGACCGCTCAGCTACTCCCACACTGCACACCAAAAGCAAATGCAAAATGATTTAGATAATATATCTGCATGGTGCAAAAATTGGCAATTAAACCTTAATAATGAGAAGTCTGAAATCAAAACTAAGGCCGTAAATTCAACTAAATACCTAGGAATAGCAATTACAAACAACTTAAATCGGAAAGAACACACAGAAAATATTGTAGGGAAAGCTAACCAAAGACTACGTTTCGTTGGCAGAACACTTAGAAAATGCGACAGTTCTACTAAAGAAACTGCATACATTACACTTGCGCATCCTATTTTGGAGTATTGTTGTGCATTGTGGGATCCCCACCAAGTGGGACTGGCACACGGTTTAGAAAAAATTCAGAGAAGGGCAGCTCGTTTTGTATTATTCCGATATAGGGGAGAGAGTGTCATGGAAATGATGCACGAGTTGGGGTAATAATTAAAACTAAAGTGTTATTCGTTGCGACGAGATCTATTTGCAAAATTTCTTTCACCAACCTTCTCTTCCGAATGCGAACATACTTTGTAGCACCCTCCTACGTGGGAAGACATGACCATCAAAATAAAATAAGAGAAATCAGATTGAAAATGAAAAGATTTAGGTGTTCCTTTTTTCCGTGAGCTATTAGAGAATGGAACTGTAGAGAAACATCATACAAGCAGTCTGAATAACTCTCCGCCATGCACTTCAATGTGACTTGCAGAATATTTATGTAGATGGAGAAGTAGAAAGCGACGTTCTTTTCGAGAAACAATGTTGAAGAAATTTAGAGAGCTGGAATTTGAAGTGGACTGCAGAATGATTCTACTGATGCCCATTGACATTTTGCATAAAGACACAACGATAAGATCAGAGTGATTAGGGATCATACATGTGCATATATTCGTTTTTCCTTCATACTATATGGGGGTGGAACAGGAAAGAAAGTAACTAGTAGTGGTACTAGGTACGCTCTGTTATGCACCTTTGGGTAGATTGTGGAGTATGTATGTAGATGTAGACAAGACTGGACACTGCTTAAAAAGAATTACTGAGAATAGGAAAATCTAGATCACAGGTAGACAACATTACTTCATATGACAAACAAAATCATTATGCAAAAAAGCATTAAACAGAAGTTACTCCCTGATAGAGACCACACAGCAACAAAAACAAATATCTATCTTATACATTTATTGTCAAACACAAAACTTTCTTAAATGGAATTTGTGGGGGTGGGGGAAATATCATTAAAATTTTTATTTAGAAATCATTTTGGAATTGGAATAGTGGAAGTATGTACTGCTAGTTCCATCCCCCTGTGAAATTCAACTTCAAAAGTGGATGAGATATAGTACTTCACTAAAAAATGTTCTTTAATCACTGAATAATAGTGCTACTTACCCGCATAGCAATAGCTGTTTTTGTAAAAGTGTCATAGTAATTAAGTGCTTTACTATCAGTTTGCATGGCTCAGTAGGTGAGTGGTAAAGTGCCAGAATACAAATCCAATGGGTCACGGGTTCAATACCCGGGAAATTTTTATCTGGCTCTTATGACTTCATTCACCTCTGGAAATGATGTTGATGTGAAAAATACAGAGTTGCACCATTGTTTGGAATCCATATTATGTTGTAGGTCCCCCTATAGCTGGCTGGGTAGGGAGGAAGGTAATGACATACCACCTCCAACAGGGTCACGCCTAGTAGAGCAATGTGGTGTTCAAACCAATATTCAGATTAATGAATGCTTTACATTTCCTTATTATCAGTTTACAAAGCAGGCTGAATAAAGCAAGCTAACTTAAACTGATCAGGTTAATCTTCTTCAAATGTTCACTGTTGCTGCACTTGATGTGTGATTTCTAGAAGTAAGGTAAGGTATTTATTCTTAGCACACAATCAATTAAATATTTTCTACTATTATCACCAGGAATTGTTTCCAAATACCATTTACCTTCTGTCTTTTCCCTAGGGAATAAGTACAGTATAGTATATTGAAATTAAAGTAATGAAATACAACATAAACAATATTGAAAACTTCCAGATGTACACTGATCAGTCACAACATTATCACCACCTACCTGACAGACGCTATTTCCACCTATGGCGCAGATAACAACAGTGGAAACATTTATTGCCATGGAAGCAATGAGGCCTTGGCAGATCTCTGGAGGCAGCTGGCACCACATCTGCACGCACAAATAACCTAATCCCCACATATCCTAGGAAGGGAGGCAATGAGCTCTGATTCGACGTTCAATCACATCCCAGATGTGTTCAATCAGGTTCATATCTGACAAGTGGGAGCCAGCTCATCAATTGCTATTCCCCACTGTGTTCTCTGAACCACTCCATAAAATTCCTTGCCTTGTAACATGGCACAATATCTTGTTGAAAATGCCACTGCCATTGGGAAACATGAGCATCATGGAGCAGTAGCAGACGAAGACTGTCAGAGGTCCAGGGCGGTGGCAAAACAAAATGAGGCCCCCCGTACACTTCAAAATACATGTTTTACTATATTAAAGTAACTTTTAAGATTTGGAGCCCCCAAGGACGAGAGGCATGTGACAGTCGAAACAGCTTTCGAGGGCCCAGAATAAAATGCCAAGAGCGACAAAAAAAGTGCTTTCAAGGTATTTCGAGGGCCCCCTTCCCCCAAGACAAGAGGCGCGGGGTGGTCCATCCCTCTCGCCACCCCCTTAGTCTGCCACTGTCATGGAGGGGTTTATGTTGTGTGCAACCAGTGTACAAAACTTCTTGTCTGTCACAGTTCCTTGCAGGAGGTCCACTGAACCCAAAGATTCCCATACAAATGTTACCTAGCACATGATTGAGCCACTGTCAGTTTGCCTCCATACCACATTACAGGTGTCAAAGACCTGTTCCCCTCAAAGACGTCGGATTCACAATCTCCAATCATCACGATGAAAAAGGTATCGAGATTCATCAGATTGTGCAACATAGAGGCCCTATATCACTTTCCAGTGGTCACGTACCCATTTCAATCATAGTTTCCAATGCTGTGGTGTTAACATTGGCACATGCATAGGTTGTCGGCTGCAGAGCCATATCATGAAGAGTGTTCAGAGCACTGTGTATTCATACACAATTGTACTCTTCCCAGCATTAAAGTCCAAAGTAGTTCTGCCACAGTTTGACAC
The DNA here is from genome assembly GCA_026315105.1 of Locusta migratoria. Taxonomy (NCBI): domain Eukaryota; kingdom Metazoa; phylum Arthropoda; class Insecta; order Orthoptera; family Acrididae; genus Locusta; species Locusta migratoria. The sequence goes on along the minus strand of CM048755.1, from coordinate 75,863,599 downwards.
CTGTTCTGTTTTACCGATTTGCCGTTGTCCAACATCTGTAATGAGAGGTTGCCACCAAACCCCTCAACATTTGGACTTGACATGTCATGCAGTTTTGGGCCATTACAGTCTTTCCATGGTAAAACTCAGATAGACTGCGCATGTTCCCCATTTTACACACACACTGCACAGTATCTGATACTACACGCACCATGCACGTGTCTGACTAACAGTCATTCCTCATCAGGTGACGCCGCTATTGCCTGATCGAGTTTATTTCAATGGTAGGTAAGTGGTCATAATGTTCTGGCTGATCAGTGTGAAAACACATTAGAAATTAAAACAGGAAAGACTGCTTTTACATACCAATGTCAAGATGACGTACATGTGTCAATTTATTTGAAAATAACCACTTGAGGCGAATATCATTTTTGTAAGATTTTTTAACACGATTTCCTGATAAATCTACATTGTACCACCACAAGGATTCAATAGAGGCTACACGATTCCAAAGACGACATACTTTTGATGCCCTGTAAAACAAAAAATACATTTACTGTTACATTTTCCTTTGCTCCTAGTATAGTGAATTGGTTATTGTACAGTTTTAAGTATATTCAAAAGCATGATTACAAATTTTAATACTGAAACTCTATACTACAGGTGGTAACCAAATGAAAACTCATTAAGTAAGAAATACTAATGAAGAAGTCTCCCCCTCACTTTTCCCAACACTTATCTTCACGTCCCCTGTCAACCATAAGAGAATTAAAATAATTATTAACATCTTCAGATAAAGTACATGCTAAAATGAACAAAAAGTAACAAACATCTGGCAAAAACACTCAAGTCAGCAAGAACTTATATGCACATGATTCCAAGTTTGGCGCTAATGCACATGCCCACTGACCATCTGTGGTGTGCAATTAACAGCACACAACACAGAGGATGGTGCTGAATACAGTCCATGAATCCCATAACCTAGGCTGTCAATTTTCACACATTTATTACACAATTAATTTACAAATATAATCCAAGTTGAAGTTCCCAAAAACATTATTAAGCAAAGTCAAGTTTTGTAATTTTGAACAAATTTTAAATTAAAGTACTTGACTCTTTGGGAAAGTTTGTCATCAATTTATGTCAGTAAGTCCAAACCTTTTTGTAGCACAGAATTCTCACAAAAATTACTAAGTTCTGAATCAAAACATATGTGAATCTCTGCCCAAAGTGGCTTGGCTGAGTTTGCGATGCTAAATACTGCACCACGCGTTCCATCGGAAGACCCGTGGCATTGCTTTTCTTCCTGAAAGAACAGTGACTCCTGTTAGGTTCCGTTAGGAGCCAGCTACAGTGAGCTGGATCTTGTATTGGTCCTCTGTATGGCAGGTCAGAAAAATCATTCCATTCTGCCAGCACGCCTTTCTTACAGTGATGATGACCGGCATCAGACCCGCCTGTCATGGCTTCATCATTATCACAACAGTCTTCAGAGTCCTTGAACAAGAGGCCATTTCTGTCCTTCTGTTCTTTGGGATTGTGGTAAGGCTTCATATAGAGGACGTGCACAATGTCTCTTCCCTTTTGTCGTTTTGAGGACAGCTCATAATACTTAACTTCATATGTCAGGTCTGACAAGCAGCGTATAAGACGATACGGACTAAAGTATCGCTTCAGTAACTTTTCTGATAGCCCAACTTTCCATACAGAGGTAAAAATCTGTTGACCAGCAAGATGAGCTTAGTATTAAACAAGAAATTGGTTAAGTGTTTCATTTGGCGCATTGCACTGTATGGAGCCAAGACATGGACTTTTAGAAAAAAGAATAAAAAATACTTGGACAGTTTTGAAATGTGGTACTGGAGGAGAATAGAGACTATCAAGTGGACAGATCAGGTGACAAATAATGATGTACTGAGAAGAGTAGGAGAGAAGAAAGGTATTCTATGTACAATTCTTCAGCGAAAGGCCACCTGGATCGGACACATACTTAGACATGAGGGACTCATGCATGACATCATCGAAGGGAAAATCAATGTAACTGCATGATGAGGAAGGAGAAGAATTCAACACCTGGATGACCTGAAAGATGGAAGGAGCTACATCAGACTGAAGGAAGAAGCTAAAGACAGGGAACACTGGCATCGTAAATTCCCCATACAAAGACATGGACCTGCCACTAGGCAGAATACTACATAATAATTGCTATTAACTTCTGGTTACAGCCAGCTTTCTGACCCAAATAATATGTGGGCATTGTGGCCATTTATAAATGGTGGCAGTTCTAGGACCTTTTCATAGCGACTCCTGGAGATAACAATTATTGTTTTAACATTTTCTATCTTAATTTTGTCATGATGATTGCTGCCCTATCTGGACTCAAGATGCATCATTCACGCCTGTGTAGGGACTTCTGTATCCTAGAGAGAAAAAAATACAGTGTATTCCATATGTACTCTGCTATCCTAATAGTTCTTCCTGCGTATAGTGCATGCCTAACTTATTAAGGGGGACTCTACATTTCTCCACCCAATAATGGACATTGATAAATCCTCATCCAAGATTTCTACTGAATCCTCTGAGCCTCTGATTTTAACCTTCCAGTTGACTCCATACCAGAGGGACATGATCAGTTCTGGAAACAATACTTCAAATCAACAGCTCTGCATCCACCCTGGAGATGACATCAGCTGTCTTCATCAAGTCAACCAGTCACCTGTAGAAACTTAGGATGGCCCCTGAACCCAAATGGTAGGCGTCATTGATACCAACACGACATACAGTTTGAAGCTGGATGCCACTGGCTGGCAAAAAGTGGTGATAACTGATGAATCCCAATTTGTTTTGGGATAACAATGTACAGGTGGGGAGGCTGCCTCGTGAACGGCACAATTCTACTTAAGCTGTTGCAAGTCAAATGCATGCACATGTGGCATAATGGCCTGTGTGGCCACAGCCTATTACAGCCAGTCCCCTGTAACTGTGATACACGGAACCTTAATGGGCCAGTGTTATGTTGACGACATTCTTCAACCATATGTGGGACCTTCATTAAATGATCTGCTAGATGCATTTTTCCACCAAGATAATGCTCATCCACATACAGTTCGAGTTGCTCCAGACTCCCAACATTTTATTATGATTCTTCCATGACCAGCCTGTTCTCTGGACTTGTCATCAACAGAAATACTAGATGCCACTGCATCACTCTGTATATGATTTGGAGGTGGCTGTTCATTTGTGGGCCATCCTGCCTCATGAGAACTTCAGGTGACTTATCAGCTGGTAGGCAAACCATGCTGTGCCATGTACTGTACAAAAAGGGGGTCCACTGAATTATCGATGTTGTACTGTATTTGTATACTTGTACTCACTGTATTTGTTTTCTTGTCATGGTTTTGGAATCAAGTGAATCTTTCATCTGTATCATTATGTTTAATATGTATCATTTTAATCCAAAGGTCCCCATTTGGTGTGCTATTTTCAATGTTATTAAGTGTATATACCAGGGGAATATGACTAAAATATCCAAAAATTTCCTCAGAAAATTAATAAAGAAGCATAAGATTTATAAAAACTTAATATACTTGCTCCTTTCATGTTGTCATTAATTTAAATAGTGGGCAAGTACAGCACTAGTTTATTACTTGCAATGTACAATCAAATAAAGCTCAGTCAGTAAAATGACATAATCAATTTAGAACAGCTTAAGGACCAACCAATGGTGGTTTTCCCATCCATCATCCACATGGTTGAGAGTCTGTACACTACATATAATTTTTCTGTGTGATGTAATTAAACCAAGATGACAAGAAGCAAAATTTTATTGACATATTATGGTTGACATCTTGACCTTTTGCATTTGTGGGGGTTAATTAGTCATAACTTGTACATCACTGATTGAGATGTCTTGTTATCTGATTCCATTTAAAGTAATTCTAGACCTGATAATAACAACAAAAATAACACACTCCTAACTATGTGGCCTCCTGACAGGTCCTAGAGTCTCATAATACTTTTTCCCATAGAAACAGTAACATTTATTTATATTTCTTTTTAAAACTGAGCATGTGTGTTTGACGAAAACCTCTAGTTTGCTATTAGATCTAAAACCCAAAACTGGGTTACCTCAAGTTAAATTATATCACCTTTAAAGATCAGTGCTCCCATGGGAAGCCTAATGGAATTTCTAAAGGGTCTGTGGCAATTTGCCAAGAAATTCAGTACAGAATAAGTGCAGAAAATCATTTATCTCTTAGCTATTAAGTCAAATAACACTGTGGTTCAGATACAAAGGCGGTATTACACAACACACCTATCGTACACAAGTCAGCACCAGTGCCTCAAACAAGTCTGGAACTGCCAAGATTTTCGTCCGTCCTATTTCATGGCAGACCTAATGTGTGCAAGTCTGAACGAGTGCCTCAAAGGTACATGTACATAAGTGCAGGCTTGTTTACATGTTTATTTGTTGAGAAGGATAGTGTATTTCCTTGCGAACCTTTTATTTGCTCATATTAATCTTTCGAGAAGTCTAGGTTTATGTTTCTTAAGCAATTATTGTTCTCTTCTCTAGGTAGCATAAAATTATGTTACCATTACAGCGAGTTGTGAACCAAACTATTTGTTTGTGTCTTATTGAGACAAACAAATATTTATGTTTATGTTACTCTTGTGCAGCTATATTGAAATTTCGTTATGATTATGCAAAGCAATGAACTACCATAGTTTGTTTCACATCAAGCTGGTTGAAGCACATGAGTTAATTTATGTCAATTAACATTTAGTTCCAGAGGCAGTTTTTAGTCTCATGTTGTATCCTAGCCTTGGCATAAATTTTAATTCAATGTTCACCCAATAGTCAATATCTGATTATATTTAAGTTTCTCTTGTGCAGTTAATTTGGAATTTCGTTATTATACAGACTAATGAACCAAATAGTTTTATATCAAGCTGGTACAAATTATTATGTTACCCTTGTGCACCAAGCATTAAATATGTTATGATTAGCCCTATACAGAAGGATAGACTAAACTGTATTTTCTGCAGTGCTGGTATATGCATATTATTTATCTATATTTATGGTTCACAGTATTTTATATGTGGAGGACATTATTATTTCTGAAGCATTTGCTGTGACAGTAGACACTTGAACAAAAACTGTCCAATAATTTGTATCCGAAGACTAGTAGAAAACACATGTTGTCTGCACTCTGCAGAAGAAAGTAGCAGAAGAGCTTCTGCACATGCGCAGATATACCTACACTACTGCACACGTGTACATCCACAGCAGAATAGAACCATTCCTATTTCCCCATAAACCATCGGCTAAAAGCGCAACTCCAACCATTCTGCCGCTAGGTGGCAGGCCATCTAGACCTAACTCACAAACATTAGGTGTCATGTAATACCGTCTTAAGATTTATCTGATCCCTAACTGACATGATAGTCATTGATGAAAATCAAAAATTGCTGTCTTTAGAGCTCCCATACTGTTTCGATTTCTCACCCCTTCAAACCAGTGCCGAGAACGTATAAAAGTAAGAAAGGTGTTCAAGATCGGTGTAATTATGGCTCAGAAATTTTAAAGAAAGCAGTTTGAGATATTCAGTGTGACAAATTAACATATAGAAAAGTCTTTAATAAATAAAATTCCTTATCTCAGTCCTTATCCCTTATTTTAATGATGGACATCATTAAAACATGTTAAAAGTCACTAAAATCAAACAGAAAGAAAGTAGAATTTAAAATAGTCAATTTGTGTGCAAAATTACCCCCATACACTTTGAAACACCGGACAGAGATTGAAAATACACGTGTCAGAAATTACCCCAGTCCACGGGATGCTTTCGGACACTTTATTTTGTCTGTCTCAGGAAAAACTAGAAGTACATGGACGTTCTGTTTATAGGAGACTTTATTGGTTATACATATGCCCCACCACTTCCGTATAAAACAATGAAATCTGACAAAAGCTACAAATGCTATAATGAAAAATAATCTCAAAATTGTCCGAAATTACCCCGTTTGATGGTACATTATTCTACCTCTGCTTGTCCTGTTCACATAGTTCTGCAAGAGTTATGGATTGATGAGTCACACAAGTCAGTTGTTGTTCCATCATATCCTACAAGTGCTTCATGTTGACCAGGGAAGTTGCTGCACATCTTGCAGAGTAGGTCGAGTTTCACACGCAGTGTGTGGGCGAGCATTATCATGTTGGAACAGATGTCACCTTCCTGTTGTAAGAATGGCAAAAGAACAGGTCTCATAGCACTTGGCATTTAAGAGTGTAAGGTCTATCTCAGACAACTGACTCTTCTGTATTATATGAGTTCTCTCGTGTTTTAGCACTTTTAAAAAAAAATTCTCTTGTCTCCTTAATTGTCCAACTGTTTTTCCCATGGATTAGCTTAGATTAATACTTGTTCCATAGATCATATATAACATTTCGTAATGATGTGGGTGTCAGTTTAGTAAATGGTGTCTATACATGACAATATTTTAAGGATTTTTTTAAATTTTCATTTAAGTTTTATCTAAAGTTTCATTTAAAGTGTAGAAGGAGATGCCATTCAGAAATTCCTTTAATTTCTTTTTAAATACCAGTTGGCTATCTGTCAGATTTTTTATGCTACTTGGTAAGTGACTGAAGAGTTTGGGGGCAGCAAAATTCACCCCTTTCTGTGCCAAAGTTAGATTTAACCTTGAATAGCGAATATCGCCCTTTCTTCTAGTGTTATAGCTATGCACACTGCAATTACTTTTGAACTGGGTTGGATTGTTAATAACAAATTTCATGAGTGAATATAGTGAAGCTACAGTGAAGATCCCTAGATTCTTAAATAAATACCTGCATGATGATCTTGGGTGGGCTCCAGCAATTATTCTGATTACACACTTTTGAGCAATGAATACTTTTTTAATAAATGTTGAATTTTCCCCAGAATATGATCCCATATGAAAGCAGTGAATGTAAATAGGCATAGTAAGATAATTTACTGAGATGTATATCACCAAATTTTGCAATGACCCTGATAGCATAAGTAAATGAACTCAAATGTTTCAGCAGATATTCAATGTGTTTCTTCCAATTCAATCCCTCACCAATGCAAACCCCTAAAATTTTTGAATATTCTACCTTAGCTACAGATTTATGTTCAAAGCCTAAATTTATTAATGGTGCCATGCCATTTACTGTATGAAACTGTATATACTGGGTTTTATGAAAGTTTAATGAGAGTGCATTTGTAGAGAACCACTTAATAATTTTCTGAAAGACATCATTTACAATTTCATCAGTTAATTCCTGTTTGTCAGGTGTGATAGCTATATATGTAGTCAGTGATTGCTGTTATAACCCAAAAAGTCGTAAGGTACTACCTATAGTTGAAATTCTCTAATTGAGATACCTTGAAAACATTTCTTATAATAATTGTTACTATTCTCAATTACTGTTCGTGCTTCTATGGCCTTTGGAATGCATGGGGCTGTGATAGAAGTGTTCATTTGTTTCTTGGTCAATACGGGCAATCCAAGGATACACTCACATCATACTAATCAGCAGTTAACATTTTATACCCTAACAACACATGAAAGTAATGAATTGCAAAATTGAATTTTAGAGACACTGATGTTTAAACAGAAGTGTTTCATTAGTTATTTCTCAACTAACTCACATGACACATTTCACAACTCTTAAAAATAACTAGTACTGACAGGTTGCTCAACTTGTCAGCAATCGACAACTGAGAAAAGTCAGCAATAAATGTTTCGATTTGTGCTATGTTCTTTGTTTTTCCATATTACTTACAGTGAAGTGTTAGAGTGTATATTCATTTGTTTTTCAAGTGAATTGGTTTTCATTATGTGCTTTTGCATTGAAAATAAAGATGTGAAAAACTCTATAAAGCAAGATGATGAAATTATTATATATTTATTTGAAGATACAGTAGGAACAACATTCGTGATTAAAGCCCACGGCCAACAACATGAATCAAGATTAGTGTGTGCTATGTAAGCGTGACTTTGGCATCACTTGTGAGGATGAGGCTGATTGTAGCCACTATTCTAGTACAGAAATTCATAAGCAGAACAAAATAGATGTGAAGCTGAACTCAAATTCATTAAAAAAAATTTGGTAATAGCAGCTTGTAGAGCTATGCCAATTTTTTTTTTATGTTTACATCCCCATTGTCATCCATTCCAAGGAAATATGTATAGTTGTGCAGATTAAATTTACTGTGGATAAATCTCCCTTATTCTCCATTATAATCAGTTTTTGGTCATCTCCTTTAAATCCCTGATAAAATGTTGAACACCCTATCTATGCCGTATGTGCGAACAAACATCACTTGCATATAGACAACATCTGCTTTCACTGCCAAAGACCACAGCCGGCCATTCCATCTTCCAGGTGATTCTTTGATGGCACCATGGAGCCATAGCACGAGTGGAAGATGGGCTAGAGGTATGAATTTCCATAGTTTCAGCACACAGAGTTTGTGTCACAATTTCTGGACAGTGTTGTGGCCGCACCTCGCTCGAATCACCTGCCGCCCGCTGACTCGCCACATACGGCGCCGCCGTCAGCCGCAACTAGCGCCACCTAGGCGACCGGCAAGCGCCTGGCGGACAGTCAACAAGTGGACGATATATATCACATGTGATTCAATAAAGTAAAGATACAACACTAAATGGCAACGAGTTAAGGGATATTCTACGATACCAGCGTCAGTGAAAAGTACTACCAGTGCCACTATGGAACAGATACTAGCTCAGTTGATGGAACAGCTCAAGACGCAAGACAGCACTTCAACAGCTCCTCGTCTCATTCCAGTCTACTCGATAGTCGGCGCTGCACGTGCCAATGTTTCCTCCATATGACGAGACTGCAGAAGATTGGTGTGAGTATGAAAAGTGTCTTCGCCAACACTTCCATGCATTCGGCGTTGTCAATCAACATTTATGTAAGTCTCTTTTTTTGTCTTGAATTTCCCCCAATTTGTATCGTCTTCTGACCCAGCTAGTGCCAATGAAAGAACTTTCAGCCTTATCTTTTGACGAAATGTGTGCTTCCCTCTCGTCTTTTTATCAAAAGCAGGCCCATGTAGTTGCGTCGCGAGTGGTGTTCTATCAATGCAAAAACAAACCGGACCAGTCCTACAAGGCATGGGCGGCCGAATTGCAGGGCCTTAGCAGAAAATGCCACTTTGTAACAGACAAACACAGAGAATCATATGCACACCATATGGTTAGGGATGCCATTCTTCGTTCTGCGCCGGATAGAGATGTCCGGCAAAGGGCTCTTCAATTGGATAACCCTTCTTTAGACAAGTTGTTGCACATCACTCAATCATTTGAAATTACTAAAGCAGCAGGTGCACAAATCGAGTCTTGGGGCAATGTTTGTGACATTCATCTTGATAAGACACGTGTTGACATCGTATTGCGCGATGGAGATGAGGAAGTTGCAGCAATACGCACACAGCCTTCCTGTAAATGGGCCAAACAGGGCTGCACTCAAAGTAAACAAGGCAATATACAGTCTTCGTTACCCTCTTGCCCGCATTGTTTTTCACAACACGCTAGAGATGACTGCCCACAACGCTGGGCAACTTGTCACAGTTGCAAAAAGCTAGGACATATATTGTCTGTGTGCAAATCAAAGCTAGTACAAGTAGTTATGTCAACACTACTTTAGCTGCTTCTAACAAACTTTACACTGAAGTCACAATTTTGGGAAAGCAAATTCGCATGCAGTTAGACACTGGATCAGCGGCTACTCTTATCACGTCTCAGAAGGAATACCTTACTCCAATTTAGAATCTTTGTTCACGGAATTCACACACCTTTTCTCGCCAACAACTTTGAGGCCCACATAACTCTCAAAAACACGGCAAGGGCGAAATTCTTCCGCGCACATGCGATGACGTAAAAAATGAATTGTACAGGCTCACAGTCTCAGGCGTCCTATTGCCCATTACAGCAAGTGAATGGGCGGCACCACTTGTTGTATGCACGCCAAATGGTTCTCTCTGCCTCTGTGCCGATTTCAAGACCTCCGTCAATTCACAATGTTTAATTGACACCTACCCTATGCCTTGACCGGAGGAAATGTTTGCAAAACTAGCAGGAGACCAATACTTTTGAAAAATAGACTTATCTGAGGCTTATCACCAGCTGCCTTTGGATGAACCTTCTCATCAGATTCTTGTTATGAACACACCATTCGGTCTTTATCAATATCAACGTCTCCCCTTCGGTCTGGCAAGCTCGCCAGCCATTTTCCAACGTTTCCTAGAGTAAATATTGGTCAACATACTGGGGTGTGTAAATTACCAGGACGACATTGTGGTCACCAGTAAAACAACCAAGGAACATCTTGCAAATTTACGACAACTCTTTTCTGTTTTACAGACTTCTGGTGTTAAGTGCAACCTACAAAAATCACAGTTTTTTCAAACCTCGATGGTTTATCTAGGGTTCAAGCTTTCCCGCGAGGGGATACTCCCACTCCGCGAGGATGTGGCGGCCATAGAGGCGCTCCCAAGACCTCAAAATGTTAAACAGTTGCAAGCCTTCCTGGGTGCAATTGCCTACTATCACAAATTCATACCGTCTGTGGCCACCTGAAAACTCTTCTGCTTCAGGCTCCATGCCTAGCTACACAAACGCCCAGACAGTTGCTTGTTCTTGCTACAGATGCCTCGCAACGTGGCATCGGAGCGGTACTAGCCCACCGATACCAGGACGGTTCAGAACGTCCCATTGCCTACGCGTCCAAAAAACTCAATCCTTCTCACCAGAATTATTAACAAATTGAAAAGGAGGCACTGGCTATAGTGTATGCCCTACACAAATTTAGTGTCTTCCTATATGGCAAAAAGTTTCACCTAATCACAGACCATAAACCCATGGTTTTGCTCTTCTGCCCTTCTGCTTCTTTACCTGACAAGGCCGCACATCGACTGCAAAGATGGGCCTTGTACCTCTCTAGCTTTAATTGCGAGATTCACTTTCGCCCAACTAGACAACATGCCAATGAGGATGTATTATCTCGCCTCCCCAAAGGCCCCGCCCCCGCTTTTGATAAGAATGAACTTCTCTGTTTCCACATTGACGAAGTAGAACAACTCGCGGTGGACGGGTTTCCAATCACGGGGGAAGTTCTCCAGCACATCAGGGAGGGGTGGCCCAACCATCCATCCAAGAAGGCATCGGATCCGCTTAGGAACTACTTCTCACTGCGACTCTGACACCTCTCGCAACGGTGTGGTTCTCCTTTCTACAGAAGAGGCTACACCGAGAGTAGTCATCCCTCTCAGCCTACAGAATGAAGTACTGAAACTATTACACCAAGGACACTGGGCAATCTCACGAACAAAACTGCTTGCCAGGCGTCATGTGTACTGGCCAGGCATCGACGCCGACATCGCGCACATGGTGGTGAGCTGTGGGGTATGCAGCACCCAGGCTCCTGCCCCTAAAATGTCAACAGTTCCGTGTCCGTCGCCCACGCACCCGATGCCATGAAAAGTACGGGGTGCAGCCAACTGCAAGTGGTGGCTCACATTGATACCAAAGATGTGTGTTGCTTTGGATTGGAAGAGATTCTCTGTGGTTTTGAGCGGCTGTCTGAAGCGGTGATGACTGTCAGTCATGCTTGCAAGATGAAGGCAGAGCTCACCATCTGCAACATAGTTAACAGGACTGACTGTAGATCTCTAGTACAGAGCCAAGTAAGGGGTTTGAATCAGAGGCTCAGATGGTTCTGCAACTGTGTAGACTGCAGATTCCTCAACTAGCATCATCAGGTGGTGGGGGTCCGGGTTCAACTGAATAGATCAGGTGTCCTCTATATATAGAAGCAGCTACATGGGTAGCGAGGACTGTGTGGCATGGACTGGGCAGGTTTTTTATTATTATTATTATTATTATTATTATTATTATTATTATTATTATAGTTTAGAAGGCCTTGGGAACACACAAAAACTCTTTCAGTCTCAAAGGATGCAGGTAACAGATAGGAGAATGCAAATCTAAAAACCATTGGGCTAACAGTTGTAAATTGCCGTAACTGCGTGGGAAAAGTGCTAATAGAAAGTACAAAAGCTCAAATCATTATAGGTAGTGAAAGCTGGCTAAAACTCGAGATAAGTTCAGCTGAAATTTTTACAAAGAAACAAATGGTGTTCATAAAGAATAGATTGAATAAAATAGATGGTGACATTTTTTTACTGTCAGAAGCGGTTTATCTTGCGGTAGATAGTTTATGTGAGTTGGACAGGTAGAGGTCACATAGTTGTTATTTAAAGGGAACTAAACTGTGAGGTCAACAGTCCCCTGTTCCAAATGAAGGCAGTTGAATGCAGGTTATATGAAGATAAAACAGGGGCAACCCACAAGGTGGAGAGAGTGACAACTGCTACACTGATAAAAGAAGCATAAAACAATAAAATTCTAAAGGCCCAGGCATAAAGATTAACTCAAAACAGTACAGCAGAATACCGTGGCTGGTTGATCATGAGGTTAATAATGGATGAGCCAGCCACTCTGCACATAGGAAAACTGCCAGTCAAAATTAGGACTAACAATACAAAAGTAATAACAGATTAAAATTTGTGGAGAAGTGGCTACCAGAAAGCTCACGATAAGGTACCTACAATTAAGTCGAATGATCAATTCTAGCTGTGTGAATAAAGCACAGTCAGCCATAGTGGCATAGACTCCAAGGATAAGATCGAGTGCAGTGGGCAGCCGGAAGGCTAAATGGAGGAAGTCCAAGAGGATATGGACCACAGTCACGAAAGCGCCACAGCAACACATGGGAGGGCCATCACGACGGAGAAGATAGCCAATGCGTTAGCCATGTACGGCCAATACGCAGGGGACAGAGGATGACCGAGTCCCTTCGAAAAGGCCCGAGGGAAGACTTCCATGCTGCTGTAGAATTCTTGATCGCACAGAGCTTGTTCAGCATGCTCTACATTGACCACTCTGAATTCTGAGCAATGAGGACCTTGTGGTGGAAACACAGTCAAATATCCCCTTCCAGGATACTGACATCCAGGGGCTGGGAGGTGGTGGCCTGCTCGGCCAGCTGATCAACACATTCGTTGCCTAGGATGCCAGTGTGGCCCAGGGTTCAAATGAAGGCCACAGAACAGCCAGACTTGCCAAGGCTGAAAACATAGTCCTGAATGGACCAAACCAAATAGTGTTTGTGAAAACACTAGTCAAGGGCTTGCAGGCCACTTAGGGAGTCGCAGCGGATGGCATACGACTTCCTGGGGCACACACGGAGGTGTTCTGGAGCACGAAGTATTGCAATTGGCTCTGCCATGAAGATGGTACAGCCTGAAGGCAGGGAAAATCATTTGATGTTGTCACCGTGAACGTAGGAGTAACTGACTCTGCCCTCTACTAGGGAGCCATCAGTGTAAATTGTTTCGGCATTACAGAACATGTCAAGTATGGACAGAAACTGGTGACGGAGTGATTATGGTGAAACTATAGCCTTCAAATCATAGGTGGAGCTGGAGGTGAAGGATGGGCCAAGGAGGGGTATGGGAGTGGCAGGAGAATGCTAAACAGAGAGGCAGGGACTCGAGTGAGGAAAGAAGAGTACCAACCCAGACTGCGATCGGAAGACCCGATCTGGGTCGATGTGATGGGGTAGGAAGGGCAGCAGCTGGAAACAGATGCCTGCGATTTGGGTGATGGGGTGTGGCATGAATGTGAGCACATATGAGGAGAGGAGCTGTTGCTGTTGAAACTTCAAGGGATCCCAGCTTTACAAGAAGGCTAGGCACAGAGCCCATGCGGAAAACCCCCGCTGCTAGTCGAACACCGCAATGATGAATGGGATCAAGGATACGTAATGCTGAAGGTGGTGTGGAGTCGTAAAATGGGCTACCGTAGTCAAGCCTTGATTGTATCAGGCCTTACAAAGCTGCAGAAGGGTGGAATGAGCAGCTCCCCAAACAGTGTGACTCAGGCAGCGGAGAATATGTAGATATCGCCAGCATTTTTGTCACAGCTGACAAAGGTGTGGCCCCAAGTGAGTCGGTTGTGAAATACAGTGCTGAGTGACCGATGCATCTCTACGACATGAAGCAATACTCCACCCAGGTATAACTCTGGTTCCAAGTGAACTACCCAACGGTGACAAAAGGGCATTAGAGGGGTTTTCTGGAAACTGTTGGCAGAGGCCCACGATTCTGCTTTTTGGATGGCTCCCTGCAGCCGCTGTTCTGTGAGATCAGTACTAATGGAACTAAAATATAGACAAAAATCATCAGCAAACAATGAGGAAGAGACCAATGACCCCACAGCTGCAGCAAGACCCTTTATTGCAACTAAAAACAGTGGTACATCGTTCTCTTGAATATGAGGTGAGCTAAAAGAGGCACCAACCATAACCTGAAAAGTGCGGAGCAAGAAGTAGTTCTTTATGAAGGTCAGAAGGGGACCCCATAAGTCCCAGTCATACAGCATAGCCAGTATATGGTGGCGCCATATGGTATCATACGCCTTGCGAAGATTGGAAAAGACCACAACTGAGTGCTCACACCTTGTGAAAGCAGTGCGGATAGCCGACTCCAGCGAACATAGGTTGTCTACTGCAGACTGGCCTCGGCAGAAGCCCCCCCTGTTGTGGAGTGAGGAGTGCCCGGTCTTCCAGAATTCTCATGAGCTGCAGACTCACCATACAGGGTGTTACAAAAAGGTATGGCCAAACTTTCAGGAAACATTCCTCACACACAAAGAAAGAAAATATGTTATGTGGACATGTGTCCGGAAACACTAAATTTCCAAGTTAGAGCTCATTTTATTACTTCTCTTCACATCGCATTAATCATGGAATGGAAACACACAGCAACAGAACGTACCAGCATGACTTCAAACACTTTTGATACAGGAAATGTTCAAAATGTCCTCTGTTAGCGAGGATACACGCATCCACCCTCCGTCGCATGGAATCCCCGATGGGCTGATGCAGCCCTGGAGAATGGCGTATTGTATCACAGCCGTCCACAATACGAGCACGGAGAGTCTCTACATTTGGTACCAGGGTTGCGTAGACAAGAGCTTTCAAATGCCCCCCCCCCCCCCCCCCATAAATGAAAGTCAAGAGGGTTGAGGTCAGGAGAGCATGGAGACCATGGAATTGGTCCTCTACTTTCCATTGGTCACCGGATCTGTTGTTGAGAAGCGTAAGAACATGAAGACTGAAATGTGCAGGAGCTCCATCGTGCATGAACCACATGTTGTGTCGTACTTGTAAAGGCACATGTTCTAGCAGCACAGGTAGAGTATCCCGTATGAAATAATGATAAGGTGCTACAGTGAGCATAGGTGGAAGAACAAGAGGCCCAATCAAGACATCACCAACAATTCCTATCCAAATGTTCACAGAGAATCTGTGTTGATTACATGATTGCACAATTGCTTGCGAATTCCTGTCAGCCCACACACTGTGAGTGTGAAAATTTACAATTTGATCACGTTGGAATGAAGCCTCATCCGTAAATAGAACATTTGCACTGAAATGAGGAGTGACACATTGTTGGATGAACCATTCACAGAAGTGTACCCATGGAGGCCAATCAGCTGCCAATCAGCTTCTCCCGTAGCACTCTCCATACAGTGACGTGGTCAATGTTACCTTGTACAGCAGCAACTTCTCTAACGCTGACATTAGGATTATCATCAACTGCGGAAAGAATTGCCTCGTCCATTGCAGGTGTCCTCGTCGTTCTAGGTCTTCCCCAGTCGCGAGTCATAGGCTGGAATGTTCCATGCTCCCTAAGATGCCGATCAATTGCTTCGAACGTCTTTCTGTCAGGACACCTTCGTTCTGGAAATTTGTCTCGATACAAACGTACTGTGCCATGGCTATTGCCCCGTGCTAATCCATACATCAAATGGGCATCTGCCAACTCCGCATTTGTAAACGTTGCACTGACTGCAAAACCACGTTCGTGATAAACACTAACCAGTTGATGCTACATACTAATGTGCTTGATGCTAGTACTGTAGAGCAATGAGTCGCATGTCAACACAAGCACTGAAATCAACATTACCTTCCTTCAATTGGGCCAACTGGCGGTGAATCGAGGAAGTACAGTACATACTAACGAAACAATTGGGTATTTGGACAATTGTCTGCACAAATTATTTCAATTTACATTTAAAGAGAAATACTAAAATGAGCTCTAACATGGAAATTAAGCGTTTCCAGACACATGTCCACATAACATATTTTCTTTCTTTGTGTGTGAGGAATGTTTCCTGAAAGTTTGGCGATACCTTTCTGTAACACCCTGTATGTTCGAAGAGCTCGAACAGAACACCGGTGTGGCTAATCAGGCGATAACAATCACCCACCTGCAGATCAGCATCAGGTTTTATTGCCAGAATAACGATGCTATCCCACCATTGGGACAGGAAAACACCTTCCGCCCAAGAGACGACTGAATAGGGCGAGAATTTGGTGTTCAGAGCATGCAGGAAGGGCACTTTTGAATTCCCACTCACTAAAGGGCATGTTGTATATTTTCTGATGGCACATGGGAAAAGGTAACTGTCACCGTTCAACTCACTCTTTGAGGATGTGGAAGACCACACTATAAGTCACAGTTGCCGAGCTAAGAGTGTAATGTTATGCCACGTACTCTGCGATAGCAGCTGGGTCTGTGGAGAGAGTACCCCGAATGTGAAGTTTGGGGATTCCTGCTGGTGGACAGTGACTGAAAAGGCACCTAACCTGGCTCCTGAGAGCTGACGGTGGCTACATACCTCTCCCAACTGTCCCATTTATACTGTCATATCAGTCGATGAGCTCCGGTTCGGACCCATTTAAAAACAATTGGGTGCTCTAAAGAAGGGTGTCGGCAATGGTGCTGGAGCGCCCAATGAAGCTTCCTGATGGCCTCAGCAATATCCAGTGTCCAACAAGGTACCGACTTCAGGCGGTGCAAACCAGAGGACTTCAAGACTGTGGCCTCAGCAGTGGAAACAATGGCCTCATGGCGTGAACCCAAGTCGACATTATCTGGGAGTGGAGATGTTACTTTAGCAGCTGAGATGTAGGCCGAGCAGTCTGCGCTACGGAGAGACCATCAGGACAGGCGGCCTGTAGGCGGAGACTGTGGGAGCAACAGGAAGACAGGGAAATGGTCGCTTCCACAAGGGTCAACGTGGGCCCTCCGAGTAAGGTGGGGGAGTAAGGTCAAACTGAAAAGGGAATTGTCTATGCCTGAGTAGGTACCATGTGCCATGGTAAAATATGTGGGGTCCAGTTTAAGAAAGCAAATGTTTAGCTGTGCCAAAATGTACTCAACATTTCGGCCATGGCCTGTAGTCTCAGTTCCACCCCACAGGGGGTTGTGGGCATAGAAATCCTCCAAAAGGAGGTACAATGGAGGAAGTTGAGCAACTAAGGCAGCAAGGTCCGCAGAAGACACTGCCTCGTCCGGAGGAAAGTATAGAGAGCAGATAGTGATATCCAGTCATTCCTGGATTCTCACAACCACTGCCTCAAATGCCGTGCAAAGTGGCACTGGTGCACTGGGTACAGTGTAGAAACCTTGGAAACCCTGCCGTACACCGAAGGGCAGGGGTCTGCTGAACAGGAAACCAAGTTTCCTGTAGGGCTACACAAAGTACAGGAAGTGGCACAGTAATTGGTGCAACTCAGCTAGGCATCAGAAATAACCTCTGCAGTTCTATTGAAGGATATTGCTATATGCATATTGAGATGCCATGATTATTCTGAGCATTTAATTTACACCTAGCTTGAGTACTTGTGGCATCAATATTCATTGATTCTGCAAGGTCGCTGAGTACTAGGTTCTCAGGGGATGCTAGAATCTCCACCCCATCCTCAGGCTTGAGAGGCTGATGGGGGAAAGCCGTAGGAAGTGATTTTTTTTTTCTACAATCCTCTTCTTGTGTTTTTTTTTCCCCTCCCACTGTTCTTTTGGTTTAGAGCACGAGGAGGGCTTCTCTGAAGTAACTTCAGGAACCACTGAAGATCGGGAAGCCCTTCGACCAGCAGTGTCTCGATCCTCCTAGCGAGAGGGGCCAGGGAAGCCTGCTGCTTCTCCGGGTGGGGAATGGGGACTTGTGTTCCTGATAGTGGGGATGAAATTACTCCCACGGGTGGTACTGGGGGTTCGAGGCAATGAAAGAAGGGCCCCAATCTTGAAGGAGGCAGATGAAATTTGATGACCCTTGGGTACCACAGAAGACAGTTGCAATTTTGGTGCCATCGTCACCAGAATGGCTGGCAATGACGTAATTGTCACATATGAAATTGTCAGTGGAACTGGGTGGAGCCATTTGTATTTTTTTCCTTGCCTCTGTGTATCACAGTCTATCCAGGTTCTTAATTTCAATGATTTTCCACTCTTTGGGGAGAACAGTACAGTCCGGTGAACAGGGTGAATGGTGCTGCCACAGTTGACGTAAATGGGCGGGGAGGTACACGGGGTGTTTGGATGTGATGGACACATGCATTCCCTACATGTAGGGCTAGAGTTGCAGCGGGATGACATACGCCAAATTTCCAACATTTGAAGTACCACATAGGGGAAGGAATATAACACTTTACATCACTCCAGTGAATCATAACCTTGGCCTTTTCGGGCAATGTATCGCCTTCAAAGGCCCAGATCAAAGCACCAATGGCAACCTACAATCCTTCGGGCCCCTATAAACGCACTTGATGAAGTGGACACCCTGTTGTTCAACGTTGGCATGGTACTCTTCATCAGGCTGTAAAAAAAAAGGTTTCTGTGATAAATCAGACCCTGTACCATGTTCTCCAAAATAACAGGCATAATGCCAGCAGTTTAGCTTAAAATACATAAAACTAAGACTTAAAAAATCAAATTCCTTGGTTTTTCCTGTGGTAGTCAAGATTCATGATGCAGTAGACACCCTATGAGGTTTGACTCTATACTGGATCCTCATGCTCAGCAACTGTGTTGTGATGTAGGAATGATAAACAGCAGTCACAAATATTCTTTTGTTATTGAATATGTAGATTTTGGTAACTGTGCGACCATTAGCAATGCTTTAAAACATATAAAATTTTTGATCTTCCTGTTGAAGATCATGTTCACACATTGAGTGTGAATGTAATCTTCAATGGGAAGATTGAAAAGTTTGAGTGTTGAGTGTGAACATGATCTTCAACAGGAAGATCAAAAAGTTCAATATGTTTTAAATCACAGTTTTAAAGCACTGAGACTGTGTGCTGCTTATTATTCACACATCACATACATATGAGGGTTTATGAACCCAGAAGTGACAACATGAACTGTGGCCAACAGGTTACTAGCAGTGAGACTATAGCTCTGCAAACCTCTAGCCCATCTTCCATTCATATTCATGGAATGTGTGACATTAACTGTGAATGGGTAAAGTTGAAAATGTGTACCCAGCTGGGATTCAAACCCAGACCACCTGCTTTCTAGGCAGTTGCGCTGACCCCTACACCACTGGGGACATGGCAATCACCGCACCTGCAATGGATTACTCCAGCACGCCTCCCGTCAGATACAAATTCCCGACTTTACCCTGCCCACTATTACTCAAACTAGTAGTTATTTAAACTGATTCCCTAGGAGTGGCTCCACACTGAAGAAAGGATCATTTCCCGTCATCAACAAATTGTATAAGTTATATATATGTGGCATCTGTTCATTCAGACATGTCCGAAAGAACAGACATCACTTGCGATCCTGCAGTCATCATCTATTCATATTCACAGAATGTATGACATTAACTGTGAATGGGTAAAGTTGAAAATGTGTACCCATATGGCACACACACACACACACACACACACACACACACACGTTGCAAAAAGCAATACATCACTAACTGATAAAAAGTTAGTATTTCTTTATATCAGTTCAGGTAACTGGGGAAATAGTTCCTTGAAGAGATAATCCTCTATTTCTTCTACTGTCCTCCTGTTACTTAACAGAACCCATAGCTCTAATGATCTCACCAAAAGTTAACTTTAAACTTCTTTTCTTAAATAAAATTACACACTATTCTCTCCTGATACACCATCACTGTCATCAACACAAACAAACTAAGATATTATCATCCACTGGCTAATAAAACCCTTTTCTAGACTTTTTGTGTGTTTCACTATTCTACTATACAGGTTGCCTTTACAACCTTGTAAGTAACATTATTGGTGATTGAGGTCAAGGTCCTAGGATCAAATCTTCGTGACTACTTCACAAGTTTTTTGTGCTGGAAAGGACAGCAATTGGATCTAGTCAGCCTCAGCTAGCCAAATAGAGAGCTGCTTGATTAAATTAGTAGTTAAATTGACACATATGGTACAAGACTAGTGTCAAATCAGTGTGCAAAAAAGTTCAAATGTTTGTTAAGCTTATGGGACTTAACTGTGTGGTCACCAGTCCCTAAACTCAAAAACTACTTATGAACTAACTTATACTAAAGACAACACAAACATCCATGCCCAAGAGAGGATTCAAACCCCCGACAGGGAACGGCCTCGCGAATCGGAGCATAGCGTCTCAATGTGTTTGGCCACTCTGCCGTGGCCAAATCGGTGTGCAACATGTATATGCCGTATGAAAAGTCTCGTTGTTACTGTTGGCTACTGATATGAAGATCTTGAATTAATTTCCAATAACCATCTTGAATTTTCCTTTGGTTGAAAGGTAAGGAGTAGGTTCTACTAACACTCCTGAGGCAAACTGAGCAGCAGCTCAGAAGAAGAAGAAGAAGAAGAAGAAGAAGGAAAAAAATAATAAATAAATAAAATAAAAGGCAGAACAACTGTCACATAGCCTAGTAAGTTGTGTCAAGTCAGAAGTCTTACACCTGCTTAGAAGCTAACAGATTATTATTATTGTTAAGTATTGTTCATGTGAAAAGGTATACAATATCATAAAAACCAAACCTGTTGAAATCTGCACATGCTGCTTTAGAATAACATGGTTAGATATCACTCTGAGCTACAGACAAAGAGAGACAGTATGCAATGGAAGTATGCATTTATACTCCCTCTCCACCTACCTCCCCCCCCCCTCCTCCAAGAAACATAAAACCTGAAGCTGTGTCTTCAGCAGGCAAGGTGATGCGCACTATCTTTTTCAGCAACTGAAGTCAGATACTCAATTAACTCCTCAAGTACTAAAAAGCCATTAATAGTGATGTCGACTGGGATATACTCTGTAGCTAACACAAGTTCATTGAGAGTAAACAGCAGGGGCTGCTCACAAATGGAATGAAAACTGTTTGTTATGTAGACAGAAAGTAAAAATAAAAAGTTCTACTCCATGATAACATGTGTCTATGTGTTCTTCAAGGTCACACAAAGTGTAATGATCAAGTTCAAGTGGGAGCAGCTTGATCATCTGCCCTATAGCTGGACTTGTCACCCTAAATTCTTTGTGTTTGGTATGCTAAAAAGAAATCTCAAAGGGAAGCACATCAATGATGAACTGAAGGACACAGTGGAAGAATTCTGGAAACATACAAGGTGTGATTGGAAAGTTTTAAGAATGGGCTTGTAATTGTTCAATGGTGGTACTTACATACTACTGTGATGCATCTCCTTCAAAATAGTCCCCTTCTGACTGAACACACTGACTCCACCAGTGTTTCCACTTTTGGAAACATTCCTGGAAATTTTTTCCTGGCATGTGATATGGACACACTTTGTATTTGCCTAATCAAGTCAAATTGCTTCCCTTTCAATGAAAATTTCAGTTTAGGAATCAGGTAGAAGTCTGCAGGGACCAAATCAGGGGAATATGGCAGTTGTGGAAGCACAGGAATTTTGAATTTGGTCAAAAATTCAACAATGGAGAAAGCACGATGAGCCAGAGCATTTTAATGGTGTAGCACCCGACTCCTGTCTTTCCACAATGCAGGCCTTTTCTTCCACACCTTTTCATGTAAATGCTCAAGAACACATTTGTAGTATTCCTGGTTAATTGTGTGTCCTCCAGGGGCACATCCGTGATGCACAATACCACTAGAATCGGGGAAAATAGAGAAAAGAAGAAAAAAGTCACCAACATTATCTTCAGCTTCGACCGACTTTGTCATGTTTTTTTTTGTTCGTGGTGAACCTGAAGTCTTCCACTGCAAAGACTGCTCTTTGGTTTCAGGATCATATCCATACACCCATGATTTGTTACCTTTAATTATTCTATTTAACAAATCTGGGTCATTTTTAGTCTGATTAATCAGTCCTTGGCACACTTCAAGTCGGTATTGTATTGGTCAATTGACAAAATGTTTGGAATGAATTCTGCAGACACTTGATGCATGTTCAGATTTTCAGTTAAAATTGACTGAACTGCATGGGAATTTAAATTAAGTTCATCAGTCATCTCCCTAATTGTAAGTCTATGATCAGATCACACAAAGTTGCGAACTTTCACAACATTTTCATTTGTTTTTTAGATGGAAGGACGGTCAAACTGCGGTTCATCTTCAAAATGATTTGTGGCCATTTTTAAATCTGTTGAACCAGATAAAAACATTTTGCTGTCTCATACAATTAACTCCAATAGCTATTTTTAATAGTTTGTAAGTCTCTGGTGCTCATTTCCCAGTTTAAAATAAAATTTCACACAAACTCGATGCTCTGTTTTTACATCCATTTTCACGCACACAGAATCTGGGAACAATGGATGGTGTAATAAATAACTCCATAAAAAAAAGACTAGTTGCAGTAATTTCTGAAACCTATTTTAAGTTATAGTCACAGGTTCCACATCTATAATTCATACCTTTTCATCTGAATACCCACTGTATTATTATTATTATTCAGCTGTAAGAATTGATGTATGATTGGGCTGTAGTCTTAGGTTTTCTTATGTTGTGCATTGTAGGAAAAAAACATTCTTAGTCTATCTACTTACCACTTATTCACCTGCTACATGTGCTGCCCAGATTGTTTTCATTTTCTCTGCAGTCACAATTATGCCTTCTACTTCAATCTTGTCTGCCTTAGTAATTCCCAGCAACTGTATGTATAATTCTAAACTAATAATATACACTGAATGTAAATTTGCTTTTTCTGTGACACTGGAAAAGTACCTTTAAAATCCTGGTAAGTTTGCTACAGACACCTCAGGAAGTTTCACTCTTCTACATACACATTTTACTATCTGTCCAGTAGTACTTTCACTTTCTGTAAATACAGAAACTCATAAACTAGTTCTACGAGTTTCTCGTCAATTTTTACTATTTTCTTGTTTATATGTTTGATGCACATTAGTTTCATGTTATTATAATTTATTTTCAGACATTTTTCAAACTAACTTCATAATCTTCATTAATTTGTTGTTGAAATTAGTCACAAAATATAGCATCATCTTAAAAATTATTTTGATTCAGATTTAACCAATAACACAGATTCTCTCTTAATTTTCCAAGTTTTCAAGGTCAGAAAACTTCCTTACATCCACAAAGAATAGTTTTAGCAATATGGAATCTCCTTGCCTGAATCAATTCCATTCAGGGATTCTCAGTGTCCTCATAAAGTGTAATAAAAAAGGTTGCAATGCCTCACACATTCTTCAAAATACCAATATAACATAAAACTGTCAGCATCCAAACAATTGTTTTGAGCACCACATTGCTTTACTAGGCATTTTCCTTATTGTAGGCAGTATGCCATTGCCTTCTTTCAAACTTTAAACTTATTTACCCTGCCTGTTATATTGCAATAGTTTTACACAAACTTTGAACCACATTTAGAACTTGTCATTTTTCACATTAACAGATAAGTACCAGAAATGAAAACTGATGGTGACTAACAAAAATAATTCTTGGACCAACCTTTGAATTAGTTGCCTGGCACATACCCAGTGAGTCACCAAAGAACATTGCTTGAAGGAAAGCCTTGTTTCTCTATGGCTATTGGCAAATATCATGGAAAAAATGTCAAAAGCTTTTTTTCTAAATTCCATGGAACACAAATAAATCATTCCCTTATACTCATTGCTCCCTTCTATAATTTCAATTACAACTTACCATTCTATTTGTTCCTCTGCTTGAAAAAACCTAAACTTTTATTTCTCTGTAGTTGGTGATGATTGTAGATAATTTTTCAAATATTGCAGAGGAGATACTAAAAGTTATATAGCTTGTTATGTCTCATCTTTCTACTTTTTATGAATACTTTTTAGGAATAATATTTCAATTTTAGAAAATAAAATGCATGTCAATAGGTCACATTTCAAAATTCAGAATAAGTACAAGACTGATTCAGTCATGAGGAACTGGGATCCTCTGCATGAATTCTATAAATAATTTAGCAAGTATCTTTTGCATTTCTTTACTTCCAACTGTAACCATTTCTATTGAAATATCATCAACTCCAGCTATTTAGCATTTTGCCATGTATTGAACAACTTCGCGTGCCCGGTCTGCCATTATTTCCAGTCTCATATTTTCATTATTAACTACACTGACAGAAATAAAAATAAGAACACCATCTTAGAGTTTTCCAGTTCACTCAAGCTTTATTGTTAGAATGGAGCATATGGAGTACATGAAATGATTACATTTACAACTCAATAGCTCAATGGTACTGAAGTATCAGGCATCAATCCATGCTGAAATACCCATATTAGAATGTGGTGTAACCTCCATAGGCAGAAATCCAAGTGCTGATTCTGGCATCCATTTGATCATAGAGATGGTGAATACTGTCTCGGGATACATTACTCCCTGCCTGCTAGACCTGTTCACATAGTTCTGCAAGAGTTGTGGATTTCTTGTCACACATGTCAGCTGTCATCTCATCTTATCCCACGTGTGCTCAATTGGAAATTGTGCCAGTCAGGTAAGTTGCTGCACCGTTTGCAGAGCATAGTAAGTTTCATGTGCAGCGTGTAGGCAACCATTATCCTGTCAGAAGAACACATCACATTCCTATCGAAAGAATGGCAAAAGGACAGATCTTAAAACATTCCTCTATCTCTAAAGACCACAATTTGACAGGATGGTAAACACTTATTTTCTTTCCTTTCTTCCGACACTCTGCACATACTTAGCGACGGTCGGCATTCCCCCACAAATGCCAAAGGTGATCGAGAATTATAGCTTATCGCACCCTAGATCGTAAGGCCTGGGGTGGATCCAGTGTGTCTCGGAAGAACGCACTCTATTAGACAGTGCTGATCAGTCTATGTCACACCCACAAACAATCATCACTCGCGTGCAAGAAGAATCTGCTTTCATCGCCGAAGACCACGACTCACCGTTCCGTCTTCCAAATAATCCTCTGATGGCATCAGTGTAGTTGTGCACGCTGATGCTGTGGCACGAGTAGAAGATGAGCTAGATGTGTCCCACTGCTAGTTAACAGTTGGCAATAGCTCGTGTTGGCACTTTTGGTTTCACAAATCTAACTGTGTTGTGGTAGCAGTAAGATTTGCCACTGCTTTCCTTACAATATGATGATTGTGGAGGTGTCTGCTCTGTATAGACATCCAAAACCTTGTCTATGGGTGTGTGAATGTTCACGTGACCATTGCAACCGGCACATCCAACTTGGGAAGCAATTCTCCAAAAGGACTATCCTGCCACTCAGAAGTCCACAATTTCAGACTCACTCTGTTGGCTGTAGGATGCCCAAGTGTATCATCCGATATCACACTGAGCCTTACGGGTGTAAACATTACCTATTAAAGGATACACACAGATAGTGCTCTGGAAGTTATGTCACTACACTATCATCTACTTTCACCCACGTGGCAACTGTCATCGTCAGATAAAAATCACTGTCATCTTTCCCCCAAGCAGTGCATTTGTGATACTGAATCATATACATATTACAGTAGAACCTCATTTTTACGCTTTTCAGGGGACTTCAGTGTAATGGTGTAAAATGCAGGAAAATGTAAAATGCAGGAAGTAATGTTTTAAATATTAAAATATGCTTCTGGATCAGTCTTGCATTTTCGTAGTTTGTGTGATATATGTACATAATAGACATCTAAATACTCGCCAGGGAGTTGATTATACAATAAAGGTTATCCAAATTTTTACTGTTTTAAGCACCAGACAAAACTGGTAATTTCATGGGAAGTAGAAATTTTTGATGAAATTTCAGTCATTATAATCGAGGATGCTGCTATTTTAAGCGCCAGGCAAACTGGTAATTTTATGGGAAGTAGAAATTTTTTACGTAATTTTATTCATTATTATCGAGGACGCCACTGCTGGGCTATAACACATCTTCAAAATTACCTGAACCGCTTTGATAGATATCGTTTCAACGCCGCTGCCAGGCTATGTAACACATCTTCAAAATTACTGCCTTTTACCGGAATTAATTATTTACATAGTAAAATTCCTACAGTTCCGTTCTTCTTGTATTTTTCGATGTTTCAAATGATAATATTAGAGAATTTATTCACGTTCTCGAGTACAAACATATGCATAAGTATTTTTGTGACATTTGCATAGGATCGGAATCTCTCAGTATTATCGCTTTTTTGAGTTTGTGGGTATTATGATACCCAACTTTGACAGATAAAGTTCTTTATTAATCAGAAATATGTATCACAAAAACAACACAATTATTTATTCTCACTTCAACAAAGCAACTGGTTCTGATTGTTTGAGTACACGCCAGCTGCTCTGGCAAAGAAGCTAGCGGAAAGACGAACTACACTGCCACAAATCAGTGTTATTCTCTCGTCAACAAACCGTGTGAGTACACGCCAGGCGCTCTGCCAAAGAAGCTGGTGAAAAGAAGAACTACATTGCGACAAATCGGCGCGTCGTTAAGTCTACAACGAAACGTGAAATATACGTTTGAATAAACGCAAAGTGTCAAGAAACTCAAATGCGAATAATTTTTAAGCGCTATACTTTAAGGGGAAAGCCATGCTAGTGTCAATTTATGTACATTACGTCATTTTTCTTCACGAGCATGCTTTCAAAAAGTGTAAAACGCGGGAAAAGCGTCAATATGTTAACGCAAAAACGAGGGCGAATTAACATTGCAAACATAGGAAATTTGACGGGACCGACAAAAAATGGTGTAAATGGCGGGAAAATGTAAAAACCGAGAATGTAAAAATGAGGTTTTACTGTATTTATATTGCCGCAAGACCCCACGTTAACCGACTGCAGGCGTGGCGCAAGGGATAGCGGCACTGATTGCGGTGCTGAAGGTCGCCGGTTCATAGGCTGCCGTTTGGGGGCTGCAGCATAAGTCATTGTAGGGTGACGCCATTCTTCACATCAGGTACAAATGACAGGGCAGACAGGAGCTAATGTCTGAAATACCTCTTCCTCAGTGGCGTCGGCTCCCTCGTGACTTATAAGGCTTACATCCATGGCCATAATCTGATGCTCGCTTGGTCTAATAGTTCCGGCTGCCATGCACTGTTGTAATTCTTCTCTCACAATTTGTCTTATAAGAGAAGCGAAGTCATGCTGGTCTTCTACAATGGCCATAGGGACTACTTTCGTGAGTCTGTCATACTTCTTTCGTCCATCCCTCCTTTGTTGCATCTCTTCAATACGCTGGCACCACTTGATGAACTCTTCCATCATAGCGATGTCTTTTATCAGAAGAGCTTGGTACATGTCTTCTGCAATACCCTTCATCAGGTGCGTGATTTTGTCAGCCTCAGTCATATTCGGATTGACTATGTTGCACAGGGCCAAAACATTTTGTATGTACAACTGTGTCGGCTCACCATGTCGTTTGGCCCGATTCTTCAGTGGTTCTTCCGCCGAGTAGATTTGTCACTGGCAGTCTCCAAATGTCTTCTTAAGTTCTGTCTGGAACGTTTCCCAGTCATTCAGCTTCTCTTCATTGTTTTTATACCATTGCTGGGCTGTTACATCCAGGTAGAAATATGGCCAAGCACATTGTATGATCCCACCTGTTATACTTGGCGACTCGGTTGAACCCTTTTAGCCATTTGTTGGGGTCCTGTCCAGCGTCTCCAGAGAACACCGACGGGTGTCTGATGTGCAGCTGGCTTACCGCTAGTTTTGTGTTTATGGTTCTTCTGATGATACGGACTTTCGGAAGGATGTACTCGGAATATCACTTGTATTCTGGTTATAGTCGATGTAAGTAACGGTTTTTATGTTGCTTAATCAGAGCCAGGGTGATGCAGCTGTTGCATAGGATACCCGGCGCATTCACCATAGAGGACGGTGAGCTCAATGTCAATAACGCAAACCCATGTTCTGCTGTTAGTAAAGACGACACGCTGGGAGTGGTGGCGTACTCCTGTAATCCAAGCTACTGGGAGGCCGTTGTGTGGAAGAGATCTGCAAGGCAACTACAGATTTGGTCATTTCGTGAGCTCAGGAACGGCTGTGCATTGATGACACCTTAAGACTGCTTGAAAGGAGCTACATACTTCTCAGCTATGAACATGCAGACAGGTTACTGGCAAATCGAGGTTGACGAAGCTGACAGGGAGAAGACAGCTTTTATTACACCTGACAGCCTCTATGAATTCAAAGTAATGCCATTTGGATTATGTAATGCTCCAGCCACATTCGTACGCATGATGGACAACTTGCTTCAACACCTTAAGTGGATGATGTGTCTTTGCTGTATAGATGACATTGTCGTTTTCTCGAAAACATTTGAAGAACATCTGAGCCGCCTGTCAGACGTCACATACGAAGTTGAGGATTATGAGCTGCCATGGAAACAACAAAAACAAAGAGACATTGTTTACGTCCTCCGCATGAAGCCTTACTACGATCCTGAAGAGCGGATAGGCAAAAATGGCTTCTTGTTCAAGGACTCTAAGGATGGTAATGATACTGATGAAGGCACGACAGGAACGTCTGTCATCGATAATCGTGCAGAAGGAAAGGATTCTCCAGAAGTGCCATACAGAGGACCCATGACAAGATTAAGATGCAGGACATTGCAGCTAGTTCCAAGGGGAACCTAACAGCGGGTCGCTGTTTTTTCAGGAGGGGGAGCAATGCCGCGAGACTCCACGTTAACCAACTGCTGGCGTGGCGCAAGGGATAGCATCACCGACTGCGGTGCTGAAGGGTGCCAGTTCAATCCTGTCCACCGGCAAAAATTTATGTCTTTGTAATTAACATTTCCAGAATGTTCTACATGTTTCTTATGTTCACTTGTAATTTCTAATTGTTTCTTATGTTAACTATTCTTCTAATTTCTGGTACATTCTGTCTGTGTATAAATAGCAGAGCACTCTGCCCGAGAGGCAGTCAGTGCTGCGAGTACATTTCAGTTTGCAATAAACCTAATTTCAGTATAAGTTCTCCTGCGAATGAAGGAGGTGAAGTACTGAGGGAAGAAAAGTTGTGACACATAGTTTTAATTACTTCCTTATGCTTAAATAAATTCTCATAATGTATATTTCTGACTTTAGACTTCAAGAGTCCGGCATTGTCTAATATTTACTCTATATTTTAAAATCCTATGATCACTTGCAACTGGAAAGTGGCTTAGGACTGTCAAAGCCAATAATTTCTTTATTGTTGGTTGAATAAAGTGAATACTTTTTTAGTGGGATCTGTTCTTGCAACATCATTTTCAATTTGTTTTCTTCAGAAAGAATATTTTAAGAACATTTTTTTTGTTAGTTCTAGTAAAGCATGACATATTTGCAAGACAAAGAAAACTACCAGGTGTAATATAAATAATGGGAGAAGTGAAAATGGGACTTCACAGAGTGGTTAGGGTGCTGAGCAGCCTATATGCACAAAGACGAGAACGGACATTATCTTCTTCTCTTTCCCACTGAGTTTAAGACTGATATAAAAATCTCAAGTTTCCAGTCAAGTAAGTTCACTGATAAGACATGATACTTCATTGAGTGAAACTTGCATTATCATCCGGTGAACTGTTCTTGACACTATCCTAGAAGATGATGGGAGTGGCACTCAACAATATGTTGCATCACTTTGCTGAATTCCTTAACTGCAAACAAAAATTTTAGATTAAGGGAAATGTTTCTATCTCTTGAACAATCTCCTCCCCTGGAGAGAGAGAGAGAGAGAGAGAGAGAGAGAGAGAGAGAGAGAGAGAGAGAGAGGGGGGAAGTCACCCACAACATTGTCTAAAAACTTAGCTACATCTATCTACATATCAACTTTTCAATACTTCATACTTTATTCCTTCCATTTCTAATATTGTACTTAAAATTTACCACTGAAGAATCATTCTGCAGCTTCAATCTTATTTTCATTATTATCAAATTTTATATATCTGTGTGTGTGTGTGTGTGTGTGTGTGTGTGTGTGTGTGTGTGTGTTTGCTGTCACTACCGGTGCTCCTTCGCCTGGTAAGTAAACTACGTCTATTTTTTTTTTTTTTTTATTTTTTTTTTTTTTTTTTTTTTTTTTTACATGTTATTCTGTCAGAGATTCTTTCAATATTAAATTTAATGTCCCTAGTATATATGCTGCTTCCAAAGTTCTGACATCTGCTTCCAGATACAATCAATTAAAGTCCACAATATTTTGGTGGACAGCCATTCCATTATCATGTGTTTCTGATAGAATGAAGTGTCTGTTGAAGGCTCTTGGTATTTATACCATCTGATCCAGAGTTGAAAACTTGTCAACCCTGTGTCAAGCTCAGTGGTGGGGATGCGTGCAGCTGTGATGGTGGAGAGGATAGTCTCAGTTGCTATCCACCCACTGTCTCATAGTATCTCCCATTAGGATGTCAATATTTCTTTTAAACAGAGCTTAGTTTTGACTTCCGTGCCTTTTGGACTATTTGGCAAACAAGGAGAAAAGCAATAGATTCAACAAGTAGTGTAGCAAAGCACGTCTACATCTACCTATATTTACATACATACTCTGCAAGCCAGCACATGGTGAATGGCAGAGGGTGCCTCATCCCATAACTGGTAATTCCTTTCCTGCCCCACTCCCAAAAGGAGCAAGGAAAAAAAACAACTATTTATATGCCTCAGTATGGGCCCTAATTTTTCTCATTTTTATGGTACTTACGTGAAATACAAGTTGACAGCAGTAGAATCACTTTGCAGTCACCTTTAAATGCCAGGTCTTTCAATTTCCTCAATAGTTTTTCCCTCTGTGGATTCCCACTTGAGTTCCTGAACACTTGCATACCGAGTGAACCTATCAGTAACAAATCTGACAGCCCATCTCTGAATAGCTTACATGTCTTCCTTTAAACCAATCCACTAGGGATCACACATGCTAGAATAGTACTCAAGAATGTGTCATGCAACTGTTCTATATGCAGTCACCTAACACCTAATGTACTAAAGTCACTCAATGTTGACACCTGTACACCACGGCATCATCAGCAAAGAGCCACAAACAAATTGCTACTCACCCTGTCTATCAGATTCATTTATGTAGATAGAAAATAACAACAGTCCTACCACACTTTCCTGGGGCAGTCCTGACGATACCCTTGTCTCTGATGAACACTCACTGTCAACGAGAACATACTGGAGTCTATTACTTAAGAAGTCTTTGAGCCACAATCATATCTGGGAACCTGTACAATATGTTCATTGTTTTATTAGCTATTTGTAGTGTGGCACAGTATCAAACGCCTTTTGAAAATTGAAGAATATGCAATTTGTCTATTGCCCTTCACCCATGGCTTGCAATATATCATGTGAGAAAAGGGCAATGTATAGACAGAAGCTTTTACATCTCAAGGAAATTTATTATATTCAAACTGAGAATATGTTCAAGAATTCTGCAGTTACTTTAATGTCATTGGTCTATAATTATGTGGGTTTGTTTTCCACCTTTCTTAGAAATAGGAATCACTTGAACTTTTTTCCAGTCACTTGGGACTGGGCCAAAGATTCATAATACTTGTCAGCTAAGTAAGGAATTAATGTCATAGAGTACTCTTTGTAAAATCAAACTGGGATTCCATACGTGTCTGGAGAAGTATTTGTTTTAAACTCTCTCAGATGCTTCTCTACATCAAGGATACCTATTACTATTATTATGACCTCCACTTGAGAGTACATGTGATGGTCACATGACAGTAGGTTTGTATGACCTTCCTGTGTCAATGTGTTCTTAAATGTCACATTTAATGCCCAGTTTACACGATGATCGCGCTAGTAATAAATAGATCATGTTGTGTGCCATCCAGCGATGCAAACGTGGAACTACTAGCATTTCGTGAGCGCAGACGGCGTTTCATACTAGCTAGTAGGCTTTAGAACAGGTTCTAAATTTGCTAGTAGCGAAGTGGGTGCGCATGTGTAGAAGTGAATTCGTTGTGTGGTTTTCTTGTTTATGTGTGGAAATAGCCACATCATTACTGAAATTGCTTGCTTTGTTGGAGTGATATGTCTTGCATCAGTGGATTGGAACAGAGCAGGAATTCCGCTTTCGATTGAGGCATACAAGGTCACTGCAGAAAATCCTCTCTGTTGTAAGAAGGTACAATGACTGTTATTTATGAAGAAAATAACAGAAAAGTGTAGATTTAAATGAATTTTGAATATGTCTTGTTGATTAACTTCATATTTTTAAAATTCTATAATTTTTAGCCTGTCAGAAAGTCAGTTGGCATAATCTAATCCACGAGTGACTGGATAGAGGCCACTGTTATCCATGCCAAAGGTGTACATACCAGCAATTATAGGTGGTCATAATGCGCTGTCCAATCAGTGTACTTCTCCAGCGCATAATGAAAAATGGTTCCTAGTGAATTCTCTGTCACTAAACCTTGAAAAAACACACTATGTGCAGTTTAAGTCTTGTAAAAATGTTTACTGCCAGTATATGCCTAAAGTATGATGACAAGAAGATGGAAGAAGTTGGCAGTGTCAAATTATTGGTATTACATCTTGCCAATACGTTTCAGTGGGAGAAGCATACCACAGAACTGCTGACAAGTCCCTATTTGCTATGTGAATGTTGTCAGACATTGGAGATATAAAAATACAAGAGCTAGTGTATTATGTGTACTTTCATTCCATAATGTCATACGGGATTTTTTGGGGTAACTCATCAGGCTGTAATATATCAGCCGAAGACACTTTCGTTCAGAAACTTTGCTGATGGAAGCATTCGTGTACGCCAGTGTCCAGCCGGCCTCGGGGACGAGACGGAGCCAGCAGCAGACAGGAGCATGCAGGTAAATGACATCAGTGGATGCAGGGAAGAGAGGCCCTTGCAACAAAAGGGACACAATGGCATGTGTGCAGAGAAAGCCCTTGTCTGCAGATACCAGAGGAGTCGTTTCCAAAAAAGTGATGGAATCGTAGATAAACTGTGGACCCCAGCAGACAGAAAGAAGAAACCAAACCCTTGCAGTGCACACGTACATGAGTGGGAGAGAGCCTGGCTTGCATTATTGATAAAGTGGTTCCACAAAAACAATGTTTCTGGCCAGGGTGGAAGACACTCATACATGGCATTCGAGACTGGCCTAGCACAGACAGCTGCCACAAATAACTGTTTTTTTTTTTTTTTTTTTTACCAAGAAGGAATGCAGAAGATAAAAACAACATGCTTAAAATGTGGGAAAGACGCAAGTTCGAACAGAAAATTTCCACCGGGGACTGAGAGGCTTTGTCGTGAAAACAGTGATCAGCTATTGGATGACATTGTAAAACCAACCCACCAATCAAAGAGCCAAAGAGATGCAAAAATGAGGAGAAGCTGTAGTTGGTGCAGGAATAGGACTTAGTGAGAAACCGCCAAATGACACTTGGTCCGATGGCAGAGTAGATATGCAGGCAGCTCCCGCCTTGGCAGACACACCACTTTGACTGTGACGGCTTCGCTCAGGCGCCATGCTGCACCACTCAGCTGCAAAGCCAGGGAGTGCAGAGCAGGAGTGGGCTATGCTGCAGCGATTGCCGTACTACCAATGTGCACGCACACTGCACCACGCCGATCCAACGCCTGACACCCACGTCAAGTTAATGCTGGTGAGTAGGAAATTACCTCCCCTTTCCCCATTTATATGAGTTGTGTCCACACACAGTCAAATCGGCCCTGAGAGGTTACTGTTTTTCAAATATTTTAATAAATAAAACTAAATTAGATGTGGTAATCCTCTGTGTAAACTGTTCTGTTGTCAAATCAATCCCTTGAATCCAATGTCCATGGCAGTCTAGTTCCATAACTACTCATTATATTTTTATTTTATTTTACTGCAGAGTGGGAGTTATTCAGGGAGAGGTTTGATTTACCACAAGGCCAAGTTAAAGTTTTCCGAGCCCAAATATTTGCAGTACAAATCATTTGCAGTGTCAACTCCACAACGTACTGCAGAGGGCTAGTTAAGCAACTGGGGATACTAACTACTTCTACCCAATACATTTATTCTACAATGAAATTTGTCATTTTTTCCCCAAACCAACAGCTCAGTTCATGTGATAAAAACTAGAAACAAAAATAACTTTCACAAAGATTTAAAGTCACTTACTTTGACTCAGAGAGGTGTCCATTATTCAGCAATTCATGTTTTAAATAACATGCCAGCAGGCATAAGAAATTTAACTCACATTAAAGTTCAGTTTGAAAAGAATCACATAGGATTTTTTGGTGGCCAACTCCTTCTACTTCATTGATGAATTTCTTTGCAGAAGGAACTACTGTGTGTATGTTATTGTATACAATATTCACAAATATGAATACTGTGTTCAATCTGCCTTTGACAGTGATCTTGTACAGTAAAATAAAATAAAAAAGCCTAAGAACTATCTTATGCACTTAGTATATTCAACATTTAGAATGTAGTAACAAGTTTTATGTCCTTTAAAATGTAAATATTCTTACGATTTTAAGAATTTGTTTTTCTGGTCGATTTCACATCCACAAGGGCAATTACATTTGGGATCTGTGGAAAGTACTTTCAGACTCTGATTTCATTTTGTATTTACTCTGTATCTTGATTTCTGACATGTTCTAAATCGAAGAGGATCTCCTCAGTTTGGATCAACTGGAATGAAAAGTACATCTCATCTAATCTTGCATTTGATCATAATTGCTCTACCTCTGACCTGTTAAGGAATAGGATGTTTGTCGATGATATCTCTTATTCATTTTGCCACTGCAATGCTGTACAGCCTGCTTGTGAAAGACCCACAAGGACGGCATGGAACCAATTGTGAGCAGCAGTAGGGCATCAATATATCACCTAGTAACGCATCTGGCTTATCTGTCTGGGCCTTTCATTGGCATGTGTATGCAGCACATACAAATATCAGATGATTTCTTCTGTTGGTTGAAAGAGCTAGGGCTGCAGGAGACTGACATTATGGTCAGCTTTGATGTCGTCTCACTTTTCACTTGAGTCTCTCTGAGAGATTGCATAAAACTGAGCTAACAGAGCTCTGCACACATCTTATGACATCAACTTATATTGTTTCCAATGGTCAATACTATGTGATGACCAGTGGCATAGCCAAGGGCAGCCCTCAAACAACAGTTCAAAATATAGACATACCTAGGTGCTTTTCATCTTTTATCAAAAGGTACTTCATAATAAAAATCATTAAAACCGATTCACTAATCTCTAAGTTATTGCAATTTTTCCAGTTTTGCTCCCATTTTGGAAGGACTGTTTAACCCCTTAAATATGTTTTACTGCCCCTAAAAAGAGAAGAAAAAAATGTGTCCCTTAGTTTTTCATGTATTATCACATACCCAAATTCATAAAAATCAGAGAGTGACACTTTCGTAGGTTTTCTTGTCATTTAAGAATATTGATGTCCCAGCAAGTGGCATGTATCTCTAGGGCCTACAATACATTAACCTGAGAGGGACCAAAGAGTTTGGTAAGGCATATAAACTGTGCAAAATATTGGCAGAGACGAGATCTTAGTCTTTGTGAATTGCAGCACCCGTGATTTATGACCAGTTCACAGGCTGATCACAAGCTAGCACACATCTCACATATTGAGTCAATATTTCTGTTTGTCAGTCTGTCACCAATAATACATTCCAAACAAACTTTGAATCATGCTGCTATATGAAGAGCAAATTGATGAGTAATCTGTACATATTCGTCACACTTGAAGTGATACATAATTATTATTGTGACCTTTAGGTGACTTCAAAATGTATGTCATGAAAATGTGGAAACTGTTATCTACCTCGTTAGTTTCTGATCATTATTGAGATCTAATTAATGAAACCCCCTCCCCCACTCACAGTTATCAGATACACCTTTTGCAGACACTGTTAAGATACTTACTACAATGTTGGTGTGAAAATGTTAGTTCACACAGAAAATATATACACAGTGCTTGATGTCTGACAATTCATCTACTAAAACTAACCTAGGCCTATACCAGTGTAGCTTCCACATGCAAAATAATGTGTAAATATGACATTGGCCATTTTTCTACAGGACTAGAATTCAAACCTCTGTTTGTGAAATTAGGTACCACAACACAATCTTTGAATATCTAAGCTGCTAAAGTACAAAACAACAGTAAACTAAAAAAATGGGTCATAATATGAGATAAAGGGTCAAAAAAAAATTTCATGCCCCTCTGCCTTTTTTCTCGGACTGGACTCTTATTCGTGACAATTCTCCAACCCCTTATACACATAACAAGGAGGATATCCTCCAGGAATTGAATATACTTGTACAAACAAGAAACTAATGATGCCTTCCAAGTCACTGTATGTGTGCCCCACCTCAATGATTGGAGCACCCTCATTCAGTGGCGTAACTAGGACTTGGCTTTGGGGAGGGATAGATCTGCATGATGAGCAAAATTTTAGTCAGTTTCCAGACAGACTACCATCTACCACTCCCACTGAAGATTAATTCACTCCCATCCAATGGAAGCTTATGGTAAAACATCCCGAGTTTCCAATCCTTACCTTTACCAGATTGCTGTTATACGATTTCTTTCTCTCTTTCTTTCTTTCTTTCAAGGATTCTGGGGGGGGGGGGGGGGTGTTCTATCCCCCTCATCCCCCCCCCCATAGTTATGCCACTGCCCTCATTGGTTAAATGCCCAAACTATTGCTCCCTGACCAGTACTGGATACACCAACACCGGTCAGTGTTATGCCGCACATGAAAGCCAAGGCTGAAACATGGCATAATCCACTGTGCACACCGCAAAGATCAGAATTATGTAAGACTGGTCCATTTCCAATTACTATACTACTTCTTGATGACTTTACCCAAAATATGATGTTCATCTTATACAACAAATAGTTCATAGGACTGATGTTGGTACCAACCATTACCACATATTTATGTAATTATAAATATTTATTGATACAAAAGCACAAAATGACCAGCACATAGTATGTGTAGACAGGAACCATGCATAAAGTTTCTGAAACTAGTGACAACAGCCAATGTCATAACTATGTGCTGTACATGAGGAGTGTGATGTACATAACTTACTACTAACAATTCTAAACACAATCACATAATTACAATGATATACTGTGGAGCATAAAATTAGTTTGAGCAGTTAAAACAACAATACTTTGCAATCACTCTGATAAGAAACTGACATATGGTGACAAGTTCCATAATGAGAAATACCTGACAAGGAATGGTAGGCATCCAGATTCACTGCACACTAAGGAAAATATATGCATTAGTATGTTCTCTGGAATTCTTCTTCCCCAGTCACTTTGTGGCTCTGTAGCTTCATCCGTGGCGCTGAGTGACTCTTCATCACTATGCGTAGGAAGAGTATGGCTTGAATGTCCTTCATTTTCAGAATGGCGTGTCTCCCTTTTAACAGAATTTTGTTCTGTCAAACGGGGACTTTTTGACATGACTATCGGAGTTGTCATAGCCTCAGTTCAACAGTATCAATGTTACTTAAAATTATTTTATGCTCAAGGGATACACTGTTTTACAGGCTATCCAGTTGTATGTAAATGGCTTAACAGCTTCTTATCAGTACAATTTTCTCTTTTGTAATCATGCTATACAATTATTTGTTAGAGCTTGTAAAGATGCTGCACTTATTTCATCAAGATAATTTCCATTGTTTCTCAACAATACAATTACAAGAATTTCATGTTTTTAATCATAGGTGTTTCCATATTTGTTGGACATTCAAAATTATTTCTGTTCCCTTTGTTGCTGGTAAACAGTTACTAAGACTGCTTGGCAAAAATCTGTTAACTTCCATATATTCAAAAGCAGCTCACGGTAGATTTCCACATTCTTATATAGCAATATTCCAATTTTTATTTTTCAGTCCACTGAGTTGTTGTTGTGTTCCTAAGAGAGAAGAAAACACAAGATAAGAAAATATCAGAGCCTGTAAAATTTTTGTTTTCGACATATATTTTAAGCCAAATAATACTGAGATTTCATGTGCAAGGCAGACTAACAACCTTTATACTGGAATTTAAATTCACATCTCTACCTTTTGCAAGCAATGCTCAAGAGTAGAACACCACCCACAGAAGGCACAGACAGGTGTTGGAGAATTCCAATTTAGCACAGAGTTAACCTGTCATAAATAATCTCATGCATTATTACAAAGTAAACTTATTCATTTTGGAAAACGTGAGAGTATTATTATATGCTAACTGAATTGGAAGGAAAATTTTCTTGGGAGAGCTATAAGATTACAAAAGAACAAAATGGCTGGTTGGTACATACAACAGGAAGTGAAATGACATCACTACTAAAAGCAAATTTACTCTTTTCTTCTTCTATTCCCTCCCCCACTTTTTTTTTAAATCCCTTAGCTTCACAAGATTGGCAAAGACACCTGTATTTGGCAATGTTATTGGTAGAGGGAGCCAGATGCCTTTCCTGTTGCCACATCTCCTCTATCAGTCAACAGTTTGTGCAAACCCGTCTGTCAGAGTACCTTTGAAATGTTTGTAAATCCTGTACTGAGACAGAATGTGGGTACTGCCATGGTATTTACCTAGTTAATTTGGAAAACTGCCTTCTGAGACAGTCAACACTCTGGGAATCATTGTTAATCCATTGAGAAGCTTAGATAAAAAAAAAGAACTTTTGATATGGAAGGTATTCTCATCAATCTAAATCTTGGAAGTGAAAAGTGTTATCAATCTGCTATCTGTGGAGGTCAGACAAATGTGGAAATAACACACACATATCCTTTGGGGGAAATGAAAGAAAGATTTGAGAAGCTTAGAAAGTAAGGGCTGGTCACTAAGACTTTTAGATTAGAGGCAGTCTTCTGTTTTGAGGGTTACTTT
The DNA here is from genome assembly GCA_026315105.1 of Locusta migratoria. Taxonomy (NCBI): domain Eukaryota; kingdom Metazoa; phylum Arthropoda; class Insecta; order Orthoptera; family Acrididae; genus Locusta; species Locusta migratoria. Next base: position 75,824,438 of record CM048755.1, on the reverse strand, counting down.
CCAATCTCTCTACTTCCTTCCTGAGAAAGGAACCAAAATTCAAAAAGTTACAGAAGGTTTATTTACTTTGTTTTACTGTTGAAAATATCTACCAATAGTGCTGGAATTTTCCTCCTGAAAATAACTACCGATCAGCCACTGCGTTCATAAGTAATTTTATTATTCAGTAACACTGTGCAACATGCATCCACAGTTATATGTAAGTGTGAATTATATGCTCTCTGCTAGATTAATTATACTAAAATCAACATGTTGTATGTGTGTGCGCGGACACACACACACACACACACACACACAGGAACTTAATTTTTAAGTTACTATTTATGAAGCAACAGTAAGATTGTGAGTACTATAAGTGTTCTCATGGGAAAGGTATAAAATGTGTCTCATTCATGATAGACATGCAAGTTTGTTCAAACATCTTTTCATATCAAATTACATTAAGAGTGATATAAATTAGAAAATACTGGTATGAAATACACTCACTTGCGCAAAATTGAGTGAGAGTAACCAAATTTGCCATACATTAGAATTAGTGAGCATGGTGCTAATATGTTAATGGGCAATGTTCACATAAAAGGGATACTAGGGAGTGGCTGGTGTTAACCTTGAATGAATTATACAAACATATAAGAAACACATAACAATAAAATTACGAATATATCAATGTGTATTCCACAGTAGAGGCTGTTGCACATGAAGTGCACCATAGTTAGTGTTCAACAACATTTCAAACAATTAAGGTATTTAAATAGGCCATCTACATAGATACTCTGCAAGTCACATTGAAGTGCATGGCAGAGGGTTTATAGAACCACTTTTATATTTCCCTACAGTTCAATTCCTAATAGCTCGCAGGAAAAAGTACACCTAAATCTTTGTGTTTTTGATCTGATTTCTCATACTTTATTAAGCAGATCATGTCTCCTATGTAGGTGGATGCTAACAAAATATGTTTGCATTTGGATGAGAAAGTTGGAGAATAAAATTTCACAAATAGATCTCACCACAACAAATAACATCTTTCTTTTAATGATTTCCACCCCATTTCGTACAGCATTTCCATGACAGTCTCTCCCCATATCACAATAATACAAAACGAGCTGCCCTTCTTTGAACATTCTCTACATAGACCGTCAGTCCCACCTGGTGTGGATCCCACAATGAGCAGCAATACTCCAATAGGCAGTTTCTTTAGCAGAACTGTTGCATCTTAAGTGTTCTGACAATGAAACATAGCCTTTGGTTTCCTTCCCAACAATATTTTCTGTGTGTTCATTACAATTTAAGTTGTTCATAATTGTTATTCCTAAGTATTTAGTTGAACTGACGGCCTGTAGATTTGACTGATTCATCATGTAACTGAAGTTTAATGAATTTCTTTTACTGGTCTTATGGATGAATTCACACTTATCGTTATTAAGGGTCAACTGCCAATTTTTGCACCATGCAGATATCTTATCTACCGTAAATCATTTTGCAGTTGATTTTGATCTTCTGGTGACTTTACTAACCAATAAATGATAGCATTATCCACAGACAGTCTAAGAGAGCTACTCAGATTGTCTTCTAAATTGTTTATAAAAATAAGGAACAGTAGTGGCAGTATAACACTTCTCTGAGGAACACCAGATATCACTTCCGTTCTGCTCGATAACTTACTATCAATTACAACGTACTGTGTCCTTTCTGACAGAAAATCACGAATCCAATGACACAACTGTGGCAATAGTCTGTAAACACGCAATTTAATTAGAATACGCTTGTGAGGTACAGTGTCCAAAGCCTTCTGGAAATGTAGAAATACGGAATCTACCTGGCATACCTTCTCGATAGCACTCTTCATATTACGTGAGTAAAGAGCTACCTGTGTTTCACAGAACAATACTTTCTGAATCCATGTTGACTATGAGTCAATGAGTCGTTCTCTTTGATGAAAGTATACATTCTAAAATTCTGCTGCAAACTGACATAAATGATATAAGCCTGTAATTTTGCGGATCACTCCAACTGTCTGTCTTGAATATAGGAGTGACCTGCGCATCTTTCCTGTCTTTGGGTATAGATCATTTGCTGAGCAAGTGGTTGTATATGGTAGCTAGGTATGGGGCTATTGCATCAGTATACTCTGAAAGGAACCTAATTGGTTAAGTGATTTACGTTGCTTTAATACTCCAGGGATATCTACTTCTAAATTCTGCATGCTGGCAGCTGTTCTCGATACAAATTCTGGAGTATTTGCTTCATCTTCTTTGGTGAAGGAATTTCGGAAAGCTGTGTTAAGCAATTCTGCTTTAGCAGAACTGTCATCAGCAGCATCACCATTTCTATTGTGTTATGAAGGTATTGATTGTGTTTTAGCTCTAGTATATTTTACATAAGACCAGAATTTCTTAGTAATCTCTACCAAATTATGTGACAGGGTTTTGTTGTGGTAATTATTGTTAGGTTTTGCTGTTCCACAAGGCTTAGTAGGATTTGTTCTAGTGTAGCCATTTCTTCTGATATATCTTGAAGTGGTAGTGCAGAAAATCCCTGACTCGTCGCCATTTAAGTATTGTAACTTCACATAACATTTATTAACACAAAGTAATTCACATGACAATTTGTAACACAAAGAATAGTACAATCAGTTCTCTGCAAAGTGTTTAGAGCAAGCGCATTACACAGAGTGCCCGCCGACCACATGTGCTCCGGCCGTCTCCGCACCTGGCCGCTCAGATGGCGCTGATGTAGTAGCTTGTGCATAGCAGTGCCTCAATTTCTAGCACTTGCAAGCTCAGTGGTTAGTTTGAATATTGCACAGTGTACATAGCATTAAGATTTAAGAATTCATTCATGCAGGAGGACCATACAATCATGCCTTCATTAGATAGTCACACTAACTCCGAAATCGAGGACATAGTAATAGGCATAACCGGTGTAGAGAAGCAGCTGACAGAGTTGAAAACAAACAAGTCACCAGTTCCAGATGGGGTACGAATCCAGTTTTACAAAGAGTACTCTGTGGCATTGGCCCCTTAACTTGCATTTATCATGAATCTTTGATCAAGCACAAAGTTCCAAGTGACTGGAAAAAGGCACAGGTGACTCTCGTGTATAATTAAGGCAAAAGAATTGACCTACAAAATTACAGACTATATCATTAACATAAGTTTGCTGTAGAATTCATGAACATATTCTTAGTTCCAATATAGTTACTTTCCTTGAGAGAGAAAAGCTTCTGTCCATGCATCAGCATGGATTTAGATAGCATTGATTGTGCAAAACTCAGTTTGCCCTTTTCTCTCATGACATCTTGTGAGCTATGGATGAACAGCAACAAGCAGACTGCACATTTCTCAATTTTTGAAAGTCATTTGACAAGGTGACACAATGTAGACAGCTAACAAAAATACGAGAATATGGAATATGTACCAAATATATAAGTGGCTCGAAGACTATGTAAGTACTAGAACAATGCATGTTGTCCTCGATGGCTTGTGTTCATCAAAGACTAGGGTATTGTCATGAGTGCCCCAGGGAATTGTGATAGGACTGCTATTATTTTTTGTGTGTATAAATGATCTAATGGACAGAGTCAGTTGCAATCTGCGGGTGTTTGCTGATGATGCTGTGGTGTACAGTAAGGTGTCGTCATTGAACGACTGTAGTAGGATGCAGAATGAATTGCACCAAATTTCCAGTTGGTGTAAGGAATGGCAGCTAGCTCTAAATGTAGAAAAATGTAATGTAGATGAGTAGGGGAAACAATCCCATAATATTTGATTACAGCATTACAAGTGTGCTGCTTGAGAGAGTAGCATCAATTAAATATCTAGACGAAATATCTAGCGATATGAAATGGAATGACATATAAGGACAGTCACAGGGAAAGTGGATGGTAGTCTTTGGTTTATTGGGAGAATTTTGGATTCCTCTGTAAAGGAGACTGCATATAAAACTCTTGTATGACCCCGTCTTGAGTATTGCTCAAGTGTTTGGGAACCCGACCAGATTGGTTTAAAGAAATACATTGAAGCAATTCAGAGGCAATCAGCTACATTTGTTACTGATAGGTTCGATCAATGCGTGAGTGTTGCCGAAATGCTTCGGGAACTTAAATGGAAGTCGCTGGAGGAAAGGTAATGTTCTTTTCAAGAAACACTGATGAAGAAATTTAGAAGGCCGGAATTTGAAGCAGACTGTGAAACAACTCTACAGCCAGCAACCTCCATTTTGCATAAAGAACACAAAGCTAAGATCAGAGAGATTACGGCTTATACAAATATATATAAAGCATTCTTTTTCCCTCATTCGATATGGGAGTGGAACAGTAAAGCAAGTAACCAGTAATGGTACTGAGTGCCCTCAATCATGCACCTTTGGGTGGATAGAACAGTATGTACAGTATGTAGATAATAAGGGAGGAAGTGGAAAAAACACTGGCTCCAGTCTCTCACAGTCCAGTTGGGCCAAAATTCATGAAACAATCAAGGCCATAGCAAGTTTAAGTTCCTAAAGCACAGTGTCATGAACCTGATTGTACCCCAAGGAAGACTGACGAGGACATGGAACAACCAGATAGTATCTTTTCACTGTGGGCAACCAGATCATGTGGTACACTACTGCAGAGAGTGGCAGCAAATATTTGCTGATTCCTGTTCCACCAAGCTACAAGCAGACCTACACAGACTCCATCCACTGAATGAAAAAGAAAGGCAAGAGGATGTATTACAAGAATAATATAGATCACCATCATCACAAGCTAGCTGCTGAAAAGGGTGGTCCCCAACACAACAATCAAGGTCTCAATTGCCTTTTAGGAGATACAGCCAATGCCACATGGAAAACTACATGGTGCGACCTTCCAACAAACAGCAAAATCTTCTTGTGTCAGTTACTGCTAAAATGGCAGGAAGCTACACCAACATTCTTATAGACAGTCGCCCCACATAATCTTTTGCCAACTCAAGAGCATCATATTCTCTAATTTCAGAGAAGTACCATCGCCAGTTGCAGAAGACCACATTTGCCAACAACAAAAGCACCCAGCTGAAGGTGACTAATGGAAGGTAGGCTATGTGTAGCCTACAGAAAGATGCATTATTTGAATCTGTATAAATGCTAAAATGCAGCCCTTTGAATTACTCACTTTAGAAGAACGCATTCACAATATCGGATGGGACTTCCCAAGGGATTCTCAAGGAATTTTAGTTTGGGGTTGCACAGAGACTATGTTAGGCAAAATGAAAGTCTATGGAGAAGGAAGATAGGAATCCTAGTGTGTGGAGGATATTTGTGCTGGATGAAGTGGTTATTCTTGCAGTCAATACTTCAAAGGTAACTGTCATGTGTCATGCAACACATCAGCCCATGGACTTCATAGTGGAATGTAATAGTAGATGACCACTGGAGAAAGAATTATTTGTTCCAGCCTCTGTTGTCTCATTCAAAAATGGAATTGGGAAATTGTGGATAGTTAACTGCCGCAAAGAGCCACACCTCCTTCCAAATGGCATGTGCATTACAAGGGCTCAGCTGTTAACCGAAGGGCAGCTAAGTGTCAGACGTCTTTTGTGACAAGTTTACAGGTGAGATTAGTGCTGGACTAACAGGGAAAGATACTTGCCATTCTTCAAGAGTTCTCTGAGTGTTTCAACCCACAAGTTAAGAGCAAGTCAAGCCAGTTGTACGTTAAACACCGAATTAACATTGGCGACCATCAGCCAAAGAGCACATCGTATGTCAGCAACAGAACATTGAATAATTCATGAAGAGATAGACAAAATGAAAGATGTCATCAGTCAACCATCTCAGAGCTGTTGGTCATCACCGGTAGTTCAAGTAAAAAAGAAGAACAGTAGTTGGTGGTTCTGTGTTGACTACAGGGTACTTAAACGGATAACCAAAAAAGATATTTACCCTCTTCATAAATCAACAATACAATGGACTGTCTGAGGGGAACTAAGTTTTTGTCAACCTTGGACCTGTATACAGGTTTTTGGCAAATATAAGCCGATGAGGCTGATCATGAGAAATCTGTGTTTGTTACCCCAGAGGGCTTGCACCAGTTTAAATAATGACATTGGGCCTGTGTAATGCAAAGGCAATGTCCGAGCAGGTGATGAAAAATCTTTTACTAAAACTCAAGTATTTTTGTTACTTAGATGGCATTATAGTATCCTCTGAAACTTTTTAAAAACACATAAAAAGACAGAACTGTTCCTATGTGTCTCAGACAAGGTGGCCTAAAACTTCATCCACAGAGTATCTGTTTTGTGCAAACGAAATCACAATACTTGGACCTCTTGTGTCAAATGAAGGTGTGTGGCCTGATCCAGAGAAGGTAAGCTCTATAATGGAATTTCTTAGACCTAAAAATACAAGTGATGTGAGAGGCTCCCAGGACTGTGTTCTTACTACCGGTGTTTTATTAAAAACTTTAGAGCTATTAAAAGGTGATTTACTTGGGCAAATCTCAACAACATTCTTTTGATATCCTCCAAGAGCTCTGATGAGTGACTATTCACTTAGTCTGTAAGACATGAGAGTAACTTCAGAGTTGCATACAGATGCTAGTGGATAAGCACTTGGTGCTATTTTGGTACAAATCTTGGATGGAAAAGAGAAAGTAATGATTCCAAGACACTAATGAAGGTGAGAGAAACTAAATTACAGACAAGAGTGTCTACCTGTTGCTTGGGCCCTCTGCAAATTTTAACAGTATCTCTACGGTAGGCCATTCACAGTCTTCCCAGATCATCATTCGCTTTGTTGGTTATCAGGTCCCGAGGACCTATCAGGATGACCTGCCAGATGGGCACTATATCTTCAAGAGTAAGACATTACTGGGGGGGGGGGGGGGGGGGCAAGAGTGGAAGGAAACACCAAGATGCGGACTTTCTCTTAAGAAATCCAATGGAACATCAGCAACAAAATCAGGAAGAGAACAACTATCTTCCTGCATTCCATGATCTTTCTGTTGAACAGGACACCAAAATATCATAGATTCATTGATCAGAGTGTGAAAGGAGAATATAAAATAATTAATGCATTACTTAGCAAGAAATTGCTACTAGTGATTCCCAAACACATGTGCTTGGGGATTCTACAGAAATTCCAAGGTGTTGGGATTGATCTACTCATACAATTTCCAACTTCTACTAGCAGTCATAAGTGGAGTATTGTTTATCTTGATTATCTACCCTGATATGCCATCACAAAAGCTATGAAAACAGCTGCAGTAGCAAAATTCAATGTAGAAGACCTCGTACCGGAACAGATTGAGGAAAAGTTTTTCAATTGTGACTTGGGGCAGAGATAAACAATCAGTGCAACATTACACATAGCATGAAGACTAACTACCATCCTCAAACTAACAGGCCCAATGAATGACTAAATTAAGACTTTGGCTGACATGCCATCCATGAATGTCAACATCAAGTAGTGCAACAGCGATGAAGTGTTGTCTTTCATAACATTTGCCTACAACATCGTCAAACAAGAGAGCACTGTATTTACTCCATTCATCATCTTGCACACTCATGAAGCAACAATAACGATGGATACTGTCTTTTCAAGTTCAGCTGACGATAATTACATCAGACAATTATTATGCAAGGCTGAAAAGGCTCACCAGTTGGATCTACTCTGTAGCCTACAGGCTCGGGTAAGGATAGTCACAAGTGGACATGAGCCTTTGTCCCATTTTGCTCCAGCCTCGTGACCTTGTCTGGATCTTTATTCATGTTAGGAAGGCTGGTCTGTCCAAGAAGCTATTCAGATGTTACTCTGGACCATACAAGGTCAAAACACAGATACTTGACATTACAGGTCGTGTCCTGCAAATGAAGCCATACAGAGGCCCCATGGCTCAGGATAAATTCAAAGTTCCAGTATGTCTAAACAAGGTGAATGCCAACGAAAGTGATAAAGTTGATATAAGTCTGATGAGGCCCATTGCCCAACTGAGCACCAGCCATCAGGAGCTGCAGTCTGCATGGCCGACAATTCATTTCCCACAGCAAGAAGATGTGATCATCATTTTGCAAATGAAATGCCAAAAGGCAGCAAATGTTTGATCTAGTGGATAAAGTGTTGGACTTTGAAGTGATGGGTCCTGGGTCTGAGACCGACCCCGGTTGTACATTTTAATTTGAATATACAATTCTACAATGGTTGTCCATAAAGTAAGTTCCATTCCTATTTATATCTGCGGCAGCACTATGATCGCAGCACCAAGCATGTGTGGCAGTTAGTCTGACTCAAGGAGAAGACATGTACGCTATTTTCAGATGGCTTCTGTCGTTGTGTGCTTTGCTGTGCTTCTTTATAATGTCAGCTGTAAATTAAAAATGCTGCCACATGTGAAATCAGATCTGTGTTTCGTTTCTAAATGCAAAGTAAGTTAAACCAAAGGAAATTCATCGGCAAATCTGCGAGGTTTATGGATAAAATGCTATTAGTGGCTCAATGGTCAAAGGAGGAGACTATTAGGGAGGATGTGATCAAGTGCACGATGAAGAACGAAGTGGATGCCCATCTGTGGTTACTGATGAACTGGTCCACACAACTGAAGAGAATATTAAGCACAAATGTAAGTTTACACTTAGTGCCCAAGCTATGGAAGTTCTGAAATCTCTCCATCAATAATTCATGAAATTGTTACTGAAAAACTTAAATTTTGAAAACTCATGCTGGGTACCCAAAATTCTTAATGAATAACACAAAAAATAATGGATGGGCAGTGCACTTCAATTTTTGACATGCTACAATGAAGAAGGCAATGGTTTTCTTTTCCGGATAGTCATGGGGGATAAAACTTGAGTACTATACGACACCCCTGAAACAAAACAGCAATAAATGGAATGGAGGCACACTTCACCCCCAATGAAGATTAAGCCTAAGCAAATCTTGACACCTCGAAAAGTGATGTGCACAGTTTTTTGCTGATTGATTTCTTACCACGAGGACAAACGATGACTGCATTTGGTTACTGGAAAACCCTTAGGAAATTGCACTGTGCAATACAGAACAAGCGCTGAGGATTCCTGTCAAAAGGTGGGTATTTTTTCCCACAATAATGGCCGAGCTAACATGGCGAATGGGACTGAACAACTCTTACGTTAATTTCACTGGGACGTGTTTGATCATCCTCCGTTTAGCCTGGACCTTACACCTAAAATCTGTCTTGGTGGTCAACACTTCGACGATGATGACAAGCTGGAAGAACATGTTACCACATGGTTGAATACACAGACAGCAACCTTCTATGAAGAAGGCATACAAAAACTTGTGCCACACTATGACAAGTGCCTACAAAATTTTGGGAGCTATGTAGAAAAATAGTTTAACAGTTGTAGTGTTTTGAACAATAAATATTTTTTTCTGTATCAGTACCGGTACACTTTGGTTTTATATAACCAAACGGAACTTACTTTGTTGCCATACCCTGTATTACCTTCTAGATGTATTGAGAAATAATATACCAGGTGTTTCTGTTAGAGTATATGCCTATATACAGTGTAAAGCTCCTCCCAGTCAGTCTATTCTGTGCTCTTGTATGGCACGTGTGCGACAAGTGCTAAACAGACTAAAACAGAGGTGATATCCAGCATTTCACAGGGTAGTGTTATTGGTCCTCTGCTGTTCCTTATCTACATAAAAGATTTGGAGAAAATCTGAGCAGCTCTCAGGGTGTTTGCAGATGACGCTGTCATTTATCATCTAGTAAAGTCATATGAAGATCAAAACCAACTGCAGAACGATTTAAATAAGATATTAGTATGGTGTAAAAATTGGCAACTGACTCTAAATAATGAGAAGTGTGAAGTTGTCCACATGAGTATGAAAAGAAATCCATTAAACTTTGTTTACAAGATAAATCAATCGAATGTGAAGGTCGTAAACTCCACAAAATAACTAGGAATTACTATTACATCAGACTTAAACTGGATAGAACACATAGATATTGTCATAGGAAAGGCGAACCAAAGACTTCATTTTATTGGTATAACACTAAAAAGATGCAACAGAACTACTAAAGAGACGGCATACACTACTCTTGTCCATCCTCATTTGGAGTATTGCTGCCCATTGTGGGATCCCTATCAGGTGGGTTTAACAGAGGACATCGAAAGAGTCCAAAGAAGGGCAGTTCATTTTGTATTGTCACTATACAGGGGAGACAGCGTTACTGAAATGATACAGGACCTGGGACGGGAATCATTACAACAACGGCGGTTATTGCTTCGGCGTGGTCTACTTATGAAACTCCAATCACCAACATTCTCCTCCGAATGCGAAAATATGTGTTGACTGACACCTACATAGGTAGAAAAGACCATCAGAATAAAATATGAGAAATCAGAGCTGGAACTGAGAGATTCACATGTTCTTTCTTCCCTTGTGCTATTCAAGAATGGAATAGGAGATGAATAGTATAAAGGTGGTTCAATGATCCCTCTGCCAGGCAATTAAATGTGATTTGCAGAGTATCCCATGTAGATGTCGATAGATGTAGTGCTAAATAAATCATCACTGAGTTTAAACCAGTGTTTGTTAACCAACAAGTTATGTACTACAACACCACTAGCCGGCCGCGGTGGCCGAGGGGACTAAGGTGCTTCAGTCACGGTCTGCACGGTCGGGGGTTCGAATCCCCCCTCGGGCATGGATATTTGTGCCGCCCTTAGTTGTAGGTAGTTCATAAGTAGTTTGTAAGTTTAGGGACTGATGACCCCGTAGTTAAGTCCCTTAAGCTTAACAAACATTTGAACATTTTTGAACAACACCACTATGTGGCAGTATTCATCTTGTGAATAGTAAAAGAGAAGAGGGGCCATCATTTCATCACATTTAAATATTGTAGCACTGGAGCATATAAAAATACAAGAGAATTTTTTTTTTTTTTTTTTGGGGGGGGGGGGGGGGGAGGTTGAGCAATTAACCTTCCAGTGGGCGCGCCAGAGTACTTAGTAACCTATTTGCTGTTTGAGGGGTGTGGCATCGCAACTCTAGGCATATGTTAATCTGTCTGTCTCTCTCTCTCCCCCTCCCCTTTTCCTCCCTTCATCCCATCCCGACTCAGAGCCCTTAGTATTGGGATGTTTCTGGAGGAGGAGGAGGATAGTAGTGTACCCCGTGCGCCCGCTTGTGTTATAGTAGTTTCCTTCTGACAATTTTGAAAATGTGTGCCATTTTTGCATTATGTAAGCTTGTAATAGATTATTTTCAAAACAGTACTTATTACAAGGATCAAAATATATGCAAGTCATTTTTTTTAAATAGTTTGCTCATTGTAAAAGTCATCAGCCAACAATTAGTGTTTCTTATGTTATTGTTTCTAGGTTGAAATAGTCTTGAAAAGAGAGAGATTGGCTGGCCAGTACTTATCTTAGTTCTGTACCACAGCTTTCGGAAAGAATTTCCTTCGTCAGGTATGAGAGGAGGGAAGAGGAAGGGAACAGAAGGGAAAGGTTATTCAAGACCTAGGTCACAAGGAGATGATGGGTGATTTGTGAAATTCAGAGATACCGCAAGTCGAGTACTTGACATACAATATCTCTGACTCCACAAATCACCCATCTTATCTTCGCTGCCTAGGTCATGAATAACCTTTCCCTTTTGTTCCCTTCCTCTTCCCTCCTCTCATACCTGACAAAGGAAATTCTTTCACAAAGCTGGTGTCAACTTTTTTCATTTCCATTTTTGTGTTACTGTAGGCGGTACAGAACTAAGGTAAGTACCAGCTAGCCAATCTGTCTTGTTTCAAGAATATTTCAGCATCTGAGTGGAGAATTTCCATCACTAACCAAATGTTTTATGTTGAAACATTTTATACAGCCTGAGGACATACCTACAAGTACTGGACAAAGCAGAGAGACTAGGAGTAAATATTGTACAGTTAGCTGAAAGTGACAGTGATGAAAAAGTTCATTTTAATAACCAACAGGCAGTAACAAAGAAACGCGTTCATAAATTGAGTTTTCATAACAAAAGACAATCTATCAAAATGGAGTAAGAAACCAGGCTCTAAATCAAAGAAAACTGAGCAAAAAATTATAAAAGTTTCACCCAGTCTCTTAACCTATTCAAACAATATTTCTAATGAAATTGATGCATTTTTCAATGTTTCTGAAACAGATGTGATAGATACCAAAGTGTCCCACACTAACAAATATTTTGACAACCATAGAACAATCTACAAATGTACAAGAGATTGTAAGTTTATGAATAGACATGAAATTATAGCACTAATCAGTGCTTTATTTTTGATAGGTATAACATGCACATTTGAAAGAACTTCAGGAGTTAGATGGTACCGAAATGGATAGGCCTAACCTGAAGACCATAATGAGCTATAAAAGATTTTAGTTGTGACATGATGTATGAGGTTTGATGACATTTGCATTCGAAATGAAAGGAAAAAGCTTAACATTTCTTTCCTGTATTATATTTTTATTTTGAATTCCTTCATTCAAATGCTGAATAAAACATTTGAAATGTGTATTTAATAACATTACTTCAAAAAAATATATATTCACCTGATTCCTAAGGAAATTATAAATTACAAAAGAAAGTGGGATACTGAATACACCAAACGCCTTCTCGTGCTAAAAAAAATCTGTGCACCCACTTGAAGGTTAAAGAGCAAAACGGCAGTTTTACACTTTACGATCTCAGGCATTTGAGTACTGCTAACAGAAGAGCATCCCATATAATTATTCTATAGTTTTTGAGGGCTGTAAGGAAAATCTGCAGGTTGAGAGTTGATCATTGAATCAATCAGGGGGGAGAGCAGGTGGGGACGAGATGGTGGTGCTGTTTTGTTCTGTTTTAATGAATTGAGGGCGTCATTTGAGGAACATAAGTAATGTGAAAATTGAGTTATAGGTGCTTCTCAGTTTGTGTGAGTTATTTTTTGGAATGAGGGCTTCATTTTAGTTGCACAAGTCAAGTGAAAATTGTGATACCAAATTTCAAATATCATATTGGTCAAGGGAAAATTGTGATACCAGTTTTTAGAATTGCGTGAAGAATTTTTGTACTATGTATGTAGATTGCTGTTGTACATCATGGTCGCCATATTTGATACGTCCGAAATAGACGTAAGTAATTGCCTTTTTATGACGTAACTGGTGAAAACAAATGGATGGTATCGGATTTTTCGGTATTGCCAATTTCGTGACTTGATGTGTAGAATACCATTTTGTGGACCGAGAATATTCTTGGTGAGTGTAAGCAAAGTAAAGAAGCCTTTGCATTCCAATGTCCGAGACAGTAGAGATTATTTCTTACAAACCTTATATATAGAGAGTAGCACTTAATTTCTGTCCAATATTTTGAATTTAAAGCTCCCATGAAAAGCTTCGCGTATAAAATGTTCTAAGAAACTAAACTGGTCGACATAAATGAATGTTTTCTCACCCCCCGAGAATAATATTTCACTCGAGAGTTTTGTTTAAGAAACTGGATGTGTCAATATGTTCTGTAGCGCCATGCCTTCATCTGAATGTCTTTTAGATTTAGTGTAAGTAAAACCTCCAATTTATGAGGGTAGTGGAAGTGACACGAAACAAAAGCTCTTTACAGCACCTAGATCCAATACCCCAGGTCCAACTCAAACAAAGACACAAAAGGTAATGAGTGCGCCATCTTCGATATAATATCCATAAATGTATGTGTACGTAGAGCTAGGGCCTACTAATATTTATCTCCGACTGGTATCGGTATCTAACAGTTAAATAATCTTCGAAACATTTTCAAAATTTATCTCACACTCTGTAATGCTAATGATACAATGTAATCCGGGCATTTGTCATGTGTTTAGTTGGATAACTAATGTGCTAAACATTTAACACCACGTCGTTATTAATAACGCAGCACACCTCAGGATTGGGGAAAGATGTGTAAAGAAAACGACCGTGCTGTGTTCATGAGGGGCAACCCTTCAGAACCTGTAGAAAACTGAAATCTGGTTGGACAGAGAAGAATTCGAATCACTTTCCTATCAAATGCGAACTTCATCCCATTTCTAGTCCATCACTTTACTCTGTAAACTGCTTAATCAACATGCATTGTGTGGAAACAATAACAGGGAGAAAAGGTATGACAGCTGAAATGACACATCGTTCTCAATCAACATTACAAAATTACTAACCTTGCTGATCATGGAACTACTCCATCTTATGCAAAAAATGCTACCTCCAAACAGAAGATCTTAATAACCTGCATATCTAAACTAATACATCAACACTCACATGTAAACAGTTTACACGAAATTGTCAACAAACACAAAATTTTTCGTGCCAAAGAACAAGAAAACCAAAGAGAGTACAGACAAGGTAGAAAACAAAACGAGTGTATACCATGGAGGTCATTATATACAGAAATGTTATTTTATTTATTATTACCTTCTTCACTACCTATACCAGGTCAAAAATAATCAAGCTTCAATAAACAGACCTTAAAGTTACGTTCAAAAACGCAACTAAAGAGACTCCAGAGTTTCTTAAAGCTGCGTTTCTTAAAGGCCAGTCTATACGTAATAATATGTCTGCGCATACGGCGCAGATCTTTGCGTGCGGGTAGCAGGTTTGTGCAGATATTAGATTGCGCAAACCTGGAAATTAGAAGCGGAGGTTTTAGCAAAATTGTTCAAATCTGTGACTTCAAATCACGTCTGCACAGACAAGTTTGAACGCGTGGACAGGAGATCGCTGCAAATTTCAGTCAGTCTAGACTTTTTTCATCGTGTTGGTGCACAACTGAATGAGAATGGCTAACATACATCAGTGGTTTAGGGAATTCACTGACTAATTTATTTATATTTATCGTAACCATACTTGTTTATGGCGAGAGAAAATTAAAGAATATAGTGATGGAGACAAAGCAGCTGCATAAAAGTCTCTCAACGAATAATTACAATTCGTTGATCCTGGTGCTAAAAGGGAATGTTATTAAAATAATAAATAAATAAAATTCGTCCTGAACTGTACATCATAAAGAACTTTCGAAAGCTTCAAAAATTTCTTCGATCTAGTGTAGGAGGATACGAAGTTTACAGACCAAGTCTATAGTATTTTTATAGTCTCAGCAGCTGGCATTTCCGTTTCTACCGTTTTGTTTGCAAACAGCCACCAAACGGAATTTCCCCCAGCACTGGTAAAAATAAAAATAATAAAAAAAATTGAAAAAGAGCGTATTCGCTTGCCATTGTGACTGTAGTGTGTACTCCTGAAGTGTTTTTATACACCGACAGATATCGGGCGGGAGAATTAGTCGTAGTCAAGTGCAGTATTCAATATTGAGTGATCAGTGAGTTAGTGCCGTAGCAGTAGTCAAGTAGACAAGTCGTAGTCTAGCAGTGAGTAGAGTAGTTGTTACTTAGTAATTAGTGTAGGGTAGTGTTTCCTATATCTGAGAGGAAGGACCTGCAGCCACGTCAACAAGCTCGGCAGCGCCGGAGTTCAAAAATGTTTGTAAATCTATGGGACGTAACTGCTTGGTTACTAGTCCCTAGCTTAAAAACTACTTAAACTAAGTTAAACTAACCTAAGGACTACACATACATCCTTGCCCGAGGGGGGACTCGAATCCCCGGCCGCGGTGGCCGAGGGGACTAAGACGCTTCAGTCACGGTCTGCACGGCCGCTACGGTCGGGGGTTCGAATCCCCCCTCGGGCATGGATATTTGTGCCGTCCTAGTTTGTAAGTAGTTCATAAGTAGTTTGTAAGTTTAGGGACTGATGACCCCGTAGTTAAGTCCCATAGACTTTACAAACATTTGAACATTTTTTTCGAATCCCCGACGGCGAACAGCAGCGCGCACTGCAGCACGGCGTCTCAGTGCGCACGGCCATTCCGCCGCGGCGCGCCGGAGTTGGCCGGTCACTGTCCGCCTGGGTCTGCCCGGGCCATAGACTTACTGCCCAGGCGGCGGCCCACCCGGCCGCTCCACTGACGACGATCCGGCAACGGAAGAAGGACGATGAGCATATGACGACCCGACAGGAAACAGAAGACGATTTGGACGACCCTTCGGAATACTCAGGGGATATGGAAGTCGACGCAGCGTCGGGAGCACGCAGCCGCAAAAAAAAGGCTAGCGTTCGTGGGTTCGAATCTCCCCTCGGGCATGGATATTTCTGCCGTCCTTAGTCTTAGTTAGTTCATAAGTAGTTTGTAAGTTTAGGGACTGATAACCCACAGTTAAGTCCCATAGACTTTACAAACATTTGAACATTTTTGAAGAAAGGCTACTACTACTACTGGTGGTGAAGTGCAGCAATCTTCTGCCCCCAGTGACGGAGTATTTCTCAAACCGCCGAAAAAGAAGAGAGCCCCTTCGCAGAAGGTCACCGCCACACCAGCGATAGAGACATGCAATCCCTTCGAACCGATACAGGACCAGGAAGCAGACACTGACTCCGTCGCCGAAGATGCAGAGTATGGAAATCCACCGACAGCTGTCCTGCCGAAACTGCCTCCCATTGTGATGGAGTTGCCAGTAGATTATGACACACTTCAGGACTAGCTACAGGCCAATCTCAAGAGGCCATTTAAGGCCAAACACTGTGGAGGAGACGGTTTAAAATTATATATAATAGTGGAAGACGATTATGTGACAGTGATGGATATGGCAGATGATAAGGGAATTCCCTGCTATACATAGATCGAAAGTCCTCAAGGTAGCTCTGACGTGAATTCCCTTCAAAATGACGGCTCAGTCAGACATGGCAAAGTTGGATAACATCAGATTCTCAGCCACAGCAGTTTCAAGAATGGAAATGTCAAGGACCCGAAGGTCAATTCCACTCAGCGGAATCGACAAATCCACCAAATGAAGATGTTCTACAACCTTGAAGTTTAACTGACGAAGTTACAGGAAAGTGTGGTCCAATCCAATGATTCAGTTGCCAGGAACCAGGCACGCCTCCCGACATTGTATTATGAGAACGCACTGTGTCAAATGTGGTGAAAGCCACGATAGCGGGGTATCTACCGTACCGAGGAAAAAACCGCCAAAGTACGCTCTTTGCAGTGAAGCACATCTGGCCCATTATCGAGGGTGACCTGTCCACAAAGTAGCCAGCCGTCGACAACGTGGCTTACCTCCTTTTCTACCAACAAGGCGAGAAATCGAGACAAATCGTCCTCGCTGTGAAGTCCTGCCACCAGCGCCGTCCACGGAAACTGCTCGGCAACCAGCTCAGCGCTGTCTGCAAGCTGCACAGCAGAATCTCCAGTATACATACCTCCTACAAGGCTGGGGTTCTTCTAACAGACCACCCCTACCCCTGCATCACTTGCACCACGAGTTACTGACTCCGAGCCGTCCATTTCCGTCGTACTAAGTGACATTGCCGTTCTGCTGAAAGAAATCAGAGATGCCTTCCTAGCAGTCAACACCATCATGGAAACTGTCCAGGCAGCCATCCGAAGTTTCATTCCTACACATCCACCCTCAGCTGCTCAGATAGCACGAAATAGAAAAATTCCCAACCTCCTGACAGTGGCGTGGTACGCCGATGGATTCTTCCCATCACTTCTGGAATTCCAGCAATTTGTCATTGACCATAGAATAGACATTTGTCTCCTCAGAGAGACAAAACTCAAACCCGACCTCAGAGCAAATTTATCAAATTACACTTGCTATAGGAATGATCGTCTGAGTGCAGGCGGTGGAACATCTATCTATGTGAGGAATACACAGAGAAATTACAGAGTTTCTATACCCCACCAAGAACCTACCGAAGCGACAGCAGTTGCTGTAGATACCACATAAGGAGTAGTGACTTTTGACGCCATTTATCGACAACTTCGCCCCGGCCATCTTAGTGATCGGGATGAGAAGCTCTACTGCAACTCGGTGGCAAAATATTTATAGCCAGCGACTTCAGTGCAAAAAGTCCTTTGTGGTGCTCACACACAAAAAAAAAAAAAAAAAAAACATTAGTAGCCGGCGGCTGTTAAACGTGGTGGAATGGTCCCGTGCATTTGTTTACAGCCCAGACGAACCAACTCATTGCCCATATAATGGATCACGTCCAGATGTCTTGGACATTGCCAAATAATTCGACTGGTTCGTCACGATGGAAGTAATTCAGGAACTCTCGTCCGATCATCTCCCAGTGCTCTTCCATCTTCAGGTAGAGCCTATTCTGGAAGACAGAACGATTAGAATCGTTGTAAACTGTATGTCGCTGGTACAATTCCAGCTATACCACGACCAGAAGATACTAATATTATCGCAGCGGCTACTACCCTGGTAGAGACGATCACCACAGCCATCAAGGTATCAACACCACTTCCTCATCCATGCACCAGACCAGTTCCAGCGGTGTCGCACGAAATACAGGCTTTAATACGGAAGCAAAATTGACTCAACCGAGAATTCTATGAAACCCGCCAACCACACCCCAAAAGAGGGGAAAACAATTTCTGCGGCAAATAAAGGCTGCGCTCGCTGCTCATCGAATTCGCCAATGGGAAGAAAAAATGGCAGCGATTGACCCACAATCGGCACCCTGAGAAGTTGTTCGTACATTTACGCGTCGCCGAACTCAACTGCCACCACTTGTTACGCCTGAAGGAACGGTCTACACGCCAGAAGGGAAAGCAATTGCGCTGGAATTAGTTTTTGAGCAGAACTTCCGGCGTCTGGAGCAATATATCAACTACCAGCTCATGCAGCACATTGAGGACCGTCTCGAAGCAGTCTTGGAAATGGAACATGCAGATGATAACATCACACTGATAACGGTCCAAGAGGTGAGGGAGCACATCCGGCAACTGCTATTGGATAAAGCACCAGGTCACTATAATATTGTTGGACGAATACTAAGACACCTACCATATGAAGTTATCATATACATGTTAGCACTTTTCAATGCTGTCTTCCTACAAAGAATCTATGTTTGGAAGAGAAACCTGTCAAAAACCGAGCAGACCCAACGAACTACCATGCGATTAGTTTACTCCCCACCGTGAATAAGCTGTTCGAGAGAATCTTCCTCATCCGACTTGGAAGACAACTTCATGCACCTTGCACGTATCGTGCACTGCAAGGTCCCTGATCATCGCGTTGAGGGCTGAACACGGGACATAATTTGAAATCTGATCCTCTGGCTGTAGGACATCCGCCCACCAGCAAGTGTTCTGGTGCTCCCTGAAACAATGGAGACACCTCGGTGGAGTGGTAGGTGTTTCGTTCACGACACTTTCAAAAAATGTTTGTAAAGCTTATGGGACTTAACTACGGGGTCATCAGTCCCTAAACTTACAAACTACTTATGAACTACTTACGAACTAGGACGGCACAAATATCCATGCCCTAGGGGGGATTCGAACCCCCGACCGTAGTGGCCGTGCAGACCGTGACTGAAACGCCTCAGTCCCCTCGGCCACCGCAGCCGGCTACGACACTTTGCCGTTCCAGAAGGGGCGTACAGATTCACAAGGCGAACCGCTCCGATTGTAAGCGCAATGCATTGTGCTGTTGGTAAGCAGTGTATGTCTATTGTTTCTATGCCGTCACGTAACAGGATGGCTGTACCACCACCACCACCACCTTCCATAGCGGGATTGCAATAGGAATTTTAGTCGTAAAAATCCAAACACAATTGAGGTTGGACCTCTTGAAGAAGCACAATATCAATATCTGCCGCCCATATCATGTCCTGCAAAAATTGAGTTTTTACTGTTGAACTAGTACCATTGACATTGATTGTACCTATCCTATACACCTGTATCATGAGGCAGTATGAGGACGTATCCTGCTTTCAGCAAGGATAGTAGAACCCATGTTCCTGAAAAGAATGGCCCTGCCACTGGCAAGGCTTCTATTGGAGGACGTTCGTAATAGGATGTCCATCCGACGAATTGTCAGTCGTGTCCATCAGTGTGTCAGGAGTCTCTGATAGTGTTCTTTCCATCTACGCCGCCCAGTCATCAAGTTGAAGGCGCGGGAAGGTAGGCGTCAGGTCGTCTTTGTTGCTGAGGTGCCATCTAGCGGCCGTTGTTCTCGGGCAGCCGCTGCTGATCCATGTGCCGCTGATGGTTGGTCCTCAAAAGATGTTCAAATGTTTATTAAGCTTAAGGGACTTAACTGCGGGGTCATCAGTCCCTAAACTTCGAACAATCTTATGAACTTCCTTATACTAAAGACGACACAAACGTCCATGACCGATGGGGGATTTGAACCCCGACCGTAGCGGCCGTGCAGACTGACTGGCCACTGCGGCCGGCGGTTGGTCCTCTGTCCTATCTATGGCAGAGTTATCGTCACCTACCTGCAGTGTATCATTATCTTGTGAGTCGTTTTCTGTGGTCAGCCTCCTCTTCTTTCGTCGTTTGGGCGACCACTGCTTACAGGAACGCACCTCTGCTTCCGCCAGATCACCTCGAACTGCTGTTTCCTCCTTCATCTCAGTATCTGAGCTGGATTCAACCTTTTGACTCTCCGCTTCCGATCCGGGACAGATGTGGTCGCTGCAGCGGCGCACGTCGACTGCCCCGATGCAGATTGCACCGCCGGGAGCTCGGGAGCCGAGCCCTCATGGATCGGTAACGGGCTTCTGCGTGCGTTACATTTCTCGCAGCTTCAACGTAAGTCAAAAGCAGGATCGTCGGTTGTGACGTAGTTGACGAATCAGCACGAGCTAGCTGAACTACGCGTCTCTGTAAGCATGCTGATCGTACATGTCCTTCCCGTCGACATCCCGAACAAGTTCGCGGTTGACCGTCGTAAATAACGATCGCTCTGCAATCGCCTATGCTCACGTACGATGGTATGCGTTTGTGCAGTGCAAGGCGCACCTGACAGACACCGTTCAGAACGGGTTACGTCTCGAATGTGTCCCATTTTTCTTCGACGTGATTTAATACTTCCCCGCAAGGTTGCAGTGCGTCCTCAACGAGTTTTCGCGGTACTTCAAAACATAGCTCGAAGACTCGTTTGGTCCTAACGTCGAGGCCAACATGATCTACATTTACGGTGCCCACGTGTCCATCCGCATGTTGGAAGCGGTATCCATTGGCTGAACGGCTAACAAGCCTTTCGGACGCCCCCTCATCAATCAATTTCAAATACACCGTGCTAGAGACGATCGAAAGGTGTATCCCGATGAGTTCTTGTGGGTAGACGTGCACTACTACACGCAGAAAACGTTCTATTTCGTGTGCCTTAGGTCGTTCGTACTGTGCTTTGAACGTAATCTGTACTGTGGCCTTTCGATATGAGAGCGCCATCGTCGATCACGTTATCTAGGTACACATTAATAACGCCACTCGCGCGAGTAAACAAACGCGTTGCCGCCGAGCGTCGAAAGGGCCCCACGCGCTTCGCTCCGAGCCACAGCCGGGCGCCGATTGCAGCCAGCAAACACGATAACAATGAAGACCAATCCCTTATACTGCAGACACCAATCCAACGATAATTATCGCCAAAAAGTATGACACATTGTATTTAAATACCATTGTAAATAGAAATATACAAACCCTGAGACTGTTTTTCGTCTCAAATATGTCAAAGACATTAAAGATAAAGACGAAGCGTTGAATTAAAATTTGTGATGCGACCGGGAATCGAACGCGGACCTCCATGCTTACTAGGCAGACGTCTTACCACTAGACAATGTTAAATGGAACACAGAAGCGCAATTAAAGTTTGTGACATGGAGAGAAGTCGTACTTATACTATTCCGATGTGCTTGAATCACTATGGGTGCGGTGGTCTAGTGGTAAGACGTCTAGCTCGTAGGCATGGGGGTCCGAGTTCGATTCCCGGCTGCATCACAAATTTTAATTCAATTCTTCACCTCTATCTTTAATCTCTTTTACATTGTATGTACGTCAACTCTTTCACAGCTCTCAATAACTAAACCCCATTCTCGCAATGCTTAGAGTGTTCCTCTGTAAATGCAATTAATAAAGTGTTAACCAGTCGCTTTGAACAGACAGTTCCACACTAGCAGCTGACAGATCCAGCGGATTGCCTGTGGTTCTAGGCGCCCTGTCAGGAACTGCGCGGCTGCACCCACTGGAGATTGGAGGCCTCCCTTGGACAAAAGTGTGTGTATGTGCTGTCCTTAGGATAGGTTTTAGTACTTTGTAAGTCTGCGACCAATGACCACAGTAGTTTGGTCCTATAGAATTACAAATATTTTAACACATTCGAAAAATCCAGCAGCTCTCGGTATGAACATATAACTACCATTCGCACTCTCTTATGCTCCTCAAAATGCAACTCGTTACTCTCGATAAAGGCACGTAAAACTCAATAGTCTCATCTATTTTTTCAAGGTTTTTTCGAGCATGAACTATCTGTTATGCTCATCATCTTCTTCGACAAAACCAGGAGATGGTTTTCAATGGCTGTTTAAAGAGCACTTGTATATCCTTGAAGTTTATATTGTGGTCACGCTGCCTCTAGTGATTTGCAACCGCTGAATTGCTGTGCTGCTTTAAACTATGTACCTGTCAAGTTCCGCCATCCGTACATGAATAGGTCTTCCAGTTTCTCCTTCGTATACAGTACACACCAGTAGTATTCAGCTTTCCTACGGGATCCTTAATTGATGCGAGGATATATTAAATTCTGTTATTGCTTAAAAAAAAAAAAAAAAAAAAAAAAAAAAAAAAAAAAAAAAAAAAAAAACAGGCTCGATGCCAGCTCGTTGTAAGACTTTCCCAATGCACCCACCACTAATTCCCCCCTGAATGTATGGCAAACTCTTCAACTTCCGGGTCGTTTTCCTTAGTTCGTCGCGGTTTGTGGCTATCTTGATGCATCTGTCGCTGAACTACTCATGCGAACAGAATTTGCTGTGTAAGACAAACGCAGAAGGAAACAAGTCAGTATTCTCTGGCCGCGCGGGAGTATGCGAGGGGTTTGGAGCGACAGGTACGGATCGCGCGGTCTCCCGCGTCGAGGGTTCGAGTCCCCCCTCGGGCGTGGAAGTGTGTGTTGTCCTTAGGTTAGTTTAATTAGTTTGTAAGTCTAGGGACTTATGACCAAAGTAGTTTGGTCCCATAGGATTACAAACATTTGGTATTCTCTGAGGAAGGCTCCTGTAAGGGATCCGAAACATTGGAAATATATCATCATGACACGGCAAATAGCTCAGAAGAATTTGAATTTTGTTGTTGTTATGGTCTTCAGTCCGGAGACTGGTTTGATGCAGCTCTCCACCCTACCCTATCCTGAGCAAGCCTTTTCATCTCCTCGTAAGAACCGCAACCCACATCCACTTGAATCTGCTTACTATACGCGTCTCTTGGTCTCCCTCTGCGATTTTTACCCCACACACTTCCCTCCAATTTTAAATTTACGATTCCCCGATGTCTAAGAATGTGTCCTACCAAGCGATCCCTTCTTTTAGTCAGGGTATGCCAAAAATTCATTTTCTCACCAATTCTGTTCAGTACCTCTTCATTAGTTATGCGATCTACCCACCTAATATTCAGCATTCTTCTGTAGCGCCACATTTCAAAAGCCTCTATTCTCTTCCTGTCCGCACTGTTTATCGTCCATGTTTCACTCCCGTACAAGGCAACACTCCACACAAATGCCTTCAGAAAAGACTTCCTTCCCTTAAATTAATATTCGATGTTAGCAAATTTCTCTTTTTCAAAAATGCTTTTCTTCCCATTGCCATTCTGCATTTTATATCCTCTGTACTGCGACCATCGCATGTTATTTTACTACCCAAGTAACAAAACTCATCTACCACCTTCATTGTTTCGTTACCTAATCTAATTCCTTCAGCATCGCCTGATTTTCTAAGACCCCATTCCATTATTTTTGTTTTGCTCTTGTTAATATTCATTTTATACGCTCTCTTCAACACACTGTCCATTCCATTCAACTGCTCTTCCAGGTCCTTTGCTGTCTCTGACAGAATTACAATGTCATCAGCAAAACGCAATGTTTTTATTTCTTCCCCCTGAACTTTAATCCCTATTCCAAATTTCTCCTTGCTTTCCTTCACCACCTGCTCGATGTACAAATTGAATAACATCGGAGAAAGGCTACAACCCTGTCTTACTCCCTTCCCAACTGATGCTTCCGTTTCATGCCCTTCGAGTCTAATAACTGTGGTCTGGCTTTTGTACAAGTTGTAAATAACTCTCCGTTCCCTGTATTTTACCCCTGCTGACTTCAGAATTTGAAACAGTGTATTCCAGTCAACATTGTCAAATGCTTTCTCCAAATCTACAAAAGCTAAAAATTTAGGTTTGCCTTTCCTTAATCTATCTTCTAAGATAAGACGTAAAGTGAGTATTGCCTCCCGGGTTCCTATGTTCCTTCTGAATCCAAACTGATCTTCCCCGATGTCAGCTTCTACCAGCTTTTCCATTCTCCTGTAGATAATTCGTGTTAAAATTTTGCAATTTTAACAATACAAATATTTTTGGAAATAGTTAATGAAAACATAGTTCCTCCCATAATGTAACGGTGCGGGTAATTGTTTAAACAATTAACTCCGAATTATCTAGGAGGATTTTCTATCAAACCCCTCATTTGCTAATCAAGGTGGTGACGTGAATGGCGGAGTCGAGGGTTGCAGCGTGAGATGGGACGGTGTTCTCCTAAAGGTACTGTTTGGCTGCGACGGCAGTAGCTGCTAACCGTAACTGCCGACCGCCGCTGCCGCGTATTTCGTTGCGACTGTTCGCCGCAGCGGCCACTCTTTGACAGCTATTTAGAACTGTGATCAGAACTATGTTTGCGCTAATAGGCAAATAATTATTTTAAAAAAAACTCAAGTTTGTGGTAATTTTTACTATTTTTCGGCGGAATTCTACAGAACTATTTAAATTTTGTACAGAGAACTCCAGAACTATTGCGTATCTGTCTAGAACTCTGAAAAAAATTTACATATTTGAAAAAAGGGGTGCCAACTTCACAGTTCTCCCACTATTCAGAATTGCGATATTTCACGAAATTCTGCAGAACTATTTAAATTTTGTACAGAGAACTCTAGAACTATTGCAAATCTGCCTAGAACTGTGAAAAAAATGCACATTTTTGAAAAAAGGGGTGCCAACTTCACACGACTCTGGCGCAATTTTGTGTAGTTTATGTCCCTCATTTACGCAATTAGCTCATGAACTATTATCTGGGCAAAAACATCATTAGGATTTTCTGCAGAACTCTTTGAGAGCTATTTAGAGTTGTGATCAGAACTATGTTTACGCTTGTAGGCAAATAATTATTTAAAAAAAAACTAAAATTTGTTATAATTTTTTGTAATTTTTTCGCGAATTTGTGTAGAACTATTTAAATTTTGTACAGAGAACTCCAGAACTATTGCATATCTGCCGAGAACTCTGAAAAAAATGCACATTTTTGAGAACAGGGGTGCCAACTTCACAGTAGCGTGTAAATGGATTCCCCATTATTGCAATTATCTCATGAAGTATAATCTGCACAGAAAAATGTCATTAGGATTTCCTGTAGAACTCTTTGAGAGCTATTTAGAACTGTGATCAGAACTATGTTTGTACAATTAGGCAAAAAATTAGTTTGAAAAAACTAAATTTTGTGGTAATTCTTCGTATTTTTTTCGGCGAAATTTTGCAGAACTATTTAAATTTTGTACAGAGAACTCCAGAACTATTGTATATCTGTCTAGAACTCTGAAAAAAATGTACATTTTCCAAAAAAGGGGTGCCAACAGGACTCTCTGTGCCGTATCTCTGTGAAAGAACACGCGTGTACTAATACCGTTCTAAGTTTTCTGGTGGACGAGGAAAAAGAGAAAGAGGAAATAATGGTACTGTTTACATCTTGCCCTTACAGCATATTCCAAATACGGAAACACGCTAACTTAATAACCGGCCATTTTTGAAATGATGAAGAGAGGTACAGAGGATCAATCCAGCTCAGTTCGACTTTATTTCACGCGTGGTGAAAGAAAATATAGCACGTACAGCTATCAGTACAGTACAACCTATAAACCAATGTCATGAAGAAATGGCACTTACTTTACGTTAAGTTGCTGTATAAAAACTTATGTATTCATCAACATCGGCTTAATACGGATAGTTTTGCAATTATTTCAAAAAATGTTCAAATGTTTGTAAAGTCTATGGGACTTAACTACGGGGTCATCAGTCCCTAAACTTACAAACTCAAAAAAATGTTTGTAAATCTGTCTGACCAAACTGCGTGGTCATCAGTCCGTAGCTTACAAACTACTTGAACCTAGGTAAACTAACCTAAGGACAACACATACACCCGTGCCCCAGGGAGGACTCGAACCTCCACGGCGAGCAACCGCGCGCTCCGCAGCGAGACGCTTTAGACCGCTGGGCTACTCCACCGCGGCTCAAAAGTAGTAACAGTATAACATGCTTTGTCTCAAATCGACGAAACATCTAATTGTTATGACGTTCGATAAGAAGAACTCGAAAGACTCTTGTTGCCAGTTAGTAAGACGAGAGAGATTTCAGAAGAACATTCCAGTCTCGTAACTTAGTTTGAAATGATAAATGTTGCTTCATCAATGACGTAACGTGGCAGTTTCCTGGTGGACCCTGCGATACTTCTCATGAATATCTATCTCTATATCATATTCGGGCTCCTGCTCATCAGGCAATTCTTCCTCTGAACTTACAACAGGGAGAAGAACTAAGGCGTAAATAAAGGAATTAATCTAGCTTCAATATTGTACGTTTGCTTCTTTTTATCTTCTTCCACACTTTACCCTTTGCCGCCACATTTCTGAAATATGTATGCATATGGTGATACAAAAGTATCTGCTCACACACTGCTATCGTGTAAACCTTCCTCGACGCTGTGCTTACTGCAGCAGTCGCGGAGCCGGCAGTCGCGGTTGACTGCCAGACTGCTTCCAGAGCGGTCGAGACGCGGCAGTCGGGTGACGTCACGGCCGTCGACTGCCGAGCAGTTGCAGCGACATATGGTTCACTGTTACGCCTGAGAGCAGTGGCCAACTGCCCGCAGTCACTGCCGACCGCTACGGCCGGCAGTCGCAGCGAAATAGTAGCTTAACCCTTAACTACTATAGACATTGACAGGAACGCAACTACTATGGAGGGGTCTCTCAGACCGCTCTCTCATTTTTCATATATTACACTAGTGTTTTGCTAAATATATATTTTCATGTCTTCCTGTCGTTCATTACACTTCTCAGAGGTGGCATTAGTAGAAATTTGACTTTTTTAACAACGTAGTTTCAGTAACATGACGACAAGTAAAACACAGCGCAATTTGCAGTAAATTTTTATTTTTTGTGCTACGAAAAGAACAGCAAGTAATTATTTTTCTAAACACCCACAGATTATCATTATAGAAATTATATTACAAATTCACAGCGTGATTAGATACAAAAATCCCATTTGAATTATAGTAAATTGTATGCAAAATCTCCTTTCCATTTACGATTCTCCCAGAAAGGTTACCACATTTTCCTTATAAAACAAAAAGTACAAACTAAATATATCCTTTGAGCCGTCTGTCGCAGTCCAGGATGCTGTAAGACGATGCTGTGTTGCCTTGTTCTTACGTTGGCTGCTGGCTGCTGTTTTTGCCATCGAAAACATCTGTTCTTACCGAAGAAGTAAGCTGCTTCGTCATCATCAGGTGTCACATCTTCATCACTTCCTGCTCTGAAAATAGTGTCATGTTCACTAAATACCTCAAAATCAGGGTCATTATCGCTGTCGTCAAAATCATCTGAGGATCACCGAAACGTTCTTTATCATCCACATCTGCTTCACGTAAAATGCGTTGCATAGAACGTTCAGCTTTTCCTGCCATAGAGAAACACGACACGGAACAACAACAGCCAGAGAGAGGCCACAGCCACAGCGCTGTAGCTTAGCAGGCCGAGCTCACGAAGCCGACTGGCCAGGCGCTACAGGCAGAGCCTGCACCAGCGGCACGCAAACACTGAGCCCGCGCAAGGCTCATAAATACGGAACAAAGAGCAGCAACACTCCAAGAATGCTGGTACGTCGACCTTGTCGGCCACCAGGAAGGTATACGGACGAGTCCTTTCAGCTTGGCAGGGTTGTGTGAAATATCTCGACTCAAAAAGTCGTAGCGGTCTGAGAGACCGCAGATAGTAATTAAGGGTTAAGCGAGTGGATGTGAGGCAAGCCCAAGTGCCGCCCTGTACAAGCTGCTAAATTGCCGCCCCTCCCAGTTTTTTTTCTTCTTTCAAAACGTTTGCAAAATTTTATTTCAACAAATCTGTAGTCAACAATCAATCGCAATTTTTGTTTTTACTTTTCAGATCTACCTGAGTGGCCAGTTTCAAAGCTTTTAATATGTGCTTACATCTAAACCGTCATGTTGACAGCACGGCGGTATAGATGTAAACATAACTCAAAGCTTTGAGAATAGCCACACTGTGCCCGAAATCTATGAAGATGTGGAAAATAAAGGCAGCTGAAACGGCCATAGAGTGGGGAGGAAGACAATGGAGAGAGGAAGAATAAGGAGATGGAGTAACATAGTAATGCAATAAATACACACACGGAAATCGACGGGTACAGATGCTAGTCGAAATATATTAACTCACTGCACTTGTGGTTAATCATATCAAAGAACTGACACTCGCCATCTGTCGTAATTTGCATGTGTCATTTCTGTCGTGTCTGATTATAGATCATAAGAAAAATAAATTTTCCTATTCTGCATTCTTGAAGGAGAAAAATTCTAACTTATGAGTAACGTGCATGCGCAAAACTAATTGTAGGTTATGTGAAAAGCACTTACCTATTACATTTCAAGTTGCAAGAAATGCGGACGCACCAATTCTTTTGTTCTTGTGAAACGAAAGTGCTTCTGACCAATCTTGACTCTCTCGGCCAAGTATCGAAACGATTTCTGTAGTTTTCGTTGTAGAGAACGCAACAATACCTATTGTCTGGAAAGGCGAAGTGGTGACGCGGCAGTGCCAGGAACTAGGTCACGAGCCTACGGTTAAACTAGCGCCCAAGAAGATGAAGCAAGAAGTTCACAATAAGTATGTGACCGATGATATGGATAAATGTATTATCAGGCATTATAGCATTACGAACAATAGAAAGAAATACGAAATTTGCGAAAACTGCACAACTTTTATCAAACAGAAATTGAGCTTCAAAGCTAGCAAGGAAACCATTAGAAGCAATGTTCTGTCTATGGTATTCGTTTTACAAGGTGTCAAAATTGACGTTTTGTTTCGCTTGGACGAGAAGGCATTGCTGTTAAAAGACCATACTTTCTCAGGTTTTCATCAGAATCAAAGCGACCAGTAATTTACTTAGACGAAACATGGATTCACACGCATTATACAGTAAATAAATGTTGGCAAAGTGATAGTATGTGAGTAGTATTGTCACACAAAAGTGCTGGTCAGAGTTTCAAATGTTTGTAGAACTTATGGGACTTAACTACGGGGTCATCAGTCCCTGGGCTTACAAACTACTTATGAACTAGCTAAGACTAAGGACGGCACAAATATCCATGCCCGAGGGGGGATTCGAACCCCCGACCGTAGTGGCGATGTAGACCGTGACTGGAGCGCCTCAGTCCCCTCGGCCACCGCGGCCGGCGGTCAGAGTTTAATTGTGTTCATGCAGGCGGAGACAGGTGTTTCAGGGCTCAAAAACCAAAACGTCCGACTATCACTCAGAAACGGATAGCAAACATTTTCAAAAATACGTCGAAACCCAACTTATGCCAGGCTTACTACCAATGTCTTTATCCCGTGTAATTACTCACAGCGTATTTACCCTCCGGAATACTTCTAGCCATTGTAGGTGTTGAACATGTCTGACTGTAGTAATGTTCAACATTTTTTTTTTTTCCATAGCGCGGGAAGAATAAAACACTCAACTGCCATTGAAGGGCTTAGCAAAATTTCGTCTGGCTTAACATGTAACCGCAGTATCGAACATTGCATTCGAATTTCCAAATTAGATTTCGTCTCCTGCAAAATTAGTTGTGAGTAAACGCACGGCGCGTAACACCATGACAGCGTTCCACTCATAAGAACACTGGCGCGTGCGCCAGACTGTTTCCCTTCCGGCGTAAACACGACGGCGCTGCCACAGTGGCAAGGAAGAAATTGGTCCTCCTCCCTCCCCTTGTTGAACAGGGGCGGCCGGCATGTAGTCGAGACACCATGCCACAGTTCCCGAAGACGCTCCCTCCAAGGTTTGGTTTCGAATCCGCTCTTGGGAATAATGTTGAGTTTGCACTACAGAAAAGAAATCGCACTGACGTGTTTTACGGCTCACTTTAGATTTGTAGTTTTATAAGTTTTTGCAAACACTTTGGACCAAAATAATAATCTAAATAATAATTAATTAATTAATAAGAGTGTCTGAAACCCCTTTAGGGGGAAAAAATTGCGAGTGGCGGGTTCCGAACCACCGATCTTTAGTGTTAGTCCAACGCTTTGGCCACTATGTTATGGCTATCAATCTAAAGATGAGTCCTTTAATCTCATACTATTGATAGCCGTTGTTAACTGATGCTAATATGGAATTTGTTAGCACTAGATTATCATTTATCGTACGAAGAACGATGTGTTTTTGTTAATTCTTCAGTGCGACATTGCTTTGAAATGACAACGTGTAAGTTACAATAAGAAAATCATCAAATACGCAACGCAAGATGGCGTATGCCAGAGAGAGTTCTGGGTGAGGAATGTCACGTGACATCTCCGAACGGCTGGTTTTCGTTAATTCAATGGAGGGTGTCAAATCTCTGTTATTTTTGCAAATATGTCTCAAACGATACGAGATATGAAAAAACATAATAGAGCTAAGTTGTAGACAGTTTTCTCCTCTACCAATAAGGTTATTCAATTCTCGTGTCAGATGAACGGTTCGTTTGCAATTACAATTATATTACAGACGGCTTTTATGGTATTACTACCGTATTTTTTGTCCGAAAAAATTGAAAAAGGGAGGTTCTGGTCTCTGGTGGCCTATAATCATGCCTGTAAAATTTGGTGCTGATCGGTTGAACGGTTCGTCTTAAAAACAGGGAACACGTTACGGACAGACAGACATACATACATACATCCCAAAATCGCCGTAATTTTTGCAAATATCTTTGAAACGCTACGAGATATGAAAAAAACATAACAGAGCAAAGTTGTAGAGAATTTTCTCCTCTACAAATTCGGCTATTCAATTTTCTAGTCAGATGAATAGTTAAGCTGTTATTTTCATTTAAATTTCGAGCTGTCAAAAGACGATCGCAAAGACCCACTTTTAGTGTTACTACAGTAGAAGAGTGCCAGACTACAAATCCAAAGGTCGCGGGTTCGATCCCCGCCAGGTCCTAGGATTTTTATCTGTCACTTTCCACTTCTTTCACCTCTGGCAGTATTGTTCATGTGAAAAATACTGAGTAGCACCGTGGTTCGGAACCCACGCTAAACTGTAGGTCCCCCTATAACTGGCTGGGTAAGTCAGTTCGAAGGTCGGAGGAAGGCAACGGCATACCACCTCCAAACAGGACCATGCCTAGTAAAGCACTGTGGTGTTCAAACCAATCTTCGGATTGTTGACTGCTTTACCTTACCGTAACCTAAAGTGGGCCAAAAGGGGGGGGGGGGCTGCAGATTTGCCGCCTCCCGGAAAATGCCGCACGTTTCGCACGTGCTTTGCGCAGGCCCTGATGTGAGGGCAGTGGCCGCGGTGGCGGGACGCTGGTGGATCTGGCTGTCATGTTAGCTGGGGTGAGGGACTGTATCTCATATTGGATGTTGAGTCAGTGTCAATCAGGCAGGGCAGCATCCTTTGTTTGGAGGATGAGCGCCCTTGTCTGGGGAAGGAGGGACTGGGTGTGTTTTCTCTAGGACTTCATCTTGGGGAAGTACTTAATCACTGCTCGAATCTGCTTTCGAGGGACTGGGTGTGTTTTCTCTAGGACTTCATCTTGGGGAAGTACTTAATCACTGCTCGAATCTCGATTTTGTCCATTTTCGCAAATCGAGTCACTGCCAAAGCTCTCTTCCAAGAGCACTGACGTGGCACGTGTTTAAATGCAACAGTTCAATGGGTATCACGCGAAAAACTCGTTGATCTCTCGTGATTCTGAGAACTTTTCAAACCACCCTGATAAAAATATTGTTGCTTCGTGAGATGCGCCTAATGGTTCTGAGTTCATTAGTACAGGGTGTCCAGAATTTTGTGTCCCAGCCTCGTCGCCGCTTTTGTGTCTTGTTTCCGTCGTAGGTGTCGTCATAGGTGCCGAGTAGAATGAGACCGACACAGGAATAAAGGATGCACGCTTGTGCAGTTACGAAGGTGAGCAGCCAGTGGGACAGCAGAAACTAGAAACACTAGAGTAAATTAGAACGAGATAGCCGGCCGCGGTGGCTGAGGGGACTAAGGCGCTCCAGTCACGGTCTGCACGGCCACTACGGTCGGGGATTCGAATCCCCCCTCGGGCATGGATATTTGTGCCGTCCTAGTTCGTAAGTAGTTTGTAAGTTTAGAGACTGATGACCCCGTAGTTAAGTCCCGTAGACTTTACAAGCATTATTTTTAGAACGAGATATATATTTCTTAGAGACTTAGTAATACTTAACTTTTACATAGCTCAGTACTGCAGAATGCGGATACATAGTTGAGCTAGAGGCCTGCCTAGTGCCTATCCGATTGCCAAGTCTTCACTGGTGCCTATCTGATTCCGAAGTGTTAAGTGGTTCCTGTCTCAGTCCCAAGTGAACGATGTCGTTCAGTGATGGCCACGAGCGGAGTTGTAGCAGAGGGCGCTCGTGGCTGACGTCGTAAGAACGCCGCGCCGTGCGTGCATGGCGGCGCGCGGCGAAAGTAGGTGGCGCGCACTTTGGATTTGTGCGACACCACACAGAAAAGGGCTCCCTGATTTCAAAATTAAATATCTCGAAAACAAAGATCGATAGAGGAATGCAGTAAACGGTATGTTTATTGTGAAAGCTGTAAGAAGTTTATACAGCAGTTTGAAATAATAGTTACAAAAGCTGCTAACAGATGGCGCTGTACGCGGTACAGCTCATATCAGCATACATAAGTGAAATAATAGTATGAAAACACTCTTTGCAAAAAAATAACATCACAATGTTTTCAAAATTTCACCATTGGCACTACAGAGGTGGCGCAAACATAAGTGAAATAATCGTATGAAAACACTCTTTGCAAACAATCAAATCACAATGTTTTTAAAATGTTCACCATTGGCACTGCAGAGGTGGCACAAACGAAGAATGAAATTCGCCATCACATTTCGTAGTGTCTCAACCGAAATTGATTCACATACCGCAGAGATCGCCGAGTCAAGCTCGTCCAGCGTGGCGGGATGCTTCGGGTAGACCATGTCTTTCACTGTGCCCCACAAAAAAAAGTCACAGGGAGTCAAATCCGGCAAACATGGA
This sequence comes from Locusta migratoria, assembly GCA_026315105.1. NCBI lineage: Eukaryota > Metazoa > Arthropoda > Insecta > Orthoptera > Acrididae > Locusta > Locusta migratoria. Next base: position 75,791,061 of record CM048755.1, on the reverse strand, counting down.
GGCCAATCCTTGCGTGTACCAGTAAATTTGGGATATTCCAAAGCAATGACTCGATTCCCGAAGTATTCCTCAAGAAAGCGAAACACTTGTTCGGTCTGATGTGGTCGGGCTCCATCTTGCATTCAGTACCTGGTCGATCCTATGACGCTTCCTGTGTGGCGACAAATTGTTCCAAAATTGCAACGTAACGTGCACTAGTGACCGTTTCTCGAATGAAAAAAGGGCCAACAATGCCTCTGCTGCATACTGCAGCCCACACAGTAACTTTAGGAGAATACAGGGGGCTTCGCTTCACACCAATATGGCTTTTCGGAACCACAAAATCACCAGTTCTGCTTATTCACGTATCCATTCAGGTGGAAGTGTGCTTCATCTGTAAACCAGATGCAGCCAACATAAAACCCTTCACTATCAATCATTGTGAGCATCTGATTAGCAAAGGCAACCCTTTGTTGCACAGCTCGTACGGGTATGGCCTGGTGCGTTTGAATTTTGAACGGAAACATGTGTAGGCTCTTTCTCAGTATTTTCTGCGTGCTGGAACGCTTCAAACCAGTCTCAGATGCAATTCTACGGACGGATGACATTGGATTTCGCTGAATTATTCCAGATGTGGCGATATTTTCAGTCGTAACTGCGGTTTGCTTGCGGCCAACATGCCCCACTAGATCATCAGTTACGCCACCTGTTCGTTGAAATTTTGCGAAGACCGTACGAATGGTTTTCGCATCGGATCCTTTTGGAACATTAAATGGTGCTTGAAAACTTCGCCTTGTTTACGAAGGACTCTCTTCTAACCCGTGGTACTCTGGCACCAGCAAAACGCGTTGTTCAATGGATTACATGGTTTTAATCTCTTCTTTCGGTACGCTAACCTCCTTTCACAATTAAATAGTGAAACTAATCGCTCTGGGCTTCGGATCGCTGTTTATACTAGGCATTACGTATGGCGATTACAGCGCCATCTTTAGCAGCTTTTGTAACTATTATTTCAAACTGCTGTATAAACTTCTTACAGCGTTCACAATAAACATACCGTTTACTGCATTCCTCTATCGATCTTTGTTTTCGAGATATTTAATTTTGAAATCAGGGAGTCCTTTTCTGGACACCCTGTATATTTGGCTTTTGCTATTAGTCAGTAGAGTGAATTATTGTTGAATGTTGTATTGCCAAGTATAGCCACCTTTCAACTCAGTTCCATTCTCCATATTGACCGCCGTCCTTGCATATGCTGAGACCGACCCTGTCCATTGTCCAGAAGTGTTGCCAAGCTATTGGTTTTTCCAGGTGCAGGTATCCAGAAGGGGCCCGCACGCTTGCAATCTTCCTCATAGGTCTTTTCACAGAATAAATATTCCCCTGTACTTACACACCTCCACTTTATGTGGCACATTTACTTGCTAAATTGAGATATATAGTAGCACCAAATTTTTTCTGGATCTACCCAATAAATAAGCATAACATATTTCAAGTTTTTTTAGACCAATAGTATACATAATTTTGTGGTGGTGTATGAAGCATCATGAACCTTCTATGAACTATAAATACACAATTTAAAACTGACTGAAATTATTACCTTTGGGATATCAAATAAATGACCAATAATGTTCCTGTAGAATAATTTACACCACTTTGATTTGTCACATTCGTGCTTATTCTCAATTAAAATGACTCTACACGCTTTATTCACTTCACTGTACTTTACACTTGTGTGTCGTCCTTGCTCTGCACATGTTTATCCTCATGGTTTCACTCGCAAAAATTGAAGCTGTACTCGTAAGTTTCTGCCTAACCACATCTTTAGAATCATTACATATTCGCAAAAATAGTAGTCATTTTGTCAATCAGAATACCTGCTTGCATCACCCACAGCAATTTACTGTTAGGTTCCTGGCTAACCTCATGCTTTAAAATGATGATGTATTTTTTTTTTTTTTTTATCAAGCAACTGATCAATGAAGAATATTTATTAACATGCCTCAATGGATTAAGTATTTATCCTTGTCAATGTACTTGGATCAGGGACATTACCCAATTGAGAAATGAAATTTTGTGGTTTACTTGCAGGACAATACTTTATTATTATTAATGTTGTTTATCGAGTGAACTAACCATACATTCGGAAATCGCCACATATTCGGAAATAACAGCAAAATATTTATTTCATTCGTTGTTTCACAATGAGATGGAAATATCGTCGAATATTGCAGGACATAATTATCTTATGGTCATAAGAAAAACCTAGAATGATTCTAAAAACGCTAAAATGGATGCAAAATTTTGCACTCAGGAGGATGCGAACCCAAAAAAAAAAAAAATTGGTCGGGTCCAAGAGCTTTTTTTAACGTTTATTGAACCTTTATACACAAAGATAACAGATACATCGGTTTTATACTAGTGTTTCTTTGTTTTCTGTTTCATATTTTGTTCATTACGCAAGATAAACATTTACATATTTGCTTTTTGTATTTCGGTCTCTTTGTATCACGAATGTCCCTGAAAGATGGAGAGAGAGAGAATACACATTTTGTGACAGTAGTGCATTATTTAGCTATTTTGTTATTTTTTTGTCTTTTAGTTTCACTGTTTTTTAATTCTGTAATTCTGGTAATTTTATAGTGACATTCTTTATATGTGATTTGCAACACTGTAGATATTTATGACATAAAAAATAGGAAATTTTGTGTGGTGGGTTAATTCTTCACCTGTAAAGGTGACGCTTGTCACTTTAGACTTTTAAGATTCATCTATTTCTAATAACACGGAAAGTGAGATATACAGAGAGAGAGAGAGAGAGAGAGAGAGAGAGAGCAATGGGGAGAGTAGTGAGAGCACAATTTAATATCTGACGTTCAGTTTAAAACGTAACATACATAAAATTATATGACTTCAATTTACATAAAGGAATAAGTTTGGTTGTGTTATTTTGCTCTTAATGCAGAGCTCTTAGTTTTAGACATTTTGTTACACATTTTTTATTTACATGATTTTGTAGGCACACGCAGTAGCTCGGGATGCAGTCGCTTTCTTTGCTTGATACTCTAGCACTCCGTTTACATGGGCTCCCAAAACCGGATTTCGTAAACCGATTTCCCAATTCCGCTTTTGGTTGGCCATGTGAACACTCCAAAATCGATTCTGGAAATCCGCTTCTCTAAAGCGGTTTTCCAGTTCCACAATCGATTTTCGTGCCCATGTAAACGCAACCGTTTTAGAAGCGTTCTTGGCTTGTCAGATTGTTGTTTGTTTTTTGTTTTTTTTGTTTGTTTTTTTTTTTTTTTGGTAAGAATTTTCGGCACATATGGACAGAGTGATATTTTCTAATGTGAAATAAAAGTATTAATATTAGAGTAAGCATGAATCTGTGTATTTAAGTAAAGAAAAATAGCGATTATGCTGACGAAATCAGGAACTGAATCAGCTGTTTTTCAGCCGCCATGTTAAGTGGATTAGGAAATCCGATTCAGGCTATGCCATGTAAACACGACGGCAAAAAACGGTTTACGAAAATCGGTTTTCGTCTTCCGGAAGATGTGTTGCATGTAAACGTAGTGCATGAGAGCACAATAGACACACTTTCATTGGGTGGGCGTCTCCTTTTGGCTGTCGGGGGAGGGGGGGGGAAGGAGGGAGGGAGGAAGAGGGACGGCGTCGCGTTGCCGGCCGCGGTGGCCGAGGGGACTGAGGCGCTTCAGTCATGGTCTGCACGGCCACTACGGTCGGGGGGTCGAATCCCCCCTCGGGCATGGATATTTGTGCCGTCCTTACTCTTAGCTAGTTCATAAGTAGTTTGTAAGCTTAGGGACTGATGACCCCGTAGTTAAGTCCCATAAGTTCTACAAACATTTGAACATTTGAATATGCGTCGCGTTGTGGGTGGGTGGGTGGCGGTCACGGCTGCGTGGGCGGCGTCCGCGAGTTGCGGATACCCCCCTAAAGGAGATATCGAGGCAATTCTGGAGTGTTTCTCGCTAATTTCTGCACTGTTTGGCCCTTTTATTTTCTTCACACAGGTCTATTAAGAATTTTACTTGGTCTTTCTGCTCTTCCATGACGACCTGATGGACTGTCATTGCTATTGACCACATGTTGCTGTGGTCTTCAGTCCGGAGACTGGTTTGATGCAGCTCTCCACAATACCCTATCCTGAGCAAGTCTCTTCATCTCCACATAAGAACGGCAACCGACATCTGTCTGAATCTGCTTACTGTATCCATCTCTTTGTCTTCCTCTGCGGTTTTTACCCCACACACTTCCCTCCAACGCTAAATTCACAATTCCTTGATGTCTAAGAATGTGTCCTACCAATCTATCCCTTCTTTTAGTCAAGGTATGCCAAAAATTCCTTTTCTCACCAATTCTGTTCAGTATCTCCTCATTAGTTACGCGATCAACCCACTTAATCTTCAGCATTCTTCTGTAGCACCACATTTCAAAAGCCTCTATCCTCTTCCTGTCCGCACTGTTTATCGTCCATGTTTCACTCCCATACAAATGCCTTCAGAAAGGACTTCCTTACGCTTAAATCAATATTCGCTGTTAACAAATTTCTCTTTTTCAAGAACGCCTTTCTACCCATTGCCATTCTGCATTTTATATCCTCTTTACTGCGACCATCATTTGTTATTTTACTGCCCAAGTAACAAAACTCATCTACCTCCTTTATTGTTTCGTTACCTAATCTAATTCCTTCAGCATCACCTGATTTTCTTACACTGCACTCCATTACCCTAGTTTTGCTCTTGTTAATGTTCATCTTATATGCACCTTTCAGCACACTGTCCATTCCTTTCAATTGCTCTTCCAGGTCCTTTGCTGTATCTGACAGAATTACTATGTCATCGGCAAAACGCAATGTTTTTAATTCTTCAACCTGAACTTTAATTCCTTCTCCAAATTTCTCCTTGCTTTCCTTTATAGCTTGCTCAATGTACAAATTGAACAACATTGGAGAAAGACTACAACCCTGTCTTACTCCCTTTCCAACCACTGCATCCCTTTCATGCCCTTCAACTCTGACAACCGCTGTCTGGTTTTTGTACAAGTTGTAAATAACCTTATGCTCCCGATATTTTACTCCTGCTTGCTTCAGAACTTGAAAGAGCTTATTCCAAACAACATTGTCAAAAGCCTTTTCCAAATCTACAAAAGCTAGAAATGTAGGTTTGCCACCTGTCTCATACATCTTACACACCAGGTGAAACAATTTTGTCATGTCTGGTTTTCCCAGAGACTTCAGTAGCTCTGAGGGAACATCATCTACTCCAGGGGCCTTGTTTCGACTTAGGTCTTTCGGGGCTCTGTCAAATTCTTCTCTGACCACATACTGGCATTTATTTTGGCCTCGGAAAGGTCCGAGCGTCAGGGACGATAAGTGTCGTGATCGAGATGGCTCGTGGGTCTGTCCTATTGTTCAGTGCCAACATACTCTTTTACACGTATCCCAAATTACGCCGATTTACCCGCACGAGAATCGGTGCTGCAATGTACCTTTTTCGTCACAAGCACCGCATTGGTCCGAGTTTCTCTGCTTTAACCGCGACAGCCTCTTATTTTTGGGTACAGTCTGTGCACTACTTTGTACCACGAGTGTTCATAGTCTCACCAACGAAGCTCCTAGGCAACCACACTCTTATATGTAATATTACTATCGTTGTATGTAGCTGCCGCGGCGGAGTGGCCGAACACATTGAGGCGCTATGCTGCGATGCGCGGGGCCGTTTCCCCGTCGGGGGTTCGAATCAAAATCAAATGTTCAAATGTTTGTATAGCTTAATGGACTTAACTACGGGGTCATCAGTCCCTAAACTTACAAACTACTTACGAACTAGCTAACACTAAGGACGGCAAAAATATCCATGCCCGAGGGGGGATTCGAACCCCCGACCGTAGTGGCCGTGCAGACCGTGACTGGCGCGCCGCAGACCGCTTTTTTTTTCTTCAAAATAAAATATATTTGGGGCAAGAATAAAGAATTCAAATTGATAAGCACATCTTTAAGAGTGTGCGAAGGTAATTAAGTGGTAATGTTGTAGATAAAGGACTAATCTTTTTCTTTTCTCTTCCTATGTGCAGAATTTCTAATCTTTCAGTGAGTCGTTTCTGAGTTGTTTAAAGTAATATCGTCTTATCTAAGAAATTTGCGAAGTATTCTTTATAGTTCTTCTTACGTCGGAGCTCGTGTAGCTGTTCTGTCAAATATACTAAAAAGTCTTGTTTGCATTTATCAGGTGACGTTAAAAGGTAGTACGTCGTTTGTCCTTTCAACCAGTTCGTCGCGTTCCGTTTGGCTGCAGGATATGGTTTGTCATCCGGAGTCAGTACGTTTGCGGGTGTGATATACTGGGGAGCAGTTCGATTCATAATCGCCACTTTCTGTGCCATGTAGTCCCATATCTCCTTGCCATTTACACATACGAACCGATGTTCATCGCTATCGACTAAGCCGCAAGCGGTGCACGTGGGATGCGCTGCCAGGTGAAGTGCATGAAGTTTATAGTTGGTCGGAATTTTTCTGTTCACCGCGAAGTACCACTGAACCTTCACATGTGATGGTAGATGTGGGCTGTGTACATTTTCCCATATGACTGACCACTTTTTGTTTTTGTATTTTTGTTCTATCACATTTCTTGCTTTGACTTCCATTAGGTTCTTATAGATGGCTTTAACCTGCATGATGTGGCTGTCAGGTATTCGCATACGGATATAGCTGTATTCCAAAAGGAAGGATTTCAAGTGATAGAGACCATTGGGGATATGGCCGACATTGATCGGTGCTACGATATTACTCGGAGCAATCTCATTTAGAAGGTATGAAATGAGACTGTCTGGAGCTTATCGCCACTGCTTGAAAGTGCAGCAAACGTAGAGAGCTTTGGCCTTGCTGAGCACATCTGTTAAATTCAAACCACCAGAACGAGTAGGTAGTGTGAGTGTATCATATTTGACCTTAAGAATCCGTCCACGGCTTACGAAGTGTCCAATAGCTGCTAGTGTACACTTTGCGATGGCTGCAGGCATCGGTAAAATTTGTGCCGCGTAGTTAACCAAATGTTCAAATGTTTGTACAACTTATGGGACTTAACTACGGGGTCATCAGTCCCTAAGCTTACAAACTACTTATGAACTAGCTAAGACTAAAGACGGCACAAATATCCATGCCCGAGGGGGGATTCGAACCCCCGACCGTAGTGGCCGTGCTGACCGTGACTGGAGCGCCTCAGTCACCTCGGCCACCGCGGCCGGCCGTAGTTAACCTTTGACAAAATGTATGTATTGGCCAGCTGAACTTTTTGCAGTTCATCTAAGTGTCTTGTGTTGTAGGATTGTACGCAGGCTCGTACCTGTGTGAGAATATGTTTATAATTCGCAGCAATGGTGTGCTGAATTGTCTTTTTGAAATCAATGCCCAGACATTTCATACTTTCGACCTCCTTCAGTTGATCGTGGTGTTGCCAGTCTATACCAAGTCCGATATTCATGAGGCCGGATTTGTTACAGTTTAATTTGGCACCTGACGCCGCTTCATACTCCTTAATGGTCCGCAACGCCGTCTCGACTTCAACTGTGTTGTTTGCGACGAATCCTACGTCATCGGCGTATGCATGGCATACGATATGCTGACCGTGTATTTGTAGACCTCGCAGCCGGAGTGTCAGCGTTGCGAGTAGTGGCTCCACTGCGATGGCGAATAAGGTCATCGAAATTGGGCATCCCTGTTTGACCGAACTGCTGATTTGGATCACGTTGCTCAGCTTGCCGTTAATCGAAATTCTTGAAGTGCTACCCTGTACCAAGTTCTTTATTATGTCGGTAAACCGGCTTGGAAAGCTCATTTCTTCAATTGTATGAAACAGGAACTGATGGTTGACTCTGTCGAAAGCCTTGTCGAGATCAATTGTTGTTATCGCACATCGTAGTGTGCAGACATCAGCTATCGCCAATATGTCTCTGTATCCTGATGCATCACACGTTTCATCCTTTGTGTTAGGATACGAGCTGCGATTTTATAATCGCTGTTAAGCAATGTAATGGGGCGCAGCTTTTCAATAGAATTACTTCTTGGACTTTTTGGAATGAAGACAACTATTCCTTCTTTGAATTCATTGTAAAGGGATAGAAGTTTATCCTTCATTACACGCCAGAAAGTTTGATAGACTTCTATAGGAATGCCGTCTTGTCCGGGAGATTTGTTTTTTGGGCTTTGAAAAATTACGGCTTTCAAGTCATCTTCATCAATTTTTTCCATCAGTGGCCTGCCCTCGTCGGGGGTGAGTGTTCGTGGCAGATTGGATGTCAATTCATACATCAGATTTACATCTATTGGTTGGTTGGCCAGTAGATTGGCATAATAATTTTGAATCGTATTTCTGATGTCTTTCTGATTTTTTAGTGTTCTTCCATCCTGCAACTTTAATTCCGACAGTATCTTCGTAGAGCCTCTTTTCCTTTCACGTATGAGGTGGAATATAGACGTTGCTTCATTGGGTGCTGTGTTCGTGGCTCTTGATCTGATTTTAACGCCTTCCAGCTGTTTCGATCTAAGCAGACGAATTTTGGCTTGTATTTTCTTAATTTTGGTGTAATTATCGATGACGGTCGTATCAAGTTTATATAACTCCCTTAGACATTGGAAGTAGTATTCTATTGTCTGTTTTTGCCACCAGTATTTCTCACGCGAATAGTTCATGAAGCATTTGCGAATTTTTGGTTTGGTGCAATTGAGCCACCAAGTTAAAACAGAGGAGTAGCCATTGCATTTAGACACGCATTCCTCCCAGGTCTTACGGAAAGCTTCTCGACATTCTGGATCGTCTAAATGTGAAACGTTAAATTTCCATTGACCTCTGCCTCTATAGGTTTCCTGCCTCTTCATATTGAGGATACAAATGTAAGCCGCGTGATCGGAGAAGCTCGTCGGCCATATTTCGCTCTGTAGAATGTGCCTCTGGAGGTTGTTCGACACATAAATCCTGTCAATCCTGCTTGCTGAATGGTTTGTGACATATGTAAAACCAGGCAGGAGGCCATGAATATGCTCCCAAGTGTCGACTAAAAGTAATTCCTTGATCAGCTGCTCTAATTCCACCGACTTATTGCAATTAGGAGTTTGGTCTTTGGGGTGGATAACGCAATTAAAATCTCCTGCCAATATAATGTCGTCAAACCGTGCATTAAAAAGAGGAACAATTTCAGTTTTAAAAAATTCAGCTCTCCGGCGCCTGTTACTTGTGCCAGTCGGTGCATATACGTTTATCAGCCGCGTGCCGTTAACAGTGGCTGCGAGACCTCTGCTATCGGGGAGTCTGACCACATCTTGAAGGATGACGCCTTCTTTAGCTAGGATAGCAGTTCCCAATTCCGGGCCATTTCCTGGATTATTTGTAGCATTATAGCCTGGTATTCCCTCCAAATTAATGTCAGTCACCTCTTGTAGCATCGCGATATCTATGTCTGCGACGTATAAGAAATCTTGGACGAATTTCAATTTCATAGCACTGCGTATCTTATTCATGTTTACTGTGGCGATTCTATATGATTGTAAGTCGGTCATCTTTAATATAAGTCATTAGTAGGAAAATATTCCGTCACTTTGTTCTTCTTCGTATTCCGGTTAGTCTTGGTCGTATTTACAGCCGCAACCCGAATGTTCTGTGAATTTTGTGCCTTGGTCCTGTTGTCCGTTGAGATATCCGTCATGTGTGTGTCCATGTCTTCTTGCGATTCTACTGTCCAGTCCGTTGCTAACGGAATCACATTTGATACTTGACTATCGGTAGCCCTTTCCTGAGGTCCTCTCTTTGCATCAATTACAACTGTCTCCGATGCCTTACTGGGAGCTTCTTTGTCGCCAGTCTCTGTGGAAGATGTCCTGTTTTGACTCAGTGGCTGACCCGACAGATTGGTGCGTAAAGTTTCATCAATGTACTTGGATTCCTCAGGTGGTGGCGGCGTTGCTTCCGCTGCTTTTTGATGTACAAACCTCCTCTTCTTGTTCTTCCTCTTTGGTGATGAGGGTTGTGAACTGCATTCACTTTCGTCACTGACATGTTGTAATTCACGATGATGTACCTCATCAACAGATCTCTGGGTGTCAATTACCTCCGCCGGAGCGGCGAGAGGAAGATTGCGTTTTTCTATTTCGTGACTAGCACCAAGTGGTGGGATTGTCTCTTAATTTATTTCCATTGGAGAATCTTCAGCTATCGGGTTGTCATCTTGCACTTCAGTCACTTGTGGCAGCAAATTGTCGCTACCACGATCACGGGTTACTGCGGCATACGATAGAGGCAGGATTGTCATCGCAGATGTCTTTTCAGGTTCGCTTCGTGGTATCTGTGCCACACGTCTCTGAATGCACTGGGCACGGGACGTGACCTGTAGAGTTACAGTTAGCGCACGTCTTAGGTTGATCATCGTAAATCACTATAGCTCTGTGTCCGCATACAGTAATGTAGGACGGTATGTGCCTGTGCAGATCAATTTTGACTTGCCTAATACCGTTGAGTACAGGATACTTCCGGGCACTGGACCATTTCTCCGCGAAGTTGCTTAAGACTTTCCCATATGGGGCCAAGGCTGCGTCTATTCGGTCTGCTAGAACTTCGAATGGCAGTTCGAAAATTCGAATAGTGCGAATCCCGAAACCAGCGTGAGTTATGGTAACATCACCTACGTTGCCATCGTTGTGGTTGAACTTGAGTGACCCTCCAGTAGATGCAATGATTTTTTCACAAAGATCGGGTGATTTTAATTTCAGAAACACGACCGCGCTGACAATCGAAAAAGAAATTCCTATAACATGATCCATTGGTATCTTCACCACGGTTTCCAACCAGTCTTCAAATTCATACGATTTCGGTTTCGCAAAAGATCGTTCAAAGGTAAACTTCAAGGTGTCTTGTCGGTTAACTTCAGCCATTACTTCATGTTCACGTATACAGTAGAGTGACGAACACCGCCGAGTGACGCTGTAAGCTGGCGACTTACCGCACCGATGTAAACAAAGCCGGCCGCAGCGCGCTGCACACACGAGGTCTGAACGCTGTCGCTGCCGCTGGCAGACTGTAATGATTTCCTGAAGATTTTAAACAAGAACTTCAAAAGAAAAACTTGGTGCACGTAAAATATCACTTTCCGTTATTTCGGAGGTTTACTGCGACTATTATGAATTGAAACTTTTCGCATTTTCTCTTCCAGTCGTCAGAATGTAGCTAGACATTCTTGACACAAGAAACTCCAATCTATGTCTTTCTATGTAATACAGTGCAAAAACGGTATTCAATTACGTAGTTTTAGTGCGATTTTATTAGTCGGTAGAAGCTGCGAATCCTACATGCTTTTCATTTGATTTACAATTGTACTAGTGTCCCTCTTATCCTCGGCCCGTATTCTACTGCGACCCTGGCGGCAGATTGTTGCTTCTATTTGGGAGCAGTTGCCTCGCTTCGGCCTCGGACTAGCGATGGGAGCGTGAGGTGCTGTGCGGCAGTTGACTGGGGCCGCAAGCCATGCCACGCCATGCAGGTGTCCGGACACTTGCCACGCCGGACACTTGCCACGCCAGACATTTGCCACACTTCTACCTGCTCCGAAGGGTCGGGTGCCCCTGTCTCCTCCTCCTCCTCCCCCCCCCCCCCTTACGCCACCCAGCACTCGGCCAGAGAACTCCGTGGCCAGTTTCCCGACATATGCACACCGGTCACTTCCGCATTTCGTAGTACGACCGTCAGTATGGAAGTTATTACAACGTCCAAGGGCAGGCCTTTTGCCCACTACAATGGTTACGCGATAATACGGTGCGGATGTGCTGACCTCGGAAACAGGTTCATTGCAAGGGAAAGCTGCTATCGAAGAACGGAGACCTATTGAACGCAGAGAACACCTGTGAGGACCACCTAACAATGCGATCTTTATTAATTGTAAAAATAAAAAGAGTGTATCAGACCTCAGTATCCTTAAATAACTTAATGATGAAGCTAGCTGGTCACAGTTCGGTTCACTAGCGTTTAATCAATACGCGGTGAAATTTGACTCAATGAAACAAATACATTAAGCATCACTCAAATGATCCTCCTGCAACCAGAACCTATAGATAAATCTACTGCTTTTCAATTTGCAATTTCCTATTTAGGTTAAAGCTCCTACAGTTGACACGTTAAGAGAACTTTTTTCTACCTTCTAATATTATGGCCATACGTCAAATATTCTGAGTTATAAAAATATTCCTGTAACTTCAGAACCGCTATTAGCTCTTAAAAATATCATTTTTGTTAAACTGATAAGGTACACTTTAGGTTTTAAAATTAATCTGCACCTAAAATGCATACCCTAAAACAGATCTGCTCTTAAGATTGACAAGTTCAGCAGCAGCTATAGTGTTGAAATAATTCCCATATCTCCAAAATTAGACAAGGATAGAAATAACTTTACAGTAGACGTAGATCTTATGAAGTACATTTCGCCGTAGTCCTTAAAAATCAAAGTTTTTCACCATGTTGTTGATTATCGTTAATCAGGCCAGTAAAAGCTGTGGAAACAAGTCAAGGAGCTGACTATTCAAAAATAATTGTTACAAAAGAACATCATAAACAAATTTATTAGACGTATTTTTCTTATGCATTAGAAACTTTTGAAAACATAGTTTATCATTTCATCTGCACCATCACTTATTTGATAGGGGGATTTACTTTGCATCACCGAGGGTATTTACTTTTATGTTACGTTTGCAGCAGTCCTCATTTCGAATTGTGGAATATTTAATTCGTCTTATTTGATGAAAGAATTTGTGAAAACTGCATTTAATAACTCCGCTTTAGTGACACTGTGTTCAGTAACATTACCGTCGCTATCGCGCAATAAAGGCATTCACCTAGTATTTCCGCTGCTGTAGATAACATAGGACCAGAATCTCTTTGGATTTTCCGCCACATTTCTACAAAGAGTTTCGTTGTGAAAAATATTAAACGAATGTCGCATTGAAGGCCACGCTAAATTTCGAGCTTCAGTAAAACATCGGCAATCTTGGGGATTTTGGATTCGTCGTAATTTTCTGCAAAAGCTTTCTGTTCTGTTTTATGTACCATGGGGGACCAGTTCAGTCTGTTAATAATTTATTTGGCAGGAATCCCTCCAATGCTTTTCATACTATTTCTTTGAATGTAAGCCATATATGGTCTTCAATTACATAGTTAATTTAGAAAAAAATGGAGACTGTCTGCTAGGAAGATGTCAATCGGATTTTTTTCTTCTATTTTTTTTTTCTTTTCTTAATAGACGTATTTAGCGTTTAGTTTTGGTAAATATCTTTGTTACGGATTTCACTTAACCCTGTATACGTCGTGAGGCTCAGGAGTATTTGTGACTAAGAGCTCAAGTGTGTTTGCGAAAGCATTTACAATTTTTATGGGCTCGTGAACTAATTGTTCAAAATAATTAAAAAAAATGTAGAACAATATCGGAAGATGTATCTGCCACCTTGTCAGAAGGAGTATTTTTGTCAATATACGGATGGTAGATTTAAGTCACCGCCAACTATAATTGTATGAGTAGTGTACCTATTTGGGTTGAGACTCCAGTTTTCTTTGAACTGTTCAGCGGCTGCATCATGAGAGTGCCGGGGTCGGTAAATTAAAATGTTTGTTAAGCTTAAGGGACTTAACTGCGGGGTCATCAGTCAAACTTACAAACTACTTATGAGCTACCTTATACTAAAGACGACACAAACATCCATGCCTGATGGGGGATTCGAACCCCCGACGGTGTACGGCCTCGCGCATTGCAGCATAGCGCCTCAATGCGTTGGCCGCTCCGCCGCGGCAGTTATTAATTTATTCCGGTAGTCGAATATAACATCTGCTCACACTGACAGGAATTATCGACTTCAGTTTCGCTTGCGAGCTAGTACAAATATTACATTGTGCTTTTTGTTTCGGTGCATACCATAGGAATTATGGGATTTCCACTAAAAAACTAGGATGTATCCTCTGCGACTCAGCTAAACAATGCAGAACAACAGTGTACCTTACAAGCATAACATTCTATATTCCTTCATTTCTTTATTTCAAATTTGTATGTCGACTTCAGGTGATCTGTCAAACATAGACACTCTTATCTATATTTTGTAAACGTATTTTCTGTCATTGATTTGAACATTGTCCCAATTCACTTTACTAACTAATATTCCGCCGCAAAAAAGTAAATTTATGAAGTGTATCGTTCTTATTTCCTCTTTTTTTTGACGCAGTTGTAGCAATTAATATATGTACAAATGCAGTGATCAAAATTGAATGATCAGCGAACATTAGAATTATCTTTATATCGTTCCTTTCATGTTCCTTCCATAGCGATGGACTGTTTCTATCGCAATCAGTAAGTATGGAAGAAAGCTACAGTACAAACGGAGGAAGAATGGATCTATATTTGTGGTTGAAAGAACTAGTTACACACTGACATACCCGTTCGTTTCCCAAAAGTTATAAATATTTCGATTTCGCGATATTGAAAAGAAGTTGTACATTTCGGCGAGATGTCGTTCAAAAATATCTCTTTCGTATTGGCTGTATCGAGTAAGATCGGAGATGGAGGTTTGGAAGCAAACAGCAGGAGTACGGGGAAGGGCGTCCCTTGCCTGAGGGGCCGCTAATCCAACTACCTGGCGAAGGGTCAGGTGTGGCAAGTGTCCGGCGTGGCAAAAGTCTGGCGTGGCAAGTGTCCGGCATCCGCCGTGCAGAACGTGACTGGAGCGCCGCAGTCCCCTCGGCCACCGCGGCCGGCTGGGTTCGATTCCCCCCTCGGACACGGATGTTTGTGCCGTCTTTAGTATAAGGTAGTTCATAAGTAGTTTGTAAGTTTAAGGACTGATGACCCGGCAGTTAAGTTCCATAAGCTTTACAAACATTTCAACATTTAGTCTGTAGCTTACAGGTTGTGTTTTCTTTTAAATTTTAATTGCATCGCTACGTCGACATGGTATACTACAACATTTTTAATAGAACTAGGCGTGTGTTCCGGTAATACCACTACCGCTGCTTGCTTCATGACATTTCGGCAGCATTGCTATCGTTTGGAGCGAAGCCGCCAGTTTTTACTTTCCTTATGATTGCTTCCTTTGGATTATCGTTACGTTCATGAAATCTAATATATAAAGCAGAGTGTTCGTATGTTTGTACGTGTTGCATACAAATCTACAGTTTTGTTTCAATCTTTATGAAATTTGGTACACGTAAGCTTCAATCCATGAGGACGGTCGCCGTAAGTGTAAGAATCACATGCGATATAATTCACGAGATATGACCTCATAAACAATGAGATGCGCGAAAAACTGCTGCATTTTGCGACAATGCTGCTCATTTTCTCCTAAACCATTGGACCGATTTCAACCAAATTTGGTACACACATTCCTTACCGTGAGGTAACAATTGCAGCATGGTTAAGAATCACATACGGCACATGCTTCAAAAGATATTATGTCATAACCAATAGAAATCGCAAAAAATGCCATATAATGCGGCGAGACTTTCGAAATACACTGTATGAGAATGACAGTACTTATAGACTTGCAACAAACTTTATACATAATTTCAAACCTTTAATAAACTTTATCTCGCTGGCAACCATAGTAAAATGATGAAAGGAGAAAAGTTTCTCGTTTACTACTTTTCCGCTGTTTATGGAGTAAAACTACGGCTCTCGGTATGACGTTACAATTAATAATTTGAACACTACAAATTGTAGCGACAGGAAATTTTACAGACAGTATACACATATATAGTTGAATGTACCTTCTAAATTGCCTCACATTCCGACATGTAGTTCATGAGATATGAGCACATAAACAATAACGTTCCCCTGTTCATGGACTAAAAGTACGGCTTTCGGTATGACGTTACAATTTGTAATTTCTAAAGTACTAATTGTAGTCACAGCAAATTTTACGGACATTATACACGCATATAGTTGAGTGTACCCTCTAAACTGTATCACAGTACGACACATAGTTCACGAGATATGAGCACATAAACAGTAATGTTCATGGAAAACCGTCCCTTCCCGCACCAAGTTTTTATGTATTACTTCTTTACTACTACCTGTATTCCCAAGAGATTTTACAGACATACAGTCCTTATACAAGTGAAAATATACTTGAATAATGGCAGCAATAAATAAATAAATACCCGGGCAACGCCGGGTTTTCAGCTAGTATAGAATACAATGCGGACCTGACATTGTAATCTACCTTGTATTTTCGTTTAGCTTTGAGGTTAGCGGTGCGACTACAAAGTTCTATGTACCTGAGATGGTCCAGATACGCTTGTTTACGTCAGTGCTACGCACTGCCGGCTGGTGCTTCAGGTGCCTGAGGGTTCACTTCTTTCAGTGCCAGATCTTGGTAGGGGGTTGGAACACTTGTGGGGAGTGACACTTGCGCGGAGTGACACTTGCAGGGAACCTGGGGCCCTTGGGGCGGCTGAGGGCTTTTCCTGGGTACAGGCACACCAAGAAGTCTAGCACTGCTGTTGTCAAGTTTCCACACTGTCAACATAACACGAAACTCAGTGAAATTGCACAACCCTTTGAAGAGCAATATAGTAACTTGTTCTAACTACATATTAATTTGTTGAGTGTTCCTCCTGAAAACAAAAAATGTATTTTAATAGTGATAATGTTTGGAGAGTTATTAAGACATTCTCTGCTACTACAAGACGATGACTTTAATTAAATGCCCAGAAAAGTATATGTTCCTTTGGCGCCCTTGTGCCTCATCGTTCCGACGATCTGGTTCCACCGTCCGCTGAACTGTCGCCAACTCTCCGCCAGCGTCGTACCTTGTCGGAATGTGTGTGACTCAGTAGCCGATTCCCCCAGACGAAATGTAAAGACCTGTCCAAATTCGACTACGGTATAGTTGCCAATATATAAAAACCCATCCGAATCCCCCAAGGTTCCAGCTTTGAACGCCTTCCCCCAGTGGAATCGATACACACTCTTCAACAGCAATGCAATGAAATATCAACATACGAAACATTCTTGCTTTTACCATCAGTCTGTCCATGTTCCCACAAGAAAACATGTCCACACTACAGTAATTTTTGTTTCTGCAACTCTAGTCTCCCCCATTGCCGACTGATGTTCAAATGTTCAAATGTTTGTAAATCTATCGGACCAAACTGCGTGGTCATCAGTCCGTAGCTTACAAACTACTTAAACCTAGGTAAACTAACCTAAGGACAACACACACACCCATACCCCAGGGAGGACTCGAACCTCCACAGCGAGCAACCACGCGCTCCGCAGCGAGACGCTTTAGACCTCTCGGCTACTCCACCGCGGCGCCGACTGATGAAATTTAAAAAGCAACACAAAGCAGCAAACCTTTGCTTCCCTTGAATAGCATTCCCTGTTAAATTATACGCTAATTACAACACATTTTAATCAAATGTTCAAATGTTTGTATAGTCTATGGGACTTAACTACGGGGTCATCAGTCCTTAAACTTACAAACTACTTATGAACTACTTACGAACTAGGACGGCACAAATATCCATGCCCGAGGGGGATTCGAACCCCCGACCGTAGTGGCCGTGCAGACCGTGACTGGAGCGCCTTAGTCTCCTCGGCCACCGTGGCCGGCCACATTTTAATCCCCAAATATTAAACACATATTAAGTTTCCATATCAACCCATATATAAACCACTCATGTCACTAACCTCCTTCTTATAATTTTCAATACACTGCAATTCTCATATTATTACATCTCTTTTACTGTTAAATTAATACGACCTCCTCGCACCACTCTTTAAAATAATGCCACAATTCGGACAACTATCTTCATATTTTCTAAACCACAAATTATAGAAACATTTAATAAATAATTTTTATCGGCATTATCCCATCAAACTGCCGATCTCCATGCACCAAAATGCGCCCACACAATTCCTTTTTTGTTCTCCTCAGCATCGCAAATTATTTTAGACATCATACAATAAACAAAAATATCCCCCAAATTCTTATATAGTAAACATAAATACACTGAAATCAGCATCCATAGCAAAGTTTTCACACATTGATCTGTTCGCATTTAGGAATACTTACCTCCTCTGCCCCAGTCATTACAAGATGGGCAACACATTGCTCCCTCGTTAACAAGCTCTTGAACTTCACCTTTCGTCTTATTCCTTCTACTTTAAAATCGAGATAGTTTTCTACACAGTTGAGAGATGTTTTATATTTACAAAGAAAATCTGAACCTAATATAACATCTCTCACCAATCCACTTATCACATAACATCTGATATTAAATTCGCATCCACAACATTTGAATTTTAAACTCATCTCCTGTCTGATGGGCTTACTTTTCCCCCATGTAGCTGTCTTAATTGTTACGCTATTTAGTGAGAATACAGCTATATGTTTGTTCTTTATTCTGGTCGCGAAACTTTCTAACACAGCTGATATGTTACTTCCCGAATCCAGAAGGGCATTTACTCTTGCTTTTCCAATATCTATCTCAACTATTGGCTGTACAACAATCTGTTCTTCCCTATCTAAAAGATCTTTATGTAAAAAGTCATTCTCAATTTCTCTCCCCGTTTCTTCCATATCAGTAGTACACAAAGCTTTAGTTCACCCTTCAATTTCGTCGTCCCCATAAAATAATTCCTTAAATGTCCTGTATGCTCCTTTTTCACCCTTTTTTTCTTTCAAGTTCCCTTGCTATTTTAAACTTTTCTTTAACCCATAAGTGCGGTAACATTGACTTTAAAATCATACCATACCACCGCCAGTCAGTGTCAGAAAATTCGCGTTCACTTTTGCCAAACCAATCAACGTTTACCCCTTCTCCTAACTCACCATAGTTGTCATTAATAACGCTGTCACTTTCTCTTCCCTTCGCAAATTGATCCCACAAATTATATGCATTTAATTCTTCTGCATCTCCGTCCTTGTCGATCTCAAAATTGCTTTCATGAATAGGAAACGTTACTATACTAGCTGCTTCATTCACATAATTATTTTCAGAACATACAATATCTTCCCCACATAAATCATCTTTCTTACCAAATACCTCACAATCACAAATAACATTATCGACTTCAGCCGATGTACTTAAAACCTTATTAAAAAAAAAAAAAAAAAAGTATGTAAATCTATCGGACCAAACTGCGTGTCATCAGTCCGTAGCTTACAAACTACTTAAACCTAGGTAAACTAACCTAAGGACAAACACACACATCCATGCCCCAGGGAGGACTCGAACCTCCACGGCGAACAACCGCACGCTCCGCAGCGAGGTGCTTTAAACCTTATTACACGTATAATTTACCTCCGCCGATTTATTATTGAACTCAGAGTTATTAAAATCTATTTCCAAACAATCACTATGTACTACATCGCTACTGCATTGCTTCTGATTCATCTCTTTAGTACACTCGTTATTTGGCGATTTCAGTTTCACATCTGCATCTGTAACCCACATTAAATTTTCCCCCAAAATATTATCTGTTTCACCAGTATTAAACTTTCCTTCCTTCACTGCAATGGTTCCTTTAACGTAGCATCAACACTTTCATACATCACCTTCCATTCACAATTCATAATCCCATCAAGAGCTATTGGATCATCCTCATCAACAGAAATAAAGGCACAAATTCCTTCCTCAGTAGAATCTATCTCAGTAGCTTCAAATTTACCACATGTCTCACTTATTTCATTTCCCATCAACAATAAATCACCTATCATGCCATATGCATAATATCATTCATCACCAGCCGACGAGACCAATGCTACGCCGCTTTCCCCTATCAACTTGACTCAAATCCGCCGATTTACCACTTAAAGTGTTACCAGCTAGCGTGCCTTTGGCTACGATGGCTTCACAAAATTGACCACTTACATCCGCCGCCTCAAATTCACAAAATTTAGTACAAACATAGTTGCATTTATCGCTACTAGTCAATAACTCTCGGAATTTTCTGCACACTTCATTTTCACCAAATTCAAATTTTTCCCCATACCCTCTCTTAGACTTAGAACTATTTAGCATACATTCATTCACTCCATCACTCATTCTCTCTTCACAAAATACCTTTTGTAAACCCATATCTTCATCTGATTCAAATGATTGCTCAAAATAATTTTGATTTCTCTGACGGCCACGCTGTTTTAAATTGTCAACTTTTACAGATTTATCTATCACACATATTTCCACAACTTCCTTCTGCCCCCTATCACAGTGTGCACGGCCGCAACGGTCGAGGGGTTCGAATCCCCCCTGGGGCATGGATGTTTGTGTCGTCTTCAGTATAAGGTATTTCATAAGTAGTTTGTAAGTTTAGGGACTGATGAACCCGAAGTTAAGTCCCTTAAGCTAAACAAACATTTGAACAAATTTAAAGTTATTCACAGACCTGGTAAACTACATGTAAATGCAATGAACCATAAAGTTCGTGTCTGTGTTCCCATAAGTCACGAGGAAGAATTAGAAACAGCACAGGAAGAAGATGCACAATGCAAATTATGGAAAACTGATCAAAGGTTCGTTGAAATAGATGGTTTGCTGCACAAAATCACTAGTAAAGGAAATCGTCTAGTTATTCCAAAAAACATGAAACTGTAAACCATGACGGAACAACACGGTTCTTTACTGTCTGGACACTGCTGTAAAAAAAAAAAAAAAAAAAAATAAATAAATAAAAAAACATCAAGTTAGCTGATAAGTATTGGTGACCAACTCGTAAGAGTGACGTTTTGGATTTTGTCTCACAATGTGATTCCTGCAACAGACGCAATAGCGTGGGACGAACTAAGGCAGCATTACAAGAACTGCCATAAACTAGCGAACGCTTCGAAAGAATAGGCTTAGATGCTGTTGGAGCCCTACCGAAGACTAAGGATGGAAATAAATACATATTGACCATATTAGATCATTTCTCCAGATTCTTCGGATGGTATCAATCCTTGATCAAAGTGCTGAAGATATAGCTAAATGTTTGTAAAGGAATGGATCCTAAAGTTTGGATCGCCATTAAGCATTATCAGTGACCAAGGATCGAGTTTAATGAGTGATTTACTTAAACGAACTTGTAAACTAATGCAAATAACGCAGCTAAGGACTACACCAGCACTCCCTGAAGGCAATGGTCGCATCGCGAGAGTGCACAGAACAATCATTAAAATACTTAGCCATTACGTAAGCAGTGATCCGTGTTTACTATAGTTCCATTTTTTTTTAAATTTTAGTGTATCCTATAAAAGCAATAAAAATACCACAGAACACAGGAGTATTGTTTGAGCCACGTTCAGACATGATAGTTTCCACAAGTAACGTTAAACCTGTGCTTAGATACAATCTGTCTGAGAGTCACCAACAATTCAATTCCGTTAAAAAAACCAATTGCTTTAATTTGTTCTGTTAAGGATAATGATACAATTTTAGAAGCTGGAACATCTTGGTATAATAGCTGGATTACAGCCAAAATGCAAGTAGAGTCCACATTTGCTAGTTATGAACAAGAGATAAACTGTTTCTTATACCTTTGCCACACAGGAGCTTCATTAGGCACAAGCGTGCCTGGTTTGATTTCGGAGGAAGTGTGCTTCATACTGTATTTGGTAGCTTAACCAGTAGAGATCTATTAGACATTAAAGATAAAGTATTGGCTCTTGAGCAATAGGCTAATACAAATTCAATTAACACATCTAATGAAATAATTGTGTTAAAATATGCAAAGGACTATTACTAACACCACAGTTTTATTGAACGGATTGTAAAACAGTTCATTGCCAGATCTAAACATAATTATGAAATGTATAAGATTCATGTTGTTGTTATGGTCTTCAGTCCGGAGACTGGTTTGATGCAGCTCTCCACCCTACTCTATCCTGAGCAAGCCTTTTCATCTCCTCGTAAGAACAGCAACCCACATCCACTTGAATCTGCTTACTATACGCATCTCTTGGTCTCCCTCTGCGATTTTTACCCCACACACTTCCCTCCAATGCTAAATTTACGACTCCCCGATGTCTAAGAATGTGTCCTACCAAGCGATCCCTTCTTTTAGTCAGGGTATGCCAAAAATTCCTTCGCTCACCAATTCTGTTCAATACCTCTTCATTAGTTATCTGATCTACCCACCTAATCTTCAGCATTCTTCTGTAGCACCACATTTCAAAAGCCTCTATTCTCTTCCTGTCAGCACTGCTTATCGTCCATGTTTCACTCCCATACAGGGCAACACTCCACACAAATGCCTTCAGAAAAGACTTCCTTACCCTTAAATTAATATTCGATGTTAGCAAATTCCTCTTTTTCAAAAATGCTTTTCTTCCCATTGCCATTCTGCCTTTTATATCCTCTGTACTGCGACCGTCATATGTTATTTTACTACCCAAGTAACAAAACTCATCTACCACCTTAATTGTTTCATTACCTAATCTAATTCCTTCAGCATCGCCTGATTTTCTAAGACTGCATACCATTATCTTTGTTTTGCTCTTGTTGATGTTCATTTCATACACTCTCTTCAACACACTGTCCATTCCGTTCAACTGCTCTTCCAGGCCCTTTGCTGTCTCTGACGGAATTACAATGTCGTCAGCAAAACGCAATGTTTTTGTTTCTTCACCCTGAACTTTAATCCCTATTCCAAATTTTTTCCTTGCTCTCCTTCACCGGCTGCTCGATGTACAAATTGAATAACATCGGAGAAAGGCTACAACCCTGTCTTACTCCCTTCCCAACTGATGCTTCCCTTTCATGCCCTTCGAGTCTAATAACTGCGGTCTGGCTTTTGTACAAGTTGTAAATAACTCTCCTTTCCCTGTATTTTACCCCTGCTGATTTCAGAATTTGGAAGAGTGTATTCCAGTCAACATTGTCAAATGCTTTCTCCAAATCTACAAAAGCTAAAAATGTTGGTTTGCCTTTCCTTAATCTGTCTTCTAAGATTAGACGTAAAGTGAGTATTGCCTCCCGGGTTCCTACGTTCCTCCTGAATCCAAACTGATCTTCCCCGAGGTCAGCTTCTACCAGCTTTTCCATTCTCCTGTAGACAATTCGTGTTAAAATTTTGCAACCATGACTTATCAAACTGATGGTTCTGTAATTTTCACACCTGTCTGCACCTGATTTCTTTGGAATGGGGATTATTACATTTTTCTTAAAGTCTGAGGGCATTTCGCCTGTCTCATACATCCTACACACCAGTTCAAATAGTCTTGTCATGGCTGGCTATCCCAGAGACTTTAGTAGCTCTGAGGGTATTTCATCTACTCCTGGGGCCTTGTTCCGACCTAGGTCTTTCAAGGCTCTGTCAAATTCATCTTTCAGTATAGTATCTCCTATTTCATCTTGATCGACTTCCTCTTCCCTTCATACAACATCGTCTCTAAGTTCATTTCCTTTGTAGAGCTGCTCTATGTACTCTTTCCACCTTTCAGCTTTCGCTTCTATGCTGAGAACTGGTTTCCCATCTGAGTTCTTGATATTCGTAGAGTTGCTTTTCTTGTCCCCAAATGTCTCTTTTATTTTCCTGTAGGCAGTATCTACTTTTCCCCTTGCTATACATTCTTCTACAGATTTACATTTGGCTTCTAGCCACTCCTGCTTAGCCATTTTCCACTTCCTGTCAATCTCATTTTTTAGACGTCTGTACTCCATTTTGCCTGTTTCATTTACTGCATTTTTATATTTTCTCCTTTCATCAATTAAATTTAGTATTTCCTATGATATCCAAGGATTTTTTGTAGGTCTTGCCTTTCTACCTATTTTGTCCTCCGCTGCCTTCACTATTTCATCTCTCAATGCTACCCATTCCTCTTCTACTGTTTTATTTCCCCCTGTTTCTGCCAATTGTTGCCTAAATCTCCCTCTGAAATTCTCCAGAACATCAGTTTCCTTCAATCTATCTAAGTCCCATCTCCTTATTTTCCTACCTTTCTGCAGTTTTTTCAGCTTCAGCCTACAGTTCATGACTAACAAGTTATGGTCAGAGTCTATATCTGCCCCTGGGTATGTCCTGCAGTTTGTAACCTGATTCCGGTACCTATGTCTTACCATTATAAAATCTATCTGATATCTTCCGGTGTCTCCTGGTCTCTTCCATGTATACAACCTTCTTTTGTGATTCTTAAACCACGTGTTTGTTACGATTAAATCATGTTCCGTGCAAAATTCTACCAGGCGACTTCCTCTTTCATTCCTCCTGCCCAGTCCATATTCACCTATTATTTTTCCTTCTCTTCCTTTTCCAACTACCGAATTCCAGTCTCCCATCACAATTAAGTTTTCCTCTCCCTTAACTGTCTGAATAATTTCCTTTAGCTCCTCATATATTTCTTCGATCTCCTCATCATCGGCAGAGCTAGTTGGCATATAAACCTGTACTACTGTTGTCGGTGTTGGCTTCGTATCTATCTTGACAATGATAATGCGATCACTGTGCTGCTCATAGTAGTTTACCCGCATTCCTATTTTCTTATTCATTATCAGTCCTACTCCTGTGATACCCCCAACTGATTTTGTATTTATAATCCTGTACTCACCTGACCAGAAATCCTGTTCATCCTGCCACCGAACTTCACTAATCCCCACTATATCTAACTTCAACCTATCCATTTCCCTTTTTAAATTTTCTAATTTTCCTACCCGATTAAGGGATCTAACATTCCACGCTCAGATCCGTAGAATGCCAGTATTGTCTTTCCTGATGACAACATCCTCCTGAGTAGTCCCCGCCCGGAGATCCGAATGGGGGACTATTTTACCTCCGGAATATTTTACCCGAGCGGATGCCATCATCATATGTTCATACAGTAGAGCTGCATGTCCTCGGGAAAGATAACGGCTGTAGTTTCCCCTTGCTTTCAGCCGTTCGCAGTAGCTGTGTGGCAAAGCCACATTAGCTGATGTTACAAGGCCAGCTCAGTCAATCATCCAGACTGTTGCCCCTGTAACTACTGAAAAGGCTGCTGCCCCTCTTCAGGAACCACACGTTTGTCTGGCCTCTCCACAGATACCCCTCCGCTGTGGTTGCACCTACGGTACGGCTATCTGCATCGTTGAGGCACGCAAGCCACCCCACCTCGGCAATGTCTGTGGTTCATGGGGGTGGATAAGATTCATACATACCTTATATAATGGAAAGAAACAGGAATTCATGCAGTGTATCAACTAAAGGATTATTTACTAATCAGTAAAGATCAGATGTATTTTGCATCTCTGAATGAACATGATGTTCATATATGTAAATAAGTAAACGTAGTCATAAGTTAATTTGCCCAGAATCGGCAGTATTCTTAGACAGTAGAGTAATAATTGTTTATGAATAATCCACCACGAGATGATTGCACTAGAATTTTAATTTCTTAAACGATATTCTGAAGGTATTATTTACTCTCTCAATCCCACTCTGAAAGTCACCTTGACACCTTTACTTGTAAAACCTTTGATACACTTGAATTTAAACGGTACTGGATTTTAAATGTTACGCTTTGTGATTCATCATGTGATTTGTTTGATATACCTTCTGTGTTACCAACCACTTTTAACGCAGCTGGAAAATTCACATTAGCTAGAATGATACCTGTTTATTACAATGAATCATACCTACTAACTTAAGCAAATCATTCCCTGGCCAATTTTCCCAAGGATAGTGATTTAATTATGGGTATCCATGAAAGTGTAATGAATACTAATAGAAAGCAAATAGAACAAAGTCCTTTGAACCTTCCAGTAATGCTAGTCCATACTTGATTGTCAGTATTGTGTGCTTTGTGCTTTTATTATGTTTTTTGTCTACAGCGTATATAATGTACGAAAGTGTTGCCTCGAAAACCCGCTCGTCAGTACCATTCGTGACTGTGTCTACAAACTGAGTAAGTGCGAAATGAATTCATGAAGCCCAGGAGGTCTTCTCGAGCCACCTCCGGCAGCTCATTTTCGTGGGGGAGGCAATAGGAGTGATCCCCAAAATTACACGCCTATCTCATTGCAGTAGGATTTTGGAACATATACTTTGTTCGAATATAATTTGTAAGTAAACTGTTGTTATTAGATGAAAAAATCTGCATATTCATATTTGCCGTGAAATTATTATCAACTTATAGAAACACTACATCAAACATTAGGATCCCGGATACTGCAACAATGATTTTCTATTTCGTCAGCCAGAGGGGACTCCAGAAATATACGAAAAATATTATACCAGATGTTAGGAAGGCCTTTCTTAAAAATTTGGAAAAATATTTACCAGTTTACTATAAAGCCATAAACAATATAAATATAGAATAGTTTTATTGTCACTGTAATATTAAAAACACCTAATACATTGTTACATTCCTTTTTCTCCAGTTTTATGTTGTGTTAGTTTTAGGTACAAGTTCGTTGTTTTCAAGCTCATATTGGTACATTTTGTTGAATATTTTCCTAGTTTTAGCTTAAATTTCCCGCATTTTGTGCATATTTGAACACATACATTACACTTGGCAAAGCCAATTTGTGAACTGCCCGGGCGGTAATAGTATCGTGATTAAATGCAGAAGAAAGATAAACGGAGGTGATACGAAATTAATCTACCAGGTATTCTGAAAAGTACAGCTTAACACGTTATACGCCATTTAACAATCATTTTGTACTGAAGGATCGAGAGGCCGAAATGGCCCCTTCACCAATTTTCCCAATGTGTCCTCATCAAACCGTTGAATGAAATGAGTTGACTTCTGTGATTTTTTCATCTTTTATATAAAGTATTGTGCACCCTAAAGTTAGAGTGTTCTACTTCAAATAGATTCCTAAATATTAAGATTACTACCTAGAAGAACCGCAGGGGCAATTTGGCCCCTCGTAGCGTTTCTCTGTTGTTTCGGCATGTTTACTTTTAATACTGTATATTAAATAAAACCAAATGTTGTCTCGTTGTTTGAAAAGCCGACAACAATGTCATGTATTCCAGCACTGATTGCGGTAGGGTAGCTGGGGATGGAGGTCATGTATGGATGAGTTATGCCTGAGTGACTGATTGTGTGAGTGTGATCTTTTCTGACGACGGTCATGACCGAAATTTGATGAGAAGACCACCGAATTTTTAGGCATGTCTTGACCTCCACGTATTTTCTTTTCAATGGCGAATACTACGAACAAACGGAGGGAGTCGCCATGGGTAGTCCACTCTCCCCTGTGGTCGCATATTTGTACATGGAAAATTTCGAGGAGGAAGCCCTGGCATCATCTGAATGGAAATCTGCTTTCTTTTTCCGTTACATGGACGACACTATCGTCATCTGGCCACATGGTATGGATAAACTCCTTGACTTCCTTACACATCTGAACTCCATACACCCCAACATCAAATTCACTATGGAGACTGAAACGGAGGGTAAATTGCCGTTCCTTGACGTCTTGGTCAAGAGAAGAGCTGATGGCACCCTGGGTCATAGTGTATATCGGAAGACAACGCACACTGATCTGTATTTACACGCAGACAGCTGTCACCATCCTTCACAGAGGAATGGGGTACTTAAAACTTTAGTACATAGGGCGCGCACTATCTCCGACGCAGAGAGTCTACCCCAGGAATTGGAACACCTCGGAACTGTATTTAGAAAAAATGGGTACTCAGAGTGGCAGATTCAGCGGGCTCTCCGCCCAACCACTACAACACAACCTGTGGAAACGGATGAAAACACGAGGGAGGATGTAGGCACAGCGTTCGTTCCATATACCGGCGCACCCTCAGGGAAGATCGCCCGCATTTTGAAAAAAACGCCAGGTTGGAATTGTGTTTTGTCCCCCGAGTAAAATTCGTGCACTGGTGGGGAGCGCTAAAGATGATCTCGGTTTGAGGAAGGCCGGCGTGTACCAGATTCCGTGTCAGTGTGGAAAGTCATATATTGGACAGACGATGCGTACCGTCGAGGATCGATGCGTTGAACACCAGAGGCACACACGATTGATGTATCCGAGCAAGTCGGCGGTCGCTGAACATTGTTTGTCGGAAAATCATGCGATGGAGTATGAACGCACTAGGATTCTGGTACAGACGTCGAGATACTGGGACTGCGTCGTTAGAGGCCATTAAAATTCGCACAAGTGACGACCTCATAAACCGTGACTGTGGCTATAATCTTAGCAAAGCTTGGGAACTAGCGATTGGGTTAATTAAGAGTAAATCTAGCAAACGAAACGAAGTGACGACCACGGCGGACAGAGCCCTCACACCGACGTCTTCTCCGACGCCGTCGTAATCGGTTCCACTGCGCGGCCGCGGCGCGGGGCGCGGACCGCGGAGGGGTCGCTCCGCGGGCCGAGGGTATTTAAATCGCCCGCTACCGGGCTAGAACCCAGTTCCCTTCGAGCAGCCGTAGCATGCGGATCTCCGTGCCGGCGCGTTTCCAGGAGCTCAGTCCGTCAGTTCACCTGATGATGGCGACATGTATGATCGCCGAAATATTGTGCCCGTTGGACACTATAGTCCGGCAGTACACCCGTGGATATTTTGATTATCAAATACGCCGGGAGAAACTGAAGAATCACATCAAACTTTAAACATAATTTCAAACCTTTGGGAAACTTTTTCTCGCTTAAAAAAAATGTTCAAATGTTTGTATAGCTTATGGGACTTAACTACGGGGTCATTAGTCCCTAAACTTTCAAACTACTTATGAACTAGCTAACACTAAGGACGGCACAAATATCCATGCCCTGGGGGGGGGGGTTCGAACCCCCGACCGTAGTGATCGTGCAGACCATGACTGGCGCGCCGCAGTCCCCTCGGCCAGCGCGGCCGGCTGCAGTTTATTACTCGTACACTATTAATTATATTCGTGAGAAATATTACAGACAGTATACACACATACCACTGAATGTACGTTCAAAATTTTGTCATATTACGTGACTAAGTTCATAAGATATGGAGTGATAAACAATTAGGATAATCAAAACCCGCCTCATCAGGCATGAAGATTTGATTTATTGCGTCTTTCCTATTGTCTCTGTTCGCGACGTATTTTGCAGACATTTTACATATACACCACTGGATGTCCCTTCGAAATAATATCGTATTACGACATAGGTCAGATGTATGACGTCAAAGACAATCAAATGCATGAAAATTCGTCCTAATAAGCATGAGATTGTAATTTACTACATCTTTACTACCAACTCCCACATTTCGTAGTCTCTTTCCTAATATTCCACTCTACAAATCTGGCAAATAAATGTTTTGTGGGACACACAATTCAGGAGGTATTGTATATATAAAGCGAAAGGTCAGTCACGCACTCACTCACTGACTAAACACGAAATCTCAAAAACTAATGCACCTGTGAAGCTGAATTTTTGCCGGTATATAGTTTATAGGTGGAAGACGTCAGCTAAGAAAGTATTTCGCGATAGCACAGAATTAAGATGCATGGGGGAGGATACTTTTATTACAGACTGACTGACGATATCTACAGTTTCATTCCGATCTTCGCGAAATTTTGCAAGCTTGACCTTCAATACAAGATAAATGTCAGCGTATACCTAAAGCTTCATACGGTGCTTGGGGGAGGGTATCTTGCAACATAAAAATCTATGCCTAAATACCTTGGTCGTGACATAACTTGAGAACAGCTCGACCGATTTCACAGATCTTTTTGGGTTGTTTTCGTTAATCTCAGAACAAGGGTTGTATGAATTAAAACTGGAAAATTTGAGAACAAAGAAGTGCATTTTTCAATGAACCAGTTTTTATTGCATACAAATTTGTATGTTTATTTTTCGACATTGATGAAATTTTGCATATCTGAGCTTAAGAGGAATGTCACTGTAAAATTTCGGTCGTTGCATGATGGAGAGTACTTAACTTACGAACTTTGACAAAATACATAGTTTTGCTTCGATATTGATTAATTTTTGCACACATGACCTTTAAACTAAGTCACTGGGTACGTAAATGTTGGTATATGGTAGTAGCAGAGGGTAACCTTAAAAAACTTTGCCGAGAGGGGAAAGGTGGAAACGAATAGAGAGATGGGGATGGATGCAGAGACAGGAGGGAAGGGGAGGTGGACTACGAGAGTATGTAATAAATAAATACGCGGGGAACGCCGGGTTTACAGGTAAGTTATGTTTTAAACTGACTGACAAGTCCGAAACCCAAAAAAGCTATGATACGCACAGGCCCTTCTTTAAAAACCGTTGCGAAGTACGGGCATGTATGCTAGTGTTTAATTAAGCAGAACTACAACAAACATTCTTAAGTATGTTTAAAAATTCTACACAACCTTACGCACCTAATTGTAACTGGTGTCTATCTTTCAAGTAGATACTGTTGTTTTTCTGAAATCATGGGCAGTACGGAGCCTGTAGCATCTATCTCCAGCATCTGATAGCACCGAATTGATTTGTTCAAATGTTTGCAGAGCTAATGAGACTTAACTACGGGGTCATCAGTCCGTAAACTTACAAACTACTTATGAACTAGCTATTATTAAGGACGGTACAAATATCCATGCCCGAGGGGGGATTCGAACCCCTGACCGTAGTGGCCGCGCAGAACGTGATTGACGCTCCGCACACCGGTCGGCCACCGCGGCCGGCAATCGATTTGAAAAGCCGTGACGCGACGGCGCATGAGCAAACGCCTGCTGCCATCTAGCAGACAACAAGCAATACATACGTAACTAGCCAGGTAGCATTCACAATCTGTCCACGTAACATTTCCAGGGAAGAAAAACCCTAAAAAAAGACGCATAGTGTAATTTTGTCGTTGAAGTCAGTTACGTAGTAAATAATTCCTTCTAAAATATGGACGAGCGTATTTTTGTCACATATTTTGTTGCAGTTACACATGTCCTCTCGCTCTTTGCTTTTCGTAAGCTGTCTATATTTCTAACAAGCCGTTGCAGTGAAATGCGGTGGAGATCACGTTGTAAGGTAGTACGAAATTTTTGGAAGGGTAGACGTCAAAACGCTACCCGCACATTAATAACCGAAGCAAAACCTATAGAATTGGCGATAAACATTCGGGCTTTAAACGGAGAAACTTAGTCACACTAAAGAAATTTCTCATGAACTATGTGTCGTACAATAGTACAGTCTCGCGGATACATTCACTGGTATACGTGAATAGAATAAGTAGTAAAGCAGTAATAAATTAGAACGTCATGCCTGATTTTTAAGTTTGATTGCAAGAAACGAGAAACAGTAGTAAGTGATAAACTTATTTTCATTTCACCATTTGTGACGATTGTCAGCGAGAAGATGTTTCGTAAAATTTAGAAATTATGTGTGAAGCTTGTTGGAAGTTGATAAGTGGTGTCATTTTCAAGAAACGGATGTAAAAATATCGACGTTTTCGGAGCCGTCACTTACGCAGCTAAAGAAACGCAGATAAATGAACTCAGAAATCCAGAAGAACAATGGAATCATATTTAGTAAAAAATAAAATAAAATAAAAACATCTAGAAGGTAAAAGGATGGAGAAGTAAAAGCAGAGTCAGAATCAGATTCAGGTTTTACTCCATTGCTGCTAGCACAGTATAACAAGTACAAGACATTAAACATGATGAATGTGGAGGCACAATGTATCTGAAGTTCCAAATCCATATCCATACAGTACAGAAAATGAAATAAAATCACTCTCTGTAATTCCAGACGTTCTAGAGTTACAAGCCATTGCTTATTTAAAATTCTCCCACTTAGCTTCCAATAATATCGAATCAACTTCGCACAAAAGATTATTCCTGGACCGCGCATATTTCAGAAAGAATGCTGTCTATCGGCAGCATCACGAGCAGAGCGTCTAAATCTTGGTTTTCTCGACAGGTCAGTGATGAAGGAACCTACGTTAACCAATCTTGATGACTGTAGTCATCGAAAAATAATGCAACGTACTGCTTTTCTTGCTTACTGTTTACCATATCTTCCGGAACTGCATCTGTTTTTAATAAATGAAGCAAGAAAAATAAATGGATTAGTTATGAAAGAAGTCCATATCGTCGAAAGTCCTTTAAAGTTTGGAAAGGAACGGAAATAAGGTTAAATAATTAAAAGGGAATCTATGCATCAATGACGGCACTTATACAGTCCAAAAAAGAACGCTAACAATATATATATATATATATATATATTTCATGAGGTATATGATTATGTAAATTCTTCCTCTGTGTGCTCATGTCGAAAATGTAGCACTTCAAGACGGTACAATGTCGGAAACGTATTATCTTCACTTAAACTTGTAGCTCAGTTTGATCCACTACTACCAAATTATCTTAAAAATGTCACCGGAATGCCGAGAACTGTATAATACCTATCATCGGAAAGTCAAAATGAATTCATTCGTCTGCTGGCATCCAAAGTCCGAAATCGACTAATAAGTGATATCAAAAGAAATAAATATTATGAACTTTCGACTCCTGATGTTGCTCGTCGAGAACAGAGGTGGCAAGTCGTTAGGTATGTAGATATTATCTTCTCGCGTCATGAAAAGCGTCGCTGATCGACTGCATCAAGAAATAAGTATATGATTTACACGACTATGTAGTCTTAATTTCAAATTAGGGTTTTTCAGAAAGCTGAAAATTTACAAAACAAGGCTATTGATGGTAACAGCATTGAAAAGAAATGTAAAAATCTGGGTGAATTTTACAATACAGATTTTAATGGAACAGAACTCTTTGTCGAAATATGTGACAGTAAGACGTTACTCTGCAGTAGAAAAGTTATTAAACCTAAAACGCCGGCCGCG
Organism: Locusta migratoria; assembly: GCA_026315105.1. Lineage (NCBI taxonomy): Eukaryota > Metazoa > Arthropoda > Insecta > Orthoptera > Acrididae > Locusta > Locusta migratoria. The sequence goes on along the minus strand of CM048755.1, from coordinate 75,758,328 downwards.
GTGGCCGAGGGGACTGAGGCGCTCCAGCCACGGTCTGCACGGCCACTACGGTCGGGGGTTCGAATCCCCCCTCGGGCATCGATATTTGTGCCGTCCTTAGTTATAAGTAGTTCATAAGTAGTTTGTAAGTTTAGGGACTGATGACCCCGTAGTTAAGTCCCATAGACTCTACAAACATTTGAACAACAAACCTAAAACACCATTGCAGCATCTTCCCTTTATAAAATCGCATGGAGATGTTTCTTCAAAACTAAGAGTTGCTCTTCAAATACTCCTTTACTATCTCAATGTTGCTAGGTTCGTCCCTGAACTTGGAATTTAATTTTCACGTATCAACGATGGGACAAGATCACCTAAGTGACATAGCAATTTTAAATGTGGAAACAGAAAAATTTTTAATGATGAAGTAATTAATAACGTTGCCCCATCAAAGGCAAGAAATAAGTATACACAGTACATATCTATATTAATGTAGTATAACATTATTATTATTAATCTATGTATATAAATAATCTTTGTTTTGTTGTTTAAAAACTGTATGTTTTTAAAACAGTTATATAAAAACGTAAAATAAAAATGTACATCAGCACACCTGGATGACGGCAACATGGTCGATTGTCGAAATATTGTGTCCTATGCACACATACACCAGGCTGTTCACCCGAGATCTATTTCATCAATCCTCAGATAGTATATAATTAAGGCGAAGATCGCCACTGATACTTTGTTCAGTGAATATGCACACTAGGCCCGCAACTCCTACGAGGAATCGGCGATAATAGGCAGGGTCACTACGTCAGTAGTGTGTGGATAAATTGAGATTTTGTGTCTGGCGCAGTGTTGCCAGACGTAGGGAATTTTCCCTACACGTAGGTACTTTTAAGCATTAAAATAATGTACGAAATTTTCATCCAAAAGTCCCCAAAGCGTAGGTACTTTGGTAAAATTTTACAATCGCCGACACAGGCCTAGCGGGTAATGTTGGCAACAGAACAGTTAGCGTGCGGGACTGAAGTCGGCCAATTATGACAAAGTTTGAAGTAGCCAATGATATTTTAGACGGCATATTTGTTATCTGTTCATTGTAAACATTATTAATTTGAAAATCTAGTTTCAGACACATTAAAATCGATGCGAATTACGATGATTTCAATGTATATAAGTGGAATGGAGAGTCGGTTTGGAAATAGTTTTAGAAAATATCAGCACAAGAAAAAGTCATTGTTTCCATGAACGAAACACGTTTTATTACCTTGACTAGACTGTTATTTATTTACGACTTGACGATATACAAGTAAGTTCTTGTAAATGAGAAGAAGCTAACAAGAAAACATTTGCGACAGCCAACGTTATAATGAACAAAGCGCTAGATATTCGTTGTCAACATAGCATTACTCTTTGAAAATCGAATCATGTAGAGTGACGGACTTCCTTTTTTGTGCTGACTGTGATGTAAATAATTACTACTGTTCCTACTCCATGGTTGATAGTGTCTCGATGTATCCTTGTGCGGTCAATAAATCAGTTACCCTCGTGTAACAGTGCACTCGGAATTAGCGGCATATTTGGGAAACTAATTAATGTTGTTCCTCTCTATGGTAGCCAGGTTCTTGATGTACCCTTGTCCGATCGATAAAACAGTAATCTTCTTGTTACAGAGCACTTGGAATTCGCGGCATAATCTACACTTGACTCGTTCACCAAAGAAGACGAAGTGAACACTCCAGTATTCAATCCAAGAACAGCTGCCAGCATGCGAAACTTACAAGTAGATGTTCCTGGAGAAGTAAAACAACTTAAGTCACTAAACAAAAATAAATCTTCCGGGCCAGATTGTATACCAACTAGATTCCTCTCAGAGTATGCTGATGCAATAGCTCCGTACTTAGCTATAATTTACAACCGATCACTCAGCGAAAGATCCGTACCCAAAGATTGGAAAGTTGCCCAAGTTACTCCAATATTCAAGAAAGGCAATAGGAGTGATCCCCAAGATTACAGGCCTATCTCATTGACGTCGATTTGCAGTAGGATTTTGGAACATATACTTTGTTCGAATATTATGAACTACCTCGAAGAGAACGACCTATTAACCAGTAGTCAACACGGATTCAGAAAGTATCGCTCTTGCGAAACACAGCTTGCCCTTTATTCACATGAAGTGTTAAGTGCCATCGACAAGGGATCTCAAATTGATTCCATATTTCTGGATTTCAGAAAGGCTTTTGACACTGTACCCCACAAGCGGCTTCTTATGAAATTGCGTGCTTATGGAATATCTCCCCAATTGTGCGGTTGGATTCACGATTTCCTATCAGAAAGAACACAGTCCGTTGTAATTGACGGTAAGTCATCGAGTAAAACAGAAGTGATATCTGGCGTTCCACAGGGAAGCGTTATAGGTCCCCTACTCTTCCTCGTGTTTATAAACGATTTAGGAGACAATCTGAATAGCTCCCTTTGATTGTTCGCGGATGATGCAGTCGTTTATCGGTTCGTGAAGTCAACAGAGGATCAAAAGCACCTGCAAAGCGATTTAGACAAAATTTCTACTTGGTGCGAAAATTGGCAATTGACACTAAATAAAGAAAAGTTTGAAGTAATACACATGACCACTAAAAGAAATCCACTGAACTTCAATTACGCGATAAATCAGTCAAACCTTAAGGTCGTAAATTCTACCAAATACCTAGGAGTTACAATTACGAACAACTTTGACTGGAGAGAACACATAGAAAATATTGTGGGGAAGGCGAATCAAAGGTTACGTTTCATTGGCAGAACGCTTCGAAGATGCACCAGCTCCACCGAAGAGACTGCCTACATCACACTTGTGCGTCCTCTCCTGGAGTACTGTTGCCCCTTGTGGGACTCTCGCCAGGTGGGACTGACGGAAGATATTGAGAAGGTTCAGAGAAGGACAGCTCGATTTGTTTTATCACGTTATGGGGGGAAAGCGTCACGGAAATGTTGCACGAATTGGGGTGGAAATCATTAAAAGAAAGACGTTATTCATTGCGGCGTGATCTGTTTGCGAAGTTTCAATCACCGACTTTTACTTATGACTGTGAAAATATTTTGCTAGCACCCACCTACTTAGGGAGACATGACCATCGCAATAAAATAAGAGAAATCAGATCGAAAACGGAACGATTTAGGTGTTCTTTCTTCCCGCGCGCTTTTAGAGAATGGAACGGTAGAGAAAAGTTATGAAAGTGGTTAATGAACCCTCTGCCAGGCACTTAAATGTGATTTGCAGAGTATCTATGTAGATGTAGATGTAAATGGTGCAGTTGCAGCATCGAGCGAACGGCGTCCAGAGGCGTGTGGTTGTGGCTTATCGCGGAATACTGATGGAACGCAAACCAAGTGCCCATTTCCTCGGCCACCGCACGGCTACGACCCGCTGGCAGTCCGTTTTTAGAGTCCGTTTTAGAACGCGTTCTGAGTAACGCGCCGTTAACCTTCGCGAGCGTAACGACTTCTCATTTCACAATGTAGCCTTTACGGAATGCCGAACCATTCGAAAACGGACGTCAGACACAGTTATGACGGATTTATTTGGCGTGTGTGGTATTTGTAATACCTTTAGTAAGTATAGCTGGTAAAACTCACTTCTCGATGTTCGCGCATTTCTGCATTATCCGGACCCATACGCCTACGTATCCAGACAATTCTCAAGGGGTCAGCAAAAACCTACCGGCCCCCTTATATTTATATAGATTTTTTTTCATTTTTTAGATAAACTCCTAAAAGTGCTTTCGCTTTATCGTCGATCATTTCTCAGAAGTTAAATTACTGTCGGAAAACGGACGTATCAAGTGCTCTGAAACAGGGGAAGCCCCACGAGCAACAAAACTTAAGAGACTGAAAAAAGGTAGAAAATTAAGGAGATGGGAAGATAGATACCGCCTACAGGAAAATAAAAGAAAAATTTGGAGACAAGAAAAGCAGTGGTATGAACATCAAGAACTAAGATGGAAGACAAATTCTAAGCAAAGAAAGGAAAGCTGAAAGGTGGAAGGAATATACAGAGAGCCTATACAAATAAAATAGACTTGAAAGCAGTATTCTAGAAATGGAAGATGAAGTAGCGGAAGATGAGTAGTAGATACGATACTGCGAGAAGAATTTGACAGAGTACTAAATGAGTGGAAACAAGGCCCCTGGATTAGATGATATTCCGTCTGAACTGTCATTATCGTTAGGAGAGCCAATCATGAAGAAATTGCCGGCCGCGGTGGCCGAGGGGACTGAGGCGCTTCAGTCACGGTCTACACGGCCACTACCGTCGGGTGTTCGAATCCCCCCTCGGGCATGGATATTTGTGCCGTCCTAGTTCGTAAGTAGTTCATAAGTAGTTTGTAAGTTTAGGGACTGATGACCTCGTAGTTAAGACCCATAGACTATACAAACTTTTGATTTTGAACATGAAGAAAATGTTACCGCGGCGGAATAGCCGTGCGCACTGAGGCGCCGTGCTGCGGTGCGCGCGGCCGTTCACCGTGGAGGTTCCAGTCCTCCCACGTGCGTGGGCGTCTGTGTTGTCCTTAGGTTAGTTTAACTTAGTTTAAGGAGTTTGCAAGCCTAGGGACTAATAACCAAGCAGTTAAGTCACATCGATTCACAAACATTTGAACATTTGAAGGAATTGTTCCACCTAGTATGCAAGATGTATGAAACAGGCGAAATATCCTCAGACTTCAATAAGAATATAGTGATTCCAATTCCGAAGAAAGCAAGTGCAGAAAAAAGTGAAAATTACAGAACTGTTAGTTTAATAAGACATGGTTGAAAAATATTAAGACGAATTATTTACAGATGAATGGAAAAACTGGTGGATTCCGACCTTGGGGAAGATCATTTTTGATAACGAGAAATATAGGAACACGCGAGGCAATACATTACGACTCATATTAGGAGATATGTTAAGGAAAGGGAAACCTACGTTTTTAGCATTTGTGGATCTGGAGAAATCTTTTGACAATTTTGACTGGCATACACTCTTTCAAATTGTGAAGATAGTGTGGGTAAAATATAGGGAGCGAAGAGTTATATTCAACTTGTACAAAAACCAGACAGCAATTATTAGAGTTGAAGGTCATGAAATGGTCTCAGTAATTGGGAAAGGAGTAAGACGGGGTTGTAGCAAAAAAAAAAAAAAAAAAAAAAAAAAAAAAAAAAAAAAAAAAAAAAAAAAAAAAAAAAAAAAAATGTTCAAATGTTTGTATAGTCTATGGTACTTAACTACGGGGTCATCAGTCCCTAAACTTACAAACTACTTATGAACTAACTAAGACTAAGGGCGACACAAATATCCATGCCCGAGGGGGGATTCGAACCCCCGACCGTAGTGGCCGTGCAGACCGTGACTCGAGCGCCTCAGTCCCCTCGGCCACCGCGGCCGGCAGGGTTGTAGCCTTTCCTCAATGTTGTTCATTCTGTACATTGAACAAGCTGTGAAGGAATGCAAGGAGAAATTTGCAGAGGGGAATTAAACAACCGGGAAAGGGGATAAAAACCTTGCGGTATGCTGACGACATAGTAATTCTGTCAGAGACAGCAAAGGACCCGGAAGAGCAATTAAATGAAATGGACAGTGTCTTGAAAGGAAGATATGAAATGAACATTAACAAGAGAAAAACGATGGGTAATGGAATGTTGTGTCAGAAAATCAGGCGATGCTGAATGAATTAGATTAGGTAATGAGACGATAAAAGTAGTAGATGAGTTTTGTTACTTGGGTAGCAAGATAACTGCTGATGGCCGAAGTAAAGACGTATAAAATGCAGAAATTCTATGAGAAGAAAAGCGTTTCTGAAAAAGCTAAATTTGTTGACATCTAATATTAGTTTAAATGTTAGGAAGTCCTTTCTGAAACTATTTGTCTGGAGTGTAGCACTGTATGGGAGTGAAACGCGGACGATAAGGAGTTCAGACAAAACGATGATAGAAGCTTTCGAAATGTGGTGCTACAGACGGGTGATGTAGATTAGATGGATAGATCACGTAACTAATGAGGTTCTCAACACAATCGGGGAGAAAAGGAGTTTGTGGCATATCCTAAGAAAAGGGATAGGTTGTTGGGACACATTCTGAGACATCAAGGAATTGTCAACTTAGCGTTAGAAGGAAGTGTGTGGGGTAAAAATCATAGAGGGAGACCGAAGGACAAATACAGTAAGCAGATTCAAAAGGATGTACGTTGCCGTACGTATTCTCAGATGAAGAGACTTGCACAGGACAGGGTAGCGTGGAGAGCTGCATCAAACCCGTCTGCGGACTGAAGACCACAACAACAACATATGTGTGGCACTGACATACACGTGAAAATCTGAGATTTATCACTAACATTTTCATATCTTTTGAGAACCAATTGCAAAATTAAACCACTTAATTATGCTGTGTTTAAGGAAGTGCTATGTAAGTACAAATTTTTATCTGTTTAGAGTGTATGTAGTGTATGTTGCAGTTCCTATTTAATTTTCCTGTGCTTTTATGTCCCAATCCCTTGAAAAAGAGTGTGTAGGCCTGTAGAAATGATAAGGCTAAGATGGTTAACAATTTCTACAAGGTATGGTACTATTGCAAGTGGTATTGCTTTGCCTTCTTATAAACTGTCTTGCAAACCACTTGTAAGTTAACGAAAACGTAACATGGACTCTGAAACATGGTAGAACTTGGCATTTTTCACATTAAATAATCAATGTCGGAAAATATGGAAATAAGAATCTTAATCCTACAGATTCAAAAGGATGTAAGTTGCCATTCTTATTCTCAGATGAAAAGGCTTGCCCAGGACAGGGTAGCGTAGAGAGCTGCATCAAACCAATCTATGGACTGAAGACCACAACAACAACATAATTTAACCAGTTATACTACGAAAACAATTGCACAAGAAATAAAATGAGTAGGCGTGCATTAATGTGAAAGTGGAAGAGGAGAAACGTGGTGGACATGAAGTGTGTATAATGTCCGTAAAATAATTAACTTCAATTCACACTCTCCGTCACTTCATCGTCACGTTTAGCCACCATCATGTCGGGTTGTATTCGCCGCACGGGAGTAGCCGCGTTACGGATCGCGCGGCCTCCCGCATCGGAGGTTCGAGTCCTCCATGGGTCCCATAGAATTACAAACTTTTTTTTCAAATTGTATTCACTGTCCATCACGTCAATTTGCTTATCCCAATACCCAATGTTTAAAGTGAGGTTAGCCGGTCGCGGTGGCCGAGGAGACTGAGGCGCTCCAGTCACGGTCTGCACGGCCACTACGGTCGGGGGTTCGAATCCCCCCTCGGGCATGGATATTTGTGCCTTCCTAGTTCGTAAGTAGTTCATAAGTAGTTTGTAAGTTTAGGGACTGATGACCCCGTAGTTAAGTCCCATAAGCTGTACAAACAAACATTTCTTTCTTACAAAGTGAGGTTATGAGTGGTGATCTGTCATGTAAAAGGTCATAGTTTAATGCAGGAAATGAGGAAACAACAACGCTAACTGTTATTGACGGCCAAAGAAAACTTTGAAATGTTTGCTTTTGGTTAAATTAGTGCGGTAAAATGATGGTAAGTGAAACATTTCAAAACATCGACATCTATTTTCAAGCAAATAATAATAATAGACGTGAACACATCAAACAATATTTATAAGAGGATAAATATAGCCTGTTTACTTTATTTATTACAATTTACTCGCTGACATTGTTAATACCGTCGTACACAACTGAATTTTTGTCCTTCATTAACAGTGAAGTTTATTTAAAATGATATATAATGAAAATTACGTCATCAAATTACATCTACATCTACATCTACATACATACTCCGCAATTCACCGTAAGGTGCGTGGCGGAGGGTACACTGTACCGCTACTAGGCATTTCCTTTCCTATTCCACTCCCAAATAGAACGAGGAAAAAAAGAATGACTACATGCCTTCGTTCGAGCCCTAATTTCTCTTATCTTGTCTTTGTGATCACAACGCGAAATGTAAGTAGGCGGCAGCAAGATCATACTACATTCAGCTTCAAATTCCGGCCCTCTAAATTTCCTCAACAGAAATTCACGAAAAGAACGTCGTCTTTCCTCCAGCGATCTCCAATTGAGTTGCTGGAGCATTTCCGTGACACTCGCGCATTGGTCGAACCTACCAGTAACAAACCTAGCTGCTCGCCTCTGAACTGCCTCTATGCCTTCCTTTAAACTGATCTGCTGCGGGTCCCAAACACTTGAGCAATACTCAAGACGTGGTCGTACAAGCGGTTTATACGCGGTCTCCGTTACAGGCGAAGTAAATCTTCCCAAAATTCTCCCAATATACCGAAGTCGGCTGTCCGCTTTACTCACAACTGTTCAAATGTTCAAATGTTTGTTAAGCTTATGGGACTTAACTACGGGGTCATCAGTCCCTAAACTTACAAACTACTTATGAACTACTTACTAACTAGGACGGCACAAATATCCATGCCCGAGGGGGGATTCGAACCCCCGACCGTAGTGGCCGTGCTGACCGTGACTGGAGCGCCTCAGTCACCTCGGCCACCGCGGCCGGCACTCACAACTGTCCTTACATGTTCGTTCCATTTCATATCGCTCTGCAATGTTACGCCTAGATATTTGAACGACGCGACAGCAAAAAGAAGCTCACTACTAATGCTGTATTCGAACATTATGGGATTGTTTTTCCTACTCATGCGCATCACCTTACATTTTTCTACATTGAGAGCTAGCTGCCATTCTTCGCACCAACTAGAAATTTTGTCTAAGTCATCCTGTATGCTATTAAAGTCAGTTGAAGACGACACCGTCCCATACACCACAGCATCATCAGCAAACAGCCACAAATTACAAGTTACTCTGTCCAACAGATCATTTATATAGATTGAAAATAATAGCGGTCCTATCACACTCCCCTGGGACACGCCTGACGTTACACTCGTCTCTGATGAACACTCGCCGTCGAGAACAACGTACTGCGTTCTGTTACTTAGGAAGTCTTCCAGCCAGTCACAAATCTGTGAACCTATTCCATAAGCTCGTATCTTCGTTAGCAGTCTGCAGTGTGGCACCGCGTCGAACGCCTTTTTGAAGTCGAGAAAAACACAATCCGCCTGTTGCCCTTCATCCATGGCTCGCAAGATGTCATGTGTGAAAAGGGCAAGCTGAGTTTCACATGAACGATGTTTCCTAAACCCGTGCTGATTCACAGAAAGAAGCTTTTCCGTTTCAAGGAAATTTACTATATTCGAACTGAGAATATGCTCCAAAATTCTACATGAAACATTAGCCTGTAATTGTGTGGGTCAGTTCTCTTTCCTTTCTTATAAACGGGAGTCACCTGCGCTTTTTTCCAATCACTAGGAACTTTGCGCTGAATTAAAGAGTTGCAATAAATGCAAGCTAAGTAGGGGGCCAATGCCGCAGAATACTCTATGTAAAACCGAACTGGTATTCCATCCGTACCAGCAGACTTTTTCGTATTTAGCTTTTCTCTACACCGGAAATACCTATTACTATGTCCCCCATTTCGGAATTAGTACGTTGATCAAATGATGGTACATTTGTGCGGTCCTCCTGCGTGAAAGATTTCTTAAATGTTAAATTTAGAACTTCAGCTTTCCGTTTGCTTTCTTCTATTACTGCTCCGGAATGATCAACGAGTGACTGGACAGTGGGCTTTGCCCGCTTATCGATTTTACATAGGACCAGAATTTTTTCGCGTTCTCGGAAAGATCCTTTGGTAAGGTATGGCTGTGGTAATTATTGTATGCTTCACGCATCGATCATTTTATAGACGCACGAATCGCTACTAACTTTTCCCTGTCATCATTTGTGTGTTCTTTTTTGAATCGAGAGTGCAGCAGTCTTTGCTTTGTCTGTAGCTTTCTAACATTATTATTATACCACGGTGGACTTGTCCATCCTTAATCGTCTTTACTGGCACATATTTCTCTAACCCTTTATTTACAATACACTTAAATTTAGTCCACAATTCCTCTACATCCACAGTCCTGGAATTAAACGATGTCCATTCGTTTTCTAAGTGCGACCCTAACATTTGCTTATCTGCTCTTCCCAACAAAAACACGCTCCTAGCCTTCTTGATTGGTTTATGAACTTTGGTCACCATCGACGCCATGACAATATCATGACCACTAATTCCTATCTCTACACAGACATCGTTAATACGGTCAAGCCTGTTCGTGGCTATAAGGTCTAAAATATTTCCATTGCGCGTGGGTTGCCGGTTTAACTGCTCAAGACAGTTTTTGGAGAATGTTTCCAAAAGTAGCTCGCAAGACTGCTTGTCTATACCGCCTGAAATGTAACTAGAGAGGTCCCAATATATACTCTTAAGGTTGAAGTCGCCTCCGACTAATATTACATGGCCCGGATACCTACGCACTACCTAGTGTAGACCTTTGAATGACTCTAAAACTGCTACAGCAGCACTGGGGGGCCGCTAAGAACACCCAACTATTAACTTTACTTCTTTTAGACCTGTTACACGTGCCCAGATAACTTCACAGTTAGTTTCCACCTCGATCTCAGTAGAAAAAATATCTTTGTCCACAGCGATGAACACTTCTCCTCCAGTTGTATCTGATCTATCTTTCCGATATACATTCCACACCTCGCTAAATATTTATGAACTTGCTACATCATGATTTAGCCAGCTTTCGGTGCCTAAAACTGTCTGAGCACAATAATTTCCATCCAGTGTGGCAAATTCGGCAACTTTGTTTCTAGTACTTTGTAAGTTCGCGGCTAATATTTTGATATTCGAATTTTTGGGCCGAACGTGGCCTGAATTACAATTTTTAGTCTTTTCTGTTACAATGTTACAAAACAGAAATAATTTTTGGGTCTCAGATATCCGACCTCGTTTTTAGGACAATCAGTTGAGACAAATATTTAAGTCGTCATGAAATATTTGGAATTTACCGCTAAAACAAAGTATAATAATAAAATAATGATTAATAAGACAAATTTGTATGTAAACCTTGTAATCGTCGACTACAACATGAAAATCGCTTTACGAAAATATGTTAACTTCCGATTTAGCAGACGACCGTTCCGTCAAAACTTTCTTCTCGCGAAGGCTTGACGTGACGTGATGGTCCGGTGACGGACAGCGTAAATGTCGCCATTAGAAATACATCGTGGAATGTTCAGACGGACGGTGACAGATAGTGTGAAATGGCCTTTAAGCAGCTTCTACGTTACTAGCCAAAGAGGAAGGTCTTTACAGTTTAATGAACGTCAGAGTGTATGTGTAAAAATTGAACTAAAACAACACTATTGTTGTTCTTAAGATTTCGCTCGGTGGCGCCGCTGACCTGCTAAGCAGCAGATCGCCTCATATGAACAACTGGTTCGTAACTTCAGCATAGCAGTGACAATAGCGGCAGCATCAAAGATAGTCGCTTCGGCATTAAAACCGCTCACAGTAACAGCACCACACGTTCTCAGTGGCGGCATCACGTTGACGACCCACTGTCACGGTCATTTGTGTTTGACAAATTATAGTTACGTTGTGATTTATTACATGTGTACTATTTCAAATTTCCGGTGCTGTCCTATTTAAAAAATAAAAAATGAAAACAATAAAAAATAATAAAATTTAAAAAATCTTTGGGAGGAGCTGGTGGGCGTGTTTCAGTCCATTAGCCCCTCCCCCACCTCCCATGGCTGCGCCACTGGTTTAGACACATGCCTGTGCAAAATTCTGTACACACTGCCACGAATTATTCCAGAACCTTTTTTATTATAGTCGACATGATCGATTGGAGAGTGTCCGCAACTGCACTGTGTTAGTTTAAATGTGTTTATTTCTGTCAACAGTTGCAATATAATTGTTTAATTAAATGTTTCGATCACTTGGATCAGCTTCAGAAGATCTGAAGATGATCAAAGTGATCGAAACATGTAATTAAACAATTATATTGCAACTGTTGACGGAAATAAACACATTTAAAATATTCCAGAACTGCTTGCAAATCTGTCATACACTCACCCAGGATTGTCCGATGTAGCAGCACAAAAAGCCATTTGGTTGTCATTCTTAGTGTGTTTGTACGTCGACGCTTTTTGAGCGCCAAACTGCCTGCTTCCAAGAGACTAATGCAGATGTTGGAAACAGTACAACACCAAGGACGCCACTGATCTGGGTAATGTACTTACATTTCTGTGATAGTCATGGTAAATACAAATTAGCATCTACATCTACATTCATACTCCGCAAGCCACCCGATAGGTGTGTGTCGGAGGGTACCTTGAGTAACACTATCGGTTCTCCCTCCTATTCCAGTGCCGTATTGTTCGCGGAAAGAAAGATTGTCGGTATGCCTCTGTGTGGGCACTAACCTCTCTGATTTTATCTTCATGATCTCTAGGCGAGATATACCCAGAAGGGAGCAATATACTGCTAGACTCCTCGGTAAAGGTATGTTCTCGAAACTTCGACAAAAGCCCGTACCGAGCGACAGAGCGTCTCTCCTGCAGAGTCTTCCACTGGAGTTTAGCGATCATCTCCGTAACGCTTTCACGATTACCACATGATCCTGTAACGAAGCGCGCTGCTCTCCGTTGGATCTTTTCTACTTCCTCTATCAACCCCACCTTTTACGGATCTCACACCGGTGAGCAGTATTCAAGCTGTGGGCGAACAAGTGTACTGTAACCTACTTCCTTTGTTTTCAGACTGCATTTCCTTAGGGTTCTTCCAATGAATCTAAGTCTGGCATCTGCTTTACCGACGATTGATTTTATATGGTCGTTCCATTTGATCTAGTTTTGCTTCATTGCTGAAGACCGGCATATCTACAAGAAGACCGCAAATGTCACAAGCCATATATAAACAGTTAAAGCACTTAAACTTCCTGGCAGATTAAAATTGTGTGCCGGAACCGGGACTCGAACCTGGGACATTTGCCTTTCGCGGGCAACCGCACTACCGACTGTGCTATCCCGACACGTCTCACGATGCCGCCTCACAACTTTACTTCTGCCAGTACCTCGGCTCCTACTTTCCAAACTTCACAGAAGCTCTCCTGCAAACACGCGAGACTAGCACTCCTGGAAGAAAGGATATGGTGGAGACATGGTGGAGACAGCCTAAGGGATGTTTCCAGAATGAAACTTCACTCTGCAGCCCTTAGGCTGTGGCTAAGCCATGTCTCCACCATATCCTTTCTTCCAGGAGTGCTAGTCTCGCGTGTTTGCAGGAGAGCTTCTGTGAAGTTTGGAAAGTAGGAGACGAGGTACTGGCGGAAGTAAAGTTGTGAGGCGGCATCGTGAGTCGTGTCGGGATAGCACAGTCGGTAGTGCGCTTGCCCGCGAAAGGCAATGGTCCCAGGTTCGAGTCCCGGTTCCGGCACACAATTTTAATCTGCCAGGAAGTTTCATATCAGCGCACACTCCGCTGCAGAGTGAAGTTTCATTCTGGAGTTAAAGCACTGTCTGAAACATACGTGGAATTAGTCACACTTTCTTTTCATGTTTGACTCCGGCAGCAACACAGCGCGCACAAGCAGGCCAGATACTAGCAGAGTGAAAGGGAGAAAATGGATACGGATAGTCACCTGTTTAAAGCAGACTGCAGGGCAGTGCAGACAACCCAAAGAAGACAGAAGTATCATTTCCATAATTCTCTGTATTTAATTACTTTCAAGAATCATCTAGGAAAAATGGGACAATAGGTAGAAAGAGGCATACCCATGTAAAGATCTGTTTAGCTTGTGGAGAAATGAAGGACTAAATTATACGCACTGAAATCAAATGAATATAACTATGTGGTACACTCAGTTACATCTAACGATACTGGTATATACTGATGAGATTGTTGAGGAACACGCAAGGATTTACTGGCACTACTATTTGTCTTAGGAAATAGGTTGAAGAGAGACAAACCTGTATTTATAGTACGCACAGATTTAGAAAAAGCTTTTTAAGTCATTGAATGTGTAACATTATAGTAAATTTTGAGGTTCTCATTGTTACAGGGAACGAAAGGTTATCTTCAGCTTGTACTGTACAGAAATAAGACTTTTGTTAAGAGCAAAGGGTACCAAAGAGAAACAGTCTCCTCCACGTTATTCAAACTATATAGGGTACAGGAAACTAATCGTAAATTTGGAAAAAGGAATTAAATGTAGTGGAGACAATGTTGTTGTTATGGTCTTCAGTCCGGAGACTGGTTTGATGCAGCTGTCCACCCTACTCTATTCTGAGCAAGCCTCTTCATCTCCTCATAAGAACGGCAACCCACATCCATGTGAATCTGCGTACTATATGCGTCTCTTGGTCTCCCTCTGCGATTTTTACCCCACACACTTCCCTCCAATGCTAAATTTACGACTCCCCGATGTCTAAGAATGTGTCCTACCAAGCGATCCCTTCTTTTAGTCAAGGTATGCCAGAAATTCCTTTTCTCACCAATTCTGTTCAGTACCTCTTCATTAGTTATGCAATCTACCTACCTAATCTTCAGCATTCTTCTGTAGCACCACATTTCAAAAGCCTCTATTCTCTTCCTGTCCGCACTGTTTATCGTCCATGTTTCACTCCCGTACAAGGCAACACTCCACACAAACGCCTTCAGAAAGGACTTCCTTACGCATAAATTAATATTCGATGTTAGCAAATTTCTCTTTTTCAAAAATGCTTTTCTTCCCATTGCCATTCTGCCTTTTATATCCTCTGTACTGCGACCGTCATATGTTATTTTACTACTCAAGTAACAAAACTCATCTACCACCTTCATTGTTTCATTACCTAATCTAATTCCTTAAGCATCGCCTGATTTTCTAAGACTGCACTCCATTATCTTTGTTTTGCTCTTGTTGATGTTCATTTTATACACTCTCTTCAACACACTGTCCATTCCGTTCATCTGCTCTTCCAGGCCCTTTGCTGTCTCTGACAGAATTACAATGTCATCAGCACAACGCAATGTGTTTGTTTCTTCACCCTGAACTTTAATCCCTATTCCAAATTTTTCCTTGCTCTCCTTCACCGCATGCTCGATGTACAAATTGAATAACATCGGAGAAAGGCTACAACCCTGTCTTACTCCCTTCCCAACTAATGCTTCCCTTTCATGCCCTTCGAGTCTAATAACTGCGGTCTGGCTTTTGGACAAGTTGTAAATAACTCTCCTTTCCCTGTATTTTACCCCTGCTGACTTCAGAATTTGAAAGAGTGTATTCCAGTCAACATTGTCAAAGGCTTTCTCTAAATCTACAAAAGCTAAAAATGTAGGTTTAATTTTCCTTAATCTATCTTCTAAGATAAGTCGTAAAGTAAGTATTGCCTCCCGGGTTCCTACGTTCCTCCTGAATCCAAACTGATCTTCCCCGAGGTCAGCTTCTACCAGCTTTTCCATTCTCCTGTATATAATTCATGTTAAAATTTTGCAACCATGGCTTATCAGACTGATGGTTCTGTAATTTTCACATCTATCTGCGCCTGATTTCTTTGGAATGGGGATTATTACATCTTTCTTAAAGTCTGAGGGTATTTCGCCTGTCTCATACATCTTACGCACCAGGTGAAATAGTTCTGTCCTGGCTGGCTCTCCCAGAGACTTTAGTAGCTCTGAGGGAATGTCATCTACTCCCAGGGCCTTGTTCCGACCTAGGTCTTTGAGGACTCTGTCAAATTCATCTCTCAGTATAGTATCTCCTATTTCATCTTGATCTACTTCCTCTTCCCTTCCTACAACATTGTCTCTAATTTCATTTCCTTTGTAGAGCTGCTCTATGTACTCTTTCCACCTTTCTGCTTTCCCTTCTTTGCTGAGAACTGGTTTTCCATCTGAGTTCTTGATATTCGTAGAGCTGTTTTTCTTGTCCCCGAATGTCTCTTTTATTTTCCTGTAGGCAGTATCTACTTTTCCGCTTCTTATACATTCTACTACAGATTTGCATTTGGCTTCTAGCCACTCCTGCTTAGCCATTTTGCACTTCCTCTCGATCTCATTTCTTAGTCGTCTGTACTCCATTTTGCCTGTTTCATTTACTGCATTTTTATATTTTTTCCTTTGATCGATTAAATTTAGTATGTCCTGTGATATCCTACCTATTTCGTCCTCTGCTGCCTTCACTATTTCATCTCTCAGTGCTACCCATTCCTCCTCTACTGTTTTATTGTCCCCCGTTTCTGTCAATTGTTGCCTAAAGCTCTCTCTGAAATTCTTAAGAATTTCATGGTCCCTTAATTTATCCAAGTCCCAACTCCTTATTTTCCTATCTTTCTGCAGTTTTTTTTCAGATTCAGCCTACAGTTCATGACCAATAAGATATGGTCAGAGTCTATAGCGGCTCCTGGGTATGTCTTACAGTTTAAAACTGGTTCCGGAATCGGTTTTACCATTATAAAATATATCTGATACCTTCCGGTGTCTCCTGGTCTCTTCCGCGTATACAATCTTCTTTTGTGATTCTTAAACCAGGTGTTTGTTATGATTAAATCATGTTTCGTACCGCGGTGGAGTAGCCGAGCGGTCTAAAGCGTCTCGCTGCGGAGCGCGCGGTTACTCGCCGTGGAGGTTCGAGTCCTCCCTGGGACATGGGTGTGTGTGTTGTCCTTAGATTAGTTTACCTAGGTTTAAGTAGTTTGTAAGCTATGGACTGATGACCACGCAGTTTGGTCCATTAGATTTACAAACATTTGAACATGTTCCGTGCAAAATTCTACCAGGCGACTTCCACTTTCATTTCTTCTGCCCAGTCCATACTCACCTACTATTTTTTCCTTCTCTTCCTTTTCCTACTACCGAATTCCAGTGTCCCAACGCAATTAAGTTTTCCTCTGCCTTAATTGTCTGAATAATTTCCTTTAATTCCTCATACAGTTCTTCAATCTCCTCATCATCGGCAGAGCTAGTTGGCATATAAACCTGTACTACTGTTGTCGGTGTTGGCTTCGTATCTATCTTGACAATGATAATGCGATCACTGTGCTGCTCATAGTAGTTAACTCGCATTCCTATTTTCTTATTCATTATCAGTCCTACTCCTGTGATACCCTCAACTGATTTTGTATTTATAATTAATCGCAGAGGGAGACCAAGAGATGCGTATAGTAAGCAGATTAAAGTGGATGTGGGGTGCCGTTCTTATGAGGAGATGAAAAGGCTTGCTCAGGATAGAGTAGGGTGGAGATCTGCATCAAACTAGTCTCCGGACTGAAGACCATAACAACAACAACAATGATGTACTCACCTGACCAGAAATCCTGTTCATCCTACGACCGAACTTCACTAATCCCCACTATATCTAACTTCAACCTATCCATTTTCCTTTTTAAATTTTCTAATTTTCCTACCCGGTTAAGGGATCTAACATTCCACGCTCCGATCCGTTGAATGCCAGTAATGGTCTTTTCTGATGACAACATCACCCTGAGTAGTCCCCGCCCGGAGATCCGAATGGGGGACTATTTTACCTCCGGAATATTTTACCCGAGAGGATGCCATCATCATATTTTCATACAGTAGAGCTGCATGTCCTCGGGAAAGGTAACGGCTGTAGTTTCCCCTTGCATTCAGCCGTTCGCAGCAGCTGTGTGGCAAAGTCACATTAGCTGATGTTACAAGGCCAGCTCAATCAATCATCCATTCTGTTGCCCCTGTAACTACTGAAAAGACTGCTGCCCCTCTTCAGGAACCACACGTTTGTCTGGCCTCTCCACAGATACCCCTCCGCTGCGGTTGCACCTACGGTACGGATATCTGTATCGTTGAGGCACGCAAGCCACCCCACCTCGGCAATTTCTGTGGTTCATGAGAAGACAATAAAAAACTTTAAGGTTTGTCAGGAGCTTTTTAAGAGTAGACATAACAAATGTTTGTAAACCTATGGGACCAGACTACTGTGGCTATCGGTCCCTAGACTTACAATCTACTTAAACTTATACTAACGACGACATAAACACCACGCCACACGAAGGATTCGAACCACTGGCGGGAGCGGCTGCCCAGTCCCTGACATGGTTCAAATAAATGTTCAAATGTTTGTATAGCTTATGGGACTTATCTACGGGGTCATCAGTCCCAAAACTTACAAACTACTTATGAACTAGCTTATACTAAAGGCGGCACAAACATCCATGCCCGAGGGGGGATTCGAACCTCCGACCGCAGCCGTGCAGACCGTGACTGGCACGCCGCAGACCGCTCGGACACCGCGGTCGACTGACATGGCTCCCAGAACCGCACGGCCATTTCCGTGCGGATAGACATAACAAATTATTTGGAAAATCTGAACTCTCCGTTCAGCTAGTGTTTTGACAAGAGGTTCTAACTTGACATTAAGTGAAAATAAAACATTAGAAAAATGAAAATCGAGTCGTGTGACGCTATTGGGATTAGATTCGAAAATAGGATTCTAGCGGAGTAGTAGCGAGTGAGGTGGTGCAGGCAGTGGTAGCACACTCGGGAGGACGGCGGTAAATGGCGCGATGGTTCCTTTGGAAGGGCACAGCCCATTTCCTTCCCCATCCTTAGCCAAATACAATCCGAGCTTGAACTCTGTCTCTAATGATCCCTTTGTCGACGGGACTTTAAATTCTAATCTTACTCCGTTCTTTCTAAGCATAGTAGAGGAACTGTGCAATTTGGGCAACAAAATAGCTGACAATGGCAGAAGTAAAAAGGGTATAAAATTCTTACTGAAAAGTATCATAAAGGCGTACCTGAAAAATACACGTTTACCTGCGCTAATATCAAATAAAATTCAAACTTTAGAAAAACTTTTCTGAAAGTATTTGTCTAGAATACTACGATTAATTTCAAGAAATGTTTGTGTAGTTTATGGGACTTAACTACGGGGTCATCAGTCCCTAAACTTACAAACTACTTACGAACTAGGACGGCACAAATATCCATGCCCGAGGGGGGATTCGAACCCCCGACCGTAGTGGCCGTGCAGACCGTGACTGGAGCTCCTCAGTCCCCTCGGCCACCGCGGCCGGCTAAGTTCAAGACAAACAGTAAACAGTACGTGCAAGAAAGAAAATCATGAGCTTATAAATTATGGTTCTACTGCTGAAAATTAGATTGGTAAGTACTGAAGAGGCACTGCATCGAACTGGAGAGGAATACCTTCCATGGTACAACACGAGTAATACAATGTATCAGTTGATAGCACCGCTCAAGAGGAATCAATGAACAGTTACTTAGATGACGGAAAGAAATGTATGTATGTGCGTGTGTGGGAAAGTGGGAGATGGTGGGGGACGCCGTTCGAGGGTAAGAATTTAGAGAAATATAAAACAGGTTCAAATGTGTGGACTTGTAGCTGTAAAGTGTAGAGAGATAAAGAGGGCAGTACAGGAGAGACCAGTGGTGCAGCCACGGGGGAGGGGGGGGGGGGTGGCTAATGGGGCAGAAGCCCCCTCCCAGGCACCACCCATAGGTTTTTTAATTTTATTGTTTTAAATTTTTAATATCAAGTCGTCACAGGAATTTTGAAATAGTACACATGTAATAAATCGCAACGTAACTATAATTTGCCAAGCACAAGTGATCGTGATAGTGGGTCGCCAACGTGATGCCGCCACTGAGAAAGTGTGCTGCTGTTACTGTGAGCAGTTTTAATGCGGCCGCGACATGCTTTTATGCTGCCGCTATTGTTAGTGCTATCCTGAAGTTTCGAGCCGACGTTCATTTGCGGCGACCCGCTGCTTAGCAGGTCAACGGCACCAGCGAGTGGAATCTTTTTAAGACTGTCAAAAACTACGAACAATAGTATTATTTTAGTTCAATTTTTACATTTAGAGTCTCATGTTAATTAAACTGTAAAGACCTTTCTCTTTGGCTAGTAACATAGACCACTCCCATGAACCACACACATTGCCGAGGTGGGGTGGCTTGCGTGTCTCAACGATACAGATAGCCGTACCGTAGGTGCAACCACAGCGGAGGGGTATCTGTGGAGAGGCCAGACAAACGTGTGGTTCCTGAAGAGGGGCAGCAGCCTTTTCAGTAGTTACAGGGGCAACAGTCTGGATGATTGACTGAGCTGGCCTTGTAACATCAGCTAATGTGGCTTTGCCACACAGTTACTGCGAACGGCTGAAAGCAAGGGGAAACTACAGCTGTTATTTTTCCCGAGGACATGCAGCTCTACTGTATGAACATATGATGATGGCATCCTCTCGGGTAAAATATTCCGGAGGTAAAATAGTCCCCCATTCGGATCTCCGGGCGGGGACTACTCAGGAGGATGTGATCATCAGGAAAGACAGTACTGGCATTCTACGAGTCGGAGCGTGGAATGTTAGATCCCTTAATCGAGTAGGAAAATTAGAAAATTTAAAAAGGAAAATGGATAGGTTGAAGTTAGATATAGTGGGGATTAGTGAAGTTCGGTGGCAGGATGAACAGCATTTCTGGTCAGGTGAGTACAGGATTATAAATACAAAATCAGTTGGGGGTATCACAGGAGTAGGACTGATAATGAATAAGAAAATAGGAATGCGGGTAAACTACTATGACCAGCACAGTGATCGCATTATCATTGTCAAGATAGATACGAAGCAAACACCGACAACAGTAGAACAGGTTTATATGCCAACTAGCTCTGCAGATGATGAGGAAATCGAAGAAATATATGAGGAGCTAAAGGAAATTATTCAGACAATTAAGGGAGAGGAAAACTTAATTGTTATGGGAGACTGGAATTCGGTAGTAGGACAAGGAAGGGAAGGGAAGATAGTAGGTGAATATGGTCTGGGCAAAAGGAATGGAAGAGGAAGCCGCCTGGTAGAATTTTGCACATAACATAATTTAGTTATAACAAACATCTGGTTCAAGAATCACAAAAGAAGGTTGTATACGTGGAAGAGACCAGGAGACACCGGGAGATACCAGATAGATTTTATAATTGTAAGACATAGATTTCGGAACCAAGTTTTACAGTGTAAGACATACCCAGGGGCAGATATAGACTCTGGCCATAACTTGTTGGTTATGAACTGTAGGCTGAAACTGAAGAAACTACAAAAAGGTAGGAAAATAAGGAGATGGGACCTGGATAAATTGAAGGAACCTGAGGTTCTTAAGAATTTCAGAGGTAGCTTTAGGCAACAATTGACGGAAACAGGGGAAAATAAAACAGTAGAGGAGGAATGGGTAAAATTGAGAGATGAAATAGTTAAGGTAGCAGAGGACAAAATAGGTAGGAAGGCAAGACCTACACAAAATCCTTGGATATCACAGGAGATACTAAATTTAATCGATGAAAGGAGAAAATATAAAAATGCAGTAAATGAAACAGGCAAAATGGAGTACAGGCGACTAAGAAATGAGATTGACAGGAAGTGCAAAAGGGCTAAGCAGGAGTGGCTAGAAGGCAAATGCAAGGATGTAGAAGAATGTATAAATAGGGGAAAAATAGATACAGCCTACAGGAAAATAAAAGAAACATTTGGAGATAAGGAAAACAGCTGTATGAATGTCAAGGGCACTGATGGAAAACCAGTTATCAGCAAAGAAGGGGAAGATGAAAGGTGGAAAGAGTATATAGAGGGGCTCTACAAAGGAAATGAACTTAGAGACAATATTGTAGGAAGGGAAGAGGATGTAGATGAAGATGAAATAGGAGATACTGTACTGAGAGAGGAATTTGACAGAGCCCTGAAAGACCTAAGTCGAAACAAGGCCCCTGGAGTAGATGATATTCCCTCAGAGCTACTGAAGTCTCTGGGAGAACCAGCCATGACAAACTTGTTTCACCTGGTGTGTAAGATGTATGAGACAGGCGAAGTACCCTCAGACTTTAAGAAAAATGTTATAATCCCCATTCCAAAGAAAGCAGGTGCAGACAGGTGTGAAAACTACAGATCCATCAGTTTAAAAAGTCATGGTTGCAAAATATTAACACGAATTATTTACAGAAGAATGGAAAAGCTGGTAGAAACCGACCTCGGGGAAGATCAGTTTGGGTTCAGGTGAAATGTAGGAACACGGGAGGAAATACTCACTTTACGGCTTATCCTAGAAGATAGATTAAGAAAAGGCAAACCTACATTTCTAGCTTTTGTAGATTTGGAGAAGGCTTTTGACAATGTTGATTGGAATAAACTCTTTCAAGTTCTGAAACAAGCAGGAGTAAAATATAGGGAGCGTAAGGTTATTTACAACTTGTACAAAAGCCAGACAGTGGATGTCAGAGTTGAGGGGCATGAAAGGGATGCAGTGGTTGGAAAGGGAGTAAGACAGGGTTGTAGCCTTTCTCCAATGTTATTCAATTTGTACATTGAGCAAGCTATAAAGGAAAGCAAGGAGAAATTTGGAGAAGGAATTAAAGTTCAGGGTGAAGAATTAAAAACATTGCGTTTTGCCGATGACATAGTAATTCTGTCAGATACAGCAAAGGACCTGGAAGAGAAATTGAACGGAATGGACAGTGTGCTGAAAGGTGCATATAATATGAACATTAACAAGAGCAAAACTAGGGTAATGGAGTGCAGTGTAAGAAAATCAGGTGATGCTGAAGGGATTAGATTGGGAAACGAAGCAATAAAGGAGGTAGATGAGTTTTGTTACATGGGCAGTAAAATAACAAATGATGGTCGCAGTACAGAGGATATAAAATGCAGAATGGCAATGGGTAGAAAAGTGTTCTTGAAAAAGAGATATTTGTTAACATTGAATATTGATTTAAGCCTAAGGAAGTCCTTTCTGAAGGCATTTGTATGGAGTGTTGCCTTGTACGGGAGTGAGACATGGACGATAAACAGTGCGGACAGGAAGAGGATTGATGCTTTTGAAATATGGTGCTACAGAAGAATGGTGAAGATTAGGTGGGTGGATTGCGTAACTAATGAGGAGGTACTGAACAGGATTGGGGAGAAAAGAAATTTCTGGCATGCCTTGACTAAAAGAAGGGATAGATTGGTAGGACACATTCTTAGACATCAAGGAATTGTGAATTTAGCGTTGGAGGGAAGTGTGTGGGGTAAAAATCGCAGAGGAAGACCAAGAGATGGATACAGTAAGCAGATTGAGACAGATGTAGGTTGCCGTTCTTACGTGGAAATGAAGAGGCTTGCTCAGGATAGGGTATTGTGGAGAACTGCATCAAACCAGTCTCCGGACTGAAGACCACAACAACAACAACAGTAACATAGAAGCTACTTAATTACTTTACGAGCTGATTATATACACTCCATTTCCATCACATTGCTCCTCTTCCACTTTCAAATTAATGCAAGCCTACTCATTTCATTTCTTGTGCAACTGTCTTCGTAGTATAAGTGGTTAAATTATAAAAATAAGTCATAGATTAATAAATTCAATAGGCTTCATTTTTGAAAAATGACATTCCCCCACCAGAATTAAACCCTGGCTGCGCCACTGGGACGGACTGGCCTGGGAAAATGTATCAAAGAAATCAAAAATGTTCAAATGTTTCTAAAGCTTAAGTGACTTAACTGCAGGGTCATCAGTCCCTAAACTTACAAACTACTTATGAACTACCTTATACTAAAGGCGACACAAGCATCCATGCTCGAGGGGGGATTCCAACCCCCATCGGGGAACAGCCTCGCGCATCGGAACATAGCGCCTCAAAGCGCTCGGCCCGTCCAGATAGGAATACTACATTCGTAACACTCCGTATTTCAGTGATGAAGACCTTGCAAAACAATAGCTGACAAACTAGTCGTCAGTTCTGTCGACAAGAATAGGAATATATTCCATCACTAATTACTTCACCATTTTCCACATTTGTGATCTCGATTGTTGTAGTAAGAGTTTGACAGGCACGTTAATTGGAATGTATTATTTCTCCTGCTTTTCCTTTGTTCTGCATCTAGACAGGGTCATCATGGTTATGGTCAGATGTGCCATGGTCACTTGATAGGTTTATCGGATACTCTTTCTTTCACCACCCTGTTACCGTAACGGGACATAACATGTCTATTCCCAACTGTCTGCCCATACTGTTATCTATGTGAAACTGTGCGAAAGGTTTCAGGATGTTTTACGAATCACGTAACTGAGACAGGACTTTTTTTGTGGTCTTCAGTCCGCAGACTGATTTGATGCAGCTGTCCATCCTATCCGGTCCTGTGCAAGCCTCTTCATCTCTGAATAAGAACCTGCATCCTTTTGAACCTACTTTCTGTATTCATCTCTGGGTCATCCTCTGCGACTTTTTCCCACAGACTGACGTCCAGTGCTAAACTGACAATTCGTTAATGTCTCAAAATTTGTCCCGCTAATTGATCCCTTATCTTAATCGACATACGTCAGAAATGTCTTTTCTCTTCGACACCTCCTCATTAGTTACGCAATCTACTCACCTAATCTTCAGCATTCGTCAGTAGCAAATCACTTCAAATGCTTCTACCATCTTTCTGTCTGAAATCCTTATCACTTATTTTCCACTCCCGTACATTCCAGACAAATGCCTTCAGAAAGGATTTCCTAACATTTAAATTTATTTTGGATGTCAACAAATTTCTCTTCTTTAGAAATTTTCATTCCATAGCCATTCTGCATTTTATATCTTCTTTACTTCGGTCATCAGAAGTTATTTTA
Organism: Locusta migratoria; assembly: GCA_026315105.1. NCBI lineage: Eukaryota > Metazoa > Arthropoda > Insecta > Orthoptera > Acrididae > Locusta > Locusta migratoria. The sequence continues at coordinate 75,733,781 of CM048755.1, read as the reverse complement.
CTACCCACATAACAAAACTCTTCCACTACTTTTATTGTCTTATTAGCTAATGTAATTCCTTCAGCATCGTCTGATTTTCTGACACTACATTCCATTACCCATGTTTGCTCTTGTTAATGTTCATGTTATATCTTCCTTTCAAGCAACTTTCCATTCCGTTAAATTGCTCTTCCAAGTCCTCTGCTGTCTCTGACATAATAACAATGTCATCGGCAAGCCGCAACGTTTTTATTTCTTCTCCCTGAACTTTAATTCCTTCCCCAAATTTCTCCTTGCATTCCTTCATAGTTTTCTGAATGTACGGATTAAATTAGATTGGGGAAATGCTATAACCCTGTCTTACTCCCTTCCCATTCATTGCGTCCCTTTGATGCCCTTCTACTACTGTTGGGCTTTTGTACAAATTGTATATAACTTTTTGTTCCCTATATTTTACCCCTGCTACCTTGAGAATTTGAAAGAATGTATTCCAGTCAACATTGTAAAAAGTAATTTCCAAACCTACAAAAGCTAAAAACTTAGGTTTGTCTGATCATACAATGCAAACTTTCACGGCCGGCTTCAACTTCATTTAAAACTTCCGGGCTGATAAGCCGTGGTCGATTTATAAAACTTTCCCCTAACGTTACATCTTCGGCTGCGGAAGACATCTTCAGAGGTAGAGTGGCGAACTGCGATGAGAACTTGAGGGAGCGCCGTAAAATAGGCAATGTAGAGGGCACCACAAGACATCACGTGATGTCGGCTACGACACTATCTCTGGTATTGCCAACATTCTTGGCAGAGAAGAATCGATTGTCTCTCCGCTGGTGTAAAGCAGTAGTCCAAATTCTGTCTCTTCCTCTTTCCTGTTAAAATTATTGCGATGTTTATATATCTCGATTGCTTCTCTATATGTGCGCGCATGATAGTGTGAAGTTTTTGAGATGACACTAGTCTCATTAAATTTAATTTCATGGTTGCAGGCGCAACTGTACGAGTTGCAGAAACGCCGTGCTAACACACACAGATATCAGGACGGCTTTAAATTGATTGGATAAGATTTTTTTAAAGTTTCTTGTATGGTCTCCTCCACTTAATAGTTTACTGACATTCACAAGGAAATGTGTTGACTTTATTAAAAATATTAGGAAGGTGTTTGTCTATAATCTCACTTAACTGTGGAAACGAAATCGGAGCAGCTGATCCAGGGACATTATTTGTGTGAAAAAACACCTGACATTACCAAAAAAACAAAATGAATTCAGATCTGATGTGCGAACAAGGTCAGAATAGGTTTCCGCAATTCGATTTTCGTCTTCAGAAAGTTGTCTAACGCTGTATAAATGTTTAGGATATGTATTACGATTGAAGCATTGAGACAGTGCTAGCGAGCTGAGAAAAGAGAAGCGAATTTAAGTTGTAATTACTTCAGTGAATCATAGATTGTATAATCTACAGTGAGAACAATAATGTTTGTCAGCAGTTTCCCCTATTTGTCTCCACATGATTGGCCAATGTTGCCTCTAGATAACCTCTTTATCGCAACCTGGACTCGGCACGGCCAAGCAATAACAAACGACTAGCTCATTCACGACTTGGGAGCTATCACGTTCCTTAAGTCTTGATTCTGCACTGGAAAAAAAAATATATTCTCGTTTGAGTAGAGAAGAACCAGAAGTTATTTATCTTATTGTACCTCACTGAATTGTTCAGTGAAAGTTGTATGCATGCTAAGTAAACTATGTGGAATTTGTCTGGAAGGAAGATGAGGGCTTAACATCCCGTGGAAATCGTGGTTATTAGAACCGGAGCGCACGCTCGGATTTGCTAAGGAAAGGGAACGGTACTGGCCGTGCCCTTCCAAAGGAACCATCCCGGCATTTGCCCTGAGTGGTTTAGAGAAATCGAGGAAAATCTAAATGAGGGCGGTCGGAGGGAGTTTTTCCCGAATGCTTACTGTACAGGGTGACATTTGTGAAAAAGTAATATCCTTTTTTATTTCATGAAAAGTTCAAGACACTGAAAAGGTAATTGACAAGTATAATTCTTTTTTTAAACTTTTGCCATATTCGAAAGAACTTATAAATAAAAGTAGATAGATATAATACTTGTTAGAGTTGACGCTGAACCTTTCTGTCACGCACATGTATCTGACACACACGAACTCCAACTGAGAATAAGGCGACCGGAAGCTGTCATTGCAGTGTTAAGGACCCCAAGCGAAGCTCTTATTCATGGCTCTGCTATCATAAACAGAATATATCAATCACGAGGGCATGTAAAAACGTGAAAGAGTTTTAATCATATTGATTGATTCCACTGTCAGATCTTGGAGGATAATTTTCTATTAATAAACTGAACCACACGTATTGCCTTGTTTCACAAAACTTTATTTTATTTTGTACGATCTAGGTTTGGGTTATGAGCCCATTTTGAAATACCTTACTGATTGCAAAGTATACAAAAAAATAAAGTTTTGTGAAAAAAGTCAATAAATGTGGTTGAGTTTATTTAAGTGAAACAGTTTCTTTTAATAATTTTCTTCTTAAAGACATCATGAAATGCAATTCCAATTGGTGCTTTACATACAAGTATATTTATTACACAATAGGATCTATTTCGGCTTTAGCGCCATCTTCAGGTGATGTCAGATGGTCGTCACATCCACATACGTCAATGATTTTCGTGCTGTCAATTAATTTATTTATTCCAGAATGAAACTTTTCACTCTGCAGCGGAGTGTGCGCTGATATGAAACTTCCTGGCAGATTAAAATTGTGTGCCGGAACCGGGACTCGAACCTGGGACCTTTGCCTTTCGCGGGCAAGCGCTCTACCATTGAGCTACCCCGACACGACTCATGATGCAAAGGTCCCAGGTTCGAGTCCCGGTTCCGGCACACAATTTTAATCTGCCAGGAAGTTTCAATTTATTTATTGCTTCGTAAATTTTATTAAATATTCTGAAAATATTTTACGATTTTCGTCTTGATGTGACAGCTTCTTGACAGATAACCAGAGATGTAATATATATCTGTCAAGAAGCCGCCACCTCAAGACGAAAATCGTAAAATATTTTCAGAGCAAATATTGCTTTAATAAAATTACGAAACAATTAATATAGTAATTGACAGCACGAAAACCATTGATGTATGTGGATGTCACGACCATCTGACATCACCTGAAGATGGCCCTAAAGCTGAAATGTGTCATTTATATACTTCTATTTAAAGCAGCCATTGGCATTTCATTGCATGATGTCTTTAAATGAAATTTATAGTGCTGCAGGCCCAAGAGAGACCAGATTTTGCCGGCCGCGGTGGCCGAGTGGTCTGCGGCGTTCCAGTCACGGTCTGCACGGCCGCTGCGGTCGTGAGTTAGAATCCCACCTCGGGCATGGATGTTTGTGTCGTCTTTAGTATAAGGTAGTTCATAAGTAGTTTGTAAGTTTAGGGACTGATGACCCCGTAATTAAGTCCCATAAGCTCTACAAACATTTGAACATTTTTGAAAAAATTTCTTCTTTTATCGTAAATGTAAACATTAATTTCATTTTTCGCATACACTATGATCGAGAAAAATGATGTTTTATCTCTCTCTCTCTCTCTATTTTTTTATTTTTTTTTTAATTTTTTTAATTTTTTAATTTTTTTTCTTTTTTTTTTCTTTTTTTAGCTGCAGAAAGCTGGCCGAAGAGTGGAACGAGAAACGACATAGTAAATTCAGATTGGGATACAGTAGACACTTCATATAAGGTGTTTTTTTTTTATGTTTGTAAAGTTATGGGACCTAACTGTTGTGGTCTTCGCTCCCTAAACTTACAAACTACTTAAAATAACTTATCCTAAGAACAACACAAACACCCATATCGAGGGAGGATGGCGATGGCGAACGGCCGATGGCGAACGGCCGTGCAAGGTGTTTTTCTCGACAACTTGCAAAATAATGAGTGAGAGGAATATTTATTCCAATACATAAACTTCAGAAACTTTACACATTCTGCTGAATGAAGAACATAGACAACTTATTAATTTTCAGAGAATTACAGCAATTAATTGTTGAAATAAAATATTATTTGCTGATGCAAATTACACTACTGGCCATTAAAATTTCTACACCAAGAAGAAATGCAGATGATAAACAGGTATTTATTGGACAAATATATTATACTAGAACTGACATGTGATTACATTTTCACACAATTTGGGTGCATAGATCCTGAGAAATCAGTACCCAAAACAACCACCTCTGGCCGAAATAACGGCCTTGATACGCCTGTGCATTGAGTCAAACAGAGCTTGGATGTTAATATTCATAGAATATATGACATCAACTGCTATTGGGCAAAGTTGAAAATGTGTACCCAGCCGGGATTCGAACCCGGGTTCGAATCCCGGCTGGGTACACATTTTCAGCTTTGCCCAATAGCAGTTGATGTCATGTATTCTATGAATATTAATAATAACAACTGCAGGATCAGAAGTGACGCCTGTTCTCTCGCAACAGACGCCACATCTATATATATAGGGCTTGGATGGCCTGTACAGGTACAGATGCCCATACAGCTTCAACACGATACCACAGTTCATCAAGAGTAGTGACTGGCGTATTGTGACGAGCCAGTTGCCCGGACACCATTGATCAGACTTTTCAATTGGTGAGAGATCTGGATAATGTGCTGGCCATGGCAGCAGTCGAACATTTTCCGTATCCAGAAAGGCCCATACATGACCTGCAACATGCAGTCGTCCATTATCCTGCTGAAATATAGGGTTTCGCAGGGATCGAATGAAGGGTAGAGCCACGGGTCGTAACACATCTGAAATGTAACGCCCACTGTTCAAAGTGCCGTCGATGCGAACAAGAGGTGACCGAGACGTATAACCAATGGCATCCCATACCATCACGCCGGGTGATACGCCAGTATGTCGATAACGAATACAAACTTCCAATGTGCGTTCACCGCGATGTCGCCAAAAACGGATGCGACCATCATGATGCTGTAAACAGAACCTGGATTCATCCGAAAAACTTACGTTTTGCCATTCGTGCACCCAGGTTCGTCGTGTACACCATCGTAGGCGCTCCTGACTGTGATGCAGCGTCAAGGGTAACCGTAGCCATGGTCTCCGAGTTGATATTCCATGCTGCTGCAAACGTCGTCGAACTGTTCTTGCAGATAGTTATAGTCTTGTAAACGTCCCCACCTGTTGACTCAGGGATCGAGACGTAGCTGCACGATCCGTTACAGCCATGTGGATAAGATGCCTGTCATCTCGACTGCTAGTGATACGAGGCCGTTGGGATCCAGCACGGCGTTCCGTATTGCCCTCCTGAACCCACCGATTCCATATTCTGCTAGCAGTCATTGGAAGTAACTGTGAAGTTATCTGGGCACGTATAACAGGTCTAAAAGAAGTAAAGTTAATAGTTGGGTGTTTTTACCGGCCCCCCAGTGCTGCTGTAGCAGTTTTAGAATCATTGAAGGAAAGTCTACACCAGGTAGTGCATAGGTATCCGGGCCATGTAATATTAGTCGGAGGTGACTTCAACCTTAAGAGTATAGATTGGGACCTCGCTAGTTACATTTCAGGCGGTACAGACAAGCAGTCTTGCGAGCTACTTTTGGACACATTCTCCGAAAACTGTCTTGAGCAGTTAAACCGGCAACCCACGCGCAATTGAAATATTCTAGACCTTATAGCCACAAACATGCCTGAACTTATTAACGATGTCTGTGTAGAGACAGGAATTAGTGATCATGATATCGTCATAGCGTCGATGGTGACCAAAGTTCATAAACCAGTCAAGAAGGCTAGGAGCGTGTTTTTGTTGGGAAGAGCCGACAAGCAAATTTTACGATCGCACTTAGAAAATGAATGGGCATCGTTTAATTCCGGGACTATGGATGTAGAGGAATTGTGGACTAAATTTAAGTGCATTGTTAATAAAGGGTTAGAGAAATATGTGCCAGTAAAGACGATTAAGGATGGAAAAGATCCACCGTGGTATAATAATAATGTTAGAAAGCTGCTGAGAAAGCAAAGGCTGTTGCACTCTCGATTCAAAAAAGAACCCGCAAATGATGACAGGCAAAAGTTAGTAGAGATTCGTGCGTCTATAAAAAGATCGATGCGTGAAGCATACAATAATTATCACAGCCATACCTTAGCAAAAGATCTTTCCGAGAACCCGAAAAAATTCTGGTCCTATGTAAAATCGATAAGCGGGTCAAAGCCCACTGTCCAGTCACTAGTTGATCATTCCGGGGCAGTAATAGAAGAAAGCAAACGAAAAGCTGAAGTTCTAAATTTAACCTTTAAGAAATCTTTCACAAATATACCATCATTTTATCAACGTACTAATTCCGAAATGGGGGACATAGCAATAGGTATTTCCGGTGTAGAGAAGCAGCTGAGAGAGCTAAATACGAAAAAGTCTGCTGGTACGGATGGAATACCAGTTCGGTTTTACAAAGACTATTCTGCGGCATTGGCCCCCTACTTAGCTTGCGTTTATAGCGAATCTTTAATTCAGCGCAAAGTTCCTAGTGATTGGAAAAAAGCGCAGGTGACTCCCATGTATAAGAAAGGAAAGAGAACTGACCCACAGAATTACAGGCCAATATCGTTGGCATCGGTTTCATGTAGAATTTTGGAGCATATTCTCAGTTCGAATATAGTAAATTTCCTTGAAACGGAAAAGCTTCTTTCCATGAATCAGCACAGGTTTAGGAAACATCGTTCATGTGAAACTCAGCTTGCCCTTTTCTCACATGACATCTTGCGAGCCATGGATGAAGGGCAACAGGCGGATTGTGTTTTTCTCGACTTCAAAAAGGTGTTCGACGCGGTGCCACACTGCAGACTGCTAACGAAGATACGAGCTTATGGAATAGGTTCACAGATTTGTGACTGGCTGGAAGACTTCCTAAGTAATAGAACGCAGTACGTTGTTCTCGACGGCGAGTGTTCATCAGAGACGAGTGTATCGTCAGGCGTGCCCCAGGGGAGTGTGATAGGACCGCTATTATTTTCTATCTATATAAATGATCTGATGGACAGAGTAAGTTGTAATTTGCGGCTGTTTGCTGATGATGCTGTGGTGTATGGGAGGGTGTCGTCTGTAACTGACTGTAACAGCATACAGGTTGACTTAGACAAAATTTCTAGTTGGTGCGAAGAATGGCAGCTAGCTCTCAATGTAGAAAAATGTAAGGTGATGCGCATGAGTAGAAAAAACAATCCCATAATGTTCGAATACAGCATTAGTAGTGAGCTTCTTGATGCTGTCGCGTCGTTCAAATATCTAGGCGTAACATTGCAGAGCGATATGAAATGGAACGAGCATGTAAAGACAGTTGTGAGTAAGGCAGACAGCCGACGTCGGTTTATTGGGAGGATTTTGGGAAGATGTACTTCACCTGTAAAGGAGACCGCGTATAAAACGCTTGTACGACCACGTATTGAGTATTGCTCAAGTATTTGGGACCCGTAGCAGATCGGTTTGAAGGAAGAAATAGAGGCGGTTCAGAGGCGAGCAGCTAGATTTGTTACCGGTAGGTTCGACCAATGCGCGAGTGTCACGGAAATGCTCCTGCAACTCAATTGGGGATCGCTGGAAGAAAGACGACGTTCTTTTCGTGAATTTCTGTTAAGTAAATTTAGAGGGCCGGAATTTGAAGCTGAGTGTAGTACGATCTTGCTGCCGGCTACTTACATTTCGCGTAAAGATCACAAAGACAAGATAAGAGAAATTAGGGCTCGTACGGAGGCATATAGTCATTCTTTCTTTCCTCGTTCAATTTGGGAGTGGAATAGGAAAGGAAATGCCTAGTAGTGGTACAGTGTACCCTCCGCCACGCACCTTACGGTGAATTGCGGAGTATGTATGTAGATGTAGATCGCGACCACCACGAGCAGCAATGTCGCGATACGATAAACCGCAATCGCGATAGGCTACAATCCGACCTTTATCAAAGTCGGAAACGTGTTGGTACGCATTTCTCCTCCTTACATGAGGCATCACAACAACGTTTCACGAGGCAACGCCGGTCAACTGCTGTTTGTATATGAGAAATCGGTTGGAAACTTTCCCAATGTCAGCACGTTGTAGGTGTCGCCACCGGCGCCAACCTTGTGTGAATGCTCTGAAAAGCTAATCATTTGCATATTTTCTTTTTGTCGGTTAAATTTTGCGTCTGTGGCACGTCATCTTCGTGGTGTAGCAATTTTAATGGCCAGGAGTGTAAATCAATCTGGGCGTAATTATCTGTTTCTGATCACGGAATGTCAACATAAGTGACATGTTTTAATATGTGCGAATTTTCCTGAAAGCGCAACTCAATTTGCATTTCAGTTACCTTAGGACTGACAGTCCTACAGGAGCGGGCGAGGCACGACGCCAAGTTGCCGAGTGCCGAACGGAACTAAATGTTCAAATGTTTGTAAATCTATCGGACCAAACTGCGTGGTCATCAGTCCGTAGCTTACAAACTACTTAAACCTAGGTAAACTAACCTAAGGACAAACACACACACCCATGCCCCAGGGAGGACTCGAACCTCCACGGCGAGCAACCGCACGCTCCGTAGCGAGACGCTTTAGACCGCTCGGCTACTCCACCGCGGCCCGCACGGAACTCATTGCTCACTCAACTCTTGAAACGCACACCCTGTATAAACATGGGAATGGCATCCATCTACTCTGGAAGAACTGCGTTATATATTCTTTTAGTTTTGTTTACGGCAGCAGATTAATAAAACGACCTACTGACAGTTTACGAAAACGCAATTTTGACGATGTTAGGAAACTGCCGAATTTTCGGCATGCCTAAAACCTTTCTGTTATTGAATTTAGATAAGCACAGTAATGGAATGAAATGTTAGAAATACATCAAATTTTCTTCTACTTTAAACGCCGGAACTCCGTCAAAGTTTTGTTAACAGCAGAAAATTTGATTTAAATATGATGCACTGTGGCCCACTCGCGTGGCAAGTACTGACAAGGGAGACTATCCATTGCACTCCCTCAAATTTAGTGTCAAGTTGGCGCAGTTTGTAGCATTTCAAAAGCTGAACACAGATGGAGCATGAAAACCGGAAGAAATTGTAAGGGACTGTCAAAAAAACAATGTTTGTATATTCTATGGGACTTAACTACAGGGTCATCAGTCCCTAAACTTACAAACTACTTATGAACTACTTACGAACTAGGACGGCACAAATATCCATGCCCGAAGGGGGGTTCGAACCCCCGACCGTACCGTAGTGGCCGTGCAGACCATGACTGGAAAAAAAAAAAAAAAAAAAAACCAAGAAAACCGTAATCACTGAGCTCTTCAAGCGCATGATTTGCAACATGGAGGAAGCCTCAAGAGCCATGTCCTATTGGTTATGTGGTCACGGAGTTTGATTACGAGGCTGGAGATCCACGTTCAACACTCAGTCATGCTGTATACTTGAATCGCGGATTATGAAAACCTCCTAAGTCCACTTTGGGTGAAAACTGAGTAAAGGGCAAACAAGCGTACCGGTACTCTGCTTGTAGCTCCACCAGACTGTGGCGAAAACAACCGAAATCATCTTTTGTTGCCGCCCAGAGGTAGGAAGTTTGTGCAGAGAAGTTCCAAGTCCAGGACTTCAATTATTTTTCTTCTCAACTGTTCGTACTACAGTAAAGTACTGAAGAAATTGGGATAGTTGATTTTAGTATTCTTGTGAAAATGGATGAAGTAGCGTATAACAGCAGTTATTGGTAAGGGAAGGATGAAACATTCTTCGGAATATCAAAGAAATATTATGAAGCAAGCTAAAATTTATAGAGAGGAACATTTTTAGAAAATGCCTTTCTGAGGCTGTTACCTGAAATGGTCCTTCATGATACATCCATAGGCGAGATTGAGTCAATAATTAAATTACTAAAGACTAAGGGCCCTTGTGGATGTGATGGGGTATCTAGCAGAATTCTAAAGTACTGTTCTCCATATGTTAGCCCAGTACTAAGCCATATTTGTAATTTTTCCTTTCAGAATGGGCAGTTTCCTGACAGATTAAAGTACTCAGTAGTGAAACCACTTTATAAAAAAGGAGAAAGGGATAATGTAGACAACTATAGACCTATTTCTATGCAATCAGTTGTTTCTAAAGTTATTGAAAAGGCTGTATATTCAAGATTAATTGATCATTTCAGTTCACATAATTTGTTGTCAAACGTACAGTTTGGTTTTAGAAGTGGTTTAACGACTTAAAATGCTGTATTTTCGTTTCTCTGTGAGGCACTTTATGGGTTAAATAAGAGGCTACAGACATTAGGCGTCTTCTTGGATTTAACAAAAGCGTTTGTTTGTGTTGATTACAAAATATTGTTGCAGAAGTTGGAACATTGTGGAATACGGGAGTAGCTCACAACTGGTTCTCCTCTTACTTTAATAATAGACGTGTTCTATTAGGCTGTTTATAGACCGCGGTTCCTCCGCGGTGGAGGAATCGCAGCGGTTTGGCAGCGCACTGTTTCTCGTAAGGCACGTAGAATACTAAATTAAGTAGACTGCTCACTGGCGCTAGTGTAGTGCTCCCAATTTGAGTAACGATGGAGCAGCCATTTGCAGGGAAACCGCGTGTCAATATGATTTGAAAATGTTCAAATGTTTGTATAGTCTATGGGAGGGGACTGAGGCGCTTCAGTCACGGTCTGCACGGCCACTACGGTCGGGGGTTCGAATCCCCCCTCGGGCATTGATATTTGTGCCGTCTTAAGTTGTAGGTAGTTCATAAGTAGTTTGTAAGTTTAGGGACTGATGACCCCGTAGTTAAGTCCCTTAAGCTTAACAAACATTTGAACATTTTATAGTCTATGGGACTTAACTATGGGGTCATCAGTCCCTAAACTTACAAACTACTTATGAACTAACTAAGACTAAGGACGGCACAAATATCCATGCCCGAGGGGGGATTCGAACCCCCGACCGTAGTGGCCGTGCAGACCGTGCCTGAAGCGCCGCGGCCACCGCGGCCGGCAATATGATTTGCTCGTGAACTGCTTTCAATTGTAGTACTAAGAATGGAAGCAAAAATAACGCTATGAAAGATGTTACATTCTACATGAGTCATTCATGGTCATTCCTTTCTTTCTAAGATTACTTTTGCATGATATTTGCTCAAAAAACTAATAAATGTATCTCATTCAGCTGATATGTTTGTGTTCATTTAGGTTCCCTCTTTCCAATTATTCGTTTAACCAGATGTGGATAGTTACAACCCGCAGAAACGACTTTAAACTAACAGCTAATCATTACTATGCTCTGCGCATTTCGAGGAAAGTTGCTATCTCCGAAATTACGTGAACAGAAGACAACAGCAGGAGCATGCTGCACACACGATATTCGTCTTTCTCATTAGAACAAGGTAGACATACGGTATCCTGAAAGTCGCATAATATAAGTGGAACTACATATTGGATTGTTAAACTAATGAAATTACAGTAGGTAACTATGTAGCTACTTGTATCTTTACCAGGTTACTAAAAAGAGAAAATTACCAAAACAAAGAGAGAGGGTTGAGGCACGCATGTTTAAATGCAAGGCCAGTTTCGAGCTACATAGAAGACCACTATTATTCATTTTCGCGAAGTCAGAGAAAACTGAACACAAAATATGATAAGATCATGGAAAGAAAAACTGACAGAACTGTACACTATAATAAAAGGATGAAGATTGTGAGTGAAAAGCGCAAAAGACAAACGCAGAAAATACGTCAGTTAGTTAGTATGTTTCAAGAATTGAAAGAGAAAACTTTAGTTAACAACAGAACGACCTCGGCTATTAACACCATATATAGTGCGATGTTCCTTGAACTATTGGACCACACCAACACCAGAGCACAGTATTCAGGAAAGCTAAAAGTTTTTGTTGTAACTTTATACTCTCCAGCTGCATACAGGTATGCTCGCTCTACATTTATTATTGCCTCATGAAAGTACATTACGTAAATGCAGTGGCGGAGCCGGGATTTGTTTCTGGGGGAGGGGGCTAATTTTAAAAAAAATAAAGCCAACTGAAGTTATTTATCTAAGACTTATTTTTACACTTTTTATAATTTTACTAATAATACTACGAAAACAATTGCACAAGAAATAAAACGAGTAGGCTCGCATTAGTTTGAAAATGGAAGAGGAGCAACGTGGTGGAAATGGAGTGTATATAATCAGCTCGTATAATAATTAAGCAGCTTCTACGTCTCTAGCCAAAGAGAAAGGTAAAAATTGAACAAAAATAACACTATTTTTGTTCATAAGTTTCCACTCGGTGGCGGGCCTGATCTGCTAAACTAATTAAAAACGGAAAAAAATTGATAAATCTTTGGGAACTGCTGGGGGGGATGGCCTTCAGCCCCATTAGACCCCCCCCCCACCCTTCCGTGGCTGTATTGTATTGTGGTTTGCCAGGTATCACTGCAGAAAGTTTCGAAATTATAAAAGCAAGAATAGCTAAATCAACCCATGATGTATATTGTGTCTTAATGTTTGACCATATGTCCATGAATAAATGTACAAAATGTACTGAGTAGGGTGGGAACGATTTTGTGGGTTTTGCGAATTTTGTTTGTGTAACTACACCAGGAACAAAGGTAGTTGAATGTAGAGAGGTATTGGTTATTACGGCAGTAGCAGTCAATGACCACTGGAAGACTCTTATAATGTACTTTTTAACTAGTAGTGTTTCTGCATGGGAGAAAAAAAAATATTGAAATTTGAAGGAAATATAGGGCAAGTGAGTTTTGTACCACAATAATTGCGCAGCCAGATGTAATGATTTCACGAAAATTTAAACAAGAACTGCGAAAGAAAAACTTTGCGAACGTTAAATATCACTTTCCGCTACTTGATACGTTTAATACGCCTGTTTTGTTGAATAGAATCTTGCCGCATTTTCGCTCCTAGTTGTTAGACTCACGTAACCAAAAATGTTCAAATGTTTGTAGAGATTATGGGACTTAACTACGGGGTCATCAGTCCCTAAACTTACAAACTACTTACGAACTAGCTAACACTAAGGACGGCACAAATATCCATGCCCGACTGGGGATTCGAACCCCCGACCGTAGTGCAGACCGTGACTGGCGCGCCGCAGACCGCTCGGCCAACGCGGCCGGCAGACTCACGTAACCAGACGTTCTAATGATTTCCTGAAGATTTTAAACAAGAACTTCAAAAGAAATACTTGGTGCACGTAAAATATCACTTTCCGTTATTTCGGAGGTTTACTGCGACTATTATGAATTGAAACTTTTCGCATTTTCTCTTCCAGTCGTCAGAATGTAGCTACACATTCTTGACACAAGAAACTTCAATCTATGTCTTTCTATGTAATACAGTGCAAAAACGGTATTCATTTACGTAGTTTTAGTGTGATTTTATTAGTCGGTAGAAGCTGTGAATCCTACATGCTTTTCATTTGATTTACAATTGTACTAGTGTCTAGGGATGGCGGTTATCGCTGAAGCAACCGGTTTTCGGTTATACCGGTTCTTTTCATCACCGGTTCAACTGCACTGTAAAAACTGCTCAAGATAACCGGTTTTTTTAATAACCGGTTTTCGGTTTTTTATTGCTTTTATTTCCAGCAAAGTTCGACCGAAACTTAATTGGCAGCCGAAACAGAAACCGTAATCGAATTTTCGGTTCTTCTAGTTTCGACCGAAAACGAAACTTAGGAAGTTTAGTTAAAATTTTGGTAAATTTACGTCATACGACAAATCACTAGTCTTTCCATATTTTGCAAGATCTCCTCCCAATACTACGCCTTCTTGAGTGTGTGTAAGCCTAGCCAGGAGTCCGTAGAAGATGATATACGAAGCATACAGATTTACTGGCCGAGTATTTCCATCCGGCAGTTGCGAATACTGAGCCAACCACTTCTTAAGTTGGACTTGTGAGCCAGCGCATATGAATAGCTAGTTATATAAAACTTTTATCCATTGTGTTGGTTATATAAGTTACAGTCAGTAAATTAAGTTCAATCAGTGCTGCAGAAGTAGTTTGAAAATAAAGTCACAGTTCAGACTAACAGTATGATTGTTGTCAGTGTAAATTTACGCAAATTGGACTCGAAAAGCTGTATACGACATGCCCAAAGAATGTTCAAATGGGTGTGAGTTCGTATGAGACCTAACTGCTTGGGTCATCGGTCCCTAGACTTACAAACTACTTAATCTAACTTAAACTACGCTAAGGACAACATACACACCCATGACCGAGGGAGGAGGGACGATTCGAACCTCCGACTGGAAAAAAAAATAAATGTTTGTATAGTCTATGGGACTTAACTACGGGGTCATCAGTCCCTAAACTTACAAACTACTTAGGAACTACTTACGAACTAGGACGGCACAAATATCCATGCCCGAGGGGGGATTCGAACCCCCGACCGTAGTCGCCGTGCAGACCGTGACTGAAGCGCCTTAGTCCCCTCGGCCACCGCGGCCGGCCCTCCGACTGGAGCAGCCGCGCAGTCAGTGACATGGAGCCTCAGACCGCACGGCTACCTCGCGAGACACCACATGATTAATGTTACCTAAACCCATATTGGTTATTAAAAAAGCCCCTCACTTTCAAGCAATCACATTAATAAAACTTGTTAGCATAGCAATATAATACATTTAAAGTTTTAACCAACATGTTGAGGAGCTAACAACACTCTGTTCTTTAATATCCATTAGTAAAAGCAGTCAAGAAAACTCATTTATTAAAATGGTCGCTTTCGGCACATTTAGTCTTCATCAGATTATTATTTAAAAAAAAAAAAAAACACACACACACACATTTTGAAACACTGCTACAGGAACTAGCTGTATCGGTTTTTTTACCCGGTTCTTGGCAATACCTAAAAAAACCGGTTACAACTGACACCAAATAAATACCAAAAAACCGGTTATTCAAAACTAAAATACCGGTATCGGTTTTAACCGGTCGGTTTTTCCCATCCCTACTAGTGTCCCTCTTATCCTTCAAATTACTCGGCCCGTATTCTACTGCGACCCTGGCGGCAGATTGTTGCTTCTATTTGGGAGCAGTTGCCTCGCTTCGGCCTCGGACTAGGGATGGGAGCGTGAGGCAGTTGACTGGGGCCGCAAGCCATGCCACGCCGCGCACTGCAGTCATTGCAACGCTCGCTGCGATTATTATTTAAATGTGGGTACTGGATACACGAAAACCAAAGTCACGGAGCTGGCAGTACTTTACATAGGATGGAGATATCCGTTGCAAAGCTCCGTAGTGTAGCAAAAAACACAACAGGCATGGGCATTTAAAAATTACACTACATATATCTAGCAATGAAACAGATACGTTCACGATTACCAAAGTGGATTCTTATATTAATACAAGTCAGACAAAATACCCAGCTATTATGTTTGTTATCCATTCAAACTTCATTATAAGGAAATTCCGTAAAGCCGGCCGCGGTGGCCGCGGGGACTGAGGCGCTTCAGCCACGGTCTGCACGGCCACTACGGTCGGGGGTTCGAATCCCCCCTCGGGCATGGATATTTGTGCCGTCCTTAGTATAAGGTAGTTGGCAAGTAGTTTGTAAGTTTAGGGAACGATGACCCCGTAGTTAAGTCCCATAAGCTTAACAAACATTTGAACATTTTTGAAATTCCGTAAAAGGAATGGAGAGTGCCTGAAACAGTTAGCAAGTATCGGAAAATTGCTATAACATGCAAAATGTATTGAAATTATCACTAACTATCGAACAGAATGAGGACATAATAGCCAACAGTCAGTATTGAAGTTGTAAATTGTGGTTGCTGTGTTGAGAGAGTACAAGGCGTTTAAGCTGAAATAAGGACGGAAGTTTAGGTAATACTGTAAGCTCTACCGAATTTTTTCTACATTTAGTAGATGTATGTAAGTAGTATTTGAGTTTAACATGTACCATTTTTTTCTCATGTAAGTATTAATACATGCGGAATGCATATTTATTTTTGTTTTCGTGTAAGATAAGTGTTTCAATAATAGTCCTATGATTTCTGTCTTTTGCGAAACATTCTACCACCACTAATAATAATAATAAAAATAACTCAGTTTCTTCCTTGCATGTGCGGAAGACAAAGAATACGAATGCTCGGTCGCAATGCTTCTTTGTAGAGTAGTTTCGCTCACCCTCCAGAGAGCTCAACACTGTCGACAACTTCTCGAGAGTACTCGAGAATTTAATGTTTAAATGTTTGTATAGATTATGGGACTTAACTACGGGGTCATAAGTCCCTAAAGTTACAAACTACTTATGAACTAGCTAATCCTAGGACGGCACAAATATCTATGCCCGAGGGGGGATTCGAACCCCCGACCGTAGTGGCCGTGCAGACCGTGACTGGAGCACCTCAGTCCCCTCGGCCGCCGCGGCCGGCTTCTCGAGAATTAGCGTTAGCGTCGGGCGTTTCTCGAGCCAGCTCATAGCCCATCCCTACGTGGGACCTGTTTATAGGAGCGGCGTCAAACTTTATACCAGTGGCTGCACTTCCTAAGCGCCGTGGTTGAGCGGGCCGCGGCGTTTGCTTGCACGCCGGCTTAAGCCCGTTTTAAACGATCAACGAACTAGTAATAGATTAATAACAAGTTGCGTTAATGGCGGCCGTCAGTCATTTGAACGGCTGCAGTAGTATGATCGCGCTAGTATCGAAGCGCGATAAAGAAATAGGATCAGTTCTAAATTCGGTACTAGTGAGTTCACTGCGCATGCGCGAGCTAGTAGCTGTCACCTGCAGTCACCGCTCCAGTTAGTTCGCCATTTTCCTTCGTATTTACGTATATTTTGCGTTATGTCGAAGTTTATGTACAGAATGTATTACAAAATGTATTTCTAATGACGGTATTCACACTATCCGTCACCAGACCGTCACCTAACGTCAACGTCACGTTAAGCTTTCTCGAGAAGATTGTTTTGATTGAACGATCGTCTGCTGACATCGGAAGTTAATCTATTTTCCTCACGCGATTTGCATATTGTAGTCGACAATTACACGGTTTGCACGCAAATTTGTCTTATTAATCTTTTAGTTTATTATTATACTTTGGTTTAGCGGTAAATTGCAAATGTTTCATGACAACTTAAATATTTATCTCAATTATTGTCCACCGAAAAGCGAGGTCGTCCATCTGAAACCGAAAAATGGTTTATGTTTTGCAATATCGTAACAGAAAAGACTAAGCCAATTGTTTATTTGAATAAGATTGTACTTTGATGATGCAATTTTCATTAAATAGCATTTAAAATGAAAAAGTCAGTCCAAATGAAACACAAAAATTCAGTGGTGCATTACATTATTAACAATGTCAGTGGGCAAATCGTAGTAGATAAAGTAAAGAAGGTCTATTTACGCTCTTATAAATATGGTTTGATGTGTTCATAAGTTTATTTTTTTTCAGTTGAAAATAGATGTGAATGTTTTGAAATGTTGTTTCACTTCCAAGAACTTTACCACACCAAGTTGACCAAAAACATAGACTGCAAGGTTTACTTTGGCCGTCAATAACATTTAGCGTTGTTTAGTCAATTCCAGTATTAAACTATGACTTCCAACATAAAAATCGCCTGTTATAACCTCACTTTCAACATCGGGTATTACTGTTCGATTACGTTTATCGTCTAGGAGCGCTTCAGTAGACTTTTATCTATCTTGTTCACCTTCGTTCATCGTTTAAAAAGGGCTTTATGGGGTGTTCGGTACGCGTGGCGGAACCGCGCGCCATATGGCAGTGCGCCCGTTATCTGCCCCGGCGAGGGGGGAACAGGGTGCTCAAGGTCACTGCGGCTGCTGCGTGACGAGCGGAGCCTCCGCAAAAGCACAGCGGTTCTTCCGCCGCGGGCTATAAACACAGCCTTAGCATTCGAAAGGTAGTGGCTTTTTCATGAGAACTGCAAATGTTTGATGACAAGACGACAGCCAAATTCTGATCCTACACAACATTTGTGTCAGTATGTGCGTCATAGGACAGTGCCAGCTGCTGTTGCTGTCACATCATTCAGACTGTCAGTCAATTTCTTAATTTTCTTTAGTGATTCTGTTTTTTAAGAGGTTTGTTCTCACGGACTTGGCAGATTTCGTTTGTGCTGCAACGAAATTTCGTTTGTAATTGAAGTATCGTCTTGTCACTTCTTAATTTCGTGTTTCACTTTCAGAAAGCTTTCATTCTTGCGCACTTGATACTAGTGTGCTCCATACATTTTCTTGCTTATTTTGCAAACAGCCAAAGACAGTTTCGTTGTTTTTGACAGTATAGTTATCACTAACCACAGTTCAGTCATCTGCCAGCTAGCTGTATTAAAGTACGAGACTACTCAGAAATTGATTACTTAGTTTTCTACTCTTCGCAGTTAACTGTATCGATAAGATGGATGGGATGTGTGCCTGCTGTATGCAGATGCAGGAGGAGTCGGCCGCAGTTTGCGAACAGCTGAGAGTGCTGCTGGCTACGGTCAGCTGTCTTCGGGCACCGGTGGGGAGTCTGGTGTGTCGAGTGGAACACCTAAGTTGTCTCATGCTTCGCCCTCTGTTCCTGCCGTGGAGGCACCTTCAGGTGTACCGGACGTGGTTGAGCCGCGCTCTCTGCAAGGGAAGTGGCGGGTTGAATTGTATTAGCATCACTTGAGGAAGAAGACCAATATGGAGGCCGGTCGTCCAGCCACACCTGTTTGTCCTGTGAGTGGACTTTACTTCAGCCCTTGTCCGAACAGGTGCACAGGGGGAGAGGATTATTAGTTATTGGGAGCTTCAATGTTAGACGTGTGATGGAGCCCCTTAGGCAGATAGCGTCGAGATCCAGAAATAAGTCCAATGTGCACTCAGTGAGTCTGCCGGGGAGCCTCATCCGAGATGCGGAGGCGGCCTTGCTGGCGGCTATCGAGCATATATGATGTGGTCGGCTGTAAGTCGTGGCTCACGTCGGCACCAAGACGCTTGTCACTTGGGTTCTGAAGACATCCTCAGTTCCTATGGGCAGCTGGCGGAATTGGTAAAGACGACTGGCCTCACACGTGGGGTGCAAGCAGATCTGTTCCCAGGGTTGATCAGGTTCCATTGGTTTGGAGTCGAGTGAGACTCTGAACCTGAGGCTTCGATGACTCTGTGACAGTCATAGCTGCAGATTTCTGGATCAGCGTTATCGGGTGAGGAATTGTAGGATGCCCCTAGATAGATCAGAAGTTCACTACACAAAGAAAATGACTACTCAGGTAGCAGTATACTTGTGGGGTGCACATGGTTCTTTTTAGGCTAGGCGCTAGTTCTGGTGAGCACTCACCTGTAAACATCCAGACAGCGAATTCAAGCCTAATTCAGAACAATATTTCGACTATCAAAATATTAGCCATAAATATTCAAAGCATTAAAAACAAAATTATTGTATCTGCCGCGCTGCATAGAAATTATTGTGCTGAGATAGTTTTAGGCACTGAAAGCTGGCTATATCATGATGTGGCCAGTTCAGAAATATTTAGTGGGGCGTGGAATGTATATCGGAAAGACTGATTGGACAGAACTGGAGGGGGAGTGTTCATCGCAGTGGACAAAGGTATTGTTTCTACTGAGGTCGAAGTTGGGAATAACTGTGAAGTTATCTGGACAGGCATAACAGATCTTAGAGAAGTAAAGTTAATAGTTGGGTGTTTTTATCAGGCCCCCCAGTGCTGCTCTAGCAGTTGTAGAGTCATGTAAAGAAAGTATATGCCACGTAGTGCATAGGTATCCAGGCCATGCAATATTAGTTGGGGGAGACTTCAATCTTAAGAGTATAGATTGGGACCTCTCTAGTTTCATTTCAGGTGGTACAGACAAGCAGTCTTGCGAGCTACTATTGGACACGTTTTCCGAAAACTGTCTTGAGCAGTTAAACCACAACCCACATGCAATGGAGCTACAAACAGCCCTGACCTTATTAACGATGTTAGTGTAGAGACAGGAGTTAGTGATCATGATAACGTCACAGCGTCAATGGCGACCAAAGTTAATAAACCAATCAAGAAGGCTAGGAACATGCTTTTGTTAAAGAGCCAATAAACAATTGTTATCATTGCACTTAGAAAATGAACGGACGTCATTTAGTGCCAGTACAATGGATGTAGGAGGAATTGTGGTCTACATTTAAAAGCATTTTAAATAAAGGGTTAGAAAAATATGTGCCTTTTAAGTCGATTAAGGATGGAAAAGATCCACCGTGGTATAATAATAATGTTAGAAAGGTACTAAGAAAGCAAAGGCTGTTGCACTCTCGGTTCAAAAAAGACCACGCAAAAGATTACAGGCAAAAGTTAGTAGAGATTCACGCATCTATAAAAAGATCAATGTGCAAAGCATACAATAATAATCACTTCCATACCTTAGCAAAAGATCATTCCAAGAACCCAAAAAAGTTCTGGTCCTATGTAAAATCGATAAGTGGGAGGTTGCTCGCCGTGGAGGTTCGAGTCCTCCCTGGGGCATGGGTGTGTGTGTGTTGTCCTTAGGTTAGTTTACCTGGGTTTAAGTAGTTTGTAAGTTACGGACTGATGACCACGCAGTTTGGTCCGATAGATTTACAAACATTTGAACATTTGATAAGTGGGACAAAACCCCACTATCCAGTCACTCATTGATCATTCCGGAGCAGTAATAGAAGAAAGCAAACGGACAACTGAAGTTCTAAATTTAACCTTTAAGAAATCTTTCACGCAGAAGGACCGCGCAAATGTACCATCATTTGATCAATGCACTAATTTCCAAATAGAGGACATAGTAATAGGTATTTCCGGTGCAGAGAAGCGGGTGAGAGCAAAATACAAAAAAGTGTCCTGGTCCAGATGGAATACTAGTTCGGTTTTACAAAGCGTATTCTGCGGCATTGGTCCCTTACTTCGCATGCGTGTATCGTGAATCTTTAATTCAGTGCAAAGTTCCTAGTGATTGGAAAAAAGCGCAGGTGACTCCCATTTATAAGAAAGGTAAAAGATCTGACCCACATAATTACAAGCCAATATCGTTGACATAAGTTTCCTGTAGAATTTTGAAGCGTATTCTCAGTTCGAATATAGTAAACTTCGTTGAGACAGAAAAGCTTCTTTCTATGAATCACTATGGGTTTAGAAAACATCGTTCGTGTGAAACTGCTTGCCCTTTTCTCACAAGACATCTTGCAAGCCATGGATGAAGCGCAACAGGCAGACTGTGTTTTTCTCGATTTCAGAATGGCATTTTACGCAGTGATACACTGCAGATGGCTGACGAAGCATATGGAATAGGTTCACAGATTTGTGACTGGTTCGAAGACTTCCGTTACCCTGCCCACCTACACCGTTTGAAAATCATCGCTTCTCGACATTGCGACAAAGATGTAACGGCAGTGGCGGATCTCAACCACATCATACTGGCATGCACCAAGTACACGGCCGCACAAAGTGTATTCTACCGAACGCTGGTCGCGAGGGGTTACCCTCTCCCCACAAGTGTCACTGTCCTCCTTCATGGATTCGACAAGCTTAAGTACACTTTACTGAAGGACTACCTCAAAGTCACTGGCATACAGCTCTAATTTTAGAGCTAGTGTGTTTACCTTGAACATGCACAGCGGGAAACTGCATAAGTGATTTTATATTATATTTTGACTTTTATTTGTCTTTGCACCTCTCATTTGGTCCTATGCTTTCTGCACTTTTATTGTATTACAAATATCTGTCGTACTGTTAAATATGTATTGTTTAATGTCTTTACATGTTATTTTTCCACTTTTATTCTAAGGCTATATGATGTAACATACTTATTAATATTGTGCTGTACATTGTAAGAATTTCACTTCTATTGTAATGTTATCAATGTAATAACCGCTGGCTGTATGGTCACTGTCACCAAAAGCCATAATAAAGAATTATATAAAAAAAAAAAAAAGTAATAGAACACAGTACATTGTTCTCGACGGCGAGTGTTCATCAGAAATGAGTGAGTAGTATAATAGATTGGGGCACCCGTCCCAAAATCCAAGATGGCGGCCGGTAAAACCCATCCCTGCCGCCTCTGGGGAAAACCCACCACCACTGGCGCTGCCAGCCTGTATAGGGAAAGTATGGCCATGCTGGGCCTATTCCGCTCCTACTTATGCACTGACCGCTACAACGTTTCCAGAGCTTAGAAATACTTATCAACCGATTTTGAGAAAACTATTCAATGAAAAAATTTAACTTTTTCACGTGTTATAGCGTGATATATTAGCTCGATAATTATCTGATTTTCTATTCATTATTAGGTATAGTTTCCGTGCTACATCAAATTAAGTAAACTACTGCACAATATTTTGAAGAGTTTGCAGAAGAAAAATCGCATTGCGTAGACTTAGTGTATGGTTGATTTTAGCACATACAATGCTGCGAACGAAATGTAGGTAAGATATCGAAATTATATTTAAGGTTGAGAGCAGAACGATAACTCTTTTTATTCTCGAGATACAGGCTGTTATATCCGACGGACAGATGCGGGGACTTCGCGTAGTTCCGTCCGTGCGGACCTGGCGGCTCTACGAAATACTCATCGTTCAATTTTAAGAAAACTGCTTGGTTTGTGGCTCCACATCTAAAGAATTCACCAATAAATTCAGACTGACCTGCCCGTAACCAACTATTCGAACAGACCGCGACATGTCAACATCGGAGCACAGTGTAAATGAAGAAAAGCATTTAGATTATGGGTAAGTCTTTGATGAGTATTTTCTTGCGTATTATGTACTTATATCTTACATGAACTACGAAAAATGCAAGGGGATACACACTACATGACTTTTACCAAAAATAGAAATTAAAGGTGCCTTTACAACGCCAATGACATTTGAATGTCTAATGGAAACAGGATCTCCTTTGAGGAAGTGGAGAAAATGGTCAGTAGATTACAGTGCAATAAAGCGGCTGGGGTGGATGAAATTAAGCCACAACTCGTCAAATACAGTAGAATATCAGGTCTGAAATGGTTACACAGGATAATTGAGAAGGCGTAGGAATCGAGACAGGTTCCGTCTGAATGCACGAAAGCGATAATCACGCCAATTTTCAAACATGGAAACAGAAAAGATTGTAACAACTATCGAGGTATCTCTTTAATTAGCGTTGTAGGCAAAATATTCTCAGGTATTGTTGAAAGGAGACTGCGAGTATTAATTGAGGACAAGTTAGATGAAAATGAGTGTGGGTTTAGGCCTCTTAGAGGCTGTCAGGACCTGATCTTTAGCCTACGGCAGGTAATGGATAAGTGCTATGAGTGGATTATACAAAAAAAAAAAAAAAAAATATTCCGTCTCTTAGCCTGGGAAAAATAAGTGTATAGATGATGCTCGCAACAGCCGACGGACGTGTATAGCGCACGTTAGAATGTAATGGTAACGACCCCCCAAAACCTGACTGTCAAACAATCCAGACAACTATTTCTCTCGATAGACACCACAGAAACAGAACGAACGATCCTCGTTTTACAGAATAAAAACGCCAAACACTAACGTAGCTCGATCTCCAGGTTCTCTCGGCAGGCTACATAAAACAATTATATAAACATATGCTAAATGTTTAAACAAAATATAACGTTTTAAGCATCCTCTCTCAAAAAAAACATCTGAGCTACATATCCAAATGAACTAAGAGGCGACAAAACCTTCTACGCAAGACCTCTGCAGACACACCACTTTGACGAGGATAGCGCGAATTGATTTATTTAAACGCGCTACGATGGAGCTGGACACAGCCGTGTACCTGATAACAGCGGACTGCATCAGCCCCCCCCCCCCCCCCCCCGAAAGCAAACATGCTTTCACATACAAGCCCCATTGTATAGACAGACTAACAACAACCCTCTCTCTCTGTCGTACAAATCATATCAGTCTCACTTTGTGACTACTCTTAAAATTATCAAGTTCCGAAATTTAATACTCCCGCTCATACCCTGTTACAATGCACATCATTCTCTTGGACATGTACCAACAGTTCCATAGATCAATGTATCGCATTCTCCCATCCAGCGAACCTAGCAAGACTAGCACTTCTGGAAGAAAGGATATGGTGGAGACATGGCTTAGCCACAGAAGAGCTCTTGTGAAGTTTGGAAAGTAGAAGGCGAGGTACTGGCGGAAGTAAAGTTGTGAGACGGCATTCTGAGTCGTGTCGGGATAGCTCAGTCGGTAGAGCGCTTGCCCGCGAAAGGCAAAGGTCCCAGCTTCGAGTCCCGGTTTCGGCACACAATTTTAATCTGCCAGGAAGTTTCAATTGGTAAGATGCTTAGCCACTATATTAATGAACAACATAATGATTGGGACATTAATCTACCAATGATCGTTTCGACTTAACAACGCTAAATCACATGAAGCAACTGTCATGTCACCTTATGAAGTAGTCTATGGAAGAAAAATGCCGTTCCCCTTTGATGTACTCAGGCAGAAAAACGGAAAAGCTGGAGAAAAAAGTAAAAGATTTCGTTCGCATGATGTTGGATGTGTGGAAAGATGGTTCAAAAATCTAACACTAAGACGTTGGAACGACAAGAAAGATTACGTAAAGCGCAAGCGAAATATCCAAATTACAGAACTGGGCAGTGGGTCATATAGTCAACCCCATACATGCCTAAAGGGAAAACGAAGAAATTAGTCTCAAACTTTAGATGGCCTTATCAGATTATTGATATCATGTCGCCAGTCAACTTTAAATTACAACTGCCCACCAGAATAACTATTGTCCACGCACATCATTTAAAACCTTTTAAGGCGCTCCAGATGTGGTACCATCAACAATAGTACCTGCTCTTCCGAAGGTTGGACATGTACGAAAAAGAGAAGCAGTAGTCACGGCAGCCCAACACACAGACTTGTCGACCTACAATCTTCGACCCCAGGCACGATAAATGCGACAAATGTAAGTAATTAGTAAAGGTTAATGGTTCTGTTTTTTTTTTTTACAATGAAGAAGTAGAAAGTAGAAATATGTAGGTAATGCGAAGTAACATCGTGTTCTTTCTTGTTAATCCTTTTTTGTTAACTAGGTTATAGGTCTGTAACAATGTGTCTTTTTTTTTTTTTTTTTTTTTTTTTTTTTTTTTTTTTTTTTTTTTTTTTTGAGGTAACGCCTATAGCATAATGGATAACTACAATGTGACTGTAGTTGTTGGCCAATATGAACAATGGACGACAGGGTCAACAATAACTGAAGAGTGGTGTTATTTTTGTAAAACAGGGTACTGTGATATTAACATTTCACAAATGGACTATTTCAATAGAGTATAATTCATAGGTTATACGTAATGAACTTAGGAGACTGTAATTAGAATTTGACACGCTACATGATAGGGCAAGCACACCAGAGATATTTGAAGAAATATCTAGCGAGTACAAAACATTACACTATTCTTACGAACAATTACGTAAGACACAACGTGGATTGGTGGACGAAGGAGGAAAACGTTTAGCAACAATTTTTGGTACATCGGATAACGAAGATATTACACAGTTGAATAACTGATTAAAGAACGTAGAGAGTACAGCGGAATTAAATAAAACCATCATAGAATATCTTACAACAAGATTAAATAGATTGGAGCAAACAGTTCTTAATAATACCCAGGCCATCAGGGAACGTTACCCAAGAATTAAATAAATATCTCCTAGCTACTACCGCTACGCAGAATGCCGACTTAACGGTGATACCAACAAGGCTAGACATAGTAGATAAGAAACTTGCACTAGAAGATCACTTAGGTTACTCACGGACAAGTGGTAGATGCACGGCTATCAGCAGAAGAATTAAACGCAGCTGTCCATTACGCAGTACAGGCAAATTTGTTACCCACGTTACTATCTCCAGTCACATTTGCCTCACTATTTGGTAAAATTGAACGACAACTACCTGAATCACTAAAGCTAATATTCCCTCCAGATAAGAAACATTTACTGCAGTATTACCACTTACCTACAGACGCAAAATTACGAGTATATTTTTCCCAGTAATAAATAAAATGGGTATCTATGAATTCTACACAGTACACTCATTTCCGATAAATAGGGGCAGACTAAATAAATTTGTACAATTACGAACAAACCACGTATTTTTAATATTTCAAACAACAACACCAGTACAGTAATGACGACTTCAGTATTAAGTAGCTCACGTAATCGAATTACATAGTAATAGTTGTGAAATTAAGCTATTTTTCGAACAAGCTGAAGCCTCTAATTGTCCACGAGCTATATTAACTTTTACATCGTATTTTTTCGAGCAAGTAGAAAATCCGTGGTTATAAGCAGTCCATCATCCAGCTGACATTTTTGCACAATGTTATGTTAATGGTGTAGCCCTGACAATACATTTTCAGCTTCTGAGTAGTGGATTAATAATTAACGGTACATTTTGTTGCATCTCAGGAATAAATTTTCATTAACTAGCAACTATCACAGGTACAACTAATGTTAATTCATCCTTCCAGTGGCGGATACAGAATTGTTTTCTGGGGGGCGGGGGAGGGCACAAGGCCTAATTTTAAAAGACCCCCCCCCCCCACACACAAACACACAATTATAGATATATTGTATTACAGTCATTGTCACATATAACTGCTATAGGAAACACAGAAAATATGTTTCAAAGCCACAGTCGCTTCTTAGAAAAAAAACTTTTTAATATACTTCCATCTAACTACCAATGCAATATTAGTTACTACGCACTATAAAGTCATTTTAAAATGCCCATGATCACAAGAATATTACAATTACAAAATCACATTAAACAGTGTAAATTTTGTAAATTAACCTCAAAATAAAAACAAACAGAGAATTCATAGCCTGAATGCCCCGCATTCAGCTGTGAGTACACTTGTTTAATCCTTCATCAACACAAAGGATGAAGCACTTGCCGACAGCTGAACACTGGGCATTCAGGCTCTGAATTTAATTTCATACGTAACTAACTGTTTCTGAGCTTCGCCGGATGGGTATATCCGAATCCCTATACAGAGGAAGCCATGCGAAATTGTCATAGGTTTCTCTACATATTTGCAACTTTCTAATAATCTAATATATAAAGCAGAGTGTCCGTATGTTTGTATGTGTTGCATACAAATCTACAGTTTTGTTCCAATCTTTAATAAAGTTTGTACACGTAAGCTTCAATCCATGAGGACGGTCGCCGTAAGTGTAAGAATCACATACGATATATAGTTCACGAGATATGGCGTCATAAACAATGAGATGCGCGAAAAACTGCTGCATTTTGCGACAATGCTGCTCATTTTCTCCTAAACCATTGGACCGATTTCAACCAAATTTGGTACACACATTCCTTACCGTGAGGTAACAATTACTGCATGGTTAAGAATCACATACGGCACATGGTTCAAAAGATATTACGTCATAACCAATAGAAATCGCAAAAAATGCCATATAATGCGGCAAGACTTTCGAAATACACTTAATGAGAACGACAGTACTTAGCGACTTGCAACAAACTTTAAACATAATTTCAACCCTTTATTAAACTTTTTCTCGCTGGCAACCATACTAAAATGATCAAAGGAAAAAAAGTTTCTCGCTTACTACTTTTCCTCTGTTTACGGAA
Organism: Locusta migratoria; assembly: GCA_026315105.1. Lineage (NCBI taxonomy): Eukaryota > Metazoa > Arthropoda > Insecta > Orthoptera > Acrididae > Locusta > Locusta migratoria. The sequence continues at coordinate 75,706,200 of CM048755.1, read as the reverse complement.
TAAAACTAGGGCTCTCGGTATGACGTTACAATTTATAATTTGAACACTACAAATTGTAGCGACGGGAAATTTTACAGACAGTATATAAACATATAACTGAATGTACCTTCTAAATTGTATCACAGTGTGGCATGTAGTTCATGAAATATGACCACACAAACAACAACGTTCATGGAAAACAGCACCATCACGCACCAAGTTTTAATCTATTACGTCTTTACTACTAATTGTATTCCCAAGAGATTTTACAGACATACAGTCCTTATACAAATGAATTCATACCTGAAAAATGGCAGCAATAAATAAATACCCGGGCAACGCCGGGTTTTAAGCTAGTTGGACTATAAGACTGAAAAGACTGACCGCTTGAAAATTGTACAATATGGTCAAAAAATAAGTTTTGTACAATGATGCCCACAGGATTATGATATTAAATGAACCAAATGACTTAATGGTAATTGTGAAAAAACATAGAGCATATACTTAAAAAAAATTAAAATATTTGTAATCCGAAGCGAGCAAACGGCTAAGGTCATCGGTCCATAGTTTTGCAAACTACTTAAACTAATTTATTCTAAGGACGACACACACACCAATTACCGAGGGAGGATCCGAACCTCTGGTGGTAGTGGCCGTGTACTCCGCGACGTTGTGCCACAGATCACACCGCCATTCCCGTCCGGCGCACATGGTTTGATTGTTATTTTGGTAAATATAGTTTTCCGATACTCTTTATTTATAATTTTCTGGTAAATTGTTATACTTTTCAGTGTTCAATGGGGTTGAATCTTGTAATATTTTTTGTAATCATAGGAACTTGACAATGACGCCATAGTGCTCCGAAACTTGTAGTGCATTGGTAATTAGATGACGACGATTTTACCTGGTGATGCCAGCAGCAGAACACATCTGCACTACTTGAAGGACATCATTTATAGCGGAGCGCTGCCAACGTTACGCTGCCCCAGACGCGAAATATTACTGTATACATTGTCACGGATAACGTTCCCAACACTGCGACGCTGCCTTCTGCTCGCTGATGCTCGCCCCCCGGCAGCCATAGTACATGCCTCCTGCTGCTACAGCCACCGCACGGAACGTTAACCCTTAACCCGAAACATCGGTCTCTCAGACACCTCGTTTATTTTAAAGGTCGAGTGTGGCAGCACTGCAAAAAAGCGCGGCTCCCACTTCCCAGTACCTTCGTCGCAATACTTGCCGCGTGTAAAGCAACAGTCAACAAGCAGTTTTGCTTCGTCACTGAAGAGATACAGAGTATTGTTTAGAGGCGTGCGCCAAGTTGTGGGCGTGAGATACCGCATGTTTCGTATTACTTACAATAATTTTGTGGGTCCAGTAGACCGCATGTTTCTAATTATGACATAGTCTGATTTCAGTGGTTGTTATTTTGTAACATTTTCTTCTATGCGTGAATATATGTTATATTTCAGGTATAATATGGATCGATTTCTAAGAAGAGTAACATATCTGCAGCTAATCCAGATTTGGAAGCTTGGGTGCAAGCGCAATTACGAGATTTAGACGAAGAGGGAAATGTGAACGATGATGACACATTTGATGATTCTGATGATGATCCAGAATTCGTGATAGGTGATGGCCACCATGAAACAGAGAGTCATACTAGTGAAGAAAATGTTTTATTGGAAGAAGAGCCTGTAGTGGTCTGTACTACAGGTAATACCTCACAGGAAACACAGTTCTTTTATGGTAAAAATAATTTCAAGTGAGAACGTTCTGAGCCTGTTAGGACAAGAAGAACACCCATGCACAACAACACTCTGAAAGGAGGAATGCCTGGACTAACACCCAAAAGTCGAAGTTTGGGACAAAGTCCTACTAAATGTCAAATATGGAAGAATTTAGTTGATGATGACATGACAGATGAAATAGTTTTACATACAAACGTAAAACTGAATACTATAAGGGCGAAGTTGCAGACAACAATTAATCCATCCAATTACAGAAATACTGACGACACTGAGATCAAAGCTTTCATAGGTCTTCTAATGAAGACATCAGTATTCAAATCGTCTCATGAAGATATGTTTTCTCTTTTCGAAAAAGACCTGACCGGACGTCCTATATTTGTGGTGACAATGTCGGCAAAGCGCTTTGAAATACTTCTAAGCAGCCTGAGATTTGACGATGTGACTACCAGGGAGGAAAGAAAAAAGTCAGATCGCACTTACATGTGATATTTCATGTTTAATTTATATAACGTAAACAACAAAGTGTTAATATCGACTAGACAGTATTAAATTTACTTAGAATATGAATTAACTGACTCTTCATTTAATTTCTGTGAACTGATGTGGAGTTCGATGACATAATAACATTAGTTAGTTTCTAGTTACGCACATTTCAGAGATGTTTCGGGTTAAGGGTTAACTACCCTGGACGAACAGTAGAGTATCCGGAGTAGCGGTATCATTACCAAACAATGCAGACACTGGAAAAACAGCGTATCCTACAAGGTCGCCCAGTTACGGCCAGAAGCAAACAGCCAGCCGCGGGGATTCGAATCCCCCCTCGGGCATGGATGTTTGTGTCGTCTTTAGTATAAGCTAGTTCATAAGTAGTTTGTAAGTTTATGGAATGATGACCCCATAGTTAAGTCCCTTAAGCTTTACAAACATTGAACTTTTTTCAAACAGCCAGTAAATATATCGTGCTAAGTTTGATATTCCCTCAAGACCTAAAATCAGATTTCCTGTTTTTGCGTTGTACTGAATCAATTTCTTCTTCATGCTTTGTAAAGTTGGTAAGCAAAAAGAGATAAGTTTTCAAGAAAGCTTCTGCGAGAAGCAAAATTACACTTGAAACTTTCTGGTAGATCAAAACTGTGTGCTAGAGACGGGCCTCGAACCTGGGCCCTCGGCCTCTCGCGGGCGAGCGCTCTAACATCTAAGCTATTCCAGTACACTACACAGTCCGTCCGAACAACTTTACTTCTGCCAGAACCTCGCCTCCTACTTTCCAAACTTCACAGTTCTTCAGTGAACCTTTCAGGACTAGCACTCCTCGTTCTGGAAACATCCCTTAGGCTGTGGCTAATCCATGTCTCTACCACATTCTTTTTTTCAGGGAGTGTTAGTCCTGCAAGGTTCGCAAGAGGACTTCTTTGAAGTTTGGAAAGTAGGAGGCGAGGTACTGGCGGAAGTAAAGTTATGAGGACAACTGTGAAGCGTGCCGGGATAGCTCAGTGGTTAGCCGAGCGCCGTGGCTCAGAGCGCACGGTCAGGGGGCTCAACGCTCTCTGTAATAAAAAAAGCTGAGCCCAATATTCAACGAACAACGATGAACGAATAGAACCAACGAACGCAAAGCATAGATCTACCTGAAGAAAAATACAGTGGTAGAGCGCTTGCACGCGAAATGCAAGGGTCGCAGGTACGAATCCCGGTTCCAGTACACAATTTTATTCTGCCGAGAAGTTACATATCAGCGCACACTCCGCGGCAGAACGAAAATTATATTTGACTGTGTTACAAAGAAGAATTTCTACTAGCATGAAAATCCTTTGTATCTGATGTGTGGAAAAATGCCATTGAAATTTCTAATTTGCTCCAATAAGTGGAAAATCGAAACGTGTAGCTTCAAATACAACTGTTTACAATGGGTGGCAGTACATCTACATCTACATACATACTCCGCAATTCACCGTAAGGTGCGTGACGGAGGGTACACTGTACCACTACTAGGCATTTCCTTTCCTATTCCACTCCCAAATTGAACGAAGAAAAAAAGAATGCCTATATGCCTCCGTACGAGCCCTAATTTCTCTTATCTTGTCTTTGTGATCTTTACTCGAAATGTTAGTAGGCGGCAGCAAGATCGTACTACACTCAGCTTCAAATTCCGGCCCTCTAAATTTACTTAACAGAAATTCACGAAAAGAACGTCGTCTTTCTTCCAGCGATCCCCAATTGAGTTGCCGGAGCATTTCCGTGACACTCGCGCATTGGTCGAACCTACCGGTAACAAATCTAGCTGCTCGCCTCTGAACCGCCTCTATGTCTTCCTTCAAACCGATCTGCTGCGGGTCCCAAATACTTGAGCAATACTCAAGACGTGGTCGTACAAGCGTTTTATACGCGGTCTCCTTTACAGGTGAAGTACATCTTCCCAAAATTCTCCCAATAAACCGAAGTCGGCTGTCTGCCTTACTCACAACTGTCCTTACATGCTCGTTCCATTTCATATCGCTCTGCAATGTTACGCCTAGATATTTGAACGACGCGACAGCATCAAGAAGCTCACTACTAATGCCGTATTCGAACACTATGGGATTGTTTTTCCTACTCATGCGCATCACCTTACATTTTTCTACATTGAGAGCTAGCTGCCATTCTTCGCACCAACTAGAAATTTTGTCTAAGTCATCCTGTATGCTATTACAGTCAGTTACAGACGACACCGTTCCATACACCACAGCATCATCAGCAAACAGCCGCAAATTACAACTTACTCTGTCCATCAGATCATTTATATAGATAGAAAATAATAGCGGTCCTATCACACTCCCCTAGGGCACGCCTGACAATACACTCGCCTCTGATGAACACTCGCCGTCGAGAACAACGTACTGCGTTCTATTACTTAGGAAGTCTTCCAGCCAGTCACAAATCTGTGAACCTATTCCATAAGCTCGTATCTTCGTTAGCAGTCTGCAGTGTGGCACCGTGTCGAACGCCTTTTTGAAGTCGAGAAAAACACAATCCGCCTGTTGCCCTTCGTCCATGGCTCGCAAGATGTCATGTGAGAAAAGGGCAAGCTGAGTTTCACATGAACGATGTGTTCCTAAACCCGTGCTGATTCATGGAAAGAAGCTTTTCCGTTTCAAGGAAATTTACTATATTCGAACTGAGAATATGCTCCAAAATTCTACATGAAACCGATGTCAACGATATTGGCCTGTAATTGTATGGGTCAGTTCTCTTTCCTTTCTTAGTGTCTAGAAAAAGAATCCAGAGAGATAAACCATTTACCGAAAACTTCTGAATGCGCCAACATAGTTAAATCCTTTATTTAGGTATGAGTAAAACATACACAATAGCTCATTTATCTTCCAAGCAATCACGAAAAAATAAACAACTTTTATTTTTCTTATCGTACATTACTGACATTAAAGGAAATTAAATGGAAGCATAACACAAATGGTTAAATTAAAGGGATTTTGCATTTTTAAACTCACAATTACATGCTGCCCGTAAGTAAAAGCCTTCTCTCTCTCTCCCTCTCTCTCTCTCTCTCTCTGTCTCTCTCTTCCTTCTCTCTCTCTCTCTCCCTCTCTCTCTCTCTCTCTGTCTCTCTCTTCCTTCTCTCTCTCTCTCTCTCATTTTTCGTCGGGCCGTCTGGAGGGTGGGGCACGTGCACCTGTGCCTCCCCCCCCCACCCCTCGAATCCGCCCTTGCATCCATCCCTGGAGTTTATTGGCCAGATATCCCCATGCAAGCATTTCCAACACAAAACCTATCTTACCTGGACAACTCCCTCGATACTTCCGTTCTTAAGTCACTACCTAATTTTATAAATTCACAGCAAGGCAAAATTGAAGCTAATGTAATGATGCAACATCCCTTAAAACTGAAAGATGATCAGAAGACTAAAACTATATAATTGGTATCTCTGGAACCTTTTTGTTGGTGCTCCAGCTTTGCAAAGTTATTCTTTATTTGAGATGAAGAAACAAGCCGAATAATAACGTACCACTTTTTCAAATCCCTGTTAATTGCATGCCAAACTCTTAATTTATATTTTTCTATAAATGCTTTTTGAGCATTAGTGTAATGATTTATCATACTTTATGTATTAGTAGACAGACCAACTTGGTAACAATAATGTGTTAGATAATTTTACAACTGAATTATTATAAAGTGCAGTGGCGGCTGGTGATAATGTGCTAATGTGCTGTAGCACACTGTAAATATATTACTAAAATTATGCCATTTCTCTTCGAATGCAAGCGAGAAATCGCTGTAAAATTACATCCTTTCTCTTGGAATGCGAGCCAGATATCAAAATAGAAATATGCCAATATCCTTCCAATGTGAATTAGAATGCTAGTAATAAGGATGAAAACGCATTTTGTAGCGCTCTCGCCGCGATAGCTGGAAACCAGCTCCGTGTGCTGTAGTGTGATTCAGCCGCGCTAGTACGTGTGCAGAGGCGGCGCAGCCGTCTGTTCGCTAGTGCGCATGCGCAGACGTGACGTCAGGCCTGGCGACGCATGCGTGCTGAGACCGACTGCATCACCAGATCAATATTTGTTTTCGCTCTGCGTGTAACGGTTGCGGAAGAATAGTATATGACGAATATTGCGGCATACAGAGCCAAATAGCGCGCTGGCTCAGGCGTCTTGCGCGTTGTCTCTCGAAACTACTTGTATGAGGCTTGTATTAAAATACCTCTGAGTCTAAATTTTTAATTTCTGTAAATAAAATTAATATTTTTTAAACGTTATATTTACTACCTGCAGTGAATACGTGCAGTTGGCAACGCTGTTATAGATTCCTCTGAAGGTCTTACTGTCAATAAAGTATTAATTGATATTTAATTAAAGGCAATCGTACAAAGGTTGACGTGTTTGAGATAAAACTTCAATCACAAACAACATTAGTAATGTTTAGCCAACATGTGAGTGAAACTGCGCTTTTCAGCCAAGCAGTTTCATTGGTGGCTTGTGTAGAACGCAGATGACGTGGTCGGGATATTGCTAAGCTCCGTTATTTCCATTGTCAGTCACGCTTTGTATGTTCGCTGAAGAAGTGTTTCGCGGTGTATTCCTTCGTGAAAGTGCGCGTTACGTACTGTGCGAGCAACATGGCTAATTCTGTCGATGATCTGCTACATAGGCTAGGGTGACCAGACGTCCCGTTTTCCACGGGACTGTCCTTTTTTTTTTTTTTTTCGTTCTATGTCCCGCAAAATATTTAACGGGACGCAAAATGTCCCGTTTTTTTCGCATTCAGCAGAATCTTATCTTTTGTGTGGTTTTTTTATTTATTCTCACGTCAATTTAGATTCATAACATGGTTTATTTAACTTTCTCCTGGGTCTTGCTTTGACTTACATGCAAAGTTAGAATATAGAAGTATTATTTTGGTCACGGAATGAGGTGATGTGTGAACATATTTTTCATTATCGTGCTCTGTGCCAGTAAATTATGCGTGAGGTAGGCGACTCATATCGATTATTTGCTACTGCAGTAATTGCAGACAGAACTAACTAGTTTTCATTGAAGAACTTTGTAGGGCTATCAACGCTCCACTGTATTTGTAGTTACGAATGACTATCCACTGTTAGATCACATAAATTTGCACATCCAACTCTCATTATATCTTTGGACTGTTAAGGACAACAATGAGAAGTAGGCGGCTGTTTGAACACTGTGTTCGGCCAGTTTGCTTTATTGCGCTCCATTGTCTGTCGTTGCTGTGTGTGACAAAACTGGTGTCCTTAGAATGGGGAAAAGAAAGTGTTCTTTCTCGAAAACCAAGAAAGACGAGTTCTCATTCTTGAAGGAAATCACGAGTACGAAGGTAGAATGTATGTACATTGTGTTGTTCACTTTTTTCCATTGAACATGGAGGACGTGCTGATTTAAACAGCATATAAAGAAAAAGAAGCACTTGTTGGCAGTTTCTGCGAGAACGTCTAGCGGCATAACTTCCTTTGTAAGTACGAATAAACTACAAACAGAAAAAGACAAACGTATCGCAGCGGAAGAAGGGCTGTTTGCGTTCCATACTGCAAAACACAATCATTCTTTCCGTTCAATGGACTCCACGGCTCTTCTCATCAGAGACCTATTTGAGAAGAAATTCACGTGCTCTAGGACGAAGTGTGAGTCAATTTTAGTGAACGTTTTATCGCCGTAAGCAATGCATGAAGTTCAGTCAGAACCTAAAGATGCTAAGTATGTGTGTGATGGTTGATGCATCAAATCGCAAAAGCTTAAAGCTAGTGCCAATTCTAGCTAGGTATTTCATTCCTACAAAAGGTGTTCAGTGCAAAGTAATCTGTCTTCAGAACATTGGTGGAGAAACGGCAGAATTATTAACTAGCTATATTCTGGATATATATAAAAAAAAGAAAACAAAATAGTTGACAAGATTGTCGCATTTTGTGCAGATAACTGTAATACTAACTTTGGTGCGTGCAAGAGGGCAGGAACAAACAATGTTTATTCCAAACTGAACAGTGTTCTCAAGATGAACATTCGAGGCATCGGTTGTGCAGCCCATGTGGTACACAATGGAGATCAGACAAGTGCAGACATTCTTCCCATTGACATCGAAACGACAGTGAATAAAATTTTTCAGTATTTTCACATTTACACTGTGCGTGTGGAGGAACTGAAATCATTTTGTGATTTTGTTGATACTGAGTACAAACAAGTTCTAGGTAGTATTAAAACTAGATGGTTGTCATTGTTGCCAGAAGTTAAAAGAGTTATTGATATGTATGATCCTCTGAAATCATATTTTCTGTCTCAGGATAGGTGTCCTACATCGCCGAAACAGTTTTTTTGAGAATCCACAGTCACTACTTTGGCTTCATTCCATACAAAGCCATTTCAAATTTTTTTCCAATTCGATTCAAAAGTTGGAAAGAACCAATATTTCAGCTACAGAAACAGCTGAGGAGCTGGAGCTGCTTAAAGAAACAATCAGTAACAGGAAATTGAGTAAATTTCAAACGTCAGTTATTTCTTCAATTTTCCATTTCAACCTCTGAAATCATTTCATTGGATATCACTATTTGTTGGACTGAGGTTTTAAATTGTCTGAAAATTATTGAAACAGTAGATTCAGGTGTAACATTTCAGATGGATGAAGATGTATTGTTTGATGAGATAGGATTCGTGAACAACATTGTATCCAAGAAACATGAGGAATGGGAAAAAGCTAATTTGGAAACCGATAAGAGATGGTGTGATGTATTCCATACACTTAAAAGAACAGATACTTCATGTAAACATATAGAGACACTTGTGAGTTTTGCTCTTGCTGTACCAGGCACAAATGCTGTTGTGGAAATGGTATTTTCCATTGTAAATTCTCTGTGGACTGACGAGAAAAACCGTTTTACCACTGAAACTCATTACGAAGACCTTACTTGCAAGGAGTTCTACAACTTGCTATTAACCAATTCAAAGCTTTTGAAAGATACGAGGCGCGTCCAGAAAATAAGTTCCGTTTCAATTTATCTCCGCTGCAGTGCCGCGATTGCAGTTCCACACATGCGCTGTAGACGATGTGTATCAAGGAGAAGAACGTGCGCCATTTGGAGAGCGCTGTCAGTTACGTACGCTTTGTTGTGCTTTTTTGAAATGTCGGCGTTGATTGAAAATCCCGCCGCCTGTGAAATCAGGTCGGTGATTCGGTTTCTGAATGCGAGGAAAGTGAAACCAAGTGGAATTTATCGGCAAATTTGCGATGTTTACGGACCAAATGCGATGAGTGATTCGATGGTGAGAAGATGGGTCCGACAGTTCAATGGCGGGCGTAGTGATGTGCACGATGAAGAACGAAGTGGGCGTCCACCTTTGATTACAGAAGAACTGGTTCACGCGATTGATGACAAGATCCAGGACATCTCAAGTCTTTCCTTGGCGGTCATCACTTCACCAATGACGACGAGATGAAAGAAACTTTCCAACTGGTTGAAGACACAGGCGGCAGATTTCTATGAAGAAGGTATACAAAACCTGGTGCCACGCTATGACAAATGCCTGCAAATTTTCGGCAGTTATGTGGAAAAGTAGTTTAAGAGTTGTAGAATTTTGTGCAATAAAAATTTGTTCTGTATCTGTGTACAATTTCATGTAATTACCAAACGGAACTTACTTTCTGGACGTGCCTCGTATTAGGTCTTCTGATAAGTACAAACTTAGTGCCGGTAATAGTGTTCATGATACAGGAGCTCAACAGTCTACATATTAGTGTTCATTTGTTAGAAATCTTTCTATCAGTTACTCGATATTCTGAATTATAATCAGTTCCTGGAAAACAATTATCACATTATGCAGTGCCATTACATGCATGTTTTGAAGTGTTTTGCTAAAATATATGCCTTTTTATGAGTATAATCTTTAGTTTTTATTTATTTTAGTAAAGTGATGCAGTCAAGTGCACAATTTATTTTTGTTTAGAGTCCTATTTTGTCCCGTTTTTTATACCAAATTTTCTCAACTTGTCCCGTTTTTCCACGTGGAAAAATCTGGTCACCCTAACATAGGCCATTTTCCAGTAGACTTTCGGAAGAGAAACTGAAAGTGAAAGAGTTAGGTAGACCTAATTCAGTTTTAAATCTCAGTCAAAAGGCTGCAGGAGGTGGCAAGAAAAGTGAGTACACGAGGAAATTTAGTACGAAGGTGTATGAAAACAGTTGGATTTGCGGATGTGATACTCGCAATGAACTTTTTTGCTTTCCATGTTTGTTGTTTGGGAACAGTGATGCGTGGAGTACAGGGGGACCGAAAGACCTCGGACATCTTAATGCATTAATAAAAACATATAAGGGAAATCATAAACATATAAATAACATACTTGATCTTAGTGCATTAGATAAAGCTAATATCGCAACAATTTTAAGTCGTGCTTATCATGACGAAACAGTGAAACATAATCAGCAGGTTGAGAGAAACAGGTATGTGCTATCTAGGATTATTGACTGTATAAAATTCTGTGGTGCTTTCGAATTGGCTTTGAGAGGGCACGGCGAGACAGAAACATTGAAAAATTCAGGTGTCTCTTTGGGTTTGATAGACTTAATTTCTGATATTGATAATGCAGTAAAATAACATGTACAAGGTACTCAAGTTTTTAAGGGCATTTCAAAATCTATTGAAGATGAGTTGCTCGACTGTATGTTAGAAATTTGCCGTGAAGTTATTTCGGAAGAAATAAAGCAGGCTGAGTTTGCTGCTGTAATGACAGATGAAACAACTGATGTTTTCGAAAAGACACAGTATTAGTGCTGCGCTATGAAAAGAATGGTGTTCCATATGAAATGTTCTCTTTTTTTTTCCAATTCTGAAGGACATGATGCTGATGCTCTACCTACTTGTATTTTGAATGTCATAGAGCCTTTCTTCAAAGATACACCGCATAAAATTATCGCTCAAACATACGATGGCGCATCTGTCATGAGTGCTTGCAAAGGCGGTGTGTAGGCAAAAATTAAAGCAGTGTATCCTAATGCACATTATGTGCATTGTTATGCGCACCAGCTAAATTTAACTATGGAACACGCTGCTTCACAGAATCAGTCAGCTAGAGTGTATATATATATCAGGCTTCTCAGCCTTCTTTCCAAGGTCATCTGAACGAATTTCCGCCTTAGAGAAATTGGCAGCAAGAAGGATTCGTAGTGGGCCAGCGACTAGGTGGAATTTCAAATGATGCACCATAAATGTGCTCCATGAAAATAAATCCTTGCTGCTGGAATGCTTATCAATGCTGGAAAAATCGCCTTCCGACCAAACGTGTTGCCAAGCAGTTGGACTCTGTCTGAAGAATTCCTCTTTTGGCTATCATTCTTCCACAAAGTGATGCCTCATGTAGATACCATGTACAGCCAGTTGCAGGCAAGATCGGTCGATGCTGTAATAATAAAAAATTCAGTATCCCGCTTCATACAGGCCATTAATAATATAAGAGCTTCAGTCGAAGACACTGATGCGGCAGCCACAGCAGTAGCTACCTCTCACACCCAAACCTTCAGATGTCAGACACTCAGATCCGTACCAAACGTTGTATATCGATAGAGTATCAACCGAAACTTCTATATAATTCGTGATTTGTGCTGTCGTCCAGTGGAACGTGTATAAACTATAATAATAAGTAACAACTAACCTACGGAATAGAGCAAAGGCGTATCTGTGAGGCATAATCGCGTCACGATTCCGTGAGTTAGTAAGTAGAGCATTAGATTGGCTTGCAGGGGTCCTGGGCTCAAACCCCACCTAGACCTTAAATTTTTTCATTGTTTAAACTACAGTACGTTGGACATTGTTAAAAGGGGCAACGTGTTCCTCATATGTAAAATGACTGTTTCCATTTTGTAGCAATGTGTTATTGGCAGTATACTCTTGCTTCGTTTTATTTGAAAGTAGCTAATCTGTAGGGTTTATTCGTAGTTTCACAGAATAAACGAACATAATCAGAACATATGAATAAAAAAAAATAAAAATAAAAAAACTGCATCACACATACAACTGTATTAATAGTAATAACAATAACAAAAAATAGTAATGTTAAAAACAATAAGCGTAATTAAAGTAATAACACTGTACAGGTTTACTACTTTCAAATAAAACGAAGCAAGAGTAAACTGCCAATAACACATTGCTACAAAATCGAAACAGTCCTTTTACATATGAGAAACACGTTGCCCCTTTTAACAATTTCCAACGTACTGTAGTTTAAACAATAAAAATTAAAGCGAGGTGGGGCTTGAACCCAGGACCTTCTGCACCACAAGCTAACGCACTACCAACAAACCCACCGGGGTGTGGCTCGACTGCCCCTCACAGATAAGCTTTTCTCTAATCCGTAGGTTTGATGTTACTTATTATTATAATTTACGCACGTTCTACTGGACGGCAGCAAAAATCAGGAATTATATAGATGTTTCGGTTGATACTCTATCGATATACAACGTTTGGTGTGGATCTGAGTGTCTGACATCTGAAGGTTTGGGTGTCAGAGCAAGCGCCGGAAGATAAGTCATTGTCGACATTCTGATGCACGAGAAGTCTGCGACAGGATTACCACAGAGGCCCGTGATCGTTTCCAATCCCTAGTTCATCTAGATGCAACAAGGCTGCTAGACTCTTCAAAGTTTGAAGAATACTCAAGACGCTTCCCAGGCAGAGAACTTAATGTTGCGGCCCAAGCTTATACCATGTTGGAGAAACCCAGGTTAATGACGGAGCTCTCGGTATTGTATGAGCGACCAGGCTTCAGAAATATTGCAGGAGCTGTACCATTACTACAGTTCATTTCTAACAACAATCTGCACGACACTTTCTATCAGATATCAAAACTTCTGAAAATAATAGTAACCACACTGATGACAACTGCTGAGCTTGAAAGATGTTTTTCTTCTCTGAAAAGGATTAAGACTTTTCTTCGGAATACCATGTCAGACAGAACAACGACTTAATGCCCTTGCAATGCTCTCCATTGAGAAGAATATGCTGTGCATCATCGAGGGCTTCAACAAGAAAGTTATCGACAAATTTTGGAGCAGAAAATAACGACGTATGGACTTCATTTTTCGACAATGGGTGAGTACTACCTTTTATCTAATATATAAAGGAGAGTGTCCATATGTGTGTACGTGTTGCATACAAATCTACAGTTTTGATCCAATCTTTATGAAATTTTGTACACGTAAGCTTCAATCCATGAGGACGGTCGCCGTAAGTGTAAGAATCACATACGATATATAGTTCACGAGATATGACGTCATAAACAATGAGATGCGTGAAAAACTGCTGCATTTTGTGACAATGCTGCTCATTTTCTCCTAAACCATTGGACCGATTTCAACCAAATTTGGTACACACATTCCTTACCGTGAGGTAACAATTGCTGCGTGGTTAAGAATCACATACGGCACATGGTTCAAAAGATATTACGTCATAACCAATAGAAATCGCAAAAAAATGCCATATAATGCGGCGAGACTTTAGAAATACACTGTATGAGAATGACAGTATTTAACGACTTGCAACAAACTTTAAACATAATTTCAAATCTTTATTAAACTTTTCTCGCTGGCAACCATAGTAAAATAATGAAAGGAAAAAGGTTTCTCGTTTACTACTTTTCCGCTGTTTATGGAGTAAAACTACGGCTCTCGGTATGACGTTACAATTTATAATTTGAACACTACAAATTGTAGCGACAGGAAATTTTACAGACAGTATACATATATATATATATATATATATATATATATATATATATATATATATATATATTTTAATGTAGCTTATACATTGTATCACATTCCGACACGTAGATCATGGAAAATTGCTCCATCCGGCAGGAAGCGAAAGCAGTTTACTTCCATAGAGCTACAAGGAAAGGAACGGAATGAAACAGAGTACACCCAACGAATACCCATTATATCTCACAAATCTACCTTCAAGAGACTGCAGTTTCCATTGGAACTTGCATTTTTTATTACGATTAATAAATTATCCGGAAAGCCAGAATCGGAAGCCTGGAACCTGATTTTTATAATATGTGCTTTCCATCTACACCTACTGCAGTTTCACATGCAGCCTGGCAGATATTTAACATCCCGGGCAACGCCTGGTTTTCAGCTAGTTTTAGTATATTTTGTTTCCTGTTTTTTTTTTTTTTTTTTTTTTTTTTTTTTTTTTTTGTAGCACACTGGTCAAATTTTGTACGAGCCGCCACTGGTTTAGAGGCTTTACAGGATTTTGTCCAAACGGCGGATGCGACACCCACTTTGGTCAACTGTATAGTCACTGACCCCGAAACGAAAAGGCAAAGCATTGAACGGTGTTCTTCGACATCACCTCGTCAGCAAACGGTCAGAGCCGAAAAATCATGCATCAAAACTATGCTCATGAACTTTTTCGATAGTCAAGACATTATCCACAAGGAGTGTCTACCCGAGGGAATGACACTGAACGCTGCAAGGTTGAAATTTTGAGCCGTTTCATATACCTTCTACGCAGGAGACGTCCTCAGTACACATCACAAAGCTACTGCTTTTTGTTCACGACAACGCCCCCTCACACGCATCCAATAGCGGCAAAGAGATCCTAGGAAAGAGGGGTGGTGCAGCTTGAGCATCCATCATACCCACCGGATCTCATTCCTCCTGATTTCTTTCTCTTCCATCGACTCAGACCAACACCACCTAGAAACAATAGTCGAGCCGCCGAAAGAATGACTCTGACAGCTAGCGGCTATGTTGCCAATGTTGCTACACAGCTGTTGTTACGCCGTGCCAGTCGCCGCCATACGAGTATCACGTCCGAATATTTTGGAACTGTTGCTATGTACTACTAAAGTGTGAACGAACGATAACAACCACGAAGTGATGAAAAACGATTTTTTTTCAGTTAAAAAGAAAGGTTTAGAAATAAAAGTCAAGTTAAAGTAAGGCTTCATATGTTCCAGCATTCAATTAAATATAATGCATAATTTAGTCTTCAGCCAAAGATCGCTAGTTGAAGAATTTTGTTTATATATTTCATCTTCTATAACCAATTTTCACTAACTCGGTGTTATTACTCGGACACTGTATTGTGGCAGTCTGCCGAGAGTGTAAACAAATGACTACCACTTTACAAGTAGTAAAATCGCCTCTTCCAGTGACATGATTTGTCTTCTTACATAAAAAGAACATTTTTGCCTCATTCGTTTACAGTCGCTGTTGGCTGCCATAGTACAGTGTCCGAGTAATAGCATTAGATCAGTTTCGACAGCCAGTCTATTGGTTACAGAAGTGACTTTCTTACGGTTAGAGGAAGAAGCCATCTCACACACGTCTGAAATTAACGACACGCAACTTGGCACGAACAAAACCAGTAACGATGAACACACGACAGACGCTTTGCAGCGACTGAAGCATGCCACCCCGCGCGACCTTGAGTGGCAGGGTGGCAACGCGGCACCGTTACCCTGACAACGTTTACGAGTTCCAAAGCTCAGGTTGGTGGTTGAGTGACCCCCCACCCTCTGCGGCCCACGTGAGAGAACTGTCAGGGTCGTTCTTTCGGCGGCCCGACTATAGGCCTCACCACAGCCCATGACACGTCACACCGACCAGGCCGCGACAGCCAGCTGACTGGCTGGCTGCTACGAGGCAGTGGGCTATGCCAACACCACCTAGAAGACAAGGCCTCACAACAGGCCGTGGCTACGTCACACTTAGAGGCCCCGGCCGCCACCTCACTGGCTGGCCGCTGGGGCACGCCCACCGCCGCGCAGCGGCCGGCCAGTCAGATGGCGGCCGGGGCCTCTAAGTGTGACGTAGCCACGGCCTGTTGTAAGGCCTTGTCTTCTAGGTGGTGTTGGCTATGCCCTAGCGACCAGCCGATCACTTGGCGGTCACGACCTGGTAGGCATGACGTGACATGGGCTGTTGTGAGGCCTTGTATCTACAGGGTGTTACAAAAAGGTACGGCCAAACTTCCAGGAAACATTCCTCACCAGTGGCGGCTGCTGGGCTGTTTATTAGGAGGGGGCGGCATGTCTCTTCAATTGTGCACGACATTTGACCCTTCAGAACATTTCTTGAACGGGGAGAATATAGCATTAATTTTATTAGCTAGTTAAGTAATTTAACCTTTCATCCAACACGACATTTTCCTCTGATACCAAAATACGAACAAATTTACGCACAAATATGTAGTTTTTAATATTTCCTGCATGCAATGAAAACCTTGTTACTCTATTTTATTAGATTTCACAAGAGACCCCAAACTGTACCTTAAAATAATATAAAGTGGTAAGTAAATTCGTTGTATATGTAACTATATAAGTAAGTGTTCAAAATGTTCAAATGTTTGTATAGCTTATGGGACTTAACTACGGGGTCATCAGTCCCTAAACTTATGAACTAGCTAACACTAAGGACGGCACAAATATCCAAGCCCGAGAGAGGATTCGCACCCCCGACCGTAGTGGCCGTGCAGACCGTGACTGGCGCGCCGCAGTCCCCTCGGCCACCGCGGCCGGCAGTAAATGTTCAGAGAACAGAAATGCTTCGTCAGCGACAAACATAATATGTTACTAAAATTAGAAGACTGTCACCAACAAATGTAGTAACGAGGTTTTCATTGCCTACCATTGGAATGAATAAAATCGAAATAGAGTTCTTACCTTAATTAATATCTTTGTAGACGAAGTCCAGTCTTCTCTCCTTCCCTTCAGCAAAATGGTCAATTACAAGTTCATTAAAATTATACACATTTAAAAGTGTTTTTTTTCTGTGGAGCACATAGCTAATGCACTAAGTCTCTCCGTTTTCATTGTGTTTCTGGGGAAAGTCTTGATTCTTTAGTGTATAGAGAAACACCTCTCACTTTCCGCTGTTGTCATTGGTATTGTACAAATAATACGAATGAGTTTCACTGATTTTGGTATCACAGGTACTAAATTATTCTCGTATATACAATTGTGAAGTGTTAAAGCTCCGTTTGCTGTTTGGAAATAATTTCTACTGTATATGACTCTCAATTCCTGTCGCAGTTCATTTCCGTTTAAGTGAAATATTTTAACTGTGGTCTGAAATTCCTTTTCAGGGAATAGCAGCTTATGTTTTGGAAACAAACTGGGTTGCAATAATACAGCTGCTGACAAGTGACTGATAAATGCGAAACGCTCATCGATGTTAGCCATCACAAGGTCACAAACTTCCTTTGCAACAGTTTTACGACAGTTTAAAAAACTGAATCGTTTTGGGCCGGTGATCTCTTCATTTCCATTCCCGGTTTCCCAATGATGATCGACATCAAGAGAATTTCTCGTCAGTTGTATAGCTGACTTGAAATCAGAGACATTCTTAAGAGCTGTCGTACTATCAACATCTCTACATTTCAGCTGATTAAATAAAATATCGCAGTGTGGCAAGAGCTTGCTGAAAAACTCAAGCCAAAAGAGAAACTCTTGGTCGATGATAAGTTTGACAAGTCCAGCAGCTTTCCTAGTTGTTGAATGATCATTGCTGGCATCATCCTCAATAATAATCCCAAGGGATTCAGCTATTTCTTTCTTGTACTTAAATACGGTGTTCACAATTCGCGTTTTAAAATTCCATCTTGTGTCAGAATTTCTTGGAAGACGTTTCTTCACAACATTATCCAGTACGGCAGTTCTTTTCACTGACTTAGAGAAGAAACTACAGAATCCCTGTAAGTTGCTAAAAATATTCTCACTTCTTTGTGCTGTGTTGCACAGCGCTCTACAATGTGATTGAGTTGGTGGGCGTAACAGTGCACAAAATTTGCTTTCTCATACACTGCATTCACTCTTGCCTGCACCCCAGTGTGCCTGCCACTCATAACCGAAGCTCTGTCATAACTCTGAGCTATCAGTTTTCCCGGAGAGTCGTCAATCTTTAATTTTTTAAGCTCGTTGAACACTTCACTATTTATTGCATCAGCTGTGTGATCTTTGGGTATTACGAAATTTATGAACCTTTCATATACTGTCCCTGTAATCCGTATTGAACAATAAATACTAGTTGAGACAAGCTAGCACAATCTGTCGCTTCATCAACTTCAATAGCGACATAATCTGTTTATGACATTTCTTTGGAAATTAACTGATGGCACACAGTATATATAGAGCCCATCAGTTCGTTCTGAGTTGTTTTGAAAAGCCTACCACCCAAAAAAAAAAAAAAAAAAAAAAAAAAAAAATCACGATTATTGGTTTCTTTCAGTATGTCCCTTCAACGTGGAATCCAGTTCTGCCATGTAGTTTACGCTATTTATATTATTCATTCTAAATATGAAACTAGAAAACAGGCAATAAACACGCACCTTCACAACAACGACACACGCACTGCACCTGTTAGAAACTGCCTGACCGGTGGCGGTGCGCCTTTGTATATTTGGCGCTGACGCCGTCCTCAGCGGCCCGGTTCAGCACACTACCCCCACCCAACCCCCAGAACCCCCACTCACTCCAAGCGCCCGTTGCCAGCCTTTTTTACACGGCGTGGACGGATCGCGTAGAGTCCGACAGTCAGCCCATTCTGATAACATTCGCTGATCCTGGCTGGCAGACTACCTAGTCTAAAAACATTGATCATTCACTTCCACAGGCTGCTGCTACATGAAAATTATTCGAGTCGATTTCTGATTAACGATTGGTACGTATTGCGAGTTGGATATTTTTGGGAGGGCGCCGCCCCAGAGTCCTCAAGGAGTAGCCGCCACTGTCCCTCACACACAAAGAAAGAAAATATGTTATGCGGACATGTGTCCGGAAACGCTTCATTTCCATGTTAGAGTTCATTTTAGTATTCCTCTTTAAATGTAAATTGAAATAATTCGTGCAGACAATTGTCAAAATACCCAATTGTTTCGTTAGTATATACTGTACTTCCTCGATTCACGTCATCAACACAGATTTTCTATGAACGTTTGGGCAGGAATTGCTGGTGATGTCTTGATTGGACCTCATGTTCTTCCACCTACGCTCACTGGAGCACGATATCATGATTTCATACGGGATACTCTACCTGTGCTGCTAGAACATGCACCTTTACATGTACGACACAACATGTCGTTCATGCACGATGGAGCTCCTGCACATTTCAGTCGACGTGTTCGCACACTTCTTGACAACAGATTCGGTGACCGATGGATTGATAGAGGTAGACCAATTCCGTGGACTCCACGCTCTCCTGACCTCAATCCTCTTGACTTTCATTTACGGGTGCATTTGAAAGCTCTTGTCTACGCAACCCCGGTACCAAATGTAGAGACTCTTCGTGCTCGTATTGTGGACGGCTGTGATACAATATGCCATTCTCCAGGTCTGCATCAGCGTATCAGGGATTCCGTGCGACGGAGGGTGGATGCACGTATCCTCGCTAATGGAGGACATTTTGAACATTTCCTGTAACAAAGTGTTTGAAGTCACGCTGGCACGTTCTGTTGCTGTGTGTTTCCATTCCATGATTAATGTGATTTGAAGAGAAGTAATAAAATGAGCTCTAACATGGAGATTAAGCGTTTCCGAACACATATCCACATAACATATTTTCTTTCTTTGTGTGTGAGGAATGATTCGTGGAAGTTTGGCCGTACCTTTTTGTAACACCCTGTATAGGTGGTGTTGCTCAAATTCGCTATGAAAGCGAAGAGATTTGACGTTATTCCTGAGATGCAACGAAACTTGACGAGTCTTTTGAACACCATCCCAAAGGAAGACTTCGTGCAAAGTTTCCAGGACATGTATTGCAGAGCTAACTGTAGTTCATAGTTCATCTACATTAATGTTACAGGACTATTCACCGAACTTCATTTTCAGAGGTTGTACAGCGCACAGATAAACTATTAGTACTTGGCTTAGGGAAACCACTACTGCTGCTCGACACAAAATGTTGACACAGAGCTCAAAAGGTGTGCAACGTCATGACTACACAAGTGCGCAAGAGCTAAACACCGTGATGATGATGATAATAATAATAAATTGTCGTTCAGCCATTAGAGCAATAAACAAAGTTACAGATATAATACATACGATTGATAATTCAAAAGAAACAGGCTTTTCAATAATAATACTATATTATGTTATAGTTTAAATACATTCACATCTACATAGATATTCTGCAATGCAACCACACAGTTACTAGCACAGTCTAACACATACAGTCACGACACTCCGGCGGGTTTTGTTATACACTGTGACAGCAGCGCTCCAAGCAGCCGACAAGCTACATTTCTCAATACGATATTGGATAAGTGCGATTGTTTGGATTGATTTTAACCTACTTTTTACATTAGGGGACGTCTGCAGTGTCAAAAAACAGGTAATAACTTAAAAATAGCTCCATATTTGTCTTTGTTAGGTTACCTAAGATCCCTGACGAGGTACGGATCGGTACATTGCAGCACAGTTTATTTACAATTGTCTCGTAACCTGCAGGCTTTTACTGGGTAATTTCATTTACTAGACTAGGAAACACCATAAAAACCGTCACTTTTCTTCTTAGGAACGTTAACTTTTCTTCACAATTCCAGTAAAATCGGCGAGGGTGGACCGTAGGAAACCATTATAGAATGCAATAACTACAGTATTTAACATACCAAATCAGCCACCATAACTGTAGCTGAGGGAACAACGTCACAGACATGGCAAGAAAACGGAAAAAGCAATCTCAATGTTTTAACAAAGAAGAACCCAATTGCACAATTGTTGGTAAACCTGGACAACAAACGGCAAGATTCTTAAAGACATTGTGTTATTAAGCTAAAGTAATCACACTCAAAACAATATAAGAAAGACGAGCGAAGCCTAAAACTGTCTGTGTTATTAGACTCCTTACCGAATTGATACGTGTCAAAAACTCTTTGTCATGGTAAGAACAGATCATAATAGAAATTTACGTTTCTCTTAAGTTTATATGCTCATTACATTCATCGGAATAAACTGCAATTAATACACATTTACGTAAGTATTGGTTCATGATGAAGTTGTTCGTTATAACACTGAAAGTTCGGATGTATTTACATTAATTTCCGTACTATGTATGTGTCTTGTAAGGCAAAAATTTTACTACCTGCTTCCTTAATCACGTACACAAATAATTATCAACAAACATCACTCTTGCCCACCACTAGGAGCGCTAGTGTCGTTGCAGCTGTCATTTGGTAACAAGTTGGACAGCAGTGAGTGTCGCGACTGTACATGTTAGACTGTGGTTACTAGTTACTTGCCTTTCTATTCCACTCCCTTATAAAACGAAGGAAAAACGAATGATTGTATGAATCTGTACCAGCCCTGAGCTCTCTCTGATCGTATCTTTGTGCTATTTACGAGAAATGTAGCTTTGCGGCAGTAGAATTGTTCTATTGTCTGCCTCAAACTCCGCCCCCCCCCCCCCCCCAATATCTTCAACAGTGTTTCTCGAAAAGAACCTCGCCTTCCATCCATTCCGCATACTTGGCAGATTTCGTTTGTGCTACTGTTTTAATAGTTTATTCTCGCATATTTGATAAATACCGTTGTGTATAGTCTTCGTCTGTGACTGTTGTATTTCAAAACAAGTCAGGGACCGTTACTGCAACTCGTTATCAGTCAGTCCAGTGCCAGCTGCTGCCAGCGTCACGTCGTAAACAGCGCTAAGCATCTTAATTTAATTTGTGTCAAATTTGCCAGTCTAGTTCTTCATTTTCGTTAGTACTTCTGTTTTAAGAGGTTTATTCCCGAGTACTTGGCAGATTTACTGTGTGCTACTGTTTTAATAGTTCATTCTCGCGTATTTGAAAGGTAGTGTTGGGCGCGCCAGCAACACCAGCAGAGTTACAGCTAAGCAGGAGCGAACTATTGCGATTTATTTGTGGGCTGAGCAGTGTCAGTTTTTATAAACTCGCGCTAGTAACAAGATACTTAACTCTCTACAGGCAATTGTTAATTTGTTAGGATGGATAGGATGTGTGACTGCAGGAGGAGCTGGCCGCTGTTCGCGAGCAGCTGAGCGTGTTGTTGGCCGCGGTCAGCCGTCTTCAGGCTGCTGCCTCGGAGTGTTGCGGCAGTGGGGGCTCTGGTGCGTCGCATGGGACACCACAGGTGGTACATGCTTCACCCACGGTCACTGCTGTCGGGACATCTTCGCGGTCCGGACGCGGTTGAGCCACCCTCTCCTCAAGGGGTGTGGCGGGTTCAGCGTGTTAAAGTTTTGTGTTTTCTATACGATTATATTTAATAACTTGACTTTAACTCTCTGACACCAGAGATATGTTGTTCTATAATCTTTGCTGTAAATAAATCACTACTGCGTTGCTAGGCACCAGCCTGTGTTGTTGTGCAATCTTGTGTGTCTCAATGTTATGCTTAAAAATAAATCAATGTTTCTTTTTAATGGTGGAAACCGTGTTATTTGTGATAAAACGTAACACAGCGGCGTTCGCGTCGCTCAGGGCGAAAGGTGAACGTGGAGGCTGGCCGTGAGACGTGCCTTTATTCGTAGAACCGTTTTCGAGTGGTACTTCGGCTCTTCAGCTCTCAAAGACGTACTTTGTAGGCAACGATAAATATATGTCTGTGGTTGTCAACTCTGCGGTAGCCATTCTAGCAGACGAATCAAACTAGTTGTTCGTTACTTGTTTAGGTGTGTAATTGGAAAGTGTTACCTGCATTTCCTACCTGTTATGTATTTATATTCCGAGTTGAAAGTTAAATGTTGTTTGTACTTTCCGATTCCGAAACTACAATCCACTGCCAGAATGCTGCATTTGACTCGCGATTATTTGGAAAAGTGGAAGTTTCGCATTGGAATTACAAGGCACCTAGCTCGCATATCAGTGAACAATGCAATTTCAAAGCTTACGTGCATTAAATAATTAAGACAAATACTTTATTTTTTACAGATAAATGCCTTTGTTTACGTTTTAAGATCTTAAAGAGGACAACGAACACAATGTCTATAGGCCTGAAGACTGCCCATTAAAGGCACGTGTAGTATGCCAGCAGACGACGTTGTTCTGAGTATTCTGTATGCACTTGCAACAGAAATTAGATTTATCCTGTTAGGATCTTAGTTAACCACACACACTGTAATCATGACATATTCAGAAACAAACCACCAAATATTGGTGACAAGGAATATTGGTCTAAGCACACTCTCGGAAATCGCGATATATTCGAAACTAAGCAGCAAAATATTGGGGAGAAACATGAAATAGCCTTTCCATACCCTCGGAAATCACGAGGTATTCGGAAATAAATAGTCAAATCTTTCTGACTAGCGAATGGTGTAGGCCTAAATGTCATTGATACACATTTCACTGACTGTACCAGCAATTTTAACGTTTCCCTAGTTTTGTCTCCAACCATATTGTCGAAAATCGCAACACAGTTGGAACAAAGTCAAATATTTGTGAGAAGGAATAACACAAATGTAATTGCTGATCGTACCACTTGCAGCAGAAATTTCATTCTCCGTTCTTCAGTCACACATAAAAATCACCAAATCGATGTTATTAACTCCTGAGACAGCACATAAGAGTACTGGATAACATAATACTGTTGTGTGAATAAGAAAATTTCACAAAGTGCTGTGGATAAATAACTCCTACAATGTGTTACAAACGTTAAGATTAAAAACAAATTGCGTGGGATGAGTTTCGTTCTTTGCTTGGTAGTCCACCACTCTACCCATTACACTACAGCCTTTCCATACCCTCGGAAATCACGAGATATTCGGAAAAAAATAGCCAAATCTTTCTGACTAGTGAATGGTGTAGCCCTAAATGCCATCGATACTCATTTCACTTACTGTGCCAGCAATTTTAACGTTCCCCTAGTTTTGTCTCCAACCATATTCTCGAAAATCGCAACATAGTTGAACGAAGTCAAATATTTGTGAAAAGGAAGAACATAAATGTCATTGCTGATCGTACCACTTGCAGCAGCAATTTCATTCTCGGTTCTTCAGACACACATAAAAATCACCAAATCGATGTTACTAATACCTGAGACAGCATATAAGAGTACTGGATGACAAAATACTCTTATGAGAATAAGAAAATCCCAAAAAGTGTTATGAATAAATAACTCTATACTCGTTACCACAAGGTTGTTTCTCAATGTTAATATGATTTTAATTACATTTAGTTATAATAAATTCATCCAGAGATAGTTTTGTAATTCATCGTTAATTCGCTGTTGCCCTGAAACGGTTTATTGCGAGTTATAAAACCAAAACTGTGAGATATATGGCAAATCAAGATGAAGTCTGTGACATGGAAGAAACAAGTGAATATCGTTTTCACGTTACTTTCCAAAGTCGTCGTTCATTGGCTAATGTAACAGCGCTTTTCATTGGAGGGAAAGAAATTTTTGCTAGACATATATTTATCGTTGCGTCCAAAAGCCGAAGTACCACTCGAAAACGGTTCTACGAATAAAGGCACGTGGCCGTGAGGCGTCGCCAGCTCTGCCTGTAAGTGGTCATGCGACCACTCCTTCAGCAGGGTCCGAGCAGGCACACAGCGGGAGGGGTATATTAGTGAGCGGGAGCTCCAATGTTAGGCGGGTGATGGAGCCCCTTAGAGAAATATCGGAAAGGTCGGGGAAGCAGGCCAGTGTGCATTCTGTTTGCTTGCCAGGGGGGTCTAATCCGAGATGTGGAGGAGGCCCTTCCGGCGGCGATAGAGAGCACTGGGTGCACCCGACTGCAAATTGTTTCTCATGTCGGCACCAGTGACTACTGCCGGCTGGGTTCAAAGGTCATCCTCAGTTCATACAGGCGGTTTTTGTAGTATCGTTCCCAGAACCGATCGTGGTCCTCTGGTTTGGGTTAAACCAGAGGCTCAGACGATTCTGCGGAGATCTAGGGTGCAAATTTCTCGACATCCGCTATCGGGTGGAGAAATGTAGGGTTCTCCTGAATAGGTCAGGCGTTCAATACACGCAGGAAGCGGCTACAAGGGTAGCGGAGTACGTGCGGAGTGCACATGTTTTTTTTAGGTTAGATAATCCCCTCCCTAGGCCCGACAAGATGCCTCCTGAGTTGCAACAAGGTAACAGTAGGCAGAACATAACAGGGAATGAAAAGATCAATGTAGTAGTAGTTAAACGCAGGAGTGTCTATATAAAGGTCCCAGAACTGCTCTCATTAATAAACGGTCACAATGACGACATAGTACTAGGGACGGAAAGTTGCCTGACACCAGATGTAAACAGTAATGAGATTCTAAACTCAGGCTGGAATGTATACCGCAGAGATAGGCTGCTTAGTGAAGTGGGAGACGTGTTTATAGCGATAAAAAGTGCACTAGTATCGAAAGAAATAGCCGGAGATTCGAAGTGCGAAATAATTTGGGTGAAAGTCACGGTTTAAGCAGGCTCGAACATCGTAATTGGATGTTTCTATAGGCCTCCTGGCTCAGCAGATGTTGTGGCAGAACACCTGAAGGAAAATTTGGAAAATATTTCGAGTAGATTTCCCGATCATGTTATAGTTTTGGGAGGTGGTTTTAATTTACCGGATATAGACTGAGAGACCCAAACATTTATGACGGGTGGCAGGGGCAAAGAGTCCAGTGAAAATGTTTTGAGTGCATTATCTGAAAATTATCTTCAGCAGTTAAACACAGAACAGACTCGTGGCGGCAACATATTAGACCTTCTGGTGACAAACAGACCCGAACTATTCGAAACAGATAACGCAGAACAGGGACTAGCGATCATAAAGCGGTTACAGCATCGATAATTTCAGCCATAAATACAAATATTAAAAAATGTAGGAAGATTTTTCTGTTCGGAAAAAGTGACAAAAAGCGGATTTCAGAGTACTTGGTGGCTCAACACAGACGTTTTATCGATAGTACAGATAGTGTTGAGGAACAGTGGTCAAAGTTCAGAGCCATCGTACAAATGCATTAGATGAGTACGTACCAAGCAAGATCGTAATAGATGGAAAGCAGCCACCTTGATACAACAAACGAATTCGAAAACTGCTACGGAAGCAAAGGGAACGTCACTCCAAACCTAAACATAGCCAAAGCCTTGTAGACAAACAAAAATTAAACGAGGCGAAATGTAGCGTGATGAGGGCTATGCAAGAGGCGTTCAACGTGTTCGAAAGTAAAGTTGGCCGAAAATCCTAAGAAATTTTGGTCTTGTGTCAAAGCGGTAGGTGGATCAAAACAAAATCTCCAGACACTCTGTGACGAAAATGGCATTGAAACGGAGGATGCCACTTTAAAGGCTGAATTACTAAATGACGTTTTCCAAAGCTGTTTCACAGAGGAAGATTGCACAGTAGTTCCTTCCCTAGATTGCAGCACAGATCACAAAATGGAAGATATCGAAATAATTGACAGAGGGATAGAAAAATAATTAAAATCGCTCAAAAGAGGAAAGGCCACAGGACTAGATGGGATACCATCTCTTTTTTACAGAGAGTACGCGAAGGAACTTGCCCCCCTTCTTGCAGTGGTGTACCGTAGGTCTCTAGAAGAGCGAGCGTTCCGAAAGATTGGAAAATGGCGCAGGTCATCCCCGTGTTTAAGAAGGGACGCCGAACAGATGTGCAGAACTATAGGCCTATATCTCTAACGTCGGTCAGTTGTAGAATTTTGGAACATGTATTATGTTCGGTTATAACAACATTTCTGGAGACTAGAAATCTGCTATGAAGGAATCAGCATGGGTTTCGAAAAAGGCGATCGTGTGAAACCCACCTCGCACTATTCGTCGACGAGACTCAGAGGGCCATAGACACGGGTTCTCAGTTAGATGCTGTGTTTTTTGACTTCTGCAAGGCGTTTGATACGGTTCCCCACAGACATTTAATGAACAAAGAAAGAGCATATGGTCTATGAGACCAATTGTGTGATTGGATTGAGGAGTTCCTAGGTAACAGAATGCAGCATGTCATTTTCAATGGAGAGAAGTCTTCCGAAGAAAGAGTGATGTCGACTGTGCCACAGAAGAGTGTCGTGGGTCCGTTGCTGTTCGCGACATATATAAATGACCTTGCGGATAACATCGGAAGCTCACTGAGGCTTTTTGCAGATGACACTGTGGTGTATAGAGAGGTTGTAACAATGGAAAGTTGTATTGAAATGCAGGAGTATCTGTAACGAATTGACGCATTGTGCAGGAAATGGCAATTGAATCTCAATGTAGACAAGTGTAATGTGCTGCGAATACACAGAAAGAAAGGTCCTGTATCATTTAGCTATACTGTAGCGGGTCAGCAACGGGAAGAAGTTAATTCCATAAATTATCTGGGAGTAGGCCGTAGGAGTGATTTAAAATGGAACGACCATATAAAATCAATCGTCAGTAAAGCAGATGCCAGACTTAGATTCATTGGAAGAATCCTAAGGAAATGCAGTCCGAAAACAAAGGAAGCTGGTTACAGTACACTTGTTCGCCCACAGCTTGAATACTGCTCACCGGTGTGGGATCCGCACCAGTTGGGGTTGATAGAGGAAGTAGAAAAGATCCAACGGAGAGCAGCGCCCTTCGTTACAGGATCATTTGGTAATCGTGAAAGCGTTACGGATATGATCGATAAACTCCAGTGGAAGACTCTGCAGGAGAGACGCCTGTCGCTCCGCACGGGCTTTTCAAATGTTCAAATGTTTCTAAATCTATCGGACCAAACTGTGTGGTCATCAGTCCGTAACTTACAAACTACTTAAACCTGGGTAAACTAACCGAAGGACAACACACACACACCCATGCCCCGCGCGCTCCGCAGCGAGACGCTTTAGACCGCTCGGATACTCCACCGCGGCGCTACGGGCTTTTGTCGAAGTTTCAAGAACAGACCTTTACCGAGGAGTCTAGCAGTATATTGCTCCCTCCTACGTATATCTCGCGTAGAGATCTTGAAGATAAAATCAGAGAGATTAGAGCCCACACAGAGGCATACCGATTATCTTTCTTTCCGCGAACAATACGGAACTGGAATAGGAGGGAGAACAGATAGTGGTAATCGAGGTATCCTCCGCCACACACCTATCGGGTGGCTTGCGCAGTATGAATGTAGATGTAGGTGTAGACATCCATTTGGGTTCCCGAAACATTTCAGTAACACTCACGCATTGATCGAACCTACCAGTAACAAACCCAGCCGACCACCTCTGAATTGCTTCCATGTTATCTTTTAAACCGATTTGGAGGGCATCCCAAACAACTGAGCAATATGTGATCTTAGGCTTTCCCGGCGAATTAACTGAACTGTTCTCGGATCTCCAGCCAGGTGCAGTCGTTTTCAAACCACAGCGTTCCTTTCTGTCACCTTTGGGACCTGCAGAATGAGCGTCTCCATTGCACCTAAGGCTGGGCAAACGGTAATCGCATTCGAACATGCTCGGAATTTCCCGATACAGCGTAGAGCTCGATACAGTATCGAACTGTTCGAACACTCAGATAACAAATATCTCGCGCTGCTTATCTGCAAACAGTGCGCTGGAAACTTTGAAGTTTCCGGGCTATTGCTTTGCTCAGAACTGTTTTCATATGAAGTATAAGTACATGTAAAAAAAAGGGCATCGCTATGATAAACTGTATATTTTGTTTGAAACAGTGCATAAGTAATCTGTCTGATATCACATCATCCATTGATAAACAAAATATCTGCTACTATAACAGAATTACTGCATCAAATTACTGCAAAGCTAACATTCAAAGGAAAAAAATGTTGTTTGTGGAAGTATGTTACATTACTGTGAATTCTTCATAAGTAGAAATTACGTTTAATGTGGTAATAAGAGATAGGTTGCAAATGACAATTACATTTCCTGTTTATACGGTACAGTAACAGAAAAATCGCATGGAAAGCAAGATTAAAAGAGATGAAATAGAGAAAACATTAGCAATTTAATACCCAATAACGGAAATAATTCATACAAAAATTAACTGTAATTGCGACCGCGGAATGAACAGTGCACGAGCTGCTTTTTACGTCGTACCAACAGGCGCCGCTAGATCGCAGCACTAGAATTTTAAATCGCAGTTGCTATCGTTTACGTATAGCCTAAATTCATTGCTTTTTTAAGGATGATCTGCTACTACAGTCTGCAATTTCATACTTATTATTATCCATAATATATTAATGACACAATCTTCGTTATAAGTAGTTTACTGCACAGCGCCGAAAAGATTTATGAATATCATCACTGTAAATCGTAGTGATAGTACGTACTAACGTTGCTAGATAGTGCCGTGATCGAATGTTCGAACATATCCCGAGATTTCCCGAACTATGACGTAAATTGTTCGAACAGTTCGAGTCGTGTTCAAACCCAGCTCCAGCTGCACCTCGTCCCCTTTATACTCTGATCGCTCCCCACCCCTTCTCCCACGGCGCTGTGTGAAGTGGTGGTGGGGAGGGGCGGGCCCCTGGCTGCTGATGCGCTGATGCGAACTGTGGTCCGTCAGATGTCCCATGGCCTTCGTCGGGTCGGTGCTTTGCTTTTAATTGACTGAGTGCTGGCTCCCAGGTTTTGCTGAGGGTGCACCCGGCCACAGAATAAGGAGTATACAGAAAGGAAACTCCCGCTGCAGTCTGTCGTCCAAAATTTAATGCGCATGCGCGGAATCGGCCATCTTGAAAAGCAGTAAGCGTGTGATCACTCCCTACTCTGTGGCGTGGTAATGCGCCGTCTTTGCTTGTTAATTGTGTATTTTAACAGCCTGAATCGCATAAAAGTAAACAAGTATTTGGTACAGTGCAGTGCAGTGAAAAGAAAGAACTGCGTGTCAGTAGTTGGAGCTGTTCCGTTTTTATTATGAGCAGCAATAAAAGAAAATGCGGCGGATGGTGTTCAGCACCTAATTGTAGCAATAATTCGAATACAAATAAGGATATAAGTTTCTTCACCTTCCCAAAAGATGCTGAGCAGTAAGTGAACGTCGCTATATGTGTAGTGAAAGTTAAATGTAATCAGTTTCGAATGAGCGCAATGTGTGCATAATTATTAAAAGTAGACTTGCTGCTTTTCTTGACGATAACTCTCGCTGTTGCTGTTGCTGCAGCAGTTCAACAGCATAGAAATGTTGAAGTACATTTATATTTTATAAGTTTAACGTTGCAGGGAATAATATAAAATGAATGACAAAGAATAGTGCGTAAGTAGACAGGTAAAATTTTACTTACGGCATTGGAGGCGTAGTGTGCTAATGATGATAACGAATGCTCTTCGAATACTCAAACAAATAGATTAAGGGGAATAATTATTTTATGCTGTTCCTGCTATGTGGTTGACAGATTCCTCTATATGCCCTTCTCCGATCAGTAAATTAATGATACTCCAAAAGCAAATACAACTTTTATATATGCCCAGACGTCATTAGTTCTGTGTAATCACGTTGTACTGCTAAGTCTGACGCAATATTTTGTGCGAATTTATTCGTGTCAAATAAAACCTGGCAGTTGTATAGTCACTTTCTTGTTTATAACTAATTTCCCAAACATAACTCCGCATTATTTGGGATTTTTGTAGAGATAAATAAAACGATCACCGATTCCACCGTACATTTTCGTAGTTGTTATGCCTATTTTTTTTCGTTGGATTACAATTAGGTGCAAGAATAGGGCGCAAAATAAATGAGAGGATAATGAAAAGCCGTTTTCTTTCGTAAAAGTCGGTGAGATTAGCTGCAGTTCGTAAAAAGTCCATTTCCAGCCAAAGTACTAAGTGGCTATAGTTCCACGTTTACTGCTTTTCAATATGGCGTCGAGCGCAAAAAATGTTTGTCAAGCTAATGGGACCCAACTACGGGGTCATCAGTCCCTAAACTTACAAACTACTTATGAACTACTTACGAACTAGGACGGCACAAATATCCATGCCCGAGGGGGGATTCAAACCCCCGACCGTAGTGGCCGTGCTGACCGTGACTGGAGCGCCTCAGTCACCTCGGCCACCGCGGCCGGCGCGTCGAGCGCAACGCTAGGTAACATACAGATAAAAGGCGCCGCCCTCAGCTTTCCCTTCTGTATGCTCCCTATTCTGTGACCCGGCATCTCAGTTGATCAGCCCATCAGCTACACGTATTTCAGTCGCCTCCTTCAGAACACAGTCCCAAAAGACGAGAAGTACGCCATAGTATCTCTGGTATCCATGTAATGTTCCGCAACCCAGATTTTGTTGGCTGTTTCAGTTCAGTGTGCCTTCTGTATTCCTGACATCATTCTTTGAGTGTCCGTACAGTTTACCCGACGTGTGCCTTACCACATTTACATGGAAAACGGTAAACACGCGGTTTGCGGCGCCCCAACTCATCTTTTATTGTACCCAGCAGGGCACACGTTTTCTTAGTTGGGTGGAAGACACATTTGATATCGCAGCAAACCAGAATTCTGCCAATTTTGTTAGATACTTTGTCGGCATACAGCAGGCACACCACTGACGAGAAGACAATGGCGGAACCTGTAATACGCCGGCAAAGTATCTAACAAAAATCGACAGAATTCTGTTTCTCTGTAACATAAAACGTGTCTTCCACCCATCTCCGAAAACGCTTACCCTGCTAGGTACAGTAAAAGATGAGCTGAGGCTCCGAATGAAGTAAGGCATACATCGGGCAAACTGTATGGACAATCGAAGAAAGATGCCAGGCACACTGAACTGAAGCAGCCAACAAGCTACGGTTGCGGAACATTACATTGGACTTCTTCCCCTCCCTAGCAGCCATAACCCTAAGGGGTCCCATCACCTGCTTAACTTTGGAGTTTCCAGCAACTAAAAAACCCATCCTCTGTGAGTGCCCGGATCTTGCAGGCAGAGAGGTGGCTACAGGACAAGCGACACCATCTGTGTCAGGAACACCCTCTGCCCCAGACAGAGTCTCGAATCTGTTCATAATACTAACCGGGTAGGCCTCCACTTCGGTCCACTGGGAAGCCTTACGCCGCCTGGCCGCCTGACCTCCCAATCCACCATGGATTGGGAGGCGACCCCCTCATGGGCAGTGACCTCGCTGGCCACAGCCACAGGTCGATCGGAGGGCACAACAGACGCACTGGGCGTCTGCTGCACCCTCGCGAGCGACCCACAACAGCGGCGCCCACCCACCACAGTCTCAAGCACTGGCAGCGAAGCCAACGCCGCCTGAAGCTGCGAGCGAAGAGTCACCAACTCGGCCTGCATCCGCTCACAGCAGTCACAGTTCCTAGCCATTCTAAAAACCTAAGTATGTTCCAAATAAGTACGACTATTGTGATTTAAACTGAGGGAGCAGGCCGCGGTGGCCGAGGAGACTGAGGCGCTTCGGTCACGGTCTGCACGGCCACTACGGTCGGGAGTTCGAATCCCCCCTCGGGCTTGGATATTTGTGCCGTCTTTAGTATAAGGTAGTTCATAAGTAGTTTGTAAGTTTAGGGACTGATGACCCCTTAGTTAAGTCCCATAAGCTTAACAAACATTTGAACATTTTGAAACTGTGGGAGAATACACTAAACTGTAACTTTGACACAAATCTTAGTATACGCACGAGGACACAAAACTGTTCCTTTGATGTGAAGCTGACTAATTATAAGATCGAGGACACAAAAGTTTGATAAACAGTGAGCTTCGAAAAATATGTACCTAGCACTGAACTGTTTATTAACGGCGAATCTGAAAAATATGTACACGAGCTAATAAATCAAAATATCACCACTGATCTGTCAACTAAATGCGATTTTGAATAAGCAAACACGAGAGCACACAAATATTTGCTGAACTGTAAGAGAAAGAACACACGAAATGAAAACAAGTTGGTTCTAGAAGAAGCCAGTTAACTTACAGTAACGAGCTGCCTGCTGCGCAACGCGTGTGTACTTGCTGGCGGTCACTGAGCATCTGAAGTGTATGATTACCAACCGCAAGTACGATCACAACAAAACAATGCCAGCGAGTGGCGAATTTACACAGCGAATGAATACAATGGACTGTTAAGAGATTTTAATAGTCTGTGGTAAGGAGTAGAAATACATTTTTGCCTTCTAGTGTTGTAACAATGAATGTTTTATCTACGTTTTGTTTCTGGTAAATTCTATTTAAAGTAAAATGTAGTATATGTATAGGTTTATGACAGTCATGATATTTACTTCAAACAAAGGTTTGCAGTGTGTTGTATACAAGGAATCTAAAATTGCCCTAATAGCTTTCCTCTGCATCGTCAGGATGTCATGGACAGAACCTGGGTTTCCCCATAAAATAATGCCTTATGTTAATACACCTTCGAACAATGAAAAATAGGATGTTCTAACATACTTTTCAGTTACACAATCCATAAATTGCCTTAACAAATAAGTCACTCCAGACAACTTACCGCTTACATGTTATACAGGGTGTCCCAGCTATCGTGTCCGCCCAAAATATCTCTGGAACAATAACAGGTATTGGAAAACGACTCAGGCGAGAACCCATTGCTGCTCAGGACGTGCGCTAGGCGCGTGTTTCGCTCATTTCAAGAGTCAACTTCGCGTCGCAATATCTCGGGATGTAATTAGAATATTGCGATGCAATCAAAGCCATTGTTTATGTGATTTGTCATGCTATGGATTGCTGAAGAAAAAATATAGGGTGTCCATTTAAAAAAAAAATCATAAGTTTGTGTTAAAAAACACATTTGCTTTCGTTTCAGAATGTTTCCAAATATGTACATTCATGGGCCCCAGCCGTACATTGATACCGGTGAAAGTCGTTTTCCAATAGCTGTTATTGTTCCAGAGATATTTTTGGTGGACAAGATAGCTGGGACACCCTGTATATGTTGATCTGAAAGATTTATTATACAAATATACCCCAAAAAGTAACATAACCAGGATCATCTGATGGAAGCTTATCTTTTAGACTAAAAATCATTTTTGTCTTTGCTCATCATTTAGTAGGAAGCCATTTGCCTAAACTAGTAAGATGATTGATTCATTGTCTGTGCAACACAAGCTTTCAGGCTATTGATATCGATGCTACAGCGAAGGAAAATTGGGTCATCTGCGTATAGAATTTTAGTGGACTGTTAATTATTTTCCAGACAATTTTGCACTTATTGGTGGAATTTTCAATACTGTTGAAACTGTGTACTTTTTGGTTTCCACAATGGCTTTTTTAAACTCATTCCTGCTTTTAACATAGGTTAATCTTGCATAGTCAGTCTTCAGTTCTCTTTTGTGTGTGTGTGTGTGTGGGGGGGGGGGTATTGCAGAACATCACAACTTCGTTTTTCTTCTTTGTTAGCTGTAACAGTATGGTGTGTGCTACGAATTTTGCTTATTTTTACACTTACTTTTGTGACCTTTGCCAATTATTTTACATTTCTTTATGGGAATAAATTGCTTTAAAAACCTTTCAAATATTAGCTTTTCTGGCGAATCATTACCTAAACTATATTGTGTGCCTCCACAAAGTGGCGTAACTAGGACTTGGTTGGGGGGGGGGGGATAGATCTGCTTGACGAGCAAAATTTCAGTCAGTTTCCAGAAAGACTACTAACTACCACTCCCGTTGAAGACACTATTTCACTCCCATCCAATGAAAGCTTATGGTAAAACACCCCAAGTTTCCAATCTTTACCTTTACCAGATTGCTGTTATACTTTTTTTTTGGGGGGGGGGGGGTCTATCCCCCTCAACCCCCCCATAGTTACGCCACGGCCACCACAGCATTGGCCAAACCAGTCTTTGTTGGTAAGGGCCTGACAAAATCTGACAATTTTATCATTTGTGACAGGTCTGGTAAATTACCTCCTTTGATACAGGCATTTCAATATTATTCTTATCAGCACAAAACTTTCATAATTTAAAGGCACAGATCACGATCTGAGAATGGGAATACTATCACATCACTTGAGTCTTTTGTAGTTTCAGAATTTACAAAAAGATTATAAAGACATGCTTTGTATCTTGTGGGTCTGTTTGTTATTGATGAAAGGTAAATTATACTTTCTTAAAATATTTTTGAGCTTGGTAACACTGTTTGGGTGATGTTAAATCAATATCTGCCTTAATGCCACCAACTATTACTATGTCATAAATTGAGCATTTTTTCTTGCTACATACGTCTAGCAGCATGTCCAGGTTTTCTACAAATACGCTAATGGTACCCTTAGTTGATCAGTATAAGGATATTACTATTAAATTAAAATTGTCAGTAACTATAGCAGTAACCTTAAAATTCAGTTTATTACATAAATAATCTAGATCAACTTCAAGCAATTTGTTGACTAGTTAATGTGCACTGCCGAAAACAATGAGGGAATCAGTTGAGATATCTAGGTTCTGAAGAATTGTCATTGGCAGAATGAACGAAAATGGTTCGACGTCTTTCTGTCAATTCTATGGAGTGGAGTCAACAACAATAAGGCAAATGAGATAGGAGCAACAACAAAATGTTGCTGCCAAAGGGGATGGTGTTGACTTGTGTTTACTCTGTCAAATCAATTACACAAGCAGTTGGGTTCAGATAGTGTAGTGAGCAACAACAACATGGCTTACCCAAAGCTATAGCATGGAAAACCACAAGAAGGTAGGAAACAGGACAGACACGGAGGGAGGTGGCTGCAGCTATTGGAGTGTCCTAAAGTGCAATTTCCAGGACCTGGACGTGATTTAAGACAACATCAGCAAGATATAAGCATTATCTCCAGTTCGTCTACATCTACATACATACTCCGCAATTCACCGTAAGGTGCGTGGTGGAGGGTACACTGTACCACAACTAGGCATTTCCTTTCCTATTCCACTCCCAAATTGAACGAGGAAAAAAAGAATTCCTATATGCCTCCGTACGAGCCCTAATTTCTCTTATCTTGTCTTTGTGATCTTTACGCGAAATGTTAGTAGGCGGCAGCAAGATCTTACTACACTCAGCTTCAAATTCCGGCCCTCTAAATTTACTTAACAGAAATTCACGAAAAGAACGTCGTCTTTCTTCCAGCGATCCCCAATTGAGTTGCCGGAGCATTTCCGTGACACTCGCGCATTGGTCGAACCTACCGGTAACAAATCTAGCTGCTCGCCTCTGAACCGCCTCTATGTCTTCCTTCAAACCGATCTGCTGCGGGTCCCAAATACTTGAGCAATACTCAAGACGTGGTCGTACAAGCGTTTTATACGCGGTCTCCTTTACAGGTGAAGTACATCTTCCCAAAATTCTCCCAATAAACCGAAGTCGGCTGTCTGCCTTACTCACAACTGTCCTTACATGCTCGTTCCATTTCATATCGCTCTGCAATGTTACGCCTAGATATTTGAACGACGCGACCGCATCAAGAAGCTCACTACTGATGCTGTATTCGAACATTATAGGATTGCTTTTTCTACTCATGCGCATCACCTTACATTTTTCTACATTGAGAGCTAGCTGCCATTCTTCGCACCAACTAGAAATTTTGTCTAAGTTAACCTGTATGCTATTACAGTCGGTTACAGACGACACCGTTCCATACAAAACAGCATCATCAGCAAACAGCCGCAAATTACAACTTACTCTGTCCATCAGATCATTTATATAGATAGAAAATAATAGCGGTGCCCTGGGGCACGCCTGACGATACACTCGCCTCTGATGAACACTCGCCGTCGAGAACAACGTACTGCGTTCTATTACTTAGGAAGTCTTCCAGCCAGTCACAAATCTGACCTATTCCATAAGCTCGTATCTTCGTTAGCAGTCTGCAGTGTGGCACCGTGTCGAACGCCTTTTTGAAGTCGAGAAAAACACAATCCGCCTGTTGCCCTTCGTCCATGGCTCGCAAGATGTCAAGTGAGAAAAGGGCAAGCTGAGTTTCACATGAACGGTGTTTCCTAAACCCGTGCTGATTCATGGAAAGAAGCTTTTCCGTTTCAAGGAAATTTACTACATTCGAACTGAGAATATGCTCCAAAATTCTACATGAAACCGATGTCAACGATATTGGCCTGTAATTTTATGGGTCAGTTCTCTTTCCTTTCTTATACACGGGAGTCACCTGCGCTTTTTTCCAATCACTAGGAACTTTGCGCTGAATTAAAGATTCGCTATAAATGCAAGCTAAGTAGGGGGCCAATGCCGCAGAATAGTCTTTGTAAAACCGAACTGGTATTCCATCCGGACCAGCAGACTTTTTCGTATTAATCTCTCTCAGCTGCTACTCTACACCGGAAATACCTATTGCTATGTCCCCCATTTCGCAATTAGTACGTTGATAAAATGATGGTATATTTGTGCGGTCCTCCTGCGTGAAAGATTTCTTAAAGGTTAAATTTAGAACTTCAGCTTTCCGTTTGCTTTCTTCTATTACTGATCAACGAGTGACTGGACAGTGGGCTTTGACCCGCTTATCGATTTTACATAGGACCAGAATTTTTTCGGGTTCTCGGAAAGATCTTTTGCTAAGGTATGGCTGTGATAATTATTGTATGCTTCACGCATCGATCTTTTTATAGACGCACGAATCTCTACTAACTTTTGCCTGTCATCATTTGCGTGTTCTTTTTTGAATCGAGAGTGCAACAGCATTTGCTTTCTCAGCAGCTTTCTAACATTATTATTATACCACGGTGGATCTTTTCCATCCTTAATCGTCTTTACTGGCACATATTTCTCTAACCCTTCATTAACAATGCACTTAAATTTAGTCCACAATTCCTCTACATCCATAGTCCCGGAATTAAACGATGCCCATTCATTTTCTAAGTGCGATCGTAACATTTGCTTGTCGGCTCTTCCCAACAAAAACACGCTCCTAGCCTTCTTGACTGGTTTATGAAGTTTGGTCACCATCGACGCTATGACGATATCATGATCACTAATTCCTGTCTCTACACAGACATCGTTAATAAGGTCAGGCCTGTTTGTGGCTATAAGGTCTAGAATATTTCAATTGCGCGTGGGTTGCCGGTTTAACTACTCAAGACAGTTTTCGGAGAATGTGTCCAAAAGTAGCTCGCAAGACTGCTTGTCTGTGCCGCCTGAAATGTAACTAGCGAGGTCCCAATCTATACTCTTAAGGTTGAAGTCACCTCCGACTAATATTACATGGCCCGGATACCTATGCACTACCTGGTGTAGATTTTCCTTGAATGATTCTAAAAGTGCTACAGCAGCACTGGGGGGCCGGTAAAAACACCCAACTATTAACTTTACTTTTTTTAGACCTGTTATGCGTGCCCAGATAACTTCACAATTACTTTCAACCTCGATCTCAGTAGAAACAATATCTTTGTCCACAGCGATGAACACTCCTCCTCCAGTTGTATCAGATCTATCTTTCCGATATACATTCCACGCTTCAGTAAATATTTCTGAACTTGCCACATCATCATTTAGCCAGCTTTCGGTGCCTAAAACTATCTGAGCGCAATAACTTCCATGCAGCGCTGCAAATTCGGGAACTTTGTTTCTAATACTCTGTAAGTTCGCGGCTAATATTTTTATGTTCGAATTTTTGTTCCGAACGTGGCCTGAATTCGCTGTTTGAATGCTGACAGGCGAGTGCTCATCAGAGTTAGCGCCTAGCCTAAAGAACCCCCATGTGCACTCCACAAGTACTCTGCTACCCGAGTAGCCGCTTCCTTAGTGTAGTGCACCCCTGATCTATCTAGGGGCACCCTACAATTCCCCACCCGATAACGCAGATCCAGAAATCTGCAGTTAACAGACGATGCAACGCACTATCCACGCAGCAACAGGACGTGCAATATCGACACAAACAGCGCAAAACTTCCTTCAGGAATGTGGCATCTATGCACAGAGACCACTGGTGTGTGTCCCATCAAAACCAGGACACCATTTACCCTGCAGAAACTTGGCGAAGAAACATCAGGATTGAATTTATTGTGACCTCAGGATGCTGTCGTAGAAGGAGGTGGAGCGTGACCGGCAAGGATGTGGACAAGGTCTGCAACTAAAAGAAGTGA
Organism: Locusta migratoria; assembly: GCA_026315105.1. Classification (NCBI taxonomy): domain Eukaryota; kingdom Metazoa; phylum Arthropoda; class Insecta; order Orthoptera; family Acrididae; genus Locusta; species Locusta migratoria. Next base: position 75,667,095 of record CM048755.1, on the reverse strand, counting down.
TTAGTCCTCAAAGAATTTATTGACAGAAGTAATCAATACTTACTTATCTTTGATGTGCTTGTGTCGGTACAAACTTCTACACAATAGAAAACTGTTCTGGCTCGTGGATAGACAGAAGCACAGACAAATATATACAGACGGGAAACTTCCGTAAGGGCCCGGTCCTACGCTCTGGGGTGCGTGGAGGAAGGGTTTCCAGCAGTTCCGTAAGATGTCCCATGATGGCGCTGCGGTCAGAAGCAGCTCTTTAAACTGGCCAGAGCAGGCGGCAGTTAGCGGCTGCCCCCACCACCACCTCCCCTCAAACGCCAGCAAGCTGGACACAGCCGTGGCCTCATGGCAGGCGGCACAAGCTCTCCCCTCAGCCTCCCCTCCACGCTACCCTCTGACGTGCGAGAGGCACCCTAAGCCAGCGATCCGCCTGACACCTGCTAGCATCTTACGGAATTACGAGGGGAGCGTAGGACAGTGGTTTAGGGGAGGCTTCTTCTCTGTATATGTTACTCTGTGACAGAAGGTTGGCTCTTCCTGGAAGCATCGTATTCCCAGGCGTGCCCTGTACTTACTGGGACTTCTATACTCCCCTGTACTGACTGTCGTGGCTGTGGTGCGCCGCCATATCTACGTGAGCCCCCTTCTTCCTATTGACCGCGTGCGAAGCGGGCAACGAGGTAACGATACTGTGGGCACCCCTGGCGACCAAAGTACTGTGGAGTGACTTATCGCCTGTTCCTGAAGTTGCGGAACGACTTCTGTAGACCGCCAGCATTGTGGCGAATAGCGTTGCCACAACCAGATAGCCGTTGCCTCATCTGGAGAGAATGTGGAACAATCCTACTTATGTGCAGTAAACATCACCATATCTTGGTGGTGGGTGAATGGTGTGGGCAGGAGTCAGTATTGGGGAACATAAAGACCTCTATGTAGTTCATAATGGTGTGTTGACTCCTCAGAGGTATAGAGACAAGATCGTTCGACGTTTTGTTGTGCCCTATGCTGGTGCCATAGGAGATGGATTCCTTCTGGTGGACGATAACGCTCGTCCCCACAGAAGTACACTCGTGTACAACATGCTTGAAGCTGGGGGAATTGAACAAATAGAGTGGCCAGCTCCTTTGTCGTTCTTAAGCCAGTTTGAGAATGTCTGGGATGCACTTGGAAGACACACTGCAACCAGATAAGCACCTTCCACAATGGTTGCAGAGCTGTATATTGCACTCGTGGAAGAATGGCCAAATATCCCACAAGAGCTGATTGATAACCTCATACTGTGTGCAACTGTACTGGCTGTCCGAGGTGATCAGACACCGTATTTGAGGGCAATGTGAATGACGTTTTCGCTGTTGTGGTAGTCTATGGTGCCTCACTCTAAGTAAACACCATGTAAACTTCAAGTAAAGACTTGAGACAGCAAAATATCGTACTGTATCACACATAAATTGCAATTACAACCAGTATCTGGATAAAATACGTTACCATATGTCTAATGTGTACGATGTCTCCCCTGATCCCCTAATTGTTTTGATTAGTGTAGATTGCCATGCTCCCTCTTATATGCAATTTTATACCATAACCGTTTGGTACGTTATAGTTCTCCAAATTGATAACTGTAAGATAACTTTCTCCAGATCATTGATCACTCAGCCAAAAAGTCAATTTCATTATCTAAACCAAAATTTTCTTATAATAATTCTTTAGCTTTTAGCCCTCGAATGTTCAGGTAGCAATTTTTAAGATAAAAATTGTCATTTTCATTAGAATAAACCTGTTCATTAAGGTCAGTAGGGGGGCAGTGATAATGCTACACGACCTAGACCTCTACCCAGAGATCATTCTGGGAATGCTGAGATCATCCTTCCAAGAATTACCCTACAATCAGTACTTTTAGTGATGTATGATGCATCCCACCACATTCATTTAGGAATCCAGAGTACCGTTTTATATTAGACAATTGCTGAACTGGTGCTCCTTACGTCAGTACCTGAGAATTGATGAACTCATGCATTAAGTCAATATTCTGAGAATTGGGAGATCTAATATTACACAAGTGTGCTCCAATATTCTGGGAATTGCGCATATGCCAGAATTGGGTGCCAGGTATGCCCACCCCCCAGGCCCTCCAACCAATGGGATGCAATGGTTGAGCACTGATGGATCATTTTCACTCAGTTATGTAGTGAAAGCACGTCCAGAACCATGCATGATGCGTTTCTTAACTGGCAAGGTTTCCGTACCATCGACAATCGATTCATCCACAAGGAAATATCGGATGCTTGATGAAGACCAAAGTTCATTGCTTGCATCACGTATCTTCACCAAACAGTGGACAACGGCATTGTATGAACTGGATGTGCGTTCACTCTTCCAACAGCTATATATATAAAATCACCTGTTTACATGAGGAAACTAGCAGTTACTAAAAATGAGTGGATGGAGTAAACAACCTGGGTTCGTAGTAAACGATTGGTCCCGTAGCAGTATTGATAATCAAGCTCAAAAAAGAAGAAATGGATCCCTGCTCCCCGACGACATTATAGAGATCGCCAAAAGAGTCACAAATTGAGGAAGTGAGGGCACTATGTCGAACAGAAGCAAAAACATTATCACAGTCGAAAAGCTATACGGCGGAAATTATGCCTGCTAAAATTAGATCAACAGCAGCGAGAAGAAACGCTTTCAGAAACGTTTAAACTGACAACCAAAGTTATGAGTAAATTCGCAAACGTTAGGAAAACGAAGAGATGGTCAAGAAAAACAGGACGATGAAGAGGAAGATGACGAAGTTATTACTGAATACATTAATCAGCACGGTGTTGCACAAATAGACGAAATATATGGAGTACGTCAAGAAAAGAGCCATATAAGCTCGGGAAATTATCTAAGCGTTTAATCAAGACGTCATCTGAGGGTCCAGTGCCGAATAGTATGAAAGCTGCCATTAGAAAAGCATTGTCGAATGTTCTGAAGGAACGTGACGTGATGCACAGTGTAAATTGGCCTTAAATTGTACCCCTTTCGCCAGTTCAAAACGAGCTCACATGCGTTATAACATAGCTTTATTCGTTCTTTAGAGCTTCTCACAACACGAAATTCTCTATCTCTCTCTGCCCCACGCAGGCCTAGAGAGCCCAACGGTTGGTTAAAACGACACAATCAGTTTGAAACTCGTTTTTACATCATAACCACGATTATTTCAGTATTTCTTATTAACTTGTTGCACTTCCTATGCGAACTCTAGCCAACTACCGCAATTTTTTTTTACAAACAAGTCTCAACACCTATACCTCAAATATTAAAAGATAAATCACCTGGGTCATGACTTATATTAATTAATTAATAGTTTTCTATTCGTGGATATTAACACCAAATCAAATATACAGATAAATGTGACTGTGATGGGAACTTTCCATTCAAAAATAGTATCTCTGGAGGATGTTAAAGTAGCTGTAACTGCGCAGATTTTGGTCATTGGTCAATACAATACAGTAGATGTATCTTTAAGTGCGCAAAGTAAGTAATTGTTGTTCCAGTTTTCAATTCTGTATTTAACTGTTTTAATGCTCTCGAGTTTATTTTTTTGGTAATCACTGCTTTAACTTCAACTTCGTTTATTCGTCCCTTTTCATTTGCTTCAGTTTGTGCTGTGATCAGTCTGTGGCTGGAATAATAATTTGACGTTTGATTATCTAAGACGATGAGGCTTGTGGGGGATGTGCAAGTGATCGACTGTTCAAAAAATGTAACACTTCATAACCGTGAGTCAGCTCTTTCTCTTTATTGTGCCAATGACGAAGATTTTCTTTTGCTACGAAATCCGAACATCAAAGCCGGCATCAAATACAAGGTAGGCGCCACTCGACTGGTATCTACAATTATGTGTTGCAGTATGCTGTCAGTATTGTTACTGTCATGTTTTTAAATGTGCACCGTGTTTCTCTCTGTGTTTTAGTTGACCGTCAGTGAACGGCAGTATTATTTGTTTGTACATTATATTGAGACTCTAAGTAGTTTCATTTGTTATGTTGCATTTAACAGAAATTTTTAGTTGTCCGTGAATGCAGTGTAATCCTATTGTCTGTTGAGGCGAACAATACGGCTCCAAAATGTAGTTTTTACAATTAACGAATTAAAACATCATCCATTCTGATACGTTGATGAAAGCCGTAAACTTTGCATGTTACAACGATCATTTTAATAGAATGAGATCGTACTTTTTATCTATTTAAATACAATATATTGGTTCTTACCATAGAGGAGAAACCAAAAAATAATATTCAGTTTTCGTGTGACCTCCAGAATAATTCGTGCCACTGATAAGTTGTTGTTTACTCGTTAGTGTGTATCTTCGTTTCACTGGTCCTGTTGTCTTGTTTGAGATGCATGTTGTCAAGATGTTAAAAATTGCATCCCGTATGCCTATATATGTTTGCATTGTCAGCTGAATGGTTTTTGTTTGTTTGATTCTATGTGAAAGTATATGTTGCAATTATCTTTTTTGCTCATTCATAGTTTAAGATAGTAGTACCACACTTTTGGTTAGTGAACACCATAATGACAAGGAGCAAATTTATATCTACTTGTTAATTATCACGGAATGCTTGCCACTTATAATTTTTCACTGTACCAAACTATTGTATTAAATAGGCCTATGTCACATCTGTTGTAACATTATATGTAGCCTCATTGATGATATTTATATCCTGTGTAACTACTGACACAGTAGTTCCTGGTACATTCTCACAACATTTTTGCAATATTAGGCAGTAGTCTGAATAGTTTAATGTGGCAAGTCATTTTAGCTGAAGATAAATTTAAGTCTGATATTACACTCAGAATGGGAGCTGGGGGGGGGGGGGTGCAGTTCAAATGTGTTTTATGTACTGTCAACTACAAACCTACCTGCGAGGGGGCAGTTTTAGATACAGTACAATATGTTTCTCATATTAGCCTACTGTCTAACAGATTAAATTTTACTTGCAGTAGCAGCTTAGTAGTGTGCTATTGTTGGTGGCAGTGAAATGTTTGCTTTACAAGGCTATACACATGAGAGTAGGCGTACATGAAAGAACCTGTCAACCATAAAGAAGCAACAGCATTATTTATTTCATGGTCAACCCAAATGATTGTTCTCCTCAGTGGTGTTTCTGCCAGGGGGCGTCATCTGTAATATGGAGGTGGCCTTCCTGGTGGCTGTAGAGTGTACAGGGTGCAGTTGTCTGCAAGTCGTTGCTCATGGTGGCACTGATGACTCCTGTCACTGGGGTTCTGAGTACATCCCCAGATCATACAAGCCGCTGGTGGAACTGAAGAAGACTGCTAGCCTTTTGCGTGGGATTCAAGCAGAACTTTCAGTTTGCAGCATATTCCCAGAATGGATTGGGGTCCTTTGGTTTGGAGCAGAGTGGAGGGCCACTACCAAAGGCTTTGTCGACTCTCAAATAATTCTCAGGGCTGAGAGTTGGCTGAATCTCAACATAGGAAGCTCTGAAGTATTTAGCGAAGAGTTGCATGTATATTACAAAACTAGTTTGGGTACAATTAGTGTTCATTACAGTTTACAATAAGATTGATTCTAGTAAGTTCAAAATTGAGAGTGACTGTGAGGTTATCTGGATGCATATAACAGTTACATGTGAAATCAAGTTAATGGTTGGCTGTTTTTACCAGCCCCCGGTTCCATCATCATGGTGCTAGAGTCATTCGAAGAGAGTTTGGGCCTAGTGGTGCAAAGGTATCTGGACCGTACATTATCAATTGGCAATGACTTCATCATGCCGAGTACAGACTGGGACTTATATTGTTTCACTACAGGGAGTACAGGAAAGCAGTCTTGTGATCTACTGTTGAGAACGATTTCTGAACACTAAGCAGCTAAATTGTCAGCCCACACGCAATGGCAATATTTTATATACGAGGTGCGTCCAGAAAGTAAGTCCGCTGCAGCGTTGCGATTGCAGTTCCGCGCATGCGCTGTAGACAATGTGTATCAAGGATAACAACGTGCGCCATTTGTTGTGCTTGTTTGAAATGTCGGCGTTGATTGATAATCCCGCCGCTTGTGAAATCAGGTCGGTTATTCGGTTTCTGAATGCGAGGAAAGTGAAACCAAGTGAAATTTATCGGCAAATTTGCAGTGTTTATGGACCAAATGTGATGAGTGATTCGAGGCGTAGTGATGTGCACGATGAAGAACAAAGTGGGCGTTCACCTTTGGTTACAGAAGAACTGGTTCAAGCGATTGATGACAAGATCCAGGAAAGCTGTAAATTTACAATTAGTGCTCTCGCTATGGACTTCCCCCAAATTTCACTGTTTCCAACTGGTTAAAGACACATACGGCAGGTTTCTATGAAGAAGGTGTACAAAACGTGGTGCCATGCTATGACAAATGCTGGCAAAATTTCGGCAGTTATGTGGAAAAGTAGTTTAAGAGTTGTAGAATTTTGTGCAATGAAATTTTCTTCTGTTTCTGTGTACAATTTCATTTTATTACCAAACAGAATTTACTTTCTGGACGTGCCTCGTATTATAGCTACAAACAGGCCAGACCTCATCAATGTCGTCACTGTAGAGTCAGGGGTTAGTGATCATGATGTTTTCTAGCAGCAATGGCCACAAAAGTTAATAAATCAGTTAAGAAGGCTAGGAGAGTGTTTGTGGTAGAAAGAGCGTATAAGCAGTTGTTAGCGTCCCACTTAAGGAATGAATGGACATTGTTTAGTTTCGGTACGGTGAACATGAGGAATTATAGACAAAATTTAAATGCATTGAAAATAAAGTGCTGGAGAATATGTGCCGACAAAGTGGATTAAGAATGTAAAAGACCACTGTGGTTAAATAGTAATATTTGACAAATAATGAGAAGGCAAAGTCAGTTGCACTCTTGGTCCAAGAAATGGTCAAGCACATCAAATCAGGCAAAAGTTAGTCAAGATTCGCACTTATATAAAAAGATCTATTCACAAATAATTCAATAACTATAACCTTCATACCTTAGCAAAAGATCTTGTCGAGAACCTGAAAAAATTCTGGTCCGGCCTAAAATTGCTAGGCAGATCAAAGGTCTCTATCCGGTCAGTCGTTGATCATTCTGGTGTGCTAATAGAGGACAGAAAAATGAAGACCAAAGGTTGAAATTTAACTTTTCAGAATAATTCATGCAGGAGGACCATTCAAATGTACCTTCATCTGATGGTCACTCTATCTGCCAAATGGAGGACGACATAGTAACAGGCAAAGCCAGTGTAAAGAAGCAACTGAAAGAGTTGGGGTTGGGGTCTCCAGGTCCAGATGGGGTATCAGTTCGTTTTTACAGAGATTGCTCAGTGGCTTTGGACCCTTAGTTAGCTTGCATTTATTGTGAATCTTTGATCCAGTTCAAAGTGACCAGGTAACTCCGATGTATGAGAAAGGCAAAAGAACTGATACAATTACAGACCTATAACATTAACATCAGTTTGTTGTAGAATTCTTGAACATGTTCTTAATTCTAAATATAGTAAATTTTCTTGAGACATAAAAGCTTCTGAAACTTCCTGGCAGATTAAAATTGTGTGCCGGAACCGGGACTCGAACCTGGGACCTTTGCCTTTCGCGGGCAAGCGCTCTACCACTGAGGTACCCCGACACGACTCACGATGCCGCCTCACAACTTTACTTCCGCCAGTACCTCGCCTCCTACTTTCCAAACTTCACAGAAGCTCTCCTGCAAACACGCAAGACTAGCACTCCTGGAAGAAAGGATATGGTGGAGACATGGCTTAGCCACAGCCTAAGAGATGTTTCCAGAATGAAACTTTCACTCTAGCGGAGTGTGCGCTGATATGGAAACATCTCTTAGGCTGTGGCTAAGCCATGTCTCCACCATATCCTTTCTTCCAGGAGTGCTAGTCTTGCGTGTTTGCAGGAGAGCTTCTGTGAAGTTTGGAAAGTAGGAGGCGAGGTACTGGCGGAAGTAAAGTTGTGAGGCGGCATCGTGAGTCGTGTCGGGGTAGCTCAGTGGTAGAGCGCTTGCCCGCGAAAGGCAAAGGTCCCAGGTTCGAGTCCCGGTTCCGGCACACAATTTTAATCTGCCAGGAAGTTTCATATCAGCGCACACTCCGCTGCAGAGTGAAAGTTTCATTCTGGATAAAAGCTTCTGTCCATGCATTACAAGGGCTTTAGGAAGCATCGATCATGTGAAACTAAGGTTGCACTTTTCTCTCGTGGTATTATGTGAGCTATGAATAAAGAGCAAAATGCAGACTACATATTTATTGATTTTGAAAGGCATTTGACATGGTACCGCACTTTTTGGAGTGGCACTGTCATCAGGAAGCATGGAGTGGGTTGGGTTGTTTGGTTGGGTTAGGGGGACTAAACTACTGAGGTTATCAGTCCCCCGATGGGGAGGGGAAGGAGTAAGGATAGGAAAGGAGGGGAGGGGGAAAGAAAATGCAGTCCGGGAAGTATAGAAGGTAGGAAGACTGCATTAGCTCAGGGCCCCGTGCTCGCCAAGCATGTACTCACGAAAGAACCGTGAGCCCCCTGGGGGGAAGCATGGAGTGCTGATAAATAATGTCATGTTGTGTTTGGGCACGAGTTGTAGTTTTGTGTTACTCTGGACTTCTGTTATTGGCAAGTATGGCAGTAACCTGGAGAGGGCTCACAGTCTGCCAATGTTTTGAAGAAGCACGGCAGTGTTACTTCTAGTCAGATGGTGTGGGGAGCCATTGGGTATGGCTTCTGATAATGATAGAAGAAATCTTACAGCACAATGGTTTGTGACACATGTCCTGCATCCTCATGTTACCTCTCTTGTGATATTAATGTGGTGCCTTTTTTTTAAATGGGTTATTGCTGATTTGCATGTGGTGCTGGTCTGATATTGAGGTACTCTCACAGTTGGTCAAATGCCCACCCATGACCTCCGTAGAAAGTTTGTGGAACCAGCTGAACTATCGTACCTTTGCCAGTGTACAGGATATTGTGGACCAGTTACAAAAGTTGTGAACCATCATGCTTCAGGAGAGGATACAATGGTTTTGACATCCTGCCTAATCAAATCAGTGTATACAATACTGATAAGTGGGTGCATATTGTCAAGTTCTGTAAACTTGAATCAATATTTTTAATCGGTGAAATAGTTTCTTGTACCTTTTCAACCTGTGAAGTATTGTATTGTTTCCACATCCTGTTGCTTTTTACTTTGCATATACTAGTAGTATACTTTTCACTAATACTCTACTTGTGTTTAATATTATTTGATGGGATACTTCACTGTGGATCTTGTAGGTGAAGCCTTCAAATTTATTTCCACCTCATAGAATAAGATGAATGCACGGCACCCCTCCTGCAAGCCCTGGAAGGCGGTCTTCTGCCTGGCTGCTTCTTCAGACCCCAGTGACAGTAGTGCGAATTTATTCGGTCCACCTCACTGCTACTGTGCTACACCTGTTCACTGATGCTGTTCTGATGTTGTTCTGTGCTCAGGAACTGATTCATCCAGGCACTATTTCCCTGCCTGGAATCTGCATGGTTGTGTTAAAATACCTGAGGTGTGGCAGCTGGTTATGCTCATCTCCCCAGATGGCGTGCTGGTAGATCATTGTCTTGTAGACTGTGATGTTCTTGCTGTGGATGGCCAGGTGAGCAGTTTCCTTGGCATGATGTTGTAGTCTTCAACCATACTTAGGCTCATCACATACAACTTCTGCTGCTGGCATTATTTTAAGTCACAGTGGTGGTTAAAGGAGGCAGACTGCCTGACTTGGGGGACTGATGACCTCCGCAGTTTTGTCCCCTTAAAACATCAAACCAACCAACCAACTGCCTGACTGCATTGTAGAAGTTCCAACTGACTGTAACGGACTAAAGAGACTATCGATTTCTGCTAGTCGTAGATTGTGTGCACATCAAGTGTACAGTTATACTTCAGATGCAAAGTGCCTCCTGTAGACCCAGCCCGAAGTATTTGTATCGTTTTGGTTGCGTCATCTGATGTTATGCTTAAGCCGGTGTTCTTTTGTCATCTGTACATGATACCACTGACCACGCATGTGGCCGGCCTTGTCACCTCGGCTCTGTTTGCTAATGGTTGCTAATGAAACACACTAGTTTTAATGTTTATGGTATCTCTTATTGCCCCTACACATCTGCCTTTCCCTGTGCCTCTACAATTCAGTTTCTCCACCCCCATGAAACACAGAAATTGCCAGGGTGTGGAGGCTTGTGTGCCTCAGCGATACCAATAGCCAGGCCGTATGTGCAATCACAACGGTAGGATGTCTCTGGAGAGACCGGGAAAATGTGGTTCCTGGAGAGGGGCAGCATCCTTTCCAGTAGTTGCAGGGGCAACATTCTTGACGATTGACTGTTCTGGCCTTGTAACATCAGCTAATGTGGCTTTGCCATTTACTTACTGTGAATGACTGAAAGCAAGGGGATACTACAGCTGTTAATTTTCCTAAGGACATGCAACTCTACTGTATGAATATATGCTAATGGCATCCTCTTGGGTAAAATATTCTCAAAGTAAAATAGTCCTCCATTTGGATCTCGAGGTGGGAACTACTCAGGAGGATGTGGTCATAAGAAAAGACAATATTGGTGTTCTACGGATTGGAGTGTGAATTGTTAGAGACTTAATTGGGCAGGGAGGTTAGAAAATTTAAAAAAGGTAAATGGACAGGTTTAAGTTATAGTGGCTATTGGTGAATTTTGATGGAAAGATGACCAGGTGTTCTGGTTAGACGAGTACAAGGTTACTAATATTGTTTGGGGGTATTACAGGAGTGAATCTAATAATGAATGAAAAAATAGGAATATGGGTAAACTACTATGAGCAGTGCAGTGACTGCATTATCGTAGTCAAGATAGATATGAAGCTAACACTGACCACAGGAGTAAAAGTTTGTCTGCCAACTAGCTCTGCCGATAATGAGGAGATTGAAAAAATGTATGACAAGATAAAAGAAGTCACTCAGACAGTTAAGGGAGATGGAAAATTTTATCATCATGGGAGACTGCAACTCAGTAGTGGGGAAAGGTAAGGGAAGGAAAAATACTAGGTGTGTTTTGTCGTCCTCTTCACCATGTGATTTGTCCATCCCGGCCTGTCTTCCAGGAAAGGTTCCATCAGGAAGCGATGGGATGTCTTGACATCTAAAACAGCTATACAGATTAGTAATACAAGTCTATTTATGATTATGTAAAAAAATTACTAAACTTATAATCTCTCTGTCTCTTCTCTTCTTGCGGGGTCTTCCTCAATGCTAGCTGCGCCGAGTCCTAGTGACTGCCTATTTCGGAGCTGAGTTCAGATGGGCTCTTCCAGAAGCATGTCAGCCTAGATATAGCCACTTGTAGAGGGCGCGCTTCTAGGTTTCTCCCTCCAGGAGGCGCGATGCTGGCATGTGATTGGCTGCTGGTCATCCGTTGCCTTCTCCACGATCGTTCTTGTGTGTTTGGCACTGACTTTACGTCACAATGAGGTGAATGTGGACTGTGGATAAGGAATGAAAGAGGAATCTGCCTGGTAGAATTTTGCTTGGAACGTAATCATAGTAAACATTTGGTTTCGGAAACATGAAAGATGGTTGTATACATGGAATATACCAGCAGACACTGGAAGGTGTCAGATAATTTTGTAATGGTAAGACAGATTTCGGAACCAGTTTTGAAACTGTGAGACATTTCCAGGGGCAGATATAGACTATGACCACTTATAATTGGTTATGAACTGTAAACTGAAGTAGGGAAATAAGATGGGACCTGGATAAATTAAAGGAACCTGACATTCTTGAGAATTTCACAGGGAACTTTGGGCAACAATTGACAGAAACGGGGGGGGGGGGGGGGGATTAAGACAGTAGAAGAGGAATGGGTGACTTTGAGAGATGAAATAGTGAAGGCAGCAGAGGACAACATAGGTAGAAATGAAAGACCTACAAAAAATCCTTGGATATCACAGGAAATACTAAAGTTAACTGATGACATGAGAAAATATGAAAATGCATTAAATGGAGTACAAACAACTAAAAGTGAGATTGACAGGAAGGGCAAAATGGCCAAGCAAGAGTGGCTAAGGGGCAGATGCGAATCTGCAGAAGAATGTACAATCATGGGAAAGAGAGATATCACCTACAGGAAAATAAAATAGATTCAGGAGAAAGGAAGAGCATCTGTTTGAATGTCAAGAGCTCAAATGGAAAACCAGTTCTGAGCAGAGAGGGGAAGGCTGAAAGGTGGAAGGAATTTGATGTTTGAGACAATATTGTAGTAAGGGAAGAGTAAGTAAATGAAGATGAAACAGGAGTTACTCCACTGAGAGAATTCCCTCAGAGCTATTGATATCCCTGGGAGAGCCAGCCATGACAAAAAGGTTTCATCTGGTTTGTAAGATGTAGGGGAGATGCTAATACTCTTGGACTTAGAGAACTAATCCCTATTTCAAAGAAAGCAAGTACAGACAGGTGAGAAAATTACAGAACCATATGTCATACGGGGAGATCAGTTTGGATTTGGGAGAAATGTAGAAGCACTTAAGGCAATACTCGCATTACAACTTATCTTAGAAGATAAGCAAACCCATATTTCTAGCTTTTCTAGTTTTGGAGAAAGCTTTTGACTATGCTGATTTGAATACATTCTTTCAAATTCAGAAGTCAGCAGGGGCAAAATATAGGGACTGGAAGGTTATTTACAACTTGTACAAAAGCCAGGCAGCAGCATGAAAGGAAAGCATTGGTTGGGAAGGGAATAAGACAGGGTTGTAGTGTTTTTCCTACATTATTCAATCTGTACATTGAGCAGGCTGTGAAGGAAAGCAAGGAGAAATTTGGAAAAAGCATTAAAGTTCAAGTTGAAGAATAAAAACTTTACTTTTTGCTGATGTCATTGTAATTTTGTTAGAGGCAGTAAAAGACCTGGAAGAGCAATGGGGTGGAATGAACAGTGTCTTGAAAGGAGGGCATAAGATGAACATTTACAAAGGTAATGGTACATTTAATTCCTTCTATTGCTATTTTTGATTCCTCGTTTTAGTGATATTCTGAAATTATCCTCATTGGGACCTCTTTTAACCTTGTCTTTTTTAAGTTACTCTAGGGTCAGAATCGGGCACTAATGACCAATGAAGTTGTGCACCCTAAAACCAGAGAGAGAGAGAGAGAGAGAGAGAGAGAGAGAGAGAGAGGTCTAAGCAAATTGGGCAAAGCTGAAGGAATTACATTAGGTAACAAAACAATAAAGGTGGTAGATGAATTTTGTTACTTTGGCAGTAAAATAACAAATGAGGGTCAAAGCACAGAGGATGTAAAATGCAGAACAGCAATGGGAAGAAGAGAATTTCTGAAAAAGAGAAATTTAAACATTGAATATTAATTTAAATGTTAGGAAGTCTTTTCTGAAGGCATTTGTGTGGATTGTTGCTTTGTACGGTAGTGAAACATGGACGATAAATAGGAAGAGGATAGAAGCTTTTGAAATGTGGTGCTACAGACGAATGCTGACGATAAGGTGGGTAGATCATGTAACTAATGATGGGGTACTGAACAGAATCGGGGAGAAAAGGAATTTACAAATTCTTTAATATTATGTTCCACATGGGCTAGTGCAATACACTGTTGCATTTTTGCTGTAGGCAAGCTCCATAGGTGCGTGAAGACAACATGCTTAATAACTTGAGGTAATTCACTCTGGCTTGTTAGTGTTACAGCAATGTGTAGTGCAGTGTGCATGAGTGACATGGAGAACCGGTTTTATGATGAATGAAACTTTCACTCTGCAGCGTAGTGTGCGCTGATATGAAACTTCCTGGCAGATTAAAATTGTGTGCCAGAATCGGGACTCGAACCTGGGACCTTTGCCTTACGCGGGCAAGAGCACTACCGACTGTGCTATCCTGACACGACTCACGATGCCGCCTCACAACTTTACTTCCGCCAGTACCTCGCCTCCTACTTTCCAAACTTCACAGAAGCTCTCCTGCGAGCCATGCAAGACTAGCACTCCTGGAAGAAAGGATATGGTGGAGACATGGCTTAGCCACAAGGCAAAGGTCCCAGGTTCGAGTCCTGGTTCCGGCACACAATTTTAATCTGCCAGGAAGTTTCAGTTTTATGATATACAACACAACACAACTCTCACTATGGTATCTCCAGATACTAATCTCATGTAATGTGATGGTATTCATTGGTAAGAACAATGTTACTCCCATCCCATCTTTTAAGTTGGCAGTGGTAGAATCATTCTACAGGCAGCTCCAAATGTCCATTCTCTTAATTTGCTCAATATTGATCATTGTCTATCCTTAGATACACATTCAATTCCATGTTACTTTGCAACATAATGCCAAGATATTTTATTGACTTGTGTGTGTGAAATAACACACTCTAATGCTGTTTGCAGATATTATGGGATTGGTTTTCCTGCTAATCTGGACTATCATACATTTTTCTACACTTAATACTAACAAATTAATTCTAGGTTTGAAGAGCTACAGTACCAAAATTGAGGGCTATACTGTTTTCGTACTCAGAATTATACATAAAAAAAAATAGTCATGAATTTAAATTGCAGCATAAAAGTATATTTTTCAAAATTTTTAATAAGCAATCTAACTGATATATCTTACTTTTTATGTGGTATCTCAACTTATTGCTCCACATATGTGGTGCATAAAAATTGAGGTCTATAGGTGAACTCATCACTAAGCAGTAGCCCTATAAAAAATGGGGAAATTGGTGCCCGATTGATGATCGCGTACACACCTTTCAGCTTTCAAACCCAACTTTCTCAAGGGCAGTGATATTAGGTATTTTTGATATTCAGCCATGTAGGTACCCATATACCAGATATGACCAAATTAAGAAATTGTCACCTTACCACCCCCTGAGAGTTTCCACAGAATGACCCTATGGTGTTTTTATGGCATCCTTTCGGCCATTTTTCTGAGCCTTGGCTACTATCCATAGAAAACCCTGATGCATGCCCACTTTTCTGAAATCCACCCATATCCTGCATTACAGAGTTCATAAATGTTGTCTTGCTTGTATTAAGTGTCCTTTCTGTAGAGGCGATGGTTTTTACTTTGCATAATTGGAGCCACTTTGTTGCAGAAGTTTGGAAATATCTGGCATATCCACCAAACAGTGTCACAAATTAACCACACTGACCTCCAAATTTAAATCTGGGACATCACTGAAATATAATAATTAGCATTGAAAGCATGTTTATTGTGAACTAGCTGTAAACTCGGCGTTGCTCAGGTGTTTGTTTATCCTACACTCTCGTAGTCCACATTCCCTTCCCCCCTATCTCTGCATCCACCTATTTCTCTCCCATCTCTCTGTTCATTTCCACCTTTCCCTCTCTCGGCAAAGTTTTCTACAAGGTACCCTCTGTCATGTACCATACAAACTTTTATGTACCCAGTGATCTTCCTTGTGGTTTAAAGGTCATGGGTGCAAAAATTCATAAAGATTGGAGTAACACTATGCATTTTGTAAAATTCTGTAAGTAACCTCCACCGCACACCGAATGACATTCCTCTTGTTTTTAAGATAGAGTGTGCAACATTTCATCAATATCAGAACAAAACTATAGATTTCTATGCAATAGAAACACAGGTTCACATTGAAAAATGCACTTTGTTGTCATAAAATATTCCAGTCTTATTTCGTACAACCCTTGTTCTGAGAATAACGAAAACAACAAAAAAAGGATGTGTGAAATTGGTCGAGCCATTCTCAATTTATGGCGCGACAAAGGTATTTAGGGACCCATTTTTATGTTGCAAAGTACCCCCACCCGGTGACGTTCCTCATGTTTTGAAGATGCAAAATTTCGTGAAAATCGGTAAAAAACTGTAAATTTCGTGAGTCTGCAGGAGAAGTATGCTCCGCTTGCACCTATCACGAAATACTTTCTTAGCTGAAGTTTTCAACATATCAACTACTTTCTTGCTATATTTCAGCTTCGTAGGTTAAGTAGTTTTCGAGATTTCGTGTGTAGTCAGTGAGTGAGTGTCCTTTCGCTTTTATATAGATAGGGATTAATAAAACAGATCACTTAATTTTGGATGCAGGAGAATTAAAGGAGACTTGCAGACAAAAATAAATAGTAATATGCAAATCTGTAATGCTAACTTTATTTGCTACAAGGTCATACCTGATGTGACAGTTTTATGGCATGTACAGCAAAACTGTTGTGTGCAGTAGACTTCTTTTTGTTTCATCATTTTGTGGAGGGTGGGGTGGGGGTGGTGTCAGTTACAAAACACTTCATAAACATCCAAAATTACATGCAAACTTTGTCCCAGGTCCCTAACTACTCCCATTTTCCAATAATTGACGCATAAAGGTGGATATTCTCATGAGGTGGACTCTCATTACTTATGATGCCATATCTCCTGAGCTATGTGTTGTGCTCTTTTGTTTTTTGGGTCAGAAACCTTTGTGGGTGTATGGTGAATATTCCACCAAACTTTCATTGCAATCAAATGAATGGTTTATGAACACATGGAGGACATACAGACATTCATTCATTTTTATGTATATAGATAACAATGTAGAGCTCGAATAGAATGAGTTCATTTGAGGAAGCTGAATTTATTTATAAACACACAAAATATTCTGGAAAATACAAACATTGTATTTCACAAATGTAAAATATTTCTTGGACTTTTTAGAAATGGTAGATACAAAATAATGGTAAGTTGAGGTTGGAATGTTGATAATATGAGGATAGGTAGCTTACCCATAGACAGCCACAATTACATTAAAAAAAAAAATTAAATTTTCAACTAAAGCTTTCCTCATAAAAAGAGCATACATGCACTCACACACTCACTCGTACCCAAGTCGTGCACACGAGTTGTGATTGTGGAAATGTATGCATGGTTTATTCACTGATGGAGGCAGTAGCCAAAAATGTAAGTTGTATGAATGTGAATGTCTTTTCTATGTGCCTGTCTGCAGCACAACAGTCGTCTTTACAGTCAGTTGCTACCTCTATGCATATTACTGACATAAATAACAAATAATGATTTGTAGTAGTCAGGTTTAACTCAGGACTTCGTGTCCTTTCTACCACTGCTGCCTGCCACCAGTGTCACATCGTTCAGAGCTCCATAATTTAAATTGTGTGCATTTTCATTACCAGTCAATTTCTTAAATTCTGTTAGTACCTCTGTTTTTAAAGAGAGAGAGAGAGAGCTTTAGTCTTGCGCATTTAGCAAATTTCGTTGAAGCTTCAGTTTTAACAGTTTTGAACAATTGGGGGGGGGGGGGGGGGGCATTTATTACAGTGCAGTCAGCTACCAGCCGCCATTAGTAAAGCACTAGTATAGTAGCATTTTGAAGTATTTAGCTCCTTTATTTGGTTTTTACTCTTTATGTATTGCAGTAGCTCTGGTAGGATGGAGAGGGCGTGTGCGTGCTGTGTGCAGGTGCAGGAGTAGTTGGCCGCTGTTAGCGAACAGTTGAAGGTGCTTTTGGCTACAGTCAGCCATCTGCAGGTTGCTGCCTCGGGGTGTGGTGGTGGCGGCAGAGTTTCTGGAGTGTCACATGTAGCACCTCGGGTGTCACTTGGTTTGCCCACGGTCTCTTCTGCTGTGGCACCTTCACGAATACCGGATGCAGTTGATGCCCCCTCGTCACAGAGTGAGTGGCGGATAGCGTGTTCTCGTTGATAGACGTGGAGGGCCAATGTGGAGGTTGACTGTGTGGCATTGCCCGTTCATTTTGCAAGTGATCGGGTTGCTGGTCATTCGGCAGGGTTCGAACAAGCACACAGAGGGAGGGGCCTGTTAGGTGCACTGTGGAGCCCCTTAGGTAGATAGCGTCCAGGGATGGAAAGAATTACGTTGTGTTGTGGACTCGTTATGTCTGCTGGGACACCTCATATGAGATGTGGAGGTGGCCTTGCCGGTGGCTATTGAGTGTACGGTGTGTAGTCGTCTGCACGTTGTTGCTCGTGTCGGCACTAAGGACTCTTGTCGCTGGGGTTCTGAGAACATCATTAGATCGTACCGGCAGCTAGCGGAATTGGTGAAGACTGATGGCCTCAGGTGCGGGGTGCAAGCAGAGCTTTAAATTCGCAGCATTGTTCCCAGAGTGGATTGGGTTCCTTTCTTTGGAGCCGAGAGGAGGGTCTCAACCGAAGGCTTCGTCGACTCTGTCACAGTCGTGGCTGCAGATTTCTGTACCTGCATCATGGGGTGGGGAATTGTAGGGATCACCTTGATAGATCAGGGGTGTACTACACAAAGGAAGCAACTACTCGGATAGCAGAGTACTTGTGGAGTGCACATTTTTAGGCAATAGTTATGATGAACACTCTTCTCTTGATAAACAGACAGTGAAATTAGGTTGCATTCAGGGCTCTCCAACTGACATAATATTAGCAGTAAATGTTCAAAGTATTAGAAATCAAGTTCCCAAATTTACTGCATTGAGGATAGTCGCTGCACTCGAATAATCGTTGCGACTGAGAGTTGGCTGAATCCCGACGTTGCGAGCTCCAAAATATTTAGCAAAGAATGGCATATATATTGCAAAGATAGATCTGATATGATCGGAGGTGGTCTGGTCATTGCATTACACAAAAGTATTTCTTCTGCCAAGCTCGAACTCTAGAGTGACAGTGACGTTATCTGTGTTGTGACTGGTTGATTATTTTTCTTTGCTTAATTATTTTTTATTTATTTATTTATTTTTTGAAATATAAAAAGTAGCAATTACAATTTTTAAAAATTGTTCTGCCCCTACGTATCAAACCCGGGTCTCCTGCATGGCAGCCTAGCACCTTGCCGATTACACCACGCTGTCTCGCTGAGTGGTAACCCCCATGTATAAGTAGACACGTTACATGTGGTAATTTGCTGCGAATTTGATTTTGATTTTCTTAGAAATAGAGGCCCATTGGAACAAATTTTTTTAGCTTGATGGTCTGGAGGAATTCCCTAACAACATACATACGACCCATCAAATTCCGTTCGTACCATACTTGGAGTTCCCCTTGTTAGTGGTACGGCGACTCGGGTGGACTGCCGGTGTCGTGGCGAAATGAGAGGCGACAACAATCTGGATACATGTAACAAGTATAGGAGAAAACAAGTTAATAGTTGGGTTAGTTGGGTGTTTTTAGTAGCCATCCGGTTCCACCGTCACTGTGCTAGAGTCATTCAAAGTACGTTTACAATCATTAGCGGGAAGGTACCCGGACCATGCTTTATTACTTGGGAGTGACTTCAACCTGCCGAGTATAGAATGGGATGCCTGTGCTTTCAGTACAAGGGGCACAGACAAGTAGTCTTTTGAACAATTGTTGTGTATGTTTTCTGAACACTGCTTTGAGCAGCTAAGTTGTCAGCCCACACACAGTGGAAATATTTTAGACATTGTACCTACGAACAGCTTTGTCAATGTCACTTTAGAGAAAGGGGTTAGTGATGATGATGCCATAGTGACAATGGCCACCAATGTTAATAAATCAATCAGGAAGCCTAGGAGAGAGTGCTAGAAAATGCTGTGGTGTACAGGAGAGTGTCACATTGAATGACTGTAGTAGGATGCAGAATGTCTTTAACCAAATTTCTAGGTGGTGTGAGAAATGGCAGATAGCTGTGAATGTATAAAATTTAAGGTGAAGCATATGAGTAGGAGAAACAATCCCATGATGTTTGGATACAACATGAGTAGTGTGCTGCTTGACAGTCACATCAATTAAATATCTAGGCGTAATGCTGCACAGTGATATGAAATGGAACGAACATGTAAGGACAGTTGTGAATAAGGTGGACAGCAGACCTCAATTTATTGGGAGAATGTTGGGAAGGTGTACTTAATCTGTAAAGGAAACCGTGTATAAAACGCTTGTATGACCATGTCTTGAGTATTGCTCACGTTTTAGGGATACCCGCCAGATTGGTTTAAAGAAAGATGTAGAAGTAGTTCATAGGTTTGTAACTGATAGATTCGTTCAATGTGCATGTGTTACAGAATGCTTTGGGAACTCAAATGGAAGTTGCTATAGAGAAGGCAACATTCTTTCCCAGAAACAATGTTGAAGAAATTTAGAGGGCCAGAATTTGAGGCAGACTGAAGAACGACTTTACTGTCGCTAACCTACATTTCAAATACAGGTCACGAAGATGAGATCCGAGAGATTAGGGCTCGTACAGATGCCTACAAGCATTCGTTTTCCCCCATTCTATATGGAACAAGAAAGCAAGTTACTGGTAGCGGTACTGACAAGGGAACCTCCCCATCGCACCCCCCTCAGATTCAGTTGAAAGTTGGCGCAGTGGATACGCCATCAAAAACTGAACACGGATCAATTGAGAAAACTGAAAGAAGCTGTGTGGAACTATGAAAAAATAAACAAAATATAAAAACCGAATGGACCCTGTGGAAGATACATAACACCTGAACAGTTTTAAATTTCATTGGTAACTTAGGACCAGATGGGTAGCCTGTGGGAACAAACCTTTGGGTTCAAGCCTTGTTGTAAGAAAATATTTTTTTTATTTCTACACAAGTTATTAAAAACTAGGAATAATTTCAATTAGTTACACAGTTCAACTCGCCACAGTCAAGATAAAGATGGCTCAATGGTACTTAAATTTTGTCCTGAGAATGTTTAACTTTTGATAAAACAGTGAAAACAATTAAAGTCGAAGAGATAACAATTTAATAGTATTTAAGATTTGCCCTCAATTAACATTTGATAATAAAACAATGAACACAATTAAAGTTCAAATTCCATTCTCTTCCATTTAGGTGAAACACGTATGCAAAGTACAGTTACAATAAAAACAAGGTTAAAAATCCATGCTTCCTCCTTTTACAACTGTTAATAAACATTAACATTAACATTAACACAAAGTGTCACTTTGACCAATTAGTCAAATTACAGACTTTCCTGGCTGGGATTAAACCACAAATGATTTTTTTTTTTTAAATTGCTCTAGATTAAATTTGCAGTGTGCCATACAACTTACATGCAGAGAAAAACATTAACACAACAGACACTCTTGATGGCGTTTCTTTGAGACAAATGCGTACGTGTGTAGGTAGGTAACGGCACTACTTAAGTACAATTCAGCCACTGTAAAATTATTCCAAAAGTGACTCCAAGAACAACTCTGTGGGTTTTCATGGTAGAGGATACAGTAACTAATAGAAAACGCAAGAAATGACTTGGAAATATATTTCTAATATGTTGTTGCTCATCAATGAGCCCGATTGGCCACAGACTCTCCCAGTTCCGTATACCCTGCTCAAACGTGGGAGCCTGGCCCACACAACCACTGGTCTCGGGTGGTGATATCACAACATATGCAAACAAACCAAGAGGCAGGTATTAATAGGCAGTCACAAAATGAAGGTTCATGACAAGAACAAGCTTGGCCAGTTACACAAAAGAACTTTAAAACACATCACAGTTCCAGCTAAATGAAAAAATAAAGAACTCGATGCACATTTTAAATCTTAATGATCCATAAACCATCAGTCATAAGAATAACACATGTGACACATTACCACTCTGCAATACTTTTTTTTTGTGTGGGCGTCACATACCAGGCTTAATGTGCACTATTTTTATTAACCACCAGGATTAGTGTATCATCATCGCAGCAGACTGATTTCGCTACTCGAGTACTCAGCTGTGTAGTCAGACAAACGAGGTTCTTAACACCCTGCTTAACAATAGTAAATTAAAAACACTTTACAGGCTGAGAAGGCAGTGACAAGTACTATGGGGGGGGGGGGGGGGGAGTGCGGCGTATGCTAGGTTTCTTCCATAAAACCTGTTGGTTCAGGAAAACACACTTTCATCGCTATGATCGGCAGTCTCCAAGAAACGATTAAGTGCACGAGAATATGTGCGAGCGACACTCTTGAGCTCACAACAAGATAGCAAAAACAGGCATCCTGCCCAGCGCCGACTTTGTCAATGCCGCCGTTACTTCCTGTAAAATTTTCACCTCTCCTGCCAGAACTCAAATGCCCGTCATTACTCCAACACTCCCCATTCGTATGCGCGCCCCCTTGTGGAGATCGAAAACAACCTGCGCCACAGACAAAACCAAACAAATGACACATTTGCGCGGTTAAATCAAACTTGAGGCTTGACATGGCTCAACCTCCCCCACCAAAGAAAAGCTCCCGGGCTTTTCAGTCAAAATCAAGAGTGACAATGACGACCACCACCCCTGGTGTGATGCGCCAACTTCACCTGAGAAACGTGAACTTGTATCGTCTTGCGCCTTTGGGGGTCCTGAAGGAGAAGATTAATAGGCCCGAGAACCTTACTGATGACATAGTGACTGACAAAATGGTGCACAAACTTTCCTGCACCGTGTCCTAGGGAATTAAGTTTTGCATCAAATTTCCGAATGTAAACATAGTCCCCTACCTTGCCCACAAAGGGTTTTCTCCCCCAGTTATAACGATTCTGTAACCTTTTATGGGCCAGTTCAATATTATTACGTGCTCAAACCCAGTTTACCTTAATAACCTGTGGATCCACCTTTTCCGGGAGCAAATCTCTAATATCCCACAGATTGGAAAGGGATGAGTTCATAGGATAAGCTAGCATAAGGCTAGCTGGAGCAGCCTTCAAAGCCTCATGCTGCACAGAATTCAAAGCCTGGTTCAACCAAGGAATATAAACATCCCACTTGGTCCTAGATTTTAAGTGATATATGATAAGCGCTGATTTCAGGTTTCTGTTCACCCTCTCCACAAAGGATGGTTTAGGATAATATGAAGATGTCTTGATACGCTTAATACCATTATTAAAACAAAATCCTTTAAAATTCTTAGAAAGGAATGCAGCAGTATTATCACTCACCATGGACCTGGGCGGTCCAAACAAAGAAAATATCCGCACAAGATGCCCAATAGTGTTCGCGGCAGTGGTGGCTCGAGTGGGAATCAGCCAAGTAAATCGTGAAAAGGCATCCACTATAACTATAATGTACCGGTTACTTGCCTTAGTGCGTGGTAACGGACACACATGATCAATAAAAAGCTTTTCCATCGGAGCCTGTTCACGCTCAGAACACAATAAACCCATTTTGGCCCCAGTCTGCGGCTTAGCTAGACAGCACAAACGACACTCCCTCACCAATCTACGAACATCTCCAATGAGATTCGGCCAAATCATGTGGTCCTGTATTCTGCTGATAGTTTTATGAACACCTAAATGACCACCCACCAAAGAGTTGTGAAAATAATAGAACACAGGTGAAACTAGCTCACAGGGAAGACAAATCCGCAGATGTTTATCACGTCCCTTTTCCTTGCACAAAATTCCTTTACATAGCGCATAACCCTTGATTTTTCTCTCCTCTCCGGAGGCTGTTACAAAGGGAACCGAGCTGAGGATCATGTTCTTGTTTGTCCCGCAAGTCGCATAATAACTGCGGGATCTCAGCCAAAATACTGGCTACTAAGTTGGGTCGGTCCCCATCATAGAGAACAGGATCTTCCTTCTCCTCGGACGTCCGACTCAGGGCGTCGGCTATTCCATTATCAGAACTTCGGATATGCTTAGCTTTGAAACTAAATGTGGAAATTCTAACCGCCCATCTGGCTATATGCCCAGTCTTTTGAGGACATGCAAGCACCCAACTTAAAGCCTGGTTGCCAGTCTGTGAGTCGAATTCCCTATGCTCCAAGTAGAAACAAAATCTTTCAAGGGGCGAACAAAACTGCCAAAGCCTCGCACTCATAAACTGAGTACTTACGCTCTGGACCTGCTAGTCTGCAAGAAATGTACTCAATAGGACGCCTTTCCTGATCATCTTCTTGCAACAAAACGGCAGCAATTCCGGCGTTTGAAGCGTCCGTTTGGACGATGAATCTCTTGGTGAAATCTGGAACTGCTATTACCGGCGGGGTACTCAACACTGCTTTAATTTCCTCGAAGGCCACCTGTTGGCTCTCACCCCACACAAATTTGCTCCCCTTCTTCCTCGACTCATTTAACGGAGCTGTGAGTTGAACAAAATTCAGCACATACCTACGAAAATAATTAGCCATTCCTATGAAGTTAGCCACACCTTTGGTATTAACAGGAATAGGAAATGTCCGGAGACTCACAGTACGTTCAGGATCAACACAAGCTCCTTCAGCTGAGACCAAGTAACCCAAAAATGAAACCTGGCAACACGCCAATGTGTCTTTAGATGGCTTACTGTCAAACCCGAATCCCTAAGTTTCAACAAAACTTGTTTAAGGTGTTGCAGATGGTCCGCAAAAGAACGACTGTAAATCACGTTGTCGTCTAGATAGTTATAAACACAATTAAACTTAAGATCTCCAAGGAGTCTATCCAGAAGGTGGGATAAAACGGCCGCACCAGTAGATAATCTGAAGGGAACACAATTAAACTCGTATAGGTTATAGTCAGTACAAAAGGCCGTGGCCTGCTTAGAATCTTCGGTAAGAGGGATCTGATGATATGCCTGATTGAGATCCAAAATTGAAAAATACTGTGCGCCAGAAAACCAAGTAAAGGCGCTATGAAGGTGAGGTAGGGGGGCTGACTCAAGGATGATTTTCTTATTTAAACTCTGTAATGAACAATGGGTCTATAATCTCCCTTTGTCGGTTTGGGCACAAGAAATATTGGTGAGGCATAGGGCGAGGTGGACGGCCCGATCACCTTGTCACATAACATTTGCTCAATTTTCTTGCGTAAAAACGCCATTTTAGGTGGGGACAAACGATAAGGGCTTTGCCTCACTGGAATATCATCCACCAAACGTATCTTGTATTCTATAAGACTGGTGATGCCCAACTTATCAGTCAAAACGTCCTGGAACTTATTTAAAAGATTAAGGAGCTGCGATCGCACTACGGAACCAAGATGATTCAGCCGATAACCTTGTGTTTCTAACGAAATCAAATTAACTCGGGCCGTGAACTGGCAAGAACAGAATGCGATCTTTTCCAGTGGTGCAAGCTTAAAATGAAAATTCAGCCCAAAGTCCATCACAAAGTCAGTGCGCTGCATAAAATCGGACCCTAAAATAACTGCTACCATCAAAAATCTAGCAATCAGTAAGGTTATTGGCCAAGTAAAGCCACATATTCTTAATCTCACCCTACCAGAGGCAACTCCTGGCCACCTGCCTTCGACATCTCTGATTAGGTAATTTAATTTTAGAAAATTTACAAACACTACGAAATTCTAGATACCAAGATCTATCAATGAGGGACACGGCACTACCAGAATCAATTAGGGCACAAACTGGCTCCTCATTAATTGTGGTACAAACAAAAGGAAGGAAGCTACAGGAAGCCATTATACGATGATAAAATACTTTTCTCTTCCCTGGATTTCCTCCATTCCCCTTCTGGCATCAGCTATCATGTCCGGGGTCCTCTGCACCAGGGGGACTGATGACCTAGATGTTTAGTCCCCTCAAAAACCAAAAACAACAACAACAACCTCTGCACCAGACACCGGTGCACTAAATGATCATAAGCGCCACAGCGATAGCACCTAACATGCGCTCCACTGTAGTCGACTGACGACATTTGTTTAGGTGTAGCATCCCCATACTATGGCGCAGTTACTTTACATCGGATGGACAGATAACAATTTTCTGAAAATAATAAAAAAATTAAAATTTTCGCTTGCGGGAAGGCTCGAGCCATGGATCTCTTGCTCCGCAGCCCCTCACACTAGCCACGGGGCCCAGTGCTCCTGTACAGGTAGTGTGCTCGACGTTACCTGTCTTTCGCCTGTAATACTCAGTTTTTATATTTTACTTATTTTTCATAGTTCTACATAACTACTACCTGTTTTCTTGATTGATCTGTGTTCAGTTTTTCAAGGCCTATCCACTGCGCCAACTTATAACTAAATCTGAGGGGGCTGCAATCAGGAGGTTCCCTTGGGAGTACACTCCACCACACACCTTGGAGTGGCTTGCGGAGTATGTATGTGGATGTAGAAGCTTCTGTTCAGTTGAAGAAAAATCCTGATGTTCCTTATGTATGTAGTTTCAGTAATAGGTGTAGATGTTGTGCTGAGTCAGATGTTTTCCAGAATTCAACAAATACTGCATTTAGTTGACTGTCTTCCTCAGAGGGCTCAGCATTCATTTGCTGGATACGGGCTTGGTGTACATAGGAATCTGATCTAAGGACTGTGTCACACCACCAGTCTTCTAAGCTCTGTGCAAGCCTCAGTGACCACTGTATGGTGCAACAATAAAACGTTCTATGTTACAGAGCCCGGGATCTCGATGTAACCACTCGGGTCTTAAGGTGTGCTGTGCGCCGAGGAGATGCGTGGCTGTTACGGCAGGAAAGTTGCTAGTGGGCAACCTCTGGGGATCAGCTGCGCCTCAGTTGTATAAGGCTTATCCAGGCATGCTGAGCTCTTTGTGGATGGATGATATTCCCTAGCTGCTCATCAAATGATGGTGGTCGAATGCCACCAGCAGCTCGAGTGTTACAGAACGGAATTTGGTGTTGAGGTATACAACCCCAAATCATTTCTTACCTGGCTACACCGTGGGAGGATCGTCGGGCTAAAGATCAAGGTTTGCCATACCCTCCTAATTTCCTTATGTGCTTGAGAACAGATGGGGAATCCTTTGGCAACAAAGTGTATTTTCTTTTTTGTACGTATAGATTTGAGGAAGTTGCTGGTATGTCTAAGATCCGAAGTGGGTCAGTTGTTATAAAGGCAGCATCTCCCACCCAGTTGATGCTGCTATTCACCTGTGACAAGCTGAGGGGTTTCTGTCTCTGTCGTCCTGTTGAAGTGTCTAAATGTGATCAAGGGGATTATTTTTCATCACGATCTCCTCCTGCAACCTGCCGAAGAGCTATGCACTAACCTTGAACAATGGGGTGTTCAGTTTGTCCAGCATGCCTACAGGGTGCCTGGGGACATCGAGGTTGTCAGATTACCTTCACTGTGGCCTTTTGAGGATGATTCTTTGCCTGAAAAGGTTAAGGTGGTGCTATACCAGTGCAAAGCGGAACATTACTTTACTTTGCTCCTCCAATGCAGTGGTTTAAGTGTTGAAAATTCAGGCACATGTCTTCTCAGTGCAATTCCAGCCCCACATGAAGAGATTGCAGGTGTCTGTCACAACTGGACTCTCCTTGTACTCTGCCTCCCATCTGTGGCAGCACCATTCCCCTTTCTGCACGATACTCCACAAAGAAAGGAAAATCGTGTAATATAAAACTGTGGGCAAACTGGTAGATTCCCTCAATTTGTCCATCATTTTTGGGTTTTGTTAGCAAACATTGGAAAACCGAATGTGATTTTCTGGATGCTTGATAACAGGGTCATTCCAACTGTGAATAGATTGAATTCTATTATGAAAAACAAATTATCAAAAAGCAAGATGAATGTTATAGATTTTTGTATTTTTTACAAAAATCGTAAGTTAGGCCTGCTTTTTGTAGAAATTAGAAATGCAGCATGTAAATGATAATTTATTTTGGAAAACTTTATGTTACTAAGCTCTGTGCAAAGTTACACATTTATCGTGGCTTTCAATAAGTAGATATTTAAACCCACAGGTAAAACTTTTTTTACAACACTATTTTTCCATCTAGTTTGCTTCAATTTATGTAGGATTGTTTGTCAATGTTGGGAATTAAACCCACGTCTCTGTGGTTCAGTAAAACATAATTTGGCCCCTTAAATCACAAACCAAACAACCAGTTGACTGTCATGATCTATGCCTTCAGAATATGCAAGAAGTGGAAGTATGATTCCACGTCATCCAGTTTTTCAGAGTTCACACTGATTAAGATGGAGGAGGTACTTCTGTTTGAGACACGCAGGGCCTAATTAACTCATATGGAGGCACAGGACTAGAAGCATGTCCTGTGCTGACTTTATGTAGGTCCATCACAAAGTAGAGTAAGAAAGTTAAAGAAATAATCTTAATTCTGGGACCAACCACATCATGAAATAGTTGATATAATACTGAATGGAACTTTCCAGATACATAAAAAAAAATCTTAGATTGCATGTCCTGGTCTACAGCCCCCTAACCCATCCTCCACCGTGCCCGTTTTATCCACCCTTGGAGATGCCTTGATATATTTGAGCTGAGACTGTATTCTAACATCCTACAATACATAGCTGTTAAAGATAACACTTCTGATGCCATTTTGTGTAGATGGGTGTACCAGGTGTTTTCTTTCATCTATTGGGCACAGGTTTTGCTTTAGGTAACAGTATTTTATGCTTTAAAGGAAGGGGTAACCAATCCATACATTCTATACAGAATCTTATTGGGATTTCATTGGGTTCTAGAGGTTATTCAAATTAAGCAGTTATTGGTTACTTCTCAATGCTATGATACACATGTGTACATCACTTATCATAGCAGTCATGCAAGAATTGAACTGGTCAAGCACTTCTGGATATTTGTTTCTACAGGACAGTTTGAAATTTTAGTTCAGCATTTCTGCTTTTGCTTAACAACTTCCAATTTTAATTCTTATGTCATCTGTTAGTGTCAGGATACTGACCTTGGGTCCCTAGGTAGGCTTTATACATGAAAAGAATTTTTTGTGCATTTTGTTAGAGGTCTTTCAATACGATACTTCTGTAGTAGTCATTGTAGGCTTCTCACATTGACCCATGACAGCCAGACATATTTCATTTAGCATCTCTGTCTGTTATTCTATACTTTATTTTAAATTTGTTGTGCAGTAGTCATTTTATCTTTACAGAGTGTATGTATAATGCAGGTTTAAGGACTTAACAGGAAAATTATGCAAGATACTAAGCCAAGGAAATTTAAGCAGCTCATTTTGAGGAAGAAACATTGTTGCTATTTCTCAAAACAAAATACTGATGCAGGAAAAATATAGTAGCTGTACAAAGAAAGAGGATCCCATGGAGAATATCTTTTTGTTATTCACAAAGCAAAAGTGTACTGCATAGCAATTGTTTTTGGTGTTGCATGAAGTAAAAAAAGTTCCAGCAATTCTTCATTTTGTAGAGTGTCTGTCCACTTTAACTCACTGCAGTTAGATTAGTGAGTTTTTGGATTAATGCTAGAAAGTGGTGGAAAATCTTAATATGAAACTTGTTGACACTAAACTCTCTCTCTCTCTCTCTCTCTCTCTCTCTCTCTCTCTCTCTCTCTCTCTCTCTCTCTCTCTCTCTCTCTCTGTGTGTGTGTGTGTGTGTGTGTGTGTGTGTGTGTGTGTGTGCGTGCGTGCGTGCGTGCGTGCGTGTGCGTGCGTGCGTGCGTGCGTGTGTAATTATTCATTGTAGTTCGTAATAAACCAGTAGAGTTCTTGTTTAGAAGAAAGATTTCTGTCTTATATGTATGTCTGTTTTTTCCCCTTAATTTCTGCTTCTCAGTATCTTCACTGATTAAGGAATTGGAACAAGAATATAAGTGGGTAAGTTATTTTAGGCTGTATTTTCATCCCCCTTAAGAAAATGACACATACTGCATTTGCACTTAATGTTTCTGCTGTAGATCATTGGCATTTTTTTCCATTTGCAACTGATACTCCACATTTAGTAGATACTATGTAGCATCTCAAACCTATTTTTACTTACTCATTGAATGCTACAAGTTTTATCCTTTCCACCATTTTTGTATTTATTCTTGGAAATTTTCAGCTGACAAAACTACATTGAGTTGTAAATATCATTGAAATGATCCTTATACCCACTTTAAATCTATGTAAGCACTTAGACAAGTAAGTTCCTAACTTTTTGAGTAATTTTGATCTAAACATTTTTCTGGTGTTCTGAATACTCCGGACTAAATTCTATATTGGGCCTCATCGGCACACTGCTGCCATACATAATAGAAATCAAAAGTTGGCAACACCTCTGCTTGTATGGACAGCAGCCAGATAATATGAATTATACCTATGTTGAAATAGATATGGTGACAGTCTGATCTGAAGTGTAGCCCTAGGTCTATATTGTGGCCCTATCTAAACTTTTACCAAGTGTTTCAGAATGCAGCCAGTCATTTAATTCATGTACAGTATTGCAACTTGGTATCTGCCAGCATCTTTAGTTGAGGCAGTGAAAACAGATACAGCTTTCTCATTTACTACTATTTATTAGTATGTGTATGCACTTTACACATGCATCATGGACACAACAAGACTGTCAATACTATCCAGTTTCATGGGTGGTGCCATCACTGTTGTAATATGAAACTGACTTGATAGTTACTACAGCAACATCACCTTGGGACTTATTAGGAAATTTATGAAGATATACATTCTTGAAAACCATATTAAATATGATACTGGCTGGCTCATGAAATGCTATTGTTCATAGCATCTACTTTGTAAAAATGACAGAATATGATAAACGTCAATTGGCAACCCATCAGATGTACGAGATGTCTAGATCCACTGCTGATGCTTAGTATGTGGGTAGTATTATGATCGACATGAATGAAAAGCTACTAATAGTGTGGCATAAGAAACCTATCTTAGTGTTTGCCAACTCACCTGAAGATGAATGTAGAGTGCGCAGTTCTGTGCATGAAAGTAAATGATAGCCTGCCACTTTCTAAAAACTTGATTTATTATTGTTGATCAGTGATTATAATTGGTCTACAGTAATAAAGTAATGTAAATATGCTGTACTATTCTTTACCTAGGGTGTCTAGCCATTTCTCTCTGTACGAATCATATTCTACTGCTGCTACGTGTGTGGGATGGCTGACCTGTAGCTTGTGCTGTGTAGTTGTTCTCACAAATCTCCAGTTATATAAGAACTCTGAAAACATCCTTCACATGGCTCAAGCTGCTTTTTGGATCTCGTGCTCTGTTGATTGTGGATTTGAATGCAAGGCTACTTGTGGGTCTCTTGTTGACATGTGTAATCCACAATGTTTCTTATATCTTTATTATTCAAAAGCCAAGTGAGAAAGTTGAAGAACATGTGACCCACTGGAAGAGAAACGATCAGAAGATTATGTTTGAATCCATAATTGGATTGTTGTGCACAGCGACCGTTGATGTAATTGCTGGGAATAACACAGTGTTCGGTCACAATAAATATATTTATTAATTACAGATTGATTTTGGCTAGGTAACTACACATCATCAGTGTCATATCTACAAAATAAGAAAACATGATCACATACATAACATAAAAGTACATGTGCTGGCTGGTAACTTTTCCTCCTGATATTGAAACTATACATCATTGTTTCTTTAGAACTGCCATTGGTTTACATACAACAAGCTTCTTGAGGGATGAAACATATTGGGAAATAGTTGTCAAAATTATGCTGATTGTGGGTGAGCACCCCATATTTTACTTACTGCACATTTTGGCAATGAAGAATTCTTATTAAAGATAATTTAGCCAAGTAAATTATTCTCTAAGACACGTAGAGTGGAAAAATATACAAAATGTCGGGTTACTGGTTTATTATTCAAAATGTATATGTAGCTGAATTAAGTTGTTTCAGGAATGTGAAAATGTTTTTTTTTCTTCTATCTTCCTTTTAGTTTAAATTCTCATTAATAAGGACAGCTAAATTTTTGAAGTTTTCACACTTATTACATCATTGTGTGTAATACATATAATTGGCATAGTACCTCTAGATGTGAAAAACTGAATTTGTTGAGTATTTTTTAAATTAAAGAATCAGACAATTTGCCATCTCTCTCTTTGTGTGACAAATCATTTAAAACTGCCACAGGAAGGGCTTATATATCTTCTGTTAGACACACTGAAGTAGATATGTACTACAAAAGTACGTATAATAAGTAGTAATTTGAAATTATCTCCTTCATTTCTATGAGATTCTGGACTTACCTCAGATCAAACTCTCTTATATGCCTTGTTGATGTTAATGACGTTGGTAGTAGTGCAGTAGTACTAAATGTTCAATAGCCAAAAATTGTTAAAATCGTCTTGTAATTGATTAAAGTTTGAGTATTTAGCATTTAAAAGATCTTAAATGATAGTGACTAAAAGATTTCATTGTCAGTATTATGCTGCACTAAAATTTATTCTAAAATTTGTGACAAATTTTTATGTAAAATATTGTAAGCACAAGTATCTTCATAGAAAGCTGAGTTTAGCACCTAAAATGGAAGAACGATTATTTACAATAGTGAATGGAAAAATAATCAGTCCATATAACACCACCGTGTAGATTAATGACAAACATTTTCACTACCGTACGTACATGAACGCTTTGTGGAATACTTTATATATAGACCTGATTTCCTTTCAGATTGTGAAGATCTGCAGTGCTTGAACATGCTTTGGGATACAAACACAATTTATATTTGATGCAGCTATTCTGCTGACAGTATTTTTTGCAGTTGGTACAGGTAATAGTTGCTGAAATGCAGTACAAAAAGACTTATGTAAAAAAAAAAAAAGAGGTGACTGTGAGGGAAAGGTTTTTTTTTTTTCCATATGTTTGAAGCAGTGATACTGTGTTATTGCCTGGTATGTGCTTTGAAAATTATGTTGATAACATGTCATTTGTAGGCATGAGGAACATATTTACGTGATTCTGATAGTAGATCCACACTAAATCTAGTTGTTGTGGTGCTTGAGTAACACAACCTTAACAAGGTTGGTACTATGTTTATGAACTTCAGTGATTTGTATTAAATACCATTATTTCAAGATTGCGTGTTCTGATTCATTTAGGGCGTAATATATATTTAAAACAGTGATTAAATTCTTTATTTCCTATTTTTAAAAACACAGTCTCAATTGCAAGAGAATTTTGTTGTTGTTGTTGTTGTTGTTAGGCCACCAGTTTGGCTGCTTCTGAAACTATCTTCACTTGATGATAGGGAGAGCTCGGTGTGAAAGGAGACGAACCACTAGCATCACAAGATAGCGAGAGCCAATAGAATTGCAAACATTGCCTCAAAGTGGCAGTTTGAACACATTCTGCCTCTTTCTTATGAATGTAATGCAGAGTATATTCTGCAACATTCTATGTTATTTACATTTCCATCTGATTACAGAACGAAGGATTAAATAAAAACTCTCACTTGTCCCAAATATTCTGCTGTTTATTTTGCAGTATGTTGCCAGGTATCTGCTCAGGTAGGAAAGTAGGCTTAAATAGCTTCAAGTGAAACATATAAAAGTAAAATTCATGTTTTCCTTATCACAAATATTTGTCTCTTTCAAGATATGTGACGATTTCAGAGCATGTCGTCAGTCAGGAGAATTTGAATTTTATTGCCCCCCTCGGAGCAATTTAAGTTGCCCTCATAATTCCCTGCCTGACCAGATTTATTTTATTTATTTTAGAGGTCCATGAAACCTTGACAGGAGTGTATCCCTAGGATGTAGAATGCGTCGTATTATTGCAATAATAATCACATGTAATTGTCATGAGGCTTACTGTTTAAATTGTTTGTAAACATGTGCATGATAAGGGTTACACTTTACTAATGGGCTGCAAGGGCTTAGTGTGCTAATGTTGGCAACGAAATTTTCACTTTACGTTGATAATTTACTAACCAGACAAGGGTACATAAAAGAATCTGTTCGTCATAGAGCAGGAACAGCATTAATTACTTATCTTACATCCAACACAAAAGATTATTCTGATCTTTCAATATGATTGGTTTTTTTTCAGAGACATGTAATGGTGGTTGCCAACATCAGCACACTACGCCTCTACCATACATAAACTTTTATCATAAAGCTTACGCTATAATTTGCAGAAAAAGTATACAGCCAACAAGTGATATATCCATGAGAGTGACATAGTCAGTTCTTATAGTGAAGCTTGAAATTAAACACAAAGTAATAGAGATTATTAAACAATTCCCATAAAGAATCGATATCTAAAAGATGAGATGTTAGTTGCTTTTTGAATTTAGCCATAACCGCAGTGACTGATGTAACATAAACTACGTTTATTCTAAACTTTTCTGCTTGAATAATTTACTGTGTTCCTTATTGTTTCCTGCTAAAATTTTTAATAAAGGCCTATATTTGAAGATCGTGTTTACTTTTTGTATCATCAAGTTCAAATGCACTCTTAGTTTTGTGAACAGTGTTAGTTCAGAGAGCATATGAGTAAAAACATGTACTAGCATGACTTGCTGAAGATTGCTAGCTGTTTCAATGACTCTCTGGAATAATATCTAGGGTGCAATCTGGTAGCATTTTGGAAGCAGACAGCCAAATACACATCATAAGGAAGAATATTAATATTTTTGCTGCTCATGAAGCTGTCCTATTGAGTTCCTGCCTAAATGCACACTGTAAAATTATGATATATTGGGAAATAAACAGCAAAATATTTGTGTCCTTCATTTTCTAAGCACATGGAAATATAAATAATGCAAATCATACTTGCCTTACATTAAAAAGCAATTCCTAGAATGTGTTTAAATAAAAGATTCTAAAAAAAATAAAGGAAAGTGTGCGGACGCGAACATGGACCTCTTGTAATGGGAATCTATGGCGCTATTCATTACACCACTTTGACGAAAGGTATTTCAATATTGTATCATTGAATTTATTAGAACATTTTATTGCTGCAGTGCAGTTTGATATGTAATAATAAGGCACATCTCCTTGTGATACATTGTCAGTGTACTGTTGATTCGAAATGGCACTGTGCAACCTTAACATAAGACAGTTAACATATGCCAGAAGGAGCATCAGTGTCTGCTGCATCGTGTCAAAGATATACCAGTATGGTGTTCTGCAATCTGATTGGTTCTCACTATTCCGCACTGATCTCTGCCTAACGATAATTCTGTCTTCAGGGCAAGCATGGCAGCTGACTGGGCAGGTCAGGAACCATTAGCTGTGCAGTTGATTTAACAATTATATGGTAATTAACAAATATTTAATTGTATTATTATGAAAATGTCTTTTTTTATTCTTGATTTTCAATATTTTATAAAAGGTAATTAATTATTATGTTTTCAATCAAATAAATGTCACAAATTACATTTTTTGATCAATTTAAAATAAACGATGTAAATAATTAAAGGCAATCTTGTCAATTACTAGTGAAGTGAATACTGTAAAAATGTTATTTGTGATGGTCTTTAAACTGAAACCTTTCATAAAATATTGAAAATTAAGAGTAAACAGAATACATGAATTTTCGGCCATAAATTATGATTATATATGTATTAATTACCACATATGAGATGTATTTTCAATTTAAATCTTATAGGTATTTGGAAACAATGAAAATAAGAAATAAATAAAAAGAAGAGTGGCACGATTAATGCATCGACACAAAAATTCTCTTGCTTGTCACTCCACAACACTACCAATATGCCATGATGACTGTTGAAAATTGAATATTTTTGCATGCAATTAAAGGTCATCAAAAACTTCAAAATAATTTTTTTCAAGAATTATTGAAAGTTGCATCAAATGGCTTTGGCTGATCTGTTTGAGTTTTGAACTTCATGTAAGATAAGAAAATAAATTAAAAAAAATCCAATACTCATGTTATCTTAATTATAATTAAAACTTTTAGATGGTTCACTCTCTGAGGTCACCATCAACAATGACTGTGTATAGAAATGTTAACAATATCATAGGAGTGTGTTTTCTGTGCAAGTGTGTTTTCTCAAACCCAGTATGTATTGATATATATTGATACGAATATTAAGACGAAAAATTCCTAGCAGGAAAAATTAAATATAAAAAATAGACGAAGATTACTCACCAGGCGAAGGAGCACAGGTGTAACAGCATCACAAATAAATAAATGAATCACACACACACACACACACACACACACACACACACACACACACAATTGCTAGCTTTCGCAGCCTAGCTGCTTCATCAGGCAGAAGGGAAGGAGAAGGAAAAGGAAATGATGAGGGTTTTAAGGAAGGGGGTAAGGAGCCATTCCAATCCCGGGAGAGGAAAGACTTACCTTGGGGGAAAAACTGGAAGGTAAATAAATGCACACACATTCACACAGACACAAGTACACCTAGGCAGACATACTGTAGAAAGCAAAGAAGTTAAGAAGTTAGACAGAGATACCACTTGAGGCAGAGCCTCTGCCTCAAGTGGTATCTCTGTCTAACTTCTTAACTTCTTTGCTTTCTACAGTATGTCTGCCTCAAGTGGTATCTCTGTCTAACTTCTTAACTTCTTTGCTTTCTACAGTATGTCTGCCTAGGTGTACTTGTGTCTGTGTGAATGTGTGGGTGTGTGTGCATTTGTTTACCCTCCATTTTTTCCCCCAAGGTAAGTCTTTCCTCTCCCGGGATTGGAATGGCTCCTTACCCCCTTCCTTAAAACCCTCATCATTTCCTTTTCCCTCTCCTTCCCTTCTGCCTGATGCAGCAGCTGGGCTGCGAAAGCTAGCGTGTGTGTGTGTGTGTGTGTGTGTGTGTGTGTGTGTGTGTGTGATTCATTTATTTATTTGTGATGCTGTTACACCTGTGCTCCTTCGCCTGGTGAGTAATCTTTTTTTATATATATATATATATATATATATATATATATGAAAAATTCCTAACAGGAAAAATATACATAAAAATAGATGAAGTACACTTACCAGGCGAAGGGGCACAGGCAGTGATAGCAACAAATAAACACACAGACACACACACACACACACACACACACACACACACACACACACACACAAACGCAAGCTTTCGCAGCCTAGCTGCTTCGTCAGGCAGAAGGGAAGGAGAGGGAAAAGGAAATAATGAGGGTTTTAAGGGAGTGGATAAGGAGTCATTCCAATACCGGGACAGGAAAGACTTACCTTGGGGGGGGGGGGAAAGTAGGGTAAACAAATACACACACACCCACACATTTACAGACGCAAGTACACTTAGGCAGACATACTGTAGGACTGTAGAAAGCAAAGAAGTTAGAAGTTAGACAGAGATGCCACTTGAGGCAGAGGCTCTGTCCAGAGAACCGAGGCAAAGATGTTAAGATGGTGGGTGGGAATTCGAATTTAGCGGAGGTTGAGACCAGGTGGGCAGCGGGAAGAGAGAATATGCTGAAGGGCTAGTTCCCATCTCCGGAGTTCTGAAGGATTGGTGTTGGTGGGAAGTATCCAGATAACCCGGACGGTGTAACACTGTGCCAAGATGTGCTGGTCGTGCCCCAAGGCGTGTTTAGCCACAGGGTGATCCTCATTACCAACAAACACTGTCTGCCTGTGACCATTCATGCGAATGGACAGTTTGTTGCTGGTCATTCCCACATAGAACGCTTCACAGTGCAGGCATGTCAATTGGTAAATCACGTGGGTGCTGTCGCAAGTGGCTCTGCCCTTGATTGTGTACACCCTCCGGGCCACTTACTCCAGTCCCGTAACCCGAAAGCTTGCGTTTGTGTGTGTGTGTGTGTGTGTGTGTGTGTGTGTGTGTGTGTGTGTGTGTGTGTACAGGGTGAATCACCTTAACACTCACACCACAAATATTGTGGAAATGGAAAGTGCGATTGATGTGCAGTTTTCACAGAATGTATTGATAGTCAAGGACTCGTATTGTTAGCCAATAAACAGATTGTAAAAATACCTAGAAAGTGTATTTTTTATGCAAACATGCCAATTTTTCAAATGGAGCAATGGTTGTTTCTGTCATGCACTGGAAGTTTTGACATCAGCTGTGTACAAAGAAGTTAGAATGACATTTTTATCATGTTTAGTTTGGCAGCTACAACCGTTCAGTTTCGGGGGCAGAGGCTGCGATAGCGTAGCTGGCTGGCTGAGTGTCTAGCCCCTGGGGCATGGCCCACTGTCTCATTACCACCATCGTAGAGGTGACTTTTGAAATAAAGGTAGAAGTAATACTAAATTCAGTGTTTATAGAGATGGGCTCTGTCCTGAGCACACACATTCTTAATAAGTTTTGTTCCTTAGACAATATTTCAACTTTACACATTTCCCACTGTAGGTGCACAAATTGTCAAACTATCAGGAGCAGGTAAATTTGTATTAAAACAAAACTGGAAAAAGAAAATCTGATTTGCTGTAATTTTTGTACATATGAAGATTATTCTAGGTTGGGAAACAGATGAAGAATTTAATAAATGAGTGGGGAAAATATTGCATACTTTCAAAATATGTTGATAGTGACTCGACAGTTTTTGGGGTTACTGGGCTACTCAAAGTGTAGGTTTGGCAGTAGGAAGGGGCTCAAATGAAGTGCATAACTCTGGAGCAATTTCAGTCAATATTGGTACACATTTCAAAACAACTGATTTCAGAATGAACAAGAGAAACGTGGTTTATGCAGTGCTTGTGCAGCTCACATTTTCATTGAACTTGGCCTTGGGGAGATGTATTAATTGTTTGCCATTTACACAGTTTTGCAACTACTTCTGAGTTATCTTGCGGTCAAGAATTGTTTCACAGAATGAAGACATGTTTGTTAGTTTAGATAATAATAATGGTTATTGTTGTTAATTCTATTCATTACCTGATAATATATTATCAAAACTCTGGCCACCATATAATAATATAATGTTTTCAGTTTATTTTGTGTTACTTTCATTAACACGTACACCCACTATTTGAGGGAGTATATTTTTTGTGAAATTCCTTGCATGACTATAATGACATACTTCAAATTTTATCACTGGCATGGTAATTGTAAGATTTTTGAATGTATTCAGTGTTTTTCTTGTTCAGTTGAGTGTAGAGTTTCAGTAAGTGTTTTCATGTAGCATGCATCTGAAATGCTTGTTGTGTTGAAAATGTTCCAAAATGTAGTTCCCTTTTAAGACTAAGGATGATTGTATTTTTGACTAGGAAAACATTGAACCATTGAGCTCTTTCAGAAAACTTCTATAATTCGAGAACTTTAAAAAATGGAGTTACCTAATTTCATGTCTTTCAATATAAAAATGGCATGTTGGTTTTATGAAGCTAGAGTAGCATGCATTAAAAAATGTGAAATATTAGAAAATCAATAGTGAATTCCATAATTATTGTAGTCTCTAATCCAATAAAAATGTGTTAAAAGAGAAAACGGTATATATATGTTATCTTTTAAGCTTTTGAAAACAAATTCCTTTCTGTGGGAACTTGGAGGCAGTAAAAGCAGCTGTTATTATTTAGGGGAAGACAAATCTGAACTAGGACAGAAAAGGAGATGAACTCCACCTAAATTTTTCTTCTTCGATGAAATGACACAGAGTAAATAAGCTATCACTGCATTAAAATGTTGACATCAGAAGAATGATTGTAGAATCATCTAGGTTTCATTCAGCCAAAAGCAGATTAAAAAAAGGAAAGATAGGAACTGACAAGGAAAAATGTATCAGAACAAGATTTCTTAGTAAAGGAAGACACTCTTTGTTGAAATGTGACAAGACAGTACATCACAGATGACACTGGTAGTGTCTTTCTCAACTTTCTTCTCAATTTATCCATTTACAGAAACTTCAGATCTCATTACTTATTACACACTTTGCTCTTCCCCCCCCCCCCCCCCCAATCATCTGTTTTTCTTCTTTGCATATGATTGGTTAATTCCTTCCCTCTTTTGTGATATTGTCGCGTTGCAATGGAAGCAGGTTTGACTTCGAAGGCAACTAAACACAGCACTTATACTGAAAGCACGTTTATTACGAACTCAACATACACGCAGCACTGACTGCCTCTCAGGCAGAGTGCTCTGCTATTTATACACGGACAAAATTTACCAGAACAGTTAACATAAGAAACAAGTAGAATTTACAAGTGAACATAAGAAAGATGTAGAACCTTCTGGAATTGTTAATTACAAAGAAATAAACTTTTGCCGGTGGGCGGGATTTAAGCGGCGACCTTTTGCACTGCAGTCCTTGACGCTATCCCCTGCGCCACGCCGGCAGTCGGTATTCATGGTCTCTCGCGGCAATATCAAATGATACTGTTAATTACTCCTGCTGTTTAAACTTTTGTCCCATCTCATCCCCACTTGTAACCATTCTTGTTTCACATTGTCAGTAACATAATGAGGATACGATTCTTGAGTTTCTCCCGGCATATTTGATGATCAAAATATCCACGGGTGTACTGCCGGTCTATAGTGTCAAACGGGCACAATATTTCGGCGATCATACATGTCACCATCATCAGGTGAACTGACGGACTGAGCTCCTGGAAACACGCTGGCACGGAGATCCGCACGCTACGGCGGCTCGAGGGGAACTGGGTTCTAGTCCGGTAGCGTGCGATTTCCATACCCTGGGCCCGTGGAGCGACTCCTCCGTTGTGCGCGCCCCGCGCCGTGGTCGCGCAGTTTAAACGATTGCGACGGCGTCGGAGATGACGTCGATGTGAGGGCTCTGTCCGCCGTGGTCATCACTACGTTACATTTGTTGCTAGCAAACATAACATAGTGACGACCACGGCAGACAGAGCCCTCACATAGGCGTCATCTCAGACGCTGTCACAATTGTTTCCACTGTGCGACTGCGGCGCGGAGCGTGCACCACGGAGGAGTCGCTCCTTGGGCTGAGGGTATTTAAATCGCCCGCTACCGGGCTAGAACCCAGTTCCCCTCGAGCCGCCGTAGCGTGCGGATCTCTGTGCCGACACGTTTCCAGGAGCTCAGGCTGTCAGTTCACCTGATGATGGCGACATGTATGATCGCCGAAATATTGTACCCATTGGACACTACAGACCGGCAGTACACCTGTGGATATTTTGATGATAATTGGGAAATATATAAAATTTCTGTCAAACATGCCAAAATACATAAAATGTGTACCAAAATGCTGGAGAAGATTCACAGAAAGGACAGAAAAGTTAACATATGTGTGCTTTTAAATAGGAAAGAGAAAGATAAGGGCTTGATTACATATAAAAGTTTGTGTAACAGGAGTATGTGTAGGAAGCATAAAATAAACAAATAACAGAAAAAATACATGAGAAAGAGGGAGGAAATTTATATGACGGGAATAACTAGAGTGGGAAGAATTAATGTTGCATCAATCCATATGGTTTTGCATACTTGCGTTTTGATCAAATTGACACATTGTAACAGTGTAGCTCAGATACTGCGGTTTGAAAAGTGGAGAGAGAACTAAGAAATGCTTAAGATAACACTAACAAATGGAAAAACGCTGGGTTTGGGATGGAAGAAAGGACGTCTATGACTCAGCAATTGCCTTTATTGTGAGTTTCTATCTATCCTCATATTGTTGACTATCTTCATTATATTATGACATTCCAACCTGGAAATTCCATTGTTACATTTCATGAATTCCTTAGATTTGAATTATATAACATTAAACGGAGAAGTTAACATGTAATTTTTTTTTTTATTACTAGTGTTCATTGTTGCATTAGAGAGTAATATATTTTCCCTCCTTCATAGCTTTCACCAGAAAATGTGTTGCAAGTATTTCCTGGAGTCATTTGTAGAAGGAAACTTACCATTCGGTTCAAGGAACCACCTCATCTACTGATAATACGTAATCACAATCTTCTTATTCAGAGTTTTGGAAATCTGGTGAAGTTTCTATGCAAACCAATCGGTTCTCCACCGATTATAAAAACATCTGGCGTCCAGAAACAGTTGGAAGATTTCAAAAATATACCTCGGAACCTGAAAGTACTTAAGGTATGTGTTATATTATTGTAATGAATGTTCGTTTCAAATGTTTTTGTAGTGTGTTGGAAGGAACAGTGTACCATTAATTGAACACATAAGACGTCAAACCTGGGATTCAAGGGAGCTTATACATGTGAAATAGCACTAATGATTACTTTCTGGTATTATTGTCTTTAAGGGTATTAATTTACTTGCAATTTAATAAAGTGTGATGGTAAAAGTTGGCATCATGGTCAGAAGTGTACTGTACTAACAATTCATGGCGTGGTTATGTTGGCAGCGGTCGTACGGCATGCTTGGCTGATGATGTGAGAGTCTGTTGTTTGATTATGTATGAGTATGCCAAATGTGAAAACAGTGTTCCAACAAAACATACAATGAGATGTTCAATTTTCACCTCAGAGCACTTCCCATTGCAAAGGATCAATGTTTCATGCAATTAGCATATTTTAATGAAATTATGGGGGTCACTAGGTGGATTTGTAGATGCATATCAGTGGTTCCCAACCCCTTTTTTTATTTTTTAGACTGGGGACCACTTTGATTTGATTCCTTTGTTGTGAGCAGTGACCACAAGGTTCAAGAAAAGTGAACTGTGTTTAGTAGAATATAAAATGATTGACTGCCCACGTAAGAAGTAATTAATTATTAAAGTTAATAAAAATGTGACTTTTAATAATAATATGTAGATAGGGGACAACTCACCATAAAGACAAACATTGAGCCGCCGACAGACACAATTAAGACACACAAATCTAAATTTTCGGACGCGGCCTTCCTCAGAAAGAGAACACGCATACACACAATCACTCAGGCACACTCGGCCATCTCTGGCCACCCAACAGTGTCCGACTACACGGCATGTGGAAGGGATGAGAAGGGGAAGGAGCGGAGGAGGGGGGGGGAATTGGAGAGGGAAGATAAGGGCGGGGATAAAACAAGCAGAGGCGATGTCAGGCAGAAAATGAAGTACAAACAGATCTGCAGCACTGCCATGGGATCCCACATGGCACCTTCCTATGCCTACCTGTTCATGGACTGTCTAGATGAAATCTTTCTAGCCACCCAAATCCACAAACCCCAGGTCTGGTTTAGGTTCATTGATGACATTTTCATGATCTGGACTCAAGTCCTGGACAAACTATCCTCATTTGTCAACAACCTCAACTCTTTTCTCACCCATCTGTTTCACTTTGTCGTTCTCAACCCGACATGTCACCTTCCTGGATGTTAATCTGCATCTCTCTGATGGCTCCATCCACACCTCTGTCCACATCAAACCCACCAACTCTCAACAATACCTTCACTTTGACAGCTGCCATCCTTTCCGCATAAAAAAATCCCTCTCATATAGCCTCGCCACCCATGAAAGGCATATCTGCAGTGAGGAGAACTCCCTTAACCAGTATGCTGAAAGCCACAAAAAGGCCTTGACTGACAGAAATTACCACCAGACCTAGTCCATAAAAAGATTTCCTGTGTCATATCTTCACACACCAACAGTCCTCCCTCCAACCCTACTAACCAGCCACAAAGGAGTGCCCCCCTTGTCACCCAATACCATCCTGGACTGGAACAACTGAACCATACCCTGCATCAGGGCTTTATCTGTCAACATGCCCTTAAATGATACATCCTACATAAGATCCTCCCAACCCCCCTAAAGTGGTGTTCCGCCGCCCACCCAACCTCCACAACATCCTAGTCTGTCCCTATGCCACTCCTAATCCCAACCCCTTACCACAGGGATCATATCCCTGTGGAAGACCCCGATGCAAAACCTGCCCAATCCACCCACCCAGCACTTCCTATTCCAGTGCTGTCACCGGCTTATCCTACCCCATCAAGAGACCAGGCCACCTGTGAAAGCAGCCACATAATATACCAACTCTGCTGCAATCACTGCTCTGCATTCTACATTGGAGTGACAACTAACGGACTCTCCATCAGGATGAATGGCCGCCGTCAAACTGTGGCCAAGTGCAATATAGACTATCCTGTGGTGCAGCATGCAGCGGAGCATGACACCTTGGACTTTAACAGCTGCTTCACCACCTGGATCTTCCCCTCCTCCACCAGCTTTTCTAAATTGCGGTGATGGGAGTTATCCCTACAGCACATCCTATGGTCCCGCAACCATCCTGGCCTCAACCTCAGATAAACTTACATCCTACATTCTATGCCCCACAGTTTCCCTCCCTCTCACATCCTACATTTCCTTCAGATTCATGCCCCTTTCCCTACTGTGTGCT
Organism: Locusta migratoria; assembly: GCA_026315105.1. Lineage (NCBI taxonomy): Eukaryota > Metazoa > Arthropoda > Insecta > Orthoptera > Acrididae > Locusta > Locusta migratoria. The sequence continues at coordinate 75,623,321 of CM048755.1, read as the reverse complement.
TTCTGTTTTTCACACACACACACACACACACACACACACACACACACACCGTTTTCATACTGCATCTCATTTTCTGCCTGACATCGCCTCTGCTTGTTGTATCCCCACCCTTATCTTCCCTCTCCACTCCCCCCCCTCCTCTGCACCTTCCCCTCCCCCCCCCCTTCCCATCCCTTCCACTTGCCGTGTAGTCAAGTCAGACTGTGTTGGGCGGCCAGAGATGGCTGACGTGTGTGGATGAGTGTGCCCGAGTGATTGTGTGGCTGAGTATTCTCTTTCTGAGGGAGGCCACGGCTGAAAATTTAGAATTGTGTGTCTTTTATTTGTGTCTGTCGGCGGCTCAATGTTTGTCTTTACGGTGCATTGTTCCCTGTCTACATATTATTATTAACATTCCTTACTGGACTTTCCATTGTTGTTAAATTTGACATTTTATCTTTCATAGACCATATTTTAGATTTTTAGATCCTGTGGTCCACAGACTGCAGGTCGTTCACAACTGATGTAAATGGATCAAGGTGTATTCTAAAATATAATGATAATTCAATAACATGACCCCACATTATAACTTCACTCAACTCCATCCATTTAATTGACTGGCCTGCCATAGCGATGCAAACGTATAACAGACACTCCAACAACTTGCAGAATCAACAAACCACAGAGTCGTTTTAAATGTGGTGGTAGAAATTCATTCCATCGATTCTCGCCTGTCATTGCATATGTCAAAGTGACGTACTACCATTGGCTATGTGAAATGTAGTTTGGTGCCAACCTCCAAGCTCTGTGAAAGCACTGCCAGCACTCGTCCGTGATGCCAACTGTAGCCAAATGTGACTGTTCAAAGAAAGTAATAAGCACTACATCTTAAATGTGTATTAACTTGTTTAAGGAATTTATTTATGTTTCTTTTCAGCTCCACCACATTGAAATGAATCTTCTTCCAGAATCAATTGCAGTACTTCAACAACTTATTCACCTTGAAGTAGTGAATGGCAATCTGTATGAAATTCCACAGTTTGTTGGGACTATGCCACTTTTGACAACATTAATCCTGTCACGCAACAGATTAGGTTTTGTAGGCAATTGGAACTTCCTTACAACCCCTCAAATGAAAGATAATTTAAGACAGCTTGATTTGCAAAACAATGAGGTACAGTTCTGAAACCAATTTTCAATCATTTTGTCATTTTGATTTTATGATTCTTTTTAATGTTTTTGTCTTAAGTGTTACAACAATTCTTCTACACACCATCTGGTGCTGATACAAGAGATATACACTACTGTTACGTAGAACCAGCAACCAGTTACATTTTAGCCAGTAATAACAGTAGTTACTGATTTATCTCTTACTTCTCACATAAATTTGGCATAATTATGAAGATCTTCTAAGAGCAGCATACTGTGCAAATTTTTCTGTAAGATGATAAATATTTAGAACATTATTTGGATGTTGGCTTTTTATACTGATGTAATGTGCCTGGGGAAAATTTGGTTGTCTCCATGCTGTACAGCAAATATTAGGAGATGAGACTTACAGCATGATAGCATTAATTCCTGTTTGTTTACCTGTGAATTTGTAGCTTGAAAAGGATGCAAAATATAGTAACAGTAAAATTGTCCATTCCTGCGCAGGACAAGAGATAATACCATAAAAGGTATCATTTATTGCTGCAAAAGACTTGTTTCATAGTGTAAAATACAGATTCAGATACATAATATCTATGTCTGAAACCTATTGCGAGGTTAACAAATACAGTTGTAACTAAAGTTGTAATTTTTATTCCATTTTATGTAATGTTCACTTTTTTGAATGGTCCCCATCTAACTATTACTTAGGGCAAGTTTGACCATCACATTGATAGGGTAGTTCTGATCAACTCCATTGGCTGCTCAATAACCTGTGCACCACAAATACAAGGTCCTATTCTAAATTGAAGTCCACCCTGCTTCTCATCTCAGTTTCACATCTTCCCCTCAAATCCTTCTTAGTAGTACTTTACTCCCACCATCTGACTAGTTTAATTTATTGGTTTTTGAACTCTTGCAAACATCATTGTCTGTAGTATCTCTATTCTGCCTCCTTCATCCACCAGCACCATTTCCTTTTATCATTATGTGCAACACAGATCTGCCCCAGTTATGTTTCCTCTCTTTTCCTCTCCCCCTTTCTTCTTCTCCATCTCAAAGCAGCATGCACTAAATAATATGTTGGAACTACTTCTATAGGCCCTTCCATTACTCAATACTTCTGCTAAACACTCAACTGTTGACAGTAATCATTCATTTGTTTGTATTCCAGTTACACTCTTCTATTGCTGATCTTATTACTATAGAAACATTGAAATGTTATACTATACGTTTCCTTGTTAGAGCTTCTACAAGTTAATAGATTTTAATTTAAGTATGTATTCATGGGTTTATTTTGTTTTTGCAGATTCAGGTTGTGCCCGATGAAATAGCAGATCTTAATGCACTTCTGGTCTTACACTTGGATTATAATCTTTTAGATTCCATTCCAAATGGCATATTGGATATGAGGAGTTTAAGGTATGCTGTTTATATTCAGATTGCTGAAACTATGAATGGCTCTTTGTATAACTCTTCTGAAATTAAAAAGTGATTGAGTTTATATAGTTTATATTTTAAAGAAGAGGTCCACTGCGACTGTTAAATTCCTTATAGAAGGAAGCATGATCGTTTTCACAATTTAAAAGTGTATCTTTAGGTGTTATGTAAAATCTGACGTTAAATTGGATGGAGCTCATTCTGTCTCGTTTCAGTCCAGGCTTCTTTCAAAAATTTATATAAATTATTTAAAAACTGTGTACTCTAGGGGAAGGCAATTGAAAATGTAGTGTGGTGAGATTTGAAGCCATCCCTGTATATCCCATGAAGATAGTGTTGGGAGGCACTACGTTGTTATGGTCCCAATCTGGTCACTCAGAGTCTTATGATCAAGTTTGATATGATAGTCAATTCTTCATGAAACATGCTTGTTTTTCTGTTTTAAAAAAAATGTAGTATATATTTCAAATGACCTAGATTATGGATTAAAAGCCCAAATGTTTCAAAGATACTATTCAAATCCACATCTGTACCATCAGTCGAAGAAAACATAACCACCAAAGCAATTACGTAACACTTAAAAATACGTAAAATACGTTTCTGACAGGTGGCAGTGAAATTGTTTTGAGTGCATTATCTGAAAATTACCTTGAGCAGTTAAACACAGAACTGACTTGTGGCGACAACATATTAGACCTTCTGGTGACAAACAGACCCGAACTATTCGAAACAGTTAATGCGGAAAAGGGAATCAGCGATCATAAAGTGGTTACAGCATCGATAATCTCAGCCATAAATAGAAACATTAAAAAATGTAGGAAGATTTTTCGGTTCGGAAAAAGTGACAAAAAGCGGATTTTAGAGTACTTGACGGCTCAACACAGAAGTGCTATCTCAAGTACAGATAGTGTTGAGGAACAGTGGTCAGAGTTCAAAGCCATCATACAATTTGCATTAGATGAGTATGTACCAAGCAAGATTGTAAGAGATGGAAAGGAGCCATCACAGCCGAATTAGAAAACTGCTACAGAAGCAAAGGGAACTTCACTGCAAACATAAACATAGCCAAAGCCTTGTAGACAAACAAAAATTACATGAAGCGAAATGTAGCATGAGGAGGGCTATGCAAGAGGCGTTCAACGAATTTGATAGTAAAGTTCTATGTACTGACTTGGCTGAATATCCTAAGAAATTTTGGTCTCGTGTCAAAGTGGATCAAAACAAAATGTCAAGGCACTCAGTGATAATAATGGCATTGAAACGGAGGATGACACTCTAAAGACTGAATTAATAAATTACATTTTCCAAAGCTTTTTCACAGAGGAAGATTGCACTGTAGTTCCTTCTCTAGATTGCTGCACAGATAAAAAAATGGCAGATATCGAAATAATTGACAGAGGGATAGAAAAACAATTAAAATCGCCCAAAAGAGGAAAGGCCGCATGACCAGATGGGATACCAGTTGGTTCTTTACAGAGAGTATGGAAAGGAACTTGTCCCCCCTTCTTGCAGTGGTGTACTGTAGGTCGCTAGAAGAGCGTAGCGTTCCGAAAGATTAGAAAATGGTGCAGGTCATCCTCGTGTGTAAGAAGGGACGTTGAACAGATGTGCAGAACTATAGCCCTATATCTATAACGTCGGTCAGTTGTAGAATTTTGGAACATGTATTATGTTAGAGTATAATGACATTTCTGGAGACTAGAAATCTGCTCTTTAGGAATCGGCATGGGTTTCGAAAAAGGTGATCGTGTGAAACCCAGCTCGCGCTATTTGTCCACGAGACTCGGAGGGCCATAGACACGGGTTCTCAGGTAGATGCTGTGTTTTTTGACTTCTGCAAGGCGTTTGATACGGTTCCCCACAGACATTTAATGAACAAAGAAAGAGCATATGGTCTACAAGACCAATTGTGTGATTGGATTGAGGAGTTCCTAGGTAACAGAATGCAGCATGTCATTTTCAATGGAGAGAAGTCTTCCAAAGAAAGAGTGATGTCCAGTGTGCCACAGGGGAGTGTCGTGGGTCCGTTGCTGTTCGCGATATATATAAATGACCTTGCGGATAACATCGGAAGCTCACTGAGGCTTTTTGCAGATGACACTGTGGTGTATAGAGAGGTTGTAACAATGGAAAGTTGTATTGAAATGCAGGAGAATCTGCATAGAATTGACGCACGGTGCAGGGAATGGCAATTGAATCTCAATGTAGACAAGTGTAATGTGCTGCTGATGCATCCTGTATCATTTAGCTACACTATAGCAGCTCAGCAACTGGAAGCAGTGAATTCCATAAATTATCTGGTCGTAGGCATTAGGAGTGATTTAAAATGGAACGGCCGTATAAAATCAATTGTCGGTAAAGCAGATGCCAGACTTAGATTCATTCGAAGAAGCCTAAGGAAATGCAGTATGAAAACAAATGAAGTGTGTTACAGTACACTTGTTCGCCCACAGCTTGAATACTGCTCACCAGTGTGGGATCCGTACCAGTTGGGGTTGATAGAGAAAGTAGAAAAGATCCAACGGAGAGCAGCGCGCTTTGTTACAGGATCATTTGGTAATTGTAAAAGCGTTACAGAGATGATTGATAAACTCCAGTGGAAGACTCTGCAGGAGAGACGCTCTGTTGCTCGGTACGGGCTTTTAGATTAGAGCCCACACAGAGGCATAATGACAATCTTTCTTTCAGCGAACAATACATGACTGGAATAGGAGGGAGAACCGATAGTGGTACTCGGGGTACCCTCCGCCACACACCATCGGGTGGCTTGCAGAGTACGAATGTAGATGTAGGTGTAGATATACACCAAAGAAAACAACGATTTGAGACCTGTCAATCATTTGTTTATATATATATAAATGCATAGTCTATTCTTTTGCCATTTTTATAGGGCTGTTTGTAGGTCTTTTAAGTGCCATCTTGACAGAGCAGCAGCACATCAAAATATTTCCCTTTGTGAGTTGTAAAAAGGTTATGACTAGAGGTGATTTATTTACTGTGTGTATTTCATTTTAAATTCCATGTGTCTTTGTGTAGCACATAACAATAGTTTCATGTTTGTATAACTGTGTACAGTTCTGCCATCCATAGTAAGGTTAGGGACTGTTATTGCTGCATTCAGATGCGAGCCAAGTTGGTGACCCTCGACGCACAGCTCCTGGCATTGCTGTCTTCTGTAACACAGCTTGTGGCAATTGTCATTAGGCATCACTGTTGGGGGCCAGATGCAGGGTATATACGTCAGTTGACCCACTACTGCATCTGCACCAGTTACTGTCCTTCACCAGTGGCCAAGTGGGAGGCTGTTTTAAGGTGTGGATGAAGATCTTGAGCTAGTTGCAGTTGCTGATTCATAGGACACCTCTCAGCCGGCAAGATCCAGGCATTTCATAGAAGGTGGGCTTGCTGGTAGTGTGAATCTTGAGTGTTTGTTATGGAGCCCATTAGGGATACAGCTGGGAAGAAAACCATTGTGCAGTGGTGTACACACCAGTGGCAGGCAGTCAATCCTTTCATTTGTTCGTCTCAGTTTTGAGTAGAGTTTTAAAAAATTCGAAGAAAATTACATCATAATTACTGAATGAAGACTGCCTGCCTGGTTACATGTATATCACCCTTTTTCTCTTACTGTTAGCAGTGATGAGATGTCCCAGTGTTGTAATTAGGGATGGGCCGAACCCCAATTTTGCCGAATCGAATCCAAATACCAAATCTTAAATAAAACATGTTGCGAATTCCGAACCTGAATCGAATCTTCAGAATCTCGAACCCAAATAATCTATCAACTCAAGTACATCTATTTAAAAAGAATTACTACTCTATTACAGCCAGTGATGAAGATAAAGCCTTTGGGGTGAATCCCAAATTACAATATTAACAGTAAAATTTAAAAAATGAAAATTTCATTTCGATTTTTGTTTTTAAATCTTGATGATTTTTTGATACCCCCTCCCCTTAAAAGAAATTTGTATGAAACATTTCGATATATATGTTGTTTAGATGATCTAAAAGATAATAAGAACGTTTCTTCACCCTAATACAAAATGTTTCATTTTGATGAAATAAAAAATAATGAAAGGATTATGTATTTCTTTTTTTTCTCGAGGGGAAGACTCAAAAATAAAACCTGAAAAGATGAGTAGATATTATGGAAGGCAAAAAAGAGATTCTTAATAAATAGGATGTGTAAATATTAAATAATTTTATAGTGACATAGCAGGCATTCCACAAGTGACGGACGGGACATTCAGACAGAGAAATCAGCGTTTATTCGACATGTGTGTACGTGTTAGAGCCACGAAGACATTTCAGAACTGTGAAAAGTACTTAATGCGCATTCCGAAGGGTTAACCAAGGGTATTTTGCAGATTTATTTATTCTTTCAAACATTTAAGATCACATAACTAGTCTGCACAGAATTTTTATTCGTAGAACATTTAAAAATCGGTACTAAGTTGCCGTGCTTAATTTCTATATGCTTCCATTCTTCTATAAGAATAATACAAATGTAAACATTAATGTGATACATATATTCTTCTGCGTTTGCCGTTGTCTTTCGGGTTTGTTAGGCGGGCGGAATTTAAATGTGGTAACAGCTAACATGGAAGATTACATGGCGCAATGTTTACATTTGTATTATTCTTATAGCGAAAAGTGCACGGAATTTACAAATCACGATTCATAGAAACGATCCCTTGCCTCTATTAGGAAAAACATGTAAGTTGTAAGATGAATGCAGCAATCATGCATATTGACGCAACACAGGCTTGCCAGTTGGCTTTGCGTAGTAGCTTTTAGCTAAGACTTCAAATGTACGGCTATTGTATGAAACTAACTGTGGAAATATAAAACAATTTTATTAGACTTAAAATACAAATTTTATGAAATATTTATAATAGCAATTAGATACCAGTACGGTAATTCTGAATTACTATCATTTGATTCCTTGTTACACAGTTCCTTCATACTACATGCATCATCCCTCGTACAATCTAGTATGTTCGATCTCAAACATTTTTAAATGCCTGTTACACAATTTGATTTTGGACTCTCATCCATGTGTTATTATTCCATTGGCACACTTGCACATTTTACACAACCCGTTGGTGCCAGTTGTCTGTCACTTTTCGAATGGCAGTAGGTGCACATGTGTTTAAGCTTGATGTTAAACGATTTATTGAAACGGACGTCAAGTGGTTGCTGAATTGTCATCTCATGTGTATGGTGCACAATTAGAACTTTTTTTTGCAAATAATAAATAACTTTCTTCTTAAAATCCTAGTGCTTCATTAAAGTTCACATACCCCAGCACTTCACAAAATTCGACGAAACAATATGTGAAATCGGAATGAGGCAACTCGTGCAAGAATCCTAAAGCCTCATGTATTGTTGGTATTTACGTGAAGAAATTTTATTTTTGTTGCTACTTACATTTGAAAGCCTTTTTTGATGAGCACAAAAGTTTTAGCCAGTGTTTATATTTGCGCCTGCTAAGCAAGCTTGTTTAGTACTGCTTACATTATATGGGAAAAGTTACTTGTGGCGGCTCCTAGCGCCATTTATCAGAACTGTTCAAAGTGAGGTTGTTTCGTTTTATGATACCGCATCTTTCAATTCAGCAGATCTGTGGAAAATAAAGTAAATAACGCAAACAAAAGCACACTGTTATGCAAAGTAAACAACAACATTTGTAACTGAAGGTTTCCTTATAACACTTTGGATTCAGGATTCGGTATTATTCGGCCTTTATGCGCAGAATCTCAAATCCAAGGCCAAGGTGCTAGATTCAGCGAATAATGGATTCGGCCAAACCACTTGGACACAACCCTAGTTATAATAGTATTTCAGTAATTTGCTCATGACACAGTCATCCATGTTACGTGCAGTGTAGTCGCTAATGTTGAAGTAGAAATGAACAAGCATCAAATGCCTGCTTATGCTGTTTCATGCATTCACAGGCCTGTTCAATATGATTGAGATATGGTGAATTTGGAGAGTACTCATGGTTATGTACATTTTTACCACTTGCTGTCCCCTCCCCCCTCCAAAAAAGTAGGAAAAAGAAATTCATATGTGAAATACCTGGAATTGCTTCATACAGAGCCACCGTGGAGAATACCTGTATTGTTCATTAAAAAAGTTGAGGATGGTCAGTTTGACCCGTTCCATAAAGGTACAATAGCTAGAGGTCTGTGCAGATAAGACAAGTGTTACCCGCACCACATGCACAAGGCCCATATCCACATCCGTGACACATTATCCATATCTGCAAGTTCGTTATCCGCATCCGCAGATACTAAACTTTTGAATGGGTAATAGTAATAGATAGCAGCATTTAAACCCTTGGTATGTAATGATATAATTATTGTTTGAGTGTCGTTTCTGCGAAAACTTAACTACTTTTCACTTCTTAGCTGTTTAATACAGGCATCTTCTTAAATTTCAGTGGTTGAAACTAATCGGAATAGAGGAGATTTTACTGCGTTTCCATTTTTAAAAACTTGTTCTCTCTGTGTTTTACAAAAGGGACACTTTATTTTCCCCATATTAACACACCAGATGTTATGTGACGCAGAGCAAAGCATGCCATTTCAAGCATTAAAACTGTCGTCTACTTCTAATTGGTAATTGTCAGCAAAAAGAGACAATGTCGGTGGCAGCTACGGCCGCCTATTCAATCTAACATTGTGTACCTTCCTAAATACGTTACTTTCTTTATGCACCGCTGTACTGTTCATTCGGTTGTGATAAAACTTTGCCAACATATTGCTTGCACTTTCGCGACGGTTATTGACATAATTGAATGCCTGTAAGACACACAGTTCAGGATATATGACATAATAAACAATAAAAGTGCGGTAAATTGCTGCATCATGCTACAATGTTGTACATCTCTTGCTAAACCACTGGACCGATTTTAGCAAGATGCACGTATTCCTTCCTTGAGGTAACAGGCGATGTAGAGGTAATAAATATGTAATTATGCTGCTTTGTCCTGTCTCACACGAACGTTTCAGCAAATTTGAAGTTCCACTTTTATGTCCAGTGTAAGAATATACTGTTTTTTTTTTTTATTTCACACACAACGTGCCATTATATTGTCAAGTTGAAAACTGCAGGTGGTCTGGAATTCGAAGGCTGGTTGGTAATAGAGCACAACACTTTACAATCGGAACACATTTATTGCTAACACAAGCATACATTCAGTACAGACTGACTCCTGCTTGGAGTGCTCCACTGTTTATACATAGAAAGAATTTTCTGGAACTTAATCTTGGACTCTGAGAGAACTCTTGCTGCATAAGCTTATCACCTTTTCAGCACCTTCCTGAATTTGTAGAAGCACTGCACCAATCCCATAACCACTAGCATCTGTGTGAAGTTCAGTTTCTGCATTCTCATTGTATAAGGCTAAAAACAACATTGAAGCTTTCGCAACCATTGGCCGCTTCTTCAGGAAAAGAGGAGGGAAGGAAGAAGGGAAGAGAAAGATGTGGGTTTTAAGGGAGTGGAAGAGGTGTCATTCCAATCCCGGGAGTGGAAGGACTTACCTTAGGGGGAAAAGAAAGGTAAACAAGCACACACACCCAACCACATGCAAACACACAAAGGTAGACATTTGTAGAAAGCAAAGAAGTTGGACAGAGATATCACTTGAGGCAGAGGCTCTGTCCAGAGAACCGAAGCAAAGATGTTAAGATGGTGGGTGGGAATTTGAATTTAGTGGAGGTTGAGACCAGGTGGGCAACGTGAAGAGAGAATATGCTGAAGTGCAAGTTCCCATCTCCAGAGTTCTGAAAGATTGGTGTTGGTGGGAAGTATCCAGATAACCCGGACGGTGTAACACTGTGCCAAGATGTGCTGGTCGTGCCCCAAGGCGTGTTTAGCCACAGGGTGATCCTCATTACCAACAAACACTGTCTGCCTGTGACCATTCATGCGAATGGACAGTTTGTTGCTGGTCATTCCCACATAGAACGCTTCACAGTGCAGGCATGTCAATTGGTAAATCACGTGGGTGCTGTCGCAAGTGGCTCTGCCCTTGATTGTGTACACCTTCAGGGTTACGGGACTGGAGTAAGTGGTGGTGGAAGGGTGCATAGGACAGGTTTTACAATGGGGGTGGTTACGTGGGTAGGAGCAAGAGGGTAGGGGAGGTGGTTTGGGGATTTCATAGGGATGGACTAGGAGGTTACGAAAGTTAGGTGGGCAGTGGAAAGACACACTCGGTGGAGTGGCAAGGTAGTCACGAAGGATGGATCTCATTTTGGGCCAGGATTTAAGGAAGTCGTATCCTTGCTGGAGAGCCACATTCAGAGTCCGCTCCAGTCCCGGAAAGTATCTGGTGACAAGACGGGGAACTTCTGGGGTTCTTCTGTGGAAGGTTCTGTGTTTGGGGGGATGAGGAAGTGGCTTTGGCAATTTGCTTCTGTACCAGATCAGGAGGATAGCTGCGGGATGTGAAAGCTGTTATTAGGTTATTGGTGTACTGGTTCAGGGATTCGGGACTGGAGCAGACTCGTTTGCCACAAAGACCTAAGCTGTAGGAAAGGGAACGTTTGATGTGGAATGGATGGCAGTTGTCATAATGGAGGTACTGTTGTTTATTGATTGGTTTGATGTGGGCAGATGTGTGAAGTTGGCCGACATCGAGGAAAGTGGCGTGGGATTTGGAGTAGGACCAGGTGAATTTGATGGGACCAAAGGAGTTGAGGTTGGAGAGGAAATTCAGGAGTTCTTCTTCACTGTGAGTCCAGATCATGAAGGTGTCATCAATGAATCTATACCAAACTTTGGGTTGACAGTCTTGGGTATCCAGGAAAGATTCCTCTAAGCGTCCCATAAATAAGTTTTCATACAATGGGGTCATCCTGGTTCCCATGGCTGTTCCCTTTAGTTGTTGTAAAACTTCTCCTATGCACCCTTCAACCACCACTTACTTCAGTCCAATAACCCAGAAGGTGTACACGATCAAGGGCAGAGCCACTTGCAATAGCACCCACGTGATTTACCAACTGACATGCCTGCACTGTGAAGTGTTCTAAGTGGAAATGACCAGCAACAAACTGTCCATTTGCATGAACGGTCACAGGCAGACAGTGTTAGTTGGTGATGAGGATCAGCCTGTGGCTAAACATCCCTTGGTGCATGGCCAGCACATTTTGGCAAATTGTTACACTGTCCAGGTTATCTGGATACTTCCCACCAACACCAATCTTTCAGAACTCCGGAGAGGGGAACTTGCCCTTCAGCACAGCATATTATCTCTTCCCGTTGCCCACCTGGTCTCAACCTCCACTAAATTCAAATTCCCGCCCACCATTCTTTAACATCTTTGCCTCAGTTCTCTGGACAGAGCCTCTGCCTCAAGTGTTATCTCTGTCCAACTTCTTTGTAGAAAGCAAATGTCTACCTTGGTGTGTTTGCGTGTGGGTGGGTTGTGTGCTTGTTTACCTTTCCTTTTTCCCCTTAATGTAAGTCTTTCCACTCCCGTGATTGGAATGACTCCTCTTCCACTCCCGTAAAACCCACATCCTTCCCTTTCCCCCCTCCTTCCTTCCTCTTTTCCTGAAGAAGCACCCAACAGGTAAGTTATTCAATTTCTATTTTTTAAATATATATATCTCCCATTGTTGAAGAATAAGTCTTGTTTTGCTGCAATGAAATTCTGTGCAGAAACAGTATTAAAGAGAAAAGGACCGACCAAAGTTGTGCCTCCCTCAGATTTCTTCATTAGTTGTAATCTCCATAAAGTATGATTTTCTTTTTTTATATAATACAATAGAATTCCTATTTAACGTTTTTCTAGGGACCAGAATTTTTTAACCTCAAATGGGGGTTTATCTTAAATTGAGGTTTTGATAGAAAGCAAACATTTTTCTGAACTGTTTCCCTGTATTGACATGACTATGTATTGTGCGAATATAGGGTGCAACTAAAGTTTTGACACTTTTATAGTAAAAAAATAAATCTCAAATATAGGCCACACTAATAAATTTTCGTGAAAGTTTAATTATAGAATGGCTTCTATAAATCGGCGGCAAATAAACTGTCTGCTAAAATCTTAGTCGTTCTACCGCTAGGTGGCAGATCATCTACATGTTAATACTAAGTAAAACATATGTGTTGCAGAACTACTGGGATTTGTTCAGTGTATCGGGAGATCTTCTGATGGGAGAAAACATCTTTATCAGCTACAAGGAGAGCATCGCTGTGCTTGTAGCATGCTTAGGTTGGCAACGTACCGACTATGTTTCATTAGCCAAGGGCGTGCCACTTTGATGGGGCCATTGAGAAGCGAGAAATCCTTAAATGTGTTTATAGCGCCAGGTATGTCTGGTTTCTTGTGTTGGTGAAGTATTGTTGCGAGTGATTATGGCAGGATATGCCATTAAATAGATGAAGTTGACTGAATGTATACTTCACCGCAATGTCATTGAATGGTGTTTGTGTGTGTGCATTTGTTTTATTACGAATGTGTCATTACTTTTCACACTACCATGTGATCCATTTACGATCACCAATCCACCTAATGAACCACATGATTTAAAGACAATCATTTAAAACAATGGTGATTTGCAATTTCTGTAAAGTATGCGTCTTTACTTTTCACAATACAAACTGAACCATTCACATTTGTGCATCCACCTACTGAGCCCCCATCATTTAATTGGAAGAGACTAATCATTTAAAACATTGATAATTTGCATTGGAAATTATAGTGTGATAGAAATTTAATGTCATATTTTTTGTCGGAACACGGGTGTATCACTTCACGCATATTAACAAACAAGTGACGGCCGAAATGCATAGCGACCATTGCCAACATAAGTACAGTACAACCATACTACTGATCTAGACTTGACACATGCTAAACACATAGCATTTTAGTGTTTTTGTGCTCTGTGTGTTACATACATTGGCTTTTTGTTTATGAGCACACAGACCCGTTTTCCACCCACAGGGTGCGTGTACGGTATATGTCATTATGAAATTTGCGATTTATAATGTGAGGAGGAAAACCTCAATTACAGGCCTTAAATCGTTCTTCACGAGCTTATGCTTTCTCTTTCATAGGTGTTTATTGTCGCATAACCATAACAAATAGAAATAAATACTTGAGAATTTCAACATTTCCTAACGCTAAATATGGGTTTTGCCATAATACGAATTATGTTAAATCAAATATAAAATTGCATTGCACTTATGGAAAAATTTTCGGGACTTGAAAATTCTTCCGTTAAATGGGGGTTTACGCTAAATCGAGGTCACGCAAAATTGGGGTTATACTGTATATTCTTAAAGTACATTCACTGAATAAAACTCCACATTGAAGAAGCAACTTTGAATTCACTATTTATTATAGTGATAAACTATACAGACTGACATCCAAATAGTTAATACATGCTTAACACTTTTTAGCACAAGAACAAACAGTTAATCAGTCTTTAGTTTTCAATATACTCAACACTGTTTATTAATGTAATACATGGCCTGAGACTTCTTTGACTGTGTTTAAATAGCTTCTTTGCCTACTTGCTGCTGCAGCCTCTGCCAGAATCTAAAACAGACAGATTCTGGGGGGCAGCTTCTGTCCTGAATAGGCCCAATAATATAATGAATGTTTGTATGTTCTCTGTGTTCATAAACCATTCATTCAATTGCAATGACACTTTGATGAACTGTTCTCCGTATACCCACAAAGGCTTCTGGACCAAAAACAAAAGAGTGCAACACATAGCTCAGGAGATGTGACGTCATAAATAATGAGAGGCCACTGTGTGAGAATACCCAGATTTATGCGTCAATTATTGGGAAATGGTAGTAGTTAGGGACCTGCAACAAAGTTTGCATGTAATTTCGGATGTTTATGAAGTGTTTTGTAACTGACACCACCCCCACCCCACCCTCCACAAAATGATGAAACAAAAAGAAGTCTACTGTTCACAACAGTTTTGCTGTACATGCCATAAAACTGTCACATCGGGTATGACCTTGTAACAAATAAACTTAGCATTACAGATTTGCATGTTGCAGTAGAGTCTCGATTATCCGATCTTTGGTTATCCGACCTTCCGTGTTATCCGACCCTTTCACCGTAGTGGCACTGTACACAGCCACGCACCAGCTGACAGCCGACAGGTCAGTGACTATTCGCGTTACTTGTTTTGCTGCGCTTAATTATTCAATGTTCAAATGTTTGTAAGGCTCATGCGACTTATCTGCGGGGTCATCAGTCCCTAAACATACAAACTACTTGTGAACTAGCTTATAATAAAGACGGCACAAACATCCATGCCCGGGGGGGTGGGGGTGGGGGGGGGAAGATTCAAACCCCCGAATGGGAACGGCCTCGCGCATCGTAGCATAGCGTCCCAATGTGCTCGGCTGCTCCACCGCGGCAGTTCCTTATCACTCAGTTCATTGTCAGCATCTGCTACTCTTCACTCCCCAGTGCTAATCTAGATCTGTAGTGGAGTGGACATGTTGTGCTTTCTTTATAAACATCTGTGGTGATCACTGCAAAACAGAAGGAGGTGGTCGTTTCAATGGAAGAAAAACTTAAAGCTTTAAAAAGAATAAACAGTGTGAAACTTTGGAAGATTGGAAAACCATGACTACGTGATTTAGCGGCAAAATAAATAAGTAAATAAATAAAATAAAAATAAAGACGGCAAATAGCAGGCAAACAAGACACTAACTTCTTTACACAGATTTAAATATGTTTTTATAATTCAATGAAATCTTTCACAAACAATGGTGAACTGCATGACGTAAATATCTATTCAGTCTAATTTAATTTGTATTATATGGAATTTTTAACTCATTTGGCCTTTTTTAATTTTTGTCTAACGTAATATCTTATTACTTTTTTTTGTATGCCGTCTAATGTATTTGATCATTATATTCGGCATTCACATATTTAATAGTTTTCCATGTTCAAATAAATTTTTCAAACTTTTATGTTTATTTGTATTTTCCGTGTTATCCGACTTTCTCACTTTTTCAGTTTCATTCCGATCTTCACGAAATTTCGCATGTTTGATTTTCAAAACATGATGAACATCACTGTCTACCTTAAGTTTCATACTGTGCATGGGGGAGGGTACTTTGCAACATAAAAATGGATCCCTAAATAGCTTGATCGCGCCGTATCTTGGCTCGACAGATTTTACAGACACTTTTCTTTCTCTTTTTCTTGTTATTCTCAGAACAAGGATTGTATGAAATAAAACTGGAATATTTCAGAACAACAAAGTGTGTTTTTCAATGTGACCCTGCCTTTCTTTTGCATAGAATCTATAGTTTTCTTCAGATATTGATGGAAATTTTGCGGACTCTACCTTAAAAACAAGAGGAATGTCACTGTCTGTATAAAATTTAGTTCGGTGCATTGAGAGGGTACTTAATTTACGGAATTTTACAAAATGCATAGTTTTCCTCCAATCTTCATGAATTTTTGCACACATGACCTTTAAACAAAGTGGAAGATCATTGGGTACATAACTGTTTGTATGGTACATAACAGAGGGTACCTTGTAGAAAACTTTGCTGAGAGAGGGAAAGGTGGAAATGAACAGAGAGATAAGAGAGAAAGAGGTGGATCAGAGAGGTTGGGGGGGGGGGATGTGAACTAAGCGAGTGTAGGATAAACAAATACCTGGGCCATGCCAGGTTTACAGCTAGTATTTAATAAATTAAGATATCAAAGGTTTGGGTATCTCAAGGTGATAAAATATAGGGATTTGGTTTGTGTCACTACAAACCTTCTATGAAACGACGATAGTATGAACACAGCTCGAGGAAACTTCTCGCATCACGGATGTGCTGGGGAGTTGGAAATTCTGTGACTGCCCTTACTTTATCTGGATTAGGATAGACACCATCTCCATTTACTATGTGCCCCAGAATTTTTCTCTCTTTGGCAACGAAGAGGCACTTCTTTGGGTTGAGGCGGAGTCCTGCTGTCTGAATACACAGTTGACAGGTCACTTAGATGCTCTGCAAATGTCCTTGAGAAAATGACAATGTCATATAGATAACAAAGTGTGCCGTCCATTTAAGATGTCGAAGCAAGTTGTCAATCATGCGTTCGAATGTGGCTGGGGCATTACATAGTCCAAATGGCATGACCTTAGATTCACAGAGACCGTCAGGTGTAATAAAAGCAATCCTCGCCATCATTCGTCAACCTCGATTTGCCAGTAACCTGTCTGCATGTCCATGGTCAAGAAGTAATTAGCTCCTTTCAAGCAGTCTACGGTGTCGTCAATGTGAGGCAATGGGTAGACAACTTTCTTTGTGATTTTGTTCAGCTGCCAATAGTCGACACAGAAATGCCACACGCCATCCTACTTCTTCACAAGGACCACTGGAGATGACCAGGGGCTCTATGAAGGTTGAATAATGTCATTGTGCAACATCTCCACTTCTTCCAGAATTATCCGTCTTTCAGCTGGCCACACACTGTATGAACGCTGGCTAATTGGTGGATGATCCCCAGTATTAATATGGTGTTTTATCGTGGGCCATTTCGTGTGGCTCTTCTGCTGCCTGGCCTGGAATACACCCGAAAATTGGCGTAGTATGGTTAACACCTGCTGATGTTGTTCCTGTGTCAGACCGGGCCCTGTATGCAATGCCATAGTAGTTTCCTCTAGTGCATTGTTGACAGTAACAGCAGAGCATGATACTTTGTTGATGACATTGAGCTCACTGTCCTGGACTGGTTCGGCTGTTCCAATACACATTCCTTTAGGAATGAGTTGCGGTTGTTCGTGAAAATTAGTCATGCAAAGTTCTTATTGACCACCTATAATGCTTATGATAGCTACTGGTATGTAGATTTCCTTTATTTTACTAATCAGCTTTTTGCGATCAACAAGCACTTCACCGTCCAACTGGTCATCTCGACTGGAACTCTTCTCGTTCTTAATGGCAGGATCTCAACATTCTCGACAGCAAACAACCTCCCAGGGAAGTCCATGTTACCTGTACTAGTTGGAATGGCTTTCTCAATTTGTAGGTCAGATCTTCCACAGTCAGTGACAGCCTGGAGTGCCTGAAGGAAGTCCCATCCGAGGATGACTTTATGGCTACACTCTGTTAAAACCACAAATTCAAAAGGCTGCATGCTGTTGTTGATAGTTACTCTTGGGACACATGTTCCTGCCGGCTGGACATATTTTCCATTTGCGACCTTCAGCACAGTTGCTCTTGTATTACAGAACATTGTCTTCTTTAGTTTGTAGCGCTAGTCATTTGACAATACAGAGAAGGAAGCTCCTGAATCAACTAGTGCCCAGACAGGTTGGCCATCAATCGTGACACGAGTGAGATTTCCTGACATCTTAGCTACTGTCGTCCTTGGAGGATTTTCATCAGCGGTGGCCTCACCTTCATAAATGGTCGCCTCACCTAGTTTTCCTGAGCACGGTGGCTAGGTGAGCAGCTGGTATCTCTGTAAGGCGATGGTGAACGGCAGTGGCGTGTTGGAGAGTGGACACGTCTAGGATACGGCAACTGGCTTCATCCCATAGGTCGACAGTAATCATCTACAGTTGACTGCCGTTGAAAGGACACCAATGGTTGGTGTCTTGTGGAATAATAATTGTCAAATACTCGTCTTCTCTCCTTACAGTATCGTACAACATGTCGGCGAAGGCCACAGTGAAAACATACTGGCGTGTTGTCTTCTGTCCTCCAGAAATGCCGCCTGGGAGGCTTCACAGTTGCTGGAGGATTTGATTGTGGTCACATCGGTCGGTTCCTAAGCTGCAGTTCGGCGGCTGTGGTATAAGGCATAGTAAAGCAAGGCCATTCTTCATGTGGGGTGCAACTGGCGAGACTGACAGGCACTAATGTTTGAAATACCTCTTCCTCAGCAGGGTCGGCTCCCTCATGACATACAGAATTGACATGCTCGGCCATAATCTGGTGCTTGCTTGGTCCAACAGTCCCAGCTGCCATAAACTGTTGTAATTTTTCTCTCACAATTTGTGGTATGAGAGAAGCAAAGTCAAGCTGGTCTTCCACAACGGCCATAGGGACAATATTCAGGAGGCTGTGGTACTTCTTTCGTCCAACCCTCCTCTGTTACATCTCTTCAATTTTCTGGCACCATTGGATAAACTCTAGTGTGTTGAAACGTTTTTTAATAGAAGAGCTTGATACATGTCTTACGCAATGCCCTTCGTCAGGTGTGAAACTTTATTGGCCTCTGTCATATATGTGTTAACTACATTACATAGGGCCAAAACACTCCATTTATGTGACTATGTGACTGTGTTGACTCACCATGTCATTGGGCCATGTTAAATTGCTCTTTTGATAAATGGAATTGCTGCTGGTGGTCTCAAAACATCTTCTTAAGTTCTGTCTGGAATTTTTCCCAGCTATCGAACCTGTCCTCGTTATTTTCAAACCACTGCTGGGCCATCCCATCCAGGTAGAAATATACGTTTGCCAAGCACGTAATGTGATCCCACCCATTATACTTGGTGACTCGGTTGAATCCTTTCAGCCATTTATTTGGGTTCTGGCCAGAATCTCTCCAGAACACCGATGGGTGTCTGATGTGCAGCTGCCTTACTGATGGTTTGGCATCCATGGTTCGTTTGATGACATGGACCTTTGGATGGAGGTAATCAGTATATCCTTTGTATTCCAGTTCTTGTCCGTGAAAGCAACGGCTCTTACGCTGCCCAGTCGGAGCCACGATGATGCAGATGCATTCCAGAATACCTGGCGCCTCCACCAGAAAGTGTCTCATTGAAAACTGTAGGTTGTCCGGAATTTGAAGGCTGGTCAGTAATAGAGTAGAACACTTGACACTCGGAACACATTTATTGCTAACACAAGTGTACATTCAGTACAGACTGCTTCCTGCTTGGAGTGCTCCACTATTTATACATAGAATTTTCTGGAACTTACAAGTACATCAAACATAAGAAACATGTAGAACATTCTAGAAATAGTAAATACAAAGAAATAAATTTTCTTCTGCCCGTGGCGGGATTTAACTGTGGACCGCAAGTACAGTGATCTGTGATGCTAACCACTGCACCACGCGTGCTGTCGTAAGATTCACTGCAATATCATTGATCTTCTCCTTGCCATCAAATACATATCAAAAGTTTTTCCAAATTGAAGCTTTCAATTTGTTTTCCTTTAATGTCAAATCACATCTTTTCACTTTACATGATATAGTATCCATTGATGTATTTATTTTAAGAAAGAATGTCATTGTATTCACTACAATATACGTTGTCACTCGGTCACTACAAAGTGCTAACTGAAGGCAGAGGAAATTTGGCATGGCACTTCTCTTGGGCAGTGGGCCGGTTTGCCACCCAGAAAGCACTTGACAGATCGCAGACAAGACACAGTCGCGTAAACTGATTAGGCGCAGATTCCTCTGTTACAGCTACGTCCACTGTGGTCAGGGGATGAGGACAACAGACTTACAATCTACCTAGGCCCTGCAAGGATTCCAAGAATGTCCACAGGCTTGAAATTTTCGGCTAACATTTCGACATATGTACTGGTCTGATACCTCACTCTTTATCTGCATATAACATTGAGGATATCTGCGTTGCTCACAATTTTATCCACAAAGTAAGAAATACTGTGGATATCCACATCTGCGCAGACCTCTAACAATAGCACTGATAACCATTTCTGCCTTTCTCTACAGACATCAGAACCTACAGTCCATGACACTGCCACTACCACCCTACAGTTTGTACATGTTTAATCATGTTTCTACGTGGATTGATTTCAGCAGTTTGATAGAATATGTGCACATGCATAGTCACAATTACTGTTGTATAAGGGGGTCAGCAAATCCTTTGTGCTGCATCTGTAGGCATGTAGAAGTCACAAAACCTGGAATACATCTGCCCTACTAACTTTTCATTGTCTTCCACAGTTCTACTGATAGACTGCCCCATCCCTTCCCCCATCTTGAACTCAACTGTAAGATGCTTCTTATTTTATCGGCTGTTAAAACTCTGTACACATTCAGTCATGTCAAAAATAAAGATACTTGCTAGTTATGCCTACCTGATCTGTTCTTTGTCAAACAATAACATATATTCAGATATTTCCCATACCACACACTTATGACTACTCACAATGAAATGCACTATAGTGTAACTTGAATCTCATCATTTGAAAATTGACAGGGGAGTAATACTTAAGTGATATCTCAATTCATGCCCTTGTGTTAATGCTGTCCCATATGAAACTAACATAAAT
Source organism: Locusta migratoria (assembly GCA_026315105.1). NCBI lineage: Eukaryota > Metazoa > Arthropoda > Insecta > Orthoptera > Acrididae > Locusta > Locusta migratoria. The sequence continues at coordinate 75,602,495 of CM048755.1, read as the reverse complement.
ATGCTCTAAGAACTTATTTTCTTACATATTTTTTCATCATTTGTAGTAAAGATTAAAAGTAATGGAAAATTATGTTAACGCTATACCGTGGAACTTTAGTTTTACATTCTTAGCAATTTTACGCCATAAATTCATACCCCTGTGAAAAACCCCTTAAGATCAATGCTAAAAATTCCCCAATTTTACTTTTGATCATAGCAAGCTTAACCTCGATTCTAGGTTCTTTCTTGACTTCTCACCTGACTTTGTCTTTTTATTCCAAATGAGGTTTAATGTGAGTAAACAATTGTAGGGGTTCACAAAGATCTGTCATGAGTGCTATTTATAATAGGGATATAGGCTTACTAGTATTCATGTAGCGTGACTGCCATCTAGGTAAAACAGGAAATTACCAGATGCAGTTCTTTAACTCAGTTGTTTCAATGCATGCACACAAGAGGGTACAGCAGTAAGCTTTCCAAACATCACACGCATCAGGTTTGATTGTATCATTTGCTTTATTTCAGTATGCCAGCAAGTAGGAACTGGCAATAGTCAGTCAGTCAGTTAGATAGTTGTATCACAAAATGAGAAAAAAGTTATGAAACTAATATTGCCTAAACATAATATCTTCAAAGGAACTGCAGAAAAGTAAAGCCACCACTTACTTTAAAGCAGACTTTATTTTGCTAGTACAGTTAGTAAACCATTAAGCAGTTCATTGTTTTATATACAGTCTTTGTGTGTTCTCCAAGTAAAAAAAATCTTGTTTCACATGAACAATAATTAAAGTATTTTTGCTAGAAGAAAATGTGAATATAACCCACTAAAACAAGTTGATGCCAATACAGGGTCTCATGCATATTTAGCTGCATCTCTTGGAATCACAGTGATGTCTTTAAATACTATTGTGAAGAAATATGAAGATATTGAGAACTTCTAACATTTGCGAATTCTTCTAAGAGGAAAAAATTGATGAAGTTATCACTTAAATCAATTCTTGTGGCTTGGTCCAAGCAAGACCACATGGCAAATGTCATAGTTGACACTATCTTAATAGAAAGGGCCCTACATATTGTCGCATTGAAATGGAAGCAGGCTTGACTTCGATGGCAGGGCCGTTGACTGAACACAGCACTTATACTGAAAACAGGTTAATTGCGAACTGAAACGTATACACAGCACTGACTGCCTCTCAAGCAGAGTGCTCTGCTATTCATACACAGACAGAATGTACCAGAAGTTAGAAGAATAGTTAACATAAGAAACATGTAGAACATTCTGGAATTGATAATTACAAAGAAATAAATTTTTGCCAGTGGACAGGATCGAACTGGCGACCTTCAGCACCACAATCGGTGATGCTATCCATTGCGCCACACCGGCAGTCGTATAACGTCTTGCGGCAATATTGCTGCCCTGTTGTAAATTGATAATTTCTGAGCATCCAGTGGATGGAAAGATCTGAAAAGAAAATGTGTTTTGACTTATAATTTGTAGTTGTAGCATGTTGGAAAATAGCTAGATTACCTTGTACTCAGACACCAATTTCAATTTGTGACAAGTTTTTACTTGCTGTCACATGTCTGTGATTTATAAGAACAAATTATAAATTCATTAGCACAAATTATTGTATAATCATTGTAATGTAGGCTAAAGTTACCCATGGCCAGTGCCAGGCTTGGCAGCATTTTCCTATTGCTCATAGGTTGGCAATGTGTAACACTTTGCGTTGCCAATGGTATGTTACTTTCACATAACCAATGAGAGGTGAGAAAAATTGGAATGAATTTATAGCACCAAAAGTGAAGCGTTTTCTGGTTTGGTGGGTTTAGAAGTGCTTATTTGCTGTTGTGTGTCTTAGTTTTGTGTACTTAGAGCTGGCCATTCCAGTAAATGGATACGATTAAGTGAAGTGAATCATTATTACTTTTTACAATACAAACTGATGCCACTTATGTTCACACATCCACATGTCTAGCACCATGATTTAATTAAAACATAATTGCCGGCCACGGTGGCTGAGGGGACTGCGGCGTGTCAGTCACAGTCTGCGCGGCCACTACAGTCGGGGGTTCGAATTCCCCCTCGGGCATGGATATTTGTGCCGTCCTTAGTGTTAGCTAGTTCATTAGTAGTTTGTAAGTTTAGGGACTGATGACCCCGCAGTTAAGTCCCATAAGCTATACAAACATTTGAGCATTTAAAAACATAATTATTTGGAACATGGATTGTTTGACATGGAAATTGCTTTTCTTGTGTGCAGTCAAAATCGCATATTTCATCACACTTTTCTTCATATCACGGAATCCGTTTTCTGTTCTCACATTCTGTACATAGAATGAAAAGCTGACTTGCACTCATTGCTCATGGAGAGCACTGGCAACATTCCTGTGCTGCGCAAGTAATTAAGCCACTGGTCCTATACTAGACTTACCTACTGTTCATTTGATTTCCTTCACTTTCACAGATAATATACATTGTAGGTCACTTGGAGAGGAACCCAATTTTTAATCATTTACATATGCCAGTTGCATTTGTGTTTGCTCATATTTTGGGGTTTTTAACATTTTCCTTGATTTTGTGTTTTCCTCAATTTTGCATTTTTCAATATGGACTGCATGAAAACATAAAATAGTGGTTTCGCTGTATAATGATTCACTTTGATGTAAATTATATTTTATTTCAGAGTATTTTTCTTTAAAAGTGGTAAGCTAAGTTGGAAAAACATTGGCTTCAGAAGCTGTTAGTTTATATAATAATGGTTGTTCTTTATTAATTTGTACTGTCTTTTAATTTTTCCAGGGTTCTTTCAGTGTCCAACAATAGGATGAGAATATTTCCATACAATCTCTTTCCGTTAGCCGCATTTTCATTGGATTTGTCAAATAATCCATTCATTTCACACTATTTTGTTACATCAAATATACCTCAGAATCATGAGGTACCAACTCTGAAAGAATTAGCCGGCCGAGCCGTGGTCGATTACAGGTAATTAATATAAATTATTTTTGGAGTTGAAGTGTGCCTATGTAATTATGATGTGCATTTCCCTTGTAGTTTTCTCCCTGTATCACATATGTGCCTCCCTGAAGCGTACTTAGTTGTTTGTACTGTTCCTCAATATATTTTGTTTATTTAATTGATAAGAAAAGTATGATACTGTGACACAAAATTACTGTAATAATGAAGAGTCTGGAATGGACTTAAATAATAGTTTAGAATAGACATCACCATTCATTTTTAAGACAAACACCTGAGTCACATACAGGCACTTAAAATGTATCAATTATTGCAACACTTTATAATTTGCTTCATAACAGTCAAAAATATGTAGATACTAGTCAGCACCCAGCATGAGATGCAGTGCACTCAGTGAAGGAAGAGCTTGTGTTTAAATTCTATTTATTGAAGTACATTTAGATAGAACCCCCTCCCCCCCCCCCCCAAATGAGTTGCATGCATGAATAAACCAATTGTTATTCTGGCACTTGAGCTGTCCATAAAAGAAGCATTGATTTGACAAATTTAGTTCACTCCATTACAGTGATTGTCCTTGTGTTTGTGGTAATCGCCGCAAATGAAAGTTGCATAGGATATTGCAAACATTTGTATATGAATGCCAAACATGTTGTAACTATTCAGATATGTGACAACTGTGAAAGGTCCAAATTTTCTATTAAAAATTGTAGCTTTAATAGTATTTCACTAAAGTTGGGCATTGTTTCAAAGTGTGTTGGATTCTGTTTTTGAAAAGAATGATAGGTACAACCATTGCTTGCTTTGTGATGGTACACACTGGTATGTTGTGCTGGTACCTGTGACAAAAAATAAATCAGAACCACATATTTTAAAATGTGGTACAATCTCAAAAACACCCCCAAGAAGTTCACTGTACTAGAACCTATTGTTTTACAAATTGAGCACTGGGTACAAAAATTTTGAATGTTAAAATGTGTAGTGGCTTGCCCAGTAAATTAAGTGAATTGAGAATTTGGCTTGATAATTAGTAATTTCATCTTGATTTGATATACTGTTTATGGATTAATATGTTGTTGCTTCACATGGTATTTTGTTTTAAATGCAGGAATTGATAGAATTGGCATAATTCTTCTTGGCTTTTCATATAGAATGTGCACTAAGCCACATGAGTTTTGTTGTTCTGTGTGATATTTAAGGAAAAATTATGACTCAATTTGTCTGTGGTTGCTGTGATTTACAGAAGATTTTTGGCCTGTGATACATTTTGTGGATTTATCAGCTGCCATTTTCCCCATTTCCAATATCCAAAATTAGATTTGTTTAAATGTTTAGTGACTGCATCATGTTGTAGTTGTAGAAGTATATTTGTCTTCAAAGTCAAATACGACTTGTGTAACTATAAAATTGATATTTTGAGGTCTGCAATAATTTCATCGGCATCTGTTGAAGATATTATAATTAGTCATGTTTGTCAACAATCACTAGACAATAAAGTGAGTGCATTATTTCCTTTCAACTCTTTGAACTTACAATTAAGTGTTTCCATTCGTTTCTCTGTGCCATGGTATATTTGTCATGTACAATGAGTTGACACAATTGGAATAATTTCCCTTTCCAGAATTTTTATTGGAATTGTGTGTTTGTGTCTCAGTGATATGCATATTCAATTACAATTTCAGTGCTGTATGTGCTGTTTGGCCACCATCGAAGAGAGATTCTCAACTCCAAATTATGTGATTGCCAGTGCAATATTTTCTCATGGTCATGTGGGTATAAAAATAAGTGAAATTACAAAGGCTTTGCTTGTACCTTGGGACACATCTAGGAAATATAGTCCGCTGCTTTGGTTTTTAGTTAAATGTGTAATGCTTCCTATGCACATATTATAAATGCGAAAGTTAGTTGGTTTGTGACAGCATCATGCTAAAACTGCAGATGGTTTGGGATGAAATTGTACATGGAGATAGTTTATGCTCTGGATTAACACATATACTACTTTTAAATGTCTATTATAATTTATTTATTTGAAATATATAAAGAGAAATACATTTAACAGTCTTAAGAAGTTCTAATACATTATTGGAAGGATCTGTTCTCAAATGTTTGGTGTAGCCATGTGGATAGAGGCATATTTTTATTAAACTGGGTTATTTTCGGACACTAGTTTGGCTCCTACTAGAGTTAATTTTTTTTACATCTGCCTTTGCAAAAGAATCTGGGATACTGACATTAAAGCTTACATTTACATTTAATTACAAAAAAACTGGAAATCACTATTTACACAATGCCCATTTTCATTAGTTGTAAGAAAAGATGGATGTATGTACGTAAATTGAAGACTTTAAATTGCTCAAATTGCCATAACAAAAATTTTGGAAGTTTTGTGGTTAGTGGGATCTACATACTGAGCCCTATTACATGTAAAAAGTGCAAACTGCCATGATTGAGTGCAAACTGCCAAGAGAATAAATAAAGAGTGCATTTGGTACAACAGGTGATAGGAAGCCACAGCAGGTACCATTTTAAATTCTCTCAGTTTTGAATCTTTCTCCTCATTGCTACCCTCCATGTTTTCTTACTGATTTTTGTACTTACTGCCTTCTTTTATTTCAAGACTTTGATTTACAAATGCAGAAATATTACCTTATAATAAAATCATCACTAAACTTCGTAACAATGTATGGTGCACTCAGGACAATCTTTTCCAGGGCATATAATGTGTATTCATTTGTGATGTTACCCAGGTTCTTAAACATTGTTTTCTCCTCATCTTCAACTATAAATGGCCGAATACTGCGATATTACTGGAATTCAGGCATTGTATTCTCTTTGGGTGTCATTGCATAATAGTTTATTTGGTGATTTTGATTGTGTTTAGTATTCAAACATTTGCTTTCAGGAGACTGACATGATTTTTCTGGCTAAATTTCAGTGATTCGTAGTTTCTTCAGTCATTTCATTGGCTTGTGAGACCTGGTTGCTTTCTTTTCCTATTAGACTTTGGAGTATTCAGAGTTGTTACCCCCCAGATAAACTCCACATTAACTGCACAACTAAACTTTATTACAACAAAGCAAAGTACATAGGCAGACTGAATACAAAAGCTTGCAGAGGCGTGAAGCAGGTTGCCCATAGAGCTCGGTAAAGATATGCAGTTCTTTAGGTCGATGTGTGCTGTTGCCACCAAACCCCCCCCCCACACTACGGAGTACTCCTGTCAATCTTTGGGAGGAGGAGGAGGAGGGGTGATGCCATCGAAACCCGAGGTGTCCTCGTAACTGCTAGCTCCACTGCACCCGCAGGCAGGATCGAGAGGTGGTGTGTGGTGGAGCCTTTCTTGTTATTGGGATGCTTAGGTTAGAAAGGTGGTGGGCTGTTGCCAGCAGTGATTGTGGGCAAGGTCTGCGACTTAAAGAAGTGATTAGTTCACATATACATTTATTACAATTGAAGATAATATTCAACTTCAGGTGAGGTGCTTGTGGTTGTACACTTCTGCCTATTACATAGTACACAGTTCTGCAATGATCTCTTCCTCCAGTAAATAGTAGTGTTCCAGCTTGTTGCTGTAGACAGACCTTCTGGAACGGTAGGACACCTAGGTCTGCTTCGTACTGCTGGTTATACTCATTGTCTAGCTTGTCGACTGGAGTCTTCCACTATACTGACTGCTAGATTGTCTGACTTATCGCCTCTTCTGGAAGTGGCATAGCGACGTTTGTAGACTGCCAGCGTTGTGGCGAATGGCGACGAGAGCACGGTCATCAGTTGGATGAACTGGGATGATAAGACACACTTCACTAGAGGGGAGGAGGAATGCACGGGTGGCATCAGAGTGACGAGAGGTAGTTGGAGAGATGTACTTAAAGAAGCTGACACCTACTCTGATGAGGAGGAGGAGAGCTACTAGTAGCCCTTTGTGGGGAAGGAACGGGAGTGCGGGCCACTAGAGAGAGAGGCCGAAGAAGCAGCAGGGGAGGGGGGTGGTGGGGTGCTTAGCGCATCACTAGTGGAAGAAAGTCGTCCGCGTGCTGAGGCAAAGAAGCACGCTCGACATGAGATGGTGGAGGGGGATCCATTGAATAAAATAGTAAAGGTATTTGGGAACCTTGTGATCACCTGATGAGGGCCTGAATAAGGGGGGCTGAGTGGGGGGCAGATCATGTTGTCCCGGAGCATTACAAATTCGCAAGAGTCTAGCTCCTGCGGAACTCGGACGGAGGGGGGAGATTGCCTGGAAAGGGGGGGAGGGGATGTGGATTGATTCTGTTGCAGTGAAGTCGTACTCAGTCAACCAGGGTCAGGAGATCAGTTGAGCAAGTGAGGAAGTGTTGATGAGCTCCCCCGGTAAAACCAAAGGTTGTCCGTAGACAAATTCTGCCATGGTACCGCGGAGATCTTCCTTCTAAATGCCTCGAAGGCAGACGAGTACAGTGGTATCCAGAGGCTGTCCTGGCACTGTAGAGTTGTTTTTAGAGTCCTGTGTCACTGCTCTACCAGCCTGTTGCTCTGGTGTGGTAGGCAGTGGTGTGGTTGTGCTTAATGCCACAGGGGTGGTAAAGGTCTGAAAAAAGGACTGATTCAAACTGCCTGCCTTGGTCAGTGGTAATAAGGGAGAGCCAAAGCAGGCAATCGAGGATTGAAGAAAGTCCCTGGTGACGGTTTTCGGCCATGATGTCGATGAGAGGAGTGGTCTCAACACAGTGTGTGGTGCGAACAAGTACGGAAAGGATGTATAGGAAACAGTTGGCAGGTGGAAGAGGCCTATCTAAGTCAATGTGGATGCGTTTGAAATCTGCCCACAGAAACAGGAAAGGGGCCCAAGGGAGGGAAAGTGTGGGTTGCGATTTTGTTGTGTTGACAGGAGAGGCAGGCGCGTGCCCATGCCTGCAGTCTCACTTCATGTCCCACCAGACGAATCGCTCAGTGACTAGTCTGCTGGAGGCATAGATACCAGGGTGTGCCAATTCGTGGAGCTTCTGAAAACTTAACATTGGAGCAGGAGAGGAGTGAGGGGGCATAGTTTGCATATTGAATCATCATACCAAATTTCATCAACACCACCAGGGAAGGAGGTGTGGATGGGGTTGAGAGAGTAAGTGTGATCAGAAAAAAGTCGCATGAGGTCACCGTCATCTGATTCTAAGATAGCAACATTAGAAAGGTCGATCAGTGAGGAAACGGCATCAACCCGTGACAGGAAGTCAGCCACAACATTGTCTGCAACTTAGATGTACCTGACATTAGCAGTGAACTGAGAAACGAAGTTCAAGGTGGTGAAAGCAGCGATGTGGAGGGTCAGCTGGGAGTTTCCGAATGGCTGCAGCAGGAGGTTTGTGATCTGTGAAAACGTGAAAGGGCCGACCCTCGACATAAGAACAAGTGTTTGAGCGCCTTGTAAATGGCCATGAGCTCACGATCGAAGGTCGAATATTTTCACTGTGCATTGTTTAGTTTCTTTGAGAAGAATTGTAGGGGGGACTGGTTGCTGTTGAGGGACTGACTGAGAACCATAACTGTAGCAGTGTCGCTGGCATCTGTTGTAATTAAGGTGTCCGCAACAGGATGGGATGTGCGATAGTGATAGCACCTGCCAACAGGTCTTTAAGGGCTGTGAACACCTTAGTCATTTCAGGGGTCTAGGACAGGGGGCAGGTGCTGTAGTTTTGTTTACCCACTTGTGTGTCCGTGAGAGGGGCCAGAATCTCAGCTGCACCAGGTAAGTGTTGGCGGTAATAGTTGATGGTGCCCAAAAAAAATCTCAGTTCTTTAAAGTTGGGGAGCATGGTAGATCTTTAATGGAGTTAACTTTTTCAGCTGGAGGGGAGATTCCATCTGCAGAGACAGTGTAACCTAGAAAACAGAAGGACGTTTGATGAAGTCGGTCTTTACTGTAGTTTAACTCAATGCCCACCTCGGCTAGGGTGTCATATAGGATCTGCTGGTGTTGCTTGTTTTCTTTGACAACTGCACTGACTAATAAGATGTCATCCAAATAACAAAACAAAATTTAAGGGGAAAGAGAACCTCGGTAATGAAGTGTTGCCAGGTTTGTGAGGCGTTTTTAAGTCCAAAAGGCATGAAGCGGTAATGATACAAAACGATCGGAGTCGTAATGGCAAGTTTTTTCAACATCCTCCGGAGCCATCGGTATTTGTTGATATGCACATTTGTAGCCCACCACAGAAAAAACTTTCACACCTGCAAGTGCATGAGTAAAGTCTGCAACATTTGGGATGGGATACCTGTCCATGATGGTCTTGGTGTTGAGCCTATGGTAGTCACCACAAATATGCCATTACTTCTCTTAACTAAGTGAATGGGAGATGGCCAATTACTCACTGAAGATCGGATGATGTCAGAATCGAGCAACTCGGAGATCCGTTCTTCTATTGCCGCGTTTTTGCAAAGGTGACGTGGTTTGCTGGACGGGGGATTGTCATTTGACAGTCGTAGCTTGTGTGCTGTTCAGTTAGTGACGACTAAGATGCACTGTTGTGAAAGGGTAGCAGTGGAGGCAGTGGTAGAGAGTGGAGTGGAATCACGCTGTACGTCAGGGGACACAGCGACGAGAGAGTTCCGGAGCACCGTGTTGACAGCTGGCGCCGGGCATGAAAGTGACAGCTAGGCCCCTCAGTGTTCATTGCTGCCGGTAGGAGGTGAAGTGGCAATGAGATTGCTCCGGCTGCTGCCAGTGCCGGGTGCATGCGACATGGCTGTCGGGCCGCAGTGGCAGATAGGTTGGCGGGCAGTGCAGTTGCCACAGTGGCCACTGGCGTAGGTGGCGGAGCCATCTCTGTGAGACTGTAAGATGGCTGCTAGGCAGCAGCAGGAGGGCCACGAGAAGGCGTAGTTGCACCTGTGATCACTAGCACGAGTGGGAGCGCCACTGTTGCAGACTTGGAAGATGGTGGTCGAGTGACAGTTGTAACAGCTTAACCTCACACACTCAAAACACCACAAGACATAACAGCATTACAGATTGTAGCGTTATCTCGAGCACGGGCACTTCTACCGTGGGTCGAAATGATCTTATTGGTGTAGTTCATCATCTTGATGCGGTGGTAAGGTTGCCTGGAGGCTGGGGAAGTTAATGTTCCATTTCTGAGGTTGGCGGAATGTACGTGCTGCGAATGCACGAAACAGGTGCGAGAGGGCAGGATGCGAACAGCCTTGACGGCACCTGAGGTTGGCATAACAACTGAGTTATGTTTACAAACATCCACATAGAAGCTTTGAGGGAAACTGAACTGTCAAAATTACTGTTAATCGTGCATGTGGGCACGATGCCACTGATTGCACTGAGGGTACGAGTACTCACCTCGGATTTAGTGTCCTTCAAAGACGCTCAGAGAGATGAAAGGTACTACTTGCCGAATGACAGCTGCCTCTGCAGCAGGGAGGTGATGAACAGTGTCTTCCCTTTCATGCCAGAGGCACAACACCTGTTCATGTTCGTTAGACCACTTGGAAAACAGCACCTCGAACTCATCCGTGGTTCTGATACACTTGAGAACAATCTTTGCATCTGTGATAGAGCAGCCGGAGCTCGACAAATCACATGAAAAATGTCTGTCTGTGGGCTGTGTGGCGATGGAAGAGGGAGCAGCGCATGACATTGGGAGTAAGTTTGTGATGCTCTAAGAAATCCGTGCACACTACAGGTTTCGGAATGTCAGCCACTAAAAAGTTCCACTTGACAATGCACTTAGGTGACAGGTGAACAGAGAGGGAGGTTGAACCTGCACATGCAAATTGAGTGCTATTGACGGTTTGAAGAACCGCATGAGGTCGTAGAGAGCCAGTCAGTCAGTCACCGTAGACATAGGTAGCAAAGACACGTCGGCACCAGTGTCGACAAAGAATTGAATGCCAGAAATGCAGTCATGTAAGTAGAGGCGACCACCCAGAGGGGGAGACTCTCAAACAATACAGTGTTTAGGCACCTGTTGTCAGCAGGGCAGGAAGTGGCGCCCGAGTCATCCTGTGGTCTATGTTTGGATGAATGCACGGTGGGCAGCACTTCCGTGTGGTGTTTCCAAAATAGCTGTGATAGTAGCAGTGCAGGTAGTGCTGAACCTGAGCCTGTAGAAAGTGGATTAGCAGTGGCGGGCCATAGTTGGGAGCCCACAGAGGGGGCTGGTGTGTTGCTCTTACCAGGGCAAGGTTGAGGAGTCTCGGTGGAATATCGACGAGGAATGCCAGGAGGGTTGACGAATTCTCAGGCACGTGGGAATGGCCTCGGGTGAAGGTGCGAGGCCGAGGTGGCGACTGTTGAGTCTGTGATTCCACGTTGTTGCGTGCCTCCCGTAGATATGCGTCACGGACTTTATCCGCAGTGCAAATGCCCTCACGTGGTGACTCAAGGATGTTGTGAGTGCCGTCTGAACCAGAAGAGGCAGCTTAATGGTCCAGAGCACCATGAGGGTGGAGTCTATATTGCACATTTGCTGATCAGCAGTCAGAGACATCTCCACAGCTATGAAGATTTTCTATCGCCGAGATGTTCCTCATGTAGGATGTGACAATTCGTGTCATCAGGAGTGCGGGTAACCCACTCAAGGATGATCTGCTTGGCTGAGTATTAGTGGTCAATAGGTAGATGGGGACATTACTAGGTCACAAATAAGGTCAGTATGTTTGTGCAGGTCTGTTATCAGACATAGGTAACAAGCAACATAATTGCGAGAGTAGTGATCAAAGATCTGCTCTGCCAAAGCGAACCACGTCATTGGTGTATCAAAGAAAAACAATGGCTGCTTCGGCAGGCAACCCGGTGGGGGGGTTGGTGGTGACGAAAGTCGCACTATAGTCCCAGATTCTGTGACAGCAGTGTCTGTCTGATTTTGTTGGGGAAACACGAGGATGTCACACGGGGTCAACAGAGGTCCCCCGTGGGATCTAGAATGCGAACAGTTGTGTGGCAAGATGTGTGATGGAATGACACAGAAGGCCGACATGGCAGCGGCACCAAAATGTGCCGAAGAAACTGGCAGTTGAAATCGCATTAATGGGAAACAGTCATGTGATGCACTTGTCATGCTAGCAGATGAGGCCGGCACGAAGGGTCACGTCATGACAGGTGCGTCCAAAGACGCCGAGCATGACTGTATATCATACACATTGCCAGCATGAAAATTTTGACAAATGACAAAGTCACTCGGAAGGTGTGGAGACACTGTACTGGTGGTTGCACAAAAGTACGGAATGGTATTGCTTGTCACTAAAACTGTGTGCGAAGAAAAAGGTGCGGCAGAAACTTGGGAGTAGAATCCCGAGCCGTAAACTGAACTTAAGGAAGGGTTTGGAATATGTGTCCACTGACAGGGTCAGAGTGATACATTTGAGCACAGTGGCGAGCTGAGAAATTAAATTCATAGCACTTAAAGATGAACTGTTCACATTCGACATAGGCCGCAGTTGTGCACAAGCTAAAATGGTTTGCGAAGACTGGGGATCATTCAAGTTTTGAACATTGGAGGGAATGTTCAGTGTAACAAAGCATTAGTCCATTGTGAGGACAGGTCCACTGTTATAAGCTGAGGTGAATAAGACCTGTGAATATTGCTGAGCCGGGTGTAAAGGCATTGAAGCGAAGGTGTTCAATGAATTTTGTGGAAAAGGTGTGTCATCCGTGAATGGATGAGAAGCCAGAACGTAGCTCAGAGGTGGTCGCACAGGTGAAGTCATCATGGCGGGAGACCGTTAGTCCACGTCTAGTTGTATACAACAAGAAAAATAGGCACAAGCGACACAAAACTCACTGCTAACCTATGCAAGGGCATAGAATGATACAGTGGGGTCACCACTATGGAATATTTGGGCCTGTAGCCTGAAATAAAGTCCACATTAACTGCACAGCTAATCTTTGTTACAACAGAGGAAAGTACAGAGAGAGACTGAATACAGAAGCATGGTGGTGCCATGAAGTGGCTCGCCCGAAGAGCTTGGTAAAGATATGCAGTTCTTTAGGTGGTTGATATGTGCTATCCCCACCACAGACTTATTGTTTCTTATATTAGTTCACTTTGTATTTATAGGATCTGGATAGTTTATCGATTTGGTTTGTCGTTTCTTTCATTATTTTGGTTAGCATTTGTAGGATCTCGACAATTTGTTTCTCCATTAAGTTTGTTGTTTATTTAAGTCCTTCACATTAGTTTTGGATTACTGTTACTGTTATTGTCTTTACTATTTAGGTTTGATTGTTTAGTTTGATACTTTACATCACCAGCTCCTCAGATTAGGTATTACTGTGGAAATTTCTAATGCCTGGCAAACACAAATCCAATCTATCACAGAGATCTTCTAAAGACACTTGACCTATGAGGATAGACAGCAGCTATCGTCTGAACATGCTGAAGAAAGGAGAATTGAGCAGATGGAGCATCAGGTAATTATTAGAGCAGCTGAGACCGCTGCACAGGCCTATGCTCAGTGTCAGCAAATGCTAAATGCATTGCCTCTTTGTGTGTGTGTTGGAGGCAACCTAAGTAACGTGACATGCTATTGCTCAACAACTAGTTAAACATTGGCACATTTACCTTGATACCTGACGTTTCGTAAAAAAAAAATGCTGTTTTCAGTTATGATCCACCTCTGGATTATAGTAACCACAGACTCATCAAAATGGACTGTATGAACAAGGCATGCCGATTTTGTGGGGCTTTTAAATGGAAGGAGGAAACAACAGGAATGTGTCGCGCTGGGGGCAAGGTATCCTTACTTTTATTACAAGAGCAGGTGGATCCTTTATAGCAATTACCTTTTGGAGAGACTGATGAGTCACAGCAGTTCCTAAATCACATAAAAATATAATTCATATTTTCACATAATCTCCTTTGGGGCAGGTAGAATTCTCTCCATGTCTGGGTTTTCACTGACCTTTACGGCACAGGGACAAGTGTACCATAAAATTGGGTCCCTTTTACCTCTAACCACTTGTGAAGCTATATTTCATTTTATTTACTTTATGGGGATGATGAGCTGGAGACTGACAGATGGTGTCAAATTATTCAGTGAGTATAATGTGCAACTAAACTGAAAATTCAGAAAGTTCTGCAGATCATGACGTAATAAGCACGAGATTAAAACATCTTTGGAAAACATGCCCAACAAAAGCTGCAAGGTAGTGATTCATGCAGAGCAAGTACCAAGGGACAGCGTGCGTGGTGCTACAGCACACCAGCCCCAGGAACATTGTCCTGCACAAGCGTGATGACTCTTGTCACTAACAAGGAGACGGCACAACCGTGGGGTCGGGGATTTGTAAGAAATTTTGTGTGGTAAAAGAGGGCCCCTAAAACCTCACTTTGTTAAAATATTAGGAAGCACTACTCAGAAAATCCCAAGAAAAATCAATCTGAAGTTTCTTAGGTACCTTATGAGTATAAAATGTTGGTCCGTTGCCTGTCTGGCCTAGATGGTTAGGGCCCGGACTCTTACGTCAGAGGTCTCAGGTTCGATTCCTCCTCTGGCACTTTTTTTCTTCTTCTTGTTTCATTTTCTTCTCTTATTCCACCAATTATTCTAAAAGTTTCTCAAACCTACATTATTTTTAAAACATTTTAGCTCAAGCATGTAGTTTTTCAATCACTGAAAAATATTCGTGCTCATTGTTCTGTTTCGTTTTATGGGCTTTAAAGGGGCTTTGTTAGGGTCACCTTGGGATTATAATGGTCATCTGCGCATAGGACTGTGCACGAACCACGAGAATTTCATCGTTAACAGACGTGCCTGTTTCAAATTTCACCATGTTATTCCAATCCGAGGTTAAACATGTTGACTGAAGAAGTTGCTGGCTCATCTGGAATGGGGAGAAGAAATTCCTGAAGAATTCATTCATAGTGATCAATCAAAATTATGATTGAAGGACGCAGTGGTGTATTATGAAAAGCTGTTGATGAAAAATAATTTAATTGCATCAACATCTTCGGGAGAAATCTCTCGCAATGCTATGTTATTGGCCAGACAACTTTATAATAATACATTGGAACTTTTGGGTGAAAAACCATTTGTAACTGAAGAGGAATTCACGCTCATGAGAATTGCGAAGAATTTGAGGAGAACGCCGAACAGTTCAAAGTGCCACAACGTGATTAATCTCCAGATGAAGATCAACCGTCACCGAAAAGATTTAAAAGTGACAAGAGTCCCATTGCTTACAAAGTTGAAGTTATGAATATTGCTAAAGCGCACCCCACACAGCCCTTGGTGACAATGCAAAAAAAAAAAAAAGAGAGAGAGAGAGAGAGAGAGAGAGAGAGAGAGAGAGAGAGAGAGAGATGCCACCAATTGAAGAGAGAAGAATATCTTACACAATGGGTGAAAGATATTAAAAGTGGTGATAAGTGAATGGATAAATTTGAGGTGATAAATTCATGGACCTACGACCATTTTGTGGAAGCAAGACGGCAATATCAGCAAGTCATGACAAGAAATTTACAGGAATGGGAATTCGCTGCAGCTGCACAATTCTTTGTTTTCAAAATCAAGGCGTCTGATCTATGAGTCACGGCATTTAAACAGAAGCACAGAATTTCACAACGCAAGATCACAAAACTGGTTTCAAAAAAAGACACGGCATCAATAGAGGACAGCCAGGCATCTGCGGAGACCTTCCGTTGGCAGAAGTGTCGTTTAATCCCTCAATACCGTGAGGATTCTGTGTTAAATACTGACGAAACAGGTAAATACATGTTTTCTGCAAACTGATGTAAAATATATCAACTCAAATTTAATTGTAGGAAAAGATATTTACATACACATTCGAATATTGTTTAATATTAAAAATACAATTGTTTCAGGATGCCAATATCAATCTGTTTTCAACAGGACTTTCCCTGAAAAAGGGAGTAAAACAGTTTTTGTGAAAAAGTCGCACTTGAATAAAGTGACGCATTCGTACACCACACAATATTCAATAACATTATCCAGAAAACTGCTCCCACGTCTTCATATGCTTACAAGAAGCAACCAGTCATTTTGGACGTTGTATTCACACATTAATAGGTGGCTATGCCAATACTTGCACGAACGTCGTCATAACATCATCGAAGTCCGGAAAAATAACAACAGTTTTATACATGAATTTTCTCCGGAAATGATTAAAATCTTATGTCGGAGAGAATAAATTTTTACTTCTCATTGACTGTTGGGGAGGTCAAACAAATCTGGAGATAGAATGAAACTTTTCACTCTGCAGTGGAGTGTGCGCTGATATGAAACTTCCTGGCAGATTAAAATTGTGTGCCAGAACCGGGACTCGAACCTGGGACCTTTGCCTTTCACGGGCAAGCGCTCTACCGAAAGTAGGAGGCGAGGTACTGGCGGAAGTAAAGTTGTGAGGCGGCATTGTGAGTCGTGTCGGCATAGCTCAGTCGGTAGAACGCTTGCCCGCGAAAGGCAAAGGTCCCAGGTTTGAGTCATGGTTCCAGCACACAATTTTAATCTGCCAGGAAGTTTCAAATCTGGAGATATATGATGCAATTTTTCAAGATGACGAAAATATGCCAACTTCGTCTGTAAAAGTCATACCTCCAAAATGCACTTCTTTGGTGTAACCTTGTGATGTTTACTTTTATGGGCAAGTTAAAAATTTCATAAAGCGCTTGCCAAATTGCAACGCATTGTTACAGGAGAATTGTGAAATTAATTCCCCGGAAGATTGTATAAAAATTCGTTCTATAATTCACCATCAATTATCGTCACCAATATTCAGAGACATGATTCAATATGCCTGGTTTGCCTCAAAATTATCAGAAAATTCGAAACATTTTAGTAAATGTTAATGGGGGCACGTTTTTGTACAGGTTTATTGCAAACGCCCTGTGATTGTAACAAATCCACTTTTACATGTTGCGCAAGATGTCACAAAAATTATTGCTTTTTTTTGTTTTGTTTTATGACAATTACCACTGTGGTTCTTGTTTATAATTATTATATGTATAAAAATTGAATGTTTCCCAATCGACTTTGTTATTATGATTAAAAACCCAATGTTTCTCCTCATATACATTACAATGAAAAATGGAAAATCCAGCGCCATGGATTGTGTTGTTGGACAAAAAGAAAATATTTTTTATTCAATAATGTAACTAATTTATTAAAGATAATGTAGGTTTCAGAAACTTACTGAATAATTAATGGAATAACAAAAGAAAATGCAACAGGAAAAAAAAAAAATGTGCCGAAGGAGGAATTGAACCCGAGACCTCTGGTGTAAAAGTCCGAGCGCTAACCATCTAGGCCAGACAACTAACAGTGGACTAACATTTTATACTCGCAAGGCACCTAAGAAACTTCGGATTGATTTTTCTCAGGATTTTCCGATTAGTGCGTCCTAATATTTTAACCACGTGAGGTGTTAGGGTTCCTCTTTCACCACACAAAATGTCAGGCAAATCCCCGACCCCACGGTCGTGCCATCTCCTTGTAAGATCAGACACACACTGCTGCTTGATGCTCTACAGTATCCCATTATATTGTTGGAAGGGAAAATGGGATATCATTTGAGTATTCCTCAAATAACTCCAGTAGATGGGCTACTGATTGATAAGTATGCTTATATTAGTGTCTCCATAACAATAGAAAATTAGTAATAGTTATTTTGATACACCTCTGTATAAAATTAGTATTCTGTGTGGAAATACTGCTCATTTTCTTCTGCTATTTAAATATAATACAATGACGTCAGAATCTGCATGATATCCTCAAATGTTTACAGGCTTTGTAATAAAGAATATCCCTTTCAGACCCACTGGCTACAACTTTGTACATAATTTGTACAATTTCTAAGTTGGACCAGACTATTACTATTTTATTTGTCAATGTAAACAACATGCATACGACTGAATACTGTATTCATAATGCACCCTTACTTTCCTCAAAAACACGGATAGTTGTACCATAGGTGCAACCACAGTGTAGGCGTATCTGTGTAGAGACCAGACAATGGTGCGGTTTCCGAAGAGGGGCAGCAGCCCTTCCAGTAGTTACAGAGGCAACATTCTGGATAATTGACTGAGCTGGCTTTGCCATGCAGTTACTGTGAATGGCTGAAAGCAAGGGGAAATTACAGCTGTTAATTTTCCCGAGAACATACGGCTCTACTGTATGAATATATGACGATGTTGTGTTTTGGGGTAAAATATTCTGGAGTGCCCCATTCGGATTTCCAGGCGGAGACTACTCAGGAGGATGTTGTTATCAAGAAAAATAAAGCAGGCATTCTATGGATCAGTGTGTGGAATGTCCTATCCCTTAATTGGGTAGGTAAGTTAGAAAATTTAAAAAGAGAAATTGAACTGGGGAAAAGGAATGAAAGAGTTCATGTGGTAGAATGTTGTGAAGAGCACAATTTAAACATCACACACACGGTTTAATCATCACAAAAGGAGGTTGTATATGTGGAAGAGACCAGGAGACACTGGAAGGTATAAGATGGATTTCATAATAAGACATAGGTTTAGAAACCAGGTTTTAAACTGTAAGACATATCCAGGGGCAGATATAGACTCTGACCGTAACTTACTGGATATGAACTGTAGAAATCGTGAAAAGGTAGAAAAGTTAGCAGATGGAACTTGGATAAATTGAAGGAACCAGAGGTTGTCAGGAGTTTCAAAGAGAACATTAGGCAAGGATTGACCGAAACAGGGGGGGGAGACAGTAATGAAGACCACAGAGGATCATGTATTTAGAAGGACATGGTCTAATAGAAATCCTTAGATAACATAGGAAGTACTGAACTTATTGATGAAGGGAGAAAATATAAAAATGCAGGAAGTGAAGCAAGCAAAAGGGAGTACAGACACCTGAAAAATTAGGTTGACAGGAAGTGCAGATTGGCTAAGCAGGAGAGGGTAGAGGACATATGCAAGACCGTAGAAGAATGTATAACTGGCGTAAGGAAAATAAGAGACATTTCGAGACAAGAAAAGCAGGGCTATCTATATCAAGATCTCAGATGGAAAACCAGTATTAAGCAAAGAAGGGAAAGCTGAAAGGTGGAAGGAATACATAGAGGACCTATACAAGGGAATAGATGTTAGTATTGTAGAAATGGAAGAGGAAGTAGATCAGATAAGAGACACAATACTGCGAGAAGAATTTGAGAGAGCACTGAAAGATTAGAGTCGAAACAAAGCCTCGGAGTAGACGATATTCCATCTGAACTGCTGACATTGTTGGGAGAGCCAGTCGTGAAGAAACTTTGCAGTTTGCTGATGACATTGTAATTCTGTCAGGCTCAGCAAAGTACCTAGAAGAGCAACTGAATAGAATGGACAGTGTCTTGAAAGGAGACTATAAGATGAACATCAACGAGGGTAATGGAATGTAGTGTCAGAAAATCGGGTGATGCTTGAAGGTATTTGAATAGGTAATAGCACAATAAAAGAAGTAGATGAGTTTTGTTATTTGGGTAGCAAAATAACTTATGATGGCAGAAGTAAAGAAGATATAAAATGCAGACTGGCTATAGCAAGGAAAGAATTTCGAAGAAGTGAAATTAGTTGACATCCAACATTAATTTAAATGTTAAGAAATCTTTTCTGAAAGTATTTGTCTCGAGTGTAGCATTGTAGAGGAATGAAATGTGAACAATGAGTTCAGACAGAAAGATGATAGAAGATTTTGAAATATGGTGCTACAGACGAATGCTGAAGATTAGGTGAGTAGATCACCTAATTAATGAGGTGGTGATAAACAGAATTGGGGAGAAAAGGAACTTATGGCATATCCTGACTCAGTGTAATGACTGTGACTCTGTTCCGCTTATTGCCTTTAATCAGTAATCTCTAGTTCAGATACATTTGCGTAACAGATTTTGTTTAAATTCCTGAGGCCGGTATTACACTATCAAATTATTGGACAAAGAAAAATTGGGCGTAGTGTAATGGGAACATCATCCAATATTTCATCAAATCTAAGGACTCGTCTTAGATTTGTTCAAAGAAATTGCTCGTCTTCTGTTTCCTGCAGTGAGAAATGTGACCACTCGGAGCGCTAATAGTACTGCAGCCTCCTTGCCACTTCAGTTGTTTTATTTGGAGGTTAAATGTCTGACATAATGTTCATATTCGTAACATGGCTAGTAGTGGCAAGTTCGTAGAGTTTTCCAGCAACAACAAAATTGATATGAATGTACAACTCATATGGGGCATTGTATAACATGCGACAAGGCCAATTCACACTGTCCGTCTCGTCAATTTGCGAAGCCCAATATCCTATGGTAAAAGTGAGTTTGAGTTACAATCCATTATATAAAAAGGCATAATATACTGTTGTGATTGAAGTAACACCCCTAAATCTTATTTACAGCCAAATCTGACTTTATAATGTATGATTCTGGTCAACTTGATGTGCTAAGTGCAGGGACGTGAAGCAACTTTCAAAACATAGACATTTGTTCGCAAGTGAAAATATGTATATATAAATATGTAAAACAATTTTTGGAAGGAAATAAATAGCCTACTTCCTTTATCAAATATGTCCCCCCCCTCCCTTTACATTGTTAATAGCGTCATAAACAACTTAGATTTTCCTCTTTGTCAGTGCTGACATTTTTCATTTAAAACATTATTTAATGAAACTTTCTTTATCAACATACAATGTTATTCGTTTGCATCAACCTTTTCTGTTACTCTATTGCAAATTGTCAAGAATGGAGAGCTACAAAATAGGCTAATTAGCAATGAATTATGGCCCTACTGTACTGCCAACGACAAAAAAGAAAATCGTCCCGTTCCCGTGATAAATTTTATTTATGTCGTCCTAACACCCTTGGTTTCATCCAAGTGTGTTTCCTTTTTTCCTCCTCCTGTTCTAAATGCAGACACAACACAACTGTAGTATAAGTAACAGCTGAGCATAACACTGCCATTTTGAAGCAAATTTGACAAAATATTGGCTGATAGTGTAATACCCCCTTCAGTGTTTCATCCAATAACTTTGTCAAATAATATGACCAATATTTTATCCAATTTTTTCATCCAAATCTTGTCCAATAATTTGATTGTGTAATACTGGCCTTAAGGACAGCATTGTGTACAGGTACACTGACCTGCCTTTTTTCCCAGCCTTCTCTTTACATTTTATTTCATTTAGTTGGTCTCGAAGACTATAGAAGTCTTTCCAGTTGCTTTTTATGTATTCAATTAGAATCCCTTCCACATTGTCAGAAATAAAATATTAGTACATCCTCCTAATTTGCCAATTCTCAAGAACTGTTGTGAAGTACATGAAATGATTCCATTTATAGATCAACATCTTAAATGTACTGAGGTATTAGGAGTCATCCTATTCTGAAACACCCACGGTAGTACGTGGTGTAGCCTCAATGGGTGGCATCAAAATGCAGATTCTGGCATATCTTCGGCCATACGGATGGTGAATACTGTATAGGTGATACACTATTCCATGCCTGCTCTACCTGTTCCTGACATTTTGTGAGAGTTGTTCATTGCTGAATAGCACATGTCATCCCATTACGTCTGACACTTTCTTAATTGGAAACTAGGCCAAAAATAACGCTGGCCGAGGAAGCTGCTGCACATCTTTCAGAGCACGTCAAGTTTCGTCTGCAGAATGTTGGGGTCCTTTAAAAGAATGGCAAAAGAATATGCCTTTAAAAATTCAGCACATACCGAGCACTGGACAGCATTTCCTCCACAAACACCAAAGGTGAACAGGGGTTGTATCTTACCATGTCTTAGATTGTGAGGCCTGGGCTGAGAGTCAGTGGGCCTCGACAAATGCCCTCTACGAAACCGTGCTCGCCAGGTCTACGATGTACATCCTAATGACTATAACTTGCGTGCGGGCAGAATCTGCTTTCATTAATAAAAGACCAGGGTCTTCCAGTTCACCTTTAAAGTGATCTTTTAATGGCACCATTCGAGCTGCGCCCGTCGGTGCTGTGGTGTGAGGGGAAGGTGGTCTAGAGTTGTGCATGTTGTAGTCTCACTGCTAGTAATCAGTCGGCAACTGTTAATGTTGACACTTCTGGGCCCACAGGCACTCTTCTCTCTACTGTGGCAGCTGTACGTTCTGCCACTGCTGTCCTTAGTGGACGGCTATGCTGTGGATTGTCCATAACCTCAGCTATGGATGTGAGAATGTTCACGTGGCCATTGCATCCAACATTGATGTGCGACAGACACTATTCATTCAACGTGTGTGGCAGTTCACTGAAAGGGCCTCATGCCACTTCGAAGGCCACAGTTTGACCCATTTCAGACTTCCTCAGTTGGCTGTAGGAAGTACAAGTGCATTTATGTGGCATGGTGCCTGTTTGATTCATGTGTCGATATCACATTAAGCATTATGGCTGTAAACATTTGCTATTAAGTCGTATAAACCAGGCCTGCTCAGCGATCTGCTCGTGCCACAGTAGTGAGCTGTCGGCCGGCTCGCGGTGGCTAGTGGTGGAGGATGAGTTGTGAGGGGCAGTTAGGGGATGCACGGATCACAACGAAGTAACTTTACAACGTAGAACTGTCGACCAGTCTAATTCTATTGCCGCTGATACGTTCTACGAAGATGTTACACTTCTGGGTGGTTGAATAATCTATTCTGTGGCAAATTAATTGTATGAAACTGATATATACTGTGAATCACTAATGAAACAGCTGGAAACAGATGATATACTTCATTGAATGTTAGTCACTCTTTCCAATGCTCTAATTCAAAATAATTGAGAATATTATCAGAAAGATCTAACAAAAAATTGCTCTAATGGAGGTTCGAACCTAGGTCCATGGATTGATAGTCGAAGCTCTAGACTGCTCAGCCGGCGACGGTGCTGAGAATGTCATTCATATTTACGAGTACCCAAGCTGCAGCATGAAAACACAAACAACATTGATTACCCAAACATCATTAACTTTTGGCTCCATATATGTTAGTGAAAAATGCTCAGCTTTAGATGATTTTTCCATGTATAGCACTGAAAATGTGATTTTCCATCATCAAATTTGACCTTGATTATTTAAAAACTACTGAGTGTCTAGCAAAAAGCTGAAACATGTGTCCTTTTATATGCCATATAGAATGTCTACGCAAAATTCAATCCTTGTTTGTAGTATGTAGTATCTTTAGACCTCCACTCCATGTACATTATGTACTGCATGGTGCACATATGTGCTTACATCTAAAACTAAGCCGGAACAACATTGTGCGTAGTCGTGTGAAGACAGTGCTTGTTTAAATCTCCCCTGTTTTGCAGTATGTCACAATGCCTGGTGGCCCATTCAGCCATGAGTGCTCACAGCCCAGGCAGCAAGTGAGTGGTGGTATCTACCATCATCGGATCACAATTCACATTGTCCTGCCAGCTGTGCAAAATATATAGCATATTTTAAATGCAGTAGTGTATTACACACTTAGTTGTGTATTACAAACTTTTCAATGTTTCTCTCTATTGTCATTTTGGCTTAAGTGAGGAGGTTGGTATGCAAATGACTCAGATATAAGAAGAGCATGGTTCAAATACCTCGTTTATAAATCCAGATCTAGGCTTCAGTTGTTTCCTCAGTTCCATGAAGATATATAGTAACAAGAGTCCCTTTAAAAGATCACAGGCTACCCATGGCTTGTTGGTATTGTAATGAATGACCTCAAATGAAAGTACCATATATATGAATTCAGCTATCAGTTTTTTTTAATTGTCAAATAAGAAGGAGCTGGCTTTTTATAAACCTCATCAACTTTCATAGAATTTCTGCTGCTGATAAATCGCAAAATAAAGGAATATGTTGGTGCATTAAATCAATCCATTTGATTGCACCACACAGGGTATCTGTAATGTCTTTGTTTTTAAAACATCGAGGGTTTTTTGACTTTCCTATCACAAATGGTTCCAGGTTTTCAGCCCCATCAACATTTGTTTCTAACATTACTGTCAAGCGTGTTTTGCTGTACTTTCCTCCATGGCAATTTTCGCTTTCATATGCAAGTGTTTTGTTGGGAAGGACACTAGAAAACAGACAAGTTTCGTCAATGTTAAAGACGTCCTTCGGCTCATAAAGCTTCAAAAGGTCTCATAATTTCCCATTCTGCTATTCACTCACAGTTTCTATATCTACACTATTAGATTCACCACATACAGTCTTGTACACCACATTGTGTCGCTTGTTGAACCTATCAATCCATCCGTTACAAGCACTAAAGTCCTAGATTCCGAGAACATTTGCCTCTTTCAGTGGCTTTTCACGCAACATTGTGCCATATATTGCAATGTTTAACCCACGTGCTGCCTAAAGCCAGTTCTTTGTTATTTCTTCTAATTACGCATACTTTGAATAACTAGCATACTTCATTTACTTCGGTGAATTTGGTCCACTATTATTGACACTTTGTAAGATTGAGTCTTTGTTTTTCATGATAGTGTTCAGCGTAGACACTGGTATGCCTAAGTTCTTGTCTAAAGCCACATGTGTTCTGCAATGAAGTTGAAATCTTTAGAGGATTTTCACTCTCTCATCCATCGAAAGAGTTTCTCTCTCTCTCTCTCTCTCTCTCTCTCTCTCTCTCTTCGTAACCACTGTATTTTCCATTTTGCAATTCAGTAGGAAGTTACACTGCTTTTGAAGCGAATAACACAATAAGAAAGGCTAGTTTGAATAACACTACACACAGAACACCAATACACTACACCACAGTGAATATGAATGAAATTTTCTCTCGGCAGGAAATGATGTATCAGTCGTTTGAAATCAATATTGATATGCTTCCATTGCGGCAGCAGTTTTGTCAGTGCTGCCAACGATGTTAACATTAGTTACCAGACGACAATACTACGGTATTTTATTACGTTACATATATTGAGAAGTGAATGTCCGCAGTTTTTTATCATAATCACAGGGCGAGAGTTAACAATGAAAGATTATGGCTACAATATTGCAACCATACTACATGTTGTAGTTGGTTGCAATAAGAAACAAATGAATGTGTGACCAAAGTCTCAACTTCTCCACTATCTATCGAAACCACTACACGAATTTGTCCTGCTTTTAAAGGGCCCTACACACGATGCGATTTATTGGACCAATTTGTTGGTCACCCGATGAATTAGGCGGTTTTAGGCGCTACCCGACCAACTTTCCTTATCATCTGGTTGATTGTGCATGACCGCCCGATCTCAGATTCCCCCACCGCTGCACCCGTCAAATTGTGTGTGTATAGTGCTACCCCACCAACTTCCTGCCTGTGATCAACTGCACAGCGAACACGCAAAAACAGAAACAGTTCGACAGACAGACACCAGAACAAGAAGGCGCTGTGTGTAGTTGGTCGGAATATGTGTAGGCTGCTACCAATTGGTTGGTTCGTTGGACAGCTTGTTGGTTGGACGATAAATCAGAGCATGTGTAGGGGCCTTAACGATCTGCTAGGTACAAACCATTCTGGTGTAAAAGAAGTCAACCCCGTATTGTTTGTAAACACTAGGCTATTTGAAGACCAGCGAAATTTTATGTCAGTTATGGGCATTTTTTCTTCACGAACACTATTTCACGAAGCGTAAATCACGAGAAAATCGCAAATATGATAATGCAAAAACGGGTGCAAATTAACATTGTTAACATAGGAAATTTAAGGGCACTGATGAAAAATTTCATAAATGGCGGGAAAACGTAAATTCCGAGAACATAAAAGCGGGATTCTACTGTATACATCTTAACAGTACTCACTTACAAGGAGACCACATGGGTATCGGATTTGAGAATTATTTGATACTTATAGTATGTGAAGTTCAGAACTCAAATAACAATCAGCCAAAACCATTAAACGCGAGAAAATCGACTTTAAAGTTTTGCCAGTAAGTTCCCATAATTAAATCGGAGTGCAGCATCTATAGGTGTAGCTTAGTGGTAGCGTTGTGACTTGATAACCATAGGATCGGTGGTTCAAATCCTATTGTGACAATTTTTTTTATTTTTTATCTTTCATTATGTTCGAATAGTTGCATATTTTTAATATCTAATGGTAATTTTTATGAAAAACACACGTGTTTTGTATATTGGCAATTTTCTATATTTTATAAAAGGTTTTAAAAATGATGGTTTCATTAAAAAAAACATAAATTAAAATTTTTTACAGCATTGGCTTCACTATTAGTTCACAGCGGTAGTCTTTGATTGTGAAGAGCTATGATGCTGTTTTTTGGGAAGTCATCTCCGAAGTTACTTATGTCTTTGCAAGCAGCTAACCTACTCAACCATTTTTGTAGGTGACGGCAAAGTGTTCAGCTTGTCTACATACACATAAACGAAAACAGACACAACACACAGAATTAGAGATCCCAAAAAGTTATGTAACTGAAATCGAAAATGGGAGGGGGGGGGGGGGGGAAGGAAAAATATCTGACACAGCATTCTGGCTTCATAACCGTACAGTCGATGGTTCAAATCATACTACCATCAAACTACACCAACAGATGCTGCAATTATTTCAATTATTGGTAGGGTACCAACTAATCCAGGAGGAACATTGAGGAAGGAGGCTGGGGAGTATACAAAGACAGCACATGAGACGCTGGAACTGCTCCTCAAGACTCACTTTCCTCAATATACTCTGGGGGATAACACAGACCAGAATGCGATCCCTGAGAGACAACGGTTCTCAGGTATTCGCGAAGAGGACTGGGATTTGGCCAAGAAGTGTGTTGATTTCAGTAAGGCCCGAGATGGGCGGTGGGAACATTTCAACCGTTCAAGTCACCTGGCCCTGATGGAATTATTCCAGCTCTCCTGCAACAAGCAGGAGAAAATCTTAAGATTCCTATGCAGGTTATTTATGGTTAGCCTATCAGCAGGAATCATTCCCAAAGCCTGGAGGGCAGCGAAGATTGTGTTCATTCCAAAGCCAGGGAGAATTGAACCTATCAAGGCCAAGGATATGATACCAATCAGCCTGTCCTTTATTCTTAAGACATTGGAAAAGCTGGTTAATGTACATGTTGGAGAAAGGAGGTTAAGTAGGGCTCTTCTACATTCAAACCAACATGCATATCAGCCAGGTAAATCATGTGAGATAGCTCTCCACCACCTCGTTGGGAAGGTGGAGAAAGCACTACACTTTCAGGAAATAGACCTCTGTATCTTCCTGGACATGGAAGGGGCTTTTAGCAACACGACCTTCGATTCCATGGTTAGGGCAGCAGAGGTGCATGACCTAGGGACCACTGTATGTAGGTGGACTATGGCCATGCTCAGTGGAAGAAAGGTAGAGGCTACCATGATGAATGGAAAAAAATGGTAATCAACACCACTAGTGGCTGCCCACAAGGAGTTCTTTTACCTTTATTGTGGAATTTAGTGGTGAATGAACTCATTGGAGTACTTTTGCCAAGGATACGCTGATGACCTTGTCATAGTAATACTTGGCAAATTTGGTGACACAGTCAGGAATATGGCACAACGTGCGTTGGACATTGTGCAAGACTGTTGCAGAAAACAGGATCTGGGAGTAAGTCCTAAGAAGACTGTTGTTGTACCATTCACGAAGAAGCATATCCAACATTCAATTTGGAATCTAAAGCTTTTCGATGAAGCTCTACCTGTGAAGGGGACAGTGAAATATCTAGGGGTTACCTTAGATGAGAAACTGACATGGACTCCTCACATTAGGAATATTTGCTCCAAGGTGGAAGGTACTCTGGTAAGTACCAGGAGAGCTTGTGGCAAAAACTGGGGCCTGAGCCCCAAGGGTATGTACTGGATATACACCATGGTGATTAGACCCAGGATCACCTATGGGGTGGTCGTGTGGTGGAAGAAGGTAGAACAGTCGGATGCTGCTAAGGACCTTGGTAAGGTGCAGAGATTAGCCTCCTTAGCCATAACAGGCGGAATTAGCAGCACACCAACTGCTGGGATGGAAACCATGCTGGATATGCCCCAATTACACCTTTGGGTCAAGATGGAGGCAGCGGCTGGTGCATACAGGCTCAAATCTGACAAAAAATGGTACTCTTTGGGATATCCAGACTCACACACTGAAATAGTGAGTGAGGTAAATATAGGAAAGGTTGGGGAAATGCCAGCCGACTATATTATAATCCCATACTGCTTCAACAAGCCTTTCAATATAACAATTGGAAGTAGACAGCTGTGGGAGAAAATAGTTCGACACCGTACGTGGGACATTGGTTCACTGAAGGGTCGAAATCAGACCAGGGCGTTGGGGCTGGGGTATACGGGTTGCAGCCAAGACTGGAGGGTGTCATCTCTCTAGGGAAACTGGCCTCAGTATTCCAGGCAGAAATCACTGCCATCAGGGTGGGTGTGGAGGATAATTTGCACAGGTGCTACAAAGGCCATAGCATCTACATCTAGTCACACAGCCAGGCAGCCCTGAGATCACTGGTAGCTCCTGCAACAAGGTCTAAAATTGTTGCAGAATGTCACAGTGTTTTGGTGGAGCTAGGGGAAAGCAATAGGGTAAACCTATTGTGGGTCCCTGGCCACTCGGGGATCAGTGACAATGAACATGCCGACAGATTAGTCAGGATGGGGGCAGAGACTCCATTTGTTGGACCAGAACCTGTCCTGACAATCACCAAGGCAATGATCAAATTGGAGCTACGTAACTGGCTCAGAAGACAGCACGTAGAATATTGGACCAAGGTCTATAAACAAAAACATGGCAAGGTAATGATGCCAAAGCAATGCTTTAAAAGAAGCTCTGTAATCCTGGGCTTGAACAGGAGACAGATTAGACTCATGGTTGGCTGACAGGAAATGGGAATTTCAAAAAAACACCTACATGAGAATAATAGAAGAGGACTCTAAATGTAGGATCTGTGATGATGGGGATGAAACTGCATCACATCTAATCTTTGTATGCATTTCATTGGAGAGCAAAAGGCACAGAACATTTGGGACAACCAGACCCAAAGAAATTGTGTCTAATAAAGAACTGGTAAAGGGGCTCCTTGCACTGTTCAAGGCCTTGGTTGGCTTTACGAGATATACAGGGAGCGATACAGAACAATAAACTTAGTTTCGGTACGGGCAGTGACAAGTTGGACCAAAACTGTTTTGGCTTCCCTGACAGAATCAAAGAGTTCAGCTTGTCTACATACACATAAACGAAAACAGACACAACACGTAGAATTAGAGCTTTAAAAAAGTTATGCAACTGAAACCTAAAATGAAAGAAAGAAAGGGAAAAAAATCTGACAAAGCAGGATTCGAACCATTAACTGTATGGTTATGTAGCCAGAATGCTACCATTGAACTACACTGACAGATGCCACAATTATTTCAATTATTGGTACTTATGGGCACTTGCAAAACGTCAGTCGATTTTCTGGAGAATTTTTGAGAGTTATGTCGAATGGCTTTGGCTGAGTGTTAAGGTTCTGTACTTCGCGTACCATAAAGAAATTCTAAAATCAGATACCCATGTGGTCTCCTTGTTACATCTATCATTTGACATCTTGTTTGTAATACTTGGTTTAGCTGTTTTCAAGATACATAGTGTCCAGAAAAGGGCTCCCTGATTTCAAAATTAAATATCTCGAAAACAAAGATTGATAGAGGAATGCAGTAAACGGTATGTTTATTGTGAAAGCTGTAAGAAGTTTATACAGCAGTTTGAAATAATAGTTACAAAAGCTGCTAACAGATGGCGCTGTAAGCTGTACAGCTCATATCAGTATACATAAGTGAAATAATCGTATGAAAACACTCTTTGCAAACAATCACATCACAATATTTTCAAAATGTTCACCATTGGCACTTCAGAGGTGGCGCAAATGAAGAATGAAATTCGCTATCACATTTCATAGTGTCTCAACCGAAATGGATTCACATGCCACAGAGATCACTGGTTCAAGCTCGTTCAGCGTGGCGGGATGCTTCAGGTAGACCATGTCTTTCACTGTGCCCCACAAAAAAAAAAAAAAAAAGGTCACAGGGAGTCAAATCCGGCGAATATGGAGGCCAATCCATGCGTGCACCAGTAAATTTGGGATATTCCAAAGCAATGACTCTATTCCTGAAGTATTCCTCAAGAAAGCGAAACACTTGTTCGGTCCGATGTGGTAGGGCTTCATCTTGCATAAACCATTCAGTACCTGGTCGATCCTCTAACGCTTTCTGTGTGGTGACAAATTGTTCCAAAATTGCAACATAACATGCACCAGTGACCGTTTCTCGAATGAAAAAGGGCCAATAATGCCTCTGCTGCATACTGCAGCCCACACAGTAACCTTAGGAGAATACAGGGGTTTCGCTTCACACCAATATGGCTTTTTGGAACCCCAAAATCACCAGTTCTGCTTATTCACATATCCATTCAGGTGGAAGTGTGCTTCATCTGTAAACCAGATGCAGCCAACGTCAAATCCTTCACTATCAATCATTTTGAGCATCTGATTAGCAAAGGCAACCCTTTGTTGCACAGCTCGTACGGGTATGGCCTGGTGCGTTTGAATTTTGAATGGAAACATTTGTAGGCTCTTTCTCAGTATTTTCTGCGTGCTGGAACGCTTCAAACCAGTCTCAGATGCAATTCTACGGGCAAGTGACATTGTATTTCGCTGAATGATTCCAGAAACTGTGGCGATATTTTCAGGTGTGACTGCGGTTTGCTTGAGGCCAACATGCCCCACTAGATGATCAGTTACACTGCCTGTTCGTTGAAATTTTGCGAAGAGCATATGGATGGTTTTCGCATCGGGTCCTTTTGGAACATTAAATCGTGCTTGAAAACTATGCCTTGTTGCCGTACGACTCTCTTCTAACCTGTGGTACTCTAGCACCAGAAAAACGCATTGTTCAATGGAGTACATGGTTTTAATCTCTTCCTTTGGTATGCTAACTTCCTTTCACGTTTCAATAGTGGAACTGATTGCTCTGGGCTTCGGATCACTATTTATACTAGGCATTACGTATGGCGATTACAGCGCCATCTGTTAGCAGTTTTTGTAACTATTATTTCAAACTGCGGTATAAACGTCTTACAGCTTTCACAATAAACATACCGCTTACTACATTCCTCTATTGATCTTTGTTTTCGAGATATTTAATTTTGAAATCAGGGACTCCTTTTCTGGACACCCTGTATATCGTTTACAAAATTGTTATTTTATAATGATTTTTGACTTACTATAACTCAAAAACTCTTAAAGTGACAGGAGGCGCGTTTATATCAGCGCATCTGTGTAGTCTTTATAATTAAAATTAGCCTATGCACTCCATGTATCATATATGGATCAATAGTTATTAATTTTAAGCGGTTTATTGCATATTTCTCCAAGGCCAAACAGGACTTCTTCCGCCATTCGCCATTGTGTCCATAATGGCCTTTTCCAGTCACAAGTCTATACACAAAGCGAGTGACCAGACACTCATTTGACAAATTAGGGGTGCCGCTATCTATTGACTAACCCCTGAACTACAGAGATTTAGTACCTGTCAAAACACATCACAATTCCCATACATGTGCGCGATTTACCTCAGAATTGCGGACTTAGTGTCCCCACGAAACTGTCCCCTTTCAGGAGACAGTTTTATTCCACATTTTTGCCATTGATAAGTTTTTATTGTTCATTAAACTGGAAAAAATGCCTTTAAGAAAAAATACTTATCAAATGAGAGGCGGTGTTTGCTTTAAATGAGTGCTCTGCAGAGCTGTAATCAAACAACATGGCACAGTGAGTTAACACACTGTACTCTCCAGCCATTCATATTTGGTCTTCCTGTGACTTTCCTAAATCACTCCAAGCAAATGCCAGGATGGTTCCTCTGTAAGGTTATGGTGAATTCCTTTCACCATCCTTAATAACAAAATCGAAGTGAGCCCCTGGTCCATCTCTAATGACCACATTGTTAATGGGATGTTAAATGCTTTCCTTCCTTCCTGCCTTTCTTCTTTTGCTAAATTATTTTATGGAGCTACTGAGTAATCTTGAATCTACTTGGACCAAATCCACGAAGATCATATACAGAAATAAAAATTTCTTTCAAAATTGCTCTTATAGTACAGTTTTTTTCCATCCTTGATATCCAAAGTTCTGAAACTAGTTTTGTAATGCCAAACGATATGTTTTTAGAAACGTGTAGCCTGTAATTTGCTGTTCGTGGTAGCGGATGGTTGTGATCTTCTGACATGTTGTGTAGGAATGCCCATGTATGACTGTGTTGATTTGATATTTTGTGGGACTGGGCATGTATTGAATGTTAACAGTATTTTGTTCCTTGAATTTTCTTTAATTTGTCTCTTTTTCTTGTTTCAGGGTGCCTCATACAAACACTTTACCAAAGACTCTTCTGGAGTATCTGAAGCAGGCTCAGTATTGTGAAATTTGCACTGGTGCATATTTTGAAATTTTTTTCCCTTGCCGCTTCATAGCATTTTCCAGACTTTATGCTGAGATTTTACCAGGAAGAGAATACTTACATAGTATACTTGATATAAGAAATGTGTGTTCAAGGCGGTGTATGCAGCCTGAGTTGAAGTCTTGCGAGTTACTCGGTCATTTAACACGTCATGAGTATGAGTACATGGTACGTCACCTCTGTTGAGGTTTCAGGGTATTTGCTGGAGGAGGGGTGTTATCACCAGAGTTGTAAATGGGCTGTCAAAGCTACAGTTTTGGAGGCAGAGTATTGTCACATAGATTTTACAGTCAGATTTCTGTGTTATGTCTGCAATCTTATTGTCATGTAACTGTATTGCATTTGTGTGTGAACATTGGTAGTCATATTTTTAGCAAGTGACAGCAGTCATTCCATTTGAAGTTGTTAACTCTTATTGTGGTGGGACATGGTGGTATTTGAGATTGCAATATGGTGGAAACCAAGGAAGGGCTAATCTTTAAACAAGCATGTGATCTGTTATGACTGATGGCTTTATGTACATCATGTATTACAGTATGCTTAGGCTACCTTTGTAATTTTGTATTGCCAGTACCTGCTTCAATAAAATAAGAAACCATATGTGTAGGTTAGGTCTGTGGATTTGATAATACAATGTACAGCTTCTTATTATAATCTCTGCATCTGTGTATTACATTCTGTAATCTTATTATAAAGAAGAATTGCAGTTGTTTACCTAATGACAATTTAGCACAGAGTTTTCCAAACTTTTCTAATGGTAAATCCCTTCTAATACACACAGTTTCGCGAGACAGTCTTTGACTAATGTCAGTAAGAAAGATGTAGTGGGAAAAGATCAAGCTTTAAGGAAATGCTTTTATTATCCATGTCTAAGTACAGTACACCGTGAACAAAGAGAAGGACTTTTTGATCCAATGGGCAGTGCAGAAAATGTCTTTTAGACACATCACATAAATATACCAGTGTGCTATTATTTTTCACATTTTTTAAATTAATGTAATGGATCGATCTCGGCTAAAGTGCCATATTCAGACAATGTCCATACTATATCAGTGGGCAATGTCATGCTGTCATATAACTAACATGAACTTTGGATTATTATTTTAGTTGATGTTTTCTTAACAGATTTGACAGCTTGAACATGTTTGGTCAACTTTCAAAACAGCAAGCTGTCAAATCCATTAAGAAAACGCCAACTAAAATAATGCGAAAGATTAGTGTGAATCCAAATTTCACCTTAATTATATTACAATGTTATCCACTGATTTAATATGAACATTGTCTGAAGATGGCACTTCAGTTGAAATTAATCCATCACAATAAAAAGAAGGGTGTTGCCACTCCCAGTTTGGAAATCTCTGATCTAGCCACTGACAAGATAAATTCTATAACTTATGTGTGTAACATTGTGAAGACAGAGTTAGAATCTCATTTGTTCTGATCTGTTTTACTGTTTGTTCAGGTGGTGAAATGTATACAGTATGATTTAGTAGGACTAAGATCTGCTCTGTTGAATAATAGCAATAAGAAGGTATTACAGATGCTTTGAATGTTTCAGTACAGGTTCCAAAAAAAATTACACAAAAAATTAATTGGAACTGTTAAAAAGATTTCCTATCAGTTCCAAAATGGAGCTGTATCAGATTTTCTTATGTGGAAAGGAATTGCCTGGTTTCTTTGTTCAGTACATGCAGGAATGTAAGTACGGCATTAGTAGTTAGGAAAAGAATGCACATAGATGATATTTTTTATTTTTATTTAACTTCTTCATTTTTATTTAAAATATCCATCTGGTGTTCATTTTTAATGTGTCGATGCAAAACATAATTACTACTGTATGCCATAGGTATTAGTATACCAAAGGTTGCACTAATTTATCTTGTTTTCAAGAATAGCACTAAGTCATTATGAAAATTATGTATTAGTATTTTACATATTTTTAATGTTTTTTTGTTTAAACCTGGAATGTTAACCCCCTTCAACATGTAATTATTCCTATCAGTGGCAAACTAACGCTGTCGGAGGTCCGAGGCAGCGGCAAAACAAAATGAGGCCTCCCTGTCCACATGTAAATACATTTATTACTATAAAATAATAACTTTTGCGTGTCTTGGAGGCCCTCCCAGGATAAGAGGCATGGGCCAGTCAATAATAATAATAATAATTTTGAGATTCGGAGACCCCAGAACGATAAGCGAAGGTAGCTCCAACTAAAAAATAAATAAATAAATAAAAAGTCGTTCTTTCGGTGTATTTGGAGGCCCCCCAAGACGAGAGGCCTGGGGCGGACGGCCCCTCCCCACCCCCCCCCCCTCCCCCCTTAGTCCGCCACTGATTCCTATGCCTCACAGCATTTCCAGCAACTGAAGTGAGTACTGCAACTGCAACTTGTCAACAGTTGGAAGCCTTTAGCAGCAGCAATGTGTAATGTGAAAATAAGCATATTGAAGCATATTGTTTTATTTTGATAGTCTCATGAATGACTTTACTTGAGGAGCACATACACATTATTTCTTGGAATGTCAGAGATTGAACAATTTCTTTTCTTGGGTGATAAGTTTCAAAATATAGTTTCTGAACTATAGCTTGTAGGAACAAGATTCTCAACAAAGAATACAGTTCAGTTATTGGTTGGTACTCACATGCAATCTACAAACTATCATTATATTCTTCAGCTTAATAATTATCATTTTTAACAACCTATCATCAAACAATAATGTGAAAATGTCAAGTGACCCAGTTTGGTTGATATAAAATTCTAAATACATTTTCCACAGCCTCCGAAATATTGACAACTGCACGCCTGAACTCTGTTCATCGAGCACATTTCAGGGGTAAATGTTAGTAAACCTAAGATTCGTTATACGACTTTCCTCAGTCCAAGGCTGTTTTTTAGTTTGCATCATCTCTCTTATAATTCAGTTATCTGTGAAGAAATTTTACATTTTCTGAAAGGGCATGAGAAACAATATTGGAACCTTCCCTGCAAAGCACACAACAGTTAGAACATTGGTGGTGTTGAACCTAATTTTGTGCTGTAAAATATGAAATCACAATATATAATTATAATAATAATGCTTGCTTTAGATCACTTCACTGAAATAAACCTCAAAATAAGTGATTGTACTGGCTCACTTAACTAAAATAAGAAGCAGCACAGATGGTCATGTCTGAGCAAAATATGGTTGAGACTTGATGATATGGACTAACTTTTGTCATAAATCATTTGGATAATCCAATATCTGAATAATTGACTGTATGAAGGAAAACAATTTTTGTATTATTAAGTCAAGAAACGTATGTCATATGATAGTCTCTATAGAGTGAATGCAAAATGTTAGGTGTTTTCAATAAACAACAAACACAAATGAAATTTATTACACTTAGAAAAATCATTGTTTATCACAAGATCTCAAACATTTTTTACATATTTTCTTAAAATTACTAAAATGCTCAAAACTTTTCATGACATACCTAAAAAGTCACATAGGACAGTCATTGATGTTAGATATGTTCAGTAATTGTAATTTGATGCAAACCTTTTTGTCGCTGAATTGCCTATAGGCAGGGATAAAAGTGTTGCCATATAAATCTGTGAATATTTCGTATTCATCTGTGTGCTGTTTCAGTTTTTATAAATTATGGGAATTCTGATAGTTTTGAATCATCTAGGATTCGTTTTCCTATTAAGAGAAACAGCCGTACTGGTGGCTGGGATGCAATTTTCCTTATTCTTTCTTCATTCTAGAAGTTTTCAAAGCTATGTTCTATGACATATGTTTGTTATCAATCTCTTCTGAGTGGCATATGTATAATATGGGGCCAGATAAATTAAGTATATTTAGTAATCTTTTTGTAAGATTGCATTTCTGGCTCATGGAATCCTCTTCTGTTGTTACACTGCAATTGTGCTATTACTGAGAAGTTAGAGAGTTCAACATAAATGATTTCCAGTTGAATCCAGTATCATCAGCCTTGTAAACAAAATCTTAATTCAGTCACTTATGTCCAAGTCTTTTAAACCATCTTTAGAATGAAACTTCACTCTGCAGCGGAGTGTGCGCTGATATGAAACTTCCTGCTAGATTAAAATTGTGTGCCGGAACCGGGACTCGAACCTGGGACCTTTGTCTTTCGCGGGCAAGGGCACTACCGACTGTGCTATTCCAGGCAAAGGTCCCAGGTTCGAGTCCCGGTTCCGGCACACAATTTTAATCTGCCAGGAAGTTTCATATCAGTGCACACTCCGCTGCAGAGTGAAGTTTCATTCTGGAAACATCCCTTAGGCTGTGGCTAAGCCATGTCTCCACCATATCCTTTCTTCCAGGAGCACTAGTCTTCCGTGTTTGCAGGAGAGCTTCTGTGAAGTTTGGAAAGTAGGAGGCGAGGTACTGGCGGAAGTAAAGTTGTGAGGCGGCATCGTGAGTCGTGTCAGGATAGCACAGTCAGTAGTGCGCTTGCCTGCGAAAGGCAAAGGTCCCAGGTTCGAGTCCCAGTTCCGGCACACAATTTTAATCTGCCAGGAAGTTTCATCTTTAGAATATTTTTCTGTGTCCACAGCATCAGACATTTCTCACTTTATATTTCCAATTCACAAATATAAAGATAAGATTTAAATCTGTACAGCCACACATCACTTACCACAAACGATTCATCACAACTTTGGTTACCTTATCGGCTGTTGGTTGTTTTTGTTAAAACTTTCTCCAGAAGCTTATTTTGAGTCTACTTACTCCTGTCTTAACTACAGTGTTTGCAGGTGTACTTGGAAATTGAATCAGGATTCTTCTTACTATTGCTTGTAGTAGAAATACTGTATTTACACCATACTTATTGGATAACCTACACCCAGTTTTCTCCTTTCTTAATGACTCGGTGATATTCATTTCAACTTTAAGCAATAATACTCTGTTGCAGTTTGAGTTTTTTAAGCATAAACATGACACAGCACAAAGGTATAGTGATTGGCAACTGTAGAACTCGAACAATAATGAAATGTGTCAGGCTAGTTCATATGGAGTGTAGGTGGATGGACGGGACAACTAAGATATTCGCTCATGGTTGACAATCTGGATAGTTGAGAGTTCCTGTAGTTGAGATCCAGTTAATTGAGTCTGCACTGTATACAGTAGAAGGAAACAATGATTATGACAATGATTTCAAATACAGTGCATACAGGTTGATACCACATAAATTTACATCAGATCAGCTGTGTTTGTACCTCACTGATTTGTGTAAGATCAGCAACAGAAGACAGATTTAATACAGAATAATTTTGTTGGTTGCTGTGGCATTAGTTTTATGAAGGACACAACTTCACATCAAATTTTGTGGTAGTAAATTGAAATTGACTTAGTTTGTATGACCTTACTAAGGTTTATGTGATAATATAGCTGAGTGTCATTGTCTTGTGAGGAAATTGTGTTTAGATCTTTCTTTCCCTGGCTATAAGAATTCATAACTGATGTAATTTTTTTTCTTTTAAATGTATCTCACTTTTTTTCTTTGCAGCCAGTAACATAACTTTTATTGTGTAAACTCATTACTGTTACTTTTGTATACATTCCATTTATGTGTGGCATTTCATAGAACTATTAAATAAGAATTGAAGGGTAATCTTTAATGAATTTTGTGTAATGAGATAACGTGGTGAATATGCTCTGTTGTACATCTGATGTACACTTTATGAATAATATATTATATAGTATTTTGAGACTGAAGCATAAAATCTACTACTAGTACCTGCAAAGTGAGGTAATAAAGTGTTTTTGTTTTTTCAATACTTTAGTTATAAATTTTGGTGCTTTATTGCTTAATAATGCAGTTTTGTATATTACTGTGATTTTGTGTGTGTGTGTGTGTGTGTGTGTGTGTGTGTGTGTGTGTGTGTGAAAATAATAAATATATCTCTTATGTATAACAGTTATTGTATAAATGAAATAAAGATTACAATTCCAGTGAAACAAATTTGAAAGTCTTTTTAATCATTATTATAAGTTATCTTGTTAACTTTAATTAATTATCAGTTTGTTTCCTTTCAAAGGACCAAGTACATTATTCTTTCTGTTCCAATCTCACTCCTCTTTCCGCTTATCATGTCAGGGATAATAGTTGTGGTTGATTTGGTATCAGTGTAATGGAGCAGAGATTTCTGAGTCTTGGATTGGTGATATTACTTAAAAGTGAGTAATAGGAACAGAACAACAATAAAGCAGTATTATGTATACTTTGCCATTGGAAAAGAATACAAATGCAAGGTGATGTACTAAATGGTGTAGATCAGTGTCTCCCAAGCTTTTGGAATACACGGCCCCCTTCCAACTAAAAATATTTTGCCGACCCCACCCACTCCCAGAACCATAATGCAATTGTGTGTTTAATTTCAAAGGCAATGAATTTTATTTTTTTGATACAACTTTCTTGTAAATAAATAAATAAATAAAAATAAAAGAGAGAGAGAGAGAGAGAGAGAGAGTAGTACAGTATTGTACATCATGGGATGAATTTTTAGTCCATTTTTCTAAATGGAACACATCTTATTATTATATTAATTCTGACAGAAAAATATATAAAATTCTTGACTTCCCGTCTCCAAATTGCATTTATTTTCTAGAACATGACCAGTTTTGGGACAGCTGCCCCCCATTCAGATCACTTTTATGATGTTACAGAGTAACTTGTTGCATGATGAACGAGTGTTCAGTCGTTCATCATGTGACAAGTTACTCTGTAACATCATAAAAGTGATCTGAAGAGGGGCAGCTGTCCCAAAACCGGTCATGTTCTACAAAATATTTGTGATCTGGAGACGGAAATTAAAGAATTTTATTCCTATGACGATCACGGAAACTCCCTTGAGACTCAAAGTCTAGCTTTGATAGAAAAATATATATAATGCTCATTGAGCAATGTACGACTATATAAATAAACTTTTAAACACTCTAATTTCTCAAAATTACTTATTGTATCTTGCAAATTTAGCTATCACCTGATGTATTTATTATAAAACAATCATCGTTCTATTCAGTTGAGAACTGATAACCAACAAGGAAACGTGTATTTTTAATATAAAATACATTTCAGTTTTTTCATATGTACGATTTTGTATTACAGAACTGCTAGTAGTCAAACATGAACTGGTCTGGTTGTTTCATGCTGCAGCTAAATCCTGTGATGGCGATCACCCGAACAAGATTTTGTGACCCACTAGTTGAAAAACACTGGTGTAGATGGAACTGCCTGGGCCTCTAAATCAATTGCAGTGGTGTAAAATGGTTTGTTGCTAATAGAGATAATAGACAATGTTGTGCGGTCGTTACTGCAGAGCCAAATTATTAGAAAATATGCCATTGTTGTTCAGATACACACCATCAGTTATAATTGTAAAGGTGTCATATATGTGACTTTATGGTTGTAGATCCCAAAGAACATGTGGAGGAATGACAGAACATATTGAAATAAGTGGATGATGAATTAGAATAAACATCTGCCATTTTATTTCACCCACACTACTTTAATAATGTCTGAGCATATTCATGTATTCCAAATCCAATGAACTGCTTTCAGTGCCAAAGATTTGTGCACACTGCATCTACAACAAAATAGACATCAACCTGTGAATGATAATGGTTAGGATGCTCATCATACAGATTCAATATGAACTATTATCTTTTTAATTTGCTCAAGTTAACATCTGACATGGTATAAGGAATCCAGTATTTCTTTAAAGAAACTCAAGATTTATAAATTAACCCCCCCCCCCAAAAAAAAAGGTTATAAAAGATAAGTAGGTAATTTGATCATTAATTAGCCAAGTAACTGCTTTCCAGCATTGTAACAGTCTGGGAGGATTAATGATTCTAATTCCTCAATACTTGCATCGTACTTGAGACTTGTATCAAGTCCTCTGTACAACAAAAAGCTTTGTGTATAGTAACAGAGCATATGCTGCTCTGCAAAATGTGTTTGTAATTATTAAAAGGATAGATGTCTTGTATGAAAAGATTTCGCTGTTCTATGTCCAGAAAGGTTTGGAGGGAATCGCTGGAAGCCTAAAATATGTCAAATGTTTGTGCAATGGGATGTTACTGATTGAAACATAAAGTTCCCAGCAGGCAACTAACCTGCAGACAGCAAAATTTCTTGGTGACTGTCCCATTTGAACCGAGTTGCAGTCCACTTTAAACTACGGCAAAGGTGTGTTGATGTGTCGGGATCTGATAGATGTCTGAAAAGAGGAACTGAAGAATGATTGGGCTTCTGAGGGCATTGCAGAAGTGCATAATATTATGAAAAGAGCGAATGTAAATTTCATCAAATGTGATGCCATTATCCTCACCTTTAACAGTCCTAAGTTCCAGACCATGTAAATGTAGGCTTCCTGCGTGTGAACGTAAGATCATATTTCCTCAACCTGATGGTCTGCTTTAAATGCTATTGATTTGGGAAACCACTCTGAGTTACAAGGGTAGGTGATGTGTGACAAATGTGATAAGACTGCCCATGAAGGAACTGAATGCACACCACCTGCCAAGTGTGTAAACTACTGGGAACCACCCTATCTGGAGTAGGGACTGTAAAGTGTACACTTCACACCAAGAAAAAGTTGGCCACTGCTGAAAGCAACTAAACTAACATAGCTGTGTTGCAGGTACTCTATACATCAAACTCCTGTGGGATACAGTCTTTTCACTGTAAAAATGGGTACTCCGTGTGGGAGTCAATGCAGATTTAAAATGATACAACCATACAAAACTATTAGAAAACAAGTTATTAGAGAAGAGACAGATCTTAATGCTTGTAAATTAAATACACTTAGTGACACCTAAGATGGTCTTCATCACTTATGTCATTAAATGACATGACATATTTTTCTCTGTGATCTGAATTTGAACCTACTGTTAATTAAAAAGAGCTTGCATGCCTGATCAAGACTCAATTAGGAATAAAATGATGTAAAATATTGGCATTTTCACCAGTATCAGCTGAACCTGGAAATAAATTAAGATAATATTAGCATTGGGTCAGGACTCCTGTGAGGCTTATATTGTCACTGAGACATAACCACTAAAGATATGTAATGTAGCGCAACACACAGGTGTTACACCATGAAGTAAAGTTGCAATAATGGATGCAGATTAGAACTCAGTCACGTTGAAAACTGCAGGTGGGTCAGATTTCAAAGGCTGGGTTGTTAATAGAGCACAGATTAGATTAGATTAATACTTGTTACATGGATCATATATAACACATTACGCAATAATGTGGGACGTGTCAGTTTACAACACTTTACACTTACAACAGGTTTGTTGCTAACATAAGTGTACACTCAGAACAGACTGCTTCCTGATTGGAGTACTCTGCTATTTATACATAGAATAATTTTTCTAGAACATACAAGTACTTCAGTCATAAGAAACACACAGAACATTCTAGAAATATTAAATACAAAAAAATTATTATTTTCAATGACAGGATTTTATAATGTATATACCCTAGAAAATCCCGTTTATTTGGACAAATGAAGGGTACGATACCCATT
This sequence comes from Locusta migratoria, assembly GCA_026315105.1. Taxonomy (NCBI): domain Eukaryota; kingdom Metazoa; phylum Arthropoda; class Insecta; order Orthoptera; family Acrididae; genus Locusta; species Locusta migratoria. Next base: position 75,560,645 of record CM048755.1, on the reverse strand, counting down.
ATAACTAAATTTTTTCTTTCATGTGTAATTAGAAAATTATTCATAAAACATAATACGATAAAATACTGTGCAAGGTATTTTATGAAAATGTTAGTAAAATGTTTGTTTATAAAGATCAATATTACGTAACTTTGTAATTTTGACACAAATTTCATCACTAACAGTTTCAGACACACACGGAATAGTATTAAGCAATATGTCATAATCTGCTTAAATTGATGTTATTTTTTTTATTTTAAATTTGGAAATATAAAAATCATAAACAAACCTTTGTACTGCCGTAATCGTAAATACTTATGATCACATGATTGATTTTGCTTTGTCATGAAAATGCTTTTAATATAATTATAATGATTTTATATTTAACAATTTCATATAATATTGCCTTGTACCAGATCTAGATATTTCATAAAACTGTATTTAACTATTTCGGTGTTCTAGAATGTTCTCGAAAATATAATATGTATTAATATGCGCGAATTGGCGCGAAAGCAATCAGTAATAAGTCAGTCTTAAAGGAGTCATGAGTCAGTAACAAGCAGTCTTAAAGATGTATTACTTCTGTTTATGTGCTTCATCAAGAATGAAAAATAAATGTGTTTAAAATGAAACATGTCACATGAGTAGTTTCCATGACTTGTAAAATCCCGACGTCCTAATATTTTCTTGATGATTTAATGGCAGGCGAGCTAAGAAATTTGAGAGATCTCTGAACGACCAAGAAAATTAAGGTGATGTATACTTAATGTGGCTATAGTGTAAGTGCAAAATGCGCCACAATTTGAATCATGGATTCCCAGCACAGCAATCTAAGACGCTAACCACTGCACCACACATTCCGTCAGAAGACTTGTGGCAGTATGAATTGATAACTATTTACAATCAGATATCACATATTATATATGTTCCCCAATAATTTGGTACTGGAACCTGAATGACGATACAAATGTGTTTTGCCTAGCAGGGATTCGAACTTGGCACCTTTTGCCATTGTATTATAGCTACAAATATATTTGTTTTGTCAACAGTAGTCTGGTGTGCACATGTTTAGCTAGAGGTAATGTAAAGAATAATTCTGTACTGCCTGGAACTCCAACCCTCTACTCCAAGTTCTTTGGCAGTATCGATGTGGCGGCTAAGGAGGCTTGCTCCCTCCCCCCTGCTGTACGCTGTTCTGTCCCATTGCAGGCTGTTACCTCGTATGTGACAAGAAAAGCCATGATTTTGTGGGAGGATCAGTGGTTGGATGTGGCGGATAACAAGTTACGCGACCTAAAATCTTCAGTACGTCCATGGCGTACTTCCTTCCGCCCTCGAAGAGCTGAGGAAGTCGCCCTTACTCGCCTTAGAATTGGACACTGCCCGCTAACGCATGGCTTTCTTTTGCATCGTGAGGAACCGCCAGTGTGTAACAGATGTCGGACACAATTGTCGATACGACATATTTTCACAGAATGCTATTTATACGCTGGTGTGAGGACAACTTTAGGTCTCTCACAGGACCTGAAATCTATTTTAGGTGACGATGAAGCGTCCGTGGATTGTGTCCTAAGATTTTGTGCAGCATCTGGACTTCTTCCTTAAATATTGGGTGTTCGATTTTAATATGTGACAGTGTGGCTCGGTCACTCTTTAAGTAGTCACCGGGCCCCATACATCTATCAAACTTTTAACTCTTTTATGCAGTCTTTTCCTTTGAACCGTCTTTTTAAATTTTTAATGTACAATTGAAGTTAAATGTCCATACGACTGGACCCATTTTTCTTCTCATCTCCTTACGTTAGCATACGGGCGCTGATAACCTCGCTGTTGAGCGCCCTAAAACACCAATCATCATCATCATCATCATCTTTTGGCAGTATTTTAAAAAATCTCATGACCACAAAACATATGAAATGCAGGTTCCATGACCTTCATGACAATTGGGTCATGAACAAAAATAATGTCTACTATTCACAGTTTCTGTAAGCAACGTGTTCTGCCTCTGATAGCAAAACCTCTGTCGCGTGTAGCTGTATTTCATTCGCTTCCTTATATAATTCTAAGCATTTCTATCGGTTGCATGCTGTAGTTAGTTTTCTTTATTTTCCGGAATCTGAATTTATTCAGTTTTATCTGTTTTCGGAACCATGTGGGTCCAAGTTCCGACTTCCAGGATATGTAGCTAGTCGCCTGAGTTCACGCCATTTCTCTCATAAAACCAGTACCTAGCTCAATCTCTAACAGACTGCAACTTAAGAATCCACCGTGATTTTGTATAATGAATCCAACTTTCAACCACTTCACCTTCAGTGGAGTGCGTTCATGTAACATAGCCTTGTGTCGCTGTTAGCCTGTTTGCTCGCGTTTTCTGTTCAGATGTAATTTAACTGGCTATACACATTGTGTCTTGGGCTACCTCCGACTTGCTGAATTTTGCCTATGATAGCGGCACCTGCTTCCACCTCATCTCAGCATGCTGTCCTTGGTGAGTTTTGCTGTGGCATTGCGTGTGTGTGAGAGAGAGAAAGAGTGTTGTTCATGAATCCTTCCCCCCGGTAGCGTTAAATCGTGTATAATTTAGGCTGGGCACTGTCCGCATTAAGCCATATAAGAGATGCATTTTATTGTATTAACAAAATTGGTTTCCCATTTTGCTTGTTTTCTATCTGAATAAACAAGTTTAAGTTCAGCATATTCTGTAAGTTGCCTATAAATTGTAGTTTTAGAGCACCTTCCCTCTTTTATTTAATATTGTTTCACAAGTGCTGAGAACATGCTCAGATGCAATGTTTCTTACGACTAAATTCCGTTGCGCCATAAATGTTTTCTTAGCCACCTTCCTAAGAAAACTTTAATTGTGGTGGCTTGCTTATTAGTGTCTGTGTATAATAACATGTGAGCTGCTATGTATATTGACCGCTGTAGTATTAACTTTCTGTTATTGAAGTAATTTGAAACGATTCTGTTCTCAGTTGGGTCAGGGAACAAGGATTTGTAGCAGGGAGTAACCAATAGTTCACACGGACCTTATTTACCAATATTAGTGACAAAGCAAGGCTCTTGTTATGTACAGTGGTTGACATTTATCTGGTGACCCTGCCAGGATTCGCTCTTCTAACGGGTCATCTGTTTAATGAAATAGTTATTTTGCTTTAAATGTGTGCAGGAATATTCGTAAAATAATTTTGTCTTTCCCCTCCCAGTGGATGAATGTGTGAGATTAGCAGCGCACAGTTATCTATTTCATTTTATGTTTCCAGCACTTTAGGTGTATTTTTTGTGTGTTTTTGGAAGGGTTATTTTATTTAATTGCTTTTGTAAAAAGAGCACAGCCACAGTGCATTGCCTGTGAAGGTTTTAGTTCGTGTTTTGTTATGCGACTTTTTGTTAGGCTAATTTTGTGTCTGTTACTTCTGTTCAAAATTACTTGTGACGATGGAGAATAGTTCTGCCTTGCCCATTTAAACTAAAGTCAGGACCATGAAAAGTCGTCTAGGTCAGATCTTTTGACCGAAAAGGAAAAAGTTGCGAGTACAGACGGCCGCGTTCCTGTTGAAAACACGCCTTGTTTAAACGTGGACGCGACCGGAAGCGAGGGCAAGGGTGCACAAAGTGAACCGCATACCAATATGCCGTTTCTGTTACTATGCAAACTAGTTCAACCACTGTTACTAAGAGTGAGACTGCACTAAGTGTCCTCATGGCCTTCATGAGAGAAATAAAAGCAGGGATGGAAGTGCAGAATGCTTCAGTCCAGGCCGAACTTGTTGAGGTTTCTGCACAATGCCGGGAGGCGCAAACTAATGCCGTTTAGGTTATTAACAATAATCTGGATGGGTTGCGCACCGATAGAGTGCGGCTAGTTCAGGAACGGCATGAGGTAGCGGTGAATGGTATCTCAGAAAACGTGACCAAAATTTCAGGCAATGCAGAAGCTATATCTGCCCTCTCCAATCATGTAGATACTGCAATACACTCTCTTAACAAGAGACTCGACTTGGTAGACGGTTGGGCGAAAACGCGCACCGATGAACTAGGCACGCGCTTTGAAGAGCTGGCCACCTCGGTGTCGCAGCTTCTACAGACCTGGGAGACAGCGGCAGAAAGAGCAGCTCCTGCTGTTGTAAATGAAGCAGAGGAAGTTCGCGACTTACTCCAATTTAAGGAACAACAGTGGGAAATTAACCGTAGGCGTCGTGATGAGATGGTCGAGTTAGAAGAATGTGTCGCACGTCTGGAGAAAGTCTCCGTTCCACCTCCGCCTCCTCTGCAAGTAGAAAACGCCTGCCGCAGTTTGTGTGGAGGTCGGCCCTGTCGTTCCAAACGCGGAGATGATTTGGCTTTTGAGGATGAGGAGGTTGAACCTCTGCATGCCCGTCCTCCCATAAAAGAAAGAACGAGTCGAGTGCCTGTGCGAGAGACAGTGCAGGCATTTGATTATAACCACTTTCTCACTGTAAAAAAAGTACCAGTTCTTCTGAAACTCTGCAAGTGGGATACACCTGCATGCGTGGCTAGAGCAATTGGATTACTCTCTGCCTCCGAACTGGACAGAAGGACAGAAAATAGAGTATGTGTGCGGATATCTCGAGGGGGAGCCCGCCACACGGTTGCGACCTCTCGTAAAATATTGCCGCTACTACGATGACTTTAGGGAACATTTCCTGTCTGCCTACTGGTTGGAGAGGCAACAGGAACAAGTAAAAAGCAGCATTCTAGTGATGCCCCACTTTGCTAACAGCAATTGCAGGAGTCTCAGAGAATTATTTCGAGGAATGATGAAGAGAAATAAATTCCTCGACTACCCATACCCTCCGCGTGAATAGATGAGAATTTGCACGTCGAAGCTCCCACGAAATGTGCGCAATGTCGTCCTTGCGGGAAGTTGCAAGGAGGACATTGAGACCTTCCAGACGTACCTGGAGGACTTAGAATATGACGAAGATTAAGGACCTAGAAGAGACGGCAACGGCTCTTCAAGGAGAAGTAATCGGAGCGATAATAGTGCTAGGAACAACCGCGCAGAAAGTAATAGCAGCATGGAGTCCGGTCCTTCCAATGCTGATAATCAGCAGCAGCGGAGGAACAGGCATGGTTATTGGCGTGGTAAGCGGGAAGACAAGCGCTGAAAGTTCGGGAACGGAATTAAGGGCTACCAACCCGATAAAGGCCCGCGAAAGCCATGTGACCTGTCAACAGAAGACATGGAAATCAGGTCCGCTGATCCCCGCCACAACAAACCGAATGATCCCGGTCGTAGCACAAGCCAGTGAGAATTTGCTGTAGTTGATCGTCACTAGATCAACCTGCTCGAAAAGGAGCATATACGGCCTAATTGTCATAACTTTTGTGTAATTTTCTGTTTGCTAAGGTAAATTTAAGTGCTATTCTTACCACCCATGTCATTTGTGTTTGTAGATTTAGGCTGTATTTAGTATGTCTTTTGTAGTGTTTTCTTTGAATGGTTTGTTTTAATAGTGTATTTTGTTATATGTGCCTTTTGTATATGTATGTGTTTGTGTTGCGATTTCATTTCGACACAATGCATCTTCATGTGGTATGCCTGTTTTGTGTTCTATAAGGTACACGCCGATATTGGGGTGGATAACAGCAACTTGCCAGTTTCATCTGGTCGGCTGTTCGACGTATGTTACCTTGGCGCTCCGTTTTGTACATAAAAAAAAAAAAAAATTGTTTGTGTGACATGTTCAACTGTCTCTGTTAGCTATCAGGCTGTCTGCCTCACTTAATCCCTTTTTTTTCATGCTTTTATCTTTTTGTTTCCATCATGAGGATTGATGGTGCATAATCTAAGTTCTTTAGTCCACGTTAAGTATTTTATTGTGTGTATTTTGTGTATGTCTTGTTTATGGTAATTTGTGTCCCTGTATATCATTTTAAGTGAGAGTGGTCTTCTTCACTGTGCATGAAACTAGCCTTGTTTAGCAAGTGCTTTAGTTGCCACCTTTACTGTAAGATATATATCAGTAATCTCCCCGTTAGGTAGCATGTTTATAAGACGCTGTGGTAGGTGCCAACACTGTAATTCATAGGGTTTTAGATGCACTGTGGTGTTGATGCTCAGGGGTCAAGATAATTTTGTCTAGGGATTGTTCGTTTGACTAACAGGAGGTGTGCGATTCTACTGGAAGACGGTTGCGGCAGAGCACTAATAAGGGGTTCATCAAAATTTCATTGACGATATACACCCTGGCTTATTAATACAACCAACTTATATTTTTCAGATACGTTTTGCAGGGCAATTTTGTAAATTAAAGGATGGAGTGTGATCTGTAGCAGAGGCCAGACTCACATTCAGAAGAGGGCAGAATCACAGATGTGAGGAAATACAAAGAAAAATAAAGGAGCTGAACAAAGGTAAGCTCCATGTCGAGGAACGTCCGCCCTACATGTACCATGAGGGCACCTGAATCAGTAAAACACTAATCTCCATTTTTTTGTTTTGCAGCATTGTGGTAAGGATACATTACATTGTAAGTCAATTTTACCTTAGATTATTTTATTAACTTAGGATTGTTAACTTGTGTAGATTTATAGTGTTTATTTTATGTGTTTGTACATTTGATCATCTGTTATTTGTAGTGTTTATTTTATGTGCTTGCACACTTGATCATTTTTTTTTTCAAAAATGTATTATTTTTTTGTTAATATGTGTCATGGCTCTATCTAGTCTCTGCGTGAGCGATTTTTGTAAGACTTTACAGGCCCTAAACACAAATTAGCGGCAGTGGAACCAGACTGACGGGCTCAAGAAAACTCCCTCCCCCCTTCGCACTGTAGCTAGTTAATTAAGTTGCGCCCGGGCAGTAGGTAGTTATGCAGTAGTTGGTTTGCGTAGCGTTGCATAGAGCTTGGTAGTTCGTTTTTTTTTTTTTTGCATAGCGCTGCATGCTGCATGAGTAAAAGAAGCTCTGCCTCACTAACACTAGCCCTGAGAGTCCTAACTTAACGTTTGTTATTTATTATAAAAATATTATATAAGTTAAAGGATAAACTATTATTCTTCTATTATTATGTGTTATTTCATTGTAATATGTCAATTTTTGTATATATCTATGAACATTGTATCCTTAATGTTAATATGTTTTATGCAGAAGGACTAAGAGCCTAGGCGTTCTATTCGCCATATGGCTAATTCAAGTGTTAATTTTTTTATATCATAATAAGTGAAATTTTTGTTTTAATTTTAAAATGTTTTTGTATGAACCTCTATCAAGGTTATTTGTATTTTTGTTAAATAAAAAGGCACTCCACATTTGTGACACAATGGAGTTCCTCATGAGGTTAATATGTCCTGTGGTGACATGGTGCACCAAAGTGTTGGCAGATATCTGAGAGCGTCAGAGGCCAAGACAGAGGCATGCGTCTGTGGACTTTCCTCGCGCAAGGTAGCTGTGCGAGACCGACCTGGGAGTTGGCAGGCTCCGCAGAAAGCCGGAAGACGAGCGCCCGATCTGCCATTACCTCCATAGCAGGTGTGCAGTCGAGCTGTTCCAGCTGGCTACACAAACTATGCGACCGGCCGGCCACCCCATGCTACCGACTGCCGTCGCACACACAAAAGACGCGGCTGCTAAGATGGTACAGGGTAGCCGCCACTAATCTCTTCCGGTGGTCAACCTCTTGGTGACGCCCCGCACGTCAGGCCACCTGTCACGCGTACAAGGGGCACCAGGCCTTGTGGACAGGTGCTCTAACCACAGCCTCCTACTCACGTTGGATGCATTTGAATAGCTGAGGAAGAGACACAAAAGTAAAAGTATCTTCTTATGTGTGTGGGTTTTAGATTCCTCCCAGTACCTTCTAGAAGATTGTCTCCCTCCCTTTCGAAGGACCTTGTTGACGGTTCAAACTAATGAGAACAGTGTTTATTGACTTAAAAAACCAGTTGGAGTGGATGACAATGTGAAGGACAGCATCAGGTTGAAAAGTGGTGTGTGTAGTCGAAACCGTGAATGCTCTGATAGTGCAAAATACGATTCACCTGCTAAGATGCCCTTTCCCTGTAGTGATCGTGGTCGCCCTTGGCAACTTTAAAAATCTCTCAAACATGAACACACTTTTTTTTCCCTAATTTGGAGTGAATTTTAAAAAACATTTTATCTATTTGTATTGAGGAACTGTTTTAGCATAACGGGACACATTCAGAATTGTGATCTTATTTTTTTGTGTTTCAACCTCATGTATATTTTATATTTATGATTTCTCTGCCTATGTTTCCTTGTAAATTTTGCATTGTTATACATGTCCCAATCCCGTAGTCTCGCCAGCCACATCTGCATCTCCATTGTTTTACTTTTTATAGCAATTCTTATTTTTCAATGTCTATTGTTTTTTGTGTGACGTGCCCCAGCTGTCTATATCGCCAATAAGGCAACCACATGTTAGTTTAGAAAAGTTTGCTGTATATGATGTAATATAATTACCTCAGCCTACAAGAAAATTTTCTATTAACGAATGGGTGATGAAAGACGACAGTCTGTTGTCTTCCATATATTTTTGTATAGTTTCTGTAAAGTTATAATTTATTTAATGTTGTTAGAGTATCATTTTGTTAAAACTTGAACCCCACTCTTTTCAAGGCTGGAGGAATAGCATTTTTATTTCATTTGCTAATATAGCTAGGATTTTCTTATTTTGTTTTGTTAATAATTTATTATTATTTTAATTGATGTGGTATAAGTACGGCTTCTCCGCCCGGTGAGAATGTGCAGTTGTACTTTTAAGCGTGTGCAACAATCTATGGCTGTTTGAATGTGGGGAGTGAGTTCGCTTTGCATCATTCTTTCTGGCTCAGTATCGATAGCTGCTGATACTACCAAAGAGGTTTCCACACCCTTTGGTTGTGAGCCGGTTGGCGAGTCTCTTGATCCCCCACCACTGCTATTTTCATGGATTTTCCAGCTTCCGGTGGCTTCCCGCAGTTCCCACGCTCCGGTGGCCGCACGGTGATTCACTCTGCTGTGGTCATCTGGTGAGGTAAGGTTGGTTCTGCTCTTGTTTCTGGAGATGGTTGCATTTCATTGACTAACACGTTTAACTTAGATTCATGAACTTAGAATCATTTTTCTAGAATATTTTCTCCAATTGTGTGCGGAAATGTGTTCTCGTTTTCAATTCAGTGATTTCCAATAGATAAACACAGTGTGTGTGATTCTAGTTGCAGTTTGATAACGGCCTGATATGCAAAAAAATTTTGTGATCATGTGGCAGTGTATGAACTCTGTGTAAATACTTTCTAGCTTTGTGGGGCCCGATTTCTAATAGGTGATGTGTACATTTTATACAATGAATGTAAAAATCTTCTCATTGTTTCCTTCCGTGAGCGATATGTGTTCCACGTGGTTGGTTCATAGAACAAAGCCTTCAGCTTCCACTCTTGTTTGTTCCGTGCCCATCAGGCAAGTAACTATCTGGGTATCCTTCTGATTTCCACTAATATTTCATGATCTTCTCTCCCCGCCTATTTTAATTTTGCTGTCTTTTCTCCGTCTAGTAATAAGCACAGTGTCTTGTCTGTAATTCTTTCTGAGACTTGTACAACCTCCTTCAATAGCTTCCTTATGTAATTCTAAACATTTCTATGGGTTGCATGCTGTAATTCTTATTTTATTTTTCCAACTTTGTAATTATTTCATTTTTGTGGTTTTTCTGAGACTGGACTTCATCCGTCTCTGTAATCGCCCCCTATCGCGTGTAGCTGTATTTCATTCGCTTCCTTATATAATTCTAAGCATTTCTATGGGTTGCATGCTGTAGTTAATTTTCTTTATTTTTCAGAATTTGAATTTATTCAATTTTATTGGTTTTCGGAACCACGTGGCTCCGAGTTCAGACTTCCGGGGTTTGCAGCTAGTCGTCTGAGTTCGCGCCACTTCTCTTACAAAACCAATACCTAGCTCGATTGCTGACAGACTGCAACTTAAGAATCCACCGTGATTTTGTATAATGAATCCAACTTTCAACCACTTCACCTTCAGTGGAGTGAGTTCATGTAACGTAGCCGTGTGTCTCCGTTTGTGTGTTTGCTCGCGTTTTCTGTTCAGATGTAATTTAACTTGCTATACACACGCACCATCTCAAAACAGGCACAACAGACCAGAGCCAGCTTCAAAGTGTTTGTATATTGTGTCTTGTGCTACCTCCAACTTGCTGAATTTTGCCTATGATAGCGGCGCCTGCTTCCACCTCATCTCAGCACGCTGTTCTTGGTGAGTTTTGCTGTGGCATTGCGTGTGTGGGAGAGAGAATGAGTGTTGTTTGTGAATCCTTCCTTCCAGTAGCATTAAATCGTGTATAATTTATGCTGGGTACCGTCCGCATTAAGCCATGTAAGAGATTCATTTTATCGTATTAACAAAATTGGTTCCCCATTTTCTTGTTTTCTATCTGAATAAACAAATTTAAGTTCAGCATATTCCGTAGGTTGCCTATAATTTGTAGTTTTAGAGCACCGTCCCTCTTTTATTTAATATTGTTTCACAAGTGCTGAGAACATGCTCAGATGCAATGTTTCTTACGACTAAATTCCGTTGCGCCATAAATGTTTTCTTAGCCACCTTTCTAAGATAACTTTAATTGTGGTGGCTTTCTTATTAATGTCTGTGTATAATAATGTGTGAGCTGCTATGTATATTGACCACTGTAGTATTAACTTTCTGTTATTGAAGTAATTTGAAACGAGTCTGTTCTCAGTTGGGCCAGGGAACAAGGCTTTGTAGCAGGGAGTAACCAGTAGTTCACACAGACCTTATTTACTAATTTTAGTGACAAAGCAAGGCTCTTGTTACGCACAGTTGTCGACTTTTAAACTGAACCAACTCTGTTCTATCAGTAGCGAATGGACCAGTTTAACTACAGCACAGTCCTGCATTCTTCGCTTGACATCACTGGAACTGAAGATGGACTATTTGTGGCAGTTAAAAAACTCTTACTCCTTTGTGAATCGAACTCATACCTTAGCCATTACAAGTTCACCTTAGTCCAACCAAAAACTGAATTTTACATGTTTTAGTAATACATTGTCTGCAAGGCCTCTGGTGAATCAAATGTGACACCTTAGATAAAACTAATGTGTGAGCACCTTTACCAAAATTAGTTTGATCTTTAAAAATGCCTTTTGTTGCTTGGAGCACCACTGATGAATAGAGATGGAAAATCATCAGATTACAAAACAAAACATTACTATTTTCCTCACACACAATAATTTTGGGCTGAAAACAATATTCATTTGGAAAATGGATATTGCTCGTTGAGGTGACAGAAAGACCTATAGCAAAGTTCCATGTCTGTCATACTGGGAGGGTTGGTGAAACCAACATAATTGAAAGCTGAAATAGTTGCCTGATGTTACAAAATTATCTGTAGTGATGCCTAAGGTCTATATTAGATTGGGAGACAACAGTTTGGCTGTGGGTGTTGAAGCCGGCATGTGAATACTGACAGGCTGTCAGAGGTAATTAAATGTTCTGAAATGTAGTCAAAGGTCTGTGTTAGGTTGGGAGGCAATGGTTCAGTTGTGAGTTGGTGTAGTAAACAAAAGTGGAAGTTGATATACATGACAGAATGATCTGTAGCAAAGCTTATGGTCTAGGTTGGCTCGAAAGGCGAGTTTGTTTATTGGTTGGTGAATTCAATGACAGCGAAAGCTGAAAAGCTACTTGCAGTGAGATAATGATCTGGAATGTAGTCCCAGGTCTATTTAACATTGCAAGGCAACAGTTTGGTTGTGGGGTGGTGAAGCCAATGAATATGAAGTGAAATAGCTATCTGATGTTATATAATGATCTGTAGTGTAGTCCAAGGTCTATATGATGTTGGGATGCAGAGTTTGAACTAGGGATGGGACTGTGAGGTGCGGTGACTCGGGCGCGCCAGGAATTTCTCGAGCTGCCAGTGCTAAAGCAATTCTTGGGAAGCGGCGTGTGTCGCTGTCTAGTGGTTGACTGGGGCAGCACGCCATGTGCTGCGGTTATTTGCAGCACTCGCAGTTCGCTGTGATTATCATTTAAATACGAGCATCGTATACACGAAAACCAGTCACGGAGCTGGCAATACTTTATGGAGTATGAAGACGTCTGTTCCAAAGCTCCGTAGTGTAGCAAAATATACAACATGCATGATAAGACGTTTATAATTACACAATATATCCAGCAACCAAACATATGTTCATGGTACAAAAGTGCATTCTTACATTAATACAAGTCACACAAATTACCTATCTATTGTTTATGTTATCCATTCAATCACATTAAAAAGAAATTTCATAAAAAGGTTGGATAATATATGAAACAGTCCGCCAGTATTGGAAAAGTGTAATTTTTAATTTGGCTTCAGTAACATGCAAAATGCGTGAAAATCAACACTATCTAAACTTTCCAACAGAATGAGGGGATAACAACCAACAGTCAGTATTGTAAATTGTGGTGGCTGTGTTGACAAAGCAACAGAGCTTTAAGCTGCAATAAGGACAAAAACTTATGTATGTAATGCTGGCTAATACTATAAGCTCTGCCGAATTTTTTTCCCTAAAATTAGTAAATATATGTATGGAGTTTTTGGGTGTAACATGTAGCATTTCTCTCTCATGTATCAACACATGCGGAATGCATATTTGATTTTTGTAACATTGAAGTTCTTGTTTCGTGAAAGATATGAGTTTTAATAGTAATCATAAGATTTTTGTCTTCTGCAAAACATTCTACTACTACTACTACTACTACTACTACTACTAATAATAATAATAATAATAATAATAATAATACTAACCATGAACCATAGACATTGCCGAGGTGGGTTGGCTTGCATGCCTCAACGATGCAGATAGCCGTACCGAAGGTGCAACCACAGTGATGGGGTATCTGTGGAGAGGCCAGACAAACGTGTGGTTCCTGAAGAGGGGCAGCAGCCTTTTCCGTAGTTACAGGGGCAACAGTCTGGATAATTGACTGAGCTGGCCTTGTAACATCAGCTAACATGGCTTTGCCATGCAGTCACTGCGAACGGCTGAAAGCAAGGGGAATCTACAGCCGTTACTTTTCCCGATGTCATGCAGCTCTACTGTATGAACGTACGATGATGGCGTCTTCTTGGGTAAAATATTCCGGAGGTAAAATAGTTCCCCATTCGGATATCTGGGCGGAGACTACTCAGGAGGATGTCGTCATCAAGAAAAACAAAACAGGCATTATATGAGTCAGAGCGTGGAATGTTCTAACCCTTAATCGCATAGGCAAGCTAGAAAATTTGAAAAGAGAAATGGATAGGTTAAAGGGATCAGTGAAGTTCTGTGGCAAGATGAGCAGGATTTCTGGACAGGAGAGAACAGGATTATAAATACAAAATCAGTTTGTGGTAACGCAGGAGTAGGTCTGATAATGAATAAGAAAATGGGAATGCGGGTAAGTTTCTATGAACAGCACAGTGAACACATTATCATAGCAAAAGTAGACACAAAGCCAACACCGACTACAGTAGTGCAAGTTTATATGCCAACTAGCACGGCGATGATGAGGTTATTGAAGAAATGTATGAGGAGATAAATCATTCTGAAAGTTTGTTTCGTCTCAAAAACTTGATTGTGATGGGGGACTGGAACTCGGTAGTAGGATAGGGAAGATAAGGAAATGTAGTAGGTGAATATGGGCTGGGAAAAAGGAATGAAAGAGGCCATCGCTTGGTGGAATTTTGTGCAGAGTACAATTTAATGATTAGCAACACTTGGTTCAAACATCATGAAAGAAGGCTGTATACGTGGAAGAGACCAGGAGACACTGGAAGGTACCAGATTGATTTTATAATGGTAAGCAATAGATTTAGAAACCAGGTTCTTAACTGTAAGACGTATCCAGGGGCAGATATAGACTCTGACCATAACTTATTGGTTATGAACTGCAGATTGAAACTTAAGACTGCAGAAAGGTAGAAAAGTTAGGAGAGGGAACCTGGACAAATTAAGGAACCAGAGGTGGCTGAGAGTTTCAGAGGGAGCATTAGGCAAGGATTGGCTGAAACGGGGGAAAGTGTTAGAGTAGAAGAAGAATGGGTAGCTCTGAGAGATAGCGTACTGAAGGCAGCAGAGGATCATATAGGCAGAAGGACAAGGCCTAGTAGAAATCTGTGGATAACACAGGGTATACTGACCTTAATTGATGAGAGGAGAAAATATAAAAATTCAGCAAGTGAAGCAGGAAAAAGGGAGTACAAACGTCTAAAAAATGAGATTGACAGGAAGTGCAGACTCACTAAGTAGAAGTGGCTAGAGGACAAATGCAGAACTGTAGAAGAAGGCATAACTAGGGGGAAAGATAGATACTGCCTACAGCAAAATAAGAGATATTCGAAGACAAGAAAAGCAGCTGTTATGAATATCAAAAACTCAGACGGAAAAACAGTTCTAAGCAAAGAGGGGAAAGCTGTACTGTGGAAGGGGATATAGAGGGCCTATACAAAGGAAATAAACTTGAAGGCAGTATTCTAGAGATGGAAGACGAAGTGGAGGAGGATGAGATAGGAGGTATGATACTGCGAGAAGAATTTGACAGAGCACTGAAGGATATGAGTCGAAACAAGGCCCCTGGAGTAAATGATATTCCGTCTGAATTGCTGATTTCGTTAGGAGAGCCAGTCATGAAAAAATTGTTCCACCTGGGATGCAAGATGTATGAGACAGGGGAAATACCATCCGACTTCAAGAAGAATATCGTAATTCCAATTCCAAAGAAAGCAAGAGCAGACAAGTGTGAAAATTACAGTACTATTCAGTTTAATAAGTCATGGGTGCAAAATACTAACACAAATGATTTATAGACGAATGGAAAAACTTGTGGAATCTGACATCGGGAAAGATCAGTTTGGATTTAGGAGAACAGGAACACGGGAGGCAATACTCACATTACAAAGATAGGCTAAGGAAAGGGAAACCTGCGTTTTTAGCGTTTGTAGATTTGGAGAAAGCTTTTGACAATGTCGACTGGAATACACTCTTCCAAATTCTGAAGGTAGCAGGGGGAATTAAAGTTCAGGGAGAAGAAATAAAAACTTTTCAGTTTGCCGATGACATAGTAATTTTGTCAGAGACTGCAAAAGATATGGAAGAGCAATTGAATGGAATGGACAGTGTCTTGAAAGGAAGATATAAGATGAACATTAACAAGAGTAAAACGAAGGTAATGGAATGCAATGTCAGAAAATCAGGTGATGCTGAAGGAATTAATGAGGCAACAAAAGTTGTAGATGAGTTTTGTTATTTGGATAGCAAAGTAACCTCTTTTTTTGAGACCTGAAGAAATACATTCATGACCATGAGTATGTTTTGCATGGAGTGTTGTACACCTGAGTAAAAATCATTATCCTGTAATTAACTGCAAACATTTGTGCATTGAGGAATTGATCATCTTGTTTCACTGTGGGTTAAATGTATTTTAAATGTATTAACAGTTACTGTGACTGCTTCTACAATAATGAGCAGTCTAGTTTTTTTCTAGGTGTCTTGTTTTTAATTTGACTGCCCCTTATAGTTGAGTGTGACTTTACTGTTTTCCAATCACTGGGCACAATTCCTTGCTCAAGGTACCCATGGTAAAGAGGGGACTAAATTTAGCAGACATTCTGTGCTGAAACTGTCAGTGATCCTGTCTGGCATTGGAGCTTCATTGTGCTTTAGAGTTTTCGGCTGTTTCTCAACAGCACTGTTAGTAATCAGTGTCAGTCATATATTAAAGTGTCAGCAATATTTCTTAATTTTCCTGTGTAAATGGATCAATGTTTCTGTCTAGACGAAAAGTATCTGTACACCTATTTTTTGCTATTGACAGCTGTCACATGATGCAAAAATTTGTTTGCAAGTGCTTCTCTGAGTCTGTAGTAAATGAAAAATAATTTATTCTTACTTCTTGCTGAAGTATAATGCTGTACACATTTTATTGAAATGGTGTTTCCATTCAGTACTTCCATATTTTAATAAGCAAAGTTTCTTACATCTTAATCAGGACTTTTATTTTGAACCATTTCCAGAAATACTAGTACTGTACTAGTAAGATTGCAAATGAAAGTGACAAAAACATGGATACAGTGGAAAGCAAGGAAACAAAAACAATCCACGAATGATGGAATGCCATCGGCACATGTGTACCCAGACAATTCTGATTTGCTGTTGCACATTCGCTTGTGTTTCCTTTGTTGTAAAGTGGGTTTCACAGATGCTAACTTAAGCTCAATCCTTTTTCCTGCTGATTGGGTAACAATTTGCTCTGTTTTGGCTAGACAGAACTGAAATTTCGTATTAGTCAAATGCCTTAGCTACAGAAGAAAAATTATAAAGTGAGATTTAAATGCCTCATAATTTTGTGGGAAATTGTAGAAAATGTTAACATGTTTTATGTTGAAATATATGGGTACTGTATGTAACAAATGCTGTTTGAGAAAGAATGGACAAATTTGATCAATTTGGAATAGTTTTAAGTATTTATATATTGTGCTTCAAAGTAATTGTTAAAAGACTTTTCCACACAATTTCTGGATATTTTATTGCCCCAACAATATCTTTTAAAGAATAAAATATGCTTCAAAGCTCACCAGTTCTAGGCTATTTTGGTTGACTCCTTGAATTTTACGAGAGCAATTTCCTCTCGTATGTGGTAATTACTAGGAAACTCTTTCATAACTTTTTACAAACAGTAATATTGTCATGTTGAAAACTGCAGGGGGTTCGGAAACACAAAGGCTGAATCTTAATAGAGCAGAAAACATTACACTTACAACAGGTTTATTGCTAACACAGGCGTACACTCAGAACAGACTGCCTCCCGACTGAAGTAATCCGCTATTTATACATACAAAGAATTTTCTGGAACTTATAAATATATGTCATAAGCAACACATAGAACATTCTAGAAATAGTAAATAAATAATAATAATTTTGAACTGGGGACCACCAGCACATCAGTCTGCGATGCTAACCATTGCACCACATGTTCCATCAGAAGACTCGTGGCATTGCTCCCCTTCCTGAAAAAACTGCAACCTGTGACAATACCGCCCAATGAGTAGCACTCGATCATTATGTTTGGAGAGATCTATCTTGATAAATTTCTCCTCACCACAAACACTGACCTTGCCAATGCACAAAATTGTTACACTCTTTTCTTTTATTAATTCCAGTAGCATTATATCTAAGTAGACAGTTGATATTGATGGGGATGCCTTATCTGTATAAATCTGTAATTTGGAAAAATCAGGTTAAAAAGCCATGACGCTCAGGCTCATAGTGGGCTGGGCAGTGGAGAGCAGGTGTGTGTGTGTGTGTGTGTGTGTGTGTGTGTGTGTGTGTGTGTGTGTGTGTGTGTGTGTGTGTAGGGCGTAAACGGTCAGCCGGGAAGTGAGCTTAGCACTCGCCTGGAAAGGCCGTGATGTTGGAGGAAATCCACCACGCGAGTGAGGCGACATTGTATTGTGTAAGGTAAAGTTAAATTTAAAAAATAAAACACAATTAAGGCAGAGAAGTGGGACACATTTTCCAAAAGGGTTTAGTATGACTTGTCTAGTAACGCAGACGTCCCTCCTATCAAGTACATATAAAAAGTTTTATTAGAATGAATATACAGCAATTTGGTGTCCAGTTAAAAATTCGTGTGTAAACCGTTTAAGATACAGAGGTGAGCGAGGACTCACATAAAAGGTCTCAACAAGGTGCATCACCTGATATCCTTGCAGTTGACGTAAGATAATATTGATCACAGAAAACCTGATTTACTAATACCATTGTATAAATTTATTAATAACATAAAGTACACCGAGCGAGGTGGCGCATTCGGAAGGACGGTGGTTCAAATCCACCTCTGGCCATCCAGATTTAGGTTTTCCGTGACTTCCCTAAATCACTCCACGAAAATGCCGGGATGGCTCCTTTCAAAAGGGCACGGCCGATTTCCTTCCACATCCCTACCCAAAACTCAGAGCGTTAGCTCTGTGTCTAATGACCGAGCTGTCGATAGGACGTTTAAACCCTAAGCTTTCTTTTTTTACATAAAGTACAAGACAGATACACAACCAGCATGGCAGTGTTTGTTCACAGGTGCCATATTATAAAATAACTATACCATAAAATCATATTGATCAAATCTACTTATGCCTGTTTTATTTCTTTAAATAATTAAGTTGTATTTAATCGCTTCATAGGAGAAATGAGATGTAATGAAATGAAATATTAATTACGATAATCAATTCCATGTTTATTTTGTGTTTATTGTTTTTAAAGATGTATTTGGTATTTGTATTAAATGTACGGTATACTTGGAAAAAGCAATGTACGTTGGCAAGGGGTGGAAATGGGGAAGTTCGTGACGTATGGGATTCTCTGGTGGACAGGTATAAAGGCTGGTCGGTGGGCCCATGTGGGTAGTCGGTGTTTGGCTAGCATTCGAAATGGCAAAGCTATGCCAGTCTGTGCCATGACCTTTGGAAGAGTGAGACTTTAAAAGTTTTCAGAGTGTAAAAGTGCGGTCGAACTTGGAAAGATTTATCAAGTGCTGTTAAACTTGCAAGATTTCTTCTCTAGTTGCCGTGTGCTACGTAAAATTTGAAGAGTGCAGCGTGTGAAATTTAGGCACTGTGGCTTCAATACATTTCTGTTGTAAACCGATTGCAAAAGTGCATCTTATTAGGAAGTGTTAACTGAGTTATCATAAACATTCATTCATTCGATAGACAAAAACAAAGTATTTGTGGTCAGGCACAGACTAATTGAACTTTTTATTCATTTTTTTATGCAGTGAACAGTAGCCTGGTAGGCTAATTAGAATATTTTTGGCAAAGCAAATTTTGTCTGGGGGCTCACGAGCTATATTAGGTACGCCAACATACAGTGCTTTTACCAGTGACAGAATTTTTGACCTGATAAATAAACAGACTACTTAATAATTTTAAACAAAGTGTTATTTATAAGAAATGCACCCTTCTTCAAATTTTAGTTGTGTTTTAAAGTAATCATATGCAGGTGCGAACTGTGGACGAATTTTTATCATCCACTAGACATAGCTAAACTTGGTACAGTGAACGTTACTGTATATATAAGATTCTCCACAGACAACCCTAAAAAAAAAACCTTGCAAAAAAAATAACCTACTGTTAGGTTCCCTTTGGAGCCAGCTGCAGTGTCCTGGATCTTGATCTTGTCAAGGATCCTCTGTATGGCAGTTCCGGAGAATCCTTCCATTCTGTCTGTATGCCTTCCTTGCAGTGACAATGACTGGGGACAGGCCCTCCTATCGTGGCATCATCATTATCATAACAGTCTTTAGAGTCCTTGAACAAGAAGCCATTTCTACCTATCTGATATTTGAGATCATTGTAAGGCTTCCTATGGGGGACGTGAACAATGTCTCTTTGTTTTTGTTGTTTTGAGGGTGGCTCATAATCCTTGACTTCGCATATGATGCCTGCCAGGCAGCGTACAACACAACATGAACAGAAGTATCACTTCACTAACTTTTATGACAGCCCAACTTTTTCTGTACAGGGGTAAAAATCCATACCAGATCTCTTTAGCTGTACACAACAGGTCAGTGCTTGTTGTTGTACCACACCGCTGTTGGTCCATCTCCTGGGCATCCAGTGTCTATATGCAAGCCTGCTGTCTTGCTTCTTTGATCCTGGTGAAGCGCCGTTTCACATAGTCATTCTCATTGTCGTCCAGTTGGAACGGGAACAGCGTATCCATTTTCATCTCAGCTTAACGACTATGGAGCAGGCAAAACAGCATAAAGCATATGGTGTCTTGCCTTGCTGTATAATAAGCGAATGTCATGACTGGCATTATTGTATCACAATCCTTCTGCTCAACCTCGACGTACATCAACAGCATATCTGCTGACGTCTTGTTGAAACATTCTATCCTGAGAATGGTAGGCAGTTGTTACTATCTGGACAATGTTGCAACATGACAGTACCTCTGATACTAGTTTTGACTGTAATACTTTTCCATGCCACTCCCATGAACCACAGACATTGCCGAGGTGGGGTGGCTTGCGTGCCTCAATGATACAGATAGCCGTACCATAGGTGCAACCACAGCGGAGGGGTATCTGTGGAGAGGCCAGACAAATGTGTGGTTCCTGAAGAGGGGCAGCAGCCTTTTCAGTAGTTACAGGGGCAACAGTCTGGATGATTGACTGAGGTGGCCTTGTAACATCAGCTAATGTGGCTTTGCCACACAGTTACTGCGAACGGCTGAACGCAAGGGGAAACTACAGCCGTTATTTTTCCCGAGGACATGCAGCTCTACTGTATGAACATACATCCTCTCGGGTAAAATATTCCGGAGGTAAAATAGTCCCCCATTCGGATCTCCGGGCGGGGACTACTCAGGAGGATGTTATCATCAGGAAAGACAGTACTGGCATTCTACGGGTCGGAGTGTGGAATGTTAGATCCCTTAATCAAGTAGGAAAATTAGAAAATTTAAAAAGGGAAATGGATAGGTTGAAGTTAGATATAGTGGGGTTTATACACTAGATATAGTGACGTTCGGTGGCAGGATGAACATGATTTCTGGTCAGGTGAGTATAGGATTATAAATACAAAATCAATTGGGGTATCACCGGAGTAGGATTGATAATGAATAAGAAAATAAGAGTGTGGGTAAACTACTATGACCAGCACAGTGATCGCATTATCGTAGTCAAGATAGGTACGAAGCCAACACCGACAACAGTAGTACAGGTTTATATGCCAACTAGCTCTGCCGATGATGAGGAAATCAAAGAAATATATGAGGAGCTAAATGAAATTATTCAGACAATTAAGGGAGAGGAAAACTTAATTGTTATGAGCGACTGGAATTCGTTAGTAGGAAGGGAAGGGAAGATAGTAGGTGAATATGGTCTGGGCAAAAGGAATGAAAGAGGAAGCCGCCTGGTAGAATTTTGCACAGAACATAATTTAGTTATTACAGACACCTGGTTTAAGAATCACAAAAGAAGGTTGCATACGTGGAAGAGACCAGGAGACACCGGGAGATACCAGATAGATTTTATAAAGGTAAGACATAGATTTCGGAACCAGGTTTTAAAGTGTAAGACATACCCAGGGGCAGATATGGACTCTGATGATAACTTGTTGGTTCTGAACTGTAGGCTGAAACTGAAGAAACTACAAAAAGGTAGGAAAATAAGGAGATGGGACCTGGATAAATTGAAGGAACCTGAAGTTCTTAAGAATTTCAGAGGGATCTTTAGGCAACAATTGACAGAAACAGGGGGAAATAAAACAGTAGAGGAGGAATGGGTAAAATTGAGAGATGAAATAGTGAAGGCAGCAGAGGACAAAATAGGTAGGAAGGCAAGACCTACAAAAAATCCTTGGATATCACAGGAAATAATAAATTTAATCGATGAAAGGAGAAAATATAAAAATGCAGTAAATGAAACAGGCAAAATGGAGTACTGACGACTAAGAAATGAGATTGACAGGAAGTGCAAAATGGCTAAGAAGGAGTGGCTAGAAGGCAAATGCAAGGATGTAGAAGAATGTGTAAATAGGGGAAAAATAGATACAGCTTACTGGAAAATAAAAGAAACATTTGGAGATAAGAAAAACAGCTCTATGAATATCAAGGACACTGATGGAAAACCAGTTCTCAGCAAAGAATGGAAAGCTGAAAGGTGGAAAGAGTATATAGAGGGGCTCTACAAAGGAAATGAACTTCGAGACTATTGTAGGAAGGGAAGAGGATGTAGGCCTAGATGAAGATGAAATAGGAGATACTGTACTGAGAGAAGAATTTGACAGAGCCCTGAAAGACCTAAGTTGAAACAAGGCCCCTGGAGTAGATGATGTTCCCTCGGAGCTACTGAAGTCTCTGGGAGAACCAGCCACGACAAACCCGTTTCACCTGATGTGTAAGATGTATGAGACAGGTGAAGTATCCTCAGACTTTAAGAAAAATGTTATAATCCCCATTCCAAAGAAAGCAGGCGCAGACAGGTGTAAAAACTACAGAACCATCAGTTTAATAAGTCTTTTTTGCAAAATATTAACACGAATTATATACAGAAGGATGGAAAAGCTGGTAGAAGCCGACCTCAGGGAAGATCAGTTTGGGTTCAGGAGAAATGTAGGAAAACGGGAGGCAATACTCACTTTACGGCTTATCCTAGAAGATAGATTAAGAAAAGGCAAACCTACATTTCTAGCTTTTGTAGATTTGGAGAAGGCTTTTGACAATGTTTATTGGAATAAACTCTTTCAAGTTCTGAAGCAAGCAGGAGTAAAATCCAGAAATTCAGTGATTTTTTATTAAATCTGTACAAGAAGTAGGAAATGCAATCATCAAACCTAATATAACCTCATCACAAATCCTTTCAGAAAATATCTCTAAACCACCAGCAAATACAAGTATGTTTTCCTTTCCTGAGGTGTCTCCTAGTCATGTCCTAAGAATAGTAAAACAGCTTAAATCATCTGACAGTGTAGATATATATGACATTTCTTGCACTATTTTAAGGAAAGTAATAGTATTGTGTACCCTTTAACATACTGTGTAAACAAGTGTATAACTGAAGGATATTTTCCGGATGAGCTGAAAGTATCCAGACTAGTTCCAATATACAAAAAAGGAGATGTTGACTCCCCTTCTAGTTACAGACCAATTTCCATAGTCCCAGCTCTTTCTAAAGTATTTGAATGTGTAATCTATCAACAATTATGTGCTTATTTTGAAAATGCAGAAATAATTAGCAAGTCACAGTATGGTTTTTAGAAAAAACCTGTCAACTCTTGACGCTATAGACTCAGTAGTCAAATACCTTCATCAAGTTCTTGAGAATAAGGGCTTCGCTCAGGTCACCTTTTGTGACTTAAGTAAAGCATTCGACTGTGTAGAGCATAAAGCACTCTTAGAAAAAATGGAATTACATGGCATTAGAGGTAACAGTCTTAAATTATTAGAATCATACCTACAGAACCGAAAGCAAGTAGTTTGTGTCGGAAAAGAAATGTCCAGTATGCAACAAGTAAAGATAGGTGTTCCACAAGGATCTGTATTAGGCCCATTTCTGTTCCTAATTATGATCAATGATCTGCCATCATTTATCAAGTCTCCTACCGTTTTGTACGCAGACGATACACCTTTTCTCCACTGTAGCAATGAATTCAGTAACCTCAAAACCTGTGTTGCACAGACAATGGAACAAGCATCCTATTGGTTTAAGGCAAATGGCTTCCTACTTAATAATGACAAAACACAACAAATGGTTGTTAGTTTAAAAGACAAGCTTGCCTCAGACGATCCAACCTACGTTAAGTTTTTGGGTGTATATTTGGATAATAAATTGTCTTGGGCTCAACATATAGAATATATAAGTGTTAAGTTATCAAGAGTGATGTATTTGTTAAGGCAACTTATGAACTGTGTACCTGAAAAGTATGTTAGAACATCCTATTTTTCTTTCTTCCAAAGCATACTAACATATGGCATCATTTTATGGGGAAACTCAAGTTCTGTGCATGACATCCTCATACTGCAGAAGAAAGCTATGAGGGTAATTTCTGGTGCTACATATAAGGCACACTGTAAACCTCTGTTCCGTGAACTAAAAATCATGACTGTAATAAACCTCTACATATACTATGTTTTACTTTACACAAAAAAGAAGTTACCGGAGACAAAACATAGAGAAAATGTCCATGGTTACAACACCAGACGGACCAGATGTATTTATACCCCATACCACAGACTGTCGAAAACTATTAATAGTTATGAACTCATGGGACACAAATTATTTAACAAACTTCCACAATCTGTACAAGAGTTACCTGAACAGGCATACAAACAAACACTGTATGACTGGCTAGTTGCCCATCCATTCTATGAAGTAAATGAATATCTCAACTGTAATATGACATTGTAATACCATTAGCAAAACTGTTTCTGTTGAATTATCAATTGTACTTAATTTATGCGTGACTTTGCCTCCTATTAGCAAAACTGTAATATATATATATATGTCTTTGTCTCCTATAAGCAAAACTGTTTCTCTTGAATTTCAATTGTATATAATATATGTATGACTTTGTCTATTGCTGTTATGGCTGAATGACAATAAAATTATTATTATTATTATTATTATTATTTACAACTTGTACGAAAACCAGACAGCGGTTGTCAGAGTTGAAGGGCATGAAAGGGATGCAGTGGTTGGGAAGGGAGTAAGACAGGGTTGTAGCCTTTCTCCAATGTTATTCGATTTGTACATGGAGCAAGCTATAAAGGAAAGCAAGGAGAAATTTGGAGAAGGAATTAAAGTTCAGGGTGAAGAATTAAAAACTTTGCATTTTGCCGATGACATTGTAATTCTGCCAGAGACAGCAAAGGACCTGGAAGAGCAATTGAACGGAATGGACAGTGTGCTGAAAGGTGCATATAAGATGAAGATTAACAAGAGCAAAACTAGGACAATGGAGTGCAGTGTAAGAAAATCAGGTGATGCTGAAGGAATTAGATTGGGAAACGAAGCAATAAAGGAGGTAGATGAGTTTTGTTACTTGGGCCGTAAAATAACAAATGATGGTCGCAGTACAGAGGATATAAAATGCAGAATGGCAATGGGTAGAAAAGCGTTCTTGAAAAAAGAGAAATTTTTTAACATCAAATATTGAGTTAAGCCTAAGAAAGTCCTTTCTGAAGGCATTTGTATGGAGTGTTGCCTTGTATGGGACTGAGACATGGACAATAAACAGTGCGGACAGTAAGAGGATTGAGGCTTTTGAAATATGGTGCTACAGAAGAATGGTGAAGATTAGGTGGGTGGATCACATAACTAATGAGGAGGTACTGAACAGAATTGGGGAGAAAATAAATTTCTGGCATACCTTGACTAAAAGAAGGGATAGATTGATAGGGCACATTCTTAGACATCAAGGGATTGTGAATTTAGCGTTGGAGGGAAGTGTGTGGGGTAAAAACCGCCAAGACCAAGAAGACCAAGAGATGGATACAGTAAGCAGATTCAGACAGATGTAGGTTGCCGTTCTTATGTGGAGATGAAGAGGCTTGCTCAGGATAGGGTATTGTGGAGAGCTGCATCAAACCAGTCTCCAGACTGAAGACCACAACAACAACAACAACTACTACTACTTTTCCATGACCAGATATTATCACACATGGTGCACTGTGCTTAAAAATGTCTTTGACTAGGAATTTTGTGATCTCTGGAACTTCTGCAGTTGGCACAGGTTTGGTGACAGAATAGCAATTGAGGTAGTCAGTCTAGACTACTATTTATCGGTTTCTGGTTGTCAACTTCTGGAACCCATCTACAAGGTCAATTCCAATGCAGTGGAATGGAGCTGCTGCAGGTGGAATTGGTACCAGATGCTCTGGAGGTAATTCCAGCACATGCTTCCATTGCTGGCACTCCTTACAGTGACTCACATATTGCTTGACAGATCGGTAGAAACCTTGCAAGAAATACCTGCATGTGATTCTGTGTAGGGTCTTCATGAATCTCAGATGATTGGATGGAGCATCGTACAAGTACTTGAGTATAGGTGGTCAAAGATAAGCTGGAATGACCAGCAGCCATTTGGAGCCCAGTGGATCATAGTTGTTATTACACAATGTCCAAATCATAAGTCGTAACTCTCATTTGGTCAGTTCTCCTTTCTCCAAGCCCTCTATGGTTTGTAATAATGCTGGCTCTACATACCAGGTGCCGCCACCAAATAGTGTTATGTTGGAAACAGCAGGTGGTTCAGAATTCGAATGCTGGGTTGTTAATAGAGCAAAACACTTGTGTGTGTGTGTGTGTGTGTGTGTGTGTGTGTGTGTGTGTGTGTGTGCGTGCGTGCGTGCGTGCGGTGCGTCAGTCATGGGTCATGGTCTGCATGGCCACTATGGTCGGGGGTTTGAATCCCCCCCCCCCTCGGGCATAGATATTTGTGCCATCCTCAGTGTTAGCTAGTTCATAAGTAATTTGTAAGTTTAGGGACTGATGACCCTGTAGTTAAATCCCATAAGCTATACAAACATTTGAACATTTTTTTAGTCCAAAACACTGTAATTAATTGAATCGCTGATCAGAAAAAGGAAGAAATTCCAATTTTAACGAAAATACACTTAGATATACATTTTCTTCCACAGCTGTCCACTTATCAATTAATGGAATAGGGGAAAAAACAACCAGCATAATGCCGAGAGTACAGCCTACAAACGTCTTTAGTTGTTGGAACAGGAAAGAATGTCCGGTCATTCTTCTGTTTTACAATCACTGATCTTAGCAGCACCGCCAGTTGTCAGGCAAGGAGCATTCCAGCAATGTTACTGAATAGCATTTAAACACACTGCTTCAGTTTTACTATCCCACATTATTATTAGTGTGATTACATAAGTTTCCTGTCTGTAAACTCACAGCATAATGAGTGGAAGTGAAAGTGATCATGAATAAGTACATCACAGAAAAGAAGGTGTACGAAATATAGATGAATATGTCACGGAAAAACTTGAGAGAGATAGATCACCAGGAAAATAATACATAACTTCAAAAGGTTTGGTCCTGCCAGCGAAACGGCCTGGTCCATCAGGCAAGAAAGTATTATTCATGCATCTTGTGTTATCTGTATACATTTCACTGCAAAATATTTATGTGCTGCGTATTGTAATAGTATACTGTATGATTTGTTTTATTGCAGTTGTTCAAAATGTGCTTTGAACATTCAAAAGATGAGGATGAAAAGGAAAATATTACAAAATTGTACGATGGTAAAACTAAAAAGGAGAAAGATCTGCATTTAATGGGACTGATAGAATAGTCACCTGTTCAAAGGAGAAAGAGCAGAAAAGAAAATCCATAATCTGGAAAACAATACTGCACAGTTTTATTGCTACTGTGAAGGGCAAGGTAATCGAGGTCCCAATGAAGTGTGTACTTTCCTCAACAACTACATACATGAACAGCTATCCGAATCAGTGAATGAACTACCTGATGTATCTAGAAATGAGTGGCAAATTTCAAATAATTCATCATTATTACCCTTTATGTGGTCACTCCTTCCTCCCATGCTATAAGGATTTTGCTGTAATAAAGAGTGACACAACAACAACACACTATCTATTCTGCCAAACAGGGTGTTGAAATGATAGCTAATTCAAGAAAAACACTGAATTCATTTCAAGTCAAGATTGTTGAACATCAAGATATCAGTGCCATTAAAGAATGGTGGCCACAACCTTTGCACGGCCACTATGGTCAGGGGTTAGAATCCCCCCTCAGGCATAGATATTTGTGGCATCCTTAGTCTTAGCTAGTTCGTAAGTAGTTTGTAAGTTTAGGGACTGATGACCCTATAGTTAAGTCCCGTAAGCTCTACAAGCATTTGAACATTTTGGTCGCCACAACACTTTAAAAAGACCTCATTTGCCGTAAATTGTCAAATGAATGAGAGGTTTTCACTTGCTAAATTCCACCGTGGCGGATTAGCCATGCTATGGTACACTCGTGTGTGTTGTCCTTAGGTTAGTTTACCTTAGTTTAAGTAGTTTGTAAGCTATGGGCTGATAATCATGTAGTTGAGTCTGATAGCTTTACAAACATCTCAACATTTTTTGCTAAATTGCAACATTTGACCTACACATATCAAAACCCAGGATAAGTCGTTTGTATGGAATGGGTAGAAGGACTGTGTCAGAATACATATAGACTTTTAAGGCATGAAAAGTTCCTTATTATCCGAGATATATGGCATACACCAAGAAGATTCCTATTATTCACAAGAAGCTACAAAATCTTAATAAAGTAATAAATTTCATTCCATCAGAGTGTCAGGATTTTTATAACAACATTCTTTAGTGGCCCACAAGAAATGATTTCGTTTCTGAAGGAGAAGATTAGTATTTCTAGAAAACAAAGCTGTACAAGCTGCTGAAGAAGATTAAAAAGCATTAAAATAGTGAATTAAAAATTTTAATACTACATCAAAATGAATTATTGGTCTTGAGATGTTGGACTAAATTGAAAGCAGTATTATCAGTTTGTAACAAAAATGACTACAAATAGCAGATTAAACCTGTGTTACAGCGAATTTCTTTGCAAGCTACCCTCAAGAGAATAGTTTATTGGAAAAGGGAAGAATGTCCACGAACTTCCAAAGAAGCCTGCTACAAAAATATTTATCAAAGGCATTCGAATGACTCGTCATTTAGTTCAGATAATTTAGTTCTATAAGTTTGTAATGGATCATAAAACTGTTGGAACAATATTTTAAGAGTTAACAACTTTTTCTAAGTTTTCTCAAAACAGTGGTGTGTTGACTTTCTTCCTTTTTCCAATCAGTGATTCAATTATTTTATTTATATATCACAAGATATCTTTCGGAATTAAGTGCCATTGTCAGGTGTTTGGCATTTAGAGCCCTTAAGTGCTTCACTGACTATTTATTAGGTGGTGGTTTATATTTCATTTATTAATTATAGTCAGTAACCTATATATTCGTATGGCACTTAACGCCGAAAGATATCTTGTGAGTGTCTGTTTAGCCGCCGGCCGATTAGCAGCCTTCTGTAAGTGAAACCGGCTTCTGATTAGAAGCGACATACAGTATTTTGATTTTTGTTTGCGTGTTATCGTTTCAGTTTGTAAATTTATAGTGCTCTCGTGTATATTGGATTCAAATCCGCGTTTTAACAGAAACAGTATAATCTTCCTTGAGTGCATCGTGACTGTAGTTTTTGTTTTCTCAGCACTGTGATCATGAATAGGGTCTGTGACTGCTGTGTGCAGATGCAGTCTGAGCCGGTGACACTTCACTCCCAGCTTCAAGCTATGTTAACCTCGGTTGCACAGCTAGAGGCTGCGATCAAGGGGCTTCGTTGTTGTTGGCCGGTAGTGGGGACCGAACGGACTCTCATCGTCTCCACCAATCGGCCTGCGCCAGCGACATGCCCTGATACTGCTAGCAGTGAGGCAGACACCCTACCCATGGTTGCGTGGGAGGTTGCTCCAGTGCATGGCAGGAGGTGCAAGACATTCCGGGGGACCGATCGTGAGGCCTCCCTGGTTCATCTTGCAAACAGGTTTGAGGCGCTATCCGTTCAGGTCAACGTTCCTGAGTCAGATGGTGTGTCTCATCCTGAGGTCACCACTAAGCCTGCAACATCCGGGCTTTCACAGATGGTGGGTTTGCTTATAGTTGGGAGCTCCAACATTAGGCGGGTGATGGAACCACTTAGAGAGAAGGTGTCCAAGGAGGGTAAGAAGGCCAACGTGCTCTCTGTGTGCATCCAGGTGGAGTCATTCCAGATGTGCAATGAGTCCTTCCAGATGCCATGAAGGGTATGGGGTGCAGCCAACTGCAGGTCGGTAACAATGATGTGTGTCGCTTCGGATCTGAAGAGGTTCTCTCAGGTTTTGAGTGGCTATCTGAAGTATTAAAGTCTGCCAGTCTTGCTTGCAATATGAAAGCAGAGCTCACCATCTGCAGCATAATTGACAGGACTGACTGTGGGCCTCTGGTACAGACCTGAGTGGAGGGTCTGAATCAGAGGCTCAGACGGTTCTGTGACCATGTAGGCTGCAGATTCCTTGACTTGCGCCATTAGGTGGTGGGTTTCTGAGTTCCGCTGAATAGGTCAGGAGTCGACTATATGCAGGAAGCATTACGCAGGTAGTGGGGCTGTGTGACATGGACTGGCCGGTTTTTTAGGATAGAGGGCTTCGAGGAAAAACAAATTGGGCACTCTCAAAGGGAGCAGATGGATCACAGGAGAAATGTAGATCTGGGAACTAGCGGTATAACAGTTGTAAATTGTCGTAGCTGTGTCGAGAAAGTACCAGAACTCCAAGCGTTAATAGAAGGCACCAAAACACACATCACTGTAGGCACTGAAATTTGGCTCAAGACGGAAATAAGTTCAGCAGAAGTATTTGCAAAACATATGAGTTCAGAAAGGGGAGATTAAACAAAATAGGTGGAGGCGTGTTTGTCGCCATCAAAAGTAGTCTTTCGTTTAGCGAAGTAGAAGTTGATAGTTCCTGCGAGCTATTATCAGTAGAGGTTGTACCTGAAAATCGTAAGAAGTTAATAATTGGTTCCTTTTACCGGCCTCCCAACTCTGACGATACAATAAGTGACAGGTTCAATGAAAACATGAGTCTAATTACAAAAACATACCTGACTCACATGATAATAGTAGGTGGTGATTTTAATTTACCCTCTATCTGTTGGCGAAATTATATTTTCATATTGGGAGGTATGCATATGTAGCGACTATCAACCCTCAAAGTGACATGTCTTTAGTCTAAGAAGGTCTTTGAACCATGCGGAACTGTTTTGGCTGTGGCCATGTTGTTTTCATTCTGTTGTTTGGTCTAGCATGTATCATCTCGTGTTAAGTAGCATATAATAAAATCATATGAACAACATTTAGTGTGTAATTTCATCAGTACCTAACCGTATATCGTAGGAATAACCACATTGGTGACCCCGAAAACTTTTCATCTGATTCGCGAGTGCTAAAAGTGCTTTGTTTGTGACTGTGCAACAAACAATGTTTCAACCGTTATTCACGCCATCCATCAATCAGTGTTTCTAAATAGAAAATGAACAAGTACCGACATTTACATCACAGATAACGTGCCAAAGTGAACTTCAGTATTCACTCGAGCCTAACCTACGTGGCTCCGAGTTAACCTCAACGGTTCCTGCATGGTCGACGCAGCACGCAAATCCGCAGGCTGGCCACTACAACTGCTCGCGGCCGCCGCTCTACGGGCACACAGCTTCCCAGTTGAAGACACGCCAGCACGGCCATCACATGCTGCTTTCACGCACCAGCTACACCAAGACACCACGACTGCAAAACATACGCAACTTACGCAGTACTCCATGGATTGCGCGCAAATTCACAGGTACAATGCGACCGCGACCCGCCTCAGTTCTTGCTCGCCTCCCGCATGTTTTCTCGGTGCCGATGCCCGACCCAGCCGCGTCGGTTACAACCACAACCGCTGCATTTCCGCACTCGTTTTACCGGCTTCTGCATGCCTATCGCCTGCTCTCGCAGCGGCACCGGCCACAACTGCTGCGCCGCTCTACAACGTGTGATCTACTTCCGTGCCGCGTTATTCCGAGTGACAAACGCCGGCCATGTGTATTCCACCGCAAACAGCACCCGCTGTGAATGTAGTGGAATGCCCGCAGTACTCATATGTGCCTGCACCACTCCCAGCTGGGGCACCAGAAACTGTACCCACCCATGCTATGCAAACGAACTCATACGTCAAGTCTGAATTCCAGCATAATGCGCCTGCTGTTTCTCAGTTGTGTGCTTTTGCCAACCAACATAGCAAGGCTAACAATTCACAGCCTCCTGGTGCTTACAATCAGGATTTGGCACCACTCGCCAGCACCACACCCCCCACGTTCCAGAAAATTGTGTTTGCTGCACCCGTCAGACCGCAGCACTTAGCGCCTAGCAGGCTTCCTAAGCTACCAGCTCTACAATCTAACAACCCCAAAATTTGGTTTTCGTTAGTGGACAAAGTGTTGGATATTTACGGCATCCTAGACGATGAAACTCGATTCGTGTGTCTTGTCAGTCACCTGCTTGATGAACATACGGACCTGGTAAGTGACCTGCTGCTATCGCCTCCTGCTCACAATAAATACGAATCTGCTAAGCATTGCATTGTTGATTGCCTATCCCGCCCTCCTTCTGAGGCGATGCATCGTATCATCTATGAAGAACATTTGGGAGACCTTACACCATCACAATTGTGGCGTCGCCTCCGGGCCCTAGTAGACACTGACTTCCTACCAAATGCTGCATTGTGGACAATATGGCTCTCCGAACTACCGCCTGAGCTACACCTGCAACTACTGTCCCCAGCGAATGAATCAATCGACACATGGCTCTACTTTGCCGACTGTGCCTATAGTGTGCTCAAACATCGGCATCCGTGGTCCCCTGCCACCAGCATGCATGCAGCAGATGCCATTCTCACGCACAGCCTCAGGAAGACGAGGGGTACGCTGCCAGCGCAAATGCAGGCTCCACACCCATCACTGCACGGGCATGTGGCTGCACTGCCCACTCCTACACTGCCATCCCGAAGGTCAACAGACATGGCTGGACGAACTCCCGAAACCAGAGCTGCGCTGCCGAACCACGGCCCTGCGCCGAACGCTGCTGCTACTTACTGCTGGTTCCATGCGACCTTCGGCAATGCAGCCCGCAACTGCAAACCACCATGCGCATACCCAAATGCTAACGGCGGGCCCATCTAGGCGCCACATCCCGTCAGGGTGCCCCACGGCGCCAACCAGCATCCCGCCCAATGTTGCTGCACCCACACGGTCTCCATGACTCTTCATCGAGGACATCAACACCGGACTTCACCTGCTAGTCGACACTGGAGCAGACATTAGTGTTCTCCCTCCTGCCCATGCCCCTAACATTAACTCTTTATGTGTGCCCCCACTGATAGCTGCAAACAATACCCCCATTACAGTGTTAGGTTCTTCACACCTGCTACTTAGACTTGCCCCCAATCAGGTTTTCCCCTGGACATTCTATATTGTGGAAGTTGATGCACCTGTGCTAGGCCTCGACTTCCTTCATCATTATGCACTCTCTCCCAACCTCCAAGCAGGCTGCCTCACTCACATCTCCGGTTCCAATGTTCCAAGTGTGACACAGCCTACCCCATCACAGCCCAAGGTTTCCACGGACCAACCCAACCCGGTACTACCAGAGGGTACTCCAACCATAACGAAACTTGCCCCTGTTAACAATTGCTCACACGTACATTGTACTGTGGAGGCCTTACGTACACAGTATACTGACTTAGTGACCACATTGAAAGGTTCATGACCAGCTGCTGCGGACACAACAACTACTGCAGCAACCCAACACAGACCCTCACACAGCCATGGTTACGCCCCCTCAGCCCACACACTCTCCGGCAGCTTTGGCCTCTCCCATGGCCCTGCCAGCCTCTCCCCAACATACCCACCTCCTGTTTCCTTGTGTGCGATTTCTGATGGCACATACCTCAGAATCAACACAACTGGAGGACCACCAGTACGGCATAAAGCGCGACGCCTAAATGCACAGAAACTTCGCTGTGCCAAAGACATTATAAAGGATCTCTTGAATTCCAATGTTATTCGCCAGTCTGACAGCAACTGGTCATCCCCCATCCATCTGGTGCCCAAGAAAGATGGCACTCTCAGACTCTGTGGCGACTACCACGCCCTCAATGCTCGCACCATAATGGACAATTACCCAATACCGCACATTCAGGATTTTACACAAATGGTGTATGGTTCTGAAGCCTTCTCTGTGCTTGACTGCAGCAAGGCATACCACCAAATTCCCATGTTTCCTGATGATATAACAAAGACAGCCATCATAACTCTGTTCGGTCTCTTTGAATATTGTTCCATGCCTTATGGTCTCAAAAATGCTGCACAAACATGGCAACGTGTTATAGATTCAATACTTTTTGACCTCCCCTTCGTCTACTCATACTCAGATGATATTCTCATTTTTTCTTCCTCACCTGAGGACCATGCACACCATCTGTCACAAGTACTTGCAGTCCTCGCTGCTAACGGAGTGGAAATCAACCATGAGAAGTCACAGCTCAGCACAACTGAAGTCACATTCTTAGGCCACACAGTTACTGCCGAGGGTGTCCACCCTATCTCCTCAAGAGTCGAATTCATTCTTAGCCTTCCACACCCAGAGGACTTTTCTGAGATCCGCCGCTTTCTCGGCATGGTGAAATTTTACAGGCGGCACCTCCCCCATGTCGCATCTATTCAGATTCCCTTGACAGACGCCCTGAAAGGCAAGGAAACCAAAGGCAAACGGAAGCTCGTTTGGACACCGGAGATGGCAGATTCTTTCAAAAACCTTAAAACTGCCCTCTCCAAAGCTGTCACCCTTGCTCACCCAGCCCCCGATGCACCTATTCCTATTACTGCAGATGCGAGTGATACTGCAATGGGTGCGGTCCTCCAACAAGACATTGGCAAGACTCCCCAACCCCTCCATTATTTTTTTTTTCTAAAAAGTTGCCAAAGTCCCAGTCAAAGTGGTCGGCATTTGACCGGGAACTCCTAGCCCTGTACGAGGCAGTGAGATGTTTTAGAGACAATATTGAAGGCTGGCCATTCGCTATCTACACAGATCATAAACCATTGGTGGATGCTATTCGTAACCCTTCCCGTGATTTTCCCCCAAGACGTTTCAGACACATGGACCTTAATGACAATACTCTACGGACATGCAATACATCAGAGGTGTGGACAATGTAGTTGCCGACTACTTGTCTCGTGTCAACATCATATCTACACCACTAAACCTCATTGACCTGGCCCAGCAGCAATCCGAAGACCCAACTATTCTTGCATTACTACAAGAAAACACGTCGTCATTACAACTGGAGCAGCACATGTTCCCTGACACCACAGACTCAGTCTGGTGCGATTTATCCACTGGTAGTCCTCGAACACTGGTACCCGAGCACTTTGTCGCACTGTCTTCAATGTGTTACACAATCTGGCCCACCCGGGTGTCAACGCCTCCACAAAGTTGGATACCGAACGCTATGTTATGCCCGGAGTTAAACATGATTGCAGGCTGTGGGCACGCACCTGTATACCGTGTCAGAGAGCTCAAGTCGGCCGCCACGCCGTTCCCCCACCAGGCACCTTCGACATACCCAAAGGTCGCCTATGACACGCCCACATTGACATTGTTGGCCCCCTCCCCCCTTCCCGAGGGTTCAGATACATCCTATCCACCATCGACAGGGCCACGAGGTGGGTTGAAGCAGTTCCCCTAGAAGAAATTTCGGCTGAGTCTGTCTCCCAGGCCTTTATAATAATCTGGATTTCTCGGTTCGGCTGCCATACCTCATTGACAACCGATCAGGGTCGGCAGTTTGAATTGCAGCCATTCTCCTCCCTCTGTGCATATTGTGGTGTTGCAAAATTTCATACAACTGCCTACCACCCCCAGTCCAATGGACTTGTAGAACGCTGGCACAGGACACCAGAAGCCGCATTGATGTGCCACGGTGGCCAGTGGTCTGATGCCCTTCCCTGGGTGTTGTTGGGTCTCCGTGCCGCGTACAAAGACGACTTGCAGGCCTCCCTTGCTGAAATCCTCTACGGGGAGCCCCTGGTCTTACCAGCTGAGTTTGTTGAAGACACACCACTACCGAGATCTTCTGAGCTTCCAGGACTTGTTGATTGTGTCAGAGGACACATTGGGCGCATAAAACCGCCAGCACCCTCTTCACACTGCACACCTTGCGTGTTCATCCACAAGGAACTGATCAAGTGACAGTACATAATGTTACGCGATGACACTATACGTACGGCCCTACAGCCCCCTTACATGGGCCCATTCAAAGTCCTGTCTCGTGGCCCCTCCACAATGTCTATATTACTGCACGGCAAACTGCAAACTGTTTCACTCCACCGGGTAAAACCTGTGTGGACCTTGCAGGAGCTTGTTTCAAGTGACTCCGACTTACACCACCCCTCTCCTCCCTCGGAAGCATCTCCCTCCCTAGCATCCAGTCAAGCTTCAGACAACCCCACTGCTCCGTCACCTGCCCCTCCACCTCCGCGCTCTACAACATGGGCTGGACGACCACTGGTTCCCCACATTGGCACAGTGATTATGTCCTCGCCGTGGTGGAGCACCCTAAAACTACCCCAAAGTGTAGTGTGTGTGAACCTTCTGTGGACAAGTGCTATAGTGATTACCAAAAGCGTTCCCCCCTCCCCACTGAACCTGCACAAGACCTGAAAAACCACCGTGTTCCGCACTACAAGGGGGGGGGGGGGCGCTCTGTAGCGACTATCGACCCTCAAAGTGACATGTCTTTAGTCTAAGATAGTCTTTGAACCATACGCAACTGTTTTGGCTGCGGCCATGTTGTTTTCATTCTGTTCTGTTCGGTCTAGCATTTACAACATTTTAGTGTGTTATTTCATCAGTACCTCACTGTATATCATAGGAATAACCAAACTTAAAACATCTTGTGAAATTGTACTCAACGCATTCTCTGAGAATTACTTCGAACAATTAGTTTATGAGCCAACTAGAATTGTAAATGGACGTCAAAACACAGTTGATTTCTTAGCAACAAATAATCCTGAGCTCATAACGAGTATCAAAACAGATACAGGTATTCAGGAACACAGCTGTCGTAGCGAGATTGCATATCGAAAGTCCCAAAGTTACCAAACATAAACGAAAAGTATATTTGTTCAGGAAAGCAGATAGAAAAAAAATACATTGCTTCTTGAAAGACAGATTGCACTCGTTTCTAACACTAAACGTAGGTGTAGACGAGATATGGCTCAAATTCAAAGAGGTGGTATCGAAAGCAATTGACAGTTTTATACCAAATAAATTAATAAAAGCAGGTGGTGATCCCCCTTGGTACACAAAACAGGTCAGGACACTGATGCAAAAGCAATGGAAAATGCATGCTAAATTTAAACGAACACAAAATCCCCAGGTTTAGTGATCGTACACAGAAGCTCGAAATTTAGTGAGAACTTTAATGCGAGATGCCTGCAATACTTATCACAACGAAACTTTCTCGAAATTTGACAGAAAACCCAAAGAGATTTTGGTCATATGTTAAATATACTAGGGGCAAGACACAAACAATACCCTCATTACGTGATAGTAATGGCGATCCTGCCGATGACAGTGCTACTAAAGCTTTTAGAAATTCATTCACCAAAGAAGACGAAACCAATATTCCAGATTTCGAATTACGAAGAGAGGCCGTAATGAGTAAGGTAGAAGTAGATATCATCAGAGTGGTGAAGCAACTAAAATTACTTAACAAGAACAAGTCTTCTGGTCCAGACTGTATACCCATTAGATTTCTATCTGATTATGCTGAAGCGATAACTCCTTACTTAACAGCCATATACAAGCGCTCTCTCAAAGAAGGATATGTACCAAAAGATTGGAAAGTTGCACAGGTCACACCTATATTCAAGAAAGACAGTAGGAGTAACCCACGAAACGACAGGCCTATTTCATTGATGTAAATTCGCAGCAGGGGTTTCGAGCATATCCTGTATTCAAATATTATGAATTATCTCAAACAGAATGATCTATTGACCCAAGGTCAACACAATATCGTTCACGTGAAACACAACTAGCTCTTTATTCACACAAAGTGATGGGTTCTTTCGACAAGGGTTCGCAAATCGATTCCGTATTTCTTGATTTCCAGAAGGGTTTTGACACTGTACCTCACAAACAGCTTTTAATCAAATTGCGTGGTCATGTTATATCGCCCCAAATTTGCGATTGGATAGGGGATTTCTTGTCAGAGAGGACACAGTTCGTAGTAATCGATGGTAAGGCATCGACTAAAACAGAGGTGATATCGGGCGTTCCACAGGAGAGTGTTATTGGTCCTCTGCTGTTCCTTATTTACATAAACGATTTAGGGAAAAATCTAAGTAGCTCTCTTAGGTTGCAGATGACGCCGTCATTTACCGTCTAGTAAAATCATCTGAAGATCAAAACCAACTGCAGAACGGTCTGAATAAGATATCACTATGGTATAAAAATTGGCAATTGACTCTAAATAATGATAAGTGCGAAGTCGTCCACATGAGTACGAAAATAAATCCGTTAAACTTTGTCTACGAGATAAATCAATCAAAAGTGAAGGCCGTAAACTCCACAAAATACCTAGGAATTACAATTACTTTAGTCTTAAACTGGTAAGAACAGAAAGATAATGTCATGGGTAAGGCGAACCAAAGACTGCGTTTTATTGGCATAACTACTAAAAAGGCTGCATACACTACGCTTGTCAGTCCTTTTTGGAGAATTGCTGCCCAGTGTGGGATCCTTATCAGGTGGGTTTGTAGTGGACATCGAAAGAATCCAAAGAAGAGCAGCTCGTTTCTTTCATATTCTCATGGTACAGGGGAGACAGTGTTACGGAAATGATACAGAATCTGGGATGGGAATCATTACAACAACGGCACTTATCGCTGCGGCCAAGATTCTCCTCCGAATGCGAAAATAGATTGTTGACTCCCACATACATAGCTAGAAATTATCATCAGAATAAAATACGGAAATCAGAGCTCGAACGGGGAGATTCAGGTGTTCTTCCTCAACACGCACTATTTGAGAATTGAATGGGAGATAAAATGGTATAACTGTGGTTCGATGAACCCTCGGCCAGGTACTTAAATGTGATTTGCAGATTCTCTCATGTAGATGTAGATAAATAAAATAATTAATTACAGTGATTGGACTAACCTTTCACAATAGTACTAATTCTCTTTTTTTTGGGGGGGGGGGGGGGGTTCAAGATAATAGTCAGATCTCGAGCAGCCCTAGTCTATGGTGTATTTGTTTAGGTAAAATGTGTTAACTCTCTTTTGAGGCACTTATATAATCGCCTTGAAATTGTGCATAAGCACCTATTCAGTAGCAATGACAGTACATTTAGCTGATGTAACTGTGCAGTCAGGCCAGGCCACATTGGCCAGCGCCTGCTTCAATCACAGTATGGCCAGCACCTGAGTTCACTGGCTGCCTGCGGCTGTCGGTCCACATGAGTGCCAGGTCTACTCCACACACCACGGGGGTGAAAGCTACACTCCTGGCCATTGAAATTGCTACACCACGAAGATGACATGCTACAGATTCGAAATTTAACCGATAGGAAGAAGATGCTGTGATATGCAAATGATTAGCTTTTCAGAGCATTCACACAAGGTTGGCGCTGGTGGCGAACCCTAAAAAGTGCTGACATGACGAAAGTTTCCAACCGATTTCTCATACACAAACAGCAGTTGACCAGCATTGCCTGGTGATACGTTGTTGTGATGCCTCGTGTAAGGAGGAGAAATGCGTACCATAACATTTCCGACATTGATAAAGGTCGGAATGTAGCCTATTGCGATTGCGGTTTATTGTATCACGACATTTCTGCTTGCGTAGGTCACAAATCAATGACTATTAGCAGAATACGGAATCGGTGGGTTCAGGAGGGCAATACGGAATGCCGTGCTGGATCCCAATGGCCTCGTATCACTAGCAGTCGAGATGACATGCACCTTATCCGCATGACTGTAACAGATCGTGCAGCCACGTCTCGATCCGTGAGTCAACAGCTGGGGACGTTTGCAAGACAACGACCATCTGCACGAACAGTTCGACGACATTTGCAGCAGCATGGACTATCAGCTCGGAGACTATGGCTGCAGTTACCCTCGACGCTTGTGGGGCATTTTACACTACACTACAGCAATTATGTATACTTCACCTTATTTTTCTTGGTCGTTTAGAGATCTCGTAGATTTTTTAGCTCGCCTGCCTTTAAATCATTATGAAAAGATCAGGTCGTCAGGTTCTAAGCTGTATGACTAAAACAATGTGACCATTTTCATGCACGAAGACCTTTATTAAAATAAATGACAGGTACTGTATAAACACTGAAGAAAAACTGGCCATTACTGACTTATGACTGATTTCTAGACTAACTTCTTACTGCTTTAAGACTGACTGTGTTCGTGCCAATTCGCGCGTATTAATACACATTATGTTTTTGAGAACATTCTAGAATGTGGAACTAGTTAAATACAGTTTTATGAAATGTGTAAATCTACTACAAGACAATATTATATGAAATTGTTAAATATAAAATCATTACAATTTTAATAAAAGTATTTTCATGACAAAGCAAAATCAATAATGTGAACATAAGTATTTTATGATTACATCAGTACAAATATTTGTTTATGGTTTTCATATTTCCGAATTTACAATAAAAAATTAACCTCAAGTTAAGCAGATTATCACATAATGCTTAATACTATTCAAAATGTGTCTGAAACTGTTAGTGACGAAATTTGCATTAAAAGTACATAGTTACATAATGTAGGTGTTATGATTTTTATAATCAAACATTTTACTGAAATTTTCATAAAATACCTTGCACAGTCTTTTATCGTATTATGTTTGAGGAATAATTTTCTAATTATACATGAAAGAAAAGGTTTAGTTAGAATAGGTATCGAACACTGCAATTGTCCAAACAAATGGGGTTTTCTAGGGTATATACATTACAGTACCGCCTCATCCAATGTCAGACATCACGTGTTTATGGCATTATGTGATTTACAGAATTGTGGAGTATTTACAATCAGCAAAAATTTTGAATTTAAATTACACAATATAAAATGATAATTAGATTTTTAGAATGAAAAAGAGCACAAAATATTACAAAATCATACATAATTTATATTATATGACAGGTACAAGGACTTTCCTAAGTTTTCTGCAACTAAACAATTTTTGCCAAATTACTGTTCACAGACGTATTCAGTTCAAAGAAATAAAATGTGGGTGATTCTGTCATTTCCCCAATAAAAGGTATTTCAAAGAGTACAGATACTGTTTACACAAAATTTCATAGTTTTCAGAAGAATATATTGAATATAAAATAGTTATTTAAGAATACCATTAATTAGAAGAAGTTCCAGAAATTATTAAGCCTGAACAAACAAAACATTATTTCTAAAAGACTTTGAGCACAATAAGCATAGCTGAATCGAAATCAGTTGTTTACTCAAATGTTTGTAGAACTTATGGGCCTTAACTACGGGGTCACCAGTCCCTAAACTTACAAACTACTTATCAACTAGGTTATCCTATGGACGGCACAAATATCCATGCCCAGGGGTGATTCGAACCCCTGACCATAGTGGCCGTGCAGACCGTGACTGGAGCGTCTCAGTCACCTCAGCCACCATGGCCAACTCAAAATCATTAACTAGTGAATTTACTTCAAGATTTCAATCATTATCTGATATTTTTTAGAAATGTAATTAATTGAATCTAATCATATGTCACAAATTTTAATAATTGGACATGCCTAGTTAATTATTTTTATCAAACATATTACCTATTTGTCTTTTTAACGTTATGAGAAAAATGAACACAGTTGGTAAATCACAATATAAAACAAATGATTTCTATTACATTTTTTAAAGTTTTTAGTACAACACTAATTTTAACTTTAAAGCTGATCTTACAGTTTACAGTTTTTTAAAGCTGATCTTATACCAAATATGATTTTTAATCATCATTACTAACTCATTAAACAGAGATAATTTTTAAATAATTTGAATGAATAGATAGGACTTCAATCTTATAGAAACCTTGCGTATTGGACAAATGCATTACTGAAATCGTAGCAGTTAAAAATTCAATTTATATAAACACATTAAGTACATATAGTTCATTGGTACAACATTACACATTTAAAAATATGAACACAAATTGAATCAAAATAATTACTATATTTATCAAGAAAGCAATGGCAAAAAGTAAGTGTACATCTTTTAATTCTGTGAATAAAGACTATAATCAATGCTATTGCAAAAATGTACCAGTTGTTTTATGAGTGTGAAACCCTATCAATTTGTCACCTGTACAAACATTACAGAATCACTTAAAACATTCAGTAAATGTTGTTACTGTAAATTTTTACATCCACAACCTAGACAGCTACAAGTTAACATATGTATATGATAATTAATACAGGCAAAAATAATGTCACAAGTTTTGTACTTTGACAAAAAATTTCTTACTCATTCGGAACTTGTGCGAACCACACACAAGCACCTTAAAATTTGAAAAACTATTGCTGCTGTAAATTTTACTTCCGCAACCTACAAAGGTACATGTCAGCTGATGAGCACGATGCTACCATAAACACGGCTGTTAAGCTCACCAAAGAATGTTTAGTTATATCAAGTATTAAATTCATTTTCTTATGCATATAGATTATTTCATATTATTATATTAATTCATAGTTTATTATCAATCTAACCCCAATAACTTTCTAGACTACACCTAGAAGGACCCCAGCCATCAAGGTCAAAATATTTTCCTATCACAGAATACAAGGTAATAGTCATGTCCAGTACACAATGTTTACTGACAAGTCTAGTGTGCAAATATATCTTATTTTTAATATACCTGATCTTACATCAATTTCGTTAAGTGATGAGTACACCTTGGAGTTTTTTCTTGTACAGAATCCATTTGACCATGAACACTAACACATTTAATATAGAAAGGTATTAGTAATAAGTATTTGATCTATAAAAAACTATTGTGGTGGATACAATGATACCATATGGCAACAAAAATAAAATACAATATCAGACTCGTATAAAATACAATGATCAGATTAATGTAAATCATAGGCCATACATACAAATCATTAACTAAAGAAAATTTTCAACAAAAATTGTAACTCATTAAAGTAAATATTGCTTTGAATGAAAATACTGCCAAAAAGAATTAATAATGAAAATAATTTATGAAGTGGGTGTAAATTTACATCTCATGCATGCTCTGGCAGAACATACAAGAGTACCACCTGAAGCATGTATACAGAAGATATTGCAGTTTAATGAGACATTGTATAGGAAGCCAGAGGCTGAATGAAACATGAAGCTAGGATAATATGGCAAAAGATTTCTGAATTAAGCGTCTTCATGAATATCATAAGTAATTAGTGTTATAAAACAGAGTTACAGTTAGATATTGACAATTGACTTTGAAATCGCTTTAACATCTGAGGTTAAATTATTATGTTACATTAAGCATACAGAGACTATTATTTTTGAAACAAAATTGACCAGATTGTAAACTAGCATTTAAAAAAATTAATACATATTTCTCTTGAAATGAATACATCAAGAAATGTAACCAAATAAATAATCTCTTATATGTCATTAAGTATTGGATCTATATATCTATATTATTGTCCCATATTGTCAAATTACAAATTTTCATGTTGCATGGAAAGGTGAAAGTTTTATCATGTGTTGTTCATGACAGAAGTATTTATCATGATTATAATATGAAGATTACTATTGTCATGATAATGAAGGAAAATACTAAGTTAATGATCAGTAATATATCCTTGAAGTCTTTTCTCTAGGTGTACTGTCACAATCAGATAAGTGATGACTATTGTTATAGTATGAATATATTAAAATTGACCAGAAATAAGATTGCTATTGTTATACATGCAGTTACATAACAAAATTGTAGTTATGTGTTCCACTTCCAAAAATGAATATGCTATTATGAATTTGGATTAGAAATAAGTAAAAGTTTTACATCATTTATCCACACCTTTTTTAAAAATAATATTTGCATATTACTTTCATATCATATATGTTCAGTTTTATAGGAATCAGTTATAAAATACTCCAAAATTAATTAGCTTATGGTCTCAATCCTATAGAATTTTACAAAGCAAATATACTATTATCATTCAATTTACCATAAATATGAGTGGAAAGTATAAGAAGTAATTAATTAAATAATATAATTTGGAATAAATGAAAAAAACAAAAATTACCTAAAGATAGGTTATTGAAAGAGGGAATGATCTAAGAAAAGACGGATTTAATCACCCAGCTATGAGAAGGCACCACTCGCTTATGGTGTGTCCATTACAGAACAATGGACCTCCTACCTAAAAATATGTGATCAAAATAAACAAGGATTGCATCATAAGTCAATTCTACAAAGTATTTTTAGACCAATAAATCAATTAACTGGCAGATTTATAAGGTTTCAACTCAGTTATATTTCTTAAACAAAAGAATTTCCTGGATTTAGGGTAAATCAATCTGTAGGCATT
This sequence comes from Locusta migratoria, assembly GCA_026315105.1. Lineage (NCBI taxonomy): Eukaryota > Metazoa > Arthropoda > Insecta > Orthoptera > Acrididae > Locusta > Locusta migratoria. The sequence goes on along the minus strand of CM048755.1, from coordinate 75,516,906 downwards.
TGGGTGTGGACTTTCCAAAACTTCAAAGGGACCAATGTAAATGTCAAAAGTTCGGCAGTAAAAAGTTTAGATTTTTCTTGAGTCTTAACTAGGACCAAATTTCCGGGACTAAACTTAGTACATTTACCTTTTGCATCATGTCTCTTTTTTCGTAAATCCCCCTGTTTCTTCATATTTTGCCCAACTATTTCTTCCCTTTCTTGTGAAGTTATAAGTTTACAAATTGGGTCTTCAATGTGTTGAGAAATAAAGCTATCAGGTTTCCTATCAAACATAATCTCAAATGGTGAAAATCCTGTTGAAGACTGTTCATGACTTCTTCAAAGTCTTTCAGATTGTCAATCCAGCTAATATTATCTATATTACAGTAAGTCCTGAACAATCTCTCAAGTTCTCTCATACACCGTTCTGCAGGATTGCAAGCTGGATGGTATACAGAAATTAATATATGTTTAATATTTTCATCACTAACAAACCTTTTCCATGATTTGGATGTAAACTGAGTACCATTATCAGAGAAGATCACCTGAGCTTGACCAACAACATTGAAGTAATTGTTTATAAATTTTGAAATAATTTGTTTACTAGTAGCCTTTCTCAGTGGATATAATTTATAAACTTTCAAAAGACATCTAAAATCACCAGAATGTTACTAAAGCCTCCCCATGTTTCAGGTAAAGCACCATAAATGTCAATAGCAACTGAGTCCAGTTTTTTGTAAGGCAAGATATTTTGCATTAGTCCTCTACAAGTTTGATTACTTTCCTTTACTCTTTCGCATCTGTCGCACCTGGATATAATTACCTTTACTTTCTTACCAATATTGTATTAATAAATGTTTTCTTGAATTTTCTGAATACATTTTGTGATACCACAATGTGCAAAGCTTTCATTAATATATTTAATTAGTGTGTCAATCCATTGTTCAGGCCAGCATAATTTCCAATCATCAAAATCGGGTCTCATTCTCCTACATAATACCCCTTTGTGAGTCATATAGTGTTCATCAACTTTTTCATGTTTTTCAGTTCGACGACATTTGCAGCAGCATGGACTATCATCTCGGAGACTATGGATGCAGTTACCCTCGACGCTTGTGGGGCATTTTACACTACACTAGAGCCATTATGTATACTTCACCTTATTTTTCTATGTCGTTCAGAGATTTCGTAGCTCGCCTGCCTTTAAGTCATTATCAGGTTCTAAGCTGTATGACTAAAACAATGTGACCATTTTTATGCACAAAGACCTTTATTAAAACAAATGACTGGCACTGTGTCTTTAACATCTTTGAGTAGGCTACGCAACGCAAAGTGACAGCTCAGAATGAAAACAAAGCAGACGATCATGCTATTTTGTGTTGACACTTGGGTAGTGTTCACTTCAGTCTGTTCATTACTCGCGAAATAGCTTGGTGTTTCTTTAGGTATTACGTAATTTTCTTTCCTGTCCGAGTGAAAAATAACTGTTTCACAGACAGTACGTATCTTTCAGTGACTATTCAACTACTTATTTTTTTAAAATAAATATTCAATAATAACGTTCTTTAAATCGTGTACCCAGCCACAATCTATGTTGTACATAGGCCCTGCTGGCTTCTTTTTAGGAGATTCCAGCCAACGTCTGATTGATTTTACAACTTACGTTTCGCTACCACCAATTTAGATTGAGATTGGCTCGCACTTGGGCAATGTCAGAAGCTCATAATGGGGCGAAACGTCTGACTAACCTCAAACTTCGACAGAAAATCTCGAGACAGATGCCAACGGACAACATGTCAACAAACTGCCATAAAAGCTTAAAATGTACAATAGATAAGAACTTGGGAAACGTCTTTAAACATCTGTGTTTCTCAGTATCTTGAAGCTTCAGTAGCTGCGACCATTATTTCTCTTATAATTGACGATACCAATAGATTGTTTGGATTGTATTTACCTTGTACCCACAATAAAACATTTTAATGCACACTGTGTCATTAGCCCTTGTTCTGCAGATGAATAAGAAGCTGCTCATAAAATATTTTTATTATCACATTACACAGACAAACCTGTATTAGGGTATCAACGTTTTCTTTACTAATGACCCACATGAATGAATAATGTCTACTGTCAAGTCTCAAATACAGAAATATGTATTCTTTTCAGTGTACTTTGTTAAGTGAAATTACCCATCCGAACATATTATTACGGTACATTTACAGTGATTTGTTATTAGGGCAGTATTCCCCTAAACAGACACTCGGAAATCGTCACATATTTGGAAATTACTATCCAAATAACTGTTTCGTCCTTTGTTTTCTAATCAGTTTTAAATGTAAATAAAAGACAGAAACGGAGGACTACCTTTTAACACAATCAGTGAAGTTCATTTAAAAACGTAAAGACGAAAAAAAAATTTTGGGGGTGGATATGAATTGAACATACACCTATACATAATACAAATTACCAAGCCACAACGCTATCCATTACGCAATAACGACATGCCTAAAAATGATGCTTTGGATTACTTATACCTACACTTGAAGAGCTATTTGTTAATTTGCTAAAAATTACTATTTATTTATAAGGTAAGCGTTTTCGTGATTGCTCTTAAAGGCATCACAATTGCATTCTTAATATTTAATGTTTATAATTTCTAAATAAGCTCAATTTAAAATGGCGCCTGTCACATCCTGCCCAAGATTCTATCCTCGCTATGTATAGTCTCTGGTCCAAAACGGAAGTGGTATTTTTCCGCCGCTAACGTATACTGACGATTTGCTCAGTTTTGCTGTTGTTCAGCTTCAGCGTATTTCTTTGGAACCATTCAGTTGCATTTTTCATCATGGAATCAATCATTTCTTTCAGGACATTTATATCACAGTGTGATGTGCTGAAGGTTGTGTTATCAGCAAACATAACAGTTTTAAATGTCAAGTCATTCACATTAAACTACAAACATGAAAGGTTCTAATACGGAACCTTCTGGGACTCCATATTTGACACTGAGAAAGTCACACTAATTATATGAATTGACAACCACCTTTTGTTTTCTGTTTGTTAAGTATGACAGTAGTAATAATTCTCTGCCAGTAAAACCATAATTTTCAAATTTCTCAATTAGAATGCTGTGAGAAACAGTGTCAAAAGCTTTGGTTAGATCAACCAAGCTAGCTTGAGTGTGTTGTTTATTTTCGAAGCCCTGTATGACAGATTGTACAAGTTGTTGGACTGCCTTAATTGTTGACCACCCATTACGAAAATCATATTGAGAATTGTTTTGTAGGTTATTAGTTTCAAAGTAATCATTTATTTGTTTTTTAATTAGTGCTTCAGTGAGTTTTACTATTATTGGTACAATAGCAATAGGCCTGTAATTTTCAGGTGAGTTTCTGTCTCCTTTTTTGTATATTGGTAGGACAATCGTCAGCGTCAAGCAATCAGGGAATGTACCCTCTCTTAAAATTATATTTATGAGGCGAGAGAAGGGATTAACTATGAGCCCTATTATTTTCTTCACAATGTAATTTGAAAGACCATAGATGTCCACTGTTCTGGAGTTACTGAGTGATGTTGCTATATCTATTATATTTTTTGCATGTATAGGCTTCCAGTTGAAATTGGGCTAACTGGCTTTCACCATTGCTTCTTTTGAAGTGATAGCTTTTACCCCCTTAGAACTATCATTTTCTGACTTACTTCCATTTGATGTGTCACGTTTTCCAAAATGTATAAAAAACCTTATTCAGGTCTTCTACTTTAATGGATACAGTAATGTTATCTTTTTTGATATCTGTTTCAGCTTTTACTATTTTCCAAGCTGCTCTACATTTGGGCTGTTTTTTTCCCTTCAGAAATTTCTTTCCTGTAGGAAATCTTTAAATTGACATATACTGGTCTAAAAATGCCATTTTTGGATGCTTTGTCATAGTAGATATTTAAGAGGATCCTCAATCATTAAGTAAGGTGTATACCAGTCTGAAACACTTCTCATGTGTTTCTTCTTGCTATGCAATGTACTGTGATTAAAGGCAGTTGTGATCCCATTGAGAAAATTATCAAAAGCTTTGTCAAGTGACTCATTCTCCATGTTACTGACATCAAGTCTGTATTGTTTAGTCTGTGTATAAAATTTTGTACATTTGAATTTTTTATCTGTCTTTGTGATGTGGGTTTATTTGTTTGTTGTTGCTTTTTTGTAAGTTCAGTTATATTTTGCAAATATACCGTCATGATCAGAGAGCATGGGTCCGACAACATTTAAAACTAAACTCTCATTTTTATATATGAAATGACATTGTCAAAACAAGCATTTAATCTGGTAGGCTGATTGCTATAGCAAGAGAAATTGAATGATTTTATAGTATCCAACAGATGTCTAGTTTTATAGTTTTGTATAATCACATCAGTATTTATATCCGCCAAAATTAAGATTTTATACATCTTATATCTAAGTAAGTAAATTAACAAATTCTCTATATGTTACACTAATATTTTAGCAGTAATTTCTGGTACACAGTACACTGACACAATAATAACTTTACATTCAGGGAAGAGGAATGCTGCAATTTCAAATTATCCCTCTAAATGCCAAATTCTGAAGATCAATTACACTGACTTTTTTCTTTACATCATTTTTATAAGTATAGATGCACCACAGTTTTGCATTTTTGATCTAAAATAACCAGATAGGAAATTATATCCAGTAGGGGTGTACAGTCTACATTCATCTTCCTTAAGCCAATGTTCATTCAGGCACAACAGACCACATTCTATCACTTCTAGTAATATTTCAAGTTCTGTTTATCGACTGGATATTAATGTGGAAGAAGAACATCTAGCATAGGTTTGTCATTACATGACCACTGTGTAACAAAAATACTACATGTATTGTCTTTCAAAGCTTTACACTGTTTTGTAGAACTTTTATCATTTAATGTATGCCTACTATCTGAATTTACCTGGTAATTTCCCAGTATTGTGTTTGCTGTTTCTGTCCTGGGTGTCTCACAATACTGCACACAAGGCAGAAATGTTTCACATTGCTAGGAATCATTTTCTCTCGCATTACTCACCATAAAAAAACGTTGGGTTAGTTTTCTGTTGTGTGTAGGACGGGCCACAGCTGCTGCATATTTTAGTGTTTCCTATGCTCGTACTGCCACCGAAGATTCTGCTTGAGTGTTCACTAGCCAAGTGTCGAAAATGGATCGAATATATCTAATCTTGCACTTTTCTTGGGTTGTGGAGCGCTTTGTTACACACCGTTAGAACCTGATTTTACATGTGTTTCATAAATAAAAGTCATACATCACCTTGAAGTGGTGTTCAGTGGTAGCTCAAGTAGTTTGAATAGCTCCAACAGTTTCAATAGCTCGCCTGCCTGTATATAATTAAGAAAGCATCGGGTTCTTGAAATGTGTATATATTGTTGTAAGTTTCTTCTTTATTATCAAATGATGGAAACACAAACACCAAAAAATATACATCTTCAGATAGTTGACTGACTGAATACCAAAGTAAGACTAACTGTGCTTTACATAATTACTTCATAGCTGACTATTGACTAAAGTAAAACTAGCTAACAACTTCCTATGTTCGCGCCAATTCGCGCATATTAATACAATTCGATTTTCGAGAATATTCTAGAACCAGGAAGTTACAACATAACATATTAAATAGCCTGTTTGTGAAACATAAATGAATCTTTCATCAAGAAAATATACACAAAATTATGACAAATGTAATGACAGGATTTTCATACCAAAACAATACGTAAATTAAGATCGTAAGTAATTTACAGTTACAACAGTAATTGCATTTGTTGACATTATTTAAAATAGTTAAATTAAAGCAATTATGCAGATTTGAGGTCACCAAAGCATTGGAAACAAATCGGTACATTGCAAAAGACATTAGATAATGCTGGCCATGAATTTCATTAAAAAACACATTATCGTCCAACATTACGACTTTCAATAATTAATTACTTTAGTTTATTAGAAGATCGAAATGATGAAATTGATTTAATCAATGTGACCAGACAGTGGTGTGATAAAATGCCATCGAATATCAATGTATAACACTACGATTAAATGTGGTATCGCAAACTTCATATTAGTATTCTCGGGTACTAGAACCATTATAATACCCCCTCACACAATGTCAGACATCACCTATGTATGACATTGTGTGATTAAAAATTGGGGACTATTTACAATCAGCAAAAGTTTTGATTTTAAAATCAAGATAGTGAAAATGATGTTCAGTTTTTAGAATGAAAAGGAGCACAAAATTTTATGGAAGAGCAGAAAATTTAAACTGTATCACAGGTACAAGCAATTACTTAAATTTTCTGCAATTAAACAAATTTTACAAAATTATTTTTACAAAAGTATTCAGTCCAAATTGAAAGAAATGAAATGTGGGTGATTCTGCCATGTGCCCAATAAAAGTTATTTCACATGACAAGTACCAATTCATAGGGGGAATTTGTAGTGTCTTCTCTGATGTCTTGTTCAGTGGTGGTCTTATTGTTATGGTTACAAATATGTTACATAAATATACAGTTTTGTTAGCAATACAAAGTTTATATTACATGTCTGTCAAATGCAATTTTAAATCATATTACAGTAACTAATTTTAGTATTTCAAATATAAAATGACTTATTTTATAGGAAACGGTTACCAAAAGAATATTTTTACTGCTGATGATATGATTTCTGAAATTCACAATTATTTAAAGTAAATACCATGAAATTGGATATGGAAGACCCATAGATTGTTTTCTAGAACAAGTGTAGATAAACAGACAAAGTATTGTTGAAACATGATTATATAGCATGGGTACAGTTTGAGGTCATAATGGAGGAAAAGAATGATCTTGCATGTTAACAATAAGTGCACATAACATTTGTGTAAACCATACAAAAATTTCAAAAAACGAGTATACATCAAATTTAAAAAATAGAGTATAAAAATTATTACTCTAAGTATCAATATAACAGTCTTTTGCTTTCAAGTGTACATTGAGTTAATTCTGAATAAGTTATTCCAATTTTTAATGCTGGAGATAGTTTGGCAATACAAAATAATTACCAAGTTTCGAATTGCATACAGATAAGGGAATTTTATCATGTCTTATTTAGCAAACAGTCAAACACATTGATCATAATAATTATGTGAGGATTATTGCTATGAGAACATTAAAAGTAAAATAATATGTTGATAATCAGTAATATGTCTTAATGGCAATATAAAACGGTAAAGCTAAATTGTAACTTAATACACCAGCAAATGTGAGCAGAAGTTTTATGAACAGAAATCCTACCTAATCGGCACGTGTGCGAACTGCACACAAGCACCTAAAAAAATTTAAAAAATGTTGCTGCTGTAAATTTTACATCCAGTCCCTGCACAGTGACAGGCAAGCAGATGGGCATAACACCACTATAAAAACTGTTGTTGTTTTTCCCAAATAAATTAAATTATAAAATTATTAAGGTTCACGCATACAATGACATTCTTATATCATCAAAACAGTATCCTTTCACATTAAGGCCAATTCACACTGTCCGTCACGTGAACGTCACATCACGGCACCGTCACGTCAAGTTGTATTCACACTGTCCGTCAGTGTCCGTCACGTCAATTCGCAGATCTCAATATGCGAGGTTGAAAGTGAGGTTATGAGTAGCGATCTGTTATGTAGAAAGTCATAGTTTAATACTAGAATTGAAGGAACAACAACGCTAAATGTTATTGACAGCCAAAAAAACTTTACAGTGTATGTTTTTGGCCAACTTACTGGGAACTGAAACAACATTTCAAAACATCGACATCTATTTTCAAGCGAAAAAATAAACATATGAATACCTCAAACAACACTTATAAGAGCATAAATAGTGCCTATTTACTTTATCCATTACAATTTGCCCGTTGACATTGTTAATACTGTCGTAAACAACTGAATTTTTGTCTTTCGTTAGAACTGACTTTTTCATTAAAAATGTTATTTAATGTGAAATGCGTAATCAGATTACAATCTTATTTTAATAAACAGTTTGCTTCAGTCTTTTCTTTTACAATGTTAAGTAACATTAACCATTTTTTGGTTTCAGATATCCGACATCGATTTTAGGGGGTCACTCAAATGACAAAAACATTTAAGTCATCATGAAACAGTTGAGATTTACCCCTAAAACGAAGTATAACAACAAAATAAAGGCGAATAAGACTTATTTGCATATAAACAGTGCATACGTCGACTGCAACATTTAATTCGCGTGACGAAAATAGGTTAACTTCCGTGTTAACAGACGACCGTTCCGTCAAAACATTCTTCGCGAGAAAGCTTGACGTGACGTGATGGTCCGTGACGGATAGTGTGAACGCCGCCGTTAGAAATACATTGCGGAATGTTCTGACGGACGGTGACGTGACGTGACGTGACGGACAGTGTGAATTGGCCTTTATACTTTGAATGCAGTGATTTATATAAAAATCACATCTTAATAACCTCCTTGAATAATAACAAGGTACCCCAGCTGTCAGGGTCAGAAACATTAATTATCACATCAAGAAAAATTAATTATCACATCAACATATCAGCTTATCCGAATAAGAAGCCAAGAAGAAAAGCAATGATAAGTTCATAGCAGGAGCCCACAATCCATGCAAAGCAGCCTGGGATCTGATCAATGAAAACAGGAAGAAAATGACCTCCCCCTATACTTGTTGAGTCCAGATGACTTTAATAATTATTTTATTGAAATTGTGGAAAATACTGTAAGTGCAATCCCAGATTTAAACATTGACCCCACAGATGCTTTAAGAAATGAGAACAGGTGCACTATGATAAACTGGAAGGAATTACAACAAAAGGAAATCATAAAAATTATAAAATCCTTTAAGCCATCGGATAGTCAGGAGATATATGGGGTGTCAATGTCCTCAAGAAAATTGTGTACGAAATTGCCAGAGCATTAACAGGGGTAGTTAATAAGTGTCTCTATATAGGTGTATTTCGTGACTTTTTGAAACTTGCAAGGACAGTGCCAGTTTACAAAAAGGGTGACCCAGGCAAGGTTGAAATCTTTAGACCAATCTCAATAATTATAATTGCAATGGACTGCAATGGAAGACCAAATCCTAGAATACTTTGAAACAAATGAACTGTTCTCAGAGGCCCAGCATGGCTTCCGGAAAGTCAGATCAACAACAACGGCAGCAATGGTTCCGGTTAATAGAATCAAGCACAGCTTCAAAGAAAGAGAATGTGTGGTACTGACACTTTGTGACCTCAGTAAGGCCTTCGATTGTATTCCTCATACAGTACAGTAAACAAACTCAGCAGATATGGAATTGGAGACACTGTTATGTCAACCATAAAATCTTACTTGGAAAACAGAAGGCAGATTGTTTCAGTTCAAGGAGCTCTAGCACAAGAACGGAAGTTGAAGTATGGAATGCCACAGGGCTCGGTAATGGCCCCCCTCAAGTTCCTTGCATTTGTAAATGATATAAGCTAACTTGGGCAGTACTTGAAATTTGCTGATGACACAACCCTACTGTCAAAACATGTCAATGCAACCAAGGCTTTAGAAGAAGCAGATGTACTGTTTGAAACCACAAAGCCATGGTTTACTATAAACAAAATGAAAATCAATGCAGAAAAACACAAATATTAATGTGTAGACTCAATGACAAAGAAGACCCAAATGGGATAGGGGCTGTGAAACTACTAGGGTTATTGATTGATGACAGAATGACTTGGCAAGAACACACCTCACATGTATGTGACAAACTGAGGAAACTGAAACATGTGATCACTAAGCAGTATATGTTAATGGTGTAATATTCACTGTTTCATAGCCATATCACCTATGGCCTCTTACTATGGGGTCACTCTGCAGGTTGTAAGAAAATACTTTTACTCCAAAAGAAAGCTATAAGAATAATATTGTCCAGCAGAAGACATGAACACAGAAGACTTGAACACAGTGAATATTTTAAACTTACATATTAACATTTACCAAAACTTCAAAAGAATCAACAAATGTCAAAGAGTTTAGTAAAAGTTAATGGACTGAAGACAAAACTACTGTACTTTCTTGTTTAAAGCAAATAAAATTAATTACATTGCCTCAACCTGCTTGAGATTAAGTTTCAGTGGTAAGAGATCCCATACTAATACATCTCTTCCTACACCTTTTCACTTTACGATGTTTCCACCACCTTGTCTATGATTTTTCCCAACTTAATTCTAGTTTTTTCCATACAAAATATCTGTCATTTTTACATTTCTGACCTAATATTTTAAAATATCTTTCAGTTTCAAAAGTCAAATTTTATTTATTTATTAATCCATTCGTATACAATAGAAATTGTATGGAGGTTGTCAACATAGGTTTACATTGTAGATATACAAGAATTCATAAATAATCAATGTAGATACATAAATTTTCAATACAGTTACACAAATCAGGTAAGTTATAGTCAGTTGTAGTTAAGACAATACCATTCAAGTTTACATTTTCTGGATTATTTTTAAGACACAATATAGTTTGATCAACATCTTCCCTTCCTTCAACATTTTCATCACAAACATTTCTAAACCCTTCATCAATAATATAATGTACCACATTGTCAACACAAATATTTTTAAGCCCTTCTTCATTAACATCAACTACATTTTCAATGTCCTTCTTAGTACATATTATATTATCTGTTTCATAGCTATTTTTCACAACATTCCTACTTTCAACATTGTCATGTTTAGATCCATTATCATTTGTAACATTCTCATATTCAGAACTATTATTACAAACCATATAACTTTCATCATTATGAACAATAACAATTTTCATTGTCAATACATTGTACTCTACAAAACTCAATAGATGCATTATTTCTATCAACATAATCTTTGTCATCATCATCATCAAAACCACTCATCTCACAATCAAAAGTGTTATTACTATCAGGTGTATTATCATGGCATTTGGCAAACATGTACATTATTCAATTTACAATTGTCCATTTCATGTACAAAAACATTGTCACATTTAGATAAAGGCCTACATTCATTTTCCAGTTTACCAAAATCAATTCTAGGTTTTTTATAAACATCATTGATATTTTGAAGAGATTTAACACAAGTATTTTCAAGTACAATATTATCCAAAACTTCTGCATTACAGCGGTCATTTTCTATCACATTAACATCCTTTTGAAGTACACACTTGGTACAACTATTATTTTCACCATTAACTACAATTTCCAAGTTATTATTGTTATAGCTTTGTATCTTAATGCTATGTTTCCTAGCATGAATTTCAGCTGAAGGTACATCATGACATCCAAATGGAACATTACATTTTTTAAATTTCAAACTTTGTTTAGAATTACGTCTACATTTATTTTTTCCATTGAAATGTTGGTTACCATAAACATTATCTCTTTGCCACCCCCCCCCCCCCATTCCATTTATTACTGTAGTTAGAGCCTTGTCTTTCAACAAGTTTCTCACTTTTATACACAACATTTTAAAATTCTTCTACATCATTATCATGTGCATGCATTAATTCCCATTGCAAATATTTTGGTAGCCTTCTTTTCAAGACAATAATTTTTGTCATAGCATCTAACGTATAGTCCAAATGAATCAAAGTTTATCTGTTTTTTTTTTGTTTTTTTTTTTTTAAATTAAGTAATTTTCCTGGTCTGCCTCTATAGGCAGAACCATTTAAAAATTTACATTTGATACTGTTTTGTCTATTTTGGCCACAGTATTTTTCTAAAAAATTCTTTTAAAAATCGCTAAATGCTTCCCAATTGTGAGAGTTTTATTAGCCCAGCTAAATGCCTCACCAATTAACAAATTTTTAATATATTTGTTTTTACATTCCTCAGACATCCGTTCAACAAAATCATTTTTACAGTTTAAAATAAAAGCCACAGGATGCAAATAACTTTCTGGGAATCTTTTTACAGGAATTTTAGACCATATACCAAAAGTGTGTATTACATTTGTTACAAGACCATTATTCACTAAATTACCTGATGGAAATTTTTTACCTTTTCCCTTTCCCTATTATCTTCTGTAACAAAGTCTACACTTCTTTCCACTGTCTGCACTTTTGTGTGTACTTCATGAAATGAACTCTTTATGTAGCTATCATTTATTAGGCCTAACTCAGAATTCACTACATTTTCATTATGTGTTTTGAGATCAGTAACTTCACATGAATCTTTAAGTGTATTAATTTGATCACCTTTAATTTTCCTTATTAATTCATCTAAAATTAAATTTTGTTGGTCTGTAAACTTTTTTATTAAAGTGTTTCTTATTTAATCTAGCATTGATTGAAGCATATCTAAAGTGTTTTTGTTAGGTTTGTGTTTACCATTATTTGATAATAAGGCTCCTTTCTCCATGTTGAATAAACTGTACTAACATCATTAAAAATCAATCTTCCAACATAAATAATCATTTCGTCTTGAAACCCATGCCAGTCACATTGCTTATGATTGCATTTAGAATACATATCGTCTTGAAGCAGAGGCCAGTTATACTTCTTACGATTGCATTTAGAAGGCGTATATGTATTGTTTCTTTTTCCTTTTTCTCCATCTCTGAAACATGCCACATTTGTAGATTCCACAAATCGACAGCATTTCCCAGCACTGGTGCACCATGTATAACAATGTTATACACCATTAGAACCTGATTTTACATGTGTTTCATAAATAAAAGTCATACATCATCTTGCAATCGATGTTCAGTGGTACCACAAGTAGTTTTAATAGCTCCAATAGTTTCAATAACTCGCTTGCCCATATATAACTACGAAAGCATCGGGTTCTTAGAAGTCACAGGAATCTTGAAGTGCGTGTATGTTGTTGTTGTAAGTTTCTTCTTTATTATCAAATGATGGACACACACACAAAGAAATATACATCTTCAGATTGAATACCAAAGTAATACTAACTGTGCTTTACATGACTTCATAACTGACTATTGACTAAAGTAAGACTAACAAATACCTATGTGCGTGCGAACATTTTTTTCGAGAACATTCTAGAACCAGTAAGTTACAACATAATATATTAAATAGTCTGTTCCTGAAACATAAATGAATCTTTCATAAAGAAAATATACACAAAATTATGACAAATGTAATGATAGGATTTTCGTACCAAAACAAAACGTAAATTAAGATCGTAAGTAATTTACAGATACAGCAGTAATTGCATTTGTTGACATTATTTGAAATAGTTAAATTCAAGTAATTATGCAGATTTGAGGTCACGAAAGCATTGGAAACAAATCAGTACATTGTAAAATACATGAGATAATGTAACTTATTAATTTCGTTAACAAACACATTATTTTCCAATATCACGACTTTCAATAATTAATTAATTAATTTAGTTTATTGGAAGACCCAAATAATGAAATTGATTTAATCAATGTAACCAGACATTGGTGTCATAAAATGCTTATGTAATAAATATATAAATATATATGGAATATCAATCTATAATACTGTGATTAAATGTGGTATCACAAATGTCATATTAGTATTCTTAGTTACCAAAACCATTATACTATTTTATTGGGGAATTGCAAGAAAAAGGGCTAAGGTAGTTTCTACAGTATGTGACCACTATGAAACCAACCAAAAAGCACTGAAAGAATTTTGCAGTGAAAATTCTTTCAAAAAGAGCACATTTCAGTTTTTAATCAGTGGTGAACCTGTTGCAGTGGTTTATGTTGTTCCCCACATGTTACAGAATACAAAAAATACACTACTAGGGAATAAAATACAATTTTGGTTAAAAAAAGGCCCATTTTGAATTTATTCACAGGGCATTTCTCCTGGTTCAACAGAATATGTTTAAGACATTGCCAAAGTTGCATAGGAATCACTTTGATTCTAAGGATACATTTACTAAAATGTAATTTAAGGCCCAGCTCAGTCATTCAGTTGCTGCAGGTATTGAAACCTATGTAGCATTTAATATTTTTGCTGCACAAGCTATATACACTGCAGAATTTGTTGTTAAGATAGATTACTTGTTTGATTTGCTAAAGAGCTCCCATTACTATCAAGAATATGGAAAATCTTATGAGTGTGCCCTGTCTGCAGAGTCACCACATACTGAAATGTGTAGTAAAAGAAATGAATAATTGGGATGTATTGTAGCTAGGAACAGGGAGAGATAAAACAAAAATGTTCAGTTTCATAAGTGGGTGGGTAATAACAGTAACATCACTGCTGTTCATTTGGAATATTGTAAAGAAAATGTGTTTCAGTTTTTTAAGTATGAGGGCTTTCCATCAAGATCCACTAGAGGATGTTTTTTAAAATAAAATGAACTTGCCTTCATTCAGAGCTGAAGGGGAGTTCATTTTATTTTACTGAAGTAAGACTCTCATAGCAGTATCACTGAAAATAATAATGGGCAAAATTAAGAATATCTTTTTTTGTATGAGGCAGTATGGTGTTGCAAACATGAACCCTGCCCATAAAATCACTAGGTAACTGTGAGGATGATAGATGCATGCCATTGAGTAATTTAAGGCACTTTCTGGGAGATCATAATGTCAGCTTTCTTGATTCCACAGGTGACCACTGCACAGTTGATGAAAATGCTTTATACAGTGTCTTCGCAGATAGTGCACATGGCGGTGGTGACAGTGGTGTTGACCAGGCTGATGTCAGGGATGACAGGCATATAACACTGGATGCATTCTGCAAAACATGGGTATAACACCTGAAACCAACTGTGGTGATGGTTAAAGTGCAGTTTATGAGACTGGTGCTTGACATGTAGACATTGGCAACGGTGCTATGAATGAGGCAGGTGAAGGCAGCCAATCAGCAGTCACATTCAGGCAGCCAATAAGAAATAGCTTTATTAGTCTTCCTGGTTCATAAACATGTAGTACTTACCAGGATAATTAATAAATTTACCAGACAAGGCTTCATCAAGAACCTGTTAACCATAGAGGAGGAACAGCATTATTTATTTATTACGTGGTGTACACAAAAGATTATTCCTCACATTCTCTGTCAACGGGTTTTGAAACAGCCTGCACCTTTTCTGTTCACCATGAAATAAATAATGATTGCTGTTCCTGCTCTGTGGGTGACAGGTGTTGATGTACCCTTGTCCAGTGAGTCAATTAATTATCCTTGTAAATATTACATGTAAATGGTCAATTGTTTGGAATATCACTCCTTCACAATCACACCTTCCACATATATCGTAAAAACCAGTAAAAAAACACAATCAGTTTGAATAATAAATGAAATACGCATTACGTTGCCAAAAACGCTCCACACAAATTTTAAAACTGATGCCAAATTTACTAGACATCAAACACACGATCTTATTGACCACTACTATGGTTGGAGATTTGAATCCCACTCGGGCATGAATATTTGTGCCATCTTTAGTATTAGCTAGTTCATAAATAGTTTGTAAGTTTAGGGACTGATGACCATGTAGTTTAATCCCATAAGCTCTACAACCATTTGAACATTTTATTGGCTGCCCAAATGTGACACCTCATTGGCCACCTTCACCTCCCATCTTCCATCGCACTGTTGCCAAGATCTATACATCAAGCACTAGTCATGAACTCATAAACTGCACTTTAATCGTGGTGACCGTAAAATAACTCTGTTTTCACCAACACCTACAGAGCATCATGTATTTACAAGTTTCAAGGAATTTGATACCCCAAAAACACAATTATTGTATGCAAGTGACAAATTAATGTCCTTTTTAGCAAATTTTCACACTCAATTGTATGCATTTTTAAATAATTATGGTCACCAGGAAAAATTGGAAGATAAATTATTTTCACTGTTTATATTTCCAGAGGTAATAAAATTTTGTGAATCACACTTTTCTGAACAGTAGGCCTATATATTAAGGAAATGTGTACCATTTTTTTATTTACAAGTATTGCAGAGACTGGAATAACACCGGCTGCAATAGCAGAATGCAGTGTTTAAGGAGAAACTGAATAAAAAGTTTAAGGCTGTGGCTTAGGTTAAGCAAATGATTCACCACACACTGACTAAAGAGTTATATTTTTACGTTTTATCTTTGGTATGTATCTTGGTATTAGCGAGGTAGTTGCTGCCTAGCCTCATATGTATCCAGAAGTGCAATAAAGAGAACTTTCGGTATTTCCTTGCCATCACGCAATCCCTTTCCTTGGTGACCCCGATTATTTCATCCACACCCATGTGTCGCTCGAAAAGGTGTGTTTTTCACGACTACTGAATCGGTTTGTTTATGCGTGATTTTGTTTATCACTCAGACAATGGCTTACCGGTAACTACAGCCACTCAGGTTTTCGCCTGCAGCTGTAATCAACGTGGATCCAGAATACCAAATGTCTTACAGCCCCAACATGCAATGGAATTCATTGAGTGCTATGAGAGCGCAACAGCGGCCAACGCTCACCTAACACTCAGGCTTCAACAGGCCTGACGTGTTTCATTGTTCACATCAACGTGGTTCCAGAAACATTTCTGCACTGCTGTCGAACCCGACACTACTTCCTGCTCAAAATGTCAAACATAGTTTCAGTTATTTTGGTAACCAAATTTCAAATTTGAGCCTATGCCTGTCAAGTGTGTATCCTTCCACACCAAGCAGCCAGCACATGGCCGACGCTCGCCAAACTGTAAATATTACGCCATGTGTACATAGTTTGGAGCATTTGATTGTTTTTTGTGCAGTGTCACACCCCATCAGCAATTCTCGACTGGACGCTAACTTCTCAGATGTTGAAAACCAAATCCACCACTCTCAGTCGGGCGAACTTCAAGCAAATAATGAACATTGTACTATGTACAGCCATCTCTTCCGTTCCTCGTCTAGCAATCAAAACTATGATAATGTTTATGCTAGCTACAATGCTCACACTGATTGAGCATCTGTAACCTTGCAACCACCGCCCTGGTGCCAAGTGAGTTTCTCAATACCTGCCCAGCAAGATGCTAACAGTTCGGGCTGATCACTATATGTCTGTACTGCTCCTGTTAGAAACAATATTTGCACCTCTTCTTTGAATTCAGTTTCGTCAAACCTACCGAAACTACCAGCATTTAAACCTCTCACCTGGAATTCTGGTTCAATGTGATCAAGCAAACTATCAGTGTGTGCACTCTTGACGTTGACGCCCACTTAGCCTGCCTAATGAACCACCTGCACGAGCAAACCGACTTAATTTATGACCTGGTCAAGTCACCTCCTCTGATAGAGAAGTACACTATGGCTAAACAGACAATACTCAAATGCGTATCCAAGACGAGAAGAGAAAACGTGTGGCAGCTCATCTATGACGAACGTCTTAGCAACAGGTCTCAGTCCCAACTGTCGCTGTGCCTTTGACTGCTTGTCAGTGAGCACGACACACTTATGAAAATTTAGACAGAAAAGCTCCCCTTGCCTATCCAAACAGATATCTCCACATATGTAGATAGGTGAAACAGTGAACACTTATGTGTTGCTGATCGAGCTTACTCCACTCTACAGCATGAACTCCATGCCCAGAAGTCCGGGACCGCCGCACCCAATGTTCAGGTGTGGACGTACTATGAAGCTCCTTAACACCCCGTCGAATACCACTAAACCGAGGTCTGTTATGCTCGCCTCCCTGCCGGCACCTTCACCTCCACGCAACAACAGTACATCCGACTCTGTCGAAATTCTGGGCAGTATCCTCCTCCACTGCCATCTAACTATTCACAGAAGCAGGCGCCCATCCATCCATACTGTTTCTTCCAATCAAGGTTCGAGGAACAAGCATGTAAATGTAAACCACTGTGCTCCTATCCAAACTTCACACACAGGTATGCTGTGGCGCCAACTCCCGCATTGTAAACAACAAGCGCTGTCCAACGTTACAGTCATTGTCAAATGATAGTGCACCTAGTGTTTGCATCTACGTTTGCAATTTGCCATCAGACATCCGATTTCTAATAGACACTGGCACAGACGTATCACTCCTTCCCGCATGTCTTGTGCTGGCGAATGTATGACCTTACAAAACTATTTTACATGCAGTGAACTCTTAGAGTTTATCATCTTCATGTTCTGCATCCTTCACAATTACTCTTTCACCTGAATGCAAGTTAAAGTGGGCCTTCTTTGTGGCTAACATTGAAGGACCTTCTTAGGCTTTGACTTCCTCCGACATCATAAGTTGTGGCCTGAATTGGCGAGAAACACTGTTTTCTATCATCCTTTAAATAGACATGCTCCTTGTGCTCCATCGAGTGACTGTGCATCTACCAACAAATGTGTGTGAGGAGTTCCAAACCTGGACAAACGAGTGCCTCGTGGAACAGGTGGAATCAACACACCTACGTATGGATCAGCTTGAGCTCCACCTTCGCCTGCACGACTTGAACGATGAGTTATCGGCAGCACATAGCAGCCCACCACACTCTACGCAGAAACCAACTCGACAGCTAAACAGGTTAGTCAGTCATTCCAGTGTTTTTGCGCCCGCGCACAACGATGACTGTGTACTGCATAAACTAAACTGTGTGCGCGTTCCCATCAGCTCTGACTGTGTTAGAGTGCATACATTTCGCCCGTCCCGCTTGAACAGTTAACTTTCCATGTGCCGGACAGTGTCAGTGACTCACAGCAATCAGCTGTTCGCTAGCGTCCTCGGATTCGCCAGTGAGGCCTCCCGCAACTAGTGGTTCCAAAACCCAGTTAACTGACCACTCTCCGCGTAGTTCACTTGTCAGTAACTCCCAGCCCACCAGCGGTTGGTACACCTGTTACAATTCGCCATCCGCACCACAACACAACCTAGTGCCACTCAGCGCACTACGGACAAGACAGCTGCCCCACACGTTGCTCCTTGTGTGTCTGTGGTTACAAACGGTACTGTTCACAAATTACGTTTGACCAATGGCCTGCCTACCTCTTGCGAATCGCGCTGTCTTGAACCAGAAATCGTAAAATTCACTCACAAAAATTTGGATGAACTCTTAAAAGCAGGTGTCATCAAATATTCCTCCAGTTGCTTGGCCTCGCCTATCAATTTAGTTCCTAAAAGCGACGGCAGTTGGCGCACGGTTGGCGATTACACACTTTTGAAAGCATGTACTATCGTAGACAAGTACCCTGTTCCTAGTGTTCCAGACTTTAACCACGCGCTGTCAGGAGCTAGGTTTTTCTCAGTGGTTGACTGTAAGCGAGTCTATCATCAGATTCTGATGGAACCGGAAGTCATTGAAAAAAAAAACAGAGATCACAACGCCTTTTGTTTTATTACAGTTACATTACATGCCCTTTGGTTTATGTAACGCAGCTCAAACATAGAAACGATTCATCAATGAGGTGTTTTTCACTTGAATTTTTGTTTCGTTTACTTGGACAATAGCCTGATCTCAAAGAATTTGAAATTACGAAATTTCTTAACTCATCAGACCATCTCAGCCTCAATGACCGACTGAGAAGTAAAAATCAGTACTATTATGACATAATGATGTCAGCCCTAAAAAATGATACCCGATCTTCTAACTGAAAAGTCGCAACCCCCCCCCCCTCCTTAATAAGCACTTCACCCTCTCCTTCGCCACCAAATTGGTCGTCTTAGCTTGAGCTCGATTCTGTAGCTTAACCACCACCTGGCTCACACTACTTAATCTTTCTGCATTTTAAGCATATTTGGTTTTCAGTGTTCTATGAGTGCATACATTTATAATTAATTTCCATATAGAGGACTATATAATTTTATGGTTGTTTTACTAACATAAATTATCAATATTACTGTCATCCAATCTGATATACAAGTACTTTTACACTTCATTACTACCATCCATTGTTTTTAATTCCATACTTTAATAATTTTCAACCATGTGATCGATTTTATCATTCAAATTTAACCGCCCAAATCTTGGTTACGGATACCGGTGCTTATTAGCGCCGCCTAGTTGCGTTTGCTATAATCCGGTACCTCACGTCACATGACTATCAGCTGTACGTGCAGTTGCGTTTGATAAAGTGATGTATCGATATTCATTCTGTGAACGCGGACCTATCCAACACAACGCTGCCGATGTGGTAAATTATACATCTCCACACTAGCTCTGCTTACCACTGTCCATTCGCGATTGTTTTTTAAATTCTCTAACTTCCATTTTAGGAACTTTTTGTCCCACCTCTTACAACTCTTCACGATGCTTCTGATTAAATCCTCAAATTTTATTCAGTCCAAAATGCTGAGCATCGTGTGCTTTTACGCAATCTAATGCCATCCAGCTGTTTCTGACTGATGATCACGCCCCCAATTCATTGTTTCCTAATATTTTAGTGGATAGGTCCATGGCATGAAACTGACATTTGTATATTTTTCCTGTTACAGTGTTCCGATGATGCGCCAAAAGCGCGAAACGTGTTAAAAAGAAATGAATATTATAATTTCCAACAGAGATTACTTTTCAATTCAAATATGGATTCACTGTTGCTACACCAGGCCAACGAACTTTGGAGTAACATATCAAGTCAAGTGCCTCTGACCAATTTGCCTATATGAATCATGCCTCCCCCAAGAAAGTCGAGTCGCCACCGAAATGTAGTCCACCCAGTGCAACATAAGGACCACTGCCAGAGGATCCACTGTGGGTGTTTCTAATATGTCACAGAACTCAATGTATCTTCAAGATTGTAGTGAAAATTCAGTGTTATTTGTTCATATAAATATTCAGTCTCTGAAATATAAGGCTGATGAAGTTGGTGTTATACTGAATGAGAACAACAGGACAGTAGTATGTGTTAATGAACACTGGTTAAGAGAAGAAGAGATAAATCTGTATGTAGCACCATGTTTTAATATAGTTACACGCCACTGCATACCTAATCAAGTTCATAGGGTTCTTCAATTTCTGTAAGTAGCAATCTAGGTTTAAAGTATACTGTGCTAGATGTTAGGAACTAATGTGTAGAAAGTGTTCTTGAAGCTCCTGTCATGCTATTACCATCACTAAAACTCACAGTTATTTTAATATACCACACTCCCAATAGTGATGCAGAACAGTTTTAGAGTGCTTAGATAAACTTATTCTCCACACAGAAAAATTTGCTGAACACAAGACATTAACTGTTGGAGATTTAAATTTTGATATTAGAAAAAAGACTCCCAGGAATGATAAATTGCTTAACATGCTGAGATCTCATAATCTTTTATGTGCAAATTACAGCCCCACACAGAAACACTCTTGCCTTGACAATTTTATTACAAATGTAAGTAAAGATAATTTTGAACTTGGGTTGCTCAATCTTAACTACCTGAAATACCACAAACGTATATGGATAAAACTCAGGCGCGGCTCGTGGTTTTCGTACTAGGGAAGGCTCTGACATTTACCGATCGGAACAAACCTAGTCATCGAGCTATGTATCAGTCTGTAACCACGACGATTTCCAGAAAGGGGGGGAGGAGGCAATGTCATATTTTACCTGAAACTTTACGAACTACACCTTCTTCCTGTTTCAGAAGCAATTAAAAATTATAGGCTAAAACCAACATAAAGCCCACTGATAGATTTTATCTACTGATATTACGTCTCAAGACTTTATCGCAATAAACAGTACTAAATGACACCGTTTGCAGGAATCTTTAAAGTGGTGTGGATAAACTACGCTGCTTGCTTAATGTTATGATAATTTCAATTGTAAACATGAGGTGTAATATATAATTGTGAGTAACAGTGAATAAAGTGCCCATTTTGATACACTTCATTCTTATCCGAACTCCATTATTGTGGCCACTCATAACAGGAGCACCGTCGTAACACTGAGCTATCAGTTTTTCCGGTTTTTGATGTATATTCATTTTCTCCAGCTCGCAGAGAATTGCTGCAGTTACATTCTTTGCAGTGTGGCTTTTCGCTCGTACAAAGGAAATAAATCTTTCATTTATTTTCCCCAGTAATTCATAGCGAATTATGAAGACCAATTGAGACAAATTTGCACAGTCAGTCGTTTCGTCAATTTCGATTGCGAGGTAATTTGTCTGTGACAGTTCACTCCTTATGAGATTGAGGCATACTTCATAAATCGATTCTAGCAGATCATTTTGAAGTAAAAGTCACTAAAACTTAGCCACAATACACGCACAAAAGACGAAACTAATAACACACGTTAAACGCAAACTCAAATCAGCGAGAACGGAATCGAAAATAACGGGACATATTTCGCGCGCTTTTTTCTTAAATCATTCGCAACTCTCTCGCGAGGTGGTGACACTTTACGGTACCGCATTGTAGTGCACTCTAGTGAGAAATTTTGGAACTTATTCCAACACCGGATACAACAGCCAACATCAGTAACAAAAAGTTATCTAAAACTCTATTACAACTAACGAGTGGTAATCCGCACACCAAGTCATAATAGACACATACAGAGACAAGAGATACGATAGTGGAGTTTCAGTCACTCTTTATTCTCTTTTAAGGTAAGCAGAAGAACGTGAAAGTAGTGTGGAGGTTGGTAGGACACTCTTACGCTACAAGCTCGGAACCTTTGAGACGCCCATAAAAGCAATACACCAACTAAGAGGTCTGCACGTCGCTCGGTTACTCGCTCGAATCGCGTGACACATGTCGTTCAATGACATTCCGTCAGGTGTCGGTACTGCAGCTTGCGACAAGGCGTGTGGCTGCGCTCGACTTCCTGCACGCTCGTTCGAGCGGCGCACGCTCGACTGGCCCGGCCGTCCACACTGGCCGCACGCCACTCGGTCGCCCACCGCAGCGCCACGTCGTGTGAACTCGAGTGTCAGGAGCAAACTAAACCCTAGAGAATACATCCTGACTGCTAAATTTGGAAGTTTCCTTTCCCGGGTGCTTCGAAATCTGTTCTCTCGATCCAGTTGAACTAGCCATTCAGTTTCGCGTTTTATACTTTACCATACAGGTTATTATACGTGATTAATATAAAGTTTCTGTGCTAAGATCATTTGCTAAATGAGTTTTCCAGGATCTTTATTTCTTTCTTGTTCCCATTTTGTGGACTGTTAGTGCCTGTTTAGTGGTAAGTGTTACTTGCCGTCTTAACGAGGAAGTGATTGTATTTTATATCCATTCCTCTCATCACTCTCAAGCCCTGAAATACTTTGTCCGTCTTTTATATTGATATTAAATACACGATATTGATGTTAGGTTTGTGAATCTATGTTGCACCCAGTTAATATTTATTCCAGCCTTAAGGCTACTACCCGATTGAAAAAGATCATTCAATATCAACAGTTCCAAAAACATTCATCTTCATTCTTTACATCCGTGTGACGGAAAAATGTTAAATTAAGTCTGATGATTATAATTCTGTAATATGTTGTTGATACATATATTTCAAATATTTTTTTGGGGGGGGCGGCTCCGCCTCAGAGCCTTTAATTACGAGCCGCGCCTGGTAAAACTAGTAATTCATAAAACAGAAGGGGATTGTAGGCCTACATGAACTAAGGATGTCAGAGTGCTAAATGATAATAGTATAACTACCTTCAGGGAGAAATTGAAGGTATTGATCTGGAATAATGTAATATATGCCTCTAGCAATGTTGAGGAAGCCTTTAGCAAGTTCATCAGTGCTCTATCTAGAATTTTCAAAACCACCTGCCCAATGGTAACCAAACAAGAAGTGGAAAGCAAGTAGGCATGGCCAAGCAATTCTGTATATGTGGTTCACACCACATGTATAGAAGCTACGATTAGTAGTTTTGACCTGTTACGATAATGTCAAAAGTGGAAATGTCGATAAAACTGAATACATTAACCTCAATAGACACTACAGATCACAAATCAGACTATCCAAATGTAGAGCTAACGATAATTTCATTGATAACTCCAGTAATAAATGTAGGCATACATTGTAGAAAATTAATAATGAAGTTAATGTCACTCCAGATGATTTTAACCAGTTTTTATCAGTGATGCAAACCCCTATTCCCTGCCTCTTTATAAGAATACTCTGAAATGTATATCTAAACTAAAGTCACATCCAGCTTACATAAACTATGTTTAACCGACTTTAAAAAATTAGGAGTTTCTAAAAAAGAATGTTCAAATGTTTGTAGAGCTTATGGGACTTAACTACACGGTCATCAGTCCCTAAACTTACAAACTACTTATGAACTAGCTAATCCTAAGGACGGCACAAATATCCAAGCCCGAGGGGGATTCGAACCCCCGACCGCAGTGGCCATGCAGACCGTGACTGGAGCGCCTCAGTCCCCTCGGCCACCACGGCTGGCTGGGGTTCTCAATTCGACTGTTTTTTTTTTTTATGTTTGTTACCTCAGAACCTTTGACTGTGTAATCCAATATTGAGGATTCTTTTTTAATTTGAAAGCTGGTGACTTCCCATGTGGCCCCAGTTCAAGTTGGTCTAGTTCTGACAATAACATCCATAAGAGAAGCATATAAGTCTTGAATTTCCGTTAAGTAGGTGCACGACAAATGGACAGATAACTCAATATCACACAACTGATTTCGATGTGTGTATTTTTTTTTTATTATTATTATTGGAAAGGATGTACTTCAAGGGTAGTTTGATGAGAGTTTGGTTAGGTTCTAATTACGGGATCCATGGCAAAGTAATGTAACTCTTCAATTTTTAGGAGAAAATTAACGATACTTGGCTACTTTATAGGCTATCTGGATGTTTGAGTTACCTACCATAATGTTGCTATGGTCAAGTAATTCCCTGTTCAAAACTTTTTTCATATAAAGCCACATTTTTATTCTATTTTTGCGCTCTTCTCAAGTTTCTTTTGATATTGTCATCGAGGTAGATTTCCTCTGTTGACATAGGCGTTTCTTCCTGAGTTTGCTTGTTTCATTTAAACAGTACTGTCTCATATGAACAGCATGTTTCGTAGGCCTACATGTTGGTGTCTTCATGAGAGTGTTGAACTTCATGAATTTTGGTGTGGAAGCTGCAGAGCTTTTGACTTCATTTGTTTTAGATGTATTTATTGTAAATATGTTTAAATGTATTTATTGTAAATTGCAAGGAAAAAGTGCAAGTAATTGAATAGGTTGAGTTACTGTACTTCAGAGTCACTAAAAGTAAGAAAAATATACAAAAATGAAAAAAGACTTTAAAAAACTATCCCAAAACAAATTAATACGCACTAAAGAGTAAAAAAAATTGAAAATGTAGTCTCTATTGTTCAAAACGCCTTTGGATAAAAATTATCTGCTGAAGCCACATTAGTGGACTTAAGAAAGGCTTTTGACTCTGAAACCACACAATATTACTTGAAAAACAGTGGTATTATGGCTTTGGAGAAATGGAACATTGCCTCATCAAATCGTACCTTAGTAATAGCAAACAACTTGTAAACTATAATGGTCAGAAGTCTCAGTTTCTGAATGTTACTAGAGGTGTTTCCCAAGGATCTGTGCTTGGGGCATTTATAAATGAATTGCCCAGCAATATGCCGTGCAACTCTGTGGTTTCTGCAGATGATACTAATTTCAGGAAAAGACATATAGGAACGGAGCAAAGCAAAGATTACCTTGAGTTGTTCAATACGTCATTTGAAGCCAATGAGTTAGCAATTAACAATGAGAATACTGTACACATTTCTTTCAGCATGTCCAGTGTTGATGTTGAGTCAACATCTACCAAACTCCTAGGCATATATCTAGATACAAAATTGACTTGGAAAGATCATGTAGACTATATATCTCAAAAAATCTATCGTGTTGTCTATCTACCTTCAAAGTTATGCACATGTGTTTAAGAAAATCTGCTAATTAAATCCTATTATGCCTTCTTTCATTGCCATTTAAATATTGTGGCATTCTTCTGTGGGGTAATTTTCCAAGTCCCAGAAATATTTTTATTTGCCAGAAGAAGGCCATCAGGAGTATCTGTGGATTTACCAACAACAATGTATAATGTAGGCCTTTTTTTCAAAGAATTGCAGACTATGATCGTCCCTTCCCTCTTTATATACAGCTGCCTACTGTACATAAGAGAAAATCTTAACAACTACAATCTTAGGAAGTCAATTCACAATCATAACACTCGGCAAGCGTACAACATAGCTGGTTGGAAGAGAAAGCTATCTACAGTCTTAAAGAATTTGTAAACTCTGCTAAAGATAATCTTACTTACTAAATAGCTGTTTCTAATATTATAATTTTGTAACTTCCTTTTTACTTGTATGTAACTTTGTAAGTAATTAAACAATATATACTTCCTTGAATTTATTATGTATGTCAATCAATATGTGTAGCTAATTTGTATACAATGTAGCAAAGTGTATGGTTTTTTAATGTCAATCTTATTGTATAAAATCATTTGGACACAAAGCACGACATTAATTGCATGAAAATGCTTAAAGTTGGATGAATAAAATAAATAAACCTATTCAATTATTTGCACTTTTTCCTTGCAATTTACAATAAATACATTTAAACATATTTACAATAAATACATCTAAAACAAATGAAGTCAGAAGCTCTGCAGCTTCCACACCAAAATTCATGAAGTTCAACACTCTCATGAAGACACCAACATGTGGATGAAAATACCTTACAATTATGGGAACCAGCTTTATGTCCGCATGGCTAGAGGAATCTACCATGACTGAAATAAATTGTGCTTCTTTCAATCTTTCATTGTCACTCACATAGCTTAGAGGGCAATGAAGTTCATGACAATTGATTTTATTTTCGCCTGTGAGCAAGAGAACTTTTTGCTAAACAAAGATTTTTAATTATTTCAGTCGTACAATCGACAGACTCGAATCTGTGGTTCAATAACCATATGGTACACAAATGTAGCTTCTTGTGCTGAAATCTGTTTCTTGCAGTCTGAAAGTAGTTTTAGTGATACATAATTATCAATTTTTTCAGTTGAAGAACTATTCTGATGTGCAGCTTTATGTTTGATAGACTTATGGCCGGTTTCCGAAACAGTAGTTACCTGTCCCATTATAGGTATCTGTGGGTTACCTGAACGTTAAGTACAACATGGGTTTCCGAGACAACAGTTACCGTCACGGCCACAGTTACCTGTCCGTTAAAGATAAATGCGCGTTCCCCTGGGGTTACCTAGACGGTAACTATGTCCGCTATGTAGCGCTAGTGGGCTTCAAACGCAAGTCCAGAAGTTAAATTAACAGCTGTTATTTTTGTTTTTATGACTGGGTTCCATATAATTTTCATACAAGTTTAAAATTTTTGAAGGTGAAGAATGGAAATTCTTTCGTTATCGTCGTCAACGCCGTCTTCTTCTTCTTGATGCATCGGACAGTTGTTCAGAAGAAGAAAACTTAGATGTACTTGGCGCTGTTGAAAGACCATGATGCGTTTTCCGTGTTAGATGACAACCATTTGATCTGTGTAATGAGAACGAATTTCATATGCATTTCAAAATAATAATAATAAAAAGTACTGTCCAATGACATTGACATTGCTGGGGTCAAACAGGGAAAAACGGGTTAAATCCTACATCTCGCTCTGCGGTCGTGAGAGATATTGACAATGGGTGACGAGTACATTAGCTGCATCTCCCTCGCTATTAGTCAAGTGACATCTCGAGACTGAGCAACATTTGCCAACATTATCTCTCGCGATCGCCAATCTGGATTTAAAATTTTACCAAACCAGAATCACAAAGCCATGCTCTCATAATAAAACTTCAGTTAAGCATAAAGATACTTCCCTTTGCAAATAGAGTTCTGCCATGCAATTGCCACTACGACCAATCAATGTATCAAGTGATTACTGTGTTTTTTTATTATTATTATTACAACATGGGGCTCGGGTAGTTGGATGGGTGGACGTAAATTGACCAGTCTAATGTCACATTCACAGAACAATGTGGAGAGGAAAACTTAAATTCATAAAAATATATCTTGACAACAGAAATAATACTTATGATGTTATTGTTAACTCTGTCTTCATTGCTGTTTGTCCTGTTTTTCTTTTTAAAAAGAATACAGCTCTCTGAGTTGCCTTACCGTTTTCTCTCCTGTCTGTTTAAGGAATTTTACAGTTATGTGACATCTTCCAAGGCATATTGTTTTTCCAAAATAGTCAATCCGTCTGACTAATCATTTACTATAACTGCATTCCTTTCTAAAATCAGGTCAGTCAAAAGATTTTTCTCAAATAGAATCAATTTTTTCCTCGCTTGTCGCCCATTTCCTTTGAAAACAGAAACAGAAAACTCATAACAGCTCTACAAACTAAGACCCATCTTCGATTTCACTTAATGAACGATAAAATTCGAGTAATTGCGATTTTTGTTAATAGTGCCATATGTTATCTGTTGAGACGTACTATTTGCTTAGACAGAAGCCGTATTTACGTCATAGTTAACTAACGGTCGTTGAAATCAGCTACGGGAACCCATTCAAGTTATCTGGCATGTTAAATTATAACGTGACAGTAGCTAATGGCATGGTAACTATAGTTTTCCAGAAACCGGGCATTAATGTGTGTGACTATATCAGTGTGCCCTCCATGACCAATGCTACATTTCGCACCACCAATTCCACAGTCAACATTATCTTCATGTCCTTTAATAAATGGTAATTCCTGTATTGTTTTAATAGTGAGTTTGTACTTGCTCTTTCTAGTTGTCAGCACAGTTAAAATAACATAGGGTTCACTACACTCACTGCTACAAGCATTCAAAATAAAAAAAATAAAAATACTGCGGTTGTGCAGTGAACAAATAACACTTTGTAAACATCAAATATATGGCACTTTGTTTCTGGCTGATGATTTTTGGCTGTGCATATCCACTACTAACTGTTTTTACAATTGCAGGAAAAAAATCCCACTGACATGTTTTACAGCCCACTTTAGATTTGTAGTTTTATAAGTTTTTTCAAACATTTTGGACCAAAATAATAATCTAAATAATATAAAATATGATTACGATTTTACTATTGTCGTAATATCTATGCACCCAACACATAATATTCTTTTTGACCAGCCAAAATTATATAATGTTTGAGTTTAGCTTTGACAAAAATACTCTTTTTTGAACTTTTACCTCTTTGAACTATCATTTTAATATCTCTCCCACATTTTCATTATATTTTTCCGTTAAAATATTATCATCTGTCTTGCCTTGGTAGTTCTAAGTTTATTTTCTTTGCCTGTACTGGTTACAAATGACTATAGGCTGGAACGAACATAGCATACATTTGGCGTTCGGACGAGTGACTATAGCCTGGATGGAACACAGCGTACATTTGGGGTTCGTAAATTAGTCACGTGACATCCCTCGCCCCAAAATCTCTTTCGCGTATGCCATCTTGCATTCTCTACTTGATTTTTTCTTATTATAACTCAAGCGTTGTCATTTCAAATAAGTGGCGCACTAAAAATTATAAAAAACACGTCGTTCTTAGGGCAATGAATTATAATCTAATGTTGGTTAGTTAGTTAACACCTGCCATCGATAGTATGAGACTCACGGATTACTCGAGCAGCTGTTCGCCATAGCGTAATAGGCAAGGAATTACTTTGTGATGTGCGAACATGTTACACGGTGGTTCGGAACTTTCTAGGGCGCGGTTGCTCAGCGCGCTCGGTCAGAGGGTTGCAAGAATGGTAGCTCGACGCCCTCTGCAACGAGAGAAGTAAGTTATCTGAAACGATCAAAATAGGACAAAACAAACCAACGTTCATAAAGTACCCGTTCAAACCAACGAACCAATCAAAAGAGAGAAAACGAAAGACGGTTCAACTAACACCGTCTGAAGAGAAAGCCTGTGCACTCCTGTTCTACGTCACATCACACAGAGTAGGTCGCGATCACGTAGCTCACTGGCTGGCTGCAGTGAGGCGTTGGGTGTGCCCCATCAGTGAACTACTCTGCGTGATGTGATGTGGCACAGCAGTCCACAGGCCTTCTTTTCAGACGGTGTTGATTCAACGCCATCTATAATAATAAACTTAGTAAAATTCTCAACATAACAACCAAGAACAAATATGAGCAAACGACCGCAAATCATCGATTTCACTGAAGAAAAGAAAACTATATGTATAAAACCACCACTGTCCATTTTTTTGCCCCATTTTATTTTTGCTCAGGCTTCCTAAAAGGTTTTTGCACACTCTTGTTAACTGAACGTCACTGTATTCTGCAAGATTCTGAGTTGTTCAAAGGTAACAGCACTTTTTCTGAATAGCGCATTTGTTCTGTTTCGAGAACATGCCATGAAATACATAGCAACGAATTGTAAACATAGACTTCTTTAACACATGTACATAAACTGGGGAGATACTGTTACAATGACTGTTGTAAATGACATATTGTTAGTACTAACTTTGTATATATATATTGAGTACTAGAGGTATGTGGAATTCAGCATTACCACACTTATTCCGTTTCTGATTTTAGCTGTAAAATAAAACGTAATCACGGTTTGAAATAGAATATTTGCTCCTTATTTTAGCGCAGAACAGTGTAACATGAATGAAGTCATATCTGAACTACAGGAAAGGTAATACCATCTATGTTAAAAGCGCCCATAGCAACCATGTCAAAGACAAACATTTTAGGAGATGCATTGATTATAATTAATGACTTTCAATATATTCCACAAATAGTGAATAAACAATTAGAAAAAATAAACAAGGTAATTTGTTGCAATGTATACACTTCCCTTCTGTTTGATTAAGGAACTACACTTTCCACAGAAATCTGGGACTTCCTTTATATACGAAACTACCTGTATCAGCACTTTGTGCAGAATGTTCATTATTACACCATCCACCCAGTTTATGTCCATATGCTTCAGAAGACCATTGTTCAATTCGGTGTTACATATTTCATGGTATGTTCATGAAATAGAACAAACACGTATTTTAGAGGGAGCATTCTTACATATGCACAATTCTAAACATTTAAGAACATAGCTCTATTTAATTAATAACAGTGTCTGAAACCTTTTTAGGGGAAAAAATTAGGTAGTGGCGGGTTCCGAACCACTGACCATCAGCATCACAGACCAACGCATTGCCCACTATGCTATGGCTAACAGTCAGTAGTTTCGTTCTTTAAACTCGTACTATTGATGGCAGTTGTTAACTGATGCTAATATGGTATTTTTAGACACCAGATTATCATTTATCATACGAAGAACAATGTGATTTTGTTAATTCTTCATTGCACCATTGCATTGAAATGACAACGTGTAAGTTCAAATAAGAAAATCATCAAGTGCCCAACGCAAGATTGCATAAGCCAGAGAGATTTCTGGGCGAGGAATGTCACGTGACATCTCCGAATGGCTGGTTTTCGTTAATTCAATGGAGGGTATCAAATTTCCGTTATTTTTGCAAATATCTCTCAAACGATAAGAGATAGGAAAAAAAACATAAGGGAGCAAAGTTGTAGAGAATTCTCTCCTCTACAAATACAAATTCGGTTATTCAATTTTCGCTTCAGATGAACGGTTTATTTGCAATTAAAATTACATTACAAACGGCGTTTTTTGGTATTAATAACGTATTTCGTGTCCACAATATTTGAAAAAGCGAGGTTCTGGTTTCCGGTAGCCAACAATTGTGTCTGTAAAATTTGGTGCCGATCGGTTGAACGGTTCGACCTAAAAAGTGGGAACGCGTTACAGACAGACAGACATCATCAAATCGCCGTTATTTTTACAAATATCCCTGAAACGATGTAAGTTATGAAAAAACATAAGAGAGTGAAGTTGTAGAGAATTTTCCCCTCTAGCAATTAGGTTAGTCAGTTTTCATGTCAGATGAACAGTTCGTTTGCAATTACAATTATATTATATTTTTTATTTATTACTGCCGTATCTTTTGTCCGAAAAATTTGAAAAGTGGCGGCCTACAATTGTGTCTGTAAAGTTCGGTACTGATCGGTTGAACGGTTCGTCTTAAAAAGTGGGAATGCGTTACGGACAGGCAGACAGACATACAGACATCCCAAAATCGCCGTTATTTTTGGTAATATCTCTGAAACGATACGAGATATGAAAAACACACAAGAGAGCAAAGTTGTAGAGAATTTACTCCTCTACAAATTCGGTTATTCAAGTTTCGTGTCAGATGAATGGTTAAGCCGTTATTTTCATTTAAATTTCGAGTCGTCAAAAGACGATCGCAAAGGCCCACTTTTAGTGTTACTACCGTAACCTAAAGTGGGCCAATAGATACTGGTAAAATATATCGAACTTCAAGAGCGATAAAGTTAAGATTTTTCATGTGAATGTAACATTCTACGAAACCCTAAAGTCAAAAAAGTGATACATTATGTCACTCTATTTTACTATGACAAAAATACGGAACCTTTAAGCTGTCCCCAGAGATGTCTTAAGGACACAGGGACATTTTATTTAAGAATCCAGGACTCTCCCAGAAAAATAGAGATTTATTTTTATTTTATATTATTTATTTATACCCTGGGAGAGCTTTCAGGCTGTATAAGGCAAGATTTATAGTTACATACAAGTGCTATACATGTTGACATAAAGTTCGATAGCCTAGTATGCGTTTTACACCAAAAACTAGTGTACAGTTTAAATTTAATTTGTGATAAACATTCAACAGTTACATATAGGTCTTGAGGTAAACCTATTGAAATGCAGGATGAAGTTCCAGTTGATATACTGACAGTATACGATTATAATTTTACCATAAATTTACTTTAATTTATAACACACATAATAGGATTGTATGAATTCTTAAGTTTAAAACACAAAGTCCTCGTTTTTAGTCTACATTACAATAATAGCTCTCTGACATCACTGTTTATGAATTCCTCAACTGTGTAGAGGGCCTTTTCTCTCAACCAAGATTCTATAGTTTTTCTGAATTTACTAGTTTTCATCTGTCCTATCTGCATAAATAAAGTTTTTTTTTTGTATTTTTGTTAATCTGGTCCTGGGAATGTCCAACGTGTTTCCGTTCCTCGTTTCATAAGTATGAATATCAGATCTGGTTTCGAGCTTGTCCAGATTGAGTTTGGTGTGCATAAGAGCCTGAAATATATAAAGGCTGGGGACAGTCGTTATTTTGTGGTGAATAAAATGAGTTTTACATGGAGTATTGGCTCTTAGACCATACATGCTTCGAATTGCTTTCTTCTGCCAGAGGAAAACTCTTCTGGCTCCAGCAGAATTACCCCGCAAGACTGTACCATAGCTTAATTGTGTGTGAAACAAGGCATAGTATGCTAGGAGTAATTGTTTCTCAATGACACAGATTTTTAATTTTCTTATTAAGTACAGAGTTTGCTACATAAATTATCTATATGTTGTGGCGCAATTCTTTTTTACTTCACATACATTAAAGCCACATTTTTCTATACATCAGCTGTTATATATGTTCAGTGGTAGAATGCTCGTAGATCTCGTTGCTCACTTGCCATTAACACATTACAAAATAATAGGACGTCAGATTCTTGGGAGTCTTGTGGAAACTACTAATATGACACGTTTTATTTTATATGTATATTTATTATTCCATTCTTGATGAAGCACAGAAGTAATACAAAAGTAAGGCAACAATGCTAACTACTCCATTAGTGACTCCAGATTACTACTCCTTTATTCTGCCTGAGTTCGTGCCAATTCGCGCTTATTAATATCTGTTATAGTTTTTCTAGAACATTCTAGAACACGGAAGTTAAAAAGTTTCACATTTAATAATTTGTTCATGAAACGTAAGAAAATATTGCTTTACGTGAAAATACCCAAAATCATGACAACTTTAATAATAATATTTCCTATCGAGACAAAACAATAGAAAAGATCATAAGTAAACAACAATTAGCGCAGTGTTAATATATGTTTCCATTATTGTTCGACATTAAGCTTCAATAATTAATTAATTTAGTTAGAAGACCCTAGTAATGCAAATTATAATGAGACTTGACAGAAGTGCCATAAGATGCTTATACATTATAAATCTGGAATATTAGGTTACAATACTACGACCAACTATGGTATCGAATACTTCAGTTATTTAAACAAACAGGATCCTCCTGACTAAATATATTATAATACCCCCCCTCACACAATGTTAGACATCATATGTGGATGACATTGTGTGATAACAGAATTGGGGAGTATTTACAATCAGCAAAAATTTTGATTTTACACTACATATATGTTAAATTCAATTTTAAATCATGTTACAGTCTATAGCATTTCAAGCATAAAATGACTGAATTTATAGAAAACAGTTACCAAACTAAATATTTTTACTACTTACGATATGATTTCTGAAATGCACAATTCTTTAAATTACCATGACATTAGACACAGAAGAACAATAAACTGTTTATAGAAAATCATGAGCAAGCAGACAGTTTTGTCGAAACAAATTTACATAGCACGGGTACAGTCTGAAGTTATACATGATAAGCTTAATGAAGTTTCATGTTAATCAAGAGTGCACATAACATCTGTGTAAACAGTACATAAATTGAAAAAAAATCAGAATATTAAATTTCTGCAAGGCAGTATAAAATTGATTACTAGAACAATCTTTTGGTTTCAATTGTACATTGAGTGAATTCATAAGAACAATTTTTAATGCCGAAAGTAATTTGATAATGCAAAATTATTACCAAGTTTTCAAATTGCATACAGATATGAGAACTTTACCATACCACACCTAGCAAACAGTCACAAAAACATTGAACCTAATAATTATGTGAGAATTATTACTATGAGAACATTGAAATCAAAATGATCAGTAATATGTCTTAATGACATAATAAAAGAGCAAAGCTATATTATGACATAATACATCAAGTGAGCAAAGAATTTTTAAAAACATGAACCCTACCAGTTCCACACTTGTGCGAAATGCACACAAGCACTTAAATATTTGTACAAAATATGCTGCTGTAAATTTTACATCCACAACCTGCACAGCTACAGGTCAGAAGATGGGCACGACGCCACCAAGTACATGGCTGTTGAGCTTACCATAGAAATTCACTTATGAAAATTATAAAATTCATATTATTTCATGAATACATAATTCTTTCATATTATTTTATGAATGCAGTATCTAATACAATCCTCATTCCAGTAACCTCCATGAATAACAAAAAAAGACCCCAGCCGTCAAAGTCAAAGTTAACCACATCAAAACTTTCATATAATCAGAGCACAAAATATATATATTCAGGTTTGGTACACAAAAGTCCTAGTCAAAGTTAATATATAATGTGTCAGATCAGTTAAGTAACCATAATCAAATTTTTAAATTACAGATACCCCATCAAGTTTCTTACACCAAGATCATTTAACCCCCCCTCCCCACTTTATAAATAATTTTATACAAGACTGTTGTTAACACAAAAATTGCAACAATACACAAAAGTTAGCAATTAATTTGAAAAATGTCATGAAAGCACCTAATAATATAAATATCTATTGCTCATACAGTTCAACAACATTTCATGGTGATGGTATATGTCAGTGTGTATAACAGATTTAGTGAAACATGAAAGATACATCGTACTTAGAAAAACCGATTTGTAACATATTTAGTAAAGCATAAACATACAGCTTGCTTACAGAAACCAATTTAAGAAATCTCATGAAATGAAAGCATCTAATCATGAGTATTACTTATCCAAGATCTCAAGATTTAGAAAAAATCAAACATTAGTAACAGAAGCATGTAACAAACAAACATTTCAGATTCATCAAACAAGAGAATCTGTGACATGAAAGTAGCACTTTACCAAAAGAATGATATTAGAGACAGTTTATTTTAATTGTGACCAAAGATTCCTAGGGTATCTTACATAAAGAACTTTGGAAAGCAAAGCATTCATCACATCAGAAACTTTGATCTGTTTACACAATAAACATTTCACAACTATAGCACATGTCATCAGTAAATCATTTGGATTATGCAACAATTTCAGTTTGGTACTATAGGTACAATCAGGTGCTGAATCAATTCAAGAATTTTCTTAGAATGAAAGTGTCTACTAATGGCTGTTATGAGACTTTTATCACAATGGCAAATACTGTCACAAAATGTTCATATTACTTAAACAAAAGACTGTGTGTGACCAGAAAAATACTACTTATCCAAAAATTTCCATAATAGATAGTTAAATTCGATTATGTCATTAAGAATCTCAAACTGTTCTGCACAAAGTACTTCAGAAACAATATTACCATCACAGAGACCTAATCAGTTTAAGCAACAAACATTTCTTGTAATTTTCAGAAATAATATGGAAGCACATCTGGATGCACAGTATGTAGTATGGCACATTGACCAAGAAACAGGATGCATAGAAAAATATGACAAAGAACCTAGCTTACAGAATGATATTATAGTCAATTTCATGAAAATGTTCCTCATTATGTTTCTTATACTAGGACACTTTGAAAATCAGTCATAGCAATTACACAGAACATTGTTTTACATCATACACAGGCCTACCATGAGTGAATATTTTAAACTTACACATTAACATTTACCAAAATTTCAAAAGAATCGACAGGTGACTAATACTTTACTAAACGTTTATAAACTATGGTCAAAAATAACTGTACAGTCCAGTTTAAAGCAAATAAAATTAATTACTATTCCTGAATCTGCTTGGGATTGTGTTTCAGTTATGAGAGATCCCATACTAACTACCATATGCCAATTCTTTTTTATTTTACGGTGTTTCCACCACTCTGGGTACAATTTTTCCCAGCTCAATTCTAGCTTTTTCCATATAAAGTATATGTGAATTTTAAACTTCTGCCTTAATGTTTTCTTTACAAAAGTCAAATCAGGTAAGTTACAGTCAATACCATTCAAGTTTAGATTTTCAGTACTATTTTAAGACACAACATAGGTTGATCAGCAACTTCACTGTCATCAACAATTTCATCACAAACATTTTTGAACCCTTCATCATTAGCATTAAGATTCCTATTTTCAACATTTACATCTTCAACATAAAACATACTATCAGTTTCATTACAATTTTCCACAAATTTTTGATCATATAAAGTATTCTCATTACCAAGCAAAATATCATAATCATGAACATCAACCTTTACATTGTTAAAACCTTGTTCTTTACTCAACTCAACAGACTCCTTATAATCCTTATCAGAGCTACTACTTCCATAATCAGAAATAACAGTTTTACCATATGAGTTTTCATTGTCAGTTTGTAACATTTTACAAGAAACATTAGATCCTTCACTTGTGTCAGTATGAACATTATAATTAACCTCAACAATACAATAGGGTATTTTCCTGTGTTAAAAATATGGTTCGAATTGTTGTTATTCTGAATGATTATAACATTCAGACAACATTTTCGCTCATAATTCTTACAAAACATTTGTTATTTTTACGTAATTAAAGCTAAAAAATCATCAATTTTCATGATTAGATCACGTGATCGAAAACGCTCCGTTATTGGCTGAAGTACTGGTGACGTCATAGAACACCTACAGCGTGGCAACTAGAAGTCGGAGCTGTATTATTGTACGCGTTTCCTCCATTTCGCAGCTTTAAGTTCAGTTTCTTCGTGATCTAAACGCGTTTACAGTTTTTATGCCACAAGGGAAGATGGTTATGTGAAGGCTGACAGCGGAAACCTCCCTAAAGTAGATGCAATTATGGTGTCTTCATTCTTTAAAAACAATCCAAATTTTTACGTGCCAGAAATAAGAATTGTGAAAATTGCATTGTAAGTAACGCATAGCTACATTTCAAAACTAATTATTTAGAGAGATATTTCATGCCATTGGAAAAAAGTACCCTATTTGTTGATGTCAGCAGACTTAACCTGAAGTCACCATATTATGCAATAAAGGGTGAAATTTTATCTTCTATCCATGCGGCCTTGAGTGATTATGTTGGCAACACCAACAACACGATAGAAAATCTTTGTCCAGATGTTCAGACTACATAGAATGACTAATTAGTGTATCGTACAGACCATGAAGTAAATAAATAGTGCTTTTCCTGCTCTATGATTCTTGTATGTACCCTTGTACGGCCAGTAAAAGTAACTGCCCTCGTAAATCAAAGGTTTCACCACAAAATATTTGCGCTGTCACGGGATTGGCTAATGGGGACGTCTCATGATTCTCGCTCTTCAGCATCTGTTGCCAACACAGTCACAGGAAGCCGCCGGGATAGTTAGTAAAATTTAACCCAGTAAAGCACACAGTTAAGGGAGTAATTTTATTTAACTTCTTTAATACTGGTGCAAAGCGAAACATCAAAACCTGTAAAATACAGCAAAAATGCCTTGTGTATAGTTATACAATATATCTGTAGTCTAAAACAGGTACAGCGGGTTGCGTCGGCGGTGTTTTCATATCGCTAGTAGGTTGGCAACGCACATTGCACTTAGTCAAAGGCATGTCACTTTTACGTAAATATTGCGAGCGAGACACGATGGAATAAATTAATAGCGTCGAAATTACAGTGGTTTTCTGCTTTTTAGTTTTTGTGAGTGAATGTTTGCGAGTGTGTGTAAACTTTCTGCCATGCATATCAGTATTTTTCTTACATATTCAAGATTTGGTTTGATATGTAAGTGTCACTACTTTTGACACTACAAACTAATCCATTTACGTTTACTCGTCCACAGACGAAGCCACGAACAGTAATACACACATTAAGTAGCCACTATTTCATTTGGATCTCTTCGTGCCAATGTCAACAGCTTTTTGCGTATCTTCTCATTTTTTGGTACTTGCAAGAAAAATTTTTCTTGAGTCTTGACAGATGTATTGGTTCAGTGCGGAACTAAGCAATATTTGAAGGTCATTATGCAAACGTTAACGCCCAAACACGAGGCCTCGGCCCAAACAATATACAGGTATTTGTTTATCTTACGAGAGCAGCAGCAGCGTGTTGTATGACGTCACAGGCATCACGTGACTCAAATGTAGTGTTTCAGCGGGCTTTCAAATTATTTGAATTTCATTTCTTTTTTAAAAAACAAATACTGAAATCCAAGAGGTAAAAAAGCATGTTGGACCATAATATGACATAATTAACAATTTAAAACGATTCCCAGAAAACACTCAAATACCCTATTGTCACACACTGGTAAAATATTATGACTTTCAGTATCATGTACGAAGTTACCATTATCAGATTCAGATACAAATACATCATCACATTTAGATTTTATTTGTGTATGAGCATGTCTGTATTTTCTATTTTTATTAAAAGGTACCATACTTGTTGTGTCTGTTTCTTTGCCACCCCCCACTTAATCTATTCCTGTAATTAGACCTTTGGCTTTGAACAAGATTGTCAATTTTGTACACAAAATTAAAAAATTCGGCAATATCATTATCAGGTACATGTATTAATTCCCTTTGCAAATAGTTTGGTAGCCTATTTTTTAACACATTAATTTTTGTCTTAACATCTAAGGGATACTTCAAGTGTATTAGTTTCTGTAATTCATTTTTACAAAAATCAAACAGTCCTCCAGGTCTTCCATTGTATGCTGGTCCAAACTAAAATCTATTTTTAACTCTGTGTTGGTCATTTTCTGACCAAAACTTATTTAAAAAACTTTCTTTAAATTCTTCAAAATTTTTCCAAAGTTTTCTGTTTGTATTAGCCCAGCTTAAAGCTTCACCATTTAAGTGATAAATTACATATTTAATTTTATCAGAATCATTTGTAGGCCTACCTTCTATAAAACTGTTTTCACAGCTTAAAATGAAATCTACAGAGTGTACATCGTGTTCTGGAAACATCTTTACTGGAATTTTAGACCACGAATCAAAATTATGTATAACATTTGTTACAAGATCATT
Organism: Locusta migratoria; assembly: GCA_026315105.1. Classification (NCBI taxonomy): domain Eukaryota; kingdom Metazoa; phylum Arthropoda; class Insecta; order Orthoptera; family Acrididae; genus Locusta; species Locusta migratoria. The sequence continues at coordinate 75,477,093 of CM048755.1, read as the reverse complement.
GTTAACCTTTTCCATATCAATTTCTTTAACAAAGTCTGCACTTTCTTCTACTGTCTGATCTGATTCTGTTTCATGAAAACAAGTCTTCACATAATTCTCATTTATTAGGCCTAACTCAGCATTTTCACACGAAATTTTAAGTTCATCTTCAATTAGATTTTGTTGTTCTGTTACCGTTTTTTATACTTTATTTTCCAGTTCCTTCAGTACTGTACAAAGTCTGCACTTTTTTCTACTGTCTGATCTGATTCTGTTTCATGAAAACAAGTCTTCACATAATTCTCATTTATTAGGCCTAACTCAGCATTTTCACACGAAATTTTAAGTTCATCTTCAATTACATTTTGTTGTTCTGTTACCGTTTTTTATACTTTATTTTCCAGTCACTTCAGTACTGATTGTAACCTATCCGAAACAAAATCCCCGCCTACATTTGACATTTCAATATATTCATGGTCCATTCTGAATAAACTGCATTCAAATAACTAAAAATCAAAGTTAAATTGCACTTACATATTTAGTCGTCCAGTCCATATCCAGTTCAAGCATTCCGAAATTTTTGTCTTGCTTCAGCATCCTTTGTAACAAATTATTTCATCCTGGATCCCAGACAGCTTAAATTTATTAAAATTTCATCCAAAAAACAGGTGTACATAAATCGTTTCTTCTTCATGTTTCTGAAACATGTCACATTTGTAGGTTTTCGATAATCGACAAGTTTCCCACTCCGAATGCACCATATGTGGCGCATTTCTTTTTTACTTGACATACATTAAAGCCACATTTTTCTATACATCACCTGTTATATATCTTCAGTGGTAGAATGCTCGTAGATCTCGTTGCTTGCCTGCCATTAACACATTACAAAATAATAGGACGTCAGATTCTTGGGAGTCTTGTGGAAACTACTAATATGACACGTTTCATTTTATACGTATATTTATTTATCCATTCTTGATGAAGCACAGAAGTAATACAAAAGTAAGGCAACAATGCTAACTACTCCATTAGTAACTCAAGACTATGACTCCTTCATTCTGCCTGAGTTTGCGCCAATTCGCGTGTATTAATATCTGTTATAGTTTTTCTAGAACATTGTAGAACACGGAAGTTAAAAAGTTTCACATTTAATAATTTGTTCATGAAACGTAAGAAAATCTTGCTTTAAGTGAAAATCCACAAAATCATGATAAATTTAATAATAATATTTCCTATCAAGACAAAACAATAGAAAAGATCGTAAGTAAACAACAATTAGTGCAGTGTTAATATAAGTTTCCATTATTGTTCGACATTAAGCTTCAATAATTAATTAATTTAGTTAGAAGACCCTAGTAATGCAAATTATAATGAGACTTGACAGAAGTGCCATAAGATGCTTATACATTATAAATCTGGAATATTAGGTTACAATACTACGACCAACTATGACTTCAGTTATTTAAACAAACGGGATTCTCCTGGCTAAATATATTACAATGTGCATTCCAGTTCAGTTCAGTGTCAAGGTGGATTCCCAATATTTTGACTGAGTGATTGCCTTATTGGCCATTCCCTGCACCATTTAGGGAGAATACTATACTCTGAGTTTTGTTATTGTTTAGTGCTAATTCATTTGTGTGGAACCAGTAGGAAGCAATCTTCATCATTACTTCATTCATTTTCTCCATTATGTTTTTGTCTGTGTGGGAGGTGATGAAAGTAGTGTCATCCGCATACATTACTGCTTTAAAAGGTAGCACATTAGCCAAATCATTAACATAACCAATGAAGAGGAATGCTGCCAGCACCAACCCCTGGGGCACTCCTCTTATGACATTTAAAAAACCTGATTTTTTATTTGAGTCAGTTTGTACCATCTGTCTCCTATTGGACAGGTAAGATTTTAGCAAATCGAGTCTTTTGTCTGTTACTACATATTGCTCAAGTTTATGTATTAGAATGTTGTGCGATATTGTGTCAAATGCCTTTGTTAGGTCAATCAAAGTGGCACATGTATGTTGATTTTGTTCAAACCCTTTTAGTACAGATGAAACAACATCTTCCCTTGCTTTAATTGTGGACTGACCTTCCTGAAAGCCATACTGGGCTTGGTTTAAGAGGCTGTTGTTCTCAAAGTATTTATTTAGTTGCTTTTTTATTATAACCTCTACGACTCTTGCTACTATTGGTTTTATCGCAATAGGTCTATAGTTTTAAGGTGATTCCCTATTTCCTTTTTTATCGACAAGTAAAATTACTGTTACTTTTAGTCAATCAGGAAAGATACCTTCTTCAAATATCCAATTTATAAAGTAGCACAGGGGAAGGCTTATTGTATGTATAATTTTTTTCACAATGAAGTTTGAGAGGCCATAGGAGTCTTCGGTTTTTGAATTGCTGAGCTTTGCAGCCACATCTAATACATCTTTAGGGGAAACTGATTTCCATTTAAACTCACTAATGCTACAGTGGATGGCTTCAAATTCAGCTTTCTGAGTGTTAACTAAGTGTTGTTCATTGGCATCATTTGGTACTGTCTTATCATTATTTACAATGTATTTCCCTGAATGAACAAAGCTGAGATTTAATCTATCTGGGCTGATGGGAATAGACAGTTTTTTTTGCAGAGATTCCAGATTCTGCCTTTATTATCTTCCAGGCTACCTTGCATTTATTAGTTGACTGGTCTATGAGGTTGTCATTAGCCCGTCTTTTAGCTCTGCTTTATTCCTGTCTGTAAAATCGTTTCAGTTTCAGGTAGACTGGCTTGTACTTATTGTTAGCACATGAAATTTCTTAGTATGACATTAGCAGAGTTTTTAGCCTGAACAGATACGGAGTGTACCATTTTGTTATACAACTCTTACTGTTTTTCTTTGAGCATGACCTTTTGGTAATTGTTTGGCAGCATTTATTAAATGTGTCCTCTTTAGTGTCTAAGAAAAGTTCACATGCTTCACCACAAGACTGACGCCTGTTGAGGATGGTGCTCCAGTCAGCAATATGCAGATGATGTCTAAGGTTCTCTATGTGTTCTAACGCCCATCACCCCTTTAGGAATGACTCAAACTGAGCCCTAATATTTTCCTAAATCACGGAAAGTTTTATTGGTTCACAGTGTCTATAACAAAGTCATTCCACTGTAGGTGAAGTTGAACTTATGTTATATGGTGGCTGAAGTCCATTGCGTTGTGAGCTGTCTTCGGCATTCACTAAAAGATTTTATGTTACAAGGATATTTTCGTAAATCATAAACATGTCAGTTGATACGGAAACGATTTTTATTTCCATTTAAATAAAGTTTAAATCAATCACATTGTTGTACAATCAAAAAAATGCAGTGGCAAGCCAACAGAGCTGCTTACAGGTTTGTGACTGCTAGACGACTAACTAAACACGGTTTCTCTCAAACATATTTCTACGTAACCGCGTAATAAGATTGATGACAAAGTTTTGTAATTCATAATTAAACAATATTCTTTTACATTAAATATTCCAAAATACAGAAATTAAAACATTACATTTAAGCTTTGACTATTTATCTCAATGTATGTATATGTTTCATGAAATTTGTATTTAATGTGGTACACAAATTTAAAGTCATTCTTTGACTAGTGCTTACAGTGCTCAAATTATTTACATTATTTGTGTTTTCGAAGTGCACACATATTTGTTTTGCCAATATTGTGTAAGTGTACTATTATTGTGACATGGAATTTTAATGTATTTCAGGCTTTGTAACTTGTAAAACATCAACAGTTTCATCATGTAATTGATTTGATAACCTTTGTACAATTGTAAACTTTAAGAATAAAAATGAAAATTATACCTTGCATCAGCCAAAACTGTGTCATATGTACAATATATTATAATATGGTCATCTTAAACCGCTATTAAATATATTCCTATTAAGCTGTAAGGTCAAGGATAGAAATTGAATTTTACGTTTGTTAACACTTGTGTGGCCTATGTGTCCTCTCATGCTTATAGTTACTTTTGTACTAATTGTTAGCAAGTCCCTCTTCAAATATCAAAGTACAACACAAAATTCAACCAACAACACAAAAATACTAATGAATGATTAAAAAGAGTGAAAAGAATTAAAGAATTTGAATTGTAATGCACTGTGGACGTGATCAATAGAAAAATCCCAGTACATAACTGAGGTAAGCATCTGCATATATACAATGACATTTCAAGCCATAAACAAATAATAAACACTTAAACATACCTTTTATTATGCATTTGAGGTGACTAAATTAATTATGATGTGTAAATCTGTACATATAGATATGGTATACGCACTACCTGTGTGCAATATTAAAAAAACGTATCAAGACTATCAACAAGTATCTTCCTTATAGGTTTCAGAGTATGAGCAAGATAAAATATTCAAGACATTAATTAACTTTTCTGTAGGTAGGTTTTAAACGCGTTACTCTATCTGAGACCGATCAACTTTATGGATCGTGGATAAACAAAACTATAAGCATACTGCCAAGGGTTTCAATTAACTTCAAGTAGCTTAATGTATATATATAGAAAAACTTCTACTCTGATCTTAACAAATGGACTACTCACAATAGTAAAACATTACTTGGTTTTCAGGTTTAGTTAATAGATCTTTTAAACTTCATTAGAATTATTCATGTTACTAGAATCACAACTTAAGTTGACAAACAGAAGGTATACTTTCATATTTGCTTTCACTTAATTCTTTAACTAACACTTCAGTAGAGGACTCAACACTTATACCAGGGTTTGGAGCTAACATTTCTCAGTACACTTAACACTATCATTTTGATGTTCCTCAGCAGTATCAAGCAATTTTAACATCTTAGACTTCAAGTAAAGTATCTCTTCAGAGAATACACTATTCTTAAATACTACATCAACATTTTTCATTTAAGTATTGATTATTTTCATATTCATTTTCTTTATGCCATATTAATTCTTTCTTTTCAATATATAAAGCATTTTTCACTTCCATTTCAGTAACTTAATAACTATTTGTTCAGTACTTTCACTGACAATTCTTAACCTAACTTAAATTTCTCATGAACATTACTCACCATTTTTCTAACCTGTCATATCTTTTGATGACTACACAAAGACTTCCACATTAGCTAGTGGTTCATAAACATCATAGCATAAGACTCCAAAATTCCTGTCAAACACATTAAATAAACCCCCTTTATCTACCTGTATTTCATATAGTATTTTAATTCAAAACTCCTCAATGTTTGTTATTATTTGAAGTTGTATTAACTGTAAACATGAATCCACTGTTTGGTTCAAACTGTATTTCAATATATTTACTTCTTAATTCTTAAGTCTACTGGCCTATACACTGGCATAAGTAAAAAAAATCTTTATTGAAAACCCCCAACTAGTATATCAGATTAGGTACAGTATTATTATTAAGTACAAAGTTCTTCTGAACTGATGGTTAAACATCCACCTACATATTTTTTGTTCATATTTTCTCAAAAATTCCAACTGGTAATAAACTTTAGGCTTCACATATTTTATGTTTCAATAGGCATAGAGCAAAAATGTATATATCAAAAGGTATGTCTCAGCTGTCTTCATTTATCAGTGGCAATTAAAAAGTTTTTCTAATCATAAATATTCACACTGAAGGAAAACTTAAAGCATAGAATTTATTCTGCACTGTGAAAATGATTAATAGAAGTACACAGCACACGAGTGGGGACCAGAACTGGTGTCAACAGCTTCGCAATTAAAGAGTAGTTGCGCCCCTGAGGTATTACATCAGTACATAGCCTGATGCATCTCATTTTGTCTATCATCAGGGAGAATAGGTAATGGTACATTACTACTAGGTCCAAAATTAAATGCAAACAGTTGGGTCTGGTTTGCCCAAGAACATACTTTACACTTTAGACTTTCCTTAAGCAACATAATTTCTGAAGTGTCATTCAAATTTGATGAAAAACAATCATTTTCCTGTGGCATAAAATAAATAGGACGAAATTTCTTTTTAGGCCTGCCAGGTAACTTCACTACTGGTAAACTACTTACACTATTACATCTAGGAATACTCAAAGTTTCAGCTTGTGACTTTCTTGCATTTTGTCTACACACTGTGGTAATTCTGTTACTGTACAATTACTTTCGAGTTCTTGCTCAGGGTTCTCTATAAAAGTGTTACATTCAGTTTCTACGTTCAAACCAAAATTACTAAGTTTGATATTACATTATTTGACATCGCAAATCTTTCCAGTTAACTCTGTTTTAGTGTCCTGGCTCTGAGAATTTACATTATATGAATTGTCATCTATTTTCACAACACTGTCACTCGCCTGTGAAACTTCTGAAGTAGCAGCTACCATAATACTTTTTTCTACACTATTGAGTTTTGCACTAAGTTTTGTGTCTAAAATACATTGTTTGAATTTATTCGCTGCTTGAGCCATTCTGTGGTCTAGGTTTGTTATTGCGTTAGTTGTTTGAGATTTCATGTCAGATAGTTCGGTTTTCATGGTTTTCATTTGTAATGAAAGTTCGGTTTTCATTTGTAATAAAAGTTCCAAGATTGATTTATTTTCTATTTCCATATTTGCTGCCATATTACTAATCTGTTGTCCAGTCTCTTGTAAATCACTACTAAATGGGACCTGCTGCTTTCTTGCAATCGGTGTAGAACTCGCAATACCAGAACCTTCTACCCCACTATCAAAGTCCGAAACTTGAGTACTATCGTCTCCCTCCTTTCTTACTGTATCCATTTTAAAATATCTTTTCACTCCACATAAAACCCCTATCACACAAACAGTCACTACAAAAGTTACTAAAGTGATTGGAAAAGTACTTAGCTGGTGACAAGGATTTGACGATACAGGAATTGAGTAGTTCAAATTACTGCCATCTTCCTCCATTAAATTTTGACATTGTAGGTGTGGATAGTATTGTAGTCGAATTCTGCACTTTTTTGGTGGTTTCACTTCACATCCATCATATACATGATTTTCTTTGTATCCTGAAACACATTTTACATTAGTGAATACTCTTTAAAATCCTTTGGTCACGTCACTACTTCTAACGCCTGTCACCCCGTTTTGGAATGACTCAAACTGAGCCCTAATATTTTCCTAAATCACGGAAAGTTTTATTAGTTCACAGTCTCTATAACAAAGTCATTCCACTGTAGGTGTAGTTGAACTTATGTTATATGCTGGCTGAAGTCCATTGCATTGTGAGCTGTCTTCGGCATTCACTAAAAGATTTGATGTTACAAGGATCTTTTCGTAAATCATAAACGTGTCAGTTGATATGGAAACGATTTTTATTTCCATTTAAATAAAGTTTAAATCAATCACATTGTTGCACAATCAAAAAAATTCAGCGGCAAGCCAACAGAGCTGCTTACAAGTTTGTGAAGTTTTATTTTAGGTGTCAGATATTTAGTGTTTATATGTTGGCAACAGATTTTCTGTAAGGAGCATGCAACATAGCAGAAACGTTACAGTGTGTATATTGCAGTAGTCTTACTGTCCTGGATCCTACTTCATGTGTGTAGTTGTTTACAACAGCAGTCAGTCTCAAAAGAAGGCCATCATGGTCAGAGATCAGTGGCTTAATAATAGTCAAGTCACTCTCATCCTTAGGCATATTAGTAATAACATTATTGAGGCAGGCTTTTTGTCTAGTAGGTTTATCAATGAGACTGTAAATGTTATATGACTTTAGTGTGTTAAGAAATAGTCTAGTTGTAGAATTTTTCACTTTTACATCTATATTAAAATCACCAAAGATTAATATTTTATTTGTCTCATATTTGAGTATTGACAGCAACAGAGCTTCCATGTGTTCCATAAAGTCTTTAAAGTCCGTTTTGGGTGGACAATATACAGACATTATGATCACTTTGGAATCAGGAAATTGGATAGCAGCAGCTTCAAATTTTCCTTCTACAGTTAAGTGTTTAATATCTATTACTTTATCTTTGAGGAATATTTCTTCTTTAACTAATATTACTGCACCACCACCTTTCATCATCTGCGATCTGTAGTACCCAGTTACACTTGTAAAGCCTGTTGGAGTGTATAAGTTAGATTCCTCTACCTTAAGCCAGTGTTCATTCAGACACAATAAGTCACAAGGTGTTTTTTTCTAAGCATATCTACAATTCAGGAAGTTTGTTTCTAAGTGACTGTATGTTCAGGTGAATGAAGGTATTGGATTCTTTTTGCAGTTCTGGTCTAAAAAAGGTGTTTTCGGTATGTTAGTTGTTACAAGAAAATCACTATTCATCTCAATTGCAATAGGAAATACAGTCCTTTTCCCTGCTCCCTCATATTTGACATCACAAAGCTGCATGTGATTAGTTTTAAAAGTTTTTGTGTTAGGAGACTTTTCCCTAGGCCGTTCAAGTGTAGACCATGTGTTGTATGAAATCTACAACCAACAGCACCTATATCTAAAACATTCACATGTTTAATCTGGTTACATATATTCATAAAGCGTTCATTTGCAGCTCTAATTTCTTTGCTTACACATGACCAAGTCGGTAAGTCATATCGATGAGGAATGTTTATAAATATTACATTTGTGTGTCCTAGGTGATCCAGACACTACTTTAGTTCTTGTCATGGTGATGAAGTTTCATTTCGATACACGTCATTTGAGCCACCAAACAGTACAATGAAATCCTTTAGTCGCAACTTACCGATTTCCTCCGAATAAATTTGCTTCGTTATTTGAGAGAGGGAAGCCCCTGGCTTGACGAAAGCTGTTGCTTTCACCGATTCTGTAGCCCCATTTATGCGAAAAGCGATCGACCGACCGTGGCTGTCAGCAAAAATCAGATGCTTCCCCAGTCGATCTGGATCAGAGTCATGAAGGCAGCTGTTGTGGGATAAAGGAACGGCAGCTCGCAGAGTCTGAGGACTTTGCTGTTGGTGTTCAGAAGCAGTAGTGTCCCCAACAACGATTTTAGCAACACTTTGAACATGTTCAGTATGACCTACACTATCACTATCGTCACTCATCACCAAGCACTTTAAATCTGTTGCTTAATGGAATAACTGCAGGCCTATTCAACACGTTTGCACACATGTTACACTTCCATAATTTTGAAAAGTTGTCATTTCCTTTCAATGATGAGTCAATCTTAGCAAAGCGGTAGTGAAATTTTGTCTGACACTTTGCGCATGCAATACCACTTTTAGCGGTTTTCCCGCATTTTTTACAGACTTTACTAGTATCACATATGTTGTCACAGGTCCTTGGGCCGATGTCTGATAGTACTTCACAATCCCCACCTCCATTTTCATCAATGAATGTTCCAATTAAAATCTTGAGGAATCGGCCAATATCGTCTTAAGAGAAGCACTCAATTGGTTTGTAATTAATGGGCTTGCACTAAATGCTAACAAGACCCAGATTATTCATTTTCAACCAAGTAAAAAATGGAGGATCCAATTACTATCAAATGTAATGGTACCGGTTTACTACAAGCTGAGTCAACAAAGTTCCTAGGAATACACATTAACAGTAATCTAAAATGGTCCGAACATATCTTACAACTCCACAAGAAGCTCAGCTCAGCAACATTTACTATTCGCGTAATTTCCACTATCTGTGACCGAGACACCACTAAAACTGCCTATTCTAGTTATTTTCATGCAGTAATGTTGTATGGCATAGTTTTCTGGGGGAATCAGCCACTTTCTAAAAAAATATTCATTGCACAAAAAAGAGTGATCAGGATAATGTGTGGAGTCAAACTTAGGCATTCGTGTAAAAACCTTTTTAGAAAATTAGGGATACTGACAACTCCATGTCAATATATATACTCCCTACTATGCTTTACTGTCAAAAATGTACACTTGTACAAAATTAATGAATGTTATCATACTCACAATACCAGGAGGAAGCTAGATCTCCATTACGAATTAAAAAACCTAAGTACTGTACAAAAAGGAGCCCACTATATGAGCTGCAAAGTGTTCATTGCTCTTCCACTATCTCTGAAATCACTTATCCATGAGCCTCCCAAATTTAGACATCAACTCAAACAATATTTATTAGATAAGTCATTTTATTTAGTAGAAGAATATTTCAATTTGTGTTAACAAATTTTATTTTTTAATATATAAGATGTTAGTTTATGGTAGCATGTTATGTGTAATTTTGGTCGATATAACTATTTCTTACTGCTGAGATCTACCTGTGTTTGTGTAATGTGTAATTTTATGTAATGTGTAATTTTTGTGTAATGTGTAATTTTGGCCTATACCTTTTGATGTGTAATTTTTCAGTTGCAAGAGGGATTCTGTATGTTCCTTTTTGTATCATTTGACACGTCCTCCATCCAAGCGAATTTCTCGCTATATTGGATCTATGGGATTTAAATAAATAAATAAATCCCCTTTATTCTCACTTTCACTGTTCTTTTGCTTTAGAGTGTTATATTTATATTTTAGATCATGTACCTCCGATAACAGCATGGCAATAATTTCAAGTTTGCAGTCATTACTTTGAAGAGTTTTACCAATGCCGTGTTCATTGCATCTTTCGCAACACCACAGTTTTCGTGTCTGATTTACGTTTGCACACGTGAAATGAAACACAGTTCTACATTTTACGCACATCGTACCCTTTACAGCACGCTTCATGCAGTAGCAGACTTCCAACGTTGGGTTTTGCGAAACGTACCTTGATGTACGGTACTCGGTTCATGTGCAATTATATTATCGCATTTTTGCTGCCCCATTTCTTTCTTCGGAAACTTTTTTAACGATAAATCAAATCAAGTTTTAATATCGTTAAACAACTTTGTGTTGTAATAGACAACGTCAAAGCTGTACATAGTTTAGACATACACATTGGATGAATTTATACACAAATGAAAGAAAGGAAAAGGAAATATTTACAGTTATACATCTGACTGATTACCAGATTGTCATAAATATTTACAGCTATGCCTCTGATGGGTATATATTTGTAGAAACACACTAGTTGAATTTATACACAAATAAAAGAAATAAAAATATTTAGTTATACATCTGATTGGTTTCAAGTTTGTCAGAAATATTTATGCATCTACTTGCTATACTCAGCATTCCTGCTGGAATCATCTCAAGTTTTCTTCAAATTCCGCAACACTGTAGGTTGTATTCTGGATCAACCAGTTTTTAACGTCTTCCCCAGTTGCTGTATTGGCATTTCCTTCAGTGTTTTAGGTAGTTTATTAAATAACTTAATCTCTGTGTAGTTATGGTAGTCTTGGGTTTTCTTTAGCCTTACCTGGGGTATGTCAATATAATCTTTATTTCTTGTATTGTGTAAGTTTACCTTCCCCCTTACCGTGAAATTACTCTGGTTTTCTTTTGTGCTAATGAGGCAATGGTATATGAATAGTGCAGCAAGAGTCATTACTTTCAGTTCCCTGAATACTGGCCTACATGACTCATTGTTGGCTAATCCATTTATAACTCTGACTGCCCTCTTCTGCCACTTAAAAACTTCCTGTGGAGCTTCCCCAGAGTATTACACCGTAAACCAGGTGCGAATGGAAAAAGGCATAGTATGCCTCTCTCAGTTGGCTTTCACTCACACAGGTCCTAAGTTTACGCAGTAAGAAAATTATCCTGGATAGTTTCTTTCATAGTTGTTTTGTGTGTTCGCTCCAGTTCAGTTTGTAATCTACATACATTCGTAGTAGCTTAACAGATGTTTGCTAACCCATCGGGTTTCAGGTTACTCAGATGAAAATATATTGTTTCAGTTTTATTGCCATTTAAGACGAGTTTATTGCTGTTGAGTCAAGTAGAGGCTTTTGCTACCATATCTGTATTTTTCTCTTGCACAGCTTTGAGAATTTTGTCCAATGTTATTAAAGTTAAGTCATCAGCATATAGAACGGATTTGTTTGGCAAGTTATGGGGGAGGTCATTGATATACACTCGAAAAAGAAATGGGCCGATCACTCCGGTTTCAATTTTGAGTATGAAACTTCCTGGCAGATTAAAATCTACCGTGTAAATTTTGAGTATGTTGGATAGTTGATTCTCAATTGCAACCATTTGGATTCTATTGTCAAGGAGCGCTATTATTAGTGATAGTGTTGAGCCCTTTATTCCGTACTGTTGTAGTTTAGAAAATAATATCTTATGGGAAATTGTGTCAAAAGCCTTACTGAGGTCCAAGCAGTGGTGTAGCTATCATAGGGCTAGGCGGGGCAGTGTCCCGGGGCCCCCGAGATCAAGGGGCCCCTCGGCCTCCGTGAGCAAAGTTCGGAAAAAGTTAGTAGAGCGTAGTTTTTTATTTTAATTTTTTCATTTTTTATTTTACCTTCCCACCCTACCGTCCATCAATTCCATCTCCCGTCAAACTAAGCTTCCAACAGTAGCCGCACTGGGCCACAGGATGACGGAACATTGCTTCTAGTGGGGCCTGCTGACAGGCCAAGCCGACAGTCGCTGAATACAACAGTCGGCACACTCCAGTCGGCAGAAGCAGCTGCAGCATCAAAGCTGTTCACAGCAGCAGCTGCGCCTTCCAAGTGTTGCGGTGTGCCGTTCGACACAATGTGAAGGATTGCGCGGCTCCAGATACTGTATAAATAAGTTACATTTACTGTACAGTACTTCTTATTGCCAAGTAGAAGTGTACAGTTCAATTATACGAATAATTGGCTTTCCGAACATCCATATCCCCCAATTACACTTCGGCGTTCTACTGTATATAATATTTTAGCTGAATGAAGGATTTTCGACTTTTAACATTTTGAACAATGCCAACAAACTTCAAACGCACGAAGTGAAATCTAAAAATTATTCCCATCTCAGAATATAAACATAAAAAGGTATTGCTTGTTCGCTAAGACGTGCACCCTACCACCTGCTGAATTACTAGCAGTGTGTAACAATACTGTTCATGGTTTGATTCGCGACGGTGGGCCATATTTTCGTGGTTGAGTAAACCTTCATTGTTCAATTTTACTAGCTTCTGCCTGCGACTTCATTCACCTAGTATGGAGCAACTTCGAAAACTATTCCATGGTAGTTTTATCTGTATGTCCCACCCACGTCCAACTCTATTGCTCTCCAAAATTTCATCCAAATCCACCCAGTAGTTTCTGCTTGAAAGTATAATTAACTTTCACAGTTATAATTATATTAGAGAGTACGCTTAAATATTATCTGCTGCGTGACACACAGTAATTTACTTAAGAGTATTTAGGTTTGCAGATTGAAACTTTCACTCTGCAGCGGAGATATGAAACTTCCTGGCAGATTAAAATTGTGTGCCGGAACCTGGACTCGAACCGGTGACCCTTGCCTTTCACGGGCAAGCGCACTACCGACTGTGCTATCCCGACACGACACACGATGCCGCCTCACAACTTTACTTCCGCCAGTACCTCGCCTCCTACTTTCCAAACTTCACAGAAGCCCTCCTGCGAACCATGCAAGACTAGCACTCCTGGAAGAAAGGATATTGTGGAGACATGGTTTAGCTACAGCCTAAATGATGTTTCCAGAATGAAACTTTCACTCTGCAGCGGAGTGTGCGCTGGCAAAGGTCCCAGGTTCTAGTCCCGGTTCCAGCACACAATTTTTATTTGCCAGGAAGTTTCATATCATCGCACACTCCACCCCACCATATCCTTTCTTCCAGGAGTGCTAGTCTTGGATGGTTCGCAGGAGAGCTTCTGTGAAGTTTGGAAAGTAGGAGGCGAGGTACTGGCGGAAGTAAAGTTGTGAGGCGGCATCGTGAGTCGTGTCGGGATAGCACAGTCAGTAGTGCGCTTGCCTGTGAAAGGCAAGGACCCCAGGTTCGAGTCCCGGTTCTGGCTCACAATTTTAATCTGCCAGGAAGTTTCATATTTTGGTTTGCTTTATTATGTCTTCCAGTAAGCCTTAAGGACCTGATGAAGTAGTATTGCATCTGTATAGTTCATAGGCGCCGATTAAGGGTGTTCTCAGTCGCTCAAGCATACCCCCAAATTTTAGTGGGTATGCTCAGCATACCCCACTGAAAACTTTGGTATTATTTTTCTCTTTACGTTATATTTCTTGATTTTAATTAAATTCGACTCTCTCATTTCACTGATGGGCGGCTGGCTTTTGTAATACACCGCTGTAAAAAGATTATCTAAAACAAACAGGTCATTGATTTCGTAGGCATTAAAATTCATGTTGACATGTGAGTGAAGTGATCATTTTCTAAATAGTCCGAATGTTAATGGAATGCTGCTCGTAAGTTCAATATCGTAAACTGAAGGCGGTAACCTTTAATTGTTGTATTAAATAACTAGAAATGAAGTGGTTTTGGTATGATACGATGAAAATGTGTATACTACTAATTTAAAGTTCATGTATTCTCTTAAATGTTAATTGTCTTCAAGGAATCGTGTTAGTATTAAGTCGTGACATTTTTCATCCTGTTTACTGAACTGGTGTATGATGTAACAATGGGGTGAATACCTATTGGTATCGCTAGACATGGCATGACAGCAGAAGTGGTTATGGACTATTTTCGTAATACTGTATAGAAAATAAATCTGCAAAAGAATGAAGTTAGGAAGACCATCCGATGTTAGTTTTTGCGATAATGAACACAGTATTCACAATACAGGCACATCATTATTTGATATGCATGTCTAAGAAGACAAAAACTCTGAAAATGATTTCTGTACTTACTACGGGAAAACAGGTTCAAATGGTCGCAAAATCCGCCCAGTAGTTCTAAAATGTGAAATTGAAATTAATGGCTGTATGTTAAAAAATTACTTTTCTCCTTTCAGAGATTAAAATGCCCCTAAATCAACACCAGATGAAGCAAAAAAGAATAAATACCACTAAAATAAAACAAAATTATTACTTTTTACCTTTGTACATGTAATTGGAAAAATATAATAAAGGTTTTTTTTTTTTTAGAAATATCTGTCGGGGGGGGGGCTGCAGGCCGGCAACCATCTCCCCCTATCTATTGGAAACACCACTGAGCATACCACAATATTTTCAAATGGCGGCGCCTGTAGTATAGTATTAGTTTAGAGAGGGCCCCAACGTCATTTTTGCCCTGGGGCCCTTCGTGTAGTAGCTTACGCCACTGGGTCCAAGAGTGTAATGCCAGTAATTAAGTGTAATTCGAAATTGGCGATAATCTCAGTGATGACTGATGACAGCTTTGACTGTTGATTTTCCTGTCCTAAATCCGAACTGAGCATGATTAAATAAATTATTTGTTTCAAAGTACTTTAACAGTACACACACATTGTCACTGTATACATCGAATTTCTTACATTTTACGCACTTGTTATCGTTTCTTTTACAATTATTCTTGGAGGTAACATACTTGCTATTTACAACAACAACAAAATGGTCAAATGATTATAAAATGTTTGTACAGTCTATGGGACTTAACTACGGGGTCATCAGTTCCTAAACTTACAAACTACTTATGAACTACTTACGAACTAGGACGGCACAAATATGCATGCCCGAGGGGGGGATTCGAACCCCCGACCGTAGTGGCCGTACAGACTGTGACTGGAGCGCCTCACTCCCCTTGGCCACCGCGGCCGGCCTTGCTATTTGCACTGGACTCCATGCATACACCCATGGATGGAAGCCCTAGAAAGATCCGCCTGGTTCAACAACAGAGTTAGGAAATTGTTATGAAAGTAAAGAGAGTTTCACTACAAATACAAACGTAGCCAAAAACTATCAGGGACGCATAAGTTGAATTATGCCAAAATTAGCGTCAGGCGACTTTGAGAGCAATGTTTTGTGTATTGACTTGGCAGAAAATACTAAGAAATGTTGTTCCTAAGTCAAATCGGTAAACGGATCGAAACCGGATACTCAGACGGAATGTGATCACAATGGCGTTGAAACAAAGATGACACACGAAAGACCGAAATATGAAGTGTCTTTTCCAAAGCTGTTTCACACAGAAAGATTGCTCGTTAGTTTCTCCTCCAAACCATCCCATGAACGACAAAATGGCAGATAATGAAATAAATATCAGAGGGATAGAAAAGCAATTGAAATTGGTCAACATGGGGAAAGACCCCTGAACCTGATGGGATACCAATTAGATTTTACTTGGAGCATGCAGGTAATTTTCCCGCCTTCTAGCGACAGTCTATTGAAGGTCTCTAGAGGAGTAAAGTGTTGCCAATGATTGGAGGAAAGCGAAGGCCATTTTCGTATAGAAAAAAGGATTGTCATGAGATGTGCAAAACTATAAGCATATAAACTCTGACATTGGTCAGTTGCAGAATTTTGGAATATTATGTCATTTCTGCAGACTGGAAATTTTCTTTGTAGAAATCAGCATGGTTTCATAAGGCAGCAATCATGTGAAACACAACTCGCACTATTCATCGATGAGCTACAGAGTGCAGTAGATACAGGATCGCAGGTAGATGCCGTGTTTCTCGACTCCCGCAAGATGTTCGATACCGTTCCGAACTACCGCCTGATGAACAAAGTGCGACCATATGGAACATCAGACCAACTGGGTGACTGGACTGCGGCGTTTCTAGCTAACAGAAAGCAGCGTGTCATTCTCAACAGAGAGAGGTCTTCAGACGTTAAAGTGGTCTCAGGCGAGCTCCAGGGGAGTGTTACATGGCTGTTGCTTTTCACAATATATATGATCTTTTAGTTAACATAGGAAATTCAATGAGGCTTTTTGCGAATGATGCTGTAGTTTATCAAGAAGTCGTAACACTGGACTAGAGTAGTGAAATGCAGGAGGAGCTACAGCATGGTGCAGGAAGTGGCAACTGAGCTTCAACATAATTAGGTGTAATGTTTTGTGTTTAGATAGAAAGAAAGATCCTATATAATATAATGATACAATAGCAGGACAAACACTGGAAGCAGTTACTTCCATAAAATATGGGGTAGTAGACGGAAGGAGTGATTTGAAATGGAAATACTATATAAAATCGATCCTGTGTAAAGCAGATGCCAGACTGAGATTCATTAGCAGAATCCTCACAAATTGTAGTCCAGCAACAAAGGAAGTAATCTGGAAAACTCTCGTTAGGCCATTGCTCGCGTATTTCTCATCTGCGTGGTATCTGCACCAGGTAGGCTTAATAGAAGACATGGAGAAGATCCAATGGAGAGCAGCCAGCTTCATTACTGGAATCATTTAGTAGGCTCGAAAGCGTCAAAGAGGTGATTAGGAAATTCTGGTGACAGAAGCTGGAAGAGAGATGTTCTGTATCGCTGGGAACAACCATAGGGTAGATATCTGTGGGTGAGCATTCGCATGCGCAGAACAGAAATCTTGTTCTCAACATGTATTGGCCGTCTGGTTATATGATTTAAGTACACAGGAGGTTCGTCCATAAAGCACCGTGCACATTTAAAACGTCATTTCAGCGCTAGTACGGGCTAATTGTCGTCGTAGCTGCCGTGGATTAGGTGTAGAAACTTCGTGAACGTGATAACATTTTCTATTCCATACGTAGGATAACCAGGCTCTTGGTTTTGAAGAGTAAAATGAAGGGGCATTTCATCGTTCTGGACAAGTGTCACACCTCTCACATGTACCTATTGCTTTTATTTACGCGACGACAGCTGTTGTTCTGTTTTACGCGGCATTGTTATCGTATTTTTAAGGCTTCTGGAGAAAATATTTCTCAAAAGGACATTCCAAACTGGCTCGATAGGAAGCCAGTGTCTTTTATGGTGTCCAAACATCAGTTGAATTAATCGCACATTTGTGTTCATACCACGTACATCTTCATCGTTATTTCAACAGATTTTGTGTAGCATGTTTATTTTTCTCTTTTCGTTATTTAGGCACGTGTAAAATTTTTATTATTAGCAACAGTTTGACGTGTTTATTTAGCGCATTTTATATAGGCTAAGGCAGATGCATCAGTTCTTCATCCTTGGGGAAACTAAAATATAAATAAAACGTAACATGGTATTTGGTTGTGACTTTAAAATAAAAACAACACTTCGGAAACAATTCGAAGATAATGACGTCGTATGTGCAGGTGAGCTCTGCTTTAGAAGTATATAGATCCAATAGATTGTCTGTTAGAAAACTGTCTCAGCTCTCTTTTTTCTTTTACATCTATGACTATAGCACATATAATCCACAAAGTAGTGAAAAATACATTGTGAATAGTAGTTGCTAAAACCGCAACTCATTCTCTTTCCTACCCCACTCTTAAATTAAGTGCGGAATAAACGAAAGTTTGCAAGACTTTGTATGGCTAGTAAATTCTGTTATGTCGTCATACAATCGCAGATGATAGGTCTAAAAAATTAGTCTTAATTACAATGTGTCTCAAATTTTTCAACCCATAAGGCGCCTAAAATGTTACCGTTCAATATCGCTTTGTGGTACATGCTATATGAAAAGTTACTTCTCCTCCTTTCACACATTTTACTTTACTAATTCACCATTGCTATTGATAACATGCAACAGTTGAAAACGCAAAAAATACATGTAATACGATAAATTTCGGCATCATTCACAATATTAGCAGAAAGATGCGCACAGAAATCACGTTACTCTTCCATTAAGCTGTTGATAATATGCGCAGAACGCATTGCTCACTTCAGAGATATCAACTCCGTGGAAACAACATTCGAGCTATCGTATCGTAAAGACAAATAATATCTCTGTCAGAGATGCAACATCCGGAGCTGCGCACATCGCACTAGTATTTAAGAAGTGTTCTTGATAAATCGGGTGTGGTAAGGCTTTAGATTTCGTGTTGATCTTTTGTGTTTTTTCGAATTTTAATCCTTTCAAAATCTTCTCGTAGTAATAGGCCTACATGTTTCGTGTGAAGTAGGCCTACTATTTGCTTAACATATAATGGAATATTACGTTCTTATGTTTTTGCAAAATTTGTTAATTCTTCTCTTTGTGTTTTATTCAGCCTGTGGTTCGAATAATTATTTGCGGTTGAAAACCGTAGATCATGCAGCTTTCAGGGAGCGTGATGATTAGAGACTACTTTCAAAATATTATACTTCAGAAACGCGATTCGATTACATCCGTGTATTCGGCGTATGGCGAAGACTTTTTGTTGATACTGAATCCACTCGTCAAACCCGGCCTGAGATACAAGGTATTGGACTGTTTCAATCATCTATGTTTTGCGCTTGGCTATTATTTGATCTTATTTTCTTTTCAATTATTACTATCGTATTTTATACAGTTATTTCTCAAACATATTGGTGGCATTGTTTATTAAGAGGTGTATACAGTCGTTTTTCTATTTGGGCACAGTCAGTCTAATGTGCTCAATGATTTTAATTTACCAATAGCGAAATCTATTTTTTACAGATTTCGGTACGATTTATGCTACATTTGTTCAGTGTCAATAATGTATTTTGACCTAATGTTAAGATGATCCTCCTTATAGGCCTAAATCTTGGGCCAACTGAAGCACACTTTACCATCTGGCAGCTTTGACCCCTGACATAAGTGTGTTGTGTTGTTTGACTCGAAACTTTGATCAGTCTCCTTTGTTGATTTCAGTCTAATCTTCATCAGGTGTCGAGCTGATTAACAATTTACTTAGAATAAATGTTCAGTTTACTTATGTTATAAAACGTCTTAACAGCGTTAAGAGTTGTACACATATGTGAATTGATACAGATTGCCTTTCACATGTTGCCATTTGTGAACATTGTAAGAGTTCTTTCTGAACAAGTAAAATGAACAGATAAAATTAGCATATTGTAGTAATCTAATGTTCAGTGTTTTAGTGTGCTTAAGATGAGAATTAGATTATAATTGGTTTTGGTTTTAAATAATCTAAACTTTATGAATTCTGGTTTAGTTACTATGAGGTAATGTGGAAGGTGGCTTGCAGAAGTTGGTTATTAGACTGCAAGAAGATACTTTCATTTCTCTCGATTAAATACCAGCAAACGATATTTTAATTTGTAGATCCCATAGTAGCAGTGATATGCGTTGGCTGAGTTTGTCTACTTTTAGATGTCCACAGTTATTTATCTTTGTCCATTTGTTTCTTTTATTCATAAAGCAAAAATCATATTGCAGAATTGACTATTACAAGCCTTTTACCTCTGTAGAAAAAGTTAATTTTGAATTTGAGTTGCAGGTATACAGCAGAAATAAGACCATTTTTTTCATAATTTGAGAGTTTATAATGATAAAGTGACAAGGTGATGCTAGATGTCATCAGCTATCCATCAGCTATCAGTTTTATAAATTATTTTTCGAAGTATTATAGAATATTTTGAATAAAATGTCACCATCCATGAGTGACAGACCTGTTTGGTATGTAGACTCACTTTTAGTCATATTGTTGAGGAAACTGCTAACAAAATCAGGAAATACAGGTCTGAGTCCTGATCAATCACAAGTTTTCAGTTGTGATAATTCATTAAATTCCAAATTCAGCATATATGCATAGTTGGCTCTAGTAATAATTTGATTGAATCTTCAATAATTTTGTCCCTATCTATCCTTTCATATAGGCCTATAACACTTATAGAAGGGAAAGCAATGGTCACCTGCTAGCTTTGACAGCCCAGTGAAATAATGCATTGGAGAATGTCTAATAGTAGTGTTAAGAAATCATTAGTGTAAACATAGTGGGATTTAAAGTTTGAATCAAGTCTGTAGGCATACTCCAATCATGGTTAATGCAACTGCTCACAAACAGCAGGAAATACAGTTTGAGCCCCAATCTTGCATGAATCTACAATTGTCCTGGTAGTTATTTATTGTATTGCAAAATGTTTTGCCCCCACTGATTCATTTACTTCCATTTCAGTGCACTTAATTTTTATTTTAGGAAATTAAATCTGTACATGATCTAGGATTGAACTCCAAACTTTCCCGTTCCTACTTTGGTACTGACACACACAGCCATTAAACCACAGGAATAAAACATGTTATCACAAAACAAAGGTTGCTGTGACAAAATTTTGTTGAACTTTAATTTCTTACTGTCCCCACATTTTCAAGTGAAAACTATCACAGAGAAAATTCTTTAAGAAAACAAGATTAATTATCCTCAGTTTTACATATACAGGGTGTTCCACTCCATGTGGCATCTCCTGTTGGTACAAGCTGAGGGAAAATTCTTCATTATCTAACTGGTTCACAAATTCCCAAAACATTTTGATATAAACTGCACTTGTCGCAGTACACTAAAAAAAAAAAAAAAAATAAAAAATAAAAAAAAATAAAAAAAAAAATGGTCTGGTGTTTTGATAATGTGATTTTGCATAGAACACACCAGTCTCTTGTGAATGCAAGAGTTGATTGTGTACTGGACTGGGATTCAAACATGGGACCTTTGTGTTTTGCAAGATAGTGCTTTACTGACTCAGCCATCCTGGCACTCTTCATGGCCTCTCTTTACACCTTTAGTCCTGCTAATACTTTGCCTCCTACTTTCCTAACTCGGTGCAAATGGCAAAGGCCACAGGTTTGAATCCCAGTCCAGTACACAATTTTAATCTGCCAGGCAGTTTGTATCAGCACATTCATAGCTGCAGAGTTAAAATATCATTCTGAATGCAAGGGTTGTTTGACAATCACAAATGTATATTCTAAGAATTTACACAACCAAAGAGGTGTTACCATACCTCATCACTGAACCATGTGTACTGCAATATTACTGGCCTCTGAGAAATAAATTACTGACACTGACAAAAAATGTAAATAACTTGTCTTTGTCACACATTCAATTTCTGAACAACTGTAAACATGTATTGATACATGTTAGCTTTCTTTACAGTTCTGTTACATTCCACTTCTGTGGTAAGCATCTAACAGACTTTGCAGGAGATGCCAACAGTCATTGTTTCATATCAGTCATTTTTTCTTCCAACAATGGTGGCAGTCGCCCACCATGAAGATCCTACACCATTCCACCGCTCTCCATCTTGTTCACTAACTTGTATATTCAGTGTATGCTGGTCACCAAACTGTTCAATAAACATTCACTGACGTTTCTTAATGGAACCAGTAAGCCATTATTGGTTCACAAGAAACACACATTCTTTGACATAATAGTAATACATTGTCACTGAACACACTGTTGTGTTGCATGATGTTGCAAAGTGTAGTATTGCCACATCAAACATCACAAATTACATTGTGCAATTTCTGCAACATAACTAAACATGTTGTAGGCTCTCTTTTAAGTGGGAAACTCTGTATAATGCATCTATCAGCATGCCGTATTCATTTATCATACTAAAATGTCAAGCTGAGAATCAAACATCTAATAGAGTGACAAAGATGTTTCATAATTACTGACTGGCACACTGAGAGTAGTTTGGTGTTTATGTAGAAGACAAATTTTAAGCATTTGCAGTATTCATTCGTTGCCAATAAATAAGAGGTGATACAGGAAACAGAGTGTTCGAGAGATAAGAAGTTATCCAGAATACTGCTCTGCAAGAGACACAGCAGTTTCACACTACCCAAAAGAAATGGCTAAATTTCTCAATTAATTAAGTGATATGTAAGTAAACTAGGGTTGTAAAGAGGTTGATAAAACTACAGTATTCTTGTAATATACCTTTACCCAATCAGTCAAGGATGTTGTTTATACATTTATAACTTCTGCCTTTTTTATACATTAATATGTCCTAGAGCTATCACTCCCACTTATCCCACAGATCAATGTTCCAAATAACAAACATTTAAAGGAAAAAGGTACCTTGTGATACTCACATTTGCAGAATAAATTGTCTTCATACACTTTCAAACTAAATTTCCTTAAATACCCATTTTGTTACCACCACCAACTGTCTTTCAATTAAACTGAATATATTAAATCAATGTGTATAAATTAAACAGTTTAAATATAGGGCCTATTTGAATTTTTCCCTCTAGCTCAATTCGTTTTACTTTTTCCACTTTCCCATTCTCAAAACAAGTTGCTACTACAATCACCATGTGAACAGTGGAGTACAGCCAGTTTGTTTCCACTAGCTGAAAGTACAACTCAGGCTTTATTATTTCATGTGTGCATTCCTTAATGCCATCTTGTCCCATTGACAGTTGCACAGTGCACGTGACTTTACCTTTTCTCAGAATTTTGTTCATACACACAGTGATTTTCCCTCTGTAACACTCCCATAGTTCTGCTTCCTCCTTTTCAGCATAATAATATCTGAGGTCGTGATTCTCATCACTGCTTCCTCCCTTTGTAAGATTCTGCTACCCACATGGCAGCAGTAGGAATTGAACCTAACCACCAAATTGGAAATTTGTGTGCTTAACCACTACACTACATCATTCACCTGGCAGCTGTTTTTCTAAAATTATACATACACTAATTGTAACTCTTCACAAACAGTGTTACCTCTGTCTATAAGCCTTCTCACTTGATATATTCTATGAATTTGAATGGGGCTTCTAACTGCTTCTATTCACATAGTTTGAGTCAAATCAGTGAGCCCATTCCCATACCCTCCCCTTGTTAGATTGGATCGGCAGCAGGTTTATCTAAGTATGTAATTTTCACTTTCTCCTTGTAAGATCTACTGGAAAAGTACCTCTGTAGCAGATCATGTACAGAATATGCATTTTGCTTTGACAATATTTTACACACACTTTCAAAGAAAAATAAAATACACCATAAAACAGCTCTTGACTCACATGGAGTTCCCAGGAATGTAGAACAATAACTTATTATGGGGATGATGCCACGTCTAAATATGTGCAGTTGAATGCAGACAACTGCCATTATGAGTGGATTGTAGAGCTGCTGTAGTCCATTTCAGGGATTGACACTGAAGTTTCTATTTATTGTGGAAACGACACTACAAAACATGTTTTCTTCCATTTTGTTTGCATAGCAACATGTATCCAAAGGTACATGCTGTAATTTTAGTGTGATTTTTTCCCTTGCATTCAAAGAGAGGTAGCATATTTTTAATAAATGCATGCTCTAGGCACCACTGACTAAATCTTAATTATATAAAGTTATACCAAGTCTATAATTTGTGTTGGCTTCAGAGTACATTCTGATGCAAAATTATTTTGCTTTAAAATATGATTATATTTTTATTAAAAGAGCTCACAAGACTCTAGTAAGTTAGACTTTTTATTGAATCTGTCTGTGAAAAAATGTTTCAATGTTTTGTGCATATTAACAGTTGCAACTTATGACTTGTTATTTAACCAAAAGATGATTGCTCATCTTTCTCTGTTTCCTTTTTTGTAAGTCTGCTACTCAGTATCCATGGATTTGGAGCAAGTATATAACAGGGTAAGTAGCTTAGGTATTATTTCCATTCAGCTACACCATTTACAAGTATATTTTTGCTACAGATATTGACTTTTTCACTTGCACACACATAGTGGATGTAACAATACAACTCCTACATGAACAGTAAACCTTGTCTGATGGTGTGTATTTCATGCTTCAATGGTATAGAGAGAGAAGTTGTAGATGTAACCTCATTGAGGGTATATGTGGCTCTGTCAGGTTAACACATGATTACTGACGAAAGAAACTAACTATTTTGGTAAATTAAAAGACAACAGCATGGATTATTGACTGATCTGACTTTATAACTGTAGCTGGTAGCAGGGCAGACAGTGCCGAGATGCTAAATGTCAGGTGTATGCACAACCGAGTGCCAGTAACACAGTGCTTCCTCTGAATGCCTTTATTAATTCTTTATACAGATTTCTTCCTATACATGATGGTTGCCCTGTGTCCTGCAATGCCTAACCCAGCATTACATCAGTAGCTGAGACAGGTGACATAAGTGTTGATGGGCTTGCTGTGGCAGCAGATGGTGCCAATGCATTCTTCCTGTTGTGGCCCTGACACCACAAAACACTGCTTCCCTCACATTCACAGTTGTTGAATGCTTCCTCAGCACCCCAATCTCAGAGTGTCTCACTCTGCTCTGTTATCAAACTCCCAACTCCACATAGCATGACCCACTGACAATGGAAGCGACACGGACCTGGCTGAATCCCTCCAAAATCTGAAGCCGTCTCTAATGACCAAGCAGTCGATGAGATGTTAAGCCTAAGATTCCTTCCTTCCAAAATCTGAAGACAACTTGTAGTTGCAAATCCACCACTGTTTATAATGATTTCCACAGCACCTGTTTACCTTTGCTTTGTATTCCATAATGCAACCTGCTTACATAGGTGGCTGCCTTGCGTACTTGTTTAAGCTAGTTCCATGCTCCACTGACAGCAACACACACTACCACTTTCAGCATGTAACTGCCTAGTGTTAACTGGTGCTCTGCCTCTCTTAATTACCTCCAATTTCACTAAATATCCATGGTCCACTACATTACCCTCCTCTCAATCCCATGAGTTGAACTTAAAGCTTTTGCATTGTCTGAATGTGGAATGTCCCTTTTTCTTGTGCACTGAACAAATTAGTTTCACTTTTTTACACGCCATAGTTATTGAAGTTTCACAGACCTTTGGCAAACTCTACAATGCCTCTTCACTTCTCCTATGCTCTCAGTATCCAGTCTATTGGTGTCTGTATTATTCTCTACACAGTACTAACTAGCATACTTCACCTCTTAATGATAAGAATAAAATCTATGCTCAGCAGGGTAAGAGTCACTATCGCGCTAGGTACAGCAATAATGAAAGCTTTTATCTGATGACATTCCCCTCAGACATTCCCTTTGAGCTGCATGATAGTCTCAATGGCAATTCACAGGTCTTGCTCGCTTAGCAACTTATCAGTTGAGCGTAATAATTCAGAATCTAAAGTTTGATTCAATATTATTAGGTCTGTTGTGGGTAAAACTTCCAATGGTACTTTTGGCCAGTATAAACAAGGCTGAAAATTATTCCAGTGGCTAACACTCAAAATGGTAGCTAGTAATTGAAAATCTGACCCCTCTATGTCGCTAGCAGTTCCATGTACTAGTAATCCACTTCCCTCTAGCTCAATTCCTTTTACTTCTTCCACTTTCCCAATCTCAAAACAAGTTGCTACTACAATCACCGTGTGAACAGTGGAGTAAAGTCAGTGTGTTTCCACTTGCTGAAAGTACAACTCAGGATTTATTATTTCACGTGTGCATTTCTTAATGCTATCTTGTCCCATTGAAAATTGCACAGTGCATGTGTCGTTACTTCCACAGATTTTTGTTCAGACTTACAGTGATTTTCCCTCTGTAACACTCCCATAGTTCTGCTTCCTTCTTTTCAGTGTAATAATACGTGACGTCGTGATACTAATCTCTACTTCCTCTCTTCGTACGATTTTGCTACCCACATTGCAAGCTAAACAATAAAAACTGAATGTAACTAAACATTAATCATTGCTAAGATGTAGTCTGTTATCAGAATTTACTGTTTTGCAATGGAAATTAAATCTGAACAATTGTAGAAGAGTAGGAAGTCAAGGAGATATGATTATGATAAATTAAAAAACTAGAGTGTGTTCAAAATTTCAGAGAAGGCAGTTGGCAATAACAGAGGGAAGTAGGTAAATAAATGCAACAGAAAATGAATTAGTACCTTTGAAAGAAATTGTAGTGAAGTCAGAAGAGGAAACAAGGTGAAGTAAGAATCATTGGATGGCACATTCAATATTAAACTTAAGTAACAAATGGGGAACTGTAATAATTCATCAAATTAAACAGGATGTCAAAAGTGAAAGAAACATTTTGAAATCAGAGAACTAGTTGTATGAATTTCAAGAGCTCAGGTGACATACCAGTACTAAACAATGAAGGGAAGGCTGAAAGATGAAAAACATTGAAGGAATATTTAGACAGGCTATACGAAAGAAAGGAATTTGTAGACAATATTAGGAATAGGGAAGAGGAAATAGGTGAGGATGAGGCTTTAAGGTATGATAATGTGTAAAGAATTTGACAGAGCACTGAATCATTTCTGTATTAAAGAGGTCATAAGTGTGAGAGAAAATCCTTGAAGTGATGAGATTCAAACAAAATTGTTTTCACTGATAAATCTTTAGTCTACCTTCAGCAACACTATGGTTGAATTAAGAGTCTGGAGACACAGTGGTGAGGTAGTTAAACTGTTGCCATATGCATCACCATACTGGTACACTGACAAATGCAGAAAAATTAAAATTATCTTTGAGAATAATATGTAAATTGTAATGCATGTATCATTACAAGTGACTAAGAAGGTTTCCTCTTTAAGCCAAAAAATGTGTTAGGAAATGGGGCTGAGATGTATAAGCCAATTCAGTGTAACAAACCTATTTGTATAAATTTTACAAGAGGATATTGCTGTATGGTATTGTACATGGAGGTAGTTTCAACAATTATGAGCAGAACTCCAGGTGGTAATAAGGTGATGCTTTGTGTCTTTGGTATACAAGGCTCTTCTGTATGCTATTGGTTGGAGTTGTTGGCTGATAAGATACAAGATTTTTTCCATGATACCATATTATATAGCTGCCATGGGGCATCCAGGATGGTTAGCATGATAGATTTGGGAAGCATGTAGAAGGTGGGAGTGCAAATGGTACGTTGACTGAGGAGGACATTGAATTAATACTCTGGCTGCAGTTATGGCACCAAGTACCCTGTACTGAGGGCCACAGCACATTATCCTCACTCCTCCACAATCTCAGTACCATCTCTCCTGTCCATTACATTTGGTCCTCTGTAGATCAGTGTGCCGCTTTCTTAGACATTGACATTGACCTGAAACTCTCTGACAACTTCTGTATTGATAGCTGTCATTCATTCCAAATCAAAATGTTTCTCTCATACTTACTAGCTACCTATGCATGGTTCATATGCAGTGTTGAGCAGTTGCTTGCCCATTATGATGCAGATGTTACTAAAGCCATTTCAGATAGTCACTATACCCCAAACCCATCCTGCAAACATGTCTCCTGCCTGATATTCACACATCCTCCAATCTTACAACTACACTGTGAAGCAGCTGCTATGAAGCACCCCCAATCCCATCAATCATCCAATATCACCATGGACTTGAACAAATTAACTGCTTGCTTTGCCAGGTCTTTGACTTCCTAAAGATAACGGCATTAACTGTGTACAACTTCACACAGTTCCGAGTGTTAGCCACTAAATAATTTATATATCTCAAAGATAATAATGGTGCTGATAAAAAGAAAACAATGAGCAATAGTGAGTAACTGGTTTATTACAAATTGTTTTAATCTATAGAATAGCCATCATCAATGCATTGCTATTGTATAGCTGAAATAAATTTGCAAAAATCAGATTGCTCATAAATGACATTGGTTGCTGCACAGAGATCCAAATGAATTCAAATATAAGTAATGGTGCAGTTACACTCCTCTGCGGTACTTGCAGAATTGTCTTTACATTTGTTGATTTTGTGATGTTGAGAACAACATGCTGAGTTCTCTCTGCTGATAAGTACATTTCTGTCTGCTGGAAACTCCTGAATTTAATCCAAAATATGATCTGATATTCAGAAAGGTTTTTTTTTTCTTTTTTTTTTTACAGTCAATAACAGTGCAGAACAGTTATAAGATGCCTTTCAGAAGTCAAGGAACATTACATAAACCTGAGTGTCATTGTCTACTGTACATGCATTCTGGATCCAATGGACAAACTGGGAAGCTGAGATTTGAAAGAGCTCTGTAGAATTAAATTGTGTTTTTGTATAGAATATTTTTATTCTCCAAATGGTTCATAAGGTCTGAAAATAAAACATGCTCCACAATTCTACAACAGACTGATGTCAATGTTATAGGCCTAGCCTGTAAATATGTGCATCTTATGAATTGTTTGCTTTTCCACTTCTTTTGTACCCTTTGTTGGTCCAAAATGCTATGGTAAACTGCAATTTGAAGGATAATATTTTCTTTCATATGAGCTGTGTATTTAAACAAGTATTTCATCCAGTCCAGCTACCTTACCACTGTTGAGTGACTTTAGTTGCTTTTCGTTTCTATACTATTTTACTTATTATCTGCCATCTCAACATTCATTCAGTGAATGAAAGGAGGTAACAGAAAAATTACAAATCACAATAAGTTAAATTAGTTTGGAAGACCAAGTGCAGTATTTTAGTATTTTCTCTGTTATCTATGCTTCCAGTGCCAGTATTGTCTCTAGGTGATTGAATAGATTTTTATTGACAAACAGACTTTATGCAAAACTTCATGGGAATTTTTGTCAGATTAGGTGAAAACTTTTTGCTTTTGGATTCACTGAACACTTCTTCAATTGCTTTCCATTAGATTCAATTTGACTTTGTTCAGTTTTTCTTAATTAAGAAGATTTTTCATTTTCTTACATCTGTGAGCAGCTCTCTTTATTATTGTAGCAATTGTGTGGCATGATTTTTAAACAGTGGCCTCTCATAATGCAAGACATAAACAACAACAGTAGAACAGCAAGTGCAACTTTATTGATACTGCTGAATAGAACATTAGCAGACAATTCATGACAAGATAAGTGAAAATACTGACAGCATACACAAAAGTGAGAGTTGACATAGAGTACACTGCACTTTATAAATGTGTGTGGTCCACCAGATGCCATTTTAGAATCTTCAGTCTCTGTTTGGTGGTCATGTAGGGTCCATTTAGCAGTAGCTCAATGCTGACTGTGTGGCTTCTGGTTGCTGATCATAGATGATCTACGTGACAATGGCTTCAACTGAGACAAGGCCACAGCCTGCCTTACTCAACACATAATAGTCTAAAATGTATTGTAAAATGCTTTACAATTATATGCATTTATGCTCCATATATTCATGAGCAGAGATGAGAATTTTATATTGACTACTGAGTTACTCTGCAATATATTTCCTGACACTTTTGCTGAGCAAGACTTCAAAGTATAATTTAGAAAATCTGTCCAGATTGCTTCTTACTCAGAATCCCACAAAAGATCATTGAGCTTTCATATAACAAAAAAAAATATTCCACTACCATTATAATACAGTCTGAACTTGCTATATATTCCAGTTTGAATTTAGGATTTCACTGCTATTCACTTCCAGCTTCAGCAACATTTCCTAATACTATATGGATATTATTAACTTTAATAAGTAAGACTAATTTTGGGACTTTATCATGTTAATTTCTGCAGTTAACCACACTAATATTATCTGTTTCTAGTCTATGAGGGTATAAGTTCTCCACTGAAAATGACATAACTAATCTTTTAAAA
Organism: Locusta migratoria; assembly: GCA_026315105.1. Lineage (NCBI taxonomy): Eukaryota > Metazoa > Arthropoda > Insecta > Orthoptera > Acrididae > Locusta > Locusta migratoria. Next base: position 75,447,001 of record CM048755.1, on the reverse strand, counting down.
GATTACAGCAGTTCATCATTGACTCTGTGATAGGTTCTACTGATACACTTCAGGATGTCCCCCTAAGATTTGTCAGGAACAAGCTACTAATATTTTGGCAGATCTTGCAATTCTTCTATAAAATGTTCTCGTGTACAAGCTGCATCATTTTGATTAAAATTCTTGAGCTTTTGATGACAAACTTCATCATCAGGAATCAAACTGACTGCTGAATTGCTGGGTGTCCTGCTTATATAGTTGCCAAGCTGCATCCAGAACCTTCAGGAGTGCCACAGAGCACGTGTGCGGAACACCAAGGTGGGCAGTGCGCTGCGAAATGACACGGCTTGTACGCCGAGAACATTTTATAGAAGAATGCCACCACAAAAGACTCTGAGGGCACATTTCAAATTCTGTTTTTATAGTTGTGATTGGCCCAAACAATTCTGCTCACGATATCTTTCATGTGACTTTCAGTGTCTATGGAAAAAGACAATGTGTTTCCCTGTTACAAACAAAATATTTATAAAATAGAATTTTACACACCCATTTTTATCAGTGTGGTGTTTTGTTGTTGATGAGTATGAAGAGGAACAGTAAATCATGAAGAACCAGCACTCCAGCAGTGGCTAAGCACTGCTGCTTTGTGGTAGTAGCTTTCAGTATGTCCCAGGGCACTGCTGTCTTTGGTGGAGTTCTATGTTTTACTGTGACTTTTAATACATGTTGTTAAAATTAATATTAGGGTAGACTGATATTAGATCATTATATCACATGGTTGCATAAAATTCCACTTTAAATATAATTTTGTTTGAAATAGGAAACAAACCATTGGCATTAAGCATAACATGAGAAACATTGTGGGCAGTATGATATCTGGACTGACTATAACTACACATTGTAAAAACAAAATGGTGAGGAAAGTTGATGAATCCTCATCTGAGAGTGTCACAAAATCATTTAAGTCTCTGGTTTATATCATCTATTTAACCCAAAGCAGAGAGCTGTAATCAACTCTAGGTACGATGCTGAAAATAGTTATCTGTACTTCTATCTTGAAATTTAGACTATACCTCTACATCATTTCAACTAACAAACTGCTTGTTGGCTTCTGTCTTGGATTCTTTTGTTGACATTTATCTGATGACTTTTCTGACATTTCACAGAATGAGTGGCTGGCATTATCAAACCTTCACCTTACATTACCAATGGCAGACTTCAGTCATGCTCACATCTGCAGATTATATGTACCTTGCACTCCAATCTCCAAGGACTTTTCTGTGGTTACTACCAGAATCACTGTAGTCTTCCTCTTGCTACCTGCATGGTCATTTGCTACAGCATGGGAATTCAGGCTTTTCTCTTTCTCGTTGAAGCTGTTGTAATGTTTGCAGTTCTTCTCTAAATAAGTGGGCGATGTTGCCCTTTTCCAGAGCATTTGATCTGTCTCACAGCACATGTTTTGCAAGGGCCAGTTTCTCTGTCTGACACAACCTGCAATACAATTTATGTTCAGTGAGCCTCATATTGACAGATCATCCATACATTACACGATAGACTATACTTCATTTAAAATATGTAGTATATACCTACATTTAAAGTGGGTTACTCTTGTCCATCATCAATCAAAGACAGTTTTTTTAAATGATTGTTATCTCAATATATGGCTGTTTCCAACCAACACTGGGAATGTATGACAGATAGGCCATGTCTGACTTTCCTTCCTCCAGTGTGTCACTTTGTACAATATTTGATTTTGTGACACTACTTCTGCTACTGGTGGATTACTCATTGTTCTTCAGAATGCTTTCTAGCTGTCGCAACTCATGTCTGAGTGCTGCAGTTCACTTATTAACTTTGAGGGCATTACTAGCATTTACATTTTCCCTTTTTTATGGTTGGTTGGAGGATTGATGGGTTGTGCAGATATCAGTCTACGTGTGTTGGCTTTTGATACTTTCCGAGTCCTAGGTTCTCACTATTCCTGATGACCAACATATCTGGAAAAGCTAACTTTTGGACATTTTCTACATCTGTAGTAAATTTTATGTTAGTACAGAGGTTGCCAAATGTCTAAGGAAGTTACTGACCTGTTCCTCACCATGACTCCACACACTGAATGTGTTGTCAACATAACTGTTCCACACTTTAAGGTTGCAAGAGACCAAGTGCAGTGTCCATATTTCGAACTGTACCATCACAAAATTCACCTCTTCTAGACAGAGTGGACTACTCGTGGCAATGCCTTCCAGCTGTTCATAGAAATCAGCATTCCACACACAATAGCTGACATAATATTTTTTTGGAACATTGTTCTTAGGAATCAGCAATATTGTTAATATAAGTTATTCCAATATAAACAGTTGTGATCACAAATGTTCAAAAAAATATTTCAGGAGCTATTTCATGTGGAATGGTGAATTTTATTATTAGAGCAGTCTCACAGCATGTATTTTGCAAGGGCCAGTTTCGCCATCTGGCCCAACCTGCAATACAGTTTAAGACAACCAGTTTTGAACTAAAATGACATCATCTTCAGGTCTAATATTCCTCAATGACCATGGAACTGTGGTGAAGTAGGTCTGTTTATTCTGCCTCTTTTCTCCACGCACCACAGACAGACCTGCTTCTCAAAGGTTCCTCGATCATCAAGGAACATTAGGTCTCAATATGTAGATTGAAACCAGTCGTCTTAAATTAAAATTAAGCATGATTATTACTGTTTATACAGAAATATCTCATGCACTAAAAGCCTGATGATATCTCCCAGTTAAAGGGAGCAGATGTAGTCCAAGGAATCAGTGAGTGGCACTTACGTAAGGCTCATAATCTGTGACCAATCTATCCAACCATTGTGCTTGTCCAGCCTGCCCTGTGCAGGCTCCATCAGCACTGACCAGTAGGGCTACCTCAGATGTCTGAATGAACAGCCAATGGCCATGCTGCAGTGATACACTGGTTCCTGTTAGATCACTGAAGTTAAGCACTGTTCGGCTTGTCTAGCACTTGGATGGGTAACCTTCCAAGCCTGCTGAGCGCTGTTGGTATGCCAGGTTCACTCAGCCCTTGTGAGGCCAGTTTAGGAGCTACTTGGTTGAGAAGTAGCAGCTCCGGTCTGGAAAACTGACAAAATGGGTGGGAGTGCAGGATGCTGACCGTGTCCCCCTCCATACCACATCTGGTGATGCCTTTGGATGGAGGATGACACAGTGGCCAGTCAGCACCTGTTGAAGCCTCAAGCTCTGTGTGGAAAAGAGTTTAGTTTAGTTTAGTATCTGAATGAACCGCTGCTCCTCCCTTTGGAAGACAACTGATAACTAAATACCCTCCGCCCCCCCCAAGAAGAAAACTGCCCCCCCCTTCCAGAAGAATAAATTATTTATACCCCTGCCTTGAAAACGGACACTTGGGCACTGTACTTATTACACCTTTGTTGTAAAAACCTATAAATGGCAGTTGAGTAACACATGGATTATAATAATTATAGGTAGCTGTGGCATGGCTAGAAAGACTTTCAATATGACATATGGTACCCCTATGAGCACTACCACAAACTACAACTGGAGGCTTGCATGAAATTATGCCACAGTTATAGCAAATGAGTATTCACTAACAAGAGTTCAAACCTCTAACACATACATAGGCTTCACCAGCACGTTGTTCACTGCATGCTATTTGTGATATGGACACACACGACCAATGTGACCTCATGAGATCACTGATGGTGTCTGGTATGAGGATATCTCAGGCAAAATGCTGGTGACATCATTAAACGGTCCGAGAGAAGCTGACACCGACCTGACTGGCGACGCAGAGGCTGCGCGTGGTGATGCACTGTACAGTTGCTCGGTGGTGTCTTTGTGAACACTAGAGGTTGTAGGAGGTACAGGCAGCTGTGGCATCTACAGAGATGGAGATGCCACTGTAACTTTATTGCTTCCCCTGTGGTGAAAAGAGACTGAGGCAATGAACACCGAGCATGCCGAGATGCTAGAGCACAACTAGTCACATTAGGTCGTCACCGTGTCTTTACTGGTGTGCACCATTTGGAGACAGTGGCCTCATCATTGCTGCACCGTAGCCAGAGAACATTTATGGTGGTTGCCTTACACCACTGCCTACACTGTACCATTAAAAACGAACAGTGGGGAAGGCAGGAACGGTGTATGAGGGCTGGATGGAATGAGTAGGTGGAGAAGTATTTTGGGTCAATGGTCCTGAAGCATTTCCTCTGAGCTATGGTCCCTGACTGGTGTGGAGTGATAAGAGCTGAGGTAATGGAAGAGAGCTTTATCTGTAGAAGAGTGAGCCATATAATGCTTCATCTGGACTTAAAATTTTTGCTGTATGGTTGGGGCTGGAAGGGAAGAGCTGCCAAATAATGAATGCCGTGACAGGCACAGAAGTCACTAAAGGAATGAGCGGTGAATTGTGGACAATTATCAGTGTCAATGACAGAGCCAGAGTAGTTGCTTCAGTGGTAATTGATGGGTACTGTACTTGTATGGAAATTTAGAATAAACATCAACAAGTTGAGGAAGGGGCCTGCAAAATTTATATTAAAATGCACACATGGATGTTCAGGAATTGGCCATGGAGAAAACGTCACACAGGGTGCTGCTTGATGAATGGCATGCCGTGAACAATCTCAGAATCAATACCGTGCCAAAATCATGCTTGCATACTAAGATTTTGTGCATGAAATACCCTGTGACCCTGATGCATATGTACTTCTTTCTTAAGAGTGGTGAGAATCAAGACTTGTGCAGAGAGCCTTCTGTCGCCAGTAGAACAACACCTACCTTTACAGGCAGTACATAACTATGGAAAATAGTTGTGTAATGGTTCAGTCAGACCACCCCTGCTCAAAACAATGAATTTCCTGACACAAGACAGGCTTAGCAGTAATAGCAGTAGCAATATGTGAATCAGTTATAGGAATCATCAACGGTGTGTTACACCTCCTCATCCAAGTGAAAACACAGATACTCATCTTGATCAAAAAGAGAATAAGGACATATGGGAAGCTGGAACAGAGCATCAGCATTTGTGGGCTGTCTCATGGGCCAAAAATGTATCTCACATTTCAAACATGACAGGTACAAAGCTACAACTGTAGGCAGTGTACATCTTTGTCACAGAGCCAAATTGATAGACTCAACAACAAAACCAACATATACAGTAGCGAATACCTCTTTTTCAAATTGTGCATAATGATGCTGTGCATTGTTGAGTGTTTTGTTGCATAAGTTATTGGATATTCAGAGCCATATTCATATCTGTGGGCCAAATTATATAAGATATATATAAAGATAACTTGATTTAATCACAGCAATGTAAAATATTCAAATAAGGGGAGTCATGACTCCCCCCATTGTTGGTACCCCCCACGATTTCTCCATTTGTTGTTGATGAATCAGTTACTGGGATGACTTGGAATGGGTCACTGACCATGACCCAATAGGTTTCTCTTTTGCTGTGTGTCCTTATTAAAATAAAATGTACATCACAAGTTCTTATAACTAAAAATAATTCTTTATTTCAATGACGATAATAATACAATACATCTCCAACAACTCTAATTTGACTACAATTTAACATTCCTTTAATCCAAATAGTGACGCCTTCCTGTTCGTCAACTATACGATGATTACGAGTTCTAACAACAAATGGCATGTTACACGAGTAATGCGATTTACCCATATCCTTATTATACACTTCAAACACTTTAAATGTCCGATAAGCAATCACATCTCTATTATTAAAACTCTCAAGTCCACCTTGCGCCTTTAAAGTATCACCGTTACCACGAACAATTGAAGCTGTACTCCAACCATTACCATGATTCGGAGTATTGTCAGCTCTAGTAACAGTAAACTGGAGAACACCACCGCAAAACACACTAGGTCCTTGCAGAAACACCTGTGCCCCTACATTATTATTTGTATTCTTAATGTCTATATTATCAATAGCCTTATACACTGTAAGACGAAAACGCCTCATCCTATGTCTACGAACCATAATGAACGTCTATCCGATCCAGAAAGACCGCGAGAGCACTCCTAATGGCCGTTTTAAAGCTACCGTGCAAGCGATTAGGCCACGCCCTATGACATCATCTTGATTTTTGCGTGGTGCGCTGCAACTTCTTTAACATAGCACACCTATCTTATCAAAGATATATATCAAGATAACTTGATTTAATCACAGCAATTATCGTAATTGAAATAAAGAATTATTTTTAGTTATAAGAACTCGTGATGTACATTTTATTTTAATAAGGACACACAGAAAAAGAGAAACCTATTGGGTCACGGTCAGTGACCCATCCCAAGTCATCCCAGTAACTGATTCATCAACAACAAATGGAGAAATCGTGGGGGGGTACCAACAATGGGGGAAGTCATGACTCCCCTTCTTAGAATATTTTACATTGCTGTGATTAAATCAAGTTATCTTGATATATATCTTTGATAAGATAGGTGTGCTATGTTAAAGAAGTTGCGGGAGTGTCCTCGCGCCTGCGTATGTAGGTATCCTGCAATCACATGTGGCGCACGCTGCACTATGCTTACATGCAGCGCGCCGCGCAAAAATCAAGATGATGTCATAGGGCGTGGCCTAATCGCTTGCACGGTAGCTTTAAAAGGGCCGTTAGGAGCGCTCTCACAGTCTTTCTGGATCAGATAGATGTTCATTATGGTTCGTAGGCATAGGATGAGGCGTTCTCGTCTTACAGTGTTTAAGGCTATTGATAATATAGACATTAAGAATACGACTAATAATGTAGGGGCACAGGTGTTTCTGCAAGGACCTAGTGTGTTTTGCAGTGGTGTTCTCCAGTTTACTGTTACTAGAGCTGACAATACTCCGAGTCATAGTAATGGTTGGATTACAGCTGCAATTGTTCGTGGTAACGGTGATACTTTAAAGGCGCGAGGTAGACTTGAGAGTTTTAATAATAGAGATGTGATTGCTTATTGGACATTTAAAGTGTTTGAAGTGTATAATAAGGATATGGGTAAATCGTATTACTCGTGTAACATGCCATTTGTTGTTAGAACTCGTAATCATCGTAGAGTTAAGTGTTACACCTCCTCATCCAAGTGAAAACACAGGTACTCATCTTGATCAAAAAGAGAATAAGGACATATGGGAAGCTGGAACAGAGCATCAGCATTTGTATGCTGTTTCATGGGCCAAAAATGTATCTCACATTTCAAACATGACACATACAAAGCTACAACTGTAGGCAGTGTACATCTTTGTCACAGAGCCAAATTGATAGACTCAACAACAAAACCAGCATATACAATAGTGAACACCTCTTTTTCAAATTGTGCATAATGGTGCTGTGCATTGTTGAGTGTTTTGTTGCATAAGTTATTGGATATTCAGAGCCATATTCATATCTGTGGGCCAGATTGGGATGCGCCCATGCTCAGAACCGGATGATGGGTCTGATAGATGTCTAAGCAAGGTGTGGACTATTAAATTGGCTTTCAGCTGCATGAAAGCACTTTCACACTGAGAGGTTCTCTAAAACTATGATTTTGCTAAGTTGCACTTTAAGTCATCATTCTGAAAACTCTCGATCCAAGTAAATAAATTTTAGAAATATTTGTTGGTGGAATCACCCGTCACCACAATATCATCCCAATAATTTATACAACCAGAAATAGATGTTACCAACTGCTGCAGGAAACATTGCACTATGCCAGGTGCACTAGCAGCATCAAGAAAAAGCTGCTGATAATGATAAACTGTGAAAGGTATGCTACCTATCAAAATTTCTTATATTTTTCATCCAAGGAGACTTGGTGATACACTTCCAACAAGTTGAGGTTAAAGAAGTACTTGTCAGCTTCAAGTCTGGCAAGCAGCTCATCCTGGTGAGGCAGAGGATATGTGTCTGTAATAGACTGGTCATGTACCATAACCTTGAAGTCACTACACAGACACATGTTGCCACTCAGCTTTCATCCAGCTACCAGAGGAGAAGACCGCTCACTAGAGAATAGGGACTGAATAGCCACAGATGATATAATTGTATCAGGTTCTGCTTTAACTCAGTCATACAAGGCTACTAGTATAGGTACACCCAGAAACACACACAGTACAGGATTCAATCTGCATCTCTGATGCGAGACACTTGATGACTGACATATCTCTGTCCCCAAGTACATTGGCCATTGCCCTTCCATCAGTGAGCCCATTTCCCAGGAGTTTGTGTTTAGCCTTTGTATGTGCTGTTTACTAGTTTTATATATAGATATCATGGTTATCACTATGCATCCCCGCCTATAGAACTCCCTCATTGGTGACCCCAAAGATGAATGTTCATTTTCACATGATTCAGTACCTACACACCAACAGCATTGGGAAATACAGTAAATTTTCAACATTTCTGTCTTACAGACAGTGGATGTACTGCCTCTGCAATGCTTCCATGTGGAGAGTGACTTAGGCCTACAACCTCGGCTGCTTCAAAGTGCTGCACAAACAACCACTGGACTGCTTCTGAGCTACTTTAATGTGAATTCATCTGATTTATTCAGTATGTTGCAATGTGGCTTTTGTGAGGATAACTACCCAAACAATGACACTGGCTTCATCTCACCAGATGTGTATCAATGTGTGCATTGTTTACACAACAGACAGTTTTAGAGTGTTTTCGCCTTCAGTAAATGAACAAGTATCAGGGCCTAAATGTACCCTTCACCCTCTGCATACCCATCAGACATTTTTTCACAATGGGTTCAATGTGAACTTTACACACTCCCCCATTCCAAGTGTTCTGTGCCACGAACTATGGTGTTGCATTCTCACGCATGAGTGATATGTTTCCACAAGACTCCTTTCCATTTTGTCAACCATGTTCCACATCCTGGGCCATGTCTGTTTCACCAGACTATCTGTAGTCTGTTTGATCTTGCAAACCCACACGGCTTCCTTCTATGTGGATCCACAATTGGCTCGTACCATCCTTCTGCCTGTTTTTTCAACACTTCTGAGTGTTCCTGCTGTGCCGGACAAATGTGTTGTTTGCCGGTCAGTTCCTGCCTTTCAACCGCCATTTTCCCAAGTGCTACACCAGTTCAGGACACCTACACCTTGTCATGAGATCCCCACAACATGCAGCAGACCAGATAACCCCATCATCCCCTCCACTCATGGCTCTTGAAACTCCCTCTACTTTCTAGTTCCTGTGCCTCATCACACACCTACACCAACACATCTACCTGATCTTTGATTTGGTTAGGTCAACTCCAAAATCAAATAAGTACACCAATGCCAAGCAGATAATTCTTAAGCATGTGTCATGCATTCTGGACGAGACTATCTACCACATACTGCATGAGTAGGTCCTCGGCAACAGGATGCCGTTGCAACTCTGGACCTGCATGCAACTCACGGCTAACGATAGTCTCATTTCAGACAATACTCTACTGACTGTCTGGACCACCTTGCTTCCTGACATCCATATGGCACTCACCCAGCATGTGCTGGATTCTGTAGGAAACCAAGTCCACACTGCTGACTCAGTATACTCTATGTACCTACAACAAGAATGTGTGCTAGACCTCACAGATGCTATCCTGAAAATAGTATGCTGCCCTGCCATAGGATGTGGATCCTGCTCATCGACTGCCAAATGACCTCTCAGCAAGCCATGAACCCATCCTATGATCCTGAAAGTCCAATGATCCTGCTGTCTTTCCCACTAAAGACTCAACCTCACTATCCATACTGTTGGTTTCACATTACATACCGGTCAGTTGCCAGAAACTGTCGCCCCCTGTGCCAGTAACCAAATGCCAACCACAGGTGGATTTAGGCCCTGCCCCCCTGTGATCACTCTGACAGGCGCCTACTGATGCTACACTCAGTCCAGAACTCAGCCTCTGGGTGTGTCCACCTCTACATACAAGATTCGTCCACCTGGATGAACTTTCTGATCAACAGAAGTGCTGATGTCTCACTTGTACTGCCCTCCACACGCCAGCCGGCCCGTACTATCCTACACATCATCAACGACATGCATCTCATGTCTACTGGTTCTGCTACATTTACACAACAGGTTACCTATCATAAGAATTGACTTTCTCGTTCCCCCCACCCATCATCTTTCCCCTCACACCATTCTAGTTCTGTGTACCACCACTCCAGATTAAAATTGTGTGCCAGATTCGGGATTTGAACCTGGGACCTTTGCATTTTGTGGGCAAGCACTCTACCATTTGAGCTATACTGTCATGCTTCAGTGTGTTCTCACAACTTTACTTCTGCGAGTACCTCGCCTCCTATTTTCCAAATGAAGCCTAAGAAAGTCCCTGATGGTTTATGCAGCTATAGATCTCTTTATTTACATCAATTCCATGCACTGCAAGCGTCGAAAGCACTGTGTTGACGTGGTCGGTATGTCATCTGGTGTGGATGGCACAGAGCTAAAGCAAGCTCAGCCAGACTTGTCAGATCACTGTGCCAGCTTGCTGTTTTCAAACTGGAGCTGGAGCACTTTGGCATGATCATCGAATCAATTACACATAACGAAATGTTACAGTGCAGACAAGAAAGAATATTTATGGACTAAGTAAACTTGTGTATGTGTCAGGACAAAGATGGGGGGACAATTTAATTTTGGAACTTCCTGGCCGATTAAAATTTGTGCCGGAACCAGTATTCGAACCTGGGACCTTTGCCTTTTGTGGGCAAGCAATCTAGCACCTGAGCTATCCCTGCCCACTTCACAGTCCATTCTCATAACTTTACTTCTGCCAGTACCTTGCCCTCTACATTCCAAATTTTACAGAAGTTCTGCAAACCTTGCAGTACTAGCAATCCTGGAAGAAAGTATATGGTGGATACATGGCTTAGCCAACGCGTAAGGGTTTTTATCCTAAATGAAATTTTCACTGTGCAGCGGACTGTGTGCTGATATCAAACTTCCTGGCAGATTAAAACCTTTGCTTTTCACAGGGAAATGCTCTACCATCTAAGATATCCCGGCATGCTTCATGGTCCATCCTCACAACTTTCCTTCTACCAGTACCTTGCCTTCTCTCTGGAAACATCCCTTAGGCTGTGGTAAAGCCATGTCTCTACCATATCCTTTCTTCCAGGATTGCTAGTCCTACAAGGTTTGCAGAACTTCTGTAAAATTTGGAATGTAGAGGGCAAGGTACTGGCAGAAGTAAAGTTATGAGAATGGACTGTGAAGTGGGCAGGGATAGCTCAGGTGCTAGATTGCTTGCCCACAAAAGGCAAAGGTCCCAGGTTCGAATACTGGTTCCGGCACAAATTTTAATCGGCCAGGAAGTTCCAAAATTAAATTGTCCCCCCATCTTTGTCCTGACAGATACACAAGTTCACTTAGTCCATAAATATTCTTTCTTGTCTGCACTGTTACATTTCATTATGTGTAATTGATTCGACGATCATGCCAAAGTGCTCCAGCTCCAGTTTGAAAACAGCAAGCTGGCACAGTGATTTGACAAGTCTGACTGAGCTTGCTTTAGCTCTGTGCCATCCACACCAGATGACATACCAACCACGTTAACACAGTGCTTTCGACGCTTGCAGTGCATGGAATTGATGTAAATAAAGAGATCTATAGCTGCATAAACCATCAGGGACTTTCTTAGGCTTCATAGTTTCTGCTCTTGGGATCCAAGGATAAGGGTGATAAATTATTACCATAAACACATACCGGCAGCTGCCAAAGTGCAGGACACACACAAATGCCCAACCACTTGGTTAGAGCCCATGAAACAGGCATTTGAATGGTTGAAAGACTTACTGCGTCATGCAGTTATGATAGCGCACCTAAACCCAACTGCCTACTCTGGTGTGCCTCCCAGAGGTGTATTCTCAAAAGAGCGAAGGAGCGGGACAAGGCCAAGATACGTTACAATCTGGCAGGCTACATGATCATCAGGGGCAGTGGTTGATGATCATAAACTATAAGTAGGTCTTTATATTGCTTATCATCTATAATAATGTGTTACATCACCAATTATTTCAGAATATCCACATTTATACTTTGCAAATCGTGAATTTTTCCGACGTCTGCTGCTCCCGGAAGATGGACAAATGATCTGCAACACATGAAAATTTGTGCCAGACCAGGACTTGAACCTGGGTCTCCCGCTTTTCGCGAGTGGCCGCCTCAACCACTCGGCCACCCGTGCACGCTTCCCGGCCAGACCCAAACTTCCATGTGCTGCACTTGTCTCTTTGCCTCACATGCTCACACATGATATAGTGTGAGTTCCGCAAGAGGGAGAGGCACATTTCTATCACCATAAGCCTGTCATGGCGTTAATTTTTATTATTATATAACATAATAACACCGTAATTCATAATAATAAACATTAATGCCATGACAGGCTTATGGTAGTAGAAATGTGAGGGAATAGGCATTCTGAAGAAATGTGAGGGATTCACACTATATTGTGTGCAAGAATGTTAGGCAAAGAGACAAGTGCAGCACATGGAAGTTTGGGTCTGGCCAGGGAGCGGGCATGAGTGGTCAAGTGGTTAAGATGACCACTCGTGAAAAGCGGAAGACCCAGGTTCGAGTCCCAGTCCGGCACAAATTTGTATGTGTTGCAGATCGTTCGTCCATCTTACAGGAGCAGCAGACGTCGGGAAATTTCACAATTTGTGAAGTAGATACATGAATAAAGTTATCTCTGTGGCAGATCACCGCGAACGTCTGTTCCTTGGAACAGACATAATAATATTTTAGAATAAACACCAAAACCTTTATACCAAATGGCAACTGACTCTATTTCATAGTTGTAATAACAAAGGGCCCACACCCACGAACCACAGACATTGCCGAGGTGGGGTGGCTTGCGTGCCTCAATGATGCATATAGCTGTACCATAGGTGCAACCACAGTGGAGGGGTATCTGTTGAGAGGCCAGACAAACATGTGGTTCCTGAAGAGGGGCAGCAGCCTTTTCAGTAGTTACAGGGGCAACAGTCTGGATGATTGACTGAGCTGGCTTTGTAACATCAGCTAACATGGCTTTTACTGCGAACGGCTTAAATCAAGGGAAAACTACAGTCGTTACTTCTCCCGAGGACATGCAGCTCTACTGTATGACTATATGAGGATGGCGTCTTCTTGGGTAAAATATTCCGGAGGTAAAATAGTCCCCCATTCGGATCTCCGGGCGGGGATACTCAGGAGAATGTCATCATCAAGATACACAAAATAGGCATTCTACAGGTTGGAGCGTGGAATGTTCTAACCCTTAATCGTGTATGTAAGCTAGAAAATTTGAAAAGAGAAATGGATAGTTTAAAGTTAGATATGGTAGGGATTAGTGACGTTTGGTGGCAGGATGAACAGGATTTCTGGTCAGGTGAGTACAGGGTTATCAATACAGAATCAGTTGGTGGTAATGCAGGAGTAGGTCGATCATGAATAAGAAAATAGGAATGTGGGTAAGTTACTACGAACAGCAATAGTGAACGCATTATCGTAGTAAAGATAGACACGAAGCCAACACCAACCACAGTAGTGCAAGTTTATATGCCAACTAGCATGGCCGATGATGAGGATATTGAAATAAAGGTATGAGGGGAGAAAAGAAATCATTCAGAAAGTTAAGGGAGATGAAAACTTGATTGTGATGGGGGACTGGAACTCAGTAGTAGGAAAGGGAAGAGAAGGAAATGTATTAGGTGAATATGGACTGTGAGAAAGAAATGAAAGAGGAGATCGCTTGGTAGAATTTTGTACAGAGCACAATTTAATGATCACCAACACTTGGTTTAATCATCATGAAAGAAGGCTGTATACGTGGAAGAGACCAGGAGACACTGGAAGGTACCAGATTGATTTTATAATGGTAAGGAATAGATTTAGAAACCAGGTTCTTAACTGTAAGACGTATCCAGTGGCAGATATCGACTCTGACTATAACTTATTGGTTATGAACTGCAGATTGAAACTTAAGAGACTGCAGAAAGGTAGAAAAGTTAGGAGATGGAACCTGGACAAATTGAAGGAACCAGAGGTGGCTGAGAGTTTCAGAGGGAGCATTAGGCAAGGATTGGCTGAAGCGGGGTAAAGTAATACAGTAGAAGAAGAATGGGTAGCTCTGAGAGATAGGGTAGTGAAGGCCACAGAGGACCATTTAGGCAGAAGGACAAGGCCTAATCAAAATCCCTGGATAACACAGGATATACTGACCTTAATTGATGAGAGGAGAAAATATAAAAATTCAGCAAGTGAAACAGGAAAAATGGAGTACAAACGTCTGAAAAATGGGATTGACAGGAAGTGCAGACTGGCTAAGCAGGAGTGGCTAGAGGACAAATGCAGAACTGTAGAAGAATGCATAACCAGGAGAGACATAGATACTGCCTACAGGAAAATAAAAGAGATATTTGGAGACAAGAAAAGCAGTTGTATGAATATCAAGAACTCAGACGGAAAACTGATTCTAAGCAAAGAGGGGAAAGCTGAACTGTGTAAAGAATATTTTGAGGGCCTATACAAAGGAAATAAACTTGAAGGCAATATTCTAGAAATGGAAAACAAAGTGGAGGAAGATGAGATAGGAGATATCATACTGCGAGAAAAATTTGACAGAGCGCTGAAGGACTTGAGTCGAAACAAGGCCCCTGGAGTAGATGATATTCCATCTGAACTGCTGACATCGTTAGGAGAGCCAGTTGTGAAAAAACTGTATCACCTGGTATGCAAAATGTCTGAGACTTCAAGAAGAATATTGTAATTCCAATTCCAAAGAAAGCAAGTGCAGACAAGTGTGAAATTTACAGAACTATCAGTTTAATAAGTCTTGGTTGCAAAATACTAACACGAATTATTTACAGACGAATGGAAAAACTTGTGGAATCTGACCTCGGGGAAGATCAGTTTGGATTTAGGAGAAATTTAGGAACATGGGAGGCAATACTCACATTACGACTTATCTTGGAAGATAGGCTCAGGAAAGGGAAACATATGTTTTTAGCGTTTGTAGATTTGAAGAAAGCTTTTGACAATGTCAACTGAATACACTCTTCCAAATTATGAAGGTATCAGGGGTAAAATATAGGGAGCGAAGAGTTATATTCAACCTATACAAAAACCAGACACCAGTTATTAGAGTCGAAGGGCAAGAAAGGGACGCAGAGGTTGGGAATGGAGTAAGACGGGGTTGTAGCCTTTCCCCAGTGTTGTTCAATCTGTACATTGAACAGGCAGTGAAGGAATGGAAGGAGAAATTTGGAGAGGGCATTAAAGTGCAGGGAGAAGAAATAAAAACTTTGCGGTTGGCCGATGACATAGTAATTCTGTCAGACACTGCAAAAGATATGGAAGAGCAATTGAATGGAATGGACATTGTCTTGAAATGAAGATATAAGATGAACATTAACAAGAGTAAAACGAAGGTAATGGAATGCAATGTCAGAAAATCAGGCGATGCTGAAGGAATTAGACTAGGTAATGAGATAATAAAAGTAGTAGATGAATTTTGTTATTTGGGTAGCAAGATAACTTCTGATGGCTGAAGTAAAGAAGATATAAAGTGCAGAATGGCTATGGGAAGAAAAGCATTTCTGAAGAAGCGAAATTTGCTAACATCAAATATTAATTTAAATGTTAGGAAGTCCTGTCTGAAAGCATTTGTCTGGAGTGTAGCATTGTATGGGAGTGAAATGTGGACGATAAGGAGTTCAGATAAAAAGATGATAGAAGCTTTTGAAATGTGGTGCTACAGACAAATGATGAAAATTAGATGGGTAGATCATGTAACTAATGAGGAGGTGCTTAACCGAATCGGGGAGAAAAGGAGTTTCTGGCATATCCTGACTGATAGAAGGGATAGATTGGTTGGACACATTTTGAGACATCAAGGAATTGTCAACTTAGCATTAGAAGGAAGCGTGTGGGGTAAAAATCATAGAGGGAGACCAAGGGACAAATATAGTAAACATATTCAAAAGGATGTAGGCTGCCGAACGTATTATCAGATGAAGAGACATGCACAGGGCAGGGTAGCGTGGAGAGCTGCATCAAACCAGTCTGCTGTCTGAAGACCACAACAACAACAATAACAAAGGGCATATTATACATCAAATATGATTTACCATAGTCCTTATTACCAAGTTTCACAATATTAAAAGTATGATAGGCTATCAAATCACTGCTATTAGTACTCTCCAATCCACTAACTGCTTTTACTGTGCTTCCATTACAACAAAGAACTGCAACAGTCAACTTTTCATTTCCATGTTGAACAGTCTCCTTATTAAAAATTGCAAAATTCATAACACATCCACAAAACAGCAATGGACCTTGCATAATAACTTGTGCACTTGTATTACTATTGGAATCTATCTTCAAATTGCCAATTGCTTTATACACTGGAGCACAATTTCTTCTGTATCTCCTGTTATGTGGCATGTTATTCACCTGATCAATTCGTGACAACTGATGCCATCTTTCTGATTTCATGCCTTAAGTGGGTATTACACAACCAATTGCTGTGCTGCAAAAGGTAGAGGTCTAGCATGATAGCCATCTAGTGGCAGGTCAGGAGGAACTACCGCCCAACCACGATTATTAACAGACACTTTATCCGTGCACTAAAATAGAGACTAGTTGTAAACTCCCATGAATTGATGCATGCGCACTAGGCAGCACTAAAGCACGCATGCACAGAGGCAGGTACTACAGTAAGCTTCCTGCTTGTTATTTGTGTATGATTTTCATGGTTAGCACTAATTTCAGACTTCTATGTTATGGATTTTGCTGATTTTTTCAGTTAGTAGATTTTCATAAATTCAGTATTTTTTTTTATTTTATTTTATTTTATTTTATTTTATTTTTTTTTTTTTTTTTTGGGTCCTGGGGGGGTTTCTATCCCCCTCATCCCCCCCCCCCCATAGTTACACCACTGATATGAATGAACAATTATAAGAGGTCAGTTTTCATTGCATTTCATGCACGTTATTGGTGTCTATTGTGCATGTATGGATTTGCACCAGGGGTATCTGCCATGCATCATTTTAATAGGTTTACGTGAAGCAGTATGTAGTTGTAGATAATCATGACCGGGGTGTTGCTGCATAGGTGTACGCCTCAGATGTAATAAGGACTATGGTAAATCGTGTTTGACGTCTAATATGCCCTTTTTTATTAGAACTATGAACCACCACAAGATCAATGAAATGGAGACAGTTGCCATTTGGTATAAAGGTTTTGGTGTTTATTCTAAAATAAAGATGATTTGTGATGTAACACATTATTATAGATGATAAACAATATGAAGCCCTACTTATTTGTGTTTCATTTTGCTCTTTATCATGACAGATGTAAGTGATGCAAGCCAATACCTAAACAATATTCAGCCATTGCAATTGTCCCCAAAAACATTAAACCAGTCCTAGAAAAAAATGCTCAGCTTTCAAATGTGAGCTGTTAGCAGTATATGAGGCAGTGAAGCATTTCAGGCTCTTGGTGAAGGGATTCTCATTTTATATTCTCATAGACCAGAAGCCCTTAGTGGACACTATACGGAACCCCCCACGGACCCGCCTTAGCGCCACTTCTGCCACTTTCACTCTGTGTGCTAGTTCACTACGTTTGTAAGCCACATTAAAGGTACAAAAAATATTGTAGCATATTTCTTGTCTTGTATCAATAGGGTGTCATCCCAGGTTAACCTATCTAATCTCACACAACTCCAAGCCAGGGACATTGTCACACAACACATCACTACTGACTTTTCCACTGCCTTGCACTTTATGAAAACTGCTTTTTCTGGTGTCACAGGTGACGTTTGCTGTGATGACTCCACCGGAACATTACACCCAGTCCTGCTGACATCCCTTGGCAAGCTGTTGTCCATGCTACCACATGTACACCCCCCCCTCCTCACTCACATCAACATCATTGGGCCTCCCCAACCCCTCTGACAGCCAGCACTATTTACTCACGGTGATGGACTGCACTATGCACTGGGTGCTTGGAACCCCCTGATGCCCATAATTTCAATGTAGATCACCCAATTGATCTTCCCAGCTATTTTAACCACAGACCAATGCCAGCAGTCTGAACTGGCAATCTTTTCAAACATATGCCTGCTCTGCGGAATTAAAAACATTCACACTATGGTGTACCATCTGCAGAGCAATGACAACATAAAGTGCTGGCATTTCTCACTTAAGACAGCTCTCACATGTCACGGCCCACTTTGGACTGAATCTCTGCCTCGGGTACTCCTTTGCCTATGCAGTATCTTTAAAACTGACTTATAAGGTTTAGTGTCCAAATGTGTATACAGACAAACATTAGTGCTCCCTGGTGCACTTTTCTGCCCTTCTCCAGTTCCCCCTTTCTCTGAGATCCCCCACACTCGTCAATCGAGTCCACTCATATTGTGTATTGCATGCATGATTTCTGTGACAAATTTTTATTGAGATGAGGTTCAACAGCCGTAAGATATTTAAGGAAATGCATAGTGTAAACCATCAGCTGTTTATTATTTTTTTAAACTTCTACCGGTTTCGGTTATAAACCATCTTCACGGAAGACTATTAAATAAAAATACAGAAACAGAATTGTACACAAGCTGAAATAAAATACATCATATAACGCAGTATTTTCATGTAGTAAGTACTTACGAACTAGACAGACTGATTAAACAGGTGCATTATATGCCTCCTTATGCATACTGGCATGCATGTCACACAATGAAATAAATAAGACGTCACTAGGCATAAAGTCTTGATTAAAAACATAAAAGCAATGCCAGGCTGTGTGATGGTGAACCAAGGTCTATTACAAGAGGACCTAACACAACTATTGAACACATAAATGAGATAAAATTAGCGATGATCAAAGTATACATGGCGTGAAAATGGTATATCTTAGGCAACCATCATAGCTTATATCTTTGACAAGGTGTCATGGTGACATGTTACAGAAAGCAGTATGTAAACATTACAAAAATAACAGGATGGATTATGAAAACAATAAAAATGTGTAGTAACAACAATTATCTGTCAAAATATAAAAGTAAGTGAACAAAGTATACATCAAAGACCTAATGTTAAGAAATAAAGCAAACATAACCCAATAACAGGATCGTAAAATCGTAATTAGTTTATGTATAAGTAGGCCAGAGGCTACTAATGAGCATAGTGGATAACACAATATGTCAAAATTATAATACATATGGATACATTTTTCAATGAACATGATCTGATATATTATGAACAAGAACAAAGTAGCATTAAATGAAGTAAACATGTAAACCTTAGGCTACGTAACATAATAGCTAGAGCATAAAAGGGGCAGGGTGTCACAATTACATAGTTCAGGGTGTAAGTGATTACATTAAATATGGATATAGCATCCAGCCACATCAAAATGTAATACAATTATGTCAAAAAATAAGTGCATTAATTTGGCATGTAGACCTTAAGCATGTAGTACACATGATTAAGTGCATATGACAATATATGTATTGGCACATATCTAACAGAACAGAAGTACATAGGATGATTTATTAACATAGTATGTAATTAGCCATAGGGTTGCATATGAATAGATAAGGAACATGATATAGCAGTAGGAGTGTATGACGATACAAATGTATATACATCTGGTTATATAAGTTCTTGTAGATGTTCTTATCAGTGCCTGTGTAACTATACATGCTAGCTAACTATGACCACATTTTTAATTTATACATCATTTTTAGTGTACCATTTTGTAACTACCTTTTTATTTTATAGTTATGATGCTTTCTATGACATCCTGTCGATAGCTATTAATGTGACATTCCTCTAGCATATTAAATGGTTAGCATTATATATCTAATACAATAGCACATGTACCATTCACCCCTCTGATGGATTATATCTTTACACAGTAATGGTTTCTACCATACTGCCAACCTGGCATTTAAGATTTCTCTAATGTATCAACTACTTACCATCTATGTATTTCAGTACACAGTACATGTACTATGTATCTTTCTGATGGGTTATGTCTCATTTACATAACATGTTTTCTACCATACTGCTAACCTTATAATTATCTTCACTATGACTGTTTTATATTAAAGTATTTTGTCCAATTGATATTTGTGTAACCCAAGTACTATGTACTTCACTAATGGATTCTGTACCCGACTTGCATATCAATTGTTCCCCTAAACTAATGTCCCATGTTCTGTATGGCATTTCAACTGCAGTTTTAGCATATAATTTAATGTATAACAGTTCCAATGGTTACATCCCAATATGTTAGTGAGAGACCATTTATGGTCTTTCACTTACTTCATTAGTATATCTTATGTAATACATAAAGCACCTTTTTTATTTACTATGTCTGTATATGTTGCAACCTATTGTCTCCTCAATGATGATTCTCATCCCTATGTATTTTTACCCATGATATATTACTTTGTGTTAAGTCAATATTTTATTATCATATGCATTCCTACCTATACCGTGATAATACAAAATAAGCTGTCCTTCTCTGAACTTTTTATACATTGCCCATCAGTCCCACAAGGTGGGGATCCCACTGTATGCAGCAATACTCCAAAATAGGTTGCACAAGTGTGGTTTGAGCAGTTTCTTTAGTAGCACTGTTGCTTCTTCTAAGTGTACTGCCAATGAAACATAGATGTGTTCTTTCCAATTTAAGTTGTTTGTAATTGTTACTTCTAGGTATTTAGTTAAATTTATGATCTGTAGCTTTGACTGATTTATCATTTAAATGAAGTTTAACAGATTTCTTTTAGTGGTCATATAGATGAATTCACACTTATCATTATTAAGAGTCAACTGCCAATTTTTCCATCATGCTGATACCTTATCTAAATCATTTTGCAGGTGCTTTTAATCTTCTGGTGACTTTACTAACTGATAAATGACAGAATCATCTGCGAACAGTCTAAGAGAACTACTCAGATTGTCTGCTGAATAATTTGTAAAAATAAGGAACATTAGGGTCCCTATAACACTTCTCTGGGGAACGCCAGATATCACTTCTGCTCTACTCGATGACTTTCTATCAGTTACAACATACTGTGTCCTTTCTGACAGGAAATCACGAATCCAATCGCACAGCTTTGGTAACTACCATAAGCAGGCATGTGATTAGTAGATGCTTGTGAGGTACAGTGTCAAAAGGCTTTTGGAAATCTCATGTGAGTATAGAGCTAGCTATGTTTCACAAGAACGATACTTTCCTCCTCCCCCCCTCCCCCCTCATTCTGTAATGGGTACTCCATACTGGGGGGGGGGGGAGGGGTCTCTATTTGATCTTCACTCCGATGTGAGAGACCTGATTACTGATATATCTCTGCCCCCATGTATTTCAGCCTATGTCCTGCCAGTACAAGCTCATTTGCCAGGAATCTCTGTTGGTTAATAATAAACTGTTTGCGAGGGGAAAGTGCAAAAAGATTAGAGACAGAACGACAAACTAACCAAAACTGCAGCACGACTGCACAATAAAGTCTCGTCTTCGATTAGTTTAGTTAGTGATTAGTGATATAGGGCGCTCAATGTCGAGGACATCAGCGCACGTCTTCGAAAACTGCACATGTTAAAACATAAACAGAAACTGCTGTACTGTTTGTAATTTATCCTAGAGGTATGATTGTGCACAGTTCCTGCCTTTTCCCTGCATATACAACAAATAAATAAAATATTCAAAGTTCTGAAAGATGAGGGTGTGTAAATCAAAACATCAACACTATTTCAGTTCAAATGATGTAGTTAAGTTTATTTCTAATTTTTTAATCCCTGATGGCTGATGCCTCTGGCCTCTGGCACATTTAATTTAACACTGTTCATAGCTCGTGAGCCCCCATAGATAAAATGTTATTTGTCACTGACTGTTTTAGTGTTTTGACGCTATCAAAACCAAAGTACTTTTACTATTCACTTTGTCTCTCCACAATTAGCACTATTTCAAGACACAAATTCACACGGTAACTTTCCGGCGAACTAATATCTCAGCATGTACTTCAATACGCTCTTCAGCAAGCTACCTCTAAGTAAACACACGCACTCCTTCTTATTGCAGCTACAAAAAATCTTCCACCTCGATAAACTTACACACGTTGAAATCGTTGCACTGACTGATGTTGTGGCCCACCTCGGACACACATACACACACACTGAATCGAGATAAATACTGCCGTCGTACCGGCGAGTAACAGAGCCTCCGGCCAAGTGCTCGGAACACTGACTCGTCTCCACAAACAAACACAGGGCCAACTCGAGGCACAGACCGACTCAGCCCCCACACAGGTAAACTACCCTCCGACTGCCCCGTACAAAGGCCGCGTGCGCCCTTTTATGTGCGCTAACTGGTTTTACCCCTACATCATCAAATTCCCAGCCTGAACTGCCCAAAGCCTAGCCAAGACGCACAGAGTTCAGCCACATACATTTCTAACATTTGTTTTAAAATTGCAATAGTTATGAAATACATGAAATAATATTTGCTTATACACTTACGTGAACATACACATACTTGCATAAGTTATTTGAATTGTATACCTGCACATATGATTGGTATTCTATTTAAATGAACATTTAACATAAAAATTACATACTATTTACAGGGATATCATATGAAATAATTATTGAAATAACTTTATATGCAAACATTGCCATGCTATCTGTGTAATTGTCTTGGATATAAATATGGTAGTGACTGGTATGTTATTTTTCTCATAATTAAAATGCGTTTTCTGCATCAGATCAACACCTCTCGTAAAATATATTCATATTAGCAGATGCATATTGACAGAATAAATAATGTGAGCCCACGCTCATCTTTGTATCACAGTTGTATAAATATTAACATGTGAAATCGTTACATATTTATTTAATGTTTGCTGTATGCCTGAGTTACAGTTCAAATTACCAATTTATTGTTCATTAAATTATTTATTAAGCATCATGTTATCAGTGAGGCCCATAGAGGTTCCTCAGTACATAGTATTGCTACAAATTCAAGTAATGTTTGAATATTTTATACTGCGCTGGACTCTGCACCTCGGCCGGTAGCTCCCACAGCACTCCCCCTGGTAGGACTTAGCCTAGACTTTCCTAATCCAGGAAAAACAACTATCTACTGGCCTCTCCTCTGCCTCAAGCCCACAGCGCTCACCAACATAAGAAAATTCTGTCCATGGCCTAACTATAAACGTTGCTTCCAAAATAAATGTTATCTTACTTAATACATATACGGTAATCTCACATGTTGCAGACATATATTGTTATTATCATTAGGCAACTCTGCTTATGGAACTCCCACAACAGTAAAGCTATCATCTTCAAAGTAATATGTGATTCAAAACTGATAACAACCATAGATTATCAGAAAAAATGAGAAGAATTCACAGTACCAGTTTTATAGTTGTTGATATGGAAATTCATCAGAAAAAAGATGTTGAGTTGGTTTTGTTCTAGGAGGCAATCCAATTATGATAATGTAGAAAGATATAAAAAAGCCAAGATCGCTGATCATCAATTTTTATGATCACTCACTGTGATAATTATGTTTTATTATAATGACATAGTGCACGTATGCACTGTAAATTATTATATAACAACTGATTGACATTACAAGATTATGGCCTTGTAAAATATTTTATTTGACCAGATGATGCTGACATAGTTCAGCGAAACCGGTCATTGTAAATAAAAATTGATGATCAGCGATCTTGGCTTTTTTATATCTTTCTACATTAGAAAAAAGATGAGCAGTGTCCAGGATAGAGAGATCAGACACTCTAAACACATCAAATCCACATAAATTTTCTGTGCCTGCACTATATGCAACAAGGAAAGTAAAAGATAAAATTTCATATTTTTATCTGGTAGAAACTATAATTTTCCCTAGAACAGGAATGTTCTGCTTTGTTATAATTCGCAAAGTGCAGAGTTACTGCAGGTGATGCAGGAGAAGCCAATTCCTCATACTTTTGAGAATTTACATGTGTCCATTTACTTATGCAGGTCCCTGTTAAACACTTTCACATTGATAATTGTTTGAATTTGATAGCACTGGTGTTAAACACATTGGTTTTAAGCACTGGTGTTGTGTACATATCTGTATCCAAAGTAGTTGACTAAGACTGACAGATGATATATGACCTTGCGTCCTTATACTGTCATTAAATGCCTGAAGTTGTACACTTTTTAAGTGAATGAATTTTCTGGACATGCAGATATAGGGCATTGTATGTAAATGATAATTTTTACTGTTTTCTGTGACTACTAATGTCAGTTTTTCAGTGAAAAAGTGATAATTTTTTTGGTTGTAGCTTTCAGAAGAGAATGTTTTGGAAATGTATATAGGAGGACTATTCAGAGACAGACTTACCATTGTGTTTAATGATCCTCCACATAGACTGGAGTTGTATAATAATACAATTGCTCTTGAACGTTTTGGAAATTATGTGATGGAGTTATGCAACCTATTTGGCTCTTTACCAAGAATAAACCCACCTGGCCTTCAAAGAGACTTTGGTAATTTTAATGGATCACTTCAGTACTTGACGATTCTTAAGGTATGTATGATACTACTTGTACAAAAAGGTCACTTTGAATGTCTATTAGTATGATATAGGCTAAAACCTGCATATAAGTCTCATTTTAATCTCCATAGATACAAACAGAACAATAATTCATGCAAGTGGTATTAGCTATAGTTTGTTGTGGAACTGTGAAATTAGTGGGTAGGATTATTTTACTTTCACATGAAAGAGTAAACTGCTGAATATTTTGAACCTCTAGGTGTGAAATAATAGAAATGTTTACCATTTGTATCATTTAATGATATTTAGGGAGTGCAGTTAGTCATCATGTACTACAACACAAAATAATTGTATTTCATCGAAGTACCGAACACACATTTTAGGTGAGCTGTCTTTGTTTCCTGGTAGATGCCTTGGTCTCCTGTAAGTTTTATACAGCTGTAGCCACATCCCACATGTCTATCACCATTTGTTTCTACCTTCCCACGCTTCTTCATCTTATTTCTTTTATATTTTTTAATTTTTATGGCCTCCTTTATCTCATCTAACATGCAGTCTTTCGTCTTCTTCTTCCCTGACATCAAGATCTGTTGCTAGCTATCATTCACATTTTACATCCATACCAGATTTGCTACAATTTTTCTATTATATTTGTGATAATTTTTGAGTCTGTGCTATTTCCCTAATCATTGTATTTCATATGCTTAGGCAGATCCAGGGGGAGGGGTGAAGGGTAATTTGCCTCCATCCCTCCTCCCTTTAGAATCACTGCACTGAGCCTGCAAAACTGTGAGACTTTTGTTTGATTGAGCATGGGGTAAAAAGGGGTGGCCAGCACTAGAGTCTTTCTACTGAGCCAGAATTTAGCTGACTATGAGAATCCCCCCCCCCCCCCCCCCGCCCCCAGCTACCAGGCTGTCCTGGATCCGCCCCTGTTCGTATGTTGTCTTGCTGAGATATTCTACACTATTGTCTGATATACTCTATGTCTAGTTTTGTTTTTACATATTCTGCTGTGCTGACCCTTAACTATGAAGTTTTGTACATTTTTCCCATTGCATAGGTGTTCAGTGTATTGAAAATTTACTTTCAATCCCCATTTATCATATTTTACTAATAATATTCTCAGTACAAAGGAGATATCTTATTCACTAGCCACCACTAGCTAATCATCTGCAAAGAACAAGGCATACAAACATCCTTTGTTACTGGAATACATTTTGTACACCACAAACACAAGATATTGAGGATGTGTGTCTTAAACAATATAGATGATAAACATCCTCTTTTTGATACTGCTTAATTATGAAAGGCTTTTATGAAATTTTATTCCCCACTTTGGCTACAAATTCTGTAAACTTGTATGCATTGGCTACCTATACTTGAAACGTGTGTGTTTTCAAATTAAGTTCCCCTGAGATCATATTTTCATCCACACAGCTTTATCTCATATGACTTCTCGAGAAGTCACAAAACTAGCTATTCAGATTCCTTTCTAGCCCATATGTTATAAGTTGTCTTAAAGTAAAAATGTTGTCATTACAATACATTTCCTTCTGGAAATCACTTATTCTCTTTAGTGTCCATCAACTTCCTTTATAGCCTTTCTTTCAGGATCTGACCATACAACCTACCAACATAGTTGTTTCAATAAATGCTCAATGATTTCCGTGTACCCTATTATTATAGTTCTTATAAATTGCACTCAATGTGTGTGTTCTCTAGTAAGTTGTTTGCAAAAGCTACTTTTGCAGGTTATTTGATGAGGAAACACCCTCAGTAGGTGTCAACTTGTTCATGTTTTGTCAACTTGCTGAAGCAACATTTTACCACAAGTACTTGCCAAATTTACCAGTTGCCAGAAGTTTTTCTCAAACTTGGAGAAGTTTTGTGTATTTGTACCAATATGAAAATTTGTTGGAAAGGTGAATTGTGCAAAGAAAGATGGCCCAAAACAAATGCATCATCAGAATTCTTAAATATATATAATTGGCCACCATTGCCAAGGAAATTTGAAATTAATTTACAGATCACTTTGTTTAATCAGAAGGGGAAGCAGAGTGGCAGTATTAATAAAAGTAACAAATGCTGTTTGCAAAAATGTAAGAGAAAATATTGGTGGTATACCTTGCCACATTTTTGTGTCTTGTTTTTGAATGTCTGATTATACAGAAGACAAGAAATTCAAAATCAGCATACTACAGAGATATTTTAAACTGAGCTCCCCTGATTTTACTTAATTTGATAGTGTTTGTTGATAAATCTGTACACTTCTGTATCCTTTAAATATGTAGCTTCTGCATTCATTTCTTCATCCAATCTCTTTTTGTTAATTTTGTTTTTGTAACTTGCTTTTCAATAAATAATAATGCTACAGTGGTGGTAGTTGCTCTTTGTAATCTTGAGACTATGAACTTCCAATTACTTATATCAAAATGCAACTCTTGTGGAAACATATCTGCAAGCACTGCAACAAGTTCCTGAAATTAACTGGCAGAAGTAAACTTGCACAAGTTTTGTTCTACTGTAATATCTCAGCAAGAGCTTGCAGAAGTTACTTGCTAGTGAACACACACATTTATATATGCCAAATTCAATTACTTGCACACTGCTCCTCCTCCTAACATGCATGATATTCCCATACCAAATTTCTACTTTCATTTAGTAATTCTGTTGGTATGTTTCATAGCCAAGGAAATTTTATTTACATATCTTCCAAGTGTGCTGAATTTACACAGATAATTCGGTCTTGAACTGCAGTTCTGTCTCTTTCAGTTCTCTCTTTAATTAGCAGTGTCTTTAAATGATTTTCCCATTCTCTAATGCCAAGTATTGTTATATTTGTCACTGATTTCACATCTCTTCTTAAACCATTATGTGTTTTTCAGGTTTTTGCTGCCTTTGTATTCCTCCTGCATCTATTTAACTTCCCACTCATCTTATTTTTCCTATTAGTAATTTCTTTTCTAACAAGGTTCCCAGATAAAAATTGTGTGTGGGAGTAAATGACATGCTGCACTGCCAAAATATTGTTGACTATTCAGTATGCCATGACATTTTAAAGATTTACAAATAGCATTATTTGATTTAATCTTTGTAATCACATTATGCTTTTTTTTAAATTGATCCATAACTTTAAAAAAGCATCATTATTTCATCCTAAGTCTACTATATCATCTCAGTTACGAGGTCTCCTTGCTTATTTGTCTTCTTCTTTTTCAGCTCCACCAAACTGCAATGGACTACCTACCACTGTCATTTGCATATCTTCACAGTATTGTGCACCTTGAACTTGTTCACTGTGGTTTGATTGAGATTCCAGTTTTTGTGGGTGATTTCCCCAATTTATCATTATTAATCCTGGCTCACAACAAATTATGTGCACAATTAAATTGGGACTTCCTCACACGCCCTTGCATCAGAGAGAAGTTATATCTACTTGATTTACAGTTTAATGAGGTACAGTTCTCCAAACAATTATTAAACATTATATTAAACAATGGAAAGAACAGACTGGAATGACAACAATATTACGAAAAGGATAGCTCACTAGTCTCCATAAAGATGACACGACACAATTTGTAGACAGATATAACAAAAAATAACTGTTACAAATTTGAGCTTTTAACCAAACTTTTTGTTAGAAAACTAAAGGCAAACACATACACATTCACACAGTATTATATGCACAATTCACACACAAGAGAACTATTCTGGTAGCTCTGGCTAAGGGAAGTAGAAGAAAGGGCAAAGGATAACAGGGTACGGTGTGAGGAAATACGTCAGTGCTGCCTGGAGGAGGGTGCAGGGACTAAATGGGGTTGTTAAGTCCAGATGTGTTTTCTTTTTCTTTTCTGAAGAAGATTTGGCTGAAAGGTGAAATGTGTTACTTTGATTATGCCATGCCCTCTAAAAAGGGGTTGTGTATATGGTCTGATAGCACTAATAGTTAACAGCTAATTAGGCAGTAGTTATAGTATTTTTTTTAATTGTCATTTCTGACAGAAATTTGGTATCAGTTTTTAAACTGTCAGCCAGTCTTCATAATGGAGCTATTATACAAGGCAGTTTGATGCAGGCTGTAACATAAAATTATAATGAAAGAAACTCACTGCATAGCCAATGCATGAAGTCATTGACAGATAAACAAGCCTGAGAATGTGAGAATGTTGCCCTTCAAAAGTGAAATTCCACTACCCAACCAATTTATGAAATATTCTTGCCTTTCCTCATGTCATAGCATCTTCCAACATCTGGAAGACCTGGTTGAAAGACCAATTTCATGCACCCATCCACCACATTCTATTCTAGTTGATAATAGACATATCATATCTTATTATTGGATAAGCCACTTGTGAAAGCAAGTAACTTCTGCATGATATTTTATGTTGATATAACTACCATTAAGTTGTTACCTGAATTAATTGCCACAATCAAACAGTGGCCAAGAGTGGAGATATCCACCAAATGGTGAACATGCTACTGAGCATGACAGGATCAATTTCAAAGGCTGCATCAAAGCCATGTAAATAGGGTACTTCTCCCCAACACCAGCTCCTCTGAATCATGCAGAGGTGAATTGCCATTTCAACATGTGCTTCAATCCTACACATCTTCTGCCCTGAATTTCTGCTAGTTTCCATCCAGCACTCACCTCTATCCCTGTCTTCACACATCTTCAAATACATATGGTGGCAGCACTGTTGCACTTTAACCAGTTGGGCAGTTATATGCACCACAGAATTCTGATTTTCAGAGTATCTCCATGAAGTGTCTTTTTTAAGTTTCCAAGATGTGCTACCTCATATGCAGAGTCACTAATTCAGGATGTGATTGTCCAGTTATCACCCCATCCTGAGGTTCATATTATGGTGTTGAACTTTTCCAACCCTTCTTTCACAGATGTTGCCCAGATTGCTGAATTGCACGAACTTATGGTCGTGGAAAGGGACATATTTTTGGGCAGTTGGCATGTGGGAATATTGTGTGCATGATAAACAGCTGTTGTTGGCATGCAGGGTATCCCTGGTTACAGAGTGTTGTTTCTGTCTGTATCTGTGGCTAAGGTAGTGATGTTGTGGAATGACCTGCCTTCATCTGGATCAGGATTGGTGGGCTTCATCAAGTGTGGCCTCATGCTCCCCACCATAGGCATTTTTCTGGCTTGTGGCATCATTCTCCTTCTGCCCATTGTGCACACCAATAGTCCTGTCCCAGTTGTTATTTCCTGCAAATTTGTTGAGATTGTCCCCTTGTGGAGACACTGTATGTGACATTCCATCACATTTGCAATTCGGTAACTGATTGTGACAGTCAGTAAGCTGTTTAGGTGGGTCGCTGGAAAACAGTAAAATATGAGGGTTAGAACTTAAATAGTGGCAACTATTTATTCACAACCGAAACGAAAGTGTTACATGCTTGCACCTGATTCCCAGTGATGTGGAAGATGTAGTATACTGTTGACAGAGCTTGTTCTGTTCATGGTGCAACTGGAATGGTGTAATGTCTGTCAAATCTCTGTTCTGAACCGAATGGCACGAAGTGGTTCCTTCATCTTCAGAATCAATTCAAAGTGACAAAGACTTAAGTCTGGGAAGTATGGTGGATGGTACAGTACTTCCCTGTCTCATCAACTGAACAGAGCAGCCACAGCTTGCATTGTATGCACCCGCACGTTATTGTGCAAAATAATGGGTGGGTTGCCCAGAAAGTGTTGCCACTTCTTTTGCAAAGCTGGTTGCGGATGATGTTGTAAAAATGAACAGTATTACTGGGCCTTGATTGTCTCTATTGTTCCTGTTTTGAAAACATAGCGACAACGTTACGTTAGACCACTCACTCACAAGTGGCTGTTTTTCCCTCGATTGCGCACATGCCAGTGACATGGGGCTGACGAGACCATTTGCTCGGAGGTAATATAGGTATCTCAAATGTGTGCTGTCAGAAACAATAGTGGATTCCATTGTGTTGTGTCTCCACAGCAGTGTTTCCACTATTTAAGTTTCAACCCTCGTGTATACAAAACACTTCTACGTTGGTAAAAAGTTTCTTTGAGTTTAATAGCACTTGTGTGATGCAACTGATATGTCCATATGTTTGTCCATATCTGTATCCACAGTAGTTAGCTGATATGACAGATGATAAATAAATAAATGATGCAAGTATCGTTTTTTCTGAATACGTCAGTTGGTTACTAGGGAATACATGTGAGATACATAGTACAATATTTATAAGGGGAATACATGTGAGGTATATAGTACATTGTTAACAACAAATCTGATATTTTCAGTTTTGATTAGTTATTTAAGGAACACAATAAGTGATAAAAATTCATACATTTTCACAAAGGAAAGTAATGCAGGTATTCCCACAGAGGTGCTAACTGACAAGGCAACTGGTAAAGATGTGAAAAAATTCCAGGGCAAAAATAGACTTGATACAGTTCCTCATTGACAATGCTTATGGTAAGAAGGTGTTGACCAAGCCATTTTTCCTAGGCATCCCAGTCCTTGGCTACTTCATCATACAGTGGGAAGGGTGACAGAGAGGGCAGGGTAATGCAGTTAGACAATGTTGCCAGCAAGATGGAGATGGCAGCTATGAAAGCATTTTCTGGTCAAGAAAAGACTATCTGATGGTTTCTTGTTGTGCAGGGTGAGCCTGAAGTACTCCTCTTTGTCTGAATACTCATAGCAGCAGCAGTGGAGTTCAAGCACACCTAGAAAAAAAATCACACACTCAATGCCAATTAAGTGTTATAACTTCTAATCCTGAAATCAGACACTTGAGCCTTGTAGATGTTACATATTTGTAATAAAATATGTAAATGGCTGTTGAGCGATGCATCATGGATTCAAAATTGTCATAGGTGTCTCTAGTAGTGCTATGATCATTCACAACACTACAAGTGGCACCTCTATGAGCACTGGCATGAACTACAATTGGCAACTCACTTGAAATTATGCAGCATCCCTTGGCAGCAACTACTTTTCATCATTTCCTGACATAAAAAAGAAGTATGACTCCTACATCTCGTGAACTGTTATGTGCCTAGCAACCCAACCTACAAAACATTAACATTCTGGTCCATCATTTTGCCACTCCTACTTCCAACCACTTATCTCAATGTTCAGATACATTTAAAGGAGTGAACTGTATGGCCTGTCCTATCCATCCATGAAGAACATCCTACTCCAGTTCTGTCAACAGTACAGCCTTTCTTATCAGAGGTCATTGATAATATATACAAATCATACATCTACAAAATCACTTTAACTAGTGTTTGGATTTAAATTTATGTCAGTATTTATGAACTGTTTGTCTATATGAATGGCCATCATTTCTGGAAATAAAAAGTTGTACACCCTCTTAGAATTTTCCAATCCACTCAAGATTTATTGTAGAAACTTTGCATATGGAATACATGAAATGTTAACACTCACAGGCCAATATTTCTAGCAGTACTGAGGTACCAAGTAATGATTCATCCCTAAACACCCATATTAGTACATGGTGTAGCCTCTACAGGTGTCAATGCAGCCATTGATTCTGGCATCCATTTGATCATTTAGCTAACAAATACTGTCATGAATAAATTATTTCACACTTGTTCTACCTATTCAAATAGTTGTGGGTTGGTGAGTGGCACGAGTCAGTTGTCATCCTATCATATTCCACACGTGCTCGATTGGAGACAAGTTCGGAGATCACGTTAACCATGGAAGTTGCTGCACGTCATACAGGGCATGATGAATTTCATGTGCAGAGAGTGGGTGACATATTGTGTTTGAACCACACATCACCTACCTGTTTCAAGAATGGCAAAAGAATGGGTCTTAAAACATATGGCACGTGCTGATTTGTATTCCCTCCACAAAAATTGTAGTTTAATGAGAGTTGTAGCTCATTTTACAGCAGACTGTAAGGCTTTTGGTGGGGATAGTGTGTCTTGGATGAATGCACTCTATGAGAGAGCAGTTCCCAGGTCTACCGATGACCATCACTTGCCTGCAGGCAGAATCTGCTTTCATCTACGAAGACCACGGCACACCATTACGGTCTTCTGTGTGACCCTCTGACGGCACCAGTCGTGCCACATATGTCGATGCTGCGGTCTGAGGCCTGGCTGGAAGACGGGTGAGAGGTGGGTGTGCCTATAGTCCCACTGCTAGTAACCAGTTGGTGACAGTTGGTGTTGACACTTCTGGGTTCACAAACCCTCTTCTTTCTGTTGCAGTAACTGTACAATCTGCCAGTGCTACCCTTAAAGTACAATCTCTGTGCTGCACTGACATCTAGAACCTCAACTATGGGTGTGAAAATGTTCATGTCACCATTGTAACCAGAATTACTGCCCAACTAACAGAGCACATCCCTGGCAGTTCTCTGAAAGGACCATCCTGCCACTTGGAAGGCCACAATTTGACTCAGTTGGCTGTAAAAAGCAGTAATGCTGTTCTGTGGCACGGCTCCTGTTTGCTTCACATGCTGAAATCACACAGATCCTTATGGATGTATGGGATTTAGGGGGATTGTTACCCCAAATAAAGATTACGTATATCGGAACACAGAACTTTATTGTTCTCACAAGTTACAGGAACAAACTCCTTGTATAAGATGGACCTCTGGCTTTGGAGGTGAGGAATCCAAAGAAGACAGGCTGTGAAGATATGTTACATCATTTCACGGTCGACTGGTGGTCACGCTGCCGCACAGTGCCCTCCCTCCCCACAGTACAGAGTACTCCTGGTGATGCGAGTGGGGAGGTGGTGGGGTGACTTCAGCATTGGCATGAGAGAGTTGTGGGAGCTGGGTGACAGTCAGCTTGACGTCGTCTTCCAGAATCGGCATTGGCAGGCAATGTCGGTGAGCCGGCAATGCAGTAACCACAAAGTCTCGCAGCTTACAAGAGGGATCCACAGGTCAGTGTGGTCGTATGGAGAGGGGGTCGGAGGACGTGCCCAGGGGTGTGTAAATTAATACTTCACACAATGGCAAGGAAGAAACACGCACTTCAGTAAGTAACACATCTCGCAGTAGCTCAATACACTCAATCAGCTGCCACTCGACAGGAGTGGGGGGCAGTGCAGCAGAGAGGGCACGGTCCACAAGGACGACTGATAGATCGGAGGAGCTGGGAGGGGGGACTGGAATAACAAATTCAAGCTGGGGTGGGGGAAAGAGGGGTGTGAGCAAAACCCCGAAAAGGGGAGGCGGACGAGGGTGGATGACTATGGAGAGGGGAGAGGAAGGGGAAGGGAGGGTGTCCTGTGGAGAAGGCCACGTGGGAAAGGAAAAGATGTGGGGCGGGGGAGGCGGCAGTGTCCACGGTGTTGCTAACCTGTGATGTGGATGTGTCGGAAGGAAGGGTGGAGGACTCGACGTGAGCTGGCTCGATGTGATTTGTGGCAACAGGGACCGGTGAGTTTTTACTATGATAATATAATTGTTTTGATCCCACTTGACCACCCAGTAGGGACCAGAGTAAGGGGTTGCAAGGGGGTGAATGGTGTTGTCATGGAGAAAAAGAAATTCACGTGTCTGCATGGCATGCGGTATGCAGGAAAATGGGAAGGGGAGAGTGACTGGTGGGAGGGGGTGGGTTAATTGTAGAGCAGTAGAGTCTAATTCTATCCACCAGGGATGGCAGTTCTGAGGAGGAGGGTGGTGGCACCAGATTCACCAATTTGCTAGGGAGGACCGACGCCTGCCAGTACACGAACTCAGCCACTGTACCACGGAGGTCCTCCTCGCAGTCAGTTCTGAGCCCAAGTGATACAAGCAGAAGGGCCTCTGTCCACATTGTGTCATGGCAGCAGAGTGAAGAATCGAGGGTGCGGTGCCACCCCTACACTGGGCCATCGCTTTGGGGACAGTAGGCTGTGGTTTGAATGTACCGAATGGCACGAAGATTACACGAGGCGTTAAAGAGGGAAGATTCAATTGTCTGCGAGGGTCGGTGGTTATGACAGATGGGCAGCCGAAATGGGAGATCTGTGAGTGCACAAAGGCACATGCCATCATTATGGCAGTGATGTTGAGGTGGGGATGGCCTCCACCCAGCGAGTTGTACAGTCTATGGCAGTGAGAAAATAGCATGCAATCCGTCGACTGGTGGGAAGGGACCGACCAGGTCGATGTGCACATTTTGAAAGCAGCCAGCAGGGATGGGGAAGGAGCCGACAGGGTGGGGGGCATTGTCATCTTGCTTTTCTGACAAGGAATGAGTGCATGTGCCAACATTTGGAAATCTCACTTCACGTCCCACCAGACGAAGCAGTCCATGGCAAGCCTGGTGGATGCTTTGATTTTTAGGTGTATCAGGTTGTGCAGCTTGTTGAAAACTTCACATTGCTGACAGTGGGGGAATAAAGGAGTAGAGTTTACCAGTTGGCTTGTTGAACCAGACTTTGCCAGTGATATCTGGGAAAGTTCAGCAAACTGGTTTGGGAGAAGCACTCGGTACATGCCGTATGTCGTCAGTGATCAGTTGTTTGATCTGCAGCTTGAAGGGCTACAAGGTTTGATAGATCGAGTAGTGATGAGATGGCATTGATGTGAGGCAGGACGTCAGCAATGACATTATGAGCACACTCGATGTAATGCACGTCTTTTGTGAACTGCAAAATATAGTCAAAATAGGGGAACCAAAGAGGAGTGGCTCAAGGGTTGAGAATAGCAGTTGCAAGTGGTTTATGATCAGTTAAGACATGGAAAGGTCGACTGTCAGTTGCAGCTGGAAAGTGTTTGATAGATTCATACTCTGCAAGTAACTCTCTGTCAAATGCTGAATAATTTTTCTGAGCATTGTTGTTTCTTTGGAATGTATTGAAGGGGTGAAGTGTTGCCTTTAACTGATTGGCTGAGGACTGCAGCGATGGCTGTGTCACTCATATCACTAGTGATGAAAAGTTCAGCATTCAGACGAGGATGAGCAATGGTGACAGCCTTAGCCAAGAGGTCCTTGAGGGCAGAGAATGCAGAGATCATTTCTTTAGTCCATGGAACAGGGTGAGTTCCGGAGCTTTGTTTGCCTGCAAGGGCATCAGTGAGGGATGCTTGGAGCTCAGCAGCACCGGGTAAGTGGCATTGGTAATAGTTAACAGTCACGAGAAAATTCCTGAGTTCTTTGAAGGTTGAGGGAAGTGGCAAGTTTTTGATATGATCAACCTTTTTGGGGGAACATCAAAACAGAAGAAAAGCATAGAGGGTTAGTAAACAGTTGTTTGGTATTGTTCACCTCTATGCCAGTGGCAGCAAGAGTGCCGAGAAGGATCTGAAGTTGTTGTTTGCTCTCCTCGACTGAACCACTAAACACTAAAATGTCATCAAGACAAGCAAAACAAAACTTAACAAGCTGTTGGAAGTCGTGATAACAGTTTTTTCAACGTCCTTAGGACCCATAGGGATTTGATGATAGGCACAATTGAAGTCTACAACAGAGAAAACTTTTGCAACTACTCAAGTTTGCACAAAATCTATGACAGTTGCTGCATGTGTGCTAGGTACCGTCTTTTTTATCAACTAAATGAACTGGCGACAACCAGTTGCTAGAAGAGGGTCCAATGACACCAGCCTCCAAAAGTTCAGAAATTTGTTGTTTGACAGTGGCAAGTTTCTTCAGACAAAGTAAGTGTTGTTTGCTTGAGATGGGAGGGCCAACTATCAAACGAAATCTGTGAACGGTGCCGTTTGTTACAACAGAAATGTCAGTGGGTGTGGTAGCATGTGTTTGTTTACATGTCAGTGTGGCGTCTGTTGTGTCCGCGTGAAGTAAGACAAGGTAATGCTGGTCAGCAGGGGGGCATGGTTGTGGGTGAGCACAATATGGGAACATGTTAGGCTTATTCAAAAAGTCTTTTGAGAAGCTGTGAGGGAGTGGTGTAGTGCGAGTTGGAGAAGTTAAGTTTCATACATGTTCTCGACCAATGGAGCAGGTGAGCTCAAAACAGAAGAAGGTTGCTGCATGGGTGGGGTTGGGGGAAATATAGTGTGAGAGGCAGCTGTGAGAGGGGAGTAAAGTGCTGCCTAAGTGTCCAAACTAGGCATTGGAACGGAAACTGAGTTTTGTTTACAAGCGCCCACGTAGGAGTGGCACACAAGAAATGTCACGTGCACAGTGCAGGTGTGACATCACTAATAACACTTGTGGAAGAAGTACGATTATTGAATTGAGTGCAAATATCCCTTGAAGGTGCACAAAGCGTCTTGTTAGCTTGCAACACAGAGGCTAGTTGAGTTTCTGTGTTGGTGAGGCATGAACAATGTCTTCCCTTTGATATTGCAGAGGAAGCAATTTGTTCATGTTGCTCAGACCACTTGGACATGAAAAGATTAATTTAATTCATGGTCTCAATGCACTCACAAATGATTTATATATGTGAGGGTGAGTCAGAACAGCCAGAACTCAACAGAGCACACAGAAAGTGAGTGTTTCTAGGATGGTGAAACACCCAACAGCACACAACATCAGGAGAATGTTTGTGGTGGAAGAGAAAGTCAATGCCTATGATAGGTTCACGGATGTCAGCCACTAGAAAGTTCGACTCGAGCTTGCAGTTTGCTGACAAATGAATTGAGAAGGTCGTTGTACCGGAGCATGTCAGCTGAGTGGCATTGAGAGCTCGAAGCAGGGTTTGATGTGGGCAGAGGTGGAGTGTAGACATGGAGGCAGGTAAGAGAGAACAATCTTCACCAGCGTCTATGAGAAAATGGGCGCCTGAGACAGAGTGAGATAGATACGAGCAGCTGATTGTGGGAGAGACGTTGTGAACAGAATGAAGCCAATGTTGGCACCTGTCCTTGTCAGTGCAGGCCCCTCGTTGGAGTCAAAAGAGGTTTCTGCTGGTAGAGCCGTTGACAGAGACAGAGAAGGCGAAGATGGAACTAAAGACAGTGTAAGTGTGACAGCCTAGCCCAGTGGTTTTGTGCACGTCATCCGTGCTGTGTGGGCGACCTCAACCGATTGCAGGAAGGTGAGGTGAGGCCCGTGTTGCGGAGAAAAGCTGGTTCTGGCAGGCCTCGTGTAGGTGGGCCTTGTATACCCTATCAGCCATGAGGAAGCGCTCACGAAGTGGTTGCAAGATGTTGTAGGTGTATGCTGTCTGGACAGCAAGAGGAAGTTTGCAGGACCAGACAGCCACGAGGGTGGAATTGAGCATATTGTGTTTGTCAACGAGCAGTTGGAGGTGGCGCTGAAGCTGTGACGGTTTCTTGTCACCCAGGTGTACCTCGTGGATGATGTTAACGTATTCTCTCATCCAGAGTGCAAGTAACACATTCCAGGATAGTATGCTTGTTGGCAGTGCAGGAGGTGAAGTGACCAGATCACATGTGAGGTTGACGTGCTCGTGCAGACGTGTGATGGGGCACAGGTAGCACACAGCATCATCGAAAGAGTAGTGGTCAAAAATTTGCTCCACCAAAGCAAACCAAGTGGTCAGTGCTTCGAAAGAGAATGGCAGTAGTTTAGACAGCCGACTGGGAGGTGGAGAAGGCGGCGGGTCAAGAGTCTGAGCTTGAGCTTCGAAGATGGATGAACCCAAATACACTTGTTGTGGCGAGTTTTGGAACTTACACGGCGCAGCAGATGTCTCTGGTGGGACTGTCATGGCGAGCAGAGGAGCAATAAAATGATAAGAAGAAATGGTGCAGTTGGCTGATGTGACAGCAGCACCAGTTCATGGCATAAAAACGGGTGGTTGAATGAATGACACTGGCCACAGCAGCCCGTCTGTGTCAGCCGTGTAATTGAGTGGGAACAACTGTTGTGTTGCACTGAAACTAGAAACAGAAATTGAATGCATGACATCACTAAGTTGGTGTCTAGGGGCAATGACACTGTCACTGAACACTGGCTAGAATGACAGTTGCACTAGCCTTGAGGCAATGGCATTGTCTTGAATGTTTGTTGTGCGGACCAAAAAAAGGTGCACCTGAGGCATGAGAAAACTGTGCCGACCTGAGAGAATGGTTCAAAATTGAATTTGAAATTACACTATTAGATAGATCATTCTGATCCAAAGCAATAATAAAGTTCAAATGGGGCTAGGAATGTGTGCTCTGTTGACCGACCACGTGGTTGGCAGAGTGATATCCTAATATGCACGGATGGGTAGTAGAATGTCTATTGTTCAAATTTTGCAAGTCTTAAATATATATATTTTGCACTTGCACATGGGTAATAGTGCTGTTTTCCATTTGCACTAAATAAAAGGAAGACACCGGAAAGCACACTGGGAGTAGCAAAACTGTAGTTTTTACAGTACCTCACAGCACATTTGTTTCACGATGTGGAGAACATGTCTCACGAAAAACCACATTGCAAAAGTGAGGACAAAGTGCTCGACTAAATGAGAATAGTAGATGCTTGTGCAGTGGAGTAGGACACAAGATGAAATCCAGGTGGTGGTTGAACCAGTCACTGTAGCTGCTGGCCATCGAACACGGGTTACCACTATGGAATTTAGAGAGGTTGTAGCGCAAGATAAACACCACATATATCAGAACACTGCTGAAGTTTGCTGCAAAAATGTTAATATCTTTGTTTCACAAATTAAAATAACATTTTATAATTTGAGGGGTCCCTGAGGTCTCTCATATACCTTTCTGCCGGATTGCTAGCTGGGTGACATACAGAAATTAAAATGTGTTTAATGTGTTCATCATTGACAAATCTTTTCCATGATTTAGATGTGAACTGGGTACCATTATCAAACAATATAGCCTGAGGTTGCGCAACAACATTGAAATAATTGTTTGTAAATTTAGCAATAATCTGTTTACTACTGGCTTTTTTTTATCGGATATAATTTTATAAATCTGGAAAAAATATCAAGAATAACCAAAATGTAGCTGAATCCCTCTCGAGTTTTAGGAAAAGCACCATAAATATTAATAACAATGAAGTCAAGTTTCTTGTTAGGCAAAATATTTTGCATTTGTCCTCTACAGTTTGATTACTTACTTTTACTCCCTGACATCTGTCACACCTGAAAGTAATATCCTTTACTTTCTTACCAATGTTGTAAAAATAAATGTTTTCTTGGATTTTATGAATGCATTTTGTAGTACCACAATGTGCAAAACTTTCATGAATGTATTTAATTAATTTGTTAATGCATTGTTCAGGCCAACATAATTTCCAGTCATCAAAATCTGGTCTCATGCTTCTAAACAATACCCCTTTGTGAACCTTATATATTCATCTACTTTTTCATGATCCCTTTTGCCTAAATAACTTTTCACCAATTTCCAATTTTGGTTATGATTCTGAAATCTACTGATATCAATACAAATTTTTTAAATCACAGGTTCCTCTTTGACTCTCCCAAGAAACATAATTTTGAATTCCCTACCATCAGAACCAAAATTTTCAGAACCACCCCCATTGGCAATCTACTTAGTGCATCTGCAACCACATTTTTCTCTCCTTTCATATACCTGATTTCATAATTGAACTGTTGTAAATACATAGCCCATATAGTAATCCTGCTATGATAAAGTTTGCACTTTTGTAAATAACTTAATGGTTTATGATCAGAGTAAACAATAACTTTATGTCCCAAAAGGTAATTTCTAAATTTTGTAAATGCCTAATGGATAGCAAAAGTTCCTTTTCGTGACTGTGTAAATCTTTTTATGTTTCTGAAGTACTCTAATAGCAAATGCAATAGATCTATGTTCAAGCTTCCCATCAGATACAACTTCTTCAAATAAATGTGCTCCTAAGCCAACTTCACTGCTATCAGTCATGACACAACAAGGATAAAGACATGTCTGGTCTGTATAAAATTTTGCTTCGGTATAGTTGACCTTTAAGTTTTGAAATGCATTTTGACAATCCTGGTCCTAGTCCCAAATGGTGTTCTTTCTTAACCCTGTGGCTGCTGCCGCCGAGCATCCAGTGTGTTGGGTCACGTGTGCCCTTACCTGCTACCTGCGCTGAAGGCTCTCCCAACGGCCTGCTGCAGGCTGACTGGGCCAGCAGATCGGCCACCTCGCCCTTTGCTTAATTTTCCTGCAGCCGAGGGTGGTCGCGGCTCTTCTGCCTTCCGAGTGTAATCCAGACACACAATGTATCTGTACACTTTTTCCGTGCCTTTGAATCTGCACATGTATTACTACAAAGACATTATGCACAGTTAGACTGCTTATTGCCATTCCACGCCAAATGCCCTGATTTCGAAACATTTTGCCGCTCAGTCATCACAGACTTAGAAGAATTTTTTTGTTATATGACCATTTACACATATTGTCTATGAATATTAGTGAAGTTTGGCGATCGTCGAGCTAATGCCAGATCAGATATAGTCACTTGTTTGACGTCATGTGCAAAGTTGTGTGAATTTCTAGCAACTTTGAGCTATTATATCTTGGGCAATATTTTGTTAAAATAAATGAAATTTGGCCATGTACTACAACTACACATGTTCTCTTAAGAATAATAAAGAAAATAATTTTGTGAGCCATATTCAACCATAAAATGTTAGGTGAAGTCGCCAGAAAAAATTGGTGCACAACAAAATCTCTTAAGTTCGGCATCTTATAGTTGAGGGACTACAACTATGATGAACATCTAGTTGACATTTGTGTCCTGCACTAGAGTCATCAAAGTCATGCTTTAATGGCTAGAAATCATTTTCTTTTCAGTCAAATGTGTCACTGAAGCTTACTCTTTTCCGAACCATTTCACAGTCACTATTTTCGAAACATTTTACCACTCGACCATCACGGATTACGTAGAAATCTTATATCAACATTCGCACATGTACTCTATAAACGTTGGTGGTTTGGCAATCATCTGAGTAATACTTGATGAGAAATAGACACTGGTTTGACTTTATGTGCAAAGTTGCACAGATTAAGCGTGAATTACTGGCAACTTTGAGGTACTATATCTCAGGCAATATTTTGTTAACATAAATGCAATTACACCATCTAATACAACTACACATGTTCTCTTAACCCTACAATGCATTTGTGTTGCCATTTGGCAACACAAATTTTTGTTACATTTTCAGGCGTACTTCTTGTTTTCAGATGGCAACATCATGCATATTGTATACATTGGAGTCTGTTCTAAGCATTTAGTTGTTCCTTTCCTTCGTAGATTGCAGCGCAGTCATGAACAGAGAAAAAATCCAACAAAGAGCATTCCAGTCGATTTTACTCACTGTTGAGCATTAAATTGTAGTTGCAAACTGATACGACTTCTGTCAAGTAAAAAAAAAATTATCATTTTACAGACATCTCATAGGAGTAGAAAATATGTTAGATACCAATATTTTTCTTGGAAGAAAGTTTTTGTGCATGATGTTGCCAAATGGCAACATATAATAAATAATGACTTTCCCATTGTTAAATTAGTTATATAAATTTTTCAATATTTTTTCCCTGCATTGGTGAATATTTTCTACCATATATATATTTTTTGTGCTAAAATAACAATTCATGCAGTGCAGGGTTAAGTATAATGAAGAAAATAATTTTGTTAAGTCATATTCCGCCAGAAAATTTAAAACTGATTTTCAGCCATTAAAACATCCGTTTGATGACTCTGCTTTATGACACAAGTGTCATCTGGCTAACGATTCAAGTATTCTGTCATTTTTTATGATATTTATGTCAGAAGACTTGTTACAGTTTGTATCATGTGAAACAAATCGGTTTTACGGTTATACCAGAGAAAATACTCTGGAATCTGTACATTCACTGTAGCTCCTAATATCTCGAACATTTCTTCATCTGTGCAACTACAATGATGTGCAGAATGCGAAACTAACACCCACAAAAACAAAAATTGCAAAACAGGAAACAAAAACGAAGGACTGCATCAGTAAGCGCAGATGCACGTTCGAAATATGCGGCCGAAACTATGAACAGCTACTGAAACGGTGCAGAAATAAACAGGTCTGCATCTGGAGATGTCCACAGCACACTGGAAGCGCGAGCTCAGTGCATCTGAATATGTCAAGAGCACAGATGGAATGTCCCAGCCCTGCACCTAGGTACGCCCACACCACCAAGGGAAGCCACGTCTATAGATGTCCACAGCACCAGGGGAAGGGCGCGAAGCCGCATCTATAGATGTCTACAGCAGTCAAAGGGTTAAAAGATTATGATGGCAAGGTGCGTTTAATGTTGACTGTTTTTCCTGTAAAATATGGCAATGCTATAAAATGATTTGAACTATTTGTTATTTCTAGGAATAGGAATTTTTTTTTATAGTTTCGATTTTCTCTTGAGCCAGTAAAATCCCCTTTTTGGTACTTAAAAAAAGTAAAGCAGTCAACAATCCGAAGATTGGTTTGAGCACCACAGCCGTTGCCTTCCTCCGACCCTGACTTACCCAGCCAGTTATAGGGGGACCTAGGGGTTCCTAACCATGGTGCTACTCGGTATTTTTCACATGAGTAACACTGTCAGAGGTGAAAGAAGTGGAAAGTGACTGATAAAAATCTTAGGATCTGGCGGAGATCGAACCCGCAACCGTTGGATTTGTAGTCTGTCACTCTACCACTGTGCAACCGAGGCGCACTTTTTATATGACCAAAAAACTTCAATTCTTTAACCCCAAATTTACAGTTTTCCAATTTCAGAGCCATACATTATTTTTAATCTGAAAATTATTTATTTCAAAAGTCTTAAATGTTAATCCGAAGTTTTCCCAGTTATGGAAACCTGTGTGTAATTTCAAACACGTACCTGACTCACACAATGAAAGTAGGCAGTGCTTTTAATTTACCCTCAATCTGTTGGCGAAATTATATTTTCCAATCAAGAGGTACACATAAAACATCATGGGAAAATGTACGCAACCCATTCTCTGAGAATTA
Organism: Locusta migratoria; assembly: GCA_026315105.1. Taxonomy (NCBI): domain Eukaryota; kingdom Metazoa; phylum Arthropoda; class Insecta; order Orthoptera; family Acrididae; genus Locusta; species Locusta migratoria. Next base: position 75,403,641 of record CM048755.1, on the reverse strand, counting down.
CTTTGAACAATTAGTTCATGAGCCAACTAGAAATGGATGTCAAAACACACTTGATCTCTTAGCAACAAATAATCCTGAGCTCATAACGAGGATCAAACCAGATTCAGTTATTAGTGACCACAGAGCTCTTATAGCGAGATCGAATATAGAGTGTCCCGAAGATACCAAAAAGTATATTTGTTCAGGAAAGCAGATAGAAATACAATACATTGCTTCTTGAAGGACAGTTTCCACTCGTTCCTAACATTAAATGTAAGTGTGGAGCAGATTCAAAGAACTGGTATCGACAGCAATTGACAGTTTTATACCAAATAAATTAATAAATGAAGGAGCTGATTGCCCTTGGTACACATAACTAGTCAGGACACTGTTGCATAAACAACAGAAAAGGCATGCTAAATTTAAACGAACACATAATCCCCAGGATTAGCGATCCTACACAGAAGCTCGAAATTTAGCGAGGACTTCAGATTAGATTATATTAGTTTAATAATTGTTCCATAGATCATATATATGACATTTTGTAATGATGTGGAATGTGTCAGTTTAGTAAATGTTGTTTATAAATGCTAGTCAATATTTAAAGGATTTTTTATTTACATTTTTTTCTTTTCCTTTTTTATTTTTACTTATTTATTATTTTTTGTTTGTTAAGGTTTATCTAAAAATTCATCTATAGTGTAGAAGGAGTTGCCATTCAGAAATTCCTTTAATTTCCTTTTAAATACTAGTTGGCAATCTGTCAGACTTTTGATGCTATTTGTAAGTGACCAAAGACTTGTGGGAGCATAATTCACCCCTTTCTGTGCCAAAGTTAGATTTAACCTTGAATAGTGAATATCACCCTTTTTCCTAGTGTTGTAGCTATGCACACTGCTATTACTTTTGAATTGGGTCGAATTGTTAATAACAAATTTCATGAGTGAATATATACATATTGTGAACATACAGTGAAGATCCCTATATCCCTAAATAAATGTCTGCAGGATGATCTTGGGTGGGCTCCAGTAATTATTCTGATTACACACTTTTGTGCAATGAATACTTTTTTACTCAATGTTGAATTGCCACAGATTATGATCCCATATGAAAGCATGGAATGAAAATAGGCATAGTAAGCTAATTTACTGAGATGTATATCACCAAATTTTGGAATGACCCTGATAGCATAAGTAGCCAAACTCAAATGTTTCAGCAGATCTTCATGTGTTTCTTCCAATTCAATCCGACGTCAATGTAAACACCTAAAATTTTTGAATATTCTACCTTAGCTACATATTTCTGTTCAAAGTCTAAATTTATTAATGGTGTCATGACATTTACTGTATGAAACTGTATATACTGGGTTTTATCAAAGTTTAACGAGAGTCCATTTGTAGAGAACCACTTAATAATTTTCTTATTACGAACTTAACATACACGCAGCACTGACTGCCTCTCAGGCAGAGTGCTCTGCTATTTATACACACACAGAATTTACCAGAAATTAGAACAGTTAACATAAGAAACAAGTAGAATTTACAATTGATCATAAGAAAGATGTAGAACATTCTGGAATTGTTAATTACAAAGAAATAAATTTTTGCCGGTGGGGGGGATTGAACCGGCGACCTTCAGCACCGCAGTCCGTGACACTATCCCCTGTGCCACACCGGCAGTTTTTTTTTTTTTTTTTTTTTTTTTTTTTTTTTTTTTTTTTTCTCCCTATGTGTAGTTTTTTATCGTTGTGGACGCTTTTTTCTCTCTCTATGTGTAGATCTTGTCCTTGCGGACGTTGCTCGTGATTGTTCGTTTTGGTTCTGCATTTTCTTTGGCTCAGCTTTTTTATTACAGAGGGCGTTCAGCCCTCTGACCGGGCGCGCTGAGCCACGGCGCCCGGCAATTGCTCCCTCTCCTGGAGAAACAGCTACCTGCTGTTATGTTCCCTGTGGAGCCAGCTGCAATGCCCTGGATCTTGATCGTGTCATGGGCCCTCTGTATGGCAGTTCAAGAGAATCCTTCCCTTCTCCACGATTATCGACGACAGATGTTCCTGTCGTGGATTCATCAGGAACATTACCGTCCTTAGAGTCCTTGAACAAGAAGCCATAGTCGTCTACTTGCTCTTCAGGATCGTAGTAAGGCTTCATGTGCAGGACGTGAACAATGTCTCTTCGTTTTTGACGTTTCGACGATGGCACATAATCCTCAACTTCGTATGTGACGTCTGACAGGCGGTGCATGACACGATACGGAACAAAGTAGCGCTTCAATAACTTTCATGACAGTCCAACCTTACGTACAGGGGTAAAAATCCATACCAGATCTCCTGGGCTGTACACAACAGGTCGGTGCTTGTCGTTATACCGCTGACGGTCCTTCTCCTGGGCGTCCTGTGTCCGTATGCGAGCCAGCTGTCTTGCTTCTTCGACCCTGGTGATGAGCTGTTTAACATAGTCATCCTGAGTGTCATCTGGTTGGAATGGGAACAGTGTATCCATTGTCGTCTCAGCTTCACGGCCATGGAGCAGGAAAAATGGAGTGAAGCCTGTGGTGTCTTGTCTTGCGATATTGTAAGCAAATGTCACGACTGGCAGAATTGTATCCCAATCATTCTGCTCAACATCGACAGCATGTCGACTAACGTCTTGTTAAACTGTAAGACCATTTGTCTGAGGATGGTATGCAGTTGTCATTCTGTGGACAATGTCGCACTGTGACTTTACCTCTGATACTAGTTTCGACTGGAATACTTTTCCACGATCAGATATCATGACACATAGTGCTCCATGCTTCAAAATAATATCTTCTACAAGGAATTTTGCGATCTCTGGAGCTTCTGCAGTTGGCACAGGTTTGGTGACAGCGTAGCGTGTGAGGTAGTCAGTGCAGACTATTATCCAACGATTACCGGTTGTCGACTTCGGGAACCTCCCTAAAAGATCGATCCCAACTCGGTGGAATGGAGTTGCTGCCGGCGGAATCGGTACGAGATGCCCTGGAGGTAATTGTGGCACATGCTTCCATCGCTGGCACTCTTTACAGTGACTCACATAGCGCTTGACAGATCGGTAGAGACCTTTCCAGTAATACCTGTGTCTGATTCTGTCTAGGGTCTTCACGAATCCCAGATGACCAGATATTGGAGCATCGTGGAAATAATTGAGAATAGCTGGCTGGAGATGAGCTGGAACGACCAGTAGCCATTTGGGGCCCAGTGGATCGTAGTTGCTCTTATACAATGTTGCGTTTATAAGTTGGAACTCTCCATTGGTCGGTTCTCCTTTCTCCAAGGCCTCTATCGTTTTTAATAGTGCTGGATCTTCCCTTTGTTCAGCTGTAACGTCATCTAATTCAGTGAGGGCTTAAATTTCATTCATGCTGTTGTGTTCCACTAATGGATTTCTCGAAAGGCAGTCGGCATCCTTGTGTTTGCGCCCGTTCTTGAATACCACTGTGACATCGTACTCTTGGAGTCTTAGTGCCCATCTTGTTAGTCGACGTGATGGACCCTTCAAGCTAGTCAGCCAATACAAAGAATGGTGGGCTGGCACAACGGTGAATGGTTTCCCGAATAAATACGGTCGGAACTTGTTGATAGCCCAGATAACTGCGAGACATTCTCTTTCAGATGTAGAGTAGTTTATCTTGGACTTTGAGAGTACTCTTGACGCATAGGCTATTGCTTTTTCAGTACCTTCCTGAACTTGTACAAGTACTGCACCAATCCCATAACCACTGGCGTCTGTGTGAAGTTCCATTTCTGCATTCTCGTCGTACAAGGCTAGCACTGGTGCGGAAGTTAGTGCCTCCTTAAGTGCCCGGAAAGTTCTTTCTTTGGTCTCATCCCATTAAAACTTGGCGTTTTCCTGCAGAAGTTCTTGTAATGGATGTGCCTTGTTACAAAATCCTTTTATGGAACGTCGGTAGTATGAGCACAGCCCGAGAAAACTTCTCACATCACGAATGTGTTGAGGAGTTGGAAATTCTGTGACTGCCCTTACTTTATCTAGATCAGGACGGACACCATCTCTGTTGACTAGGTGCCCCAGGATTTTTATCTCTTTGGCGATGAAGAGGCATTTCTTTGGATTGAGGCGGAGGCCTGCAGTCTGAACACACTTCAATAGAGTTGACAGGCGACTCAGATGTTCTTCAAATGTTTTCGAGAAAACGACAATGTCATCTAAATAGCAGAGACACGTCGTCCACTTAAGATGTCGAAGCAAGTTGTCCATCATGCATTCGAATGTGGCTGGAGCATTACATAATCCAAATGGCATTACTTTAAATTCATAGAGGCCGTCAGGTGTAATAAAAGCCAGCTTCTCCCTGTCAGCTTCGTCAACCTCGATTTGCCAGTAACCTGTCTGCATGTCCATAGTTGAGAAGTATGTAGCTCCTTTCAAGCAGTCTAAGGTGTCGTCAATGCGCGGCAGTGGGTAGACATCTTTGTGACTTTGTTCAGCTGTCAATAGTCGACACAGAATCGCCACGTGCCATCCTTCTTCTTTACAAGGATCACCGGAGACGACCAAGGACTCTCCGAAGGTTGAATAATGTCATTGTGCAACATCTTCTCCACTTCCTTCCAAATTATTCATCTTTCAACCGGCAACACTATATAAACGCTGGCTAATTGGTGGATGATCCCCAGTATTGATACAATGCCTTATCGTGGGGCGTTCCGTCTGACTTTTCCCCTGCTGAGGTGTAAATGCACCCGAAAATTGATGTAGTATATCTAACACCCGCTGCGTTGTTCCTTGGTCAGTCCAGGCCCTATTGGCAGTTCCACCTTTGTTTCCTCCAGCGTGTTGTCTGTACTAACAGCAGAGCATGGGTCTTTGTTGATGATGTTGAGCTCACCGTCCTGGATTGGTTCAGCTCTCCCAATACACATTCCTTTGGGGATAAGTTGCGACTGCTCGTGACAATTAGTGATCCAAATCTCTCCTCGACCTCCGTAATGCTTATGATAGCCACTGGTATGTAAATTTCTTTGGTGAGCCTGATAAACTTTGTACTATCAATAAGGACTTCACAGTTTAATCGCTCATCTGTGTTTGTGACTGCAACTCTTCTCATTGTCAACAGCTGGATTGTCACATTGTCAGTGGCAAATAACTTCCCAGAAAATGCTGTATTACGTGCACTCGTCAGAACAACTTCTTCAATTTGCAGCTCAGATCTTCCACAGTCAATGATAGCTTGGGATACCTCAAGGAAGTCCCATTCGAGGATGACATTGTGACTACATTCTGTTAACATGACAATTTCAAACGGCTGGGTCCTGTTGTTGATGGTTATTCTTGCGACACAAGTTCCTGCTGGCTGAACGTACTTTCCATTCGTGACCTTCAGCACAATTTTCCCAGTATCACAGAACATTGTCTTCTTTAATGTGCGGCGGTAATTATCTGACAATACAGAAAAAGACGCTCCTGAGTCAACAAGTGCCCAGACAGGTTGGCTGTCGATTATAACGTCGATGAGATTTCCCGACATCTTAGCGACTGTCATCCATGGAGGATTTTCATCTGCGGCGGCCTCACCTCCGTAGATGCGCGGCGGCTAGGGGAGCGGCTGGTATCTCTCTGCAGTAGCGTATGACATGTCCAGGGTGCCCACAATGGAAACACAGTGGTGTGTTGTCTTCAGTCCTCCAGATGTCTGTTCTTCTACGGGGCGTCATAATTACCGGGGGAGTTGGTCGTGGTCGCGTCGGCCGGTTCATGGGCTGCCGTTTGGCGGCTGGAGCGTAAGTCATAGCAGAACGATGCCATTCTTCACCTCAGGTGCGATTGGCGGGGCAGACAGGAGCTATTGCCTGAAATACGTCTACCTCAGCAGTGTCGGCTCCCTTGTCACTTACAGAGCTTACATCCATGGCCATGATCTGAGGCTCGCTCAATCTCATAGTCCCGGCTGCCATAAACTGCTCTAATTCTTCTCTCACAATTTGGCATATGAGAGAAGCAAAGTCATGCTGGTTTTCCACAACGGCCATAGGGACTAACATTGGGGAGGCGGTCATACATCTTTCGTCCTACCCTCCTTTTTTGCATCTCTTCAATACGCTGGCACCACTTGATGAACTCTTCCATTATAGCAACGTCTTTTATCAGAAGGGCTTGGTACATGTCTTCTGCAATACCCTTCAACAGGTGCGTGATTTTGTCGGCCTCAGTCATATTCGGATTCACTATGTTACACAGGGCTAAAACATTCTGTATGTACGACTGTGTTGGCTCACCATGTCGTTGGGCCGGGTTCTTTAGTTGTTCTTCTGCCGAATGAATTTGTCGCTGGCGGTCTCCAAACGTCTTCTTGAGTTCCTGATGGAACGTCTCCCAGTAATTCAACTTGTCTCCGTTGTTGTCGAACCATTGCTGGGCTGTTCCGTCCAGATAGAAGTAAACGTTGGCCAAGCACATCGTATGATCCCACCTGTTGTACTTGGCGACTTGGTCAAACCCTTTTAGCCATTTGTTGAGGTCCTGGCCAGCGTCTCCAGAGAACACCAATGGGTGTCTGATGTGCAGTTGGCTTACCGCTGGTTTCGTGTTCATGGTTCTTCTGATGATACGGACTTTTGGAAGGATGTACTCGGTAAATCCCTTGTATTTCAGTTCCAGTCCATGTAAGCGACGGCTCTTACGTTGCCTAATCGGAGTCACAGTGATGCAGCTGTTGCACAGTATACTCGGCGCTTCCACCAAACAATGTCACGTTGAAATGGAAGCACGCTTGACTTCGAAGGCAACTGGACACAGCACTTATACTGAAAGCACGTTTATTACAAACTTAACATACACGCAGCACTGACTGCCTCTCAGGCAGAGTGCTCTGCTATTCATACACAGACAGAATGTATCAGAAATTAGAAGAACAGTTAACATAAGAAACAAGTAGAATTTACAAGTGAACATAAGAAAGATGTAGAACATTCTGGAATTGTTAATTACAAAGAAATAAATTTTTGCCGGTGTGTGGGATTGAACCGGCAACCTTCAGCACCGCAGTCTGTGATGCTGTTTGTCATCTCTCGCAGCAATATGTTAAATATACCAGGGACAAAACACAAACAATACCGTCACTATGTGATAGTAATGGCAATCCTGCTGATGATAGCGCTGCTAAAGCAGAGTTACTAAACATAGCTTTTAGAAACTCATTCACCAAAGAAGATGAAACCAATATTCCAGATTTTGAATTACGAACAGAGGCCAGAATGAGTAACGTTGAAGTAGATATCCTCGGAGTAGTGAAGCAACTTAAATCACTTCAAGAACAGGTTTTCTGGTCTGGACTGTATACCCATTAGATTTCTATCTGATTATGCTGAAGCGATAGCTCCTTACTTAATAGCCATATACAAACCCTCTTTCAAAGAAGGATCTGTACCAAAAGATTGGAAAGTTGCACAGGTCACACCTATATTCAAGAAAGGCCGTAGGAGTAACCCACAAAACTACAGGCCTATTTCACTGACTTCAATTCGCAGCAGGGTTTTGGTACATATGCTGTATTCAAATGTTGTGAATTATCTCGAACAGAATGATCTATTGATCCAAGGTCAACACGGATTTAGAAAATATCATTCATGTGAAACACAACTATCTCTTTACTCACCCGAAGTGATGAGTGCTCTCGATAAGGGATCTCAAATTGATTCCATATTTTTAGATTTGCAGAATGCTTTTGACACCATACCTCACAAACGGCTTTTAATCAAATTGCGTGGTTATGGAATATCGCCTCAGATCTGTGACTGGATTTCCTGTCACACAGGACACAGATTGTAGTAATTGATGGTAAGGCATCAACTAAAACAGAGGTGATATTGGGCGTTCCACAGGGTAGTGTTAATTGTCCTCTGCTGTTCCTTATTTACATAAATGACTTGGGAGAAAATCTAAGCAGCTCTCTTAGGTTGTTTGCAGATGACATCATCATTTACCATCTAGTAAAATCATCTGAAGATCAAAACCAACTGCAGAATGATCTAAATAAGATATCACTATGGTGTAAAAATTGGCAATTGACTCTAAATAATGAGAAGTGTGAAGTCGTCCCCACGAGTACGAAAAGAAATCAGTTAAACTTTGTTTACAAGATAAATCAATCAAAAGTGAAGGCTCTAAACTCCACTAAGTAACTAGGAATTACTAGTAGGGGAGTGAAGGGCAAGATGGAAGATGTGGGCAAGACGGAAATTACTGACAACTCCAAACCACGCGACAAGACACGCCAGTGGTGACGCACACAGCAACAGGTGACCGTCTGATATCTATGGACATAGTTTATCTGGCTCGTGCCACCAAGTACGGTAAATTATACGTGCACTGTGTTTGTTTTTCGTTGAATTCTTAGGAAAATTGTGGTTTTTTGCTGTGTTATTACATGTAAAAGGTAAGTCATGTTACTATTTTGTTTGTACTATACATATTACAAATTATAGGTTGTTAGAATTGATATTTGAGCATGGGAAATGGTTACCAGTTTCTAAATACTTCAATCTGACATTGGTGACATGCTTATGGGCAAGATGGAAATTTTTATGTTTCCATTTTGCTGCATGGTACTACTTTCATGATTTGTGACTTTTTCGGTTAATAGCGGTATTGTTTTTGTTTCTACATGGTATCCAAATACAAACGGAAGAGTACCAGAGTGTCTTTGAGTGAGCAAACAATACAGAAGGCGATGAATCACAACAATAAGCACAGCTTCAAAGAAATATGGAATTCCGATTGGAAATTTGCATCGCCACATCGAAAAAGGTGACACATAAAAATAAATCTGAAGACTTCAGCCTGTTTTTTTCTAAAGAACTGGAGCAGAAGCTCTGTGATCTCGCAGTCAATCGCAATACCCGATTTTATGGCCTAACAAAGGATAGCCCGCAGACATTAGCTTATGAATTGGCGACAAATAATAAAATTCCACATCTGTTTGTAGGTTTGCTAGAGCGTGGTTGGAAGGCTATATGGCAAGACATCCCGACTGACATTCCATACACCTGAACCCATGGCCCTGGCATGTTGTTTCGCTTTTAATTGCACACAGGTTGAACGCTTCTATGATACTTTATGGACTGTTATTTTCTCAGCATCAGTTTTTGGCAAGGACTGATGACATACAGGGTGAATTTAAATTCACGCACTCAGGCTTCGCAGCGCGATTCCTCACATGCTAGGAATAAAAACATGTCTCTCACGAAATTTCGTCCTGCGCATATTTCCGGCAGTAAATGGACGTCGAAGATTGAGATTGGTGTGTGTTTCATATGTCAGTGTGTTTCAGAATTACATTACTACACCAACAAATGTCTACAGAATGTGGGAGGTGTCTTGAGGAACAATGTGAGCATAGTAACTCATGTCTGGAAATGTCATCCAATGACGCTACAGAGCGTCGATGTTGCTGGAGGGTATGCCTAGCGATAGGAGCTGGTGCCTGTAACTTGGGACTCCCCATAGCGTCGTTGAATGGCGTTTCCGGGCACAGGTTTCCGTGCTCACTTTGTTCCTCAAGACACCTCCCACGTCCCCTAGTAGTTTGTTGGTGTAGTAGTGTAATTCTGATACACACTGACACATGGGACACACACCCATCATAATCTTCGACGTCCATTTACTGCCGGAAATATGCGCAGGACGAAATTTTGTGAAAGTCATTTTTTTATTGCTAGCATGTGAGGAATCGCGCTGCAAAGCCCAATTGTGCGAATTTATATTCACCCTGTATATAACATCGACGACACTGGCGTCAAGACCTCCTCGAGTAATTTCCGAAAATGGTAAACGAAAAGTAGGAGTCGGCGCAACTGCAGAAAAACTGCAGAAAAACCTTCGGCTTACTACTATTATTTGTGCTTGCAGTGCCACTGATCGTTTCATTCCACCATTTTTTATGTTGGCCAAAGAACAAGAGTGAATGAACTGTCTCTTGGATGGTGCTCCTAACGGGTCTCAAGCTTGGTGTTCTGAATCTAGCTGGATAACAAACAATACTTTTAATAACTGGCTGCTGCTATTTATCAAAAAAGACGAGACCATCAGCTGACAGGCCTGTTTTATTGATTTTTTTTATTGATTTAGACAATCATGAAACCCACCAAAATCTAGAAAGTTTAAATATATCAAGACTAAATAATGTAATCATGGTCAGCATTCCACCACGCGAGCCACAAGCTTCAGCCACTAGATGTGTCGGTTTACCGTTCATTTAAAGTAGCCTTTGAACAAACAATAGGTACTTTTCAAAAGAACCATCCTGGAAAAAGAGTGACACAGTTTGACATTGCAAGAATTTTTTGCACAGCCTACGAAAAAGTGCTACTGTGCAGAACGCCACAAATGGTTTCAGAAAGGCGGGTATTTTTCTGTATAACAGACATATGTCCACAAATTTAGATTTTGCACTAGCCACCATTTATGAAAATGCTCCTGTGATGATAGGAGATCAGAATGCCGCTGCAAGTCAGAAGGAGGACAACAATGCTGAGAATGACATTACAGACGATTTGGCAGAAAACAGTCCATTGGCTGAACTCAATGAAGACTGCCCTACTACCAGTGACGAGGATGATGTAACAGCCACAGAAAATAACTGCACAGACAATGCAGATACTATTAATAACAGTTCTTCAATGACTAAACGTCATGACAAGGCCGACATTGATATTGTGTTCAAATCTTTGTAAAGCTTATGGGTCTTAACTACAGGGTTATCAGTCCGTAAACTTACTACTTAGGAACTACCTTATACTAAAGAAAGCAAAAACATCCATGCCCAAGAGGGGATTCGAACCCACGACAGGGAACAGCTTAGCGCATCAGAGCACAGCGCCTCAATGCGCTCGGCCACTCCGCTGCGGCACATTGATATTGTTACTAACCCATCACTATTGATGAAAACGACATCACGTCTGTTAATGAGAAGGATGTTGTTTTAAAGAAACATGATATTCAACAGAAAACTGTGGAAGAGAGCAAAGATGCATGTAATGTAGATGCTGTTGACGTTTATGCACAACTGTCTACATCGCATGCCATCTCTCCAAAAAATACATCCATCACCAAAAGGTTACACCATCAATTAAAAAGGAAAATCAAGAGTCAAAAATCTGAGATTATTACGAGTTAGCCAATCAGATCAATAATTGAAAAGAATTATGTGAGGAAAAAACAAAATTAGATGTAGTCCAGACCATTAAAGGAAATGAATATAAACGAGAACACGACAGATGGGGACAGGATGTGAAAGGAAAGGGAAAAGGTAAAGGAAAGGGAAAACTGGCAAAGAAATATGAGAAGATATCACAAAATCAGAGGCATGTGTTTTGCCTATTGTGCGGTGATCATTACATTGATCCACCCACAGAAGACTGGTTGGAATATGGATCAAGTCATGGTTGGGCAAACAAGTTGTGCGCCAATATTGAAAATGGGTTTCCTGTATGTCCTTGTGAAATGTAAGATAATCCCATACAATCCATCCTGCCCATTCAAGCTTTCCATTTTGCCTTCAGGGTGAGAGCAATATGGAATTTTCTATAGTTTTCTTTTATGAATCATATCACCTGATTTATCAAATATTGATAGTTATTAGTTACAATGTTTTGTAGTTTAATAGGATACCTTTCATGACTGATTAAAATAAAATGTTTATACTTGAAAATTTTTGTATTATTGTGTCATTAAATTAACCCTTCCATCTTACCCTCCCTTCCCCTACTTCAGACTTAAATTGTAAAGAACACGTAGATAATGTCGTGGGAAAGGCGAACCAGAGACTGTGTTTTGTTGGGAGAATCCTTAAAAGATGCAACAGACTATTAAAGAAACTGCATACACTACGCTTGTCTGTCCATTTTTGGAGTATTGTAGCCCAGTGTGGGATCCTTATCACGTGGATTTGACGGAGGAGATCGAAAGAGTCCAAAGAAGGGCAGCTCATTTCGTATTGTCACGATACAGGGGAGACAGCGTTACGGAAATGATACAGGATCTGGGATGGGAATCATTACTACAGTTTCTTTTCATACTCATTGATATCTTATTCAGATCATTCTGCAGATGGTTTCGATCTTCAGATGATTTTACTAGACGGTAAATGACGGCGTCATCTGCAAACAACCTAAGAGAGCTACTTAGTTTTTCCCTTAAATTGTTTATGTAAAAAAGAAACAGCAGAGGACCAATAACACTACCCTGTGGATTGCCCGATATCACCTGTTTTAGTCGATGCCTTACCATCGATTACTACGAACTGTGTCCTCTCTGACAAGAAATCCCCTATCCAATCGCAAATTTGTGGCGATATACCATAACCACGCAATTTGATTGAAAGCCGTTTGTGAGATACGGTGTCAAAAGCTTTCTGGAAATCAAGAAATACAGAATTGATTTGCGAACCGTTGTCGATAGCACACATCACTTCGTGTTGTGTTTTGCATGAACGATATTTTATAAATCCGTGTTGACCTTGGGTCAATAGATCGTTCTGTTCGAAATAATTCATAATATACAGGATATGTTCCAAAACCCTGCTGCAAATTGACGTCAATGAAATAGGCCTCTAGTTTAGTGGGTTACTCCTACTGCCTTTCTTGAATATAGGTGTGACCCGTGCAACTTTCCAATCTTTTGGTACAGATCCTTCTATGGGAGAGTGGTTGTATATGACTGTTAATTAAGGAGCTATCGCGTCAGCATAATCAGATAGAAATCTAATGGGTATACAATCCGGACCAGAAGACTTGTTCTTGTTAAGTGATTTTAGTTGCTGCGCTACTCCGATGATAGAAACGTCTACGTTAATCATTCTGGCATCTGTTCGTAATTCGAAATCTGGAATATTGGTTTCGTTTTCTTTGGTGAATGAGTTTCTAAAAAGCTATGTTTAGTAACTCTGCTTTAGTAGCGTTGTCATCGGCAGGATCGCCATTACTATCATGTTATGTAGGTATTGTTTGTGATTTGCCCCGAGTATATTTAACATATGACCAAACTCTCTTCGGGTTTTCAGTCAAATTTCGAGAAAGAGTTTCGTTGTGATAAGTATTGTAGGCATCTCACATTGAAATCCTCACTAAATTTCAAGCTTCTGAGTACGATCGCCAATCCTGCGGATGAGTAAAAATAAAAAAGGAAAAGAAAAAATGTAAATAAAAAATCCTTTAAATATAGACTAGCATTTATAAACAACATTTACTAAACTGACACATTCCACATCATTACAAAATGTCATATATATGATCTATGGAACAAGTATTAAACTAATATAATCTAATCTGAAGTCCTCGCTAAATTTCGAGCTTCTGTGTAGGATCGCCAATCCTGGGGATTATGTGTTCGTTTAAATTTAGCATGCCTTTTCTGTTGTTTATGCAACAGTCTCCTGACCTGTTTTGTGTACCAAGGGGGATCACCTCCTTCTTTTATTAATTTATTTGTTATAAAACTGTCAATTGCTGTCGATACCACTTCTTTGAATTTGAGCCACATATGGTCTACAGCTATGTTTAGTGTTAGAAACGAGTGGAAGCTATGTTTCAATAAGCAATGTATTTTGTTTCTATCTGCTTTCCTGAACAAATATACTTTTAGTTTATTTTTGGTAACTTTGGGACTTTCGATATTCAATTTCGCTACGACAGCTCTGTGTTCACTAATACCTGTATCCGTTTTGATGCTCATTATGAGCTCAGGATTATTTGTTGCTAAGAGATCAAGTGTGTTTTCACATCCATTTACTATTCTAGTTGGCTCATGAACTAATTGTTCGAAGTAATTCTCAGAGAATGCGTTGAGTACAATTTCGGATGACGTTTTATGCGTACCTCCTGATTTGAAAATATAATTTCGCCAACAGATCGAGGGTAAATTAAAATCACCACCTACTATTATCGTGTGAGTCGGGTACGTTTTTGTAATTAGATTCAGGTTTTCTTTGAACCTTTCTGCTATTGTATCGTCAGAGTCAGGAGGCCGGTAAAAGGAACCAATTATTAACTTCTTACGATTTTCGGGTACAACCTCTACCCATAATAGCTCGCAGGAACTATCAACTTCAACTTCACTACACGAAATACTACTTTTGACAGCGACAAACACGCCCCCATCTATTTTGTTTAATCTATCCTTTCTGAACACCGTTAGATCTTTTCCAAATACTTCTTCTGAACTTATTTCCGGCTTGGGCCAACTTTCGCTGCCTATAATGATGTGTGTTTCGGTGCTTTCTATTAACGCTTGGAGTTCTGGCACTTTCCCGACACAGCTACGACAATTTACAACTGTTATACCGATAGTTTCCGGATCTACATTTCTCCTGTGATCCACCTGCACCCTTTGAGATTGCCCATTTTGTTTTTCCCCGAAGCCCTTTATTCTAACAAAACCGCCCAGTCCATGCCACACAGCCCCCGCTACCCGTGTAGCCAGTTCCTGCATATAGTGGACTACTGACCTATTCAGCGGAACCTGAAAACCCACCACCCGATGGCGCAAGTCAAGGTATCTGCAGCCTACATGGTCGCAGAACCATCTGAGCCTCTGATTCAGACCCTCCACTCTGCTCTGTACCAGAGGTCCACAGTCGGTCCTGTCAACTATGCTGCAGATGGTGACCTCTGCTTTCATCTTGCAAGCAAGACTGCCAGTCTTTACCACTTCAGATAGCTGCTCAAAACCTGAGAGGATCTCTTCAGATCCGAAGTGACACACATCATTTGTGCCGACGTGAGCCACCACCTGCAGTTTGCTGCACCCTGTACCCATCATGGCATCTGGGAGGACTCATTCCACATCTGGAATGACTCCACCTGGAATGCACACAGAGTGCACGTTGGCCTTCTTCCCCTCCTTGGCAGCCATCTCTCTAAGGGCTCCATCACCCGCCTAACATTGGAGCTCCCAACTACAAGTAAACCCACCCTCTGTGAAAGCCCGGATCTCGCAGGCTCGATGGTGACCTCAGGAACGTTGTCCTGAGCAGATAGCGCCTCAAACCTGTTCGCAAGACGAATCGGGGAGGCCTCACGATCGGTCCTCTGGAATGTCTTGCACCTCCTGCCATGCACTGGAGCAACCTCCCACGCAACCACGGGTGGGATGTCTGCCTCACTGCTAGCAGAATCAGGGCATGTCGCTGCCGCAGGCCGATTGGTGGAGACGACAGAAGTCCGTTCGTCCCCACTGCCAGCCAACAACAACGACACCCCTCGATCGCAGCTTCCAACTGTGCAACCGAGGTTAACACAGCTTGAAGCTGGGAGCGAAGTGTCACCAGCTCAGACTGCATCCGCACACAGCAGTCACAGTCCCTATTCATGATTACAGTGCCGACAAAAACAAAAACTACAGTCGCGATGCGTTCAAAGGAAGACTACACTGTTTGTTAAAACGCGGATCTGAATCTAATACGCACGAGAGCACAGTATAAATTTAAAAATTGAGATGAGAATGCGCAGACGAAAATCAAAGTACTATTTGTCGCTTCTAATCAGAAAATAAAGACAGACGACTATCGCGACGCGATTCACACGGTGGAATAATACACTGACCAGATATTTAACACGAATATGAATAAAATAAAAATGCGAGCACACAATAACTTTAATGAACTGAAGGGAAAGTGCACTGAAAAGTCAAAATATGTAGCTTCTAGAGAGAAGCTGGTTTCACTTACAACTGAAAATGTGCTGGCTCTGCAGAGGTGCGCACTGGATGACGACCACCCTAATCGGAACTTACATTGCACTTAAGAATCCAATTCATTGCAAGAATAAAGTTCTCACTTAAATCCGGAACAACTAGACACCCATGATCAAATTATTTGCCTTCAATTTCAAAATTTAATAACTTTTTACAGATTTGTTTTGTCTACCAGTTGCATTTCAACAATTTTTCTACCCTCCCTATTGTTTAATTTGTTCCTTAATTTTTCAGTAAGAGCCGAAGTGGGATGTCCAGTATCAATCAAATACTTAACTTGCCAACCCAAAATTTTGACATCAATATAAGGGCACCTGATACTATTATTTTCCTCAATGTTTTTGGTTTCCTCATGTAATAAGTCTTTTTCAGTGTCTTTAAAGTTACGATCTTGTGGATTAAATTCTTGTTTAATATTCTCATATTCAGATTGCATAGAATTAATAACAGCATCAGAACTTTCTTGTGACTGAGTTTCAATAATCAGACTACTTATGTCATTGTATCTGTGCCTCCACTTTCTTACCTTTTTGTATTTCCACCAATCTGGATGTAGTTCGTCACAAACGATTTCAAGTATTTTCCAAAATTTGTTAAATTTATTATTGTCATTATACGTACCCCACAAACTTTCAAAAAACACTTCCTTTTTATTGGTCACCTTAGATAAATGATTCACAGCCCTACCTTTTATACACACTAAATATTGTGATTCTTCAGTTTCTCCCGGCGTATTTGATAATCAAAATATCCACAGGTGTACTGCCGGTCTATAGTGTCCAACAGGACACTATAGACCGGCAGTACACCCGTGGATATTACACTAAATATTGATCATCTTTAAGTTTCCTATCCAACACCATGTCATAATCAGAACCATTTGCTGAATTCATCAACATTAATGTCTATGAAAATTTCCATATCGGGTTCTAAGGAATTATTAAAGTTCTCATTAATTATTTCCTTTACCTTATAATCATTTTGAACTACAGTGTTATTTTGATCAGAAACTTCATTACCCCCATCTATCAAGGATGCATCGTCAGATATGATTTGTGCTATACCATGTTTAATTTCAAGATTACTTGTGTTTTCTAATGCCTTTTCTTGACTAGTGTATGTTCCAATTTGACTATCAGTTTACTCAGAAGTATTGTGATACCATAATTACTTTCACATTCAAATAATGACTCTATGCCTAAAGTGTCGTGTTTTGATATTTCAGTGTTACTTGCCAATTTATAAAATTCATTCACTACCCTGTCATATAACTGTTCATTGTTACAAGTTTCAGTTTTCTGGTCTGTTTCTCCTATATTCATTATATCCCTTGTTTTCTCCTTGATTTCTATTTCTATTGTCAAATTCTCTTCTCCTATACCCATTCTGATTTTCATTAACAAAATTCCCATTATATTTCCTGCTGCCTCTTCCCATACATTGATTGTTGACATCAAGGTAATCTCTTCTATACTGTTTTTCATAAACATTTTGTTGCCACTCCCCACTCTGATCATGACCATACTTCGGGTATTGTCTATGTTCTCTTTCTACAGCTCTGTCTAACTTGCCTACATAGGTTAAAAACTGTTCTAAATTGTGGTCTGCTGCATGTACTAAATCCCAATGTAATGGTTCAGGCAATCTCCTTTTCAAAGCATCAATTAGTGTCATAATATCAAAAGGTCTATCTAAATGTATCAATTTCTGTATCTGCTTTTTACAAAATTCCTTCATTCTCCCTGGTTTTTCCTTGAAAACTGGTCCATTTAAAAATTTATTTTTCATTCTAGCTTGTCCTGTCTCTAACCAATACTCTTTTTAAAAATTTCTTTCCAATTCTTGAAAATATGCCCAATGCTTTACATTTTTATTAGTCCAAGATAACACTCTCACATTCAAAAACTTTTTTTACGAATTAAATTTTGGATTCCTCAGACATTCCTTCAACAAAACTGTCTTTGAAGTGTTAAGGATGTCTACAGGACGAAAATTTGTATTTGGAAAACTCTTAACCAGATTGGACCATAAAGCAGTATTAGGAATAGTGTTACTAGTACATACAAAATCTTTAGATGCCTGTATACTATTTTGTGTTACATATTTTTTCTACATTTTCTAACTTCTTTACTGCTGCACATATTTGTGTATCAATTATTTTATATGAATTTTGGACTTTTTCTCTTTCTTTGTGAATCTCTTCTTAAACTAACTCCACACTCTTTTCCACTGTTCTGACTGCCAAGTTTGTGTCTTGAAATCTGGACTTTACGTCACAATCTAGTTCACACATTGTGTCAGTGTTCCTATCAATCTCTTTCTTAACACTTTGAATTTTTTAGTCAATCACTTCACATGCAGTTTTCATGGTATTATCATGTATTTCTTTTAAATTATCAATTATTTCTTTTTTAATTAAAATTTGTTGGTCAGTAATTTTGCTAATTAAAGAGTCCCCCATGCTACTGATCATATTGTGAAGCATATGTACTGTCTGTTTGTCAGGTTTTGTGTCAGATTCCTCCTTCCCCACTCCGTTAAACTCAGCACTGTTTTTCTAATCCATTTTTCTTTAAAGAAAGTAATGCAAGTCACAGAAAATAATAAAAAAATATTTTGTAACACAATTTTTGGTATCCAGTCCTTCCCAAGATCAATTATATCACTTATTGTCTTAATCTTCAGCATCCACTCCTCCCCAAAATGAATCACATCACTTCATCTTGAATTCCAGTCCTGTCAAAGTTATTAGGATCTCATGTAAAAAAATGTATATATATATGGTTTCTTCTTCCATTTGCTTTTCTGTAACATATCACATTTGTAGATTCCAACAGTCTGCAAGAGTTTCCCGGCCAAGATGCACCATGTGTAATACGTTAGAATGGTATATCCATCATCTTTTATTTCTTGTACATATTGATAGCTCGCCTGCCAAAGTTTGCTGCAAAAATGTTAATGTCTTTGTTTCACAAATTAAAATCACATATTTATAATTTGGTGGGTTCTTGAAGGTCTACAGAACTACAAATGAGTTCGTAAGAAATCAAAACAGAATTATGTGTATAAGTAAATTATGATTATTGTCAGCGATGCTACAAAGGCGGCCCAGTTTTCAGCCGTTCTGCGCATCCCCCATCATTACCTCTATGCATCGCTTCCCAGCATCTCAGCATGGCGCGGGCAATACCATCATACGAAACACCAAGGTTGCAGCTCGAAGGCGACGCCACCTACTGCTCTAGCTCCTGTCGAGCTAGCACCTTCATCAAACTTATGTATCTTATGGAATAAAATGTGTCAACTATAATTCTGTTTCACTAGAGTCCCTTGGCACTCCACCAGGTTCCACGCCTCATTCTGACCTAAAGCTGGGAACACACCACTCAACAGTATTAAGGGTGGCACCCCATCAATTTTAGGTTGAACCAAGACATCCAAGAAAATGAGGCAACCGTTCCTTTCTAACTCCATAGTTTATTGGATGTTCCTATGAATCAAATTTAGATGGTCCAAAAACTGGTAAGTTTTTCTTCACAATAAGGCCATACTAAAAATGACTCATCCACAGATGTTGTTGATGCTACAAGTTTTAAACCCATCATCTTTTGGAGATATGTGGATGGCACCTTAGTGGTATGGCCTTATGGCACAGAAAAACTTGATTGATAGGAACATCCAATTTATTATGTAGTTGGAAAGTGATGGTTGCCTCCCTTTCTTGGATGTCTTTGGTGAACATAAAACTGACGGTATGCTGGATTAGTGTCTTTTGTAAGCCTACACATACGGGTACAGGTGTAAACATCCTATGCAGACTAATTACTCATTTCCTTAATATAGCCGCACACAGGGCACATATGATTGCTTAATAGGGCCATCTACAGGAAGAACTTGAGCACCTGGAAAAAGAATGAGGGGGGATCAAATATAAATGGGAGTTTTGCTCCTGAACAACAGTTGATAGGATTGGCTGCACACTTCTGCTTTGTTTAGGTGGGACCACTGTAATTGGAGAGAGCATGCTGTTAGATATTTCCCACCATTTTGTTAGCACTGCTCATGAAGTCAAAGCACCAGGTACAACCCTCCACTGTGCAAAATATGATTATAAAATTTCTTGCTCATGAAGGAGTCTCAGCAGCAGAAATTTGCTAGAAATTGACTGGACAGTTCGGGGATCAAACATTGTCAAGGACATGTGTGTATGCCTAGCATAAAACGTTCAAGGAAGGACAAGAACATGTAGGAAATCAGCAAAACGGTTGCAATCCTTGGACCAGCTTTATGGATGAAAACATATGTGTAATTAAAGGCATTATTGATGAAACTTGATGAGCAACAGTATTGGAAATTGCAGAACTAGTCGGAATCAGCTATAGGATTTGTCAAGCAATCATAAAAAATGACCTACAGTTCTATAAAGTGTGTTCCAGGTGGGTCCCTCACCTTCTGACCGAAAATCTGAAGTTGAAACGTTTGGATGTCTGTCGGAGTCTAAAAGTGAGGTTTCCGGAAGAAAGTGATGCAGTTTTGAGACACCTGCAATGAAACATGAGTCCACTACTACACTCCTGAATCCAAACAACCCATTAAGGAGTGGTGGAGGAAAGGGGAGGTAGCACCAGTGAAAGCATATCACTGCAAAAGACAAGACCAATCGATTCGATAGGTTATTAAACTGCAGCTCGAACTGTCTCCAAGCTACAGGAAATTTGCTGGACAACACTTGAACATCCACCTTACAGCCCAGACTCATCACCCTGTGATTTTCATTTGTTCGGACTGCTCAAAGAAGCTTTATGAGGGCAACAATTTGAAGATGACGAGAGGGTGGAAGAGTCTGTGTACAGTTGGCTGATGACACGACCCTGTTCTTTTTACTATGAGGGCATCAAAAAGCTGCCCATATACTGGGAGAAATGCATTTCCAGACGAGTAAACTATGTACAAGGAATCCCAGACCAGAGCGCAAATAATTTTATTCTCTTAAAAATATTACAAAGAGACCACCATTTTGTCTGTCACCGTTTTGCTGATGCGCCAACAGTCAACTGGTTCTCACTGGAATAGGCCTAATCATCATCAGCAAAGCAGCCCTGCCAATCAAATCGTGCTGCTGTATTACCTGGCATGTGTGAAATTAGATTTTTGGAGCACCATTCTCTTCTGTTCAGAGACGCCTCCAAGAAAAGATGCTTTCATGGCTTAGTTCCGTTATCTGTCCATTTTCTCTTCTCTTTTAAGACGGGTCTGGGGTCACTTGAGCTACCTTCTCTCACTGCCCTGGTAATCCCCTTCAGAAAACAAACTATGGTTTATTGTTGAAAATCTGAACGCTATCTTTTAATTTTGAGCCCACGCCGCTTTCCATTCCTGACTACACCTTAAGTGGGGTGTACAAGTATGTGTAAAAATAAATTATTGTAATTTGATTCCATAATGGAGATTGTAACAGCCCACCACAATATTGCAATAAAATAAAAAGTTGCAGCTTTGTGGGCAGTATGAAATATTTATTTTACAAAAATTCACGTATTGATTTCATTCACATGATGGAACATCATCAGTGCAGATTGTAAGTCATGATGACTTTTGTACTCTGCATAAAACATTTAATTATGATATCCATAAAATAATTAAAAGGTCTTCCCAGTATTCACCATAATTAGTGACATATACCAGGAAGACCTTTTATTTATTTTATGGATATTACCATTAAATGTTTCATGTAGAGTACACAAGTCATCATGACTTACAATCTGCACTGATAATGTTCCATCATGGGAACAAAATCGATATGTGAATTTTTGTAAAATAAATATTTCATATCACCCGTTGTTGTCTGTTGTTGTGGTCTTCAATCCGCGGACTGGTTTGATGCAGCTCTCCATGCTACCCTGTCCTCTGTAAGTTCCTTCATCTGAGAATACATTCGGCAACCTACATCCTTTTGAATCTGCTTACTGCATTCATCCCCCGGTCTCCCTCTACTATTTTTACCCCACACATTTACTTATAATGCTAAGTTGACAATTCCTTGATGTCTCAGAATGTGTCCCACCAATCTATTCCTTCTCTTAGTCAGGATATGCCAGAAACTCTTTTTTCTCCCCAATTCGGTGTAGCACCTTCTCGTTAGTTTACTGTCGTCAGTCACCGAGTGGCTGTCCTCCAGTGTGCACTTCACCAGCTGCAGCACATTTTCAGTTGTAAGTGTAACCAGCTTCTCACCAGAAGCTACATATTTTGAATTTTCTGTGCGCTTTCCCTTAAGTTCATTTAATTTACCATGTACTTGCATTTATACTTGATTCATATTCACATAAATACCTGATTAGTGTATTTTTCCTCCTGTGATTTGCACTGGGACAGTTGTTTGCCGTCAGCTCACACGCCAACAGACAGCAGCTCATTCAGCTTTCTCTAGTTAAACCGGCTCCTCAGCAGAATCCACTTATTCTGATTTTCATCTGAGTTTTTCTTTTCTTAAATTTTCGTGTATCTGCAACTTTATTTAGATTCAGATTCACATTATTAAACAGTCTACTGTACCTTGCCACTAGTTTACTATTGTTTTGAAGGTACTTATGGTTTTTAGTTCTACATTTCAATTTTTCTGCGGGCTTAGTATGGCTAGGGACTGTGATTTCAGTCTGCGGATGCAGGCTGAATTGGTGACTGTTCATTCCCTGGTTCAGGCGGCATTGGCTACAGTTGTGAAGCTTGAGGCTGTGGTGGATGGGCGCTCCTGCTGTCGGACGGTCGCGGAGGTCCAACACTCGCCCTGTGCATCTGATGAGTCCACCGATTGGCTCGCGGCTTTGGCTAGTGCGGTCACTGCACGCGTTGAGATGACTGCCTCGTCTGTGGTGGATTGGGAGGTCTCCCTGGCATGTGGCGGAGGGTATAAGACATTCCAGGGGACCGATTGTGAGGCCTTTCTGGTCCTTCTTACAAACAGGTTTGAGGGGCTGTCAGAGATGGACAGTGTTCCTGAACCAGATGGTGCCACAAGTCCTGTGGTCACCTCTCAGTCAGCAAGATCCAGGCAATCTCAGAGGGTGGGCTTGCTTATAGTAGGGAGCTCCAACATTAGTCAGATAATGGGGCCCCTTAGGGATTTGGCCAGTAGGGAGGGGAAGAAAGCCATTGTGCACTCTGTGTGATTACCAGGGGAGTCATTCCAGATGTGTCACGGGCCCTTCTGGATGCAGGGTGCAGCCAGCTGCAGATGGTTGCTCCTGTCGGTACCAATGATGTGTGGCACTTTGGGTCAGAAGAGATTCTCTCCAGATTTGAGCAGCTATCTGAAGTGGTAAGGACTGCCAGTCTTGCTTGCGAAATGAAGGCAGAGCTGACCATCTGCAGCATCATCAACAGTACTGACTGCGGTCCTTTCGTAGAGAGCCGATTGGAGGCTCTGAATCAGAGGCTTAGGCAGTTCTGTGAGCATGTAGGCTGCAGATTCCTCGGCTTGCGCCAAAGGGTGGTGGGTTTTCGAGTTTCGCTTGCTAAATACGTCAGGAGTCCACTACATGCAGGAAGCAGCTACATGGGTAGCAGGGGCTGTGTGGCGTGGACTGGGCAGTTTTTTAAGATAAAGGGCTTCAGGGAAAAACAAACTGGGCAGTCTCAAAGGGTGCAAGTGGATCACAGGAGAAATGTAGATCTAGGAACTATCGGTAGGACAGTTGTAAATTATCGTAGCTGTTTCAGGAAAGTACCAGAACTCCAAGCGTTAATAGAAAGCACCAAAGCACACATCATTATAGGCAGTTAAAGTTGGCTCAAGCTGGAAAAAAGTCCAACATAAGTTTTTGCAAAAGGTCTAAGGGTGTTCAGAAAGGATAGATTAAACAAACTATGTGGAAGTGTGTTTGTTACTGTCAAAAGTAGTCTATCGTGTAGTGATGTTGAAGTTGATAGTTCCTGTGAGTTGTTATGGATGGAGGTAGTACTCGAAAATAATAAAAAGTTAATAATTGGTTCCTTTTACAGGCACCCCGACTCTGATGATACAATCTCAGAATGGTTCAAAGGACACCTTTGTCTAATTGCAAACATGTATCCAACTCACACAATAATAGTAGGTGGTGATTTTAATTTACCCTCTATCTGTTGGCAAAATTATATTTTCAAATCAGGAGGTACGCATAAAATATCGTGCAAAATTTTACTCAATGCATTTTCTGAGAATTACTTCGAACAATTACTCCATGACCCAACTAGAATTGTAAATGGATGTGAAAACACACTTGATCTCTTAGCAACAAATAATCCTGAGCTCATAACGAGCATCAAAATGGATACAGGTATTAGTGAACATAGAGCTGTCATAGCGAGATTGAATATGGAAAGTACCAAAGTTACCAAAAATAGACAAAAAGTATATTTGTTCAGGAAAGCAGATGGAAATAGAATACATTGCTTCTTGAAATACAGTTTTCACTCGTTCCTTACACTAAACATAAGTGTAGACCAGTTGTGGCTCAAATTCAAAGAAGTTGTATCGACAACAGTTGGCAGTTTTATACCAAATAAATTAATAAAAGAAGTAGGTGATCCTCCTTGGTACACAAAACAGGCCAGGACACTGTTGCAAAAGCAACCTGAAAAGGCATGCTAAATTTAAACAAACACAAAATCCCTAGGATTGGCGGGCCTACGCAGAAGATTAAAATTTAGCGAGGATTTCAATGCGAGATGCCTACAATACTTTCCACAACAAAACTCTTTCTTAAAATTTGACTGAAAACCCAGAGAGATTTTGGCTATATGTTAAATATACTAGAGGCAAAACACAAACAATACCCTCACTACGTGATAGTAATGGTGATCCTACTGATGATAGCACTACTAAAGCAGAGTTACTAAACATAGCTTTTAGAATCTCATACACTAAAGAAGACGAAACTTCGAATTACGAACAGAGGCCAGAATGAGTAACGTTGAAGTAGATATCTTCGGAGTAGTGAAGCAACTTAAATCACTTCAAGAACAGGTTTACTGGTCTGGACTGTGTACTGTAATGTATATACCATAGAAAGTCTCGTTTGTTTGGATTAAAGAAACGTACGATACCATAGTTGGTCATAGTATTGCAACTTAATTTTCCATATTTATATTATATATGCATTTTATGGCGCTTCTGGCAAGTCACATTTATCATCACTTTCATTACTGGGTCTTCTATTAAACTAAATTAATTAATTATTGAAAGTCATAAGCTAAGTGTTGGACAATAATGTGTTTATTAATGAAATTAATAACTAACAATATCCGAGGTCCTCTGTAATGTATTGACCATAATGTAATACTTTTATGACTGTACAATTGATTAGTTGCTTTGATTTAACGATTTTAAATAATGTAAACATATATTAATACTATGCTAATTGTTGTTTACTTACAATCTTTTGTATTCTTTTGCTTTTATACAGAAAACCTGTTATTACATTTGCCATAATTTTGTGTCTCTTTACGTCAAGCAAGATTTATTTATGTTTCACGAACAAATTGTTTTATATTAAATATTCCGTGTTCCGTGTTCTAGAATACAATGTAGATATTAATACGCGCGAATTGGCGCGAACTCAGTCAGTTGTAGAGTTAGTATCTCTATGTCAGTTGGTTGTGAAGTTATTATCTCTTTGGCAGTCAGTCTTGAATCAGTCTTGAGTCAGTATGGAAGTTAGTTGTGAAGCAGTCTTAATTTTGTCAACATGTAGAACACAAGCAATCTTAAAGATGTACTTTTATTTGTCCTTCATCAAGAATATAAATAAATACGTATAAAATGAAACATGTCATATTAGTAGTTTCCATAAGACACCCAAGAATCCGATGTCCTATTTATTTTCATGATGATTTAAAGGAAGGCGAGCAATTAAGACAACATCTACCACTGAATAACTGAAAAAGGTGAAATATTCATAATGTGGCTTTAGTGTAGTGCAATAAAATAGCACCACAATACCCATTAGATTTTATCAGATTATGCTGAAGCGATAGCACCTTACTTAACCGTCATATACAACTGCTCTCTCAAAGAAGGATCTGTACAAAAAGATTGGAAAGTTGCACAGGTCACACCTATATTCAAGAAAGGCAGTAGGATTAACCCATGAAACTACAGGCCTATTTCATTGATGTCAATTTGCAGCAGGGTTTTGGAACATATCCTGTATTCAAATGTTATGAATTATCTCAAACAGAATGCTCTATTGACCCAAGGTCAATTCGGATTTCGAAAATATCGCTCATGCGAAACACAACTAGCTCTTTACCCACACGAAGTGATGAGTGCTATCGACAAGGGTTCTCAAATTGATTCCGTATTAAACTTCCTGGCAGATTAAAATTGTGTGCCGGAACCAGGACTCGAACGTGGGACCTTTGCCTTTTGCGGGCAAGCGCACTACCGGCTGTGCTATCCTCACATGACTCACGATGCCGCCTCACAACTCTACTTCCGCCAGTACCTCGCCTCCTACTTTCCAAACTTCACAGAAGCTCTCCTGCGAACCATGCAAGACTAGCACTCCTGGAAGAAAGGATATGGTAGAGACATGGCTTATCCACAGCCGATCTCTTAGGCTGTGGCTAAGCCATTTCTCCACCATATCCTTTCTTCCAGGAGTGCTAGTCTTGCATGGTTCGCAGGAGAGCTTCTGTGAAGTTTGGAAAGTAGGAGGCGAGGTCCTGGCGGAAGTAGAGTTGTGAGGCAGCATCGTGAGTAATGTCGGAATAACACAGTCGGTAGTGCACTTGCCTGCGAAAGGCAAAGGTCCCAGGTTCGAGTCCCGGTTCCGGCACACAATTTTAATCTGCCAGGAAGTTTCATATCAGCGCACACTCCGCTGCAGAGTGAAAGTTTCATTCTTATTCCGTATTTCTTGATTTCCAGAAGACTTTTGAGACCGTACCTCACAAACAGCTTTTAATCAAATTGCGTGGTTATGGTATAATGCTCCAAGTTTCCCACTGGATAGGAGATTTCCTGTCAGAGACGACACAGTTTGTAGTAATCGATGGTAAGGCATTGACTAAAACAGAAGTGATATTGGGTGTTCCACAGGGTAGTGTTATTGGTCCTCTGCTGTTCCTTATTTACATAAACAATTTGGGAGAAAATGTAAGCAGCTCTCTTATGTTGTTTGCAGATGACATTGTCATTTACCATCTAGTAAAATCATCTGAAGATCAAAACCAACCATAGAACAATCTAAGTAAGATATCACTACGGTATAAAAATTGGCACTTGACTCTAAATAATGATAAGTGTGAAGTCGTCCACATGAGTATGAAAAGAAATCCATTAAACTTTGTTTACAAGATAAATCAATCAAAAGTGAAGGCCGTAAACTCCACTAAATACCTAGGAATTACTGCTACTTCAGACTTAAACTGGAAAGAACACATAGATAATGTTGTGGGAAACGTGAACCAGAGACTGATTTATTGGCAGAACCCTTAAAAGATGCAACAGAACTGCTAAAGAGGTTGCATACACTACACTTGTCCATCTGTTTTTGGAGTATTGCTGCCCAGTGTGGGATTGTCACGATACAGGGAAGACAGCATTATGGAAATGATATAGGGACTGGTGCGGGAAACATTACAATAATGCCGCTTATTGCTGCGGTGTGGGCTAATTACAAAACTCCAATTGCCAACATTCTTCTCCAAATGTCCACTTACATAGGTAGAGAGAATCATCAGAATAAAATACGAGAAATCAGAGCTCAAGCGGAGGGAATCAGTAGTTGTTTCTTCCTGCGCACTATTTGAAAATGGAATGGGAGATAAATAGCATAAATGTGGTTTGATGAACCCTCTGCCAGGCACTTAAATGTGATTTGCAGAGTATCCCATGTAGATGTAGATGTTACATGATCTATCCATGTAATTTTCATCATCTGCCTGTAGCACCACATTTCAAAAGTTTCTATCATATTTTTGTCTGAATTCCTTATCTTCCATGTTTCACTCACATACAATGCTACACTCAGACAAATGCTTTCAAAAAGGAGTTCCTAACATATAAATTAATATTAGATGTTAACAAGTTTCACTTCTTTAGAAACACTTTTCTTCTCATAGCCCACAAAGCTGAAACTTATTATTTTATAAAAATAAATTTTAAATGCCGTGTGGGTTTTAATAAATGAATAAAAATAAAAAATAAAATCCCATTTTATATTTGATCTTCCCTCATATTTGAAGGAAATGGCTATCCACTGTGGAAGATTCACAAAGCCTTGAAATTCAGACCCAAGTTAAAGTCTATGGCCTTCCTAAAATACATGGGTAATTTATCCTTCAAAAACAAACTCATAGTTCTTTATCTGCCAGCATCAATGATATCCATTCATGTCAGGACTGTGAAGGATGGTTTTGCTTTGTGGAAGACAGGTATGTATAGAATTCCTTGTCAGTGTGGACATACATTGAATGCACTTTGCACACAGTTCATGATCGATGCACGGAGCATTGACTGTACACCCACCTGCTAAAATCTGATAAATCAGCTGTGGCTGAACATTGTATTCAGACAGGCCACAATATGGATTATGAGAATGTTCTGATTTTATCATCTGTATCATACTTCTGGGATTTGGTGTTTAAAGTTTGTAAATGTTTGTATGTCTACAGTATTCTGCAGGGAAAACACCTGTGTTTTGAATTTAAAAAAATAATTATTATTTATTTTCTATGCTGTATTATCTACTGTACAACATTTAGAATACCTGTGAAAATGCTCAGTACCAGCCGGATGAATGACACCTATTGTGCCCATTCTTTAAAGTGTTAATGGGGTGATGGTTTTAATCTTGACAAAATTGTAATCCAGCACTCACAAACAATCAAAGATAACAACACTGAAATCCTGTAAGCCACAGAGTGTGTTTGTATATACTCTCCATAGAGGGCATTACAGCTTCATATATCTCTGCCATCACTATGAACAATGGAATGTGATCATATATGCTCTCCCCAGAGGGCACTACTGCTTCATACATCTCTGCTGTCTGTGTGGTACATCTGTGATGATGACTTAGGCACTGGTTTGCCCTACAGTATATAAGGTGGACTGCCCTCCTTCCACAGGCCACCTCTACCAATCGTACCTCTGGACGCAGGACTGGGACACACTCACACACCACCGGCAAATCCATTAGAAACCTCTTGTCCACAAAAAAACACCCACCTTAATTCCACTCTTCTCATCAACTTCTGAAAGTACTGGAAAGCCTTCAATCACCTTACTGGCCGTCACTACTCCCCCTACTACCCACTCATCCATGATAACTATCCCTTTCCCAACAATGCCAGTAAGGCAGAACACTTTGCCACTTACCTATCTGAAGTCTTCTTCCTTCCTGATAATCCTCACTTTGACTACTCACTTTTACCTGACGTCCATTAGCAAACCTACACCTCCTATCCCCTGCTTGCCTCCAGCTTCCAGTACTTGGAGCACATTCGTCCCTCAGAATTAAACACACCTATTACAGCACAAGACATTATAGCTACACTTCGCACAAAATGCAACACAGCTCCCGGTCACGACTGGCTATGCTACAAGTACCTCTGGACTTGTCCCCTCTCCTTCCACACCGCCCTTGCCACCCTCTACAATACTATCCTATACACTGGTTTCTATCCTTGCCTGTGGAAAATCTCGCACATTCTCATGTTCCCCAAACCCAACAAATCCCCATCCCAAACCTCTTCCTACCGTCCCATCAGCCTCACCTCCGTGTTCAGCTAGGTCCTGGAAACCATCCTCTCCCGCCGTATCCATCAACATCTCCACCAACACCAGCTCCTTCCTTTATCCCAATGTGGATTCTGACCATCCTTCTCTGCTGATAACCAACTCCTTCGCCTCATCCACCTTCTATCTGTCCAGCTAAATTCCCGTCGCTCCTAACTATTTGTATCCATAGACATTGAAAAAGCCTACAACCGTGTCTGGCATTCCGGCCTCCTTTTCAAGCTCCAACTCTATGCCCTTCCTATTAACTATGTCCACCTCATTGCATCCTTCCTCACCCACCGCCCATCCTATGTCACTGTTTGCAATTCCAACTCCCGCTTGTTTTACCCCTCCGCCAGGGTGCCCCAAGGAGCCACCCTCTCCCCTCTACTGTACCTTATATACTCTACCGACATGCCCCAACCTCAGCCTCCTGTCCATCTCCTCCTAGCCCTCGCCTCCTCCCTTACCCAAACCCAATTTTTGCTCCAATCTCACCTCACTGAGTTCGCTACACGGTGCAACCGGTGGCTCTTCTCCGTCAACCCCGACAAATCACAGGCAATCATAATAGGTCATTCTAGCCCTTCCTTTCGCCTCCCCAACTTCTACCTGACCCTCTGAGGCCATCCCATCTGTCACACCCGCACACTAAAGTACCTCACCTCACCCTTGATCGACATCTTTCCTGGACCCCCCCACCTCAAACCATCCATGTCCCATCTAAACCTCCTCAAACTCCTCACTGGCCAGACATGGGGATTAAGTCCCTCCACCATCCTTCACAATTATAAATCCATCATGTGCCCCATCCTCTGCTCCTTCCACCCTGCCTGGGTTTCCGCTCCTCACACCTTTAATCAGACTCTCCAAATCCTAGAACGCCACACCCTCCGCCTCACCTATCATATCCGACTCCCCTCCCCTACGTGAATCCTATATGAACTCATCCCCTTTCCTCACCTCCTTCAACACCTTGAACACCTCCAATTTTTGTACGTCACTCGCAAAATAGATGCCCCCAACCCCCTCATTTACACCATCCTAACCAACCCTGGGCCTCTGCCACGCCTACACCAATGTATTTCTCCCTCTCTCCACCTGCACACGCTACATGTTCTTTCCCGAGGCAACTTCCACGCCCTTCCCCTACCGGATGACTCCCTTCATGCTGAAATTTACCCCTCCTATCATCCCTGATTCTATCCTGGTAGCATCAGCGCCCCCCTCTTCCCATACCCTCCTTTTCCCTCCCCCCACTTGGCTTTTCCCCTTCCCCAACCTGGAGTCTCGACAACCCCCATCCTTCCCCTCCTCTCTACCTCCCCAACTTCCCCTATGCTTCCTAACCTTCACTTCCCGTCCCCCTGCGAGGGCCTCAGTGAAGAATTTTAGAAACAGTGTCATCTAGTGTTCAGTGAGTCTCCGCGTGAGTCTTTACAGTGCGTCGAACAACAACCTCTCTTATTAACCAGTGTCATCGTGTTACGTCTTCGTTTGTCCAGTGACTGTTCTCAATGTGATTTTACCTCCGCCATGGCACAGACTGTTTTTAACTGTCTATGTGTTTGTTTCCAAAACAATTAATTTTTCCATCACAGTTGCCCTATTTTGGACTAACTCCAACAACTGTGATGGAAAAATAAATTGTTTTCAAAATATTATCAGTTGCTGATCCTGCACCATCTTTACGATGAACTTTCATGTGTTTGTTTCAGTCACCTTGTTCATGTTTTTTATGTCTGCACTATTGTCTCCAGTGTCCTCTTTGTAACTCAATGTTCTCTTCATGTCATGTTTTTCATTCTTCATTGTTTTAACCTCTTGCCATGGTTTTTAAGTCTTAATTATAATATGCATGTACGCTTGGCTGAAGAGCAGTGCCTGGTGCTGATGCCAGCCTGCTGACACTATGTGCTGGCATTAAAATAACAATAAAGGAAAGAAAAAAAAAAAAACGTGCTTCAGATTCATTCCTATGATGGCTGAATGATTTGCAGCTTAAATTTCAGCAGAAGAAAATATTTGGTTATGGCTTGATTCCCATAATTGTCATAAGAATAATATATTCTAATGTGCTCAAAAATTTTGATACATAACACAAAAACATGGATTTTTTTAAATTTTTATTTATTTATTTATTTTATTCGATGCAGCTCATACTTAAACAGCTGTAACAGATGTAGGGTAACTAGAATATTATGAATAGAGAAAGATTCAAAAAATAAAATGATCACCGTGTATACAATAAATTTTGGACATGACTGAAGCCACTACTTCTCAATCAAGTAGGTCTTCAGTTGGTCTCACAAGGGCCGAGTGCACACTGCTTGCCAACAGCACTCAGCCTAGACAGATACCCACCCATGCTCGATAGTGTTTGACTTCGATGATCTAGTGGGAACCGGTCCATAGACTGTGGCATGGCCGCTGGCAAATTTATGACATAGTTTTCCCAATATTTAAATAATACATGATAGAGAGAGAGGTCATATAGTTAATACGTTTTCCATCAGTACCTCATTAACAGAATAAAGTATGTAGGATAAACAAGTCCTTTATTTTTGCCATATAGTTATTGTTTTGATTCCTAATTGATTCACACCATTTTGTAAGTGGTCTGTCTGAATCTCCATTGTATCCTGCTCTTTTATCACATCCTGTGTTCAGTTTCACCTTATCCCTCTTCTTTACTTCAGTGTAATCTTCATCTTTCCTGTGTTCACCTTACTTTCTCCATCCAAGACAACCAGTCTCCCTACACAAACTGCTGAACAAGTTTTTAAGCTTGGGTACTTAGTTGAAATTGAAATTGTATACCTGTTGTATCACCCTTTAACACCTCTGCAGTTCAATTAACAGTGTCGTTACCTTTTTTTTTTTTTTTTTTTTTTTTTTTAACACACATAGAACCATGCTGTATAATATAGGTTGTAGCATTGCAAATGACACAATAAAAAGGGAAACTTAGAAGCAATGCCATGCTAATGATCTTACACCTTGTGATTTAAGTATTTTTGTTTAACAGCTTCGTAATGTGCCAAATGAACTGGTGTATCTTAATCAACTTACAATCTGCCGGATGGATGACAATATGCTGACAACCATCCCAACTAGTCTAAAAAGCATGGAATCTTTAAGGTATGTTATTTGTGTTTAGATTGGTGCAACTTTGATGGACAGTCACTAACAATAATTTTGTTGTTGTTGATAAAATAGTTATCACCACTGTAAAACTTAATTGAATATTTATGTGGCATGTTTATGTTAATAACTGTTTCAATGCGTGATCTTTTTTACTTCTCTGTTTGTTGCAGAATGGATATTATCTAAGGCTCTCTCAAGTATAGTAATGGAAAGTCCATGTTGGAATTAACAATCTAGTAATAAGGACAGTTTACAACTCACCACAAAGACATGATGACGAGCTGAGACAAGCACATAAAAAACACACACATAACAACACTTTCAGCTATTGGCCATGGCCTTCTTCGGTAAATAGAACATTCATGCAATCACACAGGCACACAACACAGTAACACAACCATCATCTCTGACTGAAGAAGGCCATGGCTGATAGCTGAGTGTTGTATGTGTGAGTCTTTTTCATGTGCCTGTTGCAGCTTGTCACCGCATCTTTGCGGTGAGTTGTAAACTGTCCTTATTACTATATTGCAGTGGTGCCCTTGGGGGGGGGGGGGGGGTATTGATGCAAATTGATTGTGCCATTTAAATTTCTGGGGGGGGGGGGGGAGGGGGAATGAGTACGTTTGGTAGCCTGGGGGGAAGGCTTTATAAAACAATTTACAAAACATGAAATAAAAGATAAGATGAATTTTAATATTAAAATTGCTAAACAATTTTTATTTCGTAATAAACTAGGAATCCAGAACCTAATGTGTTGCAGGGGGGGTGGGGACTCATTGGCCAAGGAGGGGGGCACCTCTGCTATAAAGGTATAACCTTTTCATGAACCATATACCATATGACACATCCTGTCCAAGAAAGTTTAGAAAATTTGATATGTGGTTCTGAGCTTTAGTCATATATTTGTGGCAATTCAATGTATAGTGTCTTACTTCTGATGTATCAGGGAAAAATACAACTTACCTTTTAGGCACTTTCCCCATAAGAACCCGATAATTTGGCATCGATGGTACATGCATTATTACCTTTAAATTATTGTAATATGTTTTTTTCGCCTTCCAAATCATTAATATGTCTTCTGAACAAATACAGTAATGTGAGGAATGTGGAGCAGAAAATGGTAAACTATCTGAATGTGGAATGGGTCAAATAGCAGGTCAAAGATTTGAGTACTGAATTGTTCTTCATTTCTTCATACACAATCCTGCCTTTATAGGTGAATTAAGTAGAAATAGCTGTCATCTGAATGTTTTGAGTCAAAGACATTCTGGTCCCCTACTTTCATACCACAATAATGATGATCTTCAGAATAGGCATCAGATTGTGTTTCTGTAAAGAAACTGTTATTCATCTCAAATGTAATGAAAATTATTCACCTTATTTAGACATTTTCATGGCGTTTTTACAAATTTTATACTACAAAAGTACTATCGTACCAGAATTACTTTTTTACTTATTGCAGAAACTCTAAGAAACTCACAGTCACAGCAACAGTATCTACGTTTGTGACTTACAAACAGCTTAAGAGTGTTTGTGTTTTGTTATTGGACAGATGTGCCAACTCTGAAAAAAAATTCCCTCAAACTGAAATGTTGACTATAGAAATGAAATGTCACTTTATCTCCAAAGCAAGAGCTAATCTCTCATTTTGTGGTGATCTTTTAATTCAGATGAAAACACGTGAGAATTAATTATTTTTATCCCAAAACATTTTCATTGTTGTCCAGTGTAATTAATACCATGAGCCTTTGCCAGTTATTTTTATATACTCTGAACACAAGGTAGTTCATTCATTTTGTCTCCATCACACCCTTTAAACATTAACTCTATACAAAAAGAACTGTCCTTATCAGTTTATAACATAGCATCACAGATTGCTATCTGCAGGAGAACACCATATTTCTCCCTGCAAAGATTTGTCACTACTTATGAAATTAATAAATTATGGTAAAAATAATTGTAATTTTGAAGTCTGTTGGCCTTGGTAAGGCATTCATATAAAGTTTCACAAACTTTGTTTACTTATGCTGGGTGGCTGTCATCATGATAACAACACAGCATAGAGAGTACTTCTTCACTAGTAAGGTAACCGGCTTCTCGCTAGAAGCAACATATTTTGACTTTTCTGTCAGGTTCTTGATTCAGTTTCTTTAATTTATCATGTCCTCACATGTGTATTAGATTCAGAATTGTGTTAAGTATCTGTTTAGAGTATTCTTCCACTGTGTGCCAGTCATCTGTCTTTGTTTTGAACAGAGTTACAGTTTGTTTATTACCGTAAGTCACTGGGTGGCCGTCATTGTGACCACAGTGTAGTAGATCATGTACCTCTTCAGTTGTAAGTGTAACTGGCTTCTTACTAGAAGCAACAATTTTTATTTTTCTGTAAGGTTCTTGCTTCAGTTTCTTAAATTTATCATGTGCTTACATGTATATTACATTCAGATCCCCATTTAGTATCTGGTTAGTGTATTCGTCTGCCATGTGGATCATGACAGATTTGTTTTGAACCGAGTTACAGTTGGTTTATCACTAAAACAAACAATGGAAATTCCAGGAAAGATTCATCAATATTTTTGAGATGGATAGGTTGCTTACTCACCACAGAGATGTCCGATGAGCCGCAGAAAGGCACAAATAACAGACAACAACTTTATAGCTTTCAGTCTTTTAGGCCTTCATCAATTACACACACACACACAGACACAACTGTCGTCTAGCTGCTGTGGCCAATTTGCCACAGATCTGCCAAAACGGCCACAGCAGCTGGAGATGGGGGTAGTGTCTGTGTGTGTGTCTAACTGACAAAGGCCTAAAAGGCCGAAAGCTATAAAGCTGTTGTCTGTTATTTGTGTCTTTCTGTGGCTCATTGGATGTCTCTGTAGTGAGTAATCAATCTATCCTTCTAAAAAATATAGCTGGTTTATTACTGTCAGCTATCAAGCAGGCATCACCGAGAGCGCATACAAGTTAATTACCAATGAGCTATTTTCATGTATTTCTATATAAACAACAGTCTAGAGTGCAAAATTTTATATATGCATGTGTCACTTGAAGGCTCCAAGTCTCCTGTCAACTCCACAACATCAATGGAGCTTAATTTCCTGAAGATGGCTTAAATAAAACCAAAACTAGTCGAAAAAAATATAAAAAATTTTGCACTCTAGACTATTGTGTATATACAAATTTAAATTAAGAATGCTGTTTCCCATAAGTGGAACAAAAAGTTTCCAAAAATATATTTTCATGTACTTGTCTGCTCTACAGTTTAAATTCTTATGTTGATTGCTTGATTTTGTATTTAGAAGGTCCACACTTTGGTTTTTTATTTGTTTTATTTATTTAGTTATTTTTTAAATTGTGTATTTTTATAGCTGTTTGTTGCATCTCTTTTATTGTGACAGTTGTCTTTTGGTTTTGTTGGAGTAGTACCAGGACTAGTCACCTTTGTTTACCTTAGTTATTCATTGTAGAGTTTATATCATACCTTTTTAGTTGTTTCTTTTTCTTGGTACTATAGTCATGGATAGGGACTGTGACTGTTGTGCACGGATGCAAACTGACTTCATGACATTTCGCTCTCAGCTTCTGGCTGTGTTAACCTCAGTTGCACAGCTGGAAGCTGCAGTCGATCGACACCATTTTCGTGGGCCGGCCATATCCACCAATTGGCCCATGGCAGCGATGAACCCTGTTATTTCTTGCAATGAGGCAGACACCACACCCATGGTCTTTTGAGATGGGAGGTGACTCCAGTACATGGCAGACAGCGGAAGACTTCCCACGGGACCGATTGTGAGGCCTCCCTGGTTCATATTGCCAACAGGTTTAAGGCACTATACTGCAATGTAAGAAACCACATAATTCAATTTGTTCAACATAATCAATCCTGAACCATCCCATTCAATGGTAAGCTCACTTTTCCTTGTGCAAGCCTTGCCACATGGCCATACAAACCGTCTCATCATTAGAAATAAGATTCTTATGTAAAACAAAAAAAAAAAAAAAAAAAAACAAAAAAACAAAAAAAAAAACAAACAAAAAAACAAAAAAAAAAAAAAAAAAAAAATTAAAAAATGATTAACACACATATTCCAAAACAATATTACCAAACTCTGCAAACACTTGACTGTGTGGTATAGGATCTATAGAAGATTGAACCTGCAAACTAAGGAATGGTGCATACTTGACCATAGTAAAAGTTATAAAAGGAAATCCTTTATTTTCACTAACACCGTAATAAATTTTGTATCAAAAAACCCTCCTGCACTCCATCCTACAAATGATTCTCCTGTAATCAGCCTGAGTATTTGAACAAGTGGTTGCTGAGCTGATGGCTCATCCCCATTCAATCCGGTACAAACACCAAGTAAAGAACCATCTAAATTTATCACAGAAATATAAAAACAAATCAAGACCAATTGAGTCACTCAAATGAACAACAGTAACAAAAATATTTTTCCAAGATAAACTGAGCAAAATCAATATTTTCAGCCTAACTGCTGAACTTTACCTCAGACCTCTTACATAGTCACGTGTGTCCAGTCCGGGCGCCACTCTAACTCTCCCCTTATGGCTGACCTGCCATTCTCTAGTTCCCTCCAAAACCGTGTAAGATGTACTGCCTTTGGTCCCTCGAGTAACAGCACTCTGCAGCCAACTTGAAGGCACCCTCAAACATGCCATCCACAACCAACATTATTCTGATTCTAATGGTAAACCTCTATACAAGGTTAGCTGTCCTACAACAGGCTACACTAATCTTTGCATCAACCATCATTACTGCCTGCTCTACACACACACACACACACACACACACACACACACACACACACACACACAGGCATCCACATGAGGGTAGAGAGACAAAAGGTGCAGTGGAGCAGGGCTTCTTCAGTTTTTGAAACTAAAACACAAATCTTTTGCATTCCTGTATCCACTGGTCACTTTCACTATAATAAGCATAATTGAAATGGTGGCTCAATGGCCTTCTCTGTCAAATTACATGAAAAAACTGACAAAAATGTTATAAACCATAAAATATAAGAATTTAATTTGAATGGTTATTAATGAAGCAAACCAATGGTACCGCTTCATTCTGAACATTTAAATAATTCACCCAGACTTTAAAGAGAGAGTGCGTATAGAGAGAGTGTTCCATGAAGATATCCATTAATCATGAGTCCAATAGACTGAGCCCAAGGCAAGGGTGACGCAAACACTAAGATTAGATTAGATTAGTTGTTCATTTCATAGATCCATATTGATGAGATCCTTGTGGATGTGGAACATTTCAATATATAGGGGGAGTTGGAAAATACATTTCCCCTGTTGAGTGTGGGCAGAGTTGTGTATGAAAGAAAAAGAATTAGACATTAAGAAGAAATTGGGGTGTTGCATACAGAAGAAGCATTGAAAGGATACATCATGGAAACATCCATCATCACCTGTCCGAAAGAAGGTCAAAAGCACTCCGTCTGCAGATAAAGTACTACTCACCATTTTCTGGGTCGCCCAAGGAGTTTTGTTGCTGAACTTTTTGGAGGATGCAACCATCAATGATGTGTGGTTCCGTGCCACTCTGTCGAAATTGAAAGATGTGATCCAGAAAAAGCAGCCTGGTCTTATCAGATCTGGCATTTTGCTGTTGGATGACAGTGTGAGACCACACTCAGCGATGGCAATGTAAAACCATGTGGCAACTCTTGGTTGGGAGTGTCTACACCATCCCCCATACAGTCCTGATCTCACACCAAGTAACTTCCATCTGTTTCCAGCTTTGAAGAAGACTCTCAGCGGAAGGCACTTTGGAAGCAATGCTGACATCAAGCAAAGCTGTTCAGTGCTTGTTACATATGCAATGCCCTGATTTTTTTCCTGAACAGCTTTCTGAAACTTATAAAACAGTATGACAAATGTCGCAATGTACTTGGAAATTATGTAGAAAAATAAAGATCCCAGGGAGAGCATTTTAGTGTTCATCATGCCTGTCAGCCAATACGCAAACTTTGCGGTCAGAGAAGCACAAAATTTGAGTGGGCGGCCGAACCCGTGCACACATATAGCTGCCCCAGGACAAAGCAAGGTATGACACCACTCACAGGTGACCCAGTGGGAATCGCAGCAGTTGGTGGACACATATAAGAGCTCATCCAGGCTCTTCTCTCTGATCTATGTGCGAAAGTGCCTTCCTACGTGATGCCAACTATAACTTTGTCGTGAAGGGGAACAAGAAGTTGGCATGCCTTAAAAAACTGCATCTCATAGTGATGTGGGCCTGAAATGAAGTTGAGCAGCCCAAGCCCAGTGTGAATATGGAAGAAAAGTCAGCACATAGTCCATCCAGTTGCAGGTACAGAACCTACATGTGAGATTAAATTTATATCATTCGAAATGGATAACCTGAATGCATCCATACCAAAAAGATTCTCTGTGGATGAATTATCCACCACAAGAAATGTTAATGGTCACTTCACCTTGGAATACACCACAGGGATGGTGAATTGGCCCAGCTCTGAAACCCATTTTTTTTTTTCTTTTTTAAGCCACTTAATTTGCGAGTGATAGGGAGGAGGAAAGAGGAGCCTAACTCAACATGGGTTTGTGAGACTAACAGAGTGACTACAGCGCATGTATCTATCTGCATATGTAGCGGCTGCTGAAAAACCCTATGTCTGAGATTGTTTAGGAGAAACCACCAAAGCTGCAACACAACAACACAATAGATATCTATATCCTGATCCTGCAAGGGGGGAGGGGGATTGATGTGCAAACTGAGGAGATGTGACCTTTCTTGTGGCACTGATGGTGTAGGACAACTGAAACGGATGTGACTTACAAAACCAGGAGGGCACGAGGGCAGGGGGAATGAGTGGCAGTCCATGTTGTTATTTGCTGTGGGCCTTACGCCTGTGGTTGCTGCCGCACAAGATGTCTACTGCTCAACTGTGGGAACCGTTGTTATATGGCTACAATGTCATCACTAGGAAGGCAAGGGGGAGAGGACTGAACAGCCAGTACCTCACATCAAACCTCTATTTGATTTCCCACTGCTCTTCACATCTTGAAAGCTTGTGCAATTTTAAGAACTTCAGACAGTGAAGGGTTTTTCACATTACAGTGTGTGCTCCTTAACTTCTCTGTCAGGTGCTTGATAGATAATTATGTCTCTGACCTTCTGGTCCCTGTATGAGTCTATATGAACCCTGGTTACAAAATTTCAACATTTCAACATCATATGAGGCCGTGTAACTTGGCCACCCATGTCGAAATGACTGATGTGGCTGTATATGACATCTGTAGAATTCCACTCTATAAGGTACAGTATGTGTACACTTGTGATAGTAAGAGGACAGTGTCTGACCTATTTGATCAAATAAAGTGATGTGTTGTCCTGCAAGGGAGCAAGTTGACACAACAAATGGTAACTCCAAGAATGAAAAAGCACATAACTCTTTTCATAAGCATTCCACTCCTCAGCAGCCCCATTGTAAGCAGTAAATGTCAGAGGGAGTAATGTGTGATACTGTATAGTGTGGGGATCCAAACATGGCTGAAACAAGGGACTTTAATACCCGAGTCTGATTCTCCAATGATGTGGAGAAGATATGATTCTGCAATTGCAACACTACATCGAGATCCTCCTGTCAGTTAATGAGTCAGCATAGAACTTCATCACTGCTCCTTCTGTCATTGCAAAGAGAATGTTGAACAACTGAACACTGAAAGAAAAATGTGTGGAGTAAGAACACTCCCTTTGCCAATGAGTGTTTATTGTTAAACACACGCAAATAAGCTTCATTGGCCATGCACAACACAAAGTAGGTCAGTACAATATCTGTACATAACAGTTGAGGCCATGCAACTCCACACTCTGGCCTAAATATAGTTCACATAAGGTGCACTGTGTACACTAGACTGCAAATGCATCCTGGCAATGGCTGCTGTGAGCACAAGTGCAGCGCGCAAAATTTGGAAACACACTGGGTGGAAAACACTACAATTATAATCAAAATATCCACGGGTGTACTGCAGGTCTATAGTGTCCCATGGGCACAATATTTCGGCGATCATACATGTCGCCATCATCAGGTGAACTGACGGACTGAGCTCCTGGAAACGTGCCGGCACGAAGATCCGCACGCTACGGCTGCTCGAAGGGAACTGGGTTCTAGCCCGGTAGCGGGTGATTTAAATACCCTCGGCCCACGGAGCGACCCCTCCGATGGGGTGCCGTTACGTCCCATTGTCAGTAACATCAGAGCACCTACATATTTGTTGGCCAAATACTTGACGGGAATATTAAGTCCTTATGTGGGTAAATGCCCTCATAACATCCATAATTCCGTGGATTTTGTTAAATGTCTTAACAGCTTCAGGCTGGATGAGTCAGATATCATGGTGAGTTTTGACGTCGTTTCGTTGTTTATGAGGGTGCCCCTTCGAGAGTCACTAGATTTGATTGGCAAAAAGTTTGACGAGAAGACCACCGAAACTTTTTAGGCACGTCTTGACACCTCCACGTATTTTCTTTTCAATGGTGAATACTACGAACAAACGGAGGGAATCGCCATGGGTAGCCCACTCTCCCCTGTGGTCGCAAATTTGTACATGGAGAATTTCGAGGAGGAAGCCCTGGCATCATCTGAATGGAAACCTACTTGCTTTTTCCATTACGTGGATGACACTTTCGTCATCTGGCCACTTGGTATGGATGAACTCCTTGACTTCCTTACACATCTGAACTCCATACACCCCAACATCAAATTCACTATGGAGACTGAAACGGAGGGTAAATTGCCGTTCCTTGACGTCTTGGTCAAGAGAAGAGCTGATGGCACCCTGGGTCATAGTGTATATCGGAAGACAACGCACACTGATCTGAATTTACACGCAGACAGCTGTCACCACCCTTCACAGAGGAATGGGGTACTTAAAACTCTAGTACATAGGGCGCGCATTATCTCCGACGCAGAGATGCTACCCCAGGAATTGGAACACCTGAGAACTGTATTTCAAAAAAATGGGTACTCAGAGTGGCAGATTCAGCGGGCTCTCCGCCCAACCACTACATCACAACCTGTGGAAACGGATGAAAACACGAGGGAGGATGTAGGCACTGCGTTCGTTCCATATAGCGGCGCACTCTCGGGGAAGATCACCGCATTTTGAAAAAACACCAGGTTGGAACTTTTTTTTGTCGGCCGAATAAAATTCTTGCACTGATGGGGAGCGCCAAAGATGATCTCGGTTTGAAGAAGGCCGGCGTGTACCAGATTTCGTGTCAGTGTGGAAAGTCATATATTGGACAGACGATGTGTACCGTCAAGGATCGATGCATTGAACACCAGAGGCACATACGATTGATGTATCCAAGCAAGTCGGCGGTCGCTGAACATTGTTTGTCAGAGAATCATGCGATGGCCTATGAAGGCACTAGGATTCTGGCACAGACGTCGAGATACTGGGACTGCGCTGTTAGAGAGGCCATTGAAATTCGCACAGTGCCGACCTCATAAACCGTTACTGTGGCTATAATTTTAGCAAAGCTTGGGAACCAGCGATTAGGTTAATTAAGAGTAAATCTAGCAAACGTAACGAAGTGACAACCACGGCGGACAGAGCCCTCACACCGACGTCATCTCAGACGCCGGCGCAATCAGTTCTGCTGTGCGGCTGAGGCGCGGCCGCGGCGCGGGGCGCGGACCGCAAAGGGGTCGCTCCACAGGCCGAGGGTATTTAAGTCGCCCCCTACCGGGCTAGAACCCAGTTCCCTTCGAGCAGCCGTATCGTGCGGATCTCTGTGCCGGCGCGTTTCCAGAAGCTCAGTCCGTCAGTTCACCTGATGATGGCGACATTTATGATCGCCGAAATATTGTGCCCGTTGGACACTATAGACCGGCAGTACATCCGTGGATATTTTGATTATCAAATACGCCAGGAGAAACTGAAGAATCACACTACAATTATAGCTTTTAAAGTAATTATAAAAGTAACTGTAATGATATCTGTAATGTGTAATTAGTTTTGATGTATATTAATTATAACTGTAAGAAAGTAAATTGGTTACTTTATAAAAGTAACTTTCCAACCCTGGCCTCTATCATTGACTCAATTCAAATCAAAATTTAATTCATAGTTATTAAATTGCTCAAAATATGTGCAAGGTATTTTACAAACTGTGGCTCTGTTTAAGCAAACCGCAAAGCTTATTTATGAGATTTGGGTGAATGTTGCTGATGCACAACCATTCTTTCGTCTCCTCAACAATGACAATCCTGTTGTGTTCTCTATGATACTGTGAAGTGAAATTAAATGTGCTAATGTT
Source organism: Locusta migratoria (assembly GCA_026315105.1). Taxonomy (NCBI): domain Eukaryota; kingdom Metazoa; phylum Arthropoda; class Insecta; order Orthoptera; family Acrididae; genus Locusta; species Locusta migratoria. The sequence goes on along the minus strand of CM048755.1, from coordinate 75,360,695 downwards.
CAACTGTTTCTTACTGACTCCCTAGTACTTGGATTACAGAGTAATGACTTTATATAATCTTTCCCAGTGCTTCGCACTTTATCTTAATTATTTACTGTCAGAACTATTTTGCCTTGACACAATAGTGCTGGTCAGGCCTGTCAATTTTTCACAGTGTGAAACTATGTTGAATGATGAATGTCATGTTTCAGATTTTTTCCATCTCTTCCAAGAAAGTTTCAGCCTCTTCTTCTTTCACACAAATTACCATGCCATGCTTCGACTTACAACTCTGCTCCCATTGTAATTATTTAACCTGCCTACCAAATGATCTGCACCTTGTTGCCTCATGTCAGTCATCAAACTGATTCTGAATCTTACCTCTTATTTATATTTAAGAAATAAAGAAGTCTCTGTTGCAGTTTTTTAAATGTATTTAAAAATGACACATTCATGCTTTTGGCACATCTTCAGATTACCATACCTTAAACCACATAATTTGGATTGGCCATGATTAAAATCACTTAAATTAATGGGATTGATGTGAATAAATGATTTTAATTATGACTAGCTTTCACAGTGTCAGGTTATTTAATGAAATTGACATAAGTGATCACTTATTTCAATGCCAACATTTTAGATGAATTTATCATAACCAATGCAGTGTCAACAGTTTAAAATATATTAATCTGAAGATATGCCAAGATTGTGAAATGTATCATCATTAAGTAAATTTAAATAATTGCAACAAAGGCATTTTTGTTCCATGAATTAGAGTAAATAAATAACTATTGCTGAGCCAGTCCACGGAGTGAAGGATCATATACTCTTAATTAAAATTGGTACATGTTCTACTACTTGTATAGCTATGCTGCAAGAATTACTCTCCTCCAGCTTATCACTTCTTTCTTTTCCCTCTTTCATACCTCTTAAGTTCCTTAGCAATGACTGAAATTATTACTAGCATTTCAAATTATTTTTCTGAGGCTGCCAATTTTTCTCACACTAATTACCTACATTAAGACTATCATTCCTTAATTACTAAGCACATATAATGTTGATATTCATATTTTATAACAATGTTCTTTCAATGTAACATTCACATTTTTGTAATGGTACTCCTTTTCCCACTTCAGGCCTTCCACTATAACATAATCCAACTGTGAGCTTATAAGACTACTTGTCTGAAGTCAGGAAGTAAATTACACCATCTCTTGAGATTTACTAACCTTTTCTTTATTCTGTCATAATTTTATTCAAGGGCTGAATAAAAAGTTATGTAAACCATTATTTTTCGGTGAAATGACTTTATTTATAAGTACTTATAGTTACACACCTTCAGTATAACTGCCCCGGTTATTTATAACCTTTTGCTAAATGTCCAGAATGTATACCCTCTGTGATTCTATTTCTGTTAATGTCCAGTATTGACTGCCCTATGACATGGAAAATATCATCTCTGGTGTTGTACGACATCTCTCACAGTGAGTATTTCATTTTGGTAAAGAAATTGTAATCACAGTGACTCATGTCAGGTTAGTATGGGGGATGTTATAGATTCTCCCATTGCCAGTGGTGCAAGAGGTCGTCGACAGCAACAGTTGTGTGGTTCTACTGTCCAGGACCTCTTGCGCCACTGTCTGATTCTATGAGTCCCAAACACTTGAGCAATATTTAAGATTTGGTCACACTAGTGTCCTATACACAGTTTGCCTGTTGTCTTTCATCCATGACTCAGAAGGTATCATGTGAGAAAAGAGAAAGCTGATTTTCACACAAGTGATGGTTTCTGAAGCTGTCCTAATGCATGAACAGAAGCTTTTCTGCCTTGAAGAAATTTATTCTATTCAAACTGAGAATATGCTCAAGAATTCTGCAGTATACTGACACTAATCATATTGATCTGTAATTTTTTATTTATTTATTTATTTTTACCTTTCCTATAAACAAGAACCATCTGTACTTTTTCCAGGCACTAGGGTCTTTACACTGGGCCAAAGATTTAAGATGATTGCAAGCTAAGTAAGAGGCCAATGCCGTAGAGTACAGTACTCTAAGTGAAATCTAATTTGGATTCTGCCCAGACGTGGTGACTTATTTGTCTTCAACTCTTAACTCTTTCAGCCACTTCTCTACATCAGAAATCCTCGTTACTATATCCTCCACTTGGGAGGCTGTGTGATGGTCAAATGACATCATGCTTGTATGGTCCTCCTGTGTGAATGATTCGTTAAATGTGACATTGAAAACTTCAACTTTCCTTTAGCTGTTTTATTGCCACCTGAGGACTTCATCCTGTTTATCAATTTTATGTTGGACCAGAATTTTCTCAGATTGTTGGCAAGATTTTTGTTAAGTAGTATGCTTCAAGCATTAATCTTTTTGTAGATGCACAAGTCTCTATTTTCCTGTCTTCAAATCTTTATTCTTTTTTTAACGGGAGTGCATCCATCTGTGCTTCTTCATCATTTTCCAAATTGTTTTTTTTTTTTAAATCACTGCGGGTCTTTACTGTCCTTCATACACTTACTCAACACATATGCGTATCCAAAATGTGATTTACAATGCATTTATATTTTGTACATAATTTCTCTATATTCATCATACCTGAACTAAATTATGTCAATTCATTCACTGTTTAAGTGAGATGTCAACCTCTGCTTATCAGTCCTTTCAACAAAAATGCTGAATCTTTTTGACTAATTTATTAACTTAGTAACTATCATCACTATGATGACATCATTATCACTAATCCCTGCCTCAACACTGACATTGTTGATAAGGTCAGGTCTGTTTGTAGCTACAATGTCTAATATTGTATGTCGGCTATCAGTTAAGGTGCTCAAAATCGTTTCTGAAAAATATTTCAAAATTTGTTCACAAGATAGCTCATCTGTACCATTTGAAATGAAACCACACATATCCCAGTCAATACTCAGTACCTGAAAGTCACCTTCAACTAATATTGCATGTTCTGAGTATCTTCTGACTCCTGAGGTTAGATTTTCTCCGAATAATTTAAGAACTTTCAAGGTGGGAGTATGTGGCTGATAAAACACCAAATCATTAAATTAATTTCTCCACAACTTGTTGTACCCATTTTTAATAACTTCACAGTCACACTTACCTTTAACCTCAGTAGAGGCAACATTTTTGTTGATCATTTTTATATACTTTACATAACTTGCTAAATATTTCAGAGCTTCCTTTTACATCATTCAGCAGGTTCTTGATTCTGAGAATAATTTTCTGAATTGTAGTAAATTTGGGAACTTTGTTACAAATACTTTGAAAATTTACTGTTAATATTTCGACAGTCAGTGTATCTTTCCTACGAATGTGCACTGATTTCTCAGTATGTAGATTGGTGAGTGTTCATCAGAACACCTCATACTACCGCCTAGCCTACAAAAAAGATGTGCACTCCGTAAGTACTCTGCCAGATGAGTAGCCGCAATGGAGAGAAGTCCTACAGTGTTCCACTCAATTACATAGATCAAAAACTCTGCAGACAAAACTGTCACAGTATGGACAAAGCCTCTGTTTGAAACCTCGCACTTGGCTCCAAATCAAAGGACCCTAATCAACAGTGGGAATAATGCTGCAAATTACAATACTGCTTGCACCCCATGTTCCACCATCTGCCCATATGAACTGAAAATGGCCTCGGGACCCAAGTGACAGGTATCATTGGTGTTAATGTGAGCCACAACTTGGTGACGACTGCACCCCATACATTCTGCACTAGCTGGCAAGCCCTTCTCTGGGATGAGACCATGCCCCTTACCTGTAAGATACATTGAGTGCATATTGCAATTATTTCAGACTGTGTATGTTATTTCCCCAAGTAGTACAATAATGTGCCTAATACTGGAGCTCTAAATAACTAGCAAACCGCTCCACCCATGTGCCAGCTCAGACTCTTCCGAAGGAGTGGCCACACACAGGGTGAACAGGCAAGGCCAGATGGCCAGACTTCACCTTGGTCCTCTGCCTCAAGTAACGTGAACATGCCAAAACACACACAATGGTGAGGGTGAGGGTAGATCCAACGTTTTGAGTAGCTGTGAGAGTCTCACCAACAGAGCCCATATGCCAAAACAAGAGCCAAATTTGGAGTCCCATGCAGTGTGCCACATTCTCCACCACAATACACTCGAAGGCAGCAGCCTGAAGATGCCTGACCATAGCTTAAAATACCTTCAGCTGTTCACAAACTGTGGCCAACACCTCCTGCATCTGCATGCTGCGCACGCACACACACACACACACACACACACACACACACACACACACACACACACACACACCCTATCCATCCTAGTCCTACCACTACTAAATTAAGAATTAAACTGTGAAAACTACTGAGTTCTAATTAATGCTCGTTTGCTGTTCAAAACAATGAACGAAAGACAATGACCAAATTAATTTACACATTAAAGCTACTGAAATGTGATAGTATTCCACTCAAATACAAAGCTTTGGAATGATTTTAAGAATTAAACTATCACAGAACACAAAAACAACCAAAGAATTAAACTATTATAATGTGACCACCTATCGACCATTGCGACTATGTATTCTCTATGCAACCTGTTTATTTATTTATTTATTGGTCCTGTGAATCCAGAACTGTACAGGGTACAATAGATATTGGACCATCTCTGGCCTACATCTTTCTTTTCTTGTGTTATAATATTAAAAGTAGATTGACCTTTTACTTTGTACAATTTACTGCTTAATGTTTCTCACTGCTAGAAGTTTTGTTACTCTACATATTGAGTAAAATGGTTATTTGTCACTTTTACACAGCATGTTTACATTTTTTATATAAATAAATACATCGTAATATCTAATAGTAACTTTACATTTTCTCTACACACTTTTTCATAGACCTACATTTCTAGCTGATGCTATAATTATGGAACTCTAAATATTCATCTACTGAATAGAAGCAGTGCGTCACCAAGTAATCCTTGACTGCTGTCTTGAATTTGGTTGTGTCCGTTTTTGATTTTATGGCTTTGGGTAAAGCATTATGTAGTCTAATCCCAGGGTGTAGTACTCCTTTTTGAAATAATGCAGTGTTTGTCTGTTTAACATGAACATTATTTTTTTGTCTTGTGTTGTGGCAGTGTACTGCTTCATTACGGGCGATGCATGGACTTTTACTATTTAATTTTTCTTTTATAATAATTAGGTTTTCCATTATGTACATGCTTGGAGAGGGAGTATTTTTTTTAACAGTGGCTTGCATGATGTTCTTTGGTCTTCTCCTTCCATTATTCTAATAATCTTTTTTTGTATCCTAAATGTTTTCATACTTGCTCCACTATTTCCCCAAAATACTACGCCATATTTCATATGTGAGTGGGCATAGGCAAAATATATGAACTTCAGGTTATTGTATGATATGCTTTTCTTTAATGTCCGCATGATATAACATGTTTTGCTTAACTTTCGATTAATATAATCTACATGTGAATCCCATTTTAAATTTTGCTGGATCCATATTCCTAGAAATTTTGTACACTCCGTTTTTCTAATTGTTTTTCCATTTATAGCAATATTTGGGTTAGCTGGTGATCTATTCTGTCTCATAAATATATCCATTGCAACAGTTTTTTCCACATTTATTATCAGGCCATTTGCATCAAAATAATCTGTAATATTTTTAGTAATGGCTGCTATGTTGCTTTCAAAGATTTCTTTTGTACTTCCAGTTATTAAGATGCTAGTGTCATCTGCAAATTGGTAAAGTTTCCCATTTGTATTGTTTATGTAAAGATCATTCACATACAATAAAAAGAGGATTGGACCCAATATTGAACCTTGCGGAGCTCCATGTTTTACTACTAATGAATCAGAATGATAGGTACTAACTGTGCCATTTGATTCACGTGTGATCTCTATGAATTGCTTTCTATCATGAAGGTATGATTTTATCCAGTTATGTGCTGCTCCCCTAATACCCCAATTCTGTATCTTACTAAGTAATTTATTATGATTAATGGTATCAAATGCTTTTGAGAGGTCTAGGAATATATTTGTGGTATGTTCCTGCCTATCTAGAGCCTATAGCGTTTCGTAGAGAAAAGAAAAAAACCGCCGTTTCAGTTGAGTGATTTTTTCTAAAACCATGTTGGGATTCTGTCAATATATTATATTTACTTAAGAAATTGGACAGTCTTTTATAAAAGAGTTTTTCTAGTAATTTTGAGAATGTCGATAATTGGGATACTGGTCTATAGTTGGACATCTCCTCCTGACTTCCTTTTTTGTGAAATGGTTTCACTTTAGCCATTTTTAGGCATTTTGGAAAACTACCAGTTGAGAAGGACAAATGAATTAGATAGGTCAGTGGTTCAGAGAGAACGTCTGCACATTTTTTTACAATAAAATCTGGTATGTTGTCTATTCCTGATGAGTGTTTTGATTTTAATAGCTTGATTTCCTGCTGCACTTCCTTTGTATTGGTTGGAGTGAGGAATATAGTTTTATCTATATGTTTAATTTTTGTTGCTAATTGTGATGGATTTTTTATGCCATTTTTCTCAATAAGTTTTTCTGCTATATTTATAAAATAAGTGTTAAACATTCGGCTACTTCCTTTGGTTTGTTTGTGGTTTGCTGGTTTTCCTTGAGTTGTTTGTTCTTATTTTTAGTTTTGTTATTTCCTGTTTTTTCTTTACAATATTCCAAACTGCTTTCATTTTATTTGAGGAATTACTTATGTATCTGTCATTTTCTAGCTTTTTGGCACTCTTTATTACCTTTCTGAGAATGGTTTTATAGTTCTTGAAATACCTATCAAATGCAGGTGTTGTGTCACATGTTTTGGTAAGCCTATACATGAATCTTTTATTTGCACATCATATTCTAATACCCGTAGTGATCCACTTATTTGGGAGGATATCTTTTATTCTCCTAGTTTTAACTGGAAATGCTACATCAAAGTAATACTTAATTTTTTCAATAAATATATCAAATTTCTCATATATGTTTTCAGTACTTGTATCAAAAATTTGCTCCCATGATTAACTTTTTAAATTTTTTTTTAAATATTTCAATTTCCTGGTCAGTGTAGGTTCTGGTTTTATATGTGCTTGTCAGTTTGTTTACTTCAGTACCTTTTATGTGGAAACTTATGGTTTGTCCATGATGGTCTCCGAGTTCTGTCTTTACTGCTTCTGCTTTATACTGTTCTGCAGTGAAGTTTATTATTATTTGATCTATTGTAGACTTAGTGTGACGAGTTTCTCGAGTGGGGGAGTGTATTGTGATCTCAAGTTATGAGAGACTAGTATATTCATTAAATCTGTTTTTTCTTTTGCAGAGCCCTTAAAGTCTATATTAAAATCACCACAGATAATAATAGTTTGTTTATTCTTTACTGTTTGAGTTAATGTTTTTTCCAAGTTTTGATAAAAGGTTTTTATGTCTCCCTTAGGAGATCTGTAGATGCATATTACAGTTATTTTTAGTGATGGTAGTTCAATGGCTGATATTTCAAATTTTTTTTTCATTATTTAGTGTGTGTAGGTGTTTTAAGTGTTTGTATGCTAATCCTTTTTTAACAAAAATGCAGATTCCACCACCAAGGATGTGCTGTCTGCAAGTGTAGGCTGCCAATTCATAGTTTAAGATGTTAACTGTTTGTAAAGCATCCTCTCTTAACCAGTGTTCAGACATACACAGTACAGACACATCAATTAATTCATTCGAAAGCATTACTTCTATATCTGACAACTTATTGTTTAGAGACTGAACATTCTGATGGAACAGCATAAAATAATATACACTTTTTTCTGGATTACTTGGTTTGGCACTTACCTCTGTTTTGTTTTCATTAAATATCTCTAGTACATGCTCTAGTTCACCAGAGGTTGTAGCCCTTTTTGTATTCTTGTCTGGATTTTCACCCCCTGCACTATATATTAGTTTCCCTTGTTTTTTATCGCAGCACATACATCTGCCAATACTTTGCTACAAGTATTTGTGCCTAGCGTATTTAGATGCAGGCCATCTTGTGATAGACACTTACTGTAAATGAATTTGTTTAGGTCCAAAAATATTGCTCCTAAGGTAACTTGTTGAGTTGACAATAAAAGTTATTGCACTTCACTAATGTGGTTTTATGTGGGGCTAAACCCTGTCTAATTCAATACTGATGATCCCAAGTTTGTTGGTTTTCATTATTCCCACCTGTGCAGTTTAATTCAACACTCCCACATTGGTTACTTCGCAAAAATATGGTAGTCTTTATTTTATGCCTGCTCGCCACAATGAATGAGCCATTTCGACTGCTGGATTTCAAGCTGCATCTGTTTCCTTAACGCAAGGATGTGCATTTTCTATTTCATCAAGCAATTCGTTCTCTTATTCACAATGTGGACTTCCTCAGGACGTGTTCGTCACACCAAAAAAACTTCGAGTGGTTCAGCCTTGTTATCACTTATATGGTAGTATAAGTAAAAATTAAGCGTATTCATCCCCTGTATGGTGGTCTTCAAGAGATCCACTGAATTCTGTCATGAGGTGGAATATAGAATTCAACTAATACTGACCTAATTTAGCACTGTTACACGAACATAACAAGGATGCAATAAAACTGAAAGTTCCTAATACTGTCCTGCATTTGTGCCCTGTGCTTTCACTGATTGTCTGGATGTGTTTAGTTCACATGGCATTTTCTATAGATGTTTTGCAGAAATTGAAATCCCCATTAAATTCTTCTTCTCTGCAGGCCATGATTTTGACAGCCTTCTGTATTGACTGGTACAAGGAATAACAGTGGTAGAAACTACCACATCATAAATTGATATAAATGAAAACTGATTTTTGATTTATGATGCTGTACTTAATAACAGTTTCATGCCTGTCCCCTCATACTCACTTCTTATTGGTCTATTTCATTTCAACATCCAATATAAGTTTACCTTGAATGAAATGTTTAAATCTGTTTATAAATAATTATTAAAGTCACTGAAATTATTAATTTTTTTCTTTTTGATGCAAGCAAGACCACTAGTACAACTGGAATTTAAAAGTTAATAATAATTTGCAAATGAAAGCTGTGGGTGATATGCAGCTTGGCACACTGTCTGAGCAGTGACTCCCCTGCTTCACCATAGTAATGCTCGAGAATGTTCTGCATTCTCATACTACTTGACCATCTGACATTGAGCGGTATGAGGCACATTATTGGCTTGCTCTGTGTGCTGCAGAATGAAATGTTAAAATATAGGCATAGATTAATGTTTCATAAACGCAATAAAGGGCCTCTCTGTCTCTCATTCTACAATCTTATTCAACTTACTCATATGTCAGGTATGTATTACACTATTATCATTCTTTGAGACCACAAACAATGGACTGATGTATTCACTACTGGCTCTTTCAATAATTCCTCTGTGCTAACATTCACTCAGCCTCCTTTTTGCATTATCTTTCTACAGCCAGAATACGTTTGGGTGTATAGATTTCATGTTCCTTCATTGATAAACTGCATTAAAGCTCTGTACAACACCTGGTACACCTGAAAAGGCCATTCAATTTTATAATTTTATAATACTGTTAGATAGGAATGTTCTACTATTAGCTCTCTCAACTTCACTGGCACTACTACTTCCTGGCAAGTAGCTTTTGACACTTGCCCAGTAATTCCAAATATTTTTACTCATACATATTTATCTTTTCTGAAAAACTTGCTAAGTTTATTCAGTTTTTGCTGAAATTCATTAACTGCTGTCAACCAACATCCTAACTGCACCTCTACAAGGGATTGAATATCTACTGCACCGGCAACAGATTCATTCTCTGCTAACAAATCCGCCGTTATTGTTTGGCAGTCAAAGTATGGGATAGCTCTAGTATTCCTGGATTTAATTTTACTTACTAGCAAACATTGAAAATGAAACTGCCTGGCTCATTAAAATTGTATGTCAATTTGAGACTTGAATTCAAGAGCTTTGCATTTCGTGAGCAAGTACTTTAACATCTGAGCTACCCTAGCATGAGCCATGGCCCGACCCCACAGCTTTACTTCTGCAGCTGCCTCACTTCCTCCCTCCCAAATTTCACAGTAGATTTCTTGCAAAACCTGCAAGACAAAAACTTCTGACAAAAAAGAATATTATGGAGGTAAAACTTAGCAATATTCTAGATGATTTTTGTAGAATTCGTACCCTTTTGATCTGCCAGGAAGTTTTGTATCATTGCACACTCCACTGCAGAGTGAAAATTCCATTCTCGAAACATACTCCAGGCTGTGGCTACACATTGTCTCTAATTAATCAAGGGGTGCTAACCCTTCAAGATTCCCAGAAGAACTTCTGTGAGGTCTGTGAAGTAGGAGGCAAGGTACTGACAGAAGTAAAACTGTGAAGTGCTAGAGTAGCTCAGTAGAGTTGAGAGTCATTGTACAGCACAGAGTTGTAATCTGCCACAAATTTTCAATATTCAAGAGTGAAAATTTCATACTGGAAACATACCCAAGGCTGCAGCTAAGCCATGACTGCACAGTATCTATTCTTCCAGGACCACAAGATTAACAGGAGAAGTTTGTTCAAGTGTGGAAAGTACAAAGCAAGGTACTGGAAGAAGTAATGCTGTTAGGATGAGCCATGAGCATTGCTATGGTAGCACAGTTAGTAGTGTATTATACACAAAATGTAAAGGTCCCAAGTACAAGTCTTGGTCCAGTATACCATCTTTATTTGAACAGAAGTTTCATATCTGCTCATATTCTAGTCCAGAGTGAAAATTTCATCCTGGAAACATTGAAAATCTTTAAGAAACCTGTCTCAAAGGAATAGTTCACAAAAACTTAAAGCTTCTGCACTCTCAGCATGAGAATCAAGGAGCTCAACTTCCCCATCGTTTATTCCATGATGCCATCTCTCGTTTTCATCTCCACAACATTGGTACCATCATTATGAAATCAGATAAAAATACAGAAATAACTACTGTACATCAAATACTGATTTCTTCCCTATAATGATAATAAAATCCCATGTTGTGGAACTGGTGTCAAAGTTCCTCTAATCATTAAAATATTATGTTATTTTTTATATTCTTTTCAACAGAACTTTTGCTGGTACATACTGGCAACAGTTGTTAGCGTAAAAACAGTTCTGCTCTATGCTTTCATATACTTAACATCACTCACTTCAGTTCATCATTATCTGGGAATACCAAGACTGTTGTCATGAAAATATGTAGCACATTTCTCAAATATTCACTGGTGCCTTACACTTTACAAAATCACAAAATTCATCTTTCATATCCAAAGACTTAGAAATGTTCCAAACATTTACAACTTTCAAAAAACATACATTCTTCCTTTCATAGAGATATTTAATTAAAACAATGAATCTGTGACCTTTGGATAATTAATTTCCTTATTACACATTCATTAGGTGATAAGCATTGAAATTCCTTTTATTTATGGCTAGTCCATATGCCAGGTGATCAAAAAGTCAGTATAAATTTTAAAACTTAATAAATCATGGAATAATGTAGATAGAGAGGTGAAAATTGACACACATGCCTAGAAGACATGGGATTTTATTAAAACCAAAAAGAAAAAAAAGGAAGTTAAGAAAAGGTCCAACAGATGGCACTCAACAGCAAAACGTTGGTGACTCTGCATGAAAATCATGTATAAAAGGATCTGTAATGTGAGAGAGAATCAGATGCACCAGCAGTCGCAGCATGTTGATGTTACCTGAAAAGGTGAAGCTGTATTATCAGAATGGGAAATCCTATCGGCATAGGAAGGGGATTCAAATGGGTAAAGGTCCTTTGACAACTGCAGCTGTGGCGAGAATGATTTTGAAGTTCGAAGCCACGGTTGTTTAGATGATTTACCCTGTAGTGGCTGACCGAGCGCAAGGCGTAATGTTCCTGAGACTGTTCAGGAAGAAATGGAGACTGTAGCGGGTTCGTCTATGCATGGGGAGGTCAGCACTCCTGCAGTTGCATGTTGCACCAGCATTCCATACACTACTGTTTGGTTGTCACTTAGGCGTACCCTCCGATGCTACCCTTACAAAATCATCAACATCATGAATTGTTACCTGGCGATTTAGTGAAGCAGAGTGCATTTGCGGTGTTGGCGTTTCTAAAGATGGCGGAAGATGACAATTGGTTGAGTAACGTGTCGTGGACCGACAAAGCTCATTTCGTGCTCCGATGGTCTGTCAACACCCACAGCTGCAGAATTTGGGCTACCAAAAATCGTAGAACTGTTGTGGAAACTCCATTGCATGACGAGAAGGTCACGGTATGGGTTGGATTTACCACATCTACTATTATCGGGCCTTTTTTCTTCGAAGAACTGCGTGATTCTGGTTTTGTAACTGCTACCATGATGGGTGAGAGGTATGCCGATATGTTACAGAATCGTGTCATCCTCAGCCTGGCTGATAAACACCTGCTGGAACGTACGATTTTTATGCAGGATGCCGCTCCACCCCATATTGCTAGATGCGTAAAAGATCTCTTGCACACGTCGTTTGGTGATGATCGTGTGCCCAGCCGCCACTTTCGTTATGCTCGGCCTCCCAGGACCCCAGACCTCAGTCCTTGCAATTATTGGCTTTGGTGTTACCTGAAGTCACAAGTATATTGTGAACGACCGACATCTCTAGGGATGCTGAAAGACAACATCTGACGCCAATGCCTCACCATAACTCCGGACATGCTTTACAGTGCCCGTTCACAACATTATTCCTCGACTACAGCTATTGTTGAGGAATGATGGTGAACATATTGAGCATTTCCTGCAGAGAACATCATCTTTGCTTTGTCTTAATTTGTTATGCTAATTATTGCTTTTCTGATCAGATGAAGCACCATCTGTCAGACATTTTTTGACCTTTTTTTTTTTCCTGATAAAACCCCATGTCATTCCAAGCATGTGTGTCAATTTTTACCTCTCTATCTACATTATTTCGTGATTTATTAAGTTTTCAAATTTATACTGACTTTTTGATCACTCGGTAAATATAATTATACATTTATTATCTGTATTTTTGCTTTCCATAATGTGTGCTTTGTCAGAAAAATCCATCTTCTACATTCAGTTAGCTTCTTCCAAGTATGACCTATGTACTCCACTTACCATCATCAGTACCTCAGCCTTATAAAAAGCTCATGTGATAAGTCATGGCAGATATCCTAATATCATGTTGAACTTCCTCCTGCTCAGTTAAGTGCGGCAACCCCTCATGGCATGGACTCAAATCAACTATTTATTTATTTAATTTTGGTCCTGCGACATCTTATGCAGATATAGGACAAGTGAATTATACAGTATACAGTGGTTCATGATATTTGTATAACATTATTCATGGTGATATCAAAAGAATACAGATTTATATATAAAACACAAGTCATACACTGTGACACATTTACAGGCGCTATACACAACACAGTTAAAATATAGTTTTCAGATTAGTTTTTATATAACATGATCACGCATCAGAATATGTTATACAGTGTTTAGATGAAAAGAGAGTTGTAGCTGCGATGTTTCTGGACCTCTCCAAAGCATTCAACACTATTGAACATGACATACTGATAAAAAAACTGGAAAATTATGGCATTCGTGGGCTATCAGGTGAATGGATTGAATCATACCTGTGCAACAGGAAACAATATGTTTCAATAGGGAACTCATTTAGATCAGAAACCAAAACCATCAAATATGGGGTACCACAGGGTTCTGTAATTGGGCCCCTGCTGTTTAATCTTTATGTAAATGAGATAGGTGGTGAAGAGAGAGAGAAAAAATACTGTATGCTGATGACATGACAGTATTGAACCATGGGCAAAATATGCAACAACTTGAGGGAAGTGCATTTATTTCAGCAAATAGACAGCTCAGTGGCTTACAGAAAATGAGCTAGTTATAAACCTAAAAAAAGACTATGTTTACAGTGTTCAGAAACAAAGTGAAGTCAGTGCAAATGAATTTAAAGGTCAATGATATGTATCTGGAAGAAGTAGAATCCACAAAATTCTTAGGTGTTATTGTAGACAATGAGCTGAAATGGAAAGAGCATATTAACTATGTCTGCAAAAAACTAAGCTCTGTTATATTCATCATGAAGCAACTGTCACAATATGCAGACAAACAGCTATTGTGCACAGTATATCATGGACTCTTTGAACCATACCTGCAGTATGGAGTGACAGTGTGGGGAAACTCAAACATCCAAGAAACGAAAAAATTGTTAACTTTACAAAAGAAAGCAATCAAGATCATACTAAGAAGAAAGAACTCGGAAATCTGTAGAAACTGCTTCAAAAGTCTAGGCATCTTAACTTTCGCGTCTTTATACATCTATAAAACAGTAATGTACATCACAAAAGAGATTTCACTGTATGATACAACTGCTAGTGTGCATACCCACAACACACGGGGTAAGAACAAAATAAGAAACATACCCCACCGACTGACAGTCCTTGAAAAAGGACCTCGGTACTCGGGCATCAAGTTCTTAAGAAACCTGCCTAAAAATCTTCGTGATAATATACATGGCAATAATTTCTCAAGGAAACTGAAAGACTATCTAATGGAAAAAGAATTTTACAGCATTGAAGAATACTTGCTTAATTAATTTTGTACAAAATGTTAATACATTCTAGTGAATTCGAGAAAAGTGACATTTGATTGTTATATACATGTCTTACACATGACATAACTTGTATTAAATTAAATATGTGTATGTTTGCTGTTGCACATTAGGAGATAAGTAAAAATGAATATATAATGCTATTGACATATCCTATATTACACTTACCTGTATTGTACACAATGTAATCCTACAGGATCAAATAAAATTCAATTCAATTCAACTTTTTACAAAATATGTTTACTTATATGTCAGCAAAACTTATAATTCAGTTGGTAAGGAATTCACTTACATAGTAGAAGCTCTGGTTCATCAGAAATAAGTTCAATTTTTTTAAGAGGTTTTCTCTCTTTTCTGGTCTGATATATCCTGGAAAGTGATTGAATAATATTGTTACAATATGAAGCACCTTTTCTAGTAGCTAGATGTCTGTTGCACATGAATGTTGTAACAACCTCTGGTGTCATGATTATCCACACAGAAGTTTAGCTGATATGCATTAGTTTTGGCTAGATATTCTCTCATAAATAATGTTGTTTCATATATGTACAAACATGGAAAATTTAGGATTTCTAGTTCATGAAAAAAGAAGATGACATGATTCTTGTCTTCTTCTATTGCATATTATTCTGATGGATTGTTTTTTAATTTTAAATACTGTATGACTGCAGTGTGAATTTCCATCTTATATAATTCCATAATTTATTGCAGATTGGAAATAAGTGTGATAGGCTTGCAGCTGAATTTTTCTGTTGCAGCATGCATTTAATTGTCCTTTTATACCTTGTGTATGTAATACTACCACCATCTGTATCTCTCAGATATCACTGTTCCATGGCCTTTGTCACCACAGTGTATGTTTGCTGCTGTGGCCTCTCCTAGGTTGGTTGGTTGGTTGATGGGTGGATGGGACCAAACAGCTAGGTCATCAATTCCATGACCTTCATATGAAATGCAAGAAAGAGTGTGGTTGGCTAAGACCATACTGATAGTACAATAGAGGACTAGAGCAAGACTGAAACCAATAGAAAAAGCGGGATTCTGCAAAGAATGTTGCAACAGATCTAGAATCCTCGTTTATTGATGACAAGCAGATACAGGAGAAGTGTATGCTCCAAGATCAGAAGCATAAAAATGTAAAAAGGGAAACAATGTGAATTAAAACCAAATTAAGAGGAGAAATTGAAGTTGTCAGGTGGAGGGGAGGGGAGAGCTCCAAACCCTGCTGCTCGCAGTGATGGCCACAAACCCACCCATTCTGTCCAAACGTCAGAGATAAAATCTTATAGCCAAAAGTAAAAACCGCTTTCACGGATAAATCCAAGGTCTCTGTCAGCCATCCATAAATCATTCGCCAAAACCAAGGGCAATGAGTGCGGAATTCCGTATTTGGCACGGAGTGCCAAGATGATCGGACATTCCACTAAGATATGAGCTACAGATTGTAGGGCTCCACAACCACAATGTGGGGGAGGCTCATTGCACAAAAGAAAACCACGGGTCAGCCTGGAGTGTCTGATGCAGATATGGCAAAGGACAGTGGATTCCCTTCGAGAAGGGTGTAAGGAAGAACTCCAAGCTGCAGTGGTCGACTTAATGGAGCGTAGTTTATTAGACGGAGCAGTAGCCTGCCACTTGGTGTTCCAGTTCTGAATGAGTAGCGATCTCATCTGCACTCGCAAATCTGCAGTTGGGTAACCCAGGGGAAGGGGCAGGGAGTTACGGCTACTCTAGCCAACTGGTCAGCCTGTTCATTTCCTAGGATACCCATATGACTGGGAACCCAGAGAAAAACAACAGAGCAAGTGGTGTGACGAAGATCAGCGAGGAGATTGTGGATATCAATGACCAAAGGATGTGAGGAGTAGCATAGGTCTATGGCCTGCAGGCTGCTCATTGCGTCAGAACAGATTAAAACACGGTCCAGGGCTACCTGTTTGATAAAATGAAGTGTCCTACTAATAGCCATCAGTTCTGCCATAAACACACTGCATGATTCTGACAGAGAATGGCATTCCACACCAATGGGAGATGTAAATGCATATCTCGTATGATCAGCAAATTTAGAGCCATCAGTGTAGAAAATCGTGGCACCCTGAAATTCTTCAAGGACAGTGTGCAACAAACGCTGGATGATTATGGGGAGACTAAAGCTTTCAGGACTTGGTAGAGATCCAATCGGATTTGTGGCTGAGGCACCAACAACCAAGGAGGGGGGGGGGGGGGTGCACCGGTGTATCATGACACATACAGTCAAGGGAAGGGAGGTTGAAGTCCCTACAAATGGAAGCGAGCCACAATCCAACAGGTAAACCCACCCGAGGATGAGTATCAGGAGTTCTAAAACCATTGCCCTCAAAGAGAATGTGATATGTGGGATGACCAGGGAATTTACGATTGGCAATGGCATAGAACACCAAAAGCTGATGGCGCCTTGTCTGAAGAGGGGGGATTCCTGCTTCAGCAAGGAGACTGTCAACAGGGCTGGTCCAGAAGGCACCCATAACTAAGCGGATGCCACAATGGTGAACGGGGTCCAACAATTTCAGGGCAGAAGGAGCTGCTGAGCCATAACACTGGCATTCATAATCTAACCATGACTGAATCAGAGCACAGTAGATATGAATTAGTGTTGTACGATCTGCACCCCAGGATGAGTGAGCTAGGAAATGGAGGGCATTAAGTTTCCACATGCAACTTATCTTCAGCTGCCGAATATGGGGCAGCCAAGTCAGTTTCTTATCAAAAAGGAGGCCCAAAAAACGGCACTGTGCCACAACTTCTAGGCGTTGAGTACCCAAGGAGAGTTCTGGGTCAGGGTAGACTGTAGTACGATAACAGAAATGCATTACTCGCGTTTTAGAAGGGGAAAACTGAAAACCATGCTCGAGTACCCAGCATAGTCTGTGGGCAACCATCCATTTGAGCAGTTTACATGGCACATTTGTCAGGCTAATTGGCTGGTAACTGTCCAGGAATGATGGATCCTTACCAGGCTTAATAACAGGAACCACTATACTTTCCCTCTAATGTGAGGGGAAAGCCCCTTGGACCCAAATGTGGTTAAATACCTGGAGAAGATATTGCTGTTGTGGGGGGGCTGAGATGTTTCAGAAGTTTATTATGGATGGAATCAGGCCCAGGTGCAGAATCATGAGAAGAGGAAAGGACCAGATGTAGTTTCTATTCCTTGAAGGGTTTGTTATAAGGTTCCTCCCGGTGAGTGGTGAAACATAAATTTGAGGCTTCAGCCTGTTGTTTCTTGAGAACAAAAGCGACCAGGTAGGAAGCCGTCTCTGATGCCTTCGCAAAGTGAGCTGCAAGGTGCTCTGTGAGAACCGATGACACAGTACAGACCCCATCTGGTAAGGCAAGGCCAGGGATTGAAGATAACCACTGGCAACCTTGGATGGAGCGGAGCATAGCCCACACTCGTGAAAAGGGTACAGAAAATCCTGAGGAGGAGAGAAAATGCTCCCAGCACACCCGCTTGCTCTGTTTGATTATATAATGAGCCTTGACATGAAGGCGTTTAATGTTGACAAGGGCAGCACAGGATGGATGGCACTTAAGATGTTGCAAGGCTCGACGATGCTCACAGCAATGGTTGTGTTCCACCACGGAACTGGGTGGCGGCGAGGAGGGCCTGTCAACCAAGGGACAGCAATGCTAGCAGCTCGAGGAATTGCATTAGGCATAACACTGATGACATCATCTATACAGTCAGATAGGGATTGTGTGAAAAACAACCTGTGATGTATACAAAGGCCAATCAGCATGATGGAAAACCCAACGAGGTATCCAGTCCCTCGTCCAGTGTGAGGGGAGTGAAAGAATCAACCAAAAGTGGTCACTGTCGCAAAGGTCATCATGCAGTGACCAACAAAATAAAGGGAAAGGGGAGGGGGGGGAGAGAAGTGAGTGAAAGGTCTATGGAACAAAAGGTGCTGTGAGCGGCACTAAAATGGGTTGAGGAGCCATCATTGAGGAGGCACAGATTGTGATCGGCAATGAATTGGTCGACGAGGCAGCCCTGACTAGTTGTGTAAGCATTGCCCCATGAAAGATGATGGACATTGAAGTCCCCAAGAATAAGGAAGGGAGGAGGGAGTTGCTGAAGGAGTGCTGTGAGGGAAGCAGACATAGGTGGCCTGTCAGGTAGGATATGCAGATTACAAACTGTTAATGGAGTATGTAAGTGGACCCTAACAGCAACTACTTCCAGTGTGGTATGGAGAGGGATCCATGAACTAACAATGTCCATATGAACTAGGGTGCAGACTCCACAAGATGCTTGTAGAGGACGAACACGGTTCGGACAGAAAGCACGGAACTCACAGAGTGTTGGTGAATGGCCATCAGGGAAATGCAATTCCTGCAGAACAACACAAACTGCTGAGTAAGACCGCAAGTTGTGTCTGTGTAAATGTGTGTGTATTTGTTTACCCTCCTTTTTCTCCCCCAAGGTAAGTCTTTCCTGTCCCAGGATTGGAATGACTCCTTACCCACTCCCTTAAAACCCTCATCATTTCCTTTTCCCTCTCCTTCCCTTATGCCTGACGAAGCAGCTAGGCTGCGAAAGCTAGCGTTTGTGTGTGTGTGTGTTTATTTGTTATTATCACTGCCTGTGCTCCTTTGCCTGGTAAGTAGACTTCATCTATTTTTTTACATATATTCTTCCTGTTAGGAATTTTTTTCCTCTATAATATCCATTTTAGTTTTTTTGTATCTTGTTCAAAAGATTTCAAACTGAAGTATTGTTTTTCAGTTTTTATTTTATTTATAGTTAAGAAGAGTGCTGTGTACCAGTCACTGCTCATTACAGTTACTACTTTGTTGTATTTTATAATATTCTGTAGATTTTCTCCATTTGTAATTAGTGTCATGTTGTCAGTGTACAGTAGGTTTTCACACAGCTTGTGATCTGAGAAGTCATTGATGTATACAATGAACAGGAAAGGTCTGAGCACTGAGCATTGTGGAATCCCTCTTTATTTTCAAGAGTATTGATTTGGTTATTTATCTTTAATAATTGTACCCTTTTGGTTAAGTATTACTCAAATAGCTGTAACTTTTTTTTGTTAGTACATCATGTGTGACAGAGTCAACGGCTTTGCTTGAATCTAGCAGGGTTGCACAAGTGAATTTATGTTCTCATATCTATCATATATGTTACTAAGTAGACATTTAACTGTTTTATCAAGCAACAATAAATATTTTCTCATAAGGGATGAAGGTTATTCACTCTTTACTAACCCTACAAGAATGTGCTTTAATGGAATATAATATATAAATAATTTATAGTTGATGAGAGGGCTATACTTTGGTGATCATTGTGTATATGCCTTTGGATGACATGAATATATAATGATGTTGTCTTTCACATGAAAGTGACATAAATATGATAACCAAATTATTGTTGTGTCTATTTATGATAATACCCAGTTCACAGAAGCACTGGAAAAAAATGCTGTTGGTGGTATAAAATAATTCACATCTCGCTTGAAAACCTACTTGGCTTAGAGTGGAGAACAAAGCTGAAAAAAACTTTGACTTAAAAGTTGTTGTTTTAAATGTCAATGGTTGGTTATGTTTGAATGAAAGTAATTTATTGTTTTCATTTTTGCAGAATTCTCACAGTTTCCAGAAATAAGATAAGAATATATCCGTACAATCTTTTACCATTAGAAACATTTGCTGTGGAAGTGGCAGATAATCCATTCACTACATGTTACTTCGTTATGCAAAATAAATCACATCATGAGGTACCAAGTTTGCAAGAATTAGCTGCCCGTGTCATTGTTGACCACAGGTAATTATAGTGGTTTTTTTTAATAGAGCTGTAGAATACTTACAATAATTGTGATGTACATCCTCTCAAAGTTTTTTTTCCTTGTATCACTTATTTCCTTTCTGAAGTGTGACTTTATTATGCATTTGTTTGCTTGCTTACATTGATCTTATTTTTAGACTGATTGAATATAAAATTGTTTTTTATGACACAAATTAGTACAATTATGAAATGTCTGGATCACAGTTGATAGGAAATACCACCATTCACCCTTTCACCCTTTAAGACAAAATGCCAAGACACACAGGCACTTAAAATTACCAATTACTTCAGCTATTTCAGTTTTTAATATTCTTCAAAACAGGCAGTTAAAATATTTATATATTTGCACACTTCTAATACAAGAGAATCAGAAGTATGTATCCAGTTGTATGTGTGATCTCCTTGTTCTGTAGGTGAAAAAGAGTATGTAAGTGTAGCTCTTAGTTACTGCATCTGAACATTATGATTTTAATCCACATGTAAATCTGAGAATTTATTTATATTATTGGTAACATTGCACAAAATGTTCTCGCAACTAAAGAGTAATGGCAGAGCTTGTATAAAAAATATATGAAACCCAAAAATTTTAAAAACTGACTTATAGATGGCAATCATACCTAATAGCTTGATTGGTTTAACTGATAAATATTTTCTTGCAAAAAGTATCAATTCTCATATATGGAGGTCATCACATCCTGGATTTTACAGCAAAACACAAAATCCCTTAGAATTTTCATAGTAAGAAATACCACTTCATCTTGCACTGCCCTGATTGAGTACTATAAGATCACAAAGGAAGCGTGTGTGGCATTTTTTAAAGTCTTAAAACCATTCTCTGATACAAATAACACTAAAGTCTTCAATTGTTTTGTGACAGTTGTGCATCTCAAAACAAGAACTTTATTTTTTGTGATTGAAGAGGTTCTAAGAACACAGCATGTCATTGTCAATGGTGAGAAGTGTTATGAAGAGAAAGTGATTTCTCCTGTGCCTTGAGGTATGTTATAGGATCCTATTCTTCACAATATATATAAACAGTGCTCTTTTTCTAAAAAAAAAAAAAAAAAAAAAAAAAAAAAAAAAAAAAAAAAAAAATAAAAAAAAAAAAAAAAGAAGTTTGGGGGTACTCAGATAATGTGGTGTCGAACACATCAGTTTATCGTCTTAAATGAAGCATGCAGTTCCCATCAGCCCCTGAATAATAAAAGAAAATGGTATCGTACAGTTCAGTTGACCTATAGTACACGTCTCAAATGATTTGATATTATCTAGTTACTGTAACACAGCGGGACTTCACATTACTATAGAAAATTATATTTCCTTAATTCCCATTTCCTGACACAACATACTCTGGTGGCATGTGCTCCTTTTCCACTGGGCCTGCCAAATGTAGGCTAGAGCAACTGTCCTACCTGTGACTGTGGACTGCCCCTTATCCATAAAACTAGTGATACATTGTAAATAACATCACTCAGCGTTGCAACAGTTTCCAAATGGACATACGTTCATGGCTGCTCTAGTCAGCACGCCTCCTTACTCTACTCTTGGTATCAGTAGCGAGATGCCTGTCTTTCATATACCGACAGTGTACATAGCCCATGGTTGAAACACATGCAGTGGAGGACCAACCAATTTAACAAACATCAGATTGCTGACAGTAGAGAAATGGAGTGAATCTCTTGTAGGTGTGATAATGAGGTTCATTTGCGAAAAACCACGTTCACATTCACTAGTAGAAATGGGAACACATTTCACTGCATTGAGAAGAGGAAGGAGCGATGCTGGCATTTTCTTCTCCATCAAATAATCTTTGAATTCTCTAAGCATCACTCTCTCTGGAAGACCAAAACGGCAACATAAGGTTTCTACACTTGTTTCACCATATGTTATTGCTGGGCTTTGAGGCCAAGTCGACTAGTCCAACATGTCTGCACTTCAGAGATAGCAATATCCTCTGTCTGTAGAAGACGATTCTCCATTCGCTGTTTCAGGCAATCATAAAATCTGCTTGGCTCATGATGTCTGCTTTTCGCTCTTCTTTCAAGTGTAATTCCTCTGAAGTTCAGCTCTTCTTCTGCCTTGAAAGCTTCACAATAATAAAGACCAATGCACAGTTTCCTTTCTTCGAACACCAGTATCTGATTTCTGATCTTCCATTGGGCCCAATACAGTGTGATGTCTCGTAACTATAGTTAAAGACTTAGTTCTGCTAATTCTTGAAGGGCATGACACATTAAAGATAAGTCAAGAATGAAATCAACTTTGGTGATGCACTGTGGGCAATGCTGTTTCATTAATGTAACTATTCCTTTTTTTTCTTCCCATTATCACTGCTGCTCCATCTGTTGCAATTGAAATAAGATGTTCTTTGAGGAACTCATTAGAAAACACCATAGATTTCAAACAATAGAGCAATGTGTTACAAATACCTTCGGCAGTAACATTATTCAGCTTGACTACATCAATGAAAATATTTGTGGTCTCTCTCTCATGTCAGGCAGCTTGGTTCTGAAATAAATTATTAAAGATGACAAGTGGCTAATTTTTGTGCTCTCATCAATAATTAATGATATTTTTGATTTGGTCTCAGTCATTGTTTTAATCACTGTATTTTTCATTTCATGGTCTCAAAATCATTGAAAGATTGATTATTTTTCGCGACTTTAAAAGTAGTGCGAAAAATTTTTGCTGTCACCTCCTTTTCATTTTGAAACACCCTAGTGCAAGCAATTTCTAAAGTCTTCTCTTTAGCACAAAACACTATTTGTGCAGCATTTTAATGAGTGGAACTGTCTTTATGTTTAAATATTTTTTCTGCAAAGAATCCATCCCTTCTTTTCTTGACTCATCTGCATGGGACACAGATGCGGTGGTCCAAGGTTGTGCGATATTCGTGCCTTGTTTGTTTCTTTCGACGCCCAAATTACCTACTTCTTTGGAAACTTTGCAACCATTTTTTTTTATTTGACACGATTAACCAGTCATATGTCTCACAAAAAGGAGTTTCTTGACCAAAAGACCAACACTCTGGATGATCATTTGACTTGCTGTCATACACATGTTCGTTCACTGCAGGTTCACACGTAGGTCCAGTGTTCACATTTACATTTTCACTTTCACTCTTACCATCCACGTCGAAATGCCTGACTTTTCACACACACATAAATTATTAACAAGTTTTTGCTTTTTCGATGAAGGAGCACCGGCAAAATAGTTTGTTATCTCTCTGCTCATCTTAAAATATACGTTAACTTACAAACATGACAGGATTCACGGCACAATCACTTACATAACAAAGAAGAACGGAACAGTAAATGAAGAACAAAGTAGAAAGTACGCTCACGCTGCCCCATGTATGGATTCAACAATCTAAAACGGTTGGTGTCAATTCAGTTATCGAAAACAGTTGGTTTCGATTCAATTGTCGAAAAGAGTCTGTGTTGATTCAGTTATCAAAAACGGTCTGTGTCGATTCACTGATCGCATACGGTCTGTGTCGATTCAATTATCGAAAACGGTTGACGTCGATTCAATTATCGCAAACGACTGCTTGATGCAATGGTGTCTCCGAAACACGCCGTATCGAACGCTAACGAAAGTCTATAGCAGCCTCTGTGGTCTTCGATAACTGCGTGTGACGTCACGTCTGTACGAAGTCTTATGAACTGGGTACCCTTGAAAGTTGTTTGTATTCCTTTTCCCCATAGAGTTACTTATAATTTTCCTCACCACAGATTGCGCTGGCATTGTTTATATTGTGATTACCAACATGAAAAAATATCATATATCTGATTTACGTTCATGAAATAAATTGTTGTCAAACTTTTATATTCTCCAACTCTGGATGGAAAAAAAAAAAATTCTTTACTTTTTGGACATAAAAAGTTTAGGGGGACGCGTCCTCCCGCGTCCCCCCTGAAAAAGAGCACTGTATATAAATGACCTCGTAGATAACATCAGAAGTTCGTTGAGGCTTTTTGTGGATGATGCTATAGTATATCGAGAAGTCACAATGCTGGAAATATGTAACAAAATGCAGGAGAATCTTTGGCATGGGAATGTATGGCAAAAGGGGAGTCAGTGAACACTCAATATAAACAAATGTAATGTGTTGTGAATACATAGAAAGAAATAACCTTCATTATATACTTATGGGTGTTCAGTGGGGTTTGAGCCCCAATGTGACCACATGTATTGAAACTTGTACAACTTTATTGAATCACTCTACAGTAGTTCATACAAGACTAAATACACAACATGGCTCGCAGAGCTCAGTGAAGCTGGCTCCCAAAGAGGCTGGCTGGAAAGGTTGTCCTCACTATCGATTTGGAGGTCGAAAGGTGCGTCAGGCGGTGCCTGCCTCGGCATGTGAGTTACAGTCAAATCAACATTGTCAGGAGGCAGTGCCATGGGTGAACGGCAACAAGTTGATGCCTCGAGGCATCGAAGGCCACAGTTGGCTTGAGCTGGGTGTGATGACTCTTCGGCAGAAGCCAGTGGGCGACGATAAGCACCTCGGCGGTGGCAGGAGGAAGACACAAACAGCTGATTTGATGACCGTGGTGGTAAGGGGAATGTGTTTGAGAAGTCGCCACTCGATGCCAGAAGGAAGAGAGGGGCAGTAAAAGTCTGTCACAGATTGAAGACAGAATTGTCCCATAGTATGATGGAAAGATCCGTAGTGAGAGGAGGGGGAACAGGAAATACAAATTTGAGGGCAGGGGAGAGGGGAAGAGTAGAATCCGTGGAAGGGGGAAGGAGGAGAGGGAGTTGAAATTGGAGAGGAGCAACGTAAAATTTGACTGAGGATGAGCAGTGGCAGGGTTGATGTGAACAGGCTTAACACGATGGACCGAGACAGTGATGGGCGAATTTGTTAATGGATATCATGAATGAATTGTCACCCTGCTTCAGGACATGGTGAGAGCTGGAATAAGGAGGCTGAAGGGCGAGGGGGGTGGGAGACAGAGACATCTCAGAGAAACATATGGAAGCATGTCGCCGTGATGCTGGGAGAGTTTGGAGCAATATAAACAGATTCTAACAACGAAGGACGGAAAGTCAGAGAGACGAGGTGGAGAGGAGGGGTGGACAAGTTCGCCAGGGAGAGTTTTTGGCCATAGACGAACTCCACCATGGTGCCCTTCAGGTCAGGTTTGTATACTGAGTAAAGACCTAGAAGGACTAGGGGGAGAGCCTCCAGCCATAGTGAGTCATGGCACACAAGAGCCACTTTGAGTGTGCGGTGCCAACGTTCAACTAAACCATTGCCCTGAGGATGGTAGGCTGTTGTGTGAATGTCTTTAATTCTGAAAAGATTGCAGAAATTTTGGAATAGAGCTGATTCAAACTGTCGACCCTGGTCAGTGGTGATGACAGCCGAACAGCCATAGCGGGAAATCCATGAGTGTATGAACACACAAGCCACAGCTCTGCAGTGATATTCAGGAGGGGCATGGCTTCAGCTCAGCGGGTGGTGTGATTAATCGAAGAGAGGAAGTAACAAAAACCATTGACTGTGGGAAGAGGGGCCAACTAGGTTGATATGAACATGCTGGTTGTTGTTGTTGGTTTTGAGGGGACTAAACAGCTAGATCATCACTCCCCTGGAACATGCTGAAAGCGGCCAGAGGGGCAGGAAAACAGCCTAAGGTGATGGAAGGTGTGAGTCTGAATTTTGCTTCTTTGACAGGGGGGACAGGCACGAGCCCATGCTTGGCAATTTCATCTCATGTCCTGCTAGACGAAACCGTTGGTAACTAATTTGGTGGAGGCTATTATGCCAGGGTGAGCAATATTATAGAGTTTATTAAAGATCTCACACCTGAGGCAGTGAGGAATGTAGGGGCGGAGTGTGCCAGTAGATTCATGACACCAAACCTCACCCGAAACACCAGGGATGATGGTGCGAATGGGTCACAGAGAAGAGGAAGTGTCATAATGAGTTGCATTATGTCCTCACCTGCGGTGTGAAGAGTGGAAAGATGAGAGAGATATAACAGAGACAAAATGGCATCAATGCGTGAGAGGAAGTTGGCCACAACATTGTCCACACCCTTGATGTAATGGATGTAGGTGATGAATTGAGAGATGTAGTCGAAATAGCGGAACTAGAGGGGAGGGGGATCCACTGAGGGCTAGGTGATAGCTGCCGCAAGACGCTTGTGGTCGGTCAGGACGTAGAAGGAGCGACCGTCTACAACAGAGCAGAAGTGTTTAATAGACTCATAGATGGACAAGAGTTCCTGATCAAAGCCAGGGTACTTCTTTTGAGCATTGCTAAGTATCTTTGAAAAAAACTACAAAGGAGACGGAACACCATCACGGGGTTGGCTCAGCACTGTGCCGATGGCAGTATCGCTCGCATCTTTGGTAATAAAAAGTTTGGCATCTGGATGAGGGTGAGCACTAGTGACAGCTTGAGCAAGAAGGTCTTTGAGGGCAGAGAATGAAGAAGACATATTGTCCATCCAGGGAACAAGCCAATCGTCAGAGGTGTTCTTGCCAGCCAAGGCGTCAGTGAGTGGGGCTTGAAGCTCGGCCGCACCAGGTAAATGCCGTCGTTAAGGGTTAATGGTTCCAAGGAAGCAATGCAATTCTTTGAAGGGTGAAGGAGGTGGTAGGTTTTTTACAATCAGTTTTCTTTCGGATTGGGAGTGGGGGGTGTTATCCCATTGGCAGAAACTATGATACCAAGGAAAAGCACCGAATGTTGATGTAATTGATGTTTGCTGTCACAAGGTTCGATACCTGCTGCTGCCAAAGACTCAAGAAGGGTTTCTAAATGTTTCTTGTTCTCCATGGCAGACTCACTGAACACTAATATGTCATCGAGGTACACAAAGCAAAATTTTAGGGGAAAAAGAATTTCATTAATAAAATGTTGTCAAGCTTGAGTGGCATTTTCATGACCAAATAGCATGAACTGGTAGTGAAATAAACCTACGGGATTGGTAATGGCAGTCTTTTCAATGTCCTCAGGAGCCATAGGAAACTGGTGGTAAGCATACTGGCAGTCAACAACAGAGAACACTTTTGCACCTGCCAGAGTCCTTGTGAAATCAGATATGTTTGGAATAGGATAATTGTCCATGACGGTATGAGCATTGAGCCTGCAGTAATCCATACACATGCACCACAAGCCCACTTGCTTGGGCAATAAGTGAATGGGTGATGACCAGCTGCTGGACAAGGGCTCAATGACACCGTATTACAAAATTTCTGCAATTTGTTCCTTGACGGCAACTAGTTTCTCTGGTCAAAGACTGGCGTGGTTTGCTGTAGATGGGAGGCCCATCAATAAGATGGAGTCTACACACCATATCATTCGTGACAACTGAGACACTGTGGAAGGCACCAGGAAGACTTTGTTTACATGTGCATTCCCTGTTTGTTTTGTCATGCCAAGGAGGTGCCGGGAGGGAAGGTGTGGCATGGCGCGAGTTACGTGGAGCACGAGAGGAAGTGGAGGGCTCGGCAACATTCCTGGTAGCCAAAGTGTGCAGAAGTGCTGGGACAATTACAGTTCCAGCCATGGGTTCATCTGGGGGAGCCACAGTCGCACTGGAGCAAGGTGGAGTCGCATGAAAGTTCCTCAAGTGGCTGCGAGCAGGTGATGGCATGTGTGTCACTGTAGCAGACAGCTCAACCAGTGGAGCAGGAACAAGTGCAACAAGAGGAAGAGGTAATGTTAGAAACGGTCACCAGAGAGGGACACTGCAAGGGCAGATAGTCCAAGCAAGGCACTGGCATGGCAACAAAGTTTTGTTTACAAACATCCATGTATGAGCGGAGTGTGGGGCGGAACTGTCACAAGCACTAATAATATTGTGCACAGGCGCAACAACACTGGGAACAGGTGACACTAATACTAACCTCGGAGTGGTAGTCCTTCCGAAGTGACAGAAGAGATGACAGTTGGTGCAGAGTGGACGCCAGCTACGGCTCAGTATCTGTGATGCACACAGAGCACACGTTCACATTCGTTTGACCACTTTCACAAGAGCAACTCTGACTGTTTAATGGTGTCAAACACTCGCGAACAATGTCTTCCTTCTCACGTCACAGTTTAATCACTTGTTCATGTTCACAACACCACTTTGACAACAGATCTTTGAACTTATCAATCTTAGCACAAGGAAAATGTGTGTTTGAAGGGTGGTCGAACACCAAACGTTGCACAACGTTGGGGGGTGGGGGGAGATTATGGTGAGAGGAAAAATCCATGCCTACAATCAGCTCCGGCACATCAGCTACCAAAACGTTCCGAGAGAGTTTACACTTTGGTGATAAGCAAACAGTGAAAGTCATTGAACCCCCACGTGGCACTGAGTGGCGTTGACAGCACAAAGTGTAGCACTGTGAGTGCGGAGAGGACCAGTGGCCATCAAAGTAGGTAGTAGTGATACGTCAGCAGGGTCAATGAGGAAGTCGTGGCATGAAGAGGTGAGACAATGCAGATGGCTAAGGCGGGTGGATGCACGAATGAGTGCAGACGATAATATTTTTGTGTGTCAGCTGTGTAATAAAGCAGAAGCGATTATTGAACTCATGAGACAGGGACACACCAGTACCTTGAGAATAATTTAAGTTCAAATCAGCACTGACAGGATGAACAGACATGATCAGAGAATTACGGAATATGCTCGGTGGTGCAGACTGCACAAGACGGGCTTACACATTGATTGCATAGTACAAGTCGGCTATGCGGGTGGAAAAAGTTGCGCCCAAAGCATGTGAAAATTGTCCGTAATTTACAAGGGGGTTGATGAATGAGCTGTGGGGGGTGATTTCAGAAGATATTCCAACTCCAGAAACACTGATAGAGGCAACCACACCTCAATGGTGGATCACGTAATTAGCAAAAAGAAACACACACACACACACACACACATACATTTGGTGGGGCAGTTTCTGCTCTGAAATTCATAGTTTGTAAGTTCACTCCCATGAACCACAGACATTGCCGAGGTGGAGTGGCTTGCGTGCCTTAATGATACAGATAGCCGTACCGTAGGTGCAACCACAGCAGAGGAGTATCTCTGGAGAGGCCAGACAAATGTGTGGTTCCTGAAGAAAGGCAGCAGCCTTTTCAGTAGTTACTGAGGCAACAGTCTGGATGATTGACTGAGCTGGCCTTGTAACATGCCTTTGCCACACAGTTACTGCGTAAGACTGACAGCAAGGGGAAACTACAGCCGTTACTTTTCCCGAGGACATGCAGCTCTACTGTATGAACATATGATCATGGCATATTCCGGAGGTAAAATAGTCCCCCATTCGGATCTCTGGGTGGGGACTACTCAGTAGGATGTGATCATCAGGAAGGACAACACTGGCAGTTCTCAGCAAGGGAAAGCTGAAAGGTGGAAAGAGTATATAGAAAGGCTCTATGAAGGTAATGAACTTAGAGGCAATATTGTAGGAAGGGGAGAAGATGTAGATGAGGATGAAATCAGAGATGCTATACTGAGAGATGAATTTGACAGAGTACTGAAAGACCTAAGTCAAAACAAGATCCCTGGAGTAGAAGACATTCCCTCGGAGCTACTGAAGTCTCTGGGAGAACCAGCCATGACAAAACTTTTTCACCTGGTGTGTAAGATGTATGAGACTGGTGAAGTACCCTCAGACTTTAAGAAAAATGTAATAATCTCCATTCCAAAGAAAACAGGCACAGACACGTGTGAAATCTACAGAACTATGAGTTTAATAAGTCATGGTTGCAAAATATTAACACAAATTATTTACAGAAGGATGGAAAAGCTGGTAGAAGCCGACCTCTGGAAAGATCAGTTGGGGTTCAGAAGAAATGTAGGAACACGGGAGGCAATACTCACTTTACGGCTTATCCTAGAAGATAGATTAAGGAAAGGCAAACCTACATTTCCAGCTTTTGTAGATTTGGAGAAGGCTTTTGACAATGTTGATTGGAATAAACTCTTTCAAGTTATGAAGCAAGCAGGAGTAAAATATAGGGAGCATAAGGTTATTTACAACTTGTACAAAAACCAGACTGCGGTTGTCAGAGTTTAATGGCATCAAAGGGATGCAGTGCTTGGGAAGGGAGTAAGACAATGTTATTCAGTTTGTACATTGAGCAAGTTATAATGGAAAGCAAGGAGAAATTTGGAGAAGGAATTAAAGTTCAGGGTAAGAATTAAAAACATTGTGTTTTGCCGACGACATAGTAATTCTGTCAGGGACAGCAAAGGACCTGCAAGCAACTGAGAGTAATGAACAGTATGCTGAAAGGTGCATATAAGATGAACATTAACAAGAGCAAAACAAAGGTACTGGAGTGCAGTCTAAGAAAATCAGGTGATGCTGAAGGATTTAGATTAGGTAACAAAACAATAAAGGAGGAAGATGAGTTTTAATACTTGGGCAGTAAAATAACATATGATGGTCGCAGTACAGAGGATATAAAATGCAGAATGGTAATGGGTAGAAAAGCGTTCTTGAAAAAGAGAAATTTGTTAACATTGAATATTGATTTAAGCCTAAGGAAGTCCTTTCTGAAGGCATTTGTGTGGAGTGTTGTCTTGTATGGGAGTGAAACATGGACAATAAACTGTGCAGACAGGAAGAGGATAGAGGCTTTTGAAATGTGGTGCTACAGAAGAATGCTGAAGATTAGGTGGGTGGATTGCGTAACTAATGAGGAGGTACTGAAAAGAATTGGGGAGAAAAGGAATTTCTGGCATACCTTGACTAAAAGAAGGGATCAATTGGTAGGACACATTCTTAGACATCAAGGAATTGTGAATTTAGTGTTGGAGGGAAGTGTGTGGGGTTAAAAACAACAGAGGAAGACCAAGAGATGGATACAGTAAGCAGATTCAGCCGTTCTTATGTGGAGTTGAAGAGGCCTGCTCAAGATACGGTATTGTGGAGAGCTGCATCAAACAAATCTCTGGACTGAAGACCACAACAACAACACAAGTTCGAGAAGTTTGTGCCCTGCAAAACTTGAGCATTCTAAGCACACAAGTTGTGGTGCAGAACAAAATTAACACTGTTCATGGAGGAAACACCTGAAAAGACAAACGGTGAACCCAGGCTCGAGTCCGTTAAGTTCCTCGAGGCACCTGAAGCACTCGGCATGGCGAACATGTCCTGTGACTATTTGTTCTGAGAACGAAAATGTGAAGCACTAGAAGAAACAGGAAAGTGTTTAAATTGAGGCAACGAAGTCGGTACAGCATGAAGTCCTGGCAGAGGTCGCACTGGTGTAGTGACTCTAATGGACAGCAAGATAATGACTCCCGTATTTCGCAGGCAATATTCACACAAAATGAGTTACCGCTGCACAATGCATGCATGCAATATGACAATGCACTTAAACTCAATGTCACCAATATGGGTGATCAGTGGGGTTTGAGCCCCAGTGAGACCACATTCATTGAAACTTGTACAACTTTATTGTTCAATGTACAGTAGATCATACAAGACTTAATACACAACATGGCCGGCAGAGTGCAGTGAAGCTGGCTCCCAAAGAGGCCGGGTGGAGAGATGTTTGTACACACTACTCACTATCGATGTGGAGGTCGAGAGGTTACCACACACTGAACGGCTAAAGAAACTGGAACACTTGCCTAATGTCATGTAGGGCTCCCACTAGCACTCAGGGGTGCTGCAGCATGACATGGTATGGAATGGACTAATGTCTGAAGATGTGCTGAAAGGAATTCATACCATGCATCATGCAGGGCTGTCCATAAATCTGTAAGAATATGAGTTAGGTGGAGATGTCTTCTGAACAGCATGTTGCAAGGCATCCCCGATATAATCAATAATGTTCATGTCTGGGGAGTTGGTGACCAGTGGAGGTGTTTAAACTCATAACAGTGTTCCTAGAGCTTCTGTGTAGCAACTTTGCACATGTGAGGTGTCACACTGTTCTATTGGAATTGCTCATGTCCGTCAGAATTCATAATGGACATGAACGGATGCAGGCGATCAGCCAGGACACATACGTACATGTCACATGATAGAGTCTTATTTCGTGTACCACGGGTCCATATTACTCCATCCCCACACCATTACAGAGCCTCCACCAGCCTGAATGGTTCCCTACTCACATGCAGGGTCCATGGATTCATGAGGTTGTCTCCATACCCGTACACATCCTTCTGCACACAAAAAATTGGAAACGAGATTTGTCAGACCAGGTAACAGATTTCCAGTCATTAACAGTGCAGTGTCAATGTTGACAGGCCAGGTGAGGTATAAAGCTTTTGTTGTGCAATAAGCGAGGGTACACAAGTAGGCTTTCACCCCAAAACCCACATCATTAATGTTTGGTCGAGTGATTTGCGTGCTGATACTTGTCGAGGGCTCGTTATAGAAATCTGCAGCAATTTGCACTTCTGTCACACTGAACAATTCTCTTCGGTCACCATTGGTTCTGTTCTTGTAGAATCTTTTCCATCTGCAGCAATGTCAGAGATTAGATGTTTTACCAAATACCTGACATTCCCACTGCACTTGTGAAATGGTCATATGGGAAAATCCCCACATTATCACTGTCTCAGTGATGCTCTAGGAATCAGCATGAGTTTCGAAAAAGGCGATCGTGTGAAACCCAGCATGCGCTATTCGTCCACGAGACTCGAGGGCCATAGACATGGGTTCTCAGGTAGATGCCGTGTTTCTCGAGTTCTGCAAGGCATTTGATACAGTTCCCCACAGTCGTTTAATGAACAAAGTAAGAGCATATGGTCTATCAGACCAATTGTGTGATTGGATTGAGGAGTCCCTAGATAACAGAATGCAGCATGTCATTCTCAATTGAGAGAAGTCTTCCAAAGTAAGAGTACAGGAGGATCTGCATCGAATTGACGCATGGTGCTGGGAATTGCAATTGAATCTCAATGTAGACAATTGTAATGTGCTACGAATACATAGAAAGAAAGATCATTTATCATGTAGCTACACTATAGCAGGTCAGCAACTGGATGCAGTTAATTCCATAAATTATCTGGGAGCAGGCATTAGGAGTGACTTAAAATGGAATGACCGTATAAAATCAATCGTCGGTAAAGCAGATGCCAGACTTAGATCCATTGGAAGAATCCTAAGGAAATGCAGTCTGAAAACAAAGGAAATAGGTTACAGTACAGTTGTACGCCCACTGCTTGTATACTGTTCACCGGTGTGGGATCTGTACCAGGTGGGGTTGATAGAGGAAGTGGAGAAGATCCAACGGAGAGCAGTGCGCTTTGTTACAGCATCGTATAGTAATCATGAAAGCATTACAGAGATGATCGATAAACTCCAGTGGAAGACTCTGCAGGAGAGACGCTGTCACTCGGTGTGGGATTTTGTAGAAGTTTCGAGAACATACCTTTACCGAGAAGTCTAGCATTATATTGCTCCCTCCTATGTATATCTCGTGAAGAGATCATGAGGATAAAATCAGAGAGATTAGAGCCCAGTCAGAGGCATACCGACAATCTTTCTTTCCATGAACAATACATTTCTGGAATAGGAGGGAGAACCAATAGTGACACTCAACGTACCCTCCGCCACAAACCATTGGGTGGCTTGTGGAGTATGGATGTAGATGTAGATGTTGTGTTCCATTTCTCATTAAGTGACTATAGCACAACATTCAAACTCACATACCACACGCATACCACTGCAGAGTGAAAATATCATTCTGAAAACATCCCCTAGGCTGTGGCTAAGCCATATTTCCACCATATCCTTTCTTCCAGGAGTGCTAATCCTGCAAGATGTGCAGGAGTACTTGTTGGAAAGTAGGAAGCGAGGTACTGGCAGAAGTAAAGCTGTGAGGATGGGCCTTGAAGCATGCTGGGGTAGCTCAGCCAGTAGAGTGTTTGCCTGCAACAGGCAGAAGTCCCAGGTTTAAATCCCTGTTCTGTCACACAGTTCTAATCTGCCAGGAAGTTTAACATTTTCTTTCTTTGTTATGGCAGTTGCTACCCTGATTGTACTCAAACACATGTTTTTTAGGTTATGGAGAGATTGCTTATCCTACATTACTTTTACTGACTGTTTGTATTGGGAAAAACACTGTGTTGAATTGCGTTACACAACACTATCAATCCATTTTACATAATGAGTTGAAACAGATGGAATCAAGATTTGCATTTGAAAAGTTACTCACATCATTCCCAGTTCAGCTGCTGATACATCAGACTTTTTAATGGTAACAATGGAAAACTTTGGTACCATATCACACTGGGTTAGCAAATGTCATTGGATAATGGGGCACAGGTGTGTGTGTGTGCACTGCCAGCTGTAGTTGTATAGTAGACGTTTGGTGCTTCCATTTCATTTCTACTGGACACTGGGGGTTACAGCCAATTTTTTTTCTTTTATTTTCCCCTCAGAAATCAATTAGCCTTCATCAGGCCCTACGTCCACACATGATGCTGAATTTCTGTCAGAAAAATTATGTACAATGGGGGACAAAAAGATTACCTGTTCCTAATAATTTAAAGTCCAAGAACAGAGCATTGGGCATGCAAAAGCTCATTAGCGTGAGAGTTGCCAACTCCACCAGTCTGTGCAGCTTCAGCTTGCTGTTTACATCATCAAATAGAAGCAATACAAAGTTAAGATACAGTATATGTCATCATTGCATAACATTTATTTTGGAAAACACTATTTAAGCACATAGAAACGATTGAGGTGTAAGAATTCCGCATGGGTACATTTCCTACTACAAACTGCTTCTCACACATATTTCACTGTGTGAGTAGATAGGCTGACGGTTTATAACACAATTGGCATTAATTTATTTTAATGGGAGTCAATTTATTGTTTAGGTCTTCTGCAGGTAATGTTTTAAATATTAATTCACTAAAATTGTGCAGTTTTAGGGTTTTATAGGTTTTTAGAAGATTCTGTTTTATAATAATCTAATATTTAATTTGAACCCAGGACCTCCTGCTTACTAGACATTTGCACTAAGACTACGGGACCACAAGCACACTGACTGAACACACCTGGAAGGGCTAACCAAGCATGTACCTGGCCATAGCACAATTTTCAGATGTCCATGTTGTATGTTTACAAGGTTTACTAGCAGTTGAGACTAAACAGATCAATTAAATCTTTGTGTGTGTGTGTGTGTGTGTGTGTGTGTGTGTGTGGTGCTGCTGCTGTCCTACAGTACCAACGAGAAAATACTGAAAAAAGTAAAAACAATATAATTTTAGTAAGAAAAAGTAATTAAAGAAAGAAACATGTAAATAAAAAGATAAAATCAATAACATTTGCACCATGGGAGAAAAAAAAGTAACGACACTAATAATGATGTAATACCACTTAACCAGAAAGGCCGACACTGTCAATGAGCTACCTGTCCTTTCTCTTTAGGTAACGGACGAATACTCCTACCCCAATAGCAGTTGAAGTCATATATTCTATGAATATTAAATAATAACAGCTGCAGGATCAGAATGTGACGTCTGTTCTTTCCGAACAGACGCCACATGTGTATACTCCTACAGGAGTTGAAGAATGAATATTAAACTGGAAACAACAGATAATTGAAGGCACAGTAAACACTCATGTAAACCATGTGTGAGGACTTTGAAAATTATGCCTATCTGCTGATACATTTATCTTAGCTTAACACTATAGAGTCACAATGTGGCAGTTGAAGTAATTACAAATACATGCATCAGTTTCCAAATTTTTTGTTATGTCTGTCATTAGTCACATTGTTTAAAGATTAGGCTATTACAAAATGTAATATGTTTAAGAATATGGAGTCTAGAAAATCCTATAATTACACAGTTTATAGGGAATTAATGTTAAAAAATATTACCTGTACAGGTCTAAAACAAAATGTTCACTCCAGTGGTACTTTAACTCATGCCCCTTGTGTTCATAAACCACCAGCCTATCCACACAAACAATGAAACATATTTAATAAGCAGTTCATTTCAGTAAATCTACCCATGTGGAGTTCTTATACCGCAACTGCTTCTACGTGCTGGAATAATGTTTTCCAAAATAAATTATACATGAATTAAGGTGCTATGACTCTTGATACATACTGTACCCTAACAGTTATATTGCTTCTATTTGATGATGTAAACACCAAGTTGAAGCTCCAAAGATTGCTAGAGTTGGCAACACTCGCACTTCGGAACCAGGGCATGTGCAATGCTCTGCCCTCAAACTTTAAATTATTAGGGGCAGGTAACATTTTTGTCCCCAATTGTACATGTTCCACAGCAATACCCAATTTGTACACCTTTGCAACTTATCTTTGGACCATGCACATGCCTTGAGGCACTGAAATGTGCGCATAGAGCAAACATAAGTTGAAAAGATATACAAATTGGGTATTGCAGAGAAACAAGCATATTATTTGTCTGACAGAAATTTGTTTGGTGTGTTGACATAGGTCCTTCACATTTCATTGCCATGACTAATGATATAACTCAATACTAGTAAAATTATTGAATTTGTAATTTATTTTATTGCTCTATACCTTTGTGCCACTGTATGAAATATCTATAAACTTGTAATTATTAGCATATGTTGTTTCCATACATATAATGAAATTTGTAACTATGGCAAAATCATGACTCGTTTCATATTCATGAAGTTCTCGTGTACTGGATCAATGGAACATGAATAAATAAATACCTGAATATGGCAAATTGATTGATGAAACTGGTTACCAAGAAAACTAATCAAGAATGTAATTATCTCAGCTGAATGGTGTTCATTTCTTATGAGAAATGGTTGTACAAGTGATTTATGTAACATGCACCAGGTACAGTGGTCAGTGCCACACAAATGCAAGTTTAGATTTCAGTAGTGGTACAGACATTTGGCTCCACACATTCAACTGTGTACAGAGTGTATTGTGAATGACAGAATGAGGGTGTCACAGCCCACAACAAATTAACTACTGGCTGTCCAGCCAACCTCATTGATGATTTGCACTAACGTCTGAGACAGCTCATCAGTAGTGGTAGAAGGGTAACACTTCAGCACAGACTATGCTAGACATGTTCCCCAGTGAACAAATCCATAGAAACATGGGTCCATGGGTATGGAAGCTAGTACTGCACAATGACCTGCATTTGTCATCAATGGTGGGAGAAGGATATCATCAGATAATGCTGACTGTGTCATTTCAGGCACCATTTGTGGTGCAGATGACATGAGTGAATGGATCCTGTCTGCCAACAAGACTGAAACAGACATGATGTTCCCCAGGATAGTGTTATTGCTCCTCTGCAGTTCCATATCTATATAAATTATTTGGGAGAAAATCTTAGGCTGTTTGCCAATGATTATGTCATTTATCACCTAGTAAAGTCGCCAGATAATGAAAACCAACTACAGAACAAATTAGATAAGATATCTGTTTGGTGTGAAAATTGGCAGTTGACAGTAAATGATGAAAAGTGTGAAGTTGTCCACATGTGTATTGAAAGGAATCTGCTTAACTTTGTTTATAAGGTAAATTATCAAATCTAAGGGCCATAAATTCAAATAAATGCCTAGGAATTACTATTACAACAGACTTAAATTAGAAAGAACATATAGAAATGTTGTTACTGAAAACTGTTTTTTATTCACAGAACACATACAAAACATTAACACAATTACTAAAGAGACTGCATATTTATGCTTGTATGACCTCTTCTACATCTACATCTACATACATACTCCGCAATTAACTGTAAGGTGCGTGGCGGAGGGTACACTGTACCACTGCTAGGCATTTCCTTTCCTATTCCACTCCCAAATAGAACGAGGAAAAAAAGAATGCCTATATGCCTCTGTATGAGCCCTAATTTCTCTTATTTTGTCTTTGTGATCACTACGCAAAATGTAAGTAGGCGGCAGCAAGATCGTGCTACACTCAACTTCAAATTCCGGCCCTGTAAATTTCCTCAACAGAATTTCACAAAAGAATGTCGTCTTTCCTCCAAAGCTTCCCAATTGAGTTGCCGGAGCATTTCCGTGACACTCGCGCATTGGTCGAAACTACCAGTAACAAACCTAGCTGCTTGCCTCTGAACTGCTTCTATGTCTTCCTTTAAACTGATCTGCTGCGGGTCCCAAACACTTGAGCAATACTCAAGACATGGTCGTACAAGCGTTTTATACATGGTCTCCTTTACAGACGACGAACATCTTCCCAAAATTCTCCCAATAAACCGAAGTTGGCTGTCTGCCTTACTCACAACTGTCCTTACACGTTCGTTCCATTTCATATCGCTCTGCAATGTTATGCCTAGATATTTGAATGACGTGACAACATCAAGAAGCTCACTACTAATGCTGTATTCGAACATTATGGG
Organism: Locusta migratoria; assembly: GCA_026315105.1. Lineage (NCBI taxonomy): Eukaryota > Metazoa > Arthropoda > Insecta > Orthoptera > Acrididae > Locusta > Locusta migratoria. The sequence continues at coordinate 75,321,930 of CM048755.1, read as the reverse complement.
ATTGTTCTTCCTACTCATGCGCATCACCTTACATTTTTCTATATTGAGAGCTAGCTGCCATTCTTCGCACCAGCTAGAAATTTTTTCTAAGTCATCTCGTATGCTATTACAGTCAGTTAAAGACGATACCCTCCTATACACCACAGCATCATCAGCAAACAGCCGCAAATTACAAGTTACTCTGTCCATCAGATAATTAATATAAATAGAAAATAATAGCGGTCCTATCACACTCCCCTGGGGCACGCCTGAATACACTCATCTCTGATGAACACTCACCATCGAGAACAACGTACTGAATTCTATTACTTAGGAAGTATTCCAGCCAATCTCTGAACCTAATCCATGAGCTTGTATCTTCGTTAGCAGTCTGCAGTGTGACACCGCATCGAACGCCTGTTTGAAGTCGAGAAAAACACAATCCGCCAGTTGCCCTTCATCCATGGCTCGCAAGATGTCATGTGAGAAAAGGGCAAGCTGATTTTCACATGAACGATGTTTCCTAAACCCGTGCTGATTCACAGAAAGAAGCTTTTCTGTTTCAAGGAAAGTTACTATATTCAAACCGAGAATATGCTCCAAAATTCTACATGAAACTGATGTCAACGATATTGGCCTGTAATTGTGTGGTCAGTTCCCTTTCCCTTCTTATAAACAGGAGTCAGCTGCACTTTTTTCCAATCACTAGGAACTTTGCGCTGAATTAAAGATTCGCGATAAATGCAAGCTCAGTAGGGGTCCAATGCCGCAGAATACTCTTTGTAAAACCGAACTGGTATTCCATCCGGACCAGCAGACTTTTTCGTATTTAGCTCTCTCAGCTTCTTCTCTACACCGGAAATACCTATTGCTATGTCCCCCATTTCGGATTAGTATGTTGATCAAATGATGGTACATTTGCGCGTTCCTCCTGAGTGAAAGATTTCTTAAAGGTTAGGTTTAGAACTTTAGCTTTCCGTTTGCTATCTTCTATTACTGCTCCGGAATGATCAACGAGTGACTGGACAGTGGGCTTTGACCCCCTTATCGATTACATATAGGACCAGAATTTTTTCGGATTCTCAGAAAGAACTTTTGCTAAGGTATGGCTGTGGTAATTATTGTATGCTTCGCGCATCGATCTTTTTATAGACGCATGAATCTCTACTAACTTTTGCCTGTCATCATTTGCGTGTTCTTTTTGAATCAAGAGTGCAACAGTCTTGCTTTCTCATCAGGTTTCTAACATTATTATTATACCACTTTGGATTTTTTACATCATTAATCGTCTTTACTGGCACATATTTCTCTAACCCTTTATTTACAATGCAATTAAATTTAGTCCACAATTCCTCTACATCCATAGTCCCGGAATTAAACGATGCCCATTCATTTTCTAAGTGTGATCGTAACATTTGCTTATTGGCTCTTCCCAACAAAAACACGCTCCTAGCCATCTTGATTGGTTTATGAACTTTGGTCACCATCGATGCTATAACAATATCATGATCACTAATTCCTGTCTCTACACAGACATCATTAATAAGGTCAGGCCTGTTTGTGGCTATAAGGTCTGAAATATTTCCATTGCATGTGGGTTGCCGGTTTAACTGCTCAAGACAGTTTTTGGAGAATGTGTCCAAAAGTAGCTCGCAAGACTGCTTGTCTGTACCGCCTGAAATGTAACTAGAGAGATCCCAATCTATACTCTTAAGGTTGAAGTCTCTCCCGACTAATATTACATGGCCCGGATACCTACGCACTACCTGGTGTAGACTTTCTTTGAATGACTCTAAAACTGCTACAGCAGCACTGGGGGGGGGGGGGGGGTGGTGGTAAAAACACCCAACTATTAACTTTACTTCTTTTAGTCCTGTTATACGTGCCCAGATAACTTCACAGTTACTTTCAACCTAGATTTCAGTAGAAACAATATCTTTGTCCACAGCGATGAACACTCCTCCTCCACTTGTATCTGATCTATCTTTCCGATATACATTCCACGCCTCGCTAAATATTTCTGAACTTGCCACTTCATGATTTAGCCAGCTTTCGGTGCTTAAAACTATCTGAGCATAATAATTCCCATGCAGTGCGGCAAATTCAGGAAGTTTGTTTCTAATACTTTGTAAGTTCGCGGCTAATATTTTGATATTTGAATTTTTTAGCCGAACATGGCCTGAATTCTCTGTTTGAATGTTGACAGGCGAGTGCTTATCAGAGTTCGCGGCTAGCCTAAAAAAACCCCATGTGCACTCCACAAGTACTCTGCTACTCGAGTAGCCGCTTCCTTAGTGTAGAGCACCCCTGATCTATCTAGAGGTACCCTACAATTCCCCACCTGATAACGCAGATCCAGAAATCTGCAGCCATGACTGTCACAGAGTCGGCGAAGCCTCTGGTTCAGGCCCTCCACTCGGCTCCAAACCAAAGGACCCCGATCAACCCTGGGAACAATGCTACAAATCAACAGCTCTACTTGCACCCCGCGTGCGAGGGCAGCAGCCTTCACCAATTCTGCCAGCCGCCCGTAGGAACTGAGGATGTCCTTAGAACCCAAGCGACAAGCCTCATTGGTGCCGTCGTGAGCTACCCCGCACCCTCGATAGCCGCCGGCAAGGCCACCTCCACAACTCGGGTGAGTCCCCATCGGCAGACACATCGAGTGCACGTTGGAATTCTTTCCGGATCTCAACGCTATCTGCCTAAGAGGCTCCATCACGCGCCTAACATTGTAGCTCCCAATAACTAATAATCCCCTCCCCCCATGCACCTGCTCGGACCCTGTTGAAGCAGTGGCCACACCTCCACTCACAGGACGATCGGGCATAGACGGATGTCCAGCCTCCACATTGGCCTTCTGCCTCAAGCTACGCGAACGGCGTACAAACTGCCACTGCCCTTGCAGAGAGGGTGGCTCGATCATGTCTACTGAAGGTGCCTTGGTAGCAGGGACAGAGAGCGAAGCATGAGTCACCTGAGGTGTCCCACTCGACGCACCAGACTCCCCACCATCGCTGCACCCCGAGACAGCAGCCTGAAGACGGCTGACCGTAGCCAACAGCACGCTCAGCTGTTCGCAAACTGCGGCCAACTCCTCCTGCGTCCGCACACAGCAGGCACACATCCTATCCATCCTATTGATACAATTAACTGTAGAAAGTAGAAAACTAAATAATCAACTTTTAAGTAGCCTAGTACTTTAATAAAGGCGGCTGGCAGCTGACTGAACTGTGGTCAGTGGTAAGTACACTGTCAAAACAACGAAACGGAGTCTGGCAGTTTTCAAAATAAACAAGAATATCTATGGAATACACCATTAAAACACACGGGAATATAAGATTTCTCAAAGGAGACCACGAAATAAGGAAGTGACAATATGACACGTAGCTTGCAGCAGACGAAAACTATACACATAGTATTTATCAACGTACGCGAGAATAAACTGTTAAAGCAGTAGCACAAACGAAATCTGTCAAGTAGGTGAGAAGAAACCTCTTAAAAACACTAACGAAAATTAAGAAATTAACTGGCAACGAAATTTCACACAATTAAATTATGATACTTAGCACTCTGGGTGATGAGGCAGCGACAACAGCTGGCACTGAACTGACTGCTAACTGGCTGAATGATAATCTGCAGAATACACGGGAATAAACCTCTAAAATAGAAGTACTAACTAAAATGAAGAACTAGACTGGCAAATTAAATTTGACACAAATTAAGATACTTAGCGCTGTTTACGATGTGACACTGGCAGCAGCTGGCAATGGACTGGAGTATTTCTATGCGTTGTGAGATCCTTATCAGGTAGGATTGACTAAGGGCATTGAAAGAGTGCAAAGAATGGCAGATCATTTTGTATTGTCATGAAAAAAGGGAGACAGTGTCACAGAATTCATGCAGCAGTTGGTGTGGAATCACTACAACAATGACTTTTTTGTTGTTGTGGCAAGATGTACTTACAACATTTTAATCACCAACTTTCTTCTCCAAATGCAAAAATATATTGTCAACACTACCTACATAAGGAGAAATGGTCATCAAAAGATCAGAGCTCAATCAGAAAGATTTTGTTTATCTTTAATCCCGTGTGCTAATTGAGAATGAAACGGTATGTAAATAGTATTGAGTGGCTCAATGAAACCTTTACCAGGCACTTAAGTGTGATTTGTAAAGTAGCCATGTAGATGTAGAAGCTGTAGTCCGAGGTAGTGGTGTGTCTGTTATAGTCTGGGGTGCATTTTCCTGGTATGTAATGGACCCCCTAGTTGTTGTGGAAGGGACATTTAATGGCCTATGGTGTATTTTATGTGCTAGGGAAGCATCCCAACCCACTTTTGGCTTTTCAACACCCAGATGATTTTGTGGTATTTCAAGATGATAACACACTACCACATTGCCTGACAATGAATGATTCCAGGGACATGCATAGGACATCCAAAGATTGAGATGTCCAGCACAGAGCCTGGATTTGAATCCCATCAAGCATGTCTAGAATGTCAAGGAATGGATCCCGCACCCACGAACAGACTAGAATTGGGCTGCTGCTCTGCAAATAATTTGCAGCCAGATGAGTACTAGGTACTTGTAGACTTCTGTGGTAACTCACTGAAGTCTATAGGGTGAAATGAGACAAGCTCCTACACAATAATTAATGCCTATTGTATGACATTTTATATAAGTTGAAGTACACCATCATATGGAATAAATGTGAATCATGCAGAAGGGGAGAAGGGCAAAAAATTAAAATTAATAGGCTAAGATTATATGTGAAGTTATGATTACAATATTAAGTCAAATTACAAAAAATATTACAGTGTGGGCATCCTTATTAAAATAATGTTGCTCTTTCACTGGATTGGATTCATTATTTGATTCAGTTAAGAAGGGTGTCATAGGGCTATTATAGCTTATCCTGAGTCAAACTGGCATGCAACTGGTCCCTGAGATTAGATTAGATTAGTTTTTTGTTCCGTAGATCCATGTTGAGGAGATCCTCATGAATGTGGAACATGTCAAGAAAAAAAAAATTACACGCTGAATAATAGATAATACTAATTATAATATAAACACAGATAGATACATTTTAAAGGGTATTTTTAGCTGATAATATAAAAATACTAATATAGTTTGAATACCGATACATGCATCATTTGGTAAAATTTAGAAATTCACTAATGGAGTAGAAGGAGTTAGCCACTAGAAAGTCTTTTAGGTTCTTCTTAAACTGATCTTTATTTGTAGCTAAATTTTTTATACTTGATGGTAAATTATTGAAAATGTGTGTTCCTGAGTAGTGGACCCCTTTTTGAAGTAATGTAAGTCCTTGAGTAAATCATTTTTATTCCTAGTATTGTATGTATGAACTGAGCTGTTTGTTGGGAAAAGGGATATATTATTTATGACAAATTTCATTAAGGAATAAATATACTGAGAGGCAGTAGTTAATATACCCAGTTCTTTGAAGAGGCTTCTACAGGATGTCCGTGGATTTACTCTACAAATAATACGTATTACACACTTTTGGACTGTGAAAACTTTTGACTGAAAATACCTGCTGCTTGCAATTTATTATCTAATGAATTAAGTACGTTCTCACTGTAAGTGTAAATAGCCTTCTCGATATCAGAAACTTTCAGAAATCCAAACTGTGTTTTGGACAATATGTTATTCGTGGTCAGGTGGTTGAGAAGCTGCTTGTACATCACCTTTTCTAGAATTTTTGAGAATGCTGGCAAAAGTGAAATCAGTCTGTAGTTTGATGGTATCTCTTTATCCCCCTTCTTGAATAGATGTTTAATATCTGCATATTTTAGCCAATCAGAAAATGTTCCAGTTATAATAGACTGGTTACACAAATAACTTAAAATTGTGCTAAGTTCACAAGAACATGCTTTAATTGACTTTGTTGATATTTCATTGTAACCACTAGAATGTTTTGTTTTTAAAGATTTTATTATGGAAGTTATTTCTTGTGGTGAAGTGAGTGACATATTCATGTAACTGAAGTTATTTGTAAATGCTAGTTTCAAATATTCAAGGGCATTATTTACTAACCCAGACAATCCCACACTATCAGTAACAGATATAAAGTACTTGTTAAATAGATTTGCCACACTATGCCCATCAGTTACCAGTCTCCTCTTTCCCTATATCACATATTGTTTTTATTTGGTTTCGTGATGTTGCTATCTTCTTCTCATAGTGCACTTGTTTAGATGCCTGAATAACTTTTTTAAATATTTTACAGTATTCCTTATATTTAGCTAAATCATCCTCATTGCAACTACTCTTGGCTGATAGATACATTTTCCTTTTTGTCTTACATGAAATTTTTATTCTTTGTGTAATCCAAGGTTTTATTATAGACTTCTGTTTTATTAGAGTTACTTTTAGAGGAAAACAGTTTTCAAACATTATTAATGAATACATTATATTTTTCATTCGTGCCATGAGCACTATATACATCTTTCCAGTTCATATCTTTGAGGAGTTTTCTGGGGGTTCTAGAACTGGGTCAGATATTAGATTATATTAGAAGTACTTTTCTTTCCAGAGTTGCTGTCTGAACTGGTCCCACTTTTGTGGACAGGTCCGAGTGTCTTACTAGTCATGAAAGTCCCTCAACATCTCACAGACAATGTAGGCGTAGCCTTTTGTGGCCATTGTCACTTTCAAAAAAATTAGGGATGTTCTGGGCTCAACTAAGGGTAAAACAGACAAATTAAACAGTGCTGGTGACTACAAAAGCAGTTGGAGTGTGGCCTGGTGTATGTAGGTGAGACTGGGTGACCAATCAGCACAAGAATATCTGTACATGAAAGGTATATCCGGCTTGGACAGTACACCAAGTTAGCAGTGTTAGAGCATCCCAGGGAGTGCGGGAAACCTTTATTTTTTGGTGAAGCACGCATGCTGGTTAAACAACAATTTACCGTGAGAAGGAAGGTCAGAGAAGCCATAGAAAAAGCCAAACGACCCACCAACATGAATAGAAAAGATGACTACAGGCTTCCAGCGTCCTGGCTGCCAGCAGTAACAGCACTATGATGGGGCAGTGTGCACAAAGCGACTCACGAAGGCACGCGGGAGACCACAGAAGCCACATGTACATAGAGCCCCGTGGCCCACACTAGGCAACTAGTAAACAGTGGCACGCCAAAACAGCCTCCCCTCTTGCCCGACCAATGGCAAACAGTAATACAAACACAAATTGTAGACATCTATTTCCGCCAATTAGACGGAAGAATGCAAACACCAATGACAAGGAAAGTACGCCGTAGAAACACCAATCTAAAATGCCAATTTCCACCAATAGCGTCAATTAATGCAAAAACCAATAAAGAATGCCCAACATCCCACTTCCTCTTCCTCAACAGATATTTCACATTATTATATAAGAAGCAAGCTCTCCCACAATCGGCAATCAGACCAATACCCTGAAGAATGCGACTTGCAATAGTGGCCAAAACGTCAGTTGGTTTTACACGATGACGATGCGGTCTGATACCCTGAAGAACTTTATTGAAAATCTCTCAGACAGTTCATGTGCTCTTATGCCATGTGTGGATGAGCACTGTCCTGTCAAAAAATTGCTCTTCTAAAGGTAGCACATGAGAACACAGGATGTCCATAACTCAGTGTTGTGCCATCAGAGTACCCTCAGACACTTGAAGTCACACTTGACGACTTTCAGACCACAACACCTTGAGTAATACCACTGTACCTCTCCAAATAACTGGAATATTCCAACCTGTCTACATCTACATAAATACTCTGCAACGCACATTGAAGTGAATGGCATCATACTTCACAATGATGGTCATCCTTGGCAACGCAAAATTGTAGTTCATCACTGAATACAATGCAAAAGCATTCATTAGCAGCCCATGCTTTCCAGTTGTGACACCAGTGCAAACTAGTATTTGTGTCACTTAGTTAACAACAGCATGAGATGGTAATTCCCTAGTTCAGGTACTGCTAGTCTCTGACCAATTATGTTCATGACAGAATGTTGCTGGGATCCATTCCATTACTTGCTCTCAGATGGCAGTCAGGTGTGATAAGTTTACTAATTGTTTGGTGCATGATAGAGTGAGTCTCCCTTTGTGGTTGTCTGACATGATTGACTGGAACTTTGAAGATTGGTGCCTGCTCTCACGTCATGCAATTCAACATCAGGCCACTGTCAGATGTGAATACTTCTAACTCTAAATATTGCACAGTTCAGCAAAGTGGGCAAATGGTGAGCCACAATAAAGTCCTTTCCAAATTCTGTTAGATTTTGATAACACCTCCTAACATTAGTATACAATATCTATATGTCATTCACAGTGATAACATCCGATGCTCTTCACACCTGTTATATACTCTAGGAGTCCTTGTAAGAACATTGAACACAAACAACTTTAATGCACTATACTTGTCATTTTAATTTTCACTTAGATTTGCAACTCTAATTGCTTAAATAGCTGACAGCTGTGGGTAAATGTACAAACTAACAGTTCCTCTGATCACATCTGCATATACACTCCACAAGCCATTACACAGGTGTGTGATTGAGTGTACCTTGTGTAACACTTTCACTTCCTGCTAATCCAAAAAAAAAAAAAAAAAAAAAAAAAAACAACAACAACAGAGGACATTATTATTAATTTCTGAAATTCGTCTTAGTTGTTTACAACTTTTTATGAAATTAAGCAATCTTCCTACTTTATTCATTGTACCATTTCCTCATTCTCTTTGTGTCCCCCTCCAACCCCCCTCCCTACCAGTTGGCGATGACCTTGGCTGAACCCTCTCGAAAAGTACACTCGTACAATTTTGATAGCAACTACATGTGGTGCAGAATGCCTCTCTTGCAGTATCTGCCACTGGAGGTGGGTGATCATCTCTGTGTGCTTTGCACTTACTAAATGTACGTGCAGCAAAGTGTGATTTTCTTCTTTAGATCTTCTTTATCCCCTCTATCAATTTTGTATGGTCTTTATTTCACAGAAACAAATAATATGCAAGTATGAAGCAGGTGCTTCACTTTCTTTGCCAGAAATGTAGTTTCTTATAATTATAAGAATAAATTTTTGTTAAATGAAGAGATAATCTGTTGATGTGGGCACTATATTTAGATATAAATTTTGCATTATGAATTATGTGAGCATTAAATATGATAATGTTAGAAGGCTGTTTTGGGAAAATTCTAGGCATTCCTTCTTTTGTTTTCATTAACATATAGTTTGGACTTTCAAAGTTATGAAGAGGAAAGAAAATGATTGTCCAATACTTCTCTTCAAAAGGAAATTCCTAGCGCCATATTGCCAATATACACATTACAATAGAAAAAAAACTATATCTAGCTTTATGAACTGTTAGTTGCTCCCATAAGGATGATAAATATTTTGGTTATGGAAGGTCAAACTGCAAATTGAAAGGGACCCATTTGTTGTGAGGGGTTCATTTGTCCTTGCAACAGGTGAATATATATCATCCTGGATGATGAATGACTTGTCCTTCCTTTCAAACCTTCACCAACTTGTCATTCTTTCTTACACTAGAAAAGAACAAATGGTCGAGACAAATAAGTGTAATGCCACCTTGCTCCCTTCCGCTCCCCACACTCCCTTTCTATTTGTTGTATTTTAAATTTTGAACCCTGCAGATAAATCAGCCCTACTTGCCTTTCTGTACCTTTTTTAATTTTTCACTTTATTCTTAGAAATTTTCTATTTGATATGGTTACATCTATATCATCTACATTAATACTCTGAAAATTACAATGAAGTGCATGGCAGAGGGTTCATCAAATCACTATTGTAATATATCCCTACCATTCCATTCTCTAATAGTATGCAGGGAGAAGGGACACCTAAATGTTTCTGTTTTTGATCTGATTTCTCTTATTTTATTATGATGATCATGTCTCCCTATATGGGTGGGTGCTAGCAAAATATGTTCACATTTGTAAGAGATAGTTGATGAAAAAAAATATTGTAAATAAATCTGAAAAGGGCTTTCTTTTAATGTTTTCCATCCCAACTTGTGCAACATTTCCGTGACACTCTTTCCCCTACATCACAATAATACAAAACGAGCTGCCCTTCTCTGAACTTTCTCTGTATCTTCTGTTAGTCCCACTTGGTCGTGATCCCACAATTCAAAGCAATACTCCAAAATAGAATGCACAAATGTAGTGTAGGCAGTTTCTTTAGTAGAACTGTTGCATCTTCTAAGTATTTTCCAATCAAACATAGCCTACGGTTAGCCTTTCCTACAATATTTTCTGTGTGTTGTTTCCAACTTAAGCTATTTATAATTGTTATTCCCAGTTATTTAGTTGAATTTAAGGCCTATAGGTTTGACTGATTTATTATGTAAATGAAGTTTAATGGATTTCTTTTAGTGTTCATATGGATGACTTCACACTTAACATTTTTTATGATGAATTGCCAATTTTTGCACCATGCAGATACCTAAATCATTTTGCAGTTACTTTTGATCTGCTGGTGACTTAACAAAACAAAAAATGTCAGCATCATCCACGAACAGTAAAATAGAGCTTTCTCGCATTGTCCCCTAAATTGTTTATAAAAATAAGGAACAGTAGGGCCCTATATTACTCGGTGACTTTTCATCACTCACTATGTACTGCGTCCTTTCTGACAGGAAATCATGAATCCCATAATTTAACTGTAGTGATATTCCATAAGCACATAATTTGATTATAGAAGATATTACTGTGTCCACAGTTAGACACACACACACACACACACACACACACACACACACACACACACACACACATGTGCATGCTCCCCCCCCCCCCAAACTGCGCGCGCGCGCGCGCACACACACACACACACACACAAACACACACACACAGATATATATGTGCCCTCTATTGTCCCAGCTGCACATACTTGTCCAATCAGCATAATACAGGCGCACAAGTGTGTGTGTGCAAGATGGGAGGATGTATTTGCCCAGCAAAGGAATTCTTTCAAAAACTATCAAGATTACACCATATTTTCTGTCTGCCTGTCCATGCATCAACACATCTGTTATTCAATAAGTATGTGTGTGTGTGTGTGTGTGTGTGTGTGTGTGTGTGTGTAACATTTTTTTTTTAATTAGTTTGTTTGTTGAGTTATAATATTGCACCTTGAAATGCTCCTTAAAATGTTCTTTTTTGTTTCAGATTGGATCTGTCATTCAGCAGTCTACCACGGTATGTTCCAAATTACCTAAAAAAAGTGAAGTTTTGTGCAATTTGCGCAGGTGCATGTTTTGATACGTTCATCACTTGCTTCTACATTCCCATGTACAGGCTCTATACTGAGGTTTTAACAGAAAATGGACATTTGTATGATGGAAGTGTTATAGTAAATTTATGTTCAAGGCAGTGTATGCAGGTGAACCCAGAGTTAAGATTTTGTGAGGTGCTCAGTCACTTAACACCCGAAGAGTACAACGATTTGGTTAAATATCTGTGTTAAGCAGACTTTAGACTGTGTTTGCAACCAAATATAAAGTTTTTTGCGTGTTCAATTATTTATCATCTGAACATTCCGATGACTACCGATGTATTATGTTATGTTTCAACATATTGTAGACAGTTTGACATTTGGAAATTTATTGCACTGAAAATTTACGCTTGTTATATATTTCACAAATTGAATATGTATGCCAAAATTTGTGTAGACAGTAGGCTAGCTCCTTAGCCTCACACTCTACATTGTGTAACTTCTGACTATAAACTGTATTAGATCCTGACGAGAACTAGCTTTGAAGACTAGTATTGAGTAGTTGTTAAAGAGCATCAAATGTCTACAAAGTAATAGAATTATATGTATATGTGTGCTATCCAGGAATTTATGAGTGTAATTGTAGATTTTAATTAATGCATTTGTGTTCTTACTTAGTCACTGTGCTGTTAGTGCAATGACTAGTTTTTACTGCACTCCTTCATCCATCCCAAAAGATTCATAAAAATGCTACTAGTACCTGAAAATTATGATAAAAACTATGAACAGATATCTTGTAGCATACTAGTTTTATCATATAAATAAGATAAAAAATATCATTTCTATTGATGAATTTCTCCATTTATTTGTGATCATTAAGAAATATGTAAGCTGTTTGTCAACAATCTCCAATTCATTAATAGAGCAAAGTTTTTTTTCCTGTGGTTGCATTTCCCATTTCTTCTATTTTCTACCCCGCAATTCATTCTGTTCTTTCAGGTTCTTGCAGAATTTTTCCCTTTATCCCCCATTTACATTTAATGTAAATTCCCTTATATACATTGTAAGTGTGAATAGCAGTAATCCTAATGACATATCAACTATCAATGTAGCTGGTTCTTCTTCAACAGTGAAGCATACATTTTTATTAGAACATTTTAAAAATGTTTTCATTTTCTTTAAGTTGTATGCACCTCATAGCAATAGTATTGGAGGTAATAACTATGGCCAAGGGGAGATAAAATGCACCCAAAATGAAAATGGGACTACAATTTTCACAAAGAAATTTTAATATTATTACAATGAGGTGACAAAAGCCATGACATAGCAATATTTTCGGATATGGATGGTGGAAGTCTCCCATTTGTCAGGCCATCCATCGCATGTCAAGGGATCATAATGCTATACACAATACTGACACTTTAATCTCCAAGCACCTGGCAATTGGATTGCTATTAATACACTCCTGGCCATGAAAATTGCTACACCATGAATCTGACGTGCTACAGACGCAAAATTTAACTGACAGGAAGAAGATGCTGTGATATGCAAAATATTAACTTTTCAGAGCATTCACACAAGGTTGGCCAGTGGCGACACCAACCATGTGCTTACATGAGGAAAGATTCTAACCGATTTCTAATACACAAACAGAAGTTGACCGGCATTGCAAGATGAAACATTGTTGTGGTGCCTCGTGGAAGGAGAAGAAATACGTACCATCACGTTTCCGACTTTGATAAAGGTCGGATTGTAGCCTATCACGATTGCAGTTTATCATATCGCGACATTGCTGCTCGTGTGGGTCACGATCCAATGACTGTTAGCAGAATATGTAATTGGTGGGTTCAGGAGGGCAATATGGAATGCCATGCTGGATCCCAATGGCCTCGTATCACTAGCAGTCTGATGACAGGCATCTTATTCGCATGGCTGTAACGGATCGTGCAGCCACATCTCGATCCCTGAGTCAACAGATGGGGACGTTTGCAAGACGACAACCATCTGTACAAACAGTTCAATGACATTTGTAGCAGCATGGACTATCAGCCCGGAGACCATGGCTGTGGTTACCCTTGACACAACAACGAACCTGGGTGTACGAATTGCAAAACTTCATTTTTTTTTTTTTTTTTTTTTTTTTTTTTTTTTTTTTTTTTTTTTTTTTTTGTGAAGCCAGGTTCTGTTTACAGCATAATGATGGCCACCTCCGTGTTTGGCGACATCACAGTGAACACACAGTGAAAGAGTGTATTCATCATCACCATACTGGCGTATTACCCGACAAAATGGTATGAGGTGCCATTGGTTACATGTATCAGTCATCTCTTGTTCGCATTGGTGGCACTTTGAACAGTGGCTGTTACAATTCAGATGTATTACAACCCGTGGCGCTACCCTTCATTTGATCCCTGTGAAACCCTACATTTCAGCAGGGTAATGCATGACCGCATGTTGCAAGTCCTGTACGGGCCTTTCTGGATACGGAAAATGTTCAACTGCTGCCCTGGCCAGCACATTCTCCAGCTCTCTCACCAATTGAAAACGTCTAGTCAGTGGTGGCCGAGCAAATGGCTCATATCAATATGCCAGTCGCTACTCTTGATGAACTGTGGTATCGTGTTGAAGCTGCATGGCATCTGTACCTGTACACGCCATCCAAGCTCTGTTTGATTCAATGCCCAGGCGTGTAAAGGCCGTTATTACAGCCAGAGGTGGTTGTTCTGGGTACTGATTTCTCAGGATCTATGCACCCAAATTGTGTGAAAATGTAATCATATGTCAGTTTTAGAATTATATATTTGTCCAATGAATGCCTGTTAATCATCTGCATTTCTTCTTGGTGTAGCAATGGCCAGTAGTGTACTTCTCGCGTGATTTTAAGAAAACTATTTAGTGAATAATTTAATATTTTCACAACACACAGTCTTATATCTCTGCATGATGTGGGACTGAATTTCATTACATTATTACTCCTAATTACTATGTTGGATCAAATTAAGTAAAGCTTTGTACAATATTCTATCCAGTGTGCAGAGGTAAAGTTGGATTGCTTAAACTTTGCATATGCTTTAAGTTAGGTCTTGCATTGCTGTGGATGAAATGTAGCTACAGTATTGAAATTTTATTTACAACTAAAGCCCTATTCACACAGGGATACTCTCGTCGCCAAGCGACTAAGATACTGTGCAACCAAGAGATGCAGCAAATGTAGTTAAATGGGGTAATTTGCACAGAGATACTTGTAGCAGCATCGCAGAGTCACCGTGACTCAGTTATTATGAGACTCGACATGCTGGTTGTCGAGTTTTCCAGTCTCTTGGTTGCATTCGTATCATTTCATTGCACAAAGTTAGGAAAAAGTGTTTAATTTGAAACTATAGGAAGAAAATTTTTGCTAGCTTCCCGATGAGTTATAGATGTGAAACATTCAATAGCTCAGAACATGTTGAAACTGTTTGATATTTGGTGTTTGGCCGAGGGTACTTTTTGTACCTCTGTTATTTCTCTCTGTCCTTGTTCCTGTCACAAATATTTTGTGATGAAAACGTTTCACGGTAAATGGCATGTGAGCTCTAATCTGTTTAGTTTTTACCATTTCGGTCATTTCACTAGATAAACCTTGGACAGGAGAAGGTAATAAATTGATTGACTCACAGAAGAAAACTGAAATTAACCTAAAAGTTATCACATGTCTGCAGTAATACATCTTAATGTTTGAAATCAATTAAAAAATTTCACATGCACTAGACCAAAAACTAGAACATAGTTGCTTTATTATTGAAAATATTTAAATATGATTTTAAAATCGACTAAAAATTATAATTGCTCCTAATCCATGACAAATTCCTAACCCCATACTGATAGACCTACAAATTTGTGCTTGTGAATTTTAAATAGCTAAGACAATACTTGTATAATTTAAAACTAAAACGTGGGGTACATGGAATAGATAATAGTCAGAGGTAGATGTTGATTAGAATAATCATACAACAGTTCATATCATTTGTAGAAAGCAAATGGAAAGTGAAGTTATAAATTTAACCTTTAAGAAATCTTTCATGCAGGAGGACCACACAAATGTACCATCATTTGATCAGCGTACTAATTCCGAAATGGAGGACATAGTAATAGGTATTTCCGGTGTAGAGAAGCAGCTGAGAGAGCTAAATACGAAAAAGTCTGCTGGTCCGGATGGAATACCAGTTCGATTTTAACAAAGAGTATTCTGTGGCATTGGACCCCTACTGAGCTTGCATTTATCGCGAATCTTTAATTCAGCGCAAAGTTCCTAGTGATTGGAAAAAAGTGCAGGTGACTCCTGTTTATAAGAAAGGAAAGGGAACTGACCCACACAATTACAGGCCAACATCGTTGACATAAGTTTCCTGTAGAATTTTGGAGCATATTCTCAGTTCGAATATAGTAAATTTCCTTGTAACGGAAAAGCTTCTTTCTATGAATCAGCACGGGTTTAGGAAACATCGTTATATGTGAAACTCAGCTTGCCCTTTTCTCACATGACATCTTGCGAGCCATGGATGAAGGGCAACAGGTGGATTGTGTTTATCTCGACTTCAAAAAGGCATTCGATACAGTGCCACACTGCAGACTGCTAATGAAGATACATGCTTATGGAATAGGTTCACATATTTGTGACTGGCTGGAAGACTTCCTAAGTAATAGAACGCAGTATGTTGTTCTATGGCAAGTGTTCATCAGAGATGAGTGTATCGTCAGGCGTGCCCCAGGGGAGTGTGATAGGACCGCTATTATTTTCTATCTATATAAATGATCTGATGAACAGATTAACTTGTAATTTGCGGCTGTTTGCTGATGATGCTGTGGGTTATGGGAGGGTGTCGTCTTCAAATGACTGTAATAGCATACAGGATGACTTAGACAAAATTTCTAGTTGGTGCGAAGAATGGCAGCTAGCTCTCAATGTTGAAAAATGTAAGGTGATGCGCATGAGTAGGAAAAACAATCCCATAATGTTCGAATACAGCATTAGTAGTGAGCTTCTTGATAATGTCGCATCTTTCAAATATCTAGGCATAACATTGCAGAGCGATATGAAATGGAACGAACATGTAAGGACAGTTGTGAGTAAGGCGGACAGCCAACTTCGGTTTATTGGGAGAATTTTGGGAAGATGTTCGTCGTCTGTAAAGGAGACCACATCTTGTACGACCACGTCTTGAGCATTGCTCAAGTGTTTGGGATACGCAGCAGATCAGTTTAAAGGAAGACATAGAAGCAGTTCAGAGGCGAGCAGCTTGATTTGTTACTGGTAGGTTCGAGCAATGCGCAAGTGTCACGGAAATGCTCCAGCAACTCAATTGGGGATCGCTGGATGAAATACGACGCTCTTTTCGTGAATTTCTGTTGAGGAAATTTAGAGGGCTGGAATTTGAAGCTGAGTGTAGTGCAATCATTCTGCCACCTACTTATATTTCGCGTAGTGATCACAAAGACAAGATAAGAGAAATTAGGACTCGTAAGGAGGCATATAGGCATTCTTTTTTTCCTCTTTCTATTTGGGAGTGGAATAGGAAAGGAAATGCCTAGTAGTGGTATAGTGTACCCTCTGCCATGCACTTTACAGTGGATTGTGTAGTATGTATGTAGATGTAGACGTAGTGCAACAAAATCACAAGTGACTTTGTGAAGTATTGGTATCTCAGTTATCTAACGCATTTGCCTCACTTTTTTGTTTTAATATTATGCATATTGAGTTAGATATTAAAAATTCACAAGCACAAATTTTTGGGCTCATCTGCGTGTACTAGCGGTAATAATAGAACTATTATAACACCACTGTCACTGCTAGAGTCACTAGATATTGTACTAAAGACAGCACGGTAGGCCTACACAGAAAATTGCACTTGTGCCACCATCAACCAATGGAAATTATTTTAATTGCATTTCAAATTGCAAGCGACTCAGCAGTATGGGAAACCAGAGTTGTGCCTGTGGGTATGTGATCACCTACTGCAGTCATACACTCTCCCAGTCTTCTAGTTGCCAGGTAACTGGAGATGCGATTTGCATATCACTGTGTGAATAACGTTCACTGTAGCTTACCATTCGAGATTCACAGATGAAAATGTACGTGCAGCAAAGTGTGATTTTCTTCTTTAGATCTTCTTTATCCCCTCTATCAATTTTGTATGATCTTTATTTCACAGAAACAAATACTATGCAAGTATGAAGCAGGTGCTTCACTTTCTTTGCCAGAAATGTAGTTTCTTATAATTATAAGAATAAATTTTTGTTAAATGAAGAGATAATCTGTTGATGTGGGCACTATATTTAGATATAAATTTTGCATTATGAATTATGTGAGCATTAAAGATTTTTTTTTTTCCAGTATACCTTCACAAACAAAGAATATGATAATGTTAGAAGGCTGTTTTGGGAAAATTCTAGGCATTCCTTCTTTTGTTTTCATTAACATATAGTTCGGACTTTCAAAGTTATGAAGAGGAAAGAAAATGATTGTCCAATACTTCTCTTCAAAAGGAAATTCCTAGCGCCATATTGCCAATATACACATTACAATAGAAAAAAAACTATATCTAGCTTTATGAACTGTTAGTTGCTCCCATAAGGATGATAAATATTTTGGTTATGGAAGGTCAAACTGCAAATTGAAAGGGACCCATTTGTTGTGAAGGGTTCATTTGTCCTTGCAACAGGTGAATATATATCATCCTGGATGATGAATGACTTGTCCTTCCTTTCAAACCTTCACCAACTTGTCATTCTTTCTTACACTAGAAAAGAACAAATGGTCGAGACAAATAAGTGTAATGCCACCTTGCTCCCTTCCGCTCCCCACACTCCCTTTCTATTTGCTGTATTTTAAATTTTGAACCCTGCAGATAAATCAGCCCTACTTGCCTTTCTGTACCTTTTTTTAATTTTTCACTTTATTCTTAGAAATTTTCTATTTGATATGGTTACATCTATATCATCTACATTAATACTCTGAAAATTACAATGAAGTGCATGGCAGAGGGTTCATCAAATCACTATTGTAATATATCTCTACCATTCCATTCTCTAATAGTATGCAGGGAGAAGGGACACCTAAATGTTTCTGTTTTTGATCTGATTTCTCTTATTTTATTATGATGATCATGTCTCCCTATATGGGTGGGTGCTAGCAAAATATGTTCGCATTTGTAAGAGATAGTTGATGAAAAAAATATTGTAAATAAATCTGAAAAGGGCTTTCTTTTAATGTTTTCCATCCCAACTTGTGCAAAATTTCTGTGACACTCTTTCCCCTACATCACAATAATACAAAACGAGCTGCCCTTCTCTGAATATGTAAATATTTATATTTATTATATACTACCCAAAACTGACATTAAATAACAACCACGAAAAAATTGTTAAGTCCCAAACATTTGAAAATTTTGATCAACTGGCTGAATTTCGATGCCCAACACTCATGAATATTTAGTGAAGTGTGAACTGTGTATCAGAAATATAGATAATGTGCAATTGGAGGGGGCATGTTCATTGCATTTGACAAAAATATTGTATCTACTGAGCTCAAAGTTGGGAGTGATTGTGAAGTTATCTGGACATATATAACTAATCTAGGAGAAAACAATTTAATGGCTGGGTGTTTTTACCAGCTGCTTGTTTTCATTGTCACAGTTCTAGAGTCATTCAAAGAAAGTCTACACTCCGTAGAGTCAAGGTACCTTAACTATGCAATATTGGTTGAGGGTGACTTAACCTACTGATTATATACTGCAGGTGATGCAAGAGCAGTCTTGTGAACATTATTAAACACATTTTCTAAAAAATGTCTTTACCAGCAAAATTGACAGCCCACACACAGTGCAAATAGGTAGACTTTTCAGCTTCAAACAGGCTTCATCTTATCAGTGATGTCAGTGTAGAGACAGGGATTAGCAACAACGGTTAAAGTTAATAAATGAGTCAAGAAGGCTAGGGCACTGTTTTTGCTAGAAAGAGCTGACAATTGTTAGTGTACCACTTAAAGAATGAATGGACATGGTTTAGTTTCAGTACGATGGACATAGAGGAATTATGGGCAAAATTTAAATGCATTGTAAATCAAGCACTGGAGAAGAATGTGCCAATGAAGTGGATTAAAGATGGAAAAGATCAACTGTGGGTTAACAGTAATATCTGGAAAATTCTGAGAAACCAAAGGCAGTTGCACTCTTGTTCACAGAATAAATGAAAACAGGAAAATATTAGTAGAGATTCATGCGTATAAAAAAGATATATATGTTAATCATACAATAACTACCACCCTCATACCTTAGCAAAAGATATTGCCAAGAACCTTAAAATTTTCTGGTCCTGTGTAAGATTGTTAGGTGTGTTGAAAGTCTATCTGCCGGCTGCGGTGGTCAAGGGGACTGAGGCGCTCCAGTCACAGTCTGCATGGCCACTACAGTCGGGGGTTCGAATCCCCCTCGGGCATGGATATTTGTGCCGTCCTTAGAATAAGGTAGTTGATAAGTAGTTTGTAAGTTTAGGGACTGATGACCCTGTAGTTAAGTCCCATAAGCTTAACTAAAAAGAAAAAAGTCTCTATCTAGTAACTTTTCTTGGTTGATGATAGATAACAGCAAAAGGAAAGCTGGTACTTTAAATTTCACATTTAACAAATAGTTCATGTAGGAGGATCACACAAACATACCATTGTTTTAACCAGTGAACAGACTCGTAAATGGAGGACATTGTAATAGACACTACTGGTGTAGAAACAATAAGTTACAAGATCTGGATCAAAACACAATTCAGTTTTACAAAGAGTACTTTAAGTCATTGGTCCCTTATTTAGCTTACGTTTATTTTGAATATAAAGTCCAGTAAAAAGTCTCAAGAGACTGGAAAAAATTGTATATTACTTCTGTTTATAAGATACATGAAAGAAAGGATCCACAAATTACAGAACAGCATCATTAACATCAATTTGATGTAGAATTCTTGATCATATTCTCAGCTGGAATACAGTAAATTTCCTTGAGATGGAAAAACTTCTATGTGTGCATTGTTCATGTGAAACTCAGCTTGACTTTTTGTCACATGACATATTGTGAGCCATGGATTATATTGTGAGGCACTGATGAAGGGTAACAGGCAGATTGCATAATCCTCGATTTCCAAAAGACACTTGATATGGTGCCACACTACAGACTGCTAATGAAGGTATGAGCATGTGGAATATGTTCCCAGATATGTGAAAGATTAAAATACTTCTTAAGTAATAGAACCCAGTATGTTGTCCTCAATGGCAAGTGTTTATCAGGGAGAAAGGTATCACCAGCAAGGAAGAAAAGAAAAATAACTGACAAACAGAGTGAGTTGCAATGGACAGCTATTTCCTTATTACCTGATGATTCTATGGTGTACAGTAAGGTGTCATCATTGAATGACTGTGATAGGATGCAAGATGACTTGGACAAAAATTTATAGATGGTGTGGGGAATGGCAGCTATCTGAAAATGTAAAGTGATGCATATGAGTAAGAAAAACAATCCGATAATGTTCGAGTACGCCATTAGTAGTGTGCTGCTCAACACAGTCACATCAATTAAATATCTATGCCTTGAAAGCAGTGTGAAATGGAATAAATACATGAGGACAGTCATGGAGAAGGAAACAGTAGACTTCAGTTTATTAGGAAAAAATTGGAAAGAACTGGCTGGTAAATGAGACTGCATGTAGTATAATTGTACAACCCCTTCTTGAGTACTGTTAATTGTTAGGGCTACCACCGGACAGCTTTAGAGGTAGACCCAGAAGCAATTCAGAAGCTGCTAGGTTAATTACTGGTAGGTTTGATCAATGCACAAGTGTCACAGAGATGGTTCAGGAGCCCAAATGAGAATCACTGGAGGAAAACTAATCTGCTTTTCAAGAAGAGAATGTAGAGAACTGGAATTTGAAGCTAACTGTAGAATGATTCTACTGCAACAAACACATCTCACATGAAGACCACAAGAGAAGATAAGTGAAATTTGGGTTCATACAGGGGCAATAATCATTAATTTTTGCCTCATTCTATTTGGCAGTGGAAGAGAAAAAGGAAGTGATTAGTAGTGGTGTAAGATATACTGCACCATGCACCTTATGTTAGCTTGCAGGGTATGTAGATGTAGATATAGCACACCTACCATCCCCCACATAACTGTCTGTGCAGCTAGTGACCAAGCAATATCTGGAGCTGTCATTTATACTCCAGTGATTTATATGAAAATATTTCTGACACAATTATGGCAATTAAACTATTTAAATTATTAGGGAATTCAGTTTTCTGAATTTCAGGGTATTTAAATCGCCTGCTACCAGGCTAGAACCCAGTTCCCTTCGAGCCGCCGTAGCGTGCGGATCTCGGTGCCGGCGCATTTCCAGGAGCTCAGTCCGTCAGTTCACCTGATGATAGCGACATGTATGATCACCGAAATATTGTGCCAGTTGGACACTATAGACCAGCAGTACACCCGTGGATATTTTGATTATCAAATACGCCGGGAGAAACTCAAAAATCACAGATTACTTCTGATTTCAGTTTGTAAGATTTTCTTGTAGGGTTAGAGGTGCAGTACAGACACGACAAACCTGTGGATGCAAGTGATCAATAAGGCACTAGTGGACTGTTTTTACATGCAGTGGACTGGGGTTACTGGTCCAAATGATAACATCTACTGGAAATGGTGTTTTGGCTACCTGGAGACCATTTGTAGCTGTTCATGGACTTCATGTTCCTGAAGAACAATGGAATTTTTGTTCATAACCATGTGTCATGTCACTAGGTCACAATTATCACAACTGGTTTGAAGAACATTCTTGACAGTTCCAGTGAATCATTTGGCCACCCACATATCTGATATGACGTCATCAATCATTAATGGGACATCATTGGGGGTAAGTTTGTGTGCAAAATCCTGTATGAGCAACATTCTTGCATTTATTGATGGCTGCAGAGGCAGTAGTGCTCACTATTCCCTCAGGAAACATTGAGTTGCTGAACTTCATGGCGCAAAAGGAGGTCCGACATGATATTAGGAAGTATCCCATTATCTTTGTCACTTCAGTATAAACTTACTTTTCAAATAGGTTACAACACCAAAAGTTGTAAAAATAGATTTTTTATTTATTGAGAACTAGATAAGAAACCCAAATCATATTTTTATACAAATATAAGAAGGCGTTTTAAAGTATTACAAAAATGTTCACGCCAAAAGGTATACTTAGATCATCTGAAACATAAGCTATATCTAGTAACATCTAGTGCCATCAACGTCAAGCAGTAACTAAAACTACACATCTATCAGGAAAGAACTGTGGGTATAGGGCAGTCAATACCTGAGTAGTTTTTAATTACTTTTAACAGACAACAAAATAAACAATAATGTTGAAATGTATATGTTATGTATATTTACATCACAGGTCAAACAGAAAAAGAGGAACAGTGTGCATATGTCTACGGCTCAACCAGTGGTGGCACAGTCTTTGTTTTCACTGGCTCATAGTGAAAAAAAAGTAAATAAATAAAGAAAGTAAAAAAAAAAGTATTTTTTAAACTGTCATTCTTCATTCCATTATTCTATCAGATCATTTTGTATGCACATTCAAAGTATTTTTATCACAAGGGAAACATTTTATGTTGTGAAGATAGCATGTATACAAGTCATATAGGTGGCAGTGGCTGCAGCATTGCAATGAGCATGTGCATATGAGGTTCAGATTCTCTTATGAACCCTCTGAAGGCAGCATATTGGTGTTCCTGCAGCAGGGATGGATAAGGGGAAGCACCGCTTTTAACATTGGCATTTGAGCTGGTTGAGGCACCAGCACCTGGCTACTCAAACTCTGGCAATTATGCACAAATGAACCCGAAGCAAAGACAATGGAGATACTCTGCACCTCGCCTTGCACATGGGCAAATCCTCCATAAAGGCAACATTCACACTTCATATTTGTTTTGGCACATTGAAGATACTCTGCACCTCGCCTTGCACATGGGCAAATCCTCCATAAAGGCAACATTCACACTTCATATTTGTTTTTGGCACATTGAAGATTTATCATATTTGGTAAAATATCTTATAACTATCAATTAAAGATGCAGCAACTGTAAAAGCCTTCAGCAGATCTGACAATGAATAATAATTAAGTCACTACTCTTCACCTAGCAAGAATAGCTGTATGGTTAGTGGCATTGTGCTGTGGTGTCAAAGATAGTGGGTTCAAGCCCGACTGCAAGCAATTTTTTTTTAAACCCAGTCTTCTTTTTAAGAGATACAATAACTTTTGTATTGTTACTTGCCACATATCTTTGGATGTGAAACTTCCTGGCAGATTAAAATTGTGTGCCAGAACGGGGGCTTGAACCTGGGACCTTTGCCTTTCGCAGGCAAGCGCTCTACCGACTGAGCTATCTCAACATGACTCACGATGCCGCCTCACAACTTTACTTCCGCCAGTACCTCGCCTCCTACTTTCCAAGTTTCATCTTTGGATGTTTTTGTGAATGTGTCGCGATTTTGAGTATAATTCACATTTATAGTCTTTGTTGTACAAATATTTAGCTGTTTGAAAAAGAGGTTGTGGGAGAGCAGTCTCTGTGCATGTGTAAGGTTACGAGGGGATGCTGCTTACAGTGTCATGTGACCCCAAGGTAGCTTGTCTCTTCATCGTAACAGATTTGTTACAGTTACTTACTGTATTTCATATGCATATTCATATGTTCTTGGTGTTTATTATCAAAGAAAAACGAACAATGTTCAGTATCTTTTAGAAACAAATTTATTAGGTTTAAGCTTGGAAGAAAAGTGTGAAATAAAGAAGCTGTTTTTTTTTCTTTCTTTTTTTTTTTTTTTTTTGTTTTTTTTTTTTTTTTTTTTTTTTTTGTTTAGGGCGCACAACTTCTATGGTCATTAGCGCCCAGCCAAGAACATAGATTCGCTATGATCTCAAAAAAAAGATAGTGACTGTCAGAACATCAACAAGACGCTAAAAACGAAAGATAAAAGACAATTAAAAGGGTTAAATATCCTTGGATAAGTTGGCCAAGTTGATAAAACGCAAAACTCAAGCAGCTGCTCATGTGTCATCAGCTAAAATTTCCTCCAGAGTAGACGGAAAGTGAAGAGCTACACGGAGATGATTAAAATTAACACAAGTCAGTAAAACATGTCGCACTGTCAGCAGTTCACCGCAGGAGCACAGCGGAGCAGGGTCGGCGGAGAGCAAGTGACGGTGGCTGAAACGGCAGTGACCGATCCGCAACCGGGCCAGGATGACCTCCTCTTGCCGAGAGGGGTGTGAGGACGTCCTCCAAGCGGTCGGGATCGGTTTGGCAGTTCGCAATTTATTGTTGGACATTGAAAACCACGCACTGTGCCATTGTGACACGATACTCCGGCGGAGAGCCCGTTGAACGCAGTTGCTATGTCGGCGGCCTCATTCCCGGGGACACCCACGTGGCCAGGGACCCACAGGAAAGAAACATGACAGCTGTCATCTGCTAGCAACTGGAGGGAGCGGTGGATCCGATACACGAGAGGATGGTTCGAGAAAGGGTCCTTGAGACTCTTAGGGAGTCCGAACATATGGCATAGAAAGGTTCGCGGTGGCGGCAGGTATACAAAAAGGCCTGGTGGAGGGCAAAAAGCTCAGCCGTGAAGTTCGAGCACAGGTCAGGGAGCTTGTATTGGAAACGGTTGTCGCCAACGACGAAGGCAGAACCGACACCGGCAGTGCTCTTGGAACCATCAGTGTAAATAAATATGGCATTATCGAACCGCGAACGGAGTTCGACAAGCCTCAAGCGGTATACCAAATCCGGAGTGCTCTCCTTGGGGAGCGAACTAAGTTCAAGGTGAGTGTGAACCTGGGCCTGATGCCACGGTGGCAATGGGCTTTCGCTCAACCGAAGGGTGGAAGGAAGGGTAAAATCGAGCCGCTGTAGCAGGCGGCGAAACCGAACTCCGGGTGGAAGCAAGGCAATCGCAGACAACTGATATTGGCGATCGAGTGAATCGTCAAAAAATAATCGGTAAGATGGATGGTTGGGCATCGACCGCAGGCGGCATGCGTACCGACACAAAAGTATGTCACGTCGAGTGGTCAAGGGTAATACAGCAGCCTCGGCATACAGACTTTCAACAGGGCTGTTATAAAATGCACCGGTCGCCAGACGTAATCCCCGATGGTGGATGGAGTTGAGACGGCGGAGAATCGACGGCCGTGCAGAAGAGTGTACAAGGCTTCCATAGTCGAGCTTCGACTGAACAATGGCCTGGTAAAGGTGAAGCAGGACGGTACGATCTGCTCCCCATGACGTGCCACTGAGGACACGAAGAACATTAAGGGATTGGGCACAACGGGCAGCCAGGTAGGACACGTGTGTGGACCAGCAAAGTTTACGATCCAACATGAGTCCCAAGAATTTCGTAGTCTCCACGAAAGGGAGAGCAACAGGGCCGAGACGTAGAGAAGGTGGAAGAAATTCCTTGTATCTCCAGAAGTTTATACACACCGTCTTCTCAGTAGAGAATCGGAAGCCGTTTGCGATGCTCCAGGAATATAGACGGCCAAGACAGCGTTGAAGAGAACGCTCCAAGAGACACGTCCGCTGGGCGCTGCAATAAATTGCAAAATCGTCAACAAAAAGAGATCTGGAGACATCGGCTGAAAGGCAATCTACGATGGGATTGATTGCAATGGCAAAGAGCGCCACACTCAAGACGAAGCCCTGTGGTACCCCATTCTCCTGGCAAAAGGTATCTGACAGAACAGAGCCCACCCGTACCCGGAACTTGCGATCCGCCAAAAACGCTTGAATGAAAAGAGGAAGGCGGCCCCGAAGGCCCCATGTGTGCAATGTGCGGAGAATGCCCCCTCTCCAACAGGTATCGTATGCCTTCTCCAAGTCGAAGAACACTGCTACTGTTTGACGCTTCTTTAGAAAGTTATTCATAATGAAGGTCGACAACGTAACGAGGTGATCAGCAGCAGAGCGATGTCGACGAAAACCGCATTGGATATTAGTCAGGAGGCGGCGAGATTCGAGGAGCCAGACCAACTGAGCGTTAACCATGCGTTCCATCACCTTACTGACGCAGCTCGTCAGGGAAATGGGGCGATAGCTGGAAGGAAGATGTTTGTCCTTTCCTGGTTTGGGGATGGGGACAACAATGGCTTCACGCCAACTTGTGGGAACATGACCTTCAGTCCATATGCGATTGTAGGTACTAAGAAGAAAGCACTTACCCGCAGGAGAGAGATTCTTCAGCATCTCAATATGAATGGAATCGGGCCCGGGAGCAGAAGATCGGGACAGAGCGAGAGCACGGTCTAGCTCCTCCATGGTGAAGGCGACGTTATAATTTTCACGATTAAAAGATCGGAAAGAAGGCGGCCGCGTCTCCTCTACCTGTTTGCGAGGGAGAAAGGCAGGGTGGTAATGGGCAGAGCTCGAAACCTCCGCAAAGAAACGGCCCAATGCGTTGGAGACATCAGCGGTGTCCACGAGGACTGCGTTCCCCACGGTCAGGCCAGGAATCGGGGAGTGGACCTTGATGCCGGATAAACGGCGTAGGCCACCCCAAACAACCGTGGAGGGAGTAAAACGGTTAAAAGAACTAGTAAAAGCAGTCCAGCAAGCTTTCTTGCTGTCGTTTATGATACGACGACATTGCGCTCTCATACGTTTATAATTGTTGCAATTCTCAAAAGTTGGGTGGCGGCGGAAGGTGCGTAAAGCACGGCGCCGGGCTCTAAGCGCATTGCAGCAGGCTGCAGTCCACCAAGGGACCTGGACACGACGTGGAGAAGAGGATGTACGAGGTATGGAACATTCAGCAGCGGTGAGAATAACCTCTGTGAGGTATTCAACCTGACCGTCACAGTCGGGAAAATTCTGATCGGGAAAAACAGCCATGGAAGAATAAAGCCCCCAGTCGGCTTTAGAAATGTTCCAACTGGTGGGACGAGGAGATGGGGAATGATGCAGGAAGTGGATGATACAAGGGAAATGGTCACTCGAGTACGTGTCAGAAAGTGCATACCACTCAAACCGACCGGCTAGCTGAGGAGTGCATATTGCGAGGTCTATATGGGAATAAGTGTGTGTTGTGTCGGAAAGGAAGGTCGGTGCACCGGTGTTGAGGCAGACAAGATCGAGGTGTTGGAGAAGGTCCACCAAAAGGGAGCCTCTCTGACAAGGTGCCGGAGAGCCCCAGAGGGGGTGGTGAGCATTGAAGTCGCCTACCAAAACGAAAGGTGAAGGGAGCTGGTCAACAAGGTGTAGTACATCTGCCCTAGTAAGGGCAGATGACGATGGCGAATAGATATTACAGAGGGAAAAGGTAAATGTGGATAAAGTGATGCGGACGGCAACTGCCTGTAGGTGAGTATGCAATGAAAGGGGATGGAAATAGACGTCGTCTCGAAGGAGCATCAGAACCCCTCCATGGGCTGGGATACCTTCCACGGGTGGCAGGTCGAACCGCACAGAGGTGTAATGTGTAAAGTCTGCACGATCACTTGGACGCAACTTTGTTTCTTGGAGGCAGACTAGAAGCGGGCAGTGCAACCGAAGGAGTAGTTTTAGCTCCTCCCGATTGGAAAGAATGCCGCGAATATTCCATTGAAGGAGCGCCATGATAAAAAATGAGATAAGAAATAAGGATAAAAACCAACTAGCAAGCAGGGTCACCTCGACGGCTGCTGAGGACCGGATTTCGAGGACTGCTATCGCTGTCTGGGGGCAAAGGGTCATGTTCCATTGGTTCGACCGACGCGCCTGCCACCTCCCTGAGTTGATCAGGAGGGGCAGTTTCCACCGCCGGTAAAGGGCCGGGCGCCCGGCAAACGGAGCGTCCCGGTGAAACAGAAGATGGCCGAGGCCGGCAACTGTTGGATGGCGTGACAGATGGGTCACGCCTCGGCGGGGAAGGAGAGGAACTCTTTTTCTTGTCAGCTCTTCTGGAAGAGTGACGGCGAGAAGAGGCAGTTGACGGTTGGGAAGCCTGAGAATGCAGAAAATCCTCACGGACGGGTTCCTTTTTCAAGGTCCGGGCATCTTGTTTAGGTGCCCGCGGTTTACTAGAAGTTGACGAAGACTGTACCTTAGAAGCAGCAGGAGGAAGCGGGGACGTGGAACGGGCAATCTTCGGGCTAGCGGATCTCACAACTGTGTCAGCGAAAGTAAAATCACAGATCTGGGTACTTGAATCCTTAGTAGGTCGCGTGGAGGTGAGGACCTTACTGTATGTGCCTGCTGGGAGGACAGCGGGCTTCCGACTCGCCAACAACTTTCGAGCGGCAGATGTTGATACCTTTTCCGTAACCCAAATTTGCTGGATGACCTTCTCATCCTTGTATACTGGGCAGTCGTGAGAGGAAGCCGCGTGGTCACCGTTGCAGTTAAGGCAGTGAGGGGACGGAGGTGGGCAATCCCCCTCATGGGCGTCCCTACCACAAGTGACACAATTTGCTTCATTTGGGCAATGTTCACGGGTATGGTTGTACCTGTGGCACTGAAAACAGCGCGTTGGGTTAGGTACACAAGGGCGAACGGAGATGACTTCATACCCTGGTTTGACCTTCAACGGGAGGTCAACTCTGTCAAACGTCAAAAACACAGTACGAGTCGGTGTCAGCTGGTTATCGACCTTTTTCATTACCCTATGGATGGCTGTCACACCCTGGTCGGACATATAGGATTGGATGTCTGCATCAGACAACCCATCAAGGGATCTCGTGAAGACAACCCCCCGTGACGAGTTGAGTGTGCGATGTGCTTCCACCTTGACAGGAAACGTGTGTAACAATGTAGTCCGGATTAGTTTCTGAGCTTGGAAGGCACTGTTCACTTCCAGCAACAATGTGCCGTTGCGCTGACGTGAACAGGTTTTAACAGGGCCAGCAATTGCATCTACACCTTTCTGTATAACGAAAGGATTGACAGAATTGAAGTCTTTTCCGTCGGTGCGAGACACAACAAGAAATTTCGGTAAATTAGGCAGAGTCTTCTTTGGCTGAGGCGAATCTATCTTACGTTTCTGGGTCAACGTTACAGAAGAGGAGAAGGAAGTCATCGCGGAAGTGTCCCCCGTGATTACCGGCGTCTCCGATGGCACGCTCCTTTCTAGTGGGGGCCCTCTCCGAGGGCTTACCTGCCTTAGGTGATTGTTCACACCTCAGGTCACACCTCCCGAGAACTGACGGAGGGACCAATCGGCACGTTCGGAAGGTACCAGCTCGGGTAATCACCCCTCCCTGGGCCTGGCCTTTACCAGGGGGTACGTACGTGCCCTACTTGTCTACCCGGGGCGGGGAATTACGCGTTACCCCGTCACCTGCTACGCATGATAATGCGTGGGTCGGCCTTCAGACACGCACAGGGAGGAAAGAAGAATAGAGGAAATGAAGAGAAAGAAGGAAAGAAGTGTCTCAAACGCCGAGGCGGAGACTAATGAGGAGGAGAAGAAGGCTAGGAAAGTACCAGGAGAGAAAGACAGAAACAAAGGGTAAGAAAGGAAGGAACGAAGGAAGAAAAACGACAACAAGAACCACCGTATCTCACGAAATATGCCCGTCTCCGGGCAAAGGCATAAACCGGGAGGGAAATTGAAGCATCCTGGGGCAGAAGAAAGGCTGCTCCGGCTCGGGGCCCCGTGCGCGCCACACACGTACCCACAAAAGAACTGTGGGCCCCCTGGGGGGATAAAGAAGCTTGGTAGGTCGATGCCTCAGCTCGAATCGAAGCAAGTGCAAACAAGCCAACATAAGACATTCTGCAGATATTTTAATGAAAATATATACAAAAGAAATGGTTTTATTTGCAGCTGCATTTCAACAACTAAACTGTTTTGTTTTCTGTGCTTGCTGTTTGCATAGGGTAAAGACACAACCCAGACATGCACCGGTGTGTTAGATCTAGCTCATCTAACCCAGAAGGTTAAGATTGATTTCTTTATTAATCCATGTAACAATTTACATGGCGTGGATTTAGCAAAATCATATCCAATACAATATAGTATACGTACAATTTAGGCACAAAAAATATTTTACACACATTTTTAAAGTATCGTAATACATTTTTTTTTTTCATCTTTATATAATTTTCTTAAACTACTGTACAATTCTGGATTACATCTTATAATTATATCCTCATATATTACAATGCAGGCTTCTTGAATTACACAACATATTTTAATTCAGATAGTCCATTTTTTTTACATGCATAATACTTTGAAATATATATTTACATGGGACAGTTAGCATTTCCAGCTTTTGGAAATGTTCCAGGCAGTGAGCCCTACTGCCACTCTTGGTAATTATAAGTATTGGTCTTTTCTGTAATTTAAAAAACTATTTGAATATTTTTACTGTTTACTCCCCAAAATATTATTCCGTAGGTAATAACAGAGTGGATATAAGAAAAATATACAGATCTGACACATGTAGTATCACATACTGCAGTCAGACTTCTAGGAGCATAGCATGCTGTAGCTATCCTGTTACTAATTATTTTCATATGTTCTTCCCACTTTAACTGACTGTCAACAACCACGCCAAGAAATTTTGTGTAGGCTTCACATTCTATATTTTCATCATTTATCTTAAAGTTGTTATGTTGTGGTTTTTGCAGACACAGAAGTTAACAGCATTTGTTTTTTTACAGTTTAGTGTTAGTTAGTAGATGCCCACTCGCGTACACTGTTTAGTGTACGTTCGGCTTTTTCTTTCAGTACTTCTGGTGATTTGTCACTGTTTAGAATATTCGAGTCATCTGCAAACAATATTGTTTGTCCACGCTTGATGGTCTGTGGGAAGTCATTTATGTGAATGAGGAAAAGTATTGGGCCAAGGACACTACCCTGTGGGACTCCTATATTTTCATAATTTGGGTCTGAAGTGTACTTTACAATATAGTTTGAGAAACTTGAAATATGTGAGATTTCAGTTATCTGTCTTCTATTTTCTAGATATGACTGGAACCACTTTTTCACAATTCCCCTTATTCCCAGTTCATCTAACTTATTTAACAATATGTTGTGATCTACTGTATCAAACACTTTTGTTATATCAAGAAATATACCTGTTGTGTAGCTCCCTTTATCTAATGCTTCTAGAATATTTTTGTGAGGTGTGCTGTTGCTGATTGTGTGCTTTTTCCTGATTGAAATCCAAACTGGTCAACAGATAGTAAGTTGTATTTATTTAAATAATTCATTAGGTTATCTTTCATAATAGTTTCTAATATTTTTGCAAAACACGAGAGTAGAGAAATTGGCCTATAATTTTCAATTTCTCCTGCATCACCTTTTTTGAAGAGAGGTAGTAATTTAGCATATGTTAAATAGTCTGAAAAGTAGCCCTGCTTGAAAGATTGATTTATAATATCAACTAAAGGTGGAAGTAGACTCTTGATACACTCCTTAATTAGAAAAATGGGGACTTCATCCAGACCAGTACAGAGTTTTTGTTTTTCAGTTTGCTGACTGCTTTGTAGACTTTTTCCTGTGTTGTAGGGAATAAAACCATTGAATGTGATACACCATTATTCAGCGTTTTGACCTGAGGAGCTGTTTGAAATTTTTTCCTGTAATTTTATTCCTATGCTACTAAAACAGTCATTTATATAGTTTGCCAAACATATTGGGTCTTTTATTAGAATCCCTTCCTCTTTGATTTTCAAGTTTCACAGATTCATTTTCCTGTTGCCAGTTTCCTGCTTTACAATCTTCCATACTGTGTTATTTTTGTTTTCAGCAGAGAGCACCAGTTTGGAGTTATGAGTTCTCTTTGCTGCAAGCGATACCTTCCTGTATGTTTTCCTATACCTTTTATAAAAGTGTGAGAAAGCAGGATCAGTTTGGCTGTTTTTAATGGAGCTCAGATACTTCAGTGTTTCAGATGATTTTTTGATGCCTTTTCTGACCCACGAGGAGTCTATTACACACAAGAATGTTTATTTAAATTTATCAGTCCTTGGAAAACAGAACTTAGACAACATCTTAGTTCAGCTTTCAGACAGAATATTGAAAGACACAATGACAACGTAAGGAAAAATCATTATGTTTTTCCAAAACAATTGACCATATTAAATTCTGTGATGAGTTTGAACTTGTGTTATGTGGACATAATGAAACAGCACAATAACAAGCCTGGAATATTCAGAGGGCTAATAAGCTTCACTTCAGCCTTAGATGCGGTTGTAAAAGAGCACACGAACAAAGTCACAATGTTTAAGGGCACATCCAAGGATATACTCATACAAAATAATTTACTACAGTGTGTGTTACACATGTGTCATGAGGAAATTAATGCAGAAATAGCTAAGGCAGATTTTGTGTCTGTGATAGCAGACAAAGTTTTTGATGTATCTTCCCAATTTCAGTTGCATTTTGTTACATAATATATATGGGAGAGTGTTATGACTAATAACACACCTATGCACAATATGCCGGCTAACAATGTTGCTAGGACCTTGAGCCATCCCATCGAAGACCACACCAGATACGTTCGTAAACACCCACTCTTGTCCTAGTCAGCAGTATTGTCCGGAGACACATTCATAAGCACAGTAAATATATAACTGAGGCAAGGCTTACGACTGCTTAATGCCATGAGGCCGGCAGGGTGCAGCGCGGTAGTGCAGCCAGCGCCGCACAGCGGCCAGTCCTGGTAACGGGCGGCGCGCCGTCCAAACACACGCACCGCAGGTTACCACAGAGAGCGTGTTGAAAAATTTTGGACATTTTAAAATCCAACTAGCAATGAGGATCCAAACAATTATAAGAGAATAGTTTCATTTCGTGTATTATGTGCACTGTTATGCACACCAGCTGATCTTAATTCTTGCCCAAGCGACAAGTCAAAATAAACAAGCAAAACTGTTTTTCAGTACTTTTTTCGATATACCAATATTCTTCTCTCATTCACCTCACAGAGTTACTGTTCTTGACGCCGTTGTCAAATGAAGAGTCCAGGTCATGGAACAACCACGAGATGGAACTTTTAACCGAGAACAGTACTTACAATCCATGAGAATAAAGAGGCCATAATAGAATGTATTCAACACATTGAAGATACCAGCAACCACTGTGAATCAGGCATGTGGTTTCAGGTTGAAATTGCAAAAGTCAAAATTTTCCTTTTGGTTAGAGGTATTTTATAAAATAATGCCCCACTTGGATATCTTGTACAACCAATTACAGAAGCATACCACTGACCCCAACTCAATACAGGAAGCAATTGGAGCATTCGAAAGAGAAATTTTGAAAATTAGAGACGACGTTGACAATATCTTCATTGTGAGGAAGAACAAACTTTCATTATATGCTGTTATTATTAACTAATTTATACTAAAGACAACACAAACATCCATGCCCGAGGGAGGATTCGAACCCCCAGCAGGGAACGGCCTCGCGGATCAGAGCATAGTGCCTCAATGCCACTCCACTGTGGCTGTGGAAGATAATTATTCATCAGTTGCTATGATGGAAACATTGAAACTTTGGGTGTCATACTGTTGTCAACCAGGATTAATAGTAGAAACAAAGGGACCTACAGACTGCATTTCTTAATGGTAAATTTTTCTCAGAAGTTTATATAACAATTCCAGGATATGAGGATGGAACAGACAGAATTGTAAAATGTATAAGACATTTTATGGCTTTAGAGAAAGTTCTTGATTGGATGAGTGGGTGTAGAGGTGTAGGTTTCAAGGGAAGTAAATTAGATTATTTTCTGTATGCACTGATGACTGCAATTTATGAGCTCTATATAATTGTGTTTATTGTAAAAGTAAAGGAAAATACAAGAAATCAAGAATCAGTTGTCAAAGAAATTTCAAACGAAAGTCAGGTGAAGTAAAGAATTATCTTGGGATGAATATTAATTATATAATTATGCAAAGAATGTGATGACTCTTAGTCAGGAAAATAATATTGAATCTCCAGCTAAGAAATATCAGATTGAACATGCAAAGTTGCACAGTACACCATTGTCAGGAAATTTGAAATTAGAACCAGGACATGATGTAAATCATAGTGTTATCTACAGGAACTTGATAGGTGCTCTCCTGTATGTTATCTCAGACAGTGTAAACTATCTGAGTAGATTTCAAAACTGTTACAATAATTTAGTTTAATTTATTATCATCCATTGCATCATATACATGATATAGGAATCGTCATATTTCTGTTCAGCATTGCCACTGTACAGATTTATGAATTTTATAATATAAATGCAAATTAACAGTTTATGTTATATTAAAAAATGAGACTATTAGCTACTGCATCAGTCAGATACAAGTAATTAATCTTTGACATATGTACTGTTCACTTAGAAATACATATACAAACAAGGTACATAAATTTTACAGTATGGCTGCTTCATACAATGGCAATTAGTAGAAATACAGAGATTTGTTAAAAGTTTAATGATTAAAAATATTCTTCTATTTCTTAAACTCATTTATCTAATAGGTAGTTTATTAATTCTAGTTTAAATTTTTTTCCAACTTCTACTTCCTTTACGTAAACTTACAAGGCATTGTAAAGTTTTCTCCATGGTGGCTCACATGCTTTATTCACGCAGATCCTTACTGATGCATGTGTGGCAGATCGACCGCAGTATCGATGTATATGTATACTATCTTTGGCTCACATGAGCCTCTTTGAATTATTTAGCGGGCGATTCGCCCAGTTGGATGTATACTGTGTTGGTGTTCAGACGCCTAATAAAGTTATATCAGTTGAATGGTTGATTATTGGCCTAACAGCCAACTAATTGCCATAGTGGTGACCCCGACAGTTTATTTTTACCGATCGCATTCAAAAAGTATCGCATCAACTGCGCCGGATAAATCGCTACATTTCAAAGTAAAAATGGACTTTTGCTATTCGGCGCCACCGGGCTTCGCTCTACATGCAGCAGTCAGCATGGAATATCCACAGCCATCGGTCAACGCATTCGTCTCTATGAGAGTCGCATTGGCCCCAGCCTTCGAATTGGTAAATTCGAGCCAGAACAACATACACAGGCAGCACCAGGTGGATTCTGGCTTCGCATCACCCGACATGTACCGGAGCAGACAAAGTGTGTTTGCAGGAGAAAGTGACTCATTTATGCATCAAAGGGAACAGCAAACCCCACAAACAGTGTCTTGTGCAGTAAACAATTTTCCTAATGCACCAGTGCATCATAACCTCACAAACAATTCGAATTTTCGCGCAAGCGAACTGTGTACACCCCGTGCTCTAGTGAACGAAAATGCGAGCTCCACACCTTACGTACAATGTGCTCCCAACGTGTTCGAGCGATCTACTAACCTACCAGATATAGAGAACCAAATCCACTGTGTGCAATCATCGCCGTGTCAGGAAGTGAACTTTCAAACGCCAACCCACGAAGATGCTAACAGTGAAGACAAGTCTCTGTGTTTGTGTGGCACCTGCCCGGAACAGGATGAGCGACTACCCGCCTTCAGTTCTGTCAAACTTACCACGACTACCGGCATTCAAACCTGCAGTGCCTGCTGTCTCAATGACGACACCAGCTTCGTGTGCCTCATGAACCATTTTTACAAGCATGTGGAGTTGATCTACGACTTAGTCAAGTCATCTCCGCAGACAGATAAGTATGCCACAGCGAAACACACAATTCTGGAATGCGTCGCCAAGACAAGAGGAGAGAATGTGCGGTAGCTCATATACGAAGAATATATAGGTGACAGGTCCCCGTCCCAACTGTGGC
Organism: Locusta migratoria; assembly: GCA_026315105.1. NCBI lineage: Eukaryota > Metazoa > Arthropoda > Insecta > Orthoptera > Acrididae > Locusta > Locusta migratoria. Next base: position 75,285,931 of record CM048755.1, on the reverse strand, counting down.
ATTGCCTTAGGCTCCTAATCGGCGAGCGCAGCATGCCAGACGAAACGCTGTATGAAATTTGGATGGAGAAGCTACCTATGCCGGTTCAAACAGCCATCTTTGCCCATGAAGATAGGCCAATCAACGACCATCTATGCGCCGCCAATCGAGCTTACTTAGCTTTACAGCAAGCACTTCGGGCTCAGCAGACAGGAAACACATCCAAAAACCAGCTGTGCACAACGTTCGTGCGTAGACGAGACAAGAAGACCGTTAATCCCACCCACACTGCGAGTAACGACAAGCCACGCTCCGTTAAGTTTGCCGCCCTGCCGGCACCCACACCTACGAGCGACAACAACACGCCTGACCCAGCAGAAGAGCATGCTCCAGCCTATACATACTGCTTCTTCCATACTAAGTTTGGAGAGCAAGCAAGGAAAGGCCAACAGCCGTGTTGTTACCCAAACTCCGGTCGCAGGTAATTAGAGGTGCCGGTACCTGCGATCCCAATAGGCGCCTACCCACACTACATTCAGTGGCTAATAAAAACACAAATCTGGGTTGTGTATACATCGTCGATGTGCCTTCGCATGTGAAGACACTGGGGCGGACGTATCTCTTCTGACAAAAACTTTGTGCCCAGAGAAAGAAATCCACCCACACAAGACTCTGCTCCAGGCAGTTAATTCTACAAAATTCTTATTTTCAGGCTCGACAGATTTCACAGTAACTATTGCCCCAGACTGTAAACTGAAGTGGACATTTTTAGTTGCCGATGTGCTGGAACCTATTTTAGGTATTGACTTCCTCCGCGCTCATAAAGTGTGGCCAGACTTAGTTTTGAACACATTGTATTACCACGGAAACAGTAAATATTACCTGTGAGCTACATCAAGTGTTCAAGCAAACAACTCTCCATCTAAAGTTCGAGTGACTCAAGAGTGTGCGTCCACGGCAGCAGCCATTCGGGTGTTCACCAATAAGTGGCTCGACGTATGCGAAGCTAACCTCAAACTTCGCAGGAATGGATGGACTCGCATCTTCGTCTGGACCTCCTCGCCAAACAAATCCAAGAACTAAAGGAAAGCAGCAGCACGCCCCCCCCCCCCTGGGTCCCTTGGATAACTTTACACAGGTTAGTGAGAGCAAAAACAGTGTGTCAGCGTCCGCGTGCAGGGAGAACAGTGTAAATAGTGTACCAAAACATTTTCGTACTTCGCCCCTGTCATACAGTGTTTATGTTTGACGTGAGTGCCAGTCTTTTGTCACTCCGCAACCTATAGAATGCATGTCGCCTCGCGCTAGTCAGTTGTTACATGCAGCGCCGCCACAACAGGCAACGGACGCCACACGAGCTTCTGCTGAGCCTGCCAACCCTGTAAAAACAAAAACTTCCCCGACCAATCTCGGCGTGTGCGAGAATTGGCAGAACTGTAACTTAACGCAGCCAGCGCCGCCACGTCACGCAGCAGCAGCTAGGGACATTAAGGACTCAGTAAACAATAACAAACACGTTTTGGTAGCTACAAATGGCACAGTACATAAACTTAGACTGGTGGATGGACCTCCTATTACTAGTAGGCCCCGCCGTTTAACGCCTGAACGTATGAAGATTGCCAAAGAACAATTAGACGAGATGTTGGAGGCTGGTATTATCGAACCACCTTCCGGTTGTTGGTCTACGCCAATACATTTCGTCCCCAAAAGTGACAGCTCTCTCCGTATGCGTGGGGATTACAGGAGAGTGAACAATAGAACAATTATGGACAAATATCCTGTACCTAACATAGCGGACTTCACACATGTGCTCGCAGGCAGTAAACATTTCTCAGTCATCAATTGCAAGCAAGCGTATCATCAAATACCTATGGCCCCAGAAGACATAGGAAAGACTGCAATTACGACTCCGTTTGGCCTTCACCAGTTATAATTTACTCCCTTCGGCCTCAGAAATGCGGCCCAGACTTGGCAACGATTCGTCAATGAAGTATTATTTCACCTTAAATTTTGCTTTGTCTACCTCAATGACATTTTGGTATTCAGTAAGTCCATCGAGGAAAATAAGAAACATGTACGAATTGTAAAAGACATTCTTGCTAAAGCCGGCATTGAACTCAATTCAAAGAAATTGCAACTGTATCAACCATCTGTTCTGTATCTCGGTTTTATAGTTTCCGAGGCAGGCATTTCACCCCCAGCTTATAGGGTTAAACCAGTACTGGAAATGCTTCGTCCACAGACATTTAAGGAGCTGCGGAGGTTTCTAGGTACCATAAATTACTACAGGAATCACCTGCCATTTGCTTCCGAAGTGCAGGCCCCGCTGACAGACCCTTTTGCAGGCCCCAAAACCGTGGGCACACGCCCCGTTCCAGAAAAAATGGACAAAGCCTTTGAATCGCTCAAACAACTCTTAGCAGATGCAGTTACGATAGCTCACCCTCACCCCGAGGCAGAACCTTTTATCACAACAGATGCAAGCGACACAGCTGTAGGCGCAGTGCTGAGCCAGACAGTGGACAATGTTATGTCGCCTCTGCGCTTCTTCTCAAAAAAAGTAAACCCAGCTCAAAAAAGTACTCCGTTTTCGACAGAGAGCTACTTGCAGTATACGAAGCCATTAAACACTTTCGAGTCGATATTGAAGGGAGACACTTCTTCATGCTCACAGATCACAAACCTCTCGTGGCCGCCATTCAGAACCCACCGGACAATTCACCGCCCCGCCGGTATCGCCACATGGACTACATATGCCAATTCATGAACGATATCAGGTACATAAAAGGAGCTGACAACATAGTGGCAGACTTTTTATTGCGCGTGGGCGCAGTTTCGACTTTGGTGGACCTTTCGAACTTGGCAGCACTACAATCTGTGGACGACGATACAGTGAACCTTATTTCTGATCATTCGTCCTCGCTGAAACCCATCCGCACCACGTTCCCAGGCATAGTATGTGAGGTTTGGTGCGACGAGTCTACAGGAAGTTTACGACTGTTCATTCCCACAGCTCTTCGTCGAGATATTTTTAACCAGTTACATTCATTAGCCCACCCCGCGGTCAAAGCTACGACTAGGTTGGTGACTGAACATTTTGTATGGCAAGACATTAGGCGAGATTGTCAAATGTGGGCAAGAGCATGTGTGTTATGCCAACGAGCTAAACCAGACAGGCACACCACACCCCCACTAGGGCCTTTCCCCACCCCCAAAGAGAGGTTCCAACACGTGCATATTGACATTGTGGACCCTCTCCCCCAATCAGAGGGGCAAAAACACATACTTTCAGTCACTGACAGGACCACCCGTTGGGTGGAGGCCACACCTATGTCAAACATCACTGCCGAAACTGTTGCGAGAAAATTCTTCGAGATCTGGGTATCTCGCTTCGGCTGCCTGGCCTCTATCACCACTGACCAAGGCAGGCAGTTCAAGAGTTCCTTATTCAAAGACATTTGCGCCCTGTGCGGCACTAAAAATATACACACGACAGCTTATCACCCCCAAAGTAACAGGCTTGTAGAGCGGTGGCACCGTACCTTGAAAGCTGCCCTCCGGTGTCACGGCCCGCTATGGACGGAAGAACTTCCCGTGGTATTACTTGGCCTACGGGCCATGTACAAAGAAGACCTCCAAGCAACAGTGGCCGAATTCGTCTACGGACAAAAACTAGTTCTTCCTGGCAAGTTGGTTGCCACCGGCACCTCTCCCCTCCCCGTCCATGCTTCAGGATTTGATAGAGAGGCTACATAGCCACTTTTCTAAACTTCAAATTAATCCGCCCCGCCTCCCTCTCACTCTACACATGGTCACCGACTGCTACGCCCAAGGAACCTCAATGACTTCGAGGTGCGCGGGCCCTGCCATGCGCCTAAACAGCGCCAGGCCCATCAGACACCGGCCGATGCAGAAGAGATTCCTACTGTGGTATGTGACGAGTGATTATGAACTGCCACCCCCTAGACCTTTGTTTCTTTATTGTTAATTCTGTACTCCATACTGAGGGGGGGGGTATGCGGCGCATCGACCGCATTATCGATGTATATGTATACTATCTTTGTCTCACATGAGCATCTGTGGATTATGTAGCGGGCGATTCACGCAGTTGGATGTATACTGTGTTGGTGTTCAGACGCCTAATAAAGTTATATCAGTTGAATTGTTGATTATTGGCATAACAGCCAACTAATTCCCATACATGTATTGTAGTTGTGAAAATCTGAATTTAGATCAAAACTGGTCAAAAGTGTTCTGTATACATTACACTGCAGTGAGTTTGGGGAGGGCTGAGTGTCATGATTCTAATGGCCCTTTTCAGTAATTTAAAGATGCCAGTCAAGTGAGATTTTGTTTCTCCCGAAAACATTATTCCGTAAGATACAATGGAGTGGAAATAAGCAAAATACACTGATCTTGTATATTCTTTGCTACAGACTCTGGGTGTTATTCTAAGTGAAAAACATGCAGAATTGAGTTTATGTGATATGTATGTCACATGTTTATTCCAGTTCAAGTTCTGATCTATATGGATGCTCAAGAATTTTGTATTTTCTCTATCTCCTGGTCACTCAGATATAAATGGGGGTCTTCTTTCTCATTGTACTTACTGTACTGAATGTACTTTATTTTATTTCAATTAAGTGTTACTTTGTTTGCCTGGAACCAGTTTTGAACACAATTAAGAACATTCCCTGTTGTAGTGGGTAAGGATTTGCTGTCATCACTTATAATTATACTTGTGTCATCAGCAAATAACATAATTTTAGATGAGCTGTTTGGACTTTTAATATCATTTATATAAATAAAGAAAAGTAGGGGCCAAGAGTACTACCACTTTATTGGCATCTGATGCCAACTTTATTTTTTGCTTATTGTGGGAAGATATGATTTCTACAACTTGGGTTCTGTCTTCTAGGTATGTCTCAAATAACTTCCTTCCAATTCCTCTGACACCTATTGCCTCTAATTTTTCAAGAGGCTTTTCAGAGATCAAGATTGAGTCCTAAATTTGATGTCTAAATTTCTGACAATTTCTTCTGTATAGGCCTGTATAGCTGTTTCAGTGCTGTGCCCTGTATGGAAACCATGTTGGTTACAATTTAAAAGATCAATGGTGTCGAGGTAGCTTAAGAGCCTGATTTTTATAACTTTTTCAAAGATTTTTGATAAAGATTGAAGTAAGGATATGGGTCTGTAGTTTTCTATTTTACAAGCAACCCCATTTTTGAAAAGTGGTCTAACTTTAGAAATTTTCAGTCTCTGTGGGAACACTTCTTCACTGAATGATAAATTTGCAATGTGTACCAGTGGTTGCAAAATCTGTAAGGTCACTTTTTTATTAGTAATACTGGCACTTCATCCATTCCTGCATACATTTTTGTTTTAAGACTATTGATTACTTTTAGCATTTCTTATTCATTTGTGGGATCCAATTTCATACTACTGACTACTTTTGGTGCTGTTATTATCTCTTGTTTACTGAAAATTTTATTTGGTTTTGCAGGTACACTTAGAAGGTAATTATTAATGTAGTTAGGAGTATCTTCCTTCTTTATTTTTATGTTATTATTTGTTTTAAGCACAATATCCTGTTCTCTACATCTTTTTCCTGTTTCCCTTTTGACAATTTCCATGTAGTTTTTGGTTTATTATCTGACTTCTTTATTAATCTGCCTTTATTAAGTACTTTTGCTAGACTGATCACCCTTCTAGTTGACTAAATAAATAATTGATTGCACACTAGACTGTTTTTATATATACATTTAAATAACAGTGCTGTTAATCCTACAAAGTGAAACAAAAGTGTTCCAAAACATGAATGTAATTTTATTGTGGCGTAAATGTAAGGAGGCATATTTAAATGTATATGTATGTACTGCACATTTATATCGAAGGTCAAAGAGAAAAAGAGGAACAATGTGCATATGTCTGTAAGGCTCAAGAGAGAGTTTTCGTCTGTTGACTTCCATGTAAACACAGTTGTATTTGCTATTTACCATACCATTAATAAATAATCATAAGAGTACCGGTACAAAAAGTGTAATGTCAATTTAATAATGCAGTAAATGACATTTATTACATTAAAAAAAATCAAAGTTGTGTTATGGTTTAAACAAAATAATATCATCCTCATCTTAGATTATAAATATATTGATGTAGGTCATGCAATATAACAAAATATTATCATCTACATCATGGATGACTTCCAGACATGTGTCGTCCATTATACCATTAGTTAGTACATAAAATGTTGTAAGATTACAATATCTGCAAAAATACAATGGAATCTTGGAACATAAAAGAAGGGAAAGACGAGGGTGTGGGGTATGGATGTTGTGGTGTGTGGTGAGTGGTAGGATGGTGGGGGCTTGTTATCAGTTTACTGCAACTTTTGCTGTTGTGACTTTTTCAAATAATATAAAAAGATACTGCTCCAAAACCAACAGCTAAGATACTGGAATTTCATTATAATTATAGTTCACATGGAAAAGTACAACTGTACCTAGTGGATGACTTCGTGTAGAAACTCCTGGTTTACCAATGAGTCAAGTTTTCCAAGGAGTCCTGCATTTCCTTAACACACACTTTTTAAGGGGTTGACAATATTGAGCCAGTCTTGTGATAAGATACCAATCACAGCTCCAAGAAGGATATTCTAGGACCTCTCATCAAACTTTTTGAAGGAGGAACGAGCATGATCCCAAATAAGAACTATCCCATTCAAGAGCTGGCCCCTGTTTTTGTTCTTGTTGGACTGTTCAAACTTCAACATGTTGCAATACTACTCAGCCCTGTAGTAGGTTCTCAATTACTAGTATTGAAAAAGAAACTGAACATGACTTTTCTGACTTTTGGGCAGAGTGGGCTTTGAATGATAATTCAAGATACCACCACTCCATGCTCAAACATTTTAAGGTAGGGCTGAAGTGGCCCAGTGGCGTAGTGGAAGGGAGGACGCATATATAATGGGTAGCAGGCAGTGGCTGATTTGTATAAAAAGGCCCATTGCAATAGCTTTCCAGCTGCTAGGTACACTAGACAGGCAAGATCTGTCTGACTCGGCAGTTGCTGTAGCTGCATAAGCAGCCGTAACTTCATTAACAACTTGCACGTGTCGTTCCTTACTTGAGAGATGATGTCACATTCCACAGCAGGCAGAGATTATCATTGTGTTTGTGAAATGTGCCTGTCTATGGACTTTCATAGCTACAACAGGCTGAAAAGAACTCTGAGTCAGGGAGATTGGGCTTATTACAATTGATTTTTTAGTCCAAACATGAAGCATGGTTACTAATACAACAGTAGTTATGATCTTGAGAATATTTCTCACAAGATCTACAATGTGCACAGTGAGATCGACAAATCTAGCTACGAAGGCAGATCAAAAAGTAAGTTGCACTTCCACATTATGAACAGTGGCGTAGAAAGGTCACCAAGGGCCCCGGGGCAAAAATAACATTGGGGCCCTCTTTACACTAAAATTATACAGATGCAAAAATACTTCATCATCAGCTCCTTACTGCCCACTGGAAGACATAATAAGGCAAACCTAAATATTACTAAGTAAGATATTATGTGTCAATCTGAAGATAATATTTAATCGTTCTTTAATATAATTATAAATGTGAAAGTTTGTTTGTTTCTTGTTATGTTTTCAAGCAAAAATTACTGGGTGTATTTGGATGAAATTTTGCAGAGGGATAGAATTGAACCTGGGATCCGGGGAAGAAGTTTCGCCGATTGACCACGGCAATTTAGCCCAAAAGTTTTAATTGATGAAAATGCCGGCCTGAAAGCCTACATGCAGATTCTGTTCGGTATTCCTTTTAGAATTAATGCATTTGTGGAAAATAAACACTCCCCAGGTGTTTCCTGGCGCAGCGCATTCTGTGGAAAATCAGCACTCTCCAGGTCTGTCTGCGCGGAACGTGGTTTATGAGGTGCCCTGTCTTGCTTTGCTTTCGTTTGCAGGCGCACAAATAACGGCAGTGCCTGACCATTCCAACGGTCTGCCCTTCCCGCACCTTTTGCCCCCACACCCCTCCTGCTGTCACCTGTCACATCCCCATAAGCCCAGAAGATGTCCTATCCCCCAATACTGTTCTACTGTACTTAAATATGCTGTAGACATTTAATATTTTGTCTTAGTCCATTCTGATTAAAAATAATTATATTAAAACATTGTTTTTTAAAAAGATGAGAATTTTTCCATTTCTCATAAGCGAATATTATTAGTCATAGAACAAAATTCAGTATTTTTGCGCCTCTCTGTGTATCACGAACTTGAGTGGCGTTTTGTAAGTCGTGAGGATTTCGTTCGTTCCCTAACGCACCAAAGTCAGAATGAAAGAATACCGACTGGAGTAATTACATTGCAAATGTTGGCACAGATATATCTGATCGGATTGTCGGTAAGCGTCGGAGGTAGGGACTTCATTTTCATGGTAGTAATACGTCACAGTAATAATATGGGTACACAATTAAAAAGTAGTCAATTTCATTTTAACCGTTTACTTTACAATCTTTTCCTGGATTTAGTTTTTGCAAAATCATCAATAAGGTTTTGTTACATGTAGCCTTTATGCAGCTCTGTTTTCGATTACTATGAGTGCAAAAGTCGATGCAGAGTTTTATCCATATTGTTCTTTAGATACGTTTTAGCCACTACGGTCGGGGGTTCGAATCCCCCCTCGGGCATGGATATTTGTGCCGTCCTTAGTCTTAGTTAGTTCATAAGTAGTTTGTAAGTTTGGGGACTGATGACCCTGTAGTTAAGTCCCATAAACTATACAACCAGTTGAACAGTTGAGATACGTTTTAAGAATTTTTAATTTTCTGAATGATCTTTCTGTTGTTGAAGAAGTATTGTATAAACAATAACACTTTGGTAATCTCGCATTATAATAATGCATATATTGTTGTAATTTCCTTACATAACCAGCGCACTGTCTATGTTGAGGTAAATGTTGATAAACTGAAGTGAAAAAGTAAGGCCTATTATATCAAAGTATTTACTTTGGAACTAATCACATTTTGTAATAAAATTGCTTCATCTACAGTGACCAAAAATGAATATATTAGGAAATCAAATACTTGATATACTGCACTCTCGCCAGTAAAACGTTTCGTGTCTAATTTAATTTTTGAAAATAACAACTTCAATTATTACTTCCCTGGTTCAAAATCGATAGTCAGAAACTAGTTCATCCAAATGTTTTTTTTTTTTCTCCGTTTTTCTTGAAAACTGGGACTTTTATTTTTGAGCAGTTTCACTGGCTTTACACCTGAATGATTCTAAATCATTTCTATAAAGTTTCAATTTTGTTTCAACATCTGCTACAGCTGTACTTCCCTCGTACAAATCGATATCGCATTTTTGTAAAATTTTGGATGCATAATTGATATCATTCAATGTTTGGTGCTTGAATTCACAAAGAAAAATAAAATGGAAATTTAGCTTTTTTGTTTCAATATTTTCTGTCATCTTTACTAGAACTCTTCAGTACTACTAGGTATGTCCACAAAATAAGTTCCGCTTGTTTATATAGAACAAACGTGTACAGATGCAGAAAAAATATTGTACATAAATCTAGAACTATTAAACTACTTTTCTATATGTTGTTGTGGTCTTCAGTCCGCGGACTGGTTTGATGCAGCTCTCCACGCTTCCCTGTCCTGTGCAAGTCTCTTCATCTGAGAATACATTCGGCAACCTACATCCTTTTGAATCTGCTTACTATATTCGTCCCTTGGTCTCCCTCTACGATTTTTACCCCACACGCTTCCCTCTAGTGATAAGTTGACAATTCCTTGATGTCTCAGAATGTGCCCAATTAATCTATCCCTTCTAAGTAGTCAGGATATGCCAGAAACTCCTTTTCTCCCCGATTCGGTTAAGCATCTCCTCATTAGTTACATGATCTACCCATCTAATTTTCATCATTCGTCTGTAGCACCACATTTCAATAGCTTCTATCATCTTTTTATCTGAACCCCTTATCGTTCACGTTTCACTCACATACAATTCTACACTCCAAACAAATGCTTTCAGAACGGACTTCCTAACATTTAAATTAATATTGGAAGTTAACAAGTTTCGCTTCTTTAGAAACGCTTTTCTTCCCATAGCCATTCTGCATTTTATATCTTCTTTACTTCGGCCATCAGAAGTTATCTTGCTACCCAAATAACAAAATTCATCTACTACTTCTATTGTCTCATTACCCAATCTAATTCCTTCAGCATCGCCTGATTTTCTGACATTGCATTCCATTACCTTCGTTTTACTCTTGTTAATGTCCATCTTATATCTTCCTTTCAAGACACTGTCCATCCCATTCAATTGCTCTTCCAGATCCTCTGCAGTCTCCGCAATGTTTTCATTTCTTCTCCCTGAACTTTAATCCCCTCTACAAATTTCTCCTTGAATTCCTTCACTGCTTGCTCAATATACAGATTAAACAACACTGGCGAAAGGGTAAACCCTTTCTTACTCCCTTCCCAACCTCTGCGGCCCTTTCTTGTCCTTCGACTCTAATAACCGCTCTCTGGTTTTTGTATAAGTTGAATATAACTCTTTGATCCCTGTATTTTCCCCTGCTACCTCCAGAATTTGAAAGAGTGTCTTCCAGTCTACATCGTCAAAAGCTTTCTCCAAATCTACAAACGCCAAAAACGTAGGTTTGCCCTGCCTTAGCCTATCTTCTAAGATAGTTGTGATGTTAGTATTGCCTCCCGTGTTGCTAAATTTCTCCTAAATCCAAACTGATCTTCCCTGAGGTCAGATTCTACAAGTTTTTCCATTCGTCTATAAATAAATTCGTGTTAGTATTTTGCACCCATGACTTATTCAACTGATACCTTCCGAAATTTTGTAGGCACTTGTCATACTGTGGCACAAGTTTTGTATGCCTTCTTCATAGAAGCTTGCCGCCTTTGTATTCAACCATGTTAACATGTTCTTTCAGCTCGTCGTCATCGTTGAAATGTTGAGCACCAAGAACAGATTTTAGGTTTAACAAGAGATGAAAGTGCTTAATCTTCTTTGCAGTTCTGTGAACCAGTTCATCAGTAACCACAGGAGGGCGTCCGCTTTGTTCTTCATCGTGCACTTGATCACGTCCTTCATTGAACAGTCTGACCCATCTTCTAACCATTGAATCACTCATCGCATTTTGTCCGTAAAACTCGCACATTTGACGATGAATTTCCTTTGGTTTAACTTAGTTTACATTTAGAAAACGAATCACAGATCTGATTTCACACGCGGCGGCATTTTCAATTACGGCCGATATGAAGAAGCACTACAAAGCAAACGTCGGCAGCAGCGATCTGAAAATGATGTACATGTCTTCTCCTTGAGTCAGAGTAACCGCCGCGCATGCTCGGAACTGCGATAGTAGCGCTGCCGCGGATAGAAATAGAAACGGAACATACTTTGCGGACGACCCTCGTATTTATGATAAGGTCTTGATTATTGCAGATATTGTATTTACTAACCGATCTAGTCGGATTTAATTTTTTAGAGTGGTTTCTGATTCGAGGGTGAATTTTGACAAGAGATCCCAACGCTTTATGCTGTTTCGGAAATACGAGAGAAATGTTAAAAAATTCTTTGAAGCGAAAATGATTATCTTTGCCGCAAAATGTGATCATACCGGGCAACAAGCTCTACAACTGACAGAAGATTGCCGGGGTATCCTTGTTCCTTATTTTAGTTCTCTCGATGTCCTCTGAAAGCCAATACCTTTTTGCTAGCGTAAGTGTGATGTCGAATAACCTTGTAAGAACCATTTTCCAAAATGACGCTTCCTTACGAATTTCACTTTCAGTTTCCTTGTCGACAGTATCATTCTTTTTCCAAACATTGTACACATCACATGCTTCTTTTTGATCTCTCGAAAAACTGTTCTTTAATTCTTTCTGATAAGTGCTTCCAGTCCCGATTACCCGTACATCGTACATTATTCCTTTGCGATGCAAACAACCAGCAAGGTTGAGAATTGGCAGCACCTAGAATTTTGGAATAACACAGACAAACACGATTAACTGGTCCATACTTAAGGAGCACTCCCTTTGGGGAATTGGCTACACAAACAGTTGTGTTACTATAATAATACCGTTCTGTAATAATACATTGTAGAGACTTCATATTTAAATGTGTGTTGTCAAACCCATTGCTAGTAATTCAGTGCCATTCACTGTTACTTCGCAAATATGGGCAGCCACGGCATCTCCGACTTCAACCGACAACGCGCTAACAGTGGCAGGGTCCACGTCTTAGCGGACAAACAATAGACTTTTGGTACGTTTATATTCTGAGGTGGGAATAATTATTAGATTTCACTTCTTGCGTTTCAGGTTTGTTGCTCAGGGTTCAAAAGATTAAAAGTCGAAAATCCTTCATTTAACTAGATTACTGTATTCAGTAGATTAGTAGAACGTCGATTATGTGAAGTGATTTGGGTACATGGATGTTCGGAAAACCAGTCTATTCGGATAATCGAACTGTAAACTTTTATTTGCCAATAAGAAGTACTGAACAGTAAATAGATTTATATAGTATTTGGAGGCGCGCGATCCTTCACACTGCGCCGAGCGGCACGCCGCAACAGTGTAAGGCGCAGCTGTTTCTGTGAGCAGCTTTGATGCTGCCGCTACTTCTGCTGTTACGCCGACTGAAGCGTGGCGATTGTTATATACAGCGACTGGCGACGTATGAAGGCCCCATTAGAAGCAGTGTTCACTGCGGCTACTGTGGGGAAACTTGGTTTGATTGGAGGGGGAGATGATGGACGGTAGCGTGGGAGAGTAAAAATAATAATAAATTCGACGCTCTACTGTAACTGTAAATAGCAAAGTACAAAAAATAAAAAAAATCGGCGCTCTACTGTAACTTTTTTCGAACGTCGCTGCCCCGCCTAGCCCTATGATAGCTACGCCACTGCCAAGACATCTGTCTTGGTCAGGCTAGTGGTGCATTTTTCCCCTTTTAGGCCAGTCGTCGTAGACAAAAAAATGGCCTTAGGTCCAAAAAAATTGCAGGAAGCTGAATTTTTGTTATGTTGTTAGGACATATTAGAGTAGTATTAAACTAAGTTCGCAGCTTCGAAATACTTCAGCTTAACTTTTAAGAGCCAAAAAACCTAGAAAATTTCGGACTTTTTTCTGGTTTTGGCTTATACCTCGTGAAGGGTGGTTTTTTCAATAAAAGTCGCTCACACCTCTATTAATGTAGATAAAATATTCTACAATTTAAGCCCAACCGCAGCTCTGTAAGTCCAATAGTTCCCGAGATACTGGACTTCAAAAATTGACTTATTTCTCCAAAAAGTTCAAATTTTCAATTTTAGCCATCTTTCGGCTAGAATATTGGCTTTACTGATCATCCCACGGGGAAAGTCATACTAAAGAAAGTTATAGAGCTGTTATTTAGCTTTAATCTAAGTACAGAACGAAGTCCATAGTCCCAATAGATTTCAAGTTATCGGTAAACAACGAAAAGTCGAGAAAATCGCAGTATTCAGTAAACTGACCCAGACGAATTGCAGTCCTCTTATCGTATATATGTTAAAGAAAAAGGAGTAATTACTCATTGACGATGATTATTAACGCATTGTATATAAATAGGTGTAATTTATGTGTTATTGCATACCAATATATTTGTGAAAGTAGGTATTGCTGTAGAAACAACGAAAGCCTCTCCGTTTGTGGATATTGGCACAGAGTATGTTGTATTGGTCAGCCATTTAGGAATTGGGACTTTAGTTCGTAGTGATGCCTTTTGTTGTGAGAAGGCACCTCCGCCCCCTCCCCCACCTCCTTACTCCAAGTGGTGACCCAGCAGGTATTCTGTCCTCCCTCCCAAAATTCTTGTCTCTGAGGTCTTCCTCACTACACCCAGTCTGCCCTTCTAGAAACGGCCGTATTCGGATCTGTGAAGAACGTTTCAAACAAAAATAGTCTAAATCTCGATCGTGGTGGTGTTTTAAGTACTTTCTTTTTTACAATTAGTCGGAAGTGTCGGGAAGTGCTTGGAGAGGGAACAGTGACCGTGAAAAACCGCGTGATCTCCAGCAGCGTCCTTGCGCGCTGGACTGGTCGCACGGTCTACATGCTGGATATCTGTGAGGGCTTGGATATGTTCTGCACCAGCACTGAGCAACACGTTGACATGAGATCCTCTCGTATCGACCGAGATACTACTTTGACAAAATAAAAACCTATTTTGAATCCCAATAAACCATTTCCTTGGAATGAGAAACTACTGTCCGTCAGGCAATGTTACTTTCAAAAGGAATGACAAGGTACGAACATTGACTACAGCTACAGTTAAAGTGTGGGACAAGGTGGTCGCTATTGGCCCTCTCACAATTTTCCAAAGGCTATGCATTACGAAAAAGTCACATCAAGACTAAAGAGAGCACATTGCCTTCGAGATGGCCCCCTATGCCACAGTACTATTTTCAGAGGAGGGTATGCGGAAGGGCACAAAATCCACCTTCTTCAGTGCTTTCACTCCTCTCACTGAAACCTTCTCCATCACACAAAGCACTTTTGTTGTTGTTGATGGAGGGCATCTGGTACAGACAGTTATCTGGCAACATAACAACAGCATCTGCAAAATTGTAGCAACCCTACATTTCTTGCACTGTCCATCGCTATGGGAGGAATGTGGCTGTGGTGTTCGATGGCTACTCTGAGGAGGGGGCTAGCAGTAGCATAAAAGCAGCTCAGCATCTAAGCCGTTATGCAGTACCTGCACACAGCGTAATAATATTACAATATCGTACTGTGATCAAAGTGGCTCAGAGAAAATTTCTTTCCAACGGAAAGAACAAGCAGCGCTCGATCAGCTTTATTCGCGCTGGAATGAAGAGCGAAGGACTAGAGACCAAGCAAGCTACCGATGACGCTGCCTTATCGCCATGACAGCGCTGGAGAAGAGCCGACAACTTGAACACGTCCTAATAGCCGGAGAGGATGTCGATTTGTTGGTTCACCTCAATGGGTTGGGTTCCAATACAAGGAACATATTCCTCCAAAAAAAGTGGAAGGGGTGGAGCTAGTTGCGAACAGTTCTCGTTAACATCATTCAACTGAGGACAAATGTCGCTCCCTCCTGGATTAGATCTGTTCCTCCGCGTATTTACTGGTTGCGACACGGCACCTGCCGTTTTCAGTCAAGGAAAAACAAAAATGATGGGCATAATTGAGAAGAATCCCTAGCTGATTGGCGTGGCTCCCACATTCCTTACGCCACATGCCACTAAAGAAGAGATAGCCTCCACAGTCTGCTAGTTCTCGGTCGCCCTATATGGTGGTGGAGAGGACGACAACATTCAAACTCTCCGCTAAGAACTTTTCCTCGGGTCTGCTGCGAGTGCAAAGGTCCAGCTTGCTCCTCTACCCCCAACCCAAGAAGCAGCGGCCCAGCACTCCTACAGGACATACCACCAGGTTAAGATGTGGTTGCGCGTCGAGAAAGAGCCCTCTGACGGGGGTTGGACAAGGTGCCAGCAAGGGCTAACTACTTTTGCCACATTCCAAGTCCCAGCGCCCTCAGCACTACTGAAGATGATGTCGAGCAAATGTAGGAAAGAGTGTGGTGACGAGACCTGCTCTTGCCAAAGAGCAGGGCTCAAGTGCTCTGTTCTTTGCCGAATGAGCCACGGCAACACCTCGAACGTCTCGGCAGACGCAACTTCGGTTACAGAGCTCCAACAGACAGAAGAAACAACGGAGCCCGAGCCAGGAAGGAAGAAATCCCGGCATTCTCATTAAAACGAATGGTAAGAGACATTTTTAGTAGGTACATACTGCATTATATTTTAGTTTTTTGCAGCTTTAAAATTGAGAAGTAGCGAATTACATTACTACAAATCTATGTTGTGGTGTAAATTTGTTGCAGGAGTCACCAGGCGTTTCCTTTGACGATACACCTCGGCCACCTCTACTTTCACTTCGACGTACCACTTAAGTTTTCACATGTACATTGTGTTATAAATAGTACTAGCTGTAACTAAAAATTTGTTACTTTAAAAATTAATCATCTGGACCAATTTATTGAACTAGCCGATTTTCCCAACTTTTAGTTTTTTAACGATAACTTGAAACCTATTAGGCTTATGGATTTCGTTCTGTCTTAAAGCTAAATAACTGCTTTATAACTTTTTATGTGTGACTTTCCCCGTGGGGTGATCATTGGAGCCAATATTCTAGCCGAAAGATGACTAAAATCGAAAATTTGAACTCTTTGGAGAAATAAGTCAATTTTTGAAGTCCAGTATCTCGGGAACTATTGGACTTATAGAGCTGCGGTTGGGCTTAAATTGTAGAATATTTTATCTAAATTAATAGAGGTTTGAGTGACTTTTCTTGGAAAAAAACACCCTTCACGAGTTATAAGCCAAAACCAGGAAAAAAGTCTGAAATTTTCGAGGTTTCTTGGCTCTAAAAAGTTAAGTTAAAGGAATTCGAAGCTGCAAACTTGGTTTAATACTACTCTAATATGTCCTAACAACATACCAAAAATTCAGCTTCCTGCAATTTTTTTTGGACCTAAACATACCTGACGACTGGCCTATTTCAGCGAAGGATCTACTTTTCCACGCGTAAAATGGAGAATGTTTCCACACTCCATGCAGATGCCACCATTTCTCACAATTTTGTGGAATTTCTGGCAATGTTTACTTGTACTGTTGCCTGTGCTTCTAACAAATCACTGTACACTGAGGGTTCACAATGCAGTTTTTGAGCGACGAATTCTTCGTTCTTGTTCTTCAATTTACGAATTTCTTACAATAAA
Source organism: Locusta migratoria (assembly GCA_026315105.1). NCBI lineage: Eukaryota > Metazoa > Arthropoda > Insecta > Orthoptera > Acrididae > Locusta > Locusta migratoria. The sequence goes on along the minus strand of CM048755.1, from coordinate 75,269,142 downwards.
AACAAGATAATTTCTTCTTTACAATCTGCAGTGTTTACCTTTCGATGTGTTTCTTCTTGGCAGCAGTTTAATTAAACATTACCAGAGTTTTTGCTTAGGAGTGACATTTGCGCACTTAAAATGATACACTGCTTTAGAATTATAACACACTACGCGTTTCTCACAGTAGCAGACAGAAGTAATCCGTTGCTCTTGCGTGTGTTCTTTAGACGACGTTGCTGCAGCATGCACGATTTCCGTTACCCGTAATTCGGTACCGGCGCTCCTTCTTCTGGCGATTTCTTTTATGATATAACATGTCAAACACACATTATCACAATAAGGGCTGAAAATTTCACATACTACGCACTTTTCTGCGAAATGTTTGAGTTCTTTTGCGGAACTAAACACACTATCTTCATTCGGTGCCACTGAGTTGCAGTACTATATAAAATGATAAAAATCTGTTTCCGCGTTACTTTTTCTTGCTCAAGGTGTAACTACACTGTATTTGGTGAACTAAAATGACACACTAAATTTTGTTATTTTGCACACACGTAATTTCGTTAATACCACACTTCTATTACACACTACTTTTTAGTTATTTTGTGGACTTTGTGGTTCAAGTTACGAACCAAGTCCTTCAAAAATATTTGGTAGCAGAGTGTAGTTGCGTTCTGCTTAGGCAGAACTATACGAATTTCTACGTATTCCAGAATATATAAAACACTTAATCACACGTGGTTCTGGATACGAAATATTCTTATGTCAAATACTAAAGACAAAGTGACGGTTAAACAAGTAGTTGATAATTAACGAACAACTGTTTATGAAAGCTAATGATGTGTCTACTACTTTCAACATTGTTCAATGTAACTTCATAATAGGTGACGCGAGTGGAGCTCTCGATCGGCGAGCCGTAGTTGCTTAACGTCACCAAAAGATGGCAGAGCGATCGGCTTCCTCTTGCTTGCCATGCGCCTATGGGCCGTAATATGTGGGAACCCGGTATCTGGCGCGTTTTTCGTAATGTCCGATAGATGTCTCTACGGTCATGCTACCCTGAGCCCTTACGATGGTATTTGGCGCGCTTTTTGGAATGTAGCGCACGGCCTTTCGGTGTTGTTCGTAGCAATGGTGATGGAGGAAGTAAAGAGTGTCGTGAATTGCGAGAAGCGTGAAAAGGATTTTACCAACGTCCTTGTTCTTGAATCCCATATGAGATGTATCCACGAGACACCTCCTTATCGCTGTGACGTTTGCAGGAAAACGTGTCGTGATTCGCATGTTAGTGCGTTGCATACAGGGATTGACTTGCGTAAAAGATCGAAATCGCGTCCAATTTGCGATTGCAAAATTAATAAGAAAAGCGCTGCAGAACATTTTCAGTGTCATGGGTTTAGAATGGAGGCAGAAACGTTAAAGTTTAGAGATATTGCAACTTTCGAACAGTGGAAGACTGCAATCGAAAAGGAAACGAATTCCAGGTTTGTTACAAAACAGCGTCAGATAAATGGTGTACGGGAATACTGCTGTCATCAGAGTGGTTCTTTCAAATCAAGGGGAGCAAAGTGTCCGTTCATTAAAAGTAAAAGGGTCGAATAAAATAGGTGGATATTGTCCAGCTTCAATAGTGTCACAGTCGTTACCCAGTGGGGAGGTTATTGTAACTTTACAATGAACTCATGTAGGGCATGAAAAAGAAGTTGGCTGGAATTTGCTTACAAATTAAGGAAAGGCAGAATTTACTAGTAAAATTGCTATTGTTATCCCGATGAATACAATTCTGTGACTAATTTTGAGAGTACCTAGTCTAGGAGAGAATTAACGACAGGAAAAGATCTTCAAAACATAATCCAGCTCTACAGTTTGAAGAATGACGGTGTTCTGAACAGTGAAGATTGTCTCAGTGTGGATCCTTGGGTGGCCCAAATGAATGCTAATTATGATATTGTAAGAACGTACAAGCCACAAGGCAGCATATTGTCCGAGTGGCCCCAACTAGATAAACAAGACTTTTGTTTGAGTTTATCTAATTATTGTCAAATAAAACTACTTCAACAGTATGGAAACGATGTCATTTGTGCTGATGGAACTAATGGATACAATTTCCAATTGTATACTATATTGATTTTAGACGAGTTGCGAGAAGGTTTCCCTTCTGCTTTTATGGTGTCAAGCAGGGAAGATACGGTTGCAATGCAAGTTTTTTTTTTTTTTTTTTTTTTTTTTTGTGATACTACATTATTTAAGGGACGGGAAAATAAAGCCAAAGCGGTTTATGTCTGACATGGACGACTGCTATTTCACTGCGGACCTAGGCAATTGTGCTGTTCCTGGCACATGAACAGAGCGTGGAGGAACAATATAAATAAAGTACAAGGTGAGGAATGTCAATATGCAACATACAAGAGAATTAAAACGTTGCTCTATGACAGAGACATTGATACTTTTGAAACTATGAAGAACAATCTAAGGGAAATTTTGCGTTCAATGAAAGAGACCAAAACGTTTGCAGAGTATTTTGAAAAAAAAAAAAAATTTCAGCCAGCCAGGAAAGTGGGCTTACTGCTACCGTTTACATGCTGATATTAACACTAATATGGCACTGGAAAGTCTCCATAGAACACTAAAGCATATTTACTTGGATGGGATAAAATAAAACGTTTAGATAAAGGCATCCTTGCCCCAATGAGGTTTCTGAATTATAAGATGCGTCATCCTCTCATTGCTATCCATAGAGGGAAAATTTCACATAAACTGTCTGTTCTGCTGATACGGCACAAGCAGTCATTGAAGTTATCTGAAACACAGGTATTAGCTGTTTCCCAACTTTTGTGGAATGTGACATCAAGTAACAACACAGAATTGTATTCAGTAGCGAAAAACATGGACGTGTGCAAGTGTAATTTGCGGAGCCAGGACTGCGAGTTTTGCATACATGATCTTACTTGCACTTGTGCTGATTCAAGTGTTTTCTGGAACATGTGTAAACATATCCAATTAGTATGCACAGTAACGAAACACACAAGTTCTGTAAGGAACAGTGGAGAAACAGCAGTTTCATGTGCCAGAGAAACAGCAGTTCCATGTGCTGAAGCAAAAGCACTTGTACAGCAGTTATGTGCTCCAGCACTGATTAAAAAGACTGACACTGATTTGGAGAAACGGGAAGCTGCCTTACTTACAGAGTTTTCAGAAACGCTGATGAGCATCAAATCAGATGCAGCATTTGAGGCCCTCAAGAGGCACATAGCGCCCATTAAATTTATTTTTAGTGCTGCAGAGGAGTCAGACAGTGTGAATTTTCCCTCAATGTCAGGTATTAGGAAAGTTGGGTGATTTTACTGCCCCCCCCCCCCCCCTGAGCGCTGCTGTAGCAGTTTTAGAGTCATTCAAAGAAAGTCTACACCAGGTAGTGCGTAGGTATCCGGGCCATGTAATATTAGCCGGGAGAGACTTCAACTTTAAGAGTATAGATTGGGACATCTCTAGTTACATTTCAGTCGGTACAGACAAGCAATCTTGCGAGCTACTTTGTGGACACATTCTCCAAAAACTGTCTTGAGCAGTTAAACGGCAACCTACGCGCAATGGAAATATTTTAGACCTTATAGCTACGAACAGGCCTGACCTTATTAACGATGTCTGTGTAGAGACAGGAATTAGTGATCATCATATCGTCATAGCGTCGATGGAGACCAAAGTTCATACACCAATCAAGAAGGCTAGGAGCGTGTTTTTGCTGGGAAGAGCCGATAAACAAATGTTAGGATCGCACTTAGAACATGAATGGGCATTGTTTAATTTCGCGACTATGGATGTAGAGGAATTGTGGACTAAATGTAAGTGCATTGTAAATAAGGTTTAGAGAAATATGCGCCAGTAAAGACGATTAAGGATGGAAAAGATCCAAAGTGGTATAATAATAATGGTAGAAAGCTGCGGATAAAGCAAAGACTGTTGCACTCTCGATTCGAAAAAGAACACGCAAATGATGACAGGCAAAAGTTAGTAGAGATTCATGCATCTATAAAAAGATCGATGCGCGAAGCATACAATAATTACCACAGCCATACCTTACCAAAAGATCTTTCCGAAAACCTGAAAAAATTCCGGTCCTATGTAAAATCGATAAGCGGGTCAAAGCCCACTATCCAGTCACTCGTTGACCATTCCGGGGCAGTAATAGCAGAAATCAAACGGAAAACTGAAGTTCTAAATTTAACCTTTAAGAAATCTTTCACGCAGGAGGACCGCACAAATGACCATCAATTGATCAGCGTACTAATTCCGAAATGGAGGACATAGTAATAGGTATTTCCGGTGTAGAGAAGCAGCTGAGACAGCTAAATACAAAAAAGTCTGCTGGTCCGGATGGAATACCACTTCGGTTTTACAAAGAGTATTCTGCGGCGTTGGCCCCCTACTTAGTTTGCATTTATCGCGAATCTGTAATTCAGCGCAAAGTTCCCAGTGATTGGAAAAAAGCGAAAGTGACTCCCGTTTATAAGAAAGGAAAGAGAACTGACCCACACAATAACAGGCCAATATCGTTGACATCAGTTTCCTCTAGAATTTTGGAGCATATTTTCAGTTCGAATATAGTAAATTTCCTTGAAAAGGAAAAGCTTCTTTCCATGAATCAGCACGGGTTTAGGAAACATCGTTCATGTGAAACTCAGCTTGCCCTTTTCTTACATGACATCTTGCGAGCCATGGATGAAGGGCAACAGGCGGATTGTCTTTTTCTCGACTTCAAAAAGGCGTTCGACGCGGAAGGAAGAGGATAGAGGCTTTTGAAATGTGGTGCTACAGAAGGGTGCTGAAGATTAGGTGGTTAGATCGCGTAAATAATGAAGAGGTACTGAACAGAATTCGGGAGAAAAGGAATTTTTGGCATACCTTGAGTAAAAAAAGGGATTGATTGGTGGGACACAGTCTTAGACATGAAGAAATCGTAAATTTAGCATTGGAGGGAAAAATAGCAGAGGAAGACAAATAGACGAATATAGTAAGCAGATTCAGATAGATGTGGGTTGCCATTCTTATGAGGAGATGAAGAGGCGCCGAGGCGGAGTGGCTGAGTGCATTGAGTCGATATGCTCCGATGAGCGAGGCTGCTCCCCGTTGGCGGTACGAATCCTCCCTCGAGAATGGTTGTTTGTGCTGTCTTTAGTGTCAGTTATTTGCTAAATATTTTGTAAGCTAAGGGACTGATGACCCCACAGTTAAGTTCCATAAGCTTAACAAACGTTTGAACATTTTTAAATGAAGAGGCTTGCCAGGATGGATTAGTGTGGAGAGCTGCATCAAACCAGTCTCCAGACTGAAGACCACAATAACAACACTCAATGTTGCTTACCGGTACTTAAAAGTTGTTGAAGACCTATTCAGTGTGTAATGCAATGAAACGGAAAGAACTTGAAATAGCAACAGTTAACCAAGTTGGGAATTGTGCTGAGTTTCTATGCTGTCACTGTACAGAGTGTTGCATTTTTGCCCCTGGTGCGTTCCTAAGAACACACCACCATCGTCTTGTAATGCGACGATATAAATGAGATTATGATTACAGAATTTGCAAAGACTATCGACAGGCTGATTATGGACAATGCTATACTACCATTACGTGCGATTACAGATTAGACGCCGGCCGCGGTGGCCGAGGGGACTGAGGCGCTCCAGTCACGGTCAGCACGGCCACTACGGTCGGGGGTTCGAATCCCCCCTCGGGCATGGATATTTGTGCCGTCTTTAGTATAAGGTAGTTCATAAGTTGTTTGTAAGTTTAGGGACTGATGACCCCGTAGTTAAGTCCCATAAGCTATACAAACATTTGAACAGATTAGACTTAATTTCTGCCTGCGAAAGAATCTATTAACAGTGCAGCAATAACGTTAACACCCCCACACCCCAAAAACAATAAGACCCATTATTTGCCAGATATTGTTCATAGAAAAAAATCACATTATTGCATTTTTCTGTAAACGACTTAATTTCTTTTTCAATAAGAAAATGATCAACAAGTGTCAATTATAACACTTGTTCACACTCATTCCAACCCAAGACTCGCTGTAGATGTATCAGAACAACGAAAAGTCAAGATTATTTTTTTTTCCCTTTGGCTTGAGAATCCTGTGTTACACACATGTTTATTACAATGGCTCAAACGTAGTCCAAATTCTAACTGGCGACCACCGTCTTACTGCCTCAGTTCCATTTCCATCAAACGAAAGAAAATGGATAAGGATTTAACGTCCTGTCGACAACTTGCGCATTGGAGACGTGATCGGCGTCAAAAGGTGTGCAAGACAGACGCCAGTCTACTTACACTCCTGGCCATAAAAATTGCTACACCACGAAGATGACATGCTAAAGACGCGAAATTTAACCGACAGGAAGAAGATGCTGTGATATGCAAATGATTAGCTTTTCAGAGCATTCACACAAGGTTGGCGCCGGTGGTGACACTTACAACGCGCTGATATGAGGAAAGTTTCCAACCGATTTCTCATACACAAACAGCAGTTGACAGGCGTTTCCTGGTGAAACGTTGTTGTGATGCATCTTGTAAGGAGGAGAAATGCATACCATCACGTTTCCGACTTTGATAAAGGTCGGATTGTATCCTATCGTGATTGCGGTTTATGGTATCGCGACATGTCTGTTAGCAGAATATGGAATCGGTGGGTTCAGGAGGGCAATACGGAACGCCGTGCTGGATCCCAACGGCCTCGTATCACCAGCAGTCGAGATGACAGGCATCTTATCCGCATGGCTGTAACGGCTCGTGCAGTCACGTCTCTATCCCTGAGTCAACAGATGGGGACGTTTGCAAGACGACAACCATCTGCACAAACAGTTCGACGACATTTGCAGAAGCATGGACTATCAGCCCGGAGACCATGGCTGCGGTTACCAAATTCAAATGTTCAAATGTTTGTTAAGCTTATGGGACTTAACTACGGGGTCATCAGTCCCTAAACTTACAAACAACTTATGAACTACCTTATACTAAAGACGGCACAAATATCCATGCCCGAGGGGGGATTCGAACCCCCGACCGTAGTGGCCGTGCAGACCGTGACTGAAGCGCCTCAGTCTCCTCGGCCACCGCGGCCGGCGCTGCTGCGGTTACCCCTGCCGCTTAATCACAGGCAGGAGCGCCTGCAATGGTGTACGCAACGACGAACCTGGGTGCACGAATGGCAAAACGTCGTTTTCTGTTCACAGCATCATGATGGTCGCATCCGTGTTTGGCGACATCATGGTGAACGCACATTGGGAGTGTGTATTGGTCATCGCCATACTGGCGTATCACCCAGCGTGACGGTATGGGGTGCCATTGGTTACACGTCTCGGTCACCTCTTGTTCGCATTGACGGCACTTGAAACAGTGGCTGTTACATTTCAGATGTGTTACGACCCGTAACTCTACCCTTCATTCGATCCCTGCGAAACCCTACATTTCAGCAGGATAATGCACGACCGCACGTTGCAGGTCCCGTACGGGCATTCCTAGATACGGAAAATGTTCGATTGCTGCCCTGGCCAGCACATTCTCCAGATCTCTCACCTACTGAAAACGTCTGGTCAATGGTGGCCGAGCAATTGCCTCTTTACAATACGCCAGTCACACTTCTTGATGAAGTGTGGTATCGTGTTGAAGCTGCATGGGCATCTGTACCTGTACACACCATCCAAGCTCTGTTTGACTCAATGCCCAGGTGTATCAAGGCCGTTAGTACGGCCAGAGGTTGTTGTTCTGGGTACTAATTTCTCAGTATCTATGCTCCCAAATTGCGTGAAAATGTAATCACATGTCAGTTCTAGTATAATATCTTTGTCCAATGAATACCCGTTTATCATCTGCATTTCTTCTTGGTGTAGCAATTTTAATGGCCAGTAGTGTCATAACCTTTTGTGAAATCGCATTGTAGGAACGGAAAAATACCACTACTGCTGTTCTCTCAATTGTATATGAAGTAATAATTGCCTTTGAAAATAAAAACAAAGCCTCGCTTCTCTTGTGTGATTTAAGTAAGGCATTTGATTGCATCTAGCATGATGTCTTACTTGTTAAACTAAAATATTATGGTGTACAAGAAGCTGAATTAGCAGTAATTACATCATACCTAAACAATAAGAAACAGTTTGTCTCTGTCAATAACAGACATTCACAACTGCAAGAAGATATAACAGGGGTCCCACAGGGCTCTGTCCTAGGACCCTTCTTTTTTATAATTGCAGTCAATGATTTACACCTGTGTGTTCTAAACTCTGTTATCTGTTATACTGATGACAACTTTGCTGGCTAGGCATGAGAACTTGTTAGTTCTCCAAGATATGATACAGGATGACATGGAGGCAGCACTAAATTGGTTTTCAGCAAATACACTGCTGTGTAACCCTGATAAAAACCAGCAAATTATACTAGGATTATCAAATGAGGTTGAGGTTAAAGCAGTTAAAATTCTCGGTATTCATGTGGACTCAAAGTTGACTTGGGAAACACCTGTGCAAATTTCGTGTAACATACTTAATAGGGGAACTGAGGGGCCTGGTATCTAAAGAGTACTAAGAGTAGTCTATTTTGGTCTCTTTCAGTCACAAATAGAGTATGGACTACTGATTTGAGGACATTCTGCTCATATCAGTTAAATCCTAAAAATTCAAAAGAAGGTGGAACATGCAATGAGCAATGCAGGTAGAATAGAGCACTGTAAGTCATTATTCATACAGCTCAATATATTAACAGGAATTAAACATTATATATATGTTGCACTAATTTTGAAATGAGGGAAAACATACACCTCCATAACACTAGATAAAAAAAATATTAAAAAAAATTAGACATACCTAGGCACAGGCTTGCACGAACAGGGAATTCCTATCTAATTAACAGTATTAAAATATGTATTGCACTCCTATATTCTTCTTGATCAGCCAACATACCTAGCTTCAAAAGCAAGTTATTAAACTGGTTACTTAATAACTCTTTTTATGCTGTTACTGAACTTTTTTAATATAAAAACAATTGACATTAATTTCTAAGATTTTATTTTGTGATAAGCTTGAATGGATTTAGTTATTGTATTGTTTGTGGTATCGTTTCTAGGCTAAAATTGAAACATGTTATGATGATACAGATGTTACGGTATCTACTATTGTAAGAAAATATAATATACTATTCTTGTAATATGCCTATTCCACCACAGGTGGTCAATGGTGAATAAATCTGAATCTGATGGTATTTAAATGGTTCATTTTCAGCAAACACACATACTAGGCGGCTACAATACCACAACTGCTAGGCTGACAAAGTTGAAATCAAAACATCGTAATAACGAAACTTTACTGAAGTTATTCCGTTTACATTTCTGTAAGATTAACTTTGTGGTCATTTTCTGCCGTTATCGCCAAGATTTAGGTATGTTCCTAATTTTTAATTTCTTTATTTTCATTGGCTACGACGAAGTAAAAAGCAAATTATCAGAGAGGTTGAGACATTGGAACAAAGTATAATAATAGTCATCCTGATCATTTTAAATGGAGCATGCAGGTCACCTGCACACAACTTCTGAGCCTTGCCTATGGAATGAAAATGCTGCACGCCGATTAGAAAGTCTCGTATCACCTTCCACCTATGTCAGATTCGAGACTTCCTGAACATGGGAACCACTGATGTGAGAACGATCTTTCTTGAATCAAGAAAATTATTTACTGACGTATTTTGCCCCGAAACAGTCAGCCAACACACAGAAGGAAGGTTTAGAGCTGCCTACAACGCCTTCACCCCTCCATTAAATTCAAAGTGGACAATATGTTGTGAAAGTTAAACTTATTTTCCATGGAGAATACTTTATGGTGTTTAAACAATGGTCATATTAACATTTAGTACAAGTAAGCAAACTTCAGTACGAAACTGGAATGCAAATAAGGAAACAACAGTTGAGAAATATACTGATATCGCCATGCCGCTGTCACCTTTCCGCAGGTCATCTGACGTGACGAAGCCGCTGACTGTTGTAGGGCGAGGGGACTCTGAAGATTAGCAGTTCTAGAACGACGTTAAAAACAATAAACAGTTCTATTTACATGCAGCCAGGGCACTCTTGTGGAATTATTTCTGGACATTTTTGCTAATACTGGTGGTTTATAGACTGAAACGTATTAAAATTACGGCTTGAGAATTTCAGACGAAATAACTGCGTTAAGAATCGCGTCTGAAATGAATCGAAACTAGATATAAAGCAATAATTTTAAACATCATAAAATATTCACCATGGGAAATAAGTTTAACTTTCACAACATATTGTTCTCTTTGAATTTGCCGGCCGCGGTGGCCGAGAAGACTGAGACGCTCCAGTCACGGACTGCACGGCCACTACGGTCGGGGGTTCGAATCCCCCCTCGGGCATGGATATTTGTGCCGTCCTAGTTTCGTAAGTAGTTCATAAGTAGTTTGTAAGTTTAGGACTGATAACCCCGTAGTTAAGTCCCATAGACTATGCAAACATTTGAACATTTTGAGCAAGTCAAGACAATCATCCTTGTCATGGTCTGGGTTCGAACGTGCGACCAACCTGAAACCGTCATTCTGTATTAGCCTACGCGACATTCACAGGCTAGAGCCACACATGCTTACGAGCCGAGTTGTAGCGTCAAGTCTGTCATCACTGGCGCTTCTTTTGACGACAATGCGGTTACTTCCACCTGGGACGTTAGCAGTAATCGCGGCAGTTGCAATGGCTCACTGGGAGCGGTCTGTGCGAGACAGTTGTCGCTCTGATTGAAGAAGGCCATTTATCAATTAGAGAGGCTGGCAGTAAGTATGGTGTGCCACCTACTACTGCAAAGAGATGGTGGAAAAGTTATGTCGAACGATGCACTACCGGCAGAATTCCTGGCTCAGGCAGGAAGAGACTGTCCATACACCAGCAGGATTAAGAGCTAATGCGTGAGAGCCGAGAAGTCAACCTTTATGAATGCGAAGCAGTTGCGTCGACAGACCAACTATCCCAGTTCCAGCAACACAGTTCGCCGAAAGCTGAAGGAATCAGGTCTGCACGCAAAAAGAGGCGCTACAAAGGAGGAACTCAGCGAGAAAAATATTTTATACCGAATTGCACTCGCAGAGCTCCAGTTGCACACAGCATGTGAAAACGTTAGTTTTTAATGAGGAAAAGCTGTTTCCACGAGCAATGACGGTCCAAGGGTAGTATACCGGCTGTCAGGGACAAGACATTGCGAAAAATATGTGCCGAGGAAAAGAAGAAGTGAGCGACTATCGGTTTCCTGTCAGGGATGGATTTCTGCGAGAGGATCAGGAGTACTTCTCAGGATTGAGGGGAAATCTTGAGGGCAGGCAGTACGTTAATATAATGAAAAATGTTATGCTGCCTTCAGTATATGGTAAAAGAAATGCAGACAGCAGTTAGATCATTGACCTGTCCGTAAATCTGCATTCGTTCAGCACCAGTTGTCCACGTCGTGGACTGGCCACCATGGTCTGCAGATCTGACCCCGTGGAAAACGCTGGCCACAAAACCAGTCGTCCACAGTTTACGCTTTTTGGGACTCCGTTCTTGAAGTTGCCTCTTCTACCAATTACGTCTAACGCCTGAAAGAGTTCACTCCAATACGCTAAACTGAAGTGATATATAATGAAGCATTCTGGACAAAAGATTACAGCACAGAGATGCATTTTATTTTCTCTACTTGTTCACTTGCTCGATTTTCTGTTTGTGACAGGCAGTGGAAGAGCACTTCGCGACATAAAATACCGAACACGAGGTAAAAAAAGTGTAATTTTTCCTTTATTTACTATTTCAGTTCAAAGAAGTTGCTTGTAATTACCGGCAGATATTTTGAATTGCATTTCTTGTTCATTTTCTCTCAGCTTTCATACATGAATTGTACTAAATCGTAGAGAACTATTTTTCTTTATATCAAATTCATCTCCCCCCCCCCTCCTTTGATAAACCACGCATCCGCCCTAAAATGTGTAAATCATATACATATATTTATTCAGCTTTCATTTCCTTTTCCTTAAATCTTATTCTCCCTTATCCACTGGTCCCGCTTTCCTTCTGTTCCACCTAACTAAAAATAATAAACAAATCAAGCAGTTTAAGTGGAACTCGCACGATTAAACTCTTTCTCTCTCCCTCACCTCTCTTTTACTTTTCGCCTCTGTCATTACTTCCGAAAACTATGAAACTGTTTTCACTTTAGCCCACGGTTTCGTTGCTCATCCTTCCATCTGAACACATCCTTGCTTCATCCTTTTTGTTTCTCCTCTAACAAGAGGACCTTCACTTCTCGGAAATTCAGTGTCGGGATGAGAATTCGCAGGTTAGTAGTATATCTCAAAGATGTCCTCCCACAGAAGTCTTAAGGCGCACTATCTAGAATAAGCCTGGAAAACGAGCTCTGAGGTTTTAAGCGCAGCTTATACACCCCCATGTGCTGGTGAAACGTAGTACTACAGCATACAGGCGAAGTGAGATGTCTGTAAATCTATCGGACCAAACTGCGTGGTCATCAGTCCGTAGCTTACAAACTACTTAAACCTAGGTAAACTAACCTACGGACAAACACACACACCCATGCCCCAGGGAGGACTCGAACCTCCACGGCGAGCAACCGCGCGCTCCGCAGCGAGGTGCTTTAGACCGCTCGGCTACTCCACCGCGGCACAGGCGAAGTACCTGAGTCAGTAGGGTGTTAGAATCTCATGCAGTAGACTCGGGTACACAGTACAAGATGCTCTAGTTTCTGCGAAAGTCAAGAATAAACTGGTAACAGTAGCAGGTAATGGCCATTAGTTCCGTGCAGGCCTTGATAATTCCTGACTTTCTACCTGCTTGGATGTATCATAAGGCAACAGATGTACTCCGTTTTTATACGAATAAACCTGTTCCTCAAATTTCAACGAATATTTATATCCTTTCTACAGATAATAATATCGGACAATTTTGTAATAACATTTAATGCAAATAATAATTGTTGTTGTTAAGGTCTTCAGTCCGGAGACTGGTTTGATGCAGCTCTCCACCCTAATCTATCCTGAGCAAGCCTTTTCATCTCCTCATAAGAACGGCAACCCACATCCACTTGAATCTGTTTACTATACGCGTCTCTTGGTCTCCCTCTGCGATTTTACCCCACACACTTCCCTCTCCTGGTCCCTTCCATGTATACAACCTTCTTTTGTGATTCTTAAACCACGTGTTTGTTACGATTAAATCATGTTCCGTGCAAAATTCTACCAGGCGACTTCCTCTTTCATTCCTCCTGCCCAGCCCATATTCACCCACTATTTTTCCTTCTCTTCCTTTTCCTACTACCGAATTCCAGTCTCCCATCACAATTAAGTTTTCCTCTCCCTTAAGTGTCTGAATAATTTCCTTTAGCTCCTCATATATTTCTTCGATCTCCTCATCATCGGCAGAGCTAGTTGGCATATAAACCTGTACTACTGTTGTCGGTGTTGGCTTCGTATCTATCTTGACAATGATAATGCGATCACTGTGCTGCTCATAGTAGTTTACCCGCATTCCTATTTTCTTATTCATTATCAGCCCTACTCCTGTGACACCCCAACTGATTTTGTATTTATAATCCTGTACTCACCTGACCAGAAATCCTGTTCATCCTGAAACCGAACTTCACTAATCCCCACTATATCGAACTTCAACCTATCCATTTCCCTTTTTAAATTTTCTAATTTTCCTACCCGATTAAGGGATCTAACATTCCACGCTCCGATCCGTAGAATGCCAGCATTGTCTTTCCTGATGACAACATCCTCCTGAGTAGTCCCCGCCCGGAGATCCGAATGGGGGACTATTTTACCTCCGGAATATTTTACCCGAGAGGATGCCATCATCATATTTCCATACAGTAGAGCTGCATGTCCTCGGGAAAAGTAACGGCTGTAGTTTCCCCTTGCTTTCAGCCGTTCGCAGTAGCTGTGTGGCAAAGCCACATTAGCTGATGTTACAAGGCCAGCTCAGTCAATCATCCAGACTGTTGCCCCTATAACTACTGAAAAGGCTGCTGCCCCTCTTCAGGAACCACACGTTTGTCTGGCCTCTCCACAGATACCCCTCCGCTGTGGTTGCACCTACGGTACGGCTATCTGCATCGTTGAGGCACGCAAGCCACCCCACCTCGGCAATGTCTGTGGTTCATGGGGGTGGAAATAATAATTAGCCTCCATTAAAATACATTCGAAATTATTCAACTTTTCAATACGAAAATTTTCAAAATTTAATTAGGTGCAACAGTCATGTCGTTTGTAGAAAGCCGGCCGCGGTGGCCGAGGGGACTAAGGCGCTCCAGTCACGGTCTGCACGGCCACTACGGTCGGGGGTTCGAAATCCCCCTCGGGCATGGATATTTGTGCTGTCCTAGTTCGTAAGTAGTTCATAACTAGTTTGTAAGTTTAGGGACTGATGACCCCGTAGTTAAGTCCCATAGACTATACAAAAATTTGTAACATTTTGCTTGTAGAAATAATAAAAATATTTCCTAGAGTTAGAATCAAACGTCTACCATACGTATAAATGTACATACAAAACATAAGAACGCAATGAACTTCCTTTGGTGTCTCTCATCTACTCTAAAATCGCTGATTTAGTACTTGTTGATTTCTTAATGACTTTATTTAGTTAATCGTCGTCGATTACGGCTGTGAGTTGCTGAACTGGATATCTATCATTCCCTCACTTTATATTTATGTGGCCCACAACTTTTCAGTTAAACAACAACTGTGAGCATTTGCACGAGGAGACAGGTTGACGTGGCAGGGACTCTCTCCTTGGCATTGAGTTGCCTTTACGGTAACCTCCATTTCCTCCAAGTTACGAATACTTCGAGAAATGTTACCGTAACAACACATTTGTTGGCTTGGATGTAAACCGAACGATTTCTTCCAGCTATACTTAAGCACTTCAGTTCCAAATTCAAATGTTTGTGAAGTTATGGGACGTAACTGTAGTGGTCATCGTTCCCTAAACTTACAAACTACTTACACTAACGTACCCAAAGAACAACACAAACACCCATGCCCGCGGGAGGTCAAGAACTTCCGCCGCGCCACTTCAGCTCCATCTTTCGCACAGAGGGTTTAACTGAAAAAGAACGATGGAAATGAGCGTATGGCATTCTTGGCCGAGAGATCCCTAACATGATTGTTCGGCCGCCTGAGTGTAATTCTTTCTATTTGACGCCGCGTGGGCGACTTACGTGCCAATGATGATATGATGACGATTATGACGACACACAACACCCAGTCCCCTGCCGGGAATCGAACCCGGGCCTCCTATGTGGTAGTCAGCGACGCTTCCACTGAGTTACGGAGGCGGACAAACAGAACGATAATTACGTAACACAAGATTAAAGAACAACTATGCACTTGTGGGAATAAACTACTTCAACAACGAGCCTCAAGTCTGTTACGACCGATTCAAAAATTGTCCTTTGCCAGTCAGTTGCACTTACGTATTTCCAAATATTAAATTATGTTGGCTACAGAAGAAAAATTCTGGTATTAACAAGTGTGTAATTCAGGAATTTTATAAGCTTTCACTTTTGCATCTAAAACATATGGAATTATGATGCTGAGAATATCTTAATATTTTCTTGTCCATTTTCGAGCTTGAAATTTAAAACAGAGAAAAATATGCAATGTAGCAGTTCTACATGCCAGTCAGCTCTGAAGCCAGAAATGGGCAGCCACATTCCTCCAGCGAGCCTCTGCTATCTTGCTTTCCCTCTCACTTCCACAGTAATGGCTAATATAGATAATTTGCGTAAATCGTGCGATTCGTTGTATTTTCTCCGTGGAATGGCCCTCCTGGACTTTTGTGAACTCCTGGTAATAACGTCAAGATCTTGGACTTACCAAAGAATCGATCTATCAGTATTCCTGTTACCTAACCACGAAAAATACTAAACATGCTATCACTGAGAAGCCACGGTATAATTTTTTGTAGTAAACCGAGATTCGATACCAGAACCTAATGTAATTGATATTTAAACACGAACACATATTAGATATCAATTTTTCTCGGCAGTAGCGAGATGTTTTACCTGAAATGACGAAACTAATGATTAATTGTAGCTTTCAAAGGCACCTATCGCCGTTATTTTGTAGCGAAAATAGACACTGGATATAGGTTTCTTTCACCATTATGAAATGTTCCACTTCATTATTTAGTGACTGGGAATTCGGGTACTGACCGGGTAAATAAACAATCTACCAAGAAATAGTGCTCACATGTTTTCACCACAATATTTATTTTAACACCTTTCCGTTACAAAATACAGAACTATTCACTATCTACAAAAAGCACATGGCCACCACAGTACACACTCCTTATTCCCGCCACTCGCGGCCACCCCAAAGCTCTCCGATCAAAGACCCTCCACTTTGACTTAACACAAAGTGAGCAAGAGCATTCTTGCAACAAATATCGATTCTCACCCTAGCTGTTACGTTTCAAGTAGCGAGGTGTAGGTACGTTTGAACTGAAAATAATTTGAAGAGTTCATTACTGACTGGGAGTCGAGCCACCCCACATACTATTGTTGACTACTTCACAATTTTTTCAAAAAAATGTTCAAATGTTTGTAAAGCTTATGGGACTTAACTGTGGGGTCATCAGTCCCTAAACTTAAAAAATTCTTATGAACTAACTTATACTAAAGACAACACAAACATCTATGCCCGAAGGAGGATTCGAATCTGCGACGCGGGAGGCTGTGCGATCCGCAGCGTGGCACTGCAGACCGCTCGGCTACGCCCGAGCGGCCACAGTTCTTTGGTTTTATACTTCTAGAGCTTGGGTGTGTAACCGTTGGCCCGCGGGCCGTACCCGGCCAATAATTGGTTTCAATCTGGTCCGCGGAATATACTCGTGAAAGGGGGGGGGGGATCTATTGGAAAACGTCACAAGCGAAGAAATAAAAGTACAAGTTAATGAATGTAAACACATGAAATGGAATACACATGAAACGAATGTATGCACCAAAACGTGTGTTTTGTTGGATAATTTCTTGACGTGGCATGTTGGGAAAAGAGTGCGAGTCATGTCGGTGTGTTACTTCATAAAGCAAAGCACCCTTCAAGCTTAAGTACTAGAGGTCTGCACGTCGCTCGGTTGCTCGCTCGAATCGTGTGATACATGTTCTCTGACAGTCCGACAGGTGTCGGTACTACAGATTGCGGCCTAGGCGTGTGGCTGCGCTCGACTTCCTCCACGCTCGTTCGAGCGGCGCACGCTCGACCGGCCCGACCGTCCACACTGCCCGCTCGCCACTCGGTCGCCCACTGCAACGCCACTCGAGTCCAAGGCGAGTGTCGGGAGCAAACTAAACGCTTGAGAATAAATCCTGACTGCGAAATTTGGAATTGTTTCGTCTCCCTGGTACTTCGAAAGCTGTTCTGTCGATCCAGTTGTACTAGCCATTCAGTTTCGCATTTTATACATTACCATACAGGTTATTATACGCGATTAATATAAAGTTTCTGTGCTAAGATCATTTAGTAAATGAGTTTTCCAGGATCTTTCTTTCTTTCTTGTTCCCATTTTGTGGACTGTTAGTGCCTGTTTAGTGGTAGGTGTTACTTGCCGTCTTACTGAGGAAGTGATTGTATTTTATATCCATTCCTCTTATCACTCTCAAGTCCTGAAATACTTTGTCCGTCTTTTATATTGATATTAAATACACAATATTGATGTACAATCGTTAGGTTAGGTTTGTGAATCTCTGTTGCACCCCGTTTATATATATTCCCATAGCATTTTGGCACTGTGCATGGTTGCTGCGCCTTTGGTGTCAGGGTCATACGCCAGTCTAATGCTCGCTCATAGAACTGTTTTAAATCATCTTATTCCAATTGTTTACGTTACACAGCTGTATGAATTTATGGTGCTCCTGCTCTTTCAGTGATATCTGTGTTATATTTATTTAGGGTCGTGTGAAGAATGTCACCCGGGTGCACCAGCCAAAAGACTGAAATGCATGTTTTCGGAATGGCTGCACTGTGACATGCGCGAGACGCAATCCACCAATGAGGTGGACCTTTATTTAGCACGGATTGATGGTGATAACGACGACCCGTTTGAATGGTAGAAACGCAACAGTACTTTCTTTCCTAAGCTAGCTGTAC
Organism: Locusta migratoria; assembly: GCA_026315105.1. Classification (NCBI taxonomy): domain Eukaryota; kingdom Metazoa; phylum Arthropoda; class Insecta; order Orthoptera; family Acrididae; genus Locusta; species Locusta migratoria. The sequence goes on along the minus strand of CM048755.1, from coordinate 75,250,979 downwards.
TGGCAAAAAGAGTATTTTGTGTGCCTGCCTCAAATGCAGCTAGTGAACGCACTTTCAGTGCGGCAGGGAGCCTGATCTCTGATAGAAGAACTCTACTCGATCTACAACGTGTCAATGATATTTTAACAGTACATTGCAATTACAATGCCACCAACGAATAGTTTGGGCATAATGGTGTTACGTTTCGATGTATACTTTGTTGTACGGTAACATTGCCGGCCGCGGTGGCGGAGGGGACTGAGGCGCTTCAGTCACAGTCAGCACGGTCACTACGGTCGGGGGTTCGAATCCCCCCTTGGGCATGGATGTTTGTGCCGTCTTTAGTCTTAGCTAGTTCATAAGTAGTTTGTAAGCTTAGGGACTGATGACCCCGTAGTTAAATCCCAAGAGAAAAAAAATATAAAAAAAAAAACAAAAAACGGCAACATTCACTTTTGTACATTGCAATAAAAACGTCGTTCGTTCCATAGTTTCTCTTTGGATCCTTTACAATTTACATTACTTCCAAATGTTGTAGTTGGTAAAAACAACCATTTTGTCTCGTTTTCGGTATAATGATATTGCGGTTAGATGCTACTATACAGGAATACTCGTCTGCAGCATAACTGACTTTAGTTCCTTTAGATGGTGGGGGCGCGTCAGACGCAACCACAGTCCACACCTCAGAGCCACAGTGCCGCTGCCGTAGCGACTGACAACGAAACCTACCCAAGTGTCACCCTCCGATTATTATGAAATTTGGATTGTTATAATACATGAAAAACTAAGGGACACGTATTTTTTTTTTAGCGGCGGAAAACATATTTAAGGGGAAACGGTCCCACCAAAATTGACACTAAAATAGAAAAATAGCGATAACTTAGAGACTAGTGAAGCGATTTTAATAATTCTTCGTATGAAAGTATCTCTTGATAAGAGATCGGCCTAGGTACATTGCAGGGGGAGTGACAATTAGGAGGAAAGCTACCCCTAAAGTGACCAATTTTTGTGCTCAAAAAATTATTTTGATTTAATCGAAGTTGAATCTATGAAATTTGTCTTTTACCAAAATATACTTTCATACCAAAAATCATTAAAATCGCTTCACTAGTGTCTAAGTTATCGCCATGTTTCTATTTTAGCGACAATTTTGGAGGGACCGTTTCACCCCTTAAATATGTTTCTCCGCCGCTAAAAAGTTACGTGTCCCATAGTTTTTCATGTATTATAAGATATGAAAATTTCATAAAAATCAGAGAATGACACTTGGGTAGGTTTCCTTGTGCGTACAGCAGCAGCACTACGCTGTACGGCGTCTGCCCGCCCCGCCCCACGCAGGCTGGTTCGAGTGTCAACACGCTCGCTGCGAGCGTAACACACTCGGCGCGCCATCGCCGAGCGTTGCGCACAAGACCGAGTACGAGCGAGCGAAAACGGCAATTTGCAGACCTCTAACGGGAGTGAAACATGGATGATACACTGACGGACAGGAAGAGGATAGAGGCTTTTGAAATGTGGTGCTACAGAAGAATGCTGAAGATTAGGTGGGTGGATCGCGTAACTAATGAGGAGGTACTGAACAGAATTGGAGAGAAAATTAATTTCTGGCATACCTTGACTAAAAGAAGGGATCGATTGGTAGGACACATTCTTAAGCAAGGAATTGTGAATTTAGCGTTGGAGGGAAGTGTGTGGGATAAAAACCGCAGAGGAAGACCGAGAGATGGATACGGTAAGCAGATTCAGACAGATGTAGGTTGCCGCCGTTCTTATGTGGAGTTGTAGAGGCTCGATCAGGATAGAGTATTGTGGAGAGCTGCATCAAACCAGTCTCCGGACTGAAGACCACAACAACAACAACATATCCAAGTCTTTTTTTCTTACTATTATAAGTACTTAATATTAAGGTCCATGAAGCACGTCACTGTAAAATGTTAATCAAGTACACTACATTTTTTTAAGAAAAAGAAAAATATCTATCTTGTCTCCAGAAGGTCGTAAAGCAACATTATTGGTTTTAAAATCTGTGAGACAACGTCAGCTACACATTTCTTTAACAGTTTCTTTCATAACATAAAAACAGAAATAGTCAGTTAAAGAAAACAGCCCCATAAAGTGCAAGTTTTACAAAGTCATTCTTTGATACTTATAATAATTATTATTAACAAAATCTAAGAACTTGTTTAATAGTATGATATTACAACTCTTCACGAAGAAAACAGATGAAAAACCGTTACTCTAGGTCGATCCCCTGACCAACTCTAGCCAATTTTCGAGGCGGCAATTTTTCAAAAAAATTGGTATATTTCGAAATATACTTAAAATTTTAATTTTTTCAAATAAGGTCATTTTTACGTACTTCGTGCCATACTTGAGGTAAATAATAAGTTTGCAAACGTGAATGTTGACGAGTTATAAGGAATCCCTTCGCAGTTATCGTTTTTTATTTAAGAAAACAGTTTTTTGCAAATTTTCGAATATTTTTAGCAAATTTCGCCATCTCGGCTCGAGTTTCAGTAAATAGAAACTCTGATTGAAATTTAATTTCCTACACGCTCATATTATTTGTTTTCAGGTAATAATTTTTGCAGACACTTTTCCCTAATGCTTTTGACATTTGCTGACTGAAATTGATACCACATGACCAGTCAACTTACTTCAATATGTCATCCATATTCCATTCTGCTTTTTGCTGTCACACTAAGTGCTCCGTTTAACTGCTTTAGTTGCTGCAAAAATATTTTATTTTTACTTCTTTGCTATTGTTTTTGTTATTTCGTTGTTGCTGTCTTTCGGTGAACGTCAGTAATTCGCATAAAACATTCCAAAAGAGTGAGGAATGCAGTTCCGAGTTAAAAGTGCGGAAGAAGTTCGTGAAATTGAAAACTTTCGTGTGTCGTAAAATGGATAAGGCAGTGTCCACAGTAGTGAATTGTATTACCAAGATGCAGTTTATTAAAACGACATCAAATAAAATGTTGCCCCACTAGGCGTATGCTCCATTCGAGTGACATCCTATTCTATAATTCTGTGACATCTAATTACTTTAGATAACTGTATTGCACAATGAAATACTACCGTTTGTCTACCTAGGTTTGGTTAGTATTATAATAAATAAAAGATTTTAAACAAAATAATGGAAATTGTCATGTTTTTACTGCCGTGCATAAGAACCAAGTACGAAATATTCGATGTTAGCATCTTACGAAATTTCCGCGTAAAACTTTATCATCTGTTATTTCTAGTGTTTAACTGTCTAATTTATGTCAAAATACTTTATCACACACAGAGCATAATTATGAACCTGATTCGTGATTGCGCATTTAGAATATTAATAGCTATACTTAACTAAGTTCAGTCACTACATGTGCGGATGGAAATCAGTAATTTACTCATTTTCTATGAAGTAGAATTCGTTAGGCACAACTGAAAACAATTAATCGGGTGCTTATTAATCATTTAAGGATATTACCTGCTTTGACCAAATGTGACAGTGAACAGCTTTACACCTGAAATCCTGAATGTATTGACAGTCGTTCCAAGCGCAGGTTATGTTGAATAGTGACAGCTCTTTTGAGTTGGTGAAATAAGACGTGGTGGCAAACTGATCTGCAGTGTAGCATAGCGTCAACGTTTTCACCACATTTATTTTGATACATTTAGCACATTTAATCATGAGAATTAAAACTTCCATATAATCACAAGGAAAAAAGAAAACAAACACGTCTTCGTTGGGTATTTTGGTGCATCCTCTGCACACGTAATCTTCCAATATATAAAGCCGAGTGTCCGTATGTTTGTACGTGTTGCTTACAAATCTACAGTTTTGTTCCAATTTTTCTGAAATTTTGTACACGTAAGCTTCAATCCATGAGAACGGTCGCCGTAAGTGTAAAAATTACATACGATATATAGTTCACGAGATATGACGTCATAAACAATGAGATGCGCGAAAAACTGCTGCATTTTGCGACAATGCTGCTCATTTTCTCCTAAACCACTGGACCGATTTCAACCAAATTTGGCACACACATTCCTTACCATGAGGTAATAATTTATGCATGGGTAAGAATCGCATACGGCACATTGTTCAAAAGATATTACATCATAAACAATAGAAATCGCAAAAAATGCCATATAATGCGGCGAGACTTTCGAAATACACTGTATGAGAATGACAGTACTTAGCGACTTGCAACAAACTTTAAACATAATTTCAAACCTTTATTAAACTTTTTCTCGCTGGCAACCATAGCAAAAAGATGAAAGGAAAAAAGTTTATCGCTTACTACTTTTCCGCTGTTTATGGAGTAAAACTACGGCTTTCGGTATGACGTTACAATTTATAATATCTACACTACAAATTGTAGCCGCAAGAAATTTTACACACAGTATACACACATATAGTTAAATGTACCTTCGAAATTGTATCGCGGTACGACACGTAGTACATGAGATATGAGCATATAAACAGTAACATTCATAGAAAACGGCCACATCACGCTTCAGGTTTTATTGTATTACTTCTGTACTATTAACACTGTTCGCAACAGATTTTACCGATATACAGCACTTTTACAAATGACTATATAACTGCAAAATTATTCAATTGCACAACACATAATTCAATAAAAATGAGATCGTGGCAAATGGGAGGGACGGGGCACCTCTGGAGAATGGTGTTGACAACTTTGACCTCTGAAGCGCACATGGATACAGCCGATAACAATAGACTTCTATAGAGTCAAAGGAAAGGAATAGAATGAAACAGAGTACATCCAACTAATACCCATTATTTACAACAGATCTGGCTTTTAACTTCAAGAGAATACAGTTTGCAGTGAAAGATGCATTTTCTATTGCAATTAATAAACCACAGGGCAATTTATTCAATACTGTGCAGTGGATTTGATACACCCATGTTTCTCAAACGGACAACTTTAAGTCACTTGCTCAGGGATGGCCTCACCAAAGAAATTATTCATATTAGATCCTGGACAAGTAACAAGAAATATTGTTTGTAGTAAAGTTGTGAATTTAATGAATGTATGAATGTTACTTATCATTTGTATTTTGATTACTATTTTTCTTTGTTTGGATACTGTACTTAAAATTTTTATATTACGCAAGGCAGCCTTATTTCTTATATATTCTGCGATAAATATAACATGTTATAATTAAGAAGTAGAGGTCTGCACCTCGCTCGGTTGCTCGCTCGAATGGCGAGATACATGTCATTCTATGACAGTCCGACAGGTGTCGGTGCTGCAGCTTGCGGCAAGGCGTGTGGCTGCGCTCGACTTCCTCCACGCTCGTTCGAGCGGGGTACGCTCGACTGGCCCGACCGTCCACACTGCCCGCTCGCCACTCGAGTGAAAGGCGGGTGTCGGGAGCAAACTAGACGCTTGAGAATAAATCCTGACTGCGAAATTTGGAATTGTTTCCTTTCCCGGGTGCTTCTAAAGCTGTTCTCTTGATCTAGTTGAACTAGCTATTCAGTTTCGCATTTTGTACTTTACCATACAAGGATACGTGATTAACATTAAGTTTCTGAGCTAAGATCAATTGCTAAATGAGTTTTTCATGATCTTTCTTACCTTCTTGTTCCCATTTTGTGGACTGTTAGTTGCTGTTTAGTGCTAGGTGTTACTTGCCGTCTTAACGAGGAAATAACTGTATTTTACATCCATTCCTCTAATCACTCTCAAGTCCTGGAATACTGTGTCCATCTTTTATATTGATATTAAATACACGATATTGATGTACACCTGTTAGGTTAGGTTTGTGCATCTCTCTCTGTTGCAGCCCGTTAATATATATTCCCGTAGCATTTTGTCACTGTGCGTGGTTGCTGCGCCTCTATCTTTTCCAAGTGAGTCCTTAACGGTAATTTTTCCAATTGCAACATTCATACATTCCCCACTGCGACTTTTGTCTTTCTTATCTACATAATAAAAAAAGGCATGCAAGCTTCTGTGCAATATATAGGATCCGCGCTTTCTTCCGTCCTCAGGGTCATATGACGCTCTAAATCTTATATATCCTGCACCTGTTTTAAATCCTCTTATTCCAACTGTTTACACAGTTGTACGAATTTATGGTGCTCCTGCTGTTTCAGTGATATCTGTGTTATATTCATATTTGAGCCGTCTTAACGAGAATGTCACCCGGGTGCACCAGCCAAAAGAATTAAGTGCATGTTTTCGGAATGGCTGGACTGTGAAATGCGCGAGGCGCAATCCGCCAATGAGGTGGACATTTATTTAGCACAAATTGATGATGATGACGATGATCTGCTTGAATGGTAGAAACGCAACAGTACTCTCTTTCCTAAGCTAGATGTATTGGCAAACAGTATTTTGTGTGCCCGCCTCAAATGCACCTAGTGAACGCACTTTCAGTGCGGCAAGGAATCTTTTCTCTGATAGAACTCGACTCGATCTACAACGTGTCAATGATATTTTAACAATACATTGCAATTACAATGTCACTAATGAATAGTTTGGGGTTAATGTTGTTACTTTTCGATGTATACTTTGTTGCACGGTAACATTACTTTTGTAAATTGCAATAAAAACGTTGTTCGTGCCATAGTTTCTCTTTGGATCCTTTACATTACTTCCAAATGTTGTAGTTGGTGAAAAAAAACCTTTTTGACTCGTTTGTGGTATGATGATATTGCGGTTACATGCTACTTTACAGGAATACACGTCTACTGCATTACTGATTTTAGTTCCTTTAGTTAGTGGGGGTGCATCAGACACAACAGCAGCCCACACCTCAGAGCCACAGAGCCGCTGCCGTAGCTACTGACAAGGAAACCTACCCAAGTGTCACTCTCCGATTTTTAGGAAATTTGAATATGTTATAATACATGAAAAACTGTGCGACCCGTATTTTATTATTTTATTTGTTTATTTATTTATTAGCGGCGGAAAAGTGTATTTAAGGGGTGAAACAGTTCCTCCAAAATTGGGGATAAAATGGAAAAATGGTGATAACTTAGAGATTAATGCGTCGATTTTAATGATTTTTGGTATGAAAGTATCTTTTGATAAGAGATCGGCCTAGGTTCATTGCAGGGGAGTGACAATTATGGGGGCAGCTACCCCTAAACTGACCAATTTTTTGTGCTCAAAAAACTGTTTTTGATTTAATCGAAGTTGAATCAATGAAATTTGTATTTTATCAAAAGATACTTTCATACCAAAAATCATTTAAATCTCTTCACTAATCTCTAAGTTGTCGCCATTTTTCTAGTTTAGCCCCAATTATGGAGGGGCCGTTTCACCCCTTAAATGTTTTTCCGCTGCTAAAAAAATTACGTTTCCCATAGTTTTTCATGTATTATAAAATGTGCAAATTTAATAAAAATCGGTGAGTGACTTGGGTAGGTTTCCTTGTGAGTACAGCGGCAGCGCCACGCTGCGCGGCCTCTGCCCGCCCCGCCCCACGCAGCCTCGTTCGAGTGTCAACACGCTCGCTGCGAGCGTACACACTCTCCGCGCCACCGCCGAGCGTTGCGCACTCGACCGAGTACGAGCGAGCGAAACCGGCGATTTGCAGATCTCTATTAAGAAGGAGATGGAGAGAGAGAGAGAGAGAGAGAGAGAAGGAATAGGAGTACTAACTCAAGACATGAATAAATAAATACCCAGGTAGATTTATTATTAGTATAGATTGCGTCAAAATTCTGAAGGTGGCGTAGTTATATATTTATTCCTCTACCCTATCACCGTCTTTATTTTACACAAGTAGTTGGTTACTGTCCTTTGGAATAGTAACATGCCCCTCAGGGGCTCAGCATTAATTTGCTGGGTACGGGCTTGGCGAACCCGGGGTCCTGAGCCGTGGGCTGTGTCGCGACAACAGTCCGCTATACCATAAACTCTGTGCGTGCTTCAACGACCATCGTTCGGCGCGACGGTCGAACGTTGTACGTTTCAGAGCCCGGGGATCTTGGCTTAATCGCCCGGGTCGCGAGGACGGTACAAACCTCTATAAAAAAAAAAAAAAAAAAAAAAAAAAAAAAAAAAAAAAAAAAAAAAAAAAAACTCAATCTCAAGGTGTGCTACGTGCCGAGGAGATGCATGGCTGTTGAGGTTGAACAGCCGCTAGCGAGCAACCTCTGAGGAACCTGCCGCACCTCAGTTGTATAAGGCTTACCCAGGCAAGCGGGGCTCAGCCTGGGTGGACCTTTAGTTCCCTAGCTGCTCGTCTCGTGGGACCAGGATGAAACGAGCAATCAATAGCGTCGCCACACGCAAACATGGCGTCTCAAAGCGAGGTAAGAATGACTTTAATGCGGTAGAGTATGATCCCCAAACGTTCCCTTCCCTGGCTCCGCCATGGGAGGAACGTCGGGCAAAACACAAGGGTGAGGCTTATGCCCCGAAATACCTCGTTTGTACCCGTAATGATGGAGAATCGTTCAAGAACACAAAGCCCTTGTTTTTCGTTGAGAACTTGGAAGACAAATTCGGTGAGGTTGAAGGAATGTCCAAGATGCCCTCTGGGTCAGTCTTAATAACGACGTCATCCCCAGCCCAGTCACGGGCCTTGCTTGCCTGTGACAAGCTGGGTGATGTTTCCGTAATGATAACGCCACACAAGACCTTGAATATGGTCCAGGGGATAATATTCCATAAAGACCTGTTGCTGCAGTCTGATGAAGAACTACGTGCTAACTTGGAACGCCAGGGAGTACATTTTATTCGGCGAGTCCATAGGGGTCTGAAGGACAATAGGGTTGCCACCAGTGCCTTCTTCTTGGCTTTCGAAGGTGATTCATTACCCGAGAAGGTCAAGGTGATGGTCTACCGGTGTGATGTAAGCCCTTACGTTCCTCCCCTTATGCGATGTTTCAAGTGCTGGAGGTTTGGGCATATGTCCTCCCGATGCGATGCCAATCCTACATGTCGGGAGTGCGGACGTACAGTCCATCCAAACGTCCCTTGCACCCCTCCTCCGGTATGTGTAAACTGCGGCCAGCATCACTCCCCTTGCTCACCTACGTGCTGAGTATTGCAGCAAGAGCGGAAGATTATGGAATATAAGACCCAGGACAGACTGACCTACTCAGAAGCAAAACGGAAGTATCAAAAGCTCCATCCCGTACATCTGACCACTTCCTATGCCACAGCAGCCTCATCGTCATCCATAGTGCCTCGATTACTGCGTACTGAACCACTGCCAGTGGGCTCCCACGCCAAATCAACTACCCCTGCCCCCTTACCAGCTGGGGGCATTTCCTCTTCGGTGGCTCCCGCTCTTTTCACAGTGGGAGCAACAACCGCACAAACATTGGGGACACCAGTCCCCACCTCTAAGTCGGAGAAGGAGAACCCTTCTCCGGCCCCTCTCGCTCGGAAGGGGTCCCTTGGGACGCTCCCTTCTGAGGCTTCTCCACATGGCAAAGAGGATCCCAGCAAATTGCTGCAGGATCCCCTTGTTGCTGACCGAAGGGCCTCCTGCTCTTCGTCAGCCCCCGAGACCATACCTGAGAAGCCCTCTCGGCCCTTAAAACCTAAGGGCCAGTGAGAGGCTAAGAAAAAATCCGCAAGGAAAAAAGAACCCTTGGTGGCTCCAAAGCCACGTATACCCACATCCTCTGGTTCAGAGGATGAAGTCAAGATCATCGCTTCCCCCGAGGATCTTGCACTTACTGAACCGATAGAACCTATGGATCATGACACCATTGATGCTGAACACAAGCCAGACGGCGATGTGATGGAATAACCTGCACCTCAGCTATTATTTATGACTTCTCAGCTAAGAGACAAAGTTATTCTACAATGGAATATCGGCGGCTTCTTCAACCGCTTAGCTGAGTTGCAGCAGTTGTTATGCCACATCTCGGTGTTTTGTATAGCACTGCAGGAAACGTGGTTTCCTGTTCAGAGGACCCCGGCCCTTCGAGGATATCGGGGCTTTTACCGTAACCGGTCTATATGCGATAGGGCTTCAGGTGGTGTCGCTGTTTACGTCCTCGCAACTGTCCCTAGCGCTACTGTGCCTCTCCAAACGACCCTAGAGGCAGTCGCTGTTTGCATCCGGGCGGGGCAGGAATTCATCGTCTGTCCCATTTACCTTCCCCCGGATGCAACCGTCTCCATTACTGATGTTGCTGCAGTGATAGCGCAACTGCCCACACCATTTCTCCTCTTGGGGAATTTTAATGCCCACCACCCATTATGGGGTGGGACGCAGACGACAGTTCGTGGTAGGGACGTCAAGACACTTCTGTCACTGTAGGACATCTGTCTTTTAAACACTGGGGCCCCCACGCATTTCTGCGTGGCGCGAGGCACTTACTCGGCTATCGACCTCTCTCTATGTAGTCCGAGTTTGCTCCCACATTTTCGCTGGAGGACCCATGATGACCTTTGCGGCAGCGACCATTTTCCGATCCTTGTGTCGCACCTGCACTTCCAACCTGCAGGCAGCCCACCTCGATGGTCCCTCTGTCGAGCTAATTGGCAGGATTACACCACCGCTGCTACTTTTCCTGTACCAGTGCCTGCCCATGTGGACATGGCGGTTGGTCACGTCACTGCTGCTATCATTTCTGCCGCTGAGGCCACTGTTCCCACCGCTTCTGGCACCCCTCGGCGCAGGTTTGTGCCCTGGTGGACGCCAGAGATTGCTGCAGCCATTCGGGAGCGTCGGCGGGCGCTACAGGGCCATCGACGCCACCTCACCTTGGACACCCTGATAGCCTTCAAACGGCTTCGGGCCCGAGCTCGACAGCTCATTCGCCAGAGCAAACAGGACAGCTGGGAGAGGTATGTCGCTAGCATCGGCTCTCGTGCTTCACCATCTCAGGTGTGGTACCACGTTAGGCGCCTCTTTGGGTACCGCACGTCAGCAGCAATCCCCAGCTTACGGATCCAGGGTACTGTATGCACTGACGCTACTGCTATTGCTGAGCATATGGCGGAGCATTATGCTCGCAATTCCGCAACTGCGGCATACAGTGCAGACTTCCGTGCACTGAAAGACCGGGTAGAACAGCGACGGCTGTCGTTTCACACACGTCGAGCAGAATCGTACAACTCTGCTTTTAGTGAATGGGAATTCTACACTGCCCTTGCTGCATGCCCCGATACCTCTCCAGGTCCGGACAGGATCCACAGCCAGTTCATTCGGCACCTTTCCGTGGAGTTTCAGCGTCAGCTTCTCGCCCTGTTTAACCGTTTATGGGTGGAGGGGGCTTTCCCGTCACAATGGCGAGAAAGCATCGTTCTTCCGTTGATCAAACCTGGTGCTGATCCACAGGTGGCTGATAGTTACCGCCCAATCAGCCTCACCAACGTTCTGTGCAAGCTATTCGAACGTATGGTGAGCTGGCGGCTTATGTGGATACTTGAACATCGGGATCTGTTGTCCCCACGTCAAGGGGGTTTCCGCCAAGGCCGCTCCACTGTTGACAACTTAGTGGCACTGGAGTCCGCCATTCGTACGGCATGTAGCAGGCGTGAGCACCTTGTTGCCGTCTTTTTTGACCTCAGGAAGGCCTACGATACTACTTGGCGCCACCACATTCTGGCTACACTGCACGGTTGGGGCTTGAGAGGTCCGCTGCCGGTTTTTATTCAGAACTTTCTTTTCCTCCGATCTTTTCGAGTACGGGTTGGTACTTCCCTCAGCTCCTCTCGCGTCCAGGAGAACGGTGTCCCACAGGGCTCTGTCCTTAGTGTACCCCTATTTTTAATTGCCATCAATGGACTTGCTGAGGCAGTGGGGTCATCGGTTTCTTCATCCTTGTTCGCCGATGACTTCTGCCTATACTTCAGTCAGCTAACATTGGGGTAGCTAAAAGGCGTCTACAGGGAGCCATTCGAAAGGCGCAGTCATGGGCCTCAACCCATGGGTTCCAGTTTTCCCCATCTAAAACCCGGGTTACGCACTTCTGCCGCCATCGAGCTGTCCACTTGGACCCAGAGGTATATTTATATGATGAACTTCTTTGTGTCGAAGAGACTCACCGATTTCTTGGCATGCTCTTCGACAGCCGGCTAACTAGGGTGCCCTATCTACGCCAGCTCAAGCAGAAGTGCGTGCAGTACCTCAATATTCTACGCTGCCTCAGCCACACTAGTTGGGGAGCCGCCCATACGAGTCTTTTGCAGCTCTACAGGGCGCTGATTCAATCACGGTTAGACTACAGGAGCTTTGTGTATGGTTCGGCAGCCCCATCTGCATTGCAGGTCTTGGACCCAGTACACCATAATGGCGTCCGTTTAGCGACAGGTGCCTTCTGTACAAGTCCCGTGACAAGTCTCCTTGCTGAAGCTGGGGTTCCCCCCTCCGAATCCGCCGGCAGCAGCTACTGGCTTCATATGTCGCCCGTATTCATGCCTCACCCGACCACCCGAATCACAGGCTTCTGTTCCCAGCTGCCGTTCTCCCTTCCCCACGACGACGTCCACGGTCGGGTCTCCCGATTGCGGTCCGTGTTCGTTCCCTTCTTTCTTCCATCACATCCCTTCCTATCCCTACCACATTCCGATACCTTTTTCATACACCTCCATGGTTTGTACCTCGCCTACAGCTTAGGTTCGACTTGTCCGGTGACTCGAAAGCCTCAGTTTCGCCAATGGTCCTTTGTCGTCAATTCCAGGCACTCATTGATTCTTTCCGTGGTGCAAAAGTAGTATACACCGATGGCTCCCTTGTGGACGGTCGTGTTGGGTACGCTTATGTTCACGGTGATCATGTTGAGCAGCGTTCCTTACCCTGTGGGACTAGTGTTTTCACAGCTGAGCTGGTGGTCATCTCTCGCGCTCTTACACGTTTCCGCGCCTGCCCCGGGGAGTCTATAGTTATCTGTAGTGACTCCCTGAGTGGCTTGATCGCCCTTGACCAGTTTATGCCAATGCAACATTTGGTTCGGTCCATTCAGGACGCCGTTTTCACTCTGGGCGAGTCAGGCCGTTCGGTGGTTTTCATTTGGACTCCGGGCCATGTAGGCATTCCGGGTAACGAATGGGTTGATCGCCTGGCCAAGCAGGCCACCACTTCACGGCCCTTAAAGATAGGTCTCCAAGACCAGGACTTCAGATAGCAACTGACCCGTCAGGTTCTGGGGATCTGGACCTCGGGATGGGCTGCCTTGACTGAACCAAATAAGCTGCGCATAGTCAAGCCCACCACAGCCGTGTGGCGATCCTCCCTGCGAGCCTCTCGTAGGGAGTCAGTAGTCATCTGCAGACTACGTACTGGACATACGTGGTTGACGCACGGCCACCTTCTACGACGAGAGGACCCACCAACTTGCCGTTGTGGCGCCTTATTGACTGTGGTCCATGTTCTGGTGGACTGCTTACTTTTAGCCGACTTGAGACAGTCTTTTACACTGCCTTCTGAGCTTCCATTGGTTTTATCAGACAATGCCTCTATGGTCGATCGTGTTTTAGGTTTTATTCGCGCAACTGGCTTTTATTGGTCTATTTAGTGGTGGGGCCTATAAGCCCGCCCTGTCGGGCTTCAACCCCTCCAGAACAATAGCCCGCTGTTATTTTACGGTTTATGACTTGTTTTTTTCAATTAAGGATTTTAAAGTGTGCCGAGTGGCTGGCTCCTCCTGTATTATTTTGTGATCAGCCAGCCACACGCTTCTGCTGCCTTGTTTTAGTTTACTGTCTATTTTGTCAACTCCTGTCTTGTTCTTTGCTATATGTCATCATTTTACCATTGACTGTCTCTCTGTACCCGGAGTACGCTGGACTTCGAGTACTATGCGAAAAGAGGAAACTATTAAAAGTTAACTCTTAGTAGGGAACAGGGGACTGATAACCCAGCAGTTGAGTCCCCTTTAAACACCCAACAACAACAACAATAGTAACATGGCGGCAAGTGCAAAACGCTGATATCACTGACAACACTGCTAGCTGAACAACATAGCTGAAAACCCGGCGTTGCCCGGGATGTTAAATATCTGCCAGGCTGCATGTGAAACTGCAGTAGGTGTAGATGGAAAGCACATATTATAAAAATCAGGTTCCAGGCTTCCGATTCTGACTTTGCGGATATACACCAATTTCAAACCAAAGGTTTATTGATACCACTAATTCTTCGATTTCTTTTTAAATTATAAAGTAAATAATTTTATCATTTCAGTATACTCGAATTTCGTCATTTAATAGATTGCCCTGTAATTTATTAATCGTAATAGAAAATGTAAGTTCCAATGGAAACTGCAGTCTCTTGAAGGTAGATTTGTGGGATATAACGGGTATTCGTTAGGTGTACTCTGTTTCATTCTGTTCCTTTCCTTGTAGCTCTATGGAAGTAAACTGCTTTCGCTTCCAGCCAGATGGAGTAGTGTTCCATGAACGTTACTATTTATATGCTCATCTCATGAAATACATGTCGTACAGTGATACAATTTCGAAGGTACATTTAACAATATGTGTGTATACTGTGTGTAAAATTTCTTGCGGCTACAATTTGTAGTGTAGATATTATAAATTGTAACGTCATACCGAAAGCCGTAGTTTTACTCCATAAACAGCGGAAAAGATAAACTTTTTTCCTTTCATCTTTTTGCTATGGTTGCCTGCGAGAAAAAGTTTAATAAAGGTTTGAAATTATGTTTAAAGTTTGTTGCAAGTCGCTAAGTACTGTCATTCTTATACAGTTTATTTCGAAAGTCTCGCCGCATTATATGGTATTTTTGCGATTTCTGTTGTTTATGACGTAATATCTTTTGAACCACGTGCCGTGTGTGATTCTTAACCATGCAGCAATTATTACCTCACGGTAAGGAATGTGTGTACCAAATTTGGTTGAAATCGGTCCAATGGTGTAGGAGAAAATGAGCGCATCTCATTGTTTATGACGTCATATCTCGTCATCTATGTATCGTACGTGATTCTTACACTTACGGTGACCGTTCTCATGGATTGAAGCTTACTTGTATAAAATTTGAGAAAGATTGGATCAAATCTGTAGATTTGTATGCAACACGTACACACATACGGACACTCTGCTTTATATATTAGATGAACATGACTACAACATGAAATGGGGAATTACACAGCTTACGCTAATTTGAATCCTTCAATAGCTTCAACAACAAATTCCGTCAGGAGCAGGGCTGCAGTCTTGTGTTTAAATTTGTGACAGTCACGTGACGGAAACTTCCGGCAGCTAAACGTCAGAACAGCCAAGTGTGTACTTCCGTGAAACAGTCCCTATCGCTCTGGGTGGCGCTGTGTAAGCAAACTCGAAATCCGTCCAGCGCAGCTGTGCCGACTTGTCTTCGGAGAAGAGGGAGCTACGTCACACGCCTACGCAGGAAGGTCAGGTGATGCAGTAATAGAGAAAAACAACGACACGAGCGGCTAGAGGCTGTACTCCTATAGGGGGTGCTGATAGAGGTAGGGGAATACCTCGTGCCACTCCTGCACTGCGCGAATCTGCTACCAGAACGCATGCGCAAAGTTGCTGTGCCGTTGGTTGTAGCGCGCATTGTGATTTACTTCGTGTGAATACTGAATAGTGAAAGATAATTTAGGTACTTTATCATAATGTTTGTGTATACCGCATGTCAACGTGAATATGAACTCCACTCCAGTTAACGGAGGCTTGTTAAAAATCACACTCTTCTAAGGAAGAAGAAAATAAAGAACGCCGGCCGCGGTGGCCGAGGAGACTAAGGCGCTCCAGTCACGGTCTTCACGGCCACTACGGTCGGGGGTTCGAATCCCCCCTCGGGCATGGATATTTGTGCCGTCCTAGTTTGTAAGTAGTTCATAAGTAGTTTGTAAGTTTAGGGACTGATAACCCCGAAGTTAAGTCCCATAGACTATACAAACATTAGAACTTTTTTTTTTTTTTTTT
Source organism: Locusta migratoria (assembly GCA_026315105.1). NCBI lineage: Eukaryota > Metazoa > Arthropoda > Insecta > Orthoptera > Acrididae > Locusta > Locusta migratoria. The sequence goes on along the minus strand of CM048755.1, from coordinate 75,235,154 downwards.
TTTTGAAAATAAAGAACAAATGTGAAGGGAAGAATATATGCAGTTCCTGTGAAAAACATTTCAGCCAAGTGTCAGTTCTTCGGCGGCATGAAAGACTATTCCATTCAGGAAATTCATCTCGTGACTACGATAATACTATTATTTGCAGTATTTATGACTTCACAGCTTTGAAGAAAGAGGACTTTCTCGAACGTTTTCAAATGTTCAAATGTTTGTAGAGTCTATGGGACTTAACTACGGGGCCATCAGTCCCTAAACTTACAAACTACTTATGAACTAGCTAATCCTAAGGACGGCACTAATATCCATGCCCGAGGGGGGATTCGAACCCCCGACCGTAGTGGCCGTGCAGACTCGAACGTTTTAAAAATATTCACGATATTAAACTGACATATCAAGAAGAACGGCTTTATTCAGTGATTTCACTTCTTGGAAAGAAGAAATTGAAACCAAGGATAAAGATTCATTCATCAAATTTAAGGGTGATAAAACTTGCACTACCGAAATAAAAATTTATAGTTACATGTGTACATCAAAGGCCACTGTCTAATTGCACTTGAAGACACAGGGAAGCTGCAAGGTAAATGGATTTTGCCCAGCTGCAATCAAAGTGAAATAATCCACCGATGGAACATGTTGTGCTTTCTTTAAGTCTACACATGTGTGTCATAAGTAGGGTGGCGGTTATCGCTGAAACAACCGGTTTTCAGTTATACCGGTTCTTTTCATCTCCAGCTTAACCGCACTGTTAAAACTACTCAAGATAACCGGTTTTTTAAATAACCGGTTTTCGATTTTTATGGCTATTATTTCCTGTAGAGTTCGACCGAAACATAACAGAAACCGTAATCGAATTTTCGGTTCTTCTAGTTTCGGCCGAAACCGTAACTTACGAGATTTAGTTAAAATTTAGGTAAATTTACTTTATACGACAAATCACTAGTCATTCCATATTTTGCAAGATCCCCTTCCAATACTACGCCTTCTTGAATGTGTGTAAGACTAGTGAGGAGTCCATAGAAGATGATATACGAAGCATACAGATTTACTGGCCTAGTATTTCCATCCGGCAGTTGCGAATATTGAGCCAACCACTCCTTAAGTTGGACTTGTGAGCCAGCACATACGAATATCTCGTTATATACACAATATATGTAAGTTAGAGTCAGTAAATGAACTTCAATCAGTGCTGAAGAAGTATTTCGAAAAATAAAGTCACAGTTCTGACTGACAGTATGATTGTTGCCAGTGTAAATTTACGCAAATTGAACTAGAAAAGCTGTGTACCACATGATCAAAGAATGTTCAAATGGGTGTGAGTTCTTATAAGACCTAACTGCTTAGGTCATCGGTTCCTAGACTTACAAACTACTTAATCTAACTTAAACTAACTCACGCTAAGGACAACATACACACCCATGACCGAAAAGGAGGGAGGACTCGAACCTCCGACTTGAGCAGCCGCGCAGTCCGTGACATGGAGCCTCAGACCGCTTCGTAAATTTGCCTGGGATTTTCACAGGTAACTTGAGCATAGCTTGGGAGGCAACATGCAACAAATTTAATTTGCTCAGAACCGAAAAATAAATATAATAATACTTTTACTTTAGTTTTAACTGTTAAGTGGCGTAAATAAAATTGTAAGTGCTTACAGTTTGCCGGCCGCTGTGGCCGAGGAGACTGAGGCGCTCCAGTCACGGTCTGCACGGCCACTACGGTCGGGGGTTCGAATCCCCCCTCGGGCATGGATATTTGTGCCGTCTTTAGTATAAGGTAGTTGATAAGTAATTTGTAAGTTTAGGGACTGATGACCCCGTAGTTAAGTCCCATAAGCTTAACGAACATTTGAACTTACAGTTTTCTGCTGGGCAGCTTATACATGGGCACTGCAACTTTGGGGAAATGAGAAAACCCCTCTTTCTCCACAAGAGAGTGAGGCAAGTTGCCTTTGCAAACCATAAAAACCAATGCACTGGTAAGCTCAGCGTCACGTTTACCAACCTCTACAAAGAAGTTTGTATATATTACACATTGCATACTGTTACTATCTTCAGATATTTACTTTTGAAACATTTAGTTAAAGTCTGTCTATAATTTTTGTTCTCATCGTATTTTCAAAATTATGATTTACTTTGATGGTTTTCGAACATGGTGATATGCCTTAATGAAGATGAATGAGTAGGAGATCTGGATCGAAATGGAAGTGAGGCTGTAGTGCAAATCGGTGTCGTCGTTTCCAGCAAAGATGAGGAAGGTGAAGGTAACGGGCACGGCGATGGGGAGAGCGTACGGTCACAAGGTCCTACATCGTCACATTCAGTTGTTATCAATTTTGCTCCCTGAAGCAGCCACAAAATTAAGAACTCGGTTATTATTCCAAGCTTATAGTACATCACTTACGTAATAGGTATATGAATCGAATTTACCTTCTCTTCCAAGGAACATTTTGGATGCTTCCTCCTTAAAGGACACAGCATGTTTGTAGTACCTCCACCCGTTTTCAGCTTTTTAAAACAAATGGAGCATTGTACCTCACTGCTCCCGTACTTCGTGAAGTACTTCCATACTCGGGATGGTGCCATTTAAGACACAACCTATGTCTGGCGACGACAGCAAGGAACTGCCGCATGACCACACGGAGTCAAATCTTGTACACTGCCGGTGCACGCGCGTCGTCTAATAGGCCACGCCACACGGCAACAGTTGCATCTATGCCTCAATAGCTGCACCAGTCCGTAAGTTCTTATGCCACGCGTTTGTTGAGCGTTTCTGACTGTCGGGATTGTTCTTAAAATATCACTGATCGCTTTTCTTAGTTTCTACGATGACCTAACATTTCAGAGCAGTGGAAATTTTAGGAATAGCCCTAAATATTAGGGTCTACTAGTTCTATTTTTTTTTTAAATTATTTACAAAAACACATTTTGAACCACTACTACAGGAAGTAGTCGTACCGTTTTTTTATCAATAACTAAAAAAAACCTGTTACAACCGACACCAAATAAATACCGAAAAAACAGGTTGTTCAAAAAAAATGTTTGTAGAGTCTATGGTACTTAACTACGGGGTCATCAGTCCCTAAACTTACAAACTACTTATAAACTAGCTAATCCTAAGGACGTCACAAATATCCACCCCCGACCGTAGTGACCGTGCAGACCGTGACTGGAGCGCCTCAGTCCCCTCGGCCACCGCGGCCGGCCAGGTTGTACAAAACTATAATACCGGTATCGTTTTTAACCGGTCGGTTTTTACCATCCCTAGTCATAAGTGTGATTCGGATCATTAGCATCTCCAACCACTAGAAAGAAATGAAATTGCGACTAAAATTGATAGCAATGTACCACTTGATGCAATCTTGGATGACGTTCGAACTTCCATAACAAACGAACTAGACAGAGTGCATCTGTTAACTAAAGACTTGCATAAATATAGAAAGACGTTTTAATTTAAATTGTGGTCTTCTTAAATATCAGGACGATGGAGCAAGTGTCTCTGCAGGGGTTAACGAAGTGGAAAAAGTGGAAATTCCTGTGTTCTGTTGTACAGGTCACCGGGGGAAGACTTCCCTCAACTCGAAAAAAATGATTTTGTGTTAATCATAATGAACAATGCTCAGAGTAGCATGCTACAGAATCGCGGTGGCGACTGCATCTGTATGGGCGGTACACGTGGTCTCAATAGTTATTGTTATGAACTTATGACTATACTTAGCACTGATGAATTGAGGCATCCCGTGTGCATTCTTAATATCAAATAGGACCGACCAAACAGTGTTTTCTGTTATTCTTCAGAAAGTGCGTCAGAAAACAAATACAATTACCCCTAATATATTCATGTCTGACATGGCAGATTCGTTTTATAATGCTGTAATGGGTTCGCCAAAGAAAAGACTCGTTTGCAGCTGGCATGTACGGTATATCAAGCATGGCAGAGAAATTTCTGGAGGGTGAATACGGAAGAGAAGAAAGTAGACGTTTACAATATTGTTCGAACGCTAATGGAAGAAAGGGGCCGCGGATCGTTTTTACAGTTGTTTGATGCAAGCATGTAGTACTTGAATGACGATAGTGATACTTCAAAATTCAGAGATTATTTTCTAAATGTTAACGGTAATCGAAAATAAATGGGGGCATACTGTTACAGGCTCCACTTTGGTATTAATACCAACATGCACATCGAACGTATGCACAAAACTATTAAACACATCTATTTGCAAGGAGAACACGTAAAACGTCTTGAAAAAGCTCTTCATGCAATTATGACTTTCGTGACAGACACGGTTGTCGACCGGCTCATCACCACGCATAAAGGGAAATAACATCTAAGTTGTCTGACCTTCGCAAGATGCGTATGTGAAGTTTAATCATTTAGGCTGACTTGTTTCCAGAAGTTGGTAAGTCATGGGAAGTTGTGTCTTTCTCTGAATTGAAGGAAATATACAGCATTCGACAAGTGAGTAAGTCATGAAAATATAAAGTCTTACATACTAATTGCAAGGCGTGCATTCATCAGTATATATGCACCTGTCTGGATCAGCAGTCAAGTGGAACATGTGCAAACACATTCACTTGGTATGCCGCATGAAAAATAAAAGTTCTGTTGAGAATAACATTGATGAAAAAGACACCAGTGGAGAATAATTTATGCCGGCCGCGGTGGCCGAGGGGACTGAGGCGCTCCAGTCACGGTCTGCAGGGCCACTACGGTCGGGGGTTCGAATCACCCCTCGGGCATGGATATTTGTGCCGTCCCTAGGATTAGCTAGTTCTTAAGTAGTTTGTAAGTTTAGGGACTGATGACCCCGTAGTTAGTCCCATAAGCTATATATATATATATATATATATATATATATATATATATATATATATATATATATATCCACCCCCATGAACCACAGACATTGCCGAGGTGGGGTGGGTAAAATATTCCGGAGGTAAAATAGTCCTCCATTCGGATCTGCGGGCGGGGACTACTCAAGAGGATGTGATCATCAGGAAAGACAATACTGGCATTCTACGAGTCGGAGCGTGGAATGTTAGATCCCTTAATCGGGTAGGAAAATAAGAAAATTTAAAAAGGGAAATGGATAGGTTGAAGTTAGATATAGTGGGGATTAGTGAAGTTCGGTGGCAGGATGAACAGGATTTCTGGTCAGGTGAGTACAGGATTATCAATACAAAGTCAGTTAGGGGTAACACAGGAGTAGGATTGATAATGAATAAGAAAATAGGAATGCGAGTAAACTACTATGACCAGCACAGTGATCGCATTATTATTGTCAAGATAGATACGAAGCCAACACCGACAACAGTAGTACAGGTTTATATGCCAACTAGCTCTGCCGATGATGAGGAAATCGAAGAAATATATGAGGAGCTAAAGGAAATTATTCAGACAATTAAGGGAGAGGAAAACTTAATTGTTATGGGAGACTGGAATTCGGTAGTAGGACAAGTAGGTGAATATGGTCTGGGCAAAAGGAATGAAAGAGGAAGCCGCCTGGTAGAATTTTGCACAGAACATAATTTAGTTATAACAAACACCTGGTTCAACAATCACAAAAGAAGGTTGTATACGTGGAAGTTACCAGGAGACACCGGGAGATACCAGATAGATTTTATAATGGTAAGACATAGATTTCGGAACCAGGTTTTAAACTGTAAAACATACCCAGGCGCAGATATAGACTCTGACCATAACTTGTTGGTTATGAACTGTAGGCTGAAACTGAAGAAACTACAAAAAGGTAGGAAAATAAGGAGATAGGACCTGGATAAATTGAAGGAACCTGAGGTTCTTAAGAATTTGAGAGGGAGCTTTAGGCAACAATTGACAGAAACAGCGGAAAATAAAACAGTAGAGGAGGAATGGGTAAAATTGAGAGATGAAATAGTGAAGGTAGCAGCGGACAAAATAGGTAGGAAGACCTACAAAAAATCCTTGGATATCACAGGAGATACTAAATTTAATCGATGAAAGGAGAAAATATAAAAATGCAGCAAATGAAACAGGCAAAATGGAGTACAGACGACTAAGAAATGAGATTGACAGGAAGTGCAAAATGGCTAAGTAGAAGTGGCTAGAAGGCAAATGCAAGGATGTAGAAGAATGTATAAATAGGGGGAAAATAGATACTGCCTACAGGAAAATAAAAGAAACATTTGGAGATACGAAAAACAGCTCTATGAATATCAAGGACACTGATGGAAAACCAGTTCTCAGCAAAGAAGGGAAAGCTGAAAGGTGGAAAGAGTATATAGAGGGGCTCTACAAAGGAAATGAACTTCGAGACAATATTGTAGGAAGGGAAGAGGATGTAGATGAAATAGGAGATACTGTACTGAGAGAAGAATTTGACAGAGCCCTGAAAGACCTAAGTCAAAACAAGGCCCCTGGAGTAGATGATATTCCCTCAGAGCTACTGAAGTCTCTGGGAGAACCAGCCATGACAAACCTGTTTCACCTGGTGTGTAAGATGTATGAGACAGGCGAAGTACCCTCAGACTTTTTGAAAAATGTTATAATCCGCGTTCCAAAGAAAGCAGGTGCAGACAGGTGTGAAAACTACAGAACCATCAGTTTAATAAGTCATGGTTGCAAAATATTAACGCAAATTATATACAGAAGGATGAAAAAGCTGGTAGAAGCCGACCTCGGGGAAGATCAGTTTGGGTTAAGGAGAAATGTAGGAACACGGGAGGCAATACTCACTTTACGGCTTATCCTAGAAGATAGATTAAGAAAAGGAAAACCTACATTTCTAGCTTTTGTAGATTTGGAGAATGCTTTTGACAATGTTGATTGGAATAAACTCTTTCAAGTTCTGAACCATCAGGGGTAAAATATAGGGAGCGTAAGGTTATTTACAACTTGTACAAAAACCAGACAGCGGTTGTCAGAGTTGAAGGGCATGAAAGGGATGCAGTGTTTGGAAAGGGAGTAAGACAGGGTTGTAGTCTTTCTCCATTGTTATTCAATTTGTACATCGAGCAAGCTATAAAGGAAACCAAGGAGAAATTTGGAGAAGGAATTAAAGTTCAGGGTGAAGAATTAAAAACATTGCGTTTTGCCGACGACATAGTAATTCTGTCAGATACAGCAAAGGACCTGGAAGAGCAATTGAACGGAATGGTCAGTGTGTTGAAGAGAGTGTATAAAATGAACATCAACAAGAGCAAAAAAAAGATAATGGAATGCAGTCTTAGAAAATCAGGCGATGCTGAAGGAATTAGATTGGGAAACGAAGCAATAAAGGAGGTAGATGAGTTTTGTTACTTGGGCAGTAAAATAACAAATGATGGTCGCAGCACAGAGGATATAAAATGCAGAATGGCAATGGGTAGAAAAGCGTTCTTGAAAAAGAGAAATTTGTTAACAGCGAATATTGATTTAAGCCTAAGGAAGTCCTTTCTGAAGGCATTTGTATGGAGTGTTGCCCTGTATTCGAGTGGGACATGCACGATAAACAGTGCGGACAGGAAGAGGATTGAGGCTTTTGAAATATGGTGCTACAGAAGAATGCTGAAGATTAGGTAGGTGGATCGCGTAACTAATGAGGAGGTACTGAACAGAATTGGGGAGAAAAGAAATTTCTGGCATACATTGACTAAAAGAAGGGATAGATTGGTAAGACACATTCTTAGACATCAAGGAATTGTGAATTTAGCGTTGGAGGGAAGTGTATGGGGTAAAAATCGCAGAGGAAGACCAAGAGATGGATACAGTAAGCAGATTCAGACAGATGTAGGTTGCCGTTCTTATGTGGAGATGAAGAGGCTTGCTCAGGATAGGGTATTGTGGAGAGCTGCATCCTTCAGCAGGGTCCGAGCAGGTGCACGGGGGGAGGGTATTACTAGTTATTGGGAGCTCCAATGTTAGGCGTGTGATGGAGCCCCTTAGGCAGATAGCGTCCAGATCTGGAAGGAATTCCAACGTGCACTCGGTGTGTCTGCCGGGGGGCCTCATCCGAGATGTGGTGGCGGCCTTGCCGGCGGCTATCGAGGGTGCGGGGTGCAGTCGACTGCAAGTCGTGGCTCACGTCGGCACCAATTACGCTTGTCGCTTGGGTTCTGAGGACATCCTCAGGTCCTACGAGCGGCTGGCGGAATTGGTGAAGGCTGCTGCCTTCGCACGCGGGGTGCAAGCAGAGCTGTCGATTTGTAGCATTGTTCCCAGGGTTGATCGGGGTCCTTTGGTTTGGAGCCGAGTGGTGGGTCCGAACCAGAGGCTTCGCCGACTCTGTGACAGTCATGGCTGCAGATTTCTGGATCTGCGTTATCGGGTGGGGAATTGTAGGGTGCCCCAAGATAGATCAGGGGTGCACTACACTAAGGAAGCGGCTACTCGGGTAGCAGAGTACTTGTGGAGTGCACATGGGTTTTTTTTTAGGCTAGGCGCTAACTCTGATGAGCACTCGCCTGTCAGCATTCAAACAGCGAATTCAGGCCACGTTCGGAACAAAAATTCGAACATAAAAATATTAGCAGCGAACTTACAGAGTATTAGAAACAAAGTTCCCGAATTTGCAGCGCTGCATGGAAGTTATTGTGCTCAGATAGTTTTAGGCACCGAAAGCTGGCTAAATGATGATGTGTCAAGTTCAGAAATATTTATCGAAGCGTGGAATGTATATCGGAAAGATAGATCTGATACAACTGGAGGAGGAGTGTTCATCGCTGTGGACAAAGATATTGCTTCTACTGAGATCGAGGTTGAAAGTAACTGTGAAGTTATCTGGGCACGTATAACAGGTATAAAAGAAGTGCTGCTGTAGCAGTTTTAGAATCATTCAAGGAAAGTCTACACCAGGTAGTGCATAGGAATCCCGGCCATGTAATATTAGTCGGAGGTGACTTAAACCTTAAGAGTAGAGATTGGGACCTCGATAGTTACATTTCAGGCGGTACAGACAAGCAGTCTTGCGAGCTACTTTTGGACACATTCTCCGAAAACTATCTTGAGCAGTTAAACCGGCAACCCACGCGCAATGGAAATATTCTAGACCTTATAGCCACAAACAGGCCTGACCGTATTAACGATGTCTTTGTAGAGACAGGAATTAGTGATCATAATATCGTCATAGCGTCGATGGTGACCAAAGTTCATAAACCAATCAAGAAGGCTAGGAGCGTGTTTTTGTTGGGAAAAGCCGACAAGCAAATGTTACGATCGCACTTAGAACATGAATGGGCATCGTTTAATTCCGGTACTATGGATGTAGAGGAATTGTGGACTAAATTTAAGTGCATTGTTAATAAAGGGTTAGAGAAATATGTGCCAGTAAAGACGATTAAGGATGGAAAAGATCCACCGTGGTATAATAATAATGTTAGAAAGCTGCTGAGAAAGCAAAGGCTGTTGCACTCTCGATTGAAAAAAGAACACGCAAATGATGACAGGTAAAAGTTAGTAGAGATTCGTGCGTCTATAAAAAGATCGATGCGTGAAGCATACAATAATTATCACAGTCATACCATAGCAAAAGATCTTTCCGAGAACCCGAAAAAATTCTGGTCCTATGTAAAATCGATAAGCGGGTCAAAGCCCACTGTCCAGTCAATAGTTGATCATTCCGGGCAGTAATAGAAGAAAGCAAACGGAAAGCTGAAGTTCTAAATTTAACCTTTAAGAAATCTTTCACGCAGGAGGACTGCACAAATGTACCATCATTTGATCAACGTACTAATTCCGAAATGGGGGACATAGCAATAGGTATTTCCGGTGTAGAGAAGCAGCTGAGAGAGCCAAATACGAAAAAGTCTGCTGGTCCGGATGGAATACCAGTTCGGTTTTACAAAGACTATTCTGCGGCGTTGGCCCCCTACTTAGCTTGCATTTACAGCGAATCTTTAATTCAGCACAAAGTTCCTAGTGATTGGAAAAAAGCACAAGTGACTCCTGTTTATAAGAAAGGAAAGAGAACTGACCCATACAATTATAGGCCAATATCGTTGACATCAGTTTCCTCTAGAATTTTGGAGCATATTCTCAGTTTGAATATAGTAAATTTCCTTGAAACGGAAAAGCTTCTTTCCATGAATCAGCACGAGTTTAGGAAACATCGTTCATGTGAAACTCAGCTTGCCCTTATCTCACATGACATCTTGGGAGCCATGGACGAAGGGCAACAGGCGGATAGTGTTTTTCTCAACTTCAAAAAGGCGTTCGACGCGGTGCCATACTGCAGACTGCTAACGAAGATACGAGCTTATGGAATAGGTTCACAGATTTGTGACTGGCTGGAACCCTTCCTAAGTAACAGAACGCAGTACGTTGTTCTCGACGGCGAGTGTTCATCAGAGACGAGTGTATCGTCAGGCGTGCCCCAGGGGAGTGTGATAGGACCGCTATTCTTTTCTATCTATATAAATGATCTGATGGACAGAGTAAGTTGTAATTTGCGGCTGTTTGCTGATGATGCTGTGGTGTGTGGGAGGGTGTCGTCTGTAACTGACTGTAATAGCATACAGGTTGACTTAGACAAAATTTCTAGTTGGTGCGAAGAATGGCAGCTAGCTCTCAATGTAGAAAAATGTAAGGTGATGCGAATGAGTAAAAAAAACAATCCTATAATGTTCGAATACAGCATTAGTAGTGAGCTCCTTGATGCTGTCGCGTCGTTCAAATATCTAGGCGTAACGTTGCAGAGCGATATGAAATGGAACGAGCATGTAAGGACAGTTGTGAGTAAGGCAGACAGCCGACTTCGGTTTATTGGGAGAATTTTGGGAAGATGTACTTCACCTGTAAAGGAGACCGCGTATAAAACGCTTGTACGACCACGTCTTGAGTATTGCTCAAGTATTTGGGACCCGCAGCAGATCGGTTTGAAGGGAGACATAGAGGCGGTTCAGAGGCGAGCAGCTAGATTTGTTACCGCAGGTTCGACCAATGCGCGAGTGTCACGGAAATGCTTCGGCAACTCAATTGGGGATCGCTGGAAGAAAGACGACGTTCTTTTCGTGAATTTCTGTTAAGTAAATTTAGAGGGCCGGAATTTGAAGCTGAGTGTAGTACGATCTTGTTGCCGCCTACTTACATTTCGCGTAAAGATCACAAAGACAAGATAAGAGAAATCAGGGCTCGTACGGAGGCATATAGGCATTCTTTTTTTCCTCGTTCAATTTGGGAGTGGAATAGGAAAGGAAATGCCTAGTAGTGGTACAGTGTACCCTCCGCCACGCACCTTACGGTGAATTGCGGAGTATGTATGTAGATGTAGATGTAGATGTAGATGTAGAAACCAATCTCCGGACTGAAGACCACAACACACACACACACATATTATATAACAAAAAAAATGTTTTATTATTAATAGACGTCGTGAAACTCATGAAGAGACAGTGACTCTCACAAAAACATTAAAGAGACAGAACGCTTCACCACTGCAGAACAGGAACAAAAAATTGATGTTAAAGTTGGCACAGATAACTAAATTAAAGAAACAGAATCTGAAGAGGAGATCAGAGTAGTTGAAAAACAACTAGCACCGCTAAAATCAATTATTTCAGCAGTACGGCAAAGCAAATGCAAGCGCTTACAGGCAAACGTTGTGCTAGACCTGCCAACAAGAAAATTGCATTCCATAGATTTTTTCGGTGCAGAAAACGAGGAAGAAGGTGCAAAAAACAATTCGAAACCCTTAATTCGAGAGCCTTAGTATCGCCACCAGCCTCTTGCAAGACGTTCGTAATGATCAGAATTCATAAAATTAAACATTCGTGTATTTGTAGTTTAACGAAACTTGATAAAATACTTTTAGTTCTTTGATTATTGACTGTATTTAGAGTTTGTTTTGTGATGCTTTTCGTGAACACTAAGTGTGCAATGTTTTATGTGAATCCTAGTTAAATGTGTGATGCTTTTTGTGAACACAAGTGAAATGTACTCTCAGCAAATACATTGTCGTTTGTCACACATCGGAATTAAATCCCGCTTTGTTTGCTGTTTACTGCTACAATAAGGTATGTTTAAATATACATTTTTCTCGAATAAGTTTTCAAAATTCACTTTATCGTAATTTCTACTTATGAAGGATTCGCAGTCATGTAACATACTTCCAGAAACTACCATTTTCGCCTTTGAGTGTTAACTTTGCAGTAATTTGATGCAGCAGTTCTGTGATAGTTGCAGATATTTTATCAATGGATCATATTTTGTGGTGATTTCAGACAGGTCACGTATACATTGTTTTATAAAAAATATACAGTTTTTCATAGTGATGCCCTTCTTTTCTTTTACATGTATTTGTACTTCCTATGAAATTAGTTCTGAACAAAGCGATAGGCTGATAACTTCAAATTTCCCGCGTATCGTTTGGAGATACGCAGCGGGAGCCATCTGAGTGTTCGAACAGTTCGATGTTGTATCGAGTTCTCCGCGATATCGGGAAATCTCGAGCATGTTCGAACGCAAGTATCGTATGCCCAGTCCTACTGGACGCTATTCGGTTAACATCTCGGTGAAAGTGCTCCGTCATTACCTGGATTATGGTGCGTAACTTGCTAGTTTTTTCGCGTCCAAAGTGCGTCAACATGCTTAAGATTCCGTATGGATTGTCGGGTAGAAAAAGTCCGGCATTTTTACCTGAATTGTGACTTTATTTGTTCAACAATGAAACCGCGTGGCGTACTATGCAGATTGTGGACGTTTCACTTTTCATATATCTATAGCATTGAGCGAGCATTTAAACACTAACAGTTGTGCGAGTACTTTTTTTTTTTTTTTTTTTTTTTTTTTTTTTTTTTTTTTTTTTTACCGTATCCGAATTTACCATAAACCGGCACTCGTTACGAATTCTGCTGTGAATGGTGATTTAGTAGTTATCGCAACGTAGTACGGGTTTGGCAGCGGATTGAATGAAAATTCAGGTTTCAAATAATAACCCCAATTAATTGAAAACTAGTGTCTAACTTATTTCTAATAGAACCCGTCCATTATGAACATTTTTTTAAAGAAAAATGCTACTGGTTAAAAACATAGTACCGTAATTTTTTCCACACAGCTTTTACAGCGGAGCTATAATATTAGTTTTCGGCCAGGTGGAATGCTGCAGAAGAAGATTTATCAATGGGTGAGTGAAAAAACAAACTCTCACGGTAGGACAAAACCAGGTTGCTGAATTGCAATAGCTAATAGGGGTATTCATAAAGCAATTGCTTACAGCTTGGAAAAGGTCACGCCACTCCACTGCTTCCAAGAGAATGAGACAGCAAAAAAACAAAGGGTGGCGATCACAAATCTGGTGCAAGTTAGCTCTGTAGTAAATCTTACGTCTTTAGTCTGGACTACTTTAGTAACTTCCTTCAGCTGTAGCACTTCCTTTTCGTAACTGTTAGAGGTATGTTCAAATATTCAAATGTTTGTATAGTCGATGGGACTTAACTACGGGGTCATCAGTCGCTAAACTTACAAACTACTTATGAACTACTTACGAACTAAGACGGCACAAATATCCATGCCCGAGGGGGGATTCGAACCCCCGACCGTAGTAGCCGTGCAGTCCGTGACTGGAGCGCCTTAGTCCGCGGCCGACTGTTAGAGATAGGGCGACCAAATTTTGATCTCAATTTTAAGGAAGATGACCAAAATCCAACTATAAAGATTAGGGAGATTTCGTTGCAATAAATGTCAACTGTGCAAGTACAGTCTTAGACCGAACGCCGATGAGGCCAAACCGAATCATTCACGTAGGTGGCCAATAAAGTCGACCGCCCCTCAGAATTGTAAGTCCGGCGATATGCATGGTCTGACAACACTGTAGAATGGGAAAGTGTCTGGAGGAGGTGTTTTCCCCTTGTTAGTGAGCTGGCGAAGTGTATGAGGTTGTGGTAGACCTCCTGTATTTTGAGTATCAGGTCACTAGTTCGAATCCACTAGCTCCACAATATTTTTACACTATTTCACTGACTGCTTATGTTATCAGTCTGAGGAAACCGCATACTTCCTAACCCACCAGTAATAGCGAAAACTTCCAGAAATAATTGCGCAAAAACAGCAAAAGCCAGCACACGTATGCTGATGCAATAGCTCCGTACTTAGCTATCATTTACAACCGATCACTCAGCGAAAGATCCGTACCCAAAGACTGGAAAGTTGTCCAAGTTACTCCAATATTCAAGAAAGGCAATAGGAGTGATTACAGGCCTATCTCATTGACGTCGATTTGCAGTAGCATTTTGGAACATATACTTTGTTCGAATATTATGAACTACCTCGAAGAGAACGACCTATTAACCAATAGTCAACACGGATTCAGAAAGTATCGGTCTTGCGAAACACAGCTTGCTCTTTATTCACATGAAGTGTTAAGTGCCATCGACAGGGGATCTCAAATCGATTCCATATTTCTGGATTTCAGGAAGGCTTTTGACACTGTACCCCACAAACGGCTTCTTATGAAATTGCGTGCTTATGGAATATCTCCCCAATTGTGCGGTTGGATTCACGATTTCCTATCAGAAAGAACACAGTTCGTTGTAATTGACGGTAAGTCATCGAGTAAAACTGAAGTGATATCTGGCGTTCCACAGGGAAGCGTTATAGGTCCCCTACTCTTCCTCATGTTTATAAACGAATTAGGAGACAATCTGAATAGCTCCCTTAGATTGTTCGCGGATGATGCTGTCGTTTATCGGTTAGTGAAGTCAACAGAGGATCAAAAGCAACTGCAAAGCGATTTAGACAAAATTTCTGCATGGTGCGAAAATTGGCAATTGACACTAAACAAAGAAAAGTGTGAAGTAATACACATGACCACTAAAAGAAATCCGCTGAACTTTGATTACGCGATAAATCAGTCAAACCTTAAGGTCGTAGATTCTACCAAATACCTAGGAGTTACAATTACGAACAACTTTGACTGGAGAGAACACACAGAAAATATTGTGGGGAAGGCGAACCAAAGGTTACGTTTCATCGGCAGAACGCTTCGAAGATGCACCAGCTCCACCAAACAGACTGACTACATCACACTTGTGCGTCCTCTTCTGGAGTACTGTTGCCCCTTGTGGGACCCTCACCAGGTGGGATTGACGGAAGACATTGAGAAGGTTCAGAGAAGGGCAGCTCGTTTTGTTCTATCACGTTACGGGGGGGGGGGGGGGGGGGAAGCGTCACGGAAATGTTGCACGAATTGGGGTGGAAATCATTAAAAGAAAGACGTTATTCATTGCGGCGTGATCTGTTTGCGAAGTTTCAATCACCGACTTTTAGTTCTGAATGTGAAAATATTTTGCTAGCACCCACCTACTTAGGGAGACATGACCATCCCAATAAAATAAGAGAAATCAGATCGAAAACGGAACGATTTAGGTGTTCTTTCTTCCCGCGCGCTATTAGAGAATGGAACGGTAGAGAAAAGTTATGAAAGTGGTTAATAAAACCTCTGCCAGGCACTTGAGTGTGATTTGCAGAGTATCGATGTAGACGTATACGTCAGCCGCCTACTGACCAGGTGACAGCGGCGCAGCGCTGCGAGTCTGTTTAACAAACGTATTTCAAATTCGGAAGCTTGTAAATGTACGACGGGACTTGAGTGGTTATTAGTAGGGATGGAATGTGAGGCGCAGCGACTCGCTGCTCGAGCGCACCGAGAATTTCCGGAACTGCAGGCGCTCAAGCAGTTGGAGAAGTGGCGCGTCACGCTCGCCTGGTTGAAAGGACATGCGTCACTCGGCGATAAATACCGAGAGGGCCACCGGAAGTTACCAGAGGGTCAATTTAGATCGACTATCGAGTTTGGTGGTCGAATCATGGCACTCGACGCCGTGATCACAACATACACGTAAATAAACAGACGAGCATGTAAGGACAGTTGTGAGTAAGGCGGACAGCCGACTTCGGCTTATTGGGAGAATTTTGGGAAGATGTACTTCACCTGTAAAGGAGACCGCGTATAAAACGCTTTTACGACCACGTATTGAGTATTGCTCAAGTATTTGGGACCCGCAGCAGATCGGTTTGAAGGAAGACATAGAGGCGGTTCAGAGGCGAGCAGCTAGATTTGTTACCGGTAGGTTCGACCAATGCGCGAGTGTCACGGAAATGCTCCGGCAACTCAACTAGGGATCGCTGGAAGAAAGACGACGTTCTTTTCGTGAATTTCTGTTGAGTAAATTTAGAGGGCCGGAATTTGAAGCTGAGTGTAGTACGATCTTGCTGCCGCCTACTTACATTTCGCGTAAAGATCACAAAGACAAGATAAGAGAAATTAGGGCTCGTACGGAGGCATATAGGCATTCTTTTTTTCCTCGTTCAATTTGGGAGTGGAATAGGAAAGGAAATGCCTAGTAGTGGTACAGTGTACCCTCCGCCATGCACCTTATGGTGAATTGCGGAGTATGTATGTAGATGTAGATGTAGACGATTTGTGACATGCACGAATATGAATTTTGTTGCAACTCGTTTCACTCGAAGATGATGTTAGGTTCATACCTAATCACAAACTCGTAGATCGCTACTTATTCGGAAATAAACTGCGAACTTTTTTCTTTTAAGGCGATGCCAGGTACCTGACATCATTTGGTTTTAAATTCACATTTATGATTCCAGCGTGTATTACTGTATACGGTGCTGCTACATGTTGGGTACAGTAAAGTAAACCAGGATCATTTTGGTATGTTGACCACGGAATAGGTTTTACTTTTCTGTATTGTTCGTATCCGTGCAATAATGCAGTAAATTTTCGATATGTGCTTAATTACGGAACTTGAAATCTGTTTTGTGAAACTAAATGTACAGTCATGTGCCAATGACATGTTTCTGAGGCATGTCTGACAATTTAAAATTGTTATGTGGCACATGAAAATGGATTTTTCAACAGAAATCTTAACTGTGAATTACAAATAGTCGATGACAATCTAATGTCCTTAAAAATATATATATGAATTATCCTCTACAAATGAAAATGATCAAGCAGACACCTATTTAGCTACAAGGAATAATATAAATGTCAATGGTACTGTACTCCTTTCACTGACAGTAACTAAAGTTGTTTTCTAATGTTTATGCCTGATTACCGCACCCGAAAATCGGCACATATTCGTTATAAACAGCTAACTGTTTGTGAAAAGGCAGAATTTAAATGTCAGTTGCAGGTTTCACCTGCAGTGATTTAAACTTTCTTCTTGGGTTCCTACCTTAATAGAAACTCGGAAATCGCAACGTATTCCGAAATAGATCACCAGCAACGTCTTTGTGAGAAGGAAGAATGTAAATAACATTCATTTCAGTCGCACAAATTTAACCTGTACTGTTAGGTTCCTGCATAACGAGACACTTTGATGTCGCAAAGTTCCAGGGGCAGAAGAGCCGATGAAGAAATCAAAAACATGGTCTTCCATAGGGTATGATAGGCAATCGTCTCCAAAACCGGAGATTTTTCGTGAAGTTCCAGAGGCAGAAAAGCCGATGGAGAAATCAAAAACATGGTCTTACATAGGGTATGATAGACAATCTTCTCCAAAACCGGAGATTTTTCGTGAAGTTCCAGGGGCAGAAGAGCCGATGGAGAAATCAAAAACATGGTCTTCCACAGGGTATGATAGGCAATCGTCTCCAAAACCGGAGATTTTTCGTAAAGTTCCAGGGACAGAAAAGCCGCTGGAGAAATCAAAAACATGGTCTTCCACAGGGTATGATAGACAATCTTCTCCAAAACCGGAGATTTTTCGTGAAGTTCCAGGGGCAGAAGAGCCGATGGAGAAATCAAAACATGGTCTTACATAGGGCATGATAGACAATCTTCTCCAAAACCGGAGATTTTTCGTGAAGTTCCAGGAGCAGAAGAGCCGATGGAGAAATCAAAAACATGGTCTTCCATAGGGTATGATAGGCAATCGTCTCCAATCCCGGAGACTTTTCGTGGAGTTCCAGGGCCAGAAAAGCCGATGGAGAAATCAAAACCATGGTCTTCCATAGGGTATGATAGGCTATCTTCTCCAAAACCGGAGATTTTTCATGGAGTTCCAGGGGCAGAAGAACCGATGGAGAAATCAAAAACATGGTCTTCCACAGGGTATGATAGGCAATCGTCTCCAAAACCGGACATTTTTCGTGGAGTTTCAGGGGCAGAAAAGCCGATGGAGAAATCAAAACATTGTCTTACATAGGGTATGATAGACAATCTTCTCCAAAACCGGAGATTTTTCGTGAAGTTCCAGGGGCAGAATAGCCGATGGAGAAATCAAGAACATGGTCTTCCATAGGGTATGATAGGCAGTCGTCTCCAAAACCGGAGATTTTTCGTAAAGTTCCAGGGGCAGAAAAGCCGATGGAGAAATCAAAAACATGGTCTTACATAGGGTATGATAGACAATCTTCTCCAAAACCGGAGATTTTTCGTGAAGTTCCAGGGGCAGAAGAGCCGATGGAGAAATCAAAACATGGTCTTACATAGGGTATGATAGACAATCTTCTCCAAAACCGGAGATTTTTCGTGAAGTTCCAGGGGCAGATGAGCTGATGGAGAAATCTAAAACATGGTCTTCCATAGGGTATGATAGGCAATCGTCTCCAAAACCGGAGATTTTTCGTAAATTTCCAGGGGCAGAAAAGCCGATGGAGAAATCAAAAACATGGTCTTCAACAGGGTATGATAGGCAATCGTCTCCAAAACCGGAGATTTTTCGTAAAGTTCCAGGGACAGAAAAGCCGCTGGAGAAATCAAAAACATGGTCTTCCACAGGGTATGATAGACAATCGTCTCCAAAACCGGAGATTTTTCGTGAAGTTCCAGGGGCAGAAGAGCCGATGGAGAAATCAAAAACATGGTCTTCCATAGGGTATGATAGGCAATCGTCTCCAAAACCGGAGATTTTTCGTAAAGTTCCAGGGACAGAAAAGCCGATGGAGAAATCAAAACATGGTCTTACATAGGGCATGATAGACAATCTTCTCCAAAACCGGAGATTTTTCGTGAAGTTCCAGGAGCAGAAGAGCCGATGGAGAAATCAAAAACATGGTCTTCCACAGGGTATGATAGGCAATCGTCTCCAAAACCGGACATTTTTCGTGGAGTTTCAGGGGCAGAAAAGCCGATGGAGAAATCAAAACATTGTATTACATAGAGTATGATAGACAATCTTCTCCAAAACCGGAGATTTTTCATGGAATTCCAGGGGCAGAAGAACCGATGGAGAAATCAAAAACATGGTCTTCCACAGGGTATGATAGGCAATCGTCTCCAAAACCGGACATTTTTCGTGGAGTTTCAGGGGCAGAAAAGCCGATGGAGAAATCAAAACATTGTATTACATAGGGTATGATAGACAATCTTCTCCAAAACCGGAGATTTTTCGTGAAGTTCCAGGGGCAGAAGAGCCGATGGAGAAATCAAGAACATGGTCTTCCACAGGGTATGATAGGCAGTCGTCTCCAAAACCGGAGATTTTTCGTGAAGTTCCAGGGGCAGAAGAGCCGATGGAGAAAACAAAACATGGTCTTACATAGGGTATGATAGACAATCTTCTCCAAAACCGGAGATTTTTCGTGAAGTTCCAGGGGCAGAAGAGCTGATGGAGAAATCTAAAACATGGTCTTCCATAGGGTATGATAGGCAATCGTCTCCAAAACCGGAGATTTTTCGTAAATTTCCAGGGGCAGAAAAGCCGATGGAGAAATCAAAAACATGGTCTTCCACAGGGTATGATAGGCAATCGTCTCCAAAACCGGAGATTTTTCGTAAAGTTCCAGGGACAGAAAAGCCGCTGGAGAAATCAAAAACATGGTCTTCCACAGGGTATGATAGACAATCTTCTCCAAAACTTGAGATTTTTCGTGAAGTTCCATAGGCAGAAAAGTCGATGGATAAATCAAAAACATGGTCTTACATAGGGTATGATAGACAATCTTCTCCAAAACCGGAGATTCTTCGTGAAGTTCCGGGGGCAGAAGAGCCGATGGAGAAATCAAAAACATGGTCTTCCATAGGGTATGATAGGGAATCGTCTCCAAAATCGGAGATTATTCGTAAAGTTCCAGGGACAGAAAAGCCGCTGGAGAAATCAAAAACATGGTCTTCCACAGGGTATGATAGACAATCGTCTCCAAAACCGGAGATTTTTCGTGAAGTTCCAGGGGCAGAAGAGCCGATGGAGAAATCAAAAACATGGTCTTCCATAGGGTATGATAGGCAATCGTCTCCAAAACCGGAGATTTTTCGTAAAGTTCCAGGGACAGAAAAGCCGATGGAGAAATCAAAACATGGTCTTACATAGGGCATGATAGACAATCTTCTCCAAAACCGGAGATTTTTCGTGAAGTTCCAGGAGCAGAAGAGCCGATGGAGAAATCAAAAACATGGTCTTCCACAGGGTATGATAGGCAATCGTCTCCAAAACCGGACATTTTTCGTGGAGTTTCAGGGGCAGAAAAGCCGATGGAGAAATCAAAACATTGTATTACATAGAGTATGATAGACAATCTTCTCCAAAACCGGAGATTTTTCATGGAATTCCAGGGGCAGAAGAACCGATGGAGAAATCAAAAACATGGTCTTCCACAGGGTATGATAGGCAATCGTCTCCAAAACCGGACATTTTTCGTGGAGTTTCAGGGGCAGAAAAGCCGATGGAGAAATCAAAACATTGTATTACATAGGGTATGATAGACAATCTTCTCCAAAACCGGAGATTTTTCGTGAAGTTCCAGGGGCAGAAGAGCCGATGGAGAAATCAAGAACATGGTCTTCCACAGGGTATGATAGGCAGTCGTCTCCAAAACCGGAGATTTTTCGTGAAGTTCCAGGGGCAGAAGAGCCGATGGAGAAAACAAAACATGGTCTTACATAGGGTATGATAGACAATCTTCTCCAAAACCGGAGATTTTTCGTGAAGTTCCAGGGGCAGAAGAGCTGATGGAGAAATCTAAAACATGGTCTTCCATAGGGTATGATAGGCAATCGTCTCCAAAACCGGAGATTTTTCGTAAATTTCCAGAGGCAGAAAAGCCGATGGAGATATCAAAAACATGGTCTTCCACAGGGTATGATAGGCAATCGTCTCCAAAACCGGAGATTTTTCGTAAAGTTCCAGGGACAGAAAAGCCGCTGGAGAAATCAAAAACATGGTCTTCCACAGGGTATGATAGACAATCTTCTCCAAAACTTGAGATTTTTCGTGAAGTTCCATAGGCAGAAAAGTCGATGGATAAATCAAAAACATGGTCTTACATAGGGTATGATAGACAATCTTCTCCAAAACCGGAGATTCTTCGTGAAGTTCCGGGGGCAGAAGAGCCGATGGAGAAATCAAAAACATGGTCTTCCATAGGGTATGATAGGCAATCGTCTCCAAAATCGGAGATTATTCGTAAAGTTCCAGGGACAGAAAAGCTGCTGGAGAAATCAAAAACATGGTCTTCCACAGGGTATGATAGACAATCTTCTCCAAAACCGGAGATTTTTCGTGAAGTTCCAGGTGCAGAAGAGCCGATGGAGAAATCAAAACATGGTCTTACATAGGGCATGATAGACAATCTTCTCCAAAACCGGAGATTTTTCGTGAAGTTCTAGGAGCAGAAGAGCCGATGGAGAAATCAAAAACATGGTCTTCCATAGGGTATGATAGGCAATCGTCTCCAATCCCGGAGACTTTTCGTGGAGTTCCAGGGCCAGAAAAGCCGATGGAGAAATCAAAACCATGGTCTTCCATAGGGTATGATAGGCAATCTTCTCCAAAACCGGAGATTTTTCATGGAGTTCCAGGGGCAGAAGAACCGATGGAGAAAACAAAAACATGGTCTTCCACAGGGTATGATAGGCAATCGTCTCCAAAACCGGACATTTTTCGTGGAGTTTCAGGGGCAGAAAAGCCGATGGAGAAATCAAAACATTGTCTTACATAGGGTATGATAGACAATCTTCTCCAAAACCGGAGATTTTTCGTGAAGTTCCAGGGGCAGAAGAGCCGATGGAGAAATCAAAAACATGGTCTTCCATAGGGTATGATAGGCAGTCGTCTCCAAAACCGGAGATTTTTCGTGAAGTTCCAGGGGCAGAAAAGCCGATGGAGAAATCAAAAACATGGTCTTACATAGGGTATGATAGACAATCTTCTCCAAAACCGGAGATTTTTCGTGAAGTTCCAGGGGCAGAAGAGCTGATGGAGAAATCAAAACATGGTCTTACATAGGGTATGATAGACAATCTTCTCCAAAACCGGAGATTTTTCGTGAAGTTCCAGGGGCAGAAGAGCTGATGGAGAAATCTAAAACATGGTCTTCCATAGGGTATGATAGGCAATCGTCTCCAAAACCGGAGATTTTTCGTAAATTTCCAGGGGCAGAAAAGCCGATGGAGAAATCAAAAACATGGTCTTCCACAGGGTATGATAGGCAATCGTCTCCAAAACCGGAGATTTTTCGTAAAGTTCCAGGGACAGAAAAGCCGCTGGAGAAATCAAAAACATGGTCTTCCACAGGGTATGATAGACAATCTTCTCCAAAACCTGAGATTTTTCGTGAAGTTCCAGAGGCAGAAAAGCCGATGGAGAAATCAAAAACATGGTCTTACATAGGGTATGATAGACAATCTTCTCCAATCCTGGAGACTTATCGTGGAGTTCCAGGGCCAGAAAAGCCGATGGAGAAATCAAAACCATGGTCTTCAATAGGGCATGATAGGCAATCTTCTCCAAAATCGGAGATTTTTCATGGAGTTCCAGGGGCAGAAGAACCGATGGAGAAATCAAAAACATGGTCTTCCACAGGGTATGATAGGCAATCGGCTCCAAAACCAGACATTTTTCGTGAAGTTCCAGGGGCAGAAAAGACGATGGAGAAATCAAAAACATGGTCTTGCATAGGGTATGATAGACAATCTTCTCCAAAACCGGAGATTTTTCGTGAAGTTCCAGGGGCAGAAGAGCCGATGGAGAAATCAAAACATGGTCTTACATAGGGTATGATAGACAATCTTCTCCAAAACCGGAGGTTTTTCGTGAAGTTCCAGGGACGGAAGAGCCGATGGAGAAATCAAAAACATGGTCTTCCATAGGGTATGATAGGCAATCGTCTCCAAAACCGGAGATTTTTCGTGGAGTTTCAGGGGCAGAAAAGCCGATGGAGAAATCAAAACCGTCTTCCACAGGGTATGATAGGCAATCTTCTCCAAAACCGGAGATTTTTCATGTAGTTTCAGGGGCAGAAGAGCTGATGAAGAAATCAAAAACATGGTCTTCCATAGGGTATGATAGGCAATCGTCTCCAAAACCGGACACTTTTCGTGGAGTTCCAGGGCCAGGAAAGCCGATGGAGAAAACAAAAACATGGTCTTCCATAGGGTATGATAGACAATCTTCTCCAAAACCGGAGATTTTTCGTGGAGTTCCAGGGGCAGAAGAGCCGATGGAGAAATCAAAAACATGGTCTTCCATAGGGTATGATAGGCAATCGTCTCCAAAACCGGAGATTTTTCGCAAAGTTCCAGGGGCAGAAAAGCCGATGGAGAAATCAAAACATGGTCTTCCACAGGGTATGATAGGCAATCTTCTCCAAAACCGGAGATTTTTCATGTAGTTTCAGGGGCAGAAGAGCTGATGAAGAAATCAAAAACATGGTCTTCCATAGGGTATGATAGGCAATCGTCTCCAAAACCGGAGACTTTTCGTGGAGTTCCAGGGCCAGGAAAGCCGATGGAGAAAACAAAAACATGGTCTTCCATAGGGTATGATAGACAATCTTCTCCAAAACCGGTGATTTTTCGTGGAGTTCCAGGGGCAGAAGAGCCGATGGAGAAATCAAAACATGGTCTTACATAGGGTATGATAGACAATCTTCTCCAAAATCGGAGATTTTTCATGGAGTTCCAGGGGCAGAAGAACCGATGGAGAAATCAAAAACATGGTCTTCCACAGGGTATGATAGGCAATCGGCTCCAAAACCAGACATTTTTCGTGAAGTTCCAGGGGCAGAAAAGACGATGGAGAAATCAAAAACATGGTCTTGCATAGGGTATGATAGACAATCTTCTCCAAAACCGGAGATTTTTCGTGAAGTTCCAGGGGCAGAAGAGCCGATGGAGAAATCAAAACGTGGTCTTACATAGGGTATGATAGACAATCTTCTCCAAAACCGGAGATTTTTCGTGAAGTTCCAGGAGCAGAAGAGCCGATGGAGAAATCAAAAACATGGTCTTCCATAGGGTATGATAGGCTATCGTCTCCAATCCTGGAGACTTATCGTGGAGTTCCAGGGCCAGAAAAGCCGATGGAGAAATCAAAACCATGGTCTTCAATAGGGCATGATAGGCAATCTTCTCCAAAACCGGAGATTTTTCATGGAGTTCCAGGGGCAGAAGAACCGATGGAGAAATCAAAAACATGGTCTTCCACAGGGTATGATAGGCAATCGGCTCCAAAACCGGACATTTTTCGTGAAGTTCCAGGGGCAGAAAAGCCGATGGAGAAATCAAAAACATGGTCTTACATAGGGTATGATAGACAATCTTCTCCAAAACCGGAGATTTTTCGTGAAGTTCCAGGGGCAGAAGAGCCGATGGAGAAATCAAAACATGGTCTTACATAGGGTATGATAGACAATCTTCTCCAAAACCGGAGGTTTTTCGTGAAGTTCCAGGGACGGAAGAGCCGATGGAGAAATCAAAAACATGGTCTTCCATAGGGTATGATAGGCAATCGTCTCCAAAACCGGAGATTTTTCGTGGAGTTTCAGGGGCAGAAAAGCCGATGGAGAAATCAAAACCGTCTTCCACAGGGTATGATAGGCAATCTTCTCCAAAACCGGAGATTTTTCATGTAGTTTCAGGGGCAGAAGAGCTGATGAAGAAATCAAAAACATGGTCTTCCATAGGGTATGATAGGCAATCGTCTCCAAAACCGGACACTTTTCGTGGAGTTCCAGGGCCAGGAAAGCCGATGGAGAAAACAAAAACATGGTCTTCCATAGGGTATGATAGACAATCTTCTCCAAAACCGGAGATTTTTCGTGGAGTTCCAGGGGCAGAAGAGCCGATGGAGAAATCAAAACATGGTCTTACATAGGGTATGATAGACAATCTTCTCCAAAACCGGAGGTTTTTCGTGAAGTTCCAGGGACAGAAGAGCCGATGGAGAAATCAAAAACATGGTCTTCCATAGGGTATGATAAGCAATCGTCTCCAAAACCGGAGATTTTTCGCAAAGTTCCAGGGGCAGAAAAGCCGATGGAGAAATCAAAACATGGTCTTCCACAGGGTATGATAGGCAATCTTCTCCAAAACCGGAGATTTTTCATGTAGTTCCAGGGGCAGAAGAGCCGATGGAGAAATCAAAAACATGGTCTTCCATAGGGTATGATAGGCAATCGTCTCCAAAACCGGAGACTTTTCGTGGAGTTCCAGGGCCAGGAAAGCCGATGGAGAAAACAAAAACATGGTCTTCCATAGGGTATGATAGACAATCTTCTCCAAAACCGGTGATTTTTCGTGGAGTTCCAGGGGCAGAAGAGCCGATGGAGAAATCAAAACATGGTCTTACATAGGGTATGATAGACAATCTTCTCCAAAACCGGAGGTTTTTCGTGAAGTTCCAGGGACAGAAGAGCTGATGGAGAAATCAAAAACATGGTCTTCCATAGGGTATGATAGTCAATCGTCTCCAAAACCGGAGATTTTTCGCAAAGTTCCAGGGGCAGAAAAGCCGATGGAGAAATCAAAAACATGGTCTTCCACGGGGTATGATAGGCAATCGTCTCCAAAACCGGAGATTTTTCGTGGAGTTTCAGGGGCAGAAAAGCCGATGGAGAAATCAAAACATGGTCTTCCACAGGGTATGATAGGCAATCTTCTCCAAAACCGGAGATTTTTCATGTAGTTTCAGGGGCAGAAGAGCTGATGAAGAAATCAAAAACATGGTCTTCCATAGGGTATGATAGGCAATCGTCTCCAAAACCGGAGACTTTTCGTGGAGTTCCAGGGCCAGGAAAGCTGATGGAGAAAACAAAAACATGGTCTTCCATAGGGTATGATAGACAATCTTCTCCAAAACCGGAGATTTTTCGTGAAGTTCCAGGGGCAGAAGAGCCGATGGAGAAATCAAAAACATGGTCTTCCACAGGGTATGAGAGGCAATCGTCTTCAAAACCGGAGATTTTTCGTGGAGCTCCAGTGGCAGAAATGCCGATGGATAAATAGAAAACAATGTCTTCCACAGGGTAGGATCAAATGTTTGTAATTCTATCGGACCAAACTGCGTGCTCATCAGTCCGTAGCTTACAAACTACTTAAACCTAGGTAAACTAACCTAAGGACAGCACACACACCCATGCCCCGGGGAGGACTCGAACCTCCACGGCGAGCAACCTCGCGCTCCGCAGCGAGATGCTTTAGACCGCTCGGCTTTTCCACCGCGGCTTATGTGTTTGTTTCTGTGTACGTATTGCATACAAATCTACAGTTTTGTTCCAATCTTCATGAAATTTTGTAAGCGTCAGCTGCAATCCATAAGGACGGTAGCCGTAAGAATAACATACAACACATAGTTTACGAGATATTACGTCAAAATGAGATGCGCGAAAAACTGCTGCATTAGGAAATAATGAGAAGCGTGAAGTCGTCCACATGAGTACGAAAAGAAATCCGTTAAACTTTGTTTACAAGATAAATCAATCGAATGTGAAGGCCGCAAACTCCTCTAAATACCTGAGAATTACTATTACATCAGACTTAAACTGGAAAGAACACGTAGATAATGTCGTAGGAAACGCGAACCAGAGACTGCGTTTTATTGGCAGAACGCTTAAAAGATGCAACAAAACTACTAAAGAGACTGCATACACTACCCTTGTCCGTCCTCATTTGGAGTATTGCTGCCCAGTATGGGATCCTTTTCAGGTATTGACGGAGGACATCGAAAGAGTCCAAAGGAGGGCAGCTCGTTTCCTATTGTCACGATGCAGGGGAGACAGCGTTACAGAAATGATACAGGATCTGTGATGGGAATCATTATAACAACGGCACTTATCGCTGCGGCGTGGGCTGCTTACGAAACTACAATCGCCAAAATTCTCCTCCGAATGCGAAAGTATATTGTTAACTCTCACTTGCATAGGTAGAAACGATCATCAGAATAAAATACGAGAAATCAGAGCTCGAACGGAGAGATTTAGGAGTTCTTTTTTCCCGCGCGCTATTTGAGAATGGAATGGTAGATGAATAGTATAAAGGTGGTTCGATGAACCCTCTGCCAGGCACTTAAATGTGATTTGCAGAGTATCCCATGTAGATGTAGATGTAGATTCGGAAAAAAAAACACCTGCCGAATACTGTATAGCATACTTGTAATGTAATAAGATTATGTTCCAAGATTCTGTTACGAAAGAAAAAGTATTTCAGTTCTCACAGGACTAGAAACAAAAAATTTTCTTATCGTAGATTACAACCTTTTGTATCCCATCCTCGTCGCCACTTTTGTGTCCCAGCCTCGTCGCCGCTTTTGTGTCTCGTTTCCGTGGTAGGTGTCGGTGGCCGAGTAGAAAAGTACCGACACAGGAATAAAGGATGCACGCTTGTGCAGGTACGGAGGTGAGCAGCCAGTGGGACAGGAGTAACTAGAAACACTAGAGTAAATTAGAACGAGATATGTATTTCATAGAGAATTATTAATACTTAACTTTTACATAGCTCAGTACTGCAGAAGGCTGATACATAGTTGATCTAGAGGCCTGCCTAGTGCCTATCCGATAGCCAAGTCTTCACTGGTGCCTATCTGATTCCGAAGTGTTAACTGGTTCCTATCTCAGTCCCAAGTGAACGATGTCGTTCAGTGGTGGCCACGAGCGGAGTTGTAGCAGAGGGCGCTCGTGGCTGACGTCGTAAGAACGCCGCGCCGTGCGTGCATGGCGGCGCGCGGCGAAAGTAGGTGGCGCGCACTTTAGACTTGTGGGACACCACACAACCTAACACATCTAACCACATTACCAAACTGATACCATAGCCAGAGTTGGAGATTTCTAATCATATGTCTTGCTTTCGGTTTCATCATTGCATCACTGATAGATTTTTGTTCTTCATTGACATTTAATGTACTATGGTGGAGCGTGAGTGATAAATCTTCAATGTACTATCGCCTTAAAATGGTATATTGTCATGACTTGCATTTCATATTTCGTCTGCAAAACAGAGACCGCAGGCACTACTGCTCCAAGTGAGCATAGAGACAATTCAACGGAACTTCCGGTGGCACTCTCGATATTTAGCGTCCACTACAAGCGTGTGTCCCCCAAATATACCGCCGGAGAGGTCCAGAGATAGAAATGAGCGAAGCCGATGGATGCCACTCCGGAAATAGATTATGGTACGTGATTAGGGATGGCGGTTATCGCTGAAACAACCGGTTTTCGGTTATACCGGTTCTTTTCATCTCCAGTTTAACCGCACTGTAAAAACTGCTCAAGATAACCGGTTTTTAAATAACCGGTTTTCGGTTTTTTATTGCTATTATTACCAGTGAAGTTCAACCGAAACATAATTTGCGGCCGAAACAGAAACCGTAATCGAATTTTCTATTCTAGCTTCGGCCGAAACCGAAACTTACGAAATTTAGTTAAAATTTAGGTAAATTTACGTAATACGACAAATCACTAGTCTTTCCATATTTTGCAAGATCCCCTCCCAATACTGCGGCTTCTTGAATGTGTGTAAGACTTGTCAGGAGTCCGTAGAAGACGATATACGAGGCATCCGGCAGTTGCGAATATTGAGTCAGCCACTCCTTAAGTTGGACTTGTGAGCCAGCGCATTCGAATATCTCGTTATATACAAAATATGTTACAGCCAGTAAATGAACTTAAGTGCTGCAGAAGAATTAAGAAAGAGTCAGTTTCGACTAACAGTATGAGTGTTTCAGTGTAAATTTACGCAAATTGAACTAGAAAAGCTGTGTACGATATGGTCAAAGAATGTTCAAATGTGTGTGAGTTCTTATGAGACCTAACTGCTAAGGTCATCGGTCCCTAGACTAACAAACTACTTAATCTAACTTGAACTTACGCTAAGGTCAACATACACACACATGACCGAGGGAGGAGGGAGGACTCGAACCTCCTACTGGAGCAGCCGCGCAGTCTGTGAATCGAGCCTCAGACGGCTTGGTAAATTTGCCTGGGATTTTCACAGGTAACTTGAGCATAGCTTGGGGGACAAGATGCAACAAGTTTGCCTCAGAACCGAAAAATAAATATACTTTTCCTTTAGTTTTAACTTTTAAGTGGCGTAAATTAAAATGTAAGTACTTGCAGTTTTTCTGCTAGGCAGCTTATACATGGGCACTGAAACTTTGGTGAAATGAGAATCCCTCTTTCTCCACAAGAGAGTGAGGCAAGTCGTTTGCAAACCATAAAAACCAATGTATTGGTAAGCTCAGCGTCACTTTTACCACCCTCTACAAAGAAGTTTGTATATATTACACATTGCATACTGTTACTATCTTCAGGTATATG
Source organism: Locusta migratoria (assembly GCA_026315105.1). Lineage (NCBI taxonomy): Eukaryota > Metazoa > Arthropoda > Insecta > Orthoptera > Acrididae > Locusta > Locusta migratoria. The sequence goes on along the minus strand of CM048755.1, from coordinate 75,205,718 downwards.
TTTGAAACATTTGGTTAAATTCTGTATATAATTTTTCTCATTGTATTGACAAAATTATGACTTACTCTGACAGCTAGAAGTTCTTTCATGGTTTCCGAACAGGGTGATCTGGCTTAATGAAGGTGAATGAGTAGATCTGGATCGAAATGGAGGTGAGGCTGTAGTGGAAATCGGTGTCGTTTCCAGCAAAGATGACGAAGGTGAAGGCCACTGCGATGGCGAGAGCGTGCGGTCACAATGTCCTACATCGTCACATTCAGTTGTTATCAACTTTGCTCCCTGAAGCAGCCACAAAATTAAGGGCTCGGTTATTATTCCAAACTTACATAATAGGTATATGAATCGGTTACCTTCTCTTCCAAGGAACATTTTGGATACTTTCTCCCTAAATGACACAGCATGTCTGTAGTACCTCCACCCGTTTTCAGGTTTTTAAAACAAATGGAGCATTGAACTTCACTGCTCCTGTACTTTAAGTACTTCCACCCTCGGGATGGTGACATTTAAGACACAACCGATGTCTGGCGACGACAGCAACGAACTGCTGTATGACCAGACGGAGGCAAGTCTCGTACACTGCCGGTGCACGCGCGTCGTCTAATAGGCCACGCCACACGGCAACAGGTGCATCGATGCCTCCATAGCTGCACCAGTTCTTAAGTTCTTATGCCACGCATTTGTTGCGCATTTCTGACTGTCGGGATTGTTCTTAAATGATCACTGATCGCTTTTTTCTAGTTTCTGCGATGACCTAATATTTCACAGCAGTGAAAATTATAGGAATAGACCTAAATATTAGGGTCTACTAGTTTTAATTTTTTAAAATTATTTACAAAAATACACATTTTGAACCACTACTACACAAAGTAGTCGTACAGGTTTTTTTACCCGGTTCTTGGCAATAACTAAAAAACCGGTTACAACCGACACCAAATAAATACCGAAAAAACCGGTTATTCAAAACTAAAATACCGGTATCGGTTTTACCCGGTCGGTTTTTCCCATCCCTATACGTGATCTGCAGTACACCTGCCTGCTGTTAAACGAACACAAACGGAGGAACTGCGGAATTTTATAGCTCGCCTGTAAAATAATCTCATTTTATACGTGCGTTCCTTCAGTGTCACAATATATGTTATTCTGTTTACAACATGTAATCATACGCTGTGTACGAATTAGGCAAATGTGGAATAAACCAGGTTACATTTTACGCGTTTCAAAATGTTTGTTAAGATTATGGGACTTAACTGCGGGGTCATCAGTCCCTTACAAACTACTTATGAACTACCTTATACTAAAGACAGCACAAACATCCATGCTCGAGGGGGGGATTCGAACCCCCGACGGGGAACGGCCTCGCGCACCGGAGCATAGCGCCTCAATGTGCTCCGCCGCGGCTTACACGTTCTGTCTCAGTTCGAAAATATTATTTGAGGAGCTGGTGCAGTTTAATTACCCTAATGTTGGATGTTAGGTGTCATTTTTCATTTTTTTGTTTTTTTGTTTTTTTGTTCATCTGATTTGCGACAAAGAAATAGCTATTTTTCGTTTTAGCCCAAGCAAGAAGTTAGAGAAATGCTGGTAAACCCAAGACTTATATTATGGCAAATTCAAAAACGTGGAAATGGAATTTCTAAAAATCAAACCATTGCAAGTCACGTGAAATTAGTACACTCGCTCTTTATCCCGTATTACTGCAAACGGATGCTCTAAATGAGTTTGCTTGTATTGCATTAGTAGGTACGGTTCTGGTACTTATGGTTTGATAGTACTTTTCATATACCATTTCAGTGTAAGAATCCTTCAACCATTCCCGAACAGCCGGCCGCGGTGGCCAAGGGGACTGCGGCGCTTCAGTCACAGTCTGCAGGGCCACTACGGTCGGGGGTTCGAATCCCCCCTCGGGCATGGATATTTGTGCCGTCCTTAGTTGTAGCTACTTCATAAGTATTTTGTATGTTTAGGGACTGATGACGCCGTAGTTAAGTCCCATAAGCTCTACAAACATTTGAACATTAACCATTCCCTAACACAACAAAAGCATCCTTTAACAATTCTCTTACAGATGATAATGTAGTCTCAAAGTAAAGTGATATGTTGTTATCTGTGTGCCATTTCCTAAAGGTCAATAGTTGAATATTTTACTATAATTCCTGATTTGTCATTTGTGTGTTTAGCAACATTTAAGATGTATTTTAAAATCTCCAGTTTACTAGTGGTTTCAGAAACGAGGAGAAAATCCTTAAGTTTCAAGTTGTAACATGTCGAATTATTCATTTCTGAAGAAATACGAAACGAAAAAAATGTTCGATACACGTGAAAACGAGGACAGAACTTTGTTCCACTGGACACTGAAGCACGCACAAAATAATAATGAAATGAATAACGTTCTGCTGCAAAGCTGCAGAGACTTTTCTGGCTCCGGCGGTCACTTATACCGTTATGGTTTTCAGCCTTTCATATACAGCTGTATTTAGACAAAGTGCTGGCTTCACTTTTTCGCGTGCTGGTTGCCTCCCTGTATTGTACCCTCCTTCGTATGAACGCCGTAGCTTCCATTCAACGATATGCAGCTAACTTCCGGTTTCGGTGTGTCACGTGAACATTGGTACCCTGCTCAATCCGATATTCCTGCCACCAACAGATGAAAGGACGCACCGACAAAAGATGAAAGGACGCACCGACAAAAGGCGTGCAGTTGCGCCGCGCGCACCGAACAGCCACGTAAGCAACCGCAGCGCTTTAGAAGCGCAGCCGCTGGTATTTTGACGGAAGTGCTGGAGAGGACGCCGCGTCTATAAACACGGCCCACGCCGCCTTACGAGAAACGGCGCACAGACAAACCGCCGCGATTCCTCTGCAACGCTAGCAGCTCGCTGTGATTATCTTTACTACTCCTGGAAAATGAAAAAAGAACACCATGAATTCGCCAACCCAGCAGAGGGAAATTTTATTGACACATTCTTGAGGTTGTATACAACACACGATCACATAGACAGAACCGTACGCATAGGCGTACAGTCACCAGAGCGTCCACAATGTTGATGTTAATATCATGTATACCCTCCTTTTGCAGCAATGCAACCTGTAATTCTTTCATGGAAACGATCGTAGAGGTTCCATGTGTGGTTATGTGGAATGGCCTGCCTTGCAATTTCCACCTGGTGCTCAGTTGGGCCAGATTTCGTGCCGATCATTCAGACCGCGCAACATGACGTTTCATCGGTCCGAAACATGCTCAATGGGGGAGAGATCTGGGGATCGTGATGGCCAGGGTAGTTGACGTACACCTTGAAGAGCACGTTGGGTGATACGGGATACATGTGGATCTACATTGTCCTGTTTGAAAAGCATATCACCTTGTTGGTGCATGAGTGGTAGCAAGACGGTTTAAATGACAATTTTAGTATACCGTACACTGCTCAATGTTCTCTAGACAATCACTAGAGGAGAATGGCGAGTGTAGAATATCGTTCCCCTAACAATGATGGACGATCATGTGTGCTCTTAGAGTGTCCTCTGCTCACACCCCATCACCGTTCAATGCGCCTCAATGGTGTCATGGTAGGCGCTTATGAAGGGACGAATACAGACGTATCGTCTTCAGTGATGAGAGTCCTCGCTGCCTCGGTGCCAATGATGGTAGTACGCGTGTGTGGTGACGTGCAGGGGAGTGCGAAAATCTAGAGTGTACACGACAAAGGCAAACGGGGCCAACACCTGACATCATGGAGTGGGGAGCCATATCCTACACTGGCCTTTCTCCTCTAGTGTTCGTTGTGAGAAAATTGAACAGTACACGGTACAATGAAACCATCATTCAACCCGTCTTGCCACCGCTCATGCACCAACAAGGCGACGTGCTTTTCCAACAGGACAATGCATGTCCACTCGTATCCCGTACAACCCAACGTGCTCTTCTATGTATACATCAACTACCCTGCCCATCATTATCCCCAGATCGCTCCCCCATTGAGCATGTCTGGGACCAGATGAAACGTCATCTTGGCGCAGTCTACAGACCGGCACGAGATCTGGTCCAACTGAGGCATCAGATGGAATTTGCTTGGCAGGCCATACCTAAAGACTTCATTCGGCACCTCTACAATCGTCTTCATGAGAAAGTTACACTCTGCATTGCTGCAAAAGGAGGGTATACACGACACTAGCGTCGACATTGTGCACGCTCTGGTAACTGTACTGACGTGCGCATGGTTCTGACTGCGTGATCGTGTGTTGTATACACCCTCAAGAATGTGTCAATAAAGTTTCGCTCTGCTGGGTTGAGGAATTCATGGCGTTCATTTTTCATTTTCCAGGAGTGTATATGGGCATTGGCTACACGAAAACCGAAGTCACTGAGCTGGCAGTACTTTACGGAGGATGGAGACGTCTGTTGCAAACTTCCATACTGAAGCAAAAATAAGCAGACATACTTTTAAAATTACACAATATATCTAGCAATCAAACAGATACGCTCACGGATACAGAAGTGCATACTTCTAATATATAAAGCAGAGTGTCCGTATGTTTGTACGTGTTGCATACAAATCTGCAGTTTTGATCAAATTTTTATGAAATTTTGTACACGTAAGCTTCAATCCATGAGGACGGTCGCCGTAAGTGTAAGAATCACATACGATATATAGTTCGCGAAATATGACGTCATAAACAATGAGATGCTCGAAAAACTTCTGCATTTTGCGACAATGCTGCTCATTTTCTCCCAAACCAATGGACCGATTTCAACCAAATATGGTACACACATTCCTTACCGTGAGGTCACAATTGCTGCATGGTTAAGAATCACATACGGCACTTTGTTCAAAAGATATTACGTCATAACCAATAGAAATCGCAAAAAATGCCATATAATGCGGCAAGACTTTCTAAATACACTGAATGAGAATGACAGTACTTAGCGACTTGCAACAAACTTTAAACATAATTTAAAACCTGTATTAAACTTTTTCTCGCTGGAAACCATAGTAAAATGATGAAAGGAAAAAAGTTTCTCGCTTACTACTTTTCCGCTGTTTATGGAGTAAAACTAAGGCTCTCGGTATGACGTTACAATTTACAATTTGAACCCTACAAATTGTAGCGACAGGAAATTTTACAGACAGTATACACATATATAGTTGAATGTAGCTTCTAAATTGTATCATATTCCGACACGTAGTTCATGAGATATGAGCACGTAAACAGTAACGTTCATGCAAAAACCGCCCCATAACGAAAATGTTCAAATGTTTGTAGAGCTTATGGGACTTAACTACGGGGTCATCAGTCCCTAAACTTACAAAGTACTTATGAACTAGCTAATCCTAAGAACGGCACAAATATCCATGCCCAAGGGGGGATTCGAACCCCCGACCGTAGTGGCCGTGCAGATCGTGACTGGAGCGCCTCAGTCCCCTCGGCCACTGCGGCCGGCGCCCCATAACGCACTAAGTTTTAATCTATTACTTCTTTACTACTAATTTTATTCCCAAGAGATTTTTACATTCCGGCCTAATACAAATGAATATATATACCTGAAAATTTTGAAATAAATAGGCCTAAATACCCGGGCAAAGCCGGGTTTACAGCTAGTATATTAATACAAGTCAGACAAAATACCCAACTATTCTGTATGCTATCCATTCAAGCTACATTAAAAGGAAACCAGGTAAAAAGTTGGATAGTGCCTGAAAAAGTCCGCCAATATCGGAAAACTGTAATTCTTAATTTATCTCCAATCACATGCAACATGCATCAAAATTAACACTATGCAAACTTTTGTTCAAAAATGTTCAAATGTTTGTAAATCTATCGGGCTCAACTGCGTGGTCATTAGTCCGTAGCTTACAAACTACTTAAACTGAGGTAAAGTAACCTAAGGATATCACAAACACCCATGCCTGAGAGGGGACTCGAACCCCCGAAAGCGAACCGCGGCCCAGTGCGCACGGCTAATCCGCCGCGGTCCAAACTTTTGAACAGAATGGGGACATAACAACCAACAGTGAGTACTATAATTGTAAACTTTGGTGGCTGTGTTGAGGAAGTACCAGAGCGTTAAACTGAAATAAGGTCGGAAGCTTAGGTACATAACGCTGGATAATACTGTAAGCTCTGCCGATTTTTTTCTACAATTAGTAAATATATGTCAGGAGTTTTTTTGGGTGTAACATGTTGTACCATTTTTCTCTCATGTAAGTATAAATGAAAAATTCTTTTCGCTAACTATGTTCCTCATTCATGTAAGATACGTGTTTTAATAACAGCCCTATGATTTTTGTCTTCTGAGAATCATACTCCTATTACTTTTGTTTTATAAGAATAAAGTAGTTGTTTCGTATGAGATACGTGCTTTTTAATAATAGTCCTATTATTTATGTTTTCTGAGATTATTTTGTTTTCCTTTACCGATTCCCCCAACTGAGGGGTGGGCTGATTGCAGCGTGTACACTGCTCTTCAGCCAAGGGTTTAACACTGATGTATTTATAGTAAGAAAAAAGAAAAGAAAAAAAAAGAAAAAGAAAAGAGAGAGAGAGAGAGAAAATGAGACTTTTTTTTCTTTGTTGATGATTTCAATTCCCTCCCTCTTGGATATCTGAGAAACATTCTGCAAATACTTTCTTTCGTAATAATAATATTTTATGCTTCGTGTGAGATGTTGTTGTTATGGTCTTCAGTCCAGAGACTGGTTTGATGCAGCTCTCCACTCTTCTCTATCCTGAGCAAGCCTCTTCATCTCCTCATAAGCACGGCAACGCACATCCATTTCAATCTGCTTACTGTATGCGTCTCTTTGTCTCCCTCTGCGATTTTTTCCCCACGCACTTCCCTCCAATGCTAAATTTACGATTCCTCGATGTCTAAGAATGTGTCCTGCACATCGACCCCTTCTTTTAGTCAATGTATGCGAAATTTTCCTTTTCTCCCTAATTCTGTTCAGTAGCTCTTCATTAGTTACGCGATCTACCCACCTACTGCAAACGGCTGAAAGCAAGGGGAAACTACAGCCGTTACCTTTCCCGAGGACATGCAGCTCTACTGTATGAACATATGATGATGGCATCCTCTCGGGTAAAATATTCCGGAGGTAAAATAGTCCCCCATTCGGATCTCCGGGCGGGGACTACTCAGGAGGATGTGATCATCAGGAAAGACAATATTGGCATTCTACGGGTCGGAGCGTGGAATGTTAGATCCCTTAATCGAGTAGGAAAATTAGAAAATTTAAAAAGGGAAATGGATAGGTTGAAGTTAGATATAGTGGGGATTAGTGAAGTTCGGTGGCAGGATGAACAGGATTTCTGGTCATGTGAGTACAGGATTATAAATACAAAATCAATTGAGGGTACCACAGGAGTAGGATTGATAATGAATAAGAAAATAGGAATGCGGGTAAACTACTATGACCAGCACAGTAATCGCATTATCATTGTCAAGATAGATACGAAGCCAACACCGGCAACAGTAGTACAAGTTTATATGCCAACTAGCTCTGCCGATGATGAGGAAATCGAAGACATATATGAGGAGCTAAAGGAAATTAAGGAAATTATTCAGACAATTAAGGGAGAGGAAAACTTAATTGTTGTGGGAGACTGGAATTCGGTAGTAGGACAAGGAAGGGAAGGGAAGATAGTAGGTGAATATGGTCTGGGCAAAAGGAATGAAAGAGGAAGCCGCCTGGTATTCCAAAGAAAGCAGGCGCATACAGGTGTGAAAACTACAGAACCATCAGTTTGATAAGTCATGGTGGCAAAATTTTAACACGAATTATATACAGAAGGATGGAAAAGCTGGTAGAAGCCGACCTCTGGGAAGATCAGTTTGGAACACGGGAGGCAATACTCACTTTACGGCTTATCCTAGAAGATAGATTAAGGAAAGGCAAACCTACATTTCCAGCTTTTGTAGATTTGGAGAAGGCTTTTGACAATGATGATTGGAATAAACTCTTTCAAGTTCTGAAGCAAGCAGGAGTAAAATATAGGGAGCATAAAGTTATTTACAACTTGTACAAAAACCAGACTGCGGTTGTCAAAGTTGAAGGGCACGAAAGGGATGCAGTGGTTGGAAAGGGAGTAAGACAGGGTTGTAGTCTTTCTCCATTGTTATTCAATTTGTACATTGAGCAAGCTATAAAGGAAAGCAAGGAGAAATTTGGAGAAGGAATTAAAGTTCAGGGTGAAGAATTAAAAACATTGCTTTTTGTCGACGACATAGTAATTCTGTCAGATACAGCAGAGGACCTGGAAGAGCAACTGAACGGAATGGACAGTGTGCTGAAAGGTGCATGTAAGATGAACATTAACAATAGCAAAACTAGGGTAATGGAGTGCAGTCTAAGAAAATCAGGTGATGCTGAAGGAATTAGATTGGGAAACGAAGCAATAAAGGAGGTAGATGAGTTTTGTTACTTGGGCAGTAAAATAACAAATGATGGCCGCAGTACAGAGGATATAAAATGCAGAATGGCAATGGGTAGAAAAGCGTTCTTGAAAAAGAGAAATTTGTTAACATCGAATATTGATTTAAGGCTAAGGAAGTCCTTTCTGAAGGCATTTGTGTGGAGTGTTGCATTCTATGGGAGTGAAACATGGACGATAAACAGTGCGGACAGGAAGAGGATTGAGGCTTTTGAAATGTGGTGTTACAGAAGAATGCTGAAGGTTAGGTGGGTGGATCGCGTAACTAATGAGGAGGTACTGAACAGAATTGGGGAGAAAAGAAATTTCTGGCATACCTTGACTAAAAGAAGGGATAGATTGGTAGGACACATTCTTAGACATCAAGGAATTGTGAATTTAGTGTTGGAGGGAAGTGTGTGGGGGAAAAAATCGCAGAGGAAGACCAAGAGATGGATACAGTAAGCAGATTCAGACAGATGTAGGTTGCCGTTCTTATGTGGAGATGAAGAGGCTTGCTCAGGATAGGGTATTGTGGAGAGTTGCATCAAACCAGTCTCCGGACTGAAGACCACAACAACAACAACCCACCTAATATTCAGCATTGTTCTATAGCACCATATTTAAAAAGCCTCTATCCTCTTCCTGTCTATATTATTCATCGTCCAAGTTTCACTCCCGTACAAGGCAACATTCCACACAAACGCCTTCAGAAAAGACTTCCCTACGCTTAAATTAATATTCGATCGTAGCAAATTTCTCTTTTTCAAAAACGCTTTTCTTCCCATTGGCATTCTGCATTTTATATCCTCTATACTGCGACCGTCGTTTGTTATTTTACTACCCAAGTAGGCCTAACAAATCTCAATTACCACCTTTATTGTTTCGTTACCTAATCTAATTCCAGCATAATCTAATTTAACATCGCCTGATTTTCTAAGGCTGCATTCCATAACCGTTGTTTTGCTCTTGCTAATATTCATTTGATACGCTCTGTGCGGCTCCGTAGCACAGTGCTAGAGTGCCAGACTACAAATCCAAAGGTCCAGTGTTCGATCACCGCCAGGTACTAGGATTTTTATCTGTCTCTTTCCACTTCTTTCACCCTGGCAATATTGCCCATTTGAAAAATACCGAGTAGCACCGTGGTTGGGAACCCACGTTAAGCTGTAGGTCCCCCTATAACTGACTGGGTAAGTCAGGTCGGAGGAAGGCAACGGCATACCACCTCCAAACAGGACCATGCCTAGTAAAGCACTGTGGTGTTCAAACCAATTTTCGGATTGTTGACTGCTTTTCCTTTTTTTACCTTACGCTCTCTTCAACACACTGTCCATTCCTTTCAACTGCTCTTCCAGGTCCAGCTCCAGTTACAATGTCATCAGCAAACCGCAATGTTTTTATTTCTTCACCCTGAACTTTAATCCCTATTTCAAATTTTTCCTTGCTTTCCTTCACATCTTGCAGACTGAATAACACTGGAGAAAGGCTACAACCCTGTCGTACTCCCACCCCAACCAGTGCTTCATTTTCATGCCCTTCGGCTCTAATAACTGCGGTCTGGCTTTTGTACAAGTTATAAATAACTCCCTTTCCTTGTATTTTACCCCCGCTGACTTCAGAATCTGAAAGATTCTATTCCAGTCAACATTGTCAAAAGCTTTTTCCAAATCTACAAAAGCTAGAAATGTAGGTTTGCCTTTCCTTAATCTATCATCTAAGATAAGCCGTAAGGTTTTGCCTCCCGTGTTCCTACATTCCTCCTGACTCCAAACTGATCTTCTCCGAGGTCAGCCTCTACAAGATTTCCATTCTTCTGTAAATAATTTGTGTTAAAATTTTGCAACCATGACTTATGAAACTAATGATTATGTAATTTGACACCTGTCTGTGCCTAATTTCTTTGGAATGCGCATTATTACTTTTTTCTTAAAGTCTGGGGGTATATCCCCTGTCTCATACATCTTACGCACCAGGTGAAATAGTTTTGTCATGGCTGGCTTTCCCAGAGGCTTCAGTAGCTCTGAGGGAAATCATCTACTCCCGGGGCCTTGTTCCTGTCTAGGTCTTTCAGGCCTCTGTCGAAGTCATCTCTCATTATAGTATCTCCTATTTCATCTTCATCTACTTCCTCTTCCCTTCCTACAACATTGTCTCTAAGTTCATTTCCTTTGTAGAGCTCCTCTACGTACTCTTTCCATCTTTCAGCTTTCCCTACTTTGCTGAGAACTGGTTTTTCATCTGAATTCTTGATATTCGTAGAGCTGTTTTTTTTACTTGTCCGCAAATGTCTCTTTTATTTTTCTGTAGGCGTTATCTACTTTTCCCCTAGTTATGCATTCTTCTACAAAATTGCATTTGGAAGGAAGGAAGCTTGGAGTTTAACGTCCCATCGACAGCGTGGTCATTAGAGACGGAGCTTACGCTCGGATGTGTGGGTAAGGATGTGGAAGGAAATCGGCCGTGCCGTTTCAAATGAACTATCCCGGCATTTGCCTGGAGTGATTTAGGCAAATCACCGTAACCCTAAGTCTGGATGGCCGGAGGTGGATTTGAACCACCATCCTTCCGAATGCGAGTCCAGTGTGCTACTACTGCGCCACCTCGCTCGGTAATTGCATTTGGCTTCTAGTCATTTTGCACTTCCTGTCAATCTCATTTCTTACTCGTCTGTACTCTATTTTGCCTGCTTCATTTACTGCATTTTTACATTTTCTTCTTTCATCAATTAAATTTAGTTATTTCCTGTGATATCCATGGGTTTCTTGTAGGTCTTGCTTTCACTATTTCATCTATAAAAGCTACCCATTCCTCTTCTACTGTTTTATTTCCCCCGTTGCTGTCAATTGTTGCCTAAAGTTCCCTCTGAAATTCTCAAGAACTTCAGGTTCCTTCAATTTATCCAGTTCCCACCTTCTTATTTTCCTACCTTTCTGCAGTTTTTTTTCAGTTTTAGTTTATATTCATGACCAATAAGATATGATCAGAGTCAAGATACGTGTTTTAATTGATAATAGTCGTATGATTTCTGTCTTCTGCCGAACATTCTACTACTACTGATACTAATACCGTTTCTTCCTTGCACGTACGGAAGACAACAATTGCGACTGCGCTGGCTCAATGCTTCCTTGTAGAGTAGTTTCGTTCAGCCTCCAGTGAGCGCAGCACTGTCACTTCTGGAGAATACTCGAGAATTTGCCTTAGCATCGCGCGTTCCTCGAGCGCGCTCATAGCCAATCCCACGGTATTAGTTCCTAGGCTTACAGACTACATAAACTAACTTATCCTAAGGCCAACATAAACACTCATGTTCGTCGGCGAGCAACCGCGCCTTAGTGCGCTCAGCCACTCCATTGCGGCAAACATATTTTCTTACTTGAACTTCTAGTAGGCCTATTTATATACCAGTAACGTTTTGTATTTTGGATCTACAAACCTTTATACTATCGTGCATGACTGCTTGTGGGCAAAACACGTAGGAAAATGATTCCCATGTTTCAACAAAGAGTTTGCATGAAAGATTTACTCCATTCAAGAACTCTTGATAATAGACACATGTGATGAACTGTCTTGTGACATTTTCGTTCATCGTCCAGGTCCAGAAGTCGGTGTAGGTATACTGAATGCTCAAACGAAAAACGCCAAAAATTAAAATGTGACTAATTTATTGTTTGTTTGTTTAGCTTAAGGGACTTAACTGCGGGGTCATTAGTACCTAAACTTGCAAACTACTTATCAACTACCTTATACTAAAGACGACACAAACATCCATGCCCGAGGGGTATTCGAACCCCCCACGGGGAAGGGCCTCGCGCATCGTCATAAGACGGTAGCTGAAAGGAATCTTACTTCGTCACTAGTAATCATGGTGCAGAGGAATGCCCAATGAGCGAACTGATGACTTTCAACAGAAATGCGATAATGGTGACTGAGCACTAACAAAATTACACACCAACAAGTGAACACATTATCATACTTATGGTGACTCCAATATCCTCCAGATAATGGAATGTAATCTCAGGTACAGTGTTCTGCACTACAAAATCGACACTAGGGATATGATAAACGCAGTCGGTATTTGGTGCACACTATTGAGGTACTGATCAGTCGCACTGTGGGATTAACGACCTACAACTCTGCATGACGTGTTACTACTACACGATAACACTTTCCACTGATTTCACAAACAAAATATCTAATTGTATCTTCTGTAAATCGTCCCTTCCTCGCTTATTTTTCGATAATGTGCCCTCAAATATCTATCTTTTGAGCACTTAATCGAACGGCCTGTTTCAGATAATGAGAGAGAATGCTGGAAATAAATAGAAGACTTTCGATGCCAAAGTATTCTTAAGTATCCCCTTGGTACTTGTAGCTACTGTAACAGAAATAGCTAAAATTTTGAACTCCTGTGGGACCGAAACCATGGACCAAGGCCACACATAATTCACAAACGACGCCGTTACTGCAGAGCTAGAGGAAAGCTGTGGAGCACCTTTCTACATTATACTTTACAAGAAAAGAAACATCGCCACGTAAAACACGAGATTAGTTACAATTTCCGTGTGTCTAGTCCTGAAAATATGCGTTAATAACATTTCACCCCATGAGTGAAAAACTAATCGGATTATTCAATGGAAATTACACGAAAAATAAGAGAATTTATGAGCTTAATAGAGTGCTAAAAATAATAGCGTATACACAGGAAACCTTTTGAATGTGCAAATCGCTAGAAACAGAGAGTACAAAAAGAACAAAAAATCGCACTGTCGTGTTTTATGGCCAACGTTTTTTTCTGTAGTTTATGATTTTTGTCAAACCTTTCGAACAAAAATAGTGAAATTATAAATTACAAAAAAATGGACGATGCGATTACGACTGTACTTTTATGATAATATCTACGCATTCAACAGGTAATGTTCTTTCTGATCGTATTTTAACAAACAGCCGAAATTATTTGATATTTGACTTTTGCTTTGACAGACATACTTCTTCTGAGATATTTGCAAAAATAACTGCGATTCGTCATTGTCTGTCTGTAACATGTTCCCACGTCCTAGGTGGCGCCATTCAACCAATCGGCACCAAACGTTACAGACGTAATTGTTGGCAGCCAGCAACTAGAACCTCCTTTTTTCAAATATTTCGTACAAAAATAGGTAAGCAACACTAAAAATAGCGCGTTTGTGATGGACTTTCAACAGCAGAAAATATAATTGCAAATAACGTCTCATTCATTCACCTGAAACGAATTTTTTGAATTTTTACAACTTTTAATATCTCTCCCATATTTTCATTATCTTTTTACGTTAAAATACCATCACCTGTCAGAATGTCCTCTTTTTCAAGTTTATTTTCTTTGCCTGTACATAATATCAAGTGAGTGTCAAATCAAAAAAATGTTCAAATGTTTGTATAGCTTATGGGACTTAACTACGGGGTCATCAGTCCCTAAACTTACAAACTACTTATCAACTAACTAATACTAAGGACGGCACAAATATCCATGCCCGAGGGGGGATTCGAACCCCCGACCGCTGTGGCCGTGCAGACCGTGACTGGAGCGCCTCAGTCCCCTCTACAAACATGTGTATTCTCTCATGAATAGTTAAGGCGGTATTTGCAAGTAAATTTCCAAAAATCAATGAATAAATTATAACTATGAAATACGAAATTCCTTTATCATTTCGTTTGACGCAGGACAGCACATAAACACAGACCGTTTCGCAGACCAGAATGGGTAATATCTCATTAATTCGACTCAGTGGCGGACTAAGGATGTTGGAGTTCCGGGGCGGCGGCGAAACAAAATGAGGCCCCCCGTCCACTTGGAAATACGTGTATTACTATAAAAAAAAAGAATTGGAGGCCCTCCAGGACGAAGAGCACGGGAAAAAAAAAAAAAAAAAAAAAGAGACGAGCCGGCCGCGGTGGCCGAGGAGACTGATGACTGATGACCCCGTAGTTAAGTCCCATGGACTATACAAACATTTGAAAAGAAAACGAAAAACCTTGCTTTCGAGGTATTTGGAACCCCCCCCCCCCAAGACCGGCGGCCCGGGGCGGGTGCCCCCTCTGTACCCCTCCCCATTAGTCCGTTACTGCTTACACTAGGCGCAACAAGCATAAGTAAATAAAGAATTAATAAACTTGCAGACATAAATAATGTATTCTGTTTTCTATTACAACAAATAACTTGCAAAATATATACCTATCTGCAGTGGCGGCTCGTACAAAATTTGACCAGTGTGCTACAATATTACAAAAATAAACAGGAAACAAAATATATTAAAATAAAAAGTCAACCTTTGTATGATTGCCTTTAATTAAATATCAATTAATACAGTATTGACAGTGAGACCTTCAGGGGAATCTATAACAGCGCTGCCAACTGCATGTATTCACTGCAGGTAGTAAATATAACGTTTAAATAATATTAATTTTATTTACAGAAATTATAAATTTAGACTCAGAGGTATTTCATTACGAGCCTCACACAGGAATTGAGAGACGACGCACAAGACGCCTGAGTCAGCGCGCTATTTGACTCTGTAAGCCGCAATATTCGTCATATACTATTCTTCCGCAACCGTTCCACGCAGCGCGAAGAGATTGATCTGGTGCTGCAGTCGGTCTCAGCACACGAGTCACCAGGCCTGACGTCACGTTTGCGCATGCGCACTAGCGAACAGACGACTGCGCCGCCTCTCTGCGCACGTACCAGTGCGGCTGAATCCCACTTCAGCACACGGAGCTGGTTTCCAGCTATCGCGGCGAGAGCGCTCCAAAATGCGTTTTCATCCTTATTACCAGCATTCTAATACGCATTGGAAGGGAATTGGCATAATTTCATTGTGATATCTGGCTCGTATTCCAAGAGAAAGAGTGTTTACAGTGTGCTGCAGCACATTATCACCAGCCGCCACTGCCTAACTGTTGGATTCTTCGGGTGGTAGTGTTTTTCACGCAACGTTTACACAGTGATCTTTCGAAGACGAAATCGCATAACAAATTTTGCAACACTCGAGCATTCAAAATGATTTGGACGAACATGAATAAATACGTCTAGCAGTGGCGTATCCAGGATCGTGGTCTGGGGGGGGAGGGGGGGGGCTGAGGTCAGTCACCGAGCTGACGTGTCAGGAGGGTCTGGGGGGGGGGGGGCAGCAGCCCGGCAGCCCCCCCTCCTGATACGCCACTGACGTCTATTCACCGAGAGCTGGGACGAAACATAAACAGTGTCACGTGATCGACTACGCTCGGTTCCAGTGAAAGCATTCGGTATTCACGTGATACGTAGGGGTGTGTAATATCCTTGGCGCCAACTTTGCAGCTGGCGGCGTTGGCTGGCTACTGAGCTGACGTCATAGCGGACCGTGAGAAACCTGGGCAACAATGTAACGAAATAAAGCTTTAAAAAGAGCTACAGACGGCATTGAGGACTCAAAGCGAGTTACAATAATGTTAATAAGTTCTTTCTGTTGAAGTTCAAATGTTTGTTAAGCTTATGGGACTTAACTACGGGGTCATCAGTCCCTAAACTTACAAACTACTTAACTACCTTATACTAAGGACGGCACAAATATCCATGCCCGAGGGGGTATTCGAACCCCCGACCGTAGTGGCCGTGCAGACCTTGACTGGAGCGCCTCAGTCCCCTCGGCCACCGCGGCCGGCTCTCTGTTGAAGTATATTTATTTTCAGTTAGGTTGCTAACAAAACGCTCCATTCAAACAAAATCAATTTTTATTAACAATATCAGTCATAATAATGTTAATGGACAACGATACAAGATTCACTCTGCCGAACTTGAACTGTTTTCACTGAGGTTTATAACAAACCACGCCTTTCTCTCCTCTATAATGCCGTCTTATTTCCACATTTGAATTTCAACTTTTTCTACAACATGGAGGACGCACTTGTTCCAATCTTCTGCTTCTTCTAGCAGTTCTTTAACTTCCGGCATTTTGGATGTTTTGTTTTTCGCTGTTAACATAGACTTTGATTCTGGCCCACATTAACTCGATGGCGTTTAATTTACAGTGGTATGGTGGAATTCTAAGAACAGTTTTCTCTGCATTCTTTGCCATTTCATCTAACGCGTATTCGTTGTGCGCTGTTCTATTATTTTTAACTATATCTAAAAGCTCTTTCTTCAACATACTGTCTTCAAAATCGATATTTTTAGATTTTAGGCACCCTAATATTTCGTGCTTATTGGAATTAGCATTGGGTACTTTTTCTTTTCTACAAGAATGGTACGGCGCGTTACCAAGCACAATAATTGCGTTTTCCTGAAGCCGAGGAAGAACATTTTGAAACCACTTCTCGTAGGTTTTGGCGCACATCTCCTCATAATAACCTCCACTTTTCTTGGATTCGAAGGTCCACACCTTCAACAAACCTGTAGCCGCAGCTGTTTTCGAAACAATGACACTCATTGACTGCTCTGGATGTAACAGTTCCATTTGATACACATTAAGAACCATGTGTTTCTCTGAAGAATCTAATGATTTCTTCTTTGACCGCTTCTTTGGTGGACTCAGAACTGAGATGTCACCCTCGCCAGCTGTATCCGTGGATGACATGAGGTCAGCAATATGTGACGCTAATGAAATAAACGTATAAAGTCAGAAACCGAGCGATGCTACTGAATGCGCATATAAACATTGGGTGCTCAGCGTGACTACAAACACATATACTCACTTTAAGAATCAACAACTAGTCTTTCACGTGTTTTTAAAGATGACCTTAAGAGATCCCGCTAGACGGCCGCGGTGGCCGAGGGGACTGAGGCGCTTCAGTCACGGTCTGCACGGCCACTACGGTCGGGGGTTCGAATCCCCCCTCGGGCATGGATATTTGTGCCGTCCTAGTTCGTAAATAGTTCATAAGTAATTCTTCACTTTCTCCCGGCGTATTTGATAATCAAAATATCCACGGGTGTACTGCCGGTCTATAGTGTCCAACGGGCACAATATTTCGGCGATCATACATGTCGCCATCATCAGGTGAACTGACGGACTGAGCTCCTGGAAACGCGCCGGCACGGAAATCCGCACGCTACGGCTGCTAGAAGAGAACTGGGTTCTAGCCCGGTAGCGGGCCATTTAAATACCCTCGGCCCGCGGAGCGACCCCTCCACGGTCCGCGCCCCGCGCCTCGGCCGCGCAGTGGAACCGAATGCGATGGCGTCTGAGCTGACGTCGGTGTGAGAGCTCTGTCCGCAGTGGTCGACACTTCCTTACGTTTGCTAGATTTACTCGAAAAAATGGGTACTCAGAGTGGCAGATTTAGCGGGCTCTCAGCCCAACCACTACAACACAACCTGTGGAAACGGATGAAAATACGAGGGAGAATGTAAGCACTGCGTTCGTTCCATATACCGGCGCACTCTCTGGGAAGATCGCCCGCATTTTGAAAAAACACCAGGTTGGAACTGTTTTTTGTCCGCCGAATAAAATTCGTGCACTGGTGGGGAGCGCTAAAGATGATCTCGGTTTGAGGAAGGCCGGCGTGTACCAGATTCCGTGTCAGTGTGGAAAGTCATATATTGGACAGACGATGCGTACCGTCGAGGATCGATGCGTTGAACACCAGAGGCACACACGCTTGATGTATCCGAGCAAGTAGGCGGTCGCTGAACATTGTCTGTCGGAGAATCATGCGATTGAGTATGAAAGCACTAGGATTCTGGTACAGACGTCGAGATACTGGGACTGCGTCGTTAGAGAGGCCATTGAAATTAGCACAAGTGACGACCTCATAAACCGTGAATGTGGCTATAATCTTAGCAAAGCTTGGGAACCAGCGATTGGGTTAATTAAGAGTAAATCTAGCAAACGTAACGAAGTGACGACCACGGCGGACAGAGCCCTCACACCGTCATCTCAGACGCCGTCGCATTCGGTTCCACTGCGCGGCCGCGGCGCGGAGCGCGGACCGCGAAGGGGTCGCTCCGCGGGCCGAGGGTATTTAAATGGCCCGCTACCGGGCTAGAACCCAGTTCCCTTAGAGCAGCCGTAGCGTGCGGATCTCCGTGCCGGCGCGTCTCTAGGAGCTCAGTCCGTCAGTTCACCTGATGATGGCGATATGTATGATCGCCGAAATATTGTGCCCGTTGGACACTATAGACCGGCAGTACACCCGTGGATATTTTGAGTTCATAAGTAGTTTGTAAGTTTAGGGACTGATGACCCCGTAGTTAAGTCCCATAAGCTATACAAACATCTGAACATTTGAGATCCCACTGTACAACGCGCACTAACGAGCTCACACCTGCAACGGAGACGGCGACGCTCCTGCCTTGTACACCCCTCGACGGCAGCGATGTGGTCACGCGCCTTGCTGTGTTTACAGTACTTCTCTCGTTTCGGTGAATGGAGTATAGGGTGCCTTATTGTTGCAATAACCTCTAGATCTTCCAAAATATTGACATCCTCTTCATTGTCACCCAAATTTCATATTTCAGCCATTTTCACGATACCGATACTCACTTAACTAGCCGTTACCCATAAGCTCGTATTTTGATATCGCAACAATAATTTAAGGTTATATTACGTATTTGTAATATATCAAACTCATCTCTTCTGAGACGTATGGTGCGATTAATATGACGATAAAATTTTCCAATAAAGGTGCTTTCCACACTAGTTTTTCATACATGTAGTGCTTCTGTTATTTTGTTCGATAAATCAATCTTTATCACGTGAATATATTGCGGTATTTTAGCGTTTTGTAATCCTGCCGTTTTCCTACAGTCTCACTTAACTGATCGTTAGCCGTATAACGAGCAGAATTTTACTCGTTAACTTAACAGCCAGTTTGAGGTCTTTTAACATCAGGTTAACTCATAATGGAACATTGACAAACGCAATTCTCCGCTAACAACAAGTTAAGACCTTAAGTAGAACTTAACGAGACACTGACAAATCGGCCCTAACAGTAAAACGCCGATATTACCAAGTCCGTCGGTACTGGGGTTGCCAGATTGAACTCGAGGCAGGCCCGGAGACCAGACGTGCCCCCTCCCCCTTCTCCAATGAATCAACTGCGACCAACTCCCCCCCCCCCCCCAACCAGGATTACACGTGAATTCTGAAAGAAAAGAAAAAAACTAATCATCTCCTCCCTCCCAGCAAGTATCCCTCCCCCCCGGTGGAACATTGCTAGGGGTGGCCTTCACATGCCGCAGCTGACCGGCCAGGCCGCCAGTTACTGTGGATCAACAATCGGCACACTTCAGTAGGCGTGGCAGCAGAAGTGGCGACAGCATCAAAGCTGCTCACATCAACAGCTGCGCCTTCGAAGAGTTGCCGCTTGCGGCTCCGCGCACTGTGAAGGATCGCGCGTCACCAAGAAGAGCTTCTCACTGGCTCCATGTGAAGGGGCACAGTTACCGTCTGCTCCCTGTTACGACCACTTGCTGCCGCCTAAAGAAGCAAACTTGAGGGCATAAAATGATTAAACGTAATAATGCTGTCCTTTCTATGAGAGATACATACGAGATTATTACTGTACTAAAAGAGATGCCTGTTGTTAAAAATACATTTACTGTAAAGTACTTATTGGCAAATGAAACTGTAAAGTTCGATTAGTCGAATAAACGAGTTTTCCGAACACCCACGTTCCCCAATTAGTTCGGATAATCGACGTTCTAATGTAATATCAATTAAACATTATACACCGAAGTACAGAATATCAACAACGATCGCGAATTGTATAGTGAATTGATCGACAGTGCTATACTACGTTCGGCGAGAGTTGAGCTCTGACAGCTAGCAGCGCAGTTGCCAGGTTCGACAGGGAAGTGCAGTGGCCAGTGACTGGTGCTTCGTTCTCCATTATGTTGTACTTACGCGAAAATTGCTTCACTGTCGTGACATAAGTAAATAACAGTGCACTGCGGGAGATTTGGACAATGACATGATATCTTAAGAACCTGTCATTACTTTTTACAATACAAATTGATCCATTTACGTTCACGCATCCACCTACCGTGCCCAATGTGTAATTAAAAAATACTTCATACATTTTGGTGAGGCGATCCTCGGCAGCAATAAATTTTGAAAAATGCATATTTGTACACTTTGCTGACCAAATTTGTTCCGCTAACTAGTTTCCGTGATCACACCATTTTCAAAGCGTAAAATATGGGGCAAGTTACATTATATACATTTTCGTAGCTCCAGCTGCACAAAATATCTAATTTCTAGCGTAGTGCAGTGCAGTGTGTTTTAACGGTGCCTTAATTTTTATTAGGTATTTGAGCCAATTGGATAAGATTAGATGTTTTTTACAGCTTGAGTTACCAAAATGTATATAATGTAACTTGCCCCATATTTTATGCTTTGAAAATGGTGTAATCACCGAAACTAGTTAGCGGAAGAAATTTGGTCAGCAAAGATGTGCCTGAACTCGGCCACCTTCGTTCACCGCGGGCAGTGTCACGTGTCACAAGACACTCAAACAGTTGATTTTTTTTTTTTCTGATTGTACATTTGACTAATTGGGGGCAGACTTCGTCAAACAGATCTTTGTGTATCACTACGGTCACAAGTTTTACAAACACAACAAAATTAACTTCTATTACTATATAAGGTCACCAATCACTTACTAATGACGCCATTACTAGCTTACCACTAATCGAACCTACACCGAAGCAAATAAAAATAACAGTAGTAAAATATTACAGTTATAGGCACATACCTTATTATTCATATTTTGCTGATGATCTCGCTGCATTCAGAAGAGTCTTGTTTTTAAGAGCCACGTTGTAGAAATCTTCACATCTCTTTTTCAAATTCATCTGAACACATATCTCGGCTTTCACAAGTTCAACGGACATTCTGTTTCTAGCATCCGACCATAATGCACTCATTACACTAAACACTCGTTCAACGTGCGCGTTACTGACAGGAATTGCGAGGACATGCTGCATTATACTGAACAACTTTGGTGCATCTGCTTTTTCAAAAAACTCGCTCTACAATTTTACAACAATTAGTTTCCTTCCTATCAAGATTTGATACTACAGACTTCAAAACAGAAAACTCCTGATACAATTCGTTTCCATCAAAACTAATTTCCAATTTCTTTCCCACTTTGGCCAAGGCTTTAAATGAAAATAGTTTTGGTTGACGTAAGTCTAGCATTGATACAACTTCATACACATTGTGATTCCCACTAAAGCTGTACCATTTACCAAGATAGTTTAATAACCTGTCGTAAACAAATGTGCACTCTTTTACTACAATATTCTTTTCTTATTCTGTAAGGTGATCTAAAGACATATTAACTGCAAATCCATAAACTTATCCTCCTTACGACCGTCTATTTGTTTTTTCACTTCCAACATAATCTCATGAACATCTGTGGAAAGTGTGTCCTCTTTTTTTCTAAAAGTCTGATTGCTTTACAAAAAACAGGCAAAGTTGCTTTTAAAAAATACAGAAAGCACTCTGGTAGTGTTAGCGAATACTCGTTTATTTCGTCTTGTTGTGAACTAATAAGCTTCCAAATTAGGGGATGTGTTTTTTCCTCACCCCGTGCTACATAATACATCTTTAAAACTCGCTACATATTAACAAGACAGTCCACAGCTGACTCCAATGACAACCATCGCACTACAGTGTGTCGCAGTATTTCGCTGTAATCATGCTGAGCAAACTCGCAAAGTGTTTTTAGTTCCTCCGAATTTTTTGATGATGAAGAAAAGTCTGAATATATTTTAAGAACTAGAGTTTCTACATCATATTTTAGAAGCTTGAATCCAAACTTAGCACAGTTATGTAAAATATGACAACAACAATTGGTTTTGATTAAGTTTTCATTTTCTTCTTTCAATTTAGTGAAGACAGAATTGTGTTTCCGAAAATTAACTGATGCATTGTTAGCTGAATACGAAACTACATTATTTAGTGTCAAATCATTTTTCAATAAAATGGATTTTAGTTTGTTTGAGATGGCTTCTGCAGATTCGTTAACATCTTCGTAGAAATCAAGAACTTCATTACATTTTCCCTTATCTTTGGAGAAGTATGTTACAACTATCGGATAATGTTTTTTATTGCCCTTGTTTGAAGCGTCTGAACCTAATGACAACGTAACATTTTTTTAATTTGCTTAGTAGCTTCTCTTTAGCATAAGGCAGAAGCAAATTTTTTACTAATTCCTCGCTTTTTGTTCGGCCGCATCTTACTTTCGTTGCCACTGAGGAATGTCTAAAAACATAAGGATATAGCTTATTACCACAATCTTGAGAATTGTAAGAATGGTGGTGTTTCACACCATGGTAAGTCAAAGTTAATTCAGTTGCAGTGACTTTGTCGTCTTCTGCAGAAATTTGTTTCGGCAAGAATTTAAAAAGCGACTGATTCTTCTTTTGTGTGGTAATATTTTCTTTGTGTCTTTCTAATTGTAAATGTTTATTCACAGCTTTCACTCCGTCGTACTTAACAGTAAATGAGATATTGCATATTCTGCATTTACACATACACTCATCGGTATCGACTTTTTGTAGCCACTCTTTATGATTTTCTTCCTGCAACCATTCTTCACGGAACGAACTTAGATATCGTCTCTTCATTTCACTGTTATTACACACTAATCTGAGTTAATGTAAGCTTGTCTGTTCACACACGATCCGAGTATTCCAAAAATTGCCGGTAAACTGATAACAAACAATGAAAGAACGAACACAAATAATAGACGTCGCCGGTTGACACGTTGCCGCAACAGTGTTTGCTTAATAATGCGCTAGCCACTTACTACCGACGCAACAATGAAAAGTTTTCAGAGGAAGAATAGAAAAGTAGCATTTTGTTGCAATAAGAAATTGACATTTATATAAAGTTATTCATAATTACTAGAGAGGACCCGGCCGGGAATGGCCGAGCGCACTGAGGCGTCTTGTCACGTTGCGCGAGGCTGCTCCCGCCAGAGGTTCGAATCCCAGCCTAGGGCATGGATGTTGTGTTCGTCCTTAGTTTAAGTTACGTTAAGTTCAATGTAGAACGTCGCTACATGAGCATAGAACTTAAAAAGCGTCGTAAAAAAAAAAAAAAAAAAAAAAAAAAAAAAAAAAAAAAAAAAAAAAGAAGTTAAGATGAAGGTTACATTCAAGCCCGGAGATGAAGTTATTGGCCCGTAGACCCGGAGAATGCATTCCAAACCCGGGCACTCCGGGCGGCGCCCGGAGATCTGGCAACCCTAGGTGGAGTTAGAGTCCCAGGCAGCACAGAATTATTCATAATTTCTAACCCAGCATGCGGTCATCACGCTATTGCTGACAAACGAATAAATATATTCGTAGCTTTAACACAATGGCGGAAGGTACCGAATCCCTGCCAAACAAAAATAATTTGTATCGTCATTCCAGTATCACGTTATTTGTGATTGTGCATATTTATCAATTCATCTATGTACTTGATTGTAATTCGTGTCCATTACTGCAACTTCTCTTAATTGCATTTAAAGCCTGTGAATTTCACCGCATTACGTATCTTTAGTGGCTCTCTCAGCGGCAATATAAGCCTCATGGAAGCTCTCACGCATTTATAAAATTATCGTAATTTATTCCCAGGTCTCTTTACACCTAATCAATCTACCAAAGGCATTTGACACAATATCTCATAACATTCTAATAAATAAACTTGAGCAATACGGAGTAACAGACAAAAGACTAAATTTGCTAAAATCGTACCTGTCCAATAGGAGACAGATGGTACAAAGTGACTCAAATAAAAAATCAGGTTTTTCGAATGTCATAAGAGAAGTGCCCCAGGGATCGGTGTTGGGACCGTTTCTCTTCATTATTTATATTAATGATTTGGCTAATGTGCTACCTTTCAAAGCAATAATGTATGCTGATGACACTACTTTCATCACCTCCTACACTGACAAAAACATATTGGAGAAAATGAATGAAGTAATGATGAAGAACGCATCCCACAGGTTCCATACAAATGAATTAACACTAAACGATAACAAAACTAGGATTATAGTATTCTCCCTAAATGGTGCAGGTAATGACCAATGTGGCAATCACTCAAACTATTGGAATCCATCTTGATACAGAACTGAACTGGAATGCATATACAGATAATTTATGAAGCAAACTATCCATGTACTGCACCTAATCACAAAATTAAAAACCTGTGTCAGTGAGAAACAATTACTCCTAGTATACTATGATTTTTTCACACACATATAAACTATGGCATAATCTCGTGGGGTAATTCTGCTGGAGCCAGAAGAGTTTTCCTCTGGCAGAAGAAAGCAATTCGAAACATGTATGGTCTAAGAGCCAACGTTCCTTGTAAAACTTATTTTTTTCACCACAAAATAATGACTGTCCCCAGCCTTTATATATTTCAGGCTCTTATGCGCACCAAACTCAATTTGGATAAGCTTGGTACCAGATCTGATATTTATACTTATGAAACCAAGAAGAGAAACAATTTGGAAATTCATAGCACCAGGTTAATAAAAATACAAAAAAAACTTTATTTATGCAGGAAAATCCTTCTTTAACAAATTACCCATTGAGATAAGACAGATGAAAACAAGTAAATTAAAAAAAAAAAAAAAAAAAAAAAAAAAAAAAAAAAAAAAAAAAAACTATAGAATAATGATTGAAAGAAAAGGCATCTACACAGTTGAGGAATTCATAAACAGTGACGTCTGAGAGCTATTACTGCAAAATAGGCAAAAAAGAAGACTGTGTGTTAAACTTAAGAATTTGTATAATTTTATTATGTGTTCAGAATGAAACTTTCACTCTGCAGCGGAGTGTGCGCTGATATGAAATTTCCTGGGAGATTAAAATTGTGTGCCAGGACCGAGACTCGAACCTGGGACCTTTGCCTTTCGTGGGCAAGCGCTCTACCGACTGAGCCATCCCGACACGACTCACGATACCGCCTCACAATGCAGGAGGCGAGATATTGGCGGAAGTAAAGGTATGAGGCGGTATCGTGAGTCGTGTCGGGATAGCTCAGTCGGTAGAGCGCTTGCCCACGAAAGGCAAAGGCCCAGGTTCGAGTCCCGGTTCCGACACACAATTTTAATCTGCCAGGAAGTTTCTTATTATGCGTTACCATAAATTAAAGTAGAATTGTAGTAGAATTAAAATTGTATACTAGCCATATGAAAACTGGCAGTTCAAGCTGTATTTCAATAGGTTTACCACATAGGCCTATATGTAACTGGGGAATGTTTACCTCAAATTAAATTTAAACTGTACACTAGTTATTTGTTGTAAAATCGCATACTAGACTGTACAACCTGTATGTCAACAAGGATACATTTGTG
Organism: Locusta migratoria; assembly: GCA_026315105.1. Taxonomy (NCBI): domain Eukaryota; kingdom Metazoa; phylum Arthropoda; class Insecta; order Orthoptera; family Acrididae; genus Locusta; species Locusta migratoria. The sequence continues at coordinate 75,179,999 of CM048755.1, read as the reverse complement.
ATTCTTCAGTTTCTCCCGGCGTATTTGATGATCAAAATATCCGCGGGTGAACTTGATCAAGGATACATTTGTATGTGACTATCAATGTTGCCTTATACAACCTGAAAGCTGTCCCAGGGGCTAAATAAAAAAGAAATAAATAATCAAGCCTCAATCTGACACGCAAGCTTTTTTTGATCACAAACAAAAACTCGTCATGCCATTTAATGACATAAGACCGTCTTACATGTTGCTTATTGTGTTACATTTAATTTACAAGATATAGGGCCTGTCTCATCACTAATAAACAGTTTTCTAATATTTTTGTGTGACAGTATCATTTTACATCTGCATTGACTGCCTTAAAGAACAGTATTCTCTAGTGTACTTTGTGGTAACTATTTTGTATAGTGAAACGACTGTTCCCCACAGGGGTTTCATGTTGTTGTTGTTTGCTTGTTTAAGGGGGACAAAACTACTATGGTCATCAGTCCCGGGGTTTCATGTGTAGAGTACTTGTAACACGGCTATCTTATTTGGGTAGCATTCAGCAGTGGCCCACTTTTATTGGCGTCAAGTGCAAATGGTATTCTGAGATTTGGCATCTTATTTAAGTAGAAGGTTATGTTGACGATTGTTTGGTTGCTAGAGGCTAATAATTTCGTAGTGCCTGCACTTTGATAATTAGGATTGTAGAGTACTTTTATTCCGAGATGTGATAGGATGATAGAGCAAATGGGTACTATAGTAGTTGTGTGATCGATATAGGATAGTAATTTCAAAATTCTGTTTGGATTTCGTAGATCGATAATTTGCTTTTTAATCATTAAATTGTATACTATCGCGGACGTAAACGACTTGCGAGAGTCAGTAACTGTACTAATATTTGAATCAAATTATTATCTGATCGTCAGCCAATAGATGCAAATGTTTTTTATTACATTAACATGTTTCCACCCATCTGAATCATCAGAATTAAAAACAAGATAAAAAGCAAATATCTACAAAGTGAAATTTTTGCAATAATTTGATTGCAAGATGAACAGATTTTACGTTTAACATAGTTGTATGTAACTGAAGAGATTTGCCCTGTAGGTGCAACTGCAACCCATCTCGTCTAAATTATGACAAGTACCTACTGTGTGCCGGCCGCGGTGGCCGAGGAGACTAAGGCGCTCCAGTCACGGTCTGCACGGCCACTACGGTCGGGGGTTCGAATCCCCTCTCAGGCATGGATATTTGTGCCGTCCTAGTTCGTAAGTAGTTCATAAGTAGTTTGTAAGTTTAGGGACTGATGACCCCGTAGTTAAGTCCCATAGACTGTACAAACATTTGAACATTTTGAACCTACTGTGTTTTATGAGGGCATTTACAATTTTTGTATATCGCATTGAGGTAGAGGTAGGGAGGATGTAGGGGGTGTAACAAGTGGGGAAAGGGAGAAAATGGGGGGGGGGGGGCGCAGGGGGGGGGGAGGGGATGGGGAACTGCTGCCAGAGTGACTGGAAGAGAGGAAACAAGCTGCTTGTTGTTGGGGGTGGAGGGGACGAATTTATCAGATGAACTTTCATAACATGTGACTTCATAAAAATATTTTCCATTTTGTTAGAATATAACAAGTGCGAACCAGTTAAGGGTATACGGAATGAGTTTTTCGATGAGAAAATCGATTTTTGTGTAAATGCATTTTCGAAAAACTTAGATTCTCCCGTTTAATACCATGTATAAAATATTTGGATGACGTGAATAGAACTATTTTAAATATTTTTTTTAAATAATTTCGACACACGATGTTTCGCACCTTGTATATGAGACGCGAAATATACCTGATATAGACAGCCTTGCCAAAGATATAATTGAGTACAAGAGAGATAGCTTTTCTGTTGGCTACACTGCTAGACAGTTGACAATAGATTCTGCACCATTTGTATTGTTTCCTTTGTGAGTACAGCCATGTCATTGTTGTGAAAGTCGTATGTGGAGAAGTCACTGAGTTTTCTTTCCTTCAACATGCAAGACCTAGTCTGAAGGTATTTAGAAAGTGTGTACATTGGCGCAAGAAAGTAAAGTGTACTTCGTCTGATTCATCTTCATCAATATATGATGTCCCAGTAGCGACTAACCTCAACACTCGTAGTGATGCATTGAATGATACTGCTGCCACAATGAGAATCCCCACCATGGACTGTGTCCAAAAGGAGAAGATAGTTGGTGCAAGTTCAACAGAGGCAAGATAACTAAGAAAGAATACAATCACCCTCATCACCAGCCACCTGCCATAATGGATGAAATAAAACCAATATTCCGAGACCTCGCAGATATTAGTCTACTAAAGAAATGTCTTCATGGCCGGACTCAAAATCGAAATGAGCGTATGAACGATGTGATATGAAATAGACTACCTAAAACTGTGTTTGTGGGTATAAACACACTTCACTTTGGCGTTTATGATGCTGTTTTCTCATTCAATCTGGGCAATATAACAAAGTGCAAAGTTCTGCAAAAGTTAGGGCTCTGTGTAGGACTACAAACTGCTGAAGCTATGATTTGTTTGGACAAGGAACGGCTCAGGTCTTCAGATAATGCCATAAAAGTATATTCAAAGATGGCTGGACAGCATAGGAGAGCCATCAAGAGGAAGCTGTTGGACGATTCTGATGATACAAGCTATGGAGCAGGCATGTACTGAAGAAAAAACTTTGAAGCTGATTTCCCGTAACTATAGTTTTTTTGTGTATAAGGTACATTTTCTCAAGGCCTATTTATAGTAGACAGATGAAATTTTCTGTAGTTTTTCCTTAAGACCTTGTTGTTGTTGTTGTGGTCCTCAGTCCGGAGACTGGTTTGATGCAGCTCTCCACAATACCCTATCCTGAGCAAGCCTCTTCATCTCCACATAAGAACGGCAACCTACATCTGTATGAATCTGCTTACTGTATCCATCTCTTGGTCTTCCCCTGCGGTTTTTACCCCACACACTTCCCTCCAACGCTAAATTCACAAGTCCTTGATGTCTAAGAATGTGCCCTACCAATCTATCCCTTCTTTTAGTCAAGGTATGCCAGAAATTTCTTTTCTCCCCAATTCGGTTCAGTACCTCCTCATTAGTTACGCGATCCACCCACCTAATCTTCAGCATTCTTCTGTAGCACCATATTTCAAAAGCCTCTATCCTCTTTCTGTCCACACTGCTTATCGTCCATGTTTCACTCCCATACAAGGCAACACTCCACACAAATGCCTTCAGAAAGGATTTTCTTAGGCTTAAATCAATATTTGATGTTAACAAATTTCTCTTTTTCAAGAATGCTTTCCTACCCATTGCCATTCTGCATTTTATATCCTCTGTACTGCGACCATCATTTGTTATTTTACTGCCCAAGTAACAAAATTCATCTACCTCCTTCATTGCTTCGTCACCTAATCTAATTCCTTCAGCATCACCTGATTTTCTTACACTGCACTCCATTACCCTAGTTTTGCTCTTGTTAATGTTCACCTTATATGCACCTTTCAGCACACTGTCCATTCCGTTCAATTGCTCTTCCAGGTCCTTTGCTGTATCTGACAGAATTACTATGTCGTCGGCAAAACGTAATGTTTTTAATTCTTCCCCCTGAACTTTAATTCCTTCACCAAATTTCTCCTTGCTTTCCTTTATAGCTTGCTCAATGTACAAATTGAATAACATTGGAGAAAGGCTACAACCCTGTCTTACTCCCTTTCCAACCACTGCATCACTTTCATGCCCTTCAACTCTGACAACCGCTGTCTGGTTTTTGTATAAGTTGTAAATAACCTTACGTTCCCTATATTTTACTCCTGCTTGCTTCAGAACTTGAAAGAGTTTATTCCAATCAACATTGTCAAAAGCCTTCTCCAAATCTACAAAAGCTAAAAATGTAGGTTTGCCTTTTCTTAATCTATCTTCTAGGATAAGCCGTAAAGTGAGTATTGCCTCCCGAGTTCCTACATTTCTCCTGAACCCAAACTGATCTTCACCGAGGTCGGTTTCTACCAGCTTTTCTATCCTTCTGTAAATAATTCGTGTTAATATTTTGCAGCCATGACTTATCAAACTGATGGTTCTGTAGTTTTCACACCTGTCTGCACCTGCTTTCTTTGGTATGGGGATTATAACATTTTTCTTAAAGTCTGAGGGTACTTCACCTGTCTCATACATCTTACACACCAGGTGAAACAATTTTGTCATGGCTGGCTCTCCCAGAGACTTTAGTAGCTCTGAGGGTATGTCATCTACTCCTGGGGCCTTGTTCCGACCTAGGTCTTTCAGCGCTCTGTCAAATTCATCTCTCAGCACAGCATCTCCTACCTCATCCTGATCCACTTCCTCTTCCCTTTCTACAACATTGTCTCTAAGTTCATTTCCTTTGTAAAGCTGCTCTATGTACTCTTTCCACCTTTCAGCTTTCCCTTCTTTGCTGAGAACTGGTTTCCCATCTGAGTTCTTGATATTCATAGAGTTGCTTTTCTTGTCCCCAAATGTCTCTTTTATTTTCCTGTAGGCTGTGTCTATTTTTCCCTTATTTATACATTCTTCTACATCCTTGCATTTGCCTTCTAGCCACTCCTGCTTAGCAATTTTGCACTTCCTGACAATCTCATTTCTTATTCGTCTGTACTCCATTTTGCCTGTTTCATTTACTGCATTTTTATATTTTCTCCTTTCATCGATTAAATTTAGTATCTCCTGTGATATCCAAGGATTTTTTGTAGGTCTTTCCTTCCTACCTATTTTGTCCTCTGCTACCTTCACTATTTCATCTCTCAATGCTATCCATTCCTCCTCTACTGTTTTATTTCCCCCCGTTACTGTCAATTGTTGCCTAAAGCTCCCTCTGAAATTCTTAAGAACTTCAGGTTCCTTCAATTCATCCAGGTTCCATCTCCTTATTTTCCTACCTTTTTGTAGTTTCTTCAGTTTCAGCCTACAGTTCATAACCAACAAGATATGGTCAGAGTCTATATCTGCCCCTGGGTATGTTTTACAGTTTAAAACCTGGTTCCGAAATCTATGTCTTACCATTATAAAATCTATCTGGTATCTCCCGGTGTCTCCTGGTCTCTTCCACGTATACAACCTTCTTTTGTGATTCTTAAACCAGGTGTTTGTTATAACCAAATTATGTTCCGCGCAATATTCTACCAGGCGGCTTCCTCTTTCATTCCTTTTGCCCAGACCATATTCCCCCACTACCTTCCCTTCCCTTCCTTGTCCTACTACCGAATTCCAGTCTCCCATAACAATTAAGTTTTCCTCTCCCTTAATGGTCTGAATAATTTCCTTTAGCTCCACATATATTTCTTCGATCTCCTCATCATCTGCAGAGCTAGTTGGCATATAAACCTGTACTACTGTGGTTGGTGTTGGCTTTGTATCTATCTGGACTACGATAATGCGATCACTGTGTTGCTCATAGTAGTTTACCCGTATTCCTATTTTCTTATTCATTATCAGATCTACTCCTGTAATACCCCCAACTGATTTTGTATTTATAATCCTGTACTCGCCTGACCAGAAATCCTGTTCACCCTGCCACCGAACTTCACTAATCCCCACTATATCTAACTTCAACCTATCCATTTCCCTTTTTAAATTTTCTAGCTTCCCTACCCGATTAAGTGATCTAACATTCCACGCTCCGATCCGTAGAATGCTAGTGTTGTCTTTCCTGATGATCACATCCTCCTGAGTAGTCCCCGCCCGGAGATCCGAATGGGGGACTATTTTACCTCCGGAATATTTTACCCGAGAGGATGCCATCATCATACGTTCATACAGTAGAGCTGCATGTCCTCGGGAAAATTAACGGCTGTAGTTTCCCCTTGCTTTCAGCCGTTCGCAGTAACTGTGTGGCAAAGCCACATTAGCTGATGTTACAAGGCCAGCTCAGTCAATCATCCAGACTGTTGCCCCTGTAACTACTGAAAAGGCTGCTGCCCCTCTTCAGGAACCACACGTTTGTCTGGCCTCTCCACAGATACCCCTCCGCTGTGGTTGCACCTACGGTACGGCTATCTGTATCGTTGAGGCACGCAAGCCACCCCACCTCGGCAAAGTCTGTGGTTCGTGGGAGTGGGGCTAAGACCTTGTAATATACCTGAATTAAAAGATATGTGGAATTATTTTGTATTAATGGATGTAAATTTTAAAATTATTGTTAAAATGTATAACTTTTTTTAACATTTCAAAAAATAAAATCTCTCAAAAACTATACATTATTTTTCAAAATTAATAATTCAGAATAAAAGCAGAACATATCTCTGCTTTCTGTGAAAAATTCAAGAGTATCGTCCAAATAACAGATGAGATAATGTTCCTAATTTTAGCTCAATTTAACATTGTAACCATAGTGCGTTCCGTATACCCTTAATGGATTATACTGCAGGAGCCATAAAATCTGCAATAAAATGTAATGAGATAGATAATGAAAAATTTTCGTTATCTTTCAAACCCCACTGGAGGTGTAAAACAATGAAGTATAAAGCTATAAACGTCATAGTATACAAGTGTAAACGTAAAAATTGTATAAAATTCTTGCTTCTAACTGTCGAAAAATTAAAATACAAGTAGTGAGTGTGGTACGGAAATTAATTGTTGTTGCTTCTGCGCGGTGGTGTTGTGTGACGCGCAGCTTGTATCGTATGTACGGAGGCAGTCTGCTAGAAATCTGTGTGAGCTGACCCGACACCGCCTAGAAGACAAGGCCTCCGTCACACCGAGAGGCCTCGGCCGCCAGCTGACTGGCTGGCCGCTGGGGCCTGCCCACCGCCTAGTAGCGGCCGGCCAGTCAGCTTGCGTTTGCGCCCTCTCGCTGTGACGGAGGCCTTGTCTTCTAGGCGGTGTTGGGTGACGCTGGAAGAGGCCCTCGAAAAGTTGCTAAAACGTGCGCTCTGTTGGTTCAGTGTGTTGTCGGAATCCTGCAACCGGTATGCAAATATCTCAATTTCTTCCAGCTTTGTCAGGAGCCGTCCTTTAGGTTTCCTATGCGACACTTCTAAATGTGTATCGATTGTTCCAACTTCGTGCTTCGATGTTAATAGATGATTTCCAAATGCTTTTCGTTATTGTGAACCGAAGCGTGCTCTTTGAAACATATTTCAAACGTTCTACCTCTCTGACCTACATACATTTTCGGACAGTCTCCACATTTTAGTTTATATGCACGTGCTGCTGTGAATTTCGAGGCTTTTTGCTCACGCGGTTCCTCAGTGTTAATCGTCTTAGGAAGGAAGGAAGCTTAGGGTTTAACGTCCCGTCGACTGCGTGGTCATTAGAGACGGAGCTTACGCTTGGATTTTCCGGAAAGGATGTGGGAGGAAATCGGCTGTGCCCTTTGAAAGGAACCATCCCGACATTTGCTTGGAGTGACTTAGAGAAATCACGGAAAACCTAAATCTGGATGGTCGGAGGTTAATTTGAACTACCATCCTCCCGAATGCGAGTCCAGTTTCTTCAAATCAAATGTTAAAAAATGTTTGTTAAGCTTATGGGAGTTAACTACGGGGTCATCAGTCCCTAAACTTACAAACTACTTATCAACTACCTTATACTAAGGACGGCACAAATATCCATGCCCGAGGGGGGATTCGAACCCCCGACCGTAGTGACCGTGCAGACCGTGACTGGAGCGCCTCAGCCCCCTCGGCCACCGCAGGCGGCTCCAGTTTCTTACCACTGCGCCACCTAGCTCGGTCAATCGTCTAACCCTATACGCAAATTGGTATTTTTAAATTGTCTAATAATAATAATCTTAAACTTTTCCTTTGTAACTCATGGGCATTTATACGATTTTCTTGTCTTCCCGTACACCTAGCAAAACCAGAAGAGCTTGCTTCCATGTTTTTTTCGTTGTTGTTCATTCTTAATTTTTGCAATAATTTAGTTATTTTTGAGGCTGTATATCCGTTGCTTACTGCAACTTGCTTTATGATTGCAATCTCCTTATTCCTGTCTTGCTCGCTCAATGGCAGTGCATTACTCTATTAGCCATAGAACGGAAGTTTGCGATCTTGACTTATTTTGGATGCCAAGTTTTTGAATTGTTAGTAAGGTCAGCAAAATTAGGTTTCCTCTACACACCAAAACGATGTTTGCCAGCGGTACCGTAATGTATAGATAATTGATGGCTGCATTATTTTCGTGGTCTACTGTAAAATTAATTTTTGGATGAATAGCATTGAGCCGCAGCGGAGTGGCCGAGCGTATTGAGGTGCTATGCTCCGATGCGCGAGGCCGTTTCCGGTCTGTCGGGGGTTCGAATCCTCCCTCGAACATAGATCTTTGTGTTGTCCTTAGTATAAGTTAGTTGATAAGTAGTTTGTAAGTTTAGGGACTGATGACCCCGCATTTAAGGCCCGTAAGCTTAACAAACATTTGAACATTGTTTGAATAGCACTCAGTTTCTGTGCTATGTCATTAACAACGTTGTGATCTCCTTTAATAAGATGCCACCATCTACATAGCGTTAGTACTAGAGAACTTTGTTGACTATTGTAGATGAAGAAGCATCTCGTTTGTCAAAAGGTTTAAACTATAATCCCAAACCAACGTTAAAATAATTATAGCGGAGGTCAAATGCGCTAGTGATATAGTAAAGCCTCCCACACATAAACTGAATAAGGTAGCAATCAAGGTCACCAACGCGCTATAAACACAGTTGCAGTCAGAAAGTAAACATAATAATGAAAGTAAGATAATAGATAAATTAAATAAAAAGTAAAAGAGACGTAAAGCGTTAATCACAACTGTGGATGAAGGCAACACTATGGGCCTTGTCACTGACATACACCATGCAAATAAAAATAATAAATTGTTCTCTGATAACGGGATTAACGTGGTAGCTGGAGATCCAACAAAAACGTTCCATGCACAGCTAAAACAAAATATCCAAAACTCTGAGTGTCTCTTATCTCACTGGGTAAAAAAGCAATTTACTGTCATGTATCCACAAACACCAGAAGTCCGTGCACAGATAAAACTACATAAAAGGGACAAGTCCATAAGGCTTATATGCAACACTAGGCAAAGTCTTAGTGGACCGATTAATGCTACATTAGCACAAAGGTAAAAAACGCTATACACATTCCACGAGCACTATTGTCTAAAAAATATATAAGAATTTGCAGACAAAGTTAAAGATACTGTCTCCAGTCACATCGCTATCTATGTCTCCCATGACATTGAGAAGGCCTACAACCGCGAATGGCATTCCAGTCTCCTATTCGAGCTCCAGACCTGTGCCCTTCCTATTATCTATGTCTGTGTCATTTCTTCCCTTCTCTCCCACCGCTCCTCCTATATCACAGTCAACAAGTCCGACTATTGTTTCTTTTACTCCTGTGCTAGGATGCTCCATCCTCTCGCTTCTCTTCTACTTTATTAATTCAGCAGGTATGTCGCAAACCCCAGCCTCCTGCCCATTTTTTTCGGTATGCTGACCACATTCCATTCCTTGCCCTCACCCCTTCTCTCTCCCATTCCCAACACCTGCTCCAGTCTCATCTCTTTGAATTCTCCACTTGGTGCAACCAATGGCTCCTTTCTGTTAACCCCACCAAATCCCATGCAATCATAGGTCATACCACCACCGTGACCTTTACCTTCCTTTCCACGACCATCCTATCCCTCAAACTTCCACCCCAAAATACCTTGGCCTCACCCCAGGATCGCTCCCTCTCTTGGATCCCCCGACTGGCTGTCAAATAGCCCTCTCCCATCTCAACCTCCTCAAACTCCTCTCCAGTCGGACATGGAGACTCGACCCCTCCACCATCCTCTACACATACCATTCCTTAATACGTCCTGTCCTCTGCAGCTTCCCCCTTACTTGGATATCCGCCTCCCCCTCCTATAGCAAGTCCCTTCAAATCCTGGAACGCCACGCCCCCCGCCTCACTTACTGCATCCGCCTCTCTTCTTCCGTGTGGATCCTTTGTGATCTCATCCCCTTCCAGCACCTTCTCAAAATCCTAGAACATATCCACTTCCTGTACGTATCCCACAAGATAGAATCCCGTCATCCCCTGGTGTCGCGTCTCCTCTTAAATCCTGGGCCTCTGCTGCACCTGTATCAATGCATTCCTCCCTCTCTACACCTTCTCACTCCTCACATCCTTTCCGAGGGTAACTTTCGCCACCTCCCTCTCCTGGATGATGCTTCCCGTCCTGATATCTGTCCCTCCTACCAACCCTAGTCCTTTCCCCTCCCAATATATTATGCGCCCCCTCTCTCTCCCTCCCCTCCTTCTTCCCTCCAACGCTCGGTCTTCCCCCTCCCAGCCCTGTCCCCTGGAGTTCTTAAGCCTCTCCCCTCATGCCCCGACTCCTTATCCCACCCCTCTGCACCTCCTTTTCCTTTCTGTTAACCTGCAGGGTCTCATTCATCATTTTAACCTGCACAGTTTCAACTACTCATTTCAGTGTTGTGATATTGTGAACTGGAATTTTTTAGTGGCCGTAACTGTTATCAATTGGCAGAACCAATGTTATGTGTGACATTTAAACAGTGTCTCCATTTTTCTTCACCGTCTACATCTTGTTTTAATCTTCCGTGTTTTTGTAGCCACTGTGACAAACATTTCATGGTAACTGTCTATTTTCTGTGCTCCTTTTTTTAAAGTACACATTCACCGATTTCGTCTCCATTATATGTATCATCATCTCCGTTTACCGTCATCATGTTCACGTTTCAGTCTCCTTGGCTATGTAAGCCTCTCGGCCTCGCGGCCAGCCTGCCCCCACTGGGGGTTTTAATACTCATTAAAGGAAAAAAAAAACTGATTGGGTGCCAAATCCAGTGACACGTGTGCAGCCTCCTAAAAAAACGCTGGGACTGGCGTCAGACAATTATACAGCTTAATGTCCACCTCCCTACCCACTCGTCCCGGTATTGGATTGCCTTCCACTGCCTTCCTGGTTCTAAACCCACGCCCACCTACCTCTCCACCATCTCAACCAGCCCCTGCCTGATAACGCCAGTAAGGCTAACCATTTCGCCTCCTTCCTCTCTGACTTCTTCGCCATTCGTGATAATTCTAACTTTGATTACTCCCTATTCGCGGACGACCATGAAAAGACGGACGTCTCCACCCTACAGCTAGCTCCTTGCTTCCAGCACCTAGACCATATCTCCCTCTCCCCCCTTAACACACCCACAACTGCACACGATCTACAGTCAACACTATGCAGCAAACGCACCATAGCTTTCAGCCATGAATGCATCGCTTACCACCACCTCAAGTAATGCCCCCTCCCTTTTCTCACTGCCATGGCTACCCCTTCAACACCATCCTCTACACTGACTACTGTCCCAGCCTTTGGAAAAATTGCCGTGTCCTCATGTTCCTCAAACCAAACAAACCTCCATCTGCCTCCTCCTCCTACCTGCCCGTCTGTCTCACCCTGGTGTTCAGTAAGGTCTTTGAAACTATCCTCTCCCAAAGCCTTCACCACTATCTCCTTCTTCAGCACCTTCTCCCTGATACCCAGTATGGCTTTCTCCCTTCTTTCTCCTCCATCTCACCCAACTGCTCACCCTCCAGTTGAATTCCCGTCATGCCTCCATCTTTGTCTCCTAGGAATGGGAAAGACCCTATGGCTGAGTTTGGCATCCTGCTCTGTTCCACAAACTCCAGACCTATGCATTTCCTATCAACCGCATCCAGGACATTCATTGCCTCCTTTATTTCATTCGTCCTACCTACGTCACTGACTATAAAACCGACTCCCATCTTGTCTACCCCTTCGCCTTTGTGTCCCAAGGATACATCCTCTCTCCCCTCCCATACCTCCGATATGCCTAAGGCTGCCCCTCCCGTTCACCTCTTCCGATATGCTGATGACACTGCCTTCGTTGCCTTGTATCCCACCCTTGCCCATTCCACTCGTTTCCTCCAACAACACCTTCACCTCTTTGCCACTTGGTGGCTTTTCTCTATCAATCCTGCCAAAACCTAGGTCGTCATTGTAGGTCGAACAACTCCCTCCTTCCGTCACCACGTCTTTTATCTCACTCTACACAGTCGCCCCATCCGCCTTACCTCTACCATTAAATATCTAGGACCTCTCCTGAACTCCCCACCTTTGCATCATAGAAGATAAAGTCCGCTCCCACCTCTGCCTCCTGAAACTTCTCATGGGCCGAACCTGGGGTCAACACGCTTCCACAGCCCTTTACACCTACAAATACTTTGTGTTGGAGGTGTGGCAGAGGCCCAGGATCGGTGAGGAGGGTATAAACCAAGCGTTGCGGGAATCACGTTTTTCGGTGGTGTAGCAGGTGCAGATACTTTCAAGGAAATGAAGTAGGTGGGGGAAGGAATAAGGCCATAGAGTATACACGTGAAGGACGGCAGGCGGAAATAGTAGGTGAGGCAGAATGTATGGCATTGTAGAATTTTTATGGCTTTTTAGAAGGAGGGAGCAGAGATCCAGACGAGGTTGAAGCTAGAAAGGTCGGGAGTTTAAGATATTTAAGGGCAGGGGTGAGGCATATGGAGCGACTGAAAAGGGTGATATGGAAATCATGTAGGCAGAAGGAATAACGAGCTATGAGGATAGCCAGGGATTATGTTGTTAGCAGCTATCTATATAGGGAGACATGACCATCATAATAAAATAAGAGAAATCAGATCGAAAACAGAAAGATTTAGGTGTTCCTTTCTCCTGCAAGATATTAAAGACTGGAACTATTGAAAAATATCATAAAAGTGGTTCGATGAACCCTTTGCCATGCTCTTGAATGTGATTTGCAGAGTATCCATGTAGATGAAGATCTAAATTTTAGGGGTTAATGATAAGGAACCATTGGTTGCACCAAGAGGAGAAATGGGAGAGGTGTTGCTGGAGAAGGTGTTGGGGTCGTGTGAGAGAGGAGGTGAGGGCGAGGAAGGCACTGTCATTGGCATATTGTAGGATAAATACAGGAGGCACAAGTTGGGGCATTCCTGCACAGTACAGAAGGTACAAGAGAGGGGACAGGATGGAGCATTGGGGCACTCTGGAGAAGGGGTAAAACAAATGGGAGTTGAAGTTGTTGATAGTGACATGGGATGGGCAGTTGAAGAGAAAGGAAGCAATGAGGCGGACATAGTTAAGAGGAAGGGCATAGTTATGGAGTTTCTGGAATTTCCGTCCCTCTCTCCTTCTGGAATCATCCATCATCAAGCCACATGGCAGAGTCATCTCTGCCAGCAACTATTGACCAGCCTCAGCCTCATGGATCTGCCCCTTGACACCTTCCTCTGCAACCTATCCCACTGCCTCCTTCTCACCCATCCATCTCCAGAAAACCACGAAATGCACCAGTGCCGACCCCACCCCAGTCTCTATGAAAACGGCATCAGCCCACCTTCCCAACACCTCAAGCTCCCATCCCGTCCCCCTGACCACATTGATACCACTCGACCACCACCACCCACCCCGAAGATTTACGTATCTATGTGTTCTCCCGTCCTGATCCCAAATTCCTTGAGATACAAAAGTACTTCCCTTCTGCCCCATCTCCCAACTCGTCCCCCATCGAGACTTCATCCTGATCAAATCATGTAGCCCTACATTCCACAAAGATATCCTGCTGAAAGTCTCCCAGATCCTCTTTGGTTTCCATGCTACCTTAACCCTCTATCCTACCGCATCCTCTCCCCCACCAGTCCCCAACCTCCCTGCTGCCTGGCCACTCTCACTACCGTGATCACCAAGCTCAGCCTGGGGATCACAGAGGGTGAGGTGCTGGAGCAACTGAATGCCCACCACATCCTAGAAATTCGCTCTGCCAAGAGGATCCACAATGCAACTGTCCCCACATATCTTATGTGTATGTTCACCGAATGTGCCTCTTCCATTAACCACCTCCTCAATGAGGGAGGAGGGCAATTATCTATGGCTGCAGGTATAAGGTAGATCCCCACCTCAATCCTAACACTGCCACAATTGCCTCCTGTAAATGACCACCTGACTGAAAATTGTAAAAATCCTCCCACCTGCCATCACTGCTAAAAACCACCATTTTCTGAAAGCCTGCCCTAACCTTGCTGCTCCCCAGATCTGCAATACATGCAGAGAATCCCACCCCACCTACTCCTACAAATGCAAACCCTGAACTCACCGTCCCTGGCCATCCCATTGATCTCTTAGGCACCCAAACAACTACCTCTGTCCCTCCAAACCGCTGAGGATATCATCTGTTTCGTGACCACTGGCCTGCAGAAAATTCATCCCCTCCAATGTCCTCACACCTTATACCAGATCGCCCTCGCTGCCAGCAGGGGGCTCATGGTTCTTTCGTGAGTACGTCCGTGGTGAGCATGGGCCCCCGAGCTAATGAAGTCTTCCTTCCTTCTTTACTTCTCAAACTGCATTTCCTTTTCTATCCTCACTACTTCCCCTCCCCACTGGGGGACTGATAACCTTAGAAGTTTAGTCCCCCTATCCCAACCAAACAACCGAACCCCAACCCAACTCTTCGCCATGTTTTCTCCCAACCAAACCCACTTAACCCTCTCCCACCCGGAAACCTTACTTTAAAAAACCCTTTTTCCATCCCTTTTAGTCTCTCCCTCCTTCTTCCCACCCTGTTTTAGCATGGCAGGCCCATTCTACACCCTCCTTTACCATGACATCTGCTCCCTACCCATCAATAAGCACCATTTGTACCTACCCTTTGCTCCCAGTATGTAGCACCTTCCTTCCTTAATGAAACCTTCCTCAATCCCAACCATTCCATCGACACCAATCTTTACACACTTCAGCAAACAGATAGACCCAGCAGTGTCACCCAAGGTGGAGTTGCGATTGGCCACCTCAACCATCCCACTGTCTGGCTGCAACACCTCCTTAATGACCCCACAAAACACATTATCCTCAGCTTGTTACTTCCATCACTCACCATCACCTGTGCCACCATCTACATTTCTTCTGGCACTTCCACTCCCATAGGACATCCTTTCCCATATTGATCGGTCCTTCTCAACGTATGTGGTAGTTGCTGATGTTAATCTCTTCTATAAAGCACCCTGCCAAGCTCCAGTGGTGGCATCATACCCTTAACACCCTCCAGGCCATCTTGTCCTCCTCCCACGACCCACACACCCTGCCAGCAACACCACACCTGATGCAGTCCTAGCCTCCTCCAGCCTCCTGGGTCGCATCATGACGCAAGTCCTTGACCTGATTGGCTGTGATCATGCACCTGTCCTACTTACCATTGAACACCACTGTCTCTCTGCACCTGCCCTCCATCCTGCTTCTACCCCCAAACTGGTGCACGATTACTACTGCGCCAACTGGGATGCATACTGTCGCACAATTGGTACCTGCGTTGCCATCCAGCCTCGTATCTTACCATGACACTGCCCTTGCTACTACCTTCCTTCACCAGACTTTGATGCCATCCACACCCATATCCCCACCAAAGCCATTCAACCCCACTGTCCATCTCTCCCTCCCCACAGACTGTCCTCCTATGTGAATCCCACTCCCTTTATCTCTCCTTCCTGCACACCTGTGACTGGGACACACTATGATGCCAATGGCAGCTCCAATGACACATCTGAAACCACCTCATCTCGTAAAAACGCCTGGACTGTCGACAGACATGCACCCATCTTATCACCACACTACCCATTAACTTGTCCAAGTACTGGCAAGTCTTACTGTAATTCGCCCCTCACCTTCGTACCCCTTCTTTCATGAAAACCGTCACTGTCCATGAGCGTACCTATACCTCCGCTGCTCAAATGGCCACCCAGCTTCCAGTACTTGGACCATGTCAGCCCCTCAAAACCCAATACATCCATTACCACCATAGATATTCAGACGACATTCCGCATCAAACTCAACACCAATACCAGTCACGATCGTCTTACCTACTGGCACCTCAGGGCCTGCCCTTAGTCCTTCCATGCTATCCTTGCCACCCTGTACAATGTTATCCTTCATACCAGTTTCTACCCACACCACTGGAATATCTCCCATATTGTAATGTTCCCAAAACCCAACAAACCCCCATCCACCACTTCTTCCTATCGTCTCATCAGCCTAACCTCAGTGTCCCACAAGGTTCTGGAAACTGTCCTTTTTTGCTGTATCCACCACCATCTCTGTCAACAAAAAGACTTCCCTATTTTCCAACTGACCTTTTCAGCTGATGACCAGCTCCTGCGTCTCATCCATCTCCTCTCCCTCCAGTTGAACTCTCGTTGGTATGCCCTCTTTGTCTCCCATCGACATTGAGAAAGCCTACAACCGACTTTGGAATTCTGGTCTCCTTTTCAAATTCCAGGCCTTTGTCCTTCCTCTTAACTATCTTCACCTCATTGCATCCTTTCTCTTCAACCGCCCATCCTATGTCATTTTCAACAACTCCGACACCCATTTGTTTTACCCCTCCTCCAGGGTGCCCCAAGGCTCCGTCCTGTCCCCTCTCAATAGTTCAACCAAAAATTTTAAAATACATATTTTGATGTTTACTGCACTGTAGTAATGTAGAAAGCTCTGAATTTTAATTTAATTTTTCCAAACCTGATTTCATAATGTGTGATTGAAAGGGTTAACAGGCACTATAGTTCGCGTCATGTTGGAAGGCACTTCCGTGAATAGACGTGGAGCGATAGGGGAAGGGTGGAGGAGGGAAGGAGCTACTGTCAAGCGCCAACAGTGCAGCCTGTTGGAGAAACATTGTCGTACCTTGCGGATGGCCGCATGCCTAGAGAATGAACATTATTGGCTGCCAGTGCAGTAATGGAGAGGGATGAGAAGAACAGTTGAACACTGAGCCACCTTCCTACGTGAAGTGAGCTATAGTTCTGAGAAATCACACAGTTAACAAGGTGATGAAAACCACTTAACATATGGGAACCCGTACAGCAATGCAGCTGTGACGCAAATACGAAAATATCAATGTTGTATCATAAAAAACTACTTCTTGTTTTAGTTATCTCTCAAAATTAGCAGTATGTTTAAATTTTCTCTGTGCATTGCTGCAATCCAAGATGAGCCTTTATTTGCAGAACCGTTTTCGAGTGGTACAGTGGCTCTCGCCTCAGGTTTATCGTGTAATACCGCCTAATATCAGATATTCGTAGACAATGGCAAAGTACTTTTGACAAGCTAAACTGTAGATGTCTGTCCTGATACTTTACTACTTTTTATGAATATGTCATGATTTTAAACGATGTGGTTAGGAAGGAACTTCAGAGTACAGCTTAAATTGGTACGAGTGAATGAACAACGATAACATCTACAGTCTAGCTTGTCACGAGTACTTTACCATTTTCTATGAATATCTGATAGTAGGCCATATTTCACGATATACCTGAGACGAGAGCTGCTGTTCCCTAGAACCGCGGCCTGCGGGACAGGTGAGTCAGACTGCGAGACGTGGGAAAACAATTCGACACGGCGCTTGCAGTGATCGGCACCAGCCTGTCCACTCCTGTCCCACACGATTGCTGCCACACTCTGCTACAGTAGATCCATATGTTGAACGGAGCCACACTGGGCTGCAGACAGAGCCTAAACACTTTCCTCTACTTGTGCTATGTGCTGTAGGATATTAAATAATTTCAATAGCAGTCTGATATTCATCTGTTGTCGCATGGTGACGAACCTGAGTGGCACACAGTTTGATGATACAAGCTTAACGGTACTAAGCAAGAGGCTCAACTTTGTTACGACCCCTAGAAATGTGCCCATTCCAGGCTTTAACAGTACAGCAGAGCAAGTTGCTGCCACACTTCCGCCCAATGTGGCAGAAGAAGTCCATCGACAGGCTTGCAGAGCTCTTACCAACGCCAGGCCTCCAAAATCCAACATCACAATTGAGGAGAAGCATGCACTTAAGAAGCTCCGGGAAGACGGCAGTATTGTAGTACTACCAGCAGATAAAGGGAACTCCACAGTCATTTTATTCCATGTGGATTATGATGAGAAGATACGCCAACTACTAATGGACTCTGCATACAGAAGTCTGGATAATGACCCCACTGACAAGATGGACAAGAAGACGAAGACTGTCCTGAAGGAGACAAAAATGTTCTAATGTTTGTACAGCTTATGGGACTTAACTACGGGGTCATCAGTCCCTAAACTTACAAACTACTTATGAACTACTTACGAACTAGGACGGCACAAATATCCATGCCCTAGGGGGGATTCGAACCCCCGACCGTAGTGGCCGTGCAGACCGTGACTGAAGCGCCTTAGCCCCTCGGCCACCGCGGCCGGCTGGAGGAGACAGGCACGCGTCAGAAGACCATCTGACAACTTCAGGCGAAAGCACCAGTACCACCCAGACTGTATGGTCTGCCTAAAGTACACAAGGAGGGCGTCCCCCTGTAATATTGGGGCACTAACATACGCAACAGCAAAGTACCTGAAAAACCTGCTGTCTCCGCATGTGGGGAAAAGTGTTCACCACATTCATAATTCAGAGGACTTCCTACAATGCCTCAAACAACTATGTATCACTGACTCAGACATCATGGTTAGTTTTGATGTGGTATCACTGTTCACCATGGTTCTACTGCAAGACTCACTAGACCTGATTGCGGAAAACTTTTATGGCGCTTTGTTGGACCTGTACAGACATACACTGACTTCCACATACTTCCTGTATGGGAACCAGTATTACGAGCAAACTGAAGGTGTGGCTATGGGCAGCCCACTGTCTCCTGTGATTGCCAACTTATTCATGGAGAGGTTTGAGGAGATGGAGACTGCCAAATATAAGCCCACGTGCTTCTACAGGTATGTGGATGATACTTTCATGATCTGGCCTCACGGGAAGGACAGGATCAATGAGTTCCTTGAACATCTCAACTCTTGTTGCACGAATATCTAGTTCGTGATATAACTCTAAAGGACTGCACAGTTGCCATTTCTGGATGTACTAGTGAAAAGGAAAGCAGATGGATCAATTGGCCACAGTGTGTACTGAAAACCCTCACACACTAATGTATACCTACAGGCTACAGACATTAATCCATAGAGCACCTGCCATGTCAGATGAAGAAGGTCTACTGGCAGAAATAGAGGACTTTAAAACAGTGTTCTACAAGAATGGACACACTAACAAACAAATTGGGGTTGCTCTCCAACCAGCCACTATACCAGAGGTACAAGATGCAGAGGAAGATGAAGCAAAGAAGCTGGCATATCTTCCCTATGCTGGTTCCATCTTTACCAGAATCAGTGTGTCTTCTGTCCAGCGAACAAGATCAGGGCTCTTGTGGGAAATGCCAAAGACGACCTGGGGCTACAGAAACCAGGGATTTGGAAAATTCCTTGTGAATGTGGCATGCCTATATTGGCCAAATGACAAAAACAGTCGGTATAAGATGCAAGGAACACCAGAGACACACCCGATTAAGACAGGCAACAAATTCCGCCATCACGGAACATTGTTTGGAATTGTCTTTTCAGGATCGTTGGGCAACAGGTCATAAATGTGTCTGTATGTTGGTAAAAACTTCAATTCCATTGTCAACATTCTCACATTCAAGTAGTATGTCATTCCATCTAATCATCTGCAGTTGTGTCCTGTAGTTGTCAATATTTTGGTTACAAAGTAGCCTAATATGCTTTGTTTTCACATATTCAGCTATAGGCTTGACAATTTTTAGTTTTAACCATATGCCTGTGTCTTGGACAGAGAAAAAGGAAGTATTGAACAATGCTTATAAATTGGTATCCCTCACTCAGTTTCGTTCTACATAGGTCACTATATACAGTAATTTTCAATATTCAGTTGCAATAATCGGCTATTGTTAAACAGATACATTTCCAACCCTAGGTGTTCTATTTTCTTACTAACTTATTACATGTTCATACAAATACAGTAGACCTATATGCAGTAATTGTCAGTATATCAGTTATTGTTTACAGATATAGGCCTATTCCTAGCCTTAAGTGTTCAGTCTTCTAAGTTATTACAGGTTTGTACCAATAGCCTACACTATATACAGTAATTTTTAATATACGTTTACAATACCGTACATCAACTATCGTTTCATTGGAACTAAAAGAGCGGTTTATCCAGGCTCTCAACGTCGACACTGCCGATAGAGGATACCCAACTTTTTCCTCAGAAAAACATAACGTTTCCGCGTAAAAGCACGCAGAGTAATCCGTTTGCACATGTCCACTGTACTCCATCGTTTGTTTGATGAGTGTGAGTGAAAATACTTTTCCCATACACAAATCATTTTCTTACATACAGCAACCCCTTTATAAATTTTTCCTAGTGCATAAGCAATTGTGTTATTAAAAGCTGATTCGGAATATCTTTATTACGTGCTCTAAGTTGCACAAACTTGTTTTGTAAGAACAACATTCTTGCTTTTCTAATGGTAAAACGATCATCAAAGTAAATTTATCTGTGCCAGAAGAAAGATTTCCATACGTAAATGTGCCGTTTTCCCCGAGTCTCGTAAGACCTTTTATGTAGTTTTCCCATTTGTTGTATTAGCTTCCACAGTGTGGCTGTACTGGTTGGAGTGGCTGCTTCCACATCTACATGCGCAGATCTGAAAAAAACCTGTATCTTTCTGCGCAACCCTCGAATAACATTCGAGCAAAGATTGTAGTAGCCGTTGCTGCGCACACCGCACTGGCTGTTGTTAGCTGTACCGTACAAGGTAATGCGGAAGTGGTAAGGATTAAATTTGTGGATCGTTCTGTAGATTTTTCTCGAATTTTAAAGATTTTTTTATGTGCTTATCGTTGTACCACATTCGTAATTCTATATGTACAATTTGCTTATGATGAAATGTTATTACTTTCTTATCGTTTTGCCAAATTGGTTAATTCTTCCCTTTGTGGTATACGTTATCTATTATTTGTGTTTTAGTTAGTCTGTGGTTCAAATAATTACTTCATATTCGAAAACCGAGGACGATGAGGCTTGTAGGAACTGTAAAAATAAGAGACTACTGGGCAGATGTCATGCTACAGCAAAGTGAATCCGTTGTAGCACTGCAATCAATTCATGGAGAAGACCTGTTGGTAATACGAAATCCACGAGTCAGAGTCATCCTTAGATACAAGGTAGGCCTACCGGACAGCTTTCATTACTTATATTCTGCGACTGGCTATTATTTAATTTTTAAGTATTACCACTTTTGAGCCTTTGTTTTCCGTGAAAGAACAGCGAGGCAGTTTAATTGCTACTACACGATATGGTTATTAAGAGACAGGTATAATATTTTTACGTTTTGCACACATATATTCTAATGTATCCACTGATTTTAATTTGCCTACAGCAAATGTAGCCTACATTATACAAGTGTCAAACACGATGACATTTGTTCAGCCACATTGAGTTAAGTATTTAAACATGATGTGAGGATCAGTAAGCAGTAAAATAACAGTTAACCAGTTGAAAATTAAAGTTTAATAAACTTTACCGCGGTTTCAATTGATATAAATCAATCTTCTTCAGAAGATACATGGACCTACAGTGAATAAGAAAGTAACAATCAAGCTATGTACAACAGTATTAAAACCATAGATTGTTTACCTATAAAATTACAACAAAGTTTAGTCTACAGGAGACAAGTACATACATTACATTCTTACTGTGGAAAAGTTACACGCGTCAATCTTTGTACACATAATGTAGCCCTTTAGACAAAGGCACGTCAAGCATATAAAATGATAACATATGCTGTGTAACATAGCAGATTGCTATGAGGATAATAATTTTTTAAATGTTTATTTTACTGAACCACATTTAGCTGACTAAATCAAGTAGGTTTTTTTTCTGACACTTATATTTTCGTATTTGCATCACAGTTGCAATGGTTGGTGTTCATTTTCCATTGCAGGTACTAGTGTCGTAAACTTCATGAAGTTTTAGATTTTATCTAATGTAAAACTCTCTGTAGCTACCAGTACTCATTTGTTTAATGCTCTCTTGTGTACTATTATAGTTCACAATAGTGGTACACTGTATTCTTAGCAGTTCACATTGTTATGCCAAATGAGGCCTAGTGTGCTCCCTTGTATTTGTATTTATTATTGTACACGTAGTAGACCCTTTGTAGATCATGTGAAGCCTCTACAGTTCTTCCTGCAATTTGCCCCTGAGATCTTCATTTTCTCGCTCATAGATTTCTTTCTTTCTTCTGTTCACTTTGTGCTGGTTTTTTTGGTTCTTGTCTCTGGCTGGACTTCCCACTTGCCTACTTTGCTTCTGTACACGTTACGGTCTGTAGTGTCCTGAATGGTGATTTGAGCATCAGTAAGGTCTCTTCGTACTTGTTCAGCTCATATTATACCTTTACGGTTTTCGGTGGCTGTGACAATCTGGTGTGTGAGTCTATACTCAGGCAGTCTGTGTGTGTGTGCATTGAATTTTTATTATTTATCCTGTGGTTCACATATTGTACAAAAGTACGCATGATATAGGAAAAGTCATTTAGTGTTTTAGAACACTGTACTGTTTAGAAATTATACAATGAGAATGAAAGCAGAGAAACTGCTTATTGATGAATGCAGTAACACAGATTATTCAAGCAATGAACATGATTAACTATTAATTACGTAGACAATGGATTTTCACTCAAAAATTTACACAAATAATGAGAGGTACAGAATACTGAAAATGACCATTGGAAATATAAAACAAGGAGAACAACATTTAAAAAAATGTACATTAAACAACTACAAAATCACAGCGAACATACAAACAATGAAAATTACTAAAAAAAGGTGTAACAATACATAAAGGATGTAAACAGTATAGAATACTGTAATGTCTTTTAAAATTGTCTACTCTTAACCATAGAATTTTTCATAGAAAGCAGACTCATTTAGTTTTTGATTTCCAGGAATTCTTGCACTGAATAGAAACAGTGCTTTGTCAGAAATGCCTTTAGTTTCTATTTAAATATTGGATCTGGAGCTAGTTTTATTTGATCTGGAATCTTATTATGTAACTTAACACCAAGGTGAATTATGGTTTTTTTTTCCTTGAACATTTTTGGTGGAGTTTTGATTGTCCTCTAGCAAAATGAGTGTGAAAATCCTTGTCTTTGATTAATTTTCCTGTTCTCCTGAGGTATTCCCTTGTGAATATGATTGTTTCTAGGATGAACAGGCATGGGGCATGTAGAAGATTCAGTTAAATTATAAAGTGACATTTACAGGATTCCATCTCGTTGAGACCACAAAGTCCTTTCTTATCGTGGTATGTAGGCCTATATCCATTAAGAGAAATGGATAGTCAGTGTCACAAACTGGCATGTCACTTACATCACACAAGCTATTACTTTCTGACAATGATTAAATGTTGTTTTATAGCTACAGTAATCCTATGAAGTTAAAAGACACAAAATGTAAATGTCCATTGTTGCAACTGCAGTTCTAGAAATGCATGCTTGGAATTTCCAAAACTGTGGGCAGTAACCAAGGAAATATAGGATTTTCTGATTATTTAACTATTATATTTTCAAATGTGCACATCCTGAACTAAACTTTATTGAAATTTATCCAGATCTCTTGTTGTTTGTAAAGGCCAAGAAAATTTAGGAAGTTTCTGAACACCAACCATAATTAAGGCATTAAAATATATATGAAGCTGCAGCTCATCAAACATATAAAATCAATATTATCAAACTTCCTTGCATATTAAAACTGGAATGTTATCCCAGTTCCAAACAGTTTTCTTTTCAGAATGAAATTTTCACTCTGCAGCGGAGTGTGTGCCGATATGAAACTTCCTGGCAGAGGTACTGGCGGAAGTAAAGTTGTGAGTCGGCATCGTGAGTCGTGTTGGGATAGCACAGTCGGTAGTGCACTTGCTCACGAAAGGCAAAGGTATCAGGTTCGAGCCCCGGTTCCGGCACACAATTTTAATCTGCCAGGAAGTTTCATATCAGCGCACACTCCGCTGCAGAGTGAAAATTTCATCCCTTAGGCTGTGGCTAAGCCATGTCTCCACCATATCCTTTCTTCCAGGAGTGCTAGTCTTGCATGGTTCGCAGGAGAGCTTCTGTGAAGTTTGGAAAGTAGGAGGCGAGGTACTGGCGGAAGCAAAGTTGTGAGGCAGCATCGTGAGTCGTGTCGGGATAGCACAGTCAGTAGTGCGCTTGCCCGCGAAAGGCAAAGGTCCCAGGTTCGAGTCCCGGTTCCGGCACACAATTTTAATCTGCCAGGAAGTTTCAGTTTTCTTTTGTTTGTTTTTTCTCCTTGGAAAGTACTGTATGACATACTGCCTAGTGTCAAGATCACTTTCTAAGTTACATCACTTGAAATGCTGGTAGTTTTTTAAAATATTGTTAGCATAAGTAGGGGAAGCTACAAATGACAAACTTGCAGTGTAACTTTAAAGGCAAACCATTTCAACATAGCATACATCAAGCCCCCACAAACAGAAAAGAAATAATGAATATCATTAACTATTTAAAATCCTCCATATTTCCATGGATTTTTAGCTTCACTATGAACAGATTAAAAGTATGTGGAAAAAAGTCTAAATAGTTACTGTTATATAGCCTGTGTTATGGAACTCTACTTCTGTTGCACATGCTTCCGAATACTGATCTAGACAGAATTTATTTACTGCTAAAAAGTAGTGGTGTACACAAATCTAAAGTCATCAATATGAAGTATAGAGTGCCACAGTGTTTGGTATTTGGTTTTCTTCTGTTTTTGATTTATGTAAATAACAATAAATATTGCTACCTAAGTTCCTAGCTACACAGACGATATGCTGATTGTCTGTAAAAAGCAATAATTTAATAAACTAGAGGTCATTCATAATAATGTGACAAATGAAATAGTTCAGTACTTTAATGAAAGCCACCTACAAATAAGCACCAGTAAAACATGTTTCATGAAGTTCAACAGTAGCCTCTCTGACAAAATTAAACCCACAATAAACAGTTGCAACATTAGGCAGTATGACTCTCCCCATAATGAAGCTTTAATTTCAGGCAAAGAATTTTTTACTATAACAAAACCATTTTACTCATTAGATGAATATCTTTCTTAGATGCAGAATGATAAGCATTCTGAAAGAATATGGTTAGCTATACTTGCATCTGTGCTGATTTATTGACTTCAGTCGTTTATGTAATTTTCAAGTTTTTGTGATTATAGTTTCTTTGGATTCTAAAGTCATAAACACTTAACCACTCCAGAATCTTAATAAGTTATTGCCTATAGCTTTAAGTAAAATTTATATTTCAAGTTTTTTTGCATATTAAAACTAACTGTACAAATCAAAACTGTCAGACAGCTTAATCTCTGCTGTTTCAGTATTGTATTGTAGGAAGATAACTTGGACTTCTGGAAGTTAGATTACGTACTATAAATCAAAAGATCGCAGGTTCAATTCCCGCTAAGTCCTAGGATTTTTATCTGTCGCGTTTCACTTCTTTCACCTCTGGCAATGTTGCTAATGTGAGAAATTTCGAGCAGTGCTCTGGTTCGAAATCCAAGTAGGTCACACTATAACTGGCTGTGTATGTCTGTTTGAAGGTAGGAGGAAGGCAACGACATACCACCTCCATACAAGGCCATGCCTGTGTTCAAAGCGACATTCAGATTGTTGACTGCTTTACCTTCTACCTTCAGTGCCATCAAAGTCTTAAGTGAATATCCATAAAAATGTTTTATATTCCTTACAATTTACCTGATCTGATTTTGCGTAAGACATTATAACATTAAGACTTTTAAGAGGCAGTGTTTATTATTATGTAAATTCAGTAATTGCAAATAAAATGTTAAGTCAGAGGATTTTTTCAGAAGGAAAAAGCAAATACATTCTACATATATACTTTATTATCAATTAATGCATTTTTATTTGCTGAAACATAGATTACATTAAGCTGTGCACACTTGTGCCACTGAGATGGTAATTTTTGCCTGCTGTATCAAACCATGTTGTTGGAGTCTATTGAGTTTCTTCATAGTCAGGAATAGGTGGCAATCACAAGGGGTCTAGATAGGAGAAGACCTGGCACTGCATGTCATTGACAGTAGCCATCTTTTCTGAGCCTTATGGGCACAAGCATTATCATGTTACAAGGGCACTCCTTTCACCCATTATGCTGTTTCTATTTTATCTTATTATTATTTTTTAAAAATCTTGAGAGTCGCCATAATTGCTGTGCAGTTAACAGTTGGTGCTTGGTTTTATGTAGCCAATAGAGAGAATTCCACCCTTGTTCCAAAAGACTGTATTTTTTGAGATCTCCTTTGATAGGCTGCCTGCATACATCCACTGCATTGATTGGACTTCGGTCTCTGGTTCTTGGTAGTGAAGGCAAGTTTTGTCTTGCCACAAGTTTTGGATGCTGTGGTGTTTGTGTCCATTCAGGAATTTGGAAAGTTACTTAGTGCACAATTTTCCAAGCTAAAAACCTATTTTTATGCACAATATGGTGCAGAGGGCCTCTGGAAAATCCTATGGCTGCCTCCAACTACATGAACGTGATGTACTTATTTCCCTGAATATTTTTCCCCTCTTGAATTGTTAAATGATGTCACCACAGTCACTTTCTTTCTAGATATGATACCGTGCTCTGTTAATGTGTGGCCACTCTTCCAGCCATTGACAGGGAAACTCACTGTGAGCAATTATCTGTGAATATCCACAGTGTTTACATCCTGCTTCCACAGAAACAATGCCATGAAGTACTCTCCTTAAAGATACAACTTCATGTTGCCTACTCATATAGTGACAGCAGCAGGTAAAAAGGACTGTACTGTGCAAGGATTTTGCTTCTGGTGATTTCTGTACTATCTACTGATACAATGAAGTACTACGTATTTGAAAATGTATAAAAGATAAAGCAATTACTTTGCTGTTAAGTGTTTACATGTTTGGTGTAAATGAGACTGAAAAGTAAAGCACCTTACATACTGATCTTCTGTTAGATGGTACACCAAGCACGATAAGAACGTGGAATTAATATGGAACACCCCTCATAGTAATAACAGTCATTACTAGCCTATCAGTATTTAAGGTGATTTAAGTTTCAGATTCATGTACACCAAACATGTAAACACTTAACAGCTCTGTAAGTTGCTTCACCTTTTAAAAATAATTGCTATTTCAGTCTGATTAAAACTCATGTTTTCATCATGTGTGGGGCTGATAAACAATTTACTTATAAATGTTGCATTTGTTTGTTTAGTAAAAAGTCTTGACATTGTTCAGGATTGTAAACATATGAAAATTGATGCAGATTGTCTTTAATGTGTTTCCATTCCTGAACACTGTTAGAATTGTTACTGAACAAGTAAAATTAACAGAATGTGTGGTGTGTCTAAAATGTATGTTGAATGACATCATATCTGAATGACAATTCGGCACACGTGTGCATGCGCGTGCATAGGTCTTCAGTGACTCGAGGAGAATTGATACGCAGTGCTGCAACCAGCTGAATGAAGTCATTGTGAGAGAAAGTGTCACAGTGCAATGGAGCAACATGTAAACGTCAAGTACTGCTGCAAATTGGGGAATACTGCTACAGAAACACGTGGTATGATGGTGCAGGTGTATTGGAGGGCAGACATCACATGTAGGAAATGCATTTACGAATGGTTTAAATGGTTCCATGAAGGGAAGAAAACAGTTGAGGATGAGCCAATTTCAGGTTAGTCATTGACATGTAGAAACTTAGAAATGCTACAGAAAGTGTGGCAAATGCTGGCATGAGACTGGTAATGGACTCTCAAATTGATTGTATGTCACAAATCTGGAGCAATCTTCCGCTTAGCCAAATCGTCATGGATGACAGTGTGCACCGTGTCGTCGCTAATGCCCAATTCCTCCGCAATCAGTCTGCTCACCGCTTTCCTCCTGTACACCTGGTTGCGACCTTCCATGTTTCTCCATTGCAGTTTGCCCCAATTTGTAGCAGAACTTGTACACGTTGTTCCATTGTGCTGTGACACTGCCTCTCACACAGCCTGTGTTCAATTGGTCACAGTCTGTTTTCACTGAAAGTCACATGTAGTGCATGCTGCATATCGATTCTCCTCAAGTATCTGAAGACTTGTGCACATCCACATACACAAATTCACCAAGTTGCCATTCAGATATGACACCATTCACCAACCTTTTAGACGTACTACATATATTATAATATTCTCATGTCCAGTCATGTATAAATTTACAATTGCTCTGACAGTTATTCATTATATAGCAGATTCATTATATCTGAATGGGTTGTATTGATGTCATTTCACATTATTGCATCTTTGTAGATCAGCACATTTAATTTATTTCAGAAAAATACGGTAACTGATCTGTGTGCGTAATGTAACTGGAATGGACAACCAGTGTGTCAACCAAATAAATTTATGAAAGTCAGTAGTGACATATTTTGCTGAGCTTGAATTTATTGCTGCCTCCAAAGTTCCAAATGAAAATTAACAAACAGAAAATTCCTTAAAAACAAAGAATTATTATTTTATCTTCACCTTTACGTACTGGGTGATCAAAAAATCAGTATAAATTTGAAAACTTAATAAACCACGTAATAATGTAGATAGAGAGGTAAAAATTGACACATGTTCTTGGAATGACATGGGGTATTGTTAAAAAATGTTCGACAGATGGTGCTTCATCTGATCAGAAAAGCAATAATTAGCACAACAAATTAAGACAAAGCAAAGATGATGTTCTTTACAAGAAATGCTAAATATGTTCACCATCATTCATCAACAATAGCTGTAGTCGAGGAATAATGTTGTGAACAGCACTGTAAAGCATGTCTGGAGTTATGGTGCGGCATTAGTGTTGGATGTTGTCTTTCAGCATCCCTGGAGATGTTGGGCAATCACGATATACTTGCGACTTCAGGTAACCCCAAAGCCAATAATCGCATGGACTGAGGTATGGGGACCAGGGAGACCAAGCATGACGAAAGTGGCGGCTGAGCGCACAATCATTACCAAACCACGCGTGCAAGAGATCTTTCGCATCTCTCTCAATATGGGGTGGAGCGCCATCCTGCATAAAAATCATACGTTCCAGCAGGTAGCAGTTACAAAACCAGAATCACGCGCCATCTGTCGGACATTTTTTGAGCTCTCTCTCTCTCTCTCTCTCTCTCCCTCTCATCTAGTAAACCCCATGTCATTCCAAGCATGTGTGTCAATTTTTTTTTACCTCTCTATCTACATTCTTCAGTGATTTATTAAGTTTTCAAATTTATACTGATTTTTTGATGATCCGGTACATAATGCCTCTATGAGCATGTTCATTTTTCATGGTAACATTTTAGCCAGTGTCTAGAGTTCAAAGATGTTTTGTAATAAGTGACTGTGACATCCAGAGAGTGGTTCGTAGGTATTTATGTAGGTTATATAAGTATATTCAAGATGTGTTTACTGCCTGCACACAGTTTTAATATAAATAATTGCTGGATTTTGTGTTTAATAATCAAATGTCTTTAAAGAAACTAGAAAAGAACTGCTACTAAGTGACAGCAGACATGGATACAGACAAAACATAGTATAAAGGCAGGAGTTTGGAAGCAGATATTCATCTATTACCAATAAGTAAGAGAGATGATAGATTTTTCTGCAATTTCTCATAATAATATGACCATTATTGAGTCAGCTGGCTCTTGTTTGGTGTATAAAAGCTAAAGGTAAAGCACTCAACAATCTGAAGATTGGTTTGAACACCACAGTGCTTTACTAGGCATGGTTCTGTTTGGAGGTGTTACGCCGTTGCCTTCCTCCGACCTTCGAACTGACTTACCCAGCCAGTTATAGGGGGACCTACAGTTTAACATGGGTTCCAAACCACGGTGCTACTCAGTATTTTTCACATCAGCAACACTGCCAGAGGTGAAAAAAGTGGAAAGCTATGTTACAGAAAAGATATGAGTTCCATAGAAATTCACTAAACAATGGGTTGGGTGACAGATTTATGAAATACAACTGATATGGTGAAATTTGAGGCATGTCTTGCTCATATTAACCAACACTGGTTTGCAGATCCTGGAGAAAGCATATTTTATTTTGAATTTTCACTCTTATAGTATTAACTAGTATTAACTCAATTTTTTTAGTAATTTGCTGATTTTTTAAAAATTAGTTTAATTTGATACAAGAAAAATATTATTTTATTAGTATATAAAAATTGCAGATTATTTTGTTATTACTGTAATTATGGCTGTGACCCTTTTGAGGTTTATGATATGAAGTGATGTTAAGATATTAGTAAATATGGCATGTAGCTAACAGTGTGTTGCAACTAATTAAGGATGAGAATTTGTTATTTTCTGTTAGTGACATCTTTTTTACCTAGAATTGTCACTCTTCTAGTATAAAAATGGGATTTTCTCTTTATGAATGATTCATTTTAATGTACATATGAAACAAAGATGAAGAGATTTACAGTATAACATGGACATATCCTGTATGGTTTTCCACAGTCTATTAGATCTGGCAAACAAAATGTAATATTAACAAGATGCCAAACACCTTGATCTTGCATGGGCAAATGTAAATTACTATTGTGGTGAAGGTGTCAGCAAGGAGGTTGGGGTAGATGGCATGGGTTCATGTGCATGTCAACAAGGTACATTACAGCCATGTTTGTGTTGTGTTGTACTGAGAAGGGAGAAAAGAATTGTACTGAAATTTGACATTGCACTCAACATATCATTACCTGGGCTGATATTTGTCTGTAATTTGTTTGATAAGGACTAAATAAGGAAGATGATAGGAACATGGTTTTGGTGTCATTCTGCAAAGGTTCACATATATCTTAACCACAGGGCATTGTTAAAACCAGGACTACCCAAAAGAAATGGTGAAATTTCTCACTTAATGGAGTGATAACAAAATAAATTCATGTTGTGAAGAAAGTTCTAAAGCTACAGTATTTGACTTTGCATTCAATAATGCTATATTTGTAGAACATTATAGTCATTTCTATAAAAACATGATAATTATACAATGATCATAATGTCTATTGCAGATTTCAGGGAAAAAGGGGGGGGGGGGGGTGTTGGAAAGTGTTTCCTCCTGCCTTCCTTTGTGGATATCCTTGACAAACAACAAGAGGTCCTGTAATCTGGTAGAAGAAAATGATTTGAATTTTCTTACATTAACTAATAATCATAAAACTTGCCACAAAGTAATTTTTTGGGTATTGCATGAAGTGCAAAAGGTTTTGCTTTCTCATTTTCTGTCTAAAATGACCACATTGTCAACAGGACGTGAAGCCCTAATCTGCCTGGATTCACTGAATTTATCTGTCCACTTTCACATCTTGGAGTTAAATGTAGCATGTCCTTCAGTATTTAATGTTATAAATCAATTCCAACTTTTGCTATGGTGTTTGCAACTACAGAACCTACATCTTATACGTTTCTACATATACTTTTTTTCCTTTTTCTTGAAAAAATGCAGTGTTTCTATAACCAGTGGTGGCTCATACAAAATTTTACCAGTGTGGTACAATATTACAAAAATAAACAGGCTGTGTTTCACTATGTCATCATATTGCTGTGGTATTACCTTCACCGAGTCAATTAAGTATGTTTTTAAAAATTTATGACTTCTGCCTTTTTGATACATTAATATGTACTTGATCTATCATTCCCCCTGCATCCTATGTAAAATAAAAAATGGCAGCAGTGGGAATTGAACCTACACCAACAAATTATTTTATTTTTAAATTTTTTAAATTATTTGGGTACATTGGTTCCTTGCAGTCTTAGTTCTGTGCTGAGTCTTGAGTTCTGGGCTCAGTTTGTTTTACTGGAGAGAGCATCCAGCCCTCTCACCGAACATATTCTGCCACTGTGCTGGCATGAGCTGAAACACTACACTACACAGTTCACTGGACAGATGTTGCTCTAAAGTTGTACATGCACTACTTGCAACTTTCACAGAGCATTTTACCTTTCCTATGAGCCTTCCTGTGCAAAATATTTTATGAACTTGAATGGGGGCATCTGACTGCAACTATTCATATAGTCAAAGCCAAATCACTGAGCCCATTCCCACACCCTCATCTTGTTAGATTGAAATTGACAGAAAGTTTACCTAACTCTGTACTTTCACTATCTCCTCAAAATTCCCACTGGAGATGTGCCTCTTGAGAAGAAAAAAAGCTTTGAAATGAACAAACAGTGATCTATAGCAGTGGTGGACTCACATGGGGACACCAGGAATGTAGCACAGTCACATCTGAACATGTGCAGTGAACTATATACAACTGCTTCACAACTGTGGATGCATTGTAGAACTGCTCTAGTCCATTTCTGCACTCTGCACTGTCATTTCTATTTATTGTGGGAAGAAAGAGCACTTTAAAACATGCCTTCTTCCAGTTTTTTGCATACCATCATTCATCTACATCAGAGACTCCATCTCTAATGACCACACTGTCGGCAGGATCTTAAACCCTAAGCTTCCTTCCTTCCTTTTTACATCAGGGGCATATATAAGGGGAGGGGGTGGGGGAGAAAGGGAGCCTGACCCCCAAAATAATGCATATAAGGAAACAAAGCTATATTTTTATGATTTAATGTCAACAATAAAAAAGCTTTCTCTCCGTAAAGCAAATGGGGCTTCAGTGCAAATTATCATTTGAATATGAGCAGCAAAACTGATATCTATGTCTATATCTTTACTCTACAAATCAAATTTAAGTGCCTGGCAGAGGATTTATTAAACCACTTTCATAATATTCCTCTACTGTTCCATATGGGAGAAAGGAACACCAAATCTCTCAAAGCTATATGGTGTGATTTTAGTGTTTGAAATAGTCATACATCTTGACCATTGCAGAACATTGACCAGTGGTGTGCCAACTATTTCCTTAAGGGGGGGGGGGGGGGGGGGAGAGCAAGAAAACCTACTTCCTGAGTGGCGAATCTAGGCCTGGGGGAGGGGGGCGAGGTGTTGAACCACACACACATATATATATAATAGCTACTTCTAAATCATTTTCTTGACACAAAAGCTCATTACTACTCGAGATCTGGGAGACCACGGCCCCTGCAACATGGGCGGCCTTGAGTGCCCTATCAGTCTCAGCTACTACAGTTCCAAAGTGCTGTGGTGAATTTATTACATATGCCTACATATTAGCAGTCACAGACTAAAAAATGGGACAAAAGGAGAGGACAGACTATAGTAGGTGTTACAAGATGCTTCAGTCAAAGGTGAAAATGGCTGCCATCAAAACTACTGTCTCATAATTACTGGTGGCAGCATAGTTTATTCTCTGGCTCTGCCTAAAGATCAAATAAAACCAAGTGAATATGGGGGGAAGCAAAAACTGTCTCTTGCCCCTCCCCCCCCCCCCTCCCCCAGTTGATACGCCATTGTCATTGACATATATTCAATGGCAAAGTTGAAAATTTGTGCTGGACCAGGATTCAAACCCGGAATTCCTGCTTCACTTCAGTGGTCAACATAACTAATTGGGCTATCTAGAGGTACTTCCCATCCTGCCCAAATTCTTACCTTATACCAACAGTTGTAGTGCCCCTGCACATTACTTCATTTTTTTTTTTCACAGCCTAACTACATTCCCTCAAAGGATCAAGCATATATGTGCATCTGCACAGAAATTGTCAGTTGTCTGTTGGGGGCAATATGTATGAGGGTCACTCCAAAAGAAATACACACTATTTTTTTTAAATACATTTTTTATTCTTCATGTTTGAAAGTTTTACAGTGTATAGATACATCCTTTAGGAACAATATTTTCATTTCTCCACATAATTCCCATCCCTCTTAACTGCCTTATGCCATCTTGGAATCAGAGCCTGTATACCCGCTCAATAAAATTCTGGACCAACACATTGGAGCCACTGTTTGGCAGCTTGCACAAGGGAGTCATCATCTTCAAATTTTGTTCCACGAAGAGATGATAGTCACATGGAGCCAGATCAGGACTGTAAGGCAGGTGTTTCAGTGTTGTCCATCTGTTTTGTGATCACTGCCATGGTTTTTTGACTTACATGTGCCCGTGTATTGTCGTGCAACAGCAAAACATCCTGTTTTTACCAATGTGGTCGAACACGACTCGTCGAGCTTGAAGTTTCTTCAGTGTCGTCACATATGCATCAGAATTTATGGTGGTTCCACATGGCATGATGTCCAGAAGCAAGAGTACTTCGGAATCAAAAAACACCATAGCCATAATGTTTCCAGCAGAAGGTATGGTTTTGAATTTTTTTTTCCTTGGGTGAATTTGCATGATGCCACTCCATTGATTTCCTCTTTGTCTCTGATGAAAAATGATGGAGCCATGTTTCATTACCTATCACAATTCTTCCAAGGAATTCATCTCGACCATTCCTGTATTGTTCCAAAAGTTCGCTGCATACTGTTTTTCATGTTTCTTTGTGAGCCACTGTCAACATCCTGGGAACCCACCTGGCACAAACATTTTTTAACGCCAACACTTTCAGTATTCTGCAAACAGTTACTTCCCCTATCCCAACGTAGCATGGCAATTTGTTCACTGTGATGCGTCTGTCAGCAGTCACCAATTCGTTAACTCTCTGCACATTGTCTGGAGTGTGTGCAGTATGAGGCCTGCTGCTGCGAGGACAATCCTCAATATTGCTGTGCCCGCTTTCATCACGTAACCTGCTTGCCAAACGAGTAACTGTACTGTGATCGACAGCAGCATCTCTATACACCTTTTTCAATCTCTTGTGGATGTTTTCCATTGTCTCGTTCCCCCAAGGAATTCAATGACAGCGTGTTGCTTT
Organism: Locusta migratoria; assembly: GCA_026315105.1. NCBI lineage: Eukaryota > Metazoa > Arthropoda > Insecta > Orthoptera > Acrididae > Locusta > Locusta migratoria. Next base: position 75,145,289 of record CM048755.1, on the reverse strand, counting down.
TGACAAATGGCATGTGTAGCAGCCATCTTGAAGACATGCTGTGATAGTGCCACTCATGGGAACAGGTTGAACTAAGTTTGAAAACAAGTGGGAAGGATGTATCTATACACTGTAAGAATTTCAAACATGCAGAATGAAAACTGTGTTAAAAAAAATAGTGTACAGTTCTTTTGTAGTGACCCTTGTACAATTACTGATGTGTTGAGTGTTCAAGTGGACATATCCAAAATAATAGACACCATTGGTTGACATTAATGGCTACAAATTTATGAATTTGAAATATTCAAACATCTTGATTGTTGCAGGGCATTAAAATAAATGCAATGGCAAAGTTAAAAATTTGTGCTGTACCAAGATTTGGACTCAGATTTCCGGCTTCAGGCCAGCAGTAACCTTAACCACTTGGGCTATCAATGCATGCTTCCCGTCCTGCTCAAATTCTCAATATATCACACACTATGATGGTAGTAAAATTACAGCCGTTAATGTCAATCAATGGTATCTGTTACATTGGACATGTCCAAAATAATAATGATAAATAAATGAAAAAGACACCATATCAGTAAGTGTAATTTTAATTCAATTTTTGTCTCATATTCAAAGATAGCTTGTGTATTTTAATATGTTATTTACAATTTTCTGTAGCATACCAGCATATGATTACAATGACAATCAACCTTAAGTGGACAGAGCACACAGAAAATATTGTAGGGAAGGCGAACCAAAGGCTATGTTTCATTAGCAGAACACTTAGAAGATGTAACAGTTCTACTAAAGAAACTGCCTCCAATATACTTGTGCATCCTATTTTGGTGCATTGCTTTGCATTGTGGGATCCCCACCAAATGGGAATGACGGAGGATGTAGAAAAAGTTCAGAGGAGGACAGCTCGTTTTGTATTATTCTGGTACTGGGGAGAGAGAGTCACAGAAATGATGCATGAGTTGTGGTGAAAGCATTAAAAGAAAGGTGTTATTCATTTTGATGAGATCTATTTGTGAAATTTCTTTCACCAAATTTTTCCTGTGAATGTGAACATATTTTGTTAGCACCCACCAACATAAGGAGGCATGATCATCATAATAAAATAAGAGAAATGAGATAGAAAACAGAGGGATATAAGTGTTCCTTTTTTTCTGTTCACTATTGTAGGGTGCAACGGTAGAGAAATATGGTAAATGCAGTTTGATGAACCCTCTTCCAAGCATTTAAATGTGATTTGCAGAGTATTTATGTAGATGTAGATGATCACTGGCTGCTACTGACAACAACCTTCTTCAGTTATTTTATAATACTAGACAGCAATAGAAAGTTATATCCCTGTAATTTGCATTGGCATGAGAGTAAGTTCTGATGCAGAATAATTTTGCTGGGACGATATATTCATTAAAAGAGATCACATTTAATTGAGTATGCCTGTAAAACATATTTCAGTGGTTCATACAAATTAACAATGTAAAATGTTATTTAATCAAAAGATTCTTGTCTCATATCTTTCTTTGCTTCCTTTTTTTGTAATTCTGCTGCTCATTATCCTGCTAATTATGGATTTGGAGCAAGTATATAAGTGGGTAAGTAGTGGAGGTATTAGATCTGTTCACGTACACCATTTACAATTATTTTTCTCTTGCAGATGTTGACTTTCTTTACTTGCATACACTTAGTGGATGTAAAGATAAAAGTCCCACATGTACCATGAACTTGTATTCCATGCCTCATTAATATATAGAGAGAAATCATAGGTTTAACCTCATCACTGATATATGTGGTGTGTTCAAACTAACATATGCCTGCTGATGAAGGACACTAACGTTTTTAGTAAATTCAAAAGTCAACAGCTTTGATTTCACAATATTTCACATGTGCTAAGCCTGTAGCTTGCAGTTTCATTATTGCCACAGGAAATATGCAAAGTTCAATTTAATATAAATAAGGTCTGCCCTCACATTTGTTTCTTTGAATGCCATTTGCATATCTTTAATGGAAACTGTCAGTGGCTGCAAAACTGTCTAGACCTAAGGCTGAAAAAGAAAACAAAAAAGAAGAAAAATTCATTAGGGTGCAGTACTTAAAAATCCTTTAATAGAATGACGGGAAAAGATATTAACTTAATCAATCTGTGTAAATTTATGGTCTTTTACCATATTAATGTCATCAAAATAATCACATTAAAAGATGGCAGCATTTATTGAGGCAGCCTATCAAGTAAAAATTAGTGATGGTGCCACAGTTAAATCTAGCAATATATCTAATATAAAAAATAGAAAACGGATGACTTACCCAAAAGGATCGGCTCGTCGATAGACACAAAAATAAAAAATCACACTCAAACACACATACAAGCTTTCACCACCACTGGCAGCTTCTTCAGGAAAGAGAGGATAAAAGGGGAGGAGAAAGGGAAGGATATGGGTTTTAAGGAAGTGGAAAAGGAGTCATTCCAATCCCAGGAGTGGAAGGACTTACCTTAGGGGATAAAAAGGAAGGTAGATAAATACACACACACTCACACATATCCAAACACAAACACACCTAGACAGACATTTGTAAAAAGCAAAGAAGTTGGACAGAGATACCACTTGAGGCAGAGGCTCTGTCCAAAGAACCCAGGCAAAGATGCTAGATGGTGGGCGGGAATTAGAATTTAGCGGAAGTTGAGACCGGGTGGGCAACGGGAGGAGAGAATAAGCTGAAGGGCAAGTTCCCATCTCCAGAGTTCTGAAAGGTTGGTGTCAGTGGGAAGTATCCAGATAACCCATTAGGGAATTGTAGGGTGCCCCTAGATAGATCAGGGGTGCACTACACTAAGGAAGCGGCTACTCGGGTAGCAGAGTACTTGTGGAGTGCACATGGGGGTTTTTTAGGCTAGGCGCTAACTCTGATGAGCACTCGCCTGTCAGCATTCAAACAGCGAATTCAGGCCACGTTCGGAACAAAAATTCGAACATAAAAATATTAGCCGCGAACTTACAGAGTATTAGAAACAAAGTTCCCGAATTTGCAGCGCTGCATGGAAGTTATTGCGCTCAGATAGTTTTAGGCACCGAAAGCTGGCTAAATGATGATGTGGAAAGTTCAGAAATATTTAGCGAAGCGTGGAATGTATATCGGAAAGATAGATCTGATACAACCGGAGGAGGAGTGTTCATCGCTGTGGACAAAGATATTGTTTCTACTGAGATCGAGGTTGAAAGTAATTGTGAAGTTATCTGGGCACGCATAACAGGTCTAAAAGAAGTAAAGTTAATAGTTGGTTGTTTTTACCGGCCCCCCAGTGCTGCTGTAGCAGTTTTAGAATCATTCAAGGAAAGTCTACACCAGGTAGTGCATAGGTATCCGGGCCATGCAATATTAGTCGGAGGTGACTTCAACCTTAAGAGTATAGATTGGGACCTCGCTAGTTACATTTCAGGCGGTACAGACAAGCAGTCTTGCGAGCTACTTTTGGACACATTCTCCGAAAACTGTCTTGAGCAGTTAAACCGGCAACCCACGCGCAATGGAAATATTCTAGACCTTATAGCCACAAACAGGCCTGACCTTATTAACGATGTCTGTGTAGAGACAGGAATTAGTGATCATGATATCATCATAGCGTCGATGGTGACCAAAGTTCATAAACCAGTCAAGAAGGCTAGGAGCGTGTTTTTGTTGGGAAAAGCCGACAAGCAAATGTTACGATCGCACTTAGAAAATGAATGGGCATCGTTTAATTCTGGGACTATGGATGTAGAGGACTTGTGGACTAAATTTAAATGCATTGTTAATGAAGGGTTAGAGAAATATGTGCCAGTAAAGACGATTAAGGATGGAAAAGATCCACCGTGGTATAATAATAATGTTAGAAAGCTGCTGAGAAAGCAAAGACTGTTGCACTCTCGATTCAAAAAAGAACACGCAAATGATGACAGGCAAAAGTTAGTAGAGATTCGTGCGTCTATAAAAAGATCGATGCGTGAAGCATACAATAATTATCACAGCCATACCTTAGCAAAAGATCTTTCCGAGAACCCGAAAAAATTCTGGTCCTATGTAAAATCGATAAGCGGGTCAAAGCCCACTGTCCAGTCACTAGTTGATCATTCTGGGGCAGTAATAGAAGAAAGCAAACGGAAAGCTGAAGTTCTAAATTCAACCTTTAAGAAATCTTTCACGCAGGAGGACCGCGCAAATATACCATCATTTGATCAACGTACTAATTCCGAAATGGGGGACATAACAATAGGTATTTCCGGTGTAGAGAAGCAGCTGAGAGAGCTAAATATGAAAAAGTCTGCTGGTCCGGATGGAATACCAGTTCGGTTTTACAAAGACTATTCTGCGGCATTGGCCCCCTACTTAGCTTGCATTTATAGCGAGTCTTTAATTCAGCGCAAAGTTCCTAGTGATTGGAAAAAAGCGCAGGTGACTCCCGTGTATAAGAAAGGAAAGAGAACTGACCCATACAATTACAGGCCAATATCGTTGACATCGGTTTCATGTAGAATTTTGGGGCATATTCTCAGTTCGAACATAGTAAATTTCCTTGAAACGGAAAAGCTTCTTTCCATGAATCAGCACGGGTTTAGGAAACATCGTTCATGTGAAACTCAGCTTGCTCTTTTCTCACATGACATCTTGCGGGTCATGGACGAAGGGCAACAGCCGATTGTGTTTTTCTCGACTTCAAAAAGGCGTTCGACACGGTGCCACACTGCAGACTGCTAACGAAGATACGAGCTTATGGAATAGGTTCACAGATTTGTGACTGGCTGGAAGACTTCCTAAGTAATAGAACGCAGTACGTTGTTCTCGACGGCGAGTGTTCATCAGAGACGAGTGTATCGTCAGGCGTGCCCCAGGGGAGTGTGATAGGACCGCTATTATTTTCTATCTATATAAATGATCTGATGGACAGAGTAAGTTGTAATTTGCGGCTGTTTGCTGATGGTGCTGTGGTGTATGGGAGGGTGTCGTCTGTAACTGACTGTAATAGCATACAGGTTGACTTAGACAAAATTTCTAGTTGGTGCGAGGAATGGCAGCTAGCTCTCAATGTAGAAAAGTGTAAGGTGATGCGCATGAGTAGAAAAAACAATCCTATAATGTTCGAATACAGCATCAGTAGTGAGCTTCTTGATGCGGTCGCGTCGTTCAAATATCTAGGCGTAACATTGCAGAGCGATATGAAATGGAACGAGCATGTAAGGACAGTTGTGAGTAAGGCGGACAGCAGACTTCGGTTTATTGGGAGAATTTTGAGAAGATGTACTTCACCTGTAAAGGAGACCGCGTATAAAACGCTTGTACGACCACGTCTTGAGTATTGCTCAAGTATTTGGGACCCGCAGCAGATCGGTTTGAAGGAAGACATAGAGGCGGTTCAGAGGCGAGCAGTTAGATTTGTTACCGGTAGGTTCGACCAATGCGCGAGTGTCACGGAAATGCTCCGGCAACTCAATTGGGGATCGCTGGAAGAAAGACGACGTTCTTTTCGTGAATTTCTGTTAAGTAAATTTAGAGGGCCGGAATTTGAAGCTGAGTGTAGTACGATCTTGCTGCCGCCTACCTACATTTCGCGTAAAGATCACAAAGACAAGATAAGAGAAATTAGGGCTCGTACGGAGGCATATAGGCATTCTTTTTTTCCTCGTTCAATTTGGGAGTGGAATAGGAAAGGAAATGCCTAGTAGTGGTACACCTTACGGTGAATTGCGGAGTATTTATGTAGATGTAGATGAACCCGGACGGTGTAACACTGCGCCAAGATGTGCTGGCCGTGCCCCAAGGCGTGTTTAGCCACAGGGTGATCCTCATTACCAACAAACACTGTCTGCCTGTGACCATTCATGCGAATGGACAGTTTATTGCTGGTCATTCCCACATACAATTCTTCGCAGTGCAGGCATGTCAGTTGGTAAATCACGTGGGTGCTATCGCAAGTGGCTCTGCCCTTTATTGTGTACACCTTCCGGGTTACTGGACTGGAGTGTGGTGGTGGAAGGGTGCGTAGGGCAGGTTTTGCAACGGGGGCGGTTACAAGGGTAGGAGCCAGAGGGTAGGGAAGGTGGTTTGGGGATTTCATAGGGATGGACTAGGAGGTTACGAAGGTTAGGAGGGTGGCGGAAAGACACTCTTGGTGGAGTGGGAAGGATGTCATTTAGGATGGATCTCATTTCGGGGCAGGATTTAAGGAAGTCGTATCCTTACTGGAGAGCCACATTCAGAGTCCGCTCCAGTCCCGGAAAGTATCTGGTGACGAAAGGGGCACTTCTGGGGTTCTTCGGTGGAAGGTTCTGGATTTGGGGGGACGAGGAGGTGGCTCTGGTAATTTGCTTCTGAACTAGATCAGGAGGATAGCTGCGGGATGTAAAAGCTGTTATTAGGTTATTGGTGTACTGGTTCAGTGATTCGGGACTGGAGCAGACTCTTCTGCCACAAAGACCTAAGCTGTAGGGAAGGGAATGTTTGATGTGGAATGGATGGACCAGGTGAATTTGATGGGACAAAAGGAGTTGAGGTTGGAGAGGAAATTCTGGAGTTCTTCTTCACTGTTGGTCCAGATCATGAAGATGTCGTCAATGAATCTGTACCAAACTTTGGGTTGACAGGCTTGGGTTTCCAGGAACGCTTCCTCTACGCGTCCCATAAATAAGTTTGCATACGAGGGGGCCATCCTGGTTCCCATGGCTGTTCCCTTTAGTTGTTGGTATGTCCGGCCCTCAAAGGTGAAGAGGTTGTGGGTTGGGATGAATCTGGATAGGGTATTAAGGAAAGAGGTTTTAGATAGGGAAGTGGGTGGTCGGCGTGAAAGGAAATACTACATTGCAGCGAGGCCCTGGGCATGTGGGATATTTGTGTATAAGGAAGTGGCATCAATGGTTACAAGGATGGTTTCAGGAGGTAACAGGCTGGGTAAGGATTTCAGGCGATCGAGGAAGTGGTTGGTGTCTTTTATGAAGGATGGGAGACTGCACATGATAGGTTGAAGGTGTTGGTCTATGTAGGCAGAGATTCGTTCTGTGGGGGCTTGGTAATCGGCCACAATGGGCCAGCCTGGATGATTAGGTTTGTGAATTTTAGGAAGTAGGTAGAAGGTAGGGGTGCGGGGTGTCGGTGGGGTCATGAGTTTGATGGACTCAGGTGAAAGGTTTTGTAGGGGGCCTAAGGATCTGAGAATTCCCTGAAGCTCTGCCTGGACTTCAGGAATGGGGTCCTGGACCAACAGTGAAGAAGAACTCCAGAATTTCCTCTCCAAGCTCAACTCCTTTGGTCCCATCAAATTCATCTGGTCCTATTCCAAATCCCATGCCACTTTCCTTGATGTTGACCTCCATCTGTCCAACGGCCAACTTCACACATCCGTCCACATCAAACCAACCAACAAACAATACCTCCATTATGACAGCTGCCATCCATTCCACATCAAATGTTCCCTTCCCTACAGCTTAGGTCTTCGTGGCAGAAGAGTCTGCTCCAGTCCCGAATCACTGAACCAGTACACCAATAACCTAATAACAGCTTTTACATCCCGCAGCTATCCTCCTGATCTAGTTCAGAAGCAAATTACCAGAGCCACCTCCTCGTCCCCCCAAATCCAGAACCTTCCACCGAAGAACCCCAGAAGTGCCCCTTTTGTCACCAGATACTTTCCGGGACTGGAGCGGACTCTGAATGTGGCTCTCCAGCAAGGATACGACTTCCTTAAATCCTGCCCCGAAATGAGATCCATCCTAAATGACATCCTTCCCACTCCACCAAGAGTGTCTTTCCGCCGCCCTCCTAACCTTCGTAACCTCCTAGTCCATCCCTATGAAATCCCCAAACCACCTTCCCTACCGTCTGGCTCCTACCCATGCAACCGCCCCGTTGCAAAACCTGCCCTATGCACCCTTCCACCACCACACTCCAGTCCAGTCCAGTAACTCAGAAGGTGTACACAATAAAGGGCAGAGCCACTTGCGATAGCACCCACGTGATTTACCAACTGACATGCCTGCACTGCGAAGAATTGTATGTGGGAATGACCAGCAATAAACTGTCCATTCGCATGAATGGTCACAGGCAGACAGTGTTTGTTGGTAATGAGGATCACTCTGTGGCTAAACACGCCTTGGGGCACGGCCAGCACATCTTGGCACAGTGTTACACCGTCCGGGTTATCTGGATACTTCCCACTGACACCAACCTTTCAGAACTCTGGAGATGGGAACTTGCCCTTCAGCTTATTCTCTCCTCCCGTTGCCCACCCGGTCTCAACTTCCGCTAAATTCTAATTCTCGCCTACCATCTAGCATCTTTGCCTGGGTTCTTTGGACAGAGCCTCTGCCTCAAGTGGTATCTCTGTCCAACTTCTTTGCTTTTTACAAATGTCTGTCTAGGTGTGTTTGTGTTTGGATATGTGTGAGTGTGTGTGTATTTATCTACCTTCCTTTTTATCCCCTAAGGTAAGTCCTTCCTCTCCTGGGATTGGAATGACTCCTTTTCCACTTCCTTAAAACCCATATCCTTCCCTTTCTCCTCCCCTTTTATCCTCTCTTTCCTGAAGAAGCTGCCAGTGGTGGCGAAAGCTTGTATGTGTGTTTGAGTGTGATTTTTATTTTTGTGTCTATTGATGAACCGGTCCTTTTGGGTAAGTCATCCGTTTTCTATTTTTTATATTTGTTTATCCCACCAGGATAGTTTCCTTCTATACTTTTCTAGCAATATATCTGTATATATGCCAACACAGGCTGGGGCTTTCAAGAACACCTTTAGTAAGGAAAAAGTACCAGTGTATTATTTTATTAATTCTTTCAGATTGCCTATTTTGGAGGTGGCAGGAAGAATGTGACTACTGAAAATGAGGGGAAGATGTACTTTACGTCACTTTGCACAATTCTGGCATTACACTTTGTGCTGACCGGAATGTCACACAGAACTCGCACAGAACTCAGAAGTAACAAAAGTCTTGTGAAAGTTCACAGTAAAGAAGCTTATGCTCAAATATTGTACTATTGGAAGTAATGAATATCATCTGAATAAAAAAAATACCTTTACAATACAAACATCAACTTGGACAATGAGTATTGATTGAGTTGGTTTTGAGTATCATGTGCAGTGCTGGCAACATGCTTTTAATGCACCACAGTTCAAGTGCAATAACTCTTACCACTCATTTGAGATAGTAACTGTGGAAGGAGTATATAGAGGGCCTATACAAAGGAAATAAACGTGAAGGCAGTATTCACGAAATGGAAGATGAAGTGGAGATAGATGAGACAGGTGATATCATACTGTGAGAAGAATTTGATAGAGCGCTGAAGGATTTGAGTCGAAACAAGGCCCCTAGAGTAGATGATATTCAGACTGAACTGCTGATATCAGTGGGACAGGCAGTCATGAAAAAAATGTTCCACCTGGTATGCAAGTTGTATGAGACAGGGCAAATACCCTTAGACTTCAACAAGAATATCGTAATTCCAATTCCAAAGAAAGCAAGTGCAGACAAACGTGAAAATTACAGACCTATCAGTTTAATAAGTCATGGTTGGAAAATACTAACACGAATTATTTACAGACGAATGGAAAAACTTGTGGAATCTGACCTCGGGGAAGATCAGTTTGGATTTAGAAGAAATGTAGGAGCACGGGAGGCAATACTCACATTATGACTTATCTTAGAAGATAGGCTAAGGGAAGGCTAACCTACATTTTTAGCGTTTGTAGAATTCAAGAAAACTTTTGACAATGTCGACTGTAATACACTTTTTCAAATTCTGAGCGTAGCAGTGGTAAAATATAGGGAGCGAAGAGTTATACTCAACTTATACAAAAATCAGACAGTGGTTATTAGAGTTGAAGGGCACAAAAGGGATGCAGAGGTTGGGAAGGGAGTAAGACAGGGTTGTAGCCTTTCCCCAATGTTGTTCAATCTGTACATTGAGCAAGCAGTGAAGGAATGGAAGGAGAAATTTGGAGAGGGAATTAAAGTTCAAGGCGAAGAAATAAAAAGTTTGCGGTTTGCCGATGACATAGTAATTTTGTTAGAGACTGCAAAGGATCTGGAATTGCAATTGAATGGAATAGACAGTGTTTTGAAAGGAAGGTAAAGATGAACATTAACAAGAGTAAAATGAGGGTAATGGAATGTAATGTCAGAAAATCAGGCGATGCTGAAGGAATTAGATTAGGTAATGAGACAATAAAAGTAGTAGATGAGTTTTGTTATTTGTGTAGCAAGATAACTTCTGATGGCCGAAGTAAAGAAGATATAAAATGCAGAGTGGCTATGGGTAGAAAAGTGTTTCTAAAGAAGCTAAATTTGTTAGCATATAGTATTAATTTAAATGTTAGGAAGCCCTTTCTGAAAGCATTTGTCTGAAGTGTAACATTGTATGGGAGTTAAACGTGGACGATAAGGACTTCAGACAAAAAGATGATAGAAGCTTTTGAAATGTGGTGCTACAGACGAATGATGAAAATTAGATGAGTAGATCATGTAACTAATGAGGTGCTTAACTGAACTGGGGAGAAAAGGAATTTCTGGCATATCCTGACTAAGAAAAGGGATAGATTTGGTGGGACACATTCTGAGACATGAAGGAATCATCAACTTAGCATTAGAAGGGAGTGTGTGGGGTAAAAATTGTAGAGGGAGACTGAGGGACGAATACAGTAAGCATATTCAAAAGCTGTAGGTTGCCGAATGTGTTCTCAGATGAAGAGACTTGCACAGGACAGGGTAGTGTGGAGAGCTGCATCAAACTAGTCTGCAGACTGAAGACCACTACAACACCCGGATGGTTCTTTGGTATTCCAAGATGACATCACATGCCACATTACTCTCATACTTTCTGGAAATGGTTCCTGGGAGTGGACATACAGGAGAGGTCCAGTGACTAAGATCACTATTCTGGAACACAGATTTGAAACCCACTGAGCATATATAGAATGTCATGGAATGTAAGCTGCTATGGGTCTTTTTCCCACAAACAAACAATAATTTGGTGTCAGTTGTATCCAGGAGAGTACCAGGGACCTGTAGACTCACTTCCAAGGTGTTTTACTGTAGTCTGTGGGTAGAGAGGAGGCCTATTCCATGATATTTGCTGAGTCAGTGTATATGCCCACTAGCTATGCAGATAATGAAGAGACAGAAGAAATTAATGATTGCTTAAAGAAATTACTCCATATATTAATGGAGACATCTCTTCTTTAGGGGCTGATCAAAGTTTGATACTGGTGCAAGGAGGAGGAAAAACAGTAAGAGAATCTGTACTAGGGGAAACAAATAATAAGGAAGCCAAATGATGTCATTTTACAGAAAATGAAATATAAGCATTTTCAAGGAAATTATCACATTAACTGCGAATGGGTAAAGTTGAAAATGCATACCCTACCAGGATTCGAACCTGGGTCTCCATCTTTCTAAGCAGTTGTGCTGACCCCTACCCCACTGGGGACCCAGGGCAGAATTATTCAAGTACACTTCCGGCAGATACAAATTTTCAACTTTACCCTGCCCACTAGAACTCAAACTTGTAGTTTTTGTAAGCTGTTTCCTGTAAGAATAAGGGCCTAGTAGTGCCTCCGCAATGAAGAAAGGCTCGTTGCCTGTCATCGGCATATTATATAAGTTATATATATGTCGTCTCTGTTCTTTCAGACATGTCAATGACAGGCAAAATCCTTTCTTCATTGTGGAGACACTCCTAGGCCCTTACTCTTGCAGGAATCAGTTGCCAGACATATATATGAAAAATTCCTAGCAGGAAAAATATATATAGAAAGTAGATGAAGTTTACTTACAAGGCGAAGGAGCACAGGTAGTGATAGTAACATAAATAAAACACACACACACTCACACACATACACACACAAGCTTTCGCAACCCAGTTGCTTCTTCAGGCAGAAGGGAAGGAGAGGGAAAAGGAAATGATGAGGGTTTTAAGGGAGTGGGTAAGGAGTCATTCCAATCCGGGGAGAGGAAAGGCTTACCTTGGGGGAAAAAAAGGAAGCTAAACAAATACACACACACCCACACATATACACAAATGCAAAAACACCTAGGCAGACACAGGGTTCGTTCAAAGAGCTGCAGGGCTGCTACTACACATGCACAGTACGGAAATTCATGTTCATAGAGCAGTCCTGCAGCATGCTGCAGCCTAAGGACTGTTCAAGGAAGCTCCCAGCTGCAACGTCATGCAGTTTCTGGGCTGCATGAAATGCAGGGAAAATTTCTTCCTGCTTCGTGATGACATCATCGATACCACACATGCACGGCAGTGCCTGCTTTGCTGCTGCTGGATGCTGCAGCCCTGCAGCTCTTTGAACGAAACTGTGCTGTAGAAAGCAAAGAAGTTGGACAAAGATACCACTTGAGGCAGAGGCTCTGTCCAGAGAACCAAGGCAAAGATGTTAAAGATGGTGGCGGGAATTTGAATTTAGCGGAGATTGAGACCAGGTGGGCAACGGGAAGAGAAAATATGCTGAAGGGCAAGTTCCCATCTCCGGAGTTTTGAAAGATTGGTGTCAGTGGGAAGTATCCAGAATAACCCAAACGGTGTAACACTGTGCCAATATGTGCTGGCTGTGCACCAAGCCGTGTTTAGCCACAGGGTGATCCTCATTACCAACAAACGCTGCCTGCCTGTGACCGTTCATGCGAATGGACAGTTTGTTGCTGGTCATTCCCACATCTACGCTTCACAGTGCAGGCATGTCAGTTGGTAAATCACGTGGGTGCTATCGCAAGTGGCTTTGCACTTGATCGTGTACACCTTCCGGGTTACGGAACTGGAGTAAGTGGTGGTGGAAGGGTGACATGCCTGCACTGTGAAGCGTTCTATGTGGGAATGATCAGCAATAAACTGTCCATTCGCATGAATGGTCACAGGCAGGCAGCGTTTGTTGGTAATGAGGATCACCTTGTGGCTAAACACGGCTTGGTGCACAGCCAGCACATATTGGCACAGTGTTACACCGTTCAGAACTCCAGAGATGGGAACTTGCTCTTCAGCATATTCTCTATTCCCGTTGCCCACCTGGTCTCAATTTCCGCTAAATTCAAATTCCCACCACCATATTTAACATCTTTGCCTTGGTTCTCAGGACAGAACCTCTGCCTCAAGTGGTATCTCTGTCCTACTTCCTTGCCTTCTACAGTATAGGTTCGTTCAAAGAGATGCAGGGCTGCAGCTTCCTGCAGCAGCAAAGCAGGCACTGCCGTGCATGCATGGTACCGATGATGTCATCAGGCTGCAGGAGGAAATTTTCCCTGCATTTCATGCAGCCCGGAAACTGCAGGACGCTGCAGCTGGGAGCTTCCTTGAATAGTCGGTAGGCTGCAGCATGCTGCAGGACTGCTCTTTGAACACAAATTTCCATACTGTGCATGCATGGTAGCAGCCCTGCAGCTCTTTGAACGAATCCTATGTCTGCCTAGGTGTGTTTGCATTTGTGTATACATGTGTGTGTGTATTTGTTTACCTTCCTTTTTTACCCCCAAGGTAAGTCTTTCCTCTTCTGTGATTGGAATGGCTCCTTACTCACTCCCTTAAAACCCTCATCATTTCCTTTTCCCTCTCCTTCCTTTTTGCCTGAAGAAGCAACTGGGTTGCAAAAGCTTGCTTTTATGTGTGTCTGTGTGTGTGTGTGTGTGTGTGTGTGTGTGTGTGTGTGTGTGTGTGTGTTTTATTTATGTTACTATCACTACCTGTGCTCCTTCACCTGGTAAGTAAACTTTATATACAATGTGAATTATAATCATTGCTAAAATGTGGACTCTTATCATAATTTATTGTTGAAATGGAGATTAAATCTGAATAATTGTATAATAGTAGGTAGTCAAGGAGATATTATCAACATAAGTTAAAACAACCAGAGTTAGTTTCAAAGAAAGTAGTAGGCATTAACTGAGGGATAAAAAAGGAAAAAGGAATACCATACAAATGAAAATGAATGAGTAACCGTACCTTTGGAAGAAGATATAATGAAGTCAGAAGAGGAACAACTAAGTAAGGGAACAAGGTGAAGTAAGAATTCTTGGATGGCATATTAGATATTAAATGTAAGTAACGAAAAGAGTGAATGTAATAATGCAGCAAATTGCATAGGAAGTCAAAAGTGAAAGAAACCTTTTGAAAACAGAGAACTAGCTGTATGAATTTATAGAGCTCAGATGCCATACCAGTACTAATCAAAGAGGGGAAAGCTGAAAGATGAAAGGATTATCTAGACATGTTATACAGAAGTAACAAACTTGAAGACAATATTAGAGAAAGGTAAGAGGAAACAGATTAAGCTTAGATAGGAAGTGTGATACTGCAAAAACAATCTGACAGACCACTTAAATATGTGAGACAATAGAAAGCACCTCAGGATTATTAAAATCCTTGCACTAACTGTGACAAACTGTTGTATCTTGTATGCAGGATAAATTAGACAAGAAGAATATCCCCAGGCTTAAGGAAGAATGTAATAATCTCAATACCAAATGAAGTTATGTAATTATAGGTCTGAATATTATTGAACCATAAGTTTAATAAACTATGGTTGTGAAATACCAACACAAATTATATATATCAGGATGGCATAACTGCTAGGAAGAATATTTGTATTGTACTGGTTCTGTGATTTATCTTATAAGAGATAATGAAGAGATACAAAAATAAATTTTACATTTATAAGAGAGAATGGCAATGGGAAGAAAAACATTTTTGAAAAAGAGAAATTTGCTAACATCGAATATTAATATAAGTGTAAGGAAGTCTTTTCTGAAAGCATTTGTGTGGAGTGTTGCCTTGTATGGGAGTGAAACATGGACGATAAGCTATGCGGACAAGAAGAGGATAGAGGCTTTTGAAATGTGGTGCTACAGAAGAATGCTGAAGATTAGGTGGGTAGATCGCATAACTAATGAAGAGGTACTGAACAGAATTGGTGAGAAAAGGAATTTTTGGCATACCCTGACCAAAAGAAGGGATCGCTTGGTAGGACACATTCTTAGACATCGAGGAATCATAAATTTAGCATTGGAGGGTAGTGTGTGGGGTAAAAATCGCAGAGGGAGACCAAGAGACACGTATAGTAAACAGATTCAAGTGGATGTGGGTTGTCGTTCTTATGAGGAGATGAAAAGGCTTGCTCAGGGTAGGGTATTGTGGAGAGCTGCATCAAACCAGTCTCTGGACTGAAGACCATAATATTATAATAATAATAAAAGAAGCTTTGAACAATGCTATCTAGAATATACTCATTGAAATATTGAAGTTAACGGGGGGAAATAAACAGAAAAAAAGGCTACCCACAACATATACATGAATGTGACTGCAGTTGTAAGTGTTAAAGGACCCAAAAAAATAAAAACCTTAAGGTTTTCTGGTAATATATTTTCTGATAATATCTCTTACGCTGGGAGGGGACTTAGAAGACCAATTGAGTGAAATGGATAGTGTCCCAAAAGTATGTTATAAAATAAACACCAACATACTTGACACTCAGTTATAGGGAGCAGTTAAACCAATTCAGGTGATATTGAGAGAATTGGATTAGATAATGAAATAGGACACTGAAAGGAGTAGATGAGGTTTACTGTTTGGACAGCAGGAAAGTAATAGAAGAAGTAAAAAGAATATAAAATGCAGTCTGTATAGGACAAGAAAAGTGTTTCTGAAAAGACAGATATGCTGATCTGTACATATTAAAAAAATGTGTATGTGTGCGCACGTGCATGTGTGTGTGTGTGTGTGTGTGTGTGTGTGTGTGTGTGTGTGTGTGTTCCACATCTCCTCCTAAATACTGGTACAGTTTCAGCCAAGCTTGGTACATATTTTCCTTACTATCAGGGAACAAATTTGGAAAGAAATCCAAGAAACCAATGATATGAACCTCCCAGTCTTCAACAGTATGGTGAGAATAGAGGCAGTTGCACTTGTGGTATAAACAGCTGTATGAGCCTTCTGTTGCTGTAATAAGGCTGTCATTAGTTCTTGCTGTATTTTTAGCAGTGCTTTCTTTCACTGTTTGATCAGCCATGGTCACAGCTTATTGAAGCCAATATGGATAAGCACAAAGAAGTGAATCCCACATTTCTGACCAGTTGTCTTGTAATGCAACACATAAATAACATCAGCAGAACAGCAAGTACAAGTTTATTGGTACGACACATGAACAGAATAGTAACAGACAATTCATGACAAGACAAGTGACAACACATACAGAAGTGGGAGCTGGTATGCCGTAGAGGCTGTGGTATGTAAAAATATTGTGAGCATAGACTCCGATAGCTATCTGCGACATATATATGTAGTTATGGCTCGAAGCTGTACTTACAGTCTCCAGTGGCTCATTATTATAGAAGATTTGTGTGGCAGCAGCTTCACATGAAGTGCAGCAGTAGCCTGCTGTTGCAGCTCACAATTGATTAGTTGTGTAGGGTTACAGGATAACCTTACTCAGCACATAATAGTCTAAAGCAGTGGTTGTCAGTGGTCTCTTAAGCTGAGTGTTGCACCCAAGTTTCAATGGTACATTGAGAGAAAATTCTTTATCTTAGTGAGTGCCCCCCTTGACATTTGTCATAATATGTGACTGCAGGCTTTCTCGGTGTATTTCTGATATGAAATCATCACGGGTTATCAGATGAGTGGCACCATCGTCTAGTTGTAATGTTTCAATGGATTGCATATTCATCATCTTTACTTTGCCTGAAGATGATGGATATGCAATCCATTGAAACATTGCAACTAGATGACAATACCATTCGACTGACAACCCATGATGATTTCGTAACATTTGTCATAATATAAACATCCGTACAATTCTTGGTGTATGAAAGTCACAAAATTCAATTTTTGAAAATCCCATTTACAATCCTGTGGAAACTTGAGATATATCTGTGACATAGGGCATGCTACAAGTTACAATAATTGTTAAGTAATAACCTATATTCCTAGTCAAAATGGAATTGATTCGTCATTTAAAAGACTGAAAATAAGAGACATATTGTACATTATAACTTATAAGTACATTTATTCTTACTCATCTGTACTGAAAATTTTCTCTCCTATTTTTTATCAATGCAAAATTATCAGTCACCCGCTGATTAAAGTCTGTGATGTCCACCACAAGATCTCTTCTATGGAAAGCATTGCTAAGGCTGACATTCTTTCCTGGAGCAGAGTTGCATAAGAATGATTTTATTCTTCTCAAAGTTGAAAAGCACCGTTCTGCTTTGACTTTTTTCACTGAGGTCATGAATTTTAGATTCCCAAGCTCTGTAAGACTGATTTGGCTGCAGGTGGCAACAGCATAATTCATCATGCACTGTGAGGACCTGGTTGCCTTCATGATAATAAGTGGACAACAACTCACACATTTCCCCTATGGAATGTGACATTGGTCCCCGAAAAGGGGAAAACTGACAAGGCAACTAGTAAAGTACAAAGTTAGACTTAAGCAAGTGCTCATCAGCATCACCAAAGGCAAGAGTTGACACAGCAATTCATTGTAGGCATTAGGTCCTACAACGGGCATGGCCAAAATTTGCACCCAGCGGGTGTGCCCGTGCCCCGCGGGCACGGGCGCACCCAGCGGGTGTGCCCGTGCCCCGCGGGCGGAGTACACTGTAGTTCACCACCCTGGCCACAATTGTGTGTCATTAGTGTCGGTAATGGAGCAAGAGAGATAGCTGTGGAAAGAGTGAGATTGCACAGCACTGCTCTGTGCTGGACTGTCCTGTGGTCAGATCCAATGTAAACGAAGTAACAGAGGAAGTGCATCTCTGTAATGTGGTCGAAGAATGGTAAAACAAACAAACCATTTACTGTTTAGGTAACAATTAGTGTTCTAATCTTGAACACAAACACTGTATCTGTTACAGCTTTATCATAAAATATGTAAAATAGCAACAGAATCAAATGAAATAGCTGTGGGTTGCTGAAGCAGTGCTATGATCACTCACGACCCTACATGTCGTGTCTCTGAGAGCAATGGCACATATATCAACTGGCGGATCACTTGAAATTAAGCCGAAGCCTGCTATAGCATTAACTTAGATGCCACATACAGATCACAAGAGATCAAACTACCCTATCATGATACTCTTGGCAATATAAATCTGCAGTATTTAAATAATTATGAACATGGTTAATTAATAATAATATATATTAAAACTAGCTCTATCATCCATAATATGACTCAAAAGGTTATGTCACTATGAATTTTCATAAAAATCTGAAGTACATGCTGTTATATCAGTTAATGCAAAATTTGTAGGAAAATCAAGACCATAATGTTTGTAAAAAAGAGTCCTGTAATATTCTAATACTGCATTAGTAATGTGTCGCTTGACATGGAAATTTTCCCCTATCTGTATTTGTGAGTGGAACAGTGGTAGTGGTACACTTGACACCAAAAAAAGTGAGCCACCCCTGATTTCCCATGTGTAGACTGCACCTGACAGTATGCAACCAAACTAGCACAGATGTGGGGCAGGTCCTATAAACACACTGCAGTACAGTCATTGTACTATACACAACGGGCCCTACAAGTGACTACTTGACACCACATCTCCTTATGGCAGTCAGTTCAGACATAAACCAGTACCGTCATACAAAAAATATGAAAAGACACTTTATTAGAGACGAGGCATTCTTCAGGGTTTGCAAATTAATTTTCATTAACAATAGTGACACGTCATCACACTTGTAAAATGACATAATGAGTTTTTGTTTGAAAGTTGAATTTGAACCTACTGTTAACCAAAACAAGCTTGCTTGTTTGATTGAGACTCAATTAGACATAAAATATCAACGTTTTCATCAGTATCAGATTACCTAGAAGGGCAAATATCTGAACCTCGAAATAAATTATGATAATTTTAGCACTGTGTCAGGATGATTGTCGATGATAGAGACCACTAAAGATATGTTCAAATGTTTGTAGAGCTTATGTGACTTGATTATGGGGTCATCAGTCCCAAAACCTACAAACTACTTATGAACTAGCTTATACTAAAGATGGCACAGACATCCACGTCTGAGGAGGGATTCGAACCCATGACGGGGAACATATTCGCGCATTGTAGCATAGCACCTCAATGCTCTTGGCCGCTCCGCAGCAGTGAAGATATGTAATATAGGGCAATGCACAGGTGTTAAACACTGTGAAGTAAAGTTGCAGTAATGGACGGAGATTAGAACCCGCCGTGGTGGAGCGGCCGAGTGCATTGAGGCGCTACGCTATGATGCGCGAGGCCGTTCCCCCTTGGGGGTTCGAAGAATCGCCCCTCGGTCATGGATGTTTGTGACGTCTTTAGTATAAGCTAGTTCATAATTAGTTTGTAAGTTTAGGGACAGATGACCCGCATTTAAGTTCCATAAGCGTTACATACATTTTTTTAAATTAGAACCCAACACCTATATGAACTGATAACTATGCACAATAAAATGTCACTTATTAAGTACATTCACCAATAACGTGATACTGGAACCTGAATGACAATGCAAATGATTTTTGGCTGTCAGGGATTTGAACCTGCCACATTTTGCCAGTGTATTATAGCTATGAATATATTTATTGTTTCATCAGCCGTAGTGCTATGTGCACATGTTCAGCTAGAGGTAATGTAAAGAATGATTCTGTGCTACCTGGGACTTCAACACCACACGCTTCGATGTTGTTGACCTTACATGATGTGTCAACCACAACATTCACCTTCACTAGTAGCTATGATCATGTATGTGGAGACCTGGATGGGTTTGATATCCTGAAGAAACAATAAAATAATTCTTCATATTGAAGAATTAAAATTCAGAGAAAAATAGGAATCAGAGGATTCCCAGTTCTTTGCCAATAATTTAAAGAAATCTCAAGGGTTTTGTCCCCCTAAAACATCCATCCAACTCTCAAGGTCACTAAAAATATGAAATTAAGGTCATATAACCTTACATGATATTGGTTCATGAATGAAAATCACACAGTTAGTGTAAGAAAACCAACTAGTCAATTTCAGCAACAGTGTGTTCTTCCTCTGACAGCAAAAATTGAACCAACACTGTTCCAGTTTAATTACAGCAGTGTCATGCGTTCTTTGTTTTGTGTCACTAGAGGTGAAGAGACAATTAAAACACTGATATCTCAACAGGAATCAAACCCTTACCTTAGTCATTACAAGCTAGCTGCAGTCCAACCAAAGACCAAATTTTACTTGCATGGTATCTGCAGTGCCTCTGCTGAATGAAATGTGGCATCTTTACCAAAATTAGCATGAATTTGAAAAACTTTTCTTGCTAAGAGTGCCGCAGCTGAAGAGAGATGAAAACTAAAATGTTTATGAAACAAAACATTTCTATTTTCCTAAAGCTTAATAATAATGGACTTAAAGCAGTCCTCATTTGCAAAGTGGATATAGCTGGTTTAGGTGACAGAAAGATCTCTAGGATAGGTTGGGAGATAACTGCTTGGTTATAGCTTGGCAAAGTCAATGAAAGTTAATGCTTAAAAGATGGTTGTCATGAAAGAATGATATGGAGAGTATCACGAGGCCTGTATTAGGATGCGAGCCAATGAATGTGAAGGCTGAAACAGCTGGTTGAAGTGAAGGAATTGTCTGTAGGGATACCCAAGATCTATGTTAGGTTGGGAAGCAATAGTTTAGTTGTGAGTTGGCGAAATAAATGAATGTGAAAGCTGAAATAGCTGGTTGAGGTGACAGAATGATCTCTAGCTAGTCTTGATTAGGTTAGGAGTCAACAGTTTTGTTGTGAGTTGTTGAATACAACAAAAGTGAATACTGAAATAACTATCTCAGGGGACTGATGTTCTGATGCATATCACTAGGTCTATGTTAGGAGTGGAAGCAACAGTTTAGTTGTTAGTTGTCGAAGCCAATCTATATAAAGGCATAAATACCACATGTGATAAAGGAATGGTCTATAGTGAAACACAAGGCCTATCTTAGGTTGAGAGGAAAGAATTAGGTTGTGAGCTGGTGAAGCAAACGAAAGTGGAAATTGATATAGCTGGTTGAGATAATGGAATAATCTGTAACAAATCTCAGGATATAGGTTAGGTTGGGAGGCAGCATTTTGGTTATGGGTTGGCAAAGTCAATGAAAGTGAAAGCTGAAGAGTTGGCTGTGGTTACAGAATGATCTTTGGTGTAACCGAAGGCCTATTTTGATTCAGAACAACCGTTAGGTTGTGAGTTGGTAAATCCAGCAAACGTAAAGACTGAAATAGCTGGATGAGGTGAACAGGATGGTCTGTAGCAAAACCCAAGATCTATATTCTGTTGTGAGGCAACAGTTTGGTTGTGAGTTGGAAGTCAATAAAAGTGAAAGTTGGAAAACTGTTTGTGGTGATGCAATAATCAGCAACATTGTGTTTGAAAGTGACATGTAACAAGAAATAATGGGCCCAAGAGTCAGTGTTTGTTAATAAAAAGTTCCTGGTTTGCAAGTATCAAACTATCTATACTGACCATTTTAAAAATGACATACCATTGGGTGTTTAAGTAACAAATACACTTCGTACAAATAACAAACTTGGACTCAATGGGTTGTTGATTGAAAAGAGTACTGCATCGATGTGATTGGAAAGAGTACTGCAGCGATGTGTCAATTTCTGTTGTTCAAAGAAAAATGAAAAACTTAGAGGGAAAGATGTAGTAGTGGATACTGATTATTCTCTGTTTGGCAGAAAGAATTATGGTAGTGTCAATAACCTACCACAGCAATGGGTATGTGGCACTGTTGGTTAAGGGACCAAAAAGTTCTTTTCTCATTCTGTGAACCAAAAGTTCAAAGGAGTCTCTTTTGGAGATAATAAATGATAATATATTACCTGGGACAACAATAGTGACTGATGGTTTCCATTACTACATGTGTCTGAAAGATGAAGGATTCGAGCACCTATCTTCATTTCAAGAATCCTGAAACAGGAGCACATAAAAAAAAATGAAGGAATGTGGTTTTCAATTAAATGATCATTACAAGGCATAAGATATTTATTTAGATTGTTAACTGTGCAGCTCATCTATATGATCTGAACTCATAAGACAAGAAATACACAAATGAGTGGTTTTTATTTTTTTATTGTTTTTATTTAGTTTGCAGTTAGCTCTATACATTTTCAAGAAATTTCTCATCAACAAGTTTTGCAGACATCTTTTAATAGCTGGCCTTTCCCTGTACAGCATTTTTACATTTTCCAATATTTATTTACTTAAACATTATTTGTGATTTATGGCCAGGTTCTTGGTCCTTTGGTAGATTTATAAACTAAAACTATCATTCAATGAAATTATCCCTAGGATAATTACTGATAATTACTGATTCTATTAGTAATGCTCTACCTCAATAATGCTGCAACACGGAAATCACAGGTAGTATCTCTTTTTACTTAGCAGAATACCAATTGCCCATTAACAATTTTTACTTCAGCAAATACAGATTCCTGTTTCTACTGTTATGTACCCTGCATCAACCATTTCATTCTCTTTAAAATAAATTTAAGTACACTCTTTCCTAGCTTCATTCCAACTAAGAACATATTTACTTCCAAAAATCGTCATGCAAAATAAGGTGGTTGCAACACAAATCTGTCTATATTTTGAAAATCATGTTTTTTGTTTGCAGACAACCTATATGATTTGAACACAATTATTATGCCTTTTTTGCACTATTTTCATTTACACCATAACTCTGTTCTCTGTATGTAGTTTGACATGGAGTAAAGATATAGAAAATAGAGAATAAACGGAGACTTTTAAAAATACAATGGCATGGAAACTGCTGGATAAAATACATTAAATGTGGTGACTTGATAATACACACATATTCAGAATTAAAATGGCCACACTGAACTTTGGAAAAAAAAAAAAAAATGCGGACAAGGACGGAGGCACTGATAAAAATACATGGCAACACAATGTTCTGCCTGTTCAGTGGTTGCTAAAATCTAAAACCACACAAGACCATGACACTCCACATGACACTTAACGGCACAAAGTTAAAATTTAAGCACTGAAACCTCGCTGGGGATGGGGAGGGACGGGACGCACAATGGGGTGAGAAAAAGGGGGTTACAAGAGGAAGTGGGAAAGTGCAAGGACTCCTGGGGATGGAAAAAGGAAGGGAGATCCAAGTGAGGCAGGGAGGGGAGGGGAGGGGAAGAAAGAAAGAGGGGTCACTCATTAAGGTTGATGAGAAGGATAGATGGCGTCATCCGGGAGTGGAAGCTGATGGAAGTTACCCTCAGAAAGGATGTAGAGAGTATGGAGGTGGAAGGAGGGAGGGATAATTTGTTAATGTTGTGACAGAGGCCTGGCATGCAAGAGGAGGTGGGAAACCAGAGGGTGTCAGGACTGTATATTTTGAAAGATGTAGAGAATGCGGATGTGCTCCAGGAATTTGAGTAGGTGTGGGAAAGGAATGAGATCATAGGGCATAGCACTCAAGTATCTGGAGGGACTGGTAGTGGGTGCGGGAGGTGGGGTGGAAACCCAAGTGGGGAGTAAACTACACAAGACGGGACAGATTAAGGATCAGTAGGTGTAGGAGATGGTGGGGGGTTGAGTCCCCATGTCCGGCCAGAGAGGAGCTTCAGTAGGTTGAGGTGTGAGAGGGCTTTTTGATGGACATTTTGAAGGTGATGTTTCCAGGGAAGGGAGCAGTCAATAGTGAGACCAACTTACCGAGTTGCGGGATAGGGCGTTCATGGAGATTTAGGTACAGGTCTTGGTGGCAGAAGGAGCAGGTGGTGTGACCTATGATGATTGCCTGGGATTTGGTAGGGTTGACAGTAAGGAGCCACTGGTTACAGCAGGTGGAGAATTTGGACAGATAAGATTGGAGCAGGTGTTAGGAGGGGGCGAGGGCAAGAAAGGCAGTGTCATCAGCATACTGAAAGAGATGGACAGGAGGCTGGGGTTGTGGCATATCTGCCAAGTAAATTAGGTAGAGGAGAAGAGAGAGGATGGGTCCTGGAGCACCCCGGCAAAGGGGTTCGAATTTTGGACAGTGACATAGGATGGGCGGCAGCAGAGAAAAGAAGCAATGAATCAGACATAATTAATAGGAAGAGCGTAGGTTTGGAGCTTGAAAAAGAGACCGGAATTCCATACTCTGTCGTAGGCCTTCTCGATGTTGAGGGAGCAAAAAAGGGTGGCACGATGGGAATTCTTCTGGATAGACGGGAGGTGGGTGAGGTGGAGGAGGTGGTCATCAACAGAGAAGGATGGTTGGAAGCCACATTGAGAGAGGGTAAGAAGCTTGTGTTGACGGAGATGTTGATGAACATTGAGAGAGAGGATAGTTTCCTGAACCTTGATGAACACCAAGGTGAGGCTAATGGGATGGTAGGACGAGGCATTGGTGGTTTTCCAGGTTTAGGGAACATGAGGATGCGGAAAGTCTTCCACAGGTCAGGGAAGAATCTGGTCTACAGGATGACATGTTAATGGATGGAAGGGCAGTGTGGAATGAGGGAGGACAGGCAAGGAGGGGCCTGTACGTTAGGCTGTCATGACTGGGGGAACTGTTGCATTTTATGCATAGTGTAGATTGGATGTCAATGGCAGAAATTGGTGTGTTAAGTTCTGAAGGGGGAACGTGATCCAAGTACTGGAAGCCAGGGGCGAGCGGAGGAACTGAGGTGTTGATACGCTTGTGGACATCAGGGAAAATTAAATAATCAGACTGAGGATTATCATGGATGGAAAATACATTGGATAGGTAGTTAGCAAAGTGTTCTGACTTACTGGCGTTGTCAGGGAAAGGAAGGTCGTTGTGGAGGAGTGGGAATTGGGGAGGGGAGAGACTGTCGGTAAGATGTTGGAAGGCATGCCAGTACTTGGAGGAATGTACAGGGAGGAAGGCATTGAGAAGGGTGCATGTGTGATGCCAGTCATGGCGTCTTTTCGAGTATGAAAGGTTTCTAATGTGACGTTAGATTTGCCAGTGTCAGAGGAGTGTATCCCGTTAATGGGACCACAAGAAGGAGAGGTTTAGTCAAGAAGATTATGGAGGAGGAGCACAGCCTGTGGAGGGAGGTTGGGGCCGTGCGGGTGGATAGCTTTGATAGAAATGTAGACTTGATGGCTTCAGCAATGGTCTAATGGAGGAAGGATGTGACATGGTCAGTGTCAGTGGGGGTGTGGAGAGGTAGGGGTGGCTGGCGACCAACGTGTCAATGGAGTGATTGTAGGCATTCCAATAAGTGCAGGAGTAATCATGGAACCATTTTGTGAGGGGTCTCGGGATGGGGAGCGCGGTCAGGGTTGCTGTGGGGTCTGTGGTGACGAGTACGGGGGCATCGTCACAACTATTGAGGTGAAGGACACTCGCCTCTAGGTCGCCCAGGAGGTTAGGAGAGACGAGGATGATGTTCGGGTTGGTGTTGCTATTGGGATGTGTGGGTTTTGGGAGGGGAACAGTGTCGCACCTGAGCATGGTGACAAACTGGCACCACTGTCGGAGTTCAGCGACGGTACGGTAAGATAAGGTCTGTGGCAACCAAATAGGTCCTGAAGGAACGGTCAATGTGGGAGAGGAAATCACAGGGAAGGGGAGCAGTGCTGCGAACATAAATGGTGCCTAAGTTGATGGTGAGGTGGGGAATAAGAGGATGAGGATAAGATGTCCGGTAGGTTCATTTAGGTGAGGTTGTGGCCGGACAAGGTGATGACAGAGGTGGCCAATCGTCACTCTGCTTCGAGTGAGGGGTGGGGACCATCTGGTGAAGCAAATAAGAAGCGGTGCTGATGGAATGGCAGGGTTGGAGAAAGATTCCATTTAGGAGAAAGGCATCCATGCAGTGGTGGGACAGGGTACGCATGAAGAGGGGTTTGTTGGTGGGGAGAGAGCGAATGTTGTGGCAGAGGAGGGTGTAGGATTGGCGTGCCACAGGGGACTGCAGGAGTAGGTGTGTGAGGCGAGTAGGACGATGGGAAAAAGCTTACGGGTGTGCTTTATACGAGGATAATGTTGCAGGAGAAGGTGAAGTGCTAGTGGTTACGGGAGAATGTGGCGATTGTTTAAAGCTGAAACACAGAGTGGGCAGCGAGGGCAATCTGCTGGATGGTGTGGGGACGCTGGAAGGGGTGAATATTCTGAAGGACAGTTGTGAGAAAGCGGATAAAATCCTCCACAGTGTGGAGGGAGGACAAAGGGAGGTGTTGGGGTGGATGGGGGAGTCGATAGGGTGGACGGGAATTGTCAGTTCAGGAGTGATGAGAGCGGGGCGAGCCTGACATTTATAGGAGTAGGTGGGGTGGGGGCCACCACAGGTGTGCAGGTGGGAGGTGAGGTGAGGTTGGGACACTGTTTAGGGAAGTGTGCCGACGTACAGAGGGTACAGGTGGGGGGTTGTGTCAGTTCTGGGTGAGCTGAGACATTGCTCACAACAATAGGACTGGGGAGGGGATCGTGAAGGATCCGCCTTGTAGCGGAGGTCGTAAATGATAGTCCTCTTAGTGAGGAGGCGGTCAATCGATGATGCAGATTCAGTGAAAATCCGCATCAAAAAGGTGGGGCCAGCAGCATTTTGGGTACACTTGGTGGACCAGATGTCATGGTCGGGTTGAGTGTTAAGCTGCCCCAACTCCTCCTTCTCCTCCATGATCACCAGGCTAAGCTTGATGATCATAGAGGTGAGATTGGCTGGGTTTAAAGGGAGGTTGTGGTTGGTGGGGGGGGGGGGGGGGGGGGCGGGCGGAGGAGGTGATGTAGGGGGTCAAGGTTGTCTGCGGTCCAAAATGGACCCAGGGGAGGCGCTTTAGGAGGCCAGAATGGAATGTGGGGAGGTGGATTTGATAAGGAGGAAGTCATAACCGGAAATGAGTTGGGAGATGGGGGCGGAAAGAAAGTACTTTTGCACTTCGAGGGAGAGGGTGTGATTATCGAGAAACCGGTGGTCAGGGCAGGAGAGGACGTAGGTATAGACTTGTGGGGACCAGGGACGGTGGTGGGGGGAGGGGGTGGTATTCACGGAGAGGGATGGGTGGGTGGGAGGTATGGGAGTGGTGGTGGAGGGCCTTTTTTAGTGCGCTGGTGCGTTTGGTCATGTTGGAGGTGGTCTTGTGAGGCAGTAGGAGTGGAGAGGGGCTGTGGAACAGGCTGGATGTGGATGTTATGGGAAGCAGGTTCTGGATGTGGGCGATGTGCTTCAGGGCTGGGAGAGGTGGGTGATTCTTCCACTGTGGCGCGGTGATGAGTCACTTTGGCAGGTGAGAGTGGGGAGGGGGGTACTGACGTGGGGCAAAGATTATCGTGGCAGGGAGGGAGTGTGGGAGAAGCTGGCGAGGAGCAGTGGATGGGGGTGGGAGATAGGGGACGGGGGAAGAGGAAGTGGTGGCTGTGGTAGCTGGCAGGAGACATATAAGGGGGTATGAGATTGGGGGATGGAAGCTGTGCACCACGTTATTGTGCTGAAGGTTGGGGAAGGGGAGGTGTATAGGATTGAGGTGACGGGAGAAGGGATGTTGGACACGGTGAGGCAGGAATGGACAACACACTACACAGACGACGATCTCGAGGACGTGGACAGCGACGGAGACCCAGATGACGACGGCGAAGACACCGGGGTGACAAAGAGACGAGTTGTCGAGGATGAAGACAGCATGCAGTGACACGAAGACGACAGAAGCACGGGGGAGGGATCCGACCTTCGGGCAGCAAGGAGATAGGTCCGGTGAGCCGTGACCAGGCGAAGGAGCAGGCGGCGGCGGCTACGAGAGCTGCACGACAGGGCACCAGCAGCGGCGACAACGAGCGGCAGACCGGCCGTCGACCACAGGGACGGCTGGCAGCAGCGACAGTGACAGCTTGCAGCGTTCCTGCGAGGACAGGAGTAACAGGTTCCAAGCAGCCAGCTGAAGTCATTCTGTGTTAGCCTACGGAATGTCCACAGGCTGGAGCCACATATGCTTATGAGCCGAGGTGTAGGGCCAAGTCTGTCACCACTGCCGCTCTGTTTGAAAGCAATACGGTTACTTACTACTGGGGCGTTAGCGAGACTGGCAGGCAGTAAACAGATCGCGGCAGTTTCAATTGAGCAGTCTGTGCGAGACCGAGTTGTTGCTCTGATTGAAGAAGGCCATTTATCAATTAGAGAGGCTGGCAGTTAGTATGGTGTACCACCTACTACTGCAAAGAGATGGTGGAAAAGTTATGTCGAACGATGCACTACCGGTAGAATTCCTGGCTCAGGCAGGAAGAGACTGTCCACACACCAGCAGGATTAAGAGCCAGAGCGTAAGAGCCGAGAAGTCACCTTTTTGAATGCGAAGCAGTTGTGTCGAGAGACCGACTTCCCAGGTTCCGGCAGCACAGTTCACCGAAGGCTGAAGGAATGTGGTCTGCACGCACAAAGATGCGCTACAAAGCAGAACTCAGCGAGTAAAATATATTATACTAACCAGTATTCGTAGAATTCCATTTGCAATTGGCGTGGGAAAACGTTTTTATCGACGAAAAGGTGTTTTCCACAGGCAGTGACGGTCCTCGAGGGACAAGACATTGCGAAAAATATGTTTTGACGGAAAGAAGAAGTGGGCGGCTATGTGTTTCCTGTTGGGGATGGATTTCTGCGATAGGAGCAGGAGTACTTCACAGGACTGTGGGAACCTTGATGGCAAGCAGTACGTTCATATAAAGAAAAATGTTATACAGCCTTCAGTACTAATGCTGTACGGTGACGGAGAATTCAGGCTGCAGGAAGATCATTCATCTGTCCATAAGTCGGCATTCGTTCAGCAACAGTTGCTGAACACGGACGACGATGTCATGGATTGGCCACCATGAACTGCAGATCTGAAACCCATGGAAAACAGGTGGCCTGAGGTTTTCCATACATTATCAGATAACTGACCACGAAACCAGTCGTCCACAGTTGCTCTTTGGGACTGCGTTCTTGAAGACCGGGAAGAAGTTGCCTCTTCTGGCAATTACGTCCATCGCCTGGAAGAGTCCATGCAAACATGCATGACTGAAGCGATAAATAATGAATGATTCTGGACGAAATATTAGAGCACAGAGATGTGTTTTATTTTCTTTACTTGTTCTCTTGCTCGATTTTCATACTATGACAGCCAGCGGAAGCCGCGGCAGAATAGCCGTGCGCACTAAGACGCCTTGCTGCGGTGCGCGCGGCCATTCGCCTTCGGGTGTTCGAGTCCTTACTCGGACATGGGTGTTTATGTTGTCCTTAGCATAAGATTTACAGACATTTCATTTTAACATTTTTAGCCAGCGGAAGATCGTTTGGTGACGCAATGTTCCGACCACAAGATAATAAAATTTGTAATTTTTCCTTTAGTTACTTTTTGAGTTGAAAGAAGTGTCTTTTAAGTACCGGCAGATGTTTTGATTTGCATTTATTTTTCATTTTCTCTCTGCCTTCAACATGAAATGTAATAAATCAAAGAGGACTATTTTTCTTTGCATCAAATTCATCGCTCTCTTTCCCTCCGTTGATAACATCTGCGTCCGCTTTAAAATGTGTAAATCATATATATTTATTTAGCTTTAATTTCCTGTTCCTTATATCTTTTTCTTCCTTGTCTTCTGGTCTCGCTTTCCTTCTGTTCCACCTATCCAAAAATAATTAACAAATCAAGCAGTTTAAGTTGACATTATACGTTGAAACTCTCTCTCTCTCTCTCTCTCTCTCTCTCTCTCTCTACTTCACCTCTCTTTTACTTTTCGCCTCTATAATTACTTCCGACAACTATGAAACTGTTATCACTTAAGCCCACGGTTTCATTGCTCATCCTTCAATCTAAACACATCCTTGCTTCATCCTTTTTGTCTCTCCTCTAACAAAAAGGACCTTCACTTCTCGGAAGTTCAGTGTCGGGATGAGAATTCGCAGGTTAGTAGTATATCTCAAAGGTGTCCTCCCACGGAAACGGGCTCTAAAGTCTTACGCGCAGCTTACACACCCCCTGTGCTGGTGAAACGTAGCATTACAGCATACAGGTAAAGTACGTGAGTCAGTAGGATGTTAGAATCTCGTGCAGTAGAGCTAGCTTCGGTGTACCTATGGGCATGAATTTTTTTTGTTTTAAAAATTTCGGTAATATTTCACAGTACAGAACGCTCTAGTTTCTGTGAAGGTCGGGAATAAACTGGCACTGTAGCAGGCAAGGGCCTATGATATATCCAAACAGGCAGACGGTTGGGAAGTATCAAGGCTTGCACGGAACTAATCAACACCGTCTGAAGAGAAGGCCTGCGCGCTGCCGTGCCACGTAAAGGTCTTTGGCAACGTCACGCAGAGTAGGTCGCGATCACGTAGCTCACTGGCTGGCTGATGCGAGGCGGTGGGCTGTGCCCCATCGGCCAGCCAGTGAGCTACGCGATCGCGACCTACTCTGCGTGACGTTGCCAAAGACCTTTACGTGGCACGGCAGCGCGCAGGCCTTCTCTTCAGACGGTGTTGATTAGTTCCGTGCAAGCCTTGATACTTCCCAACCGTCTGCCTGTTTGGATATATCATAGGGCTACAGATGTACTCCGTTTTATTGCGAAGAAACGTTTTCCTTGAATTTACAACGAATATTTATATCCTTTCTGCAGATTATAAAGTGGCCCATTTTGTAATAACATGTAATGAAAATAATGATTGCCTCCATTAAAATACATTTGAAATTTTTCTACTTTGTAATACGAAAATGTTGAAATTTTATTTAGCTGCGACAGCCATTTCATTTGTAAAACAAATAACCAAAAATATCTTCTGGGGGTATAATCAAACCCGGATTGGCCGTGTGAAAGACGAGCAGGCCAGTGCCTAACCTGTTTCGCCTTACTTCTTATTCTGTCTCACTGACCAGTACGTAAGAGCTATATGAACTGTGCTTACGACTTTAGAGTCCTTTTTCTCGGAATTTCAAAGTGGGATCCCGCATTCCAGCGGGATTCAGCGTAATTTTAGGATCGCGCAAATTCTTTCAAATTTGCTGCCTTAAATTCACTTCGCAGCGCGTTGTCTTTAATTCGCAACGCGTTCCGCGATGTGAGTTGACGTGACTTTGCCGTTCAGTCGTTCATCTTATTTTGAACTGCACTCAAACGCATACAATGTGTAAACTGAACGGTGGCAGCTTACAAGCTTCCTGGGGTTTTATTTGAGGACGGAGAAGTTAGTACTGCTTCCTCCCACAAGTCCCCTAAAACCTCCGCATCCTTGCGGATGCTGTAGTTGCTGTCCAAGACTTTATCGACAGCTTAGAGTTCTGACTAACCTGTTGTCTTCTATAGTTGTGTCCCCAGCGCAGAAGACAGCACTCAGGTCGTTGGTTCTTCTACAACATACAAGTGAGGCTACAATAAGTTCTGTATGATGGAAACATAATAAGCGACTCGCGAGATTTTTAATTGTCAGGGATGCCATTTATTAAATAAACAATAAAAAAAATTGAGCAACTTGTTAATATGATACGGCCTATGCTACCCATAGTTCATGTTGAGACCTCGACTGTTATCACAAATACAAAAGTCTTAACTCGTGACCGGCGCGGTCCGGCGCGTATACTGGTCAGCTCGAGACTGAAACTGCGGCGCGTTGCGAGAGGGCACCTGACGCTCTATTTCGCGCCAAAACAGGGCCGTCGCGCGCCTTCTGCAAAATCGCTCTTCTCTTGTTACAATAAGAGAAGGCACCTTAAATTTTAAAAACTGTCAAAACCTAGTCTGTCCTTGAGAGATATTTATTACAAATTCTCAGCTCTGAATAATTAATATTTAGTTTATAATAAACAAAAGTAATTTCAAAATAAATCACGTGACGTGAAATGCAGCAGGCAATGCGAGGAGAGCACCAGTAACATAGGCGGGCTTTCCCACGGGAACCAGCACCTACTGTGCCATATGCTACTGCTCCCCACCCCACATTTCAACATATGCTGCACTTCTGTCGTTCTTCCGCGTTTAAGACACGATGTTAGCAAAGAAACGGCCAGCGGCCAGAAATATGAAGTGGCCACAGGCCAGGAATATCACAAGCTCAGATGTGAAGCGGGGATCGGAGGAAGCGAGGTTGCGTGAATGCTGCACTTGACGTTAGGGAGAGCTCGGTGCGAAGTGAGAATAACCAATAGCGCCGCAAGATCAATAGAATTGCATACTGCTGGAAACGTTGCTTCGATGCGGCGGTTTTAACGCATTCTGCCTCTTTTTTATTAATGTAATGCGGGTATATTATGCAACATTCCATGTTATTTACATTTCCGTCTGATTACAGAACGAAGGATGAAATAAAAACTCTCACTTGTCCCAAATATTCTGCTGTTTATTTCGCAGTATGTTGCCATTCCGAAGTATATGCTGAGGTAGGAAAGTAGGCCTGAGCTTAAATAGCTCAATAAATATCTGCAGTAGTATCTAGGGTGCACTCTGATAGCATTTCAGAAGCACATAGCCAAATATATGTAATAAGGAAGAATATCAATATTTTTGCTGCTCGTGAAATTGTCCTATTGGGTTCCTGCCTAAGTCCACACTGTGAAATGATCATATATTGCGAAATAAACGCCGAAATAATAGCGTCCTTCATTTTCTAATTACACAGAAACATAAATAATGTAGAACACTGCAAATCATACTTGCCTTACATTAATACGGAATTCCTCTAATGTGTTTAAATAAAAGATTTTGAAAAATAAAGGGAAGTGTGCAGACACAAACTTAGGTCCCTTGTAATGGGAATGTATCACTACGTTTACATGTAACACATCTTCTGGAAGACAAAAACCGATTTTCGTAAACCATTTTTCGCTGTCGTGTTTACATGGCATAGCCTGAATCGGATTTCCTAGTGCACTTAACATGGCGGCTGGAGAACAGCTGATTCAATTCCTTATTCAGTCTGCACAATCACTATTTTTCTTTATTTAAATACACAGATTTATGTTCAATTAGAAAATATCACTCTTTCCATATGTGCCGAAAATTCTTAACAAGAAAACACAATCTGACAAGCCAAGAACGCTTCACAAACGGTTGCGTTTACATGGGCACGAAAATCGATTGTGGAACTGTAAAACCGCTTTAGAGAAGTGGATTTCTAGAATCGATTTTGGAGTGTTTACATGACCAACCAAAAGCGGAATTGGGAAATCGGTTTACGAAATCCGGTTTGGGGAGCCCATGTAAACGGGGGTGATGACGACATCTATTATACCACACTGATAATGGCTGTTTTGGGAGTTTATTATAGAATTTATTAGAGCATCTTATTGCTGCATCAGTTTGATATTTAATAATAAGGTACATCTCTTTGTTATATATTTTCAGTGCACTATCCCTTCAAATGGCACTGTGCAAACTTAACACAAAACGGTTAACACATTATGCCAGAATGAACGGCATCTGCTGCATAGAGTTAAAGGTATACCATTACGGTATTCTGCAATCCTATTGGTTCTCGCTATTTCTCACCGAGCTCTCCCTAACGGTAACTCACTACGTTTACATGCAACACATCTTCCGAAAGACGAAAACCGATTTTCGTAAACCGTTTTTTGCTGTCGTGTTTACATGGCATAGCCTGAATCGGATTTCCTAGCGCACTTAACATGGCGGCTGGAAAACGGCTGA
Source organism: Locusta migratoria (assembly GCA_026315105.1). Classification (NCBI taxonomy): domain Eukaryota; kingdom Metazoa; phylum Arthropoda; class Insecta; order Orthoptera; family Acrididae; genus Locusta; species Locusta migratoria. The sequence goes on along the minus strand of CM048755.1, from coordinate 75,111,724 downwards.
TTCAATTCCTTATTCAGTCTGCACAATCGCTACTTTTCTTTATTTAAATACAGAGTTATGTTCAGTCTAATATTTATACTTTTATTTCACATTAGAAAATATCACTCTTTCCATATGTGCCGATAATTCTTAACAAGAAAACACAATCCGACAAGCCAAGAACGCTTCAAAAACGGTTGCGTTTACATGGGCACGAAAATCGATTGTGGAACTGGAAGCGATTTTGGAGTGTTTACATGACCAACCAAAAGCGGAATTGGGAAATCAGTTTACGAAATCCGGTTTTGGGAGCCCATGTAAACGGGATGACCGTATGCTGCTAGCGCGCTGCTCGCTGGCAGCCAGCACGGCACGGCTAAGGTAAGTCAAGCACACCAGTTCTGTTTATTATTTATGTATTTGTTCCGTAAATCAGATTTGTACTATGGATTGTACACTTGATATGGGACAAGTCAATACAGTGGCATAGCTTACAGTACAATTGTGTAGAATATAATGCAAGTAATATCAGTACTATAAAACTTATTTCTTCAGATAATTAAAGTGAATTACAGAAGTAGAGAGAGTAATATCAGTACGATACAACATATTTCTAAAGCTAATTACAGAGCTGGAGCATGATACAGCATGTTACTTAATCTAATTTACCTAATTTCAATAGTGGACTGGAACAGTAGTATTGTAGTTCTGTTTTTTTTTCTTCTACTCAGATCCAATACATCAGGCTGTGGTTTTGCAAGTTGTTTTTGTGTATTTGTGAGGGATGGTTGTAGTCTATCTTGAGACATATTTGATTCCATATATTCCTGAACAGAATAGAAGCAGTATTTCATTAGGACAGATTTCACCAATCTTTTAAATCTGCATATTTCCTGGGTTTCTTTTATAGGATTTGGAAGGTGATTAAATAATTTCACTCCCATATATTTAACACCATTACTTTATAATTTTGTTGAGTGGGAGGGTAGTCTTGAAAAGGTTTTGGATCTAGTGTGGTAATGGTGGTAGTCCATAGTTTTTTCCAGATTTTTTGATACATTTTTTGGTAAAACATAGTATTTCCAATATCTACTGACATGGTAGGGGCAAGATATTTAGTTTCCTGAATAATGGTTTGCATGTATCCCTTTGTTTTTTAAACAAAATTATTCTCACTACCCCTTTTTGTAGTTTAAATAGCTTTACTGCCTCAGAGCTGTGGCCCCAAAACATACCATAACGAAGAACTGAATGGAAAAGGGCATAATACTTTGTTATTAGTGTACTTAGGTTAGTGATATTCCTTATTGACCTAATCATAAAATCCCTAAAAAATTAACTTCATTTTCTAGATTGATAACGTTGTCTTCCAGTGATATGTTGGGTACTATTGGGTTAGTGTTTTGGGCTGTGTGGATAGTTATTCCAATTGTCTTCTTGAAATTAAGTAGTAGCCTGTTTTCCTGTAGCCATGTGCTTAATTTATCTGTGGTGCTTTTTAAAGTAGACTGGACGGCTTGTTCGGAAACAGATACAAGAATGGAGGTGTCATCAGCAAACAAAATGGTTTTAGTGTCAGGTAGATTTTCAGGGAGGTCATTTATGTAGAGTAAGAACAGCAGTGGGCCTACGACAGAGCCTTGGGGTAAACCTTGCTTGATGATTTGTGAGGAAGATTTGCGGTGCTAACTGCTTTGGAAGACTTCATATTATTTATTTCAACATACTGCTGTCGATATTTCAGATAGCTATTGAACCAGTTATAAGCATTTTCTCTTATCCCATAGAAGTGCATATTTTGCATCAATATGCTATGGTTTACCATATCAAATGTCTTTGTTAGATCTAAGAATATTCCTACGGCTGGAAGTTTCTTGTCGACAAGCTCCAGTGTATGGTCTAAAAACTCTTGTATTGTGTCTGAAGTTGATTTAGCTCTTTGGAAGGCAAACTGGGCAGGTGACAAGATATTATTTTTATATAGAAATGCCATAAGTCTGGTGGCCATTATATATTCAAGGACTTTACTAAAGACAGAGAGCAGTGCAACTGCTCTATAATTACTGGGATCTTCCTTGCTACCTTTTTTCTGTATGGGTATATTTAGTGATTTTGAGTTTGCTCGGGAATGTACCATTCATGAAAGAGAAGTTTATTATATTGGCTAAGGGTTTACTGATAAAGTTGCTGCAGTTGTGTAGAAGAAAGCATGGGATTTGGTGTGGTATGGCAGATGATTTTCTTTTAATTTTGTTAAGAATTGTTTTTATTATCTCAGTTTCAGAAGTAGGCCTTAAAAATAGTGTGTCAGAGCATAAGTTAGGTTTTAGATTTAAGTAAGAGTTACTCGTAAGGTGGTTGGCCGGGTTTTCAACTGTTTTTGTGAAGTAGATGTTGAATGCCTCAGCAACTTCTTTTTTATTGAGGGTTGTTTTTTCATTTACCTTTAGGTTAATGTCACTTTGTGGTTGTGGTCCTCTATTTGTGTTCATATTAATAAGTTGCCATGTGGATTTACTTTTATTTGATAATGATTTGAGGTAGTTATCATTCTGTTGTTTTTTGCTGTATTTACTACCTTCATAAATATCTTTTTATATAGGTTAAAGTACTTCTTGAATTCTTCATTGCTACCTAGTTCAGTTTTGCTAATGTTGTAGAGTTCTCATTTTCTTTGGGACGATTTGATGATTCCAGGGGTGATCCAGTTGGAGGGTTTCTTAAGTCTGTGGGGTTTAGTAATTCTCAGCCAGTTAAGGCTAATGATAAATACCTCCGAAAGCTGAAATCAATATTTATTGTACATCACAACTTGTACAGATGCCAGCCATACTCCAACTGAGGAAGTGTCAGGTGGCTACAAAGAACCTAGCAATAAGTTACGCAGATACGTCACTTTAGGTGTACGACTATCGACGCCACATACCCACCGTCCTCCCGCCGTAGTATGGAGTACTGACCCCGGGGAGGGGGGGGGGTGTTAAGGTCAAGAAAGTTCACCGGCAATTCCACAGTTTCGTCCACGGGTGGGTGGCACAGCGGTGATCTTTGAGCGAAGCCAGGAACGGGTGTGGTGGAATCGCCCAGCTGCGCAGGGGTGGCGACGGGGCAACCGAAGCGAGTGGTCGGCTCGATGTCGCGTGGAAACTCTAAAAACAATTCACCATTAGGGCGCACAAAAGAGCGGACACTGCCTTGCCTAGCACATTGTGACACGCACACCTTCCGTAGCACACATAATGCCTGGCTCCCACCCTCATCACACGCAACACACACACTTGTATGTGGTTCCTCTTCACACACACGGACAAGTTGCACAATTGTTCCAGATCTATTTTCACGACAACCTGGTGTGCGGGGTGAATGGACTCGCGTGGTAGAGGATGAGGAGGATGAGGGGGTGGAAAGTCGAAAAGGGGTGAGTCGGGGGAAACAGAGGCTGGTGCGCTGATTGTAGTACTCGAGGTACCCTCTGCCACACACCGTCAGGTGGCTTGCGGATTATGGTTTTAGATGTAGATGTAGTGGGCGGGGCTGGTGAGCACTGGACGGACTGTGTCAGTACTGCTGTGCGCGGAATGAGGGGTTGCCGCAGGGGTCGATGACCTAGCTTGCTGTCTGGTACGACTCGGCGGGCTCGGTATGCCGTCGGAGGACGACGGGGAATGTACAGTCGGGGTAGACCGGGTAGAGACCGAGGAGGGCGAGCTGGTTGGAGAGAAACCATGAAAATCAGGGGCAGAAGAAGCTTGGGATGTGCTCGGACCAGCAGTATGCTAGGGAGGAGGTGCACAGTAAGTGCTATCAGAAGAGACGTGGGCTCCAGGAAGACCAGTTTAACCCAGTTCAAACTAACAGTTCTGACCCTGTCACCAATCTATAAGTCCATTGTGTTAGCTGCACGAGCTAAGACCTTGTACGGGTCAAGATAGGGGGACTGCAAAGGGGCCTCGATCCTATTGTCTCTGAGAGAGTGCGAGGAATGTATATACGCGGGGTCGTGTGCACAGTAGGTGGCGCCGGGGCCAATTTAGAACAGTGCGCGCGTACACGGTTGACAAGTGACGGAAGTTCGGGCAGCAGTGCTACTGGGGTGGGAAAAACCAAATCACCAGGTAGCACAAGTGGCTGGCCATATACAAAATCCGCCACGGAACCTTTAAGATCCTCTTTATAGGTGGCACGGAGGCCGAGAAGAGCAAGTGGAAGAGCTTCGTACCACCGAGAATCACGGAAGTGTAATGCAGTCTCTAAGGTACGGTGCTATCTCTCAGCGAGTCCATTCCCCTGTGGGTGATATGCCGTAGTATTATGTGTTTTATGTGTTTTATGTGTTTTATACCAAAAAGACGGCAGAAGTCTCAGAAAACAAAAGATTCAAATTGACACCCCTGGTCTGTCATGAGATAGACAGAACAACCGAATCTTGAAATCCAGTATTCTAGAAAGCCTCGGCTGTTGTGTTGGTGTGGGGGCTGCCCACCCCAACGAGTCGTGCGATTAATCACAGTGAGCAGGTAGCTATAACCCTCCGAAGCCAGAAAAGGGCCCACAATGTCTAGGTGAACGTGCTGAAATCTGCCCGCCGGGACAGGGAATGTACCTTGAGGTGGAGAGGTGTGCTGACTACTTTGTTTCTCTGGCACGGAATGCAGGAGCGAGTCCAGTCTTTACAGTCTCCGCGTAAGTCGCGCCAGATAAAACGTTCCGACACAAGGCGGGTGGTTGCTTTGACACCGGGGTGTGCCAGAGTATGCAATTTGTCAAATACTTGACGTCGCAGTGGTTGCGGAATGAGAGGGCGGAGGGGGTTCGGTGGATTTATCACACCAGACTTCACCAGAAATGCCGGGGTAAATGACCTTAACTAGTTGGAGAGACGTACCAGGGTCACGAATTAGTTGTTGCGTAGCATCACAGGCATCTTGCAGTTACGGTAGGTCTGGTAAGTCAATGAAAGAAGTGAGTGAACCTACGCGGGATAAAAAGTCTGCCACAATATTGTCCGCGCCCTTGATGTAGCGGATGTCGTTTGTGAACTGCAAGATGTAGTCAATATGCCTCAAGCGCCATGGGGAGCGGATCAGAAGGCGGATTTTTAATAGCTGATACGAGGGGCTTGTGATCCGTTAATACAAAGAAGTCTCTGCCTTCTAGTTCAACATGGCAATGTTTGGTTACCACGTATACAGCTAACAGCTCTCTGTCAAAGGCAGAATACTTCCTCTGCACGGTACTGAGTTTCTTCGAAAAGAACTGTAGTGGGGTAGTTACGTCATCATAGGTCTGACTAAGCACGGCACCAACAGCAGTATCACTGGCATCGGTGGTCAATAATAATTTAGCATCCATGCGCAGATGAGCGATGGTGACGGCGCTTGCCAGTATTGCTTTCAGCTTGTGAAAGGCTCAGTCCATATCATTAGCCCATGGCACGGGGCACAAACCAGAAGTATTGGGGCACAGACAAATATATACAGACGGGAAACTTCCTGAAGGGCCCGGTCCTACGCTCAGGGTTGCGGGGAGGGAGGTTTTCCAGCAGTTCCGTAAGATGACCTATGATGGCGCTGCGGTCAGAAGCAGCCCTTTAAACTGGCCAGAGCAGGCGGCAGGTAGCGGCTGCCCCCACCACCACCTCCCCTCACACGGCAGCAAGCCGGACACAGCCGTGGCCTCGTGGCAGGCGGCACGAGCTCTCCCCTCGGCCTCCCCTCCACGCTACCCTCTGACGTGCGAGAGGCACCCTAAGCAAGCGATCCGCCTGACACCTGCTAGCATCTTACGGAACTACGAGGGGAGCGTAGGACAGTGGTTTAGGGGAGGCTTCTTCTCTGTATGTGTTACTCTGTGATTGGGGCTGGCAAGCACGTCAGTCAAAGGATAGAATCTCGGCGGCCACAGGCAGATGTTTGCGGTAATAGTTTATAGTGCCGATAAAACGGCGCAGTTCCTTGTACGTGATGGGCCGTGGCATGTCAATGATGGCTGATATTTTGTCAGAGGGCGGCGAAAGACCGTCCGCAGAAACAATGTAGCTCAAAAAGGTGACAGAGCGTTGGTGGAGTTGGGATTTTCTATCATTAAATTCAATGCCAGCTGCGGCAGGAGCCTCAGTGACCAACTTCACGCGCTAATCCTCTGTTGCATTGTGTTTGCGTAAACTAAAATGGTTGGTGCCGTAAGGTTTGGTTAATTAAACGCTGCCATGTCTGGGGTGCATTTTTTAGTCCGAATGGCATGTATTTGTAGTGATATAAACCAAAGGGAGTGATAATTGCAGTCTTTTCCACGTCTTCAGGGGCCATACGGGCGCGTGCAGCAATAGGCGGGCCATCCGTAAACAAAAGCCGATGACATGTTCCATCTTTTACGACAGACACAAGGAGCATGGTGCGAAAGTCAGTTGTTACAGTGGGCGGCGTGTGAAACTGTATGCTGGCTGCGCGCCAAAGCAAGATGCGTGCGAGCCATGCGCGAAGCAGTTGGTACACTGGTTTCTAATACGTGAAAGCACCGCTAGGGGAGCTGAATACGCTACAAGTGTGTGACAGTCAGCTGATGACTCAAGGCAATGTTTATCAACAAACTGAGCGTCGACACAAACACAAGATTTACGGGGTACACAAGGAGTGCTATTTACAGTGTTTCTAAAGTCGCAATGAGCACGTGGTGCGTTACTAGGCAGCAAGGAAATGTCACACGACTTAACTGAGGAGAGTTTACAGTTTACATTTTCACGTACCAGTTGTGGGCTCCGTGAGGGAGCACTCTGCAGCTTGGTAATGTATTGACGAGCTGTAGCAAGCTCAGCTTCCAGTTTGGTCCACAATTTTTCAGTTAAGTATTAACTGATGAGCATTAGCATGAGGAGATAGATTGATGTGGCAGGGACTATCTCAATGATATTGTAATGCCTTTACATTAATCTCCAATTTCTCCAAATGTTACGAATACTTCCAAAAATGATAACAGTGCATATGTTCACATTGATTTAAGCCAAACTATTTCTTTCAGCTATAGTTAAGCACTTCAGTTCCATGTCGTGCTCAGAGGTTTTAACTGAAACGGAGAACACAAGATTAAAGAACATCTTTAAACGTGTGACGATCGTGTGGAACAAGGAGGTTAGAATACCGGGAAACGCCCTTACACTGTGAAAGTGAAGCCTGCGTCCGCCATATTGCTAAGTTTTGGATAAGTGTTCGTATTGAAGAACTAACGTTTTATGTCACTTAAAACAGAAATAAAACGTCCGACGGCTATGCCGTGATGTGCAATGTGTTAAAAGAGTGGAACTTAGCCTTTTAAAATTAAGTTTTCAAATATATTATGATGAGTATTAATTACTATTTATTCAAGAAAGTATATTGTTTGAAAGTACAATATGTGGGGAGGACGCAGGGGTTGACAACCTAGCTTGCTGTCTGGTACGACTCGGCGGGCTCGGTATGCCGTCGGAGGACAACGGGGAATGCACAGTCGGGGTTGACCGGGTAGAGACCGAGGAGGGCGAGCTGGTTCCGCACGATCGTCACACGTTTAAAGATGTTCTTTAATCTTGTGTTCTCTGTTTCAGTTAAAACCTCTGAGCACGACATGGAACTGAAGTGCTTAACTATAGCTGAAAGAAATAGTTTGGTTTAAATCAATGTGAACATTTGCACTGTTATCATTTTTGGAAGTATTCGTAACATTTGGAGAAATTGGAGATTACTGTAAAGGCATTACAATATCATAGTACATACTTCGCAGTGAAGGCCAATTCACACTGTCCGTCACGTCAACGTCACGTCACGGAACCGTCACGTCACGGAACCGTCACGTCAAGTTGTATTCACACTGTCCGTCCGTGTCCGTCACGTCAATTCGTCCATCTCAATACACGATGTTGAAAGTGAGGTTATGAGTGGCGATCTGTTATGTAGAAAGTCATAGTTTAATACTAGAAAGGGGGGAACAACAACGCTAAATGTTATTAACGGCCAAAGAAAACTTTACAGTGTATGTTTTTGGCCAAATTACTGGGAACTGAAACAACATTTCAAAACATCGACATCTATTTTCAAGCGAAAAAATAAACATATGAAGACATAAAACCATACTTGTAAGAGCATAAATAGCGCCTGTATACTTTAACCATTACGATTTGCTCGCTGACATTGTTAATACCGTCGTAAACAACTGAATTTTTGTCTTTCATTAGAACTGACATTTTCATTTAAAGTGTTATTTAATGAAAAATGCCTAATCAAATTACAATCTTATTCAAATAAACAGTTTGCTTCAGTCATTTCTGTTACAATGTTACGTAACATAAACCATTTTTTGGTTTCAGATATCCGACCTCGATTTTAGGGGGACACTCAATTCACAAAAATATTTAAGTCGTCATGAAACATTTGCGATTTACCCCTAAAACGACGTACAACAACAACATAAAGATGAATAAGACACATTTGCATATAAACAGTGCAATCGTCGACTGCAACATGTAATTCGCGTGACGAAAATAGGTTAACTTCCGATGTTAGCAGACGGCCGTTCCGTCAAAACATTCTTCTCGAGAAAGCTTGACGGACGTTGACGTGACGTGACGGTCCGGTGACAGACAGTGTGAATGCCGCCATTAGAAATACATTGCGGAATGTTCTGACGGACGGTGACGTGACGTGACGTGACGGACAGTGTGAATTGGCCTTTACTGTCAGTGAAATGCATTAACAGTTAGAGGGTCGACTTAACGCATAGTTTTAACGGAGGAACAGAATTCCAAAACTGACCAAGATGGCGGACAGGCTTCAAATTCAAAATGTTCAAATGTTTGTAGAGGTTAAGGGACTTAATTTCAGGGTCATCAGTCCCTAAACTTACAAACTACTTATGAACTACCTTATACTAAAGATGACACAAACATCCATGCTAATTCGCCACGGCGGACAGGCTTCAACTGATGTATGTGCTCTGCATAGATCATGCCATCTCCCTTTATTCTAACCTCCTTGGTCTGGAAGTGTAGTAATAGTCTACCACTTCAATAAGAGGTTAAAGTCTGTTATGACCAATTAAAAAAAACATCCATTGCCAGTCGGTTGCACTTATTTATTCCCAAATATAAATTATGTTGGCTAGAGCAGGAAAATTCTGGAATTAGCAAGAGTGTAATCCAGGAATTTCGAAGCTTTCACGTATGGATCTAAAACGTATAGAATTATGTTTAGCCGGCCGTGGTGGCCGAGGGGACTGCGGCGCTCCAGTCACGATCTGCACGGCCACTACGGTTGGGGGTTCGAATTCCCCCTCGGGCATGGATATTTGTGCCGTCCTTAGTATAAGTTAGTTCATAAGTAGTTTGTAAGTTAAGGGACTGATGATCTCGTAGTTAAGTCCCATAAGCTCTACAATTATTTGAATTTGAATTATGTTTATGACGTTACTCATAATGCATAGATTAACATTTCCTTGCCCAGTTTCGGGCATGAAATTTTAACCAGAGGAAACACAAATGCAATATACAGTTCTACATGCCACCCAGCTCTGAAGACTTGATGTTAGGGAGAGCTCGGTGCGAAATGAGAATAACCAATAGCATTGCAAGATAGCGAGAGCCGATAGAATTGCATACTGGTGCAAACATTGCCTCGATGCGGCGGTTTGAACGCATTTTGCCTCGTTATTATGAATATAATGCGAGTATATTCTGCAACATTCTATGTTATTTACATTTCCGTCTGATTAGAGAACGAAGGATGAAATAAAAACTCTCACTTGTCCCAAATATTCTGTAGTTTATTTCGCAGTATGTTGCCATTCATGAGTATATGCCCAGGTAGGAAAGTAAGCCTAAATAGTTTCGAGTGAAACGTACAGAAGTAAAATTCATGTTCTTCCTCATCACAAATATTTTTGTCTCTTTCCAGATATGTGACGATTTCCGAGAGTGTGGTCAGGCAGGGGAAAATGAATTTTATTGCTGCTCTCGGAGTAATTTAATCTGCTCTCATAATTACCTGCCTGACCAGATTTATTTCATTTATTTATTTTCGAGGTCCATGGAACCTTGACAGGAGTTTCTCGCTAGGATGCAGAATGTGTCATATCATTGCAATAATAATCATATGTAAATGTCATGAGGCTTACTGTCTAAATTGTTTGTAAATAGATGCATGAAAAGGGTTACACTTATGGGCTGCAAAGGCTAAGCGTGCTAATGCTGGCAACGAAATTTTCGTTTTACACTGATAATTAATTAGAACCTTTCAGTCATAGAGCATGAACAGCATTAATTACTTATCTCACGTCCAACACAAAAAAAAATTATCCCGCTCATTCGATGTGATTGTGTTTTTTCAGAGAACATGTAATGGTGGTTGCCAACGTCAGCACACTACGTCTCTACCATATGTTAACTTTTACCATAAAGCTTACGTTCCATTTCGCAGAAAAATTATACAGCCAACAAGTTATATATCCATGAGAGTGACATAGTTCTTATAATGAAGCTTAAAAGTAAACACGAAGTAATACAGATTATTAAACAATTTCTATAAAGAATATATATCTAGAAGACGAGGCGTTAGTTGCTTTTTTAATTTAGCCATATCCCATATGACTTTATCTTTCTGCTTGAATAATTTACCATGTTCCTTATTGACTCCTGCTATAATTTTTAATAAAAGTCTATATTTGAAGATCGTGTATATTTCTTGTATCATCAAGTCACATCCACTCTTAGTTTTGTTAACAGTATGATTCAGAGTAGTTCAGAGAGCACATAAGTAAAAAAAAATACTAGCATGACAGTAGTTTCAGTAAATCTCTGCAATAGTATCTAGGGTGCACTCTGGTAATACTCTTGGAGATCACTGCATTTCAGAAGCAGACACCCAAATATATAAGGAAGAATATTAATATTTTTACTGCTTCTGAAGCTGTCCTATTTGGTTCTTGCCTAAGTGCACACTGTAAAATTATCATATATTGGGAAATAAACGGCGAAATATTTGCGTCCTTCATTTTCTAATCACACGGAAATATAAATAATGTAGAAATTGCAAATCATACTTGTGTTGTATTAATAAACAATTCCTAGACTGTGTTTAAATAAAAGATTTTAAAAAAATAAAAGGAAATGTGTGGACACAAACTTAGATCCCCTGTAATGGGAATCTATAACGCTATCCATTACACCACCCTGACGATGTGTACGTGAATAGTTTATCATGGAATATATTATAACATCTTATTGCTGCATTACAGTTTTATACGTAATAATAAGGCACATCTGCTTGTGATACATCGTCAGTGCACTGTCGCACTGAAATGGCACTGTGCATCCTTAACAAAAATCAGTTAACATATGCCAGAATGAACAACGGCGTCTGCTGCATCGAATAAAAGATATACCATTACGGTGTTCTGCAACCCTATTGGTTCACGCTATTTCGCACCGAACTCTCCCTAACGATAACTGCCCCAGCTAATCAGCCAGCGACGCTAAACTGGACGTATCCTGAGCTTCCTTGGGTCACGAAAGTCGCAGACTGCAGAGTCGCCACAGTCTATGTTAGACTCTGGAGTCGCCAACCACGTAGTGCTGCCACTAGAGGTCAGGGGCAATGAGTTGATCTTTTCATAAAATGAAAATACTTGCATTGTATTTGAGCTGTTGTCAGATTTCTTACACACTCTTTATGTGTTTGCTGTCGGGTCAGACAGTACGCTGTACTACTTTCTCATCAATAAACATACGAGACGCGTTTTTTTAAAGTAAGTCCCGTTTTGTTGTAGACACTAGTAGTTCGCGCACATACCACAACGAGCGGGTGCGTCGTGTGCCAGCATGCCTCGAGAACAACTGTGCTCAGTTTAGTTCTGTAGTCGGGCCGCCGAAAGAACGACCCTGACAGTTCTCGCACGTGGGTCGCAGAGGGTAGGGGGGACACTCAACCACCAACATGAGCTCTGGAATTCGTAAACGTTGCCGGGATAACGGTGCCGTGTTGCCACCCTGCCACTCAAGGTCGCGCGGGGTGGCATGCTTCAGTCGTTGCAAAGCATCTGTCGTGTTCATCGTTACCGGTTTTGTTTGTGCCTAGTTACGTGTCGTTAATTTCAGACGTGTGTGAGATGGCTTCTTCCTCTAACCGTAAGAAAGTCACTTCTGTGACCAATAGACTGGCTGTCGAAACTGGTGTGATGATATTACTCGGACACTATACTGTGTCAGTCAACAGCGACCGTAAACGAATGAGGCAAATAAAAACCTCTTATTTTTACGTAAGAAGACATCATTTCACTGGAAGAGGCGATTTTACTACTTGTAAAGTGATAGTCCTTATTTGTTTACCCTCTCGGCAGGCGCGGCGTAACAACAAACAGCCACAGCCACGTAGCAGCATTGGGAACATAGCCGCTAGCTGTCAGAGTCGTTCTTTCGGCGGCTCGACTATAGCTAACCTGTACAATTCTGTTCTGTGCTTTCAAAATGTTTAAGACTATCAATTCGCCCGCCGTGTGTGAGGTTCGCTCAGTGATATGGTTTCTGTTACCAAGGAACCTGTCTGCTGCAGAAATTCATCGACAGATTTGCGAAGTGTACGGTGATACCGTTATGAGTAAAGGCAAAGTGGGTAAGATAAGTCAAAGATGACAACGTCCATGATGAGGACCGCTCCGGTCGCCCATCTTCGATTACAGTCGATTTGGAGGTTTCAGCTGTAGCGACGATTTGTGAGAATAGGAGCTTCAGAATGTCAGGTCTCTCAAACGAAGTTCCTGATGTGTCGAGATCAGTGCTTTACAAAACGGCAGTGAACTCTTGGTTATCAGAACAGGTGGGAAGATTGTATGAAGAGGGTATTTTAAAACTGGTTGAGAGGCATTATAAGTGTTTGAACAAACTTGGCAACTATGTCGAAAAATAAAGTATGTACTTTCTGAAAATAAATTTACTTTTTTTAAATAACCTTTCGTTGTGTACTTATGTTCAAACGGACTTATTTAAAAAACGCGCCTCGTAACTATAAGTGTTTATTGCATACAGTCAACTTATGAACATATCTATTTTCTCAAAACCATGGCTTGTACTGGTGGGTAAACGACGTGGTTTGATTTGCAATAAATAGGTACCATATAGAAAAACTGCGTTCTGGCAACTTAATTTATTTACTTTTGTTTCAATTTTATCTTTCAAGGGCACCAATCGCCGTTATTTTGTAGCGAAAATGGATATAGGTTTCTTTCAGCAGTAGAGAGTTTTAGGCATGTTGAACTGAACATAACTTCAAGCAGAGTTCAATGCTGACTGGGAGTTGAGCCCACCCCATGTTGTTGTTGACTACTACAGATTTTATTTTGGTTTTATACTTCTAGAGCATGGGTATGTAACCGGTGGCCCATGGGCCATACCCGGCCTGTAATTGGTTTCAATCTGGTCTGCAGAAGAGATTCGTGGATAGGGAGAGATCTATTATAAAACGTTACAAGCAAAGAAATAAAGTCCAAGACAAGGTAATGAATGTATACACATGAAATAGGGTACACAGAAAATGAATGTACGCACCAAAACGCGTGTTTTAAGGTATAGGCCTAATTTTTTGACCTCGCATGTTGGGAAAATGGTGCAATTCATATTGGTGCATTACTTCATAAAACATAACACCATGTAAGCTTAATTAGTATGTGACTCTGACCCACAGGTAGAGAAAGGTAGCTCACGCCTGTTCTAGGGGATCAATCATTAAAAGTGTTCGAGGTATAAAACAATCAATGCATTACCAGGAAACTGTAAAATTAACTATGCCACAGTCACAGTTTTTGGTGTGACTATCATTAGGAAAATAAATCTGGCTAACATTGATAGATACCTCTCAATATAGCGCAGATTAGGCGGGAAACCAAGGATACCTAACTATTTTATTGTTGTTGGTTGTTTTGAGGAGACTAAACAGCTAGGTTATCAGTCCCAACTATTTTATCGAAACCTTGGATCTGCAATTGGTTACGGCGCGTACTTTATTTATTCAATTGCTTCTATTTACAAGGTGTCTTACAAAAGACGCTTGCCAGGCGTCCGCGGATCTCGGGGTACGTCTCCCTGCCGCCGCCACCGCATCCGCCAAGCACGGCAGCGCCCGATTCTCGGACTCTATTGTGCCACGGGCGCATACACTGGGAGCCGTACCGCGCGATCTGTGGACACCTGGCAGGCGGCTTTCGTGAGACACCCTGTAGAATTGCTTAGCAATGCCGTTCCACATTGACCCACGATAACAATCTCTTCAAGTTACCTGGAATCATTAAGGTCTTAAGCTATCTAAAAATTCAATGACTCATTCATCATGATATTTTTACTTTCGCTGTCAATGCATCATCAGCAGTTATATTGTAATTGTTACAACTACACGATACTTTCGTTCCTTTAGATTTTATGAAATCAGTGTCAGGTATGTTTGCAGATTAATGTCAATACTGTTAGTTTTTTGTTTTTTGTTTCACAATTTCATCACACATGATTCTTCTTTAATGCAATCGCACATGTACTACAGTTGGTCATATTTCTAACTCGCTAGCAGCTTTTGAGTCCTGCTTTTCGTGTTTACTTTTGTGTTACTGTGTGGCAAATGAAAACAATCACAAGGAAAATATTACATAATATTCAGATCAATGTTATTTACTCATACTATTAAGGGCGTCTGCTCGTGCTATAAGAAAGAATAGCTTGTGCTGAATGAGTCTTTTATGTAACAGAATGGTTGATGGAATGTGGACATAGTGTGGGCTATTCGAATTGATGTCAGAACGCTTAGAGAAAACGAGGTTTAATTGACCAACATGATACAGAGTGGCGAGAAGGCAGATTACAAAGTTGGAAGATAACAAGAATATCAGCTCGTGCGGAGCATGGCCGCGGATGGCAGGAAGGTAGCCGGAGCTAGCAGTTGAGGCATGTCGCTAGGACGGAGGCTCAGAGCAGAAGAAGGCGGCCGGTGGTGCAGCAGAGCGTCTGGCGATCCGGCCACGTGACCACGAGGGGCGTTGTGATTGGGGGCCCCGTAGTGCCAACTGCAAGGGGTGATAGTCCCCAGTCAGCGATATCGGGCCTCCGTGCAGGGCTTATACGGTGGGCACGTGGGCGGATGTGTGATGGACACAGTGCACACACCCGGCCGTTCACCGCTGACGGTAGTGAACAAATAAGAAAAAGTCCCATCATGGGGCAGCTTTAAAAGTTACTAAAATTTTGGGGGACATACTCCGGAAGGGCTGATATTCTGGTACAGTCCTTCTCCGTTCGAAAAAGGGGTATAAAGGGGTTAATAAGTTATTACCACCAACAATCAATAAAGGATAATTAATAAAAGATAATTAACGATCAATAGATAACGAATATCAACAATAACATTAGGAACCAATTCCCGCCGCGGTAGAGTGGCCGAGGGGTGTAAAGCGCCATTCTGCGGAGCGCGCTGTTGCTCGCCGTCGGGGGTTCGAGTCCTCCCTTGGGCGTGGGTGTCTGTGTTGTCTTTAAGTTTAAGTTAGTTTAAGTAGATTGTAAGCTTAGGGACTGATAACCACAGACGTTAAGTAGATTGTAAGCTTAGGGACTCATAACCATAGACGTTAAGTCTCATAAGATTTACAAACATTTGAACCATTTACCAGTAGTTTGACAATTTTATCAATTACTACATTATTCTCTAGTACACTTGCAGAAGGGAAAGTGGCCAATAGCATATAGTAAGCATAGTTTGTGGAGTTGGTCGTAAAGCACGTCATTACGTGGAAGGTAGTATAGACGTGGGCCAAACTTAATCGTCGCCAGTCTGGAGAGTTACGACGTCGCCCTAGAAAGTGTGACTCTTTGTGCTGTGAGTCGAGGATTTAAACTCGCGGTTTGTATAAAACTAAGAAACATGAAGATGGCTGCAGTTATGACTAAAGGAAATACTATTACTGCCTTCTGGAAGTTTAGATGATATTTTTAAAGAAAATAAGAAAGTTTACAATACTTGTTGACCCATAGGCCAGTGGAGTTGTTGTCTTACAAACGTCTTCAGATACTGGAGTGGTACGGTGTCCTGGCGTGAGAGAGGGTTGCACAAAGGGGACTCTGCACGCTCGGCCCGCGAGTGGACAGGAAACAGATGGCCACTCCGCTGAGGGGGCCAGCAGGGCGGTGGCTGCCTGAGGGAATGAAAGGCAGTTCACAAAAACCAGGCAGGGCGGGGTCGCCTCTCGTGGCGAGGACGCACTGTCACACGTGCTCTTGTGTGTAACTTTTAAGCCCGTTTTAAACGATCAACGAACTTGTAATAGATTGCTAACAAGTTGCGTTAATGGCGGCCGTCAGTCGTTTGAACGGCTGCACTACTATGATCGCGCTAGTATCGAAGCGCGATAATTAAAGCGATAAAGAAATAGGACGAGTTATAAATTCGGTACTAGTGGGTTCACTGCGCATGCGCGAGCTAGCAGCTGTCTGCTGCAGTCGCCGCTCCAGTTAGTCCGCCATTTTCCTTCGTATTTACGTATATTTTGCCTTATGTCGAAGTTTATGATCAGATTGTATTACAAGATGTATTTCTAATGACGGCATTCACACTGTCCGTCACCAGACCGTCACCTAACGTCACGTTAAGCTTTCTCAAGAAGATTGTTTTGATTGAACGGTCGTCTGCTGATATAGGAAGTTAACCTATTTTCGTCACGCGATTTTCATACTGTAGTCGACAATTACACGGTTTGCACCCAAACTTGTCTTATTAATCTTTAGTTTATTATTATACTTTGGTTTAGCGGTAAATTGCAAATGTTTCATGACAACTTAAATATTTATCTCAATTATTGTCCACCGAAAAGCGAGATCCTACATCTGAAACCGAAAAATGGTTTATGATTTGCAATATCGTAACAGAAAAGACTGAAGCCAATTGTTTATTTGAATAATATTGTAATTTGATGATGCAATTTTCATTAAATAGCATTTTAAATGAAAAAGTCAGTCCAAATGAAAGACAAAAATTCAGTTGTGCATGAAGTTATTAACAATGTCATTGGGCAAATCGTAGTGGATAAAGTAAAGAAGGTCTATTTACGCTCTTATAAATATTGCTTGATGTGTTCAGAAGTTTATTTTTTTCGCTTGAAAATAGATGTGAATGTTTTGAAATGTTGTTTCACTACCCAGAACTTTACCACACTAAGTTGACCAAAAACATCGATTGCAAGGTTTTCTTTGGCCGTCAATAACATTTAGCGTTGTTTCCTCAATTCCAGTATTAAACTATGACTTCCTACATAACGAATCGGCTTTTATAACCTCACTTTCAACATCGGGTATTACTGTTCTATTACGTTTATCGTCTAAACACGCTGCCACAAGATCTTGCTTGAGTTTGTAGTTCAGGGCTAGTACGCTAGGAGCGCTTCAGTAGACTATTATCTATCGTGTTCACCTTCGTGCATCGTTTAAAAAGGGCTTTAGTGGGAACGGGGTCCCTTAAGTGAGTGAATGATCCAATACCTCTGACAGAGCATACAATGAATAAGAGCGGATCATGTTGCAATTGTCAAGAGTGCGAACATAAATGAAACAATATGCCATTAAGTATAATATACAAGGGGTTCATTGATATAATATACAGGGTGTTTCACTAAGTGTGTTTGTCACTGTAACCTATAAAATAATAGGTGACGGGAAATTTTAATGCGATAGGTCAACACAAGATATGTTACACTTTCTGCGGAGCTATGAAAATAGTTTATTGTATCATTTTCCACAAAGTCACAGCACAAAGATATAATTTTTTAAATGGAACAATAGTTTTTTCTATCGTGCATTGGAATCGTTAAAACCAGCTGCGTCCAAATCAATTTAAACTTCATTCCTATCACTGTAAGTTTGGGAGCTACAACCCTTCAAAGTTTCAGGGGCACATACCACACGCTGTACATAATACATGGCTGTGTGGTGGGTGATGGATGTTATGGCGGTGGGAAGTTGATTTACACTAGATGTTCAAATGTGTGTCCATGTTCCTCAATGCGTAATGCGATGCGCCGTCGAAAGGATCTGCGAACGAGATGTAACATTGCCGGTGTGACGGAGCGACGTGCGTCCTCGATGCGCCGTTTTAGATCATCTCGGGATGTGGGCTCAGTGACATAAACATGATCATTTAGATATCCCCACAAAAAGAAATCTACTGGTGTTAAATCGGGTGACCTTGCAGGCCATGAATGAGGACCATGGCGCCCCAACCATCTTCCTGTAAACCTGGTGTTTAGTTCTTCCACAACATCACGCGCAGAATGGGCTGGGTGACCATCGTGCTGCATCCACGTATGAACTCTCATGTGTAGACACACATGTTCAAGGACACCACCCAAACTGTCGGCTATAAAAGCGCGATATAACTCACCTGTCAGTGTACCTGGGAAGTAGTGTGGACCGATGATTTCATCCCCAAGGATTCCATACCACACGTTAATAGACCACCTACATTGACGGTTGACAGGTCGTACCCACCAAGGATTGTCTGCGGCCCAGTAGTGCGAAACTTGGTGGGAATAGTCCATGAAGTACGATAAGGAGTACGGTACTAGTAACCACTGTGGTGGAAGTACTCGACCGTTAGGTTAACTTGAATTCCACCTGGTGTCTCAATCACCTAAGTCGGTCTTCCAGAAGCCTAAAAGTAAAAACACGTTCGCTGTAGTATATTTAATTATAGAGTGGTGGAAAAGAGTGAACAACTGCTGCGAAATAACCTACCAATGTTTGCGGTGTACGACAGTAGAGATGGTGCCAGTGGTCGGCGAAATTTGACAACCATTGACTCGTGTGTGCAAGTGCTACTGTAACGTGATACTGGCGGTACCAGTTGTTTGACTCCCAGAATTTGCTGAGGGACAGTCAGCATTCTAGTCCAAACCGGAATTGCTGAGCGGCTCAGACAAGAAACCATGCAAGAATGTGTCGATGCCTGCAGGTCATAGGAACTGGAAGTTGCAGCATAGTTGGCATGGAAATGTACTGCGGTTTTCCTTTCGGACCAGATTCTTGAGGAAGGAATAACGGTTGGAAAGGAATAATTTTCCGTGTCCTCCTGTTTCGACAGTGCAGATAGACCTCTCTATACGTATTGGCCACTACGTATAGATAATCCTTCGCACAAATCGTAACAGAAGTTCACACTGGTGGGTGGCAGGGAAGATAATAACTGAATGAGATGCAATAAAGCAGCGGACAGAAAATTTCGAATTATGTCAGGAATTACTGTATAATGCATAATGCAATAAAATTTACATTGGAACAAAAGAGGTTAGTATGTGAAAAATATTATTATTAGCAAAAATTCAAGAAACGTTGTTTAGTACCGTTTGGTCATAGCAAATTAAAGTCAGTACAAAAATTTGGGCGAAACATCCCCTGTAAAGGAAAACAAAAGAAGGATATTGGGTAGGGTTGTCTTACATATTCGTACACTTGATAACCGTTAGCGCCGACTGGGTGATTCCGTGGTTCAAAAGTGTGCATAGGGACATAGTGGTAATTATCCACGTCTTTGTGTGTTCTATTCGCAGAATTAAGTCGTGGGCAATTTGTCATGTACAAACTCCGGATATTCTGCATAGGTTATCAGAAAGGCAGTGAAAGTATGCAGTGAGGGCGTGCTAAGTTCGGAATGTACGTGTAATGTGTGTTGTAAGGATGTTCCAATGCTCATTGTGTGTACTTGTTGGGTTTATATAATACTTGTGTTAGTGTAACATCTGTTGTAAAAATTTAAAAAAAACGTGTTTATGGAGCTACTAGCTGAAAACCCGGCGTTTCCAGGGTATTAATTTATTTATTCCTGATTTTTTCAGGTATATATTCATTTGTATAACGGCTGTATGTCTGTAAAATCTCTTAGGAATACAATTAGTAGTAAAGATGTAATTGATTAAAACGTTTTGAGTGATGGGGCGGTTTTCATGAACGTTATTGCTTATATGCTGTCAACCGTCAATGTAGGTGGTCTATTAACGTGTGGTATGGAATCCTTGGGGATGAAATCATCGGTCCACACTACTTCCCAGGTACACTGACACGTGAGTTATATCGCGCTTTTATAGCCGACAGTTTGGGTGGTGTCCTTGAACATGTACGTACCGTACTATGATACAATTCAGAAGGTACATTCAACTATATGTGTGTATACTGTCTGTAAAATTTCCTGTGGATACAATTTGTAGTGTAGAAATTATGAATTGTAACGTCATACCGAATGAACAGCGGAGCGTTACTGTTTATGTGCTCGTATCTCATGAACTACGTGTCGAAATGTGATACAATTTAGAAGCTACATTCAACTATATATGTGTATATATATAAAACAAGGAATAAATTTAAATATAACCTGGGAACTGAAACTACCTAGTATTACAAACAGTTCCCAGGTTATATTTAAATTTATTCCTTGTTTTATCCTTTACACATTGTATATTCATTTATTACTGTTTAGTTTGTAAGTTGATAACTGTAATAACACAATGTCAAAGAAGTGTTATACAATGTATGTCGATCTAAGTGGAGACATTTGTCGTCTCTTCCCATACTGTATCTAAACATTGTAACCTCTTTGACACAGATTATGTTCTACCAAAAAGCGAGGGAAGAATCAGCCAAAAAAAAAAAAAAAAAAAAAAAAAAGAGGCAGAGAGATCGAATGGAATCGGATGTGTATAAATAAACGTGTGATAACATTGTTGGGTACCGCTCAAGAAGAGCGAATGTGTTAGCAATTTGCAGAAATGTTGACAGTCAACAACAACTGAAGCGCTAGTTTATATGGAGTGGCCGTAGAATTTCTAGTTCTCCAATAGAGAAAGCAAACGAGATTCTGATAATCGTAGTACTCACTTTAGAGAGTATTGTCCCTATGTTCATTACTGACAAAACAGGCAACACTTGCTGTCTGTTACTTTATTTAGGCATGGCCTACTGTATTATGTGGGAGAGCGATACAGAAGAAGAGGTGTTCATAATAATATGTATTGCAGGCGCGAGATAATTCGTGCAAGGCGTATAGCACGGTGGGTGCACCGCTCAAGGTCATGGCCCCCACCACAGAGTAACATATACAGAGAAGCAGCCCTACCTAAACCACTGTCCTACGCTTCCCTCGTAGTTCCGTAAGATGCTAGTAGGTGTCAGGCGGTCTGCTGGCTTAGGGTGCCTCTCACGCGTCAGAGGGTAGCGTGGAGGGGAGGCTGAGGGGAGAGCTCGTGCCGCCTGCCACGAGGCCACGGCTGTGTCGGGCTTGCTGGCGTTTGAGGGGAGGTGGTGGTGGGGACAGCCGCTACCTGCCGCCTGCTCTGGCCAGTTTAAAGGGCTGCTTCTGACCGCAGCGCCATCATGGGACGTCTTACGGAACTGCTGGAAACCCTCCCTCCCCGCACCCCGGAGCGTATGACGGGGCCCTTACGGAGGTTTCCCGTCTGTATATATTTGTCTGTGCCCCCACATTCGATTACGGGCCCTGGGCCCAGACTCAGAGAGGGGCCCTCCCCCTGTCTTTTTTGCTGTTGTGTGCAGTAGTTTGTAACTGCAAGTTTATATCTTAATCATGCTCTTTTTAATATGTTCTTTAATTTGGTATAACAAGGTATAAATTTGATATGGGAAGCTTCATTTATAAAATTATTCTACCTAAAACTGAGACTTTGAGACTTTACTTACAATGGCCACAGCAAGGCCAGTGCTCAGAATTTGATTTGGGGGGGGGGGTCGAGGGAGGCGGAGGGGGTCAGCCAATTATGCCGTATATTCTAACTTGTGAAGCTTTAAAACATAAGTTGAACTAACGGCACAGATGTATTTCAAAAGAGACAAGTATTAAATTTTATTCAATACAAATCTCGTAGGATTTTTAATTACTGTATCAGGAATTAGTTGAATAGTGTGGCTTTTCGTGGGGGGGGGGCGGTGTTGATCCCCTTCATCCAACCCCTGGTTAGGCCTTGGGTGACAGTAAGCCCTAGTGTAGCTTGTTCGTACTTGTGGCAGATGCTGCGCCAGGTAAGGCGGAATTGCTGTACACATAAAAATCTCATCTTCGCAGAAACTTCGCGAAAAGTAAAAAAATCTATCACTACATTATACCGAATGCTGATTCAACAATTCCTTTTCAAGCCACGCCAGAAGTAACGTCAACTAGCTGCGCCAACGGCATGACTTGAGAACAAATCCCTAAGCGGTATCACAACCAGAGTAAAATGAGCAAAGTAATTAATTATATCAGTTTTATAGCTGCTATCTAGTGTACATGGCATTTTATACTAGAAGGATCGCATGCAAGCTACTATGTATAAGAAACTATGGGGCCAAAGTGGCCCCATACAGTATTATTGCTTATACGGCGAGATTGTGAAAGACAATTCAGTGTAACCATCAAATGTACTTTTATTGGTTCTTAACAATGGAAGGTCCAGATTGGAATGTTGATAATATGAGTATATCTAGCAACTCACCATAAAGATGATCGCTTAGGGGCCAACAAACTCATATTGACATTCATACAACTTCTAAATTTTCGGCCATGACCTTCGTCAGAAAAGATCACACTCACTCACACAATCAATCACTCAGGCATAACCCATCCATACATAACTACCATCACCAGCTGCCCTAACGCAACCAGTGCTGGACTCTATGGCATTGTTGTCGCATATTGAAACAACAAGGAGACAAGTTTCATTTCATACACAGTATTACAAGGAAACATGCCAAAAATACAGGGAAACGATATGACGGGCCAATTTGTCCCTGCTGTCCTTGTAGGTAGTCATCTTAATATTTAGGAATCTATTTGAAGTAGAACACTCTAAAAGAGGGTGCACAATAGTATGTTCAAAATGTTCAAATCTTTGTTAAGCTTATGGGACTTAACTACAGGCTCATCAGTCCCTAAACATACAAACTACTTATGAACTACCTAATATTAAGGACGGCACAAATATCCATGCCCGAGGGGGGATTCGAACCCCCGACCGTAGTGGCCGTGCAGACCGTGACTGGAGCGCCTCAGTCTCCTCGGCCACCGCGGCCGGCACACAATAGTATGCTTACCTTAGTTAATACCCACATACAATGCCAACCAGTGTCAATTACTAAGAGCATGAATCGAAGTAATCGTTTAAGATAAGCGGTCTATCACAAATATCTACTGCAATTGCCTGTGGAATCTTCTAAAATTTCTTTGGATTAAAGATAGCCAACATGTCTTTTCTAGTTTGTTAATAATTTCAATATCAAAAAACTGAATCATTTAGAGCTGGGCTCGGGCACAGACAAATATATACAGACGGGAAACCTCCGTAAGGGCCCGGTCCTACGCTCAGGGGTGTGGGGAGGAAGGTTTTCCAGCAGTTCCGTAAGATGTCCCATGATGGCGCTGCGGTCAGAAGCAGCTCTTTAAACTGGCCAGAGCAGGCGGCAGGTAGCGGCTGCCCCCACCACCATCTCCCCTCACACGGGAGCAAGCCGGACACAGCCGTGGCCTCGTGGCAGGCGGCACGAGCTCTCCTCTCACCCTCCCCCTCCACGCTACCCTCTGACGTGCGAGAGGCACCCTAAGCGAGCGATCCGCCTGACACCTGCTAGCATCTTACGGAACTACTGTATGTGTTACTCTGTGGCTCGGGCCCCCTTCAGCACCGGGCCCTGGACCCATGGGTCCACCCAGCCCCCTTGTAGGGGCCATGCTCAAGGTTCAATCAAAGCGCCTCGGGACGTAGGGTGCAAGGTGTGATGGTCGCCAGGGGAATGGCGGGGGGGGGGAAGGGAGGGGGCGTCTACCACGGGTGGGGGAATCAGCTGTTTCTCACATGTGTTCGTTGACAGCGCGCGCACGCGGTATAACACTTTCATGGCTGTCACATCGTGGCAAGTGAATAGTAATAGTTACTGGCATAACTCAGTATCCGATGCATTAACCCAGGTAAGATATTCTGTTGGCTGTGCCGTGTATCGTTAAAAGTTAATACTTAGAAGTAGCAAGACATCAAATTAGCGCGAAATAAACAACGCGGTAGGAGGGGTTCGCAGAGAACCAAAGTGTGAAGAGAAGCATACATTCACTTCTATTAAATGTTAATAGAATAATTTGATCACTATTGATCGGCTTCTTTGAGCACCAAGCTAGTAAAAACAGCCTCAGATACCGTGTCTTTTCGCTCGTGTTGGTTATTATGGTTTCTGGGTGGGATGTGGTAGAGTTAGGTACTCTGTGTAGCGGTTAAGTTATATTGTCAGCTAGGCAAAACAAATGTCTGCTGGCGATGTGTTTGCTAGTGCAGCTAGGTTTCTACTGGTTACATTTGACTTACACAAATGCTTCCTGATTGCTCTTAACATCACTTAATTACACAAATAAGCTCAGCGGCGCTAGGCAGTTAGCATTGCACTAAAATCATACAATTAACAATATGGCAGACACTGAAAATAAACAGCAACAAAACATCTTATTCTTAAGGCTAATAATAATATAGTTGCTGGCCGCGGTGACCGAGGGGACTGAGGCCCTCCAGTCACGGTCTTTACTGCCACTACGGTCGGGGTGTTCGAATCCCCCCCTCGGGCATGGATATTTGTGCCGTCCTTAGGATTAATTAGTTCATAAGTAGTTTGTAAAAATGTTCAAATGTTTGTAGAGCTTAGGGACTTAACTACGGGGTCATCAGTCCCTAAACTTACAAACTACTTATGAACTAGCTAATACTAAGGACAGCACACATATCCATGCCCGAGGGGTGGAGACATGGCTTAGCCACAGCCTAAGGGATGTTTCCAGAATTAAACTTTCACTCTGCAGCGTAGTGTGCGCTGATATGAAACTTCCTGGCAGATTAAAATTGTGTGCCGGAACCGGGACTCGAACCTGGGACCTTTGGCTTTCGCGAGCAAAGCGCACTACCGACTGTGCTATCCCGACACGACTCACTCCGCTGCAGAGTGAAAGTTTCATTCTGGAAACATCCCTTAGGCTGTGGCTAAGCCATGTCTCCACCATATCCTTTCTTCCAGGAGTGCTAGTCTTGCATGGTTCGCAGGAGAGCTTCTGTGAAGTTTGAAAAGTATGAGGCGAAGTACTGGCGGAAGTAGAGTTGTGGGGCATCATCGTGAGTCGTGTGGGGATAGCACAGTCCGTAGTGCGCTTGCCCGCGAAAGGCAAAGGTCCCAGGTTCGAGTCCCGGTTCCGGCACACAATTTTAATCCTCCAGGAAGTTTCGTTTTAAGTCTGTTTCTGAGTTCGTTTTTCACCAATTTCACTTGGCTAAAATTCTCTCGACTTGTCTGTTGAAACTGGCTGTGCCCATTTCTTGAAGTCAGACATATTTTCCCATTCCTTCCTGTAACTTTGTGTATATTGCGGTTTCGGCATGATTAGATAATTAACTATCACAGTCACAAAACACTGGTACAGCACACGGTATTCTTCCAACACTCAATGTTAACACACGTTCAAAAAGACACACTTCACACCACACTGTTGTAACTTGTACAGCGTTTCCAAGCAAGTGCAACTACATAGTGTTGGCCATTGTTTGTATGTTGCAAAACAATGAATCGATATGCGGAACTGTTTCATTGTCTCGAAACTTCCAGTTTCTGTTTCGATACAGTGGTGTTTCATTTGTCGTACTTTGGAGGAACGTTAATAATAAATCAATAAATACATTTCTATTCATAATAAAAACTTCAGAGTTTTGCATTTTTGTTGTGAAAATTATCGAATAATAAAAATTTCTAGAAATGGCTATATAATATCACCAAAATGGCTAGGAATGCCAGCAGTAGGGTTGTGTCCGAGTGGTTCGGCCGAATCCATTATTCGCCGAATCTAGCACACTGGCTTCAGATTCGAGATTCGGCGCATAATGGCCGAATACTGCCGAATCCAAAGTGTTATATAGAAACCTGTTACGAATGTTGTAGTTTACTTTGCATAACAGTGCCCTTTCGTTTGCGTTATTTACTTTATTTTCCAGAAAGAAAAAAAATCCTTGCAGATATAAGTAGCAACAAAAATAAATTTCTTCGAGTAAATAACAATACACGGCATTATTGCATGAGTTGCCTCGTTCTGATTTCACGTATTGTTTAGTCGAATATTGTGAAGTGCTTGGGTATGTAAACTGTAATGAAGCACTAGGATTTCAAGAAGAAAGTTACTTATAATCGTGCACCAACCAGGTGGGATGACGCCATTTCAGCAACCACATGACGTCTGTTTCAATAAATCGTTTAAGGTAAAGCTTAAACACATGTACAACTATTGCCTTTCGAAAAGTGACAGACAACTGACAACAACAAAAAAGCGCAAGCGTGCCAATGGAATTAGATATCTGGAAGTGGGTTCCAAATCAAATTGCTCAACAGGCATTTAAAAATTTTCGAGGGCTGATGCTCTGTAGTACAAAGGATAGTGATACAGAATTACCGTACCGGTATCTAATTGTTATTATAAACATTTCGTAAAATTTGTATTATAAGTCTAATAAAATTGTTATATATTTCCGCATTTAGTCTCATCAATAGCCATACATTTGAAGTCTTATCTAAAATCTACTACGTAAAGCCGACTGGCAAGCCTGTATTGCGTCAATATGCCTGACGCTACAACCACTGCCTTCGTGCTACAACTTACGTGTTTTTCTAATAGGGGAAAGGGATTGTTCCTATGAATCGTGATTCGTAAATTCCACTCTTTTTCAATAAGAATAATACAAATGTAAACATTACGTCATGTAATCTTCCGTGTTAGCTATTACCACCTAACAAACCGCGAACGCGGAAGAATATACGTATCACGTTAATGTTTACATTTGTATTATTCTTCTGCTGAACGGGAATAGAAATGAAGCACGACAAGTGACTTCTAGTAGTGATTTTTAAATCTTGTACGAATAAATATTCTCTGCAGGAAGTTACGTGATCATAAATGTTTGAAAGAATAAATAAATCTGCAAAATACCCTTCTTAACCCTCTAGAATCCGCAATCCTTTCACAAGTACACACACGTCGAATAAACGCGGTTTTCTATGTCTCTGAATGTTCTGTCCGTTACTCATGGTTCAAATGTTCAAATGTTTGTAAAGCTTATGGGACTTAACTACGGGGTCATCAGTCCCTAAACTTACAAACTACTTATGAACTACTTACGAACTAGGACAGCACAAATATCCATGCCCGAGGGGGGATTCAAACCCTCGACCGTAGTGGCCGTGCAGACCGTGACTAAAGCGCCTCAGTCCCCTCGGCTACCGCGGCCGGCGTTACTCATGGAATGCCTGCTATGTCACTATAAAATTATTTAACATTTACACATCCTAATTTTTAAGAATCTATTTTTAACTTCCAAAATATCTACTCATCTTTTCAGGTTTTATTTTTGAGTCTTCCCCTTTGAAAAAAGAAAAACAATATGTAATCCTTTCCTTTGATTATTTTTTATTTCATCAAAATGAAACATTTTGTAATAGAGTGAAGAAAGTTTCTTATGATCTTTTAGACCATCTCAACAACATATACAACGAAATGTTTCATACAAATTTCTTTTAAGGGTAAGGGATATGAAAAAATCGTTGAGATTTAAAATAAAAATCTAAATGAAATTTCAATTTCTTAAATTTTACTGTTAATATTTTCATTTAGGATTCACTCCAGAAGGCTTTATTTTCATCACTGGCTGTGATATAAGAGTAATTCTTTTTAAATACATGTACTTGAGTTGACAGATTATTTGGGTTCAAGATTCGATTCGGGTTCGGTATTCGGCACATGTTTTATTTAAGATTCGGTATTCGGATTCGATTCGGTAAAATTGGGGTTCGACCCATCCCTAGCCAGCAGTAGCTTTTTTTTAAAAAACCGTGGCTAGACGCCACTTCAAAATGGCCAGATCTAGCCATAAAATGACTAAGTTGACATCTCTGCTACGGTCCCCGCGCATTTGGGGGCTCCGCGCCTGGGCGCAAATGCTCTTTTCGGCCTTTTTTCAGTTACTTCAAGTAAAGCATTTATTTCTTGCAAGTAGATTTGTGAAAAAGGTGAATTATCTCACCATTTGGTTCAGTTCTCAAAATTCTGCCAACTGATCAATAATTTTTTTCTGGCGTCACGATGAAGAACATGGTAATCGGTGTGTCGGAGCTAACCTCGGCGGCCAGCAATGGCTTCTCAGTGACATTTAGTTCATGCAATCCTGTTGCTGTATTCGCTGCATCTTGAGTCCCAAATTGCGGTATCAATACTGACGGTCCTGTGAGGTGGCTGTAAAATATTTTTGTTTGCTGATGATACCAGCTTGGTTTAAAGGATGTTGCTCGTAATATTGACACAGTATCAAATAATGCAGTTCAAGAGATAAGTTCATGGCTTGAAGAAAACAAGCTGATGTTAAATCAACAGTAAAACTCAGTTTTTACAATTTCCAACTCATAATTTGACGAAATCTGGCATTCTGATTACACATAATAAGCATGTGATAAGTGAGACTGAACAGTTCAAATTTCTAGGTGTTCATATAGACAGTAAGCTGTCATGGAAAGCCCATGTTCAGGATATTGTTCCAAAACTAAATTCTGCTATATTTACCATTAGAACAATATCTGAGGTAAGTGATTTTTAACACGAAAAGTAGACTATTACGCTTACTTTCAGTCACCTATGACGTATGGCATTGTTTTTTGGGGTAACTCGCCTGATGCAAAAAGGATATTTCTGGCTCCAAAACGGGCGGTTCGAGCAATATCTGGTGTAAGTTCGCGAACGTCATGTCGACCCCCTTTTCAGTAGTCTCGGATTTTTGACTCTGGCGTCATAATACGTTTTTTTTCTTTAATGTCGTTTGTTGTTAATAATATCAGCTTATTCTCACGAGTTAGTAGCTTTCACTCGGTGAATACTAGACAGAAGTCGAATCTACATTTGCATCACACCACCTTAATACTTGTGCAGAAAGGGGTACAGTATTCTGCGGCATCCATTTTCAATAAGCTGCCACAAGAACTAAAGAATCTTAGCACTAATCCTCACGCGTTCAAATCTAAATTGAAGAGTTACCTCATGGCTCACTCCTTTTATTCTGTCGAGGAACTCCTAGAAAGTTAAACAATTAAGCTAATTCATTTGTTCTTTATTGATTCTTTTCACTTTGTCTTAAGATTGTCGTGTGCAAAGGACTACTTAAAAATTTTCTATTACCATTCTTGTGTAACAATTAATGTATTGACTTGTTCCATGACCATGGAGTCTCACTCCTCAGTTGGGTCCTATGGAACAGAAAAAAACCAATAAAAATAGTAAAAACGAGCGGCTGCTATCTGCACAGACGGCCGCGCTGTTTGAGTCGCCGCGTGTGTAGACGCCCCATTTGTGCCGTGTCACGAGGCCTTGTAAAAGCGCACCAGTGTTGACGCGACAGCGATTTAAAAAGGGCAGTCGAGACAAGTCCCGAGAGGTACCGAAATCTAACAGTCGGTGCTTGGAGGCCAATCGTCAACTTCTTTTACAAAGTAGATGATGTGAAAAGTGGGCGACATCGATTTTATATAGTGATTTCAAAGTTACTTACTGAAAAGAGGGAACTACTGAAGCATAAGGTATACTTGTCTGTTCCATCCAAAATGGAGCTTAAAACCATTGCAAGCGAACGGATGTTCTCGCTTGAAACCTACGAACGATTCCTGGAAGCTTGGAGCAGGTAATATATTGTATAGCAGAGGTATTTCGCAGACAAATTGTTACGATAACAACTCAAGGATTATATGAGTCCCAAATGCCACTAATAACGATTTATTCAGTTTTAGGGGACGACGAGGACTCTGCAACAGTGGGCGATGACTGCTGCGATCCCGTATGTTTCGGATAATTTTCAGTTCGTAGCCAGCTCGATGTGGATGGAACGTTTTAAAAAGAAACACGGAATCAAACAGCGTAAGATTACGAAATTTATCAGCTCAAAAGCGTACGCCACAATGGACTATGTATTGGCAGCCGCAGAGCAGTTCCGGATCCAAACGCGACTCATCATCCCTAATTTCGAGCCTGGTTATGTTATAAATAAATATCAAACTGGATGCCAGTATCAATTCACGTACAATAGAACGCTTACAAAGAAAGGGTGTAAAATCTGTTCTTGTCAAAAAACGAGATTTAAACAAAATTAGCCAATCATACTCGGCGCAGTATGCTTTAACTGCACCAGGAAAAATCGTGCCATACGTGTTTTTATGTATGCAGGAAGTAACAGGGAAATTTGGTCCGATTGTTAAAACAAGTGTTGACGCGTTGAGTGAAAGATGCAAAAAACGTAATTGTGACCTACACAAAATCTGGAAAGGTTACGAAGCAACTCTACGAAACATTCTTGAAAGGTGTTACATCGACGAACGTGGGTCAGAAGAAATTTCTTTTAATTATCGATTCATGGAGTGGACAAACTGACCAGACACTGTATGATAGTATCTTCGGTGACGAAACAAAAGTGTGCACTTGCACTATTAAAGTTATTCCACCCAAGTGTATGCTTGGTTTGCGTCGCAATTAATTGACGACCGAACATTGTTTTTGAATTTGAACGACCAGTGTTTTCCGGTATCGCTGATGAAAACACCTTGCGCCTGTAAAGTGGTAGCGTTTATTAAATCAAATGTTCAAATGTTTGTAAAGCTTATGGGACTTAAATACGGGGTCATCAGTCCCTAAACTTACAAACTACTTATGAAATACTTACGAACTAGGACAGCACAAATATCCATGCCCGAGGGGGGATTCGAACCCTCGACCGTAGTGGCCGTGCAGACCGTGACTAAAGCGCCTCAGTCCCCTCGGCTACCGCGGCCGGCGTTACTCATGGAATGCCTGCTATGTCACTATAAAATTATTTAACATTTACACATCCTAATTTTTAAGAATCTATTTTTAACTTCCAAAATATCTACTCATCTTTTCAGGTTTTATTTTTGAGTCTTCCCCTTTGAAAAAAGAAAAACAATATGTAATCCTTTCCTTTGATTATTTTTTATTTCATCAAAATGAAACATTTTGTAATAGAGTGAAGAAAGTTTCTTATGATCTTTTAGACCATCTCAACAACATATACAACGAAATGTTTCATACAAATTTCTTTTAAGGGTAAGGGATATGAAAAAATCGTTGAGATTTAAAATAAAAATCTAAATGAAATTTCAATTTCTTAAATTTTACTGTTAATATTTTCATTTAGGATTCACTCCAGAAGGCTTTATTTTCATCACTGGCTGTGATATAAGAGTAATTCTTTTTAAATACATGTACTTGAGTTGACAGATTATTTGGGTTCAAGATTCGATTCGGGTTCGGTATTCGGCACATGTTTTATTTAAGATTCGGTATTCGGATTCGATTCGGTAAAATTGGGGTTCGACCCATCCCTAGCCAGCAGTAGCTTTTTTTTAAAAAACCGTGGCTAGACGCCACTTCAAAATGGCCAGATCTAGCCATAAAATGACTAAGTTGACATCTCTGCTACGGTCCCCGCGCATTTGGGGGCTCCGCGCCTGGGCGCAAATGCTCTTTTCGGCCTTTTTTCAGTTACTTCAAGTAAAGCATTTATTTCTTGCAAGTAGATTTGTGAAAAAGGTGAATTATCTCACCATTTGGTTCAGTTCTCAAAATTCTGCCAACTGATCAATAATTTTTTTCTGGCGTCACGATGAAGAACATGGTAATCGGTGTGTCGGAGCTAACCTCGGCGGCCAGCAATGGCTTCTCAGTGACATTTAGTTCATGCAATCCTGTTGCTGTATTCGCTGCATCTTGAGTCCCAAATTGCGGTATCAATACTGACGGTCCTGTGAGGTGGCTGTAAAATATTTTTGTTTGCTGATGATACCAGCTTGGTTTAAAGGATGTTGCTCGTAATATTGACACAGTATCAAATAATGCAGTTCAAGAGATAAGTTCATGGCTTGAAGAAAACAAGCTGATGTTAAATCAACAGTAAAACTCAGTTTTTACAATTTCCAACTCATAATTTGACGAAATCTGGCATTCTGATTACACATAATAAGCATGTGATAAGTGAGACTGAACAGTTCAAATTTCTAGGTGTTCATATAGACAGTAAGCTGTCATGGAAAGCCCATGTTCAGGATATTGTTCCAAAACTAAATTCTGCTATATTTACCATTAGAACAATATCTGAGGTAAGTGATTTTTAACACGAAAAGTAGACTATTACGCTTACTTTCAGTCACCTATGACGTATGGCATTGTTTTTTGGGGTAACTCGCCTGATGCAAAAAGGATATTTCTGGCTCCAAAACGGGCGGTTCGAGCAATATCTGGTGTAAGTTCGCGAACGTCATGTCGACCCCCTTTTCAGTAGTCTCGGATTTTTGACTCTGGCGTCATAATACGTTTTTTTTCTTTAATGTCGTTTGTTGTTAATAATATCAGCTTATTCTCACGAGTTAGTAGCTTTCACTCGGTGAATACTAGACAGAAGTCGAATCTACATTTGCATCACACCACCTTAATACTTGTGCAGAAAGGGGTACAGTATTCTGCGGCATCCATTTTCAATAAGCTGCCACAAGAACTAAAGAATCTTAGCACTAATCCTCACGCGTTCAAATCTAAATTGAAGAGTTACCTCATGGCTCACTCCTTTTATTCTGTCGAGGAACTCCTAGAAAGTTAAACAATTAAGCTAATTCATTTGTTCTTTATTGATTCTTTTCACTTTGTCTTAAGATTGTCGTGTGCAAAGGACTACTTAAAAATTTTCTATTACCATTCTTGTGTAACAATTAATGTATTGACTTGTTCCATGACCATGGAGTCTCACTCCTCAGTTGGGTCCTATGGAACAGAAAAAAACCAATAAAAATAGTAAAAACGAGCGGCTGCTATCTGCACAGACGGCCGCGCTGTTTGAGTCGCCGCGTGTGTAGACGCCCCATTTGTGCCGTGTCACGAGGCCTTGTAAAAGCGCACCAGTGTTGACGCGACAGCGATTTAAAAAGGGCAGTCGAGACAAGTCCCGAGAGGTACCGAAATCTAACAGTCGGTGCTTGGAGGCCAATCGTCAACTTCTTTTACAAAGTAGATGATGTGAAAAGTGGGCGACATCGATTTTATATAGTGATTTCAAAGTTACTTACTGAAAAGAGGGAACTACTGAAGCATAAGGTATACTTGTCTGTTCCATCCAAAATGGAGCTTAAAACCATTGCAAGCGAACGGATGTTCTCGCTTGAAACCTACGAACGATTCCTGGAAGCTTGGAGCAGGTAATATATTGTATAGCAGAGGTATTTCGCAGACAAATTGTTACGATAACAACTCAAGGATTATATGAGTCCCAAATGCCACTAATAACGATTTATTCAGTTTTAGGGGACGACGAGGACTCTGCAACAGTGGGCGATGACTGCTGCGATCCCGTATGTTTCGGATAATTTTCAGTTCGTAGCCAGCTCGATGTGGATGGAACGTTTTAAAAAGAAACACGGAATCAAACAGCGTAAGATTACGAAATTTATCAGCTCAAAAGCGTACGCCACAATGGACTATGTATTGGCAGCCGCAGAGCAGTTCCGGATCCAAACGCGACTCATCATCCCTAATTTCGAGCCTGGTTATGTTATAAATAAATATCAAACTGGATGCCAGTATCAATTCACGTACAATAGAACGCTTACAAAGAAAGGGTGTAAAATCTGTTCTTGTCAAAAAACGAGATTTAAACAAAATTAGCCAATCATACTCGGCGCAGTATGCTTTAACTGCACCAGGAAAAATCGTGCCATACGTGTTTTTATGTATGCAGGAAGTAACAGGGAAATTTGGTCCGATTGTTAAAACAAGTGTTGACGCGTTGAGTGAAAGATGCAAAAACGTAATTGTGACCTACACAAAATCTGGAAAGGTTACGAAGCAACTCTACGAAACATTCTTGAAAGGTGTTACATCGACGAACGTGGGTCAGAAGAAATTTCTTTTAATTATCGATTCATGGAGTGGACAAACTGACCAGACACTGTATGATAGTATCTTCGGTGACGAAACAAAAGTGTGCACTTGCACTATTAAAGTTATTCCACCCAAGTGTATGCTTGGTTTGCGTCGCAATTAATTGACGACCGAACATTGTTTTTGAATTTGAACGACCAGTGTTTTCCGGTATCGCTGATGAAAACACCTTGCGCCTGTAAAGTGGTAGCGTTTATTAAATCAAATGTTCAAATGTTTGTAAAGCTTATGGGACTTAACTACGGGGTCATCAGTCCCTAAACTTACAAACTACTTATGAACTACTTACGAACTAGGACGGCACAAATATCCATGCCCGAGGGGGGATTCGAACCCCCGACCGTAGTGGCCGTGCAGACCGTGACTGAAGCGCCTCAGTCTCCTCGGCCACCGTGGCCGGCAGCGTTTATTAGATGTGCGTGGTGCTACAATGTTCTGTGTTTTCGGTGCTCCTATGACAATCATCACCCAGAATTTTCTACAGGTGTTAAAGATAGTGACGATGGTGACAGTGAGTAAATAACACTGCGCAATAAGTAAAACAATCAGTTTCTACTGTGTTATCCTGACTGTTTACTCAAGCTGTAACATAGGAGTGGGTATAAAGGCGTATAATTATGCACAATAAAAGAAGAGAAATGAAGAAAAGTGAATAATAAATCACCCGAAGGGGAAGATTTTTATTTTTTTTTATTTTCTTGGTTATTTTTTTAATCATTAGAATTTTAATTATTTTTGTTTTTCTTTCTTTATATGTTTTTCTTTGCTTAATTATTTTTTATTTTTTTAAATATAAAAGGTAGCAATTACAATTTTTAAAAATTGTTCTGCCGCTAGGTATCGAACCCGTGTGTCGTGCATGGGAGCCTTGCACCTTGCCGATTACACCACACTGTCTCGCCGTACAGTATCCGCCATGTATAAGTAGACACGTTACGCGTGGTAATTTGCTGCGAATTAGATCTCGATTTTCTTAGAAATCAAGGCCCATTGGAATAAACCCTTAGGTTGATGGTCTGTAGGAATTCCCTCACAACATACCTGCCACCCATCAAAATCCGTTGGTACCATACTTGGTGTTCCCCTTGTAAGAGTGATAGATGGAAATGTTTTAATATCTGTAATGATGTCGCCTTTCGCGTTACACATTAAAAAAAAAAAAAAAAAAAAAAAAAAAAAAAAAAAAAAAAAAAAAAAAAGTGGACGTCGACAGATGATCTGCCTTGTGTGTCGATTAGGGGCTATGCAAGAAACGCCACACAAAGGTAACAACGTTTTGTGATATCACATTCAAGGTACGTTGATGTTCAAATGGTTCATTTTCACATCTGATAGGTCGATGAAGTTGAAATCAGAAAATCCTAATAACGAAATCTTATTGAAGTTATTTCATTTACATTTCTGCAAAGGCGGGTCCATAAGCAACGATGGTTCTGTTTAAATGTCTGTGCACACAAATCTTTGCGTGTGGACGGGTATTTAGATCGCTGCAAATTCTACCACCTGTCATGTGTCGGTGTAGACAAACAGTTCAGCAGTACAGACTACAGTCACATTGGACAGTAAATACGCTCTTTTTTTAAAAAAAATGTTCAAATGTTTGAACAGTTTATGGGACGTAACGACGGGGTCATCAGTCCCTAAACTTACAAACTACTTATGAACTACTTACGAACTACGACGGCACAAATATCCATGCCCGAGGGGGGATTCGAACCCCCGACCGTAGTGGCCGTGCAGACCATGACTGGACCGCCTCAGTCTCCTCGGCCACCGCGGCC
Organism: Locusta migratoria; assembly: GCA_026315105.1. Lineage (NCBI taxonomy): Eukaryota > Metazoa > Arthropoda > Insecta > Orthoptera > Acrididae > Locusta > Locusta migratoria. The sequence continues at coordinate 75,075,891 of CM048755.1, read as the reverse complement.
GGCCGCTCTTTTTCGAAGTATACTTATTTTTATCAGTGATGGAGGAACGTCAGTTATCCTCGCTGATTGGAACGTGTATTGGAAAAGGACTGCAAACTAAACGCCAGAAACGGAAAAGCCAGACGAAATGGTCTAGGGTTGATACTTCAAAATACCTGGGCTTACATATTGAACTAAACTGCTCAAACCATATCCTTCACTTGTGCAAAAGACTTATTTCTGCAACGTATGCTTTACGCTCTTATAGAAACACAGAGGCAATGAAAACAGCTTATTATGGTTATTTTCATGCCATTATGACACGTGGAGTCATATTTTAGGGAAATCAGCCTCTAGCTAAGAAAGTCCTATGTGCACAAAAAAGAGTCACAATTAAACGGTTTGGACAGTGTCTTGTAAGGAAGGTACCGGTATAAGATGAACACTAGTAAGAGTAAAACGAGGGTAATGGAATGTAGTGTCAGAAAATCAGGCGATGCTGAACGGATTAGATTAGGCCTTGAGACAATAAAAGTAGTAGATGAGTTCCCTTATTTAGATAGCAAGATAACTTCTGTTGGCCAAAGTAAGGAAGATATATTTATTTTGTTTATTTTATTTGTTTATTTATTTAGCCTGATCAGATTAGGGCCATCAGGCCCTCTCTTACATCGGACCAGGGTTTTACACATACAGTATTTCTGTACATTTGAGTTACCTATAACATACCAATGATTTTTACAGTAAACAATTAATTACATAATTTATACAAGTTAACTACATGTAAAAGGATGTAAATAAAAGGTATTGACTTAATTCTAATAGGATTAATACTAGTAGTACCACTGTGACACATTCTGCTGCTGTTGGTGTAATAATAGAAGTAACAACATTAATATTAGCAGATACAGGATGTACTTTTGAATCAAGACTGGTTAAGGCAAGGCGAATTCTGACAAAAGGAAGTTAAGAAAGCTGTACCTGGCGAGAGCAATGGCAGTAAGAGAATATCTGGGAGGAGGAACGGATGTGACGTACCTGGACCGTAGGGTATTAAAGACTGGCGTAATTATTGCTTCACTAGATAATCCATTAACTGTCGTTTGAAGCTGGCAGTGTTATTTAGTTCTCTGATATACCGAGGTAGATTGTTCCAGAGCCTCGTTCCTGCTACTGAAAAGGATTTTGAGAAACCGGCTGAGTGACGGATAGGGACAGAAAGGGTTTTGCTCTGACAGGAACGAGTAGTTCTGTTATGTTGATCAGATAAGAGTGTTAAGGTCGAGGAAAGATATTAGGGACAGTGTACGTTGATAAGAGAGTAGAGGAAACAGAGTGTATGAAAATCTCTGCGCTTGTCAGCACGGAGCCAGGATAGTTGCATATAAGATGGTGAAATGTGATCAAAGAGACGGATGTTACATATATATCGCACGCATACATTCATGATTAGTTCCAGACGTCTTGAGCTTTCCCAAGAAAGACCTTGCAAGATAACGTCATTGTAATCAATAATTGGAATTACAAGTGTTTGTATAAGTTTCTTTTTAAGATCGAGAGGAAAAAACTTCTTATATCTCTGTAGGGCATGAAGAGATGCTGATGCCTTCCTACACACGGCGGCGGCTGCATAAACTGCAGGATGGCTATGGGAAGAACGTTTTTGAAGAAGCGAAATTTGTTGACATTCAATATTAGTTTAAATGTTAGGAAGTCCTTTCTGAAAGCACTTTTCTGGAGTGTAGCATGACAAAAAGATGTTATAAGCTTATGGAATGTGGTGCTACAGACGGATGATTGGTAGATCACGTAACTAATGAGTGCTTAACAGAATTGGGGAAAAAAGGAGTTTCTGGCATCTCCTAACTAAGAGAAGGGATAGGTTGGTCAGACACATTCTAAGACATCAAGGAAGCGTTAGCTTAGCATTAGAAGGAAGTGTGTGGGGTAAAAATTGTAGAGGGAGACCGAGGGACGAATACAGTAAGCAGATTCAAAGGATGTAGGTTGCCGTTAGTATACGTTAGCGGCGGAAAAATACCACTTCTGGTTTGGACCAGAGACTATACACAGCACGGATAGAATCTTTGGCACGATGTGACAGGCGCCATTTTAAATTGAGCTTATTCAGAAATTGTGAACTTTAAACATTTAAGAATGCAATTATGATGCCTTTAAGAGTAATCACGAAAACGCTTACCTTACAAATAAATAGTAGTTTGTAACAAATTAACAACGTAACTATTCAATTGTAGGTATAAGTAATCAAATGCCTCTTATACCTTATGTCATCGTAGCGTCATGGATAACGTTCTGGATTCGCAATTTGTGCTATGTATGGGTGTAGGTTCAGATCGTTTCCTCTCATAACATTTTTTTTTTCGTCTTTACGTTTTTAAATGAACTTCTCTGAATGTATTAAAAGTTAGTTCTACGTTTCTGTCTTTTATTTACATTTACAACTGATTAGAAAACAAAGGACCAAACAGTTCTTTGGATAGTAATTTCCGAATATGTGACGATTTGCGAGTGTGTGTTTAGGGGAATACTGTCCTAATAACAAATCACTGTAAATGTAATAATATTTTCGTATGGGTAATATCACTTAACAAAGTACACTGAGAAGGATAAATATTTCTGTATTTGAGACTTGACAGTAGACATTATTCATTGGTGGAGTCATTAATAAAGAAAACGTTGATACCCTAACACAGGCTTGTCTGAGTAATGTGATAATACAAATATTTTATAAGCAGCTTCTTATTCATCTGCAGAAAAGGGGCTAATGACACAGCGTGCATTAAAATGTTTTATTGTCGGTACAAGGTAGGTGCATTCCAAACAATCTATTGATATCGGCAATTATAAGATAAATAACGATCGCAGCTACTGGAGCTTCAAGGTACTGAGAAACACAGATGTTTAAAAACGTTTCCCAATTTCTTATCTATTGTATATTTTAAGCTTTTATGATCGTTTGTTGACATGTTGTCCGTTGGCATCTGTGTCGAGATTTTCTGTCGACGTTTGAGGTCAGTCAGACGTTTCGCCCCATTATGAGCTGCTGACATTGTCCAAGTTTCACCCTCCAAGAGCAATGAAGTATAAAATTTTAACAGTGCTAGCCAAACTGAATCTAAATTGGTGGTAGCGAAACGTAAGTTGTAAAATCAAACAAACGTTGGCTGAAAACTCCTAGACAGAAGCCAGCAGGGCCTATGTACAACATAGATTGTGGCTGGGTACACGATTTAAAGAACGTTATTATTGAATATTTATTTTAAAAAATAAGTAGTTGAATAGTCACTGAAAGGTACGTACTGTCTGTGAAACAGTTAATTTTCACTCGGACAGGAAAGAAAATAGCCAAAGAAACACCAAGCTATTTCGCGAGTAATGAACAGACTGAGGTAAACACTACCCGAGTGTCAACACAAAATAGCTTGATCGTCTGCTTTGTTCTCATTCTGAGCTGTCACATTGCGCTGCGTAGCCTACTCAAATATCTTAAAGATACAGATACCATTCTTCTGAGTGCGGAATTCAGGCACTTCCGGTTGGTATTTTTCCGCCGCTAGCGTCATGTGGTTGCCGTTGTCCTGTCTGCCTACGACAGCGGCAACACGCACAACACAAAGGCGTCGCGGGTTGCCGGACAGCTAGGCGAGCAATCCACGGGCCTCTACGAGCGCGCAGGCGGTGCTAGCAGCACGCCCAAATGGCGCAGTAAAACGGGACCGTCGTGCACGTGATCGCGGACACCGCCTTCCTAGCCGTCGCCCCCTCCCTTGCCCCCTCCCAGTTTTTGCTCCAGTCGCACCTCACCGAGTTCGCCTCATGGTGTAACCGGTGGCTCCTCTCCGTCAATCATGACAAATCCCAGGCAATTATCATAGGTCGTACCACCCGCTCCTTCTGTCTCCATGATTTCTACCTCACCCTCCACAACCGCCCTATCCGCCACACCCCCACCCTGAAGTACCTTGGCCTAACCCTCCACCGTAACCTCTCCTGGAACCCCCACCTCCGCACTGTCCGACAGAAAGCCCTCTCCCGCCTTAGCCTCCTCAAACTCCTCACCGGCCGGACGTGGGGTCTCAGCCCTTCCACCATCCTCTACACCTACCGCTCCCTCATGCTTCCTGTCCTTTGCAGCTTCCATCCCGCCTGGATCTCGGCTCCCACATCCTACTATAAGACCCTCCAAATCCTCGAGTGCCACGCCCTCTGCCTCGCCTACTGCATCCGGCTCCCTTCCCCCACGCGGATCCTGTATGACCTGATCCCGTTTCCCCACCTCCTCGAATATCTCCAGCATATCCGTATCCTCTATACCACCCGTAAAATAGACTCCCGCAACCCCCTGGTCCACCCCATCCTTACCAACCCTGGGCCTCTGCCACGCCTCTACCGCGTTATACCCCCTTCCCTTCATCTCCACACCTTCCATGTCCTCTCCCAGGGTAATTTCCGCCACCTCCCCCTCCCTGATGACGTCCTCCGTTCCGACATATACCCGTCCTACCAGCTCTGATCCCCCACCCATAGATAAAGTGCCCCCTCTCCCCCCCTCCCCCTCCCTGCCCTGGAGTCCCTACGCCTCCTCCCTGCCGCCCACTTTCCCGCCGTTTTTCCTCTCCCCCACGCTTCCCTCCCCCCCCCCCTTTTCGGGGTCCTGGACCGACAGTTTTACAAGTGCTACGTCAAGTGTTGTGTGCTGTGCTGCAGTGAAGTGTGTGTTTTTTAACTGCGTCCACCGCAACCAGACAAGTGTCGCACCGTGTATTTTAATTAGTGTCTCCATGTACTCGCCGTCCTGTGTTCTTGTCGTCCTACAGTGTTTTTTAGGTCACCGTGGCTCATCATTTTTAACTAACTAAATGTGGTTTTAATCATCTGTCTATTGTCATGTACTCCAAACTGTCGCCTTGTCTATGTCACTTTATCTCTGCTGTTTTCTCTCCTGTTATGTATTTTAATTCTCCACTCATATGTGTATTTTTGCTCTCGGCTGAAGAGCAGCCCATAGTGCTGATGCCAGCCTACCGGTGTACTGCTGGTATAAAATACAATAAAGGAAAAAAAAAACACGTGATCGCGGAGTTAGGGTAGGAAAATATCCTTCCGCGTGCATATTTAAGGACGAGCACCGCAGTGGGACGCCAACCAGGGGACCTGTCACGCCTCCGTCGGACGCCATCGGGTTCCGCAGCACCGCCGCCGACTGGAGATGGACGCACTGTAGGTCGCCACCCTGACGTCCTGGATCGAGGAACTCGAATTGTAACTTATTGGAACTGTAAACAAGTGGACTTTTAATTTTGTGTCTTTTTGGTCTTGTGTAACCTTAGCATATCGTCAGAGGAGTACTGACTTTTTTATTTATATTCTAATTTGAAGAAGGTATTAAAGTTCAGGGGGAAGAATTAAAAACATTGCGTTTTGCCGACGACATAGTAATTCTGTCAGATACAGCAAAGGACCTGGAAGAGCAATTGAACGGAATGGCCAGTGTGCTGAAAGGTGCAAATAAGATGAATATTAACAAGAGCAAAACTAGAGTAATGGAGTGCAGTGTAAGAAAATCAGGTGGTGCTGAAGGAATTAGCTTAGGTAACGAAGCAATAAAGGAGGTAGATGAGTTTTGTTACTTGGGCAGTAAAATAACAAATGATGGTCGCAGTACAAAGGATATAAAATGCAGAATGACAATGGGTAGAAAAGCGTTCTTGAAAAAGAATAATCTGTTAACGTCGAATATTGATTTAAGCCTAAGGAAGTCCTTTCTGAAGGCATTTGTATGGAGTGTTGCCTTGTATGGGAGTGAAACATGGACGATAAGCAGTGCAGACAGAAAGAGGATTGAGGCTTTTGAAATGTGGTACTACAGAAGAATCCTGAAGATTAGGTGGGTGGATCGCGTAACTAATGAAGAGGTACTGAACAGAATTGATGAGAAAAGGAATTTTTGGCATACCCTGACTAAAAGAAGGGATCGCTTGGTAGGACACATTCTTAGACATCGACGAATCGTAAATTTAGCATTGGAGGGAAGTGTGTGGGGTAAAAACCGCAGAGGAAGACCAAGAGATGGATACAGTAAGCAGATTCAGACAGATGTAGGTTGCCGTTCTTATATGGAGATGAAGAGGCTTGCTCAGGATAGGGTATTGTGGAGAGATGCATCAAACCAGTCTCCGTACTGAAGACCACAACAACAACATTCTAATAAACGGCTTTGGAGCGTTACACGAGTGATATTCTTACAGTAGATTCGTCAGCCGTAGGTATTCCTCAGATGAAGAGAGTTGCGCAGGGGCCGCGGTGGAGTAGCCGAGCGGTCTAAGGCACCTTGCTGTGGAGCGTGTGGTTGCTCGCTGTCGGAGGTTCGAGTCCTCCCTGGGGCATTTTGTGTGTGTGTGTGTGTGTGTGTGTGTGTGTGTGTGTGTGTGTGTGTGTGTGTGTGTGTGTTTTGTCCTTAGGTTAGTTTAACTGAAAGTAGTTTGTAAGCCTAGGGACTAATATCCAAGCAGTTTAGTCCCATAGATTTACAAACATTTCAAAATTTGATTTTGAGCTTGCACAGGAAGGGTAAGATGGAGAGCTGCATGAAACCAGTCTGCTGACTGAAGACCACAACAACAAGAACTATGCGTGGAGTTCTTCTTAGAACCTCATGCAGTAATCTTTTTAAGAAACTAGAAATCCTAAGATCTACTTCACAAAACATATTCTCACTCATGTTTGGTAAGGAAACATAGGCCCCTTTTTCAATGAAATAGTGTGTATCATAGTCATGATGCTAGACGGAAAGGTGATATCCACTATAAGCTTATAAATCTAAGAATGGTACAGAAGAGTGTACATTCCAGTGCCTGCAAAGTTTTCAATTCCCTGCCTTCAGAAATTAAGAATCTAGTTAATGACGAACTCTCACTTTAAAAAAATTCACAATGTATAGTGTTGGTGTAAACATAACCCTTAGTTATATTCGAAGATCCATTTGTTGTCCTGTGTGTTTTTTATTATAGACATTTTATTTTCCTATAATTGATTTTCTAGTATTTATTCTCTGTAATTGGTTTCTGTGATATTTATTTCTCTGTAATACGACTTAATTTGTAGCCATGTTGATACCATAATTGACTACTATTGTTTACATAAAAGCACATTTTGTAACGAAAACAAATTAGTAAAATAGACACGTTCCATATCCTGTGAAACAGTCACAGTGTGGATCAGTGGAACTCGGAATACATAAATAAATAAGCGGCTTATTTTAGAGTCCGTGTCGCGGCGTGGTGTTTTGTGTTCAGATGTTGGCTACGGCCGCTGCATGTGAAGTACGGCAGCCATGTTCTTTTTCGGAATGTTTTGTTAGGAATTTTTCCGGTTTCGATTACAGTTAATTTATTGAACAGACAAGGGTATATCGAGAACCTGTCAATCATTGAGCAGGAACAGCATTATAATTATTTACTTCATGGTCGGCACGAAAAAGTAATCCCATCACTCTATACGATTCTGTTTGATCCGGCCGCTGCCACCATCTGAACACTCGACAGTACACCGCGCACGAACTGTAAAATTTTACCATCTGGGCAGTGGCTGCCGAATCTTTAAAAGGACTATAGATATAGTCTATGAACTTCGTATCCTTCTACACCAGATCGAAAAGATTTTTAAGCTTTCGAAAACTCTTTTTCGATGTACAGTTCAGAACGAATTTAATCATCATTAGAGACTGATTATGCCTTTCAGCGTTCAGTATGGAGCATAGTACCTCTAATAAAATTCCTGCATGATCCCCTATTCAATGCTAACATTGATGCCTCGTCTGATGTTATGCCTTTTACTTCAAAATCATTCTTCACCGAATATAAGTACTTTCTTCTTGGTCTACCTCGACTCCTCTTACCCTCCGCTGTCGAGCTCATGAGTCTCTTAGGTAACCTTGCTTCTCCCATGCGTGTAACATGACCCCACCATCTCAGTCTGTTCGCTCTAACTGCTTCATCTATGGTGTTCATTCCCAGTTTTTCTTTGATTTCCTCATTATGGACACCGTCCTGCCATTGTTCCCATCTATTAGTACCTGCAATCATTCTTGCTCCTTTCATATCCATAACCTCTACCTTGTGAATAAGGTAACCTTTATCCACCTAACTTTCACTCCCATACAACAAAGGTGGTCGAAAGAGAGAGCGGTGCACTGCTAACTTAGTTGGTGTGGGTCCCTGTAGTCTTGTCCTAGTTCATGAACCACGGGCAACGTATGAGTGGCCAAGTAAGTGGTCCTGACAGTTGAGATACCAGTTACTCTAGAATAAGGTTGGGCATCTCGGACATATTCTGAGTCGTGGCCACCTTTGTGCTCAGACGGCAAAGACTAACAAATCTCTCAACTGTTAGGGGTAAAACCCAGTGCGGCCCTGGGCAAGTAAGGCTAGCAATCTGCATCCCAGGTACTTCAATACCATGCTGGCAACAATCAGAACAGAATGCCTCGGACCTTTGGAGGTGATGGAGTCCCACCTCTAATTGACAGACCATGGACTCCTCCGATACGACGAATTTAATTAATTATTTTTTAATAACAGGTTTCCTGTTGAGTAGCAGGATCAAAATGTTCAAATGTTTGTAGAGCTTATGGGACTTACCTACGGGGTCAAAAGTCCCTAAACTTACAAACTACTTATGAATTAGCTAAGACTACAGACGGCACAAATATCCATGCCCGAGGGGGGATTCGAACCCCCGACCGTAGTGGCCATGCAGACCGTGACTGAAGCGCCTCAGTCCCCTCGGCCACCGCGGCCGGCTAGCAGGATCAAACAATCGTAATTTGTCTTTGAGAGAATTGTATGCAGTTGCTTGATTTATCTCTCATTATATTCTTTACTTTTCTCTTACAATAAACAAGAATGGTTTCGATACATAACAATAAATTCGCCAGTGAATTCCCCAGACTACTGGCGTATGTCAGCCATTCTCTTTCACCTGTCCACAGACACGACGAAAAAAGTCCATACGTTCCAACTTGCCTGCACAGATGTGAATTGAACCCAGAGATTTGAGCAATCTCATCACATATCTGCGCAAATCTGCTGTCCACACGCAACGATTTGCGAAGTGTACACAGACATTGGTGCAGATAGATCGTTGCATGTGGACCCGCCTTAAGTGTAACTTTGTGGTCTTTTTTTTGCCGTTAGTGCAAAATTTGAAGTATGTTACTAATTTTAAATTTCTTGATTTTATAATAAAAATAAGTCTAGTTCGCAATGCAATTTATTAACACTGGCGACCGGTTTCGATCTAAGTGCTAGATCATCTTCAGACCTATGAACATAAAATAAAAAGAGATAGAGGGAAACAGGTACACTATTAGTTACTAAAATAAATTTACAACCAAGTTTTAAAAAAGTTACCTAAAACAGTATACCTCGCTACGGAAGTTCAGGCGGTGAGCGTGCGGCGACTGCAAACCAGCGAGAGTCTCCTGTGCGTTATAAAGGCAAAGCCCCGCCCACCGCCTGAAGCAACAACACTTCTTAAACCAATGAGGAACGTCATACAGTAAGAAATAAGATGATATATATATATATATATATATATATATATATATATATATATATAATCCATGATGTTAACAAAATTAATTTTGTTAACAATAAAATGTAGTTGGCATGTCTAAAATAAAAAATAATTAAAACATTAGACAATAAAAAGAAGTTATCTGTCTAGGAAATATCTGCCATCTATTGATAATAATAACTTTCAAATCGAACACAGTGTGGGTCAAAGATAAATTACAGCGACGCAGATGGTTGCGTGGATACGGCGTCGTGGAGACATCGATAAGTAGTCGCAGCAGACGACGAGTCATAGATGTAGCTGCCAGGAACGCGGTCTGTCGCCATGGAAACAGGCCGCGGTGGCAGAGGCGACCGGTGTTAGCACGTACAGCAGCAAAGCAGACGGCGCGTCAGAGATGTAACGGCCAGGGGACGCCGTCCGTCACCGTGGAGACAGGCCATGATAGCGGCGAGTATCGGTGTTAGCACGTATAGCGGGGAAATACCCCAAAGGTCGTCGATGCTATATGTAACAAGTGTTAACAGTGTTCAATTTAATTGAACGGTAACCAATCAAAACAGTAAATTAACAAGGTGTTAAAATGTAAGTGCTGTGAAACAAATTTTAAAATATTGAACTGTGACAAAGGTCATGTCAAACATAAAATAACTATTAACAGGTGTAAGACAAAGTGTAGCAAAAGAGCAGCTATATGTAGAGTCAGTCAGAATTTGTTACAATAGCAACAGGTCAACCGTAAAATAACAAATAAAAACTGTAAAAGGAAAGGTAGCACAAGAGCTAATGTGCGTTAAAGGAGGTTGTCAAAAAGCTCGTAAAAATGTTTCTCCCTAAAATTCAATTGCTCATTCAATAAAGTCGATGGTTGTTTTTATGATACGAAAAAATTTCAATTTGTTCAAGGGCATTTAATAAGAGACCTTTAGGTGCATTGTGTAAGACTTTAAGATTCGTTTCTATGGAACCTTCAGAGTGTTTATTTTGCAGTAGGTGTTGGCCAAACACAGATTTAGTAGCTGATACTCCAGTTGTATGTTCTTTAAATCGAATGAGAAAATTGCGACCTGTCTGGCCGATGTATTGTTTGTTACAGTTGTTGCATTGGGTCTTGTAGACACCAGATTTAAGAAGTTTGTCGTCATTACTAGCAATAGTATGCCTAAGCTTATTCTGGAGGAGGTTGCTAGTGGGGAATGCCAGTATTTTTGAATAATTTGTTGATTTTGTCGGATAAGTTACCCATGTATGTCATTTTAATACATTTCTTGTCAGCTGTAGTTGAAGATTGTGAAGAATTCTGTTTAAGTTTATTAAACAAAACATCAATGTCCCTTGGATGATAATCGTTGGCTTTAGCTATTTGTTTTAGCAGACCTGTTTCTTTTAGAATTTCATCTTCAGTTAAAGGGAGTTTTAATATTCTATGGATCATAGAAAAAGGCTCTTTTATATTTCCATGGGTGACAGGAAGTGGCATTGATTATAGTGTCTGTATCCGTTGGCTTCCTATATATGGCGAAGTAATGTTTGCCATTATTATTAGAAATGGTAATGTCAAGGAAATTGTTTTTTCAGTTTCATGTTCTACTGTGAAGCGTAATTTTGGATGCATGTTGCCTAAAGTGGTAGCTAGGGTATCAATTTCTTCTTTTGAACCTCTGTAAAGCAATAGGGTATCGTCCACATACCTCCTATAATAGATAATTTTATTGGCGATTTCAGGATTCTCTTTAAAGAATCTGACCTCAATGTAGTTAACAAATATATCTGCTAAGGTTCCTGCTAAGGAATTGCCCATTGCTAATCCATCTTTCTGGTGATAAATTTTGTTGTTAAAAGAAAAATAGTTAAAATCAAGAGAACACTCTAGTGGTTCTATGAGTTCTGCCATCTCTCCTACACTCAATGTTTTGTGTTTCAGTAGATTATTTTTAATTATGTCAACGGTTTCTTTGATTGGGATGTTGGTATATAAATTTGTAATATCCAACGAGGCAAATCTAGCATCATCTGGTATGTCAATAGTATAGATCGCTTGGGCAAGCTCAAAGCTATTTTTAATATTAAAATTGTCCTCATAAGTATACACAGACTTTAAAATCTTATTGAGTTTCCTATTCAGCTTATATGAAGGACAGCTTCTTTTATTAACAACGGGACGTACTGGGACATTCTGTTTATGCAACTTAAATTGTGACCTGAGCTTAGGTAACTGTGGGTTCATTATTTTGAGGGAGTTCTTTTCTTCAGGGAGGAGCAGAAAATTGCTATTATCGATTAACCTTTTAATTGTGTTTTGGAATTTAACAGTTAGATCTTTGTTGACTTCATTAATGTCATTTTCATCGAAAAACTGGATGGTTTTGGCAATGTATTCATCCTCGCCTGTGATCACAAGGGTATTCCCTTTATCAGCTTTAGTTATAATTGTTTTACCTAACGTCAATTTGTCGTTTATACTTTTTATAATGCGGTGTTCACTATTTAACTTACGCCTACTTTCTTCTTTCGTGATAAGTTCTTTGGTTTGCAGGGCTATTTTACATGCTTCTGACTTATTAAGTTTGGCAAGTTGAGTTGCAACTTTCACATCCGCAATTATACGTTTAATGTTAGTTTGGTTTAAAGAAGGTATTAGGTTATACTTTAGGCCTTTGTTTAAAAGATTAGTTTCACTTTTATCGAACTGTATGTCAGTAAGGTTCACAACCTTAGCATAAAACTTATGTATATCTTCTGTATTATCATTCATGACTTTGTTTTGTTTATGTATCAAGGAATTAATTTTCTTTTGGTGTCTATCGGCAATTGTATCTCGCAGGATATAAATCTTGTCATCTATAAAATTGAGCATCTTGGAAAAAAATTAGGGGAGAAGTTTGACTACTTAAAAGCAAGTGCAGATTATACATTTCAATATTTAAAATATCTTTCGATTTATAAGCTTCTTTGATTTCGTATTTGATCCAAAATTGACTGCTCTTTTGCTGAACACGATAAGAAACAGGAGAATTGGTTCGTAAATTAATCTTTGCATAATTTGGGATTACTTGCTTTGATAAACATTGCTTATTAAAATTAATTTTCGTGTTAAGCTTCATAATTTTTGTCCTGATCCCTCTAAACTTTTTTAAATTTCCAATAGCCTGACTCGGCAACAAGTTAATCAGTTTGGAAAACATTGTTTCCTTTCTTGGAATGAACAGCGAACTTATTATTTAATAATAAAAATAACAGTCTAGTTCGCAATGCAATTTATTAACACTGGCGACCGGTTTCGATCTAAGTGCTAGATCATCTTCAGACCTATGAACATAAAATAAAAAGAGATAGAGGGAAAGAGGTACACTATTAGTTACTAAAATGAGACTTGATTTTAAATGGCTACGACGACGGGAAGAGGAAATGATCAGAGAGGTGGTGGAGGACTGCATGGCCAGAGAGAGGAGGCAGGAGGAGACAAACAGATGCGAATTGGAAAGAGCAAGGAGGAGGAGGAAGGGAGGGAGTGAAGAGGAAGGGGAAACGGACAAGGAGGGGGTTCGCTACACAGTCTGCCCTGTATTTTTATGCGGAGAACGGACAAAAGATGTAGACAATCCACTGGTTTAACAATAAATGATTTTGTGACGGAACATTTTGTCCCTCTCATTATTTCACAAAGCCTCAGGAATGCAAAGCTGGGGACATGCCGATACGATTGACGTCGGTGAGTGTTTATTTACTTATTCATTCTCAAAGTATGAGACTAAGCCACAGTGAAGCGTGGTCGTGTTCAGCTAGTGTATCTAAATAGAGAGACGTCTTTCTAGCAGACCTCCTGACGCCAATCGTGTATCTACTGCACAACTTGTCGACATGACGTTAAACCCTTATCCTGCTTCCTTTCATTGAGCGAAATGGAACTGAGGCAGTAAGACGGAGGTCGCCAGTTAGAATTTTGCCTACGATTGAGCCACTGTAATATACAAGTGTCTAATATAGGATTCTCTAGCAAAAGGAAAAATGAATCTTGACGTTTCGTAATTCTGAAACATCTACAGCGAGTGTTGGGGGTAGGAATGGCCGTGTACGATGGTGTGATCGATTATATAACACTTGTTGATCAACTTCTCACAGTAAAATGCGATAATGTGATTTTTGCTTCGAATAATAACTGGCAAATAATGAGTCTTATTGTTTTTGGGCTGATGCTGTTGATGCACTGTTAATCGATTCTTTTGCAGGTAGAAATGAAGTCTAGGCTGCAGTGTCGGCTGGTGCTTCAGATGACTGGGGGTTCACTTCTTTGATTGCCGCATCTTGATTGTGCTGCCGCCGTCCCCGCTCGGCCCGTCGATGTTTCGCCCCCCCCCCCCCCCCCCCCCCCCAATTCCAATGCGCCACTCCACGTCTAAAAACACAATTAGGGGCATCTTTGCGAGTGCCGCCGGGAAAAGCGCTCCGGTTTCCCCGCCTCCCCTCCCCTCTTTAGATATATTTTCGTTAAAAGATCTGCAGAATCTCTTACCTGGGCTTGTTTGCACTTATTTAAACTCTAAACGAGACATCAGCTTACCAATCTTCTTTATTTCGCACTTTTGTTTCAAACTTAAATCGGAGTAATTTGTTTCTAAAAGATACTGAACGTTCTTAATTTTCCTTTGATAATAAACACGAAGAACATATGAATATGCACATGAACACTAAAACACAGTAACTGACTTATTACACTGTTAAGTGACTGTAAAAAAGTGTATCTGTTACAATGAAGAGACAAGCTACCTTCGGGTCATGTGACACTGTAAGCAGCACCGCTTCCTAACCTTAAGCGAAGGATGCACTCTCCCACATATTTTCAAATAGTTAAATATTTTTACAACAACGAGTATAAAAGTCATATAAATATAAAAATAAAATACATATACATTTATATATAAATATTTATATTTATATTATTTATTTATTTGTATTTATATATAAATATTTATATTTATATACATATAAATGTATATAAATAAATCGCGACACATTTGCAAAAACATCCAAAGATACGTGGCAAGTAACACTACAAAAGTCATTGTTATTCCCGAACCTGTTTAAAAGATTGGTTTTAAAAAAATCGCTTGCAGTCAGTCTCGAAACCAATACCTTCAACAATGCTGCGCGATTCCACTAACCACATGGCTATTCTTGCTAGGTGGAGAGTAGTCACATTCATCATCGGATCTTCAGAAGGCTTTTACAATTGATGCACCTTTAATTTATAGTTATAAGATATTTTACCAAATATGACGTGTTATATCGTACGACAAAATCGAATATGTAGGGTTGATGTTGCCTTCACGGAGGATTTGCGCATGCGCAAAGCGAGATGAGCAATAGCTCCATTATCTTGCTTTGGAGCCATTGGTGCGTAACTGCCAAAGCTCGAGTAGCCAGAAGCTGGTGTCCCTACCAGCTCCAACAGCAATGTGAAGAGCGGCATTTCCCCTCGCCCCTCTGCCACGGAAACGCCCATATGCTGCCTACAAAGGGTTCAGAAGAGAATTTGAACCTCAGCCTCGCATGCGCATTGCAACGCTGTGGCCAGTGGCCACTGCCGCCTAAATTAAGCTGCGACTCGTATGCGTCTTGTCTCCGCAACCTAAAACGTTTCTCATGCGATAAAAATACTTTCTTCATCTACATCCATACTCCGCAAGCCCCTCGACGGTGTGTGGCGGAGGGTACCTCGAATACCATCATCGGTTTTCCCTCCTATTCCAGTCACGTATTGTTTTCGCAATGAAAGATTGTCGGTATGCTTCTGTGTGGGCTCTAATCTCTCTGATTTTATCCTCATGATCTCTTCGCGAGATATACGTAGGAGGGAGCAATATACTGCTAGACTCCTCGGTAAAAGTATATTCTCGAAACTTCGACAAAAGCCCGTACCGAGCGACAGAGCGTCTTTCCTGCAAAGTCTTCCACTGGAGTTTATCGATCATCTCCGTAACACTATCACGATTATTAAATGATCCTGCAACGAATCGCGCTGCTCTCCGTTGGATCTTATCTACTTCCTCTATCAACCCCCACCTGGTACGGATCCCACACCAGAGAGCAGTATTCGAGCAGTGGGCGAACAAGTGTACTGTAACCTACTTCCTTTGACTTCGGACTGCATTTCCTTAGGATTCTTCCAATTAATCTAACTCTGGCATCTGATTTACCGACGACTTATTTTATATGGTCGTTCCATTCCTTGAAACGGAAAAGCTTCTTTCCATGAATCAGCATGGCTTTAGGAAACATCGTTCATGTGAAACTCAGCTTGCCCTTTTCTCACATGACATCTTGCGAGCCATGGATGAAGGGCAACAGGCGGATTGTGTTTTTCTCGACTTCAAAAAGGCATTCGACGCGGTGCCACACTGCAGACTGCTAACGAAGATACGAGCTTATGGAATAGGTTCACAGATTTGTGACTGGCTGGACGACTTCCTAAGTAATAGAACACAGTACGTTGTTCTCGACGGCGAGTGTTCATCAGAGACGAGTGTATCGTCTGGCGTGCCCCAGGAGAGTGTGATAGGACCGCTATTATTTTCTATCTATATAAATGATCTGATGGACAGAGTAAGTTGTAATTTGCGACTGTTTGCTGATGATGCTGTGGTGTATGGGAGAGTGTCGTCTGTAACTGACTGTAATAGCATACAGGATGACTTAGACAAAATTTCTAGATGGTGCGAAGAATGGCAGCTAGCTCTCAATGTAGGAAAATGTAAGGTGATGCGCATGAGTAGAAAAAACAATCCTATAATGTTCTAATACAGCATTATTAGTGAGCTTCTTGATGCTGACGCGTCGTTCAAATATCTAGGCGTAACATTGCAGAGCGATATGAAATGGAACGAACATGTAAGGACAGTTGTGAGTAAGGCGGACAGCCGACTTCGGTTTATTGGGAGAATTTTGGGAAGATGTACTTCACTTGTAAAGGAGACCGCGTATAAAACGCTTGTACGACCACGTCTTGAGTATTGCTCAAGTGTTTGGGACCCGCAGCAGATAGGTTTGAAGGAAGACATAGAGGCGGTTCAGAGGCGAGCCGCTAGATATGTTACCGGTAGGTTCGGCCAATGCGCGAGTGTCACGGAAATGCTCCGGCAACTCAATTGGGGATCGCTGGAAGATAGACGACGTCGTTCTTTTCGTGAATTTCTGTTAGGTAAATTTAGAGGGCCGGAATTTGAAGCTGAGTGTAGTACGATCTTGCTGCCGCCTACTTACATTTCGCGTAACGATCACAAAGACAAGATAAGAGAAATTAGGGCTCGTACGGAGGCAAATAGGCATTCTGTTTTTCCTCGTTCAATTTGGGAGTGGAATAGGAAAGGAAATGCCTAGTAGTGGTACAGTGTACCCTCCACCACGCACCTTACGGTGAATTGCGGAGTATGTATGTATGTAGATGTAGATGTAATTCCTACTCCCAGATAATTTATGGAATTAACTGCTTCCAGTTGCTGACCTGCTATAGTGTAGCTAAATGATAAAGGATCTTTCTTTCTGTGTGTTTGCAGCACATTACACTTGTCTACATTGAGATTCAGTTGCCATTCCCTGCACCATACGTCAATTCGCTGCAGATCCTCCTGCATTTCAAAGCCTCAGTGGACTTCCGATGTTATCCACAAGGTCATTTATATATATTTTCAACAGCAACGGACCCACGACACTCCCCTGTGGCCCGGAAGACTTCTCTCCGTTGAGAATGACATGCTGCATTCTGTTATCTAGGAACTCCTCAATCCAATCACACAATTGGTCTGATAGACCATATGCTCTTACTATGTCCATTAAACGACTGTGGGGAACTGTATCAGACGCCTTGCGGAAGTCAAGAAACACGGAATCTACATGAGAACCCGAGTCTGAGTCTCGTGGACGAATAGCGCGAGCTGTGTTTCACACGATCGCCTTTTTCGAAACTCATACTGATTCCTACAGAGCAGATTTCTAGTCTCCAGAAATGTCATTATACTCGAACATAATACTTGTTCCAAAATTCTACAACTGACTGTCGTTAGAGATATAGGCGTATAGTTCTGCACCTTCTTGAAAACGGTGATGACCTGCACCATTTTCCAATCTTTTGGAACGCTACACACTTCTAGAGACCTACGGTACACCACTGCAAGAAGGGGGGGGGGGCGGCGGCGGGGAAGTTCCTTCGCGCACTCTGTGTAAAATCGAACTGGTATCCCATCAGATCCTGCGGGCTTTCGTCTTTTGAGCGGTTTTAATTGTTTTTCTATCCCTCTGTCAATTATTTCGATATCTGCCATTTGGTTATCTGTGAGGAAATCTAGGGAAGGAACTACAGCGCAATCTTCCTCTGTGAAACAGTTTTGGAAAAAGTCATTTAGTAATTCAGCCTTTAGAATGTCATCCTCTGTTTCAATGTCATTTTCGTCACAGAGTGTATGGAGATTTTGTTTTGATCCTCCTACCGCTTTGACATAAGAGCAAAATTTCTTAGGATTTTCAGCCAAGTCGGTACATAGAACTTTACTTTCGAATTTGTTGAACACCTCTCGCATAGCCCTCCTCGCACTACATTTCGCTTCGTGTAATGTTTGTTTGTCTACAAGGCTTTGTCTATGTTTATGTTTGCAGTGAAGTTCCCTTTGCTTCCGTAGCGCATATAAAATGATCTGATAGAAGAACGAAATTAAGAGTGATAGTTTAAAATAAAATAAAGTGTATTTATTTATTTACTTTTTTCATGACGAGATTTTTTTTTTTTTTTTTGGGGGGGGGGGGGGGGGTATCACTGAACCAGTGAATACTTAAAACGCACCGCCACGCTAGGCTGTAATCCCACGTAATGGTAGTATCGATAGTCCTTGCAAATTCTGCAATCATATTCACTTCTATAGGGTGGTGTATTCCTTCCATATTGAGCGTACTATGCACTGTACCGTATATATATATCTTCAACAACTTTTTGGTATCAGTAAGCAACATTAAATACGAAACTGGAATGTAAGTAAAAGAAATTTAATTAAGGAAACAACAGTTGATAAATACTCATATCACCTTGACGCTATTACGTTTTCGGAGAGCGTATGACTCTTGTAGGGCGAGGAAACTCTGAACGCCGCGGTAGAGTAGCCGAGCGGTCGCACATGAGGGCGTTTTTCGGAAACAATCAGAGGAGAAATTTTATTCAATGAGATCTTCACAGAAGAAGAAGGCGAATCATACGTACTATAGAAGAAAACCTGGGACCTTTGCCTTTCGCGGGCAAGCGCACTACCGACTGTGCTATCCCGACACGGCTCACGATGCCGCCTCACAACTCTACTTCCGCCAGTACCTCGCCTCCTACTTTCCAAACTTGTGAGGCGGCATCGTGAGTCGTGTCGGGATAGCATAGTCGGTAGTGCGCTTGCCCGCGAAAGGCAAAGGTCCCAGGTTCGAGTCCCGGTTCCGCAACACAATTTTAATCTGCCAGGAAGTTTCATATCAGCGCACACTCCGCTGCAGAGTGAAAGTTTCATTCTGATACACAGGCTTCGGCTACAGGGTGGTCGTTCCCAGTTTTAAAAAAAATCGCACTGACGTGTTTTACGGCCCACTTTAGATTTGTAGTTTTATAAGTTTTTGCATACATTTTGGACCAAATAATAATCTAAATAATAAAAGAAATAATTAAGCGGTCTGAAACCCTTTTAGGGGAAAAAATTAGGCAGCAGCGGTTTTTTTTTTCTTTTTTTTTTCGAACCACTGACCTCCAGCGTCAAAGTCCACCGCATTGCCCACTACGCTACAGCTGACAGTTACGAGTTGTATTCTCTAATCTTATACTATTGATAATCGTCGTTAACTGATGCTAATATGGCATTTGTATATACTAGATTATCATTTATCGTACGAAGGACGACGTGTTTTTGTTAATTCTTCAGTGCGCCATTGCTTTGAAATGACAACATGTAAGATACAGTAAGAAAATCATCAAATACACAACGCAATATGACGTATGCCACAGAGAGTTCTGGGTGAGGAATGTCACGTGACATCTGCGAACGGCTGGTTTTCGTTAATTCGATGAAAGGTGTCAAAACTCCGTTATTTTTGCAAATATCTCTCAAATGATACGAGATCTGAAAGAAGAAACACATGGGAACAAAGTTGTAGAGAATTTTCTCCTCTACAAATTAGGTTATTCAATTTTCGTGTCAGATGAACGGTTCCTTTGCAATTACAATTATATTACAAACGGCTTTTTTTGGTATTACTAACGTATTTCTTGTCCGAAATATTTCAAAACGCGAGGTTCTGGTCTCTGGTAGCCAACAATTATATCTGTAAAATTTTGTGCCGTTCGGTTGAACGGTTCGACCTAAAAAGTGGGAACACGTTACAGCGTGAGAGACATCGTCAAATCGCCGTTATTTTTGCAAATATCTCTGCAACGTTGAAAAAAAAAAAAAACATAATAGAGCGAAGTTGTAGAGAATTTTCCCGTCTACCAATTACGTTATTCAATTTTCGTGTCAGGTGAACGGTTCCTTTGCAATTACAATTATATTACAAACGGCTTTTTTTGGCGTTACTACCGTATTTTTTGTCCGAAAAATTTGAAAAACGGAGGTTCAGGTCACTGGCGGCCTACAATTATGTGTGCAAAATTTGGTGCTGATCGGTTGAACGGTTCGTCTTAAAAGCAGGAAACACGTTACGGACAGACAGACAGACAGACATACATCCCGAAATCGCCGATTTTTTTGAAATATCTCTGAAACGATACGAGATACGAATAAAACATAAAAGAGCAAAGTTGTAGAGAATTTTCTCCTCTACAAATTCGCTTATTCAATTTTCGTGTCAGATGCATGGTTAAGCTGTTATTTTCATTTAAATTTCGAGCTGTCAAAAGACGATCGCAAAGGACCACTTTTAGTGTTACTACCGTAACCTAAAGTGGGCCAAAAAATAACTGATGATATTAACTCCAACGAAAGTCGACGATTCACACGCATGTTTAATGAATATGGTGGACGAGAATGGGGAAGGAGCAAGGGGTGGAGCGAAAGAGGGATGCCGACCGCGGTGGCCGAGGGAACTGAGGCGCGTCCGTCACGGTCTGCACGGCCACTTCGGTCGGGGGTTCGAATCCCACCTCGGGCATGGATATTTGTGGCGTCCGTAGTGTTAGCTATTTCATAAGTAGTTTGTAAGTTTAGGGACTGATGACCCCGTAGTTAAGTCCCATAAGCTTAACAAACATTTGAACATTTTGAAAGAGGGATGGAGGGGGGAGGAGAGGTAGCAGAGGACGAGTATTGGGGGGGGGGAGGGGACATAGGGAAAAGGACGGGATGGGATGCTCCAGGAAGCTGTGAGGAGTAGGAGGGGGGATACAGGAGGCAATGGTAGGAGTAGGGAGCGGAACCCTCAAAGGGGGATCAAGTGGGAGGAGCAGAGCTGGTACAAAGAGTAGATGTTGGGCAAAAGACATCAGGGAAGGGGAGGGTGGACACTGGGGTGAGGGAGATGCAGTTTGCGGTAGACAAAACAGAGCCGTATGGGGGATTGGGGGGGGGGTAGGAAGGGATACGTAAGGTGAGGCGGAGGGCGTGGCATTCCAGTATCTCCAAGGACTTGTAGAAGAATTGGGATTGGGGGGGGGGGAGGTCCAGGCAGGATGGGAGATGCAGAGGATGGAGTGGATGAGGGATTTGTAAGTATACAGGATGGCGGGACAGTTTGAGGAGGCAGAGGCAGGAGTAGGCTTTTCTTTGATGGAGCAGAGGTGGGGAGTCCAGGAGAGGGTGACACTCACGGATGAGGCGGATGAGATGGTGATGGAGGGTGAGATAGAAATCGTGGGGGCTGAAAGAAGGAGTGGTGCGACCTACACTTATCTCCTGGGTTTTTGTAGGATTTACAGATAGAAGCCACTGGTTGCACCAACTGGTGAAAAGGTCAAGGTGTTTGTTGTGGCGTAAAATCAGCGCCACATGCCAGACGCACGAGAACGATCGTGGATGAGGTAGCGGATGACCGGCAGCCAATCACACGCCAGCGCCGCGCGTCCTGGAGGGAGTAACGTAGAAGTGCGCCCTCTACAAGCTGCTATATCTAGGCCGACATGCGTCTGGACGAGCCCATCTGAACTCGGCTCTGCAATAGGCAGTCGCTACGCCTCAGCGAGAAGAGACAGAGAGATTCAAAATGTTCAAATGTTTGTAGAACTTATGGGACTTAACTACGGGGTCATCAGTCCCTAAGCTTACAAACTACTTATGAACTAGCTAAGACTAAGGACGGCACAAAGATCCATGCCCGAGGAGGGATTCGAACCCCCGACCGTAGTGACCTTGCAGACCGTGACTGGAGCGCCTCAGTCCCCTCGGCCACCGCGGCCGGCAGACAGAGAGATTATAAGTTGAGAAGTTGAGTACCTTTGTACATGTAAATAAAACTTGTATTACTAATTAGTATCCTGAACAGAACCTTTCCTAAAAGACAGGCTGGGAACGACTAACCAGAGGCTGACCAGAACGGCAAAATAAATGGCGACGAGGAGAACGACGACCCAAATTGCGACGATATGTTAAATCTCTGACATTACGCTGCCCCATAATTTTGCTCGTCAATTTATTCCAGGTCTCCGAGAGTGCAGCATCTTTTGTGAATGTCTATCGCAGGGATACGAGTCAATTTCTATATTTTGGCGCTGTTTCTTTTTATTGTTTTTGCAATATGTCAGTCCCCACTAACACAAACATCCCTGCCACTGCGCCGCAGCTTCCTGCGTCAATGCACAGCAATTAATGCAGATGTTTCAGATTCAGAGTCAACAAATTACCTCTCTACTGCCAACCGTGCAACAATTTCTGGCCGCACCTGTGTCACAAAATATGTAAGTACCAGTTCAGCAGCTACCACCTCCACTAGTTCCGCCGTTTCGGCAGTATGACGAAGCACAAGAGGAGTGGACAGAATGGTTGCAACAGTTTGAAGCCTACGCCACAGTGCGCAAGATAGAAGCTACTGTCAAACTCCATTATTTCCTGTCATGTGTAGGTCCCCCATCATTCCGCCTTGTCAAAAAATAGTCTTCCACCACGGAGCCATCTGAACTTTCTTATGTTTCAGTTATAGGAACCCTCACTTCATATTATTATATTATATTATTATGGTCTTCAGTCCGGAGACTGGTTTGATGCAGCTCTCCAACCTACTCTATCCTGAGCAAGCCTTTTCATCTCCTCATAAGAACGGCAACCCACATCCATTTGAATATGCTTACTATACGCGTCTCTTGGTCTCCCTCTGCGATTTTTACCCCACACACTTCCTTCCAATGCTAATTTTACGATTCCCCGATGTCTAAGAATGTGTCCTACCAAGCGATCCCTTCTTTTAGTCAGGATATGCCAAAAATTCCTTTTCTCACCAATTCTGTTCAGTACCTCTTCATTATTTATGCGATCTACCCACCTAATCTTCAGCATTCTTCTGTAGCACCACGTTTCAAAAGCCTCTATTCTTTTCCTGTTCACACTGCTTATCGTCCATCTTTCACTCCCGTACGAGGCAACAGTTATTCATATTACGAACAGCAAATCAATGTAGTGGCCGGTAGGTATCAGTTCTTCTGGTGTAGGAAAAATAAAAACCAAACATACCGGCAGTGGATAACAGATCTTCAAGGTCTTAGTAGAAAATGCAAGTTTAAGTGTGTCTGTAGAGCTTTGTATTAGGACGTGATAAGTGACACTATTGTCTATAACATTTCTGATGTCTGCCTCAGAGACCAGATTCTAAACATGTCAGATCCGTCTTTCCATTTTTATCTTTACAGATTTTGGAACAGTACGACCCAGGTGCTGCGGCAGCGAAAAACTTTGATTCGATTCCACTGTGTATTGTAGTGACGTCACGCGCCAGAAAGCGTGAGGTCAAACGACGTACTCTTCCGCCCGCCCGTGCTAGGCGTAAACGAGTTGATAGACACAGAGCCTTGCCCGCTAAGTAAGTGAAGTCTTGCCCAAAATGTTTCTCGCAGCAAAACGGGCAGAACTGTGAAATGTTATGCGTGAGGCAAGAAAGGTCATACACGAGCAGTGTACTTACAGCAAAAGAAACGGAATTTGCCTTCCCGGCCAAACAGCAAAAAGACAAAACTTATTCAATAAATGCGGTATTTTCAAAACCCGTGGCTGCCCCTCGTAACATCACAGACACAGAAGTAGCACAAGTTGTTCGCTAGGCCACAAAAATGTATGTCACTTTGCGTGTGAATGAAATTTCTGTAAAATTTCAACTAGACACAGGTGCATCAGTGACCTGCTCAATGGAAAGACTTATGAACAGTTAGGATCGCCGCGCCTTTGTCGCGGTAGCACACTGTTAACAGCGTACAATGGTAACGAAATTCCTGTACTGGGACAGTGTTCACTATCTGCAAAATACTGTTCGCAAATGCGCACAGTGACATTTCAAGTGCTTCAGTGTTACGAAGGAGAGAATATTTTTGGTCTAGATTCTTTTGATCTTTTTGGTTTTACTGTGCAACACAATGTTTTAGTTGTGAACACTTTTGATGGTAAAGATAGTGTAGACAGGTTGCTGCAAGACTTTCCAGATTTATTTTCTGCAGGGCTAGGAAAGGCTAAAAATTTTGCTGCGCACATTACGCTAAAGGAAAATGCCACATCAAAATTTTGCAAAGCTCGTGATGTACCGCTCGCTTTACATTACAAAGTGGCACAAAAACTTCGCACATTGCAAGAAAATGGTGCAAATACACCAATACAAGCTAGACAGTGGGCGAGTCCACTTATTATTTTGCCGAAGCCGTCAGGTAGCACGCGCATTTGTGTTGATTTCAATGACACAGTAAATCCACAAACAGATGTAGACAGTTATCCTTTGCCACGACCAGAAGATTTAATGGATAGGTTAGGTGCAGGAAAATAGATTTCTCAAAAATAGATTTGCGCAATGCCTACCTTCAGCTGCCACTAGACGAAGAATCACAGAAAATTTGTGTTGTCAATACTCATCTGGACTTGTTTAAATATTTGCGTCTACCGTTTGGCAGTGCATCCGCACCCGCAATATTTCAAATATGTCTGGAACAGCGTAGGCCCTACAGCTTGGGTGCCTTGTTGTTCATACTACTTGGACGACATAGTTGTGTCAGTCCGTACCCCAGAAGAACACATTGCAAATTTGAGAAAATTATTTCTACTTTTGTCAGATGCAGGTATCAAGTGTGGCTTAGATAAGTGTGACTTTTTCAAACCGGAACTGCAGTATCTAGGACACGTGATAAACAGTCAAGGTGTGCTCCCTATGCAATCACATTTGCTTGCCATTCGCGACCTGCCAGTACCAAAAGATGTGAAAGAATTACAGTCCGTCTTGGGAAAGTTAACTTACTATATTAGGTTTATTACCAACGCAGCACAAATCGCAGCTCCTTTGCATCGGCTATGCCGTAAAAATGTTCGTTTTGTTTGGACAGAAGAATGCCAAAGTGCTTTTCAACAGTTAAAGGATGCATTGCTCAGCTATCGATGTTTGGTGCACTTCGATCCAGAAAAACCGTTTTTTTTTTTTTTTTTTTTTTTTTTTTTTTTTTTTTTTTTTTTTTTGCAAGTTGACTCATCATCGTATGGTCTAGGTGCAGTGCTGTCACATAGACATGGAGATACGGACCGTCCGATGGCGTTTGCGTCTAAACTTTTGACAGACACACAGTGCCCTTATTCTCAATTTGAGAAGGAAGCTTTAGCGATCGTGTATGGTGTCTAGAAATTCCATCAGTATTTCTATGGGAGAAAATTTTATTTAGTCACTGACCACAAGCCTTTGCAGTCATTTTTTCATCCAGCCAAGCTGATTCCTACTCGCACGGCTCACAAATTGTAACACTGGGCATTGTTCTTATCACAGTATCAGTACGAGCTTGTGTACAGACCCACAACTCGCCATGAAAATGCCGACAAACTTCACGTCTTCCGTGATAAAGATTTTGACTCTTCTGAGCCGTCTTGTTGTCGGAGAGATGCACAGGAAGATAATTTGTTGCAATCCTTCCCGTTGAACTATAGAAAAATTGCTTGGGCAAAGAAACACACTTCGATTTATGAATATTGCTGCACCACATTTACACAGAATGGCCTTGTTCACAACGTGACATTTAAAAGTCACTGGTGTGTCGCTATTTTGCTAGAAGAAATGAACTTTCAGTCCATAGAGGTGTCAGTCTAGTTTCAAATGACAGTGGACAATCGCGTGTGTTGATCCCTCGACGTTTTCAGACAGTATTATTGAACTTACTTCACCAAAACCATTGGGGAATGGTTCGCACTAAGCAGTTGGCATGGTGACACTGTACTTGGCAGAGTATGGATGCCCATACAGAACAGATGACGTCACAGTGTTCAGTCTGCGCTACCAAGCAGTCCGCCCCACCTCAGAAATTTTTTGCATGGCCCAAAGCAGATTCGCCATGGCAACGAGTGCATATTGACTATGCTGGTCCTTTCTGGAACACTAAGTGGCTTACTGTGGTTGATGCCTTTAGTGGTTACCCATTTGCAGTGCCAATGTATTCTACGACTTCTAGTAGCACGGTTAGGGCATAATCTTCGATTTTTTGTCTGGAAGGTCTCCCTTAACTGATAGTATCTCACAATGGCCCTCAGTTCACATTGCACGAATTTCGCTCCTTTTGTGCACGCAATGGAATTAAGCATCTCACCAGTGCACCATTTCACCTGCAGTCAAACGGCACTGCCTATAAGCCATTGTTTGTGAAACTTAAAGTTATGACTGTTGTTAATCTCTATATATACACTGTGGTTCTGCATACCATGAACAATTTACCAAATCAGCAATTAAGAGAAAATATACATTCGTACAATACAAGAAACAGAAAACATATTGATGTACCTTTTCAACGATTAACTAAGTCTTTAAAAAGTTACGACATAATAGGTTCCAAATGTTTCAACAAATTTTCTTTTTGTAAATTAGATTGTCCTATTGAAAAGATCAAGCCAAAACTGTATGAGTGGCTGGTCGATCATCCTTTTTATTCAATCGAGGAATTCTTTGAATTCAATCAAAAACAAATAATATTGTAAACTTTGGCATTTCCTGATGTATCAAATTAATAATTTAGTTCCCTATATTAATAGCATTAGTAATAAGTATTAATTTTTGATTTTTCTCTGTAATAGGTAGTCATAAAACTGAAGTAAATATCTCTTTGTATATCATATGTTTTCCTGTACTCTGTTTTTTTTCTGTATTGGTACATTTTGATGGATTGGTTTTATTGCCCTATTTATTTATATGGTATCTCCTGTCTATTGATCATTACAAAACCAATGTAAAAGTAGTAATCCAAACTCTTGTATATAATTTTGTACCTACTTTGTAACTTGACGTTGTCTATTGCGTTTTGTTAGCCTAACGACAATAAAATATTATTATTATTATTATTATTATTATTATTAATTCTTCGTCCGGACATTTAAGCAACAGATGTCCAAACTTCGTTCGGAGCACTCACGGGAGGCAGCTTTGCAACTTCTCCTCGCCTCCACGAGAAGGATCGTCGTCGGCCGAGCTTCTGCATGGCCACCGCCACTGTACCCTGCGCCACGTACTCCCCCCTTTGCAACAACCGGAGCAATAGCCGAAGACATGCAAGTATCGCTTCGCTCTGCATAACTCAGTCTTTTACAGAGTTTTTGGCGATCGCAGACACTGGGAGTGGGGCGAGATCGTCAAATGTTTCGGTGCTTCCATGTTTGACATTTCAGGACCTGATGTCGTAGTTCCCAGGCACCGCAAACAAATTCGCCCGTGTTTTGTGCCCTGTGATCCTTCTGCGTTTCTCCGTAGCAGATCTCCACGGCACCGTGGCTTGACTTCGTGGAGACGGAGGCCTCGCCGCCTCTGCCTCCTGTCGACATCCCACATGGAATTGGACCAGACGCCACGTAGCATCTGATGCCAACGTCAACACTGACCTCATCGTCTACGTCATCATTTGGGCCTCAGGGCGTGGACGTCGGCCCTTCGCGAGCTCAGGTCGGATGGCGGGGCCCGGCTGGTAGTCGGCAGTCCTCTGCAGCTACAGACTCTGCTCTATCAGTACATCCTCGAGCCTGCCTCCTCCCCCGTTGTCGAGCTCCCTACA
This sequence comes from Locusta migratoria, assembly GCA_026315105.1. NCBI lineage: Eukaryota > Metazoa > Arthropoda > Insecta > Orthoptera > Acrididae > Locusta > Locusta migratoria. Next base: position 75,048,107 of record CM048755.1, on the reverse strand, counting down.
CGACAACGGTTCGAGGGGGGGAGGGAGGGACGTTGTGGCGTAAAGTCAGCGACACCCGCCAGACGCACAAGAACGATCGTGGAGAAGGCAGCGGATGACCGTCAGCCAATCACACGCCGGCGCCGCGCATCCTGCCGGGAGTAACCTAGAAGCACGCCCTCTACAAGCTGCTATATCTAGGACGACATGCGTCTGGACGAGCTCATCTGAACTCGGCTCCGAAATATGCAGTCACTAGGACTCAGCACAGCTAGCATCGTGCAAGACGCCACCACAAGAAGAGAAGAGAGACAGAGATTATAAGTTGAATACCTTTGTACATACTTGTAAATAAAACTTGTATTACTAATCAGTATAGCTGTTATACATGTCCATGCATCCTGAACAGAACCTTTTCTGAAAGACAGTCGGGGAACGACTAAACAGAGGCTGACCAATGACAAAACAGTGTTCTTGGAGAAGACGGTTGGAATGGACGAGGGTGGCAGTTAAGGCAAGGAAATTAGTGTCATCAGCATATTGGAAATGGGTATTGTGGGGGGAGTGGGAGGGGGGCAGCAGGCTGAGGCATTAGACTTGCTCATAATAGTTCGCGATCGGGAGCGCTCACTTTAGTTCGTGGCTCTGCCGTGAACTAGTTGTTTCGTTTAGTTCGTCCGCTCCCAGTGACGGCTGAGCGGCGCGGTCTGCGCATGCAGGTGGAGGGAGAAGTCCCTCCACCCAGCTGCTTCATGCACTTGCTGCTTGAGCCACTAACGATGTCACGCAAAGCAAAAGAAACAGTATGTGGATAATTTTTCGCGTTTAAGTTTAGAGTTATCACTATATCTTGGCATTATGGAATTTATTAGTCAGATATTGCAGAGTGCAGAATATTTCAAAACAGAAATTTTATAGCACTGAACTATGTAATCTAGCAGAAAGACGCTCACCTCTAAATGAGTCTCATAAGCAGAAGGCAAACACTTGATTTTTAATTCTGCTACGCTATTGCCCGTCAGTCTTCGGAAAAGAATCCAACAAACTAAGAAGCGAGATACATTTGGCATATTTTAGTTTGTGACCGGTAGCTCTCTTTTTAGTTCGTCCGCTCTTTTTGGCTTTTACTACCGCTACTAAAAGAGCTCTTTTTTTTGTTATGACAGCTTTTTTATGTAATGAATCAGTGTGGCCAAAGCGTGTGCTGTTACCCGTATTTTTTGGGCAATTAGACATCAAATACTTAAGCAAATAAACCAGTTATTTACACGAATGGGTGATACAATGGTATTCAACTACTTTGTACACAGAGTACTCGTAGTATTTCATTTTTAAAATGGATTTCTTGTGGCAGTGAACTACGAAACTACAGCTGTGCTGCATCTCAGCTCGAAATGACGGTAACTGGCAGAAGGGAATTACGCGATTCTGCGAGCTCTCGCGTCCTCTCGCTGTTCCCCGTCAGTCTTCGGAAAAGGAGCGGACGAACTAAGAAGCGAGGGATCTACATCTACATACATACTACGCAATTCACCGTAAGGTGCGTGGCGGAGGGTACACTGTACCACTACTAGGCATTTCCTTTCTCATTCCACTCCCAAATTGAACGAGGAAAAAAAGAATGCCTATATGCCTACGTACGAGCCCTAATTTCTCTTATCTTGTTTTTGTGATCACTACGCGAAATATAAGTAGGCGGCAGCAAGATCGTACTACACTCAGCTTCATATTCCGGCCCTCTAAATTTACTTAACAGAAATTCACGAAAAGAACATCTTCTTTCTTCCAGCGATCCCCAATTGAGGTGCCGGAGCATTTCCGCGACACTCGCGCATTGGTCGAACCTACCAGTAAAAAATCTAGCTGCTCGTCTCTGAACCGCCTCTATGTCTTCCTTTAAACTGATCTGCTGCGGGTCCCAAACACTTGAGCAATACTCAAGACGTGGTCGTACAAGCGTTTTATACGCGGTCTCCTTTACAGGTGAAGTACATCTTCCCAAAATCCTCCCAATAAACCGAAGTCGGCTGTCTGCCTTACTCACAACTGTCCTTACATGCTCGTTCCATTTCATATCGCTCTGCAATGTTACGCCTAGATATTTGAACGACGCGACAGCATCAAGAAGTTCACTACTAATGCTAATGCGAACTAGTTCGCGTAGTTCACCTGTGGGAGCGCTCTTCCGAACTAGTTCGTTCGCGAACTACACAAGACTATTAGGCATATCTGCGGTATAGAGGAGATAAAGGAGGGGCGAGAGAATGGAACCTTGGGGCACACCAGCAGAGGGGTGGTAAAGACGGGAGTCATTGTTGTTGTAGAGGTATGAGGCTGTATACTTTGACGGTTTTGTGTGCTGTGAGATTCGGCTGCTGGGAGGTGGTGGCTCGGAGTTAAACAGCGGTTCCTGTTCAACAAAGAAATTGTCTTTATTCAACTTTAGAACGTGTCAGGTCGGATTTTAACTGCGTCTTCTGGTGCCCGTAATATTTCGAGGGTGGCCAGCCACTCGCCGGCAGCACTCGTCGTCTGCCAGCGGCGACTGCGCTGACTCGGGCGTCCGGTCGAGCGCACCACTGCGGTCAGAGGTGGGTCCGGTGTCGGAGAACCGCTGCGTGAGTCCTACGGCTCAGCTGTGTGCGACGATGGCGTGACGTCAGGCTTCGGTGAGCCTTCTGCAGATCCGAGGGGCGCCGTGCTGTCTCGCGAGGGCGGGGCGCCTCGTGGCAGCACGGACAGTCGGCCAGCGGTGACGTAGGAGTCTGAGACATGTTGAGATGTCGTGGCGAGGCAGTACAGACGGTATGTGCTACTGCTGACTACTGCACTCGTATTGATGCCGACAGCGACTTGTGGCACAGACCAGACGGCTTATTACTGCCAAGGTGTGACTGGGCGATGACCCTTGCGCCGTGTGGCACAGCCTGGGTGGGCGATTACCGCACAGCTGTGACTGGCTGATGACAAGCCGGCTGGTGCTCTGTAAAAACGTCACTCCCGTGCTGAATTCGGCGTGGGAACCTTCCAAATCGGGTCAGTGCCTCAGGGGTAATATCTGCGTGCCGCTTTTTCGTGTGTCCGAACCTTCTAGCTCAGGTCGATGCCTTCTCGGTCGGTGACAGTGCGCAGTTTCTTCACGCGGCCGGAGCTTCTGTTATGTAGGACGCTGGACACTGCTAGGCTACTGACCGTCTGTTGTCAGCCGCTCTGGTTGTGGCAATGTGCTGGATACTGGAGCAGCTACATACCCATTCTTTTACTCTAAATTATCTACACTCTAATTTACACTCTGTGTTGCTATTTACTCCAAAATCCTCGTACCACTACAATGTGGGTGGTAACCGACCAACCCGGACAAGGGTGATGGGAGGAGCATAGGTTTGGAGTTTGAAGAGTAGGCCGGAATGCCACACCCTTATCGTAGACCCGTTCGAGGTCTAAGAATACAAAGATAGCTGCACGATGGGGATTGAGCTGGAGGGAAACGAGTTGGGAAGGCAGAGGAGTTGGTCGTTAGTAGAGGAGGAACGATGAAAGCCACATTGGGTGTGAGATGGATGTGATGGGATAGGATGGTTTCAAAGATATTGCTGAACATTGGGGTGAGGCAAATTGGGCGTTAGGAGAAGCATCAGATGGGGGTTTGTTAGGTTTAAGGAACACGAGGACTTGGAAAATTTTCCACATGCGAAGGTAGTAACTGGTGTAGAGGATGTCGGTATAGAGAATTGCTAGGGTGGTGAGGAAAGGAAGGGTGCATTCACGCAGGTGGCGATAGGTAATACAGTCTTGGCCGGGAGCTGTGTTGTGTTTCGTGACGAGTGTCAGCTGTAAATCGTGTGCAGTGTTGGTTGTGTTGATGTCTGGGGGGGGGGGGGGGGGGTCCCAGGTATTGGAAGCTAGGAGCTACGAGTGAGAGTGAAACACCTGTTTCCTCATAAACGACAGGGAAAAGGGAATAATCAACGAGGGGATTGTCTGGGATAGTGAAGATGTTGGACAGGAAGGAGGCGAAATGGTAAGCCTTATTGGCATCATTGGGTAGCGTTTGGTCATGGTGTAGGAGGGGAGAGGTGGGGGTGGGTTTGGAACCAGTAAGTTGGATGAAGGCTTTCAAATACTGAGAAGAGTCTATGGGAATGTGGGCATTATCCATTTGAGTGCTGCAGAAGTGATATGCCGCGGTGCTCCACCTTGCTGTGGGGCCTGCGGACGTCGTTATGATTAGGAAAGTAATTGATATAGCTCATGTGGCGTACTGCAGTTCATTTAATCCATACAAAAAACAGTGTGTCGCTGAAAGCCTATTATTGTTCAAAGATCGCTTATCTTTAAACAGTTCATTCCTTAAAAATGAAGTAAATTTGGTATCCGGGACATTAGTGTTGTATGACTGTAAAACTGCATACGTTGTAGACACAGGCACAACAACAGAAGCTGAAATCCATAATTTACTAGAAACCACTATTTGTGAAAGATGTGTGAAATCCAGCCTACTCTATTTTCAATTTCTCACAGAAATTTCCATGTTTACGACAATTTTTAGACTATTGGAAAATAGTAGGTGGCTAAAACTTTTTCTTCCACATCCCTTTGTTGCCAGCCTGTTAAGTATTACGTTTCATGTTCAGCATGCTTTTACATTAGGAGATATAAGACTCCAAAGTTTACATTTTTTTTGTGCCGTGATTTACGCGTTCAACTTTGATTCAAATTATCTAGCATTGTTGGCCGGCGTTGGATGAACAAATACACCTTTTTACAACTAAAATAATGCTGTTTCTAATCATCCCAGTTTGGGAAGTTTTATAGAACCTAGATTTTTGCAAAATAAGATTGAAAATATTGCATTTTTATCCTTTTCTAAAGTCTTCAACTTTGCCCTTAATTTATTCATTATCGGAAAGTGGCACATAAACGAAACTACACGTTTCAGAACCTTGTATTGCCAAGTTTTTCACGTTCGTCATAGCTTTAGTCTCTGAGATATAACACGCCAGACGTTGAAGTGTTAATTTATTTTTATTTTACTTTTATTTTTTTTTTTTTAGCAACTTTGCTTGAACTTTTATGGCTATATATAGCACGTAAAATTATTTTCAGTATTATTCCTATGAGAACGTATACAATTGAATATGATAGCCACCTTTCAACGAAATATTGCCCGACGTATAACGGCTCGCCCTGCACAAAGTGCGTCAAACAACTGACTATAGGCTATCTTGGCAAGTTTTGCTTCAACAAATCTTAAAGTTTACCAATGTGCATTGGCGACGTGTTCGAATGTTCACATAAAATTTTCTGTGATGGTCGAGCTGGAAAATGTTTCGAAATTAGGCGATTTGACACGGAATGACCCAGGAGTTACATGTTAGCAGCGTAAGCAGTTTCAGTGTACATTGTGTCTGCCGAGCAATCATTTCCAGATTCAAAGCTACGGAAGATATACTGCGCTTATTTGTAACGTCAACGAGCACACTGACTGCGAGACTGTCGCGGCCATCCCGGTTCCAGAAATAGTCAGGCCAGGGTGAAGACGGCCGAGCGGAGAGCTCAGGCACAAACAGCCGCGGAGATGGCTGCCAGCGCAGCTAGACAGATTAGGCGGCCACAGCAGCTGGCCTCACTCGGCCGTTAGAGTTAGGTCGTGTAACTGTCTGTCACCATTCCCGGTATTTTTTGGCAGTATACCCCATTTTTTTTAATTATTTTTTTTATTTTTTTATTTATATATATTTGCAATAGCAAATTTCACTATGTGTCACTGTATAAGGTATAGATGTTCTACCAAATGGTGACATATGAAAATTTGTGCCAGGCCGGGACTCGAAACCAGGTTTCCCGCTTTTCGCGAGCGGTCGCCTTAACCACTAGGCTACCCGAACACGACCCCAGGACCGACCCAAACTTCCATATGCCACACTGATTGCACTTATGAGTCAACTACATTCATCCCTTAGCACTCGTAGCTTAATCTGTATTCCCACACCAGGGAGAATGAAAACAACGAGGCATTATATATTAACACTGTAAATTGTGTGAGTGCTAAGGGATGAATGTAGTTGACTCATAAGTGCAGTCAGTGTGGCTTATGGAAGTTTGGAATGGTCCTGGAGTCGTGTTCGGGTAGCCTAGTGGTTAAAGCGAAAGCGAAAAGCGGGTAACCTGCGTTCGAGTCCCGGCCCAGCACAAATTTTCATATGTCACCATTTGGTAGAACGTCTATACCTTATACTGTGATGCAAAGTGAAATTCACTAGTGCGAAAAAATATTGATAACAAGAGATACTACCTGTAATTTCTGTGTTGCTGCATATTGAGGCAAAGCAGTACTAACAGAATCAGCAAACAAACAGACTCCAAGCGATAATTTTACGGAAAGATAGTTTCATTTTGTACATCTACAAAGAGAACAAGACCTGTCCGTAAATCGCAAATAATGTTCAAGGTGATAAATATTGGAGAAAATACAAAGGCAGTACTGGAAATGAGGCCTGCTATTAAAAGATGTCTGCAAAACTTGTTGACAAGAAATTTCTTGAAACTGTATGAAAAACAGCATGATCCTAGCTGCTGGTGAAGGAGAATGTTGTCATTGACACATTGTGTAAGGTCAACAATGATAATATGCGTGGGGTTGGAGTCCCATGTAGCACAGAATCATTTGTTACTTCTAGTCGAGCATGTGCACATCAAGCTGCTGCTGATGAAACAATAAATATATTCATAGTTGTAATACAATGGTGGAAGGTTCTGGGTTCAAATCCCTGCCAGGCAAAAATCATTTGTATCATCATTCATGTTCCAATATCACATTATTGGTGATTGTGCATAGTTATCACTTCACATGTGTACTGGGTTCTAATTTGCATCCATTACTGCAACTTTTCTTCATTGCATTTAATGCCTGTGAATTGCACTACATTACATCTTTTGTGGATCTTTTAGAGACAATATAAGCCTCATGGGAGTTTTCATGCAGTGCTAATATTATCTAATTTATTCCCAGGTTCAGATATTTTTTGGTTAACAGTAGGTTGAAACTGAGATCATAAACAAACATATAATGACATAATACTATCTTACATGTCACTTATTGTGGTGAATTGAATTTATGAGCATAAAGGCCTGTCTTATCTCTAATAACTCATTTTCTAATATTTTTTTTGTGATGGTATCATTTTACATCTGCATTGACTGCCTTGAAGTACAATATTCTCTAGTGTACTTTGTGGTGTCCATTTTGTATAGTGAAACAACTGTCCTCCCTCCTCCCCCCAAGGGGTTTCATGTGCAGAGTACCTGCAACACAGCTACAATGACTTGCAAGGTAAGTATACAGATATAGATCTAGAAGAAAATTATCATAGCTGTTGAATACTCAGACAGACAAAAAAGTGAATATTCTATTTTATTATTTCTGCTTGCTTGTCTGTTTTTCTTTCCATTATCTCTCTTTGAGTGTCCTTCTTAAACTCATCTCTCTCCTCCATTTACATTCTCATTGTCTATTATAAATTACATGCTTCTCTTTTCACCGACTTACTTCAACCTTGTGTCACATTTTTTCTACAGGACCAGAATGAGATCAAAAGAACTAAAGATACTCGCGTAAAAATCTTGGCTTATTGATTCTCACTTAGTGTAGAAACCATGTGCAGAGATGCCGAAGGGGGGGATGAAAAATTAGTACTTTTGGCCAGTCTGCAGGGGGGGGGGTTATAAAACTGTTTACGAAACGTGAAATAAAAAATATGTAAGTTCAATATTCAATGACAAAACAGGACCTAATATCTTGGGTGTGAGTGGGTATTGGTCAAAGTGTTTTTTTTTTTTTTTTTTTTTTTTTTTTTTTTTTTTTTTTTTTGTGGGGGGGGGCACCACTGACCATGTGTTATTTGGTATTTTTGTTATGTTTTATATTTTTGCCATTTGTTCATTGACTCTGTGACTTTCATAATAATAAAAGAAAAGTCATTATTGAACTTACACTATTAATAGGGTTTGGGCAAAAGTCATGGCAACAATATTTTTTTTTCTTGAAGATACCAGTCCAGTTGGAAAATGTGACATATGCAAATGAAAGGACAAGGTGTTAACTACATGTGTGGACAATAAATAGCACTGAAATATCATAACACACTAATTTATTACAGTAGTATACAGGGCAATATGGCCTTCACAGTGTTATTCATTGTCCACATATGTAGTTAACACATTGTTCTTTTGTCTGTATATGTAACAATTTCCAACCAGACTGGTATCTGCAACAAAAAGAATAGTTGCCATGAGTTGCCCCAACCATCGTATATTTTTATTAAATGTCTAAGTTGTACTTTTTTTTTTTTTTTAAGTGAATGAATTCTCTGCTAATGCAGATATATTGCATTATATGTAAATATTAATGTTTACTACTTTTGTGACTACTAATGTATTTATTTAGTGAAAGAGCAATACTTTTTTTTTTACTTTAGATTTCAGCAGAGAATGTTCTGCAAGTGTCTGTAGGAGGACTGTTAAATGATGAACTTAAGATAGCATTTCAAGAACCTCATCATGAAGTGGCAATAGTTAATAAACCAATTATTCTTGAACGCTTTGCACGTCTTGTAAAGCAGTTATGTGAACCATTTGGGCCATCTCCAAGAGTAGATCCAGATCACATTGGAAGACAGTTAGAGACTTTTAATACATTACCCCAGAACTTAACAGAACTTAAGGTATGTATTATACTACTTGTTAAAAAGTTCGCTTTAAATGTCTATCAATATGTTAGAAGCTATAATATTAGATTACATGAGTGCACATAAGTGTCATATATAAAGTTGAAAGATACAAACCAAACAGTAATTCATAGAAGTGATAAAAAATCAAACTGCTGAATATCTTTAAATTACATGTTAAGTAATGGAAATGATTACTATGTGGTAATGGTGTTTAGAGAGTGCAGCTAGTCATCATTTACTACAACATACAATACCTGTATTTCATCTGATTACTTACCACAATTTTCAAGTGAGGTGTCTTTTATTTCTGGTAGATGCATCTCTTTCCCATAAAATTGCTACAGATGTAGCCACATTCCGCATATCTGTCACCGTTCGTTTCTGCTTTCCACATAATCTTTTTTTTCACTGCCTCCTTTATTCCGTCTAGCCATGCACTCTTTTGTATTACTCAGGGGTGACAACAAAATCGGCTGACAGGTGGTGGCATGTTAACCATCCCTCCTCACCCGACTGTCTGCTTGCCCCCACCACACCACTATGCTGTCTGAGTAGGAACCTTGGAAGAATAAACTGCAGGGTTGCCACTTAGATGACAAAAGTGTCACACAAGATTGGCTTATATAGGGCTAGGTTTCATATTATACCATATTAGGAAATTCAAATGTAACTCAAGCTATAGATTGTAAAGAGCAGTTTTGTACCACTACTGCCTGTTTAAAAGAAATAAAAAGAAAAGTAAGTTTGTTTTGCTACTGCATTACACTAGTAATAATGTGTGAGACATGTTATTCCTTGTAAAATTCTTTCATTCTAACTGCCTACACAAAAGTCTTTATAGAATGATGTTAGGGATAGAATAAATTATCACAACTACATGGGGGGAGGGGGGGTGAAGGAGTGTCAAAAGGAGGGGGGGCGGGGAGAGAGAGAGAGAGAGAGAGAGAGAGAGAGAGAGAGAGAGAGAGAGAGAGAGAGAGAGAGATTATAACCTAACATACCTCTACCGACAGTGTCATGACTACAGTTCTTAATATATCACACACACAAAATAAATCTCCTTTGTAGGAATCAACATGGTTTCCTAAAGCAATGATCATGTGAAACACAGCTATTCATCTACGAGAACCAGAGGGCAGTAAATACAGGATCCCAAGTTGATGCTGTGTTTCTTGACTTCCACAAGGCATTTGATACCATTACCCACTACCGTCTGATGAACAAAGTGTGGGTATGTGGAATATTAGAACAACTGTGTCACTGGATTGAGACATTTCTAGCTAAGAGAATGCAGAATGTCATTCTCAGTAGAGAGATGACTTCAGATATTAAAGTGATCTCAGGCGTGTCCCAGGCGAGTGTTATGGGACCATTGTTTTTCACAATATATATAAAGATCTCAGAGATAACATAAGAAGTTCCATGAGGCTTTTTGCAGATGATGCTGTAGTTTATCGAGAAGATGCAACACCGGAAAAAGGTAGTTAAATGCAGGACAATTTACAGCATGCCACGGAGGAGTGGCTGAATGTTCTGAGGCACCTTGCTGCGGAGCGCACTACTGCTCGCTGTTGGAGGTTCGAGCCCTCTCTCGGGCACATGTGTATTTGTTGTCCTTAGCGTAAGTTAGTTCAAGTACTTTGTAAGCCAAGGCACTGTGACCAGAGTAGTTAAGTCCCACAGATTTACAAACATTTGAATATTTGATTCACAGAATATTGACACATGGTACATGGAATAACAATTGAGCCTCAACATAAACAAGTATAAAGTGGTGCTTTTACATAGAAAGAGGTATCCTTTATAATATAACTATGCAATAGTAGGACAGGCACTAGAACCAGTTACTTCCTTCAAATATCTGGGGGTAGACACAAGGGGAACTTAGAAATTGAATGACCATAGAAAATCATGTATAAGACAGATGCCAGACTAAGATTCATTGGAAGAATCCTCGGAAAGAGTAGGCCATCAACAAAGAAAGTATGTTACAAAACTCTCATATGGCCAGCACTTGACTATTGCTCATCAATGTGGATCCATACCAAGTAGAGTTAATAGGAGACAGAGAAAACATCTAGCAAGAGCAGCACACTTTGTTTAGGGCTCATTTAGTAAATGTGATAGGATCACAGCGGTTATTAGGAAACTCCAGTGGCAGATACTGCAAGAGATGTCCTTTATCATGGCACAGACTTATATCAAAGTTCTGAGAGAATTCGTTTCATGAAGAGTCAGTCAAGATATAACCTTCCTCTTACATATATCTTGCAAAGTGGCCACAGGGATAAAATTAGAGAGATTAGAGCCGTCATGGAGGCATACTGACAATAACTTTTCCCACAAACCATATGGGACTGGAATAGGAGTAAGTGACAATAGTACACAAAGTACCCTCTGCCATGTGTCTTGTGGAGTATGGCTGTAGATCTAGATGTCTTTCAGTCCATCAATTCCATCTGCAACTGACATACCAAATAAGTCTTGAAAAATGTCTCAAAAAAGATGTGAGGTTGGCAGTATGGTGAAAAAAAAAATGAAAACTGCTCTTTTATTTCTTTCAAAACTGAAATTTTGCACTTTTTTAACACCAAAAACTGGAAGTTGGGAAAATATTGCACCATTATCCAGAAGAAACAGAACCACGTAGCAATGAAACATGTAATATCACACTACAGCAAGTACATCCAACAAGTACCAAGCAAAGCCGAGATGTCCGAGCATTGAGAGGGCCTGTCCTGTTGGCCTGTGTGACATTTGGCTTCATGTGGTTGGCACAGACCTTACTCTTATACTTCACCCCTATTATGTAGTTGTGTCAAGATATTCTAGACAACTGTCTGAAATAGTCAATTTCTAACACACTGTTTATTTATTTATTCTTATTTTTTCCATTAATCTCCTAACACTTGCATCCACAGGTTGTTAAAAACTCTATAAAACTTGTATAGAGCATTCTTTTACCTCCTAACTTATATTAGAAGACAATAACAGAAGGTTTAGCTTCTGTAATGCTCTTTCCAATGGGCTTTTCATTGCTATATTTCCCAGTTACCTAATCTGTCTTCCAATAGGAAACTGCCTAAATATTTTAATTATTTACATACTCTGACCTGATGACCCACTTCTATGACGTTTGGTACCTTTTAGCTATTGCATAAGGAAAATTTAATTTCAAAGGCCACTTATATTCTACTAATAATTTTTTTTTAGTATACAGTATTTACAAACAATTATCCTTTGTCTTCTGAATGTGAATTCCAGTTTATTTTGTGCACCACAGATGTAAGACTTTCTGGATTTGTATTTTAAACAATATAGGTGATAAACAGCATCCCCAATTTTATATTGCTATATTTTTGAAAGGCTTTGATGAAATTTTTCTCCCCACTTTACCTACACATTCTGCAAGCTTGTATATGTAGTTTGCACATACTTGTAACATATATGTATTCAAGTTCAGTCCGGCCTCAAACAGTTTCTTCTGCATCTCTGTGCTGTATGCATTCTAGAGATCTATGAACATGAAATAGCTATTCAGATTCCTTTCCAATCTCTTTACCTTATCTTATATTTGAGTAAAAATGTTATTACCAGACATACCTTCTTGGATTCACTTCTATGTCCATCAACATACCTTTTATCCTTTCTTTTAGGATCATATCATACAATCTACCAACATAGTTCTATCACTGACTCCAAAATAATTTCCATATACTTTCTTACTATTATGGGAATTTATAGTGTTGTGGCCTCAGAAATACACCATTCATGAGAATAACTATTTATTGGGACTGAACAGGATGCATGGCAAGAACAGAAGTGGATACATTATTTACACATGGTGGCCAACAACTGGCTCATCCAAAGATGCTCGACAGAGATATGTTCATGGTAGATCGATACTATCGCCGCCGTCAATGATTGACAGAATATATCAGAAACCCTCGACGGATTGGAGAGGGGTGACAAGGTCGATATGTGTGTGGAGAAATCTGCCCGAGGAGGCAGGAAAGGAGCCGAGAGGGGGAGGAGTGTTATGTTGGCAGGCGACACATGACTGGGCCCAGGCCTGGCAGTCCTGTTTCATGTCTCGCCAGACAAAACATTTGGAAACAAGTTGTGTTGAAGCACGAACATCGGGGTGTTTGAGTTCGTGCTATTTTTGGAAGGCAACTCAAAGGAGTGAATGCGGAATGAGGGGGCAACGTCTGCCAGTGGAGTCATTGCATCAGATGGGTCCGGTGACCCTCAGAAATGAGGAATGAATGAAATGGAGCAAAAAAGAGTTGTCTGAGATGAGAGATAGTAGATCAGGGTCATCAGACTGTAGGGTGGCCAGGTTGGACAGGTGGAAATGGCATTGATGTGGGAAAGGAAATCCACCACCACATTATCCACTCCTTTGATATGCTTAACATCAGTGGTGAATTGTGCAATATAGTTGAGATACCTGAAATGACGTGAGGGCGGATTAGGAGGTTTCTGGATGGCTGCAACCAAGGGTTTGTGGTCTGTAAGAACATAGAACACACGTCCCTCAAGATCAAAGTGGAAATGTTTAATGGCCTGGTAGATGGCAAGGGGTTCATGGTCAAAGGCTGAATACTTTTGCTGAGCCTTGTTAAGCTTTTTTAAAAAAAAAATTGCAAGGGAAGGACTGACTGAGTACAGCACCAATCACATTGTTGCTTGCATCAGTCATCAGGTGCACATAAAAAATAGTGATGGCCCAAGAGAGGAGGTCCTTAAGAGCTGTGAAAGCCTTTGACATGACCATGTCCAAATGACAGGATGCTCGCCCTATGTTTATTTACCAGCCAGAGCATCTGTGAGCAGGACTTGTATCTCAGCCGTATTGGGTATGTGTCGTTGGTAATAATTAATGGTTCCAAGAAAGTATCTGAGTTCTTTGAAAGTGGTGGGTTGCGGGAGGTTTTGAATAGAATTAATCTTGTCAGCGGGGGGTGAAATGCCATCTGCGGACATGGTGTAACCTAAGAATTGTACAGATGGTAGATGCAGCTGTCATTTTTCATTGTTCAGTTCAATGTCTCCTTTGGTAAGGGTATCTAAAGGAATGTTGAGGTGACATTTGTTCCCTTGACTGATTTGACGAATATTAGAATGCATGTTTGAGAAGTCAGTTACATTAGGAATGGGGTACCGGTCCATTACGGTCTTGGCGGTGAGTTTGCAGTAATCCCCACAACTATGCCAAGAACCATCATGTCTTTTAACTAAGTGTATGGGTGATGCCCAATAACTGGTGGAAGATTCGATAATACCAGCAGATAAGAGGTCGTTAATTTGTGCATCAACTGTGGCAAGTTTCTCAGGACATAGGTGGCGAGTTTTAGAATAAATGGGAATGGTGTTAAAAAGACAAAGCCTATGCACTGTTCCATTTGTGACAACTGCAACAAAGGGCCAATATGGTGAACGGGGTGTAGTGTCTTGTGGCAACGGATTCCATATCTCAGATGGAGAGAAGCATTGGGGGCGCCCGTTGTTATCCTTGCAGGCGGCGGTGCCTAAATCAACGTATGGAGCTGGTTTGGGTGACTTCTGAGTTGCATAACCAAACTTGCTGTGGCAGAAGCAGAGCAGTGGTTGTGATTTCTGCTGCCACATCCTCTCAGGTAAAATATTCTGGAGGTAAAATAGTCCCCCATTCTGATCTCGGGGCAGGGACTACTCAGGAGGATGTCATCATCAGGAAAGACAATACTGGCATTCTACAGATCGAAGTGTGGAATCTTAGATCCCTTAATTGGGTAGGAAGGTTAGAAAATTTAAAAATGGGAATGGATAGGTTATAGTTACATATAGTGGGGATTAGTGAAGTTCAGTGGAAAGAGGAACAGGATTTCTGGTCATGTGAGTACAGGATTATAAATACAAAATCAGTCATGGGTGTCACAGGAGTAGGTCTAATAATGAATAATAAAATAGGAATGTGGGTAAACTACTAAGAGCAGCACAGTGATCGCATTATCATAGTCAGATAGATATGAAGCCAACCCCGACAACAATAGTACAGGTTTATATGCTAACTAGCTCTGCTGATGCTGAAGATATTGAAGAAATGTATGAGGAGTAAAAGGAAATTATTCCAACAGTTAAGGGAGATAAAAACTTATTTGTGATGGGGGACTGGAATTCGGTAGTGGGAAAAGAAAGGGAAGGAAACATAGTAGGTGAGTATGAATTGGGGAAAATAAATGAAAGAGGAAGCCGCCTGGTAGAATTTTGAACGTAACATAATTTAATCATAACAAACACCTGGTTTAAGAATCATGAAAGAAGGTTGTATATGTGGAAGATCCTAGGAGACACAAGAAGGTACCAGATGGATTTTATAATGGTACGACATAGATTTTGGAACCAGATTTTAAACTGTAAGACATGTCCTGGGGCAGATATGGATTCTGAGCATAACTTATTGATCATGATTTGTAGAATAAAACTGTAGAAA
Organism: Locusta migratoria; assembly: GCA_026315105.1. NCBI lineage: Eukaryota > Metazoa > Arthropoda > Insecta > Orthoptera > Acrididae > Locusta > Locusta migratoria. The sequence goes on along the minus strand of CM048755.1, from coordinate 75,032,921 downwards.
GGTAGGAAAATCTGGAGATGGGACCTAGATAAATTTGAAGGAACCTGAAGTTCTTGAGAATTTCAGAGGGAACTTTCGGCAACAATTGGCAGAAATGGGGGAAAATAAAACAGTAGAAGAGGAATGGGTAGCACTGAAAGATGAAATAGTGAAGGCAGCAGAGGAGAAAATAGGTAGAAAGGTGATAGGATGAAAGGTGAAAATATAAAAATGCAGTCAATGAAGCAGGCAAAATGCAGTACAAACGACTAAGAAATGAGATTGACAGGAAGTGCAAAATGGCTAAGGAGGAGTGGATAGAGGACAAACTCAATTCTGTAGAAGAATGTATCACTAGGTGAAAAGTAGATAATGCCTACAGGAAAATAAAAGATACATTTGGGGACAAGAAAAACAGTTCTATGAATATCAAGAACTCAGATGAAAAACCAGTTCTCAGCAAAGAAGGGAAAACTGAAAGATGGAAAGAGTACATAGAGGAGCTCTACAAAGGAAAGGAGCTTAGAAACAATGTTGTAGGATGGGAAGAGGAAGTGGATGAAGATGGAATACGAGATACTATACTGAGTGATGAATTTGACAGAGCCCTGAAAGAACTAGGCTGGATCAAGACTTCGGGAGTAGATGACATTCTCTCAGAGGTACTGAAGTTTCTAGGAGAGCCAGCTGTGACAGAACTATTTCACCTGGTGTTTAAGATGTTTGAGACAGTTGAAATATGATCAGACTTAGAGAAAAATGTAATAATTCCCATTCCCAAGAAATCAGCCACTGACAGGTGTGAAAATTGTAGAACCATGAGTTTGATAAGTTATAGTTACAAAATTTTAACACGAATTATTTAGAGAAAAATGGAAAAGCTGGTAAAAGCTGGCCTTGGGGAAGATCAGTTTGGATTCATGAGGAACACAGGAACACGGGAGGCAATACTCACTTTATGACTTATCTTAGAAGATAGATTAAGGAAAGGCAAACCTACATTTATTGCTTTCGTAGATTTGGAGAAATCTTTTGACAATATTGATTGGAATACTCTCTTTCAAATTCTAAAGTCATCAGGGTTAAAATACAGGGAAAGGTGGGTTATTAACAACTTGTACAAACACCAGACAGCGGTTGTCAGAGTTGAAGGGCATGAAAGGGAAGCATTGATTGGGAAGGGAGTAAGACAGAGTTGTAGCCTTTCTCAAATGTTATTCAATTTGTACATCGAGCAAGCTGTGAAGGAAAGCAAAGAAAAATTTGGAATAGGGTTTAAAGTTCAGGGTGAAGAAATAAAAACATTGCATTTTGCTGATGACATTGTAATTCTGTCAGAGACAACAAAGGACCTGGAAGAGCATTTGAAAGGAATGGACAGTGTGTTGAAGAGAGTGTAGAAAATGAACATTAACAAGAGTAAAACAATGATAATGGAATTCAGTCTTAGAAAATCGGGTGATGCTGAAAGAATTAGATTAGGTAATGAAACAATAAAGGTAGGATGAGTTTTGTTACTTGGGTGGTAAAATAACATATGATGGTCGCAGCACAGAGGATTTAAAATTCAGAATGCCAATGGGAAGAAAAGTGTTTTTGAAAAAGAGAAATTTGCTAACATCAAATATTAATTTAAGTGTAAGGAAGTCTTTTTCTGAAGGCATTTGTGTGGAGTGTTGCCTTGAATGAGAGTGAAACTTGGACAGTAAATAGTTCAGATAGGAAGAGGATTGATGCCTTTGAAATATGGTGGTACAGAAAAATGCTGAAGATTAGGTGGGTAGATCACGTAACTAATGAAGACGTACTGAACAGAATTGGGGAGAAAAGGAATTTTTGGCATACCTTGACCAAATGAAGGGATTGCTTGATATTGTAAATTTAGCATTGGAGGGAAGTGTGAGAGGAAAATATCACAGAGGGAGACCAAGACATGCATATAGTAAGCAGAATCAAATGGATGTGGGTTGCTGTTCTTATGAGGAGATGAATAGGCTTGCTCAGGATAGAGTAGGGTGGCAACCTGCATCAAACCAGTCTCCGGACTGAAGACCATAACAACAACAACATTTCTTTGCCAGAGATATTTTCCATTTCATTCAAAGATCTTCCTACTTGGGACTGATAACCTTTGTAGTTTAGTCCCTTTCAAAATCAAACCACCCATCAATCTTCCTACTTGTTCTGCATTTCTCACAGATAATTCACTTTGTACTCCAGGTCTGTGTCCTTACACCCAGTTCTCTCTTTCATAAGCAGTGACTTGAAACAATTTTCCCATTCTCTAATGCTAATAATTGTTCTATTTGTCTCTTCTTTCTGATCTTTTCTAAACTATTACATGTTTTGCAGGCTCCTGCTGTCTTTGTATATATATATATATATATATAAATATTATAGAAGGAGACCTTCCAGGTAGGAAAATGGTATAAAATAAAGATTTTTGACTTACCTAAAGTACAGGCTGGTCGATAGGAACACTAAACACACACAAAAACACACAACCATTCGAGCTTTCGCCACCAGTGGTGGCTTCTTCGGGAAAAAGAGGGAGGAAGGAGAGGAGAAAGGGAAGGATACGGGTTTTAAGGAAGTGGAAAAGGAGCCATTCCAATCCCAGGAGTGGAAGGACTTACCTTAGGGGACAAAAAGGAAGGTAAACAAATACACACACACTCACACATATCCACATCCAAACACACTTAGGCAGACATATATATATATATATATATATATATATATATATATATTCTCGTGTAGTTTTTCCCACATTTTATCTTTTGTATTAGTAATTTATTTTTTAACAAGGTGCCCAGATAAAAATCATTTGCACCAGTAAATGACCAGCTGACTCACGAAACTTTGACTATTCAGTATGTGATGCAAATTTGAAGCTTCACAAATGGCATTATTTGATTTAATCTTTGTAGTTACATTATTCTCTTTTAAATTGTTCTGACAATTATAAAAGCATTCTTCCTAAGTTTACAAAATCGTCTCAATTAAGAGGTTTCCTTGTTTATTTGTCTTTTTCAGATCTACTGTATTCCAATGGATAGTCTGCCACTTCAACTTGCAAGACTTCATAATATTACGGTCCTTGAAGTTGTAAATTGTAATCTAATTGAGATTCCAGATTTTGTGGGTGATTTACCCAATTTATTAGAATTAATTGTGCCTTTCAACAAATTAGTTGCACAAACAAATTGGGAGTTCCTCACACGCCCTTGCATTAGACAGAAGTTACATCTACTTGATTTGCGATCTAATGAGGTACAGTCTCCAAAGAATTATTAAACATTTTATTAAACAATGTAAAATGCATATTGGAATATCAACAATATTATGAATAGGACTGATTGGTATTCACTGTAAAGATGACCCAATTTACAGACAGATATTATGAAAGACTGTTACAGATTTGAGCTTTCAGTCAAAGCCATCTTTAGAAAGGAAAAGGAAAACACATACACACTCACACAATCGTATGTGCATAACTCACACACAAGAGTGCTGTCTCTGGTAGTTCAGACCACAATGATTGCAACTGCATCACATCTAATGGAAATAGCAACCTGGAGTGGTTGCAGTCACAAACCAGGGTAAAGAAATTTGAAATAGTTAATCTACAAGGACAATTCTTGTCATATACAAATATTAATTCAAAATTTGTGAGAAATTCTGACTGTAGCTGCTCTTCTTCAGTTGGTCTAGCATTTTGAAACATATGAAAATTTGTGCCAGACCGGGACTCGAATCCAGGTCTTCCCCTTAGCGCGAGGGATCACCTTAACCACTTGGCCACCTGAACATGCTCTCCAACATGACCCAAACTTCCATATGTTACACTTGCCTACTTCTTCCCCTGGTGCTCCCACACATTTGGCGTGATTCCCACGATGGGGAGAGAGATACTTACACCATCTTTAGCCTATCTTGGCTGTCATATTTACAATGATACTTCTGTTGTAAATAAACAGAATTGTTGAAGGTCCACAGCTATTAATGTTAAATATAGAGATATTAATTCAAAATGTGCGCAAGCACCAGGGGAAGTATGCAAGTGCAACATATGGAAGTTTCGGTCTGGCCGGAGAGCGTGTTTGAGTGGCTAAGGGGTTAAGGTGACCGCTTGCGATAAGCAGTAGACCTGGGTTCAAGTCCTGGTCTAGCACAAATTTTCATATGTTGCAAAATGATAGACCAACTAAAGAAGAGCAGCTAAAGTCAGAATTTCTCAAAAACTGCAAATTAATATCTGTATATTTAACATTAATAGCTGCGGACCATCAGCAGTTCTGTTCATTTAGAACAGAAGTATCATTGTAAATAATTCTTATCGTATTTACTTAACATTTGTACTCTTCAAAATATTATTTATAACAGTGTAATGTTTGTCAGTCATTGTATGGAACCTTAGGAGATATGTAGTCTCTTGGTGTATGCTGTTTGTGGGGAAGCTAAGGAGATACGTTCACTTGTAAGTTCTTAGTGTAAAGTCAAGGAAGAATTTTTATGTATGCTGTGAAGTTGTGAATAAATTGATGTAGATGAAAGAAAACTTGATAACCACTCTCTTAAAAAGAAAACCTGGTCATTAAATACAGAGAATAGATGGAGATGTAGTCAACAACACAAGATGTTCTCAAGACTACACATGTGAAACTACAAAAAGCTAAGTAAATAGATTTTCTACCTTAATTTTTCTAAGTGGACTCTTCTGGCACAGTTTTTTTGTAAAGAGCTTCCCAACAGGCAGCAAGTGGCATTTTGGATGTTAGTGGGAACATACTGCAAAATGACAAACCAGAAGCGAAAATTGTGCCAGCTTCAGAAGAAGGCACGCCTCAAAGTTAGCGCTGCCTGGCGGAGCATGCAGGGACTACATGGGGTTTTTAGGTGCAGGTGTAATTTCCTTTCCTTTTCCTTTCTGAAGAAAGTTTGGCTGAAAGCTGAAATGTGTAACAGTGCTTTTGTCATACGAGCAATTTATCTCTTTTTTTTTTAATGTTAAACATATTGTTACAGTGATTCTATGATTTTACAATATACTGTATACAGTATTTATTTTTTAGAGTAAAAGCAAGATTGTGTACATGGTCTGAGAGAACTAACAGCCAATAAGACATTACACAGGAGAAAGAGTAACAGTAAGTTTTGTTTCAGTTGATAGAAATTTGATATCAGTATTGAAACTCTTAATCAGTCTTCACAATGGAACTCCATCTACTCAACCCTTCATTCCAATCAACCTGCAGTGTAGGTACAATGTAGTCAAGTTGGAAACTGCTGGCATGTAGTTCTATGTGTACATGTGTTTATGAGTCCATGTTTGTATTCTGTTAACTTTGAAGAAGGAGTCATCTGTTAGTGATGTCCTCGGTCTTCCTTATGTGTTTACTGATGACTCAGTGTCTTAACTATATGCTTAATATTTACCAATAGTACAACTTACTACATAGTACAATACTACAAAAAGAGCATCATAAGCAGATTTGGGCACTATTAAATTACTTAGGTGATTCTTGTTTCACTGTCAGGTAATATGTACCATTAATCCACTTGATAAAGTAGCTGTTCCTCTTATTATTGTTGTTGTTGTTACTCAGAAGGGCTGGTTTATGCAAAGTTGTCCAAAATTTGAAACTTCCCTCTGAGCCTGTGAAATTGTCTTTTGACAAATTGTGTCAGTTTTGGACTAAAAACGCTTATGGTGGCAACAAAGTTGCACTTTTACCAGCACCACAAGTTTGCAGGTATGTAATATGCAGCATGGAATGCTAACTTGCTGTGTCTCCCTCAAGTGTCATTTTAAGTGTCCCAGATGTGCTACCTCATATGCAGACTCACTAATTCAGGCTGTGATTGTCCAGTTAGCACTTAGTCTGAGGTTGTCTGACCCATCTTTAGGCAATGTTGACCAGATTGCTGAATCACACAAACTTTTGCTCATGGCAAGGTACATCTTTTAGGGCAGCTGGTAGGTGGCAAAATTGTATGCATAATAGACAGCTCCTGTCTGTCTCAGCTGCCCAACAAATGTTGCCCTGATGTGTTTTGGTGATGCTGTTAGTGGATGGTCAATCAACAGAACTTAAAGTCTAGATGGGTCACCGTAAGTTGATACCTGACAATTTGTAGTGCTGGTGCAAGCTTTCAACTTCAAAGCACAAGCTGCTTCTGATGAAAACTGTACTTGACACTGCCATAAAGAAATTTACAAACTTGAATAACATAACTGGTGATGGTAGGCACCTGAATCTGTTGTGACCAAATTATTGCAGTTGTCAGGGATTAATTTACAGTGATTCAGCTATAAGTGTGGGGAGGACAATAAGCCTCATTAACTTAGACATGCACAGGCTCCTGAACTGTCCTTAATTACAGTGACCATTGCATCAAACTATGACTGAATGTAAACATTGTATTCTCTTGAGGGCGGGCAATTTTCTGTCTCTCCATGTTATAAAACTTGGTTAATTCACAGTTGACGAAAAATATTTTTGAGTTAGACACCTTGTATGTTTCTGGCTTCTAAATCATGGATGAAGTAGTTTTATAAGGTGTGGACAAAATAATATGAACATCTAACACAGATACAATATTTATTATTTTTATTTTATTATTTGTCATTAGTGAACATATGTTGAAATAGACAGTTTTACACTCTATATTACAAAAATGTTTTGGATATTTTTACAGATTTCAGAGCTTCATTTTTTCCTTAGCCTAATTTTGCAGTATTAATACTCTTGTACATATTCAAATTCCTTAATTAATTTTTAGAGTAATACAGTTGGATGACATTTACTACACACATAAATTTATTACTCATATTAAAATTTCATAATGCTATATACATGACATATACTACAGACATACATTCACTACTCATATTAAAATTCCCTAATGCTATACAGACACTTATCAACTAAAATTTTATGAATATGTTTCTCAAACTTATCACTCAGTAGGTCTCTCACAGTTGATGGTTGAATAATTTCATTCCCCGTGTTTGAAACTACTTTGCACCTTGTGCAATCTTGTAAATTCTACATCTAGTTTATCTCTACCTCTGGTTTCATGGGAGTGGATAGCTGTTCTGCTCAGCAATGTATTTATTTGATTTTTTGTTGAAAGTAGACTTGTTTTAATAGAGAGTGAAGGTACAGTCAGTATATTTAGTTCTTTAAAGTGGTGTCAACATGATTCTTGGCTTGTAATTCCTGTAATTGCTCTTACAGCCTTCTTGTGCCACATGAACACTGTCTGAGCACCAGCAGAGTTGCCCCATAGTTTTATTGCATATAGCAGAGGGGACTGAAAGAAAGCATAGTAAGATGTTAGAAGTTGCTGTCTGGTAACTAGCATTTTTAATCTGCTCAAGAGGAAGACTACACTAGACAGTTTGGTGCACTACTGTTCCATGTGACTGTTCCATGTCAGTTTGGGATCTAGGTGGATTCCAAGAAGTCTGACTGAATCTGTCTCATTTATCTTTTCCTGTAATTTGTGTAGGAAGAAATATATAGTTTCAGTCTTACTGCTGTTTAGGAGGAGTTTATTATTTGGAACATACCTGTGTTGGAGAATACTACCAGCAGTAACATAATCTGATACAGCAGTATTTGGAGCCTCATACAGTAGTTAGTGCTGTTCACAAAGTGTTCATTTAAAATTTCTGATAATATTTGAATTTCTTGTCTGGTTTTTTGTTACCCAGCTATTGTGTTGATTAATTTCCAGGCAGCTCTGCATTTGTTGCTGGAGTTTTCAATGAAAGAATCATTGGCTTCCTGCTTTGTAGTCTGTATTTCAGCCCTGTACTTCTTTCTGGTTTCTTTGTATCTCAATTTCATTTCTAGGTTACCAGTTTTGGCCATTTTATGTAGGGAAACGAGGTTGTTTCTTAGGTTGCGCAGTTGGGTTGTGAACTAGTTATTCTTTTTTGTTTCATGCACCATCTGGTTTTTTTCTTTTTTGTTACTTCTGGGCAACAGCTTTTAACTAGACTTGTTGTTATGTTAATAAATAAGTTGAAAGCATTTTCATTGTTGTCACAGTTATATATTCTGTCCCACTTAGTTTCTGATAATTTTTGTCGTAGCTGTCCAATGTTGTTTGGATATAAAAGTCTGCTCCTCTTTATGTGCTTGGGTTGCTGAAAAGGATAGTTTTCACCTTTCACCAGCAGCCACAGGCCACAGTGGTCAGATAACACTGGATCTATCACTCTGTGCTGATAATCCTCTTTCATCTGATTTGTGATTATGTTGTCCAGGCATGCATTTAATTGGGTTGGTTTGTCATTTATACAGTACAAATTGTTAGATCTTACCAAATTTTGGAAATGGGTGACAGTCAGTGTTTTGTGCAGGATTTCAATATTAAAATCACCCATGTATGTAAACTGGTGGTGTCTGTATTTTACCAGCAGGTATTTATTTAGAGTCTCCAGTTGATCCATGAACTCATTTGCATCTGAGATTGCATTGCGATAACCAGAGATAATCACTAACTTTAGGAATAATACTGCAACAGTTTCAAAAAGTTGCTCTTTGCGGAACTGATGAACTTTTAGTGCTACATATTCAGTTTTACAGTTTTTATTTACAAAAATGGTAACTCCTCCACCTTTTCTGTTGCCTTTACAATATTACTTTTTAGTAACAAGTTAGCCCACTATTGGCTTTGAGAACAGCTGCAACGCTTCAAGGAATGTATTTTTAAAGTGTCTTCGTGGTTTCCAACAGAATATTATCAGTTCTTGTACTAAAACATATCTCAATTACTTCAATGATGTTGGAGCTGTAAATCTGGCCTTTAATCTGCTTTAAAACTCTGCATAATGTTTCAACTATTTTGAGACATGATGAGTTTGTTGCTCAGGGAAGAGTTTTGATATACTTTTCTGATGCATTTTCTGATGTGGGTGCATTATCATTTTGGAATTTGGCAGTTTTGTTAGCAATATGTCAGTCTTAGTAAGTAGTTAATTCTTGAGGATGCTGAGATATACTTTTACATTTATCTAACCAGTGAAGGCAATGATAAAAGCATTGAATATCATGATATAGATGCCTAAATTAGACCTTCCATGTTTTAAGCTTGCCTTCTAATTTAATTTACACAACTCAATTATACACATTATAAAACACAGTTCACGTTTTGTGTATATAAACATTTTGAAGGTATAGTTTGCTTCAATTTTTACTTCAATTGAATTTTTGGAGGAGTTGATAGCACTGTTGTCTTCAGTGGTATGTTGAATCTTCCCAATGTTGTTAATATGAGGTCAAATTACTTCAGATTGTTGTAAACACATTTATTGTATGTAGCTGGATTACAAGTCATTCACAAAGCATGGCATCCCATTAAAGTCTCAATCAGTGGCACGGTGCATCCGTAACAGCATTAGGTTGGCAATGTAGTACACTTTGAGTAGACAATGGCATGTAACTTTGACATAAGCAATGAGAAATAAGAATACACTTTGAAGGGCCAATCTTTAATTTATGAGGATAGTCAGTTTACTGAATGAATGAGGGTACAAACAAAAACATGTCGACCATAGAGCATGTATAGCATGTTTTATTTATTTTATGATCTACACAAAACAGTAATCAAGTGAGTCTAAATCTTCCTTTTATGAGGGCAATTAAATCTGAACAAAAAGACAGTACATTTGGAGAAACGTGATTTTGTAGTGTACAGTGTTCTACATTTGAATCCTGTGATTCATTTTGAAAATAAAATCATTGAAGCTTGATGTTAACACTTTCATTTTCACTTCTTGTAAACATTTTGTGCTGCCATTCGTCCCAGCATACACAGCCACTGATCGAAACTTTTACTTGGTATCTATCTTGACTTCCCAGTGCCATTCATCTACAAATAACTTGCACAGCAAAGATAAAACAATCCTAAGTTACATATGGGAGTGACCAGAAAATTACATGCCCTTCAGTCCAAGTGAAAATGACAACGTTCTTCTTTTAAGATTTTGCATTGATTTTATAGAATGCACAAAATTACAAGTATGATCTCTGATGTTAAGTCAAAATAATTTATTCAAAACAATACTTTTATGAATAGACATTGATACAAGAGAAACAAATTATGTGGCAAAGTTTTTTAATATCAGATTGTGTATTGTAAACAAAACAAGTTGTTGTTGTTGTTGTTGTTGTTGTTGTATTGAGGGGACTAAACTTTTAAGTCATCCATCCATCCCCCAACAAAACAAGTCATTAACCTGGGAAATAGACATTTGGTATGGTCCACGATTATGAATCTAGTAGTGTGTCTTTATATACTATGTTTAGGAGAATTTATAAAATATTACATCATTTGTTTGTAATCTTCTCAGGTCTTCAGCCGGATACTAAAGTAAACTTGACACAATATTTCAGCGGCGCAACTGCCCGCCATCCTCAGGTGAGCTTGCTGATAGACAATCTCGCCGGAACTGAGTTACCAGTGCAATCGGCGGCTCCTTTATACATTGAGGAAGACCCATAGCATGTGCGCCAGAAGTGACAGTGACTGCCCTCTGGTGCACAAGACATACAGCGCTCTGGTGGTAGAGTCTGGCGAAATCGATAATCGATGATAAAATTATTATTCAAATTTCTGAAGTACCAACCGTTGTTTTTTAACATCTGATAACACGGGGTTCCAGGATTTACTAAGAAGATAGCCTTTGTCTCTGTTAATCAGATTGTCAGATAATCGAATCTCTATGGATTCCTTTAAGACACAGTCCCAGTAACGAGATGCTGAAGCAACCATGTGAGTTTCATTATATAACATTCTATGCCCCTCATCGAGACAATGCTCAGCTACCGCCGACTTCTCGGGCTGGAGCAAATGTGTGTGCCGTTGATGTTCAATACATCTATCCTGAATGGTACGGATAGTCTGACCAATATACATTTTCCCACATTGACAGGGAATCTTATATACCCCGGTCTCTTAGAGAAGATCAAGATCTAATTATTTTACCAGCAGATAAAGGCAATGCTACAGTTCTTCTTTCCCGGGATGATTATCTACGAAAAATGGACTCTTTACTTGACGATTCAGCTTATCGCAGACTGCAAAAGGATCCAACTGAACGGATAAAACGTATGATGCTTTCACTTTTGAAGAAGAGCTCTTTATCTGACGACGTTCAAAAGAAACTTCATCCTGGTGCGGCTGTTCCTCCCAGGTTATATGGTTTACGCAAGATACACAAGCAAGAGGTCCCTCTTTGTCCGATTGTAAGTAATTTGGGCGCTCCTACTTATAACTTGGCGAAACATTTAGCGTCTGTTCTTAGCCCACACGTGGGGAAATGTGAACATCACATTCTGAACTCTATGGATTTTATACAACGTTTAAAATCATTACGCCTTAGTCCTTCTGATTTGCTCGTGAGTTTTGATGTAGTGTCGTTGTTTACCCAGGTTCCTCTGGAAGAATCTCTGCAATTGTTTGGTGAAAAGGTGGACAAGGAAACAGCTGAGCTTTGTCGTCATGTACTTACAATGACATACTTTTTATTTAATGACAAATTTTATGAACAAACTGACGGTGTTGCTATGGGGAGTCCATTATCCCCCATAGTAGCCAATCTTTTTATGGAGGACTTCGAAGATATGGCTTTGAAGACGGCGGCTCTTAAGCCAACTTGTTATTGGAGGTACGTCGATGACACTTTTATGGTGTGGCCTCATGGGGAAGAAGCTCTCAACCGCCTTTTGGACCATTTTAATTGCATGCGTCCCAACATCAATTTCACAATGGAAGTTGAGAAGGATGGCAAGCTTCCGTTTCTTGATGTTCTGGTTTACAGAAGAGATGATGGGAAACTGGGACATAGCATTTATCGAAAACCTACGCACACGGACCGCTATCTGCATGCCTCGAGTTGTCATCCACCGGCCCAACGTACTGGCGTTCTTCGGACATTAGCTAGAAGAGCTTACGCCATTTCAGATGCAGAAAGTTTGACGCAAGAACTAAATCATCTGAAAATTGTGTTTCAACAGAATGGCTACACAGATAAGCAGATCCGCTGTGCTTTACAGTTTGGTCCTTCACCTGAACCACTAAATGAGACCCATAAATCAATTGCTTTCCTACCCTTTGCCGGGAGTATTTCATCTAAGGTAGGAAGAATTTTAAAAAAGTATGACATTAAGAGTGTTTTTCGTCCGCCAGTAAAGACGAGAGCACTTCTTGGATCTGTGAAGGATGATTTGGGTCTGAGGAAGCCCGGGGTATATAAGACTCCCTGTCAATGTGGGAAAACGTATATTGGTCAGACTATCAGTACCATTCAGGATAGATGTATTGAACATCAACGGCACACACGTTTGCTCCGGCCTGAGAAGTCGGCGGTAGCTGAGCATTGACTCGATGAGGGGCATAGAATGTTATATAACGAAACTCACATGGTTGCTTCAGCATCTCGTTACTGGGACTGTGTCTTAAAGGAATCCATAGAGATTCGATTATCTGACAATCTGATTAACAGAGACAAAGGCTATCTTCTTAGTAAATCCTGGAACCCCGTGTTATCAGATGTTAAAAAACAACGGTTGGTACTTCAGAAATTTGAATAATAATTTTATCATTGATTATCGATTTCACCGGACTCTACCACCAGAGCGCTGTATGTCTTGTGCACCAGAGGGCAGTCACTGTCACTTCTGGCGCACGCGCTATGGGTCTTCCTCGATGTATAAAGGAGCCGCCGATTGCACTGGTAACTCAGTTCCGGCGAGATTGTCTATCAGCAAGCTCACCTGAGGATGGCGGGCAGTTGCGCCGCTGAAATATTGTGTCAAGTTTACTTTAGTATCCAGCTGAAGACCCGAGAAGATTACAAACAGTTATTACGCCAGGAAAACCTTTGTGGACATTACATCATTTACATGAAAATAACTGGTGTATTGTGAATCAGTGCCTTGAAATTGACCTAGTGACTAATAAGGTTTAATCTGTAGGTATTATATCTTCTGGGTTGTAAGGCTGTGTTCTTGGAATCTTGCTGCTTCCTGACACAGTCATCGATTCTGCAGAGCCACAGTCCATATATAATTGAGTTTCATAGTCTCTTCTTTTCGATTGAAATTATCATGTTTATATATTTCAGTCGCTTCTCTACACAACCTTGGATAGTAATTCATCATGGAAGATAAAATTTCTGTCTCAGAGAATTTTACTATATGATTTCCTGATTGTAAGCAGTGTTCTGCCACAGATTCAGTTTTTCCAAGTCAGCGTAGACTTTTGTGCTCCTTTAGACATGTGTTTACACTTCTCTTAGTGGTTCCGATGTAGACTTTACCACAGGAGCATGGAATTTTATAAACCCCACTTGCTGATAAAGGAGAATGTTTATCTTTTACAGATCTGAGGGCTTGGGATATCTTCTTTATTGGTTTGAAAACCGGTCTGATGTTAACGTTTTTGTAGAATCTTCCCAATCTGATCCGTTACCTTATTACTAAAGGATATAGAAACTGTATTCCTCCATCATAGTGTTGTTTCCTTATTCTTCTGCCTACTGTTATTTGGTCGAAAAATTCTATTTCTTTCTTTCTCAAAATAACCATTCTTCTTAAAGGCCTGCTCCAGATATTGTAGGTCATCGTTCAGATGTTTTGGTGCTCTGTTTACAAGGCTTTTAATCATACCTCTCTTTTGTTGTGGGTGATGATTGGAATTTTTGTGCAGATATCTGTCAGTATGTGTCAATTTCCTAAAAACTTTGTGTTCCAACTTTCCGGTGGCTCATCTGATACCTAAAACAAACATACAAGAAGGATAACCTGTTGTCATTTTCTTTTTCCATGGTAAATTGGATTTTCGAATTTATACTATTCAGATAACCAAGGAATTCTTCCAAAGCTTTTTTACCATGGTTCCAAACCACAAATGTATCATCGACAAACCAATACCATCTAGAAGGTTTCTGATTTGCTTTTTCCAGAGCAGATTGTTCAAATTTCTCCATATAAAAATTTGCAATTGCTGGACCGAGTGGGTTACCCATTGCAACGCCATCAACTTGCTCGTAAAATTCATTGTCCCATTGGAACTGGCTGGAAGTAAGGCAGTGACTAAAAAGAGCTCTCAGGTCCTTATAAAGGCAACTCCCTATTGCTGTGATTGATGTTGACACACAGACAGCATGGCGGCCAATCTTTTATTATGTCATTCAGTGGCCTACATTAGTTTGAGGATGTGATGTGTAATGTTGCACTTACTGTTTATCCCTGGCACAAGTCTTCATCAAACAACTATCCTTTGATATGTAATTGCAGAACTTGATGCTCCAGGTTTTAATACAATTTCTTCCATGATGAATTTGTCTACTTCATATGCCTCAGCTGTTTTCACAGCTTTTGTATTAGCATATGGATCAGACAATGAATACAAACAATTATCCATTAATTGTCACTAGTAGATGTTGTAAATCGTCTGAATAGGTTAATCCCAACATACTGGAAAGGAGTGTCCTCTGGCAGCATTGGTAAGTCTTCAGAGTGGTTTCTGAGAAATCGCCTTCTTTTCCTGTCACTCTCAACAGTGACACACATAGTGATCAACACTCCTAAATAATCCTTGCCAGAAAAATCTCTTGTGGATTCTGTCACATGTTTTTACAAATCCTAAGTGAGCAGCCTCATTTGAATCATGGAATTTCTATACAACCTCTAAGCACATTTGTCTTAGGAATCACTTGTGCCCATCTTTTTCTACAAGGGTCAAAATTTTTCTTGTAAAGTAATCCATCAGTTATCCTAAATTCTCCTTCCAGATGCTGTGATCAATTCAAGCTAAAGATAATTTGTGATAGCTTGGCACTCTTCTTTTATGAATCGGAGAGATTGTGACGTTCCTCTTTATTATGAACTCAGATGTTCCTGAAGGTTTTTTTTTCTGGTTTAAAAGATAGTATATTACGTCTGTAATAGATCATTCAAATGTTGCAACATTGAATTTACATGAATTACACCCTTAGTCTTGGCATAATAGACCATTCTTCTGGAATGAAGTAAAAATAAAAACACTAATATTACATGTTAGATGTTGTTGTTGTTGTGGATTTTAGTCCACAGACTGGTTTGATGCAACTCTCCATGCTACTCTGTCCTGTGCAAGCCTCTTCATCTGAGAATATGAAATGGCAACCTACATTCTTTTGAATCTGCTTACTGTATTCGTCTCTTGGTCTCCCTCTATGATATTTACCCCACACACTTCCTTCTAATGCTAAGTTGATGATTCCTTGATGTCTCAGAATGTGTCCCACCAACCTATCCTTTCTCTTAGTCAGGATATGCCAGAAACTCCTTTTCTCCCCAATTCTGTTGAGCACCTCGTTATTAGTTATGTGATTTACCCATCTCATTTTCATCATTCATCTATAGCACCACATTTCAAAAGCTTCTATCATCTTTTTGTCTTAACTCCTTGTCATCCACTTTTCACTCCAGACAAATGCTTTCATAAATAACTTCCTAATATTTAAACTAATATTGGATGTCAACAAATTTTGCTTCTTCAGAAATGCTTTCTCTCCCATAGCCATCCGGCATTTTATATCTTCTTTTACTTTGGTCATCAGAAGTTATCTTGCTACCCAAATAACAAAACTCATCTAGTACTTTTATTACCTCATTACTTTGTGGCGGTGATAGTATCGACCGGCAATGGACAACAAAATATCTTTATCGAAGATCTTTGGCCAGACCGTTGACCAACCACTTTGTTTCAAAAAAGCTTTGTAAAACCATTGTGTGTTCGAGTCGTGTATCCCAAGTAGTCAAAATAAATAGTCTATCGTAAATGGTGTATTTCTGGGGCTACATCCGCACTAAATCCCATACTGGTGACCCCGAAGTTTAGTTTTTTCAGTCTGTGCATCTAGCTGTGTATTTCCACAAAATTCGCACCGGGTTTTTAGACATTTGTGCAAATGGTTTCGACTTCACTGCTCAACCACACCATGTCATCACCCATTGTGCCGCCTCCGGGATTCGCATTTCCGCCGCAGGCCTCTCCTCAACGGTCAAACACTCTCAATGCTTCGAGTACTTTCCGTTCTTAGATGATGCATCCAGCACAGAATGCTGCGAGAGACTTGTTTCCATCTCCTCGAAACACCAGTGTTGTGCAATATCTCAGTGACTCGGGTTTTGTTACACCCAGTATTATTTCGAATGCGCGACTGCACTCCAGCCGACAAAATGTTCATGTGCTCCCACAATCCACAAATAGTGTGAATGCTTATTTGAACAGTGCTGTGAACTCAAATTTCCGCCCTGCAGCGGCTCCGTTTCGACATCGAGGTATCCCTCCGCCGACCACATGCCTAGACAACAGTGCTGTAGTGTGCCTCCTCCACGAGCTTTCACAGACTCTAATGTGTTTAGTAGACCACCTCCGAGCCTATTACAGGACTCAACTTCTGGCTCTAATTTTAGTTGAGACTGCTATTTGGGCTTCTTGAACGAACCTTTTCACGTGGACACGGTGCCCAGCACAATCTTTCAGGGGCCAGCAACGACCGTTCAATTGTCTGCTATGTGTGTGACCAGTGCTAGTGCTCTCCACCCAAACCATTCATGTAGTCATTTTGCCCGCATTCATTTTGCAGCATGACAATGTGCACAATGTGCAGTCTTTTTCAGCGTACCGGGATGCTCCTGCCACGCCGGTTATCAGTTTCGCTTTTCATGACATAATGACACAACAACAAACTGTGACACAGCTACCTCCCGGCTGTGCTGGATCACCGTGTGTCAGTTGCCAGCTGCCAGTGTTCTCGCGTGAGCATCCTTGGACATGGTTCACTCTTGTCGATCACCTACTCACAATGCATGGTGTTGCTGATGACAGTTCCCGCTTCGTGTGTCTTGTGTCGGCTTTGCACGATCACTTGGACCTCCTCGGTGACTTAGTAACCAAACCGCCGAGGGAGGACAAGTATAACCATGTGAAGCGGACTATCATTCAGATACTTTCACTCCTCGCTAACCAGGCTTTTCATGACTTCATACATACAGCGTCCCTGCAGGACAAATCACCATCAGACCTGTGGCACACTCTGCGCACTCAGGTCGACTCTGCTGTCATCCCAGATGTCGCACTCTGGCCCCTATGGCTCGTAAAAATGCCGATAGAGCTTCAACTCCAACTCCTCCCTCATTCTGGGGCTCCCATTGACGAGCGACTATGCCTCGCCAAAGCAGCTCACCGCCTGCTTATTTCACGAGGCCTCCCGCTTCTGCAACCACGCCCGCCTGAGATCAGACATACTACGGATGTGGCACTGCTGCCACTCGTCAGCTTCCCGCGGCAGCGGGAATCACAACCTACGCTGAGTTTCTACCACAGCAAATTTGGTGATGCAGCTCAGAAGTGTCGCCAGCCTTGCAGTCATCCAAAACGAGCTCCGCAGGTCGGTTTAGGCGTCGCCGCCTGCAAGGATAACCACGGATGCCCCCCCCCCCCCCCCCAATGCTTCAGTCCGTCCGACACACAGAATCCGGCAGCGCAAGGCTCTACATCAACGACACCACCTCCGGAACCCGCTTCCTCACCAGTGCCGACGTGTTATTACTGCCTACCACAATGACAACAGACAGCGTCTGTCCACACCACATGCTTCTCCGTGCAGTCAACCACACTCGGCTGAACTGTTCCAGCTCCTCAAATTTCACGGTGCAGTTATCTCTGAATTGTGCATTTGAGTGGACCTTTCCCATAGCAAATGTTCCTGAGCCGATCATCGGAATCGATTTTTTAACGTTTCACAAACTCTCGCCAGATGTAGTTCGTCGTGCGGTTTTTCACCATCCATCAAAAACCTTTTTCTCTTGTGCCCAGACAAGTGGTGGTAACAGTGAACATAAAGTCATTCTAGAGTGTTTAGATGCTGTGAACGAGCTCGAGCATTCTTCAAGTAAGTGGCAAAGTGAACGTGACATCCTACACCTACGTGAGGAACAAGCAAGCACAGCACAATGACTGGTAGCCTCCGAGTACGCCCTCGCAACTGCTCATCAGGTTTCCGCCTCACAGCACGACTCGCCGTCTACACCATGCCAGGTGAGTTCAAGTGCAAATTCCTTGTGCTTAGCCAACAACTCTGTTTCATGTGACTTCAACCCCCCTCGCCATTCCTATGCGAACGTTTGCAAATCTATCTGTGTGAACAATACACAAACATGTGCTGTCAGAACTGTTAGTCCCCATCCCTCTGTTAAGATTGCGCTGCCAACCTTACAGCACACGCCCTGTACCTCAAAAACATCACGCTCTAAAGGCAAAACTCCTCCCAGCTCTGTCGGCTCTGCAACGTCTCGCCGTGTTTTCAATAACAATTTCGTCAATAACAAATTCGAGCCCTCATGTGACAAATGGTCTCAGCCAACTTCTAGGGTTAATTTTGCAAAGTCCGAAAGTGTTGACCAGTGCTCCGATGTCATGCGCGTCAATGTTGCCACACCTGTTAGTTTGCAAACAATGGTGCCCCCAACAACAAATGCGACCTCTGTGCGCACTAGCTGCTGCTCAGCGACTGCACTGGCAGCCGCTACAACAACAACGGTGCCACGGCCGTTCACACGCGTGGCAGCCACGGAAGCTCGGCCTGGTGCCGCAGCCCCACCGCCATCTTGCCTCCCAGCGCCGGTGGTTCCCTCGGCCACGCGGCCGGCGGCCACGGTAGCTTGGCCTTGAGCAGCAGCTCCGCTGCCATCTTGCCGCTCTGCAACTGCATTGGCGGCCACCATATCAACAACGGTGCCACCCGCGGCTGCTCGCGTGCCGGTGGCTCCGTCAGTCACACTACCAGCCGGCATCCCAACCACGACAGTCGCTGACCTCGCGTCGGCCAGATGTGCTTTCACCGACACACTGCCGCCCGGCACGGCAAACTCGCTCGCGCCTACGGGTGCCACGCCCACTTCCCCATCCCAGCCCTCCATTGCAATTGTCACAAATGGAACAGTGCATAGGCTTTGTCTCTTCGATACCACTCCCATTTATTCCAAAACTCGTTGCCTATGTCCCGAGAAATGTGTCACGGTTGATTCACAAATTATAGTCATCTTGTCCGCTGGTGTCATCGAACCTTCTGCCAGTTGTTGGGCATCACCTATACACTTAGTCAAAAAACGCGATGACTCTTGGCGTATGTGCGGGGATTACCACAAACTTAATACTAAAACCGAAATGGACCGCTATCCCAATTCCAACATAACAGACTTCTCACACATGCTCGCTGGCACCCAAATTTTCTCGGTAATAGACTGCAAATGGGCATATCATCAAATTCCCATGGCGTTCGAGGACATAGAGAAGACGGCTATTACTACACCTATTGGCCTCTTTCAGTACTACTACATGCCATTTGGTCTAAAAAACACCACTCAAACCTGGCAGCGTTTCATCAATGAAGTCTTGCACGATTTGAATTTCTGTTTCACCTATTTAGACGACATCATAATTTTCAGCAAATCAGTTGAGGAAAACAGACGTCACTTCAATATTCTTTTAGAAACCCTTACCAAAGCAGGCATTGAACTAAACAATGAAAAACGGCAGCTGCATCTTCCTTCTGTCCAGTTCTTAGGTTACACCATGTCTACGGATGGCATTTCACCCCCCACTGACAAGATTAATTCTATCCAAAACCTCCCACAATGCACCACTTTCAAAGAACTCAGACGCTTTCTCGGTACCTTTAATTATTACCGATGACACAAGATTTCGACCCACACTTCCCCACCTCTTGCTCCTTTCCTGCCCCCTCGGGCAGATTTCAACACATACATATCGACCTCGTTGGGCCCCTTCCGCCCGTCGAGGGTTTCTGATATATTCTGTCGATCATTGAATGCATGACCCAGTGGGTGGAAGCCACCCCCTCCTCAACATCACCGCCGAGTCAGTAGCTCGCGTTTTCACCTCATCTTGGATTTCTCGCTTCAGGTGCCCCTTGGTCATCACAACAGACCAGGGCTGCCAATTCGAAAGTGCACTATTCAATGAACTTTGCATTCTCTGTGGTATCAAGAGAATCCACACTACTTCCTACCACCCGCAAAGCAACGGGTTGGTAGAGTGGTGGCACAGAACTCTTAAAACTGCCCTACGGTGCCACGACACTCTTTGGTTAGAGTCACTTCCATTCGTTGTCCTCGGCCTTCGCGCCACATACAGAGAGGATCTTCGCAGCACTGTAGTTTGTCTATGGCCAACAAGTTACCCTGCCTGGCGAGTTGGTCATTCCTTCTTCACCTCCTCCAGCCACCGAACTTCCATCACTGGTTGACCGTGTCCGCTTGATCTGCTCACAGATCAACGCACCTCCCCCAGCTAGCCATACCCCACCTGTCGTCTGCATTTGTCGCGACCTGGCGACCTGCAAATTTGTGATCTTGAGAGACGACACTGTTCGATTCCCCCCTTCAGCCCCCCTACACAGGCCCACATGAGGTCCTTCACTGCTCAGAGAACACATACTGCATTCGGGTGCATAACCATACAGTCACCATCTCAGTCAATCGACTGAAGCCGGCTCATGTTGAGTCTTCGTCCCCTCCTCCCTTCTGGTCAGGTTCCTCCTCCTCCTGCTTTAGTGTCCCATGATGGCCCATCAACTGCCCCTCCTCTGTCTCCCTCCTCCCCTGCATCTTCACTCCCCCCACCGGCCTCGCCCCCTCCCCCTCCTCTCCTCTCTCTCCACTATCTCCTGCCACCCCCTTACTAGGTTTTGCTCGCCCCCTTTGCCCTCTTGCCCGGTTTTCCAATTTATTGTGCCGGTTCCCCCTCCCTTGGCAACAGACCTTTCAATACTAGTGCGGGACCATAATTGCTGTCTGGTTTTTGTACAAGTTATATATAACTCTTTGGTCCCTATATTTTACCCCTGCTACCTTCAGAATTTGAAAGAGCATATTCCAGTCAACATCAAAAGCTTTCTCCAAATCCACAAAAGTTAAAAAACATAGGTTTCCCTTTCCTTAATCCATCTTCTAAGATAAGTGATAATGTGAGTATTGCCTTGCGTGTTCCTACTTTTCTCTTAAATCCAAACTGATCTTTCCCAAGGTCAGATTCCACCAATTTTTGCATTCGTCTGTAAATAATTTGAGTTAGTATTTTGCAACCATGACTTGTTAAACTGATAGTTCTATAATTTTCACATTTTTCTGCTCTTTATTTCTTCAGAATTGGATTCACTATATTCTTCTTGAAGTCTAAGAGTATTTGCCCTGTCTCATACATCTTGCATACCAGGTGGAAAAATTTCTTCATGACTGGCTCTCCTAACAATAATAGCAGTTCAGATGAAACATCGTCTACACCAGGGGCCTTGTTAGTGCTCTGTGAAATCCTTCCTGCAATATTACATCTCCTATCTGATCTTCCTCTACTTCATCTTCCATTTCTAGAATACTGCCTTCAAATTTATTTCCTTTGCACGATCTTTCAAATATATTCCTTCCACCTTTCAGCTTTCCCTGCTTTGCTTAGTACTGATTTTCCATCTGAGTTCTTGATATTCATACCACTGCTTTTCTTGTCTCCAAATGTCAGTTTTATTTTCCTGTAGGCAGTACCTATCTTTCCCCTAGTTACACATTATTCTATGGTCTTGCATTTCACCTCAAATCACTCCTGTTTAGCCAGTCTGCACTTTCTGTCAATCTCATTTTTCAGATGTCTGTACTCCATTTTGCCTCCTTCACTTGCTGCATTTTTATATTTTCTCCTGTTATCAATTAAGTTCAGTATCTGCTGTGTTATCCAGGGATTTCTATTACACCTTGTCCTTCTGCCTATATGGCCCTCTGCGGACTTCACTACTCTATCTGTCAGAGCTACCCATTCTTCTTCTACTGTATTACTTTCCCTAGTTTCAGACAATCCTTGGCTAATGCTCCCTCTAAAGCTCTCAACCACCTCTGGTTCCTTCAATTTGACCAGATTCCATCTCCTTAATTTTCTACCTTTTTGCAGTCTCTTAAATTTTAATTTACAGTTCATAACCAGTAAGTTATCATCAAGTCTATATCTGCCTCTGGATATGTCTTACAGTTTAAAACCTGGTTTCTAGACCTTTGCCTTACCATTATAAAGTCAATCTGGTGTCTCCCAGTGTCTCCTGGTTTCTTCCATGTGTATAACCTTCTTCCATGGTGATTAAACCAAGTATTTTTTATGATAAAATTGTGCTCTGCACAAAATTCTACCTGGCGATCTCCTCTTTCATTTCTTTTCCCCAGTCCATATTCACCTACTACATTTCCTTCTCTTTCCTTTTTCCTACTATCAAGTTCCTGTCACCATCACAATTAACTTTTCTTCTCATTTAACAGTCTGAATAATTCCTTTTATCTCCCCATACATTTCTTCGATCTCTTCATCATCAGCAGAGCTAGTTGCATATAAACTTGTACTATTGTGGTCAGTGTTGGCTTCATCTCTATCTTTGGTACAATAATGCATTCACTATACTGTTCATGGTAACTTTTCTGCATTCGTATTTTCTTATTCATTATCAGACCTACTCCTGCATTACCACCAACTTATTTTGTATTTATAATCCTGTACTTGCCTGACCAGAAATCCTGTTCCTCTTTCCACGAACTTCACTAATCCCTACTACATCTAATTTCAACCTATCCATTTCACTTTTTACATTTTCTAACCTACCTACCCAATAAAGGGATCTAACTTTCCTCACTCTGATCGGTAGAATGCCTGTATTGTGTTTTCTGATGACCACATCCTCCTGAGTAGTCCCCACCTGGAGATCCAAATGGGGGACTATTTTACCTCCAGAATATTTTACCCGAGAGGATGTCATCATCATATTTTCATACAATAGAGCTGCATGTCCTCAGGAATAGTAACCACTGTTGTTTCCCCTTGCTTTAATCTGTTCGCAGTAACTGTATGACAAAGCCACATTAGCTGACGTTACAGAGCCAGACCAATCAATCATCCAGACGGTTGACCTTGCAACTTCTTAAAAGGCTGCTGCCACTCTTTAGGAACCACCCGTTTGTCTGGCCTCTCCACATACACAACTCCATTGTGGTTGCACCTACGGTATGACTATCTGTATCATTGAGTCATGCAAGCCACCCCACCTTGGCAATTTCTGAGGTTCATTTAAATGACAGTCCAATGTTGAAGAAATTGTTTTTTGCCAAAAGGAATCCATGTACTTTAAATGTTTAAAAAAATGAAACACCATTCTTCTGGAAGGACATCAGGATCATCTTTAATATGTCATTAAAAAAAAAAAAATAAAAACCCTCTCCATTGTCTAGTCTTAGTTTGACAGACCATTTTCCAAAGGTGTAAACAGAAGAAAAGTTTTAAAAAATAGATTAATTTCACTTAGATTTTGTTGTCTGGTCAGTGTAGTCTCATGGAGTCTTGCAATTGTGTTGCACAGCACAGCTGTAACATTTAGTAAGTAGATCTTTTATCTTTCCAATGAAAACAACGTGCTGTGAAAACAAAGGTAGTTGCACTCTCGGTTAAAAAAAGGTGAAGTAAATCAAATGAGGCAAAAGGTAGTAGAGATTTGTATATCTGTAAAGAGATCAATGGGCAAAGCATAGACAAACAAAAATTACACGAAGTGAAATGTAGCTTGAGAAGGGCTATGTGAGAGGCGTTCAACAAATTCAAAAGTAAAGTTCTATGTACTGACTTTGCTGAAAATCCTAAGAAATTTTGGTCTCATGTCAAAGTTGCAGGTGGATAAAAAAAACACTCTGTGATGAAAATGATATTGAAACAGAGGATGACACTTTAAAGGCTGAATTACTAAATGTCTTTTTCCAAAGCTGTTTCACAGAAGAACATTGCACTGTAGTTCCTTCTCTAAATTGCCACACAGATTACAAAATGGCAGATATCGATATAATTGACAGAGGGATAGAAAGACAATTAAGATCGCTCAAAAGAGGAAAGGCCGCAGGACCTAATGGGATACCAGTTCAATTTTACACAGAGTACATGAAGGAACTTGCCCCCCCCCTCTCTTGCAGTGGTGCACTGTAGGTCTTTAGAAGAGTGTAACATTCCAAAAGATTGGAAAATGGTGCAGGTCATCTTAGTTTTCAAGAAGGGACGTCGAACAGATGTGCAGAACTATAGGCCTATATCTCTCTAACGTCAGTCAGTTGTAGAATTTTGGAACATTAATTATGTTTGAGTATAATGACATTTCTGGAGACTTAAGAAATCTGCTCTGCAGGAATCAGCATGGGTTTTGAAAAAGGCAATCGTGTGAAACCCAGCTCCACTATTCATCCACGAGACTCAGAGGGCCATAAACACAGGTTTCAGGTAGATGCCATTTCCTTGACTTCCACAAGGTGTTTGATATAGTTCCCCACAGCTGTTTAATGAGCATAATGTCTATCAGACCAATTGTGTGATTGGATGGAGGAGTTCCTAGATAACAGAATGCAGCATGTCATTCTCAATGGAGAGAAGTCTTCCAAAGTAAGAGTGATGTCAGGTGTGCCCCAGGGGAGTGTTAGGGGTCCGTTGCTATTCGCATTTTATATAAATGACCTGGTGGATAACATCGAACATTCACTGATGCTTTTTGCAGATGATGCTGTAGTGTATGGAGAGGTTGTAACAATGGAAAATTGTATTGAAATGCAGGAGGTTCTCCATCGAATTGACACATTGTGCAGGGAATGGCAATTGAATCTCAATGTAGACAAGTGTAATGTGCTGCAAGTATACAGAAAGAAAGATCCTTTATCATTTAGCTACACTATAGCGGGTCAGCAACTGGAAGCAGTTAATTCCATAATTTATCTGCGAGTAGGCATTGGGAGTGATTTAAAATGGATTGACCATTTAAAATCAATCATCGGTAAAGCAGATTCCAGACTTAGATTCATTGAAAGAATCCTAAGGAAATGCAGTCCGAAAACAAAAGAAGTAAGTTACAGTACACTTGTTCGCCTACTGCTTGAATACTGCTCACAGGTGTGGGATCTGTACCAGGTGGGGTTGATAGAGGAAGTAGAGAAGATCCAACAGAGAGCAGCCTGATTTGTTACAGGATCATTTAGTAATTGTGAAAGCGTTATGGAGATTACTGATAAACTCCAGTGAAAGACTCTGCAGGAGAGATGCTCTGTCACTCAGTACGGGTTTTGTCAAAGTTTCGAGAACATACCTTTACTGAGGAGTTTAGCAGTATATTGCTCCCTCCTACGTATATCTCGCAAAGAGATCATGAGGATAAAATCAGAGAAATTAGAGCCCACACAGAGGCATGCTGACAATCTTTCTTTCCGCGAATAATTCATGACTGAAATAGGAGGTAGAAGCGATAGTGGTACTCTAGTTACCCTCCGCCACACACCGTCTGGTGGCTTGCAGAGTATGGATGTAAATGTAGAATAACTAACACCATCATGCCTTAGCAAAAGATCTTGCCAAAAACTTGAAAAAATTCTGTTCCTATGTAAAATTGGTAAGCGCTTCAAAGGCTTCAATCAAGGCATTTGATCATTCTGGGGTGGTGATAGAAGACAGAAAAATGAAGGCTGAAGTTTTAAATGTAACATTTAAGAAATCATTCACGCAGGTAGACCAGGCAAATATACCTTCATTTGATGATCGCACTGACTCCCAAATGGAGGACATAGTAATAGGCGTAGCTGGTATAGAAAAGCAGATGAGAGATTTGAAAACAAACAAGTCGCCATGTGCAGAAGGGGTACCAATCCAGTTGTACAAAAAGTACTCTGTGGCTTTGGCTTCTTACTAAGCTTACATTTATCAAGAATATTTGATCCAGTGCAAAGTACCAAACAAGTGGAAAAAGGTGCAGGTGACTCCCGTATATTAGAAAGGCAAAAGAACGGACTTATATAATTACAGACCAATATCATTAACATCAGTTTATTGTAGAATTCTTGAACATATTCTCAGTTCTAATATAGTAAATTTCCTTGAGGCGGAAAAGTTTCTGTTTATACATCAGCACAGCTTTAGGGACCAGCGATCATGAGAAAGCCACCTTGTCTTTTATCTCATGACATCTTGTATGCTATGGATTTTCGAAAGGCATTTGACAAGGTGCCACACTTCAGACTGCTAATGAAAGTATAGGCATGGAATTAGATACCCAGATATGTAACTCAAAGACTACTTAAGTAATAGAACCCAGTATGTTGTTCTCGATGACTAACATTCATCAGAGACTAGAGTATCATCTGGTGTATCCCAGGGTAGTGTGATAAAACTGTTATTGTTTTCTATCTATATAAATGATCTTAGATCAGAGTGAGAAGCAATCTGTGGCTGTTTGCTGATGATGGTGTGGTATGCAGAAAAAGTGTTGTCATTGATTGACTGTAGTAGGATGACTTAGACCAAATTTGTAGGTGGTGTGAGGAATGGCAGCTAGCTCTAAATGTAGAAAAATTTAAGGTGCTGCAGACAACTAGGAGAGATAATCCTGCAATTTTTGAATATAGCATGGTAGTATGCTGCTTAATAGAGTCACAGCTGCACATCGATATGAAATACAGTGATCATATAAGGACAGTCGTGAGGAGGATGAATGGTTGACTTCAGTTTATTGGCAGAATTTTGGGAAGGTTTGATTCGTTTGTCAAGGAGACTACATATAAAATGCTTGTACAACCCTGTCTTGAGTATTACTCAAGTGTTTGGGAGCCACACCAGATGGATTTAAAAGAGGACTTAGAGGCAATTCAAAGGCGGGTGACTAGGTTTGTAACTGGTAGATTCGATCAATGCACGAGTTTTATTGAAATGCTTCAGGAATTCAAATGGGAGTCGCTGGAGGGAAGACAACATTATTTTCGAGAAACACTGTTTTAGAAATTTAAAGGGCTGTAATTTGAGGTGGACTGCAGAACAATTCTGCTGCCACCAACTTACATTTTGCATAAAGATCGCAAACATAAGATCAGGGAGAGTAGCAGTCGTACAGATGGATACAAGTATTTGTTTTTCCTTTGTTCTTTTTGGGAGCGGGACAGGAAAGCAAGTGACTAGTAATGGTACTAGGTACCCTCCACACATACCTTTGGGTGGATTCCAGAGTATGTGTGTGGATGTAGATGTAACGTCTTTACCACAGTTATTCTTGAATTGTTTATTTTCTTTAAAGCACTTAATTAAAAGATTATCACTTGCAGTTTTTTTTCCAAGATTTGAAAAGCTGACTGATCTGTCAATTGGTATAATTTCAAGGCAACTACTTTGCTCTAATTAATGTCAGCCAATATTGCTTGGCATCAGTCCTCACCTATACCAGCTGTTCATTTAAAAATGAACCTAATATTACATGGAAATTTATTAAGGTTACAAAATTTAATGAAACACATCAAAAATTAACTTTCTAAATTAAATATTTCAGTTTCTTATTGTAGCTTGTATATGTTGCATTATTCACTTGGAAATGAATTTTAAGATGTGTGGTAGTTACAATGCTTATTTTGACTTTGGTCAATGGTAACTTCCAGATGATTGAATCTGCTGTTGTTATTTTGCTAATACATGTGACAGGTAAATAAAGTTCATGTGTATTATCAGATGGTATGGTATTTTAGTAACTGTATCGTGGTGTAACTCCTTCATTTGTCTGTGATTGGGTTTTACATTGATTTGAAGTACATACTTTTATATATCTAATTATGTGTTTCTACTGTGTATTCTGTGTTGTTTGTGTGTGAGATTATTTGATTTGTTATTAGTACATCATAATGGTTCTAATAAGGTACTAGTTTTCACTGGCATATTTTTATATTTGGTTTTCATTATTACATCATATGTGACCATGTGTTGTGTAATGAAACTTTGATATTTGAATCAAATTAGCTATGTGTTGTATTTATGCAGCATGTATGTGAACTGTCTGGTTATAGTTTAGGTATTAGGTTGTAATAGCTGTTTTAAAAATCAAAGATGAGGTATAGTATGAAATGGGCCATCCTTGTGAAAGTTTCAGTATCGACACCTATGCTAATATAGCTTTGTCATAAGTAATACCGTGTGATGTAATTATGTATATCAGTGTTGTGGCACTTTATAAATATGGATAGCCTACTGGGACTGAATCATAAAGAATTATTAAGAAAAAAAATGTTACAAGGTCCTGGAGTACAGCAAGGCAGTCACCATCTTCATCATTATCTTGCTGATGTTGCATTGGAATTTGTGATGGGTAGTCAGCATCTTGGTGTTTTGTTCCCCTCTTTTACACTATAGTGACTTCATTCTCTTGAAGATGTAGAGCCCATCTGGCAAGTTGTCCTAATGGGTCCTTAAAACATGCTATCCGATGAATCAAATGATGATCTCTAAAAGCTATAAATGGCCTATCATAGAGACATTGTCGAATTTTAAGGCAGCCCAATGAACAGAAAGACTTTCACTCTGCAGTGGAGTAGCAACTCGCAGCCTTTGAAAGTGTCCTGGAAGAATATGGTAGTACCTTCTTTTTTCTATCTAAGATTTGCACCAAAAGATCACCAAGCCCATTTTCAATCCACTAGCATCTGTGTGCAACACTGTAGGTGCTCTCATGTCATACAGACCAAGAACAGGATCAGTCATCAAGCTATTTTTAGGATATTGAAAGAACCATGTTGAGATTTTCCCCAAGTAAATTTAGCATCAGCTTTTGTCAACTCCTGGAAGACTCTTGTATTTTTAGGAATAGAAAATTCTGTTATAGAGCTCACCTTCTCTGGATTAGATCACACACCTTCATTTGAAACAAAATGTCCAAGTATACTGATTTCCTTTGCTCCAGACAGACATTGTCTTGGAATAAGTTTTAGCACCTTGCGTGAGAAGTTGATGAAAGTTCTCAGCCTTTTTATTTGTTTTTCAAATATTTCAGAGAATTCTGTGGGTTCATATAAGTAACAAAGATGCATAGTCCACTTGAGGTGACATAAAAGATCAGACCAAATGGCATTACTTTAAATTCTTACAGGCCATCTGTGGTAACAAAAGCAGTGTTCTCACGATCAGCCTTGTTGACATCTATTTGCCAATATCCCGAATAAAATTCCATTTTTTTAGAAAAATATAACCCCCTCATACAGCCCAGAATATTGTTTATTAAAGGAAAAGGGTAAAAATATTTTTGGTCACCTTCTTAGGTTTCCTGTAGTCAACAGAATCACCAGCTAGCATCCTCCTTTTTGAGGAGAACTACTGGTGAAGACCATGGGCTCTGAAATGGCTGAACGATATCATCCTTCATCATTTTCTCTACCTCCTCATGATTCATATGATGTTCTGTTGCTCACATATGATATGTTCTCAGGCTGATTACCTGATGTTTGCCAGTATTAATTCATTGTTTAACCTATGATTGGCCTTGACTTGCTCTTCACTTGTGTGTTGAAACACTCAGAGAACTCTTGAGAAATGCCTTGTAGCTTCCCCTATTGGTCTGTCATGAAGTCTCGCAGCATTGGTGCATGAAGACCTTGTGTCTTAGTGGCAGCCCTAATCTCACAAACTCCTGACAAGTCCCTTCTATGAAGCTCAGCTGCTTATCAATTAACAACTGAGCACTTTCTATACACATGCTGCTTGGAAGGAGGTGTGGCTATTTGCAGCACTTAACTATCTACTATTTCCCAATTCCTTTCTTAAATGAGACAACAGAGGCTGCAACAAATATATATTTCTCCAGTGGTAAGCCACTGTTACCTCCCACAATGAGAACCATGGGCTGATGTGTTGCATGACACATGACAGTTTTGAAACAGTGACTGCAGGTATATCAACTTCATCCAGCTCACATAGCCTCTGCACTCTATGATGCCTATCTTCCTCTTGTAACGTACTTACTACTAATTATATGTGAAATTTATGATTCAATGACTGCTTTTCTGACTGTGTTAGAATGGTTCATCTGTCAGTTGTAATGTCAAGTGCTTTTACCCAGCTCAGTTATAATTTATTACTCAAGCATCTGGATATTTGTAGTTTTGTTCTAGTACTTATATTAACAATTTGATTTAGTTCATAAAACCAGAATCTTGAGGACATATACAAGAGTTTTTTAATAGGTATCCTGGATATTTTTACAAAATTCAGTGGGTGGAGGGAGGAGGTCAAAACCTATCTGGTTATTTTCTTATCTGTCCTATGTATATTTAGTCCTTAGTTTTCATATTTATGGATGTTTTTCAACAGTAATTAAATGATTTCTTTAAGCATGATCTGTTTCTTGAGCAAAAATTGGTTCAAAAATAAATAAAAGTAACTTACTTCTTCCATTAGCTGACAATACAAAATAATAACTGTAAACTTTTGCAAATAATATTTTGCATAGGCAATATTTTCTTCTTTCTCATTTTTTGGATGTCAACGAGTCCATTCAGTAGAAAGAAAAAAACATACACTGCAGATGAAGTCCTTAGTTGCTTAGACCATTGAAAATGAATGGGTGAAGAGTTAGAATTTTTGTCAGATGTATCAAGTTCAGATGAGGATGAAGAGGAGCCTGCAGACTTTCAAGGTGTACCTGGTGCTACAGAAGTACCTGCTGTTACTTAAGTACCAGGTGCTACATCTGATATAGCATTGGTAGTGCCCATTAATAATACTTCAGAATCCCACAGCTAATTGGAAAGAGATACTTTTTACTGATTCTCCAAGACCTTAGGGGATCCCCTCCATATTACACCAATAACATTTTCTTCTTACTCTAATCAAGAAATTCTTGGAACTAATAGTGAAAGAGACAAAAGCTTTTCCTTATAAATGTTCTTTGACAGTGTAAATGAGCATACCAGTATAACCTCTTGGAAGGTTACCACTATCAAACAAATAAAAATCTTTTTGGGGATATTATTCTATATTTATAAATATAAATAGAGAAATAGCCCATCAAATACAAAAATAAAAGGATTTTTTAAAATTTTCATAAATTGTATAAATACACTAATAAAAATAAGTAAATTTATAAAATAGATCGAAATATGAATCATAATGTTAAAAATGTTGTGTGAAAAGAGGACAGCAATAAGTTTTGGTATAGACAGAGGATCCCTTCTGGTTGTTGGTGGATTTGCCTAAGATGATGTCACTGTTCAGTTTGGCAGCTTGCACACACCACTGTGTATAAATTATATTGACAATGTAGTATTATTTTTTGGGTAGTATATTTTGTATTATTGCATCATTTAGGTACAGCTTAAGTTAAAAAGCAGTCAGCACCAGGTGAAAATAAACCACCAATGGATTGTCTCGAACATGTTAAGTTCAAGTACTTAGTTGAAACTTTATCTCTGTGCCTGTTCACTCCTTAACACTTTATAGGACAGTGGTCAATATATTGCCCACCTACCATAAGTGCAAAACAGTGAACGTTGTTCTTTGCCTTCCTTCTTTTCATCCATTTCATTCTAAATAACAAGTTTACCACTGGAATTTGTAATATTTCGTAGTGTTTGTAATGCTTTATTGTTTAAATATTTTAATGTGTTCAATTTTTGAAATTCAGTAAATTATTTAATAAATTGTATTTTCTTTGCATTCCAAATGACATTTTTTTAGTTATCTATTCCAGATATAATTAGGTGATCTTTTAAATGACCACCATCCACAGTAGTCTAAGCCTCATCCAAAATGGATAATTGTCTGTACATCAACACCTATTTCTTCCTTTCATTTCCAAGTTAAATGAATATAAAATAATTCTGACTATATTACATGCCTATATAAGTCAAATTGTATGCAATAAAAATATTACCTTTCAAATTTTCATGTTTTGTCCTATAAAGGATTAATGGTAACACAATGCAATGACTAACACCATTAATTATTTCATTGTTTGTATCACACATAGAAATATGCTGCATATTACTACAGTTTGTAGCATTGTGGATGACACAATAAAACAAAAAAGGAAACATAGAACTGGTGCCATGCTAATGATATTACACATTTTAATTTAAGTATTTTTGCTTTATAGATTCAGAATGTGCCAAATGAAGTGATGAATCTTGATGCACTTCAAGTCTGCTTGATGGATGACAATCAGCTGACAGTCGTTCCAACTGGTCTAAGAGAGATGCATTCTTTAAGGTATGTTGTTAATGTTTAGATTGCTACAGCTCTGATCGACTGCCACTAGCAATTACTCTTTTTCATATTGTAACTGAGGTAATTAATTATTATTCTATTTTGATAAAAAGAAGTCATAATCACTGTACAAAATAGTGTGAATATTTCTGTGCCTTGTTTATTTTAATAACTGTCTACACACATTCTCTCTTTTACTTCTTTGCTTGTTGCAGAATGAATATTATCTAATGTTTGCCAAATATAACTTTTTCATGAACCTTTTAGTGTCTTACTTGTGATGTATCATTGATGTTCAGCGAATAAACAAAACTTATGTGTTAAGACACTTTTTTCATAAGAGCCAGAATATTTTGGGTTGATGGTAAATGCAATTGTTGTGGTTTTGCATGTGATGTTCAACAAGGCTGCTGTGCGACTCCATGCAACTGACTGTAGGGGTGCTGCTCTCAGTACAGTCCTATGGCTGGGCCAGAAAGAACACCGCTATGTGGACAGTTCCTTCACAACCACTGTAGCAAAATATCAATTAGTTTCTCAAGTGTGTTTTGTTATGTATGCATTTCGGAAGTGGAAATAAGGATTGTTTAAAGTTACTACATTAAATTGGCGATGAGGATGGGATTTCCATCTCTTCAAGTAACATGAATGTTAGTGATATGGCAACTCTTGAGCAGGTGCTATGCAACTTAATCAGCTTCTCACCACTGCTATATGCGAGTTCGTTTCTGTCCACACCAAAAGCCACCTCTCACCGTTCAAAATTCCCACTTTTCCCCCATATGATGAGATGGCAGAAGACTGGATAGACTACAAGAAATGCCTTCAGCAAAATTTCATTGCTCTCAGCATTGCTGATTAACAAACTTGTTAGTATTTATTCATTTCATGGATTCTGTCAAAGTTGTGTCAACTGTTGTCTCAAATAGCACCATTCAAAGAACCTTCCTCATTGTCATTTGATGATATGTGTACTCTTCTTTCAACATATTTTCATAAACAGACACATGTCATCGCTTCTCTATAGGTCTAAGAAAGAACTTGGGCTACTGAATTAAAAGGACTCAGTCACAAATGTCAATTTTTATCAGAAATTCACATAGAATCATATTCTGACGCTATGGTTAGGGATGCAGTTTTGCATTCTGTGCTGGATAAAAAAGTATGACAATGAGCTCTTCAGTTAGATAAACCCATGTTGGATGGAAAATAGCTCAGTCCTTTGAAATTACTTGTGTCACAGGCACTTAATTAGAGGCATGGGGTGACATCAGTGAGATACAGTCAGGTCGGGTAGATGATGAAGTGCCAGGCACTAGCGCCAACGAGGATGTTGCTGCAGTAAACAGCATCAGCCAGGCAGTCAACACAACATGAAGCAGCCGAATAGAGGTTTGCGTTCTTTTCCTCCTGCCCTCGTTTCACCAAACATGCTTGTGAATATTGTCCACCAATGTAAAAAGAAGAGACGTGTTTCATCCGTTTGCAAGTCAGAAAAAGTACATGATTTGCATGACGGTGTAGCTGATTATGGTTCTCTACTGTATGTAAACTGTATGTCCCCTCATTCCGGCAAACTTTACCTTGCTATGCAAATACTGGGAAAGGCAGTGAGGATGCAGGTGAGCACTGGCAAAGCGGCCACTATTATTAACTCACAGATGTATTTAAGACTGGGTTCTTCACCATTCTCAG
The DNA here is from genome assembly GCA_026315105.1 of Locusta migratoria. NCBI lineage: Eukaryota > Metazoa > Arthropoda > Insecta > Orthoptera > Acrididae > Locusta > Locusta migratoria. The sequence goes on along the minus strand of CM048755.1, from coordinate 74,999,099 downwards.
CCATAACATGTCACCTATACACTTATAATCAGCAGAAGATTTCACTTCTGGGTCAATTTGATGTAGATATTTCCTACAAATCTGTTGTGCACACTTTCAGTGTGTTTGTTGTTGACAGTAGTGGCACTGAGAATTTATTTGGGTACAACAACTTTTGCATTTTTGGATTCTCAATGGATAACACAGTGCACATTGTCTCTGATGACATACATTATGCTCAGCTTGATTCTTTATCAGAGGCCTATTCCACAGTCTTTTCTCCTGGTCTTGGTTGTGCCACCTGAAAACCATGAATTTCACATTCAGTTATGTGCTGCATCATCTGTATTTCACCACAGTCACAGTGAGGATCATCCACATAGCCCCATTGGGCATCAGCTCATTGCACTGTCCAACATCAGTTTTCAGTCTGTTTAATGCCACCCAGGTTCTACGAGGGACATTTAAGCCAGGAACCCCATCTGCTGGGTTCTTGATGAGGTGACCATTGTTGACATTTGCCTGTTGTGATAGGTGTTTCCATTCTGCTACAGTGTCACTATTGTTGAAGAATGGTATCAGAAGGGATATCTTCATTTTACTCATGTCTGGCAATGCAGATCGACATATATTGGACATGTGGAGTCAGCAGCACTTTTTTGCATTTCTCTCTAGATTGTATGTTGTCTGTAGAGTGAGGGAGGTTCAATGTTTGCTAGCACAGAGAGCCATGGTATTTGGGTAGGCCTCATTGTTCCAATTATTGTTCATAAGGTGTCATTTAGGCAAACATCTATTTTGCTCATGTGAAAACTGTTGGCCCACATAGGAGCACAGTATTCTCCAACACTGTAGGCTAGGGACAAAGAGAAAGTGCAAAGTATAATAGCTTTTCTTCCCCAAGTAGAGCCTGCGAGTTTCTGGATAATATTGACTCTGCCTCTGAGTTTTTGGGCTGACGTTATGCCAGTGTTCTTTGAATGTTTAGCTGCGGTCTACTTTAACAATCAGGCTTTTGGTGCCCCTGCTATATTCAAGTGCAGCTGCCTGTCTGCTTGTCTGTTGTTCAGGTACATCACTGTGCTTACTGTTTTTGACACATTAAGATTCAGATGCCAGATTCTGTAGTATATATGGAGTTGCACAAAGTCAGAATTAAGGCCTGATTCCAATTGTTTGAATGATTCACCCTGCAGAGCAATAGTCAGGTGATCAGCATATGTGAACTTCTTAGTTATTCCTTAATTTGAGTTCCAGAATATCGGAAATGTACAAATTAAACTGCAAAAGAGCTAGCAGAGAGCCTTGTGGCAGTCCATTATTGAGGAATAAGGGTTTGCTTGTTTATCCATAAAGTTATACTCTGTACTTTCTTGTAGATACTATATAATAAGAGGTTTAATGTTTTCTTATATTTAAGTACTTTGTCAATCTTATACAATAATTCTTTAAGCCATACTGCGTCATATGCAGCTGAAAGATCTATAAATACTACACTGGTCTTTTTCTTGTTCTGAAAATAATGTTCAATATGCGTACTTAGTGCCAGGACTTGATTGCAACAGCTCGTCTTCAGTCTGAAACCAGATTGCTCCATGAGTACTGCTGAATCTATTAGGAGAGTCACTCTCTTTAGGAGAATTCTCTCAAAAAGTTTGTACATCACACACAGTAAAGAGATAGGTCGGTAGATCTTGGGATACCTCTTGTTCTTTCCAGGCTTCAAGATAGCTATTATCTTCAATACCTTCCTTTTGTTTGTTTCCATTCTCAGAGCCATTTGCATGTTCTTGGACCTAGGTTATTTAGAAACTCCAGTACAATTCCATCAGGTCCTGCTGCTTTCCTTGATTTGATGTCATTTGTTTAAGTTGTCAACTCTTCTTCAGAGACAGTGCTCACAATATTTGACTGTTCTGTGCACTTCTGAATAGCCTCTGCCATAAATTTTTTGAAGTCCTGTTTTGTTGTGGCCCACTCCCCTAGCAGTGTTTCCATGTGATGAGAAGATGAGCAAAACATGAAGTGAATGTCACCCTGAAGTGATGGCTGAATGTACCGTACCTCCCAGTCCCACCAGATGCACTACTTTAGGGCAGACTTCTATGCCACAGTAACACAGAAGTTGATCCCAAGATATGACATTTGTCTCAGTTCTTTTGGAGTCTATGCTGAAAATAGCTCAAATATTGCTTTACCTGTTACCAATAAAGCTTTTCATGTAACAATCCTTATTGTTTTGTTTTAAAATCATGGTGTTGGTTGTTGTAGTCACATCCTAGTTCATGAACCACAGGCCACTTATGAGTAACCAAGTAAGTGCTCCTGACAGTTGGGATACGAGTTACTTTGGAATAATGTCAGACATCTCTGACATATTCTGAGTCATGGCCACCTTTGTGCTCAGACAGTAAAGGATATCAAATCCAACAGTTAGTCCTTCAACCATGAGGGGTAAAACCCAATGGGAGCCTGGGAAAGTAAGGCTAGCAACCTGCTTCCCCGGTACTCAATATGATGCTGGCAACAATCAGATTAAAATCCTTGGACCTTTGTCGGTGACGGAGCTCCACATCTAATTTACAGACCAGGGACTCCTCAGATACAACTTGGCAAACGACCTGGAATGAGATGGGGATCTGTTAATATCAATGGGGACTACACTGGGATGGAGATAGTTAGATGTTTTACCTGTTAGTGACATTAGGTTAAGGGGACAGAAAGACGATGAAGTAATTGCAATAAGGTATTTAAATGAATGACTGATATGGATAGATTTGGCTATCTCCAGCAAAAATGTCAGGATTGTGTCAGCGTATTCACCCTGTGAAGGGACAGATCAAGATGAGATGGACAGATTTTACGACACACTCTGTGATGTAGTTGTTAGAGTAAAGCACAAGGAAAGTATTTTGCTCATGGGTGACTTCAATGCCAAGATAGGAAATGAAACAGAAGGGTATTAAAAGGCTATGAGTAAATTTGGAGAGGATATGGAGGCCAACGGGAATGGAAAACAGATCTTGGATTAGTGTGCCAGTATGAGCTTAGTTACCACAAACTCTTTTTCTAAGCATAAGAATGTTCACTGATATACTTGGAAAGGCAGGGGAACCAGATCTGCCTTTGACTATATTGCCGCGAGAACCCAAGTTAACAGACTGCCAGCATGGCTCAAGGGATAGCATCATGGATTGCGGTGCTGAAGGTCACCAGTTCAATCCCGTCCACTGGCAAAAATTTATTTCTTTATAATTAACATTTCCAGAATTTTCTAGATGTTTTTTATGTTCACTTGTAATTTCTACTTGTTTCTTATGTTAACTATTCTTCTAAATTCTGGTAAATTGTCTGTGTATAAATAGCAGAGCGCTCTGCCCGAGAGGCAGTCAGTGGTGCATGTACATTTCAGTTTGCAATAAACTTGCTTTCAGTATAAGTGCTGTGTACAGTCAACAACCCTTCCTTTGAAGTCAAGCCTGTTTCCATTTCAATGCGACATTGTTTGGTGAAGGTGCCGGGTATCCTCTGCAACAGCTGTGTCACCGTGGCTCCGATTAGGCAATGTAAACTTTTATGTGGTCAGCCTTCCACCTAGACATGATTTAATCTCAGATTCATGTGTTAACATCGAGCTAACAGCCACAAACAGAAAATTCGAGAAGATATGTAGAAGTACTAAAAATGCTACATATGTGAACATAAACAATGTTAGCAGTGAATATTTCACAAGACATGGTCTCCATAGAAACGTTAAAGGAAAAAGGGAAATGTGTTTGGAAATCCTGAGGAAGATGAAAGATGGGTACTCCTTGAAGAACACCACAATCCCACTCCCAGGAAAAATTGCATCAGAAGAAAATAGTTCAGTGTCATCTTTGGGAAAAACATCAGCTGATGCAGTTAAAATAACATCCACAGTTGACATAACTATGTCAAACCCATCACCATCAGCGGTAGATACTGAAACAGCGCCTCCAGAAGCGAAAGCAGAAGCAGATTCAAGTGACATCTCTACCGGTACATCTATAGAAGTAGCACAAATGAAAACAGCAGCAGCTTCAGATCAAATAAAGAAACGACAGGTAACACTCCAAAAATCGTCAAAAACAACAACATTAAGAAGTTCACAGAGGATGCAACTAAGACCGAGAAGAATGGCAATTCAAGACAAGGATTTTTTATGGTGTCGTCACAGAACAAGGAGAGAGCTGATCCATATGTGAGTAACCCAGTTTCATGCCATTCAGATGTAAACTCCAAACAAACTCTGAAGATTGTACACCAAAATGTACAATCACTAACAAACAAAGTAGATGAAATAAATGTACTTGTAAATAATGAATGGAAGGATGTTTCTGTGTTGTGTTTTTGTGAACATTGGTTACCAAATGAGTACTTTCATAGTTTAAAAATAATAGACTTTACCCTTGCAAGCAGCTTTTGCAGAGTAAAGTCAAACCATGGCGGAACTTGTATATATGTCAAACAAAATGTGAAGTGTCAAAATTTAGTCTCTGTATGCAAGTTAGGTTGTGATATAGATTTTGAAATATCAGCTATTGACTTACTGGCTGAAAAAACTATTATTTTATTTGTGTACAGACCTCCTGCTAGCAATATAAGTGTTTTTTTTTTTTTTTTTTTTTTTCAAAAAATTAGACCTTGCTCTAGGACAACTGAAGACAATTGGGAAAACATTGGTACTCTGTGGGGATTTTAACATTGATTTTCTAAGCCAAAGCTCTCAGAGAGATAAGTTCCTAAATATAATGAAGGCCTACAATCTGTATATGACGGTTAATTCTCCAACCCATATAACAAAAACTAGTGCCACTTTGATTGACCAGGTATGTGTAAACATGGAGAATTGCACCTCAGAAAACTTCAATACTGGCTATAGCAACCATTTATCACAGGTATTATGTATACCTATTAAACACATTTCAGCGAGTCTTAAAAATATTACCTTTAAAAGAAGCTATAGTCAGAAAAATATCGAACACTTCCATTACCTAATTAGTAAACTATCCTGGACTAATGTTTATGAAACCCCTAGTACTGATCAAAAGATGGAAATTTTTTTGAATGTTTTCAGGCATAATTTTAATATAGCCTTCCCAAAAAAGAAAGTTATTTCCAGAATAGATAGGTTCAATAACTGGATTACACCAGCTATTCGGGTCTCTTGTAGAAGGAAAAGAGAACTCTTCATGCTCTCAAAAAATAACAGCAATCCTGATTTCCAGAGTTATTTCAAAAAATACAAGTCAGTTTTAAGACAAGTAATAAAAAATGCAAAAATTAAGGTAAATGATAAATATATTATGGAGTCATCAAACAAAACCAAAACCATGTGGAAAGCTGTGAGGGATCTTACGGGTAATAAAACAACACACAAAAATATTGAAATATTGCAGGATGGAGAAACTGTCACACACCCAAAGGCAGTTGCAAACTATTTTAATTCTTACTTTGCAACTATTGCTGATACATTAGTAAAAGAAAAATTTAGAAACCCACCCAATACAACATTACACGAACCTTCGCATACTGGAGTAAATAATGTTTCCATGTTTTTGAATCCAGTAGGCCCATCTGAACTTCTAAATACTATTAATACACTGAAGAACAATTATTCGGCTGGTTTAGATGATGTCCCAGACTACATTATTAAAATAACAGCAAATCTTCTACTCCTCCCCTTGTTAGATATCTGCAATTCTTCTTTATCGAGTGGTGTTTTCCCTAAACAGCTAAAACGAGCAAAGGTTGTACCACTGTATAAAAAAGGAGATCAGACCTGTATGAGTAACTATAGGCCAGTGTCACTACTGTCAGGATTTTCAAAAATTATCGAAAAACTGTTCCTTTCACAACTAACCTCATTCTTCACCAAAAATAATATTATTTCTGAATGCCAACATGGCTTCAGACCTCAGTGCTCAACAGAAACAGCCACTTTCAATCTGATAAGTCGTGTATTAAATGCAGTGGACAATCACAAAAAAATCTCAGGTTTATTCTTAGACCTTACAAAAGCTTTCGATGTCATCGATCATTCTTTACTCTTGAGAAAGCTTGAGCGTTATGGTGTGAGAGGTGTTCCAAATGAGTGGATTAAATCATATTTGGAAAATCGCTCACAGATGACTGAAATAAAGCATATTGATGGATATGAACTCCTGACACACCTTTCAGAACCATGCATTGTGAGTCATGGCGTTCCACAGGGCTCAATTTTAGGTCAATTTCTTTTCTTGGTGTTCATTAACGATTTCCCACTACACGTTAGGGGTCCAGAACCAGTACTGTTTGCCGATGACACTAGTCTACTGATTGAAGCGAATGATGAAGAAAATCTTACTGCATCTGTAAAGGACATTGCAAAGGATGTGTATGAATGGTTTAGCAGAAATAAACTAATAGTAAATCCTCAGAAAACAGTACTCATAAATTTCCATACAGATCAGAATAAAAATGTTGTACAACCAAAAGTATGTATGAATAACCAAAATATTAGTGCTGCTTCTGTAACAAAATTTCTTGGGATTCACATTCAAGAAAATCTCAAATGGAGCACTCACATTGCAGCCCTAAATTCAAAATTATCCAAAATGAGGTATGTATTCAAAATTATCTGCAACAACACTTCTGCTGATACAGTTAGGTCTGTATATTTTGCACGAGTACATTCACTACTGAGATATGGTATCATTTTCTGGGGAAGTGCTCACCAGACCATAACCGTTTTCAGGAGGCAAAAATCAATCGTAAGATTAATGAAACAAGCTAGCAGCAGAAAATCCTGCAAACCTTTCTTTAAGGACCTGAAAATCCTACCCCTTCCCTGTGTATACATTATGGAAGTAGTCATGTTTGTAAAAAAAAGTCTACTGAGGAGAAAAAATCAATTTTATCAAAATAATATTCTCCATGATTACAGTACAAGGTCAAACAATGACATACACATTAATCACTGCAACACCACATTGTGCCAGAAAGGGGTATATCATGCAGGCACAAAATTGTACAACAGATTACCCAGACACATGAAATCTTCTCCTGACCTACAAAACTTCAAAAAGTCTGTGACAGCATACCTCCTAGACAACTGCTTTTACTCTGTCTCAGAGTATCTTATGCATGAGGATATGTAATTTTGTAACTGTTGTAATAAGTTTGTAAGATTCATTGTGTACCAATCTCATTATTAATTATGTAAATCTAGTTATTTTGAAATTTAAGTAATATGTGTATCTTCTACAAATTGTAAAGCCAAAAGATAAAATTTTATGTCCAATATCTTGTGTACAACATATGTACTGAAATAGATTATAAGGACAAATAAATAAATAAATAAAAGCCATCACTTACACGGACTAGAACCGGAATACAAGGATTATACCAAGTACATCCTTCCGAAAGTCCATATCATCAGAAGAACCGTGGACACGAAACCAGCAGTAAGCCAGCTGCACATCAGACACTGTCGGTGTTCTCTGGAGACGCTGGACAGGATCCCAACAAATGGCTAAAAGGGTTTGACCGAGTCGCCAAGTATAACAGGTGCTTGGCCAAAGTTTATTTCTACCAGGATGGAACAGCCCCAGCAATGGTTTGGAAACAAGGAAGAGAAGCTGAATGACTGGGAAACATTCCAGACAGAACTTATGAAGACATTTGGAGACCGCCAGCAACAAATCCGCTCGGCGGAAGAACAACTAAAGAACCGGGCCCAAGGACATGGTGAGCCGACAAAGTCGTACATACAGAATGTTTTGGCCCTGTGTAACATAGTCAATCTGAATATGCCTGAGGCCGACAAAATCGCACACCTGATGAAGGGTATTACAGAAGACATGTACCAAGTTCTTCTGGTAAAAGACATTGCTATGGCGGAAGAGTTCATCAGGTGGTGCCAGCGTATTGAAGAGATGCAACAAAGGAGTGTTGCACAAAAGAAGTATGACAGACTTTATTACTTTTTTACTTTATTACTTTTTCTGTGTAGTTTACCAGTCATGACTGGACAGATCGCATCAAGATTATATACATACATACATACATATACATATATATATATAAAAGAAAAAAGTTTACAATTTGGACATATACAACATAAACATTATCATTTTGTCCAGTCACTTTCGTTACTGTTGAAAAATTCACCAATTGAGTATAGTGGGTGCTCTTTCAGGTCCCGTCTAATTTTCCTTTTGAATGGTTCTGGTGGCAGGGATTGCACTTATTTTGGCAGCGAGTTAAACATTTTCAGTGCAACCATTGTAAAACTGTCTTGTGTTCCAGTCAGACAACAGCTTGGTATGTCAATGCTGCTCTTGTTACGGGTGTCATGGTTATGTATATCTTGCCTCATGCTGAACTCCCCTTGGTTTTCTTTTATGCTGATGAGGCATAAAAACACATACTGGCTGAAGATCATCATAATACCTAACCATTTGAATATTGGCTTGCAGTGGTCCAATCTTTTGCTTGATGTAATTATTCTGACAGCCTTTTTTGTAGCATTAACACATCTTCACAACCTGCAGCATGTCCCCATAGCAGTAGGCCATAATTAATATGGCTATGAAATAGTTCATAATACACTGTTACAAGGTATTGGTCAATTAATGTACCTTTAAGCCTTGTCAGAAGGAATATTACATGGGAAAGCTTGGAGCATCCATATTCTCATGACAGCCAATGTTGCTGAGGCTGCATATAAGATGTTGTGTTTTTCCTTCATTCAATTTCATTTTATTTTTGATGAACAATTCTTTTGGGTTTTCAAAGAGGTGGCCTGTTGCTTGAAGCTTGTGTTGCAGTTTTTCCTTTGGCAAAAAGAGTGGTGCCATCAGCAAACTGTAACATGTGGTTGTTACAGCCCATATCGTTAACATATATTAGGAACAGGAGAGGACCTATGACGGACCCTTGGGGTACTCCATGTTCCAACTTTTGTTCTTGTGATAAGGCTCTGTGTACTGACACCACCTGCTTTCAGTTTACCAGATAAGATTGGAGAGTTGCCAGAACAACACCTCCAACACCATAACAGTTTAATTTATTGACGAGTATCTTGTGTGAGATGCAGTCAAATGCCTTGCTCAGGTCACAGAGTGCCACACTTTCTCTATCTTCAAATACCTGTCTTATCTTTCTAGTCAAGTCCAGTGCTGCCATAAATGTTGACTTTCCCTTGCAAAAACCATGCTGTGTGTCCTCGAAGAGCCTATTTTCTTCAAAATAATTTTGCAATTGATGTTTCATTACAGACTCCATAGCTTTAGCTAGGATGGGGATTATTGAAATGGGTCTGTAGCTGGACACTTCACATGGATCACCTTTTTTTGTAGACTGGTACTGTCCTTGCCAATTTCAGGAATTCTGGAAAGCCACCAGAGGATAAACATTTGTTAATTACTATGGCTAGTGGTTGGGCAAGCTCTGGAATTATTTTCTTTAGCACTGTGCAAGACATGCCATATATATCTGCACTCTCTGAATGCTTATATGATCTCACTATTTTTATTATGTCCTTAGGGTGCACTTCCTTCCAGTTTACAATTCTGTTACAGCATTCATTTTTTATATCACTTGTGAGACGTAAGCTTGAGTCTGGAATTTCACTGACAGTATCCTTCGCTATCCTAATGAAGTACTGATTGAAGGCATCGGGACTACAGGAATTAAGGAAGAAGTAGGCTTCTTCCTGTGCTCATTTACTAGATTCCAAGCTGCTTTACATGGATTGTGAGCCTCTTTGATGAACTTCTCATTATATTTCTCTTTTGCTTCCTCCATTTCCTTTCTGTAAATTCTCTTAGCTCTTGAGTATTTACAGTGAAGCAGATCTTTAGTTGGAAGATCTTTAGCTGTCTTCATACAGTCCCTGAACATTATTACAATGCATTTAATCTGTCTAGCTCAGGAGTATACCACATCTTTGTTGTTATAGGTTTGTCTCTCCCTTTTGATTTGTCTGCAGGATCCTTCTTGTGGATTATTGGAAACAAAACATCAAATTTTGTTTTTAATGTTTGGAACAGACATTCAAATGAGTCACTAGCTCCCAGTTCTGCAATTTTCTGCTGCCAGTTCACACCAGACAGGATGGTTTTTAGGTCATTTAATCTGTCTTCTTTGATAACACTTCTACTGAATGTGTAGCTTGAGTGCCATGTGCTTGGTTGTAGTTTATTGTTGCCATTCATACTGATTTCCATTACCAATGCACTGTGGTCTGCAATCATTGGTTCAACTACATCTATATTATAATCCCAGGTATTTAGGTTGGTGATAACTGTATCTAGACAAGCATCACTTTTTGTTGGGAGTCGGTTTGCTACAAATAGTCCATAGCTGTTTATTAAGTTCATGAAGACTCTCTCTTTGATACTTCTATCACCTATATGCATGTTGAAGTCACCACATAATGCAATTTTAGATTTAAGGCATGTTAGGTAAGACAAACAGTTCTCCATTTGTGAAATAAAGTTTTCAAAATTACCGTCTGGTGAGTGGTACACAGAGATAATAATGAGATCAATATTTGTTAAGACTATTGAAGCCAATTCAAGATCTAGGTCTGTAGAGAAGCTTTTTAGATCTATTTCCTTTACACTAAGATTTTTGTTTGCATACACAGATACACCACCATGAATTTTAGTTGTTCGATACCATGCATTTACCACATTCAAATATTCAATATATCTGTAATAGTCACCTTCCGCTTCAGTAAACCAGTGCTCACAGATACATAATACATCTGGTTTAACATCATTCTACAAAGAATGATAAAAAGTCCATTTTGGTTCTTAAACACTGCACATTAACAAATGCAATAACTAAAGGCATATGACAGTCATCTCTATTGTTATTTCTTTTTAATAATCTAGGGACCTGGTTTTCACTGTCGGGGTCTATTTTATTGGGGCACTGGTCGATCTCTGGAATAAAAAACGCATGATTACAATGTTCTTTGGCCATATAGCAGTGTCCATTACCTTGTCCTTTAGATGGAAGTCAACACTAATCTTGAAGCTATTTTTCATACCCTTGTTTCTAGTTTCTTGACTTGAAAGTTGCTGTATCCTGGAAAGATTTTCTCAAGAAATTTGGTTACATTTTCAGTTGTTGTACCATTTTTCACTTTTCCTAAATGGAACCAGGCTCTTTTCTCTCCATATAGCATTCCTTGCTCATCACCAGTGCCTATTATCAGATTTTTTCTTCCTGTGGTACTTGAATTTCTGATTTCTGACAGGCACTGTGGCAGAAGCTTGTGGTTGGGCTATTGGTATTTCTTTCTCTACAGTTTTCTGGAGCACAGTTTTGTACAGCATTTTTGGACATGCATATGTCTTCTGTGTAATTTCGTGCGTATTGTTGGTTTGTTGTTTTGCTGTAGTGAATGTATTTTGTTGATTCACACAACGAGCAATTTTCCTGTAATGAACATCACTCCAATTTGTATCTGTATTGGAATACTCCCAAATGTAGTCCCTATAGCCGTTGTGGAAGACCAGCATGACTTCGCTTCTCTCGTATGAAAAATTGTGAGAGCAGAATTACAACAATTTATGGCAGCCGGGACTATTACACCGAGTGAGCATCAGATTATGGCCATGGATGTAAGCCCTATAAATCATGAGGAAGCCGACGGCGCTGAGGAAGAGGTATTCCAGACATTAGCACCTGTCCGCCCCGCCAGTCGCACCTGACGTGAAGAATGGGATCGCCCTGCTATGACTTACGCCGCAGCCGCTAAATGGCAGCCTATGAACCAACCAGCACGGCCACAACCAAGTCTCCCAGCAACTATGTCACCCCGCAGAAGAACAGACGTCTGGAGAACAGAAGACAACACACCACTGTGCTTCCACTGTGGGCGTCCTGGAGATGGCTTACGCTACTGCAGAGAGAGAAGGCGAGTATTTGACGATTATTTTGCTGCAAGATGTCAGCCATCAGAGCAGTTTTATCCCAGGCAATCACCTGCTGATGAGTTCAGTATACCTATGGAAAGAAGCCCATAGCGTACCCAGGACGAGATCACTCCCCGACGCGCCGCTGCCATTCACTGTTGCAGTACAGAGGTACCAGCCGCTCCCCTAGCTGCTGCGCCCAGGAAAACTAAGCGAGGCAACCATCTATGGAGGTGAGGCCACCACAGATGAAAATTCTCCACATTCGCTAAGATATGGCGAAATCTCATCAACGTCATAGTCGACTGCCAACCTGTCCGAGCACTGGTTGATTTAGGACTTTCTTTCTCTGTATTGTTGGGTAATCACCACTGCACACTAAAGAAGACAATGTTCTGTGATATGGGGGTGACTGTGCTGAAGGTCGCAAATGGAAAGTACGTCCAGCCAGATGGAACTTGTGTTGCAAGAATAATCATCAACAACAGGACCCAGCCGTTTGAATTTGTTGTTTTAACAGAATGTAGTCATAATGTCATCCTCAGATGGGACTTCCTTCAGGCATCCCAAGCTATCATTGACTGTGAAAAATCTGAGCTGCAAATTGAGGAAGTCGTTCCCACGGGTACTCTCTGGGAAGTTATTTGCCATTGACACTGTGATGATACTGCCATTGACAATGAGAAGAGTTGCAGTCACAAACACAGATGACTGGTTAAACTGTGAAGTGCTTGTTAATAGTAAAAAGTTTATCAGGCTCACCAAAGAAATTTACATACCAGCAACTATCATAGCATTACCGGTGGTGGAGGAGAGATTTGGATCACTAATTGTCACGAGCAGTCACAACTTATCCCCAAAGGAATGTGTATTGGGACCGCTGAACCAATCCAGGATGGTGAGCTCAATGTCATCAACGAAGGCCCATGCTCTGCTGTTAGTACAGACAACACGCTGGAGCAAACAACCATGGAACTGCCAATAGGGCCCGGATTGACCAGCGGGTGTTAGCTACACTACACCAATTTTCACGTGCATTCACACCTCAGCAGGGGAAAAGTCAGAAAAAACAGCCCACGATAAGGCACTGTATCAATATTGGGGATCATCCACCAATTAGCCAGCGTTCATATAGTGTGTCACTAGCCTAAAGACGGATAATTCAGGAGGAAGTGCAGAAGATGTTGCAAGATGACATTATTCAACCTTCAGAGAGCCCTTGGTCATCTCCGGTGGTCCTCGTAAAGAAGAAGGATGGCACATGGCGATTCTGCGTCAACTATCAGTGGCTGAACAAAATCACAAAGAAAGATGTCTACCCATTGCCGCGCATTGACGACACCTTAGACTGCTAGATAGGCGCTACATACTTCTCAATTATGGACATGCAGACAGGTTACTGGCAAATTAAGGTTGACGAAGCTGACAGGGAGAAGATGGCTTTTACTATATGAATTCAAAGTAATGCCATTTGGATTATGTAATGCCCCCGCCACATTTGAACACATGATGGACAACTTTCTTTGAAACCTTAAGTGGATGACATGTCTTTGCTGTTTAGATGACATTGTCATTTTCTTGAAAACATTTGAAGAACATCTGAGTCGCCTGTCAACTGTGTTGAAGTGTGTTCAGAATGCAGGACTCCGCCTCAATCTAAAGAAGTGCCTCTTCATCGCCAAAGAGATAAAAATCCTGGGGCACCTAGTCAACGGAGATAAAGTTAGGCAGTCACAGAATTTCCAACTCCTCAGCATATTCGTGATGTGAGAAGTTTTTTTGGGCTGTGCTCATACTACCAACGTTTCATAAAAGGATTTTCTAACAAGGCACATCCATTGCAAGAACTTCTGCAGGGGACGCCAAGTTTTACTGGGATGAGACGAAAGAAAGAGCTTTCCGGGCACTTAGGGAGGCGCTAACTTCCGCAGCAGTTCTAGTCTTGTACAATGAGAATGCAGAAACGGAACTTCACACAGACGCCAGTGGTTATGGGATTGGTGCAGTGCTTGTACAAGTTCAGGAAGGTGCTGAAAAGGTAATAACCTATGCATCAAGAGTAAAGAATTTCTCGCAGTTATCCAGGCTATCAACAAGTTCCTGACGTATTTATTCAGTAAACCATTCACCGTTGTGCCAGACCACCATTCTTTGTATTGGCTGACTAGTTTGAAGGATCCATCAGGTCGACTAGCAAGATGGGCACTAAGACTCCAAGAGTACGGTGTCACAGTGGTATTCAAGAACGGGCACAAACACAAGGATGCCGACTGCCTTTGGAGAAATCCATTAGTGGAACACAACAGCAGGAATGAAATTTAAGCCCTCACTGAATTAGATGACGTTACAGCTGAACAGAGGGAAGATCCAGCACTAATAAAAACGATAGAGGCCTTGGAGAAAGGAGAACCGACCAATGGAGAGTTCCAAATTACAAACGGAACATTGTATAAGAGCAACTATGATCCACTGGGCCCCAAATGGCTACTGGTCATTCCAGCTCTTGTCCAGCCAGCTATTCTCAATTATTTCCACGATGCTCCAATATCCGGTCATCTGGGATTCGTGAAGACCCTAGACAGAATCAGAAGCAGGTATTACTGGAAAGGTCTCTACCGATCTTCCAAGCACTGTGTGAGTCACTGTATTCCACCAAGTTGGGATCAATCTTTTAGGGAGGTTGCCGAAGTCGACAACCGGTAACCAATAGATAATAGTCTGCAGTGACTACCTCACACGCTACACTGCCACCAAAGCTGTGCCGACTGCAGAAGCTCCAGAGATCGCAAAATTCCTTGTAAGAGACATTATTTTGAAGCATGGAGCACCACGCGTGATGTTATCTGATCGTGGAAAAGTATTCCAGTCAAAACTATTATCAGAGGTAAAGTCACTGTGCGACATTGTCCACAGAATGACAACTGCATACCATCCTCAGACAAATGGTCTTACAGAACATTTAACAAGATGTTAGCCAATACGCTGTCGATGTATGTCGATGTTGAGCAGAAGGATTGGAATACAATTCTGCCAGTCATGACATTTGCTTACAATATCGTGAGACAAGACACCACAGGCTTCACACCATTTTTCCTGCTCCACGGCTGTGAAGCTGAGACGACAATGGATATGCTGTTCCCGTTCAAACTGGACAACACTTAGGATGACTATCTGAAACACCTCATCACCAGGGTCAAAGAAGCAAGACAGTTGGCTCACAAAATGACATAAGGTTTATGGTAGCAATTAAGAACCTTACACTGGAGAGAACACGTAGATAACGTTGTGGGAAAGGCGAACCAGAGACTGCGTTTTATTGGCAGAACCCTTAAAAGATGCAACAGAACTACTAAAGAAACTGCATACACTATGCTTGTCCGTCCTTTTATGGAGTATTGCTGCCCAGTGTGGGATCCTTATCAGGTGGGTTTTAGCAGAGGCCATCAAAAGAGTCCAAAGAAGGGCAGCTCGTTTCGTATTGTCATGATACAGGGGAGACAGCGTTACGGAAATGATACAGTACCTGGGATGGGAATCATTACAACAACGGCGCTTATCGCTGCGGTGTGGGCTACTTACGAAACTACAATTGCCAACATTCTCCTCGGAATGTGAAAATATATTGTTGACTCCCACTTACATAGGTAGAAATGATCATCAGAATAAAATACGACAAATCAGAGCCCGAACGGAGAGATTCAGGTGTTCATTCTTCCCGTGCGTTATTCAAGAATGGAATGGGAGGTAAAATAGTATAACGGTGGTTCAATGAACTCTCTGCCAGGCACTTAAATGTGATTTGCAGAGTATCCCATGTAGATGTAGATGTAGACAGTTTCAAGTAATAGGTTGTATTTCTCACAGGCTGGCAACATAGAGAAAGAACTTGAATCAAGGTATAACAGAGCTAATGCAGTGAGTACTCAGCTGTCTTCTGCAGGAAGGAAGCCAATACCAAGACTAAGTTAGCAGTGCACTGCTCTATCTTTCAAACAACTTTGTTGAAAGTTGGGTTGATACAAGTTACCTTATTAACAAAAGTGACAAGAATGATTGCAGCTACTAATAAATGGGAACAATGGCCGGAGGGTGTCCATAATGGCCACACCAGAATAGCCGTGCGTACTAAGGCGCCTTGCTATGGTGCATGAGGCCATTTCACATCGGAGGTTCGAGTCCTCCTGGAGGCATGTGTGTGTGTGTGTGTGTGTGTGTGTGTGTGTGTGTGTGTGTGTGTGTTTTGTTCTTAGGATAAGTTAGTTTAAATAGTTTGTAAGTTTAGAGACTGATGACCACTGCAATTAGGTCCTATAACTGTACAAACATTTGTTACTGACAATTGTGTCCGTATCGAGGAAATCAAAGAAAAACTGGGAATGAACACCATAGATGAAGCAGTTAGAGTGAGCAGGCAGATGTGGTGGGGTCATGTTACATGCATGGGAGAAGCAAGGTTACTTAAGAGGAACTTGGATTTAGCAGTAGACAAAGGAGAAAGTACTTAGATTTGGTCAAGAATGATTTTGAACTAAAACGCTTAATATCAGACGATGCATCAATGTTAGCAGTGGATAGGAAAATCAAGGAGGAACTTTTTTAGGAGGACTGTACTCCAGACTGAACACTGAAAGGCATATCAGCCTCTAATGACAATGCAGGGAACTTACTTTCTAAATGCACCTTGTAATGTCACCTCTTGTTTGGTCTAATAATATTTTTAAGAGTTATGTTTCAATGCTTTCTTCTTGTCCTCAAATAAGAAGGTGATTGTTTACATTTGGGGAAAAGTGTGAATGAAAAAATATACACATATCAAAGGCAGTGACATAATAGACTTAATTTCTCTATGCGTGACATTGGATATCTGAAAAGTTGTGTATTATCTTCTTTTAGTACATTTAAAACTAGATACAAAATATCAGACATGCAAATTCACATTTAATACATGTTGATCTGTTCTGAAATAGTTTTTAAGGGAAACAAAGGTATGTATCATTACCTGACATAACATATCATGTGAGAAGATATTATATGCTGATGACATAACACTGGTAACAGCAGGCAATGATGAACAAATTGTGCAACACTACAATAAAGAAATTATAGACACCACAAAAGTTTGGTGCCAGGCAAATCAACTGGCCATAAACAAATCAAAAATGGAAGAAATATGTTTTAATCTGAGGGCCACAAAGACAGAAAATAGGAGAGTAAAATTACTTGGGATCATGGATTATAAAAGACTGTCTTGGGATGCACATATTAATTACCTAGCTAGCAATATCGCAGGTGTTATCTTTATGCTATAGAAATTATGAAAAATGTGAGCAAGAGCCTGCTACTACAGTCATACTATGCAGTCTTCCAGTCACAATTTCAGTATGGAATACTACTGTGGAGAAAAGCACCAGAGTGAGCATGCATCTTCAAGTGGCAGAAAAAAGCTGTTAGATGTTTAGCAGGTCTTTCACCCAAAGAAACTTGCAGAAGTCATTTTAGAGTACTAAGTATCATGACAATCCCCAACCTATACATTTATAATTGCTTAAACTATTCCAAAGAATATCTACAAACACTTAAATTGAGAAATAATATTCACACGCACAAAAGAAGACACAAGTACATGATAGATCTGCCAATCTCAAGACTTTCACATATACAAAGGGGTCACAAAAACAAGACCCTGAAACTATTCAACTAATTACGAAACACAACTTACCTTATTCCCTTACCTAAGTTTAAGACAACCCTAGAAATTTGAATAACAGAAAACTTATTCTACTCCATTGAAGAGTTTATGGAAAGTGACAAAAGATAGTAACTTTACATAATGACTATTGCATTGCAATGACTAAACTATTACATCATACTATTAACATCCAAAAATTTGCACAACCCCTATTTACCATTTATGTATTAATAATAAATGTTTTATGGTGTAAAAGAGGAAATATGGTGACGGAAACAATGTAAACATTACAATTAATTGATCTCAAATAAGTTCATTTTACTTGACATATTGTATTATTATTATTATTATTATTATTATTATATACGGACAAGATCAATTGTATGAAAAAATACTAAAAGGTGAATAATAAACATAGAAATGCAAGCTGAACAAGTGACACTTTGATTGTAAGTGATGACATTTCTAAAAATACCATGTAGATTAATTTAAAATTGGGTATAAAATAGTTTGAGATACAAGTTTGGTATTCAGTAACTTGTTCAACTCTATCCGTATGCATCCATTTATGAGAATGTAACACCTACTCTCTAAGTATTCCTTATCTACCCTTTATCAGATAACAATAAATATTTTCTCATCAGAATTGAAGGTTAGGGCCTATTCACTCTTTAAGCTTACAACAATGTGCTCTAATGGAACTAATGCATCAACATTTTGAAGTTGGTGAGATGGCTATCCTTTAGTCATCATTGAGTAGATTTCTTTGGATGACATAAATATATAATAATATAGTACAATTTAATAAGGACAGTTTACAACTCACTGCAAAGACATGATAATGAGCTGTGACAGGCACATAAAAAAGACACACACATACAACACTTAAGCTATAGGAAATGGCCTTACTCAGAAGATCTGAGGGTAGGAACTTAAATAGTGGCAGCTATTTATTCACAAATGATACAAAAGCATTACATGTTTGCACCTGTTACTGCCCTTCATAGTAGTCCCCAGTGTTGTGTAGAACCCATTGCCAGCAATGTGGAAGGCATAATATACTGTTAGCAGAGCCTGTTCTGTTGATGGTGTCAATGGAGTGGTCTACTGCCTGTCGAATCTCTGGATCAGTTCTGAGACAAATGCCAGAAAGTAGTTCATCTTCAGAATCAAATGAAAGTTATAAGGACTTAAGTACAGGGAGTATGGTGGATGGTACAGTACTTCCCAGTCTCACTGACTGAAAAGATCAGCCACAGCTTGTGTTGTATGTGCCCGTGCATTGTTGTGCAAAATTGTGGGTGGGTTGTACAGAAAGTGTTGCCACTTCTACAAAATTGAGTACACCGCAACCAGCTTTGTGAAAGAAGTGGTAACACTTTTTGTGCAATGCACCCATCATTTTGCATGACAATGTGTGGGTGCATACAGCACAAGCTGTGGCTGCTCTGTTCGGTTGATAGGACGGTAAGTACTGCACCATCTACCATACTCCTCGCACTTAAGTCCTTGTGTCTTTGATTTGATTCCGAAGATGAAGGAACTATGTGGCATTTGCTTCAGAACTGTCCCACAGATTCAACAGTCAGTAGACAGCTCCATTCGCCCCATCAACAGAACAGGTTCTGCTAACGATATACTATGCGTTCCACATCACTGGCAACTGGTTCTACACAGCGCTGGTGACTACTTTGAAGGACAGTAACAGGTGCAAACATGTCATCCTTTTGTATCGGTTGTGAATAAATAGTTGCCACTATTTAAGTTCCAACTGCCATAGAACTTTCAGGCAATCACACAGGCACACAACACAGTTACACAACCGTCATCTCCAGTTGCTGATTTGGACTGTGGCAGCTGGAGATGACAGTTGTGTGACTGTGTTATGTGCCTGTGTGATTGCGTGACTGTTCTATATTCTGAGGAAGGCCATGGCCAATAGCCCAAGTGTTGTATGTGTGTGTTTTTTTTACGTGCCTGTCACAGCTCATCATTACGTCTTTACAATGAGATGTATACTATCGTTATTGTATTGTTTAATTCCAATGTAGACTTTTCATTATTATAATAATATAGTATCTCACATGGAAGTGACATATGTATTTCTTATAGTTAATTAACAGAATCACTGGAGTTAAAGTGCTGTTGATGGTATTAAATAATTCACTTTAGTGTATGTGACATCTTGTTTGAAAATCTACTTGGCTGAGAATGGAGAACAGAGTTGAAAAAACTGTAGCCTGAAAGTTACTGTTTTAAATGTTAATGGTTGCAGTTCTCTTGTTAACTGATAATAATTTATTGTTTTCATTCATTCAGATATCTTGGACTTTCCTGTAACAGGATGAGATTATTTCCATATAATATATTTCCATTAAATGGATTGGAATTGGATGTTGCAAAGAATCCCTTCACTTCACGTTATTTTGTGATTCCAAACAGGTCACAGAAACATGAGGTACTAACTTTGAAAGAATTAGCTGCCCGAGTTGTGGTTAACTTCAGGTAATTACTGTTTATTCCTTCTAGAGATATAATATACTTACAATATTTGCGATATACAATTATCTCGAAGTTTCTTCCTCTATCACTTGTTTGCTTTGTGAAGATAATGAAAAATCTGTATTATAGTTGACAGGAAATATCATTGTTCATGTATTAAGATAAAATAACAAACCACACATAGGCACTTAAAAATTAGCTATTACTTCGGCAATTTAAAATTAACACCTTCTTCAAAACAGACATCTAAAATATGTTCATACTTGCACACTTCTAATGCAACAGCATCAAAAGTGTTAATGCACTTGTGATTTCCTTGTTCTGTAAGTGAAAAGAGTGTGTAAGGCTATGGATTTAGAGGAGTTGTAGCCCCAGTGAAACCACCAAATACAACTTGATAAACTTTATTGCTACTCAGAGCGCGAACGTACACAGACTGAATTACAAAAGAACATGGCAGACAAGAAGCGGCTTGCCCAAAGAAATTAATGCAGAAGTGACACTTTCAAGGAGGTGGTCAGTTGATGGTTTATGGGTGCTATCACCGCCACACAGCCTGCCCCCCGCTGCATTATGGAGTACCCTTCTTGAGCCAGGGAGGGGGTTTGGGACGATGACAGCAGTCGATGTCGAAGACCTAGGAGCTCGTACGATGTGAACTCCACTGCTTTGTCAGGAAGGCTTGATAGAGGCATACAGGTGGAGAATGGTGATGCTGACGACTGAGAAATCCACCAGGTGTTGAGGGGGGCAGACTGTGCACCACTCACAGTAGGAGTTGAAATGCACACGTGGCATCCGCGTTAACCAAAGGGTGAGCCCTTGAACAGAGGGGAAGAGGGAGAGGGTGAATTGCCCGAGGTGGAAGCAGGAGAGACCAGATGGAGAAGATGGGGACGGGGTAGCCGTGTGTGATGTGAGTGGAGGGAGGGTGACCTCATCCTGAGGTGGGAAGTGGGCTTGACGTGAGCTGCATTAACTCAATTTATTGAAACGGTTGTCGGTTTGCCATTGATTGAAAGTGTTTCGGAATTTTGTAGGACCTGATGTGGGCCAGAATAGGGGGGATTAAGAGGGAGCTGAACTGTGTCAGCACTTAGCATTTTGAAGGCACCGTAGTCCAGCTCCTGCAGAATGCAGATGGAAGGAGGGGAGTGACTGGCTGGAGGTGGAGGGGTGGAGTCTTTATTATGGCACAAAGGAGTCGAACTCTGTCAACTAGTGTGGGAAGACTGTTTGGGTTTGGAGGGGGGAGGGTTAATGAGATGCCACCATAAGACCAGAGGTTGTCCATCGATGAACTCTGCAACAGAACTGCAGAGGTCCTCCTCGTAGGTGGCATGAAGGCCGAAGGCCGAAGGCATGAAGAGCCTCTGTCCAAAGACTGTCATTGAATCGAAGGGCGGGTTTTAGTGTCCTGTGCTACCACTCTACCAGGTCATTACTTTGGGGATGGTAGATGGTGGTGTGGAAGCATATGATATCACAGAGGTGGCAGAGGTCCTAGAATAGAGCCAATTCAAACTGCTGGCCTTGGTCTGTGCTTAAGACCAAGGGGCAGCCAAAGAGGCAATCTATGACTTAGTAAAAGTCCTCACATCTGTTTTGGCTGTGATGTTGGTGAGGGGTGTGGCCTCTATCCAGTGAGTGATGCAGCCAATGGCAGAGAGAATGTAATGGAACCCGTCAGCAGGAGAAGGGGGCCGACTAGGTCAATGTTAACATGTACCCAAAGGAGGGGAAGTGTGTGTTGAGATTTTATTACATGGACAGTGTAGGCAGGTGTGTGCCCAAGTTCGGCACTCACGTTTCATATCCCGAAGACAAGTCATTCAGACACTAGTCTGGTGGAGGCGTGAATGCCGGGATGTGCTCGGTTGTGAAGTTTTTGGAAGATCTCGTGTTGCAGTGGCCGAGGTATTAGGGAACGAAGCCTGCCTGTTGAATCATCATACCAAATCTTGCCCACGACACTGGGCAAAGAAGTGCGGATGGGGTAGAGGGAGCAAGTGGGATCAGAAACGAGTTGCATTAGGTCATCATAAGTGGCTTGCAACGCAATGAGTTTGGAAATGCTGATCAGTGAGGAAATGGCATCAAGGGGACTGACAACCCAGCTGTTTAGTCCCCTTTAAACCATCAACAACAACAAATGGCATCGACCTGAGACAGAAAGTCAGCCACAATGTTGTCTGCACACTCAATGTACCTGACGTCGGTTGTAAATTGTGAGATAAAGTCAAGGTAGCATAAGTGGCGAGGAGGGGGCTCCCGGGGGGTTCTAAATTGCTGCCGTGAGAGGTTTGTTGTCTGTGAGTACATAAAAAGGACGACCCTTGATGTCTGAATGAAAGTGTTTGATTGTCTCATAAATGGCCAATAGTTCATGGTCAAAGGCTGAATACTTTCTTTGTCCTTTGATACATTTTTTACAGAAAAATTGTAGGGGTAAAATGACACTAATGAGGGACTGGCTGAGAACCGTGCCGATCACTGTGTCACTGGCATCTGCTGTGATGAAAATGTCTGCATCCAGGTGGGGCTGAGCAATAGTGACAGTACAAGTCAAAAGGTGTTTAAGTGCCAGGAATGCGTCAGCAATTTCAGGGGTCCAGGGCACAGGGAAAGTGCCAGAGGTATGTTTGCCCACTAGTACTTTTGTAACTGGAGCCTGAATGTCAGCAGTACCTGGCAAATAATGTCGATAAAGGCCATCTGCAGAGACAGTATAGCCTAGAAAGCAGACAGAGGTTTGATGAAGTTAGTGCTTGTTGTGGTTTAACTCAATGCCCACCCCAGCTAGAGCGTCGCATAGGATGTGCAGGTGTTTTTCATTTCTTTGACAGAAGCACTGAAAATTAGTATGTCGTCTAGGTAAACAGAACAGAATTTAAGTGGAAAGAGAATGTCAGTTATAAACTGTTGCCAAGTTTGTGTGGCGTTCTTAAGTCCAAAAAGCATGAAGTTGTAATGATATAAACCAATTGGAGTCATGATGGCAGCTTCTTCAACGTCCTTTGGAGCCATCAGGATTTGATGATATGCTCATTTACAGTCCATGACAGAAAAAACCTTTGCACCCATGAGAGCATGGGTGAAGTCTGTGACATTCGGAATTTGGTACCTCTCCCAGATTGTCTTGGTGTTGAACTTCTGATAGTACCCACACATACACCAAGAATCATCACCTCTTTTAGCTAAGTGGATGGGAGAAGACCAATTGCTCAATGGAGTTTTGATAATATTGGAATTGAGCAGCTCAGAAATCTTTGCCTCTACTGCTACAAATGTCTCTGCTCATAGATGGTGTGGTTTGCTAAAGACGGGAGTGGCAGCTGTTAGTCGTAGCTTGTGTGCAGTACTGTTGGTAACAACTGAAATGCACTGTTGTGAAAGTGCTGAGGAGGAGGAAGCATCAGAGGCTAAAGTGAGTTCACGCAAGTCTTCATGGGGCATAGCAGAAAGAATGTCCGCAAACACTGTTATGACAAGAGGCTTTGTGTGTGACAGTGACAGCTGGGCCACAGCGTGGTCGGCAACCTAGTCAATTGTTGTGGCTGCCGGTAGGAGGCGAAGTGGTGGCGACGTTGTGTCAGCTGCCACTGGACCTGCTGAAGGCATTGCTGGTATGTGTCAGCAAGAGGGCTGCCAAGCTGTGGCAGCCGACAGGTCGACAGGCTGGGTAGTAGCAAAGGTGGCTGCCAGCACAGTTGGCGGTACCACCTGTTTGCAAGGGAAGATAACGGCTGGGCAGCAGCAGACAGGCCAGGAGAGGACAAAGTTCTGCAAGTGTCCACAGGCATGAGTGGGGGCACCGCTGTTGTAGAAACAGAAGACGGCAATTGAGCAGCAGATGAAACAACTGAATATTGTGCCCTTGAAACACTATGAGACTTGATGAAAACACTAGAGGAAGGGTTGTGAGTTTGAGCAGGAGCATGTTTACCATGAGTTGCAATGATTTTT
The DNA here is from genome assembly GCA_026315105.1 of Locusta migratoria. Taxonomy (NCBI): domain Eukaryota; kingdom Metazoa; phylum Arthropoda; class Insecta; order Orthoptera; family Acrididae; genus Locusta; species Locusta migratoria. The sequence goes on along the minus strand of CM048755.1, from coordinate 74,975,030 downwards.
TTTAGCATAGTTCACCACAGTGACATGACAGGAAGGCTGGCTTGAGGCTATGGAAATTAAAATTCCAGTCCTCAAATAGACTGCTGGCTGCACGGTGTGTGGAGCAGGCACATTATGGCGTTGCGTTGACAGCATATTGGGACCTCATGGCAACTGAGCTTTGTTTAAACACTGTGTAGGAGTGGGGAGGGCATACCGAACTGTTAATCTCATGCATGGGTGTGATGTCACTGTTTGAACTGAGTCAACATATACTAACCTCGAAACTAGTGTCCTTTGGAGCCATTTGGAGAGACACAAGTCACTGTTTGGCAGATGACAGTTGAGATTCAACATCAGTGAGGTGGCAAATGATGTCCTCTCCCTCGCACCAAAGGCACAACACTTGTCATTGTTCTGTAGACACTTCGACATACGCAAATCTGAATGTTTAAAAGTTTCTGAGCACTCGCGGACAATGTTTTCCATTCATGGCACAGTTTACTCACTACATCATATTTACTAGACCATTTTGACAAATGTTTGTGAACTTGTCAGTCATCATCAAATGAGAAGAGTGGCAGCTTCAGTAGATGACCAGATGGAGAGGAAGTAGATGATCATAGCACATGAGTGTCAGTCTCTGTGATGGCGGCGGCGGTCCACATTTGTTGTTGTAGTGGCAATGCCACAGCATCACACAGTGTGGCAGAAGTTCCCAGTGGGATCGGGAAAGCGAACAGATACATGGCAACACAAAGTTGCGGGGTGACGCATCAGTAGCAGTGACATGTGCCGGAGAAATGGGCAGTAGATTGCGAGTGAACACGAAAGAGGTCCGAGAAGCACCAGTCATACGAGCAGAAGAGCGCAGCACTTGTGATCACAGCGCAACAGGTGCATCCCGGGATGCCAAGTATGACTGCACATTCAGAAAATTAGCATTATCCAAAAAGTTAATACGCAGAAAAACACTTACGAGATTTTGATTGTCAAGAGCACTGTCACATTTGAGAAACTGCATCAGTGGATGCACAAAGGTGGATGGAACAGTGCCGCTCGTCACAGACATTGCACGTGAAGCAGGAACTTGAGCCATAGACTGAATCTGAAGAAGAGTCTAGAATGTATTCACTAACAGTAGCACAAGGTGTGGATCGAATGCTATCTTGCTGAAACAAAGTATTGTGCAACTGTTGGACAGGCACATTGACCACGGAATGATACACTGAAGCACATGGTGGTGCAGAGGTAGGTCAAGAATTCAAATTTGAAGTGCTGAAATTTGCACTATTAGCATATGTCACAAGTAGATTGAAATAATAGATCAGTAAATTTTTAAACCCTTTAACTGCTTGCCATGTGTAAATCTGTAATGTACTTGCATGACCTCTTTGCTAATGACATTATGTAAGTTGTAGTAGTCAATGTGATGATATTGAATATCAGATATATATTTTCAATGTTTTATCACACCATACTTGCACAGGCTGAACTTAGTGTCAGAGCATGTACATATCACTTAGAAAATGTGCAAGCATGGGTTGGCCATTGGTGTAGTAGATAGGTTGCTTATGAACTGTGGCATTGAGCATGAATTTAATTTTATTTCATCTTCTTATGAGGATTTTTGTACTTCAAGAACTCCTTTTCATGTCCTTGCATTCAACGACTTTAACTGATGATAATGGACAGAATTACAGCACAGAGTCGTCCCATCCAGTGAAAAGAAAAGCAAAGTCCTCACACAGTTTTCAGTGACAGAGAAAGGAAATATGATACATAATTTTGACTTGTAAATCTTGCTAATAAGTGTAGTGCTTTTGAAATATCCAATAATTTTTTTACAACTGATTTAGTTCCACTTATTATAGAAGAGATTAACAGGTATCATAAATTTACTATGGAGAATATTATAATTCAAGTGAATAGCTGAATAAATGACTGGAGAGACACATGTGTGGATGAAACATATTGTTTACTAGCAGTAACCCTGATAATGTCATGTGTTGCTAGTTGAAAATTTTAAAATATTGGTCAAGAGATCCTCTTTTTACATTACAATATTTTTTACAATATTTTGGGAAATAATCTCCTGTGGCAGATATTTGTTATTGTGCCATATTTTTCATTTTTGTAGCATAACATTCCTTCTCAGGGTGACACACTCTTCAAAATAAGATGTGTAATACCTGTATGTGAAAGTAAAGTTCAGATCAGCTTTCACACCATTTCACAACTTGTGTGTTGATGAAAGCCTTCTCCTGATCACAAGGTGTATCTCTTTCAAACAGTACATTCCATTGAAAAGAAGCCACATTAGAATAGAAACATTTATTCTGTGGTACTAGAAACTGATTTTTACTGGAGTTTTTAGTTTATTCAGGAGCAATGAATGAAATAGAAACTATTGAAGATTATCTAGTAAAATCAGATATTATAGCGATAATGCATCTGCAACCTTATCTGGGATCATGACACACTCTCTTAGTTGGCAAATGGTACACAAGTCTAGATCTAGAAAATTGACTGGGACTCAAACCTGAGACCTTTACCTTTCGCATGCAAGCGCTCTACCACTGAGCTATCCTGACACGACTCACAGACCCCCCTCACATCTTTACCTCTGCCAGTACCTCACTTCCTACTTTCCAAACTTCATAGAAGTTCTCCTGCAAACCTTGTAAGACTAGCACTCCTGGAATAAAGAATATGGTGGAGACATGGCTTAGCCACAGCCTACGGGCTATTTCCAGAATGAAACTTTCACTCTACAGCAGTGTGTGCACTGATATGACACTTCCTGTCAGATTAAAATTGTGTACCAGAACTGGGACTCGAACCTGGTACTGGTTCTGGCACACAATTTTAATCGGTCAGGAAATTTCAAGTCTAGATCTGTTCCGTTATTTGTATGTCAGAGGAACTACTGCACAAGGTACAGTTTGCACAATATAAAAACCATTCCAACACTAGATAGGAAAGTGCAAATGGTTAAATGAAAGTAAGAGCAAGGGACACACAAGTGGTACTGACATGGCATAACAAAAGGGACATGTTCATGAAGATCACATGCCATATAGCTGAGATGTCATCAACAGGAAAACGGAACCATCAAAGAAATTTTGAAGAACTCAAACCAAGTTGTATGTTGGATTACATAATCAATTAATGGGAGCATTGGAGAAGTATGACATGATACTAAGCACAACTGAATGTGTTTCAGAAACCATGAAATGATAAAATGAATTTATTTTATTTTATTTATTTTTTCATATACTGCAGTTATGTGTACTGCTGCTTCAGCATGTGCAATTTTATTCTTTGAAGATGGCTTGTAATTTACATCTCTGTAAAAATGTGTGGCCCTGAAACTTTATTACTTCTGTGTATTTTCATCAGGAGGAATGCAGTGGGGAAGCCAGTGGGCATTCTGGTGAGATCCTCTCCTGGTTAGGTAGCAGGTATAAGTTGACAGAATAGCAGGAGTATGAGATCTATGCCCTTCAGGTGCAGTTGCAAGATACAAAGAAGGAACTAGATAGGTTGAGGATGGAAAGGGGAGCTGGGGAATGGGAACTTGCAGTTGGTAAGAAGACAGCTAGGAGAGGAGATATTCACATTGTTGCACTTTGTGGTTGATTAATAGATTTGACCAACTATCAGAGTTAAGTGGAGAGGAGCCTCCTATAGTCATACATGTATGTAGCATGCAGCAGACCACAGCTGTTACAAAATCAGCAAAAAAGTCTGATAGAAAGAAGAAGGTTCTGCTGTTATGTAGCTCACACAGCAGAGGTCTAGGCCATCAGCTGCAGAGAGTATTGGGGAGTGAGTACCAGGTCAACAGCATTGTGAAGCCTAGTGCAGGTTTGCCTAAGGTGACTGTTAACATTGGGGAGTTAGGCAGGAATTTTTCAAAAGAGGATCAGGTAGTGATAGTGGATGGAGCAGGGAATAGTCTTGATAGGGACGGTTAGTATGACATACTCAGACTGGTCGTATGAATGTTTCAGCGTCATGATCGCTCTAATCAGGCATGTTAACATGAAACTTGAGGCGCCTATTATATGGGGGTGCAACCTAACTTCAAGCAAGCCATTAAACTTAGTTTGGGCTAGTGATTATAGAAATTTCACATGTAGCAGTATTGGTGATCTAAGTGCCACCACAGTACCATGGCAATTACAACAGGCATGTTGTGTCAAGCCAGTCAGTGACAAGTGGGGTGCCAAGCAATAATGAGCTCAAGCTTGATTGTGAATAGGAATGTTCCAAACTGCGGCAGATTGGCTTTGCACATTGGGGCACTGTGCTGCAGTGCGCACAGCCATCCACCATCGAGGGTTTGAGTCCCCCCTTCGAGCATGGATGTTTGTTTTGTCCTTAGGTTAGTTTACCTTAGTTTAAGTAATTTGTAACTATGGACTAATAACCACGCAGTTGAGTCTGATAGATTTACAAACATTTGAACTTTTTTTTTAAGTTCCAACCCTTTTTGGTAATGAGTTTGTGACTTTACCTATGTGTATTTGAACTCCACTGGTGTGATTTTGAATACTCGTACATGGCTCTTTATGAAGAACAACAAGTCAATGCTCAGGCTCTTCTCGATCAGCAAAACATCTTCATGGGTGCCATCAACAGTTCATCCACAACAATGTCTAATAGGGGTTTTCAGCCCTCTCTGGCACCCTTCCCACCTTATGATGAAGCAGCCGTGGACTGGAACACCTATGAAAAATGCCTTCATCAACATTCCTTACCTTTAGTGTTGTCAATGAATGTTTGTGCAAGTCTCTGTTTTTAGCTTGGATTTCTTCACATCTGTGTCAGTTAGCCCCTCTGTGGGAACCTGCACCACTTTCTCCCATGTAAATGTGCAAGTTCTTGTCTTGCACAAATGTCATTGAGGTGCATGTCAAATTCTAACACTTCTTCTAGCAAATATATTGTACTGAAAAAATGTAATGCATGTATTTTACTGATCACTATGGTTTAGATTATACATTGCTACAAATGAAATGTAGCCAAAACTACAAAAGGGTTTTTGAGATGGTAGACACTGATATATGTATTTTTCATAACTAAATACATGTTATAGAATTGTGTCAATGCAGTTTTTGCAAGTCAGTGCAATTCGGGCAAGTTTAGCTAATAGTTTGAAACATTGAAGGAGACTGAAATGAATTAATTTTTCATGGATTTATGGGAATTCAGTGGGGTTGTAGCCCCAATAAAAACTGAATTATAATCTGAACTGAACTTTATTGTCTCGACACTACAAAGACTCAGAGCAGACTGAGTTTACAAGATGGCTGAAGCCGGGAAGCAGCTGGTCAAAGCAGTTAGAACTTGGAGAAATGTTTGTTCATGGTGAAAAATCGATTATCGCAGCCACACAGACCCCCCCCCCCCCCCCCGCAGTACAGATTACTCTTGTTGTGGGGGGGGGGGGGGATGAGCGACGACATCATCCTGTAGCACTCGGGGCAGTCGAGTTACCATAAGCTTGACGGACTCCGCAGGCAGCGAGGCCGGCAAATGGGGACAAAGGTGAGTGGTGGTGGTGCTGCCGGAGACTAAGCCGTTGAGTCAACAAGGGGGACGAGTGGTCCTGTGGAGCTGGCAGGGGGCAGATGGCGGAAAGGCAAGGGGTGCCACCACCCAAACCTCTGCAGACGGAAGGAGAAATGCCTTGATGTCGTTGAGGGAAGTTGCAGGCGGGAGCTCGAAGAAGTGAATAAACATGCGGTCATGGTTAACACTGCCATCACACACTGAAGAACACCAATTAATAACTTGGAATCTTGAATTACGAATTCAATGTCTGGGATTAGCTCTGCAGGTACTGGCACTGTAACCTTGAACACAGATGAGGTAGGTAGTGGGGAGTGAGGAAAACCTAAGAATGGCGAAGAAGGAGAAGGGGGGGAAGGAGGGGACGACAGAGCAGTGGTCTGCGATGGAAGAGCAGTTGGGGAAGGGAACGAGCTGACAGAGCTCAAACAAGAAGTGGAGCCATCTGGCGAGGTAGGAAGGGAGACGGGAGGGGGCAGAAGGGGAATTAAGAGTTATCAGGGGGAGTGGGAGGATTGACGTGTGCAGGTTTAAGTCTGTTAATGGAAACAGTCACGTGCGAGTTGTTGAGATGGATGACAAAAGTGTTGGGACCACGTTTTAGAACTTTGTGAGGGCCGGAATTTCGAGGATGGAGGGGTGGGGGGTCTGATGGAGTTGTCCCGCAGGAAAACATACTCGCATGAGAGAAGGTTGTGTGGTACTTTGAAGGGGGGAAGGGAGTGGCTGAAAGGAGGCGGAGGTCGGAAGGAAGCACAAATGTATCTTACCCGTTTAGTGTTTGACTGTACACGAAAAGTGCTACCGAGTCATGCAGGTCATCTTTATAGGTTTTTCTCAGACCTAAAAGTACAAGCGTCAGGGCCTCAGTCCAGAGAGAATCATGGCACCTGAGAGCAGTCTTGAGAGTGCGATGCCACCGCTCTAACAGCCTGTTGCTTTGTGGGTGGTAAGCGGTGGTATAATTGTGGCGTATGCCACAAAGTCTGCATAGGTTCTTGAAAAGGGCGGATTCGAATTGACAACCTTGGTCTGTAGTGACAATTGCTGGGCAGCCAAAGCGGGTGATCCATGAAGAAAGAAGGATTGTGCTACAGACTTGGCAGTGATATTGACAAGTGGAGTCGCCTCGACCCACCGAGTGGTTCGATCTATGGCAGAGAGGACACAGCGAAAACCCTCGGCGGATGGGAGGGGACCAATTATGTCAATGTGTATGTGCTCCAACCTGCCTTTGGGGTGCAGAAACGAGACGATTGGGGGAGAAGTATGTGTAGACACCTTATTGCACTGGCACGGGACACAAGCGCGTGCCCAGACCTGGCAGTCGCACTTCATGTCCCGCCAGACGAATCTGTCAGATACCAACTTGACAGAGGCCTTGATGCCCGGGTGGGCGAGGCCGTGGAGGGCATTGAATGTCTCACACTGAAGATAGTGGGGGAGTATCAGGCAGAGCTTGCCGGTCAACTCGTCACACCACACTTCTCCCGAGACACCGGGGAAGGTGGTGCGAACGAGTTTGAGCGAAGAATCGGGTCAATTAGAAGTTCAGCTACGGCCGGGTCAGAGACCTGCAGCTCAGGCAGCTTGGATATATCAATGAGGGAAGAAATGGAATTGATGCGGGAAAGGAAGTCAGCTACAATGTTGTCTGCGCCTTTTATGTAGCGGACGTCTGTGGTAAATTGGGAGATATATTCAAAGTAGCGGAAGCGGCAGGGAGGGGGATCAGCAGCGGGATTCTGAATGGCTGATCTGAGAGGTTTGTGGTCTGTTAGGACAAAGAAAGCTCTGCCATCGACAGAGGCACGAAAGTGCTCGAAGCCTCGTAAACAGTGAGGAGCTTCCTGTCGAAGGCAGAGTACTTTCTTTGAGCATTGGATAGCTTTTTTGAAAAGAAATGTAGAGGCAAAGTAGTGCCGTCTATGGTCTGACAAAGAACAGCACCAATGGCAGTGTCACTTGCATCAGTTGTTATGAAAATTTGGGCATCAGGATGAGGATGTGCTATGGTCTCTGCATTGGCAAGTAAGTCTTTAAGCGCCTCAAATGCGGCGGTCATTTCATTGGTCCAGGAAACAGGGTGAGAGCCCGATGTCTGTTTGCTGGCCAAAGCATCTGTGAGTGGCGCTTGTAACTCAGCAGCACCAGGCAGGTGATGTCGGTAATAGTTAATGGTTCCTAGAAACCTGCGGAGCTCTTTGAATGTGGATGGGGGCGGGAGTTGCCTAATTTGATTCACACGGTCAACAGGCGAGGAGATGCCTTCGGGGGAGACAGTAAATCTGAGAAAGAGCATATGAGTTTGCTGTAATTGTTGCTTTGAGTCATTAAGGGCAATGCCAGCCACAGTGAGTCTGTCTAAAAGTAGTCGGACATGTTTCTTATTCTCCTCAACAGAGGAACTAAAATGTCATCAAGGTATGCATAACAAAATTTGAGGTTATAAAGTACTTTGTTAATAAAGTGTTGCCAAGTTTGAGTAGCATTCTTTAACCCAAAAGGCATAAAGCAGTACTGAAACAAACCAATCGGAGTCATAATGACAGATTTTTCAACGTCCTCTGGGGCCATGGGAACCTGGTGATAAGCACGTTTGCAGTGTACCACAGAAAACACTTTTGCACCTGACAGAACTTGAGGGAAGTCTGCAATGTTTGGTATGGGATAATTGTCCATAATCATCCTAGCATTAAGTCTACGGTAGTCACCACACATACGCCATGAGCCATCCTTTTTATCAACAAGGTGTATAGGCGACGACCAGTTGCTGGCAGGAGGTTCAATAAAACCAGTGTCCAATAGTTCGGCAATCTGCTGTTTAACCGCTGCGAGTTTTTCCAGGCAGAGGCGTCGAGGCTTGCTAGAAATCGGGGGACCCTCAGTAAGTCTAAGTCTATGGACTGTCACGTTCGTGACAACAGAGACACGGGCCGAAGCACCGGATTGTTTTTGATGACCTGTGTGTGGCGAAACTAGGTCACGCGGGGCACGGGGGGGGGGGGACTACCAGCTGGCAATGTGCTGTGAAGCAGTGGTTCGGAAATATTCGAGTCAAACAAAGGTTGCCGAGCAGTGCAAGAAGTACTCCTGGCGGCCGAGAGGGCAGCACAGTGGTTGGTGCACAAGATGGCGGATCAAGAGGCAGGTCAAGACAGTTCTGTGGCCTGTGACCGGCCTGTGGCGGCGTGCGCGGCTGCGCAGTGGCAGGGCAAGTCATGTGCTCTGCCAGTAGAGAGGGGGTAGACAAAATAGGCAAAATAGTGTCTGTAGCGGCCACCGTCAGCGCGTGGCATGACACAGCAGAACACGTATGCGGCGTTGGCATGGGAACCAATTTTGTTTACAAACAACTGCGAGCATACTGGACGTAATAACAGATACATTTTTAGCAAAGTGAACCGTACAGGGGGGGGCGACACAGTACTCGAATTGGAGACACTGTCACTAACCTGCTGTGTAATCACTGCTGGCGGAGCACGTAGTGTCTTTACCATCTGCAGTGCTGCGGCTAGTTGATTCTCCGTGTTGGTGATGCGGCGAGACAGCTCCAACTGCTTGGAGCGGAGGTGGGCTACTTCTTTCAGTTCATCACTCCACTTGGAGACAACGTCACTTAACTCAGCAACAGTTTTTAAACACTCGCAGATAAGTTCAACACGAGTGTTTGATTTGGCAGAAATGCGATCCAATGAGGCACACAAAAGATGTGAATTTGCGTCATGACGAAATACTGTATGGCGTACTACGTCCGGAAAGAGTTTGTGGTGAGATAAGAAATCGATGCCAATTATAGGTTCACTGATCTCGGCGATGAACAAAGTCCATTTAAGAGCACAATTAGAGTTAAATGCACAGTATGCTTGACAGAGCCTAAGCACTTGAGATTAGTGTTATTGGCTGCTCGAAGGAGCAGCTGATGTGAACGTAAGGGTCCTGAGGCCATAGAAACTGGTAAGACAGACACATCTGCACCCATGTCGACTAAATAACACTTGTCTGTGACACAGTCCCAAAGATAAAGTCGAACACTTTGCATCGGTGAGCAGCACACGGAATGCAGCATGGGCTGGACCTTGTAATCAGCTGGGCAGAGGGAGGCGCCTACATCCCCCCGCACATCTCCTTTGGGTGTGAGCACAGCATATGGCACTGTCATGCGGCAGTACCAAAACGGGCGTGGTAGTAGCAATAGCCGCGATTACTCTGCTGCTGTTGCGGGTTGTGCACTGGGGGCGAGGTGTCGGCAGTTACGAGTGGCGTGATGACCTTGTGGGTTGGCGGTTGACCTCTTGAAGACAACAGTCAATGCGCTGTGTCTGTGAGGTGTAGGCGCTCGTCCAAGGTATCTCCAGACTAAGGCAAGAGTTGCAACTGCAGCTCTACTGGCATTTTTAGAAGCCACAAGGGCCAGAGTGCGTCGTCAGGAATAACGGAGGGTTCGATCTGAGACCTCAGCAATCGCCACAAATCTGACTGCAACTTCTCATCCAGTTTCACCAAGGTGATGAAATCTTGTATGACCTCTTCAGCAAGACGTGAGAGCCTTTCAAGGAGGATTTGTTTTGTGGTTTTCCTGTGTCGGGCTGAGAATCACATTCCCGAGGAGGTCGAGATGACCTTGGAGGCCTGACAAAAGGTGTGCATAGCATGAAGCATCACTGGTGATACCATGAACCACGAACAAATTTTCCACCAATGCAAACCATGTCCGTGAATTCTCGCCTGAGAAAGCTGGCAGCTTGAGGGACCAGACAGCACATGGTAAGCCATTAGGCCAGGCCAGCAGAGGAGGCACTGTTTGTTGTTGCATGAGATCACACGCGAGCGGCACTGTGGGTGCAGAGGTGGCAACTGGCGCAGTAGAAACACTCGGGAATGGTGTGAAAACACTCTATGTACAAGCCATGCGTGCAGAAGCAGACAGCGTAGGTGGCTGCGGTGCGGAAGTGGCATGTCTGGACGCCGTTCGTGGCTGTACATTGAACAAAAATTCATTACGTGCACTGTTTAGGAACAAAAAATCGCTTGACAGAGCATCCTGTTCACCAATATGAATACTGGTAGGGAACAGTTTGGATTGTCAAACACGTGGCACAAACACAGAATTGTTCATGGGTTGGACCTTGCATACAACAAAAGGTCCGTACTGTAATTGGCACTGGTAGGAGAGTCACAAACATGTCCACTTGCACAAGCACTGAAAGCCAGAGGCACAAAATAGTTCTGCGCCACTATTCAAACTGGAAACTGGTGCGGGAGAAGTGGAAGGATACACGAGGTGCGCGGCGGCAGGGCCAGTGTTCAAATTTGAATCACCAAGTCTTTCAGAAGTCATGTTAGAACTTGGCCGCTAATATAAATAAGCAAAACTGTTCTGGACACTGAAACTGTTCATGCAAGGCACATTTCGTGAAGTGCTCAGTGTTATATAACTGGAGTCCATTGTCTGAAAACTCGTGCTATTGTTTGGCGGCGAGCTGAGAGTATCTGGTGAAAAGCATTGCACTGAAACTTTAGGCATAGACATCTGAGCACAAGGAGGTGATAGTGTGGAGAGATGGTGTTGATTGTGAAGCTGTGGCAGCACTCGTTGGCAGGTGAAGCGGTGAAGTCATGGTTGTTGTAACCGTCGCACCACTGGTGGCCGTATTTAACGAGAACAAACTGGCGTGGAAGTGCGAGTTTCACGAACGAACACCCTGCGACACTCGAAAACTTCGTGCGGAGTCACCAGTATGGGATTTCTGTGGGGTTGTAGCCCCAATAAAAACCCAATTATAATTTGAACTGAACTTTATTGTCTCGACACTACAAAGACTCAGAGCAGACTGAGTCTACAAGATGGCTGAAGCCGGGAAGCGGCTGGTCAAAGCAGTTAGAACATAGAGAAATGTTTGTTCATGGTGAAAAATTGATTATCGCTGCCACAGTTTTAATCATCTAGGTTCATAAAACTCTAAATACATATGAAGTTTTCTACCAGTGATGACAGATTGCCATGGAGAATCGTATGCTTAAGTAAAGAAAAAACATAAGCCCTGGCCACTTTTTATGATGTTGCATAAATAAATCCACCAGACTGCTTACAGTTCTCTGTGATGTTTTCCTGGCTTCCTAAAGGCCTGTAAATAGATCATGACATGTTAAATATTTTAGTGTACCTCAGTGACTATATAATTTTATTTCTGGCTGATCGAATCACCCTTATCATATTTGTTTCGTTCCATTTCTTTCTTCCATCCTACAGGTTAAATTGCAAGAATGCATGCCTGTAGAAGTTTGCATATGTTTGAAATTGAATTTACTTTTCCTAAAATCTCATGTGACAGTGAATTGGTGTAGAGGTTTTAACAATTTGCATGATTATTGAAACTTTCAACTTGTTCCATTATTTTATTTTATTTTTACACTCCTGACCATTAAAATTGCTACACCACAAAACTGACATGCTACAGATGTGAAATTTAACTGACAGTTTCCAACCAATTTCTCATACACAAACAATGTTGCCTGGTGAAACGTTGTTGTGACGCCTCATGTAAGGAGGAGAAATGAATACCATCAATTTTCCTACTTGATAAAGATCGGATTGTAGCCTATCATGATTGCGGTTTATCGTATCACAACTTTGCTGCTTGCATTGGTCACACTCCAATGACTGTTAGCAGAATATGTAATCCGTGGTTTCAGGAGGGCAATACAGAACGCCGTGCTGGATCCCAACGACCTCGTATAACTAGCAATCGAAATGCCAGGCATCTTATCTGCATGGCTGTAACAGATCGTGCAGCCATGTTTCGATCCCTGAGTCAACAGATGGGGACATTTGCAAGACAACAACCATCTGCACGAACAGTTCAGTGATGTTTGCAGCAGCATGGACTATCAGCTTGGAGACCATGGCTGCGGTTACTCTTGATGTTACATCACACACAGGAGCGCCTGCAATGGTGTACGCAATGACAAACCTGGGTGCACAAATGGCAAAACATCATTTTTTCGGATGAATCCAGGTTCTGTTTACAGTATCATGATGGTCACATGCATGTTTGGCAACATCGCAGTGAACACACATTGGAAGCGTGTATTCGTCATCACCATACTGGCGTATCACCCAGCTTGATGGTATTGGGTGCCATTGGTTACATGTCTCGGTCACCTCTTTTTCGCATTGACAGCACTTTGAACAGTGGCCATTACATTTGAGATGTGTTACGACCCATGGCTCTACCCTGAAAAACCCTACATTTCAGTAGGATAATGCATGACCGCATGTTGCAGGTCCTGTATGGGCCTTTCTGGATAGGGAAAATGTTCAACTGCTGCCCTGGCCAGCAAATTCTCCAGATCTCTCACCAATTGAAAATGTCTGGTCAATGGTGGCCAAGCAACTGGCTCATCACAATACGCCAGTCACTACTCTTGATTAACTGTGGTATCATGTTGCAGCTGCATGGGCACCTGTACCTGTACATGCCATCCAAGCTCTGTTTGACTCAATGCCCAGGTATATCAAGGCCATTATTACAGCCAGAGGTGGTTGTTCTGAGTACTGATTTCTCAGGATCTATGCACCCAAATTGTGTGAAAATGTAATGACATGTCAGTTCTAGTATAATATATTTGTCCAATGAATACCCATTTATCATCTTCATTTATTCTTAGTGTAGCAATTTTAATGGCCAGTAGTATAGTTGTACACCATGCATTAATATTTGTGTATGGGATAACTAAACTGATGTGCATATAGTTCTATCAGCTTTTGGAAATACAGTGTATCAGAATGAGCAAAAGTGCTTGGACACATTCGGCTGCTGTGTAAGCCATAACAGGTGAATGCCGAGCGCTCCTGACTGGGCGCTCTCTGTCCTCACAGTCCTGACTGAGTACAGCATGCCAACTTCATGCATTCATATTCCAACTATCCAACTGTCCCATATGGGGACAGCATGCATTTTTCTTCTCATCAAAACTCATTCACATGTGCTCCAATCTGTTGATGGAAAAAGGCAACAGAAACAACATAAACATTTAGACTTGAGCCTGCATGATCGTTGCGTGTTAGTAAGAAGTAGGAAGCATATCAGACTGAGTTCACGTCAACAAAAAAAAATCAAAACTGTACAAACAAGAACATGTCAATGTTCAAAGGCTTTTGGAGAAACTATAAGCATTCTTTTGTTTGATTCATCAGATAGTTCTGATCTTGCAAAGTTATGAAAAGAAAAAAATGGCTGTCCAGTTCTTAGCTCTGGAAGGCAAAGTCCTAGTGCCATATTGCCAAAATAAACATTAGAACAAAAATTAAAGAAAAAAGGGAACTGTTACTTCTTTTCTTAGGGAGGAAAAATGGATATGTTATGGAAGGTCAGAGCACAAATTGAAAGGGATCCATTTGTTGAAAGGTTCCACTTGACATTGCAACAAGTGAATGTCTTTCATTTTGGATGTTGAATGACTTCTCCTTCCTTTGCAACCTTCACCAACCTGTCCCTCTTTCTTCCCTTATGCGGAACAAACAGTTCCAAAAGCTATGTGCAATCTGCCTCCCCTGCCCCCACCTCAACACACAGTCACACATCCTGCCTTACATCTACATCTATACTCCGTAATCCACTGTAAGGTGCATGGAGAAGGTACATTGTGCTACTACTAAGCATTTCCTTTCCTATTCCACTCCCAAATAGAATGAAGTAAAAAAGAATGTCTATATGCCTCCGTACGAGGCCGAATTTCTCTTGTCTTTGTGATCATTGCACGAAATGTAAGTAGGTAGCAGGAAGATCGTTCTACACTCAGCTTCGAATTCTAGACCTCTAAATTTCCTCAACAGAATTTCTCATAAAAATGTCAGTTTTCCTCCAGTGATCCCCATATGAGTTCCCGTAGCGTTTCTGTGACACTTGCGCATTGGTCAAACCTACCAGTAATGAAACTAGCTGGTCACCTCTGAACTGCTTCTATGTCTTCCTTTAAACTGATTGCTGCAGGTTCCAAACACTTGAGCAATACTCAAGACATGGTTGTACAAGCGTTTTATATGTGGTCTCCTTTAGAGAAGAAACACATCTTCCCAAAATTCTCCAAATAAACCGAAGTTGGCTGTCCGCCTTACAACTGTGTTTACATGTTCATTCCATATCATATTGCTCTGCAATGTTACACCTAGATATTTGAACGATACGACTGCATCAAGAAGCTCACTACTAATGCTGTATTTGAATATTACAGGATTATTTCTCCTAGTTCTCTGCATCACCTTACATTTTTCTACATGTAACACTACTTGCCATTCCTCACACCACCTAGAAATTTGGTCCAAGTCATTCTATACACTATTATAATCAATTAAATATGACACCCTCCCATACACCACAGCATCATCAGCAAAAAGCAACAAATTACAAGTTATTCTGTCCATCAGATCATTTATATAGATAGAAAATAATAGTGGTCCTATCACACTACCCTGGGGCACTCCTGACGATACAATCGCCTTTTATGAACACTTGCCATCAAGAACAACATATTGCATTCTTATACTTAGGAAGTCTTCCAGCCATCACAAATGAACCTATTCACTATGCTCATATCTTTGTTAGCAGTCTTACTCTTACTCTTCTTACCCTTAAAAGTGTCTGTTTGGTGTAGAGTACTTGAAATAATGTCTTCTGGAGATAAGCACTGGTTAGCCATTTTGTACCTTTGTACTTTTACATTCTGTTTGTGTGAATTTTCTATTTGATATAGTGACAATTTTACAACACACACACACACACACACACACACACACACACATACACACACACCCTTACCTTACCTTATATTGTGACAGCTGTAAGCATTTATTAATATTACAAAAACAGCTGACAGGAGAACTGCCAGGACAGCCCAGCCCAGCCAAGTCCAGCACTGGCCACACGGGCTACATTTTGTTCCGAAGATGACCTACATCAGGTCGAAACTGGTCAATAAAAACTGTTAATATTTTGTGATCAAGACTGTTTTTGTAATATTAATTACACCAAATAGATTGCTGTTTTTCTCCATCGACAATGTTGTCTAAATTAATAAGTACACATTTATGTCCAATCAGCACAATATAGAAACAGTGATGTGGGTGCATTGGGGGGGGGGGGGGGAGGGGGTTGGAATGATTTATTGCAGTGTAGTTAGCAACATATTTCTTTCATATGTTAGCATGTTTCCACTCTATTTTGTATTCATCTGTCCATGACTCTACACTTCTGCTATTCAACATAAGTACGTGTGTGTGATTTATTTGTTTTTATTGAGTTGTAACATTATATTTTGCCTTTATATGGTTTGTAAAATGAGCTTTTTTTCTTTCAGAATACCTGCGACATTCTGCGGTATACCGGAGACTCTTAAAGATTACTTAGAAAAGGCTCAGTTTTGTGCAATGTGCTCAGGTGCATATTTTGATGTTTATATGCATTGCTGCTACATGCCATATTTCAGAGTGTATGTTGAGATTTTTCCAGAAAACAGACAATTAATTGCTGAATACTTTATACTAAATGTATGTTCAAGAAGATGTATGCAGCCAGAGTTAAAGTTTTGTGAGCTGCTCAGTCACTTAACACCTGAACAGTATATTGATTGGGTTAATGATCATTTGCCCCCAGCTATTCAGTTTTAGATAACTGATATAAAATGTCCATGTTTGAGGCAAGCGACCTTTCAGTATTAGCATTTAATAAATTTTTGGAAATGCCGTGGTTGGAAAATACTTTATTATGCGTAATGCATTTTTGGAATTCCAATGCCAAATGCAAACTGTGGGAAATTTTTATTTTTAATAACATGCAGATACTTTCAGATTCACAATAGGAAAAAATATACAGTAAAAAATAATGTTGTTGAAACTTACATCACACTGGGATATCAAGCTCAACAGTGTGAGTGAGAATAAGAAAGTTACAAGATACATGCGTGTTGGAAGTTGTGATCAAACAGAAGTCATGTGCCAAACTGATTCTGGGGAGTACATCTGGTTGAAAGTAAACATAACTGAGAGGTGGCACTAGGTGAATCTAAATGTACCTACATGTTACAATGGAATTCTGAAATGCGTCAAGCATAATGACGTAATTTGTGACCAAGAAATTTCCAAAAATTTATTAAGTGCCTATTCAGTTTTAAATCTTAAGCAAAACTGTGGTGTATTCAAAATATTGCTATTATGGAGACAATGAAAATGTGTTTTTGCAAGACAAATATTATCTGTTTTCTTTATCTGCCATATGCACATAATACATTATGTAAATTCTAAACTCTTGTCTTACAAGCCTTGAAAGGCCAAACAGACACTAACCAGCTGCTGCGCCATCCTCCACATAAATGTATCAGTGTGTAGCATCACATTTAATATTCTTTTTATTACAATTGCTTCGTGATTGCGGAAGAACAATAGAGATATGAATTTCACTTACACACATTTTGTGTTCAATTTTATTTCAATGCCTGCAATAATTCTTCTTTTCTTTAAACAAAGTCTGATAATTTTGCAATTTTAAATACTAATCGTAACTGGAATTAAACATGGTCATGGAACTTTAGTATTCGAAGCTTATGCAACCAAGCATCAGTTTACAGTAAAGAAGAAATTTATTATTCCATACAGGTTCGACTCCAGTGTGATGACTCCAATCCAATCTGTATTATCCTGCCAGGTAAAAATTGGATTCCGCCACTTTATTTTGTAATGATGTTTTCTGGTGTTGTCTTCATTCTAACTACTATAGCCGCTAAATCTTTCATTTTTTTTCAGTGTCTCTGTCTTTTCAAAATTAATATTCATTGCAATATTTCACAGTTTGTTGAATTTCAATAATGGTGCTTAACTCTAATTTTGATGACAACACCAGCTAAAAAGAAAAAGTATCATTACAAGTGGATATAGTATGAAGGGGAATGTGATCAGTGATCATCACTCCTGGCCATTGTGTCAGTTTTCATGACCATAGCTGCTACTTCTAGATTAGAAAAGTTAGCTAAGGCTGACCATGCTTAACTTTGGTGCTCTAGTGAGAACTGGTGTATCACTGTGGCATGGCCATTGGCCATAATGTATAATAGTATATTAAGTTCAGTGTCATTTTGTATTGTCATTATGTAGGTTACTTCAACCATTTTTAAACACATTTCAGTGGTTAGGGCATATATATATTTGATAATAAGAAGTACAACTTATCCTACACATTTTCATCTCTTATTCCAAGCATTTATTACATTGTGGGATAGTTACAATCAATTACAGCTCATTACATTTGGCATTCACTTTGTAGTGTTTAGTCCCCTCAAAAACCAACAAGGACAACAATCACTTTGTAGAATTTTCAAATCATTTTATTTGCATACTGCATATATCTCAGGTTTTAGAATGTGAACATTTTAAGAGTAATAAGTTATACAATTTTATATACATATCTGAATTGCAATTACAAAATACTCATTCTGGTTAAGAATAAAAATATATAATGTCATTGTTCAAACTTTGCAATTGTCTTCAAAGAATTCATTGATAGAATATTTGCACTTTTCCACCAGAACAGTGAAGAGCAATTGTTTCAGTGAACCAAGCTTCATGTTAAATATATTACTGTCCTCTATTTTTATTGCAAATTTATAATCGCATTTACTCTGGTGTTTTGGCATACAATTTAACCAATGTGTTGGAAATTTAATATGATCTCTGTGGCAATTACTGTAGTCATGGTGGAAATGGAAAGTGTCAAGTGGATGTTGGTTTTTTGTATAAGAAAATCAACATGTCATATGTATAGAGGAAGAGAATAGACAGCCGTGTCCAAAAAGACACAGGTTGTTTGACAACACACATATTCCTAATTTCTTGTAATACTAGCAGTCTTTGGGACATTTAGTGAATTACCTCAAAATATTTGGGCATAACAAATAACACTCTAAGTAGCAGTGGTAGACTGTCTTTCTCGTCTCTAACTGTGGCATCTGAAAAAACACTTGTTGAAAATGTAAAGATTTCCATCTTATTTACTAAGTAGTCAATGTGTACCTTTAAACTTAAATTTTTATTGTGATGTATGCTTAAAAACTGAGCATAGTTTGCTTCTATGATATTATGGGATTTGGAGCAGTTGTAGCCCCAGAGAAACCACCAGATACAGGAGAGACACACTTTATTACTACTTCACTGGAGAACATACACAGACTGATTACAAATTGGCATGTTAGCCAAGATGTGGTACACCCAAAGATCAATTTCAATTAGAACTGTTACATCACCAGCAAATAAAACTGAATTAGCATCAATTGCTAGTTGTAAGTCATTTGTATAGAAAAGGAACAGGTCCATTCTGGGACTCATTGTGAAACAGTTTTCCAATGCAAGAAGTAATTTATTGAATTAAGTTAATAACTATGCAGACCTCAGCACCCGGACTATGGTGAGCTCCACCGCATCATCGGGTAGGCGCGACGGAGCATGTAGGTGGCAAGCAGTGGGGCTGAAGACCGAGAAGTCCGCCAACTGTCGTGGGGGGCAGACTTGACAATCCAGTAGGTGCGTGGGTGGGCGCGCAGAAGATTGGAGTGGGATGACGATGCACAGCACATACGACAGGAGGAGAAATGAGCATGAGGCATCCACAGCTGCTGAAGGAGTGGGGTGTCGAAACACTAGTTCGCTCTTTATTTGTTGAGGAGGTGGGGAACTGCTTGTGGCCACGCAAACTATGTACAGTGAACCTTCCATCAAGAAAATTGATATGTCAGTGGCAAGGAGGAGTCGGGGGGGGGGGGGGATGGGGAACTCAAACTTGACTACTGGAACGGAGGGGAGGGGTAGGTGCTGGAAGCCACAAAAGGGAGAGGATGGGGACGTCGGAGAGCCCTCGAATGGAGGCTCGATGTGAGCCAGTTTGATGTGATTAATTGATACTGTGAAAGGTTTGCTGTTGATTAGGATGATGAAGGTATTCGATGAATTCTTGAGGACCCAATGGGGGGGCTTGGGGGGGGGGGTTGCACTGTGTCATTACGTAGCATGCTGAAGTCACAATCCTCCTACTCCCATGGGATGAAGACGGAAGTGCGAGAGTGACTGACTGGGTGGGGGGTGGGGATTAATATTTGCACAGTGGAGACAAACTCTGTCAATGAAGCTGAGCAGGTCGCTCAGATCTGGAGAGGAGGAAGGGTTAATGAGCTCTACCGGTAAAACAAGAGGTTGTCCATAGCTGAACTCAGCGACTGAGTAGCGGAGGTCCTCTTCGTAGGTGGCACAAAGGCTGAGTCATGGCATTGGAGTTTGGTTTTAAGTGTCCCCTGTCATTGCTCTACCAATCTGTTGCTTTGGGGATAGCAGGCGGTCATGAAGTTTTTGGAAGATCCCACATTGCAGCAGCTGAAGAATTAGGGGACGAACTCTGCCTGTCAAATCATCACACCAAATCTCACCCTTGATACCCGGAAAAGACAGAGGAAGAGAGAGGAAGCAGGATCAGAAATGAGTTGCATTAGGCCATCATCAGCAGCTTGCAAGGCGGCGATGTTGGAAAGGTTGATCAGAGAGGAAACGGCATTGATCAAAGACAGAAAGTCAGCCATAATGTTGACCATGCCCTTGATTTACCTGACGTTGGTTGTAAATTGTGACTAGAAGTCAAGGTAGCAAAAGTGGCAAGGAGCAGGAGTCACCCAGGGGGTTCTGAATTGTTGCTATGGAAGGCTTGTGGTCTGTGAGCACATAAAAAGTATGGCCCCTTGACTTTGGAACAACAGTGTTTGATTGCCTTGTAAATGGCCAACAGTTCATGGTGAAATGCTGAATACTTCCTCTGAGCGTTGTTAAGATTTTAGAAAAAAAATTGTAGCAAGGGACTGGCTAAGAACTCCACTGATCGCGGTGTCACTGGTGTGAGTTGTGAAAGAAATGTCTGCATTTGGGTTGTTGTGAGCAGTGGTAACAGCATGGGCCAAAAGTTCTGTAAGTGCTGAGAATGTGTCAGTCATTTTCAGTGTCCAGGACACAGGGCAAGTGCCAGAGGTGTGTTTGCCTGCTAATGTATTCATAAGTGGAGCTTGAATGTCAGCAGCACCCAGCAAATGACATCGGTAATTGTCTATTGTCCCCACGAAATGTCTAAGTTACTTGAAGTTTAAAGGGTGAGGTAGGTCCTTAACAGAGTTCACTCTCTTAACTGGAGGAGAGATGCCATCTGCAGAGACAGTGTGGCCTAGAAAGTGGACAGAGGTTTTGGTGGAGTTGGTCCTTGTTGTGGTTTAACTCAATGCCTGCCCTAACAAGAGTGTCACATAGGATCTGCAGGTGTTGTTTGTTTTCTTCGACAGAAGCACAAAAAATTAGTATGCCATCTGGGTAAACAAAACAGAATTTAAGTGGAAAGAGAACTTCAGTTATGAAGCATTACCAAGTCTGTGTGGTATCCATGAGATCTAATGGCATGAAGCGGTAATGATATAAACCAATCGTCATAGCAGTTTTTTCAATGTCCTCCGCAGCCATCAAGATCTGATGGTATGCTCATTTACAGTCCATGAAGAAAAAAAAAAAAAAAAAAAAACCTTTGCACCCGCAAGTGGATGGGTGAAGTCTCCAACATTCAGAAATGGGTATCTGTCCATGATGGTCTCAGTGTTGAGGACCCAATAGTCCCAACACATATGCCAAGAACCATAACATTTTTAATTAAGAATAAGTGGATGGGAAAAGACCAATTGCTCAATGAAGGTTCGATAATGCTGGAATCGAGCAGGTGGAAAATCTGTGCCTCTACTGCCACAAACTTCTCAGCACACAGACGTCACAGTTTGCTAACGAAGGGAATGTCATCTGTTAGTTATAGTTTGTGTAGAGTACCATAGGTGACAACTGATACACACTGCTGTGAAACTGTATCAGCGGAGGTAGTGGCAGAGTTCAAAGCAGGTTAACGCGAGTCTACAGGGGGCACGGTGGACAGAATGTTCGCTTGCACTGTTGTGACAGTATGCGTTGCATGCTGCAGTGACAGCTGAGCCACAGTGCGGTCGGCAATCCTGTCAGTACTTGTAGCCGCTGGCAGGAGGCAAAGTGAAGGCGAGGTTGTATCGGCTGATCCAGGAGCTACTGAAGGTGCCACTGATAGTGTGAGCGAGACGGCTGCCAAGCTGTGGCAGCCAACAGGTCAGCCAACTGGGTTTTAGCGAGGCTGGCCGCCAATGCAGTTGGCAACACCACCTGTGTGTGGTGGCTAGATGTTGGCTGGTCTGCAGCAGGCAAGATGGGAAAGGACATAGTTTTGCAAGTGACCACCGACAAGAGTGGGGCAGCCACTGTCGCACAAGCAGAAGATGGCGGTCGCATGGCAGTTGTAACGACTAGAGATTGCAGACTTTAAACACTACCTGAATCAATCAAAACACTAGGGGAAGGTTTGAAAGCTCGAGCAGAAGTTCTTTTACCATGAGATGCAATAATTTTCTTAGCATAATTCACCATGGTGACATGATGGGATGGCTGGCTTGAAAAGTTAAAGTTCCAGTTCTCAAGTTGGTTGCGGGATGTGAGGTGTGCAGTGCAGTGCAGCTGTGAGAGGACAGGATGTGTGCGACGTGTTGACAGCACATGGGATTGTCATGGCAACAGAGGTTTTTTACATACCTCCACATAGGAGAGGGGAGGGAGTGCCGAACTGTCAGAATCACTGTTAACCTTGAGTGTGGGCACGATGTCACTGTTTGCACTGAGAGAACAAGTACTGACCTTGAAATTAGTCTCTTTGAAGCTGATTGGAGAGACATAAGGTGCTGCTTGGCAGATGACAGTTGGGATTCAGCGTTAGTAAGGTAGCAGAGGATGTCTTCTCACTCATGCTGAAGACATAACACTTTGGTGACCTACTTTGCTATAAGCAAAGTGTCAGAGCACTCGTGGACAATGTTTTCTCTATCACGGCACAGTTTAATCACTTCATCATGTTCACTAGACCACTCTGACACAAGATTGTTGAACTTGAGATGTTTATCAAATGCTTACAAACACATAGTGGTAGGGGTAGAGCTCGACAATCACACGGGTTTGAGGTATGGTGAAAGACGGCTTGACAAACAACACTGGGAGAAACTTTGTAGTGATCCAGGAAATCCATGCCAAGTATAGGTTCCAAAATGTCAGCCACAAAAAGTTGCATTTTAATATGCACTCAGGAGATAGGTGAACAGAGTACAAGGTAGAACCAGCACACAGAAGCTGAGATGCATTGACAGGTCAAAGAACTGCTCAGAGAGATTGTAGAGTACCAGTCACCATGGACAATGGAAGCAGTGAGACATTGGCACCCGTCTCAATCAGGTAGCAAGTGGCAGAAATGCAGTCGTGAAGGTAGAGGCCACCACCTGGTGGTGAAGACCCTCGTATGGAATGAAGGATATATGGGCGCCTGGTTTTTGCCAAGCAGGACATGGTGCCTACATTATCCTGCACCCTGCATTTAGGTGAAGGCATGGCTGGCGGCATTTTTAAGTGGCGTCCTCGAAACGTATGTGGAATAAAAATAGTGGATAATATGGAGCCTTTTTCCTGCGAGTAGTGGATGAGTGGACACGAGCCCTCTTCAAAGTCAGCAGACAGGTAGGTGTGTTAGCATTGCGAGGAGGGCGAGGTTGCAGCGTGTTGGTGGTTTAGCAGTGAAGAATGCTGGGCGGCTCAGTCTGTTCATCAGGTACCCGGGAACATCCTCGTGCAAAGGTGCGAGACCGAGTTATAGGTTAATGAGCCTTTGATTTCTGCTTGTAGTGTGCCTCCCACAGGTATGCTTCATGCACTCGGCCCCCGATGTGAATTCATTCACCCGGTGACTTGAGTATGTTAAAAGTGAATGCTGTCTACACTGGGAGTGGCAGCTTGCTGGTCCAGACCACCATTAGTGTCGAGTTGGGCATAGCATGTTCACTGACCAGTAGCTGGAGGCACCACAACAGTTGCGGGGTTTCTTGTCACCGAGGTGTTGGTTGTGCAGGATGTCGAGGTTGGTTTCATCAGGTGTGCAGGTTACCTACTCGAGAATCGTGTGCTTTGCTGAATGGTAGCAGTGAGAGGTGGATGGTGACCTGACCAAGTCACAGATGAGGTTGACGTGCTCGTGTAGATGGATTACCAAACAGAGATAATGAGCCGCGTCATCGAGCAAGTAGTTATCGAAGATATGTTCCACTACGTGAACCACATTGTCAGAGCATCAAATAAGAAGGGAGGCAGCTGCGGTGGACGGCAAGGCAGTGGGGAAGGAGTTGAACGAAATGCCTGAGCATCAGTCCCTGTGGTGGCTGTGTCTGACTGCTATGGTTGTAGTGGCAATGCGACAGCATCACACATCACGGCAGAGCAGATGCGTGATGACATGGTGTTGCAGGGTCACACGATAGTTCAACATGGCAGTGACACCGAAATATGCTGGAGAAACGGGTGGTTGGTTGCGGGCAAACACGAAAGAGTTTTGAGAGGTGTTAGTCTTACGAATGAAAGAGGGCAGCACTTCGGGTCGCAGTGTGGCAGCTGTGTCCCGGGACGCCGAGTATGACTGCACATTCTGAAAATTGTCACTGCACAAAAAGTTCATGCACAGAAATGCATTTGAAAGATTTTTAGTGTTCAAAGCATTGTCACGAGTGAGAAACTACACTGGCTGTTGCACAAAGGTTGATGGTGTGGAGCCACTCATCATAGACACTGCGCGCAAAAAAAGGTGTGGCATAAACTTGTGACGAGGAGCTCAATCCAGAAACTGAACTTGACAAAGTGTCTAAAAAATGTTAACTCGCAGTGGCACATGGTGGGGCAGATTCTACAAGATCTTGCAACCATTGGCCAAGCACCTAGGCTGCAGAGTGATACACTGAAGCACATGGTGGAGCAGTGGCAGTCCAAGGCACTGAAATTTGTTCTGTTGGCATTTGACACAGGCAGATGGTCAGCACACATGAAATAGTTCTGCTGAAGGCAGTAATTGTAAAAAAAAAAAAAAAAAAAAAAAAAGTCATTGTGGTGGGAAGCCATTAGTTCACAACAGCCTATCCACCCTGAAATATAATAGAGATAACAGCATCGTTCAGAATGCCCCAAGGGTATGAACTGGATATACACCACAGTGATTAGACCCAGGATCACCTTTGGGGCGGTCGTATGGTGGAAGAAGGTAGAACAGCAGGTTGCTGCTAAGGACCTTGGTAAGGTGCAGAGATTAGCCTGCTTAGCCATAACAGGCAGAATTAGCAGCACACCAACTGCTGGGATGAAAACTATGCTGGATATGCCTCCATTACACCTTTGGGTCAAGATGGAGGCAGCGGCTGGTGCATACAAACTCAAACCTGGCAACAACTGGAACTCTTTGGGATATCCAGAATCACACAGTAAAATAGTGAGTGAGGTAAATATAGGAAAGGTTGGGGAAATGCCAGCCGACTATATTATAACCCCATACTGCTTCAACAAGCATTTCAATATAACAATTGGAAGTAAGGAGCAGTGGGAGAAAATAGTTCGACACCGTATGGGGGATATTGTCTGGATCACTGACGGGTCAAAATCGGACCAAGGCATTGGGGCCGGGGTATACGACGTGTAGCCAAGACTAGAGGGCGTCATCTCTCTAGGGAAACTGGCCTCAGTATTCCAGGCTGAAATCACTGCCATCAGGGCATGTGTGGAGGAGAATTTGCGTAGGTGCTACAAAGATCGTAGCATCTATATCTATTCAGACAGCCAGGCAACCCTGAGATCACTGCAGCTCCTGCAACAAGGTCTAAAATTGTTGCAGGATGTCACAGGGTTCTGGTGGAGGTAGGGGAAAGCAATAGAGTAAACCTATTGTGGGTCCCTGGCCACTCGGGGATCAGTGGCAACGAACATGCCAACAGATTAGCCAGGATGGGGGCAGAGACTCCATTTATTGGACTGGAACCTGTCCTGACAATCACCAAGGCAATGATCAAATTGGAGCTACATAACTGGCTCAGAAGACAGCACGTAGAATATTGGACCAAAGTCTACCAACAAAAACATGGCAAGGTAATGATGCCAAAGCCATGTTTTAAAAGAAGCTCTGCAATCCTGGGCCTGAACAGGAGAGAGATTAGACTCATGGTTGGATTGCTGACAGGCCATGGGAATTTCAAAAAACACTTACATACAATGGGAATAACAGAAGAGGACCCTAAATGTAGGATCTGTGATGACAGTGATGAAACTGCATCACATCTAATCTTCGAATGCATTGCATTGGAGAGTAAAAGGCACAGAACATTTGGGACAACCAGACCTGAAGAAATTGTGTCTAATAAAGAACCGGTAAAGGGACTCCTTGCACTGTTCAAGGGCATTGGTTGGCTTTACTAGATATACAGGGAGCGATACCACACAATAAACTTAGTTTCGGTGCGGGCAGTGGTGGGTTGGACCAAGACTGTTTTGGCTTCTTTGGAAAAATCAAATCAATCGTTCAGAACAGAGGATATCTGTGGTGTTTCCAATTATAATATAAAGAAAATGATAGGACCCATAGTTAATCCCCTGTCATACCTCATGATTTTTAACAGAGGGTACATTTCCCAATAGTCCGAAACTGACAATTTTTTATCAATATATATAAAGGAGACAAAAACTGTCCAGAAAACAACCAGCCTATTGTTATAGTTCCAATAAGAGAAAAAATCATTGAAGCATTAATAATAAAAGTAAATGAATGATTACTTTGAATCCAATAACCTAGTAAGCAAAACAATGTTATGTGTGGTCCTAAAGCACAGGCTCATTGACAGATACAAAATCACAAATAAAAACATACACATACACAAAGATTCAAGTTTTTGCAGCTGTTGGCTGCATCATCAGGAAAAGAGGGAGGAAAGAAGGATGGGAAACAGGGAAGGATGCGGGTTTTAAGGGAGTGCATGGTTCCTCATCCACTCCCTTAAAACCCGCATCCTTCCCTTTTTCCCCTCCTTCCTTCCTATTTTCCTGATGAAGCAGCCAAGGGTTGCAAAAGCTTGAATCTTTGTGTATGTGTGTGTTTTTATATGTGTTTTTGTATACAACTTATCAGTCATACATGACCTTAAAAACAAACAGCACACCAGAGCTACTTTAGTGAATCTAAACATATCCTTTGACACTGTCTCCCACAGCATCTTTATTGATAAATTTTAAATTTATGGCTTTAGTGGCACAGAATTATCACTGCTAACAATATACTTGACAAACAGAAAACAAAATGTAGTTGTTAATGGAAATAATAAATCTGATTTTCTCACTGTAAAATATGGAGTCCCACAAGGCTATGTATTAGGACCTTTCATGTTTATAGTGTATGTAAATCATTTACCAAATTTCTTGCCATCTGAAACTGTGATGTTTGCTAATGATACAACCTTCATCACATCACACCATGAAAGAAGTGTTGTGAACAGCAAGTACAACACAGAACAGCAAGCACAACAACAGAGTCTCGGTACATTTTATATCAGTTTATGTTCTAGGCACCTGGTAAAAGATATGTATATTTGTTACATTGAAATATAACACTATTTCATATGTGTACTTCATTCAGATAGCAAAAGATTAAACAATTGACTTGAAAACAAAACTGTTACATTGAACTGGGAAAGAGATTTAAACAGGTTGAGTGCCAAATAGCAGGAACTAAAGTTAGAACAGTTGGACAGTTTCAAGTACTTAGGAGATATTTTTCTTACAGGATGGCAACATGGTGAAAGAACTAGCATGAAGATGTAGCAAAGGTAATGCAGTAAGTGCTTAGCTACAATCTGCTCCCTTCTGCAAGAAGGAAATTAGTACTAAAACAAAGTTATCAGTGTACTATTCAATCTTTCAACCAACTTTGTTGTATGGGAGTGAAATCTGGGTGGATACAGGTTCCCTCATTAATAAGGTTATGGTTACAGATAAGAAAGTAGCAAGTATGATTGCAGGTACTAATAGAGAGCAACAATGGCAGGAGGGTGTCCATGATGAGGAAATTAAAGAAAAACTTGGAATTAACACCATAAATGAAACAATTAGAGCAAACAACCTGAGATGGCAGGGCCATGTTACATGCATGGGAAAATAATAATAATTTTCTGTTCAGTAGGTCCTAATTGAGGAGCAAGACTCCATTGTCATGGAACAAGTCAGTACATGAAGTTTAACACAAGACTGGTAATATAAAAACTGGAAGTAGTCTTATGCACATTACAATCTTAAGGCCAAGTAAAAAGAATAAATAACAAATAAAAAGAATTAGATATTTTTTTTTTTTTTTTTTAATTTTTCCAGGAGTTCCTCGACAGAAAAAAAGCCATGAGGTAAATCTTCAATTTAGATTTAAAAGCATGTGGGTTAGTACTAAGATTCTTGCATTGTTGTGGCAGTTTATTGAAAATGGTTGCTGCAGAATACTGCGCACCTATCTGTACAAGAGTCAAGGAGTTCTGATCCAAATGTAGATTCAATTTCTGCCTAGTATTCACCAAATGAAAGCTGCTCACTCATGGGAATAAGCTGATATTGTTAACAACAAATGACATTAAAGAAAATCTGTATTGTAATGCCAATGTCAGAATTCCCAGACTACTGAAAAGAGGTTGACACATAAGCCAATATTGCTTGAATTGCCCATTTCTGAGCCAAAAATATCCTTTTTGTATCAGTTGATTTACCCCAAAAAATAATGCCAAACGTCATAAGTGAATGAAAGTAAGCATAGTAGACTACGTTTAATGGTGAAAAATCACTTATTTCAGATACTGGTTTATGGTACATCAAAGTAGAATTTAAATTTTGAACAAGATTCTGCACATGGCTTTCCACGACAACTTTCTATCTATCTGGACACCTAAAATTTGAATTGTTCAGTCTCACTTACCATATGCCCATTATGTGTAATCAAAATTTCAGCTTTTGTTAAATTATATGCTAGAAATTATAAAAACTGAGTTTTACTGTGATTTAACATTAATTTATTTCGTACAACCTATGAACTTATTTCTTGAACTGCATTATTTGATACTGTGTCAATATTATAAAAGACATCCTTCACTACAAAGCTCTAATCATCAGCAAAGAAAAATATTTTACAGTCACCTGTTATACTCAAAGACATATCATTTATATAAATAAGAAACAGAAGCGCTTCCCCCCACACTATGCTGTTCCTTATTGTGACTGTACATCATAGCCATTTTCAACACTACAGAGAAATACCTTCTGCTGTGTGTTATTAAAGTAAGAGGTGAATCAGTTGTGAACTACTCCTGTTGTTATTATTGTTATTTTTATTATTATTAGTGAATGTTCCCATGGGAGAACGATAAGCAGGTGATTTATCAATATTTCTTAAGGTTCTTCTTATTTTCCCAATATTTCTTCATTTTCTCCCCAAAGGCCTTCTTTCTTTCTTCGGTCCACTTTGGTCATCTCTGAAGTAAACTTCCACTTGTCAATTTTTGTTGTGAATGTATCTCTGTCTGATGTGTTTATTATGTCAATTTTTGCTTTTGTCAAACCCTTCTTAACTTCAGTTACTAGGGTATTGTTGCTTTAAGTGATGTTACATAGTCCAGTAGACGTTAAGTTAACCTGTTTCGAGGTAATCTGTGTAGGTGTACATAAAATTTCATTCGTCTCTTTCTGATGTCAGTTTTGATATTTGATAATTTTTTGGTTGTCTCGATGGTCTGCAGTCTGTATCCATCTTTCATGTATTGTGGTCCCAGAATTTTCCTAATAATTTTTCTCTCTACTTTCTTAATTCCTTGTAAATCTAGTTTTCTATTCAGTGAGAGTGTTTCACTTGCATATGTGACTGTAGGTTTGATAACTGTGTTGTAGTGTCTGATTTTAGTTCCTTTTAATAGGTATTTTTGGTTATATATGTTTTGAACAAGTCCGAATGCTTTCTTGATTTCCTGTAATCGATTGTTTCATGCAAGTTTCTTGAGTCGTATTGGTTCAATAACTTTGCCGAGATACTTAGTGTTTGACTCTGTTGATTTCACCATAATCTTTTTGAGTTTCGGAATATCTAATTTGGAGCAAATAAATTCAGTCTTCTCAAAGGAGATTTGCAGGCCAACCTTCTCTGCACATTCTTTCAGGATCTCAATTTGTTTTATTGTGGTTTCTTCACTGTCAGTTATAATTGATAGGTCATCTGCAAATGCTAAATAAGGGATGTTCAATTTTCCTTTACCTCTTCCTAGTTCAGTTGGCTTCCAGAAGTTTTGTTTTTTTAATTCAATTTCCCATTCTTTCATTGTTTTGTTTAAAACTATGTTGAATAATAGTGGCGAGATCCCATCTCCTTGTCTTACTCCTGTTTTAATTAATAATGGTTCCAAAATTTCATCTATGAATTTAATTTTTGATTTGGTTTCTGTCATTGTTTGTTCAGTTAGTTTTCGGGTTTTGGTGTCTAGTCCACGTTCTTCGAGAATGTTAAATAGAGACTGTCTGTCAATAGAGTCATATGCTTTCTTAAAATCAACAAATGTGCACACTGTTGGTTTAGACCAGATTGCTTTAATTTTTAAAATAGCTTTAAGGTTAAAGATCTGTTCAGGGCATGATCTATTAGGTAGAAAGCCTGCTTGGTAGTCTGAAATTGTATGTTCTAGTCATTCTTGTGCCTTTATTTTATAGGTCACACGTAAAAGTGAAATGCCTCTGTAGTTGTTTACATCTGCTCTCTTCCCACTTTTTGTGCAATGGATGAATTAGTGAATACTTCCAGTCCTATGGAATATTTTCTGTCTGCCAAATTTCTTTGATGATTTGGGTGATCTCGTTTAGGAAGTTTGGGCCAAGGTTCTTTAGTAGTTCAGCTACAATTCCATCCTCTTCTGATGCCTTATTATTTTTGAGCTTCTTAATGTGGCTATATATTTCTTCCTGAGTTGGCACTAGTGAAGTTTCATTCATGTATTCTGGTTGTAATCTGGGGAATCTTGTATTCTGTTGTGGGCATTTAGAAGTTGTGAAAAATATTTAGCTAGTTCTTGGCAATTTTCTTTTTTAGTTAGTGCCAATTTTCCATTCTCTTTCCTGAAACAGAGGTTTCGTGGGGTGTATCCTTTGATTTGATTTGCGAACATTTTCTAAAAATCTTGTGTGTTGTGGTTCCTGAAGTCTTCTTCAATTGAGTTTAGCTGTTCATTAAGATATTTTCTTTTAGTTTGTCTAAGTATTTTAGCCATTTGTTTTCTCACTTCGAAAAATGTTTGTTGTGTGGTTTCTGATTTGTCACAATTGTAATTTAGGAAGGCACGTTGTCTCTCTTCTATTGCATTATCACAATTTGAATTCCACCATGAGTGTTAGGATTTTTCTTTAATGGGATCAGTTCTCTTGCTTTCTGTACAATTTTTGTTTGGAAATCTCTCCAGTTGTTCATAAGGTGCTTTTCCCATACTTCTGTAAATTTTTATTCTTGGATTTTTTTCAAATCAAATTTGGGAATTAGTGGGGATTTCTTTCTGCCTTTCCTTTTTGGAGTGAATTTAATTTTCACTCTGGTAAGATAGTGGTCAGAATCTATATTTGCCCCTCTGTGGACTTGAATGTGAAATCATAGGAAATCCCAACAGGGTCTATTTGAAATTCGCCTACCTGAAGGATAGGGGATCGCCACATTTTTTGTTTCTTAGGGTCTTTTCAAAATGATGTTGACATGATTTTTAGGTTGTTTTGCTGGCAGAGCACAATGAGCCTCATACCATACTTGTTCGTGAATTTGTGTGCAGGGTAGTTGCCAACTGTTTTTTTATATTTCCTCTCTTTGCCAATTTGTGCGTTAAAATCACCAAGAAGAATTTTTACGTCCTCCTTTGGAATTCTGGACATTTCATTTTCAAGTTTTTCTCAACTTTTTTCTGCCTTCTCGAGTTCTTTTTTGTTATCAATGTTGGTAGGTGTGTGAACATTAATAAATGTATATGTTTTGTTGGTGTGCTTAATTCCCATGGTCATTAGTCTGTTACTGATTTGATTCACATCTATAACAGTCAAGGATGTCCTTATTCACAATAAAGGCCATGCCAAATAATGCAGCTCCTTTGCATATTTTCTTGTCTGTTTTATTTTTAAATATACGGTAGTCGTTGTAGTCTATTGTTTCTGAATCAGTGAATTTAGTCTCTTTGAGTGCAAGGATTTGAATGTTCTGTTTGTTGAGTTCTGTCATAAGATTATGTAACTTGCTAGTTTGTATTAGTGTTTGGATGTTGAAAGTGCCAATAAATGTATGAGACTTTCATGGAAGTTTACTAGAGAACTCAGACTTTCTCTGTCGTACGAGGCCAAGCTCCCCAGAATCCAATAGCTTGGTTGTAGCCACAGGGCGAGTGGATTGACCACCTGGGGTAATATTAATTTTACTTGTACAAATAGTGGTTGGAACCAGGGATTGTTAGTTCCTGGAGCTTGGTGTTCAGCTGCACCTCACCTGGTGAACAGACGCTGGCCAGAGTACCAGTGGCTGCCACACAGACATGTCTGGACTTTTGAATATGCTTTATCTTCTCTGTAAAGCATGCCTCTTCCGCCAGTTCTGCCGCATCAATGATCTTCATCTCCATCTTCACTGCTGTTGAGGTCTTCATCATACATTGAAAAGGGATTATCACCCAGTTCAGGTTAACCAAGGTTTTTTTAAAACGAGGTGTTACTCCTCCCCCTCCTCCTTTCACAACCGGGCTTGGGACCGGCTTAGGCAGAGCTACTCCTGTCATTTCATAATGTTCCAATTTCTCCAATAATATTTTGTGATCAACACAATCAAAGGCCTTTGTTAAATCAAAGAAGACACCTAATGTTCACAGCCTTTTATTTAACCCATCAAGTGTCTCTCAGAGAAATGAAAATATATCATTTTCAGTCATTAAACAACTTCTGAAACCAAACTGTATGTTTGACAACAAATTTTGTGAACTGAAATTAACCTTGAATATGCAGCCTTTTCAATAACTAAAAAAAAAAAAAAAAAAAAAAAAAAAAAAAAAAAAAAAAAAAAAAAAAAAAAAAAAAAAACAATGGCATAGATATAGGTCTATAGTTGTCTACATTATCCCTTTCTCCTTTTTTATTAAGTGGTTTCATTACTGAATACATTAATCTGGTACCATTCTGAAAGTAAAAATTACAAATATGGCTGTGTGCTGGGCTAACAAATGTAGAGCAGTACTTTAGAATTCTGCTAGAATTTTGATGATGATGATTCATGATCAGGCACTGCGAGGCAACAAGCTGAAGAAAGAAAAAACACACAACATCACTTGCAATCTAAATCAATTTCACATGGATTCCTTTCAGGAAAAAATAAATAAATTCTCTTAAAGTGTTATTTAGCCAAGCTAAACTTACAGAAAACAATGGTATTCTCATAATCCCCAGAAATAATCAGGAGAATTAAGATCTAATTACTGAGATGTAGGTATAGATTTATTTTTTCATGTACAAGCTGACATACTTAAAAAAATACCCAAAATAATTTAAAGATTACACAGGGGATGAAATTCTAAAAACTAGTGAGTCTTATGGTGAGTGTCATGGGTTCTTTCTTTTAGTGTGTGAGACAATGTAGTTTTTTTTTAATTAACCTTTTTGAAAGCTTGAAAAATGCTTGTAAATGTTGTAATAAATTTGAATGATTTGTTCTTCAATTCCAAAAATTCATTTAAAAAGATCATTGCCTAGGAGAAAGGAACTGAGTTTTGGAATTTTGGGGCCCCAACAGACTGGGGTCCTTGGGCTTGTGCTCCTATGATAGAGACGGTAGTGAGTATCAGTAGATATTGTAGGTACAGTCTGGAACACATAAAGGGTATTCCGTGAATGCTTATCATCAAGGTTACCCAGTCCCCACATGTCAAGGAGAAGAAAGGGGAGGTTTCCCCACCATTTTTGGTATCAGATTACACAATTACACTATGTCCAATCAAAGCACCCCTTCCCCCACCAATGTATATCAGAATACACAATCCAGAGCACTCTGACAATGTCATAGGTGTCATATTACATCTCCACATGTGAAGGTGAAATTCCCCGACCTTATGAATTAAATTTCACAATTCTGAGAAGTCCTCCCCACCCAAATCATGCATTGTTATTGTTTGTGTGCGTGTGTGTGGTTTTATTATTATTATTATTATTATTATTATTATTATTTAAATACAGGGTGACCTATTTCAATGTACTCAAATATCTGTGGAGTGACACAGTTCTGCAAAAAAATGTCCCTAGTGTAAGGTTTGAAGAGGTTCATGGATTGGTTACCTCTAAATGACCTTGAACCCTGTTTTCAAGGTCAAACCAAGATCGAGTTCGTTTTTCTAATGGTAAGCCCTGTTTTTTATTCCATACTCGTATTCTACATAAAAAAATGCACTTTTTGCAAGGAACATTATTTTTTCGAGAAACTATCACTTGTTGCAAAATGGCACTTCATTGTAACTTTCCGAGGTCATGAGTATCTTCAGAACAATGCAATATCGGGCAACATGTTTGATTAAAAACTTGTGTGGTTTCTGAACTTTATCCACTGGTGAAATTTTATGAACTTGCAATGACCTTGAAATTCTTTGGTATGGATTAACCTGAAAGCATTAGCATAACCCATTGTGCACCACTTGGAGGGTGCTGAATCAGAGAGCAGCATTGCTCTTATGCCATCACAATCAGAGAAGAGAAGGGTGGCGTTTAGAGGCTAACTAATAAATGTCATTGTTGGAGATTTTGAAATCATGACTGGGGGTTCAAAGAAATTTTACCTTTGGAGACTTTGAAAATTTCTTGGCTATACTCATTTGGAATGATTCTTGACTGGCTTGACTGTGATAAATTTTTCACATTTGGACTTAAAAACTGTGTGTGTTAAGGGATTGAAAAAAGTTCTGTCTCATCGAACTCTGACCAGTTTCACCTCATGGGACTCCAAATCCATACAAGCGACAGGTTTCACAACAAGAACGTTTAGAGCACATAAGATAAAATGCAGCTGAGTCACTGTGTCTCACATTCAACTTTCTCAAGCATGTCTTTCATTTCTGCCTTCTCTCCATATTTGGAAAAGATGGATTACCTTGGGGTATTTCATTGTTTTACTATTTATGTCAATATCGAGGTTTGTAAAGGTGCCCTCCTGACAGGCATACATCCATTACACACCTAAGTAATTTTCTAAAAGAGAACACTTGAATACTGTATGGAGTGACTTCTCATTGTGGCAGAAACTATGGCAAGTATGTGTAAATAAACTGGCCGTGTACACTGTAATTAGTCAACTGTCCTGCAACCTGCTCGGTTT
Organism: Locusta migratoria; assembly: GCA_026315105.1. Classification (NCBI taxonomy): domain Eukaryota; kingdom Metazoa; phylum Arthropoda; class Insecta; order Orthoptera; family Acrididae; genus Locusta; species Locusta migratoria. Next base: position 74,940,102 of record CM048755.1, on the reverse strand, counting down.
GTCGAAGGGAAAGCCTAAGAAAACCAAGAATAGTAAAAGTGATCAGTACAGTTTATTTTTTGACTTTAATATGTATGTCCAAAATGTCTGATTACATGCCATTCGAAGTAGTGAGAATGATAAAAATTGTTACCGAGTGTCGTGATAATTATGCAGCTGTGCAATGATTGTACGCCGAAAGGTATCCCAATGTCCATCATTCCACAAAGGAAACAATTAGGTCTCTGGTAAGATGAGCTGAAAGAGGTATCTTGAAATGACAGAGATGAAAGACGGGCCCAAGAGAGGCAATTGCACTGGGTGTTCGTGCTGTCATCACTGAAGATCCACACTTTTTTACTTGTCAGATTCAGCATATGCATGGCGTGTCTTGATTAGAAGTATCTCATGTTTTACGATACTTTAAATTACATCCATATCACTTACATATCACCGAAGCAATTGTGCCAGGGATCCTGGCATTTTGTCGATGGGCCAAAATGCAAATACGTCGTTATCTCTTTTTCTCTGCACGTACTCTCTTTACAGACAAGAGAAACTTCGACAACATGGGAGGAGTCAATCTCCATAACACACAATACTGGGCGGAAGCAAATCCAAGCTGGCAATGAAATCACCGAACACAGAGACGGTGGTCAATCAATGTCTGGGTGGGCATCGTTGGAGATTTTGTGATAGGTCCTGTATTTTATGTCAAAACGTTGAACAGCATGCACTATCTTCATATCCTTGAGAATCTGGTGCCTCCTTTACTTGAAAGTATCCCTCTGGATGTACAAGCATGTATGTGGTACCAACATGATGGTGCCCCTGCACATTGGACCTTACTTGCCAGAAGGTACCTTAATGCAACTTACCCAAGTCGATGGATTTATATTAGCAGTGCAATTCATGAACTCCTGCCAAGATCACCAAACATGACACCATTGGACTTCTTGTGGGGAGCTGTGAAGTAGAAGGTGTACTGCACTCCCCCTACGATGCCAGAAGTTCATGTGGATTGTGAAGGATTGTGGCAGTGTTCTAGGCAATCACCCATCAAACCTTGAATACTGTCAAGATCAGTTTCTGCTAGAGGGTGCAAATGTCCATTAGGCAAAATGGGCAGTTGATCGAGCCCCTGAGAACCTAAATTTCCAGTGAGAACCATGTTAATCAGCCCTTTCCAGGGCTAATGATCTGCGAAGTCCACTGGGGAACCTGCAAGTGGTTTCTAAGTCCAAAAGAGAAAGATTTATCACTATCATACCAGTGAAGAATCATTCCAAGTGACCACAGCTGAGAAATTTTCAAAGTCTCCAAAGGTAAAATTTCTCTGAACGGCAGTCATGATTTCAAATTCCCTGACAGTGACGCTTATTGGCTAGCCTTGAAGCTCCACTCTTCTGTGACTGTGTTGGCATAAGCACGATGTTGGTCTCTGATTCCGCACCTTCCAAGTGGTGCACATTGGGACGCTAATGCCAATGGTATTTACTTTCATGTTAATCCTTACTGAAGACTTTCAAGGTCATTTCAGATTCACAAAATAGATAGAGTTCAGAAACTTCACAAGTTTTTCATTGAAAATGTTTCCCGATTTTGCATCATTCTCTAGATACTCATAACCTGTGAAAGTCACAACGAAGTGCCATTTGGCAATAAACAATTGGTTTTTCGAAAAAAATGTTCTCTATGAAAAATGTGTATTTTTCATGTTTAATACAAATATGGAATCAAAAATATGGCTTACCCTTTGAAAAAATGAACTTCTCCTTGGTTTGACCTGAAAAACAGAGTTCAAGGTCATTTTGAGGTAATCAATCCATGACCCCCTTCAAACCTTACAACTTTCACTAAGAGAAAGGAAATAGCATATCAAATGATTGGAGGTGCACAAAGTTCAATGGTTGCTCCTGGTGTCTTCATTTTGCAATAGACAACGCCCTACTATGAGCTGGATGCACGATAAGCAAAATGGTTAATGAAAAATTAGTATGGTCACTCTAAGTGTTCAGCAAGTGTGCCTGTGTACACTGTTTCAAATGTTTTATGACCTGTTATCCCACCTACATCATGGGTCTTTGTGAAAGGATTGGAGAAAGTAAAGTGGATAAAGGACTTGTTATCTAAATACAGGTACATAATATAGACTACAGGAGTTGCCCTCAGTTCCAGCATTGTGGGAAAGGTAAGGTATTAGTAAAAACAAACCACTGACTGGGGAAAACATATGTGATTAGCTCTGACTGTAGAAAAACAAAATTTTATCCATGTTAACACATCCTGAGGGAGTTTGCTTCGAGCATGTATATGTATTTTGAAAAACACTATTTCAACCAAAATACCTCCTGTTACCAGAAATTCTACACAATATTGATAGTTTTAGCTACCAGCATCAAACAGTGACATTCCACCATCTGAGAAGATAAAACCAAACAGCATATTTATATTTGGCAATTTTTCTGTGGAAAATCTGGATGCAATTCACAGATATTTTTGTTTTGGTCAGCATATGAATGTCAATGTATTTTACCCAAGTCAAATATCTTCCAGAATTTCAAAACAGCTAATAAGGGACAATGCTAACCTAGTTATTGCTTTTAGACAGGGTAATACTAATTTAAAATATTTTTACCAAGTTCATATAGGATCTGATATGACATGCAATGAATTTATGACCATGTGCGTCAGTTGCTGGAACCACACAGCATACGGGTTTCAGGTTATTGACAAAATAAGAAAAATGAACAAGGGACAATTATAGGCAGAAGTTCCAGGTTATCTTAAAAGTTATGCTCCAATATATAAGTGTATCATTATACTGCATGCAATGGACAGGTTTGCATGTAAGACTTGTCACCATTTCAAAGAAGTAAGAGTCATTGCACAGGTAGCAAAATTAAATAGTCATATCCAAAACCTTACATCTCAACTCAAGAAATGTTTTACCACTCCAGAAATATCAGAATTATGTAGTCTTATTAGGAGCCTTGACTCCCAGCTTGAGAAATGCAATAAAAAATGGAGGCAGTTAACAAGTGTCTAACAACTGAGATACAGGGTTTGCTAGTGTATTGTGGTATGTCAACCACATATAAAATTATCAAAACCTGGAAAGCTATTCACCAGAAACTACACCTGTTAAATATCGACCAACAGCAGTGGGAACAAATTATTTCAGAAATGTTTAAGCTAATAATCAATAGTCTGTAGATACTCGCAAATATTAGGAATGCACATAGAGGAGGTGGACAAGAAAAAATCAAGTGGGAAGATGACGATGATGCAGCTGTTAGTGAATATATAAAAGTGCATGATGTTGCACAAACAGATGATACATATGGCATGTGTAAAGATAAACCATATCAGTTAGGTAAGTTACCTATACTTTTAATGCAAGATATGACACAGGTTGGGACAATGACATACCCATAAACACTGGGTTTATTGGAGTTAATATTTCGAAAGACGTCAAATCCAGACAAGTTCAGCTCAGAGAAACTGCAAACATATGCTGAAATGTTGCATATAAAAATGTTCACAGAAACAACAACACCAAAATGGGGCGTGTGAAAGCAGAAGGCAGAAGTATAAGAATATTACTAAGCCTGATTTAGCCAGAAAATTCAAATATGGCAAAGGTATTGATATTCAAATGAGAAATTGAACAGTTTACCCCTGCAGTATATATACTTCGATAAGCTGGATGAAATAATAGAATGTTTATCATTCTTTATGGCTTTATCAGTGGTTGGTAATACAGCCCAAATGTATAAAATCATACCAATCATTCAGAACTATGAGAAAGACATATCACTGAATAAGTATGGAAATAGTTATTAATGAGCCCTATAAACCAGCATGCAAAATATATCCATGCAGGAGTCTAAATGATTTAAGGCAAGTGGACCTTGTAGATATGAGATGCTATTCACATGACAATAAGGGTTTCAGATACACTCTGATGGTGAAAGATACATATTACAAGTTTGCCTGGGCCATGCAAATGAGAGAAAAGACAAGTAAGTAGGTTGCACTTGTGTTTGAATAGCTTTTGCAGACTGGTACAATTCTCTGTCCACAGAGTCTACAAACTGATCATAGGAATGAATTCTACAATGTTCATTTAAAGACAGTAATGGAATGCTATGGAGTAAACCAGTACTTGATGTTCACTCATAAGAAAGCTAGTATTGTGGAATGTTTGAACAGAACTATTAAACATAAAATATGGATTCAGTTTAACCTTTGTGGGTTGTACAAATGGCTGGATATTGTAATGTACATTCCCAATGAAATTTGGCTTGTTCAGATAAATGAAATAATCGATACCAATCATAAATCAACCTTTCCTTACACTTAATCACAATTTTATTCAAAAAACATTATAATATGATACAAGAGTGTTTAGTTGAAACAATGGTAATATTTTTATATTATTTTGTGAAATTGTTTCTGTTTGTAAAGAACATAGAATTAACATTATGCAATAATACGTTTTTGCTGATTATATTTCTAACTAACATTATCTGATTTCTCTTGCTATGAACTGTCTGTCTGTGATGCTCTGCTTACCTTAAAACTACATAATTATAAACAAACCTGTCTACTGCTCCAGTCATAAATTGCTTAAGCTCTTAATTTCTGTTTTGTTTTAATACAAAAACACTCTCAGTATAATTGTCATAATTTTGTGTATGTTTTCTTTATGAAAGATTTATTTATGTTCTACAAACAAACTATTTAATTTGTTATGTTGCAACTTTCTTGTTCTAGAATGTTCTCGAAAATTGTATATTGTATTAATACATGTGAAATTGGCACACACAATCTGTCATAAGGAAGAGTTTAGTGAGTCTACAACATGTCATAGAAGAGTCTTGTCATAATCATAAGTCAGTTTAAAACAAGTCTTACAAATCTTGGTACAGTCATTTGCTTTGTTAAGTATGCCAATGCGTGTGTGTGTGTGTGTGTCAATTATTTGTGAATAAACAAGAGACGTTTATCAAGAACATGTACACATTTTGTAATCCCATTGATATTGAAAACTCCGTCGTTTCATAATAATGTACAGGCAGGCGACCTACTGAGCTACTGGAGCTACCACCGAACAACCAACAAAAGTTGATGTATGACATATATTTATGGAACACCTTTGGATGTGGCGCATGGCCAAAAAATGCTGTCGATTTTTGGGACTCTACAAATGTGACATGTTTCAGAAATGAATGAGAAAAGCAAAGGGAAGAAGAAGAGATACATGTGTATATGTTCTTTGACTGAGATCAAAACAAATTCAACCGAAATGAGATTCAAGATGAAATTATGATTTATGTTGGGGAAATCAGGGCACTGAAGAGAAACAAAAATTTACCATATGTTTGGGCTTTGAATGGACTGGATGCCAAAAACTGTAAGTGTTACTAAACTTTGATTTTCAGTGACTTGAGTGCATTTTATTCAGACTGGATAAAGATAAAGACAATATTAGAGCATGAGATGTAAAAGGTGATTTTTCGACCAGAAAATGTTAGATAAAGTGGAGAATAATTTAATGAAAAAGTTTACAGACCAACAAAATTTAATTAAAGACAAATTAATAAAGAAAATTCAAGATTGTGAAATCAATGCATTTAAAGTTTCGTGTGAAGTTACTAATCTCAAAATGAATAATCTTAATGAAAGTGTAGTCAATAATTCTAACTCTATACATAAAGTAGATAGCTATGTAAATAGTCATTTTCATGAACTAGACTCAGCAGTGCAAACAGTGGAAAAAAGTGTAGACTTTGTGAAAGGAGAAGTTAATAGGGAAAGGGAAAAGGTTAAAAATTCATTTAAAGTTGTAGAATCAGAAGTAGAAATTATAAATGAAACAATTGATAAGGTAGAAAAATTATTAATAAGGGTTTTAATAATGCACATTCATCATGTGATTTTGTAACTAATGATCTTGTAACAAATGTAATATACACTTTTGGTACATTGTCTAAAATTCATGTAAAAAGATTCCCAGAAAGTGATTTGCACCCTGTAGATTTTATTATGCATTTTGCAAGGCAAAAGTTGCCCTCTGTGGAGACTTTAACATTCATATTGGAGAAGGTAGTACACTGGAATTGGCCTTCATGGACCAAGTAAGCAGCTATGGACTGTTTGTGGCAACTTATCTACCAACAAGAGGAGACAGTTGTCTTGACACCATTGTCACAAATCTAAACAGCTGGGACTACACACTAAGTGTGGCAGATCCTGTAATTGCAGACCACAGTGCAGTGATCATGAAACTATGTACAAACTCAGTGAGTACACCACAAATTTCCAGCTGGCATTCAAATTATATGTTCAGAAATAGGACCATTACAAAGACAGGCTTAGATACTTTCAAGACTACTGTGTCCTCTATCAATTGGCACCAAATATATGATGACGTGGCACCAAATTATGCATTCAGTTGCATGTTCCAGGCTCCCAGAGATAAGTTTGATGAACACTTTCCACTAAAACTCAAGAGAAGTCCAAATACCAAATTATATTCCAGCCAGAAAACTGTCAAAGTAAAGCAGTGGTACACACCTAGACTAACCAAAATAAAATGTATTGTTCAACTGCTAAATGACAAAGGTAAAAGCAGCTAAAGACATTGACACAAAGGACAGACTGTACAGTAGTTATCTACGGGCTAAACAGATGTACAGAAAAGAAATAGAAAAAGCAAAGAAGGAAAGCAATGCAAAATTCATTGAGGAGGCCCATAATTCCTGTAAAGCTGCATGGGCTTTAGTTAATGAGCACATGCAAAAGCCAACCTCCTACACAAATTCCTGCAGTCCAGATGAATTCAATGAGTATTTTATAAACATAGTGGAAAGAACAGTAGGTGAAATTCCTGACCTTGGAATAGATCCTGCAATCACCATAAAAATTGAGAATCATTGCAGTATGGTAACATGGAAGAGGGTTTATGCAAAAGACATAATAAAAATTGTAAAAAGCTACAAACCTTCAGTGAGTCCAGATATTTATGGCATGTCCTGTACTGTACTAAAAATCATAATATATGAAATTGCTAAACCACTGACAGTAGTGATAAATAAATGTCTCCATGCTGGGGAATTCCCAGATTTCTTAAAAGTTGCCCGCGCAGTACCTGTTTACAAAAAAGGAAATCCACATGAAGTGTCAAGTTACTGGCCCATATCCATAGTACCAATACTAGCTAAAGTGATCGAATCAATAATGAAAGAGCAACTTGTAAGTTACTTTGAAGACAATTATCTCTTGTATGATTCACAGCATGGGTTTCGAAAGGGAAAGTCAACAACAACAGCTGTACTTGATTTAATTTCAAAAATAAGTCAAGGATTTGAAGACAAAGAGTCAATAGCTTTGGTTCTCTGTGACCTTAGTAAGGCATTTGACTGCATCCCACATAAGACTTTACCCAACAAACTAAAATCATATAATATTGGAGGAACTGTCCTGCAAACTTAATGAACAGACAGCAGATTATATCAGTGCAGGGACAGTCTCAGTTGAAAAGAATGTAAAACACGGAGTGCCGCAGGGATCGGTCATAGGGCCCCTCTTGTTTCTTATATTTGTAAATGACCTAGGCTCCAATGGACACACACTGCAGTTTGCAGATGATACTACCTTGTTTGCAAAAGGAGAAAATATTACTCAGGCTGTACAGCAGGCAGATATTCTGTTCAGTGGAACCAAAGCCTGGTTTGAAATGAACAGAATGAAAATAAATGAAGAGAAAACACAGAGGATGATGTGTAGTCTCAGTGTTACTGACACAGCAGCTGTTAAACTACTTACTTCATCGACGCCAAGTTAACATGGCAACAACACACTAAACATGTGTGTTCCAAACTTTCACGGACCCTGTACCTCTTGAGAAAACTAAAAATATAATCTCAGAACAGTGCTTGCTTATTGTGTACTATGCAATGTTCCACAGCCACATCAGTTATGGGCTGTTGCTATGGGGGCCACTCTGCTGGCTGTAAGGATGTGCTCTTACTGCAAAAGAAAGCTATGAGGATCATTACCTCGAGCAAAAAAAAAACTGACCCCTGCAAACCTATTTTTTGTAGACTCGGTGTGCTCACTGTGTTCAGCCAGTATTTATTTAACTGCCTCATATACATAAAGATAAACCAAGAGACCTGCACGAAGAGGAGTGACATCCACCAACACTGCACCCGTAGTAAAGACAGTATAGACAGACCAAAATGTCGTTTAACAAAGACACAAAGCAGCTTCCCAATGGTAGCTATAAAATTATTTAATGGACTACCAAAGGAAATACAATTATTACCACTGGAGCAATTTAGAAAAACTACCCTATGTAAATTAAAAGAGAAGCCAATGTACAGCATTGAAGAATTTTTTTTTCCAGTGATATCACAGTGACTACCTGACTTTTAACTTGATGTCAAGAATAGACTATTTGTTTTTTGTTTGTTCTTGTATTAATATTATTGTGCAGTTATTGTTAAGTGGATATTATGCTCAATTTATGTTAAAATATGTGTAATCTGGTCACAGTTGTTAGATTCATTTTATTGTGATGCAAATATTGTAATTTTGACACTGTGTGTCCAGCCATGGCTGGTGAATGACAAAGATTTGGTAATAAATTGGTAATAAATTGAATAATTTTGTTGAAGGGATGTCTGAAGAACCTAAAATCAAGTATGTTAAGCATCTCTCGAACAGGGAACCCTAAGTTGGGCTAATAAAAACTCTAAGAATTGGATAACATTTAGTGATTTTAAAAAGAATTTTTTAAACAAATACTGGGGTGAAAGTATACAAGACAGTGTCAAAAGTAAATTTTAATGGCTCTGTCTACAAAGGCAGACCAGGAGGATGTTATAAATTTTGTAAACAACAGTTAAAAACTTTGATACATTTAAATGAACCTTTTTGACACTGCAACAAAAATTCATGAGTTAAAAAGGAGGCTTCCAAAATATTTGCAATGGGATTTAATGTATGCACCTGACGATGATGTAGATAGTTTTTAAATTTTGTATATAAGATTGACAGACTTGTTGAAAGACAAAACTTTAATAACAGTAATGATCAGGGTGGAAGGTGACAAATACATAATGTTTATGGTAACCAACTTTTCAATGGAAATGCTAAATATGGAGGTAGGCCTAATACTAAGCAAATCAATTTGAAATTTAAAAAATGTAATCTTCCATTTGGATGCTATGATGGGAAGCATAGCATTAAGATACAAAGATATAATAATGACTTGGAAACTCTAAGTAATGCTGAAAACCATAGTTTTGCTAATTGTGTACCTCAAAAGTATTTTAATGTGATTGAAAATGTCATCTGTAATGCAGATAGTTAGGATAATTTTGTACTTGGAAACACTTGTGCTAAGCCTCTTGAAAATGTAAATTCATTTCATGAAATACCTAGAATTGATTTTAGTACACAGGAAAATTAATGTAGGCCTGTATCTAAATGTGACAATATTATTGTACCCGAAATGGACAAATGTAAATTGATTAATGTATGAGTTGCCAAATGCCATGGTAGTATACTTGATTGTAATGACACTTTTAATCATAAGATGAGGGGTAATGTTGATGTAATGATGATGTTGATGTAATGTTGACAGTAATGAGGTATCTATGCATTGACAATGAAAATGTTTCAAGTCAGGAAAATGCAGATGTTCATGGTGATGGAAAATAATATACTTCGTAAAGATGATACTGAGTATGAAAATGTTGCAAGTAGGGACTTTGTGGAAAATAGTAATGAAACAGATGGTAGATTGTGTACTGAGCAGTATATTAATGATGAAAATAGGATACATGATGTTGATAATGAAGGGTTTAAAAATATTTGTGTTGAGAATGAAAATGTAAACAGGGGACATGTTGATCAAACCATATTGTGTCTTGAAAGTAATCCTGAAAATGAAAACTTGAATGGTATTGTCTTAAATACAGTTGACGGTAACTTACCGGATTTGACCTATGAAAATGAAAGAATTTTCAAAACATTATGTCACAAATGTAAAAATAATGACAAATATTACATATGGATAAAACTAGAATTAAGTTGGGAACAGTCTTACCCAGAATGATGGAAACATCGTAAAGTAAAAAGATCTAAGCAGAGATATGTCAGTAAGGGATCTCTTACTACTGAAATTCAATCCCAAGCTGTTTCAGGCATTGTAATTTATTTTATTTTATATAAACAGATATGAGCAATAGTTTTGATTTTAGTTCATGTATTTTAAGAAAACTCTTTCATATTTGTTGATCTTTTTGAAGTTTTGGTAACATTTTTGTCCATATGTCACGTATGTAACTTTAAAATATTTAATGATTTTATATGCAATATGAAACACTGTTCAGTGTCATTGGAATGAATTCTTTTCAAAATTACATACCTTGAGAAAATAAGAGATACATTTTCATCTATTTGGCTGTAAAATTTTGTAAGCTAAAATTCTAATCCTGTTTTTCTATGCATTCTGTTTCCTGGTAAATGTGTCATGGTACTCTCTCTCTCTCTCTCTCTCTCTCTGTGACATTATTATCTAATGTCTAAAACTCTAATGATATTTATTTCTTACACTGATAAAGTTTCTGTGATGATGTTTTTGCTTTCCAAAGTCCTTTACGTAAGACATTCTGGGAATCTTTGGTCACATTTAAAATTAATTGTCAGTGATGTTATTTTCTGGTAAAATGGTATTTTCATGTCATTTTATGTCACACAAAGTCTCATGTTTGACTAATCTGAAATACTTCGATATTATACGCCTCTGTCATAAATTTATATTTTTTACTAAATCATGAAATGAATACGTAATAGTTATGATTAGATGCTTTCATTACATGGAACTTCTCAAACTGATTTCTGTAAGCTGACAGTATTTTTCATGTTTTACTAAATCTGTTGCTTCATATGATTTACTGATACCATAGACTACAGTCATGAAATGTCCTTAAGCTTCACTAAACACTGAAACCAGGGCCGGATCTAGGACATTTGCCAAGGGAGGGCAAGCTTAAATTTGCCGCCCCTTCTCCCCCCCCCCCCCCATGAGAATCGACTTTTTGACGCTAATTGGGTTACATATTTCTAAATAAATGTCGCAATCTCACAACATTAACTTATTTTATTGACTGAATTAAGACCAAAGAAAAACAGAACAATTTTAATACATACAAAAATATTACAAGATTACTCATCATACAAAAATCAATTCAAAATTTCACTTTTCGAGCTTTTTTTGCTGCAAAACTGTTTTTGATATCATCATAGTTTAGAGAATCAGCTCATTTGTGCTCTATGGACATTATACTCAGATTTGTTAAGCAGTCATGCTCCTCAAGTGTATTTTATTAGTTTCAGCTTGCTGAAACTTCTTTCTCCAGACAAAACAGAAACTAGAATGGTAAGATATATTTTAAAGCTGTAGTAAGGTTGGGATACCCCTCTACCAATTTATTTTTATAAATTAAACTTAATGTTGATGATGCAGTGGAATCTTGCAAGGCTCTGTCTACTGCCAGCACATGTTGTCTGAAACTTTCAACTTCAAGTTCTTCCTCGCTACGATCTTCTGCCAGTTCTGCTGCTTTGGCCTTCAAGTCCTCCACTTCCATTTCTCAAATTTGCACACCACACAGAAAACTAATTTTTGCACCAATTTTCTCAAGTGTGGTAAACCTGGTACTAATCTCTGTCAATTATTCCTTATTTTTTCTGTGAATGTTGGATATTTCATCCTCACAAAGCTCATCGGCCATTTTCTTCTTTCTTCGAATCCTTTTTTCGGAGAATACCATTATATCTTCTGCTAGCACTTTGGCCTCAGAAATAGCTTCAGAGGTACAAGAATCCCGGGAAGTTTTGAGAAAGCCCAAAAGTCCTTGAATGTTTTGAACAGCTTTATCAATTGTAAAGTATCAGTTTTGCAGAAACCAATTAACATGAGCAATTTGTTTTAATATTGCATACCAGAACCAAGTTAAAGTAATGAATTTGAGTTTTCTCATATTTTTTTTTAATAGATCTCGTCTCTGATTTTGTTTCTGGTGTTGACAATTTATAAGTTTCAGTTTCTTCCAGGGCCTTCAAAACTTTATGAAAATGCTTGTAAACAGCTTCAACTGCATCTACTCCTGCAGATCACCTAGTCTTGCTGAATGTCTGCTGAATTTGCTCCTACTAAATTTAAAGAATGAGCAGCACATGGTACGAAATAGGCCAGTTCATTCTTCTGAAGTATTCTTGACTGGACCCCTTTGTACTTTCCAGCCCTCTTTGCCCCATTGTCATGAGACTGCCCCCTGCAGTACTTAAAGTTCAACCCATCTTGTTCCAATTTTTGCAGTATCTCTTGACTAAGGCATTCTCCTCTTTTGTCTGTAATTGTAAAAATGTCAGTAAGACTTTCCACAACCTCTGAGTCATTCGACTTGACATATTGAATTACCTGTGTCATCTGCACATTGTGGCTGATATCTGGAGTGCAGTCAAACATCAGTGAAAAGTATTTAGCAACTAAAATATCTTTAATTATATCTTGTTTTATTTTGTCAGCAATCAAGTCACGGAACTCATTTTGTATATTTTTGTAAAAATAGCTAATCTGGCCTTTCTTGTGGCGTTCAATACGCAGACAAAGTGGGACACTATAGTATGATATGAGACCAATTGTGGATCACCAAAATCACCTTCTTCTTTTGATCCTCTAAAAGAACTTCCTTGCTTAGCTAGACAAAGGACAGCATCAATAATACAGTGAGATTCCTCCTGTTTTATCTGGTCTTGCTGCCCAGTGTGTGATACTTATCAGGTGGGTTTGTCGGAGGACATCAAAAGAGTCGAAAGAAGGGCAGCTTGTTTTGCATTTTCGTGATATAGGGGAGACAGCATCATGGAAATGATACAGCATCTGGGATGGGAATTATTGGAACAAAGGCGTTTATCGCTGCGACGTGGGATACTTGCAGAACTACAATCAGCAACATTCTCCTACGAATGAGAAAATATATTGTTGCCTCCCACTTACATAAGTAGAAAAGATCATCTGAATAAATACATGAAGTCAGAGCTCGAACAGAGAGATTCATATGTTCTTTCTTCCCGCGCACTATTTGAGAATGAAATGGGAGATAAATAGTATAAAAGTGGTCTGATGAACCCTCTGTCAGGCAGTTAAATGTGATTTACAGAGTATCCTGTGTAGATGTCTATCAATTCCACCACTACCGAGAGAGGACTATAGATCCTTAATGCTTTTGACTTTCAATAAGAAGTGTGCGCACCTGAAATACTTTTTTTTTCTTTCTTTCTTCCTTTTTTGTAATATATATAAGGACTGGAACATTATTCAAATTCGCCTGTTCTACAAATATTTCCTTGATATGAAATATGAATATTCATTTATCTGAAAAAGGAAATCTATGCAAATTAATAAACATTGTGCATTTACTTATGCAATAACGCAAACATCTCCCTCATTCTGACTAATATCTAGAAGACTTTTAAAGTTTGATTAGCCGAAGTACCTGTGACAGGGCAACACTGAAGTCAGCAACCAGGAATTTTAGTTTCATTAAATGATTTCGGTATTTCTTGTAGTCATTTTACTTCTAATAATTCCGTGTCAGTTAATTTTATTAAATTATACCAGAGAGATACATTCTGTAAAAAAAAAAAAAACTGTATGAGTAATACATATATTCAGTATCAGATATAGTATAAAAGTATATCAGTATAGTATAAAAGTGGTCTGATGAACCCTCTGTCAGGCAGTTAAATGTGATTTACAGAGTATCCTGTGTAGATGTCTATCAATTCCACCACTACCGAGAGAGGACTATAGATCCTTAATGCTTTTGACTTTCAATAAGAAGTGTGCGCACCTGAAATACTTTTTTTTTCTTTCTTTCTTCCTTTTTTGTAATATATATAAGGACTGGAACATTATTCAAATTCGCCTGTTCTACAAATATTTCCTTGATATGAAATATGAATATTCATTTATCTGAAAAAGGAAATCTATGCAAATTAATAAACATTGTGCATTTACTTATGCAATAACGCAAACATCTCCCTCATTCTGACTAATATCTAGAAGACTTTTAAAGTTTGATTAGCCGAAGTACCTGTGACAGGGCAACACTGAAGTCAGCAACCAGGAATTTTAGTTTTATTAAATGATTTCGGTATTTCTTGTAGTCATTTTACTTCTAATAATTCCGTGTCAGTTAATTTTATTAAATTATACCAGAGAGATACATTCTGTAAAAAAAAAAAAAAAACTGTATGAGTAATACATATATTCAGTATCAGATATAGTATAAAAGTATATCAGTATAGTATAAAAGTGGTCTGATGAACCCTCTGTCAGGCAGTTAAATGTGATTTACAGAGTATCCTGTGTAGATGTCTATCAATTCCACCACTACCGAGAGAGGACTATAGATCCTTAATGCTTTTGACTTTCAATAAGAAGTGTGCGCACCTGAAATACTTTTTTTTTCTTTCTTTCTTCCTTTTTTGTAATATATATAAGGACTGGAACATTATTCAAATTCGCCTGTTCTACAAATATTTCCTTGATATGAAATATGAATATTCATTTATCTGAAAAAGGAAATCTATGCAAATTAATAAACATTGTGCATTTACTTATGCAATAACGCAAACATCTCCCTCATTCTGACTAATATCTAGAAGACTTTTAAAGTTTGATTAGCCGAAGTACCTGTGACAGGGCAACACTGAAGTCAGCAACCAGGAATTTTAGTTTTATTAAATGATTTCGGTATTTCTTGTAGTCATTTTACTTCTAATAATTCCGTGTCAGTTAATTTTATTAAATTATACCAGAGAGATACATTCTGTAAAAAAAAAAAAAAACTGTATGAGTAATACATATATTCAGTATCAGATATAGTATAAAAGTATATCAGTATAGTATAAAAGTGGTCTGATGAACCCTCTGTCAGGCAGTTAAATGTGATTTACAGAGTATCCTGTGTAGATGTCTATCAATTCCACCACTACCGAGAGAGGACTATAGATCCTTAATGCTTTTGACTTTCAATAAGAAGTGTGCGCACCTGAAATACTTTTTTTTCTTTCTTTCTTCCTTTTTTGTAATATATATAAGGACTGGAACATTATTCAAATTCGCCTGTTCTACAAATATTTCCTTGATATGAAATATGAATATTCATTTATCTGAAAAAGGAAATCTATGCAAATTAATAAACATTGTGCATTTACTTATGCAATAACGCAAACATCTCCCTCATTCTGACTAATATCTAGAAGACTTTTAAAGTTTGATTAGCCGAAGTACCTGTGACAGGGCAACACTGAAGTCAGCAACCAGGAATTTTAGTTTTATTAAATGATTTCGGTATTTCTTGTAGTCATTTTACTTCTAATAATTCCGTGTCAGTTAATTTTATTAAATTATACCAGAGAGATACATTCTGTAAAAAAAAAAAAAAAACTGTATGAGTAATACATATATTCAGTATCAGATATAGTATAAAAGTATATCAGTATAGTATAAAAGTGGTCTGATGAACCCTCTGTCAGGCAGTTAAATGTGATTTACAGAGTATCCTGTGTAGATGTCTATCAATTCCACCACTACCGAGAGAGGACTATAGATCCTTAATGCTTTTGACTTTCAATAAGAAGTGTGCGCACCTGAAATACTTTTTTTTTCTTTCTTTCTTCCTTTTTTGTAATATATATAAGGACTGGAACATTATTCAAATTCGCCTGTTCTACAAATATTTCCTTGATATGAAATATGAATATTCATTTATCTGAAAAAGGAAATCTATGCAAATTAATAAACATTGTGCATTTACTTATGCAATAACGCAAACATCTCCCTCATTCTGACTAATATCTAGAAGACTTTTAAAGTTTGATTAGCCGAAGTACCTGTGACAGGGCAACACTGAAGTCAGCAACCAGGAATTTTAGTTTTATTAAATGATTTCGGTATTTCTTGTAGTCATTTTACTTCTAATAATTCTGTGTCAGTTAATTTTATTAAATTATACCAGAGAGATACATTCTGTAAAAAAAAAAAACTGTATGAGTAATACATATATTCAGTATCAGATGCTTTTAAAACATATTTCAAATTTATTGCTGACATTTATGTATTGGTTGTAATTTTCATTTTGGTAATAGTCTTATGTAAAATTATTTATAAAGTGGGCGGTCAAATGATATTTGTGCAAGAAATTTTAAGGTATAATTGTTACTTAAAATTTATGATTATTTGTTCCACTGATCTGACACATTGTATATAGATCTTAACTATGAGCCTTGTGTACCAAATTCTGCCTATGTACTTTGTTCTAATAGTGTAAAGTTTTGATGTGGTAATTAACTTTTTGACGTTGATGGGTGGGGTCTTTTGTTGTCATTCATAAAGGCTTTTTGGATGAGATTTATATTAGATACTGTTTTCATAAAATAATATGAAAGAATACCGTACTTATAAACTGATATGAATATAATTTAATGATTTCATGGTGAGCTCAACAGCTCTATCTTTATGGTGGCATTATGCCCATCTGGTAACCTGTAACCATGCAGGATGTGGATGTAAAATTTAGTAGCATATTTTTTAATTGATTTTAGGTGTTTGTGTGTGATTCGCACAAGTGCCAAACTGGTAGGGTTTCTATTCATAACACTTCTGGTACAATTTATACATGCATTGATTATATGACTTTTGCCTCAAATATAAAATGTATGATTAAATTGTTATAACTTATCAAAAATTTACTCAGTGCATACTTGAAACTAAAAGATTGTTCTATTAATAGATATAGTAATCATTTTTATACTTTATTTATGAAATTTGATGTCTACTTATTTTTTTAAATTTATGTATGGTTTACACAAATATGGTATTTGCACTTATTGTTATAATGTTTGATCATTTTTTTATCCATTATGACTTCATACTGTACTCATTATATTTAATGATGTTTCGGCAAAGCTAATTTTGTCTGCTCATCCAAGTTAGTTCCATAAACAATTCATGGTTCCTCTTTATATAATTTCATGGTATTTAATTTAAATAATTGTGCAGTTCAGAAATCATATTAGATCCTTATTAGTAAAAATATCATTTTGGTACCAGTTTTCTATTAAAATCAATTATTTTATATTTGAAATGCTAAATCTAGTTGCTGAAATATGATTTAAAATTGGATTTGCCAGACATATAGTATAAATTTTGTATTGCTAACAAAATTATATATTTTTATGTTACATCTTTGTAACCAAAGCAAGAAAACCACCACCAGAGAATACATCAGAGAAGAACACACTACAAATTTCCCCTGTAAATTGGTTCATGTCATGTTGTTAAATAATTTCAATTGGGCACATGGCAGAATCACCCATATTTCATTTCTTTACATTTGGACTGAATGTTTTTGTGAATAGTAATAGAGTAAAATTTGTTAAAATTTCCACCTTTCAAGTAATTGCTTTTACCAGACATACAGCATAAACTTTGTATGGTCCCATAAAATTTTGAACTCTTCATTTTTAAAAATCTGATTAGAATTTTGACTTACTTGGTTTTAAAATGAAACTTTTGTTGATTGTAAATACTCCCCAATTTTGTAATGTATATACCCCATGAAATCCCGGTTGTTCAAATAAATGAAATGATTGATACCAATCGTAAATCAACCTTTCCTTACACTTAATCACGAATTTATTCATAAAACATTATAATATGATACAAGACTATTTAGTTGCAACAATGGTAACATTTTTTATATTATTTTGTTAAATTGTTTATGTTTGTAAAAAAAACATAGAATTAATATTATGCAATAATAAGCTTTGCTAATTATATTTCTAACCAACATTATCTGATGTCTTTTGCTATGCACTGACCTGTTTGTGATGCTCTGCTTACCTTAAAATGCATAATTACAAACAAACCTGTCTACTGCTCTAGTCATAAATTAATCAAGATCTTAACTTCTGTTTTGTTTTAATACAAAAACACTCTCGGTATGATTGTCATAATTTTGTGTATATCGTCTTTATGAAAGATTCATTTATGTTCTACAAACAAACTATTTAATTTGTTATGTTTCAACTTCCTTGTTCTAGAATGTTCTCAAAAATCGTATATTGTATTAATATGAGCAAAATTGGCACACACAGTCAGTCATAAGGAAGAGTTTATTCAGTCTACAACATGTCTTAGAAGAGCTTTGTCATAATCATAAGTCAGTTTAAGACATGTCTTACTAATCTTGGTACAGTCATGTATTGCTTTCTTAAGTATGTCAGTTTTTGTGTGTGTCAGTTATTTGTGAATAAACAAAAGACATTTATCAAAAACATATACACATTTTGTAATTCCATTGATATTGAAGAACCCATCGTTTCATAATAATGTACATGCAGGCGATCTACTGGAGCTACCACTGAACGACCAACAAAAGGTATGTATGTTATATATTTATGAAACACTTTTATAATATGCTATCAAGTGTAATTGAAGATTATAATCAAATAAAACATTATATTATAAAAATAAGGCCTATTGATGTTCAAGACAATGGACTTGTAATACTGTAGAGAGTCATATAACAACAATTGATCAATGCAAACAGAAATTCAAACAAGGTGATCTAGTGTGCATTTCAAAATACAAGACTGCTTTTGAGAAACCTTATCTACCAAATTGGTCAGCGGAAATATTCACTCTCTCCAAAGTCCATCAGACAAATCATAGAATGTACAGCTTTCAGAACAATAATGTGTTATTATCATAGGAGAACTACAGAAAAGTTCCAAACTGAATTTGTATCTCATGGAATGAATCTTGAGATGAGAAGGTAACAAAGTGTACATAAAATGGTTTGGTTTTTCAACAAATCACAATAGTCGGGTGAAAGCTGACAATTTGCCATATAACAAGGCCTACAAATGACAGTCAGTTCAGTAGCTGGCCATAAGTGTTAGGAAAAACGTGTTGTCAAAATGTTAACTCTAGAATGGTTGGTCTGGGTCTGTGAGACCCACTAGTTTCTTTTTCACTGTATTTATATGCTTCTAGTTGCTAATTTGACTTGAGCACTCTGCTAGCTTCCTGAAACATCTAAGAGAAAGTGTTCACATTGTGAATAAGATTTTCCATTGTTTAGCCATTGTGTGCAAGTCCTTCAAAATGTGTGCAAGTCTGTAAGACCCAGCCTTACCACTTACATTACTAATTTCTACCAGTGGGAGTCAATTTTTATTTGGTGTTTCATTCAGTTCCTAGTTACTTTGTGAACTATTTGTGATGTCCTAACACTACATTATCATTCGAAAATTGTTTACAATTGGAAGATAAAGTCTTCCATAGAGTGAAATTTGCAAAAGTTTATATGATGATGACAATAAAATTGACAAGTCTGATATGGATCCACACTTCAAAATAAACAGTGATCATGACAGCAATACTGAAGTAAGTGGGTATGAAGAGGAAGTTGTTCAGCCTTTTGGCAGCACAGATGCACCTAACGTTGATGATTCAAGTAGATCTTCTCTACTGATTCATTTACATCACCTGTACACTTTTATAAAGGAAGGCAAGGGGCAACTAAATGGCGGAAATCTTGTTTTGCACAAAAATTTGAACAAGATGTCACCACATTTTTACCATGCATTTGCCTGGAAGTATTCGAGCTGTGATGGATGGACACTCACCATTAAATCATGGCAGTTGTTATTTTAGCACTGCATTGATTGATACAGTTCTTGAACCAACCTATATCGGTAATGATTCATCCTGAAACTATTATGCAAGTGACCTGAACATGGCTATACCTACAAGTTCGCCATTCTACCTCTGAAGATGTCTTCCGCAGCCGAAGATGAAACGTTAGGGGAAAGTTTTATAAATCGACCACGGCTTATGAGCCCGGAAGTTTTAAATGAAGTTGACGCCGGCCGTGAAAGTTTACATTGTATGAACAAACAGCTATGTTTGTTACTGGTAGGTTCAACCAATGCGCGAGTGTCACGAAAATGCTCCGGGAACTCAATTGGGGATCGCTGGAGGAAAGGCGGCGCTCTTTTCATGAATTTCTTTTGAGGAAATTTAGAGGGCCGGAATTTAAAGCAGATTGTAGTACGATCTTGCAGCCACCTACTTACGTTTTGTGTAGTGATCACAAAGACAAGATAAATTAGGGCTCGTACGGAGGCATATAGGCATTTTGTTCTATTTGGGAGTGGAATAGGAAAGGAAATGCCTAGTAGAGGTACAGTGTATCGTCTGCCATGCACCTTACGGTAGATTGCGGAGTATGTTTGTAGATATAGATTCTATGTGCGGTGAATATACTGTTACTAGAGGGACAAGACTGTGGCTGCCCCTCTGTCTCTCTCTCTCTCTTTTTTTTTTTTTTTTTTTTGCTGAACGTTGCAACTCTCAATGGGTACACTTTATTCAAAGCAAACAAAAATATTTCAGTTGGAAGAGAATACCTCAGAACCCTAGGAAAGTCTCTCATAACACCATACTTGACAATGCATGCTACATGGCCAAACCCGTGAACTGAATTTGCAGGCTTGCCACTAACCTCTCCGAAATGCAAGAAAGAACATTTGTTGAATATAGGGAAAATGGTAAGATGCAATAAGTGCAAGGACAGCAAAACTGTAAGAGTGAGAGAAGCGAGAACAAGCAAGGCAAGAATGGTGGGGGAAAGCACCAGTGCCGCACGGTGTGGCATCAGGGCACGCAAGCACTGAGAACCCCTTACCATAGGGATCATATCCCTGTGGAAGACCCTGATGCAAAATCTGCCCAACCCCCCACCCACACTTCTTATTCCAGTCCTGTCACAGGTTTACAAAGTGTTTTTAGGTTACTTTATGTTTGGCGCATGCAGTAATGGTTTGCTGTCGCTTTTACTAAAAGTGATGATTCCAGAGGATAATGTCACACAAACTATTCATTATATTCACAATTTCAATTTATATAATGAAAACTGCTGCTTCTCAGTTCTACAAATTATTCTCATTTATATTTGTATTTCAATCCAATTTAATTGTATTTCCAGTGTACTTACATTTATTGTTGCAAAGCATTATGTTTTTTTACTTTTTTTTACGTTAATTATTGTGTAATTCAGAAAGTTGAAATAATGTCCCTACAGCATTTAGTGGGACCTAAACAAAACACAAACTAATCATTTGATGTAAATATACTGTTTTTCACTTGTTATAATTGTATTAATTATTGGGGCCCACAGACCCAGCCCGACTGTTCCCAAAAATATTTTTTGACTAACCATTGTAGGGTTAAGACACCTACAGGTTTTACATTAAAAACATTATGAAAGCAGCCCAAAGAAGCCTAAAAAAGGTGGAAAATAAAAGGAGAACCAGTTACAAAACACTGCATCCATAAGCATTTCAGCAGCAAGAAATGTAATGAAAAGGAAAAAATAAAAAAAATTACAAGACATGTTGAAGCACCGACATCGAGAATCCTTAGACTACCCAAGGCATGTGGTGGTATAATTCCTTTCTTACTCCCTGCATTCGCATGACCAAGAGACATAATGAGGCAATGGAGGTGATAGCAATACATGATATTGTTTACCAAAGAACAGAGGAAATCCAAGGAATGTGGAATAGTTAACCTACATGTGTCAGGTAGTTGTGGTATACACTGGGTAGTGTTTGTAAAGAAAAACATAAATATAAAATTTAACAATGGACAATATGATTGGAATACCAATAATAGAGGATAGATAACAACTCACCATAAAGACATCACTGAGCCACTGACAGGCACGAAAAAATAGACAAACTCATTCACATAACTTAAATTTTTGACCATGGCCTTCACCAGAAAAAGAAACACATACATTCACACAATTACTCAGACAAATATACACAAAAAACCACCATCTCCTCCCACTCCAACACTATGAGTATCTTTGCAGTGAGTGAGAAGGGGAATGGAGGGAGAAGGATGCCAGGTGAGTGGAAATGGAAATTTCCACATTGCCTGATGAATTGTAATGGCTCTGAGAGGCAGAAATATCAGATGCAGCATTGAATGAAGTGAAGGAAAGGAGTGAGAGAGGAAAAAGGGGTGGTGTATTGGTGTGTCGGGAAGGAGGGGGGGATTTGAAATTATAAATATAATAAGGGAAAAATAAAAATTTAATTAAGGGGATATTGTAAGGGTGAGAGACACATAGTTGGAAGGAAGACATGAATTTGATGTATACAGGATAATGAGTGGGGAATGTGGGGGATGTTACGGATAGGGGGTAGAAAAGGCAACTTGTTTTAGGTTCAGACCATGGTGGTTGCTGGCTCGTAGAATGTGTTAAAGGGACAACTCCAATCTGCACAGTTCAGAAGAGCTGGTGGTGGAGGGGAGGATCCAGACGGCTCATGTAGTAAAGCAGTGTCTTGAGCCACATGCCATGCTACGCTATAGGGTGGTTATTATTATTTTTTTTTTATTTATTATTTATTTATTTATTTTGCCATGCCAATGTAAAATTCTGTTCAATGATTGCAGCAGACATGGTAAAGCACATGGCTGCTCTTACAGATGGTCCAACCTCTGATGAGGTAGGATATGCCTGTGACAGGACTGGAATAAGAAGGGTGGGAGGATGGGTGGGCAGGTTTTGCATCAGGGTCTTCCACAGAGATATGATCCCTGTGGTAAGGGGTTCTCAGTGCTTGCGCACCCTGATGCCACACTGTGCGGCACTGGTGCTTTCCCCCACCATTCTTGCCTCACCGTGTAGACAGTGCTTGTTCTCGCTTCTTCTTGGATGCACTGAATATCCGTTCTGGATGTTATGAAATAGGAAACTGTTAATCTATCTTGCGAATATTTATCTCGAGCACAAGAGCTTCGAATTTTTGTGCGCCATCTTTATTGCTCAATGGGAAGATTCTTTACGCCTGATGGGAACACACAATGCTTAATATGCTATTCTACCATAAATATCAAAGCACCGATAAAGCGCTTTCACTACGAAAATAAACATTCTGTTACACACGAGGGAATTGTCAGAGCACACAGAAGGGAACTGCTGATTACTAAATTAAAAGCACAATGTCCACAGTCTGAAGAGGTAAGTCTTGTTTATTCTAAAAGAAAAACAAAATATACCATTTTTTTTTTTTTTTTTTTTTTTTTTTTTTTTTTTTTTTTTAATTGTACTTATCACGGATCATGTGGCCCCTCGCATTGAAGATTTGAGATCTCCATTGCAGGGTTAAATAAAAAATGAAAAAATCGGTACTATGTGTGACCATATTGGAAGTTAAAAACTGCAGGTTTCACTTTCTAAAAGTCAGCTGCAAGAAAGAAAATGGAAATTTTTCCCTCTCAAAATCCTTAAATTAAGTACTTATGTCCACATCAAGGAGTGTTATATTCACTGCATAAAAAAATTTGAAGATAGGTTTGAAGAAATAAAATAATTAAAACTGCACTCGGAAGGTTTTTATTATGCCTGTTTCACTGCACCCAGAAAATTCCCCATCATCTCTCCACACTGTACTGATAAAACTACAGTACAAAATTTTGACAGGCCGCTACTACCATTACAATAGTGATTCCTTTTTGTAAACGTGTTGATCAACAAGAATTTGTGAAGATTAATGCCCTTGTTCTAAAATGTGTTGCAACATTCATTTGTGAACAAACGTTTTCAATTATTAATATTAACAAAACAAAAGCAAACTCAAATTTAATGCATTGTTGCAACCTATATTTCGAATTGCAACTGCCAAAACAATTGTGCCTATGAGAAAATTAGGGGCTTCAAAACAATGCCAAGGATCAAGAAAGACTGTTGAAAATTTGTGCTAAATAAGGAGTGCAAGAAATCTGTTCTTTCTGTCTACACACAAAAATTGGTATTATTAGTATTATTTGTTTCAAAAATTCACAAACATCATGACTCTCGTCAAGCTAAGTGGTTCGACAACACATTCCTCTCTTAACAGTGCCATGACAGCGCTGTGCCTGCCTCGCTCATGTGTCCCACACCACCAGCGCTTCAGCAGAGCACCAGTGTTTTTCCCGGTGCCTGCCAGTGCTCGCCAAGCACACGAGTTGGAGAGGCTTGGACTAGGATGTTGTTGGGGTTGTGCAGGTGACAGAACACCACTTTAATAGGGGTCAGAATGATCTTGGGTAGGATGTCTCTCATTTCAGAGCATGGTGACAGATAATCAAAGCCTTGGCGAAGGATGTGATTTAATTGTTCCAGTCCAGGGTGGTATTGGGTGACCAGAAGGACACTCCTGTGTTATTGGGGGTGGAGGAATAATTGGTGGTGTGTGGAGATATGGCACAGGAAATCTGTCTGCAGACTAGGTCAGGAGGGTAATATCTGTCCATGAAGGGCTTTGTGAAGCCTTCAGCATACTGAGTAAGGGACTTCTCATCACTGCAAATTTGCTGTCCATGGATGGCAAGGCTGTACCCTCCCAGGTACATTTTATGTCTCCAGAAATGTCTTAATATGTGAGCATTGTTATATAAAACATGTTCCCTTTTAAAAGACATGATACAGAACTGCAAATAATGCTACCATTTAAAATGCAGTTTGTATAGTTTAGCTAACAACAATGGCACTTACAATAATTAATTGT
The DNA here is from genome assembly GCA_026315105.1 of Locusta migratoria. Lineage (NCBI taxonomy): Eukaryota > Metazoa > Arthropoda > Insecta > Orthoptera > Acrididae > Locusta > Locusta migratoria. The sequence goes on along the minus strand of CM048755.1, from coordinate 74,915,397 downwards.
TGTGTTCATATATGCACCAAATTACTGAAGGCTGGAGCAGTGAGTTTATAGCGTAGTTGAAAGGCACATGTGTTAACAGTAATGTTATGGAGAAGTTAGACCAGTAAGGCTTCAAAACACCCACAAGTTAGATGTTGGTATGTTGACGTGTTCATTCAACTGTCAATTAGACTCCTATTTCCCCTTACTGTATTGAAAATGGAACAGTTTATTTTATAAATACAGCATTGTTCAGATATTATGACAGCCTGAATTGTTATTTATCTGTCTCACATTACTTGTGAATTAAAAAAAAAAAAAAAAAAAAAAAAGGAGAGAGAGAGAGAAAGAAAAAAAAAAATGAAGAGAGACTTGATAATGCTCCATGAGCTATAACTGTAGTAGGTTGTCATGTAAGAAGTAAAATTTGTTTTTCCATGCTTGCTGTGCTGTCAAGTGTCTCTGTTGAGTCCAGTGCAGACACCTGCTGGCCCAAACCACCAAATTGAGATGTTCGCTGTGATTGAGGAGAGTAGAGGAAGTGCCTTTCCTCAACTACTCAATGACATATTTTCAATTTTCTTTTCTTGCATGGACATTTTTTAATGCGGTCTTAATTTGCTGATACTGATCTACTAGTGAACTCTGCCCCTAGTTTATAATATTGTGCAATGAATTAAACTGGAATTGTATGTTTGGTTATTTTTAGATAGTCCATCTGTTGGTTGCCATATTTCATGGTAACTCTTTTGTTGGTAATGTTTATTTTTTTGGTATATTCCCATGATTTATGCACTCACAGTTATTTCACAAGAGTCTGTGGATGTGTATTGTCATGTGTCTTTAATTATAGAATTACAATATGGATATAGTAAACATTTATGCCACTGTTCAGCTAGGTAGGAGTGGAAAATGACATATAAATGGTACTCATACTGGATGACTGATTCATCTCAGGATGACTTGATATAGATCCCTTGCCTCCCCAAAGTAAACACACAGTAAGCAGTTCCACTGGTAGGTTGTTAGTGAGGGTAAACATAAGTGGAAAGGAATACTAATGTAAATGTTGACAAATATAAATATAGATATTTAAAAATTATGAAGACACTCAGTTGCCAGAATTGATGGTAGACCAGTTTCGTTCCCGTCAATGTTCGTCTAAGATGCATCACATGCTCCTTGAGCAATACATATTCTACAAAGCACTGTTGATGGTGCCTCAATATTTCTTATGAAAATTTTCTCAGGAAATTGTTTCACACATCATAATTTCAGCTGCACATATCATACCCGAGTAGTGAAAAGTGTTTTTGATGGCTGTTGTCATTTTTGGTTTATACTAGTCAGTGAGAACTAATTTGATGATATTAACACTAATCTAACTAGCAAATAGTCAGTGGACTTCCGTGTCATGTTGAAACCTGTTTTGATTTTCCTGTCACTGAAATTAATGTCATATCAAAACTAAATGGCATACTTGAAACTGCCAAAGGGCACCGGAAATTTCCTAAAATGAATCACGACACCTGTGCGATCTCTACTTCACAGATGTGCTCCACTAATTTGCTCCATTTCCTGTCAAAGTAACAAATGTCCTGTACTGAAATTCACAATATCACCTTCACCTCGAAAGATTCCGACGTTAAGCACTGTCAGTTTTCAGCTATCACTTGGATGGGTCATTGTACAGGAATGCCGAGCAGTGTTGGTGAGTGGGGTGGCTTCAGCCCTTGTGAGGGCACATTGAGGACGAACTCGATTGAAAAGCAGCATCTCTGTTCACAAAGACTGACGTAAGGAGTGCAGTGTGTCGACCACATGGCCCTCCATAATCCACTGGGCCGAGGCTGACATGTTTGTCAAACAGTACAATTGGGCTCATCTGTATTACAGTAATGGGCGTCCAATGCTATTTCCTCAGTCACTGCCGCCACCACCCCCTCCCCGTATGATGTCACCAAGATGGCCATCTGGAGAAAATTCTAAAACCCTGTTGCACACCCTCCTCCACCAGCCTCCTCCCTTTGACAGCATCAGTGTGGAGTCTCCTCGGAACTTTGAATTATGAATCTTACGTAAATCCTATTGGCCATAACCAAATCTTTTTGGTGGAAAACCTTATATGTTTCACCACTAGATGTCAGCACCATCCACTCCCCCTTCCCTCCCAACCCTGCTGTAAATTTGGCGGGAAACTACATCACAGTATGCCGAGACACAACCGAGTGGGGATGTTGTCGTGACCTGCACCACCGTGCTGCATGTAAGTATTGTATAAACATTGAAGAAAAATTGTTTAAACAATTAACATCAACATTACATATTGAAGAAACTATGCTTGCATAAACCATCTTAAATAATCTTCCATTTTTGGAATTCATTTGAGGCATACTTTATTTATTTATTTATTTTTTCATTATTCTGTTTTTATGCCCATTTCAGTGGGAGCAGTATGAACAGCTTACATGTCACTCTTTAAGCCCAGAGGTATACAATGTTTGTACAAAATGAAAAAAAACCTACAAATAAGATGGGGACAAAAAAATTAAAACAAGGAAACAAAGGCAGTGTTGGAGACTTTTAATAATCACATCAGGCAATGTGAAAACACAAATGTTAAAATTTTAAAGAAGACCCATGCTGATATAAAATGTACATAGACAAAACAAGAAACACTGAAGAACTGACAGACAGTTAAAAGACACTGGCTTCACCTTTGTTCTGCTGAAATCCTGCAGTCTCAACACTGTACACTTTACACTTACACTGATGATTCACTGTCATTAAAACACTGGGGAGATGAGGGGCAGGTCCTGTAGGAGGAGTAGAGGAGGAGTGCAGGGCAAGGGAGGGGACAGGGAGCATGGGGGATAAGAGAGGGGAGGAAAGGGGGAGCACCTATACAAGGGTGGGGGAGATTAAATTTGATAGGAAGGGTAAATGTCAGGATGGAGGGCATCATCTGTGAGTGAGAGGTAATGGAAATTGACCTGGAAAAGCATGTGGAGTGTTTGTAGGTGCAGACCAGGCAATATACCACAGTGGAGAGATGGCAGAGGTCTGGGGTCGGTAAGGAGAGGGGAAACTGAGGAGGTTTTGCGTTTGCGGTCGATACACACAGTGCGGAGAGGAACAGGAGAAGGAGGGGGAAGGGTATGAGTGCATAAAGGATCTGCTTGAGGGATGTGGTAAGTGAGGTGGAGTGCATGGCAGTTGAGGATATGGAAGGATTTGTAGAAGGAAGGGGGAGTAGAGATCCAGGTGACATTGAAACAACAAAGGATGGGATGCATCTGGGAATGGTAGATGTGAAGAACGGTGTAGTGCTCAAGACCCCATGTCCAGCCAAATAGGAATTTGAAGAGGTGCAGTCAGTTGTGGGCTTTCTATTGGATGGTTTTTAGTTGGGGATGGGGTACAGATAAGTAAACAATCTAGGGTGAGGTCAAGATACTAGATAATAGGGATGTGGTGGATAGGTCACAGAGGGTGAGGTAGGAGTCATGGAGCTGGAAGGATGAGATTCTGTGACCTATGAGGAGACACGGGAGTTGTGGGCCTGAAGGAGATGATGGGATTGTTTGGGGGGGGGGGGGGGGGAGGGGAGTGCAAGAAAGGTGGTATCATGGACATATTGAAGAAGGGAACTAGGGGTGGAGGTTGGATCATGTCTAATGTATAAAGGAAATAGAGGAGGGGTGAGAGAATGGAGGGATAGAAGGTATGCAAGTGGGAGTTGTAGAGAGTGACATAAGAGGGGCGGCAGGATGGGAAGGAGGTGACAAGATGGATGTAATTGATGGGAAGTGTGTAGGTTTGGAGTTTGAAGAGGAGACTAGAATGCCATACACAGTCATAGGCTTTCTTGATATTGAGTGAGACAAAATAGTGAAGCAATGGGAGTTTTTTGACTTTAAAAAAAAATTAAATTTCTTTATCAAATTTTAAAGCCCGGCAAATGCAGGCTAGCAGTAGCTTTCTATGCTGCTCTTCAGCTGACAGCATACACGAATAAAACAGGAGATTAAAATCAAACATTGGCAGAGCTTAAAATTAGCAATTTTATAAATACAAAAGTTGAATTTAATTTAGTATGTAAAATCACACATAAGAAGCAGTTAAAATCCACATGTAAGAGATAAAAAGATCCTCAGTGTAAAATGTTTACATATCAGCAATGGAAACAACACAATGAAGGACAACGATAAATAAAAAACATGGGCACTGATTATTGTTTGGTCACATTCGGCAGGCATAACAAATTAAAAAACACTGAAGTGCTGTTAAACAAGTCACTGAAGCACAAGAGCACAGTACAGCTAAAACTTCACCACCACTGTCGGAGCTTGATCTGGAGGAAGGTAGGAGAGAGGAGGGGATGCGGGACTCCAGGGAGCAGATGGGGTAAATCGGAACAGGGGTGACGGAAAGTGGGTCTGATCTACAATGGAAAAATAAAGAGGAGAGAGGGAGTGAGGGGATGGATCAAAGTTAATAGGATGGGTAAATTTCAGAATGGAGAGCATCATCCAGGAGAGGAAGGGTACGGATATTTCCCTAGGATAGGATGTGAAGGGTCTGAAGGTGCAAAGCCAGTGGAATACGCCCAGCATTGGTGAGTAGGAGATAAACTGGCGGGTTGTGGGAGTCAAGTTTACAGATGGCATAGTGGGTGCAGATACTTTCGAGTAACTGGAGGGGGAAAAAGGAATAACGTCGTAAAGGTTCTGTGTCGGGGACAGGAGTCAGATACAGTAGGCGAGGTGGACTGTGTGGTGTTCTATGGAGGAAGAGATCCAGACCCTGGTATGGAGGATGACATTGTACAGGGTGACAAGGATGACGTGGAAGGGTGGAAGAAATAAAGGCAGGCCCTCAGGTGCCTGTAGGTAAGACGGTCACGACCAGGAGTGGTGTCACGTTTGGCACAGAGTCTCATTTGAATATCTGTGGTAGTGAAGGGTGTGTTGAGGTCTGAGGGGGTGGGGGCAATGTAGTCCAAGTAGTGGAAGCCAGGAGTGAGCAGCAGGGTGGAGATATCGGCGTGCTGATTAGGGATTGCAATCCAGCTGGATTTTTAATGGGTTCCACAAAGGTTATTTATTTATTTATTGAAGTCAATAGATATTATTTGTTATAATATAATATTTATTAAAAAATCACAAAAGTCAATGATATCTTACTACATCTGATTAATTATTTTCTGTTTGACTAGTTATTTATTAACAAGAAGTTCAAGGACAATAACAAATGTCAATATTTGGTCATTTTGTGTTCTTTATATTCTAGTTGACTAACAATATTACTTCTAATCTTTATCAAAGGTAACTGTAATCTGTCTTATTTATTGAGGTATTTACATGAATTTAGTTTAAGTTAACTAATTGTTTAATTTTCTTACTAAAATAACAGTAAAAAAGTTATAATTTTATAAATATAAAATAAGAAGTCACTTCTTGTTTTGGCAATATGACCTCAAAAACAAATAACATCAATAGTTTTATCTCCCAATCTACTTCTTACATAACTACATATGTAGCCAGCAGTGGAAAAGGTTATTTCTGCCTCCACACTTGTTGGTTTGATGATTAATAAATAATCATGCAACAATGTCACATACTTCCCTTTTACTCCATCAGTTTCAAATGCTGATATTTCTTTTTTAAATATTTTTTCATAGTCTTTCTCCATTCAAGTTTTGATCTGTTTAGTGCAATCTTCATTGTAATGTTTCAGCTGCATTTCTAATTCCTCTTGTAAAGTTAAATTATTTTCCAGAGGCTGTATGTACTGTGTGTAAACATTTTGGTATCACCCGGCGAGGATAGTAGGGTGCAGTGCAGTAACCTGCGATGGTGTAGACTTCAGGTTAAATGGGCTGCTAGGACTAACTGATATTTACTGGCTGGCAGCGAGCAATGTGCTAGCAGTGTACATGCACCCTCACTTCCTCCACTCCTCGCTCCCATCTCTGAACTGCCATCATTCAGTTTACACTTGTATGGTTGTGCGTGCAATTCAAAATTAGACAAATGACTGAACGGCAATGGTAAGGTGATCATGTCAACTCACATTGCGGAATGCATTACGAATTTAAGACAACACGTTGTGAAGTGAATTTAAGGCAGCAAATCTGAAAGAATTTGCGCAATTTTATGTTTGTGGTTGAGGGTATAGTCAAAATGTGGATTTTTAGGGATGGAAAAGGTGTCGATGAGGTAGGTGGTGAAATGATTGGCCTTACTGGTGTTGTGAGGAAGGGGACAGTTGTCATGAAGGAGAGGGCATGGGGGTGAGGGACAACTTCCAGTGAGACAGTTGGAAGCTTAAAAGTACTTGGAGGAGTTAATGAAGAGTGTTAAGCTGGGTGCTTGTCTGACAACAGTCCTGGCTTTTTTTGTGACGAGAAGATTTCAGATGCGTCTCAGAGCTGCTGGTGGCATTGCAGAGATGACAGGATTTGTGTAAGAGGACAGCCTGTGGAGGGAGGGAGGGGCAATGAGGTTGAATGACCTTGGTGGTATTATGTGATCGTACAGCCTCTGTCAAGTTGTGGTGAAGGAAGGTAGCAGCAAGGTCAGTATCATCAGGGGTGTGGTAAGACGAGAGATGATTGGTGACTCGGGTATCAATGGTATGACCATAAGGGTCCCAGTTGGCACTGGAGTAATAATGGACCACTTTGGGGAGAGGAGCAGGATGAAGGGCTGGGGCAGGGTGGCGGTGAATATCAGTGGTAAGAAAAGTAGGGGCATTGTGACTGGTATAGGACTGGTATAGGACTTCCACTGTGATGCAATCCAGGAGGTTGGGGGAAGCAATAATGGCGTCAGGGGTGGTGTTACTTTCAGGGCGGGTGGGTTTTGGAAGTGGGAGAAGGTCACCCTGAAGGGTGGTGAAGAATTTATGTCTCCACAGGAGCAGGGGACAGAGAGAAGGGGTTGAGGTCTGCAGCTACCACATAGGTTGGGAAGGAGCAATTGACATGGGAGAGGAACTGATAGGCAGCGGGGACTGCCTTGCAGGGTGATGAGGAACTGTTGCTGCTGCTGTAGCTCAGTAGGGTGCCAAGAGGAGAGGTTAAGGTCAGTGGCTACTGCATGTCATGAAGGATCGATCAATATGAGAGAGGTATTCAGGTCATATGGGAGCGGGGTTCCGAGATGAATGCAGATGGTTTTGAAGGTGATAGTGAGTGATGGAAGGAACAAGCTAAGGATATGGTGTTTAGTGGGGTCGTTAACCCTCTACAGGCCAGGTGCGGTCTCTGTGACCGATGCAGGTTTTTTTTCGGTTCATTCCAGTTCACACTGTAGCACGACAGCTTTGACCCTCCCCCTACCTTCCTAATTCTGTCTGTTATTGCTGCCAGTCCAATTGTTGCAGTTGTGCGCATACGCATTGTTCAGTTATTTCATTTTTGCTCAGTTTTTGGTCACCGTGACCACACCTGGCCTGTTGTTTAGTTAGTTTTCGTTTAACCCAAACAAAAATGAATGTGAATAATTATGAACAGATGATAAAGTGGCTTGAAGAAGACTTGATTTCTGAAGATGGTGATCCTGATGATGCCTGGAGTGATAAAGAAGTGGCTGATATTCCAGAGAATCACGTACTTCAAGAATCTCATGATTCAGAATCTGAACAACACACAGGTTCAGATTCAACTTCAGATGGGGAAGAGCCTACAAGAAACTCCCTGAGGAGGACAGAGGAAATCAGCCGAAGAGGTAAAACTTATTGTAGTAAAAATAATTCTTTGGGTTTGGGAAACATCAGAATGTGGGATGTCTTCCACAGGTTTGGGGGGGGGGGGGGTCAGGCATGAAGGTGCAGGTGTTGATCATCATGTTAAGTTCTGAGGGAGGAATGTGGTCCAAGTACTGGAAGCCAGGGGTGAGCAGAGGTGTAGAGGTGTCTGTGCGCTCATGGACATCAAGAAAGAGATTGTAATTGAACTGACAATTATCAGAGACAGAGAAAACTTCAGAGAGGTGGGAGGCTAAGAGTTTAGCCTGCTGGTGTTGTCTGAAAAAGGGATCAGGTAGTTTGGTGCAGAGTGACTGCCAGTAAGGTGGTGGAAGGACTGCCAGTACTTGGAGGGATTTATAGGGAGTGAGGCATTTAGGCAGGTGCTTGTCTAGTGCCAGGAGCAGTGTTTTTTGATGGTCAAAAGATTTCTGATGTGACAATGAATTTTCTGATGGCGAGAAGTATGTCCTGGTCATGAGTCCACAGGAATGAGTGATAGGGAAGGCAGGATTCACAGAGGAAAGGACGTCCTGTAGAGAAAGGGTAGGGTGATGTGGATGGACGGCTTTGCTGGGTATGTGGGTTTGGATGACATCAGCAATGGTCTGCTGGAGGAAGGAAGAGGCGTGGTCAGTATCCTAGGGGGACAGGCTACCTAGCGACTGAGGTGTCTATGGATCACTGGTAGGCATCCCAGTTCGAACAGGAGTAATTGTGGACAAGTTTATGAAGGGGTGCAGGATGGTGATCATGGGCGTGTCAAGTGAGGGGGTCTATGGCGAGGAGGACTGGGGCGTGGTCACTTATTAGGTCTAGGACATCTGTCATAAGGTGCCCAATGAAGTTGGGAGATGCCCTAACGGCTTTCAGGGCAGGTGGGCAGGGGGGGGGGGAGGGGGGGAGGTGGCCCTGAAGGGAGATGGTGTCGAACCAACGCCACCACCAGAGTTCAGAAAAGGGACGGGAGGAAAGGGTAAGATCAGGGGCAATCACATAGGTTGTTTAGGAGCGATTGATATGGGGAAGGAAATCATTGGGGAGGGGGATACAAATGGTTGCTAGGTTGAATGTGAGGGAAGGGAGAAAGAGGCTGAGGATGAGGTGTTTGGTAGGATCATTGAGGAGAGATTGTAGCCGAATGGGGTCGTGAGGGAGGTGGTCGATCACCACTCCACCTCGAGCAATGGGAGGGGGACCATCATTATGGTGGAGAAGGTAAATCAGTACTGATGGGACAATTGGGTTGGAGGAAAGTCTTGTTCATGAGGAAGGCGTCCTCCAGGTGTTGGGAAAGGGTGGCCATGAAAAGGTGTGTATTGACAGGCAGGGAGCAGATATTGTGATAGAGGAGAGTGTAGGAAGCGCATGCATGGGGGGCAGCAAGGGGAGTGGGGGAGTAGATGAGAAAAGGATTAAGGGTGTACTTTATACAAGAGTAGCTTGCTGGAAGAAGGTGAAATGGGAGTTGCTGCCGGAAATTGCGGAATATGTTTCTAATCGGAAGACTGTGCTTGAAGCGAGGGCGATCTGTTGTAGGGTATAAAGGCACTGGAATTATTGGATATTTTGGAGTACTGTGGTGATGAAACATATGAAGTCCTAGACTGTGGGAGGGGGCACAGGGAGTTGTTAAGGTGCATGCATGGCTCGATGGGATGGAGGAGGACAGTGAGTTCTGGGAAGGCAGGGGCAGGGATGGACTTACACTTGCAGGAGTAAGGTGGGTGCAGAGGCGAGGCCAGGACATTGTTTGAAGTGGCAGGAGGATTTGTAATGAGGACAGGTGGGAGGGTTAAGAAAGTTCTGGATGAGGTGATCGTTGTACAGAGGCATTGTGCACAACGATAGGACTGTGAGGGGGGGGGGGGGGCGGGAGGGAAGGATCCAACTTGTAGCAGCAATCGAATATCAGCACCCCCTCAATGAGGAGGCTATCTTTGGAGGATGTGGTTCCAGTTAAAGATATTGTAACAATGACTGTTGTAAAGGACATGATGATACTAGTAATTCCGTATGTATATTAAGTACTACAGTGCTGTTTAATTTATTATAACCATCTTTATTCTGTTGTTATTGTAGCTATAAAAGGAAATTCTGTCACAGTTTGAAACATAATGTTTTTGCACTTCATTTTAGAGCATGGTGAAGAATGGTAACACGAACAAGCCATGACTAAGATACAGAAAAGATAAATCTACATTAAAAACGTCCATAGAAATCCATGCCAAAGAAACACATTTTACTAGACGCATTGATTCTAATTGGCGACTTTCATCATACTGCAGAGGAAAAAAAAGCAATTTTTGCAATTTATACACTTCAGTATCTTTAGTACTTAATCCATATACGAAAAATTGAAGCACAAGCACATTGCTTACAATATTCATTATCACAATATCTCCCCAGTTTAAGAGGGACGTTTGAAATGTCCATGCAAAGTCCGAGAGATGGCATCAGTGGTGGATATCGAGATCATGTTTAGTTAGTAGCATCTATAGAAATAACGCACACGATGTTTCACTGGACATTAAATCCTGATCTTTCTTGGGTCATGAAGCTCACAGCCGCCGATGGTAGGCGCCACTAGATGTAAGGTGCTACAAATTCATGACAGGAGGAAAATAACTGTAGCGAACATTAGTTATTGTCAGACTTGTTACGCATTTTGTAAGTGTTTGTTGTTTCATGAGACAATACATAACACAAAATATACTTCAGTAAACATGAACATAAGCGATTATTGTAAGACATATAATATGAATACATTTTATAGCAAGCATGACCCCCACAAGGTGGGACTGGGTGGACCCCAGGGTCCAGGGCCCGGCTCTGAAGGGGGCCCTAGCCCAGAGCTAAATGATTCAATTTTTTCGTTACTGAAATTAAAACAAACTAGAAAAGATATGTTGAATATTTTTCATCCAACACAAATTTAAAAGATTCTACAGGCAATTGAAGTAGATATTAATGAAAAACCGCTTATCTTAAACGATTACTTCGATTGAAGCTCTTATTTATTGCCTTTGGTTGGTATTGTATGTGTGTATCAGGTAAGGTGACCAACCGTACCGATTTTTTCGTGACAGTCGCGATTTTTGTGTGCCCGTCCTGAATTTTTTCAAATGTAATTCGGACATATATTTATCCCAGATTTAACAGTTATGTTCCGATTTAGAAATTTATCCCACATGTATCAGTTTATTTTATTATTAGTTTTAATTATGATGGGAAACTGTTTGACAAAAAGTTCGTTAGACTTAAGGTATTTATCACACTGTCGAAACCGTTTCAAACTGTTTCGACTGAGTGTACGCGCACGAACTATACAAGTGAGAGCTGAAAAATGGATTGATATTATTTCTCATTTCTCATTATTGCTCATTTTATTGTCAAATGTGCTTAAGCTAGTGCAGTTTCTCTTCTGCCTTTCCAGAAATAATGCTGTTACTGAAAGGGTATTTTCCCCACATGAATAATATATGGACAAGTGACAAAACACAGCTTGCTGTAGAAACTGTGAAATCAATATTACTAACTAGAGTAAATTATTATGAAACTTGTGTAGAATTTTTTCACATGATGTTGAAAAATACAGACTTGCCGAAGAAAATAAACTTCACTGTTAAATACAGCATTCCTTCATCATATAAAGTACTAATAAAGTGCAAATTAGTGTAATTTTTGTAACAATTAAACAGATGAAACTTCCTGGCAGATTAAAATTGTGTGCCGGAACCGGGACTCGAACCTGGGACCTTTGCCTTTCGCGGGCAAGCGCTCAACCACTGAACTACCCCGACACGACTCACGATGCCGCCCCACAACTTTACTTCCGCCAGTACCTCGCCTCCTACTTTCCAAACTTCACAGAAGCTCTCTTGCGAACCATGCAAGACTAGCACTCCTGGAAGAAAGGATATGGTGGAGACATGGCTTAGCCACAGCCTAAGGGATGTTTCCAGAATGAAACTTTCACTCTGCAGCAGAGTGAAAGTTTCATTCTGGAAACATCCCTTAGGCTGTGGCTAAGCCATGTCTCCACCATATCCTTTCTTCCAGGAGTGCTAGTCTTGCATGGTTCGCAAGAGAGCTTCTGTGAAGTTTGGAAAGTAGGAGGCGAGGTACTGGCGGAAGTAAAGTTGTGGGCGGCATCGTGAGTCGTGTCGGGGTAGTTCAGTGGTTGAGCGCTTGCCCGCGAAAGGCAAAGGTCCCAGGTTCGAGTCCCGGTTCCGGCACACAATTTTAATCTGCCAGGAAGTTTCATATCAGCGCACACTCTGCTGCAGAGTGAAAGTTTCATTCTGGAATTAAACAGATATTTTTTAATTATTACTTTCACGAAAATCTTCTTCTAATATAATGAATATATATATATATATACAAATTACAAAATTTGTAATGTGTCCGGAATTCGGATCTAGAAAATGTGGTTATGTCCCGAATTTGAATCTAGAAAATATGTTCACCTTAGTATTAACACAGTATGCAATGTTTTCTCCTTGTGGAGTCAGTGCTTATGCTGCTGATCTGAATTATGATGTGATTCTTTTTTAGAAATGTCGAGAGTTTTTATTGTTTAAGGGCTGGTCATTGGGAATTGTAGAAACAACTTGTCCCTTTGTCTAAGTCAAAGGCTAAAAATACTATGCCAAATTTTGAAGCAACATCCTTGGATCTTCAAAGCTGTTAACGTGTTCCTGCTGTATTAACTCCATTCGCAAAAAATATTGATTTGTATCTCAAGAAGTACTTGATAGCTTTCGAAGGCCTCTTGATATCGTTTTGGTGCAATGTCTTGACCTCTGTTTATCACAAAAATGTCGTATTACAGAACAAAGAATTTTCCCTTTGATGCCAATGATTAAGTTAAAGACATTATGACATCACTTGGAATCAAGAAAAGTAGTAGCTGAGGCAGTTGGAATTTCATCATAGATTGTCAGTAGGAAACATGATGCAATTGAAAGTTGTTGTTGTTGTTTGGGGTTTAGAGGGGACTGAACTACATGGTTATCAGTCCCCTGTTCCTAGCGAAGACAAGACATCCAAGTAGGAAAAAGTAAAATATAGCTCAACACCCAGAAGAGAGGCATAAGGGGCACACAGTGCCAATGAACTTGATACTCTCAACAACACTGAAGTAGACAAGAATAAGAGAGACCAAGTATTGAACTAAACTAAAATAAAGCAGGGAACAGTGGCTGGCTGATCACAAACAAATACACGATGAGCCAGTCACTCTGCACAGACTAAAAACTGTGAGGTAAAAACAGTGTAGAAGTAAGAAAACCATCAGAGTAAAATATGAGAGGTGGGAGCCTGAGACACCAGGCACAAGCCCACCACTAAATAGAGTGATAAAATCCAGCTGCGCGTATAAAACGTAAAACTCGGTCAGCCATAGAGGCATTGTCAGATAAAATCAAGGCAGGCGCAGTAAGTAGATTGAAAGACTGGCGCAAGGCGGCTAAAAGCGGACAGTTCGACAGGAAGTGGACCACTGTCAACATCTACATACATACTCCGCAATTCACCGTAAGGTGCGTGGCGGAGGGTACACTGTACCAGTACTAGGCATTTCCTTTCCTATTCCACTTCCAAATAGAATGAGGAAAAAAAGAATGCCTATATGCCTCCATACGAGCCCTAATTTCTCTTATCTTGTCTTTGTGATCTTTACGCGAAATGTAAGTAGGCGGCAGTAAGATCGTACGACACTCAGCTTCAAATTCCGGCCCTCTAAATTTACTTACAGAAATTCACGTAAAGAACGTCGTCTTTCTTCCAGCGATCCCCAATTGAGTTGCCGGAGCATTTCCATGACATTCGCGCATTGGTCGAACCTACCAGTAACAAATCTAGCTGCTCGCCTCTGAACGGTCTCTATGTCTTCTTATTTATTTATTTATTGGTTTTTTTCTGTTCCTTAGGACCCAATTGAGGAGTGAGACTCCATGGTCATGGAAAAAGTCAATACATTAATTGTTACACAAGAATGGTAATAGAAAAATTTTAAGTAGTCCTTTGCACATGACAATCTCAAGACAAAGTGAAAAGAATCAATAAAGAAAAAATAAATTAGCTTCATTGTTTAACTTTTATAGGAGTTCCTCGACAGAATAAAAGGAGTGAGCCATGAGGTAACTCTTCAATTTAGATTTGAAAGCGTGTAGATTAGTGCTAAGATTCTTTAGTTCTTGTGGAAGCTTATTGAAAATGGATGCTGCAGAATACTGTACCCCTTTCTGCACAAGTGTTAAGGTGGTGTGATGCAAATGTAGATTAGACTTCTGTCTAGTATTCACCGAGTGAAAGCTACTAACTCGTAGGAATAAGCTGATATTATTAACAACAAACGACATCAAAGAAAAAACGTATTGTGACGCCAGAGTCAAAACTCTCAGACTACTGAAAAGGGGTCGACATGACGTTCGCGAACTTACACCAGATATTGCTCGAACCGCCCGTTTTTGAGCCAGAAATATCCTTTTTGCATCAGGCGAGTTACCCCAAAAAACAATGCCGTACGTCATAAGTGAGTGAAAGTAAGCGTAATAAACTACTTTTCGTGTTGAAAAATCACTTATCTCAGATATTGTTCTAATGGTAAATATAGCAGAATTTAGTTTTGGAACAAGATCCTGAACATGGGATCTCCATAACAGCTTACTGTCTATATGAACACCTAGAAATTTGAACTGTTCAGTCTCACTTATCACATGTCCATTATGTGTAAACAGAATGTCAGCTTTCGTCAAATTATGTGTTAGAAACCGCAAAAACTGAGTTTTACTGTGATTTAACATCAACTTGTTTTCTACTAGCCATGAACTTATCTCTTGAACTGCATTATTTGATACTGTGTCAATATTACGAGCAACATCCTTCACTACCAAGCTGGTGTCATCAGCAAACAAAAATATTTTACAATCTCCTGTTATACTCGAAGGCATATCATGTATATAAATAAGAAACAGTAATGGTCCCAAAACAGACCCCTGGGGCACCCCATACTTAATTGTGCCCCATTGGGATTGCACGTCACAGCCATTTTCTACACTGCGGAGAATTACCTTCTGTTGTCTATTATTAAAGTAAGAGGTGAACCAGTTGTGGGCTACTCCCCGTATTCCATAATGTTCCAACTTCTGCAACAATATTTTGTGATCAACACAATCAAACGCTTTTGTTAAATCAAATAAGACGCCTAATGTTCGTAGCCTCTTATTTAACACATCAAGTGCCTCACAGAGAAACGAAAATATAGCGTTTTCATTCGTTAAACCACTTCTAAAACCAAACTGTACATTTGACAATAAATTATGTGAACTGAAATGATCAATTAATCTTGAATATACAGCCTTTTCAATAACTTTAGAAAAAACCGATGGCATAGAAATAGGTCTATAGTTGTCTACATTATCCCTTTCTCCTTTTTTATAAAGCGGCTTCACTACTGAGTACTTTAATCTGTTAGGAAACTGACCATTCTGAAAGGAAAAAATTACAAATATGGCTTAATAATGGGCTAACATATGGAGAACAGTACTTTAGAATTCTGCTAGATACCCCATCATATCCACAAGAGACCTTAGTCTTTAGTGATTTAATTATTGACTCAATCTCACCTATGGAAGTATCACGAAGGACCATTTCAGGTAACAGCCTCGGAGAGGCATTTTCTAAAAACGTTATATGATTACCTGTAGAAACTAGAGTTTTGTTTAGTTCTCCTACTATATTCAGAAAGTGATTATTGAATATTGCACATATATCTAACTTGTCAGTAACAGAAACATTCCTACTAAGCACTGACGTTATATCTTCTACCTGCTGCTGCTGACCAGACACTTCCTTCACGACTGCCCAGATAGTTTTAATTTTATCCCGAGAGTTTGCTATTCTTTTTGCGTACCACATACTTTTTGCATTCTTAATGACATTTTTCAGAACCTTGCAGTACTGTTTGTAATGAGCTACTGCATCTTCATTCTGACTGCTTCTAACATTTTGATACAACTCCCGCTTGGTTCTACATGATACTCTTATCCCCTTTGTCAGCCACCCTGGCTGTCTGTTACTGGAAGTACCCTGTTTTGAGCGTTCTAGCGGAAAGCAACTTTCAAACAGCGTAAGAAATGTGTTAAGGAAAGTATTATATTTATCATCTGCATTATCAGCACTATAAACATCCTGCCATTTTTGTTCCTTAATTAAGCTTAAAAAGGTGTCAATTGCAACTGGATTAACTTTTCTGAGTAGTTGATATTTATGTTTAACATTTGTTTGAGAACAAATACTTTTTAGAATTAAAAGTTGGGCATCGTGGTCTGATATGCCATTTACTATTCTGCTGACAGAGTGCCCCTCTAATAATGAAGAATGAACAAAAATATTGTCAATGGTAGAACTGCTATTTCCTTGCACTCTCGTTGGAAAAAATACTGTTTGTATCATGTTATAGGAATTAAATAGATCTAAGAGCTGACTTATCCTTGAGCTATCACCTACACAATTAATGTTGAAATCTCCACACGCAATTAAATTTTTATACTTCCTATACGATGCGCCTCGGTTGCACAGTGGTAGAGTGCCAGACTACAAATCCAAAGGTTGCGGGTTCGATCCCCGCCAGGTCCTAGGATTTTTATCTGTCACTTTCCACTTCTTTCACCTCTGACAATATTGCTCAAGTGAAAAATACCGAGTAGCACCGTGGTTCGGAACCCACATTAAACGGTAGGTCCCCCTATAACTGGCTGGGTAAGTAAGGTCGGAGGAAGGCAACGGCATACCACCTCCAAACAGGACCATGCCTAGTAAAGCACTGTGGTGTTCAAACCAATCTTCGGATTGTTGACTGCTTTACCTTTTACTTCCTATACAGTGAACCCAGAACCAATTCCAGCTTGGGCAGAAACATTTTAAAATCTGAGTCAGGGGATCTATAAATAACAACTATTACTAGTTTAGTTCCATTAACATTAACAACTCCTGCACAACATTGAAATATCTGTTCTGTGCAGTGTTTAGAAAAATCGATTGACTCCGATGAAAAATCGTTTTTTACATACATGGCCACTCCCCCACACTGCAAGGAACTCCTAGAGTAGAAGGCAGCTAACCTGTATCCTGGCAAAGGAAGTCTCTGAATTGTCTTACCACTTAAAAAGTGCTCTGAAATACCAATAATGTCAGAATCAGTATCAATAAGCAGTTCATTAACTTTATCTCTGATACCCTGTATATTCTGATGAAAAACAGTAATTCCCTTATTACTTATATTCTTAGACTTTAAACTGATCTGCTGTGGGCCCCAAACACTTGAGCAATACTCAAGACGTGGTCGTACAAGCGTTTTATACGCGGTCTCCTTTACAGGTGAAGTACATCTTCCCAAAATTCTCCCAATAAACCGAAGTCGGCTGTCTGCCTTACTCACAACTGTCCTTACATGTTCATTCCATTTCATATCGCTCTGCAATGTTACGCCTAGATATTTGAACGACGCGACAGCATCAAGAAGCTCACTACTAATGCTGTATTCGAACATTATAGGATCGGTTTTTCTACTCATGCGCATCACCTTACATTTTTCTACATGGAGAGCTAGCTGCCATTCTTCGCACCAACTAGAAATTTTGTCTAAGTCATCCTGTATGCTATTACAGTCAGTTACAGACGACACCCTCCCATACAACACAGCATCATCAGCAAACAGCCGCAAATTACAACTTACTCTGTCCATCAGATCATTTATTTAGATAGAAAATAATAGCGGTCCTATCACACTCCCCGGGGGCACGCCTGACGATACACTCGTCTCTGATGAACACTCGCTGTCGAGAACAACGTACTGCGTTCTATTACTTAGGAAGTCTTCCAGCCAGTCACAAATCTGTGAACCTATTCCATAAGTGCGTATCTTTGTTAGCAGTCTGCAGTGTGGCACCGCGTCGAACGCCTTTTTGAAGTCGAGAAAAACACAATCCGTCTGTTGCCCTTCATCCATGGCTCGCAAGATGTCATGTGAGAAAAGGGCAAGCTGAGTTTCACATGAACGATGTTTCGTAAACCCGTGCTGATTCATGGAAAGAAGCTTTTCCGTTTCAAGAAAATTTACTATATTCAAACTGAGAATATGCTCTAAAATTCTACATGAAACTGATGTCAAAGATATTGGCCTGTAATTGTGTGGGTCAGTTCTCTTTCCTTTCTTATAAATGGGAGTCACCTGCGCGTTTTTCCAATCACTAGGAACTTTGCGCTGTATTAAAGATTCGCGATAAATGCAAACTTCCGCAATGGCAATTAGGTGGGTCTTCTTTATGTAAAAGGCAGCCATGTGTCAACCACGTATGGCCAATACGTAAGCGACACAGGACAACCGAGTCCCTACGGGAAGGCCGGAAAGACGACTTCCAGACGGCCGTAGAGGGCTTGACCGCTTGGAGCTTGTTGGGAGTGCTCAGTGTTGCCCATTGTATGTTCCAAGCCTCAAAAACCTTGTGACGCAAATCCAATCGGATATCCCGTTCTGGGAAACCAATATCCAGGGGAGCAGCGGTGGTGGCGAGCTTAGCCAGCCGATCGACTCGCACATTCCCCGGGATGCCAATGTGGCTGGGAGTCCAAATAAAGTCCACTCAACAGCCAGACTTGTCGAGTGAAGCGATGGCGTTTTGAATGGATTGCACCAACGGATGGGAAGAGAAATAGTTGGAAAGGGCTTGCAGGCCACTAAGGGAGTCACTGCACACGACATACGACTTCCGGGCGCATGTTTTGAGGTATCAAGAGCACGAGATACAGCTATCAGTTCAGCTGTAAAAATACTACAGCCAGGTGGCAGGGACCGTTGTTCTGTGTGGTTGCCATGAAGAAAAGCGTAACTGGCTCTGCCAGTTACCAGGGAGCCATCAGTGTACAGGACTTCTGCATCACGGTGAGCAGCAAGGAGTGCCAGAAACTTGCAACGGAGTGTCATTGGTGAAACTAATGCCTTTGTATCGCAGGACAATTGCAGGTGGAGCTTCAAACGGGGGATGGACCAAGGAGGAAGACGGGATGGGTAGGAAAAAGCGTCAGGGAGAGGTAGGGAATGAAGTGAGGAAAGGAATGTATTAACCCGGATCGCGATTGGAAGACCTGATCTAGGTCGACGTGGTGGAAAAGGAAGCGTAACAGTCGGAAACAATAGCCTGCGATTTGGATGGTGTGGTGTGGCATGGACTCGAGCAACATAGCTAGCGAGAAGCTGCTGCCGGCGAAAGTGTAAAGGAGGAATCCCTGCTTCGGCATGAAGACTTGGCACAGGGCTGGTGCGGAAGGCCCCAGTTGCCAGCCAGATACCACTATATAGTGGATGGGGTCAAGGATCCTCAAGGCACCCGTAAGCAAGCCGTGATTGTATCAAGGACTTGTATAGCTGCAGGAGGGCAGAACGAGCAGCGCCTCAAGCAGTATGGCTCAAGCAGCGGAGAATGTTAAAATGTCACGAGCATTTTTGTCGCAGCTGACGCAGATGTGGCACCCAAGGAAGTCTGCTGTCGAATAGCATGCCAAGAAACCGATGCGTCCCTTCGACGACGAACAATTCACCCAGATATACCTTGGGATCCATGTGAACTGCCTACCTGTGACAGAAGTGTATCACGCGGGTTTTCTGCGCTGAAAACTGATTCAGCTTTTCGGATGGCTCCTTGTAGCCACCGCTCAGCAGCGCTAATACTAGCCGAACTAAAATACAAACAAAAGTCGTCAGCAAACAAGCTAGAACAGACAGAGGATCCCACAGCAGTGGCAAGCCCGTTTATGGCGATTAAAAACAGAGGCACACTGAGGACGGAGTCCTGTGGGACATCGTTCTCCTGAATGTGTGAGGAACTAAGAGTGGTACCCACCCTAACCCTAAAAGTCCTGATAAAGACCAGAAGTGGGCCCCATAAGCCCCAGTCGTACAATGTAGCCAGTATGTAGTGGCGCCAGGTTGTGTCGTACGCTTTCCGAAGATCGAAAAATACAGCAACAAGGTGTTCACGTCAGGTAAAAGCTGTACATATAGCCGACTCCAACGACACAAGATTGTCAATTGTGGAGCGGGGCCCTGACAGAAACCCCCTTGTTGTGCAACCAAGAGTCCCCGATCCTTGGGGATTCACATAAGCCGCCGACTCACCATACGTTCAACGAGCTTGCATAGAACGTTCGTGAGGCTGATTGGATGGTAACTGTCAGCCACCTGTGGGTCAGCGCCAGGTTTTATCACTGGGATGATGGTGCTTTCCCGCCAGTATGAGGGAAAAACACCTTCTGCCCAGAGACGGTTAATCAAAGCGAGCAGTTGGTTCTGAGCGTCCACAGGAAGATGTCGAAGAAACTGGCTATGGATACGATCTGGTCCTGGACAAGTATCGGGGCATGCAGCAAGGGCACATTGACACTCCCACTCACTTGTACGGTTCCTGGCGATGTGTGTGAAATGACAGTGGCTTCCGCTCAACTCGGTCTTTTATGGCGCGGAAGGCTTCACTGTAAGCTTCAGTCGATCTGATGCCTGCATAAAACTGTGCCATGTGCTCAGCGACAGCAAGCGGGTCTGAGCAGAAAGTACCCTGTAAGCGAAGACAGGTGATTCCTGCTTGTGGGCGGTACCTGAAAAGACGTCGAACCTGGGTCCACACCCGAGAAGGTGAGACACGAGATCCAATAGAGGCGACGTACCTCTCCCAACAATCTTGCTTACTTTGCCATATAAGCCGTCGAGCTCAACGATCAGGTGATCGATGGTGGGATGTCGCCGGTAGCGCTGAAGTGCCCTACGCCGATCCCAAATGGCTTCAGCAATTTCTTGAGACCTCCAAGGCACAGATTTGCGCTGAGGAGACCCTGAGGTGGTTGGAACAGTGGCCTCAGCAGCAGAAACTATGGCGACAGTCACCTGTTGGACCGCCATATCCACATCAGCTGGCAGTTGGGCAGGAATGACAACAGCAGAGGTGTAACGCTGCCAATCAGCCCTATGGAGGGACCACCGAGGCAGGTGTTCCGCTTGTTGAGACTCTGAGAGCGACAAAAAGATAGGAAAATGGTCACTCCCGCAGAGGTCATCGTGGGCCCTCCAAGTGAGGTGTGGAAGAAGGATTGGGCTACAGACCGAGAGATCTATGGCTGAAAAAGTGCCGTGCGCAACACTGTAGTGCATAGGGGAACCAGTATTTGGAAGGCAGATGTCTTGTTGTGCAAGAAGAGTTTCAACATCCCTACCACGTCGAGTCGTCTCTCTTCCGCCCCATAAAGGGTGATGGGCGTTAAAGTCCCCCAAAAGAAGAAACGGTGGGGGCAGGCTGTGCTACCAGAGCAGCAAGATCAGTGGGCGAAACATCCCTGTCTGGAGGAAGGTATATAGAACAGACAGTGAATTATTGCATAGCCCGAAGGCGAA
This sequence comes from Locusta migratoria, assembly GCA_026315105.1. Taxonomy (NCBI): domain Eukaryota; kingdom Metazoa; phylum Arthropoda; class Insecta; order Orthoptera; family Acrididae; genus Locusta; species Locusta migratoria. Next base: position 74,894,219 of record CM048755.1, on the reverse strand, counting down.
CAGCAACAGCCTCAATAGGTGTGTGGAGAGGCACAGTAATACTGGGGACCGTCCTCGCGACCCGGGCGATTAAGCTAAGATCCCCGGGCTCTGAAACGTACAAGTCGTGCCGAACGATGGTCGTTGAAGCACGCACAGAGTTTACGGTGTAGCGGACTGTTGGCGCGACACAGCCCACAGCTCGGGACCCCGGGTTCGCCAAGCCCATACTCAGCAAATTAATGCTGAGCCCCTGAGGGGGCAATTGAAAGGACAGCGCAACGCCTTCAGCTCTAAGCATCAAATTCATTCAGATCTTTTTCTGCCTTTCCTGTTTGTAAATTTTAATGCAAGATTTGAGAATAATATTTGCGAGCTATCAAAAATTTGTTCATCTATTTTCACCAGTTTTTTTTTGCTTTTGTGGACCTAGAAAGTAATGACCTGAAAGTTAAAATCACCAATCCCATCTCAACGTATCCTTCAGATTCAGAAGGTACTGACAGTTTCTTTGAAATTCTAGCCATGTAGACGGTCTTCAGTAGGCCTGCAGTCTGTCAACCATAAAAGGATCCAATGAAGTTTCCCAGCACATTTATGAGAAAAGTTTCAAGCAATTTTTTTGTAGTGAATAGAACAATTTGACATTTTTGTACGTTTCAGGGACGGATTAAGGCAATCGCAAGTACCGTGGCCGCCGGGTGCCCCGAATTGGAGGAGCCCCACCATGATCGCCTTCCAAATTTGTCATTATTTAACGAAGAGACTTGTTTCCTAGTAAAAAGAAAAAAGTCATCGAATTTAGAATATTCACATTCACACTAATCCCGCCATAGAGAGCACCTTTATATCGGCCGTCGTCGATTTTGATACCTGGCAGCATACCCGTAAGTTTCGAAGTTGTTATTCGCCAGGAGAAATTAAGGAATCACCTTTATTGTTGTCCCTACGTGTCCTCTAACGGGACAGTAGTGTTGAAAATCACGGCAGTCTTACTTCACGTGAAGCAGCAACAATACACAATTCGATTTGTCGCCATGTCGACCGCAGATTTGTGTCGAAACACTAGAAATGTTTGATGTCGCCGACAGGAGCAGTTTGCCTTTTTAGGCGCTTTAGGCCCACAATCGTGGGTAGTGTCTGCAGAGGCTGACCTCAGTCGGTGCAGCATCAGCAGTAATCTGCATTTCCCTCAGTTCCTACGAATAATTTGTAAGTAAACTTTTGTTATTAGGTGAAAAAGTCTGCATATTCATATTTGCCATGAAATTATTATCAACTTATAGAAACACTATATCAGATATTATGATATAGGATACTGCAAGAATAAATTTCTGTTTCATCAGCTAGATGGGACTCCAGAAATATGCGAAAAATATTATACCAGATGTTAGGAAGGCGTTTCTTAAAAGTTTCGGAAAATATTTACCAGTTTACTATGAAGCCATAAATAAGATAAATATAGAATAGTTTTTGAGTGTCACTGTAGGCCTAATATTAAAAACACCCAATCGATTGTTCCATTCCTATTTCTCCGTTTTATGTTGTGTTAGTTTTAGGTACAAGTTCGTTGTTTTTAAGCTCATATTGGTAAATTTTGTTGTATATTTTCCTTGTTGTCGCTTAAATTTCCCGCATTTTGTGCATATTTGAACACACATATTTCACTTGGCAAAGCCAATTGGTGAACGATACGGGCGGAAGTAATGTTGTGAGTAATTGCAGAAGAAAGATAAACGGAGGTGATACGAAATTAATCTACCAGGTATTCTGAAAAGTACAGCTTAACACATTATACGCCATTCAAAAATCAATTTACACTGGAATGATCAAGAAAATTCAAAATGTTCAAATGTTTGTTAAGTTTAAGGGACTTAACTACGGGGTCATCAGTCCCTAAACTTACAAACTACTTATGAACTACCTACTACTAAGGACGGCACAAATATCCATGCCCGAGGGGGGATTCGAAACCTCGACGGTAGTGACCGTGCAGACCGTGACTGAAGCGCATCAGTCTCCTTTTTTTTTCTTTTCTTTTTTTTTGGGGGGGGGAGTTTCTAAGGGATATTTGCAACTTTATTTATTTCTTCTTAAACTCTTTTATTATTATTTTATTTTATGTGTAGTATGAACAAAGTAAAACCGTCTTTTCCATGACGAGCTACTGTTGAAATGAAATTAATGAGTTGTAGTAGACAATAGCGTAGACTGGCGATAAAAACAATAAGAAAAGGAAGGAAAAAACATTGTCTTCGGGAGACCGCATTTTCTGCAGATTACTCCACTATGGACGCTGCCAAATCGTCAAAGCCTGTCTTCTCCTAGCATTGAACAGATACCATTGATCTGTTCGGCCACATTTTTTTTAATGATTGGAAAACAAGTATATTTGACATATAAAAGAAACAATAGTATGGATATTACGGGATGATAACAAAATAACTTTTCCATCATACGTGCAGACTCTCCTCGGCCACCGCGGCCAGCCGAATGATCAAGAGGCCGAATTGGCTCCTTTACCAATTTCTCCCATGTGTCCTAACCAAACCGTTAAATGAAATGAATTGACTTCTGTGATTATTTCATCTTTTACATAAAGTATTGACAACCCTTTTTTTAGAGCGTTATAGGCCCTACTTAAAATAGATTTCTAAAAATTAAGATTAGTACCTAGAAGTATCTCAGGGCCAATTTGGCCCCGCACAACCCTTCTCTATATTTTCGGCATGTTTCCTTGTAATACTGTGTATGTAATAAAACTAATTGTCGTCTCTTTATCGTTTCAATATGCCACAACAATGCCATACATCCCAGCACTGATGCGGTAGGGCAGCTAGGGATGGCGGTCTTATATGGATGAGTTTGATTTGATTTGATTTGCTCAGGGAAGCCAAAACAGTATTGGTCCAACCCGCCAGTGCTCGCACCGAAACTAAGTATAATGTGCGGTATCGCTCCCTGTATATCTAGTAAAGCCAAACAATTCCCTTGAACAGTGCAAGGAGTCCCTTTACCAGTTCTTTATTAGACACAATTTCTTCGGGTCTGGTTGTCCCAAATGTTCTGTGCCTTTTACTCTCCAATGCAATGCATTCGAAGATTAGATGTGATGCAGTTTCATAACCGTCTTCACAGATCCTACATTTAGGGTCCTCTTCTGTTATTCCCATTGTATGTAGGTGTTTTTTGAAAGTCCCATGGCCTGTCAGCAATCCCACCATGAGTCTAATCTCTCTCCTGTTCAGGCCCAGGATTGCAGAGCTTCTTTTAAAACATGGCTTTGGCATCATTACCTTTCCATGGTTTTGTTGATTGACTTTGGTCCAATATTGTACGTGCTGTCTTCTGAGCCAGTTACGTAGCTCCAATTTGATCATTGCCTTGGTGATTGTCAGGACAGGTTCCTGTCCAATAAATGGAGTCTCTGCCCCCATCCTGGCTAATCTGTCGGCATGTTCGTTGGCACTGATCCCCGAGTAGCCAGGGACCCACAATAGGTTTACTCCATTGCTTTCCCCTAGCTCCACCAGAACCCTGTGACATTCTGCAACAATTTTAGACCTTGTTGCAGGAGCTGCCAGTGATCTCAGGGCTGCCTGGCTGTCTGAATAGATATAGATGCTACGATCTTTGTAGCACCTACACAAATTCTCCTCCACACACGCCCTGATGGCAGTGATTTCTGCCTGGAATACTGAGGCCAGTTTCCCTAGAGAGATGACGCCATCCAGTCTTGGCTGCACCCCGTATACCCCGGTCCCAACGCCTTGGTCTGATTTTGACCCATCAGTGAACCAGACAATATCCCCCATACGGTGTCTAACTATTTTCTCCCACTGCTCCTTACTTCCAATTGTTATACTGGTTGTTGAAGCAGTATGGGGTTATAATATAGTCGGCTGTCATTTCCCCAACCTTTCCTATATTTACCTCACTCACTATTTTAGTGTGTGATTCTGGATATCCCAAAGAGTTCCAGTTTTTGCCAGTTTTGAGTCTGTATGCACCAGCCGCTGCCTCCATCTTGACCCAAAGGTGTAATGGGGGCATGGTTTCCATCCCAGCAGTTGGTGTGCTGCTAATTCCGCCTGTTATGGCTAAGCAGGCTAATCTCTGCACCTTACCAAGCTCCTTAGCAGCAACCTGCTGTTCTACCTTCTTCCACCACACGACCGCCCCATAAGTGAGCTGGGTCTAATCACCGTGGTGTATATCCATTGCATACCCTTGGGGCTCAGGCCCCAATTTTTGCCACAAGCTCTCCTGGTACTTACCAGAGTACCTTTTGCCTTGAAGCAAATATTCCTAATGTGAGGGGTCCATGTCAGTTTCATAGATGAGTTAGTCCTGAGTGATTGATTTTGTGAGTGAGTGTGATCTTTTCTGGTGAAGGTCATGGCCGAAAATTTACAAATTGTATGAATGCAGGAATGAGTTTGTTGGAACCTCAGAGATCATCTTTATGGTGAGTTGCTAGATATCCTCATATTATCAGCATTCCACTCTGGACCTACCATTGTTAAAAATCAATAAAAGTACATATGATGTTTACACTGAATTACCTTTCACAATTTGGCCGCATAAGCAATAAAACTGCATGGGGCCAACTTGGTCCCAGAAGTTCTTATACATAGTAGATTGCATTCGATCCTTTTACTATTAAATGCCGAGTAGACTAGATAGCAGCTATAAAAACATCATATGATTAGTTCCTTTGCCCATTTTACTCTGGTTGCCATACCGCTTAGGGATTCGTTCTCAAGTCATGCAGTTTGACGTTACTTCTAGCGCGGCTTGAAATGGAATTGATTGATCAGCTTTCGGTGTGAAGTATTGATAGACTTTCGCCAACTTCCTGTGAAGATGAGAGTTTCTTGTATGTACACCAACTCTGTATTATCTGGCACAGCGTCTGCCAGAAGTACGAACAAATAGTCTGATACGCTAAACTAGGGCTTACTGTGGTCCAAGGCCGAAGCTGGGAGTGGGGGGAGGATGAAGGGGGGTCAATTCTCCGAAAACTATCACTATTCACCTAATTCCTGATACAGTAATTCAACATATGTTGTAAAGCTTCACAAGTTAGAGTATACATCATAATTGGCTGATCCCTCCCCCCCCCCCCCCCCCCACCGAAACTAAATTCTGACTTCAGGCCTGCTGTGGCCACTGTAAGTAAGGTCTCAATTTTAAGTAAAATAATATTATGAATGACGCCTACGTATCAAATTTATACCTTGTTATACCAAGTTAAAGTACATTCTAAGAAGAGCATGCTTAAGATATAAATTCGCAATTACAAACTACTGCACACAACAGAAATGAAAAAAGGACAAGGGGAGGGCCCGTCTCTGTTACTGGGACCAGGGCCCGCAATCGAATGTGGGGGCCACGATAGCAAATGTTCAAATGTTTGTATCGTTTATGGGACTTAACTACGGGGTCATCAGTCCCTAAACTTACAAACTAGTAATGAACTACTTACGAACTAGGACGGCACAAATATCCATGCCCGAGGGGGGATTCGAACCCCCGACCGTAGTGGCCTTGAAGACCGTGACTGGAGCGCCTTAGTCCGCTCGGCCACCGCGGCCGGCCCACGATAGCAAGTAATCACTATGTTTACATGCAACACATCTTCCGGAAGACGAAAACCGATTTTCGTAAACCGTTTTTCGCTGTCGTGTTTACATGGCATAGCCTGAATCGGATTTCCTAGCTCACTTAACATGGCGGCTGGAAAACAGCTGATTCAGTTCCTTGCCGGCCGCGGTGGCCGAGGGGACTGAGGCGCTTCAGTCACGGTCTGCACGGCCACTACGGTCGGGGGTTCGAATCCCCCCTCGGGCATGGATATTTGTGCCGTCCTAGTTCATAAGTAGTTCATAAGTAGTTTGCAAGTTTAGGGACTGATGACCCCGTAGTTAAGTCCCATAAGCTTTACAAACATTTGAACATTTTGATTCAGTTCCTTATTTCGTCTGCACAATCACTTATTTTTCTTTATTTAAATACACAGATTTATGTTCACTCTAATGTTTATACTTTTCTTTCACATTAGAAATTATCACTCTTTCCATATGATCCAAAAATTACTAACAAGAAAACACAATCTGACAAGCCAAGAACGCTTCAAAAACGGTTGCGTTTACATGGACACGAAAATCTATTGTGGAACTGGAAAAACGCTTTAGAGAAGCGGATTTCCAGAATCGATTTTGGAGTGTTTACATGACCAACCAAAAGAGGAATTGGGAAATCGGTTTACGAAATCCGGTTTTGGGAGCCCATGTAAACGGGGTGAATGTCAGTGGTGTAACGGGTAGGGTCATGGGTTACTCATCCAGAGAGCCCATGTTCAAACCTGTTTGATGTTTAATAATTTTACTTATTTTCGTTACAGTACTATGTTTTCTGTCATCTGGAAAACAAAACAAAACGTGAATAATTTTCTAATGAAACTGACATTTTATTTATGGATTGTGTGAAACTGCTCGATGCAAACGTGTTAAATGACTTCTGTACAGCAGTAATAGCTACTGGACAATAATTCCCACTTTTCGGTGGCGAGAATGCTGAAACTAAATATCCCTGCATCTTAAAATAAGGTTAATTTGCCAGGACGTTTCATTAATAGCAATAGTATAATTCATACATCTTCATTTCGCCACAGAAGGAATGCATTATTGGACATTAGCATCACACAGAGGAGATATAAAATACTCAGAAAATGCATCTGTAATTGACCTGCAGAGTTTTCTGCAGATTCTGTACAGCCTTCGTAATTTTTACAACCAGTCTTTCAAATTTTTCCGATTAGTATGTGGAGAATGCTCTGCTGACCAACAGCATGTGCATTTTTCTGGGGTATTTGATACCTCCTCTGTTTTCTGCTAATTCCCAAAAATCTCGACTTTGTTCCTTCCTTCCAAAGGGAAACAAGCATGTACGAATTTCACCAACATCATTAATGAAGTATCCTGGCAGATAAATCTGAATTCATTGCCCAAGGAAATTTCGTTTCAGCATGTAGGCTACTTAGTTGAAGAGTGTAGATTCACATCTATTCATTATAATTTCAATTTGACAGCCGGCCGCGGTGGCCGAGGTGACTGAGGCGCTCCAGTCACGGTCAGCACAGCCACTACGGTCGGGGGTTCGAATCCCCCCTCGGGCATGGATATTTGTGCCGTCTTTAGTCTTAGCTAGTTCATAAGTAGTTTGTAAGCTTAGGGACTGATGATCCCGTAGTTAAGTGCCATAAGTTGTACAAACATTTGAACATTTCCATTTGACAGAAAATATAGTACTGAAATAAAAGTAAGTAAATGAAGTTGCCAGTATGCTGTTTTGTACACGGTGGCAATTCACTGCAAATAAACTCTCGTCGTTTAGCCACCAGTACAAGCCATGTATTTGAGAAAACAGACATGTTCATAATATGATAACGTGCATTAGACGCTTATATTTATGTTTATTTAACACTCGAACGCCCAGACTTTCCTTGCCCCCTCGAACGCCCAGAGGGGTCATTTTGACCCCTACAATTTAAGAAAAATTTTCTGTACTATTAATTAGAAATTTGTATGCATTTATTTTATTTTAAGATTCACAAGATGTGTACGCCTGTTCAGAAACAGAATTGTGAATTATGACAGATTACAAATCATATTATTTATTGACATATAAATAAATTTCACCGAAACTGTTAAGAAACCAAAAGAGTAAGCACGTTTTTCTTTGTTCCAAATGCATCAAAATTGAACTTTTCACGTTTGCAGCAATTTTGGCTACTTGATTGCTTTACATAATTCACATATTTATATTCAGTTTTCAAAATAAAAGTTTCACTCTGCAGCGTAGTGTGCGCTGATATGAAACTTCCTGGCAGATTAAAATTGTGTGCCAGAACCGGGACTCGAAACTGGGACTTTTCCCTTTGGTGGGCAAGCGCTCTACCACTGAGCTATCCCGACACAACTTCAATTCTGCCAGTACCTCGCCTCCTATTTTCCAAACTTCACAGAAGTTCTCCTGCAAAACTTGCAAGACTAGCACTTAGGCTGTGGCTAAGCCATGTCTCCGCCATATCCTTTCTTCCGGGAGTGCTAGTCTTGCAAGTTTCGCAGGAGAACTTCTGTGAAATTTGGAAAGTAGGAGAGAGATACTGGCAGAATTGAAGTTGTGGGGCGGAGCCGTGAGTCATGTCGGGATAGCTCAGTGGTTGATCGCTTGCCCGCGAAAGGGCAAGCTCCGAAGATCGAGTCCTGGTTCTGGCACACAATTTTTATCTGCCAGGAAGTTCCATACTCAGTTTTGTTTGTATATTTTCACGAACCATATATTTACAAATAGTGCACTTGGTAATAGTTTTATTACATTTGCAGAGTTTCAGATTTACAGTGTTTCTGTGGCGTTTTGTCTTCAATCTTTATTTTCATTATTTCCAACTTTTCTGTGGTCATATGAGGAAACCGATTGTTCACATGCTCAGAGCATAGTTGATCTGCAAGCTGCTGAATAAAATCATTTCTTTTGATGTTCTTCCCAGTAACAGCCCTGAATATTATACATACATTCATGGCTGCCAGGTGATGGATATTTATTGTAGAAGCAATCTATTGGCCATCTTCTTGAGGCAGCCTTGACTGAATACTGACTGGCCGTTTTGTCTATCATGTCAACTCCAAATTTTGGTTTCTTGTAAAAATTACAGTCTCTGGAGGTTTTTTCTCGTTTGTATTTATAGTAGCATTAGGATGAACGAAAGACATTACTAGCACTTGTTTTACTTTCTTTCTTTCATAGACTTTCAAGCAAACAACAGCATGTTCTAAAACTTTTGTCGAATGCAAGGGACACTTCAGAGCATGTGTTATTTCTCTTCTTGCTCTATTTACTGCTCCTACAATGTAGGATGATTTTTATCCAGTTTTTTGGCTATTTTGAGTGAAATGAAGTAATTGTCTGTAATCACTACATAATCTGAAACCCTTTTGTCTTGGGATCATGCAGTATGTAACGTTTCTGCTATGTTGCACACTCCTTACTGTCGTGCTGTCTTTTGTACAGAAATATGAAGGTTAATGAACCATTACAGACTACCTATTACTCATTATTATTACAATCAAACTTTTATATTTTGTATTTTTTCATGCGGAACACCTATGTTCAGTTCATGACACACTTGTTGACTTGCTCATGCATGCAAGCTTTGTGTATCAATTTGCAGTTGATTACAGGGTGTTTAGTTTTGATATGGTACTGTATCTGAAAATGATCAGGCAGACCATATGTCAATTTTGACTTTTGTGTAGTATATAATTATGATATTTTACACTGTTAACATATACATGTACAGACTTTCAGAACACTTAAGATAGTTACTCATTTTCATCCACTTCTACTGTATGATTGTCACTCATTTTCAACCACTACTGGACAACACTGAATTTGATTTTTGAGTTATTGGGGGGTAGTAACTGTTCACCATTCAACAAACATAGGGTACTCTGGACTGTGTTGTGTTTGATTGGGGCAGTTTGTTCAAAGAAGAAAAAAAACTATGTGCTGTTTTTACTTCTGCGGAAATAGTCAAGTTGCCAGTTGCATCTTGTAACTCTTGGTAAGGTAGTTACCATTAATACAAACATTCCGTTTAGAAGATTGTCTATGAAAACTAAATGGGGTATCGTAATACCTTACGAACACTAAATTTTTAAACAAAATATAAGTAAATGCAACCAGAGTCTTTTTCTGCTTATGTAGCCGTTTGCGAGTCAGTTACCTGCCCTGGCTGTGAACGTAATTTAATGGCAGCATATTATTCCGCCATCTCTTGATTACTGCCTTGAGACTGGGTGTAGTTTGACAGTTAACAAAAATTTCATTTTTCTTTAAATTTTTCCCCAATTTGGGAAAAATTTGACACTTTGGTGGATCAGTTGAGAACTAACACTTATTACTTTAATTTCCATGCTTGATTTGAGCTATGAGATTAACCATTGCCACTGCTAACTACTCGCAGGGGTTGGTTTTTGAATTTTTATTAATGCATATGTTTTTTCAATAAGTAAAATATTATGTAATACTATGATCTAATTTGTATCTACTCTTTATTACTGCTCATTCTCAATCTCTCAAAAAGTATGAGAAATATTCAATACCTACAGTACTTGAAAAAGTTTCAAAACCACGATTACATTTTCTGTCTATATAACCATTTTAACTATACCATAATTTTGAATGATAAATGTTTGATGTGCTGACTGAGAGCTTGTTTCTATCCACTGTTTTTTAATATTTAATTATGTCATTCATTCCACTCAGTAAATTGACTATAAATTTTGAAGTTATTACAATGTACAACACCCTTTGTAGAGGAATTAGGAGCTTAGTTCTCACATAATAGCATTTACATACATGTACACATAGAAGAAAATTATTCTGAGTAAAAAACTTTTTTATATGAATTAATACCATGCATAACTGTTTACAATATGAATATCAATGCTTTTTGAAGAAAAAGTTGTAAAAGCTTGCTATTTCATTATTCAAACCAAAGTAAATGAGAGAGATTTGTCGTTAAATTCATTAGGGTTAATTTGAACCCATAAGTTGATTTTTGTTTAAAATACCGTATTGATAAAATTGATTACTCTTTCCAGTAGCCTGATAACAGTATGCTTATTTATGTATGTAGTTAGGGAAATATAGTATGTGGTTCTGAGAAAGATACAACCATGTTGTAGGAATCGTCTTGAATGCCTGTAACTACAGTCATCTGAAGCTGCGAGCTACTACATCACCAACAGCAGTTTGCAGATACACCACTGTCGGCGTATCAAGCAACATCAACCACCATCGGCATTCGCAAGACTACAATCAACATATTTTTTTTATTTTTAGCCTAAGCTAATACAGATTCACTATGAACACTTAAATCACAACATATTGAAACGATAGTCCCCCATGAACCCTTCATTACATTTCAGGTACACTATGTAGGGGGGTGTGTAACGTTTCTGCTATGTTACAGAAATCAGTTACCAACATAGAAACACGAAATATCTGACACCTAAAATAAAACTTCATTACCGGACATGTAAAATATCACATTTTCGCCTTCTGTTTGAAATTCTATTAACACTATTAGTAAAACGCTTTTTAAAAAATAGTACGTTGATTTAAACATTACTTTGGCTGTCCTTTTACGTAATTTTCAATTTTTAATACTTTCGTAAATAACAGCTGCAAACACTAAAAATGCATTACACTTAGTTTCGGAAATTGCTGAACCTATATAGATACTAATTTGTATAAAAACAACAATACTACATGTTATAACTATTGCGCCTCGGTTGCACAGTGGTAGAGTGCCAGACTACAAATCCAAAGGTCGCGGGTTCGATCCCCGACAGGTCCTAGGATTTTTATCTGTCACTTTCCACTTCTTTCACCTCTGGCAGTATTGCTCATGTGAAAAATACCAAGTAGCACCGTGGTTCGGAACCCACGTTAAACTGTAGGTCCCCCTATAACTGGCTGGGTAAGTCAGTTCGAAGGTCGGAGGAAGGCAACGGCATACCACCTCCAAACAGGACCATGCCTAGTAAACCACTGTGGTGTTCAAACCAATCTTCGGATTGTTGACTGCTTTACCTACCTTTTTTTTTTTATAACTATTGCACAACATGATTTCATATATACCTTTTGTTTAAATAAATTAGGGCAGACCATGTTTTATATATCACTGGATCCTAAATTAAATACTGATAATTTTTCATGCTCTAAAATTAATAATCCGTTTGCTACTCAGAAACTATCTTCGAAATTAAGAAAACTACAACAACCATATACAAATCCGTATTAATAAAAAATTTGACCACAAACTGAAATACATTAAAATTCCATGTCACAATAATAGTACGCTTACACAATATTGGCAAAACAAATATGTGTGCACTTCGAAAACACAAATAATGTAAATAATTTGAGCACTGTAAACACTAGTCAAAGGATGTGGTACACAAATTTAAAATTTGTGTACCATATTTAATACAAATTTCATGAAACATGTACATACGTTGAGATAAATAGTCAAAGCTTAAATGTAATGTTTTAATTTCTGTATTTTGGCATATTTAATGTAAAAGAATATTATTTAATTGTGAATTACAAAAAAATGTCATCAATCTTATTACGCGGTTATGTAGAAAGATGTTTGAAAGAAACCATGTTTAGTTAGTCTTCTAGCAGTCACAAACCTGTAAGCAGCTCTGTTGGCTTGCCACTGCATTTTTTGATTGTGCAACAATGTGATTGATTTAAACGTTGTTTAAGTGGAAATAAAATCGTTTCCATATCAACTGACATGTTTATGATTTACGAAAAGATCCTGTAACGTCAAATCTTTAGTGAATGCCGAAGACAGCTCACAACTCAATGGACTTCAGCCAGCATATAAGTTCAACTTCACCTACAGTGGAATGACTTTGTTATAGACTGTGAACTAATGAAACTTTCCGTGATTCAGGAAAATATTAGGGCTCAGTTTGAGTCATTCCGAAAAGGGGTGACGGGCGTTAGAAGTATCTTTAGCGAGATAAGGGAAACCATTGTGTATGTATTTGCATTCAACGTCTACAACTCACCATTACTTTTGCCCATACTCGTCAGGCTTACAAGACATAAATTTTGTGAACGGACACCTACCGGAGAGTTGATCATCTATTGTTGTGTCAGTTACAGTTTTGTAATACATTGTACAGTTTTCTATGAATCTGTTCCATAAAGTAAAAAGTAGAAAGCAATCTAGACTTATCATTCTCTAACCGCATGTCATCTTTGGATGTCTGTGGTACAAACTCTTCCTTTGAATCCTCAGAATAAAGTTCGCCAACATGTGAATCACACACATTGTAACTCTGCAAAAATCTCTTCGTCACATGACCACTATTACCAATTCATTTCAGAATTCACATCACAATAACCTTTCAAACAGTAATTCTTACAAGCGAATGACGACCAATGTTGAACTGATTCCATTTTTGTCATTTCATGCCGCTATAATATGAACAAAAGTAAATTATTGCACCACTACATCAAGTTTCCGACACTACAGAATGAACGAGACGATTACAAGGCGTAACAATAAACAAAATCATAGTTTTTATCTGAAGGAGGTCAATATGTCCCCTCTGAGCGTTAAAGGTAAAACTGGAAGAAAGTGATAATCTGTTGGGTGAAATACGCTGTTTTTAAGTTCAATGAAAGTACATGACAAATGAATAAATGTCATGGAAAGAAATGTTGCTATAATAATTCTTCGCAATACAGCAACCACCCTGTGGGCATTATAGTGTTAAGAAAAATTAATACACTGTACTGTCTGATCTGACAGCAAACACATTACATTATACTTATTTTCGCAATATGAAAAAAAAAAAAAAAAAAAAAAAAAAACCTTGTTGCGCCTGAGATATAGTGACAGCACTACGTGCTCTGGGACTGCGACCTTTGCGACCACAAGAAGCTCAGGATTTTATGTCCAGTCAAGTATCAGCCATATTGGTCTATTTCTTAGTGTTTGGCATTCGCGTGAATAAAGGAAGTTGAGTTATTGTCAAGGAATGGGCAAAAAAGAATTTCGTGTGGAGGTTAAACATTACTTTATGAAAGGCGAAATGCCTCCAGAGACTAAAGAAAGGCTTGATAAACGTTATTGCGACTCTGCACCTTCGATTAGAAAAGTTTATAAGTGGTTTCAAAGTTTTCGGAATGGGTATATGTGACGCTGAATTTTCTGGACACCCTGTGGAGGTTATGACTCCAGAAATCATTGATAAAATCCGTAATATGTTGAAGGATGACAGAAGAGTTAAGGTGCGTGAGATTGCTGGTTCTCTGGGCATCTCTAATGAACAGGTAAATAATATTGTGCATCAAAATTTGGACATGAGAAAGTTGGGTGCTGCAATTGCTCACCCTTGACCAAAAACGGAATCATGCGAAGTATTCCAAGGAAGGATTTCTTTTGTTCAGGAAGAATCCACAGAATTTTGAGCATCGTATTGTCACTGTGGATGAAACATGGATACATTACCATAGTCCTGAGACCAAAGAACAATCTTAAAAATGGCTTACCAAAGGAGAATCTGCAACAACAAAAAAAGGCGAACTCTGGTCATTCGGCTGGAAAGGTTATGGCGACGGTCTTTTGGGATTAGCAAGGGATAATCCTCATCCACTATCTGGAACAGGGTGAAACTATTACAGGTGCATATTATTCATCGTTATTGGACCGTTTGAAAAGCGAGCTGCAAGAAAAACGCCGGTGATCGGCCCTCAGAAATGTCCTTTTCCATCATGACATTGCACCAGCATACACCTCAGCAGTTTTGGTCGCAAAATTATTGGAAATAGCATTCCAACTCGTTTCACATCCCCCTCCCCCCCCCCCTATAGCCTGACTTGGATCCCTCGGAAATGGCTAGTGAGACTGTGGTGTCGCACAAGTATGAAGTGCGCGACACCTACTTTCGCCGCGCGCCGCCATGCACGCACGGCGCGGCGTTCTTACGACGTCAGCCACAAGCGCCCTCTGCTACAACTCCGCTCGTGGCCACCACTGAACGACTTCGTTCACTTGGGACTGAGATAGGAACCAGTTAAACCTTCGGATTCAGATAGGCACCAGTGAAGACTTGGCTATCGGATAGGCACTAGGCAGGCCTCTAGCTCAACTATGTATCAGTATTCTGCAGTACTGAGCTATGTAAAAGTTAAGTATTACTAAGTCTCTAAGAAATATATATCTCGTTCTAATTTACTCTAGTGTTTCTAGTTTCTGCTGTCCCACTGGCTGGTCACCTCCTACCTGCACAAGCGTGCATCCTTTATTCCTGTGCCAGTCTTCTTACTCGGCCACCGACACCTACGACGGAAACGAGACACAAAAGCGACGACGAGGCTGGGACACAAAAGAGACGAAGATTTCATCCAAACGAGGAGGTGATTGCAGAAACTAATAGCTGTTTTGCTATTTTGCAGACCTAGAAAATTCCTATTATTCGGAAGGGATCAACAAATAGAACAGTGTTGGACGAAGTGCATAAGTCTAAAAAGAGACTATGTCGAAAAATAAAAATGGTTTTCCACAAACATGGTAGTAGTTTTTATTTTTGCACGAACTTTTCAAACGTGTCTCGTATGTGCCTGTACATGTTTGCAATTCGTTGATACGTATTTCATGGCATGTTCACGAAACAGAAGGAACACATTTACGAGGAAGGGCTCTTACATGTGCATAACTGTCAGTATCACGAAACATAGCTTTATTTAATTAATAAGAGTGCCCAGAAAGTATTTACGATCCAAGGTAAAGAAAAAGATAGAAAGAAAAAAAAAAGACTGTACTGAGTTGCGAATCACCGTCCATGCATATTTACATCAAAATTTAGGCGCTATACATTTTTTTCGTGTTTTATTATTATGTTTTTTACTGTGCTCTGGTGGACAGCTGAGAATTGTGACTCCAAATTCTCCCCTCATTAAAGACAAATATTAATTGCTAATGTGGGACTTTCGGACTCCAGATTATAATAAATCGTACTAAGACCGACGATTAGATTAGATTAATACTTGTTCCATAGATCATGAATGCAACACTTCGTAATGATGTGGAACGTGTCAGGTTGATGAAGGGTGTCTGTATAAGACGTTACATTACACAAAATACTACATGACACGATTTTTTTTTAGATTTACTAAAATTAAATATCTAAAAACTCATCCGATGAGTAGGAGGAGTTGTCATTCAGAAATACATAATTTACCGCTTTCTGTACCAAACTCAACTTAGCGCTACATAGTGAAGATCATCATTTCTCCTGGTGCTATAGCTGTGCACACTTTTCATCTGGGATTATTAACAACAAATTTCATAAGTGAATATATATGCTGTGAAGTTACTGTGAGAATACCGAAATCCTTAAATAGATGTCTGCAGGATGATTGTGGATGGCCTCCAGCAATTATTCTGATTACACACTTCTGTGCAATGAATACGTTATTATTCAATGACGAATTACCCCAGACTATGATGCCATACGAAAGCAGTGAATGAAAATAGTCACAGTAAACTAATTTATTGAGATTTTTATCGCCAAAACTTGCAATAACCGTAACAGCATATGTAGGTGAACTCAAACGTTTCAGCAGACCGTCTGTGTGTTGCTTCCAGTTTAATCTCTCATCAGTGCACACACCTAAAATTTTTGATAATTCTACCTTAGTTACAGACTTCTGTTCAAAGTCTATATTTATTGCTGGAGTTGTGCCATTTACTGTACAGAACTGTATATACTGTGTTTTATGAGAGTCTGTTTGCAGAGAACCACTTAATAAATTTGTGAAAAACATTATTTACGATTACATCACTTAGTTCTTGTTTTTTTTTAATGTTATTACTATATTTGTATCATCAGCAAAAATAACCAACTTTGCATCTTCATCGATGTAGAACAGTAAGTCATTTATCCATCCCAGTTTGAGGAATTGGCTGATGTTTTGACATTACATGAACCACTTATTTCAACTTTTTGCATTCTTCCAGTTAAGTATGAATTAAACCATTTGTGCACTGCCTCAGTCAAAAATGTTTCAAATGTCTGTATAGCTTATGGGACTTAACTACGGGATCATCCGTCCCTAAGCTTACAAACTACTTATCAACTAGCTTATCCTAATGACGGCACAAATATCCATGCCCGAGGGGGGATTCGAACCCCCGACCGTAGTGGCCGTGCAGACCGTGACTGGAGCGCCTCAGTCCCCTCGGCCACCGCGGCCGGCCCGGTTATTCAGAGCATTTAATATTCGATCAGTGAAGGCATATATAGCATTGTCTGTTGAAAAGCCTTTCTGAAAACCAAACAGACATTTGTTTTTACAAATATGGGAGATTGTTTTTGAATACATTACTTTCTCAAAAATTTTCGATAAAGCTGTCAGAAGAGATTGGGCGGTAGTTTTTAACATCTGATGTATCCCCTTTTTTATGCAATGGTTTGAAAATGGCATATTTCAGACTATCAGGGAAAACGCCTTGCTTCAGAGAGCTATTACATAAGTGACTGAGAATCCCACTTATCTGTGGGGAACAAGCTTTAAGTACCCAGCTGGAAATTCCATCAATTCCATAAGAGCTTTTACTTTTCAGTGAGTTTATTATTTTATTGATTTCAAGGGGAGAGGTTGGTGGAATTAAAATTGTATCAAACTGTGTAGGTATGGCCCCTTCTATTATTAGCCTGGCCTCTTATAAGGAACATCTATATCTTATTTTCTCCACAACATTTAGAAAATGATTGTTGAAAATATTTTCCATTTCTGACTTATTTTTAGTACACTTATCATTCAGTTTTATGGTAATACAGGCCTCCTGTGCTTTTGGTTGCTCTGTTTTCCTTTCAATAATAGGCCAAATAGTTTTAATTTTATTATCAGAGGTACTGATCTTGTTTTTGCTAATTCTTCAGTACACTATCGATTTGAAATAGCAACGCCTGATGTTGTGTCTACAGAATAACAGGCAAGTCACAGCACGAAATTTGCAATTACATCTACATCTACATCTACATACATACTCCGCAATTCACCGTAAGGTGCGTGGCGGAGGGTACACCGTACCACTACTAGGCATTTCCTTTCCTATTCCACTCCCAAATTGAACGAGGAAAAAAAGAATGCCTATATGCCTCCGTACGAGCCCTAATTTCTCTTATCTTGTCTTTGTGATCTTTACGCGAAATGTAAGTAGGCGGCAGCAAGATCGTACTACACTCAGCTTCAAATTCCGGCCCTCTAAATTTACTTAACAGAAATTCACGAAAAGAACGTCGTCTTTCTTCCAGCGATCCCCAATTGAGTTGCCGGAGCATTTCCGAGACACTCGCGCATTGGTCGAACCTACCGGTAACAAATCTAGCTGCTCGCCTCTGAACCGCCTCTATGTCTTCCTTCAAACCGATCTGCTGCGGGTCCCAAATACTTGAGCAATACTCAAGACGTGGTCGTACAAGCGTTTTATACGCGGTCTCCTTTACAGGTGAAGTACATCTTCCCAAAATTCTCCCAATAAACCGAAGTCGGCTGTCTGCCTTACTCACAACTGCGGGAAAAGAGAGAAAAGCCAGTATTAGCAATTTGAGTTAGTCTCAGGGCGCGATAAGAGACGCCACGGAGCAGATAGGCGGCTAGGCCAGCAGTCAGGCTCTGCTGACCACGTAGCTGGAGCATAACTGAAAACAGGGGCTCGTAGAGAAGCAATGGCCCTTATATGGGTATCCAATCGAGAAGTGCAGTTCGAGCATAAAATAAAAACGAGGCTTCACAGAGAACAAATGGGCCTTCGTTGGGCGTCCAGTGGAGCAGTACAGACGTCAGGTCGAGCAGCACACGTGTCACTTAAATAACCACACATGCATTCTTGGTGCAACAGGGAGCGTGGGACGACAGGAAGAAAGAGAGAGGTCGCTCTCTGGAAGAAGACGCCACATCCTTAGGAGCCAATGAAGGGCCCAGCACGCGTTTCATGACCATATAAGGTGAGGTAAAATGGGGCACCTCTACCCCTCCACCAGCCTCTGGGGCAGTACCGAATGCTAACGCCTAAGACAAGCCAATGAAAGGGCAAGAAATCTTCGACGCCTCTCATGCGAGGCGCGAAAGGGGTCAAAGGGGAAATCTTGAACAAAACGGGGCAGCACGATGCTCCGGAGAGCAGTGTTTTGAGTAGGCAGCAGATGTAGTCGGCCGACAGGCTGCTTCGGAGGAAGTCGGGCTAGGGCGTAGCAGCTGGTATACACTTAGCACTTAGTCTTCAGCAGCAGCAGCAGGCAGGTCAGCCGTTGGGGAGTTGTCGATAGACAGCAGAGTAAAGTTGCTGGCTAGGAGTAGTGGGCTAGTTTGCGGGATGCTGTGTGTCGTAGAGCTAGAGAGATATTTACGGAACGGACGTTTTTCCGTCGCCGTGTAGGACTCGGCTGAGGTAGCGATACTTCCTCTTGAGCACTAGGGAATTAATGTAACTATTTCAGAATAAATTACTCTTAAAGACACGTCTATTTGAGATATACCAGTACTCTCCTCTCCCAACCTTCAGAAAGATTGACTTACAGCCTAAGATTTTCCGCGCCAAAGACTACATCTCACTTAGGCCAACACGCAAATTCTCCCCATACGAACTCTGTCGCCTATTCCCGAGCAAAACTCACGCTAGAGACGCGACATAAAATAATTTTGGTGTCAGATGTGGGGTGCACTAAGGTTCACCGGGTGTATTAAGGTGCAATAAGGTTCACTAAAGGCTCAGAAAACGCCAGATTAAAAGGTTAGAGGAACAGAATTGCTGCAGCGACTGTAGCAAAAGGCAGAATGTTGTAGCGACTGCAACTTTCAGCATTAGAGAGTGTCCACTAACAGGAGCCAGTAAGGATAACTGAAAAGAGGGGCCACAGTAGCAGAAAAGCAAATAGATCCAGCCGAGCGGGAAAGAAGAAGACGCAGTGCAGATGGACGCCAGGGGGTCCTGAGGGCGACACAGAGAATCGGACGCAGCAGCAGCGGCCGCGACAGGGTCCAGCCGGGTGAGCTTAGTGACGCGCTAGGCAAGCGTCGGCCTGACGTCACAGTCACAACTCGCAAACAATCTCGACTGTGGCCACGACCGGGCGCTATCGATCTTTGTAGCTATAGCTTCGTTCTGTGTATAGAACAAAAAGAGTCCTTATTTCGACACGCAGAAATTGTCTCCGGCCAATGTGATGCTGTGTGTTTCATAACCGCAGCTTCGGACGCTACGCGCCCTCACTTACTATAAAAAATGTTCTTGTTTAACCTATACATAACCTAAGAGAGTTCCACTTGTTCTTTCCATGTCAACAGAATCCATTTTGTTTTGCCGTATATCTCGCAGTTCTGGTTTTATAACTCGCACTAAGGTGTTTCAGGCTAACAGACCATCAAAGATGTATAAGAAAATCGTATCCAGATCAGTTTGTTATAACTAAATGTAAATAAAAAGCACACATTAATAATAAAAATACCCATTAAGGACTATTATAGACTATAGTAGCAAGTAGCTACTGTAGTGGAAGTCGGGCGCCGTGGCTCAGCGCGCCTGGTCAGGGGGCTCGACGCCCTCCATGGTATCCGCTACCACGCCGCCGCCGGCCGACAACCCAGCAGCTGGCACCACGCCAAGTAGACGGCCTGCAGCGCAAGCCACACAAGGAAGTCAGGCGCGCAGACCCAAGGCTCGCCGGCCGGCCGCACGGTACAGTTCGACTGGACCGCTAGAGGGCTAGTGTTGCGAGATGGAAGCGAGTCTACACTAGACGTCCACGGCGCCACCGCCTGGCTCACACCCGAACTACCAGAACCAAATATAGGCGGCCGCACCTGCCTAAGCAACCCAGTGTAGTCTCGCCTTCGCCAGTGATGCCTTCGCTTATTGTTTATTGACGTGCTGAACTTAGTGCTACAAGGACTTCAATAGTGAGCTGCCACTTCCGGCTCTAGATTCCTTGGGCATTTCTATGTGATTGGCATGCCGTACCAATTGAAGACCAACCGACGTATGACTTGTGTAACTGTGCGTTTGTGAAAGTGCTATCTTATTAAATTGTTGAATGCTTGGATTTTGCTTTTATTGTGTTATCATTATAACACAATAAAATGGCGACGAGGCTGACAGACCCAGTGTCTCTGGAAGCACTTATCACACAGTTAATTCAGCAGCAGGCGGAAAATCAGCAGCAACTCATGGCCACACTACAGCCTCTTCTGGCCGGTATGTTACACCAACAACCCATACATCAAATTCCGGCCTTCCCTTCTTTTGATGAAGCCCTTTAAGAATGGGAATCGTATGGAACGAGACTCAAGGAACATTTTCAGGCATTCCAGGTAACAGACGTCAAATTGACGAAATCTTTGTTTCTTTCATGGTCAAAACCAGTAGTGTATCGCCTGCTTTGCAAGCTGGCTCCATTGTCTTCTCCTTCGGACTTAACATTCCCAGAAATATGTGCACTGTTAACGCAATTTTACCAGCGCCATTCGCATGTTATCTCTTCAAGAGTGGCATTCTACCAGTGTAAGAAACAGGCGTCACAGTCTTACCGTGAGTGGGCCGCGGAATTACGAGGCCTTAGCGGTAAATGCAGATTTGTCAGGGCCACTTATAAAGAATCATATGCTGACGAAATGATTCGTGATATGATTATCTGAGGTGCACCGGACAGGGAATTCCAACATGATGCCCTGCAGCTCGTTGATCCTTCCTTAGACAAAGTATTGGAACTGGCTCAAAACAATGAAGTTTCTCGTGCAGCAGGAACTGTCATAAACAACATTCCAGACCGTTGGGCCTACTGCTCCCTCTGCTCTCTAGAAGGCCATCTACCATCCGTATGCCGTTCCGCTACAACCAGGCCTCAGAAAGGAACCTACAAAAGTCCGATGGACGTGAATCAAGTGGCCAGGAAACTTCCAATAAATTATTTCTGGGCGTGCCAATCCTCAACAGGACGATCACATTACAGGTGGATATGGGAGCGGCCGCCAGTTTGTTCAATCGTGCATCCTACGTATCGCTAGGAGCACCGCCACTACACCCATCTTCTCGACGGCTGGTAGCATATAACCGACTTAGTATTCCGCTCCTAGGCCAGGTCGATCTTCCTACCAATTATCATGGAGTGACCCGGACGATTACATTCCTTATAGTAAACAGCAGTACCACAGCCAACCTTTTCGGTTTTGATGCCTTTCGTGCCTTTGGTTTTTCCATAAAAGATGAGGAACATCTGATCTCTGACGAAGTTCCGTATTCTGGCCTGGATCTTTGTCAGGAATACAATGATCTCTTCTGTGAGGAATTGGGGAAGGCCCGCCATTTTCACGCACATATCTCCTTGAAGCCTCATGCGTGTCCTCGTTATTCTCGTTCTCGACCAGTACCTTTTTCTCTCAGGGATCAAGTCAAACAAGAATTGGATCGCCTCACCACACAAGGTGTTCTGGAGCCCATCCCCTCCAGCTCATGGGCCACACCTCTTGTCATTGTCCGCAAGCCATCTGGGAAGCTTCATCTCTGTGGAGATTTTAAGGTAACAGTCAATTCACAATTGGAAGTTGACACTTATCCCCCACCTCGCCCTGAGGAAATATTGGTGAAACTGCAAGATGGCCACTATTTTTCCAAGATTGATGTAGCTGAAGCATGTCTCCAGCTACCCTTAGACCCAGCTTCCCAAGAATTCCTTACGTTGAATACACCGCATGGGCTTTATCGCCTCAAACGCCTTATGTATGGGATTGCTAGTGCACCAGCGATTTTCCAGCGTTTCCTGGAACAACTGGTTGCCTCTGTTCATGGGTGTATCAACTACCTGGATGAGATGATTGTTACAGGTCGTGCGATAGATGAACACCTCCAGAACCTTCAACAACTCTTCCAGGTGCTCCCGGAAAATAATCTCCACTGCCGGAAAGAGAAATGCTGTTTCTTCCAGCAAGAAATTGAATATTTGGGACACAAGATTTCCAGCGACGGAATTAAGCCACTGGATCGTCATGTCCAGGCCATCGTTCTGCTTCCCCGACCAACGTCTCTCAAGGAACTTCGATCCCTCCTGGGGAAGGTGTCCTATTATAGGAAGTAGCTCCCAGCTGCAGCAACGGCTACAGAACCTCTGTCACACCTCTGTAAAAAAGACGTGCCTTTCCTTTGGTCTCCATCATGTGAAGCCGCCTTCCAGACACTAAAATCACAACTGATTGGCACATGGCACATCGCTTTGACGACGGCTCTGAACGCCCTATTGTATATGCGTCAAAAACGTATACTGCCACTCAAAAGAAATATTCTCAGATCGTAAAGGAAGCCCTGGCCATTGCCTTTGCATTGAAGAAATTCCATATGTTTCTTTACGGGACCAAATTCCACTTACTCACCGACCACAAGCTGCTCATTGCTTTATTCAACCCGACCTCCGACGCCAGCCGATGTTCCGGACGCTCCGAGTGTCCCGCACGCATCCGCTACATGACCATCCTCTCCAGGGCCGCTAACTTCCACTGACGCCGACGCCGCCTCTCCGGCTCGACGCTCTTGCTGGGCACGGGCATCCGATGAAGATATGTCTCTCCAGCAGTCTCCGCCTCCCCGCTCACGTCAGTTCGGCCGGCCACACTGTCTACGTCATCGTCGAGGTCATTTACGCCCTTACTGCACGACTCTCCCTCATGACTCCGACGACGAGGAGCCCATGGATATTTCCTACATCTCCAGCCGCTGTTTCACAGCTTCCCGAGGGGGAAGGGGTGTGGTAGCCGCTACCACGCCGCCGCCGGCAGACAACCCAGCACCTGGCGCCACGCCAAGTAGACGGCCTGCAGCGCAAGCCACACAAGGAAGTAAGGCGCGCAGACCGAAGGCTCGCCGGCCGGCGACACGGTACAGTTCGACTGGACGCTAGTGTTGCGAGATGGAAGCGAGTCTACACTAGACGTCCATGGCGCCACTGCCTGGCTCACACCCGAAGTACCAGAAGTAAATATAGGCGGCCGCACCTGTCTAAGCAACCCAGTGTACTCTTGCCTTCGCCAGTGATACCTTCGATTATTGTTTATTGATGTGCCGAACTTAGTGTTACAAGGACTTTAATAGTGAGCTGCCACTTCCGGCTCTAGATTCCTTGGGCATTTCTACGTGATTGGCATGCCGTACCAATTGAAGACCAACTGACGTATGACTTGTGTAACTGTGCGTTTGTGAAAGTGCTGTGTTAATAAATTGTTGGAAGCTTGGATTTTGCTTTTATTGTGTTATCATTATAACAGTAGTGTAGTGGATAGAATAGTTGACCACCATTCAGAGGTCTAGGGTTCAAGTCTCTCCTACCGATTTTTTTTTTTACTTTTATTGTTTGAATCACATTGTAGTAGTTACTTATTTATAACATATTGTGGGATTTTCTTATTCATATAACAGTAGCATGTTGCACAGTACTCTATGTTAATTGTAACAAAATGCTGTGTCAGGAATAGGTGTCATCGATTTGGAAATGTGTGTGTGACTAAAAAAATGGAGAATGAATCTGCTGCAAGTGATAAGACTAGCAATGATATATCTGTTTTTCCTTCACAAAAATATTTAATCTTTTTTCCAAATATGTTACGATTTCCGAGAAAATGGTAAGTGACAAACGTGTGGGAAACGCTTAAATTGCTGGTAGGGCGAAATGAAATAAGTATCAGTGACATTCACACTATTCGCTAGTCAGAAACATTTGGCTGTTTATTTTCTAATATCTCGTAATATTTCTTGTTTGCCCCCAGTATTTTACTGCTTAGTTTCGAATACGTGGAGATTTTCGAGAGTGTGGTTTTATCGATATTCCTTACTTGTCACCAATATTTGGCAATTTATTTGTGAATATGTAACGATTATAGGGTATGTGGTTAACAGTGATCCTAAGAGGATAACTTTAATTTCTTTTGCAAATGTATACAGCATACTCAGAACATCGTCGTCTGCTGGCATAGGTTTGTCAGTATTATGGCGTCAGTATTATGATTGACATCTAGCGAGTTGTCTTTCACCCCGTTAACATGGGCTCCAAAAACCGGATTTCGTAAACCGATTTCCCAATTCCACTTTTGGTTGGTCATGTAAACACTCCAAAATCGATTCTGGAAATCCACTTCTGTAAAGCGGTTTTCCAGTTCCACAATCGATTTTCGTGCCCATGTAAACGTAACCGATTTTGAAGCGTTCTTGGCTTGTCAGATTGAGTTTTCTTGTTAAGAATTTTCAGCACGTATGAACAGAGTTACATTTTCTACCATGAAATAAAAGCATAAATATTAGAATGAGCATGAATATGTGTATTTAAGTAAAGAGAAATAGCGATTGTGCTGACTAAATCAGGAACAGAATCAGCTGTTTTTGAGGCGCCATTTTAAGTGGGCTAGGAACTCCGATACAGGCTATAACATGTAAACACGACAGCGAAAAACGGTTTAAGAGAATCGGTTTTCGTCTTCCGGAAGATGTGTTGCATGTAAACGTAGTGATTGGCCGGAGAAAATTTCTGCGTGTCGAAATAAGGACTCGTGTCGACATGTCGATGTATCGCATTCACCTCCTGATGACTTCAGGCCGACGCTTGCCAAGCATGTCACTAAGCTCAACCGGTCCAGCCCAACAGCAGAAGCGGCGGCATCGGCTACGGCTCCACGACAGCAGCGAGAGAGGGGACGCCGAGCAGCAGAGACGGCGAGGCGGTAAGCGCAAGAGTGGCGAGGTCGGGGTCCTTGCCCTGCTGTAGCACCAGACGTGGCGCCACGTGAAACAGGAGGGCGGCGAGGTGGGGGATCTGCCCAACAGCAGCAGCGTACAAGCCAGCCACTTGACTCGTCTTGGCGCAACAGAAAACAAAGGCACATTCCTATTTGTGCATTTCTTGGTGATTGAGCAGTTGTCCTGGTATGAGGTCACTATAGCAGAGGTTACGGCCTCTGCTACTTCCTCAAACTCTGCTGGATTCCTTATCGAAGTTTTAATTTCCGGTAGGCTGAAGTCAAGGTCTCTCCTATATGTCTCTCAGTCCGTTTTCCTGGGATCCCTGTAGGCCACGGTATGTCTGGTTCCCATTTCAACCTTGAATTTAATATACATGTGATCTGATGAGGATGGCTCCAGGACCACATGCCACTGTTTGACGTAACTTCCCATCATCATGGAACCAAAAGTTATGTCAATGACTTCTTCCCTTCTACTATTCCTCAATGTAGGTTCATCACCCCTATTCAGGATCTCCAAGTTGTTAGATAGGAGAAATTCAAGAAGGTGCTCACCTCTACTGTTGGTGTCCTTGCTGCCCCACGATAGATTGTGGGCATTGGCATCACATCCCACCAACAGTTCGTCACCTTGCCGATGGCAGGCTTCCGTCAGTCTCCTCACTTCCAAAGAAGGAGAGCTGTCTTCCTAAGGAAGGTATACCGAGGCCAAAACAATTTCCCTTGTGATACCTTCCTCACGTTACTGCATCCTGATGGTCACCAGGTCCCTGGAACAAAAATCCATCATTGGTATGAAAGGTATTCCATTTCTAACATAAATGCATGTTCTGGAGTTTTTTAGATTTCTAGCATAAATCAGCTTACAAGCTCATTTGAATTGTAACGTGTAACTGTAAATTGTAACTGTTCATTGTGAAGAATTAACGGCAGAGATTAAGAGTAATTAGTGAAGATTGTTAAGTTCGGTAGAATGGCTCCTAATGATGTAGCTTCGAACTCTAATGGAGGTAGACGTATAGTTAAGGTAGTTTTAAGTATAATTTCTAAGAATTTTGATGGGAACACACAGGAACTTAGAGAGTTCATTGAAAATGTTGATGCTGCGCATAAATCAGTAAAGCCAGAGGAACGTGCTACTTTGTTGTGTTTTGTAAAAGCTAAGATAACGGGGAGGACTGGTCCCGATTACAAGTGCATGAAAAAACACGAACACATGGGCGGAAGTGAAAAGAGTGTTAGGGGAAAATTATGCTAGCCGACGCACGATAGATAATTGTGTGTGTAAAATCTTTCAAGCCAGACATGATCTTGGGAAAGGACTTGCATTATGGGCAAGCCCCTCTCCAGGGGACACCACCTTGACGAAGCACTGTCCGTGCAGGTGGAGAGGCTTGCGCATCCATGTGAAGCTGAGGGCTATACCGAAGGTAGAGAACCTACTGCTGGAAAGGCCACATCTGATGCATCTGACTAAGAGTGTCCCACAACGTCCTGTCTTCCTTATCCTCTCCCAGTCCTTTCCCAACCTAAGGTGTGATGCGATCCGTGCTGAGGGGTGCGTGGCACATGCGTGGATGTGTCTCGAACGGAGCCTCAGGGATACCGGGCGACCTCCCTGAATAAGTAGCCTTGCACCGCGCGGGATTATCGTGGTGTGGACCACATAAATTCCCAAATCTCGTGGAACTAAGATGAACACAGAGAAAGAAAGTATTTTAAAAGAATCTGAGGGGCAATCTGAGACCTCAGATACTCAGCCATCGGGATCAGGACGGATGGAGTGCACTCCTACTTCTGAATCAGGGTCTAGACCTGAGCAAGAAGTGGGGACTGTAACAGAGAAGTTGGACCAGATTTGGATTAAGGCCTTGTCTGGGGCTCAGAGGAGGAAACTTCTCAAGGAACAGAAGCAAAAGGAAGGAAAAGAATGGCTTCCTAAGCATAAGTGGAGGGAATAAAAAGGGCCCAAAACCCACAAAAAGTAACTGCCTCAGGTTGAAGGGGACACACAGACCCCTCGACGTCAAAGACAGGTGGCAAGAGGGTTAGGGAGGAATCTAAGACTCCCTCCTCTCTGGACAAGCGTGATCCTAAAGGGCTGAGGCAGGAAATAGGGAAACAGACCTACAGTACTGCAGTCTCAGTCTTTAGAATGGCGGTTGTCCAAGAAGGATATCCACTGGTGAGCATCACCTCGCAGCAGACGGAGCTCGTGCAGATAGCCCTCTTTGAAGATATTGGGGGGGGGACGCTGGTCCAGGGCCCAAATTCAGGAGGGTCTATCTAGGTCGCGGTGCCCTCATTTTTGTCTGCGAGGGGGAGCACTCAGCAGACTGGCTTAAGGACCAGGTGCCCATGATATCCCCGTGGGAGGATGCAAAGCTGTTGCTCAAGACAGCAGCCGAACTCCTGAAGACTGCAAAGTTATCAATATGGGTAGCAAAGATCCTTAAGGATGTCTCTCCAAAGACTCTGTTCGAGAAAACAAGGGTCCAGAACCCAAACATTTCGACAGAGGATTGGAAGGTAATTAACCAAAACGTCATTCCGGAAGGACGAACCCTGGTGGTGGAGGTCAGAGAAAAGTCCCTGAAGCCAATGCGAGAGCATGGCCTGAAACTGTTTTAGGGTTCTCGCAGGTCGCCGTCAGGGTAATAAAAGACCTTAAAGGCAATAACAGCAGCAAGATGGGGACTTGAAGTGCTGCAGATAAACCTGCAGCACAGTAAAGGGGCCACTGCTGCCCTGAGCCGTCGCCTGGGGAGACAGGAGGTGGACATGGCCCAGATACAAGAACACAATATATACAAAGGAAGTGTATTGGGGCTCGGTGGTACTGGAGGTAAGCTGATTTACGCTAGAAATCTAAAAAACTCCAGAACATGCATTTATGTTAGAAATGGAATACCTTTCATACCAATGATGGATTTTTGTTCCAGGGACCTGGTGACCATCAGGATGCAGTAACGTGAGGAAGGTATCACAAGGGAAATTGTTTTGGCCTCGGTATACCTTCCTTAGGAAGACAGCTCTCCTTCTTTGGAAGTGAGGAGACTGACGGAAGCCTGCCATCGGCAAGGTGACGAACTGTTGGTGGGATGTGATGCCAATGCCCACAATCTATCGTGGGGCAGCAAGGACACCAACAGTAGAGGTGAGCACCTTCTTGAATTTCTCCTATCTAACAACTTGGAGATCCTGAATAGGGGTGATGAACCTACATTGAGGAATAGTAGAAGGGAAGAAGTCATTGACATAACTTTTGGTTCCATGATGATGGGAAGTTACGTCAAACAGTGGCATGTGGTCCTGGAGCCATCCTCATCAGATCACATGTATATTAAATTCAAGGTTGAAATGGGAACCAGACATACCGTGGCCTACAGGGATCCCAGGAAAACGGACTGGGAGACATATAGGAGAGACCTTGACTTCAGCCTACCGGAAATTAAAACTTCGATAAGGAATCCAGCAGAGTTTGAGGAAGTAGCAGAGGCCGTAACCTCTGCTATAGTGACCTCATACCAGGACAACTGCTCAATCACCAAGAAGTGCACAAATAGGAGTGTGCCTTGGTGGAATAATAACCTGGAAATGCAAAGGAAACAGGTACGAAGACTGTTTAACCTTGCGAGGCGCAAAGGACAATGGGCAAAGTATCGTGAGGCCCTTGTCAATTACAACCTTGCCATGAGATGGGCAAAGGAGGCATCCTGGAAGGTATTCTGTGAGGAAGTGGAGGGTACGGCTGCTCAAGCAAGACTTCATAAAGTCCTCACTAGGGTACCAACTAATCCAGGAGGAACATTGAGGAAGGAGGATGGGGAGTATACAAAGACAGCACATGAAACGCTGCAACTGCTCCTCAAGACTGACTTTCCAAAATATACTCTGGGGGATAACACAGACCATAATGCGATTCCTGAGAGACAATGGTTCTCAGGTATTGGCAAAGAGGACTGGGATTTGGCCAAGGAGTGTGTCGATTTCAGTAAGGTCCGATGGGCGGTGGAAACATTTCAACTGTTCAAGTCACCTGGCCCCGATGGAATCTTTCCAGCTCTCCTGCAACAAGGGGGAGAAAATCTTATTAGATTCCTATGCATGTTATTCAGGGTTAGCCTAGCAGCAGGAATCATTCCCAATGCCTGGAGGGCAGTGAAGGTTGTCTTCATTCCAAAACCAGGGCGAATTGATCATACCAAGGCCAAGGATATGAGACCAATCAGCCTATCCTCCTTCATTCTTAAGCTGGTTAATGTGCATGTTGGAGAAAGGAGATTAAGTAGGGCTCCTCTATATTCAAACCAACAGGTGAATCATGTGAGACAGCTCTCCACCAACTCGTTGGAAAGGTGGAGAAACCACTACACTTTCAGGAAATAGCCCTCTGTATCTTCCTGGACATTGAGGAGGCTTTTAGCAACACGACCTTCGATTCCATGGTTAGGGCAGCAGAGGTACATGACCTATGGACCACTATATGTAGGTGGACTAGGGCCATGCTCAGTGGAAGAAAGGTAGAGGCTACCATGACGAATGAAAAAATGGTAATCAACACCACTAGGGGTTGCCCACAAGGAGGAGTTCTTTCCCCTTTATTGTGGAATTTAGTAGTGAATGATCTCATTGGAGAATTAAACTCTAGGCAGTACTGTTGCCAAGGATACGCAGATGATCTTGTCATAGTAATACTTGGCAAATTTGCTGACACAGTCAAGAATATGGCACAAGGTGCTTTGGACATTGTGCAAGACTGGTGCAGAAAACAGGATCTGGGGGTTAGTCCTAAGAAGAATGTTGTTGTACCATTCACAAAGAAGCATATACAACATTCAAGTTGGAATCTAAAGCTTTTCAGTTAAGTGCTACCTGTGAAGGGGACAGTGAAATATCTAGGGTTTACCCTAGATGAGAAACTGACATGGACCCCTTACATTAGGAATATTTGCTCCAAGGCAAAAGGTACTCTTGTAAGTACCAGGAGAGCTTGTGGCAAAAATTGGGGCCTGAGCCCCAAGGGTATGCACTGGATATACACCACAGTGATTAGACCCAGGATCACTTATGGGGCGGTCGTGTGGTGGAAGAAGGTAGATCAGCAGGTTGCTGCTAATGAGCTTGGTAAGGTTCAGAGATTAGCCTGTGTAGCCATAACAGGCGGAATTAGAAGCACACCAACTGCTGGGATGGAAACCATGCTGGATATGCCCCCATTAAACCTTTGGCTCAAGATGGAGACAGCGGGTGGTGCATACAGACTCAAAACTGGCAAAAACTGGAACTCTTTGGGATATCCTGAATCACACACTAAAATAGTGAGTGAGGTAAATATAGGAAAGGTTGGGGAAATGCCAGCCGACTATATTATAACCCCATACTGCTTCAACAAGCCTTTCAATATAACAATTGGAAGTAGGGAGCAGTGGGAGAAAATAGTTCAACACCGTATGGGGGATATTGTCTGGTTCATTGACAGGTCAAAATCAGACCAAGGCGTTGGGGCCGGGGTATACAGGTTGCAGCCAAGACTGGAGGGCGTCATCTCTCTAGGGAAACTAGCCTCAATATTCCAGGCCGAAATTACTGCCATCAGGGCGTGTGTGGAGGAGAAATTGCGTAGGTGCTACAAAGATCGTAGCATCTATATCTATTCAGACAGCCAGGCAGCCCTGAGATCACTGGCAGCTCCTGCAACAAGGTCTAATATTGTTGCAGAATGTCACAGGGTTCTGGTGGAGCTAGGGGAAAGCAACAGAGTAAACCTATTGGGGTTCCCTGGCTACTCGGGGATCAGTGGCAACGAACATGCCGACAGATTAGCCAGGATGGGGGCAGAGACTCCATTTATTGGATAGGAACCTGTCTTGACAATCACCAAGGCAATGATCAAATTGGAGCTACGTAACTGGCTCAGAAGACAGCACGTAGAATATTGGACCAAATTCTATCAACAAAAACATGGCAAGGTAATGATGCCAAAGCCATGTTTTAAAAGAAGCTCTGCAATCCTGGGCCTGAACAGGAGAGAGATTAGACTCATGGTTGGATTATTGGCAGGTCATGGGAATTTCAAAAAACACCGACATACAATAGGAATAACAGAAGAGGACCCTAAATGTAGGATCTGTGAAGACGGTGATGAAACTGCAACACATCTAATCTTCGAATGCATTGCATTGGAGAGTAAAAGGCATAGAACATTTGGGACAACCAGACCCGAAGAAATTGTGTCTAATAAAGAACTGGAAAAGGGAATCCTTGCATTGTTCAAGGTCATTGGTTGGCTTTACTAGATATACAGGGAGCGATACTGCACAATAAACTTAGTTTCGGTGCGGGCAGTGGCGGGTTGGTCCAAGACTTTTTTGGCTTCTCTGAGAAAATCAGATCAAATCAAATCAATGGGCAAGCCGCATAGACGAAATGCAGCGTGACTTTAGAGAAGCGTTAAATCGAGTCACGAGTGCGGAAAACAAAAGAGGTGCAATCGAATTAGTAGACTCGCTAGGAAGAGCGTGCTTCATACAGGGATTGTGCAATGATAGGATTCAAACGATCGTGCGTAGTCGCGGAGATGAAATAGGATTGCTGGCGGCGGTAGAACTAGCACTGCAAGAAGAAAGTGCGTTATTATCCATGAGAGAAAAGGGATTAACGCAAAGGCCACGAATAGGGAGGCCAAATGAAGTAGGTCGCGTGTATAGGAACGCGAAAGAGTTGAAATGTATTGTATCTTCACTCTTTATTGAAAGTAACTTCTTCTACAAGACTATCGAAAGTCACTTCTTCTACAATGCAATCACTTGCTGTACCAGTAGACTTAGACGTTCGTCGATGTAGCAGGAGATGTGGTTCCTCTCGGTCGGCTGGTACGTCGATCGGCGATCTTCCCGTACAGCGGCTCGGCGTAATCTTCGCGGGGTCTCTGCTAGAGCGGTTGCCGTTAGCAGCGGAACGAAGACTGGCTCTGTCCTCGTCCGGCCGAGCCTATATAGCGAGCTAGAGCCACTAGGAACCCGGCGTAGGAATCAGTGTCTGGCGTATTTAGGGGCGAGCTCTGCAAGGAAAGGTTCCTATTAATCGATTGGAAGCGTCTGCGTGTTTATCTGATGTCGTCGCCTGTTTTGCTGTTGGTTTGTTTCCCCTACAGCATTGCTGTTATTCGGTGCTGCCTGCCATTCAGGGGAACCTGACGGCAGACAGTACAAAATGTTTTAACTGCGGTATGCGGGGACATATCGCTAGTAAATGTACAAAGAAAAAGCCGGAAACAAAAGTACGTCCAGTAACGGCAAAGCAGTTCGTAAACTTTTGTTACGAATGCGACAAGCCAGGGCATACGGGGGCTGAGTCTATGGCATGAGCAAGAAAAGTATCCGAAATAAATGTAAATGAATTCAAGGAAAACTGCAGGGCAGCAAATGACTTGCGCGAGTGGAAAAAATGTCCACAATGTAATTTACCTGGGAATTGCGAGGTACCGTGTATACACGCGAAGAATGTAACGTGTTTCAAGTGTAAGAATACCGGACATTATGCTAGAGATTGTCATGAGTGCCCGTGGTTAACGCAAAGGAGAAACAAAGGGCAGCCACAAAGTTGAAGTGGCAAGCACAGGGAAACGAGGGAGTGACAAAGCCGGGTAGTCGGGCGTTGTCACTGTGAGCAACCCCACAGTAAGGGTGGTAGATTGCGAGACTGAAGATGATACGATAGAGTTATATTGCTGAGAAGTAGGAAGAAAGCTATAGTTATTGATAGATACCGGGGCACAGTTGTTTCTTTTAAAGGAAGGAAGTATACCAGTAGAGTGTTCACTTAGCATAAAGGAAGTAGAAAGACTTCGAATAAAGGTATTAACGAGCGAAACAGTGAATGCCTTAGGTGCGGTAGACATACACCTAAGAGTAGAAGGTGCTGGTGGAGTGAGACACAAGTTTCACGTATACGGATCGGGTAGATATTCCGTATGATGGGATTATAGGCAGAAATTTCTTAACGCAGCACAAAGTGATGTTAGATTATGCTGGAAAAGTGATATGACTAAAAGGAAATGGAAATAACATACCGTTAGTAGTTGAGGAAGAACCTGAAGGTTTAGTTTTTTTTTAAATTTTTTTTTATTTTATTTTATTTTTTTTTTTTTTAGCTGATAAAATAATAATACTAATATAGTATGAGTACATGCATCATTTGGTACAATTTAGAAATTCACTAATGGAGTAGAAGGAGTTGGCCACTAGAAAGTCTTTTAGGTTCCTCTTAAACTGATCTTTATTTGTAGCTAAATCGCACGTTGGTCGAATATCTGAGACATTTTGTAAACGGAGATCCGAGTCCATCGGATAAATGGGTTGCATATGCTATATTTGTTTTCAACATAACACCACACAGTAGTACAAGGTACACACCGTTCGAGGTAATGTACGGAAGGCAGGTGAACTCGCCCGAATGCTGCAGAAGGAACCTGTGCAGGTAAGTCACGATTATGAAACGTATGCAAACAAACTGAAACCAGGTTGCAAGAGGTACATAAAGTAGCAAGAGAAACAATAATAAGAAGCAAAAGAAATAGCAAGGTACACTATGATAAAAGAGAAAACCCTAAGATATTTACTGTAGGAGGCAAAGTGTTGTATGACGAATCTGTAAAAAGAGGTAGATCCAAAAAATTAGATACTCAGTGACGAGGGCCATACAAAGTAGTAAAGGTAGACACACCCAATGTAGTAATAAAGAGAAAAGGGAACGAAGTATTGAAGGTACGTGCAAACAGACTGAAACAGTACTTTTAATTTCAGATATTACGGGAAGAGTGCTTCTATTCATAAGCCTACTCGCAGTGAGTTGCAGGACAGAAAAATTAACAGAGGATTTTGCAGTAACCAAATTAGAGAGATCATCAGGGATGTAATGTGATAATCTAGGCGAAGTTGAAATTAACAGTACAACATGGAGAATTGTAACATATATAAACTTAGACAGAAGGTTCGTTCGAAGAGCTGCATGGATGCAGATCCTGCAGCAGCAATGCAGGCACTACTGCGCATGCGCTCGGAGGATGACGTCACATGCCGTGCATGCTGCCGGAGCTCTTCGAATACTAACCTGCAGCCTGCAGTTTGCGTATCACGTGTGTGCTCACTTGTTCTGTGTAGCATAAGAGAGCGGTTTATTGTGCCAGCGTCTAAAAGTAAATTACTTTTTTACATTTAAGGAATTGAAGTGTTCGTGTAATAGTTTTGTTTATTTCCGTGTAATCCAGTTTGAAAATTTCCATATTAAGTCTTCCTTTATTTGCAGGCGCGGAATTTTTAAAGTTCCAACCTCCCGAATCCGCACCTACTCTTGTACCTGTACAGTTACCTGCAAAAGAATATGAACCACCTACACAGGAATCGGTGTGGAGCACGGACGCCACATTAGCGTTAATAGAGTTTTTCGAGAATAATAAAGAAACACCTGAAAATGTTCTACAAATTCATCTTCCGAATACTGCGGAACCACATATTCACTTTTCTGCCTTATATTTCGGCGCAAAATTTCATCGAAATCGTCATCACTGGACACAAAATCTGAATCGCTCAACATTTGGAACAAATGGAATGGCAAATGCTCTTTTAACTATATTTGGTTGTGTGGCCATCTTCTGCAGCGGCTATTAAAATCGAGTATATTACGTAATCCAGCTTATGCTGACTGCAATTAAAGACATTTGTTTTACGCTAGACGCGTTTCGATTTTTATTTTAAAAGCATCTTCTGTGGTCTGTAAATGATGTAAAGGTTTGTTTATATTCATAGATTGAAGACAGTTTTTAAAAAAGTGTATGCACATTAGGCCTATGTGTTTTTAAACACTCATGGTGTTGTCTCTTCTTTACCTCTCACTGCTGTTTTTCCGACTTGTTGGCTGGGTTGGTTAGTTCCTAACGTGTGTTTTTCGGTTTGTACGGCACTTTTCGCCTGTTTTTGTGGCGTTTCTTCCGTTTCATTTATTATCACTTCAGTTAAAACAGGCGAAAAGTTCCGTACACTACCGGAAAATGCACGTCAGCAACCAAACAACATCAGACATTTAGACGGAAAACAGTAGTGAGATGTAAAGATGAGACAACACCTTGAGTAGATCGAATATCAATTTAAAAACGCATAGGACTAACGTGCACAAAGTTGTTTTTTAAAACTGTTTTTAATCTACGCATACAAAACAAACTGTACAACCTTTATATCATTTACAGTTCACTGAAGATGCTTTTAAAATAAAAAGCGAAACACGTCTGGTGTAAAACAAATGTCTTTAATTTCAGTCTGCATAAGACGAATTACCTATTATAGA
The DNA here is from genome assembly GCA_026315105.1 of Locusta migratoria. Classification (NCBI taxonomy): domain Eukaryota; kingdom Metazoa; phylum Arthropoda; class Insecta; order Orthoptera; family Acrididae; genus Locusta; species Locusta migratoria. Next base: position 74,858,519 of record CM048755.1, on the reverse strand, counting down.
CAATTTTGCTCTTCTAATTTTTAGAGGTGATTTCATACAAACAAAAATAATACTTATAAAATAAAATACTAATACATTAATATACACAAAAAAATAACGAAATTCCTTTAACAAACTGTAGAAGAAACGCAGAACGACAGAAGTAACATGTAGTACACTTATATACTACAATGCTGTGGACTTCCGAAAACTTTGAAGAAAGGCGCTTCTTATACCCCCACTACAAGCCTGAGAGTTATGCGCATGCGCGAGTCTGGCTGCATGAGCTGCAGGGAGAAATTCCTCCTGCAGCTCCCGCCTGCATGAGCTGCAGGCCTGCAGCTCTTCGAACAGCCGGCAGACTGCAGGAGCGGCGCCTGCAGCTCTTCAAACACGACTTTTCGTACTGCGCATGCGCTGCAGCATGAATGCAGCTCTTCAAACGAACCTTCTATATCTGAAAGGTTTCAAAAAGGTGAAAGATATGGTAAATTAGCAGTACAAAGGTGTAGTGGCACTCTGAAATAATTAAAGGTAGGTCTAATAGAATGTAAAATGTTGGATGAACAAGTGACACACCACAATGAAAAAAATTAATGAATCACAAAAACTAATACATCAGCTTACAAGGCACAAGTCAAGAAAGAAGAGAGGCCTGTTTAATTTCATCAGCCAGGTAGGTAAAATTTTGTTCAGTACATTAGATAAAGCAGACGCCACATACTATAAAGAGCATATAGAGGAACTGAAAAAGAATTCAAGGGATTTGTTGAGATTAACAAAGGAACAGGTAGCGGTAGTAGGGGCTACACTGATAGGGGTTAACAGAACAGTGAGTGCTACACAAGATAACGAACACACACTAAAGGCAGATATGAAAAAAAAAACCAGACGTAGGATTTAAAAGGATTGCGTCTTTTGTTACCATATGTGAGCAGGTCTTTAGGAGTATAGAATCAGAATATAAACACATGATAGATGCGATTGTAAACGCACAAAAAGGGATTTTACAGCCTCATATTATAAACCCAGTACAAATTGTAAAGTATCTTAGTCTTATAAGAGACGAATTACAAGATGTGAAGTTCCCTGTTCCTCTAGCTGAATCATCAGGATATATGATGTTAAAAGTAATTGATGTTGATGTATTCATAGCAGGAAACATACTAGGATGTGTGATAAATGTTCCATTAGTAGACAATAATACGTTTAATTTGTATAGAATGTTCCCATTGCCTCAAGAACTTCCAAAGTCAAATGGAAAATTTATATTCATACAGCCTGAGAAGGAATTTCTGTAAATAGATGAAGCAAAGTGACAGTATGCAAGACTGTCAGCCGAATAATTAGAATGTAAGGAACTAAATAAGAACAGAAGTTTGTGTAGACAAAAATTTCCAGTACTATCTACATTTGATCACGAAGATTGTGAAGCTAAACTATTGCAACCAATCAGTGTAATTCCAAGTGAGTGTGTAAAAAGTATGTTAGCCTTAAATCAAAGCATATGGACACATTTAAATAATAATGAATGGTTATATGTAGTAACTAAGGAAGAAGGCTTAACAATGTTATGTGGTAAACAAAACCCAAAGGACATTCTGCTTAAGGGTATAGGAAAAATAAGTTTTTACAAAAAAATGTAAGGGTTATGGAACCTGTGTTTTTATACAGACGGATAGAACTATCCGAACTAACACTGGGAGAAAAGATGTAATACCTCAAATAGAGTTGGAAATTGACTGTTGTATAATGGACAAAGAAAAGACAAGCACTTCATTATTAGAGTTATAGCTACCCTTAGGTCATGTGGTCACACAGTTAGATGACTTAAAAATAGCAGGAAAACGATTAAGTGATGTAGAGAGAATGGTAGATGCTCAAATGGAAGAAAGGGCACACATAAGATACTTCACACATCACTCAATTATGACATGTCTAAGCATATCTCTAATTGTAGCTATAATATTAACCTGTTGTTGTAGATAATGCAAGTGTTGCAAAGAGTGTTTCAGAGTAATGTGGAAATATTTTGATGACGCAGATTACTGTGGAAAGGTTTTTGTAAAAATAACTATTATAAATCAATCAGACCGACGATTAAGTAAAAATCTTGATGAAGTTGTAATGCATCAAAGAAATCCAAATGAGCAAGATGACTCTGTAGCTTTTAGGAATAGACGTTAGAAATAAGGCAGACTATAACTAGAATGGAATGTGTAAAAAAGAAAAAAATATGTGACCAGAATGATTGTATTATTAATTGTATTGTAAAACTTGAATGTAATGAATTATTGTATGAATGCAAATAATAAATAAAAATAAAACTAGCAATCGACATGACTCTGATGAGTAACGTCAATTTCATGGGCAAGGGAGGTATCGTGTCTACAGAATAACAACCAAGTCACAGCACGAAATTTGCAATTAAATAGCGGGAAAAGAGAGAAAATCCAGTATTAGGAATCTGAGTCTCAGGGTGCGGTAAGAGACGCCACGGAGCAGATATGCGGTGGGGCCAGCAGTCAGGCGCTGCTGCCCACATAGCTGGAGCATAACTGAAAACAAGGGCTCGTAGAGAACCAATGGGCCTTATACAGGCATCCAATCGAGCATTGTAGCTCACGCATGAAATAAAAACAAGGGTTCATAGAGAACAAATGGGCCTTCGTTGGGCGTCCAGTGGAGCAGTACAGACGTCAGGTCGAGCAGCAGACGTGTCACTTAAATAACCACACATGCATTCTTGGTGCAACAGGGAGCGCGGGACGAGAGGAAGAAAGAGAGAAGTCGCTCTCTGGGAGAAGACGCCACATACTTAGGAGCCAATGAAGGGCCCAGCACGCGTTTCATGACCATATAAGGCGAGGTAAAATGGGGCACCTCTACCCCTCCACCAGCCTCTCGAGCAGTACCGAATGCTAACGCCTAAGACAAGTCAATGAAAGGGCAAGAAACCTTCGATGTCACTCATGCGAGGCGCGAAAGGGGTCGAAGGGGAAATCTTGAACAAAACGGGGCAGGACGACGCTCCGGAGAGCAGTGTTTTGAGTAGGCAGCAGATGTAGTTGGCCGACAGGCTGCTTCGGAGGAAGTCGGGCTAGGGTGCAGCAGCTAGTATCCACTTAGTCTCCAGCAGCAGCAGCAGGTAGGTCAGCCGTTGGGGAGTTGTCAATAGACAGCAGAGTAAAGTTGCAGGGCACTTTACTGGCTAGGACTAGTGGGCTAGTTTGCGGGACACTCTGTGCTAGAGAGATATTTACGGAACGGACGTTTTTCCGTCTCTGTGTAGGACTTGGCTGAGGTAGCGATACCTCCTCTTGAGCAGTAGGGAATTAATGTAACTATTTCAGAATAAACTATTCTTAAAGGCAAGTCTTGTTGAGATTTATGACTACTCTCCTCTCCAAACCTTCAGAAAGATTGACTTACAGCCTACGAGTTTGCGTGTCAAAGACTCCCTCTCACTTAGGCCAACACGCAAATTCTCCCCATACAAACTCTGTCGCCTGATCCCGAGCAAAACTCACGCTAGGGATGCGACACTGAGTTACAATAACAAAATCGTAAAAATGCATAAAGCAAGATGGCATATGGCAAGGAGTGTTTCTAACTAGCGTCTAGGGACAGTAGTGCGTCGGACCTCAGTTACCCGTACCAACCAATAGATGTTTCTATGGTCGCAAGCTATGTCCTGCAGAAATGCCAACTTCCCTTTCGTATTTTCATGCTTTTCTGCTTATAACGTGCATGTTACTATTTCAAAGTTACAGCACACTTAAGAGGAACCAAAATCATGTCGTTTTTAGTACAATTAGTTGTAAATTACAGTCAATAAATGTCATATTGGCGAGTAACCATTGACATTGATGGTAATGTAAAAGAGAGAGCTTTCGTAAATGTGCTTTTGTAGCGCAGCGGATAAACGCATTACACTGAGGAGCTGCTACGTGTCGGTGGTGGTTCGCTTCCCAGTCTTGGCACTTTTTTTTTTTTTTTTTACCTTGACTCTTAAAAGTTTTCTCACACTGCTATTAATTAAAAGGAATTTACATTTTGCAATATTTCGAAATATTTATGTATACAAGCGCTTTCTCTTAAAAATGCGAGTGTTCTCTTTAGTGAAAATAGCGTGAAATATAGGCCAACTAATTGTTAACATTGTCTCATGAACTACCTGCACATAAACTGGAAACACACTATAATTATTAATGTTCTAAATGCCATGCTGATTCAGATAATTTTACACATAGATTACGTACTAGAGTTATGTGGCAACTGTCGTTTCTTAATGAGACTGAAGTGCCTTGTTGCTTTTTTGCAACAGCTGTTATACACCTTCCTGCATCCTATATGCACTGTTTGTGAGATAATTGTGCTAATACTATAGCCATTTAACTGATCTCAAGAGCTTTGTCTGTATCTTCTAGTAAATGTATGAAACTATTTGTATCAGCATGTCATTTGCAACATTCACTATAACAATGTGTCTGCACTTTATTTGCAGGTACTGTAGGTTAGAAGACAGTGTTTTCACTTTGTTGGACCATATTTCATGGCATGTTCACTAAATAGAACAAACGCACTTTTAAGAAAAAAGTGGTTGTACTTGCAAATGTGTCGGAATATCGCAACTCGTAAATTCTATTTAATAAATGTCTCAGAAAACTTTTGGGAGTCAAGGTGAGAAATAAAAATATTTTGGAAAGCGAGAAACAAACTACCACCAACACACACATCTGTTTTTCTTTTTATCTTTTTATTTTATTTTGCATTTTCTTCTTTTGTTGGTTTTTTTCCTTTTATATATATATTTCCCCTAAGCTCTGCCACTTCAGGCATTGTTACCATGACCTATATTACCACCAAAAATTTACTAAATAAACCTACAAAACAAAATATCTAGTGCCCCCACCACTTCCACCGTAAGCTAAACTGACATAATATCACCAGTTCTTCAGGCGCCACCATTAACGAAAAAGAATACATTCAGTTTCCTTTAAAAGCCAATCTTTTCTGCCACCATCTGTGAAATAATAATATTTGATGCACCAGTATCATTTATTCTCATATAAAGGACGCTCTAAAACTAACACGTGAATATTCTCAATTACCAAATAGAAATTCATATAGAACCTCAGCTCTACTTTCCGCTTTATTTATTAGATAAGTATCCTCTGCTTTATTTTGTGTCTTTTTACAGTTTAAGTTTCGAACTTCAAGTTTTAGATTGCTGGAAAGTCTTACTTGTCATTTTAATAGTGCAGTGTTACAGAAATATCATGGTATATTACAGACACAGTTCTATTACAGTAATACTGAAGTCATAGAATGATTCATATTTCGAATTTCAAAATATGAACTTAGAAATATTTACGAACACTAAACAGCAGGAATGATTAATAGAAGTTCTGGACTTGCATTGCATCACAGTAGCATGACCGTAGAGACATCAATTGGTTCGTACAGGTAACTGGGGTCCGACGCACTACTGTCCCTAGACGCCTGTGTGTTTCCGCACCACAGACATATGTTCATGCCTGTGTTCCACCACAAGGAGTTAACCACCTAGTTCCACTGGATTCCGAATGGTCAGCTTTGTAGCAGTTCGGTATCCTTTGTTAATATTCGGAGGTGGAGCCGTAGTAGGCGGTCTGTGTGTAAGGTCAAGTATCTGCTACATACGTAGAAAGTCATCGTTTAATACTGGAATTGAGAAAATAACAACCATCCCATTTACATGGGCTCCCAAAACCGGATTTCGTAAAACCATTTCCCAAATCTGCTTTTCATGTAAACACTCCAAAATCGATTCTGGAAATCTACTTCTGTAAAGCGGTTTTCCAGACGCACTATCGGATTTCGTGCTCATGTAAACACAAGTGTTTTTGAAGCGTTCTTGGCTTGTCATATTGTGTTTTCTTGTTAAGTAGTTTCGGCACATATTGACAGAGTGTCATTTTCTACCGTGAAATAAAAGTATAAATATTAGAGTGAACATGAATCTGTGTATTCAAGTAAAGATAAAGAGCGATTGTAGTGACCGAATCATCTGTTTTTCAGCTGCCATATTGAGTGGGCTAGGAAATCCGATTCAGGTTGTGACATGTAAAAACGACAGCGAAAAACGATTTACGAAAATCGGCTTCCATCTTCGGGAAGATGTGTTTGATGTAAATGTTAAATGTAATTGACAGCCAAAGTATACTGTACAATATATGTTTTTGGTGAACGTCGTCTGGTAAAGTAGTGGGAAGTGAAACAATATATCAAAACATCGACATCTATTTTCAAGCGAAAATGTAAACATTCGATCACATCAAACAATATTTATAAAAGAATAAATAGAGCCTATTTACTTTATCCATTACAATATGCCCATTGACATTGTTAATACCGATGTAAACAACTGAATTTTTGTCCTTCATTAGCACTGAATTTTTCATTTGAAATGTTATTTCATGAAATTCAAATTACAATCTTATTCATGTGAAGGTTAACTTCCGATGTTAGTAGAAGACCGTTCTGTCAAAACATTCTTCTCCAGAATGCTTAACAGTGTGAACGCCACCATTAGAAATACATTGTATTATGTTCTGACAAATGGCGACTTGACGTGAAATGACGGACAGTGTGAATTGCCCTTCAACAGTTTGCCCCAGTCTTTTCTGTTACGATATTGCAAAAGACAAACCATTTTTTAGTTTCAGATATCCGACCTCCCTTTTACGACAACAAATATTTGACATCATGAGACATATACTGCTGAAACAAAATATAATAATAAAATATGTATAAGACAGATTTGTTTTAATCTGTGTATTGTCTACTAAAACATCAAAATGTCATGAGTTAAATAGGTTAATTACGATGTTAGCAGAGGACCGTTTCTTCGACATTTTCTCTTCAAGAAAGCTTGAAGTATCAGTCCGTTGACTGACAGTGTTACTTCCGCCATTAGAAATACATAAGGAATGTTCTGAAAGAACATGACATGACGTACAGTGTGAATTGGCCTTTATTTTTCCACAGGTATACTTGGACAACATGCCAGATATCCACTACTGTTCTCTCAAGGAACTGCAGGAGAAGTTAGAAAAATATGCTAATTTGTGTGTTAGGACTGAGTTTCCACAGGCCTGAATTTCTAACACATGCATTCCCCCACCACCATTCCCTACATACATGTAGCATTTCCACAGGCCGATGTAGGAAACGCTGTTTACACAACTTTCAAGATGGCCTCTAGTGAAATTTTCGTGAGGGAGTTTTATGCCCTTTCTACACGGGAAGTGAGAGCTTACGAGATTACCCATGATGCATTGGTCACGCCATCCATGTACAATGTAGACGCGTCCACTTCCATAAGTTGCATGCATACGATCGCTAGTAGAAGGAATAAGATGGATCCTATTCTCACGCGTATGGAAGTGCTTTGCGCATGTGCAGACGACCGAATGGGGAACCCAGCTGACAAACGAAGCCAAGTCGGGAATTTGTTTGAGAATGTTTACTTGTCTCCTGCTCAGAGGAATGTAGTTTTTCGACTCAGTCGTAAATATTTTAGGAGGTGATACTATAGAGGAATTGCATTAAAATTTAATAATTATAACCTGTGTACAATTTTTATTGAATACAGAAATATAGCTGTTAATATGAAATACAGACGAACGTAGAGCATATATAAATCAAGAAATTTTCAATGATTTATCCGGCGGTTGCTGGCAGTACATCACACTTACTTAAAAGTAGTATTTTGTGTATGTTCTACACGTTGATTTCCACGTAGTTACCCAGTTTTCGGCTTACTAGGACATATTCAGACTTTAAACTACGTCGAAAACGTGTTATTTAAATAACAGTCAATATGGTGATCTACCAAGAACCGTTGAAAGAATCAGTCAAAATATCAAAATCAGTTTGTTGTACATACCAAGAGCTGTATCTCTGTATCCAATAAAAATTGGACAAACGTTATATGAAATATTAAATGCAAATCGTCTTTAATACCATTTTCTAAAATATTTGCTATTTTTCCTGAAACATGCTGTAGTTAACAGATGAAATATTTGTTTTTTTGTGAGCATTATTTTAAGCTTAATTAAAGTGAAAGGTCTATGTATAGACACCTGAGCTAGTTCATCATACATATAGACGCCTCAAACCACAGGGCCTGGAAGTATATAAACGCATTTTATAATGAGGACATTAACACATGTGAGCAATGTAGTTATGCGTGAACTGCACGAAAACAATTAAATACAGTTTAACAGTGGCAGTCTAAAACACAAATAAATGTTTTAATCATCGCAATACATCATAGAGCTACTCACTGTGCTAAGCATCATTGTTTGCTTGCAAACAATGATGTGTAGCACAGTGAGTAGGTTACACGTTCAAAGTGCTGGGGCTTAAATAGAATGCCTGGAATATTTTCTACTCATTCCTTCTCTAATTACTGAGTCTCTAAACCATCTGCACATTTATTATGCACTATGTAGGGCCAAAATTAAAACGTGCCACAACAATAAAAATTATGACTGCTAAAGTAAATGTTATAAGAATACTAATTCGGCAGAACATGGTTTCAAGGCTGCAACTATGGCTAAAAAAGAAGACTGTTCGTTATTACTTGGGCTAAAAAACAATAGCCTAAGACATTTTCCTAACTGAATAGGTAAAACCAAGTGAGAAAATTGTACTTGGTTCATTTTCAGAATTTTTCATTCACATGTGCAAGTGAACCTTTTATGCCAACGAAAGCACTCACTGTAGCATTTACTCTTTTTCACTGCAGTATGGAAGTTGTACACTTCCACTTGTACACTTTTGTTATGCTGTCAAGGTATTTAGACATTTTCTCCTATTGGTGATAATTTAAAGCATTTTTTATTTATTTATAAGCTTTATCTCACACTGTTTCTCCTTATTCAAGTGCAAGGTAACCATTCAGATCAAACTTTAAAATGTGCACAGGAATAATAGACAGGTTATTAAAATGTTTGAGTTTCTTTTGTGGGATTTCTTACATGGATTTTGTAATATGTTCATGCATATGCAAACTCAAATTCTTAAGTAAAAGATGACAAAAAAATCCATTATGGCGCATTACAAACTAATGCTGTTCTCTGTGCAGTTGGCAATTTTAGAGAATAATAAGGGACACTCCATTTCAAAACTACTTGAGTAAGAAATTGTGAATACTGTTGCAGGGATTAAGTAACTTCCTGCCAGGTAGAAAAAAGGGAAAATATGGGGGCTCACCTGTAGATGGGGGATACCGGCCATCAGCTTTGACCTGTGACGTCACCGCAGTGTGGTAGTTTTTAGGTGTGTGCACGTTTGTAGAAGGCGCAAGTGATTATGTGGTGGTTGAGTTAAAGTTCATAGTCTGTTTACAAACAAAAAAGGTTAATATTTTGGGTTTAAAAAGTGATCTGTAGCTTCTTTCTGATGGTTAGGTGTAGGTTAACTGAAATATTTTTTTCTAGTATGTGAGCGCCGAAGGCGCGAATTTTTGGACTAAGACCTGTGATCAATTATACATTCTGTTATCTATAATAACTAAAAATTATTTGTATCTACAATAAAAAAAGTATTACGAAGTGGTACATGCATAGTATAACGTAGTGTTCTTAAATTGCTATTAAAAACTCTGTGTAAATAAAGATATACTATGGCAACTCCAAGCCTCGCACCTTGCAGAATATTCCTCAAAACACTGAATCATTTGTATGTTAGAACAAGAACTGATGATAAAACTGCCCACTTAGCAATACTGAAGTAACAGAACAATGTGTGAAGACGAATATCAGCTTTGACATTACTGGAACAAATTCACACGAAATACTTTCCTTTGAATATTAACATTGAACTTTCGAAAAGGAGATGGCAACATTTATACCGCCATTACAACAACACTAAACTACAGGCTAAACGACGAGTGTATAAATATCTTTTTACGCCATTTGGCAACATTTAAACCGCCATTAGAAATAAGAACAACGTGGAAAAAACACGAGTGACTATGGACAAACCGAAACTTTTGGCACCAAGTGGGCGGGTGCGAAGTCTGTCACGTGACTACCCGTCTCCCACCATGTTTACTTTCCGTAAATTCCGCCATTTTTAAGATTTGAATCCACCAGTTAGTTTGTTATTGTTGATTTCGAAGAATAATGTGAGAACTAAAAAGTAGGAATTATCCCAGCGGTAAGTAATACCTAAGGGCTAGTGCAAATAATTGTAATTTTTTAATAATCGATTATTATTTTCAAATATCCGTCAGATTATGCTTCGAGGTTATGTTGGAAGTTTGAAATATAAACAAATCCTTGTAAATTGTGTATATTTGATTTGTAACAGCAATATCGAACGCTTGTTTCAGATACTAAAAATATCAAGGTGCTGATGTGTTATGAAGAACTAAAGGAAAGTGATGTGGAAAAACACACTCTAGCTGAAGCCTGCAGTTTACTGAAGAGACCGTAGTACTAATAAACGAGCCGAATTTAAAAGTCGATGGAGAAGTAGGCCCCCTGTTTAAGACGTTATCCAAAACTGGTATCAGATACAGCTTCGTCGATTTTCCATTAGTTTCGGCTATACGTAACTGCATCCAGTGCTTCATTTAGAATGTGATAATTTTGAAATGAAACAATGTTGTGATCTACTATGATGAGCCGAATGCTATAACTAAACAAATAAGACTGCAGTGTTTCGTTGATAAATGTGGTGTAATACCTAAATTTTAGCCCTACATTTATTTAACTGTTGACAGTGCCCTTGAGTGCCCCCTGCCTTTAGAAAGTAAAAATTCGCTAGTATAAACTGCACAACAAAACTACCAGGCACACAAGTTAATATATTTGAATATGTTGAATCAATAGTTTCTTCTTTACTTGAAACAAGAGTTTTGTGTTTCAAGACATGATGGATTTGTTAAAGATTACGTTCCTGTGATAGACATTCACAGCTGCAATTAATAGTTTACAAATCGAATTTATTGCTAAATATAAGTCATAGGCACAGTAAATATTGTACTGTTAATGTTTAGTGAATAAAAATGTGTAAATAACATGCTAGTTTCATTCATTATCACCCACATATCCTTAACAAAAATATTTCACTGTGTTGTTTGGAGAATTTTGCAGGCAAAATAATATATTTCAGTTCAATTTTGTGTGTACATGTGGTATTAGGTTTTGAGACATGTTAACCTTTCAATGTGTTTAAGCAACTGGAGTGGATTCTTATTTATTGAATCACAGTTGCAGAATTTGACATACAACCTTTGTTGCAAAGGAAAACATAATAATGAATACGTTGTAATTATCTCAACTTACTCAGAATTTGTAATCACTTAATAGTTTAATACCTCAATTTTGGAAACTATAATTATGAAGAAGATGTGCATATATTATAATCTAATATGTGACTGAAGTTTTGGCAATGCATGGTCTTGTAATATAAAAATTATACTGCCTGCATATTTTTGGCCATATTATTTTCCATCATTAGGGGTACTTTGACCCGTGACATCGCCGCAGCAAGGTAGTTTTGAGGTGTGTGCATGTTTGTAGAAGGTGTGAGTAATAATGTGCTGGTTGACTTAAAGACAATAGTTTGTTTACAAACAAAACAGATTAATATTTTGTGTTTAAAAAGTGATCGGTAGCTTCTCTCTGATAGTTAGGTGTCTGTTAACTTAGAGATTTTTTTTATTGTGAGCGCTAAAGGCACGCATTTTTTGGCTATGTCCTGTGATCAATGATACATTCTGTTATCTATACTAACTGTAGATTATTTGTATCTACAATACAGAAGTATTAATATATCCTGTATATTGGTTTTCCGACATCTTGATGTCGTGGGTCAAAGCAGACGGATGGTATCCCAGTCTACACTTATGCCATGCAATTAACTGAAGGGGTCAACTAAAGTCCTATATACGAACTGTCGGCTTTGAACAATTACATCATATCTGAGTTAAAGACAACAGTTTGTTTACTACCAGAACATAGATTATGATTTTGTGTTTTAAAAGTGGTCTGTAGTTTCTCTCTGATAGGTAGGTATAGGTCAACAAAGTGTTTTTTTTTAATTATTATTCTTACATATGTTTGTACTGAAGGCACGAATTTTTGGGCTGAGACCTGTGATTGCTGGGGCATTCTTGTAGTAATATGAAATTAAGAGGATAACCACAGATTATTTATTACCTACAATACATAGGGATTACAGTATTAACCCATGTGTTTATATGTGTTGATAGTGTTCGTTTTGCTATTTTGTATATCTATTTCACATATCTTGTGAGACTCAGATATTGTTGTAATTTATTATTACTTTTATGTTTAAACTTTATTTAAAAATATACCGAGACATACACTAATGAAATTTTGTGTTGCTATGACTACGGACCACAGAGATATTTATATTCTATATAGTCTCCTAGATGAACCATTAGTCGTTTTATGATTTGAATCTTTTTTTAAACAGCAGGGCTTCTATATTTGACAGCCCATATGTTTTTGTAGAAGCTACTTTGAAGTTTAGTATAGAGAAGAATGATACTCTTCAAGCAGGTTCTGGATGGCTTATGGTAGAAACTGTTTGTTATTTCTTTCAATAATGCTGGAGGACTGTTTGCAGCTTAGTGATAGTCTTTATGGTGGGTTGTGATCTATCCCCTGGTATTGACATTCCAACTTAGATTTTCCAGTGTTAAAATTACTTTGTGATTGACCTTTCAGCAAGCCTATTGGAAGGGGCCAGACACAATCAAATATTAGTTCTTTCTGAAGCATTGTGTTTTTAGGATAAGACCAGAGCCTTGCTTAGTGCGGCTGGGTTAATGTGACAATGCTGTTCCTGCGACCGCAATTTGTCAGTTTCAAAGTAATTTTAATTAGCATATGGCCTTATATATCAGGATATGAAAAGAAACACAGACATGAATATTTATTACCTTTATTAAAAGTCAAGGTCAGATTAATTTTTGCTGCGGTCATTATTAACACTTTCTCTTCAGTGTCACTTTGTGTACCTGCAACATTTGACTTCTCAGCAGTTGGCGTCCCAAAACCTCTTTTTGGTTGCATGTACTTTTTAGAAACTTGGTGCACCTTTTCATACATGGTACCTTATGGAATATCCTTATGGTAGTCAAACTTTATTAAAATGTTCTACTTGTTTGTCTAGTATATCAATCATTTCAATAGTTAATTTTGGAGATATTACATGGCTATCCAAGTCATGTAATTTATCTGTCATTTGTTTTCGTTTTACAGTGAGCCCCCTTCATCACCATTATCATCTTTATTTAAGCGAGAGAATGACAGGCACCTCCACTGTAGCACTGGTTTCAGGGTATTTCTTTGTGTTTAATAAATAGTGCCTCCCTAGTGTTTACAGTAAATTTAATAATGGAAAATCCAGGTTGGAATTAACAATAAAGTAAAAACTACAGTTTACAACTCACCACAAAGAAATGACAAGAAGCTGCAACAGGCACATAAAAAAGACACACACATACAACACTTCAGCTATCAAGTATGGCCTTCTTCAGAAAATAGAACATTCACGAAATCACACAGGCACACAACATAGTCACACAACCATCATCTCCAGCTGCCCCATTCCGAATCACACTCTGTGGTGTGGAAATAGGGGAGGGGAATAGGAAGGTTGCTTCCCAACCCTCCTAAAGTGGTGTTCTGTCACCCTCCAAACCTCCATAACATCCTATTCCACCCCGAAATCCAACCTAATGTAAGACCTTTCCAAACCACCATATCCCAATCCTGTCACAGGCTTATCCTATTCCAATCCTATCACAGGCTTATCCTATCCTATCAGAGGCTGGGCCACCTGTGAAAGCAGCCATGTAATCACTGCAATCACTGCAACTGTGCTGCAATCACTGTGCAGTTTTCTATATTGGCATGACCACTAGCCAGCTGTCCATTAGGATGAATGGGCAAAAACAAGGTGGACCACCCTGTGGCACAGCATATGCTTGATTTCAATGGCTGCTTCACAACCTGGCCCATGTGGATCCTCCCACCCACCACCTGCTTTTCTGAACTGCACAGTTGGGAGTTACCCCTACAGTACATTCTCCGATCCCAAATTCATTACCTTTTTTCCACATCCTACAGTTCCCACCTCTCCTATTTTGAGCTCTGTGATATGTGTTTTTGCAATTCACAGTCAATTCCATACCATCATTGTTAACTGCAATTTGATCCTATTTAATTTTCTTGATGTTTGGTCTTTAACTAGCCAAATTCTATGTGAATTTCGACTTTTCAAAAGTTGCTTAATGCTGCCAAACATCTTCTGCTGCACAAATGCAAACAAAACAATCCAACTTGTCTAATCTGTTGACAGTATTTTCTAGCACTCCGTGTTGTTGTTATGGTCTGCAGTCCAGAGACTGGTTTGATGCAGCTCTCCACCCTACTCTATCCTGAGCAAGCCTTTTCATCTCCTCATAAGAACGACAACCCACATCCATTTGAATCTGTATACTATACGCATCTCTTGGTCTCCCTCTGCGATTTTTACCCCACACACTTCCCTCCAATGCTAAATTTACGATTCCCTGATGCCTACGAATGTGTCCTACCAAGCGATCCCTTCTTTTAGTCACGGTATGCCAAAAATTCCTTTTCTCACCAATTCTGTTCAGTACCTCTTCATTAGTAATGCGATCTACCCACCTAATCTTCAGCATTCTTCTGTAACACCACATTTCAAAAGCCTCTATTCTCTTCCTGTCCACACTGCTTATCGTCCATGTTTCACTCCCGTACAAGGCAACACTCCACACAAATGTCTTCAGAAAAGACTTCCTTAATTAAATTAATATTCGATGTTAGCAGATTTCTCTTTTTCAAAAATGCTTTTCTTCCCATTGTCATTCTGAATTTTATATCCTCTGTACTGCGACCATCACATGTTATTTTACTACCCAAGTAACAAAACTCATCTACCACCTTCATTGTTTCGTTACCTAATCTAATTCCTTCAGCAGCGACTGATTTTCTAAGACTGCATTCCAGTATTTTTGTTTTGCTCTTGTTAATGTTCATTTTATATGCTCTCTTCAACACACTGTCCATTTCATTCAACTGCTCTTCCAGGTCCTTTGCTGTCTCTGACAGAATTACAATGTCATCAGCAAAACGCAATGTTTTTATTTCTTCCCCCTGTACTTTAATACCTATTCCAAATTTTTCCTTGCTTTCCTTCACCGCCTGCTCGATGTACAAATTGAATAACATCAGAGAAAGGCTACAACCCTGTCTTACTCCCTTCCTAACTGATGCTTCCCTTTCATGCCCTTCGAGTCTAATAACTGCGGTCTGGCTTTTGTACAAGTTATAAATAACTCTCCTTTCCCTATATTTTACCCCTGCTGACTTCAGAATTTGAAAGAGTGTATTCCAGTCAACATTGTCAAATGCTTTCTCCAAATCTACAAAAGCTAAATATGTATGTTTGCCTTTCCTTAATCTATCTTCTAAGATAAGACGTAAAGTGAGTATTGCCTCCCGGGTTCCTATGTTCCTTCTGTATCCAAACTGATCTTCCCCGAGGTCAGCTTCTACCAGTTTTTCCATTCTCCTGTAGATAATTCGTGTTAAAATTTTGCAACCATGAGTCATCAAACAGATGGTTCTGTAATTTTCACACCTGTCTGCACCTGATTTCTTTGTAATGGGGATTATTACATTTTTCTTAAAGTCTGAGGGTATTACGCCTGTCTCATACATCCTACACACCAGCTCATATAGTCTTGTCATGGCTGGCTCTCCCAGAGACTTTAGTAGCTCTGAGGGTATGTCATCTACTCCTGGGGCCTTGTTCCGACCTAGGCCTTCAAGGCTCTGCCAAATTCCGTGTAAAACCTCCAAAAACATGTTTGTATCTACTATCTGAAATTATGGTCTCTGAAGTAGACACCACAAAGTGTCTCTATCATTCCTGAATATTTCCCAAAAGTCTTCTGTATGTCAATGACTGTCTACGTGTCAACTTCCTCTAGCAACAATCCAAGGACGTAATATATTATGAAGAAATGCATACTGTAAACCATCAGCTGTTTATTATTTTTCAAACTTCTACCAGTTTCGGTTATAAACCATCTTCACGGAAGAGAACTGGACAGACTGCTGGAGAGCCACATTCAGAGTCCGCTCCAGTCCCAGAAAGTATCCAGTGACAAGAGGGGCACTTCTGGGGTTCTTCTGTTGAAGGTTCTGAATTTGGGGAGATGAGGAAGTGGCTCTGGCAATTTGCTTCTGTACCAGATCAGGAGGATAGCTGTGGGATGTGAAAGCTGTTATTAGGTTATTGGTGTGCTGGTTCAGAGATTCGGGACTGGATCAGACTCGTTTGCCACGAAGACCTAAGCTGTAGGGAAGGGAACGTTTGATGTGGATTGGATGGCAGCTGACTTTGAATGTGGCTCTCCAGCAAGGATACGACTTCCTTAAATCCTGCCCCGAAATGAGATCCATCCTTCATGACATCCTTCCCACTCCACCGAGAGTGTCTTTCCGCCGCCCACCTAACCTCCGTAATCTCCTAGTCCATCCCTATGAAATCCCCAAACCACCTTCCCTACCTTCTGGCCCCTACCCTTGTAACTTCCCTCGTTGTAAAACCTGCCCTATGCACCCTTCCACCACCACTTACTCCAGTCCCGTAACCCGGAAGGTGCACGCAATCAAGGCCAGAGCCACTTGCGATAGTACCCACGTGATTTACCAACTGACATGCCTGCACTGTGAAGGGTTTTATGTGGGAATGACCAGCAACAAACTGTCCATTCGCATGAACGGTCACAGACAGACAGTGTTTGTTGGTAATGAGGACTACCCTGTGGCTAAACACGTCTTGGTGCATGGCCAGCACATCTTGGCACAATGTTACACTGTCCAGGTTATCTGGATACTTCCCACCGACACCAGTCTTTCAGAACTCCGGAGATGGGAACTTGCCCTTCAGCATATTCTCTCTTCCCGTTGCCCATCTGGTCTCAACCTCCGCTAAATTAAATTCCTGCCCACCATCTTGAACATCTTTGCCTCAATTCTCTGGACAGAGACTGTGCCTCAAGTGGTATCTCTGTCCAACATCTTTGCTTTCTACAGTATGTCTGCCTAGGTGTGCTTGCGTTTGTGTATATGTGTGGGTGGGTGTGTATTTGTTTACCCTCCTTTTTTCCCCCCAAGGTAAGTCTTTCCTATCCTGGGATTGGAATGGCTGCTTACCCACTCCCTTGAAACCCTCATCATTTCTTTTCCCTCTCCTTCCCTTAAGTAATCTTCATCTATTTTTTTATATATAAAATACCACAATGCATTTATTAGAGAGCTGTTCTCAAAAGAAATCGTTAATAGTTCATTGTAAGAAACGATAGACATTCATATAGTGGTAGCTATTATTCATTACTTCTGCTATGAATCAAATGCCAAAATTAAATTAAAATAGATTAAATAGGCTATGTAAGCTTAGTGATTTTTTCTCCTCCACAAGATTTACATTATTCAAATGTAAATGTAGTTGAACGAAGGTAAAAAATTATACATATTTTACATAATAATAAAATGGTTTCCTAGAAATTATGGCGATGAATCTCTTATCACGAAAGGAAGGAAGCTTTGGGTTTAACATCCCGTTAACAGTGTAGTCATTAGAGATGGAGCTTACGCTTGGATGTTTGGCTTAAGGAGGGTAAGGAAGTCAGCTGTGCCCTTTCAAAGGAATCATCCCAGCATTTGCCAGGAGTGATTTAGGGAAATCATGGAAAACCTGAATCTGGATGGTTGGAACAACCGTCCTGAATCCGAGTCCAGCGTGTTACCAATGAGCCACCTTGATTGATTTCTGGATGAACGAATGAATTACCACTACAATACAACTTGATCATCTATTAAAGACGCTCTTCAAGCTTTACTCTGAAAGCCTCCCAGACGGTGTGTGGCAGAGTGACGTACATAAAATACACGTAGAACATAAACATGGGCACTGAAAATAACTGTAACACATTTTAAATTGTTCTGTTGATTATCTTTTTGTACAAGACACTTTTGTGTGGTGCTGTATTTGGCTTAAAATTACAAGACAATCGCATTCACACAACTTAAAATGAAGTGCACAAGTTGTGCCTGTGTGTATGTGTCGTTTCCATTTAAGGCTGTGGCAGAATATCTAAAATGGGTGAATATAATTTTCTTTGGCACCTCCCTCAGGTTCAGCAATCACTGTTACAGTGACCTACAACCTATCCTCATTGTTATTTCAACCAGGACTTAAGTCTTGGAATGTAAGTTGTATTGACTGACTTATACGTCACATAGCCTAAGAAATACATTATAATCTACGTACATATTAATCATAATTATACAATTTCCAAAAATGAGGTATTTAGCTATTAAGTGATTACAAATTCTGCGTAAGTTGAGATAATTACAACGTATTCATTAGGTTTTGGAAGATGTCTGTAGGCCTACCTCATAGATGCTAATATTTGTCATTTGAT
This sequence comes from Locusta migratoria, assembly GCA_026315105.1. Lineage (NCBI taxonomy): Eukaryota > Metazoa > Arthropoda > Insecta > Orthoptera > Acrididae > Locusta > Locusta migratoria. The sequence goes on along the minus strand of CM048755.1, from coordinate 74,839,984 downwards.
TAATAATTACAACCATTGTCTTCCAATCAAAACAATGGAACCACCTGTCACCATATTTGAGGTTTATCAAACACAAATCCTTTTTCTTACCCTGTTGACTGCCATGTGGCCACAGTCAGGCACATACTTAATGCTGCATGCCCACTGAGTGTCAGGGCCAACAGCTGAGCGTCGCAACTACTACTATATGCTATAAGCGTGTGGAAACCCCTGTGTTGACGTATTTGTTATACACAGCCTGATATTACTTCCTATTTTCAAAATTATAGCCAGGTAGTTTCATATCTATATAGGCACCTAAGTAAAATAAAGTAGCTAGACCTATTTGTGGTACACTATTTATTTTGGCTACACTATATTAATTGAAGTAGCTAAGTTGTGGATTACTTTTTTCTGTCAAGGCAAAAGGTAGAATAGTTTTTTAAGCTACTTCAGTTTTTAAGTAACTGGAAAAACTCGCTCTTTCAGGTCCTGTTTTACTTTGCAACAAAGGTTGTATGTCAAACTCTGAACTGTGATTCAATCCACTCCAGTTGCTTAAACACATTGAAAGGGTTAACATGTCTCAAAATCTTACCACATGTACACACAAAATTGAACTGAAATATATTATTTTGCCTGCAAAATTCTCCAAACAACACAGTGAAATATTTTACTTAAGGACATGTGAGTGAAAATGAATGAAACTAACATGTTATTTACACACTTTTATTCACTAAAATTAACAGTACAATATTCACTGCTCCTGTGACTTATATTTAGCAATCAACTGGATCTGTTAACTATTAATTGCAGCTGTGAATCACAGGGATGTAACCTTTAACAAATTCATATCTTGAAACACAAAACTCTTGTTTCAGGTAAACAAGAAACTATTGAGCCAACATATTCAAATATATTAAATTGTGTGCCTGGTAGTTTCGTTGTGCAGTTTATACTAGCGAATTTTATACTCTCTAAAGGCAGGGGGCACTCAGGGCACTGTCAACAGTTAAATAAATGTAGGGCTAAAATTTGGGTATTACACCACATTTATCAACGAAACACTGCAGTCTTATTTGTTTAGTTATAGCATTCGGCTCATCATAGTAGTTCACAACACTGTTTCATTTCAACATTATCTCTTTCTGAATGAAGCACTGGCTGCGGTTACGTATAGCCGAAACTTATGGATAATCGACGAAACTGTATCTGATACCAGTTTTGGATAACGTCTTAAACAGGGGGCCTACTTCTCCATCGACTTTTAAATTCGGCTCGTTTATTAGTACTACGGTCTCTTCAGTAAACTGCAGGCTTCAGCTAGAGTGTGTTTTTCCACATCACTTTCCTTTAGTTCTTCATAAGTACCCTCAGACTTTAAGAAAAATGTTATAATCCCCATTCCAAAGAAAGCAGGCGCAGACAGGTGTGAAAACTACAGAACCATCAGTTTAATAAGTCATGGTTGTAAAATATTAACACGAATTATATACAGAAGGATGGAAAAGCTGGTAGAAGCCAACCTTGGGGAAGATCAGTTTGGGTTCAGGAGAAATGTAGGAACACGGGAGGCAATACTCACTTTACGGCTTATCCTAGAAGATAGATTAAGAAAAGGCAAACCTACATTTCTAGCTTTTGTAGATTTGGAGAAGGCTTTTGACAATGTTGATTGGAATAAACTCTTTCAAGTTCTGAAGCAAGCAGGAGTAAAATATAGAGAGCGTAAGGTGATTTACAACTTGTACAAAAACCAGACAGTGGTTGTCAGAGTTGAAGGGCATGAAAGGGATGCAGTGGTTGGAAAGGGAGTAAGACAGGGTTGTAGCCTTTCTCCAATGTTATTCAATTTGTACATTGAGCAAGCTGTAAAGAAAAGCAAGGAGAAATTTGGTGAAGGAATTAAAGTTCAGGGTGAAGAATTAAAAACATTGCGTTTTGCCGATGACATAGTAATTCTGTCAGATACAGCAAAGGACCTGGAAGAGCAATTGAACGGAATGGACAGTGTGCTGAAATGTGCATATAAGATGAACATTTACAAGAGCAAAACTAGGGTAATGGAGTGCAGTGTAAGAAAATCAAGTGATGCTGAGGGAATTAGATTGGGAAACGAAGCAATAAAGGAGGTAGATGAGTTTTGTTACTTGGGCAGTAAAATAACAAATGATGGTCGCAGTACAGAGGATATAAAATGCAGAATGGCAATGGGTAGAAAAGCATTCTTGAAAAAGAGAAATTTGTTAACATCTAATATTGATTTAAGCCTAAGGAAGTCCTTTCTGAAGGCATTTGTATGGAGTGTTGCCTTGTATGGGAGTGAGATATGGACGATAAACAGTGTAGACAGGAAGAGGATTGAGACTTTTGAAATATGGTGCTACAGAAGAATGCTGAAGATTAGATGGGTGGATCGCATAACTAACGAGGAGGTACTGAACAGAATTGGGGAGAAAAGAAATTTTTGACATACCTTGACTAAAAGAAGGGATCGCTTGGTAGGTCACATTCTTAGACATCAGGGAATCGTAAATTTAGCATTGGAGGGAAGTATGTGGGGTAAAAATCGAAGAGGAAGACCAAGAGATGGATACAGTATGCAGATTCAGACAGATGTAGGTTGCCGTTCTTGTGTGGAGATGAAGAGGCTTGCTCAGGACTGAAGACCACAACAACAACAGCACATCAGCACCTTGATATTTTTAGTATCTGAAACAAGAGTTCGATATTGCTGTTACAAATCAAATATACACAATTTACAAGGATTTGTTTATATTTCAAACTTCCGACATAACCTTGAAACATCATCTGACGGATATTTGAAAATAATAATCGATTGTTAAAAAATTACAATTACTTGCACTAGCCCTTAGGTATTACTTACCGCTGGGATAATTCCTACATTTTAGTTCTCACATTATTCTTCGAAATCAACAGTAACAAACTAACTGGTTGATTCAGATATTAAAAATGGCGGAATTTACGGAAAGTAAACATAGGTGGGAGACAGGTAGTCACATGACCGACTCCGCATCCGGTGCCAAATGGTTTGGTCTGTCCATAGTCACTCGTGGAAAAAACAGCGGTGCGAGACTCGATACGATCACATAAATTGAGAAGGATCGAAATTGGCGGTCTATACGTCATAGTGGCATCAGTGTGGTGGTCTACACGGCCGACTGTATTTATCGTTGGTCAAGGGTGGTCTACTGGGGTGGCGTAAATTGAATCGTATTACAGTTCTGCCAAACCCCCTCCAGACGGGTAGAAGGAGGCGGAGTCTCTTGAGCACGTGACTGGTCTTCAGTGAATCAGTAGCGCTTCCAAGTGCCAGACAGCAAAAGCTTCGGTCACTTTTGTTTACAGTTTACGCGCGTTATTGCGTGATTTTATGTGTAGGTTAGGTTGTGTGAATTCCATTCCCAGAGCATACTCGGCAAAGTAATATGAAAATATTGTACAGCAGTCTGAACCCAAGAGTGAATTGCTGCCTTCCTTATGTGATTTTAGTAGCCTCAAACGAATCGGGAAGCTTCAATACTTTATGTCAACTGAGTGTGGAAGCGCCTCTCACGTCTTTCCATCGAAGAAAATGTAAAGAATGATGCTGACAACATTCTTTTACCGATATCCGAATATTAGAGCCGACGTGTGTAATTTATGCCAAGTTTCTGAAATAAAAAATATATATTTGTCACCATCTGATATAGAATATCCCATTTGTTGTAAGTGCGTTTTAAATACATAATTTATAAAATATTTATAATTATATGTATCAAAGACACATGGGCTACAGTCATCTCACTATAATAATAATTTAGTGTGGCTTGTTGGCCAGGTGCAAGTCTTTAAATTGGATGGCACTTCGGTGACTTGCATAAAAGAATGTGTGTTGTCACATACCTTTATTCTCTTTAAACTCGTTGCCAGTAGCACTGGGGTGACACTAAAGCCAGGTCCACACGCAACGATCTGTCTGCGCAAATGTCTGCGCACACCAATTGTTGCGTGTGGACAGGTGTGCACATCGCTGCAAATTCTCGCGCCCGACATCTTTCGGCGAAAAATGAAACTAAGTACTACAGACTGCAATCTGGCTGGCAAACGAATACGATAAGCTTTTTATGAAGTTTATTTTTGTCAGTGATAGAGGAAATCTTTTTACGGACACTATTTGCAATGAGTCTTGCAAAAAAAAAACAAAAAAACAAAAAAAAAACAAAAAAAAAAACGCAATAAACAGAAATGCCTAGGCATTGGCTGCTTAAAAGAAGGCAATTGTGACATGTGATTCTACATCGTTAGTTGGAGTGCAAACCCGATGACTGGTGTAATTATTTGTGAATGGATGTTGAAACTTATAATTATATCTGTTGACACTGGTAACACCTCGCATAATACGTAATGACACTTATATGAGGAGATATATTTCTCCACATGATTGGCGGACAGTTACATTAAGATTCCTGGCCACAGGAAGGACCTACAAAGACCTCGAGATTTCAACAGCAGTTTCTAAACAAGCATTGAGTTAAATCATCCCCAACACTTGTGAAGCTATTTAAGGCCAATTCACACTGTCCGTCACGTTACGGCACCGTCACGTCAAGTTGTATTCACACTGTCCGTCAACGTCCGTCACGTCATTTCGCCGATCTCAATACGCGATGTTGAAAGTGAGGTTATGAGTAGCGATCTGTTAAGTAGAAAGTCACAGTTTAATACTAGAATTGAAGGAACAACAACGCTAAATGTTATTGACAGCCAAATAAAACTATACAGTGTATGTTTTTGGCAAACTTACTGGGAACTGAAACAATATTTCAAAACATCGACATCTATTTTCAAGCGAAAAAATAAACATATGAATACGTCAAACAACACTTATAAGAGCATAAATAGCGCCTGTTTACTTTATCCATTACAATTTGCCCGTTGACATTATTAATACCGTCGTAAACAACTGAATTTTTGTCTTTCGTTAGAACTGACTTTTTCATTTAAAATGTTATTTAATGAGAAATGCGTAATCAGATTACAATCTTATTCTAATAAACAATTTGCTTGTTTTTTCTGTTACAATGTTAAGTAACATTAACCATTTTTTGGTTTCAGGTATCCGACCTCGATTTCAGGGGGACACTCAATTGACAAAAACATTTAAGTCGTCATGAAACATTTGAGATTTGCCCCTAAAACGAAGTATAACAACAAAATAAAAGCGAATAAGACTTATTTGCATATAAACAGTGCAATCGTCGATTGCAACATTTAATTCGCGTGAGGAAAATAGGTTAACTTCCGTGTTAGCAGACGACCGTTTCGTCAAAACATTCTTCGCGAGAAAGCTTGACGTGACGTTGACGTGACGGTCCGTGACAGACAGTGTGAACGCCGCCATTAGAAATACACTGCTGAATGTTCTGACGGACGGTGACGTGACGTGACGGACAGTGTGAATTGGCCTTTACACTTCCCAGAAGCATGATTTCACGAAGGCAAGTAAAGTAGGCCTACTTTCTAACAAGATACAAATAATATTTTCAGAGTTTTAGATATGTTTGAAACACTGTACGCCTACTTCACTTTATATTATATATGTGGCCTATAAGCTGCGGCTAACTTTGTTTCCCAATCGGAATTTTCAGATCTCAGCCATTTTCATCCACTGTCAACATAGTAAACACACGAAAAACGTGTACACTGAGACAGATTTGCAGCGATCTCCTGTCCAAACGTTCCAACTTGTCTGCGCAGATGTGATTTGAACCCACAGATTTGAGGAATGTTGCTCAAACCTCCAACTCCAACTTCCAGTTTTGCGCACATCTAATTTCTGCGCAAATGTGCTGTACACACGCAACGACTTGTGATATGTGCGCAGACCTTTGCGCAGACAGATCGTAGCGTGTGGACCCGACTTAACGTCTCCCGCAACTGGTGTTTGGGGTATGCCTGTGCAAGTATTTCTTTTTTGTGGAAACCCAGCTTTTTATTGTATGCCTAGGTCTGTTGTGTGCTTAGGATTGCTCTGCTTTCACTTTATCTATTACTACTCATTCGTAATAACTTTGTTTACTGACTCGTACCTAGACCATGGTCCTGCAGAAGAAAATAAACAGGATTTTTTATTGTTCACACCTACTTATTCCGTGGCGAATGTTATGGACCAGTTGTGAATCATTACTTCTAGGATTGGCGCATGCGCATAGTTGTCAAATCCTTAGGTGGGTTATCTCTTTTATGATATTGTATTGTGTGCTTTGGAGGAGTGGTAACTGTGAAGTGTGAACGCCATTGTGGTTGTTTTGAGGAGAAGAGGTATGTTGGTGATAGCGAAATTGTGTGTAAAATTTGAGTTTTTTTTGGTCAGTGCGAAGGTGTTAATCATTGTGTTAACTAATATTAAGTTTACACTGCTTGAGGTTTTTCTTTTCTTTCTGTAAGCCCACTATTTATACTACCTGGAGTGACTGTCCCCCCGACTCCTCCGTCAACTTGTGGTTTGTTATGATGATAAAATTTACTATTCTTTTGCTTTTCTTCAAATACTACTTTCTGTTGCGAATTTGCTGTCACAAAAACCACAATGTTTGTGGTAGCAGTGTAGTTAATTTTCGTTTATAGCGGTTTCAATTTAATGTTTCGTTTACTTTTGTAGTGGTTCATATGAGCGTTATTTGTAATGTGTTTAGGATTCAGAAGTGTGTAGGGAATCCTCAGTGTATTGCTTATGTGATATACAGACGGTGTTCTTACGTCCAAATTTTCCAACCTCTTTAGGGGTAGGGTATATCTAATATTAATTAGGGTATAACAGTAGTCCAAACATCCACTTAGGATATCTTTGTTTAAGGTTGTAATATGTACAAGACGTGTTCAGAAGAAAATTGTCGATGTCAAAACTCTAATAGAATGAAGTCTACATTGTGATACGTGTCTGCATTGACGATTTTTGTCTTGTGATGTGCCAAGTCAGGTTTCTTTGTTGTAAACACCGGAGCTTAAAATGATTGTAGAAGCAGAGATTCTTAGGGCAGATATCTTGTATAAATAGCCTTCTTTGAATAAATGTTAATCTTGCGTAGCCAGATATTCATGGAAACATCAGAAACTTACATAGGCTATATCATTATGATTAATGTTCGGTAACTCCTGATTAGTCTGTTAGAGTTAGAGTGCTATCGATTAGTAGTTATTAGTTGTGTACATAGGCTGTATCATTTATCCCTCATACGTCTTTGTGGTTTATTTCACAAATTTTTGAAGTACCAAAAATATCTCCCAACAGTAGTATTTAGGAAAATTTCTTTGTAGGTAAATTGGCCGACGACCTTTGGTGTTTGCCACACAGGTTTGGATAACTGCAGTAAGTGAAATCTTTCACCAGATCCACTTGTTGGGATTTATTTTCTATTCTATCCACTACTTGCCTAGTTTGATTCTTTCATTGCAACACACACCCATTTCCAGCTACCTTTTTATGTTGTCTTCTTTGACAGGATACCTTGTCAATGTGTTTGATGTGACCCACAGATTTTGTTGTAGTAAATATAAAATATGTAGGTTTTATATTAGACTCTTCATTATTCTATTGTGAAACCACTAAATATTCAGTGGAAGGCAGTATAATAGATGAGTGTGGTGGGTTAACACTTTAAGTTTGCAGATTTCTAAAACAGAGGTGGGGGTGGAGAGGAAGCAATTGCTGCCCCTACATCTTGTCATGGGGGTGAGGAGCTGCATGGAGTGAAAAAGCGACAAGAATTCTGCAGCGCTGGTACAATAAACTGCCTTTATACTTCATGATGGCAGAAGGTGCACATGAGTAAAAAACAAATGTTATTAATAAATGAAACTGAGGTGAAATTAAGATTCTAACTACAGCATTTCTGTACCTGCCAACTTTTATGGTTTATCCGTAAATATCAGAACTTTACCAGTGGGCAGTGTCATTTTAGACTTTGTAGCTATAAATTTGAATGTTTACATTTGATAATACCCCCACATCCATACCACTGACTGTTTGCATGGGTAAGACATAAGGCTAAGTAGTACTTTTGATAGTCTTAACAATGTAATGTTTTGTGTCGTCATTGGAATTGAATTTAAAGCCGTAATAACAGTTGTTCCATGTGAATCTTAAGTTGTTAATAGGCTTTGCCCCGCAAATTTGTTCTTTTGCTCCACTTGTGATTTAACCCAAATTCTTTGAGCACTTTAGTGTAATTTGTTTACTAAGTTAGCCTTCTTGGAATGTTTTGGCTGTTTAAGGTTATGGCTTATTTCAACAAAATGTTTGCCTTCAGTGTTTGTTAGTTTTATGCGACATTGAGTGGTCCAGGTTCCATTTGATAACTGTAATTTTCATTTCCTATATTCCTATTGTAGGATTCATGAATAAATTCAACAAAATACAGTAGGCTACTTCCAGACATTAATAAAAGTAATGATTGAATTCCGTTGTTTTTCTGCGTGTACTAAAATCAGGAAATGGAGGAAAATTTTTATTGTTGTGCAGTATGTGGGTGTAATATTAAACTCATACTAGCATGTGATTTGCAGTGTGTATTATATTTTCTTATTTCCTGCCTGTGTACGGCCTTTTTCAGTTTTCACATATTGACTTAATTCATCAGTGTCTTATGTATGCTCCAAACCAATATTCACCATGCCTGCTGCTGTTTAACATGGGTTTTTCTTTATTGTTATACTCATCTAAAAATCATTGGCCTGTAATTACATTAATTATCTGCATTAATGCAAGTAGATATGATTTCACTGAAGTCTCCTATTTGAAGCATGAACTATTGTATTTTGTATCCTAGTACTATTATTATTTTAGCCGGAAATCATAAGATATTTCGTTTCACACGAGCTTTAATGATAGCGCTTTTCAAAAGTTGCCACTTATGATATTCTTATTACAATTTTAAATACAGTGAAGCACAATAAACTAAAACAAACTACACTTGCTATCTCTCACAGCATTATCGGATAACCAATGTTGCCTGTGGCCAAAAGCCAGTCAAACTTTTGCAGACTTCAATTGATTTATTGTTATGGAGTCAGCTAAAACTTGACCACTGCCGTTTAATCTGATGAATTTAGTGTAAAGTTGTTATATTTTCCCATGTGCCCTTTGCGTAATTGTGAGTGTATTATTACTGATAAAGTATTACCATTAAAATGTGAATTAAAAATATTTGCTTTTGCTGTGTGGCTTCAATTTAATCATAGTGTAGTGAGTTTCAGAAATCGCAGCTCACTTCTTTAATTTCAAGTTGTGCTCAATTTTATTTGCTGTGTAACAATGGTTTTTGCTACTGACAAAGCAATTTCTTACTGGCTTCATTGATGGGCCCATGAAAAAGTTATTAGACATAGGCCTCCATTTTGATACTGTTTAATTTGTCAATTATAATATGTAACTTGCTCATGAAAACAAATATTAGGCATGGGCAGAAATTTCCTGATTCTTTTACCTGCATGGATAGTCGTACCCCGTGTTAGTAAATATTGATAGGACTATCCTTGTGAGTGTAAATATTTTTTTAGCTTTAGCAGTATTTTGTGCTTTTATCAGCATGAAGCAAAAGAATCATATACATGGGAACTGACTTTTGTATGCTAAGGCCATAGAAACTTTCAGGTGTTTCACTTCCTGATCTGAGTGATCCAGAGATAAAGTGGCTTTAACTCTCGAATAGGGAACATTTCACATGTAGTTGGTTGTCATTGTAGACATTGTGATGTATGTATACTCTTTATAAATTACCACATTCCCACCAATCAAACAGCTATTTTAGTGGTAGGAGTACTGTTGTTACAGGATGTAATAAAAAATTTGAATGGCTGGTTGGTACAATAGCTGTCACAAGAGCAGTGTATGTGTGTTGACATGAATGAGGGCATGATGTATAATTACATATTATCACTGTTGTGCTCCAGGCTTTGTATTTTCTAGTTCAGCCATTACGTTTATGCTGCTGGTCTGAGTAGTTCAGTATAAAAATTAATAACAAATTTTACTGAACTGACCAGATGCATAATGAACTTACTCAGAAATCAAATTTTGGCAAATAGTAAAATAGCTCATTCCTTGCTATTTTATATCAAAAACTTGTAATTGTTAATAACTCTAATAAAGAAGACTAAATACAAAGTTGCAATACTATACTTGCATATATGCCTTCACATTACTTGACAGCATTAGCCTATGAGGATTATTTCGTGTGGTTTTGTTACAGTTAGTGTGGATCATTATACCTATGTTTGCGTTAACTTGGTCATTTGTTAACTGTTAAGGTGTTGTAGTTCACTACTGTGAAAATAAATGTTTGGTAAGTTTTGAATGCAAAGTTCTGTGTTTACATGTAAAAGTTGGGCGGATTAAATTTTAATTAGGATGTTGGTGGCCTAGCTTGTTGGTGTTGGCAATGCATGGGAATGACAGCAAATGAGGTGACCGACAGAACAGATGCAGGTAGTCAATCGGAATTCAGACGATTTTGTTATGTGAAAAAGTAATTAAAAGAAACAAAAGGACATATATATGTTATAAATTAATATTAGAATATATGATGTGTCCCCTGTTTCACATGTTAACAGTGAATCACAACATGATTAAGTTTTATGTAAGATGGTGGTAGTGTAGTGAGCTGATGTTGACAACAATATGTTCCCTATATGAGGATAATTTAGTGACCAGACAAGTGTTCATACAAGAACCTGACAACCATAGAGCAGGAGCAGGATCAATAAATTACTTCAATGTTAACACAAAGGATTAAGTCCCTCTTACATAAAATTGTACTTGGGTCATAGAATGAAAGGCATAATCCTTTCTGTTGACCAGGAAGTAAATAATTGATACTGTTACTAATCAATGTTTGATGGGTCCTCGTATGTTCTCTTGCCTGGTCAAGAAATTATTGTAACATTTTGTTGTCAATATTAGTTCTTGCGCCATGTTGTGACAAAACATAAATGTCAAACAACAGAATGAGTTTATTTATACCTTTTAAGAAACCAGCATCTCACATTAGATACCACATACTATCATGTGCTTGGGTAATTCCTGCCATTATCGTCTTCTGCCAACATTAGCATGCCAGGTTGCCAAAATTATTAGTAAAATTTAACTGTTGTGGGTGCAGTGAAGCAATCATTCTTTTGACAAATAACACCTTACTTTATTTGGATTCTGTATGTAGTGTTCACCCTCTAGGTAAATTGTGTTGAACATCCCAGCTGTACATTTGGAAAATATGTAGCAGTAGCTGTCCCTACATTTTATTCTGTAATGAAAAGTTTTTATTGAAATTTTCTAAGACAACTGATTGCTTTGGAAGATATAAGTTAAATGTGGGCAAAGGCTAGTTCGAATTAAAAGAACTGAAGGCAGTGGCAGATGTCGGAAAAGATCTGTAGCGTTCTATGAGCTTCTGCCAATGTTCAGAGAGCATATGTTTCATGAGGAGTCAACCAGTATATTGCTTCCTCCTATGTATATCTCACAAAGTGATAAGTTGCTTACACAGAGGCATACAGGCAATCATTTTCCCTGCGAACTGTACACAAGTGAAAAAAGAGGAAGTGACGGGTCATTTGCAGGATACAGTTCCATCCATCGGCTTATTGTGTTGTGGCATCATCATTGCGTGATTGGTGGTGTGTATAGGCATGTGGTGGTGTTCTTGTGGTTCAAGGTCATTTTTGTTGTTGTAATGTCTGTATCTGCATGACATTATTTGTGTGGTGTGATTGCTTCTTAGTTTTCTGGGTAATTTTGAAGATGATACATAGCACGGCGGCCTCCACAAAATATATATCATAACGATAGGTATTGAACGAGTGAATGTTATGATTTTTACGAATATTTCATGATTTTAAAGGATGTGGTTAGGTAGGAACCTAAGAGTACAGCTTAAATTGTTGCAAGTGAACAAACTGTACTCTTAGGTTTCTGCCTAACCACATCCTTTAAAATCATGATGTTCGTAAAAATCAGGACATTCGCTTGCTCGATAAAAATAGTTTCAATAAGAACTGCCTAGATATTTACCATTTGGAGAATGCTGCTGAGCTATCTTCAAAATTACAGTTTTCTGTATTTGTGTGTGTGTGTGTGTGTGTGTGTGTGTAGTTCAGTTCCCCTTTCAGTAATTCCATGTTTTTTTCTTTTAGGATGAACATGAAGAATGTTTCTTTTGGCAATATTTTACGTGATTCCATCTGTCCGCTTTGAACCCCTGACAACAACATGTCTGAAAACCCGTATACGGGATATCTTAATATTTCTGTATTGTGGATAATAAATGATCTGTAGTTACCCTTGTAAATTAAAGGTAACAGAATGTACCATTAATTACAGGTCTCTGCCCCAAAATTCACACCTTCAGCACTTACATGCAAAAACCTGTCTAACCTGACCTGTACCTTACCATCAGAGGGAAGGTACAGATCTTTTTAAACACACAATATTAATCTATAATCTGGTAAAAGTGCGGTTCATGCGGCAGCGGCTAGCCGTCACGATCGCTAGGTTGGGAACGGCAGAGCAGCCAATCAGGAGTCGCGATGCCGCGGCCAATAAGAAAGAGCGTTACAATTGTACTATGAAAACAAATCGAAGCAGTGTATGCAAAAGTTTTTGACGATCTAAAAGTTACAGTTGCTATCAGTATGGATGTCACTTGATCACTGTTTCGAATATATCGTAAAATAAATAAAACATGCTATACCTGCTCTATGGTTGACAGGTTCTTGTATGTACCCTTGTCTGGTCAGTAATAGTAATTGCGATAATTTCCAAGAATGCTTGCAATCGAGGTAGCTCAGACTGAAATGATTATATATATATATATATATATATATATATATATATATATATATAATATCGAGCGTACAACTGTAAATTGATTGAGTGTTTTTGAACCGGAGATTCGGGCACTACGCAGCCTCACATACTAAAAAAAATCTCGTTTAACCTATACCTAACTTAACTTTCACTTACAAAGTGATCAATGTTTCATACTGGTCATAAACAAATAAAACGTGTTTGACTGCTGTGGTGTATTAATAAGAAGTCACTTATGTCCGTAATACAACAATTATCTAAAAATCTCAATCACCCAAGCGCCGCACTGATATCCTCGAATAAACTTCGAAATTGACGCCAAATTTACTCGTCATGAAACACGCAATGTCATTGGCCGTGGCATCGCGACTTCTGATTGGCTGCTCTGCCGTTGCCAACCTTGCTAGCGCGACGGCTAGCCGCTGCCGCATAAACTGCACTTTAACCCTATAATCTCTTCTGTTTGGAAACAAACTAATATCTTTAACTCAGCCACCACATAATTACTCATGCCTTTTACAAACCTCAAAACTGCCACGTTGCAATGACATCACGGGTCAAAGCTGACAAGTGGAATTATGTCCTATAAATGACCCTTTCTTTCTTGCTGTGTGACACACTGGGGAGACTGTTGGCCACAATAAAATTTCTTCAGTTTCTTAGTGTTATAGCTGATTGTGTTCGGTGTACAAGATATTAGCAACCGATGAAGCTAACATGGGGGGAGGGCGGTTGTGTGTGTGGGGGGGGGTTGTGTTTATTTTTTTGCATTACTGTTTTTTACTGTGGGACATATTTTTGGTAATATATATATTGTTGACTTTTTGTGTAGTAGTTTCTATTGATGTTGTTGGTAGTTAAGGATGTTTGCGTAAGGTTCAGGTCACTGTAAGGGGGATTTTCAGTAGTATTTCTGTAGTGTGTGTAGGTTGGCAACATGCCGTATTGCATATAGCAGGATGGCCATTCAACCTGGAAACTGGGAAATATAAGGGAATTTTCACATATTTCAGGAATTGTATTTTGAGGTTTAAAAAGTGTGCGCATTCAGAAGTTGTGTGATCTCAGCTAATTTCCAATTTACATGACTGTGGATACAAGCTAACGCATAATAGTGGATGGTGTAAACGCTATGCACACATTCTTTCGTCGCATTTGCTTGTGATCAGATGGTCGTCGGTTTCAGGAGGAACTATCAAAGAAAGTTCGCCTCCACTGCACTTGAGTGCTAGTTTTGCTGATAAAATGAGTGCACTCGATTTGCTGCAGTATGCTGCTTTTTTTGCGTACATTTTGTGTTGTTGTATACTGAAAATTATTCTCATGGTGGAGGGAGTGGCTCGACAAGACTACTTCTGTTGACAGAAGAATAAAAATCCTATAGATGCTTTTGAGATTGTACTGATCCTGACTCCAAAATAACAAAGAAGAGAGATTATGGTTTACAAGATAAATTACAATGTGGTGAATTGTTATTCTGGTTTCTTGTATTTCACTTTCTTCGTGAAATTGATGCCAGAGAAATAAATGTCTACAAAGAGCATGCTAGTGGTACGAAATATAGTTGTTTGTTACACGTCACGCTGTTCGCAAATACATTTAGCGCCAGTGTAAGTACATATTAGCAGGTACAAGTCAACCTGTGAGCACTCGCAACATGAGCATTTTAATCATACTGATTTTAAAGCAACTGTCATTTCATCATTTTTAAAAAGTAAAACACCAAAAATACTTCATTACACTCATTACCTACATTTCATACTGTTAGACTTTCACTAAAATGCTATACATGCGACCAATTGTGTAACTCTTACAGTTCTTGTGGGCTAAATACACTACTGTACTGCATTTGTTGGATATGAAATTGTTAAAATCCTTCACATCCCCGCATCACACTCTTCAGTTTGTTGTAGTTAAATTTCCTCTGGTGGATGTGCTAAATCCCTGTAGTTTAAAGCTGTGGGTATACAACACAATTCTTGTGTATATTGTGAATCTTGAGAGATTTTTTTTATGGCTGGTGTTTACTTATCTTGAACAGATGTGTAGAGCCAGTAAGTAAGTTGATAGGTAATAACCAGTATAAAGTTCTGGCAAAGGCCTATCGATGTAGTTTTTATTGCATCTAAAGTGACTGTGTCATGTCTTCTGAACTGTGTGTGGTTAGCCATGCACTGATACAATTTAGCAATGGCATTCAGTGTGATTAGATCATAAATGAATAAATTAAAACATCATGGAGGGTGCTGAAATTTCTCCATATGAACAGAATAATTGGAGTATGTCACTTTTGCGCCGTGTTCCATGTGCGTATTTCACTATGGAGCATTATAGAAAATGAGAGAGGAAAAATCTGATTGCTCAACGGCGGGTTTTTATACTGTATAGTCATCTGGAGGGGTTTCAAATGTTGATAGAGCGAAAAAATTCATGCATACAGTGAAAAATGGACATTCACATTATGTGGAGTCACTGTAAAAGAAAAAAAAGAGAACAAGTGGAGAAGGCACAGCATCAGAAAAGAGCTGCTGAAGAAATCAAACTTCTAAAGATGAAGAAGTTAATATTTTTAGCTGATACTCAAAATGGCGCATATTGTAGAGAAAGTGGAAGATCATAATGTGACGAGTACCAGTACATTGCTACAGGGTTAATTCAGTTGTGTAACAATATAAGGACAAACACTTTCCACATCATCACATTAAAATTCAGTTTAACTAGCAGTTCACAATATCTCTTCCAAAAAGTGTGAGATGTTGGTTTTGCGATTATCTGCAAGTATTTTGCCAGTACTTTTTCAGTGGCAATCGTTAGCTACAATTTATATGTACATTTGTTTTTGTCATTTTTGATGGTCAAATCAGTTAATCTTATATTAGGGATTGATTTAAATTGACTGTACTTCATATCTGGAATATTTCTTGTGTTAGATATTGTGCTGTATGCAGTGTATTGTGGTTCACTTTGCTATTTGAAGGCACACTAAAATGTGTTTGCCCAAGTATTTTAGATATTATCAATTATAATTTTAACATATAAAAGTAGCAATAAAAATACTGTATACTGTGTGATAAAAATTCAGTTTTCACCCCTAAAAAGTCAATTTTGAAAATACAGTAAAACACTGGACAAGTCCTGGAAAAAATCAGGGAAATTTAATAAGCCAGGAGAGTGGCCACCCTGATATGGGTGGTTTGGTGTGATTATTGCTTTTGACAAAGCAAACAAATGTGGAAAGCAAGAAACTGGTTGTGGTGACAGGCTGATCTGTAGCATAGCTCAAGGTCTAGGTTAGGTTCGGCGGCAACAGTTTCGTTGTGACATGGCGAAGCTAATGAATGTGAAAATAAAAAAGTGGTTTTTGTTAAGAAGATTGTTAGAATGGAACATTAGAAATGATTGAAACATATGATATTATTTTGTTTGTTTGTGTGTGTGTGTGTGTTGGGGGGGGATAGGTATCGGTCTTCATTTCAGGTGTATTATAGGTAAATTGAACTATTCAATTCCATGTATGGTTTTCTTTGTGGTCTCCCCCCCCCCCCTTCCCACTTAACTAGTCCCCAGCTCCTAATTCCTGTCTCTGTCTTGTTAGTTTCATTTTATTGTTTTTCTGGAAATTTTTGCTTGTTAACTGCATATGCTGATTTTTTCTTTCTTTTTTGTGATTGTTTTTGTCTCCATATTAGCTACAAGTGATATACATTGTTTCTGCCATCTTAATGATGTCATGGTTCAAAGCAGACGGGTGGAATCAGGCCGTAAAAAGAGAGAGAGAGAGAGAGAGAGAGAGAGAGCGCTGAAGTGACAATGGTATGCAAACTACCCTCTGCCTTGCACTGTGAGGTGGCTTGTGGTGTATGGATGTAGAGGTATAGGTGATCAGGAAAATAACTTCAGATGTGAAGATGTGTGAATGATCCAGCAAGTAGGGATACATGGTATCAGGTAATGAAAGAACAAGCCTGATGTAATAAAACATATGCTAAATCCTACAATTGCTGGTACTGTTCTTGTTCACGGTGTAAATGTTAGCAGTAGCTCTGCTAATATGGCAGTTGAACAGTATGAAATGTGAAAAACTGGTTGTGGTGACAGTCTGATATATAATGTAGTGTATCTGGTTAGGTTGGGAGGTGACAATTTGTGAGTTAACCAAGCCAACAAATTTGAATGCAGAAGACCTGTTTGTGTTAAAGCTTGTTACATTAAAATCCAAAATTGAAAGATAACTTTCATTTTGACTGTGTCAATGGTGAAGTGGATTTAGTAATTAACCCTCTTATGGGGATATGGAGTCTTGAGACCCAATACCACTTTTCTATTTTCTATTTCATTATGTATTTATCATATAATGTGCTTGATCCCTGACATTTCTCTTGTAATTGTGTTGACTATTGAGCAAAAATATCATTAATTACCTATTTCTTCATTTTATGATTTTAGTTTAGAGATCAGCGGAAGTGGGCACTGGATTTTCAATGACGCCAGCTGTTACAGCTTATTCAGTATTTTCAGAAAATCACTGAAATTGGCAGAACTTATTGGCAATGAAGCGTACTCGCTTGTTGAGACCCCCTGGGGGCTCAGGCTTCTTTCATGAGTACATGTGTGGTAAGCACGGAGCCCCGATCTAATGCAGCCTTCTTTCCTTTCCTTTCCGGACTGCATTTCCTTTCCCCCTCCCCTCCTTTCCTATCTTCACTCCTTTCCTATCCCCACCAGGGGACTGATAACCTCAGCAGTTTAGTCATCCTATCCCAACAAAGCTACCCAACCCCGCTTGTTGTGCTGCAGACAGCATTGTTGACGTGAAGGAAATGGGTGCTGGCTGGATTTATTAGATAAAGCTCCTAATTACCCCAGAATTAATCTTTGTCATGGTAAGGGAAACTATGAGAGATGCTAAATGAGTGTAGAACATGTGGAATGAAGATTATCCTACTAGTTCACCTACAATATGGAAGAAATTAGATGGGGAAGAATTAGATGCCTACATTGGTTTGATTATATCTTCTGGAGCCTATAGATCAGAGAAGGATGACTTAGTGAACAGTTGAATGAGGAATATGGAACGTCTATTTTCAGGGCAACACTGTGCTGCACATACGCTTCATTTTAAGTTACATGCATTTAGAGACGTTTGGGAAATGTTCATTTCATGTCTTTTTTCTATATACACTCCTGGATTTGAAATAACTGTTGAACAACTTGTTGCATTTAGGGGGAAGTGTACAGTGCCAGCTGCTGTCACTGTTGCATTGTTCAGAGCACTAAGTATCATAATTTGCCTCAAAATTTGTTGCCAGTCAATTTCTTAATTTTCGTTAGTGCTTCTGTTTTTAAGAGATTTCTCACGTACTTGGCAGATTTCATTTGTCCTGCAAGCTTCATAATTTAAGTATCAAATTGTCACTTCTTTGTTTTGGGTTTCACTTTCAGAAAGCTTTTATTCCTGCATGTTTGATAATAAATTTTCTTGTTTATTTTGAAAACAGCCATACATTTTGTTGATTTGTCAGTATACTTACTGCTGGCCACAGTTCAGTCAACTGCGAGCCCTCTTTATTAAAGTACTAGACTTTAAAAGTTGATTATTTACTTTTCTCCTCTCCTCAGATAATTGTATCGATAGGATGCATAGGATGTGTGCCTGCTGTGTGTGGACACAGGAGGAGTTGGCCACAGCTCGTTAACAGCTGAGTGTGCTGTTGGCTATGGTCAGCTGTCTTCAGGCTGCTGTCTCGGTGTGCAGCGGCGGTGGGGAGTTTGGCCCATTGAGTGGCACACCTCGGGTATCTCATGCTTTTCCCTCTGTCGAGGGAGGCACCTTTAGGTGTGGCAGGTTGAACGCCATTCGCGTCATATGAGACGGAAGACCAATGTGGAGGCTGGCTATCCAACCACGCCCATTCATCTTGTGAGTGTACATGTTGACACTCCTTCAGCAGGGTCTGAGCAGGTGTGCAGGGGAAGGGGATTATTAGTTATTGGGAGCTGCAATGTTAGGTGCGTGAGGGAACCTCTTAGGCAGATAGTGTCTAGATCTGGAAAGAAGTCCAATGTGCACTCCTCCTCAGGGGCTCAGTATTAATTTGCTGAGTATGGGCTTGGCGAACCCGGGGTTCTGAGCTGGGGATTGGTAGGCGTCGTCAGTCCTCTAGACATGATAACATCTGGGCATGCTTCAGCGACCACCTTGTGGCGCGGCATTGGAAGGTTGTGTGTACCAGGAAATGAGGATATTGGCTTCACTGCCTGGGTCACGAGGATGGTATAAACCTCCATAAGAATAAACCTTCAATCCCAAGGTGTGCTACGTGCTGATGGGACGCATGGCTGTTGAAGTGGAACAGTTGCTAGCGAGCAACCTCTGGGGATACTGCTGCACCTCAGTTGTATAAGGCTTGCCTTGGCTCTGTGTATGTTGACATTTAGTTCCGTAGCTGTGGGACCAAGATGAACATTTTGAGAATTTTTAAACCACCTGGTGGGATGGGTGTACCACTAGGGGTACCAACACCCAACACAATAAGAGGGCTAGGTTCACCAGTCCTCCGGATTCGGGAAGTTCTATGCAGAGCTTTCGGGATAGTAACAGAATACAGGCTGCTAGCCAGAATGTGTTTTTGGTAATAAAGAGTAAAGAAGGCAGTTTTGAAAATTTTTCACCCCTTTTATATTCAGAAAGGTCTTGAGGGTATTGCCGGCAATTTGAAATCTGTGAAACGACTCCATAATGAAACACTGTTAGTTGAAACGTCTAATTCACAGCAAGCAAAGAACCTGCAGAATGCCAAAGTCTTGGTGAATATCCAATTGATGCAGAATTACATGGCACCCTGAATTATAGTAAAGGTATTGTAACATGCAGGGATCTGGTAAATATTCCGACTGCAGAACTGAAAAGTGAGTGGGCTCAGGAAGGCATCGTTGATGTCTACTCCTTCATCCTCACCTTCAATAGCCTGAACTCCCTGAACATGTTGAAGCAGGTTTCCTCCGCCTCTGAGTAAGACCCTGTTTCCCGAACCCTATGCGCTGCTTCAGTGCCAGCGGTTCAGTCATACAACACAGGGTTGTAATGGCATCGCTACTTGTGGCTACTGTGGTAAAGCCACGCCTCTTCCGAAGTGTGTCAACTGCTACGGAGAACATGCGGTTTGGAGTATGGACTGCAGCGTCTATTTGCAGGGAAAAAAATTTCAGGAAATAAAGACAACAAAATGCATTTCCAGTGCGGAGGCTATGCAACCTCCTGAATCTTCCACCTCATTTGCTGCTGTTCTTCAGAAACCAGTTGCCAAAGCCGATTTTTCCACTCAAACCCAAATGGACGTGTCAGCACCAACACCTGTGTTTGTCAATGTACATGTCAGGCTGCACTTGTTTCTGTGCCCGAAGTCCCTCCACGGACATCAGAAAACGCCACTGACGTTACATTACGAATCTCTCGGTATCCTCACTAGCAGAGGCAGCTGGTAAGGTCCTACCACCATCCAAGGAAGTCTCCTTCCAAAGTGGGCACTGCCCTCCTTCTGATGCTGCCACTACAGCCAAGACCGCTAAGCCTAAAAAGGCATTGGAGAACAGTCAAGCTCAGGATAAAACATTCAGAACACAGAGAGGTCATTATACCTGACCTCCCATCTGACTCTGCTCCAGAACTCGTGGAGCTCGATATTCCTCAAGGGGCAACCATCATGCCCCAAGACTGAACCTCCACAGAGTTCAGTCTCAATATCTAGACAGCAAGAGAGAGTGAAGATAAAACCTCCATGATCAAATGGCTCCCATAGTGCAGTGGAACCTACAGGGAATTAGGACTCGTGTGGAGGAACTAAAAGTGGTTACTAAATTGTCATCATGCCTGGATGGCGCACAATTAGAATTTTTTCCCCACGTAATAAATAACTTTCTTCTTGAAATCCTAGTGCTTCATTACAGTTCACATACACCAGCACTTCAAAAAAATTGGACGAAACATTACATGAAATCAGACTGAGGGAACTCGTACAAGAATCATAAAGCCTTATGTTTTGTTGGTATTTATGTGAAGAAATTTTTGTTGCTACTTACCTTTTGAAAGGCTGCTACACATGAAGTTGAGCAATACTAAAGTTCTATTTCCTTCATTGTATGGAGTATTAAAATTCAATAATCGAAAATAAAAAAGAAATTACTCGTCTTCCTTTTTTTACAAGCACAAAAGTTTTAATGCCGGTATTTATATTTGTGCCTGCTAAGCAATCCTGTGTAGCACTGCTTATATTAGACGGGAAAGGTTATGTATGGCAGCTCGTAGTGCCATTTATTAGACTATTCAAAGTTATGTTGTTTCATTTTGTGAAATCACATTTTTCAGCGGATCTATGGAAAATAAAGTAAATAACTCAAACAAAAGCACACTGTTATGCAAAGTAAACTAAAGCATTCGTAACTGAATGTTTCCATATAACTCTTTGGATTTGGTAGTATTCGGCCATTGTGCACCGAATCTCGAATCTGAAGCCAGTGTGCTGGATTCGGCCAAACCACTCGGACACAAGCCTAATTACGACATTCCTGTTCCTTGGTGGACTGACGAATGCCGCTCTGCAATATGGGCGAGACAAGTGGCTCTGCAAAAATTCAAGTGCCGGCCCAGTGCAGAGAATCTTGCATCCTTTCGGTTAGCGAGGGCAAAATGCTGCTAAGTCATAAGGGAGAGTAAAAAGAGATAATGGCAGCACTTACTGAATTCTGTCACATTCCATATCTAGCACTAAGGTATGGGAGGCCATGAGGAGGATATCTGGAAGAGGGGGACAGTGCTCTGTAGCAGCTGTAATGACGAATGGTACTCTCCACACCAATGCGCGAGACATAGCGCAGACTATGGTGGGGTACTTCACCACTGTTACTTCCACTGCTCAGCAGGATCCTGCTTTACAGTGCCACAGAATGGCTGCTGAAAAGGGCAGTTTGGACTTCAGGTCCACCACTGCAGAAGACTATAATTGCCCTTTCTCCATGTGGGAGCTAGATTCTGCACTGTCTGCAGCTCGTGATACGTGCCCTGGACAAGATAGGCTACATTACCGTATGCTGCAGCACCTTACAGAACAGAACAGAGAAATTCTCCTCACTTTTTAATGTCGTTTGGGCTTCAGGTCATTTTCCCGGCTCATGGCGTGAAGCAGTTTGTTTCTATTTTAAAACCAGGGAAGGACCGTACAGGTCAGAGTAGTTATCGTAACATAGCCCTCACCAGTTGTGTGGGAAAGACCTTAGAATGGATGGTCAACTGCTGCCTTGTCTGGATGTTAGAATCAAGGCAACTCCTTAATCGTTTTCAGTGTGGGTTCAGGAAATATCGATCCACCTTTGATAACCTGGCCGTTCTGGAAGTGGCTATACAACAGGCTTTCCTGCGCTGGCAGCTCCTTACGTGTATCGTTTTTTATATCAAATGAGCTTATGATACTACTTGGAGGCATCTTATCCTCAGGCAGCTTCACGAATGGGGATTTCGTGGGTTGTCTTCCCATTTTTATTATGTCCTTCCTTTCTCCATGCTGTTTTAGGTATTGAGTCAGAGACGTCTTCTCAGATCATTTTGAGCAAGAGAACGATGTCCCTCAGGGTAGTGTTTAAAGTGTAACTTTGTTTGCCATAGCGATTAAGTCTTAAGTCGGTTGTTAAAGGTCCTGTCCAGTGTTCGTTATTCCTTGATGACGTCTTGATCTTCTGTTCTTCTTCTAGCCTTGCAACAACTCATCAATTGCAACTCACTCTTCGACAATTGGATGATTGGGCAAAGAAGAATGGTTTTAAATTTTCAACCGAGAAGTCTGTGTGTGGGTGTTTTTTTTTAAACCATTCCCGTTCTACTTTACTTACCTGAACTGAGGATGCAGGACACTGTTCTTCATTTTAAAGAAATGGTGAAGTTTCTGGGTCTGATTTGACTCAAAACTCACATGTTGGCTCACCTCAAGGACCTGAAGAAATATTGCCTGAAAGCACTGAGTATTTGAAAATATCCGGCCACAATTCGTGGGGTGTAGATAGAACTTGTCTGCTTCAATTTATTAGGTCTTCGTGCGATCTCGCCTTGATTATGGATGCCCAGTGTATGGTTCTTCCAGACCCTCTTATTTGAAGATATTAGACGTGGTGCACCATGAAGGGATTCGGCTGGCTTCTGGGGCGTTTAGGACTAGCCCCATTCCCAGCCTCTGAGCCGAGGCTGCTGAACCGCCTCTATCCATCAGGCAACAGTTGCTCCTGGGGCACCAGGGATACAAAACGCTGTCGACGCCATACACACCAGCATACCATAGTGTAGCGCAGCCTCCTATGGAAAGGCTATTTCAAACTCGGCAGCTGGCAACTCGACCCTTTGGGATCTGCTGGAAGGACTGTCTTTCACGAAAGGACTTATCTGATTTCACTGTACTACATCGCAGTTGGAAAAGGTTTCCTCCTTGGCTCCTTCAGAGGTCCAGAATTATTTTAAAATTGACAAATTTTAAGAAAGGTTGCACTCCTGATTTTATATACCGATCTGAGTTCCTTAACATTTTATATAGGCATCACCACTTTACGGTTGTTTACACCGATGGCTCCAAGCATGGGGATTCTCTTGGCTGTTCCATAGTGTTCCCTGACCATATTACTAGGATTCGCCTCCCCACAGTCTTTTTGGTTTTTACAGCAGAGCTTCATGCCATCTTGAAAGCTCTCGAGGAATTGCGGCGTGTTCAAGGCAATTCATTTCTTATCTGTTCCAGTTCCCTCAGTGCCCTAGAATCATTGTAGGAGCTGTACCCACCAGAGAAGATTCCGCAGCTCGTACAGGACCAGCTGTACTCCGTTCAGAATGAAACGGTTTCATTCTGCTGGGTTCCTGGTCATATAGGCATTAGGGGAAATGAAGTCGCTAATTGGTCTGCAAAGACAGCATGCAGTGACCATCATGTCATACAGTCTGCCATTCCCCTGCTGGATGTCCACTCTGTTGTTCGGTGGAGGTCCTTTCAGTTGTGGGAAGAAACATGGCTGTCCGTTACAGGTAATCAGCATGCTCAGTGAATCCCACTATCCGGCCATGGCGAACCTCCTGCCAGTCACTGAGACGGCATGAAGTGACACTGATGCGGCTCTGAATTGGTCACTGCCCATTGATACAAATTTTTGCTTTGCCGGGAGGAACCCCCTTTTTGTGATGCTTGTAGAGTGCAACTTACAGTACACCACATTTTAACTGAGTGCAGTTAATATTGTGCTGCAATGGTAGCTAGATGAGCGTGGCTAAAGTTTTGTGACTTAACTGTGCTTTGGCCTAAGCTTCTAGGCTGGAGATTTTAGTTTGTTGCCGAGTGGCTGGCCAACATTTTTTATTTTGTGTGATCCGCCAACAGTTTATCTGCTCTGAAGCTTCTATTGTACGCAGGTTTTTGGCATGCGTGATGGAAAGGAACTTCATGTGACATCCTTTGTATCACTTATCCCTTATGTTACGTTTTATTCTTGTCTCACACTGATTTCATCCGGGTGCTAAAGACCTCAATGTCATGCACCATGATAGCATACTCAGAACCACATCAATGTGCACTCGTTGTGTCTACTGAGGAGCCTCAACAGAGATGTGAAGGCGGCCTTGCCGGCTGCTATTTAGCATACGGGGTGCAGTCGGCTGCAAGTTGTCTCACGTTGGCACCAGTCACGCTTGTTGCTTGGATTCTGAGGACATCCTTAGTGCCTACGGACGGCTAGCGAAATTGGCGAAGGCTGCTGCCCTTGCAACTGGGGTGCAAGCAGAGCTGTCAATTTGTAGAATTGTTCCCAGGATTGATCGGGATCCTTTGGTTTGGAGCCGAGTGGACGGTCTGAACCCCAGAGGCTTTGCCAACTCTGTTACAGTCGTGGCTGCAGATTTTTGGATGTGTGTTAGCAGGTGGGGAATTGTAGGACGCCCCTAGATAGATCAGGGGTGAATTACACTAAGGAAGCGGCTATTGTGGAGTGCACAGGGGTGAGGGGGGGGGGGGTTAAGCTAGGTACTAGCTCTGAGCACTCGCGTGTCAACATTCAGAGAGCCATAAACTTTCAAAGCAATAAAAACAAAGTTCCTGAATTTGCCACACTACGTCGAAATAGTGCTCTGATAATTTTAGGCACTGAAAGCTGGCTAAATCAAAGGCTGCTGTCAAGTTCAGAAATGTTTAGCAAGCTGTGGAATCTATATCAGAAAGACAAGATAGGACACGACTAGAGGGGGAGTGTTCATCACTGTGGACAGAGATATTGTTTCTACTGAGGTTGAGAGTAACTGAAGTTATCTTGGCACATACAACAGGTCTAAGAGAAGTAAAGCTAGATGCTGTGTTGTTGGAGTGGCCGGACATGACGGTTTTGTGTGTGTGTGTGTGTGATGGCCGAAAATTTAAGTTGTGGGAATGTGCTTATCTATTTTCGTGTCTGTCAGCAGCTCGGTGAGCCTCTTTACGGTGAGTTGTTACCTATCCTTCATTATTGAAAGTTAGTAGTTGGGTGTTTTTACTGGCCGCCCAGTGCTGCTGTAGCAGTTCAAAGAAAGTGTGCAGGTATTCAGGCCATGCAATATTAGTGGGGGGAGACTTCAACCTTAAAAGTATAGATTGGGGCCCCTCTAGTTTCATTTCAGGCGGTACAGACAAGCAGTCTTGCGAGCTACTTTTAGACACATTCTGCGAAAACTGTCTTGAGAAGTTAAACTGGTAACCTACACACAATGGAAATATTTTAGACCTTATAGCTACAAACAGGCCTGACCTAATTAAAGATGTCAGTGTAGAGACAGGAGTTAATGATCATGATATTGTCATAGTGTCAAAGGTGACCAAGGTTCATAAACCAGTTAAGAAGGCTAAGAGTTTTTTTTTTTTTTTGTTAGGAAGAGTCAAGTAGCATTTTTAATGATCACACTAAGAAAATTGATATTGTTTGGATCTGGAACAATGGGTGTAAAGGAATTGTGGACTAAATTTAAATCTGTTGTAAATAAAGGGTTAGAGAAATGTGCCAGTAAAGACGATTAAGGATGGAAAAGATCCGCCATGGTATAATAATAATGTTAGAAAGCTGCTGAGAAAGCAGAGACTGTTGCACTCTCGATTCAAAAAAGAACACGCAAATGATGACAGGCAAAAGTTAGTAGAGATTCGTGTGTCATTAAAAAATCGATGCGCGAGGCATACAATAATTACCACAGCCATATCTTAGCAAAAGATCTTTCCAAGAACCCAAAAAATTCTGGTCCTAGGTAAAATTGATAAGCGGGTCAAAGCCCACCATCCAATCACTCAATGATTCCAGGGCAGCAATAGAAGAAAGCAGACAAAGCTGAAATTCTAATTTAACCTTAAAGAAATCTTTCACGCAGGAGGACCGCACAAATGTACCATCATTTGATCAACGTACTAATTCCAAATTAGGGGACATAGCAATAGGTATTTCCGGTGTAGAGAAGCAGCTGACAGAGCTAAATACGAAAAAGTCTGCTGGTCCGGATGGAATACCAGTTCGGTTTTACAAAGAGTATTCTGCAGCGTTGACCCTCCTGCTTAGCTTGCATTTATCGTGAATTTTGAATTCAGCACAAAGTTCCCAGTGATTGGAATAAAGCGCAGGTGACTTCAGTTTATAAGAAAGAAGTGAAGCGACCCACACAATTACAGGCCAATATCGTTGACATCAGTTTCATGTAGAATTTTGGAGCATATTCTCAATTCGAATATAGTAAATTTCCTTGAAACAGAAAAGCTTCTTACTATGAATCAGCACGGGTTTAGGAAGCATCGTTCATGTGAAACTCAGCTTGCCCTTTTCTCACATGACATGTTGCAAGCCGTGGATGAAGGGCAACAGGCCTGATCTGATGGACAGAATAACTTGTAATTTGTGGCTGTTTGCTGAAGATGCTGTGGTGTATGGGAGGGTGTCATCTTTGACTGCAATAGCATACAGAGTATGACTTAGACAAAATTTTTAGTTGGTGTGAAGAATGGCAGCTAGCTCTAAATGTAGAAAAATGTAAGGTGATTTGTATGAGTAGGAAAAACAATCGCATAATGTTTGATGTTTGAATACAGCATTAGTAGTGAGCTTCTTAATGCAATCGCGTCTTTTAAATATCTAGGTGTAACATTGCAAAGCAATGTGCAATGGAACAAACATGTAAGGACAGTTGTGAGAAAGGCGGACAGTCGATTTTGGTTTATTGGGAGAATTTTTACAATCTTCCTGTAGCCTACTTACAGTTCACATAATGATCACAAGATAAGTTAGGGCTCATACGGAGGCATATATACATTCTTTTTTCCTCATTCTATTTGGGAGTGGAAAGGAAATGCCTAGTAGTGGTACAGTGTACCGTCTGCCACCCTCTCTTACGGTGGATTACAGAGTACGTATGTACATGTAGACAAAAAGCAAGAGTGCTAATATGGTGGGCTTGAGATTGTAGAAATGATTTTGCACTGAATGGACAGATTTACTTGGTAAAACAGCTTGGTCAAAAGAAGAAATAAATCATAGTTCCAGGGTTATAAAAGATTTGACAGCAAAATTGTCCAATAAGGGCTAGCATACCTTTAGTGAGGGAATTGCTGCAGACTAAAACCACATATTTTGAAACTCTATGGAAAACCAAGATTCAAATTCCTAAAGAGATGTAACCACATCGTTCAGGAGATTCTGTGTTACTAGTATCATACATACTGCAAAAATCAGTAGCAGTCATACTTGTCTCCTCTTTTCACTCATAAAAAACTGGTTGGTGACGAAAAGAAGCCACCCCAGGGGCTCACCGCTCTGTGGTGAGTACGTGTGTGGCGAGCACGGGGCCCCGGCCTTTGTGGCACTCTTTCCTTTCTGTGCTACATGACACTTATACTGTCCTTTCCCCCTCTCTTGGGGACTGCGTTTTGCGCATCCTTCGGTGAACCGAAGTTCTAACATTTTGTTTGTTTGAGCTCTTCTTTCACCTCTTTATTTGCCTACGCATCAGCGTTTGAGGCTTCACCTCCTATTATTTCTTCCTTCTTCCTGACTGTACGCACTCGAAGGCCACTCATATGGGTGACTGGGTAATGCGTAAGTCCCAGCCCCGGGCTGGCATGTAGGGTGTTCGCGTACCCCCTGGTGAAGGCCAGGCCCGGGGAGGGGTGATTGCCTACGCTGATACCTTCCCGATTGGTCCACCCATCTGTAGATTGGGAGGTGCGACCTGGGGTGGGAACAACCAACCAAGGTGGGTGTGCTTCCGTTGGGGGGCCCCCAGCAGGAAGGTGCATGCAATAGTCATCTGCAATGGTTTCCCACAGGAAACGGAAATGCAAAGTGTCTCACGTTAGACACATACTGGATAATAGTGTACCTGAAAAGATGCCTTTACCATAGACACCCAAGTTCCTTGTGGTTACCCGTACTGAGGAAGGACAATACTTCTCTTCGATAAACCCATTTATAATTCAGAAAGAGGTTGACGCCATTGCTGGCCCAGTTAAATCCGGCACCCGTCTGCGTAATGGGACACTACTATTGGAAACAGAAAGTGGCTCCCAGGCGCAACGGTTGCTCAAGGCTAATTTGCTCCATGGTTGCCCGGTTCGTGTTGAGCTTCATCCAACCCTCAATTATTCCCGAGGGGTAGTCTACTCAGCCTGTTTGGACGGTCTGACTGAGGATGAATTAAAGGGCTATCTGGCAGCGCAAGGCATCATCGCAGTGCACCAAGTGATGAAAAAAGAGAACAATGTTTCAGTCCCCACTAGTACAGTGTTCTTCACCTTCGATCGAGTGGCTCTGCTGCAAAAATCAAGGCAGGATATGAGGTAGTCGTAGTATGACCCCCCCCCCCCCCCCCCCCGGGGGCCCACAGCTCTTTTGTGGGTACGTGTGTGGCGTGCATGGGGCCCATAGCTGAAGCAGCCTTTTTTCCGCCCCAGGCTGCTTCACTTTCCCTCCCGGTTCATTCCTTTGCCCGGAGATGGGCGTCCATTGCGAGTCAAGGTGGTTTCCTGTCCTAGTTTTTCTTTTTTCCTTGGTTTCTTCCTTTCCTAACCTTTGCTTCTGTCTTTCTCTCCTTGCTGTACTTTCCTAGCCTTCCTCTCCTCCTCATTAGCCTCCACTTCGGCATTTGAGACACTTCTTTCTCTTCACTTCCTCTATTCTTCTTCTTTCCTCCCTGTGCTTCTGAAGGCTGACCAACGCATTCTCATGTGTAGCAGGTGACGGAGTAATGCGTAATTCCCTGCCCCGGGTAGACAATTAGGGCAAATACGTACCCCCTGGTAAAGGCCTGGCCCAGGGAGGGGTGATTACCCGAGCTGGTACCTTCCGAACATGTTGATTGATCCCTCCGTCTGTTCTCGGGAGGTGTGACCTGAGGTGTGAACAATCACCTAAGGCGGGTGAGCCCTCAGTGCCCCCACTAGGAAGGAGCGCGCCATCGGAGACTCCAGTAATCACGGGGGACACTTTCGCAATGACTTCCTTCTCTTCTACTGTGACTTTGACCCAAAAAAGACAGATCGATTCACCTCATCACAAGAAAACTTTGCCTAATCTTCCGAAATTCCTAGTTCTTTCTCGAACTGACGGTCAAGATTTCACTTCTGTAAATCCTTTTGTCATTCAGAAAGGTGTTGATGTGATTCCTGGCCCTGTTAAGACCTGTTCGCATCAGCACAATGGAACATTGTCGCTGGAAGCGGACAGTGCCTTCCAGGCACAAAAACTGTTACGGACTATGTTGCTACACACGTTTCCTGTCCAGGTAGAAGCGCATCGCGTGCTCAACTTGTCGTGGGGGGTGGTTTTCACGAGATCTCTTGACGGGTTATCAGACGAAGAAATACAAAACTACATGTCTGATCAGCGTGTAACAGCCGTGCATAGGGTCAATAAGGTCGATAACCAGCTGACACCAACTCGTACTGTGTGTTTGGCATTCGACAGAGTTGAAGTCCCGTCCAAGGTCAAAGCAGGATATGAAGTTATCTCCGTTCGCCCTTATGTACCAGGCCCTACGCGCTGTTTCCAATGCCATAGATACAACCACACCCGTCAATCTTGCCCCAATACAGCAAAGTGTGTCACTTGTAGTAGGGACGCCCATGAGGGCGATTGCCCACCTCCGTCCCCTCACTGCCTTAATTGCAATTGTGACCATGCTGCTTCCTCTAGGACTGCCCTGTGTATAAAGACGAAAAGGTCATTCAGCAAATTCGGGTCACGGAAAAGGTGAAAGTTGTTGCCGAGTTGGAAGCCCACTGTCCTTCCAGCAGGCACATACAGTAAGGTCCTCACCTCCACTCGACCTACTAAGGATGTGTGTACGCAGACCTGTGATTTCACTTTCGCTGACACAGTTGTGCAATCGGCCAGCCCGAAGATTTTCCGTTCCACGTCCCCGCTTCCTCCTGCTGCTTCTAAAGTTCAGTCTTCGTCAACCTCTAATAAACCGTGGGCACCTAAACAAGATGCCTGGACTTCGAAAAAGGAACTTGTCCATGAAGATTTTCTACGTACTCAGGCTTCTCAACTGTCAACTGCCTCTTCTCGCCGTCACTCTTCCAAAAGAGCCAAAAAAAAAAATAATAATAATAAATAAATAAAATAAAATAAATTCCTCTCCTTCCCTGCCGAGGCGTGACTCATCAGTCACGCCGCCCAACAGTAGTCGGCCCCGGTCATCTTCTGTCTTGCTGGGACGCACTACTGTTAGCCGGGCAACTGGTATTTTACCGGCGGAGGTCAGTTGAACCCATGGAACTCGATTCTCTGCCTCTAGACAGCGATAGCAGTGCTCCCTCGAAGTCCGGTCCTCAGTGGCCATCGAGGTGACCCCGCTTGCTTGTTCCTACTTCTCTTCTCTCATTTTTTATCATGGTGCTCCTTCAATGGAATATTCGCAGCATTCGTTCCAACCGGGAAGAATTAAAACTGCTCCTCCGATTGCACTGCTCGCTTCTAGTCTGTCTCTAAGAAACTAAGTTGCGTCCATGTGATCATGCAGACTTCCCCCACTACACTTCTGCGCATTTCGACCTGCCCCCTGTGGAAGGTACTCTAGCCCATGGAGGGGTTGTGATGCTCATTTGGGACGACATCTATTACAATCCCATTTCATTGTAAACTCACCTACAGGCAGTTGCCATCGGCATCACTCTCTCCACCTCCACCTTTTCCTTTTCCCTCTGTAATATCTATTCGCCATCATTGTCTGCCCTTACTAGGGCAGATGTGCTACACCTCGTTGACCAGCTTCCTTCACCTTTCGTGTTGATAGGTGACTCCAATGCCCACCACACCCTATGGGGCTCTCCAGCACCTTGCCTTAGAGGCTCCCTTCTATCAGACCTCTTCAACCATCTTAATCTTGTCTGCCTCAACACTGGTGCACCGACCTTCCTTTCTGACACAATACATACTTACTCCCACTTAGACCTCGTAATATGCAGTCCTCAGCTTGCACGTCGGTTAGAGTGATATGCACTTTGACACATACTCGAGTGATCATTTCCCTTGTCATCCACTTCCTGCATCATTCCCCATCTCCTTGTCCCACCAGTTGGAACATCTCTAAAGCCGACTGGGGGATTTATTCTTCCATGGCTGTTTTTCACGATCAGAATTTTTCCAGCTGTGACAGTCAGGTCGAATACCTCCCAGAGGTTATTCTCACCGCTGCCAAACATTCCATACCTCGTACATCCTCTTCTCTACGTCGCTTCCCGGTCCCTTGGTGGACTGCAGCCTGCCACGACGCTTTTAGAGCCCGTCAAAGTGCTTTACGCACCTTCCACCACCACCCGACGTTGGAGAATTGTATCAATTATAAATGATTTTGAGCGCAATGTCGTCGTGTTATAAAAGACAGCAAAACAACTTGCTGGTCTGCTTTTACCATTCTTTTAACTGCTTTACTCCCTCCTTGGCAGTCTGGGGTGGCCTACGCTGTTTATCTGGCATCAAGGTCCACTCCCCGATTTCTGGCCTGACCGTCGAGAATGCAGTCCTTGTGGACCCTGCTGATGTTTCCAACACTTTGGGCCACTCCTTTGCGGAGGTTTTGAGCTCTGCCCATTACCAGCCTGCCTTCCTCCCTCGCAAACATGCAGAGGAGGCACGACAGCTTTCTTTCCACGCTTTTAATCATGAAAGTTATAATGTCACCTTCACCATGCAGGAGCTAGACCGTGCTCTCGCCCTGTCCCGATCTTCTGCTCCTGGGCCCAATTCTATCCATATTGAGATGCTGAAGAACCTTTCTCCTGTGGGTAAG
Source organism: Locusta migratoria (assembly GCA_026315105.1). NCBI lineage: Eukaryota > Metazoa > Arthropoda > Insecta > Orthoptera > Acrididae > Locusta > Locusta migratoria. The sequence goes on along the minus strand of CM048755.1, from coordinate 74,807,825 downwards.
TGTATTCTTCTTAGCACCTATAATCGCATATGGACTGAAGGTCAGGTTCCCACAAGTTGGCGTGAAGCCATTGTTGTCCCCATCTCGAAACCAGGGAAGGACAAACATCTTCCTTCCAGTTATCGCCCCATTTCTCTGTCGAGCCGCGTCTGTAAGGTGATGGAATGCATGGTTAACGCTTGGTTGGTCTGGCTTCTCGAATCTCAATGCCTCCTGACTAATGTTCAATGTGGTTTTCGTAGACACCGCTCTGCTGCTGATCACCTTGTTACCTTGTTGACCTTCATTATGAATAACTTTCTAAGGAAGCGTCAAATGGTAGCAGTGTTCTTCGACTTGGAGAAGGCTTACGATACCTGTTGGACGGGCATTCTCCACACTTTGCACACATGGGGCCTTTGTTGCCGCCTCCCTCTCTTCATTGAAGCGTTTTTGGCGGACCGCAAGTTCCGGGTACGGGTGGGCTCTGTTTTGTCAGATACCTTTCGCCAGGAGAATGCGGTGCCACAGGGCTCTGTCTTGAGCGTGGCTCTTTTTGCCATTGCAATCAATCCGATTGTGGATTGCCTTTCAGCCGATGTTTCCGGATCCCTTTTTTTTAGATGATTTTGCAATTTATTGCAGCGCCCAGCGGACGTGTCTCTTGGCGCGTTATCTTCAACACTGCCTTGACCGCCTATATTCCTGGAGCATTGCAAACGGCTTCTGCTTCTCCACTGAGAAAACGGTGTGTATAAACTTCTGTAGATACAAGGAATTTCTTCCACGTCTCGGCCCCGTTGCTCTCCCATTCGTGGAGACAACAAAATTCTTGGGGCTAATGTTGGATCGGAAACTTTGCTGGTCTCCACACGTGTCCTACGTGGCTGCCCGTTGTGCCCGCTCCCTTAATGTTCTTCATGTCCTTAGTGGCACATCATTGGGGAGTGGATCGTACTGTCCTGCTTCACCTTTACCAGGCCATTGTTCAGCCGAAACTGGACTATGGAAGCTTTGTATACTCTTCTGCACGGCCGTCCCTTCTCTAACGTCTCAACTCCATTCACCATCAGGGATTACGCCCAACGACCGGTGCATTTTATACCAGCCCTGTTGAAAGTCTTTATGCCAAAGCTGCTGTTTTACCCTTGACCTCTCAGCGTGACATACTCTTGTGTCGGTACGCATGCTGACTGCTGTCGATGCCCAACCATCCATCTTACCCATTATTCTTTTATGACTCCCTTGATAGCCAATATCGGTTGTCTGCGATAGCCTTGCTTCCACTTGGAGTTCGGTTTCGCCGCCTGCTTCAGCGGCTCGATTTTACCCTTCCTTCCACCTTTAGGTTGAGCGAGAGCCCACTGCCACCGTGGCACCGGGCCCAGATTCACACCCACCTTGAACTTAGTTCGCTTCCCATGGAGAGCACTCCGGATTTTGTACATCACTTGAGGCTTGTCGAACTCCGTTCGCGGTTCGCCACAAGAAAAAACAAATTGCATTACGTGAAGGGCACTGATTTTGTCTGTTTAAAAAATACATTTGGGACAGGACTTAACATTGGCTCGCTTGCCACGAGGCTGGCGCTGTGGCTGTTTAAAGGAAGTACAGTGTGGCTGGACGTGGTGTGAGCTCTGGTCAACAATTTTATTATGCTGAGATGGTACACTTTCCTTGTCTCGCGTTACAGCACATATGTGCATTGTGAAAATTACTAGCTGCAAAGTAACACGTGTCGTCATAATCAATAATTTGTAGTACTTGTTCAAGTGAAGGATCAGAATACTTTTAAAATTTGCGTGGATGCACGAGTCTGACAGTCCTAGTAATCACAATCCCGTATCATTAATTTGGAATAGTACTTGCCACAGTCACAACGAAATTTACACTTCCTAGTTAATCCTTGGAGTTCAGTTACCCACTGTCTATAAGATTCTCGCCTGCCTACAACAGTTATAGAACTGAAATCTAGCTGCCGCTACATTGTGTTTGTTCATAATGGTTATTGATTAACTGCACTAATTCCTCAAATGGCACTTTTCCGGGCAAGTGGGGGGGGGGGGGGGAGTTTGACACAGAGCTGATAAGTGTTGACTCCTACTTGAGACAAGAAATAAAGAAGTAACACAGAACCTTGAATTTGATGCAGCGCTATGTGGCTTTGAAATTGTGCTAAGTATTCCGCCCAGTCCTCTACTTTATCATCAAACTTTCAGAATGACTGCCAGATTGCAGGTTGTGTGGCAGACGATTGTGCTGTTGTTGTTGGCTGTTGTGTGGTGGTGGCTGCTACAGCTTGTTTTTGACCTTCAGTGAAAGCCATCATTAAGTTAATTGGTGAATCTACTGCAGCTGAAATTGAATAATTTGTGTAAGATCATTTGGCTATGGAGATAGCAGCTGAGGTGCAAGCAATGGATTAATTGCAGCAGTATGGGTGGCAATGGGGTTAGCCACAGGGGATGGCACAGCCGTTATTTAAGCAAATGCAAAACTCAAAAATAATTCTGTAAACTAACACATTACGCCACCTAAAACAAAATTTTCCTCAAGCACTCTATAGCAAAATTCCAGCAAACACGGGCCTGAAAGGGAAACGATTAGCACAAATGTGAAAAAAAGACTTTGTCACCAGTTGTTGTGACCTTGGGTTGCTGAACTGTGATTGGTAGGTTTGAGAGGTGGGCCTTGGTTAGCGTGGATGTGGACGAGGTCTGCAAATAAAGGAAGTGATTAGTCCACAAAGGATTTATTAATATAGTGACATAAATACTCAACTTTGGTGCTTGTGTGGTACAAACTTGTTCTACTATAACATAGTTCTGCTTCGTAATAGAAGATGGTGCCAGCTTATGCATAGACAGAAGGCTGGCTCTCCTATGATGAACTTATGGAACTAGTATTCCTGGGGCTGCCTAGTACTGACTGGTACTACAATACTCTGTCTTACTGACTGTCGTGGCATATCTGGCTGAGCCCCCTTCTTCCTATTGGACTGCGCATGAAGCAGGCAAATGGATATCGAGACTGTGGCTGCCCCAGCTTCTGAAGTGTTGAGAAGCTACTTATCGCCTCTTCCTCAAGTTGCGCGGTGACTTGTGTAGACCGCCGGTGTAGTGGCAAATAGCGATGCCACAACATTCACTTTTTTCTGAGAAACTTAGGTAAAAAATAAAAACAAAGTTGTAACAACTGTGGAAAATTATATGCAGTTCTCATTATGTTCGGATTTATTTTTATCACAATTGCTATACATACAGAATACTAAGAAAAGATCAGTTCTTTTTAAAAGCATAAAGAAAAATGTCATAAAATGTTTAATATTTAAGAATGAAACTATACATTTTTTTGAAAAAAAAAAGAATAAAGTTATTGTAATAAAATGCAATGTAATTAAATTTTTGTATGTGTATATTTTGATTATTCTCTCAAAAAATTAAAAAAGAACTTCTATTAATATATGTGATTTAAAAACCAAACACTGTATAATATAACAAATTGATCTTACAACAAATAAATAACAAAACTCAGCAATAAACTGCTTCAGTACAATGAACTGGGGTCTTGAAAGACCCCAAGTGCCAAGTCATGTAACTTTTCCAACATGCCCAGCAGAGGGTTAATGAAACATTTTCATCCTTTACTTGCACCACTTTGTACCAGTTAAAAAGCAATTACAACTGTCATCCATGTATGTTTGTACAGCACATTTCCCACATTATTACCCATTAGGTTGAACATGCTCTCATAAAACTTGGAGATTCTATACAAGTGTTATGGTTTTCCAACACATGCCCCTCTTAACTAAGTGAAATGGCACAGTGGACACACTGGATGATGTTGGTTCAAATCTGCCTCTGGCCATCCATATAATGGTTCTCCATTATTTCCCTAAAATGCTCCAGACAAACGGTCTGTTTCAAAGGGCATGGCTGATTACCTTCACCATCCTAGATGAAACTATCTAAGCTTGTGCTTTGTCTGTGATGATCAAAATGTCCATGGGCCCTTAAACCCTAATCTTCCTTCTATTTACATGCCCCTCAAGACAAGTTTTACAGTCTTATTGTACAGGAAGTTATGTGCTCGTTCACCTACCTTCACAGATATTACAGAATGGAAAATGGACACTGATATTCTCTCCAGGGATCTCTTAGCACTCTTAAGAAAATATGGAAGGGAGCTACCAAAATGGGTGCTCAGTAGAGAGACCTGAAAGACGTATAGCCAAACAAGGGATTCGCGAGTCATGTTAGTAGTCTAATGTTCACCTTTATACTATCCCTTATCCTCAACTAGTATTTTTGTTGTATTTTCTGAGTCACTTCCCCCTGCGTACTGATCGGAAAAATTGCAGGTTTGAAATACGGATGCAGAATAGGAAGTGGAAAGTCGGTGATAGAAGGGAGTATAAAAGGTTTTGGACTTCATCTTTGAGGATGGAAAGGTAGAGACTGATGACCCTGTAGTTAAGTCCCATAAGCTCTACAAACATTTAAAAACATCAGATGGAAAGGTAATAGGTTTGATTTTAAATATGAGGAATATATTACAAAAGATATACATCCAGTATACAAGTCATTAAGTACCAAATTCATTGCCTATGCAGTGAGAGGGAGAAGAAATGTTGACAGGTCTGAGGGAGGCTGCCGAATGAGACTGAGTACCACTCCGTCGATTTGCAAGTGCGCACATTGCGTTAAAAGGCCAACAGAGTGCGCTCCAGCGATCATCGCATACCCGATACAGAAATAGGTACTCAGATGTTACATGGCCCCCAAAATGTGTTGGACCCTGCGGCGTGAGGCCAGGGGCGAACACATTTATTACAATTTGTATTTTACAATTTTCCTTTGCTCTTTTTCCAGCAGACATCCTCACAATAGATAGTTTTCTAAAATGATGTGACTTAACACTTGCTACAATTGACAAATAATTTTTTACAATTGTTGATAGACAATTTTAAAAATGATGTGCATACAACAAACATTCTCTACAATTTATTTTTTATAGTAGGTAAATTTTACAATATGCATGGAAAATTTATAGATTGACAGACCATTCTTTTTGTAACAATTTGCTCATCGACTGCATTTTTAATTTTTATAATTTGGGATGGAGCTGATCCAGTTGCGGAGGTGTCGTGTGACTCAGGATAAGTCATGCAGCTTGGGTTTGGTAAGATTGTCATCTGAGTAGAGCCTGTTTAGAGTTGTGCCTCGTCGTAGCCTCTTGCACATTTGCCAGTGGAACTCAGCCGTCAGGATGACGTTGAAACAGTTGTCACAGGTGTTAGAACATGAATTACACTACGAACATAACGATAGGTAGCATTTTTATGGTTTTGTGCAATCTGATGTAGGCTGCGGTACACTGTACCCAATCTACAGCCCAAATGCATACACCAAGCCCATTTACATAACAAAAAAATTCATTCACTCCACTAAATTGACACTAATGCTCCAAAATTGACTGCATATTGTCCATTGCAGTTCACTCCACAATTAGGTAATCCCAATATGCAATCACACACAGATACATATAAGAAAATTCTATTACTACAACATGTCCATCTAACACATGACGTACATCTCCATTAGGCTTTGTTATGGCCAGAAGCGGGCTTGAATACGTACTGTAAGAGGGTTCTATGATTTGCCAGCTAAGCATCCGTTGGATTTCCTTATTGACTGCCTGTCTCTTAGATCATGGAATCGCATATGTGACATTAAAAAGGTTTATGTTCAATAACACTCAGATGACACTGATATCCTCTATGGTTTTTCCTGGGATACCGCTATAAATTTATTCAATAACTTCTGCAAATCTTGAGACTGCTCCTTAGTTAGTTGCACTGATTCACAAGCTTTCTGGTTGATGCCTTCTTTAAGTTCCGATAGGTCATCATCTATAGACAACTGCAGGTCTAATTTCGCCAGTTTCGACGTGTATAGTATGTGTCTACATGTAAAATTCATCCCATGACTGACCTCCTTCCGAATCAGTTGTATCGAATATTCATTGCCAGATTGACTGAAGCGACAGTAACCACGTGAGAAGTCGATTGATGCATTTGTCCTCAACAAGAATTCAAGTCCGAGGATACAGTCAACAATGAGTGATTCCACAATTAGGAACATGCTTGTTATTGCTACACTTCCTATCGTAAATTCCAGGTGGGCTTGAATCTTAATTGATTTGGATCTAGTACCAATGGCCCCATGATTTTACAATTTCTAACTGGCAGTACAGGTACTTGTGTCCGTTCGGAGATTGTCCAGAATAATTCAGCAGAAATTACATTAATTGCCGACCCAGAGTCTAAAATAGCTGTGATGATCAGTACCGCAATATTGATCAAGATGGCAGATTGTGTTTCTTGCTCATGTTGATGACTACATGGATTGATATCTGGGAGCAGTTCTTCACGTAATTCAACACCATCGTTGAATCGCAAAAGATTTAAATCATTTAGATGCATGTCGACCCTATGCACACCCCTATCACTTGCTCCAACCGTCAATTTGGGGTTCACTGCGGTTGTTATTAGTTTTTCGTCTGTCCGTTAGCACTTTGACTTGTATTATTAGTAATCACTTCTGTGACTAGAACATTCTGTCCTCCCCTGTTGCTTTGTTGCAACATTGTGGTTTGACCTGCATTTCCCCTTGGCATATGTCCTTGCACTTGATTATCCTGATAAGGCTAAATGCCTAAGTGAAGATCTCGGCTTTTCTATCATCCTCGGTCCTTGGGTTTCGTGTGTGCTCGAATTTCCATTGGAAACTTAGTCAAAATATTTGTTATTCCTTTTTCCTGTATAAACCTTCTGTCTCTTATTTTCATGTATTAAATCAATTGAATCAAGCACAATAAGAAACTGTTCCAGATTGGTTTCTGGTACACTTACTAAATTTTCCTGGATATTATCTGGAAATCATGCATTCAAAATTCTTATTAGATCCCGATTTGAAATTGGATCCGTCCAATACCTAGTCTTATCTATGTATCTTTCAAAGTATTTGCAGAGCGTGCGCTTCTTCTAATCAAATGGTTCGGGATTAAATACTTCCCGTCGGAGCTGCTCCTGTATCGAATCGGACCAATATTTTTCGAGAAAGCGATGTTCGAATTTAGCTAGTGTATTACATCGCTTGCTCGTGTCACTTGCCCACAGCGATCCGTGATGTTGAATAAAACTGCAGATGTACTTTATTTTTTCCTTCTCAGTCCAAAAATTTGGAAGTACATCTTCAAAAGACTTGATGAACACGACCGGGTGGACTGACTTTTTATCTACTGTAAAGCACTGAAATTGGCATAGCTGTATAAAGCTTTCTTCCGCATCACAAGTAGAAAATAACTCTCTGCATGCAGCCATAGTTGAGCTATGTGGTTCACTAGTGAATACTTGGCCATGTGGTGTGTCCGTTACATCCATTTTCTTCTGTACGGCACCCACTTGCACTACTTGTTCGGCTTGCCCATCTTGCAAAGCATTACGCATTTCAGAAACTTCCTTTGAAATTGTTTCTACTCACTTCATTAAATCTATAAACTTAAAAGCATCTGTGTCGCTTGAAACGGCCGTAATAACCGATGTTTCAATGCGAGATAGTTCTTCCTTAAGCCTTTCCTTTTGCTGATCAAACTGCTCGGATATCGATTTGCCTAGAGCTATTTTCTCATTTACAAACCGTTCCGCTACCCTTTTCTCGAGCCCTTGTTCACTTTCTCGTATAGCACGACACACTCTCAAAACGTTTCATAATTCTTTTATTCAACTGTGCTTCGTGCCGTTAGAGCTTCTGACCAACTTCTACAGAGGTTGTTCATACGCGTAGTTTAAGTCCTCTACATTCTGCAACAAATTTTTCTGACTAACCTTTATGTTCTGAACGTCTGTCGTCAAAGTTACTATTGCTACAGAAAAATCTTCCTGTGCCTTGAGTACTTCGGATTTTTTTTTTCTTTTTTTCTTCTTAAGTTCTGCTTTCATTTTGACCTGATTTGCCTTCATTTCGGCCTGACCTTTCTGACTTGTAGTGCGGAAGGTATTCCTTCCTGTGGCCTAAAAGAATCACTAGCGGCATCCGAATTTTCTTTTTCCCTATCAACGTGGGGTTCTTGTACTTCTCCGTCATGTTCCTGTTCTAAATCTACAGTTAGTTGTTCGTCCACGTGCTCTCCTGAATCAGTCATTATGCTACGTAATTAGCTAGGTTGGGTGGAATATACGTGCAGTCTACTCGCTTACCGCTACACAATTTCACTTGTTGCCTACCAGGAAACCTTCACACGCAGCGTCTGCTCAGCGGCGCATTACACTTAGTGTCCACAGCACGGGCTGTCTCTTCATTGCACTTTGCTACACTACGTTCCAGTGCTACGTTCTCTACTGGTTTGCGCTATTCGCAAATGGGCTGGGTACAAGCACTAGGGCAACAAGAAAGAGTAAAGTGCTCCGCTCACTTTGTGACTTGATTGCAGTTGGTTTCCATGTATGATGGCTTGCTCTGTGACAGAAAATACGGCACACACCTTCTGGATACAGCTCGCCCCCCAGTATAACATGTGGCATGATACAGAAAGCATAGTAGTATCACAACTGTACAACAAGATGTTACAGCTCACTGGGAAAGAGTACATGTATTAATGCATTCGTAAAATACACAATTTTATCATATAGTAAATTTTATATTATTTTGCTACTACGATTAAGAAGAAAAATCACTTTGCTGTAGATTTACCTACTCACACATCCTGTCACGATTGCCACTTGTACTATCCCTTATCCTCACCTAGTATTTTTGTTGTATTTTCTGAGTCACTTCCCCCTGCAGACTGATCGGAAAAACTGCAGGTTCGAAATACGGATGCAGGATAGGAAGCGGAAAGTCGGTGATAGGAGTATAAAAGGTTTCAGACTTTGTCTTTGAGGATGGAAAGGTAATAGTTTTGATTTTAAATATGAGGAAGATATTACAAAAGATATACATTCAGTATACAAGTCAGTAAGTACCAAGTTCACTGCCTATGCAGTGAGAGGAAGTAGTAGTGTTGACAGGTCTGACGGAGGCCGCCGAATGAGACTGAGTATCACACTGTCGATTTGCAAGTGCGCATGTTGCGTTAAAGTGCCGCCAGAGCGCGCTCCAGCGATCATTGCGTACCTGATACGGAAATAGATACTCGGAGATGTTACACCTACAACATACATACCAAAGAAGTTGGGCCATCATACAAAGCAACCTATCCTGTGGTGGAATTGTGTTCCACTGGAATAAGGTACAATTAGGTGGCAACGTGTGGGGATGAAGAACAGACTGTCGGGTGAAAACCCGCAGCCTTTTGGATCATGTGGACAGAAACAGCAAACAATGAAACTGTGCAGAAAAATCTGTGATCAAGAGTATTAGTGTCAATGGGGGAGGGGTGTTCTAGTAAAGGTACACACCTACCTATTTCTTAATGTGTTATGATGTGACAAATAATTGCATGGGAGTCCTTCAGGAGGGGTGTTCAGCTGTCTCGTGCAAATCGGGGGTGTTCAGCTGTGTGGTGCAAATCGCCCAACAGGTGTAGCCCCAATCTAGTCCAGTAATCCTACTGGAAATTACCATTTAATGTGGATTTTGAACCATGTCATTCCTGTCATATCATCTCCTCACTGAGGGAGTCTGGCTGTAGTATAGGCAGACTGAAAAATTCAAGGTCTGATCAGGATTGAATCCATGATGTATTGATTTCCAGGCATGTGCCTTACTGCTAGCCTCCAAAGTTTGTAGCTCCAGCTCATAGAGCACAGGCAAGAGTTAATTGTTACCATTATGATGGCAATAAAGGCCACATACATGTCGGAAGGGAGCTTCGTGGAAGGTGTAGTTTGACTTTAGTTCAGGCATTGGAGAAAAATATAGTAACCATTTGTGTTTGTGGGAACTGTAAAATACATTGTTGACTGTTACACTCCGATTCTACAAATAATGTTGAGCCATCTGCATACAGAATCAAAAGAACCCCGCTGTGAACCACTCAACTGCATACATTCACAGAAGCGATAAAGCAATTTATAGAGGGCATCTGTAACATTAACCTGGCAAGATACTGTTGTGAGAGAAGTTGCAATAACGTACTAAAGTTTGCAATGCTGAGATTTTTCTTGGTAAAGTATCCCAAGCTTCCTACTATTCATGTTGTTTTCAGGTGAAAATCTATACCCGCAAAGTATTTCGAAAAAATCATTCTTCCGCCAAGAGCCGTATAATTTTTTTTCCCCCCTTCCTTGTTAAACTTGACTCGTTTTGGCACTTGCTGCCATCAACAGGAGATTAACAAACTAAATGGGAAAAAAATACATCATATTTACATGTTGTCACACAACATGGAGTCAAATTTATAATTTTAATTTTTATTATTTTTAATAGAAATGATACTTACAAATTGTACATCAGTTATAACAAGATATTATTTTAGTCAAATATGGCAACATCAAAATTACAAAAAGGATCACGGTTGCTTCTTGAAAATGGTCCATTTTACATCTGTTTGAAAGTAGTACTGTTCCATTTGCTTATTAATTGTTACTAATGGGATTAATGTTTCATCATAGACCATAAGATTCACAGATTACATTATTGGAGTAGATGAATGTTTCTACATCTACATACACTGCAATTCACCGTAAGGTGCGTGGCGGAGGGTACACTGTATCACTACTAGGCATTTCCTTTCCTATTCCACTCCCAAATTGAACGAGGAAAAAAAGAATACCTATATGCCTCTGTACGAGCCCTAATTTCTCTTATCTTGTCTTTGTGACCTTTACGCGAAATGTAAGTAGGCTGCAGCAAGATCGTACTACACTCAGCTTCAAATCCGGCCCTCTAAATTTACTCAACAGAAATTCACGAAAAGAACGTCGTCTTTCTTCCAGCGATCCCCAATTGAGTTGCCGGAGCATTTCCGTGACACTCGCGCATTGGTCGAACCTACCAGTAACAAATCAAGCTGCTAGCCTCTGAACCGCCTCTGTCTTCCTTTAAACTGATCTGCTGCGGGTCGCAAACACTTGAGCAATACTCAAGACATTGCCGTACAAGCATTTTATACCCGGTCGCCTTTACAGGTGAAGTACATCTTCCCAAAATTCTCCCAATAAACTGAAGTCGGCTGTCCGCCTTACTCACAACTGCCCAAGAACTCCGGGTTATAATTGTATTTTATCAATATACTAATTTCTATAGTCTTTGGTGACAAATTTATACACAATCAAGATGGCATCCATAGCAGATGGATCATGAAGGTGTAATATAGTAAAATCTGTCATTACATATAAAAATAAACATTTGTTTTTGACATTTTAGCCAGGCTTTTGTCATTATGTCAATAATAAAAACAATCATGTTGTGTGAGCCAGTATATATATAAAATCACATTCACTGTCAGATCCATTAAATTGTGTTAAGGTGCATTGTAAATATTAAAATTCAGATATGAAACATAACCATTAATTAAAGCATTAGTAAATACTAATTCATTGAACAAAATCCTATATGTTGTCATTATTAAGTTTACCTATGTTGTGTGTGTGTGCGCTCTAACTTAAACCTTGGGACACACATGGCACAGTTATTAGGTTATTAGCTTTCGTAAATCAGATTAAACCAAAATTAAGGGATGTTATCAGTGTTATTGCATTTTACAACTTCCTCTGAACTGATATCAATTTCTACTTATTGCTTCATCATAAGTTATGTCAGCAATCATTTATTCCTCAGTAATATGTACGCAAGTTTACGGACAGCACCCTCAAAAAGTTCCAAAATTCTTGCAGATCTCTGGGACTTGGTTCTTTCAATAGCCTTAATAATGCTTAATGCTGTCCTCTCGCAGGACATGGAAACGCACGTGGAGGAGGACGTGGTGCCGTTGCAGCATGGAATTCCACATTCCACTGCCCTGCGAAGCATGGAATGAAGGATTCAGCATGTTAGATTTTTGCTTCTTGGAGTGGAACGTGGCCAATGAGAAGCGACCTGGTTTTCACGTGACAAACAGAACTTTTGAGCCGCCATTTTGCAAATGGAACTCCGTATTTCGTTCCTTCTTCCCTTGTAGCGTACAATGTGTGAATATAATCTATATAAAGCATTAGAATACTGAAGAACTTTCGAAAACGTGTCATTCTAGCTATGATTTGTTACAATAAATTACTGAAAATAAAATTTTCATTGCTTTTTAAAAGTTCTCTTATTTAACGTGTGTCAGTGTTATAATTTGTATAATGTGAAAGAGTATCGTCCCTTTGCTATGGTATAACGCATTCTATCAAAGAAGTGACTTTGTGATGGTATGTCATAGATAAATCACATATTACAACAGGTTTTAGAAGCGTAGTATTTCTGAAAACCGACCCAGCTGCAGAAGTGTAGGAATAGCGTAGTTGGTAGCATAACAGACTCTTCTGTAGATTTTATGCGAGCCATTTTCGTATCTGTACACTACCGAAATGTTTTAAGTTTTTCCTTTTTTGTTTCCTTAACGTTTCTGGTCGTTTCTTGCTAATTTAAGTGTAATATCGAATATTCGTTCTTTTTAAGACAACATATTAGCATTGTGGTTAGTCACGAGCTGTGGAGGAAAAAAGATGTAAATAACAGGTTTGCATTTACACTCTTCCAGCCATTTTTAACCATTTCGTTTAATTATGGTTAATGCAACTTACTCTTTAATGTAATAAAATCATAATATCCGGTATACGATGTTTTTGATTAGAAACAAGAACGAACATTGTCCACCAGAAAATTTGTTGAGTTTTTCGTTCTAGGCAACAGGAACATATAAAATTCGAGACAGTATCATATGTCACTCTGTTTTCCCCACAGTATTTGAATTAAGTTGCAGTTCAGTACAGTGTTGGAATAGTTCAGTTTCACAGTACAATGTGAACATGGCTAGTGCGTGGTTACAGAAGCAGATGCAGTGTAGGAAGAACAGTGTTTACGTACAATACCAAAAGCAAAAATTATCACAACGAGCATTGTCGAGCTGAGGCGTTGTCCCGCGTGTATAACAAGTAAAATATACGGTCATAACCTATTATCTCCGAATATACAGAATATGTACAACGTTAATGAGCTAGTGCAAATTATGTATTTTACCACTGACAATTTTTTAAAGAATTTTTGTCAAAAGTGATTTTTTCGTAATTTTTGTTGTTATTCTCAACCACTTTCAGATACATGTACCGTCTTTGTGCACCTTAAAAAGAAAAACAAGAAAAAAAAATACAATTTCTGTAAGAGTATTGCATGCCACATGCAAGCATAAGAAAGCACTTTGTTTTTTTCCGACAATGGCTAATAGAGATACCATGTAATTTTATGCACATCTATCTTTGTAAACACAATGATTAATGCGCCAGCCCACAACGGGTGTCGGAGAGCGCTTCGGTCGCAGAGCAATCATGGGATATAGCAAATAATTTCAGAGCGTGCTGTAGCTAGGTAGACAGCACGTCTGGTCTGTGCCACATTGGGACAACACATCCCGTGTGAGGACAGCTTAAGGGGTTGTTGGGCACAGGTGTTTACATCACTTGTGTAGTTTAATACAGTCTTAATACCCCCTTACTCCAAACAAGCCATCCCCCAGAACTCCAATACGTGGAGCTAACTGACACTTTAAGGCACAGCCTTAAATCTACTACCTGTCCAAAGTACATAGTTCTATATCAACAGTTCTGAAAACATTGATCCTCATTATTTCCATCTATGTGATGGGGAAATATGCGAAATTAGTAATGATAGTTTTAATTCTGTAATTGGTTGTAGAGAAATAATGTTCTGTCCCAGAGGATGGGTTTTTGGTGTCTGGAGTCTGCATTTTAAGTGATGGAAGGCTTACTCCAGTGATAAGTTCATGTAATGTATTATGCTTTATTGACACCTGGAGCAGCTTAAACCACAACAAAATATTAATCATTTTTAAATTATTAAGAGAAAAATTACTCCTCTCCCTACATAATTCAGGTGACACGTATAATTTGCGTTTTAACTGTGGCATCACTCCTGAGATACGGCGTTACTTATCCTCGGGGTAAGGCTACACTCTGGCGGTATAATGTAGCACAGCTTTAGTTCATATGATGAAAGTACTGCATTCTTGTTTCATTTAGATCAATGAGTGAATAGCCCAGTCAGCTAAAGCACTCAAGTGATCGAAAGAATAATGACACAGTTGAACTGAGAAAAAAAACTTACTGTTTCCACTTGAAAAGAAAGAGTAATTCAGACAATGTACAAAGCTGCAACAGTGTTGAATGTTCTGATTCAGTTGCTCTCTTATACTGGTTTCACTCAAAAAATGAACAAATGATTCAACAGATTTATAAAACTGAATGGGTCGATTGTTTTCCAACACTGTAATGAATTGGTTGTTCCCATCATTGTTGCACAGTGTTAAAGGCCCACTGTCACAGTGACACAGGTGCCCGGATGTCGAGGTCATGCACATACACTCAGATTCACAGTGGATAAATATGGCTGTGGCTAGTCTGGGGCCTATGTTAAATGTAGGGGAACTCGAATGGCATTCTAGTCATTGTTTTGTGTGTGTTCTTGGGATTCTACTATCTGGTTGAAGTCGTCCACTGTGGAAAAAGTGTACAATCCATAAGAGAAAGTTCTACTGTGTCATTGAAGATAGCAGTTGGGATTTGTCCGATCAGATTGCTTCACAGCAACCAATAATCTGGCCTTTTAAGCACCACATGCAATGGCTCATCCATGTGCTTACTGACAGTTGTGCTAATGGTGCTTCAATAATTGAATGTAACTCAGTTTGGAGTTTGTTGGAGGGAAGACTGAATGTGTAATTGGAGATTTCATTATGTGCGTGAAGAGAGATGGTCCACTGGTGAAATTCAGTGAGAGAACCATTCCTTTAGCTGGCTGATTGTTCTTACTGAAGTTGTTTGGATTACAACTATTTCACCCATCAAATATTAGGTCATAGAAGCATAAATGGTCCCTGCCTGTGATGATTTAGGTGACATCCGCTGCACAAAAACTTTCACAAGCACTTATTTTTTCTTAAAGTGAAACAATTGTATAGTACGTTTTAAATTAGTTGCGACTTTTGATGTTTGACTGGCCGTGGGTGACGTGACATTGTTACCTTGGGAACACCAATAGTGAGCCAGGATTTCCGACCCCTCCTCCACCAGTTCGGCTGCTAAGGTGCCCCTGTTCCACGTCGTGGCTACGTCATACCACGGTGTGGTGTTCACTGTTGTCTTCTCTATGTCAACAGGGAATGTTCTCTTTCCGGTATTGTTGTGTGGGTACTGCCAATGAATGTTTCCCTGGCGGTCAGCTCTGGCGGATCACTATAAAAGCACGCCAGCTGGCGCACTCGGCACGCACTGTCAACCGAGCACTCCTCCGCTCGCTCCACACCTATCTGTTAACTTCACAACTAAATGCACTGTAGGTTGCCAGAAGGAGCTTTTCACTGCATTGAGATCAAATTCTGTGTGTGCCCTCCACTGCCTGGAGCAGACTTGGTGGGATGTGTGTATAGCTTGACTTCACATAAAAACGGCAGCTTAGTGTCTTTGTCACCACTAGGCATTGTAGACTGTTACATAGTTGTTGCTCGCAAGATCTGTCTGGTGCTGTTACCCTTTCTTTTTTCATCAAATGGCATCTGAAACAGTGTGCCTACTTCTCACAGCCTCTCATATCACACGGTGCTGTGGAAGAATCTATAGTGTATCATTCCTGTGCCAGTAATCTGAATCACTCTTAGTCAGAATGAGTTATGCACGGTTATGTATAGTTACAGTGCTCACATAATACTAGGGGCGGAAAGCTAGCTTGAGCCAGATGTCAGTAGCAGTGAAATCCTAAACTCAAAGTGGTACATATACTACAGAGAGAGGTTGAACAATGAAGGGGAGGCATGTTTATAGCGATAAAGAATACAATTGTATCGAGCAAAATTATTCCATGGAATGCGAAATAATTTGGGCAAAAGTCAGTGTGAAAAGTGTCACAGACATGGTCATTGGAAGTTTTTGTAGGCCACCTGGATGAGCAGAAGCAGCAGCAGTAGTGGTGGAACATCGAATGGAAAACTTGGAAAAGTTTTGTCATAGATTTCAACTTACTGCCTATAAGGCAGGTGGCAGGGACAGAGAATCAAGCAGTATTGTTGTAAGTGCTGTATCCAAAATTACTTCGAGCGATTAGGGAGCTGACTCCTGGAGATAAGGTGTTAGACCTGCTGATGACAAATACTCAAACTTTGATTTGGTTAGTGTGGATCAGAGAATCAGCGATCATAAGGTCCTTACAGCACCTGTGAATACAGCTGTAAATAGACATATTCAGCAAAAGTAAAAAGGGTCAGATTTCAGAGTACTTTCCTGCTTAACACAATAGTTTCATCTCTGCCGGTATTGAGCAACTGTGGACGAAATTAAAGTGCACCATATCATACACTTTAGATAATTATGTGCCACATCCCCTTCAAAATATCATCATCAACAACAACAACATGTGCCACATAAAACTGAGAGATGGGAAAGATCCACCATGGTTCAACAGTTGATCTAGAAAACTGTTACAAAGGCAAAGAGAACATCACCACAAATAGAAATGTATTTGAAATATTTAAACATTTGTACCATTTCAGGGCATTGAAATAAATCCAATTTCAAAGTTGAAAATTTGTGCTGGAATGGGATTTGAACCTGGATTTCCTGCTTTGCGCCAGCAGTTGCCTTAACCAATTTGGCTATACAGACACACTTTCCTTCCAACCCAAATTTTCAAGTTTTATCACACTACAATGGTGGTGTACCCTGGCCTATTCTTTCAGACATGTACAAAAAGAACAGACACCATTTCAATAAATATAAATGTGGCCAAAGTCTAGCAAATAAGTTAAATAATGCCAAAAGTAGCATAAGGGCAGTCATGTGAGAGGCATTCAATGGTTTTGAGACCAATGTTTTGTGCACCGACTTGGCAGAAGATCCTAAGAAATTCTGATCATGCATCAAGTCTGTAAATGGGTCGAAACCAGGTATTCAGACACTGACAAGAAGGCTGTGTCCTTTGTGAGCGTCAAAAGAGAGTGACAGCGCTCAACATACAGTTACGTGACACTGCAGCTATAACCGGTGACATGGCTGTGTTTCCTGCGTGAGCTTAACAGCTTCTCACTAACAGATGGCTGTTTCTAAAATTTGACACCTGTAAACTGTAGAATAATGATAGCTCCCTAGTAAGGCAATAGTTTTATTTACTTAAGAAAATAAGGCATAAAGAGTGCTGTACAAAGTGGGGAATGCTCGGACTATTTCATTCATAATGTCAAATACAATAATAAACTATGAACGTCACATACAAAATTCTTCGAAAATACGATGACGAGTACAGATTCTTTCAACTATATTGTCAATGATGGTAATGTTTTAATGATTATAAACCACGTACGAAATGAGTCTTATTGGAAGACGACACCAAATCATTTAATTCTGCTTGTGTATACAAAAAGTCAACATAACGTAGGGGTACAAACTGGGCTACCAAGTTGTAAGTTTTGCGGTCACTGGTTGAATTCCACTTCCATCTTATATTTTAATTCCTATAATTACAACCCTTTCACCCATTACATGTCAAAATTTTTATATATTCTCTTTGCAAAAGCCACAAATTATTTTCTTAAGTTTTTACCAATATAGTTCACCTTTAATTGCAAACACACACATCCCACTGTACCAAACACATTAAATGCCTACTGAAATATTATATGAAGATATTTTACTCCTAAACTTAACTTTACACGCATCTTGTTTGACATCTCTCTCTCTCTCTCTCTCTCTCTCTCTCTCTCTCTCTCGTTTGTTGTTACTGCAAATGCATAAATCATAAAAATGCAAGTAATTGTTCAAATCACATTCATCATGGTATAAAGCCAACTATCACTCAGAATAAAGATACATAAGACTGACATATTAGAAACAATTCTAAATTTTAAGTTCAGTTGTCTATAAAGCGCAAAAGAAAATTTATGAACTAGTTCTTTTAGGACACTTCTTATCCTAATCAAAATTCTTAATTATATGTACAACTGCAGTTTTATATTCTCTTCTTTCAGAAACAGTTGGAGTTTCATAAACTTCGGGGATTATTAGCTCGGAGAATTCCTCTGCAAGAGACAGTTTTTAACGAACCTCAACACTTTGTAGCGCGTGTGACACTGACAAGATTGAGCCGGATGGAATCTCAAACACAAACCAATGTCGCATCTGAGACGCAGCCCAGCAAATGTCACTCACGTAGGCCAGACTCGTAACCATACACATGATTGAGATTTATCACACACTGTTGCTTGCCTTTGTTGCTCATGTATGACACGGCCTAATGGTGTTGAAATGTAGGATGACACACAAAATACTAAATGTCTTTTTCCAACAGAGGAAGATTGCACAATAGTTCCTCCTCTAAACCCCCATGAATGACAAAGTGGCAGATATTGAAGAAATTGCTGAATAGAGGAAAGGCTACTGTACCCGATGGGAAACCAATTCGATTTTACATGGATTATGCAAAGGTATTTTCGCAGCAGTGTACCAAAGTTCTCTAGAGGAGGTTGCAAGGATTGGATAAAAGCACAGGTTAGTGTCCAATACAAGAAGAGTCAGATCAGATGCACAAAACTATAGGCCCATATCTCCAACATCAGTCAGTTCCAGAATTTTGGAACACATTTTACGTTCGAATATTGTGTTATTTATGAGGACTGGAAATTTCTTTTGTACTACTCAGCATGGTTTCCCAAAAGCAATGATCATATGAAACACTGCTCACGCTATTCATTCACTATATCCAGAGGTCAGTAGATACATGATTGCAGGTAGACACCGTGTGTCTCGACTTCCGCAAGGGGTTCAGTACTGTTCTGCACCGTCGCCTGATGAACAAAGTGGGAGCATATGGAATATCAGATTAATTGTATGACTGGCTTAAGGTGCTCCTAGCTAACAGAAAGCAGCATGTTACTCTTAGTGGAGAGAGGTCCTCAGACTGTAAAGTGATCTCAAGTGTGCTCCAGGGCAGTGTTATAGGACCATTGCTTTTCACAATATGTGTAAACTAGCTGCTCCCCGCGGTGTTACCTGCGGTTCAATAGTCAGACATTATAGTGCCAAGAAAGGGCATAAATACTACATGACTGTTTGCAACATTGTTAGCACAGAATATATAATTGTCTTGGAACGGATGGAGAGCCAAAAATCTATTGCAATACGTCCCTGTAAAAGACGTTTCGAGACTTCTTGTTCTCAGAGTATACGTAGAGATTTCTAGCTCTCGATACACGGGAGCAGCCTACGTAGAGCTGTCCGTGCGAGAAACATGGGGTGGCCACATGAATACCTGCCACTTTTAATGTTTGTCCTTGACTCTTGTTTATAGTAATCGAGAAGGCCACTTTCAATGGAAACTGTAAACGGTTAACCTGGAATGGCAAGTTTGTTTGGTTGATGGGAATTCGTGGTATTAATACAGTCTCTCTCTTGGCTCCACCGGTGATGATGGTGGCCTGCACGATATGCCTTCTCAGGTCCGTGATGCGTAACCTGGTGCCATTGCATAATCGTGGTGCATCCAAGTTACGCATCAATAAAACAGGCACACCCACCTTCAGCTCCAACTTGTGGGATGGCACCCCTGACAGTAAGTAACTACAATAACAACAATACAGTAATCGAAAACAAATGCCAAGTAAAGGAACAAAATAAACAGCAAACCTAACGGAGAAATGTAACGAAATAAACAAACCTAACGGAGAAAAGTAAAGAGATAAAAAGAAATCTAACGGAGAAACGAACTGTTGAGATCCTACAAACGCAAAGCGAACCAACAAAAGAACTAAATGCAAACGTTTGAATGCTATAAATAATCTAAATCACCAAAGAAAGTATTATTCATTGAAATCCAAAGAGAATACAATTTTAAAGAATTACGATAACATCACAATGTTCGAACATCTATAACGTTTCATATGTTAACGGCAGCGTGCCGCCTGCCATCTGTTGAGTGCATTTGCTACTACTTTCGTTGCAGTTTACGTACGCTATTTATACGTGGCATTTCACGCTTTGTACACAAAATAGGGCTTGGTATCTAGATCCCAATCTACACAAAACGTCAATGTTTTTTCTTGTCGTGGTACTTAGAGCATATTTTATTTAAAGTCTTCAATTTATATACATACTTCCTTCATTTGTTACAACAAATGAAAATGAATGCGGCATAAACACCAACATTCAGATTTCTTGTGTATGTAATTATATATCAGTTAAGCCGTTTAGGCAGTATCCAAGAATCTTTTTGTATATTCTAAAGTAAAAAAGATGACAATAACAAAGAAAAAAAATTTGACTGTAGCAGGACCCGAACCATTGCCCAGAATAACGGAAAATCTATTACTTTACGTGTTAACCCCCGTGGCTAAACATGACATACCCTATAATGCCCTTCTGCTCTTGTATTAGAAGCTTCTTACAACCGATACGTATTTCTATGGATATATTTCAAATAAATAACTTGTAATAAACATTTTGAAAAGTAGCCTATGTCCTAATCCAAGACATAAGAAATCTCTATATGAAATTTCATCTAAATCAGTGCTGTAGTTTTAGCGTGATGCGGTAACAAACATAGACTTTCGCATTTATAATATGTATAGGATTACCGAATTGATAACATCAGAAGTTCAATTAGGCTTTTTATGGTGATAATTTAGTTTATCAAGAAGTCGCAACACTGGAAGAGGGTAGTGAAATGTAGGAGGATCTGCAGTGTATTAATCCAGGGAATGGCAATTAAGCCTCAACATAAATAAGTTCCTATCGCCATAGGAAAGGGATTTGAACGGGTAATGCAGCTGTGGCGAGAATGATTTCAAAGTTTGAAGCCACGGGTTTTTTAGATGATAGACCCCGTAGTGGCTGACCGAGCACAAGGCGTAATGCTGCTGAGACAGTTCAGGAAGAAATGGAGAATGTAGGGGGTTCGTCTATGCACGGTGCTCGTGCAGTCGCACGTCACACCGGCACTCCATACACTACTGTTTGGTTGGCACTTAGGTGTACCTCCGAAGCTATCCTTACAAAAATCCATCGGCATCATGAACTGTTACATAGCGATTTAGTAAAGTTGAGGGAATTTGCAGTGTGGGCATTTCAAAAGATGATTGGTTGAGTAATGTGTTGTGGACCGACGTAGCTCATTTCACGCTCAGAGTGTCTGTCAACGGCCACAACTGCAGAATTTGGGCTACCAAAAATCCTAGAACTGTCGTGGAAACTCTATTGCACAACAAGAAAGTCACAGTATGGGTTGGATTTACCACATCTACTGTTATCGGGCCTTTTCTCTTCGAGGAACTGCATGATTCTGGTTTTGTAACTGCTACAGTGACGGGTGAGAGGTACGCCTATATGTTATAGAATCGCATCATCCCCAGCCTGGCTGATGACACCTGCTGGAACAAACGATTTTTATGCAGGATGGCACTCCGCACCATATTGCTAGACGCGTGAAAGATCTCTTGCACGCGTCGTTTGGTGATGATCGTGTGCTCAGCCGCCACTTTCGTCATGCTTGGCCTCCCAGGTCCCCAGACCTCAGTCCGTGCTGTTATTGGCTTTGGGGTTACCTGAAGTCGCAAGTGTATCGTGATCGACTGACATCTGTAGGGCTGCTGAAAGACACATCCGACACCAATGCCTCACCATAACTCTAGACATGCTTTACAGTGCTGTTCACATTATTCCTCGACTACAGGTTTTGTGAGGAATGATGGTGAACATATTGAGCATTTCCTGTAAAGAAATCATCTTTGCTTTGTCTTAATTTGTTGTGCTAATTATTGCTTTTCTGATCAAATGATTGGATATTTTTTGACCCCCCCCTTTTTTTTTAATAAAACCCCGTGTCATTCCAACCATGAATCTCAATTTTTACCTCTATCTTCATTATTTCCTGATTTATTAAGTTTTGAAATTTATATTGACTTTTTGAATACCCGGTATATCTCATGAAGCAGCCACAAGGATAAGATCATAAAGATTAGGGCTCACCGGTGGCATAGAGGCTATCGTTTTAACCATATGCAACTGGAGTAGGAGGAAGTGACAATGGTACACAAAGTACCCTCTGCCACACATCATGATGTGCCTTGAAGTGTATGTCTGTAGATGGTGTCAAGTATTCAAATATTACATCTGATCATTGTTGATCAGTTTGTCTCCAGCACTTAAGAGACGTGCGAGTAGTATGCATTAATTATTACTGTGGCTAGTCTTGCATCTAGTTCACAGAGCTGTTTCTGTGAAGAAATTTTGCTGTAGTAGTACTTTAGCATCCCTGCTGCATCTGGCCTGTGAAAGGTTTGTGGTTGCCTCCTGGGTCAGTCACAGTTACTATCAGGCAGAACACTTTGTGTGTTGATTTTTGTATTATTATTATTATTTTCTAGTTGTTAATACTGCAGTTGGTAATGTAGATGTAGGTGTCAAGTTGCAGCGATCTGCAATACTCGGTTTTTGACAAGAGGCACCTTAGTGTAACCACATTATGATGAGAACACTGACAGTGAGATCATAACACTAATGGTGTGAGACTAAGCTGCAATCCAATAATTTATTTTGGATCTAGTATGGTGATGTGGTATTGATTTCAGGGTAAGTATCCATGTTTGATGTGAACCATTGTGGATTCTGAAATCTTGTCATTGGCAGTGGTAACATTAAGGATCTTTTGTCTGTTGTTCTATCACACTCTGTGTCTACAATTTAACTCTAGTATAATGCCCTGTTACAGAAGCCTCCTAAACATTTTGAGCTAATTTGTGAGACACTGTTGTTATAGTAGAAAGTGGTGTTGACAGTATTTTAAGGGCATTAGTATGTAAGTTCTAAAAATAAAAATGAAGTTTACTGAACAAGGAAAAAATTGCTTTGAGGAAAATGTACTGAACAAAGCTTCAAATATTAGAGGAATTTAAAAGTTGGTGCACACATGACAGTGGACCATTTAATGCAGATTGCCCTGTTATAATCACACAGAGAAATATATAGATTGTGGTATTGTTATGGGGAAGCCATGGAGCAAAATAAAACCACCTCCGTGGAATGAAAACAGCAGTGTGGGCTACCTTCTTTCATAAACTTCTGCATGTTACAACCCATGTAATGTATCCTGCCCAGCTGGCGCTGAGATACGGAGTGGCTACCAGAAACCCATTATCCAAGGCGAGGTCTTCAACCAGTTACTGCTTTCCAATTTGCAGTAATGGCAGTTGTAATAGGGAAGAGTGTGTGTGTGTGTGTGTGTGTGTGTGTGTGTGTGTGTGATAACACTCTACAGACAACAAAAACCACCATATAAACTTCTGTGACTGATGGATGATTTATTGACCCTGCCGTGCACACGTTCACCATAGTAAACAAGGGACATGTCGATCCAGGGCATAAAGTTGTCGTGAATTTCATTCTGTGTACTCAGTTGTACTGTAACTGACTCGCTAATAAGTGCTTGAACAATATACATGCATGTCAGCATTTGAGAAACCAAAACTCATTTTATTGACACCAGACACACATGCAAACTTCAGAGAACACTCAGTTTTAGAAAAGTTAAAATTTCTCATATAGGTACAAAAATGACAGCAATGGGTCCTGTGCACCTCTCAAACTCCTGGGCCAAAGCCTCTCTCTGTTGCAGATTTCTTCATTTGTGTCAAGTACAGCTTTCTCAATATTATCTTCACTGACAAAGGAGGGAAGAGCAGTTTTGCCTGTTTGAGCAGCCACTTTTGAAAATTCATTACCAGATTATCAGTCAACAGTTAAGAATGGCTTTTACATATTTTGGAATAATATTTTGATATAAACAATCCTTGTTAAACTTAATAATCAGATAATTGTTTCAAATATTAGTGCAGTTGCTGACTCTCGCAAATGATTGTTGACTATAGTAGTAATAATGTTCCTTCATGGGGTTCCGGTTGTGGAACGTACTAGTCATCGACATTGTGTCTCAATCCTTCACCAAAACGACGTCAATGTTGTCAGGTTCATCTAAATTTGGGTGTTGCAAGAGAAAACTTCAATGTAAGATTTTAAAAAAAAATTCCTTTTTACACAGATGCCCACGTGGGTTCTATGCGGATTCCAACCACTTTTTTGACAAACATTGGAAAAAATATAAGGGTTACTTACCGACTGGATTGTTGCAGTTTTGCCAACGTCTCGAGCACTACAGAGGAGTACACTATTTGAGGAGGGGGTCGTGGGAGGCAACGTGGTGACTGGGGCTATGCTCAGCTTGTACTGAAAACAAGGTTAGAGGTGTAAGTAGCATAAAAAACCCGTCAGTGTTTTGAAGCACTACTGCGTTCTATTGGACACAGAAAAGGAAGTCTGTGTTCCTATGCTGTACATATGTAATTAACGTGCTTTATTTTACTTGCAACAAAAATAATACCCAGAGAAAGTAACTCCAAAAGTTCTGATTCACAAATTAAAATATTCCCAAAAGAGCTATTCAAATGTTGTAAGCATTCCATGTGCTTAAGATTGTTATTCTTTGAGCTACACTGTTTATAAAACTGACAGTTCTTTTTCAAAATTCCTCCTTGTGCCCACAAACCAGTCTCCGTAAGGTCAGATGTTTCAGGATATTTCATACAGGTAATGGGTGTGGTAGGAGTGCAGGCTAAATAATAAAGTGAGGGCTGCTACCAAGTCAGAACCTTCTGTAATTCCTACACAGAGAAGAAGATACCTTGCTGTGAAATAGTTAATTTTGTAGTAATTAGCAGAGGGTCATTTTGCTACAGTGATTATAATTTTCACAGTGCATTATTAGTCTGCATGTGACACAGCTTCCCAAAATCATGTGGACAATACCTGCCCTGGTCATTACAGCTTCTTTGCGAAATTGTGTCAACTAGATGGCATGAACTTGAAATCCAAAATGTGGCCTGCTGCTACTCAAGATTATAGCCCTCTAATCTGTCTGTCAAATTCTTATGAAAGTGTAACATTTTTCAGGCCATAAAAAGTTTTTATGTGGCTTGAAATAGTGTATGATTTATCCTGCGTGAAATAAAACTTTGGGTTTATAATGATTGTGGTTTTAAATATCAGCTACCCAAAGGAAACAGTTGTCCTGTTCTTTAGTAGGGGACAAGAAATAGCTACATATACGTACATACTCTGCAATCGATGCAAAGGTGCATGGTGGACGGTAGTCAGTATCACTACTAGTTACATGCTTTCCTGTTACACTTCCATATAAAACAAGGGGAAAAACAAATGCTTGTATGCATCTGTACAAGCCCTAATATCTCTGATCTTATCTTTGTGGTCTTAACGTGAAATGTAGGTTGGTAACAGTAGAATCATTCAGCAGTCCACCCTCAAATTCCTGCCGGCCGCAGTGGCCGAGGGGACTGCGGCACGCCAGTCACGGTCTGCATGGCCACTACGGTCGGGGGTTCGAATCCCCCCTCGGGCATGGATATTTGTGCCGTCCTTAGTGTTAGCTAGTTCATAAGTAGTTTGTAAGTTTAGGGACTGATGACCCCGTAGTTAAGTCCCATAAGGTATACAAACATTTTCAACCCTCAAATTCCGGCCCTCTAAATTTATTCAACAGTGTTTCTCAAAAAGAACGTCACCTTCCCTCCAATGTCTCCCATTTGAGTTCTCAAAGCATTTCAGTAACACTCGCGCATTGATCGATTCTACCAGTTACAAACCTAGTCGCCCGTCTCTGAACTGCCTCCATGTCCTCCTCTAAACCAATCTGGTGGGGATCCCAAACACTTTAGCAGTACTCAAGACAGGGTTGTACGGGCGTTTTATATTTGGTCTCCTTTACAGATAAATCGAACCTTTCAAAAAACTTCTCGCAGTAAATATGTCAACCATTCGCTTCCTCCCCCTCAGTCTGTCTTTATAAGCTTGTACCGTTTGATATTGATGTGTAGCATTAGGCCTAGATATTTGATGCTACTGTCAAGCAGCATACTGCTAATTTTGTATTAGAACATTACGGGATTGTTACTACTGCATTTATAAAATGAAAGAAAAAGATAAAGGTTGTAAATGTTTGAAGTGATATGTTGCTGTAATGTAAAGCAATTTCTTGTGAAGATAATTAAATATTTGTTTCACAACTAGGAAACTGCCCAGGCTTCACACAGATAGCAAAGCATATATGCATATATTATTTCTTTTTTTCTTTTATAGTACTATATTTGATCCTGTTTGAGGCAAGTGTGGATTAATAGAGTACTAGGCTTTCTTTTGTCTTCTGTTGTGATTTTTGTCTTTTGAGTCTGTGTGTTTTTTATCTTTTTGCCCTGATTGATCAAAAGTAAAGCATTATAGAGGAAAACAGGCTGAGAGAGTAAAAATTACATATTTGACATCAGTATTACACATAAGTTCCTGATTTTTATTACAGTCTGATTGACAAAACGGCACAAGCATCATATTATGAAATAATGAAGGCATTTTCACATGTACAGTTGTGTTTAAAAGTCACTGAATGTATAGATTTTTCTAAGAGTTTTCTTTGATCTATTGTGCTGATTGTTGCTCGCCATATTCATCCACTGCTTCACACCATAATGAAATATACACTTAAACCTACTCCATGAAAACCATATAAAATTTTTTCAGTTGTTCTATCAAGGACACACACAATGGAAGGACTTTGTTTTATAATGTGTGTAGATGACCAGTTTCCACAGAGGTGTGTGTGTGTGTGTGTGTGTGTGTGTGTGTGTGTGTGTGTGTGTGTGTGTGTGTGTGTGTGTGTGTGTGTGTGTAGAGAGAGAGAGAGAGAGAGAGAGAGAGAGAGAGAGAGAGAGAGAGACTTGTTGAAGCCTTTTGTCAGTTTGCGCAGTACATCTACCCCTGAGATATTGTAACCTTTCTCATTCCCGAGGTGCATAATCTTTCCCATTCCCCTCCTTTCCTTTCCTACCTCCATATCCTCTGTGGCTTCAGGGCCTAATTGTGTCCTTAGGTTTCCCTTGTGTCGTTGCCTGTTGTTAAAGAAGACTAAAAGAATCACGTAGATAGGGAAGCTGTGACGTTGGCCAGTCACCTAAAACTATCTGTTTTAGCCTATTTGTAATACGTACAATACTTTATAAAACTGCAAATTATATTGAAAGTTTTGTTGTCTTATTGTGGTTGTTTTTTCTTAGAGGAAGGACCGAAGGTTAAGTTGATATACTACCTGACATCTCTGCTTTTCCCCAAAAGTGGACAGAATTTTCATAAGTCATAGGGTATGGTAGGCCATTGACTTTTTTTTAAACATGGGAACAGTGCACACAATAGCACAGTGACATAGAAAAAAATTACCTTCAACAATATTCCAAGCATGCATGCAGTTTACATAACACCATTACCATTCACAAGAAACTAGTGTGCGTCGACCAAAAATACTTGAAAAAAACTGCTACCCCCTAGCCATCAGATATGCATTTATGAGAAGCCATTCAGTCTCGCCACATACAAATGTAGAAGACGAAGAAGAAAGTACACACACAACACAAATCACAAATAAAAAAAGTTCGAATTCAAGATAGTATGACATACGTCCATTGTATTTATAGTTGAAATATAGTGAATGTATCTACTATATCTGTAGGGTCCAATGTGTGAACAGTACCCTTACAACTGTTTCAATTATCAAATAAAAATGCCCCGTGATTTGCCACCTCTCTGTTATTCATTGATGGTATCTTCTAGATTTTTAACCCATTATAAAGAAATCCTTCACTTTTTTCCTTAAGAATGCCATGTCTGCTTCGTTACATACTTCTCAGCTCTGTAAATTAAAATCCTATCTTCAAAACCAATGTCTTCCACTTCTTTGGCCTCATAAAAAAAAAAACTTTTTTCCATATCACACACATCATTCGCCAACAGTTTTTAACAGTCAGAAAGTTCCTTTCATATTATAGTGACACCTTCCATTCACAAGGGTTTTCGGTTACCAACAAACTGAAAATTGGTCATTGACTGGTAGTCTACTTGCGGTACTTCATAAACTCGACACTTGTTTGGGAATTTTGACCATCTTCCATTGTGATATGAAGTAAAGAATATCTCAGATAAAATCATACTCTTTCCACAAAGTAACATCCTAATAGCCACCCTAACCCCATAATTTCCTAGTGCATTCATTTGCCATTTGTGCTGATAATGCTACACCACATTGGCCATATTCCTGTGGACAACTTGGGTATAATACTTTTGCATTATCCACAGGTGACCAGTTTCCTTTCCTCATTCTTTATGTTTTGATGATAAGACTCGTTGTCAGTTTAGAGAAGTAATTCTAATATTTTTTATCTGTTTGATAGAACTGAACCTTTCACTTTCATCTTGTATCTACGGAACTAATTTAGTTTTCTGCAATCTTTGTTCACAGGTCTTTTAATGTCTGAAGCAGTTGTGAAGCAGCCTCAATGTTACAGGAAAAACAACAGAGTTTTGCCGAACCCTGTACAGCCTGCAGCACATTCAGAACATACCTCATTTCAGTTGGAGGATCACACTAACAGTGGTATAATGGAGGAGGCTACAGGTGCTGCAGTTGAACATACAACACACAGTCTCAGAAGTACAACAGCTCGCTCTCGCAGGTGGGATGCATCGCATACTCCTGTAGAAGGAACAGCCACAGCACATGCATTAATGCCAAGAAATGTTGCACAACGTACCCGTACCAGAGTGTCACAACCACCACGTGGACGAGTGCTTGATGATCTTTCTGGGCAAGGTATTCCTAGAGAAGTTCGTATTGTTCACCGGCCACAACCACCACGAGTATCTGATGATCTTGCTGGGCAAGGTATTCCTAGAGAAGTTCGCATTGTTCACCGGCCACAACCACCACGAGTATCTGATGATCTTGCTGGGCAAGGTATTCCTAGAGAAGTTCGTATTGTTCACCGGCCACAACCACCACGAGTATCTGATGATCTTGCTGGGCAAGGTATTCCTAGAGAAGTTCGTATTGTTCACCGGCCACAACCACCACGAGTATCTGATGATCTTGCTGGGCAAGGTATTCCTAGAGAAGTTCGTATTGTTCACAGGCGTATGGAACAGCATAATTCACTACAAAGATCTGATAGAGATACAGTTATACCACAACCACCTGTCAGGGGGAGAAGTGAATCTTCTTTTCAACAAGGGGATATGAGAGCCACTCGCAGTCAGATTATGGATGGAAATGCCTCTAACATTCGTCGTACTTTGGCAAGTGGCAGGCAAGGACGTAGTGTGGTAAGAGATGTACCCTATACTCGTGTTCGAGTAGCAAGTGCCCCTCGCAGTCATGCAAGAGATGCAACTAACACTCGTAGCCATGATAGGGAGGTGAGTGCTCCTGCAGCTCGTGGCAGAGAGGCAAACGGTATAGCCAGGAATGCTAGAGAAGAGAGTGCCACACGTGAACATCGTGATGTGGCCGGTGATCGTCAACCGTGCCCGAGGCTCAGGCATCGGAGTCATGCAAGAGAAACAAACATACCTCATAGCCACAGTGGGGAGGGAAGTGTCCCTATAGCTCGTGGCAGAGAGGCAGATGGTCCAGCCACAAATGGCAGAGGAGCGAGTGTCACAGATGAACACGACGAGACAACTGCTACTCGTCAACCTTGTCCTAGGCTGAGGCCTCGAACAGACCAGCAGCATAGACGAGGTACACGGAGAAACAATTCAAATGAAGAAAGGGAGCCTTACTCACTTAGACCGAGAGTAGAACGACCAACTTACACTGCAAATACTTTAAGTCGTAGAAGAAATCGGCCAAATTGGCGGACACAATTAAGAACGCAGATGAGGCAGTACATGGATGAAATTTTTGCTGCCTATGTTAATGCAATGTTATTTGGAAATCAGAAACGGGAGGTCAAGGACCTTCCAGAAGTTTCAGTAAGTGAGGAACAAGTTCTTTCAGGGCTAAAGTGTTCAGTGTGTCTGTTAGATTTTGTACTAGATGAAGTAGTTTATAAGCTACCTTGCGATCACATATACCATAAAAACTGTATAATACCATGGCTTGAGCAAAATGATAACTGCCCAATGTGCAGAAGGCCTGTTGAAGATGACGACGACGACGATGATGATGAGTCTGGTGATGATGATATTCTTCCTGAGGATGATGATGATGGTGATGGGGATTCAAGTAACCAAAGGGCTCGTTTTCGAATCGTAGTAGGAGATGCTGATGTCACTGTTATTGCTCATGACAGTGCTAATGAAAGTTCTACAGCTTCTGATTCTGATTTTGAATTATTTATGAATGCTGATGATTTCTGAAGCTGTTCAGTATTAAGACTGATTTATCCATTGATTATGTGTCACATGTTTGTGTACTCTTCATGGAAATGTAATTTCATCAGTTCCCATTACAGGCAGTTTGGCTACTGTCACATATATAGACTGAACATTTTCACGAGGATTTTCAAACTTTTTACTTCTAAGTGTTACAGTGTGAAACATTTTGCATACAGTAGTTTTACAACAGCTGTTATTGGATTCTGTTCAGCATAACATTATATATATACCAAGGCTTCAGTAATGTATAATTAGTGATTTCCACCCCTTGTCTCCCCAATATATTCACACTGAGAAAGAATTTTTGACTTGGTTGAGTCAATCCTTTTGTAATTGTGTGGGATGAAGAAAGCTGAATGAAGTTCTACTGCCAAACTACTTATATAGCATTTATGTCATTGAAAAATATTTAAATGTAGTGAATATTAAAAGTAGACATTGTGTTGGCTCTGTAAATCATAACTTGAATATCACTAAGATAATGTCTGTTTCTTGTGACAGTGTCTGTGTCTACTGCATCATGTTCTAATCAAAGTTATCATAAATTTATAACGTATTTATTTACTGTACAGATAGTAACTGAAGATTTTTATGTTGTTACTGGCTATTTTTTACTTTTATTAGTCTATTGATACCTCAAAGTGTCATACATACAGTTTCAATGAACTGGCTAAAATGCAATTATGTATTTCAGATTGTGGTACACTGATAATTATTACCATTATTGTTGTATTTATTGACATTCATTCTCCTCAAATAATTTAAAAGAAAAACCAAAACCTTAAAATTTGAACTATTATGTATATCACCAGATCACTTGCAAATCGTGCATTTACTAAATTAAGTGCAACATTGATATGTTACTGATGTCACTAACTTCTCCTCACCAGCATCCCCCCCCCCCCAACTGTTTAGTGGAACATCCACTGAAGATGGTACTAAAATTATTTGCCATTTTGACAGTTACATTTCGAGGGAAGCATAGTAGCCAGTGTGTGTTGAGTGTGCCAGTAGGTAGTGGTAATGCCCTGCCTACCTTAAGTTGTGGCCGCAACCGGCTGCCAGCCAAACATACTTTGGTGCTAAAGAAATAACAATACTGAACACAACTGTTAGTTCTATGAATAATTTATACATAGTTACAATGTAAGTGGAGCATTGCTAAAGGAAAAACTCATTGCTATCCCCTTCTTCGGACTCGGAACTGATACTATAGCTAAGTGAAATGACTATATCTTCAATCTGTTCATCAAGTAGTCCTTCATGAATCATTGTTTCCTCAACTAGCTTTGTAGTGTGTGGCTGACAAGTCATATGGGCTAATATATATAATCTCACCTTATTCTTCCCAGGTTAAACCTTATATGTTAAAACAGTCCTTCAATCCAGAGCAAAATATTTTTTATATTGTTTTGTAGTATCTTTGTTCATCACGATAGACTACTATGGTGCATTTTCTATCACTGTTCTTGAGTTGGAGGAATATTGTGCAGCAGAACATCAGTAAACCAGTTAATAAACTTAGGCCTTCATTTCTTCATGGTAGTCACCTTTCTTTCTGGAATGGAACAGCAATAAACAGTTTGAAATGAAGCCATGAGTAGAGAAATTATCCTGCAACCCTTGCCCAATAGGGCTCTCATTGTCACCTCTGCTGTGCAATACTATACATGTGACTTGTGTCAACGTGTGATTAATCCACATTTCTTCCAGACACATAGTGTATTCATATGAAACATTCCTACTGTCTTCAAACTACTGTCACGTCTCTCCATAATAAATGTCTGACACACAATTTTTGTGCTGGAATTCAAGCTCATAAATACCATATCAAAGTGATGTTGCTGCGGCAGAATAGTCGTGCGCACTAAGGTGCCCAGTTGTAGTGCGCAGGGCCGCACTGTTGGGGGTTCGAGTCCTCCCTCGGGCTTGGGTGTTTGTGGTGTCCTTAGCATAAGTTAAGTTAGTGTAAGTAATTTGTAAGCATAGGGACTAATGACCAACCTAGTTAAGTCCCTTAGATTTACAAACCTTTGAACATTTGAAAGTGATCTCCTCTTTGAGGTTGAAAAGAAGTGTAATTAAAGTGTATTCCTTCCTGTGGTAATAAGTATCTGCATACTGCTGGAATGTGTCCATCTTAATTACTTTTTTTTTGTCCTCTAGAGTTTCCGGTAATGAATGAGCTGCAGTTTTGTCTTCTTTTCTTTCTCCTTCCCAGTTCTCAGCACCATAGAATTATGAATTTTTTGTGGAGCAGCTGTTCTGTAAACCACTCTTGTAACATGTAAGTCAGTCTATCACTATTTCTGTTGAGTTCAAAATAATTGAGCACAGGAAAATGCTGCTTGGTTCATGGATCAGTTTTCTATTCCAGGTTTTAATATCTTTGTAGCCAGGTAGCCTGTCCTTTGATGACCTCTCTTGCAGGTCTTCTGCTGAAAAAGAGGAAGATTAAGAGTCTAATGCCCTATCAACATATCACATGCTGTACCGATATTAATGAAAACCCACACAACACACTTCTTCACAACACCTGGTGACTGCAGAACACTTGGATAAAAAAAATCTTGTCATAATGAGAACTGATGAACACAGGATCCAGCTACTGTGAAACACCATGTGGTTCTGTTTATTCATGGACTGGCAACAGGAGCACCTTATCTACCTAACTGGTGGTGGTGGAGTGGGAAAACTGTGCTAACCATTGGCATTAAGTGGGGAATGGTGTCATGTCACCTCCACCAAGCCATACATAATAAATTAGCAACTAATTTTAAATGCAGTATAATTCATCTCCTATTATGAGTATTAAATATATGGCTCAATAGAAATTATTCTTAACAGACCAGATGAGACTGGAGATGAAATACATTCATTATTATGTGGTTTTGTGTAGTTTGTGCCTACATTCATTAACAGAAGGTAGTGTGATGATCAGTTGGCATTGTTTCCTGAAACATCAACAAAGTTAAATGCTTAACAGTTTGTAGTGCAAATATGAGTGAGAAATGTTGTAGATGAAACATTTACAGTACTCAGTATAAAATACATAATTTTTGTGTGGTAATGCTTTACATAAATTATCAGCACCAGAAAATTGTTCTTATTGAATGCAGCAATCATCCATATATGCATATTGTTTGTGGTTCTTATACACTATGACAAATGTTGAACAGTGATGAAGTTTGGGCTGTGCATTACAGAGTACATTATTAATATTTGAAAACATTAATTCATTAGTCTGAAAGCATTGATAGGGCACACATTTGATCACATTGCAGAGTAGTAAACACAGAAGCTACAAAGAGATTTATACATCCAATTTCAGTCTAATCAACAATTTATTCAGTTGTTATGCAAATGTAATGATGTATACATTTAGAATCTCTTGGAATGCATGTGTTATAACACAGCAACTGCTTTATAAATAGTGACTGGCATTTTGCTGGCAGTCACACAGAATCAGGTGTAAGACTGCTGTAGCAGCAACCTTGTGCCAGGCCTTATTTTCAACACTGGTTGGTTTATCATGAAGTTGAAGGGTGCCTATTACTCTGGATCTCTTGGTAATTTTTCTGTAAATAATACTGCTGAAAGGAAAGCAATTTTCTGGTTGGTTAGGGTTTTTGATTTGAATAATCAACTGTAAGAACAGTGGTCATGTATTTAAGGGGTTGAGTCAAATTTAAAATTCCCAAATATGTATTCTATGAACTCCACTCATAGTTCATATTAACTTGCTTCTTAAATCACATATTTGTAACTTAGTCACACTAAAGGGAGTAGTTTGAATGGATTGGAAGGAACTGCTAACCCTCAATTTGGAAAGTGGTAGGTAAATCAGTTTAGATCACTTGCCAGTATATATTAATTCCTGTTTATCATTAGAAAGCACTATTGCTGTATTATTCTTATCTGTTTTATATTTATTTGAATTTCACAAATCATATATTCTTTATTTCAATTGAATTCTATGAATATGTAGCAGTAGGGAAAATTTCTGAACTTGCTGTTTTGTGAAATTGAATACTATCTTATTTGATAAGTATGGACTTCCTTCCATACCCTGCTCCTTATACTGAGTACCAGCTGCTATGTCCCCACTCAGCTCTCTGTAGATGTCTTAATTGGTCTATGATTTATTGACTGTAACTTGAGGTTTCTGATTTCCATGTAGTTGTACTGTAAGCTTGTTAGTCCCCTTGACTGAAACAAGTGGATGCCATGATATATCATAAGAACATCTTAGCATATTACTGTAGCTGGTCATTCAAAATCACTATTCCCAAATGACCCAGTATTCCCCACATTATAGTCGGCCACAGTGGCCAAGCGGTCTGCAGCGCGCCAGTCAGTCTGCAAGGCCGCTAAGGTCAGGGGTTCGAAACCTCCCTTGGGCATGGGTGTTTGTGTTGTCTGTAGAGTAAGTTAGTCAAGTAATTAGTGTGTAAGACTAGCGACTGATAACCACGAAGTTTGGTCGCATAAGACCTCGCGCACATTTGTGACATTTCACCACATTATAGATTCATTGCACGGTCAGACATCGAATTTGTGGTCAGGCACTTTACATCTGGACCACAGTGCAAATAATTACAATAATTAAGTTTGCTTAAGATTCATTATAGAATTTGTGATGATTGATAATTATCTGGATTTCTGTAAATTGCTAATTGACATAGCTCAAGGTGGAAAAAATGCAAGTAGTAGGAACTTAAAGATGATATTCTGTACGATTTTTGGTGACCACACTAACATGCTGGAGAGAAAGTGTGAACCTCAGTTATAATTATGAAGCCCAACAATATTTTCAGTGTATGGGATTGATAATTTTGGCGAAGAAATGTGATGCACTTTGCATTTGGTCCATTCAGGATAAGGCACAATATTTTTGCCAATCTTGGGTAATTACTGCCATAATTTTCATACACTAAAGATCTGTCTTCTCATCAAAAAGTGTAACCATAGTAACTGTTTTAGCTGCCAGTGTATATTGTATGTTATACAAAAAATATGGATGAGTCTCACAGAAGAGCCTAACATGTTGTAGACCACAATATATAGTATTAATTTCTGTAATGGAATATTCAATTTCAACAAGCCTCAGAAGAAACTAATTCAGACAAAAAAACTGTTGAAAATGGAGAATTTTAAAATAGCTTAAGATTATTAGGATGCAATACAGGAAAGATCTTTCTGATATCATTTCCAAGAATTTTGATGTTTTGTGAATTTAAAATTTTGTCCACCAAGAAAATTCGTTGAATTTGGGATATGAATATAATTTCCTGTAACCATCATATACCTTTCAAGTAAAGGAAACAAAATAAGATCTTACAGCTTTATGTAATAAAGCAGTTAAATATCCTATGTACCAAAGATTACATCTAGGACTCAATATTGTTAAGTAGTTACAAAACAAAACTATAAAGAATCATAGAAATAACAAGATATTATGTTTTGCTTTCTGTACTTGTTGCTAGTTCACCTTAGCTATTTCATGTAAACCACTTCTGGCATACATTACTATTTTAAATGTTAAACTGAAATGCAGAAACATGAAGCAGCTGTGAGAAAGCATTGTGATTTGCTGAACTGAATGATGTTATGTGAAGAGTTAAAAAGCAGCAACTTGCTTCTGGTAGCTCTCAATTATTTCCTGCAAGTTCAATGTTACTCTAAAGCAATAATGTATTGCATATTTTATGGCCTTTACATATTCTGCTGCCTAGACTGACAGTAATCTTACATACTTTGGTTACTGAATTGCTTTGACACATATTTGTGTTATTTGAAGTAATCTTATTTGATGGAACTTTCATAAACACAACTTTAACACATTTGCTGCGACTGACGCTTATCGGCGTTTTTGCGACCAACATGCCAGTGTGGGTAACACTTATAAGCGACGCATTTGGTAGCTGAGCATTCTGATTGCTTGTGCACTAGTGTTAGTACAAACCACCAAAAAATATCATGTAACATTTTCCTGTCTGCAGTCGTGTGTTGTCTTTAGTGGTTTGCTATAGAAACATCGCCTATACACCTTGCAAACTTGTTATATGGGATTGGGATTCCGTAGCACCACATTGCGTACGAGACATGTTTCTTTTTCTCAGTTTGATACACCTTTTGGTTTTTTCAGACGAATTCTTTGTCAATGAAGTGGATTTATCGCTTGTTTGAATTTCATTTTCTTTGCAGTTTGCAGTAAATCATCGTTAGAATTGTTTGCAATAAATGCATATGACACTTATAAGCGTCGGACAGCTTGCAGAATTTATCACATCGGCGTGCAGCTAAAGCACACTTGTATTTCTATATCTAGCACCACCTCTTTCGCTTTCATTATTACCGGTTTTGCAGGGGTCTGATTTCAACTCTCAGCACACATGCGCTTACAGGCGTTCGCCTAGAGCATTAGTGGTCTGCACTGATGACCGCAGCAAACGTGTTAATAGTCTCTAATATTATAATGTTGCTTTAAACTGCATTTTACAAGTATCACACAAATGTAATTGTATGCGAGTCTCCTAATCAAGTTGCATGCTTATGGAATATCCCTATAAATGTGAGATTAGATTCACAGTTTTATGTAAAAAGGACAAAGTATATGGTAATTGACAAAGTTAAGTGAAATGCACAATATTTGGCGCTCCCCAGGGATGTGTTATAGGCTCCACTGTTCCTTACCTTTATGAACAATTTAGGCGCAATGTTAGCAGCTCTCTTACAGTTTATGAATGATGCTGTTGATCAGCAGTGAGTAAAATTACCATATCATCAAAAGCAACAGCAAACTACCTCAGATATCTACGTGGTAGGGGTGGGACTGTGAGGTGGGTGACTAGCGCACCGAGAATTTCTTGAGAAGTTGTGCGCCAGTTGACTGAGTAAACACGCTAGGTACTTCGTTTATGTGAACTGATGCTGACGCCAATATGGCGCCAGCTCTAATTTTTCAAACAGACATTGGTGTCGTCATGTAGGTAATCGTATTAGAATTGTTATAAGACTACAATATGAGGGAAATAAAGTGTAAATGTTATTGTTTGGAAATTTATTTTATGTATAAACAGCACTTGTATATTAAAGACAGGTATGAACCAAGCAGCACATGTGAACAAAGCTTCATTACTGAACCAATTATGAATTAAAAAAAGTAAATTTCGGTTGGGATCTGCTTATCGAGCTCTGTAAGAAAGTCTATCAACATTAGAGACGCGGTACTTGATCAAGTGACACCACAAATGTCATTGTGATATTTGACACCTGACCATTATCCGTAATGGGTCTGTTGCGCGGCAGTGCGCACTTGGCTGTTCTTTTAACTGCCAGAAATATGTCACATGACTATCTCTTATGTAAACACAAGGCTTCAGTCTTGCTCCTGACTGAATTTGTTGTTGAAACTATTGAATTCAGTTTAACGTGAGCTGTGTTGTAGTCATTCATCTACAATAAACAAAACGGGGTAAAAGTTAAGCAGTAAGCCATCATTCCAATTTTCGTAGTTTATATTACTTGTGCAGAGGATGCACCAAAATGCTCAACGGAAACGTGTTTTTCTTTTTCCGTGTGATTATCTGGAACTTTTAATTCTTATAATGAAATACGATTAATATTTCAAAATAAACGTGGTGAAAACGTTGACACTGTCCTACACTGAAGATCAGCTTACCACCACGACTTATTTCACATGCGCGTTTGTTGGCTTCACTAACTCAATAGAGCTGTCACTGTTCAACATAACTTGCACTATAGATGACTGTCAATACATTCACGATTTCAAGTGTAAGCTGCGCACTGTCACATTTGGCCAAAACGCAATATCCTTAAATGATTAAGACAGCGGTCCTCTACCTGCGGCCCGCCGAGCTTTGCTGAGTGGCCCGGCAAGCTTTTCCCCCGTATTCAAAATTTCGCAATAAAAAATCTTTAATGATTGGCTGATAAAAATGGGCGAGATGTGTACAGGTATAACGACGAAACCAATGCCCTAAATTTAAGCAACACGTTCTGCACAATGCATGTAATTTATTGTGCAGTCCGTCTCG
Source organism: Locusta migratoria (assembly GCA_026315105.1). Lineage (NCBI taxonomy): Eukaryota > Metazoa > Arthropoda > Insecta > Orthoptera > Acrididae > Locusta > Locusta migratoria. The sequence goes on along the minus strand of CM048755.1, from coordinate 74,769,323 downwards.
GTAATTGTGTGGCATGAGAAGGTATGTCTAGAATGAATTTAGCCGGGTTGCTGTGGTTGGAAGCATTTTAATACTAGACGTGATAGCCACAAAGACTACGGATTTCTTCCGACAATGAGAACTAGTCCAAAGCGACTTGTCAACAATTACCTATTGGTGAACTGTTGCAAATCAAATGTCTATGCAATTACAGCAAAAACAATAACACTAAAAGTTTCTTTAAATTTTTCACTGTTGATTTTGTAATTCCAAAGGGAATAACTCAAGCATTCTACCAAATACGGCTTTTCTATTTATTACACACGCAACGCGAACTAGCTTCCGCTGTTTTATGTTGGCGCGGCCGCATTAGTGTGACTTCACGTAACCCAAAAGCCAATAATCGCACGGACTGACGTCCGGGGACCTGGGAGGTCAAGCATGATGTAAGTGGCTGCTGAGCACACGATCATCACCAAACAGCGCGCGCAAGAGATCTTTCACGCATCTAGCAATACTTTTTTGGTTCTAATAAAACCCCATGTCAATCCAAGCATGTGTGTCAATTTTTACCTCTTTATCTACATAATTTCCTGCCTTATTAAGTTTACAACTTACTTTACTTTTTGTGTCCGGAAATTTGTTTCAAAGTCTTTCAGCCCAGTGTCGGGCCAAGTCCAATGCCTCTCTCTTCTCAACCCATAGTTCATCGAGGTTACACCTCGTGGGGCAGATTGAACACTGTAGATTATGTTCCATACCTTGAACTTCACCACAGTCGCATTTGTTGTCTCCTCCTTTGAAACCCCATTCGACTAGATTTGCTGTGACTGGTGCTACACCTGTTCTGATACGTTTGTGTTCTCCAGACATTCCAGCTTGTTGTGCTGCCGCTGGGCATTCTTCGTGAAACAGGGTAGTCCTTTGGGGGTTCATTCAGTTCACTGGCGAGGAATCTGTTGCGGGAGTTAAGTCTGGACGTTCGCATGAGGAACCATGCAGCGGTGGCGCTCGTCGAAGATTTGTTTGTGTATTCATGAGCAGAATCCAGATGCTCTATATATATTTTTACAAGTGGTGCGGATTTGATGCATCCTGTTGTTAGCCTGCATGTATCATTTAGGGCTGAGATGTCGTTTTTGGCATGTGTGGATCGGCACCATACAGGGCATGCATATTCTGCCGTGGAAAAGCAGAGTGCTTGAGCAGTTGTCAGTAATACAGTCGGGCTGGCTCCCCAATTACTTTTCGTCAGTTTCCTTAAGATATTGTTCCTGGCAGCAAGCTTTTGGCAGGTCTTTTCGCAGTGATATTTGTATGTCAGTGATCTATCCAGCACGACATCCAGGTATGTTGGTCTGTCCGAATGTTCCAGCTTGCTGTTATTCTAGGTAACATTCAGCTTCCTGTTTGCCTGTTTTGAGCGAAGGTGGAATGCGCTAACTTGAGCCTTCGAAGGGTTTGGTTTGAGGGAGTTCTCTGTATAGTATTCGGACATTATGTTAGCGACGTTTCTAGTTTCTCTTCCACTTTCTCGAAGCTATTTCCTTGTGCTGTAATGGCCAAGTCATCGGCTTACAGGAATTGGGTAGTGTGTTTCGGTGTTGGTTAATCACTGGTGTATAAGTTAAATAGTAGGGGGCCCAGAACACTGCCCTGGGCGAGACCATTCTTCTGTCTGCGCCATCGGCTTTTTCTACCATCCAGCATTACATAGAACTGTCTGTTTTGTAACAGAGATTCAATTATTTTTGTGAGATGATGATCCTTGAATGTACAGGATAGTTTTCTCAGCTCTCACAGCTCGCCGAACTGGTTACAAAATTCAACTACATAGCGACAAGTAATAGTCCAGATACCATTGCATCCAATGTTTTGATCAGAATGTATGTTGTACAGCTAATGAAATTGACCAGACGTCCAGATTTGGGCGGGAAAGTTCCGGCTGTAGGGGTCCAGTCTTGTTGTCCCCATAAGGTTCTTCCCGGACGCATAAATGTTTCGGTTTTTAGAAATCCAAAGTCTCCGTCAAGTGACGTTCCAACACACAACTTCGTATATTTTTAACAGTGTAAAAGTGTCTACATACCATACCAAATTCAGAATGTGTTTACAGGAACTGTGTGATGACACATTAATGATAGAGATCTACAATAATACTTGCGCTGAAGATGATATTGCTGAGCGGAGTTTGCCTAGCGAAACAGCTTCTCGCTATTGTTTTGACAGCGTGAGTATTGCAGCACAAAAATCACGGAGTCTTTACTCCATTTGTTTACATACTGTAACCAACATTCATAGCCCCAAACAGAACGGCCGGTCGAGGGGACTGAGGCGCTCCAGTCACGGTCTGCACGGCCACAACGGTCGGGGGTTCGAATCCCTCCTCGGGCATGGATATTTGTGCCATCCTTAGTATTAGTTAGTTCATAAGTTTAGGGACTGATGATCCCATATTTAAGTCCCATAAGCTATACAAACAATTGAAATTGACCCAAACAGAACGTCAGGAGAGGTGACGAATTCATATTTTAGTGCCATAAAGGCCAATTCACATTGTCCGTCACGTCACGGCACCGTCACGTCAAGTTGTATTCACACTGTCCGTCACGTCAATTCGCCCATCTCAAATATGCGATGTAGAAAGTAAGGTTATGAGTGGCGATCTGATACGTAGAAAGTCATAGTTTAATACTAGAATTGAGGGAACAACAACGCTAAATGTTATTCAAATAAACAGTTTGCTTCAGTCTTTTCTGTTACAATGGTAAGTAACATTAACAATTTTTTGGTTTCAGATTTCGATTTTAGGGGGAGACACAATTGACAAAAATATTTAAGTCGTCATGAAACATTTGAGATTTACCTCTAAAACGAAGTATAACAACAAAATAAAGATGTATGTCACATTTGCATATAAACAGTGCAATCGTCGACTGCAACATGTAATTCGCGTGACGAAAATACGTTAACTTCCGATGTTAGCAGACGGCCGTTCCGTCAAAACATTCTTCGCGAGAAAGCTTGACGTGACGTGACGGACAGTGTGAACGCCGCCATTAGAAATACATTGCAGAATGTTCTGACGGAAGGTGACGTGACGGACAGTGTGAATTGGCCTTGAACTGTATTATATAACTCGGAGATCTACATTTTTTTTTTTTTTTTTTTTTATCCGTGATATTTGATAGATCACTATAAATCGACATGGGCTGTTCCTAATGGATGTGAGCATAGATGCCAGAAGTCTAGGGCTTTTACCACACTGTTTTCCTTATTAAACACCACTGCAAACAGGAAGGTGTTGTAAGTTTAAAATATCTACCTGTAAGTGGCATCGTAGCTCAAAAAAGAAAACATCCGATTTTAAAGCAGAGCCTTTTCTTTTAACTATCATGAAAAGTCTGTTCAGCTATTTAAGTTTCAGTAGCAAAGTTGAGTAAGAATATTTACCGCCAGCGTTCTCTCGTGGTATATGCTACTTAATACAGGAAAGTTACATCATGTTAGGTAGTTCCAGGTTGTACAGTTCTAAACAAAAGCAAGCTGTCTACATCCATAGTAGTAGAGTTAAAAGTTAAATCAAATATTAGCAAACTAACTCGCATACACTGTCATTTACTTACTTTTGAAACATGAGCAAGTGAGTGTTAAAAGCTGCATTAAGTTACCTAAGCAAGATTTTTACTAACTTTTAATCCTTGAGTGTATCATAATTAAGATTACTTGTGGCACTACAATAGCACGGTGAAATTTGGCGTTAGTAATAGAATTTCTACTTAATGCAATATTAAAAATGATACTACGTCAAATGTGTAAAATATAATTTTCCTATACTAATTGTATTGCATTACAATAACAGCTGACCGGTACTACGTGCAAGCCCCCGTTTATCAGCATTGGAAGAAATTAAAATTTATCATTCCTCTTGTAATGCGCCAAGAACCATAGTGGCAGTTCACAGTAACCACTAGTCTGGTCTGCCTTACAAGATATTTAACAAAAACATAATTGCTTACAAATGACTGTCAAGAAGTTACACCAGAGATACAGATGGCAACTGAAATAGTGAACACTTTTTCAACAAAAAAAATAACAAATGCTAAGCTTTCAGAAACATATGTATTAAAATACATTTTCATGATAAAACAAATGGGCGTGGTTAATTCGCATTGTTATCTAGGCCTGTAATAACGTTGCGGCCCACTTGAAATAGCGATTCCGAGAAATTGGCCCGCGGACGAAAAAGGTTGAGTATGGCTGGATTAAGAAGTACTCGATTAACTTTTTTCAGTTGTGCCTAAAATGGGTAAATTCATACATGTAGTTACTGAACTTAACGAAGTATAACAATTTCTTCTGAATACACACTCTGGCATAACTGAAGACTGGTATACCATCCGTCAGCTTTGACCCATGACGTCAACATGTTGGAAAACCGGTATCTTAATACTTCTGAATTGTAGGCTAGATAATAAATAATAATCCTCGTAAATAAATTTGGAGTGTGCATGCGCACGTGCATGTTAAGTATTTTGCCATAAAAAACTTGACACTTAACACTGAAAATATCAGACTACTAAAAGTTTTTACACAAATTCCGTAGCATGACATAATCATCCAATTTTTCGTATTTGGTTCTCAATGCACTACAGTAAAAACATGACAGAAATTCCATTATTTATTCAAATACTATACCAAAGCTATCTACAATAACGCTAGTAATTCGTTGTGCAGTACAGTTTCATATCTATTTACTTGACGTCACAGAATTACAGGAAGTTACTGGAATGGAGTATAGTGGGTTAACATTTTATTTGACGGCGTTTTAAGGAACTGCATCTTGATAATGCAATTCTGCAATGTGGACACTTCCTTTTCCATTTTTCGACACACGAATGTTCTCAGATAAACGAACTTCATAGTGAGTGTAGAGGTTCTAACGCATATTGAACTTGGAACTGCATTCCTCACACTTTTGGAACGTTTTGTGCGAATCACTCATGTTCACCAAAAGACAGCAGTAACGAAATAAATAAGCAGTAACCAGGTTAAAACCGAGCGCTCAGTGTGGCAGCAAAGAGCAGACTGAAATAGGAGACTGATGACCACGCAGTCTAGTCCCCTCTAAACAACAACAACAATGAAATAGGAAGACATCTTGAAACAAGTTGACTGGTCATGTGACGTAAACTTCTGACAGCTAAAGGCCAATTCACACTGTCCGTCACGTCACGGAACCGTCACGTCAAGTTGTATTCATACTGTCCGTCCGTGTCCGTCACGTCAATTCATCCATCTCAATACGCGATGTTGAAAGTGAGGTTATGAGTGACGATCTGTTATGTAGAAAGTCATAGTTTAATACTAGAAAGGGGAAACAACAATGCTAAATATTATTAACGGCCAAAGAAAACTTTACAGTGTATTTTTTGGCCAACTTACTGGGAACTGAAACATCATTTCAAAACATCGACATATATTTTCAAGCGAAAAAATAAACATATGAAAACACCAAACAATACTTAAAAGAGCATAAATAGCGCTTGCTTACTTGATTCATTACCATTTGTCCGCTGACATTGTTAATACCGTCGTAACAACTGAATTTTTGTCTTTCATTAGAACTGACATTTTCATTTAAAGTGTTATTTAATGACAATAGCGTAATCAAATTACAATCTTATTCAAATAAACAGTTTGCTTCAGTCGTTTCTGTTACACTATTACGTAACATAAACCATTTTTTGGTTTCAGATATCCGACTTCGATTTTAGGGGGACACTCAATTGACAAAAATATTTAAGTCGTCATGAAACATTTGAGATTTACCCACAAAACGAGGTACAACAACAACACAAAGATGAATAAGACACATTTGCATATAAACAGTGCAATCGTCGACTGCAACATGTAATTCGCGTGACGAAAATAGGTTAACTTCCGATGTTAGCAGACGGCCGTTCCGTCAAAACATTCTTCTTGAGAAAGCTTGACGGACGTTGACGTGACGTGACGGTCCGGTGACGGACAGTGTGAATGCCGCCATTAGAAATACATTGCGGATTGTTCTGAGGGACGGTGACGTGACGGACAGTGTGAATTGGCCTTAAACGTCAGAACACAACGCGCACGTTGTCAGAACAGCCAAGGTCGTACTGCCGTGAGACAGACCCTACCTGTCATCTCTTCAAAGTTGATATCTTCTCATCAAAACAAGTTCAGCGTTTTGAGGAAATGTTGTGGATGCTATTTACAATGTCATGGTCTCTTATTTGAAACCTAATACAGCTACCTACAGTTGCCCACAGTTAAATACGATGACTTTTTCATTTACATCGAATTTGGAGGTTATGCTTTATACAACTGCACTGACAGTTACTGTAATACAGTTCATTCACTTAATTAACAGATACACTCGAAAATTACAACATGAACCTTGTCACTAACTTTCCAAAATCCATGTGGCAAGTGTTTATGATCAATGAAGATGCCAGTTCCAGAATCTGAATACACTGCCAGCATCACACTCATGTTCCGCATTTCTACAATTGAATAGGCTGCCCCCCCCCCCCCCCAGGGGGCCCACAGTTCTTTTGTGGGTACGTGTGTGGCGCGCACGGGTCCCCGAGCCATTGCAGCCTTTTTTCCTGCTTTCCCCAGGCTGCATTACCCCTCCTAGTTCCCCCTCCTTCCCATCCCAATTCCTCCTTCCCACCCTCTCCAACCCCGTCTCTCGGTGGTACTCTGGATGACGGCTTGGCTATCCCATGGTACCGATTGTCCTACACTTTGGTTTTGTCTGCTGTGTACACCGGTTTTTGGCCCAGTTTGGTCCCCCTCGGTGTTTGACCTTCCATACCAAAATTGTCCGATAATGTGTGAGCCAATTGGGGAAGAACTCCCGACCTAGCCCCTACAGCGCGGGTCCTATCCCTTCCTTTCCACTTCCTTTCCTCGCTGTAGCCCCCATCCCCCGCTAGGTCCCCAGCACGTGCAGCCAGTCCGTGTGGGGGGGGGGGCTGTTATGTACCCTTTGGCTGAGCCCCCTGACACCACAGGGATCACACTACTGGTGTCTGAGCTGCGACCTCTCCATGCAAGCCAAGGAGTTGATGCCTGTCCTCGGGGGTATCAGAACTCCCGGCAATGGCCATCGTGCCAGGTGGCCTTTGCTGAGGCTGGGTGGCGCCCATGGAGAGAGCCCCGGTTTCGGAGTGGGTGACACCAGAGCAGACGTCTAGCACTATGAAAAGAGTTAGACTCCAAAATGGTCGTGCATCGGCCGTCTCTCAAGGCAGGAAGAGATCGTTTAATGCTGCTATTGCGGATAAGAGGATGTTTCCCTCCCTTGCTACCCCTTGGGAGGAAGGCCAGGCTCGCCGGTTAGGAGCAAAACCCTTTCCTCGCTATCTCGTTTGCTCAAGGACTGATGGAGGAACTTTTACTACCACCAAACCTCTGTTCTTTGTCGAGACCATAGAGGACAAGTTTGGTGAAGTGGAATCTATGGGTAAGCTTAGATCTGGCTCATTACTCATTAAAACAGTCTCGAAAGCCCAGTCTGAAGCTTTGCTCGCCTGCACCACCCTTGGCGACATTCCAGTAACAATTGTCCCGCACAAATCCTTGAATATGGTACAGGGTGTGATATTCCACCGGGACCTCCTCCTTCAAACTGATGAGGATCTTAGGGCCTATCTCCAGCGGCGTGGTGTACATTTTGTTCGCCGCGTTCAGAGGGGACCTAAAGATAACCGCGTCGATACTGGGGCCTTTATCTTGGCCTTCGAGGGGGACACACTCCCAGAGAAGGTCAAGATAATGATATATCGATGTGAAGTGAAGCCCTACATTCCACCTCCCATGCGGTGTTTTCGATGTATGAGGTTTGGTCATATGTCCTCTCGCTGTACAGCAGTCCCGGTATGCGGTGATTGTGGACGCCCACTACATGAGGGGAGCCCCTGTGTTCCTCCGCCGGTGTGCGTCAACTGTCAACAACACCACTCTTCACGGTCGCCAGATTGCCCTATGTTCAAAAAAGAAAAGAAGATACAAGAGTACAAATCCCTGGAGCGTTTGACGTACCCTGAGGCCCGCAGTAAATATGAACATCTGCATCCCGTGCAAATGGCGACAACCTTCGCTACGACGTTATCGTCTAGCCTTTCACCCTCCCCTTCCCACTCCCATCTCCCCCCTACACCCCATCCACACCCCTCCCTCACATCTCCCTCTCCTGTAGCTCCTGTAGCCCTCCCTTTGTGTCCCGCCCCTTCCCAGCCGGAGAAGTGCACCCCTTCTCCGTCGCCTGCCGGTGACAGTGCCCTATCTCAGGGCCTTCCGTCCCGGCGTTCCCCAGATCGGAGATCTTCGACCTCCAGCCGGCCATCGGACTCCCAGTCAGTGAGTTCAAAGGTCGCCCGATCCTCGTCAGTACCAGACCTAACTGACAAAAGTCCTCTCTCTGGGGTGGGTCCTGCCCGTCCCACACGAGAGAAGGAGAAAGAGAAGGAGAAGAAGAAACCAAAGTTACAAGATAAAGCCCCTCCGGTACCACCGGAGGTGCCGACCGTGCTTTCGCAACTCGCTCATCCCATTGAGCCCGAGGCTGATCAGCTATTTATGGATGTTGTCCCTTCTTCTTTGGTGACGGACGCAGACAAAGCAGCGTGACAGACGTTATGCCATTCGCTTCCCGTCTAGATCCTCGTGATGTGATCATCTAATGGAACTGTAATGTTTACTACCGTCACCTCTTGGAGATTAAACAGCTAATCTCTCTCTCTTCTGCGGCCTGTGTCGTCCTGCAGGAATCGAGGTTTATGGATGCACATTCACCGACCCTCCGTGGGTTCCGTGCTTTTTGTCGGAACCGGGTTGGTCCCCTCCAGGCGTCTGGTGGGGTTTGTACTTTGGTCTGGACAGATATTGTCAGTACCTGGATTCCTCTCCAAACTCCATTGGAAGTGGTTGCTGTCCGGGTTCACTTGGACACTCCATTGACCATTTGCAACCTCTACCTTCCACCTGACAGGCCACCTACACTCACGTCCCTAGTGGCCCTCCTTCAGCAACTCCCCCCTCCTTACCTCATCCTTGTGGACTTCAATGCCTACCATCCTTTGTGGGGCAGTGCTTATACATCTAGCCGGGGCCGCCTCATAGACCAGTTTCTTGCTGACCACAATCTGAGCCTTCTCAACGATGGTTCCCCAACTCATTTTAGTGCCGCTCACGGCACCTTTTCTGCCATAGACCTCTCTCTCACTTCTCCTTCCTTTATTTCACTGGTCGGCGTATGACGACCTCTGCGATAGCGACCACTTTCCGTTGATCCTTTCACTTCCCTCACGCCTACCACGAGCCAGGGTACCCCGCTGGGTATTCCGTCGTGCTAATTGGCCGCTATATACATCCCAGGTTGTGTTCCCATCTTCCCCCTCAGGCTGTATAGATGATATTATAAGCCAAATGACCAACATGATCACCCAAGCTGCCAACGCCACTGTTCCCCGGTCGACAGGCCCTCCTACTCGCCGGCCTGTCCCTTGGTGGAATGCAACTGTTGCCGCAGCCATTCGCGAGCGCCGTAGGGCCTTGCAACATCTTAAGCGCCACCCATCGCTCGCTGGTCTAATAAATTTCAAACGTCTGCGTGCCAGAGCTCGTTACTTAATCAAACAAAGTAAGCGGACATGCTGGGAGCATTTTGTCTCCTCGTTGGGTTCTTCTGTCCCTTTGACAAGAGTGTGGGCTATGCTCCGATCTATCCAAGGTAGCTGGTGGCCGTCTTTCGTCCCTGGTCTTGCCCTGCCTGATGGGGTCTGCACGGAGCCATCTGTTGTTGCAGAACATCTTGCAACTCACTTCGCCAATGTCTCAGCGACAACTTCATATCCGGCGACCTTTCTCCTTCAGAAACACCAGGCCGAAACCTTCAAATTAGGCTTTACTTCTCACCAGGTGGAACCATATAACGAACCTTTTACTGACTGGGAGCTGTCGCTGGCCCTCTCCTCTTCTCGTGATTCAGCACCTGGCCCTGACGATATCCATAATCAATTGCTGAAACACCTTAACCCCTCACAACGACAATTTCTCCTAAAAGTTTTTAACCGTATTTGGCTTCAAGGGGTGTTCCCCTCCCAGTGGAGGGAGATTATTGTGGTCCTGCCCTCAAGCCTGGCAAGGACCCGTCGGTGCTGGACAGTTATCGACCAATAAGCCTGACAAGTGTCCCCTGTAAACTACTTGAGCGGATGGTAGCCCGCAGATTATGCTGGGTTCTTGAATCCCGGGGACTTCTCTCACCTTACCAGTGTGGGTTCCGGAAGGGACGATCCCCTATTGACCATTTACTTCGACTGGAGACTGCGATCAGACAGGCCTTCTCTAAAAGACATCATCTGGTAGCAGTCTTCTTCGATCTGCATAAGGCGTACGACACTGCTTGGCGTCATCATATTTTACGTTCTCTTCATGACTGGGGCCTCAGAGGCTCCTTACCAATTTTTATCCGTCAGTTTTTATCCCACCGCCTGTTCCGTGTCAGAGTTGGCTCTTCCTTTAGCTCCCCTCGGATACAGGAGAACGGTGTCCCCCAGGGCTCAGTGTTGAGTGTTACACTTTTTCTAATCGCCATCAATGGGTTGGTGAGCTCTGTTGGGTCACTGGTAACCCCGGCATTGTATGTCAACAACTTTTGCATATGGTACAGCTCCTACTCATTAGCCTCTACTGAACGTCAGCTCCAGTGCGCCATTCGGCGGGCTTCAGTGTGGGCTACGTCCCATGGTTTCCAGTTTTCCTCATCAAAAACGAGGGTGGTGCACTTTTGTCGTCGTACTACAGTTCACCCTGATCCAGAACTGTTCTTGGGTAATCAGCGCCTGGAAGTTGTAGCACAGCATCGTTTCCTGGGTCTTCTCTTTGACAAAAAATTGACTTGGGTGCCCCATATTCGCCACCTAAAGATTAGTTGTATGAGGAAACTCAATGCCCTACGTTTCCTTGCTCATTCATCTTGGGGTGCAGACCGAACAACTATCCTCCGTATCTATCGGGCTCTAATCTTGTCCCGATTGGACTATGGGTGTCAAGTTTATGGCTCGGCAGCTCCTTCTGCCCTGAAATTATTAGACCCGGTTCACCATTATGGTGTCCGCTTGGCTACAGGTGCATTCCCGACTAGCCCGGTCGACAGTCTCCTTGTTGAGGCGGGAATCTGCCCTCTTCAGGTCAGGCGGCATCAGCTTCTGGCGTCTTATGCCATCGCCATCTGGCAATATCCTGCTCATCCCGCTTACCAGGTTCTTTTTGCATATGAAGGGCTTCGACCCCCTGATACCCGGCCGCAGGCGGGCCTTCCCGTCGGACTGCGGCTTGCCTCTCTTTGCCGGGATTTCCATTTCCCTTCGCTAGATTGCGCCCCCTATTTTACTGCACGCACACCTCCGTGGATGGTGCCGCGACCACTAATTCGGACGGATCTCTTCCAGGGCCCAAAAGCTTTAATTTCCCCCATGGTCTTTCGGCGTTTGGTGCGCCCAGTACTAGAAGAGTTTCAGGGAGCCTCTATCTTCTACACTGATGGCTCGAAAACAGCGGGCCACTCCGGATATGCTTTTACATCTCCTGTTGGGGCGGAATGCCATTCTCTGCCAGAGGCATGGAGTGTGTTTACGGCAGAGCTGATGGCGATTTATAGAACCCTCTGTTTTATTAAACATTCTGCCGTGGAACGTGGTTTAATCTGTGCTGACTCCATGAGCAGTCTGCAGGCCATTGATCGTTGTTTCCCCTCCCATCCTTTAGTTATTTCCATCCATGAACTCCTTGCTGACCTTCATCGTGCTGCCTGCTCCGTTACCTTTCTCTGGGTGCCAAGCCATGTTGGTATTACAGGGAATGAAGTAGCTGACCAGTTGGCTCGATCGGCAATTACTCGCTGCCCGTCTCCCTTTCAAATTCCGGGTGCGGATCTGTGGGTGCAGATCAGATCTTTGCTTCACTCCTCATGGGATAGCAGTTGGAAAGCTACTGCCCCTTCCAATAAACTCCGCACCATCAAAGATACGACTGCAGCTTGGAGTTCATCTTTACGCCCTTCCCGGAGAGAATCAATTGTCCTCTGTCGCCTCCGTCTTGGACATTGCAGGCTGACCCATGGATTTCTTTTACAAAATGACAATCCACCACATTGTGATTGTGGAGTCGTACAATCCGTGTCTCATATTCTGACTGAATGTCCTCTCCATTCGACACTTCGTGGCGACTATGGCCTACCGCCTGCATTTCCTTCAGTTTTGGCGGATGACCCACGGATGGTTGATTGCGTCCTTGCCTTCCTCCGTGAAAGTAGATTTTATTGTCAGCTCTAGGACTCGCTTGGTCGGGGTGAGTGGGTTTGTGATTGTTGGCTGATTGTGGGGTTTAGAGCCTTATCCCCATCAGCCCCCCCCCCCCACTCTTTTACATTTTAATGTAGTTTTATTTCTCCCTGCTCTGGAGCTATGATACGTTGACCACTGTGCCATTAGTACCTTGTGGTTTAGGCTAGAGGTCGCTTCCAGAGCTGTGAGATCGGACACTGTAGCATTTGCTGCCCTGGGTTGGTCTTAGTCTTGTTGGCGAGTCGATTTTACTTCCTAGTGTAATGGTCTTTTGGCTTTCAACTATTTTTCGTTGGGTTCCGTGGCGTATAAAATTTGGGGTTGAAGGGACTGATGACCTCGTTGTTTGGTCCCTCATGTCCACCACCACCACCACCACCACCACCACTCCTCCCTGAATAGGCTGCTGTATAACTACAAATCTCCCTTCAGTAATCACTCAGTAACACCTCTTTAGTCATACACAAATCTTAAGCGTACACTGTATAAGAACATCATAAAATAAGCAAAGTAACTACATTATGCTCATGAAAACTTTGTCCTGCATTCCATTGTCTCAGTGTTACCCAACAAACCATACTTATAAGCACGAATTTTGGAAAGATCTTTTAGTTAATGAGCAATTAAATGCACATTGTTTGTAAAACGTAGGCATAAATACACGAAAACACCAAATATAGCAATAGCCTTCAAATAAAGCTGGCGGTGGTTTGTTTTGTTTCGGAGAAATGATGTCAAAAAGTTTAAATGACCTTAACTTTGAAAAGTAGCGCCACACAAATATTTGGTATTGACACTAGGTTCTTACGTGATGTAAGCCAAATGGCGCCGTTTTAGTGACTAGCGTCAATGTGCCTTTAGGCTGTGTTCGTGTGGTTGTTGTAGATAAGCTTAAGTATTGTAGTATGAGTGGGACAGTGCACAAATGTTTTAAATCATACTTAACTGTAAGAGTGCAGAAAGTTGAAATAAGCAGATTACACGATACAGAAGAAACAATTAATACCCTTAAGTGGGGAGTTATCAAAAATCGGGTCCCACGACTTTCGGTCTTGGGTCCTTTGCTGTTCTTAATATACACTCCTGGCCATTAAAATTTCTACACCGTGAAGATGACGTACTACAGACGCGAAATTTAACCGACAGGAAGAAGATGCTGCGATATGCAAATGATTAGTTTTTCAGAGCATTCACACAAGGTTGGTGCCGGTGGCGACACCTACAATGTGCTGACATGAGGAAAGTTTCCAACCAATTTCTCATACGCAAACAGTAGATGACCGGTGTTGTCTGGTGAAACGTTGTTGTGATGCCTCGTGTAAGGAGGAGAAACGCATACCATCACGTTTCCGACTTTGTTAAAGGTCAGATTGTAGCATATCGCGATTGTGGTTTCTTGTATCACAACATTGCTGCTCGCGTTGATCATGATCCAATGACTGTTAGCATAATATGGAATCGGTGGGTTCAGGAGGGCAATACGGAACGCCGTGCTGGATCCCAACGACCTCATATCACTAGCAGTTGAGATTACAGGCATCTTATCTGCATGGCTGTAACGGATCGTGCAGCCACGTCTCGATCCCTGAGTCAACAAATGGGGACATTTGTAAGACAACAACCATCTTCACGAACAGTTCGATGACGTTTGCAGCAGCATAGTCTATCAGCTCGGAAACCATGACTGTGATTTCCCTTGACACTGCATCACAGGCAGAAGCGCCTGCAATGGTGTACGCAACGATGAACCTGGGTGCATGAATGGCAAAAAGTCATTTTTTCGGATGTATCCAGGTTCTGTTTACAGCATCATGATGGTCGCATCCATGTTTGGCGACATCGCAGTGAATGCACATTGGAAGCGTGTATTCATCATTAGCATAGTGGCGTACCACCTGGCGTGATGGTATAGGGTGCAATTGGTTACACGTCTCAATCACCTCTTGTTCGCATCAATGGCACTTTGAACAGTGGCCGTTACATTTGAGATGTGTTATGACTCGTGGCTCTACCCTTCATTCGATCCCTGCGAAACCCTACATTTCAGTAGGATAATGCACGACCGCATGTTGCAGGTCTTGTACGGAACTTTCTGGATACAGAAAATGTTCAACTGCTGCCCTGGCCAGCACATTCCCCAGATCTCTCACCAACTCGAAACGTCTGATCAATGGTTGCCGAGCAACTGGCTCATCACAATACGCCATTCACTATTCTTGATGAACTGTGGTATCTTGTTGAAGCTGCATGGGCACCTGTACCTGTACACGCCATCCAAGCTCTCTTTGACTCAATCCCCAGGCATATCAAGACCGTTATTACGACCAGAGGTGGTTTTTCTGGGTACTGATTTCTCAGGATCTTTGCCAATACGCAGTTGACAAAGAGTAACAGATTACCGACCAGGTTTGATCACTGGAATAATGATGCTTTCTCGCCATTGTGACGGGAAAGCCCCTTCTGCCCACAGACGGTTAAACAGGGCAAGAAGCTGGTGTGGAACTCTACGGAAAGGTGCCGGATGAACTGGCTGTGGATCCTGTCTGGTCCCGGAGAGGTATCTGGGCATGCAGCAAGGGCAGTTTGGAATTCCCATTCACTGAAAGCGAAATTGTACGTTTCTTCTTGGTGCATATGAAAGGACAGCCGGCGCTGTTCAGCCTGCTATTTCAGTGCACGGAAGTCTGCATTGTATGCTGATGTTGCAGAGGTGCGAGCATAATGATCTGCGATATGTTCAGCGATAGAAGTCGGGTCATTGCAAAGGTTACCCTGGATGTGTAAGCTGGGGATCGCTGCTGGTGGACCTTACCCAAAAAGGCGCCTAAACTGGTACCATGTGACACCATAAAATACAATATCTTAATATTACTAGATTTAATCAAAATGTATAAATTTATTGTATATCGATTTCTTTTCCATAAGCGGCTGGAATGATATTCCCCCGCAATATGGAATAACTCCCGCAGTTAAAGAAAATGAGTCTATTGCCCAGAATTTTTATGAAGAGACTGATGCAAAGACGTCTTCTCTAATTAGTGAAGTGGAAGTCAGCACAGTGAAGGAGACACTATCAGCTGATAAAGGTAATAGTAGGGAAGGAGGGGCACAGAATATACAAAGATTAGAGGAAGATGAGATAGTGAGCATCATTTCAGAAAGTTACATTTCGAATGACGAATCATCCCCGGATAACGCCACAGATTATTCAGATAGTGAGAAGGGTGATGACTGTCTTTTTGAACGTATAGGCGAATTCAATGACGCTACTGTATTTAAAGTTGGTATAGATGTTCAGTGGGCTAATAATGATGATGACGACGGTGTACAAAAAGAGTAACTAGCAATGAGTCGGAGACAAATGAAAAAAACAATTGCCAACAGTTTAGAACCGTTCATGGCCAGTCCTAACATTGGTATCGATTGTCACTTGTCAGAAAGTTCAAATGAGAAAGACGATGACATAAGGGTTGCCCAAAGTTTAAAAACATCCACAAAAGTTGTAGGCACAATAATAAAGGGATGCCATTGGATAAAGATTTTAGTAACAATGCATTTAGTAAGCAAGATTGTACTGTAGAAGATAGCTCTTACGATGAAAATAGGAATGATGATAATGATGTCCGAATTGTAGACTCATATTTTTATCAGTATTGGGTAGAACCAGGGTATAGCAGCATACCTGTTCAGGAGAGAAAATCACCATAACGGAACACGTAGAAGCGAATGGTAATATTAATGAGTTTCAGTCATTTGATCAAGGTGCAGGAATAGAACAAGGCACAGACGAAAATGTGCTGAATAGGGATGCTGTAAACTTGAGGGAACGAACGCCAACAGAAAGCCAGTTTGCGTTAACAAAATCAAAGGAACCACCTGATGGAATAATTCATTGGCAAGATCTAGCCAAGTACTCGACTAGCAAAGATGGAATAAGAAATAAAGATATTCCACCCCGAGACGTAAAAGATCTACCCAGTCAAATTAGTTTTGCAAAGAATAGCTTAACGTGGGATAGACTTCCACATAATAGTGATTTATTAGAGGAGGAAAGAGAACAAATCCCCCATTTGAGAATAATGGAAACCGTTATACCTGTAGAGGTTTATGGAATAAAATTAATGGCTCTTTTAGACACTGGGGCGCAAATTAGTGCCGTGTCTAAAGCATTTTATGAAAATATTAGGGACAAACCGGGGCTTGTGTTTAGGTCAGTCACTGGTGTGAAAATAATAGGTGCTGCAGGAAAAAGTAGCAAACCTATCACCAATCAAATTTTACTGGAATTCAAGATAGGAGAACGAAGTTTTGAGCAAGAATGCTTGATCGTACCTCATCTCAGCCTGGACCTTATATTAGGCGTTGATTGGTTGATCAAACAAAAGGCAATGATAGACTGTAACGAGAAACTTGTCAAAGCTGAGCATGTTTCCGGTATATTTCAAATTTAGAGATTAATGTTTCTGATTACCAATGTTTACAACCATTTGAAAGTTACGAAATTAGACAGTCAGGAGTGGAAGATGAAGAAAATTATAATTTCAGGTCCATGGTTGAAAGTATTGCAGATATATCGAAAGAACAAAAGGCAGAATTGTGTGAAGTGTTAGAATTAAACCAAAAGGTGTTCTCAAATAAACCAGACAGGGTAAACCATTTTGAATGCCATATTGTCGCGTTGAAATATAGCAAGCTTGATTTCGAATGAAACTGAACACAGCACTTATACTGAAAGCACATTTATTACGAACTTAACATACACGCAGCACTGACTGCCTCTCGGGCAGAGTGCTCTGCTATTTATACACAGACAGAATTTACCAGAAATTAGAAGAACAGTTAACATAAGAAACAAGTAGAATTTATAAGTGAACATAAGTAAGATGTAGAACATTCTGGAAATGTTAATTACAAAGAAATAAATTTTTGCCGGTGGGTGGGATTGAACCAGCGACCTTAAAGCACCGCAGTCCGTGACGCTATCCCCTGCGCCACTCCGGCAGTCAGTGTTCGTGCTCTCTCGCGGCATTGCCCTCTCTCCTGGAGAAACAGCGACCCGCTGTTATGATCCATGTGGAGCCAGCTGCAATGTCCTGGATCTTGAACGTGTCATGGGTCCTCTGTATGACAGGTCAAGAGAATCCTTCCCTTCTCCACGATTATCGACGGCAGACGTTCCTGTCGTGGCTTCATCAGGAACATTACCGTCCTTACAGTCCTTGAACAAGAAACCATTGTCGTCTACCTGCTCTTCAGGATCGTAGTAAGGCTTCATGCGCAGGACGTGAACAATGTCTCTTCCTTTTTGACATTTCGACGACGACTCATAATCCTCAACTTCGCATGTGACTTCCGACAGGCGGCGTATGACACGGACCAAAGTATCGCTTCAATAACTTATCTGACAGTCCAACCTTCTGTACAGGGGTAAAAATCCATACCAGATCTCCTGGGCTGTACAAAACAGGTCGGTGCTTGTCGTTATACCGCTGACGGTCCTTCTCCGGGGCGTCCAGTATCCGTATGCGAGCCAGCAGTCTTGCTTCTTCGACCCTGGTGATGAGCTGTTGAACATAGTCATCGTGATTGTCGTCCGGTTCTTCAGTTGTTCTTCTGCCGAACGGATTTGTCGCTGGCGGTCTCCAAACGTCTTGTTCAGTTCCTCCTGGTACGTCTCCCAGTCATTCAACTTGTCTTCGTTGTTCTCGAACCGTTACTGGGCTGTTCCGTCCAAATAGAAGTAAACGTTGGCCAAGCACATCGTATGATCCCACCTGTTTTACTTGGCGACTCGGTCGAACCCTTTTAGCCATTTGTTGGGGTCCTGCCCAGCGTCTCCAGAGAACACCGACGGGTGTCTGATGTGTAGCTGGCTTACCGCTAGTTTTGTGTTCATGGTTCTTCTGATGATACGGACTTTCGGAAGGATGTACTCGGAATATCACTTGTATTCTGGTTATAGTCGATGTAAGTGACGGTTTTTATGTTGCTTAATCGGAGCCAGGGTGATGCAGCTGTTGCACAGGATACCCGGCGCCTCCACCAAACAATGTCGCGTTGAAATGGAGCAAGCTTGATTTTGAATGCAACTGAACACAGCACTTATACTGGAAGCACGTTTATTACATACACGCAGCATTGACTGCCTCTCGGGCAGAGTGCTCTGCTATTTATACACAGACAGAATTTACCAGAAATTAGAAGAACAGTTAACATAAGAAACAAGTAGAATTTACAAGTGAACATAAGAAAGATGTAGAACATTCTGGAATTGTTAATTACAAAGAAATAAATTTTTGCCGGTGGGAAGGATTGAACCGGCGACCTTCAGCACTGCAGTCCATGACGCTACCCCCACGCCGACAGTCGGTGTTCGTGCTCTCTCGCGGCAGTATGAAAGTTACTAGTCAGGGGCTATTTTCTTCCAAACTATTCATTCCCAAGTGCAAAGAAACAAGCTGTGTCTGACGAAATTGAAAGTATGCTAAAGTGGCAAATCATAGAAAGAAGTGATAGTCCCTATGGAAACCCATTGATTGTTGTAAACAAAAAAGATGGTAGTGTCAGAGTAATGATCGATGCTAGAAGGTTGAATAAAATTGTAATTCATTGATCGCCCGGAAAAACTAGATGATTTAATACAGAAGTTCAGTAACATGAAGTACTTGTCAAGTCTTGATTTGACTGCTGGTTATTGGCAAGGAATCGCGAAAATACACCGCGTTTTTGCACGTTGGTAAATGCTACCAGTAGTTCAATTTGGCTTAAATACATCTGTATCTGTATTTATACGAGCACTCGATGAAGTATTAAGACGAGAACTATATACGAAATTAACGATATACCTGGACGACACATTAGTAGCCAATCAGACTTGATATGAGCATCGTTGTTTATTGGATGAAGTATTTAAAGCCTTGCAGAAAAGACGAATGACACTTAAATTTAAAACGTGTGATTTCGTGAAGAGAGAAATCAAATTTTTAGGCCACATTGTCTCAGCTACCGGGATAAGAAAAGATCCTTCTAAATTAGATGCAATCAAAAATTGTCTGCATCAGAAAAACAAGAAACAACTTAAAGCCTTTTAGGTATTTTTGGATTCTACAGAAAATATGTAAAGGGACAAGCTTTTAATAGTCCTAATTTATGAAAATTGCTTAAAAAGAATCAGGCTTTTGTAAGCACAAAAGAACGCCAAAAGGACTTTGACGATTTAAAAAAAATAAATGTTCAAATGTTTGTAATTCTATCGGACCAAACTGCCTGGTCATCAGTCCGTAGCTTACAAACTACTTAAACTAAACTATCCTAAGGACAACACACACACACACATGCCCTAGGGAGGACTCGAACCTCCACGGCGAGCAACCGCGCGCTCCGCAGCGAGACGCTTTAGACCGCTCGGCTACTCCACCGCGGCGACGACTTAAAAGAAGAGTTATTAAAGAACAATATTTTACATCATGCGGATTTAAGTAAACTGTTCCAAACAAACTCTGACAGTAGTGATTATGGGCTTGGAATCGAAATCTTTCAAATTGAGGAAACTCCTGAGGGAAATGTTCACAAAACAATAGGTTTTGCAAGTTGGACCTTATCAAAGTGTGAAATGAATTATCCCGTATCGGAAAAAGAGGCACTAGCAATAATATGCGGGTTGCAGAAATTTTACAATTATTTATGGGGTCACAAAATCATTATTCATACAGATCACGAAGCTCTTACCTTTTTCAAAGAATGTAGATTATTACATAGGCGGTTGAACCGCTGGGCCCTGTTTTTGCAACAATTTGATTACGATATCCAGCACATAAAGGATACCGAAAATTGTATAGCGGACGCTCTGTCCAGACTGCCGGAAAATATGTAAAACATGCGAGAAAATGGTACCGACGAAGGGAAGTTTTATATCCGATTCTTTGACGACGTTGTAGGGAAGCAAAAGATAAAGCAAATTTGTAAATACCTAAGACGGCTTCAAACAGAGGATGGTGTTTGGAATACAGTCAACGTGAACTTTGATAGTCCTAGGCATCCCCAAATTAGGAAATGTTACAAAGTTTTCAAAGGTGTCTTGTTTAGAAAGAAAGAAAGTGAAAGAAACTGGAAGGTCGTTGGCCAGAAAAATATGAGACAGAAATTATAGATTACTTTCACTCAGCATTAGGTCTTTGCTGTGCGAAAAAATGTAAAGAGAAATTAGACAGGGTAGTCGTTATTTTGAATAACATGACTAAAAAAGTGAGTGATCGTTTGCGATCATGTGAAATCTGTCAAAAAGTTAAGGTATCTAATAACACCAGTCGAGGACCTATGCAAAGACTTGATGATAATCAGGAATTAGTATCGTTGGATCTATACGGTCCGCTTCTAAAAGCGACAGGAAATTTTACCAGCATTTTGGTAGCTTTGGATGTATTTTCGAAGTTTATAAAGTTATATCCACTTAGGAAGGCTACTGCAAAAACAGTATTTGCAAAAATGTTGAACTATTTTGCAACTGTAGGAAAACCAAAATCTATCTTATCTGACAATGGAAAGACGGTATTTTACAAAATGGGATACAGGTGAGATATATTTCGTCGTACCACCCATCAAGCAACCCTGTCGAAATGTATATGCGCGAATTAGGTCGATTTTTCCGAACCTATTGCCATAAAAATCACAGAACTTGGAGTAAATATCTAAATGATTTTGAGAATCCACCGAATTTGCCCCTGAAGAAATTTTGCTTAACAAGAAAAGCAATAAATAGCATCATTGAAGACAGTTTATATTTTCCACCAAGTGATGAAATTCCGTTAGATCAAAAGAAAGATATGGTTAAAGAAAGGATGATGAAGAAGGCTAATGAAAGAGCAAAACGTCATGACAAGAATTTGAAACTAACCAAATTTGATAACGGCGATCTCGTATTAGCGAAAACACGCGAGAAGTGGAAAGAATTGACTCACGAAATCTCAAAGTTTAAATTTGTGTTTAAGGGTCCTTTCGAAGTGAAAGATATACCTCACAACAACGTGTACTATCTTGTTTATCCCAAATCAGGAAAATCTTATGGCAATCAGAACATTGAAAACTTAAAGCCTTATGTTGCCAGATCAAACTGAGTAAATGTAAAATAGTAAATTTAATATTAATGTGCATATGTACTTTGTTTGTTTTATGACAACAATACTAATTGTTTGTAAAAGTTTCAGATGATCCAATTGTATTACTAAGGACGTTCTGTGTATGTGAACGTGTAAAAATGTGAAAAAAGAGAAGTTTAAAACCGGACTGCCCATGAAATACAAAATTCGGCAGCAATGAAACCAAAAATTATGGACTGTCCTATGCTGCGAAAATGGCAGTGAAGTTCATGGTATTGTGTAATTTCTATTCAGAGAAAATTATAGGACTGCTGATGTATGAGCAGCGCTGTACGTAGTGCCTAGATTAATACATGTATTGAATGTACAAATTTCTGATTTGTAGCAAAAGTATGTTTTGTTTTTGAACAGCTGTAATTTTAGGAACTGTTATAAAAGATATTATTAGCAGGTATACTACAACTTTTGATATTCTGTAGGTTACTTCTGAGTATCCTGGATAGCAGGAGCGTCGCAACCGCACCCGAGACGCAGAGGCGCGAGAGCCGATGCAGGCGACGTAGTTCTCCCAACTGTCCCGCTTACTCTTCCGGATCAGCTGTTGAGCTTGGGCCCGGAGCCGTTTGAAAGCTATCAGGTTTTCTACAATGGGTTGGCGACGATGGCGCTGAAGCGTCCGCCGACGATCCCGGATGGCCTCAGCGATTTCTGGCGTCCACCAGGGCACAGACTTACGCCGTGGGGAGCCAGAAGTGACGGGAACGGTTGCCTCAGCGGCGAAACTATCGCACTGGTGAACCGCCATGTCCGTGTCGGCCAAGCAGTGGGCATTGGAACAGGAACCGTAGCAGCTGCGGTGTAGTGTTGCCAATCAGCTCGATGAAGAGACCATCGAGGCGGGCAGCCCGCAAGTTGAAAATCCAGGAGACACGTGAGAACAGGAAAATGGTCGCTGTTGCAAAGGTCATCATGGTCCCTCCAATGGAAATGCGGGAGCAGGCTCGGGGTACAAATAGAGAGATCGATCGCTGAATACGTGCCTCGCGCCACGCAAAAAATGCGTGGGTGCACCAGCGTTTAACAGGCAGATGTTGTGCTGTGATAAAAGTGTCTCTGTGTCCCTACCGCGGCCTGTTGTCTGCGTTCTAACACACAAGGTATTGTGGACATTGAAGTCCCCCAGAATCAGAAATGATCGGGGAAGTTGTGCCACCAGGGCAGGCAGCAAGGTCAGTAAGCGAAACCATCTCATCGGGAGGAAGGTAAATACAACAGATCATCAGTTCCTGCATAGCCCAGATTTGAACAGCCACTGCCGCAAGAGTCGTGTGGAGAAGCACAGCGGCACTGGGGACAGTGCCAAGGACATAGATACATACACCTCCAGAGACCCTATAATATAAGGTACGATTTTTGTAATAGCCATGAAGGGCTGGGGTCCTTTGAGCAGGAAACCAGGTTTCTTGTAGGGATACACAAAACGCCGAGAAGCGACATAACAATTGCTGCAACTCTGGCAGATGGCGGAAAAAGACGCCACAGTTCCAGAGAGCCTCCTGGTCGCTAGGACATGCTGATTTCGACGGCGCACTAGGGTTCATAGAATCTTCTGCTGTCGCCGATTTTTGAGACAGAGCCTCAACGTCCATGGCTTCCGAAGACTCAGCAATTGCCAAGTCTTTGGGGCATGCGAGGATCTCTATCTCGTCCTCAGACGAAGAGGTGGAGGGGGGCGGTGGCACAGTGACCACCAGGGTGTCCTTCTGCTTGGGTGGCTTCTTGTCTTTTTTATTTCGCGCTTCTCTTTAGGTTCCTCTTGCTGGGAGGGCCCTGCCAACTCAGTCCCTGGGACTGAGGAGCAGCTTGAAGCCCTACGACTAGCTGGCGGTACTTTCCGCCATCCACTGGCATCCGCTGTTTCAGCGGGAGAAACCTTAGAGGGAAGGGATCCAAGCGACCCCTTCCTAGCGCGAGGAGCCAGAGCAGGCTGTTGTGACTCTGGCTCTGGGGTGGGGACCGATGTCCCCATTGGTTGGGAGGTTACCGCTCCCAAAGCAGTGTCTTTGGGGGCGATGGAAGTTGAGATGCCCCCATCGGTCAAGGGGGCAGGAGTAGATGTTTGGGCCTGGGGGCCCACTATGACCAACTGTACAGGTGGTGTGAATGTAGACGAAGATGCAGCTGCAGCAAAGGATGACTTCATGCTGATGGGATGCAGTTTTTCATACTTTCTCTTTGCCTCCGAGTAAGACAGCCTATCCAGGGTTTTATATTCCATTATATTTCTTTCTTTATGCAGAACAGAGTAGGTGGGCGAGCAGGGGGAGTGGTGCTGCCCACAGTTCACGCAGAATGGAGGAGATGCACAAGGGATGTTGGGGTGTGCCACATGTCCACACACGCGACAGGTGGAGTTGGCAGTACACCTGGAGAACATGGGCCCAAACCTCCAGCACTTGAAACAGCGCATACGGGGAGGAACGTAGGGCTTGACATCGCAACGGTATATCATCACTTTGACCATATCAGGCAAGGAATCGCCCTTGAAGGCCAACATGAATGCACCGGTAGTGACCCTATTGTCGTTCAGACCCCTATGGACTCGCCATATAAAGTGGACTCCTCTCTGCTCCAAGTTCTTTCGTAGCTCATTGTCAGTCTGCAACAGAAGATCTTTATGGAATATAATACCCTGTACCATGTTGAGGCTCTTATGAGGAGTGATCGTTACGGGAACATCGCCCAGCTTGTCACAGACAAGCAATGCTCGTGACTGTGCTGGGGATGACGTCGTAATAAGGACAGAGCCAGATCACATGTTCGACATGCCCTCCACCTCGCCGAATGTATCCTCAACGTTCTCTAGAAAAAAACAGGGGCTTTGTGTTGGTAAACGATTCACTGTCGGTCCGTGTACAAACAAAGTATCGGGGGCATACGCCTCACCTCGATTTCTCGTCCTACGTTCCTCCCGTGGGGTTTCCAAGGAAGGGAACGATTGAGGGTCATATTTATCCGCATTAAATTCAACTTTACCACCGGTTGTACGCCGGCAACTCTATTATTGGCTCGTTTCATTCTCGTCCCACCAGCAGCTAGGGAACTAATGGTCCACCAAGTCAGAGCTCTGCTTACCTGGGTAAGCCTTATACAAGTGAGGTGCGGCAGGTTCCTCAGAGGTTGCTCGCTAGCGACTGTTCAACCTCAACAGCCATGCATCTCCTCGGAACGTAGCACACCTTGAGATTGAATGGTTTTTTGTATAGAGGTTTGTACCGTCCTCGCGACCCGGGCAATTAAGCCAAGATCCCTGTGCTCTGAAACGTACAATGTTCCACTATCGCGCCGAACGATGGTCGTTGAAGCACACACAGAGCTTACGGTGTAGCGGACTGTTGGCACGACACAGCCCATGCTCAGGACCCCAGGTTCGTACTCAGCAAATTAATGCTGAGCCCACCCAAGATCGTCCTCCAGACATTCATTTAAGGATCTAGGGATCTTCAATGTAGTTTCACTCATGAAATTTTTTATTAATAATCTGACACAGTTCAAAAGTAATAGTAGTGTGCATAGCTACAACACTAGGAGAAATGGTGATATTCACTATTCGATGTTAAACATAACTTTGGCTCAGAAAGGGGTGTATTATGCTGCCACAAAAATCTTCAGTCACTTACCAGGTAGCATAAAAAATCTGACAGATAGCCAACAGGTATTTAAAAAGAAATGGAAGGAATTTCTGAATGGCAAGTCCTTCTATGCTTCAAATGAATTTTTAGATAAAACTTAAAAAATTACAAAAATTAAAATTAAAAAATTCTTAAAGTATTGTCATGTATAGACACCATTTACTAAACTGACACGTTCCACATCATTACGAATGTCATATATATGATCTATGGAACAAGTATTAATCTCACCTAATGTAGTGTCACCGGACAGGCCTTCTTCAGACGCCGAGTTCGACTGAAAATATAGACTGACGGCATGCTCACACTGAATCCGATATAGTTTGTCACTTGATCGGATTAAAGAGAAGGTTAGGTTAAGTTAGAATCTATTCCCTGTGTAAAGTATATTGGATTTCAATTCC
This sequence comes from Locusta migratoria, assembly GCA_026315105.1. Taxonomy (NCBI): domain Eukaryota; kingdom Metazoa; phylum Arthropoda; class Insecta; order Orthoptera; family Acrididae; genus Locusta; species Locusta migratoria. The sequence continues at coordinate 74,743,755 of CM048755.1, read as the reverse complement.
TTGGGGTGCAATGGATTCCACCGACATTTTTATGCTTCAAAATTAGTTATTAACACTTTTGCTGCAGATGACGCTTATAAGCGTCAAAACAAGCCACGAGCCAGTGCGGCTGATGCCTATAAGCGTCCGCGATCACTATCGCATTACTCATTCTAGTTGCGAACATTTGAATGAAGCCTGTGACCCCTAGAGGTGTCAGACAGCAGACCTTAAAACATGACCACAATACAGTCGAAACGTTTTTGAAGTAAAGACTAGTTTACATGACGACACTACGTTTCATGAAACTGAGCTACTGGCCAGTGCGCATGCGCAGCATGCGTTCGAGCAACTCGTTGGCGAAAGTAAATAGTTTCGGCACTTCCCAACTTTGACGAAACTGATTGCGCGTGTTTTTAGGTTAGGTTATAACCAAAACAAAATAAAATACAACAAAAAGAGGGGAACGGAAGAAATAGTTCGGTTTTTCGACATATATGCGATGCTTATACGTTTGTGCGATTTTAACGATGAAAATTGCAGGTATAAGCAGCGGCATGTTAGTGGTCTTGAAGCAATTATTCGTGAATTAAATATTGAGGGATTAACGATTACTGAATTGCAGACTAAAATACATTCAATTCGAAATACCTATACAAACGAACTATGGCAATTGTGGATTTTGGAACATGGTACAGGTACTGTAGAGACGAATACCTACTTGACAAGAAACGTAATGCAATTTCTAATTTCAGTTCTGGTAACAATACTTCACACATAACAGTATATTGTTTTTTTGTTGCATTACTAACTCTGTTTAAAAGGAACGTCAACTGCTCTGGCGACATTCTAAGTTGATTGAAATAACTTCTTGGATCTTAAATCACAATTTATTTCAGCAGGGTCGCTGAGCAACCGAGCTGACGCCGTTTTTTTAAACCACTCACATACCCAATCACTTTTCTTACGCTTCTTATGTTTACTCTTATGCAGTGACTTCACAGAGAAGCAATAGCTCAGCCACAACTCTTACAGCTATCAAAATTTTCATTCTGCGGCGACTACGGCACTCACAAAACAACGAAACTGAAGTGTATAGTATTGGCGCCGTGTCTACAGACATACACGAAACCAGCTGCGCGCAATTCATTTCATGCAACGAGTGTCACAACCTGGTGTCGTCGTGTAGACTAGCCTTAATGCATCCGAGGTTTCATCATTAAGTCAGTATAGAACATGATCCCACAGATCTTACAAGGTCTTGACGTCAGCACAGAGTAGCATATACAGAGAAGTAGCCCTACCTAAACCACTGTCCTACGCTCCCCTCGTAGTTCCGTAAGATGCTAGTAGGTGTCAGGCGGTTCGCTGGCTTAGGGTGCCTCTCGCGCGTCAGAGGGTAGCGTGGAGGGGAGGGTGAGGGGAGAGCTCGTGCCGCCTGCCACGAGGCCACGGCTGTGTCCTGCTTGCTGGCGTTTGAGGGGAGGCGGTGGTGCGGACAGCCGCTACCTGCCGCCTGCTCTGGCCAGTTTAAAGGGCTGCTTCTGACCGCAGCGCCTTCATGGGACATCTTACGGAACTGCTGGAAAACCTCCCTCCCCGCACTCCGGAGCGTAGGACCGGGCCCTTACGGAGGTTTCCCGTCTGTATATATTTGTCTGTGACGTCAGCCTGTAGCTCAGGTGTGCTTAGGAGTGTCGGCCCGAGCAGTACTTGCCGTCCAAGAGCGTTACCCCCACCCGCACGTCGCAGGGGCACACTGGAGAGTTGCGCGCCTGCACCGATGCCGCAGCGAAAGTGTTAATAAAGACATCGAGGACTGTGTAATGTCCTCAGTTATTACTACTCCCTGACAATCTTTACGAATATATGAGGTACCCGTAAAAGGAGAAATTTCTATTACATACTTGTGATATTTCGTGGTGTCATTAAAAAGCAATATTACAGTTTTGCTTAATTTATTTGAAGTTGTGCAGACATACACCAGTTAACCTCCATGCTTTAAATAAGAAAATCTACACCAGTTATGGAAGTTTACTGCTTATCACAACGAATTTCGAGGATTTATTCGCATCTTCTTGTGCATTTGTTTACATAAGTACGGTGTCCTCGGAGTCTTTCGTGACGGAATTTTTCCATAAAATATTCTCGGTGTACAAGCCGCGTCATATCGGATAAAATCCTCGAGCTTTCGATGACAAGCTCCAGCACCGTCATCAGGAGTAAAATGACTGACTGCCGGTGTTGGCAAGGCCAGCTGCAGCGCTGCGTCTGGAAGTCTCTGGAGAGCCGCAGAGCACCTGCGCGGGGCAAACGTGGAGCGTACCGCCAGCGCCACATTTCAACCTGGGACTCCCACTTCCCTAGTAGCAAACTTCTTTATGGAGCATCGTGTAATTATACCAATATGCTGCTTTAAAATTTTTTATTATAATGTTGTTATGGATCCACTTCGGCACAATTAGCCATCGTCAGACAATCTGCGAAATACACAAAATTTTATATAATAATCATCGTTTTTTTATATATACTTTTAAGTTAGACCTGTTTTTTCGATATAAAGTTTTTTACTTATGACCATGTGATATCCTTGGACAATGTCTTGCTGTTTATTTAACAATAACGTGAACTTTTGTGTCGCACTTATAATTAAAAAAAAGCTTTAAATGGCTAATTGTGCCGAAATGGATCCATAACAACATTATAACAAAAACTTTAAAGCAGCATATTGGTATAATTACATGATGTCTCTTAGAGATATATTCCTCCTGCGGGCCTATTGGATAGAAAGTTCTTTATGGAGCATTTTGAAGATCAAGCACTTAACTCAGTGAGGTTGAGTCCATGCTAGCCGGCCGCGGTGGCCGAGGGGACTAAGGCGTTCCAGTCACGGTCTGCGCGGCCACTACGGTCGGGGGTTCGAATCCCCCCTCGGGCATGGATATTTGTGCTGTCCTAGTTCGTAAGTAGTTCATAAGTAGTTTGTAAGTTTAGGGACTGATGAACCCGTAGTTAAGTCCCATAGACTATACAAACATTTGAACATTTGAGTCCATGCTACTTCCTACGCTATGTTGACGACACTCTCGTGATATTGCCTCGTGGCAAGGATACACTGCAGCAGTTCGTCGACCACATGAACGGCGTCCATCCCAGCATAAAATTCACTGTCGCGATTGAGATGGATGGTAAGCTCCCATTCTTGGATGTTTTGGTCGAGCGAAAAGCATTGGTAATTCAGTGTATAGGAAATCTACACACACTTATCGCCACTTGAATGGCAACAGCTTAAATCATCCCGTACACAAAAAAGCCATCCTGAACACGCTAGTACACAGGCCAAAGGTTATTTCTGCCGCCGACCGCTTGGAGTCTGAATTCCAACATTTGAAGCGTGTTTTCAAGGAAAACGGTTACAGAAAAGATGAAATTTCTATAGCTTTCCGTTGCCACCAACATACGGAAACTCGCGAATCAACGGACGAGGCCAAGCCAGCAGCATTCCTCCCTTCCTGTGGAACAACGACCAGCGAGATATGAGGCCTCTGAAGAGACATGGACTGAGACCAGTTTTCCAGCCAAGATCGGAGACATGTTGCGCCCCATTAAGGACAGTACAGGTCTGCGTGGTCCAGGTGTATATGGCGTCCCCAGTGAGTGTATAAGTATTTACATTGGACAAACTATTACACCTGTTGCTTGATGTTCTGCAGAACACAGTCGGCACATAAAACAAAGAGAGCTTGAGAAGGCAGCCTTGGCAGAACATTGCCTAACAAATGGGCATAAAATACTATTTAAAAACACCAAAATTCTGGCCCAAACGTCATATTACTGGAATTATGTTATAAAAGAGGAGGCTGAAATTAGATTAAATGGCAACAATTTAAACAGAGGCCAGATGTATACACTCAGCAGCGCGTGGGGACAGGCCACAGACATACACTACTAGACTGGCAATGCCGTATTTCTTATCATTGGTGTCAGTGAAGTCTCGCCGCCATATTTCTATACTATAACGTGCGAGCAGTCGTGTGAGTTATTACAGAAAATAGTCGTAAAAATACGAATGAACTGACGTAATTATGCTGTACTTAGAGTTTTGACATGTAGGAAATTCGTGTTTTGTATATGGCTGAAATTTTTAAAGGTTGAATAAGCTTCAACATATACAGTAATGAGTTGCATTACCAAGTTCATTCAACCTCGGATTTTCTTTCAGTAGTACGGTCATTATAAAAGTGCACCCTTATTCTTTTGAGAGTTCTTACGAAATCTATAGTCTGCTTTGACGCACACACTAATGAGTCGCGTTTCCTGTTTTTATTAATCTGTTTCCAGTTTCGATCAACTTCGGTTTTTCTTTTAATAGTATGACCGTTATAAATGTGTTATTTATCGTGGATAACATACAGCTTTATTCTTGTTAGTGTTTTTGATATAGCTACTTCTGCTTTAATTGTACGTAACGGTAAAATTTTACCTATCATCCCGCCGACCTCTCATGATTATGTTGGCAACACAACAAAATGGTAGAAAGTCTTTGCCTAGATGTTAATGTTTAACGGTACATAAACTTCTCATAACACGATTCGAAAATGCATAAGTGTTAACTCAAATGCAAATCATGTTCAAACCAACTAGTAAAGTTTACAACGTCATATCGTGTCAGCAGGTCATAGTAATACCGTACGGAAATTTTTTGACGTTAGGTGAGACAAGATGGCGGCATCAAACTTCAGTCACAGAGGCTAGTTTGCCAGTCTAGTAATGTATATCTGTGGGACAGGCCCTGGACGTAGAGTGAAAACAGAGGTCTCGCGCTAGTAGGAAAGCGAGAGCTCCAGCTACAAATGTGGCGCCGGTGGTACGCTCCGTGGCCGGCGAGAAATACAGGCCTGGCCACTCAGCCAGGTGACGTGGCAAGAGTAGTGTTTGACTGGTTAGCCACTGGGACACGGCCCACTGCCTCTTAAGCCCGTTTTAAACGATCAACGAACTTGTAATAGATTGCTAACAAGTTGCGTTAATTGCGGCCGTCAGTCGTTTGAACGGCTGCACTAGTATGATCGCGCTAGTATCGAAGCGCGATAATTATAGCGATAAAGAAATAGGATGAGTTCTAAATCGGTACTAGTGGGTTCACTACGCATGCGCTAGCTAGCAGCTGTCTGCTGCAGTCGCCGCTCCAGTTAGTCCGCCATTTTCCTTCGTATTTACGTATATTTTGCGTTATGTCGAAGTTTATGATCAGAATGTATTACAAAATGTATTTATAATGACAGCATTCACACTGTCCGTCACCAGACCGTCACCTAACGTCAACGTCACGTTAAGCTTTCTCAATAAGATTGTTTTGATGGAACGGTCGTCTGCTGACATCGGAAGTTAACTTATTTTCGTCACGCGATTTTCATATTGTAGTCGACAATTACACGGTTTGCACGCAAACTTGTCTTATTAATCTTTAGTTAATTATTATACTTTGGTTTAGTAGTAAATTGCAAATGTTTCATGACGACTTAAATATTTATCTCAATTATTGTCCACAGAAAAGCGACGTCGTACATCTGAAACCGAAAAATGGTTTATGATTTGCAATATCGTAACAGAAAAGACTGAAGCCAATTGTTTATTTGAATAAGATTGTGATTTGATGATGCAATTTTCATGAAATAGCATTTTAAATGAAAAAGTCAGTCCAAATGAAAGACAAAAATTCAGTTGTGCATTACGTTATTAACAATGTCATTGGGCAAATCGTAGTAGATAAAGTAAAGAAGGTCTATTTACGCTCTTATAAATATTGCTTGATGTGTTCATAAGTTTATTTTTTTCGCTTGAAAATAGATGTGAATGTTTTGAAATGTTGTTTCACTACCCAGAACTTTACCACACTAAGTTGACCAAAAACATCGATTGCAAGGTATTCTTTGCCGTCACTAACATTTAGCGTTGTTTCCTCAATTTCAGTATTGAACTATGACTTCCAACATAACAAATCGGCTTTTATAACCTCACTTTCAACATCGGGTATTACTGTTCGATTACGTTTATCGTCTAAACACGCTGCCACAAGATCTTGCTCGAGTTTGTAGTTCAGGGCTAGTACGCTAGGAGCGCTTCAGTAGAGTATTATCTATCTTGTTCACCTTCGTTCATCGTTTATAAAGGGCTTTAGTGGCTAACCAGTCAAATGCACGATCGCGTCGGCGCAGCACTACTCTTGCCACGTCACATGGCTGAGTGCCCAGGCCTGTCTTTCTCGCCGGCCATGGTGACGTCACACGGTACTGCTGCCCATCGGCCCGCGCTGTCATCCAGCGCAGGCGCTCTCCTGGGCAGCTATATAAGCGGGACGCCTTGCCAAACGTATGTTCACGATGATGGAGCAATTTATGTGCAATGTCGCGAACATGCTAAAAGAGCTCCCAGCACAAATGGTGGCCGCTCTGCAGCGGCCAACTCAGCAGCAAAACATCAACCAGAATGCGCAGTGCGGGAAATTAAAGTCTGCCTCTGGAATGCTCGCGGTCTTCGAGAACGAGCCGCCGAATTTAGAGAACTGCTCAGGCGGGACAATATCGACGTCTGCCTGATTACAGAGTCTTTCCTGAAGCCTGGACAGGCGTGCCCAACTACACCTGCTACCGAGACGACCGGCCGACTCGAGGCGGAGGAACGGCGATCTACGTACGAAGATCTCTAAAACATCACGTCGTGCACGCGCCGCAGTTACAGACCGCAGAAGCGGCCGCTATTTAGATTAGATTAGATTAAATTAATACTTGTTCCACAGATCATATATACGACATTTCGTAATGATGTAAAACGTGTCAGTTTAGTAAATATTGTCTATACTTGACAATCAATATTTTAAGGATCTTTTATATTTTTTATTATTATTTTTATTATATTTTTATGTTTTTTAAGTTTTATCTAAAAATTCATCTACATTGTAGAAGGAGTTGCCATTCGGAAATTCCTTTAATTTCTTTTTAAATACTAGTTGGCTATCTGTCAGACTTTTTATGCTACTTGGTAAGTCACCAAAGGCTTTTGTGGCAGCATAATTCACCCCTTTCTGAGCCAAAGTTAGATTTAACCTTGAATAGGGAATATCATCCTTTCTCCTAGTGTTGTAGCTATGCACACTGCTATTACTTTGAATTGGGTTGGATTGTTAATAACAAATTTCACGAGTGAATATATATATTGTGAAGCTACGGTGAGGAGCCCTAGATCCCTAAAGAAATGTTTGCAGGATGCTCTTGGGTGGGCTCTAGCAATTATTCTGATTACACACTTTTGTGCAATGAATACTTTTTTACTCAATGTTGAATTGCTCCAGAATGTGATCCCATATGAGAGCAGTGAATGAAAATAGGCGTAGTAAGCTAATTTACTGAGATGTATATCACCAAATTTTGCAATGACTCTGATAGCATAAGTAGCTGAACTCAAACGTTTCAGGAGATCTTCAAAATGTTTCTTCCAATTCATTCCCTCGTCAATGCAAACACCTAAAAACTTTGAATATTCTACCTTAGCTACAGATTTATGTTCAAAGTCTAGCCGCGGTGGAGTAGCCGAGCGGTCTAAAGCGTCTCGCTGCGGAGCGCGCGGTTGCTCGCCGTGGAGGTTCGAGTCCTCCCTGGGGCATGGGTGTGTGTGTTGTCCTTAGGTTAGTTTACCTAGGTTTAAGTAGTTTGTAAGCTACGTACTGATGACCACGCAGTTTGGTCCGATAGATTTACAAACATTTAAACATTTTTCAAAGTCTAACTTTATTAATGGTGTCATGCCATTTACTGTATGAAACTGTATATACTGGGTTTTATCAAAGTTTAATGAGAGTCCATTTGTAGAGAACCACTTAATGACTTTCTGGAAGATATCATTTACAATTTCATCAGTTAATTCCTGTTTGTCAGATGTGATAGCTCTACTTCTATCATCATCAAAAAGTACTAGCTTAGCATCTTCGTGAATGTACAATGGCAAGTCATTAATAGCCGTCGAAAAGTCGCACGGAAAAATTACGTTTGCCGCTGTATACAAACCACCGAATAAGCGACTCCATGCGGAAGACATACAAAAGTTGCTGGCGCTCCCTGGAAGGCTGCTACTGGGAGGCAACTACAACGCTAATAATCCCGTATGGAACTCCCGAGTGACCGAAGCTAGAGGCAGACAACTGCAGCGCCTTGTCACCCGACACGGCGCCGTCGTAGTGGCTCCTCACGAGCCGACCATCTTTCCATCGCGCAGTCTACCAGACGTAATAGACGTCGTCATCGACAAAGGGGTAACGCAAAACATCACTGCCACCACAAGGCCCGTGTATCGACTCAGATCACGCGCCGGTGATATTCGAAGTGGAGGGAGAAGCTACACCTCTACATCTACATCTACATACATACACCGCAATTCACCGTAAGGTGCGTGGCGGAGGGTACACTGTACCACTACTAGGCATTTCCTTTCCTATTCCACTCCCAAATTGAACGAGGAAAATAAGAATGCCTATATGCCTCCGTACGAGCCCTAATTTCTCTAATCTTGTCTTTGTGATCTTTACGCGAAATGTAAGTAGACGGCAGCAAGATCGTACTACACTCAGCTTCAAATTCCGGCCCTCTAAATTTACTTAACAGAAATTCACGAAAAGAACGTCGACGAAAAGAACGTCGTCTTTCTTCCAGCGATCCCCAATTGACTTGCCGGAGCATTTCCGTGACACTCGCGCATTGGTCGAACCTACCGGTAACAAATCTAGCTGCTCGCCTATGAACCGCCTCTATGTCTTCCTTCAAACCGATCTGCGGCGGGTCGCAAATACTTGAGCAATACTCAAGATGTGGTCGTACAAGCGTTTTATACGCGGTCTCCTTTATAGGTGAAGTACATCTTCCCAAAATTCTCCCAATAAACCGAAGTCGGCTGTCCGCCTTACTCACAACTGTCCTTACACGCTCGCTCCACTTCATATCGCTCTGCAATGTTACGCCTAGATATTTGAACGACGCGACAGCATCAAGAAGCTCACTACTAATGCTGTATTCGAACATTATAAGATTGGTTTTTCTACTCATGCGCATCACCTTACATTTTTCTACATTGAGAGCTAGCTGCCATTCTTCGCACCAACTAGAAATTTTGTCTAAGTCATCCTGTAGGCTATTACAGTCAGTTACAGACGACACCCTCCCATACACCACAGCATCATCAGCAAACAGCCGCAAACTACAACTTACTCTGTCCATCAGATCATTTATATAGATAGAAAATAATAGCGGTCCTATCACACTCCCCTGGGGCACGCCTGACGATACATTCGTCTCTTCCCCTCCGAGGACTCGATCTGCGCGGGATCAACTGGGAACGCTACAGCGAAAACGTAGGCGACGCCCTGGAGCAGTTCCCCGAGCCAGCCGCAGTCGGAACGGACGATGCAATTCGCCAGCTAACTGACTATATGGTCGCAGCAGCAACAGAAGCGGCGCCAGCACGAAGAGGAGCACAGTGACCTCCACAAACCCGCCGCCTGCCTCGACACCTAGAGGAAGCAATAATGGCGAAAAACCGCCTCGTCAGGGAGTGGCAATGCGAGAGAAACCCTGCTCTCGAGCCGACGCTGAACTGCACGAGGAGGGAGATCGAAGCCGCCGCTGAACGACGCTGGCATCGGGAGTGGGCGGAGATGATCTCTCAACTAAATGTGGAGGACGGGTCGGCTCGGAAGACCGTCAAAAGTTTCATCAGAAGAACGATGAAAATAAGACCGCTGCAAGTCGGGGATGCTTTTGTAAGCGAGCCGCATGCGAAAGCGAACGCCCTCGCGGACGTGTTCGCCGCGAATTTCACCGCAGTGGAAGACCCGATCGACGCTGCACACGTCGCAGAAATCGAAGAACGCCTTCCACGATACCTGGCAGCGCGTGACCCGGACGACCAGATCATAGAAATTACTATCGACGAAGTCAAACGAGAACTCCGTAAGCACCACCGCCGAAAAGCCGCCGGCCACGACAACGTAACAAACGCCTTGCTGATGGAACTCCCTGAGCCAGCTATCGTGAAGATCGCGTCCATCTTCAACGAAATACTGCGCTCAGAGTCTACAAGCTTCCTAGGGTTTTATTTGCGGACGAAGAAGTTAGTACTGCTTCCTCCCACAAGTCCCCAAAAACCTCCACATCCTTGCGGATGCTGCTGCGTAGCAGTGTGCGTTTGTACCGCCCTACAGTACGCACGAGGTGCCATAGTTGCTTTCCAAAACTTTATGGAAAGCATAGAGTTCTGACTAACCTGTTGTCTTCTATAGTTGTGTCCCCAGCGCAGAAGACAGCACACAGGTTGTAGGTTCTTCTACAGCATACAAGTGAGGCTAAAATAAGTTCTGTACGATGGAAGCATAAGAAGCGACTCACGAGATTTTTAATTGTCAGGGATGCCATTTATTAAATAAATAATACAAAAAATTAGCAACTATTGTTAATATGATACGGCCTATGCTGCCCATAGTTCATGTTGAGACCTCGACTGTTATCACATTTACGCAAATCTTTACCCCTGACCGGCGCGGTCCGGCGCGTATAGTGTTCAGCTCGAGACTGAAACTGCGGCGCGTTGCGAGAGGGCACCTGACGCGCTCTATTTCGCGTCAAAACAGGGCCGTCGCGCGCCTTCTGCAAAACCGCTCTTCTCTTGTTACAATAAGAGAAGGCACGTTAAACTTTTTAAACTCTCAAAATCTAGCCTGTCCTTGAGAGATGTTTATTACAAATTCTCAGCTCTGAATAATTAATATTTAGTATATAATAAACAAAACTAATTTCAAAAGAAATCACGTGACGTGAAATGCAGCAGCCAATGCGAGGAGAGCACCAGTAACATAGGTGGGCTTTCCCACGGGAACCAGCACCTACTGTGTCATATGCTACTGCTCCCCACCCCACATTTCAACATATGTTGCACTTCTGTCTTTCTCTCGCGTTTAAGACACGTACGATGCTAGCAAAGAAACGGCCAGCGGCCAGAAATATGAAGTGGCCACAGGCCAGGAATATCACAAGTCCTTGCCGAGCGTTTGGAAGCACGCAGGGGTAGTAGCCACGTCCGAGCCTGGGAAAGATGCGAGGCCGGAGAAGAACTACCGGCCGATAGGTTTGCTGCCGACGATGTCAAAACTGTTGGAGCGACTTTACCAGAAGCGCCTGCTGCAGCTCGTCGACGCAGAAGGCCTGCTCCCGGACGAACAGGTTGGATTCCGCAGCAAACATTCCACCACGCATCAGCTGCTGCGTCTGGCGTTCGGTGCCGTTGATGGACGCCATTATTTCGGCGCTCGACGTGTCACGAGCCTTTGACTCAGTGTGGCCTACTCTATAAGTTACTTACACTTGGGGGTTCCCGTGTCACACGTGAGTCTCCTGCAGGACAGGCGCTTCACGGCGGGCAGACAGTGGAATTTCCATAGAGCGCCGAGTAATGGCGGGTGTACCACAGGGCTCGGTCATCGGCCCGACCTACTCGCTATACACAGCAGATCTCCCGCGCACAGAGGCAGTCAAATTATAGTCGGGCCGCCGAAAGAACGACCCTGACAGTTCTCGCACGTGGGCCGCAGAGGGTGGGGGGGGGGGGGGACACTCAACCACCAACCTGAGCTCTGGAATTCGTAAACGTTGCCGGGGTAACGGTGCCGCTATGCCACCTAGCCACTCAAGGTCGCGTGGGGTGGCATGCTTCAGTCGCTGCAAAGCATCTGTCGTGTGTTCATCGTTACCGGTTTTGTTCGTGCTGTATTAAAAAGTAAAGCAGTCAACAATCCGAAGATTACGTGTCGTTAATTTCAGAAGTGTGAGAGATGGCTTCTTCCTCTAACCATAAGAAAGTCACTTCTGTGACCAATAGACTGGCTGTCGAAACTGATCAGATGATATTACTCTGACACTATACTGTGGCAGTCAACAGCGACCGTAAACGAATGAGGCAAAAAAAAAAAAAAAAAAAAAAAAAAAAAAAAAAAAAAAAAAAAAAAAAAAACTTCTTTTTTGTAAGAAGACAAATAATTTCAATGTAAAAGGCGATTTTACTACTTGTAAAGTGGTTGTCCTTATTTGTTTATTTGTTTCTCGGCAGACTGCCACAATATAGTGTCCGAGTAATTACACAGAGTTTGTGGAAAATGGCTGTAGAAGATGAAATATATAAACAAAATTCTTCAACTATCGACCTTTCGCTGAAGACTACATTATAGATTATATTTCATGGAATACTTGAACATATGAAGTTTTACTTGACATATATTTCTAGACCTTTTTAACTGCAAATAGTGTTTTTCATCACTTCGTGCTTGTTATCGTTCGTTCACACAGTAGTACATACCAACGGTTCCAAAATATTCGGACTTGATATTCGTATGCCGCGACTGGCACGGCGTAACAACAAGCCGCGGCGTAGCAGCATTGGCAACATAGCCGCTAGCTGTCAGAGTCGTTCTTTCGGCGGCTCGACTATAGCTCTGTACGCGGACGATACGGCCGTCTACGACAGCAGATCGAACGCTCGCGAGTTGCATCGAAGACTTCAGACGTCAACGGCGGCCTTGGAACAATGGGCCAAGAAATGGCGCCTGGCCTACAACGCGGAAAAAACCAGGCAATAATCGTCACGCTCCGACGCATTCCACAAGATATACTGCAGCTGACAGTACGCGGACAACCCGTCCAATGGAGCAGAAACGCTAAGTATCTTGGCGTCACGTTAGATCAAAGACTAAAGGCCGATTCACACTGTCCGTCACATCGACGTCACGTCTCGGAACCGTCACGTCAAGTTGTATTCACACTGTCCGTCACTATCCGTCACGTCAATTCGCTTTTTCCAGTACCCAAAGTTGAAAGTGAGGTTATGAGTGGCAACGTGTTATGTAGAAAGTGATATTATAATACTGTAATTGAAGAAACAACAACGCTAAATGTTATTGATTTCCAAAATCAACTTTACAATGTATGTTTGGGGCTAACTTAATGTGGTAAAGTGCTGGGAACTGAAACATGTCAAAACATCGACATCTATTTAAAAGGAAAAAAATAAACATACTAATCACGAACACATCAAACAACAGTTATGGGAGCATAAATAGAGCCTGTTTACTTTATACGTTACGATTTGCCCGCTGAAATCGTTAATACCGTCGTACATAACTGAATTTTTGTCTTTCATTAGAACTGACTTTTTCATTTAAAGTGTTATGTAATGAAAAATGCGTAATCAAATTACAATGTTATTCAAATAAACAGTTTGCTTCAGTCTTTTCTGTTACAATTTTACGTAACATAAACCATTTTTTGGTTTCAGATATCCGATCTCGATTTTAGGGGGACACTCAATTGACAAAAATATTTAAGTCGTCATGAAACATTTGAGATTTACTCCTAAAACGAGGTATAACAACAGAATAAAGATTAATAAGAAACATTTGCATATAAACAGTGCAATCGTCGACTGCAACATGTAATTCGCATGACGAAAATAGGTTAACTTCCGATGTTAGCTGACGGCCGTTCCGTCAAAACATTCTTCTCGAGAAAGCTTGACGTGACGTTGACGTGACGTGACGGTCCGGTGACGGACAGTGTGAATGCCGCCATTACAAATATATTGCGGAATGTTCTGACGGACGGTGACGTGACGTGACAGACAGTGTGATTGGCCTTAACCTGGCGCCAACACATAAGAATATGTGCAAAAGAAAGCACTGGGTCGCCTGAAGATGCCGTACCCCGTCATCAATTGCACCTCATCGCTGCCAGAACACCTTAGACTCACACTGTACAAGGCAACCATACGACTGTTGTTCGAGTATGCAGCGGTAGTATGGGGGAACCAGTGATCTCAAATATTAACACTGGATACACAACTGTAGTGGTTTGTATCTGTGAAAAACGTGACGCTCTCCAATGGTTATTTGGTAACTCCGTACGTATAGGTCGTGTTGTTGTTTTGAACCTCGTCCTCTGAAAATAAGTTATCAACGATTGATTAATAAATACATGAGATGAAGTTTGTGTCGCATATGGCTTTAGAGAAGTGAAAGGAAATGAAATAGAGTTCAGAACCATATGTGAGTTATATTTTTCTTCGTAACTATTGTTACTATCACATTTCATTAAATGAATAAATTGCACTGCTATAGACGGTATTTCTTGTGTTCAGTTTTAAATTTGCCTTTTGTCTGTAGCCTACTAATTTCCGTTTGAACTTGCGGATTGAATATACGCTCTATGTGGAAAATCACGCTTATATCATACGCTTCGAGTCTGCCGTTATTACACTTTATTAAGTTGTCTACAACAGTGTAATTTATTCATTAATTGCAAAGTGTGAGAAACACTAGATCTGAATCAAAATGTAGCTCAAGTATACGTTTTCCACGACTCGTGTCTTTTTCTACTGCTTAGATGTAGGAGTTCGGTTAATTATATGTCTCGAATATTTTGTAAATATTACTCATATTTTCAGAACAGATAGTGCCCGTTCTATATGAGTTAGTTTCTACGTAAGCAACTAGTAGAAACGATTATAAATTTCAGAATGTTAAATTCTTCGTAACCACAGCTGGATGGTGTATGGCAGATATACGTTCACTAACATGGCGTCGACCGTCACGACTTCGTAATACACAGTAATAACTCCAGATTATCTTTGAGCTCACTGGGGGGAACGCAGCCGAAACCCATATCCGACGTCTCCAGACCGTCGAAAATCGTGCCCTGAGGATGGCGCTGCATCTACCGAGCGACTTACCAACAGAGGAATTGCACATCCTAGCCGACGTACCATACCTCAGGCAGCGGCACGAGGATACCGCAACAAAGTTCTACCAAAAGGCCAGCAACTCGCGCAACCCGCTACTGCGCGATCTCGGCCGCAAACTGCACTGGCTAGGGTTGCCAGATCTCCGGGCGCCGCCCGCAGTGCCCGGGTTTGGAATGAATTCTCCGGGTCTACGGGCCAATGACTCTCATCTCCGGGCGTTAATGTAACCTTGATCTTAACTTTTTTTTTTCTTATCCCCTTTTTTTTTTTTTTTTTTTTTTTTTTTTTTTTTTTTTTTTTTTTTACGGTGCATTTTAAGTTCAAAATGTTCAAATGTTTGTTAAGCTTATGGGACTTAACTACGGGGTCATCAGTCCCTAAACTTACAAACTACCTATGAACTACTTACGAACTAGGACGGCACAAATATCCATGCCCGAGGGGGGATTCGAACCCCCGACCGTAGTGGCCATGCAGACCGTGCAACTTAAACTAAGGACACAACATCCATGCCCTAGGGGAGATTTGAACCACTGGCGGGAGCAGCCTCGCGCACCGTGGCAACTGCGCTGCAAGCTGTCAGAGCTCAACTCTCGCCGTACGTAGTATAGCACTGTCGATCAATTCACTATACAATTCGCGATCGTCGTTGATATCCTGTACTTCGGTGTATAATGTTTAATTGATATTACATTAGAACGCCGATTATCCGAACTAATTGGGGAACGTGGGTGTTCGGAAAACTGGTTTATTCGAATAATCTTATCTCTCATAGAAAGGACAGCACTATTACGTTTAATCATTTTATGCTCTCAAGTTTACTTCTTTACGCGGCAGCAAGTGGCCGTAACACGGAGCGGACGGTAACTGTGCCCCTTCACATGGAGCCAGTGAGAAGCTCTTCTTGGTGGCGCGCGATCCTTCACAGTGCGCGAAGCCACAACCGGCAACTCTTGGAAGGCGCACCTGTTGATGTGAGCAGCTTTGATGCTGCCGCCACTTCTGCTGCCACTATTACTGGGAGGGAGGAGATGATTAGTGTTTTTTTTTTTTTTTTTTTTTTTTTTTTTTTTTTTTTTTTTTTTCCACGTGTAATCCTGGTTGGGTTGGGGAATTGGTCGCAGATGGGGGGGGGGGGGGGTGAGTCATTGGCCAAGGGGGAGGGGGCAGGTCTGGTCTCCGGGCCTGCCTTGAGTTCAATCTGGTAACCCTAGCACTGGCGCGCAACTCTGCGTTGGCCAGATCTGTTGAGGCAGCAACAACAATGCGCACCAACAAGTATCATTCCTGATGTCGCCTGCAACGACAAGATCTGACAAACAAAAGAAGACCTAAGAAGTTCAACCCAACTTTAGAAGGAAGAACATACATCTACGTTGAAGACTTCTCCATTATGCTGGCGCAAGAAATTGTGACGCATAAGGATGCAAAGCAGCAACGCCGGCAGTCAGTCACTGATTTTACTCCTGATGACGATGGCGGAGCTTTCCATAGAAAGCTCGAGAATTTTATCCGAAATGATGCGACTTGTAAACCGAGAATATTTTATAAGTACAATACTTTTTCGCCGTTTCAATGAGTAATTTCCTGACACACTTGCACTGCAGTTTGAAAGACGACCGTCTGTCGTCTTCCATATTTTTTTGTATATTTCTGTAATATTGTAATTTCTTTAATGTCGCTAGATTATCATTTTGTTAAAACTTGAACCTCACTCTTTTCAAGGCTTGAGGAAAAGCAGTTTTATTTCATGTGTTAGAATATTAGTTAATATTGCAAGGTTTTTCTTATTTTGTTATGTTAATAATTTATTATTGTATTAATTAATGTGGCATAAGTACGGGTTCTCCGTTATCCACTATCCCTGTGAGAATGTGCAGTTGTTTTACCTTTAAGTGTGTGCGACAATCTATGGCTGTTTGAATGTGGAGAGTGATAGCTCGCTTTGCATCGTTGTCTCTGGCTCAGAGTCGATAGCTGTTGAGGTTACTAAAGAGGTTTCTACACCCTTTGGTTGCGAGATAGTTAGCGATCCTTCCCTCCAGCGCGAGTCTCACTATCCGTCCCCATCACCACTGTTTTGTTGGATTTTCCGGCTTCTGGTGGCTTCCCGAGTCTGGTAGCAGTTTCCCGCCTCGTGAACGCTGGATCTTCATTCTGGGCTGGTCGTCTGGTGAGGTAAGGTTGGTTCTGCTCTTGTTTCTGGAAATGGTAGCGTTTCATTGACTAGCACATTTAACTTAGATTCATGAACTTTGAATCATTTTATGGAATATTTTCTCCGATCCTGTGCGGAAATGTGTTCTCGTTTTTCAATTCAGTGATTTCCAATAGTTAACGCAGTGTGTGTGATTCTAGTTGCAGTTTGATAACGGTCTGGTATGTTAAAACCTTTTGTGATCATGTGGCGGAGTATGAACTCTGTGTAAATACTTTATAGCTTTGTGGGGCCCGATTTCTAATAGGTGATATGTTCATTTTTGTACAGTGCATGTAAAAATCTTCTCATCCTTTTCTTCCGTGAGTGGTATGTGTTCCACGTGGTTGGTTCATAGAACAAAGCCTTCAGCTTCCACTCTTATTTATTCCCTGCCCATCAGGCAATTAACTATGTGGGTATCCTTCTGATTTCCACTAATATTTCGCGATCTTCTCTCCCCGCCTATTTTGCTGTTTTTTCTCCGACTGGAAGTACGCACTCTGTCAGTAATTCTCTCTGAGCCTTGTACAACATCCTTCAATAGCTTCCTTATGTAATTCTAAACATTCTATGGGTTGCATGCTGTAATTCTTAATTTTATTTTTCCGACTTTGTAATTATTTCATTTTTACGAGTTTTGGAGACTGGATTTCATCCGTCTCTGTAATCGCTCCCTATCGCGTGTGGCTGCATTTCTTTCGCTTCTTCATATAAATCTAAACATTTCTAAGGGTTGCATGCCACAATTCTTATTTTTATTTTTCCGACTTTGTAATTATTTCACTTTTGTGGTTTTTCTGAGACAGGACATCATCCGTCTCTGTAATCGCCATCTATTGCATGTAGCTGTATTTCATTCGCTACCTTATATAATTCTAAGCATTTCTATGGGTTGCATGCTGTAGTTAATTTTCTTTATTTCTCGGAAACTCAATTTATTCAATTTTATCGGTTTTTGGAACCACGAGGGTCCGAGTTTTGACTTCCGGGGTTTGCAGCTAGTCGCCTGATCTTATGCCACTTCTCATATAAAACCAGTACCTAGATCGATTTCTAACTGACTGCAACTTAAGAATCCACCGTGATTTAGTATAATGAATTCGATTTTCAACCGCTTCACCTTCAGTGGAGTGCGTGTCGCCGTTAGCGTGTTTGCTCGCAGTCCAATTCAGATGTAATTTAACTTGGCTATACACACGCTCCATCTCAAAACAGGCTCGACAGACCAGAGCCAGCTTCAAAGTGTTTTTGTATATTGTGTTTTGTGCTATCTCCGACTTGCTGAATTTCGTCTACGATAGCGGCGCCTGCTTCCGCCTCGTCTCAGCACGCTGATTTTGGTGAGATTCGCTGTGGCATTGCATGTGTGTGAGAGAATTAATGTTATTTGTGAATCCTTTCCCCAGTAGCGTTAAATCATGTATAATTTAGGATGGGCACCGTCCGCATTAATCCATGTAAGAGATGCACTTTTATTGTATTAACGAAATTGGTTCTCCATTTTGCTTGTTTTCTATCTGAATAAACAAGTTTAAGTTCAGCACAATCCGTAAGTTGCTTATAAATTGTAGTTTTAGATCACCTTCCCTCTTTTATTTAATATTGTTCTTCACAAGTGCTGAAAACTAGCTCAGATGCAATTTTTCTGCCTAAATTCCGTTGCGCCATAAATGTTTTCTTAGCCACCTTTCTAAGATAACTTTAATTGTGGTGGCTTGCTTATTAATGTCTGTGTGTAATAACGTGTGAGCTGCTATGTATATTGACCACTGTAGTATTAACTTCCTGTTATTGAAGTAATTTGAAACGAGTCAGTTCTCAGTTTGGGCCAGGGCACTAGGCTTTATAGCAGGGAGTAACCAGTACTTCACACGGACCTCATTTACTAATTTTAGTGATAAAACAAGGCTCTTGTTACGTACAGTGGTCGACTTTTAAGTTTTTGGCAACACCTATGTTGATTGAAACTTATAGTGACATATGCATGACTTTCCATAGATTTTGATATGTACCAGGCGCGTCCAGAAAGTAAGTTCCGTTTGGCAATAAAATGAAATTGTACACAGATACAGAAGAAATTTTTATTGCACAAAATTCTACAACTCTTAAACTACTTTTCCACATAACTGCCGAAATTTTGCAGGCATTTGTCATAGCGTGGCACCAGGTTTTGTATACCTTCTTCATAGAAATCTGCCGCCTGTGTCTTCAACTAGTTGGAAACAGCGAAACTTGGGGGAAGTCCATAGCGAGAGCACTAATTGTAAACCTACGGTTTTCCCGGATCTTGTCATGAATCGCGTGAACCAGTTCTTCTGTAACCAAAGATGGACGCCCACTTCGTTCTTCATCGTGCACATCACTACGCCCGCCATTGAACTGTCGGACCCATCTTCTCACCATCGAATCACCCATCGCATTTGGTCCGTAAACATCGCAAATTTGCCGTTAAATTTCACTTGGTTTCACTTTCCTCGCATTAAGAAACCGAATCACCGACCTGATTTCACAGGCGGCGGGATATTCAATCAACGCCGACATTTCAAACAAGCACAACACAGCGTACGTTACTGACAGCGATCTCCAAATGGAGCACGTTCTTCTCCTTCATACACAACGTCTACAGAGCATGTGCGGAACTTCAATCGCAGCGCTGCAGCGGAGATAAATTGAAACGGAACTTACTTTCTGGACGCGCCTCGTATATATCGTTATAATGTAGTTTTACCTACTAATACACATTTCAAATCCAAAACTTGACTGAGAAAAAATAAACAGTCCTGAAATAAGGCATGTATACCTAAGAAGGGTCAAATAATAAATAGTGCGATTCTGCTGCGAGGAAAAGGGGAAAAAGTTTTACTGCCTGATAAAACAAAATAAGAGTTCCATCTGACTCCTGCCACTACGAAGGTGGGTGACGATTTTGAAACCTGATGGTAGCCAACCAGGATGGGGAGGTAGTGACTACTCAATTTTTAATTAATAAGCATTGTCAGAGGGTTAATTTTCTTTGAAACATTGATTCAGTCAATTTTTATTGGCAAACTTGTATGAATCTGCTGATATATTGTTGACTCAGCGGAGATAAAAGAACAAGGCAAAAAGATTTAATATGGCAATTAACAGCAAAATTAATAAGACTAGTAATATTAACAATGAATCTTGTGAAAATTATTTTTTACTAGGTCTAATATGACTTTTTGGGTACTTTGTTAAGGTAATATTTTGCAACTGTTGCTATAATCTAATATAACAATTAAATACTATTTACTTATCATGTATATACAGTATACGTTTATTTTCCCAATTAAACAAGAAATTTGTCAGTGGATCTGACTACAATCGCACTTTATGCATTTGCAGGAAGATGAAAATGTCAAAACGGGTTTTCAAGCAGACGAGCTCTGACAAAAAAGTTCATGGAGTAAGAAAGTTTAACTTTGGTAATATATATTAGCTAAGCATTGCCAAGAAATCAAGAATAAATTAGTAGTAGTAGTATTTTTCAAAAGTTTATCTAAAAAGACAAGAGCAGCCGCGGCGCAGTGGAGTGCGGAGCGGCGTGGCCTTCTGACTTTGCTCTTGCGCCCCTGGCGAAGGCCACTGCTGCCAACCCCTAGGTACACTCTTGGTGCTACGCATAAAAATTCATACTGAATGTAGTTTTTCAGTATTTAAATCCATGAAGAACACAGTTATAGGGCACCCAGAAACATCCGATTATGATGAACGAAATGAAGTTACAGTACATTGAACTTCAATGACTGTCATTCAATATATTTGTGAAAGACAAGTGTGAAATTAAAAATAACTTTGAACACAGAAACCACTGAAAAGCGGAAGCGCACGAAGGCCTCCACCACAATTGCAGGTCACTTCATAGAACAGACACATCACCTTGTTAAAGAATGCCAGAACCAGTAAGAATAATTTGTGAACAGCTAATACCCAATTATCACATTGCAAAACAACGTAAGAGCGCCACTACAATAACATTAAGATACACCACAATCCTGAATTGAACACATTTTTTGAGGTTATAATTTACGCCAAAAATTTTTGATGAAGGATTTAACCAACTTCGGGTTTCCAATAAACTGTAATATCAGATCATAGATTACAAATTATATTCCGATTGTGATAGTTATCGTCTTCTGGGTAAAACAGTCTCTATCTTTCTTTCACTAGGTATATCAGTTTCTCACTGTCCATATCTAGCACGTGAGAATGTCGGTCGATTTGACCGAAGAAAACAGGCCGATTTGAATTTCACCGACTGTCGTCCAAAGTCTGTACGTTCGGGCGATGAGAAGGCCTACACTGTGACCCTGCACATAGTGGAGTACTGATTTGAAAAGATCGGCCGTTTTCCACCAATGTCTGTCGTCGGTAAAACCACAGAGTAACATATACAGAGAAGCAGCCCCCCCCTAAACCACTGTCCTATGCTCCCCTCGTAGTTCTGTAAGATATTAGCAGGTGTCAGGCGGTTCCCTGGCTTAGTACGGGTAGACCACACTAGAGGCACTTCTGAGGGTGCCTCTCGCACGTCAGAGGGTAGCTTGGAGGGGAGGCTCAGGGAAGAGCTCGTGCCACCTGCCACGAGGCCAGTTTAAAGGGCTGCTTCTGACCGCAGCGCCATCATGGGACATCTAACGAAACTGCTTCAGCACCCCCCGCCCCGCACCCCTGAGTGTTGGACCGGGCCCTTACGGAGGTTTTCCGTCTGTATATATTTGTCTGTGGTAAAACCCACCGACATCGTTGCCACTGTGACCACAGCCTTAGGGATGGTACTGTGAGGCGCTGCGACTTGAATGTATGGACACAGACAGTTACTCTGTGGTATGGAGTAAGCTATTTCTCGAGCTTCGGCTGCTCGAGCATTTCTCGAGAAGCTCGCGAGGAACGGCGCTGTGTTGTTTGACTTAGGCTGCGGTCACAGTGGGGTGGGTGGGGGGGGGATTAGTACTTTTGCCCAGCCTGGGGTGGGGCTTTATAAAACAATTTGCAAAAACGTGAAATAAAAGATATGTAATTTTAATATTAAATGTCAAAACCATTTTTATTGGGTAATGAACTAGGAATTCTGGACCTAATAACTCGGGTTTGTGTGTGTGTATGGCGGGGTGGGAGGGGGGGGGGGGGTTGACAACTCTGATCTGAACACAGCTGCCACGATTTACAGCTACAATAACGACTGTTGGTTGTTCTATCCTCATACTGTCCAAAAATTTAGCAGTGTTAATTTTGATGCATATTTTATGTAGTCAGCGCTAAATTAAAAGTTTTCCAATACTGGTGGACTAATTCATTTCATATATTATGATTCGATAACATTCATAAAAGCCTGGGTAATCGCAGTGGTGGCTGGTGCTTCAGATGACTGGGGTTTCACTACTTTCACTATCAGATCTTGATAGCGGTGCCGCCATCCCCACTCAGCGCATCGGTGTTTCGGCGCCCCCCGCCCCCCCCCCCCCCGCCCTTAGATATATTTCAGTTACGAGATCTGCAGAATGTCTTACCTCGGCTTGTTTGCGCTTGCTTCAACTCGAGCTGAGGCGTCGGCCTACCAAGCTTCATTATTTCACACTTCTCTTCCAAGCTCAAAGCTGAGTAATTTGTTTCTAAAAGATAATGAACGTTGTTCATTTTACTTTGATAATAAATACGAAGAACATATGAATGTGCACATGAACACTAAAACACAGTAACTAACTGATTACAAAATTAATCTGTTACGATGAAGACAAACGGTACCTTCGGTTTAAGTGACACTGTAAGCACCTTTCCTAACCATACTCATGCGCTAAAGCTACTCTTCCGCACATCTTTTCAAACAGTTAAATATTTGTTACAATGAAGAGTACAAATGTCATTTACCCTGAAAATCGCAACAAAATTTGCAAAAACGTCCAAAGTATATGTGGCAAGTAACAATACAAAACTCATTGTTCCTGTATCTGTTAAAAAGAAGATTGAGTTTAAAAAACATGGCTTGCAGTCACTACCGTCTCTACCACAGGGGCACAAAGGGCACAGGCCCAGGGCCCCCAATCTGACGGGGGCCCCGAGAAACTCATTCCTTTCTCCTAGGCATGGCATTTTTAAGTGAATTTTTGTCGCACTTATTCATTATAAAGACCCAGAAATTGTCTTGAAACATGTCATATATGGTGCGCATGTGACGTGGATTGCTGTCTGCATGCAAAATCGTAGTTATTGTAGCAGGCCTTAGATACAGAACACAAGGCGACACTGTTGTAGCAGACCTTATGGCAGTCTGGAGGGAACATTGTATCCAACAGCGGCCTCCACATGACGAGCAGTCACACAGTGCTGTGCTCTAGAGACGTCCAAACCCGTTCATTTTTGGAACCTAGTTCACTGATTATCGTTTCTGTTTTGGAACCGTTTTCTGCCACTCGTTCATAGTTCCTTTTTTATCCAGTTGTCAATGTCTATGGTTTTCATAACAGAATTGCAAACAAAGTAGCATTGTTCCTTTGTACGCGTCCGTTCGCAAACGACCCATCAAAATGTTCAAATGTTTATATAGCTTATGGACTAGACTACAGGGCCATCAGTCCCTAAACTTACAAACTACCTATGAACTACTTAATACTAAGGACGTCACAAATATCCATGCCCGAGGGGGGATTCGAACCCCCGACCGTAGTGGCCGTGCAGACCGTTACTGGAGCGCCTCAGTCCCCTCGTCCACCGCGGCCGGCAACGACCCATCTCTACAGTGAACAGAACGGTGGCATTTGATGGTACAGCCACTTATTGGAATTAGGACTCTTTTTGTAACGAATGAACTCAATATTTTAGAGTACAGTAGTATCCAATATTTAAACACGCGAAAATGAACAGTTCATAAAAAATGAAAGATGATGTCTTTCCACGCAACAGAACTGAGGAAGGGCAAAAGAAACCCTAGTGAGCAACGCAAAAGGTCTCATAATCTCATACTTTACCGTAACTACTATCCTTGCCAATGAAACAAAGATCCAAATCTTTGAAAACCGGGCCAAACGATGAGAAAGAAAGAATTTCAGATTGTGGAATAATACCTAAAGACTTGCTTTTGGCAAAAGCATTCAGCTAACAAACCTATTTCGAGAGCAGTACTAAAAACTTTAATTTTAACATTATCACTTGTAAGTTTACTTTAGCATCCCCCTACAAAAACGTATAAACGAGGTTTCACTGCATATCATTGTGATTTCCTGGTCACATTGAAAATTATGAGCATTTAGCCAATATAGCATTTCATATTTCCCCCCTATGTATTATTTGCTGGTTTTTCACACCGAAAGTCAACTACAACAACAGACTCTCTCGGCAAGTTTTGTGTCAGTTTATGATCTGTGCCCTATATATATATTACATCGATGTGTAACAGTTATTTGAGTGTACCTCAATCAGATGGTAAAAGATAAAAGATATTCACAGAATATATGACATCAACTGCGAGTGGGCAAAGCTGAAAATGTATACCCAGATGGGACTCGAACCTGGGGAACACAGTGATCATTGCACCTGAAAGGGCTACCTAAGCACGCCTCCCGTCTGATACAAGTTCCCAGCTTTACCCTACCCACAGTACTCAAACTCGTAATTTTGAAACTAATTCCCGTGAAGAGTAAGGGCCACTTGCCCAACCCTCCCCACTTATGGGAATTAGTTTCAAAACTACGAATTTGAGTACTGTGGGCAAGGTAAAGCTGGGAACTTGTATCAAACGGGAGGCGTGCTTAGGTAGTCCTAGCATGTGCGGTGATTACTCCAGTGGTGTAGTGGTCAGCGCAGCTGCCTAGAAAGCAGGAGACCCGGGTTCGCGTCCCGGCTGGGTGCACATTTTCATCTTTGCCCAACCGCAGTCGATCTCATATATTGCGTGAACATGAAAGAATAACAACTGCAGGATCAGAAGTGACGTCTGCTCTTTCGGAACAGACGGCACACACACACCCACACCCACAAAGGAATTGAAAAAATTTGCCCCATTCGTCTCTTCATGGTAATCTTCCCTTTTAGCCCCGAATTTGAAAATTAAAAATTTGTTTAGCACTGGAACTACTACACTTAATGAAATGCAATAATTTGGTACAGGAACATTTCCATCAGTTTTTATTAACGCATTTATAAAATGTTTGTGGCCATTGGAAGTAAAGGAAGTTTTGTTACCGGCGCGTGCTCTAATTAGACGTTGTACTACATTCACAGGGTGTAGTACGTGAACTGCCCAAATATGTGTCATAGACATATACGATGTACCTACCCTCTTCACAGTATATTTTTATTTTACGTAGTCAGTGAATTTACTACATACATGTAAAGATTTCATAACCACAGTACCGTTTTTTGTTGCTTTGTGCACAGCTGGTAAATAACTGAAGTGTTACTAATACTAAGATTTCAACGTGTAAACAATAGATGGGCATTAAAAAATGATCTGGCATACCTGAAGTCTAACTTTTGGAGAAGGTATTTTACTTAAAAGACTTATTTTCTCTTATTCCGGGAGAAGTGACTTTATTGTGGGACGCTGCTTGTCAAGTGGAAGTTACGCGTCGGTCCCTCCACTAATGTAAGAACTCTTATTTTTATTCCGCTTTTTTCCTGGAGTAAGGAAAAAATCAGCTACCGACACCTACTTTTTCTCCCACTTCCTTTACTCTTCTTATAGTCCCAAATGAAAGCCCAGTAGTAGCATGAACTTTATCAAGGGAACTCTTTTATGCAATTTTATCCTGTCTTTTACCTCTTACGACAAACTTGATTACGTTGTACACAATATCTCGTATCTGATTATGCAGAATCCTTCACAGTCTGCGTCAGGCAGTGACGCGGTGAGGACGGGCGTGTTTACGTCCCGCCGCAGAGCTTCTCTCTCGCGCGCGCTTGTTTACGTGTTAGGCCGCTCTCGCGGGTGTAGTATTTCTTATTATAGAATGGCTCACTCATGGCGCAAGTCAACGATAAAGATCAGCTTTCCGAACGAATATGCCCGACCTAAAGCTCACGAAATCGAACGCTTTATACGAGAAGAGGTTAAAATCGATCCACAAGATCTTATAGGCATACACCTCTCTATCTTGAGTAGTGTTGTCTACTTGAAAATGATCAGCGAAGAAGTATGTGAAAGCATAATTCGAGCTAATAAGCATGGACTCAAATTTAAGCACGCAGACGGCCATGTCGGCGATGTGGTTATTGATCATGCAGGACTCGGACTACGTACAATACGCATTTTTGAACTCCAATTCGAATTGCCAGCTGAACTCGTGATTGAAGCGCTCCAACCTTATGGTACGGTGCTCAGTCATGTTGCGGAAAAGTGGTCCACTTTTACGACGTACCCAGTTCTTAACGGGGATCGGCAAATCCGGATCAAACTTACCAAACATGCCCCGTCCTACCTGTTCATAGGAGGATGCAGGGCAGTAGTCATATACGACGGCCAGCCGAAGACATGCTCAGGATGTGGTAAATAAGGTCACGTCCGTTCGGAATGCATGCAGCGGAGGATCGCACAAGTACCAACAGGGGAAGCTGTGCTAACGCCCGCTCCGACGTCACTCCCACTGTCATAAGTCAATGTGCTCCGGAGAAACGCTACGCCGAATATTGACCCACCCATTCCACAAGAACAGATACCAGAACCGTCAGAATTGGTGGCCGCTGTCACAGATGTGCTTCCGAACAACCAGAGCACAACTTCTCCGTCGACATCGACGGCTGAAGAGAAAGAGCCGGAAGCACGAATGGACGTTGACATGGCAGCACCCACACCCGCCGTCGCTCTGGAACGCCGGGAGTCGCTGCAGCACTCTGATGATACGGAGGTACAGACACGCAAGCAACGATCACCGAAGCGGCACAAGAAACGCCGTCTATCGCCGTCGGACACCTGTTCCACGGGAGACGCTGCAACGCACAGTGAGAATAATGAAATTCAAAGCACACAAGTGGAGTCCCTTCTCGCCGCACAACAGAATGACGCGAACCGCCCAGTACACGAGAAACATCCGACGTGGTTCATCGGAGACCAACAAGTGGGTCCGCCTCCCAACCTTGATACAGATCCACCGCCATTGCAAAGCCACGCGGGAATATCTCAGCGAGATTTGCCTCATATCATCTGGTCCGAGGATCATGATGATGATGACTTAATGAATGACGACACGGACGCGGCAGCGGCCGCGACCTCACCCAAACACTAGTCACTCAGGAGATGCGGAAGGTTCCGAAGGACACGACAGCAATCAACAGATGTTCAACTCCACACCAACAAACTCAAACATCATGAACGCTTTCCACCATGCAGTGCAGCAGCAGGCATATCGAATAGCATCCATCAACATTAATAGGATTAGAGCACACGTCAAACTACAGCTATTAAAGGACATGTTGAGGGCGTCGGATGTTGATTATAATCCTCCTACAAGAAGTCAGTGTCGACAGTTTTCCCGAACTGTATGGGTACGACACATATATTACACCAACGCATGACAGCGCCAGCGGCACGGCGATATTTTTACGTGACGGTATCGATGCTGAAGACGTGGTGTATCTGCCGTCAGCACGGGGGCTTGCGCTGACCGTACTTGGGCTCCGCATCATCAACATATATGCTCCGTCAGGTACAGACCGAAGGCGGGACTGTGCCAGATTCTATGCAGAGGAGATTGCTCCTCTTTTCTTGGGTCGATATAATCACATTTTACTTGGAGGTGATTTCAACTTTGTGCTTGCCCCGAAAGATCAATACCCACATTACACCTCGTGTCAAGAGTTACGACTGCAGGTGAGAGATATTAACTTGATCGATACTTGGGAACGTGTCCATGGCAACCGGACCGGATACACATACTATACCAGTCATTCAGCAAGTCGTATTGATCGAGTTTATGTTACACGTGGTCTCACAAATGCTGTTCTTGATGCAGAATTGTGGCCCGTTGCCTTCTCAGACCATACCGCATACATATGCACGATCGAACTCCGACGCCAGAAGGTGTGGAGGAGTCGAGGTACCTGGAAAATGAACGTCGCACACCTCCGGAATCCGGAGTGCAGACGCTTAATAGAAGACACTTGGAACACCTGCGAGCGACGCCTACCGACGTTCCCCACGACACTACAGTGGTGGTTGGACTGCGCCAAGCCTGCTATACGCCGAGCGATGATTGCATACGGAAGAGAACAATCCTTGTGGAGACGGAACACCGTGGACTTCTATTTTACGACGCTATGGGAGCTCTCAACACAGGCACCTTCACCAGATCGGCAATCTGCCGCCAAACGGGTACAGGCTCAGATAACATCTATAATGCGCCGCAGCCTAGAAGGCACTGTCGTCCGTGCTAGAGTTTTTGACCGAGTACAGGGGGAACCACCATCGATGCACCACGTCATCAGGGAGAAGCGACAAAGTCGGAGAGCTTTAATACATGTCGTCGATTTGCCGGATGGTAACAGTCTAACATCGCAAAAAGATATTGCCACCGCTTTTCTAGAACATTACCGACACCTCTACGACAGAGTGGAACACAATGAGGCAGCTTTTGATGAAGTTCCACA
This sequence comes from Locusta migratoria, assembly GCA_026315105.1. Classification (NCBI taxonomy): domain Eukaryota; kingdom Metazoa; phylum Arthropoda; class Insecta; order Orthoptera; family Acrididae; genus Locusta; species Locusta migratoria. Next base: position 74,715,149 of record CM048755.1, on the reverse strand, counting down.
AACACTCTCGGGTGCCCTTGATGCGACGGCGGAAGGATTACTCATGGCAGAGGTTACGGAAGATGAAGTGGCAGAAGCTCTGGGTAAAGGCGCAGCAAACAAATCACCGGGATCGGACGGACTCCCGTTAGAATTTTATCGGACATTCAAAACTCTCATGCTGCCTCGGTGGACTGACATGTACCGAGAACTGATGTCTCCGCATACCCCTCTCCCATCTGCCTTTGTGGAGGGCATGATAATTCCTGTCCCCAAACCGTCAGATGGGAAAGGAATACAAGACTACCGGCCGCTGACACTACTCAACTCAGATTTTAAGACCTACACAAGGGTACTTGCAGCTCGCATCAAACGCGTCCTCCACCAAATTATCTCCCTTGATCAAACGTCTCTCGGTGGTGACAGCAATATTCAGACAGCGCTCAGTGACTACCGCGACGTGATAGCATTGGCAACAACCTGTCGTCTCAATGCTGTTTTGGTGTCCGTGGACTTTGATCGCGCTTTTGACAGAGTGAGCCATGCGTACATGACAAAAGTGATGACGAAAATGAACTTTCCACACGACTTCGTTACCGTAGTAATGCGACTACTCCACGGTGCTTCCTCCACAGTGCTCGTGAACGGACGTGCTGTAGGCCCAATCAAAATCTCCAGATCTGTGCGGATAGGGAGTCCGCTGTCGTCGATGCTCTACGCCATAGCTATCGAGCCGTTACTTTGTGGCCTTAGGAACAAGCTAACAGGAATGACGTTCAGGGGCCACACATTCACCTGCAGAACATATGCAGACGACCTTACCTTCCTGGCACTGTCGGGGGACGAGATACGAACGGCACTACGCTGGATTGATCGGTATGGTTCGGCTACAGGAAGTCGCGTTAATATGCCGAAGTCTGGGGCTACGAACATTGGACGTGGGCTGCCAGATAACAGCGTGGCACCATTAAGATTCATGGACACAATGAAATGTCTGGGAATTACATTCACCAACGACGTCAGACGCACGGCAGCGCTCAACTATAGACGGCTTCTGCAGTCTATAAGAACGAGTGTTCGAGATAACATGTTAAGAGCATTATACATGATGCAACGGGTCACTTTTGTGAACATTCACCTGGCATCGCGCATTCCACATTTGGCACAAGTGCTCCCGATGCCGTTGGTTATGGCACGCTGCCTCCTAGAGGCCTTTGGATACTTCGTGAGCGCAGGTCTAATTTTCAAAGTCCGATATGAAACTCTCACCCTCCCCATTAAGCGAGGGGGCCTCGGCCTTGTCCACGTCCGCGACCGCGCTTTGGCTCTCTATGTCAGTACGATGGTCAAGATGTGGCGTCGACACCAGTAAAGTCTGTCCGGAACTTTGATAGAGGAATTAGCGCCACCTTCCCAAAGAGCGCCAGTTATGGTCGGGCACATATCACCGTCTCTTGCCCATATTCGTACCTTTTTCGTCGAATACAGTTATGTACAAGCGGACCTACCGACTACCAGGACCACAACATCACGCGATATATATTGCTTACTGTTACGAGGACGACCAGGTAACGTGATAGAGAGACGGCACCCGACAGTAACGTGGACAGTGGTATGGCGGGCAGTGCACCATGCGTTTCTTGACACAGAGACACGTGCGCTGTGGTATCAGATCGTCAATGGCAAACTCATGACGCGTGCCCGATTACATGCTATACATAGAGTGGACACTCCTTCGTGTACTCAGTGTAATGAATTCGATAATGAAGAACGTCGCCTGACATGCGGCACTTTCGCAGAAGTGTGGAGTTTGGCGCAAAAAATTATAGCTTTTTTCCTTCGGGTTGCTCCGAAAGATATCGAACCACGGATATTACTCTACCCGGACGAGACATATTATCCCCGAACTAAGACCAATGCAGTAACTTGGATTCGAGGATTGACAGTCCTCTACCTTTTCAGAGAAGGCCCCAAGAACGTACTTGACTTTTGGATATTTCTACAAGAACGTCATTCTACGATCAAGAACCACAAGAAATACAAACTTTACTTTGCTAACTTTCTAGGAAGTACTATGAGCGATCCCCCGCGCAGTTGGGGAGTACCGGGTATGAGCAGTTAATTTATATATTCGCCGACTTAGAGCTAGAACTGATCAGGACAAAGGAACTTACTCTAAAATCTATCGAGAAGACGTGCCTGACCCCAACACGAAGCGCGTAGGGGATCGGCGAGGTGCACTTCTAAAATTAGCTTAGCAGCCAGCCACAGTGCAATACAACAACTGAGTTCCATAGCGTTATTACTTTCATTTCAACTATGTTTATATGATTTTTTTTGTTTGAAGAAGACATTTAACTTTAATTTCTGTGTTTAGAGGAGTTAAAATTTTAATTTTCTTACTGAGAAGACTAAAACGGCATTGAAGCCAGGCAGAGAAGGCAGAAGATGGCGAGCGAAAGGCGGGGCAGAAGGGGAGGAAGGAGGTCCTTAAATAGAAAAAAAAAAAAAAAAAAAAAAAAAAAAAAAAAAAAAAAAAAAGGGTGGTGTAGTGGCCAGCGCAGCTGCCTAGAAAGCAGGAGACCCGGGTTCGCGTCCCGGCTGGGTGCACATTTTCATCTTTGCCCAACCGCAGTCGATCTCATTTACTGCGTGAATATGAAAGAATAACAACTGCAGGATCAGAAGTGACGTTTGCTCTTTCGGAACTGACGCCACACACACACACCCACACCCACACCCACAAAGGAATTGAAAAAATTTGCCCCTTTCGTCTCTTCATGGTAATCTTCCCTTTTAGCCCCGAATTTGAAAATTAAAAATTTGTTTAGCACTGGAACTACTACATTTAATGAAATGCAATAATTTGGTACAGGAACATTTCCATCAGTTTTTATTAACGCATTTATAAAATGTTTGTGGCCATTGGAAGTAAAGGAGGTTTTGTTACCTGCGCGTGCTCTAATTAGACGTTGTACTACATTCACAGGGAGTAGTATGTGAACTGTCCAAATATGTGTCATAGACATATACGATGTACCTACCCTGTTCACAGTATATTTTTATTTTACATAGTCAGTGAATTTACTACATACATGTAAACATTTCATAACCACAATACCGCTTTTTGTTGCTTTGTGCACAGCTGGTAAATAACTGAAGTGTTACTAATACTAAGATTTCAACGTGTAAACAATAGATGGGCATTAAAAAAATGATCTGGCATACCTGAAGTCTAACTTTTGGAGAAGGTATTTTACTTAAAAGACTTATTTTCTCTTATTCCGGGAGAAGTGACTTTATTGTGGGACGCTGCTTGTCAAGTGGAAGTTACGCGTCGGTCCCTCCACTAATGTAAGAACTCTTATTTTTATTCCGCTTTTTTCCTGGAGTAAGGAAAAAATCAGCTACCGGCACCTACTTTTTCTCCCACTTTCTTTACTCTTCTTATAGTCCCAAATGAAAGCCCAGTAGTAGCATGAACTTTATCAAGGGAACTCTTTTATGCAATTTTATCCTGTCTTTTACGTCTTACGACAAACTTGATAAAGTTATACACAATATCTCGTATCTGATTATGCAGAATCCTTCCTGCAACTACTGGTGGAGACTGCAATGCCGCGCTATGTATGACAGATTTTATTTATTTATTTATTTATTGTCTTCACGCAGAGAAGAGCCCATTTAATCTGATACAAATCTTTAACATATGGAAGCAGCAACACATGAACTTCGGTAACTAGAAGATCTGAAGCAGACTGGTGCGGCCTCCACTTAGAACAAAGCAAGGAAGCATGAGAACAGTTTACAAGAGGGAATCAATGATGAACTATGTTGTAATAAGCAAAATTGTTGGACGAGTTGATACTGGATTGTTTCCCGAGTTTAATGCTGAGGTCAACTATTGCAGGAGCATATTGAAAAGAATTGTTGCAGTTGTGAAATTTTTGGCGTCAAAGGGGCTAGGATTTCATGGAGAAAATGATATTTTGGGGTCTGAAAACAATGGAAATTAATTGGGATGCTTAGAATTAATAAACAAATTTGATCCTTTTATTGCTGATCATATACGAAAGTATATCAGTCATGGCAAAGGAAATACATCATATTTGTTTTCAAATATTTGCAATGAATTTATTAACGTAATGGGACAGAACGTGTTAACGACGACTGTCAAACAATTAAAAGCAGACAAGTACTATTCAACAAGCGTGGATTCCTCGCCAGATATCTCCCATGTTCGCCAGCTTTCATCGTTCGGTACGTAAAAGATGGCCAACCTGTTGAGAGATTTTTACGATTTTTGCCTATGGAGGAGCATAGGGCTCAAAGTATAGATGATACTGTTATGGAGTTTGGATAGCTTTGAGATTTCAATAAAAGATTGCTGCGGACAGAGCTATGATAATGCAGCAAATATGGATGGAAAGTATTAAGGAATTTGGCAAGAATAAAAGAAAAATGTGATTTTGCTAGTTTTGTACCATGTGCCACACATTCACTAAATTTGTTACATTTCAGGAATGTTTAGGTACAAATAAAATTCTGAAGTCCCTCTCTGAAACCAGATGGTCTGCTCGTGCTGACGCTCTTAAGGCTTTGCATAACACTGATCAGCCAGTGGAAACAATCAACGAAGCTCAAAGTCTTTGCAAGAAAATGGAAAAAACTCGAGACCATTCTCCTAACGGAGATATGGGATGACCTTCTGAGAACTATCAACAACACAAATGTAACTTTAAAAAAATAGTACCGTCACAATAGACGTTGCAACAAAACTTTTTGCATCTATTTCTGATTTCATCAGTTCTGCACTCAGCAGATTCGATCAATATGAGTCATCACCCAAAGAGAAAAATTCAGGTGTCGACTATAAGGGTAATTCCCAAAGAAGGAGAATTTGCAGCAAGCATATCACTTTTTCTGAAGATTCGTCAGAGGCTGTCCAGCTGAGTGCCAAAGAAAAATTTCGTGTAGAACTTTTTCTGCCTATAATCGACGCTTTGGATTCTAATTTGAAGCGACGTTCGGAAGCATATGAGAAAGTTAGCAAACATTTTATTTTCCTTTTTCAGTTAAAACAAAGCCATTCTGAACAGTTGAAAAACAGGTTCGCAGAATTTCATCATGCAGACGTTAATGCTGATGAGCTCATATCAGAATGTTTTCATTTAAAACAATATTTGAAAAACATTCCAAATGAATCTCCAGAGCTAAGTTTCTCATCCTTTCATTTTGTAATAAAAGCAGATAAAATAGAAGAAACCTTTTCGAATGTAGAAGTTGCTACCCGGATATATCTTTGTCGACTGGTAACCGCAGTCGAGAGCGTTCATTTTCCCAGTTAAAGAGAACCAAACTTGAATTACGAACGACTATGCTACAGGAACGACTTACTAATTTGTCAATCATGTGGATATAAAGTGACGTCCTTCAACGGTTGGCCTTTGAAGATATAATAGAAGATTTTGCATTTCAGAAATCCCGAAAGAAACCTTTAACAGCGACGTAAGTCCAATTTGCAAAACAGTAACCACTAGTATTTTATTTGTGTATTTCTAACCATAATAACTAATAAATTCACTAAACAAATTTACATCATTCTCATAATTTCATTCAAAGGAACATTTTGTTGTGTTGTGAGGTCCTCTAATCTGTGTGCCAGTCATCTGCATAGAAAGAGACATACTCCAAAGTATATTTGGTACACTGGAAATCTGTAAAGAAATCATTAATCTGAATGAACAGCTAATTTGTGGAACTAATCACTAGTATTTTGTTGATATTATTTTAAACAATTAAGTCACCAAATATATGTACATGATTGGGATGAGGTCGTTCAAATGAAATTTTTATTTTGTTGTATGCTACCCTAATTTGTGTGCCAGTCATCTGCATAGAAAGAGGCAGACTCCAAACTTTGTATATTTTGTATTCTGGAAATCTTTAAACAAATCATTAATCTGAATGAAAGACTAATTTGTGGAACTAATCATTAGTATATGGTTTGCAATATTTGAACCAATTAAGTCACTAAGTAAATGTAGATCATTCTGCTGCATTCATTTAGTTTTTTTAAGGGCCCCAAAACACTAAGTGCCCAGGGGCCCCTGCTTGGCTTAAGACGGCCCTGCTTGCAGTCAGTCTCGAACCCACTACCTTTGACAGCGCATTGTGATGCCACTAATCACACGGCTATTCTTCATAGGTGGAGAGTAGTGACTTCATTATTATTCATGATCGGATCTTCTGAAAACTTTTACAGTTGACGCATCTGTAATTTATAGTTATATTTTATCAAATATGACGTGTTTTGATGAATCGTCAATGCGCAAAAACAAATTTGAAGGGCGGATGTTGCCTTCATGGAGGATTTACGCATGCACAAGACGAGGTGCGCAGTAGCTTCATCGTTTTGCTTCGGGACCATTCGTGCGTAACCGCCAGGGCTCGAGTTGCCAGGAGCTGGTGTCTTTACCAGCTCCAACGCCATTGTTAAAAGCGACGTTTCCCCTCGCCCCTCCGTGCCGCGGGAGCGACCATATGTTGCCTCCAGGGGGTTCAGAAGAGAATGTGAACCTCAGCTGCACATGCGCATTGCAACACTGCGGCCACTGCCATTTATACTAAGTAGCCGCTCTACGACATACGTGCTGTCTCCATGACGTAAAACGTTTCTCGTACGACAAAAGTACTTTGAATGTACGTTGTTGTTGTTATGCTCTTCAGTCCGGAGACTGGTTTGATGCAGCTCTCCACCCTACTCTATCCTGAGCAAGTCTTTTCAACTCCTCATAAGAACGGCAACCCACATCCACTTGAATCTGCTTACTATACGTGTCTCTTGGTCTCCCTCTGCGATTTTTACCCCACACACTTCCCTCCAATGTTAAATTTACGATTCCCCGATGTCTAAGAATGTGTCCTACCAAGCGATCCCTTCTTTTAGTTAGGGTATGCCAAAAATTCTTTTCCTCACCAATTCTGTTCCGTACTTCTTCATTGGTTATGCGATCTACCCACCTAATCTTCAGCATTCTTCTGTAACACCACATTTCAAAAGCCTCTATTCTCTTCCTGTCCACACTGCTTATCGTCCATGTTTCACTCCCGTACAAGGCAACACTCCACACAAATGCCTTCAGAAAAGACTTCCTTACACTTAAATTAATATTCGATGTTAGCAAATTTCTCTTTTTCAAAAATGCTTTTCTTCCCATTGCCATTCTGAATTTTATATCCTCTGTACTGCGACCATCACATGTTAATTTACTACCCAAGTAACAAAACTCATCTACCACCTTCATTGTTTCGTTCCCTAATCTAATTCCTTCAGCATCGCCTGATTTTCTAAGACAGCATTCCATTATTTTTGTTTTGCTCTTGTTAATGTTCATTTTATATGCTTTCTTCAACACACTGTCCATTCCATTCAACTGCTCTTCCAGGTCCTTTGCTGTCTCTGACAGAATTACAATGTCATCAGCAAAACGCAATGTTTTTATTTCTTCCCCCTGTACTTTAATCCCTATTCCAAATTTTTCCTTGCTTTCCTTCACCGCCTGCTCGATGTACAAATTGAATAACATCGGAGAAAGGCTACAACCCTGTCTTACTCCCTTCCCAACTGATGCTTCCCTTTCATGCCCTTCGAGTCTAATAACTGCGGCCTGGCTTTTGTACAAGTTATAAATAACTCTCCTTTCCCTATATTTTACCCCTGCTGACTTCATAATTTGAAAGAGTGTATTCCAGTCAACATTGTCAAATGCTTTCTCCAAATCTACAAAAGCTAAAAATGTAGGTTTGCCTTTCCTTAATCTATCTTCTAAGGTAAGACGTAAAGTGAGTATTGCCTCCCGGGTTCCTATGTTCCTCCTGAATCCAAACTGATCTTCCCCGAGGTCAGCTTCTACCAGCTTTTCCATTCTCCTGTAGATAATTCGTGTTAAAATTTGCAACCATGACTTATCAAACTGATGGTTCTGTGATTTTCACACCTGTCTGCGCCAGATTTCTTTGGAATGGGGATTATTACATTTTTCTTAAAGTCTGAGGGTATTTCGCCTGTCTCATAAATCCTACACACCAGTTCAAATAGTCTTGTCATGGCTGGCTCTCCCAGAGACTTTAGTAGCTCTGAGGGTATGTCATCTACTTCTGGGGCCTTGTTCCGACCTAGGTCTTTCAAGGCTCTGTCAAATTCTGAATGTACGTATAAAATGATATAAGAACGAAACGAAGAATGATAGTTTAAAAACACTTTTATTTATTTATTTCACGACGAGCTTTTTTCTGGGGGTTCACTGAAACAGTAAACACATAGGACACGCCGCCACTGGCATTTTGTCTGACTTTCATGCGCCTCTCTATTCGGTGATGTATGTGTTCGAAATGTTCAAATGTTTGTAATTCTATGGGACCAAACTACGTTGGTCATCAGTCCCTAGAAATGTTCAAATGTTTGTAAAGTCTATGGGACTTAACTACGGGGTTATCAGTCCCTAAACTTACAAACTACTTATGAACTAACTAACACTAACGACGGCCCAAATATCCATGCCCGAGGAGGGATTCGAACCCCCGACCGCAGTGGCCGTGCACACCGTGACTGAAGCGCCTCAGTCCCCTCGGCCACCGCGGCCGGCATCAGTCCCTAGACTTACAAACTACTTAAACTAAGTTAAACTAACTATGGACCACACACATATCCATGCCCGAGGGAGGATTCGAACCTCATACACGGGAGGCCGAGCGATCCGTAACGTGGCGCTCCAGACCGCTCGGCTACCCCAGCACGGCGTATGTGTTCGATTGTTGGATTCATTATGTAATTTTAAATGTCTTATCATGCCTGTTGTATATTTGCTACACTACAGAGTTTAAAAGCGACACGTTGCAATATACGTTATTTCCATTCTCCCGGAAGTACTGCAGCTCCACGACTTTCGTTTTCGTATTTGCCAGCAGTCAGCTCAAACAATCGGCGTGCTGCCCCAGTTAAGTGGCGCACAGCAACACTCGCCGTTTCTCGCACGCTTCTCGAGAATTGCTCGAGCATCGGCACGTCGAGAAATTCTCGGTGCGCTCGAGTCGCTACGCCTCTACATCTACATCTACATCTACATGGGATACTCTGCAAATCACATTTAAGTGCCTGGCAGAGGGTTCATCGAACCACCGCTATACTATTTTATCTCCCATTCCATTCTCGAATAGCGCGCGGGAAGAATGACCACCTGAATCTCTCCGTTCGGGCTCCGATTTCTCGTATTTTATTCTGATGATCATTTCTACCTATGTAAGTGGGAGTCAACAATATATTTTCCCATTCGGAGGAGAATGTTGGCGATTGTAGTTTCGTAAGCAGCCCACGCCGCAGCGATAAGCGTCGTTGTTGTAATGATTCCCATCCCAGATCCTGTATCATTTCCGTAACGCTGTCTCCCGTGTATCGTGACAATAAGAAACGAGCTGCCCTTCTTTGGACTCTTTCGATGTCCTCCGTCAAACCCACCTGATAAGGATCCCACACTGGGCAGCAATATTCCATAAAAGGACGGACAAGCGTGGTGTACGCAGTTTCTTTAGAAAGTTCTGTTGCATCTTTTAATGGTTCTGCCAATAAAACGCAGTCTCTGGTTCGCCTTTCCCACGACACTATCTATGTGTTCTTTCCAATTTAAGTCAGAAGTAATTGTAATTCCTAGGTATTTTGTGGAGTTTACGGCCTTTACATTTGATTGATTTATCATGTAAATAAAGTTTAACGGATTTCTTTTCCTACTCATGTGGACGACTTCAAACTTCTCATAACTTAGAGTCAATTGCCAATTCTTACACCATACAGATATCTTATTCAAATCGTTCTACAGATGGTTTTGATCTTCAGATGATTTTACTAGACGGTAAATGACGGCGTCATCTGCAAACAACCTAAGAGAGCTACTTAGATTTTCCCCTGAATCGTTTATGTAAATAAGGAACAGCAGAGGACCAATAACACTACCCTGTGGAACGCCCGATATCACCTCTGTTTCAGTCGATGCCATACCATCGATTACTACAAACTGTGTCCTCTCTGAGAGGAAATCCCCTATCCAGTCGCAAATTTGGGGCGATATACCGTAACCACGCAATTTAATTAAAAGCCGTTTGTGAGGTACGCTGTCAAAAGCCTTCTGGAAATCAAGGAATACGGAATCAATTTGCGAACCCTTGTCGATAGCACACATCACTTCGTGTGAATAAAGAGCTAGTTGTGTTTCGCATGAACGATATTTTCTAAATCCATGTTGACCTTGAGCCAATAGATCATTCTGTTCGAGATAATTCATAATATTTGAATACATGATATGTTCCAAAACCCTGCTGCAAATTGAAATCAATGAAATAGGCCTGTAGTGTAACAGGTTACTCCTACTGCCTTTCTTGAATATCGGTGTGACCTGTGCAACTTTCCAATCATTTGGTACAGATCCTTCTTTGAGACAGCGGTTGTATATGGCTGTTAAGTAAGGAGCTATCGCTTCAGCATAATCAGATAGAAATCTAATGTGTATACAATCCGGACCAGAAGACTTGTTCTTGTTAAGTGATTTTAGTTGCTTTACTACTCCGATGATATCTACTTCTACGCTGCTCATTACGGCATCTGTTCGTAATTCGAAATCTGGAATATTGGTTTCGTCTTCTTTGGTGAATGATTTTCTAAAAGCTATGTTTAGTAACTCTGCTTTAGTAGCGCTGTCATCGGCAGGATCGCCATTACTATCACGTAGTGAGAGTATTGTTTGTGTTTTGCCCCTAGTATATTTAACATATGACCAAAATCTCTTAGGGTTTTCAGTCAAATTTCGAGAAAGAGTTTCGTTCTGATAAGTATTGTAGGCATCTCGCATTGGAGTCCTCGCTAAATTTCGAGCTTGTGCGTAGGATAACCAATCCTGGGGATTTTGTGTTCTTTTAAATTTATTATGCCTTTTCCGTTGCTTTTGAAACAGTGTCCTGACCTGTTTTGTGTACCAAGGAGAATCACCTCCTTCTTTTATTAATTTATTTGGTATAAAACTGTCAATTGCTGTCGATACCTCTTCTTTGAATTTGAGCCACATCTGGTCTACACCTACATTTAGTGTTAGAAACGAGTGGAAGCTATCTTTCAAGAAGTAATGTATTTTATTTCTATCTGCTTTCTGGAACAAATATACGTTTCGTTTATTTTTTGTAGCTTTGGGACTTTCGGTATTCAATCTCGCTACGACAGCTCTGTGTTCACTAATACCGGTATCCGTTTTGATGCTCGTTATGAGCTCAGGATTGTTTGTTGCTAAGAGATCAAGAGTATTTTCACATCCATTTACAATTCTAGTTGGCTCATGAACTAATTGTTCAGAGAAAGCGTTGAGTACAATTTCACACGATGTTTTATGCGTACCTCCTGATTTGAAAATATAATTTCGCCAACAGATTGAGGGTAAATTAAAATCTCCGCCTAATATTATCGTATGAGTCGGATACGTTTTTGTAATTTAACTCAGGTTTTCTTTGAACCTTTCTGCTGTTGTATCGTCAGAGTCGGGAGGCCGGTAAAAGGAACAAATTATTAACTTCTTACGATTTTCAGGTACAACCTCTACCCATAATAGCTCACAGGAACTATCAACTTCAACTTCGCTACACGAAAGACTACTTTTGACAGCGACAAACACGCCTCCACCTATTTTGTTTAATCTATCCTTTCTGAAAACAGTTAGATCTTTTGCAAAAAATTCTGCTGAACTTATTTCCGGCTTGAGCCAACTTTCACTGCCTACAATGATGTGTGATTCGGTGCTTTCTATTAACGCTTGGAGTTATGGGATTTTCCCGACAAACCTACGACAATTTACAACTGTTATACCGATAGTTCCTAGATCTGCATTTCTCCTGTGATCCACCTGCACCCTTTGAGATTGCCCATTTTGTTTTTTCCCGAAGCCCTCTATCCTAAAAAACCGGCCAGTCCACGCCACACAGCCCCCGCTACCCGTGTAGCCGCTTCCTGCGTATAGTGGACTCCTGACCTATTCAGCGGAACCCGGAAACCCACCACCCGATGGCGCAAGTCAAGGAATCTGCAGCCTACACGGTCGCAGAACCGCCTGAGCCACTGATTCAGACCCTCCACTCGGCTCTGTACCAGAGGTCCACAGTCGGTCCTGTCAACTATGCTGCAGATGGTGAGCTCTGCTTTCATCTTGCAAGCAAGACTGGGAATCTTTACCACTTCAGTTAGCCGCTCGGAACCTGAGAGGATCCGAAACGACACACATCATTGGTACCGACGTGAGCCACCATCTGCAGTTGGCTGCACCCCGTACCCTTCATGGCATCCGGGATGACCCATTCCACATCTGGAATGACTCCACCCGGTATGCACATGGAGTGCACGTTGGCCTTCTTCCCCTCCTTGGCAGCCATCTCTCTAAGGGGCTCCATCACCCGCCTAACGTTGGAGCTCCCCAACTACAAGTAAACCCACCCTCTGTGAAAGCCCGGATCTTGCAGGCTGGGTGGTGACAGGGTGAGAGACACCATCCGACTCAGGAACGTCGTCCTGAGCAGATAGCGCCTCAAACCTGTTCGCAAGACGAACCGGGGAGGCCTCACGATCGGTCCCCCGGATTGTCTTGCGCCGCCTGCCACGCACTGGAGCAACCTCCCACGCAACCACAGGTGGGGAGTCTGCCTCACTGCTAGTAGTATCAGGGCAGGGCCTCACAGCCCCATCCCTAGTTTGACTGGGGCAGCCCGCCACGCAACTGACTGCTGTCGCTGACTGGCAACGCTCGGAGCTTGCTGTGATTGTCTTTCAAATATGAACACACGGAAACGAAAGTCACGGAGCTGGCAGTACTTTGCGGAGGATGGAGATACCGTCTGTTGCGATATTGTCTTGAATGTAGTAAAAAAATACAACAAGCATAAGGTGTTTACAGTTACACAATATGTATGTAGCAAATAAAAAAATACGTCCACGGATACATAAGCGCATTCTATTAATGCAACTCAGAAAAAATTACTCAACCATGTATGTTTATTATCCACTCAAGCTACAGTAGAAGGAAATTCGGTAAAAAGGTTGTATACTACTGGGACAGTCAGCCAGTATCAGAAATCTTTATTTTTTTTAATTTGGCTCTGATAAAAAGAACATACATTAAAATTAACACTATCCAAACTTTTGATCAGTATGGGGGCAGAATAACCAACAGTCAGTATTGTAGTTGTAAATTGTGGTAGCTATACTGAGAAAGTATCAGAACTTTAAGCTGAAATGATAAGGATGGTAACTGAAAATCTTTGTAGGTACTTAATGATGGCTGAAACTGGAGATACTGTAATATATGTCGAATTTTTTATACAATAAGTAAATCTATATACGTTTTTGGGAGTAATATGTATTAGCATTTCTCACTCATTTTACTATAAATATATGTGGAATGCATAACTGTTTTCGATAAAAATGAAGTTTGTTTCGTGTGAAATACTGTTGAATGAATTTTGTGGCGTCGAACATTTCACAGGTACTCCTCTGTCTTTTATTAGAAGGTAACGAGCTCGTAAGTGTTGCTTCTTTTCTACTTCATTTCGTAAAGGAACACACAAAAAGACAACATGTAACTCTATAGATACACAGAGCAAAACCGAACACTGCCGCTGCAAAGGAGCATTTAATGCTAGCAAGCCACGGACATTGTTTCTTTGCCGTCACAACCATGGAACGCAGCTTTTGTGTTGTCAGCATGTTGTGAAAATCGGTACCGTTGTCCCGAATTAGCAGCGAACAACGTTGCATAACATGCTTCAAACTCACTGTAAAAGAGTAAACGCGCCTTAGTGGTACAGCATGTAATAAACTAATCTGCACATGAATTTTTTTCCCACCGAAAAAAATTTGCAGAGAAAAGAATCATTTTTTACATCCTACGTCAAAAATTCGAAAATTTCAGCATAAGCTGATCAAGAAATGCGTGTCTCTTCTTCCTTCTCCACGGCGAAATGTGTGGAAAATAATCGGAGACTGCACGCTTGTTTACATGTGACGCGCCAGATGATTGTTTACAGGTACTCATCGTTGAGTACAAAATTTTAAAATAAATATTGTTATGAATGAATTAGCACTATTAAATGTTATAACGGTACTAAAATGTATTATAATTCATACATTTCCAACTTGTTGTTGTTGTGGTCTTCAGTCCGGAGACTGGTTTGATGCAGCTCTCCACAATACCCTATCCCGAGCAAGCCTCTTCAACTCCACATAAGAACGGCTACCTACATCTGCCTGAATCTGCTTACTGTATCCATCTCTTGGTCTTCCTCTGCGGTTTTTACCCCACACACTTCCCTCCAACGCTAAATTTAAATGTTCAAATGTTTGTATAGCTTATGGGACTTAACTACGGGGTCATCAGTCCCTAAACTTAGAAACTACTTACAAACTAGCTAATAATAAGGACGGCACAAATATCCATGCCCGGGGGGGGATTCGAACCCCTGACCGTAGTGGCCGTGCAGAACATGACTGACGCGCCGCAGACTGCTCGGCCACCGCGCCCGGCAACGCTAAATTCACAATTCCTTGATGTCCAAGAATGTGTCCTACCAATCGATCCCTTCTTTTAGTCAGGGTATGCCAGAAATTTCTTTTCTCCCCAATTCTGTCCAGTACGTCCTCATTAGTTACGCGATACACCCACCTAATCTTCAGCATTCTTCTGTAGCACCACATTTGAAAAGCCTCCCTGTCCGCACTGTTTATCGTCCATGTTTCACTACCATACAAGGCAACACTCCACACAAATGCCTTCAGAAAGGACTTCCTTAGGCTTAAGTCAATATTCGATGTTATCAAATTTCTCTTTTTCAAGAACGCTTTTCTACCCATTGCCATTCTGCATTTTATATCCTCTGTACTGCAACCGCCGGTCGCGGTGGCCGAGGGGACTGAGGTGCTCCAGTCACGGTCTGCACGGCCACTACGGTCGGGGGTTCGAATCCCCCCTCGGGCATGGATATTTGTGTCGTCCTTAGTATTAGCTAGTTCATAAGCAGTTTGTAAGTTTAGTGACTGATGACCCAGTAGTTAAGTCCCATAAGCTGTACAAACAGTACATGTACTGCGACCATGATTTGTTATTTTACTGCCCAAGTAACAAAACTCATCTACCTCCTTTATTGCTTCTTTACCTAATCTAATTCCTTCAGCATCACCTGATTTTCTTAGACTGCACTCCATTAGCCTTATTTTACTCTTGTTAATGTTCATCTTATATGCACCTTTCAGCACACTGTCCATTCCGTTCAGCTGCTCTTCCAGGTCCTTTGCTGTCTCTAGCAGAATTACTATGTCGTCGGCAAAACGCAATGTTTTTAATTCTTCACCGTGAACTTTAATTCCTTTTCCAAATATCTCCTTGCTTTCCTTTATAGCTTGCCCAATGTACAAATTGAATAACATTGGAGAAAGGCTACAATCCTGTCTTACTCACTTCCCAACCGCTGCATCCCTTTCATGCCCTTCAACTCTGACAACCGCTGTCTGCTTTTTGTACAAGTTGTATATAACCTTACGGTCCCTATATTTTACTCCTGCTTGCTTCAGAACTTGAAAGAGTGTATTCCAATCAACATTGTCAAAAGCCTTCTTCAAATTTACAAAAGCTAGATATGAAGGTTTCTCTTTCCTTAATCTATCTTCTAGGATAAGCCGTCAAGTAAGTATTGCCTCCATTTCTCCTGAACCCAAACTGATCTTCCCCGAGGTCGGCTTCTACACGCTTTTCCATCCTTCTGTAAATAATTCGTGTTAATATTTTGCAAACATGACTTATTAAACTGATGGTTCTGTAGTTTTCACACCTGTCTGCGCCTGCTTTCTTTGTAATGGGAATTATAAAATTTTTCTTAAAGTCTGATGGTACTTCGCCTGTCTCATACATCTTACACACCAGGTGAAACAATTTTGTCATGGCTGGTTCTCCCAGAGACTTCAGTTGCTCTGAGGGAATGTCATTTACTCCAGGGGCCTTGTTTCGACTTAGGTCTTTCAGTGATCTGTCAAATTCATCTCTCAGTATAGTATCTCCTGTTTCATCCTTATCTACTTCTTCTCCCCTTACTACAATATTGCCTCTAAGTTCATTTCCTTCGTAGAGCCTCTCTATATACTCTTTCCAACTTTCAGCTTTCCCTTCTTTGCTGAGAACTGGTTTTCCATCTGTGCTCTTGATATTCACAGAACTGTTTTTCTTATCTCCAAATATCTCTTTTATTTTCCTGTGGGTTGTATCTATTTTCCCCCTATGTATACATTTTTCTACATTGTTGCATTTGCCTTCTAGCCACTCCTGCTTAGCCATTTTGCACTTCCTGTCAATCGCATTTCTTAGTCGTATGTACTCCATTTTGCCTGTTTCATTTACTGCATTTTTATATTTTCTCCTTTCATCTATTAAATTTAGTATGTCCTGTGATATCCAAGGATTTTTGTAGGTCTTGCCTTCCTACCTATTTTGTCCTCTGCTGCCTTCACTATTTCATCTCTCAATGCTACCCATTCCTCCTCTACTGTTTTATTTTCCCCAGTTTCTGTCAATTGTTGTCTAAAGCTCCCTCTGAAATTCTCAAAAACTTCAGGTTCCTTCAGTTTATCGAGGTCCCATCTCCTTATTTTCCTACCTTTCTGCAGTTTTTTCAGTTTCAGCCTACAGTTCATAAGCAACAAGTTATGGTCAGAGTTTCATATCTGCCCCTGGGCATGTCTTACACTTAAAACCTGGTTCCGAAATCTATGTCTTACCATTATAAAATCTTTCTGGTATCTCCCGGTGTCTCCTGGTCTCTTCCACATATACAACCTTCTTTCGTGATTCTTAAACCAGGTGTTTTTTATAAATAAATTATGTTCCGTGCAAAATTCTACCAGGCGGCTTCCTCTTTCATTCCTTTTGCCCAGACCATATGCACCTACTATCTTCCCTTCCTTGTCCTACTACCGAATTCAAGTCTCCCATAACAATTAAGTTTTCCTCTCCCTTAATTGTCTGAATAATTTCCTTTAGCACCTCATATATCTCTTCGATCTCCTCATCATCGGCAGAGCTAGTTGGCATATAAACCAGTACTACTGTGGTCGGTGTTGGTTTCGTATCTATCTTGACTACAATAATGCGATCACTGTGTTGCTCATAGTAGTTTACCCGCATTCCTATTTTCTTGTTAATTATCAGGCCTACTCCTGTAATACCCCCAACTGATTTTGTATTTATAATCCTGTACTCACCTGACCAGAAATCCTGTTCCTCTTTCCACCGAACTTCACTAATCCCCACTATATCTAACTTCAACCTATCCATTTCTCTTTTTAAATTTTCTAGCTTCCCTACCCGATTACGGGATCTAACATTCCATGCTCCGATCCGTAGAATGCCAGTGTTGTCTTTCCTGATGATCACATCCTCCTGAGTAGTCCCCGCCCAGAGATCCAAATGGGGGACTATTTTACCTCCGGAATATTTTACCCGAGAGGAAGCTATCATCATTTGTTCATACAGTAGAGCTGCATGTCCTCGTGAAAAGTAACGGCTGTAGTTTCCCCTTGCTTTGAACCGTTCGCAGTAACAGTGTGGCAAAGCCGCATTAGCTGATGTTACAAGACCAGCTCAGTCAATCATCCAGACTGTTGCCCCTGTAACTACTGAAAAGGCTGCTGCCCCTCTTCGCGAACCACACGTTTGTCTGGCCTCTCCACAGATACCCCTCCTTTCTGGTTGCACCTATGGTACAGCTATCTGTATCTGAGGCACGCAAGCCACCCCACCTCGGCAATGTCTGTGGT
The DNA here is from genome assembly GCA_026315105.1 of Locusta migratoria. Classification (NCBI taxonomy): domain Eukaryota; kingdom Metazoa; phylum Arthropoda; class Insecta; order Orthoptera; family Acrididae; genus Locusta; species Locusta migratoria. Next base: position 74,697,286 of record CM048755.1, on the reverse strand, counting down.
TCATGGTAGTGCTATACACCGTATGAAACATTACGAAGACAGTGAACTTCCTCTTGTTGTGAATGGAACCAAATTATATATTTGTATGCAATACAAACACACGGACACTCTACATAGAAAAAAACATAAGTAATTGTTAATATTTGTTGTATTATGTCCACGGCAACAACTTTTAGTGAACTGGTTTTTAAAACAGCAGCAACCATTGCACTTAAACTGGTTTTATTAGCCGAGGACTTTCTGCTCTTCTTCAGACAGGTGCTAATATATGCCTGAAGGAGTTTGTGACACTTGCGGGGAGTGAACTTGCGGGGAAAGGGAATGTGTAGACACTTGCGGCGAGACCCGGACGCTGCAGGTATTGAACAGGTTGTTCCAGAAGTAGGGATACACCACCCTTACTCCACGCCCTCCAGCCGGACTTCTTGAGGAGGAGAGTGATACGGATATCTGATTGTAAACCACTGCCTATTACCGTAGATCTTTTTCACTGTACTGAACAGGAGTTCCGCGTATTCGGTAATTTATACAGTTAACAGGCAATGTAATTTATAACCAACTATTGGCTGCCAATTTCGCTTCATTTTTCCTGGAAGTCTTGCAACTTGTTTCTCCCTGTTGGTTTATGCCAAGTTCGGAGTAAAAATGGTTCTATATGATGGTGACAGAAAATAGAATTTATCTTTAGCATTTTTCGGTGTGTGACATTCCCTTACACATTCCGTATTTCATACATTTCTTACATGTATTTGTAATTCGAATACAGCCAAATCGTTTTGGGGTCTACGAATAAACGCTTCAAGTATGTAAAATACTCATTGACTTATTATTAACGTTTTTAAATTGAATGTTTAAGGTTGCGTCTCCTATTACAAAGCATAGCTGCTATTTTTAAAGAGATGGAAGTTGCGTGATAGTGGGGTAACTACATAGCGGTCAATTACATCAACGTATCTGTGCAGGATGCCTAATATATTTATTGATTGCGCAGGTGTCTTGATATGCTTAGTGTTCTGAATAATATGCTTTTAGGAGGTATGACTGTGGAAAGTCATCGTCTTGTAGTAGCAGAGAATGTCTTAATAACTCTCCAAACATTATCACTATTAAAATACCTTTTTGTTTTCAGGAGGAACACTCGACGAATTAATATGTAGTTAGAACAAGTTACTATATTGCTCTTCAGCTTGCAAAGGGTTGTGCAATTTCACTGAGTTTCGTGTTATGTTGACAGTGTGGAAACTTAACAGCAGCAGTGCTAGACTTCTTGGTGTGCCTGTACCCAGGAAAAGCCATAAACCGCCCCAAGGGCCCCGGGTTCCCCGCAAGTGTCACTCCCCGCAAGTGTTCCAACCCCTGCCTGAAGAAGAGCACTAAGTGCCCGAAACTGATAAATAAACCAATTTAAGTGAAGTACTTTATCCATTTCAGAAACTGTTCAGGTTATAAATTAATAAAATTCAGCAACCAGTTGCTTGTAATTATTTATATTAGACGACCGGTTTCGGACGCTCGAGTGCCCTTCTTCTGGTTTATTTTAGTATTGTTGCTTAATGAATGTAGCTACATGCTATTAGAAGAATCAACACTCACAATTCAAGTGCAACTGGTTGTTGCTGCTTCAAAAACCAGTTTAATTTATATTTTATATTCCTGCTCATTTTCCAACTTTTCAGTACATACTGCTTCGATTATGAACCTGCTGGGATTCAGGTCATCACCGCTCCATGCAACATTAAATTTTTTACTACAGTAGTATTGTCTCAACCACACCAAAACGACAGGAACACGAACTTTCATCTTGTTCGTCTGATTGTCTATCTGCCCGACTGTTGAGGCCGCTTTTTCTCAAAGATAGAGGTACAATGTGGATATTTACGTGGCATACAGAATTCTACGGTCCCTTAGCGATGTAAAGAATTTAAGCATAAATGTCAGGGCAGTCAAAAGATACGACCATTAATGTCACTTTTCGATACTCAAAAACAACTTTACGTTGTCCTAGAATCATTTCATTTCACAAGAAGCAATGTTTTAGAATGTAAAATAAAATAAAATAAATCATAATAAAATAAATGAATAAATGTATTAAAAAACTTTTAAATTTTTTTTTTTCATTTGTAATCGGATTTTAAACTGGTTCGAGTGAAAGGTTGGATTCACGACGAATGTTTGTGCATATAATTTTCTAATATTTCGTGGTAATTGTCTGAGCTAAGTGAATCCCTTGCATAACAAACTTCGGTATAAGCACTGAACGTCAATTACCATCTAGATCTCATGTGCTGCTCTTTTGTACAACTTTCAAGGGGAAAATGTTAAATAAACTTCAGTTTAGAATACAGGTTTTTATCTAAGTGTTTCTTTGTTTCAGTAAATATCTAGTTATGAAAAGTCATCGTGAAGATGGGGCAAGATCAACAACTGGATATGTAATGAAAACCATTTATTTTTCTTTTTTCGTCACAGTTGCACTATTTAGAAGTTGGTAGTTTCGAACTTGTTCGTCCATTTTCAAACCATAGGCCTTATTCCAACCGTAACAATACACTGCATGAAGCAAATGACTGATAAACTCTGTACGTTGTCCACTGTTAATACATGATTACATTGAACAAGTTGGAGGCCCGTGAATGCATCATCTATTTTAAATTTCAATGTAATCATGTATTAACAGTGGACAACGTACAGAGTTTATCAGTCATTTTGCTTCATGCAGTGTATTGTTACGGTTGGAATAAGGCCTATGGTTTGAAAATGGACAAACAAGTTCGAAACTAGTTACCAACTTCTAAATAGTGCAACTGTGACGAAAAATTAAAAAAATAAATGGTTTTCATTAAATATCTAGTTGTTTTCACCATTCAAATATTTTATTTAGGGGAACGTTAATGAGATTAAATGTTACGAAATAATCTTAATTTCAAGTATTTATTTTTTATTGTGCTGGTATAATTTTACTTATTTATTACCCAGTACAATTGTACCACTGGAACTTACATATAGTTTATTCTTAGGATTTAAGTTTACGTAAGGCGTTAACTCTTACTTTTAGCGTCATTTATTTTATTGAGGAAAACGTTTATTTTAATAGTATATACGTTAATCTTCATTTCTTCTTTATTTAGCATTAAAATTTTTGCGATTATTGAGAATACTGATTAGTAAAGTCGATTTTTAATTTAGACATAGGCTATTGTTTTTTTATTTACTTATTTTTTCCTCTGTACAATCATTAATGTGTATATAATTAAGAGGGAAGAGTCAAATAAAAACACCTTTTTCTTACCCAATACACGAACGGTGGCAACCCGTTTCCTACTAATATAATGATTCAGCGCATGAGCACGCCTGAAAAGCACGCGTTGCCGCTAAGCCAATGTTTTGTTCTTCACGTATTCCGCGGACAAGCTAACATTAGCCATTAAACACGTCCGTTAACATTAGCCATTAAAACACAGCAGTGGCGTAACTAGGACTTGGCTTTGGGGGGGGGGGGGGGGATAGATCTGCTTGACGAGCAAAATTTTAGTCAGTTTCCAGACAGACTACCATACACTTTCGTTGAAGAAACTAATTCACTCCCATCCAATGAAAACTTATGGTAAAACAACCCAAGTTTCCAATCTTTACCTTTACCAGATTGCTGTTATACGATTTCTCTCTCTCTCTCACTCTCTTTTTTTTTTTTTTTTTTTTTTTTTTTTTTTTTTTGGGGGGGGGGGGGGTTCCCCCTTAGTTACGCTACTGAAACACAGCATTCGTACTCACGCAGATACAACCTACAGGGCACCAACATATATAAAAATTAAGGCAGTGTGACACAGAAGTGAGAGTCAGAACAGAACAAATTTAGTGGTTGATTATCCGTTAGCGCATTTTGTTGCTGTCTTGTTACATGACTTTGAACAATTTATTAACACCACCAGACGGATACACATACAAGACGGTAAATTTGTGCAATATATGATGTACAATGAATCTTGTTAATATCATTAAAACTGGCTGTACTAGTTGAAACGACCGAAAATTTTATTTTTAAACTTATCTCTTATCTAATATGCAGAATACAAACTTCGATACCGAACATTTAAACAAAAAAAAAAAAAAAAAGTATATGGAACTTGCAGTGCCAAGCGTGTACGTTTTCTAAAATGCCGCAGTTCGACGTGGTTCCGTGGTGTAGTGGTTATCACGTCTGCTTTACACGCAGAAGGTCCCCGGTTCGATCCCGGGCGGAACCATAGCATTTTAGAAAATGTTACAACACTTGTTACAACTAACCCAACAATAGTCCAACGAAAATATGGTATTATAATATGTTTTGTTGATCTTTTAGCGAAGGAATTTCAGTTTTCTTGGTTATTGTTTCTTATGTTAATAGGGGATAATTGTCACGGGAACTTAGCATCGAATTATTTATACACATACGCTGTTGAAAAGATTTAAATTAAAACAAATGTTTCTTTCTTCCCTTCACTAAAATCAAAGCCTGGTAACAGGGCCGGCGTAAGCCCAACTGCCGCCCCGTGCGAATTCCAGAAGTGCTGCCCCCTCATAAAAAAATACGAGATGAAGAACCTTCTGTAATGTTGAAATAAGTCAATTTTTATTCCGGCTTGGGCCGTTGTGGAGGGCGGTTGTGCTTACGCTGTGCTCCTCCGCTGCTCACGTCAAGGCAAGTTTACAGTTTATTCTGACAGCGAAATCTTGTGTCTTTGTGTTACTGGATGATAATTTCTCTACTAACGTATTCGTCTTGTGGTTGTGGCTGCGATTTGGTCGTTTTGTTTACAATATGAAGTTGTTTTGAATATGGCTACGATTTTGAGGAGATATACTTTGAAGTTTACTTTTGAACGTGGAATTGTGAAACCTGTTGCATATGAAGTTCGTAGATTCCTCATTGAACAAGTTAAGATTCCATTAGACGAACTTTACGGAATACATCTGTCTCAGCTGGCGCCGGTATTTTTTGTAAAACTTTTGAATGTTGATCTGTGTCTGCGTATTGTAGAAGAAAGTGGAGGGACAATGAAATTTTTGCGTTCTGATGGTAGTGTGATCGATGTCGAAGTTTCTTTTGGTGGTATGGGTTTGCGCACTGTGCGCGTATTTGAACTGCCGTTTGAAATTCCTTGCGAGCACGTACGTGATGTTCTGAGTGCCTACGGTTGTGTTCTGTCTGTTCATGAGGAAAAGTGGGGGAACAACCTTCCGTGCCCCGTACTGAATGGCGTGCGTCAAGTAAAAATTGACTTGATGAAGCACATACCGTCCTTTATCAGTGTGTCAGGCTATCGTGCACTTGTGATATACGACGGACAGCCCAGGACGTGTGCCATTTGTAATTCGACGGAGCACTACCGGGCGGAGTGCTCGCGCCGTCGGGTGGCTCAGCTGCCTCCCTGACGTTGTAAACATGCCCCTGTCGTATGCGGCAGCTGCCGCTGCGGTGCCGGCGCCAGTCCTGTGAAGTTGGCACCCCTTTTTTGGAAAATGTACATTTTTTTCAGAGTTCTAGACAGATATGCAATAGTTCTGGAGTTCTCTGTACAAAATTTAAATAGTTCTGCACTAATTCGAGAAAAAAATTACAAAAAATTATAACAAATTTTAGTTTTTTCGAAATAATTATTTGCCTATAAGCGTAAACATAGTTCTGATCACAGTTCTAAATAGCTCTCAAAGAGTTCTGCAGAAAATCCAAATGATATTTTTTTTGCCCAGATAATAGTTCATGAGCTAATTGCGTAAATGAGGGACATAAACTACACAAAATTGCGCCAGAGTCGTGTGAAGTTGGCACCCATTTTTTCAAAAATGTAATTTTTTTTCAGATTTCTAGACAGATATGCAATAGGTCTAGAGTTCTCTGTACAAAATTTAAATAGTCTGCAGGATTTCGTGAAATATCGCAATTTTGAATGATGGGAGACCTGTGAAGTTGGCACCCCATTTTTCAAAAATGTATATTTTTTTCAGAGTTCTAGACAGATATGCAATAGTTCTGGAGTTCTCTGCACAAAATTTAAATAGTTCTGTAGAATTTCGCCGAAAAAAATAGTAAAAATTACCACAAACTTGAGTTTTTTTTAGTTTTTTAAAATAATTATTTTCCTATTAGCGCAAACATAGTTCTGATCACAGTTCTACATAGCTGTCAAAGAGTTCTACAGGAAATCCTAGTAACATTTTTCTGTGCAGATTATACTTTATCAGATAAATGCAGTAATGTGGAATTCAATTTCACGTTACTGTAAATTGGCACCATTTTTTTTTTTTTTTTTTTTTTTTTTTTTTCGAGAAATACACATTGTTTTTTGGGGTTCTGTGTACATATACTATAGTTCTAGAGTTCTTGTGAATATTTCTATGTAATTGCCCGAAAAAAAAATTATGTTCACAATTTTGAATATCTGATAAGCTGTCTTATTTGTGCCCTTTATTCGAGAAATATACATTTTTCTTAGGTCTTGACAGATATTCTATCCGCTGCACATTCAATTTGTTGTTTTTACGTCTGAGTGATTACTGCTTATCGTAAACAAGAACTATTGCACATGTCCCTAGAACTCTGGAAAAAGTCTAATTTTTTTGAAAAAAAAAAACTGGTGCAAATTCCACAGTAGCATGTAAATGGATACTCCATTATTGTAATTACCTCATAAAGTATAATCTGCACAGAAAAATGCTATTGGGATTTCCTGTAGAACTCTTTGACAGCTATGGAGAACTGTGATCAGAACTATGTTTGCGCTAATAGGCAAATAATTATTTTAAAAAAACTCAAGTTTGTGGTAATTTTTACTATTTTTTCGGCGAAATTCTACAGAACTATTTAAATTTTGTACAGAGAACTCCAGAACTATTGCATATCTGTCTAGAACTCTGAAAAAATATACATTTTTGAAAAAAGGGGTGCCAACTTCACAGCTCTCCCACTATTCAGAATTGCGATATTTCACGAAATTCTTCGGAACTATTTAAATGTTGTACAGAGAACTCTAGAACTATTGCATATCTGTCTAGAACTCTGAAAAAATATACATTTTTCAAAAAAGGGGTGCCAACTTCACACGACTCTGGAGCAATTTTGTGTAGTTTATGTCCCTCATTTACGCAATTAGCTCATGAACTATTATCCTGGCAAAAAATATCATTTGGATTTTCTGCAGAACTCTTTGAGAGCTATTTAGAACTGTGATCAGAACTATGTTTACGCTTATAGGCAAATAATTATTTCGAAAAAACTAAAATTTGTTATAATTTTTTGTAATTTTTTTCTCGAATTAGTGCAGAACTATTTAAATTTTGTACAGAGAACTCCAGAACTATTGCATATCTGCCTAGAACTCTGAAAAAAATTGCACATTTTTGAGAAAAGGGGTGCCAACTTCACAGTAGCGTGTAAATGGATTCCCCATTATTGCAATTATCTCATGGAGTATAATCTGCACAGAAAAATGTTATTAGGTTTTCCTGTAGAACTCTTTGAGAGCTATTTAGAACTGTGATCAGAATTATGTTTGTACAATTAGGCAAAAAATTATTTTGAAAAAACTAATTCTTGTGGTAATTTTTCGTATTTTTTCGGCGAAATTTTGCAGAACTATTTAAATTTTGTACAGAGAACTCCAGAACTATTGCATATCTGTCTAGAACTCTGAAAAAAATGTACATTTTCCAAAAAAGGGGTGCCAACTTCACAGGACTGCCGGCGCCGCCTCCCGTGACAACAAGTGTCGTGCAGGACTCGGCCACCGAAGATGCTTCACAGGACGTGCTTCAAATTAACTCCACGCGACTTGACACGGAGCGAAGCTGAATTACCACAGGCGCAAAAGGAAGAACACGTCACCCCCGCGGATGCGACTGTTTCTCACCAGGCTCTGGTTGACCGACAACCGTCACAGCAAGTGAACGAAGCCGCTATGGAAATGGCTTCCAGTCCTTTGACAACCCCTGACGTTGTACAAAACATGGAAGTTGAACACACTGTATCTGTACCCTGCAGTTCTCCTCCGAAGAAAAATGAAAAGAGAAGGATTACATACCCGGAAGCGGAAACCGAAGCTCACAAAACTCGGGAGAAACTTCAGGAAATCAAAAAGAAACACAAGAAGAGGAGGAATGACGGAATAGACGAAAATAAGTAATTTTCCGATAGTTCCACGAATAGTCAGGACAAAGAAAATAACAGTAAAGCTAGTTCTCACAGAATGCGTGCTTGACGAAAAAGTGCACACATCGCAACAGCCACCGATTTTGGTCAACGGATACGGATGTTCAAATGTCTGTACAGCTTATGGGACTTAACTACGGGGTCATCAGTCCCTAAACTTACAAACTACTTATGAACTACTTACGAACTAGGACGGCACAAATATTCATGCCCTAGGGGGGATTCGAACCCCCGACCGTAGTGGCCGTGCAGACCGTGACTGAGGCGCCTCAGTCCCCTCGGCCACCGCGGCCGGCGGATACGGATGTCTGAGAACTGGAACAAAGGTGACTAGACGGCTATAATGGACTGGGTGACTGAAATGGTACAAGAGAATAAACTTCCAGCGCCAACTACTAGTGTTAATTCTCCTGCTGTGTTCTCTGGGAACCCAAATGCAGAAGGACTTCAAGAACCTCACCTGGAATCATTGCGATAAGACGCAATCGATGTCTGTTCTGTATTCATTTTTACTCATGAATCTGACGTTTTACATCATACTCGTGTTTATGAATAGCCTTTGTGATCCTTGACTATGGCACACCGATTGCAAACAACGACACAAACGTATAATAATATATTGACTCTCAATATCAACAGGATCTCGAATTCATTAAAATTATCGGCCTTGAAAGATTACTTATACCAATCTGACACTAACATAGCACTGTTGCAAGAAGTACTCGTCCATGAATTTCAATTTCCAGGCTATATCGTAATTTTAAATATAGCGTTAGAAAATGAGTGTAGAACGGCAATTTTAGTGAAAAATGGAATACCCGTAGAAACGCTGTGTCTCTTAGAATCCGGTAAGGGAGTATCCTGTAAAATTTTTGAAACAACTGTAGTAATATCTACGCACCCTCGGACAACAATGCCAGAAATGCTAGAGCTAGCTTTTTCATGACAGAAATCGTTCACCTACTAAAAGATAATCCAGAAAATCTAATTATTGCAGGAGATTGGAACTGTGTCTTGAACCCCAAGGAACAACCCCAAACTTTAATTTCTCCAAAGAACTGAATGATTGTGTCCGTGCTTTACGTCTAAACGATGTTTGGGAAGTACTATACCCAACAATGATAAAATTTACTCACGTTACCAAAATTTCTGCTAGTAGAATTGAGAGACTGTATGTTTCTGACAGCCTAAGGCAGTGTATAACTTCTATCGACGCGATCAAATGTTCAAATGTTTGTAAATCTATCAGACCAAACTGGTGGTCATCAGTCCGTAGCTTACAAACTACTTAAACTAATTTAAACTAACCTAAGGACAAACACATACACCCATGCCCCAGGGAGGACTCGAACCTCCGACGGCGAGCAACCGCGCGCTCCACAACGAGACGCCTTAGACCGCTCGGCTACTACACCGCGGCTATCGACGCGATACCTGCTAGTTTTTCTGATCACAGTGGGGTACGTTGCAGTATCAATCTCGTCCGGCAAAGACCGTTCTGGGGACGGGGCCTATGGAAACTAAATGCGAGTGTTCTTCACGACACAGAACTAGATGAATGTGTACGAGCTACTGATTTCAATGAGGCATCTGCAGCAACAATTCCTGGAAAGTACAGACGTAATTGTCACGGCTGATGACAATAGAGGCTTACTAACAACCCTTTCTAGCGACGAACTGCTGGGCATCATAAAAACTTCTCCACTAAATAAGACTCCTGGTCCTGACGGAATACCAGTAAAATTTTATAAAAAGTATTGGAATATGATTGGCGACGCGTTTACTGACGTTGTAAACGAAGTTCTTACTGGTGTCGTCTTACCATCAGAGTTTAAAGAAGGCGTTATGGTGATGATTCCCAAAGGGCAGGGGATGAAAGACGTGAGCAAACTGCGGCCACTGTGTCTACTTAACACTGACTATAAACTCGTTGCTCGTGCATTGAAAGCCCGCTTGACAGTTCTTCTGAAAAGAGTGATTGGAAGTGACCGAACGGCTTTACCTCATAGGAGTATAGTGAAAACCGCCAGTGAATATCGTGACATTATTTCCATCTTTTCGGCGACTAAAGTTAAGGGATCTTTGTTTTTTTATTGACTTTGCCAATGCGTTTGATAGGGTTGACCATCGTTACCTTTTTCAAACGATGACAACCATGGGATTTGGCAACACATTCTTACAATCATTAAAACATATGGTCTCGGGAATGTCAGCGAAAATTCTTGTAAATGAACAACGTACGAAGACCATTGACATTCTCAGAGGATTTCAGCAAGGCAGTCCGCTCTCAATGCTGCTGTACATCAATCGATAGAACCTCTTGTCCGAAAATTAAATAATGACCTTGAAGGAATAACAATAATGTCTGCCAAGAAAGTAACCAATGTGTATGCTGATGATTTAGGAGTCATTGTCCGGAGTAATGACGACGTTCAACATCTACGTGACGTGATTCAGGTGTATTCCAGTGCCACTGGCGCGGCCGTCAATAAAACGAAAAGTTCGCTGCTCAGTTTAAATGGCCTTGAAGGAACTGTTTTAGACTGGATTACTACTGCAGAGCACCATAAGACCCTTGGCGTCATATTTTATAACTGTCCACTCCGGATGACTTCTGCCAACTGGAAAGAAATGCTAGCAAAAATCAGAGGTTTAACAAGGGAACATAGAAACAGGGATCTACATTTGATTCGGAGGAATCAATTAATCAATTGCATTATCCTGTCTAAAGCAATATATTTAGGTCAAATATTGCCTATCCCATTAGGTATAGCAAGAAACATTATAAGGGCCGTGTGTCAAGTGATTTGGCAAGGATGCATATTCAGAGTTGCAGCTAACACAGTGACCTTACCTTATGCTGATAGTGGCCTCGGTCTTACAGACATTCTGCAGAAAACGATGAATTTATTTATCAAGAGGACACAAGAAATTCTCCGTAACAACCCTGAGAGTATTACGGCTCTACTCTTCAAAATGACAGAGCCAAAGAGTTTAGCTGCCCCGTCAGTGTGGCCCCCATTAATTACAAGCTGAACCATGTCAGGGAGTACTTCATTTAGGTTAGTTACAAGAAGAATAGCAAGACAACAGGAGACCATGGTCATAGTCCATATCCTCATGACAAACCAGTGCTATTAGAAACAGAATGGAGAAAAAATATCCTACAAAAGTTTGGTGCTCTGTCTGGAGGAACATCAGCAACAAACTTTTAACATCGGAGGTACGTTCAACATGGTATCAGGTTGTCAATGCAATTATAGCAACGAACGAGAGACTAAGTATTAGAGGCAAGGATAATTCCAATTTATGTACCATCTGTGGACATGTAGATACGTTCGTTCACAGGTTTACCTGCTCGGACCACAGTGACCTATGGACAAGAGTGAAGCAGCAGGTGGCGTTCCTCCAAAGAAATGACGGTAGATTCATCACCACAGAAGAATTACTTATACCGGATAAGACATACTTCCCATGACAAAAAACAATACAATAATGTGGATATACGGACATTTTGTTCACTTCATAATTCATCGACGATTCCGAGCAACGCTGAGTATTATAGTATCTAAATGGCAATGGAGTATTACAAACAATTAAAGAATAAAAATCACAAGAAGGATTTCGGTAACATGTTACAAATAGTGTTCCGAAAGGAAGGTATAGGATAAAATATTGTTACACTAGAGACATACAGCTAGTTGAACTCCAAGAGATAAATAATGTTTTAACACTTACATAATGGAATAGAAGAATCAATATACCACTTTTGTTATTATTATTTAATTTTACTCATACTTAACAACTCCTTAGTTCAACTAAAATGAAGAACAAGCTCCAGCAGACACAATAATGCAGACGTAAGAAGATGTCTTGTTTTTCTGTTTTGAGGAAGCATTGTTTTCCAGTCCTCACAGAGGTGATACAGTTAATTTCACTATAGTGTAGAAGTTCAACGAATATGAACGAAGAAGTCATAATTTTCTGTTTTGAAACTCATTGATTTTCAATTCCAATCAGCAGAGAGGCAATTAATTTCGTTATAGCGTGAGAAAGCTCGCCGATGAAGGCATTCATGGTAAAAAAAGAAAGTGGTGTAGTGGTTATTACGTCTGCTTTACACGCAGAAGGTCCCCGGTTCGATCCCGTGCGGAACCATAACATTTTAATAAATGTTACAACACTTGTTACAACTAACCCAACTATAATCCAACAAAAATATGGTAATATAATATGTTGTGTTGATCTTTTAGCGAAGGAATTTCAGTTTTCTTGGTTATTGTTCCTTATGTTAATAGGGGATAATTGTCACGGGAACTTAGCATCGAATTATTAATACACATACGTTGTTGAAAGGATTTAAATTAAACAAGTGTTTCTTTCTTCTCTTCACTAAAACCAAAACCTGGTAACAGGGCCGGCGTAAGCCCAACGGTGTCCGGACACTTGCCACGTCGGACACTTGCCACGCCGGATATTTGCCACACTTCTATCTGTTCCGAAGGGTCTGGTGCCCCTGTCTCCTCCTCCTCCTCCCCCCCCCCCCCTACCACCCGACCCGACAACTCCGTGGACGGTGTCCCGACATGTGCACACTGGTCGCTTCCGCATTTCGTAGTACGACCGTCAGTATGGAAGTTATTACAACGGTCAAGGGCAGACCTTTTGCCCACTACAATGGTTACGTGTTAATAAGGTGTGGATGTGCTTACTCCGAAAACAGGATCATTGCAAGGGAAAGCTGCTTTCGAAGAACGGAGACGTCTTGAACGTAGAGAACACCTGTGAGGACCACCTAACAATGCGACCTTTATTAATTTTAAAAATAAAGAGAATGTACCAGACCTCAGTATCCTTAAATAACTTAATGATGAAGCTAGCTGGTCACAGTTCGCTTCACTAGCGTTTAATCAATACGCGTTGAAATATGAATCAACGAAGCAATTACATTAAACATCACTCAAATGATCCTCCTACAACCAGAATTTATAGTAAATCTACCACTTTTCAATGTGCAATTTCCTACTTAGGTAAAAACTCCCATAGTTTACATGTTAAGAGAATTTTTTCCTGTCTTCTAATATTATGGCCATACCGTCGAAGATTGTGAGTTCTAAAATTATTTCCTGTCACTTCAGAGCCGCAACTAGCTCCCTAAAAATATCATTTTTGTTAAACTGATAGGTACACTTTAGGTTTTAAAAAGAATCTGAACTTTAGAATTGTATGAGTTGTTTACCTATTTGTGTTGAGACTCAAGTTTTCTATGAACTGTTAAGCGGCTGCATCATGAGAGTGCCGGGGTCGGTAAATTAAAATGTTCAAATGTTTGTTAATCTGAAGGGACTTAACTGCGGGGTCATCAGTCCTTAAACTTACAAACTACTTATGACCTACCTCATACTAAATACGACACAAACTTCCATGTCCGATAGGGGATTCGAACCCCCGACGGGGAACGGCTTCGCACATCGCAGCATAGCGCCTCAATGCGCTTGGCCGCTCCGCCGCGGCAGTTATTAATTTATTCCGGTAGTCGAGTATAACATCTGCTCACACTAACTGACAGGAACTATCGACTTCAGTTTCGCTTGTGAGCTAGTACACATATTACATGCTTTTTGTTTCTTTTGTAGTGCAGATCATAGGAATTATGGCATTTCCATTAAAAAACTAGGGTGTTTCGTCTGAGACTCAGCTAAACAATGTAGAACAACAGTGTACTTTACAAGCATAGCATTCTATATTCCTCCATTTCTTTATTTCAAATTTGAATGTCGACTTTTGGTAATTTGCCAGACATAGAAACGTCTATTTTGCAAACGTATTTTCTGTCATTCATTTGAACATTGTCCGAATTCACTTTATTAATTAATATTTCGCCGCAAAAGAGTAAATTTATGAAGTGTATCGTTCTTCTTTCCTCGTTTTCTCTCACGCAGTTGTAGCAAATAATATATGTACAAATGCAGTGATCAAACTTGAATGATAAGCGAACATTCGAATTATCTTTGTATCGTTCCTTTCATGTTCCTTCCATCTCGATGGACTGTTTCTGTCGCAATCAGTAAGAAAGCTACCATATAAACGGAAGGAGAACGGATCCATATTTGTGGTTGGAAGAATTAATTACACAGTGACATAGCCGACGGTATTGCGGTACTGCTTTCGTTTCCCATTTATTTATATTTTTCCCATTTATTTATATTTAGATTTCTGAATATTGAAAAGAAGTTGTACATTTCGGCGAGATGTCGAACAGAAATATCTCTTTCCTATTGGCTGAATCGTGTAAGATCGGAGACGGAGGTTTGGAAGCAAACAGCAGGAGTACAGGGAAGGGCCTCCCTTGCCTTAGGGGCCGCTAATCCGACTACCTGGCGAAGTGTCAGGTGTGGCAAAAGTCCGGCGTGGCAAGTGTCCGGCGTGGCAACTGTCCGGTATCCAGCCCAACTGCCTCCCCGTGCGAATTCCAGAAGTGCCGCCCCCTCATAAAAAATACGAGATGAAGAACCTTCTGCAATGTTGAAATAAGTCAGTTTCTTATATGAGAGATTCGCTGTCTCGGGATTCCAAAAAAGATACGTGTGAAAGTGATATATATATATATATATATATATATATATATATATATATATATATATATATATATATATATATATATATAGGCATAATGTGTAAAGGGGGAAAATAATTATTAAAAATTCTTGACAGATTTATTACAATTTTTTATACCGTATTTTGATGAACATTCGAAAGGACATGGGTTACATTTTTAAAATACAATGGGATTTTAGATATTGTAGTGGGACGAAATATTATCTCTGCTACTACCTTACATCTGGTCAGTTTTGCAATTTAATTCATTTTTATGTATGTTGTTGTTAAAAATGTTTGTACAGCTTATGGGACTTAACTACGGGGTCATCAATCCCTAAACTTACAAACTACTTACGAACTAACTTACACTTGTTCTTCGTATGTATTTTTAACAAGAATTTCGGTGTAATGCTAAAAAAACAAATTTAGACGTTTAGAACAGAAATGTTAAGTTGGTCTCTGGACAACAAATAACCGTATACTACATCTTGTAGTAAAATATTAAAACTCATATGCAAAATTTGCACGTAACAATTTATCGATGCGCAAACACTCCCATCTCTCTCCATGCTCTTTGCATAGACTACAAATACAACAGCTGACAGACGTGTTTAATAATAGCGCAGGTTAGATAATAAACGGTAACGAACGCCACAAATTTACAAATCCATCTTAACATATACTAGCCAGAGTCAAACATTTGGGACTAACCAAAAGAAAAGAAATGGTCCGTTTCGGAACGTGACTGCCACCTTAGATCTATTAGCAAAATAAATGTATCTCTTCGTTTAGACTATGGCTGCAACAGCTGACGATTGTGTTAAATATAGCGCGCGTTAGAATGTAATGGTAACGACCGCTACAAACATATTTATCCAACTGCATTTTGTGCAGCCTCTTAAAATTATCACGTTCCGAAATGTAATACTCTCTCTCTTTAGCGACCATTTTTAAGGTAAACAGACACACAGATCAGCGAAGTACAGGTAGATGTATAGGCGCCTTCTATCTCCTAACCCCGAACCAGTAAATCGACAGGTAGAGGTACAGTTCGTGTAACCATCTCTCCACCACATACCTGAGCACGTGATACCCCAACACCTCCTCCTCCTCCACTACGAAACTGACGGGGATCCGATCCTCGGAGATACAGACGTGACATTTATTTATTATTACGCACTGTATCTAGGTTACAAGTTCTCTGATCAGCACACTGCAGTTACGGTAAACGCGTTTGGAAATATTACTTTTTTTTTTTTTTTACAGATGAGCGCAGAATCTCTCCCTGGCGAAGACGCGCCCGACTGCCATACCATGTGTTACATGGCCGGAATCCATTGTGAAAGAATTCTTTCGCCTGCTGCATACACAGATTTCTGACAACTCTCCTCCAGTAGAGCTCAAATCACCCACACTTTTCGACAACGTCTGGATTTCGGACACTTACCGAAAATGAGATTTTTTTTTTCTCTGCATTCAACCCGTCCGTTCTTAAGCCTAGATATTTCCTTAGATCGATGTATCGGTATCTTTTCCCAACCAGTTCTACGCCTTCCGACAACATTCTTCTGAACACTCTGGTATTTTAACTTTACCCATTATTTCCTGGTTATAACACTCTGCGTGTACGCCACCGACTCTTATGATAGCCAAAATTCCGTATGGAACACTATGTTACGCACAAAACGATCGCTTGTTAACTTTAGTTACTCCATCGGTTTTTAACTCTGGAAATGGCTGCTCCAACACCCAGTCCTCAACATTTGGATACAATGTAGCTCTTCTCCAAACGAGAATGCAAACACGTTTGCCATGTGTTCCACTAATTTCGGTCAATACAACGACGCGAGACCAATCTTCCCGACTGTTTAGTGTAAAAGCAAATTTTTTTTAAAGACGTAATCGCAGCTAGATTTCTCCACATTATCTGTTTAAACCGGGCTTGCACATATGCAGTAGCCTCCTTTAAAGCCTTTGTCTTTGCCATATAATCCAGTTTTCGTTTACCCTTCTTCTTAGGACTTGTGGAATAACGTAGGCGATATCTACGTCTGTGGAGAATAAAGTCCTGTAATGCTAAAATATGCTTTAATATAGCTCCTTGCTCGACTCCCCAAGTAATTTACAGGTAGACAGTTGAAACTAAAACATAATGTATAAGCTTTTCTCGGTCCCAGAGAGCGGTGAATGTTCGGGTACTCTTAATACCCAAGTAATCAAATTGCAGAATAACTGACCTCTAAAAGCGTATGTTAGCTGGGACCATATGGAAGAGAGCGATGCACAGTACGATGACGCACTTTGTAAATACCGTATCTTCTCTTATAGAACTTAAACAATCTTCTTGCACAGAACCATAACCACAATCCTCCATCCTGGTAATGCCATCTCCTCGACCCAGCGAAAAAATAAAAGTCCTCACAATCGCCTGTCTGGGCGCTTTATAAAATCGATATTGTAGCTACCGATAACTTTCCTTAAACCAGGGCTTGTGATTTGACAAATTTTGTTATTTATTATGATTCTACAATTGGACGCCAGCCACGTTAAGCAGTCGTTTCCAATTGTCTTGTCGTCACCCGTAATCACGTTGCTGTTGCTCCTTCCATCCGAAAGTCATGCTCGAATACGAACGCCACTTAGTTAAAAAACAAATCCCTGCGAAATCTTGTATGTTGTCCAGGAGATAGAAGCCATCTACACGAAGCTGCTGTAGTATCGATGGGAGCTCCTCCATTAAAACATCGATTAGTTGCACTTTATAAGATATATACCCACAGGACGTACACATTTCCCCCCTGTGTTCCACAAGTAGCCACAAATAGTAACTTCGCCTTATCTCCAGCGTTTGCAGTAGCGAACTTGCTGAATTTACTACGCAGGTAGATCCGCACATTTGTAACAATACCTCACCACACACGCACTCCACTGGCTACAACTAGCGCACTTTAAGTTACAAAACTATAGGAGTTTTATTTTTGACCCAACTAGCATGCTGCAAGCTCTGTATAAGTCAGTAACAACCTCCAAACGCAACTCAGGCAGGGCTGAGGGTACTAACCCAGTACCAACTCCGCATAAACAAGTTACCACAGACAGTGTTATAACCGCGATCAGTAACAGACGAGATATCCCAGACACAGCGCATTTTAATAAAGTTTCGATATCTCCCCAGTCCCCACCCAACAACTGTATTAGTTGCTTGACCCGTCCCAAACATCCAACCACAACTTTGTTTCCAATGCATAGCCCGGCAGATAATATTTCTGGAACGCTTTCTATAAGTCAATAGACTACATACCTTGTGCGTTTAACGAGCATTCACACACAAACCACCATCGTATTCCACTCCTAACAATTTATTAATCTCGATAAACAATCTGTAACACAGTGGAAAAAAATGATCGACGTGCACACGCACAGAACAGCTAACAAGAAAAGATCTAGATCAAAGCCAAGTTCTTATAATCCTAACAAGCAGCAACGCAAAATAGTCTACACCATTTCTAACTAATACAACACCAGAATTTTTTAACGATCTCCAAGAGCAATCCTTTAGAGACTAAACATACGATTAAACGCACCTCCCAACGTAGGTAACTAATGCTCTTTAAGTTATCCAACTCGATGCTTATCGACCAAAGAACTTTAATTTACCACTGCAATCATCTCCAATACGCTACCGAGAGACGTACATTCGTAAACACTGCTAAAAGAAGATACAAATACCCCACATCCATAGCACATAACCATGCTACTAAGTATCTATATGCATTTCCACAATTGTGGATCACATCTGCGTTGCATCGAATCGCACGACTAAACAGTTCGAAATAGGTATTTCGCGCAAGCTAGCATGCATACATTCCATGCTATTTCCGGCTGCAGGCGAGTGCGGACCTGTTGACATCGTAGACGCTGGTTTGGAGCGTGTACGTCCTATACATGTAAACATACCAGTCGACGCTCGCACCTCACCTGGAGAAGTTATGGTTTAATTTTCCCTGGCCGCACCAGATACCGAATACACGAGAGCTATTTTTACAAAGATAGAATTACGTTGATTGTAACAACAGATATAAGAATAAAAAACGATCGAAATGCCACAGCTATACCATAACTCTTATTACGCCATCATCCCAATAAAGACAGCCTTTACAACCCATACAGAGACAACCGCACACATACGTATTACCGACAAATACTGCAACATTTCCTCGCAGCTGACACAAACGATGTTTTTACCGTACGAGATGACTACAGTAGTCGTTATAACTTTTATACGTAGATACATACACAGGCAGTAGGATGAGCGCTAATTTGCGATGTAGCTATTACAGAAACGAAACATAGTTTTTTTTAGAAAATAGATAAGAAGAAGAACGAAATTTATACAAGATGAACCAATGTGCAATAAGTCAAACCCCACTCCATACAGCAATGTACCGAGCAACATCGATTTAAACGAACGCTTTGCTTAGCTGTAGAATAGAACAACACAAAGTTACATCTCCCTAACAGATATTTTACCCAGGGAGTTACTGCTCTCTGACAACAAGCAACCTGCCTTCTGGTATCTTCTTCTAAACCCACATCGACGTCTCCTATTTCGTTCCAGCCAGAAGTTCGAAAGGTACAGGGAAGGTATGTTCTCGAATTCCATTATGTATCTTCGTTTCCTCCTGCATTCCATCTCCTTTATAGCTTTTATAACCATCTCTGCACCTTCTGACAATGCTTCTAGACGAAAACAATCGGGTATTTTAACTTTTCCAATTATTTCCTGTATAGCATACTGGTTATAGCACTATGCGTTCCTGTGTGTGTACGTTACCAACTCCTCTGATACACAATCCTTTGGTAATTTCCGTATGGAACACTAGGTTTATGACTATTGCAAACGATTGCTTGTTAGATATTGTTATCCATCCGTTTTTAACTCTGCAAATGGCTGCTCCTACACCCAGTCCTCCACATTTGCATACAAAGTAGCCCTTCTCCAAACGAGAATGCAATACGTTTTTCGTGTAGAAGATGTTCTGTGTTCCGCTATTTTCAGCTAGTACACCGACGCGTGACCAATCTTTCTGACTGCCTACTGTAAAAGCAAATATTTTATAAGTCCCAGTCGTAACCAGATTTCTCCACTCCCTCTGTTTATAACCATATGTAAACCTGGCTTGCACATCTGCTATAGCTTCGTCTTTCTCCAGCATTAGTTTGTACTCGTCCTTTATGGCAGTTGTTTTACCATATATTCTAGCTTCCTTCTCTTGGCGTCGATATCCGCCATCTCCAGTTTTCTTTTTCGCACACATAAGACATTAAACGCACCAGAGGGCAGAGTGCAGCACCGTACTATTCAATCTAATTAACTGACAGTCATATGTAAGGAGCCTTACTCTGCCTTCTGGTCAATCTGTCTCTCTACCACACGTACCGAAGAACGCACCTAGAACCTACGGAAGAATTGTATCTCTCGCCTATATGGAGGTTATTTAGTACTTCGCCTGGAAATATCAGTCAAAACCATGATTTCGAGAACGTCCTGGAATCTTACTAGGGGAGAATCCGCTGGTTGTGGTGTGAATTATGTGATCTGTGGCTTGATTTGCCCAAAAAAGAGAGATAGAGGTCTATTTGCTGCATTTGAGCACTTACTTCGTCGTTGGGTCAAGAACAAGGTATTACAAGGCTGGAGGCTACAATATACAATTACCGGATGGATAGTGTTTTTGACCTTGGGCAAGACTGTTTATGTGTTGTTGTTGTTGTTGTGGTCTTCAGTCCGGAGACTGGTTTGATGCAGCTCTCCACAATACCCTATCCTGAGCAAGCCTCTTCATCTCTACATAAGAACGGCAACCTACATCTGTCTGAATCTGCTTACTGTATCCATCTCTTGGTCTTCCTCTGCGATTTATACCCCACACACTTCCCTCTAATGCTAAATTCACAATTCCTTGATGTCTAAGAATGTGTCCCACCAATCTATCCCTTCTTTTAGTCAAGGTATGCCAGAAATTTCTTTTCTCCCCAATTCTGTTCAGTACCTCCTCATTAGTTACGCGATCCACCCACCTAATCTTCAGCATTCTTCTGTAGCACCATATTTCAAAAGCCTCAATTCTCTTCCTGTCCGCACTGTTTATCGTCCATGTCTCACTCCCATACAAGGCAACACTCCATACAAATGCCCTCAGAAAGGACTTCCTTAGGCTTAAATCAATATTCGATGTTAACAAATTACTCTTTTTCAAAAACGCTTTTCTACCCATTGCCATTCTGCATTTTATATCCTCTGTACTGCGACCATCATTTGTTATTTTACTGCCCAAGTAACAAAACTCATCTACCTCCTTTATTGCTTCGTTTCCCAATCTAATACCTTCAGCATCACCTGATTTTCTTACACTGCACTCCATTACCCTAGTTTTGCTCTTGTTAATGTTCATCTTATATGCACCTTTCAGCACACTGTCCATTCCGTTCAATTGCTCTTCCAGGTCCTTTGCTGTATCTGACAGAATTACTATGTCGTCGGCAAAACGCAATGTTTTTAATTCTTCCCCCTGAACTTTTATTCCTTCACCAAATTTCTCCTTGCTTTCCTTTATAGCTTGTTCAATGTACAAATTGAATAACATTGGAGAAAGGCTACAACCCTGTCTCACTCCCTTCCCAACCACTGCATCCCTTTCATGCCCTTCAACTCTGACAACCGCTCTCTGGTTTTTGTACAAGTTGTAAATAACCTTACGCTCCCTATATTTTACTCCTGCTTGCTTCAGAACTTGAAAGAGTTTATTCCAATCAACATTGTCAAAAGCCTTCTCCAAATCTACAAAAGCTAGAAATGTAGGTTTGCCTTTTCTCAATCTATCTTCTAGGATAAGCCGTAAAGTAAGTATTGCCTCCCGAGTTCCTACATTTCTCCTGAACCCAAACTGATCTTCCCCGAGGTCGGCTTCTACCAGCTTTTCCATCCGTCTGTATATAATTCGTGTTAATATTTTGCAACCATGACTTATTAAACTGATGGTTCTGTAGTTTTCACACTTGTCTGCACCTGCTTTCTTTGGAATGGGGATTATAACATTTTTCTTGAAGTCTGAGGGTACTTCACCTGTTTCATATATCTTACACACCAGGTGAAACAGGTTTGTCATGGCTGGTTCTCCCAGAGACTTCAGTAGCTCTGAGGGAATATCATCTACTCCAGGGGCCTTGTTTCGACTTAGGTCTTTCAGGGCTCTGTCAAATTCTTCTCTCAGTACAGTATCTCCTATTTCATCTTCATCTACATCCTCCTCCCTTCCTACAATATTGTCTCTGAGTTCATTTCCTTTGTAGAGCCCCTCTATATACTCTTTCCACCTTTCAGCTTTCCCTTCTTTGCTGAGAACTGGTTTCCCATCTGAGTTCTTGATATTAGTAGTGTTGCTTTGTTTCTTTTATTTTCCTGTAAGCAGTATCTATTTTTCCCCTATTTATACATTCTTCTACATCCTTGCATTTGCCTTCTAGCCACTCCTGTTTAGCCATTTTGCACTTCCTGTCAATCTCATTTCTTAGTCGTCTGTACTCCATTTTGCCTGTTTCATTTACTGCATTTTTATATTTTCTCCTTTCATCGATTAAATTTAGTATCTCCTGTGATATCCAAGGATTTTTTGTAGGTCTTGCCTTTCTACCTATTTTGTCCTCTGCTGCCTTCACTATTTCATTTCTCAATGCTACCCATTCCTCTTCTACTGTTTTATTTCCCCCTGATTCTGTCAATTGTTGCCTAAATCTCCCTCTGAAATTCTCCAGAACTTCACGTTCCTTCAATTTATCTAGGTCCCATCTCCTTATTTTCCTACCTTTTTGTAGTTTCTTTAGTTTCAGCCGACAGTTCATAACCAACAAGTTATGGTCAGAGTCTATATCTGCCCCTGGGTATGTCTTACACTGTAGAACCTGGTTCCGAAATCTATGTCTTACCATTATAAAATCTATCTGGTATCTCCCGGTGTCTCCTGGTCTCTTCCACGTATACAACCTTCTTTTGTGATTCTTGAACCAGGTGTTTGTTATAACTAAATTATGTTCCGTGCAAAATTCTACCAGGCGGCTCCCTCTTTCATTCCTTTTGCCCAGACCATATTCTCCTACTATCTTCCCTTCCCTTCCTTGTCCTACTACCGAATTCCAGTCTCCCATAACAATTAAGTTTTCCTCTCCCTTAATTGTCTGAATAATTTCCTTTAGCTCCTCATATATTTCTTCGATTTCCTCATCATCGGCAGAGCTAGTTGGCATATAAACCTGTACTACTGTTGTCGGTGTTGGCTTCGTATCTATCTTGACAATGATAATGCGATCACTGTGCTGCTCATAGTAGTTTACCCGCATTCCTGTTTTCTTATTCATTATCAATCCTACTCCTGTGATACCCCCAATTGATTTTGTATTTATAATTCTGTACTCACCTGACCAGAAATCCTGTTCATCCTGCCACCGAACTTCACTAATCCCCACTATATCTAACTTCAACCTATCCATTTCCCTTTTTAAATTTTCTAATTTTCCTACTCTATTAAGGGATCTAACATTCCACGCTCCGACCCGTAGAATGCCAGTACTGTCTTTCCTGATGATCACATCCTCCTGAGTAGTCCCCGCCCGGAGATCCGAATGGGGGACTATTTTACCTCCGGAATATTTTACCCAAGAGGATGCCATCATCATATGTTCATACAGTAGAGCTGCATGTCCTCGGGAAAGGTAACGGCTGTAGTTTCCCCTTGCTTTCAGCCGTTCGCAGTAGCTGTGTGGCAAAGCCACATTAGCTGATGTTACAAGGCCAGCTCAGTCAATCATCCAGACTGTTGCCCCTGTAACTACTGAAAAGGCTGCTGCCCCTCTTCAGGAACCACACGTTTGTCTGGCCTCTCCACAGATACCCCTCCGCTGTGGTTGCACGGCTATCTGCATCGTTGAGGCACGCAAGCCACCCCACCTCGGCAATGTCTGTGGTTCATGGGAGTGGGTTTATGTGTTATAAACGAGAATAAACGGTATCTGCTTCTGCACCACGCGGAGGCGAATAACGAACACCTTAGAGAACAGCTGCTGTGTAGTGTTTAATAGTGTCTGGCAATTTGTGTACTGGGGTAATAAAAATACCCGAAAATTGACAGGTGTACAGGTAAACCTTCCAGATACTAAAGATCGAGAAAAGCTTATACATTATGTTCCATCAGCTTTTAGTTTCAATTGTCTACCTGTAAATTACGTGGAGATTCCTAATACTGACACCAGCAAAGACGATCAAGTAGCACACTTAAAAGCTACATTAAAGCAGGGGAATCATACTTCTCACAATCCAGAACATTGTTCTCCACACTGCCTCCAGATACAGATATCGCCGAATTAGATCTGGCACCTACTAACAATGTCATTCCACAAGTCCAGCGAAAAAGAGGAAATGTATCGCACAGACATACACCATTCCCCATTAAAGAAATTACACCGCTACATGTACATTGCAATTTTAAGAGCGGGCACAAAGTGCAGTTGGACATATATGTTTGTAGTGTTCGTTACCATTACATTCTAACGCGCGCTATATTTAACATAATCGTCAGCTGTTGCAGCCATAGTCTAAACGAAGAGATACATTTATTTTGCTAATAGATCGAAGGTGGCGGTCACGTTCCGAAACGGACCATTTCTTTTCTTTTGGTTAGTCCCAAATGTTTGACTCTGGCTAGTATATGTTAAGATGGATGTGTAAGTTTGTAGCGTTCGTTACCGTTTATTATCTAACCTGCGCTATTATTAAACACGTCTGTCAGCTGTTGTATTTGTAGTCTATGCAACGAGGATGGAGAGAGATGGGAGTGTTTGCGCATCGATAAATTGTTACGTGCAAATTTTGCATATGAGTTTTAATATTTTACTACAAGCTGTAGTATACGGTTATTTGTTGTCCAGAGACCAACTAAACATTTCTGTTCTAAATGTTTAATATTGTTTTTTAACATTACACCGAAATTCTTGTTAAAAATACATACGAAGAACAATATGGTAGCTTTATTTTTCCGAGAATAATAAACGGCGGAAATTGTTACATAGGTTGTCAGAATTAAAAATTTTATATGCGAATAAAAAAAATCGAGATCTGGCGTACGGATCGCTGTGGTGCGTTTAATGAATATGCAATTTAATTGGCTGCTGACCAAGCGGGGCGCGGTCGCCGTAAGAGTGCAGTACGCCCCTGTCCTGGGGGTAGGGGTTGGCTGGCAGGGGCGATATTGTTTAGAGATGTCGCTAAGTGCGGTATTGTTTCTCCTGTCCTCACCAAGCCCCCACAATCGCGTAAGCGGCCGACTGCGAAAAGCGGACAAATTTAGAGCGCCTCGGCAGCCATTTTAGTGGCAAACTTCCGCGAACTTTAAATGTACGTAAGATTATTTTGATTAGAGAAAGTATCCATTTGAGTTAAGTCGCGAAAACTATGTCTAATTGAAATATATAACTATAAAACAGCTTCAGACTCCTTGAATATACAGCAACTATCAGTTGTGTGTAAATTTATTACACATACGGTGTAGAAGTTGGCCAACAGCGTTTCCTCTTCCTAACTATAACATGTAGTTTTTTTGCGTTATAAGTGCAGCATATGAATGGAATTTATCGTCAGACACGATTTTTGGCACTTTCTCAGTATATTCTACGATTGTGAAACTCTTGTACAAACATTAATTTCGGAAGAGTTTCACACTTTACGTCTTTGCTTTAATGCTGTATTCTCCAATATTTAGATATTTCATAGCATCATAAAATCAAACAGGGCTGACGAAACAGCTAATGTTAAAAATCGATTGTGAAAGTGAAATATCCCGTCAGATACATAACTGAAAAATACCTTCTTACGTTGTGAATACAGCAATCAGCCACTACCAAATTCTTTTAAGAACACGAAGTATGCTATAACTTTTTCTTAACTAAGGCATCTAACATTAGCATTAGGGTATCTAGCAAGAAAATTAGCATTTTTGATGCTGTAAGCCAAATATAGCAGAGTGAACTGCTCAAAAGTCAGCAACTACCGTCACTGGGTTGAACTTCACCTATCCACTGTGGCTTTGTACCGTTCATATATGGAACTATACACAGGTCTGCAAACCTCTTTCAGTTGTTATACCTATATGTAAAGCAGATACCTTTAAATTCAGCGTTAGAAGTTGCAAATATTAATTTCATAAACAAAAATTCGAACTACAGTGAGGTAACTAATTTCGTGACCCCAATAGTTATTTTACACAATCATACAATGAAACTTTTTGAACTTCCTATCCACCAGTACTGCCTAAATTAGCTCCTTTTTAAGAGCTACCAGTATTATAAAAGCCTGTTATTTATTTCATTCAATCCTATTCCTGAGAAATATAAATGGGAAGACAGTATTCGATCTTTTTATTCCTTTCTTAAATTAATTTATGTATTTAAACGCTGAGCAGCTCTTCACCATCGTGCTTCATGTACACTGCGATAGTCAAACAATACAGACCTGACTATCAACTGTGTATATATCCCACAGCAGCTATCTAATACACGATTTAGCTTCTAATAACACTCGTATTTATCTGACGCTTGCCACTACCATGGCGGACGGGCGAAGGTTCAAATTATCCCGCGACAGCATCTCCGTCAGGGAGTCTAGTTATTTTTACAAGGTCTTTGGTCTTCACGGGTAGGGCGGGTGGCAGCGTCCTTTGAGAAGGGGTCGCAAACGTGGAGGTGGTGGCGGCTGGCGGGGGTGGAGGGGCGGCGTGTCGGCCAGGTGTGTGGCTGACGGTAGGGGTAGCGCAAGTACAGGGGGCGGATGTCAATCATCTTTTGTTTCTTTCTGGAAGTGCGAGGCGGTGCCCTTTGATTAGCGGTCGGACAAGTAGCGTTGATGACAATCAAAAGGACCTAAATGCAATTACGTGTAAACTGTCAATCATCCTATTGTTCGAGTGTATCGGCATCGTTTGATCTGGGGTCGGGCAATTGGCCGAGCATCTGGCATCGATGACACTAACGTCGACGGTCGATTTTCGCTGTGCTTCAACCGGTGTTGCCCTACTACTGGCTTCACCTCATTAGCTATTTACAATCAAAAGGAAATAAAAAAAATTATGAGCAGAAAAATGAACAGATATGTGAGCAAGAACTATGCCAATAAACTAGAAGAACTTTTAGACTGTTCCAAGAAGTTTGTTACAGAAACTAACATCAAATTCCAACAGTACGAAGATGCATATGTCATCAACACAGGTCAGTCCGCTTTTAACAGTGATATGAAATCGACATGCATGTTATCGTTATTTGGAGAAGACGATACTAAATATATTGTAGACCGGCTGCATGCCACTTCACACAGTTATACCATACAATATGCTATAAAGGAAGCAGGATTTATTGTACTTGCATTTTCAGGAAAAAAATTGTGCATTTTGATAGAAAGTTCAGCAACAGGTGAATAGGTTACTTTGAAAACCATGAATATCATTGTAAATTGCAGTTTGTCAGGCAGAATGGAGTAAAAGGCTAGTGGAAAAATTTTAATGAATGTGTGATTGTTCCATATGTGGACAAAGATTTTGCCTTACTCTCTGACAACTATACAAATCAGAAGGATCAGACTTTGTAGAATTAGAATTGTAACTTCTTATGCAACTGTTAGATGTGTTTGTTTTCTGGCAAGTGAAATACTTTTTACGTGATCAAGTGTCTATTATCAAAGTCTAGGCTATCACATTTAATCAACTACATTCTCCAAAATGCCAGGAAATGTTCAGAATTGCTTGGACATATGCAGTATTTTATGGTCTACATGAGAAAAAGTTCAAAAACATATGTTTTGACCAAACAGGCAAAACTGTGTGTCTGTGAAACTGTTGCATTCATTTGTTGCAACTTATGTGACAAATTCTTATGTTTTGATAGCTTTTTTGGGATTACATTGACATCCTCATTAAAACCTAATCACGCAAGGTAGCATCTCCTCACTCATTCACCAGGAGTACAAGTTAGGTAGGCTGACAGGATATTCTTGGCGTATGAAGCACATATTGTGCCTAGTGTCATGTATAATACATCAGAATTGTTTTCCTGTGGAGGAATCAGTGGAATTGTCACATTGTGATCAAAAATGTGCGGTTCCCATCCAAAAGCCACTTCCTTTCAGCTGCTAATCGAATGGTACTACGGCACGGTAATTACAGCACAACACACACAAAACTGGTTACAGCAGACAGACACGTGAATGGGCAGACGCTTCATAATTTTATGGAAAAGAAAATGAAAATAAATAAAAAAAATTGTGCTGAGGATGATCTGAACAAGGAACTTTCAGCTACACAGTTCACCGCCATAACCCAGGGCCATGACAGCCTCACTGTTGGTGTTTCCCTTTTGTTCCACATGGTTTACTTGGGATATTTACTGCTTCTCTTTTGCTTCTTTTTTCATGGTTCTACACGCTTTTTTCCATTTTCATGCTTGATCTGTGATGAGTATTTGACAGGCTATCCAATGTGCCATCTACCCCTAAATCTTACATAAGTGTGATGGGCAGTTTCCCTTGTTAGTTGTGCAGAATAATTTTTTTTATATAATTCTTTTATTCCTTTATAAAGAGGTATTTTCCTGTGATATATTGTTCACAAGATGAAATATTAACTTTCAAACCTCCATTAAATGAGTTACAGCAAAAGAATATAATTCTTCACATGGTTCAAGCATTATATCATTATATGCATGTACCAACTTTCAGGGGAATAAATAAATATATAAATAATAAAATAAAATTAATGAAAATAAATCAAAAAGCAAATGAAAGTTACTTGATATTAATTTATGAACAACTTTTATTGAAAAAATGATCTGATCACAATAGCAGAAATAGGGAACTGTAAAATTCTGTTGCAGTCAGTTGAACAGCATGTTACAGATAGACAGACACAAACAGTGTCAAATCGCTATTATTTTGGAAATATCTTTGATGCAGTACAAGATATTGAAAGGAAGAGAACAAAGTTATAGACAATTTCCTCCTCGACAAATCTGTTTATTCAGTTTTTGTCTCAGATGAATGGTTATCGTGTTATTTGAAATTAAATTTCAAGTTGCCCAAAGGCCACCACAAAGGCCCTACTCTTAGTTCTACTGATCAAAAGTGGGCCAATTTATTGTTTTATTCATACAGGCCAGTATGTTGCTAACCAGGACTGCACTAATGGGCCACGTATACCAATAGAATTTTTTTTTTCTCAATACACTGCATTTAATTGCGAATTAACCACAAACATGTCGTCCAATGGTCTACTGTATTAAATAGAGTACAGCCTATAGATGCCCCTACATAGGTGGCATGATATTCTGCTGTGTCCACCAATGACCAATGACCAAAGGTAAGACATTTCTCCCAATGTATTTCATGGAGACAAAAAAAAAGTTTAAGGTTGAACAGTTTGGTGTCAGTATCCAATGGGCACATTATTTTGGCATGCCATCATCAGGTGCACTGATGAACTGACCACTGTGGTGCTAGTGTTGGGCTTTCATCCCCTCCGTACCTTCCCTCCTCCCGTCAGTGTGTTCCGAACGCAGTCTGCACCCAGGCACAGAGTATCCCACATCTCTTCTGGCTCCTCTCGCCATCACACAGTCATTTCGACTGCAGTCTCTGCCCAAGGGCACATGCCGGCAGTGACTCAGCTGTTTCTCTGCATGTTCTCCAAGTCAGTTCGTTGTGGGGTGTTGCGATCGTGAAGGTCGGGCTGAGAGTTTAAAATAGGGAAAGATTAATTTTTCAAACTCACAACCACCAGCTGCGAACCAAATTCCTAAACATGCAAAAACACTGGAACTGTGATTGCGACTGTTTGACTCGTTTTCTAGGGGATGATATCACACGTTCGCAGCTTTCCTTCCCTGCATATGATTAACAAAACAAATTCATAATAAAATCAAGTTCATGAGAGAAAAGGGTGTACTAACTACTATTTTTGAAAACCTGTGAAAGTTCACTTTATGTTTTTTATTTCACAATCTCAGAACCCTGTGGCTGATACGTCTGTACGTCGACACATTTACCAAATAAAGTTATAGCTCGTGAGCCCCCAGACAAAATGAATATTTGTCGCGAATTGTTTTCACACCACGTGGCTGTCTCAAACACCGTTTATGTTCATGCCTATGCAACGACACGTGTTACATTAACAAATCACATTCAATGTGATGCACACTTTGTTCCACCGGCTAAATATTCACAAACACACAGTAGCACTCGATTTAACTTGGTGCAGTCTACGACGGGCACCCACACGTGGCGATTGCCACACACAAATCTATAACCTCCACTTCGAGGTCCACATGCCGACTGAATGCAGAGCGACGCCGCCCGGCCAGCTACACCACGTGCTCGTGTCTCGTCACTTCCTGACCTCGCGCGCGCGCGCGTGCGCCAAAACTCAACTGCCGGGGTTTTTTCCCCTACGTCAACAACTTCCCCATGTGAGCTGTTGTAACCGATTTGCCAACGTACAGCGCTCAGCCAATACATTTCTAAAACTTTACTTAAAATCAAAATAATTACACTACACATTAAACAAATATTTTCTTACGTTTTTATATTAGTATAAACATTCTTTGTACTGTTTATCATAATCGTGCAATTTCTTATACCACAGATAAGTGATTTAACTGAATACTTCAAGATAAAATACAAAAGATTAATTGAAAATAAAATGAGAAATAGTTAATATATTATTTTTATAAACAAACATTGCCATGCTAGTTGTGTAACTGTCTTGTCTTCGTTGGTAATTTATTACTTTTCATTGTCAATTAAACATATTACGTTAGATGTGACTATATCAGCTAATGTATTGTTTATTTATCAACAGGCTATTTTGTAATGAGGGCCTTAAAGGTTCCTAACTGCATCGTATTACTTCAAATGCCAGTAGTATTACAATATTTGTGCATGGCACTGTGCCTGGCACTCGCCATTGTCCCTCTCTCCCTTCACCGGAAACGAACTGGAAAATCCTAAGTTGGAACAAGCCACCAACGTCGGCCTGCTCGCTGGCCTCCCGTCAGCTACAAGCACACAGAAAATCTCAATGTGGAGAATTTCTACCTATGACCTAACTATAAATGTTGTCACCCAACTGTGTACATACATTGCTACCATAATTAATAAGATTAAAATTGTGTAACATTTAGTGCATTGGCATGGTCAATGTTTGCAGTGAACTTCATACTGTTTAATTATCAAATGCTATTGATTAGCAATATTTCTATTGGGCGGTAATCTCACAATACCCCCACTTGCGGCATCAAAACCATGTGCAGGGTGGCGCAAGTAGCACCAAAATTAATACTTTCAAATGGGCAAAATTTAAAATTACGAAATTATGGAATCGGATTGACTCAAACACTATACCAATTATGACCTCAACTAATGCAAAATAAATAAATAAATAAACAGGGCAGTGAGATTATTTCCCAATATTTGTACCATTAAGACCACTTATAGTGCGTGCGTGCGCCTCGGTTGCACAGTGGTAGAGTGCCAGACTACGAATCCAAAGGTAGCGGGTTCGATCCCCGCAAGGTCCTAGGATTTTTATCTGTCACTTTCCACTTCTTTCACCTCTGGCAGTATTGCTCATGTGAAAAATACCGAGTAGCACCGTGGTTCGGAACCCACGTTAAACTGTAGGTCCCCCTATAACTGGCTGGGTAAGTCAGTTCGAAGGTCGGAGGAAGGCAACGGCATACCACCTCCAAACAGGACCATGCCTAGTAAAGCACTGTGGTGTTCAAACCAATCTTCGGATTGTTGACTGCTTTACCTTATAGTGTGTGCATATTTTTAAGAAAGGAAACCTTATAACTAATAACATCCATGAAATTTAAGTGTGCCTGTTGTTTATATACAGAATTGGCACCAAATTTATAATATTATTAAACTTTAGTCTTTAGAGAACTTTGTTCTACATGGAAAAACTAGAATTATCACAATAAAAACTTTTGACGGTGTACACTCCACTTGTTTAAAGGAAATCTCTCACCATTTTGACACTGAGAACACCAGAGTCATCGCTGCAGCAACTCTGGTCCATGGTGTACGGTCCTATGTCTCCGTCATTTCAACCAACATGCTGTTGCAGCTGAGATTCATGGCACTGGATCAAGCGTTCTTGTTCACACACGTCATATGCACCCTACATGGAACAGGAAGAGCAGAAGGCACTCATGAGTCAACATAGACAAAAGTTTGTCTGGACACCAGGATTTGGTTGGATTTGTATCCCACCCCTCTGCCATCCAGACTTGGTGCAATTTAAACTAAGTATTGAGACATGTACAGTAACATGCAAATCAACAGAATTAAGAACTCAAAGTGGCTTGTGTTAGTCATTATCAGATCAACCCAAACCACCATGCCTGCACTCTCATCAGCCATAGCTTCAGATGAAATAGACAAGAAAATATGTGGCATACTTGGAGTATTACTCCATCAACTAAAATACCAACAACCTGCCTGTGTCAAAATATATCTTAAAGCTCAAATAATACTACCAAAGTAAATTATCATAGAGAATTTTCTCTTCTATCATAATAACACCTACAAGCATAAATACAAATCCTACCCCCTCACACCAAAAGAAATTATTTCTACTGGTGTGAGGTTAAATTTGCATCCCCATCATCAGCCTCATGTGCTTTGCACAAGTACTCCCCGTAATAAAATATCTAAGGTTAAAGTCTAATTTCAAAATTAGTTTATCAGAAAACATCTACATTTTTAAATAAAATATTACCAAACTCTATTGATACTTGGGCCAGACAGAAAAATAGTTCCTGTTAACTGCTGTTGCAGAAATTGTTCAGTCAACAGTTTAGCACCATTAAAGAAACCAAGATCTGTTATCAGAATCAGTTTAATATAACAATACTGAGCATTCCCTACTAGACACATTACCTACCAAACACTCAAAGAGCCAGACATTAAAGAGCAAACACTTTTTCTCATTGAAACATTTCTCAATCCAACCCACCTTTAGCCAAAACAGCCACAACCAACATACATTCCTCACTTCTGGCCCATATGGTCAGTC
The DNA here is from genome assembly GCA_026315105.1 of Locusta migratoria. Lineage (NCBI taxonomy): Eukaryota > Metazoa > Arthropoda > Insecta > Orthoptera > Acrididae > Locusta > Locusta migratoria. The sequence goes on along the minus strand of CM048755.1, from coordinate 74,664,331 downwards.
ACACCCACATATGCAACACTGTCAGCTGACATTTTCATCACAATTTATCTAAGCCACAGACCCCACTGCCTGCATCAATGTCCACCACTTTCTCATTCTCCAAGTCACCCCACAACTCACACCACATAGCCATCCCTGCTCACATATACACACACATAAACAGTACACTCCCACTTTATCCTTTAGTGTTAGCATACACACATACACATATGTACAGTCTTTACTTCAGGTACCACTGTTGAACTGCAAAATCTGAAGTTAGCATATATTTCAACAACAAGAAAAGGAATATATAAAGAAAGCATGTAAACATGACCCCAATGCTTAAATCTAAACACATACATAAATACTAACACAGACCACAGAATAAATATACACAAATTCTTAACCTACTATCTACAATGCATTGAATCTATACTTCATGACAGTTACTTGTGTAAACATGCCATTAAATCTTTATCATTTACAAAATTTTTGAATTTCACCCTCTTCATGCATCCCTCCAGATTTAATTCTAGCACTATATCCTTATATTCCAACTGAGCTTCATATTTGCACAGGAAATCAATTCCTAACATTAGATTTAAACAAAGTCCCTTTATGACTAATAAATCTTGAATAAACAGCTCCTCCTCAATGGTTACTTCAAATTGTGGGTTCCCTGCATTTAACATTTCTATTTTTCTTGCAAAGGCACACTTTTCATTCTCCCATGCCCCTGGTTCCACAATCTTTAAATATTTGAAAAACCTGATCCAATCATCAGTCCCATAGTCATGCACTTCTTTGTTAATCCAACCTACATTCATCCCATCTTCATCCATGCATGTATATTGTTCATTATTATAAATGACAGAGGATTGTATCTTATTCTCCTTATCACCTGACTCCTCCTGTATAATTTCATGTACCTCACTTATCTCATCTTGATCTAAGGTACACATGCCTAATCCCCTTAATTGATCATACTCATTGTCCCCATTCACAAACTCTTTCAACACATTGTAATAAGTCTGGTCCCTATTATATTGTTTGCCTAGTCTGTCCAAGTAATCATATTTGTGCAATAGCCAATCATCTGATGCCCACTTCCTAATCCAGTTTATTTTCCCAATTAAATTTCTGGTTTGTGCATCCACACTGTCAACTTGGCCTTCATTTACATTAGGTCCATTGTCATTTATTGTCTCTACTGGACCACATTTATTTACATTTAATTTAGAAAAACATTCACTCTCATTCATACATTCCACAACATCTATGCTGGCTAGAGTATCATCAATATTCACATTCATACTTTCACATTCAGTCAACACTTGTGCCTCTGACCTATTCAAAATTATGGCTAACCCAACACTGTTTTTATCCTCTATAATGTTATTATCAAATAAATTTCGCATATCATATTCCCCTTTACTGTCCTCATTCCTACCTTTTCTCTTCCTGTTTGCCTTTCTTTTGTCATGTTGCCTAAACCAATCCCCAAAAATTTCCTCACTAGCTATAACAGCATCCATTTGACACATACTTTCCTCTCTTTTCTCCCTTTCCTTGTTTACTCTATTTATGTTTTCTTCCTTCTTTTCTTTATCCTTGCCCTTTTGAACTCCTACTTTCTCTTTCCTATCATTATCTCTGTCCGTGTGACATAATTTTTCCTCCCTTCTCTCCCCATCTCTATTCCTACTGTAATTATGGTCATTAGATCCCCTGTTATCCCATCTTCTGGTCCTATTATTAGAATAGTTCCTTGTCCCAAAACGGACCTCATTTGGAACAAATCTTAGTTTCTCTGGTTCTGTCTCTGATTTTCTCTCCTACTGTTATCCCCATTTCTATTTCCACCTTCCTGCCTTTGATTTCTCCAATCATTTTCCCATGTTCCCCTCTGGCTTCTATTCTCCCAGTTGTCTCCTGTGTTATTGTTACCTCTCCAATTTTCATTTAAATTCCTCTCTCTATTGTGGTTTCCCTGGTTGTGACCCCCATTTCTACTGCCTCTGTTTTCATTGTGGTTCACATGCTGTGTCCCCCTGAGCTGTCGTTCCATAAATAAACCCTGGTCTATTTTTTCTACAAATTCAATGAAATTCTCAGCTGAATCTGTGGGATGGTGAATTAACTGCCAATGCAAATCTGCAGGTAACCTCCTACACAAAGTGGAAATTACTGCTAAAGGACTCAAAGGTGTATCTAAATGTACTAGTTTCTCAAGTTCCTCCTGACAAAATTCCTTCATGCTCTGTTTCCCTTTCACATAGTTTGGCCCATTCAAGAATTCATTTTGTATCTTAGCTTGCTTGGCCTCCCCCCAATACTTATTTAAAAACAATTTTTCAAACGCCTCAAAAGTAACAAATTTATCAGCACACTGATTTGCCCAAGTTTCAGCAGAACAGTCAAGCATTCTCTTTGCTAACTTCACTTTACACTGATCTGACATACCAGGCACAAATTGGTCCTTGCATGCAGCCAAAAAATCTACTGGATGATAATTACCCACTCCTGAAAACTTTTTGCCATTAGGTGTCTGCACCATGGATCAATTAGTGTTTCCTGATGCAGTACCCAATTCTAGATTATTTATTCTAGTGTTCACCTTCTCAATCTCAGTATTGTTTACTGTCACTACTTGTTCTATCTTTTTCCTAAAGTTACATTCTGTATTCTCTAATTTTCCTGACAACAAAGTTTTTGTTTCCTCAATACCTGCCACCATCCTCTTGTCAACCTCAGCCAACGCCTGCATAGTGACCTCAATCCTGTGATCACATATTTGTTTCACAGCATCTAACCTGTCTCCTATCTCAGTCTCAATAGCACCAATTCTGGCATGTACTCCTTTTCCCTATTATCAAATCGTTCTGTTAGACTTCCTATCTTTTTGTCAATGTCTGTGATTATTTCTGCCTTTAATGCACACATTGAATTTTTTAGTGCCCCAACGTCTGCCTTAAATTCTGCTTTCAATTCTGATTTTACAGTTCCTATTTCTGATTTTACAGTTCCTATTTCTGATTTTACAGTTCCTATTTCAGATTTTAAAATTGAGTTTGAATTTTCTATTTCTGATTCTAAATTTGAGTTTGAATTTTCTATTTTTGATTCTAAATTTGAGCTAAAACTCGCTAACATGGCTGCGAACATCTCCGGTGTCAACAACATTCCCCCAGTATTTACCCTCTCTGGACTTTCTGGTATGCTACTTTCTGAATCTACGTCGCTTGGCGACTTTTTGAAAACCTGCTCCATGATTTAGTACCACAAGAAAGCTTGATTAACACACAAGAATTTATAGCGCCAGCTGATTTACGTATCTTTTAATCCACAAGTTGCTGCAATGAGCTGCGACGTCCCCAACGCTCGCTGCCGTCTGTTGTAGAAGCTGTGGCTGGAATATGTCCTCACTGCATCCCCTATCCTTTGTAGAATCGAAGCTGCTGGGCCCCGACGCTCCGTTGGCGACTTGCGAAGTCCCCACGATCACTGCCGTCCGTTGCAAAAGATGAAATTTGAGTGCGTGTTGTTGAAGTGCACACAAAACTACTGTGGTCATAAGCACCAGTGATGAAATATGAGTGTAATGATTAAGCAGGGACAAAGTTAAATTTCCTTTTCCACGTTAGTGTGGTGGATAAAAAGTAGGACTCAATCAACACAGTGTGGGTCATCAGCTGAAACACCAGAAAACTGAGGCGGAAAACACGATTTTTGATGGAGACAGTTAAAAAACGGGCACTGAACCAGAAGGTGGCGCACAGTCAATGGTTGGGAACATTGGCCACAAAGCGGGGCAGCCGCAGGATCACCACATAGTAAAGCGGCGGTGGCTAAAGCAACAGTGTACTATGTGCAGGCGAGCTGTTATGACCACCTCACAACGAGAGGGCCGGGAGGAAGTAGACCGTGCAAAAGGGAGACCAATGGGTATTCCAGAGCGAAACCACACGCCTGGAGACTACGGTACAGAGATCATCCGACGGAACATAATGGGTGGCAAGCCAAGGGAGGGAAAAGGCTGCTTTTGCAGCAGCATCCACGATTTCGTTTCCCAACGCTTCAAAATGGCCAGGAACTAACAGTAACATCACCGTCGTCCCACTGACAGTTAACGAGTGGAGGCATTTCTGTATCTGTTGTACCATGGGATGGACTGGGTATAGAATGCAGAGGCACTGAAGCAGATGACACTGTTAGAAGGTGAGTGGCATTGAAGGTACTGGGTGGCCTGATATAGAGCAAAGAGCTCCGCAGTGAAGAGAGTACTGGTCAAGCAGATGATGTTGGAAGGATTCATCGCCGAGTATCATGGCACACCCAACACCGTGGTCGGTCTTTGAACTCTCAATGTAGATGAAGAGAGTTTCAGCAAGCTGTGTATCGAGTGCAAGGAACTCGTTGCGGTATTCCGGGCCAAGAGTAGTGTCATTGGGAAGCGAATGGAGTTCAAAGTTGACACGTATCTCTGGATAGAGCCACAGTGGCAAGGAGCTAACAGCCGTCGGGAATATGAAAGGGAGTGTAAAGTCTAGCTGTTGAAACAACAAAGAAAAATGGACTCTGGGTGGTAATAGAGATGAAGGACGTGTTGCAAATAGACAGTCAAGGGAGACATGGAAAAAGATAGCATATGTTGGATGGCCACGCATAGATGACAATCGGCTTGCATATCAAATGAATAGGATGTTGCTCCATAAGGATCGTGGTAACTCAGTGGCTTTGGCATAGAGACTTTCCACAGGACTGGTATAGAAGGTTCCCGTTGCCAAACGGATCCCTCGGTGCTGTATCGTATTGAGGCAGCATAAAGTTGACGGTCATGCAGAGGAGTAGACTATACACCCATAGTCCAGTTTCGAGCGGTCAAGGGAGTGGTACAATTAGAGGAGAGTAGACCGTTTTGCACCCCACGAAATGCTGCACAGTATTCCTAGAGCATTAAGTGAGCTGGTACACCGAGCTACCAAAGAGAAGATGTGGGAGGACCAACAAAGTTTCCTGTCAAACATGAGTCCCAAAAAGTTGTTTGTTTCAACGAATGCAAGAACATCTGAACCAAGGCGGATAGTTGGTGGGAGAAATACTGTGCACCACCAGAAGTTCATACAGACTGTCTTATCTGCAGAAACGTAGATCCCCTTGTTAGTGCTCCACGAGCAGAGATGGTCAGGACTCCGCTGAAGTTGCCGTTCAAGTAAGCATGTTCTTAGGGAGCTGCAGTAGATGGCAAAGTCATCTACAAATAGAGAAGCCGAAACAGCTCTTGGGAGACAACCCACGATAGGGTTGATTGTAATTGCAAAGAGAACAACGCTCAGTACTGAGCCTTGTAGGACACCGTTCTCTCGAAGAAAAGTGTTCGACAGGGTCAAACCTACACGCACTTTAAATACGCGATCTTTTAAAAAAATCCTGAATAAAAATAGGCATACATAGGGATTCCCCAATCATGCAAATTACGGAGGATGCCCACCCGCGAACAAGTGTCACACGTCTTTCTAAAGTAAAAATAAAACAAGGCCAATGTTTGACACTACCGTAAAAAATTATTTAAAATGTGAGTTCTTAGGATGAAATGATGATCGAAACCAGAGCAGTGATTACGAACTCCACACTGTGTGTCTGAGGAGATTCCTAGTGAGCCGTGGGCTCGTTCTGTTCGAAATCCATGCCCCGATTGGTGTTTGTTTCTCCTCGTAACTGTAGTGGCGCTACCTCTGGTGGTGTTTCCGACAGCCGCCGAGACGCGACGGCCAGGGGAGTGGGTCTGTGACAGCCGATGTGAACGCTTGGGTCGGGTCACAGACAAATATATACAGACGGGAAACCTCCGTAAGGGCCCGGTAATACGCTCCGGGGTGCGGGGTGGGAGGGTTTCCTGCAGTTCCGTAAGATGTCCCATGGCGCTGCGGTCAGAAGCAGCCCTTTAAAACTGGCCAGAGCAGACGGCAGATAGCGGCCGCCCCCACCACCACTTCCCCTCAAACGCCGGCACACCGGACACAGCTGTGGCCTCATGGCAGGCGGCACGAGCTCTCCCCTCACCCTCCCCTCCACGCTACCCTCTGACGTGCGAGAGGCACCCTAAGCCAGCGAATCGCCTGACACCTGCTAGCATCTTACGGAACTACGAGGGGAGCGTAGGACAGTGGTTTAGGGTGGGCTGCTTCTCTGTATATGTTACTCTGTGGTCGGGTCCATGAACGTTCTCCGCTCGGGCGTGGACACCGAGCTGGTTTTGTGTCTGGCGTCGCCGGCTGTTTCCTGCTTTGGAGCTAAGTTTGACTTCGCTGTTGCGTTAGTTACGTTTTTTTTAAATGTTTCACCTCCCATGCGAGGACGATCTTGAATTGGTATATTGAGGGTAATGAGCGGATTTTATTTGGCGTTTTGGCCTTCTGCAGCTCGGTTGCCACCTCCGGGCGTGGTCGGAACTTAGGGTTCGGCCCTTTTCCCTCTCGTCGTCGTTGCTGACGTCGGCGAGTTGTAGTTTGCAGCCTTCTGTTCCTGTCTTTTCTGAGTGGTCTGGTGACTATCCATACATGTGTCATCGATGCTAGTCCACGGCCTTTGAGGAAGTTTGGTTTTAACTGTTTTTCGCCTCCTCCCCTATGTCAGCCGTGGCGGTCCTCTCCTTATAAAGGTGCTCATGTGTTATGATTATTGATTTAGAGATTGTTGTTGTATCACTGTTTAGCAAACTTGTAGCAAAAGTTTTACCTGATGTGCACAATGTGCTCTGGCCAGTATTTAAAGGGCACGGTTCAGTTACGCTGTTGGCGTTTGCTTGCATAATTACGATATATTTGTTTAAAAAAAAGGAAAAATTTTATATTGTCTAAATAGAATCATAACAGGCCCATTATTTTAATGTGTTCAGAGTTACTGTTTGCATCTTTCAGGTCACTAGATTGTAACTGTAGTCTTATTTATTGCAATTGGTTATGAGTTGAGGTTTCATTCTAAATTGCACAATGTGCTCTGGCCAAATTGTAACTGTAGTCTTGATTATTGCAAATGGTAATTTATGTTATGTGGAGAGATTTCATTCTAAACTGAACAGTGTGTTCCGGCCAATGTCTAGAAGCACGGTTCAGTTGCACTGCTGGTATTTGTGGTGTTTGTAAACTTGCCTAAGCAAAGCCTGTAGCCCCCCCACTGTTAATTATACCTAGTGTTACTACCTTGGCTATTCCTTGCTCAATTTTTCTTTTAAAAATGGCATCCTTGTTGTAATATTGTTTCTTTTTAAATCTTACCTGTCATTTTGTAAAGGCAAATGATTGCTCCCTTCTTCCTTTAAATTTAAAGGCTCTCCTTATTGTATTGTGCTGAGCATCTGTATGTTTATCTATTCATGCCAGCTGTTCTGTGATGTTAAGCATGATGTAAAATTTTGCCTTTACTAATAAATTACATTGTCTTGGTATTTTGATGAAAATGTCCATCAGTGATACCCTCCTGTGCCCTGTATCCGTGTACTTTTATGAAAGGGATTAAGATCCCGGTTTTCAACTGGTAGCAAATCTTTCGATCGACTTCATAAAACTAATAGACATTTTCACTGATTGTATTTTGGTATTACGTGAATATTTTGTATTTGTGCTGCCTTGCTGTTTTCATTTCCTTGTCATTTCAGGAGCAGTACCGCCATGGCTAGAGAATGTCCAGGGATTGATCTTTTGAGGAAGGACCATTACGCATGCGGGGCCAACCTACTGAGGAAAGTGTTGCCGAATTACGTTCTCGCCTATGTGGGGCTCTCTCTCACTGAGCTGCGAATCGTATGGGTGATATTAATACTCATATTGCCTTTAAGAAGTGTCAGCCACTATTGCATTTTTTTTTATGGTGACCAGCCCACTCAGAAACAATTGGATAGGGTCCGTGCTCTTGTAATTCATCTTGCAGCTTGTGCGTCTGATTTAAGTCTGTTTGATTCTAAAGTCGAGCACAAACAATTGCCAATATTTGCTTCCAAGTAAATCAGTTACAATCTAGGTAACAGCATTAGGGTTGGATCATGAGCAATTTCCGATTTTGCACCCCTCTTTAACACCTCAAAGCGGAAGCAGTTAGACCCACAGGGCGTCTGTTTTCACAGTTATCTACATCTTTTGCTAAACTGCCCAACCCACTTTTGCTACTACTTAAAGATATTCTGTCATTGTCTACTCATGATATTTACCAAATGAAAGAACTTTTGTCGTTATTAGTAAGCTTCCAACAACATGCCGAGGCATTTAATATTTCGGATTCCGTTGTTTTGGCTCTGTTGTTTCCCCTTGATCAAGGTCAGCTCAGAGACGACATTCAAAGTGCTATTACTGACAATTTAACTGTTAAACAATTTCGCCGTATGGTAATAGATAAAATGTCAGCTGGAATTGAATCGCTGATTGGAAAAAGGAAGAAAGTCCACACACCACTGTTTTGAGAAAATTAAGAAAAACTTATGAACTCCTAAAATATTCTTCCGACAGTTTTATGATCCATTGCAAACTTGTAGAACTAAATTATCTGCACTTAAATGACGAGTCGTTCGAACGTCTTCTAAAAATATTTTTGAAGCAGGCCCCCTTTGCAAGGTGGTGGACATTCTTCCTTTTTCCAATAAACTATTCTCTTGAGGGTAGCTTGCAAAGAAATTCGCTGTAACACAGGTTTAAACTTCTATTTATTGTCATTTATGTTACAAACTGATAATACTGATGTCATTGTAGTCCAACATCTTAAGACCAATAATTTATTTTGATGTAGTATTAAAATTTTTAATTAACAATTTTTAACGCTTTTTAATCGTCTTCAGCAGCTTGTACAGCTTTGTTTCCTGGAAATACTAATCTTCTCCTACAGATAGGACATCATTATTTCTTGTGGACCACTGAAGAATGTTGTTATAAATCTCATGATACTCTGATGGAATGAACTTTATTACTTTATTAAGATGTTGTAGCTTCTTGTGATTAATAGGAATCTTCCTGCTGTATGCCATATTTCAATAAGGATTTTTTTAAAGTGTTGTGGCCACCATTCTTTGATGTTAGTGATATCTTGATGTTCAACAATCTTGATTTCAAAAGAATTCAGTGGTTTTTTTTTTTTTTAATTAGCTATCATTTCAACATCCAGTTTTACAGAATAGATTATGTCTAGTTGTCGTGTCACTCTTTATTACAGCAAAATCCTTATAGCATGGAAAGAAGGAGTGACCACGTGCAGGGTGATAATGATAAATTATTTGAAATTTGCCAGTCATTGCTAGATACATCAGGTACCGCACATGTAGTTCATTCACTGATTCGGATAGCTGTTCATGAATGTAGTCGTTGAGGAAATTACACACTTAATTGGGACCTCAATTACCTTACACTTCATGGTAGCAATAAAACTGTGCAGTATTGTTTTTCAGATTATGGATTTTCTATTCCGCTCCTTCTCCTTTGAACAGTTGAATATTCTATCAGTCCCATTAAATACAGATTTTTCTCCTTTTTTAATTTTACAATCGTACAATTTTGTAATAATTTCCATTTCAACCTCATCTTTGAAATGTTCGAAGCACATTTTGGAAAAACTGCGATAAAACAAATTGTGCAGTATGCCACTCCAATACACAGCACATAAATATGTGAAATGTATACAAATAACACAAAATGCATGAATAAAACTTTCTTGCACGATGGGCCAGGCCGTTTCGCTGGCAGAACCAAACCTTCTGAAGTTATGTATTCTTTTCCTAGTGATCTATCTCTCTCGCGTTTTTCCTTGACGTATTCGTCTATATTTCGTACACCTTTTTTCTGTGGTGTACTTGTTCATTCACTTTCACTTCCACTTCCACTCATTATGATGATAGTTTAGACAGTAAACTTACATAACCACACTGAGAATAATGTGGGACAGTAAAACTGAAACAATGGGTTTAAATGCTATTTAGTAGCATTGTTGGAACGCTCCTTGCCTGACATCTGGTGGAGCTGCTCAGACCAGTGATTGTAAAACAGAAGAATGTCCGGACATTCTTCCCTATTCTAACTACTAAAAACTTTCACAGGCTGTACTTTCGGCATTATTGCTGGTTGTTTCTTCCCTATTCCATTAATCGATAAGTGGCCAGCTGCTGAAGAAAATGTATATCTCAGCGTATTTTCGTTAAAATTGGACGTTCTTCCTTTTTCCAATCAGCGATTCAATTATGAGTTGGAACGTAGGTTTCTTTGGCAAGTCCAAGACGGTCACAAGAGCTTGCACGATTATTTACAGAGAGTTAAAGCCGCTGCTATAGCATTAGATGTTGCCTTACCTGAAAATAAATTAATGTCAATTATCATCAAAGGGATTAGACCTGCTGATAGATCGCACTTGTTTCCTTAGTCAGCCCGTTTCTTGGCAGCAATTATTTGAAGTAGCTCAATCCATTAGTGCCGTTTCCTTTGCTGATAATCTCCGTGTCGCGAGTCAATCCGGCACCACAAACAACCAAACAATCATACTAGTCCCGGCATATCGCAGATAAAATCAACACTTAACTCTGATAACTCCCTAGCGTGTTTTCGATGTGGTTCCTTCAGTCATTTGGTAAGACAGTGCCCGAACCCGCGTCCTGTCCGTCCCAATAAATGACGCCAGGACAACGACCGGGTATTTACCCGTCGCCGTAAACGACATTTTTTGCGCCAAGGTTGATGGTGGGCCTCCAGCACCTTTAACTCTTTCAGTCTTGGTGGTTAGTGTTACTAACCACCTCTTTTCGATCACCGTACTTCTATTCCACGCCATCTAGCGATAAACGGTTGAATTAGTATGTCCGTTTGGACTGTGCTTCAAAACAAATGACAGATTCCGGGCACATTGCACGGAATGTCAGTGCATACCAGTTGCATTGAATATAGCGCTAACGTACTTTGTCTCGAGTGTCTGATAAAAACATCAATACAACGGGTACAGCGCAGTCCTCTTCACGCCCAGACCTCGACAAGCTGATTCTGAAAGACTTCCGGAGAGAAGTATATCAGGGCCTACTGGCACCAGCATATGTCAGAGTCAAACACAGGCCGGATTCAGTGAACAGCAGCCGTAATTCCGCTGCCTCATCTCCAAGACCTGCATTTATAAAACGCCACAAATCTACAGTCCCGCAGGAAATTCGTCTAGAATCCAGTCGCCATCAACCTGAAAGAAGCACATCAAGAAGCTGCTGCAATTGTAGCGTACTGTATGGCAGTGTAGTACATGTAAAGTGCCTCTTTGCTTACGCAAAGGTAAAACATGTTTTGCAGATTTTCATAAAAAAATAATTTGTTTTTGTTAGTTTTGTACGTTTGTAATGATGATTCGTGTAATAAATAACGTTCACAATCACTGAATACCTTATATTATGTTTTCTCTATTGTCTGTGATATTTCAGTTGTAACAGTTGCTTCAATGAACAGACATTGATAATTATGTTCCTATTGTACAAGTGTGAACAGACATTGGTAATTATGTTCCTATTGTACAAGTGTGACTAAAAGAGTTAACCTATGTTTGTACTACGTTAGGACATGAACCAGATTGCGGACTTCTCTTTTCTGGTAGTTCTATTTCTTTGCTTGACCTTGATTGGTATCTTGAATTTTCCCATGTCACTAGACTACTGTTACCAGTGCCTCTGCAGGGCAAGGTTAGGGGCAGTTTGTCTGTAGGGACCTTTTCTTGGCCACTTACCTTTGCTTTGGTCAAGGATTTACCACTTAAATTACTCTTAGGTTGTGACTTCATCCTTAAAACAGGGTTACTGTTAGATATTTCTGGGCGCTTCTTTTCCTTTAAATTTTCCCCTTCAACTAAGTTTGCCTTGTGCTAATGCGCTGAGAGCACTTTAGGCCCTAATACTCTTTCCTTATTGGCTGCTGACATTGGAACGTTCGAGGTTTCCCATCTTTCCGTACATCAGTCTGATAAACTTGTTACTCTCCTCAATAAGTTTCCTAGTGTTTTGTCTGATAAGCTAGGAGAAACTAATTAATTACAATATCACATTCGCCTAACTGACGATGTCCCGGTGACACAATCACTGTATCATTTCTCACCACTGAATATGAAAATACTCAGAAGTAAACTTTACAAGATGCTCCAGCAAGAAGTTATTAGGCATTTGACATCCCCTTATGTCACGACTTTCACCCAGTAATCGGCTACCGACGTCTTAATAAAAAAGTTATTCTTGAATCAGTGCCCCTGCTCTATCTTCATAATTCCTTCACATGTTTCGCTGGAGCAAACTGGTTTACTGTCCTTGACTTAAATCAGGCATATTATCAAATACCTTTTACCGAGCAGTGCAAACATGTAACCGCGTTTTGTACTGACTGGAACCTTTTTGAGTTTAATAGGGTCCCTTTTGGACTAGCTACAGGTGCTGCGGTTCTTACTCATCATCTTTATAACATCCTAGGTGATCTTAAATTGGTCTGCGTATACAATTACTTGGATGATTTAATTATTTACAGGAAAACCTTTCCCGAGCATCTCCACCATATTGAACAAGTCTTCAATAGGCTGCAAGCTGCAGGCCTTACTGTTAAACCATCGAAAATCACCTTAGCCCGTCAGCAAGTCTCATTTTTAGAACATTTAGTTTCTGGCACCAGTGTTCCCATTGATCAATAACGCACCAAGGCCCTTAGAGCTTTGAAACCTCCAGCCGACGAAAAAGGCAACGCCAAATTCATAGGCGTGGCGAACTATTTTAGGCGGTTGTAGTAAATTTTGCTCAGATTGCAGCTTCCCCTAAAAATTTTAAAGCCCAAAGGAGTTAAGTCTGTTTGGGGCCAAGACCAGCAAGATGCTTTTGATACTATTAAATCTGCCATCGGCAACCCGCCTGTTCTTTGAGTTCCTGACTTTAGTGAAAGGTTTGTCATGCAGACTGATGCTTCCAATCTGGACATTTCTGCAGTTCTTTTTCAAGAATATCAGGACCAAAGAGAACCTTTAGCCTTTGCTTCTCGCAAGCTCACCGATGCTAAAAACTAAGTACTCAGTGTAAGAATGCAAGGCCCTCGCTGTACTATTCGCCTTGGATAAGTTCAGTTTTTATATGGAACATAGGGAATTTGACTTGGAAACCGATAATCAGGCTTTGAGTTGGGTGCTGGAGAAACCCCGCAAGACCGGTCGCATTGCCAGGTGCGCCGTCCGCATTTCTGCATTTAAGTTTAAAGTGCGTCATATTAAAGGCACTGACAATATGCTGGTCGATACTCTAAGCCGTATGTTTACCGTGGACCCACCCCCAAGTCTTCTAGTGTCCCTCTTGCTGATCAGTTGGTTTGCCCTGTGCTTACCGATTTCCCTCAACTACTTGGTGATTTGGCTGATAAACAAGATCATGACGCTAATTTGGGACCCATTAAGCACCTCATTCGATCTGTGGGGAACAACTAACTAATTACAAGATTGTTAAGGGCATATTGTGTAAGAACACGCGTCCCAATGGTAACCTTAAGATTTGTATTCCGGCTAGTCTGGTTCAGCCCGTGTTTTCCTATTTTCATGAATCTGTCATAGGTGGACACCTTGGTTTCCATAAGACTTCTTGTAAAATCAAACAGCATCTTAGTTGGCCAGGCATGGACAAGGATATTAGTGACATGGTTGCTCGTTGTAAATTGTGTCAAGAGGCCAAACCTAGCTGTGGACCCCAGTATAGGTTTCTTCAGTCCGATAGAGAGCAAACGCCCTTAGATAAACTTTATATTGACCACCTTGGCCCATTGCCATTCACTAATAGAGGTAACCAATACATTTTGGTAGTTATTGATGCTTTCACTAGGTTTACTTGGCTCTTACCACCAGTACTATCCTTAATAATCTTGACAATATTTTCAGTGTGTTTGGACCTCCTAAACAACTTGTCAGCAATAACGTGTCCAGGTTTTGATCGTGTTCCTTTAAGGGTTTTTGTTTCCATAATGGCATCAAACATGTGACTACCACTCCATACTAACCTAAGGGCTCTTTTGCTGAAAGGGTGAACCGCAATCTTAAGTCGGCCCTCATAATTTACCATCAAAATTCTCTCCGTAAATAGGATTAAACATTACCCTAGTTGAGCTTTGCTTTCAATAATGCTAATCATCAGGCATCTAAGGCTACTCCATCTTCTTTAATATTTGCTTACCAAGTCAATTCTCCCCTGGCCAACCTATGGGTGCAATCATGATTTGTTACCTAATCCAGTTACACCACAGGTCATTAGAAATAATTGGAGTAGAGCCAGAAATAACATTGCCATCGATCATAAACACCAGGCCTTTCGTTACAATCGTAATCGGAGCCCATTTTCTGGCAAAGTAGGAGATCAAGTCTACGTTCATAATTTTCCAGCTAAACAGGACCCTGGAAAAAATCTAGCCAAGTTGACTCCTCGTTTTAAAGGTCCATGTGCCATACTGAAAATCCTGAGTCCAGTTAATCTTTTGGTTAAAGAAGAGCAGACTGGTAAAATTTACCGTGTTCATGTCACTCAAGTCAACGTTGCTGGCCGATCTTGACACCCCCCCCCCCCACCTTCTTCTTTTTGGATGGGGAGATTGAGCCGTGGGCTCGTTCTGTTCGAAATCCGCGCCCCGATTTGTGTTTGTTTCTCCTCGTAACCGTGGTGGCGCTACCTCCATTGGTGTTTCCGTTGGCCGCCAGGCGTGTGGGTCTGTGACAGCCGATGCGGACACTTGGGCCGGGTCCCTGAACGTTCTCCGCTCGGGCGTGGAGCCGGCCGCGGTGGCCTAGAGGACTGCGGCGCGCCAGTCACGGTCTGCACGGCCACTACTGTTGGGGGTTCGAATCCCCCTCGGGCATGGATATTTCTGCTGTCCTTAGTGTTAGCTAGTTCATAAGTAGTTTGTACGTTTAGGGACTGATGACCCCGTAGTTAAGTCCCATAAGCTATACAAACGTTTGAACATTTCGGGTATGGTTGCCGAGCTGGTTTTGTGTCTGGCGTCGTAGGCTGTTTTCTGCTTTGGAGTTAAGTTTGACTTTGCTGTTGCGTTACTTAGGTGTTTTTGAAATGTCTCGCTTCCCATGCGAGGACGATATAGAATTGGTATATTGAGGGTAACGAGTGGATTTTATTTGGCGTTTTGACCTCCTGTGGCTTGGTTGCCACCTCCAGGCATAGTCGGAACTTAGGTTGTTGTTGTTGTTGTTGTTGTTGTTGGGATGTTTTAGGGGGACAAAGCTGCAACGTCATCAGTCCACCCGGAACTTAGGGTTTGGCCCTTTTTCCTTTCGTCGTCGATGATGCCGTCGGCGAGTTGTAGTTTGCAGCCTTCTGTTCGTGTCTTTTCTGAGTGGTCTCGTGACTATCCATACATGTTGCAGTGACGCTAGTCCACGGCCTTTGAGGAAGTTTGGTTTTAACTGTTTTTCGCCGCCTCCTCTATGTCAGCCGTAGCCAGAGTTGCCAGATGGCAGAGAGAGAAAATACCTACAGTCTCACAAAAATGTACCTACGTTTTCCCTACTTTCTCCCTACCACCTCATTAATGCCCCTACATCAGGGTCGTAGCCAGGATTGGGGTCTGGGAGGGGCTGAATCCAGGAGTCCAGCCAGCAGAGGTTAACCAGTTGATTAATGTGACATGTTACAATTTTGAAAAACTTCAAAATAAATATTTGTCATCATACCTCACTTGCTAGATAAGTTTTGCCAGTGACTGAGTGTTACTGATTCATGGAGTCAAGTGTAGATTATGCCATGAATTCCAAGTGCTCTGTTACAAGAGGATTACTGATTTATCGATTGGACAAGGGTACATGAAGAACCTGTCAAGCATAGAGAGGAACAGCATTAATTAGTTTCCCCAAATAGGCCGCTGTTACACGAGGATAACTGATTTATTGACCAGACAAGGATACATCGAGACAGTATCAACCATAGAGTAGGAACAGCAGTAATTATTTAGCTCACGGTCAGCACAAAAGAGAAAGTCCCTCACTCTACATGATCAACACCGCCTAGAAGACAAGGCCTGACAACTGGCCGTGTCTCCACTACGGTCGGGGGTTCGAATCCCCCCTCGGGCATGGATATTTGTGCCGTCCTTAGTATTAGTTGGTTCATAAGTAGTTTGTAAGTTTAGGGACTGATGACCCCGTAGTTAAGTCCCATAAGCTATACAAACATTTGATTTTGGCCGTGTCTACGTCACACCAAGAGGCGGCGGCTGCCAATTGAATGGCTGTTGGCTGGGGACGCCCACCGCCTCGTAGCGGCCGGCCAGTCAGATTGCGTTCGCCGCCTCTCGCTGTGACGTAGACACGGCCAGTTGTTAGGCCTTGTTTTCTGGGCGGTGTTGACATGATTCGATTCTCAAAGAGTAATGCTATGTAGACAACGATATCTAGCGCGTTGTTCATTATAACGTTGGCTGCCGCAAATGGTTTAGCGTTTTCTTGTCAGCATCTTCTCTTTTACAAGTACTAACTAGTGTATCGTCCTAACGTAAATAAGTCTAGTCACGGTAATAAAACATCTTTCGTTCATTAAAACAATGAATTTTTCTTGTGCTGACATTTTCTAACACCATTTCCAAACCGACACTTCATTCCACTAATACACATTGAGATCATATTTCGCATCAATTTTAAAGTGTCTGAAACAAAGTTTTCAAATTAATATTGTTTACTATGAACAGAAAACAACTATGCCGTCTAAAATATTATTGGCTATTTCAAACTTTGCCACAATTGGTCGGCTTCAGACCCACCTGTGTCGGAGATTATAAAATTTTACCGAAGTACCTACGCGTTGGGGACTTTTGGATGAAAATTCCCTACACGATTGTAATGCTTAAAAGTACCTACGTGTAGGGAAAATTCCCTACGTCTGATAACACTGGTCGTGGCAGTCCTCTCCCTATAAAGGTGCTCATGTGTTATGATTATTGATTTGTTGTTGTATCACTGTTTAGCAAACTTGTAGCAAAATTTTTACCTCATGTGCGCAATGTGTTCTGGCCAGTATTTAAAGGGCACGGTTCAATTAAACTGTTGGAATTGGCTTGAATTCTATTCCGAGGCGCTTTAATTGTTAGTGGTGTGGTAGTCTTACGGTTAAGACGTCTGCCTGGTAAGCATGGAGGTCCGGGTTCGATTCCCGGCCGCACCACAAATTTTAATTCAATGCTTGAGATTTATCAATAAGCTAAACTTGTTGACGCCACTGTTAATAGGGTCTAAGCTTTCTCTCTTTGCGTAACATGCTCTGCCTAGTATTTTAAAAGGCGCTATTTAATTACCCTGCTCATCGTGAAACTTCCATGACTGACTTGTGTCTATATATTTTTAAAAAGGGAAAAATTTTATATTGTCTAAATAGAATCATAACAGGTCCGTTATTTTAATGTGTTCAGAGTTACTATTTGCATCTTTCAGGCCAGTAGATTGTAACTGTAGTCTTATTTATTACAAATGGTTATTTATGTTATGTGGTGAGGTTTCATTCTAAATTGCAGTGTTCTCCAGCCAATGTCTAGAAGCACGGTTCGTTTACACTGCTGGTGTTTGTAAACTTGCCTTAGCAAAGACTGTAGCGCCCACTGTTAATTATATCTAGTGTTACTCCCTTGGCTACTCCTTGCTCAATTTTTCTGGCAAATCACTGCGCCCTTCTTCCTTTAAATTTAGATGATATCCTTATTGTATTGTGCTGAGCATCTGTATGTTTATCTATTCATGCCAGCTGTTATCTGATGTTAACCATGCCCTTATAATAAATTACATTGTCTTGGTATTTTGATGAAAATGTCCATCAGTGATACCCTCCTGTGCCCAGTATCTGTGTGCTTTTATTAAAGGGATTAAGATCCTGGTTTTCACCTAGATTCGAGCCAACATACCAGCCGATCATTAATCATATGTCCTATCACCTTGCAAATGCAACTGGCGAGGGAGATTGGATAGTAGCTGGAAGGGAGATGTTTGTCCTTGCCAATGTTTGTAGAGCTTATGGGACTTAACCACAGGGTCATCAGTCCCTATTGTCCTTTCCAGACTTAGGTATAGGAATGACTACCATCACATCAGCATCTAAGAAGCGTCTCATTCCTCCAGAAGTTGTTATACATTCGAAGAAGAAAATGCAAGCCCTCTGGAGACAGGAGTTGTAATGTCTGTAGATGGATGCCATCTGGTCCTGGGGAGGATGACCATGACGAAGAGAGTGCATGTTGAAGCTCCCTTCACGGTAAATTCAGTGTTATAGTATTCATTGTTTTTCGGAGGAGAAAGAGAGCGTTTTTTCTTCTGCTGCTCATTTTCTAGGGAGGAAATTGGGATGTTAGTTCGTGGAGCTGGAAATCTCTGCGATGTAGTGGCCCATGGTGTTCAAGATGGCAACGGGTCTACAACGACATCATTTGCAACAGTGAGGCTGGAGATTGCGGAATGAGCTGCGGTCCCAGAAAGGTGATGGAGGTTGCCCCCAGACAATGGAAGAGGTGGTGAAACTGTTAAGACTTGATGAATGAGAGCCCGCTCGCTCGTTTACTTGTGCTAATGGCATGGTAACATTGTCCACTGAATGCTATTCTCCAGTGTGGGATGGCGTCTCAAAATGTGGAGAGCATGTCTCCGATCTCTGATTGCCTTGTGGCATGCCTCATACCACCATGGAATAGGCAAAAATTGTGGTGAGGTAGAGGTGTGAGGGATGGAACATTCGGTGACAAAGAGGATAGCATTAGTGAGATAGTTAATCTGGTTATCAATACTGGGGAAATGATGTCCCCTGAAGGTGATTAAGAAGGAAAAGAGCTTCCCATTAGCTTTAGAAACCTGCCAATTATGAGGACTCTCTGATGGGATGGGTGTCAGCAGACAAATGACACATGGAAAATTGTCACTGGAGTGTGTATCTTCGATATGTTCTATAAAGAAGAGAGGTTTGGTAACATAAAATGTCTTCTCATCTGTCCTGGAACACACCAAGTACTTGGGAAATGGCTTTGCATCTAATCTGCGGGCCTGGCCCTCTTCCCAGGGTGTGGTCAGGGAGGATAAGGCCGTGGAAGAAAGGGTGGGAACAGAAGAAATACTATTCCTATCTGGAGAGAGTTTGGCCACAGGAGAGCGGCCAGACACCTTAACATGTTTAATGTGCAGGACGTCCGCCCTGGTACCACCCACTCCCGTCAGGGGCTCACCCCTTGGCTGCCACCCAGCAAGGACTGCCTGGCAGGATGGTCGTTTCCTGGAGTTTCAATACCTCGAAAAGATGGGTAAGCACTCCTAGGCATACGTGGGGGGGTTAACAGCTCTGGTACCAGTAGCGTGTTCCTTGTTCTCAGGGGCTCAACCAAATGGGTACATAACAGACCCCCCCCCCCAAAACACACACACACACACAGACTGGCTATATGTCCTGGGGACCTAGAGGGGATAGGGGGCTACGGCGAGGAGGAAGCAGTGAACGGAAGAGGAGAGGGACCTGTGATGTAGCAGCTAGGTAGAGAGTTCTTCCCCTAATGGCTCACTCTTTGACTGCAAATTTTGCAGTGGAGGTCAAACCCAGGAGGAGGACCAAACTAGGCCAAAACCAGGTGTAGACAACAAAAAGTTCAAAATCACAAAAAGGAATAGCCGGGTTGTCTTAAAGTGAAACACCTACAGAGGGGGTGGGGGAAGGGAGTTGCGATGGGGAAGAGGGAAACTGGGAGAGGTAGTCTGGGAAAATAGGCTGCAATGGCTCAGAGATCCGTGTGCACCACACACATACCCACAAAAGAGCTGTGGGTCCCCTGGGGGGGGGGGGGGGGAAGAGTATTTCATTCCACTGTTAGCAACATTGTTGCTACAAGGTTCACACTAGCTGAATATCCAAACGATATGTTTAGCCCTTATGTTGGAAAATGCTCACATCATATGCACAACTCTGTTGGACGTCTTAGTAACTTCAGACTTTGTAATTCTGATATCCTTGTGAGTTTCAATGTTGCCTCTCTTTTCACCAGAGTGACTTTTCAAGATTCTTTAGAACTTACTGGCCAGTAATTTGACACAGAGGCTCCTAATCTGTTTAGACATATCCTGATGTCAACATACTTTCTCTTTGAAGGTGGTTACTATGAGCAGATGGAGTAGCCCTGGGGAGTCCACACTGTCATCGGCAACATATTCCTGGAACATTTAGAGGAGAAAGCTCCGGATTCAACACATTGGAAACCTACCTGTTTCTTCCACTATGTTGACACCTGTATCATGTGGCTGCATGGTAGAGACATGCTGAATGATTTCCTAATACATTCAGAGAATTCTGCACCCCAAACTGAGTGTACATCTGAAGGAAACAGAATAGGAAGCTCAACAGGATAGGGCCACAGCATTTATTCCATATTCTGTGGAGGCATTATTTGGAAACGTTAGTTAAATTCTTCATAAAAATCAAGTATGACCATCTTGCACTCACCAGTTAAAACACAGGCACTGCTTGGTAATGTCAAGGATCATCTTTGACTTTGGGGTCTATCAGAGCCCCTGTAGATGTGGCATGACTACACAGGTCAGATGGTGTATACGATCGAAGATCGTTGCCAAGAACATCAATGGCACACTAGACTACAGCAGCTCATCAAGTCAGCAGTAACTGAACATTGCCCTTTGGAATTGAACTCATTATGAGCAGACAAAGGTTCTGACACAGGCATCTAACTACTGGGATTGTGTCATTAAAGAATCTATTGAGAACTGCTGATCAATCGAGATAGTGGCATCATCCTTAGTAAGGCTTGGGAACCCACTTTGATTCTAATTAAGAAGACACCTCACAATAAACTGACTTTGAAGTCAGGCAGAGAAACAGCTAAGACAATGCCAGCATGCACGGACCTCAGTGAATGACCTGGTGGTGGTGAGAGGAGTAGAAAAGATGCCGGACTCCCCATGCATGCATGCACGAGGACCGCTCGGCAGGAGGAAGGAAGGAAGGGGAGAGAGGATCCATAGTAAGTTCTTACACTGTATGTTTGTTACTATTCTTATCTTACTTTATTTATCTGATATTCAGCCATTTAAGGACAACAGTAACCTTCCCTTCTTTTAACTCATCAAGTATCCATCTCATTATTATTTTGTCAGTAAAGGCAGTCAGAGTTGATGGTACAGTAGGGTCAAGCTTGCTTTCATGTTAAAGACAGACACTTCTGACAATTTGATTCCTTTTAACATTAATCTAATTAATAGGGCCTACTGTTTCACAGGGTTCTTTTTCAAGTTTTGTCTCCCACATAATGTAATCCAGGTTTAGAAATTTTCGGAAAATTGTCCTAAAGTAGTAGCAGTCAGTAAATGTCATAAAATTTTCAGGAAACACAGTCTTCATTGCAGTTTGTATATTTGCAGGCAACCATGTTTGGTCTATACTAAGATCATCTTCAGACCCCCCCCCCTTCTTTTTTTATTTTTATTATTATTTTCCTCCTTGGTGACAGTGGCATGAAGGTCACACTGGGTAGGCACAGAGAATACTGTCAAGCCATGTTCTCTATTATTATTATTATTATTATTATTATT
This sequence comes from Locusta migratoria, assembly GCA_026315105.1. Taxonomy (NCBI): domain Eukaryota; kingdom Metazoa; phylum Arthropoda; class Insecta; order Orthoptera; family Acrididae; genus Locusta; species Locusta migratoria. The sequence continues at coordinate 74,642,773 of CM048755.1, read as the reverse complement.
ACAGGCCTTTATCATACCATGTGAAGCATTCACGACTACTTGTTCATCCTATTCATCCAGTACTTTTTCATTTGTTTGCTAATTGTCCTCTTCCTTTCTTTGATCCACTTTGTTCTTTAGATGCTGTCTTCTCCGACTTTACTTCCCACATGTGTATTTTGTGTCTGTAGATGATTTTATGTGTCATTTTTCCAGAGATGACTGGATCATTTGGGCCATGAGACAGACAAAATTTGTTTCACGTGGACAATATTGTTGTAGTAGCCTCATCTTCTGGAAAACTTAAAGGGCACTTACAGCAGTGGCGAGCAGAGCAGAGATTTCAATAAAATCATCCAAGATGATAACATATCAGTTTTAAAAATGGACTTTTTTGTCATAAAGGTTTGTCAGTGGATGAAGGACACAGAATTGAAGACACCGCAGTTTCCATATTGACAATACCACCTGGTGGAACAAGATGCTGTCAGCTACTAGATGTATATGGCTTCCGTGTGTTCAAGGGTTTTGTCTGGAGGTTTACCAACTCCATACAACTTCTGGGTGTCGGTATGAACTTCGGTTAGCGTAACACCATCCTGGAAATGCAGTCGCTTATTCGCAGGCATTTATGTGCACCAGAGTTTAGGTCAGTGTTCTGGTATGCTTAGTATCGAAGCGGCTACACCAGTAACTTGCCAGAACACTGTGAAATACTGTTTTGATGCTGGTGGAGTGCTATGTTCATTGTGTCAAAGTTCGTGATTTCTAACATGTAGCTGGTGTCGATGGTCTCTTTGCTTTGAAAATTTTTATATGGCGCTTCACAACTACAGTGGAAATGGATGAGATGGTTTTCCAACAAGCAGTGTAATGTAATTTAATTTTTAATACCTTTTATGCACACCATTTTCTTACATGTAAAGCTGACACTATTGAAGTGGAGTAAATTTTAAAGAGTTACAGTACATATGTTTCATGTTGTAATATTATTTCCTCCTCCACTGCCATAGCTCTTCAAATTTCACATTTCAGGGGACTTGCTGTTGTCCTTTCATTGCATAGCACTTCGTGTTCATGTAAGAAGCGGCCGCAGAGAAGCATGCCAAGTGAGGAACAACCTGAGCGCACAAATGTTTAAAAGCTGTACTGTGAGGCCATAACTGTATAGTATCTGAATAACGGCCCAAATTTTCATGTAATATCAATTTCTGGGGTTGATTATAGATCATGTATTTTTTTTCTCAAGAAAATATGAGGTCGAGTTGTTGATGTTCCCTTGGCAGTCAGATTCACCCCAAAGAGAACTTTCAGTAAGAAATCTTCCTTATCATTAAAAAAAAAAAAAAAAAAAAAAAAAAAAAAAAAAAAAAATAGCAAAATTTGGAAAGAAAGAAGCCTGGGAAAAGATGATGTAAATGACTGGCAAAATTTCCGCCTAAGAATCACAGAAAATGCACAAGCCCTCACTCCTCTGAAGAACAACACCAAAGACCATTGGTGGGACACCGACTGTGAGAATGTGCTCATCACTAGGAAAGTTGCATATCAGAAATACAATAGCAAGAAAATCCCCAGAAAATTTACAGGCTTTCAATGAAATGCAAAAAACAACTGCAAAAATTATCAAACAATCCAACAGAAAATTCATGGAAGAACAAGTAGACACCATAGAGGACAACTTTAGTTATTACAACATGAGATTTCTACAGGATGTTTACTGTCAAGACATGCCAGCCTCTTCTGTACAATAATTTTTCTGTACTTTTGTTTTATACATTTGATAATGCCTTGGTCGAGTTGGTTGAAGCCGACTTGTACAATTGGCAGGAAATAACACTACTTTTATATTACACAGATATGAAGTATCTTTGGGACGTGCTGCACACTGGTTAATAAACAGGATGATCTTCCTGTTTCTGGCCCCTAATCTTGCATCCCAAGAATGCAGATATTCTTCAAATATACTCATCGTTACCCATGCTTTGGTGTTCAACGTATATTTGCGCGGAAATGTCCGCACATTTTTGAAACATCATGGACTTTTTGCCTTTCCAACGACTAGTGGCATAAACGTCTCTGTTCGACTTTATTATTATTATTATTATTATTATTGTCGTCGTCGTTGTCTTCAGTCCACAGACTGGTTTGATGCAGCTCTCCACGCTACCCTGTCCTGTGCAAGTCTCTTCATCTGAGAATACGTTCGGCAACATCATCCTTTTGAGTCTGCTTACTATATTCGTCCTTCGGTCTCCCTCTACGATTTTTACCCCACATGCTTCCTTCTTCTAATGCTAAGTTGACAATTCCTTGACGTCTCAAAATGTGTCCAACCAATATATCCCTTCTATTAGTCAGGATATGCCAGAAACTCCTTTTCTCTCCGATTCGGTTAAGCACCTCATTATTTACGCAATCTACCCATCTAATTTTCGTCAGTCGCCTGTAGCACCACATTTCAAAAGCTTCTATCATCTTTTTATTCGAATTGTCCACGTTTCACTCCAATACAATTCTACACTCCAGACAAATGCTTTCAGAAAGGACTTCCTAACATTTAAATTAATATTGGACATTAACAAGTTTCACTTCTTTAGAAACACTTTTCTACCCACAGCCATTCTGCATTTTATATCTTCTTTACTTCGGCCATCAGAAGTTATCTTGCTACCCAAATAACAAAATTCATCTACTACTTTTATTGTCATTACGTAATCTAATTCCTTCAGCATCACCTGATTTTCTGACATTGCATTCCATTACCTTCATTTTACTCTGGTTAATCTTCATCTTATATCTTCCTTTCAAGACACTGTCCATCCCATTCAATTGCTCCTCCAGATCTTTTGCAGTCTCTGACAGATTTACTATGTCATCGGCAAACCGCAAAGTTTTTATTACTTCTCCCTGCACTTTAATGCCCTCTCCAAATTTCTCCTTCCATTCCTTCACTGCCTGTTCAATGTACAGATTGAATAACATTGGGAAAATGCTAAAAACCTGTCTTACTCTCTTCCCAACCACTGCCTTCCTTTCTTGCCCTTTGACTCTAATAACCGCTGTCTGGTTTTTGTATAGGTTGAATATAACTCTTCGCTCTCTATATTTTACCCCTGATACCTTCAGAATTTGGAAGAGTGTATTCCAGTCAACATTGTCAAAAGCTTTCTCCAAATCGAAAAATGCTAAAAACATAGGTTTCCCTTTCCTTAGCCTATCTTCTAAGATAAGTCGTAATGTGAGTATTGCCTCACGGTTTCCTACATTTCTCCTAAATCCAAACTGATCTTCCCCAAGGTCAGATTCCACAAGTTCTTCCATTCGTCTGTAAATAATTCGTGTTAGTATTTTGCACCACAACTTATTAAACTGATAGTTCTGTAATTTTCACACTTGTCTGTACTTGCTTTCTTTGGAATTGGAATTACAATATTCTACTTGAAGTCGGAGGGTATTTCCCCTGTCTCAGACATTTTGCATACCAGGTGATACAGTTTTTTCACAACTGGCTCTCCTAACATCAGCAGTTCAGATGGAATATCATCTACTCAATGGGCCTTGTTTCGACTCAAGTCCTTCAGCGCTCTGTCAAATTTTTCTCGCAGTATGATATCTCCTATCTCATCTTCCTCCACTTCGTTTTCCATTTCTAGAATATTGCCTTCAAGTTTATTTCCTTTGTATAGGCCCCCTATATATTCCTTCCACAGTTCAGGTTTCCCCTCTTTGCTTGGTACTGGTTTTCCATCTGAGTTCTTGATAATCATACAGCAGCTTTTCGTGTCTCCAAATATCTCTTATTTTCCTGTAGGCGGTATCTATCTTTCCCCTAGTTATGCATTCTTCTACGGTTCTGCATTTGTCCTCTAGCCACTCCTGCTTAGCCAGTCTGCACTTCCTGTCAATCTCATTTTTTCAGACATTTGTACTCTTTTTTTCCTGTTTCACTTGCTGAATTTTTATATTTTCTCCTCTCATCAAATAAGTTCAGTATATCCTGTGTTATCCAGGGATTTCTATTAGGCCTTGTCCTTCTGCCTAAATGGTCCTCTGCGGCCTTCACTACCCTATCTCTCAGAGCTACCCATTCTTCTTCTAGTGTATTACTTTCACCCGTTTCAGCCAGTCCTTGCCTAATGCTCCCTCTGAAACTCTCAACCACCTCTAGTTCCTTCAATTTGTCCAGGTTCCATCTCCTAACCTTTCTGCATTCTTTCAAGTTTTAATCTGCAGTTCATAACCAATAAGTTATGGTCAGAGTCTATATCTGCCCCTGGATATGTCTTACAGTTTAGAACCTGATTTCTAAATCTATTCCTTACCATTATAAAGTCGATCTGGTACCTTCCAGTATCTCCTCGTCTCTTCCACATATATAGCCTTCTTTCATGATGTTTGAACCAAGTATTGGTGGTCATTAAATTGTGCTCTGTGCAAAATTCTACCAAGCGATCTCCTCTTTCATTCCTTTTTCCCCAGTCCATATTCACCAACTACATTTCCTTCTTTTCCCTTTCCTACTACAGAGTTCCAGTCCCCCATCACAATCAAGTTTTCGTCTCCCTTAACTTTCTGAATGATTTATTTTATCTCCTCATACATTTTTTTGATATCCTCATCATTGGTCATACTAGCTGGCATATAAACTTTCACTACTGTGGTCGGTGTTGACTTCGTGTCTATCTTTGCTACGATAATGCGTTCACTGCGCAGTTCATAGTAACTTACCCGCATTCCTATTTTCTTATTCATTATCAGACCTACTCCTGCGTTACCACCAACTGATTTTGTATTGATAACCCTTTACTCGCCTGACCAGAAATACTGTTCATCCTGCCACCGAACTTCACTAATCCCTACCATATCTAACTTTAACCTATCGATTTCTCTTTTCAAATTTTCTAGTTTACCTATGCGATTAAGGGTTAAAACATTCCACGCTCCGACCCATAGAATGCCTGTTTTTTTTCTTGATGACAACATCCTCCCAAGTAGTCCCCGCCCGGAGATCCGAATGGGGGGGGGGGGGGGGACTATTTTACCTCCGAAATATTTTATCCAAGAAGATGCCATCATCGTATAGTCATACAGTAGAGCTTCATGTCCTCGGGAGAAGTAATGACTGTAGTTCCCCTTGCTTTCAGCCATTCACAGTAACTGCATGGCAAAGCCATGTTAGCTGATGTTACAAGGCCAGCTCAGTCAATCATCCAGACTGTTGCCTCTGTAACTACTGAAAAGGCTGCTGCCCCTCTTCAGGAACCACACATATGTCTGGCCTCTCCACAGATACCCGTCCACTGTGGTTGCACCTATGGTACGGCTATCTGCAGCGTTGAGGCACGCAAGCCACCCCACCTCGGCAATGCATTACAGCATAATAAAACAGTCAGCCTCTCTTTGCTGTATTTTCTGCCGTGGCATTTCTCCCCCCTAGTGTTTTGTCAGGCATTAGGTGAAAAAAATAGGCCTATTTCATCTGCATTAAAAATATCATTTGGACTGTAATTTTCAATTATTGGTGGAAGTGTATCTTTCCATACCTCAACATTTTCAGCACTAATGTTTCCCCCGCCTCACCTCGAACACATTTGTACACTAAATTGTGTCGGCTCTTAAACCTTTCAATCAAACCGTTGGATGCTTTAAAATTTTTGAGTTCCAATTTATGTGCCAAATATGTGGCTGTCGCACAAAGAACAGTATTATCAACTGGGATGTTCACTGCACGAGCTTGTGTGAACCACTTTAGAACAACATTTTCCAATTCTGTAAATTGGCCATAACATACACGTTTTCTTTTGCTGTTTCCTCCTTCCAGGCAGGCAGCTTCTATTATTTTCCGTTCGCTCACAGTAGAGTTCAGTGTCGACAGAGGAATGTTTAGTTCGCGTGCAGTATCGACACACTCCAGGTGTGAATTTTTGTCCACTTCTTTAATGATGTTCCATTTTTCTTTGTTAGTGAACTGCCTCACTATCTTCTTACTGGCATACATGTGGCATCGGTAAAATTTTCTCAACAGAAAAGAAAATCACACAGTGAGAAATACTAAAGCAGTGAACACACAATACACACGAACAAAGACGACCAGCAACTAATACACGAGGTTTGTCGTTTATAATGGCAGCTGCCCACTACATTGATCCTATAAATCGTTATTTATTGATAGGTTGCAAGTTGTCGGAGCTAATGCCAACCTATATGAACTACACTGCTATTGTCATTTGTAACGTAGACAGTGATGGGTACAGTTGCCGATACTGAAATACACTGTTGACACTACCAAATTTGAACACACTAAGTGGGGATGGAAGATGTGTAAATGAGTCATGTTAACGTGTTTAAGGTGATCAGGGTCAGGACTTCCAAAAATGAATGTACTAAGCAGGAAAACGTGGTAATGAGATTCCACTGTACCTGGTTTCTTCCTGTTGGCAGATGGATTGGTTACCACCTGAGGTATTGCTGTTATTACTTGTATCAGCCATAGCTGCTTGTAAACAATGGTGTCCAGTGGTTGCCCACTAGGTTTGTTAGAACCAAGGATTGTCAGATCCTGGAGCATATTTTGCATCTGCACCTCTTGGTGAACAGACAATGACAATACTGTTGTTTGCTCCAAGTCAGACAGCATTAGGGTTGTGTTCGAGTGGTTCGGCCGAATCCATTATTCGCCAAATGTAGCACATTGGCTTCGGATTCGAGATTGGATGCACAATGGCTGAATACTACCGAATCCCGAATCTAAAGTGTTGTATGGAAACCTTCAGTTATGAATGTTTTTGTTTACTTTGCATAACAGTGCACTTTCATTTGTGTTATTTACTTTATTTTCCATAGATCCGTTGAAAGACGTGACTTCATAAAACAAGATGATCTCACTTTGAATTTATTCAAGTGAAGCCACTACAAAACTTAGACAGTTACATGGGTATTGTGAAAACAATCTACCATGTTCACCCGAATCTAAGCAGCACTATTTCCAGTTTTGGGGGTAAAAAAAAAAATCTGCAGTTTATATCGCAAACAAAGCAAAATAAGTTCTGCAAAATGGTGCTAGGAGCCGCCGCAAGTAACTTTTCCCGTCTAATATAAGCAGTGCTGGCGCAAATAAAAATACCGGTGCTAAAACTTTTGCCCTCATAAAAATAAAAGAAAGGAAGATGAGTAATTTTCTTTTTATTTTCAACTATTGATTTTAATACACCATCCAGCAAAGGAAATAGAACTTTAGTATTGCTCATCTTAAAATGTAGCAGTCTTTCAAATATTAGTAGCAACAAAAATAAATTTCTTCATGTAAATACCAACAATAAATAAGACTTTAGGATGTGATGTTTAAAGCTTTCCCGGCGTATTGATATTTTCATAAAATCTCGGGCAAACTGCCAGATGTCAGTAACTTCCTGCCACGATATTTCGGCGCAGAGTCTTCTGGCCATCTTCAGGTGAGTACCGCCGAAGTACTGGTGAAGACGCACTGAGCTGTGCTATTTATGCCCAATTCAGTCGACAGTGCGCATGCGCGTACTTAGCATGCGCGTTCACTACAACTACGTACGCTGCTCAGAGCGCCCTCCGTGGTGGAGGCTTGCCGCTTCGATATCAGTTCGATAATCACTGTCATTCAGTTGCAGGAAACTACGCCGACTACGAAGTTTTTCAATTACAGGATTCCATGCAGCATTTATTTGAAATCCGCTGTCTCGATTGATAAGAGTCTCACTGTTAGACAGTCTTATTTCCACAGCTTCATTAATAATTGAGTTCCAAAAGTTTGTTGTGTGGGCTACAATTTTAGTTTCGTTGTAGTTCATCGAATGACCCGTGGAAATACAATGTTCGGCGATTGTGGATTTGGTGGGTTGGAGTAGCCGAGTATGACGCTGGTGTTACACAATGCGCTCCTGAACAGTGCGCGTCGTCTGCCCTATATACGACTTGCTGCACTCGCACGGAATCCTGTAAGCACCTGCTTTACGCAGCTCCAGATCGTCTTTGACAGAACCCAACAGCGATGAAATTTTAGGAGGAGGGCAAAAGATGACTCTTACTTTATACTTTTTTAATATTCTGCCTATCTGCGATGAATATATCTCCCAATATATGGGAGATAAGCAGTCGATTTGAAAGCCTCTTCTTCTTCTTCCTTGTTCTGCCGTTTGGAGGTGTGCATCGCTCGATTTATTTGCTTCATTGTATATCCATTCTTTAGGAATACTGTTTGCAGGTGTTCCAGTTCCGTGTGAAGGCTGTCGGCATCAGAGATGGTATGGACTCGATGGATTAAAGTCTTTAGGACACCCATTGTTTGTGCCGGATGGTGGCAACTTGTAGCTTGTAAGTATAAATCTGTGTGAGTGGGCTTCCTGTATACCGAATGACCAAGTGAGCCATCACTTCTGCGTCGCACGAAAACATCTAAAAATGGCAAACAACCATTTTTCTCAATCTCCATAGTAAACTTTATGTTTTCGTGTATGGAGTTCATATGATCTAAAAAGTCTTTGAGACGGTCCACTCCATGAGGCCACACTATAAAAGTGTCGTCAACGTATCACCAAAACACTGTTGGTTTAAAAGTAGCTGACTGAAGTGCTCTCTCCTCAAAATCTTCCATAAAAAGATTGGCCACCAGGGGAGACAAAGGACTCCCCATGGCAACTCCGTCAGATTGTTCATAAAACTCGTTGTTAAATAAAAAATATGTAGAGGAGAGGGTGTGCTCAAATAGCGCTGTAATGTCGTCTCCAAACATGTTGCCGATGAGGTGTAAAGAGTCCAGAAGAGGCACCTTTGTAAACAGTGAAACCACATCAAGACTGACCAACAAGTTGGTACTTTGCAGCTGAAGTGACTGTAGTCTGCTGATAAAGTCATTTGAATTCTTTATATGATGTGGACACTTGCCTACCACTGGTTTGAGCAAAGACGCCAAGTATTTAGCCAGGTCGTAAGTGGCTGCTCCAATATTGCTCACAATTGGACGTAATGGCACACTTTCCTTGTGGATCTTAGGCAGTCCATATAGCCTAGGTGGAACTGAACTGCTTGGTTTCAGTCTCTTTATGACCTCCTTCAGTAGAGAACTATTTGATAAAAGTTCAGCTGTTTTTCGCACCACTCGGTTTGTTGGATCCTTGTCAATTTTGCAATACGTTGAGTTACATAATAAAACGTTGATCTTATTAATGTAGTCCTCCTGTGGCATGAGAACAGTAGCATTTCCTTTGTCAGATTTGAGTACTACTGTATCCACGTCTGTTCGTACGTTACAGAGGGCAGCCCTCTCCATAGACGAGATATTGCTCTTCCGCGGTGTGGCTCTCGTCAATACACGACAAGACTCTCGACGAACTTCTTCCGCTTCATCTGTAGGAAGACAGCGCACAGCTTCTTCGATGGAGCTAACAAAGTCCACTAGTGGCGGTGAAACAGGTGTTGGAGCGAAGTTAAGACCTCTTGCCAGCACAGATACAGTGGCGTCATCTATAGTTTTCCCCGTCAAATTGATGACGGATCGTCGAGTTGGAACTTCCTGCATCTTCTGTGTAGAAAGACGGTGACCATTATCAATGCCCACAACAAAAATAATCACAACAATCTTCAACATGAAGATCGAAATATTGCATGGGCGGCACCAGGATTATTTCCAAGGGGAGGGGGGGGGATGCATCTTGACCTGCAATACCATGTCACTAGGTATTGATTTCTTTGGGAGGGGGAAATGACCATATAAATATAGAGGACTTTTAGCAGAGTGCGAGATGTATTTTTGTTTCGTAGGAAAAAGGGTCAGTTTGGCGAGAATCTAGTGTATTATATTTTGGTTCTCTGGTGACAAGCTAGTTGTTGGGTGTAATATTTGAAAAGCTTAGACAAATCTGGACAGTGTTCATGTAGAAAATTAAAAGGAGGTTGAAGACACACAGTATGGCTTGTGGTTAAAAATTAGAAGGATGTAGTAGCCTTTCTTATATTCTTAAAGCTTCAGACAAACCCAATTAATCGGAAAGCTATCATGACAGAGTAAAGCATATTTTATTTTTGAGTATGTAAAACATTATATTTTATTTTTTAGTATATAACATTATAACTATTTAAGTCTTATATTGATTCCCAAGAAGAATTAGAAGGTAAAAGAATTTGTCATCTTGCTTAGTGCTGACAAAATATTGAAATTTTCCGTTTCCAATTATCTTTTAAGTTAGAAATGATGGACAAAAGTAATGAATGTAAACTTAAACCTGTTTTAACACTATTAGGGTGCTAAGGTTGGTAGTGGCAGATTTCTTGTTCAAAATAATGTTTACCGATTTCTTATTGAATCCATCATTGCTGGTGGAACTGGGACTGTGGATGGTCTAGAGTATGTAGGAAGTGGGATACCAACCGCCATATGTTTAATAGAAACATTTTATTTCTTCACTGCCAGTTGCAGCATTCCATTATGCCATCTTCAGGTCCCTACATCAGAGTATAACATCCATTACGTAGGGATATCGAAACTGGTTTCGTAGATTTTTTTATCTCTCACTAGGAACCAAGTGAGAGATAAAAATCCATGAAACCAATTTGTGTGTCGATAATGGATGTTTTACTTCCATGTAGGGACCTGAAGATGGCATAATGGAATGCAGAAGCTGGTAGTGAAAGAATAAATGTTTCTATTAAACATACTGCTGTTGGTATCCCACTTCCTACATTTACTGATTTCTGTTAGCGCTTACTCATTTAGGGCTGACCATTCTGATCTTGGTTTTCCATAGTTTCCCAAATGCTGGCACGTTTCCCTGTAAAAGGCCACAGATGCTTGTCCTCTCTCCTTGTCCCACTTAGATTAAGTAGTCGCGACTATCTGGCCAAATGGTGTAAGTACCCGAAACCAATAAAATAAAACCATTACCCATTTGAAATATGGTATCAAGATGACGCACTGGGCGTATGATTATATTTAATCTTATACGATAACAAAATTTTATTTCTCCGTCTTTTTCTGTGTTTTTTCATCCAAGCTGGGGAGGGGGGGGGGAGGTGCAAATGCACCTCCTTGCTCCCCCCCTCCCGGCGCCCATGAAACGACCGACGTCGTCAAACAGTGACTGAAATAAAGATTTCCAGTTTTGGGAAAAATAAATATTTGCGACTGATTGCTGTTCATAATCCACACATTATAATAGTCAGTAAGCATATGGCTTTTCCTGGATTGACATGGATAAAAAAAAAAATACAGAAACACTTTACCTATATTGAGAAATTGAATCATTGTGGAAAGTTCACACACAAAATGTAACAAAGAAATAAAATTAATGAAAATAATAATCATTGAAATGTGTTCATAGTTTATGCACTAAGACAAAAAATATTTCTAACCAATACTGTACGAGGTTACTGTATGAATGTACATGATATAAGTATCACTTAATGAATATAGAAATACACTACATGACAATTCATTATAAAAATTAGGGTTGTGTCCGAGTGGTTCGGCCGAATCCCGATTCGCCGAATCTAGCACGCTGGGTTCGGATTCGAGATTTGATGCATAATGGCCGAATACTACCGAATCCCGAATCCAAAGTTTATATGGAAAACTTCAGTTACGAATGTTGTTGTTAACTTTGCATAACAGCACGCTTTCGTTTGCTTTATTTAAATTATTGTTTCATAGATCCGCTGTAAGACATCATAAAACGGGGTTAAACCGAGTACAAAACGAACGAAGTTCTGAAAAATGGCACTAGGAGCCACCACAAGTAAGTTTTCCGTCTCGTCTAAGCAGTGCTACACACACCCCGTTTACATGGGCTCCCAAAACCGGATTTCCCAATTCCACTTTTGGTTGGTCATGTAAACACCCCAAAAGCGAAAAACGGTTTACGAAAATCGGTTTTCGTCTTCCGGAAGATGTTACATGCAAACGTTGTGAGTGGCTTGCTTCCTAGGCGCAAATGTAAATACTGGCACTAAAACTTTTGCACCTGTAAAAATAAAATTTAAAAAAAAGGAAGTCGAGTCTAATTACCACCTTATTTTCGACTATTGAATTTTAACACACCATTCAACGAAGGAAGTAGAACTTTAGTATTGCTCAACTTCAAATGTAGCAGGTCACGTTGGTAACAGGCAATTTCCTAGGAACCATATACATCGAATGAAACGGCAATACAATCGATATATATCAGGCATTCAACTCTCGGTCCGCTAGCAGTAGCAAGAAACTTAATTTTTTTCGCTTTAAAATAGATGTCGATGTTTTGACATGTTTCAGTTCCCAGCACTGTACCACATTATGTTATCCCAAACCAAACATTGTAAAGTTGATTTTGGCAATCAATAACATTTAGCGTTGTTTTTTCTTCAATTACAGTATTATAATATGACTTTCTACATAACACGTCGTCACTCATAACCTCACTTTCAACATGGAGTACTGGAAAAAGCGAATTGACGTGACGGACAGTGTGAATACAACTTGATGTGACGGATCCGTGACATGACGTTGACATGACAGACAGTGTGAATCGGCCTTAATTCGTTGTCAATGGACTTTTCAGTCAAAGCTGTGGTCGTTAGACCAAACTATAGGTACCAGTATTCGAACAGGCGAATGTTATGATTTTTACGAATATGTCACGATTTTAAAGGATGTGGCTAGGCAGGAACCTAAGAGTACAACTTGTTCACTCACAAGTTACGTTGTACTCTTAGGTTCCTGACTAAACACATACTTTAAAATCATGACATATACGTAAAAATCATAACATTCGCTTCTTCGATACCTATCGCACAGACCTATCGTTTCTATATGAAACACTATCCGATATATATCGATCGCACTGCCGCTTCATTCGGTGTACACGGCTCCTAGGACATCACCTACGATTCTTGCACGAGTTGTCTCATTCTAATTTCGCGTATTCTTTCGTCGAATTTTGTGAAGTGCTGGGGTATGTGAATCTTAGAGAAGCACTAGGATTTCAAGAAGGGAGTTATTTACTACCTTATGTGGAAAAAAGTTCTAATCGTGCGCCATTCAGGCGGGATAACGTCAATTCAACAAACATCTGACGTCTGTTTCAATAAATCCGACAAAAACATTTTTTTTTTCTTAACGGACAAGGTTACATACAAGAACCTGTCAACCATAGAGCAGGTACAGTATTAATTTAACTGCGAGTGAAACGAGCAGCAATAACACTAACTCTGTACCACGTGAAAAAATATTAACGCAATTCTACACTTCATTCGGTAAAATTTTACGACGCTTTCGCCGGGCTCCAGTTCTTATGTTGGAAACAGATGAACAATGAAGTGTAGAATTGCGTTAATATTTTTCATGAGGTACAGAGTATGTGTTATTACTGCTCGTTTCACTCGCAGCTAAATTAATACTGTACCTGCTCTATGGTATTGTATTAATTGAAGTTGCCAAGAAAAAACATTTATTGGTCATCTGAGTTGCCTTCCTTACCATTGGTGACAACATAACCACTTCAGCCCGGCAAGAAGTGGCGTACAATTTAACCAACAAAATAAATTAGCTTTGGATGTATAATAAATTTTATAACGGCTTATATAAGTGACTATAAAATCATTAAACATTTACACATCATATTTTTTTAAGTTTTTTAAAATTTTTTTATGTTTTATTTATTTATTTTCAATCTTCCAAAATATCTACTCACATTTTCAGGTTTTTTTTTCACCTTTGAAAAGGGAAAAAAAAGTAATTCTGTCCTTTGTAAGACTTCATTATGCAATTATTTTTTATTTCATCAAAATGAAACAGTTGGTAATAGAGTGAAGAAAGTTTCGTATCTTTTAGAGCATCTAAACAACATATATCTCAATGTTTCATAAAAATTTCTTTTAAGAGGGTAAGGGGGTATTAAAAAATTCTTAAAATTTAAAATAAAAACCCAAATGAAATTTTAATTCTTAAATTTTACTGTAATATTGTCATTTGAGATCCATTGCAGAAGGCTTTATCTTCGTCACTAGTAATTCTTTTTAAATACATATACTTCAGTTGACAGATTATTTGGGTTCGAGATTCGATTCGGGTTCGGGATTCGGCGCATGTTAAATTTAAGATTCGGTATTCGGATTCGATTTGGTAAAATTGGGATTCGACCCATCCCTAATAAAAATAGATTTAAAATGGTGTGTTGCCCACAACACATTACTTCTGATGGACCTTGGGAGGGTGTCTTAAGGTGTAAAGGGTTTTAACATATAACTTGATACAACCACATTTAACTCTGAAAATAAATACACTAATCAGGCAAACATTTTCTTCACACACAATACGTATAACTCAATTGAATTAGCTACATATATACAAAGTTCAACTAATGTACATCAGTACTAGTATATTCTGTCATATAAGTTATTCAACTTTTATGGATATGTAGTATTAATTTTCACTTGCAACAACTTGCATAATCTCCAAAGGTATCTCTATTACTATATTAGACCATAAATTTCACACTTTTATAATTGTAATATTGCCTCCTATATTATTATGTGTGCATGATCGGTTTACAAATCAGTTCATTGAAAAGCTTTGTCAGTTTTTCCTACACCTGTATGGTTTCAAAGATACCACATTCCTCAGACCAAACACCTTCCCTGATCTTTGATAAGTAAGTCTATAAGCATTGGGATGGGGAATTACCAAAACTTTAAATGTTCCCATATAAATACCAAAGAACTTTTTTTTATCTCAGCAGATATGGCTTTAGACCACTTGTGTGTTCTGACTAAAACAAGATCTCCAATTTTGAATGCTACAGCACTTACCTTATTGTCATGTCTCCTCTTCCTTGCTTCTGCCTTTTGCTTTAAATGTTCCTTCACAATTCAATATCTTTCATGTAGCGTCAAAATGGTACACACAGGAAAATTAATCAGTTCAGAAATAAGATTTTTAGGTGCCTGACTGTACATAATTTCATGTGGAGAAAACCCAGTGAAGAAATTATGAATAGTCTTCAGCATACTTCCAAAGTCTATTATAGAGGAAAAAATTCCTAACAGGAAAGCTAGCGTGTGTGTGTGTGTGTGTGTGTGTGTGTGTGTGTGTGTGTGTGTGTGTTACTATCACTGCTTGTGCTCCTTCGCCTGGTAAGTAGACTTCATCTATTTTTTTTTTTTTTTTTTTTTTTTTTTTTTTTTTTTTTTTTTTTTTTTTTTTTTTTTTACATATATTTCTTCAAAGTCTGCTACATATTCTGACCATTTACTGTGTTTGTGGTTACAGTAGGTTTGGAACAACCAACCAATCTCACGCATGTATCTTTCTGCTGGGTTATAAACTGATATTTGTATATGTTTGATCTATCAATAAATGTTTTCCATAGCTTCGAAGTAAATTGCTTGCCATTGTCCAATAAAATAAGACTTTGGTTTACCTACTATATTCAAATAATTGTTCTCAATGAACTGTATTATGCTCTTACTGTTAGCTTTTTTGACTGGATCAAGTTTCACTAGTGTTTTTTTTTTTTTTTTTTTTTTAACACCAACCATGACAAATATAAAACAATAGCTTTCTTTACTACTTGGGAGAGGGCCATAAAAATCAACTACTACTAAATCTAAAGGCTGATTGGGAAGAATATTTTGCATTTCACCATGACAAGTTCTATTGGTCACTTTAACTGTCTGACACCTCTCACACAATGAGATTTCTTCTCTTTCTTGGCCAGACTGTAAATGTAAATGTTTTATTTTACTCATGCACTTCTGTGTACCAGTGTCACTAACTTTTGTGAATGTAGGGCCTACCTAAAAGTTTCACAGCCTCACTCTCTGGCCAGCATAATTTCCAGAATTCATTGTCAGTGTTGCTTCTTCTAAACAAAATACCCTGGTGCAAAACATAAAAATCACTAAACTTCTCATGACCCACTTTTCCTAAGTTATTTCTTATGAATCCCCAGTTTTTATCTTCTCCCTGTGATTTCTTAATCTTGTTACATATACCTCTAATTAACTTCTCATCTTTTATATTTTTCAAATATCTAAATTTAAATTCCTTTTCTACTTCAGCATCAAAAATTTTCTGTTCCCCTTCCAGTGGTAATCTAGATAGGAAGTATGCAACATTATCAGTGCCTTTTATTTAAACAATGTCATAATCAAATTTCTCTAGAAACAAAGCCCAGTGTGTCAAATGGTTATGATAGAATTTACATTCTTTCAGATAACTCAGAGCTTTGTGGTCTGTCAAAACAATTGTCTTATAACCTAACAGATAATTTTTGTACTTAGAAAATGCCCAGAAAATTGCCAGCAGCTCCTTTTCTGTGACTGTGTATGCCCTATCATGTTTTAATAACATCCTGCTAGCAAAAGCGATAGTGTGGTGTTCAGATTTCCCATCTACATCTTTGTACTGAAACAATTCTGCCCCAAGTCCATAATCACTACTATCTGTGCTTAAGTATGGTAGGGAAAAATCAGGTCTGTGTAGGATATTGTAATTGCACAACTCTTTCTTGATTTTGTTGAATGCTTCCTGACATTCGTCACTCCAAAACCAAACAGCATTCTTTTTTAATAAATAACTCAGACATCTAGCATTCAGACTTTGTGGATTCTATAGGAAGATTCTGAATGATCAGACTCCAAAAAATGATTTTAACTGCTTCCTACACTTAGGGACAGGAAACTCTGCTTTTGCTTTTATCATTTCAGGGATCTGGGTAAACCCCATCTGCTGTGACAATATGCCCAAGAAACTTAATTTCGGGTACCGCAAATATACATTTTTCAAGTCTCAGTCTCATCCCCCCTCCTCTGAAGTTCATCAAAATTTCCCTCAATAAATTTGTGTGATCTTCCCAACTTTTCCCAGAAACAAGTATGTCGTCTACATAAATTGTAAGTTTTGAAGTTAACTCGTGTCCCAAAACATGGTCCAAAGCTCTAATGAATTCTGCAACTGATGAGTTGAGACCAAAGGGGGACAACACAGTACAGATAGGAACGTTCATTGTACAAGAAGGCTGTACACTGTCTGGATTCTGGATCTAATGGTACCTGATGGAAACCCGAGGTCAAGTCAAGACTAGTCATTACTTGTATGTTCTGAAATTTGCAAAGTAACTCATCAATGTTAAGAGGATGGTCAGTTTCTCTGTAAAGAACTTTGTTTAAATGTTAAATGTCGGGAGTCAAGTACAATTCGTTCACAGATATCACACTCCAACTCTTTCAAAGAAGAAAATATTGATATCGAAATGAAACATTTAACTATTACGAAGTTACATCTAGTATACAATACATTAACAAAATTAATAAGGGGTGGGCAGTTCTATTACAGGCTTCAACGTTATTATTAGCCTATTACTTTTAATTCGTATTTAGTATGTTCCACAGGCCACAATAGAGGAGCAAGTCTCCATGGTCATGACACAAGTCAGTACATGAAATTTTAACAGGAAAGTAGTAATAAATAAAATGAAACCCATAGAAATCCCATAAAGACAACAAGTCTATGCCTAAGTAAATACAATTGACAACAAAACACCAGAATTAACTCAATTTTTCTAGGAGTTCCTTGATGAACAGAAACAGTGAGCCTGAAGAAACACTTCAGTTTAGGAATTGTGTCGATTATTACTAAAACTTTTTACTTCTTGTGACAGCTCATTTAAATCAGATGCAGCAGAGTACTGCACATATTTCTGCACAAGAGTCAAGGAGGTGTGATCCAAATGCAGATTCAATTACTGCCTCATTAACTGAGTAAAAGCTGCTAACTCTTATGAATAAGCTGATATTGTTGTCTTTCTAACAGAAAGCAACTTTCAAAAAGCATGATAAATGTGTTGAGGGAAACTTTCTGTTTATTGTCCAAGTTATCAGCATTACAAATATCCTGCAACTGCTGTGCCTTAATGAGGTTTAAAAAGGCCACTATAATAACTGGATTAACTTTTCTAAATAGTCTATAATTTAACACCTGTTTGAACAGAAAAAACCTCTTACACTTAAAATCTATGAATGCTTGCTTTGTGTGACCTGCTCATCATCACCATCTCCAAAGAGCAACGAAACGTCTAAACTGTAGAGAAACAGGAAAGAGAGTTGAAAAAAGTTGCCAGGTCTAGATGTGGTACCAATTCAGTTTTACAAAGATTACTTTGTAGCATTGGCCCCTTACTTAGCTTGCATTTATCGTGAATAAGAGAAATTAGGGTCTGTATAGATGCATACAAGCATTCATTTTCTCCTCATTCTATATGAGAGTAGAACATGAAAGCAAGTAACTACTAGTGGTACTAGATACACACTGCCATGTACCTTTGGGTGGATTGAGAAGTATGTATGTCGATGTAGACATCAAAACTAGTTAACTACAAATAAACACATTACAATTGAACTGTTTACTTTCATTCTAAATTAACCCAAGCCTTTAAAAGTTACATTATGAGTATTTTATTGACTCTCAATGATCATCATATTGGTATTTTCACTCTGTAACAGAGTGTGCGCTGATATTTAACTTCTTGGTGTATTAAAACTGTGTGGCAGAACTGGGATTCGAACCTGGGAACTTTGCTTTTTGGGGTAAGCACTCTACTGACAGCTACCTGGCATATTGTGGGATAGCTCAGTCAGCAGCACGATAACCTGTGGAAGGCAAAGGTCCCAGGTTCGAGTATCGGTTCCAGGACACAGTTTTAATCAGCTAGGAAGTTTAACTCAATGAACAGTTTGAAATGCACTTAACATTAGTAAAGGAGTATTTTCGTTGTTTTTAATGAGGAAATGCTAATTTCATTACTTAATTGACAAAATGATAATTGTTTTGAAATTACTGTGAGCAAAATGCTAATAGCACGAATGCTCACAGAGTAAAGGAAATTGCAGCAATGTTCTCAAAATCTCTATTATTACTTATAGACCTTGACTAACTGCTACAATGTCTACTGAAGAAAAAGTTTCAAGACAAGTTCCTCTCCTCTTTTATTTTTAGATTTATTTATTCTTTTCCTTTATTTGCAGACAATAATAAGAAAAATACTTTTGGGAGTGTCAGTGGCAGTGGCAGTAGTAATAATAATAACATAATAACAATAATAATAATGATAATAATAATAACAACTACAACTACGACTTGGAAAGTAACCGTTACACAAAAACAAATGTCATGTCAGGTCTACTAAATATATTTACTATGTTAAACTTAATATGCTAATGAATCATAATGCAAGTAAAGTTATTTCAAATATCAGACATCCCATTTAAAAGTTATTTCAAGAAAGGCACGCATTCTTCTGTCCAAAAAATACATTAGTTGAGTTTGAAAAGATATCAGTCAGATTGACAAATAAAACATCTGGAAAAAAAGATGAAAAAGTGAGCTTTTTCATTTGGTTTTCCTTCCTTTCATTTGGTTTTCCTTCCTTTCATTTGGTTTTCCAATATGCAGTATAGTCAACTGCTGAGTAACCAAATTGCATGCATTACATGAATCACCAGTGGTTTCATTTTGAATGTTTCCTTTTCTCCTGAAGTTTGGCGGCTTTTTTCTTCATATTCGCTATCCTTTTGTCTGCAGATATAACATTTATTTTTGGAACGACAGATGATTTAGATGAAGACCCAGATGCTGTAGTAGTACTAGCAGCAGTAGAAGTCACTGCAGTAATAGAATTAATATTAGAATCAGAGGTTCCAGATGAAGATTGTCCTGACATCTGCTTGGAAATAGAAGCTGAGGCAGAAGAAGAACCTGAAACGAGAAAGGGAAAACAGAGAGAAAAAGCCCTATATTTTGTCCTTATATTTAAGGTTTACAAATAACAACATAACATACAATTATCACATACATCACATTTTATTAGTAATGCAGCAGGTATACTACACATCAGATACAAAATACATCTGTTAAACTTGGTCCCGATAACTTGTTCCAAGTGTGATGGCACACATATGTTCAAGTATAATAGCTTTTCTGGAGACTAGAAATCTACTCTGTGATCGTGATCGTGTGAAACCCAGATCTCACTATTTGTCCACGAGACTCAGAGGGCCGTAGACACGGGTTCCCAGATAGATGCCGTGTTTCTCGGCTTTTGCAAGGTGTTTGATACAGTTCCTCACAGTCGTTTAATGAACAAAGTAAGAGCATATGGACTATCAGACCAACTGTGTGATTGGATTGAAGAGTTCCTAGATAATAGTCAAGTTACTTCAAAATATAAGGGATGGTGAGCGGTATTCAAGCAGTGAGTTAACAAGTGTATTGTAACCTACTTCCTTTGTTTTTAGACTGCATTTCATTAAGATTCTTCCAATGAATCTGTCTGGCATCTGCTTTACCGGCAATTAATTTTATATGGTCATTCCATTTTGAATCACTCCTAATGCCTACTCCGATAATTTATGGAATTAACTGCTTCCAGTTGCTGACCTGTAGCTAAATGATAAAGGATCTTTCTTTCTTTGTATTCGTAGCACATTATACTTGTCTACATTGAGATTCAGTTGCCATTCCATGTGCTACCCATCACTTTGTTGCAGATCCTCCTGCATTTCAATACAATTTTCCATTCATACAACCTCTCAATATATTCATCCTGTATATTGTGAATAGCAACGGTTCCATGACACTCCCCTTACTTTGGAAGACTCCTCTCTATTGAAAATGACATACTGCATTCTATTATAGTGTAACCAAATGGAGAACAAATGTAGTCCTAATAAATAAAGCAAACAGGCCCTAAGTCAAAGGGAATAAGGCACAATTTTTAATTTATTTCAGTGGTACAACATGATGCTTTTACATGATATCTGCAGCTTCAACTATAAAAATTCAATGATTAATAAATAATTTCATTGTTAGTAGATGGTGTGCTAAAAGAGTCTGCTTTCTTGAACATTCAAATTTATTTCACAAGACAAATTGATGCTTTCGCAAAATGATCTAATTGATTTCATGTGACGATACCATTTAATTGGGTTCAGCTCAAATATCCTCCACTTTAGAAGTCTTAAAACTTTGCTGGAGATTAATAAAAATATTTTGAAAGCTAACTGTAAAGATCAGCCTTCTTTTTTTGGTGTCCATAATGAATAGATTATGGCCAGCCTTACAGAATAGTTTTAGTGTGCAAACTGTGAAGGAAATACTACAACAAGAACTAATTATCAAAATACTTCACGTGTTTATTATGTCAATCTGTGTGAAAACACCAGAATCTGAATGATATACATTCTGCTACAAAATATTATTGAGAGAGAAATAAGTAAACTGCATAAGTAGTAGCAGTAGTAGTAGTAATAATAATAATAATAATTCCTGCACTTCAGATATTTATATACTCTATGCTGCACTGTGTGATTACCACAGTTGCTTCTTATTATTCACCAAATCACACAGTGGACTGGCAGGACTGAACAAACTAAGTGGTTCTCTGTGTAGCAACAATGAGTAGCTTGCACATATATTTATACATTTTAATACCTGCAGTGCCTATTAGCAGCTAAACTCCAGCAGTGTATTTCTTTCAGTGCATTTTTCCTATATAAAAATTTTCTGGGTATATCTAAAATTGGAACATTCTAAAGCAAAAGAGACAGTCATACTGATTGTTCCATAATCTGCTCATTCATTGGATGTATATGGGATGTAGGCACTTATCAAAACACTTATTATTACTCTCTGGCTGTCACTAATTAAAAGAAATATAGCTCTGTATTGAAGTGCTGTGGCACAAGATGCACCAAGAACATTTGCAGTACAACAATGTGTAAATGGCATGCAATTTTTACTGAAGCTCTTAATAGCTTCAACAAATATGACTCCTTTTCTACCTGGAAGGAAAGGGAGAGGGAGAGGGAGAGAGTGTGTTTCCAATTTTGATTTTCACACAGAAAAGCATATTTACCACACTTTTAACTGATCTTAAAATTACCTCCAAAGGATTTGTTCCCTTGAGAAAATGAAGATACCAGATTAGACTTTCCTCCTGTACCAATGTATGCCTGTTTATTGGAATGATGGGCTGCCTGAATACTTGTTGCTAATCCAGCCATTCCCGTAGCACCTTGTGAGGCAATTTTGTTGTTTGCCGAATGATTTGGCATCTGGAAAGGCTATAAAGTGAGAAATTAGAACAGGTTCTCAGGTATACATATATGCAGGACTACTACAGTTAATTGAATATCAAATAACAGTTCTGTTATATCAACAATAAAAGTCACAATACATTTCAGTAGCAGAATATATAAATTAAATACATGGATTAGTAGATGAGGAATACATAAATACATGGATTAGTAGATAAGGACAATTTCACAACTGTTTCTCCCAATGTTCTACATATATTGCTTCAAGTATAACAGTTTTCATTCAAACATAAATTTTTCCCCAATACCTCAAACTCTACAGAAATTTGGAAAGTAAAAACTTTACTCCTAAAGGAGACTATCTAGCAAAAAGCAGAAGCACTAAGTGGTTGACAGTAACAAATAAATAGGAAGAATACTTGCTAGCTGTCAATAGCCAATGTATCATTTTAAATCCTATTCTTGTGTTTATTAGGGCATAAGGATTACTGAAATTTCTGCATTATAAATTCTTCATTGAGCCGAAAGAAGAAAGCTGATACAATGTTAGGGTTACAGTAGAAGAGATGAGCATATCAACATACATACCAATGAAATGGAACAATAATGTATTTAAAACTGGTTCGATGACACATTGTATTGCATGAATTCAATGGCTTTTGGCAATAAGGCACTAACTTCAGAATATCTGTTCTGACTTTGTACAGTCAAAATATCCTACAGAAATGTAAATGTTTGTAATTCTTATGGGACCAAACTATGTTGGTCATCAGTCACGGCAATGACAGAGGTGATAAAGATGTCAGTACTACCACAGCTGGCCTAATTATAAAGAGTCACTTCTATGTTTCAATAATGCTTTGTCAGTTTTTGTACACTTACTGCAAATTAGGTTGATCTGAGAGGAACTCGTTAAGTCTGATGCCTTCACTGTAGAACGAGTAGCATCCTGAGATAAGTGTTTAAAAGTATTCAGAAATTATATAAATTTTATTCTTCAGTCTTTCAGACATGGTAACAAAGTTCATTTTTCATCAAAGAATAAACTTATAGAATCATATATATTGTCTTATTTTTCCTTTATCATGTCAGAGCACATGTTAATAAAAATAAATTGTTAGATTATGAGCATTGCGTCATTTTATGCAGCTTCTGAGTTAATGTGAGAAAGATATAACAAAATGCAATGATGTTAACTGTTAAAGAATTAATATATACAGAGTGTAATTATGGCTGCTCAACTAAGACATTCACTCTACCTTCATCGTTCAACATAACAGACTTGAACAATGGCATCAGATAAGACAAGTGGTAAGACTGTCAGAGTGATGGGCAGCAATAAGGAAGCAATGTCGAAGACCAAGAGGGATGATGAGAAAAATATAGAAAGGCCAAAGTTGGTGAGACGTAAGAGCAGATGTGGAATTAGCTCAACGAGAATGGGATGAGCAAATGCAAACTGAGAATAGTATCTACAGAATGTATTCATGGAGGGTCACATAATGAATATATGTGTTTCAATGATAATTTCCAGTCCCAAGAAGTAGCGGTTTAATAATACAAATGTACAGTGGAAACACACACACACACACACACACACACACACACACACACACACACACACACGTGTTCCAGCCATATACGGGAATAAGCCAAACAAATATGTCTTAACAACGATAACACAAACACACACCTTCAGCATCCTGATATATGGAGTACAACAAAATGTACACAGATACACAAATGTACACACTTGTAACCCTGTCAAGGAGATAGGGAGGGAGGGATATAGGGGAGGCGGGCGGGAAGGGAAAGAGAGCGAGAGAGAGAGAGGGGGGGAAGGGGCGCGGAGAGCGAGAGGAGAGGAGAGGAGAGGAAGAGCGAGAGGAGAGGAGAGAAGAGGAAGAGCGAGGGGGAGCGGAGAGCGAGAGGGGAGTGCGTGGGGGGGGGGCGGAGAGCGAGAGGGGAGTGCGTGGGGGGGGGGGGGAGCGGAGAGCGAGAGGGGAGTGCGTGGGGGGGGGGGGAGCGGAGAGCGAGAGGGGAGTGCGTGGGGGGGGGGGGGAGCGGAGAGCGAGAGGGGAGTGCGTGGGGGGGGGGGGGGAGCGGAGAGCGAGAGGGGAGTGCGTGGGGGGGGGGGAGCGGAGAGCGAGAGGGGAGTGCGTGGGGGGGGGGAGCGGAGAGCGAGAGGGGAGTGCGTGGGGGGGGGGGGAGCGGAGAGCGAGAGGGGAGTGCGTGGGGGGGGGAGCGGAGAGCGAGAGGGGAGTGCGTGGGGGGGGGGGAGCGGAGAGCGAGAGGGGAGTGCGTGGGGGGGGCGGGCGGGCGGAGAGCGAGAGGGGAGTGCGTGGGGGGGGCGGGCGGGCGGAGAGCGAGAGGGGAGTGCGTGGGGGGGGCGGGCGGGCGGAGAGCGAGAGGGGAGTGCGTGGGGGGGGCGGGCGGGCGGAGAGCGAGAGGGGAGTGCGTGGGGGGGGCGGAGAGCGAGAGGGGAGTGCGTGGGGGGAGGCGGAGAGCGAGAGGGGAGTGCGTGGGGGGGGGGGGGCGGAGAGCGAGAGGCGAGATCGTGTGGGGGGGGGGGGCGGAGAGCGAGAGGCGAGATCGTGTGGGGGGGGGGGGCGGAGAGCGAGAGGCGAGATCGTGTGGGGGGGGGGGCGGAGAGCGAGAGGCGAGATCGTGTGGGGGGGGGGCGGAGAGCGAGAGGCGAGATCGTGTGGGGGGGGGGGGCGGAGAGCGAGAGGCGAGATCGTGTGGGGGGGGGGGGGCGGAGAGCGAGAGGCGAGATCGTGTGGGGGGGGGGGGGGGCGGAGAGCGAGAGGCGAGATCGTGTGGGGGGGGGGGGCGGAGAGCGAGAGGCGAGATCGTGTGGGGGGGGCGGAGAGCGAGAGGCGAGATCGTGTGGGGGGGGGCGGAGAGCGAGAGGCGAGATCGTGTGGGAGGGGGGGCGGAGAGCGAGAGGCGAGATCGTGTGGGAGGGGGGGCGGAGAGCGAGAGGCGAGATCGTGTGGGAGGGGGGGGCGGAGAGCGAGAGGCGAGATCGTGTGGGAGGGGGGGCGGAGAGCGAGAGGCGAGATCGTGTGGGAGGGGGGGCGGAGAGCGAGAGGCGAGATCGTGTGGGGGGGGGGGGCGGAGAGCGAGAGGCGAGATCGTGTGGGGGGGGGGCGGAGAGCGAGAGGCGAGATCGTGTGGGGGGGGGGGGGCGGAGAGCGAGAAGGGAGAGGGGGGCAGCAGAGGGGAGGGGGGGGAAGAGAGGATTTCTGGTCAGGTGAGTACAGGATTAAAGGTAAAACGGTCAACAATCCGAAGATTGGTTTGAACACCACAGTGCTTTACGAGGCATGGTCCTGTTTGGAGGTGGTATGCCATTGCCTTCCTCCGACCTACGAACTGACTTACCCAGTCAGTTGTAGGGGGACCTACTGTTTAACATGGGTTCCGAACCACAGTACTACTCGGTATTTTTCACGTGAGCAATACTGCCACAGGTGAAAGAAGTGGAATGTGACATAAAAATCCTAGGACCTAGTGGGGATCGAACCCGCGACCTTTGGATTTGTAGTCAGGCACTCTACCACTGAGCAACCGAGGCGCACAATTACAGGATTATAAATACAAAATTAGTTGGGGGTATTAAAGGAGTAGCTCTGATAATGAATAAGAAAATAGGAATGCGGATATACTACTATGAGCAGCGCAGTAATCACTTTATCATAGTCAAGATAGTTACTAATACTTTCACTGTGGCTGACGCTTATAAGCGTCAGCGCTCACGGTAGGATAGTGTCAGCCGCAGCGAACGTGCTAAGCCAACACTGACCACAGTAGTACAGGTCTATATGTCAACTACCTCTGCCAATGACAAGGAGAGCTCAGAAATTTATAAGGATTGTTGTTGTTGTTGTTGTGGTCTTCAGTCCAGAGACTGGTTTGATGCAGCTCTCCACCCTACTCTATCCTGAGCAAGCCTTTTCATCTCCTCATAAGAACGACAACCCACATCCACTTGAATCTGCTTACTATACGCGTCTCTTGGTCTCCCTCTGCGATTTTTACCCCACACACTTCCCTCCAACGCTAATTTCACAATTCCTTGATGTCTAAGAATGTGTCCTACCAACCTATCCCTTCTTTTAGTCAAGCTATGCCAGAAATTTCTTTTCTCCCCAATTCGGTTCAGTACCTCCTCATTAGTTACGCGATCCACCCACCTAATCTTCAGCATTCTTCTGTAGCACCACATTTCAAAAGCCTCTATCCTCTTTCTGTCCACACTGCTTATCGACCATGTTTCACTCCCATACAAGGCAACACTCCATACAAATGCCTTCAGAAAGGACTTCCTTAGCCTTAAATCAATATTCGATGTTAACAAATTTCTCTTTTTCAAAAACGCCTTTCTACCCATTGCCATTCTGCATTTTATATCCTCTGTACTGCGCCCATCACATGTTATTTTACTGCCCAAGTAACAAAACTCATCTACCTCCTTTATTGTTTCGTTACCTAATCTAATTCCTTCAGCATCACCTGATTTTCTTACACTGCACTCCATTACCCTAGTTTTACTCTTGTTAATGTTCATCTTATATGCACCTTTCAGCACACTGTCCATTCCGTTCAATTGCTCTTCCAGGTCCTTTGCTGTAACTGACAGAATTACTATGTCGTCGGCAAAATGCAATGTTTTTAATTCTTCACCCTGAACTTTAATTCCTTCTCCAAATTTCTCCTTGCTTTCCTTTATAGCTTGCTCAATGTACAAATTGAACAACATTGGGGAAAGGCTACAACCCTGTCTTACTCCCTTTCCAACCACTGCATCCCTTTCATGCCCTTCAACTTTGACAACCGCTGTCTGGTTTTTGTACAAGTTGTAAATAACCTTACGCTCCCTATATTTTACTCCTGCTTGCTTCAGAACTTGAAAGAGTTTATTCCAATCAACATTGTCAAAAGCCTTCTCCAAATCTACAAAAGCTAGAAATGTTGGTTTGTCTTTTCTTAATCTATCTTCTAGGATAAGCCGTAAAGTGAGTGTTGCCTCCCGTGTTCCTACATTTCTCCTGAACCCAAACTGATCTTCCCTGAGGTCGGCTTCTACCAGCTTTTCCATCCTTCTGTATATAATTCGTGTTAATATTTTGCAACCATGACTTATTAAACTGATGGTTCTGTAGTTTTCACACCTGTCTGCACCTGCTTTCTTTGGAATGGGTATTATTACATTTTTCTTAAAGTCTGAGGGTATTTCGCCTGTCTCATACATCCTAGACACCAGTTCAAATAGTTTTGTCATGGCTGGCTCTCCCAGAGACTTCAGTAGCTCTGACGGGATATCATCTACTCCAGGGGCCTTGTTTCGACTTCGAATATAAAGGAAATTATTCAGACCATTGAAGAGAGAACTTAATTGTGATGGGAGACAAATTCGGTAGTAGGAAAAGGAAGGGGAGGAACAAAGTAGGTGAATATGGACTGGGGAAAAGGAATGAAAGAGGAAGCCATCTGGTTGAATTTTGCATGGAACATAATTTAATCATAACAAACTGTAAGACATACCCAGGGGCAGATACAGACTCCGATCTTATCTTATTGGTTATGAACTGTAGGCTGAAACTGGGAAAAATGCAGAAAGGCAGGATAATAAGATGGGACCTGGATAAATTGAAGTAACCTGAAGTTCTTGAGAATTTCAGAAGCAGCTAGGCAACAATTGACACAAATAGGGGGAAATAAAAGAGTAGAAGAGGAATGGGTAGCTTGGAGAGATGAAATAGTGAAGGCAGAAGAGGACAAAATAGTTAGAAAGGAATTATGTACAAAAAATCCTTGGCTATAACAGGAAACACTTCATTTAATTGATGAAAGGAGAAAATTAAAAATGTGCAGTAAATTAAACAAGCAAAATGGAGTACAGACGACTAAGAAATGAGATTGATAGGAAGTGCAAAATAGCTAAGCAGGAGTGGCTAGAAGGCAAATGCAACGATGTAGAAGAATGTATAAATAGAGGAAAAGTAGATACCATCTACAGGGAAATAAGAGACATTGGAGACAAGAAAAGCAGCTGAATAAATATAAAGAACTTGGATGGAAAACCAGTTCTGAGTAAAGAAGGGAAAGCTGAAAGGTGGAAAGACTATATAGATGGGATCTATAAAGGACATGAACTTAGAGACAATATTGTAGAAAGGGAAGAGGAAGTAGATGAAGATGAAATAGACACTATACTGAGAGATGAATTTGATAGTGCACTGAAAGACTTAAGTCAAAACCAGGCCACTGGAGTGGACGACATTCCCTCAGAACTACTGAAGTCTCTGGGAGAGCCAGCCATGACAAAACTACAAGGCGTGTTTTTTAAGTAAGTACCAAGTACTGCTTTGAAATTTAAAAGTATTTGTCCTAAGGTATCTCAATAATTTTATTTTTACATGAAATCCTGTACCTTAATCTACTTTTCTACATAATTTCTGTCAATATTGAGGGACTTGTCATAACATTGTACCAGTTGTTGAATACTTTCCTCATAGAAGTCTGCTGCCCGACTTGTTAACCACTGCATCACAACTGTTTTGACTTCATCATCATCTTGCTCGGTCACAATGCCATACAAAACACTATGAGAAACATTAAGAGTGTCATCCCGTAAGGAGGAAATCATAAAGAGAGTGTTTTCTCTCACCTTATGCACCAAACTTTCATTAACAACCGAAGGATGCTCACTCCGTTGTTCATCATGCACATTTGTGTGTCCATCTTTAAATGCTCTCACCCACTTTTTACATTCATCTTACGATGAATATCAATCACTTTTAGGCCTTTAGCATTAAGAAATCTTTTAACAGCCCATACTTCACAGTCGGCGGGATTCACGATTATCGGAGGATCTTAAACACTCAGTACACAATGTAAACAAGAAGAATCAGACTTTAATAGTGTCAGTGTGTAGACAACAGATGTAGGTACCCAGTGCACATAAAATTATTGGGTTATCTTAGCATGTCTTTTTTTTTAAATTTTGAAATGGTACTTACTTAAAAAGCATGCTGTAGAGCTAAGACTTTTCACAGACCAGCACAAAGATGCCGTGAACTACATGGCCAGTCTTTAGCACAGATAGAGTGGGCATAAATAAAATAATTGTTAAATTTCTGATGACAGATTCCAATATAATGAAAAATGATGATTTGTTTGAAGTATTACAAAGTTAGGTCCGATTAATATTCGATAAGTTGGTAATTAGCATTTGCTTGCCGGACCAGAGGACCATCGTCTCGTGGGAAGGAAATAATTTTCTGTGTCCTGTATTAATTAATATATTAAATTGGCAAGATGGTGAACAGCCATAAAGGCTACCGGAGCTGTTTATTTCAAACATAGAGAGCCAACGTCTTCGTAGGACACTTCTGTTCCTGCCGTCTTTGACGAGTTGCCGCCAAGACAGGCTGCCACGCTAGGAGTTGTGAAACCGGGCCTTGTTGGCCAGAACGAACTCTGACTATACTCTGGGTCAGGTTGGTAATTTTGCCAGCGGAAGAATCAGCGGTGCGAAACTCGCGTTAAAGAAAACTGGTGTGAGCGATGTGGCCGCTCTCAGCATATCAGGTGATAGGCCGACCAAGATGCTTTTCCTTTAGTTTTTGTGCCGGCCCTGTTTCGGGCTCAGTCTCCTGTTTTTATGACCAACGGAAATTTTCATGAAACTCGATATGCTCTCTTTCTCTCCATTAAAGGCGGGTCAAACTATTTGAATGTGCTTTATTTTCAATGTTTGCTCTCTATTGTACATCTTGTCCTATAGCAAGAATCAGAAACCATTTAATAAGATGTAACAGGCTACCTTGTAATTCTATATGCTACTTTCGGAATACAAAGATTATTTCAATGACTATCCGACTTCTTGTCTGTAGCATTCCTTTGTTGCTATCATTTTTATTCATTTACAAAATAATAGAAACTCCTGCTGGAAGAGAGGAGGTCCAATGTTGGGAACGGTCTTAGCAACAGAAGATTAACAGGTAAGTCACCGATTAATTAGGAAGTGAAATTCAGGCAGATTGATTTAAGTTATAATCTCATTTCTTTCTTCCCACAACCAACCATAGGAAGAGACAGGCGCTACAATGCCTCCTATTTCATCTGGTGAATAAGATGTATGAGACAGTGGAAAAACCCTCACACTAAGAAAAATGTAATAATCCCATTCCAAAGAAAGCAGGTGCAGACGTGTGTGAAAATTACAGAACCATAATTTTAATAATTCATGATTGCAAAATTTTAACACACTATATTTAGGGAAGGATGGAAAAGCTGGTAGAAGCTGACCTCAAGGAAGATCAGTTTGGATTCAGGAGAGATGTAAGAACATGGGAGGCAGTGCTCACTTTACCTCTTATCTTAGAAGATAGATTAAGGAAAGGCAAACCTAATTTCTAGTTTTTGTAGATTTGGAGAAAGCTTTTGACAATATTGATTGGAATACATTCTCTCAAACTCTGAAATCAGCAGGAGTAAAATATAGGGTACAGAAGGTTATTCACAAAATAGACACCAGTTATCAGAGTTGAAGGGCATGAAAGGGATCCAGAGGTTGGGATGGGAGTAAGACAGAATTGTAGCCTTTCTACAATGTTATTCAATTTGTACATTGAGCAAGCTATAAAGGAAAGCAAGGACAGTTTGGGGAAGGAATTAAATTTCAAGGTGAAGAAATAAAAACATTACACTTTGCTGATGACATTGTAATTCTGCCAGAGGCAGCAAAGGACCTGGAAGAGCAGTTGAATGGAAAGGACAGTGTGTTGAAAGGTGCATTTAAAACGAACATTAACAAGAGCAAAACAAGGGTAATGGAATGCAGTCTTAGAAAATCAGGTGATGCTGAAGAAATAGGATTAGGTAACAAAAAAATAAAAAATAAAAAAAACAAAGGTGGTAGATTAGTTTTGTTACTTGGGCAGTAAATTAACATATGATGATCGCAGTACAGAGGATATGAAATGCAGAATAGCAATGGTAAGAAAAGTGTTGTTGATAAAGAGAAATTAGTTAACATCAAATATTAATTTAAGCGTAAGGATGTGCTTTCTGCAGGCATTTGTGTGGAGTGTTGACTTGTATGGGAGTAGCCCACAACTGGTTCACCTCTTACTTTAATAATAGACAATAGAAGGTAATTCTCCGCAGTGTAGAAAATGGCTATGACGTGCATTCCCTATAGGGCACAATTAAGTATGGGGTGCCCCAGGGGTTGGTTGTGGGACCATTGCTGTTTCTTATTTATATAAATAAATAAATAAATAAAGTGAAACATACTGCCGGCCACGGTGGCCGAGGTGACTGAGGCGCTCCAGTCACGGTCAGCATGGCCACTACGGTCGGGGGTTCGAATCCCCCCTCGGGCATGGATATTTGTGCCGTCCTAGTTTGTAAGTAGTTCATAAGTAGTTTGTAAGTTTAGGGACTGATGACCCCGTAGTTAAGTCCCATAAGCTTAACAAACATTTGAACATTTGAAACATACGAAACAGTTCAGACAGGAAGTATATAGAGGCTTTTGAAATGTGGTGCTCAGAAGAATGCTGAAGATTAGGTGGGTGGATCGCGTAACTAATGAGGTGGTGCTGAACAGAATTGGGGAGAAAAGGAATTTCTGGCATGCCTTAACTAAAAGAAGGAATTGATTGGTAGGACACATTTTTAGACATCAACAAATTGTGAATTTAGCATTGGAGGGAAGCATTTGGGGTAAAAAAATCACAGAGGGTGACCAAGAAGGTTTTTTTTTTTTTTTTTGCGGTTTTAGGGCGCACAACTTTTAAGGTCATTAGCATCCAGATCGGAACAGAGATTTGCTAGATCTCTAAAAAATTGATAACCACCAGATAGAGTATCAAGAGAAGGCTAAAAACGAAAGATAAAAAACAATGAAAAGGGTTAAATATCCTTTGATAATTTGGTCATGTTGATAAAACGCAAAGTCTAGCAGCTGCTCGTGTGTCATCAGCTAAAAGTTCCTCCAGAGTAGACGGAAAGTGAAGGGCTACATGGAGATGATTAAAATTAACACAAGACAGTAAAACATGTCGCACCGTCAGCAATTCACCGCAGGAGCATAGCGGTGCAGGGTCGGTGGTTAGCATATGACAGTGGCTGAAACAGCAGTGACCGATCCGCAACCGGGCCAGGATGACCACCTCTCGCCAAGAGGGGGCGTGAGGAGGTCCTCCAAGCGGTCAGGATCGGTTTTACAGTTCTCAATTTATTGTCGTGGAGCGAGAACCACAGACTGTGCCAGGACGTCACAATACTCCGGCGAAGAGCCCGTTGAACATCTTCTGATGGGGCGCAGAAAGTAGCCATGCAAGGCAAAAGAGCTGCTGCATTGGCTGCAATGTCGGCGTGACCAAGAGATGAATACAGTAAGCAGATTCAAACGGATGTAGGTTGCCGTTCGTATGAGGAGATGAAGAGGCTTGCTCAGGATAGAGTAGGGTGGAGAGCTGCATCAAGCCAGTCTCTGGTCTGAATACCACAACAACAACAACAAAACTGCACCTGTTCCTTTCTGTAACTGGGTTATGTATTGATCTCACTGTCGGTTGCAAGACTTTCCCAACCTGCACATTGGACATGCTCATCTGTTTCTCTGTCGAAAGTAGATTCTTTTTTAATACAAAGACAGCACTATGTGTTCCATATTGCATTTGTCAGGATATAGACAGTTGTTATATCCTATTAGCTGCCCTTGCATGAACTTAATCATTGACAACGTGCCTATGCAATAAAGATTATTCCTGATATATGGCAACACTGAGTTCAGATAACGATATATACCCTAGCTGTAATGTCTGGCTCTTTGACTTGGTCATTTATCAAGGAAATTATGTTCTGCTTGCAGATGAACAAACAAATGATTCAGTGTCTAGAACTGTTAATTGTTTAGTGCATGACTAACAACCTGTTTACTTATAGGCCAGTTTATGTGAAATGTCTAGTATGTAGGAGGTTGGATTCTTTGCAATATAAAACAGACTTCAACATTGTGTGTATACTAGTTATACTGTGATCATATCCCAGATAAAACTGTTTTGCCCCCTCTTGATCCCATTTAATATATCTGTCTTTCTAAAAGAGAAACTAATTACCATCTTACATTTCATTGTGCAATTGTATCATTCTTACTAGTGCTCTAGCTTCCTTATTTTGCGACTTACCTTGGCTGTATTCTATACCAAGAGTTATATCTTTCTGTTTCACCTTTATCCCTTTTTGTGCCCCTTTAAACACAACCATGCTTTCATACCCATTCTGTTTCGAAGTAGAAAATGAGACCTACTCCCAGTTAGAATCCAATCACATAAAATTACCTAGAGTCTACAGGATAAGACCCTCCTCCCTCTCCACTATTTGATCCTATAACATCTTCCATATCTAATTTGACCTCAATTTTCCACACCAACCTCAAAAACTGGTCTCTCAGCCTTGACAGAGAGAAGCACACCAATCTGGTACAGACATGCTCAAGATACCACAGCTTCCATCTGCTACATACATCCTCTGCACACACAACACAGAGGCAAATATGCTGCACAGTTGTCAGCCTAGTCTCTAAAAATATAAGTGTTGCAGAATTTTCAGTTCTGTTCAAAGGTCTCATCCTCACTGAACATAATCCACTAAGGCCAACATAAAACAGGGCCAAAACTCCTCTGTACCTGTATTCAAATGTGTGGCCTATAACCAACTCCCTGGTGACCAACAATATCATCACCTCCAAGCAATATAAAAGTACTGTATTATGTTTACCCTGTAATGATATTCACCTCCCCCCACCTTCCTTCCAACCATCCATCCATCCATCCATCACTGCCACCTACCTTTTCTGTTCTTTTGAATACAAGAGATGGTGTAGATTCAGCTTTCAATGTCTTAACAGCTGTAACAGGTTCTTTCACAGCTGGTTTTGGTGCAGCATGTGGCTTAGATGCCTGAAATAGAAAGAGTGCATCAGTGTGATATAAGAGAGGTGTTACTTCATTAAAAGATTTATCTTCATCGTGCTCTGAATATATAGTGAAGCATAAACTGCACATGACATTTTGTACCAAAAAAAAGCATAATTTAAAGTAAACATCATACTAGGCCTTATGTAGGCTGACCAGATTTTAAAGAGGAAAAATTGGAACACTTGTGTTTATACTTGGCTACCAAGTACTTCATTACTAAATTTACAAATCATTGTTATCTGCCAATGGGGAGGGCAGGGGGCTGGTAGAACTCTAAAATGCGTAAGATTTGTTGCATGGTTAGGCAGTAAAATACAATGTGTTATTGAAGTTTAGTTTATTATCTGTATTTACAAGTTAAATAATGAAAATAAATTGGAAATACCATAACAAAAAACTTCACCAACAATGGAAGTGCTTTGTAATTTGAATCAAGAGTAATTACAGAAACATTTTGGATTTTGTAATTACTGTAGAAGCATTTGGGGGGGGGGGGGAGGGGGCAAACATTCACAATAACTGCTTCACTTTTAGGCCTTTCTAAAAGTTTTTTTATTCATAAAGTACAGTCATTTGATCAAAAGCTGGGGTTGTGATGGACAGTATGACACACAAACATACATTCTTCAGAAGCCCATTTTCAGTCAGGAATTTCTTGAGTGTTTCTCTTAAAAACAGATTAATCTGTTTGCTGCTTGTAGATATTTATGACGCTTCACTGTGATTCTTCTTTTAGAGGTAATTATGTATGTCATTTCTCCTGCCCTGACTTAACGAAAACACCAATCCACTACAGTACTCTCAACTTTATCGTTCACATCCTTTAAGAAATGGAAATTCTTTCTTCAATGTTTCATTAAATGAAAACTTCTGCTTTGGCATTTTCACCAGAAACCACACCAAGTTTAAAATTCACATTTTTTACCTATTACTACCAATAGTAGGTAGTAACTGCGACCTGCTGACTTTCACTTCTAAGTTAGAACTGTTCTCCAGTGTTCCAAGAGCATATAGTCTTGAAAATTTTGTTACTCTGTGAGTTTAAGCTGCCAACAATGCACAGATGTTTCATTTGACTGCATATTGATAGGGCAAGTGTGCATACATACCAAACAATATTCAATAAGCATTTGCTAACTGGTGTTCCTAGGTTTCGCTTTTACTTATTTTTCATAAATATTATATTAAATGAAAAATAATATTGCACACATTTCATTTCTTGATTGAAAACGAGGGCAAGTATGTGTCTCAAATGATTTTCTCAGGATACTAGGAAATTTATGTGGAAACAAGGATGGTCCTGCCAAACTAGGACATCTGGTCAGCCTAGCCTCATGGCCTACAACATTGACTTTGTAGCTTACTGTTTCAAATATGTTCAAATGTCTGTAAATCTATCGGACCAAACTGCGTGGTCATCAGTCTGTAGCTTACAAACTAATTAAACCTAGGTAAACTAACCTACGGACAGAAACACACACACCCATGCCCCAGGGAGGACTTTAACCTCCACGGCGAGCAACCGCGCGCTCCGCAGCGTGGTGCTTTAGACCGCTCGGCTACTCCACTGCGGCAGCTTACTGTTTCACTCTGTTAAGAGTCACCCATGAATTATAAGGAAACTTGTGCAAGTGCTGTGTCTTAAAATTTGAATATTATGTAGGCAATGAATGATTTAAGTACATGGAGTTTTGCTCATCTGTATCGCTCATGGATGAGATTTGCAATAATGTCAGAATCTGACTGTTATACATACACATAGACAAACATAGATACATATATACAAAAATCATTGATTTAATCTAAAGGAGACTTACTTATATAAGAAATATTGTATAATTATGTGTCAAAAACAGAAATTCATTTACATTTACAACCAGCAGTACAAGCTTACAGAATTTTTAAATGATGGGAGTTCTTTTTTTGGATGGTAATACTATAACTGAAACAGTTGAGCAGTTAAACCGGAAACCCACGCGCAATGGAAATATTCTAGACCTTATAGCCAGAAACAGGCCTGACCTTATTAACGATGTCTGTGTAGAGACAGGAATTAGTGATCAAGATATCGTCATAGCGTCGATGGTGACCAAAGTTCATAAACCAATCAAGAAGGCTAGGAGCGTGTTTTTGTTTGGGAAGAGCCGATAAGCAAATGTTACGATCGCAACTTAGAAAATGAATGGGCATCGTTTAATTCCGGGACTATGGATGTAGAGGAATTGTGGACTAAATTTAAGTGCATTGTTAATAAAGGGTTAGAGAAATATGTGCCAGTAAAGATGATTAAGGATGGAAAAGATCCACCGTGGTATAATAATAATGTTAGAAAGCTGCTGAGAAAGCAAAGGCTGTTGCACTCTCAATTCAAAAAAGATCACGCAAATGATGACAAGCAAAAATTAGTAGAGATTCATGCATCTATAAAAAGATCGATGCGCGAAGCATACAATAATTATCACAGCCATACCTTAGCAAAAGATCTTTCCGAGAACCCAAAAAATTCTGGTCCTATGTAAAATTGATAAACGGGTCAAAGCCCACTGTCCAGTCACTCGATCATTCCGGGGCAGTAATAGAAGAAAGCAAACAGAAAGCTGAAGTTCTAAATTTAACCTTTAAGAAATCTGTCACGCAGGAGGACCGCACAAATGTACCGTCATTTGATCAATGTACTAATTCCGAAATGGGGGACATAGCAATAGGTATTTCCAGTGCACAGAAGCAGCTGAGAGCTAAATACGAAAAAGTCTGCTGGTCTGGATGGAATACCAGTTCGGTTTTACAAGGACTATTCAGCGGCATTGGCCCCCTACTTAGCTTGCATTTATCGCAAATCTTTAATTCAGCGCAAAGTTCCTAGTGATTGGAAAAAAGCGCAGGTGACTCCCGTTTATAAGAAAGGAAAGAGAACTGACCCACACAATTACAGGCCAATATCGCTGACATCAGTTTCATGTAGAATTTTAGAGCATATTCTCAGTTCGAATATAGTAAATTTCCCCGGAAAAGCTTCTTTCCATGAATCAGCACGGGTTTAGGAACCATCGTTCATGTGAAACTCAGCTTGCCCTTTTCTCACATGACATCTTGCGAGCCATGGATGAAGGGCAACAGGCAGATTGTGTTTTTCTCGACTTCAAAAAGGCATTCGATGCGGTGCCACACTGCAGACTGCTAACGAAGATACAAGCTTATGGAATAGGTTCACAGATTTGTGACTGGCTGGAAGACTTCCTAAGTAATAGAATGCAGTACGTTGTTCTCGACGGCGAGTGTTCATCAGAGAAGAGTGTATCGTCAGGCGTGCCCCAGGGGAGTGTGATAGGACCGCTATTATTTTCTGTCCATATAAATGATCTGATGGACAGATTAAGTTGTAATTTGTGGCTGTTTGCTGATGATGCTGTGGTGTATGGGAGGGTGTCGTCTGTAACTGACTGTAATAGCATACAGGATGACAGACAAAATTTCTAGCTGGTGCGAAGAATGGCAGCTAGCTCTCAATGTAGAAAAATGTAAGGTGAGTAGAAAAACAATCCCATAATGTTCGAATACAGCATTAGTAGTGAGCTTCTTGATGGAGTCGCGTCGTTCAAATATCTAGGCGTAACATTGCAGAGCTATATGAAATGAAACGAGCATGTAAGGACAGTTGTGAGTAAGGCGGACAGCCGACTTCAGTTTATTGGGAGAATTTTGGGAAGATGTACTTCACCTGTAAAGGAGACCGCATATAAAATGCTTGTACGACCACGTGTTGAGTATTGCTCAAGTGTTTGGGACCTGCAGCAGATCAGTTTAAAGGAAGACAGAGGCGGTTCAGAGGCAAGCAGGTAGATTTGTTACCGGTAGGTTCGACCAATGCGCGAGTGTCACGGAAATGCTCCAGCAACTCAATTTCTGTTAAGTAAATTTAGAGGGCCGGAATTTGAAGCTGAGTAGTATGATCTTGCTGCCGCCTACTTATATTTCGCGTAAAGATCACAAATACAAGACAAGAGAAATTAGGGCTCGTACAGAGGCATATAGGCATTCTTTTTTTCCTCGTTCGATTTGGGAGTGGAATTGGAAAGAAAATACCTAGTAGTGGTACAGTGTACCCTCCGCCACACACGTTACGGTGAATTGCGGAGTATGTATATAGATGTAGATTGCATTTATGTACATGTTTAACACATGATCATGAAATTTGCTTTGTTTCTTGTATTGCAAAAATGTAATGGAGGTTTTTTCTATAAAAAATGCTAATATTTTGTAAAACCATATCCTGCCAGTCAAAAAAATAAATAAATAAAAATAAAAAAAAATTCAAAACAGGAAGTAATAATAATCAGAATACATTACACTTATTGTTTTAATGCTTTGGGTGGTCTACAGAGTCTTCCACTTCAATATAATGTGCAGAATGTTCACACAAACACATGAACATGACAGAAGTCCTCCTTTGGAATGTTGCTAAACAACATGTCACTTTGATTTGAAAGTGTTCATCAACAAAACATTGAACCTTTACATAAATTTCTACATCATGCCACATTGTGGTAGGTTCACCCTGACATCAAGTCTCATCACTGATGGTGATTTTTTTCCATAAAAGGATTTTCTGAGTTTTGTGCTGAGTTAATTGGTACATGGGCAGATCCTAAACTAAGAAATCCAAATTACAAGCAGTCAGCACATTCTGAATCTGTAAAGTAGCCAACACTGTGTCTTTACTTTTCAAAGAGATGAAAGGCTGCACCAAAATCAAAAGAGGCAGAAGCACAAAAAAATTTGTTCTTAAAAAAAGAAAAATGGGAAAACACAAGAATCAATGCTCCATTCATTCATAGTCTGATACAAATTTAATAGTGACTGCATTTTTTCTAGTGGTTGTTTCCCTGAATACTGAGAGAGAAATGGGGAAAAAAGTGTATGGAAAGCCATCCCAGAGCTCCTGATGAATGGTAATTTGAAAATGAACTTTTGTACGTCATTTTGTTTATTACAGATTTCACACAATAAACACTGATAATGTTGGCAAAGCATAAGGAAGCAAAAATTATTATTTTAGGGTTTACTTGTATTATCAGCATTAAATGTTTTCTCTGACTGTGTCATATTAGTGCACCATTTCTATTTACTAGCTTGAACTTTTATAATTGGTGTGTATTGTATCCCACGTCAGCTACTGTAAGTTTATGTTACTCTATTTTGCCCCTCGCATTTTTTTTTTTTTTTCCTCAATGCATTTAACTCCAGAGTACAAAGAGGTTAGTCTATAATGTAAATGAAAGCATACTGTGAAAACTATTGCTGAATGATTGACTTTTGTGAACTAGGACTACTTACATTACACTGAAATCAACATACCGGATGAGTGCTGGGATGCTGTCTCACGAGCAAGATGTCGCATCAGTAAATAATTTAATAGTCACATTAATATGTGGTGCAATGTGTTATGTTCATCAATGTGTGCATCATGCCCATCTTTTGTTTTCAGTGCATGAACAATAAATACAATGTAACAAAGAAAGAGTACAGAAGGAACAGACACTGTATTTACTTTCATTGAAATCAACAACTTCAAATACTGCAACCTGGCTACCATAAACTATATAGCTCTGCACTAAATCTTATAACCGAAGCAGAAAGTCTTGGTATTTCAAACATATCAAAGTAAGTGTTATAGTTTACATATAAAGAAGTGTATGGTAATTACACTTAATAGCCAAAAAATTATGACCACCTACCTACTATCGATATAAATACATACAGGTGATAGCATCATCAACTGACAAAGAATGTCTGCTAGTCAGACACAGGCACAGTGCACGTAATATCAATGAGCACATTGCTCGTGTGTGGAACGGGAAAGGTGCAAAATACGACTCTGACCGAGGGCAGGTTGCGGTGGCAC
The DNA here is from genome assembly GCA_026315105.1 of Locusta migratoria. NCBI lineage: Eukaryota > Metazoa > Arthropoda > Insecta > Orthoptera > Acrididae > Locusta > Locusta migratoria. Next base: position 74,602,795 of record CM048755.1, on the reverse strand, counting down.
AGAGGATTGACACGAGTATTTCAGAAATTGCACGACTTGAGTGTTTTAGTGAATGTCTTCCACAAGTCTTGAAACCAAGGACAAATGACATACAAAACTTGAGGGGTTTGCAGGCCACCCATCACTATAGATGTCCAACGTCAAAGGCTGGGTAGAGTAGCGAAACAGGACAGGTGGCAACCTATGGCAGAACTGAGACTGTAATGCTGTGTCTGAACACACAGTGCACTGAAGACTCCTAATGATGGGCCTTCACAACCAACAGCCCACGCAATGTTAATACCACAAAATCGTCAACTATGACTGAAATGGGCATGTTATCATCACTGGACACTACTGCAGTGGGAGAGCACTGCATGGTCTGACGAATCCACTTACGATTGCCATCATGCCGATGGGAGTGTGTGAATCCGTTATCATCCATGGGAACAGCTGTGGGATGGATACAAGACAGGGGCATCTCAATTATGCTCTGCGGAGCACTCACGTGGACATCCATCACTCTAGTGTAGATTGTGCAAGGGATGATGACGGCCAAGAAGTATTGAGCTCAGGTTGCAGACCTTCTACACCCAATCGTGATGATCGTGTTTCCCAATGGCAGAGACATTTTTCATCAAGATAATGTGCCATGTCACAATGCCAGGAGTGTGACACAGTGGTTCAAGGAACACAATGGTGATTTTCCGGCCCTTCAACTAGCCTGAACACATCTGGGATTTGACTAAATGTGGCATCAGAGCTCATTGCGCCCTTAACGGAATTTATAGAAATTATGTGACAACATGTACATACCTGTTATTACATTGGTGGTCATAATATGTATAATCAATTACAGAAAATCAAAATGTCTAACTAAATTCATTGGAATAAGAAGGGAACCAAGACACTGGTACCAGTGTGGTGCTACCATTATCGCGATTTTGTGTGTGTGTGTGTGTGTGTGTGTGTGTGTGTGTGTGTGTGTGTGTGTGCGTGTGTGTGTCTCCATTCACTTCCCAGTCATTTACCAAAATGTGTGAGTGACCATTTCAAATGTTTGTAAATCTATGGGATTTAACTTAGGTTATCAGTCCCTAGAATTACGAACTATTTATACTAAGTAAACTAACCTAAGGACAAAAAACACACACACACACACACACACACACACACACACACACACACACACACACACAATGGAGGACTCTAACCTCCACATGGAACAGCCGTGCGCAATGTAGCAAGGCACCTTAGTGCGCACGGCTATTCTGCCGCAGCGCAACACCACTTCCCCAATTTTGGCTGTGAAGGTATTTTCAAATGTTTTACATCCATAGTTGTATAGTAATAGGAACCACTTTTTTTAATTGTCCAGTAACATTCAGATTATTTAGAGTGTCTAGGGCCCCCATTACTATCAAAACTCAAGAAAACAAAATTATTTATGTTACTCTTATACATGTAACAGGGTCTCTGCAAAAATTGTTCCTATTCTTCATCTGAAAACTGGGAATTCCAAAGATCTTTGTTTATTCTGATTTCTGTATTTTCAGTAACACAAAAGTTATACTTACTGCTCTGTTTATTGTTTTCAAGCAATCTGTACAGTACCAAATTGATCTTGGGTCTTCCATATCAGCTTCACCCACAGGTGGCTGGTGGCACTCCTGATGGTACAATGAATGGCACTCTGTGCATTCAATGAGGCGATTCCTGGGAGCCACATCCATTCCTCTGCAAGAAAAGGAGACATAGACTCATGTTCCAGAAGACAAAAATTGTACTTTTCCATTTGTTACATACAGAACATATCAACATTTACGTAAGATATTATTATATCAAGGTAACTGGGGCAGTTGATCAGAATATACATTATGAATTATAATTGAATTGGTAATTTTAGAAACAACATTACTGCATATTGTATGCAAAATAAGTTGTTTATGTACAGGTCTTCTTAAAAGGCAGCCCTGGCATTCTGCATAGAAATAATGTTATTTCGATCTTGTTTTTTGTGTCTGGTACATTTGTGCTAGGTTTAGAAACAAGGGGTGAAAGGACTAAAGGTAAATGAAAGTTGCTACTGTTGTTGTTGTTGTTGTTATTGATATTTTAAAGTGGACTAAACTGCTAGGTCATCAGTCCCCTGGTTCCTGGCTACGACATTACATGTTAAAGCAAAAACGAAAGAAAATCTGACCCTCAGCACACAGAAGGGAAACCCACAAGGTTTCCAGAGTGACAATGAACATCCCATTGACAACACAAAGGAGAAAACACAAAACGGACAAACAAAGTGTTTAACCAAACTAAAATTTTACAGCAGAATACCATGGCTGGTTGATCACAAGGATAATAAAGGATGACCCAGCCACGCTGCACATAATAAAAACCTTTAGTCAGTCAACACAAAAGACTGAGAACTACTTGAAAGTGATGTAGGGCTGGGGACCTGACAGATCAGCTGTGTGATTACAACTTAAAGATTTATGAAAATACACCTTCTTTAGGTTATTCAGCCAAAATCACCAATATCAAATTATTTATTTGTCTTTACTGGTTTTGATGGTTTATATCATTATCTTCAGAAGGTTGCATGGCTTTAAAACATATTAACTTTGGAGAACTTGTAAAGTAAAGGGTTTCTCGTCAAAATATAAGATGAGTAAAAGTACATAGTCAAATTGTTAAAGTACGTCACCAAAATGGATCATCATATCAGATTAAAAAATAAAATATATTGAACATTTCTCACAAAGTATAACACAATCTGCCAGCAAATGGGGATGGAGATGTGTTGGTGAAACCAAGTCTTTTGAGTTATCGGACAAATTCAGACAAAGCTGCAAGTGAGGAATAGACCAAGGACGGGGTTTGAAAAGAATAGGGTAAAGTGAGAGGGGCGATTTGAGCTATGAAAGAAGGGAATGAACACAGACCACAATCGGGTAACCTAATCTGGGTCGTCATGAAGGGAAAGAGACTGAAGTAGTTGGAAAAAGAAGCCTGCGATTGGGACCCCAGCTTCAGCTAGGGGGCTTGTCACCAGACTCAGGCGAAAAGCCCCCCCCCCCCTTGTCAAATAGACACGACTATGTAGCATTGGGTCCACGACCTGCAATGATGAAGACACTGCCGAATCTTGCACTAAGCTCCCATAATCTAGGCGTGATTATATGATGATCTTGTAGACCTGCAGTAGTGTTGGAAGCATGGCTCCCCAAGCAGTGTGGCTGTGGTATTGAAGGATATTTAAGTATCGCCAGCATTTTTGTTTCAGCTCACTAGGGTGTGACAACCATGTGAGCCAGGTGTTTAAGAGCATGCCTAGGAAGTGATGCATCTCATCAACACAAAGGAGTGCAACAGAGAAGTAACACTCTGGATCAAGGTGAACTGCCCGACAGCAACCCAAGTGCATCATTTGGGTTTGAGGTGGAGAACTGCAAACCGTGGGCAAAGGCCCATGCCCATGACTGCGCTTTTTGAATGGCTCCCTGCGACTGCCGTCCAGCAACACCACTGGTAGCAGAACTGAAATATATGCAGAGGACATTGGAAAACAAGGAGGAAGTAACCAATAACCCCACTGTCACAGTAAAACCATTAATTTTGATTAAGACTAGGGGAACACTAAAGACAGAGTCCTGCGGGACACTGTTCTCCTGAACATGGAGGGAGCTGAGAGATTTACTAACCTTAACTCTAAAAGAGACAGGAAAGGAAGTTCTGAATAAAGACTGGCAGTGAACCCTGTAAGCCCCATTTGTACAGTGTAGCTAGGATACAATAGCACCAGGTGGTATCGTATTTCTTCCAGAGGTAAAAAAAAATTACAGCAATTGGATGCTGACACCTAGTGAAACCATACGGACAGTCGACTCCAGTGACGTAAGGTTGTCAATAGCGCAGCAACCCTGACAGAAGCCTCCCTGTTGTGGGTCCACGAGTCCCACATGTTCAAGGATGTTCATGTACAACTGAACACCACATGTTCGTGAAGCCTACAAAGAACATAGGTGAGGCTAATCAGGCAGTAACTATCAGCCACCTGCGGATCTGAACCAGGTTTCATATCCAGGGTGATCATGCTATCCTGCCATTGGGATGGGAAAATACCCTCTGCCCAGAGACAATTGGACAGGGTGAGCAGATGGTGTTGAAAGTCCACTGAGAGGTGACACAGGAACTGGATGTGTATGCGATCTGGTACCAGAGAGGTATCGGGGCATGAAGCAAGTACACTTTGGGACTCCCACTCACTAAATGGGGTGTAGTATGTTTCCCGGCAGCTTCGGCGAAATGAGAACTGCTTATGCTCATTCTGTTCTTTAATGGAGCAGAATTCCCAACTGTAGACTGCTGTCGCAGAATTGTGCACATAATGCTATGTCTTGTGCTCAGAAATAGTGCTGGGGTCAGTGCAAAGCAAACCATGAATATGGACACAGGGTATTTGTACTGTTGGGTGGTACCCAAAGAGGTCCCGAACTTGCAACCACATCCAAGAAGGGGAGGTGTGAGAACCAATGGAAGCAACTTACCTCTCCCAAAAGTCCTGCTTACTCTGCTGTATCAGACACAAGGCTCGGGCCCGGAGATGTTTAAAGGCAATTACATGATCAAAGGAAGCGTGGTTTTAATACTTGTTTAGAACAGTTGCCTTGGCGGCCAAAAGAATAGCCTCGGCAATCTGTTTAACTGCCTTATCAATGTTGGCTGTTAGCGGAGCAGTAACCACAGCAGCCGTGGTGTAACCCTGCCAATCAGACCTACAAAGAAACCATCACAGTGGGTGATCTGCAAGTTGAAACTGCCGAAGCGACAAAAAGATGGGGAAAATGTGTCACTACCGCAAAGGTCCTTGTGGACCCTCCAACTAAGACACTGGAGAACAGGAGAAGGCTCAGGCTACAAACAGACGGGTTAATGGCAGAGTATGTGCCATGTGCTCTACTGAAATGCAAGGGAGCACTGGTGTTGAGGAGGCAAATGTCATGCTGTGCTACGAGTGTCTCAACATCCCTACCACAGCACAAGGTCTGGGTTCCACCACACAAAGGGCGGTAGGTACTTTAATCCCCAAAAGGAGAAATGGTGGGGGAAGTTAGGTGAGGTCAGCGGGAGAGACAACCTTGTCTGGGGGGGGGGGGGGGAGGTAAAGATAACAGATACTGGTGTCCTGCATTGCCCAGATCCTGACAGTCACCACCTCGATTGTTGTATTGGGAGGCATGGAGACAGTTCCGAGGACATAGAGACAGACATCTTCCGATACTCAGTTATAGGTTGTATAATAGCCTCAATAGTGATAGATATGAAGGGCAGGGGTCCGTTGGACAGCCACCCCTCCCCCGAGGGGGGGGGGGGGCTCACAGTTCTTTCACGGGCATGTGCACGGTTAGCATGGGGCCCCGGGCTAATTCAGTCTTTCTTTCTTCCTTCCTTCCTTCCTTCCTTCCTTCCTTCTCCCCTCCTTTCCTATCCTCACCCCTTCCTCTCCTCACCGGAGAACTGATGACCTTAAGAGTTTGGTCCCCCTGTGCCCCACTAAGAACCAACCACTGGACAGGAAACCAGGTTTCCTGTAGGTCTTCACAGAGAGGAGGATAGCAGCACAGTAACTGCTGAAACTCTGCCAGGTGGTGGAAGAAACCGCCACAGTTCCATTGTATCATCACACTATCTCCCAAGTTACAGAGCATACTGAAGTGGAACAGTAGATTCCACAGAACCATCGGTTGTCACTGACTGTGGGGGTATCCACTTTTCCATTGGGAGAAACTAGTGAAGGAAGGGACCCAAGTAATCCCTTCCTTGTGAGAGGAGCCAAAGCAGGCTGTTACATCTCTGGCTCAGGGATGTATTGCTGAATAGTGGACATCTTTCCAAGCTAGAGTAAGTGACTTTAAATTTTTGTGCAAGTTATTCTTGTTTCTAGTATTGATCCCATAAACTGAGCTATTGGTTTGAAAAAAAAAAAAATTAATGACAGATTTCATTAGAGAATAAATGTGTTAGGAAGCAGTAGTTAGTATCCCCAGTTCCTTAAATAACCCTCTACAGGATGTTCCTGAGTTGACACCAAAAATGATTCACACGTTTTTGGGCCCTAAAAACTGTGCTTGACCTGATGAGTTGTCCCAGAAAATAATCCCACATGACATTATGGAATTAAAGTATGCATAACACACTAGCTTTTTTATTTTTATGTCTCCTATGTCTGACAACATTCATATATCAAATAGAGACTTGTTTAGCAGTTCCATGGTGTGCTGCTCCCAGTTAAATCTATTATCAAGCTGTAATCCCAAGAATTTGACACTTTCAACTTCTTCTATCTCCTTGTTGTCATACTTTAAGCATATACTGGCAGGAAACCTCTTATAAGTCCTAAAATACATATGTGCATTTTTTCAAGGTTTAGGGACAGAATTGGCTAGGAACCATTTATTAATGTACATGAAAATTTCACTAGCCAACCTTCCGAAGGCTATATTTGATTTATTAGTTAATGCAATGTTTGTGTCATCTGCAAATAAACTTGGCATCCAGTAATGTTGCTGAGGAAAGGTCATTAATACATACAAGAAAAAGCAGGGGCCCCAAGATGGAACCATGGGGGGCCCCAAGTTATACCAGTGGCCAGTAATTAATTGTCTAATGAATTAAGTACATTCTCACAACATGTGTAGGTAGGCTTCTAAATAACAGAACATTTAGAAATCCAAATTGTGACATGGATAATATTTTATTAGTGGTCAGATGTTTAAGACGACGCCTGAACATTATCTTTTCTAGAATATTGGAAAATGCAGGCAAAAGTGAAATTGGATGGAAATTTGATGGCATTTCTTTATCTACTTTCTTATATGATAGTTTAACTTCATATTTCAATCACTCAAGGAATGTTCTACTGATAAAAGACAAGTAACTTATCACTAAACTCAGAGGCACATTGTTTAATCAAATTTGTTGATATATTATTACACCCACTGGATTTTCTTATTTTTTATTTTGAGAATGTTATAGGGGATATTACTTTTGTGGTGTTGTGCATGTCGCACTCTATTACTGTAGTTATTTGTAGTGACAGGTGTGTCAGATTCCATTGCAGCAGTTGCTGACCCAATAACCCTATCATTTTCAGTAATGGTTAAGAAATGGTTATTGAAAATTTCACACGTCTGTTACCCATGTGTCATCTACTCTTAATGTTATGTGCTCTTCTTCATATCTGTCTATATCAGTTTCCTCCTTCGCTATATCTCATTTTGTCTATTTTGTTGTCTGATGTGCCTATCCTATTCTGATAAGGCATTTGCTTTGATGTCCGTATCACCATCTTCAATATTTTGCAGTATGTTTTGTAATGATCTTAAGTATTTTCATTTGAACTGTTTCTGACTGATAGGTAAAATTTATTTTTTTCTTACAGGGAACCTTTACTCTATGAGTAATCCATGGTTTCTTTATAGACTTTAGTCAATGAACTAATCGTAAACTGTCAGCGTATCCATTCAGAAATGAAATAGTTGTTAAATGCTCATTGTCATAGTAATTCTAGCACTGTGGACTTTTTGTATAACTACACCTACATTTCAACTATTTATACGTGCTCAAATAACACACATCTTTGAATGTTTCATATATAAGTTCTGAGCAACTCTGCAAAATATTCCTTCCATCTGCCCAAGGTATACACAGGGTTTACTAGCAGCTTTCCTGACCTACCCAAAACACTTGTCAATTCCTTCTTCCCCCCCCCCCTTTCAAAGACTGCTAATTATGCTCCAGGATGGCTTTACTGTGGCTTGACCCAAAGTTTCTAACTTATTTCTAAAGGCTTCTCATGATTTCTGCAATTACCTGTTTGGCTTTGTTTCTTTCTTCAGTGTACCTTTCTCAGTCTGAAAGAGCCATTTATGAAACACCTTTTTATTTTTACAGGGTGCTTTGACTGTGTCATTCCACCAAGCTGTCTGCTTCTTCCTGCCTTCAAACATTACTGTTCCAAGAAATTCTCTAGCCATTTCTAATATTGTGTCCCTGTACCTTGTCCTTTCCTTCTCCAATGACTGTTAATGATTCCATTCAACTAACTGGCACCTTTCTGAGATCACTGCTATGTTTCTGTGCCTGATATCCTTGTCCTGCAGCTTCTCCACTCTTATCCTCCTACATATAGACCCAACTTTCTGCACTTTTGGCCACACACAACCAATTTCCGTGCTGATTAAATAATGACCATTATCATAAGAAAACCCTCTGAAAATATGTGCATCGTTGACTGCCTTTCTAAATACCTGATCTGTTGTTATATATTCAATGACATATCTCATTCCCCTGCCTTCCCAATTGTACCAGTGAATGTCCTTATGCTGTCCTTGTCCTTTACTCGAACAACTGCATCACTGAGTACATTGTAAAATCTGTCCATCTAATCTTGATCTGTCTCTTCAGAGGGTGAATAGACTGACACACTTAATTTTCTCACTGGAGATTGCCAAATATATCCACATCAGTTATTCATGAACATACCTTATTGCAATTATTGCTTTCATGATGTAAAGCCGTACACCCCCATGTACTCTTCCTGCTTTGAATCATGATAGGTTGACCTTGTGTTCTCCCACTTAATCCTGTTTCTCTTCCCTTACTCCTAATGTCACTAACAGCTAAAACAACTAACCCCATCTTACTTGCAACCTGTTCCCCATCTCATCCCATATCATTTGTCAAGTAGTATCTGAGAAGTCTCTGATGGGACTCAATCACCTTCAAACATCCGAGGCATTTTGCTCTGATTGTTGCCAGCATCATATCAAAGTACCTAGGGAGCAGACTGCCAGCCTTACTTCCCCAGGGTCCCATTGGGTTTTACCCTTTATGGTTGAGGGACTAACCAGTAGATTTGGTAGTTTTTGCCATCTGAGGATAAATGATGCTATGACTCAGAATATTTCCGAGATACCCAATCTTTCTTTGAAGTAACTAGCATCCCAAGTGTGAGGACCACTTACATGGCCACTCGTACATTGCCCTTGGTTCATGAATTACGACATGACTACAGGAACTCTCACCATGAATCACTTTTGTAGCATAATTAGAAAAGAAAGCTAAATAGTTCAAATTAACATTAATGGCAATAAAAGGCAGTCAACTCTGCTACACACTACCTGATGGAACAGGAGACCTCAAAATAATATGCAAAGCTACATTTTTAAATATCATTAATATTTCTGCTAAAAAAATCAAACAATTGTTACGAAGAAAAAATCAGGTTTTGCAGTTTTCAAAGACACAGCTCTCTTTCATCAAAATAAGCAAACAGCAGCCTAGTATTGTGTCCTGCAAAAGAAGCTTTTCCGATCAGTGTGCTTGGGAGAATTTTCATGTCCTTAAGAAAAGCAAGACAAGAAAGACACAGCAGTAGTGGAATTGATAAAACTTCCAGCTACTGTTCCACTGGCACCAAATAAGAAAGCGATTTTTCCACTATTATTGATTACGTGAACGAAAACAACAAGGACTTTTTCCGATAACTGTTACCTCCATAAAGTCAATGTTGTCTCGTGGCACTTAGATCTATTACTTATGACAAAACCTATTGCACTTACACCTTTCTGCATAAAATGCTATGTAACTTTTTGATTTTTCAACATAAGTAGAAAAACCTTTGTCAACATTTGTATAACCATGTAAAGAGTTAATTTGTGTTTTGTTAGAAATAAATATCCATTTCTCAAAGAGATGAGCAGTTTCTTTCGTTTCCTCAACAATTTTATTTTTGCCACTTAGCACCTTTAGCAATTCCACTCTTCATATGTGTAATTATATTGAAACTTTGTGGTATCAGATACATTAGCCTATTTTTAATAATGAAAATAGTGCCTTTTGGAGTGTCCCTATAAACAATCTAATGATCTCCCTCTGCTCAATGGTTTAAGTGATGTGGAGCCATTAAAAATGAAGTACAAAGACAAATTAAACACTGCAAAAATGTTAAAATTGTTTTAATTTATATTATTTTTAATTTAAATTTTAAAGCGTATTTAATTTGTTTGGATGTGTGTTAATAATGTGGTAGCAAACTCACTTGAGTCCAATTATATTTCCACAACAGTGAATTCCATCTGGGCAAAATAAAATAAATGAAATTATTGTCAAATTTAAGACTACTTATTATTAATCAGAAGATCAACAGTTTGTCTTGTAGTTCAGGTGTGTGGAAATAGTATCTGACAATAAGTTACACAGTCATGAGGAAAAGAATTGCCAAAGCTTATGACAGGCACCAAAATGAATAGGTTCACAACCACACCCTGAAAATAATTTTCCTTTATTGTCAATTGTGAACAACTGTAATATTAAGTATTGGGTATAAATGGCTTTGAGAAGTTGGTACAGCTTGAGCATAAAACCTGCTGCTAATGATCATCATACATCAGCAACTGTGAGAACTGTGTGTTTTGTATCTTAAACCAACTGAACACTAATAACTCATGCACCAGACAATTCACATTTTGGAGCATCTCCCCGATTATACTATGAACACTATAAGTATTTTTTTAATTTTAGACTAAGGAAACTTTTTCTGGAGATCACCATAAATGATGTCTCCACAAATGAGAGGTGCACAAATGGAAGGGTAACACTGCATTGACTTCAAAATTTGAACATCCACAGTAACTTTTCCTAAGCTACAGATAACCAAGTTACAAAATTAGGAAGAGCTACTGTTACCAGAATTCAGATTAAGGGACTCAAAATGATGAAGTTTTTATTTCTGTAAGCAGCAGAAATTTTTATTGAGCAGTAAGATTAAGTGATGCAAGTTTTTATGTGATTTTTCTTAAGCAAGCCTGAATGGTGCCTTGGATGCTGGCAACTTATACCAGCTGCTACAGACAACAGTGGTGAATAGTGCATGGTGCACTTGTTGAGCCAGCAGATGCAAAATATGTTACCTGCCCTTTGCTTAAGCATGTTAGTACTTATTTTAATTCCTTAAGAAGAAATTGATTACTAACGGCATCATAACTTGTCAGTAGAAACAATATTGCAATGGAATACTCAATGAGCAAACTAATGACTCTGAAGAAAAATCCAATCATAGACAACCACTCGATTTTTTTGTTGTTCTCAATTAGAATATGTAGAACACCTACACCCACATCTGAATCATGCCTAGTGAATGCTAATTTAGTTATTGAGACTTTCTGAGTGTGGTAAATCCTTCATACCAGGCCAATCTTTCCTTGAAACAAGAAAATCATGTGTTTTGTCCAAAAGCAGTTACCCAACACACAATGCACAGGGTTCAAGGTAATTCCAATGCTTTCATCTCTCTAATAACCCAAATTTAACAGTATGTTGTAAATATCATACTTATGTTGTGATTATTTTATTATGGTTGAACATATGATCATCATTTTAAGTCCAATACATAACTGCAAAATCAATAATTTAATTTCAAGTAGAGATAATACGCTTGATAAATACACTCTTAGTAACATGCTGCTGTCACCTTATCAAATGGTGCCCAACATCAGGCTCCAGATATTGTGTGGCTATAGCTGGTAATCAATGGTCACCATTAGGGGAGGAGACTTGCGAACATAAACAGCTCTTATCTTGATACAAACAAGTTGTTCTGTGGAATTATTTCAGCAATTTCTTATTCTTCCACACACCGAAACTAACTACAAGACAAACTGTTCATCACCTGATTACCTAGAGGAGCACCTACCATCAATCTGCCAACAACCATCCATTGGAAAAACTGCAAGTCATTGGCAGTGCCATTCTGCTTAGTTGGCTATCTTCGTAGTCTTCATTCATAATCTAATCTCAATCTTCCATGCTATTCTTAAATATGGAACTGAATTCTATGCACAGAGGATAAGTGGAATGCAATTTTGTCAAAACTATTGTCCACATTTACATCTACATACATACTCCACAATCCACTGTAAGGTGCGTGGCGGAGGGTACACATTACCACTACTAGGCATTTCCTTTCCTATTCCACTACCACATTAAAAAAGGGGGGAAAATCTATACACCTCTGTACGAGCCCTAATTTCTCTTATCTTGCCTTTGTGATCACTACGCGAACTGTAAGTAGGCAGCAAGAAGATCGTACTACACTCAGCTTCAAATTCCGGCCCTCTAAATTTCAACAGAAATACACAAAAATAATGTCGTCTTTCCTTCAGCGATCCCAATTTGAGTTCCCAGAGCATTTTCGTGACACTCCCACATTGGTCGAACTTACCTGTAACAAACCTAGCTGCTCTTCTCTGAACTGCTTCTAGGTCTTCCTTTAAATTGATCTGCTGCGGGTTTCAAACACTTGAGCAATAATCAAGACGTGGTCGTACAAGCATTTTATACGCGGTCTCCTTTACAGGTGAAGTACATCTTCCCAAAATTCTCCCAATAAACCAAAGTCGGCTGTCTCCCTTACTCACAACTGTTTTTACATGTTCGTTCCATTTCATATCACTCTACAGTGTTACGCCTGGATATTTGAACAACGTGACTGTATCAAGCAGCTCACTACTAATACTGTATTCGAACATTATGGGATTGTTTTTCCTACTCATGGGCATCACCTTACATTTTTCTGCATTGAGAGCTAGCTGCCATGCTTTGCACTAACTAGAAATTGTGTCCAAGTCATCCTGTATGCAATTACAATCAATTTAAGATGACACCCTCCCATACATCACAGCATTATCAGGAAACAACCACAAATTACAAGTTACTCTGTCCATCAAATCATTGATATAGATAGAGAATAACAGCAGTCCTATCACACTCCCCTGGAGCACACCTAACAATACACTCGTCTCTGATGAACACTCGCCGTCGAGAACAACATACTGCATTCTATTACTTAGGAAGTCTTCCAGCCAGTCACAAATCTGTAAGCCTAATTCATAAGCTCATATCTTCATTAGCATTCTGCAGTGTGGCACCACATCAAATGCCATTTTGAAGTCAAGGAAACACAATCTGCCTGTTGCCCTTCATCCATGGCTCACAAGATGTCGTGTGAAAAGGGCAAGCTGAGTTTCACATGAACGATGTTTCCTAAACCCCTGCTGATTCATAGAAAGAAGCTTTTCTGTCTCAAGGGAATTTACTACATATGATCTGAGAATATGCTCCAAAATTCTACAGGAAACTGATGTCAACAATATTGGCCTGTAATTATGTGTGTCAGTTCTCTTGCCTTTCTTATAAACGGCAGTCACCTGCGCTTTTTTCCAATCACGAGCAACTTTGCACTGAATTAAAGATTTGCCAATGCTGCAGAATACTCTTTGTAAAACCGAACTAGTATTCTATCCAGACCAGGAGACTTTTTTGTATTTAGCTCTCTCAGCTGCTTTTCTACACCGGAAATACCTATTACTATGTCCTCCATTTCGGAATTAGTACGTTGATCAAATGACGGTACATTTGTGCGGTCCTCCTGCATGAAAGATTTCTTAAAGGTTAAATTTAGAACTTCAGCTTTCCATTTGCTTTCTTCTATTACTGCCCCAGAATTATCAAAGAGTGACTGGATAGTGGGCTTTGACCCGATTATTGATTTTACATAGGACCAGAATTTTTTCAGGCACTCAGAAAGATCTTTTTCTAAGGTATGGCTGTGGTAATTATTGTATGCTTCACGCATCAATATTTTTATAAACACACAAATCTCTACTAGCTTTTGCTTGTCATCATTCACATGTTCTTTTTTGAACCGAGAGTGCAACAGTCTTTGCTTTCTCAGTAGCTTTCTAACATCATTATTATTATACCACAGTGGATCTTTTCCATCCTTAATCATCTTTACTGGCACCTATTTCTCTAACCCTTTATGTACAATACATTTAACTTTAGTCCACAACTCTTCTACATCCATTGTACCGGAACTAAATGATGTCCACTCATTTTCTAAGTGTGATCCCAACACTTTCTTATCGGCTCTTCCTAACAAATACATGCTCCTAGTCTTCTTGATTGGTTTATGAACTTTGGTCACCATTGACATTATGACAGTATCATGATTGCTAATTATTGTCTCTACACAGACATCGTAGCTATAAGATCTAAAATATTTCCATTGCACATGGGTTGCCGGTTTAACTGCTTAAGCCAGTTTTTGGTAAACTTGTCCAAAAGTAGCTTGCAAGACTGCTTGTTTGTACCACTTGACATGTAACTAGAGAGGCCCTTATCTATACTCTTAAGGTTGAAGACTCCAACTAATAATACATGGACCAGATACCTAGGCACTACATGGTGTAGACTCACTCTGAATGAATCTAAACTGCTACAGCAGCACTGGGTGGCCAGCAGAAACACCCAACTTCACAGTTACTTTCAACCTCAATCTCGGTAGAAACAGTATCTTTGTCCACAGCGATGAACACTCCCCTCCAGTTGCGTCTGATCTATCTTTCTGATACAGATTCCATGCCTCTCTAAATATTTCTGAACTTGCCACATCATTATTTAGCCAGCTTTCGGTGCTGAAACTATGTGAGCACAATAATTTCCACGCAGCACGTCAAATTCAGGAACTTTGTTTTTAATACTCTGAAAGTTCACAACTAATATTTTCATAGTCAAATTTTTTAGCCGAATGTGGCCTGAATTCGCTGTCTGAATGTTGACAGGTGAGTGCTCATCAGAGCTAGCGCCTAGCCTTGTGCACTCCATAAGTACTCTGCTACCCGATTAGCGGTTTCCTTAGTGTAGTCCAACCCTCATGTATCTAGGGGCGTCGTAGAATTCCCCCACCTGACAACGCAGATCCAGAGATCTGCAGCCATGATTGCCACAGAGTTGGTGAAGCCTTTGGTTCAGACCCTACAATCGGCTCCAAACCAAAGTACCCCAATCAACCCTGGGAACAATGTTACAAATTGACAGCTCTGCTTGCACCCCCATGTGCGAGGGCAACAGCCTTCACAAATTCTGCCAGCTGCCCGTAGGAACTGAGGATGTCCTCAGAACCCAAGTGACAAGCATCATTGGTGCCGACATGAGCCACGACTTGCAGTCGACCGCACCCCACACCCTCAATAGCAGCTGGCAATGCCACCTCCACATCTCGGATGATGCCCCCCAGCAGACACACTGAGTGCACATTTGACTTCTTTTTAGATGTTGGCGCTATCTGCCTGGCAGTTAGCCCAGTCATATTACATGGTAGTTGCTTAACTCTCCTGAGTTACTGCTATAGTAACTTGCACCTATAAAACAATATAATACACTGTTGCCTGGTGAGAGCAAAAAAGTTGGTGTGACAACAGATGAAACAGCCAACAAAACAGTATTCAGATTAAATACCTTCATGTTAATAAGAGAGGTATTTACCAACAAACAACATGGAGACAAGAGCAAGCTGTTATGGTTTCGTGCAAATTGTTTCGTCGTTTACCAATGAGGCCGTAGCTGACAAGAACACTTTATGTGTACAGATAATTCTGAGGTGTAATGCCTGATAATATATATAGCAGAAACTACAAAATATTTATAAGATACCATTCTAACCATAATGAATAATACCAAAACGTCACCTGCAAACAATACATGTCAGGTCCTCTTCTAGTATCTCCAAGTTTATCTCAGAATCATTGTCTTCATCATCAAATTCTTCATTCATATGTGAATCTTTAGGAGCCTCTTCAATGTGTAAACTTACAGTTCTTAGCTCTAGATTCTTTTTTCTTGTGTTACTATCTGTAACATCAAGGACTGAATCCACCTGAATATAAACAAGGTTCTGATTAATATAAGACTTGAACCAAAATATTTTCTTATTTTAACAGAATTTCACCAAGACATTATACAGTGATTTTATAGTTGTGGAAATTAAATAAAAGGAAACCTGATTACAGAAACTAGGTGTTGTATACGAGTTTCAAAACTGGAACACAAGACTTGCTCAAGTTCATATATTTAGACATATGTAATTGCTTAGAATAGTTTAAAAAATTAAATTAATAGCTACAGAACCTGAGAAGTTACAAAAAATGTCAATAACAGAAAAATAATATAGAAGCAAACCACAGTTAAAGCTGAGAATCATTCAAAAACAATGGGTAACTCCAGAAAAACAACAAAAATATGCCAGGAAATCAGGCTTTTTAAAATAAATTATTTTGTAACATGGCATAACCACAGCAGAAAAATTAGGCACCACACTAAGCTTGAGTAAATTTTTAGTTTTTATAGAAGTGACAAGACTAAGACATGTTTTTTAAGAAAAGACATAATTTCATTTATTTCACTTATGATGTAGCCCAAGACATCCACACTTTAACATAGTAATATTTTGCTCTTTGTTAACAACTTAATTTATATAAATGCATGTCCAGATCTATCAACAGAAGCACAAAAAGCAATGGAATGAACAAATCAGGATTTCACTTTAGTTGCTAATCAGTTATCTATACACACAGAAATGAACTGCTGTGCATTAGTCTCACTAAAACAACTAGAACAAAAATGGCTTATTATGTCTCTCCCCCCCCCCCCCCCCCCGCCCGTCCACAAATACCTTCAAAAAGACCCACAATCTTACAGGAAATATTTTTGCTGAGAAAGTCTTCTGAAACTAGTGAAGGAAATATTTATAGAAAAACTGTAGAGGCTGCACCTCACTCATATCCGCCGCCACTCGTTGGCTAGCCACTTAGCGGCGCTGTCCACTAGCCAGTTACACACTAGCACCAACTAGGCAGCTGGCAGGCTATGCGGACGAGGCTGCGGCAGTCTGAATCCAGCTCCGGGACAAGCAACTGACTGGTGGTTCAAACATGTGTACTTGTGAAGTTTAATAAAGGTTTGACAAGGTTACAACACTATTGGTGAAGAGGTTGGGATATAGGAGAAGTTCTAAGAACATTACAAATGACATGGCTATGACAGAACAAATGTTAGCTGCTCTGGTAGAGCAACAGAAACTGCTTATAAACAATGTAATCGAGCTGCTGAAGGCCCTCGCTGCGGAACTGTAGGCATTTCTCACTATGCCACATCAGAAAAACACACCAGTGCTGAACATACCAATGTTCACACCCTATGAAGAATCTGAAGAAGTCTGGATATAATATGAAAAGCGTCTATGCCAACATTTCATCGCCTTCAGCATTGATGATCCACAGTTCCGTAAGACACTCTTCTTGTCTTGGGTATCTCCTAAACTGTATCAGTTGCTGGCCCAACTTGCCCCTCTTCTTTAACATTTGATGAGATGTGTTCTCTCCTTACAAGTGATTACCACGAGCAAACACATGTAATGGCTTCTCACATGGCTTTCTACCAATGTAAAAAGAAACCTGACCAGACACGTAGGGTACGGGCAGCCGAACTACAAGGATTAAGCCGCAAATGCCAATTTTTCATGGAAAAACACAGTGAATCTTACGCTCCCCACATGGTACGGGGTGCCATCTTACACTCTGCACCTGATCGTGAAGTCAGACAACACACATTGCAGTTAGTCAATCCTACGTTAGAAGAAGTGCTTAATATTGCATCCACTTCTGAGATAACTCCTCCACTGGAGCACAAATTGATTCATGAGGTGATGTTTTATGAGTTGCAGCCAGATAAGGCCCCATATGATATCACCATGCAGGACAAGGTAGACGATGTTGCTATAGTTCAATCCTCCATCCACAACAGGAAAGGTAAACAATAAACAGGATTTAAGAAAAAGCTCACTACCAGTAATAGTGTTGCCCTCATGCTCCCTTTGCTTAACACATCCCACACAGGGAGATTGCCCCCAGTGTTGGGCCACATGTCACAACTGTAACAAGAAAGGTCACATGTCTGCTGTCTGTCATTCTAGAACTGTGCAATTAGTCCAAGACAGGGAAGATGAGGATACATCAGTTTACTGTGTGTGAACTCCACATTACTTTCCTCCAACAAGTTGTTCATTGATGTCAAACTTTTAGGATGAGAGGTTCAAATGCCGGTCGATACAGGTTCTGCAGCTAGCTTGATCACTGCTCAAACTTATGCCACACTCTGTTCTCCACCCCTGTCCCCGTATCGCGAAACCTGAGAACTTACAACCACCAGCAAATATCACTGTTAGGTGAACTTTAAGTCGACATGACTTATAAATCAGTATCTCTCACACTTAAGGTATTTGTAGTAGATTGCTTTGGGTCTCAAAATCTCTTTGGTTGTGACACTTTCAAACTTTTTGGATTTTTTGTACACAACACAGTGCATGTCGTATCCGAGGAAATTCCATATTCTCAATTAGAGAAATTATCTCGTGAATACTAGAGTGTTTTTTTTTTTTTTTTTTTTTTTTTTTTTTGCCTGGGCTAAGGCATGCGTCAAATTTTGAGGCAAATATCACTTTAAAACTGGCGGCCCGTCCCAAATTCTAGTACTGATATCCATGCGCAATGATGTCAAACGGGAGATGACCGCCTTGCTGTGGCGGGTGTGTGATTGCCGGTCACCGCAAGTGAATGGACTGTGCCTGTAGTAGTCGTCCGTAAACCAAATGGCATTTTATGCCTGTGTGGAGATTTCAAGGCAGCTTTAAACTCACAATGCTTAATAGACACATATCCCATGCCCTGCCTTGAAGAATTATTTTCTAAACTCTCAGGTGGGCAATATTTTTCCAAATTGATCTCTCTGAGGCCTACCATCAACTACCACTCAATGCAGCTTCAAATGTATTTTTGGTGATCAATACTCTGTTCAATATCAGTGTCTTCTGTTTGGAATTGTCAGTGCCCCAGCCATTTTCCAACATTTTCTTGAACAACTGTTGGCTCACATTCCTGACTGTATTAACTACCAAGATGACATAGTCGTGACGGGCACCACCACAGCCAAACACCTTCATAATCTGATTTTTTTTTTTTTTTTTTTTTTCGCTACAGGTGGCTGGCATAAAATGTAACTTTCAGAAATCACAATTTTTTCAGCCATCAGTTGTTATCTCGGGTTTCAATTATCCAAAGAGGGAATACACCCACTCAAAGATGACGTTGCCACCATAGAGGCTTTGCCACACCCTACAAATGTAAAGGGCTTGCAAGCTTTATTGGGGGCACTGGCATACTGCCACAAATTTCTTCTGTCACAGAAGTCGCACACCCATTACACAGACTTCTCAAGAAAAACATTCCCTTTCAATGGTCAGGGAATTGTGAATGGGCGTTGACACACATCAAAACCTTGCTTCGCACAGCCCCATGTATAGCAACGTACTTCCCAGGTCAAATGTTAGTTCTTACAATAGATGCATCGCAGCACGGCAAAGGCGTGGTCTTGGCACATCGGTATGCTGATGGCTCTGAACGACCTGTCACATACGCCTCCAAAACATTGAACAAGGCTCAGCAGAAATATTCACAAATCAAAAAGGAGGCCCTTGTAATCGTTTATGCTCTGCAGAAGTTCAGTATTTTCTTGTACGGAAGTAAGTTCCATCTCATTACTGACCATAAAACTTTGGTGTCATTATTCAGTCCCAATTCATCACTCCCTGAAAAGGCAGCACATCACCTTCAACGTTGCGCTCTTTATCTTTCATAGTTCCACTATGAAATTCATTTCAGACCAACGTCCCAACATGCTAATGCTGATGTCCAGTCGAGATTCCTGCATGGACCCGATACAATTTTTGATAGAGATGAACTATTATGCTTCCATCGTGACGATGAAGAAAACTAAGATGTTGAAGGTTTCCCCATTACCGGTGAGCGCATTGTCGCCGCTACAGAAGCTGATCCAGTGCTTCTTAAGGTTCTCCAACACATTGCCGTAGGTTGGCCTGAATTATGTCCTGGCAAAGCCTCCAACCCCCTTTGCAACTATTTCCACTTACGCTACACACTCAAGGCTCGTAACGGCATTGTTCTGCTTGCTACAGATTACACCACGCCTCGATTCGTCATACCAGCTGGACTCCACCGCAAGGTGCTGCGACTACTTCACCAAGAACATTGGAGTGTCACAAGAACAAAAAACCTTGACTGTCGCCATGTCTACTGGTCAGGCATCGATTCGGCGATCTGTCAAATTTTTGCCACCTGCACTGCATATGCCCAACAGGTGCAGGTGCCAATATCATCTATCACCACCTGGCCGACACCGACTATGCCATGGGAATGGATACACATCAACTACGCTGGGAGGTTTCTTGGCACCTTCTGGCTTCTAGTAATCAACGCTTATCCAAATGTTCCTTTTGTGACCCATATCTTGTCACCCTCATCTGAATCCACTATACAAGCTCTAAATAAAATATTTGCCCTTGAAGGGCAGCCGAACACCATTGTCTCTGACAATTGCCCACAGTTCACATCCACAGAATTCTCCCAATTCTGTTTACAACGTGGCATAAAGCATGTCATGTCATCCCCATTCCACCCACATTTCAAGTGAGGTGGAACAACGCGTCCGCACTTTCAAAAATCAGATGAAGAAGCTCCTAACCTCATCCTCTAATGAAGATGCACTGACTACCTTTCTCCTAACCTACCAGTTCACACCAGCCGGAAATCATAGTCTGGCGGAACTGCTACACAGACGCCAACCACGCACCAGGCAAATTTAATATTGGGGCACCAGTATGGGTGCACAGTTATGGCTGCCAGCAAAAATGGATTCAAGGAAGTGTAATCCAACAACAAGGCAGCCACATGTACCGAGTGCAGACGGCAGATGGGGATGTGGCTCATCACGTGGACCAGCTACAATCAAGAATACCATCATCACGAGAAGACTCCCCCTGATCAACCCAGGAACTGCCGGATGCTGATGGCAACATTCTCCCACCGCCGGGGCCTTCATCAGCATCTTCCCAGGCTCCAGCCATCAGTAGGGATGCCGCGCCACTGAGCAATCCCCCCCCCCCCCCCCCGACTCCAGCGTCCCCCACATTTCCATTGCTGAGCCCTCAACCAGCGGAGATGTCACCGGTCCTGGGATCAAAGGTGCTATTCCACCATCTGAGAGGGCACTATCAACCATACGCCCAAGATCCACCTTGCGAATTCGCCACAGTAGGCGAAGACAGCATGCATGCGAGTGTTGTGCAACAATCAGTGCATCGAAAAGCAGTGCATAATACAAAAGTGTAGTGATATGCCAACCAGTGAAAAAAAAAAATACATACATAAAAGGTCTGTGACTAAACTGTACACTGTTCTGCTAAAGTGATAATGTTATTTACAAGTTCCTGTGCTGTGCACATTCGTCAGCTAACCTAACAAAGGCTTAAAATATTACACATTGCTTGCCTAATTAAATAGAGATGCTCATCCTCTTACTGAATTACTTTGATTCGGTGATATCTGTAAATTATTTATTTCAGACCCTCAATTTCAAGTGCTCGAAAGTTGTTGAGAAATGGTGTTATTTGTTGCTGTTATACATATACTCTCGTCATTAATGAATTTGTCTTCTGAACAAATGTAAAATGTGCATGGGGGAGATGTGTAGAGGCTGTGCCTTGCTCACTAGCCGGCTAGCTGCATAGCGGCACTGCCCACTAGCTGGTGAGACACTAGCGCCAACTAGGTGGCCTGCGGACTAGGCTGACATGGACGATGCCGCAGCAGTCTGAATCCAGCTCCGGGACAAGCAACCGACTCGTGGTTCAATCATGTGTAATTGTGAAGTTTAATAAAGGTTTGACAAGGTTACAACAAAAACAAAAAATCTTTTCTCCAGTAAAAATAATTATTAACAGAATGCAGAAAATGCAGGAAATTTTTGTCCCAACAACAGGATAAAAATCATATAATTTCATTATATCCTTAAAACTATTTAACACTCAATTACAGAATTGTAGAACTAAATTTCTGACCATTAAAAGTCTATGAAATATATATAAAATGTCCAAAGTGTATTACAAAACAATTAAACTATGTAGCAATGGAAAACCCTTTGTACCTATATACATTTTATGCATAGTACATAAAAGGTTTCATTTATATTGTTTGAAAGCTGATGGACTGCAGCAGTTGGCATGGAGACTGTTTAATAAATGTAGTGGACATTTCTAGGATTTTTATTTCTGTATCTTGGATTAGATCATTTCTCTTGAAATTTCTCCCAATCCATCACGTCTGGGGACAGGGGGGCGGTTGGGGGATTTAGGGAGCAAAAATATTAAGGTCATAAGCACACATTTCAAATTGAATTGTATTAAGAACAAGGATGAAGCAGAGGGCAGACAACCAACGCCTGACACAATCAACAGTGTGCATGTCATCTGCTAAAACACTAGATAACTCTGAGGGCACACACACAATTAGGCAGTTAAAAAAATGGGCACTGGATGAAACAGTGGCATACAATCGACGGTTGAGAACAGTAACCACAAAGTAGAGCAGGGTTGCCAAGTAATAATTGAGGTGGCTAAAACAATAGTGTCATGTACGCAACCAGTCTAGAGTGATACCACACACCAAAAAATGGCAGCACAAAGATAAACCAAGTGAACAAAATAGTTAGCAAGCCAAGGGAGGAGAGCTGCACCCTTTACAACAACATCCACAAAAAAGAGCGAGAAAGAAAGAAAAGAAAACAGGATAGGTGAAGGTGAAAAAATCCCCTATGGGAAAAGAAGGAGTAGAGACAAATCACAAATTTTTAAAACTTTGCCGACACACTCTTCGTCACCACCAAGATTTGCCTCTACCCTCTCTGCATGATATAACTGACATGCTATTAAAATGTCGTGGATAGTAATATGCACACTACAGGCATCACAGTTTGGGTGCTCCTCTCATTGGAGTAGGAAGCTGTGTGTAAATGGACAATGCCCAATTCTGATGCGTGTAATGGCGAGGTGAATCTTGCAACACGGATCCAAGCACAGGGACTAAATTGGATTGTTTCCCAACCATCAGTGTACACAGTGATGCCTATCCAAAACAGAAACAAAGAATGAAAAGTAAAATCAGAAGTTTAGTCCTTCCTAAAACTTGCCAGGTCTAAAACAAGTCTATGCCTTTGGATAAGCCAAGGTGGGACCCTGCCCCAACCTCTATATCACATTAAAACCAGCCACTTCCATTTCTAAAAGGGAATTCCTTGTGTGAATCCCATATGGCCTTGTCGCTCTTTGATGATTGTGAAAGAGACTTTCCAGTAAAGGCTGAGCAATGCTAAGGTATGCTGGTGTGAAATGTGTTGACAGCGTTTGATATGCCTGGCACACTATGAGTAGCCATCGCCTTTTCGATAGTGGCGGCTTCGCAGCCTCAGCACAGAGACTTGGTACCAGCTTGTCCTAAATGCCTCAGTTGCCAGCCAAATTCCTGCATTGTGTACAGTGTCCAATATATTTAAATAACAGGGGCATGCAGACCCATACACTGTGCACCGATAATAAAGATGATACTGCACAAATGCTCTTTAAAATAAAAGAAAAACAGGTTCTGTCTGCTCTCCAAGAAGTGTGGCTAAGCCTTTTTTAAATCCCCAGTGCTTTGAGGCACCGTGTCTTCGTCCTTAAAGTGTGGCAACCATGTGAGTTTAGAATCTAATGTGAGGCCCAGAAACCTCACTGTGTCTGTAAAAGTCAGAACAAAGCCCTTCAACTGCAGTTCAGGTAAATTGAAAACAGTATGTTAACGGTTAAAAAGGACACATACAGGCTTCTTGGCGGAAAACTTAAAACCAGTCTTTGCTGACAATTCATCCAACTGTTTGAAAGTGAGCTGCAACTGACATGTACTCATTACAAAGCTGGAAGTAGAGCAAAAGACAGTAAAGTCATCCACAAACGGAGAACACCAGACGGGACTTGTAATGTCAGAGGTAATGCTGTTAGTTGCTATGGCAAAAAAGTCACACTCAAAATGCTACCCTGAGGGAATATGTTCTCCTGCTCAAAGCATTCAGAAAGGACGTCACTGGCTGGGTATCTAAAATATTATGAAGAAAAGAAGGTCTGAATAAAACAGGAAAGACAACCACGAAAACCCCATTCATGGAGCTGCCTGAGGATAAGATGGCATCAAGTAATATCATAGGCCTTCTCAATATCAAAAATACACCCAGAAGATTATGCCGGTGCAGGAAAGCCTGTTGTATAGCCACCTCCAGGAAGACCAAGTTATTTAAGGTGGAATGATATCTACTGAACCCACACTGAAAATGACTAAGGAGCTGTCTGGATTCCAAGATCCAGACAAGGCGGCAGTTGACCATCTGCTCTAAGGTCTTTCCCACACAGCTAGATAGAGCAACACTATGATAATTACTAGGGCATGTGTGGTCTTTCCTGAATTTTAGAAGATGAATTAAAATGGCCTCCCTCCACGAGTCTTTTTTTTTGTGTGGTTTTAGGGCACACAACTTCTCAGGTCATTAGCGCCCAGATCGAAACAGAGATCCGCTAGATCTCAAAAAAATTGACAACTGCCAGAAAGGAGAGTATCAAGAGTAAGCTAAAACAGAAGGATAAAAAGAAACAAAAAGAAGGGTTAAATATTCTTTGATAAATTAGCCATGTTGATAAAACGCAAAACTCTAGCAGCTGCTCGTATGTCATCAGCTAAAAGTTCCTCCAGAGTAGACGACAAATTAAGGGCTACACGGAGATGATTAAAATTATCACAAGACATTAAAACATGTTGCACCGTCAGCAATTCACCACATGAGCACAGCGGTGCAGGGTCAGCAGTGAGCAAATGACGGTGGCTGAATCGGCAGTGACCGATCCACAACCGGGCCAGGATGACCACCTCTCGCCGAGAGGGGCGTGAGGAGGTCATCCAAGCGGTCGGGATTGGTTTGACGGTTCTCAGTTTATCGTCGTGGAGTGAGAACCACAAACTGTGCCAGGACGACACAATACACCAGCGAAGAGCCCATTGAATATCGTCTGAGGGGATGCAGAAGGTAGCCGTGCTAGGCAAAAGAGCTGCTGCCTTGGCTGCATAGTCGGCAGTCTCATCCCCGGGCACACCTACGTGGCCAAAGACCCACAGAAAAGAAACATGACAGCCGTTATCTCCTAGCAACTGAAGGGAGCGTCGGATTCGGTACACGACAGGATGGGTCGAGAAAGGGTCGCTAAGACTATGCAGAGCACTAAGGTAGTCAGAGCAGATGGTATAAAAGGGATGGCGGCGATGGCGGATGTATAAAACAGCCTGGTGGAGGGCAAAAAGCTCAGCCGTGAAATTCGAGCACCGGTCAGGGAGCTTGTATTGGAAGAGGTCGTCCCCGACGACGACGGCAGATCCGACGCCGTCAGTACTCTTGGAACCATCAGTGTAGATAAAAATGGCATTATCAAACCGCGAATGGAGTTCAAAAAGCCTCAAGCGATATACCAAATCTGGAGTGCTCTCCTTGGGGAGCGAACTAAGTGGGTGTGAACCTGGGCCTGATGCCACCGTGGCAATGGGCTCTCGCTCAACCGGAAGGTGGCAGGAAGGGTAAAATCGAGCCACTGAAGCAGGTGGTGAAACCGAACTCCAAGTGGAAGCAAGGCTATCGCAGACAACCAATATTGGCTATCAAAAAAGTCATCAAAGAATAATGGGTAACATGGATGGTTGGGCATTGACAGCAGTCTGCATGCATACCGACACAAGAGTATGTCACGCCGATAGGTCAAGGGTAGTACAGCAGCTTTGGCATAAAGGCGTTCAACAGGGCTGGTATAAAATGCACCTGTCACCAGGTGTAATCCCTGATGGTGAATGGAGTTGAGATGGTAGAGAATGGACGGCCGTGCAGAAGAGTATACAAAGCTTCTGTAGTCCAGCTTCGACTGAACAATGGCCTGGTAAAGGTGAAGCAGGACGGTACGATCCGCTCCCCATGATGTGCCACTAACGACATGAAGAACATTAAGGGATTGGGCACAACAGGCAGCCAGGTAGGACACGTGTGGAGACCAGCAAAGTTTCCAATCCAACATTAGCCCCAAGAATTTTGTTGTCTCCACGAATGGGAGAGCAATGGGGCCAAGACGTGGAAGAAATTCCTTGTATCTTCAGCAGTTTATACACACCGTTTTCTCAGTGGAGAAACGGAAGCCATTCGCAATGCTTCAGGAATATAGGCAGTCAAGACAGCGTTGAAGACAATGCTCCAAGAGACACGTCCGCTGGGCGCTGCAATAAATTGCAAAATCGTCTACAAAAAGGGATCCAGAAACGTCAGCTGGAAGGCAATCCACAATCAGATTGATTGCAAAGGCAGAGAGAGCCACACTCATGTCCTGTGGCACCCCATTCTCCTGGCGAAAGGTGTGACAAAACAGAGCCCACCATACCCGGAACTTGCGGCCCACCAAAAACGCTTCAATAAACAGAGGGAGGCAGCCAAGAAGGCCCACTGTGTGCAATGTGCGGAGAATGCCGGCCCTCCAACAGGTATCGTAGGCCTTCTCCAAGTCGAAGAACACTGCTACCATTTGACGCTTCCTTAGAAAGTTGTTCATAATGAAGGTCGACAAGGTCACAAAGTGATCAGCAGCAGGGCGGTGTTGACGGAAACCATATTGGACATTAGTCAGGAGGCGTCGAGATTCAAGGATCCAGACCAACCGAGCGTTAACCATGCATTCCATCACCTTACAGACGCAGCTTGTCAGAGAAATAGGGCGATAACTGGAAGGAATATGTTTGTCCTTCCCTGGTTTTGGGATGGTGACAACAATGGCTTCACGCCAACTCGTGGGAACCAGACCTTCAGTCCATATGCGATTATAGGTGCTAAGAAGGAAACACTTCAGCATCTCAATAGGGATGGAATCAGGCCCAGGAGCAGAAGATTGGGACAGGGCGAGAGCACGGTCTAGCTCCTGCATGGTGAAGGTGACATTATAACTTTCATGATTAAAAGAGTGGAAAGAAGGTGGCCATGCCGCCTCTGCCTGTTTGCGAGGGAGAAAGGCAGGGTGGTAATGGGCAGAGCTTGAAAACTCCGCAAAGGAGCGGCCTAAAGCGTTGGAAACATCAGTGGCATCCACAAGGACTGCGTTCTCGACGGTCAAGCCAGAGATCGGGGAATGGACATTGGTGACGGATAAACGGCGTAGGCCACCCCAGACAGCCGAGGAGGAAGTAAATCTGTTAAAAGAACTGGTAAAAGCAATCCAGCAAGCTTTTTTGCTGTCTTTTAAAACACGACGACATTGCGCTCGCAGTCGTTTATCATTTATATAATTCTCCAACGTCGGGTGGCGGTGGAAGGTGCGTAAAGCACGTCGCTGGGCTCTAAGAGCATCGCAGCAGGCTGCATTCCACCAAGGGACCAGGACGCGATGTGGAGAAGAGGATGTACAAGGTATGGAATGTTCGGCAGTGGTGAGAATAACCTCTGAGAGGTATTCGACCTGACTAACACAGCTGGGAAAAGTCTGATCGTGAAAGAGAGCCATGGAAGAATAAAGCCCCCAGTCGGCTTTAGAGACGTTCCAACTGGTGGGATGAGGAGATGGGGTATGATGCAGGAAGTAGATCACAAGGGAAATGATTACTAGAGTGTGTCAGAAAGTGCATACCACTTGAACGCGCAAGCTGAGGACTGCATATTTCAAGGTCTAAGTGGGAGTAAGTATGTGTTGTGTCGGAAAGGAAGGTCGGTGCACCAGTGTTGAGGCAGACAAGATTAAGATGGTTGAAGAGGTCTGCTAGAAGGGAGCCTCTGGGGCAAGGTGCTGGAGAACCCCATAGGGGGTGGTGGGCATTGAAGTCGCCTACTAACAAGAAAGGTGAAGGGAGCTGGTCAGTGAGGTGGAGCACATCTGCCCTAGTAAGGGCAGATGACGATGGCAAATAGATATTACAGAGGGAAAAGGAAAAGAGACTGATATGGACGGCTACTGCCTGTAGGTGAGTTTACAATGAAATGGGATTGTAATAGACGTCATCCCGAATGAGCATCAGAACCCCTCCATGGGCGAGAGTACCTTCCACAGGGGGCAGGTCAAAACACACAGAGGTGTAGTGGGGGAAGTCTGCATGATCACATGGACGTAACTTAGTTTCTTAGAGACAGACTAGAAGTGAGCAGTGCAATCGGAGAAGTAGATTTAATTCCTCCCGACTGGAATAAATGCCGCAAATATTCCATTGAAAGAGTGCCATGATACAAAATGAAAGACGAAAAGAAGGAAAAAAAGGAACAAGCAAGCAGGGTCACTTCGAGGACCGGACTTCGAGGGAGCACTGCTGTCACTATCTAGGGGCAAAGGATCGTGTTCCATAGGTTTGACCGACGCGTCTGCCACCTCCCCGAGTTGATTAGGAGAGGCAGTTTCCACCGCCGGTAAATGGCCAGGTGCCCGGCAGACAGAGCGTCCCAGTGAAACAGAAGATGGCCGAGGCCTACAACTGTTGGATGGCGCAAGCCTACTTAGAAGCATGATGAGTAAAAGAAGTGGAGGACGGTTGAGAAGACGGAGTTTTGAGGAAATCGTCACGAACAGGTTCTTTTTTGGAACTCCGGGCAGTGGATTTAGGCACTCGGGATGTGTGGGAACTGGTCAACGAATGCACTGTAGAATGGGCAGAAGGGATCTGAGAGGTCGAACGAGCAATTTTCGGGCTAGCCGATCTGACAACAGTCTCACAGAAGGTGAAATCGCAGGTCTGAGTGCCTACCTCCTTAGTGGGTCGAGGGGAGGTGAGGACCTGGCTGTAAGTAGCTGATGGGAGTACAGCGGGCTTCCTACTCGCTAATAACTTCTGAGCTGCAAAGGTTGAAACCTTTTCCTTAATGCAAATCTCCTGGATGATCCGCTCTTTATATATGGGGCAGTCCTGTGAAGAAGCAGCATGGTCACCCATGCAATTAATGCAGCGAGGGGATGGAGGTGGACATTCACCCTCATGGGTGTCCCTGCCAAAGGTGGTGCACTTGGTTGCTTTTGGATAAGATTTACTAGTATGATTAAATCTCTGGCAATGGTAGCAGCGCATAGGATTGGGTATATACGGGCGAACGGAGATTACTTCGTAGCCCGCTTTTACTTTAGATGGTAGGTCAACCCTGTCTAAAGTCAAGAAGACAGTACTGAGTCGGCAGGAGATCATTGTTAACTTTTTTCATTACACGGTGAACAGCTGTAACTCCCTGATCAGAAATATAGTTGAGTATATCCTCGTCCAATAACCCATCCAGCGATCTAGTGAAGACTACCCCCCGTGAAGAGTTGAGGGTGCAGTGGGCCTCCACTTTCACAGGAAAGGTATGCACTAGCGTAGCCCAGAGTAATTTCTGTGCCTGAAAGGCATTCTCAATCTCGAGCAACAAGGTCCCATTATGCTGTCTGGAGTAGGTCTTCAAGGGACCTGCAATTGCATCGACTCCCTTCTGAATAAGAAAAGCATTCATAGAAAAAAAATCCTGATCATCTGAACTCGATACTACATGAACTTTGGAATGTTGGGTAAGACTTTCTTGGACTGAGATTCATCTAGTTTTCGTTTTTGGATCAAAGTTATACTAGATTTGGAAGGTTTCATAGCGGAAGTGTTCCCCATGATTGCCGGCATATCCGATGGTGCGCTCCTTCCTTGTGGGGGCCCTCAATGAGAGCGCACCCGCCTTAGGTGACTGTCCGTTCTCGGGAGGTATGACCTGAGGTGCAAACGGAGTGACCAATCGGCATGTTCGGAAGGTACCAGCTTGGGTAATCACCCCTCCCTGGGCCCAGCCTGTACCGGGGGTACGTACGTGCCCTACATGTCTACCCCGGGTGGGGAGTTACGCCTTACCCCGTCACCGGCTACATAGAGCATGGGTTGACCTTCAGACACGCACAGGGAGGAAAGAAGAGAGGAAGGAGAAAAAGGGATGAAGGAGGGAGAATCTCAAACGCCGAGATGGAGATTAAAAAGGCGGGTCGAGGACAAGGAGAAAGAACATGAAAGGAAGAGGACCGAGAAAAGGAGAAGTCTGAGAGGAAGCGAAAAAAGAAACCTTGGACTGAGTGAAAACGCCCATCTCTGGGCAAAGGCACAAACTGGGGGGAAAGAGGGAAGCGGTTTGGGACAGAAGAAAGGTCACTTCGACTCGGGGCCCCGTGCACACCACAAACGTACCCACAAAAGAGCTGTGGGCCCCCTGGGGGGCCTCCATGAGTCAGTGAACTGGCCTGATGCCCAGATGAAGTTAAAAAAAGTTGGAGGATGATTTCCTTGTTCTGCCTTGTTAGGTGTGATATCATACTGTAGTGGATACCATTGTGACCTGGGGATGCGTCATGATCCACAGACAATGCAGAAACCAGTTCCCAATAGAGAAGGGGCAGTTATACTCTTCATCAGTGTTTGGCCAGAAATCTAAAATTTTCTCCTCTTAGCAACCAACCTGTGGCACTGGAAAGTTGGATCGTAACTAGCGGTGGTGGTAAACTATAAAAATAGGCTGCCATAGTCTGAACAATGTCTTGTGGGCTGGTCTGGAGAGTAACATTCCCCATTATAGCAGCTACAGGACACCTGCTTCCTCTCCCACGTATCCTCTTCATGGTACACCTGAAGTCTTAGTGGAATGGTTAATGGAATTTAGGAACTGCTGCCATGACCTCTGGCCTCTTGAATAATGCAGCACCATTTGGCCCTTGCCATCTGAAAAGCAGAGAGGTTCTCTGCAGTCAGTCGACATTTGAACTGCCACAGAGCCACTCTTCTGGTCCCGATGGCAGAACAGTATTCGTCATTTCACCATGTGAGAAGCTGTCTTTTTGGTTGTCCTGAAGACCATAGAATGGAAACATTGGCAGTGTGAGGGATCATTTTAGTGATATGATCCACCCATACCTGAACACTGTCACGGGGCTCACATTCCACACGTCA
The DNA here is from genome assembly GCA_026315105.1 of Locusta migratoria. Taxonomy (NCBI): domain Eukaryota; kingdom Metazoa; phylum Arthropoda; class Insecta; order Orthoptera; family Acrididae; genus Locusta; species Locusta migratoria. Next base: position 74,571,977 of record CM048755.1, on the reverse strand, counting down.
GCTGTAAAGAGGCCAGTCTGCCCTACTAACCACCCACCAAGGCGGCTATCATTCTGGTTCAACTGTCGGGAAGGTGAATCCAAATCAGAAAGTAGTCACTACCATGCAGGTCATCGTCCACTTTCCATTGAACAGAGTGGGAAGGGACAGAGAGCAAAGCATGAGAATGATGACAGAACACTCCTGTGGCAGCACAGAAGTGCGTGAAAACACACAGAAGACAATAAAAGAAGCTTCTCAACTATTCTTCTCCAAGGGCAAGTGTTGGCCAAGCCCAAAAGCACATTTTTTGCATTAAAATCACCACAGATGATGAAAGGATAGGAAGCTGAGTTAAAAGGTCACTGAAAGCCTCTTCATTGAGATCATCATGCAGGGGCAGATACAGAGAGCAAATAGTCAACCGGTGTTTCAACTGCACTGGCACTGCGACTGCCTGCAGGCAGTTAGTGAGAGAGAGGTGAGGACTGGTATGTGGCACTGACGAAAATAGCTACCACGCATTTAACTCTAGCTCCACTGATGTCATTCTTTCTATGGAAAATACAACCATGTAACTGAGGTGTGTTGGACGTTTTGAAATTTGTCTCCTGCAGACAAAAACACATTGGTGTTCCCCAAGTCAGCAATATTAGTTCCTCCACATGTGTCCTAAATCCCTTTTAAGTTCTAATGAAGAGTGGGAGTGATCCATCATGGTGGTAAAACTTTCAGCCTCTCTTTCTGCCAGGGCAGACACACTAAACTGGGTGGAGGTTCAGTCCTGGGGCACGAGAAGTTTGCCCCAGATCAACATCTGACTCAATGAGCTCTGGAGTGGAGTGTGGAGCAGCATCTGGTATAACAGTGACAGGTTCTGAAGGCTTACTTCCCAGTTTCACCTGTATCTGGGTCCTTTCAGTTGCTTTTTAGGCTTTAGGTTGCTTGATAGTTGCAGCAGTAAAAGCTGTAGTGGCCACTGAAGATTTCTGGCCAGCCTCTACTGCTGAAGGAGTATGGAATTCTACAATAGTGGGAAGATGCACTATGATGTTGATTTCCTGGACCTTCTCCTCAATGTACACACACACACACACACACACACACACACACACACACACACACACACAATAAATGTGGAAAAGTTGACTTCACTTTTATTTACTATTTCTATGTTGTTTTTTTTTTGCAAATTATAATATAGTTTGATGTAGAGCACAACACAGTACTGCCTTCAATTGTAAATATTTCTGAGGTGTTTGTTATATGAATTATCTTCATTCTTAATTTTCTCTCTGTGGGAAAGGTAATTTTAGTATCAACCTAATAAATTTTGTTACGTACTCTATATATACAGCGTGCAACACGAAAGATAGCTAATGGGCATCCATTTAGTCCAAGTTGATTGGCTAACTATCATTACAATGTATTTTATTACCAGTCAACTTAGACTAAAGGGATGGCAATACAACATGTGCATTTAAAGTTACTCCAAGAAATAAAACAATACAAAATACCAACAGAAGTGCAAAATTAACTATCTGAATACTGAAAGATATCAGTCACAATGGTGCAGTGGCAGAAGTGTTGCAATAAATACGTACAGGACGCAAGAGATGTCCCATATTCTTTCCTGTCCTCTTCCGTATTTCATCCTCCAGCATCAGCCTCAGCTGGTCCTGGCTCTCTTTGGTCCGAGTCATCATCAAGCGAATAGCTCGAGAGACCGTAGAATCCACATCTCTCTCTGTCATGCCTATAATAATAAGAAGAATATTTGAGATTACAGAACTTATGATAAAAGTTATTGAAGCATGCCAATTATTTTGAACATAACTGTTAAAAAGAATATACAAGACCTTCAGATTTCACAGTTCACACAAAAAATATTTGCACTACAGTAGAAAAATTACAGCAAGCAACAAAAGAAATATAGCCATAAAACCACTGAACAACACATCTGCAAAAGAAGGTTTACTAGAATACTAGAAGTAAAAATGAGTCCAATATTACTAGACATGAACTTTTAACACTAAGGTAAGGTGACCAGATGTACCGTATTTTACGGTATCGTCCCTTATTTTGCCTAAGTGTCCCATTGTCCCGACAAAATAAATATAGGACATATATTGTCCCGTATTTTAATAACCATCCCATATACTTGGGATTAATATTTTGAAATTAATGTCAGCATAACCAAATGGAGAACAAATGTAGTCGTAATCAAGCAATGCAGGAAATACGTTTCAACTCAAAGGGAATGAGGCACGATTTTTGACGTAACTCTTTCAAATATTTCTAGTACTTCTAGCTTTGGGGTGATCTTTTTTTATTTTAAATGTAAAAAAGCACATGTTGCCCAAAATCGCTAAATAAATTTTAAAGCATTCTTGGGCATCTATGATTTTTTTTAAGTAATGCTTTCACAATACATGTGCAAGTCTTCAAACTGTACAAATTCGGTGATTAATGAATTCATTGCAAGAAGACAACATGCTTGGACATTTTAAGTTCATTGCACAAGACGTTAATTGATTATATCACAAAATGGGCTTACCCATTTCATGTGCTGAACGGATTTAACTGGTTTCAACTCAAATATCCTCTTCTATGGAAGTTGTTCAGTAAAGAATTTAAAAAGAATTCTGAGTTTAATAAAAATATTTTGTAAGGAAGATGTGAAGATCAGCTTATTGAAAAAGTGAATCATCATCAAAATATACATGAAAATAAAATTTATTAATTGAGAACTGTGTAGTCAGTTGGTAAAAACTGGTCTCTCATTTTCAACCTATTTGCATCTGAAGATATATGTAGCAAATGATGATGTGGAAACAGTGTTCTCTGTAACAAATATTTTAAGGACTGTGGAAACAACATGTTTAGTGTGCAAACTGTAAAGGAAGCAATTAATGTAAGTACTCATTTTCACAATACAATAATCATTATGTGAAAATACCATCTTCCACAATGACACATTCTTCTGCAAAATATAATTCATAGATATATACATAAAGTGTGTAAGTAATCATAACTTTCTCTCTTGCATGTTTGCATGTGAGAACTACAAAAGAATAAAGTATTTCTTTAATTATTAGCACAATTTGTTTCGCTTTCAGTTGTACAAGTAGCTATGTTCAAAATGTTCAAGTCTTTGCAAAACTATTGGACCAAACTGTTATGTTCATCTGGACCTAGACTTACAAAGTACAAAGTTAAACTAACCTAAGGACACCACACACAACCACGCCGTTGAGTGGACTCAAAACTCTGATGGCGAGCAACCGCGAACTATGCAGCAAGACACCTTAGAACGTTCTACCACTTCACTGCGGCGGGTAGCTATGTTTTGTTAATTTTTGTATTAGAACCTGATTGGACATGTTAGCATGGGGAGCGGGTGGAGAGAGAAACACTGGCTTTGTTCCCTTATAATGTGAGTTCATCAATTAGTGTGTTTATGTATGCGTTGTCGCTACAGGTATAGGCAACATTTAGGGTCACACGCATCAGTAACCATGTGTGTCCCGTTTCTTTGTTTTGTAAATCTGGTCACCCTACAAAAATGAGTTAAGTACATAATCAAGAAAACTAACCACTCTAGCTTGCAGTTATTAACTTAAATGCACACATCATCAATACCAAAGCAAACGTTTTGAGATGGCTTCAATGGCAAAACTAGTCATGAACGTTGGTTTGAACTCTTTACTGAAAACGTTCCTACTAGAGGTGGTATAAGCTTTACTTTCGCCTCTGACATTTGGATTGATCGGCGCAGCCAATGATTATGGACCCTACTGTTTAGTGTGAATTTCGAACCATGGTGGAATCAGCATTTTGCACATTAACAAAAATATTAAATGTGACATAAAAATCTTTTTATTGACCAAGAATTAAATGCAAGACATCTACATCAACACTCTGCAAGCCACATCATGGTGCGTGGTGGACAGTACTTTCTGTTCCTCTGTCACTTCCTCCCTTTCCTGTTCCAGTTGCATTTTATTCACAAGAAAAACACAATGTAGGTAAACCTCCATCTGAGCTCTAATCTCTCAATTTTATACTTTTTCAAGGTATGCATAGCAGGAAGTAATATATTGCTTGACTTTCTAGAAACATACACATAGACAGTAGCCCATATTGTAATATAGAACTTCTCTCCTGGAGTGTCAAACTTGTGTTGACTGATCATTTCTGATATGCTTTCATATTTACTAAATTAACCAGTAATTAAGTATGCTGCTCTCCTTTGCATCTTCACCACCTCCTCTATCAATCCTATATAATACAGATTCCACATAGATTAACAATATTTAAGTATTAGTCAAATGGGCGGTTTATAATTTACTTCCTTTGTCAATGAATTGCATTTGCTGAGGACTCTTTCAATGAATCTTAGTCTGGTGTCTACATTTTACACATAGCTAACTGTGAATCCCCAATTACACTGATATTAGCATTTCTTAGTTCTTGCTTGTCTGCTAGTTCTCTTTGCTTTAAACGCAAGTTTTCTAATTCGTGTCATCAAACCACAATGGATCTTCTCCATCTTTCACAGTTCCACTTAGCACATACTGGTCTGTCACATACTGTGCAATGCTTTTTAACAGTGTCAGTGCCTCAGATGAAATTTTTCTGTTGAACTATCAGGTACCCTGAAATTTGTCTTGTTGCTCTTGCTAAACAGGAAGATCTTCCTACCTTTATTCATATTCTTCATTATAACTATTCTATTATGCTGCAATAACATTATGATCACAGATTCTCTGTTCTGTGCTAATTAGAAAAATTCAGGTCTGTTTTTCACTAACAAATTCACTGCATTCTCAGTCATATACCCATATTAAGAATTAGGGTCTCACTGCCTATATCTGGCAAGTTAAACTACTTAAAACTATAACAGGATTTGGAAATTTATATGAAATATTTCCAAAAGTTCCTCTCAAATTTTCCGCTGCTGCTGCTGCTGCTACTGATGGTGGTCTATAAATGCATCCAATGATTATGTTTGATCTACTTTTAACCCTGATGATCTCACAAATTGGTTCACATTGTAGATCTGTAATAATCTATCTAGACCTCTATCAGATTTTTTCTTCTTCTAAAGCCACACCTCTACATTCAGTGTTAAACCGATTCTAGTGATATATGTTCCTGTAGGAGTTTAGAATTTCATTACAACTATCTGTTTACTACAGACAGGAAGCTGGCAGAAATGTACAAGAGCTGTGGCAGTTTGAAAGTTACATAATTACACAGATCTTTCTATAGACACTCATGCAGTTAACGAAAACAATATTAACATTTTCTTTCCCCATTTTGTTATGCCAAATGCTGCCTTGTATACTCTTTAGAGGCATATTTTTTGGCCTGTGGAGAGATTCCTCTGCCCTTAAGTTCCATATATGCGAACCACATGTACTCAGATACCATAGTACACACCTCTGCATGTAGTACGAGGGCTATCCACAAAGTACATTACGTTTTCATTTGTGTCTGTTAGGGGCAGGGAAGGCGTGGCCATCTTGGTGTCATGGCATTCCGCCGCTCAGTTGGCATCATGCCGTGCTAGTGAGGTTCGTGCTGTGTTTCATTGAGTTACAGTGACAGTTTGAAATGTCAGCATTAATTGAAAATGCCGCCAAGTGTGAAGTGCGTGCTGTTATAAGGTTTCTGACTGCAAAAAACTGTACACCGATAGAAATCTATCGGCAGCTTTGTGAAGCGTATGGGGACAACAATCACTGAAGATGGAGTGCGTCAATGGGTCATAAAATTTAAAAATGGCTGAACTAACGTTCACGAGGAAGAGCGAAGTGGAAGACCCAGCATAGTGACTGCCGAAATAGTCAAAAAAGTCGATGCCACGGTCCGTGAAAACCATAATTTCACAATAACGGAACTCTCTACGAGTTTTCCACAAATTTCACGAAGTTTGTTGCACAAAAACATTACTGAAAAGCTTGGTTACCGTAAGTTTTGTGCAAGATGGATACGAAAAATCTTGACAGAGATTCACAAAAATCAGCGAATAGCTGCAGCGTTAAAGTTTTTGGACGCTTATGAGAAAGATGGCGACTCATTACTCGATCGCATTGTTACTGGTGATGAAACATGGGTTAAGCATGTTAACTGCGAGACAAAATTGCTGTCAATGCAGTGGGGGCACACAAATTCCCCCCAAAAACCCAAGAAATGCATGCAGACAATGTCGGCAAGGAAGGTGATGGCGACTGTCTTTTGGGACAGAAAAGGTGTGATTTTTGTGGATTTCCTGGAAAGAGGCACTACAATAAACTCTCAAAGATATTTCCAAACTCTGCACAACCTCAGAAGAGCAATACAAAACAATCACAGGGGAATGTTGGGCTCAAAGATCTTGCTGATTCACGACAACACCTGGGCCCACACGGCAAACACCACTCGTGAATTTCTTGAATCTTTTAAGTGGGAGTTGTTTTTCTCATCCGCCGTACAGTCCCGACCTGGCACCGAGCGACTTCCACTTATTCCCAGCAATGAAGAAGTGGTTGGCTATGCAGCGTTTTGATGACAATGCACAGCTTCAAGAAGAGAACAACGTGGTTGAAGGCTCAGGCGGCCGAATTTTACGACAAAGGAATTTCCAAGCTCATCCATCGCTACAATAAGTGCCTTAATTTAAATGGAAACTATGTAGAAAAGTAGTATTTAAGCATGGCTTTCATGTGTATACAATTTTTTTAAAAATCCAATAATTTATTTTTAATTCCAAAACGTAATTTACTTTGTGGATAGCCCTCATATATGCCTGACCTATTAAGGGGCACCTTAAATTTCTTCACCCGACAGCAGAGATTCAGTAATTTGCATCCAAGATCACCATAAAACAGTCGGAGCTCCTGATTTAAGCTTTACATTCAGCTTGAAACCAGAGAGCCATTATTGGTTCTGGTAATGAGGCAACATATTAATAGCTCTCTTTCCACCCTGTGAGCAAAACTAACTGTCTGTATGTATCACGTCAGTCAGTCATCTGTAGGAAATGGGGGATGACCTCTGAACCTAGGCAGCAGGCATCATTAGTGTCTACATGAAGCACGATTTGCAAGTAAGTACACCCAAGCCCTCAATCGCAGCTAGCAGAGCCTCATCCAAATCTCTGACAAGCTGTCTCCACCACTAACGGCAAGCAAACAGATAGGATACTACCATCCATCATCCGCCCAACATTGAACCTTCAAGCAAATTGCAAACCCATCCTCTGCACCTGCCCAAACCTCTAAGGAAGATTGGCCACTGCCGCAAAAGGTGAGGTGACACATACTGGCTGAAAGATACTGTCAGCATTGGACAGTAGCTCAAATCTTTTATCAAGGCATAACCTGACACCTTACAGCCAGTACCCATATTCACCTTCCATCCATATATTTACACCCTCCACTATTAGTTAACATTCACTGTGATGTGCCAAGCAGAAGCAATGTGGAAACTGGGAAGTGCAAAAGAATCAGGGATACCATGTCGCATTATAAGATCCACAGGTGGCATGAGCGTAGCCAGAGGGGGGTTTTAGAGATTCAAGCCCCTCCCATAATTTTGACAAAACTAATGAAAAAAGAAGTATAGAAATTGTCTTAAAAAGATTGCAATGTAATCTTTGTCAAATTACTGCCTTTTCAAACTGCAAGGAACAGCTAATGCGCACAATGTGATGATCCCTTTTTCTTTTACCCCATCATCTTTTCATGATCCCAACAGGGCTTATCAGATATCGTTCCATTATTTTTGTTTTATGACTGCTTTCTTCATACTTCAGGTTTTCACGTTTGTCCAACTGTTCATTCTTTACATCAAAAACCAGTGTGCCTTACATGCAGAGTCCACTATGAAAACAGGCTGAGAATCAATTAATAAAACTTCTGGCATGATGTTCATTACAAAACAGAACACACTCTTTATGTTTCAAGTAGTTTTGACGGAAGCAGCAAAGAACCCACTTGCCTTGTTTGTAAGTAGGTTGTCAGCAGTTGCAAGAAGAAGCAGAAACCAACTGAATTTTATTGATGAGTTATGAACAGAAATATAGGTGGCATAAGGAGAAGATAAATTGAAACAACTATAGTAATGGCAGTGTTACGGCAGTGCTAGGGATATGCTCTTTGATTTCAATGACATTAATGTTGGGTTTCACTGAGGAGTTTATAAGAAAATATTTGAGTTGACTGCACACAATATATTTTCTCTTTGATGTGCTTCATAAGGAAAAGTAATTCAATTTTTAATCCTAATAGTGCATATCATAGTTATGATACCAGAACGAAACATGGTATCCACTACCAAAAGGGAAACCTTAAGTATGATACAGAAAGGAATCCGTTGCAGTGGCTGTAAAATTTTTAATGCACTCCCCTCAAGAATTAAGTATTTGGTAGTAGATGATCTCATGTTTAAAAAAAAACTTGAGGCAGTTCCTATTGCAAGGGACATTTTACTCAATAGATGAGTTTTTTACTACAATGGTTAGTATTTTCATGTAATGTAAACTGTAAATACATGCACAAATCAATAGTTGTAATCCTCATTATTTTTATTGTAAACCAATATTCTATTATACTCATTTTCTGTGACTGTTGTTAGCTTGTAATATTCATTTGTTCATGATTTTATTTAATTTTTTTTCTTGTGGTAGAATCTAGTAATTGTATACTGTAATATGAAAAGATTTTGTTTGATTTGTGTGTTTTCATAAACTGTATCCAGACAACATATAAAATTGACACAATCCATATCCTGTGATATAGTCACAACATGGAGCACCGGAACAGGAAATAAATAAATCTACAACCAACACCAAAACCTCAACTTGTGCATGTGCACAGCACCGGCCATTGAGGGAGCACTACTGTCGCCATCTAGAGGCAGAGTGTCATGTTCCATAGGTTCAAACGACACATCTGCCACCTTCCCGAGTTTATCAGGAGGGGCAGCTTCCGCTGCCGGTAAAATGCCGGTTGCCCGGCTAACAGTAGTGCATCCCGGCGAGACAGAAGATGATCGGGGCCGACTACTGTTGGGCGGCATGACGGATGGGTCACGCCTCGGCGGGGAAGGAGAGGAACTCTTTCTTGTTGGCTCTTCTGGAAGAGTGATGGTGAGAAGAGGCAGTTGACGGTTGAGAAGCCTCAGAACACAGAAAATCTTCACGGACGGGTTCCTTTTTCAAAGTCCGGGCATCTTGTTTACGTGCCCGCTGTTTATTAGAGGTTGACGAAGACTGAACTTTAGAAGCAGCAGGAGGAAGTGGGGACGTGGAACGGGCAATCTTCAGGCTGGATGATCGCACAACTGTGTCAGCGAAAGTGAAATCAAAGGTCTGTGTACCTGCATCCTTAGTAGGTGGAGGTGAGGACCTTACTGTATGTGCCCGCTGGGAGGACAGTGGGCTTTCAACTCACCAACAACTTTCGAGCAGCAGATGTTGATACCTTTTCCATAACCCGAATTTGCTGGATGACCATTTCATCCTTATATACAGGGCAGTCTCGAGAGGAAGCCGCATGGTCACAATTGCAATTAAGGCAGTGAGGGGACGGAGGTGGGCAATCCCCCTCGTGGGCGTCCCTACCACAAGTGACACATTTTGCTGCATTAGGGCAAGATTGACAGGTGTGGTTGTATCTGTGGCACTGGCAACAGCGTGTTGGGTTAGGTACATAAGGGCGGACAGAGATAACTTCATACCCTGCTTTGACCTTCGACGGGAGTTCAACTCTGTCGAATGTCAAAAAACACAGTACAAGTCGGTGTCAGCTGGTTATCTACCTTTTTCAACACCCTATGCACGGCTGTTACACCCTGATCGGACATATAGGTTTGTATGTCTTCATCAGACAACCCGTCAAGGGATCTCGTAAAAACTACTGCCCCGTGATGAGTTGAGCATGCGATGCGCTTCTACCTTGACAGGAAATGTGTGTAACAATGTAGTCCGTATCAGTTTTTGGGCCTGGAAGGCACTGTCTGCTTCCAGCAAAAATGTGCCATTGCGCTGACGTGAACAGGTTTTAACAGGGCCAGCAATTGCATCAACACCTTTCTGAATGACGAAAGGATTTACAGAAGTGAAATCTTTACCGTCGGTTCGAGAGACAACAAGAAATTTCGGTAGATTAGGCAAAGTTTTCTTTTGCTGAGGCGAATCTATCTTTCGTTTCTGGGTCAACGTCACAGAAGAAGAGAAGGAAGTCATTGTGAAAGTGTCCCCCATGATTACCGGTGTCTCCGATGGCGCGCTCCTTCCTAGTGGGTGCCCTCTCCGAGGGCTTACCCGCCTTAGGTGATTGTTCACACCTCCCGAGAACTGACGGAGGGACCAATCGGCATGGTGGAAGGTACCAGCTCGGGTAATCACCCCTCCCTGGGCCTGGCCTTTACCAGGGGTACGTATGTGCCCTACTTGCCTACCTGGGGCGGGGAATTACACGTTACCCCGTCACCTGCTATGCAAGATAATGCGTGGGTCAGCCTTCAGACACGCACAGGTAGGAAAGAAGAAGAATAGAGGAAGCAAAGAGAAAGAAGTGTCTCAAACGCCGAAGCGGAGACTAATGAGGAGGAAAGGAAGGCTAGGAGAGTACAGCAAGCAGAGAAAGACAAAGGCAAAGGTTAGGAAAGGAAAAAAAACCCAAGGAAAAAGAACTACTGGGACTAGAAACCACCTTCATTCACAAAGGACGCCCGTCTCCGGGCTAAGGAGTGAACCGGGAGGGAAAGCGAAGCAGCCTGGGGCGGAAGAAAGGCTGCTTCGGCTCCGGGCCCCGTGTGCGCCACACACGTACCCGCAAAAGAGCTGTGGGACCCTGGGGGGGGGGGGGGCGATTGCCAGTGCCTGCTTCATCACTCAAGCATGCACAAAGGCCCCATCCCCAACACCTTCCATTGGCTGTTTAAGGGTTTTACTATTCCACTGTTGCATTTGCCTTTAAGAGTATAAGTATGTACACGGATGTGCTATACACAAATGTACTAGTTTTGCTTGCTAGTTTGGTATGTACTAATAAAATAATTGTACAGCCTAAAATGTATTCATCTGCTTCTTACTCTGATTGGAAGCATAAAAGCAACATATAAGGCTCTAAAACCCATCTATTTAAAACAAAAGGGAGTTAAGAGGCCCCATAAATAATTATATGCCATCACACAGCTTGTAAAGATAAAATTAATTGGTCGCTTGACAGTACTGAAAAGAAGTTAAGTTACATCAAAGATGTATTAGGCGCTGCCACAGGAAACCTCTTACTATGAGTTGTGACTGTGCGTTTCCTACAGAAGTAAATTCATGGGAAAGTTGGCCAATTACCAGATCAATATACATGACAACTCATTGATTTAAACAGCAAATGCCAAATATTTTGCAGGCAAGAACACACGCTTACTATGTAGTACCTTTCATACTGATGATGCTAAATCAGACATTCGTGTTCAGAATTCAGGAGAAGGTATCAGTGAGCCATTTCAAGACAATGAAGAATCCAAAGAGAAATGTCTTAAATGAAGCAATCAACATCATAATTGATAATACTGCAGACACAACCATACTGAAGTCTTAAACAATTTCAGAAGTTCTTGCTATCCTGAATAATATAATATTAGAACAAAGTATATTTAGAAAAGTTATTAAAAGTCATTTTGAAAGCTGGAAGACGAGGTCAGAGGTTACAGCTACCTCTGCAGTCACAATGCTATAAAAATAAGAACACTGAGCACTAGAAGAGCTGTCTTATGAAAAGGGCTAGGATTTTTAGGTGTGAACTTCATTCTTTAAGAACATTATCCCCTTTTCCTTCAACCATTTCCATAATTATTCCCCCTTTTTTAAATTCTTATTCCAATTTTTTTTCTATAAAATTTATAATTAATATAAAATATTCAACTTCAATAACCATGTATTCATCTTGGTGCGTATGTGCGAATAGTGTGTCTACCTCTTTCAGTAAATGGCGTGCGGGAGTCGAAAGGACGCCTGTAACAACTTAGGGGTTTTCCCCTAAATTTAGGGTAAAATGTAGATGGGGTTTATTTAGGGGGACTTTAGGGCCTTTGTGCACACTGTAATATAAAATTTTGTAATCAGTTATTTTATTAAATAAAAGGTCTGAGTATTCCAGTAATAAGTACCTGGCATTAGTTATAGAAAAGTATCGCTTGTTCAGCTGCAGAGGTCTATGGTTCAATTTCCCCCTACCTCCACCCTTTCCCGAGTCAGTGGAAGAAAGAACTACAGTACTTATTGCACAAGAGACAAGTTCATTTAAGAATACATACCGACACCAACACCCTATTGTTTTAACTCTAATGTCTTTTCTCAGCTATCATTCTTATTCTGATATTTATTGTCAGAGTACCATAAGCTGTACATGCGTACTGCAGGTGTGACGTTAGACAACAAAAAACAACAACAAAGTATTATGATTATTTGATTATGTGTACAACGCAGTGGTGAATCTTGTGTAATCTTCAGTTCATCGAGAAGTGTTTCCACTTAAGATGGGGGATTTTGGTGTCAATTTTGGGGCAATCTTTGTGTCATAGTTAGCAACTCTGAATCTACCTCACCAGAATCAGTAGCCTGCTATTGGTGGATATGAGGGTTTTTGTTTGTTACTGTGAGAGGCGTCATTTCCTCACATGGAGGCAGAGATGGTCACATGGAGGCGGCATTAATTACACCACATACTTCTGAGAACTGAGACTGCAGTTCCAGCATGAATGAGAACATTCTGGTAATTGTCACACTGTTATAAAGAGCATTTTGTAACAGTTGTGTTGAGTTAATTGATGTTAGCTCTTTGTTACATTACTAAATGAGGTTTTAATATACCAAAAGTGCCCATCGCCCGATTTATTGTTCTTGCTCAGAAATTCAAACAAGATTTCTTATACACTGTTGGAACTGTTACACTGTGTACTATTTGTGAGTCAGTAATTTTGTTAGATGAAAACCACCAGTGACATCATATGAAACAACACATTTCTGGTTACAAGCATCAAATGATTAGTTAAGTCCCATAAGCTTAACAAACATTTGAACATCAAATGATTAAGACCTTCAAGCACACAAATCATGGTAACCACTACTACTAAATACACTTCAACACAATTCTTCAAAAAGACCAAAGTTGAAGGAAATAAACATCCATTTGTATGCTGCTCTTGTACATGCAGGAATTCCCCTCAACAGGAGGAACCTGGTAGCCTTCAAAGCCTTCCTTATTGGAGAGAGAGAGAGAGAGAGAGAGAGAGAGAGAGAGAGAGAGAGAGAGAGAGAGAGAGAGAGAGAGGGGTGTCAATGTCTGACAAGGTTGCTTTAAGAAAAATTATGGAGCCTGTTTACCAAGAAATAATACAAATAAATAAGGAGAAAGTGTCCGATTGCTATATGGGGCTCATGGTGAATGAAACCTTACAATCATTGGAACAATGTTTTCAACATTTTAGTTCAGTTACACCCAAGTTCTTAAAACGTATGAGCTGCAGAAAGCCAATGCCTGTACAGTAATACAATTGTTTACGGATTTCAGCCAAAAAATCTGACATACTGGAATCGTATTTGAAAAACTGCTTCTTGAGGTTACTGACCAGGCTCCATATATTGTTTCAGCTGTTAACTAACTGAAATCTTTATTTCCCGAGTTCAAGCGTGTGATATGCCTGGTTCAATGCCCTTCAGTGCTCGTGAATCCAGAAGGAATGAATAAGACGTCACAGTTCAATTCACCTCTGCCCTGAAAAAGATTCTACTGAAAGGTCTATGATGTGTTGTTACCTACACGGAACCACTGGACTGTCCCTTCTAAAATTTCCATTCATTACCCGTTGGGAATCTTATCGAGTGTGCTGATATACTGTATGAGAATTTTGACAAAACTAGAGAGTTTGTGCTTTTTATTGGGTGTTCAAATGTCTGTAAATCTATCGACTCAACTGCTGGGTTATTAGTTCAAATGTCTGTAAATCTATCAGACCACACTGTGTCGTCATGAGTCCGTAGCTTAGAAACTACTTAAACTAATGTAAACTAATCTAAGGACAACACAAACACCCATGCCCGAGGGGGGGGGGGGACTCAAACCAAATCAAATATTCAAATGTTTGTTAAGCTTAAGGGACTTAATTACAGGGTCATCAATCCCTAAACTTACAAACTACTTATGAACTACCTTATACTAAAGACAACACAAACATCCATGCCCAAGGGGAAGGGAGGGGGGGGGAGATTCAAACCCCCGATGGGGAGCAGCCTCGTGCATCCGAGCATAGTGCCTCAATGCGATTGGCCTCTCTGCCGCAGCGGGGGGGGGGGGTGCCTCAAACCCCCCGACAGCAAACAGCCGCGCGCACCGCAGCAAGGCGCCCCAATGCGCACGGCTAATCTGCCATGGCTCTAGTGGGTATTGTAAACATTTTACAACAACATGCTTAAATGAGGTTAAAATGAGTATGTGTGATATCGTGGGGGGGGGGGGGGGGGGGGGGGGGGGGGGAAATAGCAGAACAGACTATATTTTTGATTGTTCAAAATGTTTGCAAACTTAAGGGACTAAACTGCTGAGATCATCAGTCCCTAAACTACCAAGTTATGCTAAGGACAACACACACACACACACACACACACACACACACACACACACACACACACACACACACACACAAACAAACAAGCAAGCAAACAATCGTGCAGTCCGTGGCGCCTTTGAGCACATGGCCATACCCACACGACATGTTTTGATTGTTTTGTTAGTATTAGTAACAGTGATGAAGTGAGCTCTACAGAGTGGCAGCGGCAGTATGGGAGCAACATGCACGCTGGCAGCCCCTAAACTTATTCCACACGATCCACCAGGCCTCTGCTTCCTTCTGGACAACGCACATAACTTCTCTTCTACCTACCCTGTTTGAACTCAATGAGATAAAGATTAAATTTATGGTCATTTTCGTGTTAGAAGCAAACTAGCCAGGGTAATGTTTAAATGTTTGTACATTTATCCTCATTTTAATAATTTTGGTTTTGATGTAACATCTTAAACATTTTGTTTCTTCCATTTAGACTTGTCACTGGGTACACTAGCATTTACATCCCAGTTCATGTTTAGGTACGAGGTTGCCTGCCACCCATTGGAGCTGACACACTCCGATCTATAACGCTCCACCTTCATTATACTATTACCAACACTCATGTTTCATACAGAGCCTCTTGTTTTCTTTTCTTGAAAACAGAGGTATTGAATGTTAATGTTCTTTAAGGAAGTTGCTGTAAAATGTTAATAATGTCCAGTCAATTTTTTAAAGGAAAGAAAGGAAGGGCGGCAGGTTGGCACACAGACCACCCAAATGTTCAAAAATGTTTGTTAAGCTTATGGGACTTAACTGCAGGTCATCAGTCCCTAAACCTACAAACTACTTATAAACTAACTTATACTAAAGACAGCACAAATATCCATGCCTGAGGGAGGATTTGAACCCCTGACGGGGAACAGCCTCACGCATCTGAGCACAGCGCCTCAATGCGCTCGGCCACTCCGCTGCGGTCACAGACCACCCTTTCTGCACACAGGCCGCTATGCTGTCTGAGCATTGGAGAAATAAATTACAGTGTCACCGCTTAGATGGCAGAACTGTCGCACGCTAGATTTCATATTTAGTATGATGCCACTAGACCCAACCCTCAACATCAACATCAAAGTAAGTTTCCCTTCGGCTCCAAATTGTTCTATACAGTTCACATATTGTATGGTAAGAACTTACATCATTTTATTGTCTGGTTTACGGAGGGGGGGGGGGGGCATGCAAAGTTGGTAAATTGGTAGTTTTTAGCAATTTTTCTTAAACATACTGGTCAAACAATTAGGGGGATCATTTGACATATTGAGGTACTGAAATATTGTCATCAGCAGACTGAACGAAAATGCTTCGAACTCTTTCTATAGGTTGTTGAGACAACAACATTAACTCATCCGAGATAGTGGTAATAACAGGAAGTTGCTGCAGAGGGTGTTTGGTGCCGACCTGTGTTTAGCGAGCCCCAGACTCCTACGTCGCCACTGACTGACTCTTCCAACACCACCTAGATCATAGGTGGTGTTGACTCTTCATGCTGTTGCCCCAAGACCAAAGACGACCCAGTCCTCAATAGACAGCACGGCAACTATCGTGATGTGTTACGCAGCCCGCAGCAGTGGTTTGCTATAAACATATCACCTTGCGAACTTATTTGTTGTATGGGATTGGGTTTCCATAGCACCAAATTGCAGACGAGACCTGTTTCTTTTTCTCCGTTTGATAAACGTTTTGGTGCTTTCAGACCAATTTTTTCTCAACGAAGCGGATTTATCGCTCGTTTGAATTTCATTTTCTTTTCAGTTTGTAATAAAATCAATATATCAGAGGCATTGTTAGAATTGTTTGCAATAAATCCACGTGACATTCATAAGCGTCAGACAGCTTGCAGCATTTATCACATAATCGGCATGCAGCTAAAGCGTACTTTTATTTCTGTATTTAGCACCACCTGTTTTGCAGACGTTATATTCGCTTTCAATATTACAGGTTTTTCAGGGGTCCGATTTCAAATCTCAGCACACGTGCTCTTACAGGCGTCCACCTAGAGTGTTAACGGCCTGCACCGGTGACCGCAGCGAACGTGATAAAGAATAAAGTTATTGCTTTGGCGAATGAAAGGCAGGAAATATATATTAGTGCTAAAATCCCGATTATAAAAGTACTCTACAACATTGCCATCTCCTCTTAGTAGCCTCACTGTGTTTCAAAACAATGCCTTCCTTCGTTTCCCCGTTTGTCATATAGCCGTCTCACTCCCACACATGCTGCAGGCATTGCAGTGGTGGGGCAAGTAGTGCGCCCGTCAAAACGGCTCACGCCAGAAGTGAGCTAGCATCTTTTCAGAGCAACTGGAGGAAAATGCACCTAAATCCAATCTAAAACTGTTAGTTTTCAATTTGTGTTTTAACAAAAAATATTTACTTGTAAGAATTATTTTTAAAATAGCACATTTATGATACTAGTCCACTTAAGAAACATATCTTTCAGAAGAAGCCTACTGTATATATAACGAGTGTGCATGTACAATACTGATAGAATCAAATTTGGGTCACAAAATTACTAAGTTTTATTTCGATTCGTGTTTTGGATATTTTCTAAAGCTTCTTGTAGTGATTCTGCCAAACACTAATTGTTACCTAAACAGTAGATGGTTTGCTTGTTTTGCCATTCAAAATGTTCAAATGTCTTTAAATCTATCGAACCAAATTGCGTGGTCATCAGTCCGTAGCTTACAAACTACTTAAACCTAGGTAAACTAACCTACGGACAAACAGACACACCCATGCCCCAGGAAGGACTCGAACCTCCACGGCGAGCAACCGCGCGCTTCGCAGCGAGGCGCTTTAGACCGCTCGGCTACTCCACCGCGGCTGTTTTGCCATTCTTGGACCTCATTACAGAGCCGCGCTTCCTCTGTTACTTGGTTTACGTTGGATCTGATCGCGGGGCAGTCCAGCGCAGAGCAGTGCTGCGCGGTCTCACTCTTTCCGCAGCTCTCTCTCTCTCTCTCTCTCTCTCTCTCTCTGTTGCCGACATAGCGACACACTGTCGCGGCCACGGCGGTCAAGTACAGTGTACTGCGCCCGCCGGGCTGAAATGTTGGCCATGCACGGTTTAAAGCTTTCCGACAGGAACATGTTTCGTTGCATTCCAGGTGACGCGGTGAATTCGAATAATTTTAATAATTAAAACGCCCGCGCACATGAAAGGAACAACGGTTCAAATCAGTGATCATCAAACTGCGATCCGCTTCGCAAGACTGGCGTTAGTTGTCCGATGTCCGACGTCAAACTGGCATAGCGGTATTTTGTTTACGGGGAGATACGTATAGTCCTAATTAAAAACCGGCGAAGGTCGCGGTGGCCGAGCGTTCTGCGGCGCGTCAGTCACAGTCTGCACGACCACTACATTTGGGGGTTTGAATCCCCCTCGGGCATGGATATTTGTGCCGTCCTTAGTATTAGCAAGTTCATAAGTAGTTAGTAAGTTTAGGGACTGATGACCCCGTAGTTAAGTCCCATAAGCTCTACAAACATATGAACACTAGCTAACTGAACATCGTCGGTTTCATACAAATCCAACGATTTAAGCGGCACTCGCGGCTAGCCGAGGTTGTGCAGCGCCTTAAGCAGTGAGCGCACTGCCCGAATGCAGGCGGCTTAACATTGCGAGCCGCGCATCAAACGCACCGCACACCAGAAAACCCGCCTTACGGATGAGTACGTGTATATTTAAATACTGCATTTTTCTCAGCTTCGTAGTATCACATATACTTGATAACTGACTAGGCGAATTATATCATTTCCATATATTCCATTCCATTAAAAGGTACCGACAGTTTTCCCGGGCCACAGCGGGGAACGCCCTGCATACTCGGCGCCCGGGTGCGACCAACGCCACCAATGTCATCCATTGACGCTATGAGGATTTATATTTTGAGACTGTGAATCTAATCTATAATACTGCAAGCGAGGTGCTCATAGCTCTTGATGTAGTCGTATCAGGCTTCTATTCTTGTTTTGGTTTATTCTAGTTCCTCCCAAAATATGGAATGCGAGAACTTGGATTGTAAGAGATTTGTTTCACAGTGAAAGACAAAGAAGTGCTCATAGTATCACTGGATGAAATTTTAGGGAAGGGCGATCCTTATCAAAATATGTGCTCTTTCTCCTGTACGAGTCTTTGAAACTTATAATGGGAATTTCCGAAAAACCTTTTATATTTCAAAAATATACAGCTCGTGTCATTCTGAATGTTCTTCAGTGTTTGGTATAAAAGTTTGCAATAATTCGGTCAAGTAATTCAGAGATTTTTGGTAAAAGCGTTCCCAACTTTGTATATAAGGCCTACATATAGGCCTATATTTTATGTCTTTTACATAACCGTCAAACGTATTTTTCCGTTATCCAAACATATGAAGCAGAACTGCCATAAAAATAACTGATTTTAACATTAGCAAGGGTTTTTTTTTTGTTTGTTTTATTTTTTTTTTTTTTTTTTTTTTTTTTTTTTTTTTACGAAGGGGCGATAATTTTGCATCTCGCAAGGGACGGCGGCAACGCCACCTGCCAAGAACACAAGCAAACTATTTGCGTTATGCTAAGTTCCGAAATACGTACGCGTTGCACACTGTGTCTACGAATGTTTTTCGTGTTATTTATGTGATTCTCCGTGCAGTTTTGCTGGTATGAGAAAAAAATGCCTAATATGAATCGTCCGAGCCCAATATCGGTAAGATAACTTACTAATAATTCATAAATATCTTGTACCAAAACAAATTTGTCTGTGTATCACAAAATAACATTAAGAACATTCTGAAACAATGTGCAACGTGTACACATCCCCAAACTCGGCACAACGCTACGTAAGACAAATAGTTTGTTCGTGTTATGACTAGTCTTGGCAGGCAGCGTACAGGCATTGTATCCAAGGCCGGCGCAAACCGAACCGCTGTCCCTTGCGAGATGAAAAACTATCGCCCCTTCGTAAAAAAAAACCTTGCTAATGTTAAAATCAGTTATTTTTATGGCAGTTCTGCTTCATATGTTTGGATAACAGAAAAATACGTTTGGCGGTTATGTAAAAGACATAAAATATATATGTAGGCCTTATATACAAAGTTGGGAACGCTTTTACCAAAAATCTCTGAATTACTTGACCGAATTATTGCAAACTTTTATACCAAACACTGAAGAACATTCAGAATGATATGAGCTGTATATTTTTGAAATATTAAAGGTTTTCGGAAATTCCCATAATAAGTTTCAAAGACTCGTACAGGAGGAAGAGCACATATTTTGATAAGGATCGCACGTCCATAAAATTTCATTCAGAGATACTATGAGCACATCTTTATGTCCTTCACTGTGAAACAAATCTCTTAAAATCCAAGTTTTTGCATTCCATATTTTGGAAGGAACTAAAAGAAACCAAAACAAGAATAGAAGTCTGATACGAATACATCAAGAACTATGAGCATCGAGCTTGCAGTAGTATAGATTTGATTCACAGTCTCAAAAAATAAATCCTCACAGAGTCAATGGATGACATTCTCGGACATGACACCTTCACACTCATATCACTTTTATCTTCCCATACAACGACAAAGAAAGCGTTACGAAAAAAGTGCATCCAGACGAGAGGGTCTGGCTTCAGGCATCAATCAGGCTCAGCTCTGTAAATTTTCGTCACTTTCTCCTAAACTTGCTGTTCCAGATGTCGCGCATAGCATAAACTATGCTCAAAAATGTCCAGATGTTTGTAGAGTCTATGGGACTTAACTACGGGGGTCATCAGTCCCTAAACTTACAAACTACTTATGAACTAGCTAATCCTAAGGACGGCACAAATATCCATGCCCGATAAACTATGCTATTAGTAATAATGTCTGCAGATATAAGGATAGGATTTCTCGTGACTGAAAGCAAATGGGATTATATTCTTTTCCATTTTCATAACTTTTTGCTTAATAATGCTGAAATTAAGAACGTAATGGAATGTAAGTAGAAAAATGCTAACTAACTCTACCGCGCTCGCTCATTAGAAACAGACACTTGGTTGAATGTCATCATCATCACAACTCGTTCTTGTCTGATTATTCGCCGCGGCAAATGACCGTGCGCACTGGGGCGCCGTGTTGCGGTGCGCGCGGTCGTTCGCCGTCGGGGGTACGAGTCCCCCCCCCCCCCCCCCCCACGGGGCATGGGTGTTTGTGTTGTCCTTAGGTTAGTTTTACCGTAGTTTAAGTAGTTTGTAAGCTACGGACTAATAACCCAGCAGTTGAGTCCGATACATTTACAAACTTTTTTTCTGATTTTTCAGACTAGTCTTCATCGCCACATCACTTTTGTTTCCATTTTAGCTATGGGGAAGACGCTTTTTTTTGCCACCCAACTAGTTTGCCATATAATAGACAAAAATTTCCTATCTTCAACCTTGAAGAAACAGTAACTTACGAGCAATATGTGTGAATTATTCTAATTGTTCTTAGGCTTGCCAGATGGTCGGGATTCGTGTGGATTCTCCCCAACAAATATCCAGACTCCATATATAAATATATATCGGAATCTCGTGACAAAAAAGCTCTGGTAAAGTTGTGTATAACAATTTATGTCACACACACTCATTTGCTTCATCGTCTAACGTATCAAATGTCGTTCCACAGACGTAAAAACGAACAGAAATTTAAAAGAAATTGCTTAATTTGTATTACTCGTCAACAGTGAGTGGATAAGCTGGAAATTTGTGTCTGGCGGGAAAGTGCTAGGGTAGTCGGTGCAGACGTGGGCACTGCGTGCAGATGGTATAGTGGTCAGCTCGACTGCCTGGTAAGCAGGAAACGTGGGTTCGAAACGCGTCCTAGCACAACTGTTCATGTTTCCCCCATTTTTTTTTTTTTTTTTTTTTTTTTAAATCAAAGCCCAGTGGAAGCTAAGGTCAAACTTGTGTGCCTTGCTTTCTTAAAGCTCGAGTTCATAGTTAGGTTCAAATTTGGTGCAAATTGTTTCAATTTTAAATCTTTTGGATGCTACTATAGGATCCAAATTGTCTGGCTCTGTAAAATCCGCAACTTAAGAGTACTAGTGGGAACGTAAAAATTAAATGCAAATTATCTTCCTATAGTTTTAAGACTTTCTGTAGGAAGTTAAATTGAAAAGTAAAAAATTATAAAATTTCTCACAACTGTTCCAAAATCCCGACATCTCAATGTTTTCCAGTTATCTTAACTCTTCCAATCTGGCAAGTCTAATTGTACGGAATCCTTCCCCTATTACATCAGTTACAGCCTATAATCGCAACTTACAACAAATTGTGGTTCAAAAAATGTTAAAATGTTTGTAGAGCTTATGGGACTTAACTACGGGGTCATCAGTCCCTAAACTTACAAACTAGCTTATACTAAAGAAGGCACAAACATCCATGCCCGAGGGGGGGGGGGGGATTCGAACCCCCGACCGCAGCGGCCGTGCAGACCGTGACTTGTACGCCGCAGACCGCTCGGCCACCACAAATTGTGGTGCGCCTCTTTTTCAAGATGAACGATCAGACGCAGTTTCATTTCTGTTCCTCTTTACTCCATCAGCCAACCGCCAATATGAATACTGTATTTTTCATTCGTAAAGAACACAACAATGGCTGGAACTGTTCTACAACTAAAGGCAACAACTTGAAAAATAGCTTTCATAGTCAGCGACCACTCAAACGACACAAGGGCTACTCTGGGAACAGAATTCCCTCGGCTCCTCTGCTTCCCCCTGGGGGCTGCCACTGTCACCCCCGTTTACATGGGCTCTCAAAACCGGATTTCGTAAACCGATTTCCCAATTCCGCTTTTGGTTGGTCATATAAACACTCCAAAATCGATTCTGGAAATCCGCTTCTCTAAAGCGGTTTTCCGAGTTCCACAATCGATTTTCGTGCCCATGTAAACACAACCGTTTTTGAAGCGTTCTTGGCTTGTCAGATTGTGTTTTCTTGTTACGAATTTTCGGCACATATGGAAAGAGTGGTATCTAATGTGAAATAAAAGTATAAATATTAGAGTGAAAATAAATCTGTGTATTTAAATAAAGAAAATAGCGATTGTGCAGACTAAATAAGGAACTGAATCAGCTGTTTTCCAGCCGCCATGTTAAGTGAGCTAGGAAATCCGATTCAAGCTATGCCATGTAAAGTAACTTCGTAGGCTCTCCCGGCGTAACAAATCTTCGAAGTCTCTGCGGGTTTTCTGCCGGATAATAAAATCAAATCGATTCAATATTTCGACGGTACAGCTGTCCGCCATCATCAGGAAACTGCTGCTGCTGAGTCCCGCTGAATACGGTATTCAGCGGGACTCAGCAGCAGCAGTTTCCTGATGATGGCGGACAGCTGTACCGTCGAAATATTGAATCGATTTGATTTTATTATCCGGCAGAAAACCCGCAGAGACTTCGAAGATATGCCATGTAAACACGACAGCGAGAAACGGTTTACGAAAATCGGTTTTCGTCTTCCGGAAGATGTGTTGCATGGTAAACGTAGTGTGTGTGTGTGTGTGTGTGTGTGTGTGTGTGGTGCGGCCGCACGTTTCGCACGTGCCTTGCGCCGGCCCTGCATTGCACACTTGGGCGGCGGGGTCCCTGAGTGCAGTTAATAACATGCGATGTACTACCACTTTCCTGTCCTTGCCGGATTGTAGTAGCGTTTCCATTAATTTATTTCAGTTTAACGACATCGCCAGCTGCCAAATTGCCGGCGCAAATAAAACACGCCTCCGTACGCTGTGGAGAACTCATTTTTAATACACTGACTGCACAACGAAAATAAAATCAAGGAGTTGCGACCGCAACCATCGCACAACACAGGAAGTTTCAGCGAGGCGACCAATGCAAATAACAAAGGAACCGAGGGGATGGAAGCCTCGCCTGTTTGCGGCATACCAATCGAGGGACAGCAATCGATACCTCTACACAGCGATGATGGATGGCTGGATGGATGGATAGGGTGTTATGGGCGCACGACAACTAGGTCTTTAGCGCCCGTACAAGATAATTAGGCGATACGTGTGACCTGACTAAAATGAAATGAACACCAATAGGGAACAGAAAGGAAAGTAACCAAACTAGCCAAACGATAAGGAGAACGAAGCAAAGACCCAACCAAACATGGCAAGGTGGCAATAGGTGATCGTCCAAGGTTTACAGTCTTAGACGTTCTCAAAAGGAGTGATTACCTAGTTGTTTAGTCCCCAAAAAACCAACAACAACGTTCTCAAAATGCCGTGCCAGAGGAGTGGTGGGCGAGCCATTCGTTAACATCCTAAAACCTCCAGCCTAAAAGCTTGGGCCAGAGTCCAGAAAGTTCACAGAAATTGAAAACTCGTCACACTCGCCTCGTCGTCAGCTAAAACAGAGGGCAGGGCACCACTAAGAGCCACCGCTGCCCTAGCAGCACGGTAGGAAACACATTCGAGTAAAATGTGGCGTACAGTGATTTGCACACCACAAGCATCGAAAATCTGAAGATCCTATCGACGGAGTAAATAGCCATGTGTCAGAGGACAATGCCCGATTCGGAGACGTGTCAAGGCCACTTCATGCCGCCTCAATGACTGACAGCAGTGGCGTAACTATGGGGGGGGGGGGGGGGGGGGGGATGAGGGGGATAGAACCCCCCAGACCCCCCCCCCCCCCCACACACACACACACACACACACAAAAGAGAGAAGAAGAAGAAAAAGAAGAGGAAGAAGAAGAAAAGAAAGAAATCGTATAACAGCAATCTGGTAAAGGTAAAGATTGGAAACTTTGAGTGTTTTACCATAAGCTTTCATTGGATGGGAGTGAATTAGTTTCTTCAACGGGAGTGGTAGATGGTAGTCTGTCTGGAAACTGACTAAAATTTTGCTCGGCTAGTAGATCTATTCCCCCCCCCCCCCCCCCCCCAAAAAAAAAGCGAAGTCCTAGTTACGCCACTGGCAGGATGTTCGCCACGGTCGGACAGTTGGCTTAACCAACCGCAGTTTATTGCTCGTCTCTGCCTGCCACGCCTCCTCCCACAAACGAAGAGAACTCCGCCGCACCACAGAGGATGTCTGGCAGGAGAACGGCACAATGTGTAATATCATAGCCTTCGCAAGCCTCCTTGGCAGCCCGATCAGCCATTTCGTTCCCACGAATGCCGACATGTCCTGGTACCCAACAGAATGTCACTAGCTTCCCCCGCTACTGGAGAGTGCACATTTTGTCATGAATGAGCTGTACTATCTTCTCAGCTGTATACAAATTGCCTATGGATTGCAGCGCACTGAGAGAGTCGGAGCACAGGAGAAACTCACACAGAAAGGTGGAATAGATGTATGTCTTCCTATAGGAAATTTCGTTTAATTGAATAGCTTTAACCTTTAGATAAGTTGTTGGTTCCATAGATCCATCTTGAGGAGATCCTCGCGGATGTGGAATATGACTATTTTTTATTTATTTTTACAAGCTGACAATACTACTAGTATGATTATAGATAAATGCATCATTTGGTTCTATTTAAAAATTAGTGAGGAGGAGTTGGCCACTAGGAAGTCTTTTAGGTTCCTCTTAAATTAATCTTTATTTGTAGCTAAATATTTTGTGGTAGCTGGTAAATTATGGAAGATGTTTCTGAGCAGTGGACACCGTTTTGAACTAAATTAAGTACTTTTAAGTCCTTGTGTGGATCGTTTTAGTTCCTAGTAGTGTATATATGAACTGAACTGTTCGTTGGTGTTGATTGTTATTTTGAGAGGACTAACTAGCTAGGTCATCAGTCCCCTACTGTTTGTTGGAAAAAGGGATATTATTTATGACAAATTTCATTAAGGAATAAATATACTGAGATGCAGCAATTAATATATCTGGTCTTTTGAAGAGGCTTCTGCAAGATTTCCGTGAATTTACTCCACAAATAATACGTATTACACGTTTTTGGGCTCTGAAAACTTTTGCTTGTCTAAGAGTTACCCCAAAATATTACACCCTATGACACTATGGAATGGAAGTATGCAAGATTTTTTTATTTCTATGTCTCCTACATCTGATAACACTCGTACTGCAAATACAGATTTGTTACGTCGTTCCTGCAGTTCTGTAGTGTGCTCCTCCCAACTGAATTTCTTATCAATCAAATCCCAGGAATTTGATACTGTCAACCTCATCTATCTGCTCTTCTTCATACTTTATGCATAGAAACATCTTCAATGTTCTGAACTGCATGTCGTGAGTCTTTTCAAAGTCAATTGAGTTGGCTTACAACCATTTTACTGTCCATGAATATATTTCATTAGCAGACCTTTTTAGAATTATGCTCGACATGTTATTTATAGCAATACTTGTATCATCTGCAAACAAAAAGAATTCTGCTTTCGGTAGTGTAACTGACGAGAGGTCATTAATGTATACAATGGCCGTAAGATGGATCCTTGTGGGGCATCACTTTTTTTTCCCAATCCGAAGATGACGGACGGCTTAATTCACTATCCCTTGCACCGACAGCTTTTGATTCCTGTTAATGAGGTACGACTTCAACCATTTTCCAGCAATGCCAGTGACACCATAGAATTCTAATTTACTTTAAAGGATGTTGTACTTCACACACTCAAATGTCTTACCTGCTGCTAGTAATTTATTATATAATGAATTAAGTACATTCTCACGGAATGTGTAAACAGCCTTATCGATATCGGAACCTTTCAGAAATCCAGACTGTGTTCTGGACAATATATCATTTGTGGTCAGGTGATTAAGAAGCTGCTTGTACATTACGTTATCTAGAATGCTGGCAAAAGTGAAATCGGTCTGTACTTCGATGGTATCGGTTTCTCCCCTTTCTTTAATAGAGGTTTAATATCCGTATATTTTAGCCAATCAGGAAATGTTCCTGTTGTAATACACTCGTTACACAAATAACTTAAAATTGTGCTAAATGCACAAGAACATGTCTTAATTAACTTTGTTGATGTTTCATCGTATAACCACTAGAATGTTTTGTTTTCAAAGATTTTATTATGGAAATTATTTGGCTTACTAAAGACAACAAATTGGAATTACTGTGATTTAACGCTTAATAATGCCTATAGCTGGATAATATATACTTTTGTAACGTGAAATTATGCTCTACAACTTTAATAGTGGTTTTTCAGTTACGGGTCTTCAAGCCCACTTTTTAGCCACGGTGGTAAAAACGACCTAACTTTGACAACTGATTGCAGCCAAACGTCTGGACTGATTTTGTCAGGTAAGTAGGTCATTCGGTGCAAAACTTAATGTTCTTTCATTCTGATAGGGGTAATTTTCAGTAGGACGCACAGTTTCCGAGTAATAGGCATAAATCTGAAGAAAGGTCCAAAATTTCTTGGTTTTCTGTCCACAAAAATTTGTCCCAAGGATTTTGTAGGTCGAAAACTTGGTTTCTACATACTCTCAACTAGATACACAAAATAAAAAACTAGGGAGAAGATTTTTTTTGCAAGAAAAGGGCTTTTTTGTGACGCTTTTACCGGACTATTAAGTTTGAAGTAAATACAAGTGGGCGGTGGTTCGCACCTCACTTCAGTAATTTTTTCCCACCTTCGCTCCTAAAAGGTTTTCGGACAATCATTAAATAGAACCATGTTCTGCAATATTCCGAGTTGTTCTCTCTTGAAAGTGAGTTTGTTCTGTTTTGTGAACATGCCATGATATAACGACACGTAGCAACGAATTGTAAACATGGTCTTCTTAATCACATACACATAAACTGCGGAGATACTGTAATAATGAATATTGTAAATGACGTGCCGATTCTAGTAATATCGTATATCAATTTAGTACTGGAGTTCTATCAACTGTCGTTTTTAATAAAATTGAAATTTATAAATTGCAAATTTTTTGTTACGCAATTTTACATTTTTGGATTCTACATGCGCTATTTATGGACTACGTTGGAAGTCGTCAATTAGACTAAATGTATCTACTAAAATATTTATCTTTTGTATGGTTGCTAAGGACGTTTCTTTTATGTCGATTCCTTCACCTTTTGTTTAGTTCGGGCATTACTTTGTTCATGTTACTTCGTTCTGCACTAAAATAAAGTGCAAATATTCTATTTCAGACCGTAACCGCGTTTTCTTTATAGCTAAACTAACGACAGCCTAAATGTACTAATACTGAATTCCATGCTCCGACGCTTTATCTATGTTAGTGAATGTATGAAATCGTCATTATTATAGTGACTCCCCATTTTATGTTTATTTCGGTGGTACGTATTTCAAGGCATGTTCACAAAATAGAATAGAATAGAGCGCTCATACATGTGCAACTCTGAATATTGCAGAAAATGGTTCCATGTAATTCGTAAGAGTGCCCGAAAAACCTTCAAAGAGCGAAGGTAAAGAAAGAAAAAACATTGAAAATAATGGGTCGCGAACCACCGCTCACGTCTATTTACAAAAAAATACAAAAGACCATTACTCTCCTTCCCACTGACTTCAGCATTAAATCACGAATTAGACACCAAATTATAATCAATCGTAGTAAGAACGACGTGATTTTGGCAATTCTTCAGTGAGCCATTGCTTTGTAACGGCAATGCGTAAGTTACAAGAAAAAGTGCCTATACCAGGAAAAGTTATTCCACACGACCCCGAGCAGTAACAGTTCGGTAACCTTCGTTGACATTCGAAGCCAAATCTCTATATGACGGTCACCCCGTTTACATGGGCTCCCAAACCGGGTTTCGTAAACCGATTTCCAAATTCCGCTTTTGGTTGGTCATGTAAACACTCCAAAATCGAGTCTGAAAATCCGCATCTCCAAAGCCGTTTTTCGAGTTCCACATTCGATTTTCGTGCTCTTGTAAATGCAACCGTTTTTGATACCAAGCCAAGAAAGACACTACCCAACTTACTTTTAGTATGTCTATGACTTGTGTATTCAAATCTTTGACCATTCAGCAAAAGAGCATACGGTACAGAGAACAAAGTAGGAGCAAGGCACTAGGCAATTCGTTAGCGTCACCGTGTGTCCGCATAAGCTTCTGGAAAGTAGTGAAATTGGAGTACTGTGTTTTGATACAGGTTCGGTTCGCTGTCTGATTCTGAATCTGTGGCAATAGCATCCCAAAACGTAATCTATGCTAAGAAATATAATCTCTAACGGGAAGAAAACAGTGTTCAATTGTTGGCTCAGAAGCAGCAAGAGAGGTCCTTCAATGCCTATTGTGGTGCATGTGATTGTGATCTGAAACTGACGTCTGGTAAGTGAAAATAATAAAACACGTGAGTAGCGATGGGTCGAAACAAGTTCATGTTAACTACTTCACTCATTCATATCCTTTATGGTGAAGCCTGACAAAACTGCTCAGTCAGTCATTGCGACTCTTTCACTAAATAATAAAATGACCAAAAGATGCAGAAATATGCAATTATGGGCAGCAAGTGTTCCGAGCATTGGCATCTGGGCTAATTTAAATAGATCATGGTTGCAGGGACATGATAAATATAAACGAAGAAGCCCATCTCCCAGA
Source organism: Locusta migratoria (assembly GCA_026315105.1). Classification (NCBI taxonomy): domain Eukaryota; kingdom Metazoa; phylum Arthropoda; class Insecta; order Orthoptera; family Acrididae; genus Locusta; species Locusta migratoria. Next base: position 74,542,880 of record CM048755.1, on the reverse strand, counting down.
AAGAGTGACGTACTTTGATTTCACGTGAATCCTTCCTTCACAGCGCCGAGGTAGAGAGATGGAAATAAAAATGAGTGAGCGAGCCATAACCGAAACGAATGTTGTGGATGTTGCAACGGTTACAAGCGCGGTGGTTAATGGTGCAACCGTAAAATATAAATGCCTTTGAAGCAGCTCCAATCAGCAACCTTACGGACTGTCGACTCGTGGGGACACTAAGAAGTGCGAAAACTGGAGAGTTTGAAGTATCAGTTCATTAGAATGGAGTGGTTACTTCATATGCGGAAAGCGAGCTACCCCACAAACACACGTAACTGGTAAGAAACATGTAATTAATTGCGGCGTCCAGCGAAGACAAATTACTGATATGTAATCAGCGGCAACTCAAAAATATATGCCACACATAACATCACATTTATGCGCGACACAATTTCCGGAAGACGAAAATCTAATTTTGGAATCCCAATGCTAAGTTTGCTGTCGTGTTTACATGTGAAAACTGAAGCCACTATGCTAACCAGATTAAATATCGTTTTCAAGTGTCACTGCTCAAACAGAAATAGATTATGAAAATCTGCTATTCTAATTAACTCTTAAGTGAGATCATAAGAGCCTCGATAGTTTTCTTCATAAAAAAAATTGTTAAAGCTAAACAGTTTACAGTCCCCCAGAACATGCTAATTCTAAAAAGAATAAAAAAAAACGTCAGTAGACAAACACCTTAAGTGGGCATTATGATCGACAAACAATAGAGAAACATAAGGCTCTGAATCGACTGGTCCAAATGTTGCATGGCTTTACATTCCTTGTGTGTTTATCAATCACACTGCCAGACATTAAGACAGTTCTTAACAGACAAAATGACTTGTTCCTGTGGCCGCAGTTTTTCTTCTTTTTGTTCTTTTGTAGGAGCCTAACGCTCAAAAGCATGCTTAAGAATAACACTATCGCATAAAAGTGGTCTATGTCATTCCATGCAAACGCTGCTGTATTCTACTACAATTGACATTTTTATAGAGCGAAAACAGTAAGAAGGTAACACTACCACAGGAGGGAATTGTACATAATTCAAGGACACTAGTGTAACACCGCATTTTCAATCAACAGTGCTGAAGGCCCTCTGAACTGTAATAGGACAAACCAAACATCTTACACACCTCATAGTGCTTATAATTAGTCTTCAAAGTGCAGAGTTAAAGTAGAGGAGAACAACGTAAGTGTCTCATTTTCGCATTCAAGTATTCCAAAATCAAAAGTCACACTAATTACATTTTCTAATAATATGGGTATGCCGATATCATCTGCCTTTTATCAAGCATATGACAACATGGGCTAATACTTTGGCACAGAAAATTTATTTTAAAAGAGTGAAGTTTGATGATGAAAGGTCAATCTCTTCCACTTTATTTTGACCACTTCATCGCATCTGCAATTTGAGGACTAATAAGCACTATCAAGTATGTAGGAAGTGTGCTTTGCATGGTTATAAATAAATACTTTAAGCAGAGGATTTTTGTCACACGATTGCAGAATGTTACACTGACATCATTTGATGTTGCATAATATGACTCCTTCAGTTTTCATATCTTTTTTTTTAATCAATTGTTATGCTAGTAATGGTTTCACATGGTTCCAAGTATTTGTGGTCATAGATGTTCCTTTTAAGAGCAGGTGTTACCTGCAAGTTGTGAACTAATACTGTCAGGTACTCAGAAATTCTAATAGTTGAATATTTAACAGACTTGCCACTATTTTTTCAATTAATTATGTTTATTGTTATTTCTAATTCTTCAACTGCTGTGGTTATTTAAGCATCATATTAAATTTATTACTTGCCAACCACCTTAAATACTTTCAAAAATTCAATTCCCCTCTCCATTTGTGAGTTACCAAATATTTTATAATAATGTATACTTAAGTCTGGTTTGTTCGCCTACTTATTGTGACACGAAGCATTATCAAAAATAATAATACTTGTCACAGTTGAGCTTGGTACAAGACAAGACTGACAAATAAAATAATTTTATAATTATATAGAACTGACTACACAGAAAGTGACTGGAATAACAAACCTTCATAACTACTCAGGAGAGTTGGACACATTGGTAGTCCCAAATATTAGTTTAGTTGCATTTAATGAGAGTTTGGTATCTGTGATGAAACACAAGTGGAAAAGGAAAGGCAGAGAGAAAACTTATGCACAGAATAAGTTTGATAAATTGTCCAAGGTATTTTATGTAGCTACCAGTGAAGGTGAAAATTAAGAAGGCAAAACAAATGTAGAACCTAAAATTATAATGCAATGTAAGGAGGAATTCAATGCTAGAACCACAAGCAGTGAGAAGATCCAAATATTTACACTTCCAAAAATCTAGAGCATTTGGAGGACTGAAATTTAAAGCCTCAAACTAGTAACTGAGCAAAGCAAAATTATTAGTTAAATAATGTAGGGTCTCATAATCATAGACCTAGATGTGTCCTAAATGAACATATTGTGAACTGTGTAATAGAATGATAAAACAAAGGCGATAAAAGGCACTGTTAGTCAGGCATTTTTCCCCCTTCCTCCTTTCAAAGAAAATGGTTACATGGTTCATAAACAAAATGTCAAGCTCATGTTGAAAAATTCCAGACTGAAACAGCTGACACATGATGTAGACTGTACAATTGACACATACAGATGATTTGTAATCTTGCACAGCCAAAATGTTATATGTAACTGCCCAGGTACACATTTTTAATGACATTCCTATGAGACCTGTTGGACAAAAATGGCATTGATGAAATAAAACAAAAATTGTGAACATCTATAGACAAGTCTCCAGAAATGTCTATCTTCTTTGGAAGAAAAATTATAAAAAGATACTTCTGCATTCCTTTATAGTCACCCAACAATGTCAACTTCTGCAATATCTTAAAGAAAGACTGTGACAATGGTTAGGCCTACATTGTTATAAGTGATTTTGCAGATAATTCTGTATTTTTGCTGTAGAATGAGGTCCAGGGGTTTCACTGGAACAATACATATCAACACCATTTATCCATTTCTTGTTTACTACAAACATCCACAAACCTGCACAATTTATCACACTTCATTTGCTGTCATAATATCTTAAACTGAGTGTTCATATTTTCCCATCTCATTTGGTTATTTCAGAGAACTCCAAACCACATTCATCACTACGCAGATGTTGCTGCAGTAAAAAAAAAAGGTGGGGGGGGGGGGGGCAAGACTATTGCGAGTACATCTTTTCATCAAAATGATTTCAGTGTCTGTGCAAGGTGCCGTTTGTATGCCACTTCACATTTCAAAGAAACATGTGATGGTATTGTTGGTACTATCAAGAGAATTGCTTTCCTTGCCACTCTTCAGTCCATCTACAACTCTCAGATAATGACTCAGTTGTTTGAGTGGTATGCTAAGAACATTAAAGTGTGTCACGTCCATAATACAACTAACAGTGAGTATGATGGAGAAGCATCTCTCCTTCGCGATGAGTTTGCACAGCTACACTAGGGCCAATTATAGGTACCCATAAGCTACACACTATCATTCCAACATGCCACAACAAAATTCCAACATGGGTTTTCTCCAAAGCATCATCGCTCAGAATGATTATCTAACACGGACCAAATAAGACACTTAGGTTAGTAATATCACAAGGTGATTTATATGAATCTATCATGGACACTGGTACTTTGATGTGTTCAAATGTAAATGAAGATACGAGTGAAATTACAAATAGTTACCTACATTCTCTGGTCCTTCACCATCCTTGGTGTATATTATAGCAAGAGATGCACAAACGGTGATATGTCTTGCTATCTATAATTGATTTATGTTAAGTGTTGATGGTAAAAATGTTATTGCATGTGTGTGTAAATCTGAACCTAACTGAGATGACTTTCACACATGTTTGGCTGGGATAGTTGCATAATATTTTACATCGGTGAAGAAAAGAGGTTATAATGTTACCTTGTATAGCCCTATTACAAAAACTTGCTACCTTACAGTGTGTTTTAATCATAGCACTTTTTTTTTAAAATAGTTAACATGTTTGTCATTTAACATGTTATTTTCTTGCAGTGTGCATAGCATTTGTGTTGCTTTATTGAACTACATAGTTGTGCATATTAATTTTGATTTCTTAATTCGCAGGTCACCCCCAACTTGATTTTTTACTATGTTGGGTAGTGCAACATAAAGAAGTAAAAATACACTTTTTCATACATTTTGAAGGTGATATGTTTTAAGTTATTCAAGACCACTGACAATTGTCTACCAATGCACTGTTTGAATATGGCCATGTTGCATATCATTTGAAAGCTTGTTCTTATACCTTTCTATGAAAATACCTGTTTCGAAGTTCTGCCTCTATTAAAACAGTAGTTACAGCTGTTTTTGTCATGCATTGTTTCTTAAGTTTTCTGTTCATTTTCTCATACTTGTGCTACAATTCTGAAATTTAATGTTTTTCATCCTCTCTTAGCGTGCAACGAAGACACCAAATCCAATGTAAATCAGATGGTTAGTTTGGGACCTGTGTTGATTTGACATGGAATAACTCTGCAGCCAAAACATAAGTTTCACTGTACAAAATGACTGTTCCAAAATAATAGCTTTCCAATATACTCTTTTGACATTGGGGTACACTATATCTGCACACTTGTAAAAATTTGGAAGAATTAATAGTGCAATCAATCAAACAGAGCTTCTACATAGATACTCTGCAAATCACATTTAAGTGCCTGGCTGAGGGTTCATTAACCACTTTCATAACTTTTCTCTACCCTTCCATTCTCTAATAGCGTGCAGGAAGAAAGAACACAAATTATTCTGTTTTCGATCTGATTTCTCTTGTTTCATTGGGATGGTCATGTCTACCTATGTAGGTGGGTGCTAGCAAAATATTTTCACATCCAGAAAACATGATAAAACGAGCTGCCCTTCTCTGAACCTTCTCAATATCTTCCGTCAGTCCCACGTGGTGTAGGTCCCACAATGGACAACAGTACTCCAGGAGAGGACACACGTCGGCCGCGGTGGCCGAGGGGACTGTGGCACGCCAGTCACGGTCAGCACAGCCACTGCTGGTCGGGGGTTCGAATCCCCCCCTCGGGCATGGATATTTGTGCCGTCCTTAGTGTTAGCTAGTTCATAAGTAGTTTGTAAGTTTAAGGACTGATGATCCGTAGTTAAGTCCCATAAGCTCTACAAACATTTGACCATTTGAGAGGACACACAAGTGTGATGTAGGCAGTCTCTTTGGTGGAGCTGGTGCATCTTTGAAGCATTTTGACAATGAAACAATCTTTGGTTCACCTTCCCCACAATATTTTCTGTGTGTTCTCTCCAGTCTAAATTGTTCGTAATTTTAACTCCTAGGTATTTAGTAGAATTTACAACCTTAAGATTTGACTGATTTATCGCATAATTGAAGTTCAGCAGATTTCTTTTAGTAGTCATGTGTATTACTTCACACTTTTCTTTATTTAGTGTCATTTGCCAATTTTCACACCATGTAGAAATTTTGTCTAAATCGCTTTGCAGTTGCTTTTGATCCTCTGTTGACTTCACTAACTGATAAACAACAGCATCACCCGCGAAAAGTCCAAGGGAGCTATTCAGATTGTCTCCTAAATAGTTTATAAACACAGGGAAGAGTAGGGGACCTATAACGCTTCCCTGGGGAATGCAACATAACACTTCTGTTTTACTCAATGACGTACCTTCAATTACAATGAACGGTGTCCTTTCTGATAGGAAATCTTGAATCCAATCGCACAATTGGGGAGATATTCCATTAGTACGCAATTTCATTAGAAACCGCTTGTGGGGTACAGTGTCAAAAGCCTTCCGGAAATCCAGAAATATGAAATCGATTCGAGATCCCTTCTCGATGACATTTATCACTTCATGTGAATAAAGGGCAAGCTGTGTTTCGCAAGAGCGATACTTTCTGAATCCGTGTTGACTATTGGTTAATAGGTCATTTTCTTCAAGGTAGTTCATAATGTTCAAACAAAGTATATGTTCCAAAATCCTACTGCAAATCGACGTAAATGAGATTGGCCTGTAATTTCGGGGATCACTCCTATTGCCTTTCTTGAATATTGGAGTAACATGGGCAACTTTGCAGTCTTCGGGTACGGATCTTTCGCTGAGTGATCGGTTGTAAATGATAGCTAAGTACGGAGCTACTGCATCAAAATACTCTGGGAGGAATCTAGTTGGTATACAATCCGGCCCAGAAGATTTGTTTTTGTTTAGTGACAAGTTGTTTTACTACTCCAGAAACATCTACTTCTAAGTTTCAAATGCTGGCAGCTGTTCTTGGATTGAATTCTGAGGTGTTCACTTCGTCGTCTTTGGTGAACGAATTTCGGAAAGCTGTGTTTAGTAATTCTACCTTAGTAGTACTATCATTGGTAGTATTACCATTGCTATTGTGCAGTGAAGGTATTGTGTGTGTTTTGCTGCAAGTGTACTTCATACATGACTAGAATTTCTTTGGATTTTCTGCAAGATTACAAGACAGGATTTCGTTGTGGTAACTACTATAGGCTTCTTGCATTGAAGTCCGCGCTAGGTTGCGAGTTTCAGTAAAAGATTGCCAGTCTTGTGGATTCTGTGTCTTTTTAAATTTTGCATGTGTTTTCCTTTGCTTCTGTAACAGTGATCTGACCTGTTTTGTGTACCACGGGAGTCAGCCCCCTCTTATTAATTTATTTGGTATAAATCTCTCGATTGCTACTGATATTATGTCTTTGAAATTAAGCCATAACTGATCTACACTCGCATTTTTAGTTTTGAAAGACTAGAGACTATCACTCAGAAAAGCATGAAGCGAATTTTTATCTGATTTACTGAACAGTCTCACTACTACAACTCTATGTTCGCTAATCCCTGTATCTCGTTTTGATGCTCTTTACTAGCTCAGGATTATTTGTTGCTAGGAGATCAAGGGTATTTTCACAACCATTTACTATTATAGTGGGTTCATGAACTAACTGTTCGAAGTAGTTTTCAGAAAAAGCATTCAGAACTAGTTCTGATGATGTTCTATATTTGCCGCCGTTTTCAATACGTAATTATGCCAACATATTGAGGGTAAATTAAAGTCGCCATCGATTATAACAGTATGCTTCGGATATCTATTTGAAATGTCATTCAAGCTTTCTTTGAACATTTCAGCAACTGCATCGTCTGAGTCAGGGGGCCGATAAAAAGATCCAATTATTAATTTATTCTGGTTGTCAGGTATAACCTCTACCCATACCAACTCACAGGAAGTATCTGCCTCAATTTCACTGCAGAATAAACCGTTTGTAACAGCAATAAACGTGCCACCCCATTTTTATTTATTCTATCCTTTCTGAAGACCATTTGGCCCTTTGAAAAAATTTCGGCCGATCTTATCTCGGGCATCAGCCAGCTTTCAGAACCCATAACCATTTGTGCCTCAGAACTTTCTTTCCGTGCTTTGAGAGCTGGAACTTTCCCAATACAGCTACGACAATTTACAACTGTTACACCAATAGTTCCTAGATCTGCTTTCTTCCTGTGTCTGACCTGCCCCCTTTGAGACTGAAACCCATTTTGTGTATTCCCGAGGCCCTCTAACCTAAATAACCACTCAGTCCACGCCACACAGGCCCCGCTACCCGTGTAGCCGCTTTCTGAGCATAGTGGACTCCTGACCTATTTAGCGGAACCCAAAAACCCACCACCTTTCGGCGCAAGTCTAGAAATCTGCAGCCCACATGGTCACAGAACCATCTGAGCCTCTGATTCAGACCCTCCACTCGGCTTCACATTTCAAATGATTGTTATACCTTTATAAATTTATCTTCATGCTTGTAGTCTATCTAGAAATGGCTGAATATGAATATCTGGTGTGAATTGAAACCTTTAATATACCTTGTCAAAAGGACATAATCAAAAAAGGTATACATAAACAACCTGCCAAAACCCAATGTACGTAACAAACATGCCATAAAAAAATTATGTTGTTCTCAACATATGATGTGTTAAGTTTTCCAACTCTTTGATTCCTTAATTTAATTAAAAAAGGTAAATAGGTCGTTTTCAGTAAGATACAGACCTATAGTACAATTAAAATAATTTTGTGGTGGGTGGGTGTGTTGCAGGGGTGCAACCAGCCACACTTTGAAAGGCACTGCACATGCCTATTAAACAGGCAACATATTAAGAACATGGTGCACAAGAAGCATAAATGACTGGATGGCAACTGGGCCCTCCCAACTGTTTGGCTAAAATGTCATTACAAACAAATTTTAATAAGAGTATACTTAAAATTTATGGAGCAGAGTAGCAGAGAGAACATGACTTCTTGCCTAGTCAGTGCAGGATTACTGACACAAAGTCAAATAAGGGTAATGTAGGATTGGTCCAAATAATTTATAAGAAAATAAAATTGCTGTTAATCTGATTTTAATAGCTTACTGAATGCATTATAGCTTTTCAGAGCATTCACACAATGGTGCCGGTGGTGACAACTGCAACATGCCAACATGAGGAAAGTTGCCAACCAATTTCTCATACAGAAACAGCAGTTGACTGGCATTGCCTGGTGAAACGTCGTCGTGTTGCCTTGTGTAAGGAGGAGAAATGCGCACCATCATGTTTCCGACTTTAATAAAGGTCAGATTGTAGCCTATCGCGATTGCGGTTTATTGCATCGCGACACTGCTGCTCGCACTGGTTGTGATCCAATGACTGTTAGCAGACTATGGAATCGGTGGGTTCAGGAGGGCAATATGGAACACTGTGCTGGATCCCAGCGGCTTTGTATCACTAGCAGTTGAGATGACAGGCATCTTATCTGCATGGCTGTAACGTATCGTGCAGCCACGTCTTGATCCCTGCGTCAACAGATGGGGATATTTGCAAGACAACAATCATCTGCACCAACAGTTCGATGACGTTTGCAGCAGCATGGACTATCAGCTCTGAGACCATGGCTGCCGTTACCCTTGACGCTGCATCACAGACAGGAGCTCCTGCGATGGTGTACGCAACGATGAACCTGGGTGCATGAATGGCAAAACATTTTTTCGGATGAATAGAGGTTCTGTTTACAGCATCATGATGGTCACATCCGTGTTTGGCAACATCGCGGTGAACACACGACATTCTTAATACCCATACTGACGTATCATCTGGCGTGATGGGATGGGATGCCATTGGTTACACGTCTTGGTACCCTCTTGTTCCTATTTAATGGCACTTTGAACAGTGGCCATTCAGATGTGCTACAACCCGTGGATCTACCCTTCATTCAATCCCTGCAAAACCCTACATTTCACGACTGCATGTTGAAGGTCCTGTACGGGCCTTTCTGGATACGGAAAACGTTTGACTGCTGCCCTGGCCAGCTCATTCTCCATATCTCTCACCAGTTGAAAACATCTGCGCAATGGTGGCCGAGCAACTGACTCGTCACAATACACCCATCACTACTCTCGAACTGTGGTATCGTGTTGGAGCTGCATGGGCATGTGTACCTGTACATGCCATCCAAGCTCTGTTTGACTCAATGCCCAGGCGTATCAAGGCTGTTATTACAGCCAGAGGTTCTGGGTACTCATTTCTCAGTATCTATGCACCCTAATTGTGTGATAATGTAATAACATGTCAGTTCTAGTATATTGTATTTTCCCAATGAATACCTATTTATCAACTGCATTTCTCCTTGGTGTAGCAGTTTTGATGGCCAGTAGTGTAAATATAGAAGAAAGGCAAAACTAGCAGATGCTGAGACTGAAATGTTCAAATGGTCGAATGTTTGTAAAGTCTATGGGGCTTAACTACGGGGTCATCAGTTGCTGACACTGAGGAAGATAAGTTACTGTTCTGTAAAAATGTAGGGACACTCGAGGCTCTCTCGCGCGCGCGCGCGCGCCGCCGCGCGCGCGCGCCGCGCGCGCGCACACACACACACTGAAGGCAAACCTACATTTATAGCATGTGAAGACTTGGAAACAGATTTTCACAAAACTTACAGTAACATTCATATACAATCTGAAGATAACAGGGGAGTAAAATACATGGAGCAGAAAGTTATCTACTACTTGTATCTGCAGTCTGGTTTGAATAAAAGTTAAAGGGGATGGATTGCAAGTGGAGGTAGTGGACAGGTTGTGATATTATTTAATTTGTACATTCAGCAAGCAGTAATTAAACCATGGACAGATACATGTTGGATTGCTGGAATTGAAGTGAGCATGCCACAAGATCATTGGTGTCTACATTTTATATGGAAAATGCTGGCAATACATTTAAAAAAGGAAGGACATAGAAGAAAAACCGTGATGAATCAAGACACACAGAAATTAACAACCATTACTAACAGGAGTCACTAAATTACATCAATAGAGAAAGTTGGAAATTGTGCAGAACCGGGATTCAAATCTGAGTTCCTAATCCCTAATCAGGTGCAGTGACCACTATGCAACCACAACTGCACAGAATACCGTAGCATGCTTACCATAATAAAATTCTCAACTTATCCACACACCATTGACACACTCGTCCTCATTACACGCGGTATTTCACAAATCCAATAAGAGTTCAAGTGTATTTTGGACCTACACTGATGGGATCAGTGGTCTGTCATCACCTTAATTATATTTAGTGTAGTGGCGAATATAGCATACATTTTTGGGAGGGAGGATTAATGTCAAGCTAAGTTCAGTAATTTTAAGTAGATAGCCCATGATATTTTTTATCAGTATTGATGATTATATTCAGAGTATAATTTGCATTTAAGCCCTTTTACTTTACCAAGCTCAAGCTTTTTTCTAATTACTGATATTAAATCCCAAAAAAGGCAGCATTAAAAAAATTGGCACGAGTTTCACACTACTAACACCCCACTCCTGTCACTGGCACAGGAAAGTATGACTGTGCACCCCGGCGTTGCCGTCATGCATCACTGATTAAAAGAATTCAGATACCATACTTTTTTTAATTCACTATTTTCGAGGGGGGGCGGGGGAGTGCAGGTCCTCTCATTCCCCCACCCCCACATAATATCCACTACTGATATAGTGTCATCTTTCAGCTATGTCTGAAATAACAAGCACCACGTATATAAAATCCTGGTGAACTTTATTGGAAATAAGTATCAATAACCCCAAAAGATAAAAGCAAGTACAAATGTTGAGAGGGTAAGAGGGTACAAGATAGATACACTGTTCCAGCCAGAAAGCAGCTGGATCAATACAATAAGGATGAAGTGGGCGCAGTACAGCGAGGTTTTTAGCGTCCTTACAATTTTTGTTGTTTATAGGGCACTAAACTGCTAGATCATCAATCCCCCGTTCCTAGCAAAGATCATGCATTTTAATGTAGACAAAATAAAGTATGGAGCTGAACACACAGAATGATAATCTTCGAGGAGTACAGATCGACAGTGAACATTTCACTAACAGCACAAGTGAGGAAAACAAAGCAGATAAACAGAACGTTTAACTGGGCTAAAATGTTACAGCAGAAGTCCATGGCTGGCTGATCACTGGGATAATAAAGGAGCAAGCCACATTGCACGCACAAGATAATTAGGCAATGAGTGTGAACGAAGTGAAACGGGCAACAGGAAGGCAAGTACCCAAACTAAACAAACGACATTGGGGACAAAACAAGTACTGCATGTCAACAATGTAGGTTAGCCCACTTATGTACACAGCTTTGAAAGTACTCTTAACCCAGTTTCAGGGTATTGTGAACTGGTCACTGATAGGAAAGGGATGTGCCAGCCATTATTTAACACACTAAAACCTCCAGCCTAAAATCTTAGGCCAAAGTCGAGCAAGTTCACAAAATTTTAAAACATTCGTCATACGCGCCTCATTATCAGATAAAACAAAGGGCAGAGCACAGTGATTTGCACGCCACAGGCATCACAAAATGAGGGATCCTCTCAACAGAGTAAATAGCTGTGCGTGAAAGGGCAGTGTTAAGGCTACCTCATCCTGGCTCACTGTCTGACAGGAGGTTCGCCATGGTTGGACATTTGACTTGAGCAACCACAGTTTATTGCCCGTCACTGCCAGTCACAATTCCTCCCACAAATGAATGGACATCTGTCGCACCACAGAGAGGATGTCCTGCAAGAGAATGGCACATTGTTTGATATAAAAGCCTTCGCAGGGCTGCCTGGCATCCCAATCAGTCATTTCGTTCCCAGGAATTCTGACAGGCCCTGGAAAAAAACAATAGAATGACACTTTTTTCCCCACTTCTGCAGGGAGTACAATGTGCCAGGTACGAGCTGGACTATATTCTCAGTTGGATACAAATTTTATACATATTGTCGTGCACTGAGAGTCAGAGCCCAGAAGAACGTGTGTGTCACAAACACACTGCATTTGCTCCACTGCCCGCAGCATTGTGTGTAGCTCTGCTGAGAAAATAGAGTATGCAGTCGGGAGGCGAATCCTGATGACTTGGTTGGGGAAGACTATGGAGCAGCCTAGGGAGTCCCCCTGTTTGAACCCAACCGTGTAAACCACTGTAAAATCTCTATGCTTGGCTAAAACATAGGAAAAAATAGAGTGAAATGTAAAATCTGAAGTACAATCCTCCTTAAAATGTGTCAAATCTAAAAGCAATCTGGGCCTCTGGAGCAGCCAAGGTGGACATTTACTCCAACCTCTATCTAAAACATTAAAACCTGTCACACCCGTATCTCAAAGACAGTCCTTAGCATGAATCCCAAAAGGCCTCATAGCTCGAAGCTGATTACGAAAAAGCCTTTCCATGGGTGGCTGAGCAACAGAATTGTATGCAGGTGTATATGGAGTGGACAATGTATGAAGGTCTTGCAGACCCATACACCGTGCAGCCATAATCAAGTCAGGATCGTAAAAAGGCTCTATTAAAACTGGAGCAGATGATTTCTGTCAGCTCCCCAAGAAGTGTGACTAAGACACTTTAAAAGTACTTAGTGCTAGTGTAAGATGTGACAACCAGGTAAGTTTAGTCAAATTTGAGACCCAGAAAATGCACAGTGTCTTTAAAATTCAGAACAGTGTCCCTCATCCGCAGTTCAGGTAAGTTAGAAATAGAACGGGAATGGTTAAAAAGAGCACAAACAGGCTTCTCGGTTGAAAATTTGAAACCAGTTGTCTATGCCCATTCATCCAGCCGTCAGAGTTAGGTGCAACTGACGAGTTGTCATTGCAAGGCTAGAGGAAGAGCAAAAGACAGAGAAATCGTCTACAAATAATGAACACTGGCCAGGACTTTTCATGACAGAAGTAATACTGTTGATGGCTATGGAAAACGAAGTCACACTTAAAGCACTACTCTGAGGGACACTGTTTTCCTGTTCAAAGTGGTCAGAGAGCACACCACTAACTCGATACCTAAAATAACGTGGAGAAGAGAAACACTGAATAAAAATGGGAAGACAACCACGAAATCCCCATTTGTGAAGCTGCCCGAGTATAAGATGCCTTCAAGTAGTAACGGAGGCCTTCTCGATATAAAAAAAATACAGCCACAACGGTGATAGCCCAGGAAAGCCTGTTGTATAGCTGCCTCCAGTAAGGCCAGGCTATCGAAGGTGGAACATCTCCTGAACCCACACTGGAAGCGACTAAGGAGCTGCCTGGATTCCAACTTCCAGACAAGGCGGCGGTTGATTATTTGCTCTAAGGCCTTTCCCATGCAACTAGTGAGGGTAACACTATGGTAACTGCTTGGGCATGTGTGATCTTTCCTGGGTTTTAAAAGGGGAGATTAAAATTGCATCTCTCCACAAGCCAGGAAAGTAACCTGACGACCAAATGGCATTAAAAAGGTTGAGGAGGATTTCTTTATTTCACTTCATTAGGTGCCACAGCATACTGTAGTGGATTCTATCATTACCAGGGGATGTGTCATGGGTCACACACAATGCAGAATCCAGCTCCTACATTGTGAAAGGGCAGTTATAGTCCTGATGACCGGAAGTCCAAATTGCCCCTCTCAGCAACCACTCTGTGGCACTGGAATGCTGCAATCTGGCTGTCAGTGGCTGTAACATTGGCAAAATAGATAGCCATGGTCTGTGCAACATCTCCAAAGCTGGTTTGGAGAGTGCCATTCTCCATTACAGCAGCCACTGGACACCTCCCTCCATTCCCAGAAATCCTCCTGATGGTATCCCATAAAGTGGAATGTTTAGTGGATCGGGAAACGGTACTCAGAAACTGTTGCCAAGATCTCTCTTGACTCTCCCTTACAATTCGGTGACATTTTGCCCTTGCCGTCCGAAAGGCTGCAAGGTTGTCTGCAGTTGGCCGGCTCTTAAACCATCACAGAGCTGCTCACCTGGCCCTCATTGCAGAGCAACACTTAGCACTCCACCATGGGACAGGCTGCCGTTTTGGGTGTCGTAACGACAGTAGCATAGAAGCTTCAGCAGCATTGTGCATTGTTTGTGTGATACAATCCACCCACTCCTGGACATTGTCACGGGTTTACAGCTCAGCAAGTTGGCTGAACAGTGTCCAGTCAGCTTTACAGATCAACCATTGCAGTGATTTGCATTCGGGCTCTTCTCTGTCTGGCAGGTGAATCCAGATGGGGAATTGGTCAATACCAATACAGGTCATCAACCACATCCCAGTGAGTACTTTGGGCGAGGGCTAGAGAGCAAAGAGAGAGATCTATGGCTGAGACTGACCCTGTTGCAGTATGTAAGTGTGTGGGCTCTCCTGTTGGTTGGTTGATGGGTGGATGAGACCAAACAGCTAGGTCATCAGTCCCATGACCTCTGTATGGAGTACAAGTCACGGCGAGGTCAGCGAAAACCATGATGTGACGACAGTAAAATAGAGGAACTAAAAGGAGGGTCAAAATCAAGTAGAACAGGACTAAAACCAATAGAAGAAGCGGGATTCTGCAAGGAACATTGCGACAAATCAAGAATCCCCGTTAATGACGGATACAGGAGAACAATGTATGCTCATAAATGAGAAGCCTAAAAATGTAAAAAGGGAAATGACATGCATTAAAATCAAGTTAAAAGGAGAAATGTAAGTCGTCAATGGGAGGGGAGGGGAGAGCTCTAAACCCTGCTGCTCATAGGGAGGGCCACAAACCCACCCATCCTGTCCAAGTGTCAGCAATAAAATTTTATAGCCAAGAGTAAAAACTGCTTTCACGGATAAATGCAAGAACTCTGTCAGCTATCCATGAATCATTCACCAAAACCGGGGGGCAATGAGTGCGGAATACCGTATTTGTCATTGAGAGCCAAGAGGAGTGGACATTCCACTAAGATATGAGCTACAGATCGTGAATATCAATGACCAAATGACGTGAGGAGTAGCATCGGTCTATGGCCTGCAGGCTGCTCATTGAATCAGAACAGATTAAAACATGGTCCAGGGCTACCTGTTTGATAAAATGAAGTACCCTACTAATGGTCATTATTTCTGGCGTAAACACACTGCACGATTCTGGCAGCGAATGGCATTCCACACCAATGGGAGATGTAAATGCATATCCCATACGACCAGCAAATTTATAGCCATCAGTGGAGAAAATCATGGCACCCTGAAATTCTTCAAGGACAGTGTGCAACAAATGCTGGAAGATTATGGGGGAGACTTAAGCTTTCAGGGCATGGTAGAGATCCAGTCGGATTTGCGGCCGAGGCGCCAACCAAGGAGAGGTGCGCGGTATAGCACGATGCATACAGTCAAGGGAAGGGAGCTTGAAGTCCCTACAAAGGGAAGCGAGCCGCAATTCAACAGGTAAACCCACCCGAGGGCGAGTATCAGGAGTTCTAAGACCGTTGCCATCAAAGACAATGTGATATGTGGGATGACCAGGGAATTTATGAATGGCAATGGTGTAGGACACCAAAAGCTGATGACGTCTAGTCTGAAGAGGGGGGATTCCTGCTTCAGCTAGGAGATGGTCTACAGGGCTGGTCCGGAAGGCAAACGTAGCGAAGGCGGATGCCACGATGGTGAATGGGGTCCAACAGTTTCAAGGCATAAGGAACTGCCGAGCCATATACCTGGCACCCATAATGCAGTCAGGACTGAATCAGAACCCAGTAGATACAAATTAGTGTTGTCCAATCTGCACCCCAGGAGGCGTGAGCCAGGAAACGGAGGGCATTAAGTTTCTGCATGCAGCTTATCTTCAGCTGCCAAATATGCAGCAGCCAAGTCAGTTTTTTTTTATCAAAAAGGAGGCCCAAGAAACTGTGCTGTGCCGCAACTTCTAGGCATTGAGTAACCAAGAAGAAGGGGGAAAGCTGAAAACCATGTGAGCGCACCTGTGGAATCCCATGGAATGGCACCTTGGAGCTGGCGTTCAGCCAAGGCTACCGAGTGGGATCTGTACCTTATGCCAAAGTCATCTACGTACAAAGCAACCCAACAGAGCTCACCAACCCATTAATGGCGATTAATAAGAGCAACACTTAACACAGAACCCTGTAGAACGCCGTTCTCCTGGATCTGTGGGGAGCTGAAGGAAGAGTAACACTCACATGGAACATGCGGCGGAATAAAAACTGACTGACAAAAATTGGTAGGGAGCTTCGTAGGCCCCAGACATGGAGGGTGCATAAAATATGACGACGCCAACCATGTCATATGCCTTACTTAAATAAAAAAACAGCAATAAGATGTTGCCGTTTTAAAAGACCTTTCTGATTACTGTTTCCAGTCTAAGTAGATGGTCGATAGGAGACCTTCCCTCCCAGAACCCACACTGATAAGGTGACAAAAGTCCACCTGACTCGAGTACCCAACATAGTCTGCGGGCAACCATCCGTTCGAGCAATTTACATGGCACATTTGTCCGGCTAATGGGCCGGTAACTGTCCAAGGATGACGAATCCTTACCGGGCTTAATAACAGAGACCACTATACTGTCCCTCCACTGCGAGGGGAAAACATGTCTGACCCAAATGTGGTTAAATACCTGTAGTAGATATTGCCTGTTGCTTCTTGAGAGAAAAGCCACCGGGTAGGAAGCCGTCGCTGATGCCTTCACAAAGTGAGCCGCAAGGTGCTCTACGATAACCAATGGATCAGTACAGACCCCATCTGGTGAGGCAAGGCCAGGGATTGTAGATGGCCGCTGGCAACCTTGGATGGAGCGTAGCATAGCCCACACCCGTGACAAGGGTACAGAAGATCCCAAGGAGGAGAGAAAACGCTCCCAGCACACCCGCTTGCTCTGTTTGATTACATAAAGAGCTTTGGCATGAAGGCATTTAAAGTTAACAAGGGCAGCAAGGGATGAGTGGCGCTTAAGATGTTGCAACGCTCAACGGTGCTCACGTATCGCCGAAGCAATGGTTGCATTCCACCAAGGAACTGGGCGGCGACGAGGACTAATCACCTGGGGGACAGCAATGCTAGCAGATCTAATAATTACATTAGACACATACTGGTGACCTCATCTATAGAGTCAGATGGGGATGGTGTGAAAACCACCTGTGATGTATACAAAGGTCAATCAGCATGACGGAAA
The DNA here is from genome assembly GCA_026315105.1 of Locusta migratoria. NCBI lineage: Eukaryota > Metazoa > Arthropoda > Insecta > Orthoptera > Acrididae > Locusta > Locusta migratoria. Next base: position 74,525,368 of record CM048755.1, on the reverse strand, counting down.
ACCCAATGAGGTATCTTGTCCCTCGTCCAATGTGAGGAGAGTGAAAGAATCAACAGAAAATGGTCACTGTCGCAAAGGTCGTCATCCGGTGACCAGCGAAAGAAAGGAAAAAGTGGGGGGGGGGGGGGGCGAAGTGCGTGAAAGGTCTATGGAGGAAAAGGTGCAGTGAGCAGCACTAAAATGGGTTGGGGAGTCATCATTGAGGCGGCACAGGTCGTGATCGGTAATGAATTGGTCGACAAGACGGCCCCAACTAGTTGTATAAGCACTGCCCCATGAAAGATGAAGGGCATTGAAGTCCCCAAAAATAAGGAAGGGAGGAGGGAGCTGCTGGAGGAGTGCTGTGAGAGCAGCAGAAGTAGGTGGCCTGTCAGGGGGGAGATACAAATTGTCAATGGGGTGTGTAAGTGGACCCTAACAGTAACTACTTCCTGTATGGTACGGAGAGGGATCCATGAACTAACAACGTCCATACGAACTAGGGTGTAGACTCCACCAGATGCTTGTAGGGAGCGAACACAGTTCCTACAGAAAGCTCAGAACCCACGGAGTGTTGGTGAATGGCCAGTGAAATGCGATTCTTGCAAAACACAAGCTGCTGACAACAACAACAGATCTTTCTGCTGATTTTCCCCGAAATTTTCTGTTGCAAGAAATCTTGACCAAAAAACTTTGCTATCATGGCAGTGGAAGGTTTTTGTGCAAAGAGTATTTCAAAAACTGATAAGATATTTCAACTCCAGGAGGAGACAGTAGTAGCCGTTACAGTTCCATTGGATGAGAACAGATCGAGGATCCATATGGAAGTCGGACGGACTGATGCATGTCAAAAAGCTGGGTCAGCATCCCTCACCAACGAACGAGGAACGACATCCTTAAACAGTGCATCAGACAAGTTCAATGGGGTTACTTGGCTGTGAGGACAAAGGTGGTGCCTCCGGGAGTACTGGAGGCACCTTGTCCTGGGACTTTGGCTTCTTCCCCCCCTCCCCCCTCCCCCCCCCCTCTCTCTCTCTCTCTCTCTCTCTCTCTCTCTTTTTTTGCAGGATGGGAAGGACAGGTTCCAGAGAGAGAACTAGAGTCAGTCAGGTCTGGCACTGATGAGGACTGGGCAACCTTGGTAGTATCAAACTGGATGTCCGGCTGCTGGCTTGAGGCAGAGGACCTCCTATCAAGTGGCAAGTGCCAGAGAAGGGGAGCACTTGTCTGGCTGGGAGGAGGAAGGGGGACACTGGGAGGGGGGCAAGGGTGGTGCAGGAATGGGAGGGGGGAAAATAGGGCAGGAATGGGATGAGGGAGACAGAGATGTAAAGAATGTAACCGAGGCATAAGTAGTAGATAATTGCACAGGGTGCAGACGCTTAAATTTTTGACGGGACTCCTGGTATGTAAGGCGGTCAAGGGACTTTTACTCTTGGATCTTCTTCTCCTTTCTATATATCGGGCACTCTGGAGAGCGAGACGAGTGGTGCTCATGACAATTAACGCATACAAGTGGAGGAACACAGGGGTTCCCCTCATGGAGTGGACGTTCACATTCACTACATACTGGACCTGCTGTGCAACGAGAGGACATATGGCCGAACCGCATACATCAGAAACATCGCATGGGAGGTGGAATGTACGGCTTCACGTCACAACGGTATATCATTACCTTGACCTTCTCTGGGAGGAACCCCCTCGAAAGCCAAGATAAATGCGCCAGTATCCACGCGATGATACTTAGGACCTCTCTGCACACGGTGAACAAAATGAACACTTCGCCGTTCGAGGTTGGCCTGAAGTTCATCAGTTTAGAGGAGATTACGATTGAAAATTACTCCCTGAACCATGTTCAGTGACTGATGAGGGGTTATTGACACTGGGATGTCACCGAGATGGTCGCAGGCACACAAAGCTGCAGACTGGGCAGCAGAGACTGTACTGTTTTAATTGGCAGTGATCCAGTCTGCATCTTGCTCATCATTTCAACTTCCCCAAACTTATCTTCAATATGTTCCACGAATAACAATGGTTTGGTGGCAGTGAACGTCCCTCCATCCGTCCTGGTGCAGACCAGGTAACGTGGAAAGGGTTTCACCCCAAGCCGATGAGCCTGGCCCTCCTCCCAGGGGTAGACAGAGAGGGAAAGGTCCTCTTATCATAGCTAGGAGCATTATTATTCTTCTTCCTGCCTTTCGAGACAGCCATATCATGACCATTATCTAATTTCACATGTTTCATTGTGCGAAATGTCCGCCCTGGTACCACCAACTCCGATCCAGGGTTCTCCCCATGGGCGCCACCCAGCCACAGCAAAGGCCACCTGGCACGATGGCCATTGTCAGGAGCCCTGATACCCCACGAGGACGGGTATTGACTCCTTGGCCTGCATGGGGAGGTAGCAGCTCAGGTACCAGCAGTGTGATCCCTGCATTGTCAGGGGGCTGAGCCATAAGGATACATAACAGCCCCTCCCCTCCCCCAGGGTGCTATGGCAAGGAAGGACGTGGGAAAGGAAAGAATTGGGATCCATGCCATATGGGCTAGGTTGGGAGTTCTTCCCCAAAAGGCTCACACTAGTAACTGTAAATTTTTGTGGAGGTCAAACCCCGAGGGGAACCGAAATATGCCGAAAACAGAGGAAAATGGCTAAGATCAAAATTCCTACAACCATTATCGGAACCATTGGAATAGCCGTGCTGTCTTAAAGGAAACCACCGAGAGGGGGGGGGGCGGGGAGGGAGATAATAGGGAAGGGGAGGAATTAGGATGGGGAGGAGAGGAACTAGGGGAGGTAATGCAGCCCAGGAATGTAAGAAGAAAGGCTGCAATGGCTCGGGGAATCAAGCACGTGTGGGCTGTCCTGTGTTTAGTAAATGTGTGCTCGATGACAAGAGAAGCCTATAGGTTGCTCGATCCCCTGAGGCAGGTACTGGCAGAGCCCCAAAACACGTATGCATTAAAATCACCACAGAGGATGAATGGGTGGGGGAGTTGTGCAAGGTCTTCGAGGGCCTGTATATCAATTGTGGCATGAGGTGGCAGATACAGGTAACACACCATCAAATGGTGACACACATATACCGATACTGCAACGGCTTGAGAATGTGTGGTGAGAGATAGGGGCTCAGAGTGATAAGCCGTATTAGTAAAAATAGCCACTCTGCCCCCCCCCCCCCTCTCTCTCTCTCTCTCTCTCTCTCTCTCTCTCTCTCTCTCTCTCTCTCTCTCTCTGCCGAGGTCATCCTGAGCACTGTACTATCATGTTTGCAACACTAGCGTCACAATAGCGGATCCTGCCAAGTGTAAAGTGTACGGCTTTAAAAGATTTCTTTGGGTGAAATACCACTAAGCAGAAAAAATTCTGTGTAAATTAAGTGTGATTTATGGTGAAAACATTAAGAGTCAAGGTGTGGTCCATCAATGGATACATATGTTTAAAAATGGAAGAACAGACAGTAACGATTAAGTCAGTAAAGACCTAGTGAACACAGTTTATGAAAACATTCATGTGGATCATTGGTTCACAACAACAGATCTTTCTGCTGACTTTCCCGAAACTTTCTGTTGCAAGAAATCTTGACCAAAAACTTGGCTGTCATGGCAATGGAAGGTTTTTGTGCAAAGAGTATTTCAAAAAATGTGAAAAAGGTATGACAACTGCCAGAATCTGTTTGGAGTCTATGTAGAAAAATAGAAAAGCTGTAGTTTTCAAAATATATATTAAAACTTTTGTATTACTACAGGTTGAATTTTTATTTCATAACAGGCTACTTTCTAGACAGACCCCGTAGATTGCCTGCAGGGAGCACAAAGAGCATTTTGGTAGTTCCTTGACAAACTCAAGAAGCCAAAACAGAAGTGTGTGTTCACTGCTGCATTGTAAAAAAAGTAAGTATTTTTGTCTCTGCCATAGAACTTGCAAAATTCTCTATAATTTTATATAAACTCAATTATGTGTAATTAAACAAATACTAAGTCTTTTATACTTTATCTTCTGTCATAGATACACATTCATAAAGAATACATGCCACCCTTGTGAAGCACAGACATTGCCGATGTGGGGTGGCTTGCATGCTTCAATGATACAGATAGCCGTGCCGAGGTGCAACAACGGTGGAGGGGTATCTCTGGAAGGACAAGACAAATGTGGTTCCTGAAAAGTCTTTTCAGTAGTTGCAGGGACAACAGTACGGATGATTGACTCAGCTGGCCTTTTAACATCAACTAACACGGCTTTGCTGTGAATGGCTGAAAACGAGGGTAAACTACAGTCATTATTATTTTTCCTGAGGACATGCAGAGTTTTTTCGGGTAAAATATTCTAGATCTAAAATAATCCCCATTCGGATCTCAGAGCCGGGACTAGTCAGGAGGCTGTGGTCTTCAGGAGAAACAAAACATGCATTCTACAGATTGGAGTGTGGAATGTTCTATTTGAAAACAGATATGCATAGGTTGAAGTTAGACATGGCAGGAATTAGTGATGTTTGGTGGCAGGATGAATACAAAATCAATTAGTGGGAACACAAGAGTAGATATGATAATGTATAAGAAAATAGGAATGTGGGTAAGTTACTATGAACAGCATAGTGAACGTATTATTGTAGCAAAGATAGATACTAAGCCAACACCGAACACAGTAGTACAAATTTATATACCAACTAGCTCTGCCGATGAAGATATTTAAGAAATGTATGAGGAGATAAAAGACATTATTCAGACAGTTAAGGGGGAAGAAAACTAGATTGTGATCTCGGTAGTGAGAGAGGGAAGATAAAGAAATGTTGTAGGTTAATATGGACTGGGGAAAACGAATGAAAGAGGAGATCACCTAGTAGAATTTTGTGCACAGCACAAGTTAATCATCACATACACTTCATTTAATCATTGTGAAAAGGTGGTTATATACATGGAAGAGACCAGGAGATACTGGAAGGTACCAGATTGACTTTATAATTGTAAGGCATAGATTTAGAAAGCAGGTTTTAAACTGCACGACATACCCAGGGGCTAAACAAATTGAAGGAACCAGAGATGGTTCAGAGTTTCAAGAAGGAACATTAGGCAAGGATTGGCTGAAACGGGGGAAAGAGATACGGTAGAAGAAGAATGGGTAGCTTTAAAATATAGCATAGTGAAGGCTGTAGAGGATAATATAGGCAGAAGGACAAGGCCTAATAGAAATCCCTAGATAACACAGAAGATAATGAACTGAATTGATGAAAGGAGAAAACATTAAAATGAAGCAGGCAAAAGGGAGTACAGACATCTGAAAAATGATGTTGACAGAAAGTGCAAACTGGCTAAGCAGGAGTGGCTGGAGGGGAAATGCAAGACTGTAGAAGAATGTATAACTAGGGGAAGCATAGATACCCCCTACAGGAAGAGAGACATTTGGAGATGAGAGAGCTCTGATGCAAAACCTGTACAAAGCAAATACGGAAAAGCCGAAAAGTGGGAAGAATATATAGAGGGAAAAACTTGCAGGCGGTATTCTAGACATGGACGAAGTAGAGGCAGACGAAATAGGAGATATGATTCTGTGAGAAGAATTTGGGTCGAAACAAGGCCCCTGGAATAGATGATATTACGTCTGAACTGCTGATATTAAGAGATACAGTCGTGAAGAAACTGTTCCACCTAGTATGCAAGATGTACAAGACTGGGGAAATTCCCTGCGACTTCGAGAAGAATATCGTAATTATAATGTAAAGGAAGCAAGTGCAGACAAATGTGAAAATTACAGAACTATCAGTTTAATAAGTCATCTTGCAAAATACTATCATGAATTTTAAACAGGAGCAAATACTTTCATTCAACATATCTTAGAAGACAGGTTAAGGAAAGGCAAACCTACATTTTTAGCATTTGTAGATCTGGAGAAAGCTTTGACAATGTTGACTGCAATACACACTTTCAAATTCTGAAGTTGGCAGAGGTAAAATATAAGGAACAAAAAGTTACAACTTGTACAAAAACCAGACAGCAGTTATTAAAGTCTAAGGGCATGAAAAGGACGCATTGGTTGGGAATGGAGTAAGACAGGGTTGTAGTCTTTCCCCAATGTTGTTCTGTGCATACGCCAAGCTGCAGGTGAATGCAAGGAAAAATTTGGAGAGATAATTAAAGGTCAGGGGGGAGAAATAAAAACTCTGCAGTTTGCTGATGAAATAGTAATTCTTTCAGAGAATGCAAAGGACGTGGAAAAGCAACTGGACAGAATGGACAGTGTCTTGAAAGGAGGGTATAAAATGAACATTAAACAGAGTTAAACAAGAGTAAGTGAATGTAGTGTCAGAAAGTCAGGCAATGCTGAAGGAATTAGATTAGGTAATGAAACAATAAAAGTAGTGGACAAGTTTTGTTACCGGTATTCGGGCAGCAAAATAATTTCTGATGGGAGAAGTAAAAAAGATATAAAATGCAAAAGGCTGTAGGAAAAAGTGTTTCTGAAGAAGCGGAATTAGTAGGCAGCCAATATTAAATGTTGGCAAGTCCTGCCTGAAAGCAGTTGCCTGGAGCATTATATAGAATTGGAAGGTGGACTATAAGGAGTTCACACAAAAAGACAAAAGCTTTTGAAATGTGGTGTTACAGATGAATGATGATGAATAGATGGGTAGATCACATAAGTAATGAGCAGGTGCTCAAAAAATTGTAAAGAACAGTAGTTTCTGACATATCCTGACTAAGAGAAGGGATAGTTTGGTGGGACACATTCTGAGACATCAAGGAATAGTGAACTTATCATTAAAGGAAGTGTGTGGGGTAAAAATCAGAGGGAGACTGAGGAATGAATACAGTAAGCAGATTCAGATGGATGTAGTTTGCTGTCCATATACTCAGATGAAGAGGCTTGCACAGGACAGGGTACAATGGAAAGCTGAATCAGACCAGTTTGCGAACTGAAGACAACAAAGAAAATACGGTTTGATTCTGATGTTCACTGAGCCATTTGTAACATGGTTTTGCATGTGCAATAGAGTGAAGAATGACACTAAGGAACATCTAAATCCAAGTAAGGACGAAGAGGCAACAATTGCTACTGCCCCTTCCAGAAGTGTAAGTTTATATTTTTCCTGCCAAATTCAAGAAGAGACAATTACAGTTGACTATGCTTGAAGGAGCCTGGGTTTATCAAGTGGTTGATGAAAATCATGGTTTTTGCTCAAATGGCTGTGCTTCGAAACTAGGGAGTCATACGTTTTCACAAGAACTCTCTTTCTGTCAGATGAAGACTGAAGCCATTGTTGTGAATATATCTGTCTTTCATTTTTTTTTTGTGGTTTTAGGGCGCTCAACTATAGTGGTCATTAGCACCTGATTCTGACCCTAGATTGATTTAAAACAAGGTTAAGAAAGGTGTCAATAAGGAGAATTTCAGAACATCACTAAAACGAGAAATAAAGAATAGCATTAGAAGGAATTAAATGTCCTTTGACAGATTTGTCATGTGTGTAAAACGTAAAACTCTAGCAGATGCCCATGCGTTGTCAGCTAAAATGTCCTCTAAAGCGGACAGCAGATGTATTGCAACACGAATATGAATAAAATTGGGGCAGAAGATTAAAACATGGTGCACTGTCATCAGGTGACCGCAGGAACATACTGGTTGGGAGGTCCCCTGTTAATAAGTGTCGGTGGCTGAACCGGCAATGATCGATTCTCAGCCGAGCTAAGATTACCTCCTCCCACCGGGAGGTGGTCTTCCAAGCTGTCAGGATCGGTTTTATGGTCCTAAGCTTATTGTCCTGAAGCGAGGACCACAGCCAATGCCATGATGCAACAATACGCCTGCAAATAGCCCCTTGAATGTTCTGTGACGGGACACAAGCGGTAGCTGTCCAGGGTAGGAGAGAGGAAGCCCTGGCCGCAGCATCAGCAGCCTTGTTCCCTGGCATACGTACGTGGCCACGTGCCCACAGGAAGCGAACGCAAAAGCCATCTTCAGCTACCAATTGAAGGGAGCATTGGAGTCGGAGTACAAAAGTATGGACCGGATACAGGTCTCTAAGACTCTGGATAGCACTGAGTGAATCTGAGCAGATGACATAAGAAGGGTGGCGGTGGCGGCGAACGTATTGGACTGCCTGATAGAGAGCGAAGAGCTCAGCTCTGAAATTTGAGCATTGGTCGATGAGCTTGTATTGAAAGCTGTTGATCCTGACGACAAAGGCGGATCCGACACTATCGGTGTTCTTATAGCCATCGGTATAGATGAAGATGTTGTCATCAAGCTGCAAACGAAGTTCGACAAACCTTGAGCGTGGTTACTCTCCTTTCGGAGTGATCCGAGTTCGAGGTGGACACGAACCTGTGCCTGAAGCCACGGTGGTGTTGGGCTCACAATCATTTGAAGGGTGTCAGGAAGGATGAAATCGAGTTGCTGAAGCAGGTGATGAAAACGAAATGCAGGAGGCAACAGTGCAGAGGCAGACACCCCATATTGGCAATCAAGGGAGTCGAAAAATGATGGGTAGGATGCGTGTTTGGGCATTGACAGCAGCCGGCATGCATACCGACAGAGTAATAGATCAAGCCGATAGTGGAGTGGTAGTTCGGCAGCTTCTGCATAGAGGCTTTGAACAGGGCTGGTATAGAAGGCTCCAATCGCTAGGTGTAACCCCCGATGGTGCATTGAGCTAAGACGACACAAGATGGACTGCCGTGTGGATGCATAAACAATGCTTCGATCGGACTGTGGTCCGATAAAGGTGAAGAAGAACGGTTCTATCAGCTCCCCATGGTTTGCAGATGGGGACAACAATGGCCTCACGCCAACTTGTGCGACCTGACCTTCAGTCCATATGCGATTATAGGTACAGAGAAGGAAACATTAACCTGCAGGAGAAAAGTTCAACATCTCAATATGAATGGCATTGGGCCCCGGAGCAGAGGAGCGTGACATGGCGAGAGCACGACCTAGTTCCTGCGTAGTGAAGGTGTCATTGTAACTTTCACGATTTAAAGATTGGAAAGAAGGCGGCCGTGCCGCCTTTGCCTGTTTGCGAGGGAGGAAGGCAGAGCTCGAAACCTCTGCAAAAGAGCGGCCTAAGGTGTTGGATACGTCAATGGGGTCCACAAGGACTGCGTTCGCTACTGTCAGGCCTGAAAGTGGGAAGTGAACCTTAGCGCCAGATAACTGACGCAGGGTACCCCAGACAACCGAGGAGGGAGTGAATTTGTTAAAAGAACTAGTGAAGGCAGTCCAACAGGCTTTTTTGCTTTGTTTTATAACACGACAGCATTGCGCTCGCAGTCGTTTGTAATGGATGCAATTCTCCAGTGTTGGGTGGCATTGAAAGGTGCGTAGAACTGGGACGCGGCATGGAGAAGAGGAAGTACGAGGTATGGAATGTAGCAGCAGTGAGAATAACCTCTGAGAGGTACTGGACCTGACTATCGCAGCTGGGGAAATGCTGGTCATGAAAAACCGCCATGGAAGAATACAGCCCCAATCGGCTTTCGAGTTGTTCCAGATGGTGGAACACGGAGATGGGGTATGATGCAGTAGGTGGATTACAGAAGGGAAATGGTCGCTCGAGTAAATATCAGAAAGGGCATACCACTCAAACCAATGTGTAAGCTGAGAAGTGCATATTGCGAGGTCCAAGTGGGAATAGGTTTGTGTTGTCTGAAAGAAACGTGGTGTACCAGTGTTTAGGCAGACAAGATTGAGATCATTGAAGAGGTCTGCTAGAAGGGAGCCTCTAGGGCAAGATGCTGGATAACCCCATATGGGGTGGTGGGCATTGAAGTCACCAAGCAAAACAAAAGGTGGAGGAAGCTGGGCAGCAAGTTGCAGCACATCTGCTCTAGTAAAGGCAGACGATGACAGTTATAGATATTGCAGAGAGAGAAGGAAAGGGTAGGGAGAGTTATGTGGATGAGCAACATAACCCCTCCATGGGCTGGAATACCATCCACAGGAGGCAGGTCATAACGCTCAGAGGTATTTTGAGGGACGGTTATGCGATCCTGTAGGCGTAACTGTTTCTTGGAGGCTAACTATGAGCGGACAGTGTAATCGAAGGAGTAATTTTAATTCCTTGCAATTGGAGCAAATGCCTCGAATATTCCACTAAGGGAGTGCCATGATAAGCATAAGGGGAGAAAAGAGAAAAACGAGGCAAAAGAGAGTCACCTCGACAGCTGCTGAGGGCCTGACTTCAAGGGAGCACTGCTATCGCAATCCATTGGTGGGAAATCTTGTTCCATCAGTGAGACTGGAATGTCTGCTGCCTTCCCAAGTTGATCGGTAGGGGTAGCATCCTCCGCCAGTAAAATGTTGGTTGCCCAACTAAATGTAGTGCATCCCGGCAAGACAGACTGATGGGGTTGGCTACTGTTGGGTGGCGTGACACATGAGTCACACCTCAGCAGGGAAAGAGAGGATCTCTTTTTTGTTGGCTCTTTTGGAAGAGTGACAGTGAGAAGAGGCAGTTGACTGTTGAGAAGCCCGAGTACGGAGAAAATCTTCAAGGACAGGTTCCTTTTTCGAAGTCCGGGCATCTTGTTTAGGTGCCCGTGGTTTATTAGAGGTTGACCAAGACTGAACTTTAGAAGCAGCAGGAGGAAGTGGGGACGTGGAACGGGCAATCTTCGGGCTGGCCGATCACACCACTGTGTCAGCAAAAATGAAATCACAAGTCTGCGTACCTGCATCCTTAGTAGGTCGGGTGGAAGTGAGGACCTTACTGTATGTGCCCGCTGGAAGGACAGTGGGTTTCCGACTCGCTAATAACTTTCGTGCAACAGATGTTGAGACCTTTTCCGTGACCCAAATTTGCTAAATGACCTTTTCGTATTTATAAACAGGGCAGTCCCTAGAGGAAGCAGCATGCAGCAGGGTCACCATTGCAATTAAGGCAGTGAGAGGACGGAGGTGGGCAATCGCCCTCATGGGCGTCCCTACCACAAGTGACATTTCACTGTATTGGGACAAGATTGACAGGTGTGGTTGAATCTGTGGCATTGGAAACAGTGCTTAGGGTTGGCTAAATAAGGGGGAACGGAGATAACTTCATATCCTGCTTTTAACTTGGACAGGAGTTCAACTCTGACGAATGTCAAAAACACAGTATGAGTTGGTGTTAGCTGGTTATCGACCTTTTTCAACACTATGCACGGCTGTTACACCCTGATCAAACCTGCAGTTTTGGACTCTTCGTCTAATAACCCGTCAAGGAATCTTGTGAAAACTACCCCCATGATGAGTTGAGCGTGCAATGCGCTACTGCTTGGACAGGAAACATGTGTAGTACCGTAGTCCTTAGTTTTCGCACCTGGAAAGCACTGTCCACTACCAGCAACAATGTTCCATTGCGCTGCCGGGAACAGGTTTTAACAGGGCCAGCAATCACATCAACACCCTTCTGAATTACGAAAGGATTAACAGAAGAGAAATCTTGACCTTCAGTTTCAGATACAACCAGAAATGTGGGCCGATTAGGCGAAGTTTTCTTACACTGAGGTGAATCTTTCTTTTTTGGGTCAAAGTCACAGTAGAAGAGAAGGAAGTCACTGCGGAAATGTCCCCCATGATTACTGGCGTCTGATAGCACGCTCTTTCCTAGTGGGGGCCCTCATTGAGGGCTTACCCGCCTTAGGTGATTGCTCACACCTCCCAAGAACGGACAGAGGGACCAATCGGCATGTTCGGAAGGTACCAGCTCGGGTAATCACCCCTCGCTGGGGTACGTACGTGCTCTACTGGTCTACCTGGGGTGGGGAATTACGCATTACCCCGTCACCTGCTACGCATGATAATGCGTGGGTCGGCCTTCGGACACGCACAGGGAGGAAAGAAGAAGAATAAAGGATGTGAAGAGAAAGAATAGTTTCTCAAACGTCGAAGCAGATACTAAATGAGGAGATGAGGAAGGCTAGGAAAGTTCAGCAGGGAGCAAAAGACAAAAGCAGAGGTTAGGAAAGGAAGAAACCTAACAAAGAGAAAAACTAGGATAGGAAACCACCTTGACTCGCAATGGACACCCGTCTCCGGGCCACACACGTACCCACAAAAGAGCTGTGGGCCTCCTGGGGGGCTCTTTCATTATTGTGAAATATTACAGAGAGGGGCAGGAATTAGTTATGTTAGTGTTTATAGATACTTTCAATCACGGGGAGTAGTTGATTTTACCTTCTTGTGATTAGGTACTTTTTACAGCTAAAGGGTGTATGTGTGGGACTTCTAAACTTTATGAAAATCCTGGGGAAGCATATTGTTAGCAATTATCTGACTGATGTATTTGACAAAACAAGCTAGATAGAAAAAAATAATCATGATCTGTGCTGATAATACCAGCAGTAACTTCTGTTGGTCAGCACAAAAGGACATTTTATTTTACACAAACTTAAAATGGTACTGAATTGTGAAATGCTTGGGACTGGATGCGTAGCACATATATTGCAACACTGCTGCAGATTGTCTACCCCTTGATGCAGAAATGGATGTCAACAAAATTTACTTTTCAGACTTACACCACAGGAATAGAATCACAGAAGGATTTCTAAACCTTCTCTAAAATTGCGTTTAGGCCTGAGGTACTATTTTCTTAGTCAAGAAAAATGTACAGTGTTGTTAATAATAATAATAATAATAATAATAATAATAATAATAATAATAATAAAGCCTGTTGGCTTGATGTTCCTTTTCTCCACAACTAAGCAATTTTCCACATAGGATGTGAGCTTACAACAGCTGCTTAACTAACTATGGACCTTTCCAAGATAAAAGAAAATATAAATGATTAAAAGGAGAGCAGTTTTACCTCACATACTGTGAAATGTGCTTTGCATAAATTAGGCCTAGGACAGTGGTTCCCCAACTAGTGATTAGCGTCATATATTCAGACGGGTCATCATACGACTGATATATTAAAGTAAAAATCTTATGGACTTAATTTGATTACTTTCAAGATATTATTTCCAGCCCTGAAGAAGGAGTAACAAATAATTTCAACCACTTATTTCAAATGATAATGGTTATGGATTAATACTTTTAAATTTAAAATTTTTATGAACTTATATTTCACATGTTAAGCCAAATGAAACTTAGCTATTTTTGTAGGAGTAATACACGAAACTGGTTTTTGGTTTAGTAGTTACTTTCCAAAAATTCATAATAGAATGTTGTAGGTAAGAAATATTCTTTTAGACTACAACTTTAAAAAGCTAAAACTATCAGCATCCAAGGAAGACTCCATGATCAAACAATTTTGGTGATTCTTTTAACACTTTCTTTAAAGCCTCAAGCCTGATCTTATTTTATATCAGAAAAGGAGTAGTATTGACTGTATAAGCCTAAATTGAACACGTCATTAATACAAAGAGTTAACAATGAATTGAGCTTACCATATAACTTGTATAAAATAAATTTCTTTGTGGCCAAAATAGTGTTCTTTTGCAGCAATAAAACGGTCACGAAACCTTTTCCAAAAAGATAGTGGGCCCCATTACCAGAAAGATCAAGAACCACTGGCCTAGATGAAAGTGAGGTGAAAGTAGAGGATTTCTGAACAGTAACATATTTTCTATGGTTCGTGTATTGAACACCTAAGAGTCTGGACTGACATATTTGAAGTGTATAAGAGATTTGTATCAATCTTACTTAACAATGTCTTAAAATGGAGTGATGTTGAAATATGTATGCCAAAGATTAGAAATGCCTCTGGTGAATAAACAAATATTGATGATAATACCACTTTCAGTGCATTTGTTTACATTAAACAATTTGCAATTGCAGACAGAATTGCTTAGTGCATAATGGAAGCAAGAAGTGCATTTGAGAGGAATATAAATGTTTCACCATTTCTCTTCTCAAAAGTTATCATTCAGAAACTTTTTTGAAGCCGTAGAATTTGTAATATCATTGCCAGGTACCAATGCAGCTGTAGACAGGATTTTTACAAGCATGAACAAAATATGGATATCAGAAAAACACAATCAAAAGTTGAAATGTCGAATGCATTGTTGCTTGCCAAAATTAATTCCAAATATAGTTCCCCAGATTTTTTTCATTTATTGAAGCAGAACCAGAAACTTTTAAAGAACATTCATTTTTCAGAAAAAAATGTCTAATAATGAACATTTTTGTGTGTTATAAAATGTATATACTTTGGTGTTTATAGAAAAGTAATGTCATATCACAGTATATTGTAATAACATTGCCTTTGACATAATGAATAGATTGAGTACTACGATGATTATATCTTTTTTTACTAACAATAAATACCTAAATAAGGTTTTAGATTTTTAATTACATTAATTTCAGAGTGTGAAGTAACACTAATTTAAAAAAAAAAAAAAAAAAAAAGAGAGAGAGAGAGGGGGGGGGGTAAGTGGAGAAGTGTCCTGTTTTCAGCTTTCAGCTTCAGAAAGTATGATCACATTAACTAAGATCGTCCTTTTTGTGGAGAACACAGACACACAGCTCAGGGGTGCCAGATGATTTAAAAATTAGTGTCATGGGGACATATATACATCAGTCCAGTCAGTCAGTAAATGTAGTTCCTACATGTGTCCTGAATCATGCAAGTTCTACTTAGGTGGGGAACCAAGGTAGCACCTTCCCCCTGGCTTTCCTCCTGGCCTGGGAGGCTGTAAGGAATGGTGGTTCAGTCTTGGTGTGAGATGGTTGCCCCTGGCATAACTTTTACTCCATTGGCTTTGGAGCAGAATCGGAGAATAGGTCATATAGAATGACTTCAACATGCTCTCGCAATTTATTGTCTGTTTTGACTCATGTGACTCTTTCCAGCTGCTTTTTGCCTTTGCATTCTTTATAGCAGATACAGTAACAGTGGTAGTGCCAGCACTGGACTTTTGACTGAGCTCTCCTATTAGAGGTGCCAGGAGTTCATCAATGGTGGCTTTTTCTTATATTCTGGGGAGGGGGCAGTGGCTCAGAAACGATTGCAGCCTTACAACTGCAATGACAGACAAAGGTGTTAGTGCTGACACTAACAGCCTCTGTTTGTGTAGAGGCATCCGCTTCTGTATCAGGCGTCTTTGGTGTAACGTCACAAGTGCTACATTCTTGTTCGAATCACACTCAAAGTTTTCTATAGTTTTTAGGTTTCAAACAGTTACTTTAATAATTGTAATAACATTTTCTCTATAAGTAGTTTATTAGTGAATTTACATTTGCCTAAGTGTTTGTGGTGCCATTTTTCCTTCAACTGATCTGTTTTCTGTGAGTATCCTTGCATGCAGTGCATAGAGATCTCAGTTCTGTGTTTACATTTTGTACTTAGCAGTTGCAGATGGAATGGTCATAGAAAGCTACGTTCTTATAGTTAGTTTGTGTCTTGCAGTTAACTATCAAACTTAGTACTCCTGAAGTGGTATTCGTGCATGGTAGCTAGTTATCAAAGTTAGTAATTTGCAACCATACTGTGTTCGTTAACCTTTTGTGCTCTCACGGTGTTCAGTTTTGTTAGTGTATCAGGAGACACTTGATTTTCTTTGTTTTAGAAGTTCTTGGAGTGTGGATGAATTCTCCAGAATACAGTTTGGATCTCTTTACGGTTCTGACAGCGAGAAGGCTATTTACACCATCGGTGAAAATGTACTTAATTCATTAGATGATAAATTACAAGCAGCAGGTATTTTCTGTGATTTGTCAAAAGCATTTTATTGATTGAACCACAACATCCTTTTAAGTAAATTAGAATTCTATGGCATCATGGCATGGGCAATGCTGCAAAATGGTTCATTTCATACCTTGCTAACAGTAAACATAGTGCAAGAGAATAGTGAATTAAAACCATCAATCATCAACAGAAGGGGAAGAAATTACATGTGGTGTCCCATAACAATTCATCTAAGGGCTATTGCTTTTTCTTGTGTTCATTAATGACATCAGTTTAAACTGCCAGAAGCAGTGTTCGTTTTGTTTGCAGATGATACAAGTAATGCAATAAGTAGCATGTTGAGCATAGTTCTAGAAAGATCTGGTGATATTTTTATGAACATTAATAAATGGTTTAAAGCCTACTCATTTACATTAAACTTTGAAAAGACTATATGCTGTTCACAATATATAAGAGATTTCAATCTAGCATATGCATGAAGTATGAAGAGAAGCAGATAAAAGAGGTTGACACTATTAACAGGAAATTTGATTTGAAGTGTTCCGTGCAAATCTTGGGCCCTTTGCTGTTCTTAATATATATTAATGACTTGCCATTCTATATTCATGAAAATGCAAAGCTGGTTCTTTTTGCTGATAGAAGTATAATTATCACACCTGACAGACAAGAACTGAAGAAATTGTAGTTGTTGTTGTTTGGATGTTTTAGGGAGACAAAACTACGGAGGTCATCAGTCCCCCATTCCATCATTAGGCATCACAACAGAGGGTGTTAACACATAAAAGAACCTAGAGTGGAAAACAACTAGGGGGGAGGAATATCCCCCGAGTCAGTTAAAAGACAACAAAGTCGGCAAGAGACAACTAAACCAATGACAATCTCTCAGTAGAACAGAGTAACGACAAGAAATAAAATGTAAAAGCCGACGTCTGTGGCTGACCGACCGTGAGACTAAAAACAGGAAAAGACAGCCACACGAAAACAAAGGGAAACCTCCAATTGGAGGTCATAACAGGACGGACACAGACACTGAAGAAAAGCTTTAAATGGAGGGCTAAAAACCACTGTCCCGAATAAAACTTAAAACAGTATCAGCCATTTTGGCATCGTCACTTAAAACTTGGGATAAAAGCGCAGGAAAATTAAAACTCCGCCGCAGAGGGGCTAAAACAGGGCATTCTACTAAGATGTGCGCCACCGTCAGGTGGGTGCCACAGCGACACACAGGCGGTTCCTCGCTACGAAGGAGATGGCCGTGAGTCAGCCATGTAAGGCCAATGCGGAGCCGGCACAGGACTACGGAGTCCCGGTGGCAGCCCCGCATTGAAGAATGCCACACAGCTGTTGTTTCCTTTATAGCCCGGAGTTTCTTGGCTGGTGCTGAGTACACCACTTGGTGGCCCAAAGCTCACGCACTCTATGTCGCAGCACCGTCCGGAGATCAGTATCTGGGAGGCCGATCTCTAAAACAGGCGCATCAATGGCCTGCTTGGCCAGCATATCGGCACGTTCGTTGCCCAGAATACCGACATGACCCGGGGACGAGAGGAACGCCACTGATCGGCCGGATCTGTCAAGGGCAGATAGGGTCTCTTGGATTTCTAATACGAGAGGAGACTGTGGATAGCACTGGTCGAGGGCTTTAAGGCTGCTCAGGGTGTCACTGCAGATGAGAAAGGACTCACCTGAGCAGGACCGGATGTGCTCTAGTGCACAGCAAATTGCCACCAGCTCTGCGGCATAGACACTGCAGCCAGCCAGCAGAGAGCGTTGTTCTACATGGTTGTTATGAGAGAACGCAAAACCAACCCGGCTATCAACTTGCGAACCATCTGTGTAAACCAGGTCACATCCAGGGAATCTAGCAATGACCGCTAAAAACTGGCGACAGAGAGCTTCAGGTGGAACTGAGTCTTTGGGTCCACAGGCCAAGTCCAAGCAAACAGACGGCCTTGGCAGGCGCCACGGAGGCGTGCGTGTGTGAACCTGATATGGAGGTGGTAGTGGGTAAGACTCAAGTTCCCGCAGCAGAGACTGGACCCTGAAGGCGATCGTATGTCCCGACCTGGGTCGTCGTCATTGTCGGTGGTCATGGACGACCATACGGGGAAAAAAGAACACGGTGGTTTGGATAGCTCGACGAGCTGTGCACGTGCACTGCATAGGCTGCAAGCAGTTGCCGGCGGCGGTTAGGCATAGGTGGTACCCCGGCCTCAGCAAGCAAGCTGGTCACAGGGCTGGTACGAAAGGCACCCGTCGCGATGCGGACCCCACAGTTGTGAATTGGGTCCAGGAGATGCAGTGCCGAAGGTGCTGCAGACCCATAGGCAATGCACCCAAAATCAAGACGGGACTGCACCAGTGCCGTGTAAAGCCGCAACAGTGTGGAGCGGTCGACACCCCAGGTTGTATGACCCAAGTGTCTGAGAAGGTTGAGATCGCGCCAGCACTTCCGTTTCAGCTGACAAATGTGGGGGAGCCACATCAGCCTGGCGTCAAAGACCAGTCCTAAAAAACGATGAGTTTCTACTACAGTAAGTAGTTCGTCATTAAGATAAAGTTCAGGGTGCGGGTGGACGGTCCGACGCCGACAGAAGTGCATCACTCTGGTCTTGGAGGCAGAAAACTGAAAGCAGTGGGTAAGCGCCCAGGTCTGCGCCTTCCGAATAGCACCTTGCAACCTGCGCTCGGCAACTTGGGTGCTGCAGGAACTAAAAGAGAGACAAAAGTCATCAGCATAAAGAGAGGGGGACACCGATGATCCAACCGCTGTGGCTAAACCGTTGATGGCGATTAAAAATAATGAAACACTTAAAACGGAACACTGAGGAACCCCAGTTTCCTGGATATGAGAGGAGCTCAGGGAAGCACCAGTTTGAACACGAAAGGTATGGACGGCTAAAAAATTCTGAATAAAAATCAGTAGGGAGCCCCGGAGGCCCCAGTCATATAAAGTGTTGAGGATGTGTCGTCGCCAGTTGGTATCGTATGCTTTGTGCATATCGAAGAAGACGGAAACAAGGTGTTGGCGCCGGGAAAACGCTGTGCGGATTGCAGACTCGAGGTACACCAGATTATCGGTGGTAGATCGACCCTGGCGAAAACCGCCCTGGAGCCAATAATCCCAGAGTCTCAAGAATCCAACACAACCGCCGACTGACCATCCGCTTCAACAGTTTGCATGGAACGTTAGTCAGGTTAATGCGCCGATAGCTATCCAAGTTAAGAGGATGATTGTCAGGTTTAAGCACGGGGATGATGATACTCTCCCGCCACTGTGACGGGAAAACACCATCACACCAAATGCAGGTATAGACCGCAAGTAGATTACGCCGACTATCTGCTGAGAGACGTTTCAGCATTTGGCTATGGATGCTATCAGGCCCTGGCGCCATGTCAGGACATTGTCGAAGAGCACTGAGGAGCTCCCACTCAGTGAAAGGACTTGTAGGATTCAGAGCGGCGGGTACGAAAGGAGAGGTGCTGGCGTTCTACCCGCTCCTTCAATGTACGGAAGGCTGGTGGATAATTTGCAGAGGCAAAGGCGCGTGCATAATGCTCGGCAAACATTTCTGCAAGTGTGGCCGGGTCCGTACATATGACTCCATTTGTGAAGATTCCGGGTATTCCCACTGGTGACGGTATTCCCTTTAACCGCCTGATTCTACCCCAGACCTGTGAGGCAGAGGTACCCGTCCCGATAGTGGAGACGTACCTCTCCCAGCACTCCTGTTTCCATCTTCTTATTAACTGGCGAGCACGAGCGCGAAGCCGTTTAAAATCAATGAGATGCTCCTGAGAGGGATGACGCTTATAGCGCTGAAAGGCCTGCCTACGCTCTCTAATAGCCTCAGCTATTTCCTGCGACCACCACGGCACTGTCTTACGCAGTGGGCACCCTGTGGAGCATGGAATTGCAGCTTTTGCAGCAGAAACAATGGTGTGAGTGACGCCCTCGACCACCACATCGATGGAATCGAGTGGGGGAGGTCAAACAATAGCAGTGGACGTGTAATCTTCCCAGTTCGCCCTGCCTAGAGCCCACCTGGGGGGGCCTTCTGGGGACTGACGTCGTGGGAGTGACAGGAAAAGGGGAAAATGGTCACTGCCACACAAGTCATCGTGGGGCTTCTCAGACTCAGCCGCAGGGACTGAGGAGGAGCATGAGGCCCTGCGTCCAGCAGCCTTTGGTGTTGCCTGCTGCTGGCGTGTGTCGGCAACGACACTGGCGGAAGCCTCGGAAGTGAGTGTCCCGAGGGACGCCTCC
Source organism: Locusta migratoria (assembly GCA_026315105.1). Lineage (NCBI taxonomy): Eukaryota > Metazoa > Arthropoda > Insecta > Orthoptera > Acrididae > Locusta > Locusta migratoria. Next base: position 74,505,520 of record CM048755.1, on the reverse strand, counting down.
CGAACAAGGGGTGCCGGAGAGGGCTTTTGTTTCTCCGGCAGAAGGGTGGAGGTTGCTCCCGAGGCAATTACCTTGGGAGCAGAAGAAGGAAGGGAGCCCCCAACCATCTTAGGGGCAGGTGAAGGCTTACGGCCCTGAGGGCCCACAGAATAGGAAGTACTAGAAAACACATGTGTCGCCAAAGAAGATGGCGACGACGTGACTGTTGCAAAAGAGGTGGTCATGCTAACTGGGTGTAGGCGCTCATACTTTTTAGCCTCAGTATACGTCAACCGGTCCATAGTCATATTCGACGATTTTCCGTTCCTTGTGGAGAATAGGGCATTGCGACGAGCAGGGAGGATGCTCCAGTCCACAGTTCACGCAGATAGGCGGCGGAGTACATGGGGCGTCCGGGTGGGCTGGACGTCCACAATCCCGGCAAGTGGCGCTGGAAGGGTAACGGGATGACATATGCCCAAACTTCCAGCACTGGAAGTATCTCATAGGAGGAGGGATATAGGGTTTCACATCACACCGGTAGCACATCACCTTCACCTTTTCAGGCAGTGTATCGCCTTCAAAGGCTACGATGAAGGCACCAGTGGCAACCCTATTTTCTTTCGACCCACGATGGACGCGCCGGACGAAGTGAACACCTCGCCACTCGAGGTTGGCGCGCAGCTCCTCATCAGGCTGTAAGAGGAGATCCCGATGAAATACAATGCCCTGGACCAAATTAAGAGATATGTGGCGTAATGTTGACCGCGACATCTCCCAGCTTATCGCAAGCAAGCAACGCCCGCGACTGGGCAGGGGATGCAGTGTGAATCAACACAGACCCATTACACATCTTGGAGAGGGACTCCACGTCTCCAAACTTCTCCTCCATGTGGAAGAAATTGTAAACAACATCTTTCAGAAAATCATTAAGTGGTTCTCAGCAAATGGACTATCATTAAATTTTGATAAAACACAGTACATACAGTTCCATACAGTAAATGGAATGACACCATTAATAAATATAGACTTTGATCAGAAATCTGTAGCAAAGGCAGACTATTCAAAATTTTTAGGTTATGCATTTCCCTCCGCCTGGGCAGCAGTAGCGAGCGGGTCACGCTGGTGAAGCGCTTGCTGTTGCAGGCTGCAAGGTCATTGTCCAGTGTGCACATAAGAGTAAGTTGTCGTGTTTGCCTAGTTGCTGTTCTAACAGCAACAAAGCAAAATTGTCATGTTGTGTTGCGCTCACCATGGGCAAGAGCGAATGAGGCGGACTCATGACGAAGACGCAGCAGCAGCAGCCGCCATCTGCCCTGGTCTCTCACTATGTGCATGTTGAGGCTGAGGCAGATCCAGACTACGAGCATGAAGAAGGTCCAGACAGCCACGCAAATGACGCAGACGGCACACTGAACGTGCAGCTGACTCACCAGGTCCTACCATTTTATATCCGCTTTCCGGGTGAAAGGTGGGAGGACATCTTCGACCACCTCTTAATTGAGGAAAGGGTCGAAATGCCGAAGATATGGACTGTGGTCGACGGAAATGTGCTGGAGGTGCTCGCTGCCGAATGGAATGACCAGGAGGTACTGAAGGGGACCTTCAAGGACTACGTCGTCACAAAACCGGAAACGCCACTTCTTGCGAAGAACAGCAAGAAGAAGCGGCCGAAGAATGTCAAGGCGCTCCTCAGGGGGCTCCCTTGGCAATTCGACGAGGGAATGGTCTGGCAATCAGGCTCCACAATCTGACCAACAAGACGAAGCCTCCGCTATATGTCTTGGCGATTAACACCGCCAAACACGCGTGCAGGGGAGAAGCAGCACCACCGGATCTCATCTTCGGCGTGGACGAACTCTTTGGCATCGAAGTGAGGATAGAGCCTCTGTCTGTGGAGCTTGACATGAAGCCACAGTGCTTCAGATGCCAGGAGGTCGACTACGTTGCGAGATACTGACGGAACCAAGAGGTTTGCGTGAAGTGCTCTGGCAAACATGCCAGCTGCACCTCCACTACCCCCACAGAAGAGAAGCCAACATGTGCGCGCTGTGGCGGGGAACACGTCGCCAGCAAAGACTTTGCCGGCAGCAGGTGCGCCGAGAAGAGGAAAGCAGTAGTAAAGAAGAAGACGGCCCCACTGACATCTGCCGCAGATGGGAAGCTTAAGAAGAGACGGTGGCGCAGGAAATGATGCGGCAAGACGTCCTTCGAGCAGACCGGCAGCGGCACATCGGTGGCCACCCTGCCCGCACAGCAGGGTGCCCCTCTCCCCTCCTGAGGCAGGGGAGGGGGGAAAACATGGCCAAGCACAGCAGAGCGTGGTCAGTTGGTGCCGAGCCACCAAGAGGAGAGGAGCGCTGCAACAGGCAGTGATCTAAGTGACGAGAAGTCTGGCAACGGCACGTCAGCGGCCGCCTCACATGCGCGGCCGGAGGCCGCTCCCCTCCTGTGGCAGGGGAGGGGGGGAAAACCCTGCAGAGCATTGCCAGTCACCACCCAGCCACAGAGATGAGAGGAGCACTGCGACAAACAGTGACCACAGCAAGGAGACGACCAACATCACCACCCTGGAGGAAGCCTAGGTCAACTTCAAGGAGATGATAAAGGCCGAGATGGAGGCTGTCTGCTTGGCGATCAAGGAGGCCGCCCAACAGCGACCGAGGGCGGAAGCGACACCATCGCAGAAGGAAGAGGAGGCGCGACTACAACACATCTCCGCCGCCGTCCAGACAGCGCTCGCCGACCGCCGCTCCATGGCGACACAGACGCAGCAAACTCCGGAGAGCCGCCCAAAGATGTCCACAAAGGACGTGCAAACAACCGAGGTTGTCGGGGCCGTATGGACCCTGATGACCATTGAAGAGAGGGAACATTATGAGTACGAATAGCAGCGGCACTCACCTAAGAAGACACCTCATCAAGAAAGAAGAAGATGCGACAGACAAGGTGGCTAATCACCAGCAGCTCTGGCCCAGGTTTCCGTGGTTTCCTGTTGGCTGTAAGGTGAAAACCTGAGCTGTCCCCATGCCCACGGAATATTACCAATTGGGACAAACCTTCCTCCCCCCCTAAACAACAAAAGATAGACCAAATATAACAAAATATAAATGACTGAAAGAAACGATCCCGCCCACACGTGTGGGTAACCCACTCAAGGCTGGAAAGAGCAATATGCACACTCTAAAGCAGCCCGCCTCACCCCCTCAGAGTGAGGAATGAAACGTGCAAGAAAAGAAAAAAAAAAAAAAAAAAAAAAAACTGGAAGAAACACATTGAAGATCTGCTGGAACATTTAAGTTCAGCTACTTATGCTATTAGGGTAATTGCAAATTTTGGTGATATACATTTTAGTAAATTAGCTTACTATGCCCATTTTCATTCTTTGCTTTTGTATGGCATCATTTTCTGGGGTAATTCATCATTGAATAAAAAAGCATGTAATTAGAATAATTGCTGGTGCCCATCCAAGATCATCCTGCACACACTTATTAGAAGAGCTAGGGATCTTCACAGTATATATATTCAATTATGAAAATTGTTTTTACCAATCCCACCGAATTGAAAAGCAATAGCAGTGTACATAACTACAACACTATTCAAGGTTAAATCTAGCTTTGGCACAGAAAGGGGTGAATTATGCTGCTGCAAGTCTTTAGGCACCTACCAAACAGCATCAAAAGCCTGACAGATAGCCAACTAGCATTTAAAAATAAAAATTTCTGAATGGCAACTCCTTCCACTCTATGGAGGAAATATATATATTATATTGTCATGTAACATTTAGTACAAAGTAATAATTTGCAAAGATATCTTTCATTAACCTGACACGTTCCACATCATTACGAAGTGTCATTCATGATCTATGGAACAAGTACTAATATAATATAATCTGTTGTCAGGAATTTGGCAATCAAATAGGTGGGCGAAGCAGTAGCACTAACAATAGGTCTCAGAGGAGGAACATTTTTCTTTTCTTTGTGGACTTTCGGCAACCCATAAAGTCTTGGTAGTGCAACTGAATTTAACAGATTTTTTTGAACACACTGTTCAATGGAAAACTTTTTTATTAACTGTGTAACAGTTCTGAGAACTTTGTCAGTGGGATATTTTCTAAGTTTCCTGTATGTCTGCGGACCTAACAATTCCTTAATCTTGCAATGGTAATCAGTCACAGTTAAAACCACTGTACAGTTTCCCTTATTTGCAGGCAGAATGATAATGCTGTCGTCCTCATTCAGGCTTTTTATAGCAGTTTTCTCACCCGTTGTTAAATTAGTTTTTGGAGGCTTTGCACGAGCCAATACTCTGACAGCTTCTATACGTATTTCTGATGTCACACCTCTACGCGGGAGCCCTCATAAACGGAGGTTGGCTTCAGTCAGTAGTGAGCCAGGGTGTGCATCGGACATACAGAAGTGCCACGGTTGGTTGGTTGGTTTGATGTTTTAGGGGGACAAAACTGCGGAGGTCATCAGTCCCCCATTCCATCAAAGAGCTAGATAAGTGTGGAAACACTGAAAAGTTCGCCCAGAGTTAAAACTGCTACGGGAGGAATACCCCACTCAATGAATAAAATGTAAACAAATTCGACAAAGAACAACAAGGCAGGAGAAGTGTGGAAATAAAATGACAAAGACAAAGTTCGTGGTTGGCTGACCATGAAAATAAAATAGGAAGGGTCAGCCACGGGGCAACACAAGCTTCATATAGAGTTGTAAAAACCGCTGTCATGAATAAAACCTAAAACAGAATCAGCCATATTGGCATCGTTACGTAAAACTTCAGATAAAATTACAGGAAAATTAAAATCCCGCCGCAGAGCGGCTAAAAGATGGCAGTCCATCAAAATGTGGGCCACTGTCAAGGGGCAGCCACAACGGCAATGAGGCGGGTCCTCACCGCGGAGGAGATGGTCATGGGTCAGCCAAGTGTGGCCGATGCGGAGCCGGCACAGGACTACCGAGTCCCGGCGAGAGGCCCGCATGGACGAGTGCCACACAGCTGTGGTCTCCTTTATTGCCCTGAGTTTGTTTTGATGGCTCAGGCTACGCCACTCTGCGGCCCAAAGCTCACGTACTCTATGGCGCAACACAGACTGGTAATCTGAGGCCGGGAGGCCAATGTCTAACATGGACGCATGGACAGCCTGTTTGGCTAGCTCATCGGCTCGTTCGTTGTTCGGGATGCCGATGTGACCAGGAGACCAAATGAAGACCACAGAGCGTCCTGACTGGTCGAGAGCAAAAAGTGTCTCATGGATAGCCAGCACCAAGGAGGAACGTGAGTAACATTGATCGAGTGCGCGAAGACTGCTCAGGGAGTCACTGCAGAGCAGAAAAGACCCACCTGAGCAGGAGCGAATATGCTCAAGAGCACGGAGAATGGCCACCAACTCGGCAGTGTACACACTGCAGCCATCCAGCAGAGACCGTTGCTCAGCGTGATCGCCATGGACAGGCAAAGCCAACACGGCCACGAACCAACGAACCGTCCGTATAGACGATGTCGTATCCAGTGTACTCTGCAACAACAGCAAAGAACTGATGGCGGAGAGCCTCTGGAGGAACAGAGTCTTTGGGTCTATCGGCCAAGTCCAGCCTAGAGCATGGCCTCGGTACACACCATGGGGACGTACGCGTACGGGCCCGATGCAGAGATGGGACAGGGAAAGACTCTAGTTCCAACAGAAGGGACTGGACACGGAAGGAGATCGTGTGACCGGAACGGGGTCGCCGTTGTTGAGGTCGGACGACCGTGCGGGAGAAAAGCAAACGTTGGTTCGGGTGGCCTGGCGTGCTATGAACATGAGCAGCATAGGCCGCGAGCAGTTGCTGGCGGCGGATCCGCAGAGGTGGGACCCCGGCCTCTGCAAGTAAACTGTCTACGGGACTGGTGCGGAAAGCACCCGTCGCGATGCAAACCCCACAGTGGTGAATGGGGTCCAGCAAGCGCAATGCCGAGGGGGATGCGGAGCCATAGGCAAGGCATCCAAAGTCCAGATGGGACTGCACCAAAGCGTGGTATATCCGCAACAGTGTGGACCGATTGGCACCCCAGTTCGTATGGCCCAGATGGCGGAGAACATTTAGCTGGCGCCAGCACTTCTGTTTCAGCTGTCGAATGTGAGGGAGCCATGTCAGCCGAGAATCAAATACGAGCCCTAAAAACCTGTGAGTTTCAGCAACCTCTAAGAGGTGGTTGTCAAGATAAAGTTCGGGCTGTGGATGAACCGTCCGACACCGACAGAAGTGCATAACTCTGGTCTTTGCAGGAGAGAACTGGAAGCCATTGGCCAGAGCCCAGGACTGTGCCTTCTGAATGGCTCCTTGTAACCTACGTTCAGCAACTTGGGTGCTGGAAGAGCTAAAAGAAATGCCGAAGTTGTCAGCATAGAGAGAGGGGGATACTGACGACCCAACTGCTGTCGCTAAGCCGTTTATGGCTACTAAAAATAAGGGGACACTCAAAACAGAGCCCTGAGGAACCACATTTTCCTGCACATGAGGGGTGCTACGAGAAGCACTAACTTGGACACGAAACGTACGGACAGCTAAAAAGTTTTGGATAAAAATAGGGAACTGGCCTCGAAGACCCCATTCATGTAACGTCTGAAGGATGTGATGTCTCCATGTTGTATCATACGCCTTCCTCAAATCGAAAAACACCGCAACAAGATGTTGACGTTGAGCAAAGGCTGTATGAATACGGGACTCCAAGTGAACGAGGTTGTCTGTAGTGGAGCGGCCTTGACAGAAACCGCCCTGACATGGAGCCAGCAGGCCTCTAGACTCCAGTACCCAGCACAGCCGCCGGCTCACCATACGTTCCAGCAGTTTGCAAAGATCGTTGGTGAGGCTGATGGGACGGTAACTGTCCAAATCGCAGGGGTTTGTACCCGGCTTGAGCACTGGCACAATGATACTTTCTCGCCACTGTGACGGAAAGACACCATCGTTCCAGATGCGATTGAAGACGGATAAGATGGTTCGTATAGATTGCGCTGATAGGTGTTTCAGCATCTGGTTATGAATGCGATCTGGGCCGGAGCTGGTATCGGGACTATGTGCAAGGGCACCGAGGAATTCCCATTCACTGAATGGAGCGTTGTAGGATTCAATTCGGCGGGTCGAGAAGGAGAGTCGCTTCCGTTCTTCCCGCTCTTTCACAGTACGAAAGGTTGGCGGGTAATTCACAGATGCAGAACTCCGAGCATAGTGCTCAGCTAGATGTTCACCAATGGCATCTGGGTCTGTACAAACTACTCCATTCATAGAAATCCCTGGCACGCCTGAAGCACTCTGGTAACCATGGAGGCGTCTGATCTTCTGACAGACCTGGGATGGAGAGGTACCTGTGCCAATGGTGGACACATACCGTTCCCAACACTCTTGTTTACGACGTTTAATTAACAGATGTGCTCGTGCACGGAGCCGCTTGAACGCAATGAGGTTCTCCAAGGACGGGCGTCTCTTATGACGCTGGAGTGCACGCCTTCGATCCCTAATAGCCTCAGCGATCTCTGGCGACCACCAGGGCACCGTCCTCCGCCGAGGGGATCCAGAAGAGCTAGGGACCGTACGTTCAGCCACAGAGATAATGGCTGCGGTAAGACTCTCAGTCACCTCATCTATGCTGACATCCGATGGAGGGCCAATCTTTGCAGCGGTAGTAAACTCCTTCCAGTTAGCTTTGTTAAGAGCCCATCTGGGCAAACGTCCAGGGGACTGAGGCTGTGGTAGTGAAAGGAATATCGGGAAATGGTCACTACCACACAAGTCATCATGCACTCTCCAGAGGACTGACGGTAAAAGGCCAGGACTACATACCGACAGATCAATTGCAGAGTAAGTGCCGTGAGCCACACTGAAGTGTGTGGCAGCACCGGTATTTAAAATGCAGAGGTCAAGCTGAGAGAATAAACTCTCAACGTCTCTGCCACGGCCAGTAATCGTAGTACCTCCCCAAAGGGGGTTGTGGGCGTTAAAATCCCCCAGAAGTAAGAAAGGTGAGGGGAGCTGAGAAATCAGCGCCGCCAACACATGTTGGGGTACTACGTCGTCTGGGGGCAGGTATACACTGCAAATGGTGAGGTCGATTGTAGTCTTCACTCTGACTGCCACAGCTTCTAAAGGCGTTTGGAGAGCAATAGACTCACTGTATGCAGATGAAAGGACAAAAATACAGACTCCACCTGAAACCCTGTCATAAACTGTGCGATTCCGGTAATATCCCCGATAGCCTCTTAAGGTAGGACATCGCGTCGGGGGGAACCAGGTCTCCTGCAGGGCAACGCACAGTGCAGGTGAAGTGGCGAGAAGCTGCTGTAACTCTGCCAAATGGGAGAAAAAATCACCACAATTCCACTGGAGAATTTGATTAGTGCTGACTGGAGAGGCCATGATAGGATAGGGATCATTAGTCCATAGGTTCACTACCTGCTGCTGTCGAATGTGTTCCGACTGGATCCAGGACCATTGGTTCTGGAGAGTCCAGGAGAGCGAGATCCTTGGGGGATGCATGGATCTCCAACTCGTCATCAGAAGCAGAAGATGTGACAAGGCGTGGCTTTAGAGCCACAGAAGATTCCTTTTTCTTCAGCTTCTTCTTCTTCTTTTCCTCTCGCTGTCCCTTCGGTTTTAAGGACTGAGAGGGCTTCTCAGAGACGGTGTCAGGGCCCGACGTAGAGCGCGGACCCCTTTGACCAAGGGCGTGCGAGTCCGACAGCCGTGGGCTGGGACCCTCTGTGGTACTCTGGGACGCTCCCTTCCGAGGCATCTCAAGGGACCCCTTCCGAGCGAGAGGAGCCGGAGGAAGTTGTTGCTTCTCCGGCTGAGTGACGGGGACCGTTGTCCCCGACGGTGTGGGGGGATGTGCTCTCCCAGGAGATGTAGTGGGGGGAGCACATGATGGAGAGCCCCCAACCATCGAGGGGGCTGGTGGAGCTTTACGGCCCTGAGGGCCCACAGAAGTTGGCACAGATGTGGGGACAGTTGTCACCGAAGAAAAAGGTGACGATGTGACAGTCGCAAATGACGTCTTCAATGCTATTGGGTGCAATTGCTCAACTTCTTCTTGGCCTCGTTGTACGACAGTTTGTCCATGGTTTTATACTCCATAATTTTTCTCTCTGTATGGAGCACTGTGCAGTTAGGCGAGCAAGGAGGGTGGTGCTGTCCGCAGTTTACGCATGTAGGAGGAGGAGCACAAGGAGCGTCCGGATGGGATGGACGCCCGCATTCTCTACAGGTGGAGCTGGAATTGCACCTGGAGGACATGTGCCCAAACTTCCAGCATTTGAAGCACCGCATCGGAGGAGGAATATAAGGTTTTACATCGCACCGGTAGACCATAACCCTGACCTTTTCGGGCAAAGAATCGCCCTCAAAGGCCAGGATGAAGGCACCGGTGGCTACCTTGTTCTCCTTAGATCCCCTAGAGATGCACCTGACGAAGTGGACACCTCGCCGTTCTAGGTTGGCGCGTAATTCGTCGTCTGACTGCAACAGGAGATCGCGATGGTAAATAATCCCCTGAATCATATTAAGACTTTTGTGAGGGGTGACTGTCACAGGAACATCTCCCAGCTTATCACAGGCCAGAAGCGCCCGTGACTGTGCTGCGGACGCCGCTTCAATGAGGATTGCACCGCTTCTCATCTTAGACAGCCCCGAAACTTCGCCAAACTTATCTTCTAAGTTCTCCACAAAGAAGAGTGGCTTAGTATTGCTGAGCGTATCCCCATGAGTTCTGGCAAATATAAGAAATTTAGGGGAGTAAGGCTCAACCCTGTCTTTCGCCCGTCATTCCTCCCATGGGGTAGCCAGGGAAGGGAACAATTGGGGGTCATATTGTGCGGCATTAAAGTCTCTTCTACCACGCTTAGAAACGCCAGGTTTGCGTGTGGCGACGCTATTACTTGCTCGTTTCATTCTCGTCCCACGAGCAGCTAGGGAACTAAAGGTCCACCCAGGCAGAGCCCCGCTTGCCTGGGTAAGCCTTGTACAACTGAGGTGCGGCAGGTTCCTCAGAGGTTGCTCGCTAGCGGCTGTTCAACCTCAACAGCCATGCATCTCCTCGGCACGTAGCACACCTTGAGATTGAGGTTTTTTTTATAGAGGTTTGTACCGTCCTCGCGACCCGGGCGATTAAGCCAAGATCCCCAGGCTCTGAAACGTACAACGTTCCACCGTCGCGCCGAACGATAGTCGTTGAGGCACGCACAGAGCTTACGGTGTAGCGGACTGTTGGCGCGACACAGCCCACGGCTCAGGACCCCGGGTTCGCCAAGCCCGTACTCAGCAAATTAATGCTGAGCCTCTGAGGGGGAAGTGCCACGTTCCCCCTTGAAAATATCCTCCACAGTTGGGGATGAAATGTTGGGTTTGAATAATAGATAAGACCATGGCATAGTAGGCCGGAAATTTTTAGTAATTTTGACCTTTCCGGTCATGAAATTTAACATTTTACAATACGAGTGGTATTGCAAATGCCACGTGACTGAGTAACACCGGCTGGCACTGCCAAAGCACCACTGCTCTGCTGCAGCACCTGTCGTGTTCAGCATGTGAGCGAGGCAGACACAGAGCTTTCATGGAAGCGAGAGGAATGAGTTATCACAGCACTTAGCAAGGCGACAGTTTTTTATGAATTATTAAAATGTGTAATAATAATAAAATTTGCTAATTTCTGTGCTTAGACAAAAATAATAGTATTCAAATTCAAATGTTTTTAAGTCTTATGGGACTTAACTACTGGGTCATCAGTCCCTAATCTTACAAACTACTTATGAAATACTTACAAACTAGGATGGCACAAATATCCATGCCCGAGGGGGAATTCGAACCCCCGGCCGTAGTGGGCGTGCAGACCGGGACTGAAGCGCCTCAGTCCCCTCGGCCACCGCGGCCGGCAATAATAGTATTATTCTGCTCCTTATTTTGAAACTAATTTTCGGCATTGTTTGTTGATCTTTGGCATCACTTTGAAGCCTCTAATTTTCTCATATTTGGCACAATTGTCTTGGCAGCTGTAATTCAAAGCAAAGCTTCCAACAAAGCATCTAACTTGACCTTGTTTTTGATTTGTTAATAATAATTAAAAAGTCTACAATATCACAAACGCATGCATAGCTCTTCAACCCAGTACCAAAAGTAACAAGTAACACACACAGCTAAAACATCCCCAAACTAAAGTTTGCACATAACTGCCCATGCAGATATATTATCCATGATACTTACCAATCACAATACATTACCACCTACTAACAACAATGACCCAAAATTCATTAAATATTTATTTTTAACTACAAGAAACACTCAATTATGTATATTGACAAATACTACAATAAAAGAAGTAAAACCTGAAAAGCATACTTGCAAACCAAAGTCACTAAAACAGAAATTAGCAAGTTAGCAGAAACAAAAATAATTTATCAACGCAATCTCTTGAAGTGTCAAACATAGACTACTCACACACTGTTTCTCATGGTGTATGTGGCGCAGGATACTTCATCTACGAATCGTCACTCCTTCCTTTTCCTGTTCGTCACATATGGTCTGTGGAGAAAAAATTACTAACTTTAACAGAATCCCATTCCATTATGTAAAATGTCTCTTGCAGTTTGTGCCAAAAGAGTTTGCTGATCATCTTTGTGAAGCTATCACCTTTCATTAAGGTGAATAAGGCCACACCAACACAAGCGCACTGTGCTTCCATGCCCCAATGCCGCTGTGAATCTATTTCGCGAATGTTCAGCATGAGCAGAAAATGTTCAGAATTAAGTGTGCCATTTTTATTGCTTAATGGGATGATTCTTGTAAGCCTCACGAGAAAGCACTATAGTTAATATGGCACTCTACCGTAAGTATCAGAGCACCTACAGAGCTCTATCACTATGAAAATAAACATTTCATAACTCACGAGGGGATTTTTGAACTGGACAGAAGGGAACTGATTACTAAAGTAAAATCAGAATTGACATCATCTGAGAAGGTAAGTCTTGTTTATACTGTTCATTCAAAAAGAAAAACAAGTATATACCTTTCTTAAAGTGTACTCATGCCTATAGTAAATTCTGCTATTCGTCTTCAGATCTTTTTGTTAGACTAAATTATGAGATTTTTAAGCTACTTATTACTATTGTTGTCTCATTGATGTATAATCTAAACTGCATACTGGCAAGCTCAATTTGAGAAAGCTATATTATTGCTCTGAAGACTGGAAAATGTGGAACATCTTTTGTGGAGGGCCAATTAGTGAGAAGAATGTTTTGCACAGTGTTCGGAGATAATATGCCCATCTATAGTGGCCCTATTTAAGGCATTGTCTGGTTTTAGGGCACACAACTACTCAGGTCATTAGCGCACAGATCGGAACAGAGATACGCTAGATCTCGAAAAAATTTATAACTTTCAGAAAGGAGAGTATCAAGAGAAAGCTAAAACAGAAGGATAAAAAAAAATAAAAAAAATAGAAGGGTTAAATGTCCTTTGATAAATTAGCCATGTTGATAAAACGCAAAATTCTAGCAGCTGCTCGTGTGTCAGCTAAAAGTTCCTCCAGAGTAGACGGCAAATTAAGGGCTACACGGAGAAGATTAAAATTAAGACAAGACAGTAAAACATGTCGCACCGTCAGCAATTCACCACAGGAGCACAGTGGTGCAGGGTAAGTGGTTAGCAAATGACGGTGGCTGAATCAGCAGTGACAGATCCGCAACCGGGCCAGGATGAGCACCTCTCGCCGAGAGGGGCGTGAGGAGGTCCTCCAAGTGGTCGGATCGGTTGTCGTGGAGTGAGAACCACAAACTGTGCCAGGACGACAATACACCGGTGAAGAGCCCGTTTAATATCGTCTGAGAGAACGCAGAAGGTAGCCAAGCAAGGCAAAAGAGCTGCTGCCTTGGCTGCAATGTCGGCAGTCTCATTACCGGGCACACCCACGTAGCCAGGGACCCACAGAAAACAAACGTGACAGCCATTATCTGCTAGCTACTGAAGGGAGCGTTGGATTCGATACATGACAGGATAGGTCGCGAAAGGGTCCCTAAGACTCTGCAGGGCACTACGGGAGTCCGAGCAGATGGCATAAAAGGGATGGCGGTGACGGCGGATGTATAAAACCAGCCTGGTGGAGGGCAAAACGCTCCGCCATGAAATTCGAGCACCGGTCAGGAAGCTTGTATTGGAACAGGAACAGGTTGTCCCCAACGACGAAGGCAGATCAGATACCGTCAGTGCTCTCGGAACCATCAGTGTAGATAAATATGGCATTATCGAACCGGAAACGGAATTGGACAAGCCTCGAGCAATATACCAAATCCGGAGTGCTCTCCTTGGGGAGCGAACTAAGTTCGAGGTGGGTGTGAACCTGGACCTGATGCCACGGTGACAATACAGCAGCTTCGGCATAAGGACTTTCAACAGGGCTGGTATAAAATGCACTGGTCGCCAAGCGTAATCCCTGATGGTGAATGGAGTTGAGATGGCAGAGAAGGGACAGCCGTGCAGAAGAGTATACAAAGCTTCCGTAGTACAGCTTCGACTGAACTATGGCCTGGTAAAGGTGAAGCAGGATGGTACGAACTGCTCCATGATGTGCCACTAAGGACACGAAGAACATTAAGGGATCAGGCACAATAGGCAGCCAGGTAGGACACATGTGGGGACCAGCAAAGTTTCCAATCCAACATTAGCCCCAAGAATTTTGTTGTTCCCATGATTGGGAGAGCAACGGGGCCAAGATGTAGAGACGGAAGAAATTCCTTGTATCTCCAGAAGTTTATACACATCGTTTTCTCAGTGGAGAAGCGGTAGCCATTCGCAATGCTCCAGGAATATAGGCGGTCAAGACAGCGTTGAAGACAACGCTCCAAGAGACACGTCCGCTGGGCACTGCAATAAATTGCGAAATCGTCTACAAAAAGGGATCCGGAAACGTCGGCCGAAAGGCAATCCATGATCGGATTTATTGCAATGGCAAAGAGAGCCATGCTCAAGACGGAGCCCTGTGGCACCCCATTCTCCTGGCGCAAGGTATCTGACAAAACAGCCCACACGTACCCAGAACTTGCGCTCCGAGAAAAACGCTTGAATAAAGAGAGGTAGGCGGCCATGTAAGTCCCATGTGTGCAAAGTGTGGAGAATGCCCACCCTCCAACAGGTATTGTAAGCCTTCTCCAAGTCAAAGAATACTGCTACCGTTTGATGCTTCCTTAGAAAGTTATTCATAATGAAGGTCGACAAGGTAACGAGGTGATCAGCAGCAGAGCGGTGTCTACGAAAACCACATTGAACATTAGTCAGGAGGCATCGAGATTCGAGGAGCCAGACCAACCGAGCGTTAACCATGTGTTCCATCACCTTACAGATGCAGCTTGTCAGAGAAATGGGGCAATAACGGGAAGGAAGATGTTTGCCCTTCCCTGGTTGGGGATGGGGACAACAATGGCTTCACGCCAACTTGTGGGAACATGACCTTCAGGCCATATGCGATTATAGGTTCTAAGCAGGAAACTCTTGTCTGCAGGAGAAAGGTTCTTCAGCATTTCAATATGGATGGAATCGGGCCCAGGAGCAGAAGATCAGGACAGGGCGAGAGCAAAGTCTAGCTCCTGCATCGTGAAGGAGACATTATAACTTTCACGATTAAAAGAGTGGAAAGAAGGTGGCCTGTCGGACAAGGCGCCAGAGAGCCCCATTGGGGGTGGTGGGCATTGAAGTCGCCTACCAACACAAAACGTGAAGGGAGCTGGTCAACGAAGTGTAGCACATCTGCCCTAGTAAGGACAGATGACAATGACGAATAGATATTACAGAGGGAGAAGGAAAAGGTGGATAGAGTGATGCGGCCGGCAAATGCCTGTAGGTGAGTATGCAATGAAATAGACGTCATCCCGAATAAGCATCAGAACCCCTCCATGGGCTGGAGTACCATCCACAGGGGGCAGGTCGAAATGCACAGAGGTGTAGTGGGTGAAGTCTGCATGATCACATGACGTAAGTTAGTTTCTTGGAGACAAACTAGAAGCGGGCAGCACAATTGGAGTAGTAGTATTAATTCCTCCCAATTGGAATGAATGCCACAAATATTCCACTGAAGGAGTGCCATGATAAAAAATGAGAGAAGAAAAGAAGGAAAAAAAGGAACAAGCAAGCGGGGTCACGTTGACGGCCGCTGAGGACCGGACTTCGAGGGAGCACTGCTATCGCTATCTAGAGGCAGAGAATCGTGTTCCATGGGTTCAACTGAGGTGTCTGCCACCTTCCCGAGTTGATCAGGAGGGGCAGCTTCCACCGCCGGTAAAGGGCCGGGTGCCCGGCTGACTGAGCATCCCTGTGAAACAGAAGACGGCCGAGGCCGGCAACTGTTGGATGGCGTGACCGAAGTGTCATGCCACGGCGGGAATTTTTTTTTTTTTTATGTGGTTTTAGGGCGCACAACTTCTACGGTCATTAGCGCCCAGACAAGAACTTAGATTCACTAGATCTCAAAAAAAAAAAAAAAAAATTGGTGACTGTCATAAAATCAAGAAAAGGCTAAAAACGAAAGATAAAGGACAATGAAAAGGGTTAAATATCCTTCGATAAGTTGGCCAAGTTGATAAAACGCAAAACTCTAGCAGCTGCTCGTGTGTCATCAGCTAAAATTTCCTCCAGTGTAGACAGAAAGTGAAGGGCTACACGGAGATGATTAAAAATTACGCAAGACAATAAAACGTGTCGCACCGTCTGCAATTCACCGCAGGAGCACAGCGGTGCAGGGTCGGCGGTTAGCAAATGACGGTGGCTGAAACGGCAGTGACCGATTCGCAACCGGGCCAGGATTACCTCCTCCTGCCGAGAGGGGCGTGAGGTCATCCAAGCGGTCGGGATCGGTTTGACAGTTCTCAATTTATTGTTGTGCAGTGAAAGCCACGCACTGTGCCATGACGACACGATACTCTGGCAAAGAGCCCGTTGAATATCGTCCGGTGGGATGCAAAAGGTAGCTATGCGAGGCAAAAGAGCTGCGGCCTTGGCTGCTATGTTGGCGGCCTCATTCCCGGGCACACCCACGTGACCAGGGACCCACAGGAAAGAAACGTGACAGCTGTCATCTGCTAGCAACTGGAGGGAGCGTTGGATCTGATACACGAGAGGATGGTTCGAGAAAGGGTCCTTAAGACTCTGCAGGGCACTAAGGGAGTCCGAACATATGGCATAGAACGGTTGGTGGTGGCGGCAGGTATACAAAACGGCCTGTTGGAGGGCAAAAAGTTCAGCCGTGAAGTTCGAGCACTGGTCAGGGAGCTTGTATTGGAAACGGTTGTCCCCGACGACGAAGGCAGATCCGACACCGGCAGTGCTCTTGGAACCATCAGTATAAATAAATATGGCATTATCGAACCGCGAGCGGAGTTCGACAAGCCTCGAGCGGTATACAAAATCCGGAGTGCTCACCTTGGGAAGCGAACTAAGTTCAAGGTGAGTGTGAACCTGGCCCAGATGCCACGGTGGCAATGGGCTTTCGCTCAACCGAAGGGTGGAAGGAAGGGTAAAATCGAGCCGCTGTAGCAAGCGGCGAAACTGAACTCCAGGTGGAAGCTAGGCAATCGCAGAGAACTGATATTGGCGATCGAGTGAGTCATCAAAGAATAATGGGTAAGATGGATGGTTGGGCATCGACCGCAGGTGGCATGCGTACCGACGCAAGAGTATGTCACGTCGAGTGGTCAAGGGTAATACAGCAGCCTCGGCATACAGACTTTCAACAGGGCTGGTATAAAATGCACTGGTCGCCAGACATAATCCCTGATGGTGAATGGAGTTGAGACGGCGGAGAATCGATGGCCGTGCAGAAGAGTATACAAGGCTTCCGTAGTGGAGCTTCGACTGAACAATGGCCTGGTAAAGGTGAAGCAGGACGGTACGATCCGCTCCCCATGACGTGCCACTGAGGACACGAAGAACGTTAAGGGATCGGGCACAACGGGCAGCCAGGTAGGACACGTGTGTGGACCAGCAAAGTTTACGATCCAACATGAGTCCCAAGAATTTCGTAGTCTCCACGAAAGGGAGAGTAATAGGGCCGAGACGTAGAAAAGGTGGAAGAAATTCCTTGTATCTCCAGAAGTTTATACACACAGTTTTCTCAGTGGAGAACCGGAAGCCGTTTGCGATGCTCCAGGAATATAGACGGTCAAGACAGCGTTGAAGAGAACGCTCCAAGCGACACGTCCGCTGGGCGCTGCAATAAATTGCAAAATCGTCTACAAAAAGGGATCCGGAAACGTCAGCTGGAAGGCAATCCACAATCGGATTGATTGCAAAGGCAAAGAGAGCCACACTCATGTCCTGTGGCACCCCATTCTCCTGGCGAAAGGTGTGACAAAACAGAGCCCACCCATACCCGGAACTTATGATCCGCCAAAAACGCTTGAATGAGGAAGGCGGCCCCGAAGGCCCCATGTGTGCAATGTGCGGAGAATGCCCGCTCTCCAACAGGTATCGTATGCTTTCTCTAAGTCGAAGAACACTGCTACTGTTTGACGCTTCTTTAGAAAGTTATTCATAACGAAGGTCGACAACGTAACGAGGTGATCAGCAGCAGAGCGATGTCGACAAAAACCACATTGGATATTAGTCAGGAGGCGGCGAGATTCGAGGAGCCACACCAACCGAGCGTTAACCATGCGTTCCATCACCTTACAGACGCAGCTCGTCAGAGAAATGGGGCGATAACTGGAAGGAAGGTGTTTGTCCTTCCCTGGTTTGGGGATGGGGACAACAATGGCTTCACGCCAACTTGTGGGAACATGACCTTCAGTCCATATGCGATTGTAGGTACTAAGAAGAAAGTACTTGCCCGCAGGAGAGATGTTCTTCAGCATCTCAATATGAATGGAATCGGGCCCAGGAGCAGAAGATCGGGACAGGGCGAGAGCACGGTCTAGCTCCTGCATGGTGAAGGCAACGTTATAATTTTCACGATTAAAAGAGTGGAAAGAAGGCGGCCGTGCCTCCTCTACGTGTTTGCGAGGGAGAAAGGCAGGGTGATAATGGGCAGAGCTCGAAACTTCCGCAAAGAAACGGCCCAATGCGTTGGAAACCTCAGCGGGGTCCACGAGGACTGCGTTCTCCACGGTCAGGCCAGGAATCGGGGAGTGGACCTTGATGCCGGATAAACAGCGTAGGCCACCCCAAACAACCGTGGAGGGAGTAAAACGGTTAAAAGAACTAGTAAAAGCAGTCCAGCAAGCTTTCTTGCTGTCGTTTATGATACGACGACATTGCGCTCTCATACGTTTATAATTGATGCAATTCTCCAAAGTTGGGTGGCGGCGGAAGGCGCGTAAGGCACAGCGCCGGGCTCTAAGCGCGTCGCGGCAGGATGCAGTCCACCAAGGGACCTGGACACGACGTGGAGAAGAGGATGTGTGAGGTATGGAACGTTCAGCAGCGGTGAGAATAACCTCTGTGAGGTAGTCGACCTGACTGTCACAGTTGGGAAAATTCTGATCGTGAAAAACAGCCATGGAAGAATAAATCCCCCAGTCGGCTTTAGAAATGTTCCAACTGGTGGGCCGAGGAGACAGGGAATGATGCAGGAAGTGGATGATACAAGGGAAATGGTCACTTGAGTACGTGTCAAAGTGCATACCACTCAAACCGACCGGAAAGCTGAGGAGCGCATATTGCGAGGTCTACATGGGAATAAGTGTGTGTTGTGTCTGAAAGGAAGGTCGGTGCACCGGTGTTGAGGCAGACAAGATCAAGGTGTTGGAGAAGGTCCACCAAAAGGGAGCCTCTCGGACAAGGTGCCGGATAGCCCCATAGGGGGTGGTGGGCATTAAAGTCGCCTACCAACACGAAAGGTGAAGGGAGCTGGTCAACAAGGTGTAGCACATCTGCCCTAGTAAGGGCAGATGACGATGGCGAATAGATATTACAGAGGGAAAAGGTAAATGTGGATAAAGTGATGCGGACGGCAACTGTCTGTAGGTGAGTATGCAATGAAATGGGATGGAAAAAGACGTCTTGAAGGAGCATCAGAACCCCTCCATGGGCTGGGATACCTTCCACGGGTGGCAGGTCGAACCGCACAGAGGTGTAGTGTGGAAAGTCTGCACGAGCACTTGGACGCAACTTAGTTTCTTGGAGACAGACTAGAAGCGGGCAGTGCAACCGAAGGAGTAGTTTTAACTCCTCCCGATTGGAACGAATGCCGCGAATATTCCATTGAAGGAATGCCATGATAAAAAATGAGATAAGAAATAAGGATAAAAACCAATAAGAAATAAGGATAAAAACCAACTAGCAAGCGGGGTCACTTCGACGGCCGCCGAGGACCGGAGTTCGAGGGAGCACTGCTATCGCTGTCTAGGGGCAAAGGGTCGTGGTCCATAGGTTCGACCGACGCGCCTGCCACCTCCCTGAGTTGATCAGGAGGGGAAGTTTCCACTGCCGGCAAAGGGCCGGGTGCCCGGCAGACGGAGCGTCCCGGTGAAACAGAAGACGGCCGAGGCCGGCAACTGTTGGACGGCGTGACGGATGGGTCACGCCTCGGCGGGGAAGGAGAGGAACTCTTTTTCTTGTCAGCTCTTCTGGAAGAGTGACGGCGGGAAGAGGCAGTAGACGGTTGGGAAGCCTGAGAACGCAGAAAATCCTCGCGGCCGGGTTCCTTTTTCAAGGTCCGGGCATCTTGTTTAGGTGCCCGCGGTTTACTAGAGCTTGACGAAGACTGTACCTTAGAAGCAGCAGGAGGAAGCGGGGACGTGGAACGGGCAATCTTCGGGCTGGTGGATCGCACAACTGTGTCAGCGGAAGTGAATCACAAGTCTGGGTACTGGAATCCTTGGTAGGTCGAGTTGAGGTGAGTACCTTACTGTATGTACCCGCTGGGAGGACAGTGGGCTTTCGACTCGCCAACAACTTTCGAGCGGCAGATGTCGATACCTTCTCTGTAACCCGAATTTGCTGGATCACCTTCTCATCCTTGTACACAGGGCAGTCGCGAGAGGAAGCCGCATGGTCACCATTGCAGTTTAGGCAGTGAGGGGACGGAGGTGGGCAATCCCCCTCATGGGCGTCCATACCACAAGTGACACACTTTGCTGCATTTGGGCAATGTTCACGGGTATGGTTGTACCTGTGGCACTGAAAACAGCGCGTTGGGTTAGGTACATAAGGGCGGACGGAGATGACTTCATACCCTGCTTTGACCTTCGACAGGAGGTCAACTCTGTCGAACGTCAAAAAACACAGTACGAGTCGGTGTCAGTTGGTTATCGACCTTTTTCATTACCCTATGGACGGCTGTCACACCCTGGTCGGACATATAGGATTGGATGTCTTCATCAGACAACCCGTCAAGGGATCTTGTGAAGACTACCCCCCGTGCGAGTTGAGTGTGCGATGTGCTTCCACCTTGACAGGTAATGTGTGTAACAGTGTAGTCCGGAGTAGTTTCTGAGCTTGGAAGGCACTTTCCACTTCCAGCAACAATGTGCCATTGCGCTGACGTGAACAGGTTTTAACAGGGCCAGCAATTGAATCTACACCTTTCTGTATAACGAATGGATTGACAGAATTGAAATCCTTTCCGTCGGTGCGAGAGACAACAAGAAATTTAGGTACATTAGGCAGAGTCTTTTTTTGCTGAGGCGAATCTAACTTACGTTTCTGGGTCAACGTCACTAAAGAAGAGAAGGAAGTCATCGCGGAAGTGTCCCCCATGATTACCGGCGTCTCCGATGGCACGCTCCTTCCTAGTGGGGGCCCTCTCCGAGGGCTTACCCGCCTTAGGTGATTGTTCACACCACAGGTCACACCTCCCGAAAACTGACGGAGGGACCAATCGGCATGGTGGAAGGTACCAGCTCGGGTAATCACCCCTCCCTGGGCCTGGCCTTTACCAGGGGGTACGTACGTGCCTTACTTGTCTACCCGGGGTGGGGAATTACGCATTACCCCGTCACCTGCTATGCATGATAATGCGTGGGTCGGCCTTCAGACACGCACAGGGAGGAAAGAAGAAGAATAGAGAAAGTGAAGAGGAAGGAACGAAGTGTCTCAAATGCCGAGGCGGAGACTAATGAGGAGAAGAAGGCTAGAAGAGTACAAGGAGAGAAAGACAGAAAACAAAGGGTAAGAAAGGAAGGAACCAAGGAATAAGAGAAACGACAACAAGGAATAAGAGAAACGACAACAAGAACCACCATAACTCACGAAATACGCCCGTCTCCGGGCGAAGGCATAAACAGGGAGGGAAAGTGAAGCAGCCTGGGGCAGAAGAAAGGCTGCTCCGGCTCGGGGCCCCGTGCGCGCCACACACGTACCCACAAAAGAACTGTGGGCCCCCTGGGGGGCGGGGAATGGGGGGCTGTTCTTTTTGTGAGTCGTCTTAGAGGCATGACGAGTAGAAGAAGCGGTTGACGGTTGAGAAGACGGAGTTTATAGGAAATCGTCACGAACGCGTTCTCTTTTACAACTCTGGGCAGCGGATTTAGGTGCCTGGGATGCGTGGGAACTGGTCGACGAATGCACTGTAGAATGGGCAGAAGGGATCTGAGAGGTTGAACGAGCAATTTTCGGGCTAGCCGATCTGACAACAGTGTCACAGAAGGTGAAATCGCAGGTCTGAATGCCTACCTCGAGGTAGGGTCGAGGGGAGGTGAGGACCTGGCTGTAAGAACCTGATGGGAGTACAGCGGGCTTCCTACTCGGTAATAACATCCGAGCGGCATAGGTTGAAACCTATTCCTTGACGTGAATCTCCTGGATGACCCGCTCTTCTTTATAGAAAGGGCAGTCCCGTGAAGAAGCAGCATGGTCACCCATGCAATTAATGCAGCAAGTGGATGGAGGTGGACATTCACCCTCATGGGCGTCGCTGCCACAGGTGGCGCACTTGGTTGCATTAGGACAAGATTTACTAGTATGATTAAATCTGGCAATGGTAGCAGCACGTAGGATTGGGTATATACGGGTGAACGGAAAAGACTTTGTAGCCCGCTTTCACCTTAGATGGTAGGTCAAACCCTGTCGAAAGTCAAGAAGACAGTACGAATCGGCACGAGATCATTGTTAACTTTTTTCATTTCGCAATGAACAGCCGTATCTCCCTGATCGGACATATAGTTGAATATATCCTCGTCCGATAACCCGTCCAGGGATCTTGTGAAGACTACCCCTGGCGAAGAGTTGAGGGTGCGGTGAGCCTCCACTTTCACAGGAAAAGTGTGTACAAGTGTAGCCCGAAGTAATTTCTGTGACTGAAAGGCATTCTCAATTTCAAGCAACAAGGTCCCATTGCGCTGTCTGGAGCAGGTCTTAAAGGGACCTGCGATCGCATCGACACCATTCTGAATAAGAAAAGGATTTACAGAATAAAACTCCTGGTCATCAGTACGAGATACTACGAGGAACTTGGGAATGTTAGGCAAGACTTTCTGTGGCTGAGAATCGTCATGTTTCCGCTTTTGGGTCAGGGTTATAGAAGATTTGGAAGGTTTCATAGCTGAGGTGTCCACCACGATTACAGGCATCTCCAATAGCGCGCTCCTTCCTTGTGGGGGGGCCCACTCTGAGGGCGCACCCTCCTTAGGTGACTGTTCGCACCTCAGGTCACACCTCGCGAGAGCGGACCGAGGGACCAATCATCATATTCGGAAGGTACAAGCTCAGGTAATCACCCCTCCGTGGGACCGGCTTTTACCAGAGGGTACGTACATGCCCTACATGTCTACCCGGGGGCAGGGAGTTACACCTTACCCTGTCACTGACTACAGAGCATGGATTGACCTTCAGACATGCACAGGGAGGAACGAAGAGAGGAAGGAGAAGGGATGAAGGAGGGAGACTCTCAAACGCCGAGGAGTCCTGGCTCCAGGACAAGGAGAAAGGAGCAAGAGGGGAAGGCGAAAGAACAGGAAAGGAATAGGACCAAGAAAAGGAGAAGTCTCTGAGAAAGAGAAAAAGAAACCTTGTGCTGAATGAAAACACCTGTCTCTGGGCGAAGGCACAAGCCGGGGGAAAGTGCGAAGTGGCCTGGAACAGAAGAAAGGGCACTTCGGCTCGGGGCCCCGTGCATGCCACACACGTACCCACATAAGAGCTGGGGGGGGGGGGCTGTTTCTTCATAACATACCACAATTGGAAAAGGTATTTTACTGGCCTAGAGGAGGTTTTGAAAGCTATGCAGGTGTCACTTTAGCACCTGAACAGCATTGCAACTGATGGGACCCCTGCAATGTTGTCTTGAAGGGGTAGGTTTCGTAGGGCAAATTGAAAAAAATAAAAGTGTGCCAAGCTGAACTTGCCCCAATTTTTACAATACACTGTCTTGTACATCAAGAACAGGTATCTGTAAAAGTTTTCCACAAGTTTAGGCCCATCATTGGTAACACTGCAAAACGTGAATTTTTGTAGAAAGCGTGGCTTGAATCATGGGAACTTTTAGAGGCTCTTGAATCAATTCACAAAGACATTGAATCTTTTTTTTCAATTTGAGACAAAAAAAGCCTCTGTTCACTGATATCAAAGGTTCTCCACAGTCAGGCTTGGAAGATGAGCAATCAATAACTAACCTTACTTTCAACAAAGACATCAAGAGGTATTTAAATGATTTAAATATGTTGTGGTCTTCAGTCCGGAGACTGGTTTTATGCAGCTCTCCACCCTAAACTATCCTGAGAAAGCCTCTTCATCTTCTCATAAGAACAGTACCCTACATCCATTTGAAACTGCTTACTGTATTCATCCAACACCACCTAGAGACCATGCCTTACAACAGGCCGTGCCTACATCACACAGAGGCCGTGGGCACCATCTGACTGGCCGGCGGCTGTGCGGCGGTGGGCGTGCCCCAGCGGTCAGCCAGTGAGGTGGCGGTCGCAGCCTCTAAGTGTAATGTAGGCACGGCCTGTTTTAAGTCCTTGTCTTTAGATGGTGTTGATTCATCTCTGTCTCCCTCTGCGATTTTTACCCCACACACTTCCCTCCAATGCTAAATTCACAATTCCTTGATGTCTAAGAATGTCTCCTACCAATCGATCGCGTCTTTTAGTTAAGGTACTCTAGAAATTCCTTTTCTCCCCAATTCTGTTAAGCACCTCATTAGTTACGTGATCTATTCATCTAATCTCTATCATCCATCTGTAGCAGCACATTTCGAAAGTTTCTATCATCTTTTTGTCTAAACTCCTTATTGTCCACATTTCACTCCAATACAAGGCAATACTCCACACAAATGCCTTCAGAAAGGACTTCCTTTCACTTAATGTTCAATGTTAAAAAAAATTCTCCTTTTCATAAACGCTTTTCTTCCCATTGCCATTCAGCATTTTATATGCTCTGTAATGCGACCATCATATGTGAATTTACTGCCCAAGTAACAAAACTCATCTACCACCTTTATTGTTTCATTGCCTAATCTCATTCCTTCAGCATCACCTGATTTTCTTAGACTGCACTCCATTACCCTAGTTTTGCTCTTCTTAATGTTCATCTAATACTCTCAGCGCACTGTACATTTTGTTCAACTGTTCCTCAAGGTCCTTTGCTGTCTGACAGAATTAAAATGTCACTAGCAAAACAATGTTTTTATTTCTTCGCCCTGAACTTTAATTCCTTCTCCAAATTTTTCTTTACTCTCCTTTATAGCTTTGCCCAATTTACAAATTGAATTACTTACGACCACATCAGTGAGTACACAAAAGTGTTACAGTCATTAGATAAAAAACTTGAGGATACGTTTGAAGAAATAAAATAACTAAACCAGCATTTGAATGTTTTTCTGATGCCTTTGTCAGCACGTCTAGTGGATGCACCAACAAGTCTCCAAGTTGAGTTGATAATACAAGTGTGAGTCAATTTTGACAGACCACAATTACTATTACAATGTTGATTTCTTTTCACTACATAAAGGCGTTGATCCACAAAATTCTGGAGTATTTATGCCCTTTCACTGAAACGAGATGCAATGTTCTGAACAATGTTCTTTTGTGAACAAATGTTTTTAATTACAACTATTAATAAAACAAAAACAAGTTCAGGTTTGATGCTTTGTTGGTAAAATGTAGTTTGAATTGCAACTGCCAGAACAATTGTGTCAAATATGAGAAAATTAGTGGTTCCACAAACATGACAAAGATCAACAAACAATGCTGAAAATTAGTGCAAAATATGGAGCACAATAAAACTTATTTCTCTTTATGCACAGAAATTGGCATATTATTTTAATAATTAACAAAAAACCACACAGCTCTAACCTAAGTGCTGTGATAACAAGTTCCTCTCCTATCACTTTCGTGACAGCACTGTGTGTGCCTCACATGTCCCACACCACTGGCACTGCAGCAGACAACTGGTGCTTTTGGCAGTGCCGGCCAGTGCTTGCGGAGCACTCACGTTGGAGAGGCCGGTGTCAAATGAACCTGTAATGAATTTGTCTGCTCTCTTGAATCTTCTCCATAGTGGTGAGCAGTATTCCAAGTAATGGCCACACAGATGTTATTATGCCACTTCCTTCATTGGCGGCCTAGCTTCTTGAGGATCCTTCCAGTCAAGAGCCGGCAGTTGGTATTGATAACAGGGTAGTGGTACCAAGGAAAAAAATAAAAAAAAAATAAAAATAAAAAATAAAAAAATATAAAAAAAAATTAAAAAAAATTCCTTAATGGCAGCCTTATCTTACTTCAGGCAGTAGTTGTTCTGAACCAAAGTGCAGGTGAAACACTTGTGGTGACATTACTTACCCAACAAACTGTTGTAGCTGATGCTGCATATCAGTGAACACTGATCACACATGGTAGAGTAGCCTACTCAAGTGATAAGCTACCTGTTGATATTTGATACGGTAAAGCAACAGATCTGTCAACATTTTCTCAGTACTCAGAAATATATGGGCATATATGATCTAGGCAACTAACCTATAAAAGGAACATGGAGAATTTGTGTAGAGAAGAATTACTCTTTGGTTTGATTTTATTTATTTATTTATTTATTTTTTATTTATTTTATAGTTTCACTTATATCAGATGCTTTATCTTGACGAGCAATAAAAGCCCTTTTTCAAATTATTATGGGCTTATTATCTGATGCACAGCACAGCAATTTCACAATATAAAACTGTGGCTTGTAGACCATTTAGTGCACTTATACCATAAAATACCCATAAATATTTGTTTTCTGTTGAATACTAGTATGATAGTATTATCAATGAAGTTTATCAGAGTGACTAAAAAATATTATGAGAAAGTAAGACTGTATTTTTAGACATAACAGTGCTGTATTACTTCTCTGTAATTGTACAAACTGTCACTGAAAAAACACTTACAATGAATATGGATATATTCCTGATAAGAAGCAAACCAAAACACGAGAAGAGAGAAGATTAAGCAATTAGGGAACAGAATACAAGAATGAATTCTTGCATCATTGAAAACAGTGAGCATTTGGGGTTTTAGTGATGTACACTGTGAGGAAACTGATGGAGAACATTGTGGGTTTACTTTTCATTTCTTTAAATTTTGACCAATTGTGAATAGTGTAAAAATCATTCTTATTTTGACAAACTTAAGAACTGAACTGTAAATTAAAGAATTTAAATTTCTGATGTCGTTTGGGTGTTTTAGGAGGACAAAACTGCAAAGGTCATCAGTCCCCCATTCCATCATTGGGCGTCACAAGAAGAGGCATGAACATGTAAGAGCCCAAAGTTGAAAACAGAAAAGGGGAGGAATCTCCCTCGAGTCAGGTAAAGGACATCAAAGTCGACAATAGACAACACAAAATGTGACAATCACACAAAGACACCAAGCAATGACAAGAAATGAAACATAAAAGTCAATGTCAGTGGTTGACCGACTGTGAGACTAAAAAGAGGAAAAGTCAACCACACAGAAACACGTGGAAATTTCGAACCGGAGGACATGAGACAGGACGAACTCAGAGTACTGGAGAAAAGCTTTAAATGGAGTGTAAAACCACTGACCAAATAAAAAGTAAAACAGTATTAGCCATTTTGGCATCGTCACTTAAAACAGCAGAAAGTGCAGGAAAATTAAAACTCTACTGCAGGGTGGCTAAAACGGCAAACTGTCAAGATGTGGGCTACTGTCAGGCGGGAGCCACAGCGACACTTGCCACGAAGAAGATAGCCATGTGTCAGCCAAGTATGGCTAATGCGGAGGTGGCACAGGACTACCGAGTCCCGGCTACAGGCTCGCACGGATGAACGCCACACAGCCGTGGTCTCCTTTACAGCCTGAAGTTTATTGGGCATGGTCAGGGTATGCCACTCGGTGTCCCAAAACTTACAAACCCGATGGCGCAACACCATCTGAAGGTCAAAAGTTAGGAGGCTAATCTCCAGAGCAGACTCAAAGACAGCCTGTTTCGCCAGCATGTCAGCATGTTTGTTGCCCAGGTTACCAAAATGTCCCGGAGACCAGACAAACACCACTGATCAACCAGATCAGTCAAGAGCATATAGGGTCTCCTGTATGGCCAGCACCAGGGCTTGCAGGCTTCTCAGAGAGTCTGCTACAGATGAGGATAGATTCAACTGAGCAGGACCGCACATGCTGGAAAGCTTGGTAAATGGCTACCAGCTCTGCAGTGTAAACACTGCAGCCATCAGGCAGAGAGTGCTGTTCAATATGGCTGCCATGGACGTATGCAAAGCCAGCACGGCCCTCAAAAATTGAGCCGTCCGTGTAGATTAGGTCAGATCCGGCGAACTGAACTACAACCGCAAGGAACTAACAGAGTGCCTCTGGAGGAACCGAGTCTTTGGGTCCCTGAGCCAAGTCTAGTCATGTACACGGCCTCGGCATGCAGCAAGGGAGTGCACACACACGAACCCAATATGGAGAAGTAAGAGGTAGAGACCGGATGCGATAGGCGATGGTATGACCTGATATAGGCCGTTGTCGACGGATGACCACATCCGAGAAAAGCAGACGATGGTTTGGGTGGCAGGGCGAACTATGCACGTGGGCTGCATAGGCCGTGAGCAGTTGTTGGCGGCGGACCCGCATAGGAGGGACACCAGCCTCCACAAGTAGACTGTCAACAGCCCTAAAAACCGATGGGTTTCTACTACATGAAGTAGTGTTTTGACGAGATAAAGTTCAGGGTGAGGGTAAACAGTTCCATGTCGACAGAAGTGCATCACTTTGGTCTTTGTGGCAGAAAACTGAAAGCCATGGGTAAGCGCCCATGACTTCATCTTCTGAATAGCGCCCTGCAACCTGCACTCAGCAACTTGGGTGCTGCAGGAACTAAAAGAGGTACAAAAGTCGTCAGCATAAAGAGAACAGAATACTGACGATCCGACTGCTGTCACTAAACTATTGATTGCCACTAAAAACAAAAGCACGCTTAAAACAGAGCTCTGAGGAACCCCATTTTCCTGGATATGAGAGGTATTCTGGGAGGCGCCAATTTGAACACGAAAGGTATGAACAGCTAAAAAATTCTGGATAAAAATCGGTAGGGAGCCCCGGAGGCCCCAGTCATGTAAAGTGTTGAGGATGTGTTATCGACAGGTTGTGTCATACACTTTGTGCATATCAAAGAAGATGACAGCTAAGTGGTGGTGTCTGGAAAAGGCTGTGCGGATTGCAGACTTGAGGTACACAGATTGTCGATGGTACAGCGACCCTGGCAGAAACCGCCCTGACATGGAGCCAGTAAGCCCCAAGTCTCAAGACTCCAACACAACCGCCGACTTACCATCCACTCCAACAGATTGCAAGGAACGTTAGTCTGGTTAATGGGCCGATAGCTATCCAGGGAAAGAGGATGTTTGCCAGATTTAAGCACCAGGATGATGATACTCTCCTGCCATTGCGACAGGCAAATACCATCACACCAAATGCGGTTATAGACTGCAAGCAGATTACGCCAACTGTCTGCTGAGAGGTGCTTCAGCATTTGGCTATGGATGCTATAAGGCTCAGGTGCCATGTGAGGACATTATGTAAGAGCACTGAGGAGCTCCCACTCAGTGAAATTAGTTTTATAGTATTCAGAGCGATGGGTGGTAAAGGAGAGGGGCTGGTGTCCTACCCACTCCTTCAATGTACGGAAGGCCGGTGGATAATTTACAGATGTAAAGGCACGAGCATAATGATCGATAATGCTCGGCAATCGTCTCTGCAAGTGAGGCTGGGTCCGTACATATAACTCCATTCATGGAGATCCCTGGGATTCCTGCTGGAGTCTGGAATCCCTTCAGTCGCCTGATTTTACTCCAGACGTGTGAGGCTGAAGTACCCGTCCCAATAGTGAAGACGTACCTCTCCCAGCACTCCTGTTTCCGTCTTCTGATTAGCTGGAGAGCACAAGCGTGAAGCCGTTTAAAAGTGATGAGGTGCTCCTGATAGGGGTGATGCTTGTAGCGCTGTAAGACCCACCTACGGTTTTTAATAGCCTCAGCTATTTCCGGCGACCACCACGGCATTGTCTTCTGCCGTGGGCACCCTGTGGGACACGGAATTGCGACTATCAGCAGAAACAATGGTGTGAGTGATGCCCTCAACCACCACATCGATGTAATCGTGTGGAGGATATCTAACAATAGCAGTAGACGTGAAATCTTCCCAGTTAGCCCTGCTGGAAGCCCACCTGGGAAGGCATCCTGGGGACTGATACTGTGAGAGTAGCAGAAAGAGGAAAATGGTCACTGCCACATAAGTCATCGTGGGCTCTCCAGTTGACAAATGGTGTAAGGCTGTGGCTGCAGATCGATAAATGGCCAAGAACGTGCCATGCACCACACTAAAGTGTGTGGGGGCATCAGTATTTAAGAGGCAGCGGTCGAGTTGAGATAGTAAGGTCTCTATCACTGCCCTGGCCAGAAAGTGTAGTACCACCCCACAAAGGTTTATGGGTGTTGAAGTCGTCCAACAGCAAGAAAGGTGGGGGGAGATGCGAAATAAGTGCAGTCAAAACAATCAGGGAAACATCACCATCTGGAGGGAGACATAGGCTGCAGACGGTAAACTCTTGTGTTGTCCTTACACTGACAGCACTGCTTCTAACGGTGTATGAAGGGGCACAGGTACACTATGAACAAAAGTAAGGACATACACGCACACTCCACCTGAGACCTTGTTATAAACACTGCGATTACAATAATATCCCCGTAACCCAGGAGGGCTGGGGTCCTCATTGCCCTATGGGAAACCTGGTTTCCGGCAATGCGGAAAGTGGGTGTTTTGCTCAAAAGCTGTCGCAGCTCAGCCAGGTGGGTGAAAAAACCGCTGCAGTTCCACTGGAGGATGATGCTGTGATATCTGGAAAGACAAGAAGCAATAAGTGCTTGTTAAACCTCATGATCACTCGCTGACACTGCTTGCGAAGCTCGTCGATCTATGTCCATTGTGTTGGGATGGTTCCCCCGAGATCTAGGTCCTCAGGGGACACTATAATGTTCACCTCGTCCTCTTAGGAAGAGGTCTGGGGCGGCATTGGGGGAACCATTGAGACTTCCTTCTTTTTTATAACCTGTTTCTTCTCTCGCTGTTCCTTCGGCTCTCCTTGTACAGAGGGCTTGCAGCCTCAGTCCCTGGGACTGAGGAGAATCTCTAAGCTCTATGGCCAGCCTTCATTGGCACTGTTTGCCACTCGCTGGTAGCAACTTTTCGGGCAAAGGGAACCAAGGCGGGCAAAGGGAACCGAGGCGGGCAAAGGGAACCAAGAAAGATTGGGATTCAAGAGATCCCTTCCTTGCAAGAGGAGCCAGAGAAGCCTGTTGCTTCCCTGGCTCAGGGGTGGGGACCAGTGTCTCCAGTGTTTGGGGTGGTATTGCTCCTGAGGTAGACGGTTTGGAAGCAATACAAGAGGAACTGCCCCCAGCCGTCAAGGGGGCAAGTGTTGATAATTAGGCCTGTGGGCCCACCGAGAGTTGCTTTGCAGATGGCACCATGGATATCAGGGTCGGCGATGACAAAGCTGCTGTGGCACAAGATGTAGCCATGCTCACAGGATGCAGCTTCATGTATTTTCGTCTTGCCTCTGAATAGGTCGGTCTGTCCACGGTTTTGTATTCCATACTTTTTCTCTCCTTATGGAGGACTGTGCAATCTGATGAGCAGGGGGGATGGTGCTGGCCACAGTTAATGCAGACCAGACAAGGGACGTCTGGATGTGACGCACGTCCACACTCCCGACATGTGGGGTCAGCTTCACATCGGGAGGACATGTGCCCAAACCTCCAGCACTTAAAGCAGCGCATAGGGGGAGGAACATAGGGTTTTAAGTCACACCGGTAGATCATCATCTTGACTTTTTCGGGTAACTTGTCACCCTGAAAAGACAAGATGAAGGCACCGGTGACGACCCTGTTGTCCTTCGGACCCTACAGATGCGCCAGATAAAATGTACACCACACCACTCAAGGTTCGCCCACAGCTCATCATAAGATTGCAGTGACAGATCCTGTGGAATATTATACCCTGGACCATGTTAAGGCTCTTGTGCGGAGTGACCGTTAACGGGAACATCACCCAGCTTCTCATTGGCGAGCAACGCCCACAACTGTGCTGGGGATGTCCAGCAACATTACGGGATCTTTTCATGGTGTTCCCACGAGCAGCTATGGATATATAGGTCCACCCAGGCAGAGCCCCACTTGCCTGGGTAAGCCTTATACAGAGGTTGCTCGCTAGTGACTGTTCAACCTTAACAGTCATGCATCTCCTCGATACATAGCACACCTTGAGATTGAGAGGTTTTTTTATAGAGGTTTGCACTGTGCTTGTGACCGGGGGGGGGGGGGGGGGGGGGGGGAGAGATTAGGCCAAGATCCCCGGGCTCTCAAACATACAATGTTCCACCGTCGCACTGAACGATGATCATTGAAGCATGCACAGAGCTTACGGTGTAGCAAACTGTTGGCGCGACAGTCCACAGCTCGGAACCCCGGGTTGCCAAGCCTCTAATTAGCAAATTAAAGCTGAGCCCCTGAGGGGTTAAATTTCTGAGGATTGTAAAGAGCATTGTAGTGATTTTAATAAGCAATTTGTTAGCTTTAAAAAAATTACTTCTCATTTTTTTTATATGGAGGGTTATTCAGAACTCTTAATATATAAGAGAGTGTGTTGATATGAAACTTTCCTGGTGGATTAAAACTGTGTGCCAGAACTGGGTTTCCAACCTGGGACCTTTGCCTTCATGAGCAAGTACTCTACCAACGAGCTATTCAGGCACGCTTCACGGTCTGTCATCACAGCAAGGAGGCGGCGAGGTACTGGAGGACGGATCATGAAGCATACCGGGATAGATCAGTCAGTAGAGTGCTTGCCCGCAAAAGGCAAAGGTCCCAGGTTCGAATACCTGGTTCCGGCACACAGTTTTAATTCACCAGCAACATTATAGGTGTTTGAGAAGGAACCCAGGACCTGGCGATAAATCCCAGTCCACAAATGCACTGTTTCAAAGATGAATGACTTTGATGGAAGGCAATACACAATTGACAAGTCTGTATCTTGTCTTACACTATGTATTTTGTGACATGTTGTGTATCCGAGAAAAACTTTCAGTCAAAAGATGCAAATTTGTTGCTACTGAGTTATCCAGAAAGACTGTGCATTCCAGAATGGCAGAGTACACTTGTGTATATACAATGAAAGTTGAGGATATTGTCGATTCGCACAACCCCTTTGTGACTAACAACTGCCGAGTTGTGCCCATCAATCATATTCCATGTTTGCTAGGTTGAAGCAACTGCTGCAAGGTTAACAGGCCCACTGTGTGCTTTTACGATCTTGGCTGGACGCGC
Organism: Locusta migratoria; assembly: GCA_026315105.1. Lineage (NCBI taxonomy): Eukaryota > Metazoa > Arthropoda > Insecta > Orthoptera > Acrididae > Locusta > Locusta migratoria. Next base: position 74,472,769 of record CM048755.1, on the reverse strand, counting down.
CACACTTTTGACTAGTCGAGCAGAACCCATAGATGAGTAACTGGAGTATGTCAGAGTAATATCAGCGGACTCAAGCGTGGGCAGCAACTACAGCCATTAACACCTCCAGACAGTGCAGGCACTGGGGCCGGCTGATTTTTCTGCACATGGGGATTTCGACATTCCATACTTTAAATGATTCATTCTTTTCAACACAAAGTGTCCATCAGCACATCCATCAAACATCCAGAGATAAGTGAATAGCTTATAATGGGCAGATTTAACTCTGAAGTTTTATCTGGGGGCTGCAGAAGAGTATTGTTTATGAGACCCCGTGGAATAATAAGATCTCCTTGTCACTGTAATTGATACAGTGGAAATCATTAGGTATACATCGTGTGTGTGTGTGTGTGTGTGTGTGTGTGTGTGTGTGTGTGTGTGTGTGTGTGTGTGCGCGCGCGTGTGTGTGTTTTTGTCTCAACACTATTGGCAAGTACAATTTCTGAAGCGAAAATTATGGTCACCATAGTTCAAGAAGGTATGAGTTGGTCGATACACAAGCAGTGTATTCTTTGACTTTCTTCAAAAAACTTATCTTGTAAATGGACATTTCCAGGCATGAGATAATCACAAAATATTACTGTCCGAAATACCCTCTACGACATCTATACGAGTGTGTTAGATCTTTGAATCACCCTGGATTCTAATTACCTGAAAAATGCGTAGTAGTACAAAACATGTCATTAGTATGGTTTTTTGTGTAAAACTTAAGATGTATTTTCGTTTTCAGTGTCATTTTCCAGTAACTATTCAATACCCCCACTCTTTAGGAAGTGACTGATTAATGTTATATACAATAACATTCACAAATGTGAATATTGTGTTCAGTCTACATAAGTACAAATTTTGTGCAGTAATGTGATAATTGTAAACCAGTGTTTATGTAGTATGTGGTAATAAGTTTCATGTCCTTTACAATATAAATATTCTTAAGATAATTGTTTTTCTTGACCAATTCCACATCTACAAGGACAATTACATTTGTCATCTGTGGAAGTACATATGCTCTCTTTTTGTAAGAATTTATTGTGTATTCTGTTCTAATCTACTGGAAAGCTGTATGTGTCACCTAGTGTGCTTAGGAGAAAAAGTTGCCCTCTGTGGAGACTTTAACATTCATATTGGAGAAGGTAGTACACAGAAATTGGCCTTCATGAACCAGGTAAGCAGCTATGGACTGTTTGTGGCAAATTATCTACCAACAAGAGAAGACAGTTGTCTTGACACCATTGTCACAAATCTAAATAGCTGGGACTACACACTAAGTGTGGTAGATCCTGTAATTGCAGACCACAGTGCAGTGATCATGAAACTATGTACAAACTCAGTGAGTACACCACAAATTTCTAGCTGGCATTCAAATTATGTGTTCAGTACTAGGACTATTACAAAGAAAGGCTTAGATACTTTCAAGACTACTGTGTCCTCTATCAATTGGCACCAAATATATGATGAAGTGGCACCAAATGATGCATTCAGTTGCATATTCCAGACTCTCAGAGACAAGTTTGATGAACACTTTCCACTGGAACTCAAGAGAAGTCCAAATACCAAATTATATTCCAGCCAGAAAACTGTCAAAGTAAAGCAGTGATACACACCTAGACTAACCAAAATAAAATGTATCGTTCAACTGCTAAATGACAAGGTAAAAGCAGCTAAAGACATTGGCACCAAGGACAGACTGTACAGTAGTTATCTACAGGCTAAACGGATGTACAGAAAAGAAATAGAAAAAGCAAAGAAGGAAAGCAATGCAAAATTCATTGAGGCGACCCATAATCCCTGTAAAGCAGCATGGGCTTTAGTTAATGAGCACATGCAAAAGCCAACCTCCTGCACAAATTCCTGCAGTCCAGATGAATTTAATGAGTATTTTATAAACATAGTGGAAAGAACAATAGGTGAAATTCCTGACCTTGGAATAGATCCTGCAATCACCATAAAAATTGAGAATCATTGCAGTATGGTAACATGTCAGAGGGTTTATGCAAAAGACATAATAAAAATTGTAAAAAGCTACAAACCTTCAGTGAGTCCAGATATTTATGGCATGTCCTGTACTGTACTAAAAACCTTAATATATGAAATTGCTAAACCACTGACAGTAGTGATAAATAAATGTCTCCATGCTGGGGAATTCCCAGATTTCTTAAAAGTTGCCCGCACAGTACCTGTTTACAAAAAAGGATATCCACATGAAGTGTCAAGTTACAGGCCCATATCCATAGTACCAATACTAGCTAAAGTGATCGAATCAATAATGAAAGAGCAACTTGTAAGTTACTTTGAAGAAAATTATCTCTTATGATTCACAGCATGGGTTTCAAAAGGAAAAGTCAACAACAACAGCTGTACTTGATTTAATTTCAAAAATAAGTCATGGATTTGAAGACAAAGAGTCAATAGCTTTGGTCCTCTGTGACCTTAGTACGGCATTTGACTGCATCCCACATACGACTTTACTCAACAAACTAAAATCATATGGTATTGGAGGAACTGTCCTGCAAACTCTTGAATCATACTTAATGAACAGACAGGAGATTGTATCAGTGCAGGGAGCAGTCTCAGTTGAAAAGAATGTAAAACACGGAGTGCCGCAGGGATCGGTCATAGGGCCCCTCTTGTTTCTTATATTTGTAAATGACCTAGGTTCCAATGGACACACATTCAGGGTGGCCACCAAATCTTCATTTTCAAATTCAAGGTTTTTTTTCCAGGTTAAAAATAGTTATTTTCCAGGTTTTCACGAAACTTAATTTTGCTCAAAGGGTTTAGCAAACAACTATACCGTAAAGAAACTAGTTACATATTTTTAAGACACATTGCATCCAAGTTGAACCATGTCACTTTGAAATATACACCAATCAGTGGTGAATCCTGGATTTGGATTGGGGAGAGAGGGAGGGGGGGGGGCGAAGCTCATACAAATTGTGGAATTGTACCTCAAACTGATCTACAAAGAACCAGCTCATATTATGAGGTTTTTCCTCATTGTTTTGGGGATCTGCAGCCCCATAGACCCCCCTCCCCCGCCCCAGATTCGACACTGACAGTGTATAGTACAAGGTGTATATTTTAAGTTGACAAACCAGAATACTAAAGAAAAAAAAAAAAAAAAAAAAAAAAAAAAAGTATATATTCAACAACAGTTTTCACCATTATTAACGGACGGCAGAGGCGTAGGAAATGATACTGAACTTTAACTGCCTCCACCGTTTGGGAGTGGTGTGGGTGGCTGGTGTAAAATTTTAAATGGAAACTCCCATTTTTAATTGCAGATTCAGATTCTACAGACTAAATCATGTATAGTTTGGTTGATTTTTTTTTTTTTTTTTTTTTTTAATTCAATTGCCAACATATTGCACCGTAATGGTGAGAATGATTTGCCATACTGCTGAAGAAATGCACCACCCAGGAAAGAAAATAAAGATTAATCATATTGATGATGCTTCAGAACCCAACTTTGAGGTTTTTTCTTACTAAAACTACAGGGATTACTTATTTACACTTAAGTACATTTTGAACTGGTCGTGTAATCTGAGCAATAGGCTACACACGCCAACGATCATTTAACTCTTAAAGCCGCGAGATCTTATGGGTTAAAAATCCCGGTTTCTGGCTGATATTCAAGGCTTTTTCCCGGCTTTTTCAAATTCAAGGCTTTTTTCCCTGTTTTAAGGTTCGGTGGCCACCCTGACACTGCAGTTTGCAGATGATACTACCTTGTTTGCAAAAGGAGAATATATTACTCAGGCTGTGCAGCAGGCAGATATTCTGTTCAGTGAAACCAAAGCCTGGTTTGAAATGAACAGAATGAAAATAAATGAAGAGAAAACACAGAGGATGATGTGTAGTCTCAGTGTTACTCGAGTATCGGGTGACAGAGCAACTGTTAAACTACTTACTTCATCGACACCAAGTTAACATGGCAACAACACACTAAACATGTGTGTTCCAAACTTTCACGGACCCTGTACCTCTTAAGAAAACTAAAAAATATAATCTCAGAACAGTACTTGCTTATAGTGTACTATGCAATGTTCCACAGCCACATCAGTTATGGGCTGTTGCTATGGGGCCACTCTGCTGGCTGTAAGGATGTGCTCTTACTGCAAAAGAAAGCTATGAGGATCATTACCTCAAGCAAAAAACTGACCACTGCAAACCTATTTTTTCTAGACTGGGTGTGCTCACTGTGTTCAGCCAGTATATATTTAACTGACTCATGTACATAAAGATAAACCAAGAGACCTGCACAAAGAGGATTGACATCCACCAACACTGCACCCGTAGTAAAGACAGTATAGACAGACCAAGATGTCGCTTAACAAAGACACAAAGTAGCTTCCCAATGGTAGCTATAAAATTATTTAATGGACTACAAAAGGAAATACAATTATTACCACTGGAGCAATTTAGAAAAACTATCCTATGTAAATTAAAAGAGAAGCCAATGTACAGCACTGAAGAATTTTTTTCCAGCGATATCACAGTGACTACCTGACTTAACTTGATGTCAAGAATAGACTATTTGTTTTTTTGTTTGTTCTTATATTAATATTATTGTTGCAGTTACTGTTAAGTGGATGTTATGCTCAATTTATGTTAAAATATGTGTAATCTGATCACAGTTGTTAGATTCATTTTATTGTGATGCAAATATTGTAATTTTGACGCTGTCTGTCCAGCCATGGCTGGTGAATGACAAAGATTTGGTAATAAATTGGTAATAGTAATAATATGTTCTACATCCAAGACAATTTCCTCAATTCGGACCACCTGGAATTAAAAGTACATCTAATCTAATCGTATCTTGTCAGAATGGCACTAAAGTGTGTTAAATAAAGTTAACCCTTCTGCCAGAGAGGCCATAATATAATTCAAAATAGTCATCATATTAAATGCACCTGTAGAACATGGTCTCCCACCACCACAAAGGTGGAAGACTACGGGGTGAAATGTGGGTAAGAGTAGTTCTGATAACCTTAACCATTGTATGACATGTCCACAGTGGCATTGGGCTAAATTGTGGTAAAGTACATTGTGATAAAGCTACACAATTTTTGCATTGTGTAATTATTTTTTATATTGAGCGGCATTTTCAAATATCCTCTGTTTACAATTACTAGGGATGAAGGGCAGAAGAGGTGTGGTGCTTTTGGGCAACTACCTGAGCCTGCTTCCAATGAATCTTATCCTGGCACCTTCCTTCCCCACAATTAAATCAACTTATTTGTTCTACAACAAATCACTCAAACATTTTCTGGGAGTAACTGCTTCCAGTGACTTATTTGAAACTGTGTAAAAACATAGTAAAATATCTTTCTTTCTTCTTTCAATGTATTCACCTTATATTTGTTTTATGTTGACACTTATTGCACCAAACATCAATCACTACACATTAACCCTTCTTCTTGGAAGACTTTTCTCCATTGACAATAACATGTGTTCCATTTGCTACAATCTCTTTAACCCAGTCACACAGAATAGCTGATATTCCATACACTGATATTTTGTTCATTAGGCAACAGTGCAGAACAATGTCAAATGCCTTCTGGAAGTCAAGAAACATAGCATCTACCTGAAAGCCTGTATCTACCATTTTCTTGGCCTTGAGGAAGAGTAGAGTAAACTGGGTTTCACAAGATTGTTGCTTTCACAATCCACATTGATTCTTATGGACAAAATTTTGAGTTTCCAGAAATGTCATAATTTTAGACAAGAATTCCATGCACTATAAAATTCTAAAATATACATGCATTCATGCACTATCAAACTACAATACATGAATGATCAAATGAAAATAATTTAAAATATGCACTATCATTTTTGTTACCAATTTATTCACTCCTTATTGCACAATTTGAGAAAATTTAAATTGTTAAAGCCAGGCTGAAACACGATCTATGGCTCCGTCTAACTGGGCTGGGAGACCGACCCGGTCGGAGAAACGGAATGCAACCATAGTTACTTAGCTGCCGGCCAGTATAGGTAAGAGTCACTGTTGTCTTCTGATAGAACTGGCAGTAGTGCACAGTGCAGTGGGACACGCGCATGCGCAAAGCAACATTCGCGTTTGACTTACTCCAATGGTCTACAGGCTCAGCCGGCGCTCAAAGCCGATTGGCGCAAGCATCAGGGATCATTGTATTTCGGCTGAACTACAATGTGGTTTGTTCAAATTACCTAAGACTGCTCTTTAGTTCTTTTATTGTCATATCAGCAGTGGTATGTGGCTTAGAAGGCTGAATTTCCATCAACGCAAATCAACGACTGGTCACAGGATGTTGTAGATAAAAAACCTCTCTGCAGAAGGCTGTCAGTTATTTAATGGGAAAGTTGTCCTAGTGTGAGAATCTTAACATTATTTCTATCATTTCACCAAATCTTTCCTTCAGTTCTGATTCCTGGAGCAAAACTAAGAATCACAAAAAGGAATAAACCATTAAAATATGTAATATGAAAATAATGTATAGTATATGCCTATTGATGATTGCAAAATCTTTAAGGTGAGACTAACTCATAGGAGTAACAAACACTATGTTAAGATCAGTGTCCAGTCAAAAACTGACCGGGAAATACTAAAAATGTTGAAATATCACAAGATTCTCATGAAAGTAAAGCAAAAAATAATGTTAGTATATTTCATCAAATTATTGGGGCATTAAAGAATAAACTATGAGTTTTAGGTTTCTTTGGAAGATATATAAATTTGGAAAGTAATAAGTGTACTATGTCTATCTGAGGATCGCATAGTCACTGATATGGCAAATGAAAATGTGGATACAAATTATCATATTCAAGTAGAGAAAACAAAGAGAAAGGAGAAATTGCCATTTACCTTCAAAACTATCACTGCATGAAAGATGTAGAAACAAAACAGTTTTGTGTAGAGAAACACACAAAAGCCTGTATCTGTAAGCTTAAACTGATGGCACTTTTATAATTATAACTATCAATCTGAAATTTTCAGCTATTTCTGAAAACTTTGCTACTTTTGTACAATCTTCCCGATGGAGGAGGGGGGGGGGGACAAATTATTCTTTTGGGGATTTCAATGTTGATTCTTTGAAAATGTAACAGAAAGATTGCCCTTGAAGCATTACTAGGTTCTGTGGATTTTACATCTGTTACTGCTTTTCCTACTCTAGTAGTAAACTGTCCTCCACAGACATGTGTTCAGTTAATAATTTAATATCAATTACAAATTTCAGGGAAAGGCCACAGCAGTTAGAGGTGAGGTGTACAAGGAACTCTATGCTAATTTAAAATAAATTATTTTATGATCATTGTAAGTGTATCTGAAAACTTTTCTGAAGAAAATTTAACGTGATGCAGACGATTAGGAGAAACAATCCCATACTGTTCTAATATAGTATTAGTAATGTGCTGTTTGAGTTTTGAAAAATTTATGTAGGCCTGTGCTTATTTTTATTTATTTGATATTTATCACGTTTCAGAGGACATGAATTGTGGAGTGAGCCTCCATGGTCATGGATCGAGTCTGTACACCTGATAGTAACAAAGGAGTAATGATTGATAAAGTTAAATGTAAGAATTTTAAGCACACAATAGGTCTAAGCTAGGGTGACCAGACATCCCACATTTTACAGGATCGTCCCGTATTTTGCGTAAGTGTCCCATTGTCCCGGGATGTATTTTGCCCCTATTTTTCTAACCGACCCATATATGGAATAAATCGCAATTTGTGATCAGTTATGGCTTCACTGTACTAGGTTTGGGTGGAATACCAAAGTGCAGCAAATGAAAATTTGTGCCCGGCTGGGACTCGAACCCGGGATCTCCTGCTTACTAGGCACTCCGCCACCGAGGACACAGTGACCAGCTCGACTGCAGAAGACTCTTCCCTGCACGTTTCCCGCCACACCCAAATCTCCATTCAGCGCGCTGTGTTTCCTATTACCACAGCCTATATGTTCTGTAATGCTCGCAGCCACAATACTGTATTCCCACACCAGGGAGAATACAGTATTGTGGCTGCGAGCATTACAGAACATACAGTCTGTGGTAATAGGAAAGTGACAGCGTGGCGACAGGAGATTTGGGTGTGGCGGGAAATGTGCAGGGAAGAGTCCTAGCAGTCGGGCTGGTCACTGCATCCTCAGTGGCGGAGTGGTCAATACGTCTGCCTAGTAAGCAGGAGATCCCGAGATCGAGTCCCGGCTGGGCACAAATTTTCATTCACCGCACTTTGGTATTCCATCCAAACCTAGTATAGTGAAGCCATAACTGATCGCAAATTGCGATTTATTCCATTCATTTGAATGCTGTAAGTTGTCAAAAAATATATAATCGTCCCATCTATTATTAATTATTATTAGCTTAACCAAACGGGTAATAAATGTAGTCATAATCAATAAGCTTCAATTCAAAGGGAATGAGTAACGATTTTCGAAGTAATTTTTCGTATACTATTTCTAATATTTCCACCTTTGGGGTATATCTTTTTTTTTTATTTTAAATGCAAAAAAGCATAGGTTGCCTAAAATCGCTATATAAGTTTTAAAGTATTTCTAGGCAACCTATTTTTTTTTTTAAGATTTTATTATGTTGAGCCACAGTCATACAGTACTGATTAAGTGATTGAGCTGCGATTTGACTGTAAGGTTGTATTATTTATCATCAGAATCCTAATTTTGTCTTTAAGGCCATTATCAAGTGCACAAATAGCACACGCATAAAGTGGGTACGTAATCATGACAGTCTTTCTTGCTTGTTTGCATGTGAGAGTAAAGTATTTCTTTAATTAGTAAAACAATTTGTTAGTTATGTTGAAAATGTTCAAATGTTTGTAAACCAATTGGACCAAACTGCTATGGCCAGCAGTCCCTTGACTTACAAACTACTTTAACTTCACTTAAACTTACCTAAGGAACCCCCCCCCCCCCCCCACACACACACACACACACACACACACACACACACACACACACACTAATGCCCCACAGAGGACTCGAACCTCCGACAACAAGCACCCATGCTCCACAGAATGGCGTCTAAGAATGTTCAGCCACTCCACTGCGGCAAAGAGCTGTGTTTAGTTAATATTTGTATTAGCAACTGACTTTGTATGACAGTTATTGAGATTGTTCTATGTAATTTCTCCAGTCCCAAACAAACCATAATTCTGATGCTTGTCACATTGCTCTCATGTTCTTTAAGCAATAAATACTATTCCTGTTGTGGTAATAGTTTTCTAAAATAAGTGACTTTGAGAAAAGCCAATGTAAATATGATAACCACCGAATATGGTTCCTCAGCTTGCTGAGTGTGGGGGGACAGGGAGGTACAAACACTGCCCATGTTCACTATACTATCAGCATCAATTCATCGGTTTATGTAACATTTAGTGTCACACATATCGGTACCCACATGTGTCCAGTATTTTTATTTTGGAAATCTGGTCACCCTAGTCTCAGCAGAAATAAGAGAAGCAACAATATAACACAGAAATTAGCTTAAATTGTCCAGGAATTCCTTAACAGAATAGAGTGAGCAATGAGGAAACTTTTCAATTTAGCCTTGGAATTGTATGGATTATTACTAAGGTCTTTGAATTCTTGAAGCAGTTTATTAAAAATGGATGTGGCACAATACTTCACACCCTTCTGCACAAGGGTTAAGAAAGTGTGATCCAAATGCAGATTGGATTTCTTTCTAGTATTAACTGAATGACAGCTGCTAACTCTTCGGAATAACAAAATAATATTAAAAACAAACAACATTACAGAAAATATGTATTGAGCAGCCAATGTAAGCCCCACATATTGCTCGAACTGCCTGTTTCTGCGCAACAAAATACCCTTTCTGACTCAGAGGAGTTGCCCCAAAAATTAACACTATTTAAGAGCAGCTTTGGGTTTGGTTTTCAGATAGGATTTTCATCCATTGGGATTTTTTGTGACCTCTCAGAGGCTTGTGATTGTGTAAATAATTGTTTTAGATAAGCTCAAGTATTGTATGAATGGCGCAGTGTACCAATGGTTTAATTCTTACTTAACTGAAAGACTGCTGGAAGTTGAAATAAGTGGTTTATGTGATGTGCAAAAGTCAACTGTTATAAATGTTGAGCTACCAAGAATGGGGTCCCACAAGGCTCTGCATTAGGAGTTTTGTTGATCTTAAAACATATTAATGACTTGCCATTCTGTATTCATGAGGATGGGAAGTTTGTTCTTTTTGCTGTTGATAGGAGTATTGTAATTAAATCTGACAAACAAGAATTAACTAATGAAATTGTAAATAATGTTGTTCACAAAATCATTAAATGGATTTCTGCAAATGGACTGATTAAATTTTGATAAAACACAGTATATACAGTACTATGCAGTAATTGGTATGCTCCATTAATAAACATAGACTTTGAAGAAAGTCTATAGGTAAACCAAAATATTCAAACATTTTGGGTGTGTGCACTGATGAGAGATTGAATTGAAAGAAAAATGATGTGCTGAAATGTTAGAGTTCACTTACTTATGGGCCAGTTCCGTGAGAAAGTGGACATAAACTTCAAAAATGAAAATAAATCTTATGACATACAATTACCAGTTTGATTACCTAAAACATGACTTTATATATATATATATATATATATATATATATATATATATATATATATATACACACACACACACACACACACACATTTTATTGGAGGCTCCTTTTTATGGCAAGAAGTACGGTAACCGAGGAAATGGCTTTATAACTTTTCTAAATTTTCAGCTTCTAAATACCCTTGAAAATCATTTTTTAAAGCAATACAAAAAAGCACTGTAAATGCTTATCTTAATAAAATATCTCTGAAAAACTATACAAATAACTTAAGGGTATACGGAATGAGTTTTTCGATGAAAAAATCGATTTTGGGGTAAATGCATTTTCGAAATATTTAGACACTCCCGTTTAATACCATGTATAAAATATTTGGATGACGTGAATAGAACTATTTTAAATAATTTTTTAAAATAATTTCGACACACGATGTTCCACACCTTGTATATGAGACGCGAAATATACCTGATATAGACAGCATTGCCAGAGATATAATTGAGCACAAGAGAGTTAGCTTTTCTGTCGGCTACACTACTAGGCAGTTGACAATAGATTGGTAACGATGTGAAAATTTCCAAACTGGAGTGTGTTGGCCATGTTCAGGAAAGGATGGGATTAAGACCTCGACGGCTCAAGGCTAGCATGAAAGGCAAGAAATTGAGCGATGGAAAAACTTTAAATGGGAAAAAGACTGACAGGTGCTACAATAGATCATATTCAGAAGTGCTATGGTCTAGCAATAAGACAGAATACAGCAGACGCAGTATTAATGAGAAGAGCAGTCTGGGCTCTGTTTTTTCATATAGCTTCAAACAATGAGAATCCCCAACATGGACTGTGTCCAAAAGGAGAAGATAGTTGGTGCAAGTATAACAGATGCAAGATAACTAAGAAACAATACAATCACCCTCATCACCTGCCACCTGCCATAATGGATGAAATAAAACCAATATTCCGAGACCTCGCAGATATTAGTCTACTAAAGAAATGTCTTCATGGCCGGACTGAAAATCCAAATGAGTGTGTGAACCATGTGATATGGAATAGACTACCTAAAACTGTGTTTGTGGTTATAAACACACTTCACTTTGGCATTTATGATGCTGTTTCATAATTCAATCAAGGCAATATAACAAAGTGCAAAGTTCTGCAGAAGTTGGGGCTCTGTGTAGGACTACAAACTGCTGAAGCTATGCTTTGTTTGGACAAGGAATGGCACAGGTCTTCAGATAATGCAATAAAAGTATATTCAAAGATGGCTAGACAGCATAGGAGAGCCATCAAGAGGAAGCTGTTGGACGATTCTGATGATAGAAGCTACGGAGCAGGCTTGTACTGAAGTAAAAACTTTGAAGCTAATTTCCCGTAACTTTAGTTTTTTGTGTATAAGGTACATTTTGTCAGGGCCTATTTATAGTAGAAAGATGAAATTTTCTGTAGTTGTTCCTTAAGACCTTCTAATATATCTGAATTAAAAGATATGTGGAATTATTTTGTATTAATGGATGTAAATTTTAAAATATTTGTTAAAATGTATAACTTTTTTTAACATTTACAAAAAATAAAATATCTGAAAAACTATACATTATTTTTTCAAAATTGATAATTCAGCATAAAAGCAGAACATATCTCTGTTCTGTGAAAAAATCAAGAGTATCGTCCAAATAACAAATGAGAAAATGTTCCTAATTTTAGCTCAATTTAACATTGTAAGCATAGGGTGTTCCGTATACCCTTAAGCCAGTACATTTCAATAGCTTATAATGAATTTACTTCATTACTATGATTCCCAGCACGATTTGTTTGAAACTGCTCTGTCCTGTCATTCCGTTACCAGAAAAAGCCTAAATTTATTTTTTCATCACCAATGCAATTTTGTAGAAGGTTGAAATTATGCATGCAAATACAGATTTGAGAGAGAAATAGAAGCCCTGCAATAAAAAAAAAGTATTATTAATTTTAACAATTTAATTTTTAATGGTATCTGAATGACACCCTTGCAGTAATGGAATGACAAATTTTATAATGGAATGCATGACATTCCGTAAGATGTTGCCTATACTACAGTTGTATATTTGCTATGCTGCAACTGTTGGCAGTTGTATATTGGCTGTATTATCGGTCAAAATTGGATTACCCATTCTGCTAGCCGTGTGGTCTAACGCACCGCTTTCTGAGACGGGGAGGTGTACTGGCCCCGGTTCAAATCCACCCAGCGGATTAACAAAGGCCAGCTGGATGTGGATTTTAGCCAGTTTTCCACTTCCACCTAGGTGAATACTGGGCTGGTACCCTAGTACCACTTCAGTTACACAATTTGCAAACATTTTCATAACACTTCACACTTACAACACTATACACAGACATTTAGGTAGTACCATTTACTGACACACGCCAAATCCGAATTAACAAGGCCGATCCAAAATGTGCGGGAACTTGCCCAAAGAAAAGGAGTATTTGTAAAAATTGGAGGGAATGTGTATCCAACGGTGGTAAGTCCTGTGAAGCAACTTCCTATTTACTATAATAGAACGTCGGCTATTGTTGAAGGGCACTACCAATTAGACCTGATATTTAAAGCATTTCTGCTGCATTGCGTTGCTAGAAGTTCACTAGAATGAAAATATTATTTTTTTATTTAAAAGAGTGATTGCATTTCATAGCAGGATTGATTGTGGGGCAGGTAGACATGAAATTTCATTTCTTAGGAAGAGTGACGCAGATGTATACGTATTTACATTTCCTACAAAAGAAGAAGATAAATATTGGGTAGAAAAAAAATAAAATTTTACAGAAACTGGCTGCACCTACAGTAGATCAGCGGAACAAGTGCCATTTTCCCCACACAGAATGAAATTAATAATTGCTAAGTAAAAGTGTCATTTCGTTACTATGAAATGTCAATCCGTTACCGGAGATATTTTTACTTTCGTTGTTAAAATATTTATTTGATGCATATTTCTCCTATACCATTTTGTTTCCCATTTCTTCCTCTTCATATCATAATTTTTGTAAATTTTTATGGTAAGTGGTTGGGCTGAATTACTGTTGGATTACAAATAACAACAATATGCATGTCCAAATTATGTCATTCCATTACCAGGTAGTTCCCCCCCCCCCCCTCCCACATAAGTCTAAATATATGAATTTAATATAAACTCTTACATCATTAAAATTATGTTTCTTTGATTATGTTGGAAATATCGTAAACAAAATTGGATTTTATAATTATTCTTTGCCTTTTCATTATCCTTTGTCATTCCGTTACTCGTGGAACTGCCCTATGGTATCAGGACTATTGCTCTTTTTTGTGACAAATATCTTGGTAAATTAACTTAGCCTACTATGCTTATTCTCATTCACTTCTTTCATATGGCTTCACATTTTGGAGTAATTCATCACTGAGTAAAACAGTATCCATAGCACAAAAGTGTGTAATCACAGTAATTACTGGAGCCCACCCAAGATCATCCTGCAGACATTTTTATTAGTAACCTAAACCAATTCAGAAGTTTGTGTGTGTATAATTACAGCACTAGTAGAAAGGACATGATATTCACTATCAAAGGTTAAATCTAACCTAGGCACAGAAATGGGTGAATTATGCTGCCATAAAAAGTCTTGTCTTTTACCAAATAGCTTCAAAAGTATGACATCACAAAATAAGCACGACATTATTGATTCAATCATGCACAGCTCAACAATACTGAACAACTTAATACTACTCGTCTGGTTGCACCCACAACGTAACTGGTGTGGACATACTAAACAAAACAAAAATAGTGGAAACAACATTCTGAAACACAAAGTAATACTCTCACAAAATAAAACTTTCCTTCACAATAGTGTTTTGTCAAGGAGTTGCCATTACGAACGATCTAAGTTTCAAGTGATTAGTGATGTTTTTAAAGCATAGGGCTCAGGTACTTGGATGGGTGAATGTAAATTGATCAATTTGTAAATTGTAAAAAGTAGGCGAGTCTTTTAACAAAGGCAAATGATCAATGTGAGTCACATAACACACTGATGTTGAGGGCAACAGCTGACGGGTGGTACCCTGTGCTTTAATTTATCTCAAAAGCTCAACCTCTCATTTTATCAGAAGACAGAGCAAGGCAGTAACAGACACAGTGCTTCTGAACTTCCAGAAGGCATGTAACAGCTATGATTGTATATATGACTGGAGTATAAACATAAATATGTGACTAGATTGGTAGAGAACACTGAATGCTAACTGGGAGTGAGTCATTTATATTTTCTGAAATAAATTATTGTGCACTCCAGTAAAGCATGTTTGCATCCACATTGTTTATAATTGCACAGTAGAGACCATTGAACCAATATTAGCCCAATTATATCTAATGACCAATTGTTGTTGCAGAGAAGAAAGTAGCGAAAGTGTACAGTTGTGTTAAAAGTGATCCACTAGACAAGGTCTAACTCTACGAAACTCAGTGGTAATAGTTGATATGTGAAACAACTAAAAACTAATTAGACTTTTGTTTCACAGGAACAATTATGCAATTAAAATACATTATTTGGTTAATAGTAACCTGTGACTACTATAAGATATGTAGAGCTATAAATGCACAAATATTTGAATAGAACGTTATACAATTTGAGTGATGCACCGAGTCAACTTTATGTTTAGAAATACGAAATTATGCACTTAGAGCAAAGGATTGCAGTATCCCACGACTACAATCTTAATATATTTTCAGGATTACGAGAACGAATAATGACACACATACAACAAGTGGTAAACTTATGTTCAACGGTAGTCCTACGAATATTTAGCAAATCAGTTTACATCAAGCATTGATTACAAAACCATAACATTTATTAGGACTCTGGAGGAGTGGGTGTGTGTGTTGGGGGGGGGGGGGGGGAGGGTCGGAAATATTACGCCTTTAAAATAAACCTGTTAGTCTCCTATTATAATCGTCGACCTCGTGCGAGATTAGTGGTTAATGTCAACGACCGGTATCGGTAGGTTCGATTACAACAAGTATGTCCCACCTACAGAGTGGTGAACGTAATTGCAATAATTTATATATAATGATTACGCACGAAGAAAACCTTAAAAGTTATTTGCATTTATAACGGTGTGCGCCAATTTTAATTGCAGGTAAACATGTAGCTCACGTCACGGCAAGACATTGTCAACAACAATCAGCAAACCAAGGAAATGTTTCCACAAAATCAGAACAGAATTACCTCGACTTATAGAAGGCATGGGGCACTGCCGATAATTTAAGTAGTCCCTCAATTCTGTATATAGTTGGACACATCGTTGATACATGTTGCGCTTCATTTTGAAATAATGAATCTGAACTGCACCAGTTGCGGCTACATACAACACTTTCAATTGTCATAACAAATGAAGAGGCGCAGATATTAATTATAAAATAATCCAAATACTTTATCCACAAGGAAACTAACTTCGGTGACATTTTCGCCTAAGTGAAAAAATATTTGTATCATGCAAGACAAGGGCAAAAGTTTCTTCTGCCAACACTCGGTCCTAGCTTTCTTTTTCCCCTTTTATATTTAAAGTTGCACTTACTGATATATATAATCTACTACCCATTCATTCAAATCATACTGGTCTTTAGCCGCTGAAAAACACGGAATGACGCCTTTAAAGACGAACCTCATCTTTGATAAGACAGAGATAAAATATCTCGAATATATGTCTGTGGACTATAGGGTATATTACACGGAGCGAATTTGCTCGCTAGTCGCTGGCGTATTTGGACGCAGCTGCTAAAATCGCTCCGTGTAAACAGGGACAGCGAACAAAGTCATTGCTCCGAAACGCGAGCGTCTGAAGTTGAAGGGTGGGCTATTTTAGACGCTGGTCGCTAGCGTTTTTGGTCGCCCCGTGTCATATACGGGAGCGTATAAAGTAGCCATCAGTCGAGTCAAGATGACGAAGGAAGTAATAAATACTGGCTGTGTGTTTCTCGCAACAGTATTAACAGAACAATTAATCTACCAAAAGCAAAACGGAAAAGTAGAAAAAATAAAAGAAAATGGATAATTGGACTGAGAGGAGGGATAAATATGGTGCTTCTGCAAATCTTTTGGGTGAATTAAGGCCAATTCACACTGTCCGTCACGTCAACGTCACGTCACGGAACCGTCACGTCAAGTTGTATTCACACTGTCCGTCCGTGTCCGTCACGTCAATTCGTTCATCTCAATACGCGATGTTGAAAGTGAGGTTATAAGTGGCGATCTGTCATGTAGAAAGTCATAGTTTAATACTAGAAAGGGGGAACAACAACGCTAAATGTTATTAACGGCCAAAGAAAACTTTACAGTGTATGTTTTTGGCCAACTTACTGGGAACTGAAACAACATTTCAAAACATCGACATCTATTTTCAAGCGAAAAAATAAACATATGAAGACATCAAACCATACTTGTAAGAGCATAAATAGCGCCTGTATACTTTAACCATTACGATTTGCTCGCTGACATTGTTCATACCGTCGTAAACAACTGAATTTTTGTCTTTCATTAGAACTGACATTTTCATTTAAAGTGTTATTTAATGAAAAATGCGTAATCAAATTACAATCTTATTCAGATAATCAGTTTGCTTCAGTCGTTTCTTTTACAATGTTACGTAACATAAACCATTTTTTGGTTTCAGATATCCGACCTTGATTGTAGGGGGACACTCAATTGACAAAAATAATCAAGTCGCCATGAAACATTTGACATTTACCCCTAAACAAGGTACAACAACAACACAAAGATGAATAAAACACATTCGCATATAAACAGTGCAATCGTCGACTGCAACATTTAATTCGCGTGACGAAAATAGGTTAACTTCCGAAGTTAGCAGACGGCCGTTCCGTCAAAACATTCTTCCCGAGAAAGCTTGACGGACGTTGACGTGACGTGACGGTCCGGTGACGGACAGTGTGAATGCCGCCATTAGAAATACATTGCGGAATGTTCTGACGGACGGTGACGTGACGTGACGTGACGGACAGTGTGAATTGGCCTTTATCGTGTGAAGGTCCTTCCACCCACAGAAATATAATGAGGATCACATAAGAAAATTTTGATAGATTACTGTAAATGGTAGAGGATAAAATAAGAAAACAGAATAACGTCATGAGGATGGCGATCTCGCCAAGGATAACATTTAAGGCCAATTCACACTGTCCGTCACGTCACGTCACGTCACCGTCCGTCAGAACATTCCGCAATGTATTTCTAATGGCGGCATTCACACTGTCCGTCACCGGACCGTCACGTCACGTCAACGTCCGTCAAGCTTTCTCGAGAAGAATGTTTTGACGGAACGGTCGTCTGCTAACATCGGAAGTTAACCTAATTTCGTCACGCGAATTACATGTTGCAGTCGACGATTGCACTGTTTATATGCGAATGTGTCTTATTCATCTTTGTGCTGTTGTTGTACCTCGTTTTGTGGGTAAATCTCAAATGTTTCATGACGAATTACATATTTTTGTCAATTGAGTGTCCCCCTATAATCGAGGTCGGATATCTGAAACCAAAAAATGGTTTATGTTACGTAACAATGTAACAGAAACGACTGAAGCAAACTGTTTATTTGAATAAGATTGTAATTGGAATAAGCATTTTTCATTAAATAACACTTTAAATGAAAATGTCAGTTATAATGGAAGACAAAAATTCAGCTGTTTACGACGTATTAACAATGTCATCATGCAAATCGTAATGATTAAAGTATACAGGCGATATTTATGCTCTTACAAGTATGGTTTGATGTCTTCATATGTTTATTTTTTCGCTTGAAAATAGATGTCGATGTTTTGAAATGTTTTTTCAGTTCCCAGTAAGTTGGCCAAAAACATACACTGTAAAGTTTTCTTTGGCCGTTAATAACATTTAGCGTTGTTGTTCCCCCTTTCTAGTATTAAACTATGACTTTCTACATAACAGATCGCCACTCATAACCTCACTTTCAACATCGTGTATTGAGATGGACGAATTGACGTGACGGACACGGACGAACAGTGTGAATACAACTTGACGTGACGGTACCGTGACATGACGTTGACGTGACGGACAGTGTGAATTGGCCTATATAGTCATATGGCATCATCACATCATAAATGTATCTTCATTAAGGAATGTAATAACAGGTATGATGTATAATATTTTAACACGTTTTTTTTTATATTGATGACTGTAATCCCTTATTTATGTTTTATAAGGTAGTCTAATACTAAATTTGTCCTGTTTCCGATTTGCTGTAGACTTGAAAATGGTCATCACTGACCGAAACCGGTCGTCAAAACGACGAGAAATTTTGTGATCGACGTAAATAAAGATATTAAAAATAATTACAAAATGGATCACTGATATAAATTCGCGACCATGTTGCACCTTGGGAAACAGAACTGCTTGGTATCACCTAACCTCCAAAACATTATGTCATATGCTACATCATGTTACAATTGTTTTTACGAAGACGCTAGCGTCTGAAGTCGCTGCGTGTCATTGCATCAGCGTATTCATTCGCTATTCGCCCATACCACAGACATATATATGTCTGTGGACCATACGCCGAGCGACAACAGGCACTAGCGACCAAATACGCTCCGTGTAATATACCCTTTTATCAATGAATGAGGTTAGTAGGACCATCGTTTGTATTGCAAGATGAGCATTTATTATGGGATTTAGCTTATTGTGTTTCATAGTTTTTAATTGATTTTATTCCCACTGAGTCCATTCATTTAATGTCATTGGCATTACGCAAATTTCAACCGATCATCTTACACATTTCACTAGCATTTCCAAATGTTACAATGACACACGCCAAAAAAAAAAAAAAAAAAAAAAACGCCATTTGTTGTGCCTCACAGAAAATACTAGTCAATTGCAAATATATAGGTGGCGCCACTAAACTGTCGCCACTTGACATGTTCAGGCACGGCCTCCTCAATAGAGGAGACCATGGTTCAGGTCATTTTAACTTTGTGACGCCATTTATCAGAATCAACCCAAACCGCCGCCATGTTCATTTGAAGGCTACTGCCGATTTGGTGTTTTTGTGTATTTATGCCTACGCTTTACAAACAATGTGCATTTTAATTGCTCATCAAATTAAAGATCTTTCCAAAATATGTGCTTTTTAAGAATGGTTTGTTAGGTAACAGTGATAGTTAGGCACCGGAATGCAGGACAAAGTTTTCATGAGCATACTGTAGATAATTTGCGTATTTCATGATGTTCTTATACAGTGTATACTTAATATTTGTGAGTGACTAAACAGGTGTTATTGAGTGATTACTGACAGATGTGTAGATACACAACAGACTATTTAATTCTACAAATACGAAAATTCTGGAATTGGCATTTTCATTTCTCATAAACACTTGCCACCTGGATTTTAGGAAGTAAGTGACAAGGTTCATTTTGTAATTTCTGATAGAGTGCATCTGTTAATTAAGGGAATGAACTGTATTACAGTAACTGTCATTGCAGTTGTACAAAGCATAATCTCAAAAATCGATATAAATTAAAAAGTCGTTATATTTGGGTAAGTGTAGGTACCTATATTAGGTTTCAAATAAACGTCCATTACATTGTAAATAGTATCCAGAGCATTACATTAGAACATTGAACTTGTTTTGATGACAAGATATCAAGTTTGAAGAGATGACAGATAAAGGTCAGGTGTCAAATATCTACATCTACATACATACTCCGCAATCCACCGTAACGTGCGTGGCAGAGGGTACCACTACTAGGCATTTCCTTTCCTATTCCACTCCCAAATAGAACGAGGAAAAAGGGAATGCCTATATGCCTCCGTACGAGCCCTAATTTCTCTTATTTTGTCTTTGTGATCACTAAACAAAATGTAAGTAGGCGGCAACAAGATCGTAATGCACTCGGCTTCAAATTCCGGCCCTCTAAATTTCCTCTACAGAAATTCACAAAAAGAGCGTCGTCTTTCCTCCAGCAATCCCCAATTGAGTTCCCGGAGCATCTCCGTGACACTCGTGCATTGGTCGAACCCACCAGTAACAAACCTAGCTGCTCGCCTCTGAACTGCTTCTATGTCTTCTTTTAAACTGATCTGTTGCAAATCCCAAACACTTGAGTAATATTCAAGACGTGGTCGTACAAGCGTTTTATACACGGTTCCTTTACATATGAAGTACATCTTCCCAAAATTCTCCCAATAAACCGAAGTCGGCTGTCCGCCTTACAACTGTCCTTACATTTCATATCGCTCTGCAATGTTACGCCTAGATATTTGAACGATGCAACAGCATCAAGACGCTCACTACTAATGCTGTATTCGAACATTATGGGATTGTTTTTCCTACTCATGCGCATCACCTTACATTTCTCTACATTGAGAGCTAGTTGCCATTCTTCGCACCAACTAGAAATTTTGTCTTAGTCATCCTGTAGGCTATTACAGTCAGTTAAAGACGACACCCTCCCATACACCACAGCAACATCAGCAAACAGCCGCAAATTACAACTTACTCTGTTCATCAGATCATTTATATAGATAGAAAATAATAGCGGTCCTATCACACTTCCCTGGGGCACGCCTGACGATACACTCGTCTCTGATGAACGCTCGCCATCGAGATACAACGTACTGCGTTCTATTACTTAGGAAGTCTTCTAGCCAGTCACAAATCTGGGTACATATTCCATAAGCTCGTATCTTCGTTAGCAGTCTGCAGTGAGGCACAGCATCGAACGCCTTTTTGAAGTCGAGAAAAACACAATCCGCCTGTTGCGCTTCATCCATGGTTCACAAGATGTCATGTGAGAAAATGGCAAGCTGATTTTCACATAAACGATGTTCCCTAAACTCGTACAAGGAAATTTACTTTATTCAAATTGAGAATTTGCTCCAAAATTCTACATGAAACTGATGTCAACAATATTGTCCTGTAATTGTGTGTGTCAGTTCTCTTTCCTTTCTTATAAATGGGAGTCACCTGCGCTTTTTTCCAATCACTAGGAACTTTGTGCTGAATTAAAGATTCACGATAAGTGCAAGCTAAGTAAGGGGCCAATCCCACAGAATACTCTTTCTAAAACCGAACTGGTATTCCATCTGGACAAGCAGACTTTTTCGTATTTAGCTCTCTCAGCTGCTTCTCTACACCAAAAATACCTATTACTATGTCCTCCATTTCGGAATTAGTACGTTGATCAAATGATGGTACATTTGTGTGGTCCTCCTGCATGGAAGATTTCTTAAAGGTTAAATTTAGAACTTTCCGTTTGCTTTCTTCCTATTACTGCCCCGGTATGATCAACGAGTGACTGGACAGTGAGCTTTCACACACTAGTCGATTTTACAAAGGACCAAAATTTTTTCGGTTTCTCAAAAAGATCTTTTGGTAAGGTATGGCTGTAGTACTTATTGTATGCTTCATGCATCGATCTTTTTATAGACGCACGAATCTCTACTAACTTTTGCCTGTCATCATTTGCGTGTTCTATTTTGAATTAAGAGTGCAACAATCTTTGCTTTCTCAGCAGCTTTCTAACATTATTATTATAACATGGTAGATCTATTCCATCCTTAAACGTCTTTACTGGCACATATTTCACTAACCCTTTATTTACAATGCACTTAAATTTAGTCCACAATTCCTCTACATCCATATTCCCGGAATTAAACAATGATACTTATTGTATCACTTGATCAAGTACTGTGTTTCTAATGTTGATATTGGACTATGTTACAGAGCTTAATAAGCAAATCCCAATTGAAATTTACTTTTTTTTTTCTTCGTAATTGGTTCAGTAATAGAGGTTTGTTTACATGTGGTACTTTGTTTATACCTGTCTTTAATATATGAGTGTTGTTTATGCGCAAAATACATTTCGAAACAACAACATTTACACTTTATTTCCCTCTTATTGTGGTCTTATATCAACTCTAATACGATAACCTAAATGACAACAACAATGTCTGTTAGAAAAATCTCAGCTGACGCCATGTTGGCAGTCATGCAACATGGATTCTGGAATAGGCTCTGACAGCACCACTTCCACATAAGCCGTAATGCCACATGTTATGGCGCTATTTTGGTGGCCAGTGTCAACATAAATCAATTCATTTCGATTTCTAGGAGTTCGATGAACAAACAGCAAGGCTCATGTTTTTCAGATATCTGGATCTCCAGTTCGTTGAGCAGTTATCTCGCCACAGAGCTAATATTTGTCCAGAGTTTTACATAAATGTTTCATGAATTTATGTGTTTCTTCTTCTTTGTTTTCCTATGTCAATACTTAGATGTTCGACTGTGTTATTTTCAGTTCTCTACAACTGAAGCTAATACTTAGCACTCACATCGTAACAACTATAAATTTTATTCATTTAACAGCTTCGTTCGAGTTGTGGTTCCAATGGTCGACACCGCTCTCAAGTGTTCGAATTGAAAACTCGACCATTTCTATCGGAATATGACTGCCGAGGAAGTTTTGATGACTGCCAGCGAGGTGTTCGAGTATCGCCGATGAGAGACTTTTTACTATTTGCTACACCACTAGATACATTCGAGTTACAATGGTCACAACCATGTTAAGGCGTTCGAGTTGCGGTCACCACTGTTTAAAACTGAATATGACTCCCAGTGAGGCATTCCAGTTGCGGTGCGGATTCGTTTCTGACAGCAATAGGAAATTCTTTTGAGCGACTACATTGTATTTAATGTCCTTTAACCAAATAGATAAACCAGCACATATACAAAATGTTTTTTATGCAGTTCCGTTCCTATTCGTCGAAGAAAGGAAATGCAAAATTCTGGTTATTCTTTTAAACAGATGGTGCGTAACAGGCTCGTGAAAATTTAATACATTCCATTATTATTGTATTCCCACGAAAGATTTTTCTGCAGATAAATCCAGCTATATCGAAAGTAGGATCTCACTTTAAAAATTAAATAAATCGTGCCTGTTCCATACACGGATCAAATCACAGAATACAACTTTGGGTAACCTACTACACTGTTTACTATAAATGACATGTACACATTAACATCCTCTGTTTTAGAGGATAGTCGGCATAGGTAGCAAACTGTATGCATGATATTTAATTTGATGTAATTAAGATGAATACAGGTTCACAACCACTGTTGCATTGATTACCTGTAACCATAGCATCAAAAGTCTTGGTATACAAAAATACACTTCTGTGCACTTTTGCCGGCCACGGTGGCCGAGGAGACTGAGGCGCTCCAGTCACGGTCTGCACGGCCACTACGGTCGGGGGTTCGAATTCCCCCTCGGGCATGGATATTTGTGCCGTCCTAGTTCGTAAGTAGTTCATAAGTAGTTTGTAAGTTTAGGGACTGATGACCCCGTAGTTAAGTCCCATAAGCTTAACAAACATTTGAACATTTGAATTTTGTGCACTTTTAGTACCCACTTGTTTTGCTCAGAATTAAAATGACACTGCTACTGATTGACTTACTATAAAAAAATTTGCCCTGTGCAATGACCACATTTTGAAAGCAACACTGTACCTCTGAAAATCTTACTGATGTATGGTATTGGCCACCGTTTTTCTTTTTATATATGAATAGCTTTCATATTCAATGCCCCTAGCATGTAAAAACTTCTTTAATATATCTTATACCTGTAGCAACAGGCGTACGTTCACACACTAGACACAATGAAGCCTCTTCCTATCAGATTAATGAGTTACAACTCTTAGTCTTTTTTGGAATTAGACAATTTACAGTACTGGTTATGTTTGGGTATGAACAACATTTTACGTTTATTAATTACTTTATTTTATTCATGTTCCATTAATCTCTGTTCATGAGCATGTCACATAAGATATAGAATGAATCAAGTATACAGGACAACACAGATAAGAAAAGAATCTTCTTTAGATAAAAATGTTTATACATAATTGCAATTTTTAACACTAAAATTTAAAAAGTCACAACAGATAATGTATAAGTAAAACGAACTTTCTATGATTAATTATACCAATGAGCAACAATCATACAATTTTATATCTTTTAAGTTAGAAAAATTAAAAGCACACTTCTTTGATTACAAAGATTGATAGTTATCAACATCAGCATTAAATGGCAGATAATTAGTACCAATCAACAGCGAAATTTATGACAAATTAAATGCTACACTTTAATTAAATTTATCCAATTCTTTTAATCAAATAATGTAAAGTAAAACAGGATCTTCATGGGAAACTGGTTTCTGGAATTTTTCAGAACTTTATTTAACACTTTACATAATTACATTCAATATAATTGCTGTTGTTAGATATCCATTACTTGATTAATGAACCACGAGAAGTGTCAAGTACATTGTAATTCTTTACGTGATGCGTATTGAGACCTTGTACATTATTGACCCATGTCAATTTATTTTTATGTAAACCGTTGTTTTCTTATGATTTTGGCTTGTCATTTGTAATTTGGCTCTTACTATTGGCGACGCTTTTGGCTTTATGTCTTGATTCATCTTACTTGGGGTGGTTTTAGCCATTGATTATCGTGGGTTGTTGGCTGGTGTGCTATATTGAAACTTCTGGTGGCTGTTAATCTCTTAGTTCGGGAATTAGCCACCAAGAAACCTATAAAAGTTCATCTTAATCAAGTTAAGCTTGTCACTTCTCATGCCACTTCATCGCACTAGCATATGGGTCCTTGGATAAGGGGGGAGGAGGTTGAGCCATCCCAGCTCCTGTTTCTTCTATTGACCCTGTCCTTGATTTAATTACTGCACAAGCACCATCGATCACTCTGTGCTTGCACCGTTCATGGCACTGTTTGATCTATCACGTGTCAGTTGTCTTCTGACTGGTGTTTTCCTTGCCACATGTGGCGCTATGGTGGCAGGCCATGGCAGTTGGAGAGAGAGGTGGGTTGGTCGCTGTGGGGATAGCGGAGAGGGTATCAGGCAATGTTTCCAGAATGAAACTTTCACTCTGCAATGGAGTGTGCACTGGTATGAAACTTCATTGGCAGATTAAAATTTTTATATGCCGGAACCGGGACTCGACCCTGGGACCATTTCCCACGAAAGGCAAAGGTCCCACGTTCGAGTTCCGGTTCCAGCACACAATTTTAATCTTCCAGGGAGTTTCATATCAGGCAGTGAGTTTAATATGATGCACGGCGTCACTAGGGTCGATTTATTTTGATTAAGTGGCCCTTTGTGACTGGGCCTAGCGTCTGCATCGAAGTTGTTCTGGGTGGGACTCTGTCTGTGGAGAGCCATGTGCTCCATGAGCTGAAGAGGTTGGTTCAGAGAGGCCTTTCAGTCAAGTCATAACAGCGCCTTGGCACTGGCTGTTTACCTCGTTTCCCAGCTATGTTGGTGTGTTCCCTATGCTCCGAGTAGCAAGTACTCTATATTCATTAACTTGGTTAACGTAACTGCGGAATTAATCTGGTTTGTGCCCTTCTGCTAGCTCTCATCTACACAGGCGGTAGTTGTATAGCTTTGTTTTTCTTTCTTTCTTTATTTTTTTATCTTCTCCTTGCAGAAATTTTCCCTCCATGAAGCACCGCCACCCCACGGTTGTAATTTAGCATTCTATCCATTTGTGTAAGCCCCTTCGTGTCAGATCTGTAGTTCTCATTGACTGTTGGGCACCTTATTCCTCTCCTTCCTGTTTTGAGTCAGCTCATCTGTTTTACCTGTGTGGTTGTATTAAATTAATGAATAGCCAGCTCCCCCAACTCATTGTGATTTTCCTGTAATTAAGCTGAACTTCTGTCATTTAAATTGCAGGGCTCATTTCTAAATTTTATTATGTGTTGTTTAATTGGAATTCTGCGTATTGATATCATTTAGCACAGTTTCCTGCTACCAGTTAAGGTAAAGCTCAGACTTCACTTATATTTTTAGCTTGTCTTCAGTGTGTTTTGGTAATTGTATTTTTAAAGGGCTGAGTTCACTTAAGTTTTGGGGCCCCACTCAAGTGTGATTTTGATAATTAAGCTAACTGTTTTCCTTTAAATTGTAATGATCATTTGTAAATTCTGTTGTATTTACAAGGGTTACTTTCATTTAAAACTTTCCACTTTTGCTTAAATTGCTAGGCTCATTGTGTCTTTTATTATATTTTAAAGAATGGCTTCTACTAAATTTCGAGCCTTATTAACTTATCAAAAATTGGTTCTCTCAACTTGACCTCCTGCCTTGCATCACTTGTCTCAACTGTCTTGTTGGGCCTTCAGCCTCTGATTGTAATATCAAATGTATATACATATATCTTAATTAAAACAAATGGAACCTGGACTGACTATCCTTGCTTAACTTCACCAACCAACTACCCACCGTTCCCACAAACCAACCCTCTCAGTTATTTAGGCAATCTCACACTGTAATCAGCTGTACTGCGTCCTCCGTTATACACACTACCACCACCACCACCGTTTTTCAGTGGTGCTGTACCTTTTAACCTCTAAAACATGACACAGAAGGGATCAAAATAAGCAGAATTCCACATGTGCAAACGTGACATAAATATTTGTACTTAACCATCCAGTAAAGTTTCAAAAGGACTACTGCTAAGCATAAAACTGTTGCTGTTACAGTGTTTCATTATTTAAATCATAAGCGTTTCATCAATGCAGGTGAGAGATCAAATGAATCAACTAGCGCTACAGGTGGCCAAACCACGAAACACAAAAAATAGGGGTTTGAGTTGGCGTTTGGAGTTGCAACTGGCGGAGGCCGCACATGCACAGTAGAGGTAGTAAGAAACAGTGGCAACTGCTAAATTTCTCGCAACTCGAACAAACCAGCGAGCTTAAATTTAATAGAGTGTCTACCACACTAGTTACAGCGCTCTTTGCAGCAATCTATTAAGCTCGGCCGCCATATTTACGCTGGTCAGAACACTTGAGAGGAGTCTGTCTATCGTATGTTATTGTTGAGCTTGAAGTGTTGTATTTAGTGTGTATTGTTTGTACAATTTTTGCTGCTGAAATATGCCAAAAGTGTGTCCAGTATTTAAATGCACTAATCGAAGTAATAAACAAGAAGTACGTTGTGCAAAAACACCAAACGTTTTGTCTTGTTTGATCTCAGTCTGTCTATACTCAAACAAAACTCATCGCTAATGGCAATTAGCTGCCCCAAGAGTGAAGCTTCAGATGACCTATCCTGCAATTCCCTTGAACTACACACCATAAAAAATGCTCAGTTTACTACCTAATATTTGTGTGTTTTTGAGATTTTTCTTCTACTGTTGCGACCTTCCTATCAGTACTCACCAATAAGAATTGGGCAATACATAACTCAGGATAGTAAAAGGTTTATGGCTCTGGTCATAGGGGTGAGTTATGTATGTCAGCTTCTATGCTCTAAACAGCTACCCAAACTGTTTACACAAATCTATAATTAATTTGCAGTTTAGCCAGTCTATCAATCTGCATATGATGACGCGAAAAATATATTTAAAGAAACAAATTAAAGGTCTGAATAACCAACAAAATGAATTCTAAGATAATGTTTAGCAGAGAGTTGAATAACCAACAAAATGAATTCTAAGATAATGTTTAGCAGAGAGTCGGTCAAGAAGTAATTTTTATAAATGGAGTTTATTACTCTTTTTGGAATTGAAAATGCAGAGGTGCTCCTACTTTATACATAGGTAAGTAACTGAATATTTCCCCAAGTACTGTTCATGAGAGCCACAATAAATATCACACACACTTGAGAGTAAAAGTTCCAAATTATCACTTGTAAATTAATGAAGTCCGTCAAACATTGCAGTTCCAGCTCGTCTAAGTATTTTTTTACGAAAGTTATAGATCCTAGTACTGCCCCTGCCCCCACCAACCACCCTCCAGCCATCAGGATAATTTTATTTTAGTTTCTTAAATTTTGTTTGCAGTGGAGCTGTCCAAACGTCCTCCTAGAACTCCGGACTTGAACAGGCTACCAGATCATGTGTTGCCCCCACCACACATCATATCATGTGGTCCCTCTCCCATCCCCCACAACGAAATTAGTGGGAATCTCAATTAATCTGATCCTAGAGCCAGCCGTGAGACTTTGTATGCTGCCGCAGAGATCCACACGCATGCACACACACACACACACACACACACACACACACACACACACCACCACCACCACCACCACCACCACCCCCACCACCACACGACATGCAGTGTGTAACAGCAACACTGCGTCGAGTAAACATGCATCTCCTCCAGAAGTGTAGCATCTGCCATCCGTAGCGAGCACCGACAGTCCACACGTGCAGCAGTATAATGGGCAATCTAACCTACTGGACCCACCTGACACCCTGCAGTTATACCACCAGCACACTGCAGGAAACAGTGTTGGCAAGCCGGCCGCGGTGGCCGAGGGGACTGAGGCGCTCCAGTCACGGTCTGCTTGGCCACTACGGTCGGGGGTTCGAATCCCCCCTCGGGCATGGATATTTGTGCCGTCCTTAGTCTTAGTTAGTTCATAAGTAGTTTGTAAGTTTAGAGACTGATGACTCCGTAGTTAAGTCCCATAGACTATACAAACATTTGAACATTTTTTAGTGGGTAACCCTGACGGGTAAAACCTTGGTAAGTGGGTATTTTAGAGGGTAATTTGAAATGGCGGGTATTTTGATAATTTTGACGCCAAACAGTTAATTCATATTCAAATCGTTTTTAACTTTTTAAAATATAGTTAAACACGTTGTATGAGTGTATTGGAATTCTGACGTGTGCTTTATTGTGCAATGAGCCTG
Source organism: Locusta migratoria (assembly GCA_026315105.1). Taxonomy (NCBI): domain Eukaryota; kingdom Metazoa; phylum Arthropoda; class Insecta; order Orthoptera; family Acrididae; genus Locusta; species Locusta migratoria. Next base: position 74,443,413 of record CM048755.1, on the reverse strand, counting down.
GGAATACGCAGTTTCTCTGCTCTTGCTTCCGCAGTTTGTTTGAACTCGTAAAGTTGTAAACCTACTAGTCAGCTTGTTCATCTTGTGACAACAGTGTCTCGAAGTTTTGCCGGACTTGTAGACTGAATGTTCTGGTGCAGATTATACATTTGTGGTCAATAATACTACAGTTACCAAGCAACGGTGCTTTTATTTCACTAAAATAGGTAAGTGGTTTCGCAAAGCAAGTGCTAGTGTGAAAACTGTAGACCATCTGCATCCACCTCCTAAATTTCTTGTCTCACCTAAGTTACCTGCAACACTTAACTGTAGCACTGATGGCTGAAACAGAAGTGCCAGAAGGCGAAGGAGAATGTGTTTCTTTCGAACCGACGAGAAAAAATGACGAGAAGCAGTGTATCGCATCGCTCAGCTCCAAAAAGCTTGATTTTTAATTTTTTGTGTAATTTATGATCATTTTATGGTATGTAAGCATTTTTTGCAACTATTTTTAAAAGCAGGGGGTATTTTCAAGTCAAATCGGATAATTTGACGATCCTGGGAGGGTAATTTGACTGATAACCATTGGCAACACTTGCAGAAATGCTGGGGAAGACGCAGACAGTTGTGCCACGCCCCAATGCACGCAGACAAAAGACACGACACACAAGCAGACACCTCGTATGGCTCCTATTTGGAGAACTCGTCCACCTCACGACCTCCGAGAGAGATACACATGTCTGGTTTTATTTATTATTATGTATTCCCATTTAACAACAACAAATAGGTTACATACGCGAAAAAACATTCTCAAAAAATGTTCAAATGTTTGTAAAGCTTATGGGACGTAACTACGTGGTCATCAGTCCCTAAACTTACAAACCACTTATGAACTACTTACGAACTAGGACGGCACAAATATCCATGCCCGAGGGGGGATTCGAACCCCCGACCGTAGTGGGGAAGAAAGAACGAAAATAATACTCTATTCTACATGCTTAAATTTAGGATGTGGAAAATTGTGTGTTGGGTAACGTTGAAAGTAGCTGAAGGTAGGTAGCTGGAATGTACTGTACCACATTTTCGTATCTATATGAATGATAGAAAACGTTTCAGAAATACTGTCCGGTGGAGTATGCAATGCAAAACGTTATAGGATCAATTGGTTGGATGTTCAGGTGGGATCCACCAACAAACGTATTCTAGTTGGGTTAGAACATTTAACTTATACCCGCGTAGTAAATTCGACAAGTTCGTCATTGTAAGCCACGGAGACAGGGCGAAGATACCATTTCTCCTACAAGGAGGCGGATTTGTGGTATCACGTGCTATGCTGGAACGAAGCAGGCAAGGAGGCACTGGAGTACGTCTCGAGGGAGTATGCAAATCCTGTGGCTATACCCTATAAAGTGGAACTAACTGATGGTAAACTAGATGTTTTAATGAAGGAGCTCCCATCTATACTACAACAGCTTCGTGTAGGTGACTTCTTTTGTTGTTATGGTCTTCAGTCCGGAGACTGGTTTGATGCAGCTCTCCACCCTACTCTATCCTGAGCAAGCCTTTTCATCTCCTCATAAGAACGGCAACCAACATCCACTTGAATCTGCTTACTATACGCGTCTCTTGGTCTCCCTCTGCGATTTTTACCACACACTCTTCCCTCCAATGCTAAATTTACGATTCCCCAATGTCTAAGAATGTGTTCTACCAAGCGATCCGTTCTTTTAGTCAGGGTATGCCAAAAATTCCTTTTCTCACCAATTCTGTTCAGTACTTCTCCATTAGTTATGCGTTCTACCCACCTAATCTTCAGCATTCTTCTGTTACACCACATTTCAAAAGCCTCTATTCTCTTCCTGTCCGCACTGCTTATCGTCCATGTTTCACTCCCAAACAAGGCAACACTCCACACAAATGCCATCAGAAAAGACTTCCTTACACTTAAATTAATATCCGATGTTAGCAAATTTCTCTTTTTCAAAAATGATTTTCTTCCCATTGCCATTCTGCATTTTATATCCTCTGTACTGCGACCATCGCATGTTATTTTACTACCCAAGTAACAAAACTCATCTACCACCTTCATTGTTTCGTTACCTAATCTCATTCCTTCAGCATCGCCTGATTTTCTAATACTGTATTTTCATTATTTTTGATTTGCTCTTGTTAATTTTCATTTTATACGCTCTCTTCAACACACTGCCCATTCCATTCAACTGCTCTTCCAGGTCCTTTGCTGTCTCTGACAGAATTACAATGTCGTCAGCAAAAGGCAATGTTTTTATTTCTTCCCCCTGTACTTTAATCCCTATTCCAAATTTTTCCTTGCTTTCCTTCACCGCTTGCTCGATGTACAAATTCAATAACATCGGAGAAAGGCTACAACCCTGTCTTACTCCTTTCCCAACTGATGCTTCCCTTTCATACCTTTCGAGTCTAATAACTGCGGTCTGGCTTTTGTACAAGTTATAAATAACTCTCCTTTCCCTATATTTTACCCCTGCTGACTTCAGAATTTGAAAGAGTGTATTCCAGTCAACATTGTTAAATGCTTTCTCCAAATCTACAAAAGCTAAAAATGTAGGTTTGCCTTTCCTTAATCTATCTTCTAAGATAAGCCGTAAAGTGAGTGTTGCCTCCCGGGTTCCTATGTTCCTCCTGAATCCAAACTGATCTTCCCCGAGGTCAGCTTCTACCAGCTTTTCCATTCTCCTGTAGATAATTCGTGTTAAAATTTTGCAACAATGACTTATCAAACTGATGGTTCCGTAATTTTCACACCTGTCTGTGCCTGATTTCTTTGAAATGGGGATTATTACGTTTTTCTTAAAGTCTGAGGGTATTTCGCCTGTCTCATACATCCTACACACCAGTTCAAATAGTCTTGTCATGGCTGGCTCTCCCAGAGACTTTAGTAGCTCTGAGGGTATGTCATCTACTCCTGGGCCCTTGTTCCGACCTAGGTCTTTCAAGGCTCTGTCAAATTCATCTCTCAGTATAGCATCTCCTATTTCATCTTGATCTACTTCCTCTTCCCTTGTTACAACATCATCTCTAAGTTCATTTCCTTTGTAGAGCTGTTCTATGCACTCTTTCCACCTTTCAACTTTCCCTTCTTTGCTGAGAACTGGTTTCCCATCTGAGTTCTTGATATTCGTGGAGTTGCTTTTCTAGTCCCCAGATGTCTCTTTTATTTTCCTGTAGGCGGTATCTACTTTTCCCCTTCTTATACATTCTACAGATTTGCATTTCGCTTCTAGCCACTCCTGCTTAGCCATTTTGCACTTCCTGTCAATCTCATTTTTTAGTCGTCTATACTCCTCCTGGATTTGAGCATCACACAAGATTTCGCAGGGATTTTTAACAAAGTGGAAATTTGCGGATACTTAGTATCAACCCATGACTTTCGGATAGAAGGAGACTACACAGAGAACAGGAATGTGATTGTGGACAGTGACAGGACAAATGGAATTGATTGCTTAACGTGGTTGACGTCGAATTGTCGAGTAAATATATATAATGCATTTATCTAACAATTATGAGTCCTGGGGTCAGCAAAGTTATCGGTAATCCCATTATCGATTTTATAAAGTGTCCAGACAGCCATGTGCATGAGACTTTTACTTCTTCGTTGGGTCGAGAACATAGCATTACCAGGTTGAAGGCTACAACATACAATTACAGAATGGATCGTGGTTTTGATCCCTCTACAAGACCGTTTAAGTGTTTTAAAAGAGAATAGCCAATACAGTGCACCCCTGTATAGTGTGTCAATCCCATCCATGTGGTCTCAGCTAGCAAATTCCTTAGAGAACAGTTGTTGTGTTGTGTTTATTCGTCTTTTGTAATTTGTTTACTGGAGTAATAAGAACAACCGGCCGCTGCGGAACGGCGCTATGCTACGATGCGCAAGGCCGTTTCCCGTCGGGGGTTCGAGTCCCCCCTCGGGCATGGATGTTTGTGCCGTCTTTAGTATAAGCTAGTTCATAAGTAGTTCGTAAGTTTAGGGACTGATGACCCCTTAGTTAATTCCCATAAGCTCTACAAACATTTGAACATTTTTGAAGAAAACCCGAAAATTAACTGGTGTGCCCGTAAATCGTCCAGACACTAAAGACAGAGTCAAGCTTATAAATTATGTTCTCTCTGCTTTTAGTTTCAGTTTTCTACCTGTACATTACGTTGAGATTCATAATACTGGCTCCAGCAAGGATGATACAAGTATTACACAGAAGAGCTACATCAAAGCAACTAGAAGCATATTTTTCTCAAACCAGAACGTCATTCACTACAAAGCCTCCAGATACAGATATCGTCGGACTAGGACTGGAACCCAGAGGTAACGTCATTCCACAAAGTCCTAAGAAGAAGGGTTAATCCATTGTGCTGATTTAAACCATCCCCCATTAAAGAAATTACTCATTTACGTGCAGTTAATGTGTTATGTGCACGGAAAACACAACTGGAATGGAGGAGATTGACGTCAAGAAACGAAAACTGGATTATATGCCTAAGACAACTGCTTTATAGGAAGAATACCAGATGCGTTTGGAGAAAGAGGAGACTATTACAGAAGTGCAAGCACGATTCATGAATTGGTTTAAACACCCAGTATGGAGAAATCTTGCTGTGAATGGGGAATATAAAATATATGCATTTACAGTAAACATCGCGGGATTTTGGTCGCATGTTGGAGTTCTGGCCGAAATTATTGGAAAACAGGATGTATTCCGCGTTAAAAGACACACAAAAAACCCAGAATGAAACTTTCACTCTGCAGCAGAGTGTGCGCTGATATGAAACTTCCTAGCAGATTAAATTTGTGTGCAGAAACCGGGACTCGAACCTGGGACCTTTGCCTTCCGCGGGCAAGCGCTCTACCAACTGAGCTATCCCAACACGACTCACGGTCCGTCCTCACAACTTATATTGCCTGCGAAAGGCAGAGGTCCCAGGTTCGAGTCCCGGTTCCGGCAAACAATTTTAATCTGCCAGGAAGTTTCACACGAAAAAACGTCTGTAAAGATGCAGTTTCATTTGGATTGGCTTAAAAAGAACGGCTGCATGGTGTCTGTCGCATGCATCGAGATAATTTGCTTAAGGTACTGATTTTACCCGGCGATTTTCGGTATTCCTCCCAGCAAGACACGACGATGCATATTGGAGTTCGAAAACTTACTTTTCCTGTACCTTTCGAATTACTGTTTGGGGGAGGAAATACGAGACGCGTCCAGAAAGTAAGTTCCGTTTCAATTTATCTCCGCTGCAGCGCTGCGATTGAAGTTCCGCACATGCTCTGTAGACGATGTGTATCAAGGAGAAGAACGTGTGCCATTTGGAGATCGCTGTCAGTTACGTACGCTTTGTTGTACTTGTTTGAAATGTCGGCGTTGATGGAAAATCTCGCCGCCTGTGAAATCAAGTCGGTGATTCGGTTTCTGAATGCGAGGAAAGTGAAACCAAGTGAAATTTATCGGCAAATTTGCGATGTTTACGGACCGTATGTGATGAGCTGTGAAATCAGGTTGGTGATTCGGTTTCTGAATGCGAGAAAAGTGAAACCAAGTGAAATTTATCGGCAAATTTGCGATGTTTACGGACCAAATGCGATGAGTGATTCGATGGTGAGAAGATGGGTCCGACAGTTCAATGGCGGGCGTAGTGATGTGCACGATGAAGAACGAAGTGGGCGTTCACCTTTGGTTACAGAAGAACTGGTTTACGCGATTGATGACAAGATCCAGGAAAACCGTAGGTTTACAATTAGTGCTCATCACTTCACCAATGACGACGAGCTGAAAGAAACTGTTTCCAACTGGTTGAAGACACAGGCGGCAGGTTTCTACGAAGAAGGTATACAAAACCTGGTGCCACGCTATGACAAATGCCTGCAAAATTTCGGTAGTTATGTGGAAAAGTAGTTTAAGAGTTGTAGAATTTTGTGCAATAAAAATTTCTTCTGTATCTGTGTACAATTTCATTTTTTTACCAAACTGAACTTACTTTCTAGACGCGCCTCGTAGAAGACACCGACGTCGATCTAAGAAAATATCGTTGTGCAATAGGGATCCGTTTAGTTTTAACATAGAGAACAAACAGACTGCTCATTTGAAAAAGCAAAGAAGAACAGTAAACTTTACATTCCATACAGAAATTCTGTGGAAGTGTGTCTAGAAGAGCAGGATGTGTGTTGATACGTTGTATGCCTTTCTGTCTGAGACCAGAAAAACTTAACAGTGCTCTATAGCGTTTTTATATCTATATTTAGACACATTCCTGAGAGAGCTGTCACAGCGTCTTGCATAGGTATAACGGTGGCTGACTAACATACCGGGCATGTTCGAGCCCTCATCGGCGGTGGCGGATGGTCATTAAGATACTATTCAAATATTCGAATGTTTGTAATTCTATCGGACCAAACCACGTGGTCATTAGTCCGTAGCTTACAAACTACTTAAAGTAAGCTAAACTAGCCTAAAGACAACACACACACCCATGCCCCAGGGGGACTCGAACCTCCACGGCGAGCAACCGCGCGCTCCGCAGCGAGACGCCTTAGACCGCTCGGCTACTCCACCGCGGCTAAGATACTGTGTTAAGCTTCATTGTTCGAAATCCATAGTTTCTACGCAGACGTTTTGCTTGAATGAGAAGATGTCCTTGCCTATTTCGCGATTTCCGTCAGTAAAGTCGAATGTTTTTGTAAACAATATGTCTTCCAGTGTTCTCGTAGTTGTTCAGTTACATATCGAAAGAGTGATTGCTAAGATGGACACACAAGTTCGCTTTTGGACTTGTGGCAGTCGCTACCTGTACATCCCGTTTATTATCTAACGCGCGCTATTTTTTTAAACCTGACGTTGTAAGTATTTGCACATATACCTGTGACAGATAAAATTCTTTATTATGTATTACGTGCAAATTTTGTATGCAATACGAGTTGTATTTGTATTACAATACTTAACAGAGAGTATCAAACTGTAGTATACAGTTATTTTGTCCAGGGACCTTAGGTGGCGAACTACTTCCAAAAAGGAAACATTTTCTTTTTTTTTTTTTTTTTTCTTTTTAATATTCCTAAATGTTTGACTTCAGTTTTATTGTTTTTCAAATCATGTTGATGAATGTACATATACTATACAACACTTAGAGTACATAGCGGTAGCATTCCAACGAATTTGTTTATGCCGTGTCTATATTTACCTGCCAAATTGCGTTCCATACGAGTTGTAATTAAGGCTTGATGTATTACGTTACCAACATCCATGTAGTGATTCCGTGAAAACTAAATGTTCTTTCGGAAATTGTTAATGCAATCATAGGTTGCTGCAGTTTATATGCAGTTTAGGTAACCTAACGGAGTGTAGCAAGATGTAGTATACAATTATTTTGCCCAGAGACCTTAGGTGGCGAACCAGTTCCGTACCTTTTTTTTATATTGTTAATGTAAACATAATTTCCACAGAAATATTTCACGCTACAGGTAATTGTTTTAAAAATTGTTGTTAAAGATAACTCACTAACAGTAACGCTTCTCCTGTTGCTCACTGATGATTTCCGAGTTAAAACAGTATGTTCCTTTTGGAAAATATTTATATGTGCATTTATTTTACCCAACAGGATTAGGGCCTTCAGCCCCCCTCTTATACCTAACCAGGCTTACTGAAGGTGAACAATTTGTTTAGTACATTATAAACAGAGAATGTATAATACAAGTATTAAAGTAAAAAAAAGTACAGATTATTACTAGAATATAATTGTAACGATAATAATTTATAAGAATAAAAAATTATAATAATAACAATAACATTGACAATAATAATAATAACGAAATTTGCAAAGGACATTAAGCATGTTTCATATTGTGAACATCAGCCCTATTACCGTTTACGAATTGCCTCGTTATGTTCTTTGTGAGATTACCGCCCAATAGATATATTGGTAATTAATAGCATTTGATAATTATACAGTATGAAGTTCACTGCAAACATTGAACATGCCAATGCACTAAATGTTACACAATTTTAATCTTATTAATTATGGTAGCAATGTATGTACGCAGTTGGGTGACAACATTTACAGTTAGGCCATAGGTAGAAATTCTCCACGTTGAGATTTGCTGTGTGCTTGTAGCTGACGGGAGGCCAACGAGCAGGCCGACGTTGGTGGCTGGTTCCAGCTTAGGATTTTCCAAGCTCGCTTCCAGTGATGGGAGAGAGGGACAATGGCGAGTGCCAGACACAGTGCAGTGCACAGCGTGAAATAAAATATTCTAATACTACTTGCATTTGAAGTAATACGATGCAGTTAGGAACCTTTAAGGCCCTCATTACAAAATAGCCTGTTGACAAATAAACAATACATTAGCTGATATAGTCACATCTGGCGTAATATCTTTAATTGACGATGAAAAGTAATAAATTACCAGTGAATACAAGACAGTTACACAACTAGCATGGCAATGTTTGTTTATAAAAATAATATATTAACTATTTCTCATTTTATTTTCAATTAATCTTGTGTATTTTATCTTGAAATATTTTGTTAAATCACTTATCTGTGATATAAGAAATTGCACGATTATAATAAATAGTACAAAGGATGTTTATACCAATATAAAAACCTAAGAAGACATTTGTTTAATGTGTAGTGTAATTATTTTGATTTCAAGTAAAGTTTTAGAAATGTATTGGCTGAGCGCTGTACGTTGGTAAGTCGGTTAGAACAGCCCACATGGGGAAGTTGATGGCGTAGGGAAAAAACCCGGCAGTTGGGCTCTTGGCGCGCGCGCGCGCGTGGCCCAAGTCAGGAGTCGGGAGCGAGTGGTGTAGCTGGCTGGGCACGGCGTAGCTCTGCACGGTTGGCATGTGGATCTCCAGGTGGAGACTATAGATTTTTGTGTCTCAATTGCTAGGTGTGGGTGCTCATCGTAGACTGCACCAAGTTGAATCGAGTGCTACTGTGTGTTGTAAATATTTAGCCGGTGGAACAAGGTGTGCATTGCACTGAATTACAGTGACTGTGTTTTGTTAATGTAACACGTGTCGTCGCATAGGCATGAACATAAATGCTGTTTGAGACAGGCAGATGGTGTGAAAACAATTTGCGACAAATATTCATTTTGTCTGGGGGCTCACGAGCTATAACTTTATTTGATAAATGTGTCGACATACAGACGTATCAGCCACAGGGTTTTAATATGGTGTAATAAACAACATAAAGTGAACTTTCACGTGTTTTCAAAAATAGTAGTTAGTACACCCTTTTCTCACATAAACTTACTTTATTATGAATTTTGTTAATCATATGCAGGGAAGGAAAGCTGTGAACATGTGATATCATCCCCTAGAAAACGAGTCAAACAGTAGTAATCACATTTCCAGTGTTTTTGCATGTTTAGGAATTTGGTTTGCAGTTGGTGGTTGTGAGTTTTAAAAATTAATCTTTCCCTATTTAAACTCTCACCCCGAACTTTCGCACTCGCATCTTACAGAGTTATTCATATCTTGCGAGTTATATATCAAGCTGACACATAAGGCAATAGAATGTGATGAGAGAGCCGGCTGCAGTGGCTGAGCGGTCTACGGCACACCAGTCACAAGCTGCACGGCCGCTACGGTTGGGGGTTCGAAACCCCCCTCGGGCATGGATGTTTGTGTCATCTTTAGTATAAGGTAGTTCATAAGTAGTTTGTAAGTTTAGGGACTGATGACCCCACAGTTATGTCCCTTAAGCTTAACAAACATTTGAACATTTCTGATGAGAGAGATATAGAAGAGGTAGTTTGGTTAGAGGAAGAGAAATAGAATCCTAAGATTCAAAGCTATGATGGAAAGAAGAGAGAAACAACTGAGAGTAGGGTAACAATGGAGGCTATGCAATCGTTAATATGTGAATTTTGAGTTTCCTCTTGAGTGGTTCTGGATAAGACATAGATGATATGTCAGTCTGTTAGATAGTCGTATGGCTGAGATGGAGAACGACATGGAGAAAGATTTAGTGTTGTGTGAAGGTACAGCCAAGATGTTAGATGTATCCGATCAGGTATTGCAGTTGTGGAATGATGATAGCTGTTTAATTTAAGAAGATAAGTATTGGGGACACTGGTGGCTGAGAAATTGATGAAGTAAGCACAGCGTTTGAAAATCGCGCATCAAATCTAGCTGGGCATATAAATGACTTATATGATTGTTGAACTGTATATTAGACATGTAGCTAATGCAGGCATTCATTAATAGCTCGAGGTGCCTCGAATTTTCACTATTTGTGCGGTGTCGAACTACATTACTGTAGTAAAGATTTGGAAGACAAGTGTTTGGACTAATGTTTGTTTAACTTGGGTAAGAAATATTTTTCTAAATTTATGGATTGAATATAGGGAGAAGAACGATTTCCTGCAGGCTATAACTGTTATTCCAATAACATAGCTTCTCGCAATTAAATTTTTATGGAAATTATGATTTTTTAAATTAATTGGCGGCTGTTGGTGGCGTGGCGGGTAGACAGGAGGTGGTGGGAGGCAGCTACAGCTGACCTGGGACTGGTTCTTGGAAGGGAAAGGGTGGAGGTAGCTAAGTGAACAGCCGTGGGGATGAGGGTGGGGACAGTTCGTAGAAGGGCAAATTGTTTAAGAGACTTCAAGAATCAAGAATTTTATTCACCATAGATCATTGTACAATGATATTGGTTTCGTCATTGGAATATATAATACAATATGAAGTATTAAGTACAGATAATGAAGTACAGTAATCTAATGCCGATAAGACATGTTATGCCTTCAAACATAGAAATAATAACATATACAGGAAAGTATTAGATAATAATGTATTAAGCTATATTATTCTGTAAAAATGGTGTAGCAAATCATTTGTATAGCAATTCTTTAACATGCGTGGTATACAATTACATGACACTTAATACAAATAAATCGAATATTATCAATTAAAAAGAATTGTTAAATGTTAATATCCTGCTCTGGTATCTCTAGAAATTTTTTAATGTCATAAAAAGGATGATCAGATAGCCAGCTGTACCATTTCAATTTAAACATTTTTATATCCATAGATCATGCATATGGTGGTAATCTGTTAAAGAATATAAGAGGGTTCACTTTGTGAGAATTTTTAGTCCTTGACAACCTGTGTCTTGGTACATCAAAGTTATTCCTAACCCTGGTATTGTGCTCATGTATTTGTCCCCTAGCAACAAATTCTGAGATATTGTTTTTAATATAGAGCACAGACACATAAATGTATAAATTTATAATGGTGAGAATTCTTAGTTTTATGAAAATAGGACGACAATGTTCCCTATGGCCCCTTTTACACATTATGCGTAAGACTTTTTTTTTTGTAGTTTTAAGATATTCTTAGTGTGAGAGAAGTGTCCCCATATAATCAGACCATATGAAATATGGGACTGAAACGTCCCAAAATATGTCACTCTGAGGTACTCCACACTCACTACTTCCCTGAGTTTCAAAATGAGGAATGCTACCCGAGATATTTTTTTACATACATGATTTACATGTTCTTCCCATCCAAGTTTGGAGTCTATGTGAATACCTAGAAGTATTGCAGACTTATTCTCTACTTCATTAGACATTCCCATTAACAGTTGTTGGGTTTTATTAGGGTTCAAATGCTTGTGTTATATACAAGGACATGTTTGATGATATCAGTCATTATTCCAGGTATTTGCATTGTCCAAAGTGCAGTTACATGTTATCTGTCATTCAACCTTAACAGTGTCACTGTCCTGATAAGCGCAAGTACATGTTCGATATCAATCATACTTTTCTTCCGTGAACTGCACTATTCTTAGAGGGTGGAAGGGTGGGGGGGGGGAAGTAAAGTTACATCAGCAGTTGAGCAAGTGAGCACGGGTGGCGGCATGGGGGGAGGTAATGGTACCTCACACGATGCATTGTGGGTACCCTGGGGTAGAAGGCCCATTACTATACTATTCACATCTGAAACCTCCTCAGCACGAGGAAACACGAGGACTCTGGCGACACACATCTCCCCGCCTTAACATCACACTCCCCATCGACTCCTCCAAGTAATTGCAAGCTTTCCACCAACTTACTGGCAGTGACACTTCACCCCCATACCCTCTACTTTACAATGGCCATCCTTTCCCAATGTCAGTCAGGCCAATCACTTCGTTACTCACCTCAGTGACACCTTTTCCATCCCAGACAATTCCCACTTTGACTACACCCTCTTCCTTGACATCCATGAGCATGCCAACACCTCCACCTCACCACTCGACCCCAGCTTGCAGTACTCGGACTACATGCCCCTTCAGACTTAAATGCACCAATACTGGTATTGGCATTTAATCAACACTTCACTCCAGATATAATACCGCTCTCAGTTTGGACCACCTCATCTACAGGCACCTAAAGGCCTAAGCTTTTTCCTTTCGTGAAATCCTCGCCACTCTGTATATTTTCATCCTTCATTCTGGATTTTAACCCCGCCTATGGATAGCCTCCCATATCCTAATGTTGCAGAAACCTAACAAACTCCTCTCTAGCACTTCTTCCTAGTCACCCATTAGCTCCACCTCGATGTTCAGCAAGATCCTGCAAACAATCCCATCTCGCCGCATTCACCAGCATCTCCATCAACACCAGCTCTTTCCCCTCTCCCAATATGGCTTCCGAGCGCGCTTCTCTGCCGATGACCAGCTCCTTTGCCTCACCCACTTCTTCTGCCTCCAGTTAAATTATGGTCACTCGACCTTCTTTATCTTCCTTACTGTCAAGAAACCCTACAAGCGTGCTTGGCATCTCGGTCTCCTTTTCAAACTCCAGACCTATACCCTTCCTATTAATGGTGCCCACCTTATTACATTCCTCCAACCTTCCACCCTGTGTCAGTGCCTACAACTCTGACTCCTGTTTGTTCTACGCCTCTGCCAGAGTGCCCCAAGGCTCCTTCCTCTCACCTCTCCTTTACCTTCTGTATAATGCAGACATGCCCCAACACACACATCCTGTCCATCTCCTTCAGTATGCTGATGACACCACCTCCCTCACCCTGGCCCCCTCCCTCAAGTGCACCCATCTCCTCCAACAGCACCTTTCCCTATTTTCCTCTTGGTGTAACTAATTGTTCCTCACTAACAACCCCAATAAATCACAGGTTATCCTCATAGATTGTACCACCCCTTCCTTCCACATCTAAAACTTCCATCTTACCTTATGTGCACGCCCCATCTGTCTCATCCCCATCCTCAAATACCTCGTCCTCATCCTGGATTGCTCCCACTCCTGGACTCTCCACCTCAAGACTATTCAACAAAAAACCCATACGTGACTCCATCTCCTTAAACTTCTTGCTGGCCAGATATTGGGCTTACAACCATTCACCGACCTACACACCTACTGTTCCATCACGCATCACATCCTCTGCAGCTTCAATCCCGTCTGGATCTACGCCTCCCCCGCCTTCTATAAAGCCCTCTATATTCTCAAATGTCACACACTCCATCTGGCATACTGCATCCGCCTCCTGCCCCTCACACAGATCCTGTATGACCTCATTCTGTTTCCCAACCTTCTCCAATTCCTTGAACACATCCACACCCAATACATCAACCGAAAAGTAGACTCCCACAACCCCTTCATCTACCCTATCCCAAACAAGTCTGGGTCTCTGCCTTGTCTCTATCACTGCATCTTCAAATCCTCCATATTCTCTGGACTGGAATTCGAGAGGAAGGTGGTTCAAATCCACCTCCACACAAACATATTTAGGTTTTCCGTAAATTCCCTGAATCACTGCAGGCAAATGCCAGACTACGGCAGAGTGGCCAAGCGCATTGAGGTGCTATGCTACGATGTGTGAGGCTGTTCCCTGTCGGGGGTTCTAATCCCCCCTCAGGCATGGATGTTTGTGCCGCCTTTACTATAAGGTAGTTCGTAAATAGTTTGTAAGTTTAGGTACTGATGACCCCACAGTTAAGTGCCTTAAGCTTAACAAACATGGTTCTTTTAAAAGGGAAGGGCTGGTTTCCTTCCTCATCCTTACCCAAACATTCGGAGCGTAAGCTCCGCTTCTAATGACCACACTGTCGACAGGGTGTTAAACACTAGTTTTCCTTTCTTCCTTCCTCCGTGTCCTATCCCAAGGCAACTTCCACCACCTCTCCCTCCTGGATGACGCCCTCTGTCCTAAAAACTATTCTTCCTACTAACTCTAATCCCACCCCACCCCATGCCTTCCCTTCAAAAACGGGCCTCCTCTTCCTGGGCCTTCCCATCCCCCTCCTGCCACCCCAGAGTCCTTGCGCTCCCCCTCCCAACATTCCCTCTTCCCACATGTTATCCCTTCCCACCACACCCATAGCAGGTCTGCATCACAATGGTAGGTGTCTTTTAACAGTGTGGTATGTTATGGTATAGTACTACATAAGTGTGTATGTGGTTTTAACTCATTGCCCCCCACTGAATACAGCAGAATAAGTGAGGTGCCTGTGTTGTGTAATCGCCATGTTTCTCCAGTGTGTGGTCATGTTTATTTTGTTCGTCCAAGTATGTGTGATTTTACACGGTGGCTCGTTTTAAACTACAATACAATTTTACGGATTCTTTATTGTATTTTAACGCTCATCCATACAATTTCACCTGTTCAGTATGTGTGACTTCTCAACATTATCTCCAAAACTATGTTTTTACAAATCTGCGTATGCAATTGTGTACACTCATGGCTGAAGATACGAGCGTGAAGGTCGGGGTGAGAGTTTAAAATTGGGAAAGTTCAATTTTTAAAACTCACAACCACCAACTGCGAACCAAATTCCTAAACATGCAAAAACACTGGAACTGTGATTCCGACTGTTTGAATCGTTTTCTAGGGGATGATATCACACGTTCGCAGCTTTCCTTCCCTGCATATGATTAACAAAACAAATTCATAATAAAATCAAGTTCATGAGAGAAAAGGATGTACTAACTACTATTTTTGAAAACACGTGAAAGTTCACTTTATGTTGTTTATTTCACAATCTCAGAACCCTGTGGCTGATACGTCTGTACGTCGGCACATTTATCAAATAAAGTTATAGCTCGTGAGCCCCCAGACAAAATGAATATTTGTCGCAAATTGTTTTAACACCATGTGGCTGTCTCAAACACCGTTTATGTTCATGCCTATGCCACGACACGTGTTACATTAACAAATCACAGTCACTTTAATTCAATGCGATGCACACCTTGTTCCACCGGCTAAATATTCACAAACACACAGTAGCACTCGATTCAACTTGGTGCAGTCTATGATGAGCAACCACACGTGGCGATCCCCACACACAAATTTAAAGTCTCCACCTCGAGAGCCACATGCCGACTGATGCAGAGCGACGCCGCCCGGATAGCTCCCTACGTGCTCCGGAGTCATCACTTCCTGCCCTGCGCGCGCCAAAAGTTCAACTGCCAGGGTTTTTTCCCCTACATCTTCAACTTCCCCATGTGAGCTGTTCTAACCGATTTGCCAACGTACAGCGCTCAGCCAATACATTTCTAAAACTCTCCTTAAAATCAAAATAATTACACTATACATTAAATAAATGTCTTTTAGGTTTTTATATTGGTATAAACATCCTTTGTAGTATTTATCATAATCGTGCAATTTCTTATGTCACAGATAAGTGATTTAACTGAATACTTCAAGATAAAATACACAAGATTAATTGAAAATAAAATGAGAAATAGTTAATACATTATTTTTATAAACAAACATTGCCATGCTAGTTGTGTAACTGTAACTTGGTAATTTATTACTTTTCATTGTCAATTAAACATATTACGCCTGATGTGACTATATCAGCTAATGTATTGTTCATTTATCAACAGACTATTTTGTAATGAGGTCCTTAAAGGTTCCTAACTGCATCGTATTACTTCAAATGCCAGTAGTATTAGAATATTTTATTTCACGCTGTGCACTGCACTGTGCCTGGCACTCGCCATTGTCCCTGTCTCCCCTCACCGGAAACGAACTGGAAAATCCTAAGCTGGAACAAGCCACCAACGTCGGCCTGTTCGCTGGCCTCCCGTCAGCTACAAGCACACAGCAAATCTCAACGTGGAGAATTTCTACCTATGGCTTAACTAGAATGTTTTCACCCGGTCAGTACCCAGTGGGCCTTTCGAGGCTTGTCGGATGGAGAGAGAGAAGTTACGTGCAAGGATTGATCTATAAGTTTGTACCCTAAAATGGTTAGCTCTGCAAGGTGGTAAAATCTGCCATATCATATAGGCTAGACATCAGAAAGCAGAGCATGTTTCAGTTCAAGACAGATAAGACGTTCTTAGCTGTTACTTAAAATGAACCTGTAAGAGAAACAATAATAAAAATATTAATTAATAGGCTAAATGAGCTCAGTAGGGTGTTTGGCAGCATTTCAACAAGAAGAGCTTCCTACTAAAAGAAAAAGAATTTTTATTGTATTTTAAATTGAAAGCAAATTACAATTGAAAAATTATGAGAAAGTTATATTAACATTTATGTTGAAAAAGTAAAGCTATAGGCGATCGTTACGTTAATGGTGTCGCTTTGACACCCCAAACCTCAATAATCATTTCATAATAAATCAAATGAAATAATGTATTAAAAGAAAAATATATATCCTTAATGAACTGGAGGGTGACTGAGATTCTGCTCCTATATTTGATCTTATAGTCGAAGTTAAACAGTAGAGGCTATCATGTTAAATGAAATAAATAATGTGATGCTGTTGTCGCAGCTCATGTATGGAAACGAATCTGAAAGAAGTTTTGCGTAAGTGCGTTATACCATTCGCTGTGATGGCTGCTGGATGCGTCTGCAACTCTGAAATACCGTCAAAACATATCTTTGTAATCTGTGACTGAAGTATGTCAGAACTTCCTACCAAATTATTTTGTCAAACAAGTAGGCTCAACCACAGATATTGTGTAAAAACACTAAAATATAATCAGATAATCTGTACAAGAATCTTCAAACATGAAACCATAAAAATATAAAACGTAATAAAAGAAAACGTGATTACTTCCCTTGTAATCATGTCTACAAAGAACGGTCTTCAGCATACTGTGCTACGTCAGAATTCAAACCAGACCCCAGCACTGGCGGCGCGTAACACAACCGAAATGCACCGAGTCAACAACACGACTGGGGCACATGTATGCACATGAAAACAAAGACCCCCAAATTCCAAAAGATCATCCACAAGCTAGTGGATACATTCAGGAGACACGAAATCATTTGCACAGTATGACAGAGGTTGGAATTTAAAATAAACGACTTTTGTTATAATAGGTCCACAAAGTTTTTAAAAAAGCTGTATGTATTACCTTGAACTTCATTTAATGCAGCGTCGCTTTTAGCCTTATGTATTATAATCTCCAGCTGTTCTAGCACATCTAACTTTCTTCCCTTATGCTGTCTATGCAAAATCTTAAGGTCTTCTTCAATCCGCTTTAAAGGGTGGTCAGTTCCGCGGATATGTGTAGGTACAGCGGACTTGTCAAAATTATTAAGCTGGAAGGCGTCCATATGTTCCTTGTACCTACCTCTAAACGATCTACTAGTCTGACCAATGTCTGTGACATTGCAACTATCACACTGTATCTTATAAACCCCTGCTTTGTCATATTTATCAGTCTATTGGTTTAAGTTATTCCGTAATTTATGGATGATCTTTGGAATTTGGAGGTCTTTGTTTTCATGTGCATACGTGCGCCCCAGTCATGTTGTTGACTCGGGGCATTTCGGTTGTGTTATGTGCCTCCATTGCTGGGGTCTGGTTTGAATTCTGACATAGCACAGTATGCTGAGGACCTTTCTTCGTAGACATGATTACAAGGGAAGTAACCACGTTTTCTTTTATTACGTTTTATATTTTTATGGTTTCATGTTTTAAGATTCTTGTATAGATTATCTGATGATG
This sequence comes from Locusta migratoria, assembly GCA_026315105.1. Classification (NCBI taxonomy): domain Eukaryota; kingdom Metazoa; phylum Arthropoda; class Insecta; order Orthoptera; family Acrididae; genus Locusta; species Locusta migratoria. The sequence continues at coordinate 74,425,491 of CM048755.1, read as the reverse complement.
AGCGCTTGACCCATGAAACGCATCATATTTTAGTGTTTTTACACGATATCTGTTTGACAAAATAATTAAGTAATACAACCATGACCTCATATTCATTATGGATATAATTACTTCCTACCAATCTTGATAAGGTCAAGACTCGCTGTCTTTCCTTAGTCAAAACCTAGTTGGCAAGGTACACTGGTTATGTCTACATCTACACCTACATATATACTCCGCAATTCACCGTAAGGTGCGTGGCGGAGGGTACACTGTACCACTACTAAGCATTTTCTTTCCCATTCCACTCCCAAATTGAACGAGGAAGAAAAGAATGCCTATATGCCTCCATACGAGCCCTAATTTCTCTTATCTTGTTTTTGTGATCTTTACGCGAAATGTAAGTAGGCGGCAGCAATATCGTACTACACTCAGCTTCAAATTCCGGTCCTCTTAATTTACTTAACAGAAATTCACGAAAAGAACGTCGACTTTCTTCCAGCGATCCCCAATTGAGTTGCCGGAGAATTTTCGTGACACTCGCGCATTGGTTCGAACCTACCGGTAACAAATCTAGCTGCTCGCCTCTGAACCGCCTCTATGTCTTCCTTCAAACCGATCTGCTGCAGGTCCCAAATACTTGAGCAATACTCAAGACGTGGTCGTACAAGCGTTTTATACGCGGTCTCCTTTACAGGTGAAGTACATGTTTCCAAAATTCTCCCAATAAACCGAAGTCGGCTGTCTGCCTTACTCACAACTGTCCTTACATGCTCGTTCCGTTTCATATCGCTCTGCAATGTTACGCTTGGATATTTGAACGACGCGACAGCATCAAGAAGCTCACTACTAATGCTGTATTCGAACATTATAGGATTGTTTTTTCTACTCATGTGCATCACCTTACATTTTTCTACATTGAGAGCTAGCTGCCATTCTTCGCACCAACTAGAAATTTTGTCTAAGTCATCCTGTATGCTATTACAGTCACTTACAGACGACACCCTCCCATACACCACAGCATCATCAGCAACCACTCCACTGGTGTGTCGCTCACTCATTGACCTCAGACGTTAACGAAATATTGTGGACTGACAAAAATGTCCACCACTCACTCTGTGAAGTGTCGTATTACACATTGTGCATACAGTTCAACACTTGGGACCGCCACTGCTGTTATCCCAATAGGCAAATCTCAGCGAGCTGCTATCTATACACAGAAGAGCCCTTTGTTTCCAGGTCACAACTGACCTCGAGGGAAGCGTCGCCACAAGAGAGTGGAAGTGCCTGTCTGCCGCACAGCCAGATGTCTGTACCTGGCAGTATTTTCCCCAAATCAATACCGTCTCTACCATAGGGGCACAGGCCCAGGGCCCCCAGGCTGATGGGGGCCCCAAAAAACTCGTTCCTTTCTCCTAGGCAATGACTTTTTTAAGTGAATTTTTGTTGCACTTAGTCATTACGAAGACCCATAAATTGTCTCGAAACGTGTCATTTATGGTGTGGCAAGTGACTAGGTTTGCTATCTGCAAGCAAAATCGTAGTTTTATTGCGGGTCTTAGCTACAGAACACACGGCGACACTGTGTAGTAGACCTTGTGGCAGTCTCTTTCAGATATAACTTGGCGGAACATTGTATCCAATAGCGGTCTTCACAAACGCCACACGGGGGTACTGTGACCGGCCAAGCAGCGGGTAGGCAAGCGCTTACGTCGCGAGACGTCAGCGCAGACAGCCCAACAGCGGCAGCATCAAAGTTGCTCACAACAATACACCAGCTGCACCGTTCTCAGCAGCAGCATGTGAGAATGCATGAGCGCCGCAGAGTGTATGGAGGGGAATTCCAGTGCTGTACACTGGAGACGGGCAAACCCGTTCATTTTTGGAACCTAGTTCACTGATGATCGTTTCTTTTTTGGAACTTTTCCTTTCGACTCGTTCACCGTTGTCAATGTCTACAGTTTTCATAATGGTCAAGTAGCATTGGCTCTGTACTCACCAACACTGTTTTACACATTTTACAAAAGTTAATTTCCTACAGTCGATGGAGCACCGGTATAAATCGCTGTTCCTTCCATAAAAATGACCACGCTGCTTCACCGTGGTCAAAAGAAAAAAAAATTATCGGCAGCTTGATACTGGGTTGGAACTGCTACATTCGACCGAAAAGGGAACGGAAGCGCGGCACCCTGTAGCTGGAACGGGAACGGCCATGCGACTGAGAGCGCTGAAGTGAACGTTCTTTGTAACCAGTTCCTCGGCCCTTCCGTTAACTCTTGTGAACCGTTCCTTTGGAGCCGTTCGTACGTAAATGACCCATCTCTACATCTCAAAGCCTAGAAATGGCGCCCATGTTTAACATAGAGGATAACATTTGTGTTTCGAGTTCATCAGTTCCAGTTATGAAGACAGCTACACACACACACACACACACACACACACACACACACACACACACACACACATCACAACATGTTTCTTCCGTCTCAAGCCACTTGCATTCACCAGACAGAAGTATGTTAGAAAACATGTCTCATCACCCTGGTAAGTACTCTGATGAAATTGTAACGGAAGAAGTCCGTGATATTTGGATTCACAAGGGCCCAGAGTTTTTCCAAAACAAAAATAGCGGCTTCTCAGAAACCACTACACATTTTGCTGATGTGGCAATAATTTGAGTTCTTCCAAGGGATACAAAGATTGGAAGCGTATAAACAATTTATTAAAGGAGCATGATAACGATGAATTATGTTGCAACAAGCAAAATTGTTGGACGAGTTGCTACTGGATTGGTTTTACCAGTTTAACGCTGAGGTCAACTATTGGAGGAGCATATTAAAAGAAATTGTTGCAGTTCTGAAACTTTTTGCGTCAAGGGGACTAGAGTTTCTGGAGAAAATGATATTTTGGGATCTGAAAAGAATGGGAATTATTTGGGATGCTTAGAATTAATAAGCGAATTTGACCCTTTTCTTGCTGATCATATACGAAAGTATGGCAATCGTGGCAAATGAAGCACTTCATATTTGTTTGGAGATATTTCCAAAGAATTTATTAATATAATGGGATAAAGTGTTAACGACGATTGTCAACTAATTAAAAGCAGCCAAGTACTGTTCAATTCCTCGCCAATCTCTCCCATGTTGACCAGCTAACTTTCATTGTTCGCTACGTAAAAAATGGCCAACCTGTTGAGAGAGTTTTGCAATTTTTGCCTGTGGAGGAGAATAGGACCCAAAGTATAGAAAATACTGTTACGAAGTTTTTGGATAGCTTTGCCATTTCAATAAAAGATTGCCGCGAACAGAGCTATGATAAAGGAGCTGGAAAGTATTCGGGTTTTCAGGGAAGAAAAAAAGACAAATGCGAATTTCATATTTTTGTACCACGTGCCACACATTTACTAAATTTAGTAGTTGTTCAGGCAGCTGCATGTGTTTCTGAAGCAGTAGCATACTTCCAGTTTCGAACAATCTATGGAAAGTTTCGAAAGAATGTTTAGGTGCAAATAAAGTTCTGAAGTCCCTCTCTGAAACCGAATGGTCTGCTCGTTCTGACGGTCTTAACGCTTTGCATAATAGCTACAATGATATTTTTGAAGCTTTAAAGTCAGTAAGTAGCCAGTGGAAACAAGACATTAAGCTTTGCAAGAAAATGAATGAACTCGAGACCATTCTCTTAACGGAGATATGGTATTACCTTTTGAGAACTATCAACAATACAAATGTAACTTTACAAAGTAGTACCGTCATAATAGACATTGCAACAAAACTTTTTGCATCTATTTCCGATTTCATCAATTCTGCACGCAGTAGATTCGATCAGTATGAATCTTCAGCCGAAAAGAAAAATCCAGGTGCTGACAATAAGGGTAATTCCCAAAGGACGAGAATTTGCAGCTAGCATATCACTTTTTCTGAAGATTCGTCAGAGACTGTCCAGCTGAGTGCTGTGAGGGTGAAGGTCGGGGTGAGAGTTTAAAATAGAGAAAGTTTAATTTTTTCAAACTCACAACCTAAACATGCAAAAACACTGGAATTGTGATTGCGACTCGTTTTCTAGGGGATGATATCACACATTCGCAGCTTTCCTTCCCTGCATATGATTAACAAAACAAATTCATAATAAAATCAAGTTCATGAGAGAAAAGGGTGTACTAACTACTATTTTTGAAAACACGTGAAAGTTCACTTTATGTTGTTTATTTCAAAATATATGAACCCTGTGGATGATACGTCTGTACGTCAACACATTTACCAAATAAAGTTATAGCTCGTGAGCCCCCAGACAAAATGAGTATTTGTTGCGAATTGTTTTCACACCACGTGGCTGTCTCAAACACCGTTTATGTTCATGCCTATGCGACGACACGTTTCACATTAACAAATCACAGTCACTTTAATTCAATGCGATGCACACCTTGTTCCACTGGCTAAATATTCACAAACACACAGTAGCACTCGATTTAACTTGGTACAGTCTACGACGAGCAACCACACGTGGCGATTGCCACAGACAAATCTCAAATCACCACCTTGAGATCCACATGCCGACTGAATGCAGAGCGACGCCACCCGGCCAGCACACCATGTACTCCGGAGTCCCCAATTCCTGCCCTCGCGCGCATGCCAAAAGCTCAACTGCCGGGGTTTTTTCCCCTACGTCATGAACTTCCGCATGTGAGCTGTACTAACCGATTTGCCAACGTACAGCGCTCAGCCAATACATTTCTAAAACTTTACTTAAAATCAAAATAATTACACTACACATTAAATAAATTGTCTTCTTAGGTTTTTATATTGGTATAAACATCCTTTGTAGTATTTATCATAATCGTGCAATTTCTTATGTCACAGATAAGTGATTTAACTGAATACTTTAAGATAAAATACACAAGATTAATTGAAAATAAAATGAGAAATAGTTAATGTATTATTTTTATAAACAAACATTGCCATGCAAGTTGTGTAACTGTCTTGTATTCATTGATAATTTATTACTTTTCATTGTCAATTAAACATATTACGCTAGATGTGACTATATCAGCTAATGTACTGTTTATTTATCAACAGGCTAATTTGTAATGAGGGCCTTAAAGGTTCCTAACTGCATCGTATTACTTCAAATGCAAGTAGTATTAAAATATTTTATTTTACGCTGTGCACTGCACTGTGCCTGGCACTCGCCATTGTCCCTCTCTCCCCTCACCGGAAACGAACTGTAAAATCCTAAGCTGGAACAAGCCACCAACGTCGGCCTGCTCGCTGGCTTCCCGTCAGCTACAAGCACACAGCAAATCTCAACGTGGAGAAATTCTACCTTTGGCCTAACTATAAATGTTGTCACCCAACTGCGTACATACATTGCTACCATAATTAATAAGATTAAAATTGTGTAACATTTAGTGCATTGGCATGGTCAATGTTTGCAGTGAACTTCATACTGTTTAATAATCAAATGCTATTGATTACCGGTATTTCTATTAGGCGGTAATCTCACAGTGCCAAAGAAAAATTTCGTGTACAAGTTTTTCTAGCCTATAATTGACACATTGTATTCTGATTTGAAGCGACGTTCAGAAGCATACGAGAAAGTTAGCAAACATTTTGTTTCCTTTCTCCGTTAAAACAAATCGATTCTGAACAGTTGAGAAACCGGTGCAAGGGATTTGCAGAATTTTATCATGCAGACGTTAATGCTGATTTGCAAATATCAGAATGTTTTTATTTAAAACAATGTTTGAAAAGCCAGCCGCGGTGACCGAGGGGACTGAGGCGCTCCAGTCACGGTCTGCACGGCCACTACGGTCGGGGGTTCGAATCCCCCCTCGGGCATGGATATTTGTGCCGTCCTTAGTATTAGTTAGTTCATAAGTAGTTTGTAAGTTTAGGGATTGATGACCCCGTAGTTAAGTCCCATAAGCTATATAAACATCTGTATTTCTAATGTTTGAAAAACATTCCAAATGAATCTCCAGACCTAAGTATATTATCCTTACATTCTTCATGAAAAGCAGATAAAATAAAAGAAACCTTTCCGAATGTACAAGTTTCTACTCGGATATATCTTTGTCTAATAGTAACCAATTACAGTGGAGAGCGTTCATTTTCCCAGTAAAAGAGAATCAAAAAGGAACAACTAACTAATTTGTCGATCATGTGCATAGAAAGTGACGTCCTTGAACAGTTGGACTTTGAAGACATAATAGAAGATTTTGCATTTCAGGAATCCCGAAAGAAACCGTTAACACTAACGTAGGCCTAAGTCCAATTTGCAAAACAGTAATCACTAGTATTTTATTTGCGTATTTCTAACCTTAAAAACTAATAAATTCGCTAAACAAATGTACAAATTCTGATGAGTTCATTCAAAGGAAAATTCTGTTTTGTTGTAGGGTCCCCTAATCTCTGTGCCAGTTATTTGCATAGAAAGAGACATACTTCAAAAATTGTACATATTGTGTATTGGAAATTAAAAAAAATTAATTTAATGAAAGATTAATTTGTTGAAGTAATCATTAGTATTTGGTTTGTAATATTTTAACCAAATAAGTCACTAAATAAATGTACACCATTCTAATGTTTTCATTTAGTTTTTTTAAGGGCCTCAAAACACTGAGTGCCCAGGGGCCCCTAAATGGCTTAAGGCGGCCCTGCCCCAAATTCACTATTAACACACATTTTGCTTCAACAGCCAATGAGGAGTGCTATACTAACGTCTAGCTGGTTTTCTCGTATTGCTGTCGGCTAATGACACAATCTCTATTATGCCTCTATGGTTCATCTACATCTACATACATACTCAGCAATCCACTGTAAGGTGCGTGGCGGAGGGTACACTGTAGCACTACTAGGCATTTCCTTTCCTACTCCACTCCCAAATATAACAAGGAAAAAAAGAATGCCGATATGCCTCCGTATGAGCCCTAATTTCTCTTATCTTGTCTTAGTGATCACTACACGAAATGTAAGTAGGTGGCAGCAAGATCGTACTACACTCAGCTTCAAATTCCGGCCCTCTAAATTTCCTCGACAGAAATTCACGAAAAGAACGACGTCTTTCCTCGCACATTGGTCGAACCTATCAGAAACAAACCTAGATGCTCGCCACTGAACTGCTTCTATGTCTTCCCTTAAACAGATCTGTTCCGGGTCCCAAACACTTGAGCAATACTCAAGACGTGGTCGTACAAGCGTTTTATATGCGATAAAGTGCATCGTCCAAAAATTCTCCCAATAAACCGAAGTCGGCTGTCCGTCCTTACTCACAACTGTCCTTATTACATGTTCGTTCCATTTCATATCGCTCTGCAATGTTACGCCTAGATATTTGAATGATGCGACAGCATCAAGAAGGTCACTACTAATACTGTATTCGAACATTATGGGATTGTTTTTCCTACTCATGCTCATCACCTTACATTTTTCTACATTGATAGCTCACTGCCATTCTTTGCACCAACTAGAAATTGTGTCTAAGTCATCCTGTATGCTATTACAGTCAGTTAAAGACGACACCTTCCCATACACCACAGCATCATCAGCAAACAGCCGCAAATTACAACTTACTCTGTCCATCAGATCATTTATATAGATAGAAAATAATAGCGGTCATATCACACTCCCCTGGGGCACGCTTGACGATACACTCGTCTCTGATGAACACTCGCCGTCGAGAACAACGTACTGCGTTCTATTACTGAGGAAGTCTTCCAGCCAGTCACAAATCTGTGAACCTATTCCGTAAGCTCGTATCTTCGTTAGCAGTCTGCAGTGTGGCACCGCGTCAAGCACCTTTTTGAAGTCGAGAAAAACACAGTAACCCTGTTGCCCTTCATCCATGGGTCGCAAGCATAAGAAAACTCCACACAGCTCTGCGAGAGGCAGTTGGCTAGGACTCGGTGTGAGTCACACAAAGCACAAAAGAGGGTATAGTCATAAAACATCCATTAGACCCACGTCAGCCTTTGAAAAGGACTCCCTTCTACTTCTGAGCAGTCTGTTTTTTTCCCCCGCATCCACTGGCTTCCTTCAGAGTAGCTTCCGAGTGATGCAACACAGTTTGAATGTGTCTATATGGGCCAGCCTCTAATGTATGTAGTGTATGGAACAGAATTATTTATGAAAGTGCAGTAACTACTATTGTTAATTGATATCATACGTATCACTTGTGAGGTATCAAATGAATCAGAATAGCGCATACTTTACAGACTGCTCAAAAATGGGATGTAAGGCAGTAGAAAGTTTTTGATGCCTTACATATTCCTCTCCTTCTGTGTAATTTTTGCTGGAGTTTGTTAATGGTGAGGTATCATTAGCAAATTCAGCCAAAAATTTCCTTTGACATAATATAACCCCTCTCAGCCACTCTGTTTATCAAACACCTTATCATAATCAACTATCTGTGGTTTCAAAAATACTTCACTTGTTCTTTGAAACTAAAAGATGACTTTTACAAACAAAATGTCTTTCGTTGCCATTATGTCTACCTTTTCTTCAATTAATTGTCTTTCAGCATTTAATTCGTGTGTTTGTAGTATGTGTGGTATATTTTAACAATATACATCAAAAATATTATTACACAAGAATGTTGATGTTTAAAAGTTTTTCTTTTTCTTAGACCATAGCGAAGAGCAAATAATGTGTTCGATTGTGGTCTTCAATGTATAGTATAGAAGCGGACTAGACGTGCAAGACATGTCTGTACAGCTGTGAGAGTAACGAAAAGATCCGTATCCGTATGTATTCGTTACTAAAAGAAACAGTACTCATTAAAAACGTATCGTTACTTTTGTTACCAGTACCACCCAGAATTACGGCCACTACACTGTCTCTGAAACCGTGAAAAAATGTTAAATGTTACTGTTAATATTACTTTAAAATTTAAGTTTGCCACGTAGATACTGTATGACTGCTTTTTGAAGCAACTATACTACTGAGAAAAGGATCAGTACAGTCCATTTCGCTCGTGATTAAAGCACAATTGTCATAGAAATTGATCAAAATTAGAGAGAACCACCCGCAACCTCCATTTTAAGTACTGTTTACGGACTTTACTTAGAGGCTTGGAATGTCAGAATCAATCGGAATATTTCGTGACGAATGCCAGTGTGACACTGTGACCGATCATTGTAGTAGCACTACATTTGCGATCAGTGTAACTGTTGTACTGTGTTATGTGACATTAACAATTAAGATAATACCGTCATGAATGAAAATGTACTGAAATCTTTATAGGAAAAAAATACAATAAAAGTATGTTTGCGTTAAAAGCGGATCATATCATCGAGGATTAACCTGCAAAGACGGGCCAATAAGTATAATCCAAATGGTTAAAAACAAAAAGAACACTCTAAAATGGCAGAACTACACAATATGAACGTAAAGTTAGTCACAAAAAAAAAAAGAAAAAAAATGTGTTCAAATTTTTGCAGAGCTTATGGGACTTAACTACGGGGTCAGCAGTCCCTAAACTTACAAACTACTTATGAACTAGCTAATACTAAGGACGGCACAAATATCCATGCCCGAGGGAGGATTCGAACCCCCGACCGTAGTGGACGCACAGACCGTGGCTGGCGAGCCGCAGAGCGCTTGGCCACCGCGGCCGGCAGTTCGTCACAGATGTCTATATAAATTACTCATCTCATAATAAATAGCATCACAGAATATATGCATTCTCCGTATTGGTTTCAAAATGTTCCAATGTTTGTAGAACTTATGGGAATTAACTACGGCATCATCAGTCCCTAAGCTTACAAACTACTTATGAACTACCGAAGACTAAGGACGGCACAAATATCCATGCCCGAGGGAGGATTCGTACCCCCGACCGTAGTGGCCGTGCAGATTGTGACTGGAGCGCCTCAGTCCCCTCGGCCACCGCGTCCGGCGTATTGGTTTTCGTTACAGCGTTTGTGTCAATATGGTAGATACGAATAAAGGCCAATTCACACTGTCCGTCACGTCAACGTCACGTCACAGAACCGTCACGTCAAGTTGTATTCACACTGTCCGTCCGTGTCCGTCACGTCAATTTGTCTATCTCAATACGCGATGTTCAAAGTGAAGTTATGAGTGGCGATCTGTTATGTAGAAAGTCATAGTTTAATACTAGAAAGGGGGAACAACAACGCTAAATGTTATTAACGGCCAAAGAAAACATTACAGTGTATGTTTATGGCCAACTTACTGGGAACTGAAACAACATTTCAAGACATCGACATCTATTTTCAAGCGAAAAAATAAAAAATATTAAGACATCAAACCATACTTGTAAGAACATAAATAGCGCCTGTATACTTTAACCATTACGATTTGCTCGCTGACATTGTTAATATCGTCGTAAACAACTGAATTTTTGTCTTTCATTAGAACTGACATTTTCATTTAAAGTGTTATTTAATGAAAAATGCTTAATCAAATTACAATCTTATTCAAATAAACAGTTTGCTTCAGTCGTTTCTGTTACAATGTTACGTAACATAAACCATTTTTTGGTTTCAGATATCCGACCTCGATTTTAGGGGGACAAAAATATTTAAGTCGTCATGAAACATTTGAGATTTACCCCTAAAACGAGGTAAAACAACAACATAAAGATGAATAATACACATTTGCATATAAACAGTGCAATCGTCGACTGCAACACGTAATTCGCGTGACGAAAATAGGTTAACTTCCGATGTTAGCAGACGGCCATTCCGTCAAAACATTCTTCTCGAGAAAGCTTGACGGACGTTGACGTGATGTGACGGTCCGGTGACGGACAGTGTGAATGCCGCCATTAGAAATACATTGCGGAATGTTCTGACGGACGGTGACGTGACGTGTCGGACAGTGTGAATTGGCCTTAACAAAATGTATACATGAGTAAATTCGTATCGATACCGTAGATGCGAGTAACGAAATGTATTCATGAGTAACGATTCAGTATTTGGTATCAGCCAAAGTATTTGTTACTCACAATGGGAAGGCCTCAGACACGGACAACCGATTCGGCTCAGATTTGGCAGGTCGCTTGTGTACAATCTGAAAAGAAGGAATAAGATATTTTGGGTCAACATCCCCCCCTCCCCCACGTTTTTGAGAAAATCACCCTTAAAGCCCGTTTTAAACGATCAACGAACTTGTAATAGATTGCTAACAAGTTGCGTTAATGGCAGCCGTCAGTCGTTTGAACGGCTGCACTAGTATGATCGCGCTAGTATCGAAGCGCGATAATTATAGCGATAAAGAAATAGGACGAGTTCTAAATTCGGTACTAGTGGGTTCACTGCGCATGCGCGAGCTAGCAGCTGTCTGCTGCGGTCGCCGCTCCAGTTAGTCCGCCATTTTCCTTCGTATTTACGTATATTTTGCGTTATGTCGAAGTATATGATCAGAATGTATTACAAAATGTATTTCTAATGACGGCATTCACACTGTCCGTCACCAGACCCTCACCTAACGTCAACGTCACGTTAAACTTTCTCGAGAAGATTGTTTTGATTGAACGGTCGTCTGCTGACATCGGAAGTTAACCTATTTTCGTCACGCGATTTTCATACTGTAGTCGACAATTACATGGTTTGCACGCAAACTTCTCTTATTAATCTTTGGTTTATTATTATACTTTGGTTTAGCGGTAAATTGCAAATGTTTCATGACGACTTAAATATTTATCTCAATTATTGTCCACCGAAAAGCGAGGTCGTACATCTGAAACCGAAAAATGGTTTATGATTTGCAATCTCGTAACAGAAAAGACTGAAACCAATTGTTTATTTGAATAAGATTGTAATTTGATGATGCAATTTTCATTAAATAGCATTTTAAATGAAAACGTCCGTCCAAATGAAAGACAAAAACTCAGTTGTGCATGACGTTATTAACAATGACATTGGGCAAATCATAGTAGATAAAGTAAAGAAGGTCTATTTACGCTCTTATAAATATTGCTTGATGTGTTCATAAGTTTATTTTTTTCGCTTGAAAATAGATGTGAATGTTTTGAAATGTTGTTTCACTTCCCAGAACTTTACCACACTAAGTTGACCAAAAACATCGATTGCAATGTTTTCTTTGGCCATCAATAACATTTAGCGTTGTTTCCTCAATTCCAGTATTAAACTATGACTTCCTACATAACAAATCGGCTTTTATAACCTCACTTTCAACATCGGGTATTACTGTTCGATTATGTTTATTGTCTAAACACGCTGCCACAAGATCTTGCTTGAGTTTGTAGTTGAGGGCTAGTACGCTAGGAGCGCTTCAGTAGACTATTATCTATCTTGTTCACCTTCGTTCATCGTTTAAAAAGGGCTTAACGGTTATGATGGGCAATCGACTCAAATTTGGAGGGATCTACAGATAACTGTAGCTAAAGCATTTTTCATCATCAGGTATGGGGTCCGTAAACGCATACTTTTCCAGAAATGGAGGAAAGAAAGTTTTACAACTGGCGCTTCTGTACCCACATGATAAACGCTTTTCGCCGACAGCACCGATAGCGCAGCTAGGCGCTGTTGCTCAGCGCGGCAGGTCAGCGGGCTGAGCGCCCACTGTAATAAAAAAAAAAAAAGAATAAAGAACAGGTATTTACAGACTGTTCAGTCGGTTCTTGGCAGAATATTTGATTCATTTTGAGTGAAACACATGACATAATTGTGCAATATTCTGCAAATTTTATTTGTTACTAACTGGTTTTCGGCAGTTACGCCATCGTCAGGTAAACACTACAGATATATAGTTATGCAGCTTAGAGGTTCACAGGTCAAACATCTTAAGTTGTTGTACAGATAGTATGTATACAGAAATTTCTTAAAGAAGACTAGTGTTATAGGTATAATTACATCATTGAACTTGTAGAACTTTGATAAAATATATGACACAAAATATAAATTACAACACAGAGAAATAATTAGTAACATTTAAAATTGAACAAAATGGTCTACTGATTAACTGCACAAATATTCAGAATATAGAACGGTGAGTATAAGATGAATGAAACATCTGTGAATATATAGAGTTCATAGAGAATAGATATATAGAGGGGAAAAAATAGCGCCAAGGCCAATGTAACTGGCTGGGAATCGGAGAATCTGGGTTCGAATCTCGAGGAAACCTAGAGCTCGTTATTCTTTTCATTTGTGTTTTTCCGTATCTCACAAGATCAAAGAACAAGCACGAATAAACAGGAACAACGGCCGAAATGTACTGAACTACCCATAGAGAGGGAAAAAAAAATCGCTCAACGGCCAATATAACTGGCTGGGAATCGGAGAACCCGGGTTCAAATCTCGAAGAAACCTAACGGATGTTATTCTTTTCATTTGTGTTTTTCCGTGTCTCACTTGAGCAACTATTAAATTACATTTTTCCAGCTGTAGAATGATATGAAACATGACAGCTTTGGTCATTGTTATATCAAAGGAATAATACACAGGCTGCTTCTGTGGCGAGAGTAACCCTCCAGCCAAAACTACCTAGACTTTCGAGAAGAGGCCTAAAGCTTGATCTAGACTAGCTTGATAGCTTATTTTAGAATCAATGTGCATCTCATCAACGCTAAGAACATACGTTCGTTCAAGTTCACTCATAGTTTCTGCACTTTTAGATATTAACGTTAAAACGTTTGTTAAAATGCCACGGTTTACATTGGAACTTCATGCACCACCCTTTTAGAGTTGATGGAGAAGAAGTGGAAAACATATATATATTTTTTTTTTTTTTTGCCGCAAAAATTCACGTGTGTTTTTATTTAAAGCTCTGAAAATTATGGTTCTCAAAATGTCGTCAGAATTCCATTTCATTAGCTTTTTTCGGTTCGCAATAGCTTTAATCTGGTTTTCCGTAAAGGACTTTTTGGCAATGCTGGGAAATATGACATTGTTTACGACATTTCGTATTTCTAACTGTTTTCAGTTTACTCAAGACAATTTTTAAATTAGTCTTGCTTCTTATATTGCACTTCAGCTTTTTAGCGTTTGCTTTAAATTTCGTTTCAGCTATTTGTAGTTCACATTTGATAGGTTGCATTGACCTTTCAAGTTATTCTATTTTCGTTTTTCAAAGCAACGCAAACATTTAGGCGAGTCTTCTTGACCACAGCCTGTAGCTACATCACGATGTTCATTGTTTGCCATACTTGCATCACTTATATTTTCCTCGGTGTTTTGTACAACACTTTCAGATAATCTTAAGTATTTAGAAGTTATTGATTTAAGATGTTCCACTGCTCTCTAACAATCCTTCTGTTGAGCCTTTCATTTCTTAGGTCTATGTAGGAATTATCAGTACTTACATTAACAATGTTAAAATATGGAACCGCAAGTTTGTTTTAGGATTTTCTTCTGAGGTAAATCAAAATTCTGTTTTTCATGTGGTCTTCATAATCGCTGGTAATGGAAATTCTAACATTATTTATATTTATTTGATCCGCTCATTTACATTTAAGATGCAATATGGAAATCATGGAAGTGCCACTGGCCGGCCGCAGTGGCCGAGCGGTCTGCGGTGCGCCAGTCACAGTCTTCACGGTCACTACGGTCGGGGGCTCGAATCCCCCCTCGGGCATGGATGTCTGTGTCGTCTTTAGTATAAGGTAGTTCATAAGTAGTTTGTAACTTTAGGGACTGATGACCCTCAGGCATGGGTTTGTGTGTGGTGCTTAGCATAGGTTAGTTTAACCCTCTATTGCACTGTGTATAATTAAATATACATGTTTTCAGAACTCTACACTTCCTCACGTAATGTAACTGTGCCATTCAAGCACAGTGTGTAATTCGATATACAGCTGTGCATCTTGCGTATCACGGCACATGGCAGAATCTGCTTACAGCAGTTGAGTAAAAGTTCGCAAAACTGCTGGTATGTCTAGAAAACTGTGAGTCTCCCGGAGTGCATTGTTTGAATTTCTTTATTCATGAGTGAAGTCTCCCAGAGCTTTTCTTTCGCTGTGTTTCTCTAGCAAGAATCTACACAATCTATAAATGTTTTGTTGTTTTGAAATAATTGCTTATTTGGTTTTTATACCAACTTTTATGTGTGTATATTTGAATGAACAGTGTGCAGTAAAGGTAAAAGCGAACTATACCTGAAGGAAATATGGATGCCAAGTATAATTGAATACAGTGAGAAACAATAAGATGCCATCCAATGCTGAAATGAAAAAGTAGGAAAGAGGCACATCTATTGAATTAACTTAAAATGTTAAAATGGTTGTATAACTTATGGGACTTAACTAAGGGGTCATCAGTCCCTAAACTTACAAACTACTTATGAACTAACTAAGACTAAGGACGGCACAAATATCCATGCCCGAGGGGGGACTCGAACCCCCGACCGTAGTGGCCGTGCAGACCGTGACTGAAGCGCCTCAGTCCCCTCGGCCACCGCGGCCAGCTATCTGAGGATTGATGAAATAGATCTCAGGTGAACAGCCTGGTGTTTGTGTGCATAGCAGAGATTAGCCTGCTTAGCCATAACAGGCGGAATTAGCAGCACACCAACTGCTGGAATGGAAACCATGCTGGATATGACCCCATTACACCTTTGGGTCAAGTTGGAGGCAGCGGCTGGTCCATACAGACTCAAATCTGGCAACAACTGGAACTCTTTGGGATATCCAGAATCACACACTAAAATAGTGAGTGAGGTAAATATAGGAAAGGTTGGGGAAATGTCAGCCGACTATATTATAACCCCATACTGCTTCAACAAGCCTTTCAATATAACAATTGGAAGTAGGGAGCAGTGGGAGAAAATAGTTCGACACTGTACGGGGGATATTGTCTGGTTCACTGGCGGGTCAAAATCGGACCAAGATGTTGGGGCCGGGGTATATGGGGTGCAGCCAAGACTGGAGGGCGTCATCTCTCTAGGAAAACTGGCCTCAGTATTCCAGGCCGAAATCACTGCCATGAGGGCGTGTGTGGAGAAGAATTTGTGTAGGTGCTACAAAGATAGTAGCATCTATATCTATTCAGACAGCCAGGCAGCCCTGAGATCACTGGCAGCTCCTGCAACAAGGTCTAAAATTGTTGCAGAATGTCACAGGGTTCTGGTAGAGCTAGGGGAAAGCAATAGAGTAAACCTGTTGTGGGTCCCTGGCCACTCGGGGATCAGTGGCAACGAACATGCCGACAGATTAGCCAGGATGGGGGCAGAGACTTCATTTATTGGACCGGAACCTGTCCTGACAATCACCAAGGCAATGATAAAATTAGAGCTACGTAACTGGCTTAGAAGACAGCACGTTGAATATTGGACCAAGCCCATCAACAAAAACATGGCAAGTTAATGATGCCAAAGCCATGTTTTAAAAGAAGCTCTGCAATCCTGGGTCTGAACAGGAGAGAGATTAGACTCATGGTTGGATTGCTGACAGGCCATGGGAATTTCAAAAAACCCCTACGTACAATGGAAATAAAAGAAGAGGACCCTAAATGTAGGATCTGTGATGACGGTGATGAAACTGCATCACATCTAATCTTCGAATGCATTGCATTGGAGAATAAAAGGCACAGAATATTTGGGACAACCAGACCTGAAGAAATTGTGTCTAATAAAGAACTGGTAAATGGACTCCTTGCACTGTTCAAGGGCATTGGTTGGCTTTACTAGATACACAGGGAGCGATACCGCACAATAAACTTAGTTTCAGTGCGGGCAGTGGTGGGTTGGTCCAAGACTGTTTTGGCTTCCCTGGAAAAATCAAATTAAATCAGATCAAATCAAATCAAATGTGTGCATAGGACACAATATTTCGGCAATCGGCCATGTTGCCGTCATCAGGTGTGCTGATGTACATTTTTATTTTACGTTTTTATATAAGTTTTAAAAACATACAGTTTTTAAACAACAAAACAAAGATTATTTACATACATAGATTAATAATAATAATGTTATACTACATTAATATAGATATGTACTGTGTATACGTATTTCTTGCCTTTGATGGAGCAACGTTATTAATTACTTCACCATTTAAAACTTTTCTGTTTCCACACTTAAAATTGTTGTGTCACTTAGGTGATCTTGTCCCATCGTTGATACGTGAAAATTAATTTCAGTTTCAGGGACGAACCTTCAAAGCTAGCAACACAGAGATAGTAAAGGAGTATTTGAAGAGCAACTCTTAGTTTTGAAGAAACATCTCCATGCGATGTTATAAAGGGAAGATACTGCAATGGTGTTTTAGATTTAATAACTTTTCTACTGCAGAGTAAAGTCTTACAGTCACATATTTCGACATAGAGTTCTGTTCCATTAAAATCTGTTTTGTAAAATTCACTCAGATTTTTACATTTCTTTTGAAGGCTGTTACCATCGTTAGCCTTGTTTAGCAAATTTTCAGCTTTCTGCAAAAAGCCAAATTTGAAATTAAGACTACATAGTCGTGTAAATCATGTTCTTATTTCTTGATGCAGACGATCAGGGACGCTTTTTATGACGCGAGTAGTTAATATCTACATACCTAACGACTTGTGACCTTTGTTCTCGATGAGCAACATCAGGAGTCGAATCAGATAAAGTTCATAATATTTATTTCTTTTGATATCATTTATTAGTCGATTTCGGACTGTGGACGCCATGCGAGAGTGAAGATCGGGGTGAGAGTTTAAAATAGGGGAAGATTAATTTTTAAAACTCACAACCACCAACTGCGAACCAAATTCCTAAACATGCAAAAACACTGGAACTGTGATTGCTACAGTTTGACTCGTTTTCTAGGGGATGATATCACACGTTCGCAGCTTTCCTTCCCTGCATATGATTAGCAAAAAAATTCAAAATAAAGTCAAGTTCAAGAGAGAAAAGTGTGTACTAACTAGTATTTTTGAAAACACGTAAAAGTTCACTTTATGTTGTTTATTTCACAATATTAGAACCCTGTGGCTGATACGTCTGTACGTCGACACATTTATGAAATAAAGTTATAGCTCGTGAGCCCCCAGACAAAATGAATATTTGTCGCAAATTGTTTTCACACCATGTGGCTGTCTCAAACACCCTTTACGTTCATGCCTATGTGACGACACGTGTTACATTCAGTGGCGGCTGGTGACCAGAAAAGATGGTAGTGCACTTTTTTCACCAGCTGCCATCTCTCCAGTATGGCAGCTCAAGCATTCCGAAAAAAATGCTATTGAGCCAAGATATCATAGATATAGATAAATAAAAAAAACTACAAACCTGCAATGTCTCTAAATTTTGACGAAAAATAATCACATATCTTTATTAATAGAAGTAGTTTTAAGCATAATGAGATTTAATTGGTGCACATAGCAATGAATGTATGAAACATTGGAAAACTTTTGCTTCACAAGAGCCTGCACCTCATGTGACGAATTACTCATGACTAATGCATCATCATATGTTTGTGCCATTAATTTGTGTGCACAATTCTCTAAATGGCTACTTAACTGTTCTATGATATGCATTGCGAAAGTCTGGGCATCATGCGTATCTGGTGCTATAAAATCCCAAAACGTTTCACCTGGTCTTCCATTAATAATGCACCTATATACTATAACCATCTGGAAAACACAGACTTCATCGCTGGTTCCGTCAGCTGTTACAACCAGAAACTTGGCACCCTTCATTTCCTCGGCAGGCTTGAAGCATGCATCGGATGAGTTCATTCTGGATTGTTTTGAGGTGCCTTTAAAAACTGTTGCCTTTTCCAGATGCGATTTAATAATGAATCTAATTCTGCACTAAAATTAATCAAGGCGAAAAACACCAGGATTGGAAGATGTTTCAGTCTCAATGTGTCTTCTGATGGCAAGTTTCAAAGAACCACAGGAACGAATACAGTTAATTATTAGATTTAGTATGTACCTATTATCTGTAACCTTTTGATTGTATAATGACACAGACTTTCTGTATCCCTGACTAATAGAGTGGCTATATTTACATTGCCTAGACTTGACAGATTAAAACATTATTGACATTGACCGAAGAAAGTTCGTGTTTCCTTATTTTATCGTGAAGGTGTTGAATGTCAATGACTCCTTGTTTAGTCCAGGAAACTCTCCTCCAAATAATAAACAAGGAAAACAAAATAAGGCGTTTTTCACATCGCAGCCACAGATTCATACTTGCTGTGCAGTTCCGAGTTAAATTTTATGTTGAATTGACGACTTTTCGTTTTAACTGTCTGTGAAATTGTCCAACTTGGAATCGGCCTACCTAGCATCTTGATTTCTAATTTCTACTCAAACTTGTGTAAATTGAAGCGTTCAAAAAGCAAGGAAATTACCTGATTCATTATTTCACCTTTTCACTTGAGCCTCAAAAATCACTATAAGATACGCTAAACAACGGATAGAACGCACAGTTACTTCGCTTGCAGCTACACGTGAACAGGTTAAGAAGGCGCGAAAAGTCCGCTTCGTTCGAAGAGCGGACGACTCCGGTTGTCTTCGGGAGAGTTCGGCCTCTGTTTCTGCGGCTGACGAGGTGGCTCGGCCGCGATGTGTATACACTCAATGCGACTATAGGGGAACACCGCTGCGAAGCGTTGCCCCCGCACCCCGCACACCCACTGAGACACACTGGTCGGCGTTTGCAGGCCGGCTGCAAACCCAGCCGCTGTCGGCGAAATTCGGTTCACTCAGAAGTGGTCGGTGCGTAGCAGCCTGGGCGTTTCAAAAGAGATAAATGGAGCGCTACTTCTCCGCCTGCATAGAATTTCTAAACAGCAAACGGAGTTTAACAATATTATTATTCCTGGAGGTAGCGCAAACCTGCAAACCTATACAGGAGCCGCCCCTGGTTACATTAATAAATCACAGTCACTTTAATTCAATGCAATTCACACCTTGTTCCATCGGCTAAATATTCACAAACACACAGTAGCACTCGATTCTACTTGGTGCAGTCTACAACGAGCAACCACACGTGGCAATTGCCACACACAAATCTATAGTCTCCACCTCGAGAACCACATGCCGACTGCTGCAGAGAGACGCCGCTCGGCCAGCTACCCCACGTGGTCCCGAATCCTCTAACTGCAAAACTAAGGCTAACCCAACATTGTTTTTATCCTCTTTAATGTTATTATCAACTAAACTTCCCACATCATACTCTCCTTTATTGTCCTTGTTTCTAACATTCCTCCTCCTGTTTGCATTTCTCTTGTCATGTTCCAAAAACCAATCCCCAAAAATTTCCTCACTACCTATAACAGCATCCATCTGACACATACTTTCCTCTCTTTTCTCCCTTTCCTTGTTTACTCTATTTATGTTTTCTTCCCTCTTTTCTTTATCCTTGCCCTTGTGAACTCCTATTTCCTCTTTCCTATCATCATCTCTGTCCATGTGACATAGTTCTTCTTCCCTTCTCTCCCCATCTCTATTCCTATTATGGTCATTAGATCCCCTGTTATCCCAGCTTCTGGTCCTGTTATTATAATAGTTCCTTGTCCCAAAACGGACATCATTTGGAATAAATCTCAGTTTCCCTGATTCTGTCTCTGATTATCTCTCCCACTGTTATCCCCATTCATATTTACACCTTCCTCTCTTTGATTTCTCCTATCATTTTCCCATGTTTCCCTCTGGCTTCTATTATTCCAGTTGTCTGCTCTGTTATTGTTACCTCTCCAATTTTCATTTAAATTCCTCTCTCTATTGTGGTTTCCCTGGTTGTGACCCCCATTTCTACTGCCTCTGTTTTCGTTGTTGTTCACATGCTGTGTCCCCCTGAGCTGTCGTTCCATAACTAAACCCTGATCTATCCTTTCTACAACTTCTCAGCTGAACCTGTGGGATGGTGAATTAACTGCCAATGCAAATCTGCAGGTAACCTCCTACACAAAGTGGAAATTACTGCTAAAAGACTCAAAGGTGTATCTAAATGCACTAGTTTCTCAAGTTCCTCCTGACAAAATTCCTTCATGCTCTGTTTCCCTTTCACATAGTTTGGCCCCTTCAAGAATTCATTTTGTATCTTAACTTTCTTAGCCTCCCCCCAATACTTATTTAAAAACAACTTTTCAAACGCCTCAAAAGTAACAAATTTATCAGCACACTGATTTGCCCAAGTTTGAGCAGAACAGTCAAGCATTCTCTTTGCTAACTTCACTTTACACTGGTATGATATACCAGACACAAATTGGTCCTTGCATGCAGCCAAAAAATCTACTGGATGATATTTACCCACTCCTGAAAACTTTCTGCCATTAGGTGTCTGCACCATGGACCAATTAGTGTTTCCTGATGCAGTACACAATTCTAGATTATTTATTCTAATGTTCACCTTCTCAATCTCAGTATTGTTTACTGTCACTACTTGTTCTGTGTTTTTCCTAAAGTTACATTCTGTATTCTCTAACTTTCCTGACAACAAAGTTTTTGTTTCCTCAATACCTGCCACCATCCTCTTGTCAACCTCAGCCAATGCCTGCATAGTGCCCTCATTCATGTGATTACATATTTGTTTCACAGCATCTAACTTGCCTCCTACCTCAGTCTCAATAGCAGCAATTCTGGCATGTATCTCCTTTTCCCTATTTTCAAACCGTTCTGTTAGACTTCCTATCTTTTTGTCAATGTCTGTGATTATTTCTGCCTTTAATCCAAACATTGAATTTTGTAGTGCCCCAATGTCTGCCTTGAAGTCTGCTTTCAATTCTGATTTTACAGTTCCTATTTCTGATTTTACAGTTCCTATTTCTGATCTTAAATCTGAGTTTGAATTTTCTATTAATGATTCTAAATTTGAGTTTGAATTTTCTATTTTTGGTCTAACTTTGAGCTAAAACTCGCTAACATGGCTGCGATCATCTCCGGTGTCAACAACATTCCCCACAGTATTTACCCTCTCTGGACTTTCTGGTATGCTACACTCTGAATCTACGTCGCTTGGCGACTTTTTAAAAACGTGCTCCATTTTCTGTGCCACAAAAAAGCTTGATCAACACACAAGAATTTATAGCGCCAGCTGCTTTACTTATCTTTTAATCCAGAAGTTGTTGCAACGAGCTGCGACGTCCCCAACGCTCGCTGCGTCTGTTGTAGAAGCTGTGGCTGGAATATGTCCTCACTACATCCCTTATCCTTTGTAGAATCGAAGCTGATGGGTCCTGACGCTTCGCTGACGACTTGCGAAGTCCCCACGATCACTGCCGTCCGTTGCAGAAGATGAAATTTGAGTGCGTGGATCCCGCGCGCCGCCGCTCACTGCTGCCGGGCCGATGCGCCGTCGATCGCCGGTTACGGATGCCCGCGTCCAAACTCTGCCACCCACCAACCGTCATTAAACGCGCGACGCGTTCGCGTATCGTCCACGATTATGCTAATTGTTTTGTCCACTATCACTGTCCTACGCACACCCTACTTCTCTGTCCGAGCAAAACCGGTGTGAATTTATTCCGCTCTCTGCTGCCAGCCGCCACACACACTTGGAACTGTCTGTCGCGTCCGCACACTTGTTTGCAACTGTTCGTAACTGTTCACTGTCCTATACACACCCTAATCTCTCCGTCCGAGCAAGTCCAAGGTGAACTTATCCCGTAACGAGCCTCCAAATGCGAGTACGAAGGTCGGGGTGAGAGTTTAAAATAGGGAAAGATTAATTTTTAAAACTCACAACCACCAACTGCGAACCAAATTCCTAAACATGCAAAAACACTGGATCTGTGATTGCTACTGTTTGACTCGTTTTCTAGGGGATGATATCACACGTTCGCAGCTTTCCTTCCCTGCATATGATTAACAAAAAAATTCATAATAAAGTCAAGTTCATGAGAGAAAAGTGTGTACTAACTACTATTTTTGAAAACACGTAAAAGTTCACTTTATGTTGTTTATTTCACAATATTAGAACCCTGTGGCTGATACGTCTGTACGTCAACACATTTATAAAATAAGCTCGTGAGCCCCCAGACAAATTGTTTTCACACCATCTGCCTGTCTCAAACACCGTTTATGTTCATACCTATGTGACGACACGTGTTACATTAACAAATCACAGTCACTTTAATTCAATGCAATGCACACCTTGTTCCACCGGCTAAATATTCACAAACACACAGTAGCACTCGATTCAACTTGGTGCAGTCTACGACGAGCAACCACACGTGGCGACTGCCACACACAAATCTATAGTCCTATAGTCTCCACCTAGAGAACCACATCCCGGCCAGCTACCCCACGTGCTCAGGAAACCTCACTTCCTGCCCTCGTGCGCGCGCATGCCAAAAGCTCAACTGCTGGGGTTTTTTCCCCTACGTCATCAACTTCCCCATGTGAGCTGTTCTAACCGATTTGCCAACGTACAGCGCTCAGCCAATACATTTCTAAAACTTTACTTAAAATCAAAATAATTACACTACACATTAAATAAATTGTCTTCTTAGGTTTTTATATTGGTATAAACATCCTTTGTACTATTTATCATAATCGTGCAATTTCTTATGTCACAGATAAGTGATTTAACTGAATACTTCAAGATAAAATACACAAGATTAATTGAAAATAAAATGAGAAATAGTTAATATATTATTTTTATAAACAAACATTGCAATGCAAGTTGTGTAACTGTCTTGTATTCATTGATAATTTATTACTTTTCATTGTCAATTGAACATATTACGCCAATGTGACTATATCAGCTAATGTATTGTTTATTTATCAACAGGCTATTTTGTAATGAGGGCCTTAAAGGTTCCTAACTGCATCGTATTACTTCAAATGCAAGTAGTATTAGAATATTGTATTTCACGCTGTGCACTGCACTCCACCTGGCACTCGCCATTGTCCCTCTCCCCTCACCGGAAACGAAAACTGGAAAATCCTAAGCTGGAACAAGCCACCAATGTCAGCCTGCTCGCTGGCCTCCCGTCAGCTACAAGCACACAGCAAATCTCAACGTGGAGAAATTCTACCTATGGCCTAACTATAAATGTTGTCACCCAACTGCGTACATACATTGCTACCATAATTAATAAGATTAAAATTGTGTAACATTTAGTGCATTGGCATGGTCAATATTTGCAGTGAACTTCATACTGTTTAATTATCAAATGCCATTAATTTACCAGTATTTATATTGGGCGGTAATCTTACAGCCAGCAGATGAATGAATTCATTTTGACTTTCCGATGATAGGTATTACACAGTTCTCGGCATTCCGGTGACATTTTTAAGATAATTTGGTAGTAGTGGATCAAACTGAGCTACAAGTTTAAGTGAAGATAATACGTTTCCGACATTATACCGTCTTGAAGTGCTAGATTTTCGGCATGAGCACACAGAGGAAGAATTTACATAATCATATACCTCATGAAATATATATATTGTTAGCGTTCTTTTTCGGACTGTATAAGTGTCGTCATTGAGGCAAAGATTCCCTTTTAATTATTTAACCTTATTTCCGTTCCTGTCCAAACTTTAAAGGACTTTCGACTATATGGACTTCTTTCACAACTAATCCATTTATTTTTCTTGCTTCATTTATTAAAAACAGATGCAGTTACGGAAGATATGGTAAACGGTAAGCAACAAAAGCAGTACTATGCATTATTTTTTGATGACTACAGTCATCAAGATTGGTTAACGTAGGTTCCTTCATCACTGACCTGTCGAGAAAACCAAGATTTAGACGCTCTGCTCGAGATGCTGCCGATGTAGAAAGCATTCTTTCTGAAATATGCGTGGTCCAGGAATAATCATTTGTGCGAAGTTGATTCGATATGGTTGGAAGCTAAGTGGGAGAATTTTAAATAAGCAATGGCTTGTAACTCTAGAACGTCTGGAATTACAGAGAGTGATTTTATTTCATTTTCTGTACTGTATGGATATGGATTTGGAACTTCAGATACATTGTGCCTCCACATTCATCATCTTTAATGTGTTGTACTTGTTATACTGTGCTAGCAGCAATGGAGTACAACCTAAATCTGATTCTGACTCTGCTTTTACTTCTCCATCCTTTTACCTTCTAGAGGTTTCTTAATTTTTTTTTATTTTTTATTTTTACTTTTTTTATTTATTTATTTATTTATTTATTTATTTTTTTTTTTTTGCTAAATATGATTCCCCTGTTCTTCTGGATTTCTGTGTTCATTTATCTGCGTTTCTTTAGCTGCGGCTCCGAAAACGTCGATCTTTTTACATCCATTTCTTGAAAATGACACCACTTATCAACTTCCAACAAGCTTCACGCATAATTTCTAAATTTTACGAAGCATTTTCTCGCTGACAATCGTCACAAATGGTGAAATGAAAATAAGTTTTCACTTACTACTGTTTCTCGTTCCTTGCAATCAAACTTAAAAATCAGGCATGACGTTCAAATTTATTACTGCTTTACTACTTATTCTGTTCGCAACAAACTTTGCACCCAATATTCATGTATACCAGTGAATGTATCCGGTAGAATGTACTATTGTACGACACATAGTTCACGAGAAATTTCTTTAGTGTGACTAAGTTTCTCCGTTTAAAGCCCGTATGTTTATCGCCAATTCCAGAGGTTTTGCTTCAGTTAATAATGTGCGGGTAGCGTCTTTGACGCCTACCCTTCCAAAAATAGCAATCCCTACATTGTGGTCAATTCTGTAAGTGACTTTTTTTTTCCTTTATTGTTATTTCTATTCCGACGTTCGTCGGCGGGCTGGCAGCAGCATAAGGCGCTGCTCTTCAGCCGAGAGTGCAGACATATGGCAATGTGTGAAAAATGAACAATGTCATGAAGTTAAAAACAATGAGCATTAAAACATGGTACGATGAAACATGGAAGATTTACATACTGGACATCGGAGACACTAATGCAGACTTAAAACACAGGAATACGAGAGACTGATACATAAACAGTTAAAAACAGTCTGTGCCACGGTGGCGATAAAATAACATTGAGGAACAACACTGGACACACGAAGAGTTTACACGACGATACACGTGTTGTGACGCACTGGAGATATACACACGGAGACGATGAAGCACTGGACACTGGAAGACATCGGCGTTAAAATGTGTCATTGTAGGCCCCGCAGGGCAAGGAGAGGGGGAAGCGAGGGAGCGCGGGGGAAGGTAGAAAAGAGAGAGAGAGAGAGGGGGGAGAAGGGAGGGAGGAGGAACGATAGGCGCGTTTGAGACTCCTGGTGGGGAATGGATGGGGGGGGGAAGCCAAGCGGGGAAGGGGAGAAGGAGGGGACGGGGAGAGGGGGCCGCTAAGTCTACAGGGAAGGGATCAAAGCTGATAGGAGGGGTATATGTCGGGACGAAGGGCGTCATCCGGTAGGGGAAGGGAGCGGAAGTTGCCTTGGGAGAGGATATGTAAAGTGTGCAGGTGGAGAGAGGGAGGAATGCAGTGGTGGAGGCGTGGCAGAGGCCCAGGGGCGGTGAGGATGGGGTAAACTAGCGGATGGCGGGAATCGAGTTTACGGGTGACATACAGGAGGCGGAGGTGTTCAAGATGTTGAAGGAGGTGAGGAAAGGGGATGAGATCGTAGAGGATCCGCGTGGGGAAAGGAAGGCGGATACGGTAGGCGAGGCGGAGGGCGTGGCGTTCAAGGACTTGGAGGGTGTGATAAAAGGTGGGAGGAGCAGATACCCAGGCAGGGTAGAAGGAACAGAGGATGGGGCGCATGATGGATTTGTATGTGTGGAGGACGGTGGAAGGGCGTAATCCCCACGTCCGGCCAGTGAGCAGTTTGAGGAGGTTGAGGCGGGACATGGCTTTTTCACGGATGGATTTCAGATGGGGGGTCCAGGTAAGGTGTCGGTCGAGGGTGAGGCCCAGATACTTAATGGTGTTAGTGTGGCGGATGGGACGGTCGTGGAGGGTGATGTAGAGATCGGGGATGCGGAAGGAGCGGGTGGTACGACCTATAATGATCGCCTGGGATTTGTCAGGGTTGACGGAGAGGAGCCACCGGTTGCACCATGCAGCGAACGCGGTGAGGTGAGACTGGAGCAAAACCTGGGATCGGGCAAGGGAGGGGGCAAGGGCTAGGAAGGCGGTGTCATCAGCATACTGTAGGAGATGGACGGGAGGCTGAGGTTGGGGCATGTCGGCGGAGTAGATAAGGTACAGGAGAGGGGAGAGGACAGATCCTTGGGGTACCCCGGCAGAGGGGTAAAACAAACGGGAGTCGGAATTGCAGACAGTGACATAGGACGGGCGATTGGTGAGAAAGGATGCAATGAGGCGGACATTGTTAATAGGAAGGGCATAGAGTTGGAGTTTGAAAAGGAGGCCGGAATGCCAGACACGGTCGTAGGCTTTTTTCTATATCTAGGGACACAAATATGGCGGAGCGACGGGAATTGAGCTGGACGGATAAGAGGTGGATGAGGCGAAGGAGCTGGTCGTCGGCAGAGAAGGATGGTCGGAAGCCACATTGAGAAGAAGGAAGGAGCTGGTGCTGTCGGAGGTGTTGGTGGATACGACGGGAAATGATGGATTCAAGGACCTTGCTAAACACGGAGGTGAGACTGATGGGACGATAGGAAGAGGCTTGGGATGGGGGCTTGTTGGGTTTGGGGAACATGAGGATGCGGGAGATTTTCCACAGGCGAGGATAGAAACCGGTATAGAGGATAGTGTTGTAGAGGGTGGCAAGGACAGTGTGGAAGGAGAGGGGACAGGCACGGAGGTGCCTGTAGGTGAGCCGGTCGTGACCGGGAGCGGTGTTGCGTTTGGTGTGAAGTGTAGCTATGATGTCGTGTGCTGTGATGGGTGTGTTTAAGTCGGAGGGAGGAATGTGCCCCAAGTACTGGAAGCCGGGGGCGAGCGGGGGAGAAGAGGTGTCGGTACGCTCATGGACATCGGGAAAGAGGGAGTAATCAAAATGAGGATTATCAGGAAGGGAGAAAACGTCGGAAAGTTAGGAGGCAAAGTGTTCCGCCTTACTGGCATTGTCGGGAAAGGGATGGTTATCATGGAGAAGCGGGTAGTAGGGGGAGGGGTGACGGCCAGTAAGGCGACTGAAGGCCTTCCAGTACTTTGAGGAGTTGATGGGGAGAGTGGCGTTAAGGCGGGTGCATGTCTGCCGCCAGTCCCGGCGTTTTTTCGCGGACAAAAGGTCCTAATGTGACGTTGGATTTGCCGGTGGCGTATAAGTGTGTCCCGGTCCCGGGTACGGAGGTACGAGCGGTAGAGGCGTCGGGATTCTCGGAGGAGGAGGACGGCCTGTGGAGGCAGGGTAGGACTGTGTGGGTATATTGCCTTGGTAGGGATGTGGGCTTCAACCGCGTTAGCAAGGGTTTGCTGGAAAAAGGTGGAGGCATGTTCAATATCTTCGGGTGTGCGGAGGGGAAGGGGGTGGCTTTCGACCGAGGTATCTATGGAGCGACCGTAGGCATTCCAGTCGGCACGGGAGTAGTCATGAATGAGTTTGGGAGGAGGTCTAGGACGGGGAGCTCGGGCAGGGCGGGGGCGGTGGTCAAGGGTGAGTAGGACAGGGGCGTGGTCACTGCCTATAAGGTCAAGGACGTCTGCCGTGATACGCCCAAGGAGGTTGGGAGACGCCAAGACGACGTCAGGGGTGGTATTGCTTTCGGGGCGAGTCGGGCGAGGGAGGGGCAGGATTCCGCCCCGGAGCGAGGTGGTGACAAACTGATGCCACCGCCGGAGATCAGCAGGCGGACGGGAAGACAGGTTTAGGTCTGCGGCGACCACATAGGTCGTGTAGGTGCGGTCAACGTGAGAGAGGAAGTCATATGGGAGAGGAGAGGTGCTGCGGACGTAGATGGTGGCGAGGGTGACGGTGAGGGATGGGAGGAAGAGACTGAGGATTAAATGTTCTGTAGGATCATTGAGGAGCGGGTGTAGCCAGACAGGGTGGTGGCGGAGATGGCCGATCGCCACTCCGCCTCTGGCCAAGGAAGGGGGACCATCAGTGCGATGAAGGAGGTAAGGAGCGGTACTGACGGGACGACGGGGTTGGAGGAAGGTTTCATTCAGGAGGAAGGCGTCCACGCGGTGATGGAAAAGGGTATGCATGAAGAGGTGCTTGTTGGCTGGGAGAGACCGGACATTATGGTAGTAAGTGACTGCAACTGCTTGGTAGAAATAGACAGCTTACGAAAAGCAAAGAGCGAGAAGACATGTATAACTGTAACAAAATATGTGACAAAAATACGCTCGTCCATATTTTAGGAGGAATAATTTACTACGTAACTGACTTCAACGACAAAATTACACTAAGCGTCTTTTTTCTAGGTTTTTTTTTTTTTTTTTTCCTTGGAAATGTTACGTGGACAGATTGTGATATTGCTACCTGGCTAGTTAAGCCAGGTTGTTGTCTGCTAGATGGCAGCAGGCGTTTCCTCATGCGCCGTCGCGTCACGGCTTTTTAAGTCGATTGCCGGCCGCGGTGGCCGAGCGGTGTGCGGAGCTCGTCACGTTCTGCGCAAAAGCGAGAAGACATGTGTAACTGCAACAAAACATGTGACAAAAATACGCTCGTCCATATTTCAGGAGGAATTATTTACTACGTAACTGACTTCAACGACAAAATTACGCTATGCGTATTTTTTTAGGTTTTTTCCTTGGAAATGTTACGTGTACAGATTGTGATGTGCTACCTGGTTAGTTATGTATGTATTGCTTGTTGTCTGCTAGATGGCAGCAGGCGTTTGCTCATGCGCCGTCGCGTCACGGCTTTTCAAATCAATTGCCGGCCGCGGTGGCCGACCGGTGTGCGGAGCGCCAGTCACGTTCTGCGCGGCCACTACGGTCGGGGGTTCGAATCCCCCCTCGGGCATGAATATTTGTGCCGTCCTTAGTATTAGCTAGTTCATAAGTAGTTTGTACGTTTAGGGACTGATGACCCCGTAGTTAAGTCCCATTAGCTCTGCAAACATTTGAACAAATCAATTCGTCCCTGTCAGATGCTGGAGATAGATGCTACAGGCCCCGTACTGCCCATGATTTCAGAAAAACAACAGTATCTACTTGAAAAATAAAGACACCAGTTATAATTAGGTGCGTAAGGTTGTGTAGAATTTTTAAACATATTTAAGAATGTTTGTTGTAGTTCTGCTTAATTAAATACCAGCTTACATGCTCGTGCTTCGCAACGGTTTTTAAAGAAGGGCCTGTGGGTATCATAGCTTTTTTGGTTTTCGGACATCAGTCAGTTTTAAACACAACTTACCTGTAAATCCGGCGTTGCCCGGGTATTTATTTATTTCATACTCTCGTAGTCCACCTCCCCTTCCCTCCTGTCTCTGCATCCATCTCTTCCCATCTCTCTGTTCGTTTCCACCTTTCCCTCTCTCGGCAAAGTTTTTTAAGGTTACCCTCTGTCACGTACCATATACCAACATTCACGTACCCAGTGACTTAGTTTAAAGGTCATGTGTGCAAAAATTAATCAATATCGAAGCAAAACTACGTATTTTGTCAAAGTCCATACATTAAGTACTCTCCATCATGCAACGACCGAAATTTTATACAGACAGTGATATTCCTCTTAAGCTCAGATATGCAAAATTTCATCAATATCGAAAAAAACCTACAGATTTGTATGCAATAAAAACAGGGTCACATTGAAAAACGCACTCGTTGTTCTCAAATTTTACAGGTTTAATTCATATAACCTTTGTTCTGAGAATAACGAAAACAACCCAAAAAGATCTGAAAATCGGTCGAGCTGTTCTCAAGTTATGGCACGAACAAGGTATTTAGGCATACATTTTTATGTTGCAAGATACCCTCCCCCATGCATCGTGTGAAGCTTTAGGTATACGCTGACCTTTATCTTGTATTGAAGGTCAAGCTTGCAAAATTTCGCGAAGATCAGAATGAAACTGTAGATATCGTCAGTCTGTAGTTAAAGTATCCTCCCCCATGCATCTTAATTGTGTGTCGTCGCAAAATACTTTCTTCGCGCCGGCCGCGGTGGCCGAGGGGACTGAGGCGCTTCAGTCACGGTCTGCACGGCCACTACGGTCGGGGGTTTGAATCCCCCCTCGGGCATGGATATTTGTGCCGTTCTAGTTCGTAAGTAGTTCATAAGTAGTTTGTAAGTTTAGGGACTGATGACCCCGTAGTTAAGTCCCATAGACACTACAAACATTTGAACTTTCTTCGCTGACGTCTTCCCCCTATAAACTATATACCGGAAAAATTTCAGCTTCATAGGTGCATTAGTTTTTGAGTTTCGTGTTTAGTCAGTGAGTGGGTGAGTGCGTGACTGACCTTTCGCTTTATTTATACAATACCTCCTGAATTGTGTCTCCTACAAAAAATTTATTTGCCAGATTTGTAGAGTGGAATATTAGGAAAGAGACTACGAAATGTGGGAGTTGGTAGTAAAGACGTAGTAAATTACAATCTCATGCTTATTAGGACGAATTTTCATGCATTTGATTGTCTTTGACGTCATACATCTGACCTATGTCGTAATACGATATTATTTCGGAGGTACGTCCAGTGGTGAATATGTAAGATGTCTGCAAAATACGTCGCGAACAGAGACAGTAGGGAAGACGCAATAAATCAAATCGTCATGCCTGATGAGGCGGGTTTTGATTATCCTAATTGTTTATCACACCATATCTTATGAACTTTGTGTCGTAATATGACAAAATTTTGAACGTACATTCAGTGGTATGTGTGTATACTGTCTGTAAGATTTCTCACGAATATAAATAATAGTGTACGAGTAATAAATTGCAGCCAGCCGCGGTGACCGAGGGGACTGCGGCGCGCCAGTCACAGTCTGCACGACCACTACGGTCGGGGTTTCGAATCCCCCCCCCCCCCCCCCCGGGCATGGATATTAGTGCCGTCGTTAGTGTTAGCTAGTTCATAAGTAGCTTGTAAGTTTAGGGACTAATGACCCCGTAGTTAAGTCCCATAAGCTATACAAACATTTGAACATTTTTTGTAAGCGAGAAAAAGTTTCCCAAAGGTTTAAAATTATGTTTAAAGTTTGTTGC
This sequence comes from Locusta migratoria, assembly GCA_026315105.1. Classification (NCBI taxonomy): domain Eukaryota; kingdom Metazoa; phylum Arthropoda; class Insecta; order Orthoptera; family Acrididae; genus Locusta; species Locusta migratoria. The sequence continues at coordinate 74,393,624 of CM048755.1, read as the reverse complement.
TAGTCGCTAAGTGCTGTCCTCCACAAATAGTGGACTGATAAAATCAAAAAAATTTAGGGTTTTAACGTCCCGTCGACAGCGTGGTCATTAGAGACGGATTTTTGTGTAAGGATGGGGGATGGAAATCTGCAGTGCTCTTTGAAAGGAACCATCCCGGCCTTTACCTGGAGTGATTTAGGGAAATCACGGAAAACCTAAATCTGGATGGCCGGAGGAGGATTTGAACCACCATCCTTCCGAATACGAGTCCACTGTGTTACCACTGCGCCACCTCGCTCGGTCGATAAAATCACAGTATCACGTGCCGCAAGACGGGGAAGTTTTTATTGTTTATGACGTCATATCTCCTGAAATATCGGTCCTATCGCAAAATCGTTTCTTAGCTGACGTCTACTACCTACAAACTACATTCCTGTCAAATTTGAGCTTCATAGGTGAAGTAGTTTTCGAGATTTCGTGTTTAGTCAGTGAGTGAGTGCATGAATGAGTGTCCTTTCGCTTTTATATAAACATATATAATATGCCGGTGACGGGCAATGATCCTTTCGTTTGGGGGAGGGGTGGGCAAGTTTGTGGCCCTTACTCTAACGGGAATTAGTTTCAAATCTACGAGTTTGAGTACTATGGGCAGGGTAAAGCTGGGAAATTGTATCTGACGGGAGGCGTGCTTAGGTAGTCCTTGCAGGTGCGGTCATCACTGTGCCCAAGTGGTGTAGTTGTCAGCAGAACTGCCTAGAAAGTAGGAGACCTGGGTTCGAGCCCCGGCTGGGTACACATTTTCAGCTTTGTCAATTCGTAGTTGTTGTCATATATTCTATTAATAGTGTGTACGAAATGTGACACCTATCTGTGCTTTGTACCAGACAGAAATTGTTTCTACAATTTTCACAATGTATAAATTCTGTAGTGATGTAATTGCAAAGCAGTAACATTTTACCAACTGATGTATACCCAACCTTCCTAATGTTTTTCATTTCTTTTGTGTCCCAGCCTCGTCGCCACCTTTGTGTCTCGTTTCCGCCGGTTGTCGTGGGTGTCGGTGGCCGAGTAGAGAGAGACCGATACAGAAATAAAGGATGCACGCTTGTGCAGGTACGGAGGTGAGCAGCCAGTGGGACAGCAGAAACTAGAACACTAGGCTAAATTAGAAAAAGATATATATTTCGTGGAGTCTTGGTAATACTTAACTTTTACATTGTTCTTGACTACAGAATGCTGATTCATAGTTTAGATAGAGGCCTGCCTACTGATGATTCCTAGTGCCTATGCGACAGCCAAGTCTTAACTGGTGCCTATCTAATTCCCAAGTGGCAGATGCAGCAGTCGTGGCCACGAGCGGAGTTGCAGCAAAGGGCGCTCGTGGCTGACGCCGTAAGAACGCCGCGCCGTGCGTGCATGGCGGCGCGCGGCGAAAGTACGTGGCACGCACTTCATACTTGTACGACACCACAATTTTCTTAAATAAATACATTTTACTATAACGTCTTAATTTGCTGATGTTCCATAAATTTTGAACGCTATTCCCCCAAAATTTAGTTCTTTGTACTAAGTAATACGTAAGTACTCGCAACATCCGTATTTGCGCAATGTATATTTAAATATACAGAGTGATATTTTCCAAAACAGATATTCTATAAAGTTTATGATCATCTATTTTCCATCCAAGGCCACCATGTCGTACAATTCCAATGTTGTTACTGGAAACTTCTTACTTTGCAGTTAAGTAATTTGTAAGTCTAGGGACTAATGACCACAGCAATTTGGTTCCCATAGCCTTACAAACATTTGAAATCCTTGTAAACACTGTCCAAAAACTGGACGTACTATACGAATCTCGTCAAACTTCGTGCCGTCTCCCAAATTTAAACAATGTTGCGGGACCGCTGACTGTTTGGGTTGTAGGAACTTCATGTGACGGCGATGTTGAACACATCAATCTTTTCCACACTCGCATGGAATCGTCTACACACCTGGTTTTCTAAGTCCCAGGTTACCTTTAACGGCTCCCAGAAGTGCCTAGGATTGTGCATTCCCGTAATCCCACTGTTAGTAACCGATTGGTAACAGTTCGTGTTGACACTTCTGGACTAACAAACATTACCTGTGCTGTGGAATATCTGTACGATCTGCCACTTCTGCCCTTATAATACGACGCATTTGGAAGACGTCTGTGGAGCATGGACGTTCGGAACCTCAACTACGGGTGTGAGAATGTTCACGTGTCCATTACAACCAGCATCGGCGCACGATTGATGCAACCACGTGCACCTTCTACATCTACATCTACATCTACATACATACTCCGCAATTCACCGTAAGGTGCGTGGCGGAGGGTACACTGTACCACTACTAGGCATTTCCTTTCCTATTCCACTCCCAAATTGAACGAGGAAAAAAAGAATGCCTATATGCCTCCGTACGAGCCCTAATTTCTCTTATCATGTCTTTGTGATCTTTACGCGAAATGTAAGTAGGCGGCAGCAAGATCGTATTACACTCAGCTTCAAATTCCGGCCCTCTTAATTTACTTAACAGAAATTCACGAAAAGAACGTCGACGAAAAGAACGTCGTCTTTCTTCCAGCGATCCCCAATTGAGTTGCCGGAGCATTTCCGTGACACTCGCGCATTGGTCGAACCTACCGGTAACAAATCTAGCTGATCGCCTCTGAACCGCCTCTGTCTTCCTTGAAACCGATCTGCTGCGGGTCCCAAATACTTGAGCAATACTCAAGACGTGGTCGTACAAGCGTTTTATACGCGGTCTCCTTTACAGGTGAAGTACATCTTCCCAAAATTCTCCCAATAAACCGAAGTCGGCTGTCCGCCTTACTCACAACTCTCCTTACATGCTCGTTCCATTTCATATCGCTGTGCAATGTTACGCCTAGATATTTGAACGACGCGACAGCATCAAGAAGCTCACTACTAATGCTGTATTCGAACATTATAGGATTGTTTTTTCTACTCATGCGCATCACCTTACATTTTTCTACATTGAGAGCTAGCTGCCATTTTCGCACCAACTAGAAATTTTGTCGAAGTCAACCTGTATGCTATTACAGTCAGTTACAGACGACACCCTCCCATACACCACAGCATCATCAGCAAACAGCCGCAAATTACAAGTTAGTCTGTCCATCAGATCATTTATATAGATAGAAAATAATAGCGGTCCTATCACACTCCCCTGGGGCACGCCTGACGATACACTCGTCTCTGATGAACACTCGCCGTCGAGAACAACGTACTGCGTTCTATTACCTAGGAAGTCTTCCAGCCAGTCACAGATCTGTGAACCTATTCCATAAGCTCGTATCTTCGTTAGCCCTTCGTTGCCTTGTGTGGCAATTCTCCGAAAGAACCATCTGGCCAGTCGAAAGGGCACAATTTGACCGCTTTCAAACTCGCTCAGTTGGCTATAGGAAGTACGCTGGGGCGCAGATAAAACTTTCCTCTGGGGGAGGGGGGGGGGGGGTTCAGAGCCAGAGCTATATTGAGGTGCCCTCCCACAGTTGATATGTGCCACAGCTGTGACGCCGCCATGGCCCCCACATTCGAATGCGGGCCCTGGACCCAGGGTCAGAGACGGGCCCTCCCCCCTGTCTTCTGTTACTGTTGTGTGCAGCAGTTTATAACTGCAGGTTTATATCTTAATCATGCTCTTTTTAGAATGTACTTTAACTTGGTATAATGAGGTATGAATTTGATACGGTAAGCTTCATTTATAAAATTATTGTACTTAGAATTCAGACTTTACTTACAAGGGCCACAGTAGGCTCGTAGTCAGAATTTGGTTTCGGGGAGGGGGGAGGGAATCAGCCAATTATCACATATATACTAACTTGTGAAGCTTTACAACATAAACTGAACTAAAGGCGCAGATGTATTTCAATAGAAAATATTACATTTTACTCAATACAAAACCCGAAGGAGCAACTTCAGTATACTTTTGAATTACTTTACCAGAAATTAGGTGAATATTGAGACTTTTAGGAGGGGAGCGGGCGGGACTGATTTCCCCCCCCCCCCCTCCAAGGGCTACGACCCTGGGCCGTAGTAAGCTCTAGTTTAGCTTAACAGAACACTTGTTCGCAGTTCTAACAGACGCTGCGCTAGGTAAGGCGGAATTGCTGTACACACATGAAAAGCCGGCCGCGGTGGCCGAGGGGACTGAGGCGCTCCAGTCACGGTCTGCACGGCTACTACGGTCGGAGGTTCGAATCCCCCCTCGGGCATCGATATTTGTGCCGTCCTTAGTCTTAGTTAGTTCGTAAGTAGTTTGTAAGTTTAGGGACTGATGACCCCGTAGTTAAGTCCCATAAGCTTAACAAACATTTGAACATTTGAACACATGAAAATCTCATCTTCGCAGGAAGTTGGCGAAAAGAATAATAAATCTGTCACTACATTACACCGAAAGCTGATCCATCAATTCATTTTCAAGCCACGCCAGAAGTAACGTCGAACTGCTGCGTCAACGAAATGACTTGAGAACGAATCCGTAAGCGGTATGACAGAGTAAAATGGGCGAACGAACTAATTATATCATGTTTTTATAGCTGCTGTCTAATCTACTTGGCATTTAATACTACAAGGATCGCATGAAAGCTACTATGTATAAGAACCTCTGGGGCCTAATTGGCCCCATGCAATTTTATTGCTTATACGACTTGCTTGTGAAAGATAATTCAGTATAACCATTATATGATTTTATTGATTTTTAACAATGCAAGGTCCAGATTGGAACGTTGTTAATAAGTGGATAGCTAGCAACTCACCATAAAGATGATCGCTGAGCTGCCAACAAACTCATATTCACATCCATACAACTTGTAAATTTTCGATCATGACCGTCGTCAGAAAAGATCACACTCACACAACCAGTCACTCAGGATAACTCATCCATACAATACATGACCGCCATCCCCAGCTACCCTACCACAATCAGTGTTGGAATATATGGCTTTGTTGTCGCATATTCAAACAACAAGGAGACAACATTTGGTTTTATTTCATACACAGTATTACAAAGAAACATGCCGAAACGACAGAGAAACGCTACGAGGGGCCAAATTGGCCCTGCGGTTCTTCTAGGTAGTAATCTTAATATTTAGGAATCTATTTGAAGTAGAACATTCTAAAAGAGGGTGCACAATACTTTATATAAAAGGTGAAATAATCACAGAAGTAGCCGGCCGCGGTGGCCGAGGTGACTGAGGCGCTTCAGTCACGGTCAGCACGGTCACTACGGTCGGGGGTTCGAATCCCCCCTCGGGCATGGATATTTGTGCCGTCCTAGTTAGTAAGTAGTTCATAAGTAGTTTGTAAGTTTAGGGACTGATGACCCCGTAGTTAAGTCCCATAAGCTTAACAAACATTTGAACATTTTTTGAATCACAGAAGTCAACTCATTTCATTTAACGCTTTGATCAGGACACATTGGGAAAATTGGTGAAGGGGCCATTTCGGCCTCTCGATCCTTCCAGTACAAAATGATTGTTAAATGGCGTAAAACGTGTTAAGTTGTACTTTTCAGAATACCTGGTAGATTAATTTCGTATCGCCTCCGTTTATCTTTCTTCTGCATTTAATCACGACAGTATTACCGCCCGGATAGTTCACAAATTGGCTTTCCAAATTGTAATGTATGTGTTCAAATATGCACAAAATGTGGGAAATTTACGCTAAAACTAGGAAAAAATTCAACAAAATGTACCAATATGAGCTTGAAAACAACGAACTTGTACCTAATGTTCAAATGTTTGTTAAGCTTATGAGACTTAACTACGGGGTCATCAGTCCCTAAACTTACAAACTACTTATGAACTACTTACGAACTAGGACGGCACAAATATCCATGCCCGAGGGGGGATTCGAACCCCCGACCGTAGTGGCCGTGCTGACCGTGACTGGAGCGCCTCAGTCACCTCGGCCACCGCGGCCGGCGAACTTGTACCTAAAACTAACACAACATAAAACTGGAGAAAAAGGAATGTAACAATGTATTAGGTGTTTTTAATATTACAGTGACACTAAAACTATTCTATATTTATATTGTTTATGGCTTTATAGTAAACTGGTAAATATTTTTCCAAATTTTTAAGAAAGGCATTCCTAACATCTTGTATAAGATTTTTCGTATATTTCTGGAGTCGCCTCTGGCTGACGAAATAGAAATTAATTGTTGCAATATCCGCGATCGTAATGTTTGATGTAGTGTTTCTATAAGTTGATAATAATTTCACGGCAAATATGAATATGCAGACATTTTCATCTAATAACAACAGTTTACTTACAAATTATTCTTAGAAACGGAGGGAACTACAGATGTACCGGCTGAGGACACTACCCACTGTTGTGGGCCTAAAGCGCCGCAAAAAGGCGGACTGCGCCTGTCGGCGACATCAAACATTTCTGCTGTTTCGACACGAATCGGCGGCCGATTGGGAAACAAATCGAAATGTGTATTGTCGCTGGTTCACGTTAAGGAAGACTGCCGTGTTATGCAACAGTACTGTCCCGTTAAAGGAAAAGTGGAGACAACAATAAAGGTGCTCTCGATGGCGGGATTAATGTCAAAACATCATGGTAATATTCTAAATTCGATTTTTTTTCTTTTACTAGGAAATAAAGCTCTTCGTAAAATTGTGCCGCCGGCCGCGGTGGCCGAGGGGACTGAGGCGCTTCAGTCACGGTCTGCACGGCCACTACGGTCGGGGGTTCGAATCCCCCCTCAGGCATGGATATTTGTGCCGTCCTAGTTCGTAAGTAGTTCATAAGTAGTTTGTAAGTTTAGGGACTGATGACCCCGTAGTTAAGTCCCATAAGCTTTACAAACATTTGAACATTTTTTGAAAATAGTGCCAAATTTCGAACGCTATCATGGCGGAGCCGCCTCTATTTCGAGTCCCCCGGCGGCCACGATCAGTGTTGCCAGACGTGGGGAATTTTCCCTACACGTAGGTACTTTTAAACATTAAAATCATGTAGGGAATTTTCATCCAAAAGTCCCCAACGGGTAGGTACTTTGGTAAAATTTTACAATCGCCGACATCTGCCTAGCGGGTAATGTTGGCAACAGAACAGTTGTCAGCACGCGGGAATGAAGCCGACAAATTTTGGCAAAGTTTGAAGCAGCCAATGATATTTTAGGCGGCATAGTTGTTTTCTGTTCATAGTAAAGAATATTAATTGATGCGAAATATGTTTCCAATGTATATCAGTGGAATGGAGAGTCGGTTTGCAAATAGTCTTAGAAAATGTCAGCACAAGAAAAATTCATTGTTTCCATGAACGAAAGACGTTTTATTACCTTGACTAGACTTATTTATTTACGTCAGGATGATATACTAGTTAGTACTTGTAAATGAGAAGATGCTGACAAGAAAACGCTAAAACATTTGCGACAACCAACGTTACAATGAACAATTCGTTGTCAACATAGCATTACTCTTTGAAAATCGAATCGTGTAGAGTGACCAACTTCCTTTTTTGTGCTGACTGTGAACTAAATAATTACTGCTGTTCCTACTCTATGGTTGATAGTGTCTCGATGTACCCTCTTGCGGTCAATAAATCAGTTATCCTCATGTAACAGAGCACTTGGAATTCGCGACATAATCTACACTTGATTCCATCAATCAGTAACGATCAGTCACTGGAAAAACATCTAGAAAGTGAAGCACGATGCCAAATATTTATTTTAAAGTTTTTGAAAATTGTAACATGTCACATTAATAACTTGTTAACGTCTGCTGGCCGGACTCCTGGATTCAGCCCCTCCCAGACCCAAATCCTGGCCACGACCCAGATGTAGGGGTATTAATGAGGTGGTAGGGAGGAAGTAGGGAAAACGTAGGTACAGTTTTGTGAGACTGTAGGTATTTTCTCTCTCTGTCATCTGGCAACACTGGCCACGGTACTTGCGATTGCCTTAATCCAGCGCTGAATCGTACAAAAATATCTAATTGTTCTACTTAGTAACAAAAAAAATTGTTTTAAGCTTTTCTCATAAATGTGCTGAGAACATTCATTGGATCCTTCTATGGTTGACAGGCTGCAGTCCTACTGAAAATGGTCTACATGGGTAGAATTTCAAAGAAGCTGTCAGTATCTGCTAAATCTGAAGGATACTTTGAGATGGGATTGGTGATTTTAACTTTTAGTTAATACCTTTTTAGGTCCACGAAAGCAAAAACTGGTGAAAATAGATGAAAAATTGTTCATAGCTCGCAAATATTGTTGTCAAGTTTTTTATTACAAAATTAAAAACAGGAAAGACGAAAGATGATCTGAATTAATTTGATGCTTACAGCTGAAGTTGTTCAGCTGTCCTTTCATTTGCATAAGGTTCTCTAGTGATAATCTCTGATGAAATGCCAACTGCCTCAGCAACTACCTTTTCTTCCATCAGAGTGATGTAATAATGTCTTCAAGTTAATCACCGGCATCGCTACGTTGAGGGAAATTCCCTTTTCTGTATAACGACTTGTCTGTGATCAATAGAGGTCGAGATATTGCGCCAAAATGCCTTTGAAAGCTCTCGAGCACATCTTGAGATCCAAATCAATATTTTTTGCTGACGGGGTTAATACACCTGGATCACGCTTCAAACTTTGAAGCTCGAAAGATGTTGCTTCAAAATTTGGAGGAGTATTTGTAGTATTTGATTGCAACAAGACTTAGACAAAGGGAAAAGTAGTATCAACAATTTCCATTGGCCAGCCCTAATATAGAAGAAAGAATAAAAAATCTCAACATTTCTAAAAAAAAAAAAAAAAAATCACATCATAATTCAGTTCAGCAGCATAAGCACCATCTCTGTTCAGTGGATGTACTCCACAAGGACAAAACACTGCATACTGTGTTAATACTAATGTGACCATATTTGCCGGCCGCGGTGGCCGAGGAGACTAAGGCGCTCCAGTCACGGTCTGCACGGCCACTACGGTCGGGGGTTCGAATTCCCCCCTCGGGCATGGATATTTGTGCCGTCCTAGTTCGTAAGTAGTTCATAAGTAGTTTGTAAGTTTAGGGACTGATGACCCCGTAGTTAAGTCCCATAGACTATACAAACATTTGAACATTTTTTGACCATATTTTCTAGATTTAAATTCGGGATATATTACAAATTTTGTATATATGTTACAGCCAAAGCCCGAAGAGCGGCCAGATCGCGAACTGGCCGGCCACTTCGCACTTTGGCCGGGTGGATTGGCCAGAGTCCGATTACTTGAATGAAGCGACGCATATCCGACTTTGACCAGCCAGTTCGCGACTTGGCCGGAGGTTCTTGGCCAGAACGCGATGTGACTGCACACATGTCGGGAGATCCCCGTCTAAATCGCACTGGGTGCTGTGATGTGGCAACAATGTACGGTAGTCACCACATGTCTCACTCTCGGTGTAAACTGTGCCGTGTACGTGGTAGCTGCTGCCTTTCGGAGAAGGCTGCCTTTCTTGTTTTTCTTCCTCACAAATTGGATTAATTGTGAGTACCGTTACGTTTTGTGGCATTTTTCTTTTCCATTGTAGTGCATTTTTCAGCAGATTTTTTTGTTTGTCAATGTTTTTTATTGTTATTTGCCCCCAATTTGCCATAAATCAGTAATCGAACATACCGGTATTAATCATTTGCTTCTAACTAGCAGACCACATGGGTATCGGATATTAGAATCTTTTGATATTTATGGTACGTGAAGTTCAGAACTCAAATAACAACCAGCCAAAGCAATTCGACGCAATTCTCAAAAATTCTCGAGAAAATTTACTTTGAAGTTCTTCAAGTACATGCAAGTACTAATAATTAAAAGTTCAATGGTATGTTTATGTCTAGCTCTATTGATAGCGTTGTGGCCTTACACCCAAGAGGTAGGGGGTTCGAATCCCGCCGTGGTAGGGTTTTTTTTTTTTTTCGTTGTGTTCGAATACTTACACAGTTTTAATATGTAATCGTAATTTTTACGAAAATTGCACGTATTTTTGTTTGTTAGAATTTTTCTGCTATGTATAAAAGGTTGTTAGTAATGATGATTTCACTCAAGAAAACGTAACAAGTTACATTTTTTACGGTATTGGCTTCACTATTAGTCGAATACGGTTGTCTTTGATTTTTCAGTTAGTGAAAAGCTACGACGATGCAAAACTGTGCCTCTGAACGAGGACGCGGAAGTAGTTATAGAGAAGATTCTATCAAACGTCATTCAATCATCATCACTAACTGTGTTCTCCAAACTTTGGTGAAATGATCACATATGCGTGGTTCACTTCTAAATCGTGCAATTCAAGAGGAATCTTCATGAACGTAAATGAAGTTTGCTTTCCAGTTGACATATCAAAGAAAAATTGCGACTGTAAATATGCGACCATGTGCTCGATGTCGTGAAAATTGTTTTCCGTGTTTTTACGACGCTTATCGAGTGTCTGAGACCGCACCGAAATGATTTATTTTTATTTTATTTCAGTTTTCAGTATTGCTACAAATATGGAATTTTCAATGTTTCTTGTGTTTCCTTTTTTCAAAATTTAATCATAATGGATAACCTTTTATAAAAAATATAAAATTACGAATAAACAAAAATACGTTCATTGTTCATAAAATTAGCATTAGGTTTTTAAAGGGTGTAAGTATTAAAAAAAAAAAAAGAAAAAGAAAAAAAAAGAAAGAAAGAAAGAAAGAAAAGGACCCTGTCACAGCGGGATTCGAACCACCAACTCTACCGTTGTGAAACCAGAACGCTACCACTTTTTTATGATATAACAAACTTTATTTAGTACTTTATTTAATTTTTAATTTTATTTAATAAAACATTGTATCTACAATTTATGTCGACCACTCATTTGATTGAGCTACACCAACAAATGCTGCAATTCCTTCAGTTATTGGTAAGTCTTTTCTGAAGGCATTTGTGTGGAGTGTTGCCTTGTATGGGAGTGAAACATGTACGATAAACAGTGCGGACAGGAAGAGGATAGAGGCTTTTAAAATGTGGTGCTACAGAAGAATGCTCAAGATTAGGTGGGTGGATCGTGTAACTAATGAGGAGGTACTGAACAGAATTGGGTAGAAAAGGAATTTCTGGCATACATTGACTAAAAGAAGGGATCGGGTAGTAGGACACATTCTTAGACATCAAGTAATTGTGAATTTAGCGTTGGAGGGAAGTGTGTGGGGTAAAAACCGCAGAGAAAGACCAAGAGATGGATACAGTAAGCAAATTCAGACAGATGTATGTTGTCGTTCTTATGTGGAGTTGAAGAGGCTTGCTCAGGATAGGGTATTGTGGAGTGATGCATCAAACCAGTCTCCGGACTGAAGACCACAACAACAACATTGGTACTTACACGTACTTGCAAACTTCAAATTGATTTTCTCGAAAATTTTTGAAAGTTTTTATTGAAGTTCTGAACTACACGTACCATAAATATGAAAAACAATTCTAAAATCTGATACCCATGTGGTCTCCTTGTAAGACCTAGGCTGCTCCCTTATAAGGGCATTCGATTTCAATTGTTCGTATCATTCTTCGGCAGGTTGACCCATGGCTACGTCACACGGGGACGATATTCACGATGAAGGTGGGATACTTGCAGATGCGGAAACGATATTTGATATGAAAAGCTCCGGTCTGGGGCCCCTCCGCTGCTTCCCCCTCCACACCTGCTGTGCGAGAGAGAGCGCGCTGTGGCTCACAGAGATTCCCAGAGGTGTTCTTTTATAGAGGACCTTAAACAAGCCAAAGCAAAGCAAACAAAAGAAAGTATTCACTATTGTCGACTAAGTAAGTACGATGTTACTGAAGTTGACGGAAAAGAAAATCATATTGCCCCCGTAAAAGGATACGATAGTGCTATTTTGTATTCCAAACCGAAGAATTGTTCGAAATACTGCACGAAACGAACTTAAATATAGGACATGGAAGTCACACACGGATGGAGAAGGAACTGCGCTTAAAGTACAAAAATGTCACCAAAGAGGTCATTACTCTGTATCTTCGCTTATGCAAACCGTGACAGATTAAATTGTCTAATCCAAAGAATTTATTCAAGATGCCAGTTAGATCTGATAGACGTGCAAAGTAGCCCTGATGGGGAGTACAAGTTCATACTCAATTATCAAGATCACTTAATAAAATTTATACTATTACGACCCCAGAAGAGCAAAAGAAGTCGCTTACCACTTGCTTGACAACTTAACCACTATAGGTGCTCCAAGTGTGCTACAGTCAGATAATGGTAGAGAGTTTTAGAACAAAGTTATAAATGAGCTGAGTAACATGTGGCCTGAACGGAAATTGGTACATGGAATACTCAGACACAGCCAAAGCCAAGGTTCTATCGAACGAACCAACCAGAATGTACATAATATGCTAATGACATGGATGCAGACAAATAACTAAGCGCATTGGGCCGAGAGTCTTCGATTCATCCAATTCATGAAAAACCGTTCTTTTCATCGTGGAATTCAGCAGTCCCCGTACGAGGCAATGTTTGGCTGTAAAGCAAAGCCGGCCGCGGTTGCCGAGGTGACTGAGGCGCTCCAGTCACGGTCTGCACGGCCACTACGGTCGGGGGTTCGAATCCCCCCTCGGGCATGGATATTTGTGCCGTCCTAGTTCGTAAGTCGTTCATAAGTAGTTTGTAAGTTTAGGGACTGATGACCCCGTAGTTAAGTCCCATAGACTATACAAACATTTGAAGATTTTGTAAAACAAAAGTGGGGCTGAGTACTTCACATCTGCCTAAAGAAATTATTGATAACATAGTGACAGAGGAATACCTTGAGAAAGTTGAAAGAGAAATGGACGACGTTATACATTTAGGGACTACTCCCAACAATGAAACTGACACCGTGGAGATCGAACCATCGGGAAGATCAGTTATACGACAATAATAAGCCGAAAATATACTGTGTGGGTTGTGAAGAAGAGTGTGGTGCAGCTCATTGTTGTATATTCTGTGACAAAAGTGTCCATGCAGTATGTGGAAGAAGTAATGAAGCAGATGAAGAATACGGAGGAAAAGCTATTTGCAAACTTTGTTATAAAAAGCAAGAAATCAGGAAGAAGAGGGAGAGAGCTCACGACAATTTGCAAGCACAATTCGCGCGTGCAAAAGTTGGAGACAATGTTCGCATCCGTATACAAGATGTTGACAGAGGTCGCGGAGATCCCAGAAGCGTTCTTGCCGTTGTGATGAACGTCGAAGGCACTTTCTACAAGCTGGGAACAGAGCATGGTGTTCTGAACCAACTACATTCAAGAAATGAGTTCTCTAATCTGCCCGAGAAACTGATCCAGCTGGAATCCGTGCCCAAAGAAGAAAAAAACCATTGCAAACCATATCGTCCTTAAAGTCACTGATCAGTGGCCAAGGATACAGTCGATGCAATTGCTCTAGTAAATACGCCACAAATCGCTGCAAATTCAGAAATAAGAAAGTATTATGTAATTCCAAATGTCATAAAAGCTTAACTTGTTGTAATAAGTGAATACCGGCTCTGTTAAAAATATTTATAATGTGGGCGGATTGTATACTTTTTATTACTGAGATTGATAAATAAATTGCATACAGCTTGAAATTATACAGTTTCGTCCCATATTTATCCAACTCACGATTCTGGCCGATCGGTCTACGCCACTTCGCGAACTGGCCGGCCAAATCCCGAAATCAGGAAAAGATCGGACATTGCCCGCCAATTGAAGGCGATATTGTCCACTTCGCGACTTGGCCGGCCAGTTCTCGATCTGGCCGATTTCGGGCTTTGGCTGCAATATATTAGAAGAAGATTTTAGTGAAAGTAATACTTACAAAATATCAGTTTAAGTTGTCACAAAAAGTACATTAATTTACACTTTACTAGTACTTTATATGATGAAGGAATGCGATCAGGAAAAACTTTATTTAACAGTACAGTGAATTTTCCTCGGCAATTCTGTAGTTTTCAACAACATGTGAAAAAATTCCTCATAACTTTCATAATAATTTACTGTAGCTACTAATATTGATTTCACAGTTTCTACAGCAAGCTGTGTTTTGTCACTTGTCTATAGACTATTCATGTGGGGAATATACCCTTTCAGTGACAGCATTATTTCCGGAAAGGTCCTGCACTAGCTAAAGCGTATTTGAGAATGGCACATGATACTGTCTGAAATGATAAATAATATCAATCCATTTTTGACCTGGAAAAATGGCGTTAGCAGTCCATTCACTGATTTTCTCACTGGTATATTTTTGCGCGTATGGTCAGCGGAAACAATTTGAAACGGTTTCACAGGTTGTGATAAATACCTTAAGTATAAGAAAGCTTTTGTCAAATAGTTTCCCATAATAATTAAAACTAATAATAAAATAGACCGATACAGGTCTAAATCGGAACATAGTTGTTAAATAGGTGTACCGAATTACCTTTGACAAAATTCGGGACAGACACAAAAATGTTGAAATGTTTGTTAAGCTTATGGGGCTTAACTACGGGGTCATCAGTCCCTAAACTTACAAACTACTCATCAACTACCTTATACTAAGGACGGCACAAATATCCATGCCCGAGGGGGGATTCGAACCCTCGACCGTAGTGGCCGTGCAGACCGTGACTGAAGCGCCTCACTCCCATCGGCCACCGCGCCCGTCGGGACAGACACAAAAATCGTGACTGTTCCGAAAAAATCGGTGCGGTTGGCCACCTTAGTTAATACACACATACAATACCAATCAATGGCAATAACTAAAAACATCAATCGAAGTTTCCAGAATGAAACTTTCACTCTGCAGGGGAGTGTGCATGGTTCGCAGGAGAGCTTCTGTGAAGTTTGGAAAGTAGGAGGCGAGGTACTGGTGGACGTAAAGTTGTGGGGCGGCATCGTGAGTTGTGTCGGGATATCACAGTCGGTAGTGCGCTTGCCCCCGAAATGCAAAGGTCCCAGGTTCGAGTCCCGGTTCCGACACACAATTTTAATCTGCCAGGAAGTTTCAATCAATCTAAGTAATCGTTTAAGATAAGCGGTTTATTGTAAATATCTAGTACAATTTCCTGTAGAAGCTTCTAAAATTTCTTTGAATAATAAATATTCAACATGTTTTTCTGGTTTATTTTTAATTTCAGTAGCCAAAAAATGAAATCATTTAGGGCTGGGCTCGGCCCCTTTGGGCAGCGGGCCCTGGACCCATTGGTCCACCCGGCTCCACCCATGTGTGGGCCATGGACGCCGTCGCCCCATAAAACAAGCTTACGATTTTTTCTAGGAATTTGGAAAATTTTGTGAGTAGTTGATAAAAGAATGAAACGTTATTGAAAAAGATTGTGGACATGAAGAGCAGTCTTTTCTGTTATACCTTGAAAATGACGGGCGTCAACTACAGAAATACTGGCTGTTGTCGATGACGTTGCCCAACTATATTCGCGTAAATTATTTGAACATAACATACAGAGTAAGCTCAATTTTCAGAACAAAAGTAATCGCTGCAGGGATTAGTAAATTAGAAATACCATTTGCACTACCACATCTGGCTCAAGTCATAAGTAGTCAGCAATCGTAAAAAATCGAAAGCCTTCAGACAAATAACATATAGGGGAGACCAGGGGAATGGCGCCACTTTACCTTTTTTACCTTATTAAAAGTGTGTCTTTTTCGCACTGTATAATACCACAGCTTCGCCACCTAATACTACTTTATTATAATTTTTTTCAGCCATGTATTTTGTTAAGTTTTATTGTTAAAAATACATTGTGACAGTATATGTAGTGGCGCCAGTACCCTGGGTTCCGGGGTAATGACGTCATACATTTGAAAATCAAGGATAAACCTACACGATGAATGAGCAGTAGTTCAAATGTTCAAATGTTTGTAGAACCTATAGGACTTAACTACGGGGTCATCAGTCCCTAAGCTTACAAACTACTTATGAACTAGCTAATCCTAAGGACGGCACAAATACCCATGCCCGAGGGGGAATTCGAGCCCCCGACCGTAGTGGCCGTGCAGACCGTGACTGAAGCGCCTCAGTCCCCTCGGCCACCGCGACCTGCTGAGCAGTAGTAAATAAGTATTACAACTGTTCTAACTTATACTCATCACTCTACTGTATTAGACATTTAGAAGGCTTCAAGTACTTGTCGATGTAAAATTGGAATTAAAATATATTTTATTATTTAGAATTTATTAAGATACCGCAAAAGTCAGAAATACAGTTTTTGGCACTTCAAAACTACTACATTCTGCAAGTGCCCATTTCACAAAATGTATGCATCTGTATTACACTTCATTTTGCCTAAATTCCCCACCATGGCGTCATTGCCCAGGTTGAAAAATATGGCTCAGAACGTTAATTTAAAGCCTAAGATTTTGCGAAACAATTAGGTTACAGACACGAAGTCGAAGCTAAATATCTACAGATTATGTTAATACGAGTATTAAAAAGCACCGACAGCCTATAGAGGTACTTATTTCAAGCCGGCTGCGGTGGCCGAGGGGACTGTGGCGCGCCAGTCACGGTCTGCACGGCCACTACGGTCGGAGATTCGAATCCCCCCTCGGGCATGGATATTTGTGCCGTCCTTAGTGTAAGTTAGTTCGTAAGTAGTTTGTAAGTTTAGGGACTGATGACTCCGTAGTTAAGTCCCATAAGCTATACAAACATTTGAAGATTTGAACATATTTCAATAAAATACAAACTCGAAAATTAGATCCAAAACGTCGAAACTAGCAATTCCTTTCAGGGTTAATTTAATCTGTCTGCTATACAATGCTGCCACTTTAGGCATGCGTGTGTGCAGATGATCAGCATTTGTGGTATAAATTATACACGGAAGTAATAAGGTTGTGATGTCATACATTTGTTCTCGTTTAACCACACTAGTTAAAAATTAATTTGTCTGTGTCACGTACAAGTTTGCTGTCCATCTCCTCCAGTACGCTGACGACACCGCCTCCCTAGCTCTCGCCCCCTCCCTCGCTCGCTCCCAACACCTCTTCCAGACTCACCTATCCGAATTTTCCTCCTGGTGTAGCCAGTGGCTCCTAACTGTCAACCCTACCAAATCCCAGGCAATCATCATAGGTCGTACCACCCGCTCCTTCCGCCACCACGACCTCTACCTTACTTTCCATGACCTCCCCATCCCGCAAACCACCACCCTTAGATACCTAGGCCTCAACCTTCATCGTTCCCTTTCCTGGAATCCTCACTGTCTGCCTTTTAAACCACCACCCTTAGATACCTAGGCCTCACCCTTGATCGTTTCCTTTCCTGGAATACTCACTGTCCGACAAAAGGCCCTCTCCCGCCTTAATGTTCTCAAGCTCCTTTCCGACTCCACCACCCTCTACACCTACCGTTCCCTAATGTGTCTCGTCTTGTGTAGCTTTCATCTCGCCTAGATATCCGCCCCGTCCTCCTACTATAAATCCCTCCATATCCTAGAACACCACGCCCTCCGCCTCGCTTACCGTATCCGCCTCCCTTCCCCCACGCGGATCCTATATGATCTTATTCCTTTCCCCCACCTTCTAAAATTCCTTGAACATCTCCGCATCCTATACACCTCCCGCAAAATTGAATTTCGTCACCCACTGGTCTCTCCTATCCTCCTGAATCCCGAGCCTCTGCCACGCCTTTACCAGCATGTTCCTCCCTCACTCCACCTCCATACTCTCCACATCCTATCCGAGGGTAACTTTCATCAGCTTCCTCTCCCGGATGACGCCCTCCGTTCTGATATATACCGCTCCTATCAACCTTAGCCTTCCTTGTGGATTAGTGCCACGTCCCCCTCCACCCATCCTTTTCCCTTCCTCCGCTTGGATATCCGTCCCCCCCCCCACTCCCTTGGAGTACTTCTATCCCATCTCATTCCATCCCCACTCCACCCCCTCCCCTCCCTTTCTACCCACCGCACTTCCCTTCCCCCTCCCTCTCCACTGGGGGGGGGGTCTGCTCAGAGATTTTAATTGTGTGTCAGTGGTTTTAAGTGTGCGTGATTTAGTGATCGAGTTTACGTGTGTTTTTAAAAGTCAGCAACTGCTGCGCAGGCAGAACATAGTGTTGCCATTTGTTTTAAATGTGTCTCGTCGTCTCGTCGTCATCGTTTCTTCAATATGAAAGTTTTATCCACCGTGGTTTTTTACGTCCTGAATATGTACATTTGTCATCCTTTTCACAGTCATTGTCATTCCACCCATTTATCTCACCGTGTCTATTTTTTAAATTCTTCATATTTGTCAACTGTTTTTAGTATTTTAATTCTTCTGTTGCCATATTTGTTTGCTCTCGGATGAAGAGCAGCACGTTAGCTGCTGCCAGATGCCCCTTCTGGGTTTTTTAAAAAACAATAAAGAAAAAAAAAACAATTTTGCTGCCCTACTGTAGTAATAAAGTTAGTAGATCACTGAAGTTGGTAGCAGTAGTAAACATAAGACACGGTGGCCTTCGTTACGCGCTAGGCAAGCCTCGTGCGGTACTTTAAACAGACTGTGGAGCATGTTTCTGGCTGGAATTCAACAATACATGTTCATTGTTACTGAAGGTTAGGTGGTGGTTACCTGATAATTTTTTTTTTTTTTTTTTTTTTTTTTTTTTATTGTCAAGATTTACAGTCGTGAAAGTTGTGCGCGGCGCTTGGCTAGGCCTTACAAAGGCCACCAATAAGACACTCGAGACCAGAGCATATTTTAAGGGCTTTTTACTGGGCGACATTGGAAGGATGATCCGGGGGCCCTCCCCCGGAAAAATTTCAAAATATTGATGCCTAAAACCGTATTTTGAAGCCTTTTTTATTACAATCAAAGCTGCTTAATTTTTCCTTAATAGATTTTTATTCGTATAAGTTTTTAATGATAAATAAAAATGTTTGTAGAACAATACTAAATTTTGACTTTGAAGAAATCATTTATGTCTGCTGATTTTGTTAAACAATATTTCAATTGTTTTTATTTGTTAAGTAGTTAAATAGAATACAGTACCTATTATAAATTCACTTTATTTTGATATGGCTATTAAATGAAAATGGTATTAATTTAAACTAATATCATTACTATGATTACTTAAAATACCTTCCTGTGCACTTTCTGTAAAAGTTAATATATCATTATTTGTCTTAAAAGCTCATATTACATTATGGTTCCTCAATTTGTATTTTTTCTCTAGAGAATTCTGTAGACCAACGGAAAAGAAACACAATTACAATTTTAAGCTATCTAGGAAAAGTACTTAATCTGAAGAAAATGAGTCATGAGATTCTGGTGCTAGAAATAGGACTCCTTCTGGTAAAGCAAGGAACACAGCAAGAGAAAGATTTTATTCAAAAGTAAAAGAAAATCTGTCGAAATGTTGACTTATCTAACTGACTTTTTCAGTGAAATTAAGTCCGAGTATTTCGTTGCAAGAAAATAGGACTAATACTTTGACAGAGCAGGATATAATTTCAAATTTCGTCCGTAAACTGGGACTTTCCCAACGCATGGTTCAAAACGGAGATCTATTGATGTTTAAACAATTGTGTGATCAATGAGTAGGCGAGGAAAATAAAAGAATCGTGTTTTAAACTTCCGTTATTTAGCATCCGTCTGCAGTTATAAACTCAATTAAGCTATATTCCTCTAAGGTTAATAAATATAAGGTTGGGCAGTAAGCGCTCTGCTCTGCCATTGGCTAGCGCTGTGACGTCACTGTGGGACTGCGCGCTCCCAAACGGCCTGCACAGGCTTATTTCGGTATGGCACGGAATGTGCATTTATATCAAGTTTTTGACTAAAGAAATTGTTTCTGCCTTAAATACAAAGTGCTAGTCTGCTGCAAAATATTCCAGTTAAGAGTGCTGGGTCATATTCTATCGTAGATTTACGCGATACGTATCAGTAACATATCAAATCACAAACATATCGACAATTTGTTTAAATATGAACTGCTAGCTTTAAAAGAACAGGAATGTTTCAAACACTTTTTTCCGTGGCAAATTAAGCAACTCCGACTGTAAATTCCTTACAGATTCGGTTTCATTGAAATGCGGGGAGCGTATTCGAGAATGTGCAACATTTACATTGTCCTTCCTGTAGCACTTCGAGAGCCACACTTTCTTTAACGTTCCATCTCGAGAAAAAAATAAAAATTTATTTCAGTTCCCTTTGTGTTCCCGCTGTGAGAATTACAACCCGTAATAGCACAGCCTGGCATTGTATAAATAATAACAGAAGTATTTCAAAGAATGACAGCAGAAAATATAGCACGCACGACAAGCACTCGGGAAATCAATATACTTTCCACTATGAACTTTTTACTTCCGAACTATGAAGTGAAACAAACTATTTAACCCTTTACTTCCCAGTGTTGTTCCTCGACAACATATTAAAAGATGATTTATACCGTATTTTGTGTATCAATCCTTAAAATCGCTTGTTGTTGATAACATGCTGCAAGTACGACATTTTGCCGCTTCGTAAGGCGTGTGGCCACTTATGAGGCATTAATCTGTCCGTCTTGTAGTTTGTGTCACATAACCGTCTGTACGTGGCTGTGATTAGGAGCGCGAGTGTGGTTCATGTTTGAGCAGTGAATTGTCTTTGGTGCTGTGGCGAAGATTATACTAGCATTATTGATATGACAGTGTTAACCATCAACAAAATACTGTCCCAAGTAAAAAAATACCTCGATACAAAAGTCTGTGTTGTGCATGACATAAAAATCAATAGTACATCCAAAACTTTTAAAACACATATTTTGATCTTTAGTGCACTGTATTAATACAGAAAACACTGAAGTTTAATTTTTACAAAGCTTAATTCATAACGTGGGAATGAGAGGGTTAAGCAAACACAAAGCAGAAATGGTAACATACACACACGCTCACGAGTTAGCAACCAACTCTGCATATTGTTTTGCTCACAGGTGTCCCACAGTGACGTCATGCGCAGAACGGCGAAAACGCGTTTCCCACTGCGCATCGCTTACTGCGCCCCCCTGATATTCCTCAGCTATGGATAATCAGCACGTCAACACTTGGATATTGAGACCATTTTCTGTTGAAGAGGAAACTTTCAAAGATGTTTCAGCCAAAGTAGAATCCTTCTGCAAATACACTTCGCGGGTTTGCCATCGGACGGTGACATAAAACACTTGGAACGACGAAAGTGGTGAATAAAAACAGTTGCTCGAATGTCAGTGGCACACACACAATTAAAATGAGCATAGGGCGGCGGCCATGGTGAGACCGTCCGCTATTTGGAGTTAAAACAAAAAACACAACACACACTCGGAGGGATACACAAGTTAAAACTGACGGTGTCGGCTGCGGGTTGGCCGTCCACTGTTGTAAAATAAAACAATGTAACTAAAACACACCACACTTGTCGAAGCACAAAGGAGGTGGGGCACTGAGAGCATTTAAGATGTGGTGTGGGGGGGAAAGGGATGAAAGGATAGGGAGAGCGTGGGGAGGAGCCACAGAGCCAGTAGGGAAGGGACGGGGGGGGGGCGATGTCCCAGGAAGCCACGGGGAAGAAGGATAGGGGAGGGCAGTAAGAGGAGGATCCGGAGGGACGGGGGACGGAGGAGGGGAGAAGGGACAGGAAGGGAGGGATAGTCGGGGCCCTCAGGGAGAGAAGGGGGAGAGGGAGCAAGGAGAAGGGTAACAGCTGGTATGAAGGGTAGATGTCAGGTCGGAGGGCATCATCCGGGAGGGGGAGGGTACGGAAGTTGCCACGAGAAAAGATCCGGAGGGTGGACAAGTGGAGAGCAGGGGGAATACAGTGGTGGAGGCGCGGCAATGTACCAAGTGCAGAGAGGAGGGGATGGACTAGAGGATTAGGCGGGTCTGATTTGCAGGATATGTAATGGAGTGGGAGATTTTCAATAAAGAGAACGAGTCTGGGGAAAAGAATGAGATCATAGAGGATCCGCGTGGGGGAGGGGGGATAAAGGGGGATACGGAAGGCGAGGCGGAGGGCATGGCGTTCCAGTATCTTCAGAGATTTGTAGAAGGATGGGGGAGCGGAGATCCAGGCGGGATGGGCGACACAGAGGACAGGGAGGATGAGGGATTTGTAGGTATAGAGGATGGTAGAAGGGTTGAGGCCCCATGTTCGGCCAACAAGGAATTTGAGGAGGCGGAGGCGGAGGCGGGGGCGGGCTTTTTCTTGGATAGCGCGTAGATGGGGAGTCCAGGAGAGGGTGCGATCAATAATGAGGTCCAGGTACTTTAGGGTAGGGGTGAGACGAATGGGACAGTTATGGAGGATCAGATAAAAATCTCAGGGACGGAAGGAATGGGTTGTACGACCTACGATGATCGCCTGGGTTTTGGTAGGATTTATAGACAGGAGTCACTGGTTGCACCAAGCGGCAAAGAGGTCAAGGTGTTCTTGGAGCAGGCGGTTGGAACGGGCAAGGGTGGAAGCTAAGGCAAGGAAAGCGGTGTCATCAGCATATTGGAAAAGGTGTACAGGAGGGGCAGGCTTAGGCATATCCGAGGTATACAGAAGGTACAGGAGGGGAGAAAGGACAGAGCCTTGGGGCACACCAGCAGAGGGATAAAAAAGACGGGAGTCGGTGTTGTGGATGGTAACATAGGTGAGGTGGTTGGAGAGGAAGGAGGCAATGACCTGGACGAGGTTGATGGGAAGAGCATAGGTTTGGAGTTTGAAGAGCAGGCCAGAGTGCCAGACCCTATCGTAGGCCCGTTCGAGGTCTAAGGACACAAAGATGGCGGCACGACGGGAATTTAGCTGGAGGGAAAGGAGTTGCGTAAGTCGAAGGAGTTGGTCGTCAGTAGAGAAGGAAGGACGAAAGCCACATTGGGTGTCAGGGAGAAGGTGGTGGAGGTGGAGGTGGTAATGGATGCGATGGGACAGAATGGATTCGAAGACCTTGCTGAACACTGGGGTGAGGCAAATCGGGCGGTAGGAGGAGGCATCAGAGGGGGGTTTGTTGGGTTTGAGGAACATGAGGACTCGGGAGATTTTCCACAGGCGGGGGTAGCAGCCAGTATAGAGGATGGTGGTATAGAGGGAAGCAAGAGTGGTGAGGAAAGGGAGGGGACATTCTTTGAGGTGGCGGTATGTGATGCGATCGTGGCCAGGAGCCGTGTTGCGTTTGGTGCGCAGTATCAATTGTATGTCGTGTGCAGTGATAGGGGTGGTAATGTCTGATGGGGGGATGTGGTCCAGGTAATGGAAGCCGGGAGCCAGGGGTGGGATGGAGACATTGGTTTTTTCATGGACATCTGGGAACAAGGAATAATCAAAGTTAGGATTGTCAGGGATGGAGAAGACATCACAGAGGAAAGAGGCAAAATGGTTAGCTTTACTGGCATTATCAGGAAGGGGCTGGTCAAGGTGGAGGAGAGGGTATGTGGGCATAGGTTTCGATCCAGTGAGGCGGTGGAAGGCGTTCCAATACCGGGACGAGTTGATTGGGAGGTGGGCATTAAGCCGTGTCACTGTCTGATGCCAGTCCCGGCGTTTTTTGGCAGTCAGGAGGCTGCGCACGTGTCGCTGGAGTTGCCGATGGCGGAGGAGTGTATCCCGGTCACGGGTTCGCAGGAAGGAGCGGTACAGGCGGCGGGATTCCCGCAGAAGAAGGACAGCCTGTGGAGGGAGTGTGGGACGGTGCGGCTGGACGGCTTTGGTAGGGATGTGGGCATGGATAGCATCAGACAAGGTCTGCTGAAGGAAGGAGGCAGCTTGGTCGATATCATCGGGAGAGTGGAGGGGGAGAGGGTGGCTTTCGACCTGATGGGTGATGGAGAGGCGAAAGGCATCCCAGTCTGCTCGGGAGTAGTCATGGACGAGTTTAGGAGGTGGAGGCGGGCGAGGATTCTGTGGGCGATGGACATTGTGTGTGAGGGTAAGGAGAACAGGGTCGTGATCACTGCCTATGGGGTCAAGAACGACGGCGGTGATGCGCCCAAGGAGATTGGGAGAGACATGATGACATCAGGGGTGGTGTTGCTACAGGGTCGGGTGTGGCGTGGGAGCGGGACAATGTCGCCATTGATGGTAGGAATGAACTGACGCCACCGACGGAGTTCGGCAGGAGTGCGGGAGTGGATATTGAGGTCAGCGGCGACCACGTAGGTCGTGAAGGTGCTATCGATGTGAGCAAGGAAGTCATAAGGGATGGGCACATGGGAGCGGACATAAATAGTAGCACAGGTGACAGTGAGGGAAGGGAGGAAGAGGGTGTGGATGAGATGTTCATAAGGGATGTTGAGGAGGAGATGTGGCCGAACCGGGTGGTGTCGGAGATGGCCGAAAGCTACTCCACCTCGTGCAGGGGGATGGGGAGAGTCGTGATGGTGTAGGATATAGGGTGTGGTACTGACATGTATGTGAGGGAGGAGGAAGGTTTCGTTGAGGAGAAAGGCATCCACGCGGTGTTGGTTTAAGGTGTTCATCAGGAGGAGCTTATTGGTGGGAAGGGAGCGAATATTGGAGTACAGGATGTTAAATCGTTGCTGCGCCATAATGAGGTTGAAAGGTGGGTAGAGGGAGAGGAAAAGGGAGCGGGTGTGGGGACTAAACTAGGGTGTGAGGGCGGCCGGTTCGGGAGAAGGTGAAGTGGATGTGATTTTGGGAGGTTGTAGCCTTAAAATCAAGGTTGAAGAGGGAGCGAGCGGCCAGGGAGACTTGGTGGAGGGTGTGAGGGCGCTGGAAAGGGTGGATATTTTGGAGGACAATAGTCAGGAACCGGATGATGTCCTCTGGTGTGGGGGGAGGGCATAAGGAGTTATTGGCGGGGATTGGGGGATCAGTGGGACGGACAGGGACGGTGAATTCTTCTTTGGTGGGAGGGGGGCGGGACTTACATTTGTAAGAGTATGTGGGGTGTGCCCCACCGCAGGTGTTACAGGAGGGGGTGGCGGCGAGGTTAGGGCAGGAAGTTTGGAAGTGTTGGCCTTTGCAGTGGGGGCAGACAGGGGGGAGACGGCAATTTTCGGAAAGGTGGTCATTATAGGTGAGGCATCGGGAGCTGCGGTATGACTGAGGAGGTGCTCGGGAAGGTTCCACCTGGTGCAGGCGGTTGTAAATGAGGACCCCATTGCGGAGGAGGTGGTTGATGGATGGCGCGTCTTCTGTGAAGATGCGCACGAGGTAGGTGGGGCCCGTCGCATTGTTAATGCGACGAGCTGAGCGGACGGATAGGAGGGTATCCCGCTGGAGTTCCTCCAGCACCTCTTCCTCTGTGATCCCCGGGTTCAATTTGGTGATCACAGCAGTGAGCGTGGGAGGACGACAGGGAGGAGGGGATTGGCGATTGGAGGCTGGAGGAGGGAGGGGGACAAGGGTGGCACGGGGTCCAAGGTGGACGCGGGGGATCTTGTGGAGGAGCTGTGTGTGGAGGTGAGGGTCGGGTGATTTGAGGAGAACAGAGTCCCTCCGTGGGACGATTTGGGATATGGGGGCAGAAGGAGCATACTGCCGAAAGAGGAGAGTGAGGGCACGGCAGTCTAGGAGTTGGGGGTCAGGGTTATTGAGGACGAAAGTGTGGAGAGCAGGGGGTTGGGAGGGGAGGAGGGGTGGCGGGGGAGGTGGTGCAGGCTGGGTAGGGGAGAGAGGGGCGGCTTCCATCGGGTCCGGTGGGCCAGTGGCGAAGGGTCGGCGGGCTTTTTCGTCACCGAGGAGGTGGCGTCTGTGGACGCTCGTTTTGTCTTCTTTGGTTTTAGGAGTGCCTGGGAGGCAGGAGTGGGGACAGGGGAGACCGGAAGGTGGCGCGGAGCCGGCCCTGCGGCTGCGGTGGCGTCGTCGGGTGGGAGAGGACAGGGGTCGACTGCGGTCTGCCGGGTGCGAACCGCGGCACGGTCACCGCGGGAGTCGGGGAGGGGAGGGAAGGAATCGAGCGGGGGAACGGAGGAAGGGGCAGGAGAGTGTGGGACGAGGGCAGCAGCTCGTTTGGGGGCAGAGGAGAGGGCGACAGCGGAGGGAGTGGTGAGGGTGAGGAGGGAGGGAATTGTGGCAGGAAGAAGAGGGGAGGATGTGCTCCAGGAGATGGTGGTGGAGGCATGGGAGGGCGAGGTAAAAATGATGGTGGAGGACACAGTAGTAGGGGGGAGGGTCGACATGGCAGAGTCGTACAGTCACTTTAGCTGTAGAACACTGCTCCGGGATCAGTGGCGGCGGCGGACGTCCCTCCCGGCGACCCAGATGGGGGTGGGAGCGGCGCGGCGTGGCGGCGGCGGTGGTTCGCGCTCCGACGGGCTGGCGGCCGGGCAGAGCGCGATGGGCGGCGGCGAACCCGGCGTGGGCCAGAGAAGCACCTTCCGGGGCGGCGGCTGCGGCGGGGGAAACACCGGAGGCGTCGGACGCCGACGGGGCTGCGACACAACGTACTGCAGTCCGGATCGGCCGGGCGGTGGGGCCCTGATCGGCAGTCGGCAACAGCGGCACGTCGCGGCGGCAGACAACAGCCGAAGACGATAGCACACAAACGTAAGAAATAATAACTGCGAAACACGAAACAAATACCGCACAAGCAAGGTGGTAAGAACGAATTTTGGGTAATTGCGCGGCAGCGGCAGTATTTATGAGGGCGTGAGCAGAGAATACGCATGCGCGAGAGACCGTCCAGTGTTGGTCGGCAGCGGCGCTCATGGGGCAATGACTGTGCTGCCGGCTGCTCCTGTGGTGGAAATTGGAACTACGTATCCGCGTTACGCTGCGTTCCTTCGTGTATCCGATTTTCTCTTTTCTACTGTTTTGTTTTGACTGCAGCCAATGCTGGATTCCAGGCTGCACTCATCTGAAAACCTGCATCCCTGTTGATAAGATTGTCCACCGTACAGATGTATATGGCCTCCTTAAAAATACTGACCCAAAATGATGACACTGACGATAGAACTTCAGTTTTCTCATAACACATCCGATGACCTGTGTTGAGGCAGTGCTCTGCTACCGCTGACTTACTGGGTTGTCCTAGGCGTGTGTGACGTTGGTGTTCAGTACAGCGTTCTTGTACAGTTCGACATGTCTGCCCTATATAAGATTTTCCGCACTGACATGGTATTTTGTATACACCGCGTTTTCGAAGGCCAAGCTCGTCTTTGACCGAGCACAGTAGATTCCTCAGTTTTTATGGCGGACGAAACACATATTTGATGTCGTGTCTCTTGAGGATTCGTTCTATTCTTAATGACATGCCACCAAAATATGGCAAGAACGCCGTTGCAGTGGGTGCCTCCGAATCTTCATCAACATCCTTTCGTTGAAATTGCTTAGATCGAAATGCATTGCGTATTTGTCGCTCAGAATAATCGTTTTGCTGGAATACTGTTCTTAGATGTTGTTGTACACCTGACAAGCTGTCAGTATCTGAGACCACATGTGCCCTGTGTACCAAAGGGCGTAAGACGCTACCGCGTTGTGCAGAATGATGACAACTTGTGGCCTGCAAATATAGCTCTGTGTGCGTCGCTTTGCGGTAGACGCTGTGGCCCAGCATACCATCAGGTTTTCTTTTTACCATAACATCTAGAAAAGGTAAAATTCCGTCTCTTTCCACCTCCATGGTGAACTGGATACTTGGATGGAGTGAATTCAGATGCTGAAGAAACGTGGGTAACGTCTCTATTCAGTGAGGCCACACCACAAATGTGTCATCCGCATAGCGCCAGGAACAAGAAGGTTGCAGACGTGCTGACTGTAGTGCTTTGTCCTCAAAGTCTCCCATAAAATAGTTGGCCACCATGGGAGATAGAGGACTCCCCATGGTGACCCCGTCAACCTGTTCAAAATACTGGTTGTTGAATAAGAAGCAAATGTTCGAATAATGCCTCAATGTCTTTCTCACACTTACTGCTGATGAGCTGCAGTGAGTCCTGTAAAGGTACTTTGGTAAGTAAAGATACGACGTCGAAGCTGACCAAGATATCTGTTGATTGTAGTTTAAGAGTCCTTAGGCGTTGTATGAAGTCCTCCGAATTTTTGATGTGGTGTTCACATTTGCCTACAAGTGGTGTCAATTGAGAAGCGAGATATTTAGCCAAGAAGTAGGTAGGCGCACCAACGTTGCTCACAATTGGACGTAAAGGAGTCCTTTCCTTATGGATCTTCGGTAAGCCATACAGTCTCGGAGGAACTGCAGCCTGTTGCCGCACGCCTTTCCCAAGGTTATTTGGAGTAGAACTCTTTTTAATAAGGTCCAATGTTTTCCTCTGAATGTTGCAAGTCGGATCTTCTCTCAGCTTGCGATATGCGGGGTCTTCAAGCAGTACCTCGATCTTGGAGTTATACTCAGTTCTTGAGAGGACAGTGGCGTACCCCTTGTCAGGTCCTTGTCTGCCCTCAAGTCACTCAGAGACTTCCTTTCTGCTGAAGAGATATTAAACTTCTTCGGCTGAGCTTTGGTCAGGATTCTGCAGGTGTCTCTCCTAATCTCTTCTGCAACGTCACTGGGAAATTTCAAAATTGCTTTCTCTATACCAGATATAAGTTGTCGAACAGGAGCTGTCCCTGGTGTTGGTGCAAAATTCAAACCCTTCTCGAGCACCGAAACGGCTGCGTCGTCCAAAATTCTATCCCTGTGATTAAGCACGGTGCGTCGACGTATTCTTCTTGTGCTTGGGCCTCGAGACGATTGTATTTTGACACTTGTCGGTTCTTCACTTGTTGCTCAGTCCAGTCAGCTAGCGCCCAGATAGCGCTATCTATTCAATCAAGATA
Source organism: Locusta migratoria (assembly GCA_026315105.1). Classification (NCBI taxonomy): domain Eukaryota; kingdom Metazoa; phylum Arthropoda; class Insecta; order Orthoptera; family Acrididae; genus Locusta; species Locusta migratoria. Next base: position 74,364,973 of record CM048755.1, on the reverse strand, counting down.
CAGCTGATACCCTTGAAGAGATCATCAGATGTAGTGATAGTAATTTCTTAGACAGCAAGTGCTGTTCCCGCGGCGTATAACGTACCCTCTCTCTCACTAGGGCATCAATCGTTTAATTCTCGCAGCGGCAGCAGAGTCAAAGTAATGTTTAGCAAACGTCGGGATAGTTTGCTTGTCACGATATCTCAAAAAGAAGGCCATAGAGCACAGCAGTCTACCTCTCTTCTTACGTAACTTGTCAAATCCTTCTGATTGCTCGAAGATAGCACATTCAAAGCGGAATTTCAAAATTATGACTTTGGTACATTTTTGCGGAAAGCAGAAGTTGAATATCCTGTTATAGCTGACAGAGCTCTAAGAACGTTAAGACAGTTCGGTACCACTTATAGATATCAGAGTGACTTCTCAAAGCTACTGACAATAAAACGTAAGACCAGAAACCGTCTCAATGTAGAACATGACCTGAGATGCGCCTTAAGCAAAACAAAACAAAACATTACAAAACTTGCTACTGGTAAACAGTACCCACCTTTTCATTGAATATACGAGGCATGGCCACAAAGTTAGTTCCGATTGGTTATATAAATCAAACGTGTACATATCCTGAAAAAATATTTATTGTATAAAAATCTACAACTGTTCAACTACTTTTCTACATAACTTCCGAAATTTTGTAGGCACTTGTCATAGCGTGGCACAAGATTTTGTTTGCCTTCTTCATAGAAGGATGCCGCCTGTGTATTCAATCACGTGGCAAACATGTTATTTCAGCTCATCATCGTTGAAATGTTGACCACCAAGGACAGATTTTAGGTGTAAGAAGAGATGAAAGGAGTCTTCTTCTCCCCTTCACGTTGCTGCCCGACATCACAAGGCGAACGTGACCAAACAACTCTCACGGGAATTTCACTGGGACGTGTTTGATCATCCTCCGTACAGTCTCGATCCTAGCGACTTTCTTCTTACACCTAAAACCTGTCCATGGTGGTCAACACTTCGGCGATGATGACGAGCTGAAAGAACATGTTACCACATCGTTGAATAGACAGGCGGCAACCTTCTACATAGATGCCATACAAAGACTTCTGCCATGCTTTGACAAATGCCTACAAAATTTCGGAAGCTATGTAGAAAAGTAATTTAGTAGTTGTATATTTTTGTACAATAAATATTTTTTCTGTATCTGTACACGTTTGTTTTATATAACCAAACGGAACTTACTTTGTGGACATACCTCGTAATTGATTCATTGCTGCATCAAAAGTGTAAAAGATATTTGTCTTATGCAGTGTATTACGATTAACAAAGATTGGTAGTGATTTCATGAATTGCTTTCTTTGATAATATTTTAATGGGGGATTTTTTTTTGTGGTGGTGGGGGGGGGGGGTAAAATGAGTTTCCCTAGTAGGTCTTAGGGGTAACAAGACTGAAAAGGTTGTGAACCTATGCTCTATAAGATTTATAAGAGGTTATTTTTTAGTCATTCAATAAAAATAAATTGCCGGAACTACCGATAGCCACTGGGCGACAAAATCTCAGCACTGGGCGACACAAGTGTCGCCCAGTTAACATGTTATTTTATGCCCTGCTCGAGACAAAGTGTCCCGACAACAAATAAGCAGCCAAAGCTCAACTAAAGCATCGATTACAACTTACAGACACCCTGGTACCTCTCTTTGTTGGCAAAGTCTTCAGTCTAACTCTAATATTCATTACACAAATTATTATCAGTTTTTAATTTTAGCACAAGTGACAACAACAAAAAAGTTCTGTGGGGGATCTACGCCCCTAGAAGTACGAGTGCGTCTCTGTGGCATGGCGCCTGTTTGCGTGCTATCACACTGGGTCTTGTGGCTGTAAGCATTCCCTATTATAGGGGACCTCTAGATGATGCTCTAGAAGCTATATAACTACTATCCTTCAGATGGCATCTTCCCTCGTCGAATTAAAATCGACGTCATCTCACAGCTGTACTACTTTTTTTCCCGGCAGTATGTATGTGTGGTGCCTGTTCTTTCGCACTTCATAATTACAGCCATGACAGGCCAGTGATCTCTCCTACACCTACATAAATACTCTGCAAATCTCATTGAAGTGCATGCCAGAATGTTTGTCAAACCTCTTCTGTGATGTTTCTCTGCAGTTAAATTCTATAATAGCGCGCGGGAAAGAAGGAACTCCTAAATCTTTCCGTTTTCGATCTGATTTCTCTTACTTTATTATGACGATCATGTCACCCAATGTAGGTGGGTGCTAAAGAGGATGTTCGCATTTGGAAGAGGAAGTTCGTCAAAGAAATTTTGCAAATAAATCTCACCGCAACGAATAATGCCATTCTTTTAATGATTTACAACCCAACATGTGCATCGCTTCTGTGGCACTCTCTCTCCTTAGGCAAACTTTCGGCATGTGTTTTACCCCCCGTGATTAACTAACGTCAACAAAACACAGCGTGCGTGGTTCACTTGGTATATATACACTGGTCAAACAATTATGGTATCAGTCGAGACGTCTCGGTTCTGAAGTAATGTCATCGGCAGAATGAACTAAAATGGTTCGAATTCTATCTGTCGGTACTACGCTGTGAAGTCAACAACATTACGGCAGCCGAGAAAGTTGTAATAAGAAAAATTTGTTGCAGAGGGGGTTGGTCTTCACTTGTGTTTACTCTAATAAACGAATAACACAAGCAGTTGGATTCAGATAGTGTGGTGAGCAGGCAGTGCAATGCAACATCAACGTGACTTACCCGAAGCTATGGCATGGAGAGAGACAGAGAGAGGGAGGTAATTGCAGCTATTGGAATGTCCCAAAGTGTGATTTCCAGGACCTGGAGGAGATTTCAGACAAGCGGAACCGTTAAAAGAAGGCAATTCCAAGGTCGTCCACGGGTAACGTCAGCGTGAGGTGATCGTTACATCCAGTTAACAGCCCCTCGAGACTGGAGGTTGAACAGAACTCAGCTGCAACGCATCCTCCTGGCAGCAACAGGACGCGCAACATCAACACAAACAGTTGGAAAACGCCTTCAGGAATGTGGCCTCTGCCCAGTAAGACATATGGTGTGTGTCCCATTAAAACCAGACACTGTTTAGCCAGCAGAAACTCGTTGAATGAACATCAGGATTGGAGTCGTAACGAATGTCGCATGGTTCTGTTCACGGATGAGTCAAGATTTTGTGTTCAGCCGGTCAATCGTCGTTCACTCATCTTGAGAGAACGTGGAACTCGGAACAGCCCTGCTTACGTGCAGGAAACGTCACCATATCATAGTGATGGACGAATGGTGTGGGCAGGATCAATATTGGGGATGTACGGACCTCTATGTCATTCTGAATGCCGCTTTGGCTGCTCAAATGTATAGAGATGAGAGGTCCTTCGACCTTTTATCGTGCTCTTCGCTGGTGCCATAAAAGATCGGTTCCTACTGGTGGACGATAACGCTTGTCCCCACAGAGCTGCACTGGTGGACATGCTTGAAGCTGAGGGAATTGAATGAATGGAGTGGCCAGCTTGATCACCGGAAGTGCCTGTGATGCACTTGTCAGACGAATTGCAGCGAGAACAGCACCTTCCATAACGGTTGAAGAGCTGGATACTGCATTCATGGAAGAATGGGCAAATATCCCTCAAGAGCTCATTGATAATCACACAATGTCCCTACTCTTCCTCGTGTTTATAAACGATTTAGGAAACAATCTGCCGGCCGCGGTGGCCGAGGGGACTGAGGCGCTTCAGTCACGGTCTGCACGGCCACTACGGTCAGGGGTTCGAATCCCCCCTCGGGCATGGATATTTGTGGCGTCCTAGTTCGTAAGTAGTTCATAAGTAGTTTGTATGTTTAGGGACTGATGACCCCGTAGTTAAGTCCCATAAGCTTTACAAACATTTGAACATTTGAAACAATCTGAATAGCTCCCTTAGACTGTTCGCGGATGATGCTGTCTTTTATCGGTTAGTGAATTCAACAGAGGATCAAAAGCAACTACAAAGCGATTTAAACAAAATTTCTACATGGTGCGAAAATTGGCAATTGACACTAAATAAAGTGTGAAGTAATACAAATGACCACTTAAAGAAATCCGCTGTACTTCAATTACGCGATAAATCAGTCAAACCTTAAGGTCCTAAATTCTACCAAATACCTAGGAGTTACAATTACGAACAACTTTGATTGGAGAGAACACACAGAAAATATTGTGGGGAAGGCGAACCAAAGGTTACGTTTCATTGGCAGAACGCTTCGAAGATGCACCAGTTCCACCAAAGAGACTGCCTACATCACACTTGTGCGTCCTCTCCTGTAGTACTGTTGCCCCTTGTGGGACCCTCACCAGGTGGGACTGACGGAAGACATTGAGAAGGTTCAGAGAAGGGCAGCTCGTTTTATCACATTACTGGGGGAAAGCGTCACGGAAATGTTGCACGAATAGGGGTGGAAATCATTAAAAGAAAGACGTTATTCATTGCGGCGTGGTCTGTTTGCGAAGTTTCAATCACCGACTTTTACTTATGAATGTGAAAATATTTTGCTAGCACCCACCTACTTAGGGAGACATGACCATCCCAATAAAATAAGAGAAATCAGATCGAAAACGGAACGATTTAGGTGCTCTTTCTTCCCGCGCGCTATTAGAGAATGGAATGGTAGAGAAAAGTTATGAAAGTGATTAATGAACCCTCTGCCAGGAACTTAAGTGTGATTTGCAGAGTATCTATGTAGATGTAGATGCAAGGCAGGTGCGAAACTGTGCTGGACTTCCGAGGTTATTACATCCGATATTAGGGGACAACGAGAATGATTTGTTTCACTATTATAGTATTATGGTAGCCCCAGTCTGCCTCACTGAAAGTAAACGCCATGTAAACCTCGAGTAAAGAGTTTTGCCGTGGCGGAGCTGCCGAGCGCGTTGGAGCGCTATGCTCCGGTGCGCGAGGCCGTTCCCCATCGGGGATTCGAATCCCCCCTCGGGCATGGATGTTTGTGCCGCCTTTAGTATAAGCTAGTTCAGAAGTAGTTTGTACTTTTAGGGACTGATGACCCCGTAGTTCAGTCCCATAAGCTTAAAAAGCAGTTAAACATTTTTAGTAAAGAGTTGAGGCAGCAAAATGTCGTACTGTATCATATAAAATTTACAATTGTAACCAATATCTAAATAAAAACCTTATTATTATTATTGCAGGATTAATCAATACAAAGACTAATTAATAACAACATCATGTCGTATTCCTGTTATCCTCCACCAAGCCTATTTATCCAACGCATCTTTCTTGTCGATGCTACGATTTCCATTACTCCGTTTATTTGATCTGTCCAAGAACGTCGTGGTCTTCCGGGGTCTACCATATATAAATTATGTAAGATATCTCACGCGATCCTCTAATTGTGTATTTAGTTGAATTTAGGGCTTGTAGATTTGACTAATTTATCGTGTGAATGAAGTTTAACGGATTTCTTTGCGTGCTTATATAGATAACTTCACACTTACCATTATTGCAATTTTTGCAGTTTGGAGATACTTTACGGAAGTAATTTTGCAGCTGCCTTTGACCTTCTGGTGACTGTATTAAACAATAAATAACAGCATCATCCGCGAACAGTCTAAAAGAGCTGATCACATCGTCTGCTAAACCGTTTATAAAGATAAGGAACAGCAGGAGCCCATAACACTTCCCTGGGAAACGATAGACATCATTTCTGTTTTACTCGATGACTTTCCGTTAATTATAACGTAATGTGTCATTTCTGGCAGGAAGTCACGAACCCAATCGCACAACTATGGCACGCAATTTGATTAGCAGACGCTTGTGAGGTGCAGTGACAAAATCCTTCCGGAAATGTAGAAATACGGAATCGATTTGAGATCCCTTGTCGATATCATACATCACATCATGTGAGTCTAGAGCTAAGAGCTGTTTCATAAGAACAATACTTTCTGAATCCGTGTTGACTTTGGGTCAATTTGTGGTAGTCCATAATGCTTGACGAAAGTACGTAGTTGCTGATGCCGAGCGAACACAGCAACATGACGCGGATAGTGAGGGCTAAACAAACTATACATCTTGCAGCAGTGGCAATTCCGCAAGAGTTAGAGGAAGAGACTGAAAGTGTGAAGAACGGAAAGGGACTGGGCGTCGGAAATCGATTAGCTGAAGGGATTTGCACAGAGCATCGAATATGCTTATGAAAGAACTCACAGCTGAGTACTCATCACCGAGAATGTCGGGAAGTTGCTTCAAGTTTCTGTCAGAAAAGCCGTAGTAAAATCCAGGGTAGTGATACTCATATAAGCCATACCTGCAGAAATTAAACTATAGGCAGTGTTGCACCGTCTTGAAACTGGCCAGTGAGTGTAGTGTAAATGTACAATGCTGTATTCCTCTCAAGCTTCTCTATGATTTTCCACTCGCCCCGTTTAGGGTTTCCTCTCCCCTTTTTTTTATTGAAATGATAATGATTGTGTTTCACTTTAACATAACGCAATTAACCTCCATGCGGTCTTAACTAACGGATGTAGCGTGTACATGCAGAACTAAAAAACGAAAAACATTAAAGTAAAGAAACTTCTGAGTGTGAAGTGAGTTTCCGGGCGGTCAACACGAGCGCTTCTGCCGCCAGGCACGTCTTCTCGTTTTATGGTAAGAGGTAACCGTTTCATCTTGTTCATCACATTCCTCTTCATCGTTATCAAATAAGCTTCTCATACCCGGTACGTTCCAGCTGCTTGGAGGATCTCGTAACGCACTCCCCAGAAAAATTAGAAAAATATTGTTGGTACTTCGGGTTCCGTACCAGCGCCATATGTTGTTCTTGTAAATGGTTCCAGAAGTCCAGCACATGTTACGCGCCGTCGCGAAGCAAATAATACACCGCCTGGGCTCGAAGCCATGTCACCGCGTTCGTTTTGGCTCGTGGGTAATACGTTCTGTCTGGAAAAAGGACAATCTTGGGGGTCGATATTTTGTTGTCCAATGTGCAGTAGAAAGACAATCATCTTCGTCACTAGCAGCCATACTTCCTCAGAGGGCCCTCACATGAGACAGTGAGCGTCTTCGTCTAGAATCTGACATCTTGGCATAACGGAGAGTTATGATGGCATGCAGGCGGGATCCAGTTACTTGTTTACCGTTAACCACCATGAACCATGTTGTTCTCGTTTCCGTGCCAAGTGTGGCATAATGAACTGTCCGCCATACCACCGGCCAGTGGATCGTGGGGTGCCGTGTTTCCACAGAGTTGGCGGGGCGCCTACACGTAAGTATCCGGTAGATATCGCGTGCTGTTCCTGTTCCGTTGTTTGGTAGCTCCGGCATAACATAGCTATATTCGAGGAAAAACTCTCTGATATGTTGAAACAGTGGAGAAATGTTCTGCACCATCTCCGGCGCTTGTCGGGAAGCTGGTGCCAGTTCGTCTATGCCGGCCGCGGTGGCCGAGGGGACTGAGGCGCTCCAGTCACGGTCTGCACGGCCACTACGGTCGGGGGTTCGAATCCCCCCTCGGGCATGGATATTTGTGCCGCCCTAGTTCGTAAGTAGTTAATAAGTAGTTTGTAAGTTTAGGGACTGATAACCCCGTAGTTAAGTCCCATAAGCTATACAAACATTTGAACATTTTGAGTTCGTCTATCAAGATTCCAGACAGACTCTGGTGTTGTCTTCTTCATGTTTTCAATGTCGCGCTAATATAGCGCGCCACTGTTCGGTCGTAAACGTGAACTAGCCCGAGGCCACTTCTACAAGTTGGTGGTGTCAGAGCCTCATATCGGATCTTGAAGAGGGCTCCCATACTGACGAAGTATCCAAATGCTGCCAGAATGCGTCGGGCGATCATCTTTGGCATCGGTAGAATCTGTGCATAGTGTGGAATGTGTGACGCGAAGTATATATTTATATAAGCGACAAGTTGAATCATATTTAATGTTCGCAGTGGGTCCGCTCTGACACCATTTCGTATGGCTATGAGCAACCTCTTGAAGTTGAGCGCAGCCGTGCGTCGTACATCATTCGTGAAGACGATTCCCAGACACTTGATTCTGTCTCGTAACGGGAATGGTGCAACGCAGTCGATACCGCTCGGCTACTTCCGCGCAGCTGTTGCTGCAGAGTGGGTTGGTTTTGACTTGTGTGTACTCTACCAAACGAATTGCACAAGATTGGTTTGATTTGATTTTTTCAAGGAAGCCAAAACAGTCTTGGTCCAACCAGCCACTGCCCGCATCGAAACTAAGTTTATTGTGCGGTATCGCTCCCTGTATATATAGTAAAGCCAACCAATGCCCTTGAACAGTGCAATGAGTCCCTTTACCAGTTCTTTATTAGACACAATTTCTTCGGGTAATTGCACAAGAAGTTGGGTGCAGATAGTGTAGTGAGCAGGTAGTGTAATGCAACAACGACGTAACTTACGCGAAGCTATGGCATGGAGAGCCATAGGAAGGTTGGAAGCGGGACAGACCCAGAGGGAGGTGGCTACATCTATTGGATTACATTAGATTAATACTTGTTCCATAGATCATGAATACGACACTTTGAAATGATGTGGAACGTGTCAGTCTAATGAAGAGTGTCTGTACAAGACGTTACATTACACAAAATATTACATGACACATGTTTATTTTTTTAGATTTACTTATTTATATCTAAAAACTCATACAATGAGTAGAAGGAGTTGTCGAAATTATTTTTATTTATTTTTAAATGCTAGTTGACTATGTGTCAGGCTTCTCATGTTGCTTGGGAGGTGACCAAACACATTTGTGGTAGCATAATTTACCCATTTCTGTGCCAAACTCAGATTTAGCCCTACATAGTGAAGATCATCCTTTCTCCTCGTGTTATAGCTGTGCACACTGCAATTACTTTTAAAATGGGTTGGATTTTTTACAACAAATTTCATAAGTGAATATAAATGCTGTGAAGTTACTGTGAGGATACCTAAATCCTTAAATAGATGTCTGCAGGATGATCGTGGGTGGGCTCCAGCAATTATTCTGATTACACGCTTTTGTGCAATTAATACTCAATGATGAATTACGCCAGAATATAATGCCATACGAAAGCAGTGAATGAAAATAGGCATAGTAAGCTAATTTACTGAGATTCTTATCGCCAAAATTTGCAAAAACCCTAACAGCTTACGTAGCTGAACTCAAACGTTTCAGCAGACCGTTTATGTGTTGCTTCCAATTTAATTTCTCATCAATGCAGACACCTAAAAATGTTGAAAATTCTACCTTAGTTACAGCCTTCTGTTAAACTCTATATTTATTACTGGAGTTGTGTCATTTACTGTGCAGAACTGTATATACTGCGTTTTATCAAAATTTAACGAGAGGCCATTTGCAGAGAACCACTTAATAATTTCGTGAAAAACATTATTTACGATAACATCACTTAGTTCTTGTTGTTTGGATGTGATTACTATATTTGTATCATCAGCAAAAAGAACTAACTTTGCATTTTCATCAATGTAGAATGGTAAGTCATTTATGTATATCAGGAACAGTAAAGGACCTAAGACCGGACCCTGTGGCACCCCATCCTTGATAGTCCCTCAGTTTGAGGAATCGACTGATGTTTTGACATTACATGAGCCACTTATTTCAACTTTCTGCATACTTCTAGTTAAGTATGAATTAAACCATTTGTGCACTGCCCCAGTCAAACCATAATGATTAAGCTTATCTAGAATAATTCCATGATTTACACAATCAAAGGCCTTTGAAAGATCACAAAAAATACCAATGGGTGGTGTCCGGTTGTTCAGAGCATTTAATATTCGATCGGTGACGGCATCTATAGCATTTTCTGTTAAACGCCTTTCTGAAAACCAAACTGACATTTGGTTAATACTTTGTTTTTACAAATATGGGACGCTACTCTTGAATACATTACTTTCTCAAAAATTTCGATAAAGCTGTCAGAAGACAGATTGGGCGAGAGTTGTTAACATCTGATGTATCCCCTTTCTAAGGCAATGGTTTGACAATGGCATATTTCAGTCTATAAGGGAAAACACCATGCTTCAGAGAGTGTCCCAAAGTGTAATTTCTAGGACCTGGACGCGATTTCGGACAACAGGAACCGTTGAAAAAAGCAAGGCCAAGGTCATCCTTGATTAACATCAGCAAGAGATGACCGTTATCTCCGGTTAACAGCCCGTCGAGACAAATTGCTAAATGCAGCTCATCTGTAATGCACCCTGCAGGCAGCAACAGGACTCGCAATATCAACACGAACAGTACAAAATTACCTTAGGAAATCTGGCCTCTACACACAGAGGCCTATGGCGTGTCCCCCATTAGAAGTCGAAAAAATCCTGCTTGCGTGCAAGAAACATCACCACATCTTGGCGATGGACGAATGGTGTGGGCAGGAGTCAGTATTGGCGGACATACGGACCTCTGTGTCGTTCAGAATAGCGCTTTGTCTGCTCAGAGGAATAGAAACGAGATCCTGCGACTTTTGCTCCCTACCCTGGTGCCAGAGGAGATGTGATTCCTTCTGGTGGACGATAACGCTCATCCCCACAGAGCTGCAATGCTTGAGCTGAGGGAAATGAACGAATGGAGTGACCAGCTTGTTCACTGGACTTAAACTGGATTGAGAATGTCTGGGATGCGCTTGGCAGACACATTGCAGCCAGACTAGCATCTCCCACAACGTTTTCAGAGCTGGATATTGCACTCATGGAAGAATGTCTAAATATAGCCTCAAGAGCTGATTGATAATGTCATACAGTCCATGCCACACAGGTGTGCAACTGTTCTGCTCATTCAAGGTGATCACACACCGTATTAGAGGGCAACGAGAATGGCTATTTCACTATTATGGTAGCCCCATGGTGCCTCACTTTAAGCAAACGCCATGTACATGTACATCTACATACGTACTTTGCTATCTACCCTAAGGTGCGTGGCGGAGGGTACTCAGTACCACTAATAGTTACTTACTTTCTTGCTCCACTCTCAAAAAGAATGAGAGGAAAAACGAATCCTTTATGTATCCGTACGAGCCCTAATCTCTATAATATTATCCTTGTGGTCTTGACGCGATGTAGGTTGGCGGCAATAGAATCCGGCCCTCTAAATTTCTTCAACAGTGCTTCTCGAAAAGAACGTCGGCTCCCCTCCACGGACTCCCATTTGAGTTCCCGAAGCATTTCGGTAACACTCGCGCATTGATCGAATCTACCAGTTACAAACTTCCCCGCCCACCTCTGAACTGCCTCAGTGTCCTCCTTTAAACCGATCTGGTAGCGATCACAAACCAAACAGCTGTGCAATACTCAAGAAGGGGTGTACAAGCGTTTTGTATGCGGTCTCCTTTACAGACGAATCTCACCTTCCCAAAATTCTCCCAATAAAGTGAAATAGACCTTTTGCATTACCACGCCTGCCCACATATGCTCGTCCATTTCATATCGCTGTGCAGCGTTACGCCTAGGTATTGACGCGACTCTGTCAAGCAGCATAGTACGAATGCTGTACTCGAACATTACTGGATTGTTTCTCCTATCAAGTTGCGAACCCTTACATTTTTTCTACATTTAACGTTAGTTTCCATTCCTCATATCACATAGAAATTTGGTCCAAGCCATCCTGCATCCTACTACAGCCACTCAATAACGACACCTTCCTATACACCACAGCATCATCAGCAGACAGCCGCAGATTGCAAGTCACTCTGTCCATTAGGTCATTTATATATATAGAAAATAATAACAGTCCTATCGCATTTTCTTGGGGCACTGTTGACACTATCCTACCTCTGATGAACACTCGCCATCAATGACAGTGTACTGGGTTTTATTATTAAGTAATTTTCAAGCCACTCACATATTTGGGTACCTATTCCATAAGCTCATACCTTCGTTAGCACTCCGTAGTGCAGTATCGTGTCAAACGCCTTTAGAAAATTCAGAAATATGAAATATGCCCTTTGCCCTTCATCGATAGCATGCAAGATGTTATGAGAGAAAAGGGCGAGCTTTGTTTCGCACGATCGATACTTCCTAAAGCCGTACTGATGCATGTACAGAACCTTTTCCGTCTCAAAGAAATTTACTATATTAGAACTGAGAATATGTTCAAGAATTCTACAACAAACTGATGTTAATGATATGGGTCTTTGATTTCGTGGATCCATACTATTGCCTTTCTTATACACGGGAGTTACCTGTGCCTTTTTCCAGTCTCTTCGTACTTCGCGCTGGATCAAAGATTCGCGATAAATTCAAGCTAAGTAAGGGGCCAATGTCGACGAGTACTCTTCGTAAAATCGTATTGGTACCCCATCTGGACCTGGCGACCTTTTTGTTGTTTTCTACACAGGCTATGCCTATTATTATGTCCTCCATTTGAGAGTTAGTGCGGTCATCAAATGATGGTCCTCCTACTTGAATGCTCTGTTAAATGTTAAATTTAAAACTTCGTCCTTCATTTTGCTGTCTTCTATCAGCACCCCGGAATGATCAACGAGTGACTAGATAGAGGCCTTTCATCCGCTTACCGATTTTACATAGGGCCAGAATTTTTGGGGTTCTAGGCAAGATCTTTTGCTTATGTATGACGGTGGTCCAATGGGTGGTGGGAACATCTGAACCTTTCAAATCACCTGGCCCTGATGGAATCATTCCACCTTTCCTGCAACAAGCAGGAGAAAACCTTATAAGATCCCTGTGCAAGTTATTTAGGGTTAGCCTAGCGGCAGGAATCATTCCCAATGCCTGGAGGACAGTGAAGGTTGTCTTCATTCCAAATCCAGGGAGAATTTATCATACCAAGGCCAAGGATATGAAACCAATCAGCCTGTACTCCTTCATTCTAGAAACATTGGAAAAGATGGGTAATGTACATGTTGGAGAGATGAGGCTAACTAGGGTTCCTCTACACTCAAAGCAACATGCATATCAGCCAGGTAAATCACGTGAGACAGCACTCCACCAACTCGTTGGGAAGGTGGAGAAAGCACTACACTTTCAGGAAATAGCCCTCTGCATCTTCCTGGATATCGAGGAGGCTTTTAGCAATACTACCTTCGATTCCATGGTTAAGGCAGCAGAGGTGCATGGCCTAGGAACCATCATCTGTAGGTGGACTAGAGCCATGCTCAGTGGTAGAAAGGAGGAGGCTACCATGTTAAATGGCAATCAACACCACTAGGCGTTGCCCGCAAGGAGGAGTTCTGTCCCCTTTATTGTGGAATCTAGTGGTGAACGAACTCAGGCAGTACTTTTGCCAAGGATACGCAGATGATCTTGTCATGGTAATACTTGGCAAATTTGCTGACACAGTCAAGAATATGGCACAAGGTGCGTTGGACATTGTGCAAGACTGGTGCAGAAAACAGGATCTGAGGGTTAGTCCCAAGAAGACTGTTGTTGTACCATTTACGAAAAAGCGTATCCAACATACAAGTTGGAATATAAAGCTTTTTGTTGAAGCTCTACCTGTGAAGGGGACAGTGAAATATCTAGGGGTTACCTTAGATGAGAAACTGACATGGACCCCTCACATTAGGAATATTTGCTCCAAGGCGAAAGGTAATCTGGTGAGTATCAGGAGAGCTTGTGGCAAAAACTGGGGCTTGAGCCCCAAGGGTATGTAACTGGATATACACCATGGTGATTATACCCAGGATCACTTATGGGGCAGTTGTGTGGTGGAAGAAGGTGGAACAGAAGGTTGCTGTTAAGGAGCTTGGTAAGGTGCAGAGACTAGGCTGCTTAGCCATAACAGGCGGAATTAGCATCACACCAACTGCTGGGATGGAAGCCATGCTGGATATGCCCCCATTACATCTTTGGGTTAAGATGGAGGCAGCGGCTGGTGCATACAGGCTCAAATCTGGCAAAACTGGATCTCATTGGGATATCCAGAATCACACACTAAAATAGCGAGTGAAGTAAATATAGGAAAGGTTGGGGAAATGCTGGCTGACTATATTATAACCCCATACTGCTTCAAAAAGCCTTTCAATATAACAATTGAAAGTAGGGAGCAGTGGGAGAAAACAGTTCGACACCGTATGGGGGACATTGTGTGGTTCACAGACGGGTCAAAATCAGATCAAGGCGTTGGGGCTGGGATATACGGGGTGCAGCCAAGACTGCAAGGTATTATCTCTCTAGGGAAACTGGCCTCATTATTACAGGCCGAAATATTTGCCATCAGGGCGTGTGTGGAGGAGAATTTGCGTAGGTGCTACAAAGACCGTAGCATCTACATTTATTCAGACAGCCAGGCAGCCATGAAATCACTGGCAGCTCCCGCAACAAGATTTAAAATTGTTGCAGAATGTCACAGAGCTCTGGTGGAGCTAGGGGAAAGCAATAGGGTAAACGTACTGTGGGTCCCTCACCATTTTGGATCAGTGGCAATGAACAAGCCGATAGGCTCGCCAGGATGGGGGCAGAGACTCCATTTATTTGACCGGAGCTTGTCCTGACAATCACTAAGGCAAAAATCCAACTGGAGCTATGTAACTGGCTTAGAAGACAGTACGTAGAATATTGGACCAAAGTCTACAAACAGAATCATGGTAAGTTAGTGATGCCTAGACCAAGTTTTAAAAGAAGCTCTGTAATCCTGCGCTTGAACAGGAAGGAGATTAAACTCTTGGTTGGATCGATGACAGGCCATGGGAACATCAAAAAACGCCTACATACAATGGGAATAATAGAAGAGGACCCTAAATGTGGGATCTGTGGTGACGGCAATGAAACCGCTTCACACCTAATTTTCGAATGCATTGCATTGGAGAGCAAGATGCACAGAACATTCAGGACAAACAGACCCGAAGAGACTGTGTCTAATAAAGAATTGGTAAAGAGACTCTTAGCACTGTTTAAGGGCACTGGTTGGCTTTACTAGATATACAGGGAGCGATACTGCACAATAAACTCTGTTTCGGTGCCGGAAGCGGCGGGTTGGAGAAAAACTGTTTTGGCTTTCCTGGTAAAATCAAATCAATGACGGTGGTAGTTAATGTATGATTCGCTCATTGCTCTTTTTAGAGACGCGCTAATCTCTACTAATTTTTGTCGGATTTGATTTGCTTGATCTTTTTTGAACGGAGAGTGCAACTACCTGTGTTTCTCAGCATTTTTCGAATATTACTATTAAACAAAAGTGGGTCTTTCCCATTCTTAATCCACTTTGTAATGTTAACCTCAAGTAAAGAGCTGAGACAACAAAATATCGCACTGTGCCGCGGTGGAGTAGCCAAGCGGTCTAAAGCGACTCGCTGCGGAGCGCGCGGTTGCTCGCCGTAGAGGTTCGAGTCCTCCCTGGGGCATGTGTGTGTGTGTTGTCCTTAGGTTAGTGTAGTTTAAGTAGTTTGTAAGCTACGGGCTTATGACCACGCAGTTTGGTCCGATAGAATTACAAACATTTGAAATTTGAAATATCGCACTGTATCACACACAAATTACAGTTGTAACCAATATCTGAATAAAATACGTTTTATGTACACGGTTTTTCAAAAAGAAAGAACAGATTTCAAACATTTATTTCTTCCAAACTGCAAAAAATAGAAAAATGGTTCCAACGTTAATGGACTGAGAAACACTAGCTTTGTCTGCTACATTGTGTCTGCATCGATTCATGTGTTTATGTATGCATTAATGCTACAGGTAAAGGCCACAATTAGTGTCACATGCATCGGTACCCATATGTGTCCTTTATTTTTATTTTGGAAATCTGGTCACCCTAATCTACTCGAAACCGAACCTATGTCAGAGTTTTCTAACATGACGTAGTTATTCGTAAACTATAACGAACTATGCTCGCGCGTTAATTATTAAGCGGCTACCAGTGCGGTTTCTTTACAAGAAGCGAATCGCTATGTTTGTAATTAACTAGTTATTATTTTGTTAACCGCGTACTTAATTCTAACATAATAAACATTAAGATTTATGTTATAGTAGGCCAACCGGCATTGGGAGAATAAGCAAACGCAATAAAGAAGCACCGTTCAGTATTGTAATTCCAGAGATGAACTTAATTCGGAATAAGACCTACTTATTAAAATTTCAAAACGAACGAGAATATAGTTTTGTATTGCAGCTATTTGCAATTGTAAACTACGCAATCCAAAGATGCAGCTGAATTCACCAATCGCGCTACGTTAAAGTCTTGAAGCGTCACTCATTTCATGATTTTCGGGGAAAAAGTGACTGGCAGCCAAATACTGTTTTATATGTACATGTGGCGTCTGTTCCGAAGAACAGACGTCACGTCTGATCATGCAGTTGTTATTATTTAATATTCACAGAATATATGACATCAACTGCGATTGGGCAAAGCTGAAAATGTGTACCCAGCCGGGATTCGAACCTGGGTCTCCTGCTTTCTAGGCAGTTGCGCTGACCCCTACACCACTGGGGACACAGTGATCATCGCACCTGCAAGGACGACCTAAGCACGCCTCCCGCCAGATACAAATTCCCATCTTCGTCCTGCCCACGAGTTTGAGTACTGTGGGCAGGGCGAAGCTGGGAATTTGTATCTAG
Source organism: Locusta migratoria (assembly GCA_026315105.1). Lineage (NCBI taxonomy): Eukaryota > Metazoa > Arthropoda > Insecta > Orthoptera > Acrididae > Locusta > Locusta migratoria. The sequence continues at coordinate 74,348,456 of CM048755.1, read as the reverse complement.
TAGGAGACGTGCTTAGGTCGTCCTTGCAGGTGCGGTGATCACTGTGTCCCCAGTGGTGTAGGGGTCAGCGCAACTGCCTAGAAAGCAGGAGACCCGGGTTCGAATCCCGGCTGGGTACACATTTTCAGCTTTGCCCAATCGCAGTTGATGTCATATATTCTGTGAATATTAAATACTGTTTTCGTTGTTAAAGCCATATTGAGTTCTGTGTTTCTCTCAGTCCTCAGCCATAGTCTGGGTCCACGCATTAGACCCAACGTCGGCGCCAACGGTGTTCGACCAATGTAGGAATCGCCAGAATAGCATTGGAAACAACATTAGCTCAGACGTTGGTACTACTCCGTTGCTTGCCGGTATTTTGTTTAAACATCCAAGGACGTTGGGCCAATACCGGTACGCCGTCCACACATTGAAGCCAACGTTGTTCCATCCACATTTGTCGTCTGCTCGTCTAGAAAGCTGTGTTTCTTTATTCTTTCGTCCTTCGTCGCCGTTTTAAAGTTTCAAAATGTCTTTGTAAATAGTAGAGCTGCATCAGAAAGAAAATCATTTGTTAAAGCAAACACAAAACTCGACATGCCACTGAAAACTTTACGTGCGATCAGTGGCAACACTGAAGTGGATATGCGGTACACAAACCTGTGCCCAAACTAAGCTAAACCCCGTCCCATACAGGCGTAGAGGGCTTAACGGGTATTCACCTGCCGCCATGTCATCCTCCGTCACCGGAGCCGCTACTTCTCAATAAGGTAGCTCCTCAATTGGCCTCACAAGTTTCGATCGTTTCACAGTTTTGAAATAAATCCAATGGCAAAGATGACAATTTGTCCCGGACCGGGATTCGAACCCGGATTTCTCGCGTTAGGCCAGCGGCTGCCTTAACCAATTAGGCTAGCCATGCACGCTTTCCTTTCAACCCAAATTCTCACCTTGTAGCACACTACTATTGTACTGCGCCCTGACCATTTGATTACACTTGCTAGCAGTCTATACTGAATTCCCACAAGGGATCGAGTGTATTAATGCGTCCGCATTGAAATTGTCAATTGTCTGTTAGGGTTGCAAGCGCGGTGCTCGCAGAAACCATGTAAATATGTTGTTGTTGTTACGGTCTTCAGTCCGGAGACTGGTTTGATGCAGCTCTCCACTCTACTCTATTCTGAGCAAGCCTTTTCATCTCCTCATAAGAACGGCAACCCACATCCACTTGGATCTGCTTACTATACGCGTCTCTTGGCCTCACTCTGCGATTTTTACCCCACACACTTCCCTCCAATGCTAAATTAACGATTCCTCGATGTCTAAGAATGTGTCCTAGCAAGCGATTCCTTATTTTAGTCAGGGTGTGCCAAAAATTCCTTTTCTCGCCAATTCTGTTCAGTACCTCTTCATTAGTTATGTGATCTACCCACCTAATCTTCAGCATTCTTCTGTAGCACCACATTTCAAAAGCCTCTATTCTCTTCGCGTCCGCACTGCTTATCGTCCATGTTTCACTCCCGTACAAGGCAACACTCCACACAAAGGCCTTCAGAAAAGACTTCCTTACCCTTAAATTAATATTCGATGTTAGCAAATTTCTCTTTTTCAAAAATGCTTTTCTTCCCATTGCCATTCTGAATTTTATATCCTCTGTACTGCGACCATCGCATGTTATTTTACTACCCAAGTAACAAAACTCATCTACCACCTTCATTGTTTCGTTACCTAATCTAATTCCTTCAGCACCGCCTGGTTTTCTAAGACCGCATTCCATTATTTTTGTTTTGCTCTTGTTAATGTTCATTTTATACGCTCTCTTCAACACACTGTCCATTCCATTCAACTGCTCTTCCAGGTCGTTCACTGTCTCTGACAGAATTACAATGTCATCAGCAAAACGCAATGTTTTTATTTCTTCCCCCTGAACTTTAATGCCTATTCCAAAATTTTCCTTGCTTTCCTTCACCGCCTGCTCAATGTACAAATTGAATAACATCGGAGAAAGGCTACAACCCTGTCTTACTCCCTTCCCAACTGATGCTTCCCTTTCATGCCCTTCGAGTCTAATAACTGCGGTCTGGCTTTTATACAAGTTATAAATAACTCTCCTTTCCCTATATTTTACCCCTGTTGACTTCAGAATTTGAAAGAGTGTCTTCCAGTCAACATTGTCAAATGCTTTCTCCAAATCTACAAAAGCTAAAAATGTAGGTTTGCCTTTCCTTAATCTATCTTCTAAGATAAGACATATGGTAAGTATTGCCTCCCGGGTTCCTACGTTCCTCCTGAATCCAAACTGATCTTCCCCGAGGTCAGCTTCTACCAGCTTTGGCCTCAAAAGGGCTGAGAGGCTACGTGGGTTTTCCTACTGTGGGGTTTCCAGTGAGGGTGCCACGGGTAGCTTAGTTGTCCTGCCCAACCAGTTCCTGAACAAAGTGTTTGGAAAGAGAGCCTCCCCCAGTCGCTCATCATCAGAGCAAGTGTTGTTAACGTTTCTCAGACAGTGTCATCGCCTATAGCTTTCGCTCTGTGCATTTTCGTATGTGATTTCTGTTCTGTGCATTGTACACGGCCAGCCGCAGTTGTCGAGCGGTCTGCGGCACGCCAGTCAGTCTCCTCGGCCGCTACGGTCGGGAGTTCGAATCCCCCCTCGGGCATGGATGTATGTGTCGTATTTAGTATAAGGTAGTTCATAAGTAGTTTGTAAGTTTAGGGACTGATGACCCTGCAGTTAAGTCCCTTAAGCTTAACAAACATTTGAACATTGTACACGATGGAAGTGATAACACCAACGAAAGGGAGGCCGTGTCTTATCAAGGATGGTCATCAGTACTTTATTTATAAGAAAACTGATTGCAGGACGCAGTATGAAGTTCGTGGCCCCATACCTATGGAAAATAGGAAGGCCCCCTTATCAGGACTTGGCGTCTGAAGATGCGATCAGAATTTTTAGAATGATAGTAAAACGTTGAGTGAAACTTAAATAGCGTAGAATAATTACCAGTTTTCTGATAGACTCAAGTATCCTGTGTGAAACGTTTCTGATACCTGTACTCAGGGTCGTATTCAGGCAGGCGCAGCAAGTGCAGCTGCACAGGGCGGCGAAATTTAGTGGCCGGTAAAATTTTGCCATCGCCAATTTTTTTTTTTTTTTTAATATTAAAGGAAATCCGTTTGAATCCCAGGTAAGGGGATGTAAAAAAATTAATGCACAGGGGTGTCGCATATCATAAATACGGCCCTGCCTGTACTACCTAAACAGGTTTACTATAAGTAAAATATAGAAATAAGCACATACAGGTTGTTTCACTAAGTGTGTTTGCCTCTGTAACTTATAAAATAATAGGTGACGGGAAATTTTCATGCAGTAGGTCAACACAAGAAATGTTACACTTTCTACGGAGCTATGAACATAGTTTATTGTATCATTTTCCAAAGAGTTACAGACAAAGATATAATTTTTTAAATGGAACAATAGGTTTTTTCTATCGTGCATTGGATTTGTTGAAACCAGCTGCGTCCAAGCCAATTTAAACTACATTCCTATCACTGTTAGTTTGGGAGCTACAACCCTTCAAAGTTTCAGGGGCAGATACCACAAACGCTGCGCATAATGCAATGCGCCTTCTAAATGTGGTGCGGCCGAGTTGTAACGTCGCCGGTGTCACGGAGCGAGAAGCTTCTTCGATGCGCTGTTAGACTGTCGACTGTCGCCGCACACGGCCGTATACCCGACAGTTGGAGCCACACAAACAACTGGGGCTCAATATACCACAGTTACTGACATCGGATGCCGATGGCATACCCGAACAACGAATACGTTGACATGTTGCTGATGCTCGGCGAGTGCCGACACGATGCCACTGAAGCAGCCACGGCATATGCTGTGAAATATCCTAGGCGAAGAGCCCCGGCGGCCATTAAGTTCTTACGTGCCGAACAACGACTTCGGGAAACAGGCAGCTTGGTAATGCGCCGCAGTAACAGATGAAGATCTGCAAGAAGTGAGGAGACGGAGGCAGTGGCGGCTACTCCTTGAGGACTCTGGGGCGGCGCCCTCCCAAAAATATCCAACACGGAATACGTACCAATCGTTAATCACAAATCTAATTGAATAATTTTCGTGTAGCAGCAACCCGTGTAAGTGAATGACCAATGTTTTTAGTCTAGGTAGTCTGCCAGCCAGGCTCACCGAATATTTTCAGAATGGACTGACTGTCGGACTCTACGCGATCCGTCCGCGCCTTGTAAAGGCTGGCAACGGGCGCCGGAGTGAGTGGGGGTAGTGGGGGTTGGGCGGGGGTAGTGTGCTGAACCGGGCCGCTTAGGACGGCGTCCGCGCCAAGAGTGCCAAATACAAAGGCGCACCGGCACCGGTCAGGCAGTTTCTAACAGGTGCCCTGCGTGTGAAGGTGCGTATTATTCCCTAACTGTTTTTCTAGTTCCCTATTTAGAATGAATAATATAAATAGCGTTAACTACATTTTAACATTTGGTAGTGAAAAATTGACTTTTGAAGGAAAGTTGGAATTAAAAAGTTTAGGACCACGCGAGACCTAATTTGAACAGTGTACAGACACAAAATGCGTGCAAAAGCAAAAGTAGTTTCACTAGGAAATTTAATCCTGCTTTATATAAACACACCAATATATAAGCATACCAATGGTATTACTACATTTGTTGGTGACAGTCTTCTAATTTTAGTAACATATGTTTGTCGCTGACGAAGCATTTGTGTTCTCTGAACACTTACTTATATAGTTACACACACAACGAATTTACTTCTTACTTTATATTATTTTAAGGTACAGTTTTGGGTCTGTTGTGAAATCTAATATAATGGAGTTACAAGGTTTTCATTGCCTGAAGAAAATATTAAAAACGACATATTTGTGCGTAAATTTGTTCGTATTTTGGTATAGGAGGAAAAAGTCGTGTTAGATGAAGGGTTAAATTACGTAACTAGCTAATAAAATTAATGCTATATTCTGCCAAGAAATGTTCTGAAGGGACAAAATGTCGTGTACAATTGAAGACACATGCCGCCCCTCCTAATAAACAGCCCACCAGCCGCCACTGGACGGAGGTGTTTGTTTTAGCTGCACTATACCACGATCCTCATGTCAGCTTACGAGCCGTTGCTGCAGTCGCTGGTGTCAGTCTCACATCTGTGTGGCGTATAGTACACGGCCGCAGGTTTCACCCGTACCGCCTGTCACTGACCCAGGAGCTGCTCCATGGGAACGATTTCCGTGCAAGAGTGACATTCTGTGAGTGAGCCATGCGTAATTTCACGCTGGAGTCTTTACAAAGTGTTATGTTCTCTGATGAGTCCACGTTCACAAATTATGGTGCAGTGAATCGCCATAACATGCACTACTTGGCCGCATACAATCCTCGGTGGGTACGACTTATCGACCGTCAACATAGGTGGTCTATTAACGTGTGGTGTGGAATCAAATGTTCAAATGTTTGTACAGCTTATGGGACTTAACTACGGGGTCATCAGTCCCTAAACTTACAAACTACTTATGAACTACTTACGAACTAGGATGGCACAAATATCCATGCCCGAGGGGGGATTCGAACCCCCGACCGTAGTGGCCGTGCAGACCGTGACTGGAGCGCCTCAGTCCCCTCGGCCACCGCGGCCGGCGGTGTGGAATCCTTGGGGATGAAATCATCGGTCCACACTACTTCCCAGGTACACTGACACGTGAGTTATATCGCACTTTTATAGCCGACAGTTTGGGTGGTCTCCTTGAACATGTGTGTCTACACATGAGAGTCCATATGTGGATGCAGCACGATGGTCACCCAGCCCATTCTGCGCATGCTGTTGTGGAAGAACTAAACAACAGGTTTGCAGGAAGATGGTTGGGGCGCCATGGTCCTCATTCATGGCCCGCAAGGTCGCCCGATTTAACACCAGTAGATTTCTTTTTGTGGAGATATCTAAAGGATCGTGTTTATGTCACTGAGCCCACATACCCAGATGATCTAAAACAGCGCATCGAGAACGCATGTCGCTCCGTCACACCAGCGATGTTACATCTCATCCGCAAATCCTTTCGACAGCGCATTGCATTATGCATTGAAGAACATGGACACACATTTGAACATCTCATGTAAATCAACTTCCCACCGTCGTAACATCCATCACCCACCACACAGCCATGTATTATGTACAGCGTGTGGTATCTGCCCCGGAAACTTTGAAGGGTTGTAGCTCCCAGACTAACAGTGATAGGAATGTAGTTTAAATTGATTTGGACGTAGCTGGTTTCAACGATTCCAATGTACGATAGAAAAAACTATTGTTCCATTTAAAAAAAAAATATATATCTTTGTGCTGTAACTCTTTGGAAAATGATACAATAAACTATGTTCATAGCTCCACAGAAAGTGTAACATTTTTTGTGTTGACCTACAGCATTAAAATTTCCTATCACCTATTATTTTATAAGTTACAGAGGCAAACACACTTAGTGAAACACTCTGTATGTGCAGTGAAGTGGTTGCCAGTGATTTAGTTTTTCAGCTTAAGTATTGCATTCCAAAAATTGCTTTTTCAAAGGTCATACATGATTATTATATAGTTTATTTTATAACGATGAAATTTCAACTAGATGAACCTGGTTGGACTATATTAAGCAACGCATTTTATCATCTGTAGAAATGAAGAACAACACTCTACTTCTCTGGACTTTATACACTGCATCTAACCGTAGCAAAACATTTTGTAATTTCTTTAGATGAACACGTCCATTATTTCGTAAATCTTTATTTCATAACGGTCAGCACCTTAAAGTGCATCCCACTGGATCTATGGCGACTTACTTGGGAAACATATATAATAGATTCGAACAACAGAAATAATGTAATGATTTCTGCCGTATAAGGGGCAACATAGCTATTAAAGAATAGCGACGATATTACGAGAGCAGTCAATTTCAATTTTACCGCCGTAAGACTACGTTATACCGTGTAACTTGCCACGACAGAAAATGAAGATGATAACCATTGTGGTCCGTCTTGCCTTTCAAAGTTTTGGAGAACTGTGCGTGGAGGGAGGTCGGAGGGGGAGGGAGCCTCAATTTGTTATGCCGGCCCGGGCCAGTAGGGAACCCCACGGTAGGAAACCCCACGACACCGGCTGAGAGCTCCCCACTTCAGTGGCGGCTCCAAGGGCGCCATGCCCAACCCCAACACCCCCCCCCCCACACAAAAAAAAACAGAAGGAAAAACAAACTTGTTTTTGGTTTTACATACGAAGCGTGAACATAAAGTTACGAAGTATTTTTAAATAGTTTTACTTATTTTAATACATCATATTAACCACTTCCTCATTATGTGTTGTTCATTTACATCAAAGCCTTCTAGATCAGCCCCCCCCCCCCCCCCCAGCACAGAGGCGACTCAATCAGCACTCCTCTCCTTGCCGCGGTGGAGTGGCTGAGCGCTGCAAGGCACGTTGCTTGCGGAGTGCGTGGTTGCACGCCGTCGGAGGATCGAGTCCTCCCTCGGCCATGGGTGTGTGTGTGTGTGTGTGTGTGTGTGTGTGTGTGTGTGTGTGTGTGTGTGTTGTCCTTAGGCTATTGTATGTAGTTTATAAGCCTAGGGAGTGATAACCTCAGCAGTTAAGTCCCTTAGATGTACAAACATTTGAACCTCGGTTGCACAGTGGTAGAGTGCCAGACTACAAATCCAAGGGTCGCGGGTTCGATCCCCACCAGGTCGTGGGATTTTTATCTGTCACTTTCCACTTCTTTCACCTCTGGCAGTATTGCTCATGTGAAAAATACCGAGTACACCGTGGTTCGGAACCCACGTTAAACTGTAGGACCCCCTATAACTGGCTGGGTAAGTCAGTTCGAAGGTCGGAGGAAGGCAACGGCATACCACCTCCAAACAGGACCATGCCTAGTGAAGCACTGTGGTGTTCAAACGAATCTTCGGATTGTTGACTGCTTTACCTTAGCCACAGATTCAGATTCTTTATTCGTCATTCAGCAATATTACATGCAATAGACTTCGTCAGTTCACTTAACCAAAAAGTTTTACATAATATATTTACATATTTAAGTTGATACCAGGCATTTCAAGAAATTCTTCTAATGTACAGAATGGATTTTTTAACAAGAAGCTGTGTAGCTTTTTCATAAATAATTTGGTTGGCATACTTGAAGCATGTTTGGACAATTTGTTATATATTTTAATTGACATGTACTTATGACTATTGTTAATTTTTGCCAATCTATTTGTGCCAGGATTAGAGACTTACAGATTCTTGTATTGTGGACATGCCTCTGATTCATTATCCTTAAATTAGGTAGGTCTGCATACCAAATTCCAGTCATAGTGCTGAGTGAAATAGTGAATGCGCACTCTTCAATTTCACATTGTGCAAGTCATGAAGATGTCTGCATGAGGTCATATCAGTTATTTACTCAATTTGCTTAAAGAACAAGTAAGTGGTTTCCAAAATTTTATTTCACAAATACAGATTGGAAAAATGTACACGACACGCTTCAATTCAATTTAAAATGCAATATATTGTGTGAGATAGTCTAGTTCGGAATAAAAGCATTCTAAAACTAGTTACATGAATTTCTTTCCATGCTTTGCTTATATTACTCAACAACATATGGAAATCGATGTAGCCGGCCGCAGTGGCCGAGCGGTCTGCGGCGCGCCAGTCACATTCTGCACGGTCACTACGGTCGGTGGTTCGAATCCCCCCTCGGGCATGGATGTTTGTGCCGTCTTTAGCAATGTCTAGTTAGTAAGCAGTTTGTAAGTTTAGGGTCTGATGACGCCTTAGTTAAGTCCCATAAGCTCTACAAACATTTGAAATCAATGTAACCGCTCCTAAACATAAAAATCGCTCATGTGTGGTATGCTCAAAGGAGAGTGACCGATTGCAGGCATGAGGCAATATCGCTGAAGAGTCTCGGCGGCCATAACAAATTGTATATATAAAGCAAAAGGTGATTACAAATAATCAATCTTATTACATACATACAGACCAAATGTTTTTAAATTTTATATCAATAGTTCAAGTTTATTTGATTTCGTTGCTTTCTATTTGACATGATACCTAGGACATTAGAGACGAACGAATCCAGAACGCAGTGACTGTTGTATGTATGATCATTGTGGTACACACAGATTTCGGTCGGTCCTCAACAGGTGATCGATCACGAAAAGCAGGAAATCCTGGTCCAAGTCGCAGCTAGGCACAAATTTCCGTATTTATCCACTGGGTAGTAAATCTATACCTAATACAGGAGCTGGAAATTCGATATTGTGAGTAAACTTTCGATTTAAATTATTTCGATCACTTTAATTCGTCAACATCGTGGAATAGGAAGCAGTGAAGTTTTGACGCCCCTTCCTGTGTGTTCGCCACTCCCACGAGACCGCCCGTTGCCCTCGTCCCTATGCTCCAGGTAAAGTGAGACGCGCCCTACTTCATTACGCAAAGTAATCTTCGCTATCACATCGATAAAGGAACCATTAAGTCAATTTGTATTGGTGGCCCTAATTCGGTAGACAAAGATATTTCGTGACGATTACCTTGGCCTTTTGTCCTAGTTACGTACAACTGTTCTCTCATTGAAAAGTCTTCAAAACTATTAGCTCTACAAACTAACGTATAGGTGCTCGCGTAAGATCTACTGTCAACCCAGAAAAAAGAACTATGTGGCCCACGGGTGCGTTGTAGAACTTATTTCGTTGATTTGAAAACGGGCTAAAAATCTGAAACCTAAAAAGTTGATTATGTCTGTTCACACGCAGACTTGACGCACCTCATGTAATGGGCCTTAAGTCCTCCTGACAAGAAGTTATTATACGCCTAACCAGAGGCTCCCCTTCCTTGGCCAACGACCTCCCCCTCCTCTCCCGAGGTATTAGGTCCGGGATAAATATGGTTTTGCCATTTAATATTGAAATTAAACATCCTTTATTTCACTTTTTGTGAATAGTTTTATAAAGCCCGCACCCCCCCCCCCCCACCCCCCCACCCATCCCCGCCCCAGGCTGGCCAAAAGTACTAATTTTTCAACTGCTGCCTGACAGTCTACGTAAAGCCCTTTAATTGCCTGCAGAAGTTTGCCTCCTATACCATAATCATGAAGAACTGACAGTAGCTTCCTTCTAGAAACACGGTCATAAGTCTTTTCCAGATTTATGAAACATAGATACAATTCCCTGTTCCACTCATAGAACTTTTCCATTACCTGCCGTAAGCTAAAGATCTAGTCCTGACAGCATCTAAGAGGCTAAACCCTCAGAATACCATAAATAACTGCTATGAACGCCCTGCAGGCTCATTAATTTTATGTTACAAAGTATTTACTTCTCAGTGCAAGACTTCTTTATAGTTGAAACTATCTTACATTTATTAACTTTTTTGTTTGTTGTTACAGACACTGCAGGCAAATAAGTCGTATAAATAATCTTCAAATAGAATTTGTTCAGAATAACATAAAAAAATATTAAAAAAAAAAAAAAAAAGCCGGCCGCGGTGGCCGAGGTGATTGAGGCGCTCCAGTCACGGTCTGCACGGCCACTACGGTCGGGGGTTCGAATCCCCCCTCGGGCATGGATATTTGTGCCGTCCTTAGTATTAGCTAGTTCATAAGTAGTTTGTAAGTTTAGGGACTGATGACCACGTAGTTAAGTCCCATAAGCTCTACAAACATTTGAACATTTTTGAAAAAAAAAATATTCCGTGAAAATAAATTGCTGCGTCTCTATTTAATTGTGATAAACACTGAAGCACTATTGGTACGTATTGCCAAGGTCTTTTTTTTTTCTTTTAATTCCGAAAACCGGTGGCAGAAGTCCACGCTACGGACACTGGTGGGGGAAAGGCCCGAAAAAAAAAAAAAAAAAAATAAATAAATAAAAGCTCGAACCCTTGGTCCGTCCCTACCCCATCCAACTACTCAACAGTGCTCAACGCTGGTAATAAGTGGGACTGGTATATCCACTGCGGCACGAACGTTGACACACATGTAACCTCTATTAAAAATAAAGGACACATTAAGGTCTCAGACTGAATAGTGCTTTTGACACACTGGGTTACTGAATGCAATTTAAAAAATTAATATTACGTATCATTGCCTGTAAACGTTCACAAATTGCTTTGCAAACTTCACGCACTACCAGTGATATCACTTACATGGTTGTTTTAAAAAGGAAGTGCAGGGTTGTGAAACTATCTCCTGTAGCAATAAATCGAGAAGTCAATTCCAAAATAACTTTAGCAAATATCGCTCTTTTTTTTTCCTTTTCTAATATTTTTAAGTTCAATCACTCGAAGGAACAGCTCTAAGTTTTAATAATGTGTATCGAACTATCGATTACTTGAAACATATTTTAAAACTTACTGATTTCGAGATGTAGGGACTACGGTATAAAGTGATACACCACAACTAAATATCTTCTTTTTCATTGTTTCCTCTTTTATTTTGCAGTGAAAAAACATAGTTTGTCATACTCAAAACCGGTAATGCAACGACCGCGATCTGTGCGTCAGATATGTTTAGTCTGGCTCTCGACGAATAGAACCGAATGTTGGCTCCAATGTGTGGGCGCTGTCGCAAAAATATTGGCCAATGTTGGGGCCAGCATTAGTACCAATGTGTGGACGCGGAGTGAAGTATCCTCCTTTGCCTTCCGAACAGCATAAATCCTGCCATTAAAAAGAGAAGAGGGCAAAATGCTGTAAAACGTAACCTCAATACAACTTATTCCGCTCAAAGTATGCTACAAGGCCCACTCCAGAAAACGCTGAATGTTCTCCACTTCTGAGAAACTTCTCTAGTTTTATTCATACGAAATCGTACATTATTCTGTGCGTTGAACAAATTCACCAAACCTGAGAAATTTCTCAAGTGACGTGTATTCTTCGACAATCTGTATTCATTGGAACCCAAGAATAATGCACATCCTTTTTTTTTATTTATTTATTTTATTTTCCACTCCCATGAACCACAGACATTGCCGAGGTGGGGTGGCTTGCGTGCCTCAACGATACAGATAGCCGTACCGTAGGTGCAACCACAGCGGAGGGGTATCTGTGGAGAGGCCAGACAAACGTGTGGTTCCTGAAGAGGGGCAGCAGCCTTTTCAGTAGTTACAGGGGCAACAGTCTGGATGATTGACTGAGCTGGCCTTGTAACATCAGCTAATGTGGCTTTGCCACACAGCTACTGCGACCGGCTGAAAGCAAGGGGAAACTACAGCCGTTATTTTTCCCGAGGACATGCAGCTCTACTGTATGGAAATATGATGATGGCATCCTCTCGGGTAAAATATTCCGGAGGTAAAATAGTCCCCCATTCGGATCTCCGGGCGGGGACTACTCAGGAGGATGTGATCATCAGGAAAGACAATACTGGCATTCTACGGGTCGGAGCGTGGAATGTTAGATCCCTTAATCGAGTAGGAAAATTAGAAAATTTAAAAAGGGAAATGGATAGGTTGAAGTTAGATATAGTGGGGATTAGTGAAGTTCGGTGGCAGGATGAACAGGATTTCTGGTCAGGTGAGTACAGGATTATAAATACAAAATCAGTTGGGGGTATCACAGGAGTAGGATTGATAATGAATAAGAAAATAGGAATGCGGGTAAACTACTATGACCAGCGCAGCGATCGTATTATCATTGTCAAGATAGATACGAAGCCAACACCGACAACAGTAGTACAGGTTTATATGCCAACTAGCTCTGCCGATGATGAGGAGATCGAAGAAATATATGAGGAGCTAAAGGAAATTATTCAGACAATTAAGGGAGAGGAAAACTTAATTGTTATGGGAGACTGGAATTCGGTAGTAGGACAAGGAAGGGAAGGGAAGATAGTGGGTGAATATGGTCTGGGCAAAAGGAATGAAAGAGGAAGCCGCCTGGTAGAATTTTGCACGGAACATAATTTAGTTATAACAAACACCTGGTTTAAGAATCACAAAAGAAGGTTGTACACGTGGAAGAGACCAGGAGACACCGGGAGATACCAGATAGATTTTATAATGGTAAGACATAGATTTCGGAACCAGGTTTTGAAGTGTAGGACATACCCAGGGGCAGACATAGACTCTGACCATAACTTGTTGGTTATGAACTGTAGGCTGAAACTGAAGAAACTACAGAAAGGTAGGAAAATAAGGAGATGGGACCTAGATAAATTGAAGGAACCTGAAGTTCTTAAGAATTTCAGAGGGAGCTTCAGGCAACAATTGACAGAAACAGGGGAAAATAAAACAGTTGAGGAGGAATGGGTAAAATTGAGAGATGAAATAGTGAAGGCAGCAGAGGACAAAATAGGTAGGAAGGCAAGACCTACAAAGAATCCTTGGATATCACAGGAGATACTAAATTTAATCGATGAAAGGAGAAAATATAAAAATGCAGTAAATGAAACAGGCAAAATGGAGTACAGACGACTAAGAAATGAGATTGACAGGAAGTGCAAAATGGCTAAGCAGGACTGGCTAGAAGGCAAATGCAAGGATGTAGAAGAATGTATAAATAGGGGAAAAATAGATACAGCCTACCGGAAAATAAAAGAAACATTTGGTGATAAGAAAAACAGCTCTATGAATATCAAGGACACTGATGGAAAACCAGTTCTCAGCAAAGAAGGGAAAGCTGAAAGGTGGAAAGAGTATATAGAGGGGCTCTACAAAGGAAATGAACTTCGAGACACTATTGTAGGAAGGGAAGAGGATGTAGATGATGATGAAATAGGAGATACTATACTGAGAGATGAATTTGACAGAGCACTGAAAGATCTAAGTCGAAACAAGGCCCCTGGAATAGATGATATCCCGTCAGAGCTACTGAAGTCTCTGGGAGAACCAGCCATGACAAAATTGTTTCACATTGTGTGTAAGATGTATGAGACAGGTGAAGTACCCTCAGACTTTAAGAAAAATGTTATAATCCCCATTCCAAAGAAAGCGGGTGCAGACAGGTGTGAAAACTACAGAACTATCAGTTTAATAAGTCATGGTTGCAAAATATTAACACGAATTATATACAGAAGGATGGAAAAGCTGGTAGAAGCCGACCTCGGGGAAGATCAGTTTGGGTTCAGGAGAAATGTAGGAACACGGGAGGCAATACTCACTTTACGCCTTATCCTAGAAGATAGATTAAGAAAAGGCAAACCAACATTTCTAGCTTTTGTAGATTTGGAGAAGGCTTTTGACAATGTTGATTGGAATAAACTCTTTCAAGTTCTGAAGCAAGCAGGAGTAAAATATAGGGAGCGTAAGGTTATTTACAACTTGTACAAAAACCAGACAGCGGTTGTCAGAGTTGAAGGGCATGAAAGGGATGCAGTGGTTGGGAAGGGAGTAAGACAGGGTTGTAACCTTTCCCCAATGTTGTTCAATTTGTACATTGAGCAAGCTATAAAGGAAAGCAAGGAGAAATTTGGAGAAGGAATTAAAGTTCAGGGTGAAGAATTAAAAACATTGCGTTTTGCCGACGACATAGTAATTCTGTCAGATACAGCAAAGGACCTGGAAGAGCAATTCAACGGAATGGATAGTGTGCTTAAAGGTGCATATAAGATGAACATTAACAAGAGTAAAACTAGGGTAATGGAGTGCAGTGTAAGAAAATCAGGTGATGCTGAAGGAATTAGATTAGGTAACGAAACAATAAAGGAGGTAGATGAGTTTTGTTACTTGGGCAGTAAAATAACAAATGATGGTCGCAGTACAGATGATATAAAATGCAGAATGGCAATGGGTAGAAAGGCATTTTTGAAAAAGAGAAATTTGTTAACATCGAATATTGATTTAAGCCTAAGGAAGTCCTTTCTGAAGACATTTGTATGGAGTGTTGCCTTGTATGGGAGTGAAACATGGACGATAAGCAGTGTGGACAGAAAGAGGATAGAGGCTTTTGAAATGTGGTGCTACAGAAGAATGCTGAAGATTAGGTGGGTGGATCGCGTAACTAATGAGGAGGTACTGAACCAAATTGAGGAGAAAAGAAATTTCTGGCATACCTTGACTAAAAGAAGGGATAGATTGGTAGGACACATTCTTAGACATCAAGGAATTGTGAATTTAGCGTTGGAGGGAAGTGTGTGGGGTAAAAATCGCAGAGGGAGACCAAGAGACGCGTATAGTAAGCAGATTCAAGTGGATGTGGGTTGTCGTTCTTATGAGGAGATGAAAAGGCTTGCTCAGGATAGAGTAGGGTGGAGAGCTGCATCAAACCAGTCTCTGGACTGAAGACCACAACAACAACATATTTTATTTTCATACGGCCCCATGTTCGACTACTTACGCTTTACGGCTGGAGATAATTAATTCTATCTACGAGTTTAATACACTGACATGAAACCTTTTCCTTATTGGTCCATTCTGTTTATGGTCTTAACGGATTTAACGTGCTGCCAACATTGTTTCCTGATGTCTGATGTTCTTTATCAAAAGAGAGTGCAAGAACATTATATATTTTTCAGGCTTTACGACTTTGATAATAATAAATTTACATGTTACAAAATCAACAATAGCTCATTAATCGTGTATAGTTTTGTCTTGAAAAGTGTTTCCTTCGTATGTCAGCCAACGGGGGGTATCTCTTTCAAAATCCTTTGGTTATTGCGTTTGTCAGATTGTAGTACGTGGGAGGAGCTGTGATTGGCTGTAAATGTCCATGTGACTTTTGAAATCCGTTCAAAACAAACATGGCAGTTGTTTAATAAGTGTTACAAATGTAAAGGAACGTATGTTATGACTGTGTGTGCTGTAATTATAGGGGAAAAGTGCGGAATGTATATGAAATGTACAAAAATTTTTGAAAGTGCTGATATAAATGTTACTATATAAGGTGCTGGAGGTGATTTTACTGACGATTATAGTACCCTGCCGAAGATGCGCCGTCTTTTATTCCCGGCGTTTTTCGAAGATTTATTCCGAAATTATGGAAGTGAAAGAATTTAATTGATACATAGGAGTATTGCATTCGTAATCGTGGTTGTTGTTTATGTATATTATGCATAGTGCCAAGTGGAACGCTGCTTTTATTTTGTATTCGCAGTGGAAACATTTTAATCAAAAACTTTTGACGCTGCATATGGTATAAATGAGTACAAATACTGCAGGAAAAACTAAAAACATTGCGCAACTTCTTTTCCTCTTCGAGTGACTGTGTATTTTAAATTGACGAGTGATCATCCCACGCACAGATGTGAGGAGAGACTCATGGCGGGGGGCGTTTTAAAGGTAATGTTTTGTTTTTCTCATACTTGTATAATTTGTGCTCTTGTTTGGAGCGAAGTAACAAATTTTTTCTATACTGGGAATAAGAATTTATATGCTGCTTGAGAAAATATGCAAATTGTCGCGTGACAGTTTTTTTTTCCTGCGTAACGCGCACTGACATCGACATTATCTTGCTTTGGAGAAGTTAATCCGTAACAGAGAAATACTCATTATATTCGTTTATTTGTTTGCTTGGGTAAACATAAACTCAGTTGACTGTAAAGGTAGTTGTACATTCTTTTGGCCTTGCGTTTAATTGGAAGACTTAGGGGGTTGACAGTTCCAGCCCCTTTTCATTTGTCACTCAGAAGTTAATGTGTGAGCTATTCCCTCTTTGCGATTTAAATTTCGTAACCCATTATAAGCTCACTCTCTCTCCCTCCCTGCCCCCCCCCTCTCTCTAGATCTTAATGACAGAACAAAACCCAGCTCATTTCTAAAAATGTTTCCAAATTCATAGTTTGATATGACAGTAAAATAAAGTTGACAGTAGAAATGTTTCCAAAATTTCTCCACAGTGGGCTATAAAATGAAAACATTGGGAGCTTTGAGCTCTTTATCAGTAGAAGAGATCCACAGTATCGAAAATGAGCTGCTCTAAAGGTATCTATTTTAGAGCACAAGTTTCCGGATTTTTTTCTTCCTTGTTTTGGCCATAGTACCTCTTTCCAAAATAAAGAAAGTAGTGAGCATGCAGTTGTTAGAGTTGTTTTTATAGCAAGTGCTGATAGTGTTGTTTGATAAAACTTCCATAAGTGAGTTCCTGTGTAAAACTTGATCTATTAAGTCTTCCCTATAACGCATAGAAAATTGTTGACCTGAAATAAATAAAATAAAATAAACTGTACAATTTGGCATTTTTCCTTGATAAATTGATTCGAAAAATATCTTTGTGAAAAAGTGAAAAGATTGTTTACCTAACCATGATGCTCACTTCATCCAAAACAAACAAGGCAACAATTGATAATTCAGGAGTAGGAGAAGGCAGCTGCCACTAATTCCCCCAGAAGAAAATGTCTTCATAAACTGAAATACCATCTTTCGTCCATCAGACTGACCGACAGTAACAGTTATCTTTCAGTTACAGTAATAGTTTGGAGTTCCAACATGTAGCCTAATGGATGTTAATAAGTGATTCTGAGCAATTTGTCATGAAAACTGAATTTGTTTATCAATTCTGAATCTCACTGACATTAGAGTTGTTGCATTTACAGTTAAATTTTACTGGTGGCCTTATGTTATAATGTTTGCAGTCATGTTACATCATTACTGAACTGAGAAGGGTACATGTACAAGAACCTGTCAACCGTAGAGCAGGAACAACGTTGTTTATTTACATCATTGACTGCATGAAACACTAATCAAATCTCTCCATGTGTATTTCTAAGCATATTACCATCTTGGCAAAGATTTTCTACTATGTTTTTGATGGTGCCAACAAAATCACACAAGGCCACTGGGGGGTAGGCAAAGTTTTACCACATTTACTATTATTACCTATTGCTCACGGAACCATCTATTATAGTGCCTACCTGTGATGGACAGAAGATAGGCCTATGTCTAATGAACTATAAAGTTGTTTCCTGCTCGTACACCAGGAGATTTACTGATAATCTGTCCAGTTACTATTTTGTCAGATGTGATTGTGATCTTATATTTGTTAAATTACTTTGTGTGTGTGTGTGTGTGTGTGTGTGTGTGTGTTTGCACCCGCATACATCTGTACTTAACTAAATCTTTCTTAGACATTCTTAATTTTTCTAATAGTCAATGAGCACCTTTAGCTAATCCTAATTTTTTTTTCAATTATTAAATGTACGGAAAGGTCTCGGTCACAGTAAGTCTTATATTATGCATTTTGGTGTCCCATCATCAGGTAGGAACAGCAGCATTTTATTTTTTAAACATCCGTAAGTAGGCCTGCATATAAGCACAACATAATACAGAAACAGCATTAGAAATGACATCAGACAACTGGGCTGTACTTAGGCTACATTCAAATCTTATATAAATCTCCTCAAAGAGACTTTGAAAGCAGTAAATCTGAATGCTGGAAGTCATGTTCAAGTATGTGACAATTCAATATTTTAAACTACAGAATTACTCTAATCTAAACAAATCAGCTGTTCTGTCATCATCCTTCATAGCAGGCATTACCCGCATGCAATTCAAGGTAGAGCATGGATAGCCCTTAGTACATTTTTGTCCCTTTTGGTGCAAGCAGCAAAATTATGGAGACCTTTTCATGCCAGAGGACAAATTGTTTTATTTGTGCTGGATTTATTCCTGAGGGAGATGCCACTTCAGGTCTCCCCTAATAGACTCCATGTAGGTATAGGATACTGTGTATTACCACTGATAGAGGAAAAAGAGTGTATAGAAATCCAAACATAGTGGAAGGTTTAGTAGATGAAAGCATGTGTGTGTGTGTGTGTGGGGGGGGGGGGGGGGGGTTCTCTTCTTTTTTGGGGGCAGGGTGATATTTGAGGCAGGGGTTGTTATTTGCACTTAGTGTTTCTGGGGCTCACCTGAAGACGGAGATACCTCTCGTTGGATTTGACCCATGGCATTTGCGTGTAGTCATGTACGTGCATGTTTGTAGGTGGCGGATGTACGGTAATTCTGTGTTGGATGAATTAAATACGGTTGTTTGTTTACAAGCAGATTATAGATTATAATTTAATTTTGTGTTTAAAAGGTGATCTGTAGCTTCACTCTAGTAGTGAGGTATAGGTTAATAGAGAGGTGCTCTCTCTCGCCCCCCCCCCCCCCCCCCGTCTCTCGCCGAAATTTTAAGGCACTTGTCATAGCGTGGCACAAGTTTCTGTATGCCTTCTTCATAGAAGGTTGCCGCCTGTGCATTCAGCCATGTGGTAGCATGTTCTTTCAGCTCGTCATAATCATTGAAATGTTGACCACCAAGGACAGAGTTTTAGGTGTAAGAAGAGGTGAAAGTGGCTAGGAGCGAGGCCCGGGCTGTATGGATGATGGTCAAACACGTCCCAGTGAAATTCCCATAAGAGTTGTTTGGTCAGATTTGCCACATGAGGTCGGGCACTATCGTGGAAACAAACTACCTTTTGATGGAAATCCTCTTCTTACACCTAAAATTTGTCCTGTCAACACTTAAACAATGACGAGCTGAAAGAACATGCTACCACATGGCTGAATACACAGGCGGCAACCTTCTATGAAGAAGGCATACATAAACTTGTGCCACGCTATGACAAGTGCCTACAAAATTTCGGCAGCTATGTGGAAAAGTATTTTAACAATTGTAGATTTTTGTACAATAAAAATTTTTTCTGTATCTGTACTCGTTTGTTTTATATAACCAAACGGAACTTACTTTCTGGACATACCTCGTATATACATTGTTTACAAAACAACATTGTTGAATTTACAGAGTTTTGAAAAACTGTACTCTTAAAATTTTCAAAAAAATATATGTGAAACATACACTTCACATGTATATATTCTGAAAGTTTGAACATGGCATCACTCTCAAAAGCAATTTTACATTTAGGGTGGTGCTTTAAAAAATTCGTAAAAACTAATTTATTTTAGATATTATACCTACTTCTCACCAGCTGTATGTTGTTGTAAAATTAAAAATAACATGTAATTGACAAAAGAATATATGTTTTACCCTTCTGTAACTAATAAAAACACAACGAGAAAAGCACAAAGATGAATATCTGAGATCAGGCCCAAATTCAGTTAGTAATTACTAAATTTTTCAAATAGGAGTCCTATTAGTGCACTTCGTCATACTTCTAACTAATCAGTCTGTTGCACATCAGCGTTTCTTCCTTGTAGCAGTTTGAGGGTTCACTATTGCCACTACTTCCCTGCTGCTTATGGAAAGACTGTATGGATGATTCAGATATGTAAAAGATGGTGACGGTTGATGTGGATATAAGAAACTGTGATTTTGTCCTTGTCCTGACTTTTTTTCCCAAGTAGACAGATTAATCACCAGTGCCTATTATAATCACAAGCAACATATCCTTTTATGTCACTGAGCGGTATTGTATCACTGTCAGAAACTGTTACCAGTTCAATACTTTCATCGGAGTTTGAATACACTTTTGTCATTATTTTGTCCTTGCAAAAAGGAACAAAAGTATGAAGTTTCTTGTCCCTACAATTTTGCAGCATTTCTTAAATCTCTCCATAAGTTTCATTTCTTCATTTTTGTGATCTTTTTTTAGTAGCATACTTGAGGTTCAATCCTTCTATGTTATCCTTGGCAAGTTGTTTTGTTTCATTATTATGGCTATTGAAGACTTGCTCAAGCAGCAAACTGTTTAATTATTCCACCAACACCATCACTAGTTCTCTTCCCATTCCAGGTGGCTGAAAAATGCCATTCTGCTTCAGTTTGGAAATCTTTGTGATGGCACAGGTTGATAAAGTTCTTCCTATTTGTATAATGAACTGCTGCACCATCAAAGAAATAATATTTTTTCTCGGTTTTCTACCAAATTTAACAGTCAGGAAGTCCATCAAGCACAATTGGAAAAAATGCACAGCAGCAGTGTCATATTAGGCATTCTGATATGATGACAAGACTTGTCTGCTGGAGTTTGTTCTCATCCTTGTAATAAGCAACAGTGGGATGAATCGTTGCTTGCATGTTTGTCCAGTGGTAGCCTTGAACTTTGTCCTAGATGACAAAGGAGTAATTCTCAGAAAAGTTATTGATTGCTAAGACCTCAGTCTCTTTTAGAAGGTTGATTGTTGACTGGCAGCAAACAAATGTTGTGTATGCGATTTTAATTTATTAAAAATTTAAAAAATGAAGTTGTTAGATGATTTTATGATTGTTTATAGATATGTGTGATCAACCAAAACCCATTGTTGGCAAGTTATATTATCAATATCATTAGTATTAAACAAATATATTCTTGTAAATATGTCTTAAATGTTTCTGGTCCTGGGCAGAATTTTCATTCATTAAAATTACAAACAGGTAATGGCAGATTAAATACAACTTTTGCAGTGCAGTCTTTGTAAGTTTTTATTGGATTATCTACATCCTATGTCAGCTGAGGAATGTTACATCCAGTCACCTTTAAGCTAGATTCGAAACACACTTCACAGTTAATCACATAATATCACTACAGCTGCCTTATAACAAAATAATGTATGTTTCACTTTCAACAATAGGTGAAAATTGCTGATGATAGTAACCAGAGATAAAATACTGTGTAGATTGCAGATAGTTATTATTATGGTCTTCAGTCCGGAGACTGGTTTGATGCAGCTCTCCACCCTACTCTATCCTGAGCAAGCCTTTTCATCTCCTTATAAGAACGGCAACCCACATCCACTTGAATCTGCTTACTATACAAGTCTCTTGGTCTCCCTCTGCGATTTTTACCCCACACACTTCCCTCCAGTGCTAAATTTATGATTCCTGGATGTCTAAGAATGTGTCCCACCAAGCAATCCCTTCTTTTGGTCAGGGTATGCCAAAAATTCCTTTTCTCACCAATTCTGTTCAGATTAGATATGCGTTCTACCCACCTAATCTTCAGCATTCTTCTGTAACACCAAATTTCAAAAGCCTCTATTCTCTTCCTGTCCACACTGCTTATCGTCCATGTTTCACTCCCATACAAGGCAATACTCCACACAAATGCCTTCAGAAAAGACTTCCTTACCCTTAAATTAATATTCGATGTTAGCAAATTTCTCTTTTTCAAAAATGCTTTTCTTCCCATTGCCATTCTGCATTTTATATCCTCTGTACTGCGACCATTGCATGTTATTTTACTACCCAAGTAACAAAACTCATCTACCACCTTCATTGTTTCGTTACCTAATCTAATTCCTTCAGCATCGCCTGAATTTCTAAGACCGTATTTTCATTATTTTTGTTTTGCTCTTGTTAATGTTCATTTTATACGCTCTCTTCAACACACTGCCCATTCCATTCAACTGCTCTTCCAGGTCCTTTGCTGTCTCTGACAGAATTACAATGTCGTCAGCAAAAGGCAATGTTTTTATTTCTTCCCCCTGAACTTTAATCCCTATTCCAAATTTTTCCTTGCTTTCCTTCACCGCCTGCTCGATGTACAAATTGAATAACATCGGAGAAAGGCTACAACCCTGTCTTACTCCCTTCCTAACTGATGCTTCCCTTTCATGCCCTTCGAGTCTAATAACTGTGGTCTGGCTTTTGTACAAGTTGTAAATAACTCTCCTTTCCCTGTATTTTACCCCTGCTGACTTCAAAATTTGAAAGAGTGTATTCCAGTCAACATTGTCAAACGCTTTCTCCAAATATACAAAAGCTAAAAATTTAGGTTTGCCTTTCCTTAATCTATCTTTTAAGATAAGACGTAAAGTGAGTATTGCCTCCCGGGTTCCTACGTTCTTCCTGAATCCAAACTGATCTTCCCCAAGGTCAGATTCTACCAGCTTTTCCATTCTCCTGTAGATAATTCGTGTTAAAATTTTGCAACAATGACTTATCAAACTGATGGTTCTGTAATTTTCACACCTGTCTGCACCTGATTTCTTTGGACTGGGGATTATTACATTTTTCTTAAAGTCTGAGGGTATTTCGCCTGTCTCATACATGCTACACACCAGTTCAAATAGTTTTGTCATGGCTGGCTCTCCAAGATACTTTAGTAGCTCTGAGGGTATGTCATCTACTCCTGGGGCCTTGTTCCGACCTAGGTCTTTCAGGGCTCTGACAAATTCATCTCTCAGTATAGTATCTCTTATTTCATCTTGATCTACTTCCTCTTCCCTTCCTACAACATCGTCTCTAAGTTCATTTCCTTTGTAGAGCTGCTCTATGTACTCTTTCCACCTTTCAGCTTTCCCTTCTTTGCTAAGAACTGGTTTCCCATCTGAGTTCTTGATATTCGTAGAGTTGCTTTTCTTGTCCCCAAATGTCTCTTTTATTTTCCTGTAGGCGGTATCCACTTTTCCCCTTCTTATACATTCTTCTACAGATTTGCATTTGGCTTCTAGCCACTCCTGCTTAGCCATTTTGCACTTTCTGTCAATCTCATTTCTCAGTCGTTTGTACTTCATTTCGCCTGTTTCATTTACTGCATTTCTATATTTTCTCCTGTCATCAATTAAATCTAGTATTTCCTGTGATATCCAAGGATTTTTTGTAGGTCTTGTCTTTATACCTATTTTGTCCTCTGCTGCCTTCACTATTTCATCTCTCAATGCTACCCATTCCTCTTCTACTGTTTTATTTCCCCCTGTTTCTGTCAATTGATGCCTAAATCTCCCTCTGAATTTCTCCAGAACTTCACTTTCCTTCAATATATCTAAGTCCCATCTCCTTATTGTCCTACCTTTCTGCAGTTTTTTCAGCTTCAGCCTACAGTTCATGACTAACAAGTTATGGTCAGAGTCTATATCTGCCCCTGGGTATGCCTTACAGTTTATAACCTGGTTCCGGAATTTATGTCTTACCATTATAAAATCTATCTGATACCTTCCGGTGTCTCCTGGTCTCTTCCAAGTATACAACCTTCTTTTGTGATTCTTAAACCACGTGTTTGTTACGATTAAATCTTGTTCCGTGCAAAATTCTACCAGGCGGCTTCCTCTTTCATTCCTTTTGCCCAGTCCATATTCACCTACTATTTTTCCTTCTCTTCCTTTTCCTACTACTGAATTCCAGTCTCCCATCACAATTAAGTTTTCCTCTCCCTTAACTGTCTGAATAATTTCCTTTAGCTCCTCATATATTTCTTCTATCTCCTCATCATCGGCAGAGCTAGTTGGCATATAAACCTGTACTACTGTTGTCGGTGTTGGCTTCGTATCTATCTTGACAATGATAATGCGATCAATGTGCTGGTCATAGTAGTTGACTTGCATTCCTATTTTCTTATTCATTATCAACCCTACTCCTGTGATACCCCCAACTGATTTTGTACTTATAATCCTGTACTCACCTGACCAGAAATCCTGTTCATCCTGCCACCGAACTTCACTAATCCCTACTATATCTAACTTCAATCTATCCATTTCCCTTTTTAAATTTTCTAATTTTCCTACCCCATTAAGGGATCTAACATTCCACGCTCCGATCCGTAGAATGCCAGTATTATCTTTCCTGATGACAACATCCTCCTGAGTAGTCCTCTCCCGGAGATCCGAATGGGGGACTATTTTACCTCCGGAATATTTTACCCGAGAGGATGCCATCATCATATTTTCATACAGTAGAGCTGCATGTCCTCGGGAAAAGTAACGGCTGTAGTTTCCCCTTGCTTTCAGCCGTTCGCAGTAGCTGTGTGGCAAAGCCACATTAGCTGATGTTACAAGGCCAGCTCAGTCAATCATCCAGACTGTTGCCCCTGTAACTACTGAAAAGGCTGCTGCCCCTCTTCAGGAACCACACGTTTGTCTGGCCTCTCCACAGATACCCCTCCGCTGTGGTTGCACTTACGGTACGGCTATCTGCATCATTGAGGCACGCAAGCCACCCCACCTCGGCAATGTCTGTGGTTAATGGGGGTGGTGCAAATAGTAACACCACATAATCTTTTTATATATAGTCTTCCTTCTTTTCTCCCCCTCATTCTGTGCTTTTACAGCACTGAAGCAGTTATTTGTTTCAAAAGTACAATTTGTGGACCACGTAACAAAATCATCTAACAATAATATTTTCATGTGTAGCAAAATATTAGAATTCCACCAATCTGGCTCTGATTTTGGACAATCGTGGTAAGCACAAAATTGCTTTTAATAGGGATTCCATGCTCATCCCAAGTCGAAACTGTCAGAATATGTAGATGTCAAATGTTTGTAAATCAATCGGACCAAACTGCGTGGTCATCAGTCTGTAGCTTACAAACTACTTAAACTGGGGTAAACTAACCTAGGGACAACATACACCCATGCCCCAGGGAGGACTCGAACCTCCGACAGTGAGCAACTGTGCGCTTTTGAGAATTTTAAATGTACATTTTTTCAAAATTTGGTAAATCCAACAATTTTGTTTTATAAACAATGTGCATATATTTATTAAACTAATGATGTCTGATATCGTATAAAAGCTCTTTAAAAGAGCTTTCCAATGAAGTAAACAGTATTGTTCGAGAACATGAGTTATAAAGAAAATAACAATGTGCAACGAGTCAAAAATTTGGCCAATTTTTTCCAGTTTTTGAAGGTCTGTTACACGGTAACTTTTCATCAGAAAAATGTGAAAAAATTAATTTGTCGTACAATTTATGAGTACTATAGGCATACTTAATTTCACTTTAATCCAAGAGGGTAAGGTTGAAAACAATGGTTTCATTTGTTGATTTGACATGGAATGACCCAAAGATGTTATCAATGGCTGTCAATGAACCCTCAGCTATCCTAGTCAGAAAATTAACAGCATGTTAACAGCACACAGAAAAACAGTTACATCATGAGTCTCAGCAGACAGGTGCTACACTGAGTAAATTATTATAAATTCAGAAACACTTTCTGATGTGCAAAATTTTACTTATGGAAGCAGCAGCATAATGTGCTTATTTTTCCAACAATTGTTGAATGCTCGTTAAAAACTCAATCATATGGAATAAGCCTGAGAATATTATGTGTTGATCATCCCATCAGATAAATAATTAATGCTGTTCCTGATGTATGGTTGACAGATTCTTGTACATATACCCTTGCTCCATCAGTAAATTAATTATTCTCACAAAACAAATGTTTCACTGTGAACATTAGTGTACTGTGCTGCCACTACAGTAAGTAAAATCTTACCTTCATAGTCTCTGATATTATTGAATTTACCATATATTAAAATTCAGGATTAAGTAAGAAACATCTATTTTTTTTTATTTTCTCTGGAAAAATTCCTGCATCCAGGAATCCGAAGATGACACAGCAAGCACCATTTTGAACTTTCGAATTTTGGGGAATATTTTAAAATGCTGTATCTCTGGAACAGTTCTAGAAAGAAAATGAAAAGTGGCAGCTTGGTGGGAGATAAGAAATATTTATTTTACAGAAATTTACATACACATTTCGTTCCCATGATGGAACATCATCAGTGCGGATTTTAAGTCATGATGACTCATGTACTTGCATAAAACATTTAATGGTCACATCCATAAAATAACTAAAACAATCTTCCTGGTACACATCACAAGTTCTTTTAACTGGGGATGTGAACACATAAAAAGACATCTCTAGATGGGTGTGGAACTACCGACTTGGGTTGTAATGCATAAAATTTTGATCTTCCAATGTGTGAAGTTGTATAGGCTAGTTGTTCCTTTAAATGGCCAGATTATTATTATTTTTTTTTTTTAATACTGTGAGTCATATTCCACTTCACTTCCAAAACGTTTTGTCCTTCAATTGTTACAATTATAGTGTCTTTTTGGTTGGCACTCCGGTGAGAACAGTCCCATTTTTCTTCCAGATAAAATGACTATGCAAGTTGAACATGTGCTGCTTCTACAGGATGCCCATAATAGAAATCTGGTCTTCCAAAGACTCGTTTTAAAGACCTAACATTTCTTGATTTGTCTAATATATATTTTGATGCTGATGGAATGAAGATCAGAATTGTTTTCTTTGAAAATGTCTCAGGAATACCGTAATAGTTAAAAATTGCACCTGTTCACTGTAGGATGCACAATATTAAACAGCTGAATTGATGTCTGCGAAAAATTCCTGGCATAATGTGCAAGAGTCCTTTGGTTCACTTTATTATGAAGATGCAATTTTTACATTGAAGAGCGTTGTCAGTTTTGGTTTCGTGTACTTGGCTATAGCGTTAGTAGTATCTTTGTGCTTTCTTGATGCGTAGAGCCCGTGACTCCAATTCACTGAAGAGTTTCTTAACTGGACTAACACTACTTCTGTTGCCAACTGATTTAATGAATGTAATTTTTCCTCTACATATGCAGAATCTACTCCATGGGAGACTTCACCTTATTCAGTTACTATCATTGTTGATATGCTGTCAAACATTTAGAAAGCAAAAAAATTGTCCCTGGAAACATCTTTACTTTGAAACAGTGTGTTGAAATGAGCATACACATTTTCAACCTGAACAAAGTCTTGTATTTTTGCTTGTCTTAAACGTATATCACGTAGATCACAAAGACAAGACAAGAGAAATTATGGCTCGTACGGAGGCATATAGGCATTATTTTTTTCCTCGTTCCTTTTGGGAGTGGAATAGGAAAGGAAATTCCTAGTAGTGGTACAGTGTACCCTCCACCATGCACCTTACGGTGAATTGTGGAGTATGTATGTAGATGTAGATATGCAAATAGTTGGCACACTTCTCTCCTGTGGCCCATATCAAAAGACATTTCAGACTACCCTTTTCATAAAACACCCTACAACGTTGTCATTTGGCAAATTCCTCACAAAGGCACAGAGCTCACTGGATGATCTCAGTTTTCTTAAAAGATACTTCAATAAAGAAATTATCACAGAACAACTACAGACTACAGTACTGAAACTTCCAATGAAAAACCACAACAAAGAAACTGACAAGGAAAAAAAAAAAAAAAAAAAAATCTAACACAATATCTGTAATTGTTCCAGCATTTCAAAATTTTCCTGAGGCCTGTATCTTGGGACAGTATATTTTTATTTTTTAATATACATATTTTTATTATTTATTTATTTATTTATTTATTTATTTATTTATTTATTTTTTTTTTTTTTTTTGAGAAAACAAGTAAACACAGTTTTCTTACTTAGTCCTGAATTTTAACATATGATAAATTCAGTAGTATCCAAGAGTATGAAGGTAAATCCTCCTGCTTGAAGTAATATGGATTGTACCCTGATGTAAATATTTGCAGGCTTCAACCCTCAGTATAAATATATGTAATCTACTGAACATGAGTAGATTAAAAGATCTGATGTTAATGCCCCAGCAACTTTACGTGATAATGGTGGGCAATCGTGTGAGGTTTGTGTTAGCCAGTCTTGTGACAAAGAAAATGTTTTGCCTTGAAATATTAATTTCACGAGTGCAGTTACTTTTACTGAACAGACAAGGGTACATACAAGAATATATCAATCATATAATGGCAACAGCAGTATTCATTTACTTCATACTCTGTTGTTGTTGTTGCTGTTGTTGTTGTTGTTGTTGTGGTCTTCATTCCGGAGACTGGTTTGATGCAGCTCTCCACAATACCCTATTCTGAGCAAGCCTTTTCATCTCCACATAAGAACGGCAACCTACATCTGTCTGAATCTGCTTACTGTATCCATCTCTTGGCCTTCCTCTGTGGTTTTTAGCCCACACACTTCCCTCCAACGCTAAATTCACAATCCCTTGATGTCTAAGAATGTGTCCTACCAATCTATCCCTTCTTTTAGTCAAGGTATGCCAGAAATTTCTTTTCTCCCCAATTCTGTTCAGTACCTCCTCATTAGTTACGCGATCCACCCACCTAATCTTCAGCATTCTTCTGTAAACCATATTTCAAAAGCCTCAATCCTCTTCCTGTCCGCACTGTTCATCGTCCATGTTTCACTCCCATACAAGGCAACACTCCACACAAATGCCTTCAGAAAGGGCTTCCTTATGCTTAAATTAATATTCGATGTTAGCAAATTTCTCTTTTTTTAAGAACGCTTTTCTACCCATTGCCATTCTGCATTTTATATCATCTGTACTGCAACCATCATTTGTTATTTTACTCCCCAAGTAACGAAACTCATATACCTCCATTATTGTTTCGTTACCTAATCTAATTCCTTCATCATCGCCTGATTTTCTTAGACTGCACTCTATTACCCTAGTTTTGCTCTTGTTAATGTTCATCTTATATGCACCTTCCAGCACCCTGTCCATTCCGTTCAATTGCTCTTCCAGGTCCTTTGCTGTATCTGACGGAATTACTATGTCGTCGACAAAACTCAATGTTTTTAATTCTTCCCCCTGAACTTTAATTCCTTCACCAAATTTCTCCTTGCTTTCCTTTATAGCTTGCTCAATGTACAAATTGAATAACATTGGAGAAAGGCCACAACCCTGTCTTACTCCCTTTATAACCACTGCATCCCTTTCATGCCCCTCAACTCTGACAACCGCTGTCTGGTTTTTGTACAAATTGTAAACAGTAAATAACCTTATGTTCCCTATACTTTACTCCTGCTTGCTTCAGAACTTGAAAGAGTTTATTCCAATCAACATTGTCAAAAGCCTTCTCCAAATCTACAAAAGCTAGAAATGTCGGTTTGCCTTTTCTTAATCTATCTTCTAGGATAAGCCGTAAAGTGAGTATTGCCTCCCGAGTTCCTACATTTCTCCTGAACCCAAACTGATCTTCCCCGAGATCGGCATCTACCAGCTTTTCCATCCTTCTGTATATAATTCATGTTAATATTTTGCAACCATGACTTATTAAACTGATAACTGATGGTTCTGTAGTTTCCACACCTGTCTGCACCTGCTTTCTTTGGAAAGAGGATTATAACATTTTTCTTAAAGTCTGAGGGTACTTCACCTGTCTCATACATCTTACACACCAGGTGAAACAATTTTGTCATGGCTGATTCTCCCAGAGACTTCAATAGCTCTGAGGGAATATCATTTACTCCAGGGGCCTTGTTTCGACTTAGATGAATTTGACAGAGCACTGAAAGACCTCTCAGTATAGTATCTCCTATTTCATCCTCATCTACTTCTTCTCCCCTTTCTACAATATTGCCGCTAAGTTCATTTCCTTCATAGAGCCCCTCTACGTACTCTTTCCATCTTTCAGCTTTCCCTTCTTTGCTGAGAACTGGTTTTCCACCAGTGTCCTTGATATTCACAGAGCTGTTTTTCTTATCTCCAAATGTTGCTTTTATTTTCCTGTAGGCTGTGTCTATTTTTTCCCCTAATTATACGTTCTTCTACATCCTTGCATTTGCTTTCTAGCCACTCCTGCTTAGCCATTTTGCACTTCCTGTCAATCTCATTTCTTAGTCGTCTGTACTTCATTTCGCCTGTTTCATTTATTGCATTTCTATATTTTCTCCTTTCATCGATTAAATTTAGTATCTCCTGTGATATCCAAGGATTTTTTTTTGTAGGTCTTGCCTTCATACCTATTCTGTCCTCTGCTGCTTCACTATTTCATCTCTCAATGCTACCCATTCCTCCTCTACTGTTTTATTTTCCCCCATATGAAACACTAATCAAGTTACTCTGTATGGTTTGGATTTCTAATAATATTAACATCTTGGCAAAGATGTTTCCAAATTAATCATGTGAGGACGCTGGGACAGTAAGTAAAATTTTACCACACCTGATATACGTAGCTTTAAATAAAAATTTCACTGTAAAGATAATAACTGGGTGTATTGTGCTCAGTTGCATGGTGGTCCATCCTGCTCTTGACCCACAGATTGATGATGGCCATTCATTTTAATGGATCGCTGGTTGGTAGTCGTAAAAATGTAAAAAGCTGTGCAGTATTCAAGCAGAATTGGTTAGACACATGACTGCTTTTGCAGGTGGTCTAGCCTCCAGGCAATGCTGAACATTCTATCCCCACCCTTGCCCTGCATCCTTCCTACCCTCCCATCATCATTCATTCACTGTTGACGACAATTGGTCCGTAATGGCCAGAGGTGGTCCTTGTGTGTGCAAGTGTTGTGCTCAAGTAGTTGTGTGAATGTTTGTTTGCCCTTTTTCTAATTAAGGTTGTGGGCAAAAAAATTAATCCTTTAAGGCATAATGTAGCTAATCAGCTATATAACTTATTTTTATCTTTCAATCTGATCAACATTTTATCACAAATTCATTTGGATAAAAGTCTTGATCAGCGGCATGGCCTAATGTATTTATGTGACGTGAAGCGGCAGTGTTGGCAACAATCGCTGTGGATGCTGGGATGAATGGCGGCACACAGTGTTTACAAGATGTGAAAATGAATGTGTTAACATCACGTTTGAATGATTTTATTTTCAAAATGAATCACAGTGTTCGAATGTAGAAGACCACATACTACAAAACTATGTTTCTCCAAATGCACTGTCTTTCTGTTCAGATGTAACACTTTGTTGTTATGTAAATGGAAATACGTGTGTGTCTGTCTCTCAAATGATACGGATTACAATATTTTTTTTCAATATTCATAATGTGGTAAAATGCTTGCAACAATTTAAACTGTACTCTTCGGTTCCTGCCTAACCACAACCCTTAAAATCATGACATATTTGTATTAGAAATTAGTAGTTCGTCCTAGAAATTATAAATTGCAGAGTGTTACCGAATCATTTCAACAGTTAGTTGCATTGATTTACTCCTAACATGTTTGCCGTGCAAAAGTAGTCAATCACATATGACTGTTCTATTATGAGTTACTTCCTGGAATGATAAGAGGCATAATAGTGACATTTACTACACCTGGTACAGCATGGAAGCACTATATATCTCACCAGCTATGAACATTTTGTTGCTACTAGTGCATAGTAATTTTAAGGATTTTTTCTTCAATATTTTTCTCAGTATATACACACTATACATTAATTGTAGTAGTTTTTATAGATTCAAATAAAAAGTCGTGTATTAAAGGGTTGAGTAGTGTGAATGTGATTGTCTTTTTATGTGCTTGTCTATGGCTTGGCGAAGTTTACAGTGTATTAATACCTATCCTCATATTATTGACGTTACAACCTGGACTTTCCATTGTTATATTTTATTACAAAATTGGAAATTAATTTGCTGGAAACCATCATATTTGTCAAGAATTTATGAGTATCTATCATTGATGACTGACCTTCTTTATGGGTCATTCCATGTCAGTTCAACCCACTAAAGTAACATTTTCAGCCTGACCATTTCAGATTTCTTTCAAATTTGGTGCATTCGATGACCCAGATAAGAGATGGAAAAATACCAATTTGCGGAGCTGTATTACAACTGCGAAGAAAGTTAGACGTCTGGAAAGTTTGGAATTTGTGCAAAATTTACATGCATCTGCCTCAACATAAGACTGTAATTATGGTTCTAATTAAGTTACAGCAATGAAAACGGTACCATTGGAAAACTAATGAATGGACCTTTACACTGATATGCCACATGGCAGGTTTCTGAATATTTTTATTCTAAAGGTAATTTACCTTGACTTTTGACCTTGAATATCTCAAAACACTCCATCTTCAAATTTTCTGGAAGAAAAGTATTTTATTGTTCTATTATGTTATTACAAATATGGTAAACATAAAGATGGTACACCAAAGGCATCATTCACAAAAAATTATTTTGTCAGCATCAATACACTACCGAAATGAAGGGAACTCACATATATGAAACACAAATTATGGTAACATACAATCCATAAGTAATATTCTACAAAAATATGGTTTGCATTATTATAATGGTATTATGAACCATTTACATTACAATGTTAATGATAAGGCATTGTAAAGTGGTTAGATCTCTCCTCACAATTCTCCAACTAAGCCAGATCTGATGCAGGGATATTGTATGTCCTTCCAGTTGGTGTCACTGGATTGACTCTTGTGACAATGTCACATTTTCTGATGACACAAGTGTTTGGTTTGGCAGGAAATACAAATGACAGACACGGTCCATGTGGACGCAAGAAGTTTATCTTTACTTCATCTGTTTGTTCACAAGTTTGTAAGACATATGCAACCCACCAATGATTATCTTACATACAGGCAACAAATCCATGTATATCTGTTAACAGCATTTCATTCTCCATAGTAAATCACTGACTCTTCTCTACTCGGTGAAGAAGCAGAATATGTCTTCACCCTTACTAAACCTTTGTTAACAGGTATTACAACAATGAAGCTTATCGGTACCTGGAATTGTCTTTGTATTTTTGAAACGTTGTTTCAGCTTGGCCGAATCTTCAATATGATGGATAACCGATGTATAATGCAAGGTACCTGAAGGAATATTTTCCTTGCACTACTCAAACAATTGTCTTGATGTCAGAATATGATTTTCATTTGGTCGCTTAAGGTTGGCAAGTCTTGCTAATCTCTTTACAGTCCCTGCTACTACATCACAAGGTCCTTTACCATGCACTGTAGCAAAAAAAAAAAAAAAAAAAAAAAAAAAAAAAAAAAAAAAAAAAAAAAAAAAGGCCATTCTGCTGTAACATTAAAATCTTCCTGATGGTAGGACAGATTCATAAAGTTCTTTCTGTTTTTGTATTGGGAAGCGCATCCATCTGAAAATTAATAAATGTGCCTTGTATTTCAAAACTGACATTTTAAGAAATTAATGAAAAATTTCTGGAAAGAATAAATGCACACTGTATCATGCTGAAGCAGTCAGATATTTCCGCATATGATACGTGTTATATTTCATTAGTGCTTGAGTCTCTGTAGTAAGCTACAAAGTGGTGAACTGTAGCCTGTGAGTTATTCCAGTGGAATCCCTGTACTTCATCCTGAATGGTGAAGGAGTAATTTTCTGCAAAGTCACAAAGAGCAAGATGCTCATTTGCTTTCAGACCTCCATTAGTTATATTACAGAAATGTGACATCTGCTGGGAGATAAATGAGTGTACCAGGAGCTGTTGTAACCTCAATGTAAACACCTCGATGAAATCCTCTGTTGAGTTTCTTATAGCCTCTAGAATTACCTTGCCTGTAGTTAACCAAACTTATATGTAATTTCATCAATGCAGGTCTTACTAAACAGATCATACAGATAATCAGTTAGTCTTGTCACACTTGGGAAATAGGAACATGAACGTAAGAAACATGCCGGTAAAACAGGATTGCATGTAACAAATGCTACACAGTGCTTGTATGATGGTAATGAGTGTTCTTCACACTTTGCTAGCACTTACAGTCTACACCCTTCAATCATTAACTTGAAATTCTGATGTGGCGCGCGCGCGCGCGCGCGCGCGCACACACACACACACACACACACACACACACACACACACACACACACACACACAGTATGGGTCCTACTGGCATTGGCAAGAACACAGTGCTTTGGCCACAACTCTCAAAATTTTGAGACTCTAATATTTATATCTGGGAATTTATCTTTGAAATAGAAATACTGTTCCTTAAGGTTGTGTAACACTGGCTGCTTGTGCTTATGTACTGTAATTCCATTTTCTTTCACAGATACAAAGTCTTTTCTTCCTGGGCTAACATGATTACAGTAAATATCACACACATGCTGAACGGTTTTCTCACATAATGTCTTACCTGGCTTTGGATTTGGTGTCACCAATATACCATGTTCTGCTACTGTTTTGCTTTCCATACCATGTAATCTGAAGCAGAAAAATCTTTCATAGTTTTCCTTATATTCCAACACCTTAGAAGTACAGTTAGAATTTGTATTTTTTCGCACTTAAAGTCTGAATTGTGAAACTTATCTTTCAACTGGGCGATGATTTCACTTTCTCCATTTTCACTCTCTTCTTTTTCCAGTTGTGCCACATAAGTTTGCTCAAACACAGTTCTTTCATATCGCTCTGCAATGTTACGCCTAGATATTTGAACGACGCGACAGCATCAAGAAGCTCACTACTAATGCTGTATTCGAACATTATAGGAGTGTTTTTCCTACTCATGCGCATCACCTTACATTTTTCTACATTGAGAGCTAGCTGCCATTCTTTGCACCAACTAGAAATTTTGCCTAAGTCATCCTCTGTATGCTATTGCAGTCAGTTAAAGACGACACCCTCCCATACACCACAGCATCAGCAGCAAACGGCCGCAAATTACAAGTTAGTCTGTCCATCAGATCATTTATATAGTGTTCTATTACTTAGGAAGTCGTCCAGCCAGTCACAAATCTGTTAACCTATTCCATAAGCTCGTATCTTCGTTAGCAGCCTGCAGTGTGGCACCGTGTCGAATGCCTTTTTGAAGTCAAGAAAAACACAATCCGCCTGTTGCCCTTCATCCATGGCTCGCAAGATGTCATGTGAGAAAGGGGCAAGCATAGTTTCACATGAACGATGTTTCCTAAACACGTGCTGATTCATAGAAAGAAGCTTTTCCGTTTCAAGGAAATTTACTATATTCGAGCTGAGAATATGCTCTAAAATTCTACATGAAACTGATGTCAACGATATTGGCCTGTAATTGTGTGGGTCAGTTCTCTTTCCTTTCTTATAAACGGGAGTCACCTGCGCTTTTTTCCAATCACTAGGAACTTTGCGCTGATTTAAAGATTCGCAATAAATGCAAGCTAAGTAGGGGGCCAATGCCGCAGAATAGTCTTTGTAAAACCGAACTGGTAGCCCATCCGGACCAGCAGACTTTTTCGTATTTAGCTCCCTCAGCTGCTTCTCTACACCGGAAATACCTATTACTATGTCCCCCATTTCGGAATTAGTACGTTGATCACCTGACCATAAATAACATATTGTCCAGAACACAGTTTGGATTTTTGAAGGGCTCTGGTATCAAGAAGGCTATTTATACTGACAGTGAGAATGTACTTAATTTATTAGATAATACATTACAAGCAGTGGGTATTTTTTGTGATTTGTCAAAGGCGTTTAATTCCTATTAAGTAAATTTGAATTATGTGGTATCATGGGCAGTGCTACAAAATGGTTCAAGCCATACCCTGCTAATAGAAAACAAAAGGTGTTGGTGCAAGGGACAAGTAAAATAAATCATGTCATGATTAGATTGGGAAGAAATTACATGTGATGCCCCACAAGGATCCATCTTAGGACAATTGCTTTGTGTGCACATTAATGACCTCTCATCAGTTACACTGCTAGAAGCAGAGCTTGTTTTGTTTGCAGATGATACAAGTATTGCAGTAAGTAGTATGTCAAGCATAGTTTCAGAAAGGCCTGATAATGATATTTACATGAACATTAATATATGGTTTAAAGCCAACTTGACATTAAACTTTGCAAAGTCTCACTACATGCAGTTCAGACCATGTACCAGGTTTCCATAGAGCATATGCACAAAGTATTAAGAAAAGCAGATTAAATTCCTGGTATTGGAACTTGATAATAAATTCAGTCGGGAGGAGCACACTACAAAACTGCAGAAACACCTTAACAAATTTGCATTTGCAATTTGAGTGTTAGCAAATGTAGGTAACATAAAAATTAAAAAAAACTTGCATACTTTATTCCTTAATGACATGTGGTATAATATTTTGGGGTAACTCTTCAAGTCAAGCAAAAGCTTTCAGAGTCCAAAAGTGTGTAATACATATTACTTGTGGAGTAAATTCATGGACATCCTGTAGAAGCCTCTTCAAAGAAATGGGCATACTAACCTCTGCCTCTGACTATATTTATTCCTTAATGAAATTTGTCATAAATAATATATCCCTTTTTCCAAGAAACAGCTCAGTTCATATGTACAATACTAGGAACAAAAAGGGATGTACACAATGACTTAAAAGCACTTACTTTAGTTCAAAAAGGGACCCACTACCCAGGAACACACATTTTCAAGAATTTGCCAGCAACCATAAAAAATTTAGCTACAAATAAATGTCAGCCCGAAGAGCCTGAAACACTAACTAGTGTGGAACTCCTACTCCTAGTTACTACCTAACACTAGAATAATAGATTCATGTCCTTTGTCAGGCTGATTATCTGTCATCGTACCTTGATATGAGGAACATCCTATCCAAGCTCTTCCCCAACCTCTCCTAAAGTGGTGCCCATCTAACATCCAAATCCATCTTTATACCCATTCCAGTTCCCTTTACCAAATGGATCATATTCCTTTGCAAGACATGCAAGACCTGCCCATTGAAACCATCCTATTCCAATCATATACCAATAGCTGTAAGTTTTGATTGGTAGTGTCATTTTCTAGACCAAATCAGTGACATCCATCCTGTTATCCATGTTATCCATGAGGCCATATTTTATTGAAATTTGCAATTCCTGGTTATCAAAGTGTGCCCTTAGCACATCTGGCTGTGTCACATATGCGTCTGGCTGTGTCACATGTGCGAAGGACACGCACATGGCTAACCCAAGAATTGCAAATTCTGGTTAAATACAGCCTCATTGATAACATATACATCAGGATGGACTGAGCTGGCCTGAGGATCACACTACTGGAGTTTTGAAATCTGTACCAACATAAATGCAATCAAAACTTACTGCTGGTGGTATAAAAAAATATATATATTTTTTTAAAAAATATTGTAACTTTGACCAGCTGCAGTCCCTCATTCCAAGGTAGTATGGAACTACATGTACTATAGTCCATTTGTCACAAGCTTACTCTTCCCTCATCATAAGCCACCTGTGAAAGCAGCCATGTCAATTTCTTCTTCTTTTTTTTAAAAGCTCTGCAGCAATCATTGCACAGCTTTTCACACTTACATGACTACCAAACAGCTGTTCGCCAGGTTGAATGGCCACTGCCAAACTGTGGTCAAGAAGAAAAGTCCCCCTAAGGGGCACACAGCTCTTTTGTGGGTACGTGTATGGCGCGCACGAGGCCCCGAGCTGAAGCAGCCTTCCTTCCTGCCCCAGGCTGCTTCATTTCCCCTTCCGGTTCAGGCCTTAGCCCAGAGACAGGTGTCCATTGCAATTCAAGGTGGTTTACTGTCATAGTTTTTCTCTTTGCTTGGTTTCTTCTTTTCATAACCCTTGCTTCCGTCTTTCACTCCTTGTTGTACTCTCCTAGCCTTCCTCTTCTCCTCATTTAGTCTCCGCTTCGGCGTTTGAGACACTCTCTACTTTGTCTTCACTTCCTCTATTCTTCTTCTTTCCTCCCTGTGCTTGTCTGAAGGCCGACGAACGCATTCTCATTTGTAGCAGGTGACGGGGTAATGCGTAATTCCCCACCCCGGGTAGACAAGTAGGGCACATACGTACCCCCTGGTAAAGGCCAGTCCCAGGGAGGGGTGATTACGCGAGCTGGTACCTTCCGAACATGCCGATGGGTGGTCCCTCTGTCTGTTCTCGAGAGGTGTGAACAATCACCTAAGGTGGGTAAGCCCTCAGTGAGGGCCCCCACTAGGAAGGAGCGTGCCATCGGAGACGCCGATAATCATGGGGGACATTTCTGCAATTACTTCCTTCTCTTCTACTGTGACTTTAACCCAAAAAAGAAAGATCGATTCACCTCGGCATAAGAAAACTTTGCCTAATTTTCCCAAATTTCTGGTTGTTTCTCGAACTGACGGTCATGATTTCTCTTCTGTTAATCCTTTCGTAATTCAGAAGGGTGTTATTGCGATTGCATAGTGTTGAAAAAGGTCAATAACCAGTTAACACCAACTCTTAACTGTGGTTTTAACGTTTGACAGAGTTGAACTCCCGTCCAAGGTCAAAGCAGGATATGAAGTTATCTCCGTTCGCCCTTATGTACCAAACCCTACGCGCTGTTTCCAATGCCATAGATTCAACCACACCCATCAATCTTGCCCCAATACAGCAAAATGTGTCACTTGTGGTAGGGAAGCCCATGAGGGCGACTGCCCACCTCCATCTCATCACTGCATTGATTGCATGGGTGACCGTGCTGATTCTTCTAGGGACTTCCCTGTTTATAAAGACTAGAAGCTCATTCAGCAAATTTGGGTCATGGAAAAGGTCTTAACCTCTGCTGCTCGAAAGTTATTAGCGAGTTGGAAGCCCACTGTCCTTCCAGCGGGC
The DNA here is from genome assembly GCA_026315105.1 of Locusta migratoria. NCBI lineage: Eukaryota > Metazoa > Arthropoda > Insecta > Orthoptera > Acrididae > Locusta > Locusta migratoria. The sequence goes on along the minus strand of CM048755.1, from coordinate 74,309,601 downwards.
ACGTACAGTAAGGTCCTGACCTCCCCCCGACCTACTAAGGATGCAGGTATGCAGCCTTGTGATTTCACTTTCGCTGACACAGATGTGCGATCGGCCAGCCCGAAGATTGCCCGTTCCACGTCCCCGCTTCCTCCTGCTGCTTCTAAAGTTCAGTCTTCGTCAACCTCTAATAAACTGCGGGCACCTAAACAAGATGCCAGGACTTCGAAAAAGGAACCTGTCTGTGAAGATAGGCTTCTCAACTGTCAACTACCGCTTCTTCTCACCACCACTCTTCCGAAAGAGCTAACAAAAAGAGTTCCTCTCCTTCCCCGCTGAGACGTGACTCATCTGTCACGCCACCCAACAGTAGCCGGACCCCATCAGTCTCTGTCTCGCCGGGATGCACTACTGTTAGCCGGGCAACCGACGTTTTACCGGCAGAGGACGCTGCCCCTACCGATCAACTTGGGAAGGTGGCAGAAATTCCAGTCGCACTGATGTAACAAGATTTTCCACCAATGCATTGTGATAGCAGTGCTCCCTCGAAGTCAGGCCCTCAGCGGCCGTCGAGGTGACTCCCTTTTGCCTCGTTCTTCTCTTTTCTCCCCTTATTCTTATGGTGCTTCTTCAGTGGAATATTTGAGGTGATTTGCTCCTATCGCGAGGAATTAAAATTACTCCTTCAATTGCACTGTCCGCTCATAGTTAGCCTCCAAGAAACCAAGTTACACCCACAGGATCATATAGCTTTCCCTCAATATACCTATGTGCTTTATGACCTATCTCCTGTGGATGGTATTCCAGCCCATGGAGGGGTTATGTTTCTAGTTCGGGATGACATCTATTCCCATCCCAACTCTCTGCACACACACATACAGGCAGTTGCCATCTGTATTACTCTACCTACCCTTTCCTTCTCTCTCTGCAATATCTATACCCCGTCGTCATCTGCCTTTACTAGGGCAGATGTGCTGCAACTTGTTGCGCAGCTTCCCCCACCTTTTGTTTTGCTTGGCGACTTCAATGCCCACCACCCCCTATGGGGTTCTCCAGAATTTTGCCAAAGAGGCTCCCTTCTAGCAGACCTTTCCAACCACCTCAATCCTGTGTGCCTAAACACCGGTTCACCAAACTTCCTTTCAGACACAGCACATACCTATCCCCACTTGGACCTCGCGATAAGCACGCCTCGGCTAGCGCTTCGGTTTGAGTGGTATGCCCTTCCTGATACGTACTTGAGCAACCATTTCCCTTGTGTAATCCACCTATTGCATCATACCGTACCTCACAGAGGTTATTCTCACTGCTGCTTACCGAGGGAGCAGGCGCAGTGGTAAGACACTGGACTCACATTCGGAAGGATGGTGGTTCAAATCCACCTCCGGCCATCCAGATTTAGGTTTCCCGTGATTTCCCTAAATCACTCCAGGCAGATGCCGGGATGGTTCCTTTCAAAGGGCACGGCAGATTTCCTTCCACATTCACCCAAACACTCAGAGCGTAAGCTCCGTCTCTAATGACCACGCTGTCGACGGGACTTTAAACTCCAAGCTTCTTCTCACTACTGCAGAACATTCCATACCTTGTATTTCCTTTTCTCCATGCTGCGTCCCAGTCCCGTGGTGGACTGCAGCATGCAGCGATGCTATTAGAGCCTGGCGATGTGCTCTACACACCTTTCAATGCCACCCAACACTGGAGAATTGCATCCATAACAAACGACTGCGAGTGCAATGCTGTCGTGTTATAAAAGAAAGCAAAAAAGCCTATTGGACTGCCTTCACTAGTTATTTTAACAAATTCACTCCTTCGGTTGTCTGGGGTAGCCTGCGCAGGCTATCTGGCACTAAGGTCCACTCCCCCATTTCAGGCCTGACAGTAGCGAACACAGTCCTTGTGGACCCCGTTGACGTATCCCATGCCTTAGGCCGATCTTTCGCGGAGGTTTCAAGCTCTGCTCATTACCACCCTGCCTTCCTCCCAAACAGGCAGAGGAGGCACGGCCGCCTTCTTTCCAATCTTTAAATCATGAAAGTTACAATGACACCTTCACTATGTAGGAACTAGATCGTTCTCTTACCATGTCCCGCTCCTCTGCTCTGGGGCCCGATGCCATTCATATTGAGATGTTGCAGAACCTTTCTCCTCCAGGTAAATGTTTCCTTCTCTGCACTTATAATCACATGTGGGAACCTGACCTTCAGTCCATAAGTTGGCGTGAAGCCGTTGTTGTTCCCATCCCCAAATCAGGGAAGGACAAACATCTTCCTTCCAGTTATCGCCCCATTTCTCTTACCAGCTGTGTCCGTAAGGTGATGGCACGCAGGGTAACGCTCGTTTGGCGCCATAGCAATTAACCCAATTACGGACTACCTTCCACTCGACGTTTCTGGTTCCCTCTTTGTGGACGATTTCACAATCTACTGCAGCGCTCAAAGAACGTGTCTATTGGAGCGCTGTCTCCAGCGTTGTCTTGATCGTCTCTATTCTTGGAGTGTCGCAGATGTCTTCAGTTTCTCCCATGAGAAAACAGTGTGCATCAACTTCTGGCGATACAATGAGTTCCTTCCACCATCTCTACATCTAGGCCCATTGCTCTCCCATTTGTGGAGACAACGACATTCTTAGGACTAACATTTGGTAGGAAACTTTGTTGGTCTCCACACGCGTCTTCTCTGGCTGGCTGTTGTACACATTTCCTTGATGTCCTCCGTGTTCTTAGCGGTTCATCATGGGGAGCTGATAGAACCGTTCTTCTTCACCTTTATTGGTTCATAGTTCGATTGAAGCTGGATTACGGAAGCATTGTTTATGCATCCTCACGGCCGTCCATCTTGTGCCGTCTTAACTCAATTCACCATCGGGTGTTATGCCTTGCGATTGGAGTGTTCTATACCAGCCCTGTTGAAAGCCTCTATGCAGAAGCTGCCGAATTACCATTGCACTATCAGTGTGATATGTTATTCTGTTGGTAAGCATGCCGGCTGCGGTCAATGCCCAAACACCCATTGTATCCATCATTTTTCAACGCCTCCCTTGATCGCCAATATGGGGTGTCTGCATCTGCACTGTTGCCTCCCGGAGTTCGTTTTCGTCGCCTGCTTCAGCAACTCGGTTTCACCCTCCCTGACACCCTTCGAATGATTGTGAGCTCAACACCACTGTGGCTTCAGGCACAGGTTCGTGTCCACCTCGAACTCAGCTCGCTCCCAAAGGAGAGTTCCCCGGATTTGGTGTATCGCTCAAGGTTTGTCGAACTTTGTTCGCAGCTTGATGACATCTTCATCCATACAGATGGCTCTAAGAACACTGATGGTGTCGGGATTTGCCTTTGTCGTCGGGTTTGACAGCTTACAATACAAGCTCACCGACCAGTGCTCAAATTTCACAGCTGTGCTTTTTGCTCTCTACAGGCAGTCCAATATGTTCACCGCCACCACCACCCTTCTTAAAAACAAAAGTTTATCACCCTATGACACAACATGCAGCTGAACCTAACGTGCTTAATTTAAATAACTGCTTCGCAACTAGCACCATCAGAATTCTCCCCTCCACCACTAGCTGTTGTGGATGAAGAGTTATTCTTACAGCACATTCTCTGGGGCCAAAATTATCCTGGCCATAACCTTTGGTATCCCACTTTAACTACACTGGACAATTCCTGTCATCTCCTCCTCATTCATTTCTCTTCACCATTATTATTTTCCACTGTTTTCCCTTTCTGTGCTCCTCCTCTTTTCACTCACCCCTTCATTGTGCTCCAAACACTACCATTTAATCACTGCACATTCCATTCCATCAGGCACCGCTTTATATCTAACTCCACACTTGCTGCCGCCCCCCCCCCCCCGCTCTCTCTCTCTCTCTCTCTCTCTCTCTCTCTCTCTCTCTCTCTCTCTCTCTCTCTCTCCCCCTCCACTCCAGATTGCCAGATTGCATTCAGTTGATACAACACTTGATGTGTGCACGATTTATCCCTGTATGATTTTTGTGGTGGTGGTGGTGGTGGTGGTGGTGGTGGTGTGTGTGTGTGTGTTTTCTGGTGTCTCAGGAGGAGAATGTAATATCTGGGCAATATTCTCTCATAAAACTTAGCAAATGAGAAACCACATCATTACTTTTGCCCCAAGGACCGAACAGCTTACAAATTCAACAAACCTCATTAAATTTTCTCATTATTAGCATAACCATTCATTTCCAGAAATTATCCTATTTGCTGTTAAACCCACGTTCGGAAACATTATCTAGTAAGAGCTCTTCTAAAAGTGTCTCTACATTAAAACATGGAATCCAAATTTGAGTGTGAATTCTGTCGTTCAGACAGGACTACAAGAGATATAATTGTGTTTGGTGTTGATGATGCAGTGATGTACTTCATTGCTGGTGTTTCAAAGCGAGATTGATGTGTTAAGGGTCTTAGGAACAAAGGATGATACCCTTACTGAAAAGGGAGTGAAAAGCATTGAGATGAGCAGTATCTGCTTTTCTGAAAATTATGGAGGAAGCATTACAAAGGAGGTTAAAGAAAAGAAGATATGGGGGATGAAACTTAGCCACAATATAGTGTTTGAATGCTTTTAAAAGTGTCTCTTTAGGGGAATGAATTTATGTTCTTGCAGGGCTTATGTAAAACTTTGATTCAGTTGTTTTCAAAATTAAAATTTCACTAAAAACTAAAACACATGTCAAACTTTCAGTATCTCTTGTAAAGAAAATGATGATCAATCACATACTACAAAGAACATACATTTACGAGCTCAGGGGCATTTACGAAGTTAGTGTTTTGCATTTTAGAACAAAAATGCATTAGTCATAACATGTGTAAAGAAAAGTAATTTTTGTGTGATTTGAGATGGCATTTCATTTTTTATTCTGTAAAAATTTCAGACCTTCATATGTGCCAATCCCTTCAGAAAGATTACGTGAAGTGTGCTCATTTTAACACGATTCCTTATGGGAGTTTATTAGTATGTGTGTCCTCTTAAATGTATTTTATCTTCCAACATAAATTTGGAACATACATATACAGAATACTGTGCCTTTCACAGACTTTTTTTGTAAAAACATAGAGTAGTCTTGAGAGTATGTAGGGAATATTGATGGTTCAGAGCAGTACTGTTGTAACTAATGAACTTCACAGTTTGACCCTTTAAAGTTCCAGTATTTCTCAGAAATCGCCCTGGAAACAGACACTTTCGAATGCTGCTTGAAATATCCTATTGTTTTTAATTACTTAATAACAAAAATGTTTCAAATGTTACCTAACACGTTGGCTGCCATGTGGCCGCCAGTGGTCACAGCAGGCGGCTCTGGCATGCCTCTGACATCATCGTGGCAGCCAACGTGTTAATAGATGGAATTATAGTATTAATGTAGAAAAATAATGTTGTTCTAATATTAACATAGCTACAACAGTATTGTTTTGAACTGTTCATATTAATAGAAAAAGTTCCGTCTCTAATACGCAGCTGAGTGAATGTGATATCAGATGGAAATGGAGAGCTGAAGAAATGTAGTGAAAAGCTTTAGAAAATATACAGTATGTGTAATATTTCCTGAATTTTTCAAGTTACACTTTTAAGATGATGATTTTGTGCAATATATAAAATATGTATCATAAAGGTAAATTTGTTTTTGCTTCTTTTTCAGTCATTGGGCCACATTTTGCAAATTGAATTATGTTGAAGTGAAGAAAGCATAGAGTACTTACAGCATTCATTATTCACTACAACTGTTTATTTTGGGTTAGTAAAACAAAAAGCAAGCTGTCAGAATGGATGAATCAAATGATATTTTAGTTTGTGCCTCAGAGTACATTAAAGGTGAGTTAATCAGTAATCCTTTTCAGTTCTCAATGCTTAATTTGCTCAACAGTCTGTAGTGTCAGAAGCATTATGAATTAACATAGATATTGAGGTAATTTGCAAGCCTTTGTGCACAGCGGTGTTCCCATCGATATATATCAAATGTTTCGAACGATAGTTTAATATAGTGTTTCTGAATCGGAGTTTGGGCACTATGCGCCCTCACATACTAAAAAAAAAAAACTTCTTTTTTAACCTATACCTAACCTAACTTAGACTTTTAAAAAAGTGATCTGTAGCGTAGCCTTAAGAAGGTTAGGTATAGGTTAAACAAGAAGTTTGTTTTTAGTACGTGAGGGCGCGTAGCGCCCGAATCTCCGGTTCAGATACACTATACGAACATTCCACATTCATTATGAAATGTGCGTGCTATATTAAATGTACACCAACAGGTTTCCATTCGCAACAGTGTGTAATGTATTAAAATTCTAGTATTTAGTTCTTATAAAGTGTTTAGTTAATGCATTAATTACTCTCGTAAATAATACATCAAATGTACTTCATGTGAAACACGCAATCGTATTGGTTGCCATAAAGTGACACCTGATTTTCTGTTATGCTGCGATACTACGACGTTCGATATATATCGACGGGAACACCGCCGTGCACAAAGGCTTGCAAATTACCGATATTGAAGCACATTATTGGCTGACATTTGGTTTGCTGGTTTAAAGGAAAAAGTCAGCTTGAACTGTTACGTACCTGGCCAAACAATATTATTACAGATAGTTTTTTTTTTTTTTTTTTTTAATGTATGGATAAAATTTTACAACTGACCACTAGTTAGTCTGTACTGTTGTGAAATTTGAAAAAAATTAGGTCAGAATTTTTTTCTGAGAACTTGTGCAATGTATATGTAATAGCCCCCTCAAAGGTACAGTATGTGAAAAAGTTATTATGTTATGTACAAGTTCATTTATCCCCTCAGGGGCCTCAGCATTTAGTTGCTGGATACAGGCTTAGTGAACCCAGGGACTCTGAGCTGAGGACTGATAAGCGCTGTCAGTCCTTATATATATATATATCCTCAATCCTAAAGTGTGCTATGTGCTGATTAGATAAGATGCATGGCTGTTCAGGTGGAACAGTCACTAGCGAGCAACCTCTGGGGATATTGCCAAACCTCATTTGTATAAGGCTTACCTAGGCATGTGGACTCTGTCTTGGCGGACATTTAGTACCCTAGCTACTCGTGGGATCACAATGGAACTATTGAGTAATTTTCAACCTCCTAGTGTGATGGGTGTACAACTGGGGGCTACTAACACCCACTCGAAGAAGAGGATTCACGTCGCCAATCCTCTGGATTTTGGAATGAAAAGGGGGACTGAATAGTAACAGAGCACTTTCCAGAATGTGTTTATAATAATTAAGAGGAGAGAGGGGGCGTTTGAGAAGATCTCGCCTTTTTATATCCAGAAGGGATTGGAGGGCATTGGTGGTAATTTGAAGAGCATGAAAAGTTTGTGTAATGGGACACTGTTGGTGGAGACATCCACATCACAACAGGTAACTAATATCCAACAGGCTCAGTACCATTGAATTTGAGCTGCCACACACCCTCAACTACACCAAAGGTGTAGTTACCTTCAGGGAGCTGGTGTCCATTCCTAAGGACAAATTAAAAGCAGAATGGGCTTTGGAAGGAATTGCAGATGTCCAAAATATCATGAAGAGGATAAATGATCAGTTGGTAACATCACAGTCATTTATCTTAATATTTAGTATGTTAAAGCTTCCGGAACATGTTAAGGCAGGTTTCCTTCAGCTAAAAGCCCGACCTTACTACCCCAGCCCAATGCACTGCTTCAAATGCCAGCACTTGGGCATACCACCTTGGGGTGTAATGGCGAACAGACCTGCGGAAAAGGCCACTCATGATAGAGATGATTGTTTGCCTCCCTTTAAGTGTGTTAACTGTTCGTGTGACCATCCCGTTTGGAGTAAAGAATGCACTTCATACCTCGCAGAACGCAAGGTTTAGGAGATCAAGACTGCCAAGTGCATCTCCTATGCTGAAGCCAGGAAAGTCTCTAAGGCCATGCAACCACTGTCATTTACCACCTCTTTCGCGACGGCCTTTCAAAAGTCTGCGCCGAAGGTTGAGGCGTTTACACAAATTGAATTCTCCAGTGTTGGTACTAACACCTGCTCATGCCAGTGCATGTGCAAGGCGACGGAAGTTACAGCCCCTGTAGCCCTTCGAAAATGGTGGAACAAAGTACTGCCAACAACAGTGGAGAGCTCCTGCCACCTTCACTGCCAGAGTCCCTTCCAAAGACCAGTGTAGCAACCACTTCAACTACTGAAACTTCCAAAAAGCAGGTTAAAGCAAAAAAGGAAAAGAACGATGTGAAACCTTCAGTAAACGGTCAGTCTGGGTTGATGTAATTATGCATGATGTGTCATGTGATTCAGTTCCAGAACCCATGGAGTTTGTCACTCTGGGGCAGTCAACTTCAAAACTGACCTTCAACTGGGGCAAACACTTGCCCCAAAGGTGACACCCCTTCCTGTTATAGGCAGCCAGACCTGTCAGAAAGAGAGCTTGACAATTCATCCTCCTTGATAAATGGCTCCCCTCCTGCAGTGGAACTTGCAGAAGATGAATTTCAAGCCTGCTGATAACCATGAGATATGCAGTTACAGTCTCCACAGAAAGGACGACCTTAGTGGAGAGAGAGCTAGAGAAGTGGGCGTTTTCTTCAACACAGCGTACCACACTGCACTCATCTCTGTCAACACAGCTGTTACAGTGTTAGTACATGTGCACCACCCACTGACTATATGCTCCCTGTATGCCTTCCCACGATCCTCTGAATGAAGATGCTCTTGAAGGCCTCCTCCAACAGCTGCCCAACCATTCATCCTGGTGATTTTAATGCACACAATGTGCTTTGGGGCTCTGTAGCGACCTGCCTCAGGGGTCGAGCAATTGATCTTCGTGTGCCCATTTATTAAATACAGGTAAGAGCACAAACTTTCACGCTGCAACAGGGCCGTTCTCTGCCTGGATGCAGACTTGCATTGTAGTGGTCACTTCCTGATTTGGATCCATCTTTCAGACAGAGTAGAACCCAAAAGGCAGCCACCTTGATGGATACTTACAAGGGAACCTCCCCTTCATATCCCTCTCAGATTTAAGTTGGCACAAAGGATAAGCCTTAAAAAACTGAACACAGATCAATCGAGGAAACAGGAAGTATCTAATAATTTTGCGTGTTTATAAAAATATGGTCAGAGAGATCATTAAGTCCTGAGTGCATACACATTATCACAATAGTAGAGTCGTAATCTTACCGTACATAATCTTTTACTACTTATATATTTATTATTTTTGTCCGAAATTTAGTGGTGCGTCACCGACCTGAGCTCACTTGATGCCGCATTAATGTGACTAGTATTGACTGGCACGAAACGGAATACCACTGTACAGGAACCTAGAAAAAACAATTAGGGGATCAGTTCAGATATCTAGGTTTTCAAGTAGTATTGTCGATAGAATGAACTAAAATGGTTCGACGTCTTTCTGTTGGATCTACGAAGAGGAGGCAACAACATCACAGTAACTGAGATAGTGGTAATAACAGAAAGTTGCTGCAGAGGGGTTGGTGTTGACTTGTCTTTATGAAACAAATTAAACAAGCAGTTGGGTTTCAGATACTGTATTGAGTAGCTAGTGCAATGCAATGACAACGCAACTCACCCATCACTATGGCACGGAGAGCCTCAAGTAGATTGGAAGTGAAGCAGCCACAGATAGAGATAGCTGCAACCATTGGAGTATCCCAAAGTGTAATTTCCAGGACTTGTATGCAATTTCAGACAAGAAACACTAAACGAAGGCAAGGCCAAGGTCTTCCATGGGTAATAACAGCTAGAAATGACCACTATCTCCAGTTAACAAACGACCCGTCGAGACAGGAGGCTGAATGCAACTCAGTTGCAACGCACCATCCAGACAGCAACAGGACGCACAATAGCAACACCCAGTCCGGAAATCACCTTCGCGAATATGGCTTCTGCACATGGAGGCATACGGTGCGTGTCCTATTAAAACCATGACACAGTTTAGCCCACAGAAACTGGGCGGAGGGACATCAGGATTGTAGTCGTAACGAGTGGTGCTGAGTTCACAGATGAGTCAAGATATTGTGTTCCAGCGGACAATCGCTGTTCCCTCATATGGAGAGAATGTGGAAGTTGGAACAGCCGCAGTAGAAGAGCCAAGCGGTCTAAGACGCCTTGCTGCGGAGCGCGCGGTTGTTCGCTGTTGGAGGTTCGAGACCTCGCTGGGGCATGGGTGTATGTCTTGTCCTTAGGCTAGTTTACCTTAGTTTGAGTAGTTTGTAAGCTACAGACTGATGAGCACGCAGTTTGGTCAGATAGATTTACAAACATTTGAACTCTGAACAATCTTCCTTATGTATAGGAAACACCATATCATGGTAGTGGACGAATGGTGTTGGCAGGAGTCAGTACTGGTGAACGTACGGACCACTATGTCGTTCAGAATCGCATTTTTTCCTGCTCAAAGGCATAGATAGACACGAAATCCTTAGACCTATTCCCTACACTGGTGCCACAGGAGATGGGTTCCTTCTGGTGGACGATAACACTTGTCTCCACAGAGTTACACTGGTGGACAACATCTTTGAAGCAGAAGGAATTGAACGAATGGAGTGGCCGGCCTGTTCACCTGACTTGAACACGAATAAGCACATCTGAGATCACTTGGCAAATGCATTGCAGTCATACCAGCACTTCCAATAACGGTTCCAAAGCTAGTTGTTGCGCTCGTGGAAGTGCCAATTGTTGTTGTGGTCTTCAGTCCGCAGACTGGTTTGATGCAGCTCTCCACGCTACCCTGTCCTGTGCAAGCCCCTTCATCTGAAAGTGAGAACGGCAACCTACTTCCTTTTAATTCTGCTTACTGTATTCGTCCTTCGGTTTCCATCTATGATTTTTACCCAACAGGTGTTCTTCTAATGCTATGTTGAGGATTCCTATAGACCTCAGTATGTGTCCCACAAACCTATCCCTTCTCTTAGTCAGGATATGTCAGAAAATCCTTTTCTCCCCAATTCTGTTGTGCACCTCCTCATTAGTTACGTGATCTACCCATCTAATCTCCATCATTTCCAAAACTTCTATCAGATTTTTGTCTGAACTCTGTATCATCCACATATCACTGCCATACAATGCTACACTTCAGAAATTACTTCCTAGCATTTAAATTAATACTGTAGATCAACAAATTTCTCTTCTTCAGAAATATTTTTCTTCCTACAGCCATTCTGAATTTTATATCTTCCTTACTTTGGCCATCAGAAATTATTTTGCTACCCAAATAACAAAACTCATCCACTTCTCTTAGTGCTCAATACCTAATTTCATTCCTTCAACATCACCTGATTTTCTGACACAACAATTCCATTATCCCTGTTTTACCCTTGTTAATGTTCATCTTATACCGTCCTTTCAAGACAGTGCCCATTCCGTTAAATTGCTCTTCCACATCCTTTGCTGTCTCTGACAGAATTATAACGTTGTCGGCAAACCACAGTTTTTATTTCCTCACCCTGAACTTTAATTCCTTCTCCAAATTTCTCCTTGCATTCCTTCACAGCTTGCTCAATGTACAGATTGAACAACATTGGGGAAAGGCTACAAACTTGTCTTACTCCCTTCCCATCTACTGCATCCCTTTTATGCCTTTCGACTGCTGTCTGGTTTTAGTACAAGATGAATGGATATATTCGCTCCCTATATTTTACCCCTGCTACCTTCAGAATTTGAAAGAATGTATTCCAGTTAACATTGTCAAAAGCTTTGTACAGATTTACAAATGCTAAAAACGTAGGCGTGCCTTTCCTTAAACTCTTTTCTAAGATGCGTCTTAATGTAAGTATTGCCTCTTGTGTTCGTACACTTCTCCTAAATCCAAACTTATCTTCCCCAAGGTTGAATTCAACCTGTTTTCCATTTGTCAATAAATAATTCGTGTTAGTATTTTGCATCCATACATTCTACTACACACTTGCATTTGTCATCTAGCCACTCCTGCTTAGCCAATCTGCAATTCTTGTCCACCCCATTTCTCTGCTGTCAGTACTTCGCTTTACCTGCTTCATTTACTGCATTTGTACATTTTCCCTTTCATCAATTGTGTTTAGTAACTCCTGTGTTATTCAGAGATTTTTATTCGGCCTTGTCCTTCTGCCGATATAATCCTCTGCAGCCTTCACTACTCTAGCTCTTGGGGCTACCCATTCTTCTTCTTCTTTTTCTTCTTCTTCTACTGTATTAGTCTCACCCATTTCAGCTAATCATAGCCTAATGCTCCCCCTGAAACTTTCAACCTCCTCTGGTTCCTTCAATTTGTCCTGTTCCATCTTCTCAATTTTTCAAACTTTCTGCAGTTTTACTCTACAGTTCATAACCAATAAGCTATGGCTAGAGTCTATATCTGCCCTTGGATATATTTCTCAACCTATGTCAGACTATTATAAAGTCAATCTTGTACCTTCCAGTGTTTCTTGGTCTCTTCCACATATACAACCTTCATTCATGATGACTAAACTGTTTGTGATGATTAAATTGAACCCCACACAATGGTCTACCAGGCCATCTCCTCTTTCATTTCTTTTTTCAGCCCATATTCACCTACTACATTTCCTTCTCTTACTTTTTCTACTACTGAGGTCCTGTTTTCCTCTCCCTTAACTGTCTGAATAATTTCTTTAATCTTCTCTTCTCATACATTTCTTCGATCTCCTTGTCATCGGCAGAGCTAATTGGCATATAAACTTTCACTACTGTGGTCGGTGTTGGCTTCATGTCTATCTTTGCTGCGATAATGCGTTCACAATGTTTCATAGTAACTTACCCGCATTCCTATTTTCTTATTCCTTATCAGACCTACTCCTGCATTACCACCAACTGATTTTGTATTTATAATCCAGTACTCGCCTTACCAAAAATACTGTTCATCCTGCCACAGAACTTCACTAATATCCACCATATTTAACTTTAACCTATCCATTTCTCTTTACAAATTTTTTAACTCGCCTATGTTATTAAGGGTTAGAACATTTCACGCTCCGACCCATAGAATGCCTGTTTTGTTTTTCTTGATGACGACAACCTCCTTAGTAGTCCCCGCCTGGAGATCTGAATGGGGGACTATTTTACCTCCGGAATATTTTACCCAAGAAGACGCCATCATATATTCATACAGTAGAGCTGCATGTCCTCAGGAAAAGTAACGAGTGTAATTTCCCCTTGCTTTCAGCCGTTCACAGTAACTGCATGGGAAAGCCACATTACCTGATGTTACAAGGCCAGCTCAATCAATCATCCAGACTGTTGCCCCTGTGACTACTGAAAAGTTTGCTGCCCCTCTTCAGGAACCACACATTTGTCTAGCCTCTCCACAGATACCCCTCCGCTGTGGTTGCACCTACGGTATGGCTATCTGTATCGTTGAGGCACACAAGTCACCCACCTCGGCCATGTCTGTTGTTCATGAGGGTGGTAGCTGGTTGATAACCTTATAATGTCCATGATACGAAGCTGAGCAACTGGACTGGCTGTCCGAGGTGATCACACACTGTATTAGAGAGTAGCGAGAATGACTTCACTGTTATGGTACATGGTGCCGCGCTCTCAGATGATGATATGTGAACTTGAAGAATTGACACAGCAAAATATCGCACTGTATCACAAACAAATTACAATTATATCTGAAAAAATAGTTACCATATGTATATTGTGTATGATATCTCGCCTAATTCCCTAATTGTTTTGAGCAGTATATACATCCCGTGTCACATTGTTTTTCTGCGATGAACCTTGAAATTTCTCAACTGATCATAATGAAATTTTGGTTTGATGCTGGAAATGACACACAGATCTCAATCCATGTTAAACTGTAGGTCCCAATTTCTCAGTTTTGAAATCTGGTAATTAGTTATGGGCATTTTGGACACACAAGTAGCGACCAGTCGAAAGATATGCAGCAGGTCACCGAGCCACATGGAAATATTATTTTACTCATTCATCTCCACATCTGAGTGGAGGAATCAAATTTCTTCAAAAAGGGGTGCTGGCAGTGGGTGCAGTGCACATAAGTATGTGCCACGTGCCTTGCGTTTCAAACATGTTTGGTGGGATATACAAGTTACTACAAACGAAAATTCGTTCACTACAGAGCACAAACGATTTCCTACACATATCATCCATTAGAATATAATTTTGTGAAATTGGGGTGCTGGCTATTTTTGGAATGACCCATAGCTTTTTTTTTTCTGTAAAATTACCAACAAAAATCTTGGGACTACAATCCCAAAGTTATATGAAGTAAAAAGCAATTTCGGCAAGTGGGCTGCCGGGTTCACAGAGGTCGCCCAGTCTTTAAGATCCGGGCTATGATGGATTGGGTTTGCTTGTAGTCAGGAGCTCCAACATTAGGCAGAAAAATGAGTCCCTTTGAGATATGGCTGTTGCGGAGGGGGAAGAAGGCTAATGTTCACTCCATGTGCATACTGTGTGGAGTCATTCTAGATACGTAATGGGTTCTTCTGGATGCCATGAAGAGGAATGTTCTAATGAACAAGAAAGTTGTTTCCTGCGTGTACTCCATTTCCATTTACTGATAATTTGTTCTGATTTTCTGTATGCTTGCATTTTTTTCATAAGTTGACATTACAGAAGTGTATCAAATGCCTTCTGAAGGTCAATAAACATGTCTTCTACCTGGGCTCTGTACCTACAACTTTATGAATCTCGTGGATGAACAGAGCTTGCTGGGTTCTATTTGATGGTTGCTTTCAGATCCTTTGTTCATTGAATGTTCAAAGAACTCTAGAGAATGCAACCTGGTAATATTTTCAACTGCAGTTGTTGTTGTTACCTTACATTGTTGTCTTGCATTCTTATGTTATTTGAAAAATAAGTATTTTGTGACTGATTAACACAAATGTATTTACATAACTAAAGACACTTATTAGTTAAGTGGTTTGCCAGCCCATAGAGGCTATCCTGGAGCTGATACAACAGGTTTAGTCGATTGTGGCCAACCACTCTCCACTGTTTGTCACCACATTGATTTTTGTCTTGGCTTGTATAATGGAAATTTTTATCTAACATTAGTTATCTTTGTTCACAGATCGGCTATATTTTGTTACACTGCGTACTAATGTGAAGCCGAGATCAACTGCCAACACTCATTATTTCAGTATTGATGAGGAACTTGTATACGAAAACTTTTATGCTGATTTTGGACCTTTAAATTTAGCTATGCTGTATAGGTACTGCCAGAAAGTAAACAAGAAACTAAAAGTAAGTATAGATACAGAAATAGTACCAATTAAATGTCTTAATGCAACTTAGTTGAAGTGAGAATCAATATACCTATTTTAAAATGTATTTTTGTATGTGTTGACACTAAGTATCTATATGCAGTCTGGAATTACATGTGAAAATGTTAACCTCTACAGACATGCTGTCAACTCTCAAAAGTTTGAGGAACTAGGGAACATTCTTTGGGAAGAACCTAGCTATTACAAGGGTAGATTTGGTAAACATTCCATTAATATTCTCTCTGCTTTTAATTGGAAGCCATTCCATTTTCAGAACAGTGTTACTGTGAAACCAGTTTCCCACAAATACATGCTCTATAATATAGATACACACATTGGCTACTAACTTGTATAATAATCAACTGTTAAAATTCTTCTCGTTATCCCTTTCATTCCCAATGTTGTTCGCTGACAATAACATATGAAAAGTTGATTTATAGAGTATTTTATGTCAGTCCTTAAAGTCGCATTGTTGTTGATGAACAACATGCTTCTAGTATGACATTTTGCTGTTTGGTAAGGCATGTAGCCACATCAGAGGCATTAATCTATCTGACTTGGAGGTTGTGTTATGTTGCAGACTATATGTGGGAGCGAGTGTGAGCATGATTAATGCTAATTTATTTCAGCAGTATATTGTCTTGTCTTCGGTGCTGTGGTGAAGATTGTGCTGGCATTATTGCTCTGACAGTGTTAACTATCAATGAAATAACGTCCCAAGTAATAATATACCTTGATACAAATGTGTGTGTTTTGCATGAAATAAATGACAAAAAATTGTTTGATCAAAAGTTTTAAAACACATATTTTGAGGCTTAGTGCACTACACATCTACATCAACATGGGATACTCTGAAAATCACATTGAAGTGCCTGGCAGAGGATTCATCAAATCAACTTTATACTATTTATCTCCCATTCCATTCTCGAATAACGTGCGGGAACAATGAACACCTGAATCTCTCCATTCGAGCTCTGATTTCTCGTATTTTATTCTGATGATCTTTTCTACCTGTGTAAGTGGGAGTCAATAATATTTTTTCGCATTCGGAGGAGAATGTTGGTGATTGGAGTTTCATAAGTAGCCCACGCTGCAGTAATAAGTGCAATTGTTGTAATGAATCCCATCTCAGATCCTGTATCATTTCCGTAATGCTGTCTCCCCTGTATCGTGACAATACAAAAAGAGCTGCTCTTCTTTGGACTTTTTTGATGTTCTCAATCAAACTCAACTGATAAGGATTCCACACTGGGCAGCAATACTTCAAAAACGGATGGACAAGCGTAGTGTATGCAGTTTCTTTAGTAGTTCTATTGCATCTTTTAAGGGTTCTGCCAATAAAACACAGTCTCTGGTTCGCCTTTCCCACTAAATTATCTACGTGTTCTTTCCAGTTTAAGACTAAAGTAATAGTAATTCTTAGGTATTTTGTGAAGTTTACAGACTTCACTTTTGATTCATTTACCTTGTAAACAAAATATAATGGATTTCTTTTCGTACTCATGTGGTCGACTTCACACTTCTCATTATTTAGAGTCAATTGCCATATTTTACACCATAGTGATATCTTATTTAGATTGTTCTGCAGTTGGTTTTGATCTTCAGATGATTTTACTAGATGGTAAATGATGGCATCATCTGCAAACAACCTAAGATAGAGCTGCTTAGCTTTTCCCCCAAATTGTTTATATAAATAAGGAACAGCAGAGGACCGATAACACTAGCCTGTGGAATGTCCGATATCACCTCTGTTATAGTGGATGTCTTACCATCTATTACTACAAACTGTGTCCTCTCTCACAGGAAATCCCCTATCCAGTCACAAATTTGGGGTGATATATACCATAACCACCCAATTTGATTAACCCTTTCTTGGTTGTTGGGACGTGACATATACGTCCCACTAACTTTGGACCTCATTTGTACCACGAGGTGGCGAGTTGCGTAATTCTGCATAGTGCTTTCATCTGTTGGTGGCCCTTCAGAATGTGGAAAAAAAATCGAGGCACTGAAATTCTTACAGTGTAGAAGACTGAGACTGTTTATATTGGCTGCCACGTGAATTTTAGCGCCGTAACCATTGTTTATTGTGCCTTGAGTCAGTTTTTGTCATTTTCTCGTTACCGAAAATGTCCGAAGTATGTATACTTGCTATTTTATGTTTCTTAGAAGTTTACAAACAACAATTACGCTTTCTAAAACTCATTTTACTTCATAAGTTTTTTTCAGTGAATTTACATTTAGTGGGACGGATGTGTCCCAGTGACCATTGTGTAGTCCTATAATGCCTTTATGTAGTCCTATAATGCCTTTATGTTGCGATATTATAGTACTCATATTTCAAAGAAAAACAGTTTTTCTGTAAATTTTTAGGCTAACTTAAGAAATTATTTTAAAAAGTCTTAGGTAAATCGGTGCCAGAAATGATCAGTGGGACATATGTGTCCCACCTTTTTTTTTAGGAAAAATGGAATGTGCTAAAATTTTTTGAGTGTCATATTTGTAATCCTGACCCAAATCAGACTCTGTAACAGCTGAAATAACTTAAGATATTCTAAAAAATGAGTAAAAACCACGAAAGGGTTAAAAGCCATTTGTGAGGTACGGTGTCAAAAACCTTCTGGAGATCAAGAAATACGGAATCAATTTGGGAAACTTTGTCGATAGCACTCGTCACTTCGTGTGAGTAAAGAGCTAATTGTGTTTTGCCTGAACGATATTTTCTAAATCCGTGTTGGCCTTGGGTCAATAGATCATTTTGTTCGAGATAATTCATAATATTTGTATACAGGGTATGTTTCAAAACCCTGCTGCAAATTGACGTCAATGAAATAGACCTGTAGTTTAGTGGGTTGCTCCTACTGCCTTTCTTGAATATAGGTGTGACCTGTGCAACTTTCCAATCTTTTGGTACAGATCCTTCTTTGAGAGGGCGGTTGTATATGGCTGTTTAGTAAGGAGCTATCGCTTCAGCATAATCAGATAGAAATGTAATGGGTATACAGTCCGGACCAGAAGACTTGTTCTTGTTAAGTGATTTTAGTTGCTTCACTACTCCGATGACATCTACTTCTATGTTACTTATTCTGGCCTCTGTTTGTAACTCGAAATCTGGAATATTGGTTTTGTCTTTTTTGGTGAATGATTTTCCAAAAGCTATGTTTAGTAACTCTGCTGTAGTAGCGCTATCATGACAGGATCGCCATTACTATCACATAGTGAGGCTATTGTTTGTTTTTTGCCCCTAGTATATTTAACAATTAACCAAAATCTCTTAGGGTTTTCAATCAAATTTTGAGAAAGAGTTTCATTGTGAAAAGTATTGTAGGCATCTCACATTGAAATCCTCGCTAAATTTCAAGCTTCTGTGTAGGATCCTGGGGATTTTGTGTTCGTTTAAATTTAGTATGCCATTTCCTTTGCTTTTTCATCAGTGTCCTGACCTGTTTTGAGTACCAAGGGGGATCGCCTCCTTCTTTTATTAATTTATTTGGTATAAAACTGTCAATTGTTCTCACTACCACTTCTTTGAATTTGAGCCACATCTGGTCTACACTTACTTTTAGTGCTAGAAAAGTGTCAACTGTCAAGAAGCAATGTATGGTATTTATATATGCTTTCCTGAACAGATATACTTTTCGTCTATTTTTGGTAACTTTGGGACTTTCAATATTGAATCTCGCTACAACAGCTCTGTGTTCACTAATATCTGTATCTGTTTTGATGCTTGTTATGTGCTCAGGATTATTTGTTGCTAAGAGATCAAGTGTGTTTTGACATCCACTTACAATTCTAGTTGGCTCATGAACTAATTGATCGAAGTAATTCTCGGAGCCTTTCCGGGGGATACCACCTTGACGAAGCACTGTCCGTGCGGGTGGAGAGGCTTGCGCATCCATGTGAAGCAGAGGGCTATACCGAAGGTAGAGAACCTACTGCCAGAAAGGCCTCAGCTGATGGGTCTGACCAAGTGTGTCCCACAACGTCCTGTCTTCCTTATCCTCTCCCAGTCCTTTCCCAATTCCTTTCCCAACCCAAGGTGTGATGCGGTCCGTGCCGAGGGGTGCGTGGCACATGGGTGGATGTGTCTCGAACGGAGCCTCAGTGATACCGGGCGACCACCCTGAGTAAGTAGCCTTGCTACCACGCAGGGTTATCGTGGTGCGGACCATATAAATCCCCAAATCTCGTGGGACTAAAATGAACACAGAGAAAGAAAGTATTTTAAAAGAATCTGAGGGGCAATCTGAGACCTCAGATACTCAGACATCGGGATTAGGACCGATGGAGTGCACTCCTATTTCTGAATCAGGGTCTAGACCTGAGCAAGAAGTGGGAACTGTAACAGAGAAGTTGGACCAGATTAGGATTAAGGCCTTGTCTGGAAACTTCTCAAGGAACAGAAGCAAAAGGAAGGAAAAGAATGGCTTCCTAAGCATAAGTGGACGGAATCAAAGGGGCCTGAGCCAAAGACCCCCAAAAAGAAACTGCCTTAGGTCAAAGGGGATACACAGACCCCCCTCGACTTCATAGACAGGTGGCAAGAGGGTTAGGGAGGAATCTAAGACTCCCTCCTCTCTGGACAAGCGTGATCCGAAAAGGCTGAGGCAGGAAATAGGAAAACAGACCTATAGTACTGCAGTCTCAGTCTTAAGGATGGCAATTGTCCAAGAAGGATACCCACTGGGGAGCATCACCTCGCAGCAGGAGCAGCTCGTGCAAATGGCCCTCTTTGAAGAGATTGGGGGGGACGCTGGTGCAGGACCCAAATTCAGGAGGGTCTATCTAGATCGCGGTGCCCTCATTTTTGTCTGCGAGGGGGAGCACTCAGCAGTATGGCTTAAGGACAAGGTGCCCATGATATTCCCGTGGGAGGATGCGAAGCTGCTGGTCAAGACAGCAACCAAACTCCTGAAGACCGCAAAGGTATCAATATGGTTACCAAAGATCCTTAAGGATGTCCCTCCAAAGACTCTGTTCGAGAAAATAGGGGTCCAGAACCCAAAAGTCGAGACAGAGGATTGGAGGGTAATTAACCAAAAGGTCTTTCCGGAAGGACGAACCCTGGTGGTGGAGGTTGGAGAAAAGTCCCTGAAGGCAATGCGAGAGCAAAGCCTGAAACTGTTTTTAGGAGTCTCGCAGGTCGCCGTCAGGGTAATCAAAGACCTTAAAGGCAATAATGGCAGCAAGATGGGGACTGGAAGTGCTGCAGATAAACTTGCAGCACAGTAAAGGGGCCACTGCTGCCCTGAGCCGTCGCCTGGGGAGACAGGAGGTGGACGTGGCCCTGATACAAGTACCCTATTTATACAAAGGGGGTGTATCGGGCCTTGGTGGTACTGGAGGTAAACTGATTTATGCTATAAATCTAAAAAAACTCCAGAACATGCATTTATGTTAGAAATGGAATACCTTTCATACCAATGATGGATTTTTGTTCCAGGGACCTGGTGACCATCAGGATGCAGCAACGTGAGGAAGGTATCACAAGGGAAATTGTTTTGGCCTCAGCATACCTTCCTTACGAAGACAGCTCTCCTCCTTCTTTGGAAGTGAGGAGACTGAGGGAAGCCTGCCATCGGCAAGGTGACGAACTGTTGGTGGGATGTGATGCCAATGCCCACAATCTATCGTGGGGCAGCAAGGACACCAACAGTAGAGGTGAACACCTTCTTTAATTTCTCCTATCAAACAACTTGGAGATCCTGAATAGGGGTGATGAACCTACATTCAGGAATAGTAGAAGGGAAGAAGTCATTGACATAACTTTTGGTTCCATGATGATGGGAAGTTACGTCAAACAGTGGCATGTAGTCCTGGAGCTATCCTCATCAGATCACATGTATATTAAATTCAAGGTTGAAATGGGAACCAGACAGACCATGGCCTATAGGAATCCCAGGAAAACGGACTGGGAGACATATAGGAGAGACCTTGACTTCAGCCTATCAGAAATTAAAACTTCGATAAGGAATCCAGCAGAGTTTGAGGAAGTAGCAGAGGCCGTAACCTCTGCTATAGTGACCTCATACCAGGAAAACTGCTCAATCACTAAGAAGTGCACAAATAGGAGTGTGCCTTGGTGGAATAATAACCTGGAAATGCAAAGGAAACAGGTATGAAGACTGTTTAACCTTGCGAGGCACAAAGGACAATGGGCAAAGTATCGTGAGGCCCTTGTCAATTACAACCTTGCCATCAGATGGGCAAAGGAGGCATTCTGGAAAGTATTCTGTGAGGAAGTGGAGGGCACGGCTGCTCAAGCGAGACTTCATAAAATCCTCACTAGGGTACCAACTAATCCAGGAGGAACATTGAGGAAGGAGGATGGGGAGTATACAAAGACAGCACATGAAACGCTGGAACTGCTCCTCAAGACTCACTTTCCCCAATATACTCTGGGGGATAACTCGGACCAGAATGCGATTCCTGAGAGACAACAGTTCTCAGGTATTTGCAAAGAGGCCTGGGCTCTGGCCTAGGAGTGTGTCGATTTCAGTAAGGTCCGATGGGCGGTGGGAACATTTCAACCGTTCAAGTCACCTGGCCCCGATGGAATCTTTCCAGCTCTCCTGCAACAAGCAGGAGAAAATCTTATTAGATTTCTATGCAGGTTATTCAGGGTTAGCCTAGCAGCAGGAATAATTCCCAATGCCTGGAGGGCAATGAAGGTTGTCTTCATGCCAAAACCAGGGAGAATTAATCATACCAAGGCCAAGGATATGAGACCAATCAGCCTGTCCTCCTTCATTCTTAAGACATTGGAAAAGCTGGTTAATGTGCATGTTGGAGAAAGGTTAAGTAGGGCTCCTCTACATTCAAACCCACATGCATATCAGCCAGGTAAATCATGTGAGACAGCTCTCCACCAACTCGTTGGGAAGGTGGAGAAAGCACTACACTTTCAGGAAATAGCCCTCTGTATCTTCCTGGACATCGAGGGGCCTTTTAGCAATACGGCATTAGATTCCATGGTTAGGGCAGCAGAGGTGCGTGACCTAGGGACCACTATATGTAGGTGGACTAGGGCCATGCTCAGTGGAAGAAGGTAGAGGCTACCATGATGGATGGAAAAAATGGTAATCAAAACCCCTAGGGGTTGCCCACAAAGAGTTCTTTCCCCTTTATTGTGGAATCTAGTGGTGAATGATCTCATTGGAGAATTAAACTCTAGGCAGTACTTTTGCCAAGGATACGCAGATGATCTTGTCATAGTAATACTTGGCAAATTTGCTGACACAGTGAAGAATATGGAACAAGGTGCATTGGACATTGTGCAAGACTGGTGCAGAAAACAGAATCTGGGGGTTAGTCCTAAGAAGACTGTTGTTGTACCATTCACAAAGAAGCATATACAACATTCAAGTTGGAATCTAAAGCTTTTCAATGAAGCGCTACCTATGAAGGGGACAGTGAAATATATCTAGGAGTTACCCTAGATGAGAAACTGACATGGACCCCTCACATTAGGAATATTTGCTCCAAGGCAAAAGGTACTGTTGTAAGTACCAGGAGGGCTTGTGGCAAAAATTGGGGCCTGAGCCCCAAGGGTATGCACTAGATATGCACTACCGTGATTAGACCCAGGATCATCGATGGGGCGGTCGTGTGGTGGAAGAAGGTAGAAAAGCAGGTTGTTTCTAAGGAGCTTGGTAAGGTGCAGAGATTAGCCTGCTTAGCCATAACAGGTGGAATTAGCAGCACACAACTGCTGGGATGGAAACCATGCTGGATGTGCCCCCATTACACCTTTGGGTCAAGATGGAGGCAGCGGCTAGTGCATACAGACTCAAATCTGGCAACAACTGGAACTCTTTGGGATATCCAGAATCACACACTAAAATAGTGAGTGAGGTAAATATAGGAAAGGTTGGCGAAATGCCAGCCAACTATATTATAACCCCATACTGCTTCAACAAGCCTTTCAATGTAACAATTGGAAGCAGGGAGCAGTGGGAGAAAATAGTTCGACACCGTACGGGGGATATTGTCTGGTTCACTGACGGGTCAAAATCAGACCAAGGTGTTGGGCCTGGGGTATATGGGGTGCAGCCAAGACTGGAGGGCGTCATCTCTCTAGGGAAACTGGCCTCAGTATTCCAGGTGGAAATCACTGCCATCAGGGCGTGTGTGGAGGAGAATTTGTGTAGGTGCTACAAAGATTGTAGCATCTATATCTATTCAGACAGCCAGGCAGCCCTGAGATAACTGGCAGCTCCTACAACAAGGTCTAAAATTGTTGCAGAATGTCACAGGGTTCTAGTGGAGCTAGGGGAAAGCAATAGAGTAAACCTATTGTGGGTCCCTGGCCACTCGGGGATCAGTGGCAACGAACATGCCGACAGATTAGCCAGGATGGGGGCAGAGACTCCATTTATTGGACCGGAACCTGTCCTGACAGTCACCAAGACAATGATCAAATTGGATCTACGTAACTGGCTCAGAAGACAGCATGTAGAATATTGCACCAAAGTCCATCAACAAAAACGTGGCAAGGTAATGATGCCAAAGCCATGTTTTTAAAAGAAGCTCTGCAATCCTGGGCCTGAACAGGAGAGAGATGAGACTCATGGTTGGATTGCTGACAGGCCAAGGGAATTTCAAAAAACACCTACATACATTGGGAATAACAGAAGAGGACCCTAAGTGTAGGATCTGTGATGACGGTGATGAAACTGCATCACATCTAATCTTCGAATGCATTGCATTGGAGAGTAAAAGGTACAGAACATTTGGGACAACCAGACCCGAAGAAATTGTGTCTAATAAAGAACTGGTAAAGGGACTCCTTGCACTGTTCAAGGGCATTGGTTGGCTTTACTAGACATACAGGGAGCAATACCGCACAATAAACTTAGTTTCGGTGTGGGCAGTGGCGGGTTGGACGAAGACTGTTTTGGCTTCCCTGAAAAAAATCAAATCAAATCAAATCAATCAATTCTCGGAGAATGTGTTCGCACTGTTTTATGCGTACCTCCTAATTTTAAAATATAATTTCATCAACAGATTGAGGGTAAATTAAAATCACCACCTATTATTATTTGAGAGTCGGATACTTGTTTGCAATTACACACAGGTTTTCTTCGAACTTTACTGCTACTGTATCGTCAGAGTCGGGAGGCCGGTAAATGGAACCAATTATTAACTTCTTATGTTTTTCAGGTACAACTTCTACCCGTAATAGTTCACAGGAACTTTCAACTTCACTACACGAAAGACTATTTTTGACACGCCTCCACCAATTTTGTTTAATCTATCCTTTTTGAACACAGTTAGATCTTTTGCAAATACTTCTGCTGAACTTATTTCCAGCTTAATAAAGAAAATACTAAATTTTAATTTCTACGAAACTGAATTCGTAATGTAGGAATGAAAGGGTTAAGAGACAGCTAATCTTTGCCATATGGTAAGATTTACCTCTAAGCATTGCAAACAGTGTTCAAGTAATTAGAATAAAAGGATCCAGTTTATCTGTGAAAACCATATAAGGGCCAAAAATGGGCAAAGAAATGTCAAAGATGGCGGCAAATGAGCAAGATGAAAATGAATTTATAATAGTACTAGTTGTTGCTACTGTTGCTGTTCCTATTTGCTGTTAAAAATATTGGGGTAGGGGGGGGACTGGATTTTTTAAAATGTTGCTTTTTTATTGATCTCTACATTCACAGTACTTTAGTTCCTTAATTTACTGTCCATTGCGTTAATGAAACTGTACCTCCCTCTGTCTTCTGATGAATCTCTGTGTGCTTCCAGTAGAGGTACGCAGAATGAGAAAATTGATTTAGTTATATGCATGCTGACTTTTGCCATCTTCTATCTTCATCTATAATGCCATTAATTGGTCTTGTGGTGACTGACATATTAAGAATATTAAAAAAACCTTAAAAATTAAAGCAAAACTTCTGGTATTCACTTTCCTTTTATTGCAGGCTCATACACAACCAGTGTTGCAACAGTATAGTCTCATCCGCAGGTATTTACATAGAATTAATCCAATGTTTGGCCATTAAAAATGTACAGTGTCTCACATTTGGATTATATACTTCCATAGATATAAGCACTTAACATTACTTTGAGTCTTAAATGTTCTATTTCGTAACCAGCCAACTGAAACAGTTATGCCAATTTGTACTCCATCTGACTGAAAGAACATCATATACGAGGGGTGTTCAAATGAAAAGGTTTGAAGGGTCTAACTGAAGTCGTGCTTCAAAAGTAATCATCAGAGGCCTGAGCACAACTATCTCATTGTTTAATAAGCTGGAGGATTTTCTGTTCTCATAATTCCCGTGGCTGTGACGAGGGCCAGTTCTGTACGTGTCCTTCAGTTTATCATCCTAAGTTGAAATGCTTCCCTTTCAGATGTTTTTTAGTGGTCCAGGCAGATGTAAACAGATGATAGTCACAGAGTGACATGTGGGCTGTAGGGAGTATGCTCAAGCTGCTCCCACTTGAACTTGGCCTGTGCACTTGTGTGACCCTAAAGACATGTGAACACGTGTTATTATTGAGCCACTGTGAGCAGCCTAGACTGTTTGCTCTTGATGGACTTGCATAGGCTACAGAGTGTCACACAGTAAACGTCACTGTTAATGGTTTTTCTGCACTTGAGAAATTTGACGAGTATCGGACCTTGGAAGTCAAAAAAGATGTTGATCATCAGCTTGCTTGCTGAGAGCACAGCCTTAAATTTTTTAGGGGGAGCTAACGACTCTATATTAACAAACCTGAATCTTGCACTACTTCATCCCAAAATGGCATATACAAATTTCAACAGGTATGGTTGTTAAGATGTTTCATACCTTTTCATTTGATCAACATTCATATTTTTAATGGTCAAATGTTAGATTCGTTCTACCTAATCACCTGAAGATGAGGCTACACGGCTGCAATACCAGTCTACTGTGATCCTGCAATAAAAGAAATTTTAGCAGCAAATGCAGATATAAGTTTTTAATTTTTTAAATAATTAAAAAAATTACTAATATGGCAAGACTTTCTTTGGTGTGTGTGTGTGTGTGTGTGTGTGTGTGTGTGTGTGTGTGTGTGTGTAATAGCCACATAAGTTTAATTACCAGGCGAAGTAGCACAGGTAGTGATAGTAACATAAATAAAACAAACACATGCACAAATGCAAGCTTTCACAACCTAGTTGCTTCTTCAGGCAGAAGGGAAGGAGAGGGAAAAGGAAATGATGAGGGTTTTAAGGCAGTGGGTAAGGAGCCATTCCAATCCCGGGAGAGGAAAGACTTACCTTGGGGGGGGGGGGGGGGAGGAAGGTAAACAAATACACAGACACCCACACATATACACAAACGCAAACACACCTAGGCATACATATTGTAGAAAGCAGAGAAGTTGGACAGAGATACCACTTGAGGCAGAGGCTCTGCCCAGAGAACCGAGGCAAAGATGTTAAAGATGGTGGGCGGGAATTTGAATTTAGCGGAGGTTGTGACCAGGTGGGCAATGGGAAGAGAGAATATGCTGAAGGGCAAGTTCCCATCTCCGGAGTTCTGAAAGATTGGTGTCAGTGGGAAGTATCCAGATAACTCAGACGGCATAACACTGTTCCAAGATGTGCTGGTCATGCACCAAGGCATGTTTAGCCACAGGGTGATCCTCATTACCAACAAACACTGTCTGCCTGTGACCGTTCATGTGAATGAAAAGGTTGTTGCTGGTCATTCCCACATAGAACGCTTCACAGTGCAGGCATGTCAGTTGGTAAATCACGTGGCTGCTATCGCAAGTGGCTCTGTCCTTGATCGTGTACACCTTCCGGGTTATGGGACTGGAGTAAGTGGTGGTGGAAGGGTGCATAGAGCAGGCTTTACAATGGGGGCAGTTACAAGGGTAGGAGCCCGAAGGTAGGGAACGTTCCCTTCCCTACAGCTTAGGTCTTCGTGGCAAACGAGTCTGCTCCAGTCCCAAATCTCTGAACCAGTACACCAATAACATAATAACAGCTTTCACATCCCACAGCTATCCTCCTGTTTTGGTACAGAAGCAAGTTGCCAGAGCCACTTCCTCATCCCCCCAAATTCAGAACCTTCAACAGAAGAACCCTAGAAGTGCCCCTCTTGTCACCGTATACTTTCCAGGACTGGAGCGGACTTTGAATGTGGCTCTCCAGCAAGGATACAACCTTGTAACCGCCTCGTTGTAAAACTGCCCTATGCACCCTTCCACCAGTACTTACTCCAGTCTCGTAACCCGGAAGGTGTAAACGATCAAGGACAGAACCACTTGCGATAGCACTCACGTGATTTACCAGCTGTGACATATCTGCACTGTGAATCGTTCTATGTGGGAATGACCAGCAACAAACTGTTCATTCGCATGAACAGTCACAGGCATACAGTGTTTGTTGGTAATGAGGATCACCCTGTGGCTAAACACTCCTTGGTGCACGGCCAACTCATCTTGGCACAGTGTCAAACCGTCCGGGTTATCTGGATACTTCCCACCGACACCAATCTTGCAGAACTCCGGAGATGGGAACTTGCCCTTCAGCATATTCTCTCTTCCCATTGCCCACCTGGTCTCAACCTCCACTAAATTCAAATTCCCGCCCACCATCTGTAACATCTTTGCCTCGGTTCTCTGGCAGAGCCTCTGCCTCAAGTGGTATCTCTGTTCAACTTCTTTGCTTTCTACAGTATGTCTGCCTAGGTGTGTTTGCATTTGAGTATATGCATGGGTGTGTGAGTATTTGTTTACCTTCCTTTTTTTCCCCCATGGTAAGTCTTTCCTGTCCCGGGACTGGAATGGCTGCTTACCCACTCCCTTAAAACCTTCATCATTTCCTTTTCCCTCTCCTTCCCTTTTGCCTGAAGAAGCAACTAGGTTGCGAAAGCTTGTGTGTGTGTGTGTGTGTGTGTGTGTGTGTGTGTGTGTGTGTGTTTATGTTACTATCACTACCTGTGCTCCTTCACCTGGTAAGTAAACTTCATCTAATTTATATACTTCCTGCTAGGAATTTTTCCTCTATTATATATAGCTTAAACCCGCGGCTCCGCTCGCGTGTTGGTTGATTATGATAGATATGCTATTTTTCAGTAGTGTGCTATGGGACTGAATAGTAAGTAGTGTAGTTCAAATCACACGTAAAAATGCACTCATTTCGAAGAATCAAATCACGAAATTCAACAATAATGATTGTAACACTATTACAGATCGATCACTTGATGTAATGCGCGAAACGTCAAATCGATTTTTTAAAGAGGTGTATTAAAAGAAATTTCTTTTTTACTGCTTTATTTATTTATTCTTATATTCCCTTATACATATGCTTATCCTTACAGAGAAAGAGCTGAAGACATTGTAGCACGCATAGACGAAAGATATGGTCTGTAGAATCACGTTTTGCTGTATGTAACTCCTTGCTAGAGTTGCTAACGTCATCGCTGGACTTCAATCCCAATTTTTTTTATAATTTGACGACTTGCAACTACCATATCTTCCACCATCTTAGAGCTATCGGCATGGAACTGCTATGGTGTACAACGGGCAAACTTCGGACAACAATTACATACAGACTATTCGTTTGCGTTCTCTAGTTTTCGCTGCATAGCGAAATATTAGCATGCGCGCGCACGCGCGCGCGCGCACGCGCGCGCGCACACACACACACACACACACACACACACACACACACACACACACACACACACACACATAGAATTTTATATACACAGATAACTTTCCATCCCAATATACTCCACCCCTTTATCATTATCAACCCTCAAGCAACAATGCAACCAATAAAACCATTTTCAAAGAGTAAATATAATTTTCAAAGAGTAATTATTGTTCCACATTTTGCATTATATTCTTCAAATTGCCAAATATCTATCAGATCGCTATAAAACCGTGCCTAAAACCTTCCTCAGGTATAAATTAGTAACTGTACAAATATTTAAGTCTCTGCGTCTTGTCGTTCGGACGTGATAAGCATACACCGAACAGACATTCACATTTATATTTATAGATTGGAAAATGTGAGCTTCAGGTTTCCTCTGATTTGGCATATAGTTGAATGTAACCAGTAGCATAATAATTTTAAAGGTAATTTCTACTGTTTTGACTTCTGTGATCAGTCAGAATAATGAAAGAAATACATTAAGAAAAACTTCAGGAATGAAAATAAATACAGTTGCTGAGTTCTGTAGTTATGTCTATAATAATGTATATAAAAAAAAGAAAGAATGAAAGTGTGTGTGTGTGTGTGTGTGTGTGTGTGTGTGTGTGTGTGTGTGTGTGTGTGTGTGTGTGTGTAAAATAAGTAACCTTACATTAATTCATGGATCTCAATTGCAAAATATTTTTGTTGACAAATCTTTTTAATCTTTTTCCCAGTCATTTTCCCTGGCAAAGAAGAAGATTGTTCATTACACTACAATGGATGTCCAAAAACGTGTCAATGCTGCCTTCTTAATTGCATCATATGCAGTACGTATACCTTTGATACTTTCACATTTATTGAATAATAGTGTCAACAGTTTGTTAAAAATGGGATTTTCTCAGATATGGAGGGAGTCTAAAATAATGCTTTATTTAACATAATTGTATAATAGTTTATTCTTATGTAACTAATAGATGCTATTCCCTTATCTTCTTTTCTGATTTTTTTACTATTAAACAATACTTACTGCATGCTCCAGTATGGCGGTCATTTTGTAATGTTTGTTGGTAAACGTATTACTTTAAAAAAGGCTTATTTCATGATTACTACAAGGAAGAAGGAACAATTGAAATGGCAAGTTGTTGAGCTTGATGGTAATTGGGGGGGGGGGGGGGGGAAGAAGAAGAAGATGTTACAGAAATGTGAAGTGATATAGAATACATTGCTCATCGTATCGTCATGTTAGAAGATGGTTTGTGTCTCTAAATGGGCATCTATCTTTCTCTCTCCTGACAAGAGTAAGGTCGACATATGTCATTACTATACTGTAACCGTACCATTGGTTTCATATTCCTTACTGTATGTACCAGCTCCTTGGTAGGGTTCAAGCCAAATAACAAATCCTCCACTGGTGTCTCCACACCAGAATTTGAAGCATCAGATTGGTTTCCCTTTTATGAATTGTTTGCACCCATGTCTTCCAAAGTATGGGGCCATCGGTTCATCGACAGAATGGTGCCATACATGAGGTGCAAATTGTTTGAATCTATTGCTCATCATACACAATAATGCACGGATTATACATTTTTCTTATAAGCGAAACTCCCCACTGCATTCGCCTCATATTTAGTGAAAGTATGGTGTAATGGAAAGCTAATCAGAAACTGAATACATATCAAACACAAAAGCAGGAAGCAAGTACAATGATGGTTTGATAAGTCTGGTAAAAATAGAACAAAAAATTGTTTTAAAGGTGAAAACTCACTTTATTTCTCGACTTAGTCTCCTTGCAAGGCTATATACTTGGTCCGGCGAGTTTCCAATTTTTTCAATCCATCGGCAAAGTAGGCTTTGTCAAACTCTACAAAGTAATCTGTCACAGTGGAGGACACTTCCTCATTTAATGAAAATTTCTTCCCACCAATCCAAATTTTCAAGTTTGGGAATAAGTCATTCCATCTACATCAAAGTTACTTTCAGTTCTCAGCATTGACAGTTTAGAATTGTGTGCAGGATTCTGTATATTTGTATCATACAAAGTCTGTTGGTACATTGCGCTCTCCAAAATGCCTTTTGATCATTGTAACAGAATGGCATTTAGATTACAGTTATAAGGCGTTGAGGAAACGACACCGCCATGTTCGCTTTAAACTCTCAAGTCAACAGCATACAACCTCTTCGCTGGTTTATTTGTTTGAACTAATAATGACATAAGTTATCTTGAGGGAGCTGCCTATGGTTGGAGTCATTGCCGTATAAAACTGTGTGGGACATTTGTATGTAATAAATAACATTCTTTTGTTGCTGGAAAACCTTACTGGGACTATATTGCAAATCTTGATTTTTTTCCCATGTTTTCAGGAGTATAGTGCTGAGCAATTAAATTAGACATGTTTGGATTCTAGCCTGTAGCACTCCAGCACAACCTTTGTAACATTGGTGGTGGTGCATTGTGAAAGGGACTTCATGAACAACCAAAAGGTTTGGTGTGCCAGCCAGTCACATACTACTCTTAAGTGATCGCTGTTTGCTAGTGCTGACTCCAAAGAGCATGTCTTACTTAATGTCTGAGATGCACATCTCTCACTTGATGCCCCAGGTGTGGCCAATATAATTGAGGACACCCCTCAGAGGCTCAGCATTAATTTGCTGAGTACGTGCTTGGCGACCCCGGGGTCCTGAGCTGTGGGCTGTCGCGCGCCAACAGTCCGCTACACCGTAAGTTCTGTGTGTGCTTCAACGACCATCGTTCGGCGCGACGGTGGAACGTTGGACATTTCGGAGCCCGGGGATCTTGGCTTAATCGTCTGGGTTGCGAGGACGGTACAAACCTCTATAAAAAAAAAAAAAAAAAACCCTCAATCTCAAGGTGTGCTATGTGCCGAGGAGATGCATGGCTGGGTTGAACAGTCGCTAGCGAGCAACCTCTGAGGAACCTGCCGCACCTCAGTTGTATAAAGCTTACTCAGGCAAGTGGGGCTCTGCCTGGGTGGACATTTATATCCCTATCTGCTCGTGGGGAAAATTGAAACGAGCAAATAATAGTGTCGCCACATGCAAACCTGGCGTCTCTAAGAGAGGTAGAAGTGACTACAATGCTGCAGAGTATGATCCCCAAACGTTCCCTTCCCTGGCTACACCATGGGAGGAACGTTGAGCAAGAAACCAGGGTGAGGCCGATGGTGAGGTGGAAGGCATGTCAAAAATGTGCTCCGGGTCGGTATTGATAATGACGTCATCCCCAGCCCAGACACGGGCATTGCTTGCCTGTGGCAAGCTGGGTGATATTTCCGTTAGCATAACACCACACAAGACCTTAAATATGGTGCAGGGAATAATTTTTCACAGAGACCTTTTGTTACAGTCAGATGACGAACTGCGTGCAAACTTAGAATGGTGGGGTGTTCATTTTATTCGACGAGTCCATAGGGGTCCGAAGGGCAACAGGGTTGCCACCGGTGCTTTCATCTTGGCTTTCGAGGGTGATTCATTGCCCGAGAAGGTCAAGGTGATGATCTACCGGTGCGACATAAAGACCTACGTTCCTCCCCCTATGCGTTGTTTTAAGTGCTGGAGGTTTGGGCATATGTCCTCCCGATGTGATGCCAACCCTACATGTCGGGATTGCGGACGTGCTGTCCACCCAAACGTCCCTTGCATCCCTCCTCCAGTATGTATCAACTAAATCACTCCCCTTGTTTGTCTGTCTGCACGGTTCTGCACCAGGAAAGGAAAATAATGGAATACAAGACCCGCGTCCGACTGACC
This sequence comes from Locusta migratoria, assembly GCA_026315105.1. Classification (NCBI taxonomy): domain Eukaryota; kingdom Metazoa; phylum Arthropoda; class Insecta; order Orthoptera; family Acrididae; genus Locusta; species Locusta migratoria. The sequence continues at coordinate 74,276,998 of CM048755.1, read as the reverse complement.
TACTCAGAGGCAAAGCGAAAATATCAAAAGCTCCACCCTGTGCGCCTGGTTAACACCATGCCACGGCAGCCTCGTCATCGTCGTCTACAGTGCCTAGTCTACCATCTGTACCACTTATGCCAGTGGGCTCTCAGGCGCACACAACTGTCACTGCCCCCTTGCCAGCTGGGGGCACTTCCTTTTCGGTGGCTCCCACTCATTTCAATGTGGGAGCATCAACCCCTCAAACATTGGGGACACCGGTCCCCACCTCTCAGCTGGAGAAGGTGAAGCCCCCTTCCGAGGCTTCTCAGGGTGTCTCAGAGGATCCTGGCCGAAGGCCCAAGGATCCCAAACCTGCTGGCCGAAGGGCTTCTCGCTCTTCTTCCACACCTATTGCCACTTCCGAGAAGCCCTCCCAGCCCCTCAAACCGAAGGGGCAGCGAGAGGGAAGAGTAAAAAGTCAAAGAAAAAGGACTCTTTAATGGCTCAAAAGCCACAGCTACCCTTATCTTCTGCTTCAGAAGATGAGTTAGAGATTCTCACCTCACCTGAGGATCTCGCCCTCATCGACTCCCCGGAGCCGATGATCTTGGCCTCGGTTGGTTCAAAATCTGCGGTAACTGGTGAACCTTCGGAGTAAACTTTTTCTTTTATCTTTTCAATCATGGCATTTAAAGCCAATAACACCATCCTCCAGTGGAATTGCGGCGGCTTTTCTCAACATCTCACTGAGCTGCGGCAGCTACTGTGCCGGTTCCCCGCACTTTGCGTAGCCCTCCAGGAAACCTGGTTTCCTGCTACATTAAAAACAGACTGATCTACGACAGGGTATCTGTTGGTGTCTGTCTTTATGTCCTTGCCTCAGTCCATAGTGCCCCTGGAGACTCTACACAGATCTTGAGGCAGTAGCAGTCAGAATCCGGGCCACCCAGGAATTCACTGTCTGTAGCATTTACCTTCCCCCGGATGAGGTCGTATCTCTAGCTGACCTCACTGCTCTGGTTGACCAACTCCCTCCACCTTTTCTTCTTTTGGGTGATTTTAATGCCCACCACCCAATGTGGGGTGGAACACTGTCCACCGGCCATGGCAGGGACGTACAGACCCCTGCCTTTTAAACACAGGTGCCTTCACACATTTTCGTGTGGCACGAGGCACGTATTCAGCAATAGACCTGTCTGCCTGCAGCCCAAGCTTCCAACCGCACCTTACTTGAAGAGTCCATGACAACCTCTGTGGCAGCGACGATTTCCCGATTGTCATGTTGCTCCCACACTGCCAACATGCAGATCGTCTGCCCCAATGGTCTCTTCATAGGGCAGACTGGCAGGGTTACAGGGTTACTCCTTGGCTGTGACAGCTCCTGGGTCGCTGCCGGATGATGTGGATTTGGTGGACCAACATGTCACTGACACTATTATTTCCACCACAGAAGCAACGGTTCCCACCACTACTGGTTCCCCTCGTCATAAGTCTGTGCCTTGGTGGACGCCAGAGATCGCGGAGGCCATCCGGGAACGTCGGCGAGCGCTCCAGTGCCATAGGCGACATCCTTCAATCGAGAACCTGATAGCCTTCAAGCGGCTTCGTGCCCGCACTCGATGGCTGATCAGGGCAAGGAGGACTCCTGGGAGCGGTATGTAGCCACCATCGGCTCTCGCACCTCCCCTTCGCAGGTCTGGTTCCAGTTACGACGAGTTTTCGGGTACCACCTGTCAGCAGGAATACCCTGTCTGCAGATTCGGGACGCTCTAAGTGCCGACCCAGCCATTATTGTTGAACACGTGGCTGACTACTATGCCCAGACTTCTGCAACTGCTGCTTATGGCGCAGATTTCCATGCCCTCAAAGAGCGGGCTGAACGGCGACAGTTCTCCTTTCGCACGTGCCACCAGGAAATATATAATGCCCCATTTACTGAATGGGAATTTCAAAGTGTCCTCGCTGCGTGTCCTGACACCTCCCCAGCCCCTGACCGAATCCACAGCCAGTTCGTTCGTCACCTGCCAGCGGACTTTAAAAACTTACTTCTTGGCTTATTCTATCGCCTCTGGGTAGACGCTGCTTTCCCGTCCGAGTGGCGTGAGAGCATTGTCATCCCAGTGATTAAGCCTGGTGCTGACCTGCACACGGCCGACAACTACCGCCCGATTAGTCTCACCAATGTTCTCTGTAAGCTCTTCGAACGTTTGGTGAGTCGGCGCCTCATGTAGATTCTTGAAGATCGGGGATTTCTTGCCCCACAACAGGGGGGCTTCCACCAAGATCGTTCTGCGGTTGACAACCTCATGTCACTGGAGTCTGCTATCCACACTGCCTTCACCAGGTGTGAGCATCTGGTTGCGGTCTTTTTCGACCTTAGAAAGGCATATGATGCCACCTGGCATCACCATATTTTATCTACACTTTATGAATGGGGTCTACGGGGGTCGCTCCCGATTTTCATACAGAACTTCCTGTTGTTCCGCACTTTCCGGGTCCGGGTTTGCACCTGTCTCAGTTCCACTCGTGTCCAGGAGAATGGTGTCCGACAGGGCTCAGTTCTTAGTGTTCCCTTGTTTTTGATAGCCATAAATGGTCTTGCTACCGCAGTGGAGTCATCGGTCTCGTACTCTCTATTTGCCGATGACTTCTGCATCTACTTCAGTTCCGCGAGCATTAGTGTTGCTGAACGTCGGCTGCAAGGTGGTATTAGAAAGGCGGAGTCCTGGGCCTTTCCCCATGGGTTCCAATTCTCGGGCCCCAAGACCCAAGTAATGCACTTCTGTCACTGTCGGGAACTTCACCTTGATCCCTTCGCGTTGAAGAAACCCATCGCTTCCGCGGCATGGTTCTCGACGCCCAGTTGACTTGGGTGCCGCACCTTCGTCAGCCGAGACAGAAATGTTGGCGGCATCTTAACATCCTATGGTGCCTCAGTCACACTGTCTGGGGAGCCTCTCGCCAAACACTTCTACAGCTCTACAGGGCCCTTATACAATCAAGACTGGACTATGGAAGGCGGCGCCTTCAGCACTCCGGGTACTGGACCCTGTTTTAATAGTGGAGTCCGCTTGGCAACGGGAGCTTTTCGCATGAGTCCGCTCACGAGTCTCCTAGTTGAAGTAGGGGTACCTCCCCTGCGGTTCCGGCGGCAGCAGTTGCTTGCTTCCTATGCTGCCCGCATAACACCTCACCTCACCACCCGAATTGCAAGCTTCTCTTCCCAACTACCGCCCACCCTTCTCCGCAGCGACGGTCGAGATCGGGTCTCCTGATCTTGGTCCGTCTCCGTTCCCTTCTCTAATCCCTTGACTTCCTTCCCTTCCCTCGCAGTATCCACTGCTCCTTCCATACCCCTCCTTGGAGTATCCCTCGCTTGCAGATTAGGTTGGATTTGTCTTCGAATTCGAAAGATTCGGTCCCACCACAAGCTCTCCGTCACAAGTTCCAAGTGCTGCTCGATTCATACCACAATGCAGCACTTGGCTACACTGACGGCTCCCTTGTGGATGCTCATGCTGGGTATGCGTTTATTTGTGGTGATCATACTGAACAGCGTTCATTGCCTTGTGGAAGCATCATCTTCACTGCGGAGCTGGTCGCTATCTTAAGAGATCTTGAACACCTCAGAGCTCGCCCCAGAGAGTCGTATGTTATCTGCAGCGACTCCCTGAGTGGCTTATAGGCCCTCGACCAGTTTCTCCCCAAGCACACTTTAGTGCGAGCAATCCAAGATGCTGTCTTTGCCCTTGGCGAGTCAGGCCGTTCTGTCGCTTTCATCTGGACGCCAGGTCACGTAGGCATCCCAGGCAATGAACATGTTGATCAGCTGGCCAAACAGGCCGCCACTTCACGGTCTCTGAATATTGGCATACCAGAAAAAGACCTCCAATCCCAGTTATGTAGCAGGGTCCTTGGGGATTGGAACTCTGAGTGGGCGAGCTTGACCACACCAAACAAGCTCCGCATTGTCAAGCCCTCCACCGCTGCATGGAAGTCCTTACTGCGGGTTTCTTGCAGGGAGTTGGTGGTCCTTTGCCGGCTGCATATTGGCCATACCTGGCTGACGCATGGACGCCTTCTGTGTCACGAGGACCCTCCTCAGTGTCGATGTGGTGCGCCTTTGACAGTCGCCCACATCTTAGTGGAATGCCCCAATTTAGCCGCAGAGCGACGGAATTTTAATATCCCTGATGCCTTGACACTTGTTTTAGCTGACAATGCCTCCATAGTTGACAGTGTTTTAAATTTTATTCGTGAGTGTGGACTGTACCGATCCATTTAAAGTCTCTTTTGTGTCTGTCATTTATCTGTTCTCCGCTTGCCTAAGACTATTAGGTAGGTGTTTTAATGTGTACCAGAGTGGCTGGATGTGATACTTATATTTATGTGATCACCCAGCAAAAACACTCTTGTCTTGTTCCAGTACTTTTATTCCTTCTTCGTATTTATGTGGACCCTTTCTTCCTTTTTTAAATGTTCCCTTTAAACTTTGACGTGTTAAAGCATATGCTTCGAAACGCTTAACACAATGTTTTATCTCTAAGTTCTGGAACAAGGGACTGATAACCCTTGATGTTTAGTCCCTTTCAAAAACCACCAACCAACCAACCAACCAACCAATTAAGGACATGTAACTGAGGAGTCCAGAAAGGCTACTAAAAGGCAGTGGAATATTCCTATAAGCATACTAGAACAGTCCAGGCATGATGAGGAAGTGCATTCTTGGTGAATTAACATACAGTTCATCTGGAAAGTGCTTTGTAGAGTAGGCTCCTCCATTATTTGGTGGCGAGAGTTTTGCCATTAGGCCTGTAAAATTGAGAATTGAAATCTGTATGTGTTTGATACTGACAAGCAATCTATCCATTTCAAAATATCCATTCATCATTACTTTAATTATTAATCACATGTGCCGACATACACAAACTGCTGTGCTGTTTGGCAGATAGATAAAGCAGGGAAACACACCATAGTTGTAAAGGTAAAATGCCATATTTTGGTCGTTTTTGTTTAGTTCTGGTAGGGTTAACAAAAATAATGTTGTTTGCAGCACTGGCACATTAACCCTTTAATGCATAGTGTAGCTGATGAGCTACATACCTTATTTTTTTCCATTATCTCTCAAACTGATAAACATTTTATCAGAAATTCATTTGTAGCTGCGTGTATAAATAGTGTTACATATGCTAGTAGCTCGTCTTAGAAATTATAAATTGCAGAGTGCTACTGAATCGCTTTGTCAGTTCGCTGCATTGAGTTACTCCAAACATGTGCGTTTGTTAACTTTAGTATTCCTCCTTTGCCATGTAATAGTAGTCACTCGTGTACTACTGTTGCATTATGAGTTACTTTCTGGAAAGATAAGAGGTATAATAGTGACGTTCACTGTATTGGGTACATCATGGAAGCAGTATGTAGCTGACCAGCTATAAACCTTTTGTTGCTAGTAGTGCATAATAATCTTAAGGAATTTTTTTGACATTTTACTCATTATATATGCACTATACATTAATTGTGGTAGTTTTTATAGCTTCAAATAAAAAGTCATGCATTAAAGACCCATCAAAACAACCATTTTTATAAGATTCATTAAAATAAAGAATATAAAATACGTTCTGAGTAATCTTACGGGTTACTCAGAGTTCAGCTGAACTGCACTGTTTAGTATTAGCCCTTTCATAGCCATGTGTGCCATAAGTTCTGGGGTGGGGTGGTTTGGTTGTGTGTCCCAGTGCCATGTATGTTACGTTGTTGAACTCTTCAGTCCCTGCTCAGACGGTCATTACAGGTTCTTTTGCTTTTTTCCACTAAGTTTTTAAAATAAAGTGAACTTTGAATATTTCTTTATTATTGAAGTTCTAAAAACTATATAAGATTATAAAGTAGTGCATTTCATAAGTTTTTGTGTGATATGTTTTCAAACTAGGCAAAACACATAGTCCAAAATGAAACTTTTTCAGCAGTAATGCGATTCCTTTTGTTGTTCGTTCTTGCTGTGTATGATGCATCTCTCAACGGGTCTATGTTGTTTTACTGACAATTCACTTGTGCTTGGGAAGTCCCTTTCTTGAAGCAATTTTCAATTTTCCTCATCTGATTGACCTCCTAATGTCTTATTTGTTAGTGGTATTTCTTTTAAATTCCACAAGTAAGGATGAGATGAAATTTGTGACTGAAGAATTCTCTCCACTATTACTTTTGTAAATAACATAGAAATTTAGCAGTGTGCATCTAATAAGTGGAAAAAAGGAGTTTTTGTACCATTTCAGTTTTTTTGTAAACATAGTCTATTGAGCTAAATATTGATTGCATTTTTTTTATTTAGAAGATTTCCATGATTTAAACAATTAAAAGCCTTTGAGAGATCACAAAAAAATCCCAGTGGGTGATGTCCGGTTATTCAGAGAATTTAATATTTCATCAGTGAAGAGATATATAGCATTTTCTGTTGAGAAGCTTTTCTGAAAACCAAACTGACTTTTTTTTTAGAACTTTATTTTTACTAATATGTGAAGCTAATCGAGAATACATAACTTCTTAAAAATTTTTGGATAAAGCTGTCAGAAGTGAGATTGGGTGATAGTTGTTGACATCAAGCGTATCTCCTTTTTTATGCAGTAGGTTAACAATAGCATATTTTGGTCTGTCAAGGAAAATACCCAGCTAAGAATGCTTCTTATCTCTTGGGAACAAACATTTAATACCCTGCTGGAAATGCCATCAATTCCGTGTGAGTTTTTGCTCTGGAGAGAGTTTATCATCATCATCATTTGAGGGAGAGGTGGGTGAAATTTCAATTATATCAAAGTGTGTAGGTATGGCCTCTTCCATTAACTGAGTTGCTACTTTTAATGAACATTTAGATCGTATTTTCTCTACAACATTTAAAAAAATAACAAAAAAAAAGTTTTCAGCTTCTGACTTCTTGTTAGTAAAGGTTTAATTTGCTTTGATGGTAATACCGTCTTCCGGTGCTCTTTGTTGACCTGTCTTCCTTTTAATAATATTCCAGATTGTTTTAATTTTATTATCAGAGGAACTAATCTCGGACATGATGCACATGCATCTGGATTTTTAATAACTTAATGTAGTACATTAGTTTTTTTTACACTATTTGTTTCTGGAATATCACTCTTTCTTGCAGATATACAGTTTCCTTTTACAGTTACAAGAGTTTTGATTCCTTTTAGTAAGCCATGGATTTTGCATGGCTTCTTACAATTATATTTAACTAATTTCTTGGGGAAACAGTTTTCAAATTCCCTTACAAGTGTATCATGAAACAAGTTATATCTTAAATTAGCATCAGGTTCATTATAAACCTTTTCCCAGTCTAACTACTGTGTACTTTTTTTGAAATTTCTAGTTGTTAAATCATTGGGTCCACAACTCTGGAGGACTGTTTCGAATTTCTGAACAGAGCTATGCTATGTACTGTTGCTAGCTGTCACCATGATCAGAAGGACCATTCTCAACAGACACGCATTTATGTTGTTAACTTTTTTATAGAGCAAAATAATGTTATCTCTCAATTTGCTGCTGTTCTTTTGTACCAGTTGTCCACATATAGCATACACCCCCTTCCCAAATAAGTTTTCGAAGGTATTGTCACAATACTGCCACTAATTCCTGAATAGCGTACACTGACTATTGTCACAATTTCACAATCGTACATAACAATTACACATGTCTGCGACATAAAATTGTTTCAAATGTAATAAGTGGTTTTTATAGTGTTTTTAACACTGATTTTGAAAAAAATAGTGAAAAAATTCCATCACCTACAGGTATTTTTGGTAGAAAAACAGTTTTGGTTGCATAAACTTGATGTTTTATTTATTTAAACATGACGCGTTTTGCCTCTTCTAGGCATCATCATATGTTTAAAAGGGGGGGGGGGGATTTAAAAACTTGTTTAAAACACAACTAAAAATATGTTAAATCTTTCCTAAGCAAGAAATATTACAATAGGGAGGATACAGACTGAAAAAACAGCAGGCCACATAACCACATTCACATGTTTGACATGGGGGGGATGGAAATAGAACTAATAAAATACCACTACAGGGCATAGCTTAAATAACTTAACTCTGCTATTGCAAGAGTGTCAAATTATTAAAATTCAATAAAAAAAATAGATGTAACTGTTGCTCAATAATGGGGCAATGAAGTCAGTGGTAAAACTTAACACAGCCGACCACTGCCACAACCCTGGATTTCTTCTGCACTCATGTCTTGCCGGCAACTGTTCAAACTTGTGCATCGAAAGTGCGCAAGTGGCTCTTTAGATGGCACGCTTGTGTGTGACAACCGCTACAGTTTTGCATGTGTAATGCAAACAATTTTACCATGGGTTGCAGCCCTACCGGAAGATGCCCATCATTATATTGAAAACGTTTTGATGTTTTGACGTAATTTGGCCATTTAAAAGGCTCAGGGGTTTAAAAAATGTGTGTTTGGTTATTTCAAATTCCTCCAACAGATTTGTGGCCTTTACTAGCCATGTGAAGGATTTTTAAGTTTTCCAGACTTGGGGGCTGATGGCCTGAAGATTTGAGATGATGGGCAAAGGGGGAGAATTTCTTTAACTGACCTTTCTTAGTGAGTAGATGCTCACTAAACCTAATGGCAAAGGATCTTCCTGTTTGACCAATATATTGAGCTGAACATTTGATACACTTAATACTGTACACCCCTGATTTGGAGAACAAATTCTTTTTGGGCGCTCATTATGAGAGAGTGAATATTGTATTGGGGAGCCTTAAAAAAAAAACAGGTGAACGTGGTATGCTTAAAAAGTTTTGCGATGTTGTATGAAAATGGTCCAAGGAATGGGATGGCCACCCGACTATGTGTATCTTCTGTTGGAGCAAATTTATATATACTCTTTGGTCTATGAGACAGAGCCAGCATTTCTTGACAGCCCAGATTGGCTTCATGGGGTGTAAATCTGGGCTTTGGGATGGTCATCTTAGTCTTTGTCGCCCTCCATTGCTTGTCCCTGGAATCATTACCATGCTGTGTGAGAGTGCTGTGACATCTTGAAACACCACAGAAGCATCTGGGTGGAAAGCCAAAAGTTGGTCCTTGAGGAGCCCAGTATACTGCAAACCATTTAAAGTCCCCTTCAGAACAACTAACAGACCCATTCCATATCCCAGACCACCATATTGACCCACACCTTCTTGGCAGATGGAATCCATTGATTTATGCCTCCCATTGGCATTGTGCAGTTGAAATTGTGAATCATTTTACTATATCATGTTTCTCCATTATTACAGTGTCCTCCTCTGCTGATTGACAACAAATTGCCCAATGATGATCTGCTAACAGTGGCACCTGTGAATGATGCCGGCACCCATTGCCCATAAAACCCAGTTCATCTGGATTATATATTGAGAGATGTGTCAAGCACATTCTGTGTTGAATTGAGTCACAATTTGTTGCAATGTTACACTTCAATCAGCATTGTTGATCCATCTCAGATTGCACTGGTTGCAGTTGTTGATGGTAGGGATATAGTTGAATGTGTGAAGTGGATTTCCTGCACCACCATCAAAATTGAAATTCCCATCCTTTGGGCACCAACCATCATGTGTGTTCGAACAATGTTGGCTCATGATGACATTGCATGTTACTCAAATCACTTCCACGACCATGTCTCAGAAGGCCTCCTATGCAACTGCAGCTTTGCACAGAGGGGTGTGGTGCACTAATAGTGAAACTTTTCCAGCCGTGCCCCACTATCACATGACTTTTAAGTCAGTGTATTTTCTGTACACAGCACTACTTTTTGGGGACATCTGTGGGCTCAGCTGTTTAAAGACTTGCAGAATGAAGATTTTACCTTAAGCTCCAGTAGTACATTTGGTTCTTGATTCTGTTTTATAGAAGGTATGTTGGGTTCCACAATTCATTCTGGTTTCACATTTTACTGGGTATGTTGGCTATTCTGCATTTACCTAATGAATATTGATGGTGTTAATTTTATGCTCTTCATGTTCACTACAATTATGAATTGGATCTGTATATGTCAATAATTTACTTTCATTACAGATAATTTACTTGAAGAAGAAGCCTGACGAGGCATACCGACCGCTGGTTGGTGGCAACAACCCTCCATTCTTACCTTTCAGGTATGATACTAGTAGACCATAATCTTTATTGATGTTTCCGACTGCTCTTTTATTATTCATAATACTAGAAAAAGAAAGTAATTTGTTTTACATATTTAGTCAGTCTTTATCACTTGCAGTAATTATAACACTGATGGTATAACTACAGGAACAGTATTAGGGGTGAGTGTCGTATCTCCTGCAAATTGCTGCTACTGCTACTGCTGCTACTACTACTACTACTACTACTACGGGCTATAATGAAGACCCCCCTCCCTTTTCCCCTGACCAGTCAATTTATTGAAGAATTCACAATAAAGTCATTGTTTTTATATACACAAGAGTTAGTGGAGTTGAATGTTACCATTCCATAACTGCCTGTAGATTTGTCTTGGCATTGAATACTTAATATTGTTGCAAATGAAGCATTATAAGACAGTAACAGTGTGGAGTAGTGGATAAAGTGTTGAATGGTGAAGGAAAACATGTTTGGTTTGAGACCATCCCTGTCTGCACAGTTTAATTTGAATGTATAGCTTTAGTACCTTCTACATCTACTGAGAAATAATGTTTACTAATGTGTGTGACAGAAGCTTAACAAATCATCACTGAGTTCAAACCAGTGTTAATTAATAAACTACCTACATCATACTAAACTGCTATGTACATTGTTCTTGTAGAGGTGCCAGGTAAAACTAAATTGGGATCGTACTACCCTTTGTCAGCAAAGTAGCTCCAATCAGGCAAGAAACCAGAGTTGGAGCCATAATCTACAGTGAGGATATTGGAGACTGCAGAAGAGATGACTAGTGTGACATCAACTGTTTTCCATGTGAGACATCCTTCAGTGTTCTCTGGCAGTAATGATCAACATCCAAACAAGTGGTTAAAGCAATAAGAGTATATCACAAAGTTAAACTAGTAGTACAACACCTGATGCCTCAATAATGTCTATCTCTATTTGGAGGGATCTGCCAAGCAATGGCATGAAAACAACAGGAAAAGTGGTGCTGTATTCCAGATGGGAACTGTAGAAATACCATGGAGACGCACAATGACAGAAATGTTAAGGTGAAGAAAAACTGAAGTGCATAGTGTAATGCCAAGGAGAGACTACAAGAGCATACATTCAAGACATCTTGGGGCTGTGTAAGATAGTCTATCCTAAGATGCAGAAGGAAGATAAGGTTGCACATCTTAAAGGACATGCACCAGACACTACCATGAACGAATTATTGACAGCATATGACTTCATAAAATGGAGCCAGTACATTGACATGGTGCAACAAAGGTTAAGTGGACATAACAAGTTTGAACGACTTTGGAAAGTTGCATCGATGGCTGCCGCAGAGGATAAAACCAATCTTGCAGACACCATTTGTGAAATAGAGCAGAAGTTCAAAAGGCACTGGGAGTACAAGTTGAGCCAAGAACACACAGCTTCAAGATATAATAAGGGAGGGAGTGGGACATTTGCTGACTTCAGTCTCTCGCCATCCAGTTGTTTCAAAAATGGTGAAACAGTCAAGGCCAAGGTGGATTTACAATTCTATCATGCAGTGTGAGGAACCCATTTATGCTCCAAGGAAGATAGACTTTTAGAGTAGCAGGACAACCAGCCAGTATTTTCTCATTGCAGGTGACTGGGTCATGTGATGTGCTATTGCCGGGAGTGGTGGCAAATATTTTCTGACGCCTCTGCCACCAGGCTGCAAGAAAACCTATGCTGATGTCAACCACGAGATGAAGTAGAAAGACGAGGGTGTATTTCAAGGACGATGTAGATTGTCACTGCAAGCTAGCTGCTAGAGAGGATGCTCTCCAGCACAAGCTTAAAGGTCTCCATGCTCCAGCTGAGCATCCAGTTGACACAACCTGGAAAACTAAAAGGTGTTACCTGTTTTGGAGGTGAGGCAGCTGAAGAATAAGATCCTCCACCATCTGTCACTGCAAAAATTATAGGAAACTACACCATCATTATTATGGACATACACAAGCTCTTGGGGACACAGCAGAATCATATTCAATTATTTCAGAGAAGTTAGCTAATGGGAAGTAGGTGCAGTCTACAGGAAGAGTAATTTCATTTATTGCAACTTATTGACCTGTTACCTTGTTTGTAAAACAGGCTTTTTTGCCATCTTTTCAAATAACAAAACTTTTAAAATGAGTACTAAATGGAAACAGAAAGATAAATGAAATTTTCTTATTTGAAGAAGAATATAAAAAAGATGGTAGAATAGAAGAAAGAATGGTTTTCTTAGAGCCATCGACTGTCAGTGATATTGAAGTAATTCATGCTTAGTAATAACTACAGAAATGAGTTTCTCAATCCTATACATTGAGTAATTGGCTTTTGTCATATTAGGTTCTGGTTTGGTTGCATTGTCAGTACTTATTATACAGTTTAGACTCTTATTATTTGATGTCCTTATCAAATATGTGATGTAATTAGTGAATTTGGCATGCTATGCCTGCATTATTAGTTGGAAGTAATTTATAGCTGTCGTATTCCTCCTCATTCTCTTTGTTGTCTCTATTACTATGGTCACTGTGGCTGTCAATGTCCAACCTCTGGATACTGTTTTTGTGATGCATATAGGCATGTCTGTCATTTTGTGTTCACTGGTACTCCTTGTATTTCATTTCTGAGATACTGCCTGTGAATGCATTTAACTATGTTCATTGTTCTTGGTCTCTTTATTGCTGTGTATATATGTGTTTCTCATTTTGTGTAATTTAAATGCAGTTTATGTCTATTGTTTGCATATTCCCACATAAAAAGACAGGAAGAGGCATTATTCGTATCTGTATAAATGGTCAAACACAATGCTTAGAGTTCCTTTTGTTAGAAGAATGTAGTCATGATCTCATTCTCGGCTGGGACTTCCTAAGCAATTATAGACTATGATTGCTTGTAGATTATGTTAGACAATGTGTCTGTGGAGAGGAAGATAGGCAACCTAGAGTGTGGAGACTATGTATGCTGGATGAAACTGTTGTTCCTGCAGTCAGTGCTTCGAAAGTAACTGTCATGTGTCGTGCAACACATTAGCCCGTGGACCTCATAGTGGAGGGTAATAGGGGCTTACCACTGGAGAGAGACATTTGTTCCAGCCCCTGTTGTCACATTCAAGAAGTGAATTGGAGAATTGTGGGCAGTTGACTGCTATAAAGGGCTACACCACCTTCCAAGTGGCATGTGCATAGCAAGCACGCAGTGCTTAACTGAAGGGCAGCTGAGTGTCATAGAAGTCTCTTGTGATGAGCTTGCAGGCAAAATCAATGCTGCCACTGTGGATCTTCATGCTCGACTGTCGCTGGACTTAAGAATGGACCAATTGGTGAAGCTACTTGCCATACTTAACGTGTTCTGAAGAGTGTTTAATCCACAAGTGGATAAGTCTAACCAGTTGAAGGTTAAACACCCAATTAACATTGGTGATCATCATCCGATCAGCCATGCGTATTATCATGTGTCAGCAACAGGACATTGAATAATTCATGAAGAGGTGTAGAACATAATGAAGGCTGACATCATTCAGCCATCTCAGGGCCTATTTTCTTCACCCACAGTTCTTGTCAGAAAGAAGGATGGTAATTGATGCTTCTGTGTCGACTACAGGAAAGTAGATAACTTAACTAAAAATGATGTCTACTTTCTTACACGAATCAATGATATGCTAGATTATCTGAGGGGAGCTAAGTTTTACCAACTGTGGACTTGTACTCACGATACTGGCAAATAGAAGTCGATGAGGCTGATAATGCGAGAACTTGCTGCTGTTACCTCAGTGGGCCTGTATGAATTTAAAGTAATGCCATTTGGTCTGTGTAATGCACCAGCAAGTTTTGAGTGGATGATGGATAATCTTTTACGTATTCCCAAGTGGACAGTGTGACTTTGTTGCTGAGATGAATTATTGTATTCTCTGAAACTTAAAGAACCCATAAAAAAAGTGACAACTGTTCCTAAGTGTCTCAAAGTGACAAAACTGACTATTTCCTGAGAAGTTTTAAAACTTTTTGCATGTAAATCTGTTGAAGCAGTACAAACATACATAATCAACAAAAGTGGCTTGTTTCAAGCAAAGGAAATTGTAACACTTGGACATCTTGTGTCAGGATGAAGGTGTGTAGCCTGATTCAGAGAAAGTGAGTTCTAAAATGAAATTTCCTATTTCTAAAAATGATAGTGATGTGAGAAGCTTTCTGGGACTGTATTCTTATTACCGGTGTTTTTAAGACTCATGAATTTATACCAGATGCCTGCAGGAACTGTTAAAAGCTAATGTTAAATTTACTTCAGGCAAATCCTCAAAGATTCTTTTGATAGCCAGCAAAGAGCTCTCATGACTGATCCTGTATTTAGTCTGTATGGTGAGATAGCACCTACAGAGTTGGACACAGATCCTAATGGATTCGCATTTTGTGCTTTTTTTGTAAATCTTAGACTGAACAGAGAAGGTAATAGCATATGCCACCAGGACACTTGTGAAAGGTAAACAAAAATACTGCACTGCAGAATGAGTGTCTTGCTGTTATTTGGGCTATGTTCAAAATTTGACAGCACCTCTGTGGTAGGTCATTCACAGTCATTGTAGATCATCAGTCAGTTTGTTGGTTTATGGGTCTTAAGGTTCCATCATGGCCTGTTAGGATGAATTGTCAGGTGGGCACTATGTCTTGAAGAGTATGACATTACTATAATGTACAATCACTGTGTGTCAGTACTTTTCTAATGATGATCCACTAGATTTATTTAGAGGCAGTCAGCATCTTGCTGTTTTATTCCACTCTTGTGTGCTGTAGTAATGTCATATTATTGAATATGTAGTGCCCACCTGGCAAGTTATCCTGATGGGACCGTAAGACCTGTTAACTAAGAAAGTGAATGACGATTTTTAACAATGGTGAATGGCTTACCATAGGTACTGTCCAAATTTACATGGACGACATTATAATACCAACGAACAGTGATGATAATGCATGTAAGTAGATTCATTCAATGTTAAAAACTGAAGAAGACAACTTGAAGATTAATTTTACAACCTGCCACTTCTTTGATATGTTATATAGTGGGGACAAAACTGACTATTTCCTGAGAAGTTTTAAAACTTATTGCATGTAAATCTGTTGAAGCAGTACAAAGTTTCCTAGAACCAATGGAATACTTGATGAAATTTATCAGACTACATATTTTCCAAACGTCTGAGTGACTTATTGAGGAATAATCAAGAATATATGTTTAATGAAGAGCAGATGCGAGCATTCAAGCTGCTCTAAAAGATCCTTTCATCGGATCTAGTTTTAAAATCTACAACCCAAGATGTAAAACTTAACTGCTATACACACAGACACAAGAAAATATTTTGGAGATGTTGCTACAAAAATCTTCAGATTATAATTGCCATCCAGTCCCATGAGAGTATAAAAACACCACGTCAAGATGGGGGGGGGGGGGGGGGGGAGCAATAAATTTGAGCTTGAAGTTTACTAAAGTGACTACTCGCAAAAAGTGGAAATTGGAAATAAGGTCTGAGTCTTGGCCTGGCACAAATTTTCACGTGTTGCCAACAAATTGTACAGCTGATGCTAAATCATTTCTGCAATTTTGTATAAATTTCTTGTATTTTTGACAGCTGTATTTACTGCAATCTCTATTTCCTTCAGACTTGCATTGCGATCTGTTCCCTAACAAACTTGGCAACATTGTGTACTTCATCACCAATAATTTTAAATTAACCACCAGCACCACCACCACTAGCTGTTGCAGAATAACTGTCTCCTGCATTTAGAATTTTTAGAACAAGTTTAAAAATTGTTGCTTAGGCTAAAATAAATAACCTTTCTGATTGAAAGTAGTTTCTTTACACAATAGATTGGACCCTAAATTACAGAATAGAAAATCCAGAAAATAACATGGCACTCTAGTATTGTCAGTATTATATCCTTAATTTATGAAAAGAAAAATTGTCTCAAGGGCACAATGTAAATATGAAATGTAGTTACTGGTTAGTGTTGAAAATATCAGTACTGCAGGTAGACACATATAAAGGTACATGTACTTTGGAGATAGATAATTTCTTCCTCTGAGAGGAAGGTGAAACAGTTTAATTTGGAAGTTATCATTATGTTCTTGAGTTTCATAATCCACCCTTTGCCACATTTAATTGCCTACAGAAATAAGAAATAATCTCACATTCAGCTTGACAAATAACTGTGCATGCTCTGCTGAACAAGGTGACTGATCTCTGCTGGATTTCACTCCAGACCTTTCAGCTCTTAATTTCAATTTACTTTCTGTGCCCTTCAGAATTTGACATACCACATAATGCATTGGATAATTTTTTTGTTATTTTAACAAGATGACCTCTGGAATATTATCAGGTAAAATTTGCAGTTTGCTGAGGTTGCACGCAGTTAACAATTGGTACTCTTCCCAGGTGCAATGGGTTTGCTCTCCTGTAGTTGTATTTATGCACTATAACTTTTATATTTGTTGTTGTTGTTGTTGTTGTTGTTGTTGGTTTTTGAGGGGACTAAACAGCTAGGTCATCAGTCCCCTTAACTTTTATACAAATCTTAATTTATGTAGGGAGATCTAATGGAGTGGTACTAATGATGAATGAATGTTTTACTTTTAAGAATTCATAATGTATTCTGACAAGAGGCACAGCTGGCAGTTGTACTTTATTTTTATGATGGTGAGATTGAGTCTGCTACATGTCATTCAGAAGTGTTTGTATTTTCTGGATATCAACATAATCATTTTGGTTTATCTAATAGTGGGTGGCTGATTCAGTGTAACATGAATTGCTTTTCTACTTGCATCAGTGATCATGTTTCTGTTTTTATAATTTCATTGGTGTACAATTTTTGTGGTGTATCTATTCTACCAATTCCTAAATACTTTATACACAAATGATATTTCAACTTCATCACTGTTGTTTGTTGGTTTTCACCAATAAAGGAGTTCAATCTTTGTTTCAGAGATGCATCATTTGGAATAGCAGTGTATAATATCACGCTTATTGAGTGCTTGTGGGCAGTGTACAAAGCTTACAACATGGGATTTTTCAACTTCGAAGACTTTAATGTTGATGAATATGAATACTATGAGGTAAGTAACAAATAAGATAATTTCTAACTAAATACGGAAGTGGCCAGAATTCCACATCTTTTTTCATTACAAATTGTGGTATATTGCTTGTTCATATGTTTAAAAGCTTGTTTTCAGTTACTAACTTAAACTGGCTGTGAATTAACATTGTTTTATCTAAGAGAAATTACATATATGCCAATCCGCATATACTTGACTAACCACTAAATGACTGTTGGCTTGAGGTTCTTACTGGTACATGATCAGCGTGTGAACTGGTTATGTTGAGGTCTGAGAGTCAAAAGTACATAGGTGTGGTGTGGGACAGACAGTTGTGAACATAGCTTAGCAAGTGTCACACATTCCTCAAACCTTTTATGGGCCTGGCAGGGTTAGTGTACCTTGGGATGTGAATCTTACACTGGCTTATGTAAGTTCTTGGGAAGTTGATATTTTGCCATGGATGTAAGATTGGTGAATTGAGGAAAATTGACCATTGACTTCATGAAATGCGACATGCTCAGCTACCTCTGGGCCTGCACTGTACTCCACAAAGTTGGGTTAACTAGGAATTGGTTCTTAGCAACACAGATTTACATTTAGGAGTAATAAAAACCACAATTTTAAGATCTGAGGGCAGATTGCTGCAGTTAGAAGAGAAATTAATTATTTTAAAACTAAAAGACTCTGTCCTTGGACCACACAATTTGAGAATAAACAGTCAGTCTACATATCAGTGGCAATCTATAACTGTACAAATATTGTTTTACTGTTTATTGCCCTACAGAGTGAACCCAAACTCCTGTCACAAAAAATATTGTACACAGAGGCTATGAAAATGAACATTTATTAGTAAGCCACTTGTAATTGATATTCACACTGGAACAGAGCTGCACTTTATTTGTAGTTCTGTAGTACCCATTCCTGGAAGGGTCAGTCAGTGTTTTCGCGCTCTGATTTTGTAGCTTCTAGTACAAGTTTTGGGTTGTTCCTACATTTTCTTTGGTATCATAGTTCAGGAGCTGTGATGGGGAAAATACATAAAACGATACCTCCACCCACATGTGGTATTTGGCAAGCTATTGGCCTTCTGTCCATACTGTACACAAATGCTGTAGTCTGTGTACTGTGTTCAGGTCAGCTTGGTCACAACATAAGATGCAACATTGTAACTAGGAGGGGTACAGCCCGAATGAATTAAGCGATAGGCATATAGTGTATTGCACTGCAAATAAAAATGCAAAATGATCTGAAAGACTGTATGAGGGTTGTACCAAAAGTAAAGTTCCCATATTTTTACAAATAGAAAACATTGTTTATTATTATTAATTTATACATTATTGAAAAGATTAGATGTTCATCTATTTTTCAACAGACAAATGTTGTCATGAAGATGCACTACTCCCTCTGTCAGTTGTCCTCTCTGGTGATTCTGGATTGCCAAAGTTTGGTCAATGTTTCACAATACCTGTCTGAGTTTATTGTCATCCCAGGTTGCATTAAATCAATGAGGAGTACCCCATTCCAATCTCAAAAGTCGTTTGCCATAACCTTCCCTGCCGACTGCATTTGTTGAATTTCTTTGGTGGCAGTGAACCAAAGTGACGCCACTGATGAGATTGTTGTTTTGTTTCGGGGGTGTAATGAAACACCTATGGTTTCATCTCCCACGACAATCGAGTCCAACAACTTCCCCTTGTTGCCCGCCCCCCCCCTTCCCCCCACGTTGTTAAAGAAACTTGCGAGCACAGTCGAGGCGCTCTAACAATAATATAGTTTTCTGTTCTGCAGGAACTAATGAGGAATAAGACTCCATAGTCATGAAACAAGTCACTACATGAAATTTTAATACAAAAATGGTAATAAAATAACAAAGTAGTCTTATGGACATGACAGTCTTAAGCCTAGGTAAAAGAATCAGTAACAAATAAAAGGAATTGGCTTAATTTTTCCAGAAGTTCCTCTACAGAATAAAGGGGGTGAGCCATGAGGTAACTCTTAAAATTAGGCATGGAAGCGCGTGGGTTAGTACTAAGAGTTTTCAGTTCTTGTGGCAGCTTATTGAAAATGGGTGCTGCAGAATACTGCATGCTATTTCTGCACAAGTGTCAAGAGGTGTGATCCAAATGTAGGTTAGATTTCTGTTTCGTGGGAATAAGCTGATATTGTTAACAACAAATAACACGAAAGAAAATATGTATTGTGACAAAAATGTCAGAATTACCAGGTTACTGAAAAGGTTCGACATGATGTTTGTGAACTTAAACCACATATTGCTTGAACTACCAGTTTCTGAGCCAAAAATATCCTTTTTGAATCAGTAGAGTTACCCCAAAAAAATAACACTGTATGTCATAAGTGAATGAAAGTAAGCATAATATACTACTTTTCTTGTTGAAAAATCTCTTATTTCAGAAACTGTTCTAATGGTAAATAAAGCAGAATTCAGTTTTTGAACAAGATCCTGAACATGGGCTTTCTACGACAGCTTCTATTGGAACTATTAGAAATTTGAACCGTTCAGTCTCACTTATCTTCTGCCCATTATGCATAATCAAAATGTCAGCTTTTGTTGAATTGTGTTCTAGAAACTGTAACAACTGAGTTTTACTGTGATTTACCATCAATTTATTTTCTACAAGCCATGTACTTATCTCTTGAACTGCATTATTTGATACTGTGTCAATATTACAAATAACATCCTTCACTACCAAGCTGGTATCACCAGCAAACAAAAGTATTTTACAATCACCAGTTATACTCAGAAAGGCATATCATTCTTATAAATAAGAAACAGCAGCAGTCCCACAACAGATCCCTGGGGCACCCGCACACTTAACTGTGCCCCATTGTGACTGCACGCCATAGCCATTTTCAGCATTGCGTAAAATTACCTTCTGTTGACTGTTATTAAAGTAAGAGGTGAAACAGTTGTGAGCCACTCCTGTAATTCCACAATTTTCCTGTGATCAACACAGTCAAACACCTTTGTTAAATTGAAGTAGACACCTAATGTTTGTAGCCTTTTATTTAATCCTTGAAGTGACTCACACAGAAATGAAAATATAGCAGTTTCAGTTGTTACTCCCCCCCCCCCACCTTAACGAAACACTGTCCATGTGGGCGAGGAGGTTTGTGTGGTCTAGTGAAATGAAGGGCTATACCGATGGTAGTTAAACTACCAGCAGGTCCTCCCATGCCAGACAGGTCAACATAGAGGAAACAAAGTGTGTCTCACAACGTCCCATCTAGTGTCCTATCGTATCATATCCTACCCTACCCTACCCTTATCCTTGATCCCACCCTTACCCCCCACCCCCATCCCTTACCCCCATCTCTTACTCCCTACCCCTACCCTTACCCTTACCCTTACCCCTACCCCTACCCCTACATTCTCCTTTCCTTTCATTGCCTCTCTGTGATTGTGTGGCAGCAGGCACAGACCCTTGACAGGAGAAGATCCTGGGATAATAGGACAATGGTGATGCACATAGCCTCTACTATGGAGGACTGGATAGCATTCTGTAGTCATTGTGAAGACAAGTTGTCTAAGGGGGTAAGGCCCTTAGTTAGAAATGTTCAGTTAACCTTGCATATACAGCCTTTCCAATAACTTCAGAAAAAACCAATGGCATAGAAATAGGTGTATAGATGTCCACATCATTCCTTTCTCCTTATGTTCATTAGTCAGTGTCCAGGGGGACCCATTGAATACACACACCTTGCGATAATCCGATGTTTCTGTTAAAGTTCTTTCATTTGCGCTGTGGAAAGCTTCAGGAATGTGTTCAAAAAGTTCACGGACAGTGACCCTTCGATCTTTGAGCAGCTCACTGTTGATCTTCTGGACAATCACATCCAAAACTTGCGGTATTATACTCCTTTCTTGATTGTGAACTACTGTGTGACCCTCAGAAAAAGCCCTGAGCCACTTGTGGATATGCTAAATGGAATTCACTCTTCACCGTAAACCTTGGTCAGTTGCCGATGAATCTCCACAGGTGGTAACTTTGTTGCATGGAGAAAGCGGAACACTGTTAGAGCCTCGCACTTGGATGGAGCAGCAATCAACACTTCCATTTCAGATGGCTAATACTGAATGAAGTAGCGAATCAAAGACTGGCAGCCTCAAGAGTGGGGGAACCACAGTGCACGGCACTGTTGTCGGATTTAGCCTAGCACCTTGCCTCGAGGCTGTAGCTCATTGGGAACCTTCCTTCTGGTACAACCCTCGTAGGTTGAAAGGTTTCTCAGCATAGACATCCACCCCATACAATGTTCCAATGACTTGATTGACGACTTCATAAGAGGAGTTCAAACATGTCCAAAACTGGGCGACTTTATTCTGTGACACCTTATGTGAAGGTAGTCCATAAAAATCTTGAGAAACACTTGAAACTTGCTAAGCTATCTTCAGAGCTGTCTGACACACACTACACCTTTGTGCTTTTGATTCTCAGAACCCATCATTGGTACCTGGGGTGTGTGGACTCAGGAATGGCGAGTGAGCAGGCTTCCAAATAATTAAATCGGGATTCAATAAAATGTGGGTTTATTTCCCATAAAGCTATTACATCTTAGGTGGTTTCATGACTGAAAAATAGGAAAATGATTCAGCCGAGGCCAGCAGAAACGTGTGGTTGGCACAGAGGTGGACTGAAGAGAGAGAGTGATCCTGCAGAAACAGCCCACTTATGGACCCACACTGCGTGCTCAAGTGATCAGTACATGGTCTGGTGATTGGTGGCCATATTCCACTATTGCTACCAAAGGTAGTGTAGTGTCACCTTGTCAACGGAATACAGATTCCAGGGCTGTACTAGGCGGCAACAGCACGCATCTAAATGTAAAACTTATTGGGGGGGGCATATATGGTGGTTGCTTTACATGGATATTGCTTATATTTAATGCAGGAATAGGTGATGAGAACACTTACCAGTATAAAAGCAAGATCCGTTATTGTAGGTGGCAAGACAGCTGCCGTGATAACTTTTTGGTGATGCCAATCATTGACATATGATACAGCATGAGAGAGTAACTGACCAATAGAGTATACTAAATTCTTATCTGTGAAATTTGATAATGGCTTCCAGTTCTGGTGGTAATGTAAATCAAAGGATAATTGGCTTCATGTAATGAGGAAATTTATGAGTTGAGATTACGAAATAATGAAATGATGTTACCAGAGTGAACAACATCCTATGGTAAGGATTATTGCACCATTGGTAAGAGTGGTATAAAACAACTAAGAGGATAAGTGTACACATGTTGTGGTGTGTTGCATGTGTATTTGTTTAGTGTAATGAATGACTACTGAAGATATGAAGTTACTACATAGACTGAACTTACTACTGGAAATTTGCTGAAGAGTACAATGCTCAATATGTCTAAATGTGGAGGTATAAAATGATATTATCAAAGTGAATGATGTGTGGAAGTTGATAGAATAACATGAGTGAGTATATTAGTTGTGGACATCGTAATAAGAGGTGATGTGATCTAATCCCTCAGGGGCTCAGCATTAATTTGCTGAGTACGGGCTTGGCGAACCCGGGGTCCTGAGCTGTGGGCTGTGTCGCGCCAACAGTCCGCTACACCGTAAGCTCTGTGCGTGCTTCAACGATCATCGTTCGGCGCGACGGTGGAACGTTGTACGTTTCAGAGCCCGGGGATCTTGGCTTAATCGCCCGGGTCGCGAGGACGGTACAAACCTCTATAAAAAAACCCTCAATCTCAAGGTGTGCTACGTGCCGAGGAGATGCATGGCTGTTGAGGTTGAACAGCCGCTAGCGAGCAACCTCTGAGGAACCTGCCGCACCTCAGTTGTATAAGGCTTACCCAGGCAAGCGGGGCTCTGTCTAGCTGCTCGTGGGAACACGATGAAAAGACCACGAAACGTTGGCGGACGTACAACCGCCATCTCTAAGCGTGGTAGAAGCGATTACAACGCAGAACAGTATGACCCCCAAACGTTTCCTTCCCTGTCTACACCGTGGGAGGAACGTAGGGCCAAAATTCAAGGCGAGGCTTACGCCCCAAAGTATTTAGTGTGCAGCCGTACAGATGGGGAATCTTTCATGTCCACAAAGCCAATGTTCTTTGTGGAACATCTAGAAGACAAATATGGAGAGGTCGATGGATTGTCAAAAATGAGGTCTGGATCCGTTTTAATAACGACGTCATCCCCAGCCCAGTCACGGGCTTTGCTAGCCTGTGACAAGCTGGGTGATGTTTCCGTTTCCGTTACACCACATAAGACCTTAAACATGGTCCAGGGCATCATTTTCCACAGGGATCTGCTGCTGCAATCGGACGATGAATTGAGAGCTAACTTGGAGCGGCGAGGTGTGCACTTAATCCGCCGTATCTATAGGGGTCCGAGGGACAAGAGGGTTGCCACCGGTGCCTTCATCGTGGCTTTCGAGGGCGATTCATTGCCTGAGAAAGTCAAGGTGATGGTTTACCGGGTCGACGTCAAGCCCTACGTTCCTCCCCCTATGCGCTGCTTCAAGTGCTGGAGGTTTGGTCACATGTCCTCCCGATGTGACGCCAACCCAACATGTCGGGAGTGTGGGCGTGCATCCCATCCAGACGCCCCCTGTACCCCACCTCCAGTGTGCGTCAATTGCAATCAGCAGCATCCTCCTTGTTCGCCCGACTGTTCTGTACTCCACAAAGAGCGCAAGATCATGGAGTATAAGACCCTGGACCGGCTGACATACGCAGAGGCCAGACGCAAATATTTGAAGCTCCATCCTGTCACCATGACAACGTCTTATGCCACAGTAGCTTCGTCAGTCACCAGACCATCCGTACCACGAATGCCACCGGGCCCCCAGGCCCGAACTACTGCACCTGCCCCCTTGACAGTTGGGGGTACTACTCCTTCGGTTGCTCCCACACTTTTCTCGTTGGGAGCAACAGACAAACCATTGCGGGGGACGTCGGTCCCCACCCCAGCGCCGGAGAAACAACAGCCTTCTCCGGCTCCTCTCGCCCGGAAGGGGTCCCACGGGACACTCCCTTCCGAGGGTTCTCTTCATGGGAAAGTGGATCCCAGCAAATGGCTGAAGGGTCCCGCGGCTGCTGATCGAGGGGCCTCCACCTCTTCGTCGGCAGCTGCAGCCCCTGTTGAGAAGCCCTCACGGCCCTTAACACCCAAGGGCCAGCGAGAGGCTAAAAGGAAAGAAAAGAAGAAAAAGGATTCTTTGGTGGCTTCCAAGCCACCCACACCCACATCCTCTGCTTCAGAGGATGAAGTCGAGATCCTCGCCTCCGCTGAGGATCTCGCACTTCTTGATCCGCCCGAACGTAGGAACTCTGCACATCCAGAATCACCTATGGTCTTAGATTCTGTAGATCGTGACCATAAGGCGGCAGATGTTCCTATGGACTGATCTTCTTTCCCTTTCTTTTGTTTTATGGCTTTACAGCGAGGAGAAAGAGTTATTCTCCAGTGGAATTGCGGCGGCTTCTTTAATCACCTGGCCGAGCTGCGCCAATTACTGTGGCGCTACCCTGCACTTTGTATCGCCCTACAGGAGACATGGTTTCCAGCACAGCGCACCCCTGCCCTCCGTGGGTATCGGGGCTACTACCGCAACAGGACCCTTTACGACAGGGTGTCTGGCGGTGTCTGCCTGTATGTCCTGGACACTGTACCCAGTGCCCCAGTGCCACTCACCACCACTCTTGAGGCAGTAGCTGTCAGAATCCGGGCAACGCAGGAATTCACTGTCTGTAGCTTGTACCTTCCTCCGGATGAGGCCGTGTCTCTCAACACCCTTACTGCTCTGGTCTCCCAACTTCCTCCACCATTCCTCCTCTTGGGGGACTTTAACGCCCACAACCCTTTGTGGGGTGGACTCCAGACCACAGGCCGCGGTAGGGATGTTGAGACATTAGTGGCGCAACAAGACCTTTGCCTCCTGAATACAGGTGCCCCCACGCATTTTAGCGTGGCACAAGGCACGTATTCAGCGATCGACCTCTCCGTCTGCAGCCCCTGCCTTCGACCACACTTCGGTTGGCGTGTGTATGAGGACCTGTGTGGCAGCGACCGCTTCCCAATCTTTGTGTCGCTCCCGCAGTACCAAGCTGCAGACAGCTTACCCCGTTGGTGTCTCCGTAGGGCTGACTGGTCAGTCTATACTTCAACCGCTGTCATCGCTGCACCACTTCCAGATGACATTGACACTGCAGTCCAGCAGGTGACTGACAGTATTGTCATGGCCGCTGAGGTAGCAGTTCCACGAACCACCGGTTCCACTAGGCGTAGGTCCGTGCCTTGGTGGACACCGGAGATTGTTGAGGCTATCTGGGAACGTCGGCAAGCGCTTCAGCGCCATCGACGCCACCCTTCCGTGGAGAATTTGGTGGCCTTTAAACGGCTCCGTGCGCGTGCTCGACGACTCGTACAGCAGAGTAAGCAGGATTCCTGGGAGCGGTATGTAGCCAGTATCGGCTCCCGCACCTCCCTGACTCAGGTATGGACGCAAGTCCGACGCGTCTTTGGATACCGCCCGCCGACAGGAATCCCATCCCTCGCCATCCAGGGTGTACTCAGCACGCTCCCGCCAGCGATCGCCGAGCACATGGCAGACCACTACGCACAATGCTCTGCGACTGCCACGTACAGTGCCGACTTCCGCTCCCTCAAAGAGCGGGCCGAGCGGAAACAGTTATCTTTCCGCACTCGTTGTCAGGAAGTATACAACGACCCGTTTAGCGAGTGGGAGTTCCGAACTGCCTTTGCTGCGTGTCCTGATACAACTCCAGGACCTGATAGGATTCACGGCCAATTTCTCCGACACCTTTCACCAGAGTTTCAACGCCGCATCCTCGCCCTGTTTAACCATCTATGGGCAGAGGGCACTTTCCCGTCGCAGTGGCGGGAAAGCATTATCATCCCGGTGCTGAAACCTGGTGCAGATCCCCAGGTGGCTGACAATTACCGTCCGTTCAGCCTCACCAACGTTCTCTGCAAGCTCTTCGAACGTATGGTGAGTTGGCGGCTTATGTGGATCCTTGAAGAGCGTGGACTCCTTGCTCCACAACAAGGGGGCTTTCGCCAGGGCCGTTCTACCATTGACAACCTCGTGTCACTGGAGTCGGCCATTCGCACGGCGTTTTCGAGGCGTGAGCAGTTGGTAGCTGTATTTATCGACCTACGAAAGGCGTATGACACCACCTGGCGCCACCATATTTTAACAACTCTTCATGACTGGGGCTTACGGGGTGCCCTTCCTATTTTTATTTGCAATTTCCTCTCCCACCGCTCGTTTCGGGTGAGGGTTGGGGGCATCTTTTAGCTCCCCCCGTCTTCAAGAGAACGGTGTTCCACAGGGCTCTGTCCTCAGTGTCCCGTTGTTTTTAGTTGCAATTAACGGTCTTGCTGCTGCTGTGGGGTCATTGGTCAGTTGCTCACTGTTCGCTGATGACTTCTGCCTGTATTTCAGCTCCGTTAGCATCGGCGTAGCTGAACGACGGCTGCAGGGTGCCATCCGAAAGGCCCACTCATGGGATTCTACTCACGGATTTCAGTTCTCCGTGCAGAAAACCCGCGTGATGCACTTCTGTCGCCGTCAGGTAGTTCACCCTGACCCAGAGCTCTACTTGGGTGGTGAACTACTTCAGGTCGAGGAAACACATCGCTTCCTGGGCATGGTCTTCGATGCCCGGCTGACTTGGGTGCCACACCTACGCCAGCTGCGACAAAAGTGTTGGCGGCATTTAAATATTCTTAGATGCCTCATCCATACTGGATGGGGAGCAGCACGTTCCACCCTTCTTCAGCTCTACAAGTCACTTATTCTGTCTCGGCTTGACTACGGGAGCTTGGTTTATGACTCGGCAGCCCCTTCTGCCTTGCGAGTCCTAGACCCCATCCACCACACAGGTGTACGTCTCGCAACAGGGGCTTTTCGCACCAGTCCCGTAACGAGCCTCCTAGCTGAAGCTGGTGTTCCCCCTCTGCGGTATCGCCGGCAACGGCTGTTGGTGAGCTACGTTGCCCGGGTTCATGCTTCACCCCGCCATCCGAACCACAGGCTTCTCTTCCCACTTTCTGCACTCCCTTCCCCACGGCGTCGGCCCAGGTCGGGTCTCCCGATTGCGGTCCGTGTCCGTTCCCTTCTCTCCTCACTTGATTCCTTACCGCTTCCTCCACCTTACCATTACTCCCCCCGTATCCCCCCCTGGAAAATTCCTCGCCTGGAGCTTCAGCTGGACTTGTCCCGGGATTCGAAAGCCTCGATTTCACCACTGCTTCTCTGTCGCCGGTTCCATGCACTGCTTGATACGTTTCACGGAGCAAACATCATCTACACGGACGGTTCTTTGGCCGATGGCCATGCTGGATATGCCTTTATCTATGGTGACCGCATCGAACAGCGGTCATTGCCTTGTGGAAGCAGCATCTTCACCGCAGAACTGGTCGGTATTTTGAGAGCTCTTGAACACCTCAGAGCTCGCCCCAGGGGGTCGTTCGTCATCTGCAGCGACTCCCTGAGTGGCTTACAGGCCCTCGACCAGTTTCTACCGAAACACACAGTGGCGCGAGCCATTCAAGATGCTGTCTTCGCCCTTGGCGAGTCAGGCCGTTCTGTCGTTTTTGTCTGGACGCCAGGGCACATAGGTATACCGGGCAATGAACGTGTTGATCAGCTGGCCAAGCAGGCCACCACTATGCGGTCCCTGGATATTGGCCTCCCAGTTTCCGACCTCCAAACCCAGTTGACCCGCAAGGTCTTAGGGGTTTGGAATTCTGAATGGGGAAATTTGACTGAACCGAATAAGCTCCGTGCCGTCAAGCCGTCTATTGCTGCATGGAAGATGTCCCTGAGGGCTTCTCGCAGGGAGTCGGTCGTCCTTTGCTGACTCCGTATAGGCCATACTTGGCTTACGCACGGTCACCTCCTGCGTCGTGAGAACCCTCCTCAGTGTCGATGTGGTGCGCCTTTGACGGTCGCCCACATCTTAATTGAATGTCGCCATTTAGCCGCAGCACGACACTATTTTAATCTTCCTGACACTTTGCAGCTAGCATTAGCTGACAATACCTCCACGGTTGACTCTGTTTTAAATTTTATGCGCGAGTGTGGACTTTACAAGTCACTTTAAAGTTTGTGTTTGTCTGTCATTTCTCTGTCCTCCGCCTGCTTAAGTCTGTTAGGTAGGTGGTTTTAACGTGTTCCAGAGTGGCTGGGTGTGTTCCTTATATCCTTGTGACCACCCAGCAAAAACACTTTTGTGCTGTTTCAGCTGTTTTATCCCTTCTTCGTTTTTAATCGTATCCATTCTTTCTATTAGTCTGTAAGTTTTAAACTTTGACTTGTTAATGCATTCACTTCGGATTGCTTAACAAAATGTTTTATCTCTTTGACTGGAAAAAGGGACTGATAACCGTCGTTGTTTAGTCCCTTCAAAAACCCAACAACAACAACAACAACAACGATGTGATCTAAGGCATACCAGCCATTCAGTTTCAAGGTCCATGGCAGCATATTGCATTAGGCGGCAAAAAATGAACACGTGGAAGAAGTGAGGAGGTGTTAAAAATAAGTAATAGGGGCTTCGGTCAATTGTGCCGATTGGTGTTATGAAGTGCAGAATACAGCTGCAGGGGCTCAAGCTACAGTCACTGTTGATGCGAAGCTATGAACATGATAAATATTGAATGACAATTGAATGCAAACATATGTTATAATGTGGGTCAGTGCTATCAAAGGCTGATTTCAGGAATGTCATCTATTCCAAACTTGCCATATGACCGGAACAACACTATCAGTAGTGTCTGCATATACAGAAATACTACACTGATTTCAAGTGACAGGGTATCAATTTCATGGACGCCCTAGAAATATGGGGAGAAAGTAGTGATATGCCTGCACCCCGAAAGCACTACCCACAGTCATGTTGAAAAATACTGCTTTGCAACCAGCTGGAGGGATTAACCAAGGTTGAAGTGTGATTTGTTTGCATATTAAGATAGCATTTTAAGTATTGTGGGGTGTACTCATTCGACATGACCGTTTGCTTGCGGGTGGAAGAAATGTCAATCATTTCTTAATACGAAGTAGTTTGCACAGCTGGGTGAAAAAGAGGGCTTGAACTGGCTCCCTTGATCCATCAAGATTGCTTTAGGACTGCCAACTGGTAGTACTAAGCGTTCTAGAACTGTTTACTGTTTACCCGGCTGGGTACACATTTTCAGCTTCGCCCATTCGCATTTATCATATATTCTGTGAATATGTTTAGCAACAGTTTCAACAATGGGAGGTCCAGTAAGGAATGTTATAATAATAATAATAATAATAATAATAATAATAATAATAATAATAATAATAATAATAATAATTAGGGATGGATCGAACCTCAATTTTACCGAATTGAATCCGAATACTGAGTCTTAAATAAAACATGTGCCAAATTCCTAACCCGAATTGAATCTTCTGAATCTCAAACCCAAATAATCTGTCAACTCAAGTACATGTATTTAAAAAGAATTACTACTCCACCAAAGCCAGTGATGAGGATAAAGCCTTCTGGGGGGAATCCCAAATGACAATATCAATAGTAAAATTAAGAAATTATAATTTCATTTAGATTTTTATTTCAAATCTTAAGGATTTTTTGATACCCTCTACCCTTAAAAGAAATTTGGTCTAAAAGATAATAAGAAACTTTCTTCACTGTATTACAAAATGTTTCATTTTGATGATATAAAAAATAATGAAAGGCAAGGTATACATATTTTTTTTTCTTTTTTCAAAGTGGAAGACTCAAAACCAAAACCTGAAAAGATGAGTAGATATTTTGGAAGTTAAAAAATAGATTCTTAAAAAATAGGATATGTAAATGTTAAATAACTTTGTAGTGACGAATCAGGCATTCCATGAGTGATGGGCAGGACATTCAGACACAGAGAAATCCGCTGCATAGTGAAAGTTTCATTCTGGAAACATCCCTTAGGCTGTGGCTAAGCCATGTCTCCACCATATCCTTTCTTCCAGGAGTGCTAGTCTTGCATGTTTCGCAGGAGAGCTTCTGTGAAGTTTGGAAAGTAGGAGGCGAGGTACTGGTGGAAGTGAACTTGTGAGGTGGCGGCATGAGTCGTGTCGGGATAGCTCAGTCAGTAGAGCGCTTGCCCGCTAAAGGCAAAGTTCTCAGGTTCGAGTGCCGGTTCCGGCAAACAATTTTAATCTGCCAGGAAGTTTCATATCAGTGCACACTCTGCTGCAGAGTGAAAGTTTCTTTCTAGAACAAAAATAGTTTGTTTTAACCTGAAACATGCAATTGTCCTAAAAAAAGGGGGGGGGCATCTGTTCACCCTTTATGTAGATACGACGCCCATAATGTGCTTCTGCACTGAAATACTAATCACGTGCAATGCTTCCTTCATAGTGTTGCATATTGGGTGTATGTGTAAGTGGAAAACACAATGTGATGAACTGAATGAACAATGAACAAATAAACCTCACATTACATTATACTCAAAGATCAAAACCATAAGAATGTGTAGATATAAAATTGTATCTCAGTGCTGGTCCATACTAGTAGTGTATTGCTGCAGAGTGCTTACTACTCCGATTATGTGCTTGAGCAACATGGGATGCTGGCCTTTGCAGCGCTACTTCCCTTTCTGTGTGGGAAGTATGGCCTCATAATAATACTTTTCCCTCAGGCTTTCCCACTGAATTGTCTTCATGGTGCTGACTTTGCTTGGATAGGATTTCTGGCTTTCTTATTCAGCAATTGATACAACTTTACATTCTTGACTACATGGTCCCCATTGTAAGGTTTGACCATTCCTCTTTCAAATTTTACAGAAGTGCAGATTATGTGCAGTCTCTCAAATAGAAGAGAAAATCAAAGAAGACACAACTCTAGACTGACTGTGGTTTCAAAAGACCAACAAGAAATATGATCGTTGTATGACGTCGCGTCAAAAATGGAGGGATAAACCGACCAAGTTGATATATTTTTACTCATCAGAGACAGTCCACTGGCATGCAAATGTGAAAAATCACAGATATGAAAATTAATTTTAAATATAATCGTTATTAATGTTGTTATCAAAAGTCGCCACCATATTTTTTATTATAAAAACATGGAAGAAGATCCAACACCCTAATTCTACAAGCACGGTAGTGAGATAATTGATCAGAGTACACCAAATAATAAACACAGACCTCTACCTATCTATCTAATTACCCCCTCCAAAATTGTGAGTTAGGAATTGGTAAAGGAAAGTAAACTTATGACTTAAAGTAATACATTTATTCATTAAAGCACACAAATTCGTGGGATAGTTAACAATTAGTATAAAGGATTTTGTAAACGAAATCACAGTTGAAAGTGTAGTTAAGCAATGGATTACAAATGGAAACAAATATTTATAAAAAGGACATCAAATGCAGTAAAATTGGTTAACACCGCGGAATACATGTGAGACCAGCAAATTGTCTAAGTTTTAACAAATAAGTTTACAAATCAATATACGAAGTCTAATAGGACTGCTGCAACAAATGTAGCTGTAACAAAGTGAAATATCTGGCTATACATATGGCGTCCTATCGTAAAAAATAGAAAGGTGGACAGAGGCACTAAGAAATTAGTTATAGGAAAGAGAAGTCCACATCGATCATATGCTTATTGCAACTATATAAAACAACTCTTGCAAATAGCGAGCATCACTTTACCAATAACCTTGAGTCAACT
Organism: Locusta migratoria; assembly: GCA_026315105.1. Taxonomy (NCBI): domain Eukaryota; kingdom Metazoa; phylum Arthropoda; class Insecta; order Orthoptera; family Acrididae; genus Locusta; species Locusta migratoria. The sequence continues at coordinate 74,245,093 of CM048755.1, read as the reverse complement.
TGATCTGACAACGCTGGATCCCGCTGGCGAATGGACGATGTTGAAGGAGTGGAGCAGAAAGAGAATAGATTCTTCCGCCTGCGAATCTCACTACGATCTGAGAAGCAGTATTGACATTTAACTCTAACAGCTCCACTATCATGGCAGATAGCAGTTGCCAGGTAAATGCTTCCAGTGTCAGCTAGGAAACACTCACAAACTCAAGCGCAAAACTCGAGTATTGAGAACAAGTGTCCCCAGAATGGAACTGGATAAACCATTAGCACGTCAGTATGGCCAGTACAACGGTGGCTGTCTAATCTCAAGTCTTGACCGAACAAGAATGTAAAACACAGCTGTTTCGCAAAGCGAACAACTGCAACTCAGTTCCTGTCCGGGTCGGCACGTGAAATTTTCGAAGTCCGCGATCCGCTGCAGGCGGATACCTCAGAAAACTAAAGTGCCACAAACGCTCAGAACTCAGCCCAGAAGAGCCAGCTCTTCAGGTCCTATCTGAAAGAAGACGTCCTAACTAGCCGAAGCCTACACAAGAAGTCTCTTGCCACCTTCGTCCGCCCACGCCAAAAACTGATAGTCACCGCCCCCCCTAAACTCGATATACCAATCACTGGAGAGCTCTAACCCTCTGGCCAATGAGATGGACAGGCAGCTATAACAGATAGCTAGACCTGTTGCCTACAAAAACGGAGCCAATAGGATCGCCTCCAGAGAATGCCACCCAATCGTCCTTTCGAAAATTAAACACGCCTATCGTTTCCCAGCCTTTTGCTCTAAAAGGAATTTAAAGTCTTATCTAGTGAGCTTGTAGCCCAAATAGCCACAGATAAAAAGAGCAGAGTGGAAAGGGAACACGAAACACCAGACAAGAGAAGACTCCATTGCGTGCCGAAATTCCACAGGACGCCAGGCAGTATATCATGCTGAAAAAAATGGTCTGAGTCTTCCCATGGCTTTAATTCCGCAGACAAGGAAGGTGAACACATAGAAGATAACCTCCCCAAAGGAGTACACTAAGAGGCTCCATGATGATAGGAACCCCACAGAATGCGGCCCACACTGACTGCTATCTAAAAGGGAAGCGATACATTTTCAAATGTTTTCCAGAGAGTGAAGCCATCTCAGGTAGTGAGCGACAGATAGGTCCTGCCTTACAAACTGCCCCCATAAACGTGTCGCCAGCGAACAGCCTTCCCGACAAGCCAGCCCAGCTTTGCCTTCCATATGCAGGGACAACGCCTAACAGCTAATGAATTCAGTTCCCAAGAACAACGAGAAAATTGTCATCCAAGACACATACTGCAGATTCACCAAACAATACATTCTGAGGCACACCCTTATGACATGCAAGAATAAATAAAAAATGAAAGGACTAGCAAATTACTCCCACTAAACACAGCACACGCAAAGGAACCAGAAAGAGAGAAAATAAGTGAACAAATAATTGACCACCCTACACTTGTACAATGGGGGAAAAATTACACAGTCCAAATAATTTAAAGTCCAAGAACAGAGCAATGTGCATGCCCTAGTTCCGAAGTGTGAGTGTTGCCAACTCTATCGGTCTTTGGAGCTTCAGCTTGGTGTTTACATCATCAAATAGCAACAATATAGTAGTTAGAATACAGTATATATCGAGATTCATACCAGCTTATCTCAGGTATCATTTATGTAGGGAAATGTTATTCGAGCGTGTAGAAGTAGTTGAGGTGTAAAAAATCCATGTGGGTTGATTTACTACAATAAACTGCTTCTTACATATGTTTTCTTGGCTGAGTGGATAGGCTGACAGTTTACGAACACAAGGGCCATGATTTTGAGTACCACTGGAGAAAACATTTCTCGCAAGTGTCTTACAGTCATATTCTTGACAATGGAATTTGTTGCAGTAATTATGCATAGTACACATTTATTTTCTTAATTTGGTACAATTTGTAGTCTTGTAGAATCCCTCAAACTTTTGCTCAGAACTTGATAAACTGTGTAAAACTACACTGAAACTTTGGAATTAAAAGAAATATAGTAATAAACTGTGAAAATGTGCTCGCATACGGCATCAGATTTAAGAGTACAGAATAGTGAACAGTGTGGCAATGCAATAGTTTCACAACTGAGCATGTGTGAGGAGTGTGTCTCAGATGGAATTCGAACACTTTATGCGACAGGAATGAAATTAATTAGTAACACTTGCCGACTATTAGGTACAGGTACATACATTTGGCAGGACAATTGATCATATAATCTGAGGAGTCTGATATTAAAGATTATGCTGTAGTACAATAAGTATTTTCTAGTAGATAATTATCTGGTGACAAGGGATAGTCAGTGTTCAGAAAAGACAAGGAGAAGGCATAGAAGTATCTGATTAGTTCTTTTGATCTTGTAAGTCTTTAAAGTTCTGGGGGAGGGGGGGGATAAAATAAAAGAAAATGTTGATCAATTCAGTCTGGTTATTGAAATTATGCTGTGATGTCATATGTGTTTGTTGATAAAGATGTCAGTTTCTCTAAGGAGACATGTTTTTTGCTTTTGTTAGAAAGTTGAAGTAACCTAAGGCTCTGTACCATGTTGTTGTTTGTTGGGCAAGTTGTATCACAAACGCAAGCACAAAATTAACAAAGGTTATAGTTCACATCACATTTAATGGAAGCCCAGTTTTGATTTGTCCTATCTGTCTACCATCTTTTTTGAGCCTGCAAGATTTAGTCTTCTATCCGTCTCCTTGCCATAAGCAACAATGGAATCTCTCTCTAGATAACTTTCCAAATTGTGTGAACAATAATACACACTGGAATTTTCATATGCAAATGTTGTTGGATCTTATTTGAGCAACCTTCATTATGAAACATTGTGGCAGATTAAAATTGTTCATTGAATTATGTCTTGATCTTGGAGCTTTTGCCTTTTGTGGGCCATTACTGGACTGCTTGGTCCGACTTGTCATTGCGAAACATGTAATTTTTTAACACCGTTAATTAAATGTGGAAAAGATCCATACACAAACTTGTAGCAGCTGAAAGGACCGTGATGTCACTGATAGAAAATTACTAAAACAGCTGTTCTCTTGTATGGGGCTTGAAGTTAAGGCTAGCCACCCCTGAAACATGAGAGTTGTGAGCTCTTGGTATGGTTAGCGTTTTGAATGTGGTTGGAGAAGTGTGGCCATCTAACAACATTCATTAAAGAGGAATAATGTGCAAGGTTTTGGGTAAAAATGGGGAAACTAATAAGCTTTTCATTGGGGTGTACTCCCATTTAATATCTTGTAACATTATTTTTTCTTATTTTCTAATATGTCATCCTGATGCTAGTTTGAGCTGTGAAAGATATTCTACATCTATCCACTGCAAACAACATTCTGCTGGACACTCAATCACCCCTGGTGACGGTGAGCCCTGTATTTCATTTCATGCTTATTATGGGAATATACAACTCGTTCAATGAATGGTCCTTGCCTTCAACTTGAAAATTGCACACATCAGACCAATACCCGAGAAGGAAATAGCAGCAATCTGCTATATTAAGAGACCCATAACTCTGACAACAATCTATAGTCGTATTCTGAAACACCATGTTCGATCATTTGAATTGCCTTGAAAAATAGTCGGCATGGGTTCACAATGTTTTGTTGTTTTGTAACACTGCAAACTCTTTATTCTCATGGAGTAATGCATCTTATGATTTGGGACTCTCAAAGTGGTTCCTTATTTCTGGATTTTCAGTGGGATTTTGATACCATTTCTTACAAGTGGCTTCGAATCTCATTATGTGCCAGTGGGATTTGCTGCATTTCTTATGCACAGTACACATTTATTTTTGTTGTTGCCATTTTTAGTCTTTTAGAATCCCTTAAAATTCTTCATCACAACATAATAAACTGTATAGAACTACATTGCAACTTTGAAAATAAAAGGAATACGGTAATAAAGTTAAACTGTGCACAGGTACAACAGCAGATTTAGGAGTACAGAATAGTTGTGAAACTACCCTATAGTTTCATAACTGAACATGCCTTGGGAGTTTGTCTCAGATGGAACTCAAACACCTAATATGATAGGTATGAAATTGGTATGGAGTGCATGTGGTTGGTTGGACACGTGATCATGTAATCTGAGAAATCTGTTAATTGAAGGTCTGATAATTGAGATTATATTGTAGTACAAGAATTATTTTTTTTGTAGATTATTGGCTCAAGAGGAGGAATAGTTTGTGATTGGGAGAGGGTGGGAGGATGGAGAGCTTTCTGTTTAGTTGCTTCGAGATCTTTCAGACTCAAATTTGGTAAGCATTTTAGTATTTGGCTGGAATTTGTCCCATTTCTCAAAGAGTACTACATTTTAAGTATGTGATCTGCCATACTGGGTGCCTTTTAGTATTTAGTTTTGTTTTTTTACCAAATAGCATTTGGGAGTGGCCATTTCAAAACTCTCCTTACTAACTGGCTGATAGTGGAGAATTTCTGCTCTTCAGCAGGATCTTGAAAGGCCTCCATTTAGTCCAAAAAATCTGCTATTTAATCAACTTTCTTCCATTATTCAAATTGGAGACCCCACCATTCATCCAAAGCACTCTATTGTCAGCTCCTACAAATTCATGAAAATTCATCGTATAGATGGTGCAGGATCAGCAACTGGTAATATATTGAAAACAATTTACTTTTCCATCACAATTACACTATATAGGTGTTAGTGACTAGTATCGGACTGAATCGTTCATTTTCAAATCGTTGCCCTTATACCAACAGTAATACTACACTGCATGAAGCAAATGACTGATAAAATCTGTACATTATCCACTGTTAATACATGATTACATTACAATTTAAAATGGTTAAAACAGATGATGTATCCACAGGCCTCCAACTTGTACACATTTTCCTACAAATTCTTTGCAATTAGCCATTTTCCCTACTCATATAATGCTAGACTTACACAGGTGAGATACAGGAATTTTTTCCAGTGATTTTCAAATTATCTGAAATTTTATCCTGAATTTCTTGGTAAAATTTACAAAGAAATGATTGACACTGTTGTTCTAGAGCTCTTAAATCATTTTGGTCTATATTGTGGCAAAGCGATAAGCTGCACCAACTATCTGACTGTGTGAGGGTAATATAAGAAAAACAGTCAGGTGAAATCAACAAATTTATTACTCTAACTAACTACTACAATAAATTTACATAGAACAATAATCAACATTTTTTCATTGAATAAAAGAGGGCATGCCTGTGATTCCTGTTTTTAAATGAAGTAAGCACGCCTGTGATTCCTGCTCGTGTCTACATGAGATGGTTTGCTCATGGCCATGTGGAAGCTTGCTAGTCGCGCCAAGCCGGACTCACCTGCTGCTCTGCTCTCCACTGCTCGGGGCCGACTGGTCGTCGCCACGAATCGCCGGCACTGCAGAACCCCCTTCTACCATTTGGACACGGGCTTCGAAGGGGAGCTAGGTTGCCGAAATTCCTTGCTGGCCGAGCGTGCAGGATACACAGGCGTGCAAATATAACTAAGGGCACAACTTTCATCGCTTTGGTGGGCGTCTTTTAATTACTGCACCGAGAATCCGTCAGTGAGTTGCATGGGGAGTGGCAGCCGCCACACACTTCCCCTGGCACTGAAAGGTGACGTCGGCGGTCGTACATTGAGCGTAGGCGTCTGAGGTGGTACGGCTGCGTGTAAACACCAAACGCTGCGTGCGACGTCTGGTAGGATGCCGCCCGAAGCGCTTGTAGCGGTGGCGGTGGGGGCTGCTGTGTGCGGCTGTCACTCCGCGTGACGTCTGCCGGGCTGCGGTGGAGCAGCGGGTGGTGGCTGCTGAGCCGACGGCTGCACCAGTGTCGGTGGGCGTGGCGCGGTAGTCCCCGGTAGTGGTTCGTCACCGGGTAAGATATACGCCGGTTTCAGTCTGTCGATAGAAACAGTGGCAGGCTTGCCGGCGACCTCAATCCTGAAGGTCTTGTCTCCGCGTTCGAGAACCTTGTGGGGGCCACTGTACTGCGGGCGCAGAGGAGGTTGCTGGGCGTCCGTTCGCAGCATGAAGTGTGACCCTGTGTCGAGGTCCTTGTGGACAAAACTGCGGTCCATCACGTGGTGTCTGGGCGGTACCGGCCGCAGACGGGCCATCTGCTGCTGGAGTCGAGTGACCTAATCTGGAGACGCCAGGAACGGTGGCTCACGCGGCGAAGGCACAATGAATTCCCCTGGCAGTGCAAGCGGCTGACCGTAGACTAGGTCAGCTGCCGAAGCATTCAAGTCCAGCTTATGCGCTACGTGCAAGCCTAGCAAGACCATGGGCAAAGCCGATGTCCACGAAGCGTCGTGGCAAGAAAGTGCCGCTTTGAGGGTGCAGTGGAGCCGCTCGACAAGGCCATTTGATGCAGGGTGGTAGGAAGTGGTGCAGTGAACGAGTGACCCGCATGTGGTGGCGAGGAATTGAAATAGTCGTGACGTAAATTGTCGGCCGCTGTCGCACGTGATATGCCGGGGACATTCGAAACGCGCAATCCACGTACTTACAAAAGCGCGCGCGACCGTTTCTGCCGAAATGTCGGTAAGGGGAACGGCCTCAGGCCAGCGTGTGAACCGATCGATCATCGTTAATAGATATCGCGTGCCATCTGACGATGGTAATGGGCCCACGATATCGATATGTACGTGAGAGAATCGGCCCTCCGTGATCGGAAAAGAGGCGATTGGCGCACAAGCGTGTCGGCCGACCTTGGTGCGCTGACACTTTATGCTGGTACGGGCCTACAGTGAACAATCTCGTTACACGCCTGGCCAGAAAAATTTCTCCTGTACCATGCGGGCAGAGGCGTGCGTGCCGGGGTGGGCGAGGCCGTGCAACGAGTCGAAGGCCGCGCGTCGGAACGCGGGCGGCCATATGCGACTGTCAGATCCGGGCACGGGGTGCAAGGAAAGGCGCGGACTGGATTTCGGATCAGCTAAAAGAGACTGTAACGCAGGATCGGCAGACTGTGCGGCGGCGAGGACGTCATAACTGAAAGGTGTGGTGAGGGAACACGCCCGACTGAGGCGATCGGCCACAATGTTGTATATGCTGGAGACGTGTTGTATATCCGTGGAGAATTGGGCAATAAACTCCTGGTGCCTGAACTGACGTGGCAAAATATTGTCTATGGGTTTTCTGCTAAAACCTGTGATGAGGGGGTGGTGATCCGTGTAGATTGTAAAAACACGGCCCTCCACAGAGGGGCGAAAGTAACGCACGGCCTCAAATATCGCGTAAAGTTCGCGGTCGTACGCGGCCCACAGCTGTTGTGGCTCAGTTAACGTTTGGGAAAAGAAAGCGAGGGGCTGCCAGGCGTTGCCAACGCATTGTTGCAATACAGCGCCGATAGTTAATTGGCTGGCGTCTGTTACCAGTGCCAGGGGTGCGTCGTGTTGCGGATGAGCGAGCAGCGCTGCTTCCGCGAGTGCAACCTTTGCGTTGGAGAAGCTTTCCATCATTTGAGGCGTCCACTGAACTGGCCTTCTACCAGATGTTTTGTGGCCCCGAAGTGCGGCCATTAGGGGAATCTGAATTTCGGCGGCAGATTTGATGAAACGTCTGTAGAAATTTAGCATTCCGAGAAAACGCCACAGCTCCTTGAAGGTGGAGGGACGAGGAAACTTAAGGATGGACTGAACCTTGTCGGGGAGGGGGCGAGAACCTGATGCTGACACCCAGTGTCCTAGGAATTCCAGCTCAGGAACACCGAATAGGCACTTGTCCAGGCTGAGAATTACACCGGCTCTCTCGAGGCATGTGAATACCTCGCGCAAGTGTTGGCGATGCTCCTCTGGCGATTTTGAGAAAATCAAGATGTCATCAAGGTAGGCGAAACAGTTGGTGGCACCGCGTTGGATGTTGTCCAGAAACCTTTGCCACGTTTGAGCGGCGTTCCGTATCCCGAAGGTCATGAAGCGACTTTCAAAAAGCCCAAAGGGCGTGATGACGGCTGTCTTCGGAACGTCCTCAGGGGCCACCGGAATCTGCGTAAAGGCCTTGGCGCAATCGAGCTTTGTAAATATCGTACAGCCAGAGAGGGCATCGCTGTAAGAGTGTAGGAGAGGGACGGGGTAACGGTCCGGAATAGTGCGAGCGTTGAGCGCCCGGTAATCGCGCACGTCCTCCACGTGCCGTTCTTCTTCGGCGCAAGATGGAGTGCAGAGGACCAAGGGCTCTTAGAAGGGCGGAGAATACCGGCGGCTATCGAAGACTCGATGTCAGCCTGTGCAAAAGCATGCTTTGCCGGAGGGAGGTGGCGGGGGCGGCAGTGGACCGGGGGGGCCAGGAGTGGTGGCGATGTAACGCACCGTATCGTGGAATACTTCTCAGGGGGCTGTGGGTGGGCGGGTAAGGAGTGGGAAATCTGAGAGGAGCTCAGAGAAGCGGCCGGCGCGTTTTCCACGTCTCCATAAGTAAGCGTGGGGGCAATACGCCGGGCAGCGCGAGTTCGCGAATGTGTTCGAGTGTTTGGGAGGGCAGCACATCGTGAACTTCCTGGCATGTGAATAGCGCCTGAGTGCGCGCGCTTGCTGAGACACCGAACTTTCTAATTAAGGCCGCTTGGGCTGACCGGTATCGTTTGGCGCTGTCTGTTCTAAGGAACTTTGACACCGCGTTGAGGGCTGCTGGCTCTAAACGTGCAATAAGTTCGGCGAACTTGTCGTCCTCAGAGTATATATGAGAACGGGCAAACAAAATTTCTGCCACGTCGAACCATTGTTCGGGGTTGTTGCAGTTAAACGGAGGCAGTGTTAGCGCGGGAATTTTGCGTTGGACTCTGTCCGTTTCTTTCTCGTCCAAAGACATTGTGTAGGCCGTGGCAGGGAGTGCTGGCTGTGACCTACGCAGAGCGCTTGGGGCCGCGGGCGGCTGGACAGTCCTGTTACGGACCGGTACCTGCTAGGGCGGGCGCGACAGAGCAAACAAAGGGGGTGGAATTTCTGGTCAGTTAGACTGCACGGTTTAGAGTGAGCGCGAAGGGGCCGGTGGAAATGAAGTTTTCGCATAAAGAAAAGGTGGATGAAAAACTGCGTGTTCGTGTGCGGGGTCACCAGTGTGGCAAAGCGATAAGCTGCACCAACTATCTGACTGTGTGAGGGTAATATAAGAAAAACAGTCAGGTGAAATCAATGAATTTATTACTCTAACTACTACAATAAAATTACATAGAACAATAATCAACATTTTTTCATTGAATAAAAGAGGGCACGCCTGTGATTCCTGTTTTTAAATTAAGTAAAAGAAAGGGGGAGCACGCCTGTGATTCCTGCTCGTGTCTACATGAGGTGGTTTGCTCATGGCCATGTGGGAGCTTGCTAGCCGCGCCAAGCCGGACTCACCTGCTGCTCTGCTCTCCACTGCTCGGGGCCGACTGGTCGTCGCCACGAATCGCCAGCACTGCAGAACCCCCTTCTACCATTTGGACACGGGCTTCGAAGGGGAGCTAGGTTGCCGAAATTCCTTGCTGGCCGAGCGTGCAGGATACACAGGCGTGCAAATATAACTAAGGGCACAACTTTCATCGCTTTGGTGGGTGTCTTTTAATTACTGCACCGAGAATCCGTCAGCGAGTTGCATGGGGAGTGGCGGCCGCCTCAGTATCACCAATCTCATCTTTGAAACTAAACCCAAAGCTGATACATTCAATATTCATTACGTAATTTCTGAATCATTACCATGTCAAATATCTCCCCCTTCCCTCCTCCTTCCCTTCCCTCATTGGAAAATGAATTAAAGTGAAATGATAGGTGATTTTATTATGAATGTAAGCCATAAGATAGCTAGTTTTAGTGACTCTTACATCTGAAATGCATATCAGCCTGGTTTTCAAAAAGAAATGTGTACTAAAAGACTACTGTCATTCAAAGAGGAAAATATGCTGAGTTGTTACAAAGCATGAAAGTGAAGCATTGGTTGGAAAGGCAGTAAGACCGACTTGTAACCTTTCCCCAATGTTATTAAATCTGTACATTGAGCAGACGGTGAAGGAAAGCAACAAGAGATTTGGAGTAGGAATTAAAGTTCAGGGTGACGAAATAAAAACTTTGTGGTTTGCCAATGACATTGTAATCATGTCAGAGACAGCAAAGGACCTGGAAGGACACTTGAACAAAATGGTCAGTGTGTTGAAAGGAGCATATAAGGTGAACATTAAAAAAAACAAAATAGTGGTAATGGAATGTAGTCTAACAAATCCGATGATGCTGAAGGAATTAACTAGTAATGAGACAATAAAAGTGTTAGACGAGTTTCATTGGGCGGTAAAATAATGTAAGGTGGTTGCAGTGCAGATGATATAAAATTAATTATGGCAATGGGAACAAAAGCATTTCTATAAAATACTAATTTGTTAACATCGAATATAAATTTAAGCGCTAGGAAGTTATTTCTGTAGGCATTTGTTTAGAGTGTGGAATTTAAACGTGGACAATGAAGAGTTCAGGTAAGAAGAGGATAGTATCTTTTGAAATTGGTGCTTTAGGTGAATGCTGAAGATTGAGTAGATCACATAACTAACAAAGAGGTACTGAACAACTTTGGGGAGAAAAGAAATTTCTGGCATATCTTGATAAAAAGAAGGGGTCAGTTGGTAGGCCACATTATTAGACATCAAGGAATCATTAATTTAGCATTGGTGAGGAGTGTGTGGGGTAAAAATCACAAGGGAGACAAAGAGACGAATAAATTTGCGATGAGAAGAGGCTTGCTCAGGACAGAGTAGGATGGAGAACTGCATCAAATCACTCTTTGGACTGAAGACCACGGTGACAAGCATGCTCATAATTATAATGGATGGGTTATTGCTTGTTAAACTATTTGTACATCTTCAATAATCAACCAAACATTTTGTATCCTGTGCCAAATGTTCTATGCAGACAATCTTGTTGTAGACACATCAAAGTTGCTAAAAAATGACAATTTTACAGTTTTCATGTGTCAGGCATTGCTTCTATTCTTCTGTAACTCATCTCTACCTCTTTATTTGTGATCATGTCATAAAAGATCTGATTTATAAGTGCTGTATTTAGAGTTCGCACTGACAAAAATTTGATACACTTCAGAGTCCACCTGGCACCACAAATGTAATTCAGCCACTAGGAAGATATTATTTCTGGCAGTGGAATATATTTTACAGAAATCTAATGGAGAAAATTATTGTGTACAAATCATTGCAGTTTTTCATATACTGTACCACTGTGACAGTATTCTGTAATTGAAATCAGTAATTCATTATCTGTTTTCCTCTCCCCAGTATAAAAAATTGATTAAATATGCTTGGAACTCCTGGAAATAAATTCTTTTCATGCCTGAGGGTACTTCCATGAGCAATGGAATGACTGTTAGTGATTGTTTTTGCACTTTAAACATAGAAAAAATCAAGACTCATTATAAAAGACAAAACTTAATATTGTATTTTCTACATAAGCAAAGGAGCATCATGTATTTTATTTTATAGTTCAGGTTTCTTTCTTACAGTGAGACTTGACACATTCACTTGAAAATTACCAGTTTTATTCTGCACTGCTGAATGGTACGTATTCCTCTGATCTCTCTTCCTCTAGGTACAGCTAGTTTCTCTACAATTGGGTCTTTTTCTACCCAAAATTTATCTCCCTTAGAAGGAAATGTAAATTTCTTTCCTTCTGCATCATTCCTTCTAAGAAAGTTCATAATCATCTTCAACATAAATCACCTGCCCCATAAAAAATCTTGAACTGCTGTTCCCCACATAGGAAACCAGAGCCAAATCCTCTTGAACCAAGTCAGTATGATTGATCAGGTACTGTGAATTTTCTTTGGCTGAAGATTGCTTTTTGATGTTATTTACAAACCTCTGGGAAAATAGCAAGTAATGCTGGTACTCAATAATATATGGAGAGGTGGGTGTAAAAGCATGGATGGTTTTGTCCTGCGCTATTGGAACTAGTCACATCCACATTTGATCTAACTCTTCCTTATTCTCTGCAATTTGCACAGCAGAGATATAAAAAAAAATGTTTAAGCTGCAATTTCTTTCACATGCAGTTTTTGTGAAGTCCTCGGCACTGTATAGTATGTGTTTCTCCCCAGCTCTGTGTGTTTCTTCCCAGCTTTGTAAATATTCCAGACTGCATACTTTACAGTTCCACCAATCCCTTTCACAACACTTTTGCCGTGTGATGTGCCAAAGAAGTGCCACCAAATGAAATATTTATTCCGTAGCACATCTTTGAAAAATGTCAAGATGCCAAACAGGAAATGCTGCTTAAATTGGCTGGCGTAACCATCACCTGAAAAGTGTAGTGAATGGTCTCGGGGAAATACAGGAAACATGAGTTACAAACAAAATACCTTTACTGGCCTTCAAAGTAATTACCATTAGCTACAATAAACTTCTGACACTGGTTGTACAGCTGTTTGAAACTGTAAGCAAACATTACTCGTGGATTTGCTCGAAGCACTGAGGTCACGCATTGTTGGATCTCCACAACTGTTGCGAAGTGTAAGCTGTTCAGGGCTAATTTTAGGCGGGGAAACAGAAATAAGTCTGCCAGCGCCAAACCTGGAGAATGATGGTGTGGAAGCACAGTGGCCTTGCGTTTAGTGAGAAAATTGAGCACGCGAATCGCAGTGTGTGGACGGTTATTATCGTGCAAGAAAGACCAATTTCCACTCTGGTACAATTTTGGCTGAATCCCCAGATATATTGCAGCAGCCATTTCAAAATTCCTTCATAAACTTCCATGCTGACAGTATGACCCTCGTGTACAAATTCATCATGGTTCAAGCTCCATGTTGCAATGTCACTAGTTGTCACACTGACCCTCTTAGCTGGGTTGCTGTGTGTACCATCACTTCACTGCTGTACATTGCACGATGTTGATATGTCTCTCAAAGTGTGTGCGTGGCCACCTCATCCTTGCCAGTGCAGTTTGTAAAATATGGGACAATTCACCAAACTTTTCAAATGCACCTTGTAAATATAATGTGCGCTATAATTTTGCTTACGAAAACATGAACTGAATATTTATTGTGATAAAGTTCATAACTAAAAACAGGTTTTCAGAAAAAAATGACTGTTGTCTTTTAATAAACGTATGTTGTACAAATTGAGGCAGCATGTTTTAAAGAGCATCAAGACACTGACCAACATTACCATGAATCTCAGAGTGATTCACTGATTAACTGTTTGCCATTAGGTACATTTGATCAGCTTTTTCACCAAGTTGCTTCACAGAGAAGTTTAATTACCTTAGGTTATGGAAGAAGAACTATAGTTTATCAAAATATTTAACTCCATTCTGCATGTAGTATGCCTCTGTTTAGTCATTTCATTGTAAATCTGTACTGAAGCAGCTTATTAACTCACCCTTCAGCAGTTATTCTTTGCACTCATTGTGTAGAAGTTTCTTCTCTCTGCAAAATATGTTCTTGGTTTGTGTGACTGTACTGTCTTTTCTTAAGTTTCCTCCAATTTTTACTGACAGCATAGCCAACATAACTACCTAAAATTGCAGTACAGCCAGCATATAAATTTGACCCACAACATCATAAGGAATCTGTCATTCCGTTACCCCATTTTTGTCATTTGGTTACCATTATAAAATATTGTATGTCATCATCATCATCATCATCATCATTAGAGACTGATTATGCCTTTCAGCGTTCAGTCTGGAGCAAAGTACCTCTAATAAAATTCCTCCATGATCCCCTATTCAATGTTAACATTGATGCCTCGTCTGATGTTATGCCTTTTACTTCAAAATCATTCTGCACCGAATCTAAGTACTTTCTTCTTGGTCTACCTTGACTCCTCTTACCCTCCGCTGCCGAGCTCATGAGTCTCTTAGGTAACCTAGCTTCTCCCATGCGTGTAACATAACCGCACCATCTCAGTCTGTTCGCTCTAACTGCTTCATCTATGGTGTTCATTCCCAGTTTTTCTTTGATTTCCTCATTATGGACACCCTCCTGCCATTGTTCCCATCTATTAGTACCTGCAATCATTCTTGCTACTTTCATATCTGTAACCTCTACCTTATGAATAAGGTAACTTTCACTCCCATACAACAAAGTTGGTCGAAAGATAGGGCTATGCACTGCTAACTTAGTCTCCTTCTTGCAGAAGAGAGTAGATCTTAACTGAGCACTCACTGCATTAGCTTTGCTGCACCTCGATTCCAGTTCTTTCGCTATGTTGCCATCCTGTGAGAAAATACACCCCAGGTACTTGAAACTGTCTACCTGTTCTAACTTTGTTCCTCCTATCAGGCACTCAATCTGTTTTGAATCCCTTTCCCACAGACATTACTTTCGTTTTGGAGATGCTGATCTTCATATCATAATCCTCGCACCTCTGATCGAGCTCTGAAACATTAGTTTGCAACCTTTCAATCGAATCTGCCATTACAACTAAGTCATCCACATATGCGAGACTGCTTATTTTGTTTTGACCTATTTTAATCCCGCCCTGCCAGTTTACTGTTTTCAACATATGATCCATGAATAGTATGAACAACAGTGGTGACAGGTTACAGCCTTGTCTTACCCCAACTACCCTGAACCATGAGCTAAATTTGCCATCTACTCTAACTGCTGCCTGACAGTCTTCGTAAAGCCCTTTAATTGCCTGCAAAAGGTTGCCTCCTATACCATTATCTAGAAGAACTGACAGTAGCTTCCTCCTAGGAACACGGTCATAAGCCTTTTGCAGATCTATGAAACATAGATACAATTCCCTGCTCCACTCATAGCACTTTTCCATTACCTACCGTAGGATAAAGATCTGGTCCTGACAGCCTCTAAGAGGCCTAAATCCACACTGATTTTCGTCTAACTTGTCCTCAATTAATACTCGCACTCTCCTTTCAACAATACCTGAGAATATTTTGCCTACAGCGCTAATTAAGGAGATACCTCGATAGTTGTTGCAATCTTTTCTGTTTCCATGTTTGAAAATTGGGGTGATTACCGCTTTCTTCCAGTCAGACGGAACCTGTCCCGATTCCCACGCCTATTCAGTTATCCTGTGTAACCATTTGAGACCTGATATTCCACTGTATTTGACGAGTTCCGGCTTAATTTCATCCACCCCAGCCGCTTTATTGCACTGTAATCTACTGACCATTTTCTCCACTTCCTCAAATGAGATCCTGTTCCATCATTGTTCCTATCCCATTCTACCCGAAAATCTGTCACATCATTGAACATTTTACCTAGATTGAGCAATCCTTCAAAATATTCCCTCCATCTGCTCAAGGCATCCGCAGGATTGACTAGCAGCTTTCCAGACCTGTCCAAAACACTTGTTAATTCCTTCTTCCCTCCCTTTTGAAGATTGCTAATTACGCTCCAAAATGGTTTTCCCGCGGCTTGACTCAGAGTTTCTAGCTTGTTTCCAAAGTCTTCCCATGATTCCTGCTTGGAATCTGCAATTATCCATTTGGCTTTGTTTCTTTCTTCATCATAACTTTCTCTGTCTGCCTGATTTCTAGTATGGAGCCATTTTTGAAATGCCTTCTTTTTCTTTTTACAGACTGCCTTGACTGTGTCATTCCACCAAGCTGTCTGCTTCTTCCTGCCTTTGAACACTACTATTCCAAGACATTCTCTAGCTGCTTCCAGTAGTGTGTCCCTGTATCTTGACCATTCCTCTTCCAGTGACTGTAAATCATTACATTCAACTAACTGGTACCTTTTCGAGATCATTGTGATGTATTTGTGCCTAATTTCCTTGTCTTGAAGCTTCTCCACTCTTATACTACTACACATGGGCCTGACTTTCTGCTCTTTTGGCCTCACAAAACCAATTTCACTGCAGATTAAATAATGATCAGTATCATCAAAGAACCCCCTGAAAACACATGTGTCCTTGACTGTCTTCCTGAATTCCTGGTCTGTTATTATATAGTCAATGACAGATCTGGCTCCCCTTCCTTCCCAAGTATAATGGTGAATGTCCTTATGCTTAAAGAAGGAGTTTGTGATAACTAAGCCCATACTGGAACAAATGTTTTCCATTTCTGTTGGCCTCCATATTCTCTCCAATCTTACACATAACCTTCTGTTAGATTTCCTATCCTGGCGTTGAAATCACCGGTGAGTAAAACACTATCCTTATCCTTCACTCTAACTACTACATCACTAAGTGCATTTCTGTCCATATCATCTTGATCTGTCCCTTCACAGGGTGAATACACTGCCACAATACTAATTTTCTTGCTGGTGATGGCCAAATATATCCACATCAGTTGCTCATTTACGTGCCTTATTGCAATTATGCTGCGTTCGATTGCTTTCCTGATGTAAAATCCTACACCCCACTGTGCTCTTCCTACTTTGACTCCTGACAGGTAGACCTTGTATTCTCCGACTTAGTCCTCTTTCTCTCTCCTTACCCTAACGTCACTAACAGCTAAAACATCTAACCCCATCTTACTTGAAGCCTCCGCCAGCTCTACCTTCTTCCCCATTGATATTAATAGCTCCCCATCTCATTCCAGATCGTTTGCCAAGTCGTATCGGAGGAGTCCCTGGTCTGTCAATTAGAGGTGGGACTCCATCACCTCCAAAGGTCCGAGGCATTTTGCTCTGATTGCTGCCAGCATGATATTGAAGTACCTGTGTAGCAGGTTGCTAGCCTTACTAGCCCAGGGCCCTACTGGGGTTTATCCCTAACGGTTGAGGGAGTAACGGGTGGATTTGGTAGTCTTCGCTGTCTGAGCACAAAGGTGGCCACGACTCAGAATATGTCAGAGATGCCCAGTCTTATTCCAAAGTAACTGGTATCCCAACTGTCAGGATCACTTACTTGGCCATTCATACATTGCCCATAGTTCATGAACTAGGACATGACTACAGGAACCCACACCATGAACCACAATATTGTATGTAATTAATATTTTTTCTCTGCTGTGAGACTTTTATTTATCCCATAAATCCGTATTAGCATGCCCCTTTTCAACTGTCTGTAAAATTGTATTTGTACTGACAAACAGATTTCAGGCTTTTTTCGGTAACGGAATGACAGGAGATAACAATAAACAGTTAATCAACTTGGTAACCATACTAAATAAATAAAATCAATATAAGGTATATAAATAGGTTGGTTTAATCACTCTCAGGTTTTTCAGCTGTATTCTATTAATAGAGTATTTTACAATGCTTAAAGATATTTATTTTCAAGGGTGAAAATTTAGACAAGTTATAAAGACATTTGTTCAGTTCCAGCATTTCTTGACATGGAGATGAAGCGTCAAATTAAAAATAATTGTTGTTTCAGCTAACAGAAGTGATGATGTGATTTGTATTAAGAAAATTTTAATTTTTCATGTTTGTGTCCCTATTCTCCTGGAATTGTCCCTGATTTACTTTTTTGACATGGGCCCAGTTTTGTCTATGAACATGTAATATAGTCTGTGAGAAGAAATGCTGTCATATGTTGCTTTTAATTGAATGTTCTTAGTGCAAGAAAATATGTTATGAACATTGCAGCAATATGTTTTATTTTTGCATTAGTTTATTTGTGTCTATTCAATATCAGTTTGAACATTTGTATTTAAGACTGCCACTGTGAAACAATATTTGTTTTCATGCAGTTCATGTCAAACTAAGTCACTCACATGTGTTAACGTCCTCATTATAAAAGCTGATTAAAAACTTCCAGGTCGTGCACGAATGGTCGTGCAGTTTGAGGTTCTTATGTATATGATGAACAACCTCAGGTGTTCATGAAAGTTTGTCTAGGCATAGACCTTTCATTGAGATAATTCTCACCGATAACATCTGTTAACTACAGGATGTTTCGGGAGAAATAGCAAATATTCAGGATATGTTAATAAAAACGAATTGCAATAAAAATGACATATAATGTGCCCAAACAAATGTAAAGCAACGGCAAATGAGAATATTTTGACTGAGTCCGTCGGTTCTTGGTAGATCATCATAATATTGACTTTTATTTAAATAACCAGTTTTTGGCTTACTTTAAAATTTGAAGATAACTTTTTAAGCCGAAAAGTGGTTAACTAAGTGGAAATGAAGTTGTAGAACATACACAAAATTATACTTTGAAGTCAGTATATTGTTGTTCTACCAAGAACCGATGGAAGAATTGGTGAAAATGTCTTTGTTTACATGTGCTCTCTTTGTTTGGCTTTCATATTAACAGATACACCTCTGTACTCAATAAAAATTGTACATACATTATATGGAACTTTTATTGCAATTTGTCTGTTGTACCACCTCCTAAAATATTTAAGACTGCTCTTTAGACAGTATTTATATATGAGTGGAATAACTATGTTCCTCTGAGCAGGAGCCAAGTACACATTTCTTTAACAAATTCTTGATTTGGCTCTGTTCGTCAGCTGGGCTTCCCACCACTCGTTTGTGCATGCACAAAGCATGTCCATACACGTGAGAATAGAATACATCCTATGCCATGTAGAAGCATTCGTATGTATGCATCTGGTGCAAGTGAACGCATCTACACGGTATGCGGCCACCGCAACCAGTGCATTGTGGGTAATCTTGTAAGCTCTCACTTCCTTTGTAGAACTGACTTATGCCTAAAAACTATTTTCATTATCATTGCTGTATGATACACCATACTGATTTCATACTACTTGTGGACAGTAAACAACCATATTGTGTGTGTGATGTAGCATTTCGTAAGTCATTCCTATCCATATGTTCACCATGTGGAAAGCATCAAAATAATAAAGTTGGAGAAACTTTTTTTCCCTTCTTTTTTAAATTTAGTGTTCTTGTTAAGTACAATTAGATGAATAGGACAAAAATAAACTTCAAATGAAATAAACATTAGAATGGAAAGGCTTGAACAGCTGTTAGAAAGCTATGCCAATGGATGATAGTTGTGTTAATTCAGTTCTTTTCTTTGCTGGATTCAAAGACTTAAGAAAATGCAATAGTTTGGTATGACATTGGAAAGCATGTAGGAGCAGAAATTTCTAATGTGTATAGAAGTGTACAGGCATTATCAATGTTTGAGTATCATATGCCTCATGATATACATCCTTATAACCTTATACAATTTTCTGTTTTTTTTTTTTTTTTTTTTTTTTTTTTCATTGCACTGATTGATCCTTTTTTGCTCTGAATTTGGTTGAGATATTTAATCACAAACATCCTAATTTTGAAATTTCATTTTATTTCTGTACCATTCCAGGAGAATTCTGTAACAACATGAAGCCTGTAAAAGGTCTTTATATGAAGTGTAAAAGTAGTGTATATAGCGTACACAAGTATTTGATGTTATTTCAATTTGTACGGGGGATGAGTTTTTAACACACCTTGTAAAACACTAAACATGCAATGTACTTGTTGCTGTTTCCTTAAAACCTTTTTTTTTTTTTCCTGTTCTTTCTTTTCCAGCGTGTTGAAAATGGTGATCTGAACTGGATTGTGCCTCAAAAATTTATCGCTTTCTGTGGTCCACATGCAAAGACAAAAATTGAAAATGGTATGTGTATTTTAAATATGTCTTTTTCGTAGTGCCGTGAAGAAGTATTTTTCATAAAGACTGTGTAGACAAGTGGGAGTAATCTTTAGAGCTCAAACATTTTGCTGTCTGAGATATATCATATTTACATCTGTGCTTAAAATGGCAAAAATACACCTGATGCAACCTTCACCCCCCTTCCCCACCTGTAAGTATTTCACAGCATGGTGGTTAAAGGTTGCTAAATCAAAATGCTGCTGATACTCAGGAAATACATATTTTGTTTGAATGAATATATTTGTAATTGTGGAAGTAGTAGGGGAACAAAAAAACTGTATATTTCCTTCGGTGTCAACCCTTAACGTCTTTCCAAAGTGTCACCAGCACCCAAATTAGACCAGCTATGGAAGCATTCAAGTCACATAAAAATCTTGTTGCAACCACTATGCTGATTTTTATATGTAAATCACCACTAACCAACTACTCAATGACATGAATGTCTGCTGCCAAACTTCTTGTGTGCTGAGGTAATTCACACAGTACTGCCAGTGCTTTGTTTAACTTTGTACACTCTCTAGTGGCCATTTTATGTTTGGTTGTGGGATATTTTGTGTTGTAGATAGCCTAAATCATGAAAATGGTAGAAAAAATTCAGGATTTATTTAATCCTGAATGTACATGGGAAGGAGATATGCCGTTTCCACCTACCCACTCAGTTGCATTAGATTTTCTGATGGGTGGTGGCCTCTGTCTGAGTAGAAAATTATTTTTCAGTGATTCATGGGCTCCCACTTAAACTTCAGACTCCTGGGAATTAAATTGCAAATGATTTTAATTGGGATGGCACATAGATAATATTGTATAGAAAGTGAACCAATGATTGCATTTTGTTGACTAAACACCTGGAATATGCAAAAATCCACTGTCTGCACTGTGTTTGTCTGTCCTCTTTCCTTGAATATTTCTGTGTGGTATGGCATTCTTTATGAGATAAGATTGACAGAGGACTCTGAAGCAGAAAAATACAAAGAAGGGCAGCTCATTTTGTATTATTAGGTAATGAGAAAGAAAGTGTCATGGATACACTACATTAACTGGGGTGCCAATAATTAAAACAAAGGATTTTTCACTGTGGTGAGATCAATTTAGGAAATTTCAATCTCCAACTTTCTCTGTGGGAGATTGTTGTGAACTACGCATGAATGCAATATGCCCCTTGTGATATTTGTTACAAGTTTTTTAGTGTTTAGAGCATGTTGGCCTGTCTTATTGCACAAATCAGTAAGGACGGGGTAGCAGTACACGGTACTGCCATTGGTATAGGCTTGACATTATTTGTTGTAGTTGTTGTTGTTGTTGAGAATGCCCCGGTATTGAGTTACGTGAAGGCCCTGTTGATATGGCCGTTTTGTTATCTTCCCCTAAAAAAAAGTAATACTGAAAACTGGAGCTACTGCAGCAGTCTCACACTGAGCTTCAATCTGATTACTTGTAGCTTGAGAAACCTCAAAGGGTTGGGTAATGTTCGTTGTCAACAAAGGATTTTTGCACTGAATTACCCATTGATACATTTCTTTGTCTGGATCTATATGAATAATGACATTGTGAAGCATAAAATCAGTGAAAGAAGTGTTGATACTGGTTAGTAATAAACTGACATCTGTGGCTAAGGCCGTGTCTTATTTTCTGACAAGGTTAAAATTCAAAACCAGCCATAATGATGTGCACATCGATGGTGATAATTCGGCCATCAACATTTCATCAAAAGAAAGTGATTGTTCCTGCAGTGGAGCTAGCTGGCACAACAGTTTAATTCTAAGAGACTCTCAAGAAAGGAACAAAGCTTTAGATGCATTTGTATCAGTGATGCTGATAAAGCCTTTTGTCATAATCCTCACTGTTTTCGACTACATTGTCATAAGACAGGAAAGGCAGTGGATATATTGAAGATACAGAAGCCTGCCGAGACAGTAAGTTTCGCACTTCCGTAATAGCGGCTCTATGAGCCTTTGAGTGATGAATACTTTGAGACATGATTATCTATTTTAATATGTGAAGGTCCCACTATGGTGCAAATTTTAAAGTATATTGTGATAGAACCCCAGCTCTTGGGTCAGCTACGTAAATGTATATACACAAATGAAACAAAACATTATGACTGCTACTGACCACAAGATTGAATACTGCATGGTGGCATTGTGGGCACATGATGTGCTAAAGAAATTATATGAGTGTAGCATAGATGAATGGGAAATCATTTTACCACACTGCAAATTAGGATATCCACAAATATAACTGACGTTGGTAAAGGGCAAATTGATGTTTCAAACCTGGGAATGAACATCTCATAAATGGCAAAGCTAGTCACAATGCAAAAATCATGTTCTAGTGATTTGAGGATCACAATAGTGAACACAGACTAATGTCTTAATCTTCAAATTCATCTGATCTGGAACACAGTGGAACACATTTGGTACAAAATTGTGTGCCAGCTCCACACCCTCAATCCACTGGCCTGTATTTGAGGGAATTGTGTGATCTGTGTAGATGTTTCGTGCCACATAACTCTGGTACCTACCAAGGTCTTGGGATTAGAAGTTCTTCTAATTTCAACTGATTCATATTGAGATCTTCTTGAATGTAGGACAGACCAGAAAACAAGAATACATAATACATACTTGCATGCTAATGTACCTTACACATGTCCCAAATGAAGAGGCCTTTGTGGATGTAGAAATGGTCAAAGAAAATAAATAAATATATTAGTTGTTAATATCTGAGCCATATTTACATCGAAAAGAACCTAATTTTTTAAACCAAATTTTGAATGTTCACTATACTTAGGTGCATATGATAATTCTTAGGCTGTTGTAAGACACATACTCATACAAAAATATAAGGGGGGGGGGGAACGTTTTATGCCACTTACTTGCAATGACAGAATTACTGCACAAGTTTTGTACAGAAGTCAGATTGTATGTAATATTAACATTATGTGATGTTATTAACAATGTATATGCATCAGTTAGTTCTGCTAAGAAATTCATTAATGGAGTTGAAAGAGTTGGCTACTAATAAATTATTTAGACTGTTAACAATAATACATTTCCTTGAGACAACATTGTCTCATTATACCAAAGGTGTTAAACATAAGGAGAGGCATTGAATTAAAATTTGTGCTGTGGCCAGGAATTGAACCTGGGATCTCCTACTTACTAGGTAGGCGCTTTAGACCTCTCAGCTAACACATGGAACATTGAGGCAGAATTAAAGTTTGTGGCGTGGAGGGAAACGTGCTATAAGACAGTCCATGTAGTCGCTTTGTCTGCAACGCTGTGTTAGCTGAGCAGTCTAAATACCTAACTAATAAGTAGGAAATCCCAGGTTTGACTCCTGGCCACACAAATTTTAATTCAATGCCTCTCCTTATGTTTAATTTCTTTAGACTCTTCTCAAACTGAACTTTATTATGAGTTTAACTTTTTATGGCTGCCGGCATGTTATTGAAAAAGTGCACTGCTGAATAGTGGACACCATTCTAGACCAAATTGAGCGACTTAATTTTTTTTTTTTTTTTTTTTTTTTTTTTTTTTTTTTTTTTTTTTTTTGTGAAAGTTATTTTTAGTATCGACTTCATGAACTAAGCTGTTGGGTGGAAAAAATGGTATATTTTTAATGACAAGTATCATTAAGAAGTAAATACATTGGTAAGCAATAGTTACTATCTCTGGTTCCTTAAACAACCCTCAGCAGAACAGTCTTGAGTTAATACCACATTCAATTCTTACTGCACATTTTTGGGCTTGTAAAACTTTAGGTTGGCAGAACAGAAAATGATCCCATATGACATACTGGAATGAAAGTAAACTAAGTGCACTAGCTTCTTCATTTGTGTATCACCTACATCTGACAAGGTTCACAGAACACACAGAGATATGTTTAAGCTCCCAGTTAAATTTATTATCAAGTCATAATCCCAAGAATTTGACACTGTCATCTTCCATTTGCTTGTCATCAAATGTTAGGCATATACTGGCAGAAACCTTTTCCAATTTCTGAACTGCATGACAGAATTGGTTAGGAAACCTTTATTAATGCCCTTGAAAATTTCACAATATATGCAAGAAAAAGTAATGCTCCTAAGATGCAACCTTGGGGAACACTATGCTTTCACTACATGGGGTACAGACAAGCAGTCTTGTGAACTATTGTTGAGCACATTTTCCGAACACTGCTTTGAGTAGCTAAATCATCAGCCCATGCATAATGTCGTCATGGCGGTAATGGTCACCAAAGTTAATAAATTGGTCAAGAAGGCTAGGAGAGTGTTCATGCTACAAATAGTAGATAATCAATTGTTAACACCCCACTTAAGGAATGAATAGACATCGTTTAGTTCCAGTATGGTGGACTTGGAGGAATTATGGTTAAAATTTAAATGCATTGTAAATAAAGCACTGGAAAAATTGCTGCCAACAAAGTGGATTGAGGATGGGAAATACCCAATGTGGCTTAATAATATTATTTGAAAAATGCTGAGAAAGCAAAGGCAGTTGCATTATCAATTAAAGAAAGGTCAAGCAAATCAAATCAGGTAATAATTAGTGAGATTTGTGTGTCTGTAAAAAGAGCATTGCACAAAGCATACAGTAACTACCACAGCCATACATTAGCAAAAGATTTTGCCAAGAATCTGAAAAAATTCTGATCCTATGGTTAATTTGGTAAGAGGATCAAAAGTATCTATCCAGTTACTAATTGATCATTCTGGGTTGGTGATAGAAGACAGCAAACTGAAGGCCGAAGTGTTAAATTTAAACATTTAAGAAATCATTCATGCAGGACAACCATGCAAACATACCTTTATTTGATGATTTCACAAACTCCCAAATGGAGGACATAGTAATAGGCACTGCCGGTGTAGAGAAACAGTTGAGAAATTTGAAAACAAATAAGTCACAAAGTCCAGATGTGATACCAAATCGGTTTTATAAGGATTACTCTGTGGCAAAAGAATGGACCTGAAAAATTACTGGCCAATATCATTAACATCATTTTTCTGTAGAATTCTTGAGCATATTCTCAGTTCTAATATAGTACATTTCCTTGAAACGGAAAAGCTTCTGCCCAAGCATCAGCACAGCTTTAGGAAGTATCGATCCTGCGAAACTCGGCTTGCTTTTTTCTCTCGTGACATCTTGCGTGCTATGGATGAAGGGCAACAGGCAGACTGCATATTTTTCGATTTTCGAAAGGCATTCCACACGGTGCCGCATTGCAGACTTCTTACAAAGGTACAAGCTTATGGAATAGGCACCCAAATATGTGAGTGGCTTGAAGACTACTTAAGAAATTGAACCCAGTACATTGTCCTCGATGGTAAGTGTTCATCGGAAACAAGCGTATCGTTGGGAATACCCCAAAGGAAGTGTGCTGGGACCATTATTATTCTCCATCTATATAAATTGTCTGATGGACATAGTGAGTGTCACTCTGTGGCTGTTTGCTGATGATGCTGTGGTGTACAAGAAGGTGTCGTTGAACGACTGTAGTAGGATGCAGGATGACTTGGACCAGATTTGGGGGTGGTGTGAGTAATGGCAGCTAGCTCTAAATGTAGGAAAATATAAGGTGATGCAGATGTGTAGGAGAATCAATCCCGTAATGTTTGAATACAGCATTAATATGGTGCTGCTTGACAGTCACATCAAATATCTGGGCATAATGCTGCACAGTGATAGGAAATGGAATGAGCATATTAAGGACAGTCATGGGGAAGGCGAATGGTTGGCTTTGGTTTATTCCGAAAATTTTTGGAAGGTGTGATTCATCTGTAAAGGAGACCACAAATAAAAAAACTTGTAGGACTCCGTCTTGAGTATTGTTAGTGTTTGGGATTCCCACCAGATCGGTTAAAGGAAGACATAGAAGCAATTCAGAGGCGGTCGGCTAAATTTATTACTGGTTGGTTCGATCAATGCACAAGTGTTACCAAGATACCTTGGGAACTCAAATGGGAGTTGCACGATGGAAGACGACGTTCTTTTCGAGAAACACTGTTAAGAAATTTAGAGAACTGGAATTTGAAGTGGACTGCAGATCGACTCTACTTCTTCCAACGTTCCGCATAAAGGCCTCAAAGATAAGATTAAGGCTCATACAGATGCATACAAGTATTGGTTTTTCTCTCATTATATATGGGATGGAACAGGAAAGCCAGTAACTAGTGGAGGTACTAGGTACCCTTCACTACACACCTGTGGGTGAATTGCGGCAAGGCCATCGTAATGATACTGGGCATTGGGGTGTGAAAAATCGGCTATTGCCGCCCCCCCCCCCCCTTTCCCAAATCTTGTCACCAAATTAATTTTTATGTTCCATTTCCTTTATTTAATACACAAGAGTACATAAACATTTGGCAAACTTTTTTTATGATATCATCTGTTTTGAAATCCACTTTTGATTTGATACTTTTTTTGCACCTTACATATTCATACAATTCGTCTGTAATCTTCCCATACTACGACGAAGGAACTATTACAGAAAAGTGTATCATGATGAGACTATCTGGTTCAAGCATCAATGAGGCTCACCTCCGTAAATTTTCATCGCTGTCTTCTGAACTTGCTGTTCCAGATGTAGCGCTTAGCAGAAACTATGTGCAACATCTACAGGTATAAGGACTGCAAGGTAATGGGATAACATTCTTTTCAATTTTCATAACTTAGTGCATTATATTATTGTAATACGAACGTAATGGGAACAACACAGAAAAAGATTAATGTGCTGCACCACTCTCACTCATTAGAAAGAACAGACATTTGCACAAATGTAATTATTTTCATGAATTAGTTCTTGTGTGTGTGTGTGTGTGTGTGTGTGTGTGTGTGTGTGTGTGTGTGTCATATAATTTCAGTTTTTTCCCCCTTTATTTTCCATTCTGGCTATTGGAAAGACACATGCTTACTTGCAAGGTTTCATATAATAAACAAAAAGTCTGATTCATCTGGATTCATTCGACATTTCATGCAATGTCCAGACCCCAGACAAAAGAAAGAATCCTGTGACAAAAAACTTCCGGTAACCTTGTATACAGTATACTTTGTTTCTCACACACTTTCATTTGCTTTATTTCCAAACGGATCAAATCCATTTCAAAGACCAAACTTAACACACATTTAAAAAGAAATTGATCATTTGTATTGTTTGTCACACAAGGTTTAGTCGTGTTAGTCTCTTTGGCTATGGAGTGTATTTGATTTAGTAAGTCAGTATGGGTGTCTGGTCTTTCTGACATGTTCGAAAAAACAGGCACAGTAAATTTGTTTTCATCACTGATCTACATGTGCAGGGGATTCTCTGTGTCAGCTTTGTTTTCTTGGTGATATGTCACTATTCCTCTTGTAGGTCGGTCCGGAGGTGATAAACGTTGGTAATAGGCCTTGATGTAACTGCTCTGTGTGATCCCAAAGCAGTTCAATAGGATTATGATTTTTTTTTTTTTTTTTTTTTTTGGGGGGGGTGTTATGACAGGTACACCATATTTTTCAGTTCCTTTTTTTCCCTGAATTTGCCAAATTCACTTTACAAAGTTTTGAAGTCTGTTTAGGATCTTTATCTTGCTGTAGAACACATCCCTTGCCAATCAGATGTCCACATGGCTTAGCATGTTACTGTAAAATGTGATTTCAATTCTTTTCTTCTCTGTTCCATTTATTTGCACAAGATCAACATTGGTGTAAAATTCTTTCAACTGGCAACCAGTGAACAAACTTGCATCGCTTTGTGGCAAAGACTTCAAATTTTGACTGGTCAATGTAAATCACATTTTTCCACTGATTTACTGCCCAACTTTCATACTATCTTGGCCAGTATAGTCTCTTCTTCCTATCAATAGCCATAAATAATGGTTTCTTAGCTGCTACACACTCATTAAAGTTTATTGCCTGAAGACATCTTCTCACAGATCTTACACTCACTGACTTTTCACTATTTAGGTTGAGTTCTACTGCTAAAATTGGCACTGTTTTGAAGCAATCAAGTTCACTGGGGCTACCATATAGTTGTCATTGCTTTTTTGAAGTGACTTTGGCATACTATTTAAAGGTCACTCCATATTCTGTCAAAGAAACACCACATGTCTGCAAGGTAAAATGGACACATCCCATGGAAGTATGTTCTTGACATGCTTTGTGCAACATAATAAGACTGGCTCAATGTAAATAAACTACTGTAGAATGTTTTTTTCCTGTTGAAAGTGCCTTTTCTTCACCTCATTATCTATGTTTACACTGAGCATTCACTGAACTTCACTCTTTGCTATCTCATGCATAACGGCATGCCTCTTTCTACCAGTAACCATATTTACAGATTTGTTGACGTTCTGTGAACTAGGAAAGATTACAAATACACTTCACGGGTTTGCCGCTGGAGGGTATTTTGCATCTCCCACAATATTTCATCGAGGCAACTGCTAGATATCTTCAGGTGGTGGTGGCTGCTGTCAATACTAAAAGACGCAACTGACGGTAATTGTGCGGTAGTGGCGGTATTTATCAGGGTGGGAGCAGAGAATATGCTTGCGTGAGAGACTGTTCAGTGTTGGTTGGCAATGTCGCTTCTGGTGCCCCCTGCTGGGAGCCGAGGAGGCGACTTCCGCGTGTGTGGTGTGGGCAATGACTATGCTGTCAGGTGCTTCTCTGCTGGAAATAGGAACTAGGTATCTGCGTTGCGCTGCATTCCTTTGTGTATCAGAATTTTTTCATTTCTCCTATTTTGCTTTGATTGCAACCAATGCTAGATTCCAGGCCGCACTCGTCTGAATACCTGCATCCCGGTTAATAAGATTGTCCGCTGTATGTATGTGTATGCCTCCTTGAAAATACTGTCCCAAAATGATGACACTGACAATAGAACTTCAGTTTTCTCATAACACATCAGATGACCTGGGTTCAGGAGTGCTCTGCTACCGCTGACTTAGTAGGTTGTCCTACGCTGACTTACTAGATTGTCCTACGTGTGTGTGGCATTGCTGTTCAGCACAGCACTCTTGCACAGTTTGACATGTCTGCCCTATATAAGATCTACCACACTGACGTGGTATTTTGTACGTGCTGCATTTTTGAAGGCCAAGGTCATCTTTGACTGAGCACAATAGATTCCTCAGTTTTGCTGGAGGACAAAAAAGACATTTGATGTCATGTCTCTTGAGGATTCGTTCTATTCTTGATGACACCACCAAAATATGGCAAGAACACCATTGCACTGGGTGCCTCTGTATCATCATTGACATCCTTTTGTTGGAATTGCTTCAATCGAAATGCATTGTGTATTTGTTGCTCAAAATAACCTTTCTGATGAAATACAGTTCTTAGGTGTTGTAGTTCACCTAGCAAACTCTGTCGGTGTCTGAGACCATATGTGTCCTGTGTATCAAAGAGAGTAAGACAGTACCGCATTGTGCAGGATAACTTGTGGCCTACAAACTTAACTCTGTGTGTGTCGCTTTGCGGTAGACACTGCGACCCAGAATACTATTGGGTTTTCTTTTTACCGTATCATCCATGAATGGTAAACTTCCATCTCTTTCCACCTCCATGGTGAACTGCATATTTAGATGGAGCGAGTTCATATGCTGAAGAAACATGAGTAATGTCTCTATTCTGCGGTGCCACACTAAAAATGTGCCGTGTACATACTTCCAGAAACAGGAAGTTTGCAGACATGCTGCCTGTAGTGCTTTTTCCTCAAAGTCTTCCATAAAATACTTGGCCACCATGGGAGATAGAGGACTCCCCGTGCCGACGCCATCCACTTGTTCAAAATACTGCTATTTGAATGAGAAGTATGTTGAGGTAAGCACATGCTCGAATAAATGCCACGATGTCTTTCTCAAACATACTGCTGATAAGCTGTAGTGACTCCTGTAAAGGTACTTTTGTAAATAGAGATATGTTGTCGAAGCTGACCAAGAGATCTGTTGATTGTAGTTTGCGTCCTCAGGAGTTGTATGAAGTCTTCTGAATTTTGGATGTGGTGTTCGCATTTGCCTACAAGTGGTCCCAATTTAGAAGCGAGATATTTAGCCAAGAAATAAGTAGGCGCCCCAATGTTGCTCACAATCTGACGAAATATTACACTAAAACATCACAATACAGTATTGGCGGCATGCAATGTTTGGACCTGAACATTGTAACACAAAGTTACATTTTGAACAATTTAATTTTGAAACATGGAACACTATTCTTGAATGTTATGTTGAGTATTTCATCGGGGGAAAATATATATCTAATTCGTATCCAAATCTGATACCTAACTTTTCTGTCTTACTTTTCACTGATCCTTTCTACAGTGCGGCTGCACACTAGGCTTGAACTCTTAGGCTGAGTGATAATGGGTAGGGGCACTAACATCAGTAGTTCTTGGGTATGTTGGAAATTTTGGTCTGGCAGGAGATGTGTCAGGGTAGTTGGTGGGTTTAGTGGGCAGCGCAACTACTTAGAAAGATGGAATATGGGTTCAAATTGCGGCCCAGCACAAATGTTCATGGTTCCCCTTTTATTTACTTCAAAACCCAGTGGCAGCTTAAGTTGAAAATTGTTTTGCTTTATTAAAGGCAGAGGTCAGAATTGAGTTAAAATTAGATGCAAATTGTTTGAATTTTAAGTATTTTCTGAATACTAATATAGGATCCAAATTGTCTAGTTCTGTACAATACAGTATCAACTACAAGTGGTAATGTAGTATTATATCCAGATTAATTATCTGCCAGTAGTATTAAGACTTTATGCAGAAGTTGATCTGAAAAGTAAAAAGTAAGATTTAAAATCTATTTCTCTTGACAATTCAAAAATCTGCACATTCTGAAATTTTTTCCAGATATTTTACTCTCCTAATCTGACAAGTCTTGGACATGAAAAAACACTTCCCTATTACAGCAATGTAAATTATAACCCATAATTGCAAGTTACAACAAATTGTGATGCACCTCTTTTTCCACGATTAGGAAAAGTAATGACATAGTGTCTGATTAGGCCTTGAGTCCGTCAGCCAACAGCCTGCATGATTTCTGTAATTTTCATTTGTATAGAATGCAACAGTGGCTAAATAGTTATGCTACAAATAAAAACAATAATTAAAGAAACAGCTTTCATAGCAACCATATAAACATCAGAATGGCTACTCTCAAAATAAAGGAATGAGTTGTCAGAAATTCCCCTGGCTTCTCTCTTCTGTCTTGTCCAACAGAGGCGGCAGACCCGCCACTGCTACTGCCTGGTACTGCTCCGCAGAAGTGCCACCATGTACAGCTCCACTTACACTTGCCCATCGAAAGTTGAAATGTGCCAAAAGCTCCAGGTGTATTTGTAAATATCGGTGACTACATTTTTACAAAATATAATGAATGTTTGTTCAGTAATTTTCAAAACTAACTGCACATGGTATAAGGCAATTGCCAAGTGAAATGTGTGTAAGTACTTACGGAATCAGACTGCTAGGGTCATTGGTGCGTACTCTTATACATCACTAGCTTACACAAACTTATTCCAAAGACAACAGAAACACCCTGTCCAAGGTAGGACTCGAAACTTCGGTGAGAATGACCGCTCCCTCCATGACAACATGGCGCCTTAGGCCACGTGGCGATGCTGGTGTGGTACCCACTTTGGCACCCTTTGGCACCCCCTGGTAAAGATGACTCTGGATTGTGGAGTATGGATGTAGATGTAGACACTAAATCTAGGCTCTACTTACATACTCCGCAATTTGCCACAAGGTGCGTGGCGGAGGTTACACTGTACCACTACTAGGCATTTCCTTTCCTATTCCATTCCCAAATAGTACAAGGAAAAAAAGTGTCTATATGCCTCTGTAAAAGTGCTAATTTTTTGTATCTTCTCTTTGTGATCTTTACACAAAACGTAAGTAGCAGCAGCAAGATTGTTCTGCAGTCAGCTTCAAAATCCAACCCTCTAAATTTCCTCAACAAATTTTATTGAAAAGAAAGTCGTCGTTCCTCCAGTGATTCCCATTTGAATTCCTGGAGCATTTCTGTGATATTCGCGCATTGGTCGACACTACCAGTAATGAACCTAGCTGCTTGCCTGTGAACTGCTTCCATATCTTCCTTTAAACTGATATGCTGCGGGTCCCAAACACTTGAGCAATACTCAAGATGTGGTGATACAAGCTTTTTATATGTGTACAGATGAAGTACATCTTCTCGAAATTCTCCCAATAAAACGAAGTTGGCTATCTGCCTTACTCACAACTGTCCTCATATGTTCGTTCCATTTGATATCGCTTTGCAATGTTACGCCTACATATGCTGTATTCGAACATTATGGGATTGTTTTTCCTACTCATGTGCATCGCCTTCCATTTTCTACATTTAAAGCTAGCTGCCATTCTTCACACCAACTAGAAATTTTGTCTAACTCATCCTGTATGCTATTACAGTCAATTAATGATGACACCCTCCCATACACCATAGCATCATCAGCAAACAGCTGCAAATTACAAGTTACTCCGGCCATCAGATCATTTATATAGGTGGACGGACCTATCACACTCCCCTGAGGCATGCCTGTCGATACACTCATCTTTGAAGAAGACTCGCCATCGAGAACAACATACTGCATTCTATTACTTAGGCCGTCTTCCAGCTAGTCACAAATCTGTGAACCTATTCCATATGCTTGTATCTTCGTTAGCAGTTTGCCTTGTGGCACTGTGTCAAATGCCTTTTTGAAATAGAGAAAAACACAATCCGCCTGTTGCCCTTAATGCATGGCTCACAAGATGTGCTGTGAGAAAAGGGCAAGCTGAGTTTCACATGACCTATGTTTCTTAAATCCATGCTGATTCATAGAAAGAAGCTTATCCAGCTTGAGAAAATTTAATATATTCGAACTGAGAATATGCTCCAAAATTCTACAGTAAACTGAAATCAACGATATTGGCCTGTATGTGGGTCAGTTCTTTTACCTTTCTCATAAACTGGAGTCACCTGCGCTTTTTTCCAATCACCAGGAACTTTGTGCTGAATTAAAAGTTCACATTAAATGCAAGCTAAGTAAGTGGCCAGTGCCACAGAACACTCTTTGTAAAGCCGAACTGGTATTCTATCCAGACTTTTTTGTATTCAGCTCTCTCGGCTGCTTCTCTATACCAGAAATACGTGTTACTAGTTCCTGGCAGAGGTCTCCACCTGAGGGGCTCAGCATTAATTTACTGAGTACAGGCTTGGCGAACTCGGGGTCCCGAGTTGTGGACTGTGTCACGCCAACAGTCCACCACACCGTAAACGCTGTGCATGTTTAAACAATCACCGTATGGCGCGAACATTGTATGTCTCAGAGCCTGGGGATCTTGGCTCAATCGCCCGGGTTGCGAGGATGGTACAGACCTTAAAAAAAATTACCCTCAATTTTAAGGTATGCTACGTGCCGAGGAGATGCATGGCTGTTGAGGTTGAACAGTTGTTAGCGACCAACCTCTGGGGAACCTGCGGCACCTAAGTTGTATTAGGCTTACCCAGGCAAGTGGAGCTCTGCCTTGGTGGACGTATATTTCCCTAGCTGCTCATGGGCACATGATGAAATGAGCTAAAACTGGTGTTGGTGGACGCCAAACCACCGTCTCAAAGCGTGGCAAGATCGACTTTAATGCGGAGAAATGGAAAAACTGGATAACACTCATCTAAAGTATCCCTCTACTTCCCATCACAACAGTGGCATTCATTTAATTCGTTTGTCAAAGAGAATGAAGACATGAAGTAAAGTAACTTGAGCCATATCTTCTGTGGTTCACTGGTAAAGGGTCGAACTACAAAGTTCTTGGGTTCGATCCCTGGTCATTGCCAAGATTTTTCCCTGTCACGTAGGACTATTTCACTTCTAGAAACATTCGTGAATGTGAAAAACACTGAGTTACAGCTCAGTTATGAATCCACATTTATCTGTAGGTCCCCATGTAAGTGACTGAGTTATTCAATTCAAAGGGTCTCAACAGGACCATAGTGTGGCAAAGCGGTGTGGTGTTCAAACCAAACTTTGGATTGTTGCCTGCTTTGCAACATTGGTTAACTGAAACCACCTTCATTTTTACACTTCCTCGCTGTTGGAGTTATCCTCTGACAAATCCCCTGACAAATAAACAAATAAATTATCCCTCTGCATCTGAAAACAACCAAGAGAACTATGTATTGCAATTATAAAATGTTGATCCAGAATTGTCATGCTTCCTGACAAAGATATCAGTACAGTTCGGTAGGTTATACACTCCCTAGTAAAGATCAGCAGCGTTTTTTATTTTATTTATCAAAGTTATTGAGTTAGTGTTGGCAAGAATTCAGGCAACAGATGTTTTCATATTGCCTTTGATGTGAAGCCACAAATCAACAATTAACTGAAAGTGAAAACAATAAAAAATGGTTATTTCAGTTTCTGCTTTGGTTGTTGCTATTATTCTTAAAGAGAATCAGTTCATTTCCCACATCGGTATTTAATACGAATCACAGGAATGTATAATATTTGTTGCAACAGCCTGCAAAGGAACATATGACAGCCAAATATTAAATGTGAATATCAATAAAGAAAAAGAACCTTGTTAATATTACTAAATACCTCGTGACCTGGTGATATCATTGTGACAAACCACTTTGCATATCAAGAACTGCAAGCTACAACAGGTCATGGCTCAAGGTGTGTATTTTATTTGCATTTCTTATACTCATGATTTCCTTTGTATTGCGGTAAGAAAATGGCACTTATTTAATCTGTGAATTTAATTCTTCACCTATCGGTTAAAGTATACTTCATAGGTACTACGGAATTACTTTTACAAATTATCACTTGCTAAATCTTCCGTGAAACACGCCATAGAATTACTTTTGTGGGGTAGTGGACACTCTTGAGTCCGTATCAGTTGCAGACATGCAAATACCGGAGATACTCAAATGGCAAAGGATTAGACATACTTGTTTCTCACACAGCACGGCACGCAGTGGTCATGCACTCGGGCCCATCGTACCCGACCATACCTACAAATACCCGAGGCACCAGACTCGGCGGCTCAGGTGGTTGCTAGCAGGGTGCACTGCTGTGTTCAGCATCAAGGCCAACACGGCGGGTTGCCCAGTTATTGGTGTAATTGACCATTCCTGCCCAATGTAGAGATCTGGTTCCTACAGCT
Organism: Locusta migratoria; assembly: GCA_026315105.1. Classification (NCBI taxonomy): domain Eukaryota; kingdom Metazoa; phylum Arthropoda; class Insecta; order Orthoptera; family Acrididae; genus Locusta; species Locusta migratoria. The sequence continues at coordinate 74,210,448 of CM048755.1, read as the reverse complement.
GGCATCATATTAGAAGGCACTTCCGCGCTTAGAGGTGGAGTATACAGGAAGCGTGGAGGGGAGGAGCTATGGCCGAGCGCAAACAGTTGCACCTGAGGGAAAACATTGCGTAACTCGTGGCCAGCCATGCACCTATAGAATGAACATTATTGGCTGTCATTGCGGTAATGGAGGGGGATGCGCAAAACGGCTGAAAACTGGGCCGCCTTCGTAGATGATGCCAACTATAGTTAGTTGATCCCTAATAGTTTGGTACACGTCTCTTTCTTATTGACACCCTTTGTTTTATCTGAGGTATAGTATTTAAACCATTTTACAACATTTACCATAAAGGATATTGTGATTTACACTGTCAAATGCCTGTGGCAGATCACAAAATATACCAATAGCCTGTAATTCATTGTCTTATAAATAAATTACATTCTCACTGTGTATCGAAATGCTTTAGAAATCGGAATTGTGACATGGATAATATTTTATCAATTAATAAGATGACCGTATATTAACTTTTCTAAATTTTTTGAGCATGCCGGCAAATGTCAAATTTGTTTTGAAGTTTTATGGTAGACCTATTACTTTATCCCCGTTCTTATACAAAATCCTAACTTCAGCATATTTCAACCATTCAGAAAATGTTCCACAGTTAAAAGACTGGTTAGGAAATTGACATTCTGTAGCCTATGCAAGTCCATCGAGAGGAAACAGTGGGCTGCTCACAGAGGGAGCGATTCTTCTTCATGATAACATCTCGAGGATCACACAAAGTGTACTTGCCAAGTTCAAGTGAGAGCAGGTACACCTTCCCTCGGTCTGGACATGTCGCCCTGTGACTTCCAGCTGTTTGGTCTGCTTAGGACAGACCAGCACGACATTTGAAACATGATATAAGGAACACAGACAATCGTGGAAATATAGCAACGCCTTTCAACATTTGCACAACAGCTTAGGCAAGAAAACCCAATATCCTTCCACAATGGAAACTGACATGAAAATAGTCAGGTTTAGCAACAAGGAATATCTTCTAACCCTCAAAGAGAATTTCTAAATTCGAAAAGCATAATTATTGATAAAGTAAACATCAGCAACCAAACACTATTTAAACTAATAAAATACATAGTAAACAAAGATAAACCTCCAACCACCCTCAAACCCACTGCATAATATTGCCACATAAGAAAGCAAAACCCCCTAGACACACACACACACACACACACACACACACACACACACTCACACATTTTAGCAGATACCTATTTTGACACAAACAAAACAAGAACACATCTCACAGTGCGAACCAAAGACTGAGTTGGTGCAGTGGTGAGATACTGGGAGGATGGTGGTTCAAATCCACCTCCGACCTTCCAGATTTAGGTTTTCCGTGATTTCCCTAAATCACTGCAGGCAAATGTCGGGATGGTTCCTTTCAAAGGCACGGCTGATTTCCTTCGCCATCCTTACCCAAAACTTCGAGCATTAGCTCCATCTCTAATGACCAAGCTGTCGACGGGATGTTAAACCCTAAGCTTCCTTCCTTGAACCAAGGAACTTATAGGCAAATAACACCACAATAAACAACAACAACAACAACAAAAATTACAAGCACAACCTGCCAGGCTTCAGAAATCACGAGTTTCCAACACCTTTTATAAAAAAGAAGTGTAATGAAAATAGTGATTTACTATTTATATAAATGATGCAGTATTTCAACATATTGTTACGTTGCAAACTGCAGGTGGTACGGAATTCAGAGGCTGGTCGTTAATAGAACACAACATTTTACACTTACAACACACTGTCTCCTGCTTGGAGTGCTCCACTATTAATACATAGAAAGAATTTTCTGGAACTTACAAGTACATCAAACAGAAGAAACATGTAGAACATTCTAGAAATAGTAAATACAAACAATTTTTTTTCTGCTCGTGGCGGGATTTGACTGAGGACCGCAAGCACAGTGATCTGCAATGCTAACCACTGCACCATGCATTCCATCGGAAGAATCGTGGCTATATGATCAATAAATCAATGATTTGGGTTTCACAAACACCTTTCGAACACATCTGGTAAATGTAACTATTTTTAATAAAATTCCAAATGATACTAATTTTCTCAATAATTCGATTCTATTTCACATCATCAGTCTTCCACAAGAGGTTGGATTTGAACATGAAATGCAAAATTTGTAATGCACAACATTAACCATTACGCTACCAGTAGGCTAAAAATTTCTTGAGCAGATGAACTCCACAGATATAGACAGTGTCAAACTTAGTTATTTTTCTTCAAAAATATTTAATGTTGACACCTACGAGAAAGTATTTGTCATCATATTTTAAGCTTTATTTAACATCCCAAGTTGAGATTTAACCTGATAGGTTTCTTTGTAACCAATCAGCATGAGAAAAACACATACTGATGTGTGAAAAGTGACCAGACTGCAAGATTTATGTATACATAAGAATCAATCTGAATCCAAACTGTTACTACGTAGTTGTGCACTTAACATGTAATTTTTACAGTGGCCACTGATAACAAAATTAAATTAAAAATTCGATGTTTTTGCTTTAAAAAATAATAATTAAAAAACACCCAAAGATTGACTCTAAGATGTAATTCTTATTTACACATACTTATTGTGTATAAGAAGTTGTTTCTTCAGGCTAGATGCAATCTGTTTATACAAGCAAGCAACAGTTTGGTTTAAATGTAGGTATATTTTACTTTAAATGCAGTTTTCACATTTGTTATTTCTTGCACACAAATAGCTGGATTCTTTTCGAAGAACCAAGATACTGCAAATGCATCAACTTTCAGAAGGTTTTTCACTATTAGACTTCACAAAATTCTTTTCCATTCCTACATAAAAGTCGTAATGTGTTTTCCACCACACTAAAAAAATAAAAATTATACACAGAAAAATTAGGGAGAAATCTAGTAGCTTTTGCAAACACTGCTGTAAAACACACACACACACACACACACACACACACACACACACACACACACACACACACACACACACACACTTCCTCATGTCATGTAATGTCACAAGGGCTTCAGCCAATGGCAGTGTGTTTTCGATCACTTTACCTTACCTTTAAATTTAATGATTTTTAAGCCTAAATTTAAGAAAAATAACATGTTTTGTAAGAATAATGACCAAAAATGCTATTTGAATGTTATTATCATTCAGAATAACAACAATTAGAACCATATTCTTAACACAGGAAAATAGTCTTTTATAGTGGTAGTCATAACGATGTTTCTCATTAATGTACATTTTATTCTTTTGACATGGAAAACCAATGTATTGACAACCCATTATGATATATCAATCAAATGTATCTTTAAATGGTAAGCCGCGGTGGAGTAGCCGAGCGGTCTAAAGCGACTCGCTGCGGAGCGCGCAGTTGCTCGCCGTGGAGGTTTGAGTCCTCCCTGGGGCATGGGTGTGTGTGTTTTTCCTTAGGTTAGTTTATCTAGGTTTAAGTAGTTTGTAAGCTACGGACTGATGACCACGCAGTTCGGTCCGATAGAATTTACAAACATTTGAACATTTTTTTTAAATGGTAAGATTCTTGTCTAAGAATGGATCTCTCTCTCTCTCTCTCTCTCTCTCTCTCTCTCTCTCTCTCTCTCTCTCTCTCTCTCTCTGTGTGTGTGTGTGTGTGTGTGTGTGTGTGTGTGTGTGCGCGTGAGGGGAGAGAGAATCAAAAATACTATGTTGCTTTTTGATATATATATTTTAAATATATTTGCAGGTTATCCCCTCCATTCACCAGAGACATATTTTGCGTATTTCCGTCAAAACAATGTGAGCACAATTGTAAGATTGAACAAGAAAATTTATGATGCATCTAGATTTACCGATGCTGGATTTGAACACAAAGACCTGTTCTTCATTGATGGAAGCACACCAAGTGATCAGATATTAAGACAGTTTCTACACATTTCAGAGAATGCTTCAGGTGCTGTTGCTGTTCATTGCAAAGGTGAGTTCTGTGAAATGTTATAACACAGTATGGTTTTTGTAGCAAGATTTGTCAATGAATTTCAAAGGTACTATTTTGATTTTTAATAAAAATAGTGTTGGTTTTTGTTCTTGTAATTTTTTCATTTCTAGATATTATTGTGTTCTAATATAACTTCTTTACAGTGGCAGGTGTTTAGAGGAACTGGGTATTTCACTCAGTTCATTCTATCTGTAAATTATATTGTCACAAAAATGAAATAGTACTGTAATACAAAAGTGCAGTTCTGGCATTGATACTTAGATCCAAAATGAGCTAACCATTCCATTTGCTGAATTGTTTGCCATTAAAGACAGTTATCAATGAGATTACAAAGAGAGATTGGTCAGTTGTCTGTTAAACAGGTAGATAACTTTTCATAACTTCATTGACATGTTCATTGTGTGTGGTGCTGTTACAACACAATTCTTCAGTTACACAGTGCCATTGTGTTATATTTAAGTTAACCTTTGTAATGGTGATTGTCTTTGTGAATATGTAAACAAGAAACAGATGTACAAAATACTGTGTGTATCGTAACAACACATTTAATTTTTTGGGCCATTACACACATGGAAACTTGCAGAAATCAAATAGCTCTCCATTAAATTAACCCACAGAAAAATTCAAAGATAGCTTCTAGACATCTTGCATAATTAATGGGATGTGCTAGTTTGCTCATTGGAGGTGGCTACGTTCACACACACACACACACACACACACACACACCTCAGTAAGACAATGCTAAGTGTAGTACTGGTCTTAAAACAAGCCTTCCTCTTCATGACATCTTCTTCCTTAAATATTAGGTGTCTAGATTGTTGTGACCAACTGCAGTGAACTGTTGACACTTCTACTGTTTTCTGTAAATCCTCGTAAGAGGTTAATTATGTCACCTTATGCTCATAATATGCTTATTTACTCATGAATTACAGTAATTTTGTGTGTGTGTGTGTGTGTGTGTGTGTGTGTGTGTGTGTGTGTGTGTGTGTGTTTGTAACTGAAATGAAATTAAGATAATTTGAAAGCCCACTAAAATGTTCAATTTGAGTCGTCTGATACCTCCGACATCAATTTACACACTGCTTTCGTGGAATTCACTAACCGTGTTATAGTGTTTGGACATTCATGTTTCAAAAATGGCCTAGAAATATTGCATAATAGCATGCTGTACAAATACATCTGTAAAAACTCAAGACTCTCTCTCTCTCTCTCTCTCTCTCTCTCTCTCTCTCTCTCTCTCTCTCTCTCTCTCTCTCTCTCTCTCTTTGCATGTTCCAAGTTCTTAGAAGATGTGTGAAATGTGGTTGAATCTCACTTGTAGAGTTCCAAATGAGGTGGCAGTCACTTAATGCATTTATTTATGTGAGGATCGTTTTGATTGGAGAAAATATTCCATGTTGTAATTATTACTCTATTAAATATTGTACTCAGCAACTGTAAAAGTGTAAAATCTTATTATGTACAGATTAGTGACCTGATACATTCGCAAAACAGCTGTTCATGATATGACTTGCTGACAATTCATGTTCAAACCATTTGAGTACCAGCTTTTTCTGCCTGAAACCACTATTTTATTAATTATTTTGGAAGTCCAGTGGCTTTTGTGTTAAACCACCGATGCTAACACAAAGCAGAGACATCTAGTGATACTGGTAAATATCCAGAAAAAAAAACAATGGGGTCATAGGTAGTGGAGTAATTGACTCAGAAACTGGTGAACAAAAACCATAAGATTAACTTTGACAGTTGTTTCACCTCTGTTAGCCTAATGAAAACTCTTCATGATCATGGACTGTATGCTTGTCTGACGATAAAGTGAGGTCCAAGGACTTGGCCAAATAGTAGAAAACTGAAAAATATTTTCATCATGAAGAATATGACTACAGATGCACAGGAGGCGGCATGTCGGCATTGATATGGAAGGACAGGAAGAGAATTTTATTTCTGTCTCATTTTCATGATCCACGACAGACGTCAGTGTCTCAAAAAAAAAGGGGGGGGGGTCAGTAAATTAGATTTCATGTTCCGTACTTGTGAAACAATACACCATACATCTGGGATACATTGATAAAGCAGACATGCTGATAGGAAAAGCAAGATTGTGATTTGGAATTTTTTGGCATATGCTAGATTTCTCCATTATAAATTCATTTCCGTGGTTCATGGACTTAAAAGGGATAGTCACTTTCTAATGTAGTTGGTGAAAGTACAAATTTCATGTTGGTTATTAGTTTTAATATTTACATCAGTAATGTGATACAACAATATGCCATTGCCACACCAACAATTTGCGTCCCAAAAATGCCTTTTGAGAGCATTTTTAATAAAATATGAAATGCTTATTTTGTTAATATTTCCTTTCTTCTGTAACAGAGAGAGAGAGAGAGAGAGAGAGAGAGAGAGAGAGAGAGAGAAAAAATACATAGAATACACAGTTGAAAATTTCAAAGCTAAGTCACTACAAAGTCATTGTCTTCTTTTTCTTATGCTTTACCACACACACACATGGAGTCTTGTTGTTAACTAGTAAATTTAATTTTAGGGGTTGCTTGATGCCCTTCCTGTTTCCACCCCAGCCCCCTCTTTTCTTGCTCCTGCCCAAGGGATGAGATATGTGCATCCCAACTGTGTGTGTATGTAATTTTATACATGTGAAAGTGTGTGACAGGTTTTCTAAATGTTTGTGAATTGTGTAACTGAGTTGGGTATTCACTTGTTGGAATGTGGAAAACCATCTAAAAACCACATCCAGGCTAGTCAGCACATATCATTAATCCACTAGGCACATTTGAACCAGATTGTTTGTACACCCCCAGTCTCGGAAAATGGTGCCTTGAACCACACGGCTAACCGGGCGCAATTCTGTTGCACTATAAAGTAACTCTTCCTCTCAGAGGGCTCAGCATTTGGTCACTGAGTATGGGCTTGGCTAACCTGGGGTCTCTATGCTGGAGACCGGTAAGCACCACCAGTCCCTGAAAACTGTAACCTCTGGGCACACTTCAGCAAACACTGTGAGGTGCGGCAGTGGAATGGGTATTTTGGTTTGGAACGGGTATTTTGGTTTGACCATCTGGGTCACGAGGAACGAAATACCACTATAAAAAACCCTTCAATCTTAAGGCCTCACCTCAGTTGTATAAGGCTTACCTACTCATGTGGGGCTCTGTATCGGTGGGCATTTATTTTACGAACTGTTCGTGGGATGGGAATATGGATCTTTCCTACTTTTTTTTTTTACCACCATCCCAGTGGGATGGGTGTATCATGGGGGACCACCAACACCCATTCAGAAACAGGGCTCAGGTATCCGTCCTCCGGTTATGGGAGTTAATAAGAAAAGTAATGTACAGAGTAACAGAATACATGCTGCTATGTATTTCTAGTGATTGAGAGGTAGGAAGGTACTTTTTGAAAAGGTTTCTTTTTCTACATTCAAAATGGTTTAGTGGGTCTAGCAGGCAACTTCATATCTGTAAAAGTGGCTGCGAAATGTTACGCTATTGGTTGAGACTGGTAACTCCTTACAAAAGCTGCATGCCTTGGCGAAAGTGAAATCCACAATACCTAAATTATAGTGTTTGATGCCTCTACTCAAATGGAGGTTGCTGCTGTTGGCACTAAAAGTTGCTTATGCCAGTGCACCTGCAAGGTGGTAGTGTGTTCAGTACCCATAGCCCCTCCTCCTCCCCCCAAGACCCCTGAAAAATCTATGTGCCCACTATCTCTGATCTTTGTAGATCCCTTGGTCCCTCAGACTGCAGAGCCTGCAGGATCATCTCCTACAGCTACCACCACACCTACTGTAGCTTCCTTCAATCCATCCAAGGCTCAAAAAAAAAAGGGGGGGGGGGTTTCCAAAGCACAGCTCCCACCACATGTGAAACCAGACAGTAAGTTGTCAGAATCTTATCATTATCACTATACCCAATGCATCATCCCCTCCAGACTCATGGAGCTGGATGGAAATCGAGGGGCTCTTCTTGTGCAATGACTGTGTCCTGACCTTGGTAGAAAGAGAAGGGGAAAGTGCAATTTCTGTGATAAATTGCTCCCATACGCCAGTGGAACTTTCAAGGATTCAGGACACATTGGAGGATCTATGACTACTCGCTCTGGGTACAATCATATGGATTTGTCTCCAGGAGAAAAATTTCGAATTGTCTGATAACCCTGAGTTATGTGGGTATGTTCTCTGCTGAAAGGATGACATCAGTGGAGAGAAACAGAGAGGGAGCTAAAGGCAGATTGGCTATTTTCGTTAACACAGCCTACCAGTCCTTGTCCCTTTGATTGACGGTATGCTCTATCTACCCCACACAACACACTTGATCAGGAGGCTATCGCTGAACTTACGGCCCATTCCTCTTATGTGGTGATTTTGATGCACACGGTGTTCTATAGCTACCTGTCCCAGGGGTAGAGTTGTCGAGATGCTTCTCATGTCCTCTAGTGCGCAGGTCAGAGCACACGCATATGCACTGCAACGGGGTTGTTCTCTGCCATCAATCTTTCGCTTTGCTCCTTAGCCCTTGCCCACACTACTCATTGGCGAAGTGGTCTTGATCTTCAGGGAAGTGATCACTTCCCAATCTTTATCAATCAGCCGGATGGAATGGAGCCTGTAAGACAACCACCAGGGTGCTCCCTAGAGCCGACTTCACACTTCACAGCCAACTTGCTGAGTTTGAGGACTGTGTCAGTTTCCAGGAGTGGGTGGATCACATGACCCAAATGATCAACAGTGCCACTGCAGAATCCACTCTATAGTCTCCAAGTCGACCAAAAAGGCAATAAGGAGGTGTGCAGCTCTGCGTAGGTTCAAAAGCTGGCCAACTGCTGGGAATCTCACAGCCTTTCGTGTGTTGAGCGCAAACTGTCACCAAACAATACTAGAGAGGAAGAAATGATCACGGCAACAGCTCCTGAATACCATTAATTGTTCCACCAAAAGTTCACAAATATGGGGCACCATCAGGAGGATACCTGGGAGAGGAGGAAGGCATCCAGTGGCTACTGTAATGGGAAATGGCACTGTACAGGCCAACCCAAGAATCATTATCCAGACTATGGTGGAATATTTCACCACAGTCACTTCCAGTACCTATCAGGCCTGAACTAAAGGTCCACCACTGATGATGGGTACGATTTTTCTTTGTGGGATCTCAATTCTGCATTATCTGCCACCTGTGGCACATGTCCTGGTCATGATAGGATACATTGCAGTATGCTACAGCACCTTACAGACTGAAACAAAGAAATCTTCCTCACCCGTTTTTATGAGATTTGGCTGCTGGGTTACTTCCCCCATTCATGGCATGAAGAAATTTTAAATCCTGGAAATTAATCCACTAGCCCGAGTAGTTATTGTTGTGTTGCCGTCACTATCTTTGAGGGGAAAGGCCTTCAAACAGATGGACAACCACCGCCTCGTCTGGATGCTGGAATTGAGCCAGCTTCTTAGTCACTTTCAATGAGGGTTCAGGAGACATCGACCCACCTTCGATATCTTGGCCTTCCTGGAGGCGGTTATACAACAAGCTTTCCTGGAAAGGCATCACCTTTTAGGTGTATTTTGTTATTTTGAGAAGGCCTATTATACTACTTGGAGGCATCTTATATTCTGGCCGTTCCACGACTTGGATTTTTGTCGATGGCTTTCCATTTTGATTCAGTTCTTTCTTTCTCCAAACTATTTTAGATACCGCGTCAGTAACTCCCTTTCTGATCACTTTGAGCAGAACGGTGTTCCTTAGGGTAGGGTTTTAAGTGTGACTGTCTTTACCATAGACGTAACAGTATTAATCCATTGTTCAAAGTGCTGTCCAGTGTTCCTTTGTCTGTTGATGACTTCTGTCTTTTGATTTTCTTCCAACCTTGCAATGACAACACATTAGTTGCAACTATTATACAGTTGGATGAATGAGCAGAGAAGACTGGTTTTAATTTTTCAACTGAGAAGTCTGTGTGTGTTCTTTTTAACCATCCTTATTCCATTTTAAACTATCCTGAACTGTGACTGTGGGATGCCATTCTAAATATTAGTAATACCATGAGGTTTCTGGGCCTCACATATAACACCAAACTTTCGTTGTTGGCACACCTGAAAGATTTGAAAAGACGGTTTTCAAATCATTCTGTATTTGAAAATGAAATACCTACACACCATGGGGAGTTGCGATCTCAGCTTGATTTTGGGTGCACAGTGTATGGGTTTGCATGACCTTCCTATTTAAAGATGTTGGACACAGTACACCATGAAGGAATTTGGCTGGCCACTTGAGTGTTCAGAACAAGCTTCATACCAAGTATCTTTACTGAGTTGCCACTATACACCAGACAACAGTTACTCATGATGTTCCAAGCGTACAAAATGCTGTCCACACCTTTCACACCCCCATACCATACCATTGCTCATCCTCCATTGGAAAGGCTTTTTCATAATCACCAGTAGGCGATGAGGCCATATTGTATCCACACAAGGGCTTGCCTTTTTGATACGGGAGTGGTGGATTTTGATGTTTTATGTTGAGGTTGGAGCAGATTTCCACCGTGGCTTCTGCAGAGGTCCAGATTTATTTTACATCCGATTACTTTTAAGAAAGATGAATCCACAAATTTTACATTTCAGTTTGTATTTCTTACCGTTTTAGATAGGCATCACAATTTTACAGTGGTGTACACTTATGTTTTGAAATGGGGACTCTGTTGGCTGTTCTGTAGTTTTCCCCAACCTTGTCATCAGCATTTGCCTTCCTATGAATTATTCTGTTTCCTCAGCAGAGTTTTGTGTGATCTTGAAGGCACTGGAGTAGATATGAACTGTTCGGGGTAAACAGTTCCTTATCTGCTTCAGTTCTTGTAGTGTACTGCAATTGTTACAGGACCTTGATCCAGCTGCGACATTGCTGCAACATATACAGGACAAACTGTCCTTCCTCCAACGTCATAGTAAACAGGTCTCTGTTTGCTGGGTGCCAGGGCATCTGGGAATGCGAGGTAATGAAGAAGCCAATAGAGCCACCAAAGAGGCCTGCGGAGATCATGATGTGACACGTTGCCCTAGTCCTTTGTAGGATCTCACTTCTTTGTTATATAGTGAAAATGATGCCAAAAATAACTATTTTGTAATTTTTTATTACTTTATAACCAGTTTCAGGAGTCTAGCTGCCTCTACAAATGTGCAAAGAAGAATGTAACAACTGCATACAAAATTTACAAAAAGTCTTATTTGCCTAATATTAAATACATACCATTTACATAAAATAAGTACAAATTTCTGGTTGCTAATTGAGAGCGCTCCAGTTTTAAAATGGATGGCGTCATATTACATTTTATATAAATGTCACTAATATGTGGATTTACTCTCAGAGACATTTTCTTACCGTTTTAGATAGTCATCACAATTTTACAGTGGTGTACACTTGTTTTGAAATGGGGACTCTGTTGGCTGTTCTGTAGTTTTCCCCAACCATGTCATCAGGATTTGTTGGTAATGACCAGACACCAGGAATGCTGTTTAAGAGGCTCTGTGTAATATTTACAAGCCTAGCCACTACATACAGTGCTAAAACAGTGGTTTGTCATTAGATGGCGCTACAGTGTTAACACAGTGGTTGTTACAATAACAGTTTTTCTTCCAACTTCAGCTGATCATTTCAATTTTTATTTATTTATTTATTTATTTATCTTTTGGCACATGTTAAAGTTAACCACAATATAGCACTATAATGAATTTCTTATGAACTATTTAGAAAACTTTATTGTAGTTGTGGTCCTTGCCATTGTGGGAGGATGAAGGGCTGTCAGTGAGGAATAATAAGCTGTGATAGCTGATGCGCACTATCTGTCTGTGGCAATCCTCCTGCCGGCCTCTCAGGTGTAATGAAGTCGCCATTACCTGTCTCTGAATTGGGCACTGTCCATTTACCAATGGCTTCTTACTTCGACGACAGCAGTCACCACTCTGTGATAACCTGTGGCACACTGCTCACTGTATACCACATTTTAACTCGTTGTGTTTTATACCGCACAGAGTACAGACGCAAATATTTGTGGTGATACGCCCATTATTTTAGTTGATTACAAGGGGAGTGTGACAAAAGTTTCAAAATTTTGTGATATATTCAGACTCTGGCTTAAGCTTTTAAGCTGGATGTTTTTGTGTGTTGCAGAGGGGCTGGCTTATCCATTTTATTCCTGGGATCAGTCAGCTATAGTCATTTGATATGTCATTTTAACATCTTCAGTCAAATTTTTCCTTTAGTCAAAGCTACAATATTGGGACTTGGAATCCTTTTTCTTGTTTTGTGGTGTATGCATATTTTTCTCAATTTGTTGCATTCTGCATTTCTTCCTGTGTTACACTCATGTTTTACTCTACTGACACTTGTCTGTGACATTATGCCTGAGAGTTGAAAATATCACAGTTAAGTTGCTTCATACAATAATAATAATAATAATCACCATCAAAGTAACTCTTACAAATTGCCTGTATGGATAACCTATTCCAAAACTTCAGCCATCATTTCTTAAAAAATATTTAGTATAGGCACCTAAACCAAAATATAGTCCTTTTGTTTTCACCCTTCTCTAGCCTACCAGGTTTTAAATTAAAATTACAAGTTTCTTAGTACCCAGTCAGCACAAGAGAAGCACATAATCATTTGTGGAAAGTGACTAGCGTGAAAGATTAATTTACATATACACATGAATAAATGTGAACTGGTACTATGTAGTTGCACATTTACCATGTATTTTATTTTACAATGTTCACTAATAGTGTTCATTCAAAATTAAATTGCATTTGCTGGTGGTAGTGGGGGAGAGGTTGCCTGAATGCAAGAAGCAGTACTTATTTGCTGTGTAATAGTCAGTCTCTTTGAAATAAAGTCTGTTGACACAAACAAGCAACAGCTTTTTTTAAATGAAGTATATTTTATGTTAAATGCAGCTTTCACGTTTCTTATTTCTGGCACATAAGAATCTTGGTTTGTTTTTCAAAAATGAAGATACCATAAACCCATCCACTTTTGAAAGATTGTCGCTTCACAAAATTCTTGTAATTCCTAACATACAAGTTGTAAATGTGTTTTGCATTACAAAAATAAATTGTACCCAGAAGAAGTAATGAAAAATCTAGTAACTTTCATTAACACATTAGTTTCATTTTCCTCCCTCAGTGTGACGTCACCATAACGTCAGCCAGTAACAGAGCGTTACTGATCACATGACTTAATCTTCAAGTTTAATGATTTTTAAGCTTTAATTACACAAAAATACCGAATGTTTCATAAGAATTAGAACTAAAAATGTTATTTGAATGTTATAATCACTCAGAATAATAATAATTCAAACCATATTTTTAAAATTAGAAAATAGCCTATTGGTTGATACTAAATTAATACAGTAAAAGTGTGCCCCAACATGCCTCCATTGCATTACGGGAAATATATATTTTTAATTATTGCTTTGTTGAGTTTCCGTTAAGATTTTCAACAGTTGCTTTATGGTCACCAAAACTCTACCTTCTTTACAATAATCAGTAATGTTAGTCGTTTTAAAATTTATCATACCATAAATATCTTTTAAGTGCCAGAAAGAAGGAAAATGTTGATGTTATATGCAGAATGTTAATTACTAATTCATAAAAAATCATTTTATTTTTCTAACCGGAGTTGAGAATATTTTATTCTGTGCAGTATAGTGTTTGTCATGTCATGAGGTCATCATACAGTGAATATATAAAACAAAAGACATAACTCTCTTAATTTCTTTAATGTTGTTATTACCTCATACATGAAATTCATGCACTGAATGAATACCGAAGAAATAGTTGTAAGTTTATATTCAGTACTTAATAAATAAATAAATAAAATAAAATAAAACCCAGACTTACCAACAGAATCCTCAGGCACATCCAGGGTCTTAAGACCACTACACCCTGGATGATACAAGTCAAAATTGATCTGAAAAGGACACATATAGATTTAGAAGACATCATAGACAAAGTCGTTTTTAGAAACAAGGTGTACAAGTGGGAAGTGATGTCAGAGAAAACAGCACCTAAAGCCCAACGACCAAAGTGGTCTGAAGGTAGGAAGAGAGCTTTTAGTGAAAGAATGAAGGAATACTGGAAGAACAAGTAGTTATGAATGTTTCGCTTCATCTGATAAAAGGCCAGTAACGTGTGTAATAATAATAATAATAATAATAATAATAAAACCCAATATAGCTACAGAGAGAAGATAGTGGCTCTTAGAATTCGGATTGAATGGGGAATCTCACAGGGCTAGATCAAGGGTAAGGTTAGTGGTTCTGAGTAGTAGTCATGAGATTTGAATACTGGTCATGTCACAAATTTTCATTTGCCACTTCATATTGAATATATATAAAATAAAGATTGTTTGACTTACTGAAAGTACAGGCTCGCCGATAGAAACATAAAACACAAATAAAAACAACAAACATGCAAGCTTTCACCACCACTGGTGGCTTCCTCAGGAAAAAGAGGAAGGAAGGAGAGGAGAAAGGGAAGGATACAGGTTTTAAGAAAGTGGAAATGGAGTCATTCCAATCCCAGGAGTGGAAGGACTTACCTTAGGGGACAAAAAGGAAGGTAAACAAATACACACACACACTCACACACATTCACATGAAAACACACCTAGGCAGACATTTGTAGAAACCAAAGGTGCGATGATCACTGTGTCCCCAGTGGTGTAGTGGTCAGTGCAACTGCCTAGAAAGCAGGAGACCCGGGTTCGAATCTACATCTACATAGATACTCTGCAAATCACATTTAAGTGCCTGTCAGAGGGTTCATTAACCACTTTCATAACTTTTCTCTAATAGCACGCAGGAAGAAAGAACACCTAAATCGTTCCATTTTCGATCTGATTTCTCTTATTTTATTGGGATGGTCATGTCTCCCTAAGTAGGTGAGTGCTAGTATAATATTTTCACTTTCAGAAGTAAAAGTCTGTGATTGAAACTTCGCAAGCAATGAATAACGTCATTTTATTTTTTTTTAATGATTTCCACCCCAATTCGCGCAACTTTTCCATGACGCTCCCCCCCCCCCCCCCCCCCCGTAACGTGATAAAACAAAACAAGCTGCCCTTTTTTATGAACCTTCTCAATATCTTCTGTCAGTCCCACCTGGTGAGGGTCCCACAATGGGCAACAGTACTCCAGGAGAGGACACACAAGTGTGATGTAGGCATCTCTTTGGCGGAGCTGATGCATCTTCGAAGCGTTCTGCCAATGAAATGTAATCTTTGGTTCGCCTTCCCCACACTATTTTCTATGTGTTCTCTCCAGTCAAAGTTGTTCGTAATTGTAATTCCTAGGTATTTACTAGAATTTATGACCTTATGGTTTGACTGATTTATCGCATAATTGAAGTTCAGCAAATTTCTTTTAGTGGTCATGTGTATTACTTCACACTTTTCTTTATTTAGTGTCAACTGTCAATTTTTGCACCATGTAGAAATTTTGTCTAAATTGCGTTACAGTTGTTTTTGATCCTCTGTTGACTTCACTAACTGATAAACGACAGCATCATCCGCGAACAGTCTAAGGGAGCTATTCAGATTGTCTCCTAAATCGTTTATAAACAAAGGGAAGAGTAGGGGACCTATAACGCTTCCCTGGGGAATGCCAGATAACACTTCTGTTTTACTCAATGACGTACCTTCAATTACAATGAACGGTGTCCTTTCTGATAGGAAATCGTGAATCCAATCGCACAATTGGGGAGACAATCCATAAGCACCCAATTTCATTAGAAGCCGCTTGTGGGGTACAGTGTCAAAAGCCTTCCGGAAATCCAGAAATATGGAATAAATTTGAGATCCCTTGTCAATGGCACTTATCACTTCATCTGAATAAAGGGCAAGCTGTGTTTCACAAGAGTGTTACTTTCTGAATCCATGTTGACTATTGGTTAATAGGTCGTTCTCTTCGAGGTAGTTCATAATGTTTGAATAAAGTATATGTTCCAAAATCCTACTGCAAATCGACATCAATGAGATTGGCCTGTAATTTTGGGATCACTCCTATTGCCTTTCTTGAATATTGGAGTAACTTGGGCAACTTTCCAGTCTTTGATTATGGATCTTTTGCTGAGTGATCGGTTGTAAATTATAGCTAAGTACGGAGTTATTGCATCAGCATACTCTGAGAGGAATCTAGTTGGTATACAATCTGGCCCGGTAGATTTGTTTTTGTTTAGCGACTTAAGTTGTTTTACTACTCCAGGAACATCTACTTCTAAGTTTCGCTTGCTGGCAGCTGTTCTCGGATTGAATTCTGCAGTGTTCATTACGGCTTCTTTGGTGAACGAATTCCAGAAAGCTGTGTTTAGTAATTCTGCCTTAGCAGTACTGTCATTGGTAGTATTATCATTGCTATCGCGTAGTGAAGGTATTGTTTGTGATTTGCCGCTAGTGTACTTCAATAAGACCAGAATTTCTTTGGATTTTCTGCGAGATTACGAGACAGGATTTTGTTGTGGTAACTACTTTAGGCTTCTTGCATTGAAGTCCGTGCTAGGTTGCGAGTTTCAGTAAAAGATTGCCAGTCTTGTGGATTTTGCTGGTAGCTGTTCTCGGATTGAATTCTGCAGTGTTCATTACGGCTTCTTTGGTGAATGAATTCCAGAAAGCTGTGTTTAGTAATTCTGCCTTAGCAGTACTGTCATTGGTAGTATTATCATTGCTATCGCATAGTGAAGGTATTGTTTGTGATTTGCCGCTAGTGTACTTCATATAAGACCAGAATTTCTTTGGATTTTCTGCGAGATTACGAGACAGGATTTTGTTGTGGTAACTACTTTAGGCTTCTTGCATTGAAGTCCGTGCTAGGTTGCGAGTTTCAGTAAAAGATTGCCAGTCTTGTGGATTCTGTGTCTTTTTTAATTTTGCATGTGTTTTTCTTTGTTTCTGCAACAGTGATATGACCTGTTTTGTGTACCTCAGGGGGTCAGCCCCCTCTTATTAATTTATTTGCTATAAATCTCTCGATTACTACTGATATTATGTCTTTGAAAGTAAGCCACAACTGATCTACACTCACATTTTTAGTTTTGAAAGACTGGAGACTATCACTCAGGAAAGCATGAAGCAGAATTTTTATCTGCTTTATTGAATAGATATATTTTTCGTTCATTTTTGGTGCATTTGCGAATTTTGACATTCAGTCTCGCTACTACAACTCGATGTTCACTAATCCCTGTATCTGTTTTGATGCTCTTTACCAGCTCAGGATTATTTGTTGCTAGGAGATCAAGGGTATTTTTGCAACCATTTACTATTCTAATGGGTTCATGAACTAAATGTTCGAAGTAGTTTTCAGAAAAAAACATTCAGAACTCGTTCGGACGATGTCTTATATTTGCCGCCGGTTTTGAATACGTAATTATGCCAACATATAAAGGGTAAATCCAAGTCGCCATCAATTATAACAGTATGTTTCGGATACCTATTTGAAATGTCATTCAAGCTTTCTTTGAACATTTTGGCAACTGCATCGTCTTGAGTCAGGGGGCCGATAAAAAGATCCAATTATTAATTTATTCTGGTTATCAGTATAACCTCTACCCATACCAACTCACAGGAAGTATCTGCCTCAATTTCGTTGCAGAATAAACTGTTTCTAACAGCAATAAACATGCCACCCCCGTTTTTTATTTATTCTATCCTTTCTGAAGACCATTTGGCCCTTTGAAAAAATTTTGGCGAAACTTATCTCTGGCGTCAGCCATCTTTCAGAACTTATAACGATTTGAGGCTCAGTACTTTCTATCAGCACTTGGAGCTCTGGAACTTACCCAATACAGCTACAACAATTTACAACTGTTACACCAATGGTTTCTAGATCTGCTTTCTTCCTGTGTCTGACCTGCCCCCTTTGAGACTGAAACCCATATTGTGTATTCCCAAGGCCCACTAACCTAAAAAAAACTGTCCAGTCCACACCACACAGCCCCTGCTACCCGTGTAGCCGCTTCCCGAGTATAGTGGACTCCTGAGCTATTTCCGCTGAGTATACATTTTCAGCTATGCCCATTCGCACTTGATGTCATATATTCTGTGAATATGAAACTTCATATTGACATTGTGCCATGTTTTAAAATGGTATCTTTTCCAGAAACAAGGTAACATTTTGAAAAAGGGGAAGGAAGTTCATTGATGTTTTTTGTCTTTAATATTAAAGTTGTGTACATTCCATGAAATTGAAAATAATCTGTTTTTATGTACTTGTTTTCCCTGAACTTTCTTTGAAGAATGCTGTGTGTGTTTAGAGGTTGAAATATGTACAGAAATGTTTTCATCACAAACAGTGAAGCACCCCAAGGACAAATCAGGTTTCAGTGTTAGGTTAGATTATCAGCTGGGATATAAAGTTTACAGTTGCTAATCTCTGACTGACTGACCTACTTATAAGTAGGTCAGTCACCAGCAAGTAGTAGTTTTGTTTGTGTTTCATGTTGTCACCAGGCTTGGTAGGGGTATATAAGGAGCATGAAAATTGTCAGATGTTGTGTGATACCTGTCAAGGACTCTGAGAAGCTACATACTCCTGAGAGATAGCATTCGAAAGATTTTGAAAGGGGCCTAATTTTGGGCCTCCATTAGGCTGGGTTGTTAGTTAATATGTGAAATGTACGGCTTTGTGCTGTTTTTGAGTGTGACAGACCTTATGTTAGACTGAAGGGATGCTATTATCAGGGCAGACGTACTTATCCTAAAGGTTCCACTCAGCCATATGTGATCACCACAAGGTAGGATTGCTGCATTGTGTTCTGAGAACACCATAGTCTCTTTTTGCATATATGCCAGCTGAGAACAACTTCTGGATTCCCGGCATCACTGTTTCAAATAATAATAATAATAATAATAATAATAATAATAATAATAATCCCACACAGGATCTCCCGGCTAAAAATACCATACTATCATTTCATTGGTGGCATCCTATTTTGATCAGTGATGAATTGTGGCATTGCCTTTGCATTAGTTTTGATGACCTTTGTTGGAGAATATGTCAGTGAGCTGTGGAGAAGTCCCATTCTTCCAATATTTTGGATGAGCACAGTGGTTTTACTTCGAGTGTCGTGGTGCGCGGAGTGATCGGGTACGACTTATGGCAATTGCTGATTGTGGTAGGGGGAGCTCTGACAGCAAAGTGACATGTTGAGGACATCATGTGTCATCGTGTGTTACCTCTCTTAAAATTTGCCAGCCCAAATTTTATTAATTTGTGAACAAAAATATTTGTTTGCATATTTTTATACATAATGACTGAAATAATGTATATTTGATAGTTTTTGTATCACTGGGCAGAATACTTTTCTTCTACCATAACTGAAACAATTGTCAAAGTCTTTACTACTAATTTAGACATTTAACAATTAATTAACAAAATTTTCAAATTACTTTGTTTCCTTTACCTTGAAATAGTATTTGGAAAGGCTTGAAGATTGAGCAACAATACATATTTTGTCAATGTATTGGAGCCTAATGCTCTCTGTTTCTTCAAAGTAATGGTAGCAAACCCAACCACAATGAATTTTGGGCAATCCTGTAGTGTTGTTTATAATCTTAGGGTCAAATGGTTGTGCCGAGAACAACAGATGGTATTGCCACATTGCATCACTGGTCTGGAAAGGGTTAACTGTGTATGTAATGTCTCAATATCCGTCCCCAATAGGATATGTGGGACATGCTTGCATGCCATTTCTGCCCCAGAGCCAATTTTTGGGGTATCAGCGGCTAATCACAATATTTGTGGGCCAGCTTGTGTCAGGAGAGGATATAACCGCCTTTATGCAACTCTTCCCAACCAAATCGGTACATGTGTCCATGCCTGAGGGAATGCAATGTCATACTAATCAGTGGGCTCAAACTGCCAGGTTATTTATAAATTTGAATTGACTTTGTAATTCCACTGAAATAACGTATCATACCCTCTCAATCCATGAAGTTACATTTCATTTTCTCTTCCCTTTTTGGGTGCTTCACTTTGTCAGATAGTGTACTTTTGTGTACTTTCTACTTCCCTACTGCTGCTGCTACTACTACTACTACTACTACTACTACTACTACTCCTCATCCTCCTCCTCCATTCTCCTCCTCCTTTTCAATATATTCTTTGTGCAATGATCAAAGTACAACAGTTTTTTCATGCTTATTTCTCAGCTGGATTAGGTCGAACAGGATCCCTAATAGGCTGTTACATCATGAAGCACTACAGATTCACTGCCCATGAAACAATTGCTTGGATTAGAATGTGTCGCCCAGGCTCAATTATTGGACACCAACAACAGTGGCTAGTGGAGTATGTATTATTAGAAATCTTATACCTTAAATAACTGACATTGTTATATTTTGGAGTTACATTTTTCCACAGTGTTTTTTCTATAAACTGTGATTTTTAACTGGCATTTGTTTGTGTCTGTAGGAAGCAGACACAAATGTGGATGCAAGGAGATACTTACCGGCAACAAAAAATGGATAACAGTTTTCCTAAACATCCATATGGTATATACAGTATGAAAAGTGTATCTTCTCATTTACAATGCACTGTAAGTGGAGACGTTATTAAGAACAACATAAAACCACCTGATAATGTTACACGTATTTTACAAAAAGTTGATACCATGAAACTAGATGATAAAGAAGATGAAAATAAAAATGAAAGATGTTGCAGACGGAGAACAAAAGTAATGGAGGTGATGTATACACATTTATGGTATTTTGATTTCAGTATATGTTTTTTTCATTATCAGCTTTTATGAACTGTGCAACAAATTTGGTCTGTAGTAATCTCTGATAAGTGCTATACTCATTTCTATGCAAATATGTTTCTCTGCTTGTACATAAAGAGACAGTCTTGGATTTATGCATGACCTGCTTCATTTCAGACTGTTTTACAGTGTATCTAATTGCATGTTAAGTTTCCAAAAACCTCCAATATGCTGCATTTTTTTTCCCAGTACAATATTGATCTTTACATACCTTACCCTACGTTTTATCAATGGTTATTGTAAACTTACTTATTTGTTGTTATGTTCCCTTCCCACCAAATTCCCACTAGATTTTTGTAAGTAGCTCGATTCATTTCATTGTACAATCCATAACCTGAGACAATAAAGTCATCAGTGCCCGACATTGATTCCCCCACTACATTGCCATTTACTTGTTACTGTCCCAATAGTGTTCTTATGCTGTTCTCAACAATGTGATCCAGTGTTGCAGTTCTAACTTCATACGTTAATAATGCTATACTCCCTATTACTTCCTATGTAGTTACATAAACAATGAATATATGTCCTGTACTGTTTGTTAATTATAACACAAGGCTGCACCCCCCCCCTCCCCCCTCCAGGCCATGAACCAGAAAGTAAGGTGGCTGTCATCTGGCATTGCTCAGTGATACAGATACGTATACTGTAAGTATAATCACATCAAAGGTGTGCCTTTTAAGAGGCCAGACAAATGTGAGAATGAGCAGCATTTCCATTAGTCGCAGCAATCAGAATATGGATGATTGAATCAATTAATTCAAAAGTCTAAGATCACAGTATTTTATTTAAAATGACTGTTTTCAGCAAAAAGCTTTCGCCATCTTCAGATATAGTCCACTGTAAATAACTGCTGAAGGTGTTATTAGAACTACACACATTACTACATATAGGTAAGTGAAAGTTAAAAAGTGTATCATTACCCATTTGACTGTTGCTGCTTGTCTGGAACAGCAACGTGCAGTCACATTCGATAAACTGCTGCTGATGGTTGAGCCTAAAAATGCTAATAGTGCCAGAAAGAAGTTAAAATTAATGCATAAAAATTAGCAGAAATATGTAAAATCATTTTTGTATTAATTATTTGAAAACAAAACTTGTAAAATGTTGTAACAGTGCTATCAAACAAATAGAATCATCTAAAACAAGAGTTGATGCTATCGCTGTCTGCTGTTCTTGTTTGATAAAACCGGGGACTTCGTTTCCATGGTGACATGGCTGCTTGCAGTCATAGATGTATTCGGCAGACATTATATATTACCATGCCAATTGCATTCAATTATTGTCCACAAGTAAGGTAAAGGAGCACAGTAAACTTGATTGGCATTGCCATCGGCTGGTGTTGGTTAGTACTACCAGGGATGTCGTTTCCACAAAGACATTGGTATCACGATGGCTGTATGTAGTCGCCTTCTGCTGGTGTTGGTGCCATCAGGGACAATTGGTTCTGGTGTGTGATTTAGATTAAATAGTAGGAAGAGAAGAATGTAGACTGGAAGGTGGGGAGGCTGGGGGGGGGGGGGGGGGTGGAAGTGGCAGCCAACTGTCAGAATTTTGTTGTGCATAATTTTTGCGATCACTTGGTTTAAGAACCATGAAAGAAAGTTATATGCCTGGAAGAGACCTGGAGGTATGAAATAGTTTCAAATCGCTTACATAATTGTGAGATACAGATTTTGTAACCTGATTTTCAACTGTAAAACATTTTGAGGGATAGATGTGGCCTGTGGTCATAATTGTGGACCATAGATTTAAAATGGAAACAATTACATAAGGTAGAAAACAGAGGTGGTGTAACCTGGATAAGTTGAAAGAACCAGATGCTGAAGAGTTTCAAAGGGAGTATTAGGCAACAAATGATGATTGGGTATCGTTGGGTGAGAAACTAGTGAAGTCAGTAAAGCATCAAATATGTAAAACGAAAAGCCCTATTAGAAGTTATTGTATATCACAGGACATGTCAAATATTGGACTTGCTTGATTAAAACAGAAAATCTGAAAATGATGTAAGCAAAATAAAACACACATGTTTAAGAAATGAGATTAACAGAAAGCACATGAAAGTGACAGAAGTGGGAGTTCCAGGCCAAATGTTGAGAACAAAAAGCATACTGTAAACCCCTGATTTTATTTTCCTGGATTTTATGTTTTCCCACCATTTAGACAATCTTTCGTCACTCCCATCAAATTTCCTTTCTTCAACAAGTTAATTGGCCCCCAGTTTTGCGTTAACATATTAGCATTTTTCCCACATTTTACGCTTTTTGAAACTATGTCCGTGTCAGTGATGATGGAATGAGGACGACACAACACCCAGTCCCTGAGTGGAGAAAATCTCTGACCCAACCGGGAATCAAACTTGGGGCCTCTGTATGGCAAACCACCATGCTGTCCACTAGACTGGGAGGCATTACGTGACAGTATTGGAGACCTATATGAAAAAGAGAGAGAAACTTTTCTACAAATACAATGACCTGTAATGATCTAAAGTTACTAAGAGTTGTAGCTGGAACGGGAACTATTTGCCAGTTGTCTTAATAACTGATGTGTAACATCAAAACTTCATGCGGAGATTGTAGGTCCAACTCCACTGATCTGATTGAAACACTTTCTTTCTAAAAGTTATGGAAAGCCCCTTTCCCATTGCCTCTTCTGTTTTTGAGCTAACATAATTTTGTGTTTGCACGTATGTTCTTAAAATCCATACTATTAAGCAGAATGCCTCTTTTGTGGTGTCTGCCACTAGAGTTTGCTGATTATATCAGTCACTCGTTATCACTGACTTAATGAACCTGTAACATCATTCTGCTACCCATTGGGTTTTCTCTCTTCTATCACTTTTATCTGGTATGGATCCCACTCTATCAATCAATATTCCAGTATTGGTTGAATGAGTGTTTCATAAGCTATTTCATTTGTGGAAATATTACACTTCCTTAGGATTCTTCCACAAAATCTCTGTCTGGCACCTGCCTTATCCACGATTAATTTTATTTAGTCATTCCACTTAAAGTTACTCCCAGATATTTTTTTTGGCAGTAACTACTTCCAGTGATTGATCTGCAATAGGGTAGTCATACAGGAAATGCCTGTTCTTTCCATATATTCACAATATCTTACATTTGTTACATTGTGGGACAGTTGTCACTCATTGCACAAAGTGTCGATACATTACAGGTCCTCTTGCATTTTGCTATAATTTCCCAGTATTGCAGCTTCTTTCTATACTATAGCACCATCCGCAAAATGTGTTGTTGAGCTTTCGATGTTATCTAAAATGTGATGTATACGGTGTGTTCTTTAAGGTGTGGTGCAATTTGAACTGGTTACAAAAAGGCAAGAAAACAAGATAAATATGTAAACGAAGGCTTCCGCAGCCGTTTTCATTGTTGGCAAAACTCTTCTGGGTATTGGACCGCATCGTCAATATATCAAATGTTTCACCGATGTTTTAGCCAATATTGCAAGCAGCCATCTATCTTCTAGGTGTTACTTTTACTGCTGAATGAGGGAAAGCTGGTGTCTTAAATATTAAATGTTGCCAGTTATGATTGGTGGTTTCAGCTCTCTTTCATTGGTGTTTGCTTTATTTCTTCCTATTGGTGGAAAAGGAAGTCCTTGATTGGTGTTTACATTAATGTTTGCTATTGGTTGAAAATGGCAAATGAGGACTTCCTTTTCCACCAATAGGAGGAAATAAAGCAGACACCAATGAAAGAGAGCTGAAACCACCAATCATAACTGGCAACATTTAAGACACCAGCTTTTCCTCAGCCATCAGTAAACGTAACATCCAGAAGATGGCTGCTTGCGATAGTGGCCAAAACGTTGGTGAAACATTTTATATATTGACAATGCGGTCCAGTACCCAGAAGAGTTTTATCACCAAGATAGATATGGCAACTATTCACCAAATGAAAGAACAACTCTCCAAGTGTAAGAAACAAAAGTTTCAGTATTCTTTGCACACAAGCAATGATGCAACAATGAAACGAAGGGAATTACGTAGCTGCAGCAGGTCTGACCATTTCAGTCAAGCTGTGGATGGCGCATGCGTAGATTGAAGTCCTGCCTCCTGGAAATAATATTAGACATTGGGATCCACAGTTGAAGGAAACTGGCAGTTTGTTGGACAATAACATTCTGGTAGGCCTTCAGTTATTGATGAAACTGAATAAGCTATATGGGAGACCTACCTAGACATGTTGCAATTGTATAATGTGCCATAAATTCAAGCTGGTGTCATCTTCCAACAAGACTTCACTCCTCCACATTACGCCATAATTGTTTGAGAGTTTCAGGATACAATATCCCCCCTGTGATGGATAGGATGAGATGGATTTAATGCTTGGACTTAATGCAACAAGAGTTTTTCTTGTGGGGTTATATGAAGTGATATGTATACTGTGTGCACATCAGTGTTTAAAGCAGGGAATCAGTGACATCATTCTTTACAACCACTGTCCTTTGAATGTGCACTTAAATACTATTTAGATGTGTGTAAAATGATAAGTGGAAGCCACACCAAACTGCACTGAACAGGCATGCGAATTTGGAGATTTTTCTTTAATGTGACAAAGGTTTCACATTTCTGTCTTGTTTCATTGCCTTTCTGTGAATGGTTGAAACTGTACCAATTTTTTACAGACACCCTGTATATACAGGATGTTTCAGGAGGTGGTAGTATAAAGGAATTGCCATAAAAGTGCCATATAATGAGTATATAGATACAGCTGTTAATATGTAACCCAAACAAATTTAGAGCAAAGGCCTTAACTTGTTTTTATATTTCAGGATGCAACAAATCAAAACAATGAGGAACCAGCATCTGATAACCCTCTAACACAAGGTGATAAACTGAACCAGATAAAGGCTTTTCGGAGGCATCCGAGATCTGTAACTACTGGTGCTGTACAGTAAGTTTGTGGATTAAAAATAATCAGTAATTAAGATAGTGATCATTAAATACCATGGTGTTCATATGGCCCTGTTAACAAATAAAATGATGGAACAAAACTGTCTTCCATAAAAATAATTCAACAATAACAAATATTTTTTTATATGAAGGAAAGGAATTTCTGCTGTGAGTTTGCGAGCTTCATTTTTTGACAGTATGAATAAAACCGTCTAGATTACTAAAAATATTTATAATAAAGTTTTAGCATCTGCTATCATCAGCTCTGAAAACCTCTGGACTTGCTAAGGAAGTTCAATGTTAGTGACAAAATCTGTACTAGTAGGGCATCCTTACTAGGTACAGATTTTATCACTGACGTTGAACTTCACTTTGTAAGTTCTGTTGCAACATCATAATAAATAAAGTGTGTCTTAGTGATCTAAATGGTTATATTCATATTGACAAAAGAAAGGGGAAAAATGGTATTAGGAATACAAACTGTGGTGTGGGAGATGACAATGTGCTCAGCATACAAAAAAAAAGGCTGGCTGAAGTTGGGACATGAAAAAGATTCATGGGTGTATTGTTTATCTGTTTTCTAATGTTTTAACACATTGTTTGAGAGTTTCTCTGCTGTGTAACTTCATTAGTGGAATGTTTAAATTCTGTCAAGTTATTAGCCCATTGCATTAATGTAGTAAGAAAGAATTTTATTGCATTATGATACACAGAAAACTGAATATGAAATACAAAAATCTTCTAGTACTAAATGTTTGTTTGTGTATTTCCTTCTCTTTCATTTTATTATCTGTAAGAAGAGTAAAGTAAGAAAAACTTTGCAGCTCTATGATAAATTGGTATGGTATACAAGAATATTCTGTCAAATCGTTCATACAGAACGAGCAAAATGATAACTACAATAATTATTACAGTAGAGTCTAGATAGTTAGTGTCCAAACTGGGGAGTTCACACGCTGCTGTATTTCCCACGCAGTAGTACCTGTACAGCACAGTGTTGTGTTTCGTTTTGTTTATTTCCTGTTTGTTCCATTGTACACTTTACAAAGATGAGTGGTGTAACAAAAAAGAGGAAATTTGTGCCTTTGCATCTAAAATTAGAAGCACTAAAATGACTTGACAAAGGAGAAACAATAAAAAAACTTGTTTTCGAAAAAGGTGTCGGCGAAGTTACTGTTGGTGACTGGTGAAGAAACTGACTAAAATTGGAACAGTTTTCTTCACGGAAATGCTCTGGTGAATTTCTCAGTCGAAGAAGTATAAATAACCCTGACTTAAAAGGTGAGGCATTGTTCATGTGGTTTACCCAACAGAGACAGAAGGGTGCTCGGATTTCTGGCCCGATCCTGCAAGAAAAAGCTTTATTTTTCAGAAACCAGTTGCAGGAAGGAGATGACAATTTTGCCACTAGTGTGGGCTGGCTCGACAAGTGGAAGAAGAGGTATGGAGTGCGTCAACTAGACGTACGAGAAAAACTCTTTGGTGATGCCCAGGCTGTTCCAAAATTTATCGTCGAGTTTAAAAAAAAAAATCATAACTGACAAAAATTTGTCTAATGAACAAATATATAACTGTGATGAAACTGGGCTAAATTTTAAAATGTTACCATCGAGAACACTTGCTTCTTGTGAAGAAAAAAGTGCTCCTGGGGACAAAAAAGCTCAGAGCATATCACAATTATGGCAGCTTCAAATGCAACTGGAAACCACAAACTAAAACTGGTTGTAATTGGGAACTCTGCCAAGCCAAGATCATTCAGCTCTTCCGGTTGTCTACACACATCAGAATAATGCCTGGATGAATCAGGAAATCTTCAAGAACTGGTTTTTTTAACTCATTTGTACCTGACTGCAAGGATTTTGTAAAAAAAATGGGACTGCCATGCAAAGCAGTTTTGCTCACGGATAATGCGTCCTCACATCAAAGTGCAAAAGAACTGCAGTGTGATGGTATCCGCGCCTCGTTTCTCCCACTAAACGTTACCTGTCTGATTCAGCCCACGGATCAGGGCGTTCTGGAATGTCTAAAGAAAAGTATTGATGGTGATTTCTACAGTCAATTCTGCATTCTGAAGACAATGAAAGCATTGTAGGAGCTTTGAAGAAAGTGACTTTGAAGGACGTCGTGTACTGGATTAGTAAATCTTGGAGCGAGATAGTCAGACACAATTTCTAAGTCGCGGAGGAAAATTCTATAAGAAAGTATGCTAGACACAGAAACTGAAGAGTTAGCAGATGAGGACGATCAACCATTGTGTAATTTAATCAGAAAATTGCTAGGGTGTGAAGACGCAGAAGAGGTGGAAGTAGGTGAGTGGCTAAATTCGGACGAACAGTTGGAAGTGACAGACTCTTCTATACTTGACACGGTTAACATTCCATCGCAGTGTGAAAGTGATGAGGATGACTAGGCAGAGGCTGCACCGATGGTGAGTCACACCGATGGCTATGCTGATCCGGAGGCCGCCATATGCTACGTGGAACAACAGCCTGAGGTGACACCAACTGACATTCTGCTCCTGAGACGGTGGCGTGATATTGCCGTAAGAAAAGTTGCAGCTTTGCCAAACAAAAGACACTTCATGATTACTTCTCTAAATAATAATTATTGTTATTCTACCAATTCAAATGCATATGTAAATACTTTTCTTGTAATAAAGTTCATATTTTGACCTGTGTTACTTACAATATCGTGACATTTTTTTCTCCCATCCAAATTTCAATAGTCAGAGTTTTCGATAGTTCGAGGTGGTTCCGGTCCTGTTCACCTTGAACTATCGAGACTCTACTGTATTATTATTGTAACAGGCAGTTTAAAGTAATTTTTTAAACTTATTTGCAGCTTAGAAGATGGAAGGCCACACACGAGAGCGAAATCACAGCCATTGAGAAGTGGGCAGCCAGCCCAGTCTCAGGCAATTCTTTCGCCCTTAAAAGCCACTAAAGTCAGTACAGCTATAGTGGTATCTCACAACAAAGACAAAGATGTTGTACCATCTAAGAGGCCATCAAGGACCCCATCATCAGTTACAAAAAGGTATGTAATACATATAATTAAAGACTCAAATAAAATGTGAGTGAGAAAATTTCAGACAGCAGTCTCACAACTCGAGTTAGAAATATCCACATGTTTTTTTGCATATAAGTGTGTATGTGCTCCTTCTATATTTATTTTGTATCATATCACTTCTCCACATGAGTAATTTAAATTTAAGGAGTGACCATTCCCCACCTGGTTCGTGGCTAGGAGGAAGAGGCAAAAGGAGCCTGCAATATTGTGGCTCTGGTTGAGGTAGGAGAGTTATTAGCAGCTCGCGACAATGTACAGGAGATTAGGAGGAGGGGAAGGGGTGTGATTAAAGAAAGATTGAGCTTAGTCATTGGTGGGTCTTTGGCAGGTGGGAGCAGGGGTATGTAATCCTCTTCAACACTGCAACCATTCTGCAAGTTCTTATCTAAAACAAGGTATTGAAAAATGTAACTTCTTTCTAAATTTGTTTCCTCACAAATGTAGAATTACCATCCCGGATCCAGTATTGCTCATTTGAAATATTATTGTGGATTGCGTGGCCTCCCACTTCGGAGGTTCGAATCCTCCCTCGGCCATGGATGTTTGTGTTGTCTTTAGTATAAGTTAGTTCATAAGTGGTTTGTAAGCTTAGGGTCTGATGACCCCACAGTTAAGTCCCATAAGCTTTACAAACATTTGAACAATTTTTTTATAGTTATTTATTTATTTATTTTGTAATATTATTTTAGAAATAAATCTATAAGGATCAACAAAGTATAGCTAGTATGAACTGCTATTTATGACATTTAAAACTTAACTAATACATATTGATTGATAGTTCTTTAAGATTTTCTCCATCAACTCACCTATATGTAAGGATGAGGAGAAAATATTTTTACCTTTCATGGCTGTGGCATTATTATCAATGAGTTTTTTGTTGTGACGTATCTTGTTATCATTACATGGTGATGTAGGTCTGGTCTCAATATGAATCACATAATAGGTTTTAATGTCAATACAGTCTAGTCATGACTCAAAATTCCTGAGAATAAGCCACTCTTGATAAAGCTGTTTTTGTATCTGTTAACTAACTGAATTTAGTATCTCCCTGTTGTGAACATTGAAAGAAGGTGCTGTTTTCGAACTATTGATGTATAACAGTACTATTATTACTTTGTAGCATCTCGGTTAGTATGCTGTAAAGGTATTACAGTATTTTAAAACTAGACCCGGTCGCATCACAAATTTTAAGTCAATGCTTCAGATTTATTATTGATATAATGGAATTACGTATAATTTCTTTCCTGTACTGTTGATATCTTGTTACGTTGCTTCTCTCTATTAAAACGACACTTGCATAGAATACAATGTATTGCACACAAAGATACAGACCACTGTCCTTTATGTTATTCTCACCATGGTGTCGGGCGGTTCCGAGCTTTAGAGATCAATATCAATGTCGACAGATAACTGTGATAAAAGTGATCTGACGCCCGGATAAAAAAAAAAAAAAAAGCCCTGTACATGTATTTGAGCGTCTTTAAATTCCACTACATTGTTCTGTCAGTCTGGTTGATTACTTTACTAGGTCCTCAGAATTGTGTCTACCAATGATTTATCGACAGTAAGGCTTGAGACCACCCCCACGAACCACAGACATTGCCGAGGTGGGGTGGCTTGCGTGCCTCAACGATGCAGATAGCCGTACCGTAGGTGCAACCACAGCGGAGCGGTATATGTGGAGAGGCCAGACAAACGTGTGGTTCCTGAAGAGGGGCAGCAGCCTTTTCAGTAGTTACAGGGGCAACAGTCTGGATGATTGACTGAGCTGGCCTTCTAACATCAGCTAATGTGGCCTTGCCACACAGCTACTGCGAACGGCTGAAAGCAAGGGGAAACTACAGCCGTTACTTTTCCCGAGGACATGCAGCTCTACTGTATGAAAATATGATGATGGCATCCTCTCGGGTAAAATATTCCGGAGGTAAAATAGTCCCCCATTCGGATCTCCGGGAGAGGACTACTCAGGAGGATGTTGTCATCAGGAAAGACAATACTGGCATTCTACGGATCGGAGCGTGGAATGTTAGATCCCTTAATCGGGTAGGAAAATTAGAAAATTTAAAATGGGAAATGGATAGGTTGAAATTAGATACAGTGGGGATTAGTGAAGTTCACTGGCAGGATGAACAGGATTTCTGGTCAGGTGAGTACAGGATAATAAATACAAAATCAGTTGGGGGTATCACAGGAGTAGGACTGATAATGAATAAGAAAATAGGAATGCGGGTAAACTACTATGAGCAGCACAGTGATCGCATTATCATTGTCAAGATAGATACGAAGTCAACACCGACAACAGTAGTACATGTTTATATGCCAACTAGCTCTGCCGAAGATGAGGAGATCGAAGAAATATATGAGGAGCTACAGGAAATTATTTAGACAGTTAAGGGAGAGGAAAACTTAATTGTGATGGGAGACTGGAATTCGGTAGTAGGAAAAGGAAGAGAAGGAAAAATAGTAGGTGAATATGGACTGGGCAGAAGGAATGAAAGAGGAAGTCGCCTGGTAGAATTTTGCACGGAACATGATTTTATCATAACAAACACGTGGTTTAAGAATCACAAAAGAAGGTTGTATACTTGGAAGAGACCAGGAGACACCGGAAGGTATCAGATAGATTTTATAATGGTAAAACATAGATTCCGGAACCAGGTGATAAACTGTAAAACATACCCAGGGGCAGATATAGACTCTGACCATAACTTGTTAGTCATGAACTGTAGGCTGAAACTGAAAAAACTGCAGCAAGGTAGGAAAACAAGAAGATGGGACTTAGATAAATTGAAGGAACGTGAAGTTCTGGAGAAATTCAGAGGGAGATTTAGGCATCAATTGACAGAAACGGGGGGAAATAAAACAGTAGAAGAGGAATGGGTAGCATTGAGAGATGAAATAGTGAAGGCAGCAGACGACAAAATAGGTAGAAAGACAAGACCTACAAAAAATCCTTGGATATCACAGGAAATACTAAATTTAATTGATGAAAGGAGAAAATATAAAAATGCATTAAATGAAACAGGCGAAATGGAGTACAGATGACTAAGAAATGAGATTGACAGGAAGTGCAAAATGGCTAAGCAGGCGTGGCTAGAAGCCAAATGCAAATCTGTAGAAGAATGTATAAATAGGGAAAAAATAGATACAGCCTACAGGAAAATAAAAGAAACATTTGGAGATAAGCAAAACAGCTCCATGAATATCAAGGACTCTGATGGAAAACCAGTTCTCAGCAAAGAAGGGAAAGCTGAAAGGTGGAAAGAGTACATAGAGCAGCTCTACAAAGGAAATGAACTTAGAGACAATGTTGTAGGAAGGGAAGAGGAAGTAGATCAAGATGAAATAGGAGATAGTATACTGAGAGATGAATTTGACAGAGCCCTGAAAGATCTAGGTCGGAACAAGACCCCAGGAGTAGATGATATTCCCTCAGAGCTACTGAAGTCTCTGGGAGAGCCAGCCATGACAAAACTATTTGAACTGGTGTGTAGGATGTATGAGACAGGCGAAATACCCTCAGACTTTCAGAAAAATGTAATAATCCCCATTCCAAAGAAATCAGGCACAGACAGGTGTGAAAATTACAGAACCATCAGTTTGATAAGTCATGGTTGCAAAATTTTAACGCGAATTATCTACAGGAGAATGGAAAAGCTGGTAGAAGCTGACCTCGGGGAAGATCAGTTTGGATTCAGGAGGAACGTAGGAACTCGGGAGGCAATACTCACTTTACATCTTATCTTAAAAGATAGATTAAGGAAAGGCAAACCTACATTTTTAGCTTTTGTAGATTTAGAGAAAGCTTTTGACAATGTTGACTGGAGTACACTCTTTCAAATTTTGAACTCAGCGGGGGTAAAATACAGGGAAAGGAGAGTTATTTACAACTTGTACAACAGCCAGACTGCAGTTATTAGACTCGAAGGGCATGAAAGGGAAGCATCAGTTGGGAAGGGAGTAAGACAGGGTTGTAGCCTTTCTCCGATGCTATTCAATTTGTACATCGAGCAGGCGATGAAGGAAAGCAAGGAAAAATTTGGAATAGGGATTAAAGTACAGGGGGAAGAAATAAAAACATTGCCTTTTGCTGACGACATTGTAATTCTGTCAGAGACAGCAAAGGACCTGGAAGAGCAGTTGAAGGGAATGGACAGTGTGTTGAAGAGAGCGTATAAAATGAACATTAACAAGAGCAAAACAAAAATAATGGAATGCGGTCTTAGAAAATCAGGCGATGCTGAAGGAATTAGATTAGGTAGCGAAACCATAAAGGTGGTAGATGAGTTTTGTTACTTGGGTAGTAAAATAACATGCGATGGTCACAGTACAGAGGATATAAAGTGCAGAATGGCAATGGGAAGAAAAGCATTTTTGAAAAAGAGAAATTTGCTAACATCGAATATTAATCTAAGTGTAAGGAAGTCTTTTCTGAAGGCATTTGTGTGGAGTGTTGTCTTGTATGGGAGTGAGACATGGACGATAAACAGTGCGGACAGGAAGAGGATAGAGGCTTTTGAAATATGGTGCTACAGAAGAATGCTGAAGATCAGGTGGGTAGATCGCATAACTAATGAAGAGGTACTGAACAGAATTGGTGAGAAAAGGAATTTTTGGCATACCCTGACTAAAAGAAGGGATCGCTTGGTAGGACACATTCTTAGACATCCAGGAATCGTAAATTTAGCATTGGAGGGAAGTGTGTGGGGTAAAAATCGCAGAGGGAGACCAAGAGACGCGTATAGTAAGCAGATTCACGTGGATGTGGGTTGTTGTTCTTATGAGAAGATGAAAAGGCTTGCTCAGGATAGAGTAGGGTGGAGAGCTGCATCAAACCAGTCTCTGGACTGAAGACCATAACAACAACAAAACTGGACCTTCAGGTGAGAAAAGATTGAGTGAATTTATTGTGCTGAAATTGAAGGGATTGTCTGTTTTAGTTATTTTTGCTGTGTGTGTTTGTGATTGTCTTAGTTCCGTATGATTATAGCAACAATATAAGTTCATCCATTATGATGTATTAGCCCCATCATATCATATTTAATAACACTTCTCTTCAACACGTCATAAAGATTTTTGAGTTCATGATTAGTCAGAACAAAACAGCACATTTGTAGACAGTCAGTGCCATTTGTACTCGACACACGATTGGCCGTGCATGCTTCGTATGAGACATTGTATACAATTCCTTTTTCATGATAATATAGATGATTCATTGGCTACATTTATACATTTTAGAGGTTCTTTTCATTCTTGGCACTTTCTTACAGGTTAAAACTGTTTCTGGGACTGGGATCTGAACACAGATTCTTGCCTCCTGATGAACATTTTCACATTGGCTTAGCTACCTGAGCACAACTAGTTTCTGACTTTCACAGCTTTACCAGTATTCCTTGTCTAAAGCTATGAGGACAGTGTATCCAAATAGCTGATTGGAAGAGCATTACCAGCAAAAGGCCCAAGTTTGAGTCCCAGATAGGAACACAGTTACAGGAAACTCCGCATTCCAACTGCAGAGTAAACTATTTATTATGGGAACTATATCATTAATTTTTTAAGTGACACATTTTTAAAGGAGCTCGGTTTCCTTGTGACTTCTCTAAAAGCTGTTGTACATCGTTTGAACTGAATGACATGAGTTTGTGGCTTTGAAGAGCTCTTAAAATATACGGGATGATTTGGAGACAATTCACAGGGAATGATCTCTGAGATGATGCGGAATGAGGCAAGTTGTATGGATGTAAATCAGGAAATGGTGGAGATAAAAGATCTTTGACAGTGACCACAGAATCTACAACAGGGTAAGCCAGACAACTGTGTGGAACGTTCTCGACAATGGCTGCCACTTACAGGTATCCTTATGAATGGTGACAGCATCGACCTTCTTGACACCCACCTTTGGCCTTCAGAGAATGCCCAGAATACAGTGGCAGCAAACTGTAAGCATCAGTACACAAGAGTGTGGGCAGTTATCTTTGGCAACTGCCTTGTGTGACTGATTGTCTTTCTGTGCTGCTTCACAGGCAGTGCATAACTGCAGTTCCTGGAGGTGACCCTGAACTCCCCCACTGGAAGGACTGCCTTTGGTGGTATGCTGACTAATATCACTGCTATGCTCCAGCTTAATGACCTCCTGACTGTGGAACTGAACTATAGTACTGTTGGAGCAGTCTGTGGTGGTTTTTTTTTTCTTTTTTTTTTGGGGGGGGGGGGGGGGATTTCTCATGTGTGCTTTGAATAATTGAAAACTCTGTCATAGTTGCTTTTTCTTCCTTCAAGATTCAGCTGTCGTAGAATGCGTTTCGAGCCATGTGCGAGTATGACTATTTTTCTCTCGGAGTCCTCTCAGGGGAAAGGGCGGGGCTGCGGAATCTTTTTTTGCGGTTTGATCCTTGTTTAGAAAAATCATCCTTGTTTAGAATTTTTCTCGTCATCATCAGTCATACTTATGTTCAAGTAAGTCATTTCAATCACCTTTTTGTATTGTAGGGCACCACCTAACAAGTTTTCACCACAAAGCAATATAACAAGCACTACCAAAATGTAGATGACAAAGGTATGTAGACGTTAACAGCCAACTGATGATAAACCGTCAGGTTTGAAATTGATAACGGTGCTATTTTGAAAATAAGTAGCATAATTAAATGTGGTTAACTGCTGTTTCCATGATTGTAGAAATCATCCTGTACACAACCAAGGACTGAAAAGTCAGTTTTCCACAAAAATAGTAATCTGTGTAGTTCAGAACGTTTACTATTTCCATAGAACATATTTAACAATTCATAGTTGCATGATATAATTTTTAAATAATTTATATTGTAGTCTTTTAATATGATACTACCTTCCATAATTCCTAGGAACTGCCCATATGTAGTACATATTCCAAAAACTTGGGTAAACATTTTTAAGGCTTAAAATATGTGCTTTAATCACCACTTAACTTACACACAGCATTTGATTTGTGATCTGAATTTTTTTCTGAAGTTCTGTCCTGGTTCATTATACAGTACTGCCCAGTTTAACCGAATTAAAAATTGTTGCGATGTATAGGGGGGGGGGGGGTGAGGAAGCTGTTCTGGATAACAGTATTTTTGGTTAAGCATTTTGTATTATAATTAGAGTGTGTATTTTATAAAAGTTTTAGAGCTCAAACGACTTCAGAAATCCCTTTTGTAGGCTACTCTTACAGTCTTTATTAAAATTCAAATATTATTTTAGGATTGAAGTTCATTAATAGATGGTATACTGTAGTTAAGCATGTAGCATATATTACTTATTAAACAACCTTGTCAATTTTGTTTGTTTCTTGTGTTTTTCAACACTATTCTGAGCAGGCATACTCTGCTGTCACTGCATTAGAAATAAATCAGCTGCCATTGTTGTTCAAATCTTAGAACAAACTTTAATAACTCTGTACTGTAATTTCTTCCTTTTTTTTTGCCATATACAGTAGGTTATTGAAAGATAAATTCTAATATACTTCTTCATAAGTGCTCCAAAACCATCCGTCATCCAAGCCATCTACATCAGACTCTTCAATTGCATCAGCATTTGACTAAAACACTATTCTTCAATTTCTTGTTCTGTAACTGGTTGTCAATCGTCCTTCACTATCTATTATTCCACTTTGCTTGTATCGATCTCCTTGTGTCCAGAAATGCCTTTTACCACATCTGTAAAGTTTATAATTCTTTTCTTCAAACCCATCATACAGTTTTCTGCAGCACCTTTGAAGAGTTTCTTCTTTTACATTATCACAGCTGTACACACCAATAAATTTTTCTTTTTTTTTTCTTTTGCTGCTAATTATTTCCATGAAGTGCAGTTTTTCTAATTTTTGTTTTTTCATAATGTGTGTTTTGGTTGACATGAGTTCAGATAACCGCGATTTTACTGTAAATGTATTGTGCTCAAATTGGATGTAAATATAGCTGCAGTTTTGCATGATACAGATGCAGGAGTCTTTGGTTAGTTTCCAGATGTATGTGACACTAGCTGTCTGTGCACATTTCTAAAATGGGTGTTTTGTGAGCATATTACATTTCTTCCATTGTAATATTGCTGCGTGCTGACAAATTACAGTGGTTGAAATAATAAATTTAAATCTTAATCAAAAGTTTGGGCTTGTCCTGGAGACATGCTTGGATAGCCTAATGGTAAGGTCTCTGCTCACAAAAAGTAGGAAATTTGTGTTAGAGTCCTGGTCCGGCACAAGTTTTTGTAGGTCACCATTTGGTAGTACTTCTGTACTAAGGTTAAGCAGATTTAATGTACTATAACAATGGTATGTTGTTTAGCAATAAAAGACAGTTGTGGTTGCAACTTTTTATTTATTTTTTACACTTCCACCCTTGTGGGGCATCCTCAGAAATTCTTAAAATAACACATCGGATGAATAGAATTAAAACAATTGCTAGCCACAAATTGGCAACGTCAAATCATTAAAATGTATATGGTTGACAAAACCATCAGAATCCTAAAACAGAACAGCAGTGGCAGCCACGGTTGTGCAATGATAGGAGCACATTCACACCCCCTTGTTCTGTTTTAGGATTTTGATGGGTTTCGTCAGCCATATGCGTTTTAATGATTTGACGTTACCAGATTGTGGCTAGAAATTGTTTTAGTTCCACTCATCCAATGTGTTATTTTAAGAATTTCTGAGAATGCCCCCACAAGGGTGAAAGGCATAAAAAATAAATAAAAAAGTTGCAACCACGACTGTCTTTCATTGCTTAACAATTTTATTGGTTGCTGTACTAACCGGCCCATAATGGAGTGGAGAGTATTTTAATTGTATGTTGGTATGAAAAATATTTTAAGACCAAATTCAGTGAGGTTTCCATATCTACCTTTTGTCATTGCTTCAAAAAGTGCATTCTGTCAGCCTATTGCACACAACCTCTTAACAACTTAAGACTAATTTTCAGTGATTTGTTTAAGAAAATAGCATTTCGTTTATAGATCCTTGTTTCTAATTATAGTAACTCAGGAAATGAAAACATTTCATCTGTTTTGTTGTCATTTAAAGAACCTATGTTTGTATTAGAGTTAATTAATATCTGCAAACATATCATGAATAAAGTGAAACCCGTATTTTACGTTTCAATGTGGTCCATACTTAAAAAAAAAACTTAAAATTGAGGAAAACTTTTAAAATCCCCAAATTATGAGCAAAAACAAATGTAATTGGCATATGTACATGATTAAAAATTGCAATCCTCTCCAATAGGCCGACATTGTATATCATCTGTGTAAGTGAATGAAATTAAATGAACAATAGTTAAGTCTACAATAGCGCCAGCGGCATACTTACGTGTGCGGTGCAGGAATGTTGTCACTGCTCACCATGAGTACGGAATGAGAGAATAGGAGACGATTCTGCGATATGAAGAAAAGTGCGATGAAATGTGAGATTTTTACTATGTACAAGAAAAGCAATCTCCATGTCAAATGATTCATGTTTCAAATAATTATGTTTTTTAATTAAATCATGGTGCTAGGTAGGTGGTTGGGTGAACGTGTCTGTATCGTTTGAATGGTAAAAAGTAATAACAATTCACTTAATTGAATCAGTTTAATGAAATGGTCCACAAATAAGTTCATGAATCTAGACACACAACCACAAATATGCACTTCTAAACACACCAAACTAGACAATCTTTTGACTATTGCCACTATAAATTCATTACATCTTTCCTCACCTCTCATTGGTTGTATGAAAGTAACATACCACTGACTAAGCAAGTGTTATGTGCTAGCAACCTGTTGTGGTGAAAATATTTGCTCGATTTCATCATTTTTTAAAACCTATTTCGGTATATTTTTTGCTACTTTGTCAAAAATTTCCCTAATTTTATTTTCACTTTTTAATGAATAAAAACTAAAGCAATAATCAATTGTAGCCTCATTGCAATGTAAGACATTTTATTTTATTCAGAAAACATGAAAATTTGACATTGATGGAGATACATAATAATAATAATAATAATAATAATAATAATAATAATAATAATAATAATAATAATTAAAAAAAAAGTTTGAAAAACACTTATCCTGCTACTTATACAAGTTTTACTAAACTAAGTAATGTACATAAGTGTGTGTGTTTTATGAAAACTCAAAGTTGTGTTTCTAACAACACCAAAATAATTGCTTCTCAGAAGCCCCACAATGTAACTGGCTCTTTGTTCAACTCATATTTATTCCATTGGGGGGGGGAATAGGTAATCCGATTTCAAGCCGCACTTACAAACGAAAAATATGGATAATCAAAATGGATAGCATGGCCTTTCCTTTGCGATTTACACATTTAAAATACTATTACATTGCAAACGACGACAGCTGTGAGAAATAAGTATATCTATTAACCCTTTTACTGCACATCATTATTGATACAAAAATAAAATGCAAAATCTAGTATTGTTCTGAAAAATACATTTCCTTTTTAATCTTTAAAGAGAAAATCATATATACGTGTTGAGCACTGAAATGATTAGCGTATATTTACGTACGGAGCAGTGAAAGGGTCAAAATATTTTGGAGCTACACGCAACAGTCCCATTGCGGCTTCCTTTAAAATCCTTTATCTTCTTTTCTTGGGCAATTTCGTCTGTTTTCACCCATATAATTCATCATTGGTGCGATTAAATGTCGTTTCCGCGAAAGAAATTACTTTTATGTTCAACTTCGCGGTGTATGCTTCTTCACGATCGGATACAAGGTAGAACTTCACGCACAGAAGTTCAAAAGCAGTCTGCAAACACTGCAACAAAGGGTTGAATCCAGAATGTATACCATTCACAAAACTAACTTATGGCAGCGTATAGCGGCAGTGTACGAAACTTGCATTCGTGTAAATATGGTTTGTTCATCCACACTCTTGAGTTTCGGATGATCGACTTATTCCAACGGAATGTTTGCCGTGTGTTGTTGATAACACGGATTCTTCCTCGTCCAGATTCACTCGTTTTGCCTCTGCATTGATGTCCATAACTTGTCTCTTGACACCTGTCAACAGCACTTTCTCCTTATTCTTGTTATGGGACGAACTGCTATTTATATGTTTTGGGCAAGTGTCCTTTCTTTGCCATTCGATACACACACAGCTGTATTTGCACAGAAGTATTTTCCTTGTTTTATAATAAACTTAAAATTCATCTGATGTGAATTCTCTTCCACAATCAAAAACTGTTATGACCATCTTAATGATCTGCTGCACCAAAACAAATTGCTGAAAGAACCAGCGATCAGAAATGATTATGACCATGCAGTACACTACCAGTCACCAGATCAAATAAAGTGCCAGAAACGGAATTCTTCACAGCAGAGGAAATGAGGTTGGCAGGACTCAAAATGATATATATCAAATTGGTGTGCAATGAACTGTGAATTATATCTCGAAATTCCGCCAGTACTTTTAAATGATTGATGAGATTTCACAAAATTTTGTGATTTTTCATAAATTTCAGTTATTTCGTGATTTTCTGCAAAAAATCATAAAATAGCGCAAAAATTTTGTGATTTCGCGCTTAGCAAAAGACAGGTGCCTCTAGCAGGAAAACGCAGCCGCTGATCCTGGGAGACTTTAGCATACATTACAATGTTTATACAATTATTTGTGGTACTGGTAATGAACTTATTGTCTGTTCTATTGAAATTGGTGTTGGGGTACAAGGTAATTGAGCTATTTATGACGTTCTCCAGTGCCAGCTGCCACCAGTGCCACATCGTAAACAGCGCTAAGTATCTTAATTTAATTTGTGTTCAATTTAATTTGCCAATCTAGTTCTTCATTCCTGCGTACTTGGCAGATTAGCGTTCAGTCAGTTAGCAGTCATTTCAGTCCCAGCTGTGTCGTTGCCCCATCACCCAGAGCGCTAAGTATCATAATTTAATTGCGTGAAATTTCGTTGCCAGTTAATTTCTTAATTTTCGTTAGTGTTTTTTGTAAGAGGTTTCTTCTCACCTACTTGACACATTTTGTTTGTGCTACTGCTTTAAGAGTTAATTCTCGCGTATTTTGATAACTACTGTGTGTGTAGTTATCGTCTGCTGCAAGCTACGTGTCATATTGTCACTTCCTTATTTCGTGTTCTGCTTTGTGAAAGCTTATATTCCCGCACATTTGATAACGGTGTATTCCACAGATATCCTTGTTTATTTTGAAAAGTGCCAGGTCAGTTTCATTGATTTGACAGTGTAGTTACCACTGACCACAGTTCAGTCAGCTGCCAGCCGCCTTTATTAGAGTACTAGGCTACTTAAAAGTTGATTATTTAGTTTTCTACTTTCTACAGTTAACTGTATCGATAGGATGGTTAGGATGTGTGCGGTCGCGGGAGGAGTTGGCTGCAGTTCGCGAACAGCTGAGCGTGTTGTTGGCTATGGTCAGCCATCTTCAGGCTGCTGTCTCGGGGTGCAGCGATGGTGGGGAGTCTGCTGCTTTGAATGGGACACCTCGGGTGTCTCATGCTTTGCTTTC
The DNA here is from genome assembly GCA_026315105.1 of Locusta migratoria. NCBI lineage: Eukaryota > Metazoa > Arthropoda > Insecta > Orthoptera > Acrididae > Locusta > Locusta migratoria. Next base: position 74,169,160 of record CM048755.1, on the reverse strand, counting down.
TGTCCCTGCTACCGTGGCACCTTCAGGTGTACTGGACGTCATCGGGCTGCCTTCTCCGCAAGGGGAATGGCGGGTTGTATGGCGTTCGCGTCGCTCGAGGCGGAAGGCCGATGTGGAGGCTGGACGTCCGTCCGTGCCCGTTCATCCTGTGAGTGAATGTGTGGCCACTTCTTCAGCAGGGTCTGAGCAGGTGCGCGTGGGGGGGGGGGATTATTAGTTATTGGGAGCTCCAATGTTAGGCGCGTGATGGAGCTCCTTAGGCAGATAGCATCGAGATCCGGAAAGAAATCCAACGTGCACTCGGTGTGTCTTCCGGGAGGCCTCATACGAGATGTGGAGGCGACCTTGCCGGTGGTTATCAAGGGTGCGGGGTGCGCTCGACTGAAAGTCGTGGCTCACATTGGCACCAATGACGCTTGTCGCTTGGGTTCTGAGGACATCCTCAGGTTCTACGGGCGGCTGGCGGAATTGGTGAAGGCTGCTGCCTTCACGTGCGGGGGTGCAAGCAGTACTGTTGATTTGTAGCATTCTTCCCAGGGTTGATCGGGGTCCTTTGGTTTGGAGCCGAGTGGAGGGTCTGAACCAGAGGCTTCACCGACTCTGTGCCAGTCATGGCTGCAGATTTCTGGATCTGCGTTATCGGGTGGGGAATTGTAGGGTGCTCCTAGATAGATCAGGGATGCACTACACTAAGGAAGTGGCTACTCGGGTAACAGCGTACTTGTAGAGTGCACATGGGTTTGTTTTTAGGCTAGGCGCTAACTCTGATGAGCACTCGCCTGTCAGCATTCAAACAGCGAATTCAGGCCACGTTCGGAACAAAAATTCAAACATCAAAATATTAGCTGCGAACTTGCAGAGTATTAGAAACAAAGTTCCCGAATTTGCCGCACTGCATGGTGACCAAATTTCATAAACCAATCAAGAATGCTAGGAGTGTGTCTTTGTTGGGAAGAGCCAATAAGCAAATGTTAGAAAACGAATAGGCATCGTTTAATTCCGGGACTATGGATGTAGAGGAATTGTGGACTAAATTTAAGTGCAATGTAAATTAAGGGTTAGAGAAATATGTGCCAGTAAAGACGAATAAGGATGGAAAAGATCCACCGTGGTATAATAATAATGTTAGAAAGCTGCTGAGAAAACAAAGACTGTTACACTCTCGATTCAGAAAAGAACACGCAAATGAAGACAGGCAAAAGTTAGTAGAGATTCATGCGTCTATAAAAAGATCGATGCGCGAAGCATACAATAATTATCACAGCCATACCTTACCAAAAGATCTTTCCGAGAAACCAAAAAAATTCTGGTCCTATGTAAAATCGATAAGCGGGTCACTCGTTGATCATTCCGGGGGGGGGGGGGGGGAGCTGCAGTTCTAAATTTAACCTTTCAGAAATCTTTCATGCAGGATGACTGCACAAATATACCAAATGTTCCGAGATGGGGGGAAGTAGTAATAGGTATTTCCACTGTAGAGAAACAGCTGAGGGAGCTAAATACGAAAAAATCTGCTGGTCCGGATGGAATACCAGTTCGGTTTTACAAAGAGTATTCTGCAGCATTGGCCTCCTACTTACCTTGCATTTATCGCAAATCATTAATTCAGCGCAAACTTCCTAGTGATTGGAAGAACGTGCAGGTGACTCCCGTTTATAAAAAAGGAAAGAGAACTGACCCACACAATTACAGGCCAATATCGTTGACATCAGTTTCATGTAGAATTTGAGAGCATATTCTCAGTTGGGATATAGTAAATTTCCTTGAAATGGAAAAGCTTCTTTCCATGAATCATTACGGGTTTAGTAAACATCGTTCATGTGAAACTCAGCTTGCCCTTTTCTCACATGACATCTTGTGAGCCATGGATGAAGGGCAACAGGCGGATTGTGTTTTTCTCAACTTCAAAAAGGCATTCGACGCGGTGCCACACTGCAGACTGCTAACGAAGATATGAGCTTATGGAATAGGTAACAGATTTGTGACTAGCTGGAAGACTTCCTAAGTAATAGAATGCAGTACGTTGTTCTCGACGGCGAGTGTTCATCAGAGACGAGTGTATCGTCAGGCGTGCCCCAGGGGAGTGTGATAGGACCGCTATTATTTTCTATCTATATAAATGATCTGAGGGACAGAGTAAGTTGTAATTTGTGGCTGTTTGCTGATGATGCTGTGGTGTATGGGAGGGTGTCGTCTTTAACTGACTGCAATAGCATACAGGATGACTTCGACAAAATTTCTAGTTGATGCGAAGAATGGCAGCTAGCTCTCAATGTAGAAAAATGTAAGGTGATGCCCATGAGTAGGAAAAACAATCCTATAATGTTCGAATACAGCATTAGTAGTGAGCTTCTTGATGCTGTCGCATCGTTCAAATATCTAGGCGTAACATTGCAGAGTGATATGAAATGGAACGAACATGTATGGACAGTTGTGAGTAAGGCGGACAGCCGACTTCGGTTTATTGGGAGAATTTTGGGAAAATGTACTTCACCTGTAAAGGAGACCGCGTATAAAACGCTTATACGACGATGTCTTGAGTATTGCTCAAGTATTTGGAACCCACAGCAGATCAGTTTAAAGGAAGACATAGAAGCAGTTCAGAGGTGAGCAGCTAGATTTGTTACTGGTAGGTTCGACCGATGCGTGAGTGTCACGGAAATGCTCCGGCATCTCAATTGGGGATCGCTGGAGGAAAGAGGACGTTCTTTTCGTGAATTTCTGTTGAGTAAATTTAGAGGGCTGGAATTTGAAGCTGAGTGTAGTACGATCTTGCTGCCACCTACTTACATTTCGCGTAAAGATCACAAAGACAAGATCAGAGAAATTAGGGCTCGTATGGAGGCATAGAGGGATTCTGTTTTTCCTCATTCTATTTGGGAGTGGAATAGGAAAGGAAATGCCTAGTAGTGGTACAGTATACCCTCCGCCACGCACCTTACGGTGAACTACGGAGTATGTATGTTGATGTAGGTGTAGATATCATATAATTACAAATTATACATCAAAACACATGTTTTTGAGAGCTCTTTCCATCCATTGGATACTCATAAATTCAGTTCCCAACTGGGAGAAATATGTGGGGCCCTTTCTATTAATATAGTGCTGTCTGTGGCAACATTTGCTGTGAGGTCTTGCTTCAACCAAGTTATGAGAATTGATTAAAGTGATGTCTTCATCGATTTCCTCTTCTTAGAAGAAGATTTGCAAACTGTAAAAGTACTTCTCGGTGTCATGTTTCTTCACAATAATATTTAAATGCATCATTGGAATTCCAGGTGGTGCAAATAATTGTGCATAAGTCACGGTATTAGTGTCAACTAGTTTTAGTAGGCTATGTGTATATTTTCTTCTAACAAAAATGCTTGGCGGTTTTTGTTTAAAGTACTTTTCATGTATAAAACAAGATTTTTTCCTTGGGCAGCTCACAAATGCACATAACAACTGTATAGGGACATGTAGGACAGGACTTCTAGTGACTGGCAATTTGTAACTAGTAATTCACAAGCTGTGAGTATTATTTAACAATCACATGCTACACTGAGGAGCCAAAGAAACTGGTACACATGCCTAATATTGTGTAGGATCCCTGCTAGCATGGTGAAGTGTCAAAACATGATGTGACATGGACTCGACTAATGTCTGAAGTAGTGCTGAAGGGAATTGACACCATGCATCCTGTGGGGCTGTCCATAAATCCATAAGAGTGTGAGGGGATGGAGATATCTTCTGTTTGAAAGAATCCCAGAGATGCTCAATGATGTTCATGTTTGGGAAGTTGTGTGGCCAGTGGAGATGTTTCAACTCAGAAATGTTGTCTGGGGCCACAATGTAGCAATTTTGAATGTGTGGGGGGGTGTCGCAGTATCCTGCTGGAATTGTCCAAGTCCGTCGGAATGCACAATGAAGGTGAACTGATGCAGGTGATGAGCCAGGATGTGTATGTATGTTTAATCTGACAGTCGTTTCTAGATGTATCTGGTCCCATACCACTCAGACTGCACACACACATCCCAACACTATTACATAGCCTCCACAAGCATGAACAGTCCCCTGTGGACATGCAGGATCAATGGTTTCATGAGTTTGTCTCCATACCCATACACACCCATCCACTTCATACTATAGGAAGCAAGACTCTTCACACCAGGCAACATGTTTCCAGTCATCAATGGGCCAATGTTGGTGTTGATGGGCCCAGGTGAAGCATAAAGCTTTGTGTTGTGAAGTCAGTAAGGGTACATAATTCAGCATTTGGCTCTGAAAGCCCGTATTGATGATGTTATGTTGAATTGTTTGCGTGCTGACACTTCTTATCGGCCAGCATTCAAATTCGCAGCAATTTGTGGAAAGGTTATTTTAGAATGTCATGTTGCACAATTCTCTTCATAGAGATTTGAAGTTTTCAAAATTCTCCATATTCACGGTGCTCTTGTGAAATGGTCATACAGAAAAATCCCCACCTCATCGCTACTTCGGAGATGCTATGTCCCATCACTCATGCGCTGACTGTAACACTCTGTTCAAACCCACTTAAATCGTGGTAACCTCCCATTGTAGCAGCAGTAACCAATCTAACGCGTGTGCAAGACAGCTGTTGTTTTATGTAGGCGTTGCTGAGCACAACGGCGCCCTCTGAATGTTCGCATATATCTGTGTTTGCATATGCACTCTTATACCAGTTTCTTTGACTATTCACTTTAAGTGTAGCAACTAAAATGGGATTAAATGCTATTCCACCAAATAAGTAGCTGCACTTAATGCCTTTCACTGAAATTATTTTACAAAACTCATATTTTCTAGATGGACCTATTCTCACATTTGCTCACCAAATATTATAGGAAAGTTCTGGTGAAATGTAAATAATTTAACATTACAGATGACGACTCACATTTCACGTACCATGTTTCCTTCATTCTGTGCTGCTCCCCATTGGCTCTGATGCCCATGCATTACGTGCTTAGCTCATGCGTCTGCCACTCCTCCTGCTCCTCCTACTCCTACTCCTCCTCCTCCTCCTCCTCCTCCTCCTCCTCCTCCTACGTATTCGTCAATACTCTAAAAGTCACATTGAAGTGCATGGTAGAGGGTTCATCGAACATCTTTTATGAAATTTCTCTACAGTTCCATTCTCTTAATAGCTCATTGGAAAAAAAGGAATATGTAAATCTTCCTGTTTGTGATCTGATTTCTCTTATTTTATGATGATGATTATATCTCTGTGTAGGTGGGGGGGATAAAATATGTTCACATTCGAAAGAGAAAGTTGGTGAAAACAATTTGCAAATATATCTCGCCCCAATGAATAACACTTCCCTTTAATGATTTCCACCTCAACTCGTGCATCACTTCTGTGACACTCTCCCCCCATATCGTGATAATACAAAACGAGTTGCTCTTCCCTGAACTTTCTCTACATCATCTGTCAGTTCCACAAGGCACAGCAATATTCCAAAATATTCCATAATGTCATATGGTATAATATTTTGGGAGTAACTCTTCAAGTCTAGCAAAAGTTTTCAGAGTCCAAAAGTGTGTAACTTACGACTGAGTACTGTAGTTAAAAAAAAAAAATCTAATGGATCCACTTACGATTCTGACTTTTACAATTAAACTATGAAGACTATTACTTCTAGAAATTGAAAGCATAATGATTTTTCTGTTTTCTTATTATAGACCTGGGAATTACACTTACTATAACAAGAATACCTGTAGTGAGAAGAAATGTAAATACTGTAGCAATAAATTTAATATGCAAACACACTCGATGATGCTTACATTAAAGTTTTAATAAGGAGCTGTAGATACTTTCTACCAGGGGTCTCCAAAATATGGCCAATGAGACAGATGCAGCCTGTGAAGGGATTTACTCCTCCTCATGCTTGAGCTGGGCTTTTTCTAAGCAAGTGCATGATTTCCACTCGATTAACTCTGAGAGGTTGCCAGGAGCTTTGCGGAACTTGATGCATATTCAAAGTCTCCATTTGTTCATAAATAAGACACACCACTAGGAGCACTATGTCTCCAGGGGACTTGATTTCTTGTTTCTGACTGTGTTCTGCTGTGTTTATTTTCTTTGCTATAGTGTTTTGCTATTGTTTGCAATATGTGTATGCCTACATTCTTTGTTGAGGTTACTTGTGTAATATGTCAGCTGTAACTAAAAAGAAAACAGCCGATACTGGGAGTCGTATATTCAGTCAAACATGGGGCTTATATGCCTTGTTATAGAGAAAGGCATCAAAACAACATGTAAAATAAAGGAATATAACATTCATTGTCATGAAGAGGAAAAAAAAGCATTGTGTACAGTTTGATGAATTCAATGACAATGTTCATGAACATAAATTTGAAACATTAAAATGTGGAACATATTTTAAACAAAACATCTTTAGGAAACATATTCTGGAAAGTGAAACCGTTACAAAAGTAAGTTTAAGAATTGCCCATGAAATCTCCAAATGAGGAAAGTCTTTCACTGCTGGTGATTACACGAAGAGCTGCTTGTCAATTACATATGTAGAACTGTACCTGAGAAAACAGAGCAATGAAAAGTGGTTTCCCTTTCTGATAATGTTGTTGGAGTGTTGATAGAAGACATTGTTTCTGATTTAACAAATCTGTATATAAAGATAACCTGAAGTTTTCAATGAATGTTGGCGGAGTTATGGATACATTAAATTTCAGTGTAGTTTTCTTACTATGAGAACATGTGTGGTTAATTATAAGTTGAGATTCCACAGATCATGTTCATAGGTGATGTGTTGAAGTATTTGGTAGAGTTATTGATATATTTGACAGTATAATGAGAAATGTCATGGTCATCATGTTGTATACACTTGGAAAATGGGGTGCCCATTATCTTGACATATGTCAAATTATATGTCTGGTATTGCCATGTTTTGGTGATTAAAGTGCCATCCAGCCCCCATTGATAATCAAAACTTTATATGTGGCTCTTTTGGTGTAATATTTGGGAGACACCAACTCTACACTATGAGTAGATACTCTATATTTTGTTGTTAACTTAAATGCATGTTTGTAACTTAATCAATTCAACCTTGAAAGAACTCATTATATAGCAATTCATGGTGGGGTAGTACATAGTGTCATGGAAGGGCTAGGATAACTATTGTATGTGGATTTTCATGGATTACAGCTTAATTTGGCACACATCTATAATGATATTGTCGTAATAGATTATTTAAAAGGGCTGAATAAATTCTTTGTTTGGTTGTACTATGCTATCTGCAAATATGAAATGAAATTCTGTATGTCTAATCTGAACAAATCACAAATTTTAGACTTCAAAAATGTAATTGAAGATACAGTGAAAAAAAAATTGAAACAAGTAGTTATTAGAACAAAAGGAGGCTAAGACAATGAATTTGTATTCTGGTCATAGGGAGCTGAAATTACCACATAGCCATCCTGGTTTATGTTTTTCATGCATTCATTGGGTTATCTTAAGCGATGTCCTGAGGTACTTAAAAAAGGAGGTGGGGGAGGTCCAACTTCATGTACAATTCTTTGTCTGTTCTGAGAATTTGTTCTGTCTAAAGATTCAAATGCCTACTTAATGTTATGTCTTACCTACTGTCAGCTCTGTTCTTTGCTCACAGGTATTGTATCATTCAGAAAGTAGTAGACTTTAGTACATTCTAAAATAATTTTTTATGTTTATAATTTCTTTGATGTGAATTTATATGTGCTGGGTATTATTATTATTATTTTATTATTATTAGAATTACTTTATTATTATTACTGTAGCAGATTTATACTTGTATTTTTCTGAAAACTTGTGCATGTTTTATTGTGAGTGATGTATTTGCAGTGGCTGTCAACGGATCCTTTATGTTAGTCTTTTCATTACATTTGATATATTTTCAATGTCTGATTATTTCTCAAAACTGTTCACATGTTAGTACGTTTGCAAAACTGGCAACTGAAGGTTTATTAAAATTACTAGAAATTCTTTAAACTGCTTACATGTTTATGACAAGTGAAGTTAAATTATATGTCTGTAAATGAAAAATCAGTGTCTGCTGATGTAGTTGTCATAAGCAAAATAAACTGATAACTATATTTCAACTCTGGGATACCAGTTTCATCATTACCTTCTTTGTTTCTTAGAAATACCTGGCTTCTTAATTCAATGTATGGATCCAATCGATCATTGAATATAAGCAAGGTAAATCTTGCTTCCCACCCCATAAGACCAGTTACCCGTGCTGCTGCAAAGTCTACACCTGCAACAACCTCTAACCCTTCCTCCCCAGCATCGAGCCTCGATATGACCGTACGCAGCGCGGACCGAGTTAGCAGATTTCATACTGTTCGTCAGTAAGTGCACAATATTCTTGTAGGCTGTGCTTATGCATGATGGAGTGTTAGGCATGTTCGCCATCCAGCTTGACCTTCCTAATGCTGGCAACATTCATTGCTTGTAGAGAGTAAAATATCGTGTAATTTAGTATCGTCTGCTGTTACTTCAGATACTATATCTTCAATACTTTTAACTGCCAACTAATCTTAGAGTTGTAGCAATGTTGTTTCTGCTATTAAAAAAAAACACCATAAGCTGTGGTTGTGTGGTGCCTTTAACACAGCTGAAACTATAAGCTTTTCAGTGTGTGGAGGACTTATTTTTATATTTGCAGTGAAAGCTGCTAATTTCATTATGCCATCTGTACTTTGTGTATGCTCAGGTTGTTCTTAACCACAGCTGTGCTGCTGTTTTGACATACTTCATTGGCATTAATAGTTGAAAAATTACAGGGAAGGAATTTGCTATCAGTTTTGTTGATTTCACTGACATTACTTTGTGATGTCATTCTTTTGAATGGAAAGACAGGATGTGACATTCAAATATTGTTTTAAGTTTTCAATAAGAACAATCGTGGTGCTGGTGGTGGTTCTCTGTCTGTTATTTGGGTCCCAGAATGACGACACTTCATATATTTTTCTGTTCAATTACATTTTACTTAAGAGACTTCCAGGAGATTTTACATAAACAATGGTGGCAGTACTTTCTCATAATCAAGGAAGTTAAAAGTTCAGCAAGTTAAATCATTAAACAATGAATGGATAACTGAGTGTGGGGTTCACATGGTAAATAAAAATCATAAACTTGTTGATAAAAAATATTTTTGGGTTACTAATTTTTGCATTTTTGTAATTTGCCCATTGAATTTGATTGATTACACAAAAAGCCTGGGAGAGTAATTCTGACAAGTTCATCAATTTTAGTTTTACACTTGTGTACTGCACACTTCCTATACATCATTAGCAACCTTGTTAGTTGTTTGCTGTCTTTTCTGCAGTTGCTGCCTATATTAGTTTGCATATGTTTGTTTATTTGAACCATCTGGGCACCTGAAATATATATCAAGTGTTTTTGCCGTACACATTTTGCTTTTATTTGGAAAGCACCTTCAGTGGCGTGGAATACATACATGATTACGTTTTACATTGTTTTGTCATTTATGTTTCTGGTAGTTTAGGTTATAAACTGTCCTGGCACTTTTTCTAAGTATGAGTTAAGCTATTTTGATTTTATTAAGACTCAGTTTTTGTAAATGCTGTTCCATGTGTGTTATTGTCTCTGGTTGACTGTTTCTCTTTCTTATTTTATTTCGTTTTGATGTTTCTTTCCAGCACTAGGTATATGCCAATTTGGTTATGTAATGTGTTTATGGTGTTGCCAACTGTTAAATGTCTTTGGTCACCAACTGGTGTGTGTGTGTGTGTGTGTGTCCATCCAAAAAGCAGCAAAATACACAGCTCTCTAAAATACTAAAGAAATAGGGACCCCACATAGCATATAAAACTGTTTGTTTAATCTCTACAAACAATCAAGATAGAAAAATTCCTAGGATTAGGAACATACAAACTTACATGCCAGAGATGTGATGCAGAGTACATAGGAATGAAAAGTGTAAATTTCAAAACATGATACAAAGGACACATCAGATGCTGGAAATTTGGAACAAATCACTCCACATTTTCTGAACACTTAGAACAATTTAACCATTATCCAACCAGTATAGACAGACGTGAAAATCATGACGACCAACGACCACAATAAACAGCTATATCTGAGTACATACAAGTAATAAATGAGCAAACATCTATAAAAATCCATTGCTAAACTTAAATAAATGAGAAATTAACTATGAAGGAAAATCTCTCTCTCTCTCTCTCTCTCTCTCTCTCTCTCTCTCTCTCTCTCTCTCTCTATCTACCCCAAAAAGACATTCAACAGTTGGCAACACCATAAAAACATTAACACCACATTAACAAATTGGTATGTGCCCAGTGCCGGAAACAAACATACCAATAAAATAAAAGAAGACAGAAAAACAGCCAACCAGAGGCAACAATGCATTTAGAACAGCATTTACAAAAATTGAAAATCTTAATAAAATCAAAATATTGTTAGTCATACTTAAAAAGAGCTTCAGAACTGTTTATAACATAAACTACCAAAAATATAAATGATGAAATAATGTAAAACATAATCATCAGGTCACTGAGGATACTTTGCAAATAAAGGGGAAACACATATGACAAAAAACTTCATATTTCAGTTGCATAGACAATGCATATGAACAAATATCTGTGTACTAGCATTACTATCACTTTATATGGTTTGATTGCCTTATTCATTTACTGTGTTACTTACTTTTCAGCATATTCTAAGAACTTGGAGATTTTGAGTGATCTGGTCTGACTTGTACACAGTATAATTTCAGCTTTTGTAGCCAGTTTTGTCTTTGTAAGATTGATGGAGGACAATGATCTTATTCACTGATCAGCCAGAACATTATGGCCACCTACCTAATAGCTGTTATGTCCACATTTGGCATGAATAACAGTGGAAATGCATCTTGTCTTGGAAGCAGAGAGGCCTTGGCAGGTCACTGGAGGGAGATGGCACCACATATGCTCACACTTCACCGAAGTCTTGTATATCCTGGGAATGGGGTGGAAGCTTGATGACCTCTGATGGCATTTTCAATTACACCCCAGATGTGTTAGACTGAGATCTGAGGAGTTGGATGAGGGAGGGAGGTGGAGGTGGTGGGGGGATCAACACGTCAGTTGCAACTCACAAGTGTATTCTTCGATCCACTCCATCGCACTCCTGCCTTTATGACATGATACATTATCTTGCTGAAAACTGCCACTGCTGTTATGTAACATTATTGTCGTGAAGGGTGTATGTAGTCTCCAACAAGTATAAGATACTTCTTGGCAGTCATGGTGTCTTGCACAACCTCCACTGGACCCATGAATTCGCACTTGAATATTCCCCAGAGCGTAATTGAGCCGCTGTCAGATAGTCTCCATCCCCCAATATAGGCACGATGAACATATCGAGATGCTGCAGACCATGCAACATTGTATAGTCACAAAGGTCCCATGCCAATTTCAATTGTAGTTACTGATGTTGTGGTGTTAACTTTGCCACATGCCAGGGTTATTGTCTGCAGAGGCCCATTGTGAGGAGTTTGTGTTCAAACGCACTTGTACTCTGCCCAGCATATTAGGTCCACCACAGTTCACCCGCCCAACAGCCTATGATATTCAACATCTAAATGATGGGTGACTGCCCAACCTCTGACGTTTCTGTGTGGTTTCATCTTGGTTTTATCAGTTGTTGAAGACTGTTACTACAACAGTCCTCAAACACCCGACAGTTCATGCAGTTTCTGAATTGGTCGTGCTGAGCCTCTGAGCTATCACAATGATCCTTGGGCAAACTCAGATAGATTGTGTGTCTTCACCATTCTGCACATGGATAGCGTGGGCACTGATATTACAGACACCATGCATGTGTTGACTAGCACTTTGCTCATAAGGTGATGGTACTATCAACTGGACAGGTTGGTATCAATAGTAGGTAGGTTGTCATAATGTTCTGCCTGATCAGTGTATACTAGTAATTGCATACAAACTGAAAAGTTGTGTAGAATTTTTGGTGTCGGTAGGAAGGAACCAACATCTAAACATTGTCAATAAATATCTGTGATCATTAGTAAAAATGTTGGTGGGTATGATTTTGTGCTTGCATAAATAATAATTCATTTATGATGAAGAATAAACCATAGTAAAAAAGTAATATTTATTCATTATACCATTATAGCAGTGGTTCCAATGTAGTACTGAATGAGTGTACATGCACTAGTAAAGCACATCGCTTTCTGAGCTTACAGGTAATGGAGGTAATATGTGCTTTTTAAAAAGAAGCAGCGTTTTCTTAAAGCTTGGTTTTATTTATTTGTTTGTTTGTTTGCCTCTTTGTGAGAGAGGCCTTTTTGTAGTGTCTCAGGTTTTAGAGCAGTGCTTTGATTACAGAAAGGAAGGGGGGCATTGAATTACTTTTCTGTCTTGTGTGTAACAGTAGACTTTCCACAATGTACACCATCCAAGCAGTGTAGATAGCCATTGCCAAATTTTACCTTTGTTATCCTTTTAAAATTTTAGCTTATGTGAAGAAGAAATTTACTTTTTGCTTACGCAGCTTTCAATGCACAGATCACGTAACATTGATTGAAAATGTAATCACAGTAGTAAAATTGAAAATAATTTTCAGCTGCTTAAACAGTGATAAATCTATCTATTCAGTTGTAACATGATTTATAACTCATATGTTTACTTAAAATAGTTTTATCAGATTTTTTTGCGACAGTGATTCTTTGAGCTAATTCCTAGAATCATATTTACGGATACGGGAAGAAATTTTCTTTTACTCTTTCCTTGAATGTAATAATGTTACATTACAAATTGTCTTATTATATATCTGTACATAGTATTGAAAGGTCTATCTCAGTCTTTTTACAGTTGTATTCAGGACATAAATAATTAAATTATGTGATCTGATGTGTGGCAGATATTACAAAATATTTAATCCATTTTCAGATTAAATAAGTAAAGTGTGCTGTCCCAGATTTGAATGGCAAGGTAATTAAAGAGCAGTTCTACTTTATACCTGATATATTCTGAAACTAAAAATGCTCAAATAAAGTAACAATAAATCATATGTTCATGCATAAAATATAGTATATAATTCATATGTATAGTATTAACAGGCTAACCTCATGATTATGTTGGAATTCTGATTAGTACTTGCTTCATTTCTCACGGGAAAGACTAAACCACCTTAAATCTTTTGCGGGGATTTCTGCTATCTGCTCTGATAAATGAGATTTGTTTAATTCTATGCTTCTGTTTATAATAAAAATGTGGGGGCTTTGTTTTAATTTTTAGGTTCTTAAAGGAGGTAGTAATATCATGACCAGTTATGCTGAAAGCCAGGTAACTGATCTGGACATTGTTTTCTATTGTTGCATACTTTTTTTTAATTCAAGGTTGGATAGACTTGATGTTGCAGAGAGAATCTGTGACACACTTTAATGATTGTGAACACACTTTCAAATTCCAGAAGGTATGTTACAAAGATCAGGCCAATATCATTTATAATCAATTACAGCTAGAGGCAATCATTACCTCCTGTCAGCAGATTATTACAGTAAACAACAAGTACATTTTTTATGAATGACCCATTGAGACAGCAAGAAATTAATAAATACTGTGTATCATTGTCTTTGTGAATGTGATATCCGTGCACGAAGGTTCAGGGAGCATGTTCCATAAATGAAAACATTGGGTAAAGAACAGGGTCACATCAAAATGGAATTGCATTTTCCTCTTTTATGAGCCACATGCTAGTGCTGAACATGGCAACTGGTCTGTTTACATCAGGAGAGGACAAAAATTATAAAGGAATGGAAATGTCTCAAAGCTGTTAAATCGTTTTTCAAACGTGTGTCCTCCACATTACCCCATACAGTTTTTCTGTCATTCAGTACTGGAGAGTAGTTACTCCCACCTTTAGCTCTACCATATTATGCTGATGCCATAAGTACATCCTTCCTTTCAATGAATTTCATTGCTTATTCTGATTGTGTAAGTGAATGTATGAAAAATAGTGTGGGTATTATTGAAATGCCTTATCTCCAATGAACATTTATTGGAAGACCTTGTGGTAGGCCAGCAGTTCCCACTATTTTATCTGATACTGTAATAGTTCGGAGCAACATTTATGTGGGAGTCTTAATTAGGTGGTAATATATGTCTGTCTTATTGTGTGCATTTATGGCTCCTTTCAACGGTGGTTGAATAAAACTCAGAAATTAGCTGAAATACACAGTTGTCTAGAGGAGTCTAAAATATTTAAACCTTCAGTCTTACTGTAAATTAGGTTTAATGTGGGTAATACTTTCTTCTCCTCTGTTTGTATGTGGTAAAGAGGGCATTGCAGGCTTCAACTAATTTCATTGTAATATGGATAAATTTAAACTTATTATAGAACACACACATAAAATATTGATTTATTATTTAAACCAACATATGGTGCCTTCAGAATATACACTGGTCAAATAATTAGGGGATCAGTTGAGATATCTAGGTTCTGAAGTATTGTAATCTGCAGAAGGAATGAAACTGGTTCGATGTTTTTCTGTCAGTTCTACAGAGTGGAGACAACAATATTCATGGCAACCGAGTAATTGGTAATAACAGAAAGTTGCTGCAGAGAGAATTACACAAGCAGTTGAGTTCAGGTGGTCTAGTGAGCAAGTAATACAATGCAAAAACAATGCAACTTACCTGAAGCTATGGCATGGAGAGCCGTAGCAAGGTTGGCAGTGGGACAGACAGAGGATGGTGGCTGCATCTATTGGAGTTTAATTAAGAGGACCTGGACACGATTTCAGACAACAGGAACGATTAAAAGAAGGCAAGGCCAAGATCATCCATGGGTAACATCAGCATAAAAGGACCATTATCTCCGGTTAACAGCCCATCGAGACATGAGGCTGAAAATAACTCAGCTGCAATGCACACTCCAGGCAGCAACATGATGTGCAATATCAACACAAACAATCCAAAATCACCTTTCTGAATGTGACCTCTATACACATTGTTGCCTATGTCGTGTGTTCCATTAAAACCCCAACACCGTTTAGCTCACAGAAACTGGGCAAAGGAACAGTAGGATTGGAGTCGTAACAAATGGCATTGGCTTCTGTTCACAGATGAGTCAAGATGTTGTGTTCAGCCGGACAATAGTTGTTGCCTTGCCTGGACAGAACATGGAACTCCGAACAGTCCTGCTCATGTGCAGGAAACATCACCCTACCATGGTGGTAGAAAATGGTGTGGGCAGAAGTCAGTAATCGTGGGCGTACAGACTGATATGTTCAGAATGGCACTTTCTCTCCTCAGAGGTGTAGAGACAAGCTCCTTTAATTTTTTCCCCCCTATGCCTGTGCCATAGGGGATGGGTTCCTTCTGATGGACGATAACTCTCGCCTCCACAGAGCTGCACTGGTGGACAACATGCTTGAAGCAATAAAATGGAGTGACCAGCTTGTTCACTGGACTTAAACCCAATTGATCTTGTCTGGTATGCATTTGGTAGACTCATTGTAGCCACACTAGCACCTCCCATAATGGTTGGAGAGCTGGATATTGCACTCATGGAACAATGGCCAAAGAGCTTATTGTTGACCTCTTACTGTCCATGCTGTGTAGGTGTGCAACTGTACTGGCCATCTGAGGTGATCACACGTCATATTAGAGGGCAATGAGAATGACTTTCACTATTATGGTAACCCCATGGTGCCTTGTTCTAAGTAAATGCCATGTAAACATCAAGCAAAGAGTTAAGACAGCAAAATATTGTACTGTATCGCTCACAGTTGTGATATCTGAATAAAATAAGTTACCTTATGGTTATCATGTATGATATCTCACTTGATCCCTTAATTGTTTTGAGTAGTGTATTTCTTATGTATGACACATTATGTGGTGTACTCACACCTATATTATCTAATATTTTCTCACATTGATCATCATATTTCTCACAGATTTACAAGTAACATCTTTTAAATATTTTGTCTGTATAAAACATTTAAATTTTGCATAAACATGCTGTTAAACTTAACCCTCTTAAACAGATTTACTGTATCTGAAATTACTGTAAATTATTACATAGAAACTTAGAATTTCCAATTTAAATAAGTGATTGTGTTCGCAAGTGTGTGTGTGTGTGTGTGTGTGTGTGTGTGTGGAGGGGGGGGGGGTTGCACAACCCTGCATTATGAAAATGATAGATTGCTACTCACAAAAAATGACCTGATGAGTTCCATTCAGGTATGACAAAAATGCTTGTTCCTCACTTACGCCTATGGCCCAAATAGCTCTTCTCAAGAGTAAAAAATAAATGTAGGTTGTTAGATAAAGCACTGTGGCGGAGCGGCTGAGCCCATTGAAGCGCTATGCTACGAAGCGGGAGGCTGTTTCCCGTCGGGGGTTGATGTTTGTGCCGTCTTTAGTATAAGCTAGTTCATAAGTAGTTTGTAAGTTTAGGGACTGATGACCCAGCAGTTAAGTCTCTTAAGCTTGACAGACATTTGAACATTTGTTAGATATAGCATTGGTTGGGAAGTTGTGGATTGTGGGGAGAGGTAAGTAGTAGAGGAGTAGAGACTGGTGAATTAGGTGGAATGGAAGGCATTTGTGGTGCTGGAGTGCAAGAAGGTTAGGGGAGTGATGGTAGGCAGGACCTAGTGATGGTTGATGACCAGAGAATTACAGGAATGATGGATATACTGTAGGGAGATTTTTCAGCTGCACAATTCAGAAATGCTGGTGTTAGGAACTAGTCAAATGTCACAGGCTCTTAAGCATCATTGAAGTGAAATGTATCATGTTGGGTAGACCAAGTGAAGTGGCACAGTTGTAACATGTTAAGATACACATCAGGGAGGGCGGTGGTTCAAATACCCCCGCGCCCCACTGTAGCTTGCACCCGTCCCCCCCTCCCGCACCTGCGGCAGCTCACATTCCCCCGCCCCACAGCGGCTCGCTTCCCAGTGGCAGCTGACAGCACCCGCCCCACTTCTGAGGTGTGTGTCACTGTTATCACCGCTCCTTGTCCCGGCCCCCCATTCGTGTCTTGTCGTCGTCTTCCCGCCTCACCGCCATCGCCTTTGAGTATCAGATTTGCCCCCACACCCCTTCTTTGTTCCTCGGTCAGCGTTACTTCTGACCCGACCTCTTCTTAAGCCTCAGTCTCCTTCTCCACAGTTATGCAGTTCCCATGCATAATGGGGCTGTGGGGTGGCAACATAGAAATGGTGCCCACTAGTATCCCAGACATGTTCTATGAGGTGTAGACAGAGGTGAAGCTGGTGGCCGAGACATCAACACTATCATGTTCCATAAACCACTATAGCGACCACTATAGCGCAATACTGGTTTTGTGAAATGGATAATTATCCAGTTTAAAGGTGCCATTAGTGTCATCGAACGTACAGTATTACACTGATGACGGCTAGGAATGTAGCCGAAACTGGTTTGTAATAAATGGGTTTTTGTCACCGATTGCAGTGTTCATTTAAGAAGTTATATCAACAACCACTGTACACATTTATCCAGTTATGTTCAGGGTCCACAATAATGTTCTCCTAGTCTGCAGCTGCCTTGCCTAGGCAGTGAAAGTAAATGTACTTTACAGGATAAGACTTGCATAATAGTTGCACAATTTCATGGTCAGTGTGTGTTTCACAGCCATTTGCCTGAATGATGGCACATCTGGGCATGACCATCGACCTAATGCATCAAAAAATGTGATTCATCCACCGAGATAGCAAGTTTCCATTGATGCCATTCTCTCTGGCAGTTCTAATTGGAGGGACTGTCTTATGAGGAGCTCCATATTCAGTAATTTTCAGTGAATGGTGTTCTTTGAAGTACTGTATCCTGTCATGAGATCTACCACATATTAACAATGTGTGTGCAATCCTCTGATCTCCATGTTTTGTAATTAGGTGTGCTTGTGTAAATCCTTGTAGCATATTTGGGATTTTTCTGTCTTCTACCACTTTTCACAGATGCTTACTACAGTAGCACACAAACAGCTAGCAAGCTTCACAGTTTCTTGAGATGCTTGTTCCCAGGCACTGATCCACAATATACCCTTAAATCTATGACTATCTGTGTTCATTGTCGATATCATCACTGGACTCGGTCTGCATTTGCCTGTGTCCCACTTTTCTTACCACATTGTGTACCTGCAAGTCACCATCATGTTGAGGCTCTCCAGTGTTTATCCACTTAAGTGCACATTACTGGTATACTTTTCAGTCTTACAGGAAATTAAGTGGTCTATTAATTCCAGAGATAGTTAATGTTGGCAAAGTGTTCACTAACTATATCAAGATAGACTTCTGTTGTGATAAGGGCCTTGGCAAGAAATTGATTCTTCAGAATGAATGCAGACTCTTAGAGAAATACAGCAGAACACACTCTACTGTATGCATTGATCATTTTATCACAAAAAAGAAAAAGTCAAGTTTTGGTAGTTACAGAGTGAAACATGTACAAATCAGTAATTGCCTTAAGTGTTTAATGAAGAGATTAATTGGGAAACGAAATAAAACAAATGACCATCGCCAAGTTTTGATATTATGTAAATTGGCAGTTAATTGACCGTTGCTGCCCATTGGCTGTAACACAGGATACTATGATAATATAGCCTGTGACCTGGCAGACTAACTGCTGGTGTCAGCTGTGTGTCTACTACTCGCCTGTGGCAGTTGGACTGGAACACTTTGGTCTATATTTTAGCAATGTATTTCTGGATGGAGGCAGTGCTTAACAGTTCAGAATCAGAGCTGAATGACTGTGAGTGAAAGTGAAAATGATTTTAAGGACTGTTTAATTTTAGACATGCTAATCTTCTTTATTATATGTGATTTTTGCAAAAATTCCAATATTACTGTAGGAAAACTGTCAATTACTGTACTGTTAAACAGATACCATCTTCTTATAGGAGAACTACAGTCATATGTCCTTGTTAAACATTACGCCTTGTGTTATTGTGTGAAAGTTTTCTTATATCTTCAGTTATGAGCAGTTAGTTTTTGTGTATTTGTAAATGAATGGCTAAGTTGGGAAAAGTACAAGGTATTATTTATTAAATAAATATTCTATAATTTCCCCAAAATATTTTAACACTGAGAGTGACTAGTTTTGTAGATTTTTTTTTGCTGTTTAAACAGTGTGTCACTCCAGTGCATATAATTTCATAGTGAAAAATTTATGAAATGGTGTCTATCAATGGAGTCTGGTGGCTCAGAGTGAACTGTCTTTGTTTGAAAAATATCTGTGAAGTAAATGTCTGCCTCTTTTGCAAGCAATGCAGAAATTTGACACAAGGTGGTGAGTGTCCCCCCCCCCCCCCTCTCCTCTTTCTCTAAGGTATGGGTTTATGGATCAGATTTTCATTTTAGGATAACAGATTGTTAAATTTTTCATTGATTTGTACAAGTCCTTTCCTGGAAATGTCATGTTTTCCTTGGGGAAGTATAGGTTAATAGTTGTAATTCCTGCCTGCATCGTTGTGTAATGTAGATAATGCTCAATATCCGAGAACATAATTTTTATGAAAACCTAAATCCACTGCCATTTGTCCCCTGTGAAGTGTAACTATTGAAAGAAACAAAATGTAGAGAAGGTTTGGTACAACATAATAGTGTACTGCCTCTGAAATAAGTAACCATCTACTTTTATTAAGATATATTAGATGAGTATTGAGTTGTATTGCTTAACACTGAGATTTTATTTAATTTGCCCTGGTATAAATGAGGTAAATCAAACTTCTGTTCAATTCTAAGCATTGATCTAATTAATGGCATATGAAGTCTTAATCCAAGTTAGTGCTTTGTCTCTATGCTTGGGTTACTGTGAATATGAGTAACTATGAAAATTGAAGTCATCAAATTGAATACAGTTGTAGTCCATAATGATCTGTGGCCAGTGTTCTTAAGCCACTATCTGGCAGCTTAACTGTATGCTGTCAGTTACACATAGATTCCATAAGTGTGTTGGGGCTTAGTGATGTTATATTTCTTCATTACAATATTATTTAGAGAGCTGTGATTTACCTTGAATAACATGTAAGTATGTATCTGTAATGTGTGATATTTTTCTCTTAGTATAGAATTGGAAAGCTTTCATTGTGGTTGTGGTTTTTGTAAATTCCTGTGGTAGTGATTGTGTGTGTGTGCGTGCGCGCGTGCAATGCAGTCGGACATTTCCTGCTGTACTATAAACAGAACATGGTTCTTTGCATAATGTTTTAGTATAATTACTTTCATTGATGTAGTTATTTTTCATGTGTATTAAGTGGAAAGATACCAGTTAATAACAGTAATAATAATAATAGTTATAAATAATTCTGATGACAGTTGTAGTAACTCTAATTCTTTGTGTTAATATTTCAGTGCTCGCATCTCTTCTCCTCGGGCTTGTAAAACATCCTTCATGAGATGACTAGCTAGCATATCCAGGCAGAAGAGCCAGACATCTAATCAAGTTCCAAGTAAAAGTAAACAGACTGTAAAGAATCGAGATGACAGCACCTTGAATGAACGTGTGAAACGTTCCTTAAGTTCCTGCAGAGAAAAACAGTCATTACGATCAAATAAAAACGTTTGTCGTCCACCTGTTAATACTGAAAAATGTGGTTCCTTTGCACATATAGTGGTTCAGGTTCCTCAAAGTGAAAATGTAGGTAATACATTATTGGATTGTAATCTAGTATGTGGTCTGAGTGTTTGTGAAGAATCAGTAAAAGCAGAATGTCAGTAAGATACTGATATTTTAATGTATACTGTCAAAAAATGAGCAGCTGCTTTTATGGAAGAAAAATAATGTGAGCATTTAGACGTGCACTGGTCTGTACTTATAGAGAAAATTCGGTGTACACACAACTTAAAAATATTTTAGATATAATGTAATTTGTGCTCCAACCACTACATGTGGTATTTTATTGATGTTTTATGGAATCACAGTATTTTTTTATATTTGATCTGTTTTAAGTTATTAACCCCCTCCCCCAACCCCCTCCCCCTCCCCCCTTCTCTCTCTCTCTCTCTCTCTCTCTCTCTCTCTCTCTCTCTCTCTCTCTCTCTTTCTCTGACTGTGTGTGTGTGTGTGTGTGTGTGTGTGTGTGTTTGGGTTTGTTTGGGTGGGGATGGGATGAGGAGGCCAGAGAGAGCTAGATGAGTGTGCGATTGCTATTGGGGGAGTGGGTTAGTAGTTCTTTTTAAAAGGGAAAGAATGTGGTAGAAACCAGGTTCTATCATGGTGCTCTATCACCATCTTTGATCTCTCGTGAAACTCCAATATTTTGGGAGACATCCCACCACCCATTGCAGCTATACATATTCAGAGTTTTCGATATACTCTAGCCTTTTAATTTCTTATGTTCTTCATGGAACCATCTTTTGATCTCTCAATCCATAGGTGCTCTTGGATATAATTTTTGGGTATTAGTTTAGTGCAAATATATTGTGACACTTTTCATGTTTTTTAAATTCCTGATTTATCAGTGTTTGGCTGCTTGAGGGGAGGTTCAGTATCCTTGTTAGTATTCTGCACAGTTTTCATTAGCTGTAATATTATTGCCTATGTATGTTTTGCCATGTACTCTCATTACTTGTGAGAGTTTCAGCAATTATTCTTCCAAAGGGCCTATTTGTCTGTCTTCTTAAAATGTATATGACTACAGCCTTTATGGTTGTACTCACAGGGTGTATACGATCCGGGGCAACCGGGAGATTTAGGCAAATCTGAAAATTTTTCCATCAGCGAGAAAACCGGGAAATGCCTGGGAATTTTTTTAGAATTCTGGAAATTTGTCATTGTTTTACTTATCAGGTAAATTTTTTTTACTGGTATGTTCTGTACTTATTGCAGTATAATAATGTAGCAATAAAACAAAACCGAGAGAATGAAACTCAAGTTCAAAAGAAAATGTGTGATTTCAACAAAAATACATGCTACACGCAAGCATCTGCTAATAGCAATACATGTCAAAGGGTTTAGAACGAAGACTTTGCAATACTTTGTGATATCAAAACTGCTTTCAATGAGCATGGTATGTCAACTGTTGACATTTCTACTATATTGTGGAAAAAGTTGCAAAAATGGTTTGAGAAATATTTCTTTTAAAATTGATGGTCTTTTAGCAGTGAGAATATGCCATGAATTTCTTAAATAATGAACCGTTTAACTCCCATTCAAAATCTAACATGTTGGGGACAAGTGACTTACAACAATTTTGGGCTATGAAAAAAATCAGACTTCGGAAGTGCATTTTAACCACGGGAAGTTCTGCACCGGTGTATGAAATATTTATCTTTTGAAGGACTGGTACGTTTTGCTGTTAGCAGAGAAAGTATATTGTAAAACTGTGTATTTCAACCAGGAAAAGGTGTATTTCTCTCAGAAAAAGTGGATTTTCACCCAGGAAAGGAGTGAATTTTTAACTGGGTAATCCAGAGGGGGGGGGGGGGGGGGACAGGAATCATTTTTTCTTGTCCACGTATACACCCTGTCTCAAATTTGTTTTAATCTGTTGTGATTACTATAGTAAACAAACATTTCAACCACTATGGACCTTCACTGGAAATCATAATGTTTAGTATTGTCAGAATTAGTCTCCACTTATAGTCCTCCCCTCCCTTTAATAGTATAGCTTTTAAATTGTTTTCTTCCATTTTTATTGTTCATTATCATCATCTTTGCAATTTTTCCATACATATTACAACTCCCTTATATAACTGAGGTGCTCTGCTGAGTCACACTAAAAGAAAAGTTTCTTAAACTTGTGATGAATATCTTTGTACTGATTTTTTGTGTATGTCATGATGTTACATATTTTATTTACTTGATTCTTCTATTTCTTATCTATTACTATGCTAACTTTCTTTTGTATTTATGTATGCTGTGTTTAAGTAGCCTGTCCTATTCACTTCTCATGTTTTCTTTTCTTTTTCTTTGTCGTTCCATTTTTACCATGCAGTATGTAAACTGCAGTTTGAAGTCTCGAGATTTTGTGGTATTAACTTGCTGCAAAGAACAAAAATATAATTTAATGTGAATAACTTCAGTTGTGGAGTTCGGTGCTTCTATATGTCCTCCTTGCCATAGTTGATCTCTGCCAAGAATGTGATCTTGTCAGTCAGTACCTGTGTAGCTTAAAGTAACTCTGTTGCTATTAATCTTCATATTTGTATGACTACAGTAACATTTGGCCATAGGGCATAGATTCAAATGTGTGTACTTGAAATAATTTGATTCTTACTTTCAATCTCTATGCTGTTGTCTTCCTCAAACGCATTCCCCCATCTCAGATATTGGGTGAAGTTTCATATTGCTTGACCATTGTCTTTTAGCAGTGTCATTTTTTTAAATTCATACCATCTTTTTAATTTCTTTAATATGTCATTTGTGTAAAATGATAGATGTTTCTTACACTAAGTACACATAATTATATCACATCTTTTGCATCTGCTTCTTTACTGTTTTAATCTTTATAGAGTTTTTACACTTTTTACTGGTTTACTCTACAATTTTGTTGGTACATCCTTGTTTCACATTCATTTATTCTTTCTTTGTATCTTTTCAAACCCAGACCATTGAAGTTTCACATTTTTTATATGTTTCATGCACAGTCGACATTGTTTCTGTCCGTCCATGTGTAACCTGACAGAGATAATAGTTGTACTTGGAGCGTATAAACAGGTTATTTTGTAGTTTGCATATCCTCCATGCAGTCTGTCTGTGGCCTGGAAATGGAATAGATTGTGTACTATTATTTGTTAATATATTATGTGGGTTTAGCTTACAAGTACCTTATAGCTTCAGTAACATGAGGAAGAGCACCGTGTGTGTGTCAGTCGTATCTTCATGAATCCTCCCTTGCTGCCCTTGACATTCTCCTGTGACCCAAAAGAATATTATGACTTCAGGGCAATGTAATAGGTCAGAGAGAGGCTCTGTATCTTTTGTGTGGGATCA
The DNA here is from genome assembly GCA_026315105.1 of Locusta migratoria. Classification (NCBI taxonomy): domain Eukaryota; kingdom Metazoa; phylum Arthropoda; class Insecta; order Orthoptera; family Acrididae; genus Locusta; species Locusta migratoria. The sequence continues at coordinate 74,145,220 of CM048755.1, read as the reverse complement.
GTTATAAAATATGTTGGCTGCTACCTTGAGTAGTAAAAATGTTCTACTCTTGTTATTACTTTAATAAAATTATTAATTATTTTACTTCGTTTATTACCATGTGGGTATTTGATGGAATATATTAATCACTGTCAGGGTCACACAATATAAAACTCATCATGGTCTGTGTCATTTTTTGGTAAATAATTTTTCAAAAGCAAAAAATTGCTGAACATATTAACTTCATTAATTGAACCCAATATGTTTCACTTCAGTAGTGTAAATAATTCTAGCCACTTTGGAAATCATTTTAGAAACCATAATATCTATTGTGACTATTAATGATACATAATATTGTAATAAATTGAATGGTATTATGTTAGTAAAAGAAAATAGGCAGCTATTATAAGTAAAATGAAAAGTATTAAGGTGTATTTTTTATTTTGAAAATGGAATCAATATGTTTTAAAATTGCAAAATTTAATGAGTGTATTGTACAGAAAATACTACTCTCACATTGTTTAACAATGAGTTACACAGGGTGAACAAAAATTCTTGCACTCTGACACTAAAATGCAATTTCTTCCATACTGACTACAAAAATGTCTCTAGCAAAATTTTAACCATTGGATATTTTTGACAGAAAATGAATGTTAAAGGAGGCAATTTAGTAACATTTTAATGATATGTCTGACAGGTATCATCTTACAGTAGTATTGCAGTGTTACCCAGTTTGTGGAGTAGGTAGAATTTGGTGTTGAAATACTCTTGCTCTGTTATGGTCTACTTGAAACTTCTTTTATTTTATAATTTTACATTGCATAATTTGGTATTTGGCTCTTTATTCATTGTAAAGCAATTAAAGTATAATGAGAGACTTACAGTCTTCAGTATGTTACAAGTAACTGCTGTTGCTGTATTTGATGTCTCACTACATTTATATAGTTACTTCTATCCAACAATAGATATTTGAAATAAATTACAAAACATACATGTTTTATGGGGGCAATCTAGTATTATTTATTGCATTAACTGCCAAGATTGCTTGGATTGAAATAATTTATTCCATTACTAATTTCGCAGAACTTGCTGCCATCCTCAGATGCTGACCTCTACAACATGCACACAATATAAATTAATAGAGTAATCTGCATTCAATTATATACAAAGGATTGTTATCTGCATAATATATTTTCATATATACCACTCAAAACTACAAATAAATAGGCATCAGTCTCATTGCTCAAATTATAAAAGTACATCTGCATTTGTAGTGTCAAAAGAATAACTAAAATAAAATGTGTATATCACCAGTATGAGGTGCACAAGCACAAAATAGTTACCTTTATTAGATACAGTGTATTGATGACGACTAAGAAAGACTGAGCCCCTACTCAAAGGGCACACACGAAACAGTTAAAAACACACAAACAAAAGTACCAACAACATGACAAACACTCATATGGCCCAACACACAACATAAACTGTCGACAATTCGAGCCAAGTCGTACGAACACAGGAGCACACAATGGTAGTCTCACAACTGGGAAAAAAGGAGGGCAGCTACTGCATGGAACTGAGAGCCATCACACTGTACACATTAACACTGCTTGTGCTGAATAAATGACCATGCCTAGTAAAGCACTGTGGTGTTCAAACCAATCTTCAGATTGTTGACTGCTTTACCTTTTACCTTAAGTGGAACATAATTGACATGGCTCAATACACACCATAAACCACCCACAAATCAATTTGTAGAGCTGTAGTTGTATGTAATGTTATGCTTACTCCTGGGGCTAAAAGGTTATCATACAATGTAACTGAAAGGCATCAAACTGTACAGTCAGTAAGTAAAGAGAATGCCTGTGAAAGTCAAAGGTCCTGAGTTTGAATACTGATCTGGCACACAGTTTTAATCTGACAGGCAGTTTCAAATCAGTGCACACACCACTGCATAGTGAAAATTTCATTCTGGGAACATCCTGTAGGCTGTCGCTAAGTCATGTCTACACAATATCCTTTCTTCTAGGAGTGCTATACTCTGATTAAAATTAATTTATGATGGACAGATGGTAGTGGAGTGGAACATTATTGCCAGCTTCTATGTAACATGCCACATACTCGTTTGATAGACAGTTGCCCGTGTACCAAGAAAGTAACAAGTTATCTGTTGCTACGTCTTTGTTGGTAATGGGAAGGCTGTTAGGGGGCCTACATGCTTAAGATATTGTATGGTAATAGGTGTCACGTAGTGACAAATTATTTAGTAATTGGAGAATAGCCTAAGGATTGAAAGCAATCAAATTAATTGTAACCTACTATTCTAAAAATGGATCCAAACTTGATATGAGTGTGTGTGAATATTGTCTGTGCATTCACTAGAACTGCTTTAAGACTTTAATGAAAGAATACACCATTAATTAGTATTATCTGCTTCACATTATTTTGTCCCAGGCTTTTAATACTTAGTCCTTGTGTATCTTATAACATTATGCCAATAGGACAAAGTTTGATTTATAGCAATGTTTATCAGTCTTTCCATTTCTCCAAGTGTTCATTTTTTGTTGTTTCTTGCCACATCACCCTTAATTTGAACCAAAATGAGTGCAATGGATTTAAACGGCAGTAATTTGTGGCAGTCTGAGGGCCCTGTGTCCATACATATTTACCGATTAATCTGCAACATACAGAAGTAGGAGCGGATTTTTCTTGAGCAGTGTTATCTAGTAATTTGCCCTTTCCAGAGTTGTCTAATATGGGAATGATTTTCCCTTCTTTGTTTTTGCCAGTTGATATTGTCTTGTTACGTAGAAGCATAGTCTAATGATATGAGTGGTTGTCCACATTTTTTTTTTTTTCTGTTCTTAGAAAAAAGTATCAAATAAACTGAAATATAAAAAAAAAATTGCCTTTTGACTCTTAACCTTACTGTTATGAGTGCAGTACTTCACACTTAGGTGCTAATTTGTTTCTGGGATGGACAGTTTTTGTTTCATTCAGGCTTGTTACAGAACACTTAAATCTACATCTACATACGTACTCTGCAGTCCACCCAAAGGTATGTGGTGGAGGGTACCTAGTACCACTGCTGGATACTGGCTTTCCTGTTCCATTCCCATATAGAATGAGGGGGAAAAACAAATGCTTGTATGCATCTGTATGAGCCCTAATCTCTCTGATCTTATCTTCGTGGTCTTTATGCAAAATGTAAGTTGGCGGCTGTAGAATTGCTCTGCAGTCTATTCAGATTCCGGCTCTCCTCATTTCTTCAACAGTGGTTCTCCTAAAGCATGTTGCCTTCCCTCCAGTGACTCCCATTGGAGTTCCCAAAGCATCTTAGTAACACTCACGCATTGATTGAACCTACCAGTAACAAATCTAGCCGCCTGCCTCTGAATTGCTTCTATGTCTTCCTTTTGAACTGATCTGGTAGTGATCCCAAACACTTGAGTAATACTCAAGACAGGGTGAACAAGCTTTTTATATACAGTCTCCTTAGATTGTGAATCTAATTGATGTGTTATATTGTGTAAGAAACAGAAACACAGAAAAAAAAAGTGGATTGGGTGTACTGTGCGGAGCAACTTTTACTGTGGTGTATAGCTGTGAATCATAAGTATTTAAATAATATTTACTCCACTTTGTAGTAATGTGGCTCTCCTTCCACACTTAAACACAATTTCAATCAGATGCCTGCATTTTGTGTACAGTGACATATTCTACTGAATGTGAAGTAGGCCTATCAAGTACAAACATTTTACAGGGCAAGAATTCAGAGTTAAGTGCTATAAGTTCCAAATTAAAAACATTTTAATATCTATGAGCACTCAAGACTAGCTACAACATAAGCCTATACAATGTTAAAGGATTGAGGTTTTAAACCAGATAGTTGGTTTATGATCACGTGATAAAGAGACTGAATCTGACATTGTTCTTAGCAATGCTTTTGTGCAGTAAGTAAAACATTTACCAAAGTACAAACTTCAGCAGCATATGTAGTTTTGCCTTATTTGTATAAAAACATTTTACAACTGTGCAAGAGAGGGCACTGTGTATTTTGAACTACTACTCTATTTCCCTTATTACTTCCCTCCTTTCCCCGCCCACTCCACACTCCACTCTGGTACCTCCCACCCGCTGCAGGCCGTGTCACATGGCAAACTTGTGCCAGCAGAACAGGCAACACAGCAGCACATGGATCCCTAGAAACAACTGTGATTGGCTGACACCCAGCCATTTGGCTCGCCAAAATGTCAGTCACAAAATAATTCGGATCAGAGTATAGTCTTGCAGGGCTTGCAGCAGAAATACTGTGAAGTTTGGAAGGTAGGAGACGACGTGCTGGTGGTTGGGGGGTAGGGATGGCGACGGTGAAAGTTGGGCTTGTCATAGGGGAGGGGTAGTGGTTGAAGGGGCATTGTAAGACTGGGCACAGGTATACCATGGTGACAGGAACTCAATAAATTCAGTTTATAAGAATTATCTTAAGATTAAAAGATAACATGATAAAACATTTTACTCGCTTATTTAAGTGTCATAAAAGTCCTATATTCACATAATATATATTAAACAGTAGTATCAGTTACACTGTTGCTACTGTAGCATCAATTACTGGAATCAGATATGTCGGTGCAGCAGTTTGTGCTAAAACTAGCTACCAAACAAAATATTTCAATCCAAATAATTTATTTCCAGAAACATACATTGACTCACTATAACAAAGCTGTTGAATAGGCGAAGGATTAAATTAAAATTTGTGCTATGGCCGTGATTCGAACCTGAAATATCCTGCTAGGTAGTTGCTGTATCCACTCACCCACTGCCGCCTTGTGTATATATTGAATGCCTGGAATATCCTAAACACATCAACCTTCACAACACAAACTTCATTTGTGCCAGATATATGCAGTGTTTTCCTAAGTAACTCATACTGTCTTGTGCATTCAATTTATCTATAAAGCCACGGTGGCTGAGTAACTGCCTAGTAACCAGGAGATCCCTGGTTCGAATCATGGTCTGGCACAAATTTTATTTCAATGCCTCGTCTTCTATACAATATGTGTATCCATGTGGTCTTGGCAGTTAATATCTTTAATTACAGTCTAGATTGTGAACACTGTATTCTAAACTGTTTTGTACTTAATTTCAAATTTTTAATTTTGATTGATTAAAAAAAACTGTGATTGGTAATTCCTTTTTAACTGATCTTTAAATGTTCATAAATATTTCTGACTTGTCTGAACAAAAATATTTCAGTGTTAGAAAAAATGTAGTTCTATAATACTGTTAAAAAAATAGTGCCTACCTCATTATTAGTGGGCAGAAAAAATTAGGAAAAGTGAAATAAATAAACAGGCAATATAAAATAATTGATATGCATAGTATTTTGATGGAAAACTCTATCCACTGCACTAACAGAGCAGAACAACTACACAATACTGAATAAAGATACTTATTGGACTTTTGATTAGAGAATTGGCAAATGGCCTTTTATCAATGCGTTGTGGGAAGTAAGTAAAGGAGAAAATTTGATTAGACATTTTTGTACTGTTGGTGTGCATGGAATTGTAATGTTGCATCAGAGTGCACACATTTGATCCACTCTGCAAATCAGCTTATAAACTGATAATGCTATGCCAAAGAAAATCTGGGTATGAATAGTATGTTTAAAGCACTACTACTTAGCGGCTATAAAATCTGTATGTAAAATAAATTTATATTAGATTACTTACAAATCAAGAGGAAAAGAAATGTTATCTGCTGGCAGCAGTTACTTACCTAATTGAGTTCTATACTTAATGCCATTGTTTCCTTCAATATCTTGTTCCATATGAATGAACCGTACTGAATTTAGGACGTTTAGTTTTGTTCATTTGGCTGCATCTTTGGAAGTACATTTTAACAGTTTATTTATTTGAAGTTTCCATTTTGGTCTGTTCATCTTTATGTATATACAGTATATTGTTACAAATGGATATCTCTGTGTATATATTTTTTATTATTTTTTTTTCTGACAAGATTTTTACTACTTTTTCATTATTTTTTTATTGTTGTTTATCATTACTGGCACTTAAAGATCTAATTAAAATGTTGTTGCTTTGCAATTTTGCAATTTAAAATAGGTAGAATGCCCGATTAGGTGTAAGAGCGGACTGCCCTGTATTTGCCAGGTTAAATTTAAATGGGTAAATAAGTAAATAAATCAACTGTCTACACAGAATTGCTTAAAATTGAGTGTCAGTTTCTCAATGTATGTGCTTTTTTAAAATTTTATTTTAACTCTGTTACCATCAGTTGTGAAGTAACAAACCAGCTGTATGTACTTAGTCAAAGTGTTAAACAATTTGTCACTTACTTTTTTGTGTGAATTGTGTTTACTGTTATAAATGTTGGTTGTTTGTATTCTAAACTACAGTACAAAGAAATGGGGAAAAGAGTGTAAATTGTAAAGGATTTTAGAAGGAACAGTAAAAAATTAGCTAATATAATAGTTAGTTGCTGCAGTGAGGTGAATATTGACAGTGTTGACAGCTCATAAGTAGAATTTTATGTACTAAAATCATAAACAGCAAATAACTTTCTAATTTTATATAGGTTTGGTCATTTGATAACAGAAATATATCCAATTGTTGTGAATAAAACTGCTGAAGTGAAACATAGTTACCTCCCCCACAAATGATTGTGAGAAACAAAGGTACTATTATTTTAATGGAATCTTTTCTAACTTCTCATGTATAAAAACATTGACATTTAAGTGAAAAATGTCAAAACTGTGAATACTCTGCTGGTGCTTACCCCCTTTGAGAACAGATTTTTTTCACATATTCACATTGTAAACCAGAAACTTGTTTCTGTAATAAATAAATAAATACCAGTAAAAGATTCAAAATTTTGCCAGCTATACTTAAGTTTTAATTGTTTGGAATATGATGATGTTTTATAGCATCCCTGTTATGTGACATTTGTTATAATTTGCAAATTTAACATTTATTAGCTGGTACTACAGTTAACAGCCAAGTTAAACTGTATGGTAACCACCTAACTGTCTTAATTTTGGTAATAGTCTACTTGACAATTACATGCATTGTTGTGAAGGTAATAAAAATGAAAGACAAATATACTAGTATGTGTTAACAAGTGTGTTTGACATTTCTTTTACTGCAATAATTTCTTATTCGTGGTAACTTGTATTATGCTTTTCATTGTTATTTTGTAAATATTAAAATGCATCAGTATCAAATTTTCAGTTAAAGAGATGTGCTACTTTGGCAGGTAAGTATTATCTGGTCCCAAGGATATTGTACTTAAATTTTCACAATAAACACCCATTTCTGAAATTAGTACCATCAGGGAAAATGTATATTATGACAAGGTTATTTCTTTGTATGTCTGTTAACATTGTCACATGATTTGCCAAAATTGTTAACTTCATAAAACACATTGTAGGAAGACGAAAGTCAATGACATTCGTGGGAGTCTGACCTTTGGGTTGCCTCAGAATCAATGTGTGGACAGGAATTCGTTATAAACCCATACACAAAGTGGCACTATCACAAATTTGTGCTGCAACTGTCACGTATTTGTGCTAAACAAATGAACTTTATTACTGGAGAACATTACCATTGCAGGAAGTCCACAATTGAGATATATGCATGACAGGGTAGTAAATAATTTTCTACACATTGTAGGGTAGTACCTAACACAATCATTTCAGTGGAATTGGTTAAGGAGGTGCTGTGAGATAGCCTCTCTGTTTCATCTGACCTTAATCCAGATGCACATCGAAAATAACTGGCACCTAGCGCAAGACATTCACAAAATACTGTACTGTTTTCTGGTATAATTAGGGACAACGGTTCAGTTTAGCCTTTAAATTTGAGCAAATATTGTAGGGGGGGGGGGGGGAATTCCAGAAAATCTTGTTTGTCTTGAAAACCGTTTGGCACCGCTCTGCAAGTTGCACTTGGGGCATGAGGTGCCCACTGTTCTCACCTCTCTTCCCTTCTCCCGTACAATACCATTACCTTATTCCCTTAGATAAGATGATGTTTAACTCTTGACTGGGATTTTTGTTGACCAACTTTCTGTTACCATCCATGTAATTATTTCCTAACTCACAGCACTTCCTTATTGCACAGCATAATGTTATACCGTATTTTGGCACGCTTTCGCAAATTAAGCTACTAGTGCAAATATAATTTGCCAGACATTTGAACTTTTTGTAGCGTTGGTATGTATTATGAAAATAAGCACATCTATATATTTACTCCACAAATCAAGTCCATGGCAGAGGGTTTATTGAACCACTTCCATCTTATTTCTCTACCATCCCATTCTCTAATAGCGAGTAGTGGGAAAACCCATAAATCTTTCCATTTTCAATCTGATTTCTCTTATTATGATGATCATGCCTCCCTTTGTATACGGGTGATAACAAAATATGTTCTCATAAATTGGTGAAAAATTTCGCATATACGAGGTGTGACAATAAAGTAATCAGACTGATTGTCTTTGCGAGATGTGGCAACTCTGCAGGCTTGTGTAGGCACAATATCTTTGACCTTTGTCTATAAGCTGCTTCTAGTCTAAGTGGCACATTGATTAAAACTGCTCTGTTGTGAGTTGTGCTGTAATAAGTTAACACATGTTTGTGTCTCTCATTGCGGAAGTGGAACCGCATAATATTGCGCATCGGTATGCCATTTATTTTTGTGTTAAATGGGGTGAAAACTTACGGTAAGCTTCAGAAGGCTTTTGGAGAGGTGGTTATCTCAAGAGCTCAAGTTTTTCATTGGCATAAAATATTTAGTGAAGGCAGAACGAATGTTGAAGATGAAGACCGCAGTGGGCGACTATCAACCTCACATATGGATGTCAACTTGGCCAGGGGGGCATGAATTCATACAATCTGATTAAAGATTATCTGTGAAAATGATAGCAGAAGAACTGAACATCAATCGAGAAATGGTTCTCCTAATAATAACTGAAGATCTTGGTATGAGAAAGATTTGTGCAAAAGTAGTCCCCAAAAATCTGACACCACAACAGCGAGAAACATGGAAAAATGTGGCGGTATATCTGTTAGAGCAAATGGAAATAAATAAAAAAAGCTCACATGTCAAAGTCAAAAGTGAAATGCATGCTACTGTGCTTTTTTGATTCTATGGAAATTGTTCATAAAGAGTGGATGCCTCCTGGACAAAACAGTTAACCAATATTACTACAAAGAAATCTTGGAAAGACTTCGTAAAAGAGTTCTTTGTGTCCGTGCCAACATTGTTGATAAATGGATTCTGCATCACAATAATGTGCCATCCCATACTGCTCTGTCATTACAGAAATTTTTAACCTCAAAACAAATTTCAGTAGAACCACAGCCATCTTATTCACCGGATATCGCTCCATGTGACATTTTTATATTTCCAGGAGTCAAAACGTCGGTCAAGGGACACTATTTTCAAACAACACAAGGTGTCCGAAAAGCTGTGACAAGGGTATTGGAGGATACTACAAAAGATGAGTTCCAGAAATGTTTCCATCAATGGTAGAAGCGCTGGAAAAAGTGTGTGCAATCAGAAGGGAACTACTTTGAAGGAGATAACACTAAACTTGACTAAAAATGTTGCTTACAGTTTTTTTCTCATTAGTCTCATTACTATATTGTCACACCTTTTAGATCTAGCCACAACAAATGCCTTTCTTGTAATGATTTACACCACGAATTGTGCATCATTTCCATGACACTATTTCCCTTCTATCACAATAATTCAGACTGAGGTTCCCTTCTCTGAACTTTCTCTCTGTTCTCCATCAGTCCCACGTAGTGAGCATCCCACAATGCGGAGCAGTACTCCAAAATGGGATAGACAAATGTATTTTAGGCAATTTATGTAGACTTAACTATTGCATCTTTTAACTGTTCTACCTATAAAAAACAGCCTTTGTTTAACCTTTCCCATAACATTTATTCTGCATTTTTCCGGTTCAAGTCGTTCGTCATTGTAATTCCCAGGAATTTAGTTGAATTTGTGTCCTTTCTGGCAAAATCACGAATTCAGTCTGACACCTGAGATAATATTCCACATGCATACAATTTGATTAGATGCAGCTTGTGACATAGAGTGACAAAAACCTCCCAGAAATCTAGAAATATGGAATCTGAGATCCTTTGTCGATAGCATTCATAACTTCATTTGAGTAAACAGCTAGCTGTGTTTCACAAAAATGATACTTTCTGTATCCATGTTGACTATGAGTCAATACATCATTCTCAAGGTAATTCGTAATGTCTGAAAAAAAGTACGTGTTCCAAAATCCTGCTGCAAACAGACTTAAATGATAGGGTCTGTAAATACGCAGATCATTCGTAGTCCCTTTCTTGAATATTGGAGTGATTTGTGCAACTTTCCAGTCTTTGGGTACATTTCTTTTGCTGAGAGAGCAGTCATATATGATAGGTAGGTATGGAAATATTGCTTCAGCATACTCGACAAGGAACCTAATTCATATACACTCTGGATTGGAAGACTTGCTTTTGTTAAGTGATTTAAGTTGCTCTACTATTGCAGGGGTATCTAACTCTAAATTACAGATACTGCCAACTGTTCTGCATTCGAATTCTGGAATATTTGTGTTGTTTTCTTTGGTGAAGGAATTTCAGAAAGCTGTGTTTAGAAATTGTGTTTTAGCTGCACTGTTATTGGGTATTGATTGTGTTTTGCCATTAGAATATGTATGATCACAATTAATTTGGATTTTCTAGCAAATTATGATACAGTTTCATTGTGGAAACTATTATAAGCTCACTTTGAAGTCCTCACTAAATTTTGGGTTTCTAGAAAAGATTGCCAGACAGGAGGATTTTGTGTCTGTTTAAATTTGGCATTTTTTATTTGCTTCTGGAACTGTGATCTGACTGGTCTTGTGTATCACAGGGGATCATCTGCCTCTTTTGTTTTGTTGTTGTTGTTGTTGTTGTTGTTGTTTTAGTCTTTAGTCCAAAGACGATTTGATGCAGCTCTCCTCACTACCCTGTCCTGTGTAAGTCTCATCATCTCTGAATAAGAACAGGAATGTACACCTTTTTTAACCTGCTTACTGTATTCGTCTCTCAGTATCTCTCTACGAATTTTACTGCATACACTTGTTTCTAATGCTAAGTTGCAATTCCTTGATATCTCAGAATGTGTCCCACCAATTTATCCCTTCCATTAGTCAAGGTATGCCAGAATTTTCTTTTCTCCTAAATTCTGTTTAGTACCTGCTCATTAGTTATATGATTTACCCACCTAATCTTCAGCATTTGTTTGCAGAACCACATTTCAAAGAATTCTATCATCTTTCTGTCTGAACTCCTTATCATCCATGTTTCACCCCTGTACAATCCCACACTCCAGACAAATACTTTCTGAAAAGACTTCCTGACATTTAAATTAATATTGGATGTCAAGGACTTTCTCTTCTTCAGAAATGCTTTTCTTCCCATAGTCATTTTGGATTTTATATATCCTTTACTTTGGCCATCAGAAGTTATTTTGCTACTCAAATAACAAAACTCATCCGCTACTGTTATTGCCTCATTATGTAATCTAATTCCTTCAGTATTGCCTGATTTTCTTTCATTACATTCCATTATCTTTGTTTTGGTATTGTTTATGTTCATCTTATAACCTGCTTTCAAAACACTGTCCATTCCGTTCAACTGCTCTTCCAGATCCTTTGCTGTCTTCGACAGAAGTAGAATGTCATCGGCAAACCACAAAGTTTTTATCTCTTCTGCCTGAACTTTGATTCCTTCTCCAAATTTCTCCCAGTATTCTTTCACAGCTTGCTGAATATACAGATTGAATAACGTAGGGAAAGCCTGCAACACTGTCTTACTCCCTTTCCAACCATGTGACACTTTCATGCCTGTCCACTCTTATAACTGCTGTCTGGTATTTGTACAAGTTGTATATAACTTTCCATTTCCAATATTTTACCCCTGATACCTTCAGAATTTGAAAAATTTTATTCCAGTCAACATTTTCAAAAGCTTTCTCCAAATCTACAAATGCTAAAAATGTAGGTTTGGCTTTCCTTGACCTATCTTCTACAAAAAGACCTAATGTATTTATGAATGTTTCAACATTTCTCCTAAATCAAAGTTGATTTTCCCCAAGGAACAATGAATTAAACTGATGGTTCTTTAATTTTCAAATTTGTCTGCATTTACTTTCATTGGAATGATATTTTTCTTGAAGTCTTAAGGGTATTTCCCCTGTCTCATACATCTTGCACACAAGGTGGAACAGTATCGTCCTGACTAGTTCTCCCAACGATGTAAGCAGTTCAGAGGGAATGTAATCTACTTCTGGGGCCTTGTTTTGACTCAAATGTAAATCTTTCAGTGCTCTGTCAGGTTCTTAGTGCAATATCGTATCAACTATATCGTCTTCACCTAAGACTGCTTCCATTTCTGCAATATTGCCTTCAAGTTCATTTCCCTCATATAGGCCCTCTATATATTCCTTCCACCTTTCAGCTTTCCCTTTTTTGCCTAATACTGGTTTTCCATTTCAGAATTTGACATTCATGCAACTGCTTTTCTTGTCTCAAAGAATCTCCTTTATTTCTCTGTATGCAGTAGCTATCTTTCCCCTTGTTACACATTCTTCTACAGACTTGCATTTGTTCTCTAACCACTCCTGCTTAGGCAATCTGCACTTCCTATCAACCTAATTTTTTTTTTAGCCACCTGTACTCCCTTTTTTCCTGCTTCGCTTGCTATGTTTTTATATCTACACTCACATTGTTAGTTTCAAAATAATGTAGACTCCCTCTCACGAAAGCGTTAAGTGAATTTTTATCTGCCTTTTTCGAAAACATGTTTTTGTTTAATTTTGATGGATTTGGGAATTTCGATATTCAGTCTCGCTATGACAACTCTGTGTTCACTTATCCCTGCATCTGTTTTGACACACTTTATTATTTCTGGGTTATTCTAATGGGCCCATGAACTAATTGTTCAAAATACTTTTCAGAGCTTGTGTTCAGTGAAATTTCAGATGATGTTTTATACTTTCCTCTGGTTTTATCATGTATTTTGGACAACATATCGACCTTAAGTTAAAATCACCGCCAGTTACAATTTTATGCTCTGAGTATGTTTGATTTATTTTTATAGGCTCATGAAGGATTTAATTCGAAGAGTGGGTGCACACACATAGCTTTTTGCAAAATTGATGATTTAAGAACTTCATTTCTTATGTAATAATTTCAAAAACTGGTTTCTCAGCTAAGCTAAAATTCTCAATAGTTGGTCAGTACACATCTGTGCACATGCATTGTTGTTTCATTGTGCTGACATATGAAATTACAAACTGTTAGCATTTTTTGGTCTTTTTAATTACGATTGTTAACAATGTATTGTCAAAAACAAGTGTGAAACTGTCATGTAGTGCCTTGTGCCTTATATACAACTAAATGTACATTTTCTAGAGTCTATGGAATGTTACAGATAAAATCCATGCACCATTCATTAGAACTTGTAGATCAGCACTGCGAGGCAACCTGAACCCAGTTAATAAGCTCAGGTTTTCGGAATGTTGGCAGTACTAGACACATTCAAATAAAACTAAAAACTCCAGTTATAAATTGACTGAACCATTTGAGCATCACTTGTCAAATATTGGTGACATCCTCTTATTATTAATCATTATTCTATCTGTAGCATAGAACACCTTATTTTCATCACAATTTTTTTTAAATTACTCAACACAGACACACACAGAAAAAAATCATGACTACACTAAACAATTTATCTCCCTGAAACTGCAAAGTAGAGAGTTTTGTCATTGTACAGTTAAGCCATCGAAGAGCATACAATCAATATACAGCAGATAAGTATACCATTCTCATTGGTCACATGATAAACAGTATTGTGTGTCCCCGATATGAAACAAAATGCCGATGCTTGGATACATGGGGTTGCAGCCAGAAGAAAGGTCATGTCATATCCAGAGGATTCAGAAAGAGAAAAAAGAATGGTACGTGGAATGTGAATCGAATGTGTTACATGGTTTGTGGCTGGATGAGCATACAGTACTGCTGTACACTGATTGTGTTGAACATAATCTGTGGTTTGTCAAATACAGTGATTTACAGATAACATTAAAGCATTGCTAAACATTACTGCCTGAAATAAATACATAATCATACTTTGTAGTGCAAATCATAAATATCTGCTTTATTTTTCAGAAAAGCGCAAGCTTATACTCATCAGTCTGGCTATTCATTGTATGCTTAGAAATACCACTGGGTAGGAATAAATCAGTGACGATTTATTTTTTGGAAGTAGACTTCTGCGTACTACCAAAACGATGACAGTGAAACAAGTCTTCCAAAGAACAAATGCACCAAGCAAAATAATAACCAATTATAAAGTCGCTTCTGTCATTAGCAGTTGGAAACCATGTTCCCATAATTGGCTGACATAGGGATAGTGTAAAATACGATGAACAGTATAGATGTGTGTGGAATCATTTCTAATTGCCTGAAAGGGGGTGGATTTGTACCCGAGTCATGATGTCCAGTCATAATTCCATCTTGCATAGTAATAGCATTACAACACCAGAAAATGTTTGTGGCAGTATCCAAGAAAGTATTGCTTTTGGCAAGGGTCGTCCTAATGTGGAGATTGTCAGATTTTAATGTGGGTCAATGACACACAAATTAGAAATACTGTCCTAGCTAAAAATATATATTTAAACAGGTAACTGATGTTACATGTTCAACAGCAGAACATTGTGTTATCAATAAAAATGCCTGGGTTCTGGCCACTTGTGCGCATGGAATGTTCATTTAACTCTCTGGTAAACCTGTTGTGATGCAGTCATTAGAGAATACTTCATTAAAAGCTGCAGTTTTGCTTGTGTGCACACACACAAAGCTACAAGATACACAACTTGATTGATCTGCAATTAGTTCTACACAGGTGATTATAATATATAGTCAAATTATACCGCTGCGGCAGAGTGGCAGAGCGCATTAAGGCGGTATACTCTGATGCACGAGGCCATTCCCCGTCGGTGGCTCGAATTCCCCCTCGGGCATGATTGTCTGTGCTGTCTTTAGTATAACTTAGTTTGTAAGTTAAGGGACTGATGATCCTGCAGTTTAGTCCCATAAGCTTTTAAAACATTTGAACATTTTTCAAATTGTACCAGAATGAATATATGATTATTCCTGAACAGGTACATTTTGGAAACGAGACAATGATTTTTTTTTAATTAGCGCTTAACAGTAAGTAAACCAATATGCCAACTAAAAGTCTGGTTGAACAATTGGAAAATGTAGTAGTAGTATTGCTGATCTAGACAAAATATACTGACTTCTTCAGCTATATCTCGATTGCTCCAAGGTTCTCCTGTAGATCGAAACGTGTATGTTGCGTGTATTGCCGTGGTGTAGGCATTTAGATGTGACTGTTTATTGCTCATTAAACATGATCGATCTTGCTCGTAATTGTTTCTGCCCGATTACTCTACGGATGGTAAGCTGAGGCAAAGATCGGTTGGATCTGGTTACACCTTAATTTCTCTTTCCAAACAGCTGAACTAAACTGAGGCCCGTTATCCGTAAACGCACAATCCACCTTTACGACCTGCCTGACGCTTTCTTCAAGGGAGAAAATGTCACGAATTTGAATGTTAGCTCGACAATCAAAAAAATGTAGCAATAACCACGGCCTGTACGGGGAAGTGGTCCCATTAAATCGGCACACGCGGTTTCTCTCAATTTTATAGGGATAATCGGGTGGAGTGGTGCCTGAGTATTCTCTGTACAGTATTTAGCACGTTGGTACTCTTTACAAACTGATAACACTTTTCTGATTCTCTTCTCCATTCCCTTGAAATGACAGAGTCCGCAGTTTCATGTAGCATTTTCTTGGTCCAAAGTGGCCGTACACTAGGAGGGTGTGTCAAGTCATTCTCTTAATAATCTGTTCTGGTAGGCAAATGCACAGCTGCGCCAATTCACCACCAGTGCAATAAAATAGTATCCTTTTACGAATGGTATAGAACTTACGCATTGTGGTCTCTTCCCGTTTATTGACTCGTCCTTTAATTTTCTTTAGGACCGGATCTTTGTCCTGTTCTCTCCCAATATCTTTTAGATTATTTGAAACAAAGTTCTCGAATGCGACTTGTTTCATATAGTACAGGCTATAGTTCTCTTCTTCGAGAGGCTGATAGCCGATTTGTTCAAACCCCACAGGTAATAATGAAAGCGCATCACTGATGATATTCTCAACCCCTGGCACATGTTCTATAGTGAAATCATACTCACGGATAGTAAGTACCTAATGGGCAATTATCTTGTTGCGTAATTTTGCAGAAAGAATAAATTCTAATGCCTTGCGATCAGTAAAAACTCGAACTTTGTGCCCATTCAAAAAGTATCGGAATTTTTGGAATCCCCAGACCACTGCCAAAGTCTCCAATTCAGTAACCGAGTAATTTAGTTCAGTCTTGTTTAGGCTCCTGCTTCCAAAGGCGATTGTCTTGAAGACGGGATTCTCGCCTTGGTTGTACTTCTTGAAAATCAGCACATCCAGACCCGCGTAAGAGCTGTCTATGGCCACGCAAAGCTCTGAAAAGTATGGATGGACAGAATCGGAGCTTCCACCAAAGCTTGCTTTAAACTCTTGAATTCCTCCTGCCTCATCATCCCAGTTCCACAAGGTGTTCTTACCAGTCAGGGAACAGAGACGTGGCGTAGCCAGCTTCTTAATAAAAAGGTAGCGTTTATAGAAATTTACTACTCCCAAAAACCCACGGAGTTGCCGTTTATTAATCGGAGTCAGAAACTTCGCAATGGTTTCAGTTTTATCTGGGCCGGGCGCGATGCCCTCCGCAGAGACATGGTCAAGGTACTTCACCTTAGACGTTCATATAGAGGATTTCTTAATATTGACGGTTACTCCACACTGCCGAAATGCTCTAAGTACTTCGCCGAGAATGAAGTTGTGCTCACTCCAGTTAGGTTCCGCTATGAGGAGGTCATCGACATAACTAGTTATTCGGTCTTTGACTGAATTGGGAAGAACTGTGTCCAATCCACGAATAAAAGCGGAACAGCTAATATTTAACCCTTCTATGCATGACCTATATATTTTGCACATTTACATACCCTGGGTCCATTGAATCCGTTAAGTCTAATATGAGAATTTAAATGAAAATAAGTGTTTTGTGAATATTATCAGGCATGAACATATTTATTTGAAGGTTTATGAGTGTAACATAAGAAAGCTGTGGCTATTTTAATAATTTTACAGGCTTTTAAAATGTATAATTAGTATAATTTTAACCCTGAATATTTTCTTTTTAATAGATTATATTATGCAAACTGATACAGACACCACCAATATTATTTTTCACAGTGTTCTAATAGGTGATTTTGCCACTGACACAGCATAAATCATTTCACAAAAAACATCACACATGAAACTTCCAGATTGAAACATCCCTTAGGCTGTAGGTAAGCCATGTCTCCACCATATCCTTTCTTCCGGGAGTGCTAGTCTTGCGTGTTTGCAGGAGAGCTTCTGTGAAGTTTGGAAAGTAGGAGACGAGGTACTGGCGGAAGTAAAGTTTTGAGGCGGCATCGTGAGTCGTGTCGGGATAGCACAGTCGGTAGTGCGCTTGCCCGCGAAAGGCAAAGGTCACAGGTTCGAGTTCCGGTTCCGGCACACAATTTTAATCTGCCAGGAAGTTTCATATCAGCACACACTCCGCTGCAGAGTGAAGTTTCATTCTGGAAACATCACACATGTTTTGAGAACTTACTGCACACTGTATTTGTTTTTCTGCCCTTTGAAAGAGGACACAGTGAACACCTTATCTTCTGGCAACCAATTGTGTTGTTGCTGTTACTGCCGTTGTTTTGTGTTTCAAGGATAGTAATGAACTTCTTCATATCCAGGAGTATGGATTTTTGCAGAATGGGATTAGAAGATCTTATCATAAATGATTGGATCAACTCAATAGAATTTTTTCTGGAGTGGCTTACCTGGTTCTCTTCCTGTATACACAGTTCCATCAATGGCATAACCAGTTTCAACTTCGCACATCCAGAATATTTTCATCCCATACTTTGCAGGCTTATTTGGCATATACTGCACAAATCCACAACAGCCTCTAAATGGAACTAGTTGTTCATTCACGGTAACATTGATTTTAGGTATCATTACTTTTCTGCACTGTCCTATAAATATTTTCCATATATAGGATATAGCAGCCAGCTTATCAGTTTGTATATTCTTTTGCCATCAAATCTAAAGAATCTTCTTTTTGCCTCAAACCGACTCGTAGACATTGTAGCTCTATATAATGGATTGGAAAACTTTCCCAGAAAAAGTTCTCTGATTGGAACATCCCAGCCTTTATCTGCTCCAATATGAAGCAAAATTCCCCAGAAGGCGAACATTTCATCTGTAGTTACATCATGCCAGATTATTTTTCTTGGTACACTAACTCTTCTTGCCTCTAGGTTTGTGCATCTCACAATTTCATCCACAGTGGATAGAGGAATAAATAAATCCCAAGCATCTTTATGGGTGTGATTGCCCCCCCCTCCCCCCTTGCTGGTCCTGGTATAAATTTCACCACATTGTGAGCAGGCGTTTTATTTTGCACAGGGGGGCTTTTACTCCATAGCATACCATTTGGAGCAATATAAACGTTAGCACTTTCACTGCTTATTTGTCCTGAGATATTATTATCTAGATCACCACCACCACCACCACCACCACCACACCATTACGTGGTTCTTCATCCAAATAGTCCTATGACACTGCCTGAGGAATAGCTTAATGGTTTTCATCCGACACAGAACTTATATCTGAAGGGAAATCGTCATCTTCAGCTACCCATTGAGTAATAACTGATTCAAAATTTGGGCTTGAAAAGCGTATGCTATCCTCTTTCCTGTTCCCTTTTTTAGATGCAGATCCTGACATTGTCTGAAAAATAATAATATGAATAAATAACCTCAGTGCTCTCTTCTCCTATGGAGTGTGGGAATATAGAGGCTCTTCATGTTATTTTTTAGTGTTACCAATAACCCTTACCTTTCATCCAAATGAGTATCGAATATAAAAAAATACTGCTGTGTACCAAACTCTGTAGTCTTTCTATACACTGTTACACACTAATAACCACCCACTGCGATATTTTGATTCTTACACAAGACAGAAGTATGCTGTCTGACAGTTGAACATGCCGAGTTATAACAATACATTTTCTGCGATCACAGCAATGCATGTGGCAGTAACGTATTCTCGGTACTCCAACAAAATGTAATTGATTACAGCCCAGTCTAATTTAACGACACTTTAACATAAACCACAGGGTCCATCGGCCCCAGGTTATGTAAATGTGTAGTATAAAGAAGAAAATTAAAGTGGCACTTAAACTAATGACACACAATTCTAGTAGTATCTGTAATGTATTTCTGAATATTGCCAGAGACCATACCGGAACGGCTGGGACTCAATTTCAAGTCTTTAATACACAAATTAGAAATTAAAATTGTCCCCGGTTCCATTGGACCCAGGGTATGCATACAAGGGTTAATCCAAACGGGAGCCTCTTAAATTGGTAGCATGTCCCAAAAGCTACGAACGCAGTGTACTGACGACAATCCGGATCCAACACGATCTGCTAAAAGCTTGACCTAAGGTCAAGTGTCGTGAAGGTCCTATTCCCGCAGAAATTCTGTAGCAGTTCGTCTATTCTTTCGGGCCTATCCGTTTTCGACTCGATAATGGTATTTATTTGTCGTGAATCCAAAACGAGTCACACTAACTTGTCTAGTTTTTCCACGACTAGCGGTGAATTATAACTGGAAGTCGCCCTCTCAGTGACGCCTTCCTCCTTCCTCCTCCATCCTCTGTAACTCTTCTTAACGGCATCCCTGTGAGCCGCAGGAATAGGATAGGGTGCTACAGCAAATTTGTTGTGAGGTTTGACCCTGAATGAATAAACAATCTCTGATAGCACCGATTTTAGGAAATAATACTTCTGCATTCTCCCTCGACAAATTGTTTAAATTCTACCTGTCTTGGTTTCAAATATTTTTTTGTCGCTGAACAATGTCTTCAATTACTACCAGCACTTCCTCATGAAGAATGTGGTATTTTTCTTGCTCTGCAACGCTATAGTTTTGGATAGTCGAATCTTGATATCCCTGAGCCTCTGACAAATTAAGGCGCAGACAAATAGCAGGAGTTTGATTTACACATTTGCTCAGAAAATCTGATTTTTATATCTCTATCTTTATTCAGCACAATTTCTCCCAGAGCGAGATCGATATTCGCCTCGTGTTCGGTGAGAAGATTCATCGGCACAATGGCCCAGAATAATGTCAACCGCGTGCCCTTGGCACTGTAATGTCATTTGGCTTTGGAGCTGTACGTCGACTTGTTTCCCCAACAGAGCTCCTCTGACCTTCGTCGTTTTAGATTTTAGCCAAGGCCACGGATGGTCTTTCATGCACCTTTGAAATGCCGCCTCCGATATGGCTTATATTTGACTTCCGGTGTCGATTATTGCGGTGAGGAACACCGGACCGATTTACACAGACACTATCGGGTGTACCTCTTAATTTATCAATGATTACTTTCTCCTCCTGGAGTATGTCACGTGTATCTTCATAATCGAGGAGATACTGTGTGTGAAATTCGAGATATTCTGTGGTTTAAGGGGCACTCATTCCGCAGGATCTGCGAGTCAATTCTGCCCACTACCATGACTAGTGGAGTTGCTGCTGTTGCCACTACTCGGATTCGCAGACCACCTCAATTATCGGTGGTCTTTGGTTACCCCCAAGATCCGCTATTATTATTGTTATTCTGATGACGCCACTGACCATAGCCTTGGACCCACTGACCAGAGTTTTGATTATGGGAGCCACCAGCGTAATTGTTTCTCCACTTCTGGCCATGGTTTGACTGACCGAAGTTATTATGTTGACCGCTATTATTTTGGTTCTCCCAATAATCATTACTTCTCTCACGCCAGTTTCCATTTTCGCTATTCTTTGTGAATTTCTTATTCTGATTGTGCGGTTTAGTACCACTATTACCATTCTCTGTGTAATTATTGTTGTTATTGTCAGCCCAGTGTTGCCCTGTACTGTTTTGCGACCTGCGTTGAGAGCTACGCCAGCCATGGCGATGTTGCGACATATTCACCCTGTTTATATGGGCTCCCAAAACCGGATTTCGTAAACCGATTTCCCAATTCCGCTTTTGGATGGTCATCTCCGAAATCGATTCTGGAAATCCGTTTCCCTTAAAGCGGTTTTCCAGTTCCACAATCGATTTTCGTGCCCATCTAAACGCAACCGTTTTTGAAGCGTCCTTGGCTTGTCAGATTGTGTTTTCTTGTTAAGAATTTTCAGCGCATATGGAAAGATTGATATTTTCTAATGTGAAATAGATGTATAAATATTAGAGTGATTATAAATCTGTGTATTTAAATAAAGCAAAATAGCGATTCTGCTGACTAAATCAGGAACTGGATCAGCTGTTTTTCAGCCGCCATGTTAAGTAGATTAGGAAATCCGATTCAGGCTATGCCATGTAAACACGACGGCAAAAAACGGTTTACGAAAATCGGTTTTCGTCTTCCGGAAGATGTGTTGCATGTAAACGTAGTGTTTCAGTGCTCCGATAAACTGGTCGATAGTGCCCTCGCATTTTCCTATCATGCACCGTTGGTACTCGGCGGGAAGGCGCGTGAAGCAATGTTTCATGAGCTTTTTTTCGGTGTATGGAGTATCCAGGAACCTATGCTTTTTAATTAAGTAATCCAAGAACTAATCAGGAGCTTTGTAACCTGCGCTATCCATGTCTTTGCCAAAGGCAATCTCTTCGCGAATTCTTTCTTGTGTTCTTGCCGACCAGTAGGAGGCAAGAAAGAAATGTTTAAAGTCGTCAAATGAGCGGCAGCTATTAGCGACTGTTCGCATGTGTTCGGCCACACTGCACTGCATATGAATTCCAGTTGGTACTGAATAGGCCATAATTAGGTAATACCCAGTGGCGGCGCAAGGCGTCGGCGACGTCGGCCACCGCCGACGGCCTCGCGCCTGTGGAGGTCTCGCAAACATTGTTAAAATTTTAGTTTTTTTTTTTTTTTTTTTTTTTTTTTTTATCTTCTTTTTTCTTATTTGATGTTTAACGGTGCTTTGCAACTGCTAGGTTATATAGCGACGACCTACATCTAATTTACACTAGCTTAACCAATGGACGAACACAACATTCGTACCCAAGGGTGGGATTCGACCCCCGGCGAGAGCGATCTCGCTCACCGTGGTATGATGCCTTAGTGCGCTCGGCCATTTTCGTATAAGTGCAGTAGTGATGCAATGTTTGGTTAAATACTTACATAACAATTTCGTCAGTACATTTTAGAAAACGATTTGGAAGAATTATATCGAAATGTTTATATAACAATCAGAATCATCTCCCGTTCCAGTTAGTACAGCTTCGGCCGAGAGAAGCTTCACAAAGTTAAATGATTAAAACTAACTTGAAAAGCAAAATGATCCAAGAAAGACTATCTGCGTTGTCAGTACTATCAACTGAAGCCGAAATAGCGGCTAGTATTAAGATGAGGTCTTAAAAAATTCAGTTAGACGGAAAAGGTGAAAAGTTCCTCTAATTTGTGTTTGTTTATTGTAATTTTTGTCATTGCAATACTATTCGTATATTATACTAATGGAATTTTAGTATAATGATTATTGATGTATAATTCAGCTCGTTTAACGTTTTCTTCATTAATGAAAAAATGAAAGGGGCCTCGCAAAGAGGAGTTCGCCGACGCCCAGTTTTCGTCTAGCGCCGCCACTGGTAATACCCTTTCAAACTGAGCAATGAACGATTTCAGGTGCAGAGAATTGATTGTCTCCTTGTACACCTGGGAAGTTCTGCACAGAAAGGAAGTGTTCCAAGTCGAAAGACTCGTATACTTTGTCTTCCGAACGCCCCCTTCCACATCCACATGTCGGGCGTAGCTCTGACTGGCTGCCGGCTGCCGGCTGGCTTGCTCAGCAGCGATTCCCTGCGCCGCAATTGTCTTCCTCTGTATCTGCGTCGATGTGCAGATTCAAACCATTGAACACACTGCGCCCCCCCCCCCCCCCCCGGTGCGAATCACGCTGATAGAATTGTTAATGAACTACAGGTTGCGTTTTTGCAGATAATTCTGTTCTCATTTGAACATTATCTCTCCCGTTATTTTCTCTATTGCGTTCAGTGCTAGCCGCATTTTTGGCGAGTAGTATCGTCTCTTCCCGGAAGCTCTTTATTTCGCGTTCTAACTCCTTCTGTTTTTGCACAATGACTGTCTGTTCTTCCTTAATATTCGAAAAATCAGACTGCTTTTCTTTGACTTCTTGTATCTCCTTAGCAGTGTCTGCAAACTTTTCTAATGTTTCGCGGACTATACTCTTCCCCTGCTTACGCAAAGTGTCACCGACCTTTTTGACCTTCGCTATCTCTTTGCGTGATTGCCGATTGGACAACCTTTTGAGCTCTGCTAGCTTTGTGACGAGCAAACCGCGAATCCTTCCTAGCTTGTAATGCATGTTTGTGAGCCTCGTGAGGGTTTTTTTTTTTTTTTTTTATGCACTGCGGTTATCTCTCCTCGCAATCCCGACAAATCTGCCATAATGTCATCAATTTTCTCAATAAATATTTGTTTATTCTCCTGCTGTTCTTGTACAATGACCTGTCGCAGTTGTGTTACTACACTGTATTGTTGATCCTGCATTAATCTGATCAGATTTTCAAGGTGAATGTTGTCATTCTGCCCACCAGGCGTTGAAGACCTAGGCTGTTCTATTCTTTCCGGTTGTGATATGGAATATGAAGCTCCATCATCAATATTATCTGTCCTTCCTTAATATTCGAAAAATCTAACTGCTTTTCTTTGACTTTTTTTACCTCCTTAGCAGTGTCTGCAAACTTTTCTAATGTTTCGCGGACTATACTCTTCCCCTGCTTACGCAAAGTGTCACCGATCTTTTTGACCTTTGCCATCTCTTTGCGTGATTTTACGGACTCTACTTTTGCCGATTGGACAACCTTTTAAGCTCTGCTTTTTTTTTGCACGGCGGTTATCTCTCCTCGCAATTCCGACAAATCTGCCATAATGTCATCAATTTTCTCAATAAATATTTGTTTATTCTCCTGCTGTTCTTGTACAAGGACCTGTCGCAGTTGTGTTACTGCACTGTGTTGTTGATCCTGCATTAATCTGATCAGATTTTCAAGGTGAATGTTGTCATTCTGGCCACCACGCGTTGAAGACCTAGGCTGTTCAATTCTTTCCGGTTGTGATATGGAATATGAACTCCATCATCACTATTAACACGCGTTTTGTTGATTTTGCGAGTGGTATTAACCAACGCTTCAACATCTGTTTCTGAATCTATATTCAGAATGGGAAAAATAGTGATACGACTTATTTTTACGATGCGCCCCTGTCGTAATATCACGCGCGTGACGTGACAGACGTCGTTTTGGCCGATTTTGTAGCATAGATTCACTCTCTTTATCACTCATTGTGATGTGTTTATCAATGCTATTCTCAGATTCAAGAAATCGAGCTTTGCTCCTAGTCAACATAAACTTAACTACAGCGTTACTAGATTGAAATGATTTTCCAGTGCATATAACAGTATTCCGCCGACGACAAGAAATATATACTGTTACCCGAACTTACGGAATACAAATTCTTACGGCAAATAATTATACACAGAACAATATTCCCCTCAAAAATTGACATAAACCAACAACAACAATGCCATATAACAAAGCCGATCTCCAACGCCCTGCGGTGCAGAAACCACAGACAGAATGGACGCTGAAAAGATATTATTATTACGCGTTGCGCACAAATACAAATAAAATCTTATAGACTAAGGGACCTATCGACAATGAATAACGCGAACTAACTGCTTCTCGGAAGCATCAACTGCTTGCTAATCCTATGGCGGGGACGCCAATGGAAACGTGTATGTTGCGTGTTTTGTCATGGTAGAAGAGAGCGTATAAAATGAACATTAACAAGAGCAAAACAAAAATAAGGGAATGCGGTCTTAGAAAATCAGGCGATGCCGAAGGAATTAGATTAGGTAACGAAACAATGAAGGTGGTAGATGAGTTTTGTTACTTGGGTAGTAAAATAACATGCGATGGTCGCAGTACAGAGGATATAAAATGCAGAATGGCAATGGGAAGAAAAGCATTTTTGAAAAAGAGAAATTTGCTAACATCGAATATTAATTTAAGGGTAAGGAAGTCCTTTCTGAAGGCGTTTGTGTGGAGTGTTGGCTTGTACGGGAGTGAAACATGGACGATAAGCAGTGCGGACTGGAAGAGAATAGAGGCTTTTGAAATGTCGTGCTACAGAAGAATGCTGAAGATTAGGTGGGTAGATCGCATAACTAATGAAGAGGTACTGAACAGAATTGGTGAGAAAAGGAATTTTTGGCATACCCTGACTAAAAGAAGGGATCGCTTGGTAGGACACATTCTTAGACATCCAGGAATCGTAAATTTAGCATTGGAGGGAAGTGTGTGGGGTAAAAATCGCAGAGGGAGACCAAGAGACGCGTATAGTAAGCAGATTCAAGTGGATGTGGGTTGCCGTTCTTATGAGGAGATGAAAAGGCTTGCTCAGGATAGAGTAGGGTGGACAGCTGCATCAAACCAGTCTCCGGACTGAAGACCATAACAACAGAGGCGTTTAAGTGTTACTGTTTATTGGTCATTAAACATGACATCTCTCTGATAAATTAAAGCAAAACACCTAACCTCGCACCATAATTTGCATACCTGCCGATTGATTATAATATGTAACAAGTTATTTATATGCGAATTTCTTTGTCATAGGCCACCATTGTATTTTATATTAAAACACAGAAAAATTAGCTGAGCCTATCCTAACCGTCGAATGGCGACAAGTTAAGATCTCAAAATGATATATTATTTCCCATTATTTATACATATGAAAACATAACCCACCAAAATAAGTGAGGGGTTTTAGTGAGGTAAAACAATTACAAAATAAATAATTATATTTAACTATGAAGATAATACAGCCTAACAGAAATATCAAAGTTTGTAACCAGTTGTCACTGTTAACATATACAAAGTTCGAACACCAATCACGTTAAAAGCATAAAACATGAATTAATAGAACACTTAATACAAAATTACATAAACAAGACTGAAAAGACTGGCTATATCTACAGATACAGTACCCTAGCGATCATGAATGCAACTAGTTTTCGACTGAAACAAGTCTCGGATTAGAAAACAAGACGATTACTGAGGAGAATAATCAGTGTCCTATCAGGGGTCGGGGTTGTGCAAGCAATATACTGTACCCAAATAGGAGTCGTGGAGAAACTTGCAGCAGTAGCGTCGTTGGCAGTCACCAGGCTCAGCGGTGGGTGGCGCTGAACGTGAAGTATAAACTGCGCCAAAGCCGCGGAGTGCCGATATTTACCTCTGTTGTGCGCGCTTGCGGAAGCGACACACGATGTAGATGTAGATAAGCAAATAACTGTGTCTACGTAAAGCTAGACTAACTGTGGTCGCAGATGGCGATGCCACACAAAATGAAAGATAATCTAAGTTTCCAACCGACCAAAGTTGTGGAAAATACATGTCCAAACTGAACACAGAAAATTTCGCGACACGACGGCGGGTTAGCACCACGCCTTAAGACCTTTCCGATCGCTGGTACTCATAAGTGTGTCTCTGTTTGTCACCCTTTCTCTGCTCCTCGCCAAAACTCCATAGCCGCGGGGACAGCCACCGACGCTGAACCCTCGGTCCAATCGGGATCGTCTTCAAAATATCTGCCCAATCAAAACGACGACCTGGGAGCTACCAACTGCCTTCCAAAAAGAAAATACGTAATCGGCGAATGGCGCGCTTTCCCGCCAACTGAAGGCACATTCCTCCTTCAACCTGCCGGAGTACGCACGCTTGGTCACATAGTCCAGCTACATTCTTAGAAACTCTGCAAAAATAATCAGCTGCCGCTATCAGGGCATCGCTGTATACAGGTCTTTGCTGCACCCCCTCCCCCTTCCCCCCCCTCACCACCCCGTGTGAGATGCACTTTGCTTTCCTTTCTCACCCAGACTGATGGTTCCAGCAATGTAACAAAAGTCAATATTCTAGGTATTCCGCCAAGTTAGCAGACAGGAGAAACCGAGTTCCCGTGAAGATCAAACGGTGTGACCGCCTCAGCGCCCACTGCATTCCATTAAACCTAAGACGCCACACCCGTAGCAGGCGGACAAGGCAAATACCCCAAAAGCACAGACAAATATATACAGACGGGAAACCTCTGTAAGGGCCCAGTCCTATGCTCAGGGGTGCGGGGAGGGAGGGTTTGCAGCAGTTCCGTAAGATGTCCCATGATGGCGCTGCGGTCAGAAGCAGCCCTTTAAACTGGCCAGAGCAGGCGGCAGGTAGCGGCTGCCCCCACCACCACCTCCCTTCAAACGCCAGCAAGCTGGACACAGCCGTGGCCTCGTGGCAGGCGGCACAAGCTCTCCCCTCAGCCTCCCCTCCACACTACCCTCTGATGTGCGAGACGCACCCTAAGCCAGCGATCTGCCTGACACCTGCTAGCATCTTACGGAACTACGAGGGGAGCGTAGGACAGTGGTTTAGAGGGGGCTGCTCCTCTGTATATGTTACTCTGTGCCAAAGGCTTCCGCTGACGGACGAGGCAGGTAACGAGCGGACCGCAGCATTCGGCCACTGGCCCAACCGGTCGCCAGGAGAGAATCTCCTCCAGCCATTCTTTGAAGGAAACCGCGGAATTAAGGCTGGCCACCCGTACCTCGCCCCTGAGTAATTGCAACGTGAATGGCGTCCATTCCGCTAACAGGCAAATTTCGCCAGCAAGCCAGGCATCAGAATAAATGAAATGCAGTTTCTATACGAACTGAATTTAATACAATAAAGCTATTCTAATACACCCATTTCCCCCCCCCCCCCCTCCATCAGTGGTAAAAGGACGGGCAATAAGAAGACATAAAAGCAATAAAGTTAAATACTGATAGACATAATGATATAGTTAAGTATAAAACGTGATAGTAGAGAGAGGAAAGACACAGGAAATCAGAAAAATAACCAACACCTTCCTACGACACTTCACAACCGAAATTTTCAACGGGTATGGGGTATTGTAGGGTGGTCAATTATTGTTCATTTACACTTCTGGCCATTAAAATTGCTACACCGCGAAGATGACGTGCTACAGACGCGAAATTTAACTGGCAGGAAGAAGACGCTGTGATATGCAAATGATTAGCTTTTCAGAGCATTCACACAAGGTTGGCGCTAATGGCTACACCTACAACGTGCTGACATGAGGAACGTTTCCAACCGATTTCTCATACACAAACAGCAATTGACCGGCGTTGCCTCGTAAAACGTCGTTGTGATGCCTTGTGTAAGAAGCAGAAATGCGTACCATCACGTTTCCGACTTTGATAAAGGTCGGATTGTAGCATGTCTCGATTGCGGTTTAGCGTATCGCGACATTTCTGCTCGCGTTGGTTGCGATCCAATGACTGTTAGCAGAATATGGAATCGGTGGGTTCAGCAGTGCAATACGGAACGCCATGCTGGATCCCAACGGCCTCGTATCACTAGCAGTCGAGATGATCTTATCCGTGTGGCTGTAGCGGATAGTGCAGCCACGTCTTGATCCCTGAGTTAACAGGTGGGAACGTTTGCAAGACAACAACCATCTGCACGAACAATTCTATGACGTTTGCAGCAGCATGGACTATCAGGTCAGAGACCATTGCTGCGGTTACCCTTGATGCTGCATCATAGACAGGAACACCTGCGATATTGTTCGCAATGACGAAACTGGGTGCACGAATGGTAAAACATTTTTTCGGATGAATTCAGCTTCTGTTTACAGCATCATGATGGTCGCATCCATGTTTGGCGACATCGTGATGAACGCACATTGGAAGCATGTATTTGTCATTGCCATTCTGGCGTATCACCCTGCGTGATGGTATGGGGTGCCATTGGTTACATGTCTCGGTCACCTTTTGTTTGCATCGATGGCACTTTGAACAATGGCTGTTACATTTCAGATGTGTTACGACCCGTGGCTCTACCCTTCATTCCATCCCTGCGAAATCCTACATTTCAGCAGGATAATGCACAACTGTATGTTGCAGGTCCTGCACGGGTCTTTGTAGATACAGAAAATGTTGGACTGCTGTCCTGGCCAGCACATTCTCCAGATCTCTTACCAACTGAAAACGTCTGGTCAATGGTGACCGAGTAACTGGCTCGTCACAATATGCCAGTCACTACTTTTGATGAACTGTGGTATTGTGTTGAAGCTGCATGGGCATTTGTACCTGTACATGCCATCCAAGCTCTATTTGACTCAATGCCCAGGAATATCAAGGCCGTTATTACGGCCAGAGGTGGTTGTTCTGGGTACTGATTTCTCAGGATCTATGCACCCAAATTGCGTGAAAATATAATCACATGTTAGTTCTAGTATAATATATTTATCCGTTTATCATCTGCATTTATTCTTGGTGTTGCAATTTTAATGCCCAGTAGTGTATTTTCTCTCTTTCTGATGCATTTATGTGTGCTGTGTGTATTGGGAGTAATTTGTTAGTCCTTTTTTCCAACTTTTTTCTTGTATGTCTTAAGAATGTGCCTCACAATGTATTCTTTGGTAAATCTGCAGTATGTGTCTTGGGTGATAATTTTCTCTTTGTCCTTGGGAACTGTATTCGTTAGCTGGTAGGCGCTGTCCCTGCCTGCGGAAGGCAGAACTGGGCTGGCGTTGTCAAGGAAGGCTGGTCGCTGGCGACACGTTTACGGGGGCAATTTGCGAGGCGGGACCTATCTGTCTGTAGGCTCACTAACTGAGGTGGCTCCACTCTCTGGAAGACATTTGATAAGGTATCGTTTCCCTTTTAGATAGCGGGCAGTGTGGGTCGTGTCATCACGGAGCCTCTTTGCACAGACAAATATATACAGACGGAAAACCTCCGTAAGGGCCCGGTCCTACGCTCAGGGTTGCGGGGTGGGAGGTTTTCCAGCAGTTCCGTAAGATGTCCCATGATGGCGCTGCGGTCAGAAGAACCCTTTAAACTGGCCAGAGCAGGCGGCAGGTAGCGGCTGCCCCCACCACCACCTCCCCTCAAACGCCAGCAAGCTGGACACAGCCGTGGCCTTGTGGCAGGCGGCACGAGCTCTCCCCGCAGCCTCCCCTCCACGCCACCCTCTGACGTGCGAGATGCACCCTAAGCCAGTGATCCGCCTGACACCTGCTAGCATCTTACGGAACTACTAGGACAGCGTAGGACAGTGGTGTAGGGGTGGTTTCTTCTCTGTATATGTTACTCTGTGCTCTTAGTATATAGCTTTGGGGAGGTTACCTTCTAAGAATCCGTCAGCCTTCCCTGTCTGCAGAATTACAGCCAGGGGCTGACTCAGGCCACCTTGTTATTTTTTTTTTCAGGGTAATATACTGCCTGCCGTCCTGTGGAATTTTGGCGCGCAATTGAGTCTTCTGGTGTTCTGTGTCCCGTTTCCACTTTAGTCTTTTATCTGTGGCTATTCAGGCTATGGCCTCGCTAGATAAGACTTTAAATTTCTTTTAGGGCAAAAGGTTGGGAAACGTTGGGCTTGAGGAATTTTCGAAAGGACGATTGACTCGGATGGCGTCCTCTGGAGGCCATCCGATTGTCTCCATCTTTGTAAGCGACAGCTCTAGCTATTTGTCATAGGTGCCTGTCCATCTCATTGGCGGGACGGTTAGAGCTCTCCAGTGATTGGTATATCGAGTTTAGGGGGGCGGTGACGCCCAGTTTTCGCGTGGGCAGACGAAGACTTGGCGCACACTTCTCGTGTAGGCTCCGGCTAGTTCGGAAGTTTTCTTTCACATAGAACCTGAAGAGTTTTAATCGCTCTTTTGGGCTGAGTCCTGAACGTCTGCTGGACTTCAGTTTTCTGAGGTTTCCGCTTGCAGCAGCTCGCGGACTTTGAAAATTTCATGTGTCGATCCGGACAGGAACTCAGTTGTAGTTGTTCGCTCTGCGAAATAGCTGTGTTTTATATTCTTGTTCGGTCGAGACTTGAGATTAGGCAGCCACCGTCGTGCTGGCCGTACCGACGTGCTAGTGGTTTATGCAGTTCCATTCTGGGGACACTTGTACTCAATACTTGGGTTTTGCGCTTGAGTTTGTGTGTGTGTATGTCCTAGCCGACACTGGAAGCATTTACCTAACAACTGCTATCTGCGATGATAGTGAGGCTGTTCAAGTTAAATGTCGATACTGCTTCACAGATCGTAGTGAGATACTTGGGTGGAAGAATTTATTCTCTTTCACCTCCACTCCTTCAACATCGTCCAGTCGCTAGCGAGATCCAGCGTCGACAGATCACGCCGACTCGAGGTTATTGGTAAAGTGATGCTCGCTATTTGCTAGGGTTGTTATATATAGTTGCTATAAACACCCATCAATGTGTATGTGTGTGTACGATCGATGTTTGACTCCCCCCCCCCCTATAACTAATTTCTTAGAGCCTAGGTGCACCTTTCTAGTTTTTGGCGACAGGACAACACCACATGTATAGAAAGTTATTTCACTATGTTGATTACAGTCACACATGTATTTTGCGGTGTTAACCGGTTTTACTTCATTTGATGTCCTTTTTATAAATATTTGTATGGATTTGTAACCTGTTGCTTAACTACACTTTCAACTGTGATTTCATATACAAAATCTTTTATATTAATAGTTAACTATCCCCAGAATTTCCATGCTTTAATTAATAAATGTATTTGTTTAAATACATTTAAATTTACTTTCCTTTACAAATTCCTAACTCACTATTCCATAAAGTTTCGGGATTGCAGCAGGATTCCGTAGACTTGTGGCCACGATATTTCGGCTGACAACCGTTCATCCATCTTCAGGTGAGAGCGTTCCACTGGATATTGTTAGTTCCCGACGACGCCTTTATGGCAAAAATTGGCGCATGAGCATCAGTGGCCGTCACAAGCGCTCCCTCTTTCGAATTTACCGCCCTCTGTGAAAAACAGTTGACAAGCGGCGCGCGGGTGTCTGCGCGAAGTTGAAACTGCATGTCCGCCATCTATCGGAACGCGTCAGAACTGCATAAGGTGGAAAAACAGTACATGCCCGCTCTCTGAATGCGTACTCAGTAAATTGCTTGTCAGTTTTGTCTAACGCATGGATTCCCAATCATTTTAGCTAACGGACCCCTCCCCCCCCCCCCTTTTTCAGGCGAAAGTCCACCGTGGACCCCTTGTCAGTCGAGCCCATAGTAATTGTTAACATTCAGTGCTAAACCCATGGGAACTGAAAACTTATCAATGCAAGTGCAATTTTTCCACTAAATCCACGAAGAATGAAGAGTCTATGGTTTAGAGCTAAATGGAAACAACTTGAAGTCAACGATGTTCCCATTTGTCTGAATTCCCAGTATATTAAGATACTGTTTGTTCGATTTACTCTGATTGTTCAACACTCTGTAGCCTGATAAAATGTGACATTATCGTAATATAGAAATCCAAGTTTTCTGCTAACAATATTTATTCAGCTTGTGCAAACTGACTTCACTACAAGCTTGTTTCAAATGTTTGTATAGCTTAAGGGACTTAATTACGTGGTCATCAGTCCCTAAACTTACAAACTACTAATGAACTAACTAAGACTAAGGACGGCACAAATATCCATGCCCGAGGGGGGATTCGAACCCCCGACCGTAGTGGCCGTGCAGACCGTGACTGGAGCGCCTCAGTGCCCTCGGCCACCGCGGCCTGGTGATGTATAATAAAATAATTACCTATGTTTACAATATACAAATTTGTATATTTCAGTGCGGACGCATTCAAACTCTCGATCGTTTTCGGGATCCAATATAGGTTTCGAGCAAGAGGAATCAATAGAGAGGGGGGTTAGAATGCCTGGATAGCCTAATTGGTTAAGCCGACCGCTGGCCCGAAGCGGGAAATCCGGGCTCGAATCCCGGCCCAGCACAGATTTTCAATTTTGTCGTTGAATTTATTTCAACTCCCCGAAATGGTGGAAATGTTTCAAGATTTCGATTTCGTGACATTTCTGTTCACATGTACTTGTTAATCATCAAGCAACTCATTTATGGAGATCAGAATAACTGAGTTAGTTAGGGATTTAGATTTTACTCTCACCCAGAGAAAATCTTCCCATTCCACTGTGTGTAGTTTCGCAGTCAGTTGCCTTTAGCACCGAAGTGCGTCGATCTTCTGAGATTAGATTTCCTATCAGAAAGGACACAGTTCGTTGTAATTGATGGTAAGTCAACGAGTAAAACACGAGTGAATCTGGCGTTGCACAGGGAAGCGTTATAGGTCCCCTACTCTTCCTTGTGTTTATAAACGATTTAGGAGACAATCTGAATAGCTCCCTTAGACTGTTCGCGGATGATGCTGACGTTTATCGGTTAGTGAAGTCAACAGAGGATCAAAAGCAACTGCAAAGCGATTTAGACAAAATTTCTACAAGGTGCGAAAATTGGCAATTGACACTAAATAAAGAAAAGTGTGAAGTAATACACATGACCACTAAAAGAAATCCACTGAATTTCAATTACGCGATAAATCAGTCAAACCTTGAGGTCGTAAATTCTACCAAATACCTAGGAGTTACAATTACGAACAACTTAGACTGGAGAGAACACACAGAAAATATTGTGGGGAAGGCGAACCAAAGGTTACGTTTCATTGGCAGAACGCTTCGAAGATGCACTAGCTCCACCAAAGAGACTGCCTACATCACACTTGTGCGTCCTCTCCTGGAGTACTGTTGCTCCTTCTGGGACCCTCATCAGGTGGGACTGACGTAAGACATTGAGAAGTTTCAGAGAAGGGCAGCTCGTTTTGTTCTATCACGTTACGGGGGGGGGGGGGGGGGAGCGTCACGGAAATGTTGCACGAATTGGGGTGGAAATCATTGAAAGAAAGACGTTATTCATTGCGGCGTGATCTGTTTGCGAAGTTTCAATCACCGACTTTTACTTCTGAATGTGAAAATATTTTGCTAGCACCCACTTACTTAGGGACACATGACCACCCCAATAAAATAAGAGAAATCATATCGAAAACGGAACGATTTAGGTGTTATTTCTTCCCGCGCGCTATTAGAGAATGAAACGGAAGAGAAAAGTTATGAAAGTTGTTAATGATCCCTCTGCCAGGCACTTAAATGTGATTTGCAGAGTATCTATGTAGATGTAGATTGGTAGGACGGATCCTTTCCTGCCATTCTGAGATGCCTGTAACTACTGTTTCAGCCAAATAGGAAGTCTTGGTTACTTATTTGGTCAGTATGCGAGCCAAAGTCAACTACACCACGAACACAGCACAAGAAATCCCTCCCCAATAGTACGTCAAAATCCGTATTTTCCCGTGACAGTACCTCTACTGTAAGCAGAAATACGTATTTGCCAATTTTTAAGTTAATTTCCCGCGAGCCTACGGGACGTATTATTTCATTTTCCAACCCACTCTGACGACAGCGTTGCTACTGCAAGGTACGTGGGACGAATAATAAACTCGCCTGTGCTCCAGCATCGAAAAGTGTTTTCACTTTTTTCGCATATGATTCTCCGATCCATGGTGCTTCACCGGATTAATTTGCATCAGTGGGAGCTCGCGAGGTGGCTACACAGGCCCCCTATGCGTTTCCCGCCGGCCGCGGTGGTCGAAGGGGACTGAGGCGCTCCAGTCACGGTCTGCACGGCCACTACGGTCGGGGGTTCGAATCCCCCCTCGGTCATGGATATTTGTGCCGTCCTTAGGATTAGCTAGTTCATAAGTAGTTTGTAAGTTTAGGGACTGATGACCCCGTAGTTAAGTCCCATAGACTCTACAAACATTTGAACATTTTTTGTGTTTACCGAATTTCTGCCTCTGTTATTTACTTGACGGCCTCCTCTACTACTAGGCAATTCCTATTTTATTATTTTGGTGTGGTGTCTGTTCTTTCGGACATGTCCGAGAATTATAATGTAAATTGCACATGGAACAATACCATTGACGATGGAGTTTATAGAATGACAGTAACATTAATTGCACAAATAAATACAATAACCCAAAGAACGGTAAAATGAACAAATGAAGAACTAATTACTGATTAAACGGAATCTTCTGGAAGAAAAGAGTTGTATTTCAGAATAAGTTTTGGTTTTCAAACAAGATATATCTCCGTTATACGTATTTATATTTTATTACAGATGAATTCTGTGCTCCAGCCTACTGACGTGTTTCAGAGTTAGAGAAGGAAGCATTTTAGTATTAGAGCATAACAGAAAGCACGAAGAAACTGAACCTCAACCGGACACGAACAACTGCAAACAAAAACCGAGAAGACGAACTTTGAAATCGACGGTGGGTAGGGCCATAGAAAAAGAACTAAAAAGTTATTTTCTCCAATTGTAAATAGAAGAACAATAGATTATGTTTGCTACTATAGAAGTGGCTTTACTTTTTGTTTGGAATACTTTGGAACCAAAGCTGTGGCACAGCAAGACGAAAATTCGTCAAATAAGTTTTATTATTATTATTATTTATTTTTTTCCCTACTTTTTAACCAAACTTCCGCAAAAAGGATTTTTATTTGCAAGTACAAGATGGAAGGAAGCATTAAAACAAAAAAATTTCAAAAAAGGCGGATTGAAGCCGACGCCGAAGAATGCGACTTTGTTGAGCGGAAGGACGGGTTGTAGGGAAGGTTGGAGACCCGGAAAAAAATTCAGCCGCTGTCAATCCTTTCCTTCTTAATCCTTCTTCCTTCCTCTCCTTTATCATTAATTTGAAAATTCCTATTTTGCTGGTGCCGTAGCCTAGGGCACGCCTGTTGTATACGATCCATTTCATGACAACATGGCGCTCGGCTTTCATGTGCACAGTGTCCGGAGCGTTGATATCGACTATACCGAGTCCCCGTGACAAAAACATGACGTGCATCATTTGCACGGCTTGCAGGAATTATGTGGTGTCGCACAAGTACAAAGTGCGCGCCACCTACTTTCGCCGCGCGCCGCCATGCACGCACGGCGCGGCGTTCTTACGACGACAGCCACGAGCGCCCTCTGCTGCAACCCCGCTCGTGGCCACCACGGAAAGACATCGGTCACTTGGGACTGAGTTAGGAACCAGTAAAGACTTCGGAATCCGAGAGGCACCAGTGAAGACTTGGCTATCAGTTAGGCACTAGGCAGGCCTCTAACAACTATGTATCAACATTCTGCAGTACTATGTAAAAGTTAAGTATTGTATAAATTCTGTGCAATATATATCTCGTTCTAATTTACTCTAGTGTTTCTAGTTTCTGGCTGCTCCTCTCCGTACCTGCACCAGCGTGCTGTCTTTATTCCTGTGTCGGTCTCATTCCACTCGGCCACCGACACCTACGACGAGGCTGGGACACAAAAGCGGCGACGAAGTTGGGACACAAAAAATTACAAACTGGTTCGCTTCCTCCATTAACAGAGCAAGCCGTACCACTTCTTGTAATGTATCTGGAGATACAAATTTTAATTCGCTTCCTCTTCTGGGATCAATCCCCTTTACAAATACATCAATTGTACGAGCCTCGGCTTGCATAGTAATATATTGTTGCGTCCTTGGCATTCTGTTTACACATATGTTCGATGATAGACAGCACGGATTCTGTCGGCAAATGATTCGAAGTCCTCGCATGTTTCTTCCTCGACGTGGACAACTTGTCCCGATAAAAACTAAAACATTTTTATCTGCAAAACGTTCAACCTACCCGCTTGCAAGCGTTTCGAAAGAAGCATTTGTAAGTAAATCTACTGACTCGGCATATGACTTTGCTGCGTCCTCCAGTTTTATGCGAATGACCAGGAGTAAAAATTCCTCAGGCCGTGCACAGCATTGAGCCACATCTCTAATTACACCAAGGAACGTTTTCACATCTCTTCAGGTTTTCCAATAAATGCAGGTATTATAGTGAAACTACTACTTAACTGTGGGTGCGGGGGCGGAAATGCCTACTGCTGTTGGAACGCAAGGTCTTCGACACCCAGGCTGCTATCCGTAGCTGTGACGCCCCAGACAGGAAAGTCAGTCTGGATGGCTACTGCTTTCCTTTGTGGTACATTGACAGAGGGTAGCAGCTATAGTTCTAGCTGCACTTCCGCGTCCCTTTCTTCAGGGGATGGCGTTTCCTGTGCGACTTGCACCTCTGCATCAAGTTTTACATAGGATGCTCTTCATTGATGGAGCTCGATTTCTAGGTGTGAATTTCGTAAAATTAACTCTTTAGGTATGACTTTTTATTTGAAGCTATAAAAACTACCACGATTAATGTGTAGTGCGTATACAATGACAAAAATATTGAAAAAAATCCTTAAAATTATTATGCACTACTAGCAACAAAAAGTTCATAGCTGATCAGCTTAAAGTGCTTCCATGATGTACCCGATGCAGTAAATATTACTATTATGCCTCTAATCTTTCCAAAAAGTAACTTATAATGCAATAGTAGTATGTGATTGACTACTTTTACATGTCAAATGAGGAATAAAAAATATTCAAACGTTTGTGTAGCTTATGGGCCTAAACTTACAAACTACTTATGAACTAGCTAACACTAAGGACGGCACAAATATCCATGTCCGAGGGGGGATTCGAACCCTCGACCGTAGTGGCCGTGCAGACCGTGACTAGCGCGCCGCCGGCCGCTGTGGCCGAGGGGTCTGCGGCGCGCCAGTCACGGTCTGCACGGCCACTACGGTCGGGGGTTCGAATCCCCCCTCGGACATGGATATTTGTGCCGTCCTTAGTGTTAGCTAGTTCATAAGTAGTTTGTAAGTTTAGGGACTCATGACCCATAAGCTATACAAACATACAAACATTTAAACATTTGAACTGGCGCGCCGCAGTCCCCTCGGCCACCGCGGCCGGCAAAATGAGGAATACTAAAGTAAACAAATGCACATGTTAGGAGTAACTCAATGCAGCTAACTGTCGAACTGATTCAGTAGCACTCTGCAATTTATAATTTCTAGGACGAGCTACTAGCATATGTAACACTGGGTATACAAGCAGCTACAAATTAATTTGTGGTAAAATTTTGGTCAGTGTGAGAGATAATGGGAAAAATAATGTATGTAACTGATCAGCTTCACTATGCACTAACAGGTTAGGCGAGGCACCTGCTCTTGCGTGGAAGTAAAGGGGTTTGATGGACTACTATGACTTTTCAATAAGCCGGCCGCGGTGGCCGAGCGGTCTGCGGCGCGCCAGTCACAGTCTGCCCGGCCGCTACGGTCGGGGGCTCGAATCCCCCCTCGGGCATGGATGTTTGTGTCTTCTTTAGTATAAGGTAGTTCATAAGTAGTTTGTAAGTTTAGGGACTGATGACCCCGCAGTTAAGTCCCTTAAGCTTAACAAACATTTGAACTTTTCAATAAGAATAACAACCATCTAGATCACTAAAATTATATATATTGATTACGTCGTTTAGGCATCTGCCACCATCAGATCTGCAAGATGAAGGAACAAGTGTTCGTTGTACAATCGGGTTATACAGAACGTTTTAAATACAAACTACAAAACGTTTTTACAAGGATACAATTGCACACTCACCTAAAATCCTCTGAACTTGCAATATAAAGTTCAGTGCCAATGATAAAATATTTACCTAGTAGGTACGTCAACTACATTACATTGAAAGTTAAACATAATTAAAGCAATTTTTATACGCCCAATTTTAAAGTAATGAATGCAGAAAATGATTTCAAATAATTTAAGACGAGTTTTTGAAATATCAAACTATTTGGCTGCATAGAATTTAAAATTTATCTGTCTTTCTTCCTTTTTTATATATGATTGTAAAGGAAGAATAGTAAATGTAAAAACTGATGGCAATGTACTACACTAGCGCCAGCCGCCAGTTAAAAAAGATTTTATGCATGTGTAATTTTTATTCAAGACTGTAGTTGTCGTACCTACTAGGCAGAAATTCTGTCATTGACGCAGAACTTTACTGTGCAAGTTCAGAGGTTTTTGGATGAGTGTGCAATTGTATCCTTGTAAAAGCGTTTTATAGTTTGTATTTAAAATGTTCTGTATAACTCGATTGTACAACGAATACTTGTTCCTTTATCTAGCAGATCTTAAAAATCGACCACTGTACGTAACAAGAGCCTTGCTTTGTCACTAAAATTAGTAAATAGTAGGTCCGTGTGAACTACTGGTTACTCCCAGCTATAAAGCCTTGTTCCGTGGCCCAAACTGAGAACTGGCATGTTTCAAATTGCTTCAATAACAGGAAGTTAATACTACAGTGGTCACTATACATAGCAGCTCACACGTTATTACACACAGACATTAATAAGCAAGCCACCATAATTAAAGTTATCTTAGAAAGGTGACTAAGAAGACATTTATGGCGCAACGGAATTTACACTTAAGAAACATTGCATCTGAGCATGTTCTCGGCACTTGTGAAGAACAATATTAAATAAAAGAGGCAAGGTGCTCTAAAACTACAATTTATAGGCAACTTACGGAATATGCTGATCTTAAACTATTTATTCTGATAGAAAACAAGCAAAATGGGGAACCAATTTTGTTAATATAATAAAAATGCATCTCTTACATGGAATAATGCGGACGGTACCCAGCCTAAATTATACATGATTTAACGCTACTTGGGGGAAGGCTTCACAAACAACACTCATTCTCTCTCACACACGCAATGCCACAACGAAACTCACCAAAATCAGACGAGGCGAAATCAGGCGCAGCAATTGTAGACGAAATTCAGCAAGTCGGAGGTAGCACAAAACACAATATACAAAAACTTTGAAGCTGGCTCTGCTCTGTCGTGCCTGTTTTGAGATGGTGCGTGTGTATAGCAAGTTAAATTACATCTGAAATGGACCGCGAGCAAACACGCTAACGGCGACACACGGCTACGTTACATGAACGCATTCCACTGAAGGTGAAGTGGTTGAATATCAGATTCATCATACAAAATCACGGTGGATTCGTAAGGTGCAGACTGTTAGAATTCGAGCTAGGTACTGGTTTTATAAGAGAAGTGGTATGAACTCAGGCGACTAGTTGCATACCCGGAGGTCGGAACTCGGACCCACGTGGTTCCGAAAACCGACAAACTTGAATAAATTCAGTTTCCGAAAAATATATAAAATCAACTACTGCATGTAAACCATAGAAATTCTTAGAATTATATAAGGAAGCGAATGAAATACAGCTACACGCGATAGGGGGCGATTACAGAGACGGATGAAGTCCAGTCTCAAAAAACTCGTATAAGTGAAATAATTACAAAGCCGGAAAAATAAAATACGCATTACGGCATGCAACCCATAGGAATGTTTAGAATTACATAAGAAAGCTATTGAAGGAGGTTGTACAAGGCTCAGAGAGAATTACTGACAAATCAGAATGTGAACTACAAGTCGGAGAAGAAACAGCGAAATTAAAACAGGCGAGGAGAGAAGATCGCGAAATATTAGTGGAAATCGGAAAGATACCCCGCATAGTTACTTGCCTGATGGGCATGGAACAAACAAGAATGGAAGCTGAAGGCTCTGTTCTATGAACCAACCACGTGGAACACATATCACAATGAGAAGATTTTTGCATGCACTGTATAAAATGAACATATCACCTATTAGAAATCGGGCCCCACAAAGCTAGAAAGTATTTACACAGAGTTCATTCACCGCCACATCATCACAAAAGGTTTTAACTTATCAGGCCATTATCACACTGCAACTAGAATTAAATACCACGTTTATCTATGGGAAATCACTGAATTGAAAAATGAGAACACAT
Source organism: Locusta migratoria (assembly GCA_026315105.1). Classification (NCBI taxonomy): domain Eukaryota; kingdom Metazoa; phylum Arthropoda; class Insecta; order Orthoptera; family Acrididae; genus Locusta; species Locusta migratoria. The sequence goes on along the minus strand of CM048755.1, from coordinate 74,104,268 downwards.
TTCCGCACACGATCGGAGAAAATATTCCAAAAAATGGTTCTAAGTTCACGAATCTAATTTAAACGTGCTAGGCAATGAAACGCTACCATCTCCAGAAACAAGAGCAGAACCAACCTTACCTTACCAGACGACCAGAGCAGAATGATCCGTCGAGCGGCCACCGGGGATAGCGCACGAAGCCACCAGAAGCCGGAAAATACAAGAGTCAGCGTCGGTGGGGACGGACAGTGAGATTCAGGCTAAAGAAGGCTCGCTGACTGGACTGTAACCAAAGGGTGTAGAAACCTCTTTGGTAGTATCAGCAGCTATCGATAATGAGCCAGAGAGAACGATGCAAAGCGAGCTATCGCTCCCCACATTCAGACAGCCATAGAGCCTCGCACACACTTAAAAGTAAAACAACTGCACATTCACACAGTGACAGTGGTGTAGGGAGAAGCCGTACTTATGCCACATTAATTAATATAGTAATAAATTGTTAACATAACAAAATAAGAGAAACCTAGCAATATTAACTAATATTTTAACACATGAAATAAAGATACTATTCCTCCAGCCTTGAAAAGAGTGGGGTTCAAGTTTTAACAAAATGATAATCTAACGACATTAAATAATTTATAACTTTACAGAAATATACAAAAAATATATGGAAGACGACAGACGGTCGTCTTTCAATGTGATGATTCAGACTTTCCGTCAGGTGTTGATTTTATAACATGAATCAACAGTCTGCTGTACTGATCTAAATGTCCCATATTTACCTCATTTATCGTACGATTACTACTAATAATACCCGCTACAGAGCAGTGGCGGACTAGGGGGGGAGGGGTCCGGGGGGCCTCTAAATATCGCAAACTGTTTCTCTTAGATTGTTCCGTTCCTTTCGTCCTGGGGAGCCTCCAAATCTCAAAAGTTACATTTTTTTACAGTAATAAATGTATTTGCAAGTGGAACGAAACGACGTAATCAATCAACATCATTTTGGTGATCTAGACGGTTGTTATTGATAAAATGAAGATCGTGGACTCATACAGGAAATTCTTTCTTTTATACAAAAAAGAAAAAAAAAAATCCAATGACTTTAGCCTGGTAGAGGGCATTATTACGACAGAAATGACAGGGACTCGTGAATTGGATACACCTGCTACTGGACGGTTAAATTGTATTTTCGCGCCCCCCCACTAGACTCCGCTGCAGCTGCAATAGTCTAATTCAGACTTTCCGTTAGGTGTTGATTTTATAACATGCTGCTGTACTGATCTAAATGTCCCATATTTAACTCATTTATCGTACGATTACTACTAATAATACCCGCTACAGAGCAGTGGCGGACTAGGTGGGGAGGGGTCAGAGCCCCGGGCCTCTCGCCCTTGGTCTCTTGTCCTGGGGCCTCCAAACATCGCAAACTGTTTCTCTTAGATTGTCCCGTTCCTTTCGTCCTGGGGAGCCTCCAGATCTCAAAAGTTACTTTTTTACAGTAATACATGTATTTGCAAGTGGACAGGGGGGCCTAAGTTTATTCTGCCACCGCCCCAGGTCTCCGACAACCGTAGTCCGCCATGCTACAATGGAAGTTTCTAGGCTACATGTATCTTTTTCTGAGCTCTAGTTATAAAGATTTTTAGCATTCTAACAATATTCTCAGCCATCAAAACACAAGAATAAAGCAATGAAATTAACAGCATAGTGCCACACTGCAATTAATCAATGCAAAATTAATAATACTGCGGAAACACTGCAAGCAATTGTTATTTCAATTATAATGACCTATTCGGGCCTCATCACGCGACTAATTAGCTGTTGTTGGTTTTCTTATTCCGATATCTGGCGGTGAAAGCATCAGGGTGGCATACAGTAATAAGTTTATCATTCACGGCCGACGACTTCGGTCTGCGTGTCGTGACGACGGCGTCGAAATACAGCCTGCAGGCGATGCGTAGTCGACGTGGAACAGGAGCACGGACTGAACCCACGACTCTCCGCTACAACGCCAAGCAAGCAGGCAGGCAGACGTAGGGTTGCCACATTGAACTCGAGGCAGGCCCGGAGACCAGACGTGCCCCATCACCCTTGGCCAATGACTCACCCCCCCCCCCCAAAAAAAAACCCTAATCATCTCTCCTCCCTCCCAGCAAGTAAATGAGATAGTGCATATTCTGCACTTACACATACACTGATCAGTATCGACTTTTTGTAGCCACTCTTTATAATTTTCTTTCTGCAACCATTCTTCACGGAACGAACTTAGATATCGTCTCTTCATTTCACTGTTATTACTCACTAATCTGAGTTAATGTAAGCTTGTCTGTTCTCACACGATCCGAGTATTCCAAAAATTGCCGGTAAACTGATAATAAACAATGAACGAACACAAATAATAGACGTCGCCAGTTGACACGTTGCCGCAACAGTGTTTGCTTAATAATGCCCTAGCCGATTACTACCGACGCAACAACGAAAAGTTTTCACAGGAAGAACAGAAAAGTAGCGTTTTGTTGCAATAAGAAATTGACATTTATATAAAGTTATTCATAATTACTAGAGGTGCCCCTCGTTTGCACAGTGGTAGAGTGCCAGACTACAAATCCAAAGGTCGCGGGTTCGATCCCCGCCAAATCCTAGGATTTTTATCTGTCACTTTCCACATCTTTCACCTCTGGCAGTATTGCTCATGTGAAAAATACCGAGGAGCACCGTGCTTCGGAACCCACGTTAAACTGTAGGTCCCCCTATAACTGGCTGGGTAAGTCAGTTCGAAGGTCGGAGGAAGGCAACGGCATACCACCTCCAAATAGGACCATGCCTAGTAAAGCACTGTGGTGTTCAAACCAATCTTCGGATTGTTGACTGCTTTACTTTTTAATTACCAGAGAGGAGCCGGCCGGGAATGGCCCAGCGCACTGAGGCGTCTTGCCACGGTGCGCGAGGCTGCTCCCTAGGGCATGGACGTTGTGTTCGTCCTTAGTTTAAATTACGTTAAGTTCGATGTAGATCGTCGCTACATGAGCATAGTACTTAAAAAGCATCGAAAAAAGAAGTTATGATGAAGGTTACATTCAAGCCCGGAGATGAGAGTCATAGGCCCGTAGACCCGGAGAATTCATTCCAAGCCCGGGCACTCCGGGCGGCGCCCGGAGATCTGGCAACCCTAGGCAGACGGTGATGTAGCCGCACCCACCGCGCCTCACGCGTCGCGTCCTACCACCACCACCTAGATAGAAGGCCGCGGCGCTCTCGTGTGACGTCAGGCAGTGTAGGTTGCGCGCGCATAGCTGTCTGGCTCGCTGCTTCGGCATAGTGGGCCGTGCCCAAGCGGCTACCCAGTCAGCTATGAGCGCGCAACCTGCTCTGCCTGACATCACACGCGGCCTTCTCTCTAGGTAGTCTTGGTCGTACCCGGCCAATCTGACCGACAGCAGAGCACAGGCAACGCGCCTGACGTAGCGAAATCAGAGGACATTGGCAGCATAGCAAATACCTGTCCAACACTCTCGCACGCGGTAAGGAAATAAGACGTGTGAGTATGTGTTATTTGGATATTAGTAGCCGTGCACAGGCTAAAAATGTTGCAGGTTATATCGCACTTCTGCAAACCAGATGTACAGAATGGCCAAACTAGGATTGTGGCCTACAGGATAGCCTTCGAATGTCAGGATGATAAATTAAAGACATGACTGACACTCTTCTCTTCAGCCCTGTTCCCGTACATGCAGGGTCGGCTTTGTTATTGCGGATTTGGCATGTTAGTATTGACGGGGTGGCCGGATGCCCTTCCTGCCGCCACCCCCTGCCCCCCGGGAGGAAATGTGTACCCCAAATGTCTGTGTATAGAGTTATATGTGTGAAAGTGTACAGTGTCTGAAATGTTCGCGAATCGTGTAACTGAGGTGGGACTTGGGGACCAGCCCGGTATTCACCTAGGGCACAGAGTAACATATACAGAGAAGCAGCCCACCCTAAACCACTGTCTTACGCTCCCCTCGTAGTTCCATAAGATGCTAGCAGGTGTCAGGCGGTTCGCTGGTTTAGGGTGCCTCTCGCACGTCAGAGGGTAGCGTGGAGGGGAGGCTGAGTGGAGAGCTCGTGCCGCCTGCCATGAGGCCACGGCTGTGTCCGGTGTGCCGGCGTTTGAGGGGAGGTGGTGGTGGGGACAGCCGCTACCTGCCGCCTGCTCTGGCCAGTTTAAAGAGCTGCTTCTGACCGCAGCGCCATCATGGGACATCCTACGGAACTGCTGGAAACCCTCCCTCCCCGCACCCCGGAGCGTAGGACCGGGCCCTTACGGAGGTTTCCGGTTTGTATATATTTGTCTAGCAGAAAGGTTCAAAGAAAACCTGAGTCTAATTACAAAAACGTACCCGACTCACACGATAATAGTAGGTGGTGATTTTAATTTACCATCGATCTGTTGGCGAAATTATATTTTCAAATCAGGAGGTAGGTTTAAAACATCGTCCGAAATTGTACTCAACGCATTCTCTGAGAATTACTTCGAACAATTAGTTCATGAGCCAACTAGAATTGTAAATGGATGTGAAAACACACTTGATCTCTTAGCAACAAATAATCCTGAGCTCATAACGAGTATCAAAACGGATACAGGTATTAGTGAACACAGAGCTGTCGTAGCGAAATTGAATATCGAAAGTCCCAAAGTTACCAAAAATAAACGCAAAGTATATTTGTTCAGGAAAGCAGATGGAAACAAAATACATTGCTTCTTGAAAGACAGCTTCCACTCGTTTCTAACACTAAACCTAGGTGTAGACCAGATGTGGCTCAAATTCAAAGAAGTGGTATCGACGGCAATTGACAGTTTTATACCAAATAAATTAATAAAAGAAGGAGGCGATCCCCCTTGGTACACAAAACAGGTCAGGACACTGTTGCAAAAGCAAAGGAAAAGGCATACTAAATTTAAACGAACACGAAATCCCCAGGTTTTGCGATCGTACTCAGAAGCTCGAAATTTAGCGAGGATTTCAATGCGAGATGCCTACAATATTTATCACAACGAAACTCTTTCTCGTAATTTGAGTGAAAACCCAAAGAGATCTTGGTCATATGTTAAATATACTCGGGGCAAATCACAAGCAATACCTTCACTACGTGATAGTAATGGCGATCCTGCCGATGACAGTACTACTAAAGCAGAGTTACTAAACTTAGCTTTTAGAAACTCATTCACCAAAGAAGACGAAACCAATATTCCAGATTTCGAATTACGAACAGATGCCGTAATGAGTAACGTAGAAGTAGATATCATCGGAGTAGTGCAGCAACTAAAATCACTTAACAACAACAAGTCTTCTGGTCCGGATTGTATACCCATTAGATTTCTATCTGATTATGCTGAAGCGATAGCTCCTTACTTAACAGTCATATACAACCGCTCTCTCATAGAAGGATCTGTACCAAAAGATTGGAAAGTTGCACAGGTCACACCTATAATATTCAGGAAAGGCAGTAGGAGTAACCCAGTAAACTACAGGCCTATTTCATTGACGTCAATTTGCAGCAGGGGTTTGGAACATATCCTATATTCAAATATTATGAATTATTTCGAACAGAACGATCTATTGACCCAAGGTCTACACGGATTTAGAAAATATCGTTCATGCGAAACACAACTAGCTCTTTATTCACACGAAGTGATGGGTGCTATCGACAAAGGTTCGCAAATCGATTCCGTATTTCTTGATTTCCAGAAAGCTTTTGACACCGTACCTCACAAACGGCTTTTAATCAAATTGCGTGGTTATGGTATATCGCCCCAAATTTGCGATTGGATAGGGGATTTCTTGTCAGAGAGGACACAATTTGTAGTAATCGATGGTAAGGCATCGACTAAAACAGAGGTGATATCGGGCGTTCCACAGGGTAGTGTTATTGGTCCTCTGCTATTCCTTATTTACATAAACGATTTAGGGGAAAATCTAAGTAGCTCTCTTAGGTTGTTTGCAGACGCCGCCGTCATTTACCGTCTAGTAAAATCATCTGAAGATCAAAACCAACAGCAGAACGATCTGAATAAGATATCAGTATGGTGTAAAAATTGGCAATTGGCTCTAAATAATGAGAAGTGTGAAGTCGTCCACATGAGTACGAAAAGAAATCCGTTAAACTTTGTTTACAACATAAATCAATCAAACGTGAAGGCCGTAAACTCCACAAAATACCTAGGAATTACTATTACTTCAGACCTAAACTGGAAAGAACACGTAGAAAATATCGTGGGAAAGGCGAACCAGAGACTACGTTTTATTGGCAGAACCCTTAAAAGATGCAACAGAACTACTAAAGAAACTGCATACACTGCGCTTGTCCGTCCATTTTTGGAGTATTGCAGCCCAGTGTGGGATCCTTATCAGGTGGGTTTGACGGAGGACATCGAAAGAGTCCAAAGAAGGGCAGCTCGTTTCGTATTGTCACGATATAGGGGAGACAGCGTTACTGAAATGATACAGGATCTGGGATGGGAATCACTACAACAACGGCGCTTATCGCTGCGGCGTGGGCTACTTGCGAAACTCCAATCACCAATATTCTCCTCCGAATGCGAAAATATATTGTTGACTCCTACTTACATAGGTAGAAATGATCATCAGAATAAAATACGAGAAATCAGAGCTCGAACAGAGAGATTCAGGTGTTCTTTCTTCCCGCGCGCTATTCGAGAATGGAATGGGAGATAAATAGTATAATTGTGGTTCGATGAACCCTCTGCCAGGCACTTAAATGTGATTTGCAGAGTATCCCATGTAGATGTAGATGCCTAGGGGGATGTGGAAAACCGCCAAAAAACCACATCCAGGCTGGCCGGCACTCCTACTCCCTTCGTTAATCCTCCGGGCGGATTCGAACCGAGGCCGGTACGCCTCCCCGTCTCGGAAAGCGGTGCGTTAGACCACACGGCTAACCGAGCGGATAAAGTCACGACTGACACTAAAGTGGTTTATTTAGGAAAAGGAATACAGGGGCCTACATAAAGGGAGGAAGTGCGGTAATCTTGCGTCGCTTCAAGACTGATCCGTGGCTAGTAACATAGATCGCAGCTCGTGGCTCCGCTCCCGGTATAAAAGATCCGAAAAAAGCGTATAGTTCGTCTGGGCCGCGCCGCTACATCACCGTAGACTTCGCAGCACCAGCACCGGTGGTACGGCACGTGGCCCTAGTCTCACAACTCTGGCCATTAAAAAATGGATCGAAATGATCATACCTGTTACGGAATTAATAGCAAATATTGACCGTACAGTCAGCTCTACTAGTCGCCCCAGTGCAACAACTGCGGCACACGACCAGTATCTCCGACTTCTCGCCCATAGGAACCCCAAATTCATTCCCACCACGATAAACAATGACTCGGTGAGGGCCACCGTAAGTCAAGTGCCAAACCTGACTGCATGAAACAAACTCCACAACAGCTGGGGTATATGGGGTGCAGCCAAGACTGGAGGGCGTCATCTCTCTAGGAAAACTGGCCTCAGTATTCCAGGCGGAAATCACGGCCACCAGGGCGTGTGTGGAGGAGAATTTGCGTAGGTGCTACAAAGATTGTAGCATCTATATCTATTCAGATAGCCAGGCAACCCTGAGATCACTGGCAGCTCCTGAAACAAGGTCTAAAATTGTTGCAGAATGTCACAGGGTTCTAGTGGAGCTAGGGGAAAGCAATAGAGTAAACCTATTGTGGGTCCCTGGCCACTCGGGGATCAGTGGCAACGAACATGCCGACAGATTAGCCAGGATGGGGGCAGAGACTCCATTTATTGGACCGGAACCTGTCCTGACAATCACCAAGGCAATGATCAAATCGGAGCTACGTAACTGGCTCAGAAGACAACATGTAGAATATTGGACCAAAGTCCATCAACAAAAACATGGCAAGGTAATGATGCCAAAGCCATGTTTTAAAAGAAGCTCTGCAATCGTGGGTCTGAACAGGAGAGAGATAAGACTCATGGTTGGGTTGCTGACAGGCCATGGGAATTTCAAAAAACACCTACATACAATGGGAATAACAGAAGAGGACCCTAAATGTAGTATCTGTGATGACGGTGACGAAAGTGCATCACATCTAATCTTCGAATGCATTGCATTGGAGAGTAAAAGTCACAGAACATTTGGGACAACCAGACCTCAAGAGATTGTGTCTAATAAAGAACTGGTAAAGGGACTCCTTGCACTGTTCAAGGGCATTGGTTGGCTTTACTAGACATACAGGGAGCGATACCGCACAATAAACTCAGTTTCGGTGCGGGCAGTGGCGGGTTGGACCAACACTGTTGTGGCTTCCCTGAAAAAATCACATCAAATCAACTCCACAACAACTCTCTGGACTCTAGAAAGCCATATTGTTGCAATATGCGGTATCGTAATGTCTGATGTAGTGTTTCACCGTGTTTTTCGGTACATGTGGGCCCAAAATCACCACGAAGTTCTGTACAAAGATGAATGCCGCATATGCCTTATACCAGATGACTGTTGCCAATGTGTGTGGTACTGCTGCTGTATTTCAGTAAGGTAATGCCCGGCCACGCTGAGTTTCTCCTGCATGTCTTCGTGCTTTCCAAACCCAGCAATTTCAAAGGCTGAGAACGTTTGGAGCATTATTGGTAGGGCTGGCCGACCAACTCAGTACTCTGAAGATTTAACGTGCCAATTGGACAGAATGTGGCACAGTTTCCTCTAGGAGGATATCCAACAACTCTGTCAATGAATGCCAAGCCGAATAACTGTTGCATAGGAGAAGGAGGTGGACAAACGCGCTATTTTTGCTCCGTCTTTGAAGCTCCTTCTCTTGAATAAATCATTAATTTTTTTCTGAAACTGCAATCATTTGTTTCTTTGTATACATATTGTAGCCGGCCGCGGTGGCCGAGGGGACTGCACGGCCACTACGGACGGGGGTTCGAATCCCCCCTCGGGCATGGATATTTGTGCCGTCCTTAGTATTAGCTAGTTCGTAAGTAGTTTGTAAGTTTAGGGACTGATGACCCCGTAGTTAAGTCCCATAGGCTATACAAACATTCGAATACAAAAAATGTTTGCGGTTTCTCGCCGTGGAGGTTCGAGTCCTCCCTCGGGCATGTGTGTGTGTGTGTGTGTGTGTGTAGTCCTTAGGTTAGTTTATCTAGGTTTAAGTAGTTTGTAAGCTACGGACTGATGACCACGCAGTTTGATCCGATAGATTTACAAACATTTGAACATTTTGAGAGAACAGAATTTGAATTGAATGTGTGATTTACTAGGTAAATATTTGGCAGATAACGATAGGATGCAAGTGAAGGATCGATCTTGGTGTGCCCAGACACGGTCTAAACATCAATCAGAAACAGATACATTGTAAGTCCGCGCAAGGATATACTCGCAATTTTAAGGCTCCTACACACGTCCCGATTTGTCGGGACCAATTTATCGGCGGTCCGATTAACTGGACGTGTGGAGGGGCTTCACGACCAACTTTTCGTGTCTGATGGTTGGTCAGGCATGACATCCGACATCCGGCATCCTACCCCCCTCCTTCCCCCACCACTCCACCTGACAAATTCTGCATGTGAAGCGCTATCAACCAACTTTCTGCCTGAGAAAGTCTGATGTCTGTACAGCGAACACACGAAAACAAAAACAGCCGCGGCGGAGTGGCCGAGCGCATTGAGGCGCTATGCTGCGCTGTGCGAGGCCGTTCCCCGTCGAGGGTTCCAATCCCCCTCGGGCATGGATGTTTGTGCCGTTTTTAGTATAAGGGTGTTTATAAGTAGTTTGTAAGTTTAGGGACTGATGACCCCGCAGTTAAGTCCCATAAGTTTTACAAAACTTTGAACATTTTTGAAACATAAGCAGTTCAACAACCAAACACCAGAACAGGAAGGCGCTGCAATCTCTGCATGCAGTTGGTCGGGACGTGTGTAGGCTGCTATGAATTTGGTTGGTTGATTGGTCAGTTGGTTGGTCGGACGATAAATCGGGACGTGTGTTGTGGCCTTTAACCTAGCGATGTATACTGTAACTGAGTGGCTTTGTGGTTGTGAGGTGAAAAATGCATTTTTTGTTTCACCTGTCTCGTTACAAACAGTGATGCGCCTGGATTGAGAATGATATCACAGACTTTAAAAAGTTACAGACAGAGGTGATAACCACAATTCTAGTGGAAAACATTTAAATGATTTCACAGAATTTTCTGTTTTAGGCTAATTAGGCATATGAGCCAACTTGATTACGCTTATATGCTTACAGCATCAATAAAAGGATACACAACGAAAATACTCCAAAAATACTGGGTAAACCGATAGTCCACTTTAAATTTTGTGATTTACTGTTTTTTTTTTTTTTTAATTTTATTTTATTAAGGGAACACAATGAAACGTAAAATTCCAACAATCCAGGAATTTTTCGAGGGCTAAATGGTCTGGTATTAGAACTGAATGGCGTCTGGAAGCAGCACAATGAAAGTCAGGATACTGGGTTCGCTAAGGCTTGTCCAAAACTATTCAAAACGAACTCGTAGAATCAATTTATGAAGTATATCTCAATATCATAAGGAGTGGGCTGTCGAAGACAGGTTTTCTCGCAATCGAAGATGACGACTGTGCAAACTAGTCCTAATAATGTGCTATGAGCTACGACGAAAAATAAATGATTTATTTCCATTGCATGACCAAAAAGTCACGCCGTATCGTTAGTTAACGTGAGTTATTTGCAGGGAGCAATATAAACGACGATTCATCGTACCGTACCACATACGAGGTATGTCCACAGAGTAAGTTTCGTTTAGGTATATAAAACAAATCTGTATAGATACGGAAATAAAGTATTTCTTGTACAAAAATCTACAACTGTTTAACTACTTTTCTACATAGCTTCCGAAATTTTGTAGGCTCTTGTTATGGCGTGGCACAAGTTTTTGTATGCCTTCTTCATAGAAGGTTGCCGCCTGTGTATTCAACCATGTGGCAACATGTTCTTTCAGCTCGTCACCATCGTTGAAGTATTGACCAACAAGGACTGATTTTAGGCGTAAGAAGAGATGAAAGTCGCTATGAGCGAGGTCCGGGCTGTACGGAGGATGATCAAACACGTCCCAGTGAAATTCCCGTAAGAGTTGTTTGGTCACATTCGCCGTGTAAGGCCGGCATTTTCGGGAGAGAGAGAGAGAGAGAAAAGAGAGAGAGAGAGAGAGAGAGAGAGAGAGAGAGAGAGAGAGACACACATTTTGACAGTAATCCTCGGCGCTTGTTCTGTATTGCGCGGCGCAATTTCTTAATGGTCTCGCAGTAACCATGTGCATTGGTTGTTTGGCCTCTTGGTAAGAAATCAATCAGCAAAATACCTATTCTGTCCTAAAAGAACGCCGCACATGACTTTTCGATGTGTCAAGATTTGCTTAGGCTTAACCTTCGTTGGGGATGAAGTGTTCCTCCATTCCATTAATTGCCGTTTTGTTTTAGGGGTGTCTTACGATACTCAAGTGTCATCCCCCGTGACTATCCGAGAAAGAAAACCATCACCTTCTGCATTGTAGCATGTAAAAAACTGACGTGGACTGCCCATCCGTTGTTTTTTGTGTTTTCCAGTAAGAAGTTTGGGTACTCAATGTGAGCAAAGTTTTCGAAATTTCAGTTTTTCAGTAACAATTTCATGAGTTAGTGATCAGTCTGACCTATCTCCTAACGACTGAATCACTCATAGCATTTTGTGCACAATTTTCCGATGAATTTCTTTTGGTTTAACTTTCTTTGCATTTAGAAAACGAATCACAGATCTGATTTCCCATGCGGCGGCATTGTCAATTACGGTTGACATTATAAAGAAGCACGAAAAAGCACACGTCGGCAGCAGCGATCTGAAAATGGCGTACATGTTTTCTCCTTCAGTCCAAGTAACTACCGCGCATGGTCGGAACTGCGATCGTAGCGCTACTCAAATGTTCAAATGTTTGTTAAGCTTATGGGACTTAACTACGGGGTCATCAGTATCTAAACTTACAAACTACTTATGAACTACTTACGATCTAGGACGGCACAAATATCCATGCCCGAGGGGGGATTCGAACCCCCGACCGTAGTGGCCGTGCTGACCGTGACTGGAGCGCCTCAGTCACCTCGGCCACCGCGGCCGGCCGTAGCGCTACCGCGGATAGAAATGGAAACGGAACTTTGTGGACGACCCTTGTATTTCCAATCATAAAGTGTCCAGGTTTAATGACTGCGGCACAGCTACCTTCATAGCTTTGCGTTGGCCTACGTCATTAGGGGTTTAGCAATTGCAGCCCTTCCATGAATGTTAATCTCCAGCCATATTGTTCTTATCGAAACAATATTACTCCCGTGATTGTTGAGTTTTGCATGGTAGTTTTATGTCGTCTTGTCACACTCGTTCGTAATGTTCGTCGGTCGTTGTTAGCTAACCTCGTGTTCCGCCCATATTCCTCTTGGCCAGTGAAGTTTTACCTTACTGCGTGAACGCTGTCATTTCTGGGGATCCAGTCGGTAGTGAAACGTTGAAAAGTGCCATCCTTTCTGTCACAGCTACTCCCACTAACTGTGCAACATCGACTTGGCCTAGATGAAAGTCTCAAAGATCACGCAATTCACCGATCATCTGTGCTGATTGTCGCAAAACAAAACGCACAATACACTGCAAGCCAATAGGGTGAGCAGACGTCCCGTATTTTACAGGATCGTCCCTTATTTAGTTCAAGATTCCCGTTGTCCCGACAAAATAAATACGGAACGCATATTGTCCCGTTTTTAACTATCCGTTTCATATATTCTCAAATGACATGTTTTTAAGTAAAGTCTAGCGTAACGAAATGGAGAACAAATATGCTTACAATCAGACAACAAAGAAAATACACTTTAACTCAAAGAGAATGAGGTACGATTTGTAAAGTTCTTTAGTTGGTATTATGTAATGCTATAACACGAAATGTGCATCTTGTTAAGTAAATTGCAATAAGATGATGTGTTTCAAGAGTCTGATTTTGTTGGACATTGTAAGTTTATTTACGAAACATTATTTGATTATGTCGAGAAATGGGCTTACCCATTTCATACGCTGAAACCATTTAAGTGGGATCAGCTCAAATATCGTCTTCTTTGGAAATCTGTTCAGCAAAGCCTTTACCAGAAATTTATGAAAATATTTTGACAGAAATATGTGAAGACAATCTTTCTGAGGAAGTGAACCATATTATAAATGTATGTCAAGAGTAAATTCAGTGAAGCGAGTTGATAAAAACTGGTCTCTCATTTCCCACTTACTTGCATCCGAATATATCCGGTGCAAAAATTTGCAGCTCATCACTCTGTTTGTGGCACTAATACTGCTGCAGAAAATGTGTTATCCACCACACATAGTTTTTCAGCCCGTCGAACAGATGTAGTGTGCAAACTGTGAAGGAAATAATTTGAAGAATTCTTCACTTGTTGACTTTCATGAATATCTATTTGAAAATACTGTACTCCTGAATGACATACATTTACATTATTCTGGAAAAAATAACAGAGAGAAATATGTAAGGTGCGTAAGCAATAATAATTGTCGTTCCTACTTGTTTGCGGGTGACAACTATAAAACAAAATATTTCTTTAATTGGAAATGCATTTCTTGTTGCGAGTATGTTTGGTTAATTTTTATGCAGCATTTGACTAGGTATGTCTTCATTATTAAGATTCCCATACATATACGAGGCACGTCCAGAAAGTAAGTTCCGTTTGGTAATAAAATGAAATTGTACACAGACACAGAAGAAATTTTTATTGTACAAAATTCTACAACTCTTAAATTACTTTTCCACATAACTGCCGAAATTTTGCAGGCATTTTTCATAGCGTGGCACCAAGTTTTGTATACCATCTTCATAGAAATCTGCCGCCTGTGTCTTCAACCAGTTGGAAACAGTTTCTTTCAGCTCGGCGTCATTGGTGAAGTGATGACCGCCAAGGAAAGACTTGAGATGTAAGAACAGATGAAAGTCGCTAGGAGCGAGGTCAGGGCTGTACGGAGGATGGTCAAACACGTCCCAGCCAAATCCCTGTAGGAGGTTTTTCGTCACATTTGCAGTGTGTGGTCGTGCGTTGTCGTGAAGCAAAACATCTTTTGACAGCAGACCCCGGCGCTTATTTCCGAAGTGTCTCACAATAAGCATCTGCTTTGATTGTTTGACCACGCGGAAAGAAATCAATGAGTAGGATGTCTTTCCAGTCCCAGAACACTGTGCACATCATTTTCCGAGGTGTCATGATTTGCTTCGGCTTTACCTTTGGTGGGGATGAAGTGTGCCTCCATTCCATTGATTGCCGCTTACTCTAAGGGATGTCGTAAGAAACCCACGTTTCATCTCCTGTAACTATCCGTCTCAGAAATTCTTCGCGGCTTTCAGCATAACGGGTTAAAAACTCAAGTGCACTACCCATCCGTTGTGTTTTGTGTTGCTCAGTGAGAATCTTTGGTACCCAACGTGAGCAAAGTTTACAGAATTTCAGTTGTTTGGTAACAATTTCATGCATCAGTGATCGTGGAATTTGGGGGAAGTCCATAGCGAGAGCACTAATTGTAAACCTACGGTTTTCCTGGATCTTGCCATCAATCGCGTGAACCAGTTCTTCTGTAACCAAAGGGGGACGCCCACTTCGTTCTTCATCGTGCACATCACTACGCCCGCCATTGAACTGTCGGACCCATCTTCTCACCATTGAATCACTCATCGCATTTGGTCCGTAAACATCGCAAATTTGCCGATAAATTCCACTTGGTTTCACTTTCCTCGCATTCAGAAACCGAATCACCGACCTGATTTCATAGGCGGCGGGATTTTCAATCAACGCCGACATTTCAAACAAGCACAACAAAGCGTACGTAACTGACAGCGATCTCCATATGGCGCACGTTTTTCTCCTTGACACACATCGTCTACAGCGCATGTGCGGAACTGCAATCGCAACGCTGCAGCGGAGGTAAATTGAAACGGAACTTACTTTCTGGACGCGCCTCGTAGTATGTAACTCCCCGCCCCCCTTCCCTGGGAGTTCATGTTCTTTCAGAAATTAAATACTTCTTGTATTGTAGCAACTGTTTTATACTCAAAAGTTGCATTTTGTGATCACAACAAACAGTACTAGACAAGTGATTTCGAAAGAAGCGAACGAAATTACGAGATCCACCAAAAAATATGACATGTTATTTATTGTGGGGAGAGGGGGGAGGTGAAGAAACACTGGCATTGTTTCTGTTTATGCTGTGTGCATTACGTGTTTATGTTAGCGTCATGTTGCAACATTTGGTATGGAAATCTTGGTACCTACCCATATATGTCTCGCATTTTCACTCTTAAAATCTGGTCACCCTTGTGGTGCCGCACAAGTACAAAGTGCGTGCCACCTACTTTCGCCGCGCGCCGCCATGCACGCACGGCGCGGCGTTCTTACGACGACAGCCACGAGCGCCCTCTGCTACAACGCCGCTCGTGGCCACCACTGAACGACATCGTCACTTGGGACTGAAATAGCAACCAGTTAGGACCTTCGTAATCAGATAGGCACCAGTGAAGACTTGGCTGTCGTACAGGCACTAGGCAGGCCTCTAGCTCAACTATGTATCAGCCTTCTGCAGTACTATGTAAAAGTTAAGTATTGTATAAATTCTGTTCAATATATATCTCGTTCTAATTTACTCTAGTGTTTCTAGTTTCTGGCTGCTCCCCTCCGTACCTGCACCAGCGTGCTATCTTTATTCCTGTGTCGGTCTCATTCCACTCGGCTACCGACACCTACGACGGAAACGAGACTCAAAAGCGGCGACGAGGCTGGGACACAAAAGTGGCGACGAGGAGTGATAGACGAACCGTGGACCAGCCCGCTTGCAGCAGCCAAACAGCAGCAGTCGGAGCACGCAGAAATTGCACCCACCCACCCAACCTTATTATAAGATTTTTGGGGGAAGATATTTTGTTCCTTGTTTTGTGAACTTTTTTGTTGCAGAGCGTCCTCTTTCATATTGCATTTGTGTTTTGTTATAAGTTACTTGTATGCGCGGCGCCTAATCGGTCAGCATGGCCACTACCCCGAACCCAAACTTAATGGAAATTATTCAGTTACAGACGGCGCAAATTACGCAACTACTGCAAGCGGTGGCCCAGCTGACAGCGCAAGCAGCTAACCAAGAACAACAGCCGCCGCTTCAGCAGCCCACACCTGCCGCCGCAACGCTTCCTACGTTTCGCCAGTACAACGAACGTGAGGAAGAATGGAGCGACTATTTCGCACAGTTTCAAGAACTCGTCGCGGCTCATCAAATTACAGGTCAGAAAGTGAAGCATCTGCTATTATCTGTGGTGGGCACCAACACCTTCGTGTTACTGAAAAAACTTTTCCCCGACGTATCTCCTCGTGATGTAGACTTTGAACAAACAGTAGAGGCACTAAATGCTCATTATGAGAGAAAAGTTCTCGTAGCTGCGGCACGGTACCGATTTTTCAGACTTAAAAAATTACCGCAGCAGTCACACCAAGAGTGGATTAAGGAATTGAAGGGCTTAACCCGCCAATGTAAATTTACTTGCTCTTGTGGACTTTCGTATAGTGACGTGATGTTGAGGGATGCGATTACGCAGAATATTCAGGACCCCAGAATTAGAGCAGCAATTCTGAAACAGTCTGACCCCTCATTAGACAGTGCACTGCAGCTTATAGATGCGCATGATACTTTTGACTTAGCAGATGTAGAAATGCAAAGCCACAGTGTAAATTCAGTGTGCCGTAACGGACGCTTTCCTAGCCGTCGTTCTCAGTGTAGCACTAGTGATTCTTTAAATTCTACCGGCCGTGCTGACCAGACAGTGAACAGTAGCCAGTGTAAAAGTGCGACACAAAGGTCGCCCCGTCGTGTTAGTAACAGTAATTTGAATAACGGGCGCCAACGCCCATTTCAGAAAAATGTTCGTAAGTCTTGCCCCCAGTGTGTATCTCGCCACAAACGTGCACAGTGCCCAAGTCGCAACGCAACCTGTTATCAATGTGGCAAATCGGGTCATGTACAGTCTGTGTGTATGCAAATTTAAAACTCAAAGAACGGTGCCTTTCGGAACATTGCTTCGCAAAGTGCGAGAACAGTGCATGCAGTAAATGTTATAGACTCTGTGGAATTGAACAGTGCTTTGCTTGGTTCTCAATTGCAAGAAAGTTCTTCTGCGCCTACTGCAAAACTATTTAGTGAGCCATGTAGCAAGCGCCGACGAGCGCGTAAAACTGTGCAACGGAAAAGGGTTCGGGACAAGCAAAATAACTATGTACAGTGCAATCCTGTAGTGAAACTAGTGCCTTCTGCAACTTCTTATTGTAAAAGTGCCCAGTACTGTGTAGCTAGTGACAGTAGACATCAAGTAGCTGCTCAAGAGTGTAGTGCAGTAATTAGTGACTCTGTAGTAGCCTCGCATTGCGCGGACGCCGATCCGGCGGTAGTGCCAATCTAGTGACAGTGATATTAATCCGCTGCGTGCCGAGTCTGCGCCGCTTACTTCACTACGCGGCCCGCGCAAGCGCAGTAAACAAACCGTAGCAGACGTTGCCCACATTCGCGCACCTGTCGAGCGCCGCAAGCAAAAACTGTTTGTGACTCTCTTCATAGAAAATAAGACGGTGCAATTTCAGCTTGATACTGGTTCCACTGTCACATTAATAAATAAAGATACTTATGAACTTCTGGTTTCGCCAACATTGTCGCCGTCACAGCAAGTGTTAACAGCTTATACAGGTCAAAATATTCCCGTGCTAGGAACGTGTAGCCTGCCCGCCTCTTTTCAAGGTGTAACAAAAACAGTTGCTTTTGTAGTTCTTCAGGCCAAATCGACACAGAACATTTTTGGACTAGATGCTTTTGACTTGTTTGGTTTATCAATTCAAAGAGATGTGCTTCAAATTTCGTCAATAGTGCCTCAGGATAAAATCAATGCATTGTGTGACAAATATAGTGACTTGTTTTCGCCGGAACTAGGTTGTGCAAAAGACTTCGTGGCACATGTAACTTTAAAAGAATCTGCAGTTCCAAAATTTCGTAAAGCTAGGCCAGTGCCTATCGCCTTGCGTGATACAGTTGCCGAAGAACTTAAACGTTGGCAAGATAGTGGGGTGATTTCTCCTGTTTCTGCGAGTCAGTGGGCCTCGTCTTTAGTAATTATACCCAAGCCGTCAGGAAAACTTCGTCTCTGTGCGGACTTTAAATCAACTGTGAACAGTCAAATAATTGTAGACACTTATCCGCTGCCCAGACCTGACGAACTGATGGACAAATTAGGACAGTCTTGCTTCTTTTCCAAGATTGATTTAGCAGAGGCATACTTACAGATTCCACTTGATGACGAGTCAAAAAAGTTTTTAGTCATTAATACTCACATGGGCCTTTTTCAATTTCAACGCCTCCCCTTTGGCAGTTCTTCCACCCCCGCTATTTTTCAGCGTTTTTTGGAACAGCTGACAGTTTCTGTACCCTGTTGCTCGAACTATTTAGATGATATTGTGGTATCCGGACGTACAGTTGAAGAACATTTATCAAACCTGGAGTGCCTTTTCAAAGTTTTGACTGCAGCAGGTCTACGTTGCAATAAAGCAAAGTGTTCGTTTTTTCAGACTGAAATAGAGTACCTAGGCCATGTGATTAATGCCCAAGGAATCCATCCCTTACAGTCACATCTTCGAGCAATCAAAGACTTGCCTCCTCCTAAGAATGTGCACGAATTGCAAGCAGTAATGGGAAAGCTTAACTATTATTTCAGATTTATTCCCAATGCCTCTCAGATTGCAGCTCCACTGCATCACTTACGTAGGAAGAATGTTCCTTTTGTATGGTCTAAAGATTGTCAGGCTGCCTTTGACAAATTAAAGTCTGCACTACTCAGTGATGCATGTTTGATTCCCTTCGACCCACAGAAGCCTGTAGTGCTAGCAGTTGATGCCTCGTCGTACGGTCTGGGTGCAGTTTTGTCGCATCGTATTGGATGTCACGATCGTCCTATTGCCTTTGCATCCAAGCTACTAACGCAGACGCAACAGAATTACAGTCAGATAGGAAAGGAGGCCTTAGCAATCATTTACGGCGTCACAAAGTTTCATCATTATCTCTATGGCAGAAAATTCTATTTGTTGACAGACCACAAGCCTCTCACGTCGTTGTTCTCACCCATAAAGCCAATTCCGCCACGAACGGCACAAAAGCTTCAGAGATGGTCCTTGATATTGTCAAATTATCAGTATGAGATTTTGTACCGACCTACCACTAAACATGCCAATGCGGACACACTTTCCCGACTTCCGGTTGGCCAGGATGTGTCGTTTGATTCTTCGGAAATGGCATGTTGTCAGATAGACTCCAGAGATGCTTCCGCTGTCGCAGACTTTCCTTTGAACTCTCGTCGGGTTGCACAGGAAACAGCTGCGGATGCAAACCTAAGTGTGGTAGCACGTTTTGTTCGCTCAGGGTGGCCTGCCAGAGCCAAAGACATTGATCGGCCTCTGGTTCGACGTTATTTTGCACAACGTCATGCATTATCTTTAAGTCAGGGTGTTCTGTTGTTACATACGGACAACGACCAAACACGAGTGATTGTTCCTCGTTCCCTGCAACGTGAAGTGTTACGCCTCCTGCATCAAGGACATTGGGGTATTGTTAGGACAAAGCAACTGGCCAGACGTCATTGTACCTGGGTTGGTATGGACGCTCAGATAAAGAGCATGACATCACAGTGTACAGTTTGTGCGGAGCATCAGGCGGCTCCTCCACAGCGTTTCTCAGACTGGCCACGCCCCAAGAGACCATGGCAACGTTTACATATTGACTTTGCCGGACCTTTCTGGAATACGCGATGGTTAATCGTTGTAGACGCTTTCAGCAAGTTTCCTTTCGTGATTGCCATGAACTCAACGACAGCGTCTAGTACAATCAGTGCCTTAACGTCAGTGTTTTGCATCGAAGGTTTGCCTGAAACTATCGTCAGTGACAATGGACCTCAGTTTGTTAGTGCGGAATTTCAACAGTTTTGTCGTGTGAATGGCATTCAGCATATCACCACCGCACCTTTTCACCCTCAGTCCAATGGTGAAGCAGAACGTTTCGTTCGAACATTCACGTCTCACATGGAAAAGATGAAAGGTCAGCACTCCAAGCAGCAAGCTCTTCAAATTTTCCTGTCTACGTATCGGTGCATGCCACGTGACGGCCCGTCTCCTGCCGAGCTGCTACACGGCCGCCGTCACCGCACTCTCCTTCACCTGCTGCAGCCTCCCACGCACCGAGTCGGTTCGTATGGCGCTACGCGTTTTCAGGTTTCTACGCCGGGGTTGTACAGGGTGTTTGCTGGTATGAAGAAGACATGGTTGCCAGGCACCATTCAGCGCGTGCTCGGTCGCAATATGTATGTTGTACGTTCTTCCACAGGGTCGGAGCTGCGGCGCCACGCAAACCAATTGCGCTGGCACAGGCCGCGCGATCCTGTCTCCGGTTTCTTGATTCCAGACCCAGTTCACCGCCAGGGAGCACAGCCACATCGCTCGCCGCCGGGCCCAGCTTCCCCGGGCTACGAGCTCCCGATGGATGTCGACGCGCTTCCTACGCAGTCGGCCCCTTCGCCTCCGTCGCCGCCGCAGATGACAGCGTCACCAAGAGGGACTCCGGGACCGTGCGCCCCCCCCCCCCCCAGCTTGGGCCACGCACCTCAGAAGATGACCTGCTCCCTCTGGGCGGGGGTGTGCGCCATTCCTCAGGTTTCGCCGGGTTTCCTGGAGGATCGCAAGGCGGATGCCGGGGCGCGGACGGCGTCTCGATCCCAGCCTCAGCTACGACGCCCGTCCCACCAGTAACGCCCCCGCCCAGTCCCTCCTCCCAGTGCCGTCGCCGTGGCCCTCAGCCCTACGCCACGACGGCGCGGCGGTTTGGGGGGGAGGGGTGTGGTGTCGCACAAGTACAAAGTGCGCGCCACCTACTTTCGCCGCGCGCCGCCATGCACGCACGGCGCGGCGTTCTTACGACGACAGCCACGAGCGCCCTCTGCTACAACGCCGCTCGTGGCCACCACTGAACGACATCGTCACTTGGGACTGAAATAGCAACCAGTTAGGACCTTCGTAATCAGATAGGCACCAGTGAAGACTTGGCTATCGTACAGGCACTAGGCAGGCCTCTAGCTCAACTATGTATCAGCCTTCTGCAGTACTATGTAAAAGTTAAGTATTGTATAAATTCTGTTCAATATATATCTCGTTCTAATTTACTCTAGTGTTTCTAGTTTCTGGCTGCTCCCCTCCGTACCTGCACCAGCGTGCTATCTTTATTCCTGTGTCGGTCTCATTCCACTCGGCTACCGACACCTACGACGGAAACGAGACTCAAAAGCGGCGACGAGGCTGGGACACAAAAACCCTAACTAGCGTCCACGACTTCATACGTCAGTTCTGCACTACGGTCGTGTTTCAGTGTTAATATGGACGCAGTGGCGCCAACTTGCAACAAGATATAGTGTTCACTCTCTGATTTGCTGTATGGTAGAGTTGTGGCGATTCGTCAATGAGTCGTTCATTTGAACGAATACAAATAAAGAATCGTAAGAATCGCATCGTGATCCGGACGAATCGTCGTTCAAAAGAATCGTCTGTCTCGTGACGATTCTAAGTTCCAACGATTCACGATTCGAAGGCGACTGCCGAATCTTGTCGAATCGTGCCGAATGCCGGAGAGAAGAGGGGGGGACGAATCGTCGTTCAAAAGAATCGCCTGTCTCCTGACGATTCCAAGATCCAACGATTCATGATTCGAAAGCAAGTGGCGAATCGTGCCGAATAATTACGAAAGCCAGAAAGCGTGTGAACAAAGGAAGCACAGAACGAAGATCGTGAGCTGTTAATTATTAGCCTATTCACGAATTACAGATGACAGAAACAAAACTCAGCGAAATACACAGCTGCCAATACATATGAATATACGTCTCTTATACAGTTTACATATTTTGTATTTAAACGAGCAATCCTTACACATTTATATTTCGCGTATACCGGAAATGGCTGTAACAATTTGGATTATATTTTGTGTTTAGTGAGGTTTAAGCTTTTCGCGTTCATTTACGTAGTTGTAGTTTTTGTAAAAACTCAATTTTACAAAAATATTCTTTTTGTATAAAAAAGGCGATTTTAAATGTTTTTAAAGCCATCTCAAAAATCTTTTTTACCATTTTGGTTTTTACGTTATCAGCTTTCCAGAAAGAAACCGATGTTACAAAAACAAAACATTTTAATAAACGTGAATTTCTTGTATCTCGAAAAAAATGTAATATTTAGAGACGGATTTTTATTTTTAATGTGTATTTCGTGTTTCCTTACACTAATAGATTTTACATAATAAGTATTTTATAATGATTAGATATCTGTTGATTACCATAGATTTATTTATATTTAAATGGCCGAAGTATTCAAACAGAACGAAAAAAAAAATAATTATAAGGTTACAGCAGGATTCGAAATAAGTGACCTACGTTCACTAAACCTACAACGCTACTAAATGAGCTATGAAGATAGCACAAATAGTTGGTAGTATAATACGTATTTATAAACGCTCGCAAAATTTCAGACTATTTTCTCGAGAATTTTTGAGAGCTGAATCGAATAGCTTTGCCTCATTATTATTTTAAGTCTGAATTTTACGCACCATGAATATTAAAAAATCCGATACCCCTATTGTCACCTTCTCGGCATTTCGTAAGAATCGTGCCGTCACAGACCAGAAAGAATCGTGAACGAATCTTAGGAACAGATGCAAAAGGTTAAGATTGCAACATCCATGACACGGACATGTATTGCCATCTATGAGCAAGATGTAGAAGTAAGAATCGCGCCAATGCAGACTAAAGAATCGCGAAAGAATCGTAGGAATCGATTCACAATGTGGGATTGAATCGCAAGAATCGATTCCTCAAAAAGAATCGTGTTGCCCAACGCTGCAGTGAAGCAGCGCTGTCGAGGGCACGGCGGCAGAGTACCTCCCACCAACCAATCAGAGGCCCGGCAACGGTCACGTGGGCTCACGGTGAGTACAGGGCAGCGCCCTATCATTGGCAGTCAGCATCCGACCTTTCCAAACGTTCCTTTCCATTCCTCTAACCGCCGTCACGCCCACCGTCTGTCGGCGGCTTCATTTTGTAAATGTGGCACACACACCTATTTTTAACAGTTATCATCTGTTATTATTCGTTAATAGCTTACACAAGTGCGCCTCGGTTGCACATTCGAGTGGCAGCCGCAGTGCGGGACGGACGCGTGGCGGCAGTGCTGGCGTTCGCGAAGTAAACAACGGCTGAGTCGCTGTGTTTAAGGTTAGTTCTAACCGCTTTGCTTAGCTAATTGTGGCTGTGTTTGAAACGAAAAAGCAGACAGAATGAGCACGATTAATATCTTGAGGAAAGATACGATCAAATTTACTTTCGACAGATGTCATGTAAGACCGAAAGCATATGAAGTGAAGCAATGGTTTATAGAAAAAGTACAGATTCATGAGAGTGACGTAATAGGTGTATATTTATCCTTTGTAACAAATGCTGCGTTCGTGAAACTGAAAAGTCCTGAACTATGTTGTTCAATAGTAGATAAGTTTGGCGGTGTCATAAAGTTCAATCATTCTGACGGTAGTGTGAGTGACGTTCCTGTCTGTCACGCTGGTTTAGGAATTCGGACGGTCCGCATTTTTGAACTTCCTTTTGAAATGCCGGACGAGGAAATCAACAAAGTTCTTCGGCCCTACGGCAGAATAATTTCCAACATCGCCGAAAAGTGGTCAGAAGCCCATATGTTTCCCGTGTTGAACGGCGTCCGACAAGTGAAGATAGAGCTTTATAAGCACATACCCTCATACATAAATGTGAGTGGCTATCGTGCCTTAATAATATATGACGGACAGCCCAGAACGTGCGCCCTGTGTAATTCCACAGAACACATTAGGAGCGAGTGCAGCAAGAGGCGCGTCCCGCAGCTGCCGGCTGCAGAGCCCGCCGTGCCCGGCCAGGCGGTCAGCCTCAAGCTGACGTACGCTGCCGCCACGCCGCGTACCCGCGCGGCCCCGCTGGGCAGGAGGAAGTGGCCGCCGCACCGGCCGAGCCAGTAAACAACCCAGAGCCGAGCCACGTAGAGGAAGCGAAAGCCAGCGACGCGAGCCCCCCAGCTGCGGAAAACGGTGACAAACCTTTTGAAGCAGATGTCCTATCGAATGTGCAGGCGCCGATTTTTGCCAACACGGAAACTGGAAGTGGACGGCGCTCTTCGGTTATACAACATGAAGAGACAACGACTTCCGAAATATCCGCAATGGATTTCGAGGAAGCGGCAGGCAGTCAGACGCAGTCCACAGAAGGCCAAAGTGGAAATGGAAATGAAAACCAAAGTCTGCAGAAGGACGGCAAAGGGAAAGAACTCCAAATTACAAGTGCAATACAGAAAGATTTAAATACTGAGTTGAAAAATGGCAATCCAAAACGGATTCAAGATAAGGAACAAGTATCATCTGAGAGATCCTCGGCGGATTCCCAAGACAAATCACCTGACTCATCCAACGGAGGATCCCCAAAGCGAAGAAGGAACAAAAAGCGTAGGCTGGCTCACGAAGCCGCAGAGAAAATTGCCCCCCTTCTACAGGAAAAACTTAAAACTGTCAAAGAACGACAGAAGCAAAAAGACGTCTCACAGTCAGCGCAGACTTCAAAGGCTCTCCCTCCAGGAAACAGAAAAGAAGAAACTGACGACAACACTGAAGTGTCCAGAGACGAACCTTTGTTAAGTCCAGGCACTTCAGAGGCGCGATTAGATTGGACACAGGAGACAGATGAAGAAATGGAAGATGCGTCTATACCAGAAGAAGATGACTTTTACTAACAGTTTGAAATGCAACATGTAGACAAACAGAAAGAAGATGGAGAAAAGGAGAAACTTAGAAAAAGAAATATAATTGTCCTCAACTATTAACCACTTTCTCGCATACTATTAATGGAACAAGATTATAACGTGACGACTCTGAATATAAACAAAATACAGAACGCAACTAAAATGGCCGCCCTTAAAGACTTTCTGTATCAGTCTGACACAGATATAGCGCTATTGCAAGAGGTTCAAATCAAAGACCTATATATCTCTGGTTATAAAACACTTTTAAATGTAGCACCTGAGCACAACTGTGGAACAGCTATACTTGCAAAGGATGGAATTGAAGTAAACGACGTCTGCCTTTTAGAATCGGGGAGGGGTATCAGGTGCAAAATTTTTAATACAAATGTAATAAATATTTATGCACCATCGGGCAACAATTTAAGAGCAGAAAGGGCCAGATTTTATAAAAGTGATATTCTCCATTTACTAAAAGACAACCCTGCAAATGTTTTAATAGGAGGTGACTGGAATTGCGTTTTAAATGAAAAGGACCAACGCCCAAATTTCAATAAATCTAGAGAACTTGAAGGTTTAGTAACAAATATGAAATGGAGAGATGCATGGGAAATCAAATACCCCACCCTTGTTCGGTTTACTTACATTACTAGTCGATCGCAGAGTAGAATTGACAGAATTTACGTCTCATCGAATTTCGAAAATAAAATAGCTGCAATCGAAGTTATACCCACTATATTCTCCGACCATCTTGCAGTCAAATGCAGCGTAAAGTTGGCAAAACAGAAAACGTACTGGGGTAGATCACTGTGGAAATTAAACACAAGTATGCTGTTAGAAAACGAGCTAAATCAACAAATAGACGACGCCTGGCAGGCCTGTTTAAGACAACGTCACAAATATAGGTCAACTGTCCAATGGTGGGTTACGGTTGCGAAGAAGAAATTGAGAGCTACTGTAATATCATACGGCAAAGAGAGAATGAGATGGACTAGGAATACAATGGAATTTTATTACTCCTGCTTACGAGAATTATATGGACAACCAATGACAGATGATATTTTAAGACAAATAAATCGAACAAAAGCAAAACTAATAAATATGAAGAATACGCAGCTAGAGGGCTTGAAAATTAAATCCCATGAGCAAACTATTGTAGAAGGGGAAAACGCTTCAGTATATCACCTCATACGGCATGCACAACAGAGGAGACGAAATTTCATTGAACACCTGCGAGCGGAGGATAAAAAAATCTTGTCAAATCAAAAAGATATCCTGAATGAGGCTTATCGATTCTACAACACTCTTTATAGTGAAAAGGAGATCGAAGAATCTGTGACAAGAGATTTTTTATTCACATCTGGACTTGCGGACGCAATAACGGAAGAGGACAATCGGAATCTGCAAGTAGCAATTACTCAAGAAGATGTCCTAGATGTCATTAAGTCATCTCCGACTAAAAAGTCACCAGGCCCTGACGGATTGCCCATAGAGTTTTATAACTCATATTGGCATATAATAGGGAACAAGTTCACTGAAATGATTAATGAAGTTGTGAATGGGGAACCTGTCCCTCTAGATTTTAAACAAAGTATCACAGTATTGATTCCAAAGGGTAGGAATACGGAAATAAAGGATATCAATAAAATGAGACCAATAAGTTTACTTAATTCAGACTACAAAATAATAGCCAGAGTAATTAAGGATAGGTTAACACCAATCCTAGAGAAGATCATTGGGTATCACCAAACGTGTCTTTCTGGACGCAGTATTTTTAAAACCGTAAGTGAATATAGGGATATAGTCTCCATTTTTTCGAACACTACTGAACATGGTGGCCTGGTTTTTATAGATTTCACAAAGGCCTTTGATAGGGTTAATCATGCCTACCTTTTTAGAACCTTAAAATTCATGGGCCTTAATGTCCACAATCTGAAAGTTTTAAACAACATTTTAACGGGAATGAAAACAAATGTATCTATAAATGGTCACTATACAAAGGATATTTCAATTGCTGGTGGGATTCCCCAGGGGAGCCCCTTGTCCATGATGCTCTATGTAGTTGCCTTGGAACCTCTGATGCGACGGTTGGAAGAAGCACTGGAGGGTATATCTGTTTCCGGAATGAAGAGCGTATGCAATGCATATGCCGATGACGTAGGTGTGATTATCAGGAATAATGACGATGCTGTAAGATTAACAGAAAATGTGTACCTTTACTCTCAAGCAACAGGTGCACAAGTAAATGAAACAAAGAGTGCCTTTTTAAAACTTAATGGACTCACCGACGTACAGATTGCCTGGGCAAAATGTGTTGAACAACATACTGTTTTGGGTCTAACTCTCCATAGTTGCCCACTTCGAACAATAGCCTCCAATTGGAAGACAATTCTAGGCAAAATTCGCGGCTCTCTCATATTAAATTACATGAGGGATCTCAATATGAAGCAAAAAATCAAAATCATTAATTGTTCGGTTTTATCCAAAGCAACATACATTGGACAGGTCTTACCTATACCGAAAGACATAGCGAAAGCTATAATGGCAACCGTTTGCCGTTACATCTGGCACGGTCAAATATTTCGAGTGGCTGTCGGAACAGTGACTTTAACTGTGGAAGAGGAGGGACTTGGTTTAACGGACATCCGGAAGAAAACTACCGTTTTATTTATAAAGAGGACCCTGCAACTTTTTGATAAATATCCAAGCAGTATAACGGCAAAATTGTTCAAATTGTTTGAGCCAAAAAGCTTTCAGCCACCTGTCAACATCAAAAATATCAACTATAAATTTAAATATATTCGAGAATTTTTCTTAGAACTAAGCTACTTGCAAGACATTGCATGGGATAAAAACAAGCAGAACTGCAAGTATTTTCTCGAAAGAATGAGATCCAAGGACAACCAAAACAAAATGGAGGTTAAGAAACCCAATAAAAATTGGAAAAATATCTGGAAGAATATAAGCAATAAAATTCTTACAACGGATACACAGTCTGCGTGGTACGGAGTTGTAAATAATATTATTAGCACGAATGAGAAATTATATTCAATAGGCCTCAGTGATACAAGCAGATGTTCAAAATGCCATGAAATCGATACATTAGAGCATCGCTTTACTTGTAAAGGATTGGCAGAAATAGGGCAGGATGTTAAAAACCAAGTCGCCTTCCTAAGACGGAGCGATGGGAGAGACATTAATCCAAATGTTATTTTCTTCCCAGAAGAAATTTATTTCCCAGCTCAAAAAAACAATGCTATCGTATGGCTACTAGGACATTATGTTACCTACACCATCAGTAACAAGGGGACTGATTGTCTACAGGAATATAGAGAATATGTACAAAGCGAATATTATAAAATCTACCAGAGGAAAGATCATGTGAAAAACTTTGGTAACATGTTGCGAATTGTGTTCCAGAAGCAAGGAGTAGGATGAATGGATTTCGGCGGTAGGTGCTTGCTAAAGTAGGGGATTGCTGCTGAGGGTGAAGTACGGTGGGGACTTCGTGGGCCCCGTGGCCGCTACGGTAGCCGTGAAGGCCTCAGCAGAACCCTGAAACAGCTGGCCAGTGGCGACAGGGAGATCTATTAAAAGTTTTTTTTCTTTTATATATAAAGGACCATAATGTCGTTCTGCAATCCCCATAAATGAAAATAAATTCACAATGTTCATAATAGCATAACTTAGATAAATTTAGTATATATTGAAAGGTGATAAAAATCAGTTATCTTCGCAAGTAGTACTTTTTATTTCTTTTCTACATTTATTTCGTGTGCGAGGTGCTTTGCTCACATTGAGACAAGCATTACGAGCCTAAATAAGGACTCAGAAGGAGAGGCAATTTGTTTTTAGGATAGCCTGACTTTACAATGTAAGGATATTATTATTTTTTTAACTCCTTTGTAAGAAACCCCACAAGAACTACTAATCAACAAATGATTCGAACAACAGCGTTGCTTTCCGAAACCGAAGGCTCTCGAAGTTATGAGAAGACGAAATACGGATGCTGAAATGCTAAGAAGGAAAAACGGAACAGGACAATCACAAAGATTGTGGAACTATCTGCATTTGGCAGCAAACTATGAGAAGACGAGCTTCGGAGCTTCCTAGGACTGGAATAACAACCGAGATAAAAAAAAATAAAAAAAAATAAAAATAAATAAATAAATAAATAAATAAATAAATAAATAAATAAAAAAAAATAGCACAGCATCTGACAGGTTCAAAATCAAGTGTGAGAGACAAATCAGTTACAGCGAGAACATACATTTTCTTTACTTTTAATTTCAAGAATTTATTTATAGCTGTGAAGCTTTAACATTATTCTCAAGCAAAAGGCTAATGAAAGCCTACGCCGATGAAGGCGACAAATGGCGAGTGCAAGGAAAAAAAAAAAAAAAAAAAAAAAAAAAAAAAAAAAAAAAAAAAAAAGGTTGCACAGTGGTAGAGTGCCAGACTACAATTCAAAAGGTCCCGGGTTCGATCCGCGCAAGGTCCTAGATTTTTCATGTTACTTTCCACTTCTTTCACCTCTGGCAGTATTGTTCATGTGAAAAATACCGAGTAGCACCGTGGTTCGGAACCCACGTTAAACTGTAGGTCCCCCTATAACTGGCTGGGTTAGTCAGTTCGAAGGTCGGAGGAAACAGGACCATGCCTAGTAAAGCACCGTGGTGTTCAAACCAATCTTCAGATTGTTGACTGCTTTACCTTTTTTTTTCTTTTTTTCTTTTTTTTTTTAGCTTACGCACCTACGCACCTAGACGTTCGCATCCTGCAGAAATTTTACCCTCGATCAATCCCTCTTTCATTTTGTCCATATTCGCTGCATTGTATCGTCCCACGTTTTCAAAATCTAATGAAACAAACTGCTATGGTCATCAGTCCCTAGACTTACAAACTATTTAATCTAATTTACAGAAAGGACGACACACGGAGCGCGCGGTTGCTCGCCGTGGAGGTTCGAGTCCTCCCTGAGGCATGGGCGTGTGTGTTTTTCATTAGATTAGTTTACCTACGTTTAAGTAGTTTGTAAGCTACGGACTGATGACCACGCAGTTTGGTCCGACAGATTTGCAAACATTGAAACATTGGACGACACATACCCATGCCCGAGGGAGGACTAGAACCTCCGGCGGGAACGGCCGCACAGTCTGTAGCACGACGCCTTAGACCAGCGTTTTGCAACCTTTTTGAATATGCGACTCCCTTTCAAGTGAAAAATATTATGGCGGCCCCCCCTCACTAGGGTTGCCAGATTGAACTCGAGGCAGGCCCGGAGACCAGACGTGCCCCCCTCCCCCTTGGCCAATAACTCACCCCCCCACCCCCAACAGCGACCAACTCCCCCCACAACCAGAATTACATGTGAAATCAAAAAAAAATAAATAAATAAATAAATAAATAAAAATAAAGATAGTTAAGACGAAGGTTACATTCAAGCCCGGAGATGAGAGTCATTGGCCCGTAGACCCGGAGAATTCATTCCAAACCCGGGCACTCCGGGCGGCGCCCGGAGATCTGGCAACCCTACCCCTCACCGAACTGCAAAACATCTATGATTGTGATTTCTAATAGAACAAATTTAATTAGCTCCTGTTGATAAAACTTTCTTGTAAGGAAAAAAGTGCGGTATTATACGTTACAGGATGATTTCTTAATTTATTTTTCCGAATGGAACTCACTACCCTAAATTCAGATTAATTCCGACAGAAAAATATTTGCTGTGTAACGAGTGCTATACACTGCAGGCAAGACGCAGAGTCGAATTATCCTACCGTAAATTTGTAAAGGAGTAGATCTTTTTTCCAATTTCTCAAAATTAGTTACTGCATGTTATTATTTTAACTACCGACTGATTTGCGAAAACAGTTTACTGGCTTTTCGTTTCTTCATTGTTAACACGGTGTATTTATCCTGATAAACAACGAATTACGCTACGTAATTTTAATATACGATTTAATTTTCTTAGGCCTATGATGCGTATTAGGAAATCCTAGTATTCCGACATACAGTGGGCTGGTTGCTATATAATGGAGCTAAATCCGCTGGTGACAGCGACCGGCTGAACAACATTTTGCAACCCACAGTCTGCAAGAATGTCTTAGACCGAGCGGACCACATTTTTAGTGACGCACTCCCTACGGCCTCGGTCTACTGGCGCAGACGGCTGAGCTGCCAAAACTTCTACATCTACATAGATACTCTGCAAATCACATTTAAGTGCCTGGCAGAGGGTTCATTAACCACTTTCATAACTTTTCTCTACCGTTCCATTCTCTAAAAGCGCGCGGGAAGAAAGAACACCTAAATCGTTCCGTTTTCGATCTGATTTCTCTTATTTTATTGGGATGGTCATGTCTCCCTAAGTAGGTGGGTGCTAGCAAAATATTTTCACATTCATATATAAAAGTCGGTGATTGAAACTTCGCAAACAGATCACGCCGCAATGAATAACGTCTTTCTTTTAATGATTTCCACCCCAATCCGTGCAACATTTCCGTGACGCTTCCCCCCCCCCCCCCCCGTAACGTGATAAAACAAAACGAGCTGCCCTTCTCTGAACCTTCTCAATATCTTCCGTCAGTCCCACCTGGTGAGGGTCCCACAAGGGGCAACAGTACTCCAGGAGAGGACGCACAAGTGTGATGTAGGCAGTCTCTTTGGTGGAGCTGGTGCATCTTCGAAGCGTTCTGCCAATGAAACGTAACCTTTCATTCGCCTTCCCCACAATATTTTCTATGTGTTCTCTCCAGTCAAAGTTGTTCGTAATTGTAACTCCTAGGTATTTGGTAGAATTTACGACCTTAAGGTTTGACTGATTTATCGCGTAATCGAAGTTCAGTGGATTTCTTTTAGTGGTCATGTGTATTACTTCACACTTTTCTTTATTTAGTGTCAATTGCCAATTTTCGCACCTTGTAGAAATTTTGTCTAAATGGCTTTGCAGTTGCTTTTGATCCTCTGTTGACTTCACTAACCGATAAACGACAGCATCATCCGCGAACAGTCTAAGGGAGCTATTCAGATTGTCTGCTAAATCGTTTATAAACACGAGGAAGAGTAGGGGACCTATAACGCTTCCCTGTGGAACGCCAGATATCACTTCTGTTTTACTCGATGACTTACCGTCAATTACAACGAACTGTGTCCTTTCTGATAGGAAATCGTGAATCCAATCGCACAATTGGGAAGATATTCCATAAGCACGCAATTTCATTAGAAGCCGCTTGTGGGGTACAGTATCAAAAGCCTTCCGGAAATCCAGAAATATGGAATCCATTCCTGTTGTTGTTGTTGTTGTGGTCTTCAGTCCGCAAACTGGTTTGATGCAGCTCTGCAAGCTACCCTGTCTTGTGCAAGTCTCTTCATCTGACAATACGTTCGGCAACCAACATCCTTTTGAATCTGATTACTATATTCGTCCCTCGGTCTCCCTCTACGAATTTTACCCCACACACTTCCTTCTAATGCTAAGTTAACAATTCCTTGATGTCTCAGAATGTTTCCAACCAATGTATCCCTTCTCTTTGTCAGGATATGCCAGAAACTCCTTTTCTCCCCGATTCGGTTAAGCACCTCCTCATTAGTTACGTGATCTACCCATCTAATTTTGATCATTCGTCTGTAGCACCACATTTCAAAAGCCTCTATCATCTTTTTATCTGAACTCCTTATCGTCCACGTTTCACTCCCATACAATGCTCCACTCCAGACAAATGCTTTGAGAAAGGACTTCCTAACATTTAAATTAATATTGGATGTTAACAAGGTTCGCTTCTTTAGAAACGCTTTTCTTCCCATAGACATTCTGCATTTTATATCTTCTTTACTTCGACCATCAGAAGTTATGTTGCTACCCAAATAACAGAATTCATCTATTACTTTTATTGTCTCATTACATAATCTAATTACTTCAGCATCGCCTGATTTTCTGACATTGCATTCCATTACCTTCGTTTTACTCTGGTTAATTTTCATCTTATATCTTCCTTTCAAGACACTGTCCATTCCATTCAATTGCTCTTCCAGATCTTTTGCGCTCTTTGACAGAATTACTATGTCATCGGCAAACCGTAATGTTTTGATTTCTTCTCCCTGCACTTTAATGCCCTCTCCAAATTTCTCCTTCCATTTCTTCACTGCCTGCTCAATGTACAGATTGAACAACATTGGGGAAAGGCTACAACCCTGTCTTACTCCCTTCGCAACCTCTGCGTCCCTTTCTTGCCCTTCGACTCTAATAACCGCTGTCTGGTTTTTGTATAGGTTGAATATAATTCTTCGCTCCCTAAATTTTACCCCTGCAACCTTCAAAATTTGGAAGAGTATTTCCATTCGTCTGTAAATAATTCGTGTAAGTATTTTGCAACCATGACTTATTAGACTGACAGTTCTGTAATTTTCACACTGGTCTGCCCTTGCTTTCTTTGGAATTGAAATTACAATATTCTTCTTGAAGTCGGAGGGAACTTCCCCTGTCTCGTACATCTTGCATACCAGGTGATACAATGTTTTCACGACTGGCTCTCCTAACGATATCAGCAGTTCAGACGGAATATCATCTACTCCAGGGGCACAGCAAAGCACAGCAAGCGTGGCAGGGAAGTCATTGGACTTCCCACTCAAGAATGTTCCACGGTACTGCCTCTAAAGTAGGGCTGTTGATAAAATATCGATATATCGATACTTAGATTTTTGTTACAAAATATATCGATATACGATATTTTGATTCTACATTACAAATTTTTTCGCAATTTTCGGTAAATATTTAAAATTTTCTTTTGAAACCGTAGTGGAATATAACTACTTTCGTTGTGTGGAGTCTAGCTATTTTATTCCAGCCATTCTTTCTCATTGATTGTGTGGATAAAGGGGGGTGCTAATGACGTAATTTCCACTCAGTGCTTCCAACAGAAACTGCGTCACTGGCGTTGGCAGCAATGTTGAAAGATAACAGTCAACGTTAGGTTTTCTGCACAAATCCGATAGATGACGAAACCGAACGACATACTCATCGGCCATTTTCATTGTGACATTGTTGGCAAAGTGAAAATCATCTCATCAGCAGTGCATTCGTCGGTTACGCGGAAGTATTTCAAGAAGATGGACTCGAGAACTGTTTCGTGCAATTTATGTGGAAAGAATTACATAACAAGTGGAAACACAACAACAACAGCGGCACATTTAAAGAGAAAACACCACTATGCATACGTGCAGGTACAAAGATCTAGGAAAACTGATACAAAAGCTACCAGTAGTGGCACTGGTACGACGTTCCTAATTATATATATCAGGTGTAGTTTGGACCACAAAAAGACAAAATTGCTATGATCTCAGACACCTCTGCCGCGGTGGAGTAGCCGAGCGGTCCAAAGCGTCTCGCTGCGGAGCGCGCGGTTGCTCGCCGTGGAGGTTTGAGTCCTCCCTGGGGCATGTGTGTGTGTGTTCTCCATAGGTTAGTTTACCTAGATTTAAGTAGTTTGTAATCTACGGACTGATGACCACGCAGTTTGGTCCGATAGATTTACAAACATTTGAACATCAGACACCTCCCCTCCCTCCTCTCCCCTAAAGACCGAAATCCTGGCTTTGCCACTAACACTCTATGATGTACATAGTTGTTAATTAATGACACAACATTCGACCAAAAACTACTGTAATACAAGTTTTTCATTTGCAAAAAGTGCAATTATTGACTTACAAATTTTCTCATTAAATGTTCTCTTTATTCAAATGTCTGAGCATTAAATAAATACAAATAAATGATTCATACTATGAACGGATTATCTAATTCTTGAATGAAACTTCACTCTGCAGCGGAGTGTGCGCTGATATGAAACTTCCTGGCAGATTAAAATTGTGTGCCGGAACCGGGACTCGAACCTGGGACCTTTGCCTTTCGCGGGCAAGCGCACTACCGACTGTGCTATTCCGACACGACTCACGATGCCGCCTCACAACTCTACTTCTGCCAGTACCTCGCCTCCTACTTTCCAAACTTCACAGAAGCTCTCCTGCAAACACGCAAGACTAGCACTCCTGGAAGAAAGGATATGGTGGAGACATGGCTTAGCCACAGCCTAAGGGATGTTTCCAGAATGAAACTTCACTCTGCAGCGGAGTGTGCACTGATATGAAACTTCCTGGCAGATTAAAATTGCGTGGTAGTGCGCTTGCCCGCGAAAGGCAAAGGTCCCAGGTTCGAGTCCTGGTTCCGGCACACAATTTTAATCTGCCAGGAAGTTTCATATCAGCGCACACTCCGCTGCAGAGTGAAGTTTCATTCTGGAAACATTCCTTAGGCTGTGGCTAAGTCATGTCTCCACCATATCCTTTCTTCCAGGAGTGCTAGTCTTGCGTGTTTGCAGGAGAGCTTCTGTGAAGTTTGGAAAGTAGGAGGCGAGGTATTGGCGGAAGTAGAGTTGTGAGGCGGCATCGTGAGTCGTGTCGGGATAGCACAGTCGGTAGTGCGCTTGCCCGCGATAGGCAAAGGCCCCAGGTTCGAGTCCCGGTTTCGGCACACAATTTTATCTAATTCTTAATCAATATTTAAATATACATCTCTAAAACTAGTAGTACATTTACAATCTACAGCCGACTTTATTGTAGGCAAATTTTTCAATATTTTACCTTCCATATATCAATATTATTCTTCGTTATATAGCGGTCCGAAATTAATACTTTTTAAATATCGATACATCGGATTACCAATATTTTTTAAAAATATCGACAGCCCTACTCTATAGCTGTCACCGAACGACGTGGCGCACTGATTAAAACGCTGCCGGCCGCGGTGGCCGAGGTGACTGAGGCGCTCCAGTCACGGTCAGCACGGCCACTACGGTCGGGGGTTCGAATCCCCCCTCGGGCATGGATATTTGTGCCGTCCTAGTTCGTAAGTAGTTCGTAAGTAGTTTGTAAGTTTAGGGACTGATGACCCCGTAGTTAAGTCCCATAAGCTTAACAAACATTTGAACATTAAAACGCTGGGTTAGTATTCTGGGAGACGCCTGTTTAAACCAATATACGTTAGCGGTGGAAAAATACCACTTTTGTTTAGGACCAGAGACTATACACAGCACAAGTAGAATCTTTGGCACGATGTGACAGGCACCATTTTAAATTCAGCATGTTCGGAAATGGTGAACCTAAAATTTGCAGTATGACGTTATGAAGTCTCTTAGAGTAAACACGAAAACGCTTACTTTACAAATAAATATCAATTTGTAACAAATCAACGATATAATTATTCCATTTTAGCTATAAGTACTGGAAATATGTGTTTTTAGAGTAGCAGATAGTGTTGTGGTTTTGTAATGTGAAGGGTTGAATCTTCTCGTCACTTACAATTTGTTTTTCATCTTTACATTTTAACTTAACTTCTCTGAATATATTTAAAGTATGTCCAATAATTCTGTGTGCTATTTACATTTACAACTGATTAGGAAA
Source organism: Locusta migratoria (assembly GCA_026315105.1). Taxonomy (NCBI): domain Eukaryota; kingdom Metazoa; phylum Arthropoda; class Insecta; order Orthoptera; family Acrididae; genus Locusta; species Locusta migratoria. The sequence goes on along the minus strand of CM048755.1, from coordinate 74,067,909 downwards.
CAAAGGATGAAACAGATATTTGAATAGTAATTTCACGTGTGTGTTTAGGAATATACTGTCCTAATAACAAACCATTGTAAATGTAATTATCTTTTCAGATCGGTAACGTCGCTCAACAAAGTACACGGACAGGAATAAATATTTCTGTATTTGAGACTTGACAAAATATATTATTCATCGGTGTGATCATTGGGCTAAATAAATAATTTAAAAAAATGCTACCCTAATCCAAGTTTGTCTGAGTAATGTGGCAATACACATATTTTATAAGCAACATCTGCTCCATCTGCAAAAATGGGTCCTTAAATGAACCAATGACACAGTGTGCATTAAAATGTTTTATTGTGGGTACAAAGTAGGTACAATCTAAACAATCTATTGGTATCGGAAATTGTATGATAAATAACTGTCGAAGCTTTTGGAGACTTAAAGATACTTGGAAATACATATGTTGTAAATACTTGTTCAAAATTCTTATCTACTGTAAATATTAAGCTTTTATGACCATTTGTTGACATATTGTCCGTTGGCGTCTGTCTCGAGATTTTCTGTCGAAGCTTGGTCAGACGTTTCGTCCAGTACAAGCTACGAGCTGCTGACATTGCCCAAGTTTCACCCTCCACGAGAAATTGAATATGAAACTTTTAACAGTGCTAGCCAATCTGAGTCTGAATTAGTGCTAGTGAAACGTCACTTGCAACATCAAACAAACGTAGGCCGAAAAATTCGAGACAGTAAGCCACTGTTTACGTGCAACATAAATTTTCTTTTAGCTGGGTACATGATTTAAGCGACATCATTATTGAATATTTATTTAAAGAAATAAGTAATTGAATAATCACTTAAAGATACGTACTGCCTGTAAATAGTTATTTTCAACTGGGAGAGTAAAGAAAATAAAACAATACGTGAAAAAGCTCTAAGTTAATTTGCGAGTCATCAACAGACTAAGATAAACACTAACCGAGTGCCAAAGCAAAATAGCACGATCATCTGCTTTGTTTACATTATAAGCTTTCTCTTTGCGTTGCGTATCCTAGTCAAAGAACTTAAAGACACAGATAGTATACTTGTGACTGCCAAATTGCAGGCACTTCCGGCTGGTATTTTTCCGCCGCTGACGTCATGTGTTCAAACCCGCCTCCAAACATCCAGATTTAGATTTTCCGTGATTTCCAAAAAATTCATTTAAAAAAAGGGTATGGCTGATTTACTTCCCCATCCTTAACAAAAACATTCTGATCTTGTACTCCGTCTCGAATAAACATTCTGTCGACGGGACGCTAAACCCTAATCGTCCTTTCTTTGTTCTATAGCTGTCCATAACTGCGAAAGTGTCACCTGTGTAGGATTTTATACACGACCTGAACTCTCGATTACGTACCATAAATGTTCTTTGGGATTCATGTTTGGCGATTTGGGTGGCTGAATCAGTCACTGAAATAGTCAAGAGTGTTCTTCAAATCAGTGACGAACAGGTGTGATGCTTTTTCATCCATAATATTGACACTTTTGTTTGTAACATGAAATCCGTAAGTGGCCGAATATAACGATTCCCAGTCAAGTGACTGGTTGAGCTGGACCAGAGAATCCGTTCCATTCCACGTGGAACAGTCTGCATTATGGAGCACCTCCAGCATGCACAGAGCCTTGTTCACATCTTCGGTCTGTGGCTTCATGGGGCCTTCGCGACACTCGAAACTCTACCATCTGCTATTGCCAACTATCATCGCGATTCATCTGATAAACCATAGTCAAGCCGATATGGCACCGAGTCCTGAAGAGGCGCTGCAGACGATGTCGTGTTGTTAGCATAGGTACCCGCGTCGGTCGTCTGATTGTGATGGTTATTTCGTGTGGCAGCTGGGATCGTGTTCAGCCTGCCTGGTGCAAATCTTTAGGTGACTCCTGTAACGGAACGGACCCTTAAACTAACTAACTTTGTCTTAGGGGATGACTTATTCCTGCTATCTTAGGCTCCTTGCTGTCTGTACACGTATACATTTATTTTTAAAAACTAATCTTTCAATTTCAAAGTCAGGGAATTTTTAACTAGGGTGGCATATACTAAATAACTGACTACAACATGTGAGTTGCGTTTTTACTAAAATTGTTTATTTCCCACTGCATGATTACGTCTGGCGAGGACCACTAAATCCGTTAGACTGCGTCTGGTGTGATTAGCTCGAGCCCCAAATATTGCTAACAAAATATCTACATGAATATTTAATCATTTGGATAATGTTCCTAAAATGATTGCTATTAAAGTTTATTGTTCTATCCAAAAGCCCAAGTTTGATTGCGATGAATAATGTCTGATTTCCGACTCAAAATCAAAGACCACACACGTTCCGCCGTCCAGTGCGACAGATTCTGCGGCTATGTTCAACACCCATAGTCTCTCTCGATTCCACTGCACTCGCAACACATCTGCCATCAAGACTGAACTGCCGTAGACTGATCCAGGGCCGCTTCACGCTTCACTTTCACGACGGGCCTCGACCTTGGTCCGATGGATTGCAGGCTAAGCACTTGCTGCTATTCCTGCTGTACCTGAAACATAAGAAAGAAGTATTAGAAACCTGGTTGTTTGAAGGGTCTTAGGGTGTCAGATTATTGACGATGTTTTTCTCCACATTTGCTACGAGATTATGTGATTAATCTCGTAGCAGGTCAGGCCAACGAGTTGCCTGAAGTGTTGTTGTGTCCCCAGATTCCGGATGAGCTGGTTTCGGGACTGTCTCGTCTTCTCGTAGAAGGTCTTGGCGGTGCGCGGAACCTCTCCCTGAGTGGCAGAATGCCAACTTCATCGTGAATTTGGGCGGTGGAATACCGCGTCGGAAGATGGAAGGCAGTTTTGAGGGCGCGGTTCTGGATGCTCTGCAGCGACTGGGTGTGATGGTCTGCGTCGTTTCCAAAGACTGGGCGCGCGTACTCGAGCACTGGGCGAACCAGTGACAGGTGCAACGTGATGTCATGTTGCGGCGGCAGCGACGACTGCGGGTTGAGCAGCGGGTAAATTGCACGTAAGCACCCAATTTCCCTCTGTCTTACATGACTTACGCGATGTTTCTAGGTGGGCCTTTGGTCTAGGGTAACCCCTACGTATTTCGCCGTCGCGCTCCAGGGGATGGGAGCTCCCTGGATCTCAATCGGCGGTAGCCCAACAGGCACTTGTCTTGTACTGAAGACGACTGCCTGGCTTTTCGCGGCGTGGAATTTCAACCGCCACTTAGTGGCTCATGGACTCAGAGCGTCGCATCCAGCTAGGAGGCATAGTGTGTGCGTTCATGCTGCGGGTAAACAATGCTATATCGTCGGCGTAGAGCGCTAATTCAATACGTGCGATCCGCGGTGCGTCGGCAGTGTACAACGAGTACAGCACGGGTCCAAGGACCGACGCCTGTGGCACTGCTGCACTTATCTGCCTTTCCGGGGATGTACCGTCTTCTGCCCTCACGTGGAAGGCTCGTTCAGACAGATACGACTGCAGCAGTTTCCCATGAGACGTCGGAAGTCCGTACTCAAAGAGTCTGTACACGAGTCCGTCGTGCCAGAAGGAGCCGAACGCGCGGGAGACATCAAGGAACACTGACCCAAGGAATTCCCTTGTTTCCAGTGCCCGCATTACCGGCTAGACCAACCGAAGTAGCTGGTGTGTGGTGGAATGGCCGGCGCGGAAACCGAACTGCTCGTCTGGAATGATGTTCTCACGCGTGACGTGATTCAGCAGTCTCTTCACGTACAGCCTCTCGAATACTTTCGAAACGGATGGCAGCAGGCTGATGGTCCGGAACCTGGTCATCTGGCGTGGGTCTTTGCCTGTTTTCGGAATTGCCACCACCTCCGCATGTTTACATGCGTTGGGGAAGGCACCTGATCAGAGAATCTCGTTAAAGACGTCGGCAAGTAGCCGATGCGTTTCCTGAGGTTGGTTCGTCAGCAGGTGGTTAGTGATACCGTCGCTGCCTCCCGCCTTCCTCTGGTTCAGCGAGCGAAGCTGTTTTGTAACCTCATTCTCCGCGATCGGCTCGATGACGTCTTCTTCCCTGGTGGCGAGGAACACTGGCAGCTGCTCGTCGACTCTGCGGGTGTGCTCCTCGTCGATGACGTCTTCCACTGGCGTGAAGTTGGCCGCGAACGCGTCAGCCAGCGCGCTGGCCTTCGCATCCGGGTCACTGGCGTAGTCATCCCCGATCAGGAGGGGCGGTATGCGCTGGCGGCGGCGAAGGAAAGCCTTAGCGACTCTCCAGGCGTCGCCGTCGTCTGGGTTGAGCGTAGACACAAGGTCTCCCCAGACCTGGTTCCGGTGGTTTTCAACTGTGCCTCGATTTCCCGCCTCATACGATTCAATCGGCGCTTTGTGTCTGGTTGGCAAGTGAGCTACCATTCACGAAACAGTCGATTTTTCTCGCTGATGGCTGACGGAATGTGGCGTGGTCGCTGTCGCGAGAAATATTGCAGTTGGCGCAGTGGTCTCGGAGTTGCAGCTTCTGCTGCTCGCAGGATCGTCCTGGAGAGAAAGGCGAGGGTAGCGTCAGCCCCGGCTTCAGCGGGGTTCGGGGCTTCCTCAAGTGCGGCAAGCACTTCCTCTTGATAGCGTCCTAGCAGGTTCTTATAGCTCGGGCGCTGCTCTCAGAGGCATGCACTGATCACGTCCAACTTAAATATGAGCGGGACATGGTCGGAGTTCAGGGCGTTTCGCGTCTCGGCAGACGCAAAGCGGCCAATTCCCTTCATGGGGGAGATTTCGAGCACGTCGGGTTCTCTTCGATCCGGAATATGCGTGGGGTCGAATGGCCCATTGACGTTGGTTACGCGGGAGTTCCACTCTGGGTGTTTCGCATGGAAGTCCCCAGCGACAACAGGGTTTCAAAGTCCGCTCCCTCGAGCGGCCTGCCAGGCGGCCTGTATACCGACACGAAAATTATCTTTCCGGCGTTGGTGTTGGCCACGGTGAAGTAGCAGAGCGGTCTAAAGCGTCTCGCTGCGGATCGCGCGGTTGCCCGCCGTGCAGGTTCGAGTCCTCCCTGGGGCATGGGTGTGTGTGTTGTCCTTAGGTTAGTTTACCTAGATTTAAGTAGTTTGTAAGCTACGGACTGATGACCACGCAGTTTGGTCCGATATATTTACAAACATTTGAACTTTTTTTTTTTTTTTTTTTTTTTTTTTTTTTTTTTTTTTTTTTCTTTTGCGGTGGTGTTGACGGTCATTCCCGTTGTTTCTGGCGTGGGTGTCTTTGGAAGATGCACTCGACGATGCTGTAGCGACTTCTTCACGTAGATGGAAGTGCCGCCCCCACGGGTAAGCCTGTCATCTCGATCTCGGTAGCAGCAGTAGTTTGCCGCTCGCACATTCACACCGGGTTTGAGGAAGGTCTCCTGTAGAAGACAGATGTCGACCGCCTCTTCCCATAGGTTGTTGTTGTTGTTGTGGTCTTCAGTCCGGAGACTGGTTTGATGCAGCTCTCCACAATACCCTATCCTGAGCAAGCCTCTTCATCTCCACATAAGAACGGCAACCTACATCTGTCTGAATCTGCTTACTGTATCCATCTCTTGGTCTTCCTCTGCGATTTTTACCCCACACACTTCCCTCCAACGCTAAATTCACAATCCCTTGATGTCTAAGAATGTGTCCTACCAATCTATCCCTTCTTTTAGTCAAGGTATGCCAGAAATTTCTTTTCTCCCCAATTCTGTTCAGTACCTCCTCATTAGTTACGCGATCCACCCACCTAATCTTCAGCATTCTTCTGTAGCACCACATTTCAAAAGCCTCAATCCTCTTCCTGTCCGCACTGTTTATCGTCCATGTCTCACTCCCATACAAAGCAACACTCCATACAAATGGCTTCAGAAAGGACTTCCTTAGGCTTAAATCAATATTCGATGTGAACAAATTTCTCTTTTTCAAGAACGCTTTTCTACCCATTGCCATTCTGCATTTTATATCCTCTGTACTGCGACCATCATTTGTTATTTTACTGCCCAAGTAACAAAACTCATCTACCTCCTTTATTGCTTCATTTTCCAATCTAATTCCTTCAGCATCACCTGATTTTCTTACACTGCACTTCATTACCCTAGTTTTGCTCTTGTTAATGTTCATCTTATATGCACCTTTCAGCACACTGTCCATTCCGTTTAATTGCTCTTCCAGGTCCTTTGCTGTATCTGACAGAATTACTATGTCGTCGGCAAAACGCAATGTTTTTAATTCTTCACCCTGAACTTTAATTCCTTCTCCAAATTTCTTTTTGCTTTCCTTTATAGCTTGCTCAATGTACAAATTGAATAACAATGGAGAAATACTACAACCCTGTCTTACTCCCTTTCCAACCACTGCATCCCTTTCATGCTCTTCAACCCTGACAACCGCTGTCTGGTTTTTGTACAAGTTGTAAATAACCTTACGCTCCCTATATTTTACTCCTGCTTCCTTCAGAACTTGAAAGAGTTTATTCCAATCAACATTGTCAAAAGCCTTCTCCAAATCTACAAAAGCTAGAAATGTAGGTTTGCCTTTTCTTAATCTATCTTCTAGGATAAGCCGTAAAGTGAGTATTGCCTCCCGTGTTCCAACATTTCTCCTGAACCCAAACTGATCTTTCCCGACGTCGGCTTCTACCAGCTTTGCCATCCTTCTGTATATAATTCGTGTTATTTTGCAACCATGACTTATTAAACTGATGGTTCTGTAGTTTTCACACCTGTCTGCACCTGCTTTCTTTGGAATGGGGATTATAACATTTTTTCTTAAAGTCTGAGGGTACTTCACCTGTCTCATACATCTTACACACCAGGTGAAACAGTTTTGTCATGGCTGGTTCTCCCAAAGACTTCAGTAGCTCTGAGGGAATATCATCTACTCCAGGGGCCTTGTTTCGACTTAGGTATTTCAGGGCTCTGTCAAATTCTTCTCTTAGTACAGCGTCTCCTATTTTTTCATCTACATCTACATCTACCTGCTTAGGAGCAGACGAAATTCGCCCTTATGAGGATGGAGACTCCTCGCGTGAACGTACAGATGGTCAATCCGTGCATATGGGGATTATCCACGGTGACTGCTGGAATTGACGGCATTGGCCTGGAGGGCCGCCGTTATTGCCTCCACGAGAATCTGGAGTTTTTCCAGAAGCCGGTTCAGCGATCGCAGAAGCGCGCTGAGCTCGGCTGCGGCGGCGATGGCTTCGGCAGCTGCGGCGGCGGGAGCGGTCGATCCCTGACGGCGCGCAACCCGCACCTGGTGCGTGGGCGTTGGCTTGCCCGCGACGGCGGCGGTGGCCCGGGCGGCTGGGCGTCTGTTGGCGCGAGGCTAGCACCGCAGCAGCGGCTGCTGGCATGCGCTCGGGCGGCTGTCCTCCGTTGCTGGCTGGGAGGCGACTGCGGGTTTTCTTCCGCTGGCGGCATCGGCCTGAAACAACACGATTTAGGCACCTCCCCTTCTCGAAGGTGCGGCAGCCCCTGTAGCCGGCAACGTGTTTCTCGTTGCAGTAACAACACAGCGGCGGCTCCTCCTTCTTCTTCTGGCATTCTCGGGAGGCGCACTTCGAGCAGCGGGTTGGCATTGTGCAATACTTTGCCACACGGTCGAGACCTCGGCAAGAGTAGCCAATGCGCCCGTTTGCTTTTAGCGCGCAGCGGCTCCACCTCGATGGGAATGTCGGCGATCTTCCCCAGCTGGAAGATTTTCCTATTGTTAAAATGTTTATTAAGCTTATGGGACTTAACTACGGGGTTATCAGTCCCTAAACTTACAAACTACTTATCAACTACCTTATACTAAAGACGGCACAAATATCCAAGGCCGAGGGGGGATTCGAACCCCCGACCGAAGTGGCCGTGCAGACCGTGACTGGAGCGCCTCTGTCCTCTCGGCCACCGCGGCCGGCTTAGGCAAGTGTAAAAGATGTATAATACCAAGTTCAACTGAAATTCACGACTGAATTGTGGAAGTTTTCGGAATCACTTCTGATCAAGTACATACGGATTAGCCCAACCTGTAAAAAGAATTTTTTTTTCGTTAAATTACTGAACCCCGTTGTGATGGAGAGGATTTTGATGAAATTCTCAGGAAAAGCTGACTTTCGGCGTCGGGATAGAACTGCAAGTACTGTTCACGTTTCTAATGCTAATCAGGAACTTCCTCCAGAGATAGATGATTGCTTTTTGAAGGATGTTTTAATGAACTGTGGAGAGGTCAGGAACATTAAACATGAAATGTGGTCAGGACTGCACAAGCTTCAGTGTTATAATGGCATAAGATCATTCGAAATGTTTTTACGTCTGTGGCTATAAAAAACAAGTCAGGTGCCAGCTTGCTTTGTGTGTCATGGAAGTGGCCATGTCAGTCAGGACTGCCCACGTCCTGAAGGATAATCTGCAACAGCGTCGTAGGCACCAGCTGAGTGACGTTTTCTTGTCTGGCATAGTTCAAATGTTTATATAGGTTATGGGACTTAACTACGGGGTTATCAGTCCCTAAACTTACAAACTACTTATCGACTACCTTATACTAAAGACGGCACAAATATACATGCTCGAGGGGGGATTCGAACCCCCGACCGTAGTGGCCGTGCAGACCGTGACTGGAGCGCCTCAGTCTCCTCGGCCACCGCGGCCGGCTTTTCCGATTGTCTGCGTTGTCCACTGGGATGACGCAGAACGGAGGCATCTCTCGACGCGTCCTCGGCGACTTCATAATACTCACGTGCCGGGTGATGAAACTTCTTCCCCGAGTAAATCTCTCAGGTATTGAGGGTCCATCTTCAGAGGAAGGCGGCAGAAGACAACCTTCAGCTGTTTCAGCCTTTCAGCGTTGTGGGTGTAGCACCCACACTCGTGCGCGGGGGAGGACTCGAACTCCCGACGACGGGAAACAGCGCGTTCCGCAGCAAGGCGCCTTAACACGTTCGCTGCCGTTCACGCTCTGGCGCGTGTAAACGTTACTCGAGTCAGGTGCCGCTCACGCTGTGGCGCGTGCTGCGACCTAGCATCCTATTATGGGTTGTTGTAAACTGACATCGTCTAATAAAGCTGTATACTCTGGTAGGCCACTCAGGGAAGATGTTCAAAAAAATGTTCAAATGTTTGTTAAGCTTATGGGACTTAACTACGGGGTCATCAGTCCCTAAACTTACAAACTACCTATGAACTACCTTATTCTAAAGACGGCACAAATATCCATGCCCGAGGGGGGATTCGAACCCCCGACCGTAGTGGCCGTGCAGACTGTGACTGAAGCGCCTCAGTCTCCTCGGCCACCGCGGCCGGCCTCAGGGAAGAGTATATGTGATATGCACACGTACGTGGTTCCAGATTTCCGCGTTTGCATTACCGGCTACGAGCCACACACGCTTCTTATGATGTCATGATAGATTTTTGGATTCTTATGTAAACAAACAAGCAAGCTTTTGATTATTTTAATTTTATTTCGATTAGTTACCAGTTTATAAAAAAAAATACTTCTTAGTTTTGATATTATTCATACTTATATTTCTGATGATATAGAAATAAGCATATGTTTTATGAAATACCTTGTATGTACTGTTTATATTGTTCATATTTTTTTTCACAAAAATACAAATGCAAATAAGAAACATATAAATACATGTGGCGTCTGTTCCGAAAGAACAGACGTCACTTCTGATCCTGCAGCTGTTATTTAATATTCATAGAATATATGACATAAACTGCGATTGGGCAAAGCTGAAAATGTGTACCCAGCCGGGATTCGAAGCCGGGTCTCCCGCTTTCTAGGCAGTTGCGCTGACCCCTAACCACTGGGGACACAGTGATCACCGCACCTGCAAGGACTACCTAAGCTCGCCTCCCGTCAGATACAAATTCCCAGCCGGGAGGCGTGCATGGGTAGTCCTTGCAGGTGCGGTGATCACTGTGTCCCCAGTGGTGTAGGGGTCAGCGCAACTGCCTAGAAAGCGGGAGACCCGGGTTCGAATCCCGGCTGGATACACATTTTTCAGCTTTGCCCAATCGCAGTTGATGTCATATATTCTATGAATATCAAATAAGAAACCATATCAAAAAAACTGTAAACTTAAACCAAAACATTCTGTGGCTCAAAACTATGAAAAGATACTGTCAAAATACGATCACGCGCCAGAGCGTGAACGGCAGCGAACGTGTTAAAGCGCTCGGCCACTGCACGCGGCGTTTATAAGTCTAGGGACCGACGACCTAAGCAGTTTAGTTCTTTAGGATTACAAACATTTGAACATTTTGTGCGAGTTGAGACTCGATCGTAACCTTATCTCACAGAACTTTGTATCTTCACTCCTTTAGTCATTTGCCCATTGTCATTATTTTTAAGACACAATTACTTAACTTTTTTCTAAGTTGGTAAACTGAGGTGTGCAGGTTGTACGTTGTGGAGGTACCTGTACTGACGGTTTATTTTATGTAATACTTCGACAAAGTCTAAAGAAGCAATTGCCTATCGAGTTTTAGTGCATATGGTATTTACTGTTATACACCTACGTCATAGAGCGTTCGCCCATCAGAATTTTAGTGGGCGTGGAGTCAGAACAGGTGAGATGTTGGTACCCCAAGAGCGGAGAGAGCCGGCGAAGGAAAATGTCGTCTCTCGGAAGTGGCAATAAAACTGCTTAGCCTGGAAGCACATTTATTTTCGGTGTGATTACATCGTCGCGCGGTGGGAGGGCAGCTGAGACCGCACCGCGCGGACCGTCGATGCGGCCCTGCATCTGCAGCGCTCGACACCCTCGCTGGCTTTCATTGCGCATTCGATAACTGCAACTATGTGCTACAGTCCGATGCACCATCGTTTACATTTTTTGTACAAAAAACCGGGTTTATGTTTCGAAAACCCCAACAGAATCTTACGATATGGCATGCCTGCTTCCTACTGCCAAGAACTGGGGAGATCCCGTCATGAATTGGGCATCTGTATCACGGTATTCAGCTGTTTCTGTCATTACCCTCACTGGTCGGATATCGAACCATCCTCGACATAGAACTAGAGCAGATACTAAATCATAAGACAGACGCAGGGGAGAACTGGATAGAGAGAGCGGGAGTTTACAAAATCAAATGTCAGGATTGAGAAATGAAGTGTGTGGAGCAAATGGGAAGAAATTTTAAAGTAAGATTTAAAGAACACAATAATACAGAGAATAGATCATTGGTGGTGGCGAAAAACTCAAGATCGAACAGTGGAGTTAGTGATAGCATGAGAGCAATTCTCTTTGGAGATAAATGGTGGTTGCTATCTACTTTGGAGTAAATCGATATTTTTCTGTGTTTTAAGGGAGGATTCCGACAACGTATTAAATGGGGAGACTGAAATATCTAAAGGGCCCATTTTAGCAATGTCCTCCTTGAGAACCAGTGACATTTTTTTCCATTTTAATTTGTGACTAAGGTTTTAGTAATTGCTGATTAATTTAGAGGCGTATTCTATATGCTGTAGCTTTTGTTTTATTTGGATAGATTAAATACATAGTTTCTCAAATGTCACGATAGAACTCTCGTAGGTTACCATGTCAGTTCTGTTGTATACAGATGATGTTTGCTATGTGAGAGCAGCTAATAATAATAATAATTTCGTGTAGCTCATTAAGATCAATGGAGTACAAATAAAAATGATAAGGTTTGCTGATGACATAGCCATCATTGAAGAGAGCGAAGAAAATCTGCAAAAGGCGTTATCAAGAATGAATGAGATCCTGCCAGCTAAATATGACATGAAAATCAACACAAAAAGGACAGAGATGCAGCCACGAGAAAATTACAACTGATATTAAAATTAATGATGTACCATTGAAACAAGTTAATGTATTCACCTACTTAGGAAGTAAAATTACACCGGATGGTAAAAGTTCAGCAGACATTAAAAGTAGAATTGCGCAAGCTAAACTAGCCTTCAACAATAAACGGATGCTACTAACGTCAAGAAATATAAAATGAGAGATCCAAAAAGCATGTATAAAATGCTATATGTGGAGTGTGGCATTGTATGGCTCCGAAACTTGGACACTAGGCGTTTGCGGCAAGAGAAGACTAGAAGCATTTGAATTGTGGTGTTGGAGGAGGATGCAGAAAATTCCCTGGACTGCCAAGATAACAAACAAAGTTTTTAGAAGAATCGGCGAAAAAAGAGCGCTTGTGAAAATAATGATGAAGAGAAGAGACAAGTTAATAGGTCATCTGTATAGCCACAATGAGTTTATAATAAATGTCATGGAAGGAATGGTAGAAGGAAAAAGAGGCAGAGGAAGACCCAGATTGCAGTACTTGAAACAGATTCAAAGATATATAGGAATTGAAGTGTGGAGGAGAAGAATTGCTGCCAACCAATCTTCGGATTGAGAACGGGAGAAGAAGAAGTGGCTCATTGGCCTGGTGCAAGTCTTTCAATTTTTATGTAGTTCACGACTGCCTTATAGCAGCAGTATGTTTTATTTAGACGAGGCGTTTATGTCGACAAAGCACGTATGATATATGTATCTTATTGATGAGGTTTCTTAATGGCAGATTAACACTTTAAGGTATGGTTTTCTGTGAATGGCACATTGGCTAGGGAGTCGTCGAATTCGAAGCGTCGTATTTTAAAAAGTGCTTCCTTGTTTTTCAGTACTTGAAAGCGGAATAAGGTAGTCCCGAATTATGTCGTACTGACAAAAAATTCTATGGAATTGACAACTGGTGCGTGGAGCTAGAGATAATGATGTTTCGTCACCTCAGACCAAATTCTGGTGGTTTGCTCTTATTTTGTGTCCTTCAGTTGATCTTCCTGTGATACTTGAGCTCTAGTTATTTTAATTTAACACGGTTTTCTGTTGTATTCACTAAATTAGCTTATTGCCCAACTTAAAGGAAACAGGATACAAAGCGCATACTACAGAAAGTAGTTACTATATTCATGTAGCGTGTGAAAGGTTGCAATTGGTCTCAATTCATCTCAAATTATACTACAAAAATGTTTGTTTGTTTTTAAATCTATCGGACCAAACGGCGTGGTCATTAGTCCTTAGCTTACAAACTACTTAAACCTAGGTAAACTAACCTAAGGACAAACACACACACCCATGCCCCAGGGAGGACTCGAACCTCCACGGCGAGCAACCGCGCGCTCCGCAGCGAGACGCTTTAGACCGCTCGGCTACTCCACCGCGGCACTAAAAAAATGTGATATGGGTAAATAAATAAGTAACAATTAACAATCACTTTTTAAAACCATATAAATACTCAGCTTTAGTTTAACGATGATATGGTATGGCGCTGGCGTTGAAGTTTTAAGCCGGCCGCGGTGGCCGAGGAGACTGAGGCGCTCCAATCACGGTCTGCACGGCCACTACGGACGGGGGTTCGAATCCCCCTTCGGGCATGGATATTTGTGCCGTCCTAGTTCGTAAGTAATTCATAAGTAGTTTGTAAGTTTAGGGACTGATGACCCCCTAGTTAAGTCCCATAAGCTTTACAAACATTTGAACTTTTTTTTTTGAAGTTTTAAACCTCTATGTAAACCAAAGTCATGACTCAATCTAGTAGTAGTTTTAGTTTGGCTCTGGAGTCATAGACAGTATCTAAATTCTGCCTCTTAATGATGCACATGGCGACTCTAGGTATATATTTAAATTATTGAGATGACTGTGGCAACATGAAAACTGTCAGACAATAACTGTTGACAAGTAATTACAACTCGTAACTAATGGTAACTACAACTACTGGCTGAGTGAATCGGTCCACCTGCTTCTATCCGTTATTGGTAAATCACTGTCCTTTTGCGAATCATTTCTTTGACGTCACATGGAAACATGATGTAATCTCTGTTATCAGTGCCCTCTGTGGCATTGTGGCGTAGCTAAGTACATGGATCAGATTATCTGCATGTTCCCTGTTATTTGCACCATCTACAAGGGACTAAATTATGTGGCGCTACACTAGACACTAGCTCAGTGATCTAGTACTGCTGTTTTTACTCTAGACAACGTGTTTACTGATGCGATGAAAGTGGTATTTGGCTACACAAGTGGGCTACCTATATTTAATGACACTCCTTCTTTCCACCTGCCATTCCCCCTGGTACTAGTTTTCGAGATTTGGAGGCCACCCAGAACGAGAGGCGTAGGATGGTCCAAAAAAGGACCTTTCGAGATTTGGAGGCCCCGAGAAAGGGCGATCCAAAAGGAAAACAAAAACAGGGGTGCTTTCGAGATTTTGGAGGCCCACTTAAAAGAAGAGGCCCGTGGCGGTCCGCCCCCCCCCCTTTAGTACGCCACTGACAAAGAAAGTACTTGGGCTCGAACAAACACAAATACACAAATATCGTTTGTGATATAATGTAAACGTCCCTTATTGAACTACTGATACTTGTGACTGCAAAACTCTACAGTCGTCCGTTAGAGGCCTCTGCGTGTGCCACGCCACTTTGCACACTGAATTGCCCATATGCCAGTCGGGACCAGTAGGAACGGTGCAATGTGGCTCCCAAGTTGCGTTTTGTGTAGTGAAGCGTCAGATGGGTTAGCGACTGGTAATCAATCCTGCTAATGTATTGAAATTGGTTGAGACGAAGTTACGAAGAACCCCTAGTTCGTGAAGAAGGTATCGGTGTAGAACAGTGGCGGATACAGAATTTTTTCTGGAGGGGGCACAAGGCTGAGGAGGGTAAAAATGTCCTTAAGACGTTCCGGGGGACCGATCGTGAGGCCTCCCCGAGTCGTCTTGCGAACGGGTTTGAGGCGCTATCCGTTCATGACAACGTTCCTGAGTCGGATGGTGTCTCTCATCCTGAGGTCACCACCCAGCCCGCAAGATCCGGGCTTTCACAGAGGGTGGGTTTGCTTGTAGTTGGGAGCTCCAACGTTAGGCGGGTAATGGAGCCCATTAGAGAGATGGCTGCCAAGGAGGGAAAGAAGGCCAACGTGCACTCCGTGTGCATACCGGAAGGAGTCATTCCAGATGTGGAACGGGTCCTTCCGGATGCCATGATGGGTACGGGGTCCAGCGAACTGCAGGTGGTGGCTCACGTCGGCACAAATGATGTGTGTTGCTTCGGATCTGAAGGGATTCTCTCAGGTTTTGAGCGGCTATCTGAAGTAAAGACTGACTCTTGCTTGCAAGATGAAAGCAGAGTTCACCATCTGCAGCATGGTTGACAGGACCGACTGTGGACGCCTGGTACAGAGCCGAGTGGAGGGTTTGAATCAGAGGCTCAGACGGTTCTGCGACCGTGTAGGCTGCAGATTCCTTGACTTGAGCCATCGGGTGGTGGGATTCCAGGCTCCGCTGAACAGGTCAGGAGTCGACTATACGCAGGAAGCGGGTACACGGGTAGCGGGGGCTGTAGGCGTGGGCTTGGCGGTTTTTTAGGATAGAGAGCCTCGGGGGGGGGGGGGGGGGCTGTCTCAAAGGGTGCAGGTGGATCACAGGAGTAATGTAGATCTAGGAAATATTCGTATACCAGTTGTAAATTGTCGTAGCTGTGTCGGGAAAGTACCAGAACTCCAAGTGTTAATAGAAAGCACTGAAACACACATCATTGTAGGCAGTGAAAGTTGGCTCAAGCCGGAAATAAGTTCGGCAGAATTTTTTGCAAAAGATCTAACTGTGTTCAGAAAGGATAGATCAAACAAAATAGGTGGAGGCGTGTTTGCCGCCGTCGAAAGTAGTCTTTCGTGTAGCGATATTGAAACTGATAGTTCCTGTGAGCTATTATGGGTAGAGGTTTTACATGAAAATCGTAAGAAGTTAATAATTGGTTCCTTTTACTAGCCTCCCGACTCTGACAATACAATAGCAGAAAGGTTCAAAGAAAACCTGAGTCTAATTACAAAAACGTACCCGACTCACACGATAATAATAGGCGAAGACTTTAATTTACCCTCACCCTGTTGGCGAAATTATATGTTCCAATCAGGAGGTACGCATAAAACATAGTGTGAAATTATACTCAACGCATTCTCTGAGAATTACTTCGAACAATTAGTTCATGAGCCAACTAGAATTGTAAATGGATGTGAAAACTCACTTGATCTCTTAGCAACAAATAATCCTGGGCTCATAACGAGCATCAAAACGGATACAGGTATTAGTGAACACACAGCTGTCGTAGCGAGGTTGAATATTAAAAGTCCCAAAGTTACAAAAAATAGACGAAAAGTATATTTGTTCAGGAAAGTAGATAGAAATAAAAGAAATTGCTTCTTGAAAGACAGCTTCCACTCGTTTTTAACACTAAACGTAAGTGTAGACCAGATGTGACTCAAATTCAAAGAGTTGGTATCGACAGAAATTGGCAGTTTTATACCAAATAAATTAATAAAAGAAGGAGGTGATCACCCTTGGTACACAGAACAGGTCAGGACACTGATTCAAAGGCATGCGAAATTTAAACGAACACAAAATCCCCAGTATTGGCGGTCCTACACAGAAGCTCGAAATTTAGCGAGGATTTCAATAAGAGATGCCCACAATACTTTTCACAATGAAACTGTTTCTCGAAATTTGACTGAAAACCCTAAGAGATTTTGGTTAATTGTTGAATATATTAGGGGAAAAACACAAACAATACCCGCATTACGTGATAGTAATGACGATTATGCCGATGATAGCGCTACTAATGCAGAGTTACTAAACATAGCTTTTAGAAACCCATTCACCTAAGAAGACGAAACCAATATTCCAGATTTCGAATTACAAACAGAGGCCAGAATGAGTAACGTTGAAGTAGATATCATCGGAGTAGTGAAGCAACTAAAATTACTGAACAAAAACAAATCTTCTGGTCCGGACTGTATACCCATTAGATTTCTATCTTATTATGTTGAAGCGCTAGTTCCTTACTTAACAGCCATATACAACCGCTCTCTCAAAGAAGGATTTGTACCAAACATTGAAAAGTTGCACAGGTCACACCTATATTCAAGATAGGCAATAGGAGTAGCCCACTAAACTACAGACCTATTTCATTGACGTCAATTTGTAGCAGGGTTTTGGAACATATCCTGTATTCAAATATTATGAATTATCTCTGACAGAACGATCTATTGACACTAGGTCAACACGGATTTAGAAAATATCGTTCGTGCGAAACACAACTAGCCTTTATTCACACGAAGTGATGGGTGCTATCGACAAGTGATCGCAAATCGATTCCGTATTTCTTGATTTCCAGAAGGCTTTTGACACCGTACCTCACAAACGGCTTTTAATGAAATTGCGTGGTTATGGTATATCGCCCCAAATTTGCGATTGGATAGGGGATTTCCTGTCAGACAGGACACAGTTTGTAGTAATCGATGGTAAAGCATCGACTAAAACAGAGGTGAAATGGGGCGTTCCACAGGGTAGTGTTATTGGTCCTCTGCTGTTCCTTATTTACATAAATGATTTGGGAGAAAATCTAAGCAGCTCTCTTAGATTGTTTGCAGATGACGCCGTCATTTACCGTCTAGTAAAATCATCTGAAGATCAAAACCAACCGCAGAACGATCTAAACAAGATATCACCATGATGTAAAAATTGGCAATTGACAATAAGTGTGCAGTCGTCCACATGAATACGAAAAGAAATCTGTTAAACTCCACAAAATGCCTAGGAATTACTATTACTTCAGACTTAAACTGGAAAGAACACGTAGATAATGTCGTGAGAAAGGCGAACCAGAGACTGCGTTTTATTGGTATAATCCTTATAAGTTGCAACAGAACTACTAAAGAAACTGCATACAGTACGCTTGTCCGTCCTTTTTTGGAGTATTGCTACCCATTGTGGGATCCTTATCAGGTGGGTTTGACGGAGGACATCGAAAGAATCTAAAGAAGGGCAGCCCTTTTTGTATTGTCACGATACAGGGGAGAAGCGTTACGGAAATGATACAATATCTGGGATGGGAATCATTACAACAAATATGTAGCTTCTAGAGAGAAGCCGGTTACACTTACAACTGAAAATGTGTTGGCGCTTGAGAGGTGCGTACTGGACTACGTCCACTCGGCGACTGACGGTAATAAACAAACGGTAATTGTTTCAAAACAAAGACAGACGACCGTCGCGACGCGATTTACACGGCGGAATAATGCACTAACCAGAAATTTAACGTGAATATGAATCAAATAAAAACGCGAGCACACAATAAATTTAATGAACTGAAGGGAAAGCGTTCCGAAAAGTCAAAATATGTAGCTTCTAGAGAGAAGCCGGTTACACTTACAAGTGAAAATGTGCTGGCGCTGGAGAGTTGCGTATTGGAAACGTCCACTCGGCGACTCTGGTGGCAGTGGCCACGTACTCCGCGGCGTTGCGCCCCCGATCACACGGTATTTTCCCGTGCGGCGCGCATGGTTTGTTCAAAAATGTTCAAATGTTTGTGTAGTCTATGGGAATTAACTACGGGGTCATCAGTCCCTAAACTTACAAACTACTTATGAACTACTTACGGACTAGGACGACACAAATATCCATGCCCGAGGGGGGATTCGAACCCCCGACCGTAGTGGCCGTGCAGACCGTGACTGGACATTTGAACATTTTTTGAAGACGATTTTACCTGGTGATGTCAGTAGCAGGATACACCTGCACTACTTGAAGGACGTCCATTTATTTCGGAGCTGCCCGTAGACGCGAAATATTTCTGCATACATTGTTACAGGTAAAGTTTCCAACACTGCGACGCTGCCTTCTGCTCGCTGATGCTCGCCCCCAAGCAGCCATGGTACACGCCCCCTGCCGCTGCCAACAGCCAGCGCATGATTCGTCAACTTACCGTGGATGAACAGTACAGTATCCAGAATTGCTGTGTCCTTACCGAACAATGCCGAAATTGGAAAAAACAGCGTATCCTAAAAAGGGGTCAGAAACAAACAGCCAATAAATATGTCGCGCTAAGTTTGATATTCCCCTAAAGACTAAAATCAGATTTCTTGTGTTTGCGTTGTACTGAGTCAATTTCTTCTTCATGCTTTGTAAAGTTGCTACGCAAAACGAGATAGGTTTTCTAGACAGCTTTCGCGATCAACCAAATTACACTTGAAGTTTCCTGGTAGATTAAAAATCTACGGGATTCGAACCTAGGACCTTTACCTTTCGCGGGCAAGCGCTCTACCATCTGAGCTATCCCGGCACGCTTCACGGCCAGTTCTCTCAGCTATACTTGTGTCAATACCTCGTCTCCTACTTTCCAAACTTCACAGAAGTTGTCTTGTGGACGTTTCAGGACTAGCAGTCCTCATTCCCCAAATATCCCTTAGGCTGTGGGTAAGCCATGTCTCCACCACATCCTTTCTTCTAGGAGTGCTAGTCCTACAATGTTCAATGGAGAACTTCTGTGAAGTTTGGAGAGTAGGAGGCGAGGTACTGACAGAAATAAAGTTGTGGAGTTGCACGGTGAAGCGTGACGGAATAGCACAGACGATAGAGAGCGCGCCCGCGAAAGGTAAAGGTCCCAGCTTCGAATCTCTGTTCCGACACACAGTATTAATCTGCCAGGAAGTTTAATATCAGCGCACACTCCGCTGCAGAGTGAAAATTTCATTCTAAAAATTACACCTGACTGTGTTTCAGGAAGAATTTTTACTAGCATAGAGGTCCTTTGTATCTGACGTGTGCAAAAATGCCTTTGAAATATCCAATTTTCTCCAATAACTGGAAAATCGAAACGTGTAACATCAAATAAAACAGTTAATAATGGGTGAAAGTACTGTCTCTTAGTGTCTAGGAAAAGAATCCAGAGAGATAAACCATTTACCGAAAACACCTGAACGCTGCCCTTGAAATTCACAATTTTTTCATATAGTTAAATCCTTTATTTACGTATGAGTAGAACATAAAAACTTGCTTATTTACCTCCCAAGCAATCCCCTTTCCCCGGTTGGATAACTGGAGTAGGCTAGGGACACGCAAGTCGCCGAAGTGGCGTCCAATTGAAAGACTTGTACCAGGCCAATGAGCCACACGATATTATCATATTATTTTTATGAAACAAAGAAATTTTATTTATTTTCATCGTAAATTACTGACAACAAAGAGGAAGAAGCAATTAAATGGAAGCATAACACAAAAAGTCAAATTACAGGGATTTTGCATTTTTAAACTCACAATTACATGCTGTCCGAAACAAAAAGTTAATTATTCTAATGCTGAGATTCTCTCCCTCCCTCCCTCCCTTCTCTCTACTCCCTTCATTCTCTCTTTCTCTTTCTCTCTCTCTCTCTCTCTCTCTCTCTCTCTCTCTCTCTTAATCTCTCTAACTTTTCGTTGTGTCGTCTGGGGGGGGGGGGGTCACGTGCACTTTGCCCGCCCTTGGTGTAGAAGATGAATCATTCGCATGTTTTGTGGTATCTATTAGAGTGAAGAAACATGAGCATAAGTTAGAAACGTTGGCTACGATATTAGTGAACCAGTGGACAACTTCAAAAGTGTCACTGACCTGGCGTTCAATACTGATCTTATGGAATGCGAAAATATGACGTGCGATGAATTTGAATTTCTCCATTGTGTGTTTTCAGTCATTCATATTCCTCGGAGCTTTTTATTGGCATTCATTCCCCATTTATATTTGTAGTTCAGATTTCTGCACTGCATATGGCGTCTACAATTACATCGACAGTGTCGTCTAGAGCATGAGTGCAGAGTTTTGCAGAAAAACGACACCCACAAGCACATTGAGGGTACATAATGGACCTGTAACCGAACGTTCCGACAGATATGTTTGTTCGACCCCATATACTTTTCTTGTGAGTGGACAAATCGAGGTCTGTTCTTCACAGGGAAAGGATGAAGTGTCAAGGACCAGCCACTGCTCGCAGGCAGAATGATAATAAGAAATCTCCATGTGAATATTTGTTCAGTGGCAATAATAATACATATTCTTTTACACTTACATATATTTTTTTTTGTTTTCAACATTGCAACAGACCCCTGTTTTACTCGATCTGCTGGTCAAGAATACACAGTTTGTTTATGCCACCACATGCAGCATGATCGAAACTGAGGTTTTTAGACTAGCGCAACAGGTCATCGTACTTGCTTTCGTTCAAATACGCACTCACAGCCGCAGAAGTCTCCACTGCAACTCGCTGAAGTACAGGAAAGACGTATAAAGTATAACGTGGTAGGTAGTGATTCCAAGCGAATCAGTGTGGTCTGTTGTCGGATATTGACTTTGGTTCAAATGTTCAAATGTTTGTTAAGCTTAAGGGACTTAACAACGGGGTCATCAGTCCCTAAACTTACTTATGAACTACCTACAACTAAGGACGGCACAAATATCCATGCCCGAGGGGGGATTCGAACCCCCGACCGTAGTGGCCGTGAAGACTGTGACTGAAGCGCCTCAGTCCCCTCGGCCTTGACTTTGGTGTTGTTACAGAAGTGGAAAACACACAACGAGGTGGTGCTTAAGTTTGATACTCGTGCTATGAGTGGGGCTAAGTAAGTAACATGATGCACTATATAAACAGGAAGATGACGAACGAATACGATGAGTCTCATAACTCAATTAACATTCTCATGTTAGATTACAAAGTCAGTTGACATGTATGGTGAGGTTGTGATGAAACTACCTCCAAGGAACTTAAATATATTTCTAAAACAGTTGAATTCAGTGAAACTTAATGATGTACTGTTGCCGCGGCGGAGCGACCGAGCGCATTGAGGGGTTCGTCGGGTTTCGAATCCCCCATCAGACATGGATGTTTGTCTCGTCTTTAGTATAAGGTAGTTCGTAAGTTTAGGGACTGATGACCCCGCAGTAAAGTCCCTTAAGCTTCACAAATATTTGAACATTTGATTTTGATGCACTGTTGTCTGCTGCTACTTAAAGATTGTACCATTGGCAGCCGCATGTAAGATCTTCAGACTACTCATTTTCTGATTATTTGCAGAACGCCGCGGTGGAGTGGCCGAGCGTTCTAAGGCGGCTTGCTGCGGAGAGCGCGGTGACTCGTCGTCGAGGATTCGAATCCTCCCTCGGACATGTGTGTGTGTGTGTTTTGTCCCTAGGATAGTTTACCTTAGTTTAAGTAGTCTGTAAGCCTAGAGACTAATAACTAAAGAAGTTAAGTCCCATAGATTTAAAACTATTGAACATTTGCAGAACAACAGTGGGCTAAGTGGAATACTGTATGAACGCAGGTATTCTTCCTGTGCCAAAACTGCGTTGGTATTGATGATTTAAGACTGAAGTGAATGATCAAATGTTTGTAGGGTTATGGGGCCTAACGGCAGTGGTCATCGTTCCCTAAACTAAGAAACTGCTGCGGTGGAGTAGCCGAGCGGTCTAAAGCGTCTCGCTGCGGAGCGCGCGGTTGCTCGCCGTGGAGGTTCGAGTCCTCCCTGGGGCATGGGTGTGTGTGTTTGTCCGTAGGTTAGTTTACCTAGGTTTAAGTAGTTTTTAAGCTACGGACTGATGACCACGCAGTTTGGTCCGATAGATTTACAAACATTTGAACATTTGAACTAAGAAACTACTTCAATGAACTTATCCTAAGGACTCGACCCTCAGACGGCGAACGGCAGTGCGCACCACAGCAAGGCGTCTTAGTGCGCACGGCTGAGAGGCCACGTTCACCGCCAGTAGCCCTGTTTCACATGTGTTAGACTCAATGCAATACACGGTGGTGTTAAAGCTTACAGAAGCAACTGTTTGTAAAATACTGTACAATGCAATAAATATATTTCTGTAAAGACATTTTGTTACTTCACACTCCACTAGTCCTGTCCCGTATTATTAACATATAAAGCAGCATCAATCACCACACACCCCGCCAGACACCATTCAGCACTGCGTGGGGGGAGTGGTATAGTCCCCAACAACACTCCTCCCTCCACTCCGCACGCAGATGCACACTCCGGACGCAGGAGATTAATAGGGTAGTGCACAGTCTCAGTGCCCCAGTCTTACACGTAACAAAATACTAGTGTTGGAACTTAAATAGTGGCAACTATTTATTCACAACCGATACAAAAGCGTTACATCTTTGCACCTGTTACAGTCCAAAGTATTCCCCAGCGTTGTGTAGAACCCGTTGCCAGCGGTGTGGAAGGAGACGTATACCGTTATCAGAGTCTGTTCTGTTGATGGTGTGAATGGGAATCATCTGGCGCCGATCACTGTCCACTAACGCGGCAACAGTATGCACTTCTTCAGAGATGCTTGGACGGCCTGTCCGATACATGTCTGCCACAGTATGCCGACCTTCGTTGAAGGCTTTTACCCAACGTGCCACTGTTCTGTACGGCAATGCCGATTCCCCGCACGGCTCTTTAAGACCTCGATGACACTCTGGTGCTATACGACCTCTGGCACATTCAATATTGATCCAACTCCGTTGTTCCTGTCTCCAAAACATAGTGACACCGTTACGTTAGACTGCTTGCTCACAAGTGACTGTGTTTCCCTCGACTGTGCACACATTGGTGACGTGGGACGGCGAAGTCCATTTGCTCGGAGGTAAGGTAGGACTGCGCAGTTGCCTCAATATGTTTTTCCCCTTTGAACGACAGTATTCTTTGTTTTGTCAAGTAGGCTCAACCACATAGATCGTGTATAAAACACTAAAATATGACGCGTTTCAAGGGTCAAGCCCTCATCATCAGATAAAATATACAAGAATCTTTAAAACCGGAGACAAATAAAATCTAAAACGTAATAAAAGAAAACGTGGTTACTTCCCTTGTAACCGTGTCTCCGCAGGAAACTCCTCAGCATACTGTGCTTCGTCAATATTGAAAACAGTCCCCAGTACTGGCGGCGCATAGCACTAGTGAAGCGCACGGAGTCAACAATACGAATGGGGCGCACGTATGAACATGAAAACAAAGACCTCTAAATGCCAAAGATCATCCACAAGGCAGTGGGTACATTCGGGTATCGCGAATTCGTTTGTACAGTAAGACAGAGGTTGAAATTTAAAATAAACGACTTTTGTTATAATTGGTCCACAAAGTTTTTTAAAAGCTGTAGGTATTGCCTTGAACTTGTTCATTTAATGAAACGTCGCTTTTTGCGTTATGTATTGTAATCTCTAGCTGTTCTAGCAGATCTAACTTTCTTCCCTTATCCTGTTTATGTAAAATCTTCAGGTCATCTTCAATCTGCTTTAATGGGTGGCCAGTTTCGCGGATATGTGTAGCTACAGCGGACTTGTCAAAATTGTTATGTCGGAAGGCGTCCACGTGTTCCTTGTACCTAACTTTAAACGATCTACCGGTCTGACCAATGTAGCTGGCATTGCAACTACTACACTGTATCTTATAAACCCCTGCTTTGTCATATTTATCAGTCTTTGGGTTTAAATTATTTCGTAATTGATGATGTAACGTATTATTAGTTTTAAAAGCAGCTTCTACTTTAAAAGGTTTTCGTATGTTGGCCACTTTCTGAGACAGATTACCAAAATATGGAACCAGTACCCTCTTGATATTATCCGTGCCATTTGTATATGATTTCGCACGTTGTTTCTTTCGTATTAGATTATTAACTACGTTTTCTTGGTAACCATTCGCCTTAGCAAGCTGTCTTATAATGTTAAATTCAGTGGTTCTGTCTTTTTCGTTCAATGGCACATCAATAATGGACAGTGTTCTTTTCGCACGCATTTCTTTTTGAAAACCTGACTGATCTGCATTCTAAACGTAAGATCACTAAAACTGGCGATTTTATTTTTTGCAGTCGTAAGAAAAGCTTCTATAATTTCCATTTGAGTCACTTCATATTCTGACCTGTTTCGCGATACAAAATTTATTATTTTTCGTGCCACAATTTTATGTGACCTTTTGAAGCGACTAATCCAACTTTGAGAAGCTGTAAATTCTTTAGCGCCTATCGCGTTGGTAAACTCTAACGCCCAATCACGCAGAGTTGTGTCGCTGACGCTCAATGACTGTCGTCTGGCATCGGTAAACTGCTCAGAAAGTCGCGCATATATCTCCGTCGCAATTTCCAGTCGACTCTTACGTCGTCCAGCGACTTCCTTTTTCCATCTATACAATTCACGTTCAGAACGGAGGAAGGGATACCAAGTTTGAACAGTACTGACACGTAGGCGTTTCTTACCACTGTCGTTCAACCAATACTTCACCGCTTTTTCTTTGTCTGATAATGTAATTGTAGTTGCTGGTGGTACTCAAAATGTTCAAATGTTTGTATAACTTATGGGACTTAACTACGGGGTCATCAGTCCCTAAGCTTACAAACTACTTATGAACAAGCTAACACTAAGGACGGCACAAATATCCATGCCCGAGTGGGGATTGGAACCCCCGACCGTAGTGGCCATGCAGACCGTGACTGGAGCGCCTCAGTCCGGTGGTACTTTCGGAGATAATTGATGATGGTATGTTGCACTACCACTCGAAGAGTCTCTATGTGTGCAACATTCTTCCGTTTCTTCGCCGTCTGTAGATTCACAGTCTGCAATATGGAGTGCTTCAATGATGTACCCGATGCAGTAAATGTTACTATTATGCCTCTAATCTTTCCAAAAAGTAACTCATAATGCAATAGTAGTATGTGATTGACTACTTTTACATGGCAAATGAGGAATAAAAAATATTCAAACGTTTGTGTAGGTTATGGGACTTAACTACGGGGTCATCAGTCCATAAACTTACAAACTACTTATGAACTAGCTAAGACTAAGGACGGCACAAATATCCATGCCCGAGGGGGGATTCGAACCTCCGACCGTAGTGGCCGTGCAGACCGTGACTGAAGCGCCTCAGTCCCCTCGGCCACCGCGGCCGGCGCTCGTCTAGAAGTTTAACTACCATGTCGCACATCACATAGTCTTCACGCGTGTATTCTGTTGAATGCTTCTTTGGTGTCTGTGGTATATCACCATGGCAAGCAGCAAAACATTTACATGGTTTGCCATCACCTGTGAGGGGAGATTGAATGTTCACCGTAAAGTGGCTTGCGGAGTATAGATGTAGATGTACAGAATATCTTTCACATCTATAACCAGTTTCAGGACGGTATGTTTCGAAATATGTACCAGAAATGAAAAGGAAGTGCATGCCACAGAAACGAATATTCGTTTCCCCTTTCCACCAAAACCTTGCAACGATATTCCTCTTTAGCGAACGCCACGATAAGACGGCCGCACCTCCCGACCATGCGCTCAACGCTCACCATAACAACAGCTCGCGACTCTCCATTTCCAGGGGTGGCCAGCCGTCACCGCAAGCGCCAAGCAGGAAAAACAGCCATTTTCGTGATTTTTTAAGTGAGTCCATGTCATGTCAGCAGCTAACATTCTGCATACAGACTTCCTTCAATATTAACTAACAGTTTTTCATGTAACTATGTTATCTTTGTTTTAAAAAATTTTGGAAACTTACTTTCTGGACGCGGCTGGTATGAAAGGAGCAAGTCAGTTTTATACGCTTAAGGTAATTTGTTAAACCAAAGTGAGAATCATTGCCGGCCGCGGTGGCCGAGGAGACTGAGGCGCTTCAGTCACGGTCTGCACGACCACTACGGTCGGGGGTTCGAATCCCCCCTCGGGCATGGATATTTGTGCCGTTCTAGTTCATAAGTAGTTTGTAAGTTTAGGGACTGATGACCCCGTAGCTAAGTCCCATAATCTTTACAAACATTTGAACATTTGAGAATCATTCAGCAAAGGAATAAGCTATATACGAAACAGGCAAAAATCAACACCATTTAAAATAGTTTTTCTCTAAGTAAGTTTCCTGCAAATCTCTAAAATAACTATAGACAAGTTTCTAAATTTCAACCACTCAAACATGTATTATTTAGTAACTCGCTCGTCATTTTCTTCCTGAAAACCATAGTCGTGCAGTCGAATCATCAGAACGTTTTCAGGAACATTCAGAAGCTTTTTTGTGAAGAGACGCCGGCCGCGGTGGCCGAGGAGACTGATGCGCTCCAGTCACGGTCTGCACGGCCACTGCGGTCGGGTGTTCGAATCCCCCCTCGGGCATGGATATTTGTGCCGTCCTAGTTCGTAAGTAGTTCATAAGTAGTTAGTAAGTTTAGGGACTGATGACCCCTTAGTTAAGTCCCACAGACTTTGTGAATAGACGACAGTTATAGAACAACAGTTCTTCTTAGAGAGTGTAGCAATGGTTGGAGCTGTCAATATGCACATATTGCCGACGCTTAAGTTAGAAACGAGTACTGTCAGCCAGCATAAAACGGCTACCTGGTGCATAGTGAACTGACAGAAGTTCTCTGAGTAAGCGACTTTTATATACGGTAGTCCTCTGCGTACTGCCGCGAATGTGTAGTCTTTGCGGTGGCTGAGTGGTCACTCGCATTACTGTTTCCTGGTTACACGCAAAAGGAGGAAATTGAATGACTAACGTTACGGTCGAAACTTAAAGAGAATTTGCTCAAAAAGGAGTCTCCTCTCACGCATCTACTTCAGTAATTCATTAGCAGTGGACAAAGTCACACCAGTACCATGCACCCTGCCCGCACGTCGACAAAAAAATCAACACAAAATTAATGAACTTGAGAACCAGTGCGAGGGCGAGTAAATTAAATATTCAAACGTTTATAGAGCTTAAGGGACTTAACTGCGGGGTTATCAGTCCTTAAACTTACAAACTACTTATGAACTAACTTATACTAAAGACAGCAAAAACATCCTCGCGCATCGTAGCATAGCGCCTCAATGCGCTCGGCCGCTCAGGAGTAAATTAAAATTCAATGTTAATAGCCAGTAAAATGTGGAAAAACTAATATAATAACAACGGAATTGGATAGCAGTGTCTAGGCTGTTAATCTAAGTTGAATGGCGGAATGGAATGGATAAAAAAAATTAAAAAAAAAAAACAACAACAACATCATAGAAAGAAAAGCTTTCGAAGAAGGAAATGAAACATTTATGAACTATTCAATGACAAAAATTAATGAAAATGGAAACAAGAGTGTATAAGACTATTAACGTTTTGCCGGCCGCAGTGACCAAGCGGTCTGCGGCGCACCAGTCACGTTCTGCGCGGCCACTACGGTCGGGGGTTCGAATCCCCTCTCGGGCATGGATATTTGTGCCGTCCTTAGTATTAGCTAGTTCATAAGTAGTTTGTAAGATTAGGGACTGATGACCCCGTAGTTAAGTCCCATAAGCTCTACAAACATTTGAACATTTATTAACGTGTTTACTGTCTAGAAAAAGAAATAGTATACGACAGTTACTCTTAAAATTGCGAAGTCATGAGGCGTGGTAGGCTATTCGACACACTCTGTGACTCTTAACCCAAGGGAACGCGCGCTCTGTGAGGTCTCCTTTGTTTTCATTTTTGACTGTTGTCTGTTTGCCGATGGTTTTCTACAAGTTATGGAATGGCTCTCCTTTCCGTATTCAGCGATTAATAGACACGTCTTTACTTATTATTGCCACAAAGACTAGTCATGTTATTGCGCGTTTCCATATAATTTTCAGATTGCGAGTTGCGGAGGTTTAAAACTAGGTCAGTTGGATTATGAACAACTACCTTACTTATACCGTGAAACGTTTATTCTTATCAAATTACATGATTGAAGATCAATGGGAAGCACCCTATACGTTCTGCTGAATGAGTTTGTGAGTGTCGATAAATGTTACATTATTCTCCCTGTCTTTTGAGTTCATTAAGTTCGAATTTAAAATTTTTCGCACCACTAAGGGACTTTAGAATTTAATATGTGACATAATTTAAAATTTAAATCTACTCATTCCTGAGAACAAGACGTCTTAACAGTCGGACAGGCAGACAGATGGATAACAAAGTGATCCTCTATGTCTATGGGTTCCTTTTTTACCGAGTTAGAACATAACCCTGAGAAGACAAAGTCGGTGTCATAATTCGACAGTTATAAACGTTCAAAACTACTTTGCACTCGGCAACAATTCACCACTTTGACGACTATAGATAGAGAAAATCGCACTCGATATACTGGGTGTTCGGAAACTCCCGTTCCAAACTTCGAGGATTGGCAGAGGGGAGTGAGTCCACAGTATTTTGTTAAGTAACACATGTCCGGAAATGTCACCAGAGTGAAGCTATGGGCACTTTTTAACAATGACACGCCGGGTGCGGTGGCCGAGGGGACTGAGGCGCTTCAGTCACGGTTTGCACGGCCACTACGGTTGGGGGTTCGAATCCCCCCTCGGGCATGGATATTTGTGTCGTCCTTAGTGTTAGGTAGTTCGTAAGTAGTTTGTAAGGTTAGGGACTGATGACCCCGTAGTTAAGTCCCATAAACTATAGAAACAAACAAACAAACAATGACACTGTCAAACAAATGTATTCTATTGCAAGCTCTTTCCTTTCCCCATTCTTGAAGGAGGTAGAAGCCGGCCGCGGTGACCGCGGGGACTGAGGCGCTTCAATCACGGTCTGCACGGCCACTACGGTCGGGGGTTCGAATCCTCCCTCGGGCATGGATATTTGTGCCGTCCTTAGTCTTAGTTAGTTCATAAGTAGTTTGTAAGTTTAGGGACTGATGACCCCGTAGTTAAGTCCCATAGACTATACAAACATTTGAGACATTTTGAAAGGAGGTAGAATGTCCCAAAACAACAACAAATTGTCTAATAAACGCGAGATTTAAAATGCCTAGTTTAACCATGCGTTACTAACATCTGGTTTTAACGCTCACTACAAACACCCGTCTTTCAGGGGTTTTGGAAATTTTGTTAGTAACATCCGTCAATTGGGCGGGTGTAAATCCAAACCAACACTCTACCCGTGTACTCTTGTTCATCAAATGTTCCTCTAAACGTCACAGCTCACTGACAATTTGAACGTAGCCGTCATTTTGACGGATGTTACTAAGCTAGGGTTAAGAGCTATGAGTTCGTCTTCGTCTTCAAAACTGTGAACACGTCTTTTCTACTGGTCAATTGCTCATCTTTTAAGATGTGCATTTTAGAGTCTACGTTTATTGGATTATTTTCTTGTTTTGATCCATACTACCTCCTACCAAAATACAGAAATGAAAGAGCTCGCTGTAAAAAAAAATTGTTTCGCACTGTCAAAGATAAATAACTTTTTATAATTTCATTGACAAGGGAAACTGCCCGCCGCATCCCCTCAGATTTAGTGCTAAGTTGTGACAGTGAGTAGCCCGTGAAAACACTGGGCACAGATAGAACATGAACACAGGAAGAAGCGGTGCGGAACTGTGAAATAAGAAGCAAATAGAACTGTCCAAGCGCAATATATGCAATGTAGAGGAAGCGACAAGAGCCGTCTTATTGTGATTATCAGTTCATGGAGCTGGATTGCAACGCGCGAGGTGGGTGTTCAACTACACATTGTGCTGTGTATTTTATTTTTATGTTTTCCACAAATTATCAACCGTCCGTCTTTGACATGTTTGTTTATTTATTCAGTTTCGTGCCTGTGCTGTGGTGTAACATTGGTGACGCACAACTGCTGTTAGCAGTCGTAATGAAGTGATTCTTGAATGTGAGCCGCTGGAAAGACAAGCCAACCGAAAACACGATTGATCATACACGACATTTGTGATAGCATGTGCGTCATATGATAGGAATCGCTTATCGGCGCACCTAATTCGTACGTCTGGTATTGTTGTTGTTGTGGTCTTCAGTCCGCAGACTGGTTTGATGCAGCTCTCCACAATACCCTATCCTGAGCAAGCCTCTTCATCTCCACATAAGAACGGCAACCTACATCTGTCTGAATCTGCTTACTGTATCCATCTCTTGGTCTTCCTCTGCGATTTTTACCCCACACACTTCCCTCCAACGCTAAATTCACAATTACTTGCTGTCTAAGAATATGTCCTACCAATCTATCCCTTCTTTTAGTCAAGGTATGCCAGAAATTTCTTTTCTCCCCAATTCTGTTCAGTACCTCCTCATTAGTTACGCGATCCACCCACCTAATCTTCAGCGTTCTTCTGTAGCACCATATTTCAAAAGCCTCAATCCTCTTCCTGTCCGCACTGTTTATCGTCCATGTCTCACTCCCATACAAGGCAACACTCCATACAAATGCCCTAAGAAAGGACTTCCTTAGGCTTAAATCAATATTCGATGTGAACAAATTTCTCTTTTTCAAGAACGCTTTTCTACCCATTACCATTCTGCATTTTATATCCTCTGTACTGCGACCATCATTTGTTATTTTACTGCCCAAGTAACAAAACTCATCTACCTCCTTTATTGCTTCGTTTCCCAATCTAATTCCTTCAGCATCACCTGATTTTCTTACACTGCACTCCATTACCCTAGTTTTGCTCTTGTTAATGTTCATCTTATATGCACCTTTCAGCACACTGTCCATTCCATTCAATTGCTCTTACAGGTCGTTTGCTGTATCTGACAGAATTACTATGTCGTCGGCAAAACGCAATGTTTTTAATTCTTCACCCTGAACTTTAATTCCTTCTCCAAATTTCCCCTTGCTTTCTGGTGAGTGAGTGGATAAGTCTCATTGTCCGATTTAGGTGTTCATGCGAATGTGATCACTCCCAAAGAAATGATGAAACCATAACAGTTTGTCACACAAATGTAACAAATGAACGCAACAGTTCCATAGACACATTTTTTTCTGTGTTCTGTAAAAATGTGTGTTTTAAACATTTTTGAAGTTTTCCACAAGTATATCATCAAATGCTGCATATATCAGAACAAATTTGAAAATGTCCTTGAATTTCGGAGAGCGAAGTTTCTCATATGTGGAAACAGTTCACACCCGTTGCTTTGTTTTCATTTCCGTGAGATGACTATGAGGCATTTCGCCTGCACTAACTATTCGTTACAATGATTTGTGACGGTAAATCATTCTTACCACATGACATATTCTGTGACTAATGTATAGTATGACAATTGTCAAGACTACAAAAAGAGAACAGAGATGCCAATGGCCGGACGGGCAGTTCATAAGTGTGTGAAAAACGAAATGTAGAAGTATAGTCCGGAGATCTTCACACGGACTCTCCGCATCGCAGTCCATCACAATCACCACATAGCCCCGACCCCACATCACTGGCTACTGAGTACTTAGATCGTCAACTTGTTTACCAACAGCTCAGTTCATGGATTCAGCACTAGGAATAATAACAACTATCACTAAGATTTAAAGACACTTACTTTGGTGCAGAAAGGTGTACACTATTCAGCAGTACACATTTTCAATATCACGCCAGCAATCATAAAAAGTTTAACTCCTAATAAAGTTTATTTTAAGAAGAGTCTAAAGTATTTATTGGTGGCCAGCTCCCTCTGCTCCATTGATTAATTTCTTAGCAGCAGCGACTAATGCATGTATGTTATTCAAAACTGTTCAAATGTTTGTTAAGCTTATGGGACTTAACTGCGGGGTCATCAGTCCCTAAACTTACAAACTACTTACGAACTACCTTATACTAAGGACGGCACAAATATCCGTGCCCGAGGGGGATTCGAACCCCCGACCGTAGTGGCCGTGCATACCGTGACTGGAGCGCCTCAGTCTCCTCGGCCGGCTATATGTTATTAATAATCTCACATAATGTGAATATTGACACATTATCACTGCTGCACAAATCTTGTGCAGTACGGCGATCATGGTGAATAAGTGTTGCAGAATCTCTTTTTATTTCAGTTTTATGTAATGATACATGGCTGTAATGTCCAAAAGGTCGTATCTGTTTTTATTTTGTAGCAATTTATTTCTGTATTATTGTTTTCACATGATCTGCATCTAAGAGGGACTTCTCACAATTGATCAAAAAAATGTTCAAATGTTTGTATAGTCTATGGGACTTAACTACGGGGTCATCAGTGCCTAAACTTACAAACTACTTATGAACTACTTACGAACTAGGACAGCACAAATATCCATGCCCGAGGGGGGATTCGAACCCCCGACCGTAGCGGCCGTGCAGACCGTGACTGGAGCGCCTCAATCCTCTCGGCCACCGCGGCCGGCCACAATTGATTAACTGGAACGAAATACACATGTAATCTCATCTAAACCACGAAATCTAAGTGGGTTTCTAGGTTCAAACGTCTGTTAATCTAAGGCACAAAGCCACTGCAGTTATCAGTCAAATGTTCAAATGTCTGTAAATCTATCGGACCAAATTGCGTGGTCATCAGTCCGTAGCTTACAAACTACTTAAACCTAGGTAAACTAACCTACCGACAAAAACACACACCCATGGCCCAGGGAGGACTCGAACCTCCACGGCGAGCAACCGCGCGCTCCGCAGCGAGACGCTCTAGACCGCTAGGCTACTCCACCGCGGCCATTATCAGTCCCTACGCTTACAAACTACTTAAACTAACTTGACCTAACCTAAGGAGAACACACACACACACACACACACACACACACACACACACACACATACCCGAGGGAGGACTTGAAGCTCCGACGGAGAGCAACCACGTGATCCGCAGCAAGGCGCCTCAGAACACTCGGGCACTCCCTGCAATCCACAGTTCTTAGTTTACCTAAGGTGAACTGAGCAAGGTCACGCAGTGGTAACTCACTGGGCTCGGATTCGTGAGGACGCTAGTTCAAATCTCTCTCTGTCCATTCATAAAATACTTAAACTGGTCTAAGATCTAAGGGACGAAAACTACACAGGTAATCGGTCCCTAAACTTATACACAACTTAAACTAGCTTACGCTAAGAACAACACAAACACCCATGGCGGAGAAAAGAGACTCATGAGCTCGGTAGCGGAGGGTAAGAGGAGTCGAGGTAGACCAAGAAAAAAGTACTTAGATTCAAATGTTTGTTAAGCTTATGGGACTTAACTACGGGGTCATCAGTCCATAAACTTACAAACTACTTATAAACTACCTTATACTAAAGAGGGCACAAATATCCATTCCCGAGGGGGGATTCGAACCCCCGACCGTAGTGGCTGTGCAGACCGTGACTGAAGCGCCTCAGTCCTCTCGGCCACCGCGGCCGGCAGTTACTTGCATTCCTGTTCCACTCCTATATAGAACGAGGGAAAAACGAATGCTTGTATGAGTCCTTACGAGCCCTAATCTCTCTGATCTTAGACTGGAGAGAACACATACAAAATATTGTGGTGAAGGCGAACCAAAGATTACGTTTCATTGGCAGAACGCTTCGAAGATGCACCAGCTCCACCAAAGAGACTGCGTACATCACAATTGTCCGTCCTCTCCTGGTATACTGTTGCCCATTGTGGGACCCTCACCAGGTGGGGCTGCCGGAAGATATTGAGAAGATTCAGAAAAGAGCAGCTCGTTTTGTTTTATCACGTTACGGGGGGGGGGGGGGGGGGGAAGCGTTACGGAAATGTTTCACGAATTGGGGTGGAAATCATTAAAAGAAAGACGTTATTCATTGCGGCGTGATCTGTTTGCGAAGTTTCACTCACCGACTTTTACTTCTGAATGAAAATATTTTGCTAGCACCCACCTACTTAGGGAAACATGACCATCCCAATAAAATAAGAGAAATCAGATCGAAAACGGGACGATTTAGGTGTTCTTTCTTCCCGCGCGCTATTAGAGTATTGAACGGTAGAGAAAAGTTATTAAAGTGATTAATGAACCCTCTGCTAGGCACTTAAATGTGATTTGCAGAGTATCTATGTAGGTTTAGATCTTTTCTTTGTGGTCTTTACGCGAAATGTAGGTTGGTAGCATATGGAATCGTTCCACAGTCCGCTTAAATTCTGGCACTCTGAATTTCTTCAACAGTGTTTCTCGAAAAGAACGTTGCCTTTCCTCCAGTGACTCCCATTTGAGTTCCAGAAGCATTTCAGTAACACTCATGCACTGGTCGAATCTACCAGTTACAAACCTAGCTGTCCGTTTCTGAATTACTTCTACTCAAGACGGAGACAGTTTTTCATGCGGTCTCCTAAACACATGAAGCACACCTTCCCAAAATTCTCCCAATAAACCGAAGTCGACCATTTCTCTTCCCCTGTGGTGTAGGAGAGCAACCCCCTCCCCCGAAAGAAGAAAAGGTTTGTAATCCTATGGGACTCAACGGCTTAAGTTATCAGTCCCTAGAGTTACAAACTACTTCAACTATCTTTAACTAAGTACGACACATACACCGATGCCCCAGGGAGGACTCGAACCTACGACGGGGAACGGCCGCGCGCACCGCAGCAAGGCGCCTTGGCGCGCTCGCCTATTCCACTGTGCCGAGCGGTCCCGCAATCCGTGGCATAGCGCCTCAGACCGCGCGGTCATTCCGGCCATAAATATTTAGATTTTCCGCGATTTCTCTAAATCACTCCGGGCAAACGTCACGATGGCTCCTTTGATGGTAGGACCAATTTTCTTCTTCATCGCTACCAAAAGCCGCGGTGGAGTAGCCGAGCGGTCTAAGGAGCCTCGTTGCGGAGCGCGCGGTTGCTCGCCGTCGGAGGTTCGAGTCCTCCCTCGGGCATGGGTGTGTGTGTGTGTGTGTGTGTGTTGTCCTTAGGTTAAATCAAATGTTGAAATGTTTGTATAGCTTATGGGACTTAACTACGGGGGTCATCAGTCCCAAAACTTACAAACTACCTATGAACTAGCTAATCCTAAGGACGGCAGAAATATCCATGCCCGAGGGGGGATTCGAACCCCCGACCGTAGTGGGGTGCAGACCGTGAGTGGAGCGCCTCAGTCCCCTCGGCCACCGCGGCCGGCGCTCGTCTAGAAGTTTAACTACCATGTCGCACATCACATAGTCTTCACGCGTGTATTCTGTTGAATGCTTCATTTGGTGTCTGTGGTATATCACCATGGCAAGCAGCAAAACATTTACATGGTTTGCCATCACCTGTGAGGGGAGATTGAATGTTCACCGTAAAGTGGCTTGCGGAGTATAGATGTAGATGTACAGAATATCTTTCACATCTATAACCAGTTTCAGGACGGTATGTTTCGAAATATGTACCAGAGATGAAAAGGAAGTGCATGCCACAGAAACGAATATTCGTTTCCAAAAAAATGTTCAAATGTTTTTTAAGCTTATGGGACTTAACTACGGGGTCATCAGTCCCTAAACTTACAAACTACTTATGAACTACTTACGAACTAGGACGGCACAAATATCCATGCCCGAGGGGGGATTCGAACCCCCGACCGTAGTGGCCGTGCTGACCGTGACTGGCGCGCCTCAGCCACCTCGGCCACCGCGGCCGGCTATTCGTTTCCCCTTTCCACCCAAACCTTACAACGATATTCCTCTTTAGCGAACGCCACGATAAGACGACCGCCCCTTCGACAATGCGCTCAACGCTCACAATAACAACAGCTCGCGACTCGCCATTTCAAATGTTCAAATGTTTGTTAAGCTTATGGGACTTATCTACGGGGTCATCAATCCCTAAATTTACAAACTACTTACGAACTACCTTATACTAAGGACGGCACAAATATCCATGCCCGAGGGGTGATTCGAACCCCCGACCGCAGTGGCCGTGCAGACCGTGACTGGAGCGCCTCAGTCCCCTCGCCCACCGCGGCCGGCTCCTTAGGTTAGTTTACCATAGTTTAAGTAGTGATGACCACGCAGTTTGGTCCGATAGAATTACAAACAATTAATTTTTTTGTTTTTTTGTTTTTTGTTTTTGTTTTGTTCTGTTTTTGCTACCCGAAAACATTATAGCGTGAGCTCCATTTCTAACGACCACCCTGTCGACGGGACGTTGAACCCTACTCTTCCTTCCTACGTCCACTTGAGGTGGCCTGTCTGAGCAGCCTTGCCATGCAAGCAGATGTAGATGTCGAAGAGTAATACAGGGAGTCGAGCTCGTTTATCATTTCTCAGGTCGCTTTCGACATCTGGCCGTGTTCAGTCTGCTGTGTATCTCCCGTGGTACATGCTAAGTTGTAACGTACGTCTCAACTGGCAGTGATTTTTTTTTACAGCTTCTCGAAGTCGGTCTCCCTTCGGGAGGAAGGAGGCCTTCCGCGTGTGTGAGTCTTTTCGAGTCACATCGCTCCCCGGGTGAGGATCCGTCCACGCCCCCTATAGTGGAGTACGAGAGGGCACTCCCATCAGGGGGGTCGGCCGGCGTATGAGCTTTTATTGCGGTAGGCTGGGCTGGTACATAGGGAAGCCAATTATGCGCCGGCACCGGGGCGGCAGGGAGGGGGCCGCGAGCGGTGGTGGGGTGCCGGGCAGGGCTCAGTGGCTGCCATGTCGCGCGCCTTCACGGTCGAGGCGCTGGTGGAGCGGCACCAGCCGCTGCCTCAGCCGCCGCTTCAGCCGCTGCCCTTCTCTCTGCCGCTGCCTCTGCGCCTGCCCTTCTCGCTGCACGCCTACTACGGACACGGCCCCGGCCTGCTGAGGCCGCTCGCCGTCTCCGCGCAGCCGCCGCCCCCGCCGCCCCCGCTGCCGCCCCCGCCGCCCTCGCTGCCGCCGCCGCCGCCCCCGCGGCCGTCGCTGCCCACACCGCCGCCCCCGCAGCCGTCTCCTTCGCCTCCCTCGTCGCAGCAACAGCACCGGCCACAGGAACAGACTAGCATAGGTAAGCTGCGACACCAGTTCGCCGACATCCGCCCGAAAGTTTCCCCAACATCGGCGATTTTGAAGGAAAAAAATGGAAATTGGAGCCAGAAGTGTTTATTGAAGCGAACCAAATACGAGCAGCTTCAATTTTACCAGCCTCAAATGTTCAAAGTTTTTGTATGTTTTATGTTTGTATGTATAGCTTATGGGACTTAACTACGGGGTCATCAGTCCCTAAACTTACAAACTACTTATGAACTAACTTATATTAAGGACGGCACAAATATCCATGCAAAGGGGGGATTCGAACCCCCGACCGTAGTGGCCGTGCACACCGTGATTGGAGCGCCTCAGTCCCCTCGGCCACCGTGGCCGGCTCAAAGTTTTTGTAACTAAGGGACCAAAGTTCTACATCTACATGTACATGTGATACTCTGTAAATCGCCGGCCGCGGTGGCCGAGGAGACAGGCGCTTCAGTCACGGTCTGCACGGCCTCTACGGTCGGGGGTTCGAATCCCCCCTCGGGCATGGATATTTGTGCCGTCTTTAGTATAAGGTAGTTCATAAGTAGTTTGTAAGTTTAGGGACTGATGACACCGTAGTTAAGTCCTATAAGCTTAACAAACATTTGACTATTTCAACTCTGTAAATCACATTTAAGTGCCTGGCAGAGGGTTCATCGAACCACAATTATACTATTTATCTCCCATTCCATTCTCGAATAGCACGCGGGAAGAAAGAACACCAGAATCTCTCTGTTCGAGCTCTGATTTCTCGTATTTAATTCTGATGATCATTTCTACCTATGTAAATCGATTCCATATTTCTGGATTTCAGGAAGGCTTTTGACACTGTACCCCACAAGCGGCTTCTTATGAAATTGCGTGCTTATGGAATATCTCCCCAATTGTACGGTTGGATTCACGATTTCCTATCAGGAAGATCGAGTAAAACAGAAGTCATATCTGGCGTTCCACAGGGAAGCGTTATAGGTCCCCTACTCTTCCTCGCGTTTATAAACGATTTACGAGACAATCTGAATAGCTCCCTTAGATTGTTCGCGGATGATGCAGTCGTTTATCGGTTAGTGAAGTCAACAGAGAATCAAAAGCAACTGCAAAGCGATTTAGACAAAATTTCTGCACCTTAAAAACAAGAGGAATGTCACTCTCCGTAAAAAAAATTAGTACGGTGCGTGGTGGAGGGTACTTAATTTACGGAATTTTACAAAATGCATAGTTTTGCTCCAATCTTTATGAATTTTTGCACCCGTGCCTTTAAACGAAGAGGAAGATCACTGGGTACATAAATGTTTGTATGGTACATGACAGAGGGTACCTTGCCGAGAGAGGGGAAGGTGGAAACGAACAGAGAAGTGGGAGAGAAAGAGGTGGATGCAGAGAGAGCGGGAAAGGGGATGTGGACTACTGGAGTGTAGGATAAATAAACACCCGGGCAACGCCGAGTTTTCAGCTAGTAATTTCAAATGTTCAAATGTTTGTAAAGTCTATGGGACTTAACTACGGGGCTATCAGTCCCTAAACTTACAAACTACTTATGAACTACTTACGAACTAGGACGGCACAAATATCCATGCCCGAGGGGGGATTCGAACCCCCGACCGTAGTGGCCGTGCGGACCGTGACTGGAGCGCCTTAGTCCCCTCGGCCACCGCGGCCGGCGCTAGTAATTTAATAAACCATGTTTAGGGTGGCATTATTTTATATTTTTAAATGCCTGTTTCGTGAAAACGACGTAAGGAGTATTTCTTATGAATTATTTAACGAATTTTCCCAGCATTTTTAATGAACAACGCTGAACCGCGTCCCAGTTTCTACATGTTAATCGTAAATATGGCAATACAAATTTTACATTGAACTTCATAACTAAGATTTCTGATCATGTATTGAAGGCTTTCAAGGCCGGATGTCATAGCTGCTGATAGATCTTCCGGGTGATAAGGCCGTGGTCCATAAAACTTTAAAGTTCTCCCTGAAATTTCGTCCAGAAATAGGGAGACCTCCGAATAGATCCGGTGCAGCTCTGGACGAAACGTCAGGGAAAACTTCAGTTTGATGGAGCACGGGGCAAGAAAGATTTCTGTCATCGGGAAAAGTACGTTTTTCATTTAAGTAAAAAAGTAGTTCATTTGCTTTTACACATAGTAGCTCACGTTCTGCAAATTAGTAACACACCACCTTCACTGTCAATAACTAGATTAACCAAATGTCGCCTGTCTTAAATGTTCATAGAACTCCGTAAACAGTGCCAACAGGTTGTTGCACAACGGCCGAACCAGCACTGATCACAATAAATGGCACAAATACTAAGGTTTTCAATTTAGGAAGACAGTAGATGAAAATACGAATCGAATTTGTAGGGATGTGAGATGATCGTAATGACGCCGTAAATTGATTTTTAAATATTATTTATTTATTGCGCAAATAAGAGTTTTGTGACAATGGATATTGTGAACGCTCGTCTCTATCAGTGTAGAGGTACAGTTCTCTCTAAAGAATCAGGCACTGAGCTTTCGCGACTAGACTTTTTGTTGTTGTCAATACAACACATTGAAGATAACTAAACGAGCGCGTCTGTTTACTTCTGCCCGCTCGAGTAATAGCACAGTCTAAACTATACAGTAGCGACACTCACTGCCGTGAAAATTGTGACCAACTGACAGTTGTAACTACACTAGCGCTCCTAGCGGTGGGCAAGCAGCCGAAGGAGTAATGTTTATTATTATTATTGTACGTTATTAACGAAACAGTTACTACAAGTTTTGGGTTACAAGCATTAGTAAAATATCAAGAGACATATATAATCGAGAAATTAATATAAACATAGCCGAATTTTACTGAGTCAATGTTTTAAAGAGCAACTTCGTCAAGAAACAAATACTTTTGAATATGTGTTTATTTGCAGCTTATTCCATTGATAGTAAGTAGAATTTAAACAAGACAAACATAAATTTCTATTATAGCCTGCTTCTTATTATCACAGGCAATGTTTTACGCTAATCAATTAGGTATGGAGTCTAATGATTCGCATGTTTTTACACGTCACTCGTCTTCCTCATACACGTATATGCTTTTGAGTATAATTGTTTTAACTTAAAAAGCCTACGTCTTGAAGATTCTCGACATTTGTGGTTCAGCTATAGCAACCAGTGGCGTAACTATGGGAGGGGAACCCGAAAGAGAGAGAGAGAGAGAGAGAGAGAGAGAGAGAGAGAGAGAGAGAGAGAGAGGAAAGAAATCGTATAACAGCAATCTGGAAAAGGTAAAGATTGGAAACTTGGGGTGTTTTACCATAAGCTTTCACTGAATGGGAGTGAATGAGTTTCTTCAATGGGAGTGGTAGATGGTAGTCTGTCTGGAAACTGACTAAAATTTTGCTCGTCAAGCAGATCTATCCTCCCCCCCCCCCCCCCAAAAGCCAGGTCCTAGTTACGCCACTGACAGCAACAATGGTGAAATTGGTTTTTTCTTTGTTGGTAAACTGAGTGATTGCTTTTGCCGTTTTATTGCCACGTCTATGACTTCTTTCTTCAGCTACAGCTGTTGTGGCTGATTTGGTACGTTAAATACTGCTGTTATTGTATTCTACATACGTTTCCTACGTTTCATACGCACCGGTTTTAATGGAATTATAGTCAAGAAATTTGAACGTTAGTAAGTAGAAAAGTAACCTCCTTCTGCCAAAACTATCCTGTAATGTACCGTTTCATAGCTTGTGAGGGATCTTAGTAAACCTAATAAAGTCAAATGTGGAGTTATTATTAAGTTATACCATTTTTATGGCACTAAATACGTTCCATAATGAAAAAGTATGTTAAAACCAATATAAACAATACTATTCTCACTCGTCCAATATCGTAATCAGAAATGTAGCTTGCCGACCGCTTGGAGCGCTGCTTTTGCGGTGTATAACAAAGATCAGTGGGAATGTGGTGACTGTATTTATTAGACTGCGGTATTAACGCGTGGCCTACGAGAAAGAAAGGCTCCAGCGCAGTCGTCATGTCACGTAAGCAAGGTAGTTCGGAGCCGGCGCGATCGCAGTGGCTGGTCGCTATGACGCAGTGGGCAGTGCCCCAGCGGCCGGCCAATCGGCTAGCGACAACCCCACCTCGATACAAGGCCTGTGCGCTGCCTGCCATGAGCAGTCATAACACAAGCAAACTGTCTTACGTAGAGTTGGGATGAGTTGGGGAGTACGTACACGTTGCACACTGTGTTTTAGAATATCCTTAACATTATTTATGTGATTCACAGAAAATCTCTTTTGGTATAAGATATTTATGAACTTCAGTAAGATATCTTACCGATATTGGAATCGGACGATTAATATTAGGCATTTTGCCCCAAAGCGGCAAAAATCTGCAGGGAGAATTACATAGATAACAAGAAAAATATTCTGAAACACAGTGTGCAACGCGTACGTATTCCCAAACTCAGCACAACGCTACGTAAGACAAATAGTTTGCTTGTGTTATGACTACTCTGGCCAGGCAGCGCAGAGGCCTCGTATCTAGGTGACGTTGCTAGCGATCTAAGGGACGTAACTATTGTCATTATCAGTCCCTACGCTTACAAACTACTTAAACTAACTTAACCTAACCTAAGGAGAACACACACACACACACACACACACACACACACACACATGCCCGAGGGAGGATTCCAACTACCTTGCTTACGTGGCATGACGACTGCGCTGGGGCCTGTCTTTCTCGTAGGCCTCGGTACTAGCGTGTGTGACGTCAGCATGCCCCACCAGCGCGGCTCCGAGCTGAGGCAGTGAGCGCTCGCGTGCGCTCCTGCTCGCGGAGCTGCCTGTTGGAACAGCCTGCCTTAGGTGATGTGTAAGTTTAGCGATTGATGACTCTAGAATCGCAACACGGATTTAGAAAATATCGTTCATACGAAACACAACTAGGTCTTTATTCACACGAAGTGATGGGTGCTATCGACTAGGGTTCGCAAATCGATTCCGTATTTCTTGATTTCCAGAAAGCTTTTGACACCCGTACCTCACAAACGGCTTTTAATCAAATTACGTGGTTATGGTATATCGCCCCAAATTTGCGATTGGATTGGGCATTTCTTGTCAGAGAGGACACAGCTCGTAGTAATCGATGGTAAGGCATCGACTAAAACAGAGGTGATATCGGGCGTTCTACAGGGTAGTGTTATAGGTCCACAGCTGTTCCTTATTTACATAAACGATTTACGGGAAAATCTAAGTAGCTCTCTTAGGTTGTTTGCAGATGACGCCGTCATTTACCGTCTAGTAAAATCATCTGAAGATCAAAACCAACTGCAGAACGATCTGTATAAGATATCAGTATGGTGTAAAACTTGGCAATTGACTCTAAATAATGAGAAGTATAAAGTCGTCCACATGAGTACGAAAAGAAATCCCTTAAACTTTGTTTACGAGATAAATCAATCAAACGTGAAGGCGGTAAACTCCACAAAATACCTAGGAATTACTATTACATCAGACATAAACTGGAAAGTACATGTAGATAATGTGGGAAAGGCGAACCAGTGACTGCGTTTTATTGGCAGAACCCTTAAAACAAGCAACAGAACTACAAAAGAAACTGCATACACTACCCTTTTCTATCATTTTTGGAGTATTGCAGCCCAGTGAGGAATCCTTATCAGGTGGGTTTGACGGATGACATAGAAAGAGTCCAAAGAAGGGCAGCTCGTTTCATATCGTCACGATACAGGGGAGACATCGTTACGGAAATGATGCAGGATCTGGGATGGGAATCATTACAACAACGGCGCTTATCGCTGCGGCGTGGGCTACTTGCGAAACTCCAATCGCCAACATTCTCCTCCGAATGCGAAAATATATTGTTGACTCCCACTTACATCTACATCTACATAGATACTCTGCAAATCACATTCAAGTGCCTGGCAGAGGGTTCATTAACCACTTTCATAACTTTTCTCTACCGTTCCATTCTCTAATAGCGCGCGGGAAGAAAGAACACCTAAATCGTTCCGTTTTCGATCTGATTTCTCTTATTTTATTGGGATGGTCATGTCTCCCTAGGTAGGTGGGTGTTAGCAAAATATTTTCACATTCAGAACTAAAAGTCGGTGATTGAAACTTCACAAACAGATCACGCCGCAATGAATAACGTCTTTCTTTTAATAATTTCCACCCCAATTTGTGCAACATTTCCGTGACGCATCCCCCCCCCCGTAACGTGATAGAACAAAACGAGCTGCCCTTCTCTGAACCTTCTCAATGTCTTCCGTCAGTTCCACAAGGGGCAACAGTACACCAGGAGAGGACGCACAAGTGTGATGTAGGAAGTCTCTTTGGTGGAGCTGGTGCATCTTCGAAGCGTTCTGCCAATGAAACGTAACCTTTGGTTCGCCTTCCCCACAATATTTTCCATGTGTTCTCTCCAGTCTAAGTTGTTCGTAATTGTAACTCCTAGGTATTTGATAGAATTTACGACCTTAAGGTTTGACTGATTTATCGCGTAACTGAAGTTCAGCGGATTTCTTTTAATGGTGATGTGTATTACTTCACACTTTTCTTTATTTAGTGTCAATTGCCAATTTTCGCACCATGCAAAATTTCATCAATATCGGAACAAAACTATAGATTTCTATGCATTAGAAGCGCAGGGTCACATTGAGAAACGCACTTTGTTGTTCACAAATATTCCAGTT
Organism: Locusta migratoria; assembly: GCA_026315105.1. Lineage (NCBI taxonomy): Eukaryota > Metazoa > Arthropoda > Insecta > Orthoptera > Acrididae > Locusta > Locusta migratoria. Next base: position 74,023,806 of record CM048755.1, on the reverse strand, counting down.
TTATTTCATACTACCCTTGTTCTGAGGGAAAAAAAAAAAAAAAAAAAAAAAAAAAAAAAAAAAAAAAAAAAAAAAAAAAGATCTGTGAAATCGGTCTAGTCGTTGCTCAAGTTATGGCGCGACCGAGGTATTTAGGAATCCATTTTTATATTGCAAAGTCCCTCCCCATGCACCGTATGAAAATTAAGGTAGACGGTGACCTTTCTCTTGATTTGAAGGTCAAGCGTGCGAAAGTTCGTGAAAATCGGAATGAAACTTTAGATTTCGTGAGTCTGTGGGAGAAGTATTCTTCGCCATGCACCTATCGCAAAATAACTTCTTAGCTGACGTTTTCTACCTATAAACTATATTCCTGCCAAATTTCAGCTTCATAGGTGAAGTAATTTACGAGATTTCATGTTTAGTTAGCCAGTGAGTGTGCTTTCGCTTTTATATAGATAAAGATTAAGAAAGCAGATTGCTTAATTTTGGATGCAAGAGAATTAAGAGTGATTTGCAGACAAAAATAAATAGTAACATGTAAATCTGTAATGCTAACTTTATTTAATACAAGTTCATGCCTGATGTGACATTTTTACGGCATCTATAGCGAAACTGTTGTGAGCGGTACACTTATTTTCGTTTCATCATTTTGTGGGGGGAGGGGGGAGGAGGTTCAGTTACAAAACGCTTCATAAACGTCCGAAATTACATGCAAACTTTTTTGCAGGCCCCTAACTACTCCCATTTTCCAATAATTGACGCATAAATCTGGGTATTCTCACGTGGTGGCCTCTCATTATTTCTGACGCCATATCTCCTGAGCTATGTGTCGTTCTCTTTTGTTTTTGGTTCGGAAACCTTTGTGGACGTACGGTGAACAGTTCACCAAAGTTTGATTGCAGTCTAATGATTGGTTTATGAATACATAGGGGACATACAGTCAAACATGCATACAGGGTGTTTCACTAAGTGTGTTTGCCTCTGTAACTTATAAAATAATAGGTGACGGGAAATTTTAATGCGGTAGGTCAACACAAGAAATGTTACACTCTCTGCGGAGCTATGAACATAGTTTATTGTATCATTTTCCAAAGAGTTACACCACAAAGATATAATTTTTTAAATGGAACAATCGTTTTTTCTATCGTGTATTGGGTTCGTTTAAGCTAGCTGCGTCCAAATAAATTAAAACTACATTCCTTTCACTTTTAGTTTGGGAGCTAAAACCCTTCAAAGTTCCGGGGGCGGAGGCTGCGATAGCGTAGCTGACTGGCCGAGTGGCTATCCCCTGGGGCACGGCCCACTGTCTCATGACCACCAGCCAGTGAGCTACGCTGTCGTAGCCTCCGCCCCCTAAACTTTGAAGGGTTGTAGCTCCCAAAATAACAGTGATAGGAATGTAGTTTAAATTGATTTGGACGCAGCTGGTTTCAACGAATCCAATGCACGATAGAAAAAAACTATTGTTCCATTTAAAAAAATATATCTTTGTGGTGTAACTGTTTGGAAAATGATACAATAAACTATGTACATAGCTCCGCAGAAAGTGTAACATTTCTTGTGTTGACCTACATCTACATCTACATACATACTCCGCAATTCACCGTAAGGTGCGTGGCGGAGGGTACACTGTACCACTACTAGGCATTTCCTTTCCTATTCCACTCCCAAATTGGACGAGGAAAAAAAGAATGCCTATATGCCTCCGTACGAGCCCTAATTTCTCTTATCTTGTCTTTGTGATCTTTACGCGAAATGTAAGTAGGCGGCAGCAAGATCGTCCTACACTCAGCTTCAAATTCCGGCCCTCTAAATTTACTTAACAGAAATTCACGAAAAGAACGTCGTCTTTCTTCCAGCGATCCCCAATTGAGTTGCCGGAGCATTTCCGTGACACTCGCGCATTGGTCGAACCTACCGGTAACAAATCTAGCTGCTCGTCTCTGAACCGCCTCTATGTCTTCCTTTAAACTGATCTGCTGCGGGTGCCAAACACTTGAGCAATACTCAAGACGTGATCGTACAAGCGTTTTATACGCGGTCTCCTTTACAGGTGAAGCATTAAAATTTCCCGTCACCTATTATTTTATAAATTACAGAGGCAAACAGAATTAGTGAAACACCCTGTATATATATAGTTATAAAATCAAATCGTTGATGTTCAGGATCACAGAGGTTTTACATTGATTATAACAAAGAAAGACATGATATTAGCCAAGAATATTGAGCTGATGTCAAGTGTCGCGTGGACTGCATCACTTGCTCAGACGCTGGCCAACGCGACAGCAGCTCACGGCCGAGAAGCGGAGCATGTGAGAGCTCCCTAGCTCACGGGCGAGCGCGCGAGCTGGAACAGCCTGGACGTGAACGGGCTGCATATTCAGACCGTGCTTTCATACCGGTCACATTGCTCTTGATCTACAATGCGGAGGAGTTGTGTTTGCCGGCCGCGGTGGCCGAGGGGAGTGAGGCGCTCCAGTCACGGTCTGCACGGCCACTACGGTCGGGGGTTCGAATCCCCCCTAGGGCATGGATATTTGTGCCGTCTTCAGTAATTGCTAGTTTGTAAGTTGAGGGACTGATGACCCCGTAATTAAGTCCCATAAGCTATACAAACATTTGATTTGATACTGAAATAATGAGTAATTGAAGTGCGACCCTCAGTTCTGGAAAAACATCTCTCCATACGTCGCGATTTTGTACTAACAATGAATTACATTAACTCTACATCTACATCTACATAGATACTCTGCAAATCACATTCAAGTGCCTGGCAGAGGGTTTATTAACCACTTTCATAGCTTTTCTCTACCGTTCCATTCTCTAAAGGCGCGCGGGAAGAAAGAACACCTAAATCGTTCCGTTTTCGATCTGATTTCTCTTATTTTATTGGGATGGTCATGTCTCCCTAGCAAAATATTTTCACATTAAGAACTAAAAGTCGGTGATTGAAACTTCGCAAACAGATCACGCCGCAATGAATAACGTCTTTCTTTTAATGATTTCCGCCCCAATTCGTGCAACATTTCCGTGACGCTTTCCCCCCCGTAACGTGACAGAACAAAACGAGCTGCCCTTCTCTGACCCTTCTCAATGTCTTCCGTCAGTCCCACCTGCTGAGGGTCCCACAAGGGGCAACAGTACTCCAGGAGAGGACGCACAATTGTGATGTAGGCAGTCTCTTTGGTGGAGCTGGTGCATCTTCGAAGCGTTCTGCCGATGAAACGTAACCTTTGATTCGCCTTCCCCACAATATTTTCTTTGTGTTCTCTCCAGCCAAAGTTGTTCGTAATTGTAACTCCTAGGTATTTGGTAGAATCTACGACCTTAAGGTTTGACTGATTTATCGCGTAATTGAAGTTCAGCCGATTTCTTTTAGTGGTCATGTGTATTACTTCACACTTTTCTTTATTTAGTGTCAATTGCCAATTTTCGCACCATGCAGAAATTTTGTCTAAATCGCTTTGCAGTTGCTTTTGATCCTCTGTTGACTTCACTAACCGATAAACGACAGCATCATCCGCGAACAATCTAAGTGAGCTGTTCAGATTGTCTCCTAAATCGTTTATAAACTCGAGGAAGAGTAGGGGACCTATAACGCTTCCCTGTGGAACTCAAGCTGTAATAGCAAATTTATTGAACTATCTTATATACGAGGTACGTCCAGAACGTAAGTTCCGTTTGGTTATATAAAACAAACGTGTACAGATACAGAAAAAATATTTATTGTACAAAAATCTACAACTGTTAAACTACTTTTCTACATAGCTGCCGAAATTTTGTAGGCACTTGTCATAGCGTGGCACAAGTTTCTGTATGCCTTCTTCATAGAAGGTTGCCGCCTGTGTATTGAGCCATGTGGTAGCATGTTCTTTCAGCTCGTCATCATCGCTGAAATATTGACCACGAAGGACAGATTTTTAGGTGTAAGAAAGGTGAAAAGTGGCTAGGAGCGAGGCCCGGGCTGTACGGATGATGATCAAACACGTCCCAGTGAAATTCCCGTAAGAGTTGTTTGGTCACATTCGCCACTTGAGGTAAGACACTATCGTGGAAACAAACACCACCTTTTGATGGAAATCCTCTTCTTACACCTAAAATTTGTCCTGTCAACACTTCAATGATCACGAGCTGAAAGAACATGCTACCACATGGCTCAATACACAGGCGGCATACAGAAACTTGTGCCACGCTATGACAAGTGCCTACAAAATTTCGGCAGCTATGTATAAAAGTAGTTTAACAGTTGTAGATTTTTGTACAATAAATATTTTTTCTGTGTCTGTACACGTTTGTTTTATATAACCATACTGAACTTACTTTCTGGACGTATCTCGTAGTTTAAGAATTATAATACACGTTCGCATTCTGAAACCTTTTTCTGGTGCATCGTCAGTCTAATAGTATTTAGATTGCCGGCCGCGGTGGCCGAGGGGACTAAGGCGCTCCAGTCACGGTCTTCACGGCCACTACGGTCGGGGGTTCGAATCCCCCCTCGGGCATGGATATTTGTGCCGTCCTAGTTCGTAAGTAGTTCATAGGTAGTTTGTAAGTTTAGGGACTGATAACCCCGTAGTTAAGTCCCATAGACTATACAAACATTTGAACTTTGAGTATTTAGATTGTGGCAGGCTGCTGTCAACATTCGTAGGAACACATTATGCCTCTTGTTTTGTAGTTTGGAGTATATCTGAGGAAACAGAAAAACCTTTATTATACTTCATTAGTATTTTGTCTAAAAATTACCGTTAAAATCATATACAGAATGACAAACATGTATCATTTCTGCATTGTAATAGGCATAATACAAGTATACTGTCCCATTCTTCAACTGGGAGAAATTTGCTGAACGTAGCTATAGCCATTATCTATATCTGTAAATGTGAATGTCTGTTCGGTGTACTTTTATCATTCTGAACCACAAGACATAAAGAGCTAAAAATTTGTACAGTTACTAACGTCTACTCGGGGAAGGCCTTAGGCAGGGTTTTACGGCGATCGGATAGCTATATATAATAATGTGAATGGCTGTTCGTTGTGCCGGCACTCCAGTCACGGTCTGCACGGCCACTACGGTCGGGGGTTCGAATCCCCCCTCGGGCATTGATATTTGTGCCGTCCTAGTTCGTAAGAAGTTCATAAGTAGTTTGTAAGTTTAGGGACTGATGACCCCGCAGTTAAGTCCCATAAGCTATTTAAACATTTTGTTCGTTGTTCGCTTATCACGTCCGAACGACGAGACGTATAGACTTAAATATTTGTACAGTTACTAATTTATACCTGAGGAAGGTTTTAGGCACGGTTTTATAGCGATCTGATAGATATTTAGTAATCTGAAGAATATAAAGCGAAATGCGGAACAATAATTACTCTTTGAAAATTATATTTACTTTTTGAAAATGGTTGTATTGGTTGCATTGTTGCTTGAGGATTGATAATGATAGAAGGGTGGAGTATATTGGGATGAAAAGTTATCGGTGTATATAAAATTCTACGTGTGTGTTTTAATATTTCGCTCTGCAGCGAAAATTACAGAACGCAAACGAATGGTCTATGTGTAATTGTTGTCCGAAATTTCCCGTTGTACACCATAGCCTATAGCTATAAGGGGGTGGAAGATATGTGGGTTGAAATTCGTCAAATTATAAAAAAAAAAAATAAAAAAAAAAAAAATCGGACTGAAGGGCAGCGATGACGTTGACTCTATAGCAAGGTGGTTACATACAGCGAAACGTGATACCACAGACCATATCTTTGGTCTATGCGTGCTACAATGTCTTCAGGTCTTTCTCTCTAAGAATAAGCACACGAATAAGGAAATATAAGAATAAATAAATAAAGCAGTAAAATGGAAATTTCTTTTAATACAAATAACGTAGTTTATCAGAATGCCCTAAAATGAAATTAAAATGAATTTGGACATTACTCTCACCATACGTGTTGAGATATTGCAACACAGTCTATAAGGAATAATGTGTGTATTATTTATTGTAAATCATTACGCCCTTCACATAATTTTATTTTTTTATTTGAATGTTGATCAAAAAGTTTTTTTTTCTAAAGAAGGTATTGTATTTCATTTCATCCTTCAAAACCAGTCTCATAGCACACTAGTGAAAGATAGCTAATCTATCATAATCAACCAACACGCGAGCGGAGCCGCGGGTTTAAGCTAGTGAATATATATGTACCTAATGTTCTAAAAATGTAGTCTCGAGAAAATGAGAAAAGAATGTTCACAGTGATTTTGACTCAGCCTATGCCTCTTTCAGAACATTCCAGTGCCATAATCCTGCTGGCCAGCGGCTTCTTTAACCTCTGCAGACTTTTTCTGGAGTCTTTTCCTTCCTCTGGACTCTTTACTGGTGGCTTCCGCCGCCATTTCAGCTGCGATTACTCGCTGACGATCTATGGAAGTCAGAGAAGCTATCATATTATTTCCTGGTTGGATGCCTAATTTGACGATTACTTTTGTCCTGCTAATGACACCATAATTGAAACAGACAACAGCACCCATCGCACCTATTTTGAATACTGTCCATCCAACAAACACTGTTTTTGGTACTCGTTGCCACCCACAGCTGTTGATACTCTCATTAAGATTTTGTGTACGGCCATGTAGACATTTGCTAAGTAATTTATCTGCGAGTCCCTGTATATTGTCTATTTGTTTCCATGACTGTGGCAGGAATGGAATGTTTATAGCGATAATCTTTGCCTGTAGCATCAGCGTGGCCCGTGTGCACACATTTGTCAAAGAGCGTTTAAGAATATAATAATAACTATTTAAAAGTAAATGAACAATACATTTTTGGAAACTGGAGAAATTTGTCTTTCAGATGAGGATTATTTATTTATTTATATCATTTCCCCGTCCAGTTCCCCTTAAACTAACTTCAACCAATGTATAAATGCATAGTTTCGCGACGAGTTTTTCTGAAATTACAGTATACCAGCACAATACAATATTAGCGGCATCCATTGCTTGGAACCAGAACAGCACAGCAACGGAAAGTTAGGTTTTGAATTATTTCATTTTTTAAGAAGGTGGAACACTACTTATGTTGAACATGACACTGGGCAAACAATATAGCTAATTGGTACTTGTATCTGATAACTGACTTTCTTTATCTTACTTTCAGGGCGATCGAAAACTTTTAAGCGCTAGTGTGCTTTTAACTTGACAAGACACTTTACCGTGTGTACCGGAGGGTACTGCTGTGCTAATACTAATTCTTCCTCTTCGTGCCCCAGTCGCGAGTGGTTCTCAGGGAAAAAGGCCTCCGCGTGGGCTGTGACATCTCTTAGTTTATCTGCACGGTCTTTTCTCAACGTATATGTGGTAAGAAGCCACAACACAGGGTGTTTCAGTAATATCGTGTAAAAATTTAACAGGAGGTAGAGGATGTAACACTGAACAATTTGACGTAGGAAACCGGGGCTCTGAGAAGGCGGCTTAAGGAGACAATAGGAATACACCAGTGGCTTACAATCTTTATTTAGACCAGGGACCACTTGTTCAATAATTGTCACCCCATATATATTTTTACGTGACGACCGTGTATGGTCCAGTACTTCAACGCAGATGCGATAATGACGTTTGACCTCGTCTGGGAATCCGAAATGGCGAGCATAAGAGGGCATGGACGCTGGGAGCGCTACAGCCGTACTGGCTAATGAGCGACTTTGAATTTGAAATGGACGGGGGGGGGGGGGGGGGGGGGGGCGAGCGCGTGTAGCCAAGAGGTAAACGCGACCGCTAGACCGAAGCGGGAGACACGGATTCTAATGCCAGCCCGACTCAAATTATCACTTGTCGCCATTGAATTATTTCAGTGCCCTGGTACAACTGAAGTTATTCCTTACCTCACCTTCCCTTCTCTATTCCTCTCGTTAAATGAGAAAATGCCTTAACGCTGGCGCTATGATTAGTAAACAGAAATGGAGCACGAGGCCTCCGTCTGATGAACCAGTTAATTCAGAAGGTGCAGCGCCTCGCTTTATTCTTTTCTTTATCAATTATAAGGCTCGTTCGAAGAGCTGCTTCCGTGCTACCTCGCATACGCAGAGCGCAAACGTAGCTCTTGATGAGCGTCTAGCCTCTACTCTGGCTACTTCAGTGGTGCGCATTATTGTAACCTTTCTGACAGAAAATTATTAATCCAGCCGCAAGACTGCGACAATACTCAATAGACACATAATACGATTAGAAGCCACTTGTGAGGACCTATTCAAATGACTTGTGTGAATACAGAAATAAGAAATCAACTTTACATTCACTGTCTATAGTAGTTATTAGTTTGCGTGAATAGTCAGTTCTGGTTCACAAGAACGATACTTTCTGAAATCGTGCTGATTATGTGTCAAAAGAGCATTTTTTTCGAGGTAATTCACAAAGTTAAAACACAACATATGTGCCACAATTCCACAGCAAATTGATTCCATTGACATGGCTTTATATTTAAGGGGACTACATCTATTTTATTTCCTTTGTATCGGCGTGAAATGTGCAAATTTACAGTCCTTGGTTACGAGTCTTTCGTTGAGGGTGTGGTTGTATGTGGTTGCTACATATGGAGCTATAAGGTGCGTCTGAAAAGTTCTGTGATCAAAATAAAGAGGAAAAACCCTTTTCTGGTCTACAAAGTAATTGCTAATGGCTGCAATATACTTCTAAAGCTGATGGAAAGCGTCAGCGAGCGCTTCTTGTGGAATCGCCTGGGGCTCCGTTGTCTCGCGTAACTTCTGCCAAGCGTTAAGCCTTCCAGGGTTAATTCAAAGTGGAGGAAGTAAAAGACGTCTGCCGGCGCCAATTCTGCAAATTAACGGAGGCGCTAAAGAACAGACACCTTGCGTTGAGCGACAAAGATGAAAACACAGACTCACGGTTTTCCAACAGCGCCAGTGCGAACGATTCCACAAGAAGTATTTTCTCGCAATTTGCAACATCTTTACAACCGATATTACAGATTTCATAAAACGCATTTTAAAGCCATCGACAGCTTTATCAAAGCCTTAAGTACCTACTACTTTCAGTCATCGACCATTATCTCCGGATAGGAGGTGTAAATCAGTTCAGGAAAATACATTGTATCTGGCTGTCAACGACAACAGTCCATTGCAATGTAAATATTAAATGTACCATACGTAACATCATATAAAATACAATATGACTAACTCCATCAAACGTATATGTATGAATCAGAAAGACGAAGTACCAGTGTACAGTCTACAGAATCCATGGATTTTATTAGTCGTTCATAGATGAAACTATGCACACTTTCAACACTCACATTTCATCTTTACCCTTCATACATACTAAAAAAAATGTTCAAATGTTTGTAGAGCTTAAGGGACTTAACTACGGGGTCATCAGTCCCTAAACCTACATCTACATCTACATACATACTCCGCAATTCACCGTAAGGTGCGTGGCAGAGGGTACACTGTACCACTACTAGGCATTTCCTTTCCTATTCCACTCCCAAATAGAACGAGGAAAAAAAGAATGCCTATATGCCTCCGTACGAGCCCTGATTTCTCTTATCTTGTCTTTGTGATCTTTACGCGAAATGTAAGTAGGCGGCAGCAAGATCGTACTACACTCAGAACTGAAATTCACGAAAAGAACGTCGTCTTTCTTCCAGCGATCCCCAATTGAGTTGCCGGAGCATTTCCGTGACACTCGCGTATTGGTCGAACCTACCGGTAACAAATCTAGCTGCTCGTCTCTGAACCGCCTCTATGTCTTCCTTTAAACTGATTTGCTGCGGGTCCCAAACACTTGAGCAATACTCAAGACGTGGTCGTACAAGCGTTTTATACGCGGTCTCCTTTACAGGTGAAGTACATCTTCCCAAAATTCTCCCAATAAACCGAAGTCGGCTGTCCGCCCTACTCACAACTGTCCTTACATGCTCGTTCCATTTCATATCGCTCTGCAATGTTACACCTAGATATTTGAACGACGCGACAGCATCAAGAAGCTCACTACTTATGCTGTATTCGAACATTATGGGATTGTTTTTTCTACTCATGCGCATCACCTTACATTTTTCCACATTGAGAACTAGCTGCCAATCTTCGAACCAACTAGAAATTTTGTCTAAGTCATCCTGTATGCTATTACAGTCAGTTACAGACGACACCCTCCCATACACCACAGCATCATCAGCAAACAGCCACAAACTACTTATGAACTACCTTATGCTAAAGACGGCACAAACATCCATGCCCGAAGGGGGATTCGAACCCCCGACGGGCAACGGGCCTCGTGCATCGTAGTATAGCGCCTCAATGCGCTCGGCCGCTCCGCCGCGGCTCATACATACTCGTTTACTGGAGTTTTTCATACTGTATTTTATATGATGTTACATATGGTACATCTTGGTCTTTACATTGCAATAGGACTATTACTGTTTCCAGCCAGATACAACTTTATACGATGTATTTTCCTGAACTGTTTTACACCTTTCGTCTAGTGATGATGGCCAATGAATGAAACTAGTCGATACTCAAGAGTTTAAGAAAACAGCCGATGGTTTTAAAATGCATTTTGTTAAATATTTGACGGCTATCTATTAACACTCATCATACCAAAACATTGATGTATCAAATGTGTTGTAGGTAATCGTACGGCCATATGGTAGGTAAGATACGAGCATATAGAATAGGTTCACAAATTTGAGACTGGCTGGAAGACTTCGTAAGTAATAGAACGCAGTACGTTGTTCTCGACGGCGAGTGTTCATCCGAGACGATTGTATCGTCAGGCGTGCCCCAGGGGAGTGTGATAGGACCTCTATTATTTTCTATCTATATAAATGATCTGATGGACAGAGTAACTTGTAATTTGCGGCTGTTTGCTGATGATGCTGTGGTGTATGGGAGGGTATCGTTTTTAATTGCCTGTAATATCATACAGGATGACTTAGACAAAATTTCTAGTTGGTGTGAAGAATGGCATAGCTCTCAATGTAGAAAAATGTAAGATGGTGCACATGAGTAGGAAAAACAATCCCATAGTGTTCGAATACAGTATTAGTAGTGACCATCTTGATGCAGTCGCATCATTCAAATATCTAAGCGTAAAAATTGCAGAGCGATATGAAATAGAACGAACATGTAAAGACAGTTGTGAGTAAGGCGGATAGCCGACTTCGATTTATTGGGAGAATTTTGGGAAGATGTACTTCATCTGTAAAGAAAACCGCGTATAAACCGCTTATACGACCACATCTTGAGTATTACTCAAGTGTTTGGAACCTGAAGCAGATCAGTTTAAAGGAAGACATGGAAGCAGTTCAAAGGCGAGCAGCTAGGTTCGTTACTGGTAGTTTCGACCAAGTGTCACAGAAATGCTCCGGGCACTCAATTGGGAATCGCTGGAGGAAAGACGATGATATTTTCGAGAAATTCTGCTGAGGAAATTTAGAGGGCCTGAATTTGAAACTGACTGTAGAATGATCTTCTTGCCGCCTACTTAATTTCCCGTAAAGATCACAAAGACAAAATAAGAGAAATTAGGGCTCGTACAGAGGCGTGTAGACATTCTTTTTTTTCCTAGTTCTATTTGGGAGTGGAATAGAAAAGGAAATGCCTAGTAATAGTACAGCGTGCCCTCCGCCCCGCACTTAACGGTGGATTGCGGAGTATATATAAGTAGATGTAGAATGGTGATTACTTTAAAGGCCAGTAGAAATATTTCTTGGTAACTTTTATTTCTTTATTTTCTGAGAGCATTTAAGACGCATCTTAACATTATACAGCTTTCTAGGAAAGGAACCTAATACACATTATGGATCAGAAAACTTGTTTTTATTAAGTAACTTTAGTTGTTTCGTTACACCGAGAGTACCTTTTCCCAAGTCACTCATGCTGTCAGTTACTCTTGATTCGAATTCTGGAATATATTTTCTGCGCCTTCCTTGGTGAAGAAATGATGGAAAACCGTGTTTAGTAACTGCGCTTCGGTGGTGTTGTCATTGGTATTGTGTACTAAAGGTATTAATTGTATCTTGCCGATTGTGTACCTCAGTCTCTTTGAAGTTTGTGTCATATTTCGAGACAGAGTTTCGTCGTTGCATTGAGCATCTGTAAAATTTCGAGCTTCCGAAAAATCTTTGATATTTTGCTTTTCTTTAGTTTTGCACGCTTTTCTTTTTGCTTCTACAACAGTGTCCCTGGCTTGCTTTGAATGCCAATGGGGATTCTTTCCATCTTTTATTAATATATTTGGTATTATTCCCTCAGATACCGCTAATACTATTCTTCGATTTTAAACCACGTTTGATTTACTCGCACATAGTTAGTTCGGAGTAGAGACTGTTTCTGAGGAAGGCGCTAAGTGAATTTTTATCTGTCTTCTTTTTAATAGAAAAATCTTGCGTTTATATTTTGTTGATTTGGATGGCACTGTGATGTACACACAGCCACGTATCTGGGCGGAAGGTTACATGTCTCTCGCACATCTGTAATCTGTCGGGGGATTCACATGTCAGTGAAGAGAGAAGAATTCGTTTTCGAGCAGAAAAGGTATTTGTCATTCAAGAAGTCACGGCGATACCTTGAGAAGTTATTGTGACTATTGGCTGAAAGAAAAGATATTACGCTATAACTTTGAAATAATTTTACAATATCAATTATATCTGTCACATTTGAACATGACTATATGACCTTTGGAGGATATTGACAATACAGTATTTCGTGACTGTACGTGGGGAACTTTGTACGAAACATAGTATTTCCTTATAGCAAAAGACTGCTGTACGAGAGAGAAAAAAAAATAACTTGGAAGTACTTTGGCAATATGCTTTTTATCAGTTATGTTTCGGTCAGAACTATATAACTTTTGAAGTATATTGAAGTGTATAATAACTGACATTTCTCGCCCCATTGATCCATCTCTTTCGACGATATTAAAAATATGCATGCTCCCCGGTATGTCAGTAAAGGAGCCTTTGTTGCAGCATCAGACAGTTTCTACTTGAATGACATAGAGTAAATCAGAATGAATACCGCCTAGAGCAGTGTATCCCAAATTGTGGGTTCCGTCATCTTTTTATGTGGGTCGCCAGACGACTTTAAAACATCAAAATCAAATATCTTACGGACTAAAAAAAAGTGAAAGTGTTTTTATAAGAATTATTAGTGTTTTACTCAACAAAAAAAGTTACAATTAAGTTGCGTCGCTTATTATATTTATAACAGATACGGAATAATATTTAAAGTTGAAAGTTTTTATGAACTAATACTTTCACGCTAGTCCCTGTGAAATTTGTTAGTTTGTTTATGTAGGAGTATTTCTTAAAACTAATTCCTGTTTTAGTAGTTACTTTTCAAGAATACCTTATGAACTGTTATGGGTAAGAAGCCGTTTGTAGAGGAAATCCTTAAAACGCTAAAACTATCTGCATTTGAGGAAAGCTCTCTGATGGAACTAACATGTGATTATCCTTTGAAAGCTTTCTATAAAGGCTCAACCATAATCTGATTTTAAGTTAGAAAAGGGATATTATCAAATGCTTGCAAATATAGCTTTGAAGAAATTAGTGGAATTATACGAACGTGCATTTTCTATTTTTATAAATAAATGTGAGAAAAACTGCGTACAAAACAATTTACGCCCTATAACCAACAATCTCTAAACTAGAAACGGAAAGTATTAATAATACCAAGAGTGAACAGTTTAACAAATCTCACTCTTAAGTAAAGCAAATTTATTATTGGAGTAAATAGTGGGCTTTTTGTCCTTTAAAATATATACTGGGTTGCGAAAAATCTTCTAGAAAGATTGTGGGCCCTATTAGAAAAAAAAAGCTGTATCCACTGCTCTAGAGTGCTTTTTTTTGTCAACGGACCGGGCTGAGTATACTCTAGGTATCATTCAGGTAATACGAACTGCATAGTCGTGATAGAGTTCCAAATCCTCTCAGAACATACGCTATAACCTTATGTTTACGACGTCTACTTTCCACTTGCATGTCTTTCAAGGCTAGAACGTAAATCTCACGAGACTGCAAGAGAATCTTCTAACTAGAAGCTAGAATAACTGAAATCAGCGACAGATAAAGAAATCTGATTCACCATTTCCGTGAAGCGCCCGAAATGGAGTTTAGTCGACTGATGTATATGTTGAGTCATGACATACGATAAGATCTGTAACTGCAAATGCCACCGTCTTCAAAATTTTGTTTGTGAGCAGTATGATATAAAAGTGCCTTCTATGAGTGTTGTAAAAAAAAAGGCTGTGCAATGGGTTTAGATAAACAGGTTACTTCAACCGCCGTGTTAATACTCACTATGCTGATTCATTTTTTAATCTCTCATGAATATTTGTATTCTTTTACCTTATTTCTGACATTTTAATATTTAAATTACAGCAAATGTTACTCATACATACGTTAGGCTCAATGAAAGGATACTAACGAAGTAATGGAAGGTATATTTAGTGGTTCCCGGCATCAGTAAATTTTTATGGCGCCGACGTCCAAAGCAGAGAGTCGAAGAATCCACAAATTTATTACGGAGAAAAACTAGTAACCGCAAGGAAAAGAGCACAAATGTCCATCAGAGCGGCTACAGCACGAAAAGCGAGGTGGCGTAGTTCTGCTTTCTCTTCTCTTTTGTAAGACTGAGAACCCCATGGTGTTCGTAACAAGCCTATATAGTACAGATAAGTATTTTTAGAAATACAGCGAAGTTTTTAAGATGGTGGCTATATTCAGTAAGCTTACAAAAACTATATCTAATAGGAGTGTATGTGCAAATCCTAGAAAATAGAACAGTTAGGGCCGGCCGCGGTGGCCGAGGGGACTGAGGCGCTCCAGTCACGGTCTGCACGGCCACTACGGTCGGGGGATCGAATCCCCCCTCGGGCATGGATATTTGTGCCGTCCTTAGTCTTAGTTAGTTCATAAGTAGTTTGTAAGTTTAGGGACTGATGACCCCGTAGTTAAGTCCCATAGACTATACAAACATTTGAAAATTTTTAAACAGTTAGGAAACACGGGTGAATAAATTATCGCTTTAGATATTGTGCACTTTAACGGAACCACATAATTCGAAATCGGTCTTATTATGGTAGTTAAATTACAGCTAGTGAAAAATGGAATACTTCCTGACTTTACGGGAGTGTAAAAATGAGGAAATTTCGGTATACGTTCAAGAAGAAAGATCCTAAACCTCTTCGACGTTGGACTAATGTAATACCAGATTAAATAAGTGAAACAGTTCGGAGAACACTGGACGTAGAAAGAACAGAACCTCTTGAAATGTGTTAATGTATGGTGTCTGTTCTTTCGGATATCTTTGGGACATTTTCAAACGAACAGACACCATACATGTAGCTGTATACATGATTAGATATGAAATTACATTTCCATTGCAGATGCATAAGAATTGTTCATTTCCTTGAGGGAGAACAGGTGAATGCTACGAACAAGAGGGAAAATGAACGGGGGACACCCAAACAGTAGTTTGTAGAATGTGAGAAAATGGGTTAGGTGCAAAGCGTGCACGGATGGCAGAAGAGCATAAGGCACTGCTCGCATAAACGTGAAATACGTGTTAAGAGTCCCAATCGCGTACAAATATTCAACTGTCGCCGCTGAATATATTTCAGCGCCCTAGAGTCACTAATGCCAGAAATTCCTCTTTCTCTATTAAAATATGTTCATGACAAAATTACATATACGTTTATGTGATTTCTTGGGCCGTGGTGGAGTAGCCGAGCGGTCTAAGGCGCCTCGCTGCGAAGCGCGCGGTTGCTCGCCGTTGGAGGTTCGAGTCCTCCCTGGGACATGGATGTGTGTGTTGTCCTTAGGTTAGTTTACCTTAGTTTAAGTAGTTTGTAAGCTACGGACTGATGGCCACGCAGTTTGGTCCGATAGATTTACAAACATTTGAACATTTTTATTTTTTTTATTTTTTGAGTAGTTGGCACCTAATGCATGGCTTTAAATAATGATCTTATGAACTTTACTTGCAAGAGAATTAATGCGTAGTTCGTGATTGTTATTGTTTCATACATCTTGTTCATACATATTTTATAAATAAACTTTCCTGTTTCTATCGTAGTCTGTTAGTATTGGCCACCGCATATAAATCGGTGATATTTAACACTTAATTTTATCAGATTTAATCTCTTTTGAAAATAAGTATACCAGTCTTGATGGATTTCTAAGAGTAAAATCTGATTCTGATATATTCATCACGCCTTCGAGTCAATATACAGAAAGTGTAAAACGTATTGGAACACTTCGTATTTGACTTCGAAGGTTAAGTGGAAAAAATTAATTATAATTACATTTCAGTTGTTTAAATAGATATTTCATCCCCATAGTCCCGTTTGGGAGAGTGACTGACTTTTCGGTCGAAAGGCAATGACGTTAAAGTTGGTAGAAATGTTATAAATGGGTGAATATCTACATCTACATCTACATAGATACTCTACAAATCACATTTAAGTGCCTGGCAGAGGGTTCATTAACCACTTTCATAACTTTTTTCTACCGTTCCATTCTCTAATAGCGCGCGGGAAGAAAGAACACCTAAATCGTTTTGTTTTCGATCTGATTTCTCTTATTTTATTGGGATGGTCATGTCTCCCTAAGTAGGTGGGTGCTAGCAAAATATTTTCACATTCAGAAGTAAAAGTCGGTGATTAAAACTTCGCAAACAGTTCACGCCGCAATGAATAACGTCTTTCTTTTAATGATTTCCACCCCAATTCGTGCAACATTTCCGTGACGCTCCCCCCCCCCCCCCCGTAACGTGATAGAACAAAACGAGCTGCCCTTCTCTGAATCTTCTCAATATCTTCAGTCAGTCCCACCTGCTGAGGGTCCCACAAGGGGCAACAGTACTCCAGGAGAGGACGCACAAGTGTGATGTAGGCAGTCTCTTTGGTGGAGCTGTTGCATCTTCGAAGCGTTCTGCCAATGAAACGTAACCTTTGATTCGCCTTCCCCACAGTATTTTCTATGTGTTCTCTCCAGTCAAAGTTGTTCGTAATTGTAACTCCTAGGTATTTGGTAGAATTTACGACCTTAAGGTTTGACTGATTTATCGCGTAATTGAAGTTCAGCGGATTTCTTTTAGTGGTCATGTGTATTACTTCACACTTTTCTTTATTTAGTGTCAATTGCCAATTTTTGCACCAAATAGATATTTTGTCTAAATCGCTTTGCAGTTGCTTTTGATCCTCTGTTGACATCACTAACCGATAAACGACAGCATCATCCGCGAACAGTCTAAGGGAGCTATTCAGATTGTCTCCTAAATCATTTATAAACACGAGGAAGAGTAGGGGACCTATAACGCTTCCCTGTGGAACGCCAGATATCACTCCTGTTTTACTCGAATATAGGCCTACATTTAAAAGGCTGTCTTAATCTTATTCTTGTGTGTTTTCTAAATGAATGAAAAGATATACAGCATATTTAAAAAAATTGCACAAACACTTTTACTAAACACTGGAACCCGACACTGACTGAGACGGAGTAGTTTCACTGTTCAGTTTCACTAAAATAAAAACAAGCGACCTGCCTTGGGGTGGCAGATTGTTGATGAAAGAAAGTGGGTTATGGAGGGAGATAGGGGAGTGGAGGTGATAAGAATGGCAGCCGGTATGGGAGAGGGAGAGATGGGTGTGGCTATTGAGGGACAAAGTGATTGGAAGGAGGAGAATGTGCGAGAGCGCCGAGGTAGCCCTGGGGAGGACTGGTATGATGGGTGGGGCAGAGTCCATAAGCCGGGAGAGGGAGACAGCTGAACTTTCTGTGGAAGTGATGCAGAGGGAGGGTTGGTGGGAGACGCTGCAGCAAACTGCGATTGTAAATTAGAGGGGTTGTTGGAGTCGAATTTTCGGAGGTTGTAGGTTATTCGGAGGTGTTTAATGTGTGTAAGGAGAGGTAGGAATTTGATGAGGTAGTAAAGGATCTTAGTGGAGGAAGGTAGTTGGATGTAAAATTTTAGATGATTTATAGTACTTCATATTCTGTAATGTTAGCTTCCTAATGTGAGTACAGAATAAATACTTAAAATCAAAGCTAACATATCGTCAAATAAAACAAACTTATAATCCATTGGAATGTATTCAAAGATAACCTTTCAAACTGAAAATTGCTGAATGCAACTGTAGAAACAAAGTTTAATGCACACTAATACGGTGTTATCTACAATCATCAGTGCTTGTTGCCACAAGGCACAGTAACTCCATCTGCGATAAATGCCACAGACCTTCAGAACCTGGGATACGGTATTTGAGAGCTTCTAGTGTGATATACAATGATCTTTCATAAAGTCTGAATTGTACTTTGTGGTGAGATGTTGCATTCGAGTCTTAAGCCGCTCTAGAGCTTTGCATTGCGCGACGTCTTAGCATTTAGAATTGGGTGCTACGTCTGATTAAACTACTGGAAAACAAATTTGTATTCGCGTATTTCTGATAAGTACCGAATCAGCTACACTTTTAAAATTTCTGGCTTATAAGGTAGCGACCTATCTGTGACTGTGTGTCTCCTATAACATTTAAGGACTTAAATTATTTTTTGGATGAAAATTATTCTTTACGGTAACCTTTGTTGCAAATTTAGTATTCTATGATGGACTTGAGGGATATTAAGTCGTCAAGGAACAGGTTTACATCCCGTATAAATTATTTCAACGAAGTAATGCGCACAGTTTATTATGTACAAGCGAAATTTGTCATTATGACAATTAGAAGGACAATCAATTGTTTCCGTTCATTAATAAAAATATAGGTTAAACATAATAAAAAGTATTGTCCAACTTCAATCAGAAGAAACAACAGACAAAAATTTTAAGAAAATAGAGCTCTTAGTCGCAAGTTGATTGTATGTTAAATTGGTATGAACCCGAATCTTGAAAATGGTGTAGAAAATATAGAAAGCCATAAGCAGACACGAATTCTTTCAACGAGAGATTTGTTTTCATTCTGACTGAAGAATGCACGTTCCCTTTAGCATGAATGAACATTGTTCCTTACACCCCGCACATTTTTTTGCTGGGTTCAATTAAAACAACATTAAGAGAGATTGTTGCACTTTCTGAGATTTTCACCTTCATCCAGTCCTGCAACAGAAGTTTAATATATTGACTCATTTTCTTTTAAAATGATCGCTATGTCTTTTACGTCCTGAAGTCCTGTTGCAGAACTTACAAAAATTACTCCAGAAAAGAAAGGTTTTATCAATGTGGTCACGCATCAAGGAAGAAATATTATATTCCAGTCCAAAAGTATTACAATCGAAAATCTTGTGAATGCCTTAATTAATTGCATTGCTGAATGAGAGGACTAACTCTTTCTGTACACTTCTATTCTACTGTACGCCTATCATCAATAACCCAAATGAAATTAAAGAAAAGTAGCATTACATACCAGTTACTACTTGAAATAAATTTTGAAGTTGGGGCTGCTGGAACTGACACAAACTTCCATCACCAAGAGAGGTGAAGTTGTTAAGGCATTAACGAAACTCAGTTAATTTTTAAATACCACGTGTTTCATGGTAAAAGGCCTTCTGTTTCAAGATGATGCGCAGCTGACGAAATATGGCTTAACCGTCCACACGTCATATAACTAGTTGTATGCAGTTTTTCTTACCACAATATTCTGTTCAAAAATGTTTGTAAACCTAAAGGACCAAAGTGTAGAGGGCATCTGTCCCTTGACTTACATACTAAATAAACTATCTTAAAGTAATTTAAGCTAAGAACAACACACACACCCATGGGCGAACGAGGACTCGGACCTCCGGCAGGAACGGACGCGAAATCGTGGCATGGCGCCTTAGACCGCGCGGTATTACCACGCGGCTAACATTCTATAACTGTAGATTTAACAATAAATTCCGAATAGCATTAATACAATGTACAGAACTTACATATGTAGAACTCAAAACATTAACACATGGTATACAAAAAATAGTCTCACGTCTACCAACAAAAATACTGTAGAAAATACGGAATCTGTTTATGGCAGTTTCTGCCTATTAATTCCTTTATGTGATTCTAAAATCGGCCACTGGACTTAAGTAGCGACCAGGAAGCATCATCAGTTACACTGTCCTCTAGATACAATACACATCCATTGAGATTGTTGAAACATTAATGTTGATACCTTCTCATGTGGGCGTATTTTTCTTTCTTTTACCTCAAAACATTCGTATATATGCGGAAAATATTAATGGATCATATATGATCCTTACTTTTTAGCTGTCCATTAAGATTCATCTCGATAGCAGCTGTTCTCCCTCTACACTGCTAATAGTTTTGTAAAGGGTGAGGCAGGTACAGTTCACTACACGGGCAAAATTTGTATTAGATGAAAATTGCTGGACTTTAAAAAGTATGTTGTGTGTTAATTGTCTATGCGCCAAATATGGATGATGAGTTACCTCAGTTACCTTTGATGTTTTAAACCGAACTGCGTTGCAATTGGCTCCGAAACAGGAGTTCGTGTCGTGAAAAATAGTTACTTATAAGGGAAGTACCAGAGCTAGAAAGGATAATATCGCTTAAAAATTATTTAAAATACAGAATTGTGTCGGTTCTACTACCCATCAGAGTCATTCACATGCAAAACGCTGTTTTTCTGCACAACCGATGTTAAAAGGCTTTAAAATATAAAGGCTACAGAAGCACGAGTCATTGTAGAAATAATACCGTGTCACAGACGATTATGAGTATCAGGTTAACAAGACTCATAAACGAGTTATTATTTTCAAAAGCTAACACAATATTTTAACGTACAAAAGTTGCTCTGTTGTAAATGCGGAGTTCATTGAAATGATTAAAACACAGTGGAATGGAATAGCTCGTGGCAGAGGCCTCGATAATGTGATCACTGGGGCTTTTGATATTTGACTACAGCAGTGCGGAACGCCGACATTGATGTAGCATGTCCACATGTCAAGAGCGCGTGCTTTTCCATCTCGCTGTGTTTTAATCACTTTATTCAAACCACACATTTGCACTCGATGACGAGTATCGGAAGAACATACAACATAGTAAATTCTGTTTTGGAAAATGCGACTCAGCAAGTACTTCATTTTAACATGCTACATTGTTTCAAGGAAATTTTAACTTTTTCCAACCCAGATATGACACTTGTGAATCTTCTGATCACAGTTATACATTATTGTTTCCTCAACAACTACTGCTGTATTATCTTGATTCGCCAACCTTCAAGCATTGTAGTGAAGTGCAGAGTTTCACAGGTAAATGACTTTAATGGTGTTAGAACCGTCACACCTTAAAATATAAAACGATTTTTATTCGGTTTTTGCCATTAGAGCTGGGTACTCCCCATGTTAGATCTGACAAGTAATGTTTCCTGTTGTTGTTTTGGCTTCAACGAGACTATCTGGTAGATTACGGCACTGTCAACATAAATGTGCGGCGCTGGTATAGTTTTCTCGCCTCGATTGTGTTAATTGAAAATTTAAACATACCTCTCACTACACATTTTTCAAATATTTTTAATATACAGCTGATCAAACGTTTTTGTCTCAGAAGAGCATGCTGCAACTAATATTTCAAAGTAGCTTAAATTTGGGCTTTGTTGTGCCTATTGTTTCTATTCCCTGATCATGGATTGTTGACACTACTTTTTATATATATACTCTTCCAATTCGGAGATATAAGGATTTTTTGTCCATTTATGTCTACCAGTATTGATGAGAAGCATGTTCCTCGTTCTTTCGTGCTCTTCTCCGGAGAATAGAATGGTACAGATTATTCAAGATCACACCATTTTGTGCGCCTAATAGCATGAATAGCAGCAATTATTTTCTCTGAACCACTGTGCAGCACACTGTTACCCACACATTAACGTAGTTGTGACAAAATGGTAGGAACTTCGCATCTCTTTGTTATACAGGGTGGTCCATTGATAGAGACCGGGCCAAAATCTCACGAAATAAGCATCAAACGAAAAAACTACGAAGAACAGAACTTTTCTAGCTTGAAGGAAGAAAACAGATGGCGCTATGGTTGGCCCGCTAGATGGCGCTGCCATTGGTCAAACGGATATCACCTGCATTTTTTAAAATAAGTACCACCATTTTATTACATATTCGTCTAGTGCGTAAATAAATATGAATGTTTTATTTGGAACACTTTTTTCGCTTTGTGAGAGATGGCGGTGTAATATTCACAATCATGTAAGTACGTGGTATCGCGTAACATTTCGCCAGTGCTGACGGTATTTGCTTCGTGATACATTACTCGGTTTAAAATGGACCGTTTACCAGATGATGGTGACAGTGGACGGCCAATCTTCGGACACTCGACCTGCATTAGCCGAACTACCTCAGGGTTCGGTGCTCTCTCCCACCCTGTTTAACGTGTATGCGAACGACATACCTGCGGTGGAAGGCGTACAGATAGCCCAATTCGCTGACGATACAGCGTTCCTCACCAGCGGGCGACACGTTCAAGCCAACATCAGACGTCTCCAAAGTCAACTGGATGCAATGGAGGACTGGTGCGAAACCAACAAAGTGCTACTGAATCCGGCAAAAACAACTGCCATCTACTTTACTAAGAAGCGTCCACGACTGCCAACCAATCTTACACTTTACGGACAAAACATACCATGGGGAGATACGGTGACATATCTAGGGGTCACCTTAGATAAGCACTTCTTCCTTCATGAACACGTCGACGGCTTGCGGAATAAAGCGTACGCAAAGGCGAAGAGCCTAATGCCTTTCTTCTTGAGCACTGACCTGAGTACTGGCGCCAAATTACGCCTGTACAAAGCCACGGTTCTATCGAAGATGCTTTATGGTAGCTCAGTCTGGGGACTGGCCAGTGCTACCCAAATTCAACGGCTGCAGGTGATACAGAACAAAACCTTACGATGGATCATCAGGGCAAACAGGTACACACGGAACACCGACATCCATGAGGCACTTCACATGGATACTATCATGGAAGCCGTCCAAAAAAGAGCGACGAAGGTCCACCACAAGATTGACCAACTACGGGATACCGTACACAACATCCGCACATTGGGGAGGACAATGCCACTTCCATGGCATAAATACAAAGTGCCACGGGCCTTGAATAATCGATAAAGTCTTAAATTAGATGTAAATACAAAGTTTAATTGAAATTGTCATTAATACATCGAGAGGGGTACCTTACGGACCAAAATAAAGTCCCTTACAAGTTAACCCCTAAAGTTTATTGTCATAAATAAAGTTATAGTTAACTGTGAAGTGTAAATCGTCCATGACGATGGTACTTCAGTCACTAAAAAAAACCGTTTACCAATTGCAGAAAAGGTCGATATGGTATTTATGGAAGGCTATTGTGATCAAAATGCCCAACGGGGCTATGCTATGTATGTTGATCGTTATCCTGGAAGACATCATCCAAGAGTCCGGACCATTCGTCGGATAGTAACGTTATTTAAAGAGACAGGAATTGTTCAGCCACAAGTAAAACGTCAAACACTACCTGCAACAAATGATGATGCCCAAGTAAGTGTTTTAGCTGCAGTTGCGGCTAATCCGCACATCAGTAGCAGACAAATTGAGCGATAATCGGGAATCTCAAAAACGTTGGTGTTGAGAATTCTATATCAACATAAATTTCACCCGTACCATATTTCTATGCACCAGGATTTGCATGGCAAAGACTTTGAACGTCGTATACAGTTTTGCCACCGGACACAAAATAAATTACGGGACGATAACAGATTTTTTTCGCACGTTCTCTTTAGTGACGAAGGGTTATTCACAGAGGTAACGTAAACCGGAGTAATATGCACTATTGGGCATTGGAAAATCCACGATGGCTGCGACAAGTGGAACATCAGCGACCTTGGCGGGTTAATGTATGGTGCGGCATTATGGGAGGAAGGATAATTGGCCCCTATTTTCTTGATGGCAATCTAATTGGTGCAATGTATGCTGATTTCTTACGTAATGTTCTACCGATTTTAGTACAAGATGTTTCACTGCATGACAGAATGACGATGTACTTTCAACATGATGGATGTCCGGCACATGGCTCGCGTGAAGTTGAAGCGGTCTTAAATGAAATATTTAATGACAGGTGGATTGATCGTAGAAGCACCATACCATGGCTCGCTCGTTCACCGGATCCGTGAATGTAAATTCACGGATTTCTTTCTGTGGAGAAAATTGAAGGATATTCGTTATCGTGATTCACCGACAACGCCTGAAAATATAAGTCAGCGCATTGTCAATGCATGTGAGAACATTACTTAAGGCGAACTACTCGCAATTGAGAGGAATTTCGTTACGCGTATTGCCAAATGCATTGAAGTTGAAGGACATCACTTTGATCATTTATTGAATTCATGAGTTAATTACAGGTAATCACGCAGTAACAGCATGCGTTCTCATAATGTATGATAATTTCTCAAAAGTACATTTATCACATTGGAACAATCGAAATAAAATTCAAACGCACCTACGTTCTGTGTTTCAATTAAAAAACCTACTCGTTACCCATTGTTCGTCTAAAATTGTGAGCAATATGTTTTTGAATATAACAGCGCCATCTATCACAAAGTGAAAAAAGTGTTCCAAATAAAACATTCATATTTACTTACGTGCTAGATGAATATGTAATAAAAATGGGGGTACCTATTTAAAAAAATGCAGTTGATATCCGTTTGACCTATGGCAGCGCCATCTAGCGGGCCAACCATAGCGCCATCTAGCGGGACAACCATAACGCCATCTGTTGTCTCCAATCAAGCTAGAAAAGTTTTGTTCTTTGTAGTTTTTTCGTTTGATGCTTATTTCGTGAGATATTTGGCCTGGTCACTATCAATGGACCACCGTGTATACGACAATGCGAAGACAGAAAACTCTTTATGAATGATCTACAGCTGACACAACTATAGTAGTTCTTAATTTTTTTAAATTATATGTCCCGCAATTTCCAAAATTTCCATTATGTTTGTTTTAGCAAGACAATTCATTTCGCCCTAAAAGATTAAAAAAATCGTATTTTGTAACTCTACAAACGTGTATAGAAAAGTCAACTTCAGCTCAATTACCTGTACTTAAACAACTTTCATAGTCAAGAAACTCTGATACAGGCATACTATCTTTAATTTTTTTTGGGGGGGGAGGGGGGGAACATGGACAAATATTCATGATTTTGCTATATTTCACGCAACGTACATTATTGTATTACGAAGGCAAAGTTTAGTCTAGAGTTAGCACGGAAATTCATGTACTCACGGGACCAATACTCAGAGATCGTGCCTTTCATTTTTAATTAGTATTTTAAATATCCCATATTACCTTAGATTCAGGTAATTTACTGCCGCTGCATCAATTCAATTAATTACTTCTGTTATTGAGTTGTACCGCCGATTTAAGGGAAAATAAACGGTGAAAAGAACGGAATGTTAATGTTGTACGTCTTATAGACGTCAAGGATAGAAGATAAGTGTAAGCGGGATAGGGCAAGAAACTGTAGTCTTGACGCTTTTGTGAGGGAATAATTAGAGTATCTGTCTGATATTATTTGGCAAGAAATTGAAAATCATGACAACCTGGCGGGTATTGGAACCTTATTTCTTCCGCATTCGATTGTACAGTGTATTACTGACTGATCCAAAGCAACCAAAGAAAGAAATACATTAAGGAACTTTACCTTCAGAATATTTCTCATTACGCATTATTTGTACCAAAACACGCTCAAAAAACTTTAGTTATTGAGCGTTCATTCTGAATAACATTGAAAAATTTGATATAAAAGAATCATGGAAGTCTTAACGTGACACATTTTGCCCGAGTAGCGCTACACAAAAGAAAAAAAAAACTGAAGTTTTTGTAATTCATGATGTTCTGGAAGTATTTTAGCGCTGTCGAGGGCGAAGACATTCTTGTCGCGGGGACGTGTTTGCGCACAAAGGACAGATTTAGCGCTTGGCTGATCCCACTTCCACCCGGCCTCTGTCCAAATATACGGGCAGCGCGCAGAAAGGAAACCACCTCTGCGACACTATGCCGAGAACCCACTTCACGTTTCTGCGGATGAAATGTGTTTGGGCAGGAAATAAAGCTGTGAGAAAACTTCGGTAAATAGTGGCGTTCCTTTCATGCAGACTCACAACTCAAAGTACTGGATGAAACTATTTCTGTTAGAATGTACACTGCAAATATAAAGAGATTAAATAAGAATCTGATGGATTCGGGAGATGGGTTTAAAGCAGAAGGGCTGTATTGCGCTCGACCCTGTTGCTAACGATTGTGGACATATTCCCTTTTAATATTTAAACGATATATTATTGGACAGTGAAAATAACATACGAGAAAAAGACAGAGCGTAGGAATCAATGAGATTTATCGCAAAAAATTCGAATGGGGTTGCTTATTGTACATGTCCTATTAGAAAGAAAACACCGCCTGTTTAAAGTCTGCCAACAGATCGGGAACCGAAGCGAACGGTATTGTTTTGAAAATTTGTTGTTGATAACTACATCGTTTATAGGTTAATCAAATCAAGACATATATAGTTTCGCTTACTTGCCCAATTATATTGGCACATAATTTATTATGTAAATAGTACAATGTTAATGTCAGCGTTCGTGGTTATAATAATCCACCCTTAGCAAATGTGCCACTAGGGTTCGGTCATTTTTAGACAATGGCGTGGTTGCTGAGCCCGTGGTGAACAAAGCATTCTTTTAATGAAATTCTTACTGCGCATTTTCGCTACATGCAATAGAATACCATCTTAATGACCACGCTGTCGACATGACGTTGAACTTTAATCTTTATTCCTTGTTTCCTTCGATAAAATAATCTTGTTTTCGATTGGAACATCGTAACTAGTAAACAGTGTGGCAATGAAACATTGAGCCTGGATTTTGTTAAAATATAGACACTAATTTAATGTCCTACTATTTATCGCTTATGACGTATTTTGTTCGGAACGTTTGCGTCTGTTTAGAGTGGTCTTTCTCATTTGGAGGGCAGAATCAAAGATCAGTTTGTTGGAATCACATACTTAACTGTTTCATGAACTCCATCTCTTCCGGGATATGACCAATGGACACTGAATGATTCGCCAAGACTATAAAGCCATAACATCGGATAATGATGCGATTAGTAAAAGCAACAGCAACGTTATTATCTAAGTAAAAAGACGATTTGATGAGAAATGTACACATCTTCGTGGCTGTATTTCATGCAGTCAGTACATATACATAAGGGGACTGAGCTGGAGGCCGCACATTGCTGTTGACCAAGATGGTTCTGTTCCACTACTGGGCAGTGTACCAGACATACTACAGCTGCAAACAACACCAATTCTTCAGTTTCAGGTAGATGCTGGACGCTTAGCAGAGAATACTGCTGTCTTTAAGGACGAGGACTTATTTGAAGATAGTCAGAATGATCTAACACAGAGGTCACCAAAGTTTTCCACAGCAGTCCAAGTAACTGACAAAATGTCGAACGCAAACCCCATCATTTTTCTGTACAATGCTTTCAAGACAGAACTCAAGCTTCGGGAGAAACGACGAAAAACTAAGTTCTGCGTTCCGTGTTAACCATGCATAAGTGTCATGCGCTGCACAATCAGTGACGACAATTAACATGTTTTTACTGCAAAATTGTTGCCAATTACGAGACGTTGAAATCAGATAATTACATGAGATCTAGTGCACACATATCCGAATATCACAAACTAAGTAATAAAATACGTTAGTGGGATTTGTGAAACTGGCTTTTAGCTTTCAAGATATCAATGTTCTTTGGTGTTAACTGATTCTTCCGTCGCTTCTTGGTAGAACAAATTCACGATGAAAATTAAAATACACAATTTTGTGTTTGTTTTACAGGTTTGTTTATTTTGTTAATCGATTTTCCTATTATTAGGCCATCATCAGACATTTACTGAAGTTTAGTCAAAGAACTTGCGTTTTCAATAAACCAGAAGAGATGTTACATACAGAAAAATAAATTATCTTCTTTGATGGAGCAGTTACACTGTAACTTGCCTTTTCAATAAACCAGAAGAGATGTTACATAATTTATTTTTCTGTATGTAACATCTCTTCTAGTTTATTGAAAACGCAAGTTCTTTGACTAAACTTCAGTAAATGTCTGATGATGGCCTAATAAGCCTAAAATCGATAAAAAAACAAACCTGTAGAACAAACACAAAATTGTGTGTTTTAATTATTTTTGGTTTGGTATCGCAGCGTCCAGTCAGGAAAACTACTTTCAAATATTCATCAGTCATTCTCATTGCTCTAACCAGACTTAAGTTGCTGTTAAACTGATTCAATATCAGTGGCAAATTTCTTCTGTTTCAGATACTCTGTATTAGGCAAGTAGCAGTAAAATTCAAAAATTTGCCTTCTCTGTACTTCTTTTTCAACAAGTCATTTGATTGAAAATCAGTGAGCTCTATTTGCAGTTCAATTAACTCAACATCGAAGTCACAATGTTACGGATTCTGGGACAAAAGAATGTCAGTCGTTTCTCTAAAGGTCTGAAAACTGTAAATCTGTGTAACTAAGGGACCAAACTGCTGAGATCATCGGTCCCTAGACCTACACAGCCGGCCGCGGTGGCCGAGGGGACTGAGGCGCTCCAGTCACGGTCTGCACGGCCACTATGGTCGGGGGTTCGAATCCCCCCTCGGGCATTGATATTTGTGCCGTTCTTAGTCTTAGGTAGTTCATAAGTAGTTTGTAAGCTTAGGGACTGATGACCCCGTAGTTAAGTCCCATAAGCTTTACAAACATTTGAACATTTGAGACCTACACATGACTTTCACTTATACGAAGGACAAAACACACACCCTTGCCCTTGCTCGAGTCTAGGCGGGAGCGACGCGCCTCAGTCGGTGCGGTCATCCCCGCACGACGGTCTAAAAACCTCCCCAAAACCGCTTCTTCAAGTTACGATTTTTTTTAGGTAATAAGTATTGAAATATTCAGTGATTACAGCAAAAATAAATTTAAAACAGTAAAAATAAAATCGTTTCCTCCTTCCATTTATACTACGAACAATGACAGCTTTTTCCGAAATCATTTGATTATTCTTTAGAGACTACAAATTTTCAAGGTCAGTTCATTCATTTGTGTTATGACATTGGCCAAAATTGACAATTTTGACAACCAGGTATGATCTGACAGATATGGCTCCGCCCTATCTTTTTAAGTGGGAAAAATGATCTATTTCATCCGGAGACCGTAAGAACAAGAACATGACTTTACCGCAACATGGCACCGTCACTGTTGTGACATTAAGTCAAGTCAGAGAACTCAGAATCAGTTTGTTGAAGAAAAGCGTGGAAATGACTGTGATTTAGTGCATCAAATGATTGTAGTGGTCATCACTCCCTGGGCTTACAGACTACTTAAACCAACTTATGATAAGGACAACACATGCTCCCATGCCCGAGGGAGGACTCGAACCTCCGACGGAAAGCAGACTCGCACTCCGCAGCTAGGCGCCTTAGAGCGCACGGCCACTCCCGCGCGGTTAAGTGCGTGTCCTCGAATAAATTTCGTAGCAGAAAAGACTGATTTTGGTACTCAAGAAGTCTTTCTCACAGAGTGCTTGCTGATGTATGGTGCAATGTATGTACAGAGCGCCCGGAATTCGTAAATTTCATAGTTGAATGGCTCTATAGCACTGTGGAGCCGGACGCCATGGCTCAGCGCGTCCGGTCAACACCCTCTGTAATAAAGAAGCTGAGCCAAAAAACACATCGAACAAGAACGAACAAATACGATCAGCGTCCGCAACGAATAAAACTACTCAGAAAAAAGAGCCATAAATCCAAAGCTCACGGATTCGATTCCCGAAAGGTCCTAGGATTTTTATCTGGCACTTTCCACTTCTTTCACCTCTGGCAGTGTTGTTGATGTGAGGAATATCGAGTAGCACCGTCGTCCGGAACCCACGTTAAACTGTAGGTCCCCCTATAACTCGCTGGGTAAGTCAGTTCGAAGGTGGAGGAAGGAAACGGCTTACTACCTCCAAACAGGACCATGCCCAGTAAAGCACTGTGGTGTTCAAAGCAATCTTAGGATTGTTGACTGCTTTATTTTCTTTTTTGATCATTGGAAATAGTAAATTTAAAACACAAAGCAGGAAGGAAATCTTAGTACGTGTTGTGATCTTCTAGTGATCTGAACATAAAATTTAAATTTAAATCTTATCACAATATCTCATGTTCCATGCGTTTTATCAAGCAAATTAAAGTACCTATGTGGGCGGGCGGCCGAACGAACAGTCATCGCAGGTCTGATCCGACCTGCGGTCCGTAGTTGGATGATCTCTGAAACACAACTACTACTAACAACGTTCCTACATATCCTTGGAATGGTCAAGTCATCTGTAACTTCATTCAGAACAAGTGTATTTTCCCCTGTGTATTGTTTGCTCGCAAGATGTTTGGAATACAGACAGCAGTAAGATTCTTAAGAAATAGCGTCAAATGTAAAGTTGGCCTGTAGTTACGTTGATGTTATTTGAAATGTGCTCTGCTGCTTGAACGATGAAGCCTTCAGTAACTACCGAAAGAAAATGTTATGGAACCTGTCTCGAAACAGGCAGAAAATTAGGTCGTATGTTACGGTTAACGTTGGAACGCAAATCAGTCTCCAGAAATTTACTGACGAGAAGAAAACAAATAAATAAAAAAAAAAAAAAAAAAAAAAAAAAAAAAAAAAAAAAAAAAAAAAAAAAACCCAGCAAAACCAAATAAAAATATTAAATTCTGTCTTCAAATGTTCCTTGACAAGAAAATCTTTTGTTCATAATTTACGGAATATCCATTCAACATTATATATATAAATATACCGATGTATCGAACAAGCGTCTTACATTATTCACGTCCATTTTAAATAGAATACTATAATATATTATGTATTCAACGATATAACTTTTATATTTTCTTTTACCTACAGAATTTCAATGAACTCATTCCAATCGGTACTGTCAACACTTTCACAAATCTACAAAACTGCAAAAGTATGATTGCCTATCTTTAGCCTTGCCTCATGGGCTACAACATTCCTCCAAAATCCAAACAGATCTTCCGCTAGTTTTTCAATTCCTCTGTAAGTAATTCGTCTCCGAATTTTGCAGTAGTCACTTATTAAACTATTTATCCGGTAAGATTCAAACTCGTCAGCACTTCCTTTCTTTTGAGTTAGAACTATAACATTTTTGATGGAGTCTGATGATATTTCGCCTCTTCCTTGAAGGCAGCAGTGGTATTCGCAAGGTGACTCGCATCCACCCCAAACTCAAAGAATTTGGCAGTTTACAGCTCTAGTATTTTTAGCACTAGGCACTACAGTTCAGTCACGACTGACTCTCCTGAGGATGTCAGCGTTTCTGATGAAATATCGTCTACACCAACTCTACCGAGCGAGGTGGCGCAGTTGTAACACACTGGACTCGCATTCAGGAGTACGGTGGTTCAAAGCCACCTCCAGCCATCCGTGATTTCCCTAAATCGCTCCAGGCAAATGCCGCAATGGTTCCTTTCAAGCCGGCCGCGGTGGCCGAGGAGACAGAGGCGCTCCAGTCACGGTCTGCACGGCCACTACGGTCGGGGGTTCGAATCCCCCCTCGGAAATGGATATTTGTGCCGTCCTTAGTCTTAGCTAGTTCATAAGTAGTTTGTAAGTTGAGGGACTGATGACCTCGTAGTTAAGTCCCATAAGCTTAACAAACATTTGAACATTTTTTGTTCCTTTCAAATGGCACGGACGATTTCCTTCCACATCCTCACCGACAAACCCGAGCTTGAGCTCCGTCTCTAATGACCACGCTGTCGACGGGACGTTAAACCCTAAACTTCCTTCCTTTTTTTAAATTTTTTTTACACCAGGTCGACACTCAGGTATTTCAGCGTACTGTCGAATTCTTCTCACGGTACTACAGCTCCCATTTCGTTTTCATCTTCTTTCTCTTCCCATTATTACCTTCAGTTTAATTTCCCTTGTATATTCCTTCTATATTCACGCCCTCTTTTCAACTTTAACTTCTTTGCTTCGTACTTGTTTTCCACATAAGTTCGTGATATTCATATAATTGATTTTTTCACCATATGTATATTTAATTTTGGATGCAAATGAGAATTTTCTTTATCTGAAGAATGAAAATTTCTGGACTGGTACAAACCGTGTTCCCGTTCTGAATTGTTTCCAATAGGATAAATCGCATCACTGTATTTCATTTTTTACGTTACATCTGTATTTATTTTGCTACGTAGGGACTTCAGAAAGTAAGTTATACATGTCGTTGCACGTTGAGACTACTGATAGATATGAACAACGTATTGTTTGACACAGCATGTTTCAGGTTAGCTGGAGAGAGAGAGAGTTCAGCTGCGGACGGATAACAGCAGCTTAACATTGTGCGATTGAAATGGCGCGCCACTGAAAACGTACTTTAAACTTGTAGCTCCTTGGAAATCCATCTGCTAAAGATGTAAGTTTTGGTACGAATTTTCCTTACGTATGTCCTTTGGACATGAAAAGAGTACTAGATGTATGTTGCTTGTATGGAAGACAAAGACTTGAAAACTGCATCTGAAAGAAGTTAAGAGATCGATTTTTTAGCATCATAAGCAAGATATCTTAAGCCAGGGCCGCACAAACACGGAAAACAGCACGCGTGCAAAGCGAGGTGCAGAGAGTGTTTGCACAGTGCATCGGTTCAGCTCGGCATACTTCGCCTCAACTCCGCTTGCTTCGTGAGGCCGTCGCTGTACGCTGCCGAATGCACTGCCAGACGGCTGAGTCAACATTGGATAAGTAAGCGCAAGACAATTACTACAATAATGGAACCACCTGCTAAAAAAAAGCAAGTTTTCCCGAAAGTCAATTTAAACCGAAATGTGAACTCTCTTACTTTTTCGTTCGTTGTGACGATAAAACCAACTGTCTAATCTGCGGTACACTAATTGTGTCAGAAAATCGTCTATCGAAAGACACTACAGCAAATTGCATTCAGAAAAGTATAGTGATATCACAGGGGATGCCAGAGAGGAAGAATTGCGGAAGGTGAAAACTCTTGCAGAAGAGAATTCTGTGTCTACAAACGAGATTTACATTTCGAACTGATTGATTTGCAAACCGATGTTCACCGAAAGGATTTGTTTTACAACACAAAAGGTTTGCTCCTGTTCCACCAGAATTTGTCGAAGGAAGAATTTCCCAAGTCATACAGCGAGGCAGCGAAGATTATTTCTATGTTTAACTCCACATGTGTATGTGAAAGGTTTTTTTCTGTTTTGTCTTGTACGAAAACTAGATTGCGTGCAAGTATTTCTAATAGTAATCTCAAAAAATGCTGTCAGCCGATCTCTTGTTTCAGATCTTAGTAGCATAATTGAAAATAAAAAAAAAGAGAACATAGAAGAGATAAATTTGTGTTGAAACCAAATTTAAAATTGTTATCATTACAGTTACTGATATTATTTAAATCTATTTTATACCGGTAATCGTGTTCCACCAAAATAAGCTCTCCGCATAGTGTAAATAAGTATTTGGCAATGAAGATGAATACAGGGTAAAAGTTTTGAAAAGGTCGAGACAGGCGGCGTAAGGAAAGAGAGGAGAGAAGCGGCGCAAAGCCGAGGAGTGGGGGGTTTGCACCCCCGTCAACACAGCGCAGCCGTCTTCTGCACTCTGCACTGTGCGATGCGCCGGTGCATGCACCTTGAGCGGCCCTGTCTTAAGCTAATGCACAAAATACCTGTACGCCGCAATTATAGCACAACAGCGCTAATTATTTCATGATCTACGTTGATTACTCGAAGTCATAATGCCACTATACAATTGAATCAGTAATTTCGAAAAGGCCGTATGTACATCCCCAACACATTTCCATTTTAGTTCAAATTCTGAAAGTACTCGAAGAAACGCCAATTCCGTGGTGAAAAGATAATATTCTACACTATTAATCTAAATATAAAAAACACATTTTATAATTCGGTATTTAATTACAAAAATTTTTTTCGAAATGACTGATTCAGTTGTATTTTGTCGAGTAAAATTACATTTACTACTTCAAGATAACTTCATACTTACAGAAATAATTTTTAGAGCAAATAGGTAACCCATATTCAATAAATGAGTGATATTGTAGATTATCGTAGAGTGGAGGAAGGCTTTTGTGAAACGAACGGAAGAACATGCAAGGAGCACTAGAACACCGTGATATCTGATAACGATTACGGTATGTTTAAATTTAAATGCAAATAACAGTGCTATACCAGAGTAAAGTTATGATGAGTTTGTTTCTGTGGCTTGAGACACAGGAATTTGCCCGGTGGTTCTATCAGGTTGACTTCAATGCAGTGTCGTAATGTTATTAAACAATAAATGTGTAATCAAAATTGTTTGACCAAAAATATCTGTATCTCTAAACTGGTGCTCAATCTTCAGCAGACGTTATTTCTTATGGAAGAAATTTAAATACCAATTTCTGATTCAAAGTAGTTTTATCCACAGTGATAAACGCAACCCGAGACGGATAAAACTACGTTTTACGAATTACTATACTGGTTTTGGGAGAAATGGGGACACAGGTTCAGGTTAGTCTTTAATATTAACTAAAATCTATTTAAAAAGTCAAGTCTAGGATTGTGTCTGCGTCTGCCTCAGTGGGAAAATCGGACGTACCATCTTGTAGGATTAATTAAAAAGATAAGTTTATTTCAACATGTTTATATAGCTGTTTCTAAAAGCATAGAGATTCTAAACAAGAAAACGAAGTTTATATCTTCATTAATTTTTATAATGTTATAATACATTTAACTAATATGCATATATTTTTCTTGCCTTTGATGAAACAAAGTTATCAATTACATCAAATGTGATCATTACAAATTTTTCTCTCTACATACTTAAAGATGCTAGGTCACTTAGGTAAGGTTGTCCCATCGTTGATCGTAGATATCTGGAAATTAATTTCAATTTCCTCAACGAGCGTTCACAGACAGCAATTGATACTGAAATGGCCGGCCGCGGTGGCCGAGGGGACTGCGGCGCGTCAGTCGCGGTCTGCACGGCCACTAAGGTCGTGGGTTCGAATCCCCCCTCTGGCATGGATATTTGTGCCGTCCTTAGGATTAGCTAGTTCATAAGTAGTTTGTAAGTTTAGAGACTGATGACTCCGTAGTTAAGTCCAATAAGCTCTACATACATTTGATTTGATACTGAAATAATGAGTAATTGAAGTGCGACCCTCAGTTCTGGAAAAACATCTCTCCATACGAGATTATACAAGTATGAAGCTCCAATAGTGTTTTAAAAGTAGTTTCAATGTCTTTTCTACTTTTCGACATGGAGTTCTGTTCCATTAAAATCTGTATTATAATATTCACCCCGATTTTTATAGTTAGTTTCAAGGCTTTTATCATCATTAGCCTTGGTTAACAATGTTTTAACGAACAGTAAAAATCCAAATTTGGAATTAAGATCACATAGTCATGTAAATCGTGTACTTATTTATTGCTGCAGATGATCAACAACGCTTTTTAGAACGCATGAAGTATCACTTTCTGCGGAAAGGCCAACGTCATCAGTAGATTCTACGGGTATTTTTCGGCGTCTTCGAACACACATTGTTATAGCAGTATCCCATTTTTCACGGCGGGAATTTTCTGTTGTCTCTTTACATATGTCTCGAATTTCTGCATGAATCAAGATGATGATACGCTTCTAAAAAAATTCATCTTAGGATCTTGTAATCTGAACTGCACGTGGTTAGTTATCCACACTATTTCATGACAGAAATGGACTAAAATTATAAATCTGAAGTTCATTATATTTTGAACAGAGCTGTAGCTTCACTTCTGGTCTCACTCGTGTAGTATTGTCATCGGCTAATTTGTGTAATAGTTTTACTAAGTCTTCCAGCCCGTCGCTAACCGACTGTGCCCTGGCGCACCAACGTATTTCATATCCACATTTGACAGTTTTCTTAAAAGTTTTTTAGTAGTTCCCATTATAATGTTGAACTTGAGAAGTCAGACATATGTTTTCAATTACTCCAAAACAGCCGGCCGCTGTGGCCGAGGTGACTGAGGCACTCCAGTTACGGTCAGCACGGCCACTACGGACGGGGGTTCGAATCCCCCCTCGGGCATGGATATTTGTGCCGTCCTAGTTCGTAAGTAGTTCATAAGTAGTTTGTAAGTTTAGGGACTGATGACCCCGTAGTTAAGTCCCATAAGCTTTACAAACATTTGAACATTTTTTTTGAACTCCAAAACACGTAAGAGCTGTTGGGTCTTGCTTAGCTGTAATACCTCCAAGTACTTTTAAGGAGTGTTAGGATAATTTACAAAAAAGCTTACTTATTTTTTGTACCATTCTATATTGGACGCCAGATATGTGTCTAGATATCAGGGAAGCATTATCATAACATTGTGATCTACAGTTACAGGTATTTCAATAAACCTAAACAAACTTTTCTGTTAGGAAAATCAATATCCATCTACATAAAGAATTCGACATTTGTTGTCTATCAGCGACATCAGGAATCGTATCAAACAAAAGTCCATAATAGACCTATTTCTTTCTTTTGACAACACCTATTAATTGATTTTGGACTGTGGATGTCAGCAGATGAATGTATTCATTTTGAATTTGCGGTGTTAGGTACGATACAGTTCTTGGCGTTTATTGTGACTTTTTGAAGAAGATTGGTTAGTAGTGGATCAAACTGAGGCACAAGTTTAAGTAAAAAAAAAAAAAAAAAAAAAAAAAAAAAAAAGGTTTCCAGTATTTGTGGCATATTGATATGCAAGATTTTCGACATGACCACGCAGAGGAAGATTATGCATAATTAGATACCCATGCAAGCTAATATTAGTTGGAATATATTTCGCCATAGTTGTTTATCGGGTTGTATAATTATCTCGAATGATGTATTGAGTCCCATTTAATTAGTTAACCTTCTTTCTGTTTCTTTCCAAACTGTAAATATTTTCGATGATTTGGACTGCTTCTAAGACCAATCAATTTGTGTCTCTTGCACCATTTATTAAAACCAGATGCAATTACGAAACATGGCTGTGTGGCAGAATTGGATGTAGTAGACAGTAACAAAAGCAGTACGGTACGCAGCGTTAGTTTTTGGTGTCTACAATAACCAAAGTCGCTTAATTTCAGTTTCTTCTTATTCATTGCCGACCTGTCGAGAACACCAAGATTTTGGCATCAGACGCTTATGATGCTGTTGAATTTATACTGCATTTGTTCTGAAATATGCGCGGTCCACGAATAATCATTTGTCTGCGAAGTTCATTCAACATTATTGAAAGATTATTGCCGTTCTGAATTTCAGAACGCCTAGAATTACAGTGAGTGATTTTTTTTTTCATTTACCGTATATAAAACTTCAGATTTATTTGGGCTCCTATTATTAATCATCTTCAAAGTCTTGCATTTGTTGTGCTGCGTTAGTAGCAGTAGGAATACAACCTGGATCTGATTTTATTTCTTCGTCCTACTTATATTTTGGCTTTTATTCTAGAGATTTTTTTTACTAAATATGATTCCATTGTTGTTCTCGATGTCTGAGTTTCCTTTTCTTTATTTGGTTTTCTTTTTCGATTCTGGGCACCACGAAGTTCTTTTCAGACGTTGACATGGTATAAATAAGAAAATGCATTTTTATTATATCAATTAAGGTATTATTTTTGAGCAGCACGACAATAATAAATAAATTATAGAAAAGGAGGACTTCGTTTATTGCAAACTGCAAAAATGTAGTAATAAAATTTGAATATTTTCTCTTTCTTCAGTTAATTTATTGAACACTGTTATATTAAATACACATATAAATTGTTCATTGAATAACAGATTTGAAAAATATATAGGGCGTGTGTGGAAGAGCCGTTAGTGGCACGAGCATGATTAACAGGCCGAGAGGCGAGCTTTATGTCCTAGGTATGAGATACGATATTAAAAGCTTGATTTATGTTGGGCTGCAGAATATAAAGAAGGACTAATCGTAATTCAAAGTACCACAATTAACGTTAAAAAAAAACAAAAAAACAAGTAAACCCCAAATTCCTTAAAGAATGGAACGTAAATGGGTTAAACAGTTTGAAACGTCTTGATTTGATTTGATTTTTTCAGGGAAGCCAAAAAAATGTTGGTCCAACCCGCCACTGCCCGCACCGAAACTGAGTTTATTGTGCGGTATCGCTCCCTGTATGTCTAGTAAAGCCAACCAATGCCCTTGAACAGTGCAAGGAGTCCCTATACCAGTTCTTTATTAGACACAATTTTTTCGGGTCTGGTTGTCCCAAATGTTCTGTGCCTTTTACTCTCCAATGCAATGCATTCGAAGATTAGATGTGATGCAGTTTCATCACCGTCATCACAGATCCTACATTTAGGGTCCTCTTCTGTTATTCCCATTGTATGTAGGTGTTATTTGAAATTCCCATGGCCTGTCAGCAACCCAACCATGAGTCTAATCTTTCTCCTGTTCAGACCCAGAATTGCAGAGCTTCTTTTAAAACATGGCTTTGCCATCATTACCATGCCATGTTTTTGTTGATGGACTTTGGTCCAATATTCTGTCTTGTCTTCTGAGCCAGTTACGTAGCTCCAATTTGATCATTTTGAAACGTCTTAGTTACTGCCTTAAATATTTGACGTTATGCATTAAAACGAGAAAAGCTGAAATACGGTTTGAACCTGAAGTCAGTAGGTGCTCTCATTATGAAGCACTATATAAATGCAGTCTGCTTAATTTGCGCTCCATTTGAAGGAAAAGGTAGTGTTCTATGCATCTTAAATATTTGTGACGTAATTTCTCCTTAACTATATGTGGAACAATGGTGTAGTCTCGCCGATAAATCACTGCTACATGAGAAACATCTGTGTAAAGTGTGATGCTAATAGTGTTAGTAGTTAAGAATTGATAAATTAAAAGTTATGCCTAAGCCTTAAGTTTGACTGCATGCGCAGCGAAAATGAAGTAAGCAATGAACTTTCTTCATCATTTTTGAGGATTGTCAACTGAATGAGGTTTAGTAAAGGTTTGAAATTGTGCGTGAAGCTTGTTGGAAGTTGCTAAGTGCTGTCATTTTCAATTAATGCATGAACAAAGTTCGACTATTCGAGCGCCGTCAGTTACTCAACTTGAAATGACTCAATAATATTTTCATTTTTAAGCAATTAATGCCAAAGTGTAATTAAATATAGCCAACATTTTATTCAATATTATCATCTTTCTATGAAAATAGATGACTCAAAAGTCGATTTTCTGTTGTCACATAACACTACTCTTTTTTTCGTTTGTCTTGAGCGTAAGCAATGACGAGTTCTTTAATTGAATAATAATTGCTTGAAGTTACATTCTTTGAAAAAGGCGTTAAATTGAGTCCTTTATCGGAAAGTACAGAAGAAGCAACGATCGAGTAATCTGTACCGGGAGGTGAGAAAACGTAATTAGTGGGGTTATCTATCTTGGGATTCAATCAAATTATAAAGGAATAAGCAAAATTGGGTTTTAACGCCCCGTCGACAACCTGATAATTAGAGGCGGAGCTGACGTTGTGATTGTTTCGCTAAGAACGGGAAGGATATCAGCCGTGCTCTTTCAAAGGAGCCATTCCGCCCATTGCCTGGAGTGATTTGGGGAATTTATTAAGGACAACAGCTAAACTCGCTTATATTTCGATTACCCGTTTCGGCAGATTAAACTGCCGTCTTCACATCTGTAAGTGCACCCGTAATATAGTACTCAAAATGCTATAATAAAACAAGCCAGAGAAAAACATACAGTATCTTTAAGTAAACACAACTTTAATCTAATTTCCTATTCATTTTCCCGATTTGCAGCTCTTATTCTTGCCGTGTTTCCAGTAAAAAATTTCCTACCCAGAAATTCTTCACATCACAAATATTAAAAACACCCTTATTCACCAATTTATTGTTGGCTTGTCATCATACAAATAAAATTTCAAAAGCCTCGTGCTGTTATGAGATGTGGTCACAGTAAGTTAAAACGAAACTGACTAAATTAGCTGCCCAACTCACAAAATGGTACCAGATGGCGTTATAGAAATGATGACGTGATATTTGAGCATCACACTTTCCTGACAACGATCTTTTATACATGCAGCGATATTAATATTTAAAATGACGCAATTGACAACAAACATTTATAGCAATGAATTGTCAGTTTACCGATAAAATTTGAAACTTTAAATCAGGTGTCACATAACTGCATGACCTGTACTATGAGACAGTTTAGTGTTTCAAATTTTTTCGGAAAATTGACAAAAATGTTTCTTATGTTTGAAAATCTATGGGACTTAACTAGTGCCGTTCTCAGTCCCTATGTTTACTGACTACTTAAACTAACTTAAACCAATCTACAAACA
Source organism: Locusta migratoria (assembly GCA_026315105.1). NCBI lineage: Eukaryota > Metazoa > Arthropoda > Insecta > Orthoptera > Acrididae > Locusta > Locusta migratoria. Next base: position 73,983,411 of record CM048755.1, on the reverse strand, counting down.
CACACACCCATGCCTGAGCAAAGACTCGAACCTCCGACGGGGAGCAACCGCCCGCTCTGCAGCAAGGCACATAACAGTGATGGGTGCTAACGACAAGGGTTCGCAAATAGATTCCGTATTTCTTGATTTCCAGAAAGCTTTTGACACCGTACCTCACAAACGGATTTAATCAAATTGCTTGGTTATGGTATATCGCCCCACATTTGCGACTGGATAGGGGATTTCCTGTCAGAGAGGACACAGTTCGTAGTAATTGAGGGTAAGGCATCGACTAAAACAGAGGTGATATCGGGCGTTCCACAGGATAGTGTTATTGGTCCTCTGCTGTTCCTTATTTACATAAACGATTTAGGGGAAAATCTAAGTAGCTCTCTTAGGTTGTTTGCAGATGACGCCGTCATTTACCATCTAGTAAAATCATCTGAAGATCAAAACCAACTGCAGAACGATCTCAATATGGTGTAAAAATTGGCAATTGTCTCTAAATAATGAGAAGTGTGAAGTCGTCCATATGAGTACGAAAAAAAAAATCCGTTTAAATTTGTTTACAAGATAAATCAATCAAAAGTGAAGGCCGTAAACTCCACAAAATACCTAGAAATTACTATTACTTCAGACTTAAATTGGAAAGAACACGTAGATAATATCGTGCGAAAGGCGAACCAGAGACTGCGTTTTATTGGCAGAACCCTTAAAACATGCAACAGAACTACAAAAGAAACTGCATACACTACGCTTGTCCGTCCATTTTTGGAGTATTGCAGCCCAGTGTGGGATCCTTATTCGGTGGGTTTAACGGAGGACATCGAAAGAGTCCAAAGAAGGGCAGCTCGTTTCGTATTGTCACGATACAGGGGAGACAGCGTTATGGAAATGATACAGGATCTGGGACTGAAATCATTACAACGGTGCTTATCGCTGCGGCGTGGGCTACCTACGAAACTCAAATCGCCAACATTCTCCTCCGAATGCGAAAATATATTGTTGACTCCCACTTACATAGGTAGAAATGACCATCAGAATAAAATACGGGAAATCAGAGCTCGAACGAAGAGATTCAGGTGTTCTTTCTTCCCGCGCGCTATTCGAGAATGGAATGGAAGATAAATAGTATGAACCATCTGCCAGGCACTTATATGTCATTTTCAGAGTATCCCATATAGATGTAGCGCTTTTTTGCACCTACTGCAGCCATAGTTTTCATTCACGTTTGTTTAACAAAACCAAAAAGACAATCGTCTTAAATTATATTAATTTCTTGTAACTTATATAATTTTCTTATTTCACACATGTGACTGTACTGGTAGATTATAGGGCTATGATACCTTTACACTGCGCCGCAGTTTGTAGTACAGTTCTCATATACGCACAAGTTTGCTGTGGGCAGTTAGTTTCGCACTCAGCGGCATGATTCGCTTCTTTGAAGCTCGCGCCATGATCTTGTAATCTGAATCCAAGGGCGAAATTAGTCGTAAGTTGTTGATATTTTTACTGCCTTTGTTTTTGGGGTCAGCATCTTTTTGCACTCTTTAAATTACCATGGTATGTGCTTTCTTTTGCGTATTTCATTAACTATTTGGATCATCGTATCTCCAGTATCGTTTATAGAATTCTATCGGGAGTCCATCAGAACCCCGCGATTTATTTGTGGCAGAAACACAAACGATTTTGAACAATTCTTTGATAGTAAAAGCGGAAGAGATTTTGTTATTGTCATCACTTGTTAGCTGTGATGTAAGAGAAACAAAAGTTAATATAGATTGCCTCATTCATTTTAGCCGGCCCATACATTTCGTCGTAATACTCGTATATTTTCCTGATTATATCCTTTTGCGAGGTGAGAACAGTACTGCCTTCTAATCAGAGTTCCTCCAGGAAAGTCCTTTGCGGTTTTTGTTATGTTTTATCAAATGGTACAAAGCAGCAATTTCGTTCGCACTAACTTATCTCACTTTGGATTTTATTTCCTGAATTCTGTTTTCCCGAATTTCTGGCAGCATTTAAATTAGGTTGTGCATCCAGTTTATTACAAAGAAAATAGGGAGATGTCGCAGCAGTCTCTAGTGCCCCTGTGAGCTGCGATTCCGCCGATCTCTTGGAGGAAGTGGCTTCTGAAACACTTGAATCAACTGTCTGTGCTGTACATTCCGTTTGTTGTGGGGGCACAGCGGAAATAGGGGTTGCTTCGGTATGCATTGCGTCCTTTCCTACCACCAGTGGTTCTTGCTGACCTCCAGAAGCTGTTACTTACATACATTCCTTGTGGATGACGTCACCGCTTTCGACAGAGGTTTCCATTGCAGTGATTTGTGACTAGAAAACCGTTACTTCAATTTCCGGCTCTACATACATATTGTCTTGTTTATGTTCTTTTAGTTCATGGGATATGTTCTGATGGGAGGAGACATCGTTACTAAATTTCTGTGAAGGGACTGTTTTTAACTGATCTGAGAACTTTTCATCTGAAGAGGAGTCTACCGTTACGCGTAGTATCTTGTTTTTTTAAACTACCACGTTCGTTGCTGAAAGGGGCTGCTGTACGGATGGTGCGCAACGTCGGGAATTCTGTACCAGCCATAACTGACGCTTCAGCGCTCGCTACACTACTAGCAGCTTCAGCCTGTTCTGTTCAAATATTTGTTAAGCTTATGGGACTTAACTACGGGGTCATCAGTCCCTAAACTTACAAACTACTTATCAACTACCTTATACTAAGGACGGCACAAATATCCATGCCCGAGGGGGGATTCGAACCCCCGACCGTAGTGGCCGTGCAGACCGTGACTGGAGCGCCTCAGTCTCCTCGGCCACCGCGGCCGGCCAGCCTGTTCTGCTACTATGTCAGACCCCGGCCGAGGTGGCCGAGGGGACTGAGGCGCTTCAGTCACGGTCTGCACGGCCACTACGGCCGGGGGTTCGAATCCCCCCTCGGGCATGGATATTTGTGCCGTCCTTAGTGTTAGTTCATAAGTAGTTTGTAAGTTTAGGGACTGATGACCGCCGCGGTGGAGTAGCCGAGCGGTCTAAAGCGTCTCGCTGCGGAGCGCGCGGTTGCTCGCCGTGGAGGTTCGAGTCCTACCTGGGGCATGGGTGTGTGTTGTCCTTAGGTTAGTTTACCTAGGTTTAAGTAGTTTGTAAGCTACGGACTGATGACCAGGCAGTTTGGTCCGATAGATTTACAAACATTTGAACATTTGATTTTTGACTGATGACCCCGTAGTTAAGTCCCATAAGCTATACAAACATTTGAACTATGTCAGACAAGAAAACGTCACTCAGATGGTCACTCAGATGGTGCCTACAACGCTGTTGCAGAATATCCTTCAGGACGTGGGCAGTCCTGACTGACATGGCCACTTCCATGACACACAAAGCAAGTTGGCACCTGACTTGTTTCTTATAGCCACAGACGTAAAAACATTTCGAATGATCTTATGCCATTATAACACTGAAGCTTGTGCAGGCCTGACCACATTTCATGGATGGATGGATGCTTAGGGTTTAACGTCCCGTCGACAGCTTGGCCATTAGAGACGGACCTAACGCTTGGAGTTTTTGGGTTAGGATGAGGAAGGAATGCGGCCGTGCCCTTTGAAAGGAACCATCCCGGCATATGCCTGGAGTGATTTAGGGAAATCACGGAAAACCTAAATCTGGATGGCCGGAGGTGGATTTGAACCACCATCCTCCCGAATATCACATTTCATGTTTAATGTTCCTGACCTCTCCACAGTTCATTAAAACATCCTTCATCTATCTCTGGAGGAAGTTCCTGATTAGCGTTAGAAACGTGAACAGTACTTGCAGTTCTATCCCGACGCCGAAAGTCAGCTTTTCCTGAGAATTTCATCAGAATCCTCTCCATCACAACGGGGTTCAGTAATTTAGCGAAAAAAAAATCTTTTTACAGGTTGTGCTAATCCGTATGTACTTGATCAGAAGTGATTCCGAAAACTTCCACAATTCAGTCGTGAATTTCAGTTGAACTTGGTATTATACATCTTTTACACTTGCCTAATTCAAATTTGAACGTGTTTTTCCTGGAAAGAGTAGGGCGTGACATTTTGCAGATAACACGACTGGGTTACTGTTCAAAGAAACATAATAACTAGACGACACGCAAACGTCACTAACACGCGCGATACAACAACACGTAAACATTCAGTTGTAAACACCGCGACAGACATACTTTGGCACCGCTTCTAAAGCAAACCTCAGTGCTCGGCCGTTCCATCGCAACGGAAATTGACAATACGTTGAGATACATGTTGATTGTCAAATTCGATATTTTAAATGTTAGTGTCATTGCATGCATACAATCGTTGTTCTCGGAAAGTGATTATTCAGGCAATCTCTAAGCAATTTTAGAATAATAAAAAAAGGGTAAATTGTTAGGAAATGTTTGCGAATCGTGTAACTGAGGCGGGACTGGGGGACCAGCCAAGTATTCACCCAGGGGGTGTGAAAAACCGCCCGAAAACCACATCTAGGCTGGCTGGCATTCCGACCCCCTTCGTTAATCCGCCGGGCGGATTCAAACCGGTGCCTGTATGCCCTCTCGTCTTGGAAAGCGGTGCGTTAGATCACACGGCTAACCGAGCGGATCTAGACGGTCTCAGCTATAAAGTAAAGAAATTTTTCATCCAAGTCAGTTAAGTCGTGATATTAACCACCTCCAGTGTACTCAAGCGAGACAGAGGAAAAAAGTTCTCAAATATATAAGAAAAGCGATAAGAAAAAAGAAAAGGTGTATTCTCTCCCTCGTTTATGTACATTACTTTTTTGTGATCTGTAATAACGATTCGTACATAGAATCAGTCCAACTTCGGACATTGTTTCGAAACAGGCGCTGTAATTTTTAGCCGCGGCGGAGTGGCCGAGCGCATTGATGCGCTATGCTGCGATGCGCGAGGCTGTTCCCCGTCGGGGTTTCGAATCCCCCCTCGAGCATGGATGTCTGTGTCGTCTTTAGTATAAGATAGTTCATAAATAGTTTGTAAGTTTAGGGACTAATGACCCCGCATTTAAGTCCCATAAGCTTTACAAACCTTTTTTTTTTATTTTTATTATTCGTTGTCTCAGAGACCATGCAAGTGTAGCGTTAGAAGCTTCAAGACAAATAATTAGTAATTGTAATACTTGTCTTATCAATAATTATGCGAGATATTAATAATAAAATTTTTGTAGCGTCTAGAAGCTAGCAACTGGAACGGGTAACGGCTTGCATGAACCGGGTGTCGCCATAGACGTTTAGTTAAATTGATCAGTGGACCTATCACCGAACATTTTGAAACGAAACCTGCATTTCATGATGGCAGCAAAGCGAAATTTACTTTCTAAGTGTAACATACGTCAGTCGACGTATCACGAAACTTGCAAATCGTGATGGCGTGGTAGCAACAGGAAAATCTGCTGTTTAAGTGTTTTTTTTTTTTAGTGAGACAAGAAACATTTTGTTACAGAGATTTTGACTTATTTCGTGCAAATATTATTTACAACATATTTTAACGGACAAGTCAAGAAACAAAATAATTAATATTACGATGACAACTCTCTCAAACCGAATCCAACTAAAAAAAAAGTCTGTGCTTTTCACCCTCACACACAACTGTTAAATGCAATGCGTCTACCATTGAACACACAGACCAGCCGACATAACTTGGAATGACGCTTGATAGATCCCTCACATACAAACATCACTGCGAAAAAACCTGAAATAAGGGAGCTGCAAAGAACAACATACTCAGAAAACTGAGTGGGGGTAAGTGGCGCCAGACCTACTGTGCTTCGAAACTCCGTCTTAGCACTTCGCTTTTCCGCATCTGAATACGCATGTCCTGCATGATCTAGAGCGGCGCATGCAAAGAATATCAACGTTAGACTTAATAAATCCTGTAGGCTAGTTACAGGATGCATGAAGCCTACCCCATTGGAAAGCTCTACCAAGCTTCAGGTTTCAGCAGTCCCAAGTCTCGAAGGTCAGCTTAAGAATACAACGAGCAGTTTAAAAAGATCTTTGACAAGGGTCATCCATTATACAGGAGCTTCTACAGATCCAAGAGGCTGAAATCATCTTGGATGAACCCCCTGTCGGCTACCTCAGTTCAGAATGTCCACCAAGCGTCGTTGCATTAAACTGTTAAACAATACGTCATGGAAAATGCTAAACCGAATAAGAACTAGTGTAATTCCTGTAAAAAAAATAAAAAAATAAAATAAAAAAATCCAATAAAATGGGGCCATTAGAATCCGACGACAATAAGGGTGAATGTGGTGAGATACAAAACATGGAACATCATTTAACATGCCGGAATTGTCTTGCATGTTCCTCCCTCGACGACCTTTGGCAAAGCAAGCTAGAAGCATCTGACTTAGCCCAGTATTGGGCCGAAACATCGACAGCACCGTACATGAAAAAGTAAATGAAGTAAAATAATTATGTTTCATTGATTATTAATGTAATTTTTCAGAAATCGATCAAAGTAACAACTGAAATTATCCGGTAAATCTTGTTTGTGTTGGAGACCATTCAGCAAATAGCGGCCGCCCCCACCCTGAGTACATTACATCTAAGTGCGTGATTCTGCCATCGCCGCGCGGTCTCAGGCGCCATGTCACAGATTGTATTGTACGCCCGATTCAGCGGAGGTTCGTGTCCCCTAAAACTCCGCCGTTGTTTTAAACAGTCATATTGCAACCTTGATTTCAAGCTTTGCAGTTCTAAGGAATTTCTGTTTTGTGTGGAAGCATTTTGTTATATCATGACTTGATAAATATCACTTAGAGCATTTAAATTTTACTTTTAGCGTGTCGTTGGCTTTGAGTAAATTATGTTGCACAAGTAACGTCGTACATATTGTCAGAACTGCCTGATGTCTATCAAACCGGTATTAATTTTTTTGTTGTTGGTTTGCTTGAATTTTAGAAATTTATGAGATAATGGATCAGTAATAACATTATTAGCAAATACTTTCTCACTTCTAATTCGCATGCTATCATGCCAACACTCGGCTGTCATATATCTTACTACTGAATGGGAATGTCGGATACAACTCACAGTGGCTTTAAGTGGGAAATATCTTATGTTTCATACTAGTCTTTTCTATCGCTCGTCAGTACTGTCTTTAATGGGTGAAGAACAACCGGAAAGTGTAGATCACTAAGCAACAGGTAATTTACCAAATTAACAAAAATGGTGTCTCATGTAAAATATATGCTTGTATTGGAATGCCCAGTACGAGGCAAGTCTTTCAAATGGACGCCACCATGACTACTTTTAATTTACTTTCGATTCTTATTTACTCAACCGACTCCTCATTTGCTCTCAAGACGTTGACCTTCCCTCCCCAGAAAAATCTGTGTTAGCTGCTCGCAGTTTAACTCGGTACCTCTGCGGCTATAACTGGTATTCGTGACAATAAGTTCGTCCGTTGACTGTAGGTGGAAGAACACTATGCCCGAGTCATCAACGCTGCCAGCCCAAACGTTATCAAAAGGGCATTTCCTATGAGGAAGAGTTCCACGTAGTATGCTGGTATGTCTGTTTCTCCGCGTTTTTCGTTACGGCTGTTCTGTTGTTGTTGTGGTCTTCACTCCGGAGACTGGTTTGATGCAGCTCTCCACAATACCTTAACCTGAGCAAGCCTCTTCATCTCCACATAAGAGCCGGCCGCGGTGGCCGAGGTGACTGAGGCGCTCCAGTCACGGTCAGCACAGCCACTACTTTAGGGGGTTCGAATCCCCCATCGAGCATGGATATTTGTGCCGTCTTAGTTCATAAGTAGTTTGTAAGTTTAGGGACTGATGACCCCGTAGTTAAGTCCCATAAGCTTTACAAACATTTTATTGTATTTCCACATAAGAACGGCAACCTACATCTGTCTGAATCTGCTTACTGTATCCATCTCTTGGTCTTCCTCTACGGTTTTACCCCACACACTTCCCTCCAACGCTAAATCCACAATTCCTTGATGTCTAAGAATGTGTCCTACCAATCTATCCCTTCTTTTAGTCAAGGTATGCCAGAAATTTCTTTTCTCCCCAATTCTGTTCAGTACCACCTCATTAGTTACGCGATCCACCCACCTAATCTTCAGCATTCTTCTGTAGCACCATATTTCAAAAGCCTCAATCCTCTTCCTGTCCGCACTGTTTATCGTCCATGTCTCACTCCCATACAAGGCAACAATCCACACAAATGCCTTCAGAAAGGACTTCCTTAGGTTTAAATCAATATTCGAGGTTAACAAATTTCTCTTTTTCAAGAACGCTTTTCTACCCATTGCCATTCTGCATTTTATATCGTCTGTACTTGGACTATCATTTGTTATTTTACTGCCCAAGTAACAAAACTCATCTACCTCCTTTATTGCTTCGTTTCCCAATCTAATTCCTTCAGCATCACCTGATTTTCTTATACTGCACTCCATTACCCTAGTTTTGCTCTTGTTAATGTTCATCTTATATGCACCTTTCAGTACACTGTCCATTCCGTTCAATTGCTGGCTGTTCTATGAAGAGTTATACGGGGCGTCCTCCTATGAGCCGTGATGCGTCTGTTCTCGGCAGATAAATACATTTCGAAATTGCTGTGTGTAGCTGGAGTCCGGCCAAGCAAATGCTGACTATCATCTCCTTTCTGGGCCGCCTAGCGTTGACGGGAAGCGTCGATTTGTTTACCGTTACAAGCAAAACGCTTTTATTACCGCAGTTTACACGTCCGTTCGATTGAGCGGTCCCGATTTACTCGATTGCATTATTCAGTTTATCAAAACGTAATAAAAGGGAGAGTAAATCATGACGAATATCGAGAATTCCAGCAGGATTTAAACAGCACTGCTGCATGGCGACAGCGGTCAGCGGGGGCCACAGCAGAAGTGTTTGCCTTACAGTCTCTGTTAATACGCAATGACCCGTAGCACAGTGGTAGAGTGCCGGACTTCGCCGGGCGCCGTGGCTCAGCGCGCCCGGACAGAGGGCTGAACGCTCTCTGCAATAAAACAGCTGAGCCAACAACAGACCGAACAAGAACGAACAAACATGATCAACGTCCGCAACGAAAAGAACTACCCATAAAAAAAAAAAAAAAAAAAAAAAAAAAAAACACTTCAAATCCAACGGTCGCGGGTTCAATCCCTGTAAGGTCCTTGTATTTTTATCTGTCACTTTCCACTTCTTTCACCTCTGGCAAGTGTTGCTGATGTGAAAAATACCGAGTAGCACCTACAGTTTATGTAGGTTCCCCTATAACTGGCTGGGTAAGTCAGTTCGAAGGTCGGAGGAAGGCAACGGCATACCACCTCCAAACAGGACCATGCCTAGTAAAGCACTGTGGTGTTCAAACCAATCTTCGGATTGTTGGCTGCTTTTTTTTACCTAATTGTACTAATACAGGGCCGTTTTATCTACTGGGACTGTAAAATCCCATTTAAAAAAAAAAAAAAAAAAAAAAAAAAAAATGTTTGTAACGTGAAACAAACTGAAGTTTTCTGTCGACACTATGCGTAGCAGCCAGACGGTAGTAGGCGGCAAGTGTAGGAGCTAGTGGGCAGAAGGTAGAGGGAAATAATTATCTTGGGCTACATTAGGGCGACGACTGAAAATTCGTGCCTGACCGGGATTCGGACCTGAATTCCCGCTTTGGGACAGCATTACCATAACCATTTTTTTTTCGCAAGATGGTTGTTTGCTGACGCGGAATCGCATTTGTTCTAAGTTGATGGATGAGTTGTTGACTCGGTTGTTTATTACAGAGTGCGCACGCGGTGAGCTGGCTACACCTTCCGTCCGCCCGGAAATAACGCTTTATCGTCCATAAATGTTTGTAAATCTATCGGACTCAACTGCTTGGTCATTAATCCGTAGCTTACAAACTATTTAAAGTAAAGTAAACTAACCTAAGAACAACACAAACACTCATGCCCGAGGGGGGACTCGAACCCCCGACAGCTAATGGCTGCGAGCACCGCAGCACGGCGCCCCAGTGAACACGGCTAATCCGCCGCGGCTTATCGTCCATAGTCCTCTATGCTTGCCATCCGGATTCCCGCTTGAGGACGAACGATTTTTCCGCATCTGCGGTGAAGAAATGAGCCCTGACGCCATTATCGCGTTGGTTATCTAAATTTTATTTTTAAATCTCAGTTGCTGTAATCAAACAACGTGACAGGTGAAAATTTATGTCGGGGCCGTGACTGGGACCACGGTCTCGTGGTCACCACGCTAACCCTTGCATCAGCCAGGCACAGTGGCTTCTTACAGACTACTCAAGCACGTTGGACCCTAATTCCCACATGCCCAAGTTCTGAAGCAAGCGGGAGTAAAATATAGGGAGCGTAAGGTTATTTACAACTTGTGCAAAAACCAGACAGCGATTGTCAGAGTTGAAAGGCATGAAAGGGATGCAGTGGTTGGAAAGGGAGTAAGACAGGGTTGTAGTCTTTCTCCATTGTTATTCAATTTGTACATTGAGCAAGCTATAAAGGAAAGCAAGGAGAAATTTGGAGAAGGAATTAAAGTTCAGGGTGAAGAATTAAAAACATTGCGTTTTGCCGGCGACATAGTAATTCTGTCAGATACAGCAAAGGACCTGGAAGAGCAATTGAACGGAAAGGACAGTGTGCTGAAAGGTGCATATAAGATGAACATTAACAAGAGCAAAACTATGGTAATGGAGTGCAATCTAAGAAAATCAGATGAGGCTGAAGGACTTAGATTGGGAAACGAAGCAATAAAGGAGGTAGATGAGTTTTGTTACTTGGGCAGTAAAATAACAAATGATGGTCGCAGTACAGAGGATATAAAATGCAAAATGGCAATGGGTAGAAAAGCGTTCTTGAAAAAGAGAGATTTGTTAACATCGAATATTGATTTAAGCCTAAGGAAGTCCTTTCTGAAGGCATTTGTATGGAGTGTTGCCCTGTATGGGAGCGAGACCTGGACGATAAACAGTGCGGATAGGAAGAGGATTGAGGCTTTTGAAATATGGTGCTACAGAAGAATGCTGAAGATTAGGTGGGTGGATCGCGTAACTAATGAGGAGGTACTGAACAGAATTGGGGAGAAAAGAAATTTCTGGCATACCTTGACTAAAAGAAGGGATAGATAGGTAGGACACATTCGTAGACATCAAGGAATTGTGAATTTAGCGTTGGAGGGAAGTGTGTGGGGTAAAAATCGCAGAGGAAGACCAAGAGATGGATACAGTAAACAGATTCAGACAGATATAGGTTGCCGTTCTTATGTGGAGATGAAGAGGCTTGTTCAGGATAGGGTATTGTGGAGAGCTGCATCAAACCAGTCTCCGGACTGAAGACCACAACAACAACAACAACACTCCTACTTTGACCGTTGTACTCCATGACTCGCTGCTAACCCTGCATTCCAGCCAGCCTGGCTGTGTTTTTAAGGTGATTTCACGCATCTCACTAGGTGAATACTGGCCTGGTAACCAAATCTCGCCCAGTTACACGAATCAGAAAATATAGAAAAACTTTCGCATTTGCACATGTATAACCACGCCAAAGCCGCATTAGTTACGCCGAGCCTGCGCATGCGTGACAAAGTCGAAGAAAAAGAAGATTACAAGAAATGACGGCAGGTGACGTCATCCAGGCATTCGCAAACCCTAAACCAAAAATCCCATCCACAGCGTATGTGGTCCTTTCCCACTACAAACCGCGTTTCGAGTCCTCCTCTGTTCAATGGAGTCGATATTTACTCCACATCAAGCATCGCTTAGCAGTAACTGCAAAGATGTCAGGCTCATGAGGAGTTGCCTGACCTTTGCACTACTTTCCTTGTAACTCCACGCGCACATTCATTGTTGGACAGGAACTGCTCTCCGCACTTTGGAACGCAAGAGGGATACCATCCAGTGCGTGGATGCTGTATTTTTCAACAACCATCCGTAATGCCTCTCAGCCCGTGACCATCGGCATATGGTGTCTGCCTGCTCTTGGTTGATCTACGATTGTTCCCTCGCGGTTGCACTTCACAGTCACATCGCCAGCAGTCAACTTGGGCAGTTTTAGAAGGGTTAAAATGTCTATGATAGATGTGTTATTCAGGTGACACCCGATGGCTAGTCCATGTCGGGGGATTGAGTTCTCCTGAGCGACCCATTAATCTACTGTGATCACTGGTCATCGGTCCCTAGACTTACAAACTACTGAAACTAACTCAAACCTATCCTAATGACATTACATATACCCATGCCCGAGCGAGGACTCAAACCTCCGACGGGAATGACCGTGTGGTCTGGAACGCCACGTACGGATCACGTCGGAGGTTCGGCTCCTCCATCGGGCGTGTTTGTTTGTGTGTGTGTGTTGTCCTTATGTTAGTTTAAGTGATATGTAAGTCAAGGGACTGATGGCCGCAGTAGTTTAGTGCCTTAGAGTTACAAACAGTTGAACACAAGCTACACATAAAAATTGAGTTCGGGATAGTAAACGAAGTGGAACACATCTGCTGCCTAAACAACAATCATGGTGAGGACTGTAATCTCACGATGAATTGTTGCTGGAGTAATTTGTTTTGCCCACAGAAATCGTAATACTCCACGTACTCAAAGTTGACGTGATCCTCTATTGCTGCATACATTTTAAACACTTGTATTGATGAGCGATATGACCGAATATAGCCCCACATTTATACTGCCGGAGAGTACTGAATCAAACGACACAACGGAACAACGTTGGGGACGGTAGCATCAATAATTTGCGTGACGTAATTTACTTTTCCAATTTCCTTCGTACTGTAGTGTGAGTCACAGAGCAGTCATGCCAAAAAAATGTTCAAATGTTTTTAAATCTATGGGACTTAACTAAGAGCAGTCATGCCGTTGTAGATCAGGCATGCACGTCCATCACTTTATCGCCTGCTCGTGGCATTATTATCCTTCAACCACATTCCATTAATGATCACGCCAGTAGAAAGAAAACTGCCGACCAGATGTTCCGCTTCCGAGACGTTCTTTTCCAGACACCAAAACATAACCATTTACCTTTTGTCGGAGTTCTTAATTCAAAATAAGGCGTAATTGTCATTCTCCTCTCTTCTCTATACTTTCCTTTCTGTGTCTCATACCCACAACACTATTCCGACACGACTCACAATGCCGCCTCACAACTTCACTTCCGCCGGTACCTCACCTCCTACTTTCCAAACTTCACAGAAGCTCTCCTGCGAACCATTTAATGTTCAAACGTTTGTTAAGCTTATGGGACTTGACTACGGGGTCATCAGTCCCTAAACTTACAAACTACTTATGAACTACTTACGAACTAGGACGGCACAAATATCCATGCCCGAGGGGGGATTCGAACCCCCGACCGTAGTGGCCGTGCTGACCGTGACTGGAGCGCCTCAGTCACCTCGGCCACCGCGGCCGGCGAACCTTTTAATCTGCCAGGAAGTTTCATATCAGCGCACACTCCGCTGCAGAGTGAAAGTTTCATTCTAGAAACATCCCTTAAGCTATGGCTAAGCCATGTCTCCACCATATCCTTTCTTCCAGGAGTGCTAGACTTGCAAGGTTCGCAGGAGAGCTTCTGTGAAGTTTGGAAAGGAGGAGGCGAGGTACTGGCGGAAGTAAAGTTGTGTGGCGGCATCGTGAGTTGTGTCGGGATAGCTCAGTCGGTAGTGCGCTTGCCTGCGAAAGGCAAAGGTCCCAGGTTCCGATACTCCATAGTATACGGAAGAGAGAGAGAGAGAGAGAGAGAGAGAGAGAGGAAAAGAATACAATCATGGCTGCAAAATTTTAACGCGAATTGAAACTTCCTGGCAGATTAAAATTGTGTGCCCGAACCGGGACTCGAACCTCGGACCTTTGCCTTTCGCGGGCAAGTGCTCTACCGACTATTCATAATCAAAGTGGGCAGTGGTCGCTATACTTTGCACTCTGAGACGACAGAAGTCGTGGGAAAGCTCCCAATGTCACGCCGGACCTCCTTCTGTCTGGCTAAGTGCAGCGACTCGAAGCGCTAGAGGCTCAACAAGTGGACGCTGTCTCTACAGGGTGTTACAAAAAGGTACAGCCCAACTTCAGGAAACATTCCTCACACACAAAGAAAGAAAATATGTTATGTGGACATGTGCCCGGAAACACTTAATTTCCATATTAGAGCTCATTTTATTACTTCTCTTCAAATCACATTAATCATGGAATGGAAACACACAGCAACAGAACGTACCAGCGTGACTTCAAACACTTTGTTACAGGAAATGTTCAAAATGTCCTCCGTTAGCGAGGATACATGCATCCACCCTCCGTCGCATGGAATCCCTGATGCGCTGATGCAGCTCTGGAGAATTGCGTATTGTATCACAGCCGTCCACAATACGAGCACGAAGAGTCTCTACATTTGGTACCGGGGTTGCGTAGACAAGAGCTTTCAAATTTCCCCATAAATGAAAGTCAAGAGGGTTGAGGTCAGGAGAGCGTGGAGGCCATGGAATTGGTCGGCCTCTACCTATCCATCGGTCACCGAATCTGTTGTTGAGAAGCGTACGAGCACTTCGACTGAAATATGCAGGAGCTCCATCGTGCATCACCCACATGTTGTGTTGTACTTGTAAAGGCACATGTTTAGCAGCACTGGTAGAGTATCCCGTATGAAATCATGATAACGTGCTCCAGTGAGGGTAGGTGGAAGAACATGAGGCCAAATCAAGACATCACCAACAATTCCTGCCCAAACGTTCACTGAAAATCTGTGTTGATGACGTGGAATCGAGGAAGTACAGCATATACTAACGAAACAATTGGTTATTTTGACAATTGTCTGCACGAATTATTTCAATTTACATTTAAAGAGAAATACTAAAATAAGCTGTAACATGGAAATTAAGCGTTTCTGGACACATGTCCACATAACATATTTTCTTTCTTTGTGTGTGAGGAATGTTTCCTGAAAGTTTGGCCGTACCTTTTTGTAACACCCTGTATAAAAGTGTTAGATGCAGAGTTTTGTGCACGAACCGACCTCTTATATCCCATGAATGATCGATCAGATTTATGTCGGGCGATCTGCCAGGCCACACCATTCGCTGCAACTGTCCAGAATGTCTTTCAAACAGCCACGAACAACTGTAGCCCGTGACAAGGCGCACTGTCAACCGTAGGAATTCCATCGTTCTCAGGCAACATGTTGTGCCTGAATGTCTGCAAGAAGCCGAACATAACAATTTGCAGTGAACGAGCGGTTCAGTCTGAGCAGAGGACACAGTTCATTTATCGTGGAAACAGTCCACACCATTATGGAGCCACCGCCAGCCTGCACAGTGCCTTTTTGACAACTTGGTCCCAGGGCTTCGTGGGTCTGCGCCACATTCGAACCCTACTATCAGCTGTTAGCAACTGAAATCGGGACTCATCTGACCAAACAACGATCTTCTAGTCATCCGGAGTCCAAGCGATACCGCCACGAGTCCCGAAGAGACGCTACAGGCGATCTCGTGCCGTTAGCATAGGCTCTCAAATGTTTCAAATGTTTGTATAGTCTATGGGACTTAACTACGGGGTCATCAGTCCCTAAACTTACAAACTACTTATGAACTACTTACGAACTAGGACGGCACAAATATCCATGCCCGAGGGGGGATTCGAACCCCCGACCGTAGTGGCCGTGCAGACCGTGACTGGAGCGCCTTAGTCTCCTCGGCCACCGCGGCCGGCCATAGGCTCTCCAGTCGGTCGTCTGCTACCAACAGTCTGTTAACTCATGACTGTGCCGCACTGCCCTAGCGGATACATTAGTAGTACGTCCCACATTCACTTCTGCAGTTGTTGATTTGATTTGATTTTTTCAGGGAAGCCAAAACAGTGTTGGTCCAACCCGCCACAGCCCGCACCGAAACTGAGTTTATTGTGCGGTATCGCTCCCTGTATGTCTAGTAAAGCCAACCAATGTCCTTGAACAGTGCAAGGAGTCCCTTTACCAGTTCTTTATTAGACACAATTTTTTCGAGTCTGGTTGTCCCAAATGTTCTGTGCCTTTTACTCTCCAATGCAATGCATTCGAGATTAGATGTGATGCAGTTTCATCACCGTCATCACAGATACTACATTTAGGGTCCTCTTCTGTTATTCCCATTGTATGTAGGTGTTATTTGAAATTCCCATGGCCTGTCAGCAACCCAACCATGAGTCTAATCTTTCTCCTGTTCAGACCCAGAATTGCAGAGCTTCTTTTAAAACATGGCTTTGGCATCATTACCTTGCCATGTTTTTGTTGATGGACTTTGGTCCAATATTCTACGTGCTGTCTTCTGAGCCAGTTACGTAGCTCCAATTTGATCATTGCCTTGGTGATTGTCAGGACAGGTTCCGGTCCAATAAATGGAGTCTCTGCCCCCATCCTGGCTAATCTGTCGGCATGTTCGTTGCCACTGATCCCCGAGTGGCCAGGGACCCACAATAGGTTTACTCTATTGCTTTCCCCTAGCTCCACTAGAACCCTGTGACATTCTGCAACAATTTGAGACCTTGTTGCAGGAGCTGCCAGTGATCTTAGGGCTGCCTGACTGTCTGAATAGATATATATGCTACAATCTTTGTAGCACCTACGCAAATTCTCCTCCACACACGCCCTGATGGCAGTGATTTCCGCCTGGAATACTGAGGCCAGTTTTCCTAGAGAGATGACGCCCTCCAGTCTTAGCTGCACCCCATATACCCCAGTCCCAACAGCTTGGTCCGATTTTGACCCGTCAGTGAACCAGACAATATCCCCCGTACGGTGTCGAACTATTTTCTCCCACTGCTCCCTACTTCCACTTGTTATATTGAAAGGCTTGTTGAAGTAGTATGGGGTTATAATATAGTCGTCTTGTATTTCCCCAACCTTTCCTATATTTACCTCACTCACTATTTTAGTGTGTGATTCTGGATATCCCAAAGAGTTCCAGTTGTTGCCAGATTTGAGTCTGTATGCACCAGCCGCTGCCTCCATCTTGACCCAAAGGTGTAATGGGGGCATATCCAGCATGGTTTCCATCCAGCAGTTGGTGTGCTGCTAATTCCGCCTGTTATGGCTAAGCAGGCTAATCTCTGCACCTTACCAAGCTCCTTAAAAGCAACCTGCTGTTCTACCTCCTTCCACCGCACGACCGCCCCATAGGTGATCCTGGGTCTAATCACTGTGGTGTATATCTGCAGTTGTTTCTCGAAATATTTCTGGTGTCAGCGCTGATAAAGCAAACTACGCTGCTCTCGACCTTTAAATACAGGCCGGTGAGAGGTAATGCCTGTCATTCGATATTCTCGAACGTCTTTGTGACTATGATTCTCGGAATATTGAATTCCATAGCGATTCCCGAAATGGTATGTCCCCTGCAGGCACGTCTAACTACAATTCCGCGCCCAAAGTCAGTTCATTCCCGTCGTGAGGCCATAATTGGGGAACTGAAATCATAGACAGAGAAAAGTCTCCTTTTCTGTTCTTTTTATGTACATGGCTGTCAATAATTAGCAAGCTGAACAGCAGCCTGCACGCTCTAGCCACCCCGCCCCCAGTAGGGGGAAAAGAAAATATCAGTAAAGGAAAACAAAATAATATCAGAAAACTGGAATAATAGCACTGATATTAAAAAGCGCGTATCTCACGCGAAACAAAAACTTTATTCTTATAAAACAAAAGTAGTAAGAGAATGATTTTTAGAAGACAAAAATCATAGGACCATTTTAAAACACGTACCTTACACAAAAGAACTTCATTGTTACCAAAAACAAATATTCATTCTGCATGTATTTATACTTACAGAGAGAAAAATGCTACATGTTACACTAAAAACTACTTACATACATTTACTAGTTGTAGAAAAAAATTCGGCAGAGCTTACAGTATTAGCCAGCGTTACTTAAAGCTCTGGTACTTTCTCAACATAGCTACCAATACTGACTGTTGGTTGTTATGTCCTCATTCAGTTCAATAGTTTGGATTGTGTTAATTTTGAGGCATGTTGCATTTAAGTGGAGCCAAACTAAAAATTATAGTTTTCCGGTACTGGCGGACTGCTTTAGACACTACCCAACATTTTTACCGAATTTCCTTTTAATGTAGTTTGAATGGATAACATACATAATAGCTGGGCATTTTATCTGACTTGTGTTAATATAAGAATGTACTTCTGTATCCGTAAAACGTATCTGTTTAATTGCTAGATGTATTGTGTACTTATAAATGTCTTATCATGCCTGTTGTTGTTGTTGTTGTTGTTGTTGTTGTGTGTCTTCAGTCCGGAGACTAGTTTGATGCAGCTCTCCAACCTAATCTATCCTGAGCAAGCCTCTTCATCTCCTCATAAGAACGGCACCCTACATCAGTTTGAATCTGCTTACTGTATTCATCTCTTGGTCTCCCTCTGCTAGTTTTACCCCCACACAATTCCCTCTAATGTTAAATTCACGATTCCTTCATGTCTAAGAATGTGCCCTACCAATCGAACCCTTCTTTCAGTCAAGGTATGTGTCATCGACAAAACGCAATATATTTGCATTTCTTCATTCTGAACTTAAATTCCTTTTCCAAATTTCTCCTCGCTTTCCCTCACAGCGTGCTCAATGTACAAATCGAATAACATTGGAGAAAGGCTACAACTCTGTCTTATTCCCTTCCCTTCCCAAACCTCTGCATCCCTTTCATGCCCTTCAACTCTGATAACTGCTGTCTGGTTTTTGTACAAGTTGTAAATAACCGTCAGTTCTCTATATTTTACTGCTGCTGATTTCAGAATTTGAAAGAGTCTATTCCAATCAATATTGTCAAACGCTTTTCCCAAATCTACAAAAGCTAGAAATGTAGGCTTGACTTTCCTTAATCTATCTTATAAGATAAGCCCTAAAGTGAGGATTGCCTCCCGTGTTCCTACATTTCTCCTGAATCCAAAATGATCTTCCCCGAGATCAGCTTCTACCAGCTTTCCCATCCATCTGTAAATAATTCGCGTTATCAGAATGAAACTTTCACTCTGCAGCGGAATGTGCGCTGATATGAAACTTCCTGGCAGATTAAAAGGTTCGCAGGGGAGCTTCTGTGAAATTTGGAAAGTAGGAGGTGAGGTACTGGCGGAAGTGAAGTTGTGAGGCGGCATTGTGAGTCGTGTCGGGATAGCTCAGTCGGTAGAGCACTTGCCCGCGAAAGGCAAAGGTCCCAGGCTCGAGTCCCGGTTGGGGCACACAATTTTAATCTGTCAGGAAGTTTCAATTCGCGTTAAAATTTTGCAGCCATGACTGTATTCTTTTCCCCTCTCTCTCTCTCTCTCTCTCTCTCTCTCTCTCTCTCCCTCTCTGTTTTTTCCGTACACTATGGAGTATTGGAATCAGTGGCCTAACTAGGACTTGGCTTTGGGGGAGGGGGGGGGGAATAGATCTGCTTGACGAGCAAAATTTTAGTCAGTTTCCAGACAGACTACCATCTAACACTTCCATTGAAGAAACTAATTCACTCCCATCCAGTGAAAGCTTATGGTAAAACACCCCGAGTTTCCAATCTTTACCTTTACCAGATTTCTGTTATATGATTTCTTTTCTCTTCTCGGGTTCTGGGGGGGGGGAGGGGGAGTTCTATCCCTTCCCCATAGTTACGCCACTGATCGCAACAGACATTTTCATCCTCTGTAAAGTACTGCTAACTCCGCGTTGTTGATGTATCCAATGCCCATATTTTAATGATAAGCACAGCGAGCTGCGAGTGCTGCAATAACCGCAGCGCGCGGCGCGTCGAGCTGCCCCATTCGACCAGCGAGCAGCTGCACGCGCCGCAGCGCCGCTTCTCGAGAACTGCCTGAGCGCCGGCAGCTCGACAAATTCTCGGTGCGCTCTAGTCGCCGCGCCTCCACTCCCATCCCTAGTTTCAGTTAAGGGTATATTACACGGAGCGAATTTGGTCGCTAGTCGCTGGCGTATTTGGACGCAGCTGCTAAATTCGCTCCGTGTAAACAGGGACAGCGAACCAAGTCGCTGCTCCGAAACGCGAGCGTCTATAGTTGAAGGGTGGGCTACTTTAGACGCTGGTCGCTAGCGTTTTTGGTCGCTGGGGTTTTTGGTCGCCCCGTGTCATATACGGGAGCGTATAAAGTAGCCACCAGTCGAGTCAAGATGACGAAGGAAGTAATAAATACTGGCTGTGTGTTTCTCGCAACAGTATTAAAAGAACAATTAATCTACCAAAAGCAAAACGGAAAAGTAGGAAAAATAAAAGAAAATGGATAATTGGACTGCAAGGAGGGATAAATATTGTGCTTCTGCAAATATTTTGGGTGAATTATCGTGTGAAGGTCCTTCGGCCTACAGAAATATAAAGAGGATCACATAAGAAAATTTTGATAGATTACTGTAAATAGTAGAGGATAAAATAAGGAAACAGAATAACGTCATGAGGATGGCGATCTCGCCAAGAATAAAATTTAAATAATCGTTATTTTTAATGTCACATAATACTGGAAAACTTCGATACAGTTTCAGAAATTTGATTATAATTCCAATTGGTGGGACACAGAACTTTTAATATCTTTATTTACGTCAATGAACACAAAATTTCTCGTCCTTTTGACGACCGGTTTCGGTCAGGAGGATCATTTTCAAGTCTACAACAAATCAGAAACGGAAGGATACATCTAGTATTAGACTACCTTAGAAAACATAAGTAATGCATTACACTCATCAATACATGTAATATAGTCATATGGCATCATCACATCATAAATGTATCTTCATTAAGGAATGTAATAACAGGTATGATGTATAATATTTTAACACTTTTTTTTTATATTGATGACTGCAATGCCTTATTTATGTTTTATAAGGTAGTCTAATACTAAATTTGTCCTGTTTCCGAGTTGCTGTAGACTTGAAAATGGTCATCACTGACCGAAACCGGTCGTCAAAACGACGAGAAATTTTGTGATCGACGTAAATAAAGATATTAAAAGTAATTACAAAATGGATCACTGATATAAATTCGCGACCATGTCGCACCTTGGGAAACAGAACTGCTTGGTATCACCTAACCTCCAAAACATTATGTCATATGCTACTTCGTGTTTCAATTGTTTTTACGAAGACGCTAGCGTCTGAAGTCGCTGCGTGTCATTGCATCAGCGTATTCATTCGCTATTCGCCCATACGCCGAGCGACAACAGGCGCCAGCGTAATATGCCCTTTAGCCGTGTTTGGCAGCGAGTGCAGTTGTCTGCCTGTTGCAGGGGGCTGCGCCGGCGTGGGCGGGGCGGCGGCGGAGCGGCGCGACAAGCGCGTGCGCACGGCCTTCTCGAGCGCGCAGCTGCTGCAGCTGGAGCGCGAGTTCGCCGCCAACATGTACCTGTCCAGGCTGCGCCGCATCGAGATCGCGAGCGCGCTGCGCCTCAGCGAGAAGCAGGTCAAGATCTGGTTCCAGAACCGACGCGTCAAGGCCAAGAAGGAGGTGGCGGCCGCCGACCGCTGCTGCTGCGGCGCCGGCAAGCCGCAGAGGCACCACCACTACCGCGCCTGAACGCGAGCCCTCCTCACACCACGTCCGAGTGGGCTACACCTTTCTGGGACGTCACACACTGCGCCTTCAGGATGAATATAGCTCACACATTCAGTTTCGGAACGAAATTTTCATCCACAATCGGCATTCACTTCTGTACTGCTCAATTTGCCCCTATCCGAGACAGACGTCATTCCTTTTTGATACCGTCATTTCGTTTTGTTTATTTGATCTTGGACGATCAACAATGAAGCCATAAAGAATGTACAACAGAGTGTTTCCACTGGCACTGAGGTATTTCTCTTCCACGAATTGAATAGTGCCGGCCGCGGTGGCCGAGGGGACTGAGGCGCTTCAGTCACGGTCTGCACGGCCACTACGGTCGGGGGTTCGAATGCCCCCTCGGGCATGGATATTTGTGCCGTCAGTAGTCGTAGCTAGTTCATAAGTAGTTTGTAAGTTTAGGGACTGATGAGCCCGTACTTAAGTCCCATAACTTCTACAAACATTTGAACATTTTGTTCAAATGTTTGTTAAGCTTATGGGACTTAACTACGGGGTCATCAGTCCCTAAACTTACAAACTACTTATGAAGTAGCTAATCCTAAGGACGGCACAAATATCCATGCCCGAGGGGGGATTCGAACCCCCGACCGTAATGGCCGTGCAGACCGTGACTGGAGCGCCTCAGTCCCCTCGGCCACCGAGGCCGGCTGAACATTTTGAATTAAATAAATACCGGGTGATCAAACAGTCAGTATAAATTTGAAAACTTAATAAATCACTGAATAATGTAGATAGAGAGGTAAGAATTGACACACACGATTGGAATGACGTGGGGTTTTATTAGAAAATAAAAAGGTTCAAAAATGTACGACAGATGGCAGATGGCTCTTCATCTGGTCAGAAAAGCAATAATTAGCATAACAAATTAAGACAAAGCAAAGGTGATGTTCTTTACAGGAAATGCTCAATATGTTCATCATCATTCCTCAACAATAGCTGTAGTGGAGGAATAATGTGAACAGCACTGTAAAGAATGTCCGGAGTTATGGTGAGGCATTGGCGTCGGATGTTGTCTTTCAGCATCCCTAGAGATGTCGGTCGATCACTATACACTTGTGACTTCAGGTAACCCCAAAGCCAATAATCGAACGAACTGAGGACCTGGGAGGCCAAGCATGACGAAAGTGCCAGCTGAGCACACGATCACCACCAAACCACGCGTCTAGCAATACTTTTTTTTTGGTTCTAATAAAACCCCATATCATTCCAAGCATGTATCTCTATTTTTACCTCTCTATCTACATTATTCCGTGATTTATTACGTTTTCAAATTTATACTGAATTTTTGGTCACCCGGTATATGCTAAAATATCGCTTACAGCGTAAAATACGAGGGAGATTCAGATATTAAGTACTGATTTTTTTTCTCAGAATACACTTTGTTTTCGGCACTTTTATTAAATACTAGTGGGCAATTACACCATTTGAGCTTAACGCTATTTTGTCAAAAAACTGATATTGTGAGAACCGTGGCTCTGGTATTATAATGTTTATAATCAAAACAGCAACCAGCCACAAATATGGTAGAAATGTTTATTTTCTTAAACCATTACCGGTTTAGGATTTTTACAAATCCAAGTTCAGATGGTTTCTCATGCTTTTGAGTTTGGGCCTTGTCTTGCATCCGTTATAGTATCGCAGCCCTAGGATAGACAAAAAATATTTGCTTACTTTTTGCTGAACTTTAAGTTTCACACGATACTGTGGCGTGTGAAACTTCTACGCTAAACGCACACATGCACTGCACATTTAGAAAGTGTAAAATACACAAGAAAATCAGAGGAAAATTTCACCACAGAAAAATCGGACACAACATGGCTGCAATACTATAACTGATACAAGACAACACCCAAGCTCAGAAGCATGAAAAACCATCTGAACACGGATTTCTATAAATCCGAAACCGGTCATGGTTTAAGAAAATAAACATTTCTACCATACTTGTGGTTGGTGCTATTTTGATTATAATCTTACCATTTGAACAAGTAAAAAATTCCAGACGCATTTCTTATACACCTTGTTTTTAAGGCCTTTAAGCCAGGATAGCTATTTTTTTATTTTATTGGAATCACCGGTTTCAACAATATAAATATTCATATTGAGACTACTATTTTTCTGCCTACTGTACAAACACTTTGAGACCTTTTAGAAACAAAGAATCTCTTGTCATAATGTAAATTAGATATAAATGTCTTGTCATATGAAAGTGTTTGGCACCAACTTTGTAAACTATTTCAGCTGTAGCATAATTTAAAAAAATTATAATATGACAGTATATTGTTATCAATTTTACATTATGACGAGAGATTCTTTGTTTCTACAGGGTCTCTGAAGTTAGTACATGAGGCAGGAAAATAGTATAATCTGAAGATGGCGGTTTATATAATTGATACCGGTAATTTCAATTAAGAAATAAAAAACTACGATCTTGGCTTAAATACCTAAAAAACACGGTGCATACAGTAAAGGCTGTAATATCGCTCTCCAGCTGACAAAACATACCAGGTTATTATTCCATTCACATTCTAAATTTTGTCATACCGTTTTCCAAGCTTAGAAATCGCTTTTCTGTGAAAATCTGCAGCCTGTTGACGGAATCGATTATGCATTTATGTGAGTTACTCGTTCTGAAAAACCACAAGCGTTAGGATGATATTCCTTCTTCGGATTCTTGTTCTTTTCATTTCCTCCTCCTGCAGAAGGCTCAAAGAAGACTAGCAATGGGCAAATTGAATCTCACGGGAAATGTCCTTCAAACAAGGTTGATGTCGCAAATTTTATGTGTTGCACACAACACCGTTGAAGAAAATGCCCAGCAGTGGAATATCTTTGCTATTGGTGAGGAATCATCACACAAATTCAAGAAAAATCTCTCGTCTAGTTTCTTTCATTTTGGTTTAAAATCATACGTGGAGAAATTTCACGCGAGGTCGATCAGGGTCAGAAATGTAATACGTCGTCTGTTGCTGAGAAACAGATTTATGAATATTGAAATTCATAAATTGGGAAAGGCAGATGGATAGGGCACCTCAAAGTGTTATGCAGGTGTACCGTACTGCCTTACTTCATTGAATGTTTATTGAAAATTGTAAGAAGAGATAAATGAACTCTTAAACATTGTACATACGTTTTTAATGATAATCATAACATGCAGGATCACTTTGTAAAGTGCAGAAAGTGATAATTTCAATGGTGTTCCCAATGGGTTAACGCCGTATGAAGGATACATGATTATTAGCTGTTAAACCTTTAAACGTATTTTGAAGGGTGGATTGAGAGAAAACTTTATCAATGTAACTTACTTTACTTTTAAGAAAATGCTAAAAATTTGCCAACTCATTTTATATTCTTATGTATTTCTCATTTATTTATTACTTCCGGAAATAATTTCCGTGGTGTTTAGATTTAGATTTGGTTTAATAAGCTCACTTTATACAAAACTTCACTGATTGAGTAGCTTATCTCCCACAGAAACTCAAAACTGAAACAGTTTCCCCAGAGAAAGTAGTTCCGTTTGTAATTTATAGATGAGCTACAAGCAGAATACTTTTACTTCATTCTGTTACGAAATGTCATCTATAACTATTCCAGCTTTCAAACAACTTCAGAGTTAGTTGGTAAAGAGGGAATGTAGGCCATAAACCAATAAATCTGTACAGCAATGTTACATACTAGTGCGTAAGCTGCAGTAAGAGTGTCTGTGTATATTAGTGACGTATGAACGAACTGTGTTTTTCTAAAGGCGATAAAACGAATATCCTTCGTTGTCAGGCAGAACTACTCGCCAGAGGCTAGTCTCCACAAGAACCCTTCAGTGCCGTTTTAGTGCTTTAAGAATGTATTTATTCTTATGAAATGAATAAATTAGATTGCTTTCAGCACGAGAAATCATACCATGTATATTATTGTATCTTTGGTTCGTAATTATCAATACAGAGGAAAACACCCCAGAGATTTGATTAATAAAATTGTACATAATCTTATTTTTATCACTTAATAGAAAAATTTCTTTAAGACTGAGAAATACAAAGCCTTATGATTCATTCAGACACTGTGGATTGTTATATTCCTAAAATTCATTCGTACTGTCTAAAATAAGAGAATTTTTATATTCTATATATGAAACTATTTACACAATTTTTGCACTGTTAACGGAGAAAACCGTATGATCGAAAAACTTGAAGTGTTCTTCGTAATACTCAATGTACAATACCAAAGTATATGTAATGTAACTATATTGTTCCCAATCATGAAAAGAAGTGCCTTGCAAATTTTCACTATATAGCACATAATAAATGTATTTTCTGAATTTTATAAATCAGCCTCTGTTTCCTAATACCAGAGTATTTCTTTATTTTCATAACTACCCATTCATACTTATCCTTTACACAGGACCGTATAATACATTGCTCATTGTAATTTCGTGGATGAAATACAGTATAAACGTTGGCAGTTGTACGAAGGTTGGAATCTTTACACCTTTACCCTTTTACCCTTTTGCCCTTTAAAGTAGTCACCAGTATTGTGTAGAACCCGTTGCCAGCGATGTGGAAGGCGTAGTATACCGTTAACAGAGTGTGTTCCGTTGATGGTGGGAATGGAGCGGTCAGCTTCCTCTCAAATCTCTTGAATAGTTCTGAAGCGAATGCGACGAAGGGGTTCCTTCATCTTCGGAATCAAATCAGTCACAATCACTTAAGTCCGGGTAGTATGGTGGACGGTACAGTACTGCCCAGTCCCATCGACCGAACAGAGCAGTCACAGCTTGTGCTGTATTCGCCCGCGCACTGTAGTGCAAAATGATGGGTGGGTAGCACAGATAGTGTTGCCGCTTCTTTTGCAGAGCTTAAGTCCTTGTGACTTTGACTTGATTCCGAAGATGAAGGAACCACTTCGTGGCATTCGCTTCAGCCGGCCGCGGTGGCCGAGGGGACTGAGGCACTCCAGTCACGGTCTGCGCGGCCACTACGGTCGGGGGTTCGAATCCCCCCTCGGGCATGGATATTTGTGCCGTCCTTAGAATAAGGTAGTAGATAAGTAGTTTGTAAGTTTAGGGACTGATGACCCCGTAGTTAAATCCCATAAGCTTAACAAACAATTGAACATTTTGAACATTCGCTTCAGAACTTTTCCAAAGATTCGACAGACAGTAGACTAATCCATTCGCACCATCAACAGAAAACAAAACAGGCTCTGCTACGCCTTCCACATCGCTGGCAACGGGTTCTACTCAACGCCGGTGACTGAAGGACAGTAACAGGCGCAATCATGTAACGCTCTTGTATCGGTTGTGAATAAATAGTCGCCACTATTTAAGTTCCAACCATCGTATAACATTGTCGAAGCCGTCTGATCTTCACTGGAACTTTGCATATCAAATAAAGAGAAAAATTATTCTGATACATATTGCAAATTGCAACGCTGGAGGACCATAAGATGAGCTATAATACGTACGTAACATATTCTTTTAATCATAAATGGTCGAAGCACTTTAAAAGGCTATAATTGTGAATATGTTACACGACAAAATACATGCATCAGCAGGCATGATTTAGTTCAGTCTCGTTATACATAGTCGCCAAAACTATTTTCTTGCTTCAATAAAATACTAGCGATACAACCAGGGAGTGTGGTACATCATATGTGTATTTTTCAATATGTTCTTACCAAGAAATAATAAGGAAATTGATGTTAGAGCACTAATTTCTAATTTGAGTTTCAACTGCTGCTTATTATTTATTTGTCATTAGAACCAAAATAAGTTTTTATCTTAGTTGCCACATCCGTAAAAAATATTATAATACTAAATGTGATATGTTTAAAGGCACATAAGTAGAGATACGATTGAGTTTCTGTGCCTCCTCTCGTAATCAACTTCTGAATAATTTTTAGCTTCTCATTAGCGCTTAATTTTATTACTATTATTGTTATTTTCTTATTACTGTCATTAAAGTAAACATTAGAGAAAATACTTGTATATCGTGTGCCTACTTTGGCAATATAATCGTTAAATCGTAAACAAACAGAACTGTGGAGAAGACAGTCTAAGAGGCAGCTGGAACACCTTTTACTGGATATAACTATCAAACCAACATACATGGTGAAGAAAGCAAGAGCCAGCATCTATCCCATTTGCAGCTACGGCACACGAGTTCGTCAGCTGACCTACAACCTTCTAAATTTCAGACTGTACTTCTTAGGCGCTTTCAGTTTCTTGGTCCAAGTTTTGTGGTCTTAAAATGTGGCGGCAAATTTCCCTAATTTTTTAATTTCTATCAAGAGTCGACAAGAGAGATTTCTTAATTTAAAATTTATTATTTGTTAATTATACCACAGAAATAAGTCTCAGCCATGGGGAAGATTTTTTCGTTTTTATTTCTACTTTCCACTGGTAGTAAATTATATTGAAACCTTGTTAATATGTGATATGAAAAGATTGCACCTCGATGCAGTATTACATATTCATATTCTCGGAACGAGCTGAACACCCAACATCAACAGATATTAATACAAGTATTTGACAGTGGCTGCTAATATTTGTCAGAAATATATAAATAAGAGCCGCGGTGGAGTAGCCGAGCGGTCTAAAGCGTTTCGCTGCGGAGCGCGCGGTTGCTCGCCGTGGAGGTTCGAGTCCTCCCTGGGGCATGGGTGTGTGTGTTTGTCCTTAGGTTAGTTTACCTAGGTTTAAGTAGTTTGTAAGCTACGGACTGATGACCACGCAGTTTGGTCCGATAGATTTACAAACAACATTACATTACATTATATAAATAAGCCATAAAAATAATATCAATTGCCGCCCTATTCGGAGATATTACTCCTGAGCGGTCAATAAATTATCGAAAGACTTATTAAACACCTTTCTTTTTGACAGTAAGTTCAAGACAGGAGTTAAGCCCCCTGGTACACGCATACTCTGTTTCTAGAGCAATACCGAAAATATGTTTCCTTCGAAATTAAATTTTATTTTCATTTAATTTGAATCGACTCTATAGTAAGTTTTAGAGTTCTGCGACTGAATTAATCATGGCGTCATTGTAAAAATTAATTATAATGGTGACATTTATGTCTCTAACATTTTAAGTAGATTAGCAAGTCGTCGCCTTCTGTTGTGAAGGCGAAAAGTTGAAGTTTTGCAAATTTACACGATCACAAAACAACAGCCAATCTCCGAAACAAAGAAGGAACATTAATGTAAAAGGTCTCGTCGACATCTCAGTAATTAGACGGCCTCTTCTTGCAAGCAATTCCAACCACAGGTAGCTGTATGGTTTCTTATAATACACGGAATAAATTCACACAGACGATGAAGAAAGTTAAACCAAAGCTTTCGGCTTCAGAATACGGTCCTCCCACGCAGTGAATGAAAATCTGTAGCATGGGTGTTGGATCAGAAACGCTTTATTTCCATCTGAGAGCTCATCAGAAGTAAATTTATTGTTGGAAACACACAGGAAATAGACGTACCAGCATACGACATATACGACCTGGAACTTTTTCTTTCTACTGTCCATGCAACATACTTTCTTGTGTTATGAGTGTTGAATGTGCACTGAAAATTTGGTTGAACCTTTCTCTTACAGCCGCTTTCTGTAGCTTCTCCTGGAGCATTTTTCACAGCATCTAAGATGTTTTTATGTTCTGATGTACAGATTTACGATAGGAGGCACTAAAAGGTGTCCTCTTTTAGATAAAACGTTTGGAAGACACCTCGCAAAAGCTAAAAATGCGCCAGCTGGGGGAAGAACTGACTTCTAGCCGTGAAGAACTCGGCATTCAATCTGTCTCCGCTAGGTCGCCGTAATGCGATTATTTATTGAGCGGAATAATTTGTACTTAAGTGCATCGTAAATTTATCTGACAGTCACCACTTACGCTTCCCGCGAGGGTCGCAGGGGCCCCTGGGCTGTCTGAATGGGCCGCATTGTGGGTGTGTTGGCTACGCCTTCCGCCGCTCAATATACTATTTGAGGACACAGCATCCCCCGTCACAGATACTACACTGCAATTTTACGTCGCGAGAGATATTTAATGGCGTAGAAGCTGCGCGCGCTTATTGAAAACTTGTAACGGTCGGCCAGCCTGCTCCGAGATAAGCGTCGTATTGTGATAGCCGCTTATTAATGTATCCGCCTCGGAACGAAAGGACGCAATAAATGTATGGCTCCTATATCGAGCTGCACCCGCTCTTTTGCTTATCACTGAAACACACACACATATTAGCAGGCAATGACCTACTTGTTTGCAGTGGGGTAGCGTACGAGGCAACGCTAAATATCAACATTCTCAACGGGATAATTACTTGGTTATTTTACTCTTCCATGGGTCATGAACACGATATTTCGCTATTATGGGGACCGAGCGATTTGTCTACAAATATGTTGGATTTACTCTGTAAAAATATATTCAGTAGTTGATTATTTACAAAATTGGTTTAACTTATATTTACGAAATATTTATTGTAAGTTTAGCAAGTAAACTGATACACGTACATACACACAGAAACACTCTTATATGAAGTTCTCAAGTTAATCAGCGACAATTATTTAATTTTGTGTTCATAGATGTTCTTATTGTCTATCAGAATCTTCATTCATTAACATGGTAATAAAATATTTTATGGCTGCGCAAGTTACTCTTTTCTATGATTCAGTTAGGTGAATTTGGGCCTACAGGTATAAATTTTTACTCATACTTTTACATTTATCAACGCTAACGTTGTCCTCAATCATGTTGATTGTCAATTTCATTTGACTCTTTCATATTTCTATCTAGAGGATTTATGAAGTTTGAAAGCATCTTGGAAGTGGGAATTAGCGTATATTGCATGGATATAGTGATAACTGGAACGGAATCAAATGTGGACAGATACTAAACGCAGCATTACAGAAAGTGTAAACTATTAGCAGCAATGTAAGTGGAGGCCTCCTCCGCCGTTGTCACTGCTAATAAAATTCCTCAGAGTGCGAGACAGCATATTAATCTTTAAAACTGCCCGACGTTTCAGCCACTGAGACGAAATAATGCAACCACAATGGCAAAAGGACGGCCATTTCCACCAATGGCGCGAAATATTACAAACACTAATTAAGGACTTTCAACATGCCTCCTCGTCTGTTGCGAAACACTGATTTTGTAGTGTTGTATACGGATGAAGCTTTCGCTCATTCAGCAGTCAGACAATTCCCAGAGAAATGCCGCTTGTCTCAGTTCTGCTGCAGTTCATGTCAATATTTCAATAATGACTGAAAAATCTCTTCTAATAAAATTAACTATCATTCAGTTACTCAGAAACCTTTAAGTCTGATATTTTCTAACTCGGAAGTAATGTGACCTAAACCATTTCACAGGTTTCCACCGAAATTAATCGAAACTGGTAGGGGAAGGTCGGGTAGCCCCGGACACAAAAATGAATTGCTAATAAAACAACAATAAATAATTTTTCTGCGTTAACTTTCATCGTAAAATGAAACCAGTAGCTTCATTAGTCATATCACTTAGAACTAAGCATAGATAATAATTTTTTATGAACTATCTTAAATACACTTAAATACACCTATTGACCCAAGGTCAACACGGATTTAGAAACTATCGTTCATGCGAAACACAACTAGCTCTATATTCACACGAAGTGATGGGTGCTATCGACAAAGGTTCGCAAATCGATTCCGTATTTCTTGATTTCCAGAAAGCTTTTGACACCGTATCTCACAAACGGCTTTTAATCAAATTGCGTGGTTATGGTATATCGCCCCAAATTTGCAATTGGATAGGGGATTTCTTGTCAGAGAGGACACAGTTCGTAGTAATCGATGGTAAGACATCGACTAAAACAGAGGTTATATCGGGCGATTTACATAAACGATTTAGGGGAAAATCTAAGTACCTCTCTTAGGTTGTTTGCAGATGACGCCGTCATTTACCGTCTAGTAAAATCATCTGAAGATCAAAACCAACTGCAGAACGATCTGAATAAGATATCAGTATGGTGTAAAAATTGGCAATTCACTCTAAATAATGAGAAGTGTGAAGTCGTCCACATGAGTACGAAAAGAAATCCGTTAAACTTTGTTTACAACATAAATCAATCAAATGTGAAGGCCGTAAACTCCACAAAATACCTAGGAATCACTATTACTTCAGACTTAAACTGGAAAGAACACGTAGATAATATCGTGGGAAAGGCGAACCAGAGACTGCGTTTTATTGGCAGAACCCTTAAAAGATGCAACAGAACTACCAAAGAAACTGCATACACTGCGCTTGTCCGTCCATTTTAGGAGTATTGCAGCCCAGTGTGGGATCTTTATCAGGTGGGTTTGACGGAGGACATCGAAAGAGTCCAAAGAAGGGCAACTCGTTTCGTATTGTCACGATACAGGGGAGACAGCGTTACGGAAATGATACAGGATCTGGGATGGGAATCATTACAACAACGGCGCTTATCGCTGAGGCGTGGGTTACTTGCGAAACTCCAATCGCCAACATTCTCCTCCGAATGCGAAAATATATTGTTGACTCCCACTTACATAGGTAGAAATGATCATCAGAATAAAATAAGAGAAATCAGAGCTCGAACAGAGAGATTCAGGTGTTCTTTCTTCCCGCGCGCTATTCGAGAATGGAATGGGAGATAAATAGTATAATTGTGGTTCGATGAACCCTTTGCCAGGCACTTAAATGTGATTTGCAGAGTATCCATGTAGACGTAGATGTAGAATCAGTTTATTGGCACTAAAAAATTTGGAGGGTAGCCCCGGACACAGCATTCAGTGGTACTCCACTTCTTTCTTGGCCTTGAAAACATACAATTGTAATAAATATCTCAAGAATTTACATAAAATCAGTTTTCATGGTACCAGTCCTTGCAGTTATAGCACTGAATACAGTCTTCTTCGAAGATTTCTCCACATGTGATGCATTCTGTCTCTTTTCATTGATCCTCTTCGGAGAGACTGAATATTTGTCTTTGCCATGAACGTTTCTTTAGTGCATTTGCGTTTTTTTGTTTTTTCGGCTTGTTCTTTTTATTGCATTTCCTTTTCTGTCTCTCTTCTAAAACTTTTTTTTGATATGGAGATGACCCTTCTCTTTATTAAATCTATGACGGATTTTCAGAGCTTCTGCAAGATCAAATGCTAATTTCAAAAACTCTTCTTATGGGTGAAAACCGCCAACGAAGTTAAACAGGAATGACTAAAAATTTTTGCGCGAACCAAATTCACCGTTGCGAGTAGCTCGCTCAGTGCCTATGCCACAACTGACTTGCATGTGTTTTTACTCCACAGGGCGCGTATTTCAAATGCAGTCTTGCCAGCGCAACGTGCTTGGTTTCTTAGAAATGGAAATGTCCGCGGTTACCCGCCGTCCGGGGCTACCCGACCTTCCTCTAAGTTACAGGCTTTGGCTATGCCTTTGACGCACTTTTTGAAGAAGACACATAAAATCTTAAAAACGTCCAGGATGAACCTTTTACAGTAAAGTTGGTTCCCTCTTATCAGCTCCAGACGCGTCGCAGGAATACGGGGGATTAGCACATATGTACCAGCACTTACCCAATTCTGGCAGTGTGCCATTCAGCAACGTAGGTTGGACTTGTGTAAAGAAGGGGTCTATCTTCTGTCCTCAGGTTCATATGCTGCTTGCGTATATAGGTATGATCATGTCGGTGTGTGTGTGACTGAGGGGGCCACGGTTGTCAGAACTATACGGTGTAAGAAACGTAGCCAGGCGACGTCTGTTCTCAGAGTTGCCTTGCAATTATGGGATAAACACTGAAGTTGGATTCTGGGCAATAAAAGAATTACCTGTTTTCACACCTGACTAACAACGATGCCCATCTAATTGTTTGGAAATAATTGTACTGGTCATGTCTTTCTTCTTTGGCCCATTATTTTCATTGCTAAACCGTTTCATCGCAACAAGCTAGACTGTGCAGTGAAAATTTCACACTCCTTAAAACACGCACGCTTTTGAGAGGTAGTGACATTTAAACTTAAGCAGTCACAACAGCTGTAGTTATTTCTTTTGTTATATTTTACAATTTTTTTGAAAGGATTATTTTCACTGAGTGACAGACACAACATTCTGAACTGATCTATCTTCTACACATGCGAAATCACAGACATTCTCCAAAGAGGATTCTGTACCGCGTAGTCTTACTCTAAAAGCGTCTGTGTCTTTGTTGTATTGGGTGAAACACTTTGACGAGCTAAAACGGTAGCGAACCAGCGAGGAGCACACTCGTGCTATACTGGCCACAGTCATTTTAAGCGGCACAAATCGAGTTGTACCCGGAAAGTTTGCTGTGCGAAGGTGCAAGTGTAATTGAACGCCGGCCGCGGTGGCCGGGGAGACTGAGGCGCTCCAGTCACGGTCTGCACGGCCACTACGGTCGGGGGTTCGAATCCCCCCTCGGGCATGGATATTCGTGTCGTCCTAGTTCGTAAGTAGTTCGTAAGTAGTTCATAAGTAGTTCATAAGTAGTTTGTAAGTATAGGGACTGATGACCCCGTAGTTAAGTCCCATAAACTATACAAACATTTGAACATTTGATTTATAATTGAACAAAGTATTACACATAATTGAAGTCACTTTCTGGTGACGATTCCCAGTTTTCGTTCTATAAACGATTTCCGAGGTTCCGGCTGGCATCGCGCGTCTTAGCATAATAATATTTACAACATCTAATATGCTCAAACGGTACGTTCGCTGTTTGGTGAGATGTTTGTTCTCGAAACAGAGCACAGAATCTGGTTTTCTACTAGTCCATCCGAATAGAAGTGTCGTTGAATTAATCACACCCTTTTTTTAGAAAACTGTTTTCAGCACATTCTAATACATGTAGAATTCATTTCATTTAAATACATCCTGTGTTATGATTTATTGTAACACGATTTTTTGATCGGATGACTGTGTGCTACGCTATGGGCGTGGCTATGCTTGATATGAGAATATAGGCCTACTCTCTTACATCCAAGTTTCTGTAATTAATTCGTGATCCCTTACCAGAGTTTCGCGATTTTAATATATTTGCAATATATTTACTTTGAAATGTGTATCAACTTATCATACCTAATGTTATCGATGTTCATCAGACATACGAGTATTCCAGAACCACTATTCCGATCTGTATGTGCTTTTGTCAAGGCTGTAATCAACAGTACGCCTCGCCTATTTCTTTGCATGTTTTTCAGACCAGAGGGTAAGTTATTAGCTGGAGGTGCTAACGGAGCAGGTACTTTATCACTGTATAATGACTTTTTTCTTTGTATCTTTAATTTCATATTTACATGTAGGGTAAGTGAAGTTAACATGTGAGGCCTAGCATGCTCACTCCACGCAACTTAACTATAAGCTGGATTACTTACACGTTGTTGAAGCCAGGATATGAGGTAATTTCACGACAGTACAATTATTGCCCATTTTTATTTCTGTGCGAAAAAAATTGAAGTCTTCATGTAGTAGAGGGCATATTCTCAGGGAATATTTCAGGATATACAGCTACACGTAATCTGAATTAAAAAAAAAAAAAAAAAAAAAAAAAAAAAAAAAAAAAAAAAAAAAAAAAAAAAAAAGGAGGTAGCTTGTGATATATTTCACTATAGAATTATAATAGTAACTAAACATAATGAGAACAAATTTGGAAGCAAATAACAGAAAACATGAATTTCTTAAAATTTAAAATATCCTACTACAACACCAAGGACTTTTCCTCGCCTAAGGTATTTTGTTTACTGAAACGGGAACTGACTTTCACCACAGTTGTTCTGCGGCTCGGTTTGAGGTCCATAAAATCAATGGAGCATGGGAGCTATGTGGTAGGGAATACACAATGTAACGCCATGCCATATATGCACTTTCTGGTTACAATGATTTATTTCGACATGACTTAATTCTACATCACAATAATCTGCAATGATCTGTAGGATACATGCCTTAAAACAAATCACCAGTGTTTATGGTAAATCTACCTGTCAGCTCTGTGGGGAAAGGAGGGGTATTCGCCATAAATAACAGAACTACCAAGAGTATTATTACTATTATTATTTTAAAGTTCCGGCACTTGACTTAACGTCATTCGCCTTTACTATAACTAATAATAATTATTTGATCTGATAGATTGCACCACATTTAAGTGTTACGTCACAAATGTTTCACACGTCTGTAATGTTGTGTGTGCTTGTTTTATCATGACGGAGCTGGCTGTGTCTATGATAGCAGCAGTCTGACATTGCACTGTTGTATATTAAATTACACTACTATTACTCCAACACATAGTTAGAAGTGTCAACATGACTTCCTCTAATATGATAAACTTCCTGCGGAACAAAAATAACAAATTTCCAACTTGGTAGTGTGACATGAAATTTTTAATGAAAAAAAAATCACATGTTGATTTCGTTCACATGATTAAACAGCGTCAGTGCTGTAAAAACAAGTTCCTTTTTTACCTAGGAGTTACAATTACGATCAACTTAGACTGGCGAGAACACACAGAAAATATTGCGGGGAAGGCGAACCAAAGGTTACGTTTCATTGGCAGAACGCTTCGAAGATGCAACATCTCCACCCATAGAGATTGCGTATATCACACTTGTGCGTCCTCTCCTGGAAAATGTTCAAATGTTTGTATAGCTTATGGGACTTAACTAAGGGGTCATCAGTCCCTAAACTTACAAACTGCTTACGAACTAGCTAATACTAAGGACGGTACAAATATCCATGCCCGAGGGGGTATTCGAATCCCCGACCGTAGTGGCCGTGCAGACCGTGACTGGCACGCCGCAGTCCCCTCGGCCACCGCGGCCGGCCCTCTCCTGGAGTACTGTTGCGCAGTGTGGGACCCTCACCAGGTGGGACTGACGGAAGACATTGAGAAGGTTCAGAGAAGGGCAGCTCGTTTTGTTTTATCACGTTACAGGGGGGAAGAGTCACGGAAGTGTTGCACTATTTGAGGTGGGAATCATTAAAAGAACGACGTTTTTCATTACGGCGAGATCTATTTGCGAAATTTAAATCACCGACTTTTACTTCTGAATGTGAAAATATTTTGCTAGCACCCACCTACTTAGGGAGACATGACCATCCCAATAAAATAAGAGAAATCAGATCGAAAACGGAAAGATAAGGTGTTATTTCTTCCCGCGCGCTATTAGACAATGGAACGCTAGAGAAAGGTTATGAAAGTGGTTAATGAACCCTCTGCCGGGCACTTAAATGTGATTTGCAGAGTATCTACATAGATGTAGATATTCTACGGTGTAGAGACAACAACTTTACTGCGGCCGAGATAGTGGTAATAACAGATAGTTGGTGTCGCTGTTGACTTGTGTTTACTGTTCCAATCGAATTATACAAGCAGTTCGGTCAAGGTAGTGTAGTGGACAGGTAGTACAATCAACAACAACGTGACTTACCCGAAGCTATGGCATGGAGAGCCATAGGAAGATGGAAGCGGGGCAGACGTAGAGGGAAGCAGCTGTAGTTATTGGAGTGTCCCAGAGTGTAATTTCCAGGACCTGGACGCAATATCAGACACCAGGAACCGTTAAATAGGCAAGGCCAAGGTCTCCAAATGCTCAAATGTTTGTACAGCTTATGGGACTTAACTACGGGGTCATCAGTCCCTAAACTTACAAACTATTTACTAACTAGCTAATACTAAGGACGGCACAAATATCCATGCCCGAGGGGGGATTCGAACCCCCGACCGTAGTGGCCGTGCAGACCGTGACTGACGCGCCGCAGTCCCCTCGGCCACCGCGGCCGGCCAAGGTCGTCCACGGGTAACATCAGCAACAGATGACCGTTGTCTCCGGTTAACAGCCCGTCGAGACATGAGGCTGAATGCAACAGAGCTGCAACGCATTCTCCAGGCAGCAACAGGACTTGCAATATCAACACAAACAGTCCGAAATAGCCTTCGGTGATGTGCCCCCTACGATGTGATGTATGGTGGGTGTCGCATTAAAATCACGACAGCGTTTAGCACGCAGAAACTGGGCGAAGGAACATCAGGACTGGAGTCGTAACGAATGTCGCCTGGTTCTGTTAACGGATCACAGTTGAGAGAAGATTTTTCGTCAGCCGGACAACATCGTTTCCTCATTTGGAGACGACGTGGAACAATCCTGCTTATTTGCAGGGAATATCACCATAACATGGTGGCTGACGACTGGTGTTTGCAGAAGTTAGTATTGGCGGACGTACGGACCTCTATGTCGTTCATAATGGCTCTTTGACTGCTCAGAGGTATGGAGATGAGTTTCTTCGACCTTTTCTTGTGTCCTACGCTGATGCCATACGAAATGAATTCCCACCATTACCTAACACGTATTAATAATGGAAAATGCAAATACATAATATGTACGGTAAAAAGGTAAAGCAGTCAACAATCCGAAGATTGGTTTGAACACCACAGTGCTTTACTAGGCATGGTCCTGTTTGGAGGTGGTATGCCATTGCCTTCCTCCGACCTCCGAACTGACTTACCCAGCCAGTTATAGGGGGACCTACAGTTTAACGTGGGTTCCGAACCACGGTGCTACTCGGCATTTTTCACATGAGCAATACTGACAGAGGTGAAAGAAGTGGAAAGTGACAGATAAAAATCCTAGGACCTGTCGGGGATCGAACCCGGGACCTTTGGATTCGTGGTCTGGCACTCTACCACTGTGCAACTGTATAGAACGTTAATTTTGAAGCTATTTGTGTTGATGTCTGGATGCTGGTGGCACCTGGCGTGCTCTACGACAATTAGTTGTAGCCAAAAGCTGTCAAAGACCTACACAACACACCTGTCGCATGGCTTGCTGCCGAAATGGTACTATAGGAGTGTTGTCAAGACGCTTACCTCACATTATTACGGGTCCTGATATTCCTTCTGCTCAACTAAAGCTGGTCTCTTACCACTTTTTGACTATTTGTAATCTAAATAATCTCATCTACGCAACTTCCTTCATACCCAACCCGACTCTGATAAACAATAATAACAAATATAATGATAACGATTAAGAACAGTAACACTTGTTTGCTACTGACGGAAAGCTCGTTGCGGACGAGGTCTTCTACCATTCAGTCATTTGTATCAAAACACAGTAAAGGGCTTACAAGAGGCAGGAGAAAATCCTCCTTTTACAAGTCAGAACATGTAATAGATACTTACTAGTAGCAAATGTACTCAGTTTTATTTGTCTTGAAAGTGCAAACCCATTTCACTATTGTCCTCTCTGCAACTGAAAAAACTGAAAATCTATGATGATTTTGAATTCTTAAAGCTTCCATTAATTTTGGCGACATTTGTCTCGTGATTAATAAATAAAGCTTTTCAATATTTCTGACTATATTTTGTAAAAAAAGAAAAAGTGTTTCATTTAACTGTACTGCTCTCCATTAAGTGACTTTATTATAAAGTGCATAGGAAAATTTTTCGTCGTGTCAACGCAATAAAATTTAGAATTTGCTACTGTGTAAGCACATCCATCCTCTCACCCTCCACCCATACACACGAACATACCTACCCTTCTTCTTCCTCCTATTTCATTTTGGGTTGAATTGTGCGAAATATAAAAAAAAAGATAACGGGAATTTTTGTTTTTCTTGAAGAACCTTTACTTTTTCCCCTTCAAAGTTATTCCTTCAGACACAATACTCTTGTGCCAGCGCTTTTTCCAATTTTGGTAGCGGTTCTGGAAATGTCTTTTCTTTATGGTGTTCACCTCTTTCAGCGATTCTGTTGTAGAAAGAAAACATCCTATCATAGTTCTCTTCAAGCACGGGATGGAATGTAGACTCAGGGACCATGTCTGTAGAAAACAGTGGCTGAGGCATCATAAAGGTTTTATTTTTTTTTTTTTTTCAAAAAATTACGAACAAGCATTGAGTATTTTGTCCTTCGCAGCAACTGTTTTACAATAGATTTTTAAAGAAGTAGCAAACAGTTGCAGTTGAAATGGTTTTATTACCGGTTTCGGACGCTTGGTGTCCTTCAGATTGTATTGGTGCTCCTATATGTTCAGTCCGAACTGGTGGAAGGACATTAGGCACCAATATGATTACAGTACAAGGTCAAACAATGACATACACATTAATCACTGCAACACCACATTGTGCCAAAAAGGTGTATATCATGCAGGCACAAAATTGTACAACAGATTACCCAGACACATGAAATCTTCTCCTGACCTATTAAACTTCAAAAAGTCTGTGACAGCATACCTACTAGACAACTGCTTTTACTCTGTCTCAGAGTATCTTATGCATGAGGATATGTAATTAATTTTGTAACTGTTGAAATAAGTTTGTGAATATTCATTGTATACCAATCTCATTATTAATTATGTAAATCTAGTTACATTGAAATTTAAGTAATATGTGTATCTTCTGCAAATTGTAAAGCCAAAAGATAAAATTTTATGTCCAATATCTTGTGTACAACATATGTACTGAAATAGATTGTAAGGATAAATAAATAAATATAATCTGAATAAGGTAACTACGTGGCCGAAACCGATAATAAAACGATTTCAACTAAAAATGGTTGCTGCTTCAGTAAAAAACAACAATTATTGTGGTGTGAGCAGGAGCACTATCATGATGCAGTTTCCAGCAGTGGTTCTTAGAAAATTATGGCCGTTTTCTTCTGATTGCTTTACGCAAATTCAGCATAGTTCCAGAAAGTAATTCTTATTGATTGTATGACCATAAGACAAGAACTCATGATGCACTGCCCCATTGTAATCGAAGATAACAGTGAGAAGACCCTTCACATGTGATCTAAATTGTTGGTTTTTTTTTTTTCGGTCTTAGCTCTTCAAGCATTGTCCGTTGGGTTGATTGGGCCTTGTTTCCGACGTCATACCGACCAGTTTAACCATGTCTTTAGAAGTTCTGGATCGTTCTCGAATTCATTTAGCAAACCCTGAACGATGTTTACGCCAAGTTGATTTTGATTGAAATTCAATTTCGGGATTTCGGAAAGAACTTTGTTGCTACACGATTCATGCACAAAATATCTGAGAAAATAGTTTGGTATGAGCCAGAGGATGTTCCGACATAATCATCGTCAACCTCTCTGATAGTGATTCTGTGATTTTAGAACCATTTTATTTCCTTCTTCCACACTGTCGTGGGTAATTGATGTAATAGGGTATCTAGCGCGGTCTTTGGCTTCAACTCTTTTCAGCTCTCTCTGAAACATTTTTGCTACTTGTAAACCTAAGTTTTACTCCTAGTTGATTCAACCAAATCCGCAGTCAGAATTGCGATGCTGTTCTTTGTTTCAATCAAAATTTAATACAATTTCTTTGTAAAAAGCTTTAGAAATTAAAAAATCGTTGAGCATCCGAAAGAACGTAATCAATAATGTTTTCTACTGTTAAAAAATAAACTATATACTCAAAACAGCTAAAAACGTAAACATACACCAGGAATATGTATGTGTACCAACAAGACGAAGAAATTGAAAATCTGATATATAAACACTGAATAAATTTAAAAATTCCTGTTAGTTTTAAATTGTAGTTGGTTTGGATGTTAAATCGAGGAAGGAAAACTGAAGGAGTGGTGTCAATGTTGAAACAACGAGTAAGTGCTGAGATACACGAGGGAGTGTTGCGCTCTTTTAGAGTGCTGACCGAGTAAACAGCGCGGGAGTTAGCTCTATCCGACAGCTAATGGCTGCTCTCTAGCGGAGAGCGGGATTTGCCGTGTAAACGGAAAACCGCACTCCCAGAGAGCAACCCGCGAACACTCTGGGAAAAGGAAAACTATAACGCTTTGCCGGGACAGTTACGAGAACTCTTAGCAGCCAGCGGCTCTGGTCTTTCTACAGTGAGCTCTCAGTTCCGAAACCATAAACGGTTCTACGAGCTACTCTTAGAGATTTCCTAAAATATACTCTAGGGTGCTATCAAATAGTAACTAGCTGGAAAAAATCGTTCGACGTGTGAACACCACTGTGGGTCTTTCTTCAAAGTACCGTACCACTGCGAGAGCAGTAAATTATCGTGAAGAGGAAAGTTGAAGGCGTAGGTCAGCTGCATATCACACTTAAAATAAATAAATAAAATAAAAAATAAATGTAAGTAAATAAAAGAAATTGTGGGTCCCTGGCCACTCGGGGATCAGTGCCAACGAACATGCCGACAGATTAGCCAGGATGGGGGCAGAGACTCCATTTATTGGACCGGAACCTGTCCTGACAATCACCAAGGCAATGATCAAATTGGAGCTACGTAACTGGCTCAGAAGACAGCACGTAGAATATTGGACCAAAGTCCATCAACAAAAATATGGCAAGGTAATGATGCCAAAGCCATGTTTTAAAAGAAGCTCTGCAATCCTGGGTCTGAACAGGAGAGAGATTAGACTCATGGTTGGATTGCTGACAGGCCATGGGAATTTCAAAAAACACCTACATACAATGGGAATAACAGAAGATGACCCTAAATGTAGGATCTGTGATGACGGTGATGAAACTGCATCACATCTAATCTTCGAATGCATTGCATTGCAGAGAAAAAGGCACAGAACATTTGGGACAACCAGACCCGAAGAAATTGTGTCTAATAAAGAACTGGTAAAGGGACTCCTTGCACTGTTCAAGGGCATTGGTTGGCTTTACAGGGAGCGATACCGCGCAATAAACTCAGTTTCGGTGCGGGCAGTGGCGGGTTGGACCGACACTGTTTTGGCTTCCCTGAAAAAATCAAATCAAATCAAATAAAAGAAATCAGCTCCAAAGATAAATTATTATTATTAT
Organism: Locusta migratoria; assembly: GCA_026315105.1. NCBI lineage: Eukaryota > Metazoa > Arthropoda > Insecta > Orthoptera > Acrididae > Locusta > Locusta migratoria. Next base: position 73,941,108 of record CM048755.1, on the reverse strand, counting down.
TATTATTTTAATTTTAAAATAGGGTCAGGCAACAACTAGCCCGACGCGGGCGACCCCCGTTCGGTTCCCGCACCTACTCAGATTTTCACTTGTCGCCATTGTATAAATTCAATGTCCCAATTCAGCCAATGTAAATCCTTTCCTTCTTAATCCTTTTCATAACTAACAATTGCGTTAGGTAGCCATTCATGAACTTTTTTTCTTTCACATGTCGCTTACAACATTGTGCTATTCGACCGTTAATTCCCTTCTCTTTTATTAGGAGCATATCGTACCAGGGTAATTTCTGAAGTAAGAGCTGATTTGGTATGAAGTAAGACAAACTTTATTTGTGAACGTAAATTTTATCATAATCTTCATTACACACATGTTTCACTCTTCAACGTAGTCACCATGAACATTTAATCATTTATCAAGTTGTTGCACCAGATTTTGCAGCACAGCATTAAAGAATTCTGTCGTCTGACCGTAAATTTTTTTTTCTTTGTAGGGAAGTTAGGGAAGAACAATGTGATAAAACTACTGAGCTTGTAATTTGTGAAAATTACTGATGCAAAATGTTGAAAATCTATGGGACTTAACTTCATTGGTTACTTACGCTAAGCTAAACTAATCTCAGGACAACACACTCACCCATGCCCGAAGGAGGACTCGAACTGCCGACGGCGAGCAACCGCGCGCTCCGCAGCAAGGTGCCTTAGAACGCTCGCCTACTCCACCGCGTCGAAATATCTGATGCCTAACTTAAATAGTGAAAAGACTATTTTGGCTAATTGCCTCATCAACTCCTTGTGACAAGTTTTCATTACTGACAGTAGGCCGTCCAGGTCAAAACAGGCACTTCGCTGTTGACAAGCTGCATCAGAAATTCCCCCAAGTGTCAAGATAATAGTTTATCACATTGTTACTGAGAAACTTCACTAAAAGAAACAAAAGTGACGTTCAGGCGGCAGAGTTCTTTGATGCTGGAGTCCACAAGCTTCTGTTACGATTTAACGAATGATTAAATGAAATACATTGTAATCAAATGACCAGAGCTGCGTTTATTACATTTTTTCTTGATTGCGCTACTGATTTCATGCTTTGCACATTTTCAAGTGGTACTCAATAGGATGGTAAATATTATTCATTAATTACGTGCTGTCATATATGCAGTTTGTGTATTATAATACCGATTTGTGCCAGAGATGGGGAGTAAATTTAACTTCTCAGCCTCTGGCACAAATAAATATTATAATGCACAAACCTTGTATGACAGCACGTGATTAATAAATTAAATTTACCATACTATTGCGCACTGCTTGAAAATGAGCATAGCTTGAAACCAGTAGCGCAATCAATAAAAAATTATAATAAACGCATGTGCGCCTCGGTTGCACAGTGGTAGAGTGCCAGACTACAAATCCAAAGGTCCCGGGTTCAATCCCCGCCAGATCCTAGGATTTTTATCTGTCACTTTCCACTTCTTTCACCTCTGGCAGTATTGCTCATGTGATAAATACCGAGTAGCACCGTGGTTCGGAACCCACGTTAAACTGTAGGTCCCCCTATAACTGGCTGGGTAAGTCAGTTTCGAAGGTCGGAGGAAGGCAACGGCATACCACCTCCAAACAGGACCATGCCTAGTAAAGCACTGTGGTGTTCAAACCAATCTTTCGGATTGTTAATAAACGCATTTCCGATTATCATTTAATTACAATGTATTTCATGCAATTTGTAGCTGCAGAAGAGCACGCAAGAGAAATATTCAAATGTTTAAATGTTCATGGTGACTATGTTGCCAAGCGAAAAATATGCATATTGTAATTTATGATACAATTTACTTTCATAAAGGAAGTTTCGTAATTATTAAGTAAGTCATCTTCAGATTAATAATTATAACTAAACTATGGTCAACGCTGAAAAGGCGACAAGTCGCGGTCTTGGTAAATACCAACAAAGGAAAGCAAACAAAGTCTGTAAAGACTCGCCATTGTTTAATGTTACTATTCGAAGAAAATCATGGAATTGAGATTATTACACTCTCGGTACAAAATATAAACTAAAAAACTGAAGAAAAGTTAAGGACGACTCGTACATTCATAAGAAAATTTATAAGTGAAGCCCATGACGATTTACAGTCATGTCCCTGTGAACGATATATTCGGAAATCCTACAAGCGCATGTTAATTTGCACAATCCACGACCCGATTAAATCATCCGGGCAGTCTCTTACCGACAAGTCTGGTAACGAAATTGAATACAAGAGAAAAAAGGACGCAGTCAAATGTTTGTAAAGCTATTGGACCAAACTGCTATGGCCATCAGTCCCTAGACTTATAAACTACATAAACTAATCGACAATACGCACACCCATGCACACCGAAAAACCGTGCGCTCCACAGCAATGCACCTTAGAGCGCTCGGCCAGTCCACCGCCGCAATTTTGTACTTAAAATGATTTCATGGAGATATAACGTTCTGTATCGCGGTATAGGCTTCTGTCAAAGTTTAAGAGAATACGTTTCTCGAAAAGACAACCAATATACTGCTCCCTCCTACGAATATCTTGCGGAAAGACCATAAGGATAAATATTGAAATAACGGAAGAGTAACACTGCTCTTCGCAGCTTGTTTCTTCAGAAATGCTCGGCGTTTCACGAAAAACGTGGATCACAGCTTCCGAGAGCCGAAGCTCCGAAATGAATAAAGAACTACTATTTCAAACAAAGAAAAAGTGAAACACCTGGAAGGTGAGCCCTTAAGAATAACACTTTACGTGTTGAGAGTGTATACGAAGTTTTTTCATTGTCAAACTTACGTATAACTTGTCGGTATGAGTCCCCGTTTCATTGTGATATTGCAACTCTTCTTATCTGGAGTCATGCACTTGCTGATGTATTGGGTGTCATAAAGCCCTTGTTTCCTATCCTAAGCAAAGTTGACACACAGCTGTTTTAACTGGTCTTGGATATGCCGACTGTTGCTACAGGGATGAAGTTGACATCTAAGTTGGTTTCAAGTATGTTCTATCGGGCGCAGAACTGGGGATCTTACTGGTCAAGAGAACAGCTCAGAATCACACACTGTTCATAGACACACGCGCCACTTGCGAGCGAGCATTGTCCTATTGATATATGGCACAATGATACTGTCACATGTCGACGCAAGATATGTCACGTGCCGCTGTTCTGTCAGTGTTTCGTTACTCAATGAGAGCCGTGACCTGTAGCCACACACGATTGTATCCCACATCATGGTTCAAGGAGTAACGTCGATGTGAATTAGGCTTTTCCTCAGCCTGATGTAGCTACATTTGTTCCTTCCAACTGGAGTGGGAAATCTGTCCGAACATGTACATTCCTTTGCCTGTGTGAATTTTCTATCTCCCAGAATTACACACACTTCTCTTAAGTTTGTCTTTACAGCACTTCACAAATGTTCAAATTTTGTATAGCTTATGGGACTTAACTACGGGGTCATCAGTCCCTAAACTTACAAACTACTTATGATCTAGCTAATACTAAGGACGGCACAAATATCCATGTCCGAGGGGGGATTGGAACCCCCGACCGTTGTGGTCGTCCAGACCGTGACTGGAGCGCCTCAGTCCCTTCGGCCACCACGGTCGGCCAGCACTTCACAATTTTTGTTTTGTTCCCGTTTAGTTTTATCTTACATTTGACTCTTAGTGATAAACTCAATTTTTTCAATAGTTTTCCAACTTTTTTTGTGTCTTGGTGATAATATCATTGCCATTTGTAAAACTGATTCCTTGGTGCAGTTCCTGACAGTTTAAATTTCGATTTACATTACCAAACGCTTGCTCCATGTTAATAATTTATGGTTCTCTATGAACATTTCTTCTCCGTCAGCCCGTCGACGCTCTGAAGTGCTTCTCTTTCTTCTAAGCCGAGACCGCTCTTCTGGCAAGCATTCTGTGTTTTTTTTTTAAATTTCTTGTCATTTTATCTGTCACATGTCATAAATATAGTTACCAGTTCACTCGATTCATGAAATACAACACATACAAAATGTGCTATTCGCGAAGTTAACCATTTAGATTTTACTAGCTGTAGAAATCTTAATCCATGAAGAAGTTTATCAGGACAGCCAAGAGTCGAATTAGATGTATCTATTATTGACTGTTTTCCCTGAATTTAACAAGAACGTCATCAGACACTGAAATTAAAACTGTCTAACATACAGAGTTTTCGAATATATAATCTTAAATTAACATTAAGTGACATTCTATTTACATTTTACAGTATGCTACCTTACGTTCAAAGTAGTTGGTTTGCAGAATTGCTGATCTCAGAGAAAAAGTTGGTTGTATAACAGTAGTCTAGGTACTGTCTCTTGATATTTAAATCGAAAAAAAAAAATCAAAATTTTTGTTAAGGTTGTTTTAAATTAATGTAGTGAAAGAGGCTCGAAGTTTGAAAGAATGCACATTCTAAAAAAATCCATAAAACAAAAAAATCTGTTCAATGTAATTGTGAACATTAAAGTAGCGCAGAAATGTTACATGGTTAGACGTGCAAAAATTAAAAAATAGGTATCACATGTACTGAAGACAAATATTTACCGTTGCAAGAATTTTTTTTTTTAATATTGCGTTTAACTTTTATTACAATTTAAGAAATATGTTAAATAACATTTATGCTTCCAGAATTTTTTTAATTAATGTAGAATCGTAATAAATGTAAAGTACAATTTAATGCTTTTTGCAAGCATACAGAAATTTATTAATTTCAAGAATCAATTTACCTGACATTAGTTCTTTATTTTGCCCAAACAAGGCAGTCGGTGAACATAATTCTATAATAGATTCAGTGTTGACATGGCAACAGATGAGGCTTTTCACAAAATAAATAAATCCTGTTCGATATCTACATCAAGATCCATAGTCTGCAAGCCACCGCACGGTGTATGACAGAGAATTCTTAATGTACCACTGTCCTTTATTTACCTGATGCACTCACAAATGGTTTGCCACACGAACTACTGTCGGTACGTTTCCACGTGGACTCGAATGCCTCTGATTTTGTCTTGATGGACTTATCACGAAGTGTACGTAGGAAGAAGCAATGCATTGGTTGACTCTTCTAGAAACGTGCGCTCTCGTAACTTTGACCGTAATCCATACCGGAGCGTAGTTTGCCGAATATATCAGTGGGGCTTGCGCACTTGTTCCTCTATCGATCCTATCTGGTACGGATCCCACAATTACGAACAATTGTCAAGTATTGGTCGAACGAGTGTTTTGTAACCCAGTCAAATGTTCAAATGTTTGTATAGCTTATGGGACTTAACTACGGGGTCATCAGTCGCTAAACTTACAAACTACTTATGAACTACCTAATCCTAAGGACGGCACAAATATCCATTCCCGAGGGGGGATTCGAACCACCGACCGTAGCGGCCGTGCAGACCGTGACTGGAGCGCCCCAGTCCCCTCGGCCACCGCGGCCGGTGTAACCCAATCATTTGTTCTATTCCTGAGGAGTCTTCCAGTGAATCACAGTCTAGCATGTACCTTACTCACCTTTAATTTTCAGTTGTCCTTCTGTTACAATTCGATTCGTGTGCATACTCCCAGATATTTTATGGAAGTATTGTCATAGATTGTTTTTCAATCGTGTAATAGTATAATGAAACTGTTTTTTTTTTTTTTACTTACTCGCAATACCTCACATTTGTATATTTGGGGCCAATTGCCACTACGCGCATCAGACGTCGATCCACTGCAGAGCCTCCTGCTTTTCGCTACAATTTTCCAGCGCTGAGACCTCTCTATATACTGCAGCAACATTCAACTGGAGCAAACCGAATATTACTTTTGTGATGAGACATGCACAGTTTTGTTTGTTAGAAACTCTTCTACCCAATAACACGTTTGTTCTGATATACGCTCCTATTTTATTCATTCGATAACAGTGTGGAACCGTACCAAATACCTTCCGGAAGCCAAAATTGGAATCTTGTATCTACTGCTTTCTGAGAGTCGTGGACGAATTTTCACTATCAAATAGACAATGAATTATTGGGAAGCAGTAATTAGTAACAGTAGTAGTTCCTTAAAATAGACCTCTGCAGAGTATTCTTGAGTTGACAGCGCAAACGATTTGTATCGCATCAACTTTAGCTTGGCCTGATGAGCTACCCCAGAAAAATAATCCCGTATGACATTATGGAGTGAAAGTACTCATATTACGGTAGTTTTTTTATTTTATATCTCCTATGTCTGACAACATTCGAATTGCAAACAGGTCCACAGAGCCTTGTACAATTATCACAAATGTTTGTTTAAGTACATGGATTTAAGGATCATTCAGAGGGAGCTTATCTGCTGAATAAGAAGAAAATGTGGATACTCGAACATGGACTTGAATCCAGAATGGATTCCAGGTGTTACGTCTTTTAGGATTGCTGATACTGATTATTTTCCTGCCTCTAAGTTTTCTGATGCAGTTGTGAGAAATCTACATCCAAAAACTCGTGGTAGATAATGGAGCAGAAAAGAGAAAAAAAGGAAACTTATGAAAAGAACTTTTCGTCTCGGCGCAGAACAGAGGATCAGTGAACATAAAGTTTTTATATCAGTCAACACGACGCTACATAGGAATACGAAAAGAGGTCGGAAGATCTTTCTGTTTAGCAAGAGCGACAAGAGCCAGTGTTAGATTATCTGGTAGTTTAAAACGACAATTTCACCGCCACCACTGATATGTTAGAGCGTCAGAGTAAAAAGTTCAATAGCATTGTAGAATACGCTTTGGACAAATACGTTTCGGATCTGTGGAAGGTGCATTAACACATCTGTAAGTATTTATTGTGTATCTAGTTCTCTGACGTGTTCTACATCCAAGATGATCTCAATTTCGATCAACTGGAACGAAAATCATCTAATCTAATGCAACACGATGAAATTTTATTTAATATATATTTTATTCACATAAACAGTAATTGTAATGATGGGTTAGTGTTCTGAATAAATTAATTATGAGACTTTAAACTGAATTATTTACATGTTAATACGAAAAATATCACAAACATCAATAAAGTCCATAAAACCCACTTTTCTTAATGCTGAATTTTATTGAGTCATATGAAGTATGAATTTATTTGATAAGTAACGAATTATTTCAGTTACCGCATTATATCCAGGTATTGTAGGTAACCGTCATTTCTTGCGAAATTAAATTGTTACATGAAATGTATGAAATTGAATATTCTTGTATTTCAATGTAAGATTCCACATTGTAATGCTTTGTGTATTACGCTGTGGTAATTCGAGACTTAATGACGTAACTCTTGTTAAATTGAGTGAAAACGGTAAATAAAAATGTATTGAGTGTGACTTACCACTGTCCTAAAAAAACTAATTTCGACAGTAGGTGTTGCACTGTAGGTAATACCTGATATCGCCAAGAGAAAAAAAAAAAAAAAAAATCACTCTGCCGTGTTTTACGGCCCACTTTAGATTTGTATTTTTATAAGTTTTTTCAAACATTTTGAACCAAAATAATAATCTAAATAATAAAAATTTAATTAATAAGTGTCTGAAACCCTTGAAGGAAAAAACAAATTAGGTACTGGTGGGTTCCGAACCACTAATCTTCAGCGTCACAGTCCAACACATTGCCCACTACACTACAGCTGACAGGAATTGTGTTATTTAATCTCATACTATTGATGGCATTTGTTAACTAATGCTAATATGGCATTTGTAGACACTAGTTTATCATTTATTGTACGAAGAACGACGTCTTTTTGTTAATTCTTCAGTGCGCCATTGAAATGACAACGTGTAAGTTACAATAAGAAAATCATCAAATAAGGAGCGCAAGATGGCGTATGCCAGAGACAGTTCTGGGCGAGGAATGTCACGTGACATCTGCGAACGGCTGGTTTTCGTTAATTTAATGGAGGGTGTCAAAATTCCGTTATTTTTGCAAATATCTCTCAAACGATACGAGATATGAAAAAAACATAAGGGAACAAAGTTGTAGAGAATTCGTTTATTCATTTTCGCGTCAGATGAACGGTTTATTTGCAATTAAAATTACATTACAAACGGCTTTTTTTGGTATGATTATCGTATTTCTCGTCCGAAATATTTCAAAAAGCGAGGTTCTGGTCTCTGGTAGCCAACTATTATGTCTGTAAAATTTGGTGCCGATCGGTTGAACGGTTCGACCTAAAAAGTGAGAACACGTTACTGCCAGACAGACATCGTTAAATCGCCGTTATTTTTGCAAATATCTCTGCAACGATCCTAGATATGAAAAAAAAAAAAAAAAAAACATAATAGAGCTAAGTTGTAGAAAATTTTCCCCTCTACCAATTAGGTTATTCAATTTTCGTGTCAGATGAACTGTTCGTTTGCAATTACAAATTTTTTTTGCTATTACTACCATATTTTTTGTCCGAAAAATTTGAAAAAGGGAGGTTCTGGTCTCTGGCGGCCTACAATTATGTGTGCAAAATCTGGTGCTGATAGGTTGAACGGTTCGTCTTAAAAACAAGGGAACACGTTACGGACAGAGAGACAGACATACATCCTAAAATCGCCGTTATTTTTGCAAATATCTCAGAAACGATACGAGATATGAAAAAAAAAGAAAAAAAACATAAGAGAGCAAAGTTGTAGAGAATTTTCTCCTCTACAAATTCGGTTATTCAATTTTCGTGTAGATGCATGGTTAAGCCGTTATTTTCATTTAAATTTAGAGCTGTCAAAAGACGATCGCAAAGGCGTAACCTAAAGTGGGTCAATAATGGCTGCATCTGTAAGTTCAAGATTTGTCCTTTTTTTAAAAATAGGTTTAGACCTTTCCTTGTCGTGTCGCTCCAGTTACGGCACTTTAATGGAATAACCGCCTACTGCGCACATATCTTTTTTAGTTAATTTTTGTATCTGGTATTTAGCAAAAGCCCGTGCGGGCCGAACAACTTGGGAACACGGAGGGAGCGAGCGCGGGGGGGGGGGGGGGCGCAACAGCTGTCCCGGTGTGACAGGCAATGATTAATGCCTGCCCAGGCGCCATAAATACACTATGTGGCAGCGCTGATAAATTTCTGCTGGATGCACGTGAAAAACGGAGCCCCGTAATACGCCTATCGCCAATAGCACGCGGCCGTGATGGATGTTTGCGAGCAGGCTAATTGTCGCTAACGCCGCGTAACCCACCTCTGCCCCTTGACGCGCTAGACGTTAGAATCTGGACGTTTCTGTACCTCTGCTGATCGATTACCTGCCCACATCGTGGGCGTGACAGGCAGAGCCTTTCCAAAACACTGCACAAATTCTCGATACGGTACAAACATATCTGCTTTATTCGGCAGCTTCACAGAAAAAAAATCGCACTGACGTGTTTTGCGGCCCACTTTTGATTTGTAGTTTTATAAGTTTTTACAAACGTTTTGGACCAAAATAATAATCTAAATAATAAAAAGTTAATTAAGAAGAGTGTCTGAAACCCTTTTAGGAAAAATAATTAGGGAGCAGCGGGTTTCGAACCACTGACCTCCAGCGTCACAGTCGAAGACATTGCCCACTACGCTTTTTTTAATTTTTTTTATTTTTATTTATTTATTTATTTTATTTTTTTTTTTTTTTTTTTTTTGCTCTATGGGTAGTTCTGTCCGTTGCGGCAGCTGACAGTTACGAGTGGTGTCCTCTAATCTTATACTATTGATAGTCGTTGTTAACTGATGCTAATATGGCATTTGTAGACATTAGATTATCATTTATCGTGCGAAAGACGACGTGTTTTTGTTAATTCTTCAGTGCAACATTGCTTTGAAATGACAACGTGTAAGTTACAATAAGAAAATCATCAAATACGCAACACAAGATGGCGTATGCCACAGAGTTCTGGGCAAGGAATGTCACGTGACATCTTCGAACGGCTGGGTTTCGTTAATTCAATGAAAGGTGTCAAAACTCCGTTATTTTTGCAAATATCTCTCAAACGATACAAGATATGAAAAAAACATAAGGGAACAAAGATGTAGAGAATTCGTTTATTCGTTTTCGCGTCAGATGAACGGTTAATTTGCAATTAAAATTACATTACAAACGGCTTTTTTGGTATTATTATCGTATTTCTCGTCCGAAATATTTCAAAAAGCGAGGTTCTGGTCTCTGGTAGCCACCAATTATATCTGTAAAATTTGATGCCAATCGGTTGTACGGTTCGACCTAAAAAGTGGGAACACGTTACAGCCAGACAGACATAGTCAAATCGCCGTTATTTTTGCAAATATGTCTGCAACGATGCAAGATATGAAAAAAAAAAAAACATAATAGAGCGAAGTTGTAGAGAATTTTCCCCTCTACCGATTAGGTTATTCAATTTACGTGTCAGAAGAACGGTTCGTTTGCAATTACAGTTATATTACAAACGGCTTTTTTTGGTATTACTACCGTATTTTCTGTCCGAAAATTTTTAAAAAGGGAGGTTCTGGTCTCTGGCGGCCTACAATTATGTGTGCAAAATTTGGTGCTGATCGGTTAAACGGTTCGTCTTAAAAACAGGGAACACGTTACGGACAGACAGACAGACGGACAGACAGACAGACATACATCCCGAAATCGGCGTTATTTTTGCAAATATCTCTGAAACGATACGAGATATGAAAAAAACATAACAGAGCAAAGTTGTAGAGAATTTTCTCTTCTACGAATTCGGGTATTCAATTTTCGTGTCAGGTGCATGGTTAAGCCGTTATTTTCATTTAAATTTCGAGCTGTCAAAAGACGATCGCAAAGGCCCACTTTTAGTGTTACTACCGTATCCTAAAGTGGGCCAATAAAGGGAATGGCGACGCAAAAATTAGAAAATGATACCTTTTCTCCTATAACATAAATAGATAAATTTCATTTCTCGTTGCTAATGATATTGCTATTAGTGCAACAAGTAGAACGAAGGACAATATTTCGTCCCTACTCCTGACAAATCTAAAGCTAATTGGTAAACTATGCCACACCTTCTAACACACAGCAGAATCACTAACAAAGCCGTCCAAGAAAAGTATAAATTCTACATCACTATCCAGAACTGAATTTGCACATGATACAAACGAATCGAATTTCTCGCATTCCACCGTTACCGTCGTTACTAAAAAGTCATTTCGTGCACAGTAAATACAATATTGCTGTGATTTTTTGCTTGTGACGATTTAACATCTTTGACGCTTTCGTTAAAGACGTTTTAAGAATGAGAAACAAAGAAAAGTTAAAGTAAATATCGCAGCCCATCATCTTAAGTACAACGACGAGACTCTAGATAAAGCATGTTGTTACATTCAATAAAGCAACATTGCATCTCTCAGTTCATTCCTTATTTCTCTACTAACTTGCTACATTTTAAATTTTTGTGCCTCCAACTTTGAAGTCCATAGCTTTCATATCAACGATTGTGAATCCGCACCACGTAATTACTTATTTTCAGTGGACTTTCATTACATTGTAGATACTCGTCTTTCATGTTCTTGGTAGTGAATCCACATATGTTCTTACTTATTTTGCGTGGACCACTGTACAATAAAGCTACAAAAATTCGACACAGATTAAGCTATTGACCACATACTTGAAGCACACACACATAACACACTTACTATTTATACGTCTTAGACCCACTCACATAATATGTGTGAGGAGCAAAAGCCAGATAGAGAAAATCTTTCAAAGATGCCCACCATTAAACTGCCAAATTTCTTCTTGTGAGATACGTAGAATAATCGACCTCAAAATTTACTAAACGATATGTTTCGATAAATCGCAATGACTAAAAGAAAAGAAGTTATAGATCTGCAAATTCATGTAACGTTGAATGAAGTATGTAGTATGGCTTGTAATGATCAGTAAGAAAATTATTTCGTCTGAACAGTTTTGAAACTTTTCGCATTGGGTAACTGTTTTAGAGGTATCTAAAATATAAATAATTACATCGTACAAAAATTATAACCTAGTATAAATATTTTCATCTAACTTCCAGTATAAAAGAATCCATTTCTGCACTCCATGAAAAGTGAAAATAAGCACTCTGATCATATATAGAATGGAGAGAAGCCATACCACGTTTGTGTGTATGACAAGTTCCTATCACTTGACCTTATTTTTGCTATTTATATGAACAATATGTAAAATATACTATATATCAATAGTTGATTTAGGAAACGTCAAGTATACTATATATTATACGGGTGACAGCTGAGGAAAAAGCAAGTTCCCTCCACCGGCACAGAGTATAAATGTAGATGAAACTGGAAATGGGGACAATAATATTATGCTTAATGCATAATTAAACGCAGTTTTAAGATAATATGTAATGACTTCATATTAATCTAACAGTAAGATCTGAACCGAGATGGAGTGACACGAATTCACCGAAGTAATGTATTAGCAACTATCAAAATAGATATTAAACATCAAATGAATAGTTATCTACTTCCTACTCACCATTGGGTAGCGTGTAAGAAATTTACCTAGCAACCGAAAAGTTTCTAAATACTTTTCTTTGCCGCCACAAATAAAGATTAGATCTCGCATCAGGAACATATGAATTTTGGTATAGGAACATAATCTCTCTGTGACGGGAATCGATTTTTTTTTCAAAATTAGTGCTTCCTGTTCGTATTGATCTGTACTACATATCGCAATAAACTGTAGAATCACCGTGGCTGCGTTAATCTGTTTGAACGCATTATTCCAAAACTACTCAACAAATTTCCGTGTGGTTTTCTCATATAACTTGAGTATTATTGGATCAAAGAGATGGCGTTATATCATCAAAATCAGATCACAGAAAAAGGAGATACTGTGGTGTCGCACTAGTATAAAGTGCGCGCCACCTACTTTCGCCGCGCGCCGCCATGCACGCACGGCGCGGCGTTCTTACGACGACAGCCACGAGTGCCCTCTGCTGCAACTCCGCTCGTGGCCACCACTGAACGACATCGTTCACTTGGGACTGAGATAGGAACCAGTTAACACTTCGGAATCAGATAGGCACCAGTGAAAACTTGGATATCGGATAGGCACTAGGCAGGCCTCTAGCTCAACTATGAATCAGCATTCTGCAGTACTGAACTATGTAAAAGTTAAGTGTTACTAAGTCTCTAAGAATTATGTATCTCATTCTAATTTACTCTAGTGTTTCTAGTTTCTGCTGTCCCACTGGCTGGTCACCTCCTACCTGCACAAGCGTGCATCCATTATTCCCGTGTCGGTCTTTCTACTCGGCCACCGACACCTACGACGGAAACGAGACACAAAAGCGGCGACGAGGCTGGGACACAAAAGATACTGTCATTTAAAAAGTCATTTAAAAGTTTATTTGTAAGTTTTATTTGCTCGCAGCACCGAGGTCATTAGAAACAGAGCACAAGCTCCGAATGTGTCAGAGGTGGGGAACGAAATCGGCAGTGCCTCTGAAAAAAACAAATCTAGCATTTTTCTGGAGCAATTATACAAAGTGCGTCTGAAAGGTTTGGTGAATGGACTCGATATATAGGAAACAACAGCTACAAACAAAATACCTTTACTGACCTTCAAAGTAATCGCCATTGGCTACAATACACTTGTGACATCAGTTCTACAGCTGTTGGAAACGGTAAAGGTTTCATATACGTAGGCATAATTTCTCAGTACTTAATTACGACATACCTTACCTTAAAACACGCGTTTTGCCAATGTCTTTCAAGCACCGTTACGTTTAGGCTGCCAGCTTTTGTAATATTGAAGTATGAATAAAAAATACACCAAATACGGGACATTTGCTTCCGATCGCCTGAATTTGAGGCTGCGCAACGCGATGTTCATTTGTTGTAGACCACGTGATTATGTGGCTAGCGAATCACAGCACAAAGAAGAGTATCGTCGTCGGCCAATGGTAACCAAACCTAACCGCCGCGCAACATGCAAATAAGAATTTTTGACATTGGAAATTAAATTTGCGGTAATGTTTTTATATACGAAACCGCACAATGGTTAAGGATGCGAAAATTAATTGCATGTTGCGCGGCGATGAGGTTTGGTTACCATTGGCCGACGACGATACTTTTCTTTGTGCTGTGATTCGCTAGCCACATAATCACGTGGTCTACAACAAATGAACATCGCGTTGCGCAGCTTCCAATTCAGGCGATGGGAAGCAAATGTGCCGTATTTGGTGGATTTTTTATTCATACTTCAATATTACAAAAGCTGGAAGTCTAAATGTAACGGCGCTTGAAAGACATTTGCAAAACGCGTGTTTTAAGGTAAGGTATGTCGTAATTAAGTACTGAGAAATTATGCCTACGTATATGAAACCTTTTCCTTGGAAACTGTTGACAAACGCTTCTTGTGGAATCGCTCGAAGCACTGACATGACGCGCCGCCGGATCTCTTCAACCGTTGCGAAGCGTAAGCCGTTCAGGGATAATATAAAATAGATCATCCGAAAGCATCCGTCACACTTGTTGTTTGGGACTTGGATTGTGGACGGTCAACCCAAACGAGGCTCATCCTCGACACCTTCCGTTCCGTCTCTAAAGCGTTTAAACCACCAAACACGCACTTTTACTCACTACTTTGGCACCATACGCTTGGACTAACATCCCATGTGTCTCCGTCGCCGTTTTGCCTAATTTGAAACAAAACTTGATGTTAACGCGTTGCTCCATTTTGCGCTCCATGTTGCAATGACACGAGTTCTCACACTGAGCCCGTTAGCTGGGTCGCAGCGTGTACCACCGCTTCACTGCAGTGCTTTGCACGATAGGGGGCGCTTGTTGACATGACCCCCTATGTATGTACGCAGGCACCTCAACCTCGCCAGCGCGGTTTGTAAAATATGGGATCATTCACCGAACTTTTCAGGCGCACCTTGTAGAGAAATCACGAAATACCTAAATCTGAATAGCCAGACGCGAATCTGAACTGCCTTAATTGAGAACGCGAGCCCAGTGAGCCAACCACTCGCTGCCTCGCACGGTCGTGGTAAAGCAGACGGCCTGTTCCCTTCCTACTCCTGTTCAGCCAGAGTTGATCGCATAATCGTTAATCGTCCGGTCGTATTCGATCAACACTGTCCCTTTAGGTGGTGTCGATTTGACACGTGCTAACGCTCCCGGGTACAAATCGTAATGGAGCAACATCCGTAAATCCGTAAATCAGGTTTTTATTGGATGCCTGAATTTGGTATTGCTGTGAAATGTGAGGCACATGTTACTGTTATAGAGTGTGTGTTAAGGAGAGCTTTGATGAAAATCATGTATTGAAATCCAATATCAGTTGCATTATACTATGATATGTCTGTCATAGTTTGACAAACAACTAGATAACAGTGCCTGCTTAGTTGTGAATATTTTAGGACTGACTGTTTACCTGTTTTCGACTCGATTTCAATCCTTACAGAAGTACTGCTACATTCCAGTTTTCCCTCTATATAATGGCTGAAGCGTTGACATTAACTCATATCCATTCTTTATTATTCAATTGCATGTTGATAAATAGCTACTATCTATAATTAAATAATTAGAGGCATTTATTCACATAAATATTTATTTAGGTAATTATTTCATGTTGTATTTTAACAACATCATGAAAAGGATACATTGTGTTTCACCATGAAGATAAAACATTGAGTTGCACACAGGCATGAGGAGAGAGTTTCGCCAAAAATGCCATCTTGCGAAAGTAAAACACAAAAGCTCAAATGTGTAACAGTCATTCCGTCAGTCCTTTCTCCAATTCATTGTCATCTTGTGCACTATGCATTGTGTTCTTGGTATTCCAATGTGAACTTTCCAGTATATTGTATTTACATTTTATTTTGGATGTTAGCTTTACATTCTTTCTCTCTTGAATCTGAAAGCTCAAAAGTATTACCCAAATAAATATTGGTTTGGGGGTAGATGGTGAGAGTGTTATGATAATGTACAAATTTTGTTTTGATAAGAGATTTTAGTCTTTGGTTTTAAAGGCAAGACAATGATCTACCTTAACTCATGAAACAAGCAATCAACACATAATTCAGAAAGTTTTCAGGAAGACAAAAGTGTGTGCAAAGCGTACACTTAGACTCCAGAACAAAACTAACGACGCCTAGACACCTAGGGAAGAGGAAGAATTCTGGAAGATTGAAATCCCTTTTTTTGCCAGTAACTGTTTGACAATATTGGCTTTGTGTGGGCTAGCGTTGTCGTGCAACCATACTCGGCGATCTCAATCCTCCAGACTTCTTCCTATTTCCTCGACTCAAATTGGCTTCGGAAGGAAAGCGATTTGATGATATTCCTGACATCCAATGAAACATAACGAGATTTTTTAACACAATCCCAAAGGAAAACTTCGTGCAAAGTTTCGAGGACATGTATCGCAAAACTCAGCGGTGCATAGTTATTGGAGGTGACTGTTTCGAAGCTTAGTAAGGTAACTGTAGTTCATAGATCATCTACTTTAATATTACAGGACTATTCACCGAACCTTATTGTCAGAGGTTTTATACTCATTTTAGAGTACACACAGTTGTCACATTAATCATCATCATCATCGTCATCATCATTAGAGACTGATTATGCCTTTCAGCGTTCAGTCTGGAGCATAGTACCTCTAATAAAATTCCTCCATGATCCCCTCTTCAATGCTAACATTGATGCCTCATCTCATATTATGCCTTTTACTTCAAAATCATTCTGCACTGAATCTAAGTACTTTCTTCTTGGTCTACCTCGACTCCTCTTACCCTCCGCTACCGAGCTCATTAGTCTCTCAGCTAACCTTGCTTCTCCCATGCGTGTAACATGATCTCAGTCTGTTCGCTCTAACTGCTTCATCTATGGTGTTCATTCCCAGTTTTTCTTTGATTTCCTCATTATGGACACCCTCCTGACTGAGGCGCTTCAGTCACGGTCTGCACGGCCACTACGGCCGGGGGTTCGAATCCCCCCTCGGGCATGGATATTTGTGCCGTCCTAGTTCGTAAGTAGTTGATAAGTAGTTTGTAAGTTTAGGGACTGATGACCCCGTAGTTAAGTCCCATAAAAAACACCCTCCTGCCATTGTTCCCATCTATTAGTACCTGCAATCGTTCTTCCTACTTTCATATCTGTAACCTCTACCTTATGAATAAGGTAACCTGTATCCACCCAACTTTCACTCCAATTCAACGAAGTTGGTCGAAAGATAGAGCGGTGCACTGCTAACTTAGTCTTGGTACTTACTTCCTTCTTGCAGAAGAGAGTAGATCTTAGGTGAGCACTCACTGCATTCGCTTTGCTGCACCTCGATTCCAGTTCTTTCGCTACGTCGCCATCCTGTGAGAAAATACATCCCAGGTACTTGAAACTGTCTACCTGTTCTAACTTTGTTCCTCGTATCTGGCACTCAATCTGTTTGAATCTCTTTCCCACAGACATTACTTTCGTTTTGGAGATGCTGATCTTCATATCATAATCCTTGCACCTCTGATCGAGCTCTGAAATATTAGTTTGCAGCCTTTCAATCGAATCTGCCATTACAGCTAAGTCATCCGCATATGCGAGACTGCTTACGTTTATTACAAACATTCGTTTTTCCCTGGTGCTATTCGAGAATTAAACGGCAGAGAAGTAGTCTAAAAATTGTCTAACAAGCCTTCCGCCAGGCACTTAAGTTTGAATTGCAGAGTCGTCATTTAGTCTATTAACTGAAAAAAAATTATGTCATAGCGTTGTTTATGTCATTCTCGCCAATTATTTATAAATAACGTAGTTAATTGCGAAACAAAATATTATTTTATTCAATTCATGACAATGGAAACATATAATACAGTGTGAAACTTACAATAACTATTTTTTCCATTATTGTAACCCATCCTTTCAGTGAACCATGTTATTGAGGACTAATTTTGTTAGCATTTTATTTCGTCGTGAAGAGACATCCCTTAAACGCATTAATCAATATTTTACATGTACATTGAGCTATCTGAGAGGCACAAGTGTCTCTATTTCAAAGAACGTAATTGCGTTCCATGTATACTGTGTTTTGTACGGGGGTGTATTATTAATAAATAAACTTGCTGACAGAGCTGAACATCCATTGAATATTCAAACACACAATTTTCCGACTACTTTTGACAAGTGTTCTCTGTAAGGTCAAATTGTTGGACCGATTACTTTTCGCAGAGCTGTTCAACAGCTAAATTCGGCTCATGCAGTGAAGGCTTTCACGACCGGATGTCATAGTTGCTGGTAGAACTTCCGGGTTATAAGGCCGTGGTCCATAAAACTTTCCAGTTTCACCTAACGTTTCGTCCAGAGCTGCGCTGGACATCCTCAGAGGTCTTCTTACTTGCGTTGAGTCTTGCCGACTGATGAGTCGGGTGTCTGAGAGCGCCATATATACTGTGAAAAGTGGGCGTGGTCAAGCTGTCACGTTATCAGCAGAGATAGTCCTTGTCAAAGATAAAACATCACTATCGATTGCAATCGGTCAGAGATAAAACCTGTCAATCTTTCAAAGCTACTGTCCATATGCCGCTAAGTTTCATAGCTTCTTCTTTCCTGTTAAAATTTTCTTTATGTTTGTATATTTCAATAGCTTCCCTGTATTGTTGTGGATAATAATTCGTCATTGTAGATGAAACTGATGTTTCGAAAAACCTCACTGTATGACTTCCAGACTGAAGAGCATGCTCTGCCACAGCCGATTTCTCTGTTTTTGCTAGTCGTCAAAGAGTAGCTTTGAAAGATCGACAGGTTTTATCTCTGACCGATTGCAATCGATAGTGATGTTTTATCTTTGACAAAGACTATCTCTGCTGATAACGTAACAGCTTGACCACGCCCACTTTTCACAGTATATATGGCGCTCTCAGACACCCGAACTCAGTTCCAAATACGGAAGATACATACTCACAAAAAGACCAGACATGGAAGACATGCTGACAACCAGACCCCTCGTACCGCGACTACGTAAGTTCAAATACACCCGACCAACGAGTACAGTAGCACACAACACCACCTCAGCTTACCCCGTCATGCAGCCCCTAACGCAATCGTCCCTACTACCAGTCCACCTGGACAAAAGGCCGAACAACCAAACAAAGAACACGAAAACAGAAACTCTCACTCACACGCAAACATGCACACACGCATACTAACCTAGGAACAAGTAACACAACAAACCTCAAAACATACCACATACTCTACCAATTATCGTACATCATTCTCTGCACTGCACACTATTATTTCTAATCACAATTATAAGTTAAATTATCACCTTTTAACAAAAATAAGAAGATTGTCACCATATACATACATGATGTGATATTTAATTCACATTAGACCTTCACCGTTTTTATACACTAATTATAATTATGTTTATTTATGTTTCATTTATATATTTTATTTATTTATTTATGTTTTATTTTCGTCACCTTTGTTTTCCCTTATGTATATAAGCATTTGAATATGAAATAATTTCTTTTAAACTATAAAGAAGATAATAATTTTGCACTATTTACCATACGTAAATAAATTGTGAAAACACTAAATTTGTAACCCACTCCAAAAGGCTGAAAAGGGTACAAATAAAGCCCTCAAACAGCCCGCCCCTCTCCCTCAGAGAGAGGAATGAAATGTGCAAAATAAATAAATAAATAAATAAATAAATAAATAAATAAAATAAAATAAACCGACTCATCAGTCGGCAAGACTCAACGCAAGTAAGAAGACCTCTGAGGATGTCCGGCGCAGCTCTGGACGAAACGTTAGGTGAAACTGGAAAGTTTTATGGACCCCGGCCTAATAACCCGGAAGCTCTACCAGCAACTAAATTCGGCTCATCTATGGGACGGACTCTATAAATAGTTCCACTGTTTATATAAAAACGCACACATTTACAAGTGTGTTTCATTCGAAAATCATGTCATGTTGTAGAAGTGAGAAGCGCTCGTAAAAGATAAATGGATGATGCGAAACATAACTGGTTTTGGGCTGCGAGCAACCAGAGGGGCCGACAAGCTCCAGTGTTCACCTAAATGAAAGGGAAGGAGGGCAGGGGCGCGTGCGTGTTTGTCGTTGGGGGGGGGGGGGGGTGCGTCAAAGGGGAGCCGGCTGCGTGGCCACGGGCCTGTGGGAGAGACAGGCTGAGCGCCTCTTACAGATTGAGTCACTCCGAGAGTGCTTCCAGGTAAAAAGTAGCAACTACACCTCGTGCGGGTGCTTCATTTGAAACCACTTCGACGCCCCGACAAGATCCGACATTCCGGAAATATTTCTATATGAGTTTATCCTTGGTCTCTTGGTCTTGTTTCAAAACACTCCCATCACCCCAATGCTGTTATCTATGATGGTAAGTAACAAAGTAGCATCTTGAAAAATGCTCTCGGATCCTGTAGCAGATGTGTGTTTTAACAGAGTCCAATATAAGGGTCTCGAAACTCCCAGTGCATTTCTGCAACTTCGCGACTGCAGCGGTGCCATGCGCCTGGTACGTATAAACATACCGCGAAATGATTGAATAATGAATGTGTATTTGGAGTGAAGCAGCACATTCAAAATACCTTCGTATTTAGGAGCTTTTGTGGCGCTATAAATTGTACCAACTATCAAGAATGTTGATAAATCTGAAGCATTGAAATAAAATTTGTGGGCGGCCGGGGATCGAACCCGGACCTCCATGCTTACTAAGCAGACGTCTTAACAATTTTTTGTTGTTGATAGTTCTGTTTATTGCGGACGCTGTTCGTATTTGTTCTTGGCTCAGCTTTTTTATTACAGAGGGCGTTGACGATTGAATAATGAAACTGTTAGACTACCACACCACTAACGATTAAGGCGCCTTGGAATAGTCTATGTACGATTTCTTTCCACATAGACTATTCCAGGCGCCTTAATCGTTAGTGGTGTGGTAGTCTATAAAACCGGGCGCCGTGGCTCAGCGCGCCCGGTCAGAGGGCTCAACGCCCTCTGCAATAAAGAAACTGAGCCAAGAACACAACGAACAAATACGAACAAACATGATCAGCGTCCGCGATGAACAGAACTACACATAGAGCTAAGAAGAAGGGGAAAAAAAAACAAAAAAAAAAAACGGTTAAGACGTCTGCCTAGTTACATGGAGGTCCGGGTTCGATTCCCGGCCGCACCACAAATTTTAATTCAATGCTTCAGATTTATCAATAATGTCTTTGACATACTTGAGACGTAAATCCGTCTCTGGGATTGTTTATTTGTATTAATTGATATTTATATCAAGAATATAATTCGGAAATCTCTCATTTGCAAAGTATACTCAGAAGTAAGAGAATAATGTTACGAATAACAAGTGTTTATTTACGGAGGTTAGTTATACTTTTAGGCATAGAAGTAAATCTTTAACAATTTACTCACGTCCAAAAGTCTGCTATTAATCATAATCACAAATACTATACCTTTATTTAATAATATTACTGCTGTATAAAAATACTGTCTGAATGCTTCCAATAGTAGTTAATCAACTATTTCAGTAGAGACTGCTTAACTTCGTACCTCAGTTCCACAAAAATTATAGTCCTGAATAGCAACATATTTTGGCGGTTACCTACTAGTTTGATAATGTCAATGTGTAGCTACAAATAAATAATATGTCCATGTATAAACTGTTAATATTAGAACGTCACATTCTTGAAGCTATTCAGTTTGATACTTGTCGAGTAGCTAAAAAAAATTATGATAGGTACACGGAAGGCACAGAAGCAAGGACAAGGTGAAAAGAGCGTTTATAGGGCGATGTAGAATCTAGTCTCATACTAACTAAACATCGTATGTAGTTTTGAAAATATTATAATGTCTGAAATCCGCTAAAACAAAATTCGTGCAATGTGATAGTACGCTCCGAGCACGTGAACATAGTCATAAGTTACTTTTATACTTCAGCACATCAGGTTGCAATTCATTTATGCTTTCAAAAATTTTGTGGACGACATTATTACGACTCAGGTATTGTGAACTGTATGAATTCCATTGCATTAACATTTTGTTCTTATAGACTGCCATTAACAGAAGCACTGATATTGCGTTAATGGTGTTTTTGTGTTAGAAAATTCACAAAAACGTTTAGTGACTAGGAAATATGAAAGTAAGAGCATTAAAAATAGCAACTTGTCAGTTAGTATCATGCCAATTCCTCCGTTACTCCCTACTGGCCGCTCGGAGCGCTAGTATCGCTTTATCTGCAATTTTCCCTAGAGAGTTTCGTGACTGTCTGTGACAGACTGTGCGTGAGTTCTTTTACTCTTCATGAAAACGGGAGATACTTGAGTCCAAGTGTACTCTTTTGGGATTGCGCAAGCTATTTGCGGGACAGTATAACTGCCTAGTTAGTGTAAAATGTAATAGGGGCTACATTCAACTCTGATGCTTCGTTCGGTTTATTAGCCTCAAGTGAACCTCACAGTTCAACATGGAGAGACACAAATATACATATCTCTTACCCATAATAATGTTTAAAAGAAACCTTTCTGTGAAGACATCAATGTAAACCTGATATCTGCTTTACCGTCTGCGGATGGGCTCAGGCCGGAAACTAGTAACGGTGCAATAAATTGATTTTTAAAAATCTTGTGGCTGGTTGCAGTATTTATTTACTGTAGTATTATTACGAATGCAGCTGCGGTGTTCTCTAACCAAAATTAATAGATAAAATAATGCCGTGGGTTTTTATTTCAGTATTCCTTATTTTTGTGTGTGTGATGGTATGGTTCTACATCTGCTTCTACTTCCATACGTCGCAAGCCACTTGACGGTGTGTGGTGGAGGGTACTTCGTGTTTCTTTATCGCTTCCTTCTTCTATTCCAATCGCGTATGGTACGCGGTATGCCACCGTGTAGGCTCAAATCATTGTGCCATTTTTCAATAGGACAATGCTCGCTCACAAGTGGTGCGTGTGTTTATGAACAGTGTGTGATTCTGAGCTGTTCTCTTGACCAGTAAGATTCCCAGTTGTGCGCCCGATAGAACATATTTGAAACCAACTTAGATGTCAACTTCATCCCTGTAGCAACAGTCGGCATATCCAGGACCAGTTACAACAGCTGTGTGTCAACTTTGCATAGGAGAGGAAACAAGGGCTTTATGACACCCAATACATCAGCAAGCGCATGAATCCAGATCATAAGAGTTGTAATATCACAATGAAACGGGGACTCATACCGACAAGTTTGACAATGAAAAAACTTCGTATACACTCTCAACACGTAAAGTGTTATTATTAAGGGCTCACCTTCCAGGTGTTTCACTTTTTCTTTGTTTGAAATAGTAGTTCTTTATTCATTTTGGAGCTTCGGCTCTCGGAAGCTGTGATCCACGTTTTTCGGGAAACGCCGAGCATTTCTGAAACCCTTACGCTGTGAAGAAACAAGCTGCGAAGAACAGTGTTACTCTTCCGTTATTTCAATATTTATCCTTATGGTCTTTCCGCAAGATATTCGTAGGAGGGAGCAGTATATTGGTTGTCTTTTCGAGAAACGCATTCTCTTAAACTTTGACAGAAGCCTATACCGCGATACAGAACGTTATATCTCCATGAAATCATTTTAAGTACAAAATTGCGGCGGTGGACTGGCCGAGCGCTCTAAGGTGCATTGCTGCGGAGCGCACGTTTTTTCGCCGTCGAAGGTGCTAGTCATCCCGCGGGCCTGGGTGTGCGTATTTAGATTAGTTTAAGTAGTTTTTAAGTCTAGGGACTGATGACCATAGCAGTTTGGTCCAGTAGGTTAACAAACATTTAAACTTTTTTTAAGTACAAAATTAAAGATTGCGTCCTTTTGTCTCTTGTATTCAATTTCGTTACCAGACTTGTCGGTAAGAGACTGCCTGGAGGATTTAATCAGGTCGTGGATTGTGCAAATTAACATGCGCTTGTAGGATTTCCGAATAGATTGTTCACAGGGACATGACTGTAAATCATCATGGGCTTCACTTACAAATTTTCTTATGAATGTACAAGTCGTCCTTAACTTTTCTTTAGTTTTTCAGTTTATATTTTGTACCGTGAGTGTAATAATCTCAATTCCATGATTTTCTTCGAATAGTAACATTAAACCATGGCGAGTCTTTACAGACTTTGTTTGCTTTCCTTTGTTGGTATTTACCAAGACCGCGACTTGTCGCCTTTTCAGCGTTGACCATAGTTTCGTTATAATTATTAATCTGAAGATGACTTACTTAATAATTACGAGGGTCATTCCTAGAGTAAGAATCGATTTGTAATGAAGCAAAAGAAACTTCCTTTATGAACGTAAATTGTATCATAAATTACAATATGCATATTTTTCGCTTGGCAACATAGTCACCATGAACATTTAAACATTTGAATATTTCTCTTGCGTGCTCTTCTGCAGCTACAAACTGCATGAAATACATTGTAATTAAATGATCATCAGAGATGAGTTTATTATATTTTTTTACTGATTGCGCTACTGGCTTCAAGCTTGCTCATTTTCAAGCAGTGCGCAATAGGATAGTAAATTTAATTTATTAATCACGTGCTGTCATACAAGGTTTGTGTATTATAATATATATTTGTGTCAGAGGCTGAGAAGTTAAATTTACTCCCCATCTCTGGCACAAATCGGTATTATAATACACAAACTGCATATATAACAGCACGTAATTAATGAATAATATTTACCATCCTATTGAGTACCACTTGAAAATGTGCAAAGCTTGAAATCAGTAGCGCAATCAAGAAAAAATATAATAAACGCAGCTCTGGTCATTTGATTACGATGTATTTTATTTAAACATTCGTTAAATCGTAACAGAAGCTTGTGGACTCCAGCATCAAAGAACTCTGCCGCCTGAACGTCACTTCTGTTTCTTTTAGTGAAGTTTGTCAGTAACAATGTGATAAACTATTATCTTGAAACTTGGGGAAATTACTGATGCAGCTTGTCAACAGCGAAGTGCCTGTTTTGATCTGGACGGCCTACTGTCAGCAATGAAAACTTATCACAAGGAGTTGATGAGGCAATTAGCCAAAACCGTCTTTTCATAAAGGGACAGGCAGTCGACTGGAATTGCTCTAGAGGAAAGGTCACGGGACATGACGGAACACTAATTCTATTGCACACGCGAATGAACTTGCCACCCTTCTAGAAGCAGTGTACTTTCTAGAGGAGCTATGTGTTCATCATGATTGAGAGAAAAAACTAATAAATAAACAGTAAGTCATTCCGTTTTCAAGATGGATCCTCCAAAAGATGAACAAAACTGAAGGCCTATATCTCTGAGATTGTTTTGTTGTATAATTTTGGAACATGTATTATGACTTTTCCAGTGCCTGAAAATCTTCTCTGTAAGCATTAACATAGGTCCCAAAAGCATCAATCGTATGAAACCCAGTTCGCTTTATTCGTCCAAGAGCCTCAGAAAGCAGTGGATACAAGATTCCAATTTTGACTTGATGAATAAAATAGGAGCGCATATCAGAACAACCGTGCTATTGGATAGAAGAGTTTCTAGCAAACAAAACTGTGCATGTCTCATCACAAAAGTAATATTCGGTTTGCCCCACCTGAATGTTGCTGTAGTATATAGAGAGGTCTCAGCGCTGGAAAAAGCTGTAGCGAAAAGCAGGAGGCTCTGCAGTAGATCGACGTCTGGTACGCGTTGTGGCAATTGACCCCAAATATACAAATGTGAGGTATTGCGAATAAGTAATAAATAAATAAATAAAAATAAAAAAATAATTAAAAAAATATTATACGATTACGCGATTGAAAAACAATCTGTGGCAATACTTCCATATAATATCTGGGAGTATGCATACGGATCGATTTGTAACAGAAGGACAACTGAAAATTAAAGGTGAGTAAGGTACATGCTAGACTGTGATTCACTGGAAGACTCCTAAGGAATACAACCCATCAACAATTGATAGGCTTACAAAACACTCGTTCGACCAATACTTGACAATTGTTCCTCATTGTGGGATCCGTACTAGATAGGATCGATAGAGGAAGTAGATAAGACCCAGAGATGAGCATGTTTCTTAGTTATCGGCTGATCGAGTAAGTGCGCAAGCCACACCGATATGTTCGGCAAAGTACGCTGCGGTATGGATTACGCCCAAAGTTACGAGAGCGCACGTTTCTAGAAGAGTCAACCAATGCATTGCTTCTTCCTACGAACACTTCGTGAAAAGTCCATCAAGACAAAATCAGAGGCATTCGAGTCCACGTGGAAACTTACCGACAGTAGTTAGTGTGGCAAACCATATGCATCAGGTAAAGAAAGGACAGTGGTACATTAAGTATCCTCTGCCATACACCGCGTGGTGGCTTGCAGGCTATAGATCTTGATGTGGATGTCGAACAGGATTTATTTATTTTGTGAAAAGCCTCATTTCTTGCCATTCCAACACTGCATCTATTATAGAATTATGTTCACCGACTGCCTTGTTAGGGCAAAATAAAGAACTAATGACAGGTAAATAGAGTCTTGAAATTAATAAATTTCTGTATGCTTCCGAAAACCACTAAACTGTACTGTCCAGTTATTACAATTCTACATGAATTTAAAAAAATTCTGAAAGTATAAATGTTATTTAACTTACTTCTTAAATTGTAATAAAAGTTAAACGCAATATTAATAAAATAAAATCTTGCGACGGTAAGTATTTGCCTTCAGTACATATGATAGCTATTATTAATTTGTGTACATGAAACCATGTAACATTTATATGCTAATTAAATGTTCAGAATTAAATTCAACAGGTTTTTGTTTTGTTTTATGGTCTTTTTAAAACATGTATTGTTTCAAATTTCGAGCCCCTTTCACTGGATTAATTTAAAACAGCCTTGACAAAATACTGATTTATGTTTCGATTCAAGTATCAAGAGACAATACCGAGACTACTGTTATACAGCCAACTTAATCTCTGAGATCAACTTAGATGTCAACTTCATCCCTGTAGCAACAGTCGGAATATCCAGGACCAGTTACAACAGCTGTGTGTCAACGTTGCTTAGGAGAGGAAACAAGGGCTTTTTGACACCAAATACATCAGCAAGTGCATGAATCCAGATCGGAAGAGTTGCAATATCACAATGAAACGGGGACTCATACCGACAAGTCATACGTCAGTTTGGCAATGAAAAAACTTCGCATACACTCTCAACACGTTAAGTATTATTATTAAGGCCTCACCTTCCAGCTGTTTCACTTTTTCTTTGTCTGAAGTAGTAGTTCCTTTATTCGTTTTGGAGCTTCGGCTCTCGGAAGCTGTGAAAGGCCGAGCATTTCTGAAACCCTTACACTGTGAAGAAACAAGCTGCGAAGAACTGTGCTACTCTTCCGTCAATTCAACTGAGTACCAGACGCACAAGCAATAGACCTTATTCGAGAAACTTCCGAGCAAGTGGTTTTTGACTCCTTATGTGAGACACTTATTTCTTGCAGAAATTACATATTTTCATAATGTTGGAATTATAGTTAAGTCTGGCGTAGGCCTACCCCAGGGTTAAATTTATTTGATTATCACCTCAAACAAAAACTTCCAAACAGACCTGATTGCTATGACTGATCGAGGATAGCGTAGTGAAATGATATCGGTCCCTTTCGTCTACCTACGAATATTATATTACGTTCATGAATGTCGATGATCAGCAGCCAATCTTTGCACCTGACACCGATCATTTGCAAGTCCCTCTACAAGCCGTAAAAGGTTTCTAATGGTCCTCCTTGTACTCAAATGCGTCACTTAGTACATCCTGATGAACCTGAAGGCTTTTCCTGAGCATTTATTTTTATCGTGATCAGCAATGGCTCTGTTCCCCGCTCCTGATCTAGTGGTCAGCGTTACCGCCTCTGCACTCTGGCACGAATGGAGGTTCTCTTCGCTCGAAGACAGGTCGTTATGTTGTCCTTAACAGACACCAGCTCTTTAAATATACAGCAAATAAATAACAAAAATGCCCTCAAAATCATTTTATCATTGACGCCCAAAGGAACTCCAAATAAAAGAGACAGTAAAAAGTAAGTAAATTATATTATTTTAAAAGTAAGCGTCATAAGTATTACTTTATTTGTCCCACATTGAGACAAGACGGTCAATCCTTTAATTGAAAAATGAATGAGGTGGTCTACGAAAGAATAACTGCACCCAGATGTGCAATTCTTCTCCCGGAGAAATTCGACTGACAGGAATCTCTTTCTTCAGAGCTCCAAAAAATATAAATTACGGGGGGAAAGATTGAGGCTGTAAGGAAAACATGTAAAGCCAAACTGCTTCAGCGTAGCAACATGATGGCGCGGTTGTGTGAACAAGCTGCATAAATGTGGCTGGGAAACCCTTGCATATTCTCCGTACAGTCCCCACCCCTTCCCATACGATTTCCACATATTTTCAAGCCCTGATGACAGATATTCGTACATGTCGATTAGCTTCGGACGAAGGGCTGCTTGATTGTTTACAATCAAGCTTGTATAGGACTTGCAAACATTTTTCCATTGGGACAACTGAACGTATTGGGCGACAATGGGATAAATATATTAACAGTTATGGAAATTATTTTTAAAATAATAAAATAATAAATCAGTCTGACTCGTTTTTTAAATTAAATTACCGCCAACCGAGTGTCTTGGTCCACATATGTGGACATAAGCTAATGAGGAACCCTCTAATGGATACATTTTACGTTTCTAACGTCTTTCTGCCCTACAAATTCATGCAGCGACACAATGTATTTTCAGTTTCTGACGATTTTTATAAATCGACAACTGTTAAAAAAAAAAAAAAAAAAAAAAAAAAAAAATGTTTGTAAATCTATCGGACCAAACTGCGTGGTCATCAGTCCGTAGCTTACAAACTACTTAAACCTAGGTAAACTAACCTAAGGACAAACACACACACCCATGCCCCAGGGAGGACTCGAACCTCCACGGCGAGCAACCGCGCGCTCCGCAGCGAGACACTTTAGACCGCTCGGCTACTCCACCGCGGCTAAGAAAAAACTTATTGATGTGACGATGACATGCAGTTCAGGCGTATTAGACAGTTTTAAATTTGAATATGACACTTGAAAATTATGGCTGTATTGTGATAAATTAATCAAAACAGCAAAATGGCGGTAATTTCATTAAAAATATTTACACCAAGAAAATGTCATTAAATGCTTGCCAAGCCGTACAAAAGTCGTTAACTGTCTCATTTTCATTTGACTACACCTAACAACAAGACTTAAATTAGGAGGCGATTTACATTAGGCGTGGTCGCACGGTCAATAATTTCATTTTAGCAACAGGTGCATAACAATGTTTCCCCGGAACTACCTACGCTTCCGAGGAAATCTATGCGTTAAGAATGAGATACCGAGTTATGTTCAAAAATGTTCAAATGTTTGTAAAGCTTATGGGACTTAACTACGGGGTCATCAGTCCCTAAACTTACAAATTACTTATGAACTACTTACGAACTAGGACGGCACAAATATCCATGCCCGAGGGGGGATTCGAACCCCCGACCGTAGTGGCCGTGCAGACCGTGACTGAAGCGCCTCAGTCCCCTCGGCCACCGCGGCCGGCCCGAGTTATGTAAGTAAGTGTTCCAGCTAATAGTATGTTCGTTGAATTATTACTTATGCACTTATTTCGTTTACTAGGTAAAGGTGTTTAACTATATTCAAGTACTTCTAGAACGAAGAAACACGAAAAAAAAAGAACATGGTTTGGTATTTACTGTCTTCTGGGACTTATGGATAAAGTTTTAGACGAACAGTACTTCGGGTAACTCTCTTAGTCCTCACATGGCAGTTGTTCGGTTTGCAGAGCGTTCTTAATTTACGAATACTATCTGGGCTGCAGGAAGGAACTGACATCATTGAGATATTGGAAACCTTGCGGGTATGCAGCCGTGTGAAACAATCGACGATTGCCAATATTTTGCCTGGAGTACATTTTCAAGGCAACCGTAGAGAGAAAGCACTGTGCATGGCTACTTAGTAGTTCGATTTTCAATGAAAATAGGGAAGACACCACGTAACTATTAAGTACGCAACGGCGTCACACATCCA
This sequence comes from Locusta migratoria, assembly GCA_026315105.1. Classification (NCBI taxonomy): domain Eukaryota; kingdom Metazoa; phylum Arthropoda; class Insecta; order Orthoptera; family Acrididae; genus Locusta; species Locusta migratoria. The sequence continues at coordinate 73,911,093 of CM048755.1, read as the reverse complement.
AAGATAAATGTCAGAAGTATCGATAGTAAACATAAGTGATCAACTGGTGACGCGACATTACATCTGTCCCTGATTTTTTGAAAAGACAGAAACCATCTTTGGTAGTATGACGGCGCTGTTACTTGTTCGTTGTGTGGTACTTTCTTGTTTTCATTGAAAATCGAGGTATTAAATGTCGATTCACAATTTACATGAAAACTAAAGGTGTTCTCCAGTCAAAACATCGGCGGTTGTCGATTCTTTCATTCGGCTGCATACCCGTAAGTTTTTGGAATATTCAATACGCCGGGAGAAGGTCAGGTTTCGCATCAGTGTATATTGCTCCGCGCATCGGTTTTGTGAGCCTTCGTATAGTTTGGCCGCATTTCCCAGACACGTGGCAGCGCCGTACTCCAGAAGTGGTGGGGAGGGCACAGCTACTCCCCATATTCAAGCTGGACTCGAACGGCCAGCCCACTGGGGTGGGAGGCGTTTCGTCTGTTCCTACTTTCAACATCGCACTCAGAGCTCCGTCGGACTGCTTCCCCTGGGAGAAAGAATATGACGGAGAGTACTTTAACTGCTACGTAATGGCCGATCCGTAATGAAACTTTAACATGGCCGCGAGGAGTGCACTGTTACGAAACTCCCTAGCCTGATTAAAAATGTGTGCTGGACCGAACCAGGATCCCGAGGGGGCATGCCTGGGTAGTTAAGCCTTAGGGAATGCGAGGCAAGGGCGAGCTTCCAACTGCGGCGTATAACATGCTTTCCAGTTGTTTTGCTGCAGTATGGAGAGATTCGTATGTGCAATTTGAAAATTATATGAGAGGCATGGAGGAAATGGCAGACTAACTTGTAAAGCTCTATAGCAGAACTTTCCAAACTAGGTGTGCAACATCAAGTGTATCGCGAGACTATTAAATTCAGAATTAGAAACAAAAAGAAATTTCGTGATCAAATAATGCAAGTCTTTCTCTTCGTTTTTTGTAACTGCTGATAACGTATTGAACGAGTGATTGCTACACTGAATTTCACTATTTTGTATACAAATTGACATTTATGGCTATAGATGCCTCTCTTGCTGCTGTTAATTGCTCCTCTATATCTCTCCACAAGCGGCTTCTAATGAAATTGCGTGTTTATGGAATATCTGCCCAATTGTGCGATTTGATTCACGATTTCCTATCAGAAAGGACACACTTAGTTGTAATTGACGGTAAGTCATCGAGTAAAACAGAAGTGATATCTGGCGTTCCCCAGGAAAGCGTTATAGGTCCTCTACTGCTCCTTGTGTTTAAAAACGATTTAGGAGACAATCTGAATAGCTCCCTTAGACTGTTCGCGGATGACGCTGTCGCTTATCGGTTAGTGAAGTCAACAGCGAAACAAAAGCAACTGCAAAGCGATTTAGACAAAATTTCTACATGGTGCGAAAATTGGTAATTGACACTAACTAAAGAAAAGTGTGAAGTAGTACACATGGCCACTAAAAGAAATCCGCTGAACTTCAATTACGCGATAAATCAGTCAAACCTTAACGTCGTAAATTCTACTAAATACCTAAGAGTTACAATTACGAACAACTTAGACTGGAGAGAACACAAAGAAAATATTGTGGGGAAGGCGAACCAAAGATTACGTTTCATTGGCAGAACGCTTCGAAGATGCACCGGCTCCACCAAAGAGACTGCCTACATCACACTTGTGCGTCCTCTCCTGGAGTACTGTTGCCCATTGTGGGACCCTCACCAGGTGGGACTGACGAAAGATATTGAGAAGGTTCAGAGAAGATCAGCTCGTTTTGTTTTATTATATTACGGGGGGGGGGGGGGAGAGCATCACGGAAATGTTGCACGAATTAGGGTGGAAATCATTAAAGGAAAGACGTTATTCATTGTGGCGTGATCTGTTTGTGAAGTTTCAATCACCGACTTTTAGTTCTGAATGTGAAAATATTTTGTTAGCACCCACCTACTTAGGGAGACATGACCATCCCAATAAAATAAGAGAAATCAAATCGAATACGGAACGATGTAGGTGTTCTTTCTTCCCGCGCGCTATTAGAGAATGGAACGGAAGAGAAAAGTTATGAAAGTGGTTAATGAACCCTCTGCCAGGCACTTAAATGTGATTTGCAGAGTATGTATGTAGATGTAGATGCCTTAATAAGTTCTTCAAGCTGCGATAGTGGGAGAATGTACACTTTTCCTTCAGTCTGTGTCTTTGTTTTGCTCTTGACATGCGTCATTATTTAGTAATAAACTACAACCATTAATTCATGATGTTAATGCAATTGAAAAAGAGAATTTCGGTGAATATTTCCCAGCACTAGATATACACCGGTATGACTCAATAAGAAATCCTCTCGCGATTTCCAATACATGTAAACTTCAACTTGTTGAAGAGGAGGGAATAGCAGGCATAAAAAAACAGGTGCCATTCAAAAGTCAAAGACACAGAATCAGATTTCCGTACAACAGGATTACCGTCATCAAAGTAAAAAAAAGAGCACTCATCATTTTGCTGCAGAGCTTTATTAATTTTTAACGTATTCGTGTGGAAGTGAATTTCTATTATGAATATAAACGGACTTGCGATGAACGTCAAACCCACCTAATTTATAGAATTCCTGAAAGCACTGAAAAGTTTTTGTGGAAAAGGGTTTAATGTGTGATTATACTGCAATGAAAAAGAAAATGTAAAAATTAGTATTTCTTTAAATACTTTCTGTCGTAGAAACTCTTTATACTAATATTAGAGGAAGGATGTTTCCTGAAATTGTATCTATCAGAAGAGTATTGCTGGGAGAGAAAAATTTTAAGAAGCTTTTCTGTTGCGTAGGTTAACACTAATACAGTTACATGCAACACTGAATATGCTTTCGATTTCACGTGCGGAACGAGTTAGAACGAGTTAATAATTAAATAACTCCTTTGTATAGCCCGGACGTATCGCCCATTTCAATTTTATTAATTCATGTAACTTTATTTTGTTTCTCTTTTACATTTGTGTCTTTTACCATAGGAAAAGAGAGAGAGAGGAGAGAGAGAGAATCTGCACTCATCCACATTTAGGTTTATTACCTACTTGTTCAGCGATTTTCTTATATGTCCGATCCTTGGTACTGCCAATATGCAGATATTGTTTGTCATATTTTGCACATATGGTGGTTTTCTGATGGATATGGAGATGTCTTCGATTATTGAATTTCATTGCATTCATTTCCTTGACCTTTTTTGGTACTAACTTTCTGTTATGAAAATATCAAATTTTTCATGTCGGCTTCCGTGCTTTGCTCTATCTTCTATATATTGCTACAGAGGTAAGGATAGTAGGCATCTAATTGCACACATCTGCCAATCGTTATCTTAATTTTCGGGCACATTTCTGCACTGAAATATTAATTACCTGTAATAAGATTTACTTTTTGAACTTTTTAACTATACAGCACTTTTATTTCGTGTTACGTGTGATAGTCTTGTGATTTTTATTGCTTTTTTTCTTTTTTATGTTAGTGTATCTGTTTGTTTCAATTACTATTTTGGGTTTTTGTAAGTTAGTCTTATGTTTTATAGTTCCTACATTTAATTTTTTATTTAGCTTTTCTTCCACTGCTCTGTTAAACCACTGTTGCCTGTTATTTTGAGATACGCGAGATTAATTTTCTGTATTATGTTATGTTTAAGTTGCCTTCTGATGAGTCTGAAAACTTTTTGGCTAAGTGAATCTTATTTATTCTTGAATACTTTTAGTGAGTGGTTAGTGCCGCTGTCTTGGATTCAGAGTGTAGTGATGGTTTTATTTCCGTTTGATTACATCTACGTCATTTAGATTATTTCTGTGGTCAATTTGTCTGTTGCATTTAAAGGAGCGAGTACACGCAGTGGTTATACTCTGGACTCGTATTCGGGAGAACGGCAGTTCAGACACCCTTCGGCCACCGAGAATTTTTCATCATTTCCTTAAATGTAGAATACTTCCTTTCAAAGCGCACAATCGATTTCTTTCCCCATCCTAAGCAAAAACAACTCGAGCTTGTACTCCGTCTGAAATGACCACATTGTCGACGGAACGTTGAACCCTAAAAATTAAATTAAATACCCCATCATACCACAGGTTGGAAACACGTACGTTGCACAAGCAATTAATGCTTGTTTTATGGTTACTACTATCAATCACGGTTTGTTGGTGTCCTTCTGGATTTCAATGAATTTTAATTGTTTGGAGGTGATCACCAGGTATTGGTAACTATAAGAGAACGGATGTCTTTTATCCACAAAGATTATTTTGTGGTGGTGTTGTCCTGCCATATACTGAGGAACTCCTAAGGAGAAAGAGAAGCATTTCTCTGAGAAAATTTTACTTCCTTCGCTGGTCTGCTGTTAAATCCAGTATTTGATATTTCTCATTGTGTCCGTCAGTATCGAACGGCTTCTCTTACGCCCCCCCCCCCTCTTCCATCTCGTAATCAATTTTTAATAAGGTGATCAGTATCTAAGATCTGGTTTCGTTTATTACTTATATGATGTTTACTGTATAGATCGTCACTGAGAGATAATACTTAAATGGCTAATCCATCAGTGCGGGCTTCGTTTCCATTAAAAGGCAGGTATGATTACGCACCAAGCGATGCTTAGAGAATATTGTGAGACGTCATAAAGGTTACACTTCTAATGACCAGTTGACGTCGACAAACATGACAGTAGAAATTATATTGTATTTCTTTTTGAGGGACTTAGTCTATTTATTCGAATCGGTCACTATCGTGATTTCAGACAAAAAAGATACAATTAGAATTTGGCATGTTTAAGGAACTTAAATGGATAAAAAGATAAATGCGCCATACAAGAAGCTAGAACGTAAATGGTATGTCTTAATATTATTCATCCACAATCATTTGCAATTGTGGTGAATGAATGTGTGTGAGAGTGAAACCGCAGTCAGAGATATTTTTTAAAATTATTTTCACAGTGCCTTATCAGGTCTTTGGGCTTTTTTTTATAAGTACATAAATATACCAACTTCTCCTGTCTTGATGGCACATACAAATGTCTTTATTATTCCTACAAGCAACAAAAGTAGGAAGAGTTTGACGGAGAGCCTTACGGAGAGAGGCACATGAAACTGGTGGCGTGGTTCAGTAGACTTGTCAAGATTATTGTATCGCTTAGACAGATACACGGGAAGAATTTCCAAAGAGAATTAAAGAATACTCTAATGTATTCAAGTAATTGGTTTTGATAAATGATCTGTGGTGAAACATACGACGTGTATGCGTAACGTAGGATAGGGTCAAGATTTTGCTTACAGCCTATATATATATATAATCTAATTTACTGCCCTCCAGGTTGAAGGTACAATGTCAAATTTAATAGAGGAATTTGGAACACATAAAAAATGAAAATAGCATCACTAAGGAGCAAACTCTAGATTCATTGGGCACAGTATTTGCGTACCGCTATAAACGCATTGTTATACGTTCTAGCTTCAATAATGTTGTCTATAAAAGCATGTTTATACTGTCTGAAATCTTCAAATATTTGTAAAACTACTGGACCAAACTGGTATGGTCATCAGTCCATAGACTTACAAACTACTTAAACACTAAATTGCACTAAGGACAACAGACACACCCATGTCCGAGGGAGTACTTGAACCTTCGGCGGGAGCTATGAATTATACATCCATCGGATTCTAGAATAACTATAAAGCTGCGATTAAATTTAAATCGGTATGAAGGGGACGTCTATTTCATTAGTTGAGTTCAAAATGAGGTGTGGGATTTGAAAGAAGATCGTTCAAAATCTCACCAAATCTCATTTAAAATGGTGGACGGGTAAATCAAATTCTCATCTCAGGCTCTTACTTCAGAGAATAAACCTTATAATAATGGATAAAAATTAATCCCGTGCATTGGCAATATCAAATTGCCAACCAATGTTTATGGCCTTTCAGAACTGATTGCTTTATAGATGCGCTCGCCCAAGACTCCCCGATTTGAAGTAAGTTTGCACAAAGGGTCACATCTCATTCGGGGACATCTCTGCCGCGCCGTCATAATCTTTGCTTGGCAGTGAGTCAATCGTGATATTATGCAACGTAGGGTAAGGTGGTACAATTTCGATCATTTCGGACAAATGTTATTGTAATTGCAAATATATTGAGAAAAGAAATAATTTTAACTATGGCACTTGTTCTTGAATGTTTAATGAATATGTAACATAATGTTGTTGTTGTTATGGTCTTCAGTCCGGAGACTGGTTTGATGCAGCTCTCCACCCTACCCTATCCTGAGCAAGCCTTTTCATCTCCTCATAAGAACGGCAACCCACATCCACTTGAATCTGCTTACTATACGAGTCTCTTGGTCTCCCTCTGCGATTTTTACCCCACACACTTCCCTCCAATGCTAAATTTACGATTCCCTGATGTCTAAGAATGTGTCCTACCAAGCGATCCCTTCTTTTAGTCAGGGTATGCCAAAAATTCCTTTTCTCGCCCATTCTGTTCAGTACCACTTCATTAGTTATGCGGTCTACCCACCTAATCTTCAGCATTCTTCTGTAGCACCACATTTCAAAAGCCTCTATTCTCTTCCTGTCTGCACTGCTTATCGTCCATGTTTCACTCCCGTACAAGGCAACACTCCACACAAATGCCTTCAGAAAAGACTTCCTTACCCTTAAATTAATATTCGATGTTAGCAAATTTCTCTTTTTCAAAAATGCTTTTCTTCCCATTGCCATTCTGCATTTTATATCCTCTGTACTGCGACCATCGCATGTTATTTTACTACCCAAGTAACAAAACTCATCTACCACCTTCATTGTTTCGTTACCTAATCTAATTCCTTCAGCATCTCCTGATTTTCTAAGACCGCATTCCATTATTTTTGTTTTGCTCTTGTTAATGTTCATTTTATACGCTCTCTTCAACACACTGTCCATTCCATTCAACTGCTCTTCCAGGTCCTTTGCTGTCTCTGACAGAATTACAATGTCATCAGCAAAACGCAATGTTTTTATTTCTTCCCCCTGAACTTTAATTCCTTCACCAAATTTTTCCTTGCTTTCCTTCACCGCCTGCTCGATGTACAAATTGAATAACATCGGAGAAAGGCTACAACCCTGTCTCACTCCCTTCCCAACTGATGCTTCCCTTTCATGCCCTTCTAGTCTAATAACTGCGGTCTGGCTTTTGTACAAGTTGTAAATAACTCGCCTTTCCTTGTATTTTACCCCTGCTGACTTCAGAATTTGAAACAGTGTATTCCAGTCAACATTGTCAAATGCTTTCTCCAAATCTACAAAAGCTAAAAATGTAGGTTTGCCTTTCCTTAATCTATCTTCTAAGATAAGACGTAAAGTGAGTATTGCCTCCCGGGTTCCTATGTTCCTTCTGAATCCAAACTGATCTTCCCCGATGTCAGCTTCTACCAGCTTTTCCATTCTCCTGTAGATAATTCGTGTTAAAATTTTGCAACTATGACTTATCAAACTGATGGTTCTGTAATTTTCACACCTGTCTGCGCCCGATTTCTTTGGAATGGGGATTATTACATTTTTCTTAAATTCTGAGGGCATTTCGCCTGTCTCATACATCCTACACACCAGTTCAAATAGTCTTGTCATGGCTGGCTCTCCCAGAGACTTTAGTAGCTCTGAAGGTATGTCATCTACTCCTGGGGCCTTGTTCTGGCCTAGGTCTTTCAGGGCTCTGTCAAATTCATCTCTCAGTATAGAATCTCCTATTTCATCTTGATCTACTTCCTCTTCCCTTCCCACAACATCGTCTCTAAGTTCATTTCCTTTGTAGAGCTGCTCTATGTACTCTTTCCACCTTTCAGCTTTCCCTTCTTTGCTGAGAACTGGTTTCCCATCTGAGTTCTTAATATTCGTAGATCTGCTCTTCTTGTCCCCAAATGTCTCTTTTATTTTCCTGTAGGCGGTATCTACTTTTCCCCTTCTTATACATTCTTCTACAGTTTTGCATTTGGCTTCTAGCCACTCCTGCTTAGCCATTTTGCACTTTCTGTAAATCTCATTTTTTAGTCGTCTGTACTCCATTATGCCTGATTCATTTACTGCATTTTTATATTTTCGCCTTTCATCAATTAAATTTAGTATTTCCTGTGATATCCAGGGATTTTTTGTAGGTCTTGCCTTTCTACCTATTTTGTCCACTGCTGCCTTCACTATTTCATCTCTCAATGCTACCCATTCCTCTTCTACTGTTTTATTTCCCCCCGTTTCTGTCAATTGTTGCCTAAATCTCCCTCTGAAATTCTCCAGAACTTCACTTTCCTTCAATTTATCTAAATCCCATCTCCTTATTTTCCTACCTTTCTGCAGTTTTTTCAGCTTCAGCCTACAGTTCATGACTAACAGGTTATGGTCAGAGTCTATATCTGCCCCTGGGTATGTCTTGCAATTTATAACCTGGTTCCGGAATCTATGTTTTACCATTATAAAATCTATCTGATACCTTCCGGTGTCTCCTGGTCTCTTCCATGTATACAACCTTCTTTTGTGATTCTTAAACCACGTGTTTGTTACGATTAAATCATGTTCCGTGCAAAATTCTACCAGGCGACTTCCTCTTTCATTCCTCCTGCCCAGTCCATATTCACCTACTATTTTTCCTTCTCTTCCTTTTCCTACTACCGAATTCCAGTCTCCCATCACAATTAAGTTTTCCTCTCCTTTAACTGTCTGAATAATTTCCTTTAGCTCCTCATATATTTCTTCGATCTCCTCATCATCGGCAGAGCTAGTTGGCATATAAACCTGTACTACCGTTGTCGGTGTTGGCTTCGTATCTATCTTGACAATGATAATGCGATCACTGTGCTGCTCATAGTAGTTTACCCGCATTCCTATTTTCTTATTCATTATCAGTCCTACTCCAGTGATACCCCCAACTGATTTTGTATTTATAATCCTATGTAACATAAATGTTAGACAATTACAAATGTAGGTAGGACCACAAAAAAGGTTACAGAATTGAGAAAAATCAATCGAAAATGTACCATACTAGGTACAATTATGATCACTTCCTCGTACAATTATGATCACTGACTTTTTCCACATGACAATCATATTTTCCTTCGGGCACCAACGCATACTTCGTGGTACCAAACGTTGCATAATAATGAATTTACAAGCGCGCGGAAACTAGAAAATTTATAAGAGCGCGTTCGACGAAGTAGCTCCACGTACATCTTAACAGGAAAAGATTTATATCTCCGTAGCACGCAGGGGTGTATTCTTAGAAAAGTCGGAGAAGCTGTACAAAACCTGCTACACTACAACGCCACACAAAGGCAAGTGCTACCAACACTACGAGACTAAAAACTTATGTTGATCGGAATTGTACCTATATCGAATTTGTACCACCTTACCCTATATCAAGTCTATGTCTCTGTATTCTGATCACCAATAATTCCAATCAAAATGTTGAAATGCGCACGTTAAACGGTGGATGAAGAGTCGAAAGAAACATGCCAGCAACAGGTAATGGTTTTTCGAAGGAACCTAATCTGAAGTTTATCGACAATAATTGTCTTAGTGATCTTATAAATCAGGAGGCTGAAAATCTTCGTAATCGTACTGTTCAAAAGTACGTATAAGTAATAATGTTGACTTTCATCTGCAATTTTAGGATCATTGACATTGCATGGATATATCAGTAAGTGGTCAATTTTTTAGGGATGTGTCAGAACGGTGAATAAAATTTTTACGGAACTTTTTTGTCAACCTCAGACTACGGAGCTGCTCTTCGCTGCGGATGTGCCTGCAAAAAGAGGGTGTACAGACGTCTGACTGTGCTACCAACGTGTCCAATCATCACAACAGAGGAAGCACAGTGCATTATAGGACGCCGTGTAAGAGAAGATTTACGGAAGTTTGTGTCAATTCCCTATGTAAAATTTTCTTATTTATGATAAGTATATGCGAAAACTCTGATTTTTATAGAGCTGTTTTCCAATTACAAAGCTTAGCACTTTATAGGTAAATATTAGTTTCACCTGTAATTTCATGAGAAAAATATATCGTATGGAGAAGCTATTCTTTTGGTGTTTTTAGTGATATAAAGCAGAAATGTGTACATGTAAAGCACATTACAGTTTAAACCCAGGTCCATATTTATGACTCCTGACACACCTGTGCAGTCTTAGTGATCATATAAATCAAGAGGCTGAAAATCTTCGTAATCGTACCGTTCAAAGGTAGATATAAATAATAATGACTTTCATCTCCAATGTCTGTAAGTTTTCTGTGCCTTCCACTAGACGTGAAATACTACAGACATTAAATATTACTTAACATATGGGCATGTTTTTTGTCTGTGTAATACTTAATTATGAGTTGCAATAATAAAACAGTTCTTTTATAAAATCTACAAATAGAAAACTTAATAAAGTGTCAAATAATAAATGTAAACACAAATATTATTTAAACATAAACAATACAATAATCATTTAAATTTACCTGGGGGCTGATGTTTTGGTTTTGAAAAATCAGCCGGCCGCGGTGGCCGAGGGGACTGAGGCGCTTCAGTCACGGTCTGCACGGCCACTACGGTCGGGGGTTCGAATCCCCCCTCGGGCATGGATATTTGTGCCGTCCTTAGTATAAGGTAGTTCATAAGTAGTTTGTAAGTTTAGGGACTGATGACCCCGTAGTTAAGTCCCATAAGCTTAACAAACATTTGAACATTTGAAAAATCAGCTTCTTACTTTTGTTTTATCCCTTTAACTGCAGTACAATTCTGATCGTGTTTTACAGCCCCCCATAATAATAATAATAAAAAGTGCGTGAACAGAGTGTAAACATTTATTAAAAGGCGATGTGCTTCCATTTTCACTTCCGTTTGGTAGAAGTGATTATTCTGCATATTTGGCTCTTTTTATGTGGGTGTTTCTATGTTATTTCACTTGGGAAGTTTGAGCCTCGTCTCCTGCATTCCTTAAGATTTTGAAAAACTTCAAGGTGTGGAATTTTCTTCCTTGCTTTTCATTTTGTAATAAAACATCTCAAAGCAGCAGTCATTAACTACAGGGTAGGAATAACTTGAGATTTGATTGAACGAATTAAAGCTAACTGTAGTCAGTCGTCCTCGTGAAATTTGTACACTACGTCTGCTACTACCTGTTACTACTGATGTTTGTGCGATGTTAAAAATGTTGACAGATTCTCAAGATAATAATGATAACTGAAAGTTTGACACACAAAAGGGAAAAATTCTGTTTATAAAACACTTCCGGAAAGTTCCAAAAGATATGTTTTTTTATGAACATGAAGAATTGTTTTGTACTCATCTGAGCCTATTGTGGCACAATTGTCATACAAAGATATCTTTAAATTATGTTGGTAGACCAAAGATGCTGCTTTGTGAATAAATTATTTATTGATACGGGTCTGTTTCGGCGTGATAACCATCGTCAGATTATATCAGGCGGTGTAACATCGATATCTCAGCTCAGGTATTTGAATGTTCTTTCTGATTTGTTGGAGTATAAGTGTATGTAGAGTTTTCGATGGAATAGTTATTATGTAGATGTGTAATTCCAACCTTTATTTTTATACTTAGGTAATGACGTTAACGAGCGAAATATTGACAAAATCTGTCACGTAAAAATAAGACATCTACTTGAGACCTACTCCATCGAAAGTTCTGTATACACTTATTCTCGAACAGAAATAGAACAAACATTCTAAAAGTTTGACAGAAACTGAGGCATCGATGTTACACGGGAATCTATATCATGCGGTGTAACATGACAATGCAATCACGCCGAAATAGGCCAGTAACAATAAATAAATTATTCACACTGCACTGTCTTTGGTCTACTAGCATAATTTAATAAGGAAAAATATGCACGAATAGCCTATGTTGCAGTGTTTATTAACGAAGTTAATAAAACCACTCTGGTATGAACTTGCGTTAAAGCATTTAACCACATTTCGCGAAAAGATAATTGAAAGTGAAAGAACACTCTCATGTGTTATAAAAATAAATGAACACTATCACATCAAACTATTTCTTACCTGAGTGCATGTTTTCGCGGCGATATCCATTAATGAAATCTTCTCGGGTTACAAGCCGCGTCATGTGGTTTACTGCCAACTAGCTTTCGGCAGAGAACTCCTCTGCCATTGTCAAGTGGATGACTCATTTCGCGGCAGGAAACCACATGACGCGGCTTGTAATCCGAGAAGATTTCATTAATATTTCTTACCTTTTCTAATAATATCGAGAATAAAGTATACCACGTAACACACTTCTGCTTTCATTTCATTTGGGCCTGCAGCATTGTATATGTCTTTTAAGGACATATTGTTAGTCTAAATAATGCCAAAATGCTGCTTCACTTTATAGATGTTAAAAACTGTTTATTATTATCGCAATAGGCCTATTTCGGCACTGTGGCCATCATCAGGCTATTTCCATATGGCATCGTGGAGGTATAATTTATTACAATGATTGCAATGATTGCAGTATATATGTTCTTTAGATGGTATATATATTACGTTTATCAGGTATTAATTCTTTACTGCTAATCTGTCAGTTTGACATATCCTCCAGAGATATGTCAAACTGACAGATTAGCAGTAAAGAATTAATACCTGATAAACGTAATATATATACCATCTAATGAACATATATACTGCAATCATTGCAATAAATTATACCTCCACGATGCCATATGGAAATAGCCTGATGATGGCCACAGTGCCGAAATAGGCCTATTGCGATAATAATAAACAGTTTTTAACATCTATAAAGTGAAGCAGCATTTTGGCATTATTTAGATTAACACTTCTGCTTGTTCGGCAAATAATATTCATCGGAGGAGAGGGATTTCCTTTTTAGAATGTGCGCCTGGCGTGAAAATTAGTCGGCACTTGCTATTGTTCGTCAATTAATTGTCACCTGTCAACGGGAGATTTAAATTGATGCCAATGTTTTTTTATAAAATTTTCTACAAATATTGCCACCCCTAAAATCTGCCGCCCTAAAACACAGCCTCGCGTGAGGGGGAGGGGGAGGCGGAGATGTCCTACCACATCTCACAAAGGGAGGAGGTAGGCACCATTTTTCAATCCTCACATAATTCAAATGTTCAAATGTTTGTAAAGCTTATGGGACTTAACTACGGGGTCATCAGTCCCTAAACTTACAAACTACTTATGAACTACTTACGAACTAGGACGGCACAAATATCCATGCCCGAGGGGGGATTCGAACCCCCGACCGTAGTGGCCGTGCAGACCGTGACTGAAGCGCCTCAGTCCCCTCGGCCACCGCGGCCGGCCTCACATAATTAATAGGCGTCACTCGAAGCTATCAGCCCGGACTAAAAACTAATTTCTCGACAAAAATTACATCTACGATCCCTCGTTTCATTTTCAAATAAGCGCTTGACTGAAAGTAGCAGTGATACGATTGTGTGGCATTAAGTGTACCTGCTGCTGTTAACCCTCTGACGCTCCAAATCGGTTTAGTGGTCCAACAGTATGCAAATAATAGAAACAAAGTGACAGCGAGTTAGGTTCGGGGATTAAAATACGCACAAAAAAAAGCTCGCGGCCCTTACGGCCATTACATTCTATTAACGGGAGGAGCTATTTGTTGCATAATAAGGTATTATGCGCGGCGAGCAGGGAGCGTAAAGCGGCGGCAGGGTGCAGGGCGGGCTACCAAAACGACCGCACTTCTATAAATCACCTTTACAAGCATTTGCAGCTTTTGCCGTCTCGACAAAGCGCCATTGAGCGCACAAGTGCTGTCACCGGCGGCGAGGGTCCATTCAGAGTGCGGTCGAGACACGCTTAAGCGCTCCCCGCGCTGCAAACCCCCCACAAAGCCGGCGTCTGCTCCACTTCTGGGACAACGCCTCCTCTACGGTCGCTCCCATTCACAGCTGACAAATTTCTGGCAACTTAAATACATATGAGGTCGGCCAGGAGGCCGGTTTCTTCAACCCTTAGCGGTACCTACCGCAAACTGCGACATTTGTTATTTCCGCGGCAGCTGAGGGGGTTGAGCCCTCTACCGGTAGCAGCCACGTGGACTCAGACTCGGGGAAGATGTTTGTTACGCAGTCAGTTGTCTTCCAGCTCGACGACACACAAAGGAATTAACGATGTTGTCTGTCAGTGGGCAAAGAAGTAAATCGGTGGGGAGAGTTGAAAAGTTGTGCCAGACACGATGCGAACCCGGGTCTCCTGCTTCCTAAGTAGTCGCGGTGGCCACTGCACCACCAGGGCACAGCGACGACCGTGGCCACGAGAGCTGCCATTCCACGCCTTCCGCCAGAGCAGTTCTCAGCCCATTACGACTCATTACTCAGTATTCCACAGATTCAAATGTTCAAATGTTTGTAAAGCTTATGGGACTTAACTACGGGGTCATCAGTCCCTAAACTTACAAACTACTTATGAACTACTTACGAACTAGGACGGCAAAAATATCCATGCCGAGGGGGGATTCGAACCCCCGACCGTAGTGGCCGTGCAGACCGTGACTGGAGCGCCTCAGTCCCCTCGGCCACCGCGGCCGGCTAAGTAGTTTGTAAGTTTAGGGACTGATGACCCCGTAGTTACGTCCCATAAGCTTAACAAACATTTGAACATTTTGCAAGTAACTAGTAGTGGTACTGAGTACCCTCCGCCACGCAGCTTTGGGTGTATTGTGAAGTATTTACATACAAGTAGATGCATAGGATCGACTCTTTTCTCCGCCATGGATGTTTGTGTTGTTCTTAGCGTAAGTTAGTTTAAGTAGTGTATAAGATTAGGGACCGATTACCTGTGTAGTTTAGTCCCTTAGATCTTAGACCAGTTTAAGAATTTTATGAGTGGACAGAGATAGATTTGAACCAGCGTCCTCACGAATCCGAGTCCAATGAGTTACCACTGCGTGACCTTGCTCAGTTCACCTTAGGTAAACTAAGAACTGTGGATTGCAGGGAGTGCCCGAGTGTTCTGAGGCGCCTTGCTGCGGATCACGTGGTTGCTCTCCGTCGGAGCTTCGAGTCCTCCCCCGGGTATGGGTGTCTCAGTCCCCTCGGCCACCGCGGCCGGCTCCATCCACACTGAAGAAGCGATCGATGGCCGTCTTCGCCTTAATTAGTTAGGCTATTTTCCTCTGAAACGAAACGAAGTCGAAAATGCTTTCATACCATATTTTGAATATTCATGAAGGGACAAAATATAATGACATTAGCTCGTCCTTAAAATGCCATTCTCAAGTTTTTATTTTTATTTTTATTTTTTTTTTTTATTTTTTTTTTATGGCTCACATTATGATTTTTAAATAGGATGTTGATTTTACTCTACAGAAAATGAAAGCGCATTCAATATCACGTATGAACATTTTAGTACATTTGTGGACTAGGGATGATAGCTTATATGAAATAACAAATAACTAGAGGACCCGTGCGAATACTTCGTACCGTTAGTGGAATGACAAAAAGGTTGGGGAAAAAATGGAAGTAAAGTTGAATGTTCACGCATAGCTTTCTTCAGAATCAATCAATACAAGTGTTTAAAAGCGTAAATGAAAGAGCTTGATCCGCTGAGTTTCCTAGGTCAAAAAGAACTTCATACCTTAATTAGAACCGAAGATATCGTGAAACAAACCGATTAAAATATTCGATGCAAGGACAGAAGGATTCCGCGTTTGAATAAAAATAAAGGATGGGGAGACTTAAGTTAATTCTGATACTTGATGACAAATCTGCGAATGAATATCTGTCGTTTAAAGAAAAAATAAAGGAAATCGGTCGGATAGAACGGCCTGACCGACCGACTTTAGTTTACAGCAAGGACATCCCCATAAGAAATAAAAAGAACGAAATCGCATTTCAGTATAGAAAAAGGAAAGCGAGAGTTATGTAAATTCTGATACTTGATGACAAATGAATACCTTTCGTTTAAAACAAAAATGAAGGAAATCGGCCGGGTAGTTTGATCTGGCCGACTGGCTTTAGTTTTCGTAGATTCTATTAATATATAAGAAGACAGCAAATGGTTTTCACACGCTTTGACTTTACTGTCATCCATTTACATAGAATATGTGTACTTTTCATAACTATAATATTCATATTCATATTATAAACAATTTCGATCTACTAAATGCTCAAAGTTGCAGCTAGGAAGTTAGTTACATTTCCGAAAAGCCAGTTGAACACGCCTCAACATTTCAATGCTGACTCTTCCATAGACGTTCCTAATAAACTAACATAGATTGTCGGGTGTGCTTGCAATTTCTTGATAAAGTTCGCGTTTAATGTTTCCCCATTACAAGAAACCTGGAGACGTGAGATTCGGGGAGCCGGCATGCCAATAGACATGCCATCTACGTCCTATCCAACGATCAGGATTATCTCTGTTTAATATTTCTCAACCTAGAGCTGAATAATGAGATGGGCAATCATCGTGTTGGTACTACATGTCCCCCCCCCCCCCCCCGTCCCACGAAGGGCACATCCGTTCCACGAAGGGCACATCAAACAACGCAGGTAGTTATAGATTTAAAAACCTACCGTAATTCTGGACATTAAGTTTACTTTCAGTGAAGTTGGTCCAGTTAAACGGGGTCTCAGAATTTCACATCAAACATTCACGAACTAACAAAAACATAATGGAAACGGAGATGGATCGATAGAGAGAGAGAAAGAGAAAAATAGAGAAATTTAATGTAAACTATTTACTATCTTATTTGTCAAATATCACATCACCAAAAATGTTCAAATGTTTGTGAAGCTTAAGCGACTTAACTGCGGGGTCATCAGTCCCTTATGAACTGCCTTATACTAAAGACAACACAGACATCCATGCCCGAGGGGGATTTCGAACCCCCGACGGGGAACGGCCTCACGCATCGGAGCATAGCGCCTCAATGCGCTTGGCCACTCCGCCGCTGATATCACATCACCTATCATCCCTTGCGGATACAAATACTACATCTTTTATACGAGGAGCTGAATGCTCCTTCCATTTACGTATAGAGAAATACACCACACCAATTAAAAAAAAAAAAAAAGAAAAGAAAAGAAAAAAGAAACCGTAATCTGAACCTTAAAAGACATTGAGAACGGCATTTTAAGGTCGCTATTTTATGTATTCTTATGAATATTCCCAATTTCGTGTGACAGCCTTTTCGACTTTCCCTTCGTTTCAAAGAAAAACGGCCCCGGCCCTACAGCACAAAAAAAGCCAAATATATATGAGTAGGAACCGGCAATCGGCCCTAATTCACACATAGACAAACAGTTGTACCGTCGAGTAGTTGAGCTTATTGTAGTCTATAGTCAGAAGTCATACTTTTTTAAAATTTACATTGAGTGTCTTCATCCATTTCCATATAAAAATGTTCCCCTTATACAGCGAAGTCACCATATACGTGTTCGCATCTTACACAATTTTTTTTTCATATACAAAAACAGTCTAGAGCGATCTGCATTGTACAGAAACGGCGTCACAAAAAAGGCCTTTTGCTTGCAAAAAGGCTATAGAAGATTCTTTTTATCTAGTGTAAATGGTTGAGAATTTGTAGAATCCGAGTTTTTGTCCTTAAAAACCCTCGGGCCAACTTCTTGTGTCAAAAAACTGAGAAATTTTGTCACTTTTACAGATTTTCGCCTATTACTCGAAAACTATGCATCTTACTGAAGATGTTATCCTTTTCAAAATATCAGAGAATTAAATTTTGCGTGGAATGACCTATTAAAATGTCAAAATCTGTACAGCCACCTCGCCGCTATCAGTTTCCAAAGTTCGGTCATTTTTACCAGCTTGGCTAAAAGTCGGCTCTTCCGTCTGTAATTCAAAAAAGACTATTTAAAATGAAAAATGTCAACTAATGAAAATTGTAAAGCATGAAATTTCGTGTTAGAAAAGACCTAGTTTGTTAGTTTTAGAGAATATTAAGCGGTCATATACTTGAAAATTAAAGTATTCCATTTCCTTGTTGTGTGTGATATATTCATTTGTTAGTCATATTCAGTGAAATAAAATTTCTTGTTGGAAGATGGCGCTCTAATGATATATATATATATATATATATATATATATATATATAATGTGTGTGTGTGTTTTTAACTCTTTTCATTCACATGTAGGTATTTTTATCCATGCCTTAACTGATAATATTGTCGTACTAAAAGGGAAGCCATGTACATGGTATTAGCGAATATGTATTTAAATTTGAGTGATATAAAAATTGTACAATTGAAAATGAAATAACTTTGGTTTTCAAGTGTATGATCGTTTTATACTGCCCAAAACTATATACTTATAACAAGAAATTTCGTTTTTCAATTGTCACAACCCGACATTGTTCATATGGAGTAGCAGTTGTCGAGTTTCAAATGTTGTAGCCGACTTTTTAGGCAAGTTGGTAAACATCACTAAACTTTGAAAACTGATTGGGTCCAAATGGCTGTACTGATTTTAATATTTTAAGAGGTCATTCCACGCAAAATTTAATGCTCTTTTATTTTTGTAAGGATAACGTATTCAGTATGATGCATAGTTTCCGAGTGACAGGCGAAAATCTCTAGAAAGTGCGAAAATTTCGAAATTTTTTGGCCACAAGAATGTTGTCTCAACCATATACACTAGGTACAAAAATAAAATCTACCTCCTTTTTGCAAGTAAAAGGCCTTTTTTGTGACTTTGCAGACCGCTCTAGACTGTTTGTTCTCCAAAAGAAACATAAATGCTTCCAAAAATAAATCAAATATTTTGCAATTGCGGGCCGTTGAGAAGTTCTCAGAGAGAATACGTGCCAGTCTCTCCCCCCCCCCCCTTCGTTCCCAACGGCCACTCGCCCACTTCAGCTCAAGGCACTACGCGGTTGCACACTCCACTAATCAGTAATACTAGAAAACGATGCAACATTTCCAAGTATTTTCTCTTACGGGTCAATCCACATGAAGTGGTACAGGGATGGTTGCTTGACCATTTTTAAATATTTTAATTTTTTTATATGTGATTGCCCTATATTTGAGAAGTTCAAAACAGTTTTTTAAAGTAATTTATCTTGCACCTTTACTGAATGGCGGCCATTTTTATTTGTCGGCACGCGCCGATTTTTCAGTCTGGAGACATTAGCGAAAATTTGAATATCTCGGCATTGGGTTAAGTTACAACATTGCAATTGACATGATTGTTTTCAGAAAAGTGTCCTCTACAACATTGTTTATTACACAAAATACCCTAAATTCAAAAATAACCAGTCAAAATGACCTCCAAAGTTTGGTATCAAAATTTTCAAAAATCCACTTTTTAGGCCCAATAATAACATACAAGGAGTGACTTGTGAGAGTCTATTTTTTTCCCTGTAGTTAGATATCATACACTACTAGCCTCATATAAAGCAAGAACACTTAAAAATGTTTCCTTAATTTTTTATGAATTTCTGAAATTTGAAAATTTTCATTTTTAGTAAAGTTTGAGGCTAGTTATCTTGGATGGGACTGAATATAAAAATATGATTTTTGCACAGTTTGTACACCTATATGATAGCAATGTACTGTAAAAATTTCAACATTGATATCTGAGTGTGAACAAAGATATGAATTTTTGAAAATGAGGAAATAATTCATATGACACTACAACAGTTATTATGACTGTTGCCTATTTAAATGGTTTATTGTTTCATTGTAATAAAATTTAATTGTTACATAGTGTTAACTAAATATATCACACAATATTCATTTAGTTTATTTATTTTTAATAATACAATATTAAACAACAGGAGCTTTCGGTTGTGTTCTATTGTAATAAAAATGTGCATTTATGTTTGGGTTTATTGACGATAAAGAATTCATTATTGCTGGGTGTGGCATTGTAGAAGTACATTACTGCTGGGTGTGGCATTGTTGTAGTCAGTCTGTTCTGAAACCTCTGTTAGAGTGGATATACATACTTCATCTAGAGTGTAGAATGTGTTGTGTGCTTTGTTTTGTGTGTAATTTGTAATTAATTTTGAGAGATTAACTGGAATGGAATAACATGGATGAACAGTGCTCTGTTGGACAGATAACAAGTGCAGTGTGTCACAAAACAGTTTATGGTTCAGTTACAAAAAACCTGAAAAAATGCTATGTAACATCAGTAACGGAAATTTATGAGGATCATTGTGTCAGTAAAATAACATCTCTCTCTTTAACATTGAATGACATAGTAGCATGTGTGTATGATGGACAGTGGTGGCTTGCCGAGGTTGAAACAATAAGTTTGGAAAACAATGACGTTTTTGTGCATTTTTACCACCCTGCTGGCCCAAGAACATCATTCAAGAAATGTAATAGTGACAAAGTTTAGATACCAATGAAAAATGTTTTAAGGAAACTTTTAGTGCTTGAACTTACCACAGCAACTGGGAGGTCTTATTCTACATCACAGAAGCTGTCAGAAGAAATAAGTGTTCTTAACATTCGCCACCAGGTTCAGGAATAGTCGCATCTCAAAAGATGTTAATTTCTCAATCAATTTATTTTAAATACCTCATGTCAAAATAACAATGTTAATTTCAGTGATGTTTCCACTTTTTGTACATAATTCAGTACCTTGCTTCAATAATAATTGATTATATTCCACCATATCACACATAAATAGGTAACAGCCATAATATCAGTTGTATAATGATGTGAATTATTTCCTCATTTTCAAAAATTCATATCTTTGTTCACACTCAGATATCAATGTTGAAATTTTTACAGCATGTTGCTATCATATAGGTGTACAAACTGTGCAAAAATCATATTTTTATATTCAGTCCCATCCGAGATAACTGGCCTCAAACTTTACAAAAAATGAAAATTTTCAAATTTCAGAAATTCATAAAAAATTAAGGAAACATTTGTAAGTGTTCTTGCTCTATATGAGGCTAGTAGTGTATGATATCTAACTACAGAAAAAAAACAGACTCTCACAAGTCACTCCTTGTATGTTATTATTGGGCCTAAAAAGTGGATTTTTGAACATTTTGATACCAAACTTTGGAGGTCATTTTGACTGGTTATTGTTGAATGTAGGGTATTTTGTGTAATAAACAATGTTGTAGAGGACACTTTTCTAAAAACAATCATGTCAATTGCAATGTTGTAACTTAACCCAGTGCCGAGATATTCAAATTTTCGCTAATGTCTCCAGACTGAAAAATCGGCGCGTGCCGACAAATAAAAATGGCCGCCATTCAGTAAAGGTGCAAGATAAATTACTTTAAAAAACTGTTTTGAACTTCTCAAATATAGGGTAATTACATATAAAAAAATTAAAATATTTAAAAATGGCCAAGCAACCAACTTAATTTTTATTGTACCACTTCATTTGGATTGACCCTTACTAGTATTCAGTGTTGAACTCCATGAAGCACATTGCTGAAAAATGTTAATTTCATTCACTAGATTTTTTTAAAGAGAAATATATATCTCGGCTCTAGGAGGTCGCGGAGAAACATTATTTGTTATAAATGTGTGAAAATATGTCAGCAACATATTTCTTTAACATTTTCTTTCATAATATAAAATAGAAATAGTCAGTTGAAGAAAACAGGCGCAACAAAGGTGCAAGTTTATAAAAGTCATTCTTGGACACTTATAATTAATAAAATCCAAAACATTAGTTAACAGCACGATATTACAACTTTTCACGAAGGAATCTAATAATTTAAGGTATTTAAGTGTTTCTTTGATGTATCTCGAAACGTAACAAAGCGATCAGTACGTACGAAAGGCAATCGATACATAATTTTAAGGGCCAAAACTTACTAATTTAGCATTTTATAATTGGAGTTACCATACTTTATTTATTTAAGAAAAACTTTTTTTTTTTTTTTTTTTTTTTTTTTTTTTTTTTTTTTTTTTTTTTTTTTTTTTTTTACTTTACGATTTTTTGGCACCTTTCGCCAGGCTTGAGTTTCATTAAATTGAAACTATTATAAATTTAATTTCCTATACGCTCAAATTTTTTGTTTCCGGGTAATAATTTTCACAAATTTAACATTACGCCGTCACAGAATTTTTGGTCTTTTAATCCGAGCACCTAGCCGGGGTAGGAAACACATTACATCTACATCTACATAGATACTCTGCAAATCACATTCAAGTGCCCGGCAGAGGGTTTATTAACCACTTTCATAACTTTTCTCTACCGTTCCATTCTCTAATAGCGCGCGGGAGGAAAGAACACCTAAATCGTTCCGTTCTCTCTTATTTTATTGGGATGGTCATGTTTCCCTAAGTAGGTGGGTGCTAGCAAAATATTTTCACATTCAGAACTAAAAGTCGGTGATTGAAACTTAGCAAAAAGATAACGCCGCAATGAATAACGTCTTTCTTTTAATGATTTCCACCCCAATTCGTGCAACATTTCCGTGACGCTTTCCCCCCCCCCCCCCCCCCCCGTAACGTGATAGAACAAAATGAGCTGCCCTTCTCTGATCCTTCTCAATGTCTTCCGTCAATCCCATCTGGTGAGGGTCCCACAAGGGGCAACAGTACTCCAGGAGAGGACGCACAAGTGTGATGTAGCCAGTCTCTTTGGTGGAGCTGGTGCATCTTCGAAGCGTTCTGCCGATGAAACGTAACCTTTGGTTCGCCTTCCCCACAATATTTTCTGTGTGCGCTCTCCAGTCAAAGTTGTACGTAATTGTAACTTCTAGGTATTTGGTAGTATCTACTACCTTAAGTTTTGGCTGATTTATCGCGTAATTGAAGTTTAGCGGATTTCTTTTAGTGGTTATGTGTATTACTTCACACTTTTCTTTATTTAATGTCAACATTACTAAAGTAATGAAATGCTCAGCATCGTCAAGGCAATGGTCTTTACGCAAAACTCGTTTTAATTTAAAGTGTCGAACATAATAAAGAGGGTGTGCGAAATTAACCTAATCTTTTATGATTTTGAACTCCGCTTGTCTGAATCTGCAACCGTAGCAGTATAAGAAACCCAAATGCGGTTTGCTATATAATCATGGCAATTCAGAAGTATAAGGGAGATCCAAATAAAAACGGAAACGATGGAAAAATGTAATCGCAAAGGATGTTACTAAATTTATTGCGCTGTGAGACAAGAAGGTCAGTGCTTTCACGGAAAAATGTTTACACGTGCCTACGGAAACATGTTTGTACCCTGACGAGCTCGTCTTTGTCCGAAGCAAATCGACGATCACCAATGTCTTCCTTGAGGTCTCTAAAAACACAAAAAAAGTCGGGAGGGTGGAGATCGGGACTGTATGGAGGGCTGCATAACAACGTGCCAGCAAAACGTCTGCCTGGCAGTGGAAACGGCGCCGTTCAGCAGAGGACAATGAACGCCCACACGCTGCTCAGGTTGTTTGGTCCGCCGGCAGCTCGATAACTGCTGGAGGTGTGGGCGGCGGAAGCTGAGAGGCGGCCCAGGCGTCACTGCAGACAGCAGCCGCAGGCGCCGCTATGCCGAGCAGAACTGCACGAATTTGGTGGCATTCCAAAAAGGTTTATGTAATCTACATCTACATAAATTGCAAATCACATTTAAGTGCCTGGCAGAGGGTTCATTAACCACTTTCATAACTTTTCTCTACCGTTCCATTCTCTAATAGCGCGCGGGAAGAAAGAACATCTAAATCGTTCCGTTTTCGATCTGATTTCTCTTATTTTATTGGGATGGTCATGTCTCCCTAAGTAGGAGGGTGCTAGCAAAATATTTTCACATTCAGAACTAAAAGTCGGTGATTGAAACTTCGCAAACAGATCACGCCGCAATGAATAACGTCTTTCTTTTAATGATTTCCACCCCAATTCGTGCAACATTTCCGTGACGCTTTCCCCCCCGTAACGTGATAAAACAAACCGAGCTGCCCTTCTCTGAACCTTCTCAATATCTTCCGTCAGTCCCACCTGGTGAGGTTCCCACAATGGGTAACAGTACTCCAGGAGAGGACGCACAAGTGTGATGTAGGCAGTCTCTTTGGTGGAGCCGGTGCATCTTCGAAGCGTTCTGCCAATGAAACGTAACCTTTGATTCGCCTTCCCCACAATATTTTCTGTGTGTTCTCTCCAGTCAAAGTTGTTCGTAATTGTAACTCCTAGGTATTTGGTAGAATTTACGACCTTAAGGTTTGACTGATTTATCGCGTAATTGAAGTTCAGTGGATTTCTTTTAGTGGTCATGTGTATTACTTCACACTTTTCTTTATTTAGTGTCAATTGCCAATTTTCGCACCAAGTAGAAATTTTGCCTAAATCAAATTAGTAAACGCAACAACCAAAGTAAAATTCACTGGAGATTCCAATTATGTTATTTTCATATCTCGTATCGTTTCAGAGATATTTGCAAAAATATCGGCGATTTTGGGATGTCTGTCTGTCTGTCCGTAACGTGTTCCCTGTTTTTAAGGCGAACCATCCAACCGATCAGCACCAAATTTTACTGACATAATTGTAGGCCGCCAGAGACCAGAACGTCCCCTTTTCAAATTTTTCGGACAAAAAGTACGGTAGTAATACCCAAAAAAGCCGTTTGTAATATAATTGTAATTGCAAATGAACCGTTCATCTGACACGAAAATTGAATAACCTAATTGGTAGAGGGGAAAATTCTCTACAAATTCGCTCTATTATGTTTTTTTCCATATCTTGCATCGTTGCAGAGATATTTGCAAAAATAACGGCGATTTGACGATGTCTGTCTGGCTGTAACGTTTTCCCACTTTTTAGGTCTAACCGTTAAACCGATCGGCACCAAATTTTACAGACATAATTGTTGGCTACCAGAGACCAGAACCTCGCTTTTTGAAATATTTCCGACAAGAAATACGTTAGTAATACCAAAAAAGTCGTTTGTAATGTAATTTTAATTGAAATAAACCGTTAATCTGACGCGAAAATTGAATAAATGAATTTGTAGAAGAGAAAATACTCTACAACTTTCTATCGTATCGTTTGAGAGATATTTGCAAAAATAACGGAGATTCGACACCCTCCATTGAATTAACGAAAACCAGCCGTTCTAAGATGTCACGTGACATTTCTCGCCCAGAACTCTCTGTGGCATACGCCCTCTTGCGTTGCGTATTCGATGATTTTCTTATTGTCATTTCTACGCAATGGCGCACTGAAGAATTAACAAAAACACGTCGTTCTTCGTACGATAAATGATAATCTAGTGTCTATAAATGCCATATTAGCCTCAGTTAACAACGGCCATTAATAGTATGAGATTAAAGAACGTAGCTCTTAACTGTTATCTTTAGCTTAGTGGGGTCGGGCACCGTCAGGGGGCTAACCGCCCTCTGTAATAAAAAAAAAAAAAAAAAAGCTGAGCCAACCATTCAACGAACAAACCAGAACAAAGTGAACCAACGTCCGCGATGCATAGATGTACCAGAAAAAAAAAAAAAAGGCAATGCGTTGGACTGTGATGCTGAAGGTCAGTGGTTCGGAACACGCCTCTATCAATTTTTTTTCCCTAAAAGGGTTTCACACACTCTTATAATTAATTTTTTAGTATTTAGATTATTATTTCGGTCCAAAATGTTTGCAAAAACTTATAAAACTACAAATCTAAAGTGGGCCGTAAAACACGTCAGTGCGATTTTTTTTATTTTCTATTTTATTTTTATTTAATTATTTCTTTATGAGAATTATGACAGGAATTAGGTTGGGCGATAGATTACCTCCATTTCTTCGCACTCTTTTGCTACGAAATGACTTCAGAATATGACAGAAAGAAATGCTCCACACAAAAATGAGAAACTATGCAATACTTACCAGTATCCAATGTCTCTACTTCAGTGATGACTTAGGACTACCACTGATACCAAAATCGTCTGAGAGAAGCTTTACGAGGCCACTTTCAATACTGGCCTTCAAATCTCTTATGGCGAAACACAGTACGTTGACTCCAAAAATGTAGATCTGGGATCCCTCGTGCGAAATATCCCAACACGACTTAGGTTAAGAACTCAAAAACCGTACTTTTTATGCCGGCCGCGGTGGCCGAGCGGTCTGCGGCGTGCCAGCCACGGTCTGCACGTCCGCTGCGGTCGGGGGTTCGAATCACCCCTCGGGCATGGATATTTGTGCCGCCTTTAGTATGAGGTAGTTCATAGGTAGAGTTTGGGGACTGATGACGCCGTAGTTAAGTCTCTTAAGCTCAACAAACAACAGTACTTTTATCGAACTGTTAGAAACAAATCAATGGAGACTGAGCAATTAAAACTCGTATGTAAGACCTATACAATAATTCCGGAATATTCATAAAATGAATTTCTTTTCACCAAAGCCAACTTCACCATTACCAGACTATTTCGACCACAACCTCTCAACGGCATGCCAATGCCAATGTTAAAGGAAGATGAATATTAAAGAAAATATTCGAACAAAAGATGAAATGTTGCAATGCACTTCAATGTGACTTGCAGAGTATTTATGTAGATGGAGACTAGGCGCAGAGTAAAGTTCTTAGGGATTAAAAAAATATAATTTTCTAAAACACTTATGTGCAACGAACATTACAAGTTTAGTACTCAAGTCAAACTGAATACAATATTCAAACTTGTGAATAGTGTATACAGTAACAAACTCATCATCACTTCCGCTAAGAAAATCATCAATGGCGTTGAAGGAGTTGGCCGCCAAAAAATCTTTTGCACTCCTTAAAAACTGAAATTTATTCTGAGTAAAATTGTTTATGAGTGCTGCTATCTTATTGGAAATGTGTATTGCTGAATAATGGATACCTTTCTGAACCAAAGTAAGTATTCTTGTTTCTAGTATCGATTCCCTGAAGTAAACTGTTTGTCTGAATATATATATATATATACTTCATTAGAGAATAAATGTATTTGCAAGCAGTAGTTAGTATTCGCAATCCCTCTGCAGGATGTTTTTAGTTGATACCGCAAATTATTCGTATTGCACATTTTTGGGCTCTGAAAACTTTAGCTGGCCAGATGAGTTACCGCAGGAAATAGTCCCGTATGACATTATGGAATGAAAGTAGGCATAATACGCTAGCTTTATTTATTTTTATATCTCCTATGTCTGACGACATTCGCACAGAAGATAGGGATTTGTTCAGGCGGTTCAGCAGTTCTGTGGTATTTTGTAGAGCAAACACAGTTTGCATATATAATTGGAAAGAACACATAGAAAATATTGTGGTGAAGGTGAACCTAAGGCTACGTTTCACTGGCAGAACACTTAGAACATGTCACAACTCTACTGAAGAAACTGCCTACACTACATTTGTGCGTCCTATTTTTGAGTATTGTAGCGCATTGTGGAATCCACATCAAGTGGGACTGACGGAGGATACAGAGAGAAGGGCAGGACGTTCGTATTATCGCTGTGTAGGGAATAGAGTTTCACGGAAATGGCGCACGAGTTAGGGTGGAAATCATTAAAAGAAATGCGTTATTCGTTGCGGCGAGAGTTATTTGCGAAATTTATTTCACCCTTTTTTTTCTTCCGAATGCGAACATATTTTGTTTGCACCCACTTACGTAGGGAGACATGATATTCATAATAAAGTAAGAGAAATCAGATCGAAAACGAAAAGATTTAGGTGTTCCTTTATCCCGCGAACTATTAGGAAAATATTTCCGCTTGGGAATGGCCATGTCAGGGATTGCGTGGCCGCTCACGCCCTGTGTGTGTGTGTGTGTGTGTGTGTGTGTGTGTGTGTGTGTGTGTGTTTTGTCATCAGCGTAAGTTTGTTTAAGTGGTTTGTAAGTCTAGGAACCGATGACCACAGCTGTTTGGTCCCTAAGATTAAGAAATATTTGAACATTTTTAAATAAATATTATGAATGTGGTTCGATAAACCCACTGACAGGCTCTTAAATCTTGTTTGCAGAGTAAATATGTAGATGTATATATATTTTTAGGTGGCATGTTAATGTTTATTTCGATTTAATAGCAGCTTTTCCATTTCTTACTTTTTTGTGAGACAGTTATTAATCAACACAATTTTGCATTGTACATTGTCTCTAAAATTACATTAGATTTAATGCAGCAGTGTCTCTCCCGAAGAAAAAAGAAATAAACAGCTTATACTTTCAGAAACATGGCATAAGAAGGAAGGAATGCAGATATTTATTTTTAAGAAGAAAATCGATAGTTTTACTCACGAGTAAAGTATAGGTACTTATGCATACCACTATCCCGAACCTGTCTTTTCGGTATCTAGTACCGTTTACGAAATAATTTGGCCGTCCAAGTTACCTAATTCATCTGTGTAAGAGTTTCCCCAATGTTATTCAATCTGTACATTGAGTAAGCTGTGAAGGAATGAAAGGAGAAATTTGGAGAGGGATTAAAGTCCAGGGAGAGGGAATAAAAACCTTGGGCTTTGCTGATGACATAGTAATTCTGTCTGAGACAGCAAAGGACATGGAAGATCAATTGAATGGAATGGACAGTGTATTGAAAGGAAGATATAAGATGAACATTAACAAGAGTAAAACGAGGGTAATGGAATGTAGTGTCAGAAAATCAGTTGATTCTGAAGGAATTAGATTAGGTAATGAGAAGATAAAAGTGGTAGATGAGTTTTGTTATTTGGTTAGCAAGATAACGTCTGACGGCCGAAGTAAAGAAGATATAAAATGCAGAATGGCTATGGGAAGAAAAGCGTTTCTGAAGAAACGAAATTTGTTGACATCCAATATTGGTTTAAATGTTAGGAAGTCTTTTCCGAAAGCATTTGTCTGGAGTGTAGCATTGTATGGGAGTGAAACGTGGACGGTAAGGAGATCTGACAAAAATATGATAGCAGCTTTCGAAATGTGTTACTAGCGTGCTACAGACGGATGATGAAGATTAGATGGGTAGATCACATAACTAATGAGGAGGTATTCAACAGAACTGAGGAGGAAAGGAGTTTGTGGCATATCATGACTAAGAGAAAGGATAGATTGGTGGGAACCGCGGTGGAGTAGCCGAGCGGTCTAAAGCGTCTCACTGCGGAGCGCGCGCTTGCTCGCCGTGGAGGTTCGAGTCCTCCCTGGGGCATGTGTGTGTGTGTTTGTCCTTAGGTTACTTTACCTGCGTTTAAGTAGTTTGTATGCTACGGACTGATGACCATGCAGTTTGGTCCGATAGATTTACAAACATTTTTTTTAGATTGGTGGGACACATTCTGAGACATTAAGGAATCATCGTCATTTTTTTTTTTTTTTTTTTTTTTTTTTTTTTTTTTTTTTTTTTTTGGCTTATGGGACTTAACAACGGGGTCATCAGTCCCTAAACTTACAAACTACTTATGAACTACTTACGAACTAGGACGGCACAAATATCCATGCCCGAGGGGGGATTCGAACCCCCGACCGTAGTGGCCGTGCAGACCGTGACTGAAGCGCGTCAGTCCCCTCGGCCACCGCGGCCGGCTCGTCAACTTAGCCTTAGAATTAAGTGTGTGGGGTAAAAATTGTAGAGGGAGATGGAGGGACAAATACAGTAAGCAAATTCAAAAGGATGTAGGTTTCCGTACGTATACTCAGATGAAGAGGCTTGCACAGGACAAGGTAGATTGGAGAGAACTGCATCAAACCAGTCTGCGGACTGAAGACCACAACAACAAAAAATGTTTAAATGAACAATGTTACTAATGGAGAATTCCTCTAATTACCAAAGCAATTTTTTTCATTAAAAAACCTCTCGTTATCAATTTAGAGATTTTTCAACTTTGTTTGGTAGTGCAGAAATATGAAGCGATTTAGACCGAGCTACGAACAAGTGGCTAAAGAGTCATCGGCATTGAAACGTGCGATGTGCGTTCAACTAGTTTGAAATCAGCGTACATTGTTCTCGCCATCGTTGTGCAGCCACCACGCGATTTAAATGTGCGCCATTAAGTGCAATGTGTTTGAAGAATGAAATGACGACGCGGCGCGCATGGCCTATTTGCGCACGGGCTAATGAGAGCAGGCGGTAGGCGGTAGGCGGTCGCGTGGGCTCTCCAGCGGCCAATGGTGCGTGCAGCCGCAGCCCTGCGGTCTGGTCCCGCGCCGGCAGGTGTAATACATGCGCGCCGCGTTCAAAGCCCCGCGCTTACAAAAACACGCTGAAAGCCCGGCTCGTGCCGACGACAATGCCACGCAGCCCCCGCTAATGCCAATTACTCACACTGGCCGACTCTCTTTTCGTTTTAATTCTTAGCGCCGGTCCCATCGAGAACGTATTGTGACCGCCGCACACAGCGTAGGTACTGCTCCATTAGGAAATGAATAGCAAATCGATTCCGCCTTCAAACACAGCTCGTTTCTCGGCCT
This sequence comes from Locusta migratoria, assembly GCA_026315105.1. Taxonomy (NCBI): domain Eukaryota; kingdom Metazoa; phylum Arthropoda; class Insecta; order Orthoptera; family Acrididae; genus Locusta; species Locusta migratoria. The sequence goes on along the minus strand of CM048755.1, from coordinate 73,880,835 downwards.
TTGTTTCCAAACTGTGTGTCTGACGGGAAAATGAGCTGTCGTTCTGTTGTACGCAGCTTTATTACTCTTTCTGGAGCTCATTTTAATTTCAGATCGTTTAGCGAGGGCCAATGACATGCGCAACATAAATTCTGATACATCGAACGATTCAGGTGACTGCGGAAACCTGAATGCAAATGATGCAGCAGGATGGTATAATTCGGTGTTGACACTGCATTCGACATAGGACAGTGCTTGAAAAAAGAAAGAAAATAAATAAATAAATAAATAAAAATAAAAAAAATTGTCGCATTTTTGGAGGCCTGATTTAAAGCCCAGTCCCGTCATGACTTTTTAAATTTTTTGTGGGTTGACTCCGTAGATCGTGCCGATTTTTTGGGCAGTTCCTATTAAGCCGCGGTGGAGTAGCCGAGCGGTCTAAAGCGTCTCGCTGCGGAGCGCGCGGTTGCTCGCCGTCGAGGTTCGAGTCCTCCCTGTGGCATGGGTGTGTGTGTTTGTCCTTAGGTTAGTTTACCTAGGTTTAAATAGTTTGTAAGCTACGGACTGATGACCACGCAGTTTGGTCCGATAGATTTACAAACATTTAGTTCCTATTAATGGCAAACGTCGACTTTATTCCCTGCAGCTGAACTGATTTCGTTGGTAAAATATGACGCAGAAGATATGTTAACAACGAAATTTTGACCATGCTATAGTGAAAGCAAAACATCAATTAAAATGATAGCCGTATAGCTGAATGATACGCTTTCTAACTTGCTGTTAGTCTGTTTTGTTGATGCAACGTACTGCAGATTCTTCCACCACTGTTTACATATCGCATTGATAGCTATGTGTTAGATGCATTCTGAGATTTCAAAATGTTCAAATGGTTGTAAAGCTTATGGGACTTAACTGCGGGGTCATCAGTCCCTAAACTTACAAATTACTTATGAACTAACTTATACTAAAAACAGCACAAACATCCATGCCCGAGGGGGGATTCGAGCCCCCGACGGAGAACGGCCTCGGGCATCGCAGCATAGCGCACAATGCGCTCGGCCACTCCGCTGCGGCTGAGATTTTAATGGGATTCTTCAGTTCATTGTTAGGATAAGTTGTAAAGAATTCTGGTAAGGAAAGTTTGATGATTCCGATAGGAGGATCACAAAGGAATGTGGTTTAATTCAGACAGGGAATATACCGAAACGTTGTAGCCCAAAAACATACGTCATTAACAGAAGAATTGAAAATTTGGGAAATGCAGTTAGTAAACAACAGGAAAATTCCTAAGAAAAAGTGCTTACTGAACAACAGGAACAAAACAAGGGATGAATCTGTAGGCAGGAACAATTATGTATAAGTCACCTCCATATTGTAATAGTATATCTACCTAAATAATAACTTCTCCATGTTAGGGACTGATGACCTCGCAGTTTAGTCCCCTGAAAATTCCAACAACATCAACAGTCACCATGATAACTAAGCTTTAAATATCACAGCCACGTGAAACGCACCAAGCGTCTTGTGAATATTATACCGTAAGTCATGGATGACTAAATACTTTAGACTTTCATCAGAAAAAAGAACAAGTTGGCTTCCTAAGTGGGTCTAGCATAAAAGACCATCTTCATGTTGTCAAAACTAATACATGAAATTGAATTTTTGTTTGTTTGTATTTTATGCGCTGCCTACCGTTCATCCGATTGGCAGGAAACTTTGTCAACTCATTGCTTGCATTGCCGTGAAAGTAATAGCCTCAGCAGGCCGCGGTGGCCGCGGGGACTGAGGCGCTCCAGTCATGGTCTGCACGGCCTCTACGGTCGGGGGTTCGAATCCCCCCTCGGGCATGGATATTTGTGCCGTCTTTAGTATAAGGTAGTTCGTAAGTAGTTTGTAAGTTTAGGGACTGATGACCCCGTAGTTAAGTCCCATAAGCTTAACAAACATTTGAACATAATAGCCTCAATTATATAACTGTACGGCACATAATGGAGGAGATATGACGTCATAAACAATGAAATGCGAGAGACACTGCTACGTCACGCGACTCTGTTGCACATCTCCTCCTGAAACAGTCGACTGATTCAAACAAATTTGTTGCACATCTTCCTTAATATGAGGTAAGACTTGCTGTAGAGGTAAGAACCTAAGGCACATAATTTAGGAGATATGATGCATTTGACGCGTGGGGGAGGAAACTTTACTTACATGTCTCGACAAAATTTCAATCTTGATGAAATTTTCCACACATGACCTTCAAAACAAGAGAAAGGTGACTGTCTATATAAAATTTTGTATGGTACATGACGGGGGTACTTTACCTACGAACGTCGACAAAATCTAATGTTTTAATCCGCGTTTAATGGAATTTTGCCTTAATCTTCAAAACAAGAGGAACATCACTGCCTACATGAAGCCACACCGGAATGGCCGCGCGGTATGTGGAGCCATTTTACGGATCACTCGGCCGCTCCCGTCAGAGATTCGAGTCCTCCCTTAGACATGTGTGTGTGTGTGTGTGTGTGTGTTTTGTCTTTGCTTGTCCGTCCATTTTTGGAGTATTGCAGCCCAGTGTGGGATCCTTATCAGGTGGGTTTGACGGAGGACATCGAAAGAGTCCAAAGAAGGGCAGCTCGTTTCGTATTGTCACGATACAGGGGAGACAGCGTTACGGAAATGATACAGGATCTGGGATGGGAATCATTACAACAACGGCGCTTATCGCTGTGGCGTGGGCTACTTGCGAAACTCCAATCGCCAACATTCTCCTCCGAATGCGAAAATATATTGTTGAGTCCCACTTACATAGGTAGAAATGATCATCAGAATAAAATAAGAGAAATCAGAGCTCGAACAGGGAGATTCAGGTGTTCTTTCTTCCCGCGCGCTATTCGAGAATGGAATGGGAGATAAATAGTATAATTGTGGTTCGATGAACCCTCTGCCAGGCACTTAAATGTGATTTGCAGAGTATCCCATGTAGATGTAGTTTAAGTAGTTTGTAAGTCTAGGGACCGATGACCGTAGCAGTTTGGTCCCTTAGGTTTACCAACATTTCAACATATTTGCCTACATCAAATTTCGTGCGGAGGGTGCGCTAACAACAGACTTTAAGGCCGTGTGACCAACCACCACGATACTAGGTACGTTTTCAGTGTTTCACAGATCACCGACATAACTGGTAGACATACGTCAGTTTTGATAGACAGAGGATGTAGGAGATGGACAGAGAGGAGGCTAGAGATGCGAGGGGGAAGTGAACAGAAAGAGGCGAGAGAAGGAAATGGATAGAAGTAAGAGATGGAATGAATAAATAAACACCTAGCAACGCCGTGTTTTCTGCTATTAAGTCGTAAAAAGAAGCAACGAGTATCAGTTATCACTTTATTTTATTTGGTTTCTGGAAAAGCTCATTTTACCAAATAAAATTATGTTACATAAGGATACTAGTAAGACATTGGTATAACTTCGTTTCATAATATAAAAGATAAATCAATACAATAGCTTGACTACGAAGTACATGAGAGTAACTACGCCAACACAAAAAAATTCTTGGTTTTAAATGTCTTTCTTTTATTATAATAGTGTAGTTCGACTAAAGTAATTTGTTGACTAATGAAACATGAGACACTATCCGAAAATTTTATAGTTCCTTTTTACAAAGACGACAGAAATTACATATACATCTGACAAAGAACCTATTCATGGAACTACTTACTGCTCTAAAAGTAAATGTTCCTTAATTTTTAAAATATTGTACGGTATAATTGTTCTTAGGTGGTTGTATGTATCACATTATATTATTAGATGTCCAATTTACTTGTCAGTGAGGCAGGATTCGCTACTGGGAGAGGCAACCAATTTCAAGAAATGTCTCGTTTCCTTAGTATTCATGTGGTCTGCTGTTAACACATGGATAGAAACAATTTTTCTTCTCGTAAACCGCAAGTTCGAAAACCAAGGATGGCGTGGGATTTGTTGCTGGAACGCCCAATACTATGTACGTACCTTTGACGTTACGATCCATGTCCATTAACTTTATCCATTCTGTTTTAGCTTTATTGGCGAAGCCTTCTAATAATATCAGTCTATGGTAGGGGTGCGGCTGTGGGAAGTTAATGCTGCTCCATTTTCTCTACGTGGACTGCACATTTATTGCACCTTGTTCCAACATGTCCCGGTTTCCATTGTAGATTAATCAACTGATGCAGCTTCCTTGCTCAATGAAGACTTCGTAGCATACGGATGCAAATCGATTTAGTTTTTCCTTCGGCTGCCACGTAAGCCTGTAGTGCAGTCGTTACCTAGGTAGGCCCTACGTATTAATGCTTTCTCGACTTTAAAGTAGGCTTTGTATATAATAGCATGATGAATGGCATACAACTCAGCAGTTAAAATTTCTACGCTACTGTTGGTCAGTTCATACTTTGTACAGTGTTTATAGCCTATGAGAAGGAGCTTGAATATCACACTCAACCATTGTTGGCCGCTCTTCAGAACGATGGTACAGAATCTCCCTAATGAGATTGTTGCAGAATATACACGAGAAGGCATGTTCGAATCGAATACATTAGGAAAGTTAAAATTCAGAACTGAGAAAGAAGTCAAGCAAGTCTTTTCCATTTTACCAAAACTATTCTCAGCAATCTCGAGAGACTATATGAAATATTTTTACGTCTATGATGGATGAATACACATAAAGGGATTTTATTTAAGCCACTTTTATTTACAACAGACGTTTCTCTGTTGTCTTTGACGAAAGTGAAGCAGCTGAACAGAGTAAGAATGACTGCAGAGCAGAAACGTAATTACATTAAGAAAAAAATAATATATATACTGGAAAAATACATTTAAACAATTTCACGTTACAAAATTGTTACAGGTGAACCATTTCCCGTTAGGGCCACACGAAGATTTGACGCTAGTTGCGTATAAAACTACCTCGTGATGAATATTGTTTTAGACACTTTCCGTTTCCGCGATATTTGCGGCGCAATTGTTAGGCGATTCACCCTGTATAAGACAACAGGTGTCTGGAGAAGGCGTCAGATCGGTTACTGCGGCTACAATGTAAGTTGTCACGATTTAAGTGTGTTTGAACGTGCTGTTACAGTCGGCGCACGAGAAATAGACGCAGCATATTAGAGGTAGCGATGAGTTGGGGATTTTCCCATACGACCATTTCACAAGGGCACCGTGAATATCGTGAATCCAATAAAACAACAAATCTACGACACCGCGGCAGTTGAAAAAAGATCCTGCAACAATGGGACCAACGACTACAGAAGTGGAACCCTTTCGCAAATTGTTGGTGTTTTGAATGCTGGGCCATCATCAAGTGTTGGTGTTTGAACCGTTCAACAAAACCTCATCGATATGGGCTTTCGGAGCCGAAGGCCCTCCCGCGTAGCCTTGATGAATTCACGACACAAAGTTTTACGCGTCGCTGGGCCCGTCAACGCCAACATTGTACTGCCGGTGACTGGAAACATGTTGACTTTTCTGATGATTCTCGTTTCCGATTGTATCGAGCGGATCTACATCTGCATCTACATAGATACTCTGCAAATCACATTTTAGTGCCTGGCAGGGGGTTCATTAACCACTTTCATAACTTTTCTCTACCGTTCCATTCTCTAATAGCGCGCTGGAAGAAAGAACACCTAATCGTTCCGTTTTCGATCTGATTTCTCTTATTTTGTTGGGATGGTCATGTCTCCCTAAGTAGGTGGGTGCTAGCAAAATATTTTCACATTCAGAACTAAAAGTCGGTGATTGAAAATTCGCAAACAGATAACGCCGCAATGAATAACGTCTTTCTTTTAATGATTTCCACCCCAATTCGTGCAACATTTCCGTGACGCTCCCCCCCCCCCCCCGTAACGTGATAAAACAAAACGAGCTGCCCTTCTCTGAACCTTCTCAATGTCTTCCGTCAGTCCCACCTGGTGAGGGTCCCACAAGGGGCAACAGTATTCCAGGAGAGGACGCACAAGTGTGATGTAGGCAGTCTCTTTGGTGGAGCTAGTGCATTTTCGAAGCGTTCTGCCGATGAAACGTAACCTTTGGTTCGCCTTCCCCACAATATTTTCTATGTGTTCTCTCCAGTCAAAGTTGTTCGTAATTGTAACTCCTAGGTATTTGGTAGAATTTACGACCTTTAAGGTTTGACTGATTTATCGCGTAATTGAAGTTCAGCGGATTTCTTTTAGTGGTCATGTGCATTACTTCACGCTTTTCTTTATTTTGTGTCAATTGCCAATTTTCGCACCATGCAGAAATTTTGTCTAAATCGCTTTGCAGTTGCTTTTGATCCTCAGTTGACTTCACTAACCGATAAACGACAGCATCATCCGCGAACAGTCTAAGGGAGCTATTCAGATTGTCTCCTAAATCGTTTATAAACACGAGGAAGAGTAATAGACCTATAACGCTTCGCTGTGGAACGCCAGATATCACTTCTGTTTTACTCGATGACTTACCGTCAGTTACAACGAACTGTGCTAGCACCCACCTTTCTGATAGGAAATCGTGAATCCAATCGCACAATTGGGGAGATATTCTATAAGCACGCAATTTCATAAGAAGCCGCTTGTGGGGTACAGTGTCAAAATCCTTCCTGAAATCCAAAAATATGGAATCGATCTGAGATCCCTTGTCGATGGCACTTAATACTTCATGTGAATAAAGGGCAAGATGGACTTGTATGAGTGTGGAGACAAACTCACGAATCCCTGGACCATCCATTACAGCAGGGTACTGTTCAAGTTTGTGGAGGCTCTGTAGTGATATGCAGTTGGAGTGATATGGGGCACCAGATAGTCTGAATATGACTCTGACAGGTGACACATACGTATGCATCGTGGCTGGTCATCTGCGTCAATTCATTTCCATTGTGCATTCCGAAGGTCTTGGGCAATTCCAGCAGGACAATGTGATCCCTACACACGTCCAGAATTGCTACAGAGTGGCTACAGAAACATTCTTCCGAGCTTAAACACGTCTCCGCCGGCCACCAAACTCCTCAGACAAGAACATTGCTGAGCATATCTGGGATGCCTTGCAACGTGTTCCCTCCCGCACTTCTTAAGACACCAATCGAGTCCATGCCAGGGCGCAATGCGGCAATACTGCGTGCATGGACATAATATTAGGCAGGTGTACCAGTTTCTTTGGCTCTTCAGTAAGGGGGTTTTGCCAAAGATGTAAACCAAACAACATTCGTGTCTATTAAGAGTGTTTAAAGAAAGTAAAAGCTTTCATCTGTAATGGGCGTATTGGACGACGGTGTGCCGCCATAGGTACAAGTCTAAGGCGAGAACCATCTAGTGTTCGAATGGGTGGAACAACGACTTCGACCAAATTGCCAGCAGTGGAAATTGAAATACCGTAGCAAAGAAAAAGCGTTAGTTCTTCAGATTACATAAAAACACATACACGAAAATTGAAGTACCATTTTTCAGTATTACTTATACACCGAAACTAATGGAAGTTATATAATTCGAGACATACTCTGCCATAGATGTGCTCAAATAAATAAATAAAAAATCTCGTGTGTGTGAAGCGTTAAGAGTGATTAAAGGAAGAAGTGTAAGTCGGGAATTTATTGTTATTAAATCCGTAACGGGCGTGATAATTTGGAGCCGTTTTTCACGGCCAGAGCAGCAACATCCGTGCTGATGATGCAAAGTGAGCGCTGATGTTGCGGCGCGGTATAAGAATACCGGTAGCGGAGCCACGAATCACTATGTTACTAGCTACCGCACACGTCGGATCGGTCTTGAAGAGACGCACGATTATCGCGTTTCCTCCGACTATGTAGGCCCCTGTATTGCTTTTCCTAAATCAACTACTTCAGTGTCAATCGTGACTTTATCATCCTGACGGTCAACGCCTATCCTGTAGCTCATAATCCTAGGTTGGCCATTCTGTACATCTGGTGTCAGAAGTGGGATTATAAATTGCTACCTTTTAGCCTCTGCATGTCTACTAAAATATATCCAAAATAACACATCCTCACACGTCTTATTTCCTTACGGCTTACGAGTGTCGGACAGCTGTTAGCCGCGGTGGAGTAGCCGAGCGGTCTAAAGCGCCTCGCTGCGGAGCGCGCGGTTGCTCGCCGTGGAGGTTCGAGTCCTCCCTGGGGCATGGATGTGTATGTTTGTCCTTAGGTTAGTTTACCTAGGTTTAAGTAGTTTGTAAGCTACGGACTGATGACCACGCGGTTTGGTCCGATAGATTTACAGGCATTTGAACATTTTGACAGCTGTTAGCTGTGCTGCCAGTGCCCTCCGATTTCGCTACGTCAGGCACGCCTGCAACGAAGCAGCTCTCGTTTCCGTGCGGCATGCTCCGCGCTACTGCCAGTCAAATTGGCCGGGTACCACACAACGCACCGCCTAGAGACAAGGCCTCACAACAGCCCGTGTTACGATATACTGACCAGGCTGAATGGCTGGCCGCTGGGGCACGCCCCCTGCCTCGTAGCGGCCAGCCAGTAAGTATGACGTAGCACGGGCTGTTGTGAGGCCTTGTCTCTAGGTGGTTTTGGTTCAGTCCCTGCTGCTGTACAGTGGCGTAGCTGTCATAGGGCTAGGCGGGGCAGTGCCCCGGGGCCCCCAAGCTCTAGGGGCCCCTCGGCCTCCGTGAGCGACATTCGAACAAGTTACAATAGAGCGTCGAATTTATTTTATCTACTTTTTTACTCTCCCATCCTACCGTCCATCACCTCCTCCTCCCCTCAAACCAAGTCTCCCACAGTAGCCGCAATGGGCCCCCGGGTGGCGGAACATTGCTTCTAATGCGGCCTTCAGACGACGCCACTCGTGAAGGATCGCGCGCCTCCGAATACTGTATACATAATATATTTAGAAGTGTACAGTTCGATTATCCGAATAATCGGTTTTCCGAACATCCGTGTCCTGCAGTTACTTCGGATAATCGACGTTCTATTGTATATAATATTTTAGTTCAATGAAGGATTTTCCACTTTTAACTTTTCTGAACCCTGACCAACAAACCTCAAACGAACGAAGAGAAATCCAAAAATTATTCACACCTCAGAATATAAACATAACAAGGTCGATTGCTTGTCAGCTAAGACGTGGATCCTGCCACCGTTAGCGTGCTCTCGGTTGAAGTCAGAGTTGCCATGGCTGACAATCTTTGCGAAACAACTGTCAATGGCGCTGAATTATTAGCAGTGTGTTTGACATCACACGACGCCACCACATTTAAATATGAAGTATCTACAATTTATTACTACAGAATGGTATCCAAATCCACCCAGTAATTTTTGCGTGAAAACATAATAAAGTTTCACAGTTACAATTATATTAGAGACTACGATTAAGTATTATCTTCTGCATGACATACAATAATTTCCCTAATAGTATTTAGGTTTGCCTTATGTCGAACAATGGGCGGTAAGGACCTACTGATGAAGTAGTTTTGCACCTGTCTAGTTTTAAAGAGGGCCCTAATGTCATTTCTGCCCTGGGGCCCTTAGTGACATAGTTACGCCACTGCTCCTGTACCAAGTCGACTACACTTCGTCTACCGGCTGTATTTCGACGCGGTCATCACGACACATATCTTGAATACGTCGACCGTGAGTGTTTAACTCATAATTCCATGCCACTCGGATGTTTTCAGCCGAAGAAGAAAGGCCGATAATAGCTATAGTTGCGAGATGAGACCTGTAGTAATAGTTTTAATTGAAGTAACAAATGATTGCAGTGTTTCTAGTAGTAATAATTTTGCATTGTCTAATTGGAGCCGCGGCGGATTAGCCGTGCGCACTGTGGCGCCGTGCTGCAGTTGAAACGCGTCCACAGTAATTTGTAAGAAAATGTCTAATATTGTGCCTCCTGTTTTGTATCGAGTAACTTGCTTGCAAGAAAATATATAATATTGCTTCTACTGTGTGTATCGATATGTTTACATAAATCTGTGAAGTTTCATCGTTGGCAAAGATTATGTATTGCATAGCATTGTAGTTCGTGCATTGAGACAGAGAGTCAGACTTGTGGTTAAGCTCGCTTAGAGAGCAGTTGTGTTGTGCATATGGCTGAGATGTGGAGCAGATGTTGCAATGCCAGCAAATATATACTGCATTTCATATAATTGTGAAAAAGCTTGTACCACCCCTGGAATGAAGGTAATTATGAAAGGATTGTGTCATTTAGGCAATGTAATGGTGATTATTAATAATAAGTAACAAAGTTGACCTTTCTTTCCTGTTTCATTTACGTAATTAGAGGATTAACCTACTTCCTTTATTTGATAATTAGTTATTTGTGGATTTAAAGTGCAGTATTGAGTTTGGTAATCTTGTTGAACAGATTTCTTTATTGGTACCGTAGTAAATGATTGTTATGCAACACTGCAGTTAATTGAGTATGATACTGAATTTTGAGAATCAGGTACTGATCTGCATAAAATTCTCGTAGTCGAACATTAAGAAAGTGGATTGTGTTTTTAAAATCTTTCTCGCAGTAAAATTTTTGGAGTATAGTCAGTATGTGTTTCATGCAGGTTACATGTCACAGTTGTTTTGTTAAGAGATCCGTTGCGCACATAATCAGTTTAATGCACTGTTTCTCATTTAACAGAATATACATCAATATCAGGGCCATAATTAAACCAAATTACTGTGGTAATTAACAATGTACGTGTTCAGTTAAATTTTGATGAAGATGACTTAGTGATCTTGACTGTTATACATCAATATATGACAACTATTTGAACTGGAACTAATACCAGATCAGGTTTTGAATGAGTAACTTTAAAATAAACTATTTTTGTTGTCTGATTAAACAATAGATTCAACATTAAACAAAACGTACAATTTTTACAGTGAGCACGGCCGTTCACCGTCGGGCGTTCGAGTCCCCCCTCGGGCATGGGTGTATGTGTTGTCCTTAGGTTAGTTTAACTTAGTTTAAGTAGTTCGTAAGCTAGGGACTAATAACCAAGCAGTTAGGTCCCATAGATTTACAAGCATTTGAACATTTGTCTAATTGAAGTGTGGCACTATGCTGTGTAGTTCGGTACTTTATTCTTGCGTGATGAATGAGAAAATTTTCCGAATGTAGGTACGTACTAAAAATTGTTACAATTTCAGCTCAAGAAAAAAATTACATGTAGGCAAGGAACTTCCTCTGTAGCGCGTATTATTAATAGTAATTGTAAGGTGAATGAGGTAAATATGTATCAGTTACAGCAGCAAATTGCTGCGCTCATGTTAAAAAATCAACAACTGAAGGAAAGTTTGAATCAGGCAGTTGCAGTGGAAGCAGAGTTTTGAGGGGACAAGAAAATACAAACTAACCCTCTAGCAACACGTGTATCCAATTCACAAAACTCTATCTCTTCACCGAATGTAACAATGACAGTTAATCCTGTTGTAGACGTTTTCTTGTGTACTTTTAAACAGTCTTTTTCAGGAAAGTCGAAGGAAAATGTGCACACGTACATTCAAAATATTAGAGATGTGAGTCGTATGTGCGCGTGGTCGAGTAAGTTTCAGTTGAAAATTACTCGACTTAAATTGTATGGAGATGCCAGAAGCTTTGTCGAGTCAGTAGATTCACTTAGAAATGCTTCTTCTTTCCAAACAATTGCGCGCGGGTTAGTGGAGCGTTTCACAGATTAAAAAAGTGTTAGGTTTTATCGGAATAAGTTGTCCACTTTGAGGAAAAAACCATAAGTAATATGCAACATGCGTGCCCTAGGCGACGGCACCAGGAAAATTTGAATTTGCCTAGTAGCCAAATAAATAATTGAGGCAGAAATTCGGGAAAACGCATCGGAAGCCGGTGTTGCCGCCGCCCCGAGCTACCATTAAAGCAAATTAATCAAGTAAAGCACGATGGATGAAAAGGTGGGCAATGTGACGGTGATCGAATTAGATGCGAAAAAAGTAAAAAATACCGAAGCGCAAGAGGATTTAATATTTTCCCCGCCTAACCTCAGGTAGCCACGATGTCGTCTGAGTGGGTTAAGAAATGAAATAATACGCCCCTTAGGCTCTCGGGAAATTAACTTAAAATTGGTAAAGAAGTATTTGTGCTTGCAGTAAAGGTGCTGTTACGGGAAAATCCATATTTTGACGTGCTCCAGGGGAGAGATTCCCTGTGCTGTGTTTAAGGTGCAGTAGACTGATTCTCATACTGTCCGAATATGTGACCAAGAATTCTTGATTGACTGCGGTAGTACTGGACAGGCGTCTGAGAAGGGCAACAAAGGATCCATCCTACAAATCTCAGAAGATCGAAGCAGTTCAGTGCTAAAGGCAACTGACTGCAAAAATATACAGTGAGGAATGGGAAGAATTCTCTGGGTGAGATTCAAATCTAAATTCTCAACTAACTCAGTTATTCTGGTGGATCCGATCCCCTGAAATGAGTTGCTTGATGATTTACAAGTACATGTGAAAAGAGGTATATGTTAATCGATTGAATTGAATGAAAAAATATTGTTGCCAGTTAGTGTTGATAATTTTGGCAGAACAGACGCTAAAATACCGAAGAGTTCAGTTGTAGCAAGTATACAAGAGTTGCCTGCAAATGAAAATGTGGAATGGGAAACGTAAGTATAGGAAGAAATTAAGATGTAGAAGTGTATACATATGCTACTGACCATCAAAATTGCTACATCAGTACCCAGAACAACCACCTCTGCCCGTAATAACGGCCTTGATACGCCTGGGCATTGAGCCAAACAGAGGTTGGATGGCGTGTACAGGTACAGATGCCCGTGCAGCTTCAACACGATTCCACAGTTCATCAAGAGTAGTGACGCGTATTGTGACGAGCCAGTTGCTCGGCCACCACTGACCAGACGTTTTCAATTAGTGATTGATCTGGAGAATGTGCTGGCCAGGGCAGCAGTCGAACACTTTCCGTATCCAGAAAGACCTGTGCAGGACCTGCAACATGCGGTCGTGCATTATCCTGCTGAAATATAGGCTTTCGCAGAGATCGACTGAAGGGTCTGCTACACTGGGGTACAGGTGTACCCCAAATAAAAACGGATTTTTAAAATGATTAAAAATAAATTTCATTTCAAAGTAATACATTAACATTTAAATCACACTTCAGAAAAAAAGAAAAAATGTCCAGAAAGAAACAGTTAATAGAAGCACTGGGGAACATGCGTACCCCTAGCAGCGGACAGTCCTGTCTGCTGCAATCGACGTCTAATGATACGCCCAGACCTACATACTGCGTAACAGACGGAATGTATTGTGAAATGTGCATGCAATCCGCCTCGTCGGTCCTTCGTTCCTACCCTGCATCCAGCGATTTCAGATCCGCATCGCAGTTGCTTAGTTTCGTCCGACACGATCACCGATTACTCTGAAGGATAATCAGCAATCCCTACAGGCAACTGCAGCGGGCTAAAGTCTCGATAGGTAGCGTCGCTGTGCGTCTGTAGCAGTGTTAGGTTGGCAACGTAGTACATTTCGAGTAGCCAATGGCGTGTACGATAATTCAATTACTGACTGGACAAGGGTACATCGACGAATATTATTGTTACAAATATGTCATGATTTATGGGTTGTGGTTAGGCAGGAACATAAGAGTACAGTTTAAATTGTTGTGAGCGAATGTTATGATTTTTTACGAATATGTCGTAATATTGAAGGAAGTGGTTAGTCAGGAACCAAAGAGTACAGATTAAATTGTTGCAAGCGCCAAATTATGGACATTGAAAAAATTATTGTAATTCGTATCATTTGAGAGACGGACACGTATTTCCATTTACATAACAACAATGTGTTACACCTGAACAGAAAGACAGTGCATGTGGAGAAACGTAGTTTTGTAGTGTGCGATCTTCTACATTCGAACACTGTGATTCATTTCGAAAATAAAATCTTTCAAACGTGATGTTAACACATTCAATTTCACATCTTGTAAACACTGTCTGCCGCCATTCATCCACAACGACTGTTGCCAACACTGCCGCTTCACGCCACGTAAATACATTAGGTCATGCCGCTGATCCACACTTTTATTACTGCAGTGGCCGTGGGGTCTAAGGCGTTGCTACAAGGAGCGCGATTGCTCCCCATCGGAAGCCCGAGTCGTCCTCCGGGTTTGTGTGTGTGTGTGTGTGTTGTCTTTAGCGTGACTTATAATTAGTTTAAGTAGTTTGTAAGTCCAAGTTTTGTAGTGTCGTGATAAGTTCTAGCACCGAACATGATTCCTTCTGGACGAAGCCCCACTACACTCCGCCGTTGAACCCGTTCAGACCTTATAGATATGGTGTCAGACACCATTGGCTGTCACAAACATCCGTAAATTTACGAATTAGAAATATTTAAATATCTCGATTGTTGCAGCGTGCCGCGCGAGAGTAGCTGAGCGGTCAGGAGAGCCATGTTACGGATCGCGCGGCCTCCCGCGTCGGGGGTTCGAATCCTTCCTCTGGCACGGATGTGTGTGTTGTCCTTAGGTTAGTTTAACTTAGTTTAACTAGTTTCTAAGTATAGGGACTTATGATCCCATAGAATTACAAACATTTGGACGTTTTTTGTTGCAGGGTATTGACATAAATTCAATGGCGTAGTTGAAAGTTTGTGCTGGGCTGGGTCAGCGGTCACCGTAACAAATGAGTCTACGTCAATACTCTTCCCGTTCTGTGTAAATTCTGGAATTATGGCACACTATGACATTGCGCTCCCAGCCCATTACCCGCTCTCACTCGCAGCTTTAAATATACTAGTATTACCTCTGGTCGAAATTCAACCATTAGTGTTTATAATGTCCTTTTCTATGCAATTAGAATTTACTGGTGTGCAGAGTTTAGTTCCTTTGGTTTTATGGCCGGGCGCGGTGGCCGATGGGACTGAGGCGCTTCAGTCACGGTCTGCACGGCCACTACGGTCGGGGGGTTCGAATCCTCCCTCGGGCATGGATATTTGTGCCGTACTTAGGATTAGCTAGTTCATAAGTAGTTTGTGAGTTTAGGGACTGATGACCCCGTAGTTAAGTCCCATAACCTGTACAAACATTTAAACATTTGATTTAGGTTTTATGTGATCGCTATATGCAAAGGAGAGTAATATAGAGCGAAGAGGAAACATGATAGAGACTTTACCTTTTGTGGTGTATCGTCGTCTAAAGCCCCTTTAGATATCAAAAGGTCCACCGTACAGAATGGTCAAGCTACGATTGTGAGCTACAGGATAGGCGTTGAATGTCAGGATGATAAAGTCATGATTGACACTGAAGTGATTTATTTAGGAAAAGTAATACAGGGACCTACATAGGGGGAGGAAATGCGCTAATCTTGTATTTCTTCAAGACCGTGCGGGGGGGGGGGGGGGGATCACGCCATAATACAACCAGTCCAGTGAACGATGTCTGAATTATTGGAATTTTATAAATAAATAAAAAACAGGCCAAAGAAATATGAAATTTCTTAATTTTACTATTATGTAATTTCTTGTTTAACATTAATTCTGAATTAAATAAAACGTAGATTGCTTTCTAATAAATACACATTGTTATCGATAAAACAACACAAAGCCTTGAAGGTGCCTTCCGGAGTGACTCTATAGCTAATTGAACAATATACCATTAGCAATTTTCAAAAATTCGAAAAAAGATACTTCTTTACAAACTAACTATAATATCAAAAAGAACAACTATACATATCAAAAAGGAATAAATATATATTGAGGCCTTGCTTAACGAGCGTAATTCACTTCTGAGTTTTACCTAAAATTCGTAACACTCGTGCAAAATATATTTTTTTTTGTATGAACGAATTCTACATCTACATCCACATAGATACACTCCAAATCACTTTGAAGGGCATGGCAGAGGGTTCATCGAACAACTTTTATGATATTTCTCTATAGTTCCACTCTCTAATAGCTCGCGGGAGAAAGGAATACCTAAATCTTTCAGTTTCGATGTGATCTCTCTTATTTTATTATGATGATCATGTCTGACTATTGTAGGACGATGCTGACAACATATGTTCACCTTCGGCAGAGAAAATTGGCCAAAGAAATTTCGCAAAAGTCAGTCACACCTGGTGTGGATCCCACAATGCGCAGCAATACTCCAAAATAGTACGCACAAGTGTAGTGTAGGCAGTTTCTTTAGTAGAAATGTTGCATCTTCTAAGTGTTCTGCCAATGAAACGTAGTCTTTGGTTCCCCTTATCTACAATATTTTATAACTGTTCTTTTCAATTTAAGTTGTTCGTAACATTTATTCCTAGGTATTTAGCTGAAATGACGGCCTGTAGGTTTAACTGATTTTTCGCGTAATTGAAGTATAACGGATTCCTTTTAGTGGTCATATGGATGTTAAAATAGGACAATGACGTTCCATTCCGAAAAATACACTAAAATACTATTCTAAAACGTGTGTTACTATTCAGTGTTTTTACAAGATAGTTGAAGCAACAGAAAGAAAATTAAATTTGTTGGCTCTGAAATCATAGACGTAGTTTTATTAGGGTTCCGGAGAGGAGAGCGGGAGAACGCCAGAATATTTTTACTTGGATGGGAAGCGCTCGCGCATTCAGATGACTGTTGTTACTGTTTAAGCAAGTAAACAGTGCCCCTTATGATTATTCGCATGAATTGACGTGGGACTGTGATTCCACAAATGTTATGTGGTGCTCTTCATGTTATTTACAGTCTATTTAAGTCTAAAATAAAATAAATGTTACACTGTGCTGATGCATTTTGGGGTTATTATCGCAAACATATGTGATGCAAATTTTAGTACTTGAAAATTAAATAATTTGGACTTTTAAAATTCGTATTTTGTTTCACTCCCGTAGCAAGTAGACACTGTATATCAATGATAATCTATGGTAAGAGCATTAAATTGGCAAGTAAACAGTGTTAGGTACCCATGTACGTATTTTTTTAAAATAAAATTCTGGATACATTTTACGATTTTTAAAAATATGCCGTTACTCTAAATACAATAGGAAACAAGCAAAAAATGACAATGGATGCTTTTAAAATACCTTATGAGACTTTACTGAAATTTTACTGTGGAATTTATCAGAATAACCAACTAGTCACTTACCTTGTTTAACGCGAAGATTTTCAGTGTGCATGGTGTTCGTCTGTCTAGCACCTGCTTCCTGTTACATTCGCTTATCATTCTGCTTCCTCAACATCTTATAGCTAACGTCATTTAATTAAAAGGCATTAAATTTTGATATTGTTTTCGTGTTATTATTTCATATTCGGAAAAAAATTATCGTTTATCGTTGCAACCGAAACTGGGCAATCTTAGATAATTTTATTAGTTTTTTGTGATTTTGTGTGTGGAAATGCTGTCTATAGCACCGAACAAATCTATCGCACAGCTAAAATATCATGGTAACACCTGGGTCTGACATTCTGTACTACTCAGGAAACTTTTAGAAACTACTGTGCAAACTTGTAGCAATCACAAAAAAGAACGTGAAGCGATTCAATTTAGTTGTCATGTCATTCTTTCAGATCTATGTGAATACCACGTAAGTTACTGCCTAATTTATGGTACACAAAGAATATTTTTTAAAGTATTTCTAGCTATAGAATGCCATGTTTTCATTGGTTTGTTGTGCAAAATAAATTAATGAGCACAACATCCTTAATTTTGCGTAGCGTGCGTCTTAGTTGCAAACAATATTTGTCACTTTGGTTTTAAATATAACGATAAAAACGAATTTTTAACTACTGCATAGATAATATGGCAGTATTATTTGTTGTTGTAAATTCCGCAACATGGATATGTGTAACATTAAAATAAATTTCAGTCAAATTTCCGTTTCTGTATAAAAAAAACACAAGAAGTGACAACATGGCAACAAGTAAATGCTTGGTTCATGCGAAGATTTACCTACCTCTCACATTTCATTAAGAAGAGCTAAAGATCTCTGTGGCTCGAGATGGAAAAATTCCTACATTATCGTGCTGTACGTAACAAACGTAACTGGGGAAGTGTTTTATTATTTAAATCATTATAGGTGCTTTATCCTCAAGATAATGATGTGAGATTGTTTTTGTCATCTGGTGTCAATACATCAATTCTGTTAACTACGGAGATGTCTAACAGTAAACTGTGTCTTGCAAGGTGGTGGCATCAATTGATATTTCCGTAACACAGAAACGTTGTAGGTGAATATCTTAACTTATCCTATACGTAAAACTAGTTTACTGGGTTTTTATATTTCTTTACACGTCATATCAAGGAAAGAGGTACAGTATTGTCAGTATCGAAGAAATGAAGTGTTTAAAAAGCTTTTGTGACAAATTATCAGGCAGGACAGATTTTAATAAGCGGAGTCGAAACTTCTGTCATTAGAAAACTATATAAACTGTTTCTAGTCATGTATTTGTCAATTAGTGATGATTGTTTTAAATAAAAACGAAATGAAAACATTCCCGTAACAACACACGACTAAATCATCATCAATAAAGGATTTAAATAAACAGAATGACTGCCTACTATCAACTTAAATGTACAAGCGAAGATAATATTGCATACCTTAACTCATTTTATATTTATTCGCACCTTTAATTCTTGTTTACAAATCGCCAACACGGTCATGTGAAGTGCTTCTTCCATATCGAAGTCAGTAAGTCACCTATGCATTCGGCTCATTTTCCTTAAACATATCATAACGCATTATTTCAGTTTCATCAATGTGTTCTTATTTTCACTTGCTGTAGACGTAACAGATGAAGAAAGATACAAAGTTTGAAATATGTCATGTGCATGTAAAAATAAACAAATAAATAGCAGTGAAGGCCCAAGAACGATATTATTCAACAAGCGGTCTGATAACTTTCTACTTGTATACGTCATTATGTCATAAATTGCACGATGAAATGTAAGAGAAGAATCCCGCTGTGTTGCAAGATAATCTTCGCAGGTTAGGTAATTTTGATATGTTTCGGTTTATCATGGATAAACCTTGTTCTTTAGAATAAAAGTCAGAAGCATTGAAATTTACACTGACAAATGTAACCTTGGCTTGAATAATCTTGACTGTTATTATTTGCCGCGCAGGAGTAGCGGAGCGGTCTGGAGCGCCACGTTGCGGATAGCGAGGCCTCCCGCGTCGGAGGTTCGAATCCTCCCTCAGGCATGGATGTTTGTGTTGTCTTTAGTATAAGTTAGTTCATAAGCAGTTTGTAAGGACTGATGAGTGAAGTCCCATAAGCTTTACAAACATTTGAAAATTGTAGGGCAGGTCACCCTATGGAACACACGGCTATTCCGCCGCAATCAATAATTCTCTGAAGAAAGTTTCTAAACGGAAAGTTTGGCATGCACTTCCAGCTACTGGGACTGTGTTATCGAGGAAACTTTTGAAATAAAACTAGCAGACAACCTTATAAATAGGGATGGAGAATTTTGCTTGAATTCCGCATGGGATCCTGATCTCTCACTTGCCAAAAACAGAGGGACAAAACTAATCCGAACTCATCCGTTGAGAACTGGTGTTTATTATCGATATCCTCGGCGCTGTGCTTGCTTGCTCGGTGTGTGTTGTCTTTAGTGTTCACTCATAGAAATCCGAGGTTTTACAGATCGTTGCACATTGGTTCCTCACTGCAGTTTCGTCTTAAAATGGCAGGGTGGTCTCCTGCTAAAATATCGGCCGACGTCGAATTTGATACCTGCCTGCATACCCGTAAGTTTTTCGAACTCTGTCAGTTGCTTGACTCCAGTGGTGCAGCGTCGGTATCCTGCGTATGGGAGTCAGTGCGACAGACAAACGGCGGTATGTTCGTGCCATCCACCTAACTGAATTATTTGTTAAACACAGAATTTTAAAATTCATCTTTCATTTTCAAGCCTTCCGTTGCCACACCAAACTGGTCAATGACTAGCTCAGCGGTTATACCTATATCCGAAATTGACTTTGTTTCTCGCCGAAATCTTCTGCTAAGAAGTAAGGTGTGATGGTAATTATTGGGTATGAGGTCCGCCTGATATGCAAAACATTGTTTTTATTTGGCACCCAAACTAGTTTCAGCATCTCTGTGCCATCATCAGTGGGCTTTATATTTATTTCATGCTGTGAAAAACAAATTACATTTATTTTACTATTGTGCTAGTTGTAAATTTAGGCCTAAAAAAGTCGTCAGTCTTATTTTGGTTTTTTACCTTAATTTACATTTTGTGGTCATGTGGGACCCTTTTTATATACTTATTAAGTGCTAGCGTTGTCATCTGCAACCAAAGTTATCTCTTTTAACAACTTGTGAGGTTTTTAAATCGCTACTTATGGTGTAAAAACGTAATTTTGGCATCTGGGGATATTTTTGATCGACTGTTTATTATCTATTAACTTATGGTTTCTTTTGTTACATAATTCTTCTTCCGCCCTGTTTCACATAGCACACAGGTAATACATATATTTTTGTGGAATTTTTTTTAAATCACAACCACTTTCCACTTTAAAAATTCGCCTGTTTACTTTGTTAAACTGCACCTGTGTCAGTTGACTTTCAGCTGTTCTCCAGTGGAATGGCGGTCGATTTGAATGATGTTTGTTTTTTCTCTCTCTCTCTCTCTCTCTCTCTCTCTCTCTCTCTCTCTCTCTCTCTCTCTCTCTCTGTGTGTGTGTGTGTGTGTGTGTGTGTGTGTGTGTGTGTGTATGTGTGTGTTTTAGCTGCCTGTGTCATCCTTTCTGTACAATTCATGTAGTGGGTTAAATAATGTATTTTTGCATAGGGTGGTGTATTCGTTCATGACTGATTTTCCTTCTGCTATTGTTTTTGTATGTGGTAATTTTCTTCTGTTGTCAGTTTGTGGTACAGGTTGTGGCTTGATTTTAATATCTTTAGGTCTGTTTCTATTTTGGTTGGGTAATGGTTGTGAATTATTATGTGGTCTGCAAATGTGCTGTGGGAACTGTGACTTTTTAGTGCTCTGAGGTGTTCTGAATATCTGGTTTTGAAGTTCCTACAAGTTTGTCCAATGTAAACTGATTGACATGTATTGCATGTGAGTTCATAGATGCCTGATCTGTTGAATTTGTCTGTTGGTGTCGTCTGTGTTCTGAGTTTCTTCAGTACTGTTTAATCTGTCCTGTATCCTATTTGGAGTCCCTGTTTCTTAAATATGTTACCTATCCTGTGAACTATTTTGTTGTTGTAGGTGAGTATGTGCCATTTGTTTCCTTTTGTGTGTTGTGCTGTTGTGTCTGGTATGTGGTCATTGCCAGTGTGTTGTGTCGTGTGTGGTCCAGTGTGTGTGTGATCAGTTCATTATTTTTCTTTTTGCATGTTTGTTGGTTTAGTCTGTAATAGTTGTATGCTTCACGTATCGATATTTTTTCAAACGTGCGCAAGTATCTTTCCTAACTCAAGCTTGTCGTGTGCGCTCTCTTTTGAATCAGAAGAATAGCAGTCTTCCTCGACATTTCCCAGATTTTGTTATTAAGCCCCAGTGGTTCCTTTCCGTCCTTCACTAACTTCTCGGCACCTATCGCATCAGAGTATCACTAAATCGCTCGGGGTGTCTACCGCGAGGGTTTCTTTGAAAATGATACGGTCAATTTCCATCACCGATCAGAGCTCGATCTTCGCCCTTAATGACCTCATCGTTGACGGGACGTTAAACCACAATCGTCCTTCCTTCCGTTAGGGTTTACAGGGACTACAGCTTCGAAGGTTTTGCTCCGTATCCATTCACAGACTATAATTTGAAGCCATTTACAAATTAGATGTCTCGGAAGTATTCCGCAGGAGCGGTGTCTGAGTAACGCTGTTGCTTCTGTAATAGGTACAAATTACGCGCGACGGGTCGCGAACTGGTCGCAGTGGCGAACGGTATCCTCCCATCGCACGTAGCGGGCTTCCCTTGTTAGCGGGGATTTTTCACCGCGTATCACAGAGAGGATCGCCTTTGTCGATGCGCAGCCTGTCCCGCGTTATTTATCCAAGTTCTTTAAGGTGAATTTTCCATGTAAATATCAGCGCCGCCTGTCACGGCGCATCAGCGCTGTGTGTTTGCCGTCTGCCATTATGCTGGCGGCTACATTGTGTCCAAATGAATAGGCCGCCTGGGGCACGATGCGCATTGTGCCGCTTCCACTTACCCCCAAAGGATAATGAATAGTTGATGAAATATGCTGCTCGCCCCTCGTCCGCAGGCTTCTTCGCACGTTGTCAGCCAATCACTACTTACTTTATAAACACCGAGCTTGTAAAATTAGATTGCCGTTGGCCGTGTGTACTGTTAGTGTGCCAACTTTCCCTCTTTTTGTTATGATCTTGTAACGTAACTACCTAAGGTTCTCGAAGCAACCGCCGGTCGTGGTGTAAATAAAACTGGCTCATCGCTCTGCTTGTAAGAAAAGACAAGGTTGGTTCGCATTTAACTTCCTGTTGATGACATCATTCGGAACAGGGTTGGGCGGTTCTAACAAGGGAACCTCCCCATCCATCGCTCTCCCCCCCCCCCCTCCTCAGATTTAGTTATAAGTTGGCGCATTGGATAGGCCGTGAAAAACTGAACAAAGATCAATCAAGAAAACGGGAAGACGTTGTGTGGAACTATGAAAAAAATAAGCAAAATATAAAAACTGAATGCCGCGGCGGAGCGCCTGAGCGTATTGGGCGCTATGCTATGATGCACGAGGCCGTTCCCCGTCGGGGGTTCGAATCCCCCCTCGGGCATGGATGTTTGCGCCGTCTTTAGTATAAGGTAGTTCATAAGTAGTTTGTAAGTTTAGGGACTGATGACCCCCCAGTTAAGTCCCTTAAGCTCTACAAACATTTGAATAAAAATTGAACGGTCAATTCGAAAGATAGGCAATGTCGAGCACGTTAGGAGAATAGGAGCGCTGTGGTTCTCTGGCTAGCGTGAGGAGTTATGGAACGAGAAATCCTTGGTTCACGCCTTCCCTTGAACGAAAAATTTAATTTTCTTACTTTCGCAAAATTATGATATGTTCGCTGTAATCAGTTTAGTCTCTGTGTTTTGCGACCGCACCGGAAAACCGTGCGATTAGCATACGAAAGGAAGTCCTGTCTAATGGGAACCTAAAACATTTAATCGCAAGATGATAGGTCAATCGATTCCTCCACAGGAAAACACGTCTGATGTATTCTGTGCGACACTGGTAACGGTATGTGCGTCATATGACAGGAATACCGTCTCCGCCGTGCACTGTAGTCGACTGATGTCGTGTGTTGAGATGTTTGTTTAGACGTAGCATCCACATATTACGGCGCAGTTACCTCGCATCGGACGGAGAGACAGATAATAATTTTCTGAAAATGAAAAATATTAAAATTTTAGCCTGTTGAAGGAGTCGAACCAAAGTCCTCTCACTCCTCAGCTTCTCACGCTTCCCGCGAAACCACGGCGCCCCTGTACTATCAACCCCCTTGACGTTGCTTAGCTTTCGAATGGGCTGCTCAGTTTTTATACTTTGCTTTATTTTTTCCTAGTTCCATACAACTTCATCAAGTTTTCTCGATTGATCTGTGTTCAGTTTTTCTCGGCCAATCCACTGCGCCAACTTACAACTAAATCTGGGGGGGTGGGGGGGTGCGATGGGGAGGTTCCCTTGTAAGGAAAAAACGGACTTCTGGGATATTTAGCCTGGTTATCCACTGACTCGAAGGTTTCTTAATCGGCAGTAGTCGGCACATTACTCTGGACAGAGTTGCAACCTAAATTTAGAGGGCCAGAGGTGGTTTTTAAACACCGCCCGCCCTAATGCTAGTCCAGTGAGTTACCAGTGCGGTGGACTGACCGAGCGGTCTGAGGCGCCTTGCTACGGAGCGCGCGGTTTTTCGCCGTCGGAGGTTCGAGTCCTCCCTGGGGCATGGGTGTGTGTGTGTGTATGTTGCCCTTAGGTTAGTTTAAATTACTTTAAGTAGTTTGTAAGCCCAGGACTATTAACCAAACAAGTTAAGTCCAGTAGATTTACAAACATTTGATTTGAGGGCGCACGAGGGATCGGTGGCAATCTGCGGATGATACAGTTATCCACGACTAAATTGTGTCATGTTGAAGTTGTTGGTAATACTCGTGTATATCTCAACCAAATATCAGTTGGTTTAAAGATTGGCAACTAGATCGTCATGTAGAGCACTAATAAAGATATTTCACTAAACAGAAAGTGTAATATCGTTTGACTGCAATGTTTATGAGTATTAAGTAGCCAGTCATGTAATAGGACTCGCTGTACGAGAAAACACTGTTCCAGGAAGGAAAGTAATAAACAAACCGAACAAAAGTTGTTACAGTTCGTTTTGTTGTTGTTGTCTTCAGTCTGGAGACTGGTATGATGCAGCTCTCCATCCTTGACTATCCTGAGCAAGCCTCTTCACCTCCTCATAAGAACGACAACCCACATCAATTTGATTGTGCTTCGTCTCTTGGCCTCCCTTTGCGATTTTTATCTCACACACTTCCCTGCAACGCTACGTTCATTATTCCTTGATGTCCCAGAGTGTGTCCTACCAATCGAACCCTTCTTTTTGTCAAGGTATGTCAGAAATTAGTTTTCTTCCTAATTCTGTTCATTATATCCTCATTATCTACGCGATCCACCCGCCTAATCCTTAACATTCTTCTGTAACACCACATATCAAAAGCCTCCACTCTCTTTCTGCCTGAAAAATTTGTCGGCCATGTTTCATTCCCGTACAAGGCAACACTCCACGCAAATACCTTCAAAAAAGACTTCCTCAGACTTAAATTAATATTCGATGTTAGCAAAATCCTCATTTCCAAAAGCGCTTTTCTCCCCATTGTCATTCTGCATTTTATATCCTTTATTTTTTCCTTATCCAATCTAATTACTTCAACATTGCTTAGTTTTCTTAGAATACATTCAATTACCCTTGTTTTTCTCATTGTTAATGCTCACCCCATAAGCTCCTTGCAACACACTGCCCATTCCATTAAATTGCTCTTCCAGGTACTTTGGCAGAATTACAACGACATCAGCAAAAAGGCAAGGTTTATATTTCCTCCCCCTAACTTTAATTCCTTCTCCAAAACTCTCCTTGCTTTCCTTCAAGAAATGTTCAGATATTTGTTAAGTTTAAGGGACTTAACTGCGGGGTCATCAGTCCCTAAACTAACAAACTACTTATGAACTAGCTTATACTAAAGACTGCAAAAAAAAAAAAAAAAAAAAAAAAAAAAAAAAAAAAAAAAAAAAGTTCAAATGTTTGTAAAGTCTATGGCACTTTACTTCGAGGCCATCAGTTCGAGGCCATCAGTCCCTAAACTTACAAACTACTTATGAACTAGCTAATCCTAAGGACGGCACAAATATCCATGCCCGAGGGGGGATTCGAACCCCCGACCTTAGTGGCCGTGCAGACCGTGACTGGAGCCCCTCAATCCCCTCGGCCACCGCGGCCGGCTAAAGACTGCACAAACATCCATGCCCGAGGGGGGGGATTCGAACCCTCGACGGGGAACGGCCTCGCGCATCGTAGCATAGCGCCCCAATGCGCTCGGCCGCGGCGGTCAGATTCGACCCGTAGTCTCATTGTCTCGAGTATAACTGTCTTCGGTGATGAGTCCCACTCCGAACTGAACCTCAATGACCAGCAGCCGCCATGACCTGCGGTGGGACACCAGACTGACAGTCGCTCACCATGCGGCCAGGCAACCAGCAGGCATTTAGTTGATAGCAGGGCCCCTTTGGTTGTCACCCGCGGCCCCTGTCGATATATGACGCCCAGTTTTATGGCCCATAATGGGAAGCCATTCTGAGTTTATACTTTACCAACATACTGACTGTTCGCACGCAATGAGAACTTCTTATATTCGTCCTTATCAGACCCTAAATCTGCCACCGATGTCTAGATCTCTCCACAACAGAGAATGTTTAGTCCATTATGCACAGGACCCTACAGCCTGCTAGAGATTTTCACCATTCAAAGCACCAATTGGACAGAATTTGACTCGCTATTCCTCCGGATAACATCCAACAACTCTGTCAACCAGTGCCAAGCCGAATAGCCGTTTGTTTAGGGCCAGAGGTGGGCCAGTTACTGACTTGTCCAATGTGTTAACCTATTTCTCATGAATGCATCATCCAGTTTTTCTGAAATTGTGCCAGCCGCGGTGGCCGAGGAGACTGAGGCGCGTCAGTCACGGTCTGCACGGCCGCTGCGGTCGGGGGTTCGAATCCCCCCTCGGGCATCGATATTTGTACCGTCCTTAGTTGTAGGTAGTTCATAAGTAGTTTGTAAGTTTAGGGACTGATGACCCCGTAGTTAAGTCCCTTAAGCTTAAGCAACATTTGAACATTTAAACATTTGAACATTTCTTAAATTGTAATCATTTGTTTGCCTGTAAGTGTAAATCACATCAGCGCACAAGGATGACTCCTTTGTGGTGCGCATTTCCTTGTTTTGTCTTAGGGTATATGTGGGAGTAAGTGCAGGAATTCCACAGGCGCCATTTTTGTTATCACACAAGTTAATGGGAAACCTATCAGGTTTTTAATCCGTGTGAGTTTTATTTTGGTGAAACTCATATAGGCGTATCAGGCTAATGCGAGTCGGTAAATTTAGTGGCGAACACACCCCGTTACCGAAATACCTGGTGTTCGACCAATAATACCATCAATTGATAATACATATTTCAGTTTTGGAGGCAAACTACAAGTTTTCGCAGTATAAGGAAAAGAAAACTATTGAAACACTAAAGGGAACGTTTATTTTCACCATTTACCATGAAAATAAATGTCTCAATTAATGCAGTAGGTTGCGTTGTGTAGGGAATAATGCTGCCGTTTGCACGGCAAAACTGGCATCTTGCAGTTGGGGGTGGCCAGTTTAAGCACGGACAAGCGAGGTGGCACAGTGATAAGACACGGGACTCACATTCGCGAGGACGCCGGTTCGAACCCGCCTGCCGCGGTGGAATGACCGAGCGCTCTAAGGCGCCTTGCTGCGGAGCGCGCGGGTGCTCCCCGTCGGAGATTCGAGGCTTACCTCGGGCATGGGTGTGTGTGTTGTCCTTGGCAAAAGTAAGTCTAGCGACTGATAACCACTGTAGTTAAGTCCAATAGATTAACAAGCATTTGAACAGTTGTTTGAACAAACCCGCCTCCTGTGATTCTGATTTAGGTTTTCCGCGATTTCCTTAAATCACTCCAAGCAAATGCCGGGATGGTTCCTTTCGAAGGACACAGCCGATTTCCTTTCGAGTCCTTAGCAAAACTCTATCCAAGCGCGTGCTCCGTCTCTATTGAGCACGTTGTCTACGGGACGTTAAACCATAAGCTTCCTTTCCTAATTCTTTTTTTGCACAAACAGATGTCCCAGTGAAAATATCAATTTTTCATCTGGAACAATTCTTCTAACGATGCATATTTTTCGAATAATATAACTTCCAAGTTAAAACAACCTCTCTGTACCATAGATCCTTTAATGGCTGAAAAAAAAAGAACTCCAATCCTCTTGACAAAAATAGTAATGTCTTTACTCATTCCAAAGTTTTGTAGCCATTCCATGTCTCTTGAAAACTGAAGTAGAATAATCTTCCACCAATTATCAAGTCGTACGTTTCTGCAATATGCGCATGGTCTTAATTGGTATAATAAAACAGGTACGACTGAATTTATTAACACGGACAGGATTTTTAAACATCTGTTCGCGTCTTTCTCCTTACACAAGGGTACATTTACTCCTTCTTAACCTCTTATTTGTTTGGGCGCGAAAACACTCAGCCCCCTCCCCCCCATACCAAAATCATGGCTTCGCTACTGTACGAAACTATTGATATATTTATTTCGTCGTACACATGACAAATGAACAGAGAGTTGGTGCCTTTCAGTCTACCATAAAACTAAATACCATGGTGCGATTCAAGTCAAAAACACACAAACATTTCACGAGCGTGGGAATATGAAAGGTTCAATGCTAAGAATGCCGAGCAATCATGTTTAAAAATCTTGACACTTTCTTCTAGCACAATGAAAATACTTACTGGTGTAAATTAAGGTGCTCCTCTTAACAAGAGTCTTGCTCTTTTAGGCTCTTTAGCAGACTGTACCGGACATCGGTATTTTATTACCTGTTACATCAACACTTTAATTGTTTCACGTGTTTTTCCAGAGCCTGCTTAGTTCTCTTTCTTGTATCCTTTTTCAACTATACTTGACGTCATGTCAAAACTATTATTTAAAAGTTGTATCTCTATTGTGAAATAATCTTAAATTATTGCGCAGATACTTCCAATTCTGGTATTTATAGGTAGATTAAAATATTTGTACTTGATTGGTGTTATGATTCAATAAATCCAAACCCATAAAAATAAGATAGAGGTGGATGACGTATCATCAAATTTGGAGAGCCGTTATTTTCAATCATGATTACGTTGTCTTTACCAAGCAGCACTACTTAAAAGTAGAGTGCGTTCAAGGAATAAATTAAAAGCACAAACAGAGAAATTGAGGATGTGACTGATACATCACTAATGCCAGGAATCAAACAGGAAAGCGGTGCAACGTATGTTTATACAAATCCGTTTGCATGACCGATATCGTCAATTTATGATGACAGTTACTGTAGAGATTTCATAACCTGGTACGGAAGAAATCTTCGTCGCCGGCCGCGGTGGCCGAGGGGACTAAGGCGCTTCAGTCACGGTCTGCACGACCACTACGGTCGGTGGTTCGTATCCCCCCCCTCGGGCATGGATATTTGTGCCGTCCTAGTTCGTAAGTAGTTCTTAAGTAGTTTGTACGTTTTGGGACTGATGAACCCCGTAGTTAAGACCCATAAGCTTACTAACATTTGAACATTTGATTTGAAATCTTCGTCACCGAAATATGGCTCAATGTTAATACTTCGTAATATAAATGTGTGGAACTGTCGGTGGTAGAGTGTATATGCAGCAATTTATATGCAGACCACAACTACTGCATTGCACCAACTTATTACTCACGTCAAACACGTTTCAGCAATAAAACTGCCTGATTAACACTTATTCCTTCAAGCCATCATCAAAATGAATTATATCTAGTGCGAAAACATTATTTATGGAAGGTCATTAATTTGATGCTATCTCATGTTCCAATTTATGACGGTGAAGTGGCATACCATTTAGACAAATAAGGTACTTCAATGCAAAATAATGAACTTTCAGCAATTTGTTGGTCTGGTCATTTTCCATAACATGTTTAAAATAAACGGCGTTTTGTGTGCAAGAAAACAAATTTAATTTATAAAACAAATAAAGTTAAATGTCAAACTGCTCTATAAAAAGTAAAGAAATGAATATTTTTGGAAGTGTAATGTGAAAGTTAGAAATCGAATGAACTGTTACACGGCAGAGAAATTTTACTATAATAAACGCGGAATGAAACTGACAACATTACGATTGATTTCAGGTCACGAGTGCCTCGAGTGGAAATTTTGTATACGCAGCACCAAACTGTGTAGTTATAAGAAAGAAGGCACTGTTATGAACAGGCACCATTCCAAAACTTGTAAATAATTACAACAGTGTAAAAAATCAAACGGATTTTTGTATTGTGAAGATGAGAAGCAAATGGGTATCTATCAACGTTAAGAGACACTGATAAACGAAATTACTTCAGTAGTTTTTGACTAACTGCAAACTTTTGGAAAGAGGGTGAAGTTGTTGGCTCATACACACGTTAAAGTATATCTGTCTTTTACTTTACTCATTACCTGTAACTTCGGAAACACACAACGGCGCATAATATAAAAACACACATCCATTCGCATCTGTCACGAACGTTCGACCGTTTCAACGTTGTCAAAGAGTACGACGAGTGATCACTCATATTCCATCATTTGTGGCCAAAGAGGAATCAGAAGCCAAGCTCTCCAGAATGTAAGTTCGTCTGCAAAATAACTCTGACAATACGTTCAGGTCGGCTCAATCATGCTCATTCCACAATTTACTATCCTCGCATCAACAGTGTAGTGTTTTGAGATTTTACTGGAAGATGGAGGGCATTTTCACTGTAAGACATTAAAAATAGGCAGAACTGAATTATATTCAGTCACACAATGCATACTGTATGAAACCAAATAGCTATGAAAATTGGGATCTCAAATGTCTGTTAGTAAAAATGGAGTGGAAGGAGAAGAAGAAGATTCTGAACTCATTTGTGAACCTTTTGACTTCGGCGATGCACACATTCTGTACCTTCACGATAAAAATGACAGGAACTCTGTAAAAATTTGCCTTCCAGCGTTACATGAGAAGTTAAGGAAACCTAAATCTTACAACTGTGCAACTTATGAAGCTCTTATTTTTACATTATTTTCGTTTTTTACGATGTCCATAGTTCCGTTGTTGTATCTCGGTAAGTCTTTAGGGTTTATCATTCTCCTACCTAAATGCAATATAAAATGTATACAAAAGAAATGCCTGAGAATAAATATATAGAGTTTGCGGCACTTCTTGCGTGCTTGATTGCATCGTTCTGCAATAAGTGAGGCACTGGAGTTTTCACTTCAATTTATTTTTCACTTGGGAATCTCTCTCTCTCTCTCTCTCTCTCTCTCTCTCTCTCTCTCTCTCTCTCTCTCTCTCTCTTAAGTAATTTCTGTCCTCTAAGTCGAATTACAGAATCCAGGAACTTTTATCTTTTGAACAGTAGAAGTAAGTCTGTACATTCATGTAACAAGTGTTCCCTGTTTTCGAATTAAGCAAAATTGTTTCACATACGTTTCGTATCATTTTCTTCGCTATCTTTAAAACCTCTTTTTCAATTGGAAATTTTGTTGAAATAATACCGTCACGTAACATTACCTAGGACATACAAGACGATAATTTTTGAAATAATTATTTTTGAGTTCTACATTTATTGTATTCATTTCATCAGTAAAATAAAATCTAAAATTCTTATGCACTTCCTTAACATTTATTTTCCAGTGGTTATAAATATACAAAAAATTCGTCATTCGACACTTCAAGGAAAAACTTTGTTGCAAAGAACAGTTATGGTAAGGATTAACTTTCTAATGAAGACATAAATACCACGAGTTGCATTCAGAACCATCCTATTTTCCTCTCGTATTTTTTAAAGATGCACCGATCTTGGTATGATACCCATAAGAGAGATACAATGGCTTAAATAGTTTCTGAGGTGCCACTTCATTCACTGATAGTCTTACAACTTCCCTACGTATTTTTATATTTGATATCGATATTCCTTGATCTATAACTGCGATACTGTAATGAATTTACGCACCAAAGTCGTGATTTAGTACATGTGAAACCCCGAAACGTAAGTCGAACCCCTGGAGCGGACAAACGACTGCGTAGAACTTCCTTCCTGTGACCAGTCTATAAATATGAATTGTCGTGTACCGTAAAATAACGAACTAATCTAAAGTGTATTAGCGTCAGGAATAGGAGAATTATTTTAAAACAATATTTATAGCTCTTGATTTAGCATTTGGCATTTGGCTGATGTGTTTTAGCACCCTCCTTCCCCACACTACCAACTTCCTTGATTGTCACTTACATATATTTCATTCTCTGTCTTCGCCTACAATTTTTGACCTTTCCGGCTCCTTCCAATACCATGAAAGTTACTGACTGATAATCGTGTAAATGTCCTGTCAGTCTGTTCCTTCTTCTAGTAAGTGTGTTTTTTACGTGTTCATTTCTAAAAAGAATGCTGCGGATGACCTTGTTATTTCTTATCAGTTGACTTATTTTTAGAAGCGTATTCTTCTGTACCACAGCATCTAAAACGCTTCATTTATTTTATTTTCTGGTTTACTCAAAATCCATATAATTTCCTGCATAACTATCTAATGTTCTTAACAAGTCGATTCATCTATTCTGTTACGCCTTGGTCATCAATATGTCGTCAGACTAAATAGTAAAACGCGAGGAAAATTTCTCCTCTAGTTATATATAATCGTCGAAAGAAGATATTTTTTTATTTTCTTCTGGCAATGTAAAATCTATGATTCTTAGGTTATTAATGTTGAAAGTTATATTGTGTTCACGGAACGAATTAAAAAATAAGAACAATGTTCTTAAGTGTCATATACAATTTTTGTCCATGTATTATGTAATGCTTCTAAATATGAGCGTTTATGACGTGATAGGCAACATTAAAAGAAAATCGGTTTTGGTTGAAATTAGAAATAGAACAAAATAACCTTAACTTTGAAAATGAATATACAGAATGAGATGAACATAATTTGAGGATATTTTTCCATTTAGAAAGCAAAGAGAAGATATAACGGACAGTGTTGGTATTTCAATTGGAGCAATCTGTGTTTTGGCTCCTGATTAGCCGTTACTGGTGTTAAAAATGGATGGTACAACAGTTTCGTAAATCTGTAAGATTTTTATGGTATCTCCTTTGAGCTCCTTGCTTAATCACTAACAGTTTTAGTAATCAGTACTTAAGGCGGCGTAGAACGTCAACTTTTTCCAAATGAGAAGCCGAACCTTAATTGCCGATTCGGATTCTACGCCAAAGAAGTGTTTTGGGTTTATGCGAGACACTTTTTCATTCGTGGGACATGGTACAGTGATAGTCGAGGTTTTATGATTGTAGGTATTAGGAACCTATCCACTGTGATCTTATATTAAATGTGATATGAAATTGTACACATTGTTCCAAACAGTTAATATTTTTCTTATATTACGCTGGTAGACGAAAGAATATATTTATTAATTACTACAGACCTGTTTCGTCGCGATACCAATAGTCAGGTTATCTGTGAAAAGTACATAGGGTGGTATAACATTCCAATTTTTAACGGGATTCAATTAACCCAAAACAAAAATAAAGTTTGCTAACGTACATCAGGTGGTCTTGATTCCTGTAAACGCAATGTATTTATGTTATGGGTCAAAATTATACCGTTTAAAATAGTATAACAACATTTGTACTTTTTACAGACAGTCACGATTGCGATCGCGTCGAAACAGGCCTCTAGTAATTAATATATAATATATTCATACAGCAGCAGCTTTGGTCTACCAGTATAATAAGGCCCGTAAATGACAAAATGACGTAGCGGACCCGGATGGGGATAAAAGTTAATATCCCTGTTAAAAATATGAATTCAGAGTAAAAGTTTTACAGTCTGACATTTAAAAACGTTACATATAAGCTACAGCAGTGTAAAACACTTTTCTCGGTTATTTACGGTGAATACACGTCGTTGTTCCTGGGTCATACTAGAAGTATTTTATTAATCAGACATTGCAATGTCTAACCGTAGACATTACGTCAAGTGGTGAGAAAGAAGATGAGTAGGTTTAACTTTGGAGTGAGTCGGGGAGGGGGAGGGGCTGTGCTTAGGCGGTAACCAATTTTAGCACAGATTAAAAGATTGGACCTCCATTTGACTGTAAGGTATTTTATTTTCACAACCGGGATTTCGGATTTTAGGCCATTATCAAGTGTACAAATAGTGCACGTGGATGACCAAAATGTCAGTTTTTGTGTATATGGTTGCATATACATAAAGATGCAAGTTATCATTAAGTAAAGCGTAAAAGTAACAGAACATAAACATATTGAAGCAGAATGGAGCATTGCTCTAGTGCTCAATTTTGCTTCAATATGTATATGTTCCGTTACTTTGACGCTTTACTTAATGATAACTTGCATCTTTATGTATATGCAAGCACATATCGAAAAAATGACATTTTGGTCATCCACATATACCAAATAATTAGACTATTTGCACACTTGATAAGGTCCTCAAAGCCGAAATCCGGATTGCGAAAATAAAATACCTTACAGTCAAATGGCGGTCCAATCTTTTAATCAGCACTGTATGACTGTGGCTCAATATAACAAAATATTAAAAAAAAAAAAAAATAATTTTAGCACAGATGTCTCCTTTGAGAGCATTAACTTTTCATCTGGAATATGTTTTCGTACAGTGCATATTTATCGAGATATTTAGCTGATAGAATTTAAAACAAACACCCTGTATTAGGTTTTTAGTCAGCCAGTTAGATTTTTCTTTGCATCTAATGAAGATTAAATGTTAAATGGAAAAAAATTAACCATTTATATCTTTCCTGCAGTCCATATAAAATTACTTATTTCACACTGAGTAGCAGATTGTAATGCAAGTAACAACCTGAGAATAGAGTTTTGATTTAGATGTGGTAGAGAGTTTATAGGGTAAGGTGGTACAATTTCGATCATTTCGGAGAAATGTTGTTGTTACTGGAAATATGTTGAGAAAAGAAATAATTTTAACTATGGCACTTGTTCTTGGATGTTTAACGAATATGTAACACAAATATTAGACCATTAGAAAGGTTAGTGTAAACACAAAAAAAGGTTACAGAACTGTGAAAAATCGATCGAAAATGTACCACACTAGGTACAATTATGATCACTTCCTCGTAAAAACTTTATCACTGGCTTCTTCCACATAAAAAGCACTTGTTTCCTCGTGCAGCAACGCATACTTCGTAGTACCAAACATTACAATAACATAAAATTTGCAAGCTCGTGGAAACTAGAAAATTTATAAGAGCGCGTTCGACGAAGTTGCTGCACGTGCCTCTTAATAGAAAAAAATTTATATCTCCGTAGCGGAAAGTGGTGTATTCTTGAAAAAGACAGGAGGAGCTGTAGAAACCTGCTACACTACAACGCCACACAAAGTCAAGTGCTACCAACACTACGAGACAGACAAATTATGTTGATCGGAATTGTACCTATATCGAATTTGTACCACCTTACCCTATGTAGTGAATGTAAATTGTGGAAATCAAAATTCAGCTACCGAAATCGAATTTCTAGAATCGATGTTACAGTGCTCGCAAGGCCACAGAATCAGTACACTTAGTTTACGCAAAATTGTATTCGGGAGTTTATGTGAACGTAATGAGATTGGTGCTTACTGGTATAGTAATGAGTGAATAGAGGTGAATAAATGGATGGTGAGTGGTGAGGCGGCAGAGGGTTCGCTGGCCAGCTGTCGGCGCCACCCTCACTCGCAAACCGGCCGACCGTATTCAAGTGCGATGGGTTCCCATCTCACCCCACCTCGTGTTATCGACGCTCTGCCGTTCTTAATGTATATGAATGATTCAGGAGACAAATTGAGCAGCCCTCTCAGATTGCTTGCAGAAGCAACTGTCGTTTACCGTCTAGTAAAATCATCACAAGTTCGAAACCAGTTGCACAACTATACTGACCGTAAATAATAAAAACGTTGATTTCTCCAAAAGGTAAAAATGTCGGTTGGACGCTAAATCAATAGCTGTAAAGATTACGTATCAACACACAGAAAATTTTATGGGGATGGCTGCGGTTTCTGTATAAGCAGAACACCGAAGCGACTGCCTACAGCCGGCCGCGGTGACCGAAAAAAAAAAAAAAGAAACGGCAGAAGTTTATTTATTCGTAATTTTCATTAAAAAAAAAAAAAAAAAAAAAAAAAAAAGTCAGTTCATTCCCGTCGTGAGGCCATAATTGGGGAACTGAAATAGACAGAGAAAAGTCTCCTTTTCTGTTCTTTTTATGTACATGGCTGTCAATAATTAGCAAGCTGAACAGCAGCCTGCACGCTCTAGCCACCCCGCCCCCAGTTGGGGGAAAAGCAAATATCAGTAAAGGAAAACAAAATAATATCAGAAAACTGGAATAATAGCACTGATATTAAAAAGCGCGTATCTCACGCGAAACAAAAACTTTATTTTTATAAAACAAAAGTAGTAAGAGAATGATTCTTAGAAGACAAAAATCATAGGACCATTTTAAAACACGTACCTTACACAAAAGGTTACCAAAAACAAATATTCATTCTGCATGTATTTATACTTACAGAGAGAAAAATGCTACATGTTACACTAAAAACTACTTACATACATTTACTAGTTGTAGAAAAAAATTCGGCAGAGCTTACAGTATTAGCCAGCGTTACTTAAAGCTCTGGTACTTTCTCAACATAGCTACCAATACTGACTGTTGGTTGTTATGTCCTCATTCAGTTCAAAAGTTTGGATTGTGTTAATTTTGAGGCATGTTGCATTTAAGTGGAGCCAAACTAAAAATTATAGTTTTCCGGTACTGGCGGACTGCTTTAGACACTGCCCAAGCCGGCCGCGGTAGCCGAGGGGACTGAGGCGCTCCAGTCACGGTCTGCTCGGCCACTACGGTCGGCTGTTCGAATCCCCCCTCGTTAGTACGAGGCGCGTCTAGAAAGTAAGTTCCGTTTGGTAATAAAATGAAATTGTACACAGATACAGGAGAAGTTTTTATTGCACAAAATTCTACAACTCTTACACTACTTTTCCACATAACTGCCGAAATTTTGTAGGCACTTGTCATAGCGCGCCACAAGTCTTTTGCATGCACCCTTCATGGAAGGTTGCCGCCTGTGTAGTCAACCATGTGGTAACAGCTCTTTATCATCAATGAAGTGTTGACCACCAAGGACAGATTTTAGGTGTAAGAAGAGATGAAAGTCGCTAGGAGAGAGGTCCGAGTTGTATGGAGGATGATCAAACAGGTCCCATTGAAATTTCCGTAAGACTTGTTTGGACACATTCGGTGTGTGAGGTCAGGCATTATCGTGAAAAAAAAAAAAATCTTTTGACAGTAATTCTCTTCTTACACCTAAAATCTGTACTTGGTGGACAACACTTCAATGATGATTACGAGCTGAAAGAACACGTTACCACATGGTTGAATACACAGGCGGCAACATTATATGAAAAAGGCACACAAAACCTTGTGCCAAGCTATGACAATTGCCTACAAAATTTCGGAAGCTATGTAGAAAAGTAGTTTAACAGTTGTAGATTTTTGTACAATCAATATTTTTTCTGTTTCTGTACCCGTTCATTTTATATAACCAAACGGAACTTACTTTCTGGACGCGCCTCGTATTAGCTAGTTTGTAAGTACTTTGTAAGTTCAGGGACTGATGACCACGTAGTTAAGTCCCATAAGCTATACAAACATTTGAACATTTTGACTCCCTACACAATGATTTTCATATATCTTCTGAAGTATTTCTGCCCGATAGGATAAACAGAGGACTTCGAGAAAGCGGCAGCTGACTTAGAATATTGGCGAAATAGCGGCGAGAGTATCAACGGATTGTAAACCTAAGGGACCACACTGCTATAGTCATCGGCCACTAGACTTGTTGTTGTGGTCTCGTTTGATACGGTTCTCCACCCTACTCTATCCTGAGCAAGCCTCTTTAGATCCGCATAAAAACGGCAACCTACATCCATTTCTGCTTACTGTATTCATCTCTTGGTCTCCCTCTGCGATTTTTACCCCACACACTTTCCTCCAACGCTAAATTCACGATTCCTTAATGTCTAAGTATGTGTCCTACCAATCGAGCCCTTATTTTAGTCAAGGTATGCTAGAAATTCCTTTTTTGACCAATTATGTTCAGTAGCTCCTCATTAGTTATGCGATCTACCCACCTAATCTACAGCATTCTTCTGCAGCACTACATTTCAAAAGCCTCTATACCCTTCTTGTCTGCACTGTCTATCGTACATGTTTCACTCCCATATAAGGGAAAACTCCACACAGATGCCTTCATAAAGGACTCACTAACTACTAAAACCTCGGATGGGAGCGGCTACGCAATCTGTGACACGGCGCCTCAGACCGCGCGGCCGTTCCCGCGTGGCTCACACTGATTGAGCTGGCAATTATAACGAAGGCGTTTTTCGTGGCGGCGAAATCTGTTGACGAAATTTTATTTACAAACTTTCACTTATGAATGCGAATGTATTTTTTCCTAGAAATAGTAACAAAACTCCGAGCTACCACAGAAACATTCAGTTCTTCGTTTTCGTGCGTCCTATTTATGAATGGAACGGTCGGCAAACAGTCTGAAAGGGATTCTGTAAATCCTCTTCCAAACAATTAAGGGGGAATTGGAGAGCAGATATCTACACGTAGAATTATGCGCTCAGTAGATAGCAATATATTAATGTTAACACCAATTAAAACGACAGTAATTCATATGTTTATTTTTGATTTTGGCACTGAAATACGCACGTTGCCAAAAAGATAAAATAAAAAGGGAAACCGACTTCTGTGCAAGTAGTTTCTTCAAAATCACAAGAAGGCATAAAGTCTACGTATAAAATAGGGATCATTTTGGCACGTTTGTTAATAA
The DNA here is from genome assembly GCA_026315105.1 of Locusta migratoria. Lineage (NCBI taxonomy): Eukaryota > Metazoa > Arthropoda > Insecta > Orthoptera > Acrididae > Locusta > Locusta migratoria. The sequence goes on along the minus strand of CM048755.1, from coordinate 73,842,746 downwards.
GTTCAACGTTAACCACAAATATTTATTTATTTTAATTCACATAAAATACGCGTAGTGTAGGCTGTTGTCATCATTAGTTGAGGATGAAATACAGATAGTAGATATGCAGAAAAAACCAACGATTTCATACCATAACGACGTCAAATATTTCATAAACTGTGTGTCTTAGTTTGCACATTGTTATTCTGATGGGCTAAAGTTATGTTTAATATGTATATTCATACATCATACATATTAGGAGCAATGTAGGAACGCGTGAAGCAATATTCATATCACAACGTATCTTAGAAGATAGATTCAGGAAAGGTAAGCCTACATATATAGCTTTCGTAGATCTGGAGAAAGCTTTTTACAATATTTATTGGAATACATTCTTTCAAATTCTGAAGTCAGCTGGGGTATAATATACGGAATGAAAAATTATTTACTACTTGTAAGGAAACCAGATAGCAGCGACAACAGTCGAAGGGCATGAAAGGGAAGCATTGGTTGGGAAGGGAGTAACACAGGGTTGTAGCCTTTCCCCAGTACTATTCAATTTGTACATTGAGCAAGGAAAGCAAGGAGAAATTTGGAGAAGGAATTAAACTTCTGAGTGAAGAAATAAAAACTCTGCGTTTTGATGGTCACATTATAATTCTGTCAGAGACAGCAAAGGACCTGGAAGAGCAGTTGAACGGAACGATATAGAGGCACATTTAAAAGAGGAACAACAAGGCTTTCGACCTGGAAGATCAACCATAGATGCCATATTCACAGCCAGACAGATTGTAGAAAAGAAATGGAATTTTGAGGAAGACATGGTAGTTGCATTCATAGATATAAAAAAAGGCTTATGACACTGTTAAAAGAGAACAGATATAGCAAGGTTTGAATAGAATTAAATTGTCAAAAGAAATGCAACTGAGAATCAGAAACACGTACAAAAAGTGCCTTAACGTGTAACGAGTGATGGCAAAAAATCAGAATTGTTCGTAACACACAAAGGGATTCGGCGGGAAAGTGTTCTCTCACCAGTGCTTTTTAATACAGTGATGGACATCATAAGGACAGTTCGCCAAGAAGCAATGGCAGCTGATATGAAAACCATAGCATATGCTGATGATGTGAAGATTTGGGAGGAAAATGACCAGAAATTGGAAGAACAAATTAACACTTGGCAGAAAGTAATTGAAGAAGCAGGTATGGAGATAAGTTTAACAAAAAGTGAAGTAATGAAAATAACCAGGAAAAAAAATGAAGGTTGTAACTTGCAAATCAGAAGTTATTAAAGAAGTAGATACCTTCAAATATCTAGGAAGTAAAATAACTGTAAAAGGGGACATAAAGGATGAAATTTCAGAGAGACTACAAAACTCTTCAAAATTTCAGAATGAAACTTTCACTCTGCAGCGGAGTGTGCGCTGATATGAAACTTCCTGGCAGGTTAAAATTGTGTGCCGGAACCGGGACTCGAACCTGTGACCTTGCCCGCGAAAGGCAAAGGTCCCAGGTTCGAGTCCCGGTTCCGGCACACAATTTTAATCTTCAAAATTTTATTATTGTGTATCTGACATAAAAAGAAATTAGAAAATACCTGCAGAATAAGAAATTATGATGTACAAGTCATATTATCTGACAATTTTGACTCACGGATCGGAATGTTGGACTTGGACAAAGAAAGATCTGTGCAGGATACAAGCAACATAAAAGCGATTTCTACGAGCAAACCTTAGCAAGACAAAAAGGGACAAGATAAGAAATGAAACAGTAGGAAGCACTCTACGCCTCAAGCCCATGAAAGAAATTATAGAGTGTAATAGACTTAAGTGGTTTGGCCACATTAAGAGAATGGGAGCTGAAAGACTTCCAAGAATAGCCCTAGATTGAACGGAACCCGGACGAAGACCAGTTGAAAGACCGCGAACAAGATGGAGAAACCAAGTGAATGATGATGTGAACCGAAGAGGATTGCAGTGGGAGGAGGTGTTCAATGGCAGGTTGTGGGAGAACAGAGAAGCGTGGAAGAGGCTCTCTCAACGACCTGCATAAAAGCGGAAACGTTGCCGGACACTGTCTTGAAAGGTGGGTGTAAGATGAACATTAATAAGAGCAAAACAAGGTAATGGAATGTAGTCTAAGAAAACAGGCGATGCTGAAGGAATTAGATTAGGTAACTAGACAATAAAGGTTGTAAATGAGTTTTGTTACTTGGATAGTAAAATAACATACGATGGTCACAGTACAGTGGATATGAAATGCATAATGGTAATGGAAAGAAATGTGTGCACACTATAAATACATGCTTTAAAAAGAAAAATAATCAAGTAAAACTTACCTTCGTAAGCAGGTCACCTGATGTAATAACTTGATGCATTCACTTGATTACAAAAGGCAAACTAATGATCATGTCGATGTTGACATATAGTGGTTAGTTTATGCAACAAAACGCAGTTGTACCATGTACAAACAATGGGATTTCGAGGCTATTACTGAAATGTAAAAAATAAAATAAAAAATTAAAAAGAAGACCTGTAATGGATCCATTGGACCAGAGAGAGGTAATAGCCTAGCGACAGTTAACTTAAGTTCTGTGTATTTTTTCTTCCTGAAGCACGTCAGAATTTGATAGATTGAAAACGGGAAAAAATATAAAATGAACTTTGTCAAATTTTATACTCTGTTATTTACAGCTTAGAGGTACAATTAACTCTGGACTAAAACATAAACGATGTCGTTGGAAACGTATTGTACATGTGAAAGCAAATTTGTATATTAAATATAAATGACATGATATATGCTAGAGTAAATAGTGAAATGACTAAGAATATGTCCGTGATGTGCTACCAAATGCTGTCATAAGGCAATAACAATGCGTTCATACAACAGTCACGTGGAATTGTGCGCTGTTGTTAACGCCGTTCACAGACATGGCCGCAACTACGATTACAACGACACTACATTAAATTTTCTGTATAAGTTGAATCATCCCAGATTTCGATAAACAAACAACTGATAATAGCAAATGGAATACTGCAATAGGTTTAATTAGGATGCATGTTCTTGCTGACAGCGTACAGACATATTTGGAGTTAAAGTGAAGCGTAATAAGGCAACATGCTATGGTGAAATCTCGGTGTGTCTAGTCCAACGCCGGTATGGTCTATAAAACTTACCAATTAGTATTAGTATTCGATTAGTTGCGGCTAGAAAATTATTATTACAGTCTCACCACAGTCTCAAAAAGTCGAGAGTAGGAGAGGCTTTCAGTAAGATTTCAGGTTATTCTCATATGTACTTCCCTTCGTCGCTTCCTTAAAATCTTAGCAGGCAATAAAATATGCTGTAAATGAAACAAGTAGTTCTCTGACAAAAAAATTTTCTTTCATGTTCTTCAATGAAATGTACAACAATTTCCAGAATTGTGTATAATGTGATTTTCTTTCGTATTTTCAGATGATCTGATCAACAGAATCAACGTTTCTACAGAACATTGAGTTCTAGTTTGTATGTGTTTTAATTTTCATTTCCTACAAATATAAGAAATCACGTATCTTCTGTAATCAACTGAGTATTTTATATTTTTCGACAATACACTAAGCTGTTACTGAGAAAAAGACTGGTAACCAGCTTTCCCTGAGGTATAATGTCTTGTTCCTTTATTTTTTATTTAATTTTCCCATTAGCTTATTCAACCCCCTGTGGAGACAAGGTCTAAGGTACGTGGCCATATAATGTGTCATTAAAGACGCAAGTAAAAGTTAATGACACAAGATAATTTAGACAACAAACAGTAAGTCACAGTGCAAGGATCAAATCCACGAGAAACTGCAGTACAGAATAAACGGAGTGTGCTACAAGTAGGCCTACGGTTCCTGGAAAGAAAATACTATCGGTTAACAACATATATACACATAGGACGGCTATGAGAATTACGAACTGGTATTTATTGGATTACTGAGAGATATTTTTCATGACTCCCAAGAAGCACGTTGTGTTCAGAATGGAGGGGGTGTACAAATTTTCAAGCTTTCACAAGCTATTGTTAACATGGAATGCAAACTGTGTGTGTAAAGACAGTGCAAAAACAGTCACTGCTCTATCGCATGTCGAATCCTTCACTGTTTGAAGATTATAACAGTGCTTATGATAGTTTCTCTCACTAGTAACTACATCTTTTCCGTTTCTTCCGTTTGAGCTGTACTAACATGCTCAGATTCTTCACATGCAAGAGTTCGCTTAGGATATTATAGGTTATTAATATGAGATGCCTACCATCTCAACAACACCGTGATATTAATACAGCTGTCTTTTATTGAGCTGATATAAATTTTTTGGTTGTTAATATGATTACGACACGTGCAATTTTTTTTTTTTACATATCCTATCAAAACATTTTTGTTGATAGTGGCTCCAATAGGTGAAAAGAGGGAATAATTTTAAGCTGTGGTGAATGTGAACGAGAAAGCAGTTACGGAACACAAATGCATCATGAGCCTCTATATTGTCGTTGATAGCGCAATTAAGCTGATAGAAAATGGGAGATAACATTTACCGTAATGAGCCTTCACGAAATATTTCATATAAAATGATTTCCAATCCATGGTGTAGATATAATTATGTACTTTTATTACGTATTTCTCTGAGATGGAATGAGCAAAAACAAAAGCCACTAAACGGTGGTCAGTTTATCATGCTTTCTACATGTGACAAGAGGATGCAACCATTTCTTTTGTTTTCGAGCAGGTCTTATTCGTATGATGTTTCGAAAAAAATAATACATTTTTCATCTTCAACTGAACTACTTGTTTATTTTTCACTAATGGTAAATTTAGGTGGTATTCAATTTTAAAACGGTATTTTGACATGCACGAGAACGAGCCACGATGCAGTCCAGCTAACAGTAATTATAAAACGTGCAAGGAAAGATGTATACCAGTGATTTAAAAAAAAAAAAAAAAAAAAAAAAAAAAAAAAAAAAAAAAAAAAAAAAAAAAACTTTAAAAGTATTAGCTCAGACAAATCTGCCCAGTAGGGCTCGACTATTATTAATTAAACTAGGACATTTACCTTTGGCAGGCAAGCGATCTACCGACGGTGGAGAGTTAGCCCGGGAAACGCAAAGGTCCCGTGTTCGAATCTCGATATGGCACACAGTTATAAAGTGCCAGAAAATTTCATATCAGCGTACAATCCGCTGCAGAGTTAAAACATCATTCTTTAGCTGATTAAACTTGTCATAGCTGCTGCAAGTCGCCTTGGACACAATAGCATCAGCAATAAAATGTACGTCGAGGCGTTGTTCTCATTCGGGCCAATACCCTTTCTGTGCTTTATCTATTTTATGAAATTTTGTATCTTAGGCGACGCTAACTATTTCTAAAGAACTGGTGTATTTCAATCTCCTAGTTTCACTACTGATGTGTGTTTAGCATTAAATCGACTTCAACCTAAAGCAATGGTTTGTTTATTGCACATACGTGTGTTAAAAAGATAATATTTAGTGTCTAATCTAGATATGCTTGTCGACAAGCTTCTCAGTACATTTATTACTTTATGTGGTGAACTATCAAAATCAGTCAGAACTCGACAAAAATATAATACTAGAAAGAGAAATAACTTCGTGACCTATCAGTCAGCCCTAGTGCGGGATATTAACGAGTAAGGTACTGAGCTATAAAGTCTTTGACCACTTGAAGCCAACCCTATAAACATACCTGCTTGACTGGTACTTCTTCTACATAGGAAAATGTCTGAATGTGTAATACTGTAATTTGTTTTAGATAGTTGCGTGTGACTGATTGCATAGTATTAATAACCACATGTAAAGAAGAATAAAAATAGTATGTTCTCACATTGCTCTCTCTGAAAGTGTCATAATTTTAATCAAACTAACTCCTTCGACAACACAGTAATGTATCTTAACTTTGATCCATGGAATATACAGATTACTGACTAACAAATCATTTGATTTCTCTTTCTTGAAGGGACGTAAAAGTCGCCTGCGAAGCTGGGAGCTGTTCCCCATACATGTATAACCCTGTTTCGAACATTTATTTAATTTTGTTTAATGCTTATACCAATTAAATAGCATTAATTAAATTACAGCTCTGCATTTTAGCTCCAATTTATTTTTCTTACTTACATATTTCTGTCATTCTTATTTCCATTTTCTAGATGTTACAATGAAAATAATTTCTGTCTCTCTGTACTCGAAACCCACTTCCTAAAACTTTCACACATTGTTTGAGACTCATATTATTGCAGACCGTCTGTTCATCAGCGAATGTTGCGAAGCCATTCATGTTCCGTCTTAATCCATCCTGGAGTATTATGAAAGGCATGGAATCAGAGTGTATTCGGAGTGTATTGTAGAGTGACATGGAATATTCTGTAGCAGAAATATGCTTATAGATTTTCTTTGCCTCAGGAATTGTTACAATAAACTCCTGTGGTTTAAATCAGGAAACGTTTGCTCACGGAGAAGCATTGTTTACATTCTGTGGACTTCAAAGAAGCATGGAACTAATTTATGAATTTTTCGTGCTCAGTGTTATGAACTACAGCCAAAGTGCCTGAAAGAACTACAACATATTTCAAAGAGCATGGAAAAAAGGGAACAGCATCGATCCGTATATAACATAAAGACCATATGCTTAGTCCTTTTCAAATAACTTTATGTTATACAAAAGAGGAGACAATATTTTCGAAAATAACCTTTATTTATCACACCGAGAATAAGACAAACATTGTACATAGTTATGTTAAGCGTACACCTTTCTAATTTGGTGCTTTTACAGAGACAATTTTATAATTTGTTCCTTCACAGTTTCAGTTAACAGACCAACAATAAGTGAAACATGTGCAGAAATAAACAAAATAGGGTTTTTAAATATTAGTAAACACTTGATGAAAAACATAATAGATGAAGAAACAGTTAATACTCCAAACACAATTACAGTCTCGTAAACAAATCCAGTAAGCGTAAAAGTTCTTTATATGAAAATATATTGTCTACAACAACGTTCGCGCAGATGCAAGAATTCTGCTCAGGATCAGAAATTTTAGAAAGCATGTTACACACTTATGAAGCACATTCCTCTATACTTCTTTATTTAATATAATATTCACTTCTCGTATATATGTATACATATATAGATATATATTATTCTGTTCAGCGAAGCAATGTCTAAAATATAGTTGCGCTTTCTTGCACAAACAACATAAAGTACATTCTACTTCTAGTTTTGATATTCTGTATAACAAGGTACATATACATATCTATTATATAGTTGCTTAAGAACATTATACTTTTGTATCTGTTATATACGATCAGGCTAAATATTTTCTACAATTTTCTTTTTTTAACAAAATTTACACAAAACTAAAACCTTTAGCAGATTATCTTACATGGATATGCCTTAGTATAGGATATGTTCTAATTAGCACACACATACATTTAGCACATCATATAGGTACTATCTCTGTTTTCCTTTAAAGGGAGTGAGAAATTCAACCATCAATATAGCAATGTTTACAGCAACATTTAATATATTTTATCAAGAGGGAGACTGCTTCAGTAAAATAACATAGCGAGCACAGACGTCTATCCGACATATTCTAGTTACATCGTGACCTCGGCACAACACGAATGAAAAACTCATTTCAAATTACCACTTGATGACGCAATTCTTCACGAAGTTAAGTTCAAAAACCTACAGTTTTCTCATTACTTTTGAAGTATCAACGTAGCAAATCGTCTATTTTGCAGTGAAGACACTGCAATGAAACGTTCCTCTAAACATTGAATATGGTATCATTTTCAGGAATAAGAACCGATGACATTAGATATTTCCCAAGAATAAATAACAGCTCCATACGTAACACAACAATGAAAGACGATGTGATCAATAGCAGAAAATTCATCATAGAAATACAAACTTCCTTTTCGTTTGACGTCACCTGTGTTTACATGGCTCTACCAAACTTTCGTGGAAAAATTATTACTTCGGACTTGCTAAGATTTGTGTTATTACACTAATGCTATTTTAAGATATATATCTGGAACATACTACGCATTCCATGTAATACCACAAGAAAAATAAATGATAGCGAATAGTAATTAGTACGAATAGCGAATATAAAATATGCAACAGGAAAACTAATTTTTATGCTTATGACAACATATTGCGTGTCTGGCTATTCGAATAGTTTTCACTCTGGTACATGCGACTATTCATTGCAAGCGCAGAATTTTGATTTAAAATATCTATGAAAAAGTAACGTTTCTTGTAGAAACGTTTATGATCATGTGTAAAATTATTAGTGCGAACGTAATTTCAATAAATAGGGAATGAGCAATACTCCTTTTCAATATATAAAACTCAGCTGATTTAAAAAAGCCATTCTCTGTAGACAAACTGATAACAAATGAGGGCGATAAGTGTTTGTGATATCTGGCAACCTTCAGAAGGGATCACGAAACGAGTTGACATAGTCACTCCTGAAACTAAAACGAATTTTCAATACCTATTTCTCGAGCTTCTCTAAAATTCCTCTTCTATAAACAAAGTATTCAACAACATCTGTTTTCGTTTCACTCATAAGCACAATGCCCTCACCTGTAGTTATGATGTGAATTTATAGTATAACACACAAACAAAACGTTTAAGAGGAAAGTCATAGATTATCATTTCAAAACCCAGTATATTCCTTTAGCCCATAACATCTACATTTGTCAAAATTTCTCAAATTTTGTGCTTGCGAATAGTAAATTGCATTTTATTGCCCAAAATTCCATGGAATTTCTTAATTAAAATTAAATTCAAGGTACGGACGTCTACAGTAGGAGGAAGGGTAAGATATCCATAAGAAACAAGTTTAGTGCATGTGTCTTCCTTAGAGCTAGTCAATAACAACATAGTCCGCAACAGACACTCAAATATTTTAAAAATTTTACATGTTGTGTGTATTAACCAAGGTTGTTCCTGCCAAATCAAAAGAGATCATATGTCGTAAAAACTATGACATATCAAACACCGATTTTTATATAGAAACTGAAAGATGAGCGCGCAAGAAGAAATTATCTGTGCACTTTGCCATGATTTTGAGTTGCTTTTCGATTTCAAGAACTAAATTTATGACCGCAATCACCAGCACAATGATTAGGGATTGTGCGTTGCACTCCAACAACAGTACAAACACACCCTTGACACCATTATAGAATCAGCCTAAAGAATTCGAAAATAGTAATTATACATTGTTATTTTCTACTACGTTAGGCAAATACAGAAAGCTAACATCATTGGCTTTAAGATAAAGTACACGTTATGAGGAATTTTCCCCCACATTTGTGGCTAAATGACCCCTTTTAACGTTGGCAGAACATTCCAGTGTGTTACTGTAAGGCGATAACAGCAATTGTTGCCAGACGGGGCAAATCAGAGTTTAGAATTTGCGTAAAAATGGAATCCCTTCTCAAATAATTTTGGAACGTATTTAGTCACTTAACACCGTATGGCGGAGATCATTATAGACCTAAACAAAATTATGTAGATGTTTGCTCAAGTGTTCAGATTACGTAACTGAATTTGGTACAATTTAGCGGATAACTGTTGCGTGATTTTGCACCAGAGACATTTGAATAAAGTAATGCTGTTGGAGTTAAATCTACTTCAGTACGGTAGAGAAATTTCATATTCTGCAGATTTTATGTTATCCAGCAAAACTCTTTCTGTAATTATAGAAACAACACGAAATCTGCAAAAGATCAAATTTCGCGGTAGTTACGAAGGGTGTTAGCGGTATCTCGGCATAATATGTGCACTACTTCTAAGGGACGTAGTAAACACCTGTTGAATTAAGGCAGTTAACAACTAGTTAATAAATTACTCACTTGTACACAAAATAGTATTATTAATCAAGAGAACTGAATGAACGGAATCATAGTGCATCAGAGAGTCCTCCTTCCTTAGACGACCTTTGCGTGATTTGTGATATTTGTGTTAAATTGGCCAGACAGCTGGTAGCAACATAGCGAGATGCTACTAATAAGAAACGCAGACAGTGACTATCGCAAGATGTCCGACATTCAGCTTCAATCCCATTATCAGTTTATCTAAACAAGTGCTTCAATTATACTGTATTTGCTTTGTAACGCAATTGATGTGAGACGTAAAACAAAAAGGAAGAATTCAAATGCGAGGAATGAGAGGCAGTATAAAATTATATAGTTGAGGAACGTCGCTTAATAATGACATGCTAATATGGTGCACCACATGTGAAGATGGCGCAACTGACAAGCCACCTGCACACCCTTACATCGCGGATAACGTGTCAAATCTTTCCAGGAAACATACCGATTTTTCCTCGGAGACAATTTAGTGAAATGATACGTCCGTGAACTATGTGGCTCGTAGTCGCTGCCCCTTCTGATCACCACAGCGTGTCTGACGATGACATTCTACCATTACACAATATCATTTTATGCGTAGTCATCACCATTAAAACTACTTTTCTTACTGCACACTTACCAGATTGTTATAATAAAAAAATCATTGCCGGTAGATAAAATTAGTTTTTCAGTAAAAATTTATTTCGTTTAAATTTGTGTCCAGTATGAAAAATTATAAGTAAAGTTTCCGTAGAAATTAATTTACTTTAAAAATCTCAGTTTTCAAAAATAGCACTTTAGTTCGTTCATCTTTTTTTTTTTCAAAGCAATTACTCCACATAAAAATGTTAGAATAACACCTGATTGTACTATCAGTCTCGTTCTACTACGACACGAGACGGCACAAACTTCTACTCGCTAGCACAAGTTTAGTAGCAATTGCATTTCTCCCTACTTGCTTTGCAGCGTGATGTTACCTGCCAAACTTCGCAAATCATAACAAATATTTTTTTTAAACGTGGACTATACGTACTGTCATAGTACTTACGAATACACTTGTTCATTTGCCGCGTACAACCAAACTATTAAAAATTATGGAGACAGGCAGGCATACTGCTGGATGTGGGGACCGGTACTCCCGTCAGGAAATAACGAAGCGCTGTGGGAAGTACACGTATTCATTTTATCAAAATGCCAAACTAATTCCGGTTAAACGCAGCGAATAAGAAATACTGAGGTAGTAAATATTTTCTGCTACTTATCTGATCGGGTTTCGTCGTCGAAAGCTGTGATTGTGAACTGTGTTATATGCATGACATCATACGTTTGTATAATGTACGTGACTATAGATCTGTGCATGTTCACGTGAAATCACAATTTTATAAATGCAGTGCCTGGTATATGAGAAGCCTTTGTACAAAATATCGTTTATTGGAATGTTTATGGAGTATGAGATCTCGAAAAAGAACATCAAGAAAATATTTTTCTCCGTTTTCTATATTTGGACGAGTCTTTAAAATTTTGGTGTTTCTCGATAGAACAAATATAAATTTGCCCACACAAGCCGCATAATACAGAATACGGTATATGTTTCTTTATTTTGTTCCAAACAATTAGGATGTCTTATTTTTAAGCGTATAGTTTCTCACGTCTGGTACACATTACTTATGTCATAGTCGTATTATACTAACAAACAATTTTTGTATTGTCTTGTACAAATACACAAGGAGTTGATATCCTCAATCCAAAGATATGTATTGATAGCCGCATTGGTAGGATTTCGGAACCTCCTTTTTTTCTTCAATTTATAGTTATTACGTTATGGATCAATTGTGTAACAAGTTTTGCGACATCTTGTTATAGTAACAATCATTGTTGTTTTGGAACATTATGTTTGCACTTTTTAACGAGTAACCTGCAGAGTCTGCACCAAGTATTCACTCAAATAAAAAATAAATAAAATTAAAAAAAAAAAAACTTAAGTGCAAGATATATCGGCTGTGAAAATACAGAGGGAAGCTTACTGGTTTCGGAAATTAGATTTGGTAAAGAAATAGGGTTCTGACAATTTTCATGCAACTAGCGTATCATTCACAGCGCAAGAATTCCTGCTTGCACCTCTAAGTTGACTTGCTTCCCCCTGTAGCTTGATCTCTGAAGTTGGATATGTCTTTATAATTTTTAATGCAGCTGTACTTTTCCAGTGGAGACCTCAGCAACATTTCTAATCTAACACTTGTATTATTTGTAACATAGCAAAAGTTTCATATGCCGAGTTTGACAAGTTCAGTGTAACATAATGTTTGAAAGTCGTACTGTAGAGTAAAAGTTATTCTTCCTAAAACATTTCATTCCCCGCCCACGACAATTGACCCACACTGCGGTAAAAGAACAGACCGCCGCAAGTCAAAAAATCCTTTGAAATGGATCTTTTGAAGAATGTAGTAAACTTTGGTCCCACATTGTGGATCACCGGAATATTAAAATATGTTATGTGTGGGTACAGGGAAAGCTTTTCCTTTCTATCATAGTCATTTCTGCTGATTATACTGCAGCGTATTGGTAGCTTGAGACAGGTGCTCAGATTTGTCAGTGTTGAGTGTGGGTGTTTTCGGATTACGTTCAATATATTGCTTTCCGAATATCGTACCAACTGACAATGCAAAATGTTGTACGAATCATATGGTCAGCATTATGTTTACACCAGAAAAAGCGAAGGACGGAAAAATGAAACCAGAAACATTCCGGTATCGTGGGACGCTGTTACATGCTGTTACATCAAGTGACAGTCAAGTTTTCTCAAGAAAACAACTAGAAATTACTTTCCTTCTTTCTATCAATACGTTTGTTCAGAAATACCTATACAGTTAGTTTTTATAGCGTTAACACTGTACTTTTAACAGTGATCGCCAATTACAACGTTAATGAAGACTTTTCGTTTGAGTAGGTATTGCCTAATAGCAAAATAACAAAAGCATGCATGATAATCTTCCGTTTTTCGCATTCAAACTTTAAAAAGCATTTGTAGATATGTACCGTCCTGAATTTGGCAATCATCATGCAATCTACGGTATATTTCCCATACGGCGATAAAATATTTCGCTACTAAAGTAGGCGCTACCAATCTGCTTGTAACCAATGGGTTATTAAGAGCAAAATTTCCAGTTAAAATGCATTACGGCTATTAGTGCCTGTGCAATAGCTATTAATAATCAGAGTTGCTTTGGGAACAACATAGTCAATGACAGGGTAAAATTTCACTATTCATCAATGAAGGTGATGTTGATCAATTATCGCACATGATATACAGTTGCTCATCTCAAGCGACAATACCACGTTAGAACACTAATCGTTGTAGCTTTAAAGGGTTAACGTTCGCGGGGTTATCCAAAGATTTCTCGTCTTCAGCGTGTATGCTATAGTGGCTACTGAAGAGAGTTAAATATTTTTCTTCCAAATATTGTGTTCTGAACACGCAGAAGAAGGCACAAAAACTAAGTGTTGACTACTATATACTTGTTCTGCAATAGGATTTATGACTGTCGCTTGGTCAGTACTAATAAAGCGTATAATTTAAGAACGTTTTGAATTTGATGTTATAAGGTAAACACCATTCACTCGTCACCACACTTGTTTTAAATGGAATCTGACTGGCAAAATAAACTCCTTTAGTTTTCCCCTGCTATTCTTAATGGGTAGCTCTGTGTGAAATAAGTCGTAAAGTTTATAAGGATTTCGCATTCAACTGAAACGTTGACAGAACCTATTAGCACTTTTGAAAGACTGCCAACGAAACTCTTAAATTAAACACTTTAATCATGTTTTTCTGCTGTGAAGAATGTACTGAAATTTTATTCCCCAGTGCAGACCGGCGCCTTATAATTCTTTAATACTTTGGCAGGACGTCTCATCGCCCCTCTCCCTCCCGCTTTCTCCCTATTTCCTTTTGGTCGTCACTTAATCTAATAACGTTAACAGTAAACCGACGCAAAGTCTGCTATCGTTTGCTAAAAAGAAAAAAAACATAAAGAACGGTGTGCATTAATGCATTAATTTGAATATGGACGTGTATCTTGCAATGATACCAAGCTTAGCTTCTGTAACGGTTGAGAGTACACTTCACCTCGTCGCGAGATACGTAGGTCGGTTTTTTAGGTTAGTGAGTATGTTTTCCTCGCGTCCTACCACATTAAACGTCACTATAGAAGGGCTGATAGTTTCACTGTTCTATCTGTAAACATTTCCTACGGGTCTTTCCCTGTTTTCACCAGAAACTAGCGTCTTGTGATGACGTATGTCCAATGTCGATCGCTTGTGTTTTGTTTGTTCCCTCAATCTTGTTTGAATTTTGTACTTTGACGGTATGAAATACAATCCAAACGCTGATATTTCTTTGGTCCAGAAATTTAACCTCGTTTAGTTAGCAGACCGTTCAGAGTTGCCGATAGACCTGTAGATTCCAAATTTTTTTTGGCAAGTGTTAGCTCCTGTTAATATGCCTCAGACCCGTCACTTTATTCTTTATTGGAGATAAAAGTCGAGTTGTTTAGTGTTACACTACTTCTCACAACAATTATAAATCACTAGTACATTGTTCCGTAAGTCTTTCTCTATATTATACAGAATATTACAGCCTGCAAACTGACAGAGATACAAAAAACCAAGCTTCCATCAAAGTAGGAGGAACTATGATTAATTTTCTTCATGACATTGTACAAGAATTATGGCTCACCAAGAAATCTCAAAATTTTTCATAAAGGTGGCACAAATAAAACTAATGTTTCGGCCTGCTTAAAGAAAGAAAGGACGGAACAAATTTCCTGCGACTGTTGCTGAAGGTTTTAAACATTGGCTTAGTTTAGACCAAAAATTACTTTGTACAAAATTGGAAGGATTAAGTCTGACAGTACTTAATTATCTGTATAATTATAGTTCCTTCTAAGCCCTTAGTTAAAAATTTTGTAGGGCTGTTTTATCTGAACAGGATTGTGTTCTAAAGCAACTGTAAAACGATTTCCAAAGAATCACCTGTCTCTTTACATAAACATCAGTTAGACGTTATATCCTTTAAAATTGTTTTTCACTTAGTGACTGACAAACTTGAGGAGTAATGATGAAAGTTACTTAACGCTGTGAGCACACAATCTCCCTTGAACAGAAAGACAGCTGTAAAGGTATTTCTTATTATCAGTATCACTCACTTGTATATAAATATTGAAAGTTCAATTTTTTATGATTTGTAAAATATTATCTACCCTCATATATGCAATGGTAAATTATGTCTTACTTTAACACAACAAGAAGAGTATCATATTTACACCAATGTCTTTAGACGTTTTATCTTAAATGTGCACAATATTTCTCTGAATGTGAACATTATGTATGTTCACATTGCTGAGCATTGCAGGTAACTATAGTGACATACACTGACCACACCTGTTGTCAGGGAGTGTCAGTTCTACAACATCAAATATAAATTACTGTTAATAGCAACCAAACTTATGCCACACGTTTGTGTGCAGAAGGCTGGTATATATATATATATATATGTATATATATTTATATATTTATTTCCAAACAATAAAGTGAATGCTTTAAAGAAATGCCTACTTTTCTACATGTAAAATCGTAAAAGCAACATTCATATCCTGCATGATAAAAACTTGTCCTTAGCAGAATTAAGAAAGAAGATAGGAAGTAATGAATCAACTTAATTCCTTTGGCAATATTTCCACAGACACCAGTATTAATTTTCACTGTATTTATGTTAATATGAGGTAATGAGCAAATAGAGCCATATCTGTACGCCAAAATAATTGCACAGTTTATACAGACGTGAACCAGTACCATATACAAAGAGTCCATGACTGTAAAGGAGATTTGTCGAACAAATTGAATGAATTTATGACCAGATTACTTTATTACCCATTTCACTGCTTCTTTTAAATGATTGCAATGGTAATGCACAATGAGTGCAAGGAGCAAGCAGTGTCTATAGAATGCATTTCAAGGAATGAAAGAGAATGTACACGTTCAAAGATATGCTGTCGACTGCAGCAACATTTTACAGAAGAAAAGCTCTGACGATATCTTTCAGTACGAACGCTTGCGAGATAACGCGGATATTCTACTGCATCGGAATACCGATATAGTGGTACAGTTCAGCAAACAATTTCAAGTGTATCAGTACACGAAGGCAGTAGTGTAAGGTTTCACAACGATTTGTATCGAAAAATAATTCTCTCGGAGAAATTACTTTATCAGTCAGATCTCACTGCTTGCTTAATGGGTGGTAATTGGTCCGTAGCTGACGAGAGATTACTGAACCGGTATGCACGCAAATACTTAAAATTGTGGAACAGAAATAGTCCCGACCTCAAAAGTTGCAGAAATTACTATCTGCGACGAAAGAGTGTCGCCGACTCGAAAGCGCCGCCGACCGAGAAACTGCGGCAAATTATTACGGGAGAGCACGTACGGAGTCGTACGGAAAAGAGAATCGAGTCGTAAATAGTGTGCAGACGAGTCCGGCGAGAGTAACGGGACAGTATAATCTGCACCCGTCCGAAGAGGGACAGTCGACCACCGAGAGCCGGCCTCCGCCCGGAAGTCGGCAGCCGAAAGTGCAGAGTTCGCACCGCTACGTCGAAGTGAAAGTGGCACCGACTCGGTGCAGTGAGCTGTGCAACAGAAAAGAGCGGAAACGAAAGGGAGGCCAGAGAAGAGCGGGCGGTTACTTGAAGCGCAGGACGTGCGGGCAGGCGAGCCAGCGGCACACTGCGAGCAGCAGCGAGGCGGCCGCCACCGCCGCCGCCAGCGACCACACCACCACCAGGTGCGCGACGGCGAACGCGTACAGCGAGCGCGCGCACCACCGGTTCGGCTCGAACAGCGTCGGCTCGTACTCGGGCCACATGACGTGCAGCGTCCAGTAGTTGCCGAAGGCGAACCACAGCGCCAGGAAGAACGCCAGCGCGGCGTGCGCAAGGCGCGAGCCGGCCGACGACGCGACGCTGGCGACCCCGTGGCGAGCCTCGAGCCGCTCGTAGCGGCGGGAGCGAACCTGCCACCACAGCAGCCATCCCGTGTACACGAGCCCCAGCACGCCGCCCACCACCATGTACATCGGCAGGTGCGGCTCGCGCGGGCAGTCGCGCAGGTACTGCACACCTGCAACAACACACGTCGCGCTCTCACACACTCCGGTTCGTTCCTGCCAAAGTAAGGGAAGGGGTATTCGATGGCAATGAGAAATCCGTTCAATATAAAAAATCAAATACTGAACACTTTCGACAGCTGAGGACGAGGTCATAAACTTTCGTGGTTTTTACTCATTTTTTAGAATATCTCAGCTGTTACATAGTCTGATTTGGATCAGGATTACAAATATGACACTCAAAAAATTTTAGCACATTCTATTTTTCCTAAAAAAAGGTGGGACACATACGTCCCACTGATCGTTTCTGGCACCGATTTACCTAAGACTTTTTAAAATAATTTCGTAAGTTCTCCTGTCATAGGGTCTAAACAAGTACATGATTCAAAAATATGTAATGCACACCAAAAAGAAAAAAAAAAAAAACAAAAAAAAAAAAAAAACGAGAGAGAGCTGTCTCGCAGCTTCTATAATAGAAAATTCAGATAATAGTAAACCACATACCGTGTTTTATTAGCGCTAAAATTTACAGAAAAACTCGTTTTCTTTGAAATATGAGTACTATAATATCGCAACATAAAGGCACTATAGGGCTACACAGTGGTCACTGGGACACATGCGTCCCACTAATTGTAAATTCACTGAAAAAAAACTTTTGAAGTAAAATGAGTTTTAGAAAGCGTAATTGTTGTTTGTAAGCTTCTAAGAAACATAAAATAGCAAATATACTTACTTCGGACATTTTCGGTAGCGATAAAACTACGAAAACCGATTCAAGGCACAATAAACTATGGTTACGGCGCGAAAATTCACGCGGCAGCCCATATAAACAGTCACAGCCTCCTACACTGTAAGAATTTCAGTGCCTCGATTTTTTTCCGCCTTCTGAAGGGCCACCAACAGATGGCAGCACTATGCAGAATTATGTAACTCGCCACCTTGTGGTACAAATGAGGTCCGAAGTTAGTGGGACGTATATGTCCCAACAACCACGAAAGGGTTAAAACATCCTTTAGATCAGTGTTTTTCAACCCGCGGGTCGCGACACCCCGGGGGGGGGGGGGGGGGGGATCGCAAAGTCTCGTACGGGGGGTGTCGCCGTCGCTGGACACGGTACTTGCGTCGTAAATTAAGTAGGAGTTCACTAATATAAAACGTTTGTCTAAGTGAAATATATTTAATGTTAAAATTACAGAAGCAAAAGGAAGAGGATTGAATTCCTTTCCTTCGAGACAACGTAGCTTTGCTACGGTTAATGAGGAGGGGAGAGGTCCTCGGAATATTTTTATTTGGAGAGGGTCGACAAAATATATTTACTTCGAAGGGGTCGCCAGTATATTTTTACGTGGAAGAGTGTCGCATATTCGAAGAGGTTGAAAACACTGCTTTAGATAGTACCACATTTTATGCACCGCCTTTACCTCACTGCTATAGTGGTATGCATGTAAGAATGCAAGTTATGGGGCAATTAAAAGTTGCAATGAGACATTTACTATGTGGTACTTGAGTCACAACATAATTCTGCTTTGTGTGTCTGTAGTGTGCCCTTCAGGATTCATGTACAACATTAACATTGATTTTTCATATTATTTTAGGTATGGTGAAGGTACTTAGCCACTGTAGCACTCATTCTTTATGGCATAAAGAAAACACAACAACTATTACATTAAGAAGCAGCACCTATAGTTTTATGACAATAAACATTGTTCAATCAAGAGTCACAACCACAAACAATGTGTCAAAACTAGCATGTAAACATTGTTGTCAGTTACTGTATTAAGTGATAGTTGGAGTGTGTCATGTGGAAAAGAAACAAAGAACATGCTACCAACACCACGAAATATTCGCCATCTATCTGCATACACAAGACATCACATGGGCTCTTCATTACTTGCACACCACTATAAAACATTGTAACACATATGTTAGTAACCCTAATAATTGTTACAAATATTTGGACATAGTTGAAAGTCTCTCAAGAATGGAGCACAACTGGTTGGTCATCGTGAAACTAATTTTCGACAGTGTAAAGCCCCACTTAGTCCTAGGATTTTTATCCGTCATTTTTCACTTCCTTCACTTTGGTAATGTTGTTGCTGTGAAATATACGGATCTGCAGCGTGGTTTAGAATACAAAATACTGTAGGTCTCCCTATAAGTGACTGGGTAAGTTAGTTCAAAGGTCAGAGGAAGGCAATGGCATACAACCTTCAAACAGGACCATGCTTAGTAAAGCACTGTTGTGTTAAAATCAGTCTTCAAGTTGTAGATTACTTTACCTGTTACCTTTAATGTGTCTTCATCATCAAGTTACTCACAGTGACTAATCAACGCCCGATACACCTTCAAGCAATGTATTCGCCAGAAAAACTCATGAACTCACATTATTTGGAAATTTCCAGCAGGAGCATACTTTGTAACAAAAACCTCTGTACGCTACTTCCATGCCGAGGCAGCTGTGTGTTTGTAGCTTTTCCCAGAGATTTCGATGCTTGCAGGTCTCTCAGGCATGCAGCCAAATTGATTGGTCCTTGTTAGTAACCTGATGGCGATGGCCCGTTAAAGATAAAAGGTAAAGCAACCGACAATCCAGAGATTGGCTTGAACACTGGAGTGCTTTACTAGGCATGGTCCTGTTTCGAGCTGGTATGCCGTTGCCTTCCTCTGACCTTTGAACTAATTTATCGATCGAGTTATGAGGATGTGAATTCCGAACTGCAGAGCAACTCGGCATATTTCACAACATTAGCAGACATGATGGAAGTCAAAAGAGACAGATAAAAATCTAATAACTAAGTGCAGGTTTACGTTTTTGAAAATTTGATTTACAATGACCAATCAACCCAGCCTCATGCCTGAAGGACGTTCAAATATTTCTAAATATTTTTTTATAATTATTAGGGTTACTAACATATTTCCTACAATGTTTGATTGTGCTGTGCATGTAAGGAAGACTCCGTGTGAAGCTTTCTGCACAGAGATAGATGGAGAATATTTTATGGTATCGGTAGTGTTCCTTTCCACATTACGCACTTCAGCCATCACTTATCATAGTAACCAACTACAATCGCGTGCGCGCCGTTTTTATTCACTGTTTGTGGTTCTGACTTTTCCTAGAACAACTTATTTTATCGGAAGAGTATAGCTGTTAGTACTTAACGAAAATCTTGTTGTGTTTGCTTTATGCCACGTAGAATGAATGATACAGTAGCTGCATACCTTCACGATACTTAAAATAATATGAAACTCAATGTTCTACATGAACTCTGAAGAGCACGTTAAAAACATCCGTAGTACAGTGACGCTACGACTTGGGCATCAACGTGGCACATTGCTCATTACAAGTTTTCGTATCCCCATCACTTGCATTCTTAAGTGCATACCACTATAGTAGTGAAGAAAGGGTGTTACACAAAACATGGATCCACGTAAAGGATGTTTTAACAATCTCATCCTCATACCTTGCTTTTCATTACTCAATTCTGCCTTCCAGAAATTAAAAAAAAAAAAAAAAAAATAACAGGAATATAAGGTGATATTTTATAAAGAGATAATATAAGAAATGTGATGTACCAGAAATTACTTTATTAACAAGCGAAATTTGATAACGATATAAAAATGTAAAAGAATGCAAATTTCACAAAGA
The DNA here is from genome assembly GCA_026315105.1 of Locusta migratoria. Taxonomy (NCBI): domain Eukaryota; kingdom Metazoa; phylum Arthropoda; class Insecta; order Orthoptera; family Acrididae; genus Locusta; species Locusta migratoria. The sequence continues at coordinate 73,822,073 of CM048755.1, read as the reverse complement.
GTCAGAATCATAGGATATTGGGATACATTAATTATAATGTTTATTACCTTGAAAGGAAAGAGAACCATGGCTTCCAGTTTTATTTCTGTGTCTAAAATAGCAATGGCAATATGAAAATCCACCCCGTATAACCTCAGTTACCAAATACGTTATTGTGTCAGGTTTACGTGGCCAATATTGAACATAAACTTCTCTACGAAAGGCATCTAATCAAAATGTTCAAATGTTTGTAATTCTGTGGAAACAAACTACTCTGGCCAAAGGTTCCTAGTCTTACAAACTACTTAAACTAACTTATACTGAGGACAACACACACACACACACACACACACACACATCACGCCCGAAGGAAGACTCGAACCTCCGACGCGAGAGATCGCGAGATCGGCAATATGACGCTCCAGACCGCACTGCCATGCGGCAGGCATGTAGTCCTGGTGACTTAAGCAGGTGTGAGGAAAACTAAGGTCATAGGTATCATCTCTGTGAAACCTATTAAAAATTCCGAGTTTCATGTCAGAATGACTGCACAATTTAGGGAAGATGTGAAACCATCTGTCATCGCACTGTTTGAAGCTGGCACTGCTTGAAGATCAGAAAATTACTGACGCAGCATACGGGATATTTCATGCTGTGACGTCATAACGGCCCAATCGATGTTTGAAAGTGTCTGTACATACCAAATGTTGCAACACGTTCTAAGCCGAATAAGATGGTAGAAGGAGGTCAACTCTTCTTGAAGCGATGAGCGTGGATTTGATCTGATCCATGAGACTTCCATATCCTGAGATTTAAGACGAAGCAGTTTCGCTTTCAAAAGCGGAAATTCTGTAATCCTCAAGGGAGCTTACTGAGAGCTATCATAAACATCTCGTAAAATGTTATGGTGGAACTCGCGGGTTTCTCTCGGCCTTCCTGCGCCGAATAGCATTAGCGGCGTTCGCGTCAGCAGTTTTGCATTCCTTATTCATTACGCCGTAAGGGAGGCATATTGTCCTTCGGAATGAATATCGCGAGCCCACACGTCATTAATAACAACGCCAAGAGAAGAATATTTTGAATGTCATATAGGCCTCATCCGAGAGGAACGATAGAGCAGCACCAGCTATTTCATTACATTTAAGGTCCTGGCTACGGAGCACTGGTCGGCGACGCTTCCATCGCCAATATTTGCCCACTTGATAAATCGGAGATGTAAAACCAGTCTAAGCCTGCTACGGCAGGACACTTTAAAATACATATACTTAACAAGGGTAGGATATATGCAGGTCCATGCATCACTGCAGTGGGCTCACAGTCTTCAATTCCCAGCTGTGCTTTAAGTTGGCGACCTCGCCCACGGGACGTAACACACAATTAAATCCATCCCATCAGAATACTCTGAGAATTGTTTCGAAATAAAAATACAACCCCCCCTTTTTTTTCTTTTTGTACAACCGCGAGACGTCCGCAGAGTGGCCATATTTGTAAGGTGTATAAAGAAGAATTTGGGTAAGATCGTAAAAGATACAGACTGTGCCCCGGACATTTTCGAGTACGGTATTTTGATCCTAGTAATTGGGGTACCCTCCCTATAAAATAATGAAGTTCCAGTAGACTCTTCAACTGTCACATTAAAAACGTTGACATTCAGGGAGAGATAAATGATGAAAAAATTATTCAAATGTTTGTGTATCTACGTGACGAAATTACGGTGGTCATCAGTCCCTAGGCTTGAAAACTACTTAAACTAGCTTAAATTAACCTAAGAACAACACACACACACACACACACACACACACACACACACACACACACACCCCTGTCCGAGAGAGGACTCGAACCTCCGGCGGGAGCGGCTTAGCGGTTCCTGACACGGCGCTTGGAATCGCTCAGACATTAAATGTTCAAATGTTCGTATATCTATCGGACTAAATTGCGTGGTCATCCGTCCGTAGCTTACAAACTACTTAAACCTAGGTAAACTAACCTACGGACAAACACACACACCCATGCCCCAGGGAGGACTCGAACCTACAGGGCGAGCAACCGCTCGCTCCGCAGCGAGACGCTGTAGACCGCTCGGCTACTCCACCGCGGCGCTCGGACATTACAACGCGGCTAAACATACTACTTGCCTTAGCACGACATAGGTATTTAAACCGCATATAGATTGATGCACAGTTGCAAAACGTAGTTCAGAATCTATTATTTTAATATTCAAGATAATATCTGTAATTTCTGCATCTAGAGAAATCAAAGAAGTCTAGAACAAGGGTTGGCATCAGTATTGATCATCGTAATCTATGATGGAATCTAAAGAAAAATCAGAGTATGGGGTTTATACACTTATCTCGGAATGTTTAATATTGTTTCTGTATTTTATTTGTAGAATTTTTTTTATTTACACAGTGGTCGAAATCTAGACCTGTGAATAAATAATATTTACGAGTGATTGCGGAAAACATTTTCTACAAATCAAATTAACAGTCGTTGAGCACAAGTGCCACCGTGGAGTCAAGTCTGCCTTCTGTATTTGCTTGATGCTACATGTTCCGGTTGAAAATGTTGTTTACTACAGCTTCACGGAAACCTAGCCTTGGCATACGGCAACGTATGAGGATAATGTGTAACATCCATTGAGGGTGGAAAAACTCTGTGCCTCACCCAACTGAATGTAACCGACGTGGATCTGAGTGGCTGATTACTGCTGCAGCAGAGAGTTGAACAATATAAACTGCGGCCAGACTTTCCTGCATTTCAGTGCTGCCCATTAAGACCTGTTACAAAGTTTCCTCAGGACGGGGCAGGGGGGGGGGGGTGAGTAACGAGCATCTAAACAATGTGTCGATTCAGCTGTTGTCGGAAGGTCAGTTACGACGATATGGGACGCTATAACAACCATACTCTCAAGCGTTTATGTTTAGATTGGGTTATAATTGCCATCGGTGTGGCATCTAAATTTGTGATTTAATGACGCGATAGCAGCGAAAATATTTCACGAGAGTGGTTAACGAAAGGCTCCCGTCGTTCCTTAGTAAGTTGGGAAGACGTGACATCCGTCTGTAGTAAAGCAAGGTCTGCTAAATTAAACTTACGAAGCTGTTCATAATTTCTCTTTAAAACTACCGTACAACGGGGGCTAGGAGGTGTCCACTTTTATGAAAGAGAAAACATGGCACACCTATTTAGGTGATATGAACACGGTTTCAACATACCTGTAGGTGAGACAGAAGATTCCGTTTAACGCTATTTCCAACGAACGATTTTCACTATAATACTGCAATTGATGTGGGCGGACCAGAATTCTCTGCGTGTATTCCATATTTCCCAATAAGAGAGCAATATTTCCTCAATGAAAATGTCATAAAAATTGAGGTGGAAGATTAGAAAGTCTGACATTATTGTATTCCACGTCGGCGTTAGAAAGAAGAACCATACTAGTAATATAGTCACGACAGACGAATGAAACTTGGCAATCATGACTTGAAAATATTGTATGTGGATCTAGAAACGTGATAAATCTATATCTATAAAAATCGATGTGTTTACGAATACATGTATGTTCTCTATAGACTACTGGATGAATTTTGATGAAATCTTCAGAGTAGCCCAGCTGGTGGTCCTATGATGTTTCGTAGCGTTCGAATCAAGATATTTGTTGATTTGATTCGTAACAAGGAATTTGGAACTTGTGACGGCAGTGCCGCGGTGGAGTAGCCGAGCGGTCTAAGGCGTCTCGCTGCGGAGCAGTCGTGTCCCGAGAGCCAACCGTAGCGGCACCAAAGGTCACGGAAGCGACGCTAGCGCTCCAAGCGGCAACACTGTAGTAACAGACGAACGTCGGGATACAAAAGGAGAACTTGCTGTTTTTAATGCTGTTATTACCCAGTCACTAAATGTAGAAGTGAATTTTGCAGTACAGTGAGCAAATTCAATTGAATGTGTGGTGTCGCACAAGTATAAAGTGCGCGCCACCTACTTTCGCCGCGCGCCGCCATGCACGCACGGCGCGGCGTTCTTACGTCAGCCACGAGCGCCCTCTGCTGCTATCCCGCTCGTGGCCTCCACTGAACGACATCGTTCACTTGGGACTGAGATAGGAACCAGTCAACACTTCGGAATCAGATAGGCACCAGTGAAGCCTTGGCTTTCGGATAGGCACTAGGCAGGCCTCTAGCTCAACTATGTATCAGCATTCTGCAGTACTGAGCTGTGTAAACGTTAAGTATTGTATAAAATTCTGTGCAATATATATCTCGTTCTAATTTACTCTATTGTTTCTAGTTTCTGCTGTCCCACTGGCTGCTCACCTTCGTATCTGCACAAGCGTGCCTCCTTTATTCCTGTGTCGGTATCTTCCTACTCGGCCACCGACACCTACGACGGAAACGAGACACAAAAGCGGCGACGAGGTTGGGACACAAAAGAATGTGCTTGGCGAAAAAGTGAAATACAAATCAGTCTACACAGTAATGGATGAAGAACAAGTCGTCAGTTATCCTACTGAATTCACTCGGAAAGCCAACGTACATATTAACATTTAAGGTTGGAATACCGGTACCCCACCCGCTCCTTTCGCCACCGAGACCTGTCCTAACTCTCCATGACCGTCACCTACTCAAATTCCTGGAACAGATACGCGTCCTCTACGTTTCCCGAAAGACAGAATGCCAACGCCCTCTGGTCTCCCACCTCCTATTGCTTCCCGTGCCTCTGCCACGCCGTTACCCAGTTATCCCTCCCTCCCTCCACCATCATACTATCTACATCCTTTCCGAGGGTAACTTCTGTCAGCTTCCCCTCCTGGATGGGAGAAGTAAATTATTGTCGAAATTTGTCCTGTTATGATATATGGTTCTTCAACTGGTCGTTTCCAATTCATGTTAGTAAACAAATTACGATTACTATAATTCAGAATATAATTTGATTTATTGAGTAAAATTGATTTCCTCGGAACTTTGTTTTATTGTAGAATGGTATAAGTATTAAAATTGTAATTGATGTTACTAATGCAATAACTCCACCTAATTTATTAGGGATTTATCGTAAAATTGCGTAGGCAAATAGGAAATATCATTCTGGTTGAATGTGGATTGGTGTCACTAATGGGTTAGCTGGCACGAAATTGTCTGGATCTCCTAGTATATAAGGATCAATTAAGCATAATATAATTAATATTATTATTAAAATGATAAATGTAATTATATCCTTGTAAGTAAAGTATGGATGGAATGGAATTTTATCAATGTTTCTATTCAATCCAATTGGATTGTTAGATCCTGTTTGGTGAAGGAAGAATTGCTATAACAATAAATGGTAATACGAAATGGAATGTGTAGAATCGATTTAGTGTTGCGTTATCTACTGCAAATCCTCCTCATACTCATTGAACGATATCTGTTCCAATATAAGGAATTGCTGATAATAAATTTGTAATTACTGTTGCTCCTCAAAATGATATTTGTCCTCATGGTAAAACATATCCTATAAATGCTGTTGCTATTACTAAAAATAGAATGATTGTTCCTGTTATTCAGGTATTTATGTATATATATATGATCCATAATAAATTCCTCGTCCTACATGTAAATATATGCAGATGAAGAATACAGATGCTCCATTTGCGTGTAATGTTCGAATTAATCATCCATTGTTAACGTCTCGACAAATGTGAACTACTCTTGAGAATGCTATTTCAATATTTGGAGTATAATGTATAGTTAGGAATAGCCCTGTAATAATTTGAATTATTAAGCATATTCCTAATAATGATCCAAGGTTTCATCATATTGAAATATTTGTTGGTGCTGGTAAATCAATTAATGAATTATTAATAATTTTAATTATTACTGTCTCAACGTCTATCCTTGCTTCCCCATATGTTAGCGTCCCCCTCTCTCCCTTCCTTTCCCTTCCCCTGGAGTCCTTACACCCTCCCGCATCGCCACCCCTTCCCTATCCCCTTTGCCACCTTTTAACAGTGCTCCGTCTAGCGTTGTGTCAGTACTGCTTCAAATGTTTGTAAAGTTATGGGCCCTAACTACAGTCGTTATGGGTCCTTAAACTTACAAACTACTTAAACTAACTCATCCTACGAACAACACAAACACCCGTGCCCGACGGAGGACTCGAACCTCCTACGCGGAACGGCCGCGCGCGCCGTAGCAGGGCGTCTCAGTGCGCACGGCTATTCCGCCGCGCCGCTTCCTTCGGGTGATTTCAAGATTTTAGCAACCACCGAATAGGCACAACAGTGTGTTGCCGTGTTTTTACTAGTGTCTCCGTCATCGTCGCCGTTTTCTGTGTACCTTCATTTTTTATCACCATTGTATTTAAAATTCTGTGTTTATTTTCGCACTTCTACGTTTTTATTCCTCATTGCCAAATTCATCTAACTTTCAGGCTGAAAAGTGGCGTACTAAGATGCTGACAGCGAGCATTTAAATAACAATAATGAAATTAATAAAAACAGTGATGCTTATTCACAACATAGACCGCACCAAAGTAGTCCAATGGAACCACATAGACCATAAAAAATTGAGCGCAAATCTAATGGAGGCAACAATCGTCAGTGTTAGATTTCCAAGGATTTACAGATCGAATTCAAGCGGCTACAGTTGCCTCTGCGTATTGCCTTTACAATTACCATCAGCATAGCGCAAGGCCAATCGTTGATCATTTTTGGCTTACAATTGGGCCGCGGTGGGGTAGCCGAGCGGTCTAAAGCGTCTCGCTGCGGAGCGCGCGGTTGCTCGCCGTGGAGGTTCGAGTCCTCCCTGGGGCATGGGTGTGTGTGTTTGTCCTTAGGTTAGTTTACCTAGGTTTAAGTAGTTTGTAAGCTACGGACTGATGACCAAGCAGTTTCGCCCGATAGGTTTACAAACATTTGAACATTTGCTTACAATTGGAATATACGTGCTTTTGTACAAAATGTGCAAATGTTAAAAAACTTCCTGTCAGATTAAAATTGTGTGCCGGAAACGGGAATTTTGAACTGTATAAAGTTGTGTTTTCTAGTACATTGTTTGGACCCTTTATAAATATAAGGTATTGCGTTGTCTAGTAGAATAATAAATATTTTTTTAAAAAAAGCTCTCGCTGCACTATGGTGAAAGCGTAAGTACTGAATTACCTAATCGCCCGACAGGCGAAGCAAGAATGACACGGAAATTCAAAAACAATTATAAGTACCGCGTCTTTCCTTTCGGACATGTCTGACAAAACAGACACCATGAACTGATTGGTAGTCACCTACAGTCTGCGATCAAAACTATCCAGAAAATAACATACGTTTTTCATGTTAGGTGCATTGTGCTGCCAGGTACTCCGTATCAGTGACCTGAGTAGTCATTAGACATCGTAAGAGAGCAGAATGGGGAAGCTCCGCAGAACTCACTTACTTCGAAAGTGTAAGGTGATTGGGTCTCACTTGTGTCAGAAGTCTGTACACGAGATTTCCACTCCTAAACATCCCTAGGTCCACTGTTTTTGATGTGATAGTGAAGTGGAAATGTAAAGGGACACGTACAGCACAGGCCGACCTCGTCTGTTGACTGACAGAGACCGCCAACAGTTGAAGAGGGTCTTACAGTGTGGTAGGCAGGCATCTATCCAGACCATCACACAGGAATTACAAACTGCTTTAGGATCCACTCCAACTACTATGACAGTGTGGAGTCGCACAAGTATATAGTGCGCGCCACCTACTTTCGCCGCGCGCTGCCATGCACGCACGGCGCGGCGTTATTACGACGTCAGCCACGAGCGCCCTCTGCTACAACTCCGCTCGTGGCCACCACTGAACGACATCGTTCACTTGGGACTGAGAGAGGAACCAGTTAACACTTCGGAATCAGATAGGCACCAGTGAAGACTTGGCTATCGGATAGGCACTAGGCAGGCCTCTAGCTCAACTATGTATCAGCATTCTGCAGTACTGAGCTATGTAAAAGTTAAGTATTGTATAAATTCTGTGCAATATATATCTCATGATAATTTACTCTAGTGTTTATAGTTTCTGCTGTCCCACTGGCTGCTCACCTCCGTACCTGCACAAGCGTGCTTCCTTTATTCCTGTGTCGGTCTTTCTACTCGGCCACCGACACCTCCGATGGAAACTAGACACAAAAGCGGCGACGATGCGGGGATACAAAAGACAGTTATGCGAGAGGTGAGAAAACTAGGATTTTATGTTCCAGAGGCTGCCCATAAGCCGCACATCACGCAGTCAGTGGCAAATGACGCCTCGCTTGATGTAAGGAGCGTAAACATTAGACGGCTGAACAGTGGAGAAACGTTGTATGGAGTGACGAATCACAGTACCTAATGTGACGATTAAATGGCAGGCTGTGGGAATCGCGAATGCCCGGTGAACGTCATCTACCAGAGTGTATATTGCCAACAGTAAAATTCGGAGGCAGTGGTATTGTTGTGTGGTCGTGTTTTTCATTGAGAGGGATTGCAACCTTTGTTGTTTTGTGTGGCTTTATCACAGCATAGGCCTACATTGATGTTTTAAGCACCTTCTTGCTTCCCACTATTGAAAAGAAATTCGTCGATGGCGACTGCATCTTTGAACACGATCGAGCACCTGTCCATGTTGTTGTTGTGGGGATGTTTTAGGGGGACAAAACTGCAAGGTCATCAGTTCCCCATTCCATCACTGGGCGTCACAAGAAACACCTGTCCATAATGCACGGCCTGTGGCGAAGTGGTTACACGACAATAACATCCCTGTAACAGACTGTCCTGCACAGAGTCCTGACTTGAGTCCTATACAACACCTTTGGGATGTTTCGGAACGCCGACTTCGTGCCAGCCCTCACCGACACCTCTCCACAGTGCAGCACTCCGTGAAGAATGGGCTGCCATTCCCCAAGAAAGCTTCCAGCACCTGCCTGAACGTATGCCTGCGAGAGTGGAAGCTGTCATCAAGGCTAAGGCCGGGCCAACACCATACTGAATTCTAGCATTACTGATGGAGGGTGCTACAAACTTGTAAGTCATTTTGAGCCACATGTCCAGATACTTTTGATCGCATAGTGTATCTTTACGTATAAAAATTAGTTGCTGTGCGTTAGTCTAGCTAAAACTCAGAACTGTTTTAACCGATTTCAATAATTCTTTTTTGTTATGTTTGCTATAATACAGAGGTGGTTAACAAAGAAACAGGAAAAACTCAAAGGAAGAGCCGATAAATCTAAAAACTCGAAATTGATAACTTTGTATAGGCATCGCCACTTCGGATTAGATTAGTTGCCATTTCGTTTATCCGATTATGATAAAATTTCTCACACTTGCCCTTCAAAACACGAGGAACGCCACTGCCTACATAACAATTCGTACAATGCATGGCGGAGCGTACTTCACAATAGACTCCGACAACACTCACCAGTTTTATTCCGAGTATGACGAAATGTTGCACACCTCACAAGAGGAAGGTCAATATCTAGATAAGATTGGAAGGAAGAAAGCTTAGGATTTAACGACATATGGACTGCGTGGTCATTAGAAACGGCTGTCACGCTCGGACTTTTGGTTCAGGGCCGCGGTGGAGTGGCCGAGCGTTCTAAGGCAACTTGCTGCGGAGCGCGCGGTTGCTCGCTGCCTGAGGGTCGGAAGTTCGAGTCCTCCCTCGGGCATGTGTGTGTTTGTGTTGTCCTTAGCATAAGTTAGTTTAAGCAGTTTGTAAGCCTATGGACTGCTAACCGCGGCAGTTAAGTCCTTTAGATTTACAAACATTTGAACATTTCTTTGAACTGGATTGGAAGGTAAATTGTTTGGAAAGACCGGTGTGTCCATACAAAAAATACCATAGAATGCCGTAGTGTGACAGTCTCGGGTATTACTAGAGAGCTTTGTGTGGAATATAGAAGAAATCGATAGATTTCACGTACACACTGTTACAATGATAACAAGTCGGTACAGTTCATAGGAAAGTCTCATCGAGATTCTCAGAGGGCATAAATAGAGTCTCTGGAAAACGCAATTTTGTTCTTGCGAAACACTGTAACTGTTGAGCAAATTTAGAGATTTGTTATTTTAGAGTAACTGCCACTAACATATTTCTCTCTTAAGGATAATGACAAGAAAGGGAATATACACTCATTTACCCTCACTCAAAATAAAAATAAATAAATATAAAACAATAATTTAAAAAAAAACTATTTAAATAGGACAGAAATTCTCTAACACTTTCACGAAGTAATGCTCGTCACACAGAGTGCAATACACTGGGTGGTCGGAAACAGTGCGGAAAACTTATGGAAATGTTTTGGGGTAGATTATTAAGAATAGAAATCGACAGGTGGTGTAGTGACTGCTCTTTCGTAGCCTCTATGTAATTGCATTTTTAATTATACTAAGGAAAGTGGTGAGAAGTGAAAATTTGTGCCGAACCAGGATTCGAACCCGTTTCACGCTTTGAACCAGCAGTCGCCTTTACTTCTTGTCTATTAAAGCACGCCTCCTGTCCACCCCGAACTGCCACAAGTTGCACTCTACGTAAGTATCGCCCCCATCGTCCATGTCCTCTTATTCTCGCCATTACAATACCCCTGTCATTAGCAATACCGCATCTGGAGTGAAGAAATGTAGTTGGGAATCGAAGTTGACGCAGCTAGGGCAGACTCAAGCGTGAACCTAAAGGTGTCAGTAGGCGTGCGCTATCTACACGCTTTCTTCTATTTCAAGCTTCAACTTCGATGCTAAATTTTTGGGATTGTAATTGACGTATTGCGATGCAACGAACGCTAGTCTTTGTATGATTTTTCATGCTGTTGATTTCATAAGAAATATTATGGGGTTTCCATTAATAAACGATATGTTCGAGTTCAAAGTAATATTTTTTTACGATTAAAAATGTCTCGTCGTATTCACTATTATAAATCCCTGCCGTACTTTTATGCCTGTGAATGTAGTTTTTCAAAACTTCTTCCGCCGCGCTGTTCTTGAATGGAATGCCAGATAAATCGTATGAAAGTGGTTCGATGAAACGTCTGCCACGTACTTAAGAGTGATTAACAGAGTATTCCAGGTACATGTAGATGAACATGTTACTGTTCGTGTGCTTGGTGTTTGTATGGTTTGTGCTTACGTAACCAAAGGATGGTGTCATTTATCGGTTAGTAAGGTCATCAGAGGATCAAAGGTAACGGTAAACTCATTTAGATAAGAAACCCGCACGGTAAAAAAAGTTGGCAATTGACCCTAAATAATGAAAAGTGTGAAGTCATTCATATGACCGCTAAAAGAAATCTGTTAAACTGCATTTCCATGATAAATCAGCCAAATCTACAGGCCGCCAATTTAACTAAATACCTAGGAGTAACAATTACGAACAACTTTAATTGAAAATATCACATAGAAAATGTTGTAGGGAAGGCGAACCAAAGGCTACATTTCATTGAGAGAACACTTAGAAGATGCAACAGTTCTATTAAAAAATTGCCTACACTAGACTTGTGCGTCCTATTTTGCAGTACTGCTGCGAATTGTGGGATTCCCATCAAGTGAGACTGACGGAAGGTATAGAGAAAGTTGAGAGAAGGGCAGCTCGTTTTGTATTATCGCGATATAGGGGGGAGAATGACACGAGCTGGGCTGGGAATCATTGAAAGAAAAGCGTTATTCGTTACAGAGAGATTTATTTGTGAAATTTCTTTCACCAACTTTCTCCTCTGAATGCGAACATTTGTTGTTAGCACGAACTTACATAGGAATCATAATAATGAAATAAATGAGATCGAGCCGGCCGCGGTGGCCGAGGAGACTGAGGCGCTCCAGTCACGGTCTGCACAGCCACTACGCTCGGGGGTTCGAATCCCCCCTCGGGCATGGATATTTGTGCCGTCCTAGTTCGTAAGTAGTTCATAAGTAGTTTGTAAGTTTAGGGACTGATGACCCCGTAGTTAAGTCCCATAGACTTTACAAACATTTGAACATTTTTAAATGAGATCGAATACGGAGAGATTCTGGTGTTCCTTTTTCCCGTGCGCTATTAGAGAATGGAACGGTTCGATAAACCCTCTTTCATGCACTTCAGTGTGACTTGCAGAGTATTTATGTAGATGTAGAAGAGAGCTGCTCAGATGATCTCCTAAATCGTTTATGAGGACAAGGCCACGGTGGAGTGGCCGAGCGTTCCAAGGCGCCTTGCTTCAGACGCACAGTTGCTCGCCGTCAGAGTTTCGAATCCTCCCTCAGGCATGGGCGTGTGTGTTGTCCTTAGCATAAGTTAGTTTAAGTATGTTGTTAGCCTAGGGACTAATAACCGCAGCAGTTAAGTCCCTTAGATTTACAAACATCTCAACACTTTATAAAGACACGAAACAGTAGGTACCCTGTAACACTTCCCTGGAAAACACCAGATATCACTTCCGTTTTACTTGATTACTTTCCGTACTGTGTCCTTTCCGACAGGAAATCGCGAATCCAATCGCACAGCTGTGGCGATATTTCATAAGCGCGCTTTTGATTAGAAGCAGATTGTGAGGCACACTTTCAAAAGCGGGGTCATCAGTCCCTAAACTTACAAACAACTTATGAACTACTTACGAACTAGGACGGCACAAATATCCATGCCCGAGGGGGGATTCGAACCCCCGACCGTAGTGGCCGTGCAAACCGTGACTGGAGCGCCTCAGTCTCCTCGGCCACCGCGGCCGGCGGTCATCAGTCCTTAAACTTACAAACTACTTATTAACTAACTAATACTAAGGACGGCACAAATATCCATGCCCGAGGGGGGATTCGAACACCCGACCGTAGTGTCCGTGCAGACCGTGACTGGAGCGCCTCATTCCCCTCGGCCAAGAAGCGCAGATCTACATCTAGACCTACATGGGGTCATTTGCAAAAGGCATCTAAGTGCCGGGTAGAGAGTTCATCGAACCATTTCATTCTCGAAAAGAGCACGTGAAGAAAGGACACGTAAATCTCTCCGTTCTATCTCTGAGGATCATGTTTCTCTTTGTAGGTGGAAAAAAAAGGTAAAGCAGTCAACAATCCGAAGATTGGTTTGAACACCACAGTGCTTTACTAGGCATGGTCCTGTTTGGAGGTGGTATGCCGTTGCCTTCCTCCGACCTTCGAACTGACTTACCCAGCCAGTTATACGGGGACCTACAGTTTAACGTGGGTTCCGAACCACGGTGCTACTCGGTATTTTTCACATGAGCAATACTGCCAGAGGTGAAAGAAGTGGAAAGTGACAGATAAAAATCCTAGGACCTGGCGGCACTCTACCACTGTGCAACCGAGGCGCACTGTAGGTGGATATCAAGAATATATTTTCGCATTTCAAGGTAAAGTCGAATATGGAATTTTCGTAAGTAGATCACGCCACAACAATAAACGCCGTTGTAGTAATGAGTCCCACTCCAACTTCTGTATCATTTCCGTGACACTCACTGGACTCGCATTCGGAAGGATGGTGGTTCAAATCCACCTCCGGCCATCCAGATTTCGGTTTTCCGTGATTTCCCTAAATGACTCCAGGCAAATGCCGGGATGGTTCCTTTGAAAGGGCACAGCCGATTTCCTTCCACATCCTTACCCAAACATCCGAGCGTATCTACATCTACATCTACATCGATACTCTGCAAATCACATTTAAGTGCCTGGCAGAGGGTTCATTAACCACCTTCATAACTTTTCTCTACCGTTCCATTCTCTAATAGCGCGCGGGAAGAAAGAACACCTAAATCGTTCCGTTTTCGATCTGATTTCTCTTATTTTATTGGGATGGTCATGTCTCCCTAAGTAGGTGGGTGCTAGCAAAATATTTTCACATTCAGAACTAAAAGTCGGTGATTGAAACTTCGCAAACAGATCACGCCGCAATGAATAACGTCTTTCTTTTAATGATTTCCACCCCAATTCGTGCAACATTTCCGTGACGCTTTCCCCCCCGTAACGTGATAAAACAAAACGAGCTGCCCTTCTCTGAACCTTCTCAATATCTTCCGTCAGTCCCACCTGGTGAGGGTCCCACAAGGGGCAACAGTACTCCAAGAGAGGACGCACAAGTGTGATGTAGGCAGTCTCTTTGGTGGAGCTGGTGCATCGTCTAAGCGTTCTGCCAATGAAACGTAACCTTTGGTTCGCCATCCCCACAATATTTTCTATGTGTTCTCTCCAGTCAAAGTTGTTCGTAATTGTAACACCTAGGTATTTGGTAGAATTTACGACCTTAAGGTTTGACTGATTTATCGCGTAATTGAAGTTCAGCGGATTTCTTTTAGTGGTCATGTGTATTACTTCACACTTTTCTTTATTTAGTGTCAATTGCCAATTTTCGCACCAAGTAGAAATTTTGTCTAAATCGCTTTGCAGTTGCTTTTGATCCTCTGTTGACTTCACTAACCGATAAACGACAGCATCATCCGCGAACAGTCTAAGGGAGCTATTCAGATTATCTCCTAAATCGTTTATAAACACGAGGAAGAGTAGGGGACCAATAACGCTTCCCTGTGGAACGCCAAGTTCCGTCTCTAATGACCACGCTGTCGATGGGACGTTAAAACTCCAAGCTTCCTTCCTTCGGTGACACTGTCATCCCTGTATCGTGATAATACAAAACGAGTTGCCTTTATCTGTACTCTTTCGATGTCCTCCGTCAATCTTACCAGTTAAGGAATCGACACTGCGACACAGCACGTAAGTCTTCCGTAAGACGGGCAAGTGTAACGCAGGCAGTTTCTTCAGTAGTTCCTCTCCAGAAGTACCCCTACCTCGCAGGCTACTTCACATACTCCGCCGCTGTGCAGGCGCCTACATTGCAGGCGTTACACCTAAGCTGCAGTGTTTCCATCAAAGAGGTCACGACCAGCGCAATCGACTGCGGATGATCGACAAACAGCCAGACTCCTTGCGTAAGGATTATATTTTACAGATTGTGCGGCAAGACGACAATGGGATCAAGATTGATCCGCCGCGCTCATACTGGACGGAGACTGCACACGCTAGCGGCCCCGAGAGCTTCGTTCACTCACCATTCGTGTCCGGACTGCTGTACACCGTCGATCATCGCTTGAACATTGCACTTCTCCCGTCTTCTGAATTACTTACGCCGCCAGATCTCAGCTTGCCCACGGACTTATCATGCTATACACCTAGGAACGTTAAATTTCAGTTTCGTGGGAGTGGATTTCCCGTCGGTGACAATCGGAGAGTAATTTATCTCTGTTGTCAGCACAGAGTTTGGAGTTGTAACACATTACAGAACTTAAACTGTGAACGACAAAACTGTCTTTGGTACGCCTTTCCCAAGACATTATATATGAGTTATTTCCAATTTAATTGTCGTAATAGTAATTCGCTGGTAGAAGCTGACCTCGGGGAAGATCAATTTGGATTCAGGAGGAACATAGGAACCCGGGAGGCAATACTCACTTTACGTCTTGTCTTAGAAGATAGATTAAGAAAAGGCAAACCTACACTTCTAGTTTTTGTAGATTTGGGGAAGGCTTTTGACAATGTTGATTGGAATAAACTCTTTCAAGTTCTGAAGCAAGCAGGAGTAAAATATAGGGAGCGTAAGGTTATTTACAACTTGTACAAAAGCCAGACCGCAGTTATTAGACTCGAAGGGCATGAAAGGGAAGCATCAGTTGGGAAGGGAGTAAGACAGGGTTGTAGCCTGTCTCCGATGTTATTCAATTTGTACATTGAGCAGGCGGTGAAGGAAAGCAAGGAAAAATTTGGAATAGGGATTAAAGTTCAGGGGGAAGAAATAAAAACATTGGGGTTTGCTGATGACATAGTAATTCTGTCAGAGACAGCAAAGGATCCGGAAGAGCAGTTGAATGGAATGGACAGCGTGTTGAAGAGAGCGTATAAAATGAACATTAACAAGAGCAAAACAAAAATAATGGAATTCGGTCTTAGAAAATCAGGCGATGCTGAAGGAATTAGATTTGGTAACGAAACAATGAAGGTGGTAGATGAGTTTTGTTACTTGGGCAGTAAAATAACATGCGATGGTCGCAGTACAGAGGATATAAAATGCAGATTGGCAATGGGAAGAAAAGCATTTTTGAAAAAGAGAAATTTGCTAACATCGAATATTAATTTAAGGGTAAGGAAGTCTTTTCTGAAGGCATTTGTGTGGAGTGTTGCCTTTTACGGGAGTGAAACATGGACGATAAGCAGTGCGGACAGGAAGAGAATAGAGGCTTTTGAAATGTGGTGCTACAGAAGAATGCTGAAGATTAGGTGGGTAGATCGCATAACTAATGAAGAGGTACTGAACAGAATTGGTGAGAAAAGGAATTTTTGGCATACCCTGACTAAAAGAACGGATCGCTTGGTAGGACACATTCTTAGACATCGGGGAATCGTAAATTTAGCATTGGAGGGAAGTGTGTAGGGTAAAAATCGCAGAGGGAGACCAAGAGACGCATATAGTAAGCAGATTCAAGTGGATGTGGGTTGCCGTTCTTATGAGGAGATGAAAAGGCTTGCTCAGTATAGAGTAGGGTGGAGAGCTGCATCAAACCAGCCTCCGGACTGAAGACCATAACAACAACAACAGGTATTTAGTTGAAATTAAGGCCTTCAAATTTGACTGATTTATCTTGTAAACGAAGTGTGGACGTGGAAGACAGTTTTAGTGGGATGAAAGTGATGTATTGGAAAAGCAGGTAAGCTGTAAGGAAGTAGTTCAGTTCTTGTGTCACAGAAGCAGCCAAGGTAGTGTCGTAAGTGGAGACGCTGAACACAGCTTGTGGATCTACGCCAGCAGGCTGAACAACACGGAAATATGGCCGGACATGGCGCTCCTGCCGTCTGCGTCATTGCAGCCCTGGATACGACAGCTTGAGTTTCCGCGATGACCTACTAACAAGCGGAAACCGTTGGATTCTGCAGGGAGAGTCTTATTTAAGGAAACCAGGCTAGTACGGCGTAGTCAGAATTTCCGTAGCCAGCTAGACGGCACGCCAGCCACGGTGGAGTAGCCGAGCGGTCTAAGGCGCCGCACTGCAGAGCGCGCGGTTGCTCGCCGTCCGAGGTTCGAGTCCTCCCTGGGGCATGGGTGTGTATGTTGCCCGTTGCCCTTAGATTAGTTTATCTTAGTTTAAGTAGTTTGTAAGCTACGGACTGATGAGCACGCAGTTTGGTCCGATAGATCCGCAGCAATCCGCATAGACTCCATGACGCGGTTGTTCAGCACGGTTCGTCCGGTGTGCCGGTGTGCCACTGCTCGACTTAAGCGGGGAATCCGGGTTCGAACCCCGGTGCAGCCCGAATTTTCAACTTAGCTGTTGAATTTATTTGAATTCCCTGAAACGGTCGAGATGTTTCAATATTTCGAATTCGCGAAATTACGGCCGATAATGTCAACCAGTGGCGTGTGTTCTATCGGATATGTTAATCATATCAATGATTCATATTTTTTATTGTTTAGAGTCAATCGTCACCATATAGATATTTTTTCTAAAGCGTTATGCAGCTGTTTTTGTGTCTTCTTATGGTGTAACTAGACGATAAATGACAGCAAAGAAGCTAACAGGACTGCTGAGATTTCCTCGCAAATAATTTATGTAAATAAAGAACAGCAGAGCAGAAATAACACTACCATAAGGAACGCCACATATCACTTCTGTTTTGATTGATGTTTTTTCCATCAGTTACTACCAACTGTGTCTTGTCCCACAGGATATCCCCAAGGCAGTCACAATTCTGAGACGATATTTCCATAACCACTCAATTTGCTTAAAAGCCGTTTGTGAGATACGGCGTCAAATTGCGGTTAATTGTGACTTCAGTCTACATCTACATCAATACTTTGCAAACAAATCAAATGTTCAAATGTTTGTATAGCTTTTGGGACTTAACTACGGGGTCATCAGTCCATAAACTTACAAACTACTTATGAACTAGCTAATCCTAAGGACGTCACAAATATCCATGCCCGAGGGGGTATTCGAACCACGGACCTTAGTGGCCGTTCAGACCGTGACTGGAGCGCCTCAGTCCCCTCGGCCACCGCGGCCGGCTACTTTGCAAACCACTGTGAAGTGCATGGCAGAGGGTACGTCCCACTGTACAAGTTATTAAGGTTTCTTCCTCATTCCATTCACATATTGAGCGTGTGGAGAACTTTTAAATGCCTCTGTGCGTGCTTCAATTAATCAAATCTTGTCCTCAAGATCCCTACGGGAGCAATATGTAGGTGTACGCATTGGCAAGAAGCAAAAAAATATTTACCGCCGGGCGGAATCGGACCCGCGAACTTTTCAATAAAAATTCGATCCAGAATGAAACTTTCACTCTGCAGCGGAATGTGCGCTGATATGATACTTTCTGGCAGATTAATATTGTGTGCCGGAAGCGGGACTCGAACCTGGGACCTTTGCCTTTCGGGGGCAAGCGCACTACCGACTGTGCTATCCCGACACGACTCACGACGCCGCCTCACAACTTTACTTCCGCCAGTACTCTGGAAACGTCCCTTAGGCTGTGGCTAAGCCATGTCTCCACCATATCCTTTCTTCCAGGAGTGCTAGTCTTGCAAGTTTCGCAGGAGAACTTCTGTGAAGTTTGGAAAAGTAGGAGGCGAGGTACTGGCGGAAGTAAAGTTGTGAGGCGGCGCCGTGAGTCGTGTCGGGATAGCACAGTCGGTAGTGCGCTTGCCCGCGAAAGGCAAAGGTCCCAGGTTCGAGTCCCGGTTCCGGCACACAATATTAATCTGCCAGGAAGTTTCAAAAATTCGATCTTTTACCGCTGAGCCAAACACCGCTTTCTAAGCAGACTCACTCAGGGGCAGTTGATGAGGTGCATATGGTGATAGATCCGTGTCAAAATTCCTTTTATTTCTTAAACGCTTAGCCATCTGGAGTTCCCACTTGGTGAACTTTAATATCTCACCACACCCTACATGTACCTACAAATTGGGACGAATTCGGCGATGACGAGTAGGCGTTCTCTCCTTGTCAGAGATGTAGGAAAATACACGACTGATGAGAGCTATACATTAACTTCTAATGATGGACTCTACATATGTGGCGGTTTGCCTCGGAATGAAAATTACGTTTTGACAAATCTCTTTTCTTAAAATTTACATCAACTGCTAAGAGGAGATGGCACAATAACTGGTTGTTATTTAACATGTTATGTCTTAACCGTAATGCCGTTTATTTGTAATTTTCAGCCGAGAAAGAAGCACGATTAGAGTTTAACGTCATTAGGGATGGGATTTTCAGTCAAGATCATATCGTGCGACACGTATTAAACAGCATTATAGATGGGCCTTGAAGCTTCATCTAATTAACTGTGAAGCGATCCTCTAGAACATGTATCAACTTAATTTCCAACGTATACATACGTATGATGAAAACTGATAGACAATGTGGAAGACAGGATTATCATGAGGCAGAAGTTATCTTTAAGTTACAGACTAAGCATAATGAAACTGTAGACAAAACAGAAAAAGCTAAGCAACAATTTTGAGATAGAATAGTAATCTTACTAATTTTAAACTGACATATGATGAGAGGTATCTTTAAATTAAGATCTTCATATTAGTAATATATTAAAGAAAAAACCTGGAGCCCTTACTTGTGGTACATGGGTGTCAGGGCAAATTGACGTTGGTATTCCAATCAGAACATTCGATATTGAATTTGAAGATAGGTTATGTCTAAACTGAAAATATTGTGCTCTATATTTGAGGCGGTACTGGCTCTAATATTGATTTTGTCTTCAACTGATAGACTAATCGTAATAAAAATAAATGAACTTTGGGAAATCCAACTAATGAAGTAAATAATGTAGATGGTCTTGGATGAAGATGAAATTTTTTCAAAAGACTGTTCTCGTTTCCCTCATTCAGTGCCATCTCCCAAACGATGCTTCTCGTTGTAGGATTGGATACTTCGGCAGGGAAGGTGCAATCGTAGCGGCCTTCTGTAGCTTCTGCGTGGCTCAGCATTCTAGAAACGGTCGTGGATACGGTATGGAGGAAAATGATTAATTAAATAGGACCGCGTGGTCTAAGGCGTCATACTACGGACAGGGAGGTCGTTCCCGCCTGAGGTTCGAGACCTTGTGTGTGTGTGTGTGTGTGTGTGTGTGTGTGTGTGTGTTTTGACCTTAGTGTAAGTCAGTGTAAGTAGTTTGTAAATATAGGGACTGATGACCATAGCAGTTTGGTCCAACAGGTTTACAAACATTTGAATTATGTACATCTATATCCACATAAATACTCTGCAAGTCACAATGAAGTGCATGACAGAGGCTTCATCGAACCGCTTTTATATTTCACTACAGTTCCATTCTCCAATAGCTCGCGGGAACGATGAACAGCTAAATCTTACTGTTTTAATCTGATTTCTCTTATTTTGTTATGATGATCATGTCGCCCTGTGTAGGTGGGTACTAACAACATATGTTCGCATTCCGAGAACGTTGGAGAAAAAAATTTCGCAAATAAATCTCGGTGAAACGAAAAACGTCTTTCCTATAATATTTCCACCCTAACCCGCGCACTGTATCCGTGACACTCTCTGCCCTATATCGCGATAATACAAAACAAGCTGCCCTTCTCTGAACTTTCTCTATATCCTCCGTCAGTATCACTTGGTGGGGAACCCAAAATTCGCAGCAGTACTCCAAAATAGGACGCACAGGTATAGTGTTCGCAGTTTTTTAAGTACAACTGTTGCATGTTCTAAGTCTTCTGCGAATGAAACGTAGCCTTCCCTACAATATTTTCCATATGAGCTTTCCAATTAAAGTTGTTCGTGATTGTTATTCCTAGGTATTTAGTTGAATTTATGGCCTGTATATTTGACTGATTTATCATGTAAATGAAGTGTAAGAGTTTTTTTTTTGTGTTCGTGTGGATAACTTTACACTTTTCATTATTTAGTTTCAAATGCCAATTTTTTCACCATGCAGATATCTTATCTAAAGCCGCGGTGGAGTAGCCGAGCGGTCTAAGGTGCCTTGCTGCGGAGCGCGCGTTGTTCGCCGTCGGGGGTTCGAGTCCTCCCTGGGGCATGGGTGTGTGTGTTGTCCTTAGGTTATTTTACCTTAGTTTAAGTAGTTTGTAATCTACGGACTGATGACCACGCAGTTTGGTCCGATAGATTTACAAACATTTGAACATTTTCTTATCTAAATTATTTTGCAGTTACTTTTGATGTTCTGGTGACTTTACTGGCGGATAAATGACAGCATCATCCGCGAACAGTCTAATAGAGCTACTCAAATAGTCTCCTAAAACGTTTATAAAAATAAGGAACAGTAGGGGGACTATAAGACTTACTTGGGGAACGCCAGATACCACATCTGTTCTGCTCGATGCCTTTCTGTCAATTACAACGTTTTGTGTCCTTTCTGGCAGGAAATCACGAATACAATCGCACAACTGTGGCAATATTCCTTAAGCACACAGTTTGATTAGAAGATTCTTGTGAGGTACAGTATCAAAACCCTTGAGGAAATCTAGAAAGCCGGCCGCGGTGGCCGCGGGTACTGAGGCGCTTCAGTCACGGTCTGCACGACCACTACGGTCGGGGGTTCGAATCCCCCCTCGGGCATGGATATTTGTGCCGTGCTAGTTCGTAAGAAGTTCATAAGTAGTTTGTAAGTTTAGGGACTGATGACCCCGTAGTTAGGTCCCATAAGATTTACAAACATTTGAACATTTTGATCTAATGACCATAAGCTTAACAAACATTTGAACATTTTTGAAATCTAGAAATACGGAATCTATATGACTGACCTTGTCGATAGCACTCATCGCATCATGTGTGTGTTTCACAAGAACGATACTTTCTGAATCCGTGTCGACTATGGATCAATAGCTCGTTCTCTTCGTAGTAGTTAATAATATTTGAGGAAAGTAAATGTTATAAAATAGTACTGCAAATGTTTGTATAGTCTATGGGACTTAACTAAGAGGTCATCAGTCCCTAAACTTACAAACTACTTACGAACTAGGACGGCACAAATATCCATGCCCGAGGGGGGATTCGAACCCCCGACCGTAGTGGCCGTGCAGACCGTGACTGGAGCGCCTTAGTCCCCTCGGCCACTGCGGCCGGCATAGTACTGCAAGCCGACGTGATGGACACGGCCAGTAATTTTACGGATCATTCCTTTTGCTTGAATATTGGAGAGACCTGTGCAACTTTCGAGTATTGGGTACGGATCTTTCGCTGAGCGAGCAGTTGTATATGATAGCTAGGTATGGGTATATTGCACCAGCATACTCTGAAAGGAACCTAATTGGTATACAATCAGGACCGGCAGACTTTCTTTTAAGTGATTTAAGTTGCTTTAATACTCCAAGGGTATCTACGCATGTAGGTGAACCGTAAACATTTTGATGCTAAGTACACATTTTTTGCCATTCCTATAGTAGTCTTATCTTAAACGGATGTTCACTCTGGATATCGGAAATCAATACTGTGTTGTGGTGGGAAGAGGAAAGAAGTGCCGAGGGCTGCGGCGTCCCTGTGGGAGCGCGATATCACGTCTGCAGGAAAAGAAAGGGACAGACAGCCCCCGCGGGGCCGACTTCTAGTGGCGCCGGCTCAAGTTAAGAGTCACAAGTTAGCAGGCGCCGGAGGGCAACAATCACATCTGGCTCCTGCAGAAGAAAATGTTCACTCGGTAACAACTCTGTCGTGGATGCTTACGCGTACGTCAGCAACGAAATCGTTAGTAGACTTACAATGCGAGTAGCAATTATTTTCGCAATATAGCAATACCCAGGCGACTCGTTTCATACGGAGTACTTCAGTTCAAGTTATTTCCATTTGTAAAGTGCGCATTAATGTGTATGAACATCGATTATATCGTACTATATACATCTACATCTACATGGGATACTCTGTAAATCACATTTAAGTGCCTGACAGAGGGTTCATCATACCACCGTTATACTATTTTATCTCCCATTTCATTCTCGAATAGCGCGTGGGAAGAATGAAAACCTGAATCTCTCCGTTCGGGCTCTGATTTCTCGTGTTTTATTATGATGATCATTTCTACCTATGTAAGTGGGAGTGAACAGTGTATTTTCGCATTCGGAGGAGAATATTGGCGATTGTAGTTCCGTAAGTAGCCCACGCCGCAGCGATAAGCGCCGTTGTTGTAATGATACCCATCCCAGATCCTGTATCATTTCCGTAACGCTGTCTCCCCTGTATCGTGACAATACGAAACGAGCTGCCCTTCTTTGGACTCTTTCGGTGTCCTCCGTGAAACCCACCTGATAAGGATCCCACACTGGGCAGCAATACTCCATAAAAGGACGGACAAGCGTAGTGTATGCAGTTTCTTTAGTAGTTCTGTTGCATCTTTTAAGGGTTCTGCCAATGAAACGCAGTCTCTGGTTCGCCTTTCCCACGATATTATCTTCTTTCCAATTTAAGTCAGAAGTAATTGTAATTCCTAGGTATTTTGTAGAGTTTACGGCCTTCACATTTGATTGATTTATCATGTAAACAAAGTTTAGCGGCTTTCTTTTCGTACTCATGTGGACGACTTCACACTTCTCATTATTTAGAGTCAATTGCCAATTTATACACCATACAGATATCTTATTCAAATCGTTCTGCAGTTGGTATTGATCTTCAGATGATTTTACTAGACGGCAAATGACGGCGTCATCTGCAAACAACCTAAGAGAGCTACTTAGATTTTTCCCTAAATCGTTTATGTAAATAAGGAACAGCAGAGAACCAATAACTCTACCCTGTGGAACGGCCGATATCACCTCTGTTTTAGTCGATGCCTTACCTTCGATTACTACGAATTGTGTTCTCTCTGAGAGAAAATCCCCTATCCAGTCGCAAATTTGGGGCGATATACTCTTTTGAGAATGACTACAGCAGCAGTGTGTTGTTCTCAGAACATCCGCTACATGTAAAGAGCGACATGTAAAAACAAGACAGTCTACATAGACGGAATGAACAATCCTCACATCACGTTTTTACCGGACTACATGCAGAATATGCGATTAGGTAGCTTTGCACGAAAAAACGCAGTTCTCTACAAAATATGAAAAGTCTGTATTTCTTGAGCGCCACGAAAAAAAATTGATAATATATTATTAGGTAACACTCTATAGAAAATATTATTCCCATATGGCTCTGTTGCAGGCTGTCGAATAAAAACGCCAAACATTTTGGACAAGTTCCTCACTTCAAAAAAGAAAAGAACTATGAGAACTCCATCTGGAGATGTGACCACAGTGTCTAAGATGAACAAGTGCCCTTAGCTCTGTCTTTCACAGCGCATGCTTATTAGAATGTTTTCTTGTGTGGTGTATAGAACCTGTCCACAGAGTTTGCTGTGTATTTGGGATACCCTGTGAAAACCCTGGGAAAACAAATGACAGATGGAACTGAGCACAATTGATGGCGAAGAGTAAAAAACCGGTATCACTAATATAAATCAGCGTATGGAAGGAGTTGTCTTACAGTCAAAATACTCAGAGCATACTGTCGACATTTGCACAGCTGTACTGATATCTTCAGAAAGATACCATTACAAATTCAAATGAGGGTAAGAATCAAATGTAATGCAATTATTCTGCAACGAGCCGGCGGAATACGGATGCCTTGTACCAAAATATTCAGAAAATATGATGTACAGCTTCCAAAATTTTGTCGTTAGCGATCGGATTAAACGAGAATTCATATGAGAGTAAACTTAAACAGTATTCCACGAAGCAGTGAATATGTACAACGAACGGCGAAATTAAAGGTCAGCACATTCGATGTTCTGGAAATATTGAGAACTAAAAAAGTAAGTTTCGTTTATTTTGTCAGAAAGAATGAAGCAATTTCTGTTTTATCTCTTAGGATATTTGTCTTTGAGGTCGTTGTCAATATGCTTAAAAATCTTCTCTCGATTCCATAGGATGTATTTTAGATTAAATAATAATAATTTTTGCTGCCTGAAAGGAATCCAGGAAATGTAAACATATACTTATATTTTACATCACTATAAAATAAAAATAACCATTCACTTCTGTTTTATATGACTGTATTCTTAAAAGTGGAAAAAAAATCTGAATCATGTAAAATACACTAATTTTGTCGTTATGTCCACAAAAAAGTTACGATTGGTGGTTACGTTGTTTGACAGACATTATTCTGAAACATTTCTGTATTTATTCGAGAGCTGCTTTATGTTATACAGCAAATGGATACAGAATGTCAAATGGGTAATTAGTTACGGAATAACTGCTCTCACTGATTATCCTGCAAATGTGTGATCAAACAGTAGAGGACCTTTCTTCCTATGTATTCGGAATTTGTTACATTTGTTAATGTTGAAAATCGCGCCAAGCGTCCTCCTGTACTTTGTTACAATTTTCCAGCGCTCGGCTTCTCTGCATCCTGCAACATCATTCGCGAAAAGCCTCACTGAACTCTCGACGTTGTCTAACAGAGCATTTACATACCTACTGTGAAAAGCATAGTTTCTCTAACTCCCTTGCGGGGCATCAGAAATTACTTTCAAGTCGGAAGACTTAACTATTCAATTGAATCGCACAGTTGACCTCGCTCGTATTTTATTCATTAGGCGACAGTGCGGAACCGTATCGAACGGCTTCTGGAGGTCAGGGAACACGATATCTGCCTGGAAGCCTGCATCTAATGCTCTGTGGGTGTCAAGGCCCAACTGGGCCAGTTGGGTTTCACGCGACCCTTGCTTTAGAAAACCATGCTGACGAGATTTCCGTCTCCAGAAATGTAATAACACAAGAGCATTAGAACATGTACCAAACTTTAAAAGCAGACCTAAGTCAGAGATGTAGGCCTAAAGTTTTGCGCAGCTATTCGACAACTCTCCTTGAAAACAGGAATAATTTATTTGCAGGATTGACCGGCTATTAGGATAGATACCTGCCGGAGGGGGGGGGGGGGCGGGGCATGTTTCTGCCCATACTCTGTATAGAATCGAATGGTGTTCAGTCACATTCCTCCGATAAAATATTGCAGTTACTTTTCTTCCCATTTTTCATTTATCTCGATTTTGTCATTTTTGCGATGATTTAGACAAGGAACTACAGTGCGATCTCTTTCTACGAAGCAGTTTAGAAAAAGACCGTTTATTATGTCGGCCTTTTTTGTGTCGTCTTCTGTTTTAGTGTCATGGTGGTCAAAAAGTTTCTTCGCAAAGAGTTTCGATCCGTTTACTGATTAAACGTACGACCAAAGCTTCTTAGGATTTTCTGTCAAGTTAGAATGTAGAACTTCACCTTCGAATTACCTGAACTCTTCACCCATGGCCTTTCATATCCTAATTATGGAATCGTTCAAATTTTGCTTTTCAAATGTTTGTTAATCTTATGGGACTTAGCTACGGGGTCATCAGTCCCTAAACTAACAAACTACTTACGAACTACCTTATACTAAGGACGGCACAAATATCCATGCCCGAGGGGGGATTCGAACCCCCGACCGTAGTGGCCGTGCAGACCATGACTGGAGCGCCTCAGTCCCCGCGGCCATCGCGACCGGCATTTTGCTTTTCTGAGAGGCTGTGGCTACGTTTAAATTTGCAGTAAAGTTCTCTTTGCTTTATTAGATTTTTGAAACTCAGTTGTTGAACCACGGTGGATTTTTCACATTTCTCATAATCTTACTCGCCATACGCTTGGCTAAAAATAATTGTACTCTGGTGTTGAACTTAGCCCATTGGTGATCAACACTGTCAGTACTGGAGACGAAACGTCCGCGTTGAGCTATCAAGTTCTCAGAAAGCTGAATCTTCCTGCCTGAACTGAGATTCGAAACAGGACCTTTGCCTTTCCCGGACAAGCGCTCTACCGACTGAACTATCTGGGTGTCTTTCTGTCACCAGTAGGCTCAACTTGTTATCTACATGAATTGGTTCTTTGTGTAACTGCTCAAGGTAGTATTCGGATAACGCACCTAGAACAATTTCACTCGATTCATTGTCCCTATCGCCTGTCTTAAACGTCTGAGTCTTCCATAGTCTATATCCGGAAAGTTAAAAGCTAAATAAATAATAATATATATATATGAATTAAAAAATAGTCACTAGGAAATGTACGAGGAATATTTTGAAGTTTCCTGTCAGATACCCCGCCAATACTGCTGATGAGGCAGGGGGTATATAAAAGCAACTGACCACCATGTTTTATCCACTTTTAACTCTGATATTCACCCAATTATTTCACAGTCTGGATCCTTTATAATCTCACTAGACAATATCGTACCTTTTTTAACGCTATGAAAACGTATCCACCAGAAAGTGCACAGCCTATCTTTGCGATATCCGTTCCAGTCGAAGTTTAGAATTTCATTGCTATTGACATCAGGATTCTGTTCCTTGTACTATGTGGGCATTGCGGCCGTGTATGAGCAAGAGAACTTCTGGGACCATTCTATAGACGCTCTAACAGTTGATTCATTAAGTTTTCAAATTTATAATGACTTTTTGATCATCCGGTATATTCCATATTTCAAGATTTGTTTGTTTGTTAAGCTTATGGGAGTTAACTACGGGGTCATCAGTCCCTAAACTTACAAACTACTTATGAACTACTTACGAACTAGGACGGCACAAATATCCATGCCCGAGGGGGGATTCGAACCCCCGACCGTAGTGGCCGTGCAGACCGTGACTGAAGCGCCTCAGTCCCCCGCGACCGGCTATTTCAAGATTGCCCGAAGACTTTTGGCACTGTACCGCAAAAGCGTCTCTAATCAAATTGCGTGCATATGGAATATCTCCACAGTTTTGCGATTGGATTCGCGATTTCCTGCCAGAAAGGACTGACGGAAAGTCATCCAGTAAAACAGAAGTGTTTGCTTGCGTTCCCCAGGGAAGTGTTCCAGGGCCCCTGCTGTTCCTTATCTTTGTAAACAGTTTGGGAGACAATCTGAGCCGCTTTCGTAGAGTGTTCGAGGGTGATGCTGTCATTTATCGGTCACTAAATACACTAGACGATTAAAAGTAACTGTAAAATGATTTAGTTAATACATATAGATGGTGCAAAAATTGGAAATTGATCTTTAATAATAATAAGTGTGAAGTCATCCACATGAACACTAATAGAAATCCGTTAAAATTCATTTACACGATAAATCAGTCAAATCTAGAGCCCCTAAACTCAACTAAATACTTAGGAATTGTAATTATAAAGAACTGAAATCGGAAGGATCACATATAAATTATTGTAGGGAAGGCGAACTAAAAAAAATGTTCAAATGTTTGTAAAGATTATGGGACTTAACTACGGGGTCATCAGTCCCTAAACTTACAAACTACTTATGAACTACTTACGAACTAGGACGGCACAAATATCCATGCCCGAGGGGGGATTCGAACCCCCGACCGTAGTGGCCGTGCAGACCGTGACTGAAGCGCCTCAGTCTCCTCGGCCACCGCGGCCGGCGAAGGCGAACTAAAGGCTAAGTTTCATTGGGAGAACACTGGAAAGATGCAACAGTTCTGCTGACCACGCTACACTTGTACGTCCTATTTCTGAGTATTCCTGTGCATTGTGGGATCTCCACCAAGTGGGACTGACGGAGTATATAGAGAAAGTTCCGAGAAGGGCAGCTCGTTTTGTGTTGTTGGGATATAGAGGACGGAGTGTCACGGATATAATGCACGACTTGGGGTGAAAATCTAAGAAATGCGTTATTCGTTTCGGCGAGACTGATTTGCGACATTCGTTCCACAAATATTCTCCTCTTAATGCGAACATATGTTGTTAGCAGCAACTTACATAGTGAGACATCACAATAAAATAAGGGAAATCGTACTGAATACGGAAAGGTTTAGGTGTTTCTTTTTACCGCGTGCTGTTTGAGAATGGAACGGTTCGATGAACCCTATGCCATGCACTTCTATGTGATTTGCATAGTTTTTATGTTGATGTAGATGTAAATAAATGCAGTCACAGCCTTCTTCAAATTTTCGAATGTGTGTAAATCTATGGAACTTAACTATTGTGGTTATCAGTCCCAAGGCTTACAAGTTAACTAAAATAACTTAAACTAACCTAAGGACACCACATACACTTATGTCCAAGGGAGGACTCGAACCTCCGACTGGTGTGTGTGTGTGTGTGTGTGTGTGTGTGTGTGTGTGTGTGTGTTTTGATGGAAATGAGGGACCAAACAACGAGGTCATCAGTCCCTTTAGTAACTGCGCGGTCCGCAAGAAGCCTTAGAGCGCCCGGCCATTTCACCGCGGCGCACAGCCTTCTTTCCCACATTTCGTGTTGTCACAGAGAACATTGTAGATGTGTATATGGCAGAGGATAATATAGTCAGCCAGAAGAGATTTGTCTCACTGAAAAATGTGACAGTGAAAGCATGAGAAATGTGGCACGGTTATATTAAGAGGCAGTAACTACACATGTAATTAAAGCGAAAAAGTAAAGATGTTAACAGAGGTATACACTTGCGTTTCATTTGGTTTGCGATTGTCAAATTCACTGGTGAAAACAATTAGGGGATCAGTTGAGATATCTACGTTCTGAAGTATTGTAATCGGCAGAATGAACTGAAATGGTTCGACGTCTTTCTGTCGGTTTAGGGAGTGGAGTCAACAACATTACGGCAACCGAGGTAGTGGTAATAACAGAAGGTTGCTGCACAGGTTGTTGGTGTTGAATTGTGTTTACTCCACCAAACGAATTACACAGGCAGTTGGGTTCAAATAGTGTAGTGAGCAGGTAGTGCAATTCAACAACAACGTGACTCACCGGAAGCTATGACACGCAGGTTGGAAGCGGAACAGACAAAGAGGGAGGTGGCTACAGCTATTGGAGCATCCAAAAGTGTAATATCCAGGACCTGTATGCTGTTTCAGACAACTGGAACCGGTAAAAGAAGGTAGGGGAAAGGACGTTCATGGGTAACATCAGGAAGAGATGACCGCTATCTCCGGTTAACAGCCCGTCGAGGCAGAAGGCTGAATACAACTCAGCTACAACGCACCATCCAGTCAGCAACAGGACGCGCGATATCAACGAAAACAGTCCGAAATTGCCTTCGGAATGTGGCCTCTCTACACGGAGGCCTATGACGGTGACGCCCATTAAAAACACGACACCGTTTAGCCCGCGGAAGAACATCAGGATTGGAGTCGTAACGAATGCCGCCGGGTTTTGTTCACAGATGAGTCAAGATTTGCGTTCAGCCGGACAAACGTCGTTTCCTCATCTGCAGAAAACGTGGAACTCGGAACAATCCTTCTTATGTGCAGGAAATGTTTGTATAGCTTATGGGACTTAACTACGGGGTCATTAGTCCCTAAACTTACAAACTACTTATGAAGTAGCTAACACTAAGGACAGCACAAATATCCATGCCCGAGGGGGGATTCGAACCCCCGACCGTAGTGGCAGTCCAGACCGTGAATGACGCGCCGCAGTCCCCTCGGCCGCCGCGGCCGGCGGCAAATGGTGTAGGTGAGAGTCAGTATTAGCGGGCGTACGATCCTCTATTGTTGTGACCTACGCTGGTGCCATAAGAAATGGGTTCCTTCTGGTGGACGATAATTCTCTTTCCCACAGAGCTGCACTAGTGGTCAACAAGTTTGAAGCTGAGGGGCCGGCCGCTGTGGCCGAGGTGACTGAGGCGCTCCAGTCACGGTCTGCACGGCCACTACGGTCGGGGGTTCGAATCCCCCCTCGGGCATGGATATTTGTGCCGTCCTTAGTATAAGGTAGTTGAGAAGTAGTTTGTAAGTTTAGGGACTGATGACCCCGTAGTTAACTCCCATAAGCTTAACAAACATCTGAACATCTGAAGCTGATGGAAGTTAACGAATGGAGTGGCCGGCTTGTTCACCGGACTTAACCCGATTAAGCATGTCTGGGATGCACTTAGCAGACGCATTGCAGCCAGACCAACACCTCCCACAACGGTTGCAGAGCTGGATATTGCACTCGTGGAAAAATGGCCAAATATCCCTCAAGAGCTGATTAGTAACCTCATACTGTCGATGCCACACAGGTGTGAAACTGGTCTGGCAGTCCGAAGTGATCACACACCAAAAAAAAAATGTTTGTAAAGTCTATGGGACTTAACTACGGGGTCATCAGTCCCTAAACTTACAAACTACTTATGAACTACTTACAAACTAGGACGGCACAAATATCCATGCCCGAGGGGGGATTCGAACCCCCGACCGTAGTGGCCGTGCAGACCGTGACTGGAGCGCCTTAGTCTCCTCGGCCACCGCGGCCGGCGATCACACACCATATTAGAGGCCAACTAGATGACTTTTTCACTATTATAGTAGCCCCATGGTGCCTCGCTCTAAGAAAACGACTTGTAAATCTCAGGTAAAGAGATGAGACAGGAAAATATCGTACTGTACCACACACAAATAACAATTTTAACAATATACGAATAAAATACGTTACCATATGTATTCTGTGTATGATATCTCACCTGATCCCCTAAATATTTTGAGCAATGTATACCCCTCAAACAAACTGAATGGGCATCACACATATTTCCGCTACGCAGATATTACCCGCATTGCGAGGGAAAAATACTATGATTTCTGTGAGAGTTTTACGTAAATCAACATTTTAGTCGCTTTATATTTTCAGTAGAAATAAGGGAAATTGCAAACTGCCGTCCGTTGTTTATTTATTGCATTAGGATATCACATTCGCATATAGATTCATTTAGTTCTTCATAAATGATACTATAGACACTTGAGTTCAAAATGTCGGCCACCAGCGAACTGAAAGAAGGAAGATCAGGTTTTTAACGTGACGTAGACAACATGATCATTAGAGACGGAGCTGTATATGGTTAAGGATGGGAAGGAAATCGACTATGCCCTTTGAAATGAACTATCCCGGAAATTGTAGTGTGGAGCGATTTACGGAAATGACGGGACACCCAAATCTGGGTTTGAGCCCCTGTTCTACCGAAAGCGAGACCAGCGTGTTGCCACTGCTTCAGCTGGTTAACTGGTGGTAATTTCTTTATTCGTGGCATCACTCTTTTCGATGTTTCTGGTGCCCATAATGACATATAATAAGATATTATAGCTTTTCACTTGCTTGATCTTTTCTGCCTATATTCCGCTCCTAAACCATTACATACGCAAACTTTTATGACTCTTCCTTACATTCAAACCACCAGATTTGAGCCCGGTAGCAATAAGTGACACTAATTTCCCCAGCAGAAATTGGCTCCGTATTTACGCATTAGCATGTCTTCCACGTTTCGCTGCGATACGATAATTATGGCCCATACGGATCTCTAATTATACAGGCAGTAGTATCTCAGATTACAACCTGTAGTTGGCGAAGAAGAACAGAACAATATGTACATTATTAGTAACGAAACTGTTACCTGATGGTAATATCGCTTTATTGCAGTTATTTACTCACAATGAAGAGAAATAGGATGTTAGGAAAACGTATAGTAGAAGTAACCAAGACAGTTATTTCCATACACTCTCTGTATAGAATTACAAACACTTTTTTTTTAGATATGTGGAAATCAACCTGACACTGAAGCCAAAGAGATCGTACAGTGGCTATAACTGACATATAAACGGTAAGTAATTTTCTGCTTAAAACGAATAAACATTTTTTTTATTTTCCTCAAATTAGCTTTCGGCTTATTAGGCCACCAACAGGGAAAAAACCTGAATAGCGTCGACAGGAAACGCTACTTCTTTGATTTTCGAACATTTTACTCAAAGATGTTCATAAACACAAGTTCTTACGTTAGGGCATTCGTTAATAAGTTCTTACTTTCTTCTCGCGTTACAAATAGTGTTCAACAAACTTGCTTATTGTCATTTCTTTACATTTAGTTTCAGAAAGTCCAAAATTATTCACATTACATATGGTACTTAAAATACGTGATGTTTTACAATCAATGGTACAATTTTTTGCGTGGTCGCGACCTGTGTTTTGAATAGTCAAAATAAACACTTGTTACATTTGTTGTACATCAGACATTTCGATTTACATATTGTGTTGCATTGAATATTACACTACACTATAGTTTTACATTTTTTATATTATTTTTACATTAGGTTTTTTCCTGAGAGGAGGTAAAGGTATGTAAAGTAATTGTGTATCGATGTATGACTATTTCAATTGTCCATGGTACATAATATAAAAGAAATTAAAGTGTGATGGTTAATTTGTTCTGTGGTAAGTATCTGGCTGAATTACATTATGTGGAGCTTAATAGTGGGGATGTTGTCAGCTGTAGTTGTTTAGTGAATTATTGATGTTTTATTCAGTTGAGACCGTGAATCTCCACCCAAACTGTACAAAACAATATAAAGGTTTGAAACTTCCTGATATAAACTGTTTGCCAAGCCATGACCCGAAACCGGACCTAGCCGTTGACGGATAATTTTAGTAAGTGTGGAGATATTAAGGAACGAATCGCTATCATCCCTTTCACCCACTCAGCTTTGTCAGTACCTGTCCACTGTCGAAGAGCCTTGTCCACGAAAACCAAGGAAGGCAAAAATCTAGTTTCTAGTCCTATCCCATACACAGTCTCATTATTTCAGGAAGTATCAGAAACAGCCACTCTTTGCATCAGAATGAGATATTTATTGTAGAATTTAAAAGTTTCTTTCCACGATGACAGTAGAAAGGCGGGTAACCCAAAGTTCCATAATATTTGCCGGAATTCCGAACCGTTTATGCACTGCAGTGCTGTGGAATCGCTTCATGCACGAGCCCTAATTGGTTTGAATTATTAATGTAGCGGCGGAAAATCGAGCGCTGTGGTCCATATCGGATTTGACGGATGAGCAGTCTCTTTGACACTCCATCAAACAGAGGCGAGCAAATTGAATCGGAAGGGTCTCACAGGCCAGAGGAATTGACAGAAATGTCCCAAGCGCCGATTTGAGTACATCTGACACAGATAATTTGCTACTCTCGTAGATGAACGTGCTGTACCCACATATTTCCTGTCTATATTGACATCTCTACGCTGCGAACCAGTGTCAAGTGCGCGCAAGGAGCTATTTACCACTGCACCAGATCTTTACGCTTCTATTCAAGCATATATTGTAGGAAGAATGTCTGTTTGAAAGCCTCTGTGTATGTTATAGTTAATCTAACGATAGCATTGTTATTTCTAATGGAAGAGTATATAGGGGTTGTAGTGTATTCCTAACTTCATCATTTAAAGATGGTTATGGAAATTTTGTTAGTAGGCTTGTTTGGGACACTTTTCGCCCGCCGTCTACTCGAGCATTTTCGTAAAAGTCTCCGTGACGGGTCTCCCGAAGATTACAAAGACCTGTGACCATTCGCCCTTCCTTTCTATGTACACATTCACCTGGTTCTGCTATACTTATTTCATAGGATACTACAAAATTGAGCACTATTCTAGGACTGGTCACACGTGTGATTTATGAGCGATCTCCTCTGTTGACTGCTTTTTTCTCCTGTGCTTCTAGTCAACTGAACGCTGCTTCACCTACCACTAAGTCTGTGTGGTTGTTCCAGTTCATATCCTAACAGATTGTAAGGATGAGTGATTCCGTTTGTGAATCGTTAATACTGTGGTCATAAGATTTTCGCTTTGTGAAGTGTATAATTTTACATTTTTGAATATGTAAAACAAGAGGACAATTTTTGCACCACATTGAAATCGTTACAAGGTCCAAGTGAATAATGGCTACCAAATCTTCATTTCTTGTTGTTGTTTGTAATTCTATCGGACCAAACTGCGTGGTCATCAGTCCGTAGCTTACAAACTACTTAAACCTAGGTAAACTAACCTAAGGACAAACACACACACATGCCCCAGGGAGGACTCGAACCTCCACGGCGAGCAACCGCGCGCTGCGCAGCGAGACGCTTTAGACCGCTCGGCTACTCCACCGCGGCTCTTCATTTCTATTTTGAACGACAATGAACATTGGCGACATCACATGTAATCACTTACATTGAATGCATGACACCCAAAGGTACGACATCTCTTATCAATGACATTAATATCATGGTGTCAAAAGCCGTACACTTTTACATGACGATCAAAATTCAAATGTTTGTAAAGCTTATGGGACTTAACTGCGTGGTCATCAGTGCCTAAACTTACAAACTACTTATGAACTAACGGCAGCCGCGGTGGCCGAGGGGACTGAGGCGCTCCAGTCACGGTCTGCACGGCCACTACGGTCGGGGGTTCGAATCCCCCCTCGGGCATGGATATTTGTGCCGTCCTTAGTACTAGCTAGTTCATAAGTAGTTTGTAAGTTTAGGGACTGATGACCCCGTATTTAAATCCTATAAGCTCTACAAACATTTGAACATTTTTTGAACTAACGTATACTAAAGACAACATAAACATCCAAGCCCGAGGGAGGATTCGAACCTCCGACGTGGGAGACCGTACGATCCGCAACGTGGCGCTCCAAACCGCTCGGCTACTTTACATGACGCCTTAGTTGCAGAAAGTTCACAAATACAGAAGAAACAGTTAAAGCACAGCATTTTAATTTCCATTAAAAATAAGTAGCGTCAATTAGTATATAACCAACATGAAATGGGGATTTCTCGGACATGCAGCCGGATGGATTGATCGACAGCGTAACGTGCTATCATCATCAGGTTACTGGATGGATGGATACTTAGGGTTTAACGTCCCGTCGACAGCTTGGCCATTAGAGACGGAGGTAACGCTCGGGTTAGGATGAGGAAGGAAATCGGCCGTGCCCTTTGAAAGGAACCATACCGGGATATGGCTGGAGTGATTTAGGGAAATCACGGAAAACCTAAATCTGGATGGCCGGAGGTGGATTTGAACCACCATCCTCCCGAATGCGATCAGGTTACTCCCGCTGACTGAGGCGCTGTTTTTTTTTTTTTTTTTTGTGTTTGTTTGTGTGTGTGTGTGTGTGTGTGTTTGCTTGCGCGCTCGGCGCATTGCGCCTTTCCGTCGTGTGAAAGGTTAAGGTTCAAATCTTTATTTATTTATAAAGCATATATTTGTAGGCTTCGGCGTAAATGGGCTTCCAGAGGCCTTACCCGACCTACTTGTTTGTCCATTTCCTTGGTTTCTTGTACCCAGATGTCGTGGATGTCTCGCTGAGGCAGTCCTCCTGTGAGGTGTCGTGTTTCCTCCGGTTGGAGAGTACCATCTGCTGCAGTGTGCTTCCGTTTGTCAGCTCAGCTATCACCTTCCGTTGGAGTCGGGAGAAGACGGGATGAGCATTTATAAGTTGAAACTCATTCCGGGTTATAATTTCCCGGATGTTGTATTTTATTCATGTGTGAGTTTGTGGACCGGCGGTTGTGCTATATATACCTGTGGTTACCCCCCTCCACTGACCGCGTGTGCGGACAGCGGGGTGCTGGGGGTAGCTCCTGCTCTGGACTCGAGTAGCGGACCTCAGATTGTGCTCGGTGTTCTGCTTAAGCTGCGATCGAAGAAATTTTAGTGCAGGATTCCACGCTTGGCTTAGTTGAAATCCACTGTCCTTGTTTATGAGATTTTCGCGTAGCCGAATTTCGATGGCCTCCTTATATAGGCAATCCCAGTATCGCGATGTGTTGTGTAGAACCTCCGTGTCTTCATATTTCATCTTGTGTTTTGTTTCCAAGCAATGTTCAGCAACTGCTGATTTTGTGGGCTGTTGGTGTTCGGTGTGGCGCTTATGGTCTGTGCGCCTATCTTCAATAGTTCGAATGGTTTGGCCAACATACGCTTTCCCGCACTCGCATGGAATGTGGTAAACTCCAGATTTCCGGCATGGGTGTTTGTGTTGTCCTTAGGTTAGTTTACCTCAGTTTAAATAGTTTGTAAGCAGTTGAGTCAGATAAATTTACAAAAATTTGAACTTTTTTTTCTTTTTTTGAAAATAACAAGGAA
The DNA here is from genome assembly GCA_026315105.1 of Locusta migratoria. Taxonomy (NCBI): domain Eukaryota; kingdom Metazoa; phylum Arthropoda; class Insecta; order Orthoptera; family Acrididae; genus Locusta; species Locusta migratoria. The sequence continues at coordinate 73,785,255 of CM048755.1, read as the reverse complement.
GGAAATTATGAATGAAACCTTCACTCTGTAGTGGAGTGTGCGCTATTATGAAACTTCCTGGCAGATTAAAATTGTGTGCCGTAATCGAGATTCTAACATGGGACTTTTGCCCGCGAAAGGCAAAGGTCCCAGGTTCGAATTCCGGTTCCGGCACACAATTTTAATCTGCCAGGAAGTTTCAAGGAAATTGTGGTTTGACGTCCCGTCGGCAGTCAAATAATTTGAGAAGGAGCGCCGGCCGCGGTGGCCGAGGGGACTGAGGCGCTTCAGTCACGGTCTCCACGGCCACTACGGTCGGGGGTTCGAATCCCCCCTCGGGCATGGATATTTGTGCCGTCCTAGTTCGTAAGTAGTTCATAAGTAGTTTGTAAGTTTAGGGACTGATGACCCCGTAGTTAAGTCCCATAACTATACAAACATTTGAACATTTGAGAAGGAGCACAAGGTCATATTGTTTTGATAAAGATGGGGATGGAAATTCCCCATGTACTTTTAAAGGAACCATGTGCTTGGATCGAGTTAGGGAAGTTACGGAAAACTCAAAACTGGATTGCCGGATTCGGATACGACCTACCGTCCTCCAAAATGCGAAAGAAAGAAGGAAGAAATATGTGGTTTAACATTGTCGATTACATGTTTTCTCTTCAAATTACATTTCAATGCCTGTCATCGAGTGTATCGAGCTGCTTTAATAATATTTAACTATCGTTACATTTTTAATTGCGTGCGGGAAGAAGGAACACGTCAATCTTTCAGTTTTCAATTTCATATCTTATTATGATGATCATACCTCTCTATATACGTGGGTGCTAACACAATATATTCCCATGCGGAGGAGAAATTTGGTACAAAAAATTACGAAAATAGATCTCGTCGCGACGAATAACGCCTTTCTTTTAATGATTTCCACCCCAACTTATTGCATCATTTTCGTGACAATGTCTCCCGTGTATCGCGATAATACAAAACGAGCGGCCCTTCTCTGATCTTTTTCTATATTCTCCGTCAGTCCCGTATCGTGGGGATTCCACAATGCGCAGCAATACTCCAAAATAGGTCGGACAAATGTAGTCCAGGCAGTTTCTTTGGTAGAACTGTTGCATCTTCTAAGTTCAAATGTTTGTTATTTATTTATTTATTTAGCCTGATCAGATTAGGGCCATCAGGCCCTCTCTTACATCGGACCAGGGTTTTACACATACAATATTTCTTTACATGTGAGTTACCTATAACATAATAATGATTTTTACAGATGAACAGTTAAGCTTAAGGGACTTAACAGCGGGGTCATCAGTCCCTAAACTTACAAACTACTTATGAAATAACTTATATTAAACACGACACAAACATTCATGCCCGAGAGGGGATTCGAACCCCCGATGGGGAATGGCCTCGCGCATCGGAGCATAGCGCCTCAGTGCGCTTGGACATTCCGCCGCGGCATCTTTTAAGTGTTCTGCCAATGAAACGTAGCCTTTGGTTCGCATTCCCTACAATATTTTCCATGTCATGTTTCCAATTTTACGGATTTCTTGTAGCACTCATATGAATGACTTAACACTTTTTCAGTATTTAGGGTAAATTGTCAGTTTTCGCACGTTGCAGATATCTTATGTAAATCGTTTTGCAGTTGCTTTTGTTCTTTTAGTGACGTTACTAACTGATAAACGACAGCATCTTCCGACAATAGTCTAAGAGTGCTGCTCAGATTGTCTCCCAAATCGTTTATAAATAGAAGGAATAGTAATGCCCTGAAACACTTCCCTGGGGTACGCCAGATCTCACTTCTGTATTACTTGACAACTTTCCGTTTATTACTACGTACTGTGTCATTTCAATCAGGAAATCGCGAATCCAATCGCGCAACTGTGGCGATATTTCATAAGCACGTAATTTATAAGAAGCCGCTTTTGAGGTACAGTGTCAAAAGCTTTGCGGAAATCTAGAAATACGGAATTTATTTGAGAGCCCTTGTTGATACCACTCATCACGTCATGCGAGTAAAGAGCTGGTTGTGTTTCAAAAGAATGAGTTTTTGTACCCGTGTTGACATCCAGATGTTGAAATGCATGTAATCCTATGGGACTCATCGACTTAGGTTATCAGTCCCTAGACTTACACACTACTTAAACTAAGGACGTCCAATACACCCATGCCCGAGGGAAGACTCGAACCTCCGACGGGAAACGGCCGCGCGCACCGCAGCAAGGCGCCTTGGTGCGCTCGACTATTCCGCCGCGGCTGTTGATGTCCCGTCGATAGCATGGTCATTAGAGACGAAGCACAAGTTCATATTGTTTTGTAAGGATGGGGAAGAAAATCGGTCGCACCCTTAGAAACTAACAATCTGCTTGCAGTGATTTATTGAATTTACGGGAAATGTTAATTTGAATGGTTGCATTTAAGTTTGAACCGCCGTCTTCCTGTATGTGAGTCCAGTGTGCAAACCACTGCGCCACCTCGCTGAGCGACTATGTGGAGAAGCAAATATGTAGACATGAAGAAGAAAGCTGTACAATGTTAATAAAATCTTTTTATCGAAGAAGTTTAAGAGCGTTGACGTTAATTTCATTACACCCACTTAATTATGCATAACTGTCTCTTTTTGGAAGTGCTTTTCAATTTGTATCACCGAAGAGTAGATGAGTGTTCACACATCTGACTGATTCAATGGTATCGATCGTGTTTGCCGAAAGTGCGTCATCTATCTCTGCCAAGTAAGGGCCGTCAAGAAATCCTAGGCCAGACAATCACGTCGTGCCTACTCAAAACAAGTAAATATTTGTATGGAGATTTTAGGCTACTTTCCAAACTCTTCACTAAAAGTATCAAAGACGCAGGGGAATTGCCGCGTGGTCTCAGGCGGATTGTGTGAACGCTCCCCGTCGGAGGTTCGAGTCCTTCCTCGGGCATGGGTCAGTTGGTGTCCGTAGCATAAGTTAAAGTTAGTTTACGTAGTTTCGTCCCTGAGAAACTTCGCAAATCTTATGCGAAGCACACTGTACATTTCCGACAGGCATTTGAAAAAAATCCATATTTTTACACAAGTGTGAAGAGGGGTACTTTTGTAGACATTTCCTGTAATATTCAAGAATAGTTCTATACGTTTTTGGAACATACACTTTGATACTGCTGCGAGACATTTGCGCGTCTGCTACTCAATTTTTCCATTTCCGCGGTTAAAACCTCGAGCGCACTCTACGGCCTGAATTTTTTTTTCCGAGCTGTCGGGCAGCTCTGCGCTGTGTGTTCTGAGAACGACACTCGGGTCTGCAGTCTGCAATATTCAGGAGGCTCTTCAAAGGAATTGTGCCTCCTGCTTTCCCCCGTCAGGGGATGGAGTGAAACATGAGAAAAAAAAGAATCCACTTGCATTTTCACATTCTTTCTACAATCTAGACGATATGTTGTGAACAATTATGATTAATCAAACGAAGCAATATACTGAACAGTTTAAACGTTTACGTGAGAGTACACCGAAACAGCGATCACGACTGCACGGGCGAGCACCTACCAGCATGTTATTCACAATGTTACTCATAATTATATTCACACAAGGTATTTCAAAATGCATTGTTCAAGGAAAGGAAATTCTTGAAATATATATTCCGGAAAGCAATATGTATGGGATTATTCCTCGTATAAGATCCTTCGTGAGACTATCAAAATAAATCAAATATAATGTGCTTACTTTCATACCAGGCGTTGTTGTTACCAAAAGCTTCGATTTGCTGGCAAGTCACAATAGAAGCAAGCGCTTAATTTGAGAAAGAGCGCCGGGACGTATCAGATTACACAGCGCTGAACTGAAGCGCCGGCAGGCACGGGAATAATTTACACGTCTGGGCTCAGACAGCGGCTCGGGAAACGGCCCACATAAAGGATTCATTCTAATTGCTGGGCGTCCCAGAACGACTAGGAACACTTGAAGATCGATTAACAGCTGTCTTGTTAGGCACTTCTTTCTTGGATTAATTACATTTCCTCAAGATCGTTCGGCGAGTCTCTGCCTTTATTTGTTCTTCGTGAAACTAGATTTATGTTGTCAGAAGTGATTGGATTTTGGTACAACAACTAACTATCAAAAGTCTTTGAATCCCACGTTTCGGCCTTATCGCCGAGGGTTTTTTTGAGAACTGACTGCACACTGTTGCGCATCGTCGAACTTTCGCAAATACAAGGAGATTATTTCCTGCGTTTGTCGTAGTCATTGCTTGTTGAGTGATTTTTGTGACTGGGAGAAGCATTCAGCTGACTGGTGGGCGGACGTGAGTGGCAGCTTGTTTGAGTTTGCATTCCCCTGCGGCGTCTTCGCAGCAGTGACGGTTGGCAGTCAAGTCCCTGGAAGGCCAAACTCGTCGTCACGACTAAAATCGTTACGCTGCTTAGCAATCGTGGCTGCCTCTCTGGCGTTTCGTTTACAAATGTGACTGTGCTTTCTCTAAAGCGCGAAAATGGACGAAGTATATATATTGACCACATCAGCTACGGGTAGGTTGTGGGTTTTTTGAAGTGCATAATTCGTTTATATTGATTTAGCCCTCGCGGCGGATTAGCCGTGCGCACTGGGGCGCCGTGCTACGGTGCGGGAGGCCATTCGCCGTCGGGGGTTCGAGTCCACCCTCGGGCATGGGTGTTTGTATTGTCCTTAGGTTAGTTTACCTTATCAAAGGAAGACTTATTAGTCTCCAGGGAGTTACTGCGATCGTTATATGAATAAAATTCTTGAATATCCGTCTCCAGATCGCTTATATTTTCTAAAACATGACCGGTTTCGGGACAGCTGCCCATCTTCAGATCTGTTAAATAAATGTTACAACTGAATGTAAGCTACTATTTACAAAGCTACTATTTGGTTGGGATCATTTTTGTTAAAATTATTCTCAATAAGTAATTATTGACCTCAGAATTGCTTTTATATGTAAGTCAATAATTACTTATTGAGAATAATTTTAACAAAAAGGATCCCAACCAATCAGATGATTTCAAGTACATTATATAAAGCCTCAGGAAGCTACTATGTTTTAGTAACGACTGTGAACATTCGTTCATCACAGGACAGGTTACTCTGTAACTTCAAAATTTGGTATGTTTTTAACGTTTTTCCTTTAACTTTTTGATATCATACTTTGTAAATAGTAGCTTATATTCAGTTGTAACATTTGAAACTTCCTGGCAGATTAAAATTGTGTGCCGGAACCGGGACTCGAACCTGGGTTCGAGTCCCGGTTCCGGCACACAATTTTAATCTGCCAGGAAGTTTCATATCAGCGCACACTCCGCTGCAGAGTGAAAGTTTCATTCTGGAGTTGTAACATTTATTTAACAGATCTGAAGATGGGCAGCTGTCCCGAAACCGGTCATGTTTTAGAAAATATAAGCGATCTGGAGACGGATATTCAAGAATTTTAGTTTACCTTAGTTGAAGTAGTTTGTAAGCTGCGGACTAATGATAAAGCCGTTGAGTCCGATGGATTTACAAAAAATTGAACTTTTCTTACTTTTTTTGTGGTGTTTTGCTTTAGCCCTACATTCACTACACGACCTGTCTCCTGTTGTTCACCCTTATACTTAATTTCGTATATTTCACCAGTATGTAATGTATCTGGCTGGTCTGTCGACGATCTTAACACGTGTTCAGTTTCATAGTCGCTAGAAAAAATTGGGTACACATCTTCACGACTGCGGATCTTTCCGATGCAATAGACAATGCTATTTCTGCACACATAAAAAAAAGTGTTGCGTCACTACGATTCTAGGAATTTATGACCATTTACATAAAAATGGAACTGAGATATAAGAAAAACAACATTCCAGTTCTCTTTATTGCTCATGAAAACAGAAATTGAGAAGTCATACGACTATAACGTAGACATTCTGAATTCGTGTTCCAGATTGGAGCATACACCAGTACGCCTAATACGTGATAACATGTCTTCTTGCACTGATGGAAGCTTGTATTCGTCGTGGAATACTGTCCACTGTTGGTCCATATTGTCCGACTCCTCAACGGCGCTTCTGTGTTTTCGGTTGGAGGATCGTCTCGTCTCGTCCAGAAACAGCCATTTTCATTGTATCCTAGGCATATATGATTGGGTAAATGTCTGGAGAACAGGAGGGCCAATCTAATCTTGCGATATCGTTATCAGGAAGGAACGCAGTCACATGATGTGTAGGAAGAGGGCGAGAATTGTCGTCCATTAAGACGAACCCTTCACCGAAATGCTCCCGGTATGGTTGTGCTATTCATTGGATGATATCATCTTTGTAGCATAGAGGCGTTTGATTGGATATTCTACGCCCACCAGTAGCGTACAGTGGTTCCACACAATGTCACTCCAAAATATCAGAAAACTACCACCTTCCCACATTCGCTGGACGGTGTGTCTAAGACATTCAGCCTGAACAGGCTACCCCTGAAAACGTATACGACGATTGTCTGGTTGAAGACAGATACGAGTCTTCTTTGTGAATAGTATTTTATGACAATTCCTACGAATCCATAGAGCATGCCGTCGGGCTCATCTGTACCGCGCTGCATGTTGTCTAGACCACACCGTAGACTCCAAGACTGAAGTTGCACATCATGCAGCCTGTTGAGTACTCGTCGGCATTTGTTGAGTTTATCGCCATTTGTTGAGTTCTTGTCCCACTCAGCCTTTGTGTTGTCTTTCCCGACGTAACTTTCAGGAAAGGTTTGGGGCAGGAAGCATAGACATCTACAACAGTGATATAGTTAGTATTACAAGTTTTATTGACTGAAGAATACAATACTCAACTTCTATCTGTTCTTCTCTCTTTTTGCGGCGTCGTCTTCTGCACGATGCTAGTTCCGCCGAGTTCTCGTGACTGCCTAGTTCTGACAGGCTCGTCCAGACGCGTGTCGGCCTAGATACAGCCGCATCTAGAGGACGCGCATCTCCGTTACTCCCTCCGAGAGGCGCGGCGTAGGCGTGCGATAGGTTGCCGGTCGTCCGCTGCCTTCTCCACGATCGTTCTCTTGCGTCTGGCGTGTGGCGCTGACTTTACGCCACAACGCAGCCTATTAGGCCCTCGGTACAGTTAGAATCGAAACATTTCCTGTGTCTGCACGGAAGTCGTTATTCACCGTGGTGGCGTTCATCTCAGGGTTCCTCCGAGCTGCCCTTGGGCAGTCAGAGCGAGGCATGTCATCCACAGTTCCTGCATTTCTGTACCTCCTCTACATCCGAACAACAACGCTTTATTTCACTCCGGGACGTCTGGAAACTTCCTGTGAAGAGTGTTCCTCCTGATACAAAGTAACAATACGGATATGATTAAACTTCGGAAATTGACCTTCTAAGCATGGCAGAATCCAGTCAACACAAGCAGCGTTCTTCCTCCTTGGTGTTATGACTAGAACTGATGGACTGTCTCGCCCACTCCATCGCATTGGCACTCCTCATTGTTTACATCTTTGTGGAAGTCGAGTGACATCTATTGAAATTGTAAGGAAATGTGTTCTTTAAGCAAGATAAACATTCAATGTCAGTGTTCAGGAGACATTTGAGTACTTTTTATATTCGTGTATATGTCAGAAACAACAACAGTTGTGTTGCTGCATACTCTTCTTCTTTCGTATTTGGTATTCTTTTACGCTTCAAAGTTCTGACTATTGGCTGTCACAGCCAATGTTTTTCTAATTTCTCAACTGAGCGAGGTGGCACAGTGGTATCACACTGGACTCGCATTCAGGAGGATGGTGGTGCAAATCCACCTCCGACCATCCAGATCAAGGTTTTCCGTGATTTCCCAAAAATGTTCAAATGTTTGTAATTCTATGGGACCAAACTACGTTGGTCATCGGTCCCTAGACTTACAAACTACTTAAACTAAGTTAAACTAACCGAAGAACAACACACACATCCATGGCCGAGGGAAGATCCGAATCTCCGACGCGCGATCCTTAACGTGGCGCTCCAGACCGCTCGGCTACTCCCGCGCGGCGTGATTTCCCTAAATCACTCCAGGCAAATGCCGGGATGGTTGTTTTCAAAGGGCGCTGCCGATTTCCTTCCTCATCCTTACCCAAACAATGCCAGCGTAAGCTTCGCCTCTAATGACCACGCTGTCAACGTTAAACACCAATCTTCCTTCTTTCTAAATTCTTGGCTTCGTCAGTAATGAGATATGATTATGCTGGTGGCGTGCTGAGAACTCCTGTTTTTGTGCAGCCTAATGTTTCACGTATTTGGGTTTTTAAGCTGTCGCCGCGGTGGAGTAGCCGAGCGGTCTAAAGCGTCTCGCTGCGGAGCGCGCGGTTTCTCGCCGTGGAGGTTCGAGTCCTTCCTGGGGCATGGGCGTGTGTGTTGTCCTTAGGTTAGTTTACCTAGGTTTAAGTAGTTTGTAATCTACGGACTGATGACCACGCAGTTTGGTCCGATAGATTTACAAAACAAAACATTTAAGTTGTCATTTCACTTACAAGCAATGTACTTGGGCTCGAACAAACACAAATACATCAAAATCGTGTCATAGATAACGCAAAGGTACCTTATTGCACTAGTGATACAGTCGTCGGTTAGAGGCCTCCGAGTGTTTTAGCTGCCGGTACGCCAGTCGGGACCAGTACGACGTTGCAGTGCAGTGTGCCTCTCAAGTTGCGTTGTGCAGTCATTCATATTGCTGGGGGCATTTTATTGACATTCCCCATTTACATAATTATATACTTATGATTTCTGCATTGCTTGTGGCGTCTACAATTACATCGACAGTGCTATCTAGAGTATGACTGCAGAAAAACGACACCCACCAGCACATTGACGGGTACTGTAACCAAAAGTTCATAAAGATATATTTCCCCAAGCCCAAGTACTTTCCTTGTTAGATCGCTCCAGTTGGAGTCTCATAACGGTATACAGCTATTTAGTCATTTATCCCCAGTGATGTAAATAAACACTAACTGGTTCATATTTTCGTCCAGTACTTTACACACATGAACCAGTCGAGGGTTAGTTGCTAGTTCCGTCACCAAGCGATTATCTCTTGCATATCTTCCTATGTTTCACTACTTTTATGGCATTCCAATTTTCTTATGTACTAAAGCACTGGCCGTGAATAGCAAAATGTCATTATGTACTAAATAATGTAGTCTCTGACTCACAGACTAATGAGGCCAATGTACACTACTGGCCATTAAAATTGCTACACCAAGAAGAATAGCAGATGATAAACGGGTATTCATTGGACAAATATTTTATACTAGAACTGACATATGATTACATTTTCACGCAATTTGGGTGCATAGATCCTGAAAAATCAGTATCCAGAACAACCACCTCTGGCCGTAATAACGGCCTTGAGACAACTGGGTATTGAGTGAAACAGAGCTTGGATAGCATGTACAGGTACAGATGCCCATGCAGCTTCAACACGATACCACAGTTCATCAAGAGTAGTGACTGGCGTATTGTGACGAGCCAGTTGGTCGGCCACCATTGACCAGACGTTTTCAATTGCTGAGAGATCTGGAGAATGTGCCGTATTCAGAAAGTGGATAAGTGATAAACAAACAACCAGTAGTTGAGCAAAAATATTTTTTTATTCGCTGAAGTTATTTAGTTCTTTTCTATTGATTAATTAACTTTTTTGTATGTATCGTATTCCAGTGAGCTTATTGAGAACCATGGCAATACGTAGTGGTATCCAGGAGTTCATTTTATTATTTTTCATCCACGGTATTTCGGCAGTCTCGCTAAGTTGAATTTCCTAGATTTCGAATGCATATTTCGTTGCTATTTGTAAATGGTAAACTGTCAATATGCCGCGGAAGAAATTTCTTAAAATTAAGTCGGTTGCAACCTCAGGACCTTGGAAATGTTCGATTTCGTGGAGAAAAGCTAAAATGTTAATACGAAGAATTTACTTGTAGTGAGGTTATAATAACCCGAGCCCATCGTGTATTGATGCGAGAGAATTTTTCTAGTTGCGTAGTTATAAGCGGTAATAGGTAAAGCATAATTCCGTTTTGGACCTTTTTCGTAAAACATAGTATTAGATACGAAAGAACGCCTCTTCACGGAGCGTGTCACATGGATGTCGGCGAAAGCGACGCGGTTCCTCGCTACATCGATTTCAGAGAGGTCACCGAACCTGAGTGACATCGAGGGCATCGTTCTCCGCTGTGGAACGTATCACTCAACGGCATCTCCCACTAAACGTTTTCCTCGAATGAAGAAAAAGGTAGGAGGACGAACACGCGTCTGTAAAGAGGATGGTGGCATGTGTAACTTACCAGAACCACTGTCGCTCATTCCCCTGCAGGGCAAGGATTCACAAAGGGACATTTAAAATAGTGACATTTAGCTACAGTGACTAATGTAAGAAATGCTTATTGCGCTTGTCAGACACACGAGAGTAAATTACACGTGAATGTGTCTTCTAATGTCCCCGAGCTTATTTCTACTTAGATCACTGCTGGGCCTCAAACAACTCCACCAACGGCGTTCACTATTCAGTATTTTATTAATATTCTTATTCACGCATGGGCTGAACTAGACTACACGATTTACAAAAATAGGAATTTTAGAATTTTCTTCCCTTTCTTTGTGCATGTATTAATTTTATTTTACCGAAAGAGGGAATGTTTCTGCTATCGTCAATACAAGTTATTTTGGTCTTCTTGGATTTTTCTTGGCGAACACCCCATTCGGAATCATCTGCCTATTTTTTTCCAATTTGAGATCTGTTACCCACACATCTTTAAAATCTTCTTTTGATGTTGCTATCAGGTATATTGCATATACGAGCTCGTTTGTTTTATGTTGGTGCAACTGAATGTCTCGGAAATACGCATCGTTAGAAGGAATCCTCCATATCAAAAATTAATATTTTCAACAGGGCCTTCTGGGTGTGATAGAACGAGAAGAAGAAAGGAAGGAAGATGAGAGTTGAGCCGCGGTGGAATGTCCGGGCGCCTTAAAGTGCCTTGCTGCGGAGCGCGCGGTTACTCCCTGTCGGAAGTTCGAGTCCTCCCTCGGGCATGTGTGTGTGTGTGTGTGTGTGTGTGTGTGTGTGTGTGTGTGTGTGTTGTCCTTAGGTTAGTTTAAGTAGTCTGTAAACCTAGGAACTGATAACCACAGTACTTAAGTCCCATAGCTTTGCGAACATTTGAAGATTAGGGTTGAACGTCTCGTCGACATCGTGGTCATTAGATCAAAATGTTCAAATGTTTGTAAATCTTATGGGACCTAACTACGGGGTCATCAGTCCCTAAACTTACAAACTACTTATGAACTACTTAAGAACTAGGACGGCACAAATATCCATGCCCGAGGGGGATTCGAACCCTCGACCGTAGTGGCCGTGCTGACCGTGACTGGAGCGCCTCAGTCACCTCGGCCACCGCGGCCGGCTGGTCATTAGAGACGGAGCAAATGCTCGAATAGTTTTTGTCACAGATGGGGAAGGAAACTGGCCGTGCCCTTTGAAAGGAAAACCTCCCGGCATTTGCAAGGAGTGATTTAGGGAAATCACAGAAAACCGAAATCAGAAGCCGGCCGCAGTGGCCGAGTGGTCTGCGGCGCGCCAGTCACAATCTACACGGCCGCTACGGTCGGGGGTTCGAATCCCCCCTCGGGCATAGATGTTTGTGTCGTCTTTAGTATAAGGTAGTTCATAAGTAGTTTGTAAGTTTAGGGACTGATGACCCCGCAGTTAAGTCCCTTAAGCTTAACAAACATTTGAACATTTCGAAATGACCGGAGACGGGTTTGAGTCGTTGTCCTCCCGAATGCGAGGCCAATGAGTTACCACTGCGATCTACAAAGAAGCTTAGAATCCATATTTAAATGGTGTAGAGGAGGGGGGACACTACATCAATATATTTTATACCAGTAGACTCCTCTAAGTCTGGCACATTCTCTTGCCTATAGCAGTCTGCTTCTTATGTCCTCTTTAATTCGCGGATAGTGAGTGATTTTACTTCCTAGGTAGGTAGCAGAATTCTTAGTTTTAATGTTAAATTTCTCTCTATTTTCATTTCTGCTACCTTCTCGTTATTTTGAATTTTCGTGGTTTACTCAGAATCAGTATTCGGTACTTTTAATAGACGTATCATTCCATGTAACAGATCCTGTAATGCTTCTTCACTTTCAATGAGAGTAGCAACATAGTCAACGAATCTTATCATCGACATTATTTCACCATCATTTTTTATCCCATACTTGAGTCTTCCTTTTATTTTTGTTCCTACATTTTTGACGTAGAAGGTGTCCATAGCTAACGCATTCCGCATAAACACGCGGGGTTCGTGTCGTTTCGCTCGCCTACCGTTGCTTATTTTTATTTATTTATTTTTTATTTTCTTTTATTTTTTTTTTTTTTTTTTACAACGGCACTGCGTTTGCAGCTTTAAGGAAATTCCGGCCAATAAAAAAACACGAAAAAAGATTGTAGTCCGGTGACTGTGAGGCTCTGAAAAATATGGTTCGAAGAAACAGGATCGTTTCAAGTTCAATGTGGCAGAGGGAGGAACTGAATCCCTTCGACCTCTGTGGCCAGCAGCGTTAGAGCAAAGGACGATCACTGATGCGCAGGCTGCAGTGCACGTGCAGTTGCCTGATCATGAGAAATGCCTCCAAGTACGACACATAAAATTCTACGTAATATTCTGCCTCGCTATCCGTATTTTTTTTTAAAGTAAGAAGCTATGAACTTTTCGAAAAAGAACCTACACTGTGAGCTCTGAAACGTTAGTCAGCCAAACGTGATGTTGTCATCGTGGCCCATTTGTGAAGGTTGTGTTTACTACTAATGGAAACTTTGTGAAGGTTGTGTTTAAAACTAATGGAAACTTTTTCTTTAAGTGAAAAATGCTACCGAGTTGTAATTGTAGTACGGAGTCTACGTTAAACTAAGAGGACAAAATAGGTTACCAGGCTATGAAGCGACAATGTGTACTTGGACATGTCAAAATATGCGACATACAAAAACAACATATAGTCGCCGTAGGTATATGTTTGTTTTCGCCGAAACTATAAATCAAATGAGCTGGATATTAATACAGTCATTTGTTACAGAGGCTCTGCGAACATCAAGTAAAACATTTCGTAAAACTGGGTACTCATCTACCGCCAAGTTGCTGTAACATGCTAGATCTTTTTTTTTTTTTTTTTTTTTTTTTTTTTTTTTTTTTTTTTTTTTTTTTTTTAAATGTGTGAAGTTGTCGTTCTCTACAGCTCGGTCTGCGTTATTTCTGACATTTACTGAAAATTCCGTCAGTGCTTTCCAAAACATGATACCAATATTAAGTAAGGCCTAGTTTTTTCACTAAACGACGAAGGAAAAAAAGTATGCAGTTCAGAATGAATGTCGAATTAAGCGTGGTGTTCCACCCGAAACCAGCGTCTCGAACGATGCAAAAAGTCGATGCGTCGCTCTTCTGGACGTCGATAGTGTGGATACGTCATAATGACGTCAAGTGTGATTTTACCGATGTGTAAATAGAATCACCCGGCGACAACAGGGTTCGCTGCATACTGGGACCTACTGTGCCACGTGGTAAGGAAAAGGTCCAGCTAGTATGGTAGCGCGTCGTTTAAACAGGACGGCACCGCAGCCAAACGTCTCTGTGACTCCGGAGCGTCGGCAGCCCTCCGCCCGGATCCACCGCGGCCAATACGGCAAAGGCACTACGGCAAAGACTAAACGCGGGTCCACACTGAGCGCGCCACAGACATATATTAATAGACTGGCAATGGCTTATACAGTATCATTGGTGTCAGTGAAGTCTGCTCGCCATATTTCTGTACTATAAACTAGTAAGCAGTCGTGTGTGTTATTACAGAAAACAGTCGTAAAAATATGAATCAACTGACGTAACTACGCTGTCTTTAGAGTTTTGACATAGGGGGTATTCGTGTGTTGTATATGGCTGTAAATTTTCCAGCTGCAGTAGGCTTCGACACAGTAATGAGTTGCATTGATTTGCTGTTATTATTAATCTGTTACCAATTTAATTTAATTTCGGATTTTATTTCAATAGTGTGGTCATTAGAAAAGTGTTGTTTACCGTGGATAACCCGTATCCTTATTATTTTGAGGGTCGTTACGAAATATTTGAGACATACACTAATAAATCGTGTCGCGTTTTCTGTTTTTATTAGGCCTGATCCGTTATCAGATTCGATCAATTTCGGCTTTTCTGTTAATAATATGACCTTTATAAATGTGCTATTTATCGTGGATAACACAATCCTTATTCTTCTTAGTGTTTTTGCGATAACTACAGTCTGATTTAAATGTACCGATACGTAACAGTAAAATTTTACTTACCTCCCGACGGCCTCGTATGAATATGTTGGCAACATCAACAAACCGGTAGAAAGCCCTCACCAAGATGTTGATATTCTTAGAAATCACCACAGTGTGACTTGATAAGTGTTTTGTACAGATGAAGAAGTAAATAAATAACGTTGTTCCTACTCTATGGTTGACAGGTTCTTGTATGTGCCCTCGTCCACTCTGTAAAAGTAATTGCCCTTGTAAAACGAAGATTTCTTGAATAAAAATTCGCGTTGTCACGTGATTGGCTAATGCCAACGTGACACGATTGACAACACGATCACGCGAAGCCGCCAGGACGGGAAGTAGAATTTAACCGTACGTAACACGTTCTTCTCGTAACACGATTCGACAATGTAGGCCTGTATGTTAAATTCAACTATTGTGGAAGTATTAGCTTAAATGCAAATCATGTTCAAACGAACTCGTAAGGTAAGGTAATGTGTGTGTATAGTCTATGGGACTTAACTACGGGGTCATCAGTCTCTAAACTTACGAACTACTTATGAACTACTTACGAACTAGGAAGGCACAAAGATGCATGCCCGAGGGGGGATTCGAACCCCCGACCGTAGTGGCCGTGCAGACCGTGACTGGAGCGCCTTAGTCCCCTCGGCCACCGCGGCAAACGAACTCGTAAAGCTTACAACGTCATATCGTGTCAGAAGAACATAGCAGTACCGTACGGAAACTCTTTGACGTGAGGTGAGGCAAGATGGCGGCTTCCGGCTTCAGTCACAGACCCACGTTTGCCAGCCGGCCGCGGTGGCCGAGGGGACTAAGGCGCTGCAGTCACGGTCTGCACGGCCACTACGGTCGGGGGTTCGAATCCCCCTTGGGCATGGATATTTGTGCCGTCCTAGTTCGTAAGTAGTTCATAAGTAGTTTGTAAGTTTAGGGACTGATGACCCTGTAGTTAATTCCCATAGACTATACAAACATTTGAATTTGAACACGTTTGCCAGTCTAGTAATGTATGTCTGTGGTGTGCGCGTCCAGTGTGGACGGCGAACCGCGCAGTGTTCCTGCTGTTGTCGGAACATCAAAGGGAGAGGCGCGTTTGCGCGCGCTCACTTTAGACGGGGCTTCGGCTGGCAGGCGCGGTAGTTTATTGCGTGCGTCAATTCGCGGTGACAGGTCGTGTGTTCTCGCGTAGGTGTCCTCGTTAAGGAGTGGGACCGGAAGCAAAATGAGAACCTCACAGAGCAAATACAGATACTTGTAAAGGATTCTCCAGTTGCTAGAAAGCGCAAAGTCATTGCCAATGTCTCTTTGGTAGATATAGCACGTCTACAATTCGTGTCTTTCTTTATTATGTCTGGTTCGATCACTTTCAACAGATATTCGAAGTCTTCGAAAGACATTCGATAAAAGTTTTCGAACTGTCCACTGTCGCCTGCAAGTAGTTCACTGAAAAGATCATTTCCACCGTACGATGCCCTACTCCAGGGCTGGGCAAATGCCGTTTCGCGAGCGCGAGCGCTTTCAGCGGCTCACGCGGCCTGCCCCCCCCCCCACCCCCCAGCCGGCAGTGCCCCCACTCATACTCGACTAGCCGCGCACCTCACTACACCTCGCGGAACCACTCGTTCTGTTTGCTTGTGAAAATCGCATCCGGTATTCGTGATAAAGCACAACTAGTGTCTGAAAAATGGCTGAGGAGGACGTAAAATCTTTGAAAAGAAAGTTTTCTGAACACCCACAGTGGGAAGAAGAGTACATTTTTGTTGGAACGCAAAGCGGACCTCAATGTTTGTTTTGCAATTCAACATTGTCTTCGTGGAAGAAGTACAATGTGAAGCGTCATTTTCAACTGCTTCACGAAAAAGATGAAGTTAGAGTAAAGAAGAACGAAAAGTCAAACTTATAGAAATGAAGCAGAAAAAGGAGAAAGACGTAAGTATACTTGTAGATAATTATGTTATTAATTGAATTTACTGCTGTTATTAATATATTGTGTGCATTTTCCGTCAATTTTACCTTCTCCTGTACGTATTTACAGGTAGAAAACCTTCTAATCCACAACGCTGCAGCAATGAGAGTAAGCTATCGTGTAGCTCTTAAAATATGTAAAACTGCGCTGCCCTTCAGCGATGCAGAACTTGTGAAAGGATGTTTTGTTGCTGCCGCAACAATTTTGTGCCCAGCAAATCTTCCTCTTTTTGAAACCGTTCCTCTTTCACGGAGAACGGTTAGCAGGCGCATTGAAGAAATGGGAAACGACGTGGAAGCTCAGTTTAGAGACAGGGTCAAAGATTTAGTTTTCTTTTCTTTAGCATTGGATGAAAGCACTGATGTATGTGCACTGTGCATCAGCCACAGCGCACAGCCCTGCTGCCCGCACTGCTGGCTCTCGCGGCCGCTCAGCGCTGCCCTCGCGGCTGTCGCTGCTCGCGGGCAGCTCTCGTGCCCACCCCTGCCTACTCTTTAACACTGGGGTTACCCAATGACGACGATTCTTCCTTAACTGATGGTACAGCACAATAAATGCGGCACTCACAATCTCGGCTCGCTCCATCTTGAGACGTGCGAGCGCTCCAACTGGAAACAGAGTGCGCGCCTCGGAACGGCGCCTTCTACTTCTCCTGTGCTACATCTACATCTACATGGGATACTCTGCAAATCACATTTAATTGCCTGGCAGAGGGTTCATCGAACCACAATTATACTATTTATCTCCCATTCCATTCTCGAATAGCGCGCGGGAAGAAAGAACACCTGAATCTCTCCGTTCGAGCTCTGATTTCTCGTATTTTATTCTGATGATCATTTCTACCTATATAAGTGGGAGTCAACAATACATTTTCGCATTCGGAGGAGAATGTTGGCGATTGGAGTTTCGCAAGTAGCCCACGCCGCAGCGATAAGCGCCGTTGTTGTAGTGATTCCCATCCCACTGCTACAGCAGTGCGCGGCGCGCTCAGTGTGGACCCGCCTTTAGGAAGCACGACGTTGCGCCGCCGACGGCTGCAGTGCTCGAGTGACGACAGAAACTTATCCGTTTCACAAACACTGGTTTACCACCAGAAATAACTCTGTTAGAGATACAACCTCCGATTGTGACAGAACTGCGTTTAGTTTTGTTTTTTTGTTTTTTTTTCTATGCTGAAGTCCATGACTTAGGTTTTTGGTTACCCACGAGGCATGGGATTGGCTTTGTGGATTAACTGAAATAAATTCAATAGAAGTGTGTTTAAGTTTCATTTGTCTGCAATCCGTAGATACGACAAGTTCGCTCCTCAATTTCTGGCACGTATGGAAGTGGGCAACAATCGGGCACGGAACATTATTGTGGTCGGACAGATGAAGCCCATTTCCAGCTTAAAGGCTGTGGCAATACCCAAAATCAAAGGATATGGGCAACGTAAAATGCAGTCGCACATGAAGCAGTGACACTTCATTCTGCAAAGATAGGCCGGCCGCGGTGGCTGAGGTGACTGAGGCGCTCCAGTCATGGTCAGCACGGCCACTACGGTCGGGGGTTCGAATCCCCCCTCGGGCATGGATATTTGTGCCGTCCTAGTTCGTAAGTAGTTCATAAGTAGTTTGTAAGTTTAGGGACTGATGACCCCGTAGTTAAGTCCCATAAGCTTAACAAACATTTGAACATTTTTGCAAAGATAGCTGTGTGCTGCGGGCTCACAGTCTACCCTACTATAGGGCCTTTTTTCCGAGGAGATGGCCCATTCAGTACCCTTTACCTGTACTTTCACTGGCAAATGGTATAAAAATCTTCTATGCAACCACGTCATTCAAAGCTTTTAACAGCGTGGATGTTTGAATAGTATTGTTTTCGTGCACGATGGCGACTTCTTCACACAGCGCAAGGCCAGTAAAGCAATTCCTGAAAAGCCATTTGTCAAATGAAAGAATTATCAGTCGTCATAGCCTGGCCGTCAAGGTCACCGGATACCAATCCGCGTGACTTCTGGCTGTAGGGTATTTGAAAAGTGTTGTGTTCGGTGGCCAAATAGCTTATTTGGCTGAATTGAATGCATTTATTACGCAATCTATTCACACTGACCCCTGACACACTGCGGTCTGTTGTGGAACATGCTGTTTGTCGGTTTGAACCTCTAGTGGAAAATGGTTCCCGGCGAGTAATTGCAAACAGCGCACTCACCTGAAGATTGCAGCCAGTTGGTCTGTCGAAATATTGTGTCTAGTTGACGATGATATCCGGTTGTAGACCGAAGAAGAATATTATCAGTCATTAAATGTTCAAATGTTTGTTAAGCTTATGGGACTTAACTACGGGGTCATCAGTCCCTAAACTTACAAACTACTTATGAACTACCTTATACTAAAGACGGCACAAATATCCATGCCCGAGGGGGGATTCGAACCCCCGACCGTAGTGGCCGTGCAGACCGTGACTGAAGCGCCTCAGTCTCCTCGGCCACCGCGGCCGGCTATCAGTCATTACGCCGGGAAAGTGTACGCAACTACAACACCCTATATATATATATATATATATATTAGCTATGAGGGGCGAAATACACCATCCTGTCTTACACCTTTTTTTGCTTCGAGTACTTCGTTCTTGGTCTTGCAGGTTTGTTATTCCCTCTAGGTCCTTGTACGTTTTGTATATTATCCACGTTTCCCTGTAGCATAGGGCGCTCGGCACGAGCATTTCGGAAACAGCACAACTTGTTGGTCGTTCGAGGAGTGTTGTGGCGAGTGTCTTCTATCAGAAAAGACACAGTACTTAGTAACTGACGGAAGGTCATCGAGCAACTGCAAAACGATTTAGAAGATTTCTGCGTGGGGAGAAAATTGGCAGTTGACCCTAAATAACGAAAAGTGTGAAGTTATCCATATGAGAACTGCAAGAAATCCGTTAAATTTCATTACATGATAAATATACCAAATCTAGACGCTATGAATTACAATTGCGAACAGTTTACATTGAAAATAACTCATAGAGAATATTGTAGGGAAGGCGAATCAAAGACTTACGTTTCATTGGCAGAACACTTGTAAGATTGAACATTTGTACTAAAGAAACTGCCTACACTACTCTTTTCCGTCCTGCTTTGGAATACTGCTGCTGATTGTGGGATCTCAGTAAATGGGACAGAGGGAGGATATAGAGAAAGTTCAAAGAAGGGCAGACTGTTTCGAATTATCGTTATACAGGGGAGGAGATTCTCGCGGAAATTATATATGAGTTGGGGTGGAAATCATTAAAAGAAAGGCGTTATTCTTTGCAGTAGGATCTATTACCAACTTTCTCCTCCAAATGAGAATATATTTTGTTAGCACCCACCTCATGATCATCATAACGAAATCAGAGAAATTAAATCGTAAACGGAAATACTTAGGTCTTCCTTTTCCCCGCGCGATATTAGAGAATAGATCGATAGAATAATATTATGAAAACATTTCGTTAAACCCTCTAACATGTACTCAAATGTAATTTACAGCGTAAATATGACTACTGGCATCATCCTACATAGAATCGTAGGGTGTTCAAAACACGTGTACATTCAGCTAAGGCGTACTCAGACCAAAAGAGCTTCACACCGATGGATATTGGACCACGAACCCACGAACATCCACCAAGCGATACATCTTACCAAGTGACTGATACTGATACTGAAGGTACCAGATAGGTAGCATTTTTACCATATGCAGGTCATTTCTCTTCTAAAATCAGCAGAATATCGAAGAAAAACAGTAGAAACAATATGGAACAATCAAGCATGATCTGGGATTACGAAGAACTGAGGTTAAGCATGTACTTTGTGAATGCAGTATAGCTTACACCATTCGAACAAATATAACATTGGACAGAAGATGTAAGGCATAGTAAAGACATGGCAGTCTGGAATATGCCACAAAATTAGCAATAGCAGAACACTGCCTAGAAGTTAAACCAACTTTCAATTATGACATCACCAAGATCATAACTCAAATCCCCAAATTGTCTCACTTTGTCATCTTCAAATCTGTTAAAATAAAGATGGTGGATAACATGTTCATCAAGGAAGCTGGATAACGGCTGACTACTAGGGTGGGCCGAAAAAAGTGAATTTTTGAGTATCGAGTTGTAATAGGCCTCAAAAGTTGGGTATTTATGTGCTGAAAACGATAATATAATTTAAAAAATCTAACTTAGTATCTTCAGTTCGCACAAAGGGCTTAAAGTTTCTAAAAAAACGATAAATTTATAGAATTTCCGAAAGGTCATATAAAAATATATCTTTCAGTACCACGTCCTAATAGGACTAAAAAACTGCGTATTCATGTATAGTTTAACATAAAAATATTTTTGATAGTCCTAGCGTATGTAATCAGTTCGCGCTAAAGGCCTTAACAATCGAAAAATTCAAATGTTGAAATGTTTGTAAAGCTTATGGGACTTAACTAAGGGCTCATCAGTCCCTAAACTTACAAACTACTTATGAACTACTTACGAACTAGGACGGCACAAATATCCATGCCCGAGGGGGGATTCGAACCCCCGACCGTAGTGGCCGTGCTGACCGTGACTGGAGCGCCTCAGCCACCTCGGCCACCGCGGCCGGCCACAATCGAAATATGACAACATTTCTAAATGTTCAAAATGTTACGGAAATTTACTACTATCTCGCATTTATAAGTATGTTTTAAATATATTAGGTTTTATTTATTGTGATTTGATTATTTAAAGAAATAACATCGTAACTTTGCAGCTCTTCGCCCATTTCACGAGCAAATTTGGTTAAATGACCCCATCGTCTACTATCATAGCCAATAACACGTTTTATGGATGACAGAAAAAAGAGTTTCGTTGAGTCACCGGATCAATTTGTTTTTTTATGTTATCTGGAAAATGTCTGGAAGTTTTAATAACCTTAAAAACATGCTTTGGACCATACTTTACTGAGACGTATCTCTTAATATCGAACCAGACTGGCGCATATGTCTTTAGAATATAGTCAACTAAAATCGTGCGTTCATTTGTGCGATTTACTTCAGAAATATACAAGCGCAACACTATTTGCACGTCAACCATCGGGTGTGACTAAGAGGTCCAGCATCACGATTAGCCAGATCTGGAGTACATTTCCACTTTGAATAGTTTTGACAATATCCAGGTGGTATTGTTGATCTTTGCTTCAATCTATTAAGATTGAAGCTGTAGAAAGATGTGTAAAATTAGTAACAGAGGCTGCAGAAAAAGTATGTGGGCAAGATAGCAGAGATGGATTCATTAGGAAGACTCTGCTGTCAAGATCAATAACGCGAAAATTTGGACACAAATCAGAATTCAAGGCAACTACATCTTTGACTAGTATGTAAATAAAGGTATAAAAACATAAATAAATGTATATATTGTAAATATGAATAAATAATTAGTATGGTTGGTTGGTTGGGTAGGGTGTGGGTGGAACTCGAATTGCAGCCACCTCCTCTAGTTCTGGGTCATTTAACCAAATTTGCTCGTGAGCTGGAAAGTTACGATGTTATCTCTTTAAATAATCAAATCACAATAGATAAAACCAAACATATTTAAAACATACATATAAATGCGAGATATTAGTAAATTTCCGTAACATTTTGAACATTTAGAAATGTTGTCATATTTCGATTGTTAAGGCCTTTAGAGCGAACTGATTACATACGCTAGGACTATCAAAAATATTTTTATGTTAAACTATACATGGATACGCAGTTTTTGAGTCCTATTAGGACGTGGTACTGAAAGATATATTTTTATATGACCTTTTGGAAATTATATAAATTTATCGTTTCTTTTTTAGAAACTTTAAGCCCTTTGCGCGAACTGAAGATATTAAGTTAGATTTTTTAAATTATTTTTTTTTCGTTAATCAGCACATAAATACGCAACTTTCGAGCCCTATTACAACTCGATACTCAAAAATTCACTTTTTTCGGCCCACCCTACTGACTACGGCATGGAATCCGACTTCGTAACTAATACAAAAACACCAGAAAAAAGTCCCATTCTCCGGTAAAGAACCTTAGACAAGCAGGTACAGATATCACACTGAGCAACAGGCGGCAACTGGAAACTATATCCGTGGGAGACAACCAAAGCGCTTAAGGACAAGCTAGAGAACCTGGGTCTGGGAGCAGACAATACGGCACAGCAAGCCCACAGCTACAGTAGACTGCTGCGGACGCGATATGCAACTCCAATAGCAGCCTGATGCTGCGGGAAGCGAACGTCGCAGGCGCATGACTACAGAGAGCCAGGAGGTGGCACAGCCGTAGCGGGACAGCGCCAATACAGACAGGGAGCAGCACTAGATGCTACACAGTTTCTAGCTTACTAAATAGACTGCGGTGAACTTACAAGGAAACGGTCTGACATTTGGGTCACTGATTTCGATCAAATTTTGCACGGACGTTTGAATACAGTGTGACACATGTTTCGGTATTTTGCTAGACACTCAGTACTTTTGAAAAAAATCTAGGTCAAAGTTGATAATGGAAAATAGCGTTTTTATTCCATACATCGAAAGTTGGTCTAAAAATGAGCAATTTTTCTTATATATATATATATATATATATATATATATATATATATATATATGGGGTAAAAGTTAATGACGTTCGAGTAGTTAATGTTTTCAGGTTTTCCTGCTGTACCTTGGGTACTCATAAATAGAAGAGATTTTCCAACCGCCGTAGCCCATGAAGCGGTCAAGGGATTGGACTGTCAAACTGTGGATCCAGTTTCTAACCTCCATCAAGGCAATTTGTTTTAGAATCTCTTCGATGCATTTGATAATATTCTCATATTTTTTATACCTTTTCTTGTCTTATTTTGAATTAGAGCATCGGGAAGTGTGATTAATATTCAATTAAGTGTACTATTTGTTTACATTTGTTTTCTGTGAGACACCGTGCAAAAACAATTAAAGTAAGGGATAAATAAACTTCTAAAGTATACTATTACTCGAGAGAAGAGAAGTGCATAACTGAGCAGATGCTATTAAAATTCATGCCTTGGTTCATAATCGTCCGCGCCTGTCTTCAAGATATGTCATTATACACTTGGTACGCATCGAAATTAATATCTGATAGACCTGTCTCCAGCAACACAAATCAGGTATGTTTTACACGAACGATATCTCGGACAACATGTGAATGTGTCACTATATCGTTAGTTTGTTGTGCATGGTGTGGGAAATATTTGTGTTTCGGTTGTTTTTATGGTAAGTTTCGCCCTACTGGCTGTGAGAACACTGACGAACAGAGGGCCAGTAATTGGAATCAGTACTTTTTGAAAAAATCAGGGTCAAAGCTGATAATGGAAAATAGCGTTTTTAATACTATACATCGAAAGATGGTCTAAAAATAAGCATTTTTCATATATATATATATATATATATATATATATATATATATATATATATATATATATATATATGGGGTAAAAAGTTAATGATGTTCTAGTAACTAACATTTTTAGGTTTTCATGCTGTACCTTGGGTACTCGTAAATAGAAGAGACGTTCCAAGAGTCGTCGCCCATCGAGCGGTCCAGGGCTTGGACTGTCAAACCGTGTATCCAGGTTTTAACCTCCATCAAGACAATTTGTTTTAGATTTTCTTCGCTGTATTTGATAATATTCTCATATTTTTAATACCTTTTCTTGTCTTATTTTGAAGTAGAGCATCGGGAAGTGTGAGTAATATTCAATTAAGTGTATTACTTGTTTACAGTTGTTTTCTGTGATACACAGTGCAAAAACAATTAAAATAAGAGATAAAATAAACTTCTGAAGTATATTACCACTCGAGAGCAGAGAAATTCATAACAGAGCAGATGATATTAAAATTTATGCCTTGGTTCATAATCGTCCGCGCCTGTCTTCAAGATATGATATTATACTCTTGGTGCGCATAGAAATTAATATCTGATAGACCTGTCTTCAGCAATACAAATTAGATATGTTTTACATGAACGATATCTTGGACAACATTTGAATGTGTCAATATATCGTTCGTTTATTGTGCATGGTGTGATAAATATTTGTGTTTTTTTATGGTAAGTTTCACCCTACTGGCTGCGAGAACGCTGACGAACAGACGGCCAATAATTGGAATTACGTAATAATATACTTTATAAGTCTTTTTTAATTTATTTATTTCTTATTTATATATTGTTACACTGTGTATCACAAATAAAACAGCTTTAAACACATCGTACGCTTAACTGAATATTAATCACATTTTCCGATGCTTTACTTCAAAACAACTCAAGAAAAGGTATTACAAATATGAGAATATTGTCTAATACATCGAAAACAGTCTAACAAAAACTGCCATGTTGGAGGTTGGAACCTGGATCCACGGTCTGAGAGTCCAAATTCTGCACCGCTTGACCGGCGACGGTGCTCGGAGAGTCGCTCATGTTTACGAATGTCTAAGCCACAGCATTAAAGCACAAAAACGTTCACTACTCGAATGTCATTAACGTTTCACCCCATATATATCAGTAAAAAAATGCTCATCGTCAGACGATCATTCGATGTAAAGCATTGAAAACTCGATTTTCCACCATCAACTTTGACCTTGATTTTTTGAACTACTGGGTGTCTAGGAAAGAGCCGAAACACGTGTCTCCTTATATTCAGTATAAAAATTTCATGCAAAACTTGATCGAAATCTGTTACCCTCACCTCGTTAATCACCTTCTTAATTGCGCACGTTAGAGTGGAGTAAGAGACTAGTTCTAAAGAACAACATACATTCTGAAAATAATGAGAAATGCTTTAATCTACTGACCACCTACAATTAACACAAATAGCAATTAACGTTCGTTTTGCTGATGACATTGTAATTCTGTCAGAAACAGCAAAGGACCTGGAAGAGCAGTTGAATGGAATGGACAGTGTGTTGAAGAGAGCGTATAAAATGAACATTAACAAGAACAAGACAAAGATAATGGAATGTAGTCTTAGAAAATCAGGCGATTCTGGAGGAATTAGATTAGGTAACGAAATAATGAAGGCGGTAGATGAGTTTTGTTACTTGGGTAGTGAAATAACATATGACGGTCGCAGTACGGAGGATATAAAATGCAGAATGGCAATGGAAAGAAAAGCATTTTGTAAAAAGAGAAATCTGCTAACATCAAATATTATTTTAAGTGTTAGGAAGTCTTTTTCTGAAGGCATTTGTATGGAGTTTTGCCTTGTATGGGAGTGAAACATGGACGATAAACAGTGCGGCTAGGAAGAGAATAGAGGCTTTTGAAATGTGGTGCTACAGAAGAATGCTGAAGATTAGGTGGGTAGATCGCATAGCTAACGAAGAGGTACTGAACACAACTGGTGAGAAAGGGAATTTTTGGCATATCTTGACTAAAAGAAGGGATCGTTTGGTAGGACACATTCTTAGACATCAAGGAATTGTGAATTTAGCGTTGGAGGGAAGTGTATGGGGTAAAAATCACAGAGGGAGACAGAGAGACGCATATAGTAAGTAGATTGAAATTGATGTGGGTTGCCGTTCTTACGAGGAGATGAAAAGGCTTGCTCAGGATAGAGTAGGGTGGAGACATGCATCAGACCAGTCTCCGGACTGAAGACCATAACAACAACAGCTGCCAGTGAGCATTCAAATAAATCAATTGGGACAGCTGATCATTTGTCCTGCAGCCGCGCTACTGGGACAGTGATGACAACCTACCCTTGCTCGCCTCCCGTCAGGCGATGACCTTTCATAAATTCTATAAATTTATCGTTTTTTTTAGAAACTTTAAGCTCTTTGCGCGAACTGAAGATATTAAGTTAGATTTTTTAAATTATTTTTTCCGTTAATCAGCACATAAATACGTAACTTTCGAGCCCTATTACAACTCGATACTCAAAAATTCACTTTTTTAGGCCCACCCTACTGATGAAGACTACTGGCAGAACATCAGAGTCTACCAGATGACAACAAATCACAGGGAAAGTCACACTAAAACATGTTTGGGTATTACACAAGAAAAAATTTCTGTTTCCTCAAGGAAGAACCGCAATCACTAATTACATATTAGTCTGCATGTTTGCTGATTCCAATCAACCCTACGATTCATAAGTGTGAATAACTCTTCCAAATATTAAAAGAATAAGTACTAATCCTGAAAACTGTTACAATCATAAAATTGACATTGACAGACACAAAGTCCGAGAAACGTCATTTAGTTTCTAAATTAAAGCAGAAGTAAAACAAGGAAATGAGGTTTCTTCATCACAGAGTTATTGGGAATATGTTACAAAAATGTCAATAAAAGAAATCAACCAACGACACTCAGCAATCACTCAGTTTAGGCAGAGTAAATCTATCTGTAAATTGTCTAGCACTTGCACACCATTTACCAATCTCAACTCGTAACATCTCATCAGCACCAAAATTCTTGGAGACAAAATATGGGAAAATTTAACGACTTCCTCAATTTAAATATATTAGTGAAATGTAAAATGTAACGTGAAATATAAAATAAAATCAAGGCCCATTGGATGCCAAAAGATGGGAACTTCATGTCGACTTGCCTAAAATAGATACAACAAGAATGTATCTCCAAACACACAAAACGAACATACCGCAATACCTTTATTTAAACAGAATGCCTCAATGGATCAGATACGCTACTTTTTTTTAACAGGGAAAGAGGCAATGAAGGCAGTGAGAAAACGCAGTCAAGTTCTAGAACATAAGTTGTAAACAAACAATAACCATTTACAGGCAAGCTGGAAATTTAACAATAAACACATATCTATACTGTTGTTGTTGTTGTGGTCTTCAGACCAGAGACTGGTTTGATGCAGCTCTCCACCCTACTCTATCCTGAGCAAGCCTTTTCATCTCCTCATAAGAACGACAACCCACATCCACTTGAATCTGCTTACTATACGCGTCTCTTGGTCTCCCTCTGCGATTTTTACCCCACACACTTCCCTCCAACGCTAAATTCACAATTCCTTGATGTCTAAGAATGTGTCCTACCAATCTATCCCTTCTTTTAGTCAAGGTATGCCAGAAATTTCTTTTCTCCCCAATTCGGTTCAGTACCTCCTCATTAGTTACGCGATCCACCCACCTAATCTTCAGCATTCTTCTGTAGCACCACATTTCAAAAGCCTCTATCCTCTTTCTGTCCACACTGCTTATCGTCCATGTTTCACTCCCATACAAGGCAACACTCCATACAAACGCCTTCAGAAAGGACTTCCTTAGGCTTAAATCAATATTCGATGTTAACAAATTTCTCTTTTTCAAAAACGCCTTTCTACCCATTGCCATTCTGTATTTTATATCATCTGTACTGCGACCATCATTTGTTATTTTACTGCCCAAGTAACAAAACTCCTCTACCTCCCTTATTGTTTCGTTACCTAATCTAATTCCTTCAGCATCACCTGATTTTCTTACACTGCACTCCATTACCCTAGTTTTGCTCTTGTTAATATTCATCTTATATGCACCTTTCAGCACACTGTCCATTCCGTTCAATTGCTCTTCCAGGTCCTTTGCTGTATCTGACAGAATTACTATGTCGTCGGCAAAACGCAATGTTTTTAATTCTTCACCCTGAACTTTAATTCCTTCTCCAAATTTCTCCTTGCTTTTCTTTATAGCTTGCTCAATGTACAAATTGAATAACAATGGAGAAAGACTACAACCCTGTCTTACTCCCTTTCCAACCACTGCATCCCTTTCATGCCCTTCAACTCTGACAACCGCTGTCTGGTTTTTGTACAAGTTGTAAATAACCTTACGCTCCCTATATTTTACTCCTGCTTGCTTCAGAACTTGAAAGAGTTTATTCCAATCAACATTGTCAAAAGCCTTCTCCAAATCTACAAAAGCTAGAAATGTTGGTTTGCCTTTTCTTAATCTATCTTCTAGGATAAGCCGTAAAGTGAGTATTGCCTCCCGTGTTCCTACATTTCTCCTGAACCCAAACTGATCTTCCCCGAGGTCGGCTTCTACCAGCTTTTCCATCCTTCTGTATATAATCCGTGTTAATATTTTGCAACCATGACTTATAAAACTGATGGTTCTGTAGTTTTCACACCTGTCTGCACCTGCTTTCTTTGGAATGGGGATTATAACATTTTTCTTAAAGTCTGAGGGTACTTCACCTGTCTCATACATCTTACACACAATGTGAAACAATTTTGTCATGGCTGCTTCTCCCAGAGACTTCAGTAGCTCTGAGGGAATATCATTTACTCCAGGGGCCTTGTTTCGACTTAGGTCTTTCAGTGCTCTGTCAAATTCATCTCTCAGTATAGTATCTCCTATTTCATCATCATCTACATCATCTTCCCTTCCTACAATAATGTCTCGAAGTTCATTTCCTTTGTAGAGCCTCTCTACATACTCTTTCCACCTTTCAGCTTTCCCTTCTTTGCTGAGAACTGGTTTTCCATAGATATTTTGATAGGTTTTGATATAGGTTTTGATATTCATAGAGCTGTTTTTCTTATCGCCAAATGTTTCTTTTATTTTCCGGTGGGCTGTATCTATTTTTCCCCTATTTATACATTCTTCTACATCCTTGCATTTGCCTTCTAGCCATTCCTGCTTAGCCATTTTGCACTTCCTGACAATCTCATTTCTTAGTCGTCTGTACTCCATTTTGCCTGTTTCATTTACTGCATTTTTATACTTTCTCCTTTTATCGATTAAATTTAGTATCTCCTGTGATATCCAAGGATTCTTTGTAGGTCTTGCCTTCCTACCTATTTTGTCCTCTGCTGCCTTCACTATTTCATCTCTCAATTTTACCCATTCCTCCTCAACTGTTTTATTTTCCCCTGTTTCTATCAATTGTTGCCTGAAGCTCCCTCTGAAATTCTTAAGAACTTCGGGTTCCTTCAATTTATCTAGGTCCCATCTCCTTATTTTCCTACCTTTCTGTAGTTTCTTCAGTTTCAGCCTACAGTTCATAATCAACAAGTTATGGTCAGAGTCTATGTCTGCCCCTGGGTATGTTCTACACTTCAAAACCTGGTTCCGAAATCTATGTCTTACCATTATAAAATCTATCTGGTATCTCCCGGTGTCTCCTGGTCTCTTCCACGTATACAACCTTCTTTTGTGATTCTTAAACCAGGTGTTTGTTATAACTAAATTATGTTCCGTGCAAAATTCTACCAGGCGGCTTCCTCTTTCATTCCTTTTGCCCAGACCATATTCACCCACTATCTTCCCTTCCCTTCCTTGTCCTACTACCGAATTCCAGTCTCCCATAACAATTAAGTTTTCCTCTCCCTTAATTGTCTGAATAATTTCCTTTAGCTCCTCATATATTTCTTCCATCTCCTCATCATCGGCAGAGCTAGTAGGCATATAAACCTGTACTACTGTTGTCGGTGTTGGCTTCGTATCTATCTTGATAATGATAATTATTTTCTTATTCATTATCAATCCTACTCCTGTGATACCCCCAACTGATTTTGTATTTATAATCCTGTACTCACCTGACCAGAAATCCTGTTCATCCTGCCACCAAACTTCACTAATCCCCACTATATCTAACTTCAACCTATCCATTTCCCTTTTTAAATTTTCTAATTTTCCTACTCGATTAAGGGATCTAACATTCCACGCTCCGACCCGTAGAATGCCAGTATTGTCTTTCCTGATGATCACATCCTCCTGAGTAGTCCCCGCCCGGAGATCCGAACGGGAGACTATTTTACCTCCGGAATATTTTACCCGAGAGGATGCCATCATCATATGTTCATACAGTAGAGCTGCATGTCCTCGGGAAAAATAACGGCTGTAGTTTCCCCTTGCTTTCAGCCGTTCGCAGTAGCTGTGTGGCACAGCCACATTAGCTGATGTTACAAGGCCAGCTCAGTCAATCATCCAGACCTTTGCCCCTGTAACTACTGAAAAGGCTGCTGCCCCTCTTCAGGAACCACACGTTTGTCTGGCCTCTCCACAGATACCCCTCCGCTGTGGTTGCACCTACGGTACGGCTATCTGTATCGTTGAGGCACGCAAGCTACCCCACCTCGGCAATGTCTGTGGTTCATGGGAGATATAAGAAAAAAAAAATTGCGGTTCTGTAAACACATTGAGATTATGAACCCAGACAGACACACTACATTGTCAAATTCTTTGACAACGAGAGTAAATCCAAAATGAACAGGATGACCAAACCGATCTGAACTTGGCCCTAATCATACCAGAAAATCGTGACCAAGAGAAAAAGCAGATGAAGACAGGAAAAAACAAAGTCTGAATTGAGAGAAAGAAGACCGCAAGAAGAGACGGAAGAAATATGGACTCAAAAGAAGCAAAATGCCCATTTTAAGTAATTCACAAGGTCCTAAAAGGCTTATTTGCAAAATAATAATGAGTTGTTACGTTACTAATGACTTTGATAACGACATCAAAAGTAGAAAGTTATTAAGGACTAATGTACGTAAATAAAAATAAATAAACACTATTACAATTTAATATGAGCACGGTAGATTATGCATGACTGAAAGTAAGTCTTTGATCAGAATTGAAATATATATATATATATATATATATATATATATATATATATATATATATATATATATATATATATGTGTGTGTGTGTGTGTGTGTGTGTGTGTGTGTGTGCGTGTGTGTATGTAACTTAGGTGGCGTAAAGGAATATGAAAGTATTGAATCACTAAAGAGATACCATTAACAACACGAACGGTAAAAGGTTGGAAACTAAAATTAAGGAAAACAGAAACTGAGTAAATACAGTAACAGAATGAATAGCCGCAAACGACCTCTCAGAATTGTAAAGGGGTAAATGTGAAGCGAAAGCAAAGCAAGAAAAATAGTGGAAACGGTGGATATCGTAAGAGACAAATGCTTCATTATTAAAAAGTGGAAGAAGTAGGAAGGAAGATGTTGTTTACAAGTCTGAAGAGGATTAAACAACAGGAAAGCAGAAAAAGAAGAAAATAAAAATAAGCAAAGAGTGGTATAGCTTAAACTTTTATTTGGTCTATCCAAAAGAGTGAGTTTATAATACCTAATGAGACTTAAATATATGGTTTATCAAAGTTATACGAACAACTCCGTTTCAGTACCATTTTACATATTACCTAAGAAACATAGTTTCACTATCAGGAAGCAACCACACTTTATGAAAGTAATATCGTAAATGCAAGAAAGGTTATGAAAATTAAACTGATCAGTTCGTAACAATTACATATAAATGTAAATTAGATAAATTCATATCGGGAAATGTAGCTGCCTGTAATTAGCACGTATGGCTATGAGATGAAGATGATTAATGATCTAAGTCATGTGAGAAAAT
Organism: Locusta migratoria; assembly: GCA_026315105.1. Taxonomy (NCBI): domain Eukaryota; kingdom Metazoa; phylum Arthropoda; class Insecta; order Orthoptera; family Acrididae; genus Locusta; species Locusta migratoria. The sequence continues at coordinate 73,753,677 of CM048755.1, read as the reverse complement.
CCAAACACTGAACTCACCCATTATCAGCATGACCAGCGGAATGGAAGCAACACACAGAAGAAGCACAGTCACCGCAGCTGAAAAGAAAAGAAATATATTACTGTTAATACAAATTAAGATATGGAAGATAATTTTTGATACCAGAACATTTCTTGACATTACAAATTGCCAAATCTTATAAATTACGCACAAACAATAATTAATTTTACCGTTGTAGCACTAGCTGTAGTTTAATCCGATCTAGCGAATGTATAAATTATTCCCTTAAAAGGTAAACACCACGTATCAGGCTGGTACTGTAGGCAAAACCTTCAGGTCATACATAATTAACATGAATCGAAGCGAAGAAACACCATTGTTGGAATTAATGAGCGTCGATAAATCAATTTGTAAGAACGAGGGAGGGGTCGGAGAGGGGGGGGGGGGCGGGATGAGGCAAGACAGGGGGATGAAGTATTTTTAATAGTTTGGGAAACGAACAGTGATTTTAAAGTAGCCGTAAAAAGTTCCAGTTCCAACCCTGATAAAAATATTGTCCTTTCAGATTGTCTCCACGAAAGAAATAAACCTGACTACACTATATTTTCCCCTCTCCCTTGCCGCCCTTGGCGAGATTCCTATATGATTTTACACTGAATGCATTATGGATTTATACCTTCTGATACTTCATCACGAATCTCCTGTGGAACGAATAGTCCAACTTGACTGTAAAACAGTCCAGTAAACACCTGTTAACGACAAGTGTAAAAGAAAAGTTGCACAGAATTACGTAAATATATCGCTGACATCTGTCGTTTCCAAGCTCTTAAAACATCAGCGTGGATTACAGAAAAGCATTCGTGTGAATCTCAGCTTACACTATACCTTTAAGATAGCATATGCAGATTAACACGTACACTCCGTGTTCCTAGATTTCCGAAACGCCTTCAACACAGTATCACATAGGCGAAACATAACGAAAATACTTATGTCCGGAATACTTTCACACAGTTGATAACACCAGTAAGTGACAGCTGATGAGAAACAGAGTTATTCCGTCTAAGATATAGTTGATAGTTCCAAGTTGAACCGAGAAGGGGGAGCTCAATCTATAATTTCCGATTATCGATAATGAAAAATTTTTCCGGATGGGTACATGCAAACTGTGCGACTGTGGAGCCCAAGGACAGACTCTAAATCACATAACACACGAATGACCCAAGCGGAAGTTCTTAGGGACGTTAAGGGGTTTCGTCGATGATACACTCAAGCAGTAAACTGGTTAAGGTCACTAGATATTCAGGTGTGATAATAAGCTTAAACCAATTGAATGTTGCTTTGTCCTCTCATCGCCGTGTAATTTAATGACTATATATCTTTATAGTGGAATGTACAGTTATTTTAATTAACTATTTTTATATTTGACAGAAGAATTTTATGTTTGCTTAATCTTAAATAACTCATTGGAATATATCTTTGCACTGCTAACAAACTTGTACCTAATTGTATTTGTTATATCTTTAAAATTAATTCTGTAGACGCGCCATACACTAAAAAGGTGATAAAGACGTGGGTTTCAGCAGTAGTACCATTTTTGGTGTTGGAGAAAGAAGGAATGTTAAAGGTTTAATGTTCCATAGGTGGGTCCTGTGCTAGAAAAATGCTTTTAAGGGATAAACTGTACAAATATAAGAATTATATGAATATATTCGTGTCTGATAAAAATCATGAATAAGTTCCTCGGCGCAAATGCGTGCAGAAGTGTTTGCTTATCGGGTAAAGGTTAATAATTCTGTAACCAAGTAAACAATGTTATGTTCTATCCCTTTGAATCCAACTGGCAGTATAATGGCAGAAATGAAATTTTAGCATTGGTCGTATGTTAGGTATTTATTGAACTTTGAATATCGATTTTAACTTTGTTAATAGTCATTACCAGTGCATTTACAGTCAGTAAGACTGCGACAACCACAACAACAACAACAACAACAACACACAAGACTGCTATAGGCACAATCGAAAATATGAAAGATATATTCAGGCAGTTTGTACAACATATCTGAAGATAATCTATATAACGATGTTATACAAATCAAGATTGAACATGACTGCGGCTGAACAATATGTCTATCATTACAATGTAAACAAAGAGTTGTGACTTTGTATTGGAATGATAAACATCTTTGTTCAGCCTGTACTATACACACTGCTATGGTTTCTTTACATTCCGTAGCCGCAGAAAATGTAGTTTAGGGACTGATGACCCCGCAGTTAAGTCCCATAAGCTTAACAAATATTTGAACACTTGAAAATGTAGTCAACATATTCCTCATTACTGCATTCATATGAAGAAGATGATTACGGACGCTATTTAAGTGAGCTTTAATTTACCCCTTATATTAATCTTCAAATCTACAAATGCATTTCCCGTTCCATCTGTAAATAATAGCCCTGTCAGTTCCACAAAGAAACCTGCAGCTATTAGCTACAGCGGGCAGCCGAAAGCCGCACCAGTTGTCTGTTCAAACAATGTACTTTTCTTGTCAAATTAACTGGTAAACATGCCGTGGCCTGAAAAATCACGTAACTCCGGCGAAATAATTACAGAAAAATATTCATTGTGCCTTTCGCTGGTACGTTGATGAGCAACGATACCCCGTTTGAAAGCTGGAATTAGGTCTGCGGGCGAATGGCCACCCTATCAAATGCAGAGACTATTAACCCTTTCATTCCCAGTGTTATTCCTGGACAACGTATTAAAAGTTGATTTATACCGTATTTTCTGCATTAATCCTTAAAGTTGCATTTTTGTTGATGAACATGCTTTTAGGACGACATTTTGCCGCTCGGTAGGGCATTAAGCTGTCCATCTTGGAGGTTGTGTTGCGTTGCCGTCTGTACGTGGCTGAGAGTGTGAGCGTGAGTGTGGTTCCTTTTATTTTATTCCAGCAGTAAACTGTCTTGTATTTGGTGCTGTGGCGAAGATTATGCTAGCATTACTGATCTGGCAGTGTAATAAAGTAATAAAATATCTCGGTACAAACGTCTGTGTTGTGCATGAAATACATGAAATAAAAAATCAATAGTTCGACCAAAAATTTTAAAATACATATTTTGATGTCTACAGCTCTGTATTAATACAAAAAACACTGAATTTTAATTTTTCCAAAGCTGATTTCATAATGTGGGACTGAAAGGGTTAAATAGGTCTCTTACACAAGACATTTTAGTTTGTTAGTTAGCTCTTGTGGCAGCAGAAATGGTGAATGTCGGAGTCGGTTAGTCCACGTAGCTGTCAGTTATAAATATCACTTATTAGCGAATGCTTCCTTTATCTTTCCGTACTTTCTTTATCTTTGCTTAATGCCACACGAATTTAAGAAGGAGTGACATCGGAGACTCTACGAACGCCGTCTGTAACAAATAAGAACGAAAGCGTTGCTAATATTAACCCAAAGATTTTAAATATTTCAGACTCTTATTAATTTATTAAATTTTTTATTGCGCAGTATTACTTATTAATTCGGCCAATGAAGTCTGAGGAAGGTTCTAAACCATGACTTCCACTCCTTAAAGACATGTGTGTATTTCGTCACTCAGTCTTTACTCGTAAATTTGCGTTATCCTAGCAGTCTTCTTCCCTCTGCTCATCCCCTATTAGCACGTTTTCTGCTTCTTCCTTCTGCTCTAACGTAATTTGCATCAGCCACTAGACGCGCCTATGCTTAATCTTTGAAACTAGATCTGCTTCATTTCATAATCTCTATATCACCTTGGTGTTCTTCCTCCTATGATAACTAGCATCCCCTGCTTACTCGTAAATTTCTCCTGCAACTTGATTCCTAATTTTATAAGGTTACTCACAATTTCTGCGCCGGTAAAACACGGTAAACAGAAAAATTAATAATACAGATATTGGGGAGCTACTATTGCCGCAAGAGACCACGAACAGTCAGTGTCGCCGCGGAAGCGGTCGAGTGCACACCGCTGGGTTGTTTACACCAGCGGGCGCACCGGCGGAGCCGCAGCCTGTTGACGGTTATTGTGAGTATTGCTCTGCGACTGCAGTATGGAAACTCTAGTTCGAACACGCACCCTGAAGTTCGCATTTAAATACGGATACGTGCGACCGACAATTTTGGAACTCGACGATTGGTTACATGACACGATTCACCTAGAAGACGACGACGTTGTAGGCTTTGCTTATGATTTCGTAGCCAATGCTGTATATGTACAAGTTCGTAATGACGATATCTGCCTGCGAACTATGACTCGAACTGACGGAAAGGCAACGTTCGCTCACTCAAATGGCGCAATTAGTGAGGTTACAATAACTTGTTCCGGACTTGGCCTCAAGTTGGTTCGTATTTACAACCTACCGTTTGAAGTCAACTTAGATCGTATACGAGAGGCCCTCTCCCCTTACGGGTCGGTGCTTCAAATTCAAAGAGAAAAGTGGACAGGTCTCAGGCACTTTAACGTTGACAACGGTGTAAAAATCGTGAAGATTGATTTGAATAAACATATACCGTCCTATATCATAGTACAGGGGTTCAAAGGTCTTGTCACATACGACGGACAACCTCGTACATGCGCTCATTGTGGATCGTCAGAACATATGAAAGCAGCATGTCCACAAGCGAGACCGCGACAATTGCCTCGCGAGGTAGTTACCACTGACCGAGCGCCGCCTTCGGGCCCTAGAACGTACGCACGAGTTACTCTGGCTTCAGACACGGACAGTGCTGATCTTTCCGAACACGGCGACGAACACCAGAAGCAGACATACGAACAGGAAGTCGTGTCGGCCGAGACTCATATTGTTCCCTCCGCTGCTGCATCAAACGATCCCGCACCCAAAACCTCCGTGCCGAAACACTCCTCCGCGACGGAGTCAGGGAATGTACCACTACACTCCATCGACACCATGGCGACGGAAGTATTGCAACAGTCTGAAGATCCACCCACTTTGCAGCCGTTAGAATCTGTCTCAGTGCCAACAGGGTGCCCTGGTGGTGATGACAGACGTTTGGAAAGTCCGCAGAATCCAGTCAGCGAAGTAGGAAACCAAATACAGAAGTCGTCTAAAACCAAACGACCACTGAGGACACAAAGTCAGGGCGAAACTCAGGAACTGGACACGAAACCACAGCGCGTTAGGAAAATACTCAAAAAGGATGGGTATGATGAGCCATCTCACGAGCAAGACCGTTCACAACCTTTGTACCCGGAGACGGAGGAAACTCTGATGAACGTCGATGTGCAAGATTCCGCGCTTATGGACACTGTACCGTCCCTCCCAAAGATCAATTGGGCGGACGAAGTCGGTGATTAATTGCAACCTTTACAATCATGCAAGACTTTAAGTTAGCCACTTTAAACATCAATAGAATAGAGTCCGACGTCAAATTCCAATGCTTTAAGGACTACCTACAAGCTGCAGAAATAGATATCGCGTTAGTACAGGAAGTGGTCTCCACCAAAATAGGACAGATATTTGGTTACACCTCCATAATTAATATTGGACCCGAAGCTGGTACCGCGATTTTATGTAAGGAAGGCATCCAGTTTACTACAGAAGCCCTCTTAAGCTCGGGTAGAGGAATCTCCATCAGTATACAAGATTTGTTACTTGTCAATATTTACGCGCCATCAGGAAGCAACAATAGGCGACAGAGATGTGATTTTTTTCGAGACGAAATAGTCACACTCTTCACGAGACAACGATGCAAACTAATTTTAGCTGGAGATTTCAATTGTGTTTTACGTAAGCAAGATCAAGCTCCAAATTTTAACTTTTGCGAGGAGCTGCAACAGCTTGTTAGTGGCCTTCAAGTCACGGACACTTGGATTCATCTCCGGCCACACGCCGTTGCGTACACATACATCAGCAGTGTGTCTCAAAGTCGAATCGACAGAATTTATGTCAGCGATGATTTTAAAACCAGTGTTGTGGCCTGCGAGATGTGGCCGCTAAGTTTTAGTGATCACAGTGCCTTTCAAGTAGTCCTGAGACACACACCACAGAAGACCTTTTTGGGACGCGGACTGTGGCAACTTAATGTTTCCCTCATTAATGACGACTCTCTCCAACAAGCGATCGAGAACATCTGGCAACGATGTCTTCAGCGAATACCGCGTTACGCCAGACGTATTGAATGGTGGCTGGAGTGCGCCAAACCACAACTAAGAAAATGTATTATTCAATTCGCTAAGGATAGAGCGCATTGGAAGAAACGGTCACTGGAATACTTCTTTGCGCTCCTTCGTGATTTGTATAACAAACCGACATCCACGGCTGCGGACGTCATCAAAATCAAAAAGACTAAAGCAAAAATAGTGGCGCTTACGAGACAATCCTTGGAGGGCATCAGAATACGAGCCAGAAATGTCAACGACATAGAACACGAAAATGTTTCCATCTTCCACGTAATAAAGGAAACGAAGAGAGCCAGGCGACAAATGTTACACAAGCTCACGGATGAGCAGGGACAGGAGTATACACATCAAGGTGAAATCAAGGCATACGTTGCAAGATATTTTACGAACCTCTTCGCTGCATCGGCGACGGACTTGAACGTAATGCGGACGTTTTTATCAAATACCACGCAAGGAATAGCGGACGAGGATAACGCAGAGTTGCTGGAAAATATAACTTGTGCAGAAATTGTAGATGTTATCGCAGAAACGGCACGAAATAAAGCTGCTGGTTCAGACGGTCTGCCTATAGAATTCTACGACCGGTTTTGGTATTTACTCGGGCCTCAACTCACCGAAGTGTACAACGAGTTAATGTCCGGCAATGACTTTCCTTCGAACTTCACTGAAGGCATCCTCGTTCTCATCCCGAAAACGCCGCATGCTGGCCGCCTGCAGAATTTTAGACCAATCACGCTTCTGAATACGGATTTTAAGATATTGACTCGTCTCTTGAACAAGAGAATGAAACCGTTCCTTCGCAAGATTATTGGTCATTACCAGAAAAGTGCGGTTACTGGGCGTTCAATGTTGACCATACTCGCCGAATACAGAGACTTAATTTACCTCACCTGGATATGTCGAAGCAAAATGGCACTGGCATTCCTCGACTTCGATAAAGCATTTGACAGAGTCGACCACAATTTCTTATTTCAAGTTATGAGGACTATGGGCTTCAGCGATCGATTTATTTCAATCATCAGGCATTGCATCTGCCATACGACATTCAGATGCAAAATTAATGGTCAACTCACTCCATCTATTACACAGCAGCGAGGTATCCGACAAGGATGTCCACTGTCTACGACTCTGTATGCGATAGCTGTAGAACCACTCCTCCGAACGTTATACATCAACTTGCAAGGGTTACAGATTTTCAATACAAGAACAGTATGCCAAGCCTACGCCGACGACGTCAGCGTCCTTGTCAGCTCCAGCGAAGAACTCGATACCACCAAGAGGATAGTTCAAGAGTATACTCATGCTTGTGGTGCCCAGGTGAACGAGCGGAAGTCTCGGTTGCTATTGTTAGGACCGCATAAAGACTATATTGCATCTACGTGGCTCCCTATAACCGAGACCAGGAAACAGTTGGGACTGATTCTCACGGCTAATCCCCGTATCATGGTACAGCTCAACTGGCAAGGAAAACTTAACATCATACGTGCGACTCTACGGGATAATTCTACAAGAAGCTTAGACCGCATTCAAAAAGCCTTATTCATCAATGGCTACGTCTACAGTAAAATTTACCACGTAGCTGCAACTTTACCTATCCCCAACACTACAGCTCAGAAAATGACAGCCAGTGCAAGTTGGTACTTGTGGAGACGCAACATCTTTAAAGTTGCTTTTCGTACAGGGTCACTTAGCTACAGTAAGGGAGGCCTCGGGCTCAAAAATTTGGAAGCGCAGTGTACGGCACTATTTGTTAGCAGAACCATCAAAATTTTGCAGGCCGATTACAATTCGATAACCAAAAATTTGTTTGTCCGCTTAGAACCTGCGGACAATGCTGTGCCAGTAAACCTCGCCCGTATCAACCTGGAACTGGACCACGTCAGAAAATTTTACCTCGAAGTAGGCTATATACGGGCAACTCAACGGACTTACGATACTGCATCACTCTATCGCACATTCACTAACATAGTGCCACAGAATACAATCGAGCTGAAATATCCACTTTATACCTGGACTGCTATATGGAAAAACATACATAATTCAGTACTTAGTACGAAAGTTAGATCCACCTGGTATGACGTTGTAAATGATGTCATCCCTACTGGCGAAAAGATGTACAATATCAAATTAAAAGCCACGCCGTACTGCACTCGGTGCCAGCTGCTGGACATGTTAGCGCACGCATTTGTCTGTCGAGATCAGACTGAAATCTGGACGTGGACTAGAAGAAGACTAGCTCTTATGACCCGCACCACCGCACTGAACATTACTGTACATGACATACTGCGCCCTGATTGGAAATATTACCCTGACGCCAAACATAATAGTTACACATGGCTTCTTGGACAGTTTATTTACTATGCGATTAATCGGAAAGCTCCTGCCTTACAAGATTTCATACTCTATGTTCACGACCAGCATTACGTTCTACAAAAGCGTTCCAAATACAGGACTTTGTTCCAAAACTTTTTAAAGGTTTCACTTACGTACTGAATATCATTTCATTTGTTTGAATTACAAGCTTATTTTCTTTCTTCTTGCTACACGAAGAGTGGGCAGTTCTTACTCATTCCATAGAGCATCATTTTAGTTTCGTATTATGATTTGAAGGGAAGACGCAATTGATTTGTTTTACAATATAACAATGGTACCTACAGCAGAGGAATGTTTTGTTTATGGCATTTGAAGCCGACGCCGAAGAAGGCGAACACTGGTGAGCGCAAAAAAAAAAAAAAAAAAAAAAAAAAAAAAAAAAAAAAAAAAAAAAAAAAAAATAAAATAAAAGAAAAAAAAAAAAAAAAAAAAAAAAAAGGGATAGCGTCACGGACTCCGGTGCAGAAAGTCGCCGGTTCAATCCCGCACACCGGCAGAAAATTTATTTCTTTGTAATTGACAATTCCAGAAGGTTCTACATCTTTCCTATGTTCACTTGTAAATTCTACTTGTTTCTTATGTTAACTGTTCTTCTAATTTCTGGTAAATTCTGTCTGTGTATAAGTAGCAGAGCACTCTGCCTGAGAGGCAATCAGTGCTGCGTGTATGTTGAGTTCGTAATAAACGTGCTTTTAGTATAAATGCTGTGATTAGTTGCCTTCGAAGTCAAGCCTACTTCCATTGCAACGTGACACTATTATCTTATCACTGCGTGTAAACACATGGAGAGTGTGGTGTGATGAAGACATGCTACAGTAAGTAGACACTGCAAAGCGGCCGAGACTGAATAAGGCAGCCAAGATGTTCGTGCAACGGAAGGAGCCACGTCTCTGGATCGTTCCACACGGGCAAGAGGGAATAAACAGCCAGAGAACGTTATTTGCAGTTCAACACTGACGATTAGTCAGTCTACATTGTTACATGGTCCGAGTACACTATGTGATCAAATGTATCCGGACTCCTGGCTGACAATGACTTACAAGTTTGTAGCACCCTCCATCGGTAATGCTGGAATTCAGTATGGTGTTGGCCCACCACTAGCCTTGATGACAGCCTTCAGTCTCGCAGGCATACGTTCAATCAGGTGCTGGAAGGTTTCTTGGGGAAAGGCAGCCCATTCTTCACGGAGTGCTGCACTGAGGAGAGCTATAAATGTAAGTCGGCGAGGCCTGGCTCGTTCCAAAACATCCCATACAGGATTAAAGTCAGGACTCAGTTCCGGCCAGTCTATTACAGGGATGTTATTGTCTGTAGCCGCTCCGCCACAGACTGTGCATTATGAACACGTGCTCGATCGTGTTGAAAGATGCAATCACTATCCCCGAATTGCTCTTCAACAGTGGGATGCAAGAAACTGCTTAAAACATCAGTGTAGGCCTGTGCTGCGATAGTGCCGCGCAAAACAACCGACATGGGCTGCAAGCTGCCTCCATGGAAAACACCTCACACCATAACACCACCGTCACCGAATTTTACTTTTTGCACCAAAGACGTTGTCAGATGACATTCACCGGGCATTCGCCATACCCACAACGTGCCATCAGAGCGCCACATTGTGTACCGTGATTCGTCACTCCACACAACGTTTTCTCACTACCTACATCTACATACATACTCCGCAATTCACCGTAAGGTGCGTGGCGGAGGGTGCACTGTACCACTACTAGGCATTTCCTTTCCTATTCCACTCCCAAATTGAACGAGGAAAAAAAGAATGCCTATATGCCTCCGTACGAGCCTTAATTTCTCTTATCTTGTCTTTGTGATCTTTACGCGAAATGTAAGTAGGCGGCAGCAAGATCGTACTACACTCATCTTCAAATTCCGGCCCTCTAAATGTACTTAACAGAAATTGACGAAAAGAACGTCGTCTTTCTTCCAGCGATCCCCAATTGAGTTGCCGGAGCATTTCCGTGACACTCGCGCATTGGTCGAACCTACCGGTAACAAATCTAGCTGCTCGCCTCTGAACCGCCTCTATGTCTTCCTTCAAACCCATCTGCTGCGGGTCCCAAATACTTGAGCAATACTCAAGACGCAGTCGTACAAGCGTTTTATACGCGGTCTCCTTTACAGGTGAAGTACATCTTCCCAAAATTCTCCCAATAAACCGAAGTCGGCTGTCCGCCTTACTCACAACTGTCCTTACATGCTCGTTCCATTTCATATCGCTCTGCCATGTTACGCCTAGATATTTGAACGACGCGACAGCATCAAGAAGCTCGCTACTAATGCTGTATTCGAACATTATAGGATTGTTTTTCCTACTCATGCGCATCACCTTACATTTTTCTACATTGAGAACTAGCTGCCATTCTTCGCACCAACTAAAAATTTTGTCTAAGTCATCCTGTATGCTATTACAGTCAGTTACAGACGACACCCTCCCATACACCATAGCATCATCAGCAAACTATTCAGTCGTCCAATGTGTACGAGGCGTCATTTAGCACTGACCTGCGTCATGTGTGGCTTGTGGGCAGCCGCTCCACCATGAAATCCAAGTTTACTCACCTCCCGCCTAACTGTCATAGTAGTTGGAGTGGCTCCTGGTGCAGTTTGTAATTCCTGTGTGATGTCTGGACCTACCTATTATACTGTACGACCCTCTTCCAAGCTGAGGTGCCGCAGTGGTAAAACACTGGACTCGCATTCGGAAGGACGGTGGTTCAAATCCACCTTCGGCCATCCTGATTTAAGTTTTACGTGATTTTCCTAAATCACTCCAGGCAAATGCCGGGATGGTTCCTTTGAAAGGGCACGGCCGATTTCCTTCCACATCCTTCCCCAAACACTCCGAGCGGAAGCTCCGTCTCTAATGACCACGCTGTCGACGGAACGTTAAACTCGAAGCTTCCTTCCTTCCTTCCTCTTCCAAGTCGGCGGTCTCTGTCAGTGAAGAAACGCGGTCGGCCAGTACTCTGTGGGTGTGCCTCCACGTTCCCACTTCACTGTCACATCAGAAACAATGGACCTAGGGATGTTTATGACGTGGAAATCTCGCGTGCAGACTTCTCATACAAGTGACAGCCAATCACCTGACCATATTCCAAGTCCACGGAGCGCCCCATTCTGCTCTCTCACGGCGTCTAATGATTACTGAGGTCGCTGATGTGGGGCACCTGGAATAGGTGCCAGCACAATGCACCTCATATGGAAAAAGTATGTTTTTCTGGTGTCCGGATACTTTCGATCACATATTGCATGTCGTTCTCAACTGATTTAGTTTTCTTACAAGTGCTTTGCAACATTATTGGGAACAGTTTGTAACGTCTCTGCTGTGTCCACCTAATCCTCGATGGGCGAAGTTGCTGTTACATTCTATTTTATGCTTAATCATTTAATAATTGTTCCAATGATTTGACGGTATGGGATGCGGACAATTACTAGGTTGATCCGTAACAGTAAACTTTGTTAACTACCTTTATTATGCAACGACAAATGTTAAAAACTCTTCCCTTTACATACACTGATTAAATAACTGCGTGCCACTACGATGAATGTCTACAAGTCCACACTGAAACATTTCAATATGCAACTGCAACCCGTATGCGATACGACGGAATGGCAAAAACTTTAGCCACCGCTAAACGCTGGTTAGGAACTCACTGCCGACATGCTACCGCCTCGCTCTGCGGTCGGCGGGAGACTGCCGCACACCGGCCAACAAACAAAGAACATTCCAACCGAAGCATTGTCACCCAGCAGCTCTCGCTGCACGCCAACGATAACTATCGTTCGGCCAAAACTTACCAAAGCGGTTACTAACCTAAAACCCTGTATCCTCACAAGTTGTCCTGCCTCATTCATGGAAAGCGTGTTAAAACTGGTCGTCATAAGTTGCCATAAGCCGCTTTTTCAAGTTTATTGAATCTATGTTTGTATTATAACAAGAATATTAACAGATTACTTGCATCTGAGGTGACTAAAGTGTATTATAGATGTTTTAAATACACCGTAAAAACGATGCAACGCATTCTGTGCCAGTTATGTTTTCATTCGTTGTCTGTAAATAAAAGCGCACAATGAAAGTGATTGGTCTTCCCGGCGCTACCCACCTGCCGTTTATTACTGCTGCGGTGGAGTAGCCGAGCGGTGTAAGGCACCTCGCTGCGGAGCGCGAGGTTGCTCGCCGTCGGAGGTTCGAGTCCTCCCTAGGGCATGATTGTGTGTGTGGTCTCCTTAGGTTAGTTTACCTAGGTTTAAGTATTTTGTAAGCTACGGACTGATGACCACACAGTTTGGTCCGATAGATTTACAAACATGTGTCTATCCTTCCTTACGTTGGTCCAACTCCTCTTCCCTCTCTTTCCATCGCCTTCTACCCTCTCTCTGTCCATTTCAGTTTAGTTTTTATGCACCTCTTTCCTCATGACGTCATATCTCCATAATTGTGAATCCTACAATATCATTTTCCCGATTCGTAGAACGGAATATTAGGGGCCGGCCGCGGTGGCCGACGAGACTGAGGCGCGCCAGTTGTTCAAATGTTTGTTAAGCTTAAGGGACTTAACAGCGGGGTCATCAGTCCCTAAACTTACAAACTACTTATGAACTACTTACGAACTAGGACGGCACAAATATCCATGCCCGAGGGGGGATTCGAACCCCCGACCGTAGTGGCCGTGCAGACCGTGACTGGAGCGCCTCAGTCTCCTCGGCCACTGCGGCCGGCAAAATTTAAGTGGCGGTGGGTTCCGAATCACTGACCTTCAGTGTCACAGTCCAACGCATTGCCCACTACGCTACGACTATCAGGGCGCGCCAGTCACGGTCTGCACGGCCACTACGGTCGGGGGTTCGAAACCCCCCTCGGGCATGGATATTTGTGCCGTACTTAGTATTAGGTAGTTCATAAGTAGTTTGTAAGTTTAGGGACTGATGACCCCGTAGTTAAGTCCCATAAGCTTAACAAACATGTGAACAACTGGTGCGCCTCAGTCTCCTCGGCCACCGCGGCCGGCCCCTATATTAGGGAACTGTCTGCGAAATGTGTTGCGATTGGAGTTGGTAAAATACGTAATAATTTACTTCAATATGCGTATTCGCGCAGATTTTCAAGCTACTACGATATAATTTCGAAGGTACGTTCAGTGGTATATGCGGACACTGTTCACAACATACAACCTCTGACAATAAAGTTCGGTGAATAGTGCTGTAACATTAACGTAAATGAACTATGAATTACAGTTACCTTACTGTCTTTCGAAATAATCACCTCCTACAGCTATACATCGCTGTGCTCTGCGATACATGTCCTGCAAGTTTTGCACGAAGTCTTCCTTAGGGATGGTGTTCAAAAGCATCGTCACGTTTCCTTGGATGTCAGAAGTAGTCAAATCTCTTTCCTTTCAAAGCGACTTTGAGTAGAGGGAATCGGAAGAAGTCTGGAGGATTGAGTATAATGGATGGTGAAATTGCACGATTACGCTCGCCCACACATAGCCAATATAGTCAAACAGTTCTGGCAAAAGAAGGAGTGTTGCAACTTTTAAATACGCCATAATCGTCGGATCTCAATCCTACAGACTCCTTTGAAAGGGAAAAGTTTTCACGATATTCCCGACATCGAACTAAAAGTAACGAGGTTTTTAAACACCGGGCCACAGGAAGACTTCGTGTATGTTTCGCAGAGCTCAGCAGTGTATAGTTGTGGGAGGTGAATTTTTTGAAGGACAGTAAGGTAACTGTAGTTCATAATTCATCTACGTTAATGTTACAAAAGTATTCTCCGAACTTTATTGTCAGAGGTTGTATGTCGCGAACAGAGTTAGTAGTAAATAGAAAACTCATGTGTAATGGGTCGGTTTTTCATGAAAGTATATTCTTTCTCCATCTAATTCTTCTACCATTTCTTCAATAATACCTTGATGTTCAGTCCCTTGGATATGCCCTCTATATACTTATATATTTCTGCCACCTTTTAGCTTGCTCTTCTTTGTTCAATACTAGCTTTCCATCAGAGTTTTTGACATTTCTTATCTCTAAACGTCTCTTATATTTTCCTGTAGGCGGTTCCTATCTTTTTTCTACTTATACATTTTTCTACAAACTTGCATTTGTCCTCTAGCCACTCCTGCTTAGCCAATCGGCACTTCCTGTCAACCTCATTTTAGCTGTTTTCCTTGATGATGGCATCTTCCTGAGTAGTAGATCCAAATGGGGGACTATTTTACCTCCGGAATATTTTACCCAAGAAGACGCCATCATCATATATTCATACAGTAGACCTGCATGTCCTCGGGAAAAGTAACGACTGTGGTTTGTTATTGTTTAGAGGGGACAAAATTTTCAAATGTTTGTGAAGCTTATGGGACTTAACTGCGGGGTCATCAGTCCCAAAACTTACAAACTACCTTATACTAAATACAGCACAAACATTCATGCCCGAGGGGGGATTCGAACACCCAACGGGGAACGGCCTCGCGCATCGTAGCGTTGCGCCTCAATGCGCTCGGCCGCTCCGCCGCGGCGTTTAGAAGGGACTAAACTACTAGGTCATCAGTCCCGACTGGAGTTTCCCCTTGTTTTAAGCCGTTCGTAGTAACTGCACGACATGGCCACTTTAGATGATGTTACAAGCCAGCTCAGTCAATTTTGCCCCTCTATCTACTGAAAAAGCTCCAGACCCTCTTTAGGAACCACACGTTTGTCTGGCGTCTCCATAGATACCCCTTCGCTGTGGTTATACCTACGGTACTGCTGTCTGTATCGTTGCGGCACGCAAGCCACCCCACCTCGGCAATCAATGTCTGTGGTTCATGAGGTGGCCGTTGGCCCTGTCATACATGAAATACATATCCGCTTACTCCTCGTTTCTGTAATATTCCGAGTTACCAGACACATTCGTACACTGCGAATGACGCTCCGTAAACAAGGGATATGATTGGCACTCTGTGTACTGTGATGTCGCATCAATTCTGTTTGTAACTCCATGTCTCGGAAATGTAAACAAGGAAAACCCAACGGACCAGCATTCGGCGTTTACTCAGAATCACGTCAGCAGTGGCTGGTAACTGCAAAGTCGTAATTATCGCACAGCTGCTTCGTTTGAGTCGGATGTTTACTGAACGTTTCTGCTTCTAGTAACGTGTACATTTTACTGTGTGCATTTACTTAGCTGAACATTATATATCCTGCATTATGAACTATTTTGCATGTTCTTGTCCTGTCGTTCGCATATTTTTGCCTCTACTTCCCCTGTCTATAATCAGGACGTAAACTCACAGTGCATGAATGAGTGGACTTTGTGAACTGCTGCCTATTCTTACTTTTCCTGTTCCAATCGCATTTTGTTCGCAAGAAGATCGACTTCTGCTAAGCCACCGTGCGGGCTCGCAAATCCCTAATTTTGTCCTTATGGACCTTTTAAGAGATGTATGCAGAAGGAGGTCCAAGATTGATTGAATTTTCTGAAAAAATACGCTCTCTGTAGTTCGACATTTACCCACACCCTGCAGCAAAACCCCTCTCTTGCCACGGTTGCCACTTACGTTAGCCAACAGTCTCTGTGATGCTTTCCCGCATAAAATCTACATCTACATCCATACTCCGTAATCCACCGTAAGGAGAGTGGCAGAGGGTACACTGTACCACTACTAGGCATTTCCTTTCCTATTCCATTCCAAAATAGAAGGAGAGCTCCGTAAGAGCTCTGATTTCTCTTATCTTGTCATTGTGATGATTACGCGAAATGTAAGCAGGTGGCAGGAAGATCGATCTACATTCAGCTTCAAATTTCGGCCCTCTAAATTTCATTCACAGAAATTCACTAAAAGAACGTCGTGGCCGGCCGCGGTGGCCGAGGAGACTGAGGCGCTTCAGTCACGGTTTGCACGGCCACTACGGTCGGGGGTTCGAATCCCCTCTCGGGCACTGATATTACTGCCGTCCTTAGTATAAGGTAGTTGATAAGTAGTTTGTAAGTTTAGGGACTGATGACCCCGTAGTTAAGTCCCATAGATTTTGCAAACATTTGAACATTTGAAGAACGTCGTATTTTCTCCAGCGATCCCCAATTGAGTTCTCGGAGCATTTCCGTGACACTCGCGAATTGGTCTAACCTACCAGTAACAAACCTAGATGCTCGCCTCTGAACTGCTTCTATGTCTTCCTTTAAACTGATCTGCTGCGGGTCCCAAACACTTGAGCAATACTCAAGACGTGGCCGTACAAGCGTTTTATATGCGGTCTCTTTTACTGATGAAGTACATCTTCCCAAAATTCTCCCAATAAACCGAAGTCGGCTGTCCGTCCTTACAACTGTCCTTACATATTCGTTCCATTTCATGTCGCTCTGCAATGTTACGCCTAGATATTTGAACGACGCGTGCCGCGGTGGAGTAGACGAGCGCTCTAAAGGGTCTCGCTGCGGAGCGCGCGGTTGCTCGCCGTGGAGGTTCGAGTCCTCCCTGGGGCATGGGTGTGTGTGTGTGTGTTTGTCCTTAGGTTAGTTTACCTAGGTTTAAGTAGTTTGTAAGCTACGGACTGATGACCACGAAGTTTGGTCCGATAGATTAACAAACAATTGAACTTTTTTTTTTTTTTTGAACGACGCGACAGCATCAAGAAGCTCACTATTAATACTGTATTCGAACATTATGGGATTGTTTTTCCTACTCATGCGCATCACATTACATTTTTCTACATTGAGAGCTAGCTGCTGCCATTCTTCGCACCAACTAGAACTTTTGTCTAAGTCATCCTGTCTGCTATTACAGACAATTAAAGACGACACCCTCCCATACACCACTGCATCATCAGCAAACAGCCGCAAATTACAAGTTACTCTGTCCATCAGATAAATGTGTTCGGGTGAGGCTCTTCGTTGGATCTACTTCAAATATCAATTTTATCTCTATGGATCCCAGTGACCGACAGTAATAAAGCACTGATCGAACGAGTATTTTGTAAGTAACTGTCGTTATTGACAGACTACAGTTCCTGAGGATCCTTACCGTAATCTCAGTCTGAGATCTGTTTTCACATGATTAGTTTTATGTGATCGTTCAACTTCAAATCTTTCAGCGTGCATATTCCTAAATACAAACATAAATACTATCGTATACCCTTGTTTCCTAGGTATCGTGGACACTGACGTTGAATGAGGTCATTGAATCAAGAACACAGTTCCTTAGACTGTTCGCAGACGTTACTCAGCGCGCACAAAGATGTAAGCAACCGCGCACGAGCAGTTCTAAGGCAACAGAGTATACTCCGTTCACGGAAACGAGACACGTAATGTAAACACACTGAGACGCGTCACCAGGGGTGGACAAAACAGGGACGCTCGCTCAATTTATCTGCATTCGTTTCAGGTGTAAGGTCGTATGTGTGTGTGTTTTATAGCAGTGATAATAGGTGTTGACTGTAAACTTTATCTTGAAGGACCAGAGGCTGAATAGTAACGTATGTATTATTGTTTACAATAACATTCTTCATTCATAGTCTGTGTGTCTCTTTTTCTCTCTCATTGGTATCACGTAAGAGTAAGTAGTAACCTCATTATGCCATCCTTCAATTTGAGTCCACCCAAAAAACGTCCAAAGAAGAAGTAATAACGTTATTTAGTGTAACGAAACAATGAAGGTGGTAGATGAGTTTTGTTACTTGGGTAGTAAAATTACATGCGATGGTCGCAGTACAGATGACATAAAATCCAGAATGGCAATGGGAAGAAAAGCATTTTTGAAAAAGAGAAATTTGCTAACATCGAATACTAATTTAAGGGTGAAGGCATTTGTGTGGAGTGTTGCCTTGTACGGGAGTGAAACATGGACGATAAGCAGTGCGGTCAGGAAGCGAATAGAGGCTTTTGAAATGTGGTGCTACAGAAGAATGTTGAAGATTTGGTGGGTAGATCGCATAACTAATGAAGAGGTACTGAACAGAATTGGTGAGAAAAGGAATTTTTGGCATACCCTGACTAAAAGAAGGGATCGCTTGGTAGGACACATTCTTAGACATCGAGGAATCGTAAATTTAGCATTGGAGGGAAGTGTGCGGGGTAAAAATCGCAGAGGGAGACCAAGAGACGCGTATAGTAAGCAGATTCAAGTGTATGTGGGTTGCCGTTCTTATGAGGAGATGAAAAGGCTTGCTCAGGATAGAGTAGGGTGGAGATATGCATCAAACCAGTCTCCGGACTGAAGACCATAACAACAACAGTGTGTATAAAACGTATCTGTTTGTCCAGAACAGTCAATGACTGATATTGTTATAAGGACAGTCAGTAGAAAGCCACACACTCTTTAAAGCCCCCAATAAAAAAATGACAAGCTTCCAGAACGTATTTACGGCTTTGACTGAAATGCGATACGAAGAAAAGTTTTTCGTAAGAAATTTCCAACACTTGACAAAGTGCTTGCTGCGTTAAGGGATGCAGATCTGGAAAATTTTCAGAGAAAATCACTTTTTATAGAGTATTAAAAGAAATTAATTTTAAATGTTTGGCTTCTAATACGAGTGCTATATTACAAAACACACAATGAATTCACACCTGAGACGAATGCGGCGAAATTTAGCGAGCGACCCTGTTTTGTCCACCCCTGGGCACGCGCCTCAGTGTGTTTACATTACGTCTCTCGTTTCGGTGAACGGAGTATAGTTAACACATTCCACACTGCTATGTATGTACCTCGACTGTGCAGGTGAACTGGCAATTTTTATCGTTAATGAATAACTGTACAGCAACTAAGAGCCAGAAAGGCAAATTTCTAGCATCATTTGAAACTCCATCCTTTATAGATTAGGAAAAATTTAAGCTTATATGTATGCCTGCATCGGTAGAGGTGTGCCAGCATTCCAAAAAACATGAGAAACCTTCACATGGAAATTTTTTTTTACATTTCATAACATGATTTCTGGTGTTTATAATACAAAGAATTTGGTTCTCAATAGGTTTTTTAATTCCATATTTCATGATATAAAAAGATTACATATATTACATATTACATATATACCACTTTCAAGTGGTAATCCTGAAAGCACTGAGGCACGCAGAGTCCTACGTTGCAGTCTTTGCACCACCATCTGCTTTCCTTTCTTACCCGCATGCCAGTCTCTTTCTTCCATTTGTCGGAGCAAACTTTGCAGTACCGTGTAGTATTTACTTTGTTGGCAGTGTTAGGTACTTTTTCTGGAACGTTACAACCACAATTTCTGTCCAGGCTAGTGCTTGGTGTTGGTTCTACAGATCTAAAGCCTCCACCTTTTTCTACCAACGTCAAGCTAAGGCTTTTCATGAAGTCCACAAGAGAGATTTTCTGTTTACTGACGTCTTTGTACAAAGTAAAACTACTCATGACAGACATTAGGAAAACATGAAAGAACATTTTTTTCCACCACTTTGTTTTTCGTGCGAATGGGTAGTAACTGTACAGCTGATCCACACGATCTACACCAGTATTGTTCTTATTGTAGTCAATTACAACGTCTGGTTTCATTACTGTTGTAATCCCATCTGTTGAACGAACTGGGACGTCTTTTGTGGTAACCTGATGTTTTATAGAAAGACAATATACATCACGTTTATTTTTCCACTTCAGCGCTATAATGGGCCCATTCCTCAAAAATATCGTTTCATTTTGTTTCAGTTTCTTTGTTTTGATGCTTGTTGGTACGGCTTTTCTGTTTTTCACAACAGTTGCGACAGCTAATGTATTTTATACAACTGATATACAGAACACATCGACTGCTGCTTCATATAGTGGAAATATGAACTACAGCAATTATCTTACAGCCACTGGCCATGTGGTGCGGTGAAAACACCTTTCAGCGACCGTAAAAGCGGCGCCCGTACGGGATACGGGTGCCGTCCACACGGCCGAAACTTGCGCGCCCGTATGGCGTAGTGTTGAATGTGTTAAAACGACCCCCCCCCCCCCAGTTCCAGTCGTAACACCAGCAAGGAAGAACACCGCTTTGTTGACCGTAGTTCTGCCACGTCTGAAGTTTGATCGTATCCGCACTGTTACCTTGTGATTAGATGAGACTCTCATCAAGGGAAGTTTCCAGACCTCTCGGAGTGGACCAAAGCGAGGTTGTTGGGACGTGGAGTAGGGACAGAGATACGGGACTGTCGATACGTTGCCTGACTCTGGCCGCCCCGAGGCTAGCACAGCGGGTGATGACCGCTACGTACGGATTTAATCTGGGAGAAACTCTGAGAGGAACGCCGCCTTGTCGAATAATGATTTATCTTGCAGTCACAGGAAGCCGATTTGTACGTAACAGGCATCTTCACCTTTGACACCTAAACAGTATGCAGCGTTCTACATCTACATCTACATACATACTCCGCAATTCACCGTAAGGTGCGTGGCGGAGGGTACACTATACCAGTACTAGGCATTTCCTTTCCTATTCCACTCCCAAATAGAAAGAGGAAAAAAAGAATGCCTATATGCCTCCGTACGAGCCCTAATTTCTCTTATCTTGTCTTTGTGACCTTTACGCGAAATGTAAGTAGGCGGCAGCAAGATCGTACTACACTCAGCTTCAAATTCCGGCCCTCTAAATTTCCGCAACAGAATTTGACGAAAAGAACGTCGTCTTTCTTCCAGCGATCCCCAATTGAGTTGCCGGAGCATTTCCGTGACACTCGCGCATTGGTCGAACCTACCGGTAACAAATCTAGCTGCTCGCCTCTGAACCGCCTCTATGTCTTCCTTCAAACCGATCTGCTGTGGGTCCCAAACACTTGAGCAATACTCAAGACGTGGTCGTACAAGCGTTTTATACGCGGTCTCCTTTACAGGTGAAGTACATCTTCCCAAAATTCTCCCAATAAACCGAAGTCGGCTGTCCGCCTTACTCACAACTGTCCTTACATGCTCGTTCCATTTCATATCGCTCTGCAATGTTACGCCTAAATATTTGAATGAAGCGACAGCATCAAGAAGCTCGCTACTAATGCTGTATTCGAACATTATGGGATTGTTTTTTCTACTCATGTGCATCACCTTACATTTTTCTACATTGAGAGCTAGCTGCCTTTTTTCGCACCAACTAGAAATTTTGTCTAAGTCATCCTGTATGCTATTACAGTCAGTTACAGACGACACCCTCCCATACACCACAGCATCATCAGCAAACAGCCGCAAATTACAACTTACTCTGTCCATCAGATCATTTATATAGATAGAAAATAATAGCGGTCCTATCATACTCCCCTGGGGCACGCCTGACGATACACTCGTCTCTGATGAACACTCGCCGTCGAGAACAACGTACTGCGTTCTATTACTTAGGAAGCCTTCCAGCCAGTCACAAATCTGTGAACCTGCGTTGTACAGATAGGCTGAATAGCATGCTGAATAGACTCGTCAGACTTTTTATTCTTCACAATTTCCGTCAAAGTTGCATTTTCCATTTGTTTGGTGACTAGTTTCGTACCATCCTATCTATTTTCAAACCATATGCCCCATCATAAATGTTACATCCAATGGATCATTTCTGACAGAAATTTCAGATGGACCATTTATTTGGGGACTAGTTTCAGACCATCCTGTCCATTTTGAAACCATATGCCCCCTCATAAATGTTACATACAATGTGTCATTTCCATGCAGCAAACCCAATAAATCATTGACACTAGTTAAACTGAGAAATTTCAGTGTACTTATATTGTTGTTCATTTAATAGTACGTTGCAGACTCAATGCGTACTGTTAAATGAACTACAACATAAGGTCACCGAAATTTCTCAGTTTAACTTGTGTCAATGATCTATTGGGTTTGCTGCATAGAAATGATCCATTGTATGTAACATTTATGATGAGGCATATGGTTTGAAAATGCACAGGATGGTCCGGAACTAGTCACCAAATAAATGGTTAATGCAACTTCGACGGAAATTGTAAAGAATAAAAAGTTTGTAAAAAGTTTCTGGTCCCTGTTCCTCCATTTACTTGGACTTTCACAGACTCGTCAGAATTGGCGTCAAGTGCTATTCAAATATGAAACTCGCATTTGCCTTCAAACAGCCTGGTCAGACTGAACGTCTTAGACACATCGTCCAGCGAGTACAGAGAGGTGCCGACTCCCTCATGTTTTAGGGTGGCCTTAGGAGGCGCCACCGTACACCACTTACGGCATTCAAACGGCTCTACGCTACAGTGATGACATCCAGCGTCGGCAGAATCTCGCTGAGGGATTCTTCCTACTGGACGACAATTCTCGATCTCATCGTGCACATCTGGCGAACGCTTTCCTTCGTGATAACGACAATGCACTATTAGAATGGCCCACATATTCTCCAAATATGAACCTTACCAACAAGCCTGGGATACATTGAAAAGAACTGGTTTGGACGCCAAATCATCGTTGAAGAGTGGGATAATCTGGAGCAACAGTCTCTCGAAGATCATCCGTCTCTAATGACCAAGCTGTTGACGGGACGTTAAAAATTATGGTTTCGTTCCTTTTTCTTGAACATCAAGTGGACATTATGCTACTATGTATACAGACATGCGTCAGTGTAAAAGGACGTGTTACCGGCTATAAGAGGTACTGTTGTATTCTGCAATCTGGAAACTGGAACGTTGTTATTTTATATCTCTATTCCATTTTTATGTAAGGGGTCATGAACCCCTAGAATCATGGTGATGCAATACAATTTTTGATGTATGTATTTTATGAAAGTATTACTTCCAGTGATTTGCTATCGTGTAGTCATGAATCTCCTCCACGTATCAGGAGTATTTTCCTTATGCCGTAGCAGATGCCTCAGTAACCGGGACTCCATTTTTTACTTTTTTTGTCGTCTGTTATTTTTCGCACATCTTCCGTTGTACTTCATCTATCGACTTAATGCTTCCAGGTTCTTCCCAGATTTTCGGTCGTTCTCGTTCACTTCCTAAGAATGCAGTGCTCCAGATGAATACTTATAAGAATCTTCGAAAAATTTCACTCTTAGTTTGTCATTATCTGATATCTGCAGTTCTGTATCCTGCAGAAGATACGAGACCCTGCCATACACAGCAAGGACACAACACAGCAAGGTCAGGATCCGAGAGACGTATACACATTAACGTCAGATACCATACAGGGTGCATACAACGTGGCAGTACTATCCAGGGATGTAGAGATAGGGTCCACCCACCTCTAGAGCCATATCCACAGCGCTTGTTTTTATTATTTTCTTTCTTTTTTTAGTCTGATACACTGCAACCTGTGTTCCAATTTTAAACGTTGAAAAGGCTTGACATTTCAGCTGCAGATGTTTTTGATGCTGACCTGAATTAACCGGTGAAATGACTCTTCCCTCTCCCCCCACGGAAATAGTAATTATGTACTCCTCTACGTCACTCAAGTAGTTTCCAACTGGAAAACCCGCCACCAATATAAGCGGACGCGCACTTCAACTCGGAGACCAAATGATGGAATCCCTGTAAAAGCTTGAGGTCACCGCTGGTAGCGACTGAACGTCTCTGACGACACAGTGGAATATCACGACATTTGCGATCTGATGTCTTCCTCTGGTGTCACAACGTCGTGGTACCAATTTTCAAGAGGACGCGGCACGCGTCTCCACGAATTTTCTTATGTCATGGTGAGGTACTCCCATGACTAGCAATATCCACAGATCTAACGTGGATAAAACATGTATGCGTTGATCTTAGATATTAGCTCACTCAATTTACTAGTATGTAGAATATAAAGGGCCTGGTACGACAGGTATTGGACATATTTCCTCAGGAGATGACATCAGCTTTATGACCGCTATCCACTAGTGAAGCGTTTCATGTATCCAGGCTTGACGAGTTGTTATGTCATAGTGATAAGTTGGCTCATACAGATACGTTTCAGTCAATTTTGCAATCACTGGAATAAAATCACTTACCATGTCAACCTGTGAAGTTTCATTTCCTCCTACCCTTACAGGTAGACAATTTTTTATAAGGCAGTGAGCACATACCAACTCTTAGAGTCACTGTACTGTCCGTGGAAACGGGTACTATATCCAATAGCTCCTTTTTTTCTTTACTGCCGCGATGGAGTGGCCGAGCGGTGTAAGGCGCCTTGCTGTGGAGCGCTCGGCTGCACGCCGTTGGAGGTTCAAGTCCTTCCTCGGGCATGGGTGTGAGTGCTGTCCTTAGGTTAGTTTAATTTAGTTTAAGTAGTTTGTAAGACTAGGGACTAATAACCAAAGAAGTTAAGTCCCAGAGATTTTTTTATTATTTTTTTAGCATATGGGACTTAACTACGGGGTCATCAATCCCTAAACTTACAAACTACTTATCTACTACCTTATACTAAGGACAGCACAAATATCCATGCCCGAGGGAGGATTCGAACTCCCGACCGTAGTTGCCGTGCAGACCGTGACTGGAGCGCCTCAGTCCCCTCGGCCACCGCGGCCGGCCCAGAGATCTAAAGAAATTGAATTTTTTCTTTGTTATTCCACAATTTAGTGTTACGAGTGGTTAATTATCATTATTTTCTGCTTCAATCCTTACGAAGGTTGAACGTTAGAAGCAGGAGAACCGTATTTCAGTCTAACACAAACTAATTTTTAAAGTCCCTCTTACACTATGCGGAAGCATCGTATCTTTTCCTTCGAAGATTCGCATCTGATCTTACAGACCATTTACGTAATTCCGTTGCACTATTCAGAGCAGCTGGTAGCAAATCATCAGTACGAGTCTCAGTGATTTCGATATTTTACTCAAATACAGCGTGGTTCGGATCTCTAACAGTCGATCAGTACTAAACAGTTGCTTTCCCAAGCATACCTTTATAGGTGGGCTACAGTTTGCTAACAATCCCAATAATGATATGTATGGTGAGATTTAGTTGTTGTTCTTCTTCTTTCTTCGTTTCGGCAATCTAAGGACCACGCACCAATTTCAATGTTTCCTCCTTTGTTCTTCTTTCTTTTTCCTCCAGTATTCTTTCATCTTTTCACTAAGCATCCTTTTCCTGTCCTCAGACCACTTTACTCCTGTCTTCTTCTCCCTCCTGCCTTGGAATCCTTCAATTTTTAACACTTTCTTCTTAAAAGTTTCTCTTTCTGTTGCATCTTTTTCACTTATATTGTTTCTTTCCAAATCTTTCCTAACTTCTTGAATCCATGCTATTGTTGACGTCTTGTCCCAGAGATATTTAAAAATCTGTTTGGTTAACCTGTTGCTGTTTATTCGGTATAAATGTCCAAAACATAGCAGTCGCCTCTTCCGTAGTGTTTCGGTTATGTTTTCTATGTTGCATTACTTCTTAGTTTCCATACCTCTGTGTTTCTTAGTGGACCAAGTATTTTTCGAATGATTTTTCTTTCTAGGAAATTTGTAATTCAGTACTAAACATTCACTTGCATAAAGACATTCTAGTGTTACTACTGTGTTTTAGTGCTGTATTTTCAGATTTTTAGACAGAGACCTTTTGTTGTAAATGTTCCTGGTGATATCATATGCTCTCTCCATTTAATGTACTCTTTCTTATACAGAAAATTTTTCTAAGTCATTTTCCTGAATCATTTCTCCTAAATATTTAAATTTATTTACCCTCTTTATCCGTTAGTAGGATTCTGGAGCATTTTTTATGTTTGTCATAAATTTTGTTTTCTCTACAGAAATTCTTAAACCTGCATTGTTGGATATTTCTTCTAAGAGATTGATTTGGATTGCTGCATTTGTTAGGTTTTCAGAAAGAATGACAAAATCATCCGCAAATGCTAGACAGTGAATTTCAATACCTTTCTGTTTAGTCCCCAGTCTGATTGGTGATAGCTTATGATCTTTTAGTTTTTGTCACCATTCTCTTACTATTTTCTCTAGGTCGCAGTTGAAGAGGAGTGGAGACAGGCCGTCACCTTGCCTTACACCTGTTTTGATGTTGAATTCCTTGGAAATTTCACCCTGAAGCTTTACTTTTGATTTGGTGTTTGTGAGTGTTTCACGAATAAGGTTTGCTAATTTAGATTTAATTCCAAATTCTCGGATCACTTTATCTAGTGATTGCCTATCGACCGAATCAAACGTCTTTTTAAAATCTATAAATGTTACAATGATGTCTTTGGGGTTTGTAAGTCTGTGACGGATTATGGACTTTAGGTTGAAAATCAGTTCGAGCAAGAACTGCCTTTTCTAAATCCACTCTGATATTCTCCCAATTGGATATCAAGTGTTGTTTCCACGTTGTTTAGTATAATTGTTGAAAATATTTTATATCCCACTGGTAACAAAGATATACCTCAATAGTTATTTACATCTTGTTTATCGCCTTTCTTGTATAAAGGATGGATAAGAGCCACTTTCCAATCTTCTGGAATCTTTTCAGTTTCCCATATTTCTTCAAACATGAGCTGAAGGTTAGATATAATTTTTGGTTGACACCATTTTATAAGTTCAGCGAGTCCTCTGCACTGGCTTTGTTGTTTTTCAAGGCATTTATTGCTTTTTTTATTTCTTCAGCTGTAGGTGGTGGATCTGTTTCTGTGTTTTCATGAAGAGCTGGAAATTCTAGCTTACAGTTAGGTTCTTCACAGTTCAAAAGTCGCTCAAAGTACTTTCTTAGTATTTCACAATTATGGGTATTGCTTAGGCCTACTTTACCATTTTCGTTTCTGAAGCATATATGTGGAGCTTGTTAGCCCTTTAGACGATTTTTAAACATCTGATAGAAATTTCGGGAATTATTTTTAACAAAATTGTTTTGCATGTCAAGAAGTTGTGACTTCTCAAAAGATCGTTTAGTACTCTTTATTATTCTTGCTGTTTCTTTCCTTTGAATTTTGAATTCATCCAAGTGCTCAGTCTTCCCAGAACATTTAGTTGTTCATTATAGCCACGCACTTTTTTCTATAGTGGAATGGAACAGAAATAATAACAGTGGTTCAAACACAAAATAGTAAATTGCAGCGTATTCCGGTAGATGCAGATAAAGATGTGAAGGGAGGGGTAGCAGGAGGACGGCGGAACCGAGGCAGGGAGAAGAGTGTAGAAGTTCAAAATAAAAGAGGGAAATGCTTGCAAAGTATTCCTTACTTTAGATTTATGCTACAGTTAGTTTTATTTTAGGACCGAGAGAAATGGAATGAATATTTTACAGAAAGAAGAATGTATTATAGGTAAGGAGATATGAAAGAATACTGTCTCATACAGAGAACTGATAGTACAGAAAGGAATTAAAAGATAAAATATAGTGTTAACGGGAGCGAATTCATCTGTTTACAACGTTTTGGAGGTACAGACCAGAAGGGTAACTGTGGTTATTATGTGAAAGAGGTGACAGACATTGACAGAGAGAATGAATGAGAGATTGAGAATGAAGAAATTGTTTGAATATTTTGTGAAGGACGGAGGGTGCATTAATAGATGGAAAGGAAGAGAGAGACATTTGAAATAACAAAAATTACATTGACTGTGTACATCTAAACTGGTAACTCTGTATATATGGAGAAAGGGTATAAATGAAATAAAAATGGAATAATAAACAAACTGCATATTTAAAAATCACTTAAATTATAAAGGCAACATAAAAGAAAAGTAACTAATTTTACTTCTGTTCCCAAGTGATATTCCGTACGAAAATGTTTTGAGGAATCTTAATATTTTGTCCAGAGTCCAGTATTATTATTATTATTATTATTATTATTATTATTATTATTATTATTATTATTATTTTACTTCTACATGCTTCTTGGCATAGAATCTATAAGGCGTCGGACGTAACAACCTGAAGATCAGCTTCCTCCCAGGCTTCTAGAAAGCAGTCCCAAAGAGCGTCCGCTGTAGTTGGCTGGTTTCGTGGTCAGTTCTCTGCTAATGTTCTGGCAACCTCAGCCCACATATTCTCCATGGCGTTCATTTCAGCCACGCATCTCGAAGCGCCGCTGCTACAGACTTGTGGACGGGAGATTGGTCCTCTTGTAATGTGAAGTCCTCACTGTCGAGGGTTCCTTCTATTCTACGAAGAATTCCTGCTCCTCGTGCAGATATCCAACCGCAACAAGAAACAGATATCCGGCAACGCCTTCTCGTCGTGATTACGTCTTCGCGTCGATGGCGAGTCCCTTGCGGCCAGTAAACGACTCTTGGACCGTTTTTATTGGTGTAAAACACTTTCTCGTCAGGGAAAATAACGTTATCCCACGACGACCTCAGGTGAAGCTCTGCAAATGCCAGTCGGTATATTTTCTTCGCTGATCTCTTTTCTCACAGCGGGCCGTCTTGCGCGTAGTCCAGCGCCCCTTAGCCAAATAAATGTTCAAATGTTTGTATAGTCTATGGGACTTAACTACGGGGTCATCAGTCCCTAAACTTACAAACTGCCGGCCGCGGTGGCCGAGGGGACTAAGGCGCTCCAGTCATGGTCTGCACGACCACTGCGATCGGGGGTTCGAATCCCCTCTCGGGCATTGATATTTGTGCCGTCCTTAGTGTTAGCTAGTTCGTAAGTAGTTTGTAAGTTTAGGGACTGATGACCCCGTAGTTAAATCCCATAAGCTATACAAACATTTGAACTTACAAACTACTTACGAACTAGGACGGCACAAATATCCATGGCCGAGTGGGGATTCGAACCCCCGACAGTAGTGGCCGTGCAGACCGTGACTGAAGCGCCTCAGTCCAGGCGGCCACCGTCGTCCCTTAGCCTACAGCGAATTGTGTGGAGCTGGGGAAGTTAGTCTCCTGCCGCAACTGCTTCGCGTTAAGAAAGGGATTTTCTCTGCTCTCTGTTCTCCTGCTGTAAGCTCACTCTCTTCATGCCTTAGCCACGAGTTCTTTTGAGCCGCGGTGGAGTAGCCGAGACGTCTAAGGCGCCTCACTGCGGAGCGCCCGGTTGCTCGCTGTCGGAGGTTCGAATCTTCCCTGGGGCTGGGTGTGTGTGTTGTCCTTAGGTTATTCATAGAAGTTCCGGATATGCAGTCGGTCGTCGTCTAAAACATCACACGATATTTCGGTCAGACACCTGCTAACCATATTCAGGTGAGTCGATGAAGACTGAAGAGTGCGTCCAGCGTTTCACTATATATAGAAAACTATATATAAAAACTGTTGAAGAACGTTGCAGTGAACACAAACGCAACACACGCCTTTTACAGCCAAGCAAGTCTGCTATTGCTGAACATCGCATTTCCACCGGACACTCTATGGAGCACGATAAAACGGTAATTTTGACAACAGCAACATCCTTTTGGGACTCCATTATCAAAGAATCTGTGGAAATACGTGCCGCGGAAAATTTGATGAATCGGGATAGTGGCTACCAACTTGAAAAAGCATGGAATCCCGGTATTACTAAAATCTGCTCATATCGAAGACGACAGAGAGCGCCGACGTCGGCTGTGAGCGGCAGTGGCCGTGCAGAGGACAGCTGAACTCCGCGGCTCCACCAGCGAGGGCGCTGCAGTGTGGCCTGTCTGTTTATGTTTTGACGCATGCGCTGTAACCGCCAATTTTTCTATATATAGTGAAACGCTGGACGCACTCTTCAGTCTTCATCGACTCACCTGAAGATGGTTAGCAGGTGTCTGGCCGAAATATTGTGTGATGTTTTAGACGACGACCGGCTGCATACCCGAAACTTCTATGAATATTCGATCCGCCGGGAGAATTTTAAAGTTCACATCAGTGTCCTTAGGTTAGTTTAGCTTAGTTTAAGTAGTTTGTAAACCTAGGGACTAATAACCAATGACGTTAAGTCCCATAGATTTATAAGCATTTGAGCATTTTGAGCTCTTTTGATGGCGTCTCTTCCAGTGTAGTTCCTCCAACATCTGGCTGCAGTGGTATATGGCACGCTATTTCTTCTACCAGCTTCTCTGATGAAGCACCGTCCATCATCAGTACGAGGGACGACTCTATCTGGAGCTGACCACTGCCAGTGAGCCATTTCCACAGACTGCCCGACGTGTATTTCCGTTTGGCAGGAGAGGAAGTAAACATATTTACGTCAAACTGAATGGAAGAGGCAGCGCGAGCCAATCACGGCTGGGGGGAGGGGGTCTGCTGCTGCTAGATTGCTTCTGCGCCATCACCAGGCTGTAGCTACCCGCCACCCGTCCAGCCGTAGCCCGACGCTCAAAGCCGCGCTCACCTCTTGAAGCATGGAAACTCACATCTCATCACAATCTTTAGAATAAACTATCGCAGCTACAGCCATTTTGTTATAACAGGAGCAGCCACTTAACCTTTTGACGTTTCATTCAAATATTTAAGGAAGTTAAAGAATAGAATCGTGATAAACCTAGTAGTCACATATTATTTCATAAAACTCAGGGAACTGTTCTTTCACATGCGCTCTTCATTAGATCTAGCCTTTAGAAAATATGTATTCAGCCTAGATAACTAAGTGAGTTGTAAAATTAAACAGTTTTGGTAGCAACATCACAAATTGTATATACGTAGTATATCATTCCAGTTTTGTGCACTTATAAAGTGTACTCATTGTCTTTGAAATAATAAATTCTGAACGACGGAAATTATCTTCTGCTGATGCATTTCATTTAACTCTCAATGATACACAATTGCCCCGTTATTCACAGTTGAGTGTTTCGTAAAGGGTTCATAGAATCCAGTCACGGTCTCCACGGCCACTACGGTCGGGGGTTCGAATCCCCCCTCGGGCATGGATATTTGTGCCGTCCTAGTTCATAAGTAGTTCATAAGTAGTTTGTAAGTTTAGGGACTAATGACCCCGTAGTTAAGTCGCATAGACTATACAAACATTTGAACATTTTGGTTCATAGAATCGCTTCAATTTTTCAGCTCTTCCACTCTCATACTAAGCTCGAGAAAAACAAGTACCAAAATCCTTAACTACGAGTTGTAATTACTTCTAGTCGCGGCGGATTAGCCGTGCGCACTGGGGCACCGTGCTGTGGTGCGCGCGGCCGTTCACCGTCGGGGGTTCGAGTCCCCCCTCGGAGATGGGTGTTTGTGTTGTCCTAGGGCTAGTTTACCTTAGTTTAAGTAGTTTGTAAGCTGCGGACTAATAACCGAGCAGCTGAGTCCGATAGATTTACAAACATTTGAACATTTGAACTCCTCTAATTCACTATACTACACATTCCGCCACAATCTTCCAACCTTTTCGATGTCCTACCTGTATACCGCCAGGTAATAATCCCACACTGCTCAGCAACACTGAAGAAGAGGTCTAACAACTATAGGGTTGGAAGTCTCCTTAGTAGACTTTTTGGATCTTCTAAGGGTTGTATCAATAACGCAAGCATATGGCTCCCGTTCCCCAAAACATATGCTGCGTGCCAGTTACGTTGTTTATAATTGTACCCCAGGAATTTTGTTAGAAGTATAAACCTCATTTTTGTTTTGCTAATCGATATCTCGAAGCCTGACAAAACTTTATTAGTAATCATGTGGAGAATTCAGATAACTGAGAAAGTAGAAAACGAGTGTAGTTTTAGTTTCTGCGTGAAATTCGTCACTCTTGTCTCTAACCAATTTTTCGTGTATTTCATTTTATTCCAATTGTACTGTGTAGTATATTCACTAAAATGCCGAAAAAGAAAACCTGACCACAACAATGCGACGCATGTAGGTGCTATGAGGTGATTAGAAATGTAATTCGTATCGTTGATGGTCGATTCGAATTTTTTCAGAGGCGTTTGTATAGTAAATCAACGTGCGTTAAACGAGCCAGTATCTATGGCCATTGCCACAATTTACTGAGTCGAATTTCCGAGAAGACTTAACGTCCAAATGTTATCTTTAGATTTCTTTAAAGAATTTCCCAAAGCTATAAAATAGAGAAGAAAAATATCAACGCAGATGGACGCCGCCCTGCTATCAGCAGACACGCGTGGAACCACAGAAGTACATAGACGCTGCCAACAGCGGCTCTTACTCTCCGTCATATTCAGTACTGAGCCACGCAACGCATCGCGAAATATAACAAATGTTGTCACTCACACAAAGAGCGACATTCCTTGAGACTAAAAATTAAATTTTCTATCTCATTGTCTTCTCATACACGACGATTATACTCTATGAATCATGGAAGTGGGAAAGGAGTGTCAATTGAATTTAGGAGCCAATTCATTGCCACATGCGGAAGCAACTGCACCGTCACAGTGTTGCCAAATATTTGCTACGGTAAGCTAGGAGGAGCTAAGCAATGCGAAAGCCATGCGGGTCGCATACGGGAATCGTGGGTTTGCTAAAAATACAACGTTATCTCCTGATTTTTCCATCTTCGCTGTTTAGTCTGTCGATATTCAAGTCGTCTAATTAAGCATAATACATCATTCCAAATATAATAAACTTTTCAACAATGTTGTGTAGCTTCAGAGAAGTGATAGCAAATTTAGTCAAAGTAGGCTTTGATTACCCGTACGACACCTCATCACATACTTTCCCATTTGCTCCTCTTTCCAGACTCGGGACATTACCCACAAACGAAGACAAACGCTGTGAAATGGATATGTGGACATGCGGTTCACTACTTGTTTGTACACGGAGAGAAAAACGAACTTGATTTTTGGAACTTTCTGAACGAACGACATTGCACAGTTGTCCGCAATCCAAAATACGGGAAATATTTCTCAAATTTTCTTTATAGTGTTTTTCGTAATCCACCCAGAAGTTGGGGGGTTCCTGCCATGAAGTAATTGATCCTTACATTTTCTTTTGCGGGTAAAATAAATAAATAAATAAATAGTTTAAAATGAAGTGTATTAATTCATTTGAAGTTCATATTTGTAGCTACATTGAATGTCCTTTCTTTTCTTTAATTGTTCCCTCTATTAGAAATAGGTTAGTTGCACTGGGCCTAGGATAAGATAGGGCCAACGCCTGAAGTGGTGTAGTTTGTCATTTATTTTATTTTATTTTCTAGGGTAAAAGTGGCGGTGGCAAGTAATTATTTTTTTTTCTTTTCTTTTTTAAGTTCCTTCCAAAATTTAGATTATTATTTTGGTAAAAAAAATAAAAAAATAAAAAAAAGTAGAATCTTTCGTGAAAATTATAGAATTTCAAAGAGTGAGCTATGTGAACTGCCATCACGTTATCAGTTTCCCTCAAAATACAAACGAATGAAACGCCTACTTTGTTAGATCGCGACGGAGGCTTACTTTCGTAAAATGAAAAGTTCTAAAATGCCCCAATGTACACGGCTAATCCGCCGCGGCAATGAAAAGTTACTGCAAATCATACAAAAATAATTTTACGACTTCTTAGAAAATACAGAAATACGTTACTGTGGATGGAAGAGAGAAGAAACATATAGTAAAGTACTTATTCGCTCCAATACTGTAATCAATTCATCTGAGGATTCAGAAGAAAAAATATTAAGAATTATTTCCAGTAACACAAAAAGTAAATTTCAGATGTGGGCAATGTGTTCTTCTGCTCTTATTCATCTTCAGTCATATACAAGTAACATAAATGTTCAAATGTTTGTTAAGCTTAAGGGACTTAACTGCGGGGTCATCAGTCCCTAAACTTACAAACTACTTATGAACTACCTTATACTAAAGACGACACAAACATCCATGCCCGAGGGGGGGGGGATTCGAACCCCCGACCGTAGCGGCTGTGCAGACTGTGGGTGGCTCGCCGCTCGGCCACTGCGGCCGGCCATGTAACATATATACGCTACAAACCAGCCTGTTTACTGCTTTCACAAAGATACATTCATATTTAGTTACAAAATGATGAAAAGGATTCAAACCCGTGTCTCCGATGGATCCTTGGCATATTTAGAACCACTATTTGTATTTGTTGCTACTTGGTAAATATTTGTAAATCAGACTATGACGCCCTTCTTTTAGCGAAGGTATGGCAGAAATTTCTTTTCTCTCCAATTCTGTTCAGTACCTCCTCATTAGTTACACGATCCACCCACCTAACCTTCAGCATTTTTCTGTAACACCACATTTCAAAAGCCTTTATCCTGTACCTGTCCGCATTGCTTATCGTCCATGTTTCACTTCCATACAAGACAACACTCCATGCAAATGCCTTCAGAAAGGACTTCCTTACGCTTAAATTAATATTCGATGTTAACAAATTTCTCTTTTTCAGAAACGCTTGTCTTCCCATTGCCATTCAGCATTTTATATCCTGTATACTGCGACCAGCATATGTTATTTTACTGCCCAAGTAACAAAACTCATCTACCACATTTATTGTGTCGTTGCCTAATCTAATTCCTTCAGAATCGCCTGATTTTCTTACACTGCACTCCATTACCCATGTTTTTCTCTGCTTAATGTTCATCTTATACGCACCTTTCAACAAACTATCCATTTTGTTCACCTCCTCTTCAAGGTCCTTTGCTGTCTCTGAACTTTAATGCCTCCTCCCAATTTCTTCGTGCTTCCCTTGGTTCCCTTTATAGCTTGCTATTGTATAAACTGAATAGCAATGGAGAAAGTTTACAACCCTGCAACAAAAATAATACCATCAGCTGTGTTCAATATATTTATTTAGCAACCAGTTTCGATGGTCAATGCCGTCATCTTCAGGCCCTGTGCGTAGAACAAAGAAGAGTCAATACAAACAATGGATTACAATTTTTCCCTTTACCTAATGTACAAAGATAGAAGTATATGTTGACATTAAATAATGCTTGGATTATATTAAAACGACTAAAACTTCACATATTCGGCTGAGAATAAACAAAGAGGAGGGGTCCAAATGTGTAGTCACCTAGTTAATAGTACCGGAGGAATTGGTAAAAATATATATAGTCTGTAATAAATGTCTAAGTATGGGGCACCCTATAATATGAATCTTAGACCTGTAATCAAAAGTACTGGATGAGGGCAATAACATTCATACTATTATATGAGGAGGTGGCAAAATTGACTAAACCTTTGTGTGTGTAATCTGTAAAAGAAGGTCTAAGTATGGGGTACCCTATGATGTAAATCTCAGAACTGGGATCAGAAATTAAAAATAATGGATGAGGGAATACCAAGATTTGAACATATTTCATGTATGTAATCTATAATTGATGGTTTTGGTATGAGGTAACATGGGTATAAACTTCATAAATGGAACCAAATGGTCACAGTATGGGATGTGGTACATTATGATTTGGATAGTATCTATATGTGAAGTGTAAATACATATCTAAATGTATGGTTATTATTATTAAAACTTTAGAAGTGGAATAAAACTCCACAGTATTGGATGAAGGCAAGCAAGATTTGTACAAATTATATGTATGATCTGTAGATGGAGGTCTAAGTATATGGTCAACGGGGAAACAATGATCTAAATCAACATTCACATTAATAGATGAGAAGGTGGCAAGATTTGAGAAGAACTTAATAAGTGTAACCTCTAAGAAATCTCTAGGTATGGGGCACCCTATGATATGAGTCTCAGATCTGTTATAAAAAGTAAAAGTACTGGATGAGGGCAACAACATTCATACTGTTATGTGAGGAGGTGGTAAAATTGACTAAAACTTTAAGTGTGTAATCTGTAATAGAAGGGTCTAAGTATGGGGTACCCCATGATAAAAAATCTCAGACCTGGGATCAAAAAGTAAAAATATTGGATGAAAGAATACCAAGACTTGAACATATTTCATGTATGTAATCTGTAATTGACGGTTTGGGTATGAGGCAACATTGGTATAAGTCTCATATATGGAACAAAAGGTCACAGTATGGGATGTGATACATTATGATTTGGATAGTATCCATATGTGAAGTGTAAGTAGATGTCTGAATGTAGGGTTATTATTATTTAAGCTTTAGAAGTGGAATAAAACTCTACAGTATTGGATGAAGGCAAGCAAAATTTGTACAAATCATGTGTGTAATCTGTAGATGGAGGTGTAAGTATGGGGTCAATTACGATTCAAGTCAAGACCAAAAGGATGATAATACTGGATAAGAAAATAGTAAGATTTGTAGAGTATTCCATATGTGAAATATGTAAGTAAAAGGCCTGAGTATAGGGTAACTGTCATGTTAGACTCAAGTATGGAATAAAAGTTCATACAGCCCTGTCTTACTCCGTTCCCAACCACTGCATCTGTTACAAAACTAAACTCCAAAAGAGGTTTCTAGGTTCGAGGACGGGTTTACCCTAGTAGGATCGGATAATTGGGGATACGGTCTATAGAGGCGCGCTTACATACGCTCATAGATATTACACATGCCATGAATCTAAGAATAACCAAGCTGTACGTATCCAAAACATTGTAATTATGGGGTCTGTACTTAGGTCGCTGACACACTCGCCGACGATGATCTGCAACTGCGACTTATTCCTGTAACTGTCCCTTCCATAGATCCGTATTGAGGAGATCCTCGAAGATATGGAACATGTTAATATTTTTAAAAAAACATTTTTACAGGCAGAAAAAACAACACTAACCGTACCAATACATATATCATTTGGTTCTATTCGAAAATTCGTCAATGCATCAGGTGTTGGCTACTACTAACAAGCAGACCACTTGGGTATCGGATTTTATACTTTTTTGGTACTTGAAATTCAGAACTCAAATAACAATCAGCCAAAGCCATTCGACGCAACTCTCAAAAATTGTCAGAAAATCGACTTTGAAGTTTTGCAAAGTAGACCTAAGTACCAATAGGTAATATGGTTGCAGCATCTGTCTGGGTAGCTGAGATAGCCGGCCGCCTTGGCTCAGCGCACCCGCCGGCCGCGGTGGCCGGGGAGACTAAGGCGCTCCAGTCACGGTCTGCACGGCCACTACGGTCGGGGGTTCGAATCCCCCCTCGGGCATGGATATTTGTGCCGTCTTAGTTCGTAAGTAGTTCATAAGTAGTTTGTAAGTTTAGGGACTGATGACCCCGTAGTTAAGTCCCATAGACTTTACAAACATTTGAACTTTTTTTTTTCAGCGCACCCACTCACAGTGCTGAACGCCCTGTGTAATAAAAGAGCTGAGCCAAAAACGCATCCAACAGCAACGGACAAAGACCATCAGCGACCGCAATGAA
This sequence comes from Locusta migratoria, assembly GCA_026315105.1. NCBI lineage: Eukaryota > Metazoa > Arthropoda > Insecta > Orthoptera > Acrididae > Locusta > Locusta migratoria. The sequence goes on along the minus strand of CM048755.1, from coordinate 73,716,213 downwards.
CGGAACAGCCCTTAGAAAATAAATGGTAGTAGCGTTCTCGCCTTAAAACCCTGTAGTCGATGGTTCAAATCTTGTTGACAGAGTTTTTATTTCCTTTCCGTTGTGTTCAGATACTTACACATTTTTAATATCTAATATCTTCAGTACTAGTCGACGGTGGTAGTCTTTGATTGTTCAGTTTGTGACGGGCTACGATACTGATTTTGGGAAGTCATCTCCTTAGCTACTAATGGCTTTCCAAGCAGCTAACTTACTCAACCATCGTGTTACGAGACAAGGTTTATCAACTCGTCTACGTACACATAAACAAGAACTGCCACAACACGTGGAATTAAAGATCCAAAAATGTTTTATACAACTGAATTCTAAAACGAAAAAAAAAATATATGCGACTGTGGGACTCGAACCACTGACTCTTTCGTTGTGAGGCCAGAATGCCACTGCCTGAGCTACACCGACAGATGCTGCAGTCATTTTAATTATTGGTACTTACGTGTACTTTGCAAAACTTCAAAGTCGATTTTCTGAGAATTTTTGAGAGTTTCGTCGAATGGCTTTGGCTGATTGTTATTTGAGTTCTGAACTTCAAGCACCAAAAATATCAAAAAATTCTAAAATCCGATACCCATGTGGTCTCTTTGTAAGTCTCTTAAACTGATCTTTATTTGTAGCTACATTTTTTATGGTTGCTAGCAAATTATTCAAAATGTGTGTTCCGGAGTACTGAAGCCCTGTTTGAACTGCAGTAAGTGCTTTTAAGTATTCGTGTAGATCGTTTTGGTTCCTAGTATTGTATGTATGAACTGAGCAGATTGTTGAAAAAAGGGAGATATTATTTACGGCGAATTTAATTAAGGAATAAATGTAATGAGAGGAAGTACGTAGTATACCCTGGTTTTTGAAGAGGCTTCTACAGTATGTCCGTGAATTTACTTCACAAATATTACGTATTACACGCTTTTGGACTCTGAAAACTTTTGTTTGGCTTGAAGAGTTACTCCAAAATATTATAGCGTATGACATTATGGTGTAAGTAAGCGTAGTGTGCAAGCTTTTTTATTTTTCTGTCGCCTATGTCAGCAAATAGTGATTTGTTAAGCGGTTTCTGCAGTTCTGTGGTGTGCTCCCCCAAATTGAATTTATTATCAAGTTGTAATCTCACGTATTTAATACCGCCAACCTCTTCTATCTGGTTTTCTTCGCACTCTATGTATATATTGTTACATGTTCTGAACTGATTGTAGGGAGTCTTTTCAAAGTTTAATGTCAGTGAGTTGGCTTTATACCATTTATTTGATATTCATGAAATTATCATTAGCAGACCATTCTAGAAATATGCTTGACGTGCTATTTATTACAATAATTGTATCAATTACAAAGAAAACGAACTCTGCTTCTGGTAGTGTAACTAATGAAATGTTATTAATGTATACAAGAAAAAACAATGGCCCCAAGATGAATCCTTGTGGGAGACAACATGTAATTTTTTCCCAATCTGATGATGACTAATGGCTTAGTTCACTAGTCCCTTGCACTGATAAGCATTTTCCTGTTACCAAGTTATGACTCCACCATTTTGCTGCACTGGTCTTGACACCACAGAATTCTCATTTACTTAAAAGGATGTTCATTTATGTGACGGTTTTCATCAGCAGTGTTTGCCTCTCAATCACGGGAATAGTTTAAACGCAGTTGTTGGTGTTGTGTCAACTGTAGCCTATACAAGGGACGGTAATTTCGTAGCCAGCTTTTGCTAGTCTCCGAACAATAGTGAGAGAAGACACAAAATGCTGCAGGGAGTGCATTACTTACCTTCGGATGGCAGGATAACAACTGGGGTTTTCCTCCCTGGTGATGGTCAGATGTGGTTAACCATAAAGTGGTGCCAATGTGCTGTCGCGCTGTCCCACGTGGGACCACTCCCTCGTCCCAGAGCCCCACATAACTGAATACTGCAAGATTCGTCTATACAAACAAATGCGAACCCAGAATTAGGCCATATGTCAAACGCTGATTCACACGAGTACGTGTATCTATTGAAACCTAGGTGAAGTTAGTCACTTCTGAGGTTCTGCGATGTTGAATGTCTGCAACTGATATCTTTGACTCCACGAGGAAACACTTTGGTGTGTGTTGCACCGCGTTTGAGCTAGTACGATTCGTTGCCCTGTCACACACGAGCGAGCAGTGGCAGAGTATTGTGTAGGCAGTCATGTAGTGTGAACTTTGAACAGACGAATCTTTTTATGTGCAATATAATGAAATAGTTCTTTTCTACGGATGATGAGGTAAACCAAGTCTGGAAAATTTAACGATGATTGAAAGTGATACGATATTATGAAAAATCAAGGTAAGGAGAAACATCATTTCATTATTAGGCGCTCCGTGTACTTGTCCATTTCTGACAGACTTTCAGCATGAAGGGTTAAAGTTCGTTTTTTTTTTTTTGTATTCATTTTCTAAATAATCCAGTAGGTAGAGCAGTACTTAGTATGATTTTTCTGTATGAAAGAAGGGAGAAAATATGATGAGGATAATTTTGATTTTCATTTCATTGTTTAATGTAATAGTTGGTTTTTGATCGTACTGAAGAGTAAGATTGACTTTAAAAAAGATAGCCGAAAAAGAAATAAATAATAATAACGACTTTTTGTGAAGAAATGTAAAACAATCACTATTGTTAATGTTTTATGCCCATCATTATTATGGAGAACTATAGAGTGATCTATTTGAAATTCAAATCTGCAGACTGTTTCGTGTTGATCATTTCTAATACTAATTATTTTTTTAAACTGCAGAGATGGAGAAATTTTGTTTTTGTGTAGTTAGTGGATTCGCATTGCACACCTGCGAATTTTGTAGTTAGTTTTGACTTTGCAGGAACTGCAACTTTGGCAGTAATTTTGATAGCGGTGTCACATAAACTGTTTCCTTGCGCTAGGTAGCCCATAAATTAGTGTTAACTGACACGTGAGCTACGACAGGAATAATTGTTGAATTGAGACAGAAATTGCAAGCAGTGACTTACACAGAAAATTTAATTCTATTGTTAGGACAATTTCAGACATTAATGAGTCAGCCTGTTTTCTACCAGAGATTAACCCTTTAATGCATGACTTTTTATTTGAAGCTATAAAACATAACACGATTAATGTATAGTGCGTATATACTGAGAAAAACACTGAAAAAAATTCGTTCAGATTACTGTGCACTACTAGCAACAAAAAGTTCATAGCTGGTCTGGTATATAGTGCTTCCAACATGTACCCGATGTAGTAAATGTCAGTATTATGCCTCTCATTTTTCCATAAAGTAACTCATAAAGCAACAGCAGTATGTGATTGATTACTTTTACATAGCAAAGGAGGAATACTAATGTAAACAAACGCACATGACGTTAGAAGTAACTCAATGCAGCTAACCATCGAAATGATTCAGTAGCACTCTGCAATTTATATATTCTAGGAGAAGCTACTAGCACATGTAACACTATGTACACAAACAGCTACAAATGAATTTGTGGTAAAATATTGATTAGTTTGAGAGATAATGGGGAAAAATTAGGTATGTAGTTGATCAGCTACACTATGCATTATAGGGTTAAATTGCTTACTCTCAAGGAATAAAGCTACAGGGTTAGGATTTGTTATTATTATATGTTTGGTTTTTTTGTAATATTTGGGTCCTGAAGCGTTAAATATGTCACTTAAAGACATAATATAATTTTCAATGATTCCAAATCGCTGCGTAATATTTTATTTTTATTTAACAATGGCCATTTCGGCTACAAAGCCATCATCAGATTAACTGCAATCGTGTAATATAAAAGTCGTTAGATAATATAAAAGTCACATGGTACGATATTTACATAAATATTGATTATACATACTTCCTGTAATGTGGTTTTTCCATATAAGATCGTTGCCATGCCACCAATATGGTATATAATTCACTGTAAAAATTGCGACAAATACTATATTGGACAAATCGGGAGAAATTTCAAAGTTCGTTTTCGTGAACATGTTAGACAAACTGATAACAACCCATCCACTTTCTTTCACCATTTAAAAACTGAACATCACACAGTAGACAATCTTCAAAGCGCTATTGAAGTGTTACACATTACAACTGAAGGACCAACAATGAACATCTTGGAAGAATTGGAGATACTTTTACACCTCGAAAAAGAACCACTTCTCGTAATTAATGAACAAACAGATCTAAAATATAAAAGCTTCCTCGAATAATTTTATTGAAATATTCAAAACGGAACCAGGTTAATCACAACACACCCAGTGATAAATTTTAACGCTTATTACACCAAAGAGCACCTTCTAAGTTATTTTCGTATATCGTTGGTAAACAAACCATTGGAGACATGCAATATCGTTGCCTATCGTAATCAGAGGCAAAATTTAATACACACTTTGACCTGTTTAATATATCGTTGGTATAAGTATAAACAAGCTATTGTAACCATAGAATGTCGTTGACATACACCAGCAAATGACAGCTAAAGCAATTTATTATAGCTAGCTACAGCCATGTATTATAACTGTACCACATTGGTGGCATGACAACGATCTCATATGGAAAAACCGCATTACAGGAAGTATGTATAATCAAAATTTATGTAAATATCGTACCATATGACTTTTGTATTACACGATTGCAGTTAACCTAATGATGGATTTGTAGCCGAAATGACCACTTTTAAATAAGAATAAAATATTACGCAGCGATTTGGAATCATTGAAAATTATATTCGTTCAAAGTCAGACTGAATCACTTTGATAAAGTTTTCAGTCAGATTAGCAAAGTTTTAGTTACAGTGCATATTCATTAACGATCACCCATAACACACACAACAACATACGACACGATTCCTTAAGAAGCCACTAGGTACAGTTGAAGCAATTTTTATAACAATTTTTATTTAAATGGCAACTTTCAATTTTATTAACAACTTTCACTCTGTGTGCTCCACAGTGATCAGCAACATATGACACTCTTCATATCGCTAATATACTCTACCAGGCCTTGTTGTTGTGGTCTTCAGTCCAAAGAATGATTTGATACAACTCTTTACGCTAACTTTCCTATGCAAGCCTCCTCGCGTCTGAATAACAACGGCAACCTACACCCTGATTTTTCTCGGTCTCCCTCAGCGATGTTTATCGCACATACTTCCCTCCAATATTAAATTGCGAATACCTTGATGTATCAGAATGTTTCCTGCTTAGTGATCCGTTCTTTAAAAAAAAAAAAAAAAAAAAAAAAAATATATATATATATATATATATATATATATATATATATATGAACAAAAAAATAAAAATAAAATAAAAACAAATGTTCAAATTTTCGTAAATCTACGGGACTTAACTGCTTCGTTATTAGTCCCTACCTTATAAACTACTTAAACTAAATTAAACTAACCTAAGGACAACACAGACGCCCACGCCCGAGGGGGGACTCGGAACCCCCGACGGCGAACGGCCGTGCGCACCGCAGCACGGCGCCCCAGTGCGCACGGCTATTCCGCCGCGGCTCTCTTCTTTTAGTCGAGACATGTCAAACATTTCTTTTCTCCCCAATTCTATTCAATACCTCCTGTTTAGTTACGCGATCGACCTATGTAATCTTCAGCGTTCATCCGTAGCAGCACATTTCAAAAGCTTCTATCATCTTTGTGTCCAAAACTCCTGATCGTCCACGTTTCACTCCAGGCCTGGTAACAACACTAAACACGTACACTATCAATACACTCCGAAGGCCGTCTACCTGTAACAGAGAACTGAAACTCTATAACCATTCATCAATGGAGTGCAAGTCTAGAGAGTTACATTAGTATCCAAACATGTCTTCTAGGTACTTCACATTCTTTTGTCACGCACTGTATTTTCAAGCTGATGCAACTACACTCGCATCAGTGCATTTGTAGGAAGTTAGGCTTCAAACGGCCTATTGTTAAGTGGGCGTTGTCTGGTACTGAAAACTACGTCAGAAAGGAAGCTCTTGGGCGAGGCAGCGAAACAACGGGGAGACTGGCTGCGGTGGTAATTCTTCGCAGAGAGAAAGGGCTGCGAGCCGGCTGTTTGTCTGACCTTTCGCTGGGGTGGAGTGGGGGTGGAAGCGGGGCGCATCGACCGCGTGGTGGGGGGAGGGGAGGGGGAGGGGCGTGACGCAACACTGCGCCCGCGCGTTTCCGATAGGCGATAGGTCAAATCAATAGCGCGCCACATTATTACCAAAACATTCGCGCCCGGAAGGAATGCACCCCATATCACCGCAATGATGGCCTTTCTTTCAGATCAATCACAATATCTTCCCGCGGCGTGGGCTCCAAATATCGATCGGCCTCGACAACGAGAATACTGAAACGCGAATTTGTCAGCCCGACCTAAGGGCAATTTCTCCCAATCAGTCTTCGAAACTCCAGAAACGTAAGCGTAAATTACTGTTTTATAAATTGTATATCATGGTGAGAATAGGAGTACCGATATTTTTATAAATTCTTATTTACATAAAACAACAGAATTTATAACACGAATATCATCTCTCAGAAAGATAAGAAGTTTCCATTATGTTCTACTTCACAAAAGTTACAACTACATAATATATTCAGTTATATAGACAAAGCCAGATAGTCGGTGTATAATTTTAAAATATGGAATGTTTATACTGACAAGACTTTAAATGGAAAAAAATTGAAATATTTCGTTGGCCATCGTCAGAAACAAGCTGTAACCACTTTTGCTTTTAAATATTCCAAATAAGTAAATCATTGTGTTAACGTAATTAAATAGCTGCTTTCTCTAACCTCCTCAGTCCTGTGAATTTTTTCGATATTTTTGCATTTTGTTTGTATTTTATGATTAATAATATTCCAAAAAGGCCTCAAAAATAATTTAAAAATTCCTGACTCTTGCTTAACTAAAAAAATTTATGTCCCCTCTACGGATACCAGGGCATTAAGTACCACAACTGTCAGTATGGGGTGTCATATTTCACTATGCAATTTATGTTAATATGCTTTTATTTATTTATGTTATTAATAGTATAGACCGATTTTACATTAAATAAAGAGTTCCATGGAAATCTGAGTGCTCACATAGCCAACAAACCGCCTTTCCATTCTGTCAGTTATTTCAGCACTGCTGCAGAGTGAACAAGTGGCAAGCTAGTGTGTCTTTTTCAGTTCCAATATGTGCTGCCACCTTCCGTTTCTGTGTTGAGATGCTTAGCAATGTGACCAACATTTGAATATTGTCACGAGATTTGTTTTATGTCCCCTACAGGGGACGCAGGAACTGAAGAGGGTAAGTGATTTCTGGTGAGAAGAAACAAATATGGGAACGATCCCACTCATAATACCACAGAAACCAGTACTAAGCAAAGAGGGGAAAGCTGAACTGTGGAAGTAATATATAGAGGGCATATACACAGGAAATAGAATTGAAGGCAGTATTCTAGAAATGGAAGACGAAGTGGAGGAAGATGAGTTAGGAGATATGATATTGCGAGAAGTATTTGACAGAGCGCTGAAGGATTTGAGTCGAAACAAGGCCGTATGAGCTGCTGATATCGTTAGGAGAGCCAGTCATAAAAAATTGTTCCACCTGGTATGCAAAATGTATGAGACAGGGCAAATACCCTACGACTTCAAGAAGAATATTGTAATTCCAATTCCAAAGAAAGTAAGTGCAGACAAATATAAAAATTACAGAACTATCAGTTTAATAAGTCATGGTTGCTAAATACTAACACGAATTACTAACAGACGAATGGAAATACTCGTAGAATCCGACCTTGGGAAAGATCGGTTTGGATTTAAGAGAAATGTAGGAACACGGGAGGCAATACTCACATTACGACTTAAAAAAAAGGTAAGGTGCGCCTCGTTATCTTAGAAAATAGGCTAAGGAAAAGTAAACCTACGTTTTTAGCGTTTGTAGATTTGCAGAAAGCTTTTGAGAATGTCGACTGAATTACACTCTTTTCAATTCTGAAGTTAGTAGGGGTAAAATATAGGGAGCGAAGAATTATATTCAACCGATAAAAAAAAAAAAAAAAAAAAAAAAAAAAAAAAGACAGCAGTTATTAGAGTCAGAGAGCAAGAAAGAGACGCAGATGTTGGGAAGGGAGAAAGACATAGTTGTTCAATGTTGTTTAATCTGTACACTGAGAAATCAATGAAGGAGAGGGGATTAAAAATCATGGAGAAGAAATAAAAACTTTGCGGTTTGCCGATGACATAGTAATTTTGTCAGAGACTGCAAAGGATCTGGAAGATCAATTGAATGGAATGGACAGTGAATTGAAAGGAAGATAGAAGATAAAGATTAACAATAGTAAAACGAGGGTAATGGAATGGAATATCAGAAAATCGGACGATGCTGAAGGAATTAGATTAGATAATGAGACAATAAAAGTAGTAGATGAGTTTTGTTATTTGTGTGGCAAAATAACTTCTGATGGTCGAAGTAGAGAAGATATAAAATGCAGAATGGCTATGGGAAGAAAAACGTTTCTAAAGAAACGATTTCGCCTTTTAGTTCAATATAAGTGTAGCTAATAATATAGTTCCTAAAACAATAAGAATGTCTACTTTGGTATAAGTTCACAATTCACCCCCATTGGAACCAAGTACCCCCATTTTAAGATGGACTCTGTCTTTTTCCAGCCGCCTCCGCCAGTCGGCCTGCCTACCATGTGGTGGACACGGTGGGAGGCAGGCGCACCTAGCCTCGTTATGCTAGCTGACGGAGACTACCACGCCGACAGCGGCCGCTAGTATTCCGACCCCTCCATACCGCAGCCGTGGGGCGTCTGCAGTGGTGGAGAACACGGTGGTCGCAACGGCACGATTGCTCCCACTGTGGCCACAATAGCGAGGCACATCTTTGCCAGAGGCTGTAGTTGGGACACTCTACCTACATATCTCTTTCTTACAATGCACATTTTGTACATGCTACTGACACAATTATTATTAATGGAAACAGTAATAGAAATAAATTTTTTTAAGGTAACCATACCTCGGGACACTTGAGCTGGCATATCACATTTTCAAAATGCACAGATAAATCTACAGCTACATCTACATGTGCAGTCCGTAACCACCTCACGGTGTGTGGAGGAGAGTGCTTTGTTTACCACATCACCTCTTTTTTCTGTTACCGCCGCGTATGTTTAGCGAATGGTAATAATTCCCCGTGTGTGACCTAATCTCTCTAATTTTAACCTCGCGGTCTTTTCCCGAGATATACGTAGGAGGAAGCAATAAATTGCTTGACGTTTAGAGAAACTTACGCTCCCGGAACTTTGACAGCACGCCGTAATGCAGAGCGCCACTGCAGCTGATATCTCGCCTGCTAAATCAATCTGTAAAGGTACGTGCTGTTCTTCTTCAGAGCTTTGCTATTTTCTCTACCAGTCCTATCTGCTACGGATCCCACATAGACAAAAGGGACTCACGTGAGTGTTTTGAAAGTTGCTTCTTCTGTTGATGGATTACCCTTGCTGAGCATTCTTCCCAAATATTGCATGGAAATAGCTTCTTACAGAGATACGAGGTACGAAGTTCCGTTTGGTTATATAAAACAAACGTGTACAGATACAGAAAAAAATATTTATTGTACAAAAATATAGAACTGTTAAACTACTTTTCTACATAGGTGCCGAAATTTTGTAGGCACTTGTCATAGCGTGGAACACGTTTCTGTATGCCTTCTTCATAGAAGGTTGCCGTCTGTGTATTTAGCCATGTGGTAGCATGTTCTTTCAGCTCGTCATCATCGTTGAAATGTTGACCACCAAGGACAGATTTTTAGGTGTAAGAAGAGGTGAAAGTGGCTAGGAACGAGTCCCGGGCTGTACGGACGATGATCACACACATCCCAGTGAAATTTCTGAAAGAGATGTTTGGTCACATTCGCCACATGAGGTCGGGCACTATCGTGGAAACAAACACCACCTTTTGATGGAAATCCTCTTCTTACACCTAAAATTTGTCCTCTCAACACTTCAACGATGACGAGCTGAAAGAACATGCTACCACATGGCTGAATACACAGGCGGCAACCTTCTATGAAGAAGGCATACAGAAACTTGTGCCACGCTATGACAAGTGCCTACAAAATTTCGGCAGCTATGTAGAAAAGTAGTTAAACAGTTGTAGATTTTTCTACAATAAATATTTTTTCTGTATCTGTACACGTTTGTTTTATATAACCAAACGGAACTTACTTTCTGGACGTACCTCGAGTTGAGCAAACGTGAAATCATACAGTAAGGGGGACATTTCTTTCCGAGTACGTTAGATTTGTTTATGTTGAGGATCAATCTACACTCGCTACACTCGCAGTTCCTCCTGTATTTCGTTATAATTTCCCACAGCTGCGACTTCTGGGCATACTAAAACATCATTCGCGCGAATGGTCATGGAACGTCCGACGTTACGTACTAAGTAATTTATATACGTTAAGTAATTGTCCGGTAAAACTCTCTTGGGGCACGCCAGAAATTGTGTACTCGTTGGAAGAGTTTTCGTTTTCTTGAAAAAGGAACATAACTCCTCCTGCGCCATGGGTCGATTCATCTCATGTTTCAATACAATTACGCTTTTTATTTTTTTTATTTAAAAAAAATAAAAGATTCAGTTTTTATGTGTACTTTCTTACCAACCAACAGGTTTATATATGATATTGTTGTTGCCGCGGCGGATTAGCAGTGCGCACTGGGGACCGTGCTGCGGTGCGTGCGACGTTCGGACTACCCCTCTGGCATGGCTGTTTGTGTTGTCCTTAGGTTAGTTTACATTCGTTTAAGTAGTTTGTAAGCTACGGACTAATAACTAAATAGTTGAGTCCGATAGATTTACAAACATTTGAACATTTTTGAAACTGTTGTTTACGGATTTTATATGCAAAAAAAAAAAAAAAAAAAAAAAAAAAAAAAAAAAAATAAAATAAAATAAAATAAAATAAAATAAAATAAAAAAAATGTTTGTAGAGCTTATGGGACTTAACCACGGGGTCATCAGTCCCTAAACTTACAAACTACTTATGAACTAGCTAATACTAAGGACGGCACAAATATCCATGCCCGAGGGGGGGAGTCGAACCCCCGACAGTAGTGGCCGTGGAGATGGAGACTGGGGCCGCGGTGCCGGCCGCGGTGGCCGAGGGGACTGAGGTGCTCCAGTCACGGTCTGCACGGCCACTACGGTCGGGGATTCGAATCCCCCCTCGGGCATGGATATTTGTGCCGTCCTTAGTCTTAGCTAGTTCTTAAGTAGTTTGTAAGCTTAGGGACTGATGACTCCGTAGTTAAGTCCCATACGTTCTACAAACATTAGAACATTAGGGGCCGCGGTGGAGTATCCGAGCGGTCTAAAGCGTCTCGCTGCGGAGCGCGCTGTCGCTCGCTGTGGAGGTTCGAGTCCTCCCTGGGGCATGGGTGTGTGTGTTGTCCTTAGGTTAGTTTACCTAGGTTTAAGTAGTTTGTAAGCTACGGACTGATGACCACGCAGTTTGGTCCGATAGATTTACAAACATTTGAACATTTGAGACCGAGACTGGCGCGCCGCAGTCCCCTCGCCCACCGCGGCCGGCCAATGATAAGACCCACATGGAGGCATGCCGGCAAGAGCTTTCCCGCGAACCATACGCGACTGGAATAGGAGGAGGAAGTGGCGATGGCTCACAAGATACCCCCGCCACACACCGTGATGTGGTTTTGCGGAGAATGCATGTAGATTTACTTCTCAGCCGACGTAGACTCTAAGCCGAACTTCATCGTGGTTCAGACATACTCGCGATACGTCGGTAAAAACAGTATCGCTACAATCCCAATTGTGCCTGCGCTTCCATTGTGATCCGATCTGAATGTGGAGATACCGTGGTGAGAGACCACTGAACTCTTGCCTTATTAATTGCCGTACTGGCCGAGATACACCACCCGCTGCTATATCACATCATATGTAACAATACTTGTAAGTATCATCGTCTGCTAGATCCCAACACCGCGTTCTAGAGCCACTTCGATTCATTATAGAGGCTTGTAGCAGCGGTTATAGCCACATGGGGCTGTATTTTCAGTCTTTTGAGCTTCTTACAATGCGCTATCTACTGAATAAATTTCGCTATGATACCTCTGGTTATGTTTGGTATTGCATTTATCAGTTATCAAAATGAAATTATTGCGATATTGAAAATTAAAAATGTTCATATACAATTTTCTTATTGTTTAATTTAATTAAACCGTTGATCTACACTTATGTCTGAAAATAATATAAGCTAAACTTTACAAAAATGTTGTTGTGGTCTTCAGTCCGCAGCTCTCCACGTTACCCTGTCCTGTGCAAGTCTCTTCATCTGATAATACGTTCGGCAACTTACATCCTTTTGAAACTGCTTACTGTATTCGTCCCTCGGCCTACCTCTACGATTTTTACCCCACACAGTTCCTTCTAATGCTAAGCTGACAATTCCTTGATGTCTCAGAATACGTCCTACCAATCTATCCCTTCTCTTTGTCAGGAGATGCCAGAAACTCCGTTCCTCCCCAATTCGGTTAAGCACCTCCTCATTAGTTACGTGATCTACCCATCTAATTTTCATCATTCGTCTGTAGCACCACATTTCAAAAGCTTCTATCATCTTTTTGTCTGAACTCCTTATCGTCCACGTTTCACTCCCATACAATGCTACACTATAGACAAATGCTTTCAGAAAGCACTTCCTAACATTTGAATTAATATTGGAGGTTAACATGTTTCGCTTCTTTAGAAACGTTTTTCTTCCCATAGCCATTCTGCATTTTATATCTTCTCTACTTCGACCATCAGAAGTTATTTTACCACACAAATAACAAAACTCATCTACTACTTTTATTGTCTCATTATCTAATCTAATTCCTTCAGCATCGTCCGACTTTCTGATATTCCATTCTATTACCCTCGTTTTACTATTGTTAATGTTTATCTTATATCTTCCTTTCAATTCACTGTCCATTCCATTCAACTGATCTTCCAGATCCTTTGCAATCTCTGACAAAATTACTATGTCATCGGTAAACCGCAAAGTTTTTATTTCTTGTCCATGATTTTTAATCCCATCTCCTTCATTGCTTGCTCAATGTACAGATTAAACAACATTGAACAAATATGTCTTTCTCCCTTCCCAACCTCTGCGTTTCTTTCTTGCCCTTCGACTCTAATAACTGCTGTCTGTTTTTTTTTTTTTTTTTTTTTTTTTTTTTTTTTTTTTTTTTTTTTTATCGGTTGAATATAATTCTTCGCTCCCTATATTTTACCCCTACTAACTTCAGAATTGAAAAGAGTGTAATTCAGTCGACATTCTCAAAAGCTTTCTGCAAATCTACAAACGCTAAAAACGTAGGTTTACTTTTCCTTAGCCTATTTTCTAAGATAAGTCATCATGTGAGTATTGCCTTCCGTGTTCCTACATTTCTCCTAAATCCTAACCGATCTTCCCCGAGGTCGGATTCCACAAGTATTTCCATTCGTCTGTTAGTAATTCGTGTTAGTATTTAGCAACCAGACTTATTAAACTGATATTTCTGTAATTTTTATATTTGTCTGCACTTACTTTCTTCAGAATTGGAATTACAATATTCTTCTTGAAGTCGTAGGGTATTTGCCCTGTCTCATACATTTTGCATACCGGGTGGAACAATTTTTTATGACTGGCTCTCCTAACGATATCAGCAGTTGATACGGAATATCATCTACTCCAGGGGCCTTGTTTCGACCTAAATCCTTCAGCGCTCTGTCAAATTCTTCTCGCAATATCATATCTCCTAATTCATCTTCCTCCACTTCGTCTTCCATTTCTAGAATACTGCCTTCAATTCTATTTCCTGTGTATATGCCCTCTATATATTACTTCCACAGTTCAGCTTTCCCCTCTTTGCTTAGTACTGGTTTCCCGTCTGAGTTCTTGATATTCATACAGTTGCTTTTCTTGTCTCCAAATATGTCTTTCATTTTCCTGTAAGCGGTATCTACCTTTCCCCTAGTTATGCATTCTTATACGGTTCTGCATTTGTCCTCTAGCCCCTCCTGCTGAGCCAGTCTGCACTTCCTGTCAGTCTCATTTTTCAGACGTTTGTACTCCCTTTTGCCTGCTTCACTTGCTGAATTTTTATATTTTTTCCTCTCATCAATTAAGTTCAGTATATCGTATGTAATCCACGGATTTCTATTAAGCCTTGTCCTTCTGCCTATATGATCCTCTGCTGCCGTCACTACCCTATCTCTCAGAACTACCCATTCTTTTTCTACTGTATTACTTTCCCCCGTTTCAGCCAATCCTTGCTATAAATTCAAGAATATTGATATAAATAAATTCTGTCTAGAGCAGCATTTAGAAGCTTATGCAACAGAAGTAGAATTCCATAACAGATGCTATATAATAGTAACTATTTACCGAGCACCTGCAGGAAATTATAATATATTCCTAAATCTTCTAGAAGCTCTATTGGATTATTTAACAGGGAGAAATAAAGAAATCCTGGATGCCGGTGACTTTAATACAGATTTTCTTATGCAGTCCTCCAGTAAAAATTTATTGCAGTCAGTAACTTTGTCTTTCAACCTAACACATACCGTAAACTTTCCAACTAGGATAACTAAAACCTCTACGACAGCAATTGATAAAATTTTTATAGACAAATCAAAGGAACAAAATCATATCTTTAAACCAATAATAAATGGCCTATCAGATCATGATAAGCAGCTCCTTGTTTTATGTATAGATTCTAAACAGATTATGAAGACTGCAAAATCTACATACAGGACAGTAGTGAACCCACCAAAAATTGAAAATTTTAGAAAACTCCCCAGACACATGAACTGGAAACATGTGTATAGTGCTCATGGCATGAATGATAAATATAACATATTCATTAATAATGTTATATCATGTTTGAAAACTGTTTTCCTCTAAAAGTAACTCGAATTAAACAAAAGTCTACAATAAAACCATGGATTACAAAAGGAATAAAGATTTCATGTAAGACAAAAAGGAAAATGTATCTATCAGCCAAGAGTAGTTGCAATGCTGATGATTTAGCTAAATATAAGGAATACTGTAAAATATTTAAAAAAGTTATTCAGCCATCTAAGCAAATGCTCTATGAGAAGAAGATAGCAATATCAGGAAACCAAATAAAAACAATATGGGATATAGTGAAAGAGGAGACTGGCAGAACCAGAAAGGAACAAGAGCAGGTAGCATTAAGAGTAGATTAGACATTAGTAACTGATAGGCATAGTGTGGCAAAATTATTTAACAAGTACTTTATATCTTTTACTGATAGTATGGGATTGTCTGGATCAGTAAATAATGCCCTTGAATATTTGAAACTAGCATTTACAAATAACTTCACGTACATGAATATGTCACTCACTTCACCACAAGAAATAACTTCCATAATAAAATGTTTAAAAACAAAGCATTATAGTGGTTACGATGAACTATCAAGAAATTTAATTAAAGCGTGTTCTTGTGAACTTTAAGTTATTTGTGTAACCAGTCTATTATAGCTGGAACATTTCCTGATTGGCTAAAATATGCGGATATTAAACCTCTATTCAAGAAGGGGGATAATGAGATACCATCAAACTACAGACCGATTTCACTTTTGCCAGCATTCTCAAAAATTCTAGAAAAGGTAATGTACAAGCAGCTTCTCAACCAACTGACAACAAATGACATATTGTCCAAAACACATTTTGGATTTCTGAAAGGTTCCGATATCGAGAAGGCCATTTACACTTACAGTGAGAATGTACTTAATTCATTAGATAATAAATTGCAAGCAGCAGGTATTTTCTGAGATTTGTCAATGGCATTTGATTGTGTGAACCATAACATCCTTTTAAGTAAATTGGAATTCTATGGGGTCACGAGAAATGCTGCAAAATGGTTCAAGTCGTACCTCACTAACAGGAAACAAAGGATGTCAGTGCAAGTGACTAGTGAATTAAGCCAACAGTCATCATCGGATTGGGAAGAAATTACATGTGGTGTACCACAAGGATCCATCTTAGGCCAATTGCTTTTTCTTCTGTACATTAATAACCTCTCATCAGTTACACTAGCAGAAGCAGACTTCGTTTTGTTTGCAGATGATGCAAGTATTTCAATAAAAAGTACGTCAAACATAGTTATAGAAAGGTCTGCCAATGATATTTCATGAACATTAATAAATGGTTTAAAGCCAACTCATTGTCATTAAACTTTGAAAAGACTCACTACATGCAGTTCAGAACATGCAAGAGATTTCCCGCCAGCATATACATTAAGTATGAAGAAGAGCAGATAGAAGAGGTTGACAGTATTAAATTCCTGGGATTACAGCTTGATAATAAATTTAGTTGGGAGGAGCACACCACAGAACTGCAGAAACGACTCAATGAATCTGTATTTTCAGTACGAGTGTTACCAGACATAGGACACATAAAAATAACAAAGGTTGCATACTTTGCTTACTTTCATTCCATAATGTCATATGGTATAATATTTTGGGGTAACTCTTCAAGTGAGTCAAAAGTCTTCAGAGTCCAAAAGCTTGTAATACGTATTATTTGTGGAGTAAATTCACGGACGTCCTGTAGAAGCCTCTTCAAAGAACTGGGTATATTAACTACTGACTCTCAGTACATTTATTCCTTAATGAAATTTGTCATAAACAATATATCCCTTTTCCCAACAAACAGCTCAGTTCATACATACAATACTAGGAATAAAAATGATCTACACAACGACTTAAAAGCACTTACTTTAGTTCAAAAAGGGGTCCACTACTCAGGAACACACATTTTCAGTAATTTACCATCAAGTATAAAAAATTTAGCTAGAAATAAAGATCAGTTTAAGAGCAACCTAAAAGACTTTCTAGTGGCCAACTCCTTCTAGTCCATTAATGAATTTCTAAATTGCACCAAATGATGCATGTATCGGTACTCATACTATATTAGTATTATATTATCAGCTAAAAAATATGTATCTGCATTTATATTATTAGTATTCTTTATTATTCAGCTTGTAAATTTTGTTTCCTGAAATGTTCCACATCCACGAGGATCTTCTCAATATGGATCTACGGAACGGAAAACTAATCTAATCTAATATTGCTAATGCTCCCTATGAAACTCTCAACCTCCTCTGGTTTTCTTCAATTTGTCCAGGTTCCATCTCTTAACTTTTCTACCTTTCTGCAGTCTTTCAAGTTTTAATGTGCAGTTCATAACCAATAAGTTATGGTCAGAGTCTCTATGTGCCCCCGGATATGTCTTACAGTTTAAAACCTGGTTTCTAAATCTATTTCTTAGCATTATTAATATCAATCTGGTACCATCCAGTGTCTCGTGGTCTCTTCCACAAATACAGCCTTCTTTCATGATGATTAAACCAAGTGTTGTTGGTAATCATTAAATTGTGCTCTGCACAAAATTATACCAAGCGATCTCCTCTTTCATTCCTTATGCCCAGTCCATATTCACATACTACATTTCCTTTTCTTCCCTTTCCTACTACCGAGTTCCAGTCCCCCATCACAGTCAAGTTTTCGACTCCCTTAACTTTTGAATGATTTATTTTACCTCCTCATACGTTTATTCAATATCCTCATCATCGGATGTGCTAGTTGGCACATAAACGTGCAGTACTGTCGTCGGTGTGGGTTTTGTGTCTATCTTTAACACGTTCACTATGCTGTTCATAGTAACTTACCCGCATTCCTATTTTCTTATCCATTACCAGACCTACTCCTGCGTTACCACCAACTGATCTTGTATTTATAACCCTGTACTCACCTGACCAGAAATGCTGTTCATCCTGCCACCGAACTTCACTAATTTACCAAAATACACTTTTTTCTCAATAGTCTAGAAATATTGGATATATTCAATTACCTCCGTCCACCACCACCATCATCGTTATCGTCATAATTGTTATCAACGATATCACTACATTTTTATCAAGTCCTGGAAAAAGATTTCACGTAAAAATAGGATACGTGTACCATTCCGAGAATATACAAAGAAACTTCTTCCAACAATTTAAAAGAAATTTGAATAAAAAGGAAGAAGATAAAATTTGTTTCCTTCGAGCTAACATTGTTTTGTTATGGTTCGTGAGGGGGAGGGGGTCGCCACAATATTTTTGTTTGGAAGAGGATCGCCAGAATATTGATACTTCGAAGGGGGTCGCTTATTTGAAAAGGTTGGAAAAATACTGGTCTAAGGCGTCATGCTACGAACTGGGTGGTCGTTGCAGCCGGAGGTTCAAGTCCTCACTCGGGCTTGGATGTGTGTGTTTTCCTTAGTGTAAGTTAGTTTAAGTAGTTTGTTCAAAATGTTCAAATCAAAGTTCAAATGTTTGTAAATCTATCGGACCAAACTGCGTGGGATCAGTCCGTAGCTTACGGACAAACACACACACCCATGCCCCAGGGAGGACTTGAACCTCCACGGCGAGCAACAGCTCGCTCCGCAGCGAGACGCTTTAGACCGCTCGGCTACTCCACCGCGGCTAAGTAGTTTGTAAGTCTAGGGATTGATGACCATAGCACCTTGGTCCAACAGGCTTACAAACATTTCAACATTTTGAAATAGTGCCTTCCGTTCCCCTTCACACTCTGCCATAAACAGTTTCGCATCAGAGTCAGTCCTGTCTCTTTAACACATCAGTCCCATTACTTTAGATGTCCTCAAGTACGTAGTTTATGTGTCAGCATTTAGCCCGTCCCAATTTCGGGTTATCAGCAGTCACTATCCACCCCTCAGCTCTTGTTTCTTCTCTTATCCTTTTGTTTCTTTTCCTGTTCTCTCTCGTTATGCGCCACATATCCGTTTCCTTCGCTCCGTGGGAAACTCTCAATTTTCGAACAGTTTCGGCACCTAGAATGTAAATTTAATTTCCAGAATGTGTTACACTCAATACACACTATTACGCACCAGGTGACACGTAATATGTTGTTTGCACTTAAATGGATTTAAAAATTTGCCAGTAAGGTGCTCCACAGGTTGCAAATCTTCTACCCACCAGAAGGAGACATTATATATTTTAACAAAAAATTCAACAAAATTGTAGATCTTATAAATATATTTATTATAAATCGTTGACCCGTTTCGATCAGTATATCATCCTCGAGCAGACTCTGGGAAAAAGAGTAAATTTAAAGGCAGAGGAATGTCTATACCGGAATAACATATCTAGAATATATATACATGTGGCGTCTGTTCCGAAAGAACAGACGTCACTTCTGATCCTGCAGTTGTTCTTATTTAATAATAACAGAATATATGATATCAACTGCGATTGGGCAAAGCTGAAAATGTGTACCCAGCCGGGATTCGAACCCAGGTCTCCTGATTTCTAGGCAGTTGCGCTGACCCCTACACCACTGGGGACACAGTGATCACCGCACCTGCAAGGACTACCTAAGCACGCCTCCCGTCAGATACACATTCCCAGCTTCGCCCTGCCCACAGTACTCAAACTCGTAGTTATGAAACTAATTCCCGTAAGAGTAAGGGCTTCAAACTTGCCCACCCCTCCCCACTAACGATAGGATCATTGCCCGTCACCGGCATATTATATATATACATGTGGCGTCTGTTCCGAAAGAACAGACGTCACTTCTGAGCCTGCAGTTGTTCTTATTTAATATTCACAGAATATATGACATCAACTGCGATTGGGCAAAGCTGAAAATGTGTACCCAGCCGGGATTCGAACCCGGGTCTCCTGCTTTCTAGGCAGTTGCGCTGACCCCTACACCACTGGTGACAGTGATCAGCGCACCTGCAAGGACTACCTAAGCAGGCCTCCCGTCAGATACAAATTCCCAGCTTCGCCCTGCCCACAGTACACAAACTCGTAGTTATGAAACTAATTCCCGTAAGAGTAAGGGCTTCAAACTTTGCCCTCCCCTCCCCACTATTTCTCCCCACACATTTTCAGCTTTGCCCAATCGCAGTTGATGTTATATATTCTGTGAATATTCAATAAGAACAACTGCAGGATCAGAAGTGACGTCTGTTATTTCAGAACAGACGCCACATGTATATATATAATATGCCGGTGACGGGCAATGATCCTATCGTTAGTGGGGAGGGGTGGGCAAATTTGAAGCCCTTACTCTTACGGGAATTAGTTTCATAACTACGAGTTTGAGTACTGTGGGCAGGGCGAAGCTGGGAATGTGGATCTGACGGGAGGCGTGCTTAGGTAGTCCTTGCAGGTGCGGTCATCACTGTGTCCCCAGTGGTGTAGGGGTCAGCGCAACTGCCTAGAAAGCAGGAGACACGGGTTCGAATCCCGGCTGGGTACACATTTTCAGCTTTGCCCAATCGCAGTTGATGTCATATATCTGGGAATATATCTAGAATAATTAACAGTAGTTAAATGACGAAACACTCAAGTTGCTAGTCGGAGAGTGTAAGAGTGCAGACTATCGGGATTGATAAAAAGGCCATAAATTCGAAGGACAGAGTCGCAGTCCCGTGGTCGATGGAAGCTGTGAGTACGTGTGTTGACCGTATGCTGATCTGTCTTCACAGACGCCATGAGTAGTGAGGTGAAGTTTCTACCTGCAGATGGCGGTGTATTTGTAGTAGGGTGTGAGAATATAGTGGACCTGCCGGCCTACCTGGAGCCACGGGAGGGCCAGGGCGGTTAAGCCACGGTCGATGGTCGCGTGGCCGCTTCCAGCACAAACGAGGTTAAACATTAATGACAACTGAACCAGAAATTTTACACACGAACGGATAAGCTCATTTTAAACATTAAAAAAAGACTATTGCGTCTCCAATCGCCTTGTTAGTTCATAAGCTGTTATAACTTATTTACCTGATAATTACAGACCTTATTTTTTTATCTTGGCAACACATTGACAGATTGTCACACATGAAGTGACAAAAAATAAAGTTCAACGAGCTTTATCACATTATCTATGTAAATTCATTGAAATAGTACATAATTTTTAATAAATGAACGAATAATGCATTTCGTCCCAAAATTGCCTTTTTTAATGAATTAAAATAAGTAATGTTAATAGTAAGGGGCAGTACGGTAATTCAGGAGTAAGGAGGAAGACTTTGAGCGTTTAAATAAACGATTTTTCATAAAATGTGTTTAAGGTAACGGAAAGTTATGGTGAATAGCAAATTGTAAGAAACTATAAAACTATGATATGTACACAAAAATTTAGAGCAGGATAAGATTCAATGGAAAATTTCCGTTTGATTAGGCTATAACATTCGCTTCAACCATTAAAATTAATTTTTTCTAAATATTATTAGAAAAAATTCTTGATATGATTTCAGATTAGTGGTACTTTGGGCTGGAGAGAGACAGTATCTATGTTCATGGGCGACGAGATTGTCGTGTGATTTCCCGCCTAAGTTCATATGTTGCTCGTTTTGGAGTATCGGTATCGAAAGTGCATGTAGGACTTACTAATATTTCGCACGTGGAAGTCGAGTGGGATTTTAATTTTGAACTAAAAGTAACACTTAGTGAATATTCGGTCGCTAGCGAACTTACATTTAGTATTATCTGGCTAGTGGGAACTTCAGATTTTAGCGTCTGTATGCTCCAATGCAGGAAGATCTTAAATGTTGATTTTAGAACGTTTTTGTGGTTTCCAGAAGAGAAGCGAGCCATTTATTTATTTATTCGTATTATTATTTGTAAAAACATATGAGTTGCTACTAGACAATTCCTGCCTGCATGTATTTATTTAAATATGGTTTGAACATTTCTTGTTATTTTTCTTGACTGTCGACAGGTGTGTGTTGGCGCAGTTAGACTTAAAATTTGTTGTTCTTGTTGTTGTCTTCAGTCCGGAGAGTTGTTTGATACAGCTATCCACCCTGCTCTACCCTGAGCAAGCCTCTTCGTCTCCACATAAGAACGGCAACCCAAATCCACTTGAATCTGTTTACTGTATGCGTCTCTTGGTCTCCCTCTGCGATTTTTACCTCACGAACTTCCCTGAAACCCTACATTCACGATTCCGTGATGTCTAATAATGTGTCCTACCAATCGATCCCTTCTTTTAGTCAAGATATGCCTAAAATTACCTTTTTTCCCCAATTCTGTTCAATGCCTCTTCTTTAGTTACGCGATCCACCCACCTAATCTTCAGCATTCTTCTGTATCACCACAGTTTAAAAGCCTCTATCCTCTTCCTGTCTGAAATATTTATCGTCCATGTTTCACTCCCGTACAAGACAGCACTCCACACAAATGCTTTCAGAAAAGACTTCCTTACTCTTAAACTAATATTCGATGTTAACAAATTACTGTTTTTCAAAAAATCGTTTCTTCCCATTGTCATTCTGCTTTTATATCTTCTGCACTGCGACGGTGATACGTTACTTTACTGCCCAAGTAACGATACTCATCTACCAATTTTATTGTTTCGTTACCTAATCTAATTCCTTCAGCATCGCCTGATTTTCTTAGACTGCATTAGATTACCCTTGTTTTGCTCTTGTTAATGTTCATCTTATACGATCATTTCAACAGACTGTCCATTCCGTTTAAATGCTCTTCCAGGTGCTTTTCTGTCTCTGACAGAATTACAATGTCATCGGCAAAACGCAATATTTTTATTTCTTCATCCTGAACCTTAATCCCTTCTCCAAACGTCTTCTTGCTCTCCTTTATAGCTTGCTCAATTGAATAACAAACTTAATAACATTGGAGAAAGACTACAACCCTGTCTTACTCCCTTCCCAACCACTGCGTCTCTTTCATGCCCTTCAACTCTGATGCTTTCTGGTTTTTGTACAAGTTGTAAACAACCTTACGTTCCATATATTTTACTGCTGCCTGCTTCAGAATTTGAAAGAATGTATTCCAATCAACACTGTCAGAAGCTTTCTCCAAATCTATAAAAGGAATGTAGGTTTGCCTTTCCTTAATCTATCTTCTAAGATAAGTCGACTTAATCTTAGCCAACCATATCATACGGGGACGTAGTTTACTGATTTTTAGGCTTTTGTGTGAGTGATACGTTTGCGCACTTGCTTTTATGGGGAATTAACAATAACACTCCGTTACCCAGGGCAGCAGTTAGCTTCTTTCGCCGTAGGAGAGGACGAAGAGCACGCACGCTCGCAAGAGGGTGACGTCCAGCACGAACCAGAAACATGGATGTCAGTTTCTGGTGCGCTGGTAGAAGCTACTAGTTAGAGGAACCTTCGCCCCTTAACGTTAATAGCAGCCAGTCAAGCTTAATGTAAAGTACGGCGTGACAAAATACTACACATTCATCGTACATAGGTTCAAAGACAGCACGATTTATTGGTGGAATGTGGTTTACCTAAACAGTTATGGTTAAAATTATGATCAGTGAGTGCGGTAGTTCCCGCTGGAGGTTCGAGTCCTTCTTCCGAGATATGCGCGCGCGCGCGTGTGTGTGTGTGTGTAATCTTTAGTGTAACTTAGTTTAAGTAGAATGAAACTTTCACTCTGCAGCGGAGTGTGCGCTGATATGAAACTTCCTGGCAGATTAAAATTGTGTGCCGGAACCGGGACTCTAACCTGGGACCTTTGCCATTCGCGGGCAAGCGCACTACCGACTGTGCTATCCCGACACGACTCAGGATGCCGCCTCACAACTTTACTTCCGCCAGTACCTCGCCTCCTACTTTCCAAACTTCACAGAAGCTCTCCTACGAACAATGCAAGACTAGCACTCCTGGAAGAAAGGATATGGTGGAGACATGGCTTAGCCACAGCCTAAGGGATGTTTCGAGAATGAAACCTTCACTCTGCAGCGGAGTGTGCGCTGATATGAAACTTTCTAATGGAAAGTAGGAGGCGAGGTACTGGCAGAAGTAAAGTTGTGAAGCGGCATCGAGAGTCATGTCGGGATAGCACAGTCGGTAGTGCGCTTGCCCGCGAAAGGCAAAGGTCCCAGGTTCGAGTCCCGGTTCCGGCACACAATTTTAATCTGCCAGGAAGTTTCTTAGTTTAAGTAGTTTATAAGTCTAGTGTCTAATGACCATAGCATTTTGGTCCAATAGGTTTACAAACATTTGATTTTAGGTATTGGGAGGGACACGATCGGTAGCTTCAGCGACGGTTTGCAGAGTATCAGTAAGTTCCGTCCTAGAGGCGACAGCGAGCTTACGCTGCACTTCGCTGACACGTTCTGGAGAGCCCCTGACGTTCCATTTGCCCGAAGTCGACCGGAACGAAACAGGTCACAGGTTTCAACAACTCGGCTGCAGCTGATTTTTGATTAAAATTATGTTGAGAACGATGTTTATTTCAAAAATGAGTAAAAAAATAGATAGATACCGAATACCTTTGCATTGTGTTTGCGTTTTTCTTTAATCGCTTGTACTAGAGTTACTTCGAACATATTACGAAAATGTCAGTCACACTGATTGTTCATAAAGTGATTTCAGGACGTTCATGAATCTTGTGAAAGCAGGAAAAAAAATAATGGAGTAGTTGCAATGAGCGTTGATTTCGGATTTTCCGTACGATTCACACTGAGGTGACAAGTTTTTCATTTATTTTTATTTTTTGAAAACCTTAAAGGTATGACATGGGCCGAACAAGTACGAAGAGATCTTACTGATGCTCAACTCACCATTCAGGACACTGCAGACCGTAACATTTACAGAAGCAAAAAAAAAAAAAAAAAAAAAAAAAAAAAACCACAAAGTGGACAGAAGCAATAAAGAAAGAAAGCAATTTTTTTTTAATTGAATAACCTATTTTTTTATTCTTTTTTTCCCCGCAAGGTCAGGAAAAATTTACTACAAAAAAGGAAAAATAAATAAAGGGGCCTATGTGCCACCGCCACCTTTGCCCTAAGAAAAAACAAAAACAATTTAACTGTACCTCTTCAGGCGTTGGCTCCTGTCTATACCTATCCCAAATCAAACTAACTTAGATACACTAAGTGGTAGGAGGGAAACATAGGAATGGGAAGGAGTTATTTGCAATCATTTATTTATTTATTTTTATTTCTTTATTTAAGTGTTCTTTGTCTTGTTCTCTTTGTACAGTTCTTCACACGCCTTCAGTGGGGAACATCCAAACTCGTCTTCTCGATAATTTTTGTAAAGGTTCCGTTTTAAGTTCGTTCAGGACTCGTATCAACAAGAACATCACATTAACTTCTCATAGTTTGAACGTTCCAGCCGGGAGGCGGATCGTGAAAGACGCTCCATGTGTATTTTTGATGTTTCCTTTACGGCTCCACACCAGAGCAGAGAGTCACTCGGGCGCCAGGTGCCGCTCAAGTGGTGGGATAGCGATACGCACAGAAGCACATGCCAGTACTGTCGCTTCATAAAGTGCCGTCGCATTCGCAGAGCTGTCATTTGTACTCCGCTGATTCACGCGGAAAGCTTTCCGACGTGATTACGGCCGCGGAATAGTAATTGAAGCTTGCGTGGAAATCGTTAGGGAATTCGATATTCGGAGTTTAACAGTGTCAAGAGTGTGCTAGGAATACCAAATTTCAGACATTACCTCACACCACAGACAACGCAGTGGCCGACGTACTGCAATTGAAGACCGAGAACAGTTGTCGGTGGTAATAGACAATATACAGTGCGTGACATAGCCGCAGGAATGAGCACGGTACGTATGATGAGCGTATGCGTTCGGACAGTACGCAGCAATTTGGCGTTAACGGCAGACCACCGACTCCATGCCTCTGCTGACAGCACGACGTCGCTTGCAGTGCTCTCCCACGCTATGGTCATATAGGTTCAACCCTAGAAGGCTGCAGAACCACGGCTCGATTAGATAAGTCCTGATTTATGTTGGCAAGAGATGATTGGTACGCTACGTGCTTGGCGCAGACCCCACGAAGCCGTGGATCCAAGTGGCCAACAAGGTACTGCGCAAGTTTGGATTTTTTCTGGACGACATTCTGCCATATCATCGGGCCACAATTGTTCGCTATTGGTTTGATGAACATTTTCAAATCCAGCGAATGATTTGACCGCTCAGATATCATGAAACATTTATCGGACATTATCGAGAGATTAGTTAGTCCACGAAAGCCGGCCGCGGTGGCCGAGGGGACTGAGGCGCTTCAGTCACGGTCTGCACGGCCACTACGGTCGGGGGTTCGAATCCTCCCTCGGGCAAGGATATTTGTGCCGTCCTAGTTCGTAAGTAGTTTGTAAGTTTAGGGACTGATGACCCCGTAGTTAAGTCCCGTAAGATTTTAAAAAAAAAAAAAAAAAAAGGTCCAGCAACAATTTCGCAATCATGAGCGACTATATTGGCAAAATGGCTCAACATTCCAACGAATTAGTGAGACCATGCTACACTTTGCCGGTAAAAAAGATGTCTGGCACATTGTTATGAGGTATCCTATGACTTTCGTCACCTCAGGTAAGCGTCTTTCAGGACAAACTTTATGTAAAACATTGAGTACACTCGTATTAACACACGCTAGTTACATTGTACATAGGAACGGTGTCTGTTTTATTGGCATGCTGTTGACGGGACGTTAAACCTTAATCTTCCATATTACGTCTCGACAGGCAATATGAAGATTTCAGTGCCATATGCACAACGACGTTCGAAACCTTGCGGTAATCATCTATATGCGAGTAAAGGGGACAATGGACGATGGAAATGCAGATTTTGGGAAATTTGTTCGGACGAGAAACGGGTCCGGATAGCCGACGTTTTGAGATGACTGATCGCGTAAAGCTGGAGAACCGGTTTCCAGTCTCAGTCCCACACAATTTTTCATATGTTGCCGTTAAATTCATTTCAACATCAGATGCAGTCAGAATTTCATACACACAAGACCGCGGTTATTTACATCCCGTCTTGAAGTGATAAGAAACCGTTCCAGCTTGAAGTTTCTGCGCGAAAAACGGGTTGTTTCAGATATTGTCGTTTGTAGAATTAAATTTAAGTTTCTTTTTTTTTTTTTTCATTGTCTCCTGGTATGATAATAATTTAACAATGTTCTTTTAGATGATGTAGTTTCTATGCACAGGATGTTCGTTTAGAGACACTCGTTATTGTTTTCTTGTTGAAAGTCACTCCACTAATTTATTGTCTAGGTAACATGCAGGGTAGTTCGGTGAAGCTTCATCGTCACTGGGTCAAAAATTCTATAAAAAGACCCCGAGCGTCGCTGGAAGGCTCTCTAACAAAAGTTCTTTTCTATTGCGTGATCTATCACCTCTGGTCGTTTGACACAAAGACTATGAAACACCCTGCATAGAGAGTCGTACGGCTTGACTCTTGTTGCGTCTTTGTCACCACCCCGTCACCACCCCTCCTATCTTCGATGCCTTTAGTGACTCCCATTCTTTTATGTACGATGTGGAATAGCCAACAGTATTGAATAACTTTTATTGCTCTACCTAGATAGTCTTCGGGCTTTAGTTTTTGCTATCTGAATGGCTTCGACAGACGTTGAATAAGGACTCGTACTAAACCTCAGCAGTGACTCCTGCCTGTTCCTCACAACAAAGCTGAAGATTGCTATCGCCGACATATAAAAAGTTTGAAAAATGTAGTTAATTCTTACCCAGTTGCCCATGAATACCAAAGGAATTAAGTTACATCACGACATTAGTTTCCGACATCGTGCCAAATGTTTAACTATGAATTTATATATAAAGTACCGAGTGATCAAAAATTAAGTATAAATTTTAAAACTTAATAAATCAGTGAATAATGTAGATAGAGAGGTAAAAATTGACACACATGCTTGGAATGACATGGGGGTTTTATTAGAAAAAGAAGTTCAAAAAATGTCCGACAGATGGCGCTTCATCTGATCAGAAAAGCAGTAATTAGCATAACAAATTAAGACAAAGCAAAGATGATGTTTTTTCAGGAAATTCTCAATATGTTCACCATCATTCGTCAACAATAACTGTAGTCGAGGAATAATGTTGTGAACAGCACTGTTAAGCATGTCCCGAGTTATGGTGAGGCATTGGCGTCGGATGTTGTCTTTCAGCATCCCTAGAAATGTCGATCGATCACGATACACTTGCGACTTCAGGTAACCCCAAAGCCAATAATCGCACGGACTGAAGTCTGGGGACATGGGAGGCTAAGTATAACGAAAGTGGCGGCTGAGCACACGATCATCACCAAATGACGCGCGCAAGAGATGTTTCACGCGTCTAGCAATATATTTTTTTTCGGTTCTAATAAAACCCCATGTCATTCCAAGCATGTGTGTCAATTTTTACCTATCTACATTACTCCCTGATTTATTAAGTTTTCAAATTTATACTGACTTTTTGATCACCAGGTGTAATTGGTAAACTAAGTAATTTAATGTAACGTAATTTCCTATTGCAGTTTAATATTTCCTTCGATCTGTGTGCCTGAATTACGTAATTTTCTCTGTGTTAAGGGCGGGAAACGCAAGTATGTAAATACTGCAATTTAAAAAAAAAATGTATACAGTATAAATATTTGTAGACCTAAGGGACCAAATTGCTGAGAACAACATACGAACAACTGAAGCTAATATAACTTATGCGGCCGTTCCCGCGTGCCGACTACAGTTTTGTGTGTCTAATTTTGTGTAAATGTTTGTAAAGTTAAGGAACCAAGGTGCCAAGTACATGGTTTTCTACATTTACAAATTACTTAAACTAACTCACGCTAAGGACAAAACACACACACACACACACACACACACACACACACACACACACACACACACACACAAAATGCCCGTGGGAGGACTCGACCCTCTGGCGGGAGCTGCCGCGTATTCCGCAGACCGCGCGGCCATCCCCGCACGGATTGCTTCCATGGTTGTTAGTGTAATGTGTATTACGTTTCCAAAGGTACTCGATCTTTGCAGGTTCCATGCACTGTTCTAGGTAAAAAGAATTATATTACACATAGTCTTTCACATCACAGACAGATTTTGAGATGAGAGACTATTGTAGAAGTAGTACAAGTAAAGGTTGCAAATAAAAGGAAAAGTGTCTTTCACGTGCATCAGAAGCCTTAGAGATAGCTGCGTGCGTTGGATCGGACTAGGAATTTATATGGGTTACACCGGCGCTGTCAACAAAGTAAAGCTTGTAATTGGATCAATCCACCTCTGGCACAACTCGGCGTCACTCCGTGTTTCATTCTGAATCAGCCCAGCTGAGCGGCGTGTGGAATGGGTGAAGATGTGGACTGCTACTCACCACAAGTGCTTTCTTGTCGTCAGAAAAATGGATAACTTTTCTCCCTAAATTGTAAGCCTGGGGAAATATTGTAGAGCTATCGGTACTGTTCCTGAATAAGTTTTTCAACCATGGGTTATTAGAACTTGTACTGCAGCATTCTGTTTAGGTTATAACTACGTGGTAAATTTGCGAACGAACGGTAACACGAATGTAGTTACTGAATATCGAAAGAAACAAGTTTACTGTTACCTTGTCACTGCTTATTTCTTTCTGTAAGACGTTTCCTAGGTTTAAAACGTCATCAGGTGGATATATTATGATTATTATGATAGGTTAATGCTGTGTTCTGATTTGACGTAACTTATTATATATCACTCTACTTATTATGTATATCATTGTCAAGCAGAGGTAAATGAACAGAACATGACTCATAGTCCACAAAACTACGAACCAGGTTCTGAAATAGCGTTTCGTATTCTTCTATTGGACATTGCCACGGACGCCCCCAAAATCGTGACCCAACTCACGTCATTCAGCAAACCAAACTGATAATCGCCGGCATGCGGTGGCTGAGGGGACTAAGGCGCTCCAGTCACGGTCTGCACGGTCATTACGGTCGGAGTTCGAATCCCCCCTCGGGCATGGATATTTGTGCCGTCCTAGTTCGTAAGTAGTTCATAAGTAGTTTGTAAGTTTAGGGACTGATGACCCCGTAGTTAAGTCCCATAGACTATACAAACATTTGAACTGATAATTCAGCCGTGTTGGCAGGACCGTTGTGTTCACGCCCGAGACGCAGGTAGCAATATTATGCACTCCAGTACTCGTAAAAGTTGACAGCTGTCACGCGCCACAGGTCTTTACTTATCGCTGAAAAAAGTGCGCCGCGGTGGAGTAGCCGAGCGGTCTAAGGCGCCTCGCTGCGGAGCGCGCTGCGTTTCTTGTGTTAACGTTTTCTGACCATTTCTTCAAGATAGTTCTATTAGAGTAAAATGGGACAAGATTGGGCACTTAGGGTTTAATTAGCGATATAATGGCGAAAACTTTATGTTGGTAGGTTCGACCAATGCGCGAGTGTCACGGAAATGCTCCGGCAACTCAATTGGGGATCGCTGGAAGAAAGACGACGTTCTTTTCGTCAATTTCTGTTAAGTAAATTTAGAGGGCCGGAATTTGAAGCTGAGTGTAGTACAATCTTGCTGCTGCTTACTTATATTTCGCGTAGTGATCACAAAGACAAGATAAGAGAAATTAGGGCTCGTACGGAGGCATATAGGCATTCTTTTTTTCCTCGTTCAATTTGGGAGTGGAATAGGAAAGGAAATGCCTAGTAGTGGTACAGTGTACCCTCCGCCACGAACCTTACGGTGAATTGCGGAGTATGTATGTAGATGTATGTAGAATTACGATTATATTTTAACTGGCAATTCATCTGAATTTTGCCTGTCATATAACGGAGTCCGCCGGCCGCAGTGGCCGAGTGGTCTGCGGCGCGCGAGTCACAGTCTGCACGGCCGCCACGGTCGGGCTTCGAATCCCCCCTCTGGCATGGATGTTTGTGTCGTCTTTAGTATAAGGTAGTTCATAAGTAGTTCGAAATTTAGGGACTGATGACCCTACAGTTACGTCCTTTAAGCTTAACAAAAATTTGAACATTTGATTTATAACGGAGTTCAAAAGTCATATCTATAAACAGTAATTTGCATTTAATAAAAAAAAAAAAAGTGATGCTAATGCGCAGACTTACACAACCGTGGGGAAAGAGTGCGTTTCTAGTGGGGTAAGTTTGCGCGTTATTATTAAAATGAGAAAAACGTGTCACTCAATTCTTTTTCTTTCTTTAATTCATCGCATACACTTCCAAGTTAATATTATTCATGGTGGGACGTAACTGCTCCCATCTCCCATACAACATACAACCGTTATCAGCTCATGAATTTTTACCTACACGCTTCTTACCGCTTGTTGCTATTACTTTCGGAATTGTATTAGGAATAGATACCTGATTCATCTATCTTAAATGTGCAATGAGGCTAAATGTATATCTCTGAATTATAGTTGACATATTATCGAAGAAGCTCGTTTGCTGTCTGTTGAAACCCATAACACATACGAGACTAGTTTTCTGTGTTGTTAGATGCCTAAGCTTTCGTCTCTACATGAAATCATAACTCAGTCCTTCCCAGCTATCTTGGTGATTATGTCAAATTTATTTTTTATATTATTCCTCCCAGAATAGACATATTTTGAAATGTTTGAGTGTCATACCATAATAATATTTATCCAAACTTCTGCAGTCTTCAACGAGTTTAGTTCTTGCTCATCATTAAAAGTTCTTCCAAATCTTCTTAGTTTGTTCACCCCAAAACCAGCAAAGAAAGCAGGGGTAGGAGTATAAATTTTGTCTTTAAGTAGCCAAGAGACCCCAAAATAAAAATATAAATCTGAAATGGCGTCATACCTCCTTCATGCGATTTCTGAGGGCAGCTTCACTTATTCCAACCTCCTTCGCTACTTGTCGTTTCGACTGTCCGTTTTTCAGGCCCTCCTTTGCAGCTTCCAGCATTTTTGGAGAGCATGCCTTCCATTCAGTTTCTCTTTTGTAGACAATAGAAAAAATTCTCTCTTTTAAGTATCGATGTACAATATCGACCTGTAATATTCATAAACGTTTCTAGTTTTACAACAACGAGAAAGCTAGTAATTGTAAGATTACGCACTGCGCAGTTTTACCCCACCCAAAACGCGTAAGCTTGCCCCGCAATACCTGACGTAGCTTTTGTCCGCACATGGACATGCTTTGCACGAAATTCTATGTTTCAATACATCACAAGACAGACAATAAATCGTAGTTCACTTTAGTATAAAGCTAAACATCGTGAGCTCATTATTTCCTGAGGTAGAGCTTATTTTCGCAAGACAAAATTTTATGAGAAAATAATGTAAAACATTTCATACCGCATTGCTCCGAATCTCTCCGTTCGAGCTCTGATATCTCGTATTTTATTCTGATGATCGTTTCTACCTATGTAAGTGGGAGTCAACAATATATTTTCGCATTCGGAAGAGAATCTTGGCGATTGGAGTCTCGTAAGTAGCCCACGCCGCAGCGATAAGCGCCGTTGTTGTAATGATTCGCATCCCAGATCCTGTATCATTTGCGTAACGCTGTCTCCCCTGTATCGTGACAATACGAAACGAGCTGCCCTCCTTTGGACTCTTTCGATGTCCTCCGTCAAATCCACCTGATAAGGATTCCACACTGGGCAGCAATACTCCAAAAAGGGACGGACAAGCGTAGTGTATGCAGTTTCTTTAGTAGTTCTTTTTCATTTTTTTAAAGTGTTCTACCAATAAAACGCAGTCTCTGGTTCGCCTTTCCCATTAAATTATCTACGTGTTCTTTCCAGTTTAAGTCTGAAGTAATAGTAATTCCTAGGTATTTTGTGGAGTTCACGGCCTTCACTTTTGATTGATTTATCTTGTAAACAAAGTTTAACGGATTTCTTTTCGTACTCATGTGGACGACTTCACACTTATCATTATTTAGAGTCAATTGCCAATTTTTACACCTTAGTGATATCTTATTCAGATCAGGTCAAAAA
The DNA here is from genome assembly GCA_026315105.1 of Locusta migratoria. Taxonomy (NCBI): domain Eukaryota; kingdom Metazoa; phylum Arthropoda; class Insecta; order Orthoptera; family Acrididae; genus Locusta; species Locusta migratoria. Next base: position 73,683,414 of record CM048755.1, on the reverse strand, counting down.
TGGAATGATTTAGGTGTTCCTTTTTCCCGCGCGGTTTTAGAGAGTGGGACCGTAGAGAAATAATATGATAGCGGCTGGATAAACCCTCTGCCAGGCACTTTAAGACGATTTACAGAGTACACATGTAAATGTTGTTCAGAAAAGATAAACATTCCTTGGCTGTGTTGTTTGGCAGTAATCGTAGTGCACTATACGCCGCGCATTAGCCGTGCGCACTGGCGCGTCGTGCTGCGGTGCGCGCGGACGTTCGCCGTCGGGGGTTCGAGTCCCCCCTCGGGCATGGGTTTTTGTGTTGTCCTTAGGTTAGTTTACCTTAGCTTAAGTACTTTGTAAGCTACGGACTAATACGCTAGCAGTTGAGTGCTATAGATTTAGAAACATTTGAACATTGTACCTTATCAAAATTTATTCACAGTGCGTATGAAAAGGACTCGCTTATTTAGGCACTTCTTAAAATCAGTGACCACATGACTATATGATTATTATTATTATTATTTTGTATTTATGGTACTTGAAATTCAGACCTAAAACTGCTATGAGCCAAAGCTAGTCCATGAATTCTCTCAAAACCTCTTCAGAAAATGGACTTTGAAAATTTTTAACGAACTTTGACAACATGTAAAAAGAGACGTAATTTTCGACAGTCCCCGTAGTATTGTAGTGTGACAACCAAGGAAGTTCCTCGGTCGATGGGTTTAATCCTGCTATTCTTCTTATTTTCTTTATTTTTCTTGTTGTGCTTAATACATATACGATCGAAATTTTAAATTATTCTATTATATAGTAATATCGCACATGTGATCGTAATTTTTCATTAAAAATGTTCGTTGTTTTTTATTCTAAATTTTCAATATTTGATGAAAGTTTGTTAACAATGATAGGCTCAATAAAAATATCACAAATTACATTGTTACAGTGTGTGCTTCACTAATAATTGACGACGGTTGACTTTTCTTGTTGACTTCGTCAAGAGTTTACCAGTATTGTCCCAACAATATGATTTGTGATATTTATTTCATTAAATTATAATTATTACAGTCGTACTTAAAATACTGAAAATTAAGAATAAACGAACTATGTACAATTTCATAAAAATACGATTAGATTTGTGTTAATCACCACAAATTTGATGAATTTTGTATTCAAATGGTCTGGGTATTCCAGAACACATTTAAAAGAAATGGCTATAATAATTTCTGTATTAGCAATCTGCAACACGTCCCATGAGCCATGGACATTGTCGGAAAGCTTTCCGATATTATATGTAATTAAACGGCGTAAAGTCAAGTTTTATAAAATCCCGGTACTTCACAAATTAGGAACAGCATATATTCATAGCATTTGCTCCTTCAAAGATATTAAAAAAAGGTTGATTATTTAAATTTTATGACTACCAATTCTATATTATAAATAACAGCGTGTCTCACAATTATATAATTATCTTCATTTGCACTATTTGTGATAACTGTCACAGCATCTATAGTACCTAGATCTAAGTTGCTGGATATCTGTGTATAAAATCCTTGTACGTTCAAATGTTTGTTACGCTTATGGGACTTAACTACTGGGTCATCCGTCCCTAAACTTACAAACTACTTATCAACTACCTTATACTAAGGACGGCACAAATATCCATGACTGATAACCCCGTAGTTAAGTCCCATAGACTATACAAACATACAAACAAATATCCATGCCCGAGGGGGGATTCGAACCCCCGACCGTAGTGGCCGTGCAGACCGTGACTGGAGCGCCTCAGTCCCCGCGGCCACCGCGGCCGGCTCCTTGTACGTCCTAGAATTTAAGTCCTTTGGCCAGAACAGCTGTATTGAGGTGTAAACATGCGAGATGTTGTGAATATTTGCTGTTCCTAATTTTAAAAGTGCCGGAATCTTATTTAAAGTTTTGATATGGAAGTTAGGAATTATGCTACAACGGCAAGTAAGAAAATAGTCTATAGAAAACGAAATATGTGTGAAAAGATCATGGCGAATGTATTTACGAACATGTAAATACATTAATATTATAACTCATATTACTTTACTATATGCAATCGTTTGAAAGATAGATAGTAAATATTTACAACATAATTTGTTTTTATGTGATCAGTGCAATCCAGTGGGGAGGCATGTAACAGAATGTATGATTATCTGAACATGGGCAGAAGCCCAAACCGTTAGTTGGATAAATAAAACATTTCCATTTGTGACTGGTAGCGGAAATTATTTCACACTTCTCTGTAACTCTAAAATTAAAAACAACATCGTTCGTCCTTGGTTGACGCCTCCCATTTCGTTTGTTCGTCAAAAGTCTTGTAGAAACGACGCAGCAGTAGTAGTGACTGTTCGTATGTTTACTGGAGCCAACCGTTTGGAGGCCATAAGACCCGCAATTTCCGGACAGCTGTAGCCTTTTATGATCCTCTGGGAGGAATAAAAGCACCATTAGAAGTACAGTACACTGACCAACGCAGATAGTAGTGCTAACACTAAGAGCCTCCATTTATGTAGAGGCATCGATTTTAGGAATAGGCTTTTTAAGAGTTATAGCGCAATAGATATTGATTGTATGGCCTAATAGATCTTTTTGGTGTCACCACGTCCGAAAGAACAGTCGCCACACACACACATATATAAAACTTAAACGATTAATCGTTTTTAGCTACTGTATTTTCCTTTCCTGTAGATAGATGCTGCAGTCCACTCTGCAGTCAGCGTAATTCTCATAGTAATTTTCGCACTTTATAGAACAGCGGTTCTCAACTTTTTAGCTGTGTTGATAACCTACTTTGTAATAAGAGTTAAAGGCTCTCACATTAATAAATAATTTATTGTTTATTTGTACACATTTATACACGTGTGGGTTTAGGCCTCTTAGAGGCTGTCAGGACCAGATCTTTAGCCTACGGCAGGTAATGGAAAAGTGCTATGAATGGAACAGGGAATTGTATCTATGTTTCATAGATCTGGAAAAGGCTTACGTCCGTGTTCCTAGGAGGAAGCTTCAAGATTATGGTATAGGAGGCAAACTTTTGCGGGCAATTAAAGGGCTTTACGTAGACTGTCAGGCAGCAGTTAGATGGCAAATTAAACTCATGGTTCAGGGTAGTTTCAGGGGTAAGACGAGTCTGTAACCTTTCACCACTGTTGTTCATACTATTCATGGATCATATGTTGAAAACAGTAGACTGGCAGGGCATGATTAAAATAGGTCAAAACAAAATAAGCAGTCTCGCATATGCGGATGACTTAGTTGTAATGACAGATTCGATTGAAAGGTTGCAAACTAATATTTCAGAGCTTGATCAGAGGTGTAAGGATTATGATATGAAGATCAGCATCTCCAAAACGAAAGTAATGTCTTGGGAAAGAGATTTAAACAAATTGAGTGCCAAATAGGAGGAACAAAGTTAGAACAGGTAGACAGTTTCAAGTACCTGGGATGTATTTTCTCACAGGATGGCAACATATGGAAAGAACTGGAATAGAGATGCAGCAAATCTAATGCAGTGAGTGCTCAGCTAAGATCTATTCTCTTCTGCAAGAAGGAAGTAAGTACCAACACTAAGTTAGCGGTGCACCGCTCTATCTTTCGGCCAACTTTTCTGTATGGGAGTGAAAGTTGGGTGGATACAGGTTATCTCATTCATTAGAGGTTACAGATATGAAAGTAGCAAAGATGGGAACAATGGCAGGAGGGTGTCCATAATAAGGAAATCAAGGAAAAACTGGGAATGAAAACCATAGATGAAGCAGTTAGAGCGAACAGACTGAGATAGTGGGGTCATGTTACACGCATGGGAGAAGCAAGGTTACCTAAGAGACTCATGAGCTCGGCAGCGGAGGGTAAGAGGAGTCGAGGTAGACCAAGAAGAAGGTACTTAGATTCGGTGCATAATGACTTTTAAGTAAAAGGCATAACATCAGACGAGGCATCAATGTTAGCATTGAATAGGGGATCATGGAGGAATTTTATTAGAGGTACTTTGCTCCAGACTGAACGCTGAAAGGCATAATCAGTGTCTAATGATGATGATGATTATTATTATACATATGAATAGGGACCGCTTAACTATTTTTTGCAGGTTCATTCCCTCATATTCTATCCGAAAAGGTAATTCCTTACCCATTGTAATCTCTCGATATAAAAATGAATGTCTTCGCTGTAGATGCCGTAAAACTGTCGCATCAGGCATGAACTTGTATCAAATAAAGTTAGCATTACAGATTTGCAAGTTTCTATTTATTTTTGTCTGCAAGTCTCCCATAATTCTCTTCCATTCAAAATTAAGCAATCTGTGTTCTTAATGTCTCTCTGTATAAAAGCGAAAGGACACTCATTCATTCACTCACTGACTAAACAAGAAGTCTCGAAAATTACTTCACCTATGAAGTTGAAATTTGGCAGGAATATAGTTTATAGGTAGAAAACGCCAGCTAAGAAAGTATTTTCTGATAGGTGCATGGCGGAGCATACTTCTACTACAGACTCACGAAATCTACAATTTCAATCCGATTTTCTCGAAATTTCACACCCTTGACCTTCAAAACAAGAGGAACTTCACCATCTACCTTAAGTTTCATACGGTACATGGGGGAGGATGCCTTGCAACATAAAAATGGATCCCTAAATACCTTGGTCGCGTCATAACTTGAGAACGTCTCGGAAGATTTCACAGATCCTTTTTTTTTTCGTTATTCTCTAAACAAGAGGTGTATAAAATAGATCTGGAATATTTGAGAGCTGGCCGCGGTGGCCGAGGGGACTGCGGCGCACCAGTAACGGTCTGCACGGCCACTACGGTCGGGGGTTCGAATCCCCCCTCGGGCATGGATATTTGTGCCGTCCTTAGTGTTAGCTAGTTCATAAGTAGTTTGTAAGTTTAGGGACTGATGACCCCGTAGTTAAGTCCCATAAGCTATACAAACATTTGAATATTTTAGAAAAACAAAGTGCGTTTTTCAATGTGACCCTGCGTTTCTGTTACATTGAAATCTATAGTTTTGTCCCGATATTGATGAAATTTTGTACACTCTGCCTTAAAAACAAGAGAAATGCCATGTATAAAATGTCGTTCGGTGCGTGGTGGAGGGTACTTAACTCATGGAATTTTACAAAATGTATAGTTTTGCTCCAATCTTTATGAATTTTTGCACTCATGACCTTTAAATCAATAGCAAGATCACTGGATTCATAAAGTTTTGTATGTTACATGACAGAGGGTACCTTGCAGTAAACTGTGCCGAGAGAGGGAAGGGTGGAAACGTACTGAGAGATGGGAGAGAGAGAGAGGTGGATGCAGAGAAAGGGGAGAAGGGGATGTGGACTACGAGAGTGTAGGTTAATTAAACACCCGGGCAACGCCGGGTTTACAGCTAGTATTTTATAAATAAGGATAGGATACCACGGAAATGAAAACATTTGTATGAGAAACAATTATTATTAGGACAATAAATACACACTAATCATGAGGTGAAGCCTCTAAACTTTAAACAGATGCAGTTCCCTCCATCTCAAAATGATTTGCAGCCAACTGAGAAACACAGCCGGGGTGTGCACCGTTACGCTCGCGGAGGCATCTCGCGGCCCGCACGTTGCTATCGCAAGCCGACATAGTAAGTTGTAATTTGCGGCTGTTTGCTGGTGATGCTGTGGTGTATGGGAGGGTGTCGTCTCTAGATGACTGTAATAGCATACAGGATGACTTAGACAAAATTTCTAGTTGGTGCGAAGAATGGCAGCTAGCTCTCAATGTAGAAAAATGTAAGGTGATGCGCATGAGTAGAAAAAACAATCCTATAATGTTCGAATACAGCATTAGTAGTGAGCTTCTTGATGCTGTCGCGTCGTTCAAATATCTAGGCGTAACATTGCAGAGCGATATGAAATTGAACGAGCATGTAAGGACAGTTGTGACTAAGGCGCACAGCCAACTTCGGTTTATTGGGAGAATTTTGGGAAGATGTACTTCACCTGTAAAGGAGACCGCGTATAAAACGCTTGTACGACCACGTTTTGAGTATTGCTCAAGTATTTGGGACCCGCAGCAGATCGGTTTGAAGGAAGACATAGAGGCGGTTCAGAGGCGAGCAGCTAGATTTGTTACCGGTAGTTTCGACCAATGCACGAGTGTCACGGAAATGCTCCGGCAACTCAATTGGAGATCGCTGGAAGAAAGACGACGTTCTTTTCGTGAATTTCTGTTAAGTAAATTTAGAGGGCCGGAATTTGAGGCTGAGTGTAGTACGATCTTGCTGCCGCCTACTTATATTTCGCGTAAAGATCACAAAGACAAGATAAGAGAAATTAGGGCTGGTACGGAGGCATATCGGCATTCTTTTTTTCCTCGTTCAATTTGGGAGTGGAATAGGAAAGGAAATGCCTAGTAGTGGTACAGTGTACCCTCCGCCACGCACCTTACGGTGAATTGCGGAGTATGTATGTAGATGTAGATGTAGATTCAGCAAATATGCTACAAGGCCCAGTAACTAAACAACGTATATAAACACACAAATAGACGCCAATTCACGTCACATCATGTCTCTCCAGTTTCCAAATCTCAATAAAACCACGACTACATGTCGAAGATGCCTGCGTTAATGTTTTCTCTCTGTTGCAGTTTTGCATAAAACTGTCAAAAACAGTCAATAATTCACATAAGCATCTGATACCACGTATAATTGTTCATAAGTATATTGATGGACATGCAAAGCAATGCCAAGAAGAAATGTTTAAACGTTTGTAAATCTAATGGACTTAACTACGTTGGTCATCAGTAGCTTTGCTTATAAATTACTTTAACTATATTAAAGTAACTTATGCTGAGGACGTTGATTGGAATAAACTCTTTCAAGTTCTGAAGCAAGCAGGAATAAAATATAGGGAACGTAAGGTTATTTACAACTTGTACAAAAACCAGACTGCGGTTGTCAGAGTTGAAGGGCATGAACGGGATGCAGAGGTTGGAAAGGGAGTAAGACAGGGTTGTAGTCTTTCTCCATTGTTGTTCAATTTGTACATTGAGCAAGCTATAAAGGAAAGCAAGGAGAAATTTGGAGAAGGAATTAAAGTTCAGGGTGAAGAATTAAAAACATTGCGTTTTGCCGACGACATAGCAATTCTGTCAGATACAGCAAAGGACCTGGAAGAACAATTGAACGGAATGGACAGTGTGGTGAAAGGTGCATATTAAGATGAACATTAACAAGAGCAAAACTAGGGTAATGGAGTGCAGTGTAAGAAAATCAGGTGATGCTGAAGGAATTAGATTGGGAAACGAAGCAATAAAGGAGGTAGATGAGTTTTGTTTCTTGGGCAGTAAAATAACAAATGATGGTCGCAGTACAGAGGATATAAAATGCAGAATGGCAATGGGTAGAAAAGCGTTCTTGAAAAAGAGAAATTTGTTAACATCGAATATTGATTTAAACCTAAGGAAGTCCTTTCTGAAGGTATTTGTGTGGAGTGTTGCCTTGTATGGGAGTGAGACATGGGCGATAAACAGTGAGGACAGGAAGAGGATTGAGGCTTTTGAAATATGGTGCTACAGAAGAATGCTGAAGATTAGGTGGGTGGATCGCGTAACTAATGAGGGGGTACTGAACAGAATTGGGGAGAAAAGGAATTTCTGGCATACCTTGAATAAAAGAAGGGATATATTGGTAGGACACATTCTTAGACATCAAGGAATTGTGAATTTAGCGTTGGAGGGAAGTGTATGGGGAAAAAATCGCAGGGGAAGACCAAGAGATTGATACAGTAAGCAGATTGAGACAGATGTAGGTTGTCGTTCTTATGTGGAGATGAAGAAGCTTGCTCAGGATAGGGTATTGTGGAGAGCTGCATCAAACCAGTCTCCGGACTGAAGACCACAACAACAACATGCTAAGGACAACACAAACACCCATGCCCGGGAGAGGACAAGAACCTCCGACGGCGAGCAACCGCGCGCTGCACAGCAAAGCGACTCGGAACAATCGGCATCTTCACCGGGGCAATGCCAAGAAGCACTGGAGATAAGCTAGGGAATTAAGTTGTAGAAAGGTCACATGATCCAAGATACAGTCCCATCTGAAGTGATGACGGTGAAATCAGTATTGTGTTACGCCGCCATTGCTGGCTATAACCGCTACTACACGCCTCGACATTGAATCTAAGATGCTTTGGATGTGTTACAGCAGTCCGCGCCGCTACCTCATATTGCCGAAGTCGATCTACATCTACATAGATACTCAGCAAATCACATTTAAGTGTCTGGCAGAGGGTTCAATAAACACTTTTATAAGTTTTCGCTACCGTTCCATTCTCTAACAGCGCGCGGGAAGAAAGAACACCTAAATCGTTCCGTTTTCGATCTGATTTCTCGTATTTTATTGGGATGGTCATGTCTCCATAAGTAGGTGGATGCTAGCAAAATATTTTCACATTCAGAAGTAAAAGTCGGTGATTGAAACTCCGCAAACAGATCACGCCGCAATGAATAACGTCTTTCTTTTAATGATTTCCACCCCAATTCGTACAACATTTCCGTGACGCTTTCCCCCCGTAACGTGATAAAACAAAACGAGCTGCCCTTCTCTGCACCTTCTCAATGTCTTCCGTCAGTCCCACCTGGTGAGGGTCCCACATGGGGCAACAGTACTCCAGGAGAGGACGCACAAGTGTGATGTAGGCAGTTTTTTTGGTGGAGCTGGTGCATCTTCGAGGCGTTCTACCAATGAAAAGTAATCTTTGGTTCGCCTTCCCCACAATATTTTCTATGTGTTCTCTCCAGTCTACATTATTTGGTAGAATTTACGACCTTAAGGTTAGACTGATTTATCGCGTAATTGAAGTTCAGCGGATTTCTCTTAGTGGTCATGTGTATTACTTCACACTTTTCTTTATTTAGTGTCAATTGCCAATTTTCGCAGTATGTAGAAATTTTGTCTAAATCGCTTTGCAGTTGCTTTTGATCCTCTGTTGACTTCACTAACCGATAAATGACAGCATCATCCGCAAACAGTCTAAGGGAGCTATTCAGATTGTCTCCTAAATCGTTTATATACACAAGGAAGAATAGGGGACCTATAAGGCTTCCCTGTGGAACGCCACTTCTGTTTTACTCGATGACTTACCGTCAATTACAACGAACTGTGTCCTTTCTGATAGGAAATCGTGAATCCAGTCGCACAATTGGGGAGATATTCCATAAGCACGTAATGTCATTAGAAGCCGCTTGTGGGGTACAGTTAGAAGCCGCTTGTGGGTGCTGTAGGTCAGGGTGTTGTAGCACGGGCAAGTCGTTTCGCGATCATCGACCAGAAGTTTTCGACAGACGAGACTTGAGGCAGTAGTGTAATCTGATGGGCGGCCAATTATTCCTCAACACTGCTCGCCACGTGGGATCTGGCATTATTCTGATCCGACGAAGTTGTCCGCAAGCTCCGAAGTTTGGGAATACAAAAGGCTTAAAAACTTCATTGTTGTAAGACTGGCTGGTTGGTGTATCAGCGATGGACGGGGTGAGTGGAATCCAGTACTACTCCAGACCATAGTACCGAGTGCAGGACCAGTACCACAACTGCCCAACAGTCTCTCAGAAAACTTATGTCCCATCATCTTAGTCGCGACTCGGGGAAACGAATTCCGACTCAGCCTCAAGCACCTGTATGGTAGAATTAGCGTCTGGAGACACCGCGATGAGAGGTTGTTGAAGTGTTGCTTTATGCATCGCCATGCTGGTCCTGCCCCTGGTATTACGAGTCATCTTTTTGGGTCTTCAGTAGAATCAAACCGTCATCCGCACATAATATTTCCGCAGTCCCCTGGCCGCCATCATCATATGGCGCTCTCGCCACGACAGTTTGATCCGGCTGTAGGAGCGACAAGGATTTGATCTGTTACTACCCCGAGGAAATTATATAAAACCACATGTGGTATTATGGTTTGGCGTGGTATTGGATTCCACTTTCATACCCTCGTAGTAGGCATTTCACGTACACTTTTCTGAAGTGGAGAAGGCTGTTTTTCTCTCATAGCTACGGACCATGCCACCGAGCGAGGAGGCGCAGTGTTAGCACACTGCATTCGCATTCGGGACTGCTCGACCGTCCTTCAAATCCACCTACGACCATTCAGATTTAGTTTTCCCGTGAATTCCATAAATCTCTCCAGATATATTCCGGGATGATTCCTTTGATAGCGTACGGCCAATTTCCTTTCACATCCTTACTGAAACTTTCCGAGCGTGAGCTTCATATCTTAATGACCACGCTGTCGGCGGGACGTTAAACCCTATTCTTCCTTCCTTCCTTCCTCTTCGCAGCATGCCGACGGTCACAATGGAACAGAATAATGCAGGCCATACGTGAAACGAAATGTTGAAGACTTGTTCGTCTCCCATCTGATTGCCTGGGCCTCCCTGTTCTCACCTATCTAAAACGTCTGGTCGGTGACTGCTAGACTACTGACCCAGGCTACAGCTCTCACTTCTGCACCAGATCAACTTCGACAACCCCACAGAGCCTCTTTGATTCAATTCGTAGGCGTGTAGTAACGGTTATAGCGAGCAATGACGTTAACACTCAATACTGATTTCATAATCTTCCTCAGATCACGTGGGGCTGTATTTTCAATCATGTGATCTTTGTACAACGTGTTATCTCCTACATAAATTTGGCTGTGATATCTCCAGTCCTGTTTGGTGTTAAATTTTGAATGGTCAGCAATGTAATATACAGACTGTCTTCCGATGTATTAGGAAAATTTTCGTAAGACTCAGAGGAAATATTCAGTAAGAATTTTCTCGTTTTCTATCTCTTTTTCTATTTTTCAGCAAGATGATATGAGGATCATTTTTGAAGTAATGACCGATTTGTAGTGGAGTGAGAGATAGTTGATATATGAGCATAAATTGTATCACAACAGTATGCACTTTTTAGCATAGCCACAATGATCATTTAAATATCAAGTCGCGGCAAAAGCCTTTGGATCCCCGCATCAAAGAACTCTGCCACCTGACCTCCACATTTCTTGTAGTCAGGTTTGTCAGTAACCATGTGATAAGCTACTGATCTTGGAACTTGTGGAAATTTTTGATAGAGTTCGTCAACAGTTTTGGCGAATTGCCTTATCAACTTCTTGTGACAATTCTTCAATTATCAGTATGCAGTCCAGATCAAAATAGGTGACGAGCTGCATCAGAAATTTCTACAAGTTTCCACAACAGAAGTTTATCACATGGTTATTAACAAACCTCAGGCGGCAGAGCTTTTTGATTCCAGTATCAAAAATCTCGTGCTACGATTTGACAAATGTTTAAATGTTCTTGGTGACTTTGTTCGAAAATGAAAAAATGTGTATATTGAAGTTATTTATAACCTTTACGTCCATAAAATAAAGTTTCTCTTATTACAAATCGACCCTTAGTTTGCAAATGATCCTCGTATTATTGTACATGACTACATACCAGTCTCAATTGCAGTTCTACGAATGATCACAAATCCCACTGCTGTTTTGACCCCAATATGAGGAAAACTCATTGAATGCTAATTCAGTATTATCTCCATAGGGGCAGAGCGAGAAAACTCGATGAATAGTAATGAGCATTATTTCCATGGGGACAGAGCGACTTCGTGTTGTGGATAACGCCCTCAACTCCCAGTCTGGAATGCATTTATCTGGCCAGCCATCCAGATATTTGTTTTCGGTGGTCACCCACATCACTCCGTACTGTTCCCGCGAGGGAAGGACCACGACCTCTTTCTTTCCCTACAGAAATCCTGAAAAAGCTGCGTCTCTAATACAGCGTCAGCTGTGGTCGGGACGTAAAACACCTTTCATTCTTTATTGTTGCGTCTGATTGTTAAATGCAGTTCATGCGAGCACTTCTTATAAACCGTTCTGTCCAAGGAACTACCATCCTGACAAATTACGATTGCATTGTATGATGTTCTGTGTTTAGTCGTGAACAGACCAACCACAGGCGTGCGTCAGATCTGTGGTCCAGTCTGTACGGGCATACAAGTTCACCAGCCAGGTGGCATACGATATTTGTAATTTTGAAGAAAGGAATAAACTGGCAGTTCGTTTTAGCTGCTTCTTTTGATGGGTGTAGGGGCGACTTTAAAAAATAAATAAATCGACAACGACAGGAACGGACCATTCCGTTGGATGGTATCAGACAGCGATAGGGCATTTTCCATCCTTATCATTCTGTTCTCGCTGACCTTCATGACTGAGGAGTGAAGCCCACAAGACGGCCACAGTCCATGTATTGGAAACGGTTACTATGGGGGATGAACTAACGACTCCTTCGTGGGAGGCTTTACTGCATTTTTAGCAAATTTTTTGCCCATTGCAGTGGTGTTACCAAACTGGTGGCATTTACTACTATGCATATGTTTCGGAACCAAAATTTGCATGTCGAAGTGAAGGAAACTCTTTTTAACATGCTCTGAAAGTTTTCTCCTAGTAAAACTAAGGGACAAGGAATCTGATCTGACCAGATCTATAGCCACCCTTCCAATTTTAATTAGCACCTCAATGATATCTACTGTGGCCTACTCAGCGTTCAGTCCCTCTTTGTCTCCAAGAGACAACACATTATTTTGAAGTGAAAGTGCTGTCTAACTCTGTACCGATTTCATATTCTTTAAGGCATTTAGCTTACTAAAGGTTCGTTGTTTGTTTGAGAACAGAACTTTCTACCAACATTACCTCATTGCACAATTACTTGACAGATTTTAAAGTGTCTTAAATGTCCCTTAATCCATCTGAAGCTTTCACAAAGATGCTCCTGTTTCTTTTAGATTCCTATAAATATATTCTGATCAGCAGCATGTGTTCTGATACTACTAACAGAAGGGCTTTGAATGTGTTTGCCTCCCGCGGCTTTTTTTTTTTTTTTTCTTCTTTTTTTCTTTTTTTGCCTCGGTAGGACTAGTTACACGGGTCCTCCTTTCAGGTTACCCACGAGAGGTATACCCATTCATCTGGGAGTCTAAAGAGGCACGATGAAGGGTTCCATCCCGATCCCACAAGTAGCTACGGTAGATGAAGACAGAGCCCTGCTTGCTGGGTAAACAACTGAGGTGAGGCAGCTTCTCCAGATGTTGCCCACTAACGACTATTCCGCGTCCACAGCCATGCACCTCATTGGTTCACACTTAGGGAGTGATTTTTTTAAAGTTTTTAAGATGTTTTTTACCATTTTCGTGATGTGGGAGATTAAGCTAAAATCCCCGTTGCTTGTGACACCTAATAGTCCACCACCGGACACACAGTGATCGCTGAAGCATACACAGAGGTTAGGCAGGAGTCACGGTATCCACTGGTCATCATCTCAGGAAACCAGAGTAAGTCATCTGTGGTGTCATACTGGATCCATTGCAGTGGTTCTTTCACTTTGGGGTTTATAACGGGCGAGTGTGGCGGATGTTCCGGAATCTCCAATTGCCAGCGACCAAGAGGTACTGGACAGCAACGTGGGTGTGAAATCGTACTTTGTCATAGAGAATGACTATGTGTTGTTTCAGGAAATGTCGTCGTCACTTTCGCCTGATCGCTGGACGAAGTTGGCGTTTTGACGACATTTAATGGAAAAGCAGTCCATCATTCTGCATGACAATGCACGATGCCACAGCATTGCTGATTTCCAGGACCTCTTGCGCCATGGGGAATGGTAGACTCTGTTTCGTCCACTGTAGTCACTCGACATTAGTCCCTGTGGTTGCGATCTCTTTGCCAAAGTGAAAGAACCACTGAGACTGATGCAGACGTGACGTTATCCATGCCGACACCTTACGGATATTTCTCAGAAGGTCATAAATAACAGGCGCAATCATATTGAAGGTGTGTGTATAGAAGTACCTCTATCAATAAAGCATCATCATCATCATTAGAGACTGATTTTGCCTTTCAGCGTTCAGTCTGGAGCATAGTACATCAAATAAAATTCCTCCATAATCCCCTATTCAATGCTAACGTTAATGCCTCGTCTGATGTTATGCCTTTTACTTCAAAATCATTCTGCACCGAATCTAAGTACTTTATTCTTGGTCTACCTCGACTCCTCTTACCCTCCGCTGCCGAGCTCATGAGTCTTTTAGGTAACCTTGCTTCTCCCAAGCGTGTAACATGACCCCAACATCTCAGTCTGTTCGCACTAACTGCTTCATCTATGGTGTTCATTCCCAGTTTTTCTTTGATTTCCTCATTATGGACACCCTCTTGCCATTGTTCCCATCTATTAGTACCTGCAATCATTCTTGCTACTTTCATATCAATGAAGCCATTTCATCATGGTTTTCCTGACTTTTTTCCAGCCCCTGTGAACACTAACCTCGCTGAGGTGCTTGCCACTTAGCGTATTGTGCGTGGCGCTTGTGGCTTATATAATGACATGGTTGTGACGAGCAGTGCCCTCCATGATAGTATTCTATGCACACATGCTGACAAAATACGATCCATCTGCAGACAACATTCTGAAGAATGGCTATTGTACCAAATAGGTTTATAGAGGGGCATCTAGACAACAGCAGAAGCAAATAGGAACACAAATCAAAAGTGAGGACCACATTTGTTGAAAATTAGATCGTCACAATGCTAAATGTCTATTTCATCCACTCCACTACTAGATTCAGTAACGGATAACCTAGACCTTCGCAAACCAGGTTTGTACCAAATCCTTTGCCAATTCAGCAACGTATATCCCGGGGAAACTATTCGTTTAGTAGTGGACGGGAGCCATAAACATAGCCGGCATACTTAATTACTCCAAGCAACAAAGTCAGCCTGACCGAGCACCGGGTAAAAACTACTGGTGGTGCAGAGTGGAGCAAAACCAAGAAAATAAGGCAGCTTTCCTCATTCTGGTTGTATTGAAATTAAGGAGTTCATATAAATTTTGATACGAGACAGTGTAATCACAAAGACAGTAGCCAACAGCGGGGTCCGGTGTGGAACCCTTTACTGAATTAAATTGTCAAAAAGCATAGCATTGCCATATACAGAGGACTGCACCAGGTGGTGACAGCTCGCAAATTGGACAGCGCAGTTTGCAGTCGGGTGCTGACGCGCCAACCACTGCCATCACTCACAGCGGCGGCCACACAGGCAGCGCTAGGAATAAATAGATGTGGGAGGGATGTGCCGACATACGACATACGCAGAGCAACAGTCACCGGCAACCAGACTGTCAGCTGAAACTTATGACACGACCCAGCTGAAACAATAACATTCTGCAAAACACTGCTTAGTTTTTCTTCCAAATAAAACAGTGTATGGCAGGAAAACAGTGTAAATTTGCCGAGGTAATGAATTACATTTCCGAAATCATGTAATAGTTCAGGCTAAATCTCATGGTTGTTTTCTACAAAATGCCCGACAAAATCGTAACAAGTTCATGATTTGTACGTTACATTCGGTTCGAACTAGGACGATAAGCAGAGATTTTAATTTATTTGAAATCATGTTCCTCTAAAATGGCCATTTCTGTAGAACAAACTAATGTACGTATCTTGTGAATATGAATTTCCTATCTCAAATCTTTAAAGGTCTTCTTTTTTTCTGAATATGTGTATACTATTTGTGTACAGAAAATTTTCCTCTCCTCTTTTTATTATACATATACGCCGATATGTCTAAAGTCACGATACAAGGGAGACAGCGTCACGGAAACGATGCAGGATATGGGATGGGAATCATTAAAACAACGGCGTTTATCGCTGCACCGTGGTCTACTTGCGAAACTCCAATCGCCAACATTCTCCACCGAATGCGAGAATATATTGTTGACTGCCAACTACATAGGTAGAAATGATCATCAGAATAAAATACGAGAAATCAGACCTCGAAAGGAGAGAGTCAGATGTTCTTTCTTCCCGCGCGCTATTACAGAATGCAATGGTAGATGAATAATATAAAGGTGTGTGTTGTGGGAATTTTTCAGCAATCAGTCGTAAAAATATTTATTTATTGGAAGATCTAGTTTTGGACCACTGTGTGGTCATTATCAATGCTTAAAATGATTAAAATACTTAAAACATCTCGACCTCCATGTTGGAGGTTGCGTTCGTACGAACTAAGTTAAACTAACCTAAGGACAACACACACATCCATGCCGGAGGGAGGATTCGAACCTCGAACGCGGGGGCCGCGCGATCCGTAGCGTGGCGCTCCAGACCGCTCGGCTACTCCCGCGCGGCTGTTCTACGAACCCTCTGCCGGGCATTTAAATGTGATTTGCAGAGTATCCCATGTAGGTGTAGTAGATGTAGATGGATGCAATCAACAATCTTTTCCTGTCATGCAGAGTGAATTAAATACGATTCCAACGCTCAGAAACGGAGTAACCGACCAAATGAATGAACGGCTTCTGTTGCATTTATGTAACTGTTTATTGATTCCAGTTATGCACTTCATGCGGTTAGCGCATCATCATACAGGAACGTCAAGGAAATGATTATAGCTCAAGTACGTGAACCTAGCGAGCACGGAATCTAATATCACGACTACGTGAGAAAATCCTGAAAAGTTAATAATTACTTGCTCAAAAGGCTGAATATAATAGTATGGGGCCCCGATTGTCATATAAAGCAGCAATGCAAAACACCACTTTAGTCAAACACTACAAATTAACGTAGGGGAACCCTGAAATATAATGAGATAAATAAAGGAAACATTAAGTGCAGATAATAAACGAAGGAGGAGAAATGAAGTGGTCGAATACGTATGAAAAAAGAAGGCACTGTAGAGTAAAACTCTCCGTAATGGAAGGAAAAGGTTACAAATAGGAAACTGCGTGAATGAGGGCCAGCTGAGAGGTGATAGCGACGCAGAAGGAATATTAATGACGTGCAAAGTACGAGGCTGAGTCAGTAAACTGAGGAAACACCCTAGTACTGCGTTTACAAGCCTGAAAATTGCTTCACTTTTCTGCTGACTCGACTTGTAAATTTAAACACTCGTTCGAGAAGGCTTTAAAAGCCTGGAGCTTGCAATTTGTGTGGCAGCGTTTGCATTCTAAATGACGCTCTTGAGCTGTAACCTTATTTGCTTCCTTAAACTGCTGCAACCCACAAGACATATGTGTGGCAGTGGTAGAGAAACACCCCTACACAGCGCGCAGTACTGGCCTGTCTACCTCAGTTTGCGATTTATTTACTGACTCAGCCTCGTATGGAGGAGGGGGGGGGGGGAGGAGGGGTTCAAATGTTCAAATGTTTGTACAGCTTATGGGACTTAACTACGGGGTCATCAGTCCCTAAACTTACAAACTACCTATGAACTACTTACGAACTAGGACGGCACAAATATCCATGCCCGAGGGGGGATTCGAACCCCCGACCGTAGTGGCCGTGCAGACCGTGACTGGAGCGCCTCAGTCTCCTCGGCCACCGCGGCCGGCGAGGAGGAGGGGACTGGGATTGTGGGAGAAGGTATATCACAGGTAATGTGACATTATAAGAAAAAATGTGGATATGATAGGAGTTGCCTAGCGCACTGGGGCGCCGTGTTGCGGTGCGCGCGACCGTTCGCCGTCGGGGGTTTGAGTCCCACGTCGGGTATGGGTGTCTGTGTTGTCCTTAGGTTAGTTTATTTAGTATTCACAGAATATATGACATCAACTGCGATTAGGCAAAGCTGAAAATGTGTACGCAGCCGGGATTCGAACCCGGGTCTCCTGCTTTCTAGGCAGTTGCGCTGACCCCTACACCACTGCGGACTAATAACCCAGTAATTGAGTCCGATAGATTTAGAAACATTTGTTCATTTATTTTTAGTACGTTTAACACTCTTCGGTCGTCCTTTTTACACTTCGCGGCCCAGAACATTTTTCAGTAGCTGTAATTAATTCCGAGTTAGGTTATATGCTGTTTATTCTGACTAAATGCCCTAAAAATTGTAACTTACCTCTACCAGAAAGCGACTATGAGTATTTCATACAGACGCCTTTCTCGCAAAAATTTTAGTTTTTAAAGTTCAGAGTTCTTTCTACCTTTTTTTGATACTGGCAAAAGTCATCGACATAAATAATGAGGTCTTGTTGTAATGGCATTTCCCATTGAAAGAATAAGTATAAATACAGATACAGAAAAGTTTAGACCACAGTGTAGCACTTTACTTCGTGACAATGAGTAGGAGAGCAAACAAAAGAATACAGACGTGAATACTATGTCTCCTAAAATAGGAGGGGTGTTCAAATGAGAAGCTACGAAACGTCTTAAGAATCTACCGTTGAAAATTGAATATGATGCTTTGGGATAACGTAGTACGACATCTAGAGACGCGAAACATGCTTCGTCACCTCCCCGTAACAAATTTAAGGCTGCGTCTTCAGCAGGGGGGTGATGATCACCATTTAATTCGACGTCCGAGGTCCAATACTTATCGAATTCCACGAGCACGACGTGTACTGTGAAATACTTCGTAGCCCACGCAAGTCCATGAAGAGCAAACGGCCTGACCGCTCAAGGAGGAGCTGATTTTATTCCATGATAATGCGCGTCCACGCGTCTCCAGGGTTACACAAAGTGTACTGGCCAAGTTCAAGTGGGAGCAGCTTGAGCATCAGACCTACAGTCCGGACATGTCGGCCTGTGTCTTCATCTGTTTGGTCCACTAAAAACACATATTAAAGGAAGCGCTTCAACTCGGTCTCTACATCTACATCTACATACATATTCCGCAATTCACCGTAAGGTGCGTGGCGGAGGGTACACTGTACCACTACTAGGCATTTCCCTTCCTATTCCACTCCCAAATTGAATGAGGAAAAAAAGAATGCCTATATGCCTCCGTACGAGCACTAATTTCTCTTATCTTGTCTTTGTGATCTTTACGCGAAGTGTAAGTAGGCGGCAGCAAGACCGTACTACACTCAGCTTCAAATTCCGGCCCTCTAAATTTACTTAACAGAAATTCACGAAAAGAACGTCGTCTTTCTTCCAGTGATACTCAATTGAGTTGCCGGAGCATTTCCGTGACACTCGCGCATTGGTCGAACCTACCGGTAACAAATCTAGCTGCTCGACTCTGAACCGCCTCTATGTCTTCCTTTAAACTGATCTGCTGCGGGTCCCAAACACTTGAGCAATACTCAAGACGTGGTCGTACAAGCGTTTTATACGCGGTCTCCTTTACAGGTGAAGTACATCTTCCCAAAATTCTCCCAATAAACCGAAGTCGGCTGTCCGCCTTACTCACAACTGTCCTTACATGCTCGTTCCATTTCATATCGCTCTGCAATGTTACGCCTAGATATTTGAACGACGCGACAGCATCAAGAAGCTCACTACTAATGCTGTAGTCGAACATTATAGGATTGTTTTTCTACTCATGCGCATCACCTTACATTTTTCTACATTGAGAACTAGCTGCCATTCTTCGCACCAACTAGAAATTTTGTCTAAATCATCCTGTATGCTATTACAGTCAGTTACAGACGACACCCTCCCATACACCACAGCATCATCAGCAAATAGCCGCAAATTACAACTTACTCTGTCCATCATATCATTTATATAGATAGAAAATAATAGCGATCCTATCACACTCCCCTGGGGCACGCCTGACGATACACTCGTCTCTGATGAACACTCGCCGTCGAGAACAACGTACTGAGTTCTATTACTTAGGAAGTCTTCCAGCCAGTCACAAATCTGTGAACCTATTCCATAAGCTCGTATCTTCGTTAGCAGTCTGCAGTGTGGCACTCGGTCGACGAACTGAAGGACGCAGTAGAGGAACAGCTCCTGGCACAACCACAAGAATTCTGGGAACAGGGAATCCTTCGGCCTGTTAAACAGTGGGGCAGTTGTGCTCAGGCGTCTGGCGATTACTTTTGAATAAAGACTTCAACTATACCCACAGTGACGTTTCGTACCTTTTCATTTGAACATCCCTCGTACAATTCATATCAGAAATAGAGAAAGATAATTTCCTAACTTATCTTGATCAATTTATTTAAAAAGATTATGGTAAACACAAGTTCAGCGTCTTAGGAGACCGGCTTGTACTGAATTGGATATCCATGCGAAATCATGCCATCCTAAACGATATAGCAAAGCTATTTCCACTGAATATTGTGTACGATAATGGGACTGTCTCCGGCAAATAAAATGAAATAAATTTAAAGCTTGTTGCTGAAGCTAGTGGGTACGGCGGCGTTACTGTTACACGCATGCGCCATGAACTGAAGAGCAGGCAACAGGTACCGCAACTAAAGAAGAAGTCTTGATTTTTCAGTAAGACGTACCGTGGCACAACTTCCGACGATATAGAAAGCTCCCTACATAAATCAAACTTAAAAGTTGCTTTCAGAACTGAAAATACGTTGGAACAAAGGCGTCGAAACATCTACATAGGAGGAGTATTTGCAGTCTGGTGGTTATAGGGTAACTTAAAATTTTCAAAAGAACTACATTGGGCAGACGGGTCGAACGATTAAAACTTGTTACAATGAGCTTCATTCAGCTTACACAGAGGAAAACTACATTAGGTACTCATTTAATAAATATACCTCCCATGAAGTCCCTAGCCGGCCGCGGTGGCCGAGGAGACTGAGGCGCTCCAGTCACGGTCTGCACGGCCACTACGGTCGGGGGTTCGAATCCCCTCTCGGGCATGGATATTTGTGCCGTCCTTAGTATAAGGTAGTTGATAAGTAATTTGTAAGTTTAGGGACTGATGACCCCGTAGTTAAGTCCCATAAGCTTAACAAACATTTGAATTTTAACAATTTGAACTCACTAGTTTCGACAGAAAATTCAAATGTTTGTATAGCTTATGGGACTTAACTACTGGGTCATCAGTCCCTAAACTTACAAACTACTTATGAACTAGCTAATCCTAAGGACGGTACAAATATCCATGCCCTAGGGGGGATTCGAACCCCCGACCGAGTTTCGACAGAAAAATGGAGATCTTACACAGAGCAAACAACGATCGATATATTGATGTGTTTGAAAAACTTGAAATTTCTACTGCCAAAAGAAAAAAAACCGATAAGACTCTTGATGAACAGAACAAATTTTCTCGTAATGCTTTCTTTAATATTTATGACGATATACTCCTCTAGGTGGAAAACGCTGTATTTTTGCCCGTAATGCTTATTTTAATATTTATGACGGCATACTGCAGTAGGTGCACAATGCGTGATGTTGTTCCCCATCGCGCACACATGAATAGTTTATGGTGTGCAGCCCGCCAGTGACAAATACGCTGCTCGCCTCTCAGCCTGCCGCGGTACGTGCTGCATTCCATAAGGCTTTTGCCATTAATATCTTCGTTAATTTGTATTAAGTGTACACTAAATGGTGTAGCTATTTTGTAACTAGGGTCCGTTTCATTCCCCTTTCTTAGCAGACATCAATGTATTTCTATTTTTATTTCTAAAAAGAAGCCAAATTTGTAAATTATCTGATATTACCCTTAAAAAAAATACGTAAACAAGAATCAGAATTCTTGATTCATAGTCTGCTATGAGATTTTCTGCTGCGTCATACACTACTGGCCATTAAAATTGTTACACCAAGCAGAAATGCAGATGATAAACGGGTATTTATTGGACAAATGCATACTAGAACTGACATGTGATTACATTTTCACGCAATTTTGGTGCATAGATCCTGAGAAATCAGTACCCAGAACAACCACCTCTGGCCGTAATAACGGCCTTGATACGGCAGGCCATTGAGTGAAAGACAGCTTGGATGGCGTGCACAGGTACATATACCAATGCAGTTTCAACACGATACCACAGTTCATTAAGAGTAGTGACTGGCGTATTGTGACGGGCCAGTTGCACGGCCGCCATTGGCCAGACATTTTAAGTTGGTGAGAGATCTGGAGAATGTGTTGGCTAGGGCAGCAGCAGAACATTTTCCGTATCCTGAAAGGCCCGTACAGGACCTGCAACATGCGGTCGTCCATTATACTGCTGAAATGTAGGGTTTCGCAGGGATCGAATGAAGGGTAGAGCCACGGGTCGTAACACATCTGAAATGTAACGGCCACTGTTCAAAGTGCCGTCGATGCGAACAAGAGGTGACCGAGACGTGTAACCAATGGCACCCCATACCATCACGCCGGGTGATACGCCAGTATGGCGATGACGAATACACGATTCCAATGTGCGTTCACCGCGATGTCGCTAAACACGGATGCGACTATCATGATTCTGTTAACAGAACCTGGATTTATCCGAAAAAATGACATTTTGCCATTCGTGCACCCAGGTTCGTCGTTGCGTACATCATGGCTGGCGCTCCTGTCTGTGATGCAGCGGCAAGGGTAACCGCAGCCATGGTCTCCGAGCTGGTAGTCCATGCTGCTGCAAACGTCGTCGAACTGTTCGTGCAGATGGTTGTTGTCTTGCAAACGTCCCCATCTGTTGACTCAGGGATCGAGACGTGTCTGCACGATCCGTTACAGCCATGCGGATAAGATGCCTGTCATCTCAACTGCTAGTGATACGAGGACGTTGGGATCCAGCACGGCGTTCCGTATTGCCCTCCTGAACCCACCGATTCCATATTCTGCTAACAGTCACTGGATAGCGATAAACGCGATCAGCAATGTCGAAATATCATAAACCGCAATCGCAAAAATGTTTGTATAGTCTATGGGACTTAACTACGGGGTCATCAGTCCCTAAACTTACAAACTACTTATGAACTACTTACGAACTAGGACGGCACAAATATCCATGCCCGAGGGGGGATTCGAACCCCCGACCGTAGTGGCCGTGCAGACCGTGACTGAAGCGCCTTAGTCTCCTCGGCCACCGCGGCCGGCACCGCACTCGCGATAGGCTACAATCCGACCTTTATCAAAGTCAGAAACGTGATGGTACGCATTTCTCCTCCTTACAGGAGGCATCACAACAACGTTTCACCAGGCAACGCCGGTCAACTGCTGTTTGTGTATGAGAAAGCGGTTGGCAACTTTCCTCATGTCAGCACCTTGTAAGTGTCGCCACCGGCTTGACTGCTCTGAAAAGCTAATCAATTGCATATCACAGCAACTTCTTTCTGTCGGTTAAATTTCGCGTCAGCAGCACGTCATCTTCGTGGTGTATCAATTTTAATGGGCAGGAGTGTATTATTTTTTTATTATGCAACGCGTTAATAATACGAAAATGTCTTACATTAACTCGTTTTAATACCGGTACTTAAATTTATATTTTTATATACGGAGGAAAACACTGTTTTAATAAACTGATTTGTGAATTATGCACATGTCGCATGACTATACAAATTTTTTCCTGTGTCACATCTTTATTTTTACGTTACTTTTGCACAACTAGTGACAAACTGCAGTTTGCACAGCCAATTATTTATGAAATCATAATATTTTGGTATAGTTTCTCGAACCTTTGAATGACGTGTTTGTATTATCGACTATTATGCAACGTTTATTATTAGTCCTTTCTTTCCATCCTTGACCTGAAGATGATATGCAACGCAGATTGAAACCGGTAATTGGTAATAGAAAAACAGTGTTTATTTTATCGTTTATTTCTCTCTAATATTTGCGGGTATTTCCAATTTTATTTCCTCTTTTGAAGAGTCTCATTTACTAGCTGATTGCTTGGGTTGATTTCCGAAACTTTAGAATACATCATTATTACCTTGACTAGCAAATTTCCCCGCTTGCTTTTTCAACTGTAACAAATCCTATTTAGTACAGCAAGACATCTTTGCAATATCTCTTTGTTAATTTAACTTTTCTTATTGTTTTTCACGACAAATTGCTCAATATAGACCTTGAACCAGTCTGGCAGGCCTACAATTTCAAATTAAATATCTTCTATCTGCGTATCTTATCACTTTTCCCTATCTGACCAATACATTCAAACTGCCGTTGTTCCCATTTATAAGTACCTGCAGTCATTCTTGCTACTTTCATATCTGTCACCTCAACTTTATTAATAAGGTTACCTGTATCCACCCAGCTTTCACTCCCATACAACAAAGTTGGTCGAAAGATACAGCGGTGCACTGCTGACATAGTCTTGATACTGATTTCCTTCTTGCACAAGAGAGTAGATCGTAGCTGAGCACTCACTGCATTAACTTTGCTACAACTTGATTCAAATTCTTTCTCTATGTTGCCATTCCATGAGAAAATACATCCTAAGTACTTGAATCTGTACACCTGTCCTAACTTTGTTCGTCCTATTTGGAATCAAATCTGTTTAAATCTCTTTCCCACAGACGTTATTTTCGTTTTGGTGATGCTGATCTTCATATCATTATCCTTAAACTTCTGATCTGAAATATTAGACTGTATCCTTTCTATCAAATCTGCCGTCACAATGGCTGATTTTTATTAAAGTTCTGAACTTATTGTACCATAAATATATAGAAATTCTAAAATACGATACCCATGTGGTCTACTTGTGAGTTCGAATCTTTCTGTGCTGCGAATGGTATTCATTTGACATCCTTCCCGTTCGATCCTCAGTCGAAAGGAGAGACGGAACGATTTTTTCGCACATTTAAATCTCAAATGACGAAGTTGCGTGTATCTCACACACGCGAGAAGGATGTACGGCTTTTTGTTTCCTCATACTGCTCGTAACCGCGCAACGGTGCGTCATGGACAGAGTAAGTTGTAATTTGTGGCTGTTTGCTGATGATGCTGTGTTGTGTGGGAGGGTGTCGTCTGTAACTGATTGTAATAGCATACAGGATGACTTAGACAAAATTTCTAGTTGGTGCGAAGAATGGCAGCTAGCTCTCAATGTAGAAAAATGTAAGGTGATGCGCATGAGTAGAAAAAACAATCCTATAATGTTCGAATACAGCATTAGTAGTGAGCTTCTTGATACTGTCGCGTCGTTCAAATATCTAGGCGTAACATTGCAGAGCGATATGAAATGGAACGAACATGTAAGGACAGTTGTGAGTAAGGCGGACAGCCGACTTCGGTTTATTGGGAGAATTTTGGGAAGATGTACTTCACCTGTAAAGAAGACCGCGTATAAAACGCTTGTACGACCACGTCTTGAGTATTGCTCAAGTGTTTGGGACCCGCAGCAGATCGGTTTGAAGGAAGACATAGAGGCGGTTCTGAGGCGAGCAGCTAGATTTGTTACCGGTAGGTTCGACCAATGCGCGAGTGTCACGGAAATGCTCAGGCAACTCAATTGGGGATCGCTGGAAGATAGACGACGTTCTGTTCGAAGCTGAGTGTAGTACGATCTTGCTGCCGCCTACTTACATTTCGCGTAAATATCACAAAGACAAGATAAGAGAAATTAGGGCTCGTACGGAGGCATATAGGCATTCTTTTTATCCTCGTTCTATTGGGAGTGGAATAGGAAAGGAAATGCGTAGTAGTGGTACAGTGTAACCTCCGCCACGCACCTTACGGTGAATTGCGGAGTATGTATGTAGATGTAGATCTGCAGAGTTGTGTGGTCGTCCTCATCGCACATTAATGCATTTGCTGCACCCTCCGCAGCGCGCCTCGTTGCCTCGGCAACCCTCCACGTGTGCACCTCACTACACGGTTTACTTTCGCTTGTTCAACGGCCCTCACCTCTGGGCTCAAGGGCGCGTTCTTTGCTATATTGGCCTCTCCATGTAACTGATAGCAGGTCCATCTGGTACCTCGCACAGACACCGTAACCAGAGACGTATGCTTATTTCACAGGATGGGCATCCCAAGGTGACGAGGGTCTTCCCAACACCACCTAGAGAGAAGGTGACGTGTGACGTCAGGCAGAGTAGGTTGCGCGCGCATAGCTGACTGGGTAGCCGCTGGGGCACGGCCCACTATGCCGAAGCAGTGAGCCAGTCAGCTATGCGCGCGCAACCTACTCTGCCTGACGTCATACGAGAGCGCCGCGACCTTCTCTCTACGTGGTGGTGGTCTTCCACGCCGCCCGCCGTTGCAGGCATCACAGACGCAGGTCATGGTCGTCGCCTCCTGAGCATCAGGCCGAGATGGACATATTTTACCACCTTCGACAATCATACCGGACGCAAGGCAGCTGGCGGTGGACCGCGCGCGGACACGGCTTAGAGGAGTTTCCGTCCTCCATGCGCTATAATGGCAGGGCGCGGGTAGGCATTCGTCTCCTCATGCTAGGTCCCCCTACTCCAATTGTTTCACCGTCAGGCCCTTCCCCCACCGGCGTAACCCTTATTCCACGGTGTTTCGTAGATTTGGGGGAGGGGGGGGGGGGGAGGAATGTAGATATTACAGGTATTCGACCACTGCTATCGTTACTATTGTTACTTTTATTTGTCATGGGATCTCGTTTCTACATCAATTAAAAAAACGCGGTTGAACAGATCAACGGTAACTGCTCAATATTTCGAGAAGACATGCTATGAGGATTTGGCAGCGTCCATAGTGGAGTGATGTGCAGAAAATGGGGGCTCCAGGAAGATTTTAGTTTTTTTCTCTTTTCTTCATTCTACGCTGTTATCGACTTCTCACTAATTTCCTTTCACAACAGAAGCCCGTCATGAAAAAGACAGTTTTACCTGGTTAATATTACAATTAAAAACAAAATGATAAAAAATTAAGAAGAATAAAAATTAAGTTACAAAATATGTTTTACAACCTAAAGACCACTTACACCAAAAAGAAAAAAAATGGTTAAAGTGACCTTCCGCGAAAATTTTCATATGTCACAGAATGATAGATCACCTTTAGAAAAAAATGTTCAAATGTTTGTATAGCTTATGGGACTTAACTACGGGGTCATCAGTCCCTAAACTTACAAACTACTTATGAACTAGCTAAAACTAAGGACGGCACAAATATCCATGCCCGAGGGGGGATTCGAACCCCCGACCGTAGTGGCCTTGCAGACCGTGACTGGAGCGCCTCAGTCCCCTCGGCCACCGCGGCCGGCTCACCTTTAGAAGTTGGTAGTTTTCGCAAATTGTGAATTAACATCTGTTTATTTTTCAATCTTTTTTCTAAGTCTATATTTACACGATCGCTTCCCAAAGCAGCGCGGTGGTGGCGTAACGTGTTTGTGTACTGACGTATATAGCACAAAATCTCACACATTAGTAAAATAGCTCTTTATGGATACTCATGTTCCGTAATGTCTTTTTCGTAGTAAATGGACACGGATTCGTAGCTGAAACAGCGTACATTCAGTGAAATCCTGATAAAGGCAGAGTGCGGCCTTGCTAACGTCCACAGAAAGTTGAAAAGTATCTACGGAGGCTGCTCGATTGACAGAAGCATTGTGCAGATGTGGAGGAAGAAGTTGAAAGGAGGAGACACCAACTCTGAAGACAAAGCACGCAGTGGGAGTCGCCAGCGACTGACAGGACATACGTGCCGATGCACGAGCTTACTCAACAACTGGTCTGTGCCGCGCATGAGACTAGGGTATCGTAGCCGAGGCATCTGACACGTCATCTGAAGGCTGCAAGTCTGTTCTCAGCTGCTGGAAGCATTTCAAGCTAGCGAAGACACTCTTCTCTAATCTCGTAATCTCGTTACAGGGGATGAAACATAGGTACGTGCTTATGATCCGGAAGCAAAGAATGTCGAAGGAGTGGCATCACACCTCTAATCCAATACCTAAGATCGAAAGCCAGCGATCAGCAAAGAATCTTATGGAGTTTCTTGAGGTGACAAAAGAGTCATTCTCATAGAGGTTCTGGAACGTGACTATGCCGTGAAGCCACGCTGGAATGGCCGTGCGCTCTAAGGCTCCTTTCCGTCCGTCTCCTTCTCCACCTACTCCTCTCCCTCATATATATGAAAACATACATACTTGCGCCAAGTTTCATGGTGACTGGTCAAACGGTGCCAGACGCGCAAGGTTTACAGATTATAAAAATCTCCTTTACGAAAACATATATTTATGTGCTGACTTTCATTGTGACCATTCAAACAGTTTAGATATTTGTTGTTACGTACGCTCCGCCATGTACCTACAGAGGCTTATGAAAAGTAGCCCGTGTATTAATTCGGGATATAACATATCTTCATTCCAAATTTCATTAAATTCTGTCCAGCCGTTTCTGCGTGAAGGGAATAAAACGTATTCACCCATAGTAAGGTACCCTTCTTATTGGACCGGAACCTGTCGTGACAATCACCAAGGCAATGATCAAATTAGAGCTACGTAACTGGCTCAGAAGACAGCACGTAGAATATTGGACCAAAGTCTACCAACAAAAACATGGCAAGGTAATGATGCCAAAGCCATGTTTTAAAAGAAGCTCTGCAATCCTGGGCCTGAACAGGAGAGAGATTAGACTCATGGTTGGATTGCTGACAGGCCATGGGAATTTCAAAAAACACCTACATACAATGGGAATAACAGAAGAGGACCCTAAATGTAGGATCTGTGATGACGGTGATGAAACTGCATCACATCTAATCTTCGAATGCATTGCATTGGAGAGTAAAAGGCACAGAACATTTGGGACAACTAGACCCGAAGAAATTGTGTCTAATAAAGAACTGGTAAAGGGACTCCTTGCTCTGTTCAAGGGCATTGGTTGGCTTTACTAGATAAACAGGGAGCAATACCGCACAATAAACTTAGTTTCGGTGCGGGCAGTGGTGCGGGCAGTGGCCGAGGGGAAAGGGGCGCGGCAGTCACGGTCTGCACGGCCACTACGGTCGGGGGTTCGAATCCCCCTTCGGGCATGGATATTTGTGCCGTATTTAGAAACAGCTAGTTGATAAGTAGTTTGTAAGTTTAGGGACTGATGACCCCGTAGTTAAGTCCCATAAGCTATACAAACATTTGAAACATTTGATTTTGATTGTGGCTGCGTAACTCTACCCAATTGTATGAAATACGCTACGGCCTTTGGAGTTTGCCAAGGAAAGGTTCGGCTACCGTTCAGTTTGATTCACACTTATTTTAACGAACTGAATCCATGTAATAATCTTATTTTTTTCCATAATGTAGTGGCCATGTAACAAAACTTAATATTTTTGTACATAATGATCTGTGATTCAATAAAGAGAGGGCAGCCAAATATTCTTATTCAGGCCACTGCCAGTACTCGTGGTCATATATCTGTTCCATACAGTTATCTACCTACCCTTTTAACAAAACGTGAAACAAGACAATAAAATTAGAATCCATACTGAGATTGTATACACTACTTTCCCAGAATAGTAACTTAAATGTAAGGGATTCCACTGAGCACAGTACACGACACCTACTTCTCCTTATGAGCTTAAACCATATTGATAGTTTGCCGCGGTGGAGTAGCCGAGCAGTCTTAAGCGTCTCGCTTCGGAGCGCGCGGTTGCTCGCCGTGGAGGTTCGAGTCATCCCTGGGGCATGGGTGTGTGTGCTTGTCCTTAGGTTAGTTTACCTTGGTTTAAGTAGTTTGTAAGCTACGGACTGATAGCCACGCAGTTTGGTCAGATAGATTTACAGACATATGAACATTTTGAATTTTGATAGTACACCGCATGCCGGCCGCGGTGGCCGAGGGGACTGAGGCGTTTCAGTCACGGTCTGCACGGTCACTACGGTCGGGGGTTCGAATCCCCCTCGGGCATGGATATTTGTGCCGTCCATAGTCTTATCTAGTTCATAAGTAGTTTGTAAGCGTAGGGACTGATGACCCCGTAGTTAAGTCCCATAAGTTCTTAAAAAAAAAAAAAAAAAAAAAAAAAAAAAAAAAATACCGAATGATGTTTAGTATCAGTTTTGCGACTCATATTCAGAGGATAATTTGCGCTGACGCCCCTTTTACTTCACCGAGATGAAGCTATTTTGTTGTTGATATTAAATAATTAAAATACAGGTTTTTCACCTATATGCATTCCTTCGGGAGGGGCGCAGCCAATTATATGTGCACCTGATGTAAGTTATCAACATTTCGTTCCTAACAATGGCACAAACTATTTCAATGTTCACGAGTAAATAGATGTGCACAGAAATGTCTGTGCAGGTACACGAATTCATGCACCTTGTACATGAACACAAAGAATGCGACCCCTTGCTCGTACAAAACATTCGGAAAACTTCTGCCTTCGCTCCATAAGCACACGACTATTGTTTAGCTTATAAGCACATGCTTATTGTTTACCATAATAATACAAAAAATAAAAAAAACAATATTTATAACAGTGTTCAAATGTTTGTAAATGCAAGGGACTTAACTGCGGCGGTTATCAGACCCTAGGTTACAAACTACTTAAACTAACTTATGCTAAGGACAACACACACACACACACACACGCACACACACACACACACACCCATGCCCGAGGGAGGAGTCGAACCTCCAACGGCGAGCAACTGCAAGCTCCGCTGCATTATAATAGTGTAAGAAAAGTTATAGTGTGTGTTAAGTATGCATAGCTTGAATAGGTACAAGTGATACATAATTTTTTTCTTTTATGAATTTATCAATTCTTATAAAAATTGATTGTATGACTTTATATAATAAAAGAAACTATTTTGAAAGTTGAAATAGAAATGTCCTCTTATGAAACAATCAATAAATTCTGGAGCCGCTTCAGCTGTTTTTATTGAGATCCTTTTATATACAGGTCCACTACCGGTTTCGCGTCAATAGAGACGCATCTTCAGGTGTTAAATTTTTTATTCTCTCGTCATAATTCACTACTGAGTCCCAACATTCTAGTTGCTTTCATCCGTCAATTGGTTAAAAATTCAATAGGGCCAAATACATGGGTCCAAGTCCAAAATCAAATGGTTGTCTTTCAGGATTAAAAACATGGACGTTAAAATGTGGGACATGTAGTCGCGTGATTTTGACTACCGTATTGTCGATAAAACCCGTAGATCGCCAATGGAGAGAAGGTGGCCATTGTAAAAATAAAACTGATGGTCTTTAATTAGAAACATCAAGTTGTAGCAGACCTATGGAGGCGTAGAGGAGTGCACTGCGAAGTGGCGAAGTAAACACCTGAAGATGCGTCTCTATTGACGCGAAACCGGTAGTGGACCTGTATATAAAAGGATCTCAATAAAAACAGCTGAAGCGGCTCCAGAATTTATTGATTGTTTCATAAGAGGACATTTCTATTTCAATTTTCAAAATAGTTTCTTTTATTATATAAAGTCATACAATCAATTTTTTAAAACAATTGATAAATTCATAAAAGAAAATGTATTTACTCAGCTGCGGATGCCCCAATTATAAAATAACTTGATATATAAATGCCCATTGTAATCGGGGAAATTCGATAATGCGTACTTAATTTTGATAGAAGAAATTTGATAATCTGTGGGATATTCGTAACATCGGCAAAGCGTGATACCGTAATGCGATAAGGGCGAGTCGTTGCCGTGAATGATGTGCCCAGCACAGCCCAGTGGTGATGTTACAAATTGCCGCTCTGCTGCGGGGCATTTATCATTCCCAACTTCAGACGCACGCGAAGCCCCACAGGAAATAGCGAGCTCGCAGTAGGCACACCGTCACCCTACGTGCCATATTAATGGTTCTGCGTTATCCAAGGTGTAAGCAAACGCTTAACATCGACTAACAAATTTAAAATTTTACCGGTATTCGCATAAAAATAAAAAGACAATGAAGACTTTATGGGCCTAATGATGGGTGTTGAATTCTTTGAAGAGATACACATGACAGCTTATGCAGACGCCGTATAACAAGAGTTTATTAACAGTATGTACACAATAGATTATAAATTTCAATAAACCAGAAACAGGGTCGAAATTTGCTGAAGTAGAATAAGTAGTGGAACAGAAAGCAAGTAGACTTACTTTAGAGGTATTGTTCACGACTAAACAAGAAAGTGGTGAGGAACAGGACGAAATAAATAAATAAATTTCAACGGACGTATTTCGTGGACGAATAGTTCACGAGAAGAAACCATGGAGTTTGACAAATTCTCCATTGGCTCGAAACGTACGGACGAGATGACCATTCTCCTAGAAGTATAAAATAAATGTAAGAATAAAAGAAGAAATTTCAAGAATCCTCCATCGCAAAGTAGAACGACAGAAGTACAAAATCAAAGATTCTAAGAGAAATCGTGAATCGAGGAAGGAAATGCTATTCAAATTAATTTACAACACGGCAGTTTAACTCAGTTGAAATGCTGTAAAGTGTCTCAAGTACGAGTCAAGGTTGGACAGGACACGAAGAACAGAAAAACTGTCAGAGGTGGTCAACATGACATTTTATTTTTTCACGGAGCACAACAGCGGAGAAACATGTCATGAACGGCGTTCTCAGTAGCTGAAGCCGTTTAGAAACGTACACCAGACGTTGTTCGTCGAGTAGTACAAAAAGTCGTTTCTGAAAATTTGCGATAAACAAATGAAGGAGGGTTTTAAACATTTCAATAACTACAGAGTGAGGTCACTCCTTGAGGTATTGACGTGGCTCAATTGTGAAAGAGTTATCTCGTATTTAAGGAAGTCTTAATGGTCGAAGAGCTGTAAGCTAGTACTGCAATAAGTTCTATTAAAACGAGTGATGTACTTTGGAAAGCATTAGTTACGCTTAAAAATTTTGCTAGTGGATAGTGAGATCGCAGTGGATAATTCATTCATGATTATTTGCTAGTTTTAACATCAAACCTATTGCCTATCAACTATATACTGTCATTTTGCAGTTATAGAAGTAAAGTAATTTTGAACCGGTTATACTTGTTTCTAGGAGCTAAGTAGGTGAAGATACAATACGTCTATGGCGTGTTAATGTACTAGAATATTACAGTTACGTGTCTTGTGATAGAGTTTCATTCTGTAAGTATTTTACCTTTATTAATAATTTTCTATGAGTGCTAACTTCAATTACAGTAATTTTCAGAAAGAAGAACACCTTGATAGACTAGAGCAGCCTTATTCAACTTTTTGGATTGTGCGAACCCTTTGGGAGTAATAATATTCTGGCGACCCCTTCCAAGAATAAATATTCTGGAGATGCCTACTCCCGTCATTATTACGTATCCTAACAAAACTATTTAGGAGTCTCAAAGGCAACAAATATCATTTTTTTCAGTTGATACAACTTTCTTGTAAATCGTTAGAAGCTTTTTTTTCTTTTTTGGTTATTTTTCGGAATGAAAGCATTATACCTGTTTTTACTTGATTACTGACAGGAATATCAATTTTTCACAACGAGTGTTTCGCATTTGATGTATGAGTCAGAAGCGAATTATGCTCATTAAGACAGGTCCATCTGTACAGACACTTTGTGAGGAAGTAGATGCTTCAACGAATTTATTTGATTTAATCATTGCATCTTGTACATTTACCTAAAACTTGGTTCCTGATACGTTTTCAGGCTATGAGCTTATTCATAGTTAACAAGCTGTATATACTGTAAAAAATCTACTTTCTATGCAAATCAGAATAAATGTTAAACAATGAATTACATGACATTTGTTGAAGTCGGGTCTTCTGCCGGATATCGGCGTCTTCCAAAACACGATATTTCGACCACCGTTACTCGGTGTCTTCTTCAGGTGTTGCCTGAGTCTCAGGAAACACCTGAAGAAGACACCGAGTAACGGTCGTCGAAATATCGTGTTTTGGAAGACGCTGATATCCGGCAGAAGACCCGACTTCAACAAATGTCAACAAATCGCCAGGAAAGTCTAAGAAATTACAATTCAGTCATGTTCCCGGCTGTTTGTTTTGTGATGTAACTACTTCCTCCTGTAACGGCTGCATCCCGACCAAGTCATTGCGTCGATATGGCGGCGCACGCCAAATACCGGTGAAATGTCCTGCTATAAACCGAAGGTAATGGGTAAGTGTGACTGCAGTTAGCGTGCAGAATGCCTCGCAGACGTTTGCGCGTACTGTAGCGTCAAAGCAGCGATTTTGAAAGCGGCAGCGTTATTGGAAGGAGGGAATATTACCGCTCGTGTGGGGAAAAGGGTTTCGGCAGTGCAACGGCTGTGAGCAGACGAGTTTGCAGAAGGCCGCAGAACACCATGACATGAGAGGTCTCACCAACCAGATCATACCCGGGGAGGATCGACAACTCACAAGGGAACTCCACGAACCCGAGGCGGCAAAACTTTTTGAAAAGTTGGGTTTAGGAAGTCCTTATCATGATAAAATTTATGGCGCATTGAAAATGTGCGGAATTTTATTTTAACCCTGCGGAATTATGCGTTAAAAATTTCGAACCACCTTTTTTCATATGAAACCGGTAAAAGTAGAGCCTTTATACAAGCAAAAATAGATTAAAAAATGCACAAATTTCGAGTTTCTTCACAAACGGCTGGAGATATTGCAAAATGCTCGAAATTTTCGCCAAAGGCTCTACTTTTACCGGTTTCGTAGGAAAAAGAGTGGTTCGAAATTTTTATCTTTGATAGTTTTTGAGATAGTCCGATTTTGTTCAGTTTTTAATGCATAATTCCGCAGGGTTAAAATAAAATTCCGCACATTTTCAATGAGCCATAAATTTTAACATGGTAAGGACTTCCCCAAACCCAACTTTTCAAAACGTTTTGCCGCCTCGGGTTCGTGGAGTTCCCTTGTCAGCTGAATGGTTTTGCAGGAGAGCGCTGCATTTTCCACGGGTCTGGCGCAATAGTGAATCGTAACTGTCAGCGGTGACACTCCTTCGTCGTTCATTACACCGTGGGTTACATACGCGTCGTCCACTTCTCCCCATACCTTGGACTAATGTGTAGAAACAAGCTAGACGGCATGTCTAGCGCAACGACGTTATTGGGGACAGCAATGGCATTAGGTAGTGTTTTCGGATGACTCCCGACACTCTTTGTTTGAAAATGACGGCCGCATTTTGGTTGGCCGCGGACAGGAGGAGCAGCGTCACATTGCCTGCATTCACACAACAGTTAAGCGCCAACTCACGACGTTATGGTGTGGAGTGGTTTTTGTTGTTGTTTACGGGACTTTGAGGAGACTAAACTGGAAGGTTATCAGTATCCTGTTCCTATCAAAGTCAGTACAGTCAAGTACGATAAAATTACAATAGAGTTCAACGCTGTAGAGTGGTATTTGGTACAAATCACAGTCGGCGCGTGTCCAGGGCACTGTGACCAGTTTGACCTGCGTGAATGACACCCTGCGACACGTAGGTACACCCTTTTTTTGCACAACACCCCGACGCCATTTTTCAGCAAGCATTTACATCTACAAACATACTCCGCAATCCACCGTAAGGTGCGTGGCGGAGGGTACACTGTACCACTACTAGGTCTTTCCTTTCCTATTCCAATCCCAAATAGTACGAGGAAAAATGGAAAACTTATATGCCTTATATTTCTCTTATCTTGTCATTGTAATCACTATGCAAAATGTAAGTAGGTGGCAGCAAGATCGTACTACACTCAGCTTCAAATTCCGGCCCTCTAAATTTGCTCAACAGAAATTCACGAAAAGAACGTCGTCTTTCCTCCAGCGATCCCCAATTGAGTTGCCGGAACATTTCCGTGACACTCGCGCATTGGTCGAACCTACCGGTAACAAATCTAGCTGTTCGCCTCTGAACCGCCTCTATGTCTTCCTTCAAACCGATCTGCTGCGGGTCCCAAATACTTGAGCAATACTCAAGACGTGATCGCGGTCTCCTTTACATATGAAGTACATCTTCCCAAAATGCTCCCAATAAACGGAAGTCAGCTGTCCGCCTTACTCACAACTGTCCTTACATGTTCGTTTCATTTCATATCGCTCAGCAATGTAACCTAGATATTTGAACGACGCGACTGCATCAAGAAGCTCACTACTAAAGCTGTATTCGAACATTATATGATTGTTTTTCCTAATCAACCTTACATTTTTCTACATTGAGAGCTAGCTGCCATTCTTCGCACCAACTAGAAATTTTGTCTAAGTCATCCTGCATGCTATTACGGTCAGTTAAAGACGACACCTTCCCATACACCACAGCTTCATCAGCAAACAGCCGCAAATTATAAGTTACTCTGTCCATCAGATCATTTATATTGATAGAAAATAATAGCGGTCCTATCACACTCGCCTGGGGCACGCCTGACGATACACTCGTCTCTGATGAACACTCGCCGTCGATAACAACGTACTGCGTTTTGTTACTTAGGAAGTCTTCCAGCCAGTCACAAAATCTGTGAACCTATTCCATAAGCTCGTATCTTCGTTGGCAGTCTGCAGTGTAGCACCGCGTCAAACGCCTTTTTGAAGACGAGAAAAACACAATCCGCCTGTTGCCCTTCATCTATGGCTCGCAAGATGTCATGTGAGAAAAGGGCAAGCTGAGTTTCACATGAACGATGTTTTCTAAACCCGTGAAAGAAGATAGAAGCTTTTCCGTTTCAAGGAAGTTTACTATATTCGAACTGAGACTATTCTCCCAAATTCGACGGGAAACTGTTGACAACGATATTGGCCTGTAATTATGTGGGTCAATTCTCTTTCCTTTCTTATAAACGGAAGTCACCTGCGGTTTATTCAAGTCACTAGGAACTTTGCGCTGAATTAAAGATTCGCGATAAATGTAAGCTAAATAAGGGGCCAATGCCGCAGAATACCCTATGTAAAACAGAATTGGTATTTCAACCGGACCAGGAGACTTTTTTTTGTATTTAGCTCTCTCAGCTGTTTCTTTACACCGGAAATACCTATTAGTATGTCCTCCATTTCGGAGTTAGTACGCTGATCAAATGATGGTACATTTTTGTAGCCTCCTGCGTGATAGATTTCTTAAAGGTTAAATTTAGAACTTCAGCTTTCTGTTTGCTTTCTTCTATTACTGCCCCGGAATGATCAACGATTGACTGGATAGTGGGCTTTGACCGCTAGTCGATTTTACATAGGACCACAATTTTTTCGGGTTGTCGGAAAGATCTTTTGCTGAGGTATGGCTGTGGTAATTATTGTATGCTTCGCGCATCGATCTTTTTATTCACGCACGAATCTCTACTAACTTTTGCCTGTCATCATTTGTCTGTTCTTTTTTGAACCGAGAGTGCAACAGTCTTAGCTTTCTCAGTAGCTTTCTAACATTATTATTGTACCACGGTGAATCTTTTCCATCCTTAATCGACTTTACAGGCATATATTTCTCTAACCCTTTATTTACAACGCTTTTAAATTTAGTCCACATCCATTGCACCGGAACTGAACGATGTCCATTCATTTTCTAAGTGCGATCCTAACGCCGGCCGCGGTGGCTGAGGTGACTGAGGCGCTCCAGTCACGGTCAGCGCGGCCACTACGGTCGGGGGTTCGAATCCCCCCTCGGGCATGGATATTTGTGCCGTCCTAGTTCGTAAGTAGTTCATAAGTAGTTTGTAAGTTTAGGGACTGATGACCCCGTAGTTAAGTCCCATAAGCTTTACAAACATTTGAGCATTTTGCGATCCTAACAATTGCTTATCGGCTCTTCCTAAGAAAAACACGCCCCTAGCCTTATTGATTGGTTTATGAACTTTGGTCACCATTGACGCTATGACGATATCATGATCAGTAACTCCTGTCTCTACACAGATATAGCTTAAAAAGGGCAGGCCATTTCGTAGCTATAAGGTCAGCTGTGTCCGATCTATCTTTCCGATACACATTTCACGCCTCGCTAAATATTTCTGAGCTTGCAACATCATGATATAGTCAGCTTTCGGTCGCTAAAAGTAGCTGAGCACAATAATTTGCTTGCAGTGCTCGAGCACTCGCTGCTGCGCGAACACTCGCCCCCTGGATGTTAGCCTTTCTTCCTGGGCCTGCAGTCACCACACCTGTTGTCAATCGGAAACGTGTGGGATATGGTGAAGCAACGGCTGCAGCTCTCTGACCAACCACAAGAGATGAGCTTTGGAACCAGGAGAATGCCGTGTGGACGGCTGTATGACAGGACGCGTTATACACATCACTAGATACCAGGGCCCATGGCGGACTCTGTGCCTACTATACTCCTACACCTCCCTGGTGTGACACAGAAAGCACCACTTCCTTCACGTGACCTCCAAGTGGCAAGAACGCTGGAACGAAAATCCACCGCACAACGGCCACCTCGTGCAAGATCCATCCAAGAAGGATTCCATCTACCACGCCAAACCTGGTCGATACTGAACCGCATCAGGACTGGTCAAGGAAGGTGTGCTTACAACATGAAGAAGTGGGGTTTCCTTCCAACTTCTGGCAGAGGAGCACATCGTCAAGCAGCGTCCACTGCGAGCATTTAATGGTGACTTGGAGAGTTTACATCAAGTGACAGAAAGTGCTCTGGACTGGCTGTTAAATTTGGATATTTCCATTTAATTGTAGTATATATTCTTGTATACTTGTGAAAACCATACGATAAATAAATAAATAATACTAGGCACATGCTGAAGCGACGTCACTGAAACGCTAATATGAACGTCCTATCTCTAGTTTTTAACGGGTTTCTGTTTTTAACAAGCGTATAGGTATGTTTCATGGCACAGATAAGAAAATTTCCGTCTTCTGCAACTGAAAGTTATTCCTGAGCACCAGACATGTTTCACCTTATAACAACGTGCTTTTCACTGGTGGTCCATCTTTTATAAATGTATTGTTAAACTGAAAGTAGTATCCTTAGGGCCGGCCGCAGTGGCCGAGTGGTCTGCGGCGCGGCAAGCCACAGTCTGCACGGCCGCTACGGTCGGTGGTTCGAATCCCCCCCCCCCCACCGGGCATGGATATTTATGTCGACTTTAGTATAAGGTAGTTCATAAGTAGAACATAGTGGACAGAGTAAGTTGTAATTTGCGGCTGTTTGCTGATGATGCTGTGGTGTATGGGAGGGTGTCGTCTGTAACTGACTGTAATAGCATGCAGGATGACTTAGACAAAATTTCTAGTTGGTGCGAAGAATGGCAGCTAGCTCTCAATGTAGAAAAATGTAAGGTGATGCGCATGAGTAGAAAAAACAATCCCATAATGTTCGAATACAGCATTAGTAGTGAGCTTCTTGATGCAGTCGCGTCGTTCAAATATCTAGGCGTAATATTGCAGAGCGATATGAAATGGAACGAGCATGTAAGGACAGTTGTGAGTAAGGCAGACAGCCGACTTCGGTTTATTGGGAGAATTTTGGGAAGATGTACTTCACCTGTAAAGGAGACCGCGTATAAAACGCTTGTACGACCACGTCATGAGTATTGCTCAAGTGTTTGGGACCCGCAACAGATCGGTTTGAAGGAAGACATAGAGGCGAGCAGCTAGATTTGTTACCAGTAGGTTCGACCAATGCGCGAGTGTCACGGAAATGCTCCTGCAACTCAATTGGGGATCGCTGGAAGATAGACGACGTTTTTTTAGTGAATTTCTGTTAAGTAAATTTAGAGGGCCGGAATTTGAAGCTGAGTGTAGTACGATCTTGCTGCCGCCTACTTACATTTCGCGTAAAGATCACAAAGACTAGATAAGAGAAATTAGGGCTCGTACAGAGGCATATAGGCATTCTTTTTTTTCCTCGTTCAATTTGGGAGTGGAATAGCAAAGGAAATGCGTAGTAGTGGTACAGTGTACCCTCCGCCACGCACCTCACGGTGAATTGCGGAGTATGTATGTAGATGTAGATGTAGTTTCTAAGTTTA
This sequence comes from Locusta migratoria, assembly GCA_026315105.1. Classification (NCBI taxonomy): domain Eukaryota; kingdom Metazoa; phylum Arthropoda; class Insecta; order Orthoptera; family Acrididae; genus Locusta; species Locusta migratoria. The sequence goes on along the minus strand of CM048755.1, from coordinate 73,643,952 downwards.
GCGACTGATGACCCTGCAGTTAAGTCTCAAACATCTGAACATTTGAACTTGAGTATTCTTAAGTGGTCACGTTTTCGATTTGAATAACTTCATCTATTATGTTTTTTTAATTGTCAATTGTTCTTGCTTCATTAAGTAAGATTGATGCGTAGAGCACGTGCAAGAAGTCGTGGCCCCTGGTTTGGGCGCTGGGCGAGTCCATTCCTTTGCTGTGGAGGGGCGGACGCCCCAGTTGCGTGTAGCCTACTGGTCGCGGGACGCAGCTGACAGCTGACTGACAGGCGAAGCGTATCACACAGCAGGCAACGTGCAACCCAGCCGGCCACCCCTCCAGAACAAAGGAATGGACTCAACCTGCGCACAACTCGAGAATGCGTTTCTGTGCACGGACCACGACCTCTACATATCTACCACATAGCATAGATGTGAGTTTTGCAGTTTACAGGATGTTTGTATCTTATTTTTGGGACTTTTTTCTAAGACGTTATACTCTGCTTATTCTCTAGTTTGAAAAATGAAAACTCATTGGGCGTTATAAATAGTCTCTGCTCATTTACGCATCCTCGGTTGCACAGTGCCGTGCGCCGTGGCTCAGCGCGCCCGGTCAGAGGGCTCAATGCCCTCTGTAATAAAAAAGCTGAGCCAACAACACACCGAACAAGAACGAACAGAAACGATCAGCGTCCGCAACGAAGAGAACTACGCATAGGGAAAAAAAAAAAAAAAAAAAAAAAAGTCGTAGAGTGCCAGACTACAAATCCAACGGTCGCGGGTTCGATACCCGCTAGGTCCTAGGATTTTTATCTGTCACTTTCCACTTCTTTCACCTCTGGCAGTGTTGCTCATGTGAAAAATACCGTGTAGCACCGTGGTTCGGAAGGCACGTTAAACTGTAGGTCCCCCTATAACTGGCTGTTCAAAATGTTCAAATGTTTGTAAAGCTTATGGGACTTAACTACGGGGTCATCAGTCCCTAAACTTACAAACTACCTATGAAGTACTTACGAACTAGGACGGCACAAATATCCATGCCCGAGGGGGGATTCGAACCCCCGACCGTAGTGGCCGCGCTGACCGTGACTGGAGCGCCTCAGTCACCTCGGCCACCGCAGCCGGCTAACTGGCTGGGTAAGTCAGTTGGAAGGTCGGAGGAAGGCAACGGCATACCACCTCCAGACAGGACCATGCCTAGTAAAGCACTGTGGTGTTCAAACCAATCTTCGGATTGTTGACTGCTTTACATTTGCGCATACATACGAAGGCCAATAAAAAATCAATTTTGCTATTTATGCCATTTATTCAATCATGTACATACATACAACACTGCTACGAAAACACACTATGTAAGTTCCCTATTTCACATAGTTTCCAAGAGACTGAAAACATTTCTCGGAATCGGCAACCATCATTTTTACTCCAGATCCGTAGAAATCACGTCCACTGCAGTGTAACCCCGTGAATACAGCTGCATTCACTTCCGCACCGTTTCGTAATCGTTGCCCACCGAGATCCTTTTTTCATTCTGCCCAACTCATGGTCGGGACTGTATGAAGGGTGTTGCCGTACCTCGTACTTGAATCGTTGCAACTGTTCTGGCGTTTAGCGGGCCGCGTTCGGTGTTGTGTTATCGTGTAACACCAGCAAGATGAACAGCATCTCGGTGGACGATGATGGGAGGTGAAAGCAGGTGATTACATAGCGCTGGAGGTGAGTTCTAACAAGGGAACCTCCCCATCGCACCTATCTCTGATTTAATTACATGCTGGCGCAATGGATAGGCCGCGAAACACTGAACACAGATCAGCCGAGAAAACTGGATGAAGTTGTGTGGAACAATTAAACAATAAGCAAAGTATAAAAACTGAACGATCCACGTGAAAGATAGGCAAGGTCGACCATGTCAGCACAGGAGCGCCGTGGACTCGCGGCTAGTGTGCGGAGCTGCGGAGTCAGAGGTCATTTGTTCGAGCCTTCGCACAGGCGAAAATTTTAATTTTTTCATTTTCAGAAAATTATCATCTGTCCGTCTGTCCGTAGTATGCAAGGTAAACGCCCCCTAGTATTAGGACGCTACGGCTAAACAAACATCTAAACACACGACGTCAGACAAATACAGTGCACGGCGGAGAAGGTATTCCTATCATATGACGCACATACCGTCACCAGTGTCGCATACAATACATCAGACGAGTTTTCCTGTGGAGGAATCGATTGACCTGTCACCTTGGGATCAAATGTTTTAGGTTCCCATTGGAAAGACACTTCCTTTCGTCTGCTAGTCGCACGGTTTTGCGCTGCGGTCGCAAAACAGACGCTAAAAAATCAAATGTTTGTATAGTCTATGGGACTTAACTACGAGGTCATCAGTCCCTAAACTTACAAACTTCTTATGAACTACTTACGAACTAGGACGGCACAAATATCCATGCCCGAGGGGGGATTCGAACCCCCGACCGTAGTGGACGTGCAGACTGTGACTGGAGCGCCTTAGTCCCCTCGGCTACCGCGGACGGCCAGACGCTAAACTGATTTCAGCGAACAGAGATATCAACGAACGGACGGACAGGTCATAATTTTGAGAAAATACAAAAAAATTGAAATTTTCGCCTGCAGGTATGCGATGGGGAGGTTCCCTTGTAAGCATCCATGCCGCGGCGGAATAGCCGTGCGCACTGAGGCACAGTGATGCGGTGCTTAGTTTAAGTAGATTGTAAGCTAGAGACTAATAACCAAGCAGGTAAGTCCCATAGATTTAAAAACATTTTAATTTTAAGCATGTGGAATCGAAAAATTGGCTTCGAAGTCTCTGCGGGTTTTCTGCCGGATAATAAAATCAAATTGATTCAATATTTTGACGGTACAGTTGTCCGCCATCTTCAGGAAACTGCTGCTGCTGAGTCCCGCTGAATACCGTATTCAGCGGGACTCAGCAGCAGCAGTTTCCTGATGATGGCGGACAGCTGTACCGTCGAAATATTGAATCAATTTGATTTTATTATCCGGCAGAAAACCCGCAGTGACTTCGAAGATTTGTCACGCCGGGAAAGCCTACGAAGTTACGAAAAATTGCAAGAAAAAAAAAGTTCAAATGTTTGTAAAGCTTAAGGGACTTAACTGCGGGGTCATCAGCCCCTAAACTTACCAACTACTTATGAACTACCTTCTACTGAATACGACACAAACATCCGTGCCCGAGGGGGGATTCGAATCCCCGACGGCGGACCGCCGCGCGCACCGCATCACGGCGCTCCAATACGCGCGGCTAATCCGCCGCGGCCAATTACGAGAAATATTTACAGCCTCCTCGAGACAAGGAATGGGTGGAAAGGGAACTTGTACGTCAGAATATCGGTGTTGTCTGTTAGTATGTGAGTCAATAAACGGCCATAACTTGGAAGGATAATTTACTTTCTGATTCGCCCTCGTACACATACAGGGTATTAAAAAAAGTGAACGAATACTTTGAGTGGTGGCCGAACAAGATAGAAGTCCAATAAACATGGGTTTGGAAAAGCATACGTTCTGAGATAAACGTGTTCATACGAGGTGTTCTGCATGGCGTCCCGTTTATATGAGGTGTACCGCATGGCGTCCACTCATGGAAATGCATGCATGTGCCCTTTGGCGTAAGAGATGGCGCACCCTTTGAAGTAAACTCTTGTTGTAGTACTTACTGGTAGACATTGATTGTAGCTGCGTATCCATCTTCATCGAAGTGTCCTCATAACCAATAGCGTAGGGGATTGGGGTATGTAGCTGGTAATAGCCGTACACTGGTTGCAGGGTTTTCTTGCACTGCATGCAGCACATTTCACCGTACAGGTCTTCCGTTGCCAGTCCTCTTAGTTACCGGGCTCCCTGTCCGTCTGAGACGCTGGAATAGTCTGCCCAACAATTTATTGGAGGGATCTATCCAGCCGGCCGCGGTGGCCGAGGAGACTGAGGCGCTCCAGTCACGGTCTGCACGGACACTACGGTCGGGGGTTCGAATCCCCCTCGGGCATGGATATTTGTGCCGTCTTTAGTATAAGGTAGTTGATAAGTAGTTTGTAAATTTAGGGACTGATGACCCCGTATTTAAGTCCCATAAGCTCAACAAACATTTGAACTTTTTTTTTTATCTATCCACTATGGATATTTTTAAGCGCAGAGTTCACCAGCTTGTAGGCTACGTCGATTTGCTAAATCATACCAGAACATCATATTCGCCATTTCACTTCCATTGCTAACAATAGGCGGAAGAGAGAAAATGTAAGTGTACTACAGCAAACTGCACAATAACAGTAAACACAACAGTGAGTCCGTTATTGTAAGAAGCTAAAACACCGTGATACCTACCATGAGTTTACAGTACCGTAAAATAAGGTACATTGAAGAGGGGTTCTGCCATCAAATGAAGTAACCCTACCGTACTGATAAATACTGAGCACTTAACAACAACCTTAAATGCATTGCCCTAGTCTCAGGCTGGCAAGCTGTAACTACAAATTAACATTTTATTACCAGGATAGCATTTTACAAGGAATCCTAGAAATGTGGGATATGGGATCTTATCCTTGGCTCGGGCATGAGGCGTAAATGAAACAGCATTTACACAAAAAACGTTTATTAAACAATTAAACAATACATTATTCTTACTGTGTACGGGATGGCTCGGCAAGTGTTGACGGCGGCGTTTCGTAGCATCGGCCCTGGATCTCTGATTACTGGCGTAACTGCTTCTTGGCTCATCAGTTGTACAGCGCTCGCCGTCGAATCCAGTACTGTGCGTTAACAGGCCGAAAATCCCGCGGAATTACCTCGTGGCGGTGCTGTGTAATTTTCCCATCTTCTAAGTACGAAAGTCTTGTCATGTGCTACGACCAGAGGTAGCGGCGCAGCGTGGAGGCTGTGTGACCTTGCCATGGGGTCGAATCGACGGTCTTCAGGCTGCAAGTCTTCGAGTGGCAGAACCTTTGACGGAGATCACAGGTGACTTTCACGACCAGACTGCATCTTATCATTCTGGCCAGTCATCCTGGATGAGTACTTCTGTTGGTTTTGATTTCCTTCCGAACGCTGTTACTGGCAACCAGATTCATCCATCTTCTATCTTCAACTCCAACTGTCACTGCCGGTGGTTAATCATGACTAAAACTCCAACTTCTGCTACTGCTGCTGCTTCTACTAACGCCGCTACTGACAATCTGACAAAACTAACTCTCTCTCTCTAAATCCATCACTCTATATCCTCGTCTTCTTGGTCGAAATATTTCTTTGATGGACCTGGCTGAAGCTGAACGATCTTCGGGGCCGTTGTCTTCTGTCACGTTGTACAGTTCTAGAAAGATTAATCGTCACGTTTCTCTGGAGGTCAATACACTAGGTTACTGGCTTGTGGTCACATTTGACATACTGTGAGGTGGTCAGTGGATGGCGTGATCGCAGAATCAACGGATTCCGCTTGTGGAGACAGAGATCGTCTCCTGGTAGCGTTCCGCCACTCGTGAATACCCGGTGACTGCTGAATCTGCAGCGTTAGCTGGTCGACGCACTGTTGGAATGCAGTCGCGGGTTTTTACTCGCCTGTGCCTCTGGACTGATCTAACCTACCATTATTACTTCAGTTATTATTGACTTTTCATTTATTATAGCATTTTATTTCACTAATTTATTTACACACTTTACTGCACTCAACAACGTAAACGTACGAAAAATAACGTACCTTACAATACGATTCGAACCACACAACTGACTACATACTATCTAATGGTCGTTACAGTACTATGAGTAAGACTTCATAATAACCAGCTGACGCATTTGCGACTGTGCTAATATCAGCAGTCTAGTGTCGCACAGCCCTTCTTATAAACACGCGTTTATCTCAGATAGCATGCGTTCCTGGACCCTGATTATTGGAATTAATTCAGATGTTTGTAAATATATGAGATTTAACTACTCTTGTCATCAGTCCCTATGCTTACAAACTGCTTAAACTAATTTCTACTATGGACAACAAATACATCTATGCCCGAGCGAGGACTCGAACCTCCGCAGGCAGCTGGCTTAGAACACTCGTCCACTTCACCGCAGAATTATTGGAATTATTTTTCCTCTTTCTATGCGGACTACTACCTCTCAAAGTATTCGACACTCTTTTTGAACACCCCGTATAGTCCCAACGTTATAATCACTGTGTCATCTTCTACATCTACATCTACATACATACTCCGTAATTCACCGTAAGGTGCGTGGCGGAGGGTACACTGTACCAGTACTAGGCATTTCCTTTCGCCGGCCGCGGTAGCCGAGGTGACTGAGGCGCTCCAGTCACGGTCAGCACGGCCACTACGGTCGGGGGTTCGAATCCCCCCTCGGGCATGGATATTTGTGCCGTCCTAGTTCGTAAGTAGTCCATAAGTAGTTTGTAAGTTTAGGGACTGATGACCCCGTAGTTAAGTCCCATAAGCTTAACATTTGAAACATTTCCTTTCCTATTCCACTCCCAAATAGAACGAGGAAAAAAATAATGCCTATATGCCTCCGTACGAGCCCTAATTTCTCTTATCTCGTCTTTGTGATCTTTACGCGAAATGTACGTAGGCGGCAGCAAGATCGTACTACACTCAGCTTCAAATTCCGGCCCTCTAAATTTACTTAACAGAAATTCACGAAAAGAACGTCGTCTATCTTCCAGCGATCCCCAATTGAGTTGCCGGAGCATTTCCGTGACACTCGCGCATTGGTCGAACCTACCGGTAACAAATCTAGCTGCTCGTCTCTGAACCGCCTCTATGTCTTCCTTTAAACTGTTCTGCTGCGGGTCCCAAACACTTGAGCAATACTCAAGACGTGGTCGTACAAGCGTTTTATACGCGGTCTCCTTTACAGGTGAAGTACATCTTCCCAAAATTCTCCCAATAAACCGATGTCGGCTGTCCGCCTTACTCACAACTGTCCTTACATGCTCGTTCCATTTCATATCGCTCTGCAATGTTACGCCTAGATATTTGAACGACGCGACAGCATCAAGAAGCTCACTACTAATGCTGTATTCGAACATTATAGGATTGTTTTTTCAACTCATGCGCATCACCTTACATTTTTCTACATTGAGAGCTAGCTGCCATTCTTCGCACCAACTAGAAATTTTGTCTAAGTCATCCTATATGCTATTACAGTCAGTTACAGACGACACGCTCCCATACACCACAGCATCATCAGCAAACAGCCGCAAATTACAACTTAGTCTCTCCATCAGATCATTTATATAGATAGAAAATAATAGCGGTCCTATCACACTCCCCTGGGGCACGCCTGACGATACACTCGTCTCTGATAACACTCGCCGTCGAGAACAACGTACTGCGTTCTATTATTTAGGAAGTCTTCCAGCCAGTCACAAATCTGTGAATCTATTCCATAAGCTCGTATCTTCGTTAGCAGTCTGCAGTGTGGCACCGCGTCAAACGCCTTTTTGCAGACGAGAAAAATACAATCCGCCTGTTGCCCTTCATGCATGGCTGGCAAGATGTCATGTGAGAAAAGGGCAGCTGAGTTTCACATGAACGATGTTTTCTAAACCCGTGAAAGAAAATAGAAGCTTTTCCGTTTCAAGGAAGTTTACTAGTAGCGCCGGCCTCAGCCGCAGCACCAAAGCGACAGTGGCGCTCCAGGCGGAACAGCTCAGAAGCTGCTTCAAGGTCACACACTTAGAAACACATGCAGTGGCCTTACTTAACAACACATTTAAAACATGACACGAAGTGCCCGAAACATATTTTTAGGAAAAGGTATCTTTATTCAATTATGATAATACACAAGAACATCACCCTGTACATTAAATTTCTTTTCAAATGGGCCAGACACTTTGACCCAAATATGTACTCCTTCATCTGAAGAAACACGTCTTCTGTTCCTCGTTCTTAAACATAATGGCTTATCAGAAACAAAGTAAGAGGTACCATAAGACTTATTGGCTACCTCACAAATATTACATGTACGAAAAGCAATAATGTCTCTCTCATTAAATGACTCAAGGCCACCTACAGAAGCATTATTAGTACGTACAAAAGCCACTGTAAGCCATCCAGCACCAGTAAAGACTTCAGTTGATCTTATACTGAAATCAAATCTTGCCCCAACAAAAGTTATAGGGCCATGTAAAACTTCTTCCTGAGCAGTAGTAGAGACTCCATTTCCTCCAGGTGAGAAATTAACAGTATCCACTGCCTTATACACAGGTAAAACACTACGGCGACGACGATAGTAACGGCGCGGCATCGTGGTACAATGCTGTTGCACGTGCTGCTGCCTCTCTCCAACTGAGCCACGATGCCAGGTGCACGACTATTTAACGCCTGGAGCGCTCCTTATCAACCACAACTTCCGCCGCCGGAAGCGGCGAACTGATAACAACGTTTAATACATATTTTTAGGAAAAGGTATCTTTATTCAATTATGATAATACACAAGAACATCACCCTGTACATTAAATTTCTTTTCAAATGGGCCAGACACTTTGACCCAAATATGTACTCCTTCATCTGAAGAAACACGTCTTCTGTTCCTCGTTCTTAAACATAATGGCTTATCAGAAACAAAGTAAGAGGTACCATAAGACTTATTGGCTACCTCACAAATATTACATGTACGAAAAGCAATAATGTCTCTCTCATTAAATGACTCAAGGCCACCTACAGAAGCATTATTAGTACGTACAAAAGCCACTGTAAGCCATCCAGCACCAGTAAAGACTTCAGGTTCGAGTCCCGGTTCCGGCACACAATTTTAATCTGCCAGGAAGTTTCAAGTTTACTATATTCGAACTGAGAATATTCTCCAAAATTCTACAGGAAACTGTTGACAACGATATTGGCCTGTAATTATGTGGGTCAATTCTCTTTCCTTTTTGAAGTCGAGATTACTCTCTAGACGTACAACGTTTCTGCGACAAAGCCTCCGATACGCGAGGATATTGAAAGGGCGTTTGGATGCCGCTACATCTATTAACGAGCTTCATCTCCTGCTCTATTGTTCCGCCGCCGCCGCGAGATCAGGTGGAGGCCTCTGGCGGAGAGCCAAGCGCTCGTCTCCGCCGGCACTCCACTCCATTACCAGACCTCCCAAAGTCTCTATCTCCTCGGGCCTCGGGGACACAATTACCCTCCGGCAGATCTCGCCACCGCCGCCGCCGGTCGATGCTCGTGGTGACCCAGAAAGGCCACATTTCACTTTACGCCTCGTGGCTCTACTTATGAGATGTCTTCTGTGGCCATCCTCGCCGAATGCGTTGCGTTGCGGCAGTGGCAGTGATTCGAGTTTCCTGCCGTTGCCACACATCGTATTTCGTATCGTTCAGGGCTATATACTTGCTGTTCCTAGTAACATTCTAGGCCACTTCCGACACTTTATGTTTGCGTATTATTTCGCTCAATGTCTTCTGGTTCACTCTCTGTGGAAATACTCAGTTTTGAGATTTTTTGCCACAAATAAAAAGAAAATCTCAGTTTTGAACACGATTAATTATTAAACAAAACCATTTTCAGTATTTCTCGAGAACATTTCTCACCTGAGATATCAACGGTCTGGATAACACTTTAAGAATGAATAAAACAGTCATTGACCGGATTTTGTTTCACTAGAGGGCTACCGGTTACTGCATGTATTGTAACATCTTCAGGTCTTTATTTGCTGAATACACTTATGATATGGATTAAGAGGGGAGTCTAACAATAAAATATAAACACAGTTAAAATGTTCAAATGTTTGTAAAGCTTATGGGACTAAACTGGCCGCGGTGGAGTAGCCGAGCGGTCTAAAGCGTCTCGCTGCGGAGCGAGCGGTTGCTCGCCGTGGAGGTTCAAAAAATGTTCAAATGTTTGTAGAGTCTATGGGACTTAACTACGGGGTCATCAGTCCCTAAACTTACAAACTACTTACAACTAAGGACGGCACAAATATCCATGCCCGAGGGGGGATTCGAGCCCCCGACCGTAGTGGCCGTGCAGACCGTGACTGGAGCGCCTCAGTCTCCTCGGCCACCGCGGCCGGCCGTGGAGGTTCGAGTCCTCCCTGGGGCATGGGTGTGTGTGTTGTCCTTAGGTTAGTTTACCTAGATTTAAGTAGTTTGTAAGCTACGGACTGATGACCACGCAGTTTGGTGCGATAGATTTACAAACATTTGATTTTGACTAAACTGCGGGGTCATCAGTTCCTAAACTTACAAACGACTTATGAACTAACTTATACTAAAGACAATATAAACATCCATGCCCGAGGGAGGATTCGAACCTCCGACGAGGGAGGCCGTGCGATCCGCAACGTAACGCTCCAGGCCGCAATTTTTCTTTTTTTTTTATGGAAGTGATTGGGGAGTGTTTTTTGGGATGTATGCAATCATCATTTTATTTTAATATTTAACTTTATCAAAATAAAACAGCCTTTTCCTGGCAGACATCAAAAATATTGGAACAGAAAATAAAAGTAGACCGCTGGATTCCTCTCAAGCCTCTCTATTATTTTCCACTGTCCTGTCGCCCCATAGCCGCTCGGATACTCCCGCGCGGCCATAAAAACAATTAAAGGCGAGATGGACGGTGGTGAGGCAGACAGTGCAGCCGTCACTAATTGCTGCAGAGAATGACAGAAGCGTTGCTTAAACACGCGATGCTACAACCATCACAGTCGCATTACATAGGTAATATCCAATCAGGCTACAAGATACTAGCTGTTTTGATAACAACATATATATACAAAATAATTTCGCAAACGTTAACTGCATAGAAAATTAATACTACGTTATGTGAAAGAGCTGATATAATAAGCAATCCGACAAAATGTGAAGAAAAGGAAGGTGCATATGTTTCAAATCAAATCAGTTTGTAGAGCTTATGGGACTTAACTACGGGGTCATCAGTCCCTAAACTTACAAATTACTTACGAACTAGCTAAGACTAAGGACGGCACAAATATCCATGCCCGAGGGGGGATTCGAACTCCCGACCGTAGTGGCCGTGCGGAACGTAACTGGCGCGCCGCAATCCGCTCGGCCACCGCGGCCGGCTGCATATGTTGGTATCACTTTTTAACGACATGCTTTTCTATATCAGCTACTAGCTGAAAACCTCGCGTTGCACGTATAATTATTTATTTATTTATTCAAGCCTTACGTTAGTACTTCTACTGCCGGCCGCGGTTGCCGAGGGGACTGAGGCGCTCCAGTCACGCTCGGCACTGCCACTACGGTCGGGGGTTCGAATCCCCCCTCGGGCAATGATATTTGTGCCGTCCTTAGACTTAGTTAGTTCATAAGTAGTTTGTAAGTTTAGGGACTGATGACCCCGTAGTTAAGTCCCATAGACAATACAAACATCTGAACATTTGAGTACTTCTACTACCCCTTCTCTCTCTGTCCATCTCCTTTTTTCTAATAACATGCTATATTTATCAGAGAATATATTAGAAATAAAGCTTTCTTGGATAATGTACAAAATTATCAGTGCAGTATCCAAACAAAGATAGTATTCAAAATATAAATGATATGTAACGTTCATACATTCATTAAATTCACAACTTTACTATGAACAATTTTTTGTGATTTGTCCAGGTACTAATATAAATAATTTCTTTGGTGAGCCCACCCCTGAGCAAGTGAAATAAATTTTCCGTTTGAGAAACATGGACATGTCAAACCCACTCGACAGTACTGAACAGACTGACCTGTGATTTATTAATCGTAATAGAAAATGCAGGTCTCACTGGGAACTGCAGTCACTGGAAGTTAAAAGCTAGACCTGTCGGAAATAATGGGTATTCATTGGATGCACACTGTTTCCTCCTCTTTCTTTCCTTATAGCTCTACAGAAGTCTATTGCTTTCGCTTCACAGTTCAAAGTTGGTTCAAAGTTGTCAAGAGCAGTCAGCTTTCAGGATGTGGCAGGTTTTTACCCATCGCACTATATATGATCTCATATTTACTGAAATATGTTCTACAATTGTATAACTTCGCAATTATATATTCATTTGTATAAGTGCTGTATTTCGGTAAAATTCCTTGCGAGCAGAGATAGTTGTAAAGCAATGATAGATTGAAACTTGATGAGGGATGGGGCGGTTTTTCCTTAAACTTTACTGTTTATGTCCTTATATCTCATGAAATTCGTGTTGTATTGCGATACAATTTCTAAATTACATTCAGTTGTATGTGTGTATAATATCTGTAAAATTTCCTGTGATTACAGTCGGTAATGTAGAAATTATAAACTGTAACGTCATATCGAATGTCGTAGTTTTGCTCCATGAACAGCGGAAAAGTAGTAAGCTAGAAACTTTTTTCCTTTCATTATTTTAATGTGGTTGTCAGGGAGAAAAAGTTTAATAAAGGTGGGAAATTATGTTTAAAGTTGGTTGCAAGTTGTCAAGTACTGTCATTCTCATACAGTGTGTGAATAAAGTCTAGTCGCATTATGTGGCAGTTTCTTGCAACTCCTATTGTTTATGACGTTGTATATCCTGAACCATGTGTCGTATGTGGTTCGCAACTCGACAGATAGTTACCTCACGTATGTTTATGAAATGTGATTGAAATCGGTCGAGTTTTTTAGGAGGAAATGTGCAAAATTGTCGTTTGTGCAGCAGTTTTTCGCGCATCTCATTGTTTATGACGTCACATTATCTCGTGATCCTTACACTTACGGCGACCGTCCTCACGGATTGAAGCTTACGTATGCAAAATTTCATAAATATTCGAACAAAACTGTAGATTTGCATGCAATACGTACACACAAACGCCCGGACACTATATATAAAAAATTATGACGTTATATATTCATTTTCAGACTTTGACATTAACATTTATGAAATTATTTTCTTTAGATTTTTATTATAATAAAAGCGTAATTCTGGCAACCTTATTCGCTATTAATGATGTCATGTGACTATCACTTTTCTCTCTCTCTTCAGCCGTTTTCCACGACTGCTGCTCCGTCTGCAACCGCCGTTGTCGATCTTCAGTATAATCGCTTTTAACTTTGTGTATATTTTATTTATTTTATAGTTACACTCCCCATAAATCCTTATTATACTTGTATTTCAGCCATGCATAAAAGTCTACGGGTGGTCACAGTATAGAGCAAAACTGATAACCATGAAATAAAAAATTTGCAGGCAATTACTGTTTTTATTCGTTGAAAAATATTTCACTTTTGAAGCCGAAGATAATATGCTACTAATGTAAAAAATAAGAGGGAATATTTTATACCACAGTAATAGCAGAAAAGTCTCTAGTTTCTGCGAGAACACAGAGGGCACTACGAATTACGTCTCAAGCAGTACTATTTAAAGATGTCACTGTTAATGATGATACAAGTGATACCAAAATGCTGCTGTAGGAAACACTTGTTATTTAATGCTTTAATATAACAGCAGTAGGCTTGTTTCGACTCTGTGACCATCGTCAGGCTATCTGCGGATAAAGATTTTCAGTTAAAATTATTAAAAATATAGTTACTATTTTGGTATAACTTTCGTGAAGTGTTTGTACTTAGGTCCATATCGTATTGTGCAGTTGTAACTAAATGTAATCAGTCGCGGAGTCAAAAGTCCTTATGACGAGTCTTATTTCCTTCTGAAGATTAGTCTCTAACATAAATTAATGGAATAATTTTTAAAAGTGTCCCTTGCCCAATAACTTGATTACCTGATTGAATAGTGTTTATAAAAGAAAAAAAAGGAAGACGATTAAAAAGTTTTCTCAGACAAAAAATTGATGAAATTATATTCGGAAATACGAAATCAAATTATATTTGAGTTTAACGATTGTTAGTCACATTAAAATCTTTTTTAGGAAGAAATTAATGTATTACTGTGGGTATATTACTTAATACGTTGTTAATTAAAATTTAGCCTTTTACTGACATTTGATACCCAGCACTAGAATAGTAACGCTGATATGTGACGTAATTACAGTGATGTATACGAATGACGCAATTCACCGCATATCAGGTGTGATCGATCAGAGAAACGGGATTGTCTTCATATGTCACTGTGAGTCGTGTGTGATCCTATTTTACAATAATATTTAGTACTATTTTCCGTATATTCAATACTGAGAACTGGAAGTTTATATGGGATTCACTCACAAACATCTACACAAGCTTTCAGTGTACCTATTGTGGAAAGTAAGTCAGAAAACTATGAGCGAAAATCGAAAATAAGGGGCTGTTTGAAATCGTTGTGAGGAATCCAAATACAACTATATTTCAGTCTGCAGGAGTCGATTAAATATTTTATTTACGTAAGTGACATATAAACCGTGAAAGACAATAAATAATTACAATTATATCACAAAATGATTTCGTACAGCCCACGAGAATGTTTAACTTGTCTCACTAGTGCGCACTACTTTGGAAGCAAAGACTGCTCTCACAATACATCTCTAGCGTTCAAAGCCATTTCTGCGTTCCTACAACGAATTACTCTGTATCCCGTGTTTCAGACCACTCGCATAGTTTTCATTTACGTTTCTATGAATTCTGTAGAAATATGGATATTAGGACTTACAGCCAGAGGTGCAGTGAACCAGTGTTTTTTGGGAACTAATTACTTCACTTAATCATTTTGACTGATTCTTCCGTCGCTTCTTGGTAGAACATAATCAAATAAATTAAAAGCACAATTTTGTGTGTGTTCTACAAGTTTATTTTTGCTTACTTAACCGGTTTTCGGCTTATTAGGCCATCTTCAGAGTATTTACTGCTGTGGCAAAGAGCTTACATTGTTTAGATACAGTATGGGAAGAGATGACAAATGACTACACTTAGATCGACAACACTTCTTGACATTGTGTTATTACAGTTATGAACTTAAAAACTAAACTGTAGTACAAGAATATACAATGTGTGGAGGATAAAACAAGGAATAAATTTGAATATAACTAGGGAACTGAAACTACCTGCTATTACAAACAAACTGATAATGCTGATAAATAAATATATATAAGTGCCTTGTTAATAATTCTGCACTATAATTATAGATGGTGTTGCACATGACAGTTGTAAGGCCAGGTTTGGAGTGGAATCCAGAACTTAAAATGAATAGTTACTTCATTAGATTAAACTAAACAAATCTGTCTAATGAAATTAATGTTCTAAAAATTCAGGTAGATGAAAATGAGTGTTATGTTGTAAGCTACACTGGGACCAAATTTTCAAAACTTAAAAATAAAACATAATAAATAAATACACAGGAGTTTGAAACTGTGGGGGTAAACAAGGAATCCAGTTGTTTGAATAAAATAAATAAAATGCTAGATCTACATTTAAGGTTTTTTGGTTTTTTGTAATGGAGGAATGGGACAGCCAGTGTGGGAGTTGATGGAAAAACTTAGGTAATTGACTGTACTATGAGGAAATGTATGAAGAGACTGGAACTGACAGGGTAGGAGGTAATGTGACTCCTACCCTGTCAGTTCCAGTCTCTTCATACATTTCCTCATAGTACAGTCAATTACCTAAGTTTTATACTTCACTTAAATTTGCTCTTCAACATTTGGAACAAGAGAGTGCTCCCTATGACCAGCAGTTATATTTTCAACGCATTTTATATGTTTCTTAGTTCATCTGTTTCTGCATTTTGGTATAATTTTCTTAAATTCACTGACTTAATATTCAAAGTAGTCTCTATCGATATTTCAAGAACGGTTTCTGGCAGGCATTTCTTGGTTGCTTAAACTTACATTTTCACGTATCAAAAGTCTAGTCTGATGTGACATAGCACGAATATCTTGTAACTACATATGATACGTCATGTTCGATTTTGACAACATTTATTGAAAGTCGGAATAACTTTTCATTTGAACTGATTTTTGAAAACAACCTTTTATAGCTACTGAGCTACCTCAGCCGCAGAAGAAGGATAAAATACGACGACTGGGACAGATGTTTTTTTCACACATCAGGATCTGTTAATTTGTAAGATGGCATTTCAAATTGCAACACCACGAGGTAGCAAGCGACAAACGTCAAATCTGTTTGAAGAGAACTACGTACTTGAAATGCAAATGATTATCATTCAGTACATAACAGTAACAAGTTGGTAGCAGTAACAGCGTCGCCGGCCGCGGTGGCCGAGGGGACTGAGGCGCTTCAGTCACGGTCTGCACGGCCACTACGGTGGGGGGTTGGAATCCCCTCTCGGGCATGGATATTTGTGCCGTCCTAGTTGATAAGTAGTTTGTAACTTTAGGGACTGATGACCCCGTAGTTAAGTCCCATAAGCTGTACAAACATTTGAACATTTTTTAGTAACCGCGTCAATGAAGGCGTGCTCCAGCGTAAGGCGTCCGAGATTTTTATTTTGCTCTCACTATCCGCTGAAGTGTGACATGGAGTGGTGGAGCCAGAGAGGGGGTGGTGGTAAAGGGCTCAAGTCCCCCCCCCCCTCGCAAATGCGTCCGGGTCTACCCCTGGCAGATCTAAAATTGAACATGATCGAATCCTATTGCCTTACGATCTGGCCAAACAGAACATGGCGTGCTGGAGCTACACCGCACGGTTCAAACACTAGATACTGCTTGACGTCTGTCAGCGGATTTGACGCTGAGGTAATTGGCCTTCCCTCCGGCTGCCGCCGAATTGTCTAAAAATATAGATTCGTCAACACTGGCCCTTCACACCTCTTGTCGCATTTTACTGCCGCTAGCTGAAGGTCGCGTTACACGTGTAGCTGGCAATGACGTTTCGTCCTGTGGCTCTTCGACAGTGACAGCTGACACAGCAGTGAGGCCACCCGCTCCTGCCTGTGTGTTCTATTCAGTGCTCTATTCCAGTGGTTTTTGTTATAGCAGTGCACGTTTTGTTCCTTTGTGCTTGTTTTGAAAAAGAAAAAAATAATAAATTAATTAAAAAAACATGGCATCGTCGCAAAACATACAAAGAGACATTTGTTCTCTTTTTACCTAAAAGGAAAAAGGAAGACGGCGGATCAAGAGAAAATGAAAAAGTGTTGTTGTTGTTATGGTCTTCAGTCCAGAGACTGGTTTGATGCAGCTCTCCACAATACCCTATCCTGAGCAAGCCTCTTCATCTCCACATAAGAACGGCAACCTACATCTATCTGAATCTGCTTACTACATCCATCTCTTGGTCTTCCTCTGCGATTTTTACCCCACACACTTCCCTCCAACGCCAAATTCACAATTCCTTGATGTCTAAGAATGTGTCCTACCAATCTATCCCTTTTTTTACTCAAGGTATGACAGAAATTTCTTTTCTCCCCAATTCTGTTCAGTACCTCCTCATTAGTTACGCGATCCACCCACCTAATCTTCAGCATTCTTCTGTAGCACCATATTTCAAAAGCCTCAATCCTCTTCCTGTCCGCACTCTTTATCGTCCATATCTCACTCCCATACAAGGCAACATTCCATACAAATGCCTTCAGAAAGGACTTCCTTAGGCTTCAATCAATATTCTATGTTAACAAATTTCTCTTTTTCAAAAACGCTTTTCTACCCATTGCCATTCTGAATTTTATATCCTCTGTACTGCGACCATCATTTGTTATTTTACTGCGCAAGTAACAAAACTCATCCACCTCCTTTATTGCTTCGTTACCCAATCTAATTCTTTCAGCATCACCTGATTTTCTTACACTGCACTCCATTACCCTAGTTATGCTCTTGTTAATGTTCATCTTATATGCACCTTTCAGCACATTGTCCATTCCGTTCAATTGCTCTTCCAGGTCCTTTGCTGTATCTGACAGAATTACTATGTCGTCGGCAAAACGCAATGTTTTTAATTCTTCACCCTGAACTTTAATTCCTTCTCCAAATTTCTCCTTGCTTTTCTTTATAGCTTGCTCAATGTACAAATTGAATAACAATGGAGAAAGACTACAACCCTGTCTTACTCCCTTTCCAACCACTGCATCCCTTTCATGCCCTTCAACTCTGACAACCGCTGTCTGGTTTTTGTACAAGTTGTAAATAACCTTACGCTCCCTATATTTTACTCCTGCTTGCTTCAGAACTTGAAAGAGTTTATTCCAATCAACATTGTCAAAAGCCTTCTCCAAATCTACAAAAGCTAGAAATGTAGGTTTGCCTTTTCTTAATCTATCTTCTAGGATAAGCCGAAAGTGAGTATTGCCTCCCGTGTTCCTACATTTCTCCTGAACCCAAACTGATCTTCCCCGAGGTCGGCTTCAACCAGCATTCCCATCCTTCTGTATATAGTATAACCTGGAAACAATGTCAGTGACGTATCATTAAAGACTCAAAATATATTCAAAATATATCAGATAGATTCGTCTCATTATTTTGTACCTACACAAATGAAATGAATACAAACTCTGTTAGCGGAGTTTGACTTTTATTCAGTTGAGCTCGTTGACCTTTCGGTCGGTGTGTTGTGGCCAGCGGAGGAATTAACTCTCTCCACACTGCATTTACCTGAGATCTTGTATCTACTGCCCTCTGGTTCTCGTAGCGCGAGTGGGTTTCACATGATCGTTGTTTTCGGAAACCACGGTGATTCCTACAGAGGACGTTGCCGGTCTTCATTAATGTCATAATACTTGAACGTAAAACACGTTCCAAAATTCTACAGCTGATCGATGTCAGAGATATAAGCCTAAAGTTTTGCTCATCGGATTGACAACCTTTCTTGGAAACGGGAATGACCTTCGCTTTTTACCCCTCTACAGACCTTCGGTACACTGCTGCTAGAACGGGGGCGACTTCCTTCGCATACTCCGTGTAAAATCGAATTGGTACCCCGTCAATTACAGCAGCCTTTTCTCTGTTGAACTATTTCAGCGCGAGGTTGCTCGCCGTGGAGGTTCGAGTCCTTCCAGGGGCATGGGTGTGTGTGTTTGTCCTTAGGTTAGTTTACCTAGGTTTAAGTAGTTTGTAAGCTACGGACTGATGACCACGCAGTTTGGTCCGATAGATTTACAAACATTACAAACGATTTCAGTTGGTTTTCAATTCCTCTGACACTTATTTCAAGATCGGCCATTTTGTCGTTCGCGCAATAGTTCAGAGGAAACAGCTTTGGAAAAAGACATTTAATATTTCGGCCTTTTGTGTGTCATCCTTTGATTCAACGAAAATATGGTCACAGGATGTCTGAATAACTGGTTTCGAACCGTTTACCAATTTGAGATGCGACGAAAATACTGCAAAGTCGATACACAAAATGTTGCTTTCAAAGTCGTTGAACGTCTCACGCTAATTTTGAATTCGGGTAATTTTTATTTGTCTGCAAGGCTTTGCCTATTTGCAGTGAAGTTCTCTTTGCTTTCGTGACAGTTTCCTAATTCTATTGTTGAATCACGGCGGATCTTTCCTATATCTCATAATTTTACTCGGCACATACTTATCTAACGTGTATTGTACGGTACTCTTGAACTTTGTCCACACACGCTCAACACTGTCGTTAGACACGAAACTTTCTGGTAGAGCTGTGAAATACTGTGAAATCTCTTCCTTTTCGCTATTGCTAAATAGTAAGATCTTCCTACCTTTTTTGATATTTCTGTTTACAGCTGTGTTCATCTCAGCTGTAATGGACTTATCATCTGTGATTCCCTGTTCTACGCTGACTCGAAAAGTTGTATTTGGCATTAACACGTCTAGCACGCTATCTGCACGAGTCAGCTCTACTCATCTGCAAGAGGTTATTTTCGGATACAGTATTTAGAACAATATTGCTCGATTCTGTGTCCGTGCCACCTGTCTCACGTTTGTGTCTCATTCTATATCCGATAAGTTACAACATCCACCTGAAACTATAACATGACTAGGAAATCTACGCGAAATGTTTTATGTTTTCCCTCTGATGTTTCGCCACTATTGTTGCTGAGCCAGGTGGTTTGTAAAAACTACCAGTGACCATGTTTTAGTCAATTTTGGCGCCGACCTATGCCCAAATTATTCCGTATTCCGAATCTATGTTAATTTCACCAGATACGATAGTATTTTTATTCGTATATAAAATTAAAATGTTCAAATATTTATAAATCTAAGGGACTTCACTGCTTTAGCCATCAGTCCCTAGGCTTATAAACTACTTAAACTAACTTACGCTAAGGACTACACACACACACACACACACACACACACACACAGATGACAGAGGGAGGATTCGAACCTCCGAAGGCGAGCAGCGGCGCGCTCCGCAGCAAGGCGCCTTAGAGCGCTCGGCTTCTCTCTCTTAAATGAACAATATGAATGCCATCGGGGATAGTCTCAATCCTCCCTCACACCCGCTCCAGCCACTACTTCCGTTCCATGTCTTTCAATTCTTACATTCTAGCTTATTTAAAATCTGTAGATATCACATTACTTTCTGTATTGATCACTGGCACCTTCAGTATTCTGAAGAGCATATTCACATTAGTTCTACACGTTTTCTTCAAACCTACATATGATATACACTGAAGAGCCAAAGGAAGTATTATAGACACGTGTATGCAAACTACATCTACATCTACATAGATACTCTGCAAATCACATTTAAATGCCTGGCAGAGGGTTCATTAAGCACTTTCATAATTTTTCTCTACCGTTCCATTCCCTAATAGCGCGCGGGAAGAAATAACACCTAAATCGTTCCGTTTTCGATCTGATTTCTCTTATTTTATTGGGATGGTCATGTCTCCCTAAGTAGGTGGTTGCTAGGAAAAATTTTCACATTCAGAAGTGAAACTCGGTGATTGAGACTTCGCAAACAGATCACACCGCAATGAATACCGCCTTTCTTTTAATGATTTCCACCTCAATTCGTGCAACATTTCCGTGACACTCCCCCCCCCCCCCCCCCTCGTAACGTGATGAAACAAAACGGGCTGCCCTTCTCTGAACCTTCTCAATGTCTTCCGTCAGTCCCACCTGGTGAGGGTCCCACAATGGACAACAGTACTCCGGGAGAGGACGCCCAAGTGTGATGTAGGCAGTCTCTTTGGCGGAGTTGGTGCATCTTCGGAGCGTCATGCAAACACTCAGAAGCTGGCGCTGCGGTCGTCAATGCGTATATAAGACAACTGGCGACTGGCGCAGGAGTTAAATCCAATACTGCTGCTACAATTGTCAGTTATCACATGTTTTAATGTAGTGTTAATAGTCAGCGCACGAGGCACGGACTCAGGGTCTCCGAAGTAACGATGCGATGGGGTTTCTCCAGGACGACCATTTCACGAGTGCTCCGTGGCTATTGTGAATCCGGTAAAACATCTAATCTCCGATATCGCTGCGCCCTTTGAAAGAGCCTGACCAACGACGACTGAAGAGAAACGTTTAACGTGGCAGAAGTGCGACCCTTCCACAAACTGCAGCGAATTTCAGTGCTGGCCATCAGAAAGTGTCAAGGAGCGAACCGTGCAACGAAACAACTGATGTGCCCTTGCTAAGTGTACGACACAAAGCTTTATTTTTATCCATTATGTGTTGCAACCTGCGACTGTATCTAGAAATAGGTTTCAGAAATTACTGCAACCAGTCGCCTTTTTTTCTTCTCAATGAAGATTTATTAAACCATGACCGGTTTCAAGCTGCCTAGCAGCTCATCATCAGATTGTATATATACATTTAGTGCAAATTACATTTGTATCTGTGGCAGGGCAGAAAACGAGAAAAAGTAAACACTAATTGTGGTATGTTCCACTGATTAATTACAATAGAAGTTCATCTTCAAGATGTTACTTACAGTCAGGAGTTTCATATTTAGTACGTCCACGTGTGTTCCAATATTGGATAGCATTTCACAACACTGCCCTTCCATCAGCACACCACAGCAACTCCCACGACTTACAAGTGGTAAAATTAAAAAACACTGGAACACACATTACCACAACAAAGCCACTACCGCGTCTTTCAACTTGTAAACAAACCAAAAAGTATGTTTATACCACAGTCTAAGAGCTATCATGTGAAACCGAAGACTAACTAAAGCTTATCTTATTACACGATATAAATATAACATAGAGGCGCTTTTTTTTTCTATGGGTTGATCAGTTCATTGCGGTCGTTGTTACTTTTTGTTCGATGTCGTTCGATGAGTTCTTGGCTCAGCTTTTTTATTGCAGAGAGGCGTTCAGCCCTCTGACCGGGCGCGCTGAGCCACGGCTCCCGGCTTAGACCGCTCGGCTACTCTACCGCGGTTGTATCTTTCTCTGCCG
This sequence comes from Locusta migratoria, assembly GCA_026315105.1. Taxonomy (NCBI): domain Eukaryota; kingdom Metazoa; phylum Arthropoda; class Insecta; order Orthoptera; family Acrididae; genus Locusta; species Locusta migratoria. Next base: position 73,621,791 of record CM048755.1, on the reverse strand, counting down.
GCCGCGGTGGCCGAGGGACTGCGGCGCGTCAGTCACGGTCTTCACGACCACTACGGTCGGGGTTCGAATCCCCCGTCGGGCATGGATATTTGTGCCGTCCTTAGTGTTAGCTAGTTCATAAGTAGTTTGTGAGTTTAGGGACTGATGACTCCGTAGTTAAGTCCCATAAACTCTACAAACATTTGAACATTTTTTTAAATACCTTTCTGTAATAATATTTTGGCTGACTTATGCAGATCCTACATAAACGCTTTCGTCCTTTCACTGTTCCATTCCTTGCCATTCTCTCTGAGCTCTTAATATACATGCAGAATGTCTTTCGTATAGTGAAGCTTGCAGCTTCAGCATTGAATTTTTGGCCTATCCATTTCTACTTTGCAATATTTTAGTTCTCATGAAACCAAGTTTTCCTGGCATCATTTGCTGCACTTTATGTTTTTTTTTCCTTTCATAAATTAGATCCAGTATCTCCTTGTTGTACAGCAATTTTTACTTGGCCTTGTCGTTTTACCTATTACTACTGTGTTGCCTTTATTATTTATCTTTCAATGTAAATCTTCCTCAGTTTCAGGTGCTTGTTTCCGACTGCTACCTTTGAAACTATTAACAACCATGGGCTTTTTCAGTTTATAAAAGACAGTTTTCTACATTTCTGCACTTTATTCTGTTTTAATTTGCAGTTTTTAACCAATAATCAGAAAATGTTCAAATGTTTGTAGAGCTTATGGGGCTTAACAACGGGTCATCAGTCCATAAACTTACAAACTACGTATCAACTATCTTATACTGAAGACGGCAGAAACATCCATGCCCGAGGGGGGATTCGCACTCCCGACGGGGAACGACCGCGCGCATCGTAGCATAGGCCCTCAATGCGCTCGGCCTCTCCTCCGCGGCCAATAATCAGATACTTACCCGTAATTTGCGAAATCGTCGGACGTCAGCTGTATTTAATTATGTACTTTCATTTAACCAATACAATATGGTTAGATTACACATATTACCCTTAAAAGTTCTGCTGTTTAAAATCTCTTACCATTACGTAATTTTAGTGTTGCACCATTGTTCATTACTTTCCAAGTTCGTTTCTTGTGAGCGTCAGTGCATCTTCAAGTAACGAGTGGTTTTACTGGACCGTTCCTGTGTGTGATCGATTACACGCGATACATTTTTGGTGGAACCTCATCTTTATGTATCTTACGCCGTCTGAAAAATTTTAATCATTCGTCTGAAAATGTCCATAATGAGCGATGTTGTTCGGAGATAATAAAAACATATTTATATTACGTATCATTAGTTGATATTATTGTATTATAATGGCCTCCTTTCTACGTATGAAAACAGCTGAGCACTACTGTTTAAAAGATTTATAATAAAGGTTAAATTTTTATAGTTCGACTTGAAACATTTTACTGTATATTTGATCCCAATAGAAACAAGTTACTTTACCTGTAATTTCCATTTTATAGCTTATTTTAATAAAATTTTGAAACATAATCATCGTGATTTACCTTATAATCCTGATCCATTTTCTAAATCGAAAGCAACAAAGCAATAAATAATATATTGATGATATTATTGCTCACAATACGTTGCATCTTTACGGCGGTTTTCTGTTTACTCAGTATCTACAGCAATTTTACCTTTGCACTCTGTCGTGGTTTAGTTGCTTTTAATTCTCTTTACTGCCATGAAGAGGGCCCAGCGCGTGATGCGTTTATGATGCTATTTTGCAGAGTTTAAATTTGCGGTTTTTACGAGCAGTGCATAATGATTGATCCAGCAAAGGCCTTTGAGGCACTCTTTGAAGACTTCTGCTCTGTTTCTCACAATTTATGGCGTCGTAAATACGTTTTCTTTACGGCAGAAGTTGTGCTGCCTGGCAAATTCGTGATGTCCTCAGATTTCCGCGATGGCATGGATGAATAAATTCCTTTCATCGAACTTTCTGCAGCCGTTGTCGAGTATTAAGCTACGAGTACCTTGCCAATGTCAGTTGTCAGAAGTATTACTGATGATGGCTATGGCAGCGACACTTCCTGAAAGATGAAAAATTAACGCAACTAGAGGAGTATTTTTGAGTAAACGATGGAGACGTAGTTGTAGGTCAGGTGCTTTCGTAATAGGTCGTATTGTAAACTATGTTTGAGAGCATATGTTCAGCAGAACATAAAGGAATAAATTAAACCACAATTATGTCTAGTTTATATCATTTGTGCATCACTTTATCCTCCTTAGCCATCTTATCCGTCTATAAGAACGATTATTAAGCTTAGAGAGGACTTCGTGGTCACATGTTGAAGATAGTGAAATCAATGTTACACTTGAAACCAAATGTAGCTTCGTAGCAATGCATATTTAAATGTTGTAGCTATCATATATATATATATATATATATATATATATATATATATATATATAATGTTCGTTCTTCATAGTTGTTGCCCAGGGGCATACACTCTTACAATGATTGTATCAAAAGTTGAATATTTCCTTTGACGACCATTTCTATTATTTATTCCAAGATAAACAAAAAAAATGTTGGTAAATATATTGGACCAAACTGCGTGGTCATCAGTCCGTAGCTTACAAACTACTTAAACTAAGGTAAACTAACCTAAGGACCCATGCTTCAGGGTGGACTCGAACCTCCGACGGCGAGCAACCGCGTGCTTCGCAGCGAGGCGCCTTAGACCACTTGGCTACTCCACCGCGGCTCCAAGATAAATATGCGACACAATTCCTTAATGTATCCTTAGCTGGCTGTTCGTCTTTGATCGCTATGGTGGTGTTTAGACAGACTATCATCACTGATTTTTCAGACTTCCAAGAAGATCAAAATGCCAGTGTTCTCTTAGCGACTCTATCCATAGAAACACCCTTGAACCTATTACGAACATCTGGAAATCTGGTGTTATGACAGCACATACATTACACAGGTAAACGTTATCTGTTGACCACCTAGAAGAAATACAGAAATTACGGGCAGCTGTGTAAAATGTATTATCACCTGTAATTATAATACAGTACCAACGCCATGAAAGTGAATTCTTAGATTACCAGGTGTCTACAAGCCATAGTACTATCGATAACAGTGGTATGGGGACTGGATATACAGGACATTATCTAATTCTAGAACTGTAAAGTGTCGGCCCTTTTCTGCCGAGCTCTCCAAGGCGTCTTGCTGCAGAGAGTGCCACTGCTTGCCGTCGGTGGTTCGCGTCCTCCCTCGGGTATGGGTATATTTTGTTGTTCTTAGCATAAGTTAGTTTAAGTATTTTGTAAGCCTAGGGACTGATGACCGACGTAGTTAAGTCCCTTAGATTTACAAACATTAGGACATATTTAGCCGGTTCTCTTGTACATACGATGGCTGCAAATAGGAAGTTTCATCAGTGTTAGTAATAACAAAACCTATAGTGCCAGATGAATAAAACAAATAATGAAGTCCAAGAGACTTGTTTTTAAGCGTGAAGTTCCCTGAGGAAATGAAAGAGGGCGTAATGACCACACTGAAAGAAACTGTAGCTGGTGCGGTGTAGTGTATGAAATTATTTTAGGTTGCGAAGTTAAACGGCTTTAATCTCCAAAGACGAATGCGTCGAAAATTTTTGCAGTTCGAAGGTGTGTGACGGAGCGGGTCTCGAACGTGGGAACACTGCGTTTCGCGGAAAGCGGCTCTACCGACTTCCCCTGCCTCCCTCCAGAAATATCTCATATGACAACTTGTCACGCTATATTACTCTTCTGCGCTCGCGTAACGAGTAATACTCCACTTCAACGCAAATGAAATGAACGTTTGACCTTAGTGCTCATATAACAACCAGTTCCACTCTGTAACAAAAGGAAAAAATCCTTTTCAAAATACAAACATGATACTTCTTCTGAAGCGAGGTTCCTCTTTCATAACAAAAAACACCACCATTTCTAAATGTCAAGACGTCTGTCTTCTGAGATGAATATTTCTCCACTTCTGAGATAAAAATTGCTCCTCTTCTAAAATAAACCCGGCTCCTTTTATTTGTCTAAAATAAAACAACGCTTCTTTTCTTACACAAAGAAGCCGATACTTCTAACACACGCCGGCCGAGGTGGCCGAGGGGACTGAGGCGCTCCAGTCACGGTCTGCACGGCCACTACGGTCGGGGGCTCGAAACCCCCCTCGGGCATGGATATTTGTGCCGTCCTTAGTGTTAGCTAGTTCATAAGTAGTTTGTAAGTTTAGGGACTGATGACCCCGTATTTAAGTCCCATAAGCTTAACAAACATTTGAACTTCTAACACAAACAAGGCTCCCTTTTTTAGAACAGTCGAGAATTCTCTTTTAAGACTATTATACAGGGTGTTTCACTAAGTGTGTTTGCCTCTGTAACTTATAAAATAATAGGTGACGGGAAATATTAATGCGGTAGGTAAACACAGGAAATGTTACACTTTCTGCGGAGGTATGAACATAGTTTATTGTATCATTTTCCAAAGAGTTACAGCACAAAGATATAATTTTTTTAAATGGAAGAATAGTTTTTTCTATCGTGCACTGGATTCGTTGAAACCAGCTGCGTCCAAATCAATTTAAACTACATTCCTATCACTGTTAGTTTGGGAGCTACAACCCTTCAAAGTTTCAGGGGCAGATACCACAAACGCTGCGCATTATGCAATGCGCCTTCTAAATGTGGTGCGGCCGAGTTGTAACATCGCCGGTGTCACGAAGCGAGAAGCTTCCTCGATGCGCTGTTAGACTACCGACTGTCGCCGGACATGGCCGTATATCCGACAGTTGGAGCCACACAAACAACCGGGGCTGAATATACCACAGTTACTGACATCGGATGACGATGGCATACACGAACAACGAGTACGTTGACATGTTGCTGATGCTCGGCGAGTGCCGACACGATGCCACTGAAGCAGCCACAGTGTATGCCGTGAGATATCCTAGGCGAAGAGCCCCGGCAGCCATTACGTTCTTACGTGCCGAACAACGACTCCGGCAAACAGGCAGCTTGGTAATGCGCCGCAGTAACAGACGAAGGCCTGCAAGAAGTGAGGAGACGGAAGTGTTTGTTTTAGCTGCACTACACCACGATCCTCATGTCAGCTTACGAGCCGTTGCTGCAGTCGCTGGTGTCAGTCTCATATCTGTGTGGCGTATAGTACGCGGCCACAGGTTTCACCCGTACCGCCTGTCACTGACCCAGGAGCTGCATGTGAACGATTTCCGTGCAAGAGTGACATTCTGTGAGTGGACCATGCGTAATTTCACGCTGGAGCCTTTACAAAGTGTTATGTTCTCTGATGAGTCCACGTTCACAAATGATGGTGCAGTGAATCGCCATAACATGCACTACTTGGCCGCAGACAATCCTCGGTGGGTACGACCTGTCGACCGTCAACGTAGGTGGTCTATTAACGTGTGGTGTGGAATCCTTGGGGATGAAATCAACGGTCCACACTACTTCCCAGGTACACTGACAGGTGAGTTATATCGCGCTTTTATAGCCGACAGTTTCGGTGGTCGTCTTGAACATGTGTGTCTACACACGAAAGTCCATATGTGGATGCAGCACGATGGTCACCCAGCCCATTCTGCGCGTGCTGTTGTGGAAGAACTAAACAATAGGTTTGCAGGAAGAAGGTTGGGGTGCCATGGTCCTCATTTACGGCCCACAAGGTCGCCCGATTTAACACCAGTAGATTTCTTTTTGTGGAGATATCTAAAGGATCGTGTTTATGTCACTGAGCCCACATCCCCAGATGATCTAAAACGGCGCATCGATGACGCATGTCGCTCCGTCACACCGGCGATTGTACATCTCGTCCGCAGATCCTTTCGACGGCGCATTGCATTATGCATTGAGGAACATGGACACACATTTGAACATCTCATGTAAATCAACTTTTCACCTCCATAACAACCATCACCCACCACACAGCCATGAATTATGTACAGCGTGTGGTATCTGCCCCTGAAACTTTGAAGGGTTGTAGCTCCCAAACTAACAGTGATAGGAAAGTAGTTTAAATTGATTTGGACGCAGCTGGTTTCAACGATTCCAATGCACGATAGAAAAAACTATTGTTCCATTAAAAAAATTATATGTTTGTGCTGTAAGTCTGTGGAAAATGATACAATAAACTATGTTCATAGCCCCGCAGAAAGTGTAAAATTTCTTGTGTTGACCTACCGCATTAAAATTTCCCGTCACCTATTATTTCATAAGTTACAGAGGCAAGCACACTTAGTGAAACACCCTGTATATCTAAAATAGATAATTATTGATACAGGAGATGAAATTCCAATTTCCTATTTTCAGTTATGTTCATCTCAAAATGTTCAAATGTTTGTATAGTCTATGGGATTTAACTACGGGGTTACCAGTCCCTAAACTTACAAACTACTTATGAACTATTTACGAACTAGGACGGCATAAATATCCATGCCCGAGGGGGGATTCGAACCCCCGACCATAGTGGTGTTCATCTAGTAAATGAATATTTATCCGTTAATGTGTTTCTACGATATTGCACCATGGCAAGAAAAATAAACGATGCCTGATTACCATTTTAATCTGTAAAAATAAAAACTGTTGAACAGAAAGTATTTCGTGATTCTTCAGTTTCTCCCGGCGTATTTGATAATCAAAATATCCACGGGTGTACTGCCGGTCTATAGTGTCCAACGTGCCCGTTGGACACTATAGACTGGCAGTACACCCGTGGATATTTTGATTAGAAAGTATTTCAATTAGTGGTAGCTGTTTTTATATATTATTTTAATAAATTCACAGAACGCTCAAATAGTCAGTTACTCACAAAATAACTCGTCACTGAACGGTCAGCTTCCGGCCGCAGTGCCCGAGCGGTCTGCGGCGCGCCAGTCACGTTCTGCACAGCCACTACGGTCAGGGGTTCGAATCCCCCCTCAGGCATGCATATTTGTGCCGTCCTTAGTATTAGCTAGTTCATAAGTAGTTTGTAGGTTTAGGGAGTGATGACCCCGTAGTTAAGTCCCATAAGCTCTACAAAAATTTGAACATTTGAACGGTCAGCTGTTTACTCGTAAGTAGCGACATTCCGCTACGATAGCGAATAAAGATAGTTTCGTCTGATGCATAATGGAACTTTATTCATACTGATATGAGCTCGGCATGAAATAAGGTGGATTTGAACGGCAACTAAGCAGCAATGTGCTCGCAATGAAATTGGCATCCCGTTGTTACTTATCTCGCGATTAGTCAGGATGAAGAAGAATATAGTTCCTGGTTTCTGCGCCCCTAAGTGGCAGGTGGTATCATTATTGATGGACGAATCTGACTTTTTGATAGTCGTATAGTGGCAGCATAAATCGGTCCCATATTATGACCACCATCTAAGCCGAAATAGATTGCGGGTCATTACGGCGCCACGGAATAAATTGTGAGAACGTTTTAATGCATATCGCCGTGTATCAGAGGCTGGATACACACAAGACAGAATGGTAATGACGGTGGCAGCACGGGAGTAGCCGCGTGGTCTAAGGCATCATGCTATGGACTGGGCGGCCGCTCCCGACGGAGGTTCAAGTCATCTCTGCGGCATGGGTGTGTGTTGTCTTTAGTGTAATTTAGTTTAAATAGTTTGTAAGTCTAGGGACTGATTACCATAGCAGTTTGGTCCAATGGATTTACAAACATTAGAACATTTGATGAGGTAATAACAGTCGTTCTTTCATGGTATCAACCGTGATTAGCCGTGATTGGCATGGAAGCAGTGGGGCCAAATCAACTCGCTACAGTTTTCCTGAGACCACTCCATCATACAGCTGACCTAATGATTTGCCGCATCAGTATGTTGAAAAATGCCACTGCCGTTGGGAACATGATCGTCATTAATATGGTAAAAGTGAAATTGAAATGAAATGTTTGTAATTCTATGGGACCAAACTACGTTGGTCCCTAGTTTTACAAACTACTTAAACTAAGTTAAACTAACCTAATGACAACACACGCATCCATGCCCGAGCCCCGAGGGAGGATTCGAACCTCCGACGCGGGAGGCCGCACGATCCGTAACGTGGTGTTCCACACCTCTCGGCTACTCCCGCGCGGCCGGTAAAAGTGATTTGTAACTAGTATACGATACTTGTTGACCGTTGTGATACCTTGCACGAGCTCCACTGAACCAATTTCCGTCTCTAATGACCACAGTATCGAGGGTACGTTAAATACTAATCTTCCTTATCTTCTTCTGCGCCCACGGATGGCCATGAGAATGTTCCCCAGAGCAAGATTGAGTCGTTACCAGATTGTCTCTTTCGCGCAGTACAGGGGGCAAGGAATTGTTACGACCAGAGGTAGCGGCGTGGCGAAGAGGCAGTGCGTCCTTGTCCTGGGGTCGAATCGATGACCTTCGGGCTGCCAGTCTTCGAATGGCAGAACCTTTGAAGGAGACTACAGGTGACCTTCATGACCAGACCACATCCTAGCGTCCTGGTCAGTTATCCTGGGTGACTCGTTCCTGATCTCCTTTCCGAACGCTGTTAGAGGCGACCAGATTGCTCCATTTTCTATCTTCAACTCCAACTGTCACTGCCATTGGCTGATGATGACTCAAACTCCAACTTCTGCTATTGTTGCTGCTGCTGCTAACACCACTACTAACTATATATCCCCCTCTCTATCACTCTGGCGGCGTCTCCTTGACTGTGCTATTTATTTAATGGGCCAGGCTGGAGGTGAACGCCTTTGGGGTCGTTGTCTTCTGCTGCCACGCTGTACAGTTTCTAGAAAGATCGATCGTCACGTTTCTCTGGAGGTCAAAACATGAAGTTATTGGCTTCTGGTCACGTTGCTTCCAGAAGTAAGAGCTGGTCACGCTTGACAGTCTGTGCTTTCACATGAGGTGGTCGGTCGATGGCCTGATCGCTGAATCAACGGCTTCCGTTTGTTGAGAGACCGATGTACTCCTTGTCGCGTTCTGTCACACATGAATAGCCGGTGAGACCGTGGCCTGCAGAATCTGCAGGTTAGCTGGTCGACGCACTGTCGGAATGCAGTCGCAGTTTTTTGCTCGCCTGTGCTTCATCTACATCTACATAGATACTCTGCAAATCACATTAAAGTGCCTGGCAGAGGGTTCATTAACCACTTTCATAACTTTTATCTACCGTTCCATTCTCTAATAGCGCGCAGGAAGAAAGAACACCTAAATCGTTCCGTTTTCGATCTGATTTCTCTTATTTTATTGGGATGGTCATGTCTCCCTAAGTAAGTGGGTGCTAGCAAAATATTTTCACATTCAGAAGTAAAAGTCGGTGATTGAAACTTCGCAAACAGGTCACGCCGCAATGAATAACGTCTTTCTCTTAATGATTTCCACCCCAATTCGTGCAACATTTCCGTGACGCTTTCCCCCCCGTAACGTGATAAAACATAACGAGTTGCCCTTCTCTGAACCTTCTCAATATCTTCCGTCAGTCCCACCTAGTGTGGGTCCCACAAGGGGCAACAGTACTCCAGGAGAGGACGCACAAGTGTGATGTAGGCAGTCTCTTTGGTGGAGGTGGTGCATCTTCAAAGCGTTCTGCCAATGAAACGTAACCTTTGGTTCGCCTTCCCCACAATATTTTCTGTGTGTTATCTCCAGTCAAAGTTGTTCGTAATTGTAACTCCTAGGTATTTGGTAGAATCTACGACCTGAAGGTTTGACTGATTTATCGCGTAATTGATGTTCAGCGGATTTCTTTTAGTGGTCATGTGTATTACTTCACACTTTTCTATATTTAGTGTCAATTGCCAATTTTGGCACCATGTAGAAATTTTGTCTAAATCGCTTTGCAGTTGCTTTTGATCCTCAATTGACTTCACTAACCGATAAACGACAGCATCACCCGCGAACAGTCTAAGGGAGCTATTGAGATTGTGTCCTAAATCGTTTATAAACACGAGGAAGAGTAATGGACCTATAACGCTTCCCTGTGGAACGCCAGATATCACTTCTGTTTTATTCGATGACTTACCGTCAATTACAACGAACTGTGTTCTTTCTGATAGGAAATCGTGAATCCAATCGCACAATTGGGGAGATATTCCATAAGCATGCAATTTCATAAGAAGCCGTTTTGAGGATATCCTCATGGATGTGGATGAAAAGGTATGAAAACTCTTAACAAACAAACGGGTTAAAAGTTGAATATGACGCTTTTGGATAACGTAATGCGACATCTTGGCATGCGTCGTCGCCTCCACCTACAAAGTTCAAAGCTGTGCCCTCAGCAGGCAAGGTGATGCTCGTCACATTCCTGGAGAAACCATTAACAGTGACGTGTACTGTGAGACACTCCGTAATCTAAGCAACTCCATCAAGACCAAACGGCCTGGGCTGTTCACAGAGGGAGTGATTCTGCTCCATGGTAACGACTCCAGAGTCACACAAAGTGCACTGGCCAAGTACATGTGGGACCAGCTGGAGCATCAGCCCGGACATGTCGCTCTGTCACTTTCATTGTTTGGTCCGCTAAAAACACATGTAAGAGAGAAGCACTTCAACTCGGATGACGATATGAAAGGCACAGTGGACTGGCACTCGTCACAGCCACAAGACGGCCCTCTATATTTCTTCAAATATGTTCATCTGTTTGTAATCGCAGGGACTTAAGTACATCGGTCATCGTTTCCTAGGCTTAAAACCTACTTAACTAATGAAACTTTCACTCTGCAGCGGAGTGTTCGCTGATATGAAACTTCCTGGGAAGTTAAAATTGTGTGCCCAAACCGGGACTCGAACCTAGGACCTTTGTCTTTCGCGTGCAAAAGTTCAGGTTCGCTTCCCGGTTCCGGCACACAATTTTAACTTGCCAGGAAGTAACTTACAGTAACATAAGCTAAGGACAACACAAACACAAATGCCCGAGGGAGGACTCGAAGTCCCGACGGCGAACAGACGCGCACTGCAGAAAGGCGCCTTAGAGCACACGGCTATTCTGCCGCGGCTCTAAACTTCTTCAACGGTGCTTCTCTAAAAGAACATCGCCTCTCCTCCAGCAACTCCCAGTTGAGTTCCCGAAGCATTTCGGTAACACTCGCGCATTGATGGAATCTATCAGTTACAAACCTCGCCGCCCGCCTCTTCGACCTCTTAAACAGTGGGATAGTTGTGCTCAAATGTTCAAATGTTTATATAGCTTAAGGGACTTAACAGCGTGGTCATCAGTCCCTAAACTTACAAACTACTTATGAACTACTTACGAACTAGGACGGCACAAATATGCATGCCCGAGGGGTCTTCGAACCCCCGACCGTAGTGGCCGTGCAGACCGTGACTGGAGCGCCTCAGTCCCCTCGGCCACTAGTTGTGCTTAGGCCTCTGGTGATTAGTTCTGAATAATGACTTCAATTATACCCACAGTGTCGTTTCGTACCTTTTCATTTGAACACTCCTCGTATATAGGCTAAAATAATGATATTAATAGTATGAACACATACAATACATGGAAATAAAGTAAGTGCTTTTCAGTCGTTGTGTAGATCGTTTTTGTTCCTAGAACTCTATGTATGAACTGCGCTGTTTGTTGGAAAAAGGAATATATTATTAATATTCACGGAATGTATGACATAGACTGCGAATGGGCAAATTTGAAAATGTATTCCCAGCCGGATTCGAAACCGGGTCTCCTGCTTTCTAGGTAGTTGCACTACTGGGGACACAGCGATCAGCACAGCTGCACGGAATTACTCAAGTACGCCTCCCGATAGATACAAATTCTCAACTTTACCCTGTCCACTAGAACTCAAACTCGTAGTCACTTTGTACTAATTCCCGTAAGAGTAAGGGTCTAGAAGTGCCTCCGCACTGAAGAAAGGATTAATGCCCGTCATCGGCAAATTGTATAAGTTATATATACAGGGTGTCCCAGCTATCTTGTCCACACACAATATCTCTGGAACAATAACAGCTATTGGAAAACGACTTTCACCGGTATCAATGTACGGCTGGGGCCCATGAGTGTACGTATTTGGAAACATTCTAAAACGAAAGCAAATGTGTTTTCTAACACAAACGTATGTTTTTTTTAAATAGACACCCTATATTTTTTCTTCAGCAATCCATAGCATGACAAATCACATAAACAATGGCGTTGATTGCAACGCAATATTCCAATTACATCCCGAGATATTGCGACGCGTAGTTGACGCTTGAAATAAGGGAAACGCGCGGCTAGCGCACGTCCTGAGCAGCATGGGATTCACGCCTGAGTCTCAGGACGTGCGCTAGCCGCGCGTTTCCCTTATTTCAAGCGTCAACTTCGCGTAGCAATATCTCGGGATGTAATTGGAATATTGCGATGCAATCAACGCCATTGTTTATGTGATTTGTCATGCTATGGATTGCTGAAGAAAAAATATAGGGTGTCCATTTAAAAAAAAAAAACATAAGTTTGTGTTAAAAAACACATTTGCTTTCGTTTTAGAATTTTTCCAAATATGTACATTCATGGGCCCCAGCCGTGCATTGTTACCGGTGAAAGACGTTTTCCAATAGCTGTTATTGTTCCAGAGATATTTCGGGTGGACAAGGTAGCTGTGACACCCGGTATATATGTGGTGTCTGTTCTTTCGGACATGTCTGAAAGAAGAGAAACCACTTATACGAGGCGTGTTTTTTTAATTAAGTACCGTTTTGAAATTTTAAAAAAAGTCGTGCTAAGATATCTCAATAATTTTATGCGCACTGGGTACCTACATCTGTTGTCTACGCACTGACGCCATTACAGTATGATTCTTTCTTGTTTACGTTGTGCACTGAGTGTTTAAGATGCTTCCGATAATCGTGAGTCCCGCCGACTGTGAAGTACGGGCTGTTATAAGATTTCTTAGTGCTAAAGGCCTAAAAGCAATCGATATTCATCGTGAGATCTGTGCAGTTTACGGAGAAAACACTATGAGTGTTGGAATGGTAAGAAAGTGGGTGAGAGCATTTAAAGATGACCGCACAAACGTGCATCATGAACAACGGAGTGGGTGTCCTCCGGTCGTTAATGAATGTTTGGTACAGAAAGTGGACAATAAGGTGAGAGAAACCCACGCCTTACGTTTTCCTCCTTGCGGGATGACTTTTCTAATGTTTCTCGTAGTTTTGTACGGCATTGTGACCGAGCAAGGCGATGACAAGTCAAAACAGTTGTGATGCAGTGGTTAACAAGTCTGGCAGCAGACTTCTATGAGGTGGGTATTCAAAAACTGGTACAACGCTATGGCAAGCGCCTCAATATGGACGGAAATTATACAGAAAACTAGATTAAGGTACAGGATTTCATGTAAAAATAAAATTATTGAGATATCTTAGCACGTCTTTTTTTAATTTCAAGACGGTACTTACTTAAAAATCACCTCGTATGTAATGAATATACAGGGTGTTATAAAAAGGTACGGCCAAACTTTCAGGAAACATTCCTCACACACAAAGTAAGAAAATATGTTATGTGGACACGTGTCCGGAAACGCTTAGTTTCCATGTTAGAGTTCATTTTAGTATTTCTCTTTAATTCGTGCAGACAATTGTCAAAATACCCAATTGTTTCGTTAGTATGTACTGTACTTCCTCGATTCACCGCCAGTTGGCCCAATTGAAGGAAGGTAATGTTGACTTCAGTGCTTGTGTTGACATGCGACTCATTGCTCTACAGTACTATCATCAAGCACATCAGTACGTAGCATCAACTGGTTAGTGTTCATCACGAACGTGGTTTTGCAGTCAGAGCAATATTTACAAATGCGGAGTTGGCAGATGCCCATTTGATGTATGGATTAGCACGGGGTAATAGCCGTGGCGCGGTACGTTTGTATCGAGACAGATTTCCAGAACGAAGGTGTCCCGACTGGAGCACGTTATCATGATTTCATACGGGATACTCTATCTGTGCTGCTAGAACATGTGCCTTTACAAGTACGACACAACATGTGGATCATGCACGATGGAGTCCCTGGACATTTCAGTCGACGTGTTCGTACGCTTCTCAACAACAGATTCGGTGACAGATGGATTGGTATAGGCGGACCAATTCCATGGCATCCACGCTCTCCTGACCTCAACCCTTTTGACTTTCATTTATGGGGGCATTGGAAAGCTGTTGTCTACGCAACCCCAGTACCAAATGTAGAGACTCTTTGTGCTCGTATTGTGGACGGCTGTGATACAATACGCCATTCCCAGGGCTGCATCGGCGCATCACGGATTCCTTGCGACGGAGGGTGGATGCATGTATCCTCGCTAACGGAGGACATTTTGAACATTTTCTGTAACAAAGTGAAGTCATGCTGGTACTTTCTGTTGCTGCGTGTTTCTATTCCATGATTAATGTGATTTGAAGAGAAGTAATAAAATGAGCTCTAACAAGGAAATTAAGCGTTTCTGGACACATGTCCACATAAAATATTTCCTTTCTTTGTGTGTGAGGAATGTTTCCTGAAAGTTTGCCCGTACCTTTTTGTAACACCCTGTATAATTTACGACAAAGTTCATTAAGGAATAAATATACTGAGAAGCAGTAGTTACTATATCCAGAGAGGCGGTACACACTTTTTGTGACGGAGAGAAGAGGTGGGGACAGAAAGGACATTTGGCCACCTTCTGCCACTAACTTTGCAAAATTTAGAAAATGCGCAGATCCCGTGAATATGCGGAATAACGTCAGAGAAAAGAAGAGAAGGTTAGGTTATTACAGTTTACGGAACAATCTGCAGTTGAGGAAAAGTCTTTACTTTGAAACCGATAACCCGAAGTGGGAAATCCGGGTTCGAATCCCAATCCAGCACAAATTTTCAACTTCGCAATTGAATTATTTCAATTTACTGTCAAGTAGAAATCTTCGAATATTTAAAATTCGTAAATTTACGTCTGCCGATGTCGCCCAATCGCGTCTATTCATTCGGAAACGTAGGAAAGGACAGACAGAATACGTATAAAGTTGAAAATGCGAGGGACTCACCAGTCTTGTAGACAATCCGGAGCGAGCGCCAGACGAAGTCGCAGGTGCCGGAAGCCTCCATATTAGCGTCCTTGAGCTGGTAGACGACGGAGCCGTAGTCCGTGAGCGCCATGCCAGTGTCAGTGCTCAGCTTGCGGCGCTCGCACAGCTGGCGCCGGTCGTCTGCCGACACCTGCGCACGCGTGCCCAGTCATCAAACTGCGGCCGTACCACTACCTACACTAACTTACGCTAACAACAACACACACACACACACACACACACACACACACACACACTCACACTCGAGGCAGGACTCGAACCTCTGACGGGGAGCGGCCGAGCGATCCGTGGCAAAGCGCCTTAGACCGCACGGCTATTGCCGCGCGCTACTACATCTACATACATACTCCGCACTCCACCTTAAAGCCTAGTTTACACGACGACACTAGGTTTCATGAAACTGCGCCACTGGCCAGTGCGCATGCGCGGCAGGCGTTCGCGCAACTCGTTGGCGAAACTAATCAGTTTCGACACCTTCCAACTTTGGCGAAACTGATTGCGCATGTTTTTAGGTTAGGTGATAACCAATACAGAACAAAACACAACATAAAGGGAGGAAAGGAAGAAATAATACCGTTTTTGAACATATATGCGATGCATAGGTGTTTGTCCCATTTTAACGATGAAAATTTCAGGAATAAGCAGCGGCGTGTTAGTGCTCTTGAAGCAATTATCCGTGAATTAAATATTGATGGGCTGAAGATTAGTGAATTGCAGACTTAAGTACATTCAATTCCAAATAGCTATACAAACGATGGTAATTGTGGATTTGAGAACACGGTACAGGTATTGGAGAGATATCTGTTTGACAAGAAACATAATGCAATTTGTAATTTCAGTTCTGGTGACAATTCTTCATGCATAACAGTATCTTGTTTCTTTATTGCAATACTAACTCTGTTTAAAAGGAACGTAAACTGCTCTGGTGACATTCTGAGTTGATTAAAATAACTTATAGAGTCTTCAATCACAACTTTTTTCAACAACCGATCTGACGTCTTTTTTTAATCCAGTTACAAACCCAAACACGTTTATTAGTTTTTTATGTTTAGTCTTATGCAGCGACTTCACACAGAGAAGAAATAGCTCCGCCACAACTTTTACAGCTACCAAAACTTTCATTCTACGGCGACTACGGCACTCACAAAACAACGAAACTGACGTGTGTAGTATTGGCGCCGTGTCTACAGACAGCACGAAACCACTTGCGCGCCACTCATTTCATGAAACGAGTGTCGCAACCTGGTGTCGTCGTGTAGACTAGCCTTAAGGTGCGTGGCGGAGGGTTCACTGTACCACTACTAGGCATTTCCTTTCCTATTCCAGTCCCCAATAGAACGAGGAAAAAAAGAATGCCTCTATGCCTCCGTACGAGCTCTAATTTCTCTTATCTTGTCTTTGTGATCACTACGCGAAATGTAAGTAGGCGGCAGCAAGATCGTACTACACTCATCTTCAAATTCCGACCCTCTAAATTTCCTCAACAGAAATTCACTAAAAGAACGTCGTCTTTCCTCCAGCGATCCCCGATTGAGTTGCCGGAGCATTTCCGTGACACTCGCGCATTGGTCGAACCTACCAGTAACAAACCTAGCTGCTCGCCTCTGAACTGCTTCTATGTCTTCCTTTAAATTGATCTGCTGCGGGTCACAAACACTTAAGCAATAAATTGTTCAAATGTTTGTATAGCTTATGGGACTTAACTACGAGGTCATCAGTCCCTAAACTTACAAACTACTTATGAACTAGCTAACACTAAGGACGGCACAATTATCCATGCCCGAGGGGGGATTCGAACTCCCGACCGTAGTGGCCGTGCAGACCGTGACTGACGCGCCGCAGTCCCCTCGGCTACCGCGGCCGGCTACTTGAGCAATACTCAAGACGTGGCCGTACAAGCGTTTTACACGCGGTCTCCTTTACAGATGAAGTACATCGTCCCAAAATTCTCCCAATAAACCGAAGTCGGCTGTCCGCATTACTCACAACTATCCTTACATGCTCGTTCCATTTCATATCGCTCTGCAATGTTACGCCTAGATATTTGAACGACGCGACAGCATCAATAAGCTCACTACTAATGCTGTATTCGAACATTATGGGATTGTTTTTCCTACTCATGCGCATCACCTTATATTTTTCTACATTGAGAGTTAGCTGCCATTACCGAAGGAGGTGTAGTGGAATGGATAGGTCAGGAAAGCTCAGTGACTTCTGACGTGCACTGACCATCGGAATTCAGAGTTATAGGAGAGCCATCTAGAACATTTTAGATTCTTGCAAAACTATCGAAGCCAGCAGTTAATGTGACCATGAAGATGAACACGCGAAGGAACAACTACAGCAAAACCGACAGGCAGACCTCATATACTGACTGCTAGGTTTTGTCGAGCTTTGCGGATTGTGCTCGTGAGAAATCGCATCAAATAAGCGGAGGCAATAACTCTCGAAATACCCATCAGTTGAGCTAACAAGGTTACTGTGTGTGAGGAGTTGAAAAGACTGGGTTCCATTGTCGACCAACTCCTCATTAGACACATATTTCTGTAGTAATTGCTTAGCGACGCTTGATGTGCTATGAAGAACATCACTGGACAGTGTATGATTGGAAACCAATCATTCTAAGTCATGATTCATGTTGCGTCCCATAGCAGCCCGGTGGATACCTGGGCAACGTTACCATCTATCATGTGAGAGCCACCAGAGGAGCAAGGAATGGTATTTCGAAACGGGGATGTCTTCAGGGGTTAGGACGTGGTCTACATACGGCGGGTTAAAAAAATAATAAAAATCACTAATCGTGGAATAATAGGAAGACATGGACAGTATTTTGTACCACTAACAATACACAAACAGTTCTGAGATGATGATCGTAACAGAATGACAATACAACCTGCCATAAAGCATAATCTGAAAAGCAATCATTGCTGGACAGTAACGAAATGGAATGGCTTACCCAGAATCCCGATCTGAACTGAAGACTTTTCGTATGTTAATAGAAACTTCAGCATTGGTCTTTGTGTTAGAAATATTTATTCATAAATATTGCATATCGATTTCGGTCGATAATTGACGATCTTCAGTGTAGTATTCATGTCCTGAGGACGCATGTACCACAGAAAATAGTACAGTTAACGTGCAAAAATTACTAGACGCACTCAAATTACACAAGACTGAGACTGACTAGTAATTTGTCACTTTCACTGTAACATTTTCTGTATTGTACGTGAGTCACCCAGACTTGTATAATGCACTGAAAATATGCAATATTTATGAATAAATATTTCTACCATAACGACCGGTACTGAAATTTCTATCAACATTTCTACTGGTGTGGTGGCCGTGGTGCTCATGATTCCTAAAGTAGTCTTCGGTATGACTTTTAAAGCGAACTTCGCTCCAGACGGCAGCATCCAAAATCAAAATCTTCTTGGGGTTTTGTTTCTTGAATATGTATGAAATTGTCTCCAACAGAGATCAAATCGTTATACAGGCCAAGGCTAAACATATTCAATGCTGCTTTCTCAAAATAGGTATCCTGATAAATTTCATCGGATGGTGTATAAAAGGACAAGTGTGAGATGTTCGGAGTGCCGAGCCTACGTCTTTTGACGACCTATGCATATCATGCGTTGAGCGCTTCAGCCCACCTCCACCACCTTCCAAAATCACTGCAGTTTTACCAAATAAGACCCAATGAAGCATAGAGGAGCAGAAAAACAATAAAAAACTGACAAAATACATAGCCTTTAGGAACAATGATCCTGATTGGCTCTCGGAAATAATGTGAATGTACAGTTGACGCATTCCCAGCAATTTGATTTGTTCGTCTAGGCCAGTAGACAGCTTAAATAAATTCTTATGCAATTCTGTTCTGGATATTTCCGTACAAGATTATTAGAGAATTTTGTTGAGAAGTCACTCGAAGAAACTTGAATGTCCGCAACCCATGT
Source organism: Locusta migratoria (assembly GCA_026315105.1). NCBI lineage: Eukaryota > Metazoa > Arthropoda > Insecta > Orthoptera > Acrididae > Locusta > Locusta migratoria. The sequence goes on along the minus strand of CM048755.1, from coordinate 73,602,828 downwards.
TTGATAAGTGTAGTTCAAATCGACTACTTATTTATTCATTTATTAGTTATACAGTACTATTGCACTTCTCGACGGGAGTTAAATAAGGGCGTGTGCATAACATAACTCCTTAAGGTTCTGTATCGCCGCGGTGGAGTAGCCGAGCGGTCTAAAGCGTCTCGCTGCGGAGCGTGCGGTTGCTCGCCGTGGAGATTCGAGTCCTCCCTGGGGCATGGGTGTGTGTGTTTGTCCTTAGGTTAGTTTACCTAGGTTTAAGTAGTTTGTAAGCTACGGACTGATGACCACGCAGTTTGGTCCGATATATTTACAAACATTTGAACATTTTTGGTTCTGTATCCTTAGTCAACAAACAGGTTTTTTCCTTCCGAAGAGTGCCGGCCGCGGTGGCCGAGGAGACTGAGGCGCTCCAGTCACGGTCTGCACGGCCACTACGGTCGGGGGTTCGAATCCCCCCTCCGGCATGGATATTTGTGCCGTCCTTAGTCTTAGTTAGTTCATAAGTAGTTTGTAAGTTTAGGGACTGATGACCCCGTAGTTAAGTCCCATAGCCTTTACAAACATTTGAACATTTTTCCTTCCGAAGAAATTTAACATGTTCAAAAATTCAAATGTTTGTAATCCTATGGGGCCAAATTACGTTGGTCATCAGTCCCTAGTCTTACAAACAATTTAAACAATGTTAAATTAACCTAAGGACTACCATACACATCCATTCCCGAGGGAGGATTCGAACCTCCGACTCGAGAGGCAATGTAGCTAAGCTTTTAATACACAAAACGAAAACAGGAACATCAATGTTACTTTTTGTCGATAAAGACAAAATTGCGGTGCTTAATTCTGTCACTTATGTAAGCTTCATAAAATACTTCTGTCATTGAGGTAAAATACAGAAGAAAATTAACAGGGCTATTATTGGTTCTTTGGCGTACCAAGTAACTAACAATGGCATCGATTGATTCTTTTGTGCACTAAGCGATATTCAACGCATCACTAAGGTCAGTATCCAATTAATATGCTCAGCAGACTCCTAAAACTTTAAATAATGATATCTTTTTCCTCTGTGTTAAAACAGATTATATGTTCTCCCAGCTAATCTCAGTTTACCTTTGGAAACATAATGACAAATTCGTCTAGTAGTTTTAGTGATCGTCCTGTTTACAGACACGAAGGACTTAATAGTTTAATTACTAGTACGTATCAGGTTCATTATTAAATAAATTAAATACAATATTTTGTACGTTTCACTACGAATATTTGCTAACATTAGTTAAGTGTATTGTTGTTTGGGTGTAAAAACTTGACAACAATCACTGGCTGGACGGAACTCGTTTCATACTGGTGTGATAAAACCCAAGTGAAGACACTTCTGATATCAAATGAAGACACCTTTTGAAGAGTTCTATTACTGCTTTGTTAAAGAATGAACACTTAAAAATGTAAATGCTTTGCCCTATTATAAGGATGGCATGCTCTAACTATACGGGAACATTTTATTTTCTGGACAGCATATTTGCAAGGAATCTTATAAACATGTGGGTATGTGGGATCTGTTCATTGGCTCGGGTAAGAGTCGTAAATGAAACAGCATTTACTCAAAATACACTACTGCAATAAAATGACTGGGCGAGTGTCGTCGTCGGCGTGTGGTGGCGATGAGGCGTTTCGCAGCGTCGGCCGTGGATCTCTGATTACGATGGAGGTATATCTCCTTCTTGATCGTCACCTTAACAGCGCTCGCACAGGCCGTGAACCCTGCAGAATTACCTCGTGGCGGTGCCGAGTGGTTTTCCATTCTTCTTCGTCCAAAAGTGTTGTGTTGTGCTTCGACCAGAGGTAGCGGCGCGGTGTGCAGGCGGTGCGTCCTTGCCATGGGGACGAATTGACGGCCTTCGGCCTGCACGTCTTCGACTGCAATACCTTGGAGGGAGATCACAGGTAACTTTCACGACCAGACAGCAACCTATGGTTCCGGTCAGTCACCCTGGGTGAGTACCTCAGTTATTGTTAACCCCCTTCCTGTTACTGGCGACCAGATTCTTTCATTTTCTATCTTCACCCCAAACTGTCACTCGGGGTGGCTGATCGTGACTAAAACTCCAGCAACTGCTGTTGCTACTAATGCTGCTACTGACAATACTATCTGGCGGCGTCTTCCTGGCTGTGGTATTTATTTGATGGGCCTGGCTGGAGGTGAACGACTTCGTGGTAGTTGCCTCTTCTGTCACGTTGTACAGTTTCTAGGAAGATCGAACGCCACGTTGCTTGGAGGTCAATGCACTAGGTTACTGGCTTCTGGTCACGTTTGACAGTCTGTGGTTTCACGTGAGGTGGTCGGTCGATGGCCTGGTAGCTGAAACATCGGCTTCCGCGTGCGGAGAGAGCGATAGGCTCCTTGCCACACGTGAATACTCAGCGGGACAATTTCTGGTACGAGAAGTTCAGAACTCAAATAACAGTCAGCCAAAGCCATTCGACGCAAACCTCAAAAACTCTCGAGAAAATTGCCTTTGAAGTTTTACAAGTGCCCATAAGTACCAATATTAAAATCAGTTGCATCGTCTCCCAGTGTAGCTCAGGTGGTAGCGTTCTGCTGTCCCAACCGTAGAGATGCTGGTTCGAATCCCGCTGTTGCAGGAAATTTGTTTCCTTTTTAAATTCAGTTATATAAAACATTTGGGAACCTCTACTTACATGTGTCGATGGTTGAGAAGCCCTTGAAAGCCATTAGTAGCAATGGAGATGACTTTCCAAAAACAGCGTCGTAGCTCTGCGCAAATGGAAACATCAAAGGCTACCGTCGTCAACTAATAATGAAGCCAATACTGTAAAAATGTAACATATTTCGATTGAAACCTTAATTATTAGCGACCTTTTATAAAATATAGAAAATTACGAATAAATAAGAAAACGTGCATTTTTCGTAAAAATTACCATTAGATATTAAAATTGTGTGAGTATTCGAGCACAACGAACAAATAATAATAATAATGAATCGGCCACGACAGGATTCCAACCACCGACTTTATGGTTGTGAGTCCAGAACTCTACCACCTGAGCCACACCGACAAATCCTGCCATTGACTTAATTAGTGGTACTTACGTGTACTCTCAAATCTTCAAAGTCGATTTTCTTGAGAAATTTTGAGAGTTGCGTCGAATACCTTTGGCTGGTTGTTATTTATGTTCCGAACTCCACGTACCATAAATATTAAGGAAATTTTATAATCCGATACCCATGCGGTCTCCTTGTGAAACACACAATAAACAATTTTTACGAATTCAAAATATTCAACCATCTGGACTGTTACAGGTCATTAAAATAAATTCAAGACCGAAGTTGAAAATTTGTGTTGGAGTGGGAGTAGAAGCCGGCTTTCCCGCTTAGTGCCAGGGAACGCGTCAACCAATTAGGCTTTCAGAAACACTTCACTTGTCGTCCAGAGTCTTAACTAATCGCACCAACCTAATTGGTTAAGGTGACTGCTGGCCCGAAGAGAGAACCCGGCTTCTAATCCCACTCAAGCACAAATTTTCAATATCGGCACTGAATGTATTTCAGTGCCCAGTAACAGTGGAAATGGTTGAATAAATCTAATTCGTAAATTTACGGCTGTTGATGTCTTCCAATGGTGTCTTTCCTATCGGAAATTCAAATGTTTGTAAATCTAACTTCTGGTGTTATCAGACCCTAGACTTACAAACTACTTACACTAACTTAAATTAGCTTTCACTTAAATTAACTTTAACACCTAGCCCCCGAGGGAGGACTCGAACCTCCGACGGCGAGCAACTGCGCTCTCCGTAGCAAGGCGCCTTACAGTGCTTACCCGCTCCGCTGGGGACTTTCGGAAATTTCCGCAAGAACAGGCTTCATATCTAAAATCCCCTCAGCGGGCACACAGTTCTTTCGTGAGAACGAGCATGGCTAGCACAGGGCCCTGAGCTAATGCAGTCTTCCTTCCTTTTTACTTCCCGGATTTCATTTCCTTTCCCCCTCCCCTCCTATCCTATCCTCACTCCTTCCCCTCTCCACCGTGGGACGAGTAACCTTCGCATTTTAGTCTCCCTATCCCATCCAAACAACCCCCAACCCCCCATATCTAAAATGAAATAACGTCTGTTGTCGACTTATACTCTCGTAGTCCACCTCCCATATATATCCGAAGATGAAATTTTGAATTCAAGTTCAATCGCTCTCCTAAAGGGGAACAATCGTGTAAATAAATTATATATACATATATATCGTGGTGATCAGTGAAAGAGAGTCTAAAGTACCATTTGCCATGCACCATACGGTGGTTTTGGATTTTGAGAACCTTCTCAAATTCAAATGCTCAAATGTTTGTAAAGTCTATGGGACTTAACTACGGGGTCATCAGTCCCTAAACTTACAAACTACTTATGAACTAACTATGACTAAGGACGGCACAAATATCCATGCCCGAGGGGGGATTCGAACCCCCGACCGTAGTAGCCGTGCAGACCGTGACTGGAGCGCCTCAGTCTCCTCGGCCGAGAACCTTCTCCAAGGAAATATAGGATCATAAGCCAACTTTTGTGGTAATCGCTACAACGGACTAAGAATCTCTTGTAAGGAACCTTTTGTCATGAACCATGTGAAAAATTACGTAAACAGTGATCTTCTGTGGTGTTAAGAGTCGCCGGCCGCGGTGGCCGAGGGGACTGAGGCGCTTCAGTCACGGTTACACGGCCACTACGGTCGGGGGTTCGAATCCCCCCTCGGGCATGGATATTTGTGCCGTCCTTAGTTGTAGGTAGTTCATAAGTAGTTTGTAAGTTTAGGGTCCGATGACCCCGTAGTTAAGTCCTTTAAGCTTAACAAACATTTGAACATTTGTTAAGAGTCAAGTGTGTAAAATTTCTTCAAAACCGGGAAAAAACTGCAGGTATGTGTCGAAGTTAGTAAGTAAAGTACCTCCCACCATACACCACACGAAATTTTATGTAGACAGTGATCTTGCTTCCGTTCTGATGTTCAAGTGTGAAAAATTTCTTCGAAATCGGAATAAAACTCTATAATGGTCGGGAAGTCTGTACGTAAAGTACCCTCCGCCAGGCTCCAGGCAACATTTTATGTGGGCAGTGATCTTCCTCTTGTTTTGAAGGTCAAGTGTGGAAACTTTAATCAAGATTGGAAGAAGACTGTAGATTTTGTCGAAGGACGAATACTAAGTAAAGTGCGCTTTGCCATGCACTGTTCTAAATCCTTTGTAGACAGTGCTGTTCCTCTTGTTTTGAAGGTCATGTGTGTAAAATTTTGTCACGATCGGAATAAAACTGCAGATTGGCAAAGTCTGTTACAAAGTACCCTCCGCCATTCACCGCACGAATTACGTAGACCGTGACCTCTCTTAGAAGGACAATTATGAAAATTTTTATCAATATCGAAAGAAAACTGTAGATTTTGCCGACGTACTTACGGTAACTAAAGTACCCTTCGCCATACAAGATACGAAAAGTTTTGGGGACAGTGATCTTCCTCATTTTACCACAATCGGGTGAAAGGTGTGGCAGTACATAAAATCCGGAAGTAATCCGAAGTGGTGACATCCATAAATAATCACCAGTTTCAGCTCTTTTGGGTTTTCTGCGTCACCTACCGGACTCAAATGTGAAATAAAGTATCTAGGGTAAACACACACACACACACACACACACACACACACACAAAATTTCATCAAAAGAGGTCAGTAACATACACACGCACAGAAGTTGGAATGAGTAAAAGGAAAATAGTTCTTACGTTTTTACGTACAATTTCTTCAATTTATCTCTTCAACGAATATAAAAAATAATAAAAATAATAAATAAAAAATAAAATTCACATTGGTCCCAGTCGTTCTACAGTTTTGCGCTTACCAACACATTCAGTAATTCATTATTATTCGTAAGATTTCTTGTCATAGTATAATTCTAAAATTATTCTGAAGCCTTTGTATTCTTGTATTACTTAGTTTTTAAAAGCCTACAGTATTTTTGTATTTGTAAGGAACAGTATTTATTTTTGCGACTTCAACGTGTAAATTCGCGCAGTCATTCGTCAAAACATTAGCAATAAATTTTCAAAGTACTCGTAACTAAGTTCCGGAATTTACTGACTTGCAGGAAGTCTGTTGCGCTCAGATTATCTTCGGGACCGAGAGCTGGCTGATTATCGACATTGGAAGCTCTGAAATATTTAGCGAAGCGTGGAATCGGAAAGATAGGTCAGACGAAAAAAGGAGGTGGGGGTAGTTGTTCATTGCAGTCGATAAAAAATATTGTTTGTGCTGATGTCGAAGTTCAGCGTGACTGTGCAGTTATCTGCTCGAGTATGACAGGTTTAGGAGATATCGGATCAGTGGTTGTCGGCCTGGTTCCATCATAACAGTTCTAGAGTCATTTCAACGAAGTCTACGATAAGCTGCGTGAAGATACCTCTACCAAGCAATGTTAGCGGTGGCGACTTTCACCAAGCGAGTATAGACTGTGTATGGTTTGATTGTAGGTAATAGTGACAAGCAGTATTGCTACTTTTGAAAACGTTTTCCTAAAACCGTGTTGATCGACAGCTCTACGCAATAGAAATAAATATAAACAGGCTCGACATTATAAACGGTGTGAGTGTGGAGACAGTAGTGTTTTAATAGCGACAGTTGTTATTGAAGTTAATAAATTAGTCAAGAGGGCTAGGAGCGTTTTTCTACTAGAAAGAGCTGATAAACTACTGTTCATGTCTCACTTAGGCAATGAATAGACGCCATTTAGTTCCAGTACGATGGGCGTACAGGAATTAAGGGCAAAGTTGAAATGCACTGTGGATTAAGGGTTAAGTCACACAGATGTTTTATAATAACATTCGGGAAAAACTGAGGCAGTGAAGACAATTGCACTCTCGATTCAGAAAAAAGCAAAAGAAGCAGGTAAAGATGAGGAGGCATTCGAGCCCCTGTAAAAAGACTTGTGCGTGAATCATAGAACTACTATCACAATTGTCAATACTATAGCAAACGATTTTGCCTTTAAGTTGAAAAATTTGGTCGTATGTAAAATCAATAAGTGGGTCGAACGCCACTATCTAGTCACTTGTTGGTCAGTCTGGGGTGGCAGTAGAAGACAGCAAAAGCAATGCTGAAGTTTTGAATTCCCCGTTTACGAAATCGTTCACAAAGGCATTTCATACATACATATCATCGCTCAGACTTCTGAATGGAGGACATAGTAATAGGCATCCCTCGTGTAGAGACGCAGCTGAGAGAGTTAAAACAAATGTCACCAGGTCCGGATGGAATTTCAATTCGCTTTTAAAAGAGTACTCTGCAGCATTGGCCCTTACTTAGCTTGTATTTGTAGATAATTTTTGATACAGGGCAAAGTCCCAGCAGACTGAAAGAAAGCATATGTATCTCCTGCTTATAAGAAATGTAATAGAACAGGGGGGGGGGGGGGGCGTGGTGGCCGATCGGTCTGCGGCGCGCCAGTAACGTTCTGCACGGCCACTACGGTCGGGGGTTCGAATCCCCCCTCGGGCATGGACATTTGTGCCGTCCTTAGTTGTAAGTAGTTCATAAGTAGTTTGTAAGTTTAGGGACTGATGACCCCGAAGTTATGTCCCATAGACTCTACAAACATTTGAACATTTTTTTTTTCTTTGCAGAATGATATGAAATGCAACGGGCAGCTAAGGACAGCCGCGGTGAAGGCTTATGGTAAACATCGGTTTATTGGGAGACGTTTGGGAGGATGTGGTCCATCGACAAACGAAACCGCTGAGAGAACACTAATGCGACCCATTCTCGAGGTACTCTTCAATTGTTTGGGATCATAACCATATCGGTTTAAAAGAAGACACACACACACACACACACACACACACACACACACACACACACACACACACACACACACATATATATATATATATATATATATATATATATATATATATATATATATAAGAACTTCAGAAGAGGGCTACTAGATATTAGACGACCGGAATTTGAAACATACTGCAGAAAGATTATACTGCCACCAATTTACATTCCGCGTAAGGACCATAAAAGAGATTACGGCTCCCACGGACGCATGAAATCATTCGCTTTTCCCTCACTGTTTGAAAGTGTCAAAGGAAAGAAAATGACTAGTAGTGTATGAGGCGCCCTCCGCCACGCACCGTGTGGTGGCTTGCGGAGTTAAAATGTTCAAATGTTTGTAGAGTCTATGGGACTTAACTACGGGGTCATCAGTCCCTAAACTTACAAACTACTTATGAACTACTTACAACTAAGGACGGCACAAATATCCATGCCCGAGGGGGGATTCGAACCCCCGACCGTAGTGACCGTGCAGACCGTGACTGGAGCGCCTCAGTCTCCTCGGCCACAGCGGCCGGCACTTGCGGAGTTTGTATATACATTGCTGGCCATTAAAATTATTACACCACGAAGATGACGTGCTACAGACACGACACTGAACCGACAGGAAGAAGATGCTGTGATATGCAAATGATTAGCTTTTCAGAGCATTCACACAAGGTTGGGAGCGGTGGCGACACCTACAACGTGCTGACATGAAGAAAGTTTCCAACCGATTTCTCATACACAAACAGCAGTTAACCGGCGTTGCCTGGTGAAACAGTGTTGTGATGCCTCGTGTAAGGAGGAGAAATGGGTACCATCACGTTTCCGACTTTGATAAAGGTCGGATTGTAGCGTATCGCGATTGCGGTTTATCGTATCGCGACATCGCAACTCGCGTTGGTCGCGTTCCAATGACTGTTAGCAGAATATGGAATCGGTGGGTTCAGGAGGGCAATACGGAACGCCGTGCTGAATCCCAACGGCCTCGAATCACTAGCAGTCGAGATGACAGGCATCTTATCCGCATGACTTTAACGGATTGTGCAACCACGTCTCGATCCCTGAGTCAACAGATGGGGACGTTTGTAAGACAACAACCATCTGCACCAACAGTTCGACGACGTTTGCAGCAGCATGGACTATCAACTCGGAGACCATGGCTGCGGTTACCCTTGACACTGCATCACAGACAGGAGCGCCTGCGATGGTGTACGCAACGACGAACCTGGGTGCACGAATGGCAAAATGTCATTTTTTCGGATGAATCCAGGTTCTGTTTACAGAATCATGATGGTCGCATCCGTGCTTGGCGACATCGCGGTGAACGCACATTACATCTACATACATCTACATACATACTCCGCAATTCACCGTAAGGTGCGTGGCGGAGGGTACACTGTACCACTACTACGCATTTCCTTTCCTATTCCACTCCCAAATTGAACGAGGAAAGAAAGAGTGCCTATATGCCTCCGTACGAGCCCTAATTTCTCTTATCTTGTCTTTGTGATCTTTACGCGAAATGTACGTAGGCGGCAGTAAGATCGTACTACACTCAGCTTCAAATTCCGGCCCTCTAAATTTACTTAACAGAAATTCACGAAAAGAACGTCGTCTTTCTTCCAGGGATCCCCAATTGAGTTGCCGGAGCATTTCCGTGACACTCGCGCATTGGTCGAACCTACCGGTAACAAATCTAGCTGCTCGCCTCTGAACCGCCTCTATGTCTTCCTTCAAACCGATCTGCTGCGGGTCCCAAATACTTGAGCAATACTCAAGACGTGGTCATACAAGCGTTTTATAAGCGGTCTCCTTTACAGGTGAAGTACATCTTCCCAAAATTCTCCCAATAAACCGAAGTCGGCTGTCTGCCTTACTCACAACTGTCCTTACATGCTCGTTCCATTTCATATCGCTCTGCAATGTTACGCCTAGATATTTGAACGACGCGACTGCATCAAGAAGCTCACTACTAATGCTGTATTCGAACATTATAGGATTGTTTTTTCTACTCATGCGCATCACCTTACATTTTTCTACATTGAGAGCTAGCTGCCATTCTTCGCACCAACTAGAAATTTTGTCTAAGTCAACCTGTATGCTATTACAGTCAGTTACAGACGACACCCTCCCATACACCACAGCATCATCAGCAAACAGCCGCAAATTACAACTTACTCTGTCCATCAGATCATTTATATAGATAGAAAATAATAGCGGTCCTATCACACTCCCCTGGGGCACGCCTGACGATACACTCGTCTCTGATGAACACTCGCCGTCGAGAACAACGTACTGCGTTCTATTACTTAGGAAGTCTTTCAGCCAGTCACAAATCTGTGAACCTATTCCATAAGCTCGTATCTTCGTTCGCAGTCTGCAGTGTGGCACCGCGTCGAACGCCTTTTTGAAGTCGAGAAAGACACAATCCACCTGTTGCCCTTCGGCCATGGCTCGCAAGATGTCATTAGAAGGGTGTATTCGTCATCGCCATACTGGCGTCTCACCCAGCGTGATGGTATGGGGTGCCATTGGTTACACGTCTCGGTCACCTCTTGTTCGCATCGACGGCACTTTGAACAGTGGCCGTTAGAGGTCTGCACCTCGCTCGGTTGCTCGCTCGAATTGCGAGGCACATGTAGTTCTATGACAGTCCGACAGGTGTCGGCACTGCAGCTTGCGACAAGGCGTGTGGCTGCACTCGACTTCTGCACGCTCGTTCGAGCGGCGCACGCTCGACCGGCCCGACCGTCCTCACTGCCCGCTCGCCACTCGGGTCGCCCACCGCAGCGACACTCGAGTCCAAGGCGAGTGTCGGGAGCAAACTAGACGCTACAGAATACATCCTGACTGCGAAATTTGGAATTGTTACCTCTCCTGGGTGCTTCGAAAGCTGTTCTCTCGATCCAGTTGAACTAGCTATTCAGTTTCGCATTTTATACTTTACCATACAGGTTCAAATTCAAATGTTTGTATAGTCTATGGGACTTAACTACGGGGTCATCAGTCCCTAAACTTACAAACTGCTTATGAACTACTTACGAACTAGGACGGCACAAATATCCATGCCCGAGGGGGGATTCGAACCCCCGACCGTAGTGGCCGTGCAGACCGTGACTGGAGCGCCTCAGTCTCCTCGGCCACCGCGGCCGGCATACAGGTTATTATACGTGATTAACATAAAGTTTCTGTGCTAAGATCATTTACTAAATGAGTTTTCCAGGATCTTTCTTTTTTCTTGTTCCCATTTTGTGGACTGTTAGTGCCTGTTTAGTGGTAGGTGTTACTTGCCGTCTTAACGAGGAAATGATTGTATTTTACGTCCATTCCTCTTATCACTCTCAAGTCCTAGACCACTTTGTTCGTCTTTTATATTGATATTAAATACACGATATTGATGTACTCTAGTTATGTTAGGTTTGTGAATCTCTGTTGCACCCCGTTAATATGTAATCCCGTAGCATTTTGGCACTGTGCGTGGTTGCTGCACCTCTACCTTTTCCGATTAAGTCCTTAACGGGAATTTTAAATCCTCTTATTCCAATTGTTTACTTTACACAGATGTACGAATTTATGGTGCTCCTGATGTTTCAGTGAAATCCGTGCTATATTTATTTAGGGCCGTCTGAAGAATGTCACCCGGGTGCACCAGCCAAAAGAATGAAGTGCGAACTTTTGGAATGGGTGGACTGTGAAATGCACGAGGCCATTCCACCAATAAGGTGGATCTTTATTTAGCACGAATGACGACAATCTGCTTGAATGGTAGAAACACAACAGTTCTCTCTTTCCTAAGCTAGCTACATTGGCAAAAAGAGTATTTTTTGTGCCAGCATCAAATGCAGCTAGTGAACGCACTTTCAGTGCGGCAGGGAACCTGATCTCTGATAGAAGAACTTGACTCGATCTACAACGCGTCAATGATATTTTAACAGTACATTGCAATTACAATGCCACCAACGAACAGTTTGGGGATAATGTTTTACTTTTCGATGTATACTTTGTTGTACGGTAACATTCACTTTTGTGCATTGCAATGAAAACAACCTTTTTGTCTCGTTTGCGGTATAATGATATTGCGGTTACATGCTACAAACAGGAATACACGTATACAGCAGAAATGATTTTAATTCCTTTAGTTAGCGTGGGTGCGTCAGACGCAACAGCGCCCCACACCTCAGAGCCACAGAGCCGCTGCCGTAGCGACTGACAAGGAAACCTATCCAAGTGTCAGCCTCCGATTTTTATAAAATTTTGATATGTTATAATACATGAAAAACTATGGGACACGTATTTTTTTATCGGCGGAAAAACATATTTAAGTGGGGAAATGGTCCCTCCAAAATTGTCGCTAAAACAGAAAAATCGCGTTAACTTAGAAACTAGTGAAGGTATTTTAATAATTTTTGGTATGAAAGTATCTCTTGATAAGAGATCGGCCTAGGTACATTGCAGGGGGAGTGACAATTAGGGGGACAGCTACCCCTAAAGTCACCAATTTTTTTTGTGCTCAAAAAATTATTTTGAGTTATTCGAAGTTGAATCTATGAAATTTGTCTTTTATCAAAAGATACTTACATACCAAAATCATTAAAATCGCTTCACTAGTCTCTAAGTTACCACCATGTTTCTATTTTAGAGACAACTTTGGAGGGACCATTTCACCCCTTAAATATGTTTCTCCGACGCTAATATATATATATATATATATATATATATATATATATATATATATATATATATATACATGTCCCATAGTTTTTCATGTATTATAACATATGCAAATTTCATGAAAATCGGAGAGTGACACTTGGGTAGGTTTCTTTGTGAGTACAGCGGCAGCACTACGCTGTGCGGCCTGTGCCCGCGCCGCCCCACGTAGCCTCGTTCGAGTGTCAACACGCTCGTTGCGAGCGTAACACACTCGGCGCGCGACCGCCGAGCGTTGCGCACTCGACCGAGTACGAGCGAGCGAAACCGGCGATTTGCAGACCTCTAGTGGCCGTTACGTTTCAGATGTGTTACGACCCGTGGCTCTACCTTTCATTCTATCCCTGCGAAACCCTACATTTCAGCAGGATAATGTTGCAGGTCTTTTACGGGTCTTTCTGGATACGGAAAATGTTCGAATGCTGCTCTGGCCAGCACATTCTCCAGATCTCTCATCAACTGAAAACGTCTGGGCAATGGTGGCCGTGCAACTGGCTCGTCACAATACGCCAGAACTGTGGTATCGTGTTGAAGCTGCATGGGCATCTGTACCTGTACACGCCATCCAAGCTCTGTTTGACTCAATGCCCAGTCGTATCAAGGCCGTCATTACGGCCAGAGGTGGTTGTTCTGGGTACTGATTTCTCAGGATCTATACACCGACATTGCGTGAAAATGTAATGACATATCAGTTCTAGTATATTTGTCCAATGAATACCCGTTTATCAACCGCATTTCTTCTTGGTGTATCAAATTTAATGGCCAGTAGTGTAAATGCAAACGTAGCTATAGAAGCGAATTATTTCTTGAATGTTGCAAGAAACAAATAGAGAAACAGTCCGGGAAACCTGCAGCAAACGTAAACATTTTCGATAACACCATGGTACAATATGAAACAACGAGCGTTCCTTTTACTAAATGTTCAAATGTTTGTTAAGCTTATGGGAATTAACTACGGGGTCATCAGTCCCTAAACTTACAAACTACTTATGAACTAGCTTACACTAAGGACGGCACAAATATCCATGCCCGAGGGGGGATTCGAACCCCCGACCGTAGTGGCCGTGCAGACCGTGACTGGAGCGCTTCAGTCCCCTCGGCCGGTTTCCTTTTATTCCTATAAGACTTCCGCCGGTGCAGTTGGAGTCCTTTTCAGGTAATCTGTATACTTGGCCACGGTTCTGGGAGCAGTCTGATCAGTCGTTCGACAAAGTTCCGTAGGTGACTACTGTAACTACACACATACTTCTTTGCGGCTATTTCGAAAGAGATCGAAGAATTTAGTATAAGATACTGGGGTCACAGATGTAACGTGCACGGAGACGAAATGGATTCTTCAAGTTCATTATAGCAACAGGGCTCGGTTAATTCAGGCCCCTCTAGATTACAGACCCATTCAGTTAGCCACCCCGTATGGACTCACTTCGACATTCAGTGAATGCCGGCGACGCATTCAGGCTCTCGGGAAAGACGAGGAGAGATATTCGCCGCGCCTCCCCGGATGAAATATGCCGCCTCTGGATAATTCACGCTAAGAGCGTGGGATTATCCCAAGGATTCCACATGATGGAGTTCCCGAGCGCGAAAGCGGACGGGGCGGCTACCATACAGAAGAAATGCGGTGATCCTTTCACCAGCCCTAGCACCACTTCCACTGCTGACGTAGTCCACATTCGCACGAAATCTAAAAGACCAACCTGTATCAGAGTACAAGAACTTTTCTATATCTTTTGTTAATTGGGAACAGGACTACTGGAAGATCGTATGTGTCAGAGAGCGAATAATTAAACTGAAATGGGCAAGCATATTTTCTTTCTCTTCATCATGCATATGTAGTCTCGTATAGCAGCAAAAAAGAAAAGGCTCGGTGTGCTAAGTGTAGAAATCTCTCCATAAGTCCATTTGGGATTAAGGAAGGGAAACTAAGGCTCCTTCGGCTCTGATAAACATCACTTCCTTACGATTCATGTGCCTTCTGATGGCGGAAGTAAATAAATGTTTGTTAAGCTTATGGGACTTAACTACAGGGTCAACAATCCCTAAACTTAAAAACTACTTATCAACTACCTTATACTAAGGACGGCACAAATATCCATGCCCGAGGGGGGATTCGAACCCCCGACCGTAGTGGCCGTGCAGACCGTGACTGAAGCGTCTCAATCCCCTCGGCCACCGCGGCCGGCGATGGTGGAAGTATGCGTCTCAGGACCTACAGGACTAATTAGGGGAACTGCTAGCAAGTCGATCCGGCTTCATAGCAAAATCACAGTTGTCGATTTGAAACCGCAGACCGACGAGAATTAACTGTTTGTTTATATCAAGCCTACACCCATACACCTCCACAGACATGGTCAGTTTAGTGTGAAAATGCTCTGGAAAAATTATTCGGTACCACTCTCTGTCCTTGAAAGTCCTCATATGATTTTACACCAGCCATCTGTTCTATAACAGGTAAATTGTGTATCATACTCCCATAAGATTGTGCTAGCAGATCCAAAATCCCGATTCAACGGAAGATCCGCTGGAAATGCTCCAGCGGGCATATCTTTTTGCAAAACGGTGAAGGATGAAGGACACTTCACTAATATCCGTCTCTGAACTTAAGTGTTACTTACTTACATATTTGGTTGTATACTGAGTGGGAACAAGTAAACAGGCTGTGTGCATGCAACTGTGGTAAATTTTGTTCTTTTTGGCTGCTCTATTCTCCCCTCGGATGACGACTTCAGACGCTTTTGGGACTTAGGAACTATAGGGATTTCAGAAATCTAGATCTATCCGAGAGAAAAAGGTTGTGAGACTTCTTGAGGAGTTCAAGGTATATTTCTTGATAAGGGATCAATGAGAATTGGTATCATTGCCAAAAAGACGAGGTAAAACTCTTCTGAGTACTGACTTATGGCAGAGAAAAGATTCAGCTACACGAGAACAAGATTCCAACGTCAAGAAACCATTAAGAAAGAAATGCTCACGCCTTAAAGATAGAGTACACTGCGAAGGGAAAAGTACATGTTCTCGCTCAACACTGCGCTGCCACTGTTTTATCACTCTTATCCTGCTATGATACATCGGAAGACTGAATGGAGGATAGTGTTAGACACGTCACCTCACGAAAACTCCGCAGTTTCTATGTACGATGCACTGCAGGCTGGCCCGAACATATTACCTGAGATCCTAGATATTTCACTTTGATTCAGAAATATGCCACTGCTATTGTCATACATCACGAACACGTTCCTTCAACTGGTCTTGAATGAAAGAGACAAAGACTGTCTCATTCTTCTGGTTCACAATTGAGTCAAACAAAACGGAAGATCTTCACATAATGGACGGCAGAATAGCGCTTCACCAGGGTCTCTTTTGGACTGACCAATAGCCCATTTTTAACTAGCTGCAACTCCAAGATAATATGGCGGCAGATGTATTACATCGTTTCCAACCTTGATGCCGCTTATAAATCACAGCATAAAGTGATAATTTGGTGACCACCATATAAGAGGATTTCAAAAAGTTTACTCGCTTCACCTCATTGAAATAAGCTACCAACTCTGAACAATTTAAAACCATTTGAAAAGTTTAAGAATGAAGGCCTATATACAGATTCAATTTTTAGGTGTAGACAGTAGATACTACTTCTGTATCGACCGCAGCAAAATCATCAAGAAGACAGCTGAGCAATTTACGGCAAGGTTCTGTGACCCACTTGAATTGTTCACTCCGTCTCTCTTGTTGGAAAATTGAATTTCAGGACACATGCTGCAGGGGAATTAGATGGGATGAACTCATTCCCTGGGACCTAGATGCACTATGATGGACTTGAATTTAGTTTACCATCAATGCGGCAGGTACGTGCCCTAGTTGGCTAGCCACATCTCATAGAAGAGACACTTAAGTGCAAGAATTCTGCGTCGCATTCGGAAAGCCATATGGGGAATCTCTGTACTTTCGTACAGAATTAAAGAATAACGTCCTGCCTAAATTAGTCTGTAGCAGAACGTACTTGTTCCTATTAAAAAAGACCATATTGCCACGATTGGAACTTTTAGCGGAGGTGGTAGAATCCGACTACTATATTATTTGTGTTGCACAACAGATTTTGAAACCGCTCACACTAAGAGACCACATGGGTATCGGATTTTAATTTTTTAAAATATTTATGGTACGTGAAGTTCACAACTTAGATGACAATCAGCCAAAGGCATTCGACGCAATTCTAAAAAATCCTCGAAAAAACGACTTTGAGGTTTTGCATGTATAATAACTAAACGTGTTCCAGTGTATGTCGATGTAGCTCAGGCGCTAGGATCCTACTCTTACAATCGTAGGATCGATAGTTCGAATCCTATTTATTTCGTTGCTTCCGAATACTTACACAATTTTAAAATGTAAAGGTAAGTTTTATTAAAAACACACGTACTTTTGTTTATACCTAATTTTCTATATTTTATAAAATAATGATGGTTTCAATGAAAAAGATAGGTTACATTTTTTATAGTATTTGTTTCACAATTAGTTGACGACGGTAGTCTTTCATTGTTAAGTTTGGGAAGAGTTACGATGCTGTTCTTGGAAAGTCATCTCCATAGCTACTAATGGCTTTCCAAGCAGCTAATGTACTCAATCATAGTTTATGTGACGAAAAGGTGTTCAGCTCGTCTACATACACATAAAGAAACTGACAAAACACGTGGAATTATATATTCCAAAATGTTTTACATAACTGTATTCGAAAACAAAAAAAACAAGACATTCGGCATACCGGGATTCGAACCACCGACTTTAATGTTGTGAGGCCAGAACGCTGCCACTTTTTTGTTTTTGCTCTTTGGGTAGTTCTTGTCCTTGCGGACGCTGATCGTGTTTGTTCGTTTTGGTTCTACGTGTTCTTTGGCTCAGCTTTTTTATTACAGAGGGCGTTCAGCCCTCTGACCGGGCGCGCTGAGCCACGGCGCCCGGCACCTGAGCTGCACTGACAGTTATTGGAAGTGTTTCGATTATTGGTACTTACGAGTACTTATAAAATTTCAAAGTCGATTTTTTTACGAGAATTTTATTTAGAGTTGCGTCGAATGGCTTTGGCTGTTTGTTATTTAAATTGTGAACTTAACGTACCATAAATATAAAAAAATTCTAAAATCCGATACCCAAGTGGTCTCCTTGTAAGTTAATTCGGTGCGATCCAAACAAACAGATGAATTTTGTTTCTAATCATCTAACGGAGATATAAGGTCGTAGTCTCTCAAACAATAGATACATGGCTCGTAGCAAGACAACCCCGTGGATCGTCTTTTACAAGGACTTTTCGGGGGTGACATGATCTCGTGGAAATTTAGTAGTACGCTCGAACTTCTCTTGCATGTCGTCCTGAACGTTGGCCAACTGACACACCGACAGTGGACCATTTATCTCCTGAAGAGCGGTCGAAGTAAAACCTTATCTAAGTTCTGACGATTTCTACTCCGGCCAGCCTACACACCCTATCTAAATTGAACTCATAGTTGATGCTCATTCGTACTACGTTTCCATTTCCTACACAACATTCGTAAGAAGGCGAAATCTGCGGGACAACTTACAGCCTCCGAACTGTCACCTGCCCGAATGTACTGGGTAAGTCCAAAGAAAAGCCTTAGCTTGAAAGTAGCTCACCACTGCCAAGAGAGTAAAACGTACGAGCAATCATGGAAGACAGCCTGATACACTTGGAAGGTGGACTGCAGTGCACTAGCCTTAATAGGGAACAAACATCTAGTGATTACTGGCGGCTGCCACAATTCCACACAATCGGTTATTCGGTCTTTCGGTCTTTTGGAGCAGTGGATCCGGACGAAACTCTGGGATGGCCCCAATGTGGAGCATTTGTGGGCCTAGGCGTTTTCGGAGCGGGTTTATGTGCTTCCAGGTGATACTCTTGGCCATAGTGAGCCTAAAAAAATGTCGCATGCCGAAACAAGGTCTCGAATAGGAGAGCGGGTACCGAGCTGCTTCATGGGTGGTGCTGTGGCACCCCTGACTGTGAAGAGTGCCCGAATAACAGGCAGACAAGGCGGGCTGCCTAGCTTCCTCTAGTAGGCGCTCATGCGTAAAACATGAACATCAACAACGACCAACCGCGTAAGAACAACGCCACCTAGATACAAGGCCTGTGCGCTGCCTGCCAAGAGTAGTCATAACTCAATAAAACTATTTGTATTATGGAGCGTTTTGCTGAGTTTGGGAATACGTACGTGTTGCACACTGTGTTTCAGAATGCTTTTCGTGTTATTTAAGTGATTCACAGACAAGTTTGTTTTGGTATAAGATATTTATTGTGGTGTCGCACAAGTCCAAAGTGCGCGCCACCTACTTTCGCCGCGCGCCGCCATGCACGCACGGCGCGGCGTTCTTACGACGTCAGCCACGAGCGAAATGTTCAAATGTTTGTATAGCTTATGGGACTTAACTACTGGGTCATCAGTCCCTAAACTTACAAACTACTTATGAACTAGCTTATACTAAGAATGGCACAAATATCCATGCCCGAGGGGGGATTCGAACCCCCGACCGTAGTGGCCGTGCAGACCGTGACTGGAGCGCCTCAGTCTCCTCGGCCACCGCGGCCGGCAGCCACGAGCGCCCTCTGCTACAACTCCGCTCGTGGCCATCACTGAACGACATCGTTCACTTGGGACTGAGATAGGAACCAGTTGACACTTCGGAATCAGATAGGCACCAGTGAAGACTTGGCACTAGGACTCATCACTAGGCAGGCCTCTAGCTCAACTATGTATCAGCATTCTGCAGTAATGAGCTATGTAAAAGTTAAGTTCAAATGTTCAAATGTTTGTTAAGCTTATGGGACTTAACTACGGGGTCATCAGTCCCTAAACTTACAAACTACTTATGAACTACTTACTAACTGGGACGGCACAAATATCCATGCCCGAGGGGGGATTCGAACCCCCGACCGTAGTGGCCGTGCTGACCGTGACTGGAGCGCCTCAGTCACCTCGGCCACCGCTGCTGGCTGTAAAAGTTAAGTATTGTATAAATTCTGTGCAATATATATCTCGTTCTAATTTACTTTAGTGTTTCTAGTTTCTGCTGTCCCACTGGCTGCTCACCTCCGTACCTGCACACGCGTGCTTCCTTTACACCTGTGTCGGTCTCATTCTACTCGGCCACCGACACCTACGACGGAAACGAGACACAAAAGTGGCGACGAGGATGGGATACAAAAGTGGCGACGAGGATGGGATACAAAATTTATGAACTATTAGATAGCTTACCGATGTTGGAATCGGACAATTCGTATTAGGTATTTTGTCTCATAGCAGCAAAAATCTACATGGAGAATCACACAAATAAGACGAAAAACATTCTGAAACACAGTATGCAACGTGTACGTACTCCCAAACTCAGCAGAATGCTACGTAAGACAAATAGTTTGCTTGTGTTATGACTACGCTTGGCAGGCAGCGCACAGGCCTTGTATCTAGGTGGCGTTGGTGGTAAACGGCGCTGTAGGATCCAGCTTAAGCGGCACTCAGCGCAGTTTTCGTGTAGTAGTATTTGTTTTGTTTTGGGCCAATTGTATTAGTAGTTCGCAGAATGAAACTTCACTCTGCAGCGGAGTGTGCGCTGATATGAAACTTCCTGGCAGATTAAAATTGTGTGCCGGAACCGGGACTCGAACCTGGGACCTTTGCCTTTCGCGGGCAAGCGCACTACCGACTGTGCTATCCCGACACGACTCACGATGCCGCCTCACAACTTTACTTCCGCCAGTACCTCGCCTCCTACTTTCCAAACTTCACAGAAGTTCTCCTGCAAACATGCAAGACTAGCACTCCTGGAAGAAAGGATATGGTGGAGACATGGCTTAGCCACAGCCTAAGGGATGTTTCCAGAATGAAACTTCACTCTGCAGCGGAGTGTGCGCTGATATGAAACTTCCAGGTTCGAGTCCCGGTTCCGGCACACAATTTTAATCTGCCAGGAAGTTTCATATCAGCGCACACTCCGCTGCAGAGTGAAGTTTCATTCTGGAAACATCCCTTAGGCTGTGGCTAAGCCATGTCTCCACCATATCCTTTCTTCCAGGAGTGCTAGTCTTGCATGTTTGCAGGAGAACTTCTGTGAAGTTTGGAAAGTAGGAGGCGAGGTACTGGCGGAAGTAAAGTTGTGAGGCGGCATCGTGAGTCGTGTCGGGATAGCACAGTCGGTAGTGCGCTTGCCCGCGAAAGGCAAAGGTCCCAGGTTCGAGTCCCGGTTCCGGCACACAATTTTAATCTGCCAGGAAGTTTCGTATTAGTAGTTGTTTGTGTGATGCTTTCGCTACTTGTACTCGTTGTTTTTCCCTAAGCGACTGGCCATCTTTCCTTTGCGTTTGTCATGGTACGCCCAGAAGTCTTTTTGTTTAATAAAGTTATCCTTTTCATGAGTTGTTGTCTTTCCTGCAGATCGCAGGACGTAACAGGTAGACTGAGGATGTAGAAGAAATTCAATGGTTCAAATGTTTGTAAAGCTTATGGAACTTAACTACGGGGTCATCAGTCCCTAAACTTACAAACTACTTATAAACTAACTTATACTAAAGACAGCACAAACATCCATGTCCGAGGGGGGATTCGAACCTCCGACGGGGAACGGTCTCACGCATCGGAGCATCGACTGAGAGTGTTGAGTGCCTTGTCCCATTCTAGAGTTCATTCTTTCTTAAAAATTTGCCGCAAAAGCCCGTGTAGTAGTTACGTGATGGCAGCTATTCTTTCTACATCTGCATAAAAACACTGCAAGTCACAATGAAGTGCATGTCAAAGGCTTCATCGAACCGCTTTTATGATGTTTCTCTACAGTTCCATTCTCTAATAGCTCGCGGGAAAAAAGAACGTCTAGACCTTTTCGTTTTCGATCTGATTTATCTTATTTTATTTCGATGATCCTGTCTTCCTATGTAGGTGGCTGCTAACAAAATATGTTATCTTTCGGAAGAGAAAGTTGATTACCTATATTAAAGATCTGGTAGAAAATCTGAGTAGTCCTGTTAGGTTTTCTGTAGATTATACTGTCATTTATCGTCTATAAAATTATTTGAAGACCATAACTAACTGCGGAGCGATTTAGATATCTGTATGATGCGAAAATTGGCAATTGCTCCTAAATAATGAAAAGTGTGAAGTGGTGCTCATGAGTACTAAGAGGAATCCCTTAAGCGTCGTGTACAAGAATCAATCAAATCTGAAGGTCGTAGATTCACTAGATATCTCGCAACTACAATGGCGATAGACTTAACGCGAGAAGAACACATAGATGTCATAGGAAATGCGAACCAACGACTTCGTTTTATTGGTAGAACACTTAGAAAATGCAACAGAAATACTAAAGTGACTACCTGCATTACCTTGTCTGTCCTGTTTTGCAATATTGGTGCGCATTGTTCGATCCTTATCAGGTGGGATTGACGGAGGATATCAAGAGTACAAAGAAGGGCAGCTTGGTTTGTGCTATTCCAATATACGGGAGCAAGTGTCACTGTCGGATTGACTACAACAACCGCGTTTGCCATTGCCGCGAGATCAACTTACCAAGCTTCCGTTATTTTCTACGTCGAATTTGATAATATATATCGAACCTAAATAGAGATAAATTGTCATCATGATAATATATGAGAAATTAGACCTCGAACGAAGAAATTTCGTTGTTCTTCACGTGCACTATTCGAGAATGGAATGGTAGATAATTAGTATGAAGGTGTTTCGATGAATAGTTTGCCAACCACTTAAATATGAGTACCCCATGTAGATGTAGAAGTAAAACGCCGAAGGAAGTATTATTCCTGACTTGAAAACCCATTATTGGAAGGTTTCACAAATTTTGGTAAAAAAATCTGAATGGTATTCTTCTTTTTCAGTATCCGTTTTATTGTAATCTGCATGATGTGTTTGTTGAACTACATATGGAGTTCATTGATTTAAGAGTAAATCATTTGTTAAAAGAAAAACACAGAAAAAAAACTTGTGGAGTTTCATCTGTGGTTAACTGATATTGAGTTTCCGAAACTGAAGAAATTTGCCGCTGGTACGATATCGGTATTTGGTATAACTCATGTCTGTGAGCAAACATTTCAAATATGAAGTATGTGGCATATCAAACGAATTTGGCTGATGGACGTTTCAATTCTGGTCTCTTGAATGTATGCAGCGTTATGATATCTTGAAAGGCAAATGCGAGTTTCACAAATGTCACAAACGTTTACTGTTGGTTCGTTTGTGAGATTGTGATACGTGAACATTAGGTCTGATTTAACAAGTTCTAAGCCTCTTTGAGAATTAATTTTTTTTTAATTGCACAGGATGATGATGCGGCCCGTTCTCGTCATTGGACGCAGTTATCCGGCCCGCTAAAGAAACAAGTTTTGTGAACTCTGGCCTGGGCTGCCATTTCATTTTATACCACGACCACTGTGACTGTCATCGACATCCTTACAGCAGGGTGCTATGTTCGACGCTCTGTCTTGCTGTCCTTTGTGTGAAGGCATGCTGGGATTACATTTCAGCAAGATAATGCTCGCCCGCGCCCAATGGTAGTTTCTGATTTTGTCGTCCTCCTTGACAAACTCTACCTTTGCCAGAAAGATCGCCGGATCTCTCCCCAATCAAACATATTTTAAGCATCAGGGAAGGGCCTTCCACCCGGCTCGGGATTTTGACGGTCTAACGCCCTAATTGGACAGAATTTGACGTAACATCCGTCAGGAGGATATCCAAAAACTCTAGCAATGGATGCCAAGGTGAATAATTTGTTGCATAAGAGCCGGGAGGCCGAGCAACGAGTTATGGCCTTACTCGATATGTAAAGCTCATTCTTTTGCATAAATCATATATTTTTCTGAATTTGCAACAATTTGTTGGCCTGTACATGTGCATCATGTCTACTAATTTTCGCCCTTCCGTGGTTGCTCTTTTGCAGTGGCGGCGCTAGGCGTCGGCGACGTCGACCACCGCCGACGGCCTCGCATCTGTGGGGGCCTCGCAAAACATTGTTAAAATTTTATTTTTTATATATTTTTTATATTTGATGTTTAACGGCGCTTTCCAACTGCTAGGTTATGTAGCGACGACCTACATCTAGCTTACACTAGCTTAACCAATGGACGAACACAACATCCGTACCCAAGGGTGGGATTCGACCCCCGACGAGAGCGACCTCGCTCACCGTGGTATGCCGTCTTAGTGAGCTCCGCCATTCCCGGCCGGCAGCTATTTAGTTGTCCGTATTTATTTCCGTATGAGTGTAGCAGTTATGCAATTATTAGTTAAATACTTGCAAAACAATTTCTTCAGTACATTTTAGAAAACGATTTGGAGGAAGTATATCCAAATGTTTATATAACAATCAGAATCATGCTTAGTTTCAGTCAGTACAGCTTCGACCGAGAGAAGCTTCGCAAAGTTAAAATTGATTAAGACTAACTTGAAAAGCACAGTGAGCTAATAAAGACTATCTGCGTTGTCAGTACTATCAACTGAAGCCGAAATAGCGGCTAGTATTAAGATGTAATATAATAAAATTCTGTGAGACGAAAAGCTGAAACGTTTCTCTAATTTGTGTAATTTTTGTCATTGCAATAATACTCGTATATTAATGAAATAAATCGCAATTTGCGATCAGTTGTGGCTTCACTGTACTAGGTTTAGATGGAATGCCAAAGTGCGGCGAATGAAAATTTGTGCCCGGCCGGGATTCGAACCTAGGATCTCCTGCTTACTAGGCAGACGCGTTGACCACTCCGCCACCGAGGACACAGTGACCAGCCTGACTGCAGAGGACTCTTCCCTGCACGTCTCCCGCCACACCCAGATCTTCATTCGCCACGCTGTCTCTTTCCTACACCACAGCCTATTTGTTCTGTAATGCTCGCAGCACACTGTATTCCCGCATCAGGGAGAACAGACCATGAGGTATCGAGACACAATTAATTGTCGTCAGGAGTCCAGCCTAGGCTTGTATACTCGTATATTATACTAATATAGAATTTAGTATAATGATTATTGATGTATAATTCAGCTCATTTAACATTTTCTTCATTAATGAAAAAAATGAAAGGGGCCTCACAAAGACGAGTTCGCCGACGCCCAGTGTTCGTCTAGCGCCACCACTGCTCTTTTGTCTTCAAAAATTATCTGTGGTGAAATAATCAAGTAACTAACGAACTAATATTTACATAACATACATATGAATTTCTAGAAATGTGCCTACTGATCATAATGCAGAAAAACTATCTACGTGAAATACTGCTTATTACAGAAAATCCTATACTACATTCAATTGCCTCCAGAAATATTTATCAGGGCTTACCACCATACGTTGCACAACTTATCCAGGTTTGCACCGAGCGAGGTGGCGCAGTGGTAACACACTGTACTCGCATTCGGTACGACGGTGGTTCAAATCTATCTCGGGCCGTCCAGATTAAGGTTTCCGTGATTTCCCTAAAACACTCCAGGCAAATACCGGGATGGTTCCTTTCAAATGGCACAGCCGATTTCCTTCCTCATCCTTACCCACAATTCCGGACGTAAGCTCCGTCTCTAATGACCACGCTGTCGCTTCCAGGTTTACAAACCGTAGTCTCAGGAATCGCGTAGCACGGAAAATAAAGCCAAATTATTTAGCATTGCGTTAGTAGTTTAAACGTGTCTTTCTTTTCAGATTCAATTACACATCCACCCTCATTGTAGAACAAATGTCACGGTCCTGTTATGGCAGTATCAACTAAAGGAAATAGCCGGCTGAACCAAAATAACCGGGATTGGAGGCATCTGCACTGTAGTGGAATGGTGTGCTAAGGACGTCATTTTATGGCAGGAATTACAACCCTACATTGTTAGTTTCTTATTGTCCTGTCTTCCCACAATTGCTTTATTATATTATAGTGTAGATATTTATGTTATCCGTCTATGAAACTGACTAATAAGACATTTTATTGCCATATGCATTTAGCCTTTATTTGGAAGGCATCATCAGTGGCAATATTTCGTGGATCCTGCTTTACATGTAGTGCTAAAATGTTCAAATGTTTGTATAGTCTATGGGACTTAACTACGGGGTCATCAGTCCCTAAACTTACAAACTACTTGTGAACTACTTACGAACTAGGACGGCACAAATATCCATGCCCGAGGGGGGATTCGAACCCCCGACCGTAGTGGCCGTGCAGACCGTGACTGGAGCGCCTCAGTCTCCTCGGCCACCACGGCCGGCATGTAGTGCCAATTGGTGACTTCAAGTTGTTTTGCTTCAATTGTGTTCGTTTTGCGTTTTGCTAGCACCATCCAGGAACATGCCATTCTAGTGGTGCTACCTGTGAAGTACTGAAAAACCAAAACGCAAAACGAACACAAGTGAAGCAAAACAACTTGAAGTCACCAATTAGCACTACATGTAAAGCATGATTCACGCAATATTACCACTGATGATGCCTTCCAAATAAAGAAAGAAAGGAAGGAATCTTAGGGTTTAACGTCCCGTCGACAGCTTGGTCATTAGGGACAGAGCTCACACTCGGATTTTTGGGTAAGGGTGGGGGAAGGATATCGGCCGTGCCCTCTGAAAGGAACCATCCCGGCATTTGCCTGGAGCGATTTAGAAAAATCAGGGAAAACCTAAATCTGGATGGCCGGAGGTGGATTTGAAACAACATCCTTCCGAATACGTGTCCAGTGTGTTACCACTGCCCCACCTCGCTCGGTCCTTCCGAATGAAGGCGAAATGCATATGGCAATATAATCTCTTGTTAGTCAGTTGCATAGACGAATAACATAAATATCTACACTATAATTACAACCCTAGCCTCTTCTGAAGCAAGCCTAACGATTCTGAGCCATGTTATGTAACAGTAAGGTAAGATGTTCTCGAATTAAATTAGTCATATATTCGAATCTCCCAATGGAACCTGCTTAAGTGTCACAATATCTTAAATCTATAAAACGAGAGATACAGTGCTTCCAAATTAGTCCAGTAAAATTAACTGCAAAAAGTGTGTTGCCTTCCAAAAATTAGACGAACTCTGGAAAGATTTAATCAAAAATCAAATGTTTGTATAGTCTATGGGACTTAACTACGGAGTTATCAGTCCCTAAACTTACAAACTACTTATGAACTACTTACGAACTAGGACGGCACAAATATCCATGCCCGAGGGGGGATTCGAACCCCCGACCGTAGTGGCCGTGCAGACCGTGCTGGAGCGCCTTAGTCTCCTCGGCCACCGCGCACCGCGGCCGGCAAGATTTAATCACTCAAGTATGTTTCTGATATGAATAATCTTAGTTCGTCCCGGTTTCTGAGTGTAGTTTTATTCACGATGAAAATAAAATCACACAAATTTTAGACTTACCCTGGTAAATGTTTAATTCACCATTCATTAAAAATATGTAAAAGTTGACGTGGTGTAAGACGTCATTACCTTGCATCAACGTATATTTAATTTTTGCTTTTAAATGAACAGTTAATGTGATTTTTTTGTAAAGTGTATACTTTAATGTAAATGTCGCAGTTAATAAAACATAAGAATTTTAAAAAGGGAGATTAGTTAGTAACGTCCCGTCAACATCGAGGGCACAAGGGACGGAGTATGGGCTCGGATCAAAGAAGGACGTGGAAATAATACGGACGTATCCTTTCAAAGGAATTATCCCAGTATCTGTAGTAAGAGACTCGAGGAAATCGGGGAAAATAAAAATCAGGATTCGAAACTTCGTCTTTCCGAATACGAAGATAATAAACGGCATTTTGCTTTTTATCGTATGATAAATATATTTTATGCTGGACAGAAACCTTGAGTAACATACATTTGAATGTAACTATCATTCGGTATCGACGAACTACAACTATAGAGTAAAAATCAATGTTAATCAATCTAGAATGTAAGGCTAAATCAAAGGTGCTTCGTTGTTGTTGTTATGGTCTACAGTCCGGAGATTGATTTGATGCAGCTCTCCACCCTACTCTATCCTGAGCAAGCCTTTTCATCTCCTCATAAGAACGGCAACCCACATCCACTTGAATCTGCTTACTATACGCGTCTCTTGGTCTCCCTCTGCGATTTTTACCCCACACACTTCCCTCCAATGCTAAATTTACGATTCCCCGATGTCTAAGAATGTGTCCTACCAAGCGATCCCTTCTTTTAGTCAGGGTATGCCAAAAATTCCTTTTCTCACCAATTCTGTTCAGAACCTCTTCATTAGTTATGCGATCTACCCACCTCATCTTCAGCATTCTTCTGTAGCACCACATTTCAAAAGCCTCTATCCTTTTCCTGTCCGCACTGCTTATCGTCCATGTTTCACTCCCGTACAAGGCAACACTCCACACAAATACCTTCAGAAAAGACTTCTTTACCCTTAAATTAATATTCGATGTTAGCAAATTTCTCCTTTTCAAAAATGCTTTTCTTTCCATTGCCATTCTGCATTTTATATCCGTTGTACTACGACCATCGCATGTTATTTTACTACCCAAGTAACAAAACTCATCTACCACCTTCATTGTTTCGTTACCTAATCTAATTCCTTCAGCATCGCCTGATTTTCTAAGACTGCATTCCATTATCTTTGTTTTGCTATTGTTAATGTTCATTTTACACACTCTCTTCAACACACTGTCCATTCCATTCAACTGCTCTTCCAGGTCCTTTGCTGTCTCTGACAGAATTACAATGTCATCAGCAAAACGCAATGTTTTTAGTTCTTCCCCCTGAACTTTAATCCCTATTCCAAATTTTTCCTTGCTTTCCTTCACCGCCTGCTCGATGTACAAATTGAATAACATCGGAGAAAGGCTACAACCCTGTCTTACTCCCTTCCCAACTCATGCTTCCCTTTCATGCCCTTCGAGTCTAATAACTGCAGTCTGGCTTTTGTACGAGTTGTAAATAACTCTCCTTTCCCTATATTTTACCCCTGCTGACTTCAGAATTTGAAATACTGTACAGTAGAGCTGCATGTCCTCGGGAAAAGTAACGGCTGTAGTTTCCCCTTGCTTTCAGCCGTTCGCAGTAGCTGGGTGGCAAAGCCACATTGGCTGATGTTACAAGGCCAGCTCAGTCAATCATCCAGACTGTAAGCGACTTTAAATTCCGTGCAGCGGCTTTATTAAATATTTCAGTGAAGTTTAACTTGTATTACTACTCTCGACATCCCAAACATTATCAGGGTAGGACTTGTAGAATTGCATAATATTCTCAAGCAGCGGGGCTGGAAGTTCTTTATAAAATATTGCGTGTGGCTCCGGCGCCAGGAGACACGTATGAAAGAGACAGCCCGACACTCAGGCGAGGAAGAGATAGCGTGCCGTCGCCTTCCGCCACGCCCCCTGCCGTGGAGGCGGAAATCAGCTGCGTGAGCAGATAGGAGGACAGCCGGGACTCATAAAAATTGAGATAAGAAGGCGCGGCGTTCCTTTGCTGACAAGACTAGCAACTGCTTCATTTCAGGCGCCCCTCCTCCAGCTCCCCACCCCTGCCGCCTTCGCTCTTCACACCTCTGGCGCGCCCTAATCTGCTCTGTCCGCTCAGGTCTTTAGTTAAATCGTGCCTTATTTTGTTGACTGCACACAGTTTTCTTTCTTAGGCACACTGCATTACTTAACGTGAGAGGACCAGCTTCAACAGCAGTAATACATGCACTCTAGATATTAATAACGATATCTTTATTTTCGATTTGAGTTTTTGCTGGATCACGTATTTACTGGTTTTCGCAAAAAGTGACGCGCTCCTTTTGGCATTATGCCATTTCAAATATATCTATATGTATACTCTAGTAAGTATAAGATAATTACGAGGTTTGGAACTTAAATAGTGGCAACTATTTATTCACAGCCGATACGAAAGCGTTACATGTCTGAACCTGTTAGTGTCCTTCAAATTAGTCACCAGCGTTGTGTAGAACCTGTTGACAGCGATGTGGAAGGCGTAGTATACGTCAGCAGAGCCTGTTCTGTTGATTGTGCGAATGGAGCGGTGTACTGCCTGTCGAATCTCTGGAACAGTTCTGAAGCGAATGCCACGAGGTGGTTCCTTCATCTTCGGAATCAAATCAAAGTCACAAAGACTTCAGCTTTGCGAAAGAAGCGTCAACACTTTCTGCGAAACCCACCCATCCTTTTGCACGAGAATGCACGGGCGCATACAGCGCAAGCTGTGGCTGCTCTGTTCGGTAGCCGGCCGCGTTGGCCGAGGGGACTGAGGCACTCCAGTCACGGTCTGCACGGCCACTACGGTCGGGGGTTCGAATCCCCCCTCGGGCATGGATATTTGTGCCGTCCTTAGGATAAGCTAGTTGATAAGTGATTTGTAAGTTTAGGGACTGATGACCCCGCAGTTAAGTCCCATAAGCTTAACAAACATTTGAACATTTGAATCTGTTCGGTCGTTGGGACTGGGAAGTACTGTACCATCCACTATACCCCCGGACGTAAGTCCTTCTGACTTTGATTTGATTCCGAAGATGAAGGAACCACTTCGTGGCATTCGCTTCAGAACTGTTCCAGACATTCGACAGGCAGTAGACCGCTCCATTTGCACCATCAACAGAACAGGCTCTGCTAACGGTACACTACGCCTTCCACATCGCTGGCAACAGGTTCTACACAACACTGGTGACTACTTTGAAGGACAGTGAGAGATGCAAATATGTAACGCTTGTTTATCGGTTGTGAATTAATAGTTACCACTATTTTTAAGTTCCAACCCTCGTACGTCTATGTTAATATCTATATATCTACGTGGTAAATATACCTTTCGTGCGAGCTGTTATCACATTGTACTCACTGCATCTTGGTGCGAAAGCATTTGCAGTTCTAAAACTAAACGAAGCCCCGTTCCACACTGTCCTCGAGCGCCCATCGGGTACTGAACGGTTGCTTGTCATCGTCACCGGACACGGGACGGAATGGGCCGTGGTCAGCACCACGCACGCCCGGCGGATGTGTCGGTTTTCCAGACCGGAGCCGCTACTTCTCAATCAAGCATCTCCTCAATTGGCCTCACAAGGGCTGAGTGCACCCCGCTTGCCAACAACACTCGGTAGACCCGGAAGGTTACCCATCCAGGTGTTAGCCAAGCCCGAGAGTGGTTAACTTTGGTGACCTAACGGAAATCGGTGCATCTTCTGCGGCACGGCCTTCTACATCTACATCTACATAGATACTCTGCAAATAACATTCAAGTGCCTGGCAGAGGGTTCATTAACCACTTTCATAACTTTTCTCTACCGTTCCATTCTCTAATAGCGCGCGGGAAGAAAGAACACCTAAATCGTTCCGTTTTCGATCTGATTTCTCTTATTTTATTGGGATGGTCATGTCTCCCTAAGTAGGTGGGTGCTAGCAAGATATTTTCACATTCAGAACTAAAAGTCGGTGATTGAAACTTCGCAAACAGATCACGCCGCAATGAATAACGTCTTTCTTTTAATGATTTCCACCCCAATTCGTGCAACATTTCCGTGAGGCCCCCCCCCCCCCCCCGTAACGTGATAGAACAAAACGAGCTGCCCTTCTCTGAGGGTCCCACAAGGAGCAACACAGTATTCCAGGAGAGGACGCACAAGTGTGATGTAGCCAGTCTCTTTGGTGAAGCTGGTGCAGCTTCGAAGCCTCTGCCGATGAAAAGTAACCTTTGGTTCGCCTTCCCCACAATATTTTCTATGTGTTCTCTCCAGTCAAAGTTGTTCGTAATTGTAACTCCTAGGTAGTTGGTAGAATTTACGACCTGAAGGTTTGACTGATTTATCGCGTAATTGAAGTTCAGTGGATTTCTTTTAGTGGTCATGTGTATTACTTCACACTTTTCTTTATTTAGTGTCAATTGCCAATTTTTGCACCATACAGAAATTTTGTCTAAATCGCTTTGCAGTTGCTTTTGATCCTCTGTTGACTTCACTAACCGATAAACGACAGCATCATCCGCGAACAATCTAAGGGAGCTATTCAGATTGTCTCCTAAATCGTTTATAAACACGAGGAAGAGTAGGGGACCTATAACGCTTCCCTCTGGAACGCCAGATATCACTTCTGTTTTACTCGATGACTTACCGTCAATTACAACGAACTGTGTTCTTTCTGATAGGAAATCGTGAATCAAACCTCACAATTGTGGAGATATTCCATAAGCACGCAATTTCATAAGAAGCCGCTTGTGGGGTACAGTGTCAAAAGCCTTCCTGAAATCCAGAAATATGGAATCGATTTGAGATCCCTTGTCGATGGCACTTAACACTTCATGTGAATAAAGGGCAAGCTGTGTTTCGCAAGAGTGATACTTTCTGAATCCGTGTTGACTACTGGTTAATAGGTCTTTGGCTAGGTTTGGTTCTTTCATATATAAGTTCACACAATTTCATCTAATTTAATTTCGTGATTATTTTAATACAGCTTATTTCTTGTGAGCAGCTGCTCCAGTGATGACATACGTGTACAAAAGAGGTTATATTTTCGCGCCAATTTAGTGATAATATTTAATTTACAAAGATTAATTATTTGGTGCTAATTTAGTATGTGTTCCTTTGGTATCTACGTAAAAATTTACCCTGTTTCCTTCGTGATGTCAATAATATTTTCCGGGAAATTTTTATATTAAAAATCTCCTGACCCAATGCAAAAGAAATTGTTCAATAATAACCGAGGTTAACACAGCTTGAAGCTGGAAGTGAAGGGTCACCAACTCAGCCTGCATCCGCACACTACAGTTTGTTGGCTGTATGGTTGTTTGGGATAGCGGGACCAAACTGCTAAGACCATCAGCCCCCGGTGGGGTATGAAAGGCGGGGAAGGGAAA
Source organism: Locusta migratoria (assembly GCA_026315105.1). NCBI lineage: Eukaryota > Metazoa > Arthropoda > Insecta > Orthoptera > Acrididae > Locusta > Locusta migratoria. The sequence goes on along the minus strand of CM048755.1, from coordinate 73,570,440 downwards.
GGAAATGCAGTCCAGGGAGGAAAGAAGGAAATAAGCCTCCATTAGCTCGGGGCTCCGTGCTCGCCACGCACGTACTCACGAAAGAACCGTGAGCCCTCTGGAGGGCACACAATAGTCGCATTCCCTGGCCACGTGAGCAGTACCCAGAAAACGAACGGCTAAAAGCCTCGGTGTAGACTCTACAGTGAGTAAAAAAGGTAAACAAGAACGAAACAAACAACTGTCGTTATAAGGGAGACGCAACACGCAGCTATCACACTACACGAAATTAGAAAAACCAAAGAGTGAGGTCACAAAACCACCCAAAAAAATGTAACAAACGTAAGAATTAAAACTGTCGAGCAGACAAGTAAATGAAAGTATCTGGATGGAACCTTTTTTATTTGAAAAAGCTCTTTTGATACCGATATCTGTTTCGTTAAGGTAGGTAAAAATATCAGTTAATACATCTGTTCATCTGATTATAAACAGAATTACGGTATTTTAAACAGTTGCATAAAGATTTCACCTGAAGAGCGTAGTCAAGCGGGCCGACTTGAGCCAGGAGAGGCAGAACAGGACATTTTAATTTCTACTGTCTATACTTTTAGAAATAAATTCACAAAACGTTGTCAGCATGACCGGGAAGGATTCACACTCATAGGAGTGGGAGTTCTAAAACATAATGAAATAATTTTTATTTACATGTGAAACTTCGACATTTTTTCACTTTCTATTGGCTGTATTTGTTGTTATAGGTACACTTTCCTTCATAAGTAAGAGAGATTCTTCGATGATTTTTGAACAACATACAAACCGTACTTACAGTTTTATGAAACTCTAGAATTTACCAAATATATTAAAAGATGTGATAACAATTAAGTTTGTAACTATAACGTTTCAGTTTTTTCTAAACATAAAATTTTAAATGTAACAGCTCATTCAGTTTCTCATAAATGAAATAAATTCGAGAGTTTCATACACTTATAAGTGCCCTTTTTATGCTGTGTAAAACTCATCGAAGAAGCTCTCTTATGAAGAAAAGTGTATCTATAGCAACAAATGCAGCCAATAGTAAGTCCAAAAATAATGAAAATTCACATTCATACAAAAATTATTTCATTGTGTCTTAGAACTGCCACTGCTTATGAGTGTGAATCCTGAATCGTTCCCAGTGATGCTGATGAAATGTTGTGAATTTATTTGTAAAAGTATAGACAGTGTAAATTAAAATGTCCACTCATGTCTCTCCTACCTCAAGTCGGCCCACGAGACGTCCTTACCCCCTTAAGTCACTCTATACATCTTTTCAAAAGTCATAATAGATGGAGAATAAACATATAGCACAAAATATACACTTTTCTTCTCACATTCATAAATATATGTCCTTTGAGACTATCTTCACATTTTCTCACAAGTTAACCTACCAAAGTGGTGCTCTTCGATGTTGATATGATTTGTGCTATAATGTAGAACATAATAGACATATATTATTTCGCACGTGGTCATATGGCCATTGGAGGGGTGAATCCCACACTTGATAGGAACATTTAATATTTCTAAATGAATATTGTTGAATGGATAAAAGGTATTAGAACAGTGCACTCAGATATGTAGAAAAAAATAATATATTTAAAAAAAATTCTATTATTTTGTTTTCTTATTTCGACATTTGATTATAAGTAAAACGTATCGCATCGATATTAAAAATTCGATCGTATTTAGATGAGGTGGAATTCTAGTAATACACATGTCAATAGTCAGTGAGAAATAATTTTATATCGATGTCTGACACTAACGTGCACATATATCATGTGTATGTACTATGATATAAAGATATTTCTAGCGTATTTTCGAATCCCGCTTCATCAAATATGATCAAATTTGATATTAATGATGGAATACATTTTGCTATTAGTAGAACGTCGAGACATAGACAATTTGTGTGGATGGCATGGAATTTTGAAGAAAAAAAACATTTGTAACAAATCTGGATGCACCATTATAACGTCCATCAAATATCTGATACTGTGAATGGTATCCATTTAGCAATATTAAACTGAGTTTCTTTCAATGTTACCGGTTAAAGGGCGTTTGGGCAGGTATAAAAAAACTCGAATAGACATTTAAAGTGAATCAAAAACGAAGTAAACCAGTAGGAAGGAAGGAAAAGTTTAACGTCCTGCCGGAAGAAAGCCTATACGGTATTTTTACTTGTCAGAAAGGAGGTAAGTGCGTCGTATCTAAAAATAGAGAAGCTACAAAATGAGAGTGATGGCCTCACCTGACTTACAGAGGAGCTGGCGCGGCGAGAAGCGATGTCTGTAGAGCCACTGTAGGCCAAGTTGATCTGAGCGCCCCTGCCAGACACAGTCATGCGGTAGGGCGACGGGCTGCGCACCATGCGCCCTCCGCCTGCCGACACTCCTCCTCCTCCACCTGCAACACAAACAAAAGTCACTAAGCAGGCGCACGTGCCAGTAACTCCACTTGCATCGCAGCCAGCAAAAACAAAAGTCACTAAACAGGTGCACGTTACAGAGACCCCACCTGCAATGCAACCAGCACAAACAAAAGTCACTAAACAGGCGCACGTGCCAGAGACCCCACCTGCAGCGCAACCAACACAAACAAAAGTCACTAAGCAGGCGCACGTGCCAGTGACTCCACTTGCATTGCAGCCAGCAAAAACAAAAGTCACTAAACAGGTGCACGTACAGAGACCCCACCTGCAATGCAACCAGCACAAACAAAAGTCACTAAACAGGCGCACGTGCCAGAGACCCCACCTGCAGTGCAACCAGCACAAACAAAAGTCACTAAACAGCCGCACGTTACAGAGACCCCACCTGCAGCGCAACCAGCACAAACAAAAGTCACTAAACAGGCGCACGTGCCAGAGACCCCACCTGCAGCGCAACCAACACAAACAAAAGTCACTAAACAGGCGCACGTGCCAGAGACCCCACCTGCAGCGCAACCAACACAAACAAAAGTCACTAAACAGGCGCACGTGCCAGAGACCCCACCTGCATCGCAACCGGCACAAACAAAAGTCACTAAACAGGCGCACGTTACAGAGACCCCACCTGCAGCGCAACCAGCACAACAAAAGTCACTAAACAGGCGCACGTGCCAGAGACCCCACCTGCAGCGCAACCAGCACAAACAAAAGTCACTAAACAGGCGCACGTGCCAGAGACCCCACCTGCAGCGCAACCAGCACAAACAAAAGTCACTAAACAGGCGCACGTGCCAGAGACCCCAACTGCAGCGCAACCAACACAAACAAAAGTCACTAAACAGGCGCACGTGCCAGAGACCCCACCTGCAGCGCAACCAACACAAACAAAAGTCACTAAACAGGCGCACGTGCCAGAGACCCCACCTGCATCGCAACCGGCACAAACAAAAGTCACTAAACAGGCGCACGTTACAGAGACCCCACCTGCAGCGCAACCAGCACAACAAAAGTCACTAAACAGGCGCACGTGCCAGAGACCCCACCTGCAGCGCAACCAACACAAACAAAAGTCACTAAACAGGCGCACGTGCCAGAGACCCCACCTGCATCGCAACCAGCACAAACAAAAGTCACTAAACAGGCGCACGTGCCAGAGACCCCAACTGCAGCGCAACCAACACAAAGAAAAGTCACTAAACAGGCGCACGTGCCAGAGACCCCACCTGCAGTGCAACCAACACAAACAAAATTCACTAAACAGGAGCAGCCGGCCGTGGTGGCCGAGGGGACTGAGGCGCTTCATTCACGGTCTGCACGGCCACTACGGTTGGGGGTTCGGTTCGAATCCCCCCTCGGGCATGGATATTTGTGCCGTCCTTAGTTGTAGGTAGTTCATAGTAGTAGTTTGATGACCCCTTAGTTAAGTCCCTTAAGCTTAACAAACATTTTTTATACAGGTGCACGTGCCAGAGACCCCACCTGCAGCGCAACCAACACAAACAAAAGTCACTAAACAGGCGCACGTGCCAGAGACCCCACCTGCAGCGCAACCAACACAAACAAAAGTCACTAAACAGGCAGACGTGCCAGAGACCCCACCTGCAGTGCAACCAACATTCCAGATACAGAAACAAAAGTCCCTACACGGGCTCACATGCCAGGGCAGTGACCATACCAGCGCCTCCAACTGCAGCACACTCCACAGAAACAGAAGTCACTAATCAGGGTCACGTGCCAGGTCAGTGCCACTACCAGTGACTGCACCTGCAGCACAACTATCATGTCACCTGCAGAAACAAAAAACATTATAGAGGGGCTAATTGAGCAGGGGAATATTCATATCAGTGCTGCACCCGCAACTCATGTAAGCTACAGAAACGATCTCCACAGACTGAATCATCTCACACTATTTGCTACACAGCAGCACATAACAGCTACTGCAAGTTTCCATACAGGCTGAGTCGCCAGACAGAGTGACATGGTAAGGCGACGGGCAGTGTACAATGCACCCTCTGCCTATACTAGCACCTTTTCCCCTCGAGTGACACACAGATCTACGCTAACTAAAGCATATTTCTTTCACAAATCATCATTTGAACAGTAAATACTCTAAGTAATGCCGAAATGGATAAATATAGGTCCTGTATGTTTTCCGAAGAAATATTATACAATTTTTCTGAAAAATAGTGACAATTTAAAATAACCCTGACCTCCAGAATAGACGAAAAAGTCTCAATAGTGTTGTATTGGTGACCAAGATAGCCAGGAACGACAATTCGCTTCCATGTTCTCAAACGCAGCCTGGGCAGTGCGGCCAGTGTGCCCAGCGGTCCTGTCGTATTGGAACACAGCATAACCGTTGTGGAACCATGGGAAGGATCTGATCAAAATGATCACATGATCCTTAGGAGCAATGTGACCTTGAGGAGTAACCATGGGTCCCATGGAATGCCACCATATGACTATCCAAATCATCTCTGAACCCCTGACTAGCTCCTTTCTCGGCAGCTAGCAATCTGCATCATAGGCTTCCAATGACGTACAATAGACGTGAACTTATCCAGAACCTGGATACGGCTTCGACACGATGTTCCTCTGTTACAGACATTTGCATCACGGATGTATCATTTTGCAATTCCAGCTCGCCTAGAATGCCTTACTTTTTGTGCTGACAGGTTTCGTGAGTGCGACATTCAGCTCCGCAATGCCTTCTTCATCTGCATCTACATATATACTCCGCAATACACCGTAAGGTGCGTGGCGGAGGGTACACTGTACCACTACTAGGTATTTCCTTTCCTATTCCACACCCAAATAGAACGAAGGAGAAAAGAATGTCTATATGCCTCTGTACGAGCACTAATTTCTCTTATCTTGTCTTTGTGTTCTTCACTCGTAATGTAAGTAGGCAACAGGAAGATATGTCTACTCCCAGCTTCATATTCCGGCCCTCTAAATTTTCTCAACACAATTTCTCGAAAAGAACGTCGTCTTTCCTTCAGCGATCCCCATTTGAGTTCCCGGAGCATTTCTATGACACTCGCGCATTGGTCGAACCTACCACTAACGAAACTAGCTGTTCGTCTCTGAACTGCTTCCACGTCTTCCTTTAAACTGATCTACTGAGGGTCCCAAACACTTGAGCAAAACTCAAAACGTCGTCATACAAGCGTTTTATACGCAGTCTCCTTTACAGATGAAGTACATCTTTCCAAAATTCTCCCAATAAACTGAAATAGGTTGTCCGCCTTACAACTGTCATTACATGTTCGTTCCATTTCATATCGCTCTGAAATGTTACGCCTAGATATTTGAACGACGCGACTGCATCAAGAAGCTCACTACTAATGCTGTATTCGAACATTATTTGAGTGTTTTTCCTACTCATGTGAATCACCTTACTTTTTCTACATTTAGAGCTAGCTGCCATTCTTCACACCAACTAGAAATTTTGTCTAAGTCATCCTGTATGCTATTATAGTCAAATAACGACGACACCCTCCCATACACAACAGCATCATCAGCAAACAGCCGCAAATTACAAATTATTTTTTCCATCAGATCATTTATATAGATAGAAAATAATAGCGCTCCTATCACACTCCCCTGGGGCACGCATGACGATACACTCGTCTCTGATGAACACTCGCCGTCGAGAACAACGTACTGAGTTCTATTACGTAGGAAGTCCTCCAGCCAGTCACAAATCTGTGACCTATTCCAATGCTCGTATCTTCGTTAGCAGTCTGCAGTGTGGCACCGCGTCAAATGCCTTTTTGGAATCGAGAAAAACACAATCTGCCTGTTGCCCTTCATCCATAGTTCGCAAGATGCCATGTGAGAAAAAGCAAAGCTCAGTTTCACTCGAACGAGGTGTCCTAGACCCCGTGCTGTTTCTTAGAAAGAAGAATATCAGTCTTAAGGAAATTGACTATATTCGAGCTGAGAATATGCTCCAAAATTATACAGGAAATTGATGTCAACGATATTGGCTTGTAATTATGTGGGTCAGTTCTTTTACCTTTCTTATAAACGGGAGTCACCTGCGCTTTTTTCCAATCACTAGGAACTTTGCGCTGAATTAAAGATTCGTGATAAATGCAAGCATTTTTTGTCACACTCCTCTTCTGTGCCGTCTTTTAAGAACAATTTGACACGCACTTTCGTCGTTATGACTTAGCTAATAACATTGTTACACTAAACCTGTAAAACCTTCTATATGGTGTCTCTTGAAACTCCAAACGCTTTACTAATTAATCGCTTACCATACGACTACGAGTATTAAAATTTTGTTTAGGTTTGATTTCACTTAACTCTGAAATGATGCGTACGACACTACAGTGAACGCTGTTCTGACCACGATTGATACTTGCAACATATTGTAGGCATTACATCTTTTACATCTTCTGTTCGTTGTCAGATACAACAGTGCTGCTTGGAGGCTTGCGTCTGCATTTATCTTTAAAACTAAATTTATCACAGCGTTCCATATTTTTGTCCAACTCCTATGCACGACTCACTTGATTTGCCTACATTTCACCAACATGCTGGAATGTTTGGAAAACTACTTCTGGGGAAAATTAATTGCTGAATTTCCAAAGCGCTCAATGGGAGATCTACATTACACACTGAGCACTCTAAACGGATGAAAACATTAAAATATATCTACATCTACATCTTCATACATATTCCGCAATTCACCGTAAGGTGCGTGGCGGAGGGTACACTGTACCACTACTAGGAATTTCCTTTCCTATTCCACTCCCAAATTGAACGAGGAAATAAAGAATGTCTATATGCCTCCGTACGAGCCCTAATTTCTCTTATCTTGTCTTTGTGATCTTTACGCGAAACGTAAGTAGGCGCCAGCAAGATCGTACTACACTCAGCTTCAAATTCCGGCCCTCTAAATTTACTTAACAAAAATTTACGAAAAGAACGTCGTCTTTCTTCCAGCGATCCCCAATTGAGTTGCCGGAGCATTTCCGTGACACTCGTGCATTGGTCGAACCTACCGGTAACAAATCTAGCTGCTCTCCTCTGAACCGCCTTTATGTCTTCCTGCGAATCCCAAATACTTGAGCAATACTCAAGACGTGGTCGTACAAGCGTTTTATACGCGGTCTCCTTGACAGGTGAAGTACATCTTCCCAAAATTCTCCCAATAAACCGAAGTCGGCTGTCCGCCTTAGTCACAACTGTCCTTACATGCTCGTTCCATTTCATATCGCTCTGCAATGTTACGCCTAGATATTTGAACGACGCGACAGCATCAAGAGGCTCATAACTAATGCTGTATTCGAACATTATAGGATTTTTTTTCTACTCATGCGCATCACCTTACATTTTCCTACATTGAGAGCTAGCTGCTATTCTTCGCACCAACCAGAAATTTTGTCTAAGTCAACCTGTATGCTATTACAGTCAGTTACAGACGACACCCTCCCATACACCACAGCATCATCAGCAAACAGCCGCAAATTACAACTTACTCTGTCCATCAGATCATTTATATAGATAGAAAAGAATAGCGGTCCTATCACACTCCCCTGGGGCACGCCTGACGATACACTCGTCTCTGATGAACACTCGCCGTCGACAACAACGTACTGCGTTCTATTACTTAGGAAGTCTTCCAGCCAGTCACAAATCTGTGAACCTATTCCATAAGCTCGTATCTTCGTTAGCAGTCTGCAGTGTGGCACCGCGTCGAACGCCTTTTTGAAGTCGAGAAAAACACAATCCAAACCAACTTAAATTCCTGAACCCCTTGCGTATGGAAGAGTTTAGCGTTCATAGGCAAGCACTGACCAACTCAGGGAACTCTAACCTATTTAATCAGTACGAAGAAGAGAAAGAGAAGAAAATGAGAAAGGATGGAATCAAAGACTAAGGGACTGATGACTAGACTTGCGTATAATAGTTCGCAACCGGGAGCGCTCACTCTAGGCTCTACCGCGAAATAGTTGTTTCTTTTAGTTCGTCCACTCCCAGTGACGGCTGAGCGGCGTGGTCTGCACATGCAGGTGGAGGGAGAAGTTCCCCCACCTAGCTGCTTCATGCGCTTGCTGCTTGAGCCGCTAACGATACCACGCAAACCAAAAGAAACAGTCTGTGGATAATTTCTCGCGTTGAAGTTTAGAGTTATCTCTATATCTTGGTATTATGGAATTTACTAGTCAGATATTGCAGACTGCAGAATACTTCAAAGCAGAAATTTTATAGCACTGAACTATTTAATCTAGCAGGCAGACGCTAACCTCGAAATGGCTCTCATCATCAGAAGGCAAACACGTGATTTTTAATTCTGTTCGGGACCTATCGCGCATATTTTAGTTCGCGACCTATCGCGCATATTTTAGTTCGCGTCCTATTGCGCATATTTTAGTTCGCGACTGGTAGCTCTCCTTTTAGTTCGCAGCTCGGTCGCGAAGTAGGTCGCTCTTTTTAGTTCGTCCGCTCGTTTTGGCTATTGCTACCGCTACTAAAACTACAGATGAGCTGCATCTCAGCTCGACATGACGGCAAGTGGCAAGAGGGAATCACGCGACATCTCGCTGTTACCCGTCAGTCTTCGGAAAAGGAGCTTACGAACTAAGAGCCGAGGGATCTGCGAACTAGTTCGCGTAGTTCGCCTGTGGGAACTCTCTTCCGAACTAGTTCGTTCGCGAACTACACAAGACTACTGATGACCGTTGTAGTTCGGTCCCTTTAAAAAACCTAACCAACAAGCAAAGATTGCGATAATGAAGTAGCAGTAATTAGCAGTTATTGGGAAGAAAAAGAGGCCCTATAACAGCAAAACTTAATCGGCCAGCTCAAGTAATAACTAGAAACGAAACTATAAGATTCCAAGACAAATACACTAAAAGCCAGACTTATTATCTTGGAAGATGAAGACTGAAAACTGAAGAAATACTTGGCAGCAAGGAAGCGACAACAACTGTCACACACAGAAATCATCGTTCGAACATACACAAAAGAGGGGGAAAGGAAAGGAAAGAGAAAGGTAGCAGAAGCTGCAAATAACGTCGTTCCAATGCCCGCAGAGCGGAGAACTTAAGTGCTATAATAGCCTACACAGACAGAAGTAGTGATTTGTTCCAGAACCACCTGTTGAACTTGCGAGAAGCAATTTGTACTTCAATGAGACTTGGCGGACACACTGCTTCGGTCTGACTTGTGCGTTGAAGGATCTGCAGTTACTCAATGGAGGCTTGTCTACTAAGCCTTTGCCCCAGAGATGAGCTATTGTGCCACAAGCTGCCAATGGAAGTCAGTCGTCGCGTCCGCTGCTGTTCAGTTTTGATAAGAATGCTAAAGCTGACTACCATGGAAAGCGCCACCATGTTACAGAATGCCACATTCACTTTCGTAGTTGAGGCCTCATTGCATTGTTTCTAAGCTGGTATTGTTAATAAAGGATAAATATGACATTTCTGTCATCATTTAGAGTCATAAAGACGTAATGATTAAGACTGAGGTTCAGTCCGTTACTCTTCAGATCATTTCAACAGATTCCGCAATACATTTTCTATTCAGAATGAAACTTTCACTCTGTAGCGGAGTGTGCGCTGATATGAAACTTCCTGGCAGATTAAAAATGTGTGCCGGAACCGGGACTCGAACCTGGGACCTTTGCCTTTCGCGGGCAAGCGCACTACCGACTACAATTTTAATCTGCCAGGAAGTTTCATATCAGCGCACACTCCGCTGCAGAGTGAAAGTTTCATTCTGGAAACATCCCTTAGGCTGTGGCTAAGCCATGTCTCCACCATATCCTTTCTTCCGGAAGTGCTACTCTTGCGTGTTTGCAGGAGAGCTTCTGTGAAGTTTGGAAAGTAGGAGGCGAGGTACTGGCGGAAGTAAAGTTGTGAGGCGGCATCGTGAGTCGTGTCGGGATAGCACAGTCGGTAGTGCGCTTGCCCGCGGAAGGCAAAAGTCCCAGGTTCGAGTCCCGGTTCCGGCACACAATTTTAATCTGCCAGGAAGTTTCACATTTTCCATTGTCTTGCAGGAAAAGGTATTTTTTGCTGCATTCGTCACTGTCAGTTGGGGATGCACAATGAAAACACCTTTTAGCAGTAACATTCTTCTGCATTTCTCTGCAACGAGGGTACGTTTTACAAGTTAAGAATATCATACAGCATTTCCCTGTGGAGATAATTTAATTACGTCAATGTCTTCTGCCTTTAAATAAGTACTGTAGAAGTTTCGCCACCTATAATGACTGGTATAAGTTTACAGGAACATATTTCTGTAAACTGACCAACATGGTTACTTACCTTATTCACACTGTTGTTGCGTTATTCATTAAACGATGCGATTTGTTCACTGGCGGACGACAGTCAGTCAAACAGAACCCTCATAGTTCTTATGAGGAATGGTAGTGGGAATCAAAAACGTCTAAAAAAACGTGGCCTAACAAAATAGAAAAAGAAGAATTTTCCGAAGTCTCTCAAAATATTATGTTAAAACTTCCAAGAAACAAAAATTCGAAAATGATGGCAAATCACGTAATTATCTAACTACTGTAATGATTATTTCTGGGATTGTACATGTAGTGAACCAGGTAGGGTCCGGGGTGGAAAAGATATATGATACATTTCCCGATCACCTAACTAGAGAAATGAGATGTTGTACCAGGTTTAGGATGATCTTGATCTCGGTTTCCTGTTATTTAAAAGATTTATTACGGCAGCGTAAGCAACGGTAACAATCGGAATAGTTTCCACATTACGTGCATATTGCTAAAGACGCTTTAAAAATTGAGAATTTTAGAAGTCACCAATTGCTGAACATAGTGTCACGAGGTAGCACAAAAAGTTTCATATTTTCACCCTGCAGTGGAGTGTGCGCTGATATGAAACTTCCTGGAGAATTAAAACTGTGTGCCGAAACCGGTATTCGATCCTGCGACCTTTGCCTTTCGCGGGCAAGCGTTCTACCGACTGAGCTATCCCGGCACGCTCCACGGTCTGATCTCACAGCTTTACTTCCGCCAGTCCCTCCCCTCATACTTCCAATGCACAGAGTGAAAACACCATTCTGGAAACAAAAATATTGTTCCTCGCTTCTACGTACAGCGATTAGATTATTAAAGAATCGGTACAGATGGTTTCTTTGTTGTTGTTTTTTTATAACTAATGAACAACAAAGACTATGATTGTACTTCAGCGACAGTACGTGTTAAGAAAGTTAAAATATGAACCGTTACGTAGTAAGTGACTTTAAATGGTGTTTTCAAGTTATAATTTTATCGCGACAATACTTAGACGTGGATAGGATAGGTGAATAAAGATTAGATAATATGTGTACATAGATAGTTTCTCACCTTTCTTACGGTAATTGCGACTATTCTTATTAGCTAGTAATGGAAAATTCTCAAATTTGTATGAAATCGTCGATGATGACCTTTGGTTCGCTACTGTGTGCCTCAATATTTTTATCGTCTTGGAGAATATAGCATTACCTTGTATCCAGCAGATTTATCAGAAGTATCCTGGCGCTCTATCTTCCATCTCCCGCGTGATAGCAGCAGTATCGATTACATTAATTCCTACTGTGAATCGAAAATCCCAAAAGAAGCCTAAGATACGTCGTGCCTGCTACCTACAGTAAGCCACGGTAGAGGTTCCGTCAAGACTGGGGCTTTTATATCGTTGTATACAACTGTTTATATAATTACTACGAATGAATATCTTACCATCCTCGACAGAAAGCTACTTACTATGGTTAAAATCTGTATAACAAACACTACCATATTGAAAAATGATTATGCGCCCAAACAAACAGCCAAAAAGTCCGTGTGCTTTGTATATCAAGATAAAATTGGAAAACACGTCCACTGGACAGCAAATCCGCCATGTCGCAACATAACTGAATCGTTATGGGGAGTTTTGGAGCGGAGAGTAAGGACCAAATTTATAGGTCCAACATCGTTGACGTAAATGGTTGATGTTTTGGTACAACACTGGATAACATTCTATTGAAAACTATAAAGAGACGTCACGATTCTTGAAGAATTGCTGCTATTTACGAAGCGAATCGTAGGCCAACTCGTTACTAGCAAATAGATTTCATATTATTTTGTACGTAATAGCTGGTATGTCCAATGCTAGAACGGATAGCAGCGGAACGAGTCTTGGTAGGTGGCTGGATGGAGTTGTCACCACATCTGCACACAAGTTAATTAATTCTGGAAAATTACGTTGAAGGGGCCATGAACTCTGACCTCACGTTCAACCATATTCAAAATGCGTTTGTTGGAGTGCATTCCTGGCTGGTTTGTGGTCCACCACATCAACTGAAAATCGACTCGGGCCATTTCATCACACTCGTCATCATATAATATGGCGCATTATCATGTTGAAAAATGACACTGCCGCTGAGAAACAAGACCGGCGTGACGGGGTTGTACGTGGTGTGCACACAGTCTAGGAAACGTCTTGATTGGCATGGTTCTTGCACCAGCTCCGTTGGAGCCATAGAAGCCCAAGTGATGTACACGTGCGGAGTCGCCAGCTTCTCTCCATCACACTGTACAGGTGTTAAGGTACTGTTCTCCTGGAATAAGACGCATTCGCACCATCCCACTGGACTGATAAAGAAGGTATCGGACCTTCCAACGCTCTGCCATTGCGCCAGCGTCCAAAGACTTGTTCAAGTGTCAATTGCAGTCGTAGTTGCGGATGTCGAGGCGTTAACATTGACACATGCATGGTTCGTTGACTGTGGGTTCAGACACACGTGTATTCTCCGTAGCATTAAAGTCTGATGTTAGTTCCGTCAAGGTTTGCCGCCTGTTCCGTTTTCACCAGACTGACCAGGCTACAACGTCCGACATCTAAAAAAATGTTCAAATGTTTGTATAGTCTATGGGACTTAACTACGGGGTCATCAGTCCCTAAACTTACAAACTACTTATGAACTACTTACGAACTAGGACGGCACAAATATCCATGCCCGAGGAGAGATTCGAACCCCCGACCGTAGTGGCCGTGCAGACTGTGACTGGAGCGCCTCAGTCCACTCGGCCACCGCGGCCGGCCATCCGACATCTGTGATGGGGTGTGGACGCCCAACCTATCGATGTCTAGATGCTTCGCCTTGGTTTCGCCACATGTTGAAGACACTCACCACTGAAATCTTCGACACCCGGTAAGTAGAGCAGTTTACGAAGTGCTTGTGCGGTGCATTCGGCTCGTAAACTGTGCTCTCGGTATCGCTCAGATCGGGAGCTTTCAATAAGGCGCCTCGCTGCGGAGCGCGCGGTTTCTCGCCGTCGGAGGTTCGAGTCCTCTCTGGGGCATGTGTGTGTGTGTGTGTGTGTGTGTGTGTGTGTGTGTGTGTGTGTGTGTTGTCCTTAGGTTAGTTTACCTTAGTTGAAGTAGTTTGTAAGCTACGGACTGATGACCACGCAGTCTGGTCCGATAGAATTACAAACAAAATAGAAAGCTTTTCCGGTTCTACACTAATGACCATTAAAATTACTAAACCAAGAAGAAATGAATATTGGACAAATATATTATACTAGAACTGACATGTGATTATATTTTCCTATAGATCCTGAGAAATCAGTACCCAGACCAACCACTCTGGCCGTAATAACGGTCTTGGTACGCCTCGGCATTGAGTCAAACAGAGCTTGGGTGGCGTGTAGAGGTATAGATGCCCATGCAGTTTCGACACGATACCACAGTTCATCAAGAGTAGTGACTGGCGTATTGTGACGAGCCAGTTGCTTGGCCACCAATGACCAGATGCTTTCAATTCGTGAACTTGCTGGCCAGTGCAGCAGTCGAACATATTCCATATCCAGAAAAGTCCGTACAGGACCTGCAACATGCGGTCGTATATTATCCTGCTGAAATGTAGGAATTTGCAGGGATCGAATGAAGGGTAGAGCCACGGGTCGTAACAAATCTGAAATGTAACGGCCACTGTTCAAAGTGCCGTCGATGCGAACAAGAGGTGACCGAGACGTGTAACCAATGGCACCCCATACCATCACGCTGTGTGAGACGCCAGTATGGCGATGACGAATACACGCTTCCAATGTGCGTTCACCGCGATTTCGCCAAACACTAATGCGACCATCATGATGCTGTAAACAGAACCGAAAACATGACGTTTTGTCACTCGTGCACCCAGGTTCGTCGTTGCATACACCATCGCAGGAGCTCCTGTCTGTGATGTAGCTTCAAGGGTAACCGCAGCCATGGTCTCCGAGCTGATAGTCCATGCTGCTGCAAACGTCGTCGAACTTTTCGTGCAGATGGTTGTCTTGCAAACTTCCACACCTGTTGACTCAGAGATCGAGACGTGGCTGCACGATCTGTTACAGCCATGCGGATAAGATGCCTGTCATCTCGACTGCTAGTGATACGAGGCCGTTGGGATCCAGCACGGCGTTCCTTATTGCCCTCCTGAACCCACCGATTTCGTGTTCTGCTAACAGTCATTAGATCGCGACCAAAGCGAGCAGCAACGTCGCGATACGATAAACCGCAATCGCGATAGACTACAATCCGACCATTATCAAAGTCGAAAACGTGATGGTACGCATTTCTCCTCCTTACACGAGGCATCACAACAACGTTTCACCAGGGGCAATGCCGGTCAACTGCTGTTTGTATATGAGAAATCGGTTGGAAACTTTCCTCATTTCAGCTCGTTGTAGGTGTCGCCACCGCCGCCAACCTTTTGTGAATGCTCTGAAAAGCTAATCATTTGCATTTCACAGCACCTTCTTCCTGTCGGTTAAATTCCGCGTCTGTAGCACGTCATCTTCGTTGTGTATCAATTTTAATTACCATATGGACAGCACGCTCAGAGATACTACATGCGCCGCGCGTGTGTCTGATACCGGGTATCACTTGTCAACCGGTGCTGCAATCACCTGGACAGGTTTATATCCATAGTAGGCAGGTGGTCCTAATATTCTGGCTGATCAGGTAGACTTTAACAGGTACAAGCGGATGGACTAGAGGATACAGAGCCAAAAGGCAGGTCTCTCTCATGATGTGAACAAACATGTGAAACGCTTCTGTTTACAGTTGCAGGCAGTCTGCCTAACATAGTTAATGCCGGGTTGTTGAACGTAAAATTCCTATATTATGGAACGTATATACTGATTACTGATGAATAAATGGGAATACAGTCGGAAATGTATAGACGTTGGTGCTATATATATACGCAGATAAATAATTTTTGCATATAACAGATCCTCGGAAATCTATCTAATGTAATAGTTATATTTTTAAAGGTGTTAATGTTAACAAATAAAATGTTTATATTTTTTTACTATTAATGCAACAAACAAATAATATGTATAGTATAGTGCTATAGACAAGGGATGTTGACATATACCTCTCAAGCGTCTTCTAATCAAACTGTGTGCTTATGGAATACCGTCACAATTGTGCGATTGGATTCGTGATTTCCAGCCAGAAAGGACACAATACGTTGTAATTGACGGAAAGTCATCGAGTAGATTTGAAGTGACATCTGCTTTCCCCAGGAATGTGTTACAGGGTCCCTACTGATCCTTATTTTTATAAACGATTTAGGAGACAATCGGAATAGCTCTCTTAGGTTGTTCGCGGATGATGCTGTCACGTCCAGTTAGTAAAGTCACCAGAAGATCAAAAACAACTTCAAAATGATTTTGATAATATATCTGCAAGGTGCAAAAAATTGCAATTCACCCTTAATAATGAGAAATGTGAAGTCATGTATATGAGCACTAAAAGAATCTCTTTAAACTTCATTTACACGATAAATCAGTCAAAACTACAGGCCGTAAATTCAACTGAATACCTAGGAGTAACAATTACAAACAAATCAAATTGGAAAGAACGCATGGAAAATATTGCAGGGAAAGCGAACCAAAGACTACGTTTCGTTGGCAGAACACTTACAAGATGCAGCAGTTCTCCTAAAGAAACTGCCTACATTACAGTTATGCGTCCTGTTTTGGAGTATTGCTGCGCATTTTGGATCCCGACCAAGTGGGACTGACAGACGATTTAGAGGAAGTTCAGAGAAGGGCAGCTCGTTGAAGGGCAGCTCGTTTTGTAATATCGCGATATAGGGGAGAGAGAGTCACAGAAATGATGCACGAGTTGGAGTGGAAATCATTAAAAGAAAGGCGTTATTTGTAGCGGCGAGATCTATTTGCGAAATTTCTTTCACCATCTTTCTCTTCCGAATGCGAACATTTTTTGGTAGCACCCACCTACATAGGAAGAGATGATTATGTAAATAAAATAAGAGAAATCAGATCGAAAACGGAAAGATTTAGGTGTTCCTTTTTCCTCCGAGCTATTAGAGAATGGAACCGTAGAGAAACATCATAAAAGCGCTTCGATAAATCCTCTGCCATGCACTTCATTGTGGCTTGCAGAGTATTTATGTAGATATAGATATAAATCAAAATACAAGACTAAAAACCCGCATTAGTCATAGCAATATCAACACATTTTTCGTATCTCATATTTCTAGGGGAATAGGGGATGAGGGTATTTTATACCACACCAAAAGTTCGAAAAAAAATTATTTAATGTTGTTGATTTAGCGTAACAGCATCCTTTTTAAATATAAGTTGCACTCAAGCTCTTATGTGCAACATTACCATGAGGAGGGCTCTTCACGACGAACATAAGTTTTAAGTTAATTATTGTGACTTATCTCGTAATATACTTTCTAATGAGATACCAGTCAACAATACAGCCCTGAACCTAAAAATATTGAGTATGACATCCAAAGTAAAGGTCACATTTACTAAGAAAACTGATTTTTTTTTTTAAATTTAACTTCAAAAATTAAAACATTTATGGAATCAGGTAGTAGGCTTCATTGAAAAAAAATTTTTTTAATTTGAAAATGTAATATACGATGCTAGATTACAATATTTTCAGAAGATGGAAATGAAGTACGCCCCTTCTCCCCTCCCTCTCACCGCTGGTATTGCCACGGTTAATTGT
Source organism: Locusta migratoria (assembly GCA_026315105.1). Classification (NCBI taxonomy): domain Eukaryota; kingdom Metazoa; phylum Arthropoda; class Insecta; order Orthoptera; family Acrididae; genus Locusta; species Locusta migratoria. The sequence continues at coordinate 73,553,010 of CM048755.1, read as the reverse complement.
ATTTGTTGGATAGCTCGTTTATCTTGGCAATCCGCTATCTAAAATTAAATTAAAGTCAGGGCGTATAATTACTCACTGTCAACTGAGCGCACGCTCTCTCTTTCTCTCCCTATCCCCCTCTCCTCTCCCCCCCCCCTCTCTCTCTCTCTGATACTTTACTTTCTGATAAATTAAAACTGTGCGGTGCACTGGAAACCTAACTCTCATCCTCGACTTTTGTGGCCAATTCTCTTACTGATTTTACTGTTCAGATAGTTCAGCTGGAAAGATTACTTCCAACCGTCTATTTCGGTGCACAAGATTTGTATTAAAGTTTGGTGCGAGGTATAATAGAATCAAGGCACATACGATACCAACAAAATACCTTTAAAATGTTCAAATGTTTGTAGAACGTATGGGACTTAACTACGGGGTTATCAGTCCCTAAGCTTACAAACTACTTATGAACTAGCTAAGACAAAGGACGGCACAAATATCCATGCCCGAGGGGGGATTCGAACCCCCGACCGTAGTGGCCGTGCAGACCGTGACTGGAGCGCCTCAGTCCTCTCGGAAAATACCTTTATTCCTGTTCAAAATAACCTCCAGAGATGAAGACGGGTTTTAGTAACGTTCATAAAGTTGCAGGAAACAGGCGATGGTGTTCAGTAAATGTAAACATTGTATTGTATGGATAAAGAATGTTTCTCTCCACTGCGTTGTGCCGCGTGGTCTAAGGCACCATGCCATGGATTGCGCTGCCGCTCACCCGTCCGAGGTGCGAGTCCTCCCTCGGTCATGGGTGTGTGTGTCTTGTCCTTAGATACGTTAGCTTAAGTTAGATTAAGTAATTTGTAATTATAGGAACAGATAACGTCAGCAGTTTGACGTCAGACATGTGAACATTTATGCAGCGTTGTGTTGCCAGTTTTTAAAATTCCTGACAGATTTAAACTGTGTGTCCTACCGACACCATAAAATGGAATTAAGCTTTCAGGGACGTTGCTCTTACCAATTTAGATATCGAGAGATGATTCACGCACCACCACCTTACCTACGAAACGCAAGACTCCAGATTCATGACCAGTCCGGCACACACTTTTCTTTTACTAGGTGGGTTCAAAATGGGTCACATCCCCTGCAGAGTGGAGAACTGACTTTGGAACTTAGTAATAAATTTCTATGGTGGATCTGAGTTGTTTGTCTGGTTTGGCCGCCTTCCACGAGGATTAGTCGGACAAGCTTTGGAAGAGTGCTTTTGTAAGGCTGGAAAAGAAGAAGATAACTGTTAGCAGAATTGACACGGATGGTAAGTTTAGCTTGGCTTCCAAAGTCGGTAATGGCTTGACTAGCAAAGTCGGCAAGTTCATTACCGGCAACGTCGGCTAGTTCATTACCGACAAATGACAAGGACGTTGGTTGCAGTCACCGTCCCACATACAGTTTGAAATCTTCTAGGGTGTTTCGCCGTAGTGCATTGTTTAAGAACCTTGTGGGGTACGCCTTCGCAGTTAACACGTTCGCTGCCGTTCACGCTCTGGGCCGCGGTGGAGTAGCCGAGCGGTCTAAAGCGTCTCGCTGCGGAGCGCGCGGTTGCTCGCCGTGGAGGTTCGAGTCCTCCCTGGGGCATGGGTGTGTGTGTTGTCCGTAGGTTAGTTTACCTAGGTGTAAGTAGTTTGTAAGCTACGGACTGATGACCACGCAGTTTGGACCGATAGATTTACAAACATTTGAACATTTTTCACGCTCTGGCGCGTGTAAACGTTACTTGAGTCAGGTGCCGCTCACGCTGTGGCGCGTGCTGCGATCTAGCATCCTATTATGGGTTATTGTAAAGTGGCATCGTCTAATAAAGCTGTACTCTGGTAGGCACTCAGGGAAGAGTATAAGTGATATGCACACGTAAGTAGTTCCAGATTTCCGCGTTTGCATTACCGGCTACGAACCACACACGCTTCTCATGAAGTCATGATAGATTTATGTACTGTTTATATTGTTCATTTGTTGTTTTCACGAAAATACAAATGCAAATAAAAAACCATATAAAAAAACTGAAAACTAAAACCAAAACATTCTGTGGCTCAAAACTATGAAAAGATACTGTCAAAATACGATCACGCACCAGAGCGTGAAATGGCACCTAGCATCATCGCTCCAGAGCGTGAACGGCAGCGAACGTGTTAAGACGGAGTATTCCCTGAAGTAGCTAGACCACTTGTAGCTGGGATGCTTCTTTTGCTCATAACACTAAACACAGCTTGAGGTACCCTACATAGTTAACATCGGATGATTACCACGAACTATGAAATTGTTCTTGCAGGAACTATTTCGTTTGGCTTCTTCAAGGTTTTTCCATGAAGTTTGCGTATTTTTGAAGTGTTTGTGATGGTTTACAATAGCACGAGAAGTTCTCGCTATAAGGCAGCATCCTATAGGTTGCTGAATAAGTGAAAACTGGGCATAAAAATAGCAAGGTCTGAGGCCGAAGTTGATCTTAGCGCGGCGACAAACAGAACATAGCATGTCATCGTCAACGGAGATGAATCTTCATACGTAAAAATAACTTCGGGTGTACCTCAAGGGAGTGTTATAGGACCATTATTTTCACAATATATAAATAAATACCACAGTATGGACCTTCATAGTTTTCTTGAGGCATTTCGCGGGTAATGTTATTGTATGCTGATAAGACACAACGATAAAAACTGTCATGAAATAGAGGAATACCTGCAGAGGATTGGTAGATTATATAGATTGGTAGATTATATAAAAAAATGTTACGTATTTTACTTAATACGCAGAAATCTTTTTACGGTATGATTATAATATTGCAAAACACTAACTTGAAACAAACAGACTCATAAAACATGTAGCAGTATGGATTGGTAATGATATAAAATGGAAAGACCACCACTATTTGTAGGTAAGACAGACGCCAGAGTGAAATTCAGTAGAAGAGTGAACTGTAGCACATAAGAAGGCATATAGCTTCCAAAACTTAGTCTGAAAGACGTCTGCATTGGCTACATCATTAAACACGAACACTTTACATCATATTCAAGCCAAATCAAGGGGCCAAATATCTCACGAAATAATCATCAAACGAAAAGCTACAAAGAACGAAACTTTTGTAGCTTGAAGGGGGGGGGGGGGGATCGGATGGCGCCATGGTTGGCCCGATACATGGCGCTGCCATAGATCAAACGGATACCAACTGAATTTTTTTAAATAGGTACGCCCATTTTTATTACATATTCGTCTAGAACGTAAATAAATATAAATGTTTTATTTGGACACTTTTGTTGCTTCTAGCGGGCCAAACATAGCGCCATCTGTTTTTCCCCTTCAAGCTAGAAAAGTTTTGTTCTTTGTAGGTTTTTCGTTTGATGCTTATTTCGTGAGATATTTGGCCCGATCACTATCAGTGGACCACCCTGTATATAAAGCAATTCCTGAACAACGTTTTCTGAGGTAAGGAAACACAGTTTGTTTTTCTACTATTTTTTTAAATGAAGAAGTACGTCTCAGCTTTTTCCCAATGAGACGATATCACAATAAACTCAATTTTTATGCAATCATTACAATAAAATTAAGTTAAAACAATTAACTGTGTTAGTCACATTTTAATTTTCCTGCAAGGCGTTCCAAGAGATTACACCTTCATCTTGAGGTGGCTATTTGGAAATGTTCAAATGTTTGTAAATTTAAGGGATTCAACTACGTTGATCATCAGTCCCTAGACTTACAAACCACTTACACTAACTTAAAGTAACTTACGCTAAGGACAACACAGACACCCACGCCAGAGGGAGGACTCGAACCCCCGACGGCGAACGGCAGCGCACACCGCATCTGGGCGCCTTAGTGCGCACGGCTATTCTGCCGCGGCAGTAATAAGCTACAAATGGACGCCCACTACAGGAGATGCTCAGAGTTTTGTCCAAATGCGTCGAGGCACGACTGACATCGAAGTTGCATTGAACGACGGAAACTCTCAAAGATACCTAGTGTATGTCGAAGGCATCCTACCGCCGCAATAACCCTGTGCATTAGGTCCTCCAGCGATGTAGCAGGTGTTTCATACTCAGGGCTTTTCGGACACCCTCACAGGAAAGAATCGATTGCGGACAGATCGGGCAATCGTGGCGGCCTTGCAATTGCCCAAATGTTCAAGTGTTTGTAGACCTAAAGGACCAAACTACACTCGTCATCGGTCCCTAGACTTACAAACTACGTACTCAACATTACAATAATGACAAAACATACACACCTATGTCTGAGGGATGACCTGAAACTCCGGCGGGAGTGGCCATAACATGACGCCGCAGACCGCACGGCTATACCCGCGCGGCTGTGCTTTCCCCACCTCGACGAATCCAGCGCCCGGGAAGCGTGGCCTGCAGATGTGCCCTCGCCCTCACTAGTGTGCTGAAATGCGCGGTGATTCCGCCATGTGAAAGAATGTGGCGACGAACAGGCATGGAAGCATGCCGAAATTAACGGTTAACGATAGTCCCTGAAAAGTTGTTCCTCTGTTTTTCCATTCACATTAGTGTAATGATTTTCTTATCTGCTCGTTCGTGAACCTCTAGTATTTAGTACTGCACAATCCTTACAATAAAAGTCAGAGTGTGAGCTGAGTCCTTAATGACATCGCTGTCAACGAACGCTGCAATTCCTTCCACTTTGAAATATTGCCGTAATCTTGTCATTACTGTGTATGATAAAAGTTTAATACAATAAAACAACTATTATAGTTGTATGTTCGTGTTGAGTTAGTGTAAGTGACGGTGCATGAATACCCGGAATTAACTCACGCAATTTTTTAATCGTGCAGGGGTGCCGGCCTTAGAAAATCACTGTGGGCGTTCTAGATCACAAATGTTCAAAATTAATCCTCCCCAAAAACAGGTTCATGCAGTTTTAATGAGCAATCTAATATATGAAGCAGTGTGTCCGTATATTTGTACGTGTTTCATACAAATCTACAGTTTTGTTCCAATCTTTATGAAATTTTGTACACGTAAGCTTCAATCCACGAGGACGGTCGCCGTAAGTGTAAGAATCACATACGATATATAGTTCACGAGGTATGACGTCATAAACAATGAGATGCGCGAAAAATGCTGCATTTAGCAACAATGCTGCTCATTGTCTCCTAAACCATTCGACCGATGTCAACCAAATTTGGTACACAAATTCCTTACCGTGAGGTAACAATTGCTGCATGGTTAAGAATCACATGCGGCACATGGTTCATAAGATATTTCGTCATAACCAATAGAAATCACAAAAAATGGCATATAATGCGGCGAGACTTTCGAAGTACACTGTATGAGAATGACGGTACTTAGCGACTTGCAAAAAACTTTAAAGATAATTTCAAACCTTTATTAAACTTTTTCTCGCTGGCAACCATAGTAAAATGATGAAAGGAAAAAAGTTTCTCGCTTACTACTTTTCCGCTGTTTATGGAGTAAAACTACGGCTCTCGGTATGACGTTACAATTTATAATTTGAACACTACAAATTGTAGCGACAGGAAATTTTACAGACAGTATATATATATATATATATATATATATATATATATATATATATATATATATATATATAGTTGAATGTAGCTTCTAAATTGTATCACATTCCGACACGTAGTTCATGAGATATGAGCACATAAACAGTAACATTCCGCTGCTCAAGGACTAGAACTACGGCTTTCGGTATGACGTTACAATTTATAATTTCTACACTACAAATTGTAGCCGCAGTAAATCTTACAGACGATGTACACACATAAAGTTCAATGTACCTTCTAAATTGTATCACAGTACGACACGTAGATCTTGAGATATGAGCAGATAAACAGTAACGTTCTTGGGAAACCGCTCGTTCCCGCACCAGGTTTTATTCTATTACTTCTTTACTACTACCTGTATTCCCAAGAGATTTTGACAGACATACAGCCCTTATACAAATGAATATATACCTAAAAATGACAGGACTAAATAAATAAATAAATATCCGAGCAAAGGGTTTTCAGCTAGTATTTTATAAAGGTAGCAAATTATTTTAAATTCTTGGCAGGTTAAAACAACTTTGTACCGGAACTGTGATTCGAACCTGGTCTCTTTGCCTTTTCGCGGGCAAGCGCTCTGCTGACTGAGCTGTCCCGGCACGGTTCGCCGCCCTCTCACAGCTTTACTTTCGTACCTGGCCTCCTAAAAAAAAACGTTCAAATGTTTCTAAAGCTTAAAAAAATGTTCAAATGTTTGTATAGTCTATGGGACTTAATTACGGGGTCATCAGTCCCTACTTACGAACTAGGACGGCACAAATATCCATGCCCGAGGGGGGATTCGAACCCCCGACCGTAGTGGCCGTGCAGACCGTGACTGAAGCGCCTTAGTCCCCTCGGCCACCGCGGCCGGCTTTCTAAAGCTAAAGGGATTTAACTGCGAGGTCATCAGTCCCTAAACTTGCAAACTACTTATGAACTAGCTTATACTAAAGACGGCACAAAACATTCATGCCAGAGGGGGGATTCGACCCCCCAACGGGGAGCGTTCTCGCGCATCGTAGCATAGCGCCTCAATGCGCTCGCCGCGGCGCTGGCCTCCTACTTTGCAAATGTTACAGGAGTTCTCCTGCCAACTTCTGTTTGGAAGGTGGGAGGCGAGGTACGGAAGTAAAGCTGTGAGCGTGCCGTACAGCTCAAACAGTTGAGCGCTTGCCCGCCATACGGTTCGAATCACAATTCCGACACAAAGTTTTAATCCGCCAGGAAGTTTTAAAAGAAAAGTTTGTTTACCTTTATCAAATATTTCTCAATGCGCTCGGTCTCTCCGCCGCGGCTTATACTTTTAGTTCGGTGTTACTTCACCATTGTTCCGCGTACGCTGTCATAACAGTTACATCAAATTATTTCTGAAAGTTATACGCAATTTACGGGTTGAATCGGATGTTGTCTTTGCCATTCCTGAGGAAATATATAGCTCTCTAGAAATGAGAAGGGTAAAAGTGCATTGTCTGAAAAGATTAGAACTACGTATCGACCCTTCTGTTCCCAGCTGAAATAACTACACACGTTACCGAATTTATCATCGAAAGACAATCTAATACATCTACATACATACTCCACAATTCACCGTAAGATGCGTGGCGGAGGCTACACTGTACCACTACTAGGCATTTCCTTTCCTATTCCGCTCCCAAATAGAACGAGGAAAAAAAGAATGCCTATATGCCTACGTACGAGCCCTAATTTCTCTTATCTTGTCTTTGTGATCTTTACGCGAAATGTAAGTAGGCGGCAGCAAGATCGTACTACACTCAGCTTCAAATTCCGGCCCTCTAAATTTACTTAACAGAAATTCACTAAAAAAACGTCGTCTATCTTCCAGCGATCCCCAATTGAGTTGCAGGAGCATTTCCGTGACACTCGCGCATTGGTCGAACCTACTGGTAACAAATCTAGCTGCTCGCCTCTATGTCTTCCTTCAAACCGATCTGTTGCGGGTCCCAAACACTTGAGCAATACTCAAGACGTGGTCGTACTAGCGTTTTATACGCGGTCTCCTTTACAAGTGAAGTACATCTTCCCAAAATTTTCCCAATAAACCGAAGTCGGCTGTCCGCCTTACTCACAACTGTCCTTACATGTTCGTTCCATTTCATATCGCTCTGCAATGTTACGCCCAGATATTTGAACGACGCGACAGCATCAAGAAGCTCACTACTAATGCTGTATTCGAATATTATAGGATTGTTTTTTCTACTCATGCGCATCATCTTACATTTTTCTACATTGAGAGCTAGCTGCCATTCTTTGCACCAACTAGAAATTTTGTCTAAGTCATCCTGTATGCTATTACAGTCAGTTACAGACGACACCCTCCCATAGTTGACATCCGCACGAAATCAAAGCGTTCATGTACACGTTCCGTCTTTCTGAGAGGCGAATGAGTACAGAAACATCGTTGGAAACAACCAAAAGGTACAAGTTTAACGATTAACAAGCCAAGATAAACAACTCCTATCTACTGAAAAACGATTTCGTGAACTCACCATTTTGAAAATATGAATGTTCATCACTCTTTCTCGATGATTTGCCGTCATCACTCCACTGTTCGTAGGAACATGTACTTCATTATACAAAGAATTTATCGGCCTGAAATTGGTACTGAATTACGTCAGTGGGGAACGTTGAAAAATGTCATGATTTTGTGTGAAGACGTGTGTAATTGAACTAATTTGTACTTCTTAGCAGAATTAAATACTTTGTGACACCTACGATAATGAAGATGTCCATTCATCTCAACAAATAGAAATGTAGTTTCCACGACCATCCACAGCGCCCTAATAAAAAATAAATAAACCAAAGCTGTCACTGAACACGGACTGTTCCAGGCTCCAGGACTCTGCGGTGAGCGCTCTGTGGTGAGCTACCGGCTGAGCACCAAGTCCAAACATGAATAATTGACGTCTATGAAATTTTCTTCGATGTTGCTGTTTTAAATTTGTTTTATCTTCCTTGTCCATTTTGTGTCGGTGCAGAGCACCCCCTCAAAATTCGTTGGTGTGCACGAGCACCCGAGCACTCACGGAGTCGTCGCCACTGGCAATGTGGGAGCTCTTTGCATCTTACAACAAGCCCTTCATATAATTTCAAACCTTCCCTAACGTCCAATCTTTAAGAGAGCAATTCATTTGCAATCAGATGTATCGAGCTGTTTTTCATGTAGTTGCTCGGTACGTTAAAGATTCGTCGGTTTACTGGTTGTTAACGGAAGATTCAGAGTTAATCTACATCTACATCTACATAGATACTATGCAAATCACATTTAACTGCCTGGCAGAGGGTTCATTAACCACTTTCATAACTTTTCTCTACCGTTGCATTCTCTAATAGCGCGCGGGAAGAAAGAACACCTAAATCGTTCCGTTTTCGATCTGTTTTCTCTTATTTTATTGGGATGGTCATGTCTCCCTAAGTAGGTGGGTGCTAGCAAAATATTTTCACATTCATAAGTACAAGTCGGTGATTGAAACTTCGCAAACAGATCACGCCGCAATGAATAACGTCTTTCTTTTAATGATTTCCACCCCAATTCGTGCAACATTTCCGTGACGCTTTCCCCCCCCCCCCCCGTAACGTGATAAAACAAAACGAGCTGCCCTTCTCTGAACCTTCTCAATATCTTCCGTCAGTCCCACCTGGTGAGGGTCCCACAAGGGGCAACAGTACTCCAGGAGCGGACGCACAAGTGTGATGTAGGCAGTCTCTTTGGTGGAGCTGGTGCATCTTCGAAGCGTTCTGCCAATGAAACGTAACCTTTGATTCGCCTTCCCCACAATATTTTCTATGTGTTCTCTCCAGTCAAAGTTGTTCGTAATTGTAACTCCTAGGTATTTGGTAGAATTTACGACCTTAAGGTTTGACTGATTTATCGCGTAATTGAAGTTCAGTGGATTTCTTTTAGTGGTCATGTGTATTACTTCACACTTTTCTCTATTTTGTGTCAATTACCAATTTTCGCACCAAGTAGAGATTTTGTCTAAATCGCTTTGCAGTTGCTTTTGATCCTCTGTTGACTTCACTAACAGATAAACGACAGCATCATTCGCGAACAGTCTAAGGGAGCTATTCAGATTGTCTCCTAAATCGTTTATAAACACGAGGAAGAGTAGGGGACCTATAACATGAAAGTGAGTGTTTATCAGATCACAAAATATGGAATATTTTCCGGTGCAATCATTTGAATGGTGTGGAAAAGGATGCGAAGTTCGCCGCGGTGAAGTAGCTGAGCGGTCTAAGACGCCTCGCTGCGGAGCGCGCGGTTGCTCGCCGTTGGAGGTTCGAGTCCTCCCTAAAGCATGGGTGTGAGTGTTGTCCTTAGGTTAGTTTACCTTAGTTTAAATAGTCTGTAAGCTACGGACTGATGACCACGCAGTTTGGTCCGATAGATTTACAAACATTTGATTTGAACGTCCAAGGGGAGCGGCCGTGCGGTCCGTGACATGGCGCCTCAGGGTGCAGAGGCATCCATACGCCGGCCGGCCGAGGAGACTGGGGCGCTCCAGTCACGGTCTGCACGGCCACTACGGTCGGGAGTTCGAATCCCCCCTCGGGCATGGATATTTGTGCCGTCGTATTTCGTAAGTAGTTCATAAGTAGTTTGTAAGTTTAGGGACTGATGACCCCGTAGTTAAGTCCCATAAGCTGTACAAACATTTGAACATTTGAACCTGTAGGAGTCTATGGGACTTAACTACGGGGTCATCAGTCCCTAAACTTGCAAACTACTTATGAACTACTTACGAACTAGGACGGCACAAATATCCATGCCCGAGGGGGGATTCGAACCCCCGACCGTAGCGGCCGTGCAGACCGTGACTGGAGCGCCTTAGTCCCCTCGGCCACCGCGGCCGGCACAATGCTACATCCCAGAAAAATGCTTTCAGAGGTGAACACTGAAGTTCCAATTTTCTTGAAATTGTGTATAATTCGCAGTGAATTTACAAAATATGCGATATTATGCCCAATGGTATCCTACAAGGTTAACCCAAAATTGCATTAAATGGATGCAGCGGGAAGAGGGAGTGTAGGTTGTCTGCAGAGCCTAAGAGCCGCGTGATCCGGCGCGCTGCCTCTGTCACGCGGTCGTTACAGCTGCGTTTGATCTGCAGCCGCGTCGTTAGTACAGCGCGTTTAAGCGAACGACGCTCAAATAGCCAGCTCAAATCGCTGATATAATCTCTCGTGTTTGTTGCTGTTTAATAAACTGCATCAAACCTGCAGATCATACACTGGTCAAGTTAAGATCAGTTAAGATATCTAGCGTCTGAAGTATTGTCATCGGCAGAATGAACTAAAATGGTTGGACGTTCTTCTGTCGGTTCTACGGAATGGAGACAACAACATTACGGCAACCGAAATAGTAGAAATAACGGACAATTGCTACAGAGGGTGTTCGTGTGGACTTTTGTTTACTCTGTTGTTGTTGTTGTGGTCTTCAGTCCGGAGACTGGTTTGATGCAGCTCTCCACAATACCCTATCCTGAGCAAGCCTCTTCATCTCCACATAAGAACGGCAACCTACATCTGTCTGAATCTGCTTACTATATCCATCTCTTGGTCTTCCTCTGCGATTTTTACCCCACACACTTCCTTCTAATGATAAAAATTCACAATTCCTTGATGTCTAAGAATGTGTCCCACCAATCTATCCCTTCTTTTAGTCAAGGTATGCCAGAAATTTCTTTTCTCCCCAATTCTGTTCAGTACCTCCTCATTAGTTACGCGATCCACCCACCTAATCTTCAGCATTCTTCTGTAGCACCATATTTCAAAAGCCTCAATCCTCTTCCTGTCCGCACTGTTTATCGTCCATGTCTCACTCCCATACAAGGCAACACTCCCTACATATGCCTTCAGAAAGCACTTCCTTACGCTTAAATCAATATTCGATGTTAACAAATTTCTCTTTTTCAAAAACGCTTTTCTACCCATTGCCATTCTGCATTTTATATCCTCTGTACTGCGACCATCATTTGTTATTTTACTGCCCAAGTAACAAAACTCATCTACCTCCTTTATTGCTTCGTTTCCCAATCTAATTCCTTCAGCATCACCTGATTTTCTTACACTGCACTCCATTACCCTAGTTTTGCACTTGTTAATGTTCATCTTATATGCACCTTTCAGCACACTGTCCATTCCGTTCAATTGCTCTTCCAGGTCCTTTGCTGTATTGTTTACTCTACCAAACTAATTACAAAGCAAATGATCAAATGTGTGTAAATCTGTGGGACTTAACTAGTGATGTTATCAGTCCCTAGGCCTACAAACTACTTAAACTATGAAACTTCCTGGCAGATTAAAACTGTGTGCCGGAACCGGGACTCGAAACTGGGACCTCTGCCTTCGCGGGCAAGCGCTCTACCGAATGAGCTGTCGCGCATGGCTCACGGTCCATCTTCACAACTTTACTTCTGCCAGCACCTCACCTCCTCCTTCCCAAACTTCACATACGTTCTCCTGCGAAACTTGCAAGATTAGTACTCCTGGAATAAAGGATATGGCGGAGAAATGGCTTAGCCACAGCTTAAGGAATGTTTCCAGAATGAAACTTCCACTCGGCAGCGGAGTGTGCGCTGATATGAAACTTCCTAGCAGATCAAAACTGTGTTCCGGAACCGGGACTCGAACCTCGTACCTTCGTCTTTCGTGGGCAAGCGCTCTACCACTGAGCTATCCCGACACGACTCACGGTCCGTCCTCACAACTTTACTTCCGCCAGTATCTCGCCTTCTACTTTCCGAACTTCACAGAAGTTTTGCAGGGGAGCTTCTGTGAAGTTTGGAAAGTAGGAGGCGAGGTACTGGCAGAAGTAAGGTTGTGAGGACGAACCGTGAGTCGTGTCGGAGTAGCTCAGTGTTAGAGCGCTTGCCCGCGAAAGGCAAAAGTCCCAGGTTCGAGTCCCGGATCCGGCACACAATATTAATCTGCCAAGAGATTTCATATCAGCGCACATTCCGCTGCAGAGTGAAAGTTTCATTCTACTTAAACTAGCTCAAACTAACCTAGAGATAACACCCACACCCATGCCTGAGGTAGGACTCGAATCTCCCAGCCGGCCGCGGTTGCCGAGGGGACTGCGGAGCGTCAGTCACGGTCTTCACGGCCACTACGGTCGGGGGTTCGAATCCCCCCTCGGGAATGGATATTTGTGCCGTCAAATGTTCAAATGTTTGTATAGTCTATGGGACTTAACTACGGGGTCATCAGTCCCTAAACTTACAAACTACTTAGGAACTAACTAAGACTAAGGACGGCACAAATATCCATGCCCGAGGGGGGGATTCGAATCCCCGACCGTAGTGGCCGTGCAGACCGTGACTGAAGCGCCTCAGTCCCCGCGGCCACCGCGGCCGGCTTTGTGCCGTCCTTAGTAGTAGCTAGTTCATAAGTAGTTTGTAAGTTTAGGGACTGATGACACCGTAGTTATGTCCCATAAGCTCTACAAACATTTGAACATTTGAATTTGGACCTCCCTCGGGTGGCAACCAGGCGCTCCTCAGTAAGGCATCTCGCATTCTACCACGGCAACGAATTACGTAAGCAATTGGGTGCAGACAGCAGGTAGTACAATGCAAGAACAATGTAATTTACTCGAAACTATGACATGGAGACCTGTAGGAACAGACACAGAGGGAGATGGCTAGCTAGCCGTGGTGGCCGAGGGGACTGAGGCGCTTCAGTCACGGTCTGCACGGCCACTACGGTCGGGGGTTCGAATCCCCCCTCGGGCATGGATATTTGTGCCGTCCTTAGGATTAGCTAGTTCATAAGTAGTTTGTAAGTTTAGGGACTGATGACCCCGTAGTTAAGTCCCATTAAGCTGTACAAAGATTTGAACATTTGGAGATGGCTACAGCTACTGGAGTGTCCCAAAGGGTAATTTCCGTGACCTAGACGAGATTTCAGAGAACAGAATCTGTGAAAAGAAGGCAAAGCCAAGGTTTTGCACGGGTAGCATCAGTAGGAGATGAGCGTTACCTTTTATTAAGAACCCGCAGAGACAGGACACTGAAAGCAACCCAGCTGCAACGCACCCTCCAGGACGCAGCCGCCGTGGCGTGGTCGAGCGCTCAGTGGGTGAATATCATTAATGGTTTGTTCTTTTTCCTATCATAAAGCTAAATAAAGTTTTCCAGATACGTTCTGAATTTAAATTCCGCGCGTTCATTAAATAAATAAATAAAGGGAAACTACCCACAGCAAATATTAATTGAATAAATAGAATTTAAACAAAAATACTGCCTCGAAAACTTAATTGAAATTTTTAATATGAAAGATAATAAATCGGAAATCACATAAGGTGCGACCAAAGACAATCGTGACATAATTAATAAAATAATATTGTTGTTTCTATACAATTTTTGTGAACATGTAACGTCGCAACAGCTAAAATGTGAAACTACCGTCAATCTGTAATTGATGTATCTCAATATTTTACGTCATTTAGCATAAAAACAGAACTTTCATAGTTAACAGGCAGTTCACTAACGACGTAATGTGGATTTAAAAAAATGTACAAATGTTTGTAGAACTTATGGGACTTAACTACGGGGTCATCAATCCCTAAGCTTACAAACTACTTATCAACTAGCTAAGACTAAGGACGGCACAAATATCCATGCCCGAGGGGGGATTCGAACCCCCGACCGTAGTGGCTGTGCAGACCGTGACTGGAGCGCCTCAGTCCCGTCGGCTACCGCGGCCGGCTTGTAGGATACCATTGGGCATAATGTAAAATTTTGAAATTCACTGCGAATTATACACAATTTGAAGAAAATTGTAACTTCAGTGTTCACCTCTGAAAGCATTTTTCTGGGATGTAGCATTGTATGGGACTGAAATGTGGACGATAAGGAGTTCAAACAAAACGATGACAGAAGCTTTTGAAATGTGGTGCAACAGAAAAAATGATGAAATTAGATGGGTAGTCATTCAGCTCTTGAAGGATATTTGGCCATTCTTCCATGAGTGCAGTATCCAGCTCTGCAGCCGTTGTGGGGAGGTGATGGTCTTGCTGCAATGCGTCTGCCAAGTGCATCCCAGACATGGTCATTCGGGTTTAAGTCCGGTGAACTAGCTGGCCAATCCATTCGTTGAATTCCTGAGCTTCACGCATGTGCAACTCTAGAGGGAAGAACGTTATCGTCCACCAAAATATGAACCCATCTCCTATGTTACCATCGTAGGGCATAATGAAAGTCTAAAAGATTTCGTCTCTACACCTCTGAGTAGTCAAACATAGACGTCCGTACGTCTGCCAATACTGACTCTTGCCCACACAATTCGTCCACCACCATCATACAGTACTGTTTCCTGCACATAAGCAGGGTTGTTCCGAGTTCCACGTTTTCTCCAGGCGAGGGAACGTCGGTTGTCCGTATGAACAAAAGGTCGTGACTCATCTATGAACAGAACCCGGCGCATTGATTACCACTCCAAACCTGATGTCCATCCGCAATGTTTCTGCGGGCTAAACGGTGTCTTGGTTTTACTGGGATACACACCATAGGCTTTCGTTCGTAGAGGTCACATTCCCAAAGGCGGTTTCGGACGGGTGTACTGATACAGCAGGTCCTGTTGCTGCCAGGAGAGCGCTGCAGCTGAACCGCATCCAGCCTCCTGTCCCGATGGGCTGTTAACACATTACTGGCCATTGTCCCGTTTTGGGGTGCAAATATTTTATTTAATTCTACATTATTAATGTAACTTTTAACTTTGATAGTGGTACCTTAAGGACGAATTGACTTGTATAATGCCTGGAAATACGAAATAAATAAATTTTCTTTAATTAGTTAACTTTATAAAAGGACTTAATTTGCCTGTTTACTGTACTTTCTCTTAGCTACACTGTTTCTCTGCTGTACAACAAGGTACTGTTGTTTAGTGGTTTGGGCGCGTTTATGAGTATTCGGACATCCATGTAAAATTCAAAATTTCTCAGATATCCTGAAGTAAAAGCAATATCAATTTATTTTATGTGCACCAATAATAGGAAAATAGCATGTTACATTATCAGTATTTTGTTGACGTGCCTTATTAGGATATAAACGTCTAATATACAAAAATTAATGAATGCGTTCTTGAGATCTGATTTGTTTATACTGTGTGACATTTTCCCTCATCCACATTTTACGATCCCACACACACTGCGTGGACATACATTTCAAGAAATTCTAATGGAACTGCATAAGGAGGAAGTGAATAAATATGAAGTTCATGACTTAAAACTAATGTTTATTCCTTTCAATGCAGATAAAATACCAGATGAAGGAGATATTGTCCAAAATTTCTCAAAAAATTGACCATCTGTAATTTTAGTTCTAATATACAGAAATTTATTGAAATAAATTTTTCTTTCATTTGTCACCCAACGTATAATATTAATTTAAAAGATTGCTGCCAAAAATAATGAAACAGCTTTTGACAGGTAACCGGTTAACGGGAGATAAAGGTCATCTCTTGATAATGTTAGCAGTGTACCACTTCGCTCTAACGGTTGCTGGTAATTACACTTTGGGACACTCCAAAGGCTGCAGCCACCTCCCTCTTTGTCTGTCCCACTTCCAGCCTTTCTATGGCTTCGGATAAGTGAGGTTGATGTTGCATTACACTACCTCCTCACTACACTGTCAGAACCCAACTGCTTGTGTAATCTGTTTCGTAGAGTAAACACAAGTCAACACCAATCCCTCTGCAGATACTTTCCGTTATTAACACTATCTCCTATCCGTAGAACCGACAGAAAGACGTCATTTTAGTTCATTCTACCGATGACAACACAGCTGAACCTAGATATCTACATTTACATCTAGATGGGATACTCTGCAAATCATATTTAAGTGCCTGGCAGAGGGTTCATCGAAACACCATTATACTATTTATCTCCCATTCCATTTTCGAATAGCGCGCGGGAAGAAAGAACACCTGAATCTCTCCGTTCGAGCTCTGATTTCTCGTATTTTATTCTGATGATCATTTCTACCTACGTAAGTGGGAGTCAATATATTTTCGCATTCGGAGGAGAACAGTGGCGGCGCTCACGCCTGTGGGGGCCTCGCAAAACGTTGTTAAAATTTAGCTTTTTTTTATAATTAATGTTTAACGGCGCTTTCCAACTGTTAGGTTATGTAGCGACGACCTACATCTAATTTACACTAGCTTAACCAATGGACGAACACAACATTTTTACCCAAGGGTGGGATTCGACCCCCGACGAGAGCGACCTCTCTCACTGTGGTATGACGCCTTAGTGCGCTCGGCCATTCGCGGCAGGCAGCTATTTAGTTGTCCGCATTTATTTCCGTATGAGTGCAGCACTGTTGCAATTTTTAGTTAAATACTTACAAAACAATTTCTTCAGTACATTTTAGAAAACTATTTGGAAGAAGTATATCCAAATGTTTATATAACAATCAGAATCATTCTCAGTTCCAGTCAGTACAGCTTCGGTCGAGAGAAGCTTCACAAAGTTAAAATTGATTAATACTAACTTGAAAAGCACGATGAGCCAAGAAAGACTATCTGCGTTGTCAGTACTATCAACTGAAGCCGTAATAGCGGCTAGTTTTAAGGTGTAATCTTAAAATATTCAATGAGACGAAAAGCTGAAAAGTTTCTCTAATTTGTGTTTGTTTATTGTAATTTTTGTCACTGCAATAATACTCGTATATTATATTGATAAAATATTACTATAATGATTATTGATGTATAATTCAGCTTATTTTATTTAACATTTTCTTCCTTACTGAAAAAAAATGAAAGGGGCCTCGCAAAGACGAGCTCGCCGACGCCCAGTTTTGGTCTAGTGCCGCCACTGGAGGAGAATGTTGGCGATTGGAGTTTCGCAAGTAGCCCACGCCGCAGCGATAAGCGCCGTTGTTGTAATGATTCCCATCCCAGATCCTGTATCATTTCCGTAACGCTGTCTCCCCTGTATCGTGACAATACGAAACGAGCTGCCCTTAAGTGTTCGTAGTTTGGTTCAGATTTTCTGCCTTGGTTCATTTTAAATTTTTAATTGACACCTTTTTAAGAAGCGCGACGCGGTCGATGTGCGAGACGAGAGCGGTCGTGTGTTTGCCGGCCCGCGGCTGCGACTCGATAAATCGATGTCTGTGACAGCCAGGCGGCAATTTCTCCCCCGTGCAGCCATTTACCACTCGCGGCGGCGGCGGCGAGGCGAGCAACTCAATTACCAAAGCACATAACCGACGCCTCTCGCGCCGCTACCGATGCGCCGGCTTAAACACCGTTTTCTGGAGGTTTCTCTGAGGCTGCGCTACTTGCTTTTGCAAATGCGAATTTTAGGTCTCTGTCTGGAGCACAGAATTTCATTTTTAACTCTTTAACCCAGAACTGTTTCACTGTTATTGCAAATGTTCAAATGTTTGTTAAGCTTATGGGACTTAACTACGGGGTCATCAGTCCCTAAACTTACAAACTACTTATGAACTACTTACGAACTAGGAGGGCACAAATATCCATGCCCGAGGGGGGATTCGAACCCCCGACCGTGGTGGCCGTGCAGACCGTGACTGGAGCGCCTCAGTCCCCTCGGCCACCGCAGCCGGCTGTTATTGCATGTTGTTGTTGTGGTCTTCAGTCCGGAGACTGGATTGATGCAGCTCTCCACAATACCCTATCCTGAGCAAGCCTCTTCATCTCCACATAAGAACGGCAATCTACCTCTGTCTGAATCTGCTTACTGTATCCATCTCTTGGTCTTCCTCTGCGGTTTTTACCCCACACACTTCCCTCCCTCCTTGATGTCTAAGAATGTGTCCTACCAATCTATCCCTTCTTTTAGTCAAGGTATGCCAGACATTTCTTTCTCCCCAATTCTGTTCAGTGTAGAGCTGCATGTCCTCGGGAAAAATAACGGCTGTAGTTTCCCCTTGCTTTCAGCCGTTCGCAGTAACTGTGTGAAAGCCACATTAGCTGATGTTACAAGGCCACCTCAGTCAATAATCCAGACTGTTGCCCCTGTAACTACTGAAAAGGCTGCTGCCCCTCTTCAGGAACCACACGTTTGTCTGGCCTCTCCACAGATACCCCTCCGCTGTGGTTGCACCTACGGTACGGCTATCTGTATCGTTGAGGCACGCAAGCCACCCCACCTCAAAATGTCTGTGGTTCATGGGAGTGGTGTTATTGCATAAGTATCAGCATAAGTATCAGTATTTGAGCGTGTGCAGTAAAAAGGAAGTTATATTGAAGAATGAAGGAAGAAAAAAAATCAAATGTTTGTAAATCTTATGGGACTTAACTACGGGGTTATCAGTCCCTAAACTTACAAACTACTTATGAACTACTTACGAACTAGGACGGCACAAATATCCATGCCCGAGGGGGGATTCGAACCCCCGACCGTAGTGGCCGTGCAGACCGTGACTGGAGCGCCTCAGTCCCCTCGGCCACCGCGGCCGGCATGGAAGGAAGATTAGATGTCAATGAGCCGTCGACATTGTGGTCGTTAAAGACGGTGCTGACACTCTGGTAGTATTTATCGGAGCTGGGGACGGCAATGGACCGAGCCCTTTCAAAGGGTCGCAGTACAAAGGATATAAAATGCAGAATGGAAAATGTTTGTAAATCTATCGAACTCGACTGCCACGTCGTTAGTCCGTAGCTTACTAACTACTTAAACTAAGGTAAAATAACCTAAGGACATGCCCGAGAGGGACTCGAACCCGCGACGGCAAACGGCCGCGCGCACCACAGCACGGCGCTCCAGTGCGCACGGCTAATCCGCCGCGGCTTGCAGAATGGTAATGGGAAGAAAAGCGTTTTTGAAATCGAGAAATTTGTTAACATCACATACTAATTTAAGTGTTGTGTGGAGTGTTGTCTTGTACGGGAGTGAAACTTGGAAGATAAACACTTCGGACAAGAAGAGGATAGAGGCTTTTGAAATGTAGTGCTCAGAAGAATGCTGAAGATAAGGTAGGTCGATCGCGTAACTAATGAGGAGGTACTGAACAGAATTGGGAAGAAAAGGAATTTCTGGCATACCTTGACTAAAAGAAGCGATCGATTGGTAGAATACATTCGTAGGCATCAAGGAATCGTGAATCTAGCGGTGGAGGGAAGTGTGTGCGGTAAATATTGCAGAGGGAGATTAAGAGATGAATCAAACAAATCTCTGGACTGAATACCATCACAAAAACAACAACATAAGTCTACGGCCCGATGGCAACAGCTATTTGGTCCCTTAGGTTTACGAACATTTGAACCTTTTTAACCCCTCACGTATGTCAGCCCATTACGTTACCACAGCGCTATCTCGTTCGGTTCGTTATATTGAATATGTGTGAGTGTAGTAGTGTTAAATATGAATTTTGCCATCATTTTCATTGTAAAATATATAGCATGTATCATGTCGTTATTTCAGTGCATATTCACCTATTTTTGCAGGGATGAACCAATCACCACGTTTCAGCACAATGTACCAGGAGATGTTATTAATTTTTTTCAGCCATTGTGCCACTGAAGCGAAAATTATTGAAAGATTAACGATTAAAGTTGCCTGCCCTTCCAGCAAGACATGCAGGACACTTTCCATAAAAATGAAACGTAGGAAATGGGTAACTGGATGGCATAAAACTTCCGGTCGGCCAGTGTTTCAGGCGTGGGTGACACAACAGTAAAGCCACCCAAGAGGGACAGTACGTTTCTGATCAGCTTATGGTGTAGAGCAAAATAAGAGACATATACACACCTGGCCATTAAAATTGCTATACCATGAAGATGACGCGCTACAGACGCGAAATTTAACCGACAGGAAGAAGATGCTGTTCAAATGTTTGTATAGCTTATGGGACTTCACTACGGGGTCATCAGTCCCTAAACCTAAAAAACTACTTATGAACTAGCTAACACTAAGGACGGCACAAATATCCATGCCCGAGGGGGGATTCGAACCCCAGACCATAGTGGCAGTGCAGACCGCCGGCCGCGGTGGCCGAGGGGACTGAGGCGCTCCAGTCACGGTCTGCACGGCCACTACGGTCGGGGGTTCGAGTGCCCCCTCGGGCATGGATATTTGTGCCGTCCTAGTTCGTAAGTAGTTCATAAGTAGTTTGTAAGTTTAGGGACTGATGACCACGTAGTTAAGTCCCATAGACTATACAAACATTTGAACATTTTTTTGATTAGCTTTTTAGAACATTCACACAAGGTTGGCGCCGGTGACGTCACCTAAAATGTGCTGACATGAGGAAAGTTTCCTGCCGGCCGCGGTGGCCGAGGGGACTGTGGCGCGTCAGTCACGGTCTGCACAGACGACCACTACGGTCGGGGGTTCGAATCCCCACTCGGGCATTGATATTTGTGCCGTCCTTAGTGTTAGCTAGTTTATAAGTAGTTTGTACGTTTAGGGACTGATGACCACGTAGTTAAGTCCCATAAGCTATACAAACATTTGAATATTTTGAATGTTTCCAACCGACTTCCCATACACAAACAGCAGTTGACCGGCGTTGTTGTGATGCCTCGTGTAAGGAGGAGAAATGTATTCCATCACGTTTCCGACTTTGATAAAGATCGGACTGTAGCCTATCGGGATTGCAGTTTATCGTATCGCAACATTGCTGCTCGCGTTGCTCGCGATCCAATGACTGTTAGCAGAACATGGAATCGCTGAGTTCAGGAGGGCAATACGGAACGCCGTGCTGGATCCCAACGGCCTCGTATCACTAATAGTCGAGATGACAGGCATCTCATCCGCATGGCTGTAACGGATCGTGCAGCCACGTCTCGATCCCTGAATCAACAGACGAGGACGTTTGCAAGACAACAACCATTTTCACGAGCAGTTCGACGACGTTTGCAGCAGCACGGACTATCAGCTCGGAGACTATCGCTGCGGTTACCCTTGACGCTGCATGACAGACAGGAGCGCCTGCGATGGTATACGCAACGACGAACCTGGGTGCACGAATGGCAAAAGTCGTTTTTTTTTTTATGAATCCAGGTACTGTTTACAGTATCATGATGGTCGCATCTGTGTTTGGCGACATCGCGTTGAACGCACATTGGAAGAGTGTATTAGTCATCGCCATACTGGCGTATCACCCGGCGTGATGGTATGGGGTGCCATTGGTTACACGTCTCGGTCACCTCTTGTTCGCATCGACGGCACTTTGAACAGTGGCCTTTACATTTCAGATGTGTTACGACCCGTGGCTGTCCCTTCATTCGATCCCTGCGAAACCCTACATTTCAGCAGCATGATGTACGACCGCATTTTGCAGGTCCTGTACGGGCCTTTCTGGGTACGGAAAATATTCGACTGCTGCCCTGGCCAGCACATTCTCCAGATATCTCACCAAATGAAAATGTCTGGTCAACGGTGGCCGAGCAACTGGCTCGTCAATACGCCAGTCACTACTCTTGATGAACTGTGGTATCGTGTTGAAGCTGCATGGGCATCTGTACCTGTACACTCCATCCAAGCTCTGTTTGACTCAATGCCCAGGCGTATCAAGGCCGTTATTACAGCCAGTGGTGGTTGTTCTGGATACTGATTTCTCAGGATCTATGCCCCCAAATTGCGTGAAAATGTGATCACATGTCTAGTATAATGTATTTGTTCAATAAATACCCGTTTATCATCTGCATTTCTTCTTGGTGTAGCAATTTTAATGGTCAGTATTGTATAAGGCTATGCTGCAATCAGCTCTGTTAAAGGCATGTTATGACAATAACATACACATATAATCATTTGAAAATGTATTTAATGTAATTAGGATACGGAACAATAAAGGTCTCATTAATTTATGTCCGGAAATACAAGGATTCAATAGTAAAGCCCATTTATTCGATCATACCTGTTGCAGAGATTGCGGTCTAATGCGCGTTGCTCGACCCAGCCACAGTTACAGTATATGTTGAAAGTGTTTTCTGTGTGCCACTACTCATACGTATTCGTGCTAGCTTTGAGCGCTTCTAATGTTTGATAAGCTTGTGGGACTTCACTGCGGGGCCATCAGTCCCTAATCTTACAAACTGCCTTATACTAAAGACAGCCCAAACATCCATGCCCGACGGGGGATTCGAAATCCCCACGGGGAACGGCCTCGCGCATCGGAGCATAGCGCCTCAATGCGCTCGGCCACTCCGCCGCGGCCTCAAAATCAAAAGCAGTGACATCACAGAAGGTATAAGCTGCTCAAGTGACTCCACATCTGGAATGGGCTCTGCATATACGATATGTACATCTACATCGATATTCTGAAAGTCATATTGAAGTACAAGGCAAAGGGTTCATCGAACCACTTTTACGATATTTCTCTATAGTTCCATTCTCTAATAGCTCGCGGGAAAAAGGAACACCTAAATTTTTCTCTTTTCGATTTGATTTCTCTTATTTTATTATGATGATCGAGTCTCCCTATTTAGGTGGTTGCTAACAATATATGTTCGCATCCTGAAGACGAAGTTTGTGAAAGAGATTTCGCAAATAGGTCTCGCCGCAACAAATAACGCCTTTCTTTTAATGATTTCCACCGCAACTAGTGCTTCATTTCCGTGACACTCTCTCTCCTATATCGGTATATTACAAAACAAGCTGCCCTTCTCTGAACTTACTCTAAATCGTCTGGCAGTCCCACCTGGTGTGGATCACAGAATGCACAGCAATACTCCAAAATAGAGGGCACAATTGTAGTGTAGGCAATTTCATTAGAAGAACTGTTACATCTTCTAAGTGTTCTGCCAATGAAACGTAGTCTTTGGTTTGCCTTCCCTACAATACTTTGCAAGTGTTATTAGCAATTTAAGTTCTCTCGTAATTATTACTCCTAGGTATTTAGTAGAATTGACGGCCTGTAGCTTTTAATTTATCGTGTAACTGAAGTTCAACGGATTTCTTTTAGTGGTCATATGGAAACCTCACTTTTATCATTATTAATGGTCAATTGCCAATTTTTGCGCCATGCGGTTAATTTATCTAAAATATTTTGCAGTTGCTTTTGATCTTCTGGTGTCTTTATTAACCGATGAATGACAGTATCATCCGCAAACAGTGTAAGAGAGCTACTATTGAGATGATTCCATAACAAGAAACCGTACGGATTGGGATCCTGTGAACAAGAAGGCCATGGAACCATCGACCAAGGAAGGAACGCTATAGATGCGTCCGGACGTTAACGGCGAAGTGATCTGAGCACCATCATATAACGACCACATAACCCTTCGAGCTATATATGGCACTGTATGACGGCCGTAAACTCCACGAAATACCTAGGAATTACTATTACTTCAGACTTAAACTGGAAAGAACACGTAGATAGTGACATGGGAAAGGCGAACCAGAAACTGCGTTTCATTGGCAGAACCCTTAAAAGATGCAACAGAACTACTAAAGAAACTGCATATACTACGCTTCTCCGTCCTTTTTTGGAGTATTGATGCCCAGTGTGCGATTCTTACCAGGTGGGTTTGACAGAAGACATCGAAAGTGTCCAAAGAAGGACAGCTAGTTTCGTATTGTCACGATACAGGGGAGAGAGCGTTACGGAAATGATACAGGATCTTGGATGGGAATCATTACAACAACGGCGCTTATCGCTGCGGCGTGGGCTACTTAAGAAACTCCAATCGCCAACATTCTCCTCCGAATGCGAAAATATATTGTTAAATCCCACTTACATAGGTAGAAATGACCATCAGAATAAAATACGAGAAATCAGAGCTCGAACGGAGAGATTCGGGTGTTCTTTCTTCCCGCGCGCTATTCGAGAATGGAATGGGAGATAAAATAGTATAACGGTGGTTCGATGATCCCTCTGCCAGGCACTTAATTGTGATTTGCAGAGTATCCCATGTAGATGCAGATGTAGATGACAAACTACCACTTTCTAGGAGGAAAGCATGCATACTGTAACTGGCTGCATTAAATCGCTCATTAGACCTCAGTCCCTGCAACTCAATGTGTTCGAACAAATGGTCTCCAGCTTGGAAACCACGCATTTCTGCACATACGTTCTCGGAGCTCCCCCCCCCCCTCCCGTATTCGTACCTTGATGAATCCCAAGGGTCTGTGCACGGTGGAATAAATTAATCTGTATGAGCACTATCAGAAACGTTGGACATATGTTTTTATGCACTCATTATAATTACTTTAAACAGAGGGTTATCGACACTGTTGACTGCAGAAGTAACGATACACTGATATCATTCAATTAAGTATAATTTCTGTCTAATGTTATGATTCCTTTTAACTTTTGTTTCTCTCTGTTATAATGACAGTTGTGTTAGGACAGAAAGTTTAGCACAGATCACTGTTATTCTAAGCATGGTTCCGAGCATGTGAGGTCAAATGTGTCCCTTATTTGTTCCACATCGTCTCGTTATAAAAGGAAGAAAAAGACTTTATGAAACATCGGGCCTCTCTTATTGGATAGAGAACGTTCTAAGGAGTTACATCTACAGTGTTGAGCTGATTAGTATTTGGTGAATAAACAAGTAAAATAGAAGCCAGAATAGTGCATGGTTAGCCGGCCGCGGTGGCCGAGGGGACTGAGGCGCTCCAGTCACGGTCTGCACGGCCACTACGATCGGGGGTTCGAATCCCCCTCGGGCATGGATATTTGTGCCGTCCTTAGTATAAGGTAGTTCATAAGTAGTTTGTAAGTTTAGGGACTGATAGCCCCGTAGTTAAGTTCAAAAAAATGTTCAAATGTTTGTACAACTTATGGGACTTAACTACGGGGTCATGAGTCCCTAAGCTTACAAACTACTTATGAACTAGCTAAGACTAAAGACGGCACAAATATCCATGCCCGAGGGGGGATTCGAACCCCCGACCGTAGTGACCGTGCAGACCGTGACTGGAGCGCCTCAGTCACCTCGGCCACCGCGGCCGGCCCGTAGTTAAGTCGCATAAGCTTAACAAACATTTGAACATTTTTTTGAGTGAATGGTTAATAAAAAACTAATCGAACTAGAAATTAGAATACCGATTCGACATAATTAAGGAATAAACTGTTGCAGGAACATATGTGTAAAGAACCATGTAGTTATTTAAAGTGTAAGTTAGAGGTAAAATCTTAGTGCAGTTTAGAATACTGTTCAAGGACGTTTAGACAGAAACGTCAAGTAGTGACAGTGCCGGACATTGGTCTATATTCCAGACAGGACGTCAACCTGTAGGCCTGTCAGCAATAAGTCAGCACAGCCACGTGTTGCAGTAACCGCCGAACATCGGGTCATCGACCGGAGTTCATTCACCTGTTCTACATCTCGAAGAAACGTGACCATACGCCAGAAGCTGGAGGCACAGCCATCAGGGCAGCGACCACTCACGTGCCGAACGTGACCGCAGGCCACTGATTCACTCGCCTTCATGTTCCTGAGCAACGTGACATTTCGTTCAGCGCGCTGAAGGTGAGCCAACTTTTCCGGGAGTTTCACAACTTGAGTGGACAATCAAATACATACGGAGGAGAAGGAAGAGTCGTCGTTGAGTAGCGAGCAGTCACACAGTAGGCAGTACGCATTATGCTGTCTTGCAGTGAGTCATTCACTCAGTACCTCGGTCATTCTGTCGATAGTCAGTCACTGACAGATTTGGTCAGTCACTCAGTCGCCGTGGTTGGAAGCCGTCCAACATGACACGGCCGCGCACTGTGGCAGCCAGAAGAAGAGTTTGAACACAAGATGAAATCTGTCGTTAGGAAAAAAGATCGGACAAGTTGCACGTACCCGGGGGGCTGGTAAAATGTTCAAATGTTTGTATAGTTCAAATGTTTGTTAAGCTTATGGGACTTAACTACGGGGTCATCAGTCCCTAAACTTACAAACTACTTACGAACTAGGACGGCACAAATATCCATGCCCGAGGGGGGATTCGAAACCCCAGCCGTAGTGGCCGTGCTGACCGTGACTGAAGCCCCTCAGTCACCTCGGCCACCGCGGCCGGCTGTTTGTATAGCTTATGGGACTTAACTACGGAGTCATCAGTCCCTAAACTTATAAATTACTTATGAACTAGCGAATACTAAGGACAGCACAAATATCCATACCCGAGGGGGGATTCGAACCCACGACCGTAGTGGGCGTGCAGACCGTGACTGGGGCATCGCAGACCGCTCGGCCACCGCGGCCGGCGGTGGCTGGTAAGGACGAAGGGCTGCAGCCTTATCTTAAAAGTCACCAGTGAAATGGAAAACGAAAGTCCAACAACTGAGGACGCGCAGCCTGCGGGTCGCCGGTTCGACGCCTGGACACGTGGTAATCCACGACGCGCCGTCCCGCCGGTCGACACGTGTCACAGAGGCACTCGTGACGTATAAGGAAGAGAATGACACGGACACTGCAGCCGAGGTATTGCTGCAACGATTAGCGAGCCGCTGGCAGCGACAGCTAAAAAACACGCCACGTTCCCCCCTGCTAGCCGCCATCTGCCTGCCGCGCTATCACAACACACCGGAGCGCTGTGGCTAGGTCGCCTTTGAGGCACGGCACGTCCAGAATAGCACCAAGACAATATTACTGCCTGTTAAAAGTTGACAACCGATGTTGTATTCACACCCTGAGCCAAGGAAAGAACCCACATCCATGACCAAACTTAATTTGGTGTTATGACCTCGGGATGCTGTAGGTTCGAAAGGTCGTTAGCAAGGATGTGGACAAGGTCTGCAACTAAAAGAGGTGATTAGTCCACAAAGGATTTATTAATCCAATGATATAAATACTCAACTTTGGTGTGCTTGGGTGGTACAAATTCCTTGTACTATCACATCGTTCTTCTATGCAATAGAAAACTGTTCCGAAGGAAGCTTAGGGTTTAACGTCCCGTAGTTAGCGTGGTCATTAGAGACGAAGCCTACGCTCGGATTTTCGGGGAAAGATGTGGGAGGAAATCGGCCGTGCCCTTTGAAAGGAACCATCCAGACATTTGCCTCGAGTGATTTAGGTAACTCACGGAAAACCTAAATCTGGATGGCCGGAAGTGGATTTGAACCACCATCCTTCCGAATGCGAGTCCAGTGTCTTACCACTGCGCCACCTCGCTCGATAAAATTGTTCCGGCTTGTGTGTTGACCGAAGGCTGGCTCTTCTATGCTGAACTTGTGGAACTGTCGTCTTTCTGGGGCTGCCTCGTACTGCGTGCAACGTCCATACTCCTCCGTACTGACTGTCGGGGCTGTGGTGCGCTGACATATGTATTCTTCCTATTGGCCGGCGCGCGAAGCAAAGAGGTACAGAGGCTGCGGCCGCCCCCAGTAACCGAAGTATTGTGAAGCGACTTATCGCCCCTTGATTAAGTTGCGGGACGACTTGTGTAAACCGCCGGAGTTGTGGCGAATAGCGATGTCACAAGAGTTGGAAGAACAAATAATCACAGCCAATTAGAACAGGCATACCAAACCACTTTAAAACCACGTTACAACAGTTACAACCACAGACTAACCTTGCAGTGACCTTCCTCTAGATTCCATTTGGGGAATGGCTTATGAGAAAAATCTCTTATTAACTATAATTTATCTCATTGTCTCATTGCACTCATTTCGAGAGGCGTTTAAAATTGGAATGAAAATCCAGAATGAAACTTTCACTCTGCAGCGGAGTGTGCGCTGATATGAAACTTCCTGGCAGATTAAAATTGTGTGCCGGAACCGGGACTCGAACCTGGGACCTTTGCCTTTCGCGGGCAAGCGCACTACCGACTGTGCTTTCCCGACACGACTCACGATGCCGCCTCACAACTTTACTTCCGCCAGTACCTCGCCTCCTACTTTCCAAACTTCACAGAAGCTCTCCTGCGAACAAGCAAGACTAGCACTCCTGGAAGAAAGGATATGGTGGAGACATGGCTTAGCCACAGCCTAAGGGATGTTTCCAGAATGAAACTTTCACTCTGCAGCGGAGTGTGCGCTGATATGAAACTTCCTGGCAGATTAAAATTGTGTGCCGGAACCGGGACTCGAACCTGGGACCTTTGCCTTTCGCGGGCAAGCGCACTACCGACTGTGCTTTCCCGACACGACTCACGATGCCGCCTCACAACTTTACTTCCGCCAGTACCTCGCCTCCTACTTTCCAAACTTCACAGAAGCTCTCCTGCGAACAAGCAAGACTAGCACTCCTGGAAGAAAGGATATGGTGGAGACATGGCTTAGCCACAGCCTAAGGGATGTTTCCAGAATGAAACTTTCACTCTGCAGCGGAGTGTGCGCTGATATGAAACTTCCTGGCAGAATAAAATTGTTTGGCGGAACCGGGACTCGAACCTGGGATCTTTGCCTTTCGCGGGCAAGCGCACTACCGACTGTGCGAAAGGCAAAGGTCCCAGGTTCGAGTCCCGGTTCCGGCACAGAAACAAACTTTGAAGTCGTTTAAGACGGAAAGTAAATTCCATCATCATATTTTGCCGGCCGCGGGGGCCAAGCGGTCTGCGGCGCGCCAGTCACGTTCTGCACGGCCACTACGGTCGGGGGCTCGAATCCCCCCTCGGGCATGGATATTTGTTCCGTCCTTAGTACTACCTAGTTCATAAGTAGTTTGTAAGTTTAGGGACTGATGACCCTGTAGTTAAGTCCCATAAGCTCTACAAACATTTGAACATTTTTTCATCATATTTCTGAAACCATCTGCAATTAATATTCGTGGAACTTCGATCATATAAGGTTAACACTAACTCCAATACGATCTTCAAGAGGGACCAGGCCTCGGACTTCAGACACTTTCTCTTTAATAATTATTCCGTGTGGAAAAAATGTTTGTAAATCTATAGGACTTAACTGCGTGGTCATCAGTCCGTAGCTTACAAACTACTTAAACTAAGGTAAACTAACCTAAGGACAATACAAACATCCATTCCCGAGGTGGATCCGAAACCCCGACGGCGGACCCCAATGCGCGCGTCTAACCCGCCGCGCCGGCCGCGGTGGCCGAGGAGACTGAGGCGCTTCAGTCACGGTCTGCACGGCCACTACGGTCGGGGGTTCGAATCCCCCCTCGGGCATGGATATTTGTGCCGTCCTAGTTCGTAAGTAGTTCATAAGTAGTTTTTATGTTTAGGGACTGATGACCCCGTAGTTAAGTCCCATAAACTGTACAAACATTTGAACATTTGAACATAACCCGCCGCGGCATTCCGCGTGGCTCAGCGTCTACGTGAAACCGTCACAGAGGAGCTCATCACACTTTGTTTTGTTGTAATAAAACAAAATCAATTAATTATTCCTTACTGTGGAGAGTATCAGTTGTAAACATATTATAGTCTAAAATAACTTAAAATAAACGGAAATCATTTTCGAAGACATGCTGACACTGCAACTTTTTACGTAGCAAAGAGCTAAGTAAGGTCTGAGGAGGTTAAGTTACTTTTGCGCTTAGACGGGGTGTGTATCTTTCTCGTTCCTTAGATCGTGTACACGCGGGCTGTGACTCTAATTTGAAGGGGAACAACGAAGATTTCGACTTTAACATGCGATATTGCTCGTCAATCTAGGGTGCAACATCAGATAGGACTAATGGTAAAAATGGAAAAGATCCAAAGAAGAGCAGCAAGTTCCGTTATGCGTTTATTAAGGAAACACGAAATCGTTTCGGAACTCGTATGTCAACTCTAATGATAGACACTGGAAGAGAGCCGTTCTCTATCAGGGTACGGTCTACTGTTAAAATTCCGAGAGCGTAGGTTCATAGAAAAGTCAGCCGAGATATTTCTTACACTTATGTATATTTCATGAAAAGTTCAAATGTTGAAAAGTTTGTAGAGTCTATGGGACTTAACTACGGGGTAATCAGTCCCTAAAATTACAAACTACTTATGAACTACTTACAACTAAGGACGGCACAAATATCCATGCCCGAGGGGGGGATTCGAACCCCCGACCGTAGTGGCCGTGCGGACCGTGACTGGAGCGCCTCAATCCTCTCGGCCACCGCGGCCGGCTCATGAAAAGTCCTTGAAGATAACCTTAGACAGATTTGCACGAATCGTACACAAATTAAAAGGGAAAAGAGTCAAATACTATTCAAGAACTTTTTCTGTCTCACAGGATTGATCAAGTGGAAATTATATTTGAAGGGTTTTGAATTAGTATTTGGCAAGTATGAAGATGTACTACTCCAACGCAACGGCTCGGTAAACATTTGAAGACGCTTGATTTATTATTTCTTTTGTTTAGAAGGATTACCTTTAAAATGGGTTGACAGTATTTAAAAATTAAACTTGGTAATTTTGGCTTGTCTATTTATGTGCAGGAAATCAGTCCACCATTTTCTTATATTTTTCTTCTTTACTTAATTGAGCACTAAAATCACCCATTACAATTTTAAGTGGTCGAGCATTCCAAGGCGCCTATCTGCGGAGCGCACCGCTGCTCGCCGTCGGAGGTTCGAGTCCTCCATCGGGCATGGGAGTATTTGTTGTCCTTAGCATAAGTTAGTTTAAGTAGTTTGTAAACCTAGGGACTGATGACCAGAGTATTTAAGGCCCTTTGACTTACAAACATTCGAATTCGAATGTTTCCGAAGCCTCATTAACTTTTTCAGGTTTTTACTGCTATCCTCGTTGACTCTAATATGGGCATTAATTAAAGTACATGTTTTATTTGTGCATTTAAAAGAAATTGTCATTAGTCTGACATTAGTGGGTTTTACCTCCGTTATTTAATATATATCTATAAATGTGAATGTCTGTTCGGTGTACGTTTATCATGTCTGAACCACAAGACATAAAAAGCTAAAAAATTAGTACAGTTACTAATGTCTACTAGGGGAAGGCTTTAGGCACGGTTTTATTGCGATCTATATATATTAATGTGAATGTCTGTTTCGTGTACGCTTACACGTCCGAACGACAAGACGCAGAGACTTAAATATTTGTACAGTTACTTATTTATACCTGAGGAAGGTTTTAGGCACGATTTATAGCGATCTGATAGATATTTAGTAATTTGAAAAATATGACGTGAAATGCAGAACAATAATTACTCTTTGATAATTTTGTTTACTCTTTGAAAATGGTTTTATTGGTTGCATTGTTGCCTGAGGGTTGATAATGATAAAAGAGTGGAGTATATTGCGATGGAAAGTTATCGGCGTATATAAAATCTAAGCAAGCAAGCAAGCAAGCGCGCGCGTGTGTGTTTGTGTGTGTTAATCTGCAGTGAAAAGTACAGAACGCAAACGAATGGTCTGTGTGTAATTGTTGTCCGAAGTCTCAGATTTACTTTTAAAGAGACGACAATTGCTGAATTCCGTGGTGTTATTATCCGTTTTTCTTTAAGTACGAAAATTTGAATCTTCTGTTCTCTTAATGTATTTTCCAATTTATAAAGTTAGATTTATTGTTATTATCATCCCAAGTATGCCCGTCGATGACATTTTTAGTACTGCGCACACAGTGAGTATTTAAGATGACTGAAACAATAGAGTCGGACATAAGTGGGAAAGTGTTGAGCGCTTCCACCTGATTTCCATGCAGCCCACAAAACGTAACTGTCCTGAGTGACAGCATATTTGGAGCAGGATGTACGGACATCTCATCCAGGCGGACAGGGACGGAGACAGGGAGTGGATCAGAAGATTAGAGAAATTCGTCTACCAACTATCGAAGAAGAATATTGTTATCTGCGTTGTCCTTTTTCATGATAATTCTGGGTCGACAAACATGGTCCTGTAGGGTTTCCCATAGTTATTGTTTGACCAAACGCCACACAGCTCGTATATGGCTGCCTCTACCGACCGAGGTGGTGCAGTGATAAAACGTTGGGCTCCCACACGTCAGGACGGGGGTTCAGATTCATTTCCGGGAATTCAGATTTATGTTTTCTGTAGTTTCACTAAATCTCTCCACGAAAATTTTGGAATGATTGCTTAGAAAGGGCATGGCCGATTTTCTTCCCCATCCTTATGTAAAATCCGAGCGTGAGCTCTGTCTCTAATGACCACGCTGTCGACGAAACATTATAAACCGTATGCTTCCTTTCCTCATTTTGGCTCCCTATGATATTTATCTCTTTCTCTCATATGATTCACGGGTCATAATAATTGATTGCCACGGTAAGATGGTCGAGCGTTCCAAGGCACATAGCTGCGGGACGCGCCGCTGCTCGCCGTCGGAGGTTCGAGTCCTCCCTCGAGCAAGGGTGTATTGGTTGTCCTTAGCATTAGTTAGTTTAAGTAGTTTGTAAGCCTAGGGACCTGATGACCAGAGTAGTTAAGTCCCATAGATTTACAAACATTTGATAATTGATTTTGGTACGAACCAACGAGCTGCAGACAAACGTAGAGTATTGGCGGGAAGTACACGCAGATGCCTTCCAAGACTACGGTATCATAAAATTGGTACCATGCGGCGACAAAGTCGGAGCAACGAGTAAGAAGAGACGTAGCAAATAAAATATTCTTGATTTTAACATTGCGATTATTATCAAGTCCGATTGGACCTTGAAACAAAATAGCCCTCACGCATAAAAAACATATTTGATCCATTTGTATAATAAAATATTTGAAATCTGTGTAACTGTATTTACAAGTGCTTTCTCACCGTACGTGCAAAAATGTAGGGCTAGTATATAAACCTCTCTTCATCTACATCTACATTTAGATGGGATACTCTGCAAATCACATGTAAGTGCCTGGCAGAGGGTTCATCGAACCACCTTTATACTATTTATCTCCCATTCCATTCGAATAACGTGCGGGAAGAAAGAACACCTGAATCTATCCGTTCGAGCTCTGATGATCTTTTCTACCTATGTACGTCAACAATATATTTTCGCATTCGGAGGAGAATCTTGGCGATCTAAGTTTAATAGGAAGCCCACGTCGCAGCGATAAGCACCGTTGTTGTAATGATTCCCATCACAGATCCTGTATAATTTCCGTAACACTGTCTCCCCTGTATCGTGACAATAAAAAACGAGCTGCCCTTCTTTGAACTCTTTCAATGTCCTCCGTCAAACCCACCTGATAAGGATCCCACACTGGGCAGCAATACTCCACAAAAAGACGGACAAGCGTAGTGTATGCAGTCTCTTTAGTAGTTCTGTTACATATTTTAATGGTTCTGCCAATAAAATGCAGTCTCTGGTTCGCCTTTCCCACGACATTATCTACGTGTTCTTTCCAGTTTAAGTCTGAGGTAATAGTAATTCCTAGATATTTTGTGAAGATTACGGTTTTCTTGTTTGATTGATTTATCTTGTAAACAGAGTTTAACGGATTTCTTTTCGTACTCACGTGGACGACTTCACACTTCGAATTATTTAGAGTCAATTGGTAATTTTTACACACAGTGATATCCTATTTAGATCGTTCTGCAGTTGGTTTTGATCTTCAGATGAATTTACTATACGGTAAATGACGACGTCATCTGCAAACAACCTGAGAGAGCTACTTAGATTTTTTTCATGAGAACCAACAATGAGGCAAAAATTGTAGACATTACGTATAGTTATAATTTTGTGTTGGATGTAGCTACAGGTAGACTATTTTCCATATCAGTCATATTTAGTTCTCTTTATTTAAATCTTCATCTGTACCACCGATGGCTTCAGCGCACACCGAATTCATTGCAGACGTGGATTGTCTTAATAACATTTTGTATACATTGCAGTGCTATATTTTAGGTGTATTTTATTTAAATAAAAGTGAACTTTTGGTAGACGCTTTATTTATTCAGAATTCTTGATGGCCCGAACTTTGATAACTCATTACCATAAATATACTTGCAGGATTACATATGGATGAAGTAAACAGTCGCTAACGAAGCGTTCATCAGTATACAGCTGCTCAGCAACAAGCAAGTTGGAAAGCACGGAATTGTCACGACGCTCGTAAGAACGCAGGAGCCAGAGATGGTCCAATCGGCCCTTAGGCCATTGACATACGCCCTCCAGCGGCGGCGCAGATCGATCGACAGGAAGCCATCCAATTATATCGCCAGATGTAGCGTATTTGTTACCATGCTGTTATCTCAGATGTTCGATTCCCAGTCGGACATAAAATTCTGACATAACACAAATGTTCGCAACTTCGTTTCCAAGGACGTAATTGAATATTTATGAAGCTCTTTGCTCAGTGCACTACGCACTTGCAATTTAAATATATCTCCACTATGTTCTTCGTGTCTTCATGCATCTCTCATGAATTGCTAATGAAGTTATTCTAGCTTCGATTTCGGACGCAATATCCTGTATATTTGTTGCACCAGATAGGGCAAACACCTGCCAAGTGAGACTTTCGCAAGCAGACCACGACCCGTGTGATATTTTCAGAAATTTCTTTATGGAAAAAGAGTCCTCGTGCATCACTCATGCATCACTCCGAAGTATACAAATATATTTTTCACAAGGAATCGAGATAATTTGTGAATTCCAATTTGTTATAATTGATAATTCAATATCTGTACAGACATCCTCCCAATTCATCAGCTTGTTGACTGTAGTTCGGTAACACTTCTTTGTCCCCACGTCTCGACAACGCGCGTGGCATTTTGAAGGATTCTATTGTTATTTGAGAGTTTTTACCTCGGGCATATTAAGCATCACCCTCTAATATTTATTCTTCCCAATGTAAAAAAAAAAAAATGTGCTATTCAGCAGAGCAATCAGTCACAATAAGTATCAGAAAATGCTAACCACAAAACGTAGAGAAGAACACGAAGTTGTGGACTAGGAACAAAATGCCTGAGAAACAACCACCCGGTGAAGTTTACAAACGACGACAGCCAGAACCTCGATCATTGTATTAATTCCTATTTTCGAATTTTATTTAGAATGAAAATTCGGCGGAAGTATTACAGATGAAAACATATTTTTCATTTTTAGAGGCTTAAATTGGTTGATACGGTTAAAATAATTTTCTTTCTTTTATTTAAATAATTGGCGTATGATGCCTACAATATGTGTTACTGTAAAAGGAATTTTCCGATTGGCGCTGTGCATTAAACTAGGTATTATATCACAGTTTCTACTACACTTTACGAAGCCACGTCTACCAGATCTCAGAGGTCCGAAATAACAAATGCGTAGATGTGATTATTGTATATACCACGACATCCTGATGTCAATTTCTGTGCGAATACACAGTCAGACCCTTACGAGAATCCAGTTTGGCTGCGAGCAAGACAAAGACTGGAGAGGGAACACTACACTAGTAGCGTGTGATGGCTTGAGAATTTAGGGAAATGTGTCCGGATGGCCGAGGCGGTTGAGATAACCGCTCGCAGAAGCGGAAGTTCCGGGTTCGAGTCCCAGTCCGACGCAAATTTTCAACCTTCCCCACCGAATGTATTTTAATGCCTGGAAAAATTATAAACATTTCTATTTCATCAAACTTATCTGCCTGGCAGAGGGACTGTTTCTCTACCGTCCCATACGCGAATAGCGCGCGGAAAAGATGACTAGTTGCATCTTTCCCTCCGACCTGCTACTTTTCTTATTTTTTACCATAGTCAATTTCCTTCTGAAGGCGGGTATCCAAAAAAGGTCGCTTTTGGAGGGTACAGTTTGTGACTGAAATTTCGCAGAAAGATCTTGCCACACATGCTCCCATATTACAGCAACAGCCACCTCTTCACGCAAATCCCACGTACTACATATATATTAAAAATTCACATGTAATAATTTTTGGAACTGTCAATATGGAATTACGATTTAGTACGGAGCTAGGAAATATTATTTCATATCTGTTGGTCCGATTTAAAGAAGCTTTCACTAAAGGTTCAAATTACATTACAGATTTATATAATTGTATGTTATTTTAACAATTATATTCTTTGATGGTGAGGTAAAAATTTGCTGTAAGTAAAAAACGGCTTCGACGTGTGAGTAAGCAATAACGTTGAAGACAGACATTTTTAATAATACTGAAGGATCCCACCCATCATCATAGGTTTATAAAAGAAATTTCTTAGTTATTCTCAGTTGGTATATCTCCAAAGCCTTATAGTGTTACAGAAAGAACATAACTTCCAAGGACTATTACTATACATGGCCTCCTAACATGTTTAGACACTCATTTTATTCTCGAGCGCTGCAACTGGGTGACAGCTTGAACTAACAACAGACGATAACTCGACTAGTCAGATTTGGATCGTAGAGTGTTAACATTATTGTGCCATAAATAACAATGGACTGACACCTGTAAATCAGGTGTTCGAGACATTCTCCAGAAGATTCTGAAGAGGACAAAAATTATCTTTCCGGAAAAAAAAAAAAAAAAAAAAACCACGTGGCGAGAATCCTTGTTATGAATACTAACCTACCACAAAAGAACAAAGTATAGAAATTCAGATGAAGAAGCAGTGGCATGGAAGCTTATGTAAGTTACGAGTTGAACAAAGTCCCAATGACGATCTTTGCCATAGTGAGATGTAAGCCGGAAGGAAACTGTTGACTGTACGTGCAGCCGGTGACAGAACAGAATCCGTGAAACCTCTCGCCTTATCGTTATGCTGATTGCACAGCGTTAATGTCTGTTAATGCCGAAGTAGAAAAACTATCCGAGCATTTGTCCGAAGGGTTTAGATAAAGTAAGACAAACTGTTGCGGCTGATTACTTTTCCTCTTACGTTTATATGTTTTGTTCAATAAACTAACCAGAAAACGGTACATACTACGCACTGTCTAATATAACTCAATTACAATTTATCATGAAACATTAGGGAAATTATGTTAAATCAAACAAAGTATCTCAAATTGTCATGAAGTTCCAAGATAATACAAACTTTCGCCACTTGCACTTACGTTCAGTGCACACACTGAAGTAGCATACCAGGACTACAACAAAAACGTGTAAAACATATTTAAAAGTATGCAGTTAATAAATCAATCAGTGAAACACAATTAAGACAATACATTGGACAACAGAGAAAGCAGGTTTAAACAAGTGTACAATTCTCACACGCTGTTTATCTTTAGATCACAAAGCACAACTCAAAATGACGAAAAAATGTAGGGGACAAGTAGTCTTAATATTTATTTTTATGATTTATTTTTATAGATATGATGTCTGTTCTTTCGGACAGCTCCGGAATAACAGATGCCACTGTTTAACGTTAACAGCCATAAAACTAAGATTTAGATATATTTCAACATCTCGGCTCTTTCAGGACGCTGAATTAAAGTCAACGGCGGAGTTGAAAATTTGTGCCGGACAGCAACTCCAACTAGGATTTCCCGCTATGGGCTGGCGGCCACCTTAATCATTTGGCAAGCCCGAGACTTTTTGCGTCCTGCCCAAATTCTCAACTACCCCCTGTCCATTATTCCACCTCATGGCGGCTTTATCTGTAGTCCCCCAAAGGATTAAACCTAATTATGCATCCGCACTGAAATTGACACTTGCTTGTTTGAGGCATACATACAAGTCTCAATTTCTGTGGATCCCTTGCGGGAATACAGGTAAAGCAGCAAGTAAGTGTAATAATAGACAGGGGGCTCTAAAATATTAAGCTGGGAATTTGCGCAGGAGGAGAAGCGTCTTTTGTGATTGCTGATTCGCCAACTAGCGTCTATTTGAAAGAAGATGTAAACATCGGGTCTCAAGCTGGATTAGAACGAAAAAATAACAGTCTTCCGTCTGAATGGTTAATAATTTACAATTTCAGACAAACGTAGCACACAGCATTCTCCCATTTTGTTATTCATTCTAAGACGCAGGATTGGGATCTTAAATTGCGGAGTAAGATATAGGATTCATTTTTTTTTTTTTAAGTTTGATACGTCAAGGTCGTCTTTTAGGTGAGAATCATTCAGAATATTTCGTCAGAATGACAACTTAATAAGGAATAAACGTTCCAGGATAAATTAGAACTATTCCAAGAAATGAATCGCCTGTCACATAGGTGACAAACGTATTCTACAATGTTGCCAAATCTCCATTAGCCTAGTAAAAGGAAGAATATGTTTGGACAGCCTTTGTCTTCTTAAGATGGCTATTGATGACGAAGACCATATTTCCAATTACCGCAAGCGCCGTCTGCTATCGTGTTTATTGGGAGCATAAAATGATAAGTGTAGGGCAATGAGTTTTATTCTCACTTCTGTAAATATGATGTATCGAAATAATATCGAGAGGCAGCGACTGATTCTCGAACATTATAAATAAAGAATACGGGAAATTAGTAGTGTGGCTTCCTCTACAGTAGCTAGCGTAATTATTTTTGTAACTCTGCCTTAAACGAACTGCAAACCACAGCCTCATTCACTGGAAGCGATTCATTTTTTATTTCACTAGATGCTATTAACATTGGGAGTAAATAACATTAATTTTAATTTTATACACTTGAAATTAGTTTATACGTTACACTCGCACCACGTCTACCACATAATATCGCCAATATAAAAACTACATCACACTGACTACAAAAAAGCGAACATCTACAAACAAAAAACTTTACAAGCTGTGAATGATGAACGGTTTCAAACTGGGGAAGAAAATTTTTAGCATTGACCTAAAAGTAGGACTCAAAAATCGGGAAGAAAATTAAACAGCTGCAAAGCGATTTCGATTCCAGCTTCTGAAATGAGAAGCAATTGTATGAGAATGTGAAACAAGAAACCAAGAGTGCCGACTTCGGGCAAAACCAGAACAAATGGACGTAGACTCTAGAAACTACACTTCTAGCACTCCAAGGAATAACTTGAACACTGGTAAGGCAAAGAGTTTTGATGATATTAAACATTATGAGGTTAACTTCGTACTTTTTCGCTATTATTCGCGTTTTCAAATCTTCCCTATACATCTCTTTAATGCCAAATAGCTGTAACAAGAAAAATTATAAGATTTCATTTGAACATAGACCGCAAAGCATCAAAACTGCGCTCTCAGCTAGTATTATAATGACTTGTTTGGTTTAAAGCCCCACGAGTGGGCATATGACCTAGTGGTAGAACGTTCACTCATTTTGTAAGAAATTCTGACTGTTCGCACGTAAGGCAAAGAATCGTCCCTTTATTTGTTTGTTTGTAGGGTCTATGGGACTTAACTACGGGATCATCAGTCCCTAAACTTACAAACTACATATGAACTACTTACAACTAAGGACGGCACAAATATCCATGCCCGAGGGGGGATTCGAACCCCCGACCGTAGTAGCCGTGCGGACCGTGACTGGAGCGCCTCAATCCCCTCGGCCACCGCGGCCGGCTCCCTTTATTTTGACCTTAATTAACTCAGCAAATTATCGGTTATGACAACGAGCGACCTATCACGAATTTCCCTTGTAAGATGTAGTTTGAGGAAACTGTTGATCTAACCATATGCCAGTGGATGGAACATGAAGTTCTTGCTGTTTTTTCACACCACACACATACCTCGCCAAATCCCAACCCAAGTGTCTGGCTTGACAAACTAATATACCACAGAAATTAATCACCGCCTCCTGCGACCCTGATGACATTTAATGTTAAATTAATTAAATGTTTGTTAAGCGTATGGGACTTAACTACGGGGTCATCAGTCCCTAAACTTACAAACTACTTATGAACTACTTACGAACTAGGACGGCACAAATATTTATGCCCGAGGGGGGATTCGAACCCCCGACCGTAGTGGCCGTGCTGACCGTGACTGGAGCGCCTTAGTCACCTCGGCCACCGCGGCCGGCTGACATTTAATGATCTCAGGTTTGTTATAACAAGTTTAACCATATCGATTCCGTGAAAACGTACGTTTTTTACTGCCTGTGATTTGTGTACTTTTTTATCTTTGTTTGCGTCCTCTTCCTGGAACCATAGCATTGCTGAGTTTTGGATGAAATTATACGGCACTGGATCCGGTTCACATCGCACCGGGACGAGCAGGATTATATTATCGGATGGCGGACACTCCACACCCGATTCCGAGTACCGAACTGTTTAAAGCGGGCAAAGAGATATTTAATTACTCCTATTAGACATTAGTTAGCAGTAATGGGGAGATTTTAAAAACGAAAATAATTACGAAAAAATAATTAACTTTTATCTCAAAATGTTGAATGTAATCAACTTTAGTCGATATAATTTTAATTCGTCAATGTTCAATTTTTTCATGTAAAAAGTTCCGTTTCTAATCTCCATGCCCATATACATCGATCTTGTTTTGCCCGAGGGTGGCATTTTCCGTTCATTGTTTCAATTCTCATGCAACTACTTCCCACTTCAGGAAATGTTCAGTTTTATGCGAGGCTTTTGAATCCTACTTTTTGGTCGCTGAAAAACATTTGCTTGCACAGTTGTCTATTCTGATTTGAAACTGTATATTATTTATCACATGTTATGATATTGTTTGTGGGTGTTCGATTTTTGTATGCAGTGTGACACAGTCTTTATATCTATAATATTATGCCTCAGACTTGGTGCCTAAATAGGCATCCACATGAAAAACTGGTTTGAAGTGTATAACATTAAACGTAATGTTGTTTACTGATAATGTTGGCAACGTCTGGTGACGTTAAAAAGGGCATTGCTTCCACTGAATGAGTTTTTAGTTTGCAGTTCTTTTAAGGCAGTAAACCGATATAACTACGATAGTTACTGTAGAGGAGATCCTCTCCGACATTTTCCCGTGTTCTTTATTAATCGTGTCAATCGCTGCATCTGGATGTTATTGATAGTTAGATTTTCGTCACAAATCATATTTACAGACAAGCGAATAAAACTCATTAGTCTTTACTTGGCGTTTCTCCTCCCAATGAAAACAGTGGCAGATGGTACCGGCTTTTATTGGCAATGTGTTCTTGGTCACCGCTAGCCAGTTTAAGAAGAGAGAGGCTGGCGAACTGTTGCTAATCTATCCATTTCCAGACGTGGTTCATTTATCCTGGTAAATTCACACGATATTATCTTGTCATTTAAATTAAATAGTCTAGAAGATCCTAACATATAGTTTGGCATAGAGGTGTCAAATTTATATTTTCGAATCCACGAATCTCTTTGCATCAGTTATTAACACTTACTTCGCCATTTACGATGACAATTATTGTCTTAAGCAAGCATTAGGACCACAGGGGAGAGCTGTGGGCTACAGTTGTGCGCTAGCTCCGTGGTGAAGTGTTAGACTTTAAGTCAGATGCTACTTTTCGAAGCTATATTTTTACCTCTACCGTCAAATAGCCACTAGCTGACGAATCGATAATCAGAGAAGGAATATTGAGACACCTTGACCCCTATCTACATCTACATCCATTCTGGCATGCCACTTACTGTGTGTGGTGTACCAGTACCCCTCACTGCTTTCCCTACCCCAGTCGCGTATGGTTCGCGTGAAGAAAGCCTGGAGGTATGTCTCCGCGTGGAATCTGATTTCTCTAAGTGTATTCTCACGGTTTATTTTCGAGATATACGCTTGAGATGCAATACATTTCTTTACTCTTCAAGACAAGCACTGAAAGTTATCGGGACTTTGACAGAATCCCATGCTGCAATGAAGATCGTCTCTCCTACAGCGACAATCGCTGGAGTCTGCCGACCATCCCCGTGACGCTTTCACGATTACTAGATCAACATGTAACGAAACGTGCTGGTCTACTTTGGATCGCCTTCATCTTCTCTGTCGCGTGGGAATAGCCGCGCAGTCTAAGACGTCATGGTACGGATTTCGCGGCCGTTCCCCGTCGGAGGTTCGAGTGCTCTCTCGGGAATGGGTGTGTGTGCTGTCCTTAGCATAAGTTAGTTTAGGTTAAAGTAGTTTGTAAGTCTAGGGACCGATGACCTTATCAGTTTAGTCCCTTAGGGTTACAAATATTACAATTGAATTTTATCCTTATTCCGTACGCTCGTATTTTGTTCATTAGGGGACCTGCGGAACCGTATCCAATGCCTTTCGAAAATCAAGAAGCATGGGATCTACCTGGGAGCCTGTACCTACTGCTATCTGCAAGAAGAGCGCGACCTGGGATTGACCTGATCGTTGCTTTCGGAAACCATATTGATTCCAACAGAGGAGACTTTGTCTCCAGAAACGTCACAATACTCGAGTACAAAACATACTCCAAAATTCCACAACAGACAGATACCAGAAGTACATGCCTATACTTTTGTGCATCTGTTAGACGACCTTTCTTTGTTGCTATTTTGAATATGTGCTCTGTAGTCGACAGGTGGTGAACTTTGCAGAATTGAACCCCTTCTTAATGCCGGCTTTTCCAGCGACTGTCGATTGTAGTGACTTAATTGTGTTCCACTGGTTAATTTTAACTGAATTTCGTCATTATCTCCTCCTATTGTTATATTTATGTATTTTTACTGTAGCAGTGGAAAACTACTTCAGAATGAATGTGGACTGAACGTAGACGCAGGCCTTTCGATGTTGAAATTTCGTATTGTCCTGCAACTGCAATACAATTTAGGAAACTTTATTTGATTACAGGTTCTTTCTTTG
Source organism: Locusta migratoria (assembly GCA_026315105.1). Classification (NCBI taxonomy): domain Eukaryota; kingdom Metazoa; phylum Arthropoda; class Insecta; order Orthoptera; family Acrididae; genus Locusta; species Locusta migratoria. The sequence continues at coordinate 73,510,121 of CM048755.1, read as the reverse complement.
GACGTTTCATGATGAATCGTAATTAATTATTATTAGAGAGCGCATAATTAAGAACGGTTATTGTTGGTTTATTGGACGTAGCAGATGAACATAAAAAAACTTAATCATCAAGAACATTGTGCTCCACATGATCTAAAAGCGTCTGACAATTGAGTAGCCTATTATCAAAGACGGACATCTAACGTTTGCCAGAAACTGAGATAAACGTCTTTTTATTGTGAAACGTGGAGCTAATATATTTATTAGCTGATTTGAGCATTATCAACTTTATTACTCGAGGATTTATATCTGAAAATGGCTAATATCAATTTGATTACTCAAGCACCTTCAAATTATGTTTGAAAATACAGATGTCCGTCTTTGAAACCAAAACGTGTAGGTGTCGGCTTTTGATGTGAACACGCTTTCAGACATCAGTTTTTGATGCACAGAGATTCGTTTTCTGCTGCCGAGAACCTTTTACAGGTGTATAATCTAGGAAATTATAGGAATATTGACATAAAGTGGAAAATATTAAATTTTGAACTCTATTACATATTGGAAAAATAAAAAACTCCAATAATCATAGTAATCTTTTTAATTTTATATAGAAAATGAAATGTTACGGCACCGAATCTCTAAAATTATTAGCATAAGATCTGTTAAAACTGTCGTCAGATGTTTCCTTAAACATCCTCACGTTATTTCTGACATCGAATTTCTTTCCAACAAGTGATAATTTAGTACAACACACCTTACAATAGAACACTGTAGTTTACAAGCTAGTCTTACCTTTGTTTCTTTCCAATGTTGATTTTCCACTTTTCAGGTGGTCTCAACTGCTTCTTAGCTTTTCCTTCGGATGCTGGTGATGTATTATGTACCATTTCACTTGCTTTAATTAATACTATAAAATTACTGAAAAACTTAAGTACGGGATAATACGTCTTAGTACCTGGCACATACTGTCACCATGTCTGATTTTCGAGGTCATATGATCATATTCTGTGTTCCCATTGCTTCACACTGCTTTATTCAACAAGTGTCCGAATTTGATATCAGGCTCTTATATTGGTGTCCGCTTTTGATGTGAACAGTGAACTTTAACGTGTGATTTATCACATTTACGTTAATTTTTGGAAAAAACAGACTTCACCAATGAAAAGTGCGGAAAAACTTCCCTTGGGATCGACTGCTAACTAAATTTCGATCATTAGGTCAGATGTGCATGTTCAATATTAGGCTACTCAATTCTCGGATAATTTTTCTAATTCATGCCTGACCACAGTATTTTGCCAGCTCTTCGCCTCTTAGCATGTTATGCTGAATTAACAGACGATAAATCCTTGCAGTCAGCATGACAAGATGAGGGTTGCACGAATTCTGTCACCTACTGTACAAAAATACTCCGTTCCTTATGTGTCCACTAAAATGTAAGTGCCAATCCCCAGTTAATTCATCTCAACTTCAAAACGGGTATAAATAAGAGGGAAAGGTTGTGTGATGCCTGAGAAACGTACTCTGTCAAGGACAGGAAGACGTTGTGTGATGGCATCTCAGTATGTGCTCAGTCTAGGGCAGGGAGAGAGAGGTAGTGTGATGCATGCAGTATGGGCTCTGTCAAGGGCGACTACACAGGCTGTCTAAGGTTCGGTTTCAGCCTTACGCGCCCTTCAAAACAGACACCAACTAAAAATAAAGTATTTAGGTTATGCGAGTACGCCCTTCAAAACAGACACCAACTAAAAACAAAGTATTTAGGTTATGAGAAGAGATACCATGTGCGGTACTATGCCGAAGTATGCGTATTATTGAATCTGATATTACACTTATGAAATCTAATCGGATACTGTATAACATCATTTAAATACTAAGTAACTCTTATCTGTATGACTCAAGAAATGGATGACCAGTTTTCAGTAATATAATATTTTCCACCAATAGCGTGTGTCATCACAGTGAATGAGCAAAAGTCCTTTATACTTGCCAGACAAATTATTTTCAGTATTTTACTAACGTCTTGCCATTCGTTATGATAAATAATCTATAGTTTTAGAACAGCGACATGAGGTTTTTACCTAGTAGCAGAGGGTCGTACAGATGAATAGTAGACATGTTAAATAGGCTTCAGGTCTGCAGAACTTCCTACTTATGGCACGCATGTGCTGATTTTGCACCACATCGTCAGACAGCTAAGTTCTGTTGCTACGAAAACTGGAAAACCTCTAAAAGGCTTCAACAAGTGTAAGAAGAAGTGTCTGTAGATATTTTACACACAACGTCTTGCTGTTAACAAACCGTTTCTTATGATGTGAAGATCAGTATCTCTACTTATTGCTGCCTACAGAGATAAGGTTTTCCTACGTATTGCTCCCCCTGCAAAATAAAACAAAGACGATTATTTCACCTTCAAACTTGTTTCTGACCCAATAACGCTGTTTGTAGACTCAACATAATCAGAAGTCGTTCTGCGTTCCTTTATTCCTTGTAATCTCTTGGGAAAAAAAGTTTGGAACAGCGTAGCGTCTTCTCCTTAATAGTGTAAAAATGACGCATAGCAGCCGTCTTCACAAAGTAATTCAGAAAGTTAGGGATAATATTATCGATCGCCTGCAACCAACAATCTGGTAACGAGCGCGTATCGTTGTAGTTTCTCATGAAAGCTATTATTCTGATCGTCTTCCTACACCTCAAGATGCACCAAAGTGAGTTTCGCTCATTTGGAGACAGATTTTGGTCATTTAGATTTCTACTCACGTCAAAACCGGAGGACCTGTATTCCGTCAACGTAGCACGTCTGTTCTGCGAAATTATCGTGTCATCTGTGGGAGAGAGAGCATATGGTGTCCCAGAATCATTTTTCCAAATTCCTGTCTCATATGCAAATGATATCCGTGTACAAAAATTGTCAACATTTCTCTGAATATGTCTACCTTTTTCTATCTTTTACCACTGGAGTCACTAGGCGAACTGAATGCTGGTAGAAGTAGTAAGTTTCTTTACTCATATAGGATCGATCATCTCGGAAAATTTGAAAGTCAGCCTGCGTACTTTGTACAATGCCTTTTTTGCAATGTAGCTCATCGTACTGTGGCCAATATGCCCGTGACACTATGAATTTATGAAAAAGCAGGGACCACCTTTTTGTATCATCACTATCGCTTCTCTCAATTTACCACAACAAGAATCTCAGATTGTCGAATAACACTCAGGATCTGAACGAACAAGAGTATTGTAAAGGCCACTGTTCGTAGGATTGTTCCGAGGAATCTGATTAGGTCATCGGTCCGTCTGACCCATGCATCAGCACTTTCCACGGAAAGATTTATGTGGTCGTTCAGTTTTTCTGGTCAGATGATATAAATATTTTGCTAACGATGCGATAATATGGCAGTATATCGTTAGATTTTTGCAATGCCAGAAATATGGTATCGTTCTGAGATAGATTACATGCTGGATCTTATGAAAGAAACGAGCACACTGGATTCCAATCGATCAGTGTTTGAGGCAACCATGTTGATTAATCCAGAGGAGTTGTTTGATATCAGTAAAACGTATCCGATGCGATCAAACATGAGTCTTTCCCACTACCGCAACATACTGACGTTAGTGCGACATCTCAACGGATTTTGAAGAATCTGAAGAATGAAATTTTCTTGAGACCAATCATACACAAGATATACCGACAGATTTTTCTAGTCAAACGACAATCATCTTTGTTCCAGTGATTACAGTAAATTGTTGATAGATGGGGACCACTTTCTTCCATATTGGGTAAAGAGTCTCACGGTCATCCTATTAGGTTCAGCGACATGAACGTATATCTAGGAGCACTACTAGTTCGGGTACCTTAATGAAGCAGCAAGTTTCTAGGTCAAAGACTGTCTTACATAGTTTTCTATGTGATTGTTCATCAACTGATCAAGAGTAATTTCGAAAAAATGCATTGAGTTTAAAAATCATCTGATTCTTTACCCTTTCGTTTTTCTCTAAAAGCAAAACTTTCCAGTCCACAGAGGCTTGACTGAATTATCATGTCGCCCCTCCACCATTTTGATGATACGATTGTAGAATTTATAAGTGATATTTCCATTTTCTCTTTCAAGAGATCCGCTAATTCATTATTTGATCAGAGTGGACTTTATATATTGAACAATTCCATAAGTAATAAGGGTGTTATGTCTTATATGATTCGCCCTATATACTCGTATAAATCGAGATACTGGAAAAAGTATGGCATTGCAATTGAAACTATACGTTAATAATAGAATTCGGAAGCTCTGATGAGATAAATACAAGCAGTATTATGATTTTTAATACTCATGTTGAAAATATTCTATCAAACATCATAGAGATCTACTAAAACGCAAAGGCAAGGTGGCTACAATCGGTTATTGCGACGTTAACACCATCATTTGGAGCCTTCATGCCAGGCTTATCCTAGTTTCAAGCATCCCGATTGTTCACGTGCTTCTACAAGAGTGTACTTAACCATGAGTACATATACACATCTGAGAGATATTTTCCTAAGCTTCTTCCACGCTAGAAGTTAATATTCAGTTCCGTTTACAACAACTGTAGTTCACCTTATATTCACGTAGTAAATGTAGTTCCTAGAAGAAATAATTTTTTCTTAGTAGCGAATTCTACTTTTTTATCTACAGCAACATCTACATCTACGTGGGATACTCTGCAAATCACATTTAAGTGCCTGGCCGAGGGTTCATCGAACCACCATTATACTATTTATGTCCCATTCCATTCCCGAATAGCGAGCGGGGAGAAAGAACACCTGAATCTCTCCGTTCGAGCTCTGATTTCCCGTATTTTATTCTGATGGTCATTTCTACCTATGTAAGTGGGAGTCAATGATATATTTTCGCATTCGGAGGAGAATGTTGGCGATTGGAGTTTCGTAAATATCCCACGCCGCAGCGATAAGCGCCGTTGTTGTAATGATTCCCATCCCAGATCCTGTATCATTTCCGTAACGCTGTCTCCCCTGTATCGTGACAATACTGCCCTTCTCTGGACTCTTTCGATGTCCTCCTTCAAACCCACCTGATAAGGATCCCACAATGGGCAGCAATACTCCAAAAATGGACGGACAAGCGTAGTGTATGCAGTTTCTTTTGTATTTCTGTTGCATCTTTTAAGGGTTCTGCCAATTAAATGCAGTCTCTGGTTCGCCTTTCCCACGACATTATCTACGTGTTCTTTCCAGTTTAAGTCTGAAGTAATAGTAATTCCTAGGTATTTTGTGGAGTTTACGGCCTTTTCTTTCGATTGATTTATCTTGTAAACAAAGTTCAAAGGATTTCTTTTGGTACTCATGTGGACAACTTCACACTTCTCATTATTTAGAGTCAATTGCCAATTTCTACAACATACTGACATCTTATTCAGATCGTTCTGCAGTTGGTTTTGATCTTCAGATGATTTCACTAGACGGTAAATGACGGCGTCATCTGCAAGCAACCTAAGGGAGCTACTTAGATTTTCCCCTAATATAACGACGAATCGTGGATTCGGGCTGCACGCCGAAGTAATATATACAGGGTGATTATAATTGAAGTTAAACTTTCAAAACACTCTAAAAATAATACCACTGCTCAAAATGACGTCAAACTGCAACGGAATATTAACGGAGAAGGGGAAAATGTTTGTCAGAAAAAAAATAGATAGTGTGAAAATTGATTGCGCTGTATGTGTCATGTAAATGAAAACGCCTGTCATGAACATGGCCAATTGAAGTTAGAATAAACATACTGGGTACACGCCTTTTCCTCATTTCACGTTATACACGTTGGCCGTGACTGTCTCAAAGAGGATCCCGCTCTTCTTGTAAAGCTGTTTTACAAGAATGCAGAAGTCGCTCTGCAGAAGTTCCGGAAACTGAATGGTTTGAAAAAAGGCGTTGGTCCGATGACTGCCATGGGTTTGAAGAAAATGATTAGGAAATTAGAAAAGACAAGTTCCTTTAGTGTGCAACCTGTTGGAGGGAGGAAACGAATTGATTCGACGTCAGTGGAAGAAGAGTCCACCGAAATACAGGAGTCGAGTGTTACGGTGAAAACGTGTAGTGCACGGAGAACTGTCGGAACATTGGAAAAACCTTTGAACACGGTACATAATATCCTACAAAACATCCTTCTTTGCTATCTGTTTAAAATTAGCCTTGTGTACGAGTTGCTTCCTGTTGACCTGACATCAAGAGAGTCTCTTGTTCTAGAATTTCTTGTTCGCATGGAAGTGGAAGATGAATGACCGTGGAGATTTTGTGAACAGACGAATCCCATTTCCAACTGACAGGATATGTCAGTACACAGAACTGTCGAATATGGACAACAGAAAATCTACACACTAATCAACCAATAATGGATGTGCGGATGGGATCATTTATATGCAAGATACGCGCACCTCCGCTCATTGAAAATCCAGTTAAGTAGCTGCTGAAGAACTGTTTTGGAAATGCTAGGATTATCAGCCGCCAATTCCCCACAGCCTGCCCGCCACGATCACCTGTGGGGCTATCTGAAAGATGCTGTGTTCAGAGTTCCGTTCACGAACTTAGCTTCACCGAAAGCACACACTGCGCAACACAATCTGAACGCTACTCCGGAAACATGTCGATCAGTTGTGGAACATGCTGATTCTCAATTTCAACTTGTTGCATAAAATGGTGGAAAGCTTATTAAACATGTTTTGCACCGGTCACAGGGATATTAAAAATTCGATTTGATTTTGATGTTTTTATGCGGTTTTTAGCCTGTTGACAATTAAAACCGATGAGATTAATATTTTTATGCTGTTTCTGGCCTCAGGGCAGTTATAAACCAATGCGATTGATGCTTTTTATGTTTTTTTTTTTTTTTTGGCTCAGGACAATTAAAAACCGATTTTTACCATCCGATATGATATGACCTTGGCGTGGTAGATGGGCTTATGTAAATAACAGTATCACTCATTCATGTTGTGTAGTACAGTTTAACGTCTGACTTACACCTCACAAATTGTTGTATGATTCATTTGTAGTCGACCACTATTAAATTATGCTGCTTACAGCGACATCTACTGATTAATTTTCACACTATGTATTTATATTTCTTATGCCATGCGTTTCCCCTCTTCTCCGATAATATTCCGTTGCAATTCGACGTCATTATGAGCAGTGGTGTTATTTTAAGAGCGTTTTGAAAGTTTAACTATACTACCCTATATATGTTTTGAAAACTTAATGTTTCACTGCTATTTATTTTAGGTTTCATCAGACTTTCTCCTGTATGTATTAAGTGCACGTCAATAGTCCATTTTGGTACTCGAGTAGCTATTAACCGAATGTTGTGACAACGAACATATTAAGTGGGATTCTACAATTTTCCTCCCGATAGTGCAAGGTAAGAAATCTACACCAAAAATTTCAGCGAAATTAACACATTCTTCTACTCAAAACTAACAATCGACTCTAATCGAAGGAAGCTGCTGCTAATCGCTAGCAGTGCTTCGTCATTTCAGCCAGCAGATATCAGCTACTACGAGTACTCGCTAAGTGCCGGCGGAGGATCCACCACGCCATACACGTGATCTTCCAACAACAATCCAGACTTCACACTGGACCTGTTTCCCGACTTAGTTGCTATTACCTTCAGGTGCACCATCATCTGCTTAACATGGTTGTTGCTGTGGTAGTAATGTTGTTGGTGGTGGTTGTCTTCATTCCAAAAACTGGTTTGATGCAACTCTCCAAATTAGTCTATCCAGTATACGAATTGTCATGCATGAATATCTACTGAAAGCTACAACCATTTGAACATACGTACGGTATAAATGCCTAATTTCAATTCTGCAACTCTACAACCCCCCCCCCCCCCGTCTAAATTCTCTTCATCACTAATGTCAGTATTTCTTGACGACCAGGATGCGTGCATCAACCAATAAAAACGTAAAAAAAGACTTCAGAATACTTAAATGTGTGAACCTTGCAGGAAGACCGGTTCCATTCTCGGGTGTGTTGCTCGTGCTGGCTCTATTGTATTTTCAGCAATGAGCAACACCTCGATCTTGGTAAGTCTACGCGGACAGCCATACGGCCAGAAATCTTTTCACCCTCCGGTTAGAGGAAAAGTCCCTATTTTTCTTAAAGTATTACCCTGTAGTGCCATCATAGATTAGCTAGTGACCGCTCTTTCTCAATCCCCAATATTAGCGATTAAATAAACTTTAGAAAGAAAATTAATTTTTTTCTTTTATCACATTATTGCTAAAACGACGAAAGGTAAATGATCTTTAGTGTTTTAGGCATTTTTTAAACCACGAACTAAGGAGGCAATGAAAGAACTGGCAATGCATATTTCTAACAACCTCTTATTATACGAATGGTGAAGCGTTACTCATTATATCGCGAATTACACCTACACCTAATTGTACACATTAGAGGGTAGAAACTTGATACAAACAAGCTTCAGCAACACTCCTCTCTCTAGTGACACTTGCTTCGCCCACACCCTAAACTTCCATTTAAAATAAATCGCGTTAACGTTGCTTATTTTGCATAAAGCACTTGATTGCTGAACTTCCTCCTTCTCAACTGGTAGACATTAAAAACTTCAGACTGCCAGCGCTTTGTGACTAACTTCTGCCACTAAAAACAATAAAATAATAATAATATCATTATTATATGCAGCTAGTACAGTAGTTCACTAACAGTCACATATGTCCGCTGCTCTCACCTTTGTCAGTGGAATTATATCATTCTTCTTGAAGTCTAAGAGTACTTTTCCGTTTCGTATCTTCAAATCAGGTCTCCCAAAGATACCAATAGCTCTGAAGGTATGTCGTCTGCTCCATAGGCCTTGTTCCAGCTGAGGTATTTCAGTGTTCTGTCTATTTCTTCTCGCTGCACCATATCTCTTATCTGTTCTTTAGCTACTTCCTCTTTCCTTTCTATAATATTGCTTCTCTTTTCTCTAAACGTTTAACTATTTTTACTGAGGGCGTTAGCTATCTTTCCTCTTGATTTCCATGTGCTTTATAGCCACTCCTACCGCGTGGTCTAATGCATCGTGCTACAGACTGGGCGGCCGTTCCTGCCGACCTATCGAGTCCTCCGTCGGGCATGGATGTGCGTGTGTTGTCCTTAGTGTAAGTTAGTTTAAGTAGTTTGTAAGTCTATGGAGTGATGACCACAGCGGTTTGGTTCAATAGGTGTGCAAACATTTGAACATTGTTAGACATTCCTTTCACTTCCTCTCAATCTCATTTTAAGATTATTAAGTATTTCCCCATTGTCAATGTTGGGTGTCAAATCAACAGGGCTCCTGTTCACAGAGCTCTCAGCGTCCGGAAGTGGTTTTTGTGACCACGAGGAACTTTTGCATTTCCATGGGCACCTGACTACCAAATATCAATAATACTGATCCATAGTGGTCCCGATTGTAGAGAAGAGTACGTGATTGCTATCCAGTTCCATCATCGTTACCTGAAATTGTCACTATTTTGCAGGGAGAATGGTATAAGAATCCTTTGAAGGACATGCAAGACTTATATTTATCCACTCCGTGACGACAGGAAGCTACTGTAAATGCCAATGCTATTCCTTCATAATTTAGGCCAGGTAATGGAGCTTCCGTAGTTCTGTCATCCCCTGCTATAGTTGGTATATTATAGGTATGTCTCTTTTGCGTTGTATGTAGGCTTCCATTATTAACTGACTATGCTTATTGGTGCGACTTAACGTTTCTGTGCACGAGGTTACTGCAGGCTTCATTTTTTTCAGTGGCCACCCATTTTCCCTATCTTACTTCTGGTAAATGATAGACTTTCCGATGTTTGATCACCTGAGTTACTGTCCTGTGTCTAATGATTGTTTGTCAATGAAAAACTGGATAATAGATAGTGGTTGTTAGTCGCTTGAGCTAAAATGATTGGAAAATTGAACATTTGTTTGATGGCTTTCATTTGGCTTTAGCAAAGGTAAAAGCACAAGATAGGCAGATTGACGCTGGGCTCATTATCAGAAGTGAGATGTGAGACAATTCAAGTGGTATTCAGTTTCAGAGTAGCAAACTACGAATCTAAAGGTCATAGGTTCGATTCCCGCATGATTTCTGTCTGTCACCTTTCACCTCTTGCAATGTTGCTGACGTGGAAAATGTCGAGTAATACCGTGGTTCGGAATGTACGTTAAACTGTATGTTCCCCTATTAGTGGCTAGGTAAGTTAGTTCGAAGGTCGGAGGAAGCCAACAGCATACCACCTCCAAACAGGGCCATGCATAGTATGCACTGTGTTGTTCAAAACAATCTTCGGATTGTTGACTGCTTTAATTTTTTTAAAGCGTTCGACAATCTAATGTCGTCCAGATTGTTTGAATTCGGGTCTCTTTTACATTTTGAGAGGCACAAGCTGATAACGTTGGCAAAAAATGCATTAGGCACTGATTATATTACAGCCTACTTTTAAACTGTTGCGCCAGCGAATACGAGTTTGTGCCGCGATTCCAGTCCAGCATTACAAATTTTATCTCAGTTGTACTCAGACGAAGTCAATACATTAGTGACTTTGATTTTCCAGGTCATGTGAGCTACGAAACACAAGGTGTATAAAATATTGAGACATGTAAGGATACGCTGTAGGAAAATAGGAGTAATGTACGACATTTAAAAGAACTAAGGAAAACTAACGAACAGAAGAAAAAGCTAAAAGCGCTCTGATTAAGAAAGACGAGGAATATACGAAGTGAATAAAAGAAAGATGAGGGAGTAGTATTCAAAGTGAAAGGATATGAGAGATAATATGTTCTGTCTAATGACACTGTTATTCTCTGTGAAAGGTCTGTAGGATTATAGTACTTGATAGACGGAATAAACAATCTACTGATCGCAGAATGCAGACTGAGAGTAAAACGAAGTTATGAGTACTATTGACGGTTGATAAAAATTAGGTTAGTGGCAAATAAAACATCCAAATCGAGGACCATCTGATAGTGAAGGTGAGGGAATTCTGTTACCTTAGAATCAAAATAACTATAACGAAACAAGTAAGGCAGGGAGGGCATTCCTAGTCAAGATAAGTTTACTTGTGACAAACGTATGACTTGATATGATAAATAAATTTCTTAGACCATGCATTTTGATCACACCATTGTGTGGAAGGTAATCATGGATACTGGGAAAAGAGGAAGAGACTTGAAGCGTCTGAGAATGTGTTGTTACAAGATAGCGCTGAAAATTGAGGGTAACGCTGTGATAAGAAAGGAGGAGGTTCACCACAGAATCGCCTAAGGAGGAGTAAATGGGCATCAGTAAGTAGAAGCTGGGACAGGATGCTAAGGTATGTATTACGACGCCGAGTAAGAGAAACCATGGTGTTTGAAGGAAACACTGAGTTGAAGAAAAGAAAGAGAAAAAGTATATTGGAATGTAACAAGAAATATTTAAGGGTGTTTGATAGAAGTGTTTCTCTGGGATTAATACATTAGCACAGGTGGGTACATTGTGGCGGGATGCATGAAAGCAGCTAGATATCGGAGCTTGCCCCTTTCCTTCTCCCCCAAACAAAGTAAACGACTGTACATCTAATTCAAAATTATATATACAGGTATCTAAGTTCAATAAAAAATTAGTAAAATGCGCAAAAAGTGGCATTACTGATATGAATATCGCTGGTGTTTGAGAAACTTGAGTATGTGTACGCATACTCCCAGCTGCTCATTTACCGTTGCGTAAGCTTTTTTAGAATATCTCAGGCCACGCCATCCGTCTTCTCGCCATGTCGACAGAAGCTATACTGTGAACTTAAAACGTCTAACAGTTTATTTAAAACATCAGTTTATTTAAAACAAAAGATTATTTAAAACAAGAACTCGTTTGTTGCAAGTGAGTAACCAGAACCACTCTGGACTACTCCACTGCACTCGCCAAATCCAGTCCACCTGACAAAGTAATTTACTGTTAGTTATGTACTGTAAATGCATTACAACCAATGTGCTTGATGCGCGACCACAGTTCATAAGTCTATAGAGGAAAAAGCTTTTTCTTTCCTACGTAACTACTAACTGCGGCCCTTATATGTGTTTGACATTATGAGTTTGTTTATATTTCGATATCATATGTGTACAGTGGTTTGCTGGATAAACTAGATGAAACACCTTTGTCTAACACTGTAATATAAACCAAACCCTCTTAGAAGAGCAGCCATTTAACTGGTTAATTTTTCAATACGTTCTTTAATTTGTATTTTCTTTTCCAAACTACGAGGCATATCCGAAAAAGTAAGTTGCCCTATTTTTTAAAGCAAAGACTACATAGTTACAAGAGAAACATTATTAGCAACAGGTATAGCAATGTGTGAGCTATATTTTGACATGGTCACCAAAATAATCGGTACACTTGTCATACCGTGGGAGAAACTATTGTATTCCTTTGTGGAAGAAGCACGCCACCTGTGTGTTGGCAGACGTCTTCAGCTGCTGGTCACTGGCCTGAGGGCAGGAATTTCTGCGGCATGCCGTTCAGAACAACTTGCTTACTGCAGGCGTTGTGCTTCTCCATGGCAGGACTTGGCTTACAGCAAAGTTTTGCAAAAGTTCAGCTGGCAGCTCTTTGATCATCCAGCATAGAGTCCTGAGCTTGCTCCCAGCGATTTCCATCTTCTCTTGCATTTCAAGACATTCCTGTTATCCGGCCAGCTCTTTGATATCGACTAAGAGCTGAATACTACAGTCACACGCTGGTTCTGTACACAGGTGGCACACTTCTGCCATGATGTGGCAAGTGTTTCAATTCTTCTGGTGACTATGCCGAAAAATAGCTCAAATATTGCTGTGTATGTGACCAACAAAGCTTTTCATATTGTCCATGTTTTTAAAAAATAGAGATGCAAAATTCCTTCCTACGTAAATAATAAACAGTGAGAGCTGAAAACTTATGGCAGACTTGGACTGTTGTATTTCGCGAGAAAACGCCATAATCATTAAGTTGCTTCAACAAGCGTTCTCCAAAGGTGACTCAAGTTTTTGTTTTCATTTTCCCCCTTCTTTCATTTCCATGAAGTTAACTCAACTTTGTTTAAATGTCTATGATAAAGTACAATCATCCAACGAATGCGTTCTTTCAGTTCTGCTGTACACACATACTTCGTGGAGGAACTTACATTACTAATGTATGGAAGTGACAGGTGAAACATCAGTGACACTGAATTAGGCTTAATAAATTAGGAACTGTTCGTTGCTATATTCAGCAATCACAATATATTTATTCTTGGAGAAGTATTTCGCTTTAAGGAAAACATGTTTTTGTTTTTATTCACCCAAACAGGTTTCAGTATTTAAGTGCAACCTTCAGTGGGGTTTTTGCCTCTAATTTCTTCCGTGAAGTTAATGGCAGAGTTTATTTATTGCTTTGAGTGTGCAATAATGTGCTATACAGCTTGTCCTTTTCTGCGCTGTAGTGTTCTTTTCTTTTCTGCGTGTTATCACGTTTTCTTCTTTTCTTATCCTTATTTTTTGGAATATTGCACCATTTGTTGTCAAAGAGCACTGTTTTTAACGCCATCTGTTGTGTTGTAATGTTGTAAACAAATGGCGTCATAAAAAGAGCGCTTTGTCAACAAATTTTACCAAACTTCAAAAATAAGAATTACAAAAGAACAATAGATAATAAGACGTCGAAAGTAGAAAAGTTTACCACAGCGCGAAATATGACAAGCTGTAAATCACATTATTGCACAGTAAAAGAAATAAATAAAGTCTGCCATCAATTTCATGTAAGAAATTGAAGGCAAAAAATCCACCGAAGAGTCACGTAAGTGCTGAAACAATGTTTGAGTGAGTAAATGCAAACATTTATCTTGAATAAGGCGGAATTGCTCTCCAGTTTATCTTAGCAAGCACTGGAATGAGGAGAAATACAACATCCACAAAATAATTACGAATTTACTACTTTGCAGTTTAAGCAAGTGGCTGGTATGCGACAGCAACTTTTGGTATCATTACGTCTCTAATGATTTCATGCAAATATAATACATATTACTTTATTTTAGCGAGTCTAATTACGTTAACTGTATGTGAGATTTCAGGAGATAATATATTCTTAAAGTTCATGTTAGCTTTTGCCAAAAAAGAAACACATATAAGAAAGGCTATGCGAGGTACGATACCGGCAGACGTGGAGGCAGCGGCAGCTTGAGGTGAGCGCGTCGTCTTGGCGACATCTGTGGATGCCCGGAGGGTAGGCGCGCCCGCACGGGGGTGGTCAGCCCGTAGTATTGATTACGCTCTATCCTCAACCCCATTGGCTCTGCCACCCTAGCCCGCCAGCGGACCACCATGCTTCCCATCTTTTTTTTTTCTCTTCCGCGGGATTGACGTATTTTGAAATTTGCTGCAAGTATTCACCCGCCTTTAATTTATCGCTCACTGATACGCCGAGATCTGGGAGGAAACCGTAAAACGTCAACGTTGTCGCAAAATTATTTCCGACGTAATAGAAGGTAAATTCGTAGTAAATTAGTTCGGTATAGACGCAAAATCCGCTGGATGACATCGAGAGGTATTAGTGAGATAGATATCTAGCAGGACAGGAGGTGACACTCGACAGACGCTGAGAGCTGTGATGCTTTTAGTATCTCGCGTCATAGTAGGGCAAAATTTTGTCAGAATTCAGCTGAAACGAGATATACGAAAAACGGGCGAATTCTTTTACGTAAAATTTTTTTTTCATTACATTCTCTTCTAAATGAATGCTAGGTACAATGATTTTAAACGAATTAACTATTTCCAAGGCAATAGAAGGTAAAATCGTAGTAAATGACTTCGGTATAGACGCAAAATCAGCTGCATGACGTCGAGAGGTATCAGTGTGATAGATATATAGCTGGATAGGAAGTGACACTCGACAGTTGCTGAGACCTGTGGAGCTTTTTGTGTCTCGCGTCATAGTAGGGCAAAATTTTGTCAGAATTCAGCTGAAACGAGACATACAAAATAACGGGCGAATTCTTTCACGTAATTTTTTTTCATTTCACGGAAATCTTACATTCACTTCTGAAGAAATGCTAGGTACGACGATTTTAAATAAATTTCTGTCGGTTTTGAATACCGCATCCATCACAGTACATTCATCGACAGGACAGGAAAATATTAATAAGCGATAGCGAAATTTGGTTGTCATGTCGTGTTTGTAAATCTGTGCACTTCTAGTTAGAAAAATGCTTCTTTTTATTTTTATTTATTTATTCGTCCTTGTTATTTAAAATTTCGGCTGATTACTATTGCGTATTATACACAAAGGCAGTATAGTTGTATAGATATACGAAATAACGGCGGAATTCTTTTACGTAAAAAGTTTTTTTCATTGCACGATAATCTTACATTCTGTTCCGAGCAAATGCTAGGTACAACGATTACAAATAAATTTCTGTCGGTTTTAAATACCGCATTCATCGCAGTACATTCGTCGACAGGACAGGAAAATATTAATAAGCGATAGCGAAATTTGGTTGTCATGTCGTGTTTGTAAATCTGTGCACTTCTAGTTAGAAAAATGCTTCTTTTTATTTTTATTTATTTATTTGTCATTATTATTTAAAATTTCGTCTGCTTACTATTGCGTATTATACACAAAGGCAGTATAGCTTTATAGATATACGAAATAACGGGGAAATTCTTTTACGTAAAAAAATTTTTTCATTGCACGGAAATCTTACATTCTGTTACAAGCAAATGCTAGGTACAATGAGTTTTGAAATAAATTTCTGTCGGTTTTAAATACCGCATACATCGCAGTACATTCGTCAACAGGACAGGAAAATATTAATAAGCGATTGAGAAATTTGGTTGTCATGTCGTGTTTGTAAATCGGTGCACTTCTAGTTAGAAAAATGCTTCTTTTTATTTTTATTTATTTATTTGTCATTATTATTTAAAATTTCGTCTGCTTACTATTGCGTATTATACACAAAGGCAGTATAGTTTTATAGATATACGAAATAACGGGGAAATTCTTTTACGTAAAAAAATTTTTTCATTGCACGGAAATCTTACATTCTGTTACAAGCAAATGCTAGGTACAATGAGTTTTGAAATAAATTTCTGTCGGTTTTAAATACCGCATACATCGCAGTACATTCGTCAACAGGACAGGAAAATATTAATAAGCGATTGAGAAATTTGGTTGTCATGTCGTGTTTGTAAATCGGTGCACTTCTAGTTAGAAAAATGCTTCTTTTTATTTTTATTTATTTATTCGTTATTATTATTATTTAAAATTTCGTCTGCTCGCTATCGTGTACTATACACAAAGGCAGTATATTTGCATCTACATGTTTACGAAAGACAATTAAGTGTCCGGCAGAGATTACAGAGAGTGGTCGAGGAGTGGCGGCCGCGCGGTGGGCGTGCCCTACCTGCGGAGAGCGCGTCGTCGTCGTCGTCGTCGTCGTCGTCGGCGGGCGCGACGGTGAGCCTGGGCGGCTGCAGGTAGGCGGGCGACACGGGGCGGTGCGGCCGCGGGCAGGCAGCGGCTGCGGCGTCGGCGACGCTGTGGCGCGGGCTGCGGCCGGGCGGGCCGAGCAGGGCGGGGCCTGGGCCGGCGCCGGGGCTGCTGCTGCGCTGCGCGTCGCGCGCGCCCACCGCCACGCTGGCGCGCCGCCCCCGCGCCGCCCGCGCCTCCCCCGCGCCGCCCGGGGACGGCGTGCTGCTCGCGCTGCGGGCCGCGCGCCGCCGCCGCGACGAGCACGACCTGGCCAGCATCCCTGCAACCCGCCAAACCTGTAGCTCTCCCCACTTCAATATTCGCACAATATATGACGTCAGTGCGCGCGGTTGCACAGTGGTACAGTGCCAGACTACAAATCCTAAGGTCCCGGGATCGATCCCCGGCAGGTCCTAGGATTTTTATCTGTCACTTTCCTCTTCTTTCACCTCTAGCAGTACTGCTCATGTGAAAAATACCGAGTAGCACCGTGGTTCGGAACCCACGTTAAACTGTAGGTCCCCCTATAACTGGCTGGGTAAGTAGTTCGAAGGTCGGAGGAAGGCAACGGCATACCACCTCCAAAGAGGACCATGCCTAGTAAAGCACTGTGGAGTTCAAACCAATCTTCGGATTGTTGACTGCTTTACCTTATATGACGTCAACTGCGATTGGGCAAAGCTGAAAATGTGTACCCAGCCGGGATTCGAACCCTGCTTTCTACGCAGTTGCGCTGACCCCTACGCCACAGTGATCACCGCACCCGCAAGGACTACCTAAGCACGCCTACCGTCAGATACATATTCCCAGCTTCGCCCTGCCCACAAAACTCAAACTCGTAGTTATGAAACTAATTCCCATAAGAGTAAGGGCTTCAAACTTGCTAACCCCTCCCCACTAACGATAGGGTCACTGCCCGTCACAGGCATATATATATATATATATATATATATATATATATATATATATATATGGCGTCTGTTCCGAAAGAACAGACTTCTCTTCTGATCCTGCAGTTGTTGTTATTTAATATTCACAGAATATATGACATCAACCGCGATTGGGCAAAGCTGAAAATTTGTACCCGGCCGGGATTCGAACCCGGGTCTCCTGCTTACTACGCAGTTGCGCTGACCCCTACACCACAGTGATCACCGCACCTGCGAGGACTACCTAAGCACGCCTCCCATCAGGATCAGAAGAGACGTCTGTTCTTTCGGAACAGACGCCACATGTATATACAGGGTGTTTCACTAAGTGTGTTTGCAAAAAAAAAAGTTCAAATGTTTGTACAGCTTATGGGACTTAACTATGGGGTCATCAGTCCCTAAACTTACAAACTAGTTATGAACTACTTACGAACTAGGACGGCACAAATATCCATGCCGAGGGGGGATTCGAACCCCCGACCGTAGTGGCCGTGCAGACCCCTCGGCCACCGCGGCCGGCAGTGTGTTTGCCTCTGTAACTTACAAAATAATAGGTGACGGGAAATTTTAATACCGTAGGTCAACACAAGAAATGTTACACTTTCTGCGGAGCTATGAACATAGTTTATTGTATAATTTTCCAAAGAGTTACAGCACAACGATATAATTTTTTTAAATGGAACAATAGTTTTTTTCTATCGTGCATTGGATTCGTTGAAACTAGAAGCGTCCAAATCAATCTAAACTACATTCCTATCACTGTTAGTTTGGGAGCTACAACCCTTCAAAGTTTACGGGGCGGAGGCTACGACAGCGTATCTCACTGGGTGGTGGTCAAGAGAGAGTGGGCCGTGCTCCAGGGGATAGCCACTCGGCCAGTGAACTACGCTATCGCAGCCTCCGCCCCCGGAACGTTGAAGGGTTGTAGCATATACATGTGGCGTCTGTTCAGAAAGAACAGACGTCACTTTTGATCCTGCAATTGTTGTTATTTAATATTCACAGAATATATGACGTCAACTGAGATTGGGCAAAGCTGAAAATGTGTACACGGCCGGGATTCGAACCCGGGTCTCCTGCTTTCTACGCAGTTGCGATGACCCCTACACCACAGTGATCACCGCACCTGAAAGGACTACCTAAGCACGCCTCCCGTCAGATACAAATTCCCAGCTTCAAAAATGTTTTTTTTAAGCTTACGGGGTCATCAGACCCTAAACTTACAAACTACTTACGAACTAGGACGGCACAAATATCCATGCCCGAGGGGGGATTCGAACCCCCGACCGTAGTGGCCGTGCTGACCGTGACTGGTGCGCCTCAGTCACCTCGGCCACCGCTGCCGGCTTCCCAGCTTCGCCCTGTCCACAGATCTCAAACTCGTAGTTATGAAACTAATTCCCGTAAGAGTAAGGGTTTCAAACTTGCTCACCCCTCCCCACTAACGATAGGGTCACTACCCGTCACCGGCATATTATATATATATATATATATATATATATATATATGTGTGTGTGTGTGTGTGTGTGTGTGTGTGTGTGTGTGTGTGTGTGGCGTCTGTTCCGAAAGACTTAACGGGTAATCTGCCACAGCCAACCCAGGAGACTTCACAGGAGATCAGCTGCAGCAGAACCTCGCATCAAACGGACTGATTCTCTATGACGAACCTAGCAAAGTTAACGGTACTGAGAAAATACCCATTACTAACATTACCAAACCTTGCATTATCTGTCGCAGATAGCATACCGCTACTGCCCTTCATACCTACGCCACTGTCGCAGAGGTTTTTTTCCCTTGGCTCTTGCCTTGGCACTTTTTTTTCCTCTGCCCTTACATACCTTACCCTTCGCATACCTTTCGACCAATTCTATCTCCAGACGCACCGTATTAATGGGTGAACGTGCCCACACGTACGGATAACATCGCGGTCCCCACATCCCGTGATCCACATTAGCAAACTAACCTAAATACGGAGGTGACAGTAGAACTTTTGTGATGGTCACCACGTTGGTGTGGGCGTAGAGGGGCCCCATCCCGCCCTTCCGAAAGAACAGACGTCACTTCTCATCCTGCAGTTGTTGTTATTTAATATTCACAGAATATATGACATCAACTGCGATTGGACAAAGCTGAAAATGTGCACCCGGCCGGGATTCCAACCCGGGTCTCCTGCTTTCTACACAGTTGCGCTGACCTCTACACCACAGTGACCACCGCACCTGCAAGGACTACCTAAGCACGCCCCCGTCAGATACAAATTCCCAGCTTCGCCCTGCCCACAGAACTCAAACTCGTAGTTATGAAACTAATTCCCGTAAGAGTAAGGGCTTCAAACTTGCTCACCCCTCCCCACTAACGATAGCGTCACTGCCTGTCACCGGCATATTATATATATATATACATGTGGCGTCTGTTCCGAAAGAACAGACGTCATTTCTAATCCTGCAGTTGTTGTTATTTAATATTCACAGAATATATGACATCAACTGCGATTGGGCAAAGCTGAAGCCGGGATTCGAACCCGGGTCTCCTGCTTTCTAGGCAGTTGCGCTGATCCCTACACCACAGTGATCACCGCACCTGCAAGGACTACCTAAGCACGCCTCCCGTCAGATACAAATTCCCAGCTTCGCCCTGCCCACAGAACTCAAACTCGTAGTTATGAAACTAATTCCCGTAAGAGTAAGGGCTTCAAACTTGCTCTCCCATCCCCACTAACGATAGGGTCACTGCCCGTCACCTGCATATTATATATATATGTGGCGTCTGTTCCGAAACAACAGAAGTCACTTCTGATCCTGCAGTTGTTATTATTTAATATTCACAGAATATATGACGTAAACTTGCGATTGGGCAAAGCTGAAAATGTGTACCCGGCCGGGATTCGAACCCGGGTCTCCTGCTTTCTACGCAGTTGCGCTGACCCCTACACCACAGCGATCACCGCACCTGCAAGGACTACCTAAGCACGCCTCCCGTCAGATACAAATTCCCAGCTTCGCCCTGCCCACAGAGTAAAACAGAAGTGATATCTGGCGTTCCACAGGGAAGCGTTATAGGTCCCTTACTCTTCCTCGTGTTTATAAACGATTTAGGAGACAATCTGAATAGCTCCCTTAGACTGTTCGCGGATGATGCAGTCGTTTATCGGTTAGTGAAGTCAACAGAGGATCAAAAGCAACTGCAAAGCTATTTAGACAAAATTTCTACTTGGTGTGAAGATTGGCAATTGACACTGAATAAAGAAAAGTATGAAGTAATACACATGACCACTAAAAGAAATCCGCTGAACTTCAATTACACGATAAATCAGTCAAACCTTAAGGTCGTAAATTCTACCAAATACCTAGGAATTACAATTACGAACAGCTTTGAGTGGAAATCATTAAAAGAACGATGTTATTCGTTACGGCGTGATCTATTTGCGAAATTTCAATCACCGACTATTACTTCTGAACGTGAAAATATTTTTCTAGCACCCACGTACATACGGAGATATGACCATCCCAATAAAAAACAGAAATCAGATCAATAACGGAACGATTTAGGTGTTCTTTCTTCCCGCGCGCTCTTATAACGGTAGAGAAAGGTTATGAAAGTCGTTAATGAACCATCTGCCAGGCACTTAAATGTGATTTTCAGAGTATCTATATAGATGTAGATGTAGATAACGATAGGTCGCAACAGATTTATCTTTGCTGACCCAGCAACCCGCAGTTACATCTATGAAAAATACAATGACTCCAAGCGAAATATCTGTTCATTAGGTACACTGCGTTTGGCAGTAACTGCGAAAATAAATCTCGTTCCGTATTTGACGATTTGCACAACTAGTTAATTAATCAAAATGTACGAAATGTAAAAGACTACTATATCGTTTTACAAAAAGTATTCTGCGACATTGTAGTACTGGAAATGTAAAGATACTGAAATTTTATTTGAAACTGCGATCTGAACAATATCTTTCTTTATTCTCGAGATATTTCTTTTTATACCGGACGTGGGAAGCCCCCAATTTCGTCCATGTTCATCGGAAATTATACGGTATTAAAATAATCATAGCTCGTAAGGTTATAACTCATCGAGTATTTTTCAGAATGATAACTACCAAATAGGCACGAATCTGTTATGATAAATACACGATATTTGTTAGTCCTAGAAATATGATAGTAAGTCGTCTGCAGCAGTGAGAGGGACGGCGTAATGGTGCGCGTAAATTTGTGGTGTGAAGCGTTCGTTAGCGAGAATTACAGAAATTTCTGTATTTGGTTTTCCTATTTTTAATGCTATAACGTCGACCAGCAATGTGTAGGAACTATTTACTCTTCTACTCAATGTATTGATACTCTTACAGTAAGAGAAGATAGTAGAAAAGACTCAGTCTCCTTTATTTCATGAATGTCAGCAGGGCCATTAAGCACAAAGCAGATGTGTCGTTTGGTATTTCCCGCCCCAGTTGCAATACAGGAATTGACTGCTTGTATCAATGAGAAAAAAGTTTTTGTACTTCACTTAAAATGTTTTCCTCCTTCGCCACAGGACCTTCCAGGTCATTTTGCAGTATTTATTGATTAGATTAGATTAGTTGTCCGTTCCATAGATCCGTGTTGAGGATCTTCGTGGATTTGGAACATGTCTTATTTTTTTTTATTTTTTTTTTACAAAGACAGGTACGTACATTTTTTACTAGCTGATAACATAATAATACTAATAGTATGACTGCGGACACATGCATCGTTTGGTTCTATTTAAGAATTCGTCAGTGGAATAGAAGAAGTGGGCCACTAGAAAGTATTTTAGGCTCCTCTTAAACTGATCTTTATTTGTAGCTAAATATTTTATGGTTTTTGGTAAATTATTGAAAATATGTGTTCCTGAGTAGTGGAACCCTTTTTGAGCTAAAGTAAGTTCTTTTATGTCCATGTGTAGATCATTTTTGTTCCTGGTATTGTATGTTTGAAATGAGCTGTTCATTGGGAAAAGGGGTATATTATTTATGACAAATTTCATTAAAGAATAAATAAACTGAAAGGCAGTAGTTAATATACCCAGTTCTTTGAAGAGGCTTCTGCAGGATGTACGTGAATTTACACCGCAAATAATACGTATTACACGTTTTTGATTGACTTGAAGAGTTACCCCAAAATATTATTCCATATGACATTATGGAATGAAAGTAAGCAAAGTATGCAAGCTTTGTTATTTTTATATCTCCTATGTCTGATATAATTCGTATTGCAAATACAGATTTGTTAAGTCGTTTCTGCAGTTCTGTGGTGTGCTCCTCCCAACTGAATTTATTAACAGCTGTAATTCCAGGAATTTAATACTGTCAATCTCTTCTATCTTATCTTCATAATTTACGCATATGCTGGATAGAAATCTCTTACATGTTCTGAACTGCATACAGTGAGTCCTTTCAAAGTTTAATGTCAATGAGTGGGCTTTAAACCATTTATTAATGTTATTGAAAATATCATTAGCAGATCTTTCTAGAACTATACTCGACATTCTATTTATTGCAGTACTTGTATCATCTGCAAACAAAACGAACTCTGCTTCTTGATGAGAGGTCCTTAATGTACACAAGAAAAAGCAATGGCCCTAAGATGGATCCTTGTAGGACACCACATGTAATTTCTTCCCAATCTGATGATGACTGTTGGCTTAATTCACTAGTCTCTTGCACTGACACCCTTTGTTTCCTGTTAACAAGGTACGACTTGAACCATTTTGCAGAAATTCCTGTGACACTATAGAATTCTAATTTACTTAAAAGGATGTCATGGTTCACACAATCAAATGCCTTTCATAAATCACAGAAAATACCTGCTGCCTGTAATTTATTATCTAATCAGTTAAGAACATTCTCACTGTAGGTGTAAATAGCCTTCTCGATATCTGAACCTTTCAGAAATACAAACTGTGTTCTAGGTAATATCTCATTTCAGGTTAGGTGGTTAAGAAGCTCCTTGTACATTGCCTTCAGCCAGAATATAACCTTCTCCACCTACATGCACTGGTTCAATTGTTCAGTCATTACAATAGATCATGTGTGAATTCTTCCAAAATTATCCTGTTCAGAGAGATTATTCAATCTATGAAATAACAACTCCGTTTTCCTGCTGCAATTTATTTATTTTTCCCAGACGCTTGTCACTTTTATTTATTTATTTATTTTACTTCAAGGCATCACCACTGAGTTATAGTAATTGCAATTTCCTTTTTAGATGCAGTACATATAAACTGTTCGTGTCCTTTTTGTACAGTAAACAAGTAGCTGCTTACAGTTTATAGTCGTTTGGATTTTGTTGTTCTTCTCATATGGTGACAGTCTGACATCACTCAGTTGTTCCACTTGCGCATTTTTTTAGTGTTTCAGACGTGTAATTTATTTGTCTCACAGCTGTAACTCGTTTTGTATCTTATCACATGTTAGTTGTTTTGTACGCGTAGGCAACTTAACGAAGTGTACGTTGACTTCACACGTCAGGTGTGTCTGTGTGTGTGTGTGTGTGTGTTTGACTGCAATATCTGACAGAGAATACTAGAAATTACTGGTGTTTATATTACTTGAGTTTCGATTTAAATGTCTTGTGGAGGAGTTAATGGGAGAGTGAGGGGTATTGGCTTTTTTTTCACTACTTTATCTATTAGTGTAAAAAGTGGGTTATTTTATATGTTTATTTGGTCATTTAGCAGGATTATTCTGTATGCTTTGGTTTTTTGGATGTCATAATTTTCATATTGATTTAGAATATACGTTTTGTGGAGTGCTTTGGAATTTCATATGAACTTCGTATCTGATAGTAAACATTCTGATTGTTTGTCCTACATATTTTCCATCACAAATGTTACACTGTTATCTGTATATTCCAGGCTTTTGGTATATCCACTGCGTACAAGATTTAAATCGAAACTCAAATACCCAAACACCAATAATTTCTCAATCCTCTCTCAGATATTGCAGTCAGTCAAAGACAGAAACACACACACACACACACACACACACACACACACACACAAGCGCGCGCGCAGCTGACGCTTATAGTCAAAATACACTGCAGTATGTTGGCAACGCGTACACAACAAATGAAATATTAAAGATACAAAATGAGTTACAGATGTGTGGCAAATAAATAAAAAAATTCGATAAAATACGTAAGTGGAACAATATTATGCGACATTAGACTGTGACCATATGGGAAGAACCGCAAAACTCAAATCCGAAAGATATTAAACTGTAAGTAGCTGCTTATTTACTTTAGAAAGAGGACGTAAACCGTTAGTAAAAACTACATCTAAAGACAAAACTGTAATTTCTAGAACCCTCAGATGATACCTCTAAATAAGAAAATAAAATCAACAGATTGCAGCTAGAAAACGACGGTATTATTTCCAAAAACGAATAATTGGTGGTTTACAGTGGAAGATCGCTTGTGCTTTCGACAGATGCCTGGTCGGAATGAGTTTCGCCTGTTTTCCGTCTGCTTGCCACAGCTTAGCACGTAGACACTTCGTGGCTTCCCACCGCCTGACGTACCCCTGTTATCCTGTTTTGTCTGGAGGCTTTTGTTTTACAACAATGAGTTTACTGCTGGAGTTGAAGTCTCCCGAGGCTGTGCTGACTGGGTATGACAAAGACGGCAACCGGCGAAACAGTGCTGCCAGCTCAGTGAAGCTGACAGTTCTTAATAACATATCAGACACAGCATAATTTCCGGTCTATATAACAAATTTGCTACATAATCAATATTGGGTAAATGTGGCAAACGCTCTTGAAGCGTGCGCACACACAATGCTGTTTGTCAAAATTATTTTTTTTTACCTCCAAAGCGAAGTTCGCAATGAGAAAACGAATTATGACTAACTACTCCTAAAAAATGAAATCATAACTAACAACAAGAGAAATTGTGATAAGTATTGTGACAAGGTGTATCAATTCTGGGAAAGTTTTGGTGCATTAGTTTTAAAGCAAATCTGTATATCGAAAACGTATATTTACGAAACAACGTCATTCCTTATATAAATTGAAATGCCTTTACCTTCCTACATTCTATGTTCATTAAAACATTTACGTACGACAGCTTATAGATGTGAAATTATTTGAGGTCATAATTTATATACATTTTTGGCAACAGTTATTCTTTTATTTAGCTGAATTATGAATCCCCTAATTTGGTGATAGTTAAGATGTCACACTGTTATATCAGATACAAATGGTCGATACAATTTCGCTTCGCGACATTTTTGTTTTTTACTACCTTCTGATCTGAAAAGAAAAGCAAATTTTTCTTATAAGGGCGACTTCTGATGCCACATTCTGTGTGTGTGTGTGTGTGTGTGTGTGTGTGTGTGTGTGTGTGTGTTTGCATTGTTCCCTTTACTACAGAGATGTTAATTCTTGTTAAGATGTGATTTTCAGGAAGTTGAATGTGGATACAACGCCTATCAGACAGTGGGCAAAGTCTTCTAGATGTTCATACGACTGGAGTTTCGTTTTGGAATTCATTTGTGTGGTATCAGGGAAGAGTGAGGGGCAGTGTGGAATTATTCTGATGCTCATCTGTTGGAATGCGCTCACACAAACAGTTTTTTTATTTGTATGCAAATTCTGTCTGGAGTCCTGGTATACACGAAAATCCCCGGCCCACAGTACCGTATCACCGCAGCTAGAGGGCCAAAACAAAAGCGTGCAACACATTGATAAAGTGGAATATTGTGTGGCAATTCGTTACAAGCGACAGCGGAGATTGCGTGACTCAGCTGCACCATCTTGCTGTTGCCAACATATGAACACCACAGTTCACAATGGTAAATGTTCAATATTTGTTTAGTATGCAATCACAGGGCGTCTCAAGATGGTATCATTTAGGCACTATCGAAACAAATATTTATCTCTTTATTTTTATGCAGAATTATTTTGCCAGCTATATTGGCATAAAGTGTGTTGTGTTTTGGTCTTCAGTCCGGAGACTGGTTTGATGCAGCTCTCCACCCTACTCTATCCTGAGCTAGCCTTTTCATCTCCTCATAAGAACGGCAACCCACATTCACTTGAATCTGCTTACTATACGCGTCTCTTGGTCTCCCTCTGCGATTTTTACCCCACACACTTCCCTCCAATGCTAAATTTACGATTCCTCGATGTCTAAGAATGTGTCCTACCAAGCGATCCCTTCTTTTGGTCAGGGTATGCCAAAAATTTCTTTTCTCACCAATTCTGTTCAGTACCTCTTCATTAGTTATGCGATCTACCCACCTAATCTTCAGCATTCTTCCGTAGCACCACATTTCAAAAGCCTCTATTCTCTTCCTGTCCGCACTGTTTATCGCCCATGTTTCACTCCCGTACAAGGCAACACTCCACACAAATGCCTTCAGAAAAGACTTCTTTACACTTAAATTAATATTCGATGTTAGCAAATTTCTCTTTTTCAAAAATGCTTTTCTTCCCATTGCCATTCTGCATTTTATATCCTCTGTACTGCGACCATCGCATGTTATTTTACTACCCAAGTAACAAAACTCATCCACCACCTTCATTGTTTCGTTACCTAATCGAATTCCTTCTGCATCGCCTGATTTTCGAAGACCGCATTCCATTATTTTTGTTTTGCTCTTGTTAATGTTCATTTTATACGCTCTCTTCAACATACTATATACATAAAGTATATTTGCAAAAAAACATCATTATTTTATACATGTAGAGTGAGATTTCAGTACATTGCCTTCCTCATGTCTTATATAAAAATACTGTCGCTCCAAATAATAAATATATATAAACATTCTAACTTAACGAGTAACACTAGTATTTCTTTTGAGGTTGTTCGTAACTAATAATCGCGTAACATTCGCGTTATGATTTATGGGGCTCATAATTATAGAAAAATGAGACATAGGATTAACGCTATGAATACATAAAAGTCCATTAATCCGTAAATGAGAGCAGATTATTTCTTGTTCTGGTACCAACTCGGCACAATCCACTTTTATTGTGTCAGCGAAAGAATGTAGTAGCTGTAGCTCGTTGTCTTCCCATGTTGAAATTTTCAGTGAAGAATCTTTTTATTTTGATTTTCTGGTGAGGGGCTGGTGGCACTACCAGGTTGGCGGTAGCAGTGCCTGCTAGTTTTGCTAGTTGAGTTGTGCAGTACGCGAGTGTATGAGATGTGTGTGCCATCATAGTGTACATTTCATATTGGATAAAGTACATAGTACGACATCTCCACCTTCGCAAAACCAAAGTGCTTGTAACGGATGTAGGTGGAACTGTGGTCAGATTTTGGACTCGTATTAGAGGCGATGAAAGCGCCAGCCATCGACATTTAGTTTTATTGGTATTCCATTAAAACGCGTTGGCCGAATGTTCGACTGGTTCATCCGATAAGAGTAAAGCCAATTTGTGCAACAGAAACTTCTGCTCTGTCGCTAATGACATCTGAGAGGAAAGGTGATAAACCATAACCTTAAAAATGTTCAAAAAAGAAACTGATCGTTTTTTATAAGAACATAAATCACCTGTAATATTTCATTTGATATTCGTTTCTCCCCCCTCGAGATTCAGGTTTTAGTCAGGCAGAGTACAAATAAAAACAAATAGATTCAACAAATTTCTTTTGCAGATGTCATGTTGCAGCTTATATATGTGGCGAGTGACAATAGAGTATATCAGAAACATTACAAAAGCATATGAATTGTGTGAAAATTGTTTTTAAAGTTTTTTGAAACCATAAAATATATATATATATGGCGTCAGTCCCGAAAGAACAGACGTCACTTCTGATCCTGCAGTTGTTATTCTTTCATAGTCTTAGGAATTAGTTTCATAACTGCGAGTTTGAGTACGGTGGGCAGTGTGAAGCTGGAAATTTGTATCTGACGGGAGGCGTGCTTAGGTAGTCCTTGCAGGTGCGGTGATCACTGTGTCCCCACTAGTGTGGGAGTCAGCGCAACTGCCTAGAAAGCAGGAGACGCGGGTTAGAATCCCGAGTGGGTACATATTTTCAGCTTTGCCCATTCGTAGCTGATGTCATATATTCTGTGAATATGACATAGTATTTATAATTTTTAGATTTACAAACGATTTGCGACCAAAAGTCACTCGTTAAATAAGTGACATTCACTGAATATGAACTTCTTGAAACATGCTGGAACTTAAAACCAAAACTTAAAACCAACGATTCGTGAACTTCGTGTATACTGTTGAATATTCAAAGAGCGATGCAATATATATTATGAGAACCTATTTAAGAAACTCCAAGAACCTTTTATTTAAGTACCGGAATTTGAACGAAATAAAAATCTCTACTGAGGTTTTTCATAATTTGACGGATTACGGAAGTTTGTAACCGAAAAAGTTTGAATAACATAATTGAAAATTAACAATTTTAGAATTATCTCATTTTCTTTCACTGTGAAACTTAATTTCTTGCCAAATTTAATGATCTTAGGCCAACGGGAGTTACCCTTTAAGATTTGATGGGTGAGTTTTCGAGTATCATACAACTGCGTAGCTTTGAATTGCATTGATTTAAAAGCTTAATATTGTCACACTGGCAAACGACCGTCAACCTTAGTACATGACATAAATTTGTTGTTTCTGAGAAATCATTCCCATGTTTTACAGGCTATCTGACTCATCCGATTTAATTACAAAACAAACAAGCCAGTTCAAAAAAATGTTCAAATGTTTGTCAAGCTTAAAGGACTTAACTGCGGGGTCATCAGCCCCTAAACTTACAGACTACTTATGAACAACCTTATACTAAAGACGAGACAAACATCCATGCCCGAGGTGAGATTCGAACCCCCGACGGGGAACGGCCTCGCACATTGCAGCATAGCGCCTCAATGCACTCAGCCGCTCCGCCGCGGCAACAATCCAGTGAAAGATGAATGAACCGAATTCGTTAATAAACCTGTCTTCGCGTGTAATTTCTTTCATAAGATCGTAACACAAGTAACACGTTCGTCGCCCACGGACGCTGACTCACCTGCAACAAAACACAATTTGGGCATGAATAAAAAATACAAGCAACTGCAATAACGAAGACATCCATCCATCAATATGTTTCTATCAAGTCTGCACGCAATCGGGCCCAGGAGATAATATGACTCCACTTTCCTTATCGATCATAAACCAATTGAGGAGGCGGAATAATGGAAGCCTCCATTTAATACCTTGTCGGTCTACCTTTGTCACGTCAAACGGCTCAGTTCGCTGATGGCACCAGTTTTCATGCCATGCCCATGACGTGTTCTTCTCGACAGATTACATCTGATAAATTCGTACACTTTACAGAATTATTGCGATTGCAGCGCGGTATTCATATTACAATGGGTATCAGATGTATTTGAGAGAATATATGTTAAGAGTATATAAGGGCGAGAATACCGATCGGAACTAAGTAGCACATCACTCAAAGTACTAAAGCACAATACTAACATCGTAGCGCCGGCCGCGGGGACTGAGGCGCATCAGTCACGGTCTGCACGGCCACTACGGTCGGGGGTTCGAATCCCCCCTCGGGCATGGATATTTATGCAGTCCTTAGTTGTAGGTAGTTCATAAGTAGTTTGTAAGTTTAGGGACTGATGACCCCGTAGTTAAGTCCCTTAAGCTTTACAAACATTTGAAGATTTGAACATCGTAGCATCTGCAATTCTCCTCGCTTACAACCTTTAAGGTATGCAGAACGTTACCCATGACGGTATGTAATTGGCCGTAATAACATTCCAGTAGTGCACCTGTTACATGGTGACTAGGGATCACATGTTCTGTAGGAAGAAGATGCATATCGTGTCGACCGTCGACTTCATGAGAAACGGAACTGAATTGATAGCGTGCGGCAATTTGTTTAGAATTTTCTTTGTGTACTAGGACTAATGATCCCGCATCCACTGCAGTCGCAACCGAGAGCGTCTTTCTGCGAATTAAATCAGGCGAGTGGCTCTTTTGTTGCGGAGCCTCATTAGCAACGCCGTACCGTAGGCGAAACGCTTTCTCTATTACGCTCCACGCAAACCGATAAATTTTCTGCTATTCAGACTAGATAATCATTACCTGGCATTGCAGGAAGAAGGCGATCTAATTAGAGTAAACAACAATTCCCAAACGGAAATGTAGCCAAGATCTCTTCTAAAGTCGTTTATTTTCTGGCTGCCGGTTTTGTAGACGAAGCTGACCTGAAGCTGAGAACTTAGTTCATCGAGACCGGTGGTCAGAAAATAAAGGACTGCAAAAAACGAGATCTTGCGTACATTCCGGTTTGGGAGTTGTTTATCAGAGTAGACAAGTCTTGATCTTTCGCTTTCCAGAAGTTCGAACCCTATTTGAAGGTTCTGGCCTTAATAGGAGAAAGGGAGCCCAATTGTATCACTTCCTGGTCTGTCTGTCTGTCTGTCCGCATGGCAACATGCCTTTTTCTCAGACAGGGTACATATGTCAATTTTAAATTTATGTCATTCCCAGCTTAACGGTTCCTTCCCGATATCAAAACATTAACCATCTAAGTTAATATAATGCATAATTACGATCATTTTTTCTATTCCCGCAAACCTTTCAAAATTTACGGCGTAGTTGACCTCGATTCATTAAATTTGGCAAAAAAACAAAAAAAAACGTTTCATAGTACAAGTAACGGAAAAAATAAGAAAATTTTTAATTTTAATTCTATCTCATAGCTATTTTTTTCCATTACAAACTTACATTGCATTCGTATTCATAATTCGTAAAAGTCTCAGAATATACTGTATAGATTTTGACCTGGTTCAAGTTCCAACACATGACAGCTTCTCAAAATATGTATGGCATCTATCTTAGGAAGGAAGGAAGGAAGCTTAGGGTTTTACGTCCCGTACGACAGCGTGGTCATTAGAGACGGAGCTTATGCTCGGATTTTTGGTGAAGGATGGGGAAGGAAATCGGCCGTGCTCTTTGAAAGGAACCATCCCGGCATTTGCCTGGAGTGATTTAAGGAAATCACGGAAAACCTAAATCTGGAAGACCGGAGGTGGATTTGAACCACCAACCTTCCGAATGCGAGTTTATCTTAGGAGTTAAAATTTCAACGCTTCTGTTACATTCTTTCATCAGTAACGTGACTAAACATTCTTTTCCTCTTTGTATACACTTAGCATCTCCTCTTAGTTCGATATTGTACTGATTATGGTCTCATACATCTAACAATGTTCATTTATGAGCCGTACGCGAGTTTTATACACATACTTTTTTTGGGGGGGGGGGGGAGAAGCTGAATCTTAGTAGTATCCTAGCAAGGAATAGTAGGCTGACATTTGCTTTAACAGAGCCTATGTGGACATTACACTCCTATCGTTAACCGTATATGTTCAAATGTTTGTTAAGCTTATGGGACTTAATTACGGGGTCATCAGTCCCTAAACGTACAAACTACTTATCAACTACCTTATACAAATATCCATGCCCGAGGGGGATTCGAACCCCCGACCGTAGTGGCCGTGCAGACCGTGACTGGAGCGCCTCAGTCCCCTCGGCCACCGCGGCCGGCGTTAACCGTATACCTTTGGTGGTTATGATCATTGCGTTTGTTGTCAAAGACTATTACACTTTTACATTTCATCAAGTGAAATAATATGTATTTCTCTAGATTAAGAACAAATGATCTGTCTGTGCACACGGTTGCTATTCTGTCGATATCTAACTGAATATTACTCTAATCGCCGGCCGCGGTGGCCGAGGGGACTGAGGCGCTCCAGTCATGGTCTGCACGGCCACTACGGTCGGGGGTTCGAATCCCCCTCGGGCATGGATATTTGTGCCGTCCTTAGTATAAGGTAGTTGATAAGTAGTTTGTAAGTTTAGGGACTGATGACCCCGTAGTTAAGTCCCATAAGCTTAACAAACATTTGAACATTACTCTAATTTTTACTGAACATAACGTTTTAGGTAATTAATTAGATAACAGTATATGACAACTTGATGATTAGGTGCTTCCATAGATAACGAATAAAATACCTGACTTATTTTCACATGAGATCTCACCTTCTTGTGGTGGAAAGATAACGTTGCGCGATTTACAATTTTTTTTCCTAATAAAAACCTCCGATTATTCAACGCCAATAAATCTGAAATCGAAAATGTAACTATTTCAGAGTTTATTGTATTTAGGCATCATGGAATTCTTGGACGCTGCTAGTACCGACGCATCTGTGAATTCGTTCGATGTCTGGTATTGTACAATTCTGGTAAGGACAGCAAACGCTGAAACAGTACTCAATAAATGACCACAGTAGTGTCTTGTACGTGATTTCCTCAATAACTCAAAGTCTTACATGTGACATTCTGAGGCTACTAAGTTCTGTAACTTTTTTTTTCAGGATGAACCCTTACCCCTTGGACTATACTGATGGAACGGTCGTCTAAACCATTTGCCATTGAAAAAATTAAAGAATTTGAACTTGCAATAGGTCGCAAATTGTTAGTTATAAATAGTAGGTAACTTGGGAATGTTACTTGTTATGTCTTCCTGGTCATTGAAAATTCGCCGACCGCGGTGGCCCAGCGGTCTGCGGCGCGCCAGTCACGGTCTGCACGGCCACTACGGTCGGGGGTTCGAATCCCTCCTCGGGCATGGATAGTTGTGCCGTCCTTAGTATTAGCTAGTTCATAAGTAGTTTGTAAGTTTAGGGACTGATGACCCCTTAGTTAAGTCCTATAAGCTCTACAAACATTTGGCCGGCCGCGGTGGCCGAGGGGACTGAGGCGCTCCAGTCACGGTCTGCACGGCCACTACGGTCGGGGGTTCGAATCCCCCCTCGGGCATGGATAATTGTGCCGTTCTTAGTTGTAGTTAGTTCATAAGTAGTTTGTAAGTTTAGGGACTGATGACCCCGTAGTTAAGTCCCTTAAGCCTAACAAACAACATCTGCACGGCCACTACGGTCGGGGGTCTGAATCCCCCCTCGGGCATGGATATTTGTGCCGTTCTTAGTTGTAGTTAGTTCATAAGTAGTTTGTAAGTTTAGGGACTGATGACCCCGTAGTTAAGTCCCTTAAGCCTAACAAACAATTGAACATTACAAACATTTGAACATTTTTTGAAAATTACTCCCATTTAAGAAATTACCTTTTATTTGATTCAATAGGAGGCAAATCACTGAAAATGGATGTTTGCAGCATTCATTTTGTTAAAAGAGACACAAAACGTAAATGACAAAAAGATAGAGAGGTTGATGGGGGAAGGGGGAGGGAGAAAAGACAGAGAATGAAAGGGAGAGAGAGAGAAATGTAAGATGAAGAGGTGAAGAGAAAACCAATATGAATGAAAAAAGAATTTTCAACCGAGAAAAGCTGGGAAAAATATGAGCAAAGGACACAGAAAAGTGTATATTTTCTTGAAATAAAGCTAGTGTAGCAGACTGACATACTAGATTTTGCGTCCCAGATAATATACGCACACCACTAACGAATTTTTGTAGTTTTTTTCCGCTTCTTCAAATGACGGGGGCTAAAGTTACTGCAAGACCATTTTTATCACGCATCTGTATTATCTTTCAAATTAGATTCTGTCCTTCACTTAAATTGTTTTATCTCTGAATCCATTAAAAAACAAGACCTGCTCAGCAATTTAGATTAGCGGCAACCATTCCATGTTAACAAGGAAGCAGATGGAATACATACCGATAAAAATTATTATGATGATGGTTGTGTAGGTCCTGGAACAGAGGAGTGCTCTAGCTTATTGTAGAACCATACCAAAACAAAATGGGGTGTTGGAAGCTTCTTTTCTTTAAGCTCGGAAATGACGACTCGAAACTTCCCGATGAAGTGAATAAAAGCTATACTTCAGCTTTCTAATCAGTGCATTTTAGTCCCTTCTGTTTATATGACATTTGTCATAAGCTTCATCAATACTATAACGGCATTTCAGATGATATCTGTCATGGAATTTACCGTATTTTTCTTAGAAGGTCACTAAAAGCTGTTATTAATTCAAGAGCTTCTGGCACACACTGTTTAAGAAATTTGTCTTCGTCTATCATGTTGTAATGCCATTTTGTATACATGGAAGCCGCATTAATGGCAAAAATTCTGATTTGATATTGACCTCCTGGTCCCTTACAAATGTTACACTTTCGAAATATGTAGCAGAAATGTCACAGCATTTTAATTCAGTTCAAGTGTTCGTAAACCTATGGGACCAAACTGGTACAGTCATGGGTCCCTAGACTTACAAACAACTGAAACTAACTTACAGTAAGGACAACACACATACAACCATGCCCGAGGGAGGACTCGAACCTCCGGCGGGAGCGGCGCACAGCCCGCGGCGTGGCGCCTTCAACGCGCAGATATTCCTTCGTGGCATTTTAATTCAGAAAATGTTTATATTCTAATGTTGAGACCAGCGTTATCAAGTGATTCGGGATTCAGCATCATGCAATTCCAACGGAATTTTGAGTCATGCGGTGATAACACTGGTGATCTATTTAGTTTTAGTCACGGTATGAGAGCAAAATTCCACTTCAGGGGCACATGAATTGGTTGATAAGGAAGTTTCAGTTATCTGTTCGATGTCTTCACTAATATTCTTGCATAGCCTCAGAGAAATTTTGCTACGACGATTGTTCCTAATCCCTGCCCTTTTAACTGTATCACAAGAAGGTAAGACTGTACACAACGTACAATCACGATGAGTGTAGCGCAGTGTTAATGCACTGGACTCTTTTTGTGGAGGTTCTAACTCACCTCAAGCCATCGAGACTAAATCTGATTTTGCATGGAGAGATTTAGGAAAGTAACTCAGATTTTGAATTTGCTGTAGTTTCCCTTTATTTTTTCGGGTAATTGCCGCGGTGATTCCTTTCAAAATGCAAGGCCGATATCCTTCACCATGTTGAACAAAAATGAGTTCACGATTACGCTCCGTCTCTGATCACCGTGTTGTTGCCTTCCTTCCTTCTTCCAAAGTAAAACGAAAAACATTTTACATGACTGATGGACAAAACCGTTATGAAGCAACTTTTCCTTCATAAGAATACCCCGTGGGGCTACCAACGCTGCACAGAGAGAAACGGCAACAGAGGATGTTTGATTGCAGTGGTTCTGTAGCTGAGGGTGTTTCATAACGACGTTAGTTTGGGAATTGCGAAAAGGTTAGACGGGAAAATACACCGGACATGTTACAGTCAAATTTATTTGGGAGCGAACACGTTGTACAAAGGTCACATTGTTAAAAATACAGTCCCATGTGAGGTGAGGAAGATGAGATTATATCAGTGTTGAGTGTAACCGCCGTTGCTGACCCTACACGCTTCGGCGTTGAATCATATACCCTGGATGTGTTGTTGAAGTTCACTCCTGTTCAAATGTTTGTTAAGCTTAAGGGACTTAACTATGGGGTCATCAGTCCCTACACTTACAAACTACTTATGAACTACCTACAACTAAGGACGGCACAAATATCCATGCCCGAGGGGGGATTCGAACCCCCGACCGTAGTGGCCGTGCAGACCGTGACTGAAGCGCCTCAGTCCCCTCGGCCACCGCGGCCGGCAGTCCACTCCTGCTGAGGTGGTAAGGTGTGTCTGCTGTTGTTGTATCCAGGCGAGTCGTGAACCAGGCGTTCCGACAGTCAGGAGAACATGCGGGCCAATACAGGAAAGTAATCCGATGGCAGACGAATATCTCTGAACATTGCGTGTCACGTGTGGTCACGCGTTATCCTGTTGGAATTCCGTCGTCAACAAGCTGCGACAACAGAATGCGACAGTTAAGAAATGTTACGCTGCCCGTTATTGTACCAAACATTGCGTATTAGGTTGACGCGGGAGTCGAATCCAATGCCGCAATGCCCGCAAGAGCACCAGTATGGCATCTCCAGATTCCAATGTAGACACCGTGGTGTTGTAGGCAGAGGAGAGATTAGAATGACATTATTTCTACTCACCCCGTTTACATGGGCTCTCAAAACCGGATTTCGTAAACCGATTTCCCAATTCCGCTTTTGGTTGGTCATGTAAACACTCCAAAATCGATTCTGGAAATCCGCTTCTCTAAAGCGGTTTTCCAGTTCCACAATCGATTTTCGTGCCGATGTAAACGAAACCATTTTTGAAGCGTTCTTGGCTTGTCAGATTGTGTTTTCTTGTTAAGAATTTTCGGCACATATGGAAAGAGTGATATTTTCTAATGTGAAATAAAAGTATAAATATTAGAGTGAACATAAATCTGTGTATTTAAATAAAGAAAAATAAGTGATTGTGCAGACTAAATAAGGAACTGAATCAGCTGTTTTCCAGCCGCCGTGTTAAGTGAGCTAGGAAATCCGATTCAGGCTATGCCATGTAAACACGACAGCGAAAAACGGTTTACGAAAATCAGTTTTCGTCTTCCGGAAGATGTGTTGCATGTAAACGTAGTTACTGACGAATTCCGATTTTGCTTGCACCATTACGACAGTTAGATTAGAGCAATCCGACTGGTCTATATAGATATACAGTTTTTAGCCCGAGCTTTCCACAACGTTATTCCTCTTTCAACTAATGTGCCTTTCAACTATAAACAAATTTTCATTCGCGAGAAAGAGTATGGCGACAATTTAGTCCAGTTTAAACTTTTACATACGTAACTGTTCCGTAGATCCAACGACGGCAGATGAGTGTTTCCTTTGAATTATTCCTTCTTTATGAAAGTAAAGAGAAAGGTGTATTTATTCACTTTATTTCCACAATTATTTGTTGACTCTGCGAATGTAGGATAACGCGGGATTTGCCTTCCCTATACGGATCAGTCAGTGGACCTTGCACGAGCGGGTTCCCACTCTTTTAATGTTTACTAATGAGGAGAGGTGCGCAATGTACCCTCAACATTTCGACCCTCGTACGGCATAAACAAGTGAATTACTGAGACTTAGATTACACAAATTTCTATCTATCTATCTCTTTGACCCTTTTCCCGCACTTGCAGGGTCGGCACTGTGTTAAACGCGGATTTGGCATGTGTTAATATTTACAGGGTGGCCAGATGTCCTTCCTGCGGCTACCCCATGCCCCCCAGGAGGAAATGTGTACCCCAACTATCTGCGTATAGTGTTATAAGTTTGCGAAAGTGTAAAGCCTTACGAAATGTTTGCGAACCGTGTAACTGAGGCGGGACTTGGGGACCAGCCCGGTATTCACCTAGGGGGATGTGGAAAACCGCCTAAAACCACATCCCGGCTGGCTGGCACTCCGACCCCTTTCGTTAACCCGCCGGGAGGATTCGAACCGGGTCCGGTACGCCTCCCCGTCTCGGAAAGGGGTGCATTAGACCACACGGCTAACTGAGCGGGTTAGAGTGCGCAAATGTACAAGAGGCAAATTCTAGACTATGTGGAGAAAGTCGTATTTTAAAACTGACTGCAAGCAAGTATCAAAATATTCGTTTTTGGAAATGAAACCGCCTTTTTCCTGCTACAATTTCTTTATTCCGTCCAGACGCGTTTATTCCTATGCTATTTCAGAGCATCATCAGTGTGTTGGGTTATAGTATTGAAAATTTCCTCTTTGTTGTTCCTCCCACTTGGCCACAGGTCGAAGCCCTACAGCTCCACAATATATGGGCAGTGTTATGCATCACTAGACCAAGCGCCATTTATTGATATCTTCTGATTTGCTCAAATTCTATTAACAAACATCATAATGTATGAGGATAAAAATCACCGTTCTAGTCGTAGCAACGGTTGCTATGATACATTCAAAAATACTAAGTGCCACTTCGCCTATCGTTGATTTTCAATTTTGCATCACAAGTCCACATGCGACAAGCCAAACTGTAGTTATGCAACAATAGACCAAGCACCACCCGCCGTCTTTAGTCGAGTAATGCTAAACGGAACTTGCGGCAACACCTTGTTACCTTGCTCTGTGAACTGTGTAGTGTTTACGGACGTAATACTACGTTTTGTGTTGTAATGTCGTGACGTTAATGGGTAATAGGTGCGATAATTGACGAGTTCAAATCAAGTACACAACGTATTACTGAAAGTGCAAGTATGTCGAATGGATCTGGAGCATTAAAGGTAGGAAATCGTAAGTTACCCTTCGAGGTTAACTTAAAAACTACTTCATAAGGACCTAAACGCAATGTCGTAAACTTTACGCATTCCGTTCTTCTTCTTTTTTTTAGGGTGAATATGCATCTCCCAGTCACGTTCTGTACGGCCACTACGGCCGGGGGCTCGAATCCCCCCTCGGGCATGGATATTTGTGCCGTCTTTAGTATTAGCTAGTTCATAAGTAGTTCGCAAGTTTAGGGACTGATGACCCCGTAGTTAAGTCCCATAGGCTCTACAAACATTTGAAAAAGTTCTCGGGTTTCCGTCCACGTCAAGTGGTTGAAACTCCACGAGCTTTCGGCCAAGCACTCCTTGGCCATTGTCAAGTGGTATGACCACCTAGTGGCTGCTTGTATACACTAGCTGCCGGCAGTGACGTTCACTGGTGCCACACGACTTCGATATATATGGGCATGCGTTGAGTCGGTGTTCTGTGCGCCGGCCGCGGTGGCCGAGGGGACTGAGGGTGCTCCAGTCACGGTCTGCACGGCCATTACGGTCGGGGGTTCGAGTCCCCCTCGGGCATGGATATTTGTGGCGTCCTTAGTATTAGGTTCATCATAAGTAGTTTGTAAGTTTAGGGACTGATGACACCGTAGTTAAGTCCCAAAAGCTATACAAACATTTGAACATTTGGTGTTCTGTGCGGCCGTTTTAACTCCGCGATCGCTGGAACCCACGCCACGCTGAGCTGCAGGCCGCCGTCTCTGTTAAGGGACTTCTTTAATTACACAATCCCAGAAGCCGTTAGTTCGAGCCGCGATGGCTTCATGTTCCTCAAATGTTTGTATAGTCTATGGGACCTCTCTCACTGTGGTATGACGCCTTAGTGCGCTCGGCCATTCGCGGCAGGCAGCTATTTAGTTATCTGCATTTATTTCCGTGTGAGTGCAGCACTGTTGCAATTTTTAGTTAAATACTTACAAAACAATTTCTTCAGCACAAAAAAAAAAAAAAAAATGTTTGTTAAGCTTATGGGACTTAACTACGGGGTCATCAGTCCCTAAACTTACAAACTACTTATGAACTACTTACGAACTAGGACGGCACAAATATCCATGCCCGAGGGGGGATTCAAATCCCCGACCGTAGTGGCCATGCAGACCGTGACTGGAGATCCTCAGTCTCCTCGTCCACCGCGGCCGGCTTCATGTTTCTTCCTCCGTTGTTCGACAGTTCCATTGTTTGTCTGATATGAGACTGGCTACACTCGCAATGTATCTTGTAGACGTCAGGTTTTCTGAGACCTGCTGGGTCTTTTACTGGTCTCAATAATTGCCGGTTTTTCGTCGAAAGCCTGAAAACTGATTTGATCTCGTCCCTCTTTAGTAGGCGGAAAAACAGTACGACTGTCGAACAACGCAGAAATAGCATGAAAGGTTTTATCGTTTACGATACGCAGACAAATCTGCTTTGGCTGAGCATTCAGTTTGGTCATCGCATCAAATTTGATGAAGCCACCGGCTTCTGGGCTAACGGCTTCTGGGACTGTTTGACTAAAGAGCCCGTCGAAATTAAAACAGCTAATAACACCCTCAACAGAGAGGACGGCCTGCAGCTTAGCGCTGCGTGTGATCCAGCGATAGCGGATTTAAAACGGGCGCATCGAACAACGACACAATGCACGCCCATGTCACGGGCACCAGTGACGTCACAGCCGGGCAGCTGGTGTATATAAGCCCCTACTAGCAGCCATGCCACTTGACAATGGCCAAAAGCTCTTGAAGTTTTACCCACATGAAGCGGACGGAAACCAAAGAAGTTTATTCAATTTTATCGCCACGAGACAATGGATCTTACAACTCTATTACCTGTTGCAAAAAAATGTTCAAATGTTTGTGAATCTATCGGACTCAACTTCTGGGTTATTAGTCAGTAGCTTACAAACTACTTAAACTAAAGTAAACTAACCTAAGAACAACACGAACACCCATGCCCGAGGGGGTACTCGAACCTCCGGCGTAGTCTATCTCTTGCATTTCGATGTCTTCGAGTAATTCGTATGACGCGACACTGTACTCCTTTGCACATTTTTAACTCTTACTATCCAGACTTTAATAAGGTTATGAACGAGACTGCGAATGACAGTATTTACTTCCTACATAATGCTCGTTTCTGAGACAAGAAAAATGTAATGAGAAATACGTAAAAATGATAAAAACTCGTGAAAAATGGAATGCTCGAGCTACCGTTTGCCACGGTGGAGTGGCCGACCGGTCTAAGGCGCCTTGCTGCGGAGCCCACGGTTGCTCGACGTCGGAGGTTCGAGTCCTCCCACGGGCATGGATGTGTGTGTTGTTCTTAGGTTATTTTAAGTACTTTGTAGGGCTAGGTTCTAATAACCATAGGAGTTGAGTCCCACAGATTTACCAAAATTTGAACATTTTGAGCTACCGTTTGTTGACGAATTGTATGTGTGCTGCACATACTAAATAAATAATCATAGCTCCTAGAAGTGTTCATTTCTAATAAACGAATGTTTTAGCATTAAGCCACAATATTTATTCGTATGTTTATCATTATTTATTTTAATACGATACCGATTTTAGATTAATTAACTGCACCTTTGAAGGATTACATACGATTTTAAATATATGTTCACCCCAACATTCCCCATCAACGTACGAATATAACACGACATTGACAGTAAACACTTGTATTTCGCACGCAACTCTTCAAAACAAAACACCCAGAGAACAAATTAACAACTTTCAGCTGTATTCATACGCCGAATATTACAACTGGCGTAATGCATACAACGAACAAAACGTGTAAAACAAATAATATCCACATTACAAAATTAACAGCAACAAACAGATTCTAAAGAGAAGGAAAATAATTGTAAGTACTAAACGGAAATGACGCGTTTTTCTCGAACCGAAAATTAGAAAGTAAGAAACTTTAAACTGTTTGTTACGTTTGCAGATGACAAGTTTGTAAATACTATTACCAAAACAACAACAAAGTAGGCTACTTAATGAGTTTTACGTAGCCTAATGTAAAAGGAATGTAAAAACATGTGATACTGGTATATCTAGGCCTAATTTCACTAAACTGAAATAATTATATCGTCTGATAACCTAAGCAAAATTCAAAACGAATGAACCTACAAAACAGTTTAGATGTACCTGAAAAGACTATTGTACAGTAACTATAATTTTTGAGAACAAAATAAACAACCCCACTGATGATAGCACAAAATGTGCTGAAACATGTTTGGGAAAAATAATTAATACCAGGTGTATTGTGTACGGTGAAAAATCCTCACCATTTGTCACCCAGACTTTTTCTTTCGAAATCGATCCATGACGTCCGGTAACTTATTACCCAGAGTATCGAAAGACCCGACTGTTATTAGTGGCAACACAGCTAGTTTATATTTGTTAAATGCAATTCATTATTTTAGTTGCGACGTCTACCGAAAGTGTTAAAATTAGCTGAGACAGCAGAGTGAAATCCTCTCTAGAGAGAACCCCAGCCATTCGTCACACCAGAGTCGACACTAGGCAAGGCTGGGTGTGTCAGCTGGGCAGCAGTATGGACTCCATACCCCAACAATACAGCCAGTCTCTCCGTAGCAGTGGTTATAACTAGCAACGGCAAAACAATACTGCCGGCCGCGGTGGCCGAGGAGACTGAGGCGCTCCAGTCACGGTTTGCACGGCCACTACGGTCGGGGATTCGAATCCCCCCTCGGGCATGGATATTTGTGCCGTCCTAGTTCGTAAGTAGTTCATAAGTAGTTTGTAAGTTTAGGGACTGATGACCCCGTAGTTCAGTCCCATAGACTATACAAACAAACTAACAAAACAATACTGTTCTCATCATCTTACTCACTTCACAAAATGTTCAAATGTTTGTTAAACTTATGAGGGGTCATCAGTCACTAAGCTTACAAACTACTTATAAACGTACTTATACTAAAGACAACACAAACATCCATGTCCGAGGGGGGATTCGAACCCCCGACGAGGAACGGCCTCGCGCACCGGAGCATAGCGCCTCAATACGCTCGGCCACTCCGCCGCGGCACACTTCACATGGGGCTGTATTTTGTATCATATGATCTTTGCACAATGTACCAAATAAATTTGGCAGCGGTATTTGCGATCCTTCTTGATAATGCATTTTTGATGACCAACGGTGTATAAGTGAAACACAACTCAGTATTCGTATTTTATACTGTGATTCTTTGCAGCTGTCACTTAAAACGAACACAGGAAAATGAGGAATAATAAAAATAACAAATGCAAACATTTACCAATGACCATTACTTATATCGTCTAGACGCGGTGTATTGTAACAGATGAACAGTCTAATGTCCATAATGCAATGCAAAAAGTATGTGGTATGCAAAAAGAACAGCAAACTCTCGGGATAAAATTAAAACTATCTGGTCAGTCGTGAAGGAAGTGTCTGGTCAGCAGCAGTAGGTAGAGGATATAACGTCAGTGCGTAGTAGAAATGTTTCTGTTACTGACAAGTTAGATATATGTGCAATATTCAATAATCGCTTTCTGAATATAGTAGGGGAACTAAACAAAACTCTAGTTTCTACAGGTAATCATATAACGTTTTTAGAAAATGCCTTTCCGAGGCTGTTACCTGAAATGGTCCTTCATGATACTTCCATAGGTGAGATTGAGTCAATAATTAAATCACTAAAGACTAAGGACTCTTGTGGTTATGATGGGGTATCTAGCAGAATTCTAAAGTACTGTTCTCCATATGTTAGCCCCGTACTAAGCCATATTTGTAATTTTTCCTTTCAGAATGGTCAGTTTCCTAACAGATTACTCAGTAGTG
The DNA here is from genome assembly GCA_026315105.1 of Locusta migratoria. Taxonomy (NCBI): domain Eukaryota; kingdom Metazoa; phylum Arthropoda; class Insecta; order Orthoptera; family Acrididae; genus Locusta; species Locusta migratoria. The sequence continues at coordinate 73,466,855 of CM048755.1, read as the reverse complement.
AAACCACTTTATAAAAAAAAGGAGAAAGGGATAATGTAGACAACTATAGACCTTATTTCTATGCCATCGGTTCTTTCTAAAGTTATTCAAAAGGCTGTATATTCACGATTAATTGATCATTTCAGTTCATATAATTTATTGTCAAACGTACACTTTGGTTTTAGAAGTGGTTTAACGACTGAAAATGCTATATTTTCGTTTCTCTGTGAGGCACTTGATGGGTTAAATAAGAGGCTACGGACATTAGGCGTCTTCTTTGATTTAACAAAAGCGTTTGATTGTGTTGATCACAAAATATTGTTGCAGAAGTTGGAACATTATGGAATACGGGGAGTAGCCCACAACTGGTTCACCTCTTACTTTAATAATAGACAACAGAAGGTAATTCTCCGCAGTGTAGAAAATGGCTATGACGTGCAATCCCAATGGGGCACAATTAAGTATGGGGTGCCCCAGGGGTCTGTTTTGGGGCCATTGCTATTTCTTATTTATATAAATGATATGCCTTCGAGTATAACAGGTGACTGCAAAATATTTTTGTTTGCTGATGATATCAGCTTGGTAGTGAAGGATGTTGCTCGTAATATTGACACAGTATCAAATAATGCAGTTCAAGAGATAAGTTCATGGATTGTAGAAAACAAGTTGATGTTAAATCACAGTAAAACTCAGTTTTTACAATTTCTAACACATAATTTGACGAAAGCTGACATTCTGATTACACATAATGGGCATGTGATAAGTGAGACTGAACAGTTCAAATTTCTAGGTGTTCATATAGACAGTAAGCTGTCATGGAAAGCCCATGTTCAGGATCTTGTTCCAAAACTACATTCTGCTATATTTACCATTAGAACAATATCTGAGATAAGTGATTTTTCAACACGAAAAGTAGTCTATTTCGCTTTCTTTCACTCACTTATAACGTACGGCATGGTTTTTTGGGGTAACTCGCCTGATGCAAAAAGGATATTTCTGGCTTAAAAACGGGCAGTTCGAGCAATATCTGGTGTACGTTCGCGAACTTCATGTCGACCCCTTTTCAGTAGTCTGGGAATTTTGACTCTGGCGTCACAATACGTTTTTTCTTTAATGTCGCTTGTTGTTAATAATATCAGCTTATTCCCACGAGTTAGTAGTTTTCACTCGGTGAATACTAGACAGAAGTCGAATATACATTTGCATCACACCACCTTAACACTTGTGCAGAAAGGGGTACAGTATTCTGCGGCATCCATTTTCAGTAAGCTGCTACAAGAATTAAAGAATCTTAGCACTAATCCACACGCTTTCAAATCTAAATTGAAGAGTTACCTCATGGCTCACTCCTTTTATTCTGTCGAGGAACTCCTAGAAAAGTTCAATAATTAAGCAAATTCATTTTTCTTTATGGATTCTTTTCACTTTGTCTTAAGATTGTCGTGTGCAAAGGGCTACTTAAAAAATTTCTATTACCATTCTTGTGTAACAATTAATGTATTGACTTGTTCCATGACCATGGAGTGTCACTCCTCAATTGGGTCCTATGGAACAGGAAAAACCAACAATTAAAATAAAGAAAAAACAAATGAGAGAGTGAAAGTAATTGCTGGGACGTGCACCGTGTCCTTCACGTAGATCATGTCATGAAGCCTAGTGCATTGCCTCATAATCTGCCCTATTGCCTATTATAAGGTAGTCTTGCCGCTCTTTCAAGTGAAATAATAATGTTGCACAGAAACACACACAAAAAAATTAAAATAAATAAATTATGAATGAAACACACGAGATAACTGTGAGATATTCTGCTAGTTTATTGGTTTACGAACCGGTTTTCGGCTGTTACTCCATCATTACAAGTTTAAGTTTCAAAGTTCTTAACTTTCTAGATATATAACTTTCAATGGAGACTAGTATTTTGGTTTATAACTAACCTGCGGGAAATATTACAATTCAAGTTGTGGTGTAAATTCCTGACATTGATAACATACGTGACAATATAATAGATTATGACGTTATACTAAGAAATATTATCTTAGATAAGATACGTTTTGATCTATATTTTTCAGCCAATTTCTATTGATTCATTTTATATTTCTTAGGATAACGTCATAATCTATTATATTTTATCAATGTCCGGAAATTACACCACAACTTGAATTGTAATTTTTCCCGCAGGTTAGTTATAAACCAAAACATTAGTCTCCTTTGAAAGTTATATGTCTAGCAAGTTAACATCTTTAAAACTTAAACTTGTACATTTTACCTACTTATGGCGTAACAGCCGAAAACCGGTTCGTAAACCAATAAATTTGCAGAATATCTCACAGTTATCTTGTGAATTTCATTCATAATGTATCAAATATTGTCAAGAACCGACGATAGTCAGTGAATATAAATAAATAAATAAAAAATCTCTAGATATTACGAAACTCAGTTGTATTGCTGACTTGAGAAAAGAGGAAGATCTTTTATGCGTTTCTAACTCAGTGTGTAATATTCTACGAAGTACTTTCCCTACCTTAATCCTATAGAAGATGTATGTAACTACTTGGAACAGCTGGAGAAAAGTACCAAAGACATGGATAGAAGCGACGTTACGATGTGTATATATAGCTGTTGGTAAACAAAAAAATCAGCGACAAAGTAAAGACTTCTGAAATAGCTTGAGTGAGGGTAAGATGAATAATAACAAAACGTTCAAATATGAATATTTATTTTAATCAGTCGTGAAAGGTGTCCTATTAAACTACAGGGTGTCTCACGCCTGCCAGGCGTCCGCGGATCGCACGCTACGGCTCCCGGCCGCTGCCACCGCATCCGCCGGCCACGGCAGCGCTCGATTCTCGGACTCTATTGTGCCGCGGGCGCATACACTGAAACCTTTATTTACAGTAGATGTTCAAAATGGTGTCCCTCTATGGAAGGAGCGGCCTGACATCTCTTGAACTAATTTGTGAACACTCGACGAATTTCGGCTGCCGAAATCTGGGCAATGACTAGTCGAATCCTGTCTTCCAACTCTTCGAGTGTATGGGGATTGCTCGCTTATATTCCCCAAAGATAAAAGTCACAGGGATTTAGATATGGAGAACGAGGAGGCCAATCAACTATCCTATCATCAAAACCACTTCGTATTGCTGCCACAGAAGCATTGGCAATGTGTTGATTTGATTTGATTCTTTCAGGGAAGCCAAAACAGTCTTGGTCTAACCCGCCACTGCCCGCACCGAAACTAAGTTTATTGTGCGGTATCGCTCTCTGTATGTCTAGTAAAGCCAACCAATGCCCTTGTACAGTGCAATGGGTCTCTTTACCAGTTCTTTATTAGACACAATTTCTTCGGGTCTGTTGTCCCAAATGTTCTGTGCCTTTTACTCTCCAATGCAATGCATTCGAAGATCACATGTGATGCAGTTTCATCACCGTCATCACAGATCCTACATTTAGGGTCCTCTTCTGTTATTCCAATTGTATGTAGGTGTTTTTTGAAATTCCCATGGCCTGTCAGCAATCCAACCATGAGTCTAATCTCTCTCCTGTTCAGACCCAGGATTGCAGAGCTTCTTTTAAAAGAAGGCTTTGGCATCATTACCTTGCCATGTTTTTGTTGATGGACTTTGGTCCAATATTCTACGTGCTGTCTTCTGAGCCAGTTACGTAGCTCCAATTTAATCGTTGCCTTGGTGATTGTCAGGACAGGTTCCGGTCCAATAGATGGAGCCTCTGCCCCCATCCTGGCTAATCTGTCGGCATGTTCGTTGCCACTGATCCCCGAGTGGCCAGGGACCCACAATAGGTTTACTCTATTGATTTCCCCTAGCTCCACCAGAACCCTGTGACATTCTGTAACAATTTTAGACCTTGTTGTAGGAGCTGCCAGTGATCTCAAGGCTGTCTGGCTGTCTGAATAGATATAGATGCTACGATCTTTGTAGCACCTACGCAAATTCTCCTCCACACATGCCCTGATGGCAGTGATTTCGGCCTGGAATACTGAGGCCAGTTTCCCTAGAGAGATGACGCCCTCCAGTCTTGGCTGCACCCCGTATACCCCGGCCCCAACGCCTTGGTCTGATTTCGACCCGTCAGTGAACCAGACAATATCCCCCGTACGGTGTCGAACTATTTTCTCCAACTGCTCCCTACTTCCAATTGTTATACTGAAAGGCTTGTTGAAGCAGTATGGGGTTATAATATAGTCGGTTGGCATTTCCCCAACCTTTCCTATATTTACCTCACTCACTATTTTAGTGTGTGATTCTGGATATCCCAAAGAGTTCCAGTTGTTGACAGATTTGAGTCTGTAGGCACCAGCTGCCGCCTCCATCTTGACCCAAAGGTGTAATGGGGGCATATCCAGCATGGTTTCCATCCCAGCAGTTGGTGTGCTGCTAATTCCGCCTGTTATGGCTAAGCAGGTTAGTCTCTGCACCTTACGAAGCTCCTTAGCAGCAACCTGCTGTTCTACCTTTTCCACCACACGACCGCCCCATAGGTGATCCTGGGTCTAATCACTGTGGTGTATATCCAGTGCATACCCTTGGGGCTCAGGCCCCAATTTTTGCCACAAGCTCTCCTGGTACTTACTAAAGTACTTGGCAATGTGTAGTCTTGCATTGTCCTGCATTAAATAACCGTACAGCTTTTCGTTGGGTGAAAGTTCTTGAAAAATGGATGCAGGATATTGTTCACATACCTGTCAGAATTTATTGTTTCGTGAAAAAAGATTGGCCCAATTATTCGCCTCGCACTATTGCACACAAAACTCCAGTTTTCACGTCATGAAGAGGTTGTTGATGTAATTCATGTGGATTTTCTGAGCTCCAACGTCGATTGTTCTGCGAATTTACGTAGCCTGACAAATGTAGCCATGCTTCATCAGAAACCACGGTCGGGGGTTCGAATCCCCCCTCGGGCATGGATATTTGTGCCGTCCTAGTTCGTAAGTAGTTCATAAGTAGTTTGTAAGTTTAGGAACTGTGACCCCGTAGTTAAGTCCCATAGACTTTACAAACATTTGAACATTTCGCCGGCCGCGGTGGCCGAGGAGACTGCGGCGCTCCAGTCACGGTCTGCACGGCCACTACGGTCGGGGGTTCGAATCCCCCCTCGGGCATGGATATTTGTGCCGTCTTTAGTATAAGGTAGATGATAAGTAGTTTGTAAGTTTAGGGACTGATGACCCCGTAGTTAAGTCCCATAAGCTTAACAAACATTTGAACATTTTGAACTTCATCAGAAAAATGAAGCATCTCAGGATCAACTTCCCCATCGTGCACAGACTGTAGCAGCCAGTTACAGTAACGACGTCAAGCAACAGTACCTGAGTTCATGGGTTGATGCACTGCCGTTATTTTATATGGCTTCAAATTCAGTTTGTGTACTGCTCTGTGAGAAGATGCTCTTGACACACCCATCTGAAGTGCCATACGGAAAAGAGATTTTCTCGGGATTTTTTCCAAGGTCTCCCTATCTCGTCTAATTTATTTTCGGTTGGAACACTACCTCCTCTAGGCTTTCGTTCGTCCAACATAGATCCAGTTTTTTGAAATTTCTTCACTAATCTACGTATCGTGGATTCATTTGGGAACATGCACACCGGGAAATTTCCGTATGAATTCTAGCCGACATTCCACACACGATTCTGTATTTGCATAGTTCAGCACAATAAACACTCGTTGATCCTTCGTATATATTATACTGAAAGGAAACTCGACAGCAAACTCAAAACATCCTAACACTCTATCACGCAGTACAGAACACAAGAGTACGGTCCATAGAATGTAGGCTTTCACGGCCGGAGTCTTCATTAATTAAAACTTCCGGGCTAAGTTGCCGTGGTCCATCCATAAAACTTCATACTCCCGACGTTTCGTTGCCTACTGCGGGCAACATCTCACCCTTGAACCCGGAAGTTTAATTAACAAGAGCACGGTGTTTCTACCTGTCGACAATAGGGCCGGACTCGGCGCTGTTGCCAGTTGTCCCAGAACACGCATAGGAGCGGCAAGCGGCAGCAGCCGGCAAACTCGCAGATCTCTCCCAGGCGTCTTTCGTGAGACACCCTGTATAAAACTTTTTAACTAATAACAATTAATATTTGGTAAATCAACCGATATGACTCATAAAGTAATACTATGGGGGTGTCCATATTGTCCTTACCATGAAGGCAAAATGGAAATCTTGAACGGGCAAGATGGAATATATGGGATAAACTTACTTTTCGCAATGAAGAAATAACCATTTTCATATAAGTGCACAATGCATATGCCAACCATGACGAGATCAACATTCCAACCAGTCTTCTTTGGTTGGATCAATGTAGTGTTCACCGCATAATAAGCCAAACACATCATCTTGACTGGATTCCTCTCGATTTTTCAATATCATCTCCTCTTTATTTGTCAGTTTTCCCTATCCTTTAATTTTTCTCTTTAGTTTTGAATCCTCTGTTTTTTTTTTCTTTTTTATGGTCTAGTAGACATATAATTTTGGTTTCTTCCTCGTTTCATTTTTCTTTTCTATTATTGATCTCACTGGCGAACTTGTAAGAGTTTCAGAGATTTTATTCCTGACTTTCCTTTTTTTTTTTGTTGATGGTGTAAATTTTAATGAAGGAAGTATCTTTCGTAGAGAGATGGCGAGCGATGCAGAAGGTTGTGCAAAAACGGCAACAGGGCCTACACTAGATGCATCTTCTCTGTCTTCCACAGTTTTATGCTGAATAACCTATTGTTCTTTCAAAGTCAACATTGTTGTCCCCCTTCTGACTCGCAGCGGAATTCTGATCACCTAACAACACTGGAAAATTTTTATAAAGGGAGCCAGCTGCAAAATCTAAATCTGTGAACAAATGTCTATTATACGAAAAAATTCCCGCCTTTCTGTAAACACAAATGGCGTTTTGCACAGTAGCCCTTTCTTTGTAGGCATTGCAAACAAGCGCAACAGCGTCGAACTGCGTCACACATCTGCTAGGATGCGTCTTTTGAAAAGTGTCTATGGTTTATTCAAAGGTCACTTTACATTAGCGGAAAACTTACACATCTAATGGCTGAAACTTGTGCGTCGGGTGCGGTGGTAAACTGACCACGATTACAATTATTTTTCTTGCTATATTTCCATGGGTTGCGTGATTGTCTAAAATCAAAACAACGGGGCTGTCAGCGGCTGGTCCCTTCTTTTCGATGAATATTTGCAGCCAGCTATTACAAGTAGAGTTTGTTATCCAGCCAGACTATCAACACTGAGCTTGAGATCCGTTAGGAACACCATCCAATAAACTCTCATTCATTCGTTTTCTTTCTCCAATTATAAAACATGGAATGAAGCGGCCAGTGGCACTGGAAGCACAGATGGCAGTAGGAAGCAGCTGCAAAGACTCCTGCTAGCCGTTTACCATTCATGGAAAAACTCGAGGAGCTCGTGAGGCGCTCGTGCCGGCACTAGTCTCGTCCATGTTATATATATGACATCAGATCTCGCCAGAAATTCGTGTTGAGAAAAATCTGTCTCATAGAAGCGATCAACCCGAGTGCGATTAAAAGCAGAACAACGTGCTAGGGCTGTGGGTTCAGGTGTTCTGTATGTTAGTTGCGGATGTCTTGCTATAAAGCCTTCGACCCATGCTCGCCCAGCTTTTTCACGTGCAAAAGGAAGTGGAATTTTATTTTGTGTCGTCTCCTCATAAGCTAATGTCTGCAGACCAACCTATGTCAGGCCATAAAATAGCGTATCGCGTTCGATTGTGAGATACAGAGTTTCTGCTAAAGTTCTTTAGAAAAAGAAAAAAAAAAAAAAAAACGGGCTGAAATCTTTCTAATTGTTTTGACTCATCACCTTTTTAGATGTAGCGATGCAAAGCTCCAATCGAAAATGTCTATTTTCCCAATGCTGCACTTAATATTCTGCATTGCTTGCTCACTCCAAGACCGCCTAGTAGTCTTCCGTTTGCATTTAAATACCATCTAAAAACAAAATCGATGCCGTTATTAATCGAAAAAGTCACAAATCATCAAAATAGTACCAGGGCGGCAAAATGGAAACTTTTCCATCTTGCCCTTGTACAGCAATTTCCAATTTGCCCCTAAATTGAAGTATTTAAAAGCCGTTAGCCATTTTCCATGTTAAAATATCAAATCATACTACCTATACAGGCTTTTGACAATGTTGATTGGAATAAACTCTTTCAAGTTCTGAAGCAAGCAGGAGTAAAATATAGGGAACGTAAGGTTATTTACAACTTGTACAAAAAACCAGACAGCGGTTGTCAGAGTTGAAGGGCATGAAAGGGATGCAGTGGTTGGAAAGGGAGTAAAACAGGGTTGCAGTCTTTCTCCATTGTTGTTCTATTTGTACATTGAGCAAGCTATAAAGGAAAGCAAGGAGAAATTTGGAGAAGGAATTAAAGTTCAGGGTGAAGAATTAAAAACATTGCGTTTTGCCGACGACATAGTAATTCTGTCAGATACAGCAAAGGACCTGGAAGAGCAATTGAACGGAATATACAGTGTGCTGAAAGGTGCATATAAATGAACATTAACAAGAGCAAAACTAGGGTAATGGAGTGCAGTGTAAGAAAATCAGGAGATGCTGAAGGAATTAGATTGGGAAACGAAGCAATAAAGGAGGTAGATGAGTTTTGTTACTTGGGCAGTAAAATAACAAATGATGGTCGCAGTACAGAGGATATAAAATGCAGAATGGCAATGGGTAGAAAAGCGTTCTTGAAAAAGAGAAATTTGTTAACATCGAATATTGATTTAAACCTAAGGAAGTCCTTTTTGAAGGCATTTGTATGCAGTGTTGCCTTGTAGGGAGTGAGACATGGACGATAAACAGTGCGGACAGGAAGAGGAATTAGGCTTTTGAAATATGGTGCTACAGAAGAATGCTGAAGATTAGGTGGGTGGATCGCGTAACTAATGACGAGGTACTGAACAGAATTGGGGAGAAAAGGAATTTCTGGCATACCTTGACTAAAAGAAGGGATAGATTCGTAGGACACATTCTTAGACATCAAGGAATTGTGAATTTAGCGTTGGAGGGAAGTGTGTGGGGAAAAAATCGCAGGGGAAGACTAAGAGATGGATACAGTAAGCAGATTCAGACAGATGTAGGTTGTCGTTCTTATGTGGAGATGACGAGGCTTGCTCAGGATAGGGTATTGTGGAGAGCTGCATCAAACCAGTCTCCGGACTGAAGACCACCACAACAACAACAACAACAACAACCTATACTTTAAATATTTATAGCATAACCAAAATAATATAAAGGTTATCATTTACAAGAAATAACGCCGCAAAAACAACAAATTTCGTACGAGTCCGACGAAAAAAATCACTCACACCGCACATAAAATTCACTTGTTGGCGCAAGCCCGTGTAGACTCTTTTAGTAGATTCAAGATGATCGCCTATTACTACATGAGTGGCGACTCGTATGCCTTGTGGCATGGTTCGGATTTGTCGGTAATTTCCATTTTACCTGGTTCCTCCATCTTCCCCTCCCCTCCCCTCCTGTAAGTTCAATGAACCGCCATATGTTAGGTCAAAATCTGCTTAGTGCCAAGTTCATAAAACCAATAAAATCGTAGGAATTAACAATTTCATGTGAATCTTTCTACCCATAAATACATAGCTACGTTTCGTCACAATCATTGGCAGAAAAGAATCATGAGTAACAGTACGTCTAGTACAGAACTAACTTTCAGGTCAATTTTGGAGAAACTGTGCTTTAGTTTCCATACACTGTACCTCTTTTGTAACGTCTTGATGACCATCAGAAATGATAGTGACTTTAGTGTAATTACTGTGTTAGAATTCTCGTAATTATGGATTACGCCGTAGCTGTTATTTTTATGTACCGTCCAAGTTTCACGGCGCTGCCTTGCTTAGCAGCGACACTTCATGTGGATGTCAGTTTTCTCCTGAAATATTATATTCCAGTGAGATTAGGCTTCCGCGGACAATGTCCGTCTAATTAAAGTCCTCCAAGGTATACTGCAGAGTCGACTTATAAAATACTTAATATTCTATAATATCCGTCGTTTCGGCCGTATTACAACGGCCTTCCTCAGAGCGTAGATTAATTCAGCTGGGAGTGGGAGCTTATGATACCGTTGGAAATGCAATATCTTGCAGCACCCTCTCACCAGGAAAATTAGACTACCCCCAGAGGAATATCGCTGCAACATTTCTGAAACGTTGAATATTTTAGTACTTAATCATTTTAAATATTTGATGAGATGACGCGGCAGTACACAATGAAGGGTTTAATGAAAGATACAAACAGACCTAAATTTCCTGGACTTCCTCTGGCAGGAGAGAGTAGTGAGTTTTCGATAGGTCCGTCTGGAAATAACTCCCAACGCTTCAAGACCTCATAATTAGGGTAAAAGGGACAGTATCACATTTCTTAATTGTACTGTACAGGAGAGTGTTGAACACTGGAATACTTTTCAGACTTGCGTCTCTAGCCAGGCTTGTAGTAAAATTTTAATATATTTTCTTATTATATTCTTACATGATAACATTCACTAACTCCGTGAAGGTAAGGTTTTCTCTAAATGTGAGAAACTGTTCTAAGGTACAAGATATTGTGCAAATTTTAATTTGCTGCACTCGACAAAATATTGTCCACAATGTATTCAATAGCTTATGAATTAAGGAATTACTCGATTACTTACCAATAACCATAAAGTAAAACCAGATCTAGTTGAAGTATTATTAAAACCATTTGCAAGTTAAAAACTTTATTTAAGTAGAAGCTATTAGCAACTACCACAATTTCCATTTTTGAGAAAGAGATGTCGTTAAGACTTTAAAATAACTCAATTCATTCGCAAATATCAAATGCTCCATATTAAATAGACTTCCCGTTCCAAGATACAGGATGGTACACGACTGAATAAAGTATGTTCTCTCCGTTTACGTCACGTACCCAGTGTAAATAATCGTAAATTGTACTCATTATAAAACATATCTCATTAGATATGAACATTAATAATCAAAAACATTGAAATGTTTTTAGAGCTTATGGGACTTAACTACAGGATCATCAGTCCCAAAACTTACAAACTACTTATAAACTAGCTAATACTAAGGACGGCACAAATATCCATGCCCGAGGGGAGATTCGAACCTCCGATCGTAGTGGCCATGCAGAACGTGACTACCGCGCCGCAGACCGCTCGGCCACCGCGGCCGGCCCATTAATAGTCAGCCAACCAGTCGCAATAATAGTAGTTTAATATACTTGACCACAGTTCGACAGATATTAACCCGTCTTCTTCAGAAATACAGGTTATACCTATAGACAATAAGACAATGTGACATCATAAATTACAAATTCATAATCATTGTCTGAAATATACGTAATACCAAGCCTATTTATATAAAACATTGTGAAATATAGAATAAGAATAAGACTTACTTCTTATACTTGCATATCAGAGAGATTGAACATCCCAGCGCATCTTTCAGTCTTTAATCACATTCCCTAGATCTTAGGGATGTTCAATCTCTGTGATATGCAAGTATAATAAGTTTTATTCTAATTCTATATTTCACATTGTTTTAGATAATAGGCTTGGTATGAAACACATTTCAGATGTTATGATTATGAATTTGTAATTTATGATTTCACACTGTCTATAGGTAATAACGTGTATTTCTGAAGAAGACGGGTTTATATGCGTCAAAACCGTGGTCAAGTCCATTAAACTACTATTATTGTGACTGGTTGGCTGATTATTAATTTTCATATCCTGTAACCGTTGTTAAGAGGCAGTCATGTTTAAAATATCTCGTTAGCATTTACATTTCTTTTTTTAGGCCAATAGCTCGTCGATGTTAGAAAATATGTATAAAAAGTAATAATTTAATATATAAAGCAGAGTGTGCGTATATTTGTACATGTTGCATACAAATATACTGTTTTGTTCCAATCTTTATTAAATTTTGTACACGTAAGCTTCAACCCACGGTCGCCATAAGTGTAAGAATCACATACGATATATAGTTCACGAGATATGACGTTATAAACAATGAAATATGTCTAAAACTGCTGCATTTAGCGACAATGCTGCTCAATTTCTCCTAAACCACTGGACCGATTTCAACCAAATTTGGTACACATATTCCTTACGTGAGATAACAATTGTCGTACGAGTAAGAACCACATACGACACATGGTTCAGGAGATATAACGTCGTAAACAATAGGAATCGCAAAAAACTGCCAAATAATGCGGCGAGACATTATAAATACGCTATATGAGAATAAGAGTACTTAACGACTTGCAACAAACTTTAAAAATAATTTCAAACCTTTATTAAACTTTTTCTCGCTGACACCCATAGCAAAATGATGAAAGGAAAAAAAAGTTTCTCACTTACTACTTTTCCGCTGTTTATGGAGTAACACTACGGCTCTCGGTATGACGTTACAATTTATAATTTGAACACTACAAATTGCAGCGACAGGAAATTTTCCAGACAGTATACAACATATATAGTTGAATGTAGCTTCTAAATTGTATAACAATACGACACGTAGTTCATGAGATATGAGCACATAACAATAATGTTCCGCTGTTCATGGACTGTAGCTTCTAAATTGTATCACAATACGACACGTAGTTCCTGAGATATGAGCACATAACAGTAATGTTCCGAGGTTCATGGACTGAAACTAAGGCATTTGGAATGGCGTTACAATGTATGATTTCTACCCTACAAATTGTAGCCGCAGGAAATTTTGCAAATAGTATATAGTATATATAGTATATGGTATATAGTTGATTGTACCTTCTAGATTGTATCACAGTACGGCACGTAGTTCATGAGATATGAGCATATAAAAGTTCCTGGAAAATCGCATCACCCACCAAGTTTTAATCTATTACTTCTTTACTACTAATTGTATTCGCAATAGGTTTTGCAGACATACAGCCCTTATACAAATGAATATAAACCTGAAAAATAGCAGGAATAAATAAATAAATACCCTGGCAACGCCGGGTTTTCAGCTAGTTCGCTATAAATACACTTAGTATTAATGGATGTAAAACTATTTTCTTAGGAAATGGTATTGCAATCAAGTGAACGTTGAACTAAGGCAACAGTAGCAGGTAAAAAAAAGCAATGTAAAGTATCTGTAGGAGCAGCAGCTATTTTGGAAGTATTTACAAATTTACTCTGTAACTTCAAATGAAATTATTTGGAATAACGTTATGCAGTCGAATGGTAGTTCACTGTTACTGATTGCTGATTAATCTTACCTCACGTATTTGTGTCATGTTATTATGTATCTTGCCTCGTCCCACATACATGAGATCTACTGAACACGATGCATGAATGTAACTGAGGATATAACAATACCCACCAAACAGCTTTAATATGTTACACAGCCCTTAAATACATAGAACACGTAATATTTACAAACGCAACACAAAACACAAACTCGTGTCACACAACAACAAACCACCAGAAAATTCCGTAAAGAACTGAAGGCGTTCTGCAGTGCGAATACCTTCAGGTGATTCTAAAATCGGTCACTATATTGAAACGCCGACCGGGAAGCGTCAAGGGTTTATTATCCAAGTGCAAAACTCTTCTCTACTCATGTTCAAATGTTTGTAAAGCTTCAGGGACTTAACTGCGGGGCCATCAGTCCCTAAACTTCCAAACTACTTATAAACTAACTTATACTAAATACAGCACAAACATCCATGCCCGAGGGAGGATTCTAACCCTCGACGGGGAACGGCCTAACGCATCGCAGTATAGGACCTCAATGTTGTCGGCCACTCCGCCACGGCCTACTCATGTCTATTGAATGCTGTTAAATATAGGAAAGATAGGAAAATTTATTTCGTAATGATACAAATTTTTCAATCTGTATCATTTGGCGACGAGGATTGTTGTACCTTTTATATGTGTTTATGTTTTCTAGCCCATATAGACAATGTCTTTATGTGTGTGTTGCCGCGCTGGTGTAGCCGGGTGGTCTGGAGCGCCACGTTACGGATCGCGCGGCCTCCCGCGTCGGAGGTTCGAATCCTCCCTCGGGCATGGATGTGTGTATTGTCCTTAGGTTAGTTTAACTAGGTTTAAGTAGTTTGTAAGACTGGGGACTGATGACCAACGTAGTTTGGTCCCATAAGATTACAAACGTTTGAATTTCATGTGAGTGTTACCCACTCATGGTGAAGTAACCTCTAGTTTTCATTTCAGTATGTTCATCACTGACTCTGGCGTACTGCACAGGTTCTTTTTTTTATTACACAGATACGCATAATTGAGGAATGTACGAGGCGCGATTTTTTTAAGTAAGTTCCGTTTGAACAGAAGTACACAACGAAAGGTTATTTCAAGAAAGTACATACTTTACTCTATTTTTCGACATAGTGGCCAAGTTTCTTCAAACACTTATCACGCCTCTCAACCAATTTTAAAATACCCTCTTCATACAATCTTGCCGCCTGTTCCGATAACCAAGAGTTCACTGCCGCTTTGTAAAGCACTGATCTCGACACGTCAGGAAATTCGTTTGAGAGACCTGTTATTGAGAAGCTCCTGTTCTCACGAATCCTCGCTTCAGCTGAAACCTCCATATCGTCTGTAATCGAAGATGGCCGACCGGAGCGGTCCTCATCATGGACGTTTTCACAGTCATCTTTGAATTCTTACTTTGCACTTTTCTTTCACTCACCGTACACTTCGCAAATCTGACGATAAATTTCTGCAGCAGATAGGTTCCTTACTGACAAGAACCCTATCACTGAGCGAACCTCACACGCGGCGGGCTAGTTGATACTCTTAAACGTTTTGAAAGCACAAAGCAGAACCGTACAGGTTGGCTACAGAGCTGAGGCTGAACACACTGATGTTCCCGAGGCATGCCGATACACGACGCAGCGTTCGTTGTGGTATGTGCCAGAACTACTAGCGCCTAGAACAAAACGGAACTTACTTAAAAAAACGCGCCTCGTATTTTGGGGAAGCTGGCCATCATCCCCGACACTCTTGCAGAGCAACAAGATGGCAAAGAGCACCTTCCGCTTCTTGCATGGCACCACAACCTTGGAACCACTGCGGTCCGAGCTTGGAACTGCACTTCAGCAAGCATGGACTCCACCGACACCCAACAATAGGCTACCGCCATTGATAGTGTCAGACTCATTCATCGCAAAAGTCATGGTACGATTTTAGCAGCTACATCCCTTCCTTTACGAAGATCGTTCTCAGACGTCTTTGTCCTGCCGTTTTTCATTCCTTCCTCATACTCTGGGAGGGTTTAGGATCGCAGCGTACAGACCCAGCGGCTAGACGACGTCTCTGGCATGCCAAGCTACTTTCTCTGGGTGACCGTGATGTGGCTTATCGTCCAGCGTCTCCCATCGTTTAGGAGGGGGAGGAAGGAAACCGTGTCACCATGCTCCACCACAATGTCTTCGCCATGTATTCCTGTGGGGAAGGGATGCCGAGTCTCGGCTGCTCGCCAGTCACCAGTGTATATCAGGTGGATAGGCTTCAGGCGTCGCGTTGTCTGACCAAACCAGAACATCTGCCTCACACAAACCCACGTTCCTCTCGCAATATCAGTCAAATTTCCAGAGGTCAGAACACAGGCCCACTTGTCGTAATTGCCACATTTTAGGAGATCATACATCTAGGAGTGCATGGCTGCAAACTCAGGGGCATTATTTCATGGTATTGTAAGCCCACCCGCGGGTCGCGTCAAATCTGTGCGCAGCATCAGTACTTAGGCAGCATGGACTTCCAGATCGATCCCGCTTCTGAACCAGTTCACGTAGGAAGCTCTCTGGGCTATTATTCCGACACTCTGTCCAAGTCTTTCTGTGAAGCGTCCCATAGTCCAAACTCTAACTTTGGATCTTTAGTTATAGTGGGTGGGGCCGGGAATAGTCTTGATAGGGACGGGGAATATGATATAGGTGGTGATCTGGAAAGGATAGCAACTCAAACTGGTGGCACGAATGTGCATTTCGTGCAGCTGTTTCAGCGTCATGATAGACCTTGTCTTAATACGGCTGTCAGCCGTGTTAACAGGGGGCTTGAGAAGGCGCTAATGACGGAGGGCATAGATCACATTGCAGTGGTGCCAGTTAAGACTATCCAAAGGTCGGATTTTGCTAGGCACGGTCTGCACCTCAATAGGTATGGGAAGGGGAGGTTGGCAAAGCTCATAGGTGACAGTGTAGTAGGGAGTGGGGGTGTCACTCATGGAAAAATTCCTGTAGTAGTTGGTGTAACACCAACTGCTGCACCGTTTTTAGACTGAAGACAGCTGATAGGTATTCCTGCTTAAAGAAAGTCCCTCTAAGAAAGGAACCACCTTTGACAAAGTTTAAGAATATAAGTAATAAGGGAATTACTGTTTTTCATCAAAATATACAGGGTATCAGAAATAAAGTTAATGAACTGCTTATTGATACTGATTCTGACATTATTGGTATTTCAGAGCACTTTTTAAGTGGTGTGACAATTCAGAGACTTCCTTTGCCAGGATACAGGTTAGCTGCCTTCTACTCTAGGAGGTCCTTGCAGTGTGGGGGAGTGGCCATGTATGTAAAAAACGATTTTTCATCGGAGTCAATAGATTTTTCTAAACACTGCACAAAACAGATATTTGAATGTTGTGCAGGAGTTGTTAATGTTAATGGAACTAAACTAGTAATTGTTGTTATTTATAGATCCCCTGACTCAGATTTTAAAATGTTTCTGCCCAAGCTGGAATTGGTTCTGGGTTCACTGTATAGGAAGTATAAAAATTTAATTGTGTGTGGAGATTTCAACATTAATTGTGTAGGTGATAGCTCAAGGAAAAGTCAACTGTTAGATCTATTTAATTCCTATAAGATGATGCAAACAGTATTTTTTTCCAACGAGAGTGCAAGGAAATAGCAGTTCTACCATTGTTCATTCTTCATTATTAGAGGGGCACTCTGTCAGCACAATAGTAAATGGCCTATCAGACCACGATGCCCATCTTTTAATTCTAAAAAGTATTTGTTCTCAAACAAATGTTAAACATAAATATCAACTACTCAGAAAAGTTAATCCAGTTGCAATTGAGACCTTTTCAAGCTTAATTAAGGAACAAGAATGGCAGGATGGTTATAGTGCAGATAATGCAGATGTTAAATATAATGCTTTTCTGAACACATTTCTTATGCTGTTTGAAAGTTGCTTTCCGCTAGAATGCTCAAAAAAGGGTACTTCTAGTAACAGACAGCCAGAGTGGCTGACAAAGGGGATAAGAGTATCATGTATAACTAAGCGGGAGTTGTATCAAAATGTTAGAAGCAGTCAGAATGAAGATGCAGTAGCTCATTACAAACAGTACTGTAGGGTTCTGAAAAATGTCATTAAAAATGGAAAAAGTATGTGGTACGCAAAAAGAATAGCAAATTATCGGGATAAAATTAAAACTATCTGGTCAGTAGTGAAGGAAGTGTCTGGTCAGCAGCAGCAGGTAGAAGATATAACGTCAGTGCGTAGGAGGAATGTTTCTGTTACTGACAAGTTAAATATATGTGCAATATTCAATAATCATTTTCTGAATATTGTAGGGGAACTAAACAAAACTCTCGTTTCTGCAGGTAATCATATAACGTTTTTAGAAAATGCCTTTCCGAGGCTGTTACCTGAAATGGTTCTTCATGATACTTCCATAGGTGAGATTGAGTCAATAATTAAATCACTAAAGACTAAGGATTCTTGTGGATATGATGGGGTATCTAGCATAATTCTAAAGTACTATTCTCCATATGTTAGCCCCGTACTAAGCCATAATTGTAATTTTTCCTTTCAGAATAGTCAGTTTCCTAACAGATTAAAGTACTCAGTAGTGAAACCACTTTATAAAAAAGGAGAAAGGGATAATGTAGACAACTATAGACCTATTTCTATGCCATCGGTTTTTCTAAAGTTATTGAAAAGGCTGTATATTCAAGATTAATTGATCATTTCAGTTCACATAATTTATTGTCAAACGTACAGTTTGGTTTTAGAAGTGGTTTAACGACTGAAAATGCTATATTTTCGTTTCTCTGTGAGGCACTTGATGTGTTAAATAAGAGGCTACGGACATTAGGCGTCTTCTTTGATTTAACAAAAGCGTTTGATTGTGTTGATCACAAAATATTGTTGCAGAAGTTGGAACATTATGGAATACGGGGAGTAGCCAACAACTGGTTCACCTCTTACTTTAATAATAGACAACAGAAGTTAATTCTCCGCAGTGTAGAAAATGGCTATGACGCGCAATCCCAATGGGGCACAATTAAGTATGGGGTGCCCCAGGGGTCCGTTTTGGGGCCATTGCTGTTTCTTATTTATATAAATGATATGCCTTCGAGTATAACAGGTGATTGTAAAATATTTTTGTTTGCTGATGATACCAGCTTGGTAGTGAAGGATGGTGCTAGTAATATTGAAACAGTATGAAATAATGCAGTTCAAGAGATAAATTCAGGGTACGTAGAAAACAAGTTGATGTTAAATCACAGTAAAACTCAGTTTTTACAATTTCTAACACATAATTTGACGAAAGCTGACATTCTGATTACACATAATGGGCATGTGATATGTGAGACTGAACAGATCAAATTTCTAGGTGTTCATATAGACAGTAAGCTGTCATGGAAAGCCCATGTTCAGGATCTTGTTCCAAAACTAAATTCTGCTATATTTACCATTAGAACAATATCTGAGATAAGTGATTTTTCAACACGAAAAGTAGTCTATTACGCTTTCTTTCACTCACTTATAACGTACGGCATGGTTTTTTGGGGTAACTCGCCTGATGCAAAAAGGATATTTCTGGCTTAAAAACGGGCAGTTCGAGCAATATCTGGTGTACGTTCGCGAACTTCATGTCGACCCCTTTTCAGTAGTCTGGGAATTTTGACTCTGGCGTCACAATACGTTTTTTCTTTAATGTCGCTTGTTGTTAATAATATCAGCTTATTCCCACGAGTTAGTAGTTTTCACTCGGTGAATACTAGACAGAAGTCTAATCCTCATTTGCATCACACCACCTTAACACTTGTGCAGAAAGGGGTACAGTATTCTGCGGCATCCATTTTCAATAAGCTGCCACAAGAACTAAAGAATCTTAGCACTAATCCACACGCTTTCAAATCTAAATTGAAGAGTTACCTCATGGCTCACTCCTTTTATTCTGTCGAGGAACTCCTAAAAAAGTTAAACAATTAAGCTAATTCATTTTTCTTTATTTATTCTTTTCACTTTGTCTTAAGATTGTCGTGTGCAAAGGACTATTTAAAAAAATTCTATTACCATTCTTTTGCAACTGGTTCCATGACCATGGAGTCTCACTCCTCAATTGGGTCCTATGGAACAGAAAATCCAATAAATAAAAATAAAAAACTTCAGGCTTTCGATTTCGTAGCTCCATAGTGCAATACCGGGTATAAACCGCCGAGATGTTGGATCTTCTGCTGCGTGATGCGTACATGATTCTGTTTAACTTGAGGACTTCTGTTACACTGCGGTATTTGGCACTCGGAATGGTTTCTCTGAATAGTTGAGGCAGGACTGATTGTCAACGCTTGTCAAAATTGTAGCGTGACTCTCGGAAGCATTGAATCCTGTTCTCTACTGTTCAGCCCAGTTCTCCAGGTCGGAGAATCCTTGCTGTCGCCAATGTCTCACTGCCAACCATCTATATCTCGTAAGGAGCGCCGTAGCATCTGTACAGACTACTTTGGTGTGTCGAAGGGTCCTGAGGAGATCCATGGTGTATGAGGAGCTAACGACTGGCTTAAGGACAGATTTAGTAACCGCGAAAGCGTCAAGATGATGACCAGCCAACTCAAGTGGCAGGCGCTGCAAGAGAGGCGTTGTACATCACGTAATGGGCTACTGTGAAAGTTCCGGGAACATACATTTCTCGAAGCCCAACCAATAATATGCTTCCCGTAGCTAAGATAAAATTAGAGGCTCACTGGCAATCGTTTTTCTCGCATATGCAAGTTGAACATGAATGGGAGAAAGTGACAGTGGTATGCTAAGCTCTCCCTACCATGTACCGTGAGGTGGCTTGCGGAGTATAGAGTAAGAGGTAGATGTAGAACTCTGGGCCAGCAAAGTTATTGCCATCGCCTCTCAGAATTTGCGCTCATGAGATGCTAATAGAGGTCTGCACCTCGCTCGGTTGCTCGCTCGAATCGCGAGATACATGTCGTTCTATGAGAGGCCGACAGGTGTCGGTGGTGCAGCTTGCGACAAGGCGTATGGCTGCGCTCGACTTCCTGCACGCTCGTTCGACCGGCGCACGCTCGACCGGCCCGACCGTCCACACTGCCCGCTCGCCACTCGGTCGCCCACCGCAGCGCCACTCGAGTACAAGGCGAGTGTTGTGAGCAAACTAGACGCTAGAGAATACATCCTGACTGCGAAATTTGTAATACAAGTTATTATACGTGATTAATACATAGTTTCTGTGCTAAGATCATTTACTAAATGAGTCATCCATGATCATTCTTTCTATCTTGTTCCCATTTTGTGGACTTTTTGTTCCTGTTTAGTAGTAGGTGTTACTTGCCGTCTTAACGAGGAAATGATTGTATTTTATATCCATACCTCTTACCACTCTCAAGTCCTCGAATACTTCGTCCGTCTTTTATATTGATATTAAATACACGTTATTGATGTACACCCGTTATGTTAGTTTTGTGCGTATCTCTCTCTGTTGCACCTTGTTAATACATATTCTCGTAGCATTTTGGCACTGTGCGTGTTGCTGCGCCTCTGCCTTTTCCGAGTGAGTCCTTAACGGGAATTTTTCCAATTGCATATCCCCAGTGTCACTGTCGTCTTTCTTATCTACAGAATAAAGAACGCATGCAAGCTTTTGTGCAATATATAGGATCCGTGCTTTCCTCCGTCGTCAGGGTCATATGCCGGTCTAATGCTCATATATCCGGTACCTGTTTTAAATCCTCTTATTCCAATTGTTTACTTTACACAGCTTTACGAATACATGGTGTTCCTGCTGTTAAAATGATTACAATGATATCTGTATTATATTTATTTAGGGCCGTCTGAAGCATGTCACCCGGTTGCACCAGCCAAAAGAATGAACTGCATGTTTTCGGAATGGCTGGATAAGAGATCAGCCAAGGTACATTGCAAGGGGAATGACAATTAGGGGGACAGCTACCCATAAAGTGACCAATTTTTTGTGCTCAAACATTGTTTTGATTTAATCGAAGTTGAATTTATGAAATTTGTCTTTCATCAAAAGATACATTCAAACCAAAAATCATTACAATAGCTTCACTAATCTCTAAGTTATCACTATTTTAGCCCCAATTTTGGAGGGACCGTTTCCCCACTAAAGTATGTTTTTCCACTGCTAAAAAAAAATTACGTGTTCCATAGTTTTTCATGTGTAATAAAATATGAAAATTTCATAAAAATCGTAGAGTGACTTGGGTAGGATTCCTTGTGAGTACAGCGGCAGCGCCACGCTGCGCGGCCTCTGCCCGCCCCGCCCCACGCAGCCTCGATCGAGTGTCAACACGCTCGCTGCGAGCGTAACACACTCGCCGCGCCACCGCCGAGCGTTGCGCACTCGACCGAGTACGAGCGAGCGAAAACGGCGATTTGCAGACCTCTAGATGCTATAAAGAGCGCAGTGTCCTGGCCAACTAGTGAATGTGTACGAAAGGGAAATTTCTGATATTAGCTCGTCGAGAGGGCTGAAATAAATTCATCGTCTACATTTCAAAATTTGTGGCGGACCGGGTCTCGAACTCGGATTTACCGCTCTCTGAGAACGGTCGCTTTAACCGTTTCGGCTATGCAGAGCCACTTCCCGTCCAATAAAAATTCTCATGTGCTGATGAACTGTCTTCCGTACATGCTCTTCTTAGTTCGCAGCAATAGCTGACTTCCCGGAAGGGGTAGAACGATTTTTGTGCATCCTCACTGATAATGTCATTTGCCGGTCCAGGACTATGGACTACCTGTGTATGGCAAATTTGGAAACGGAGACTGTCATTCTAAAGTGAGATCCTTCTGATTCAGACTTTCTGTGACTTTCTATTAATTCATGATTTATCAAACCATTTCAGCTTTGGAGAAATGAAATGCGGCCGGCCGCGGTGGCCGAGGGGACTGAGGCGCTCCAGTCACGGTCTGCACGGCCACTACGGTCGGGGGTTCGAATCCCCCCTCGGGCATGGATATTTGTGCCGTCCGAGTTCGTAAGTAGTTCATAAGTAGTTTGTAAGTTTAGGGTCTGATGACCCCGTAATTAAGTCCCATAAGTTTAACAAACATTTGAACATTTGAAATGAAATGCTTGTGAACTTAAGGGACCAAACTCCTGAGGCAGTCCCTACAGATAAAAACTAATTAAACTAAATTATCCTAAGAACAACACACACACAAATGCCAGACGGAGGAGTCGAACCTACGACGGGGAGCAGCCACTCTATCTTTAGCATGGAGCCTTAGACCAAGCGGCCACTCCCGCGCGGCCTTTGAGCTTTTTTTTATCGCAATTAAAACGGATCAATCAAGAATGGCTCGTAGAATATTATTTTTAGTATTCATCTCTTTTTCTTGCTCGAGAACTGAGTAGGCACTTTACGAGGTATTCTTAGTAAACTCATGGCGTTCTGTCTACATGGGCCACACTTAGTCAGTATCCATCATATAAAAAACTAGCAGTGTTACGCGGCCTCGGTGGAGTAACCGAGCGGACTAAGGCGCCTCGCTGCGGAGCGCGCGTTGCTCGCCGTCGGAGGTTCGAGTCCTTCCTGGGGTATGGGTGCGTGTGTTGTCCTTAGGTTCGTTTACCTTAGTTTGAGTAGTTTGTAAACTACGGACTGATGACCACGCAGTTTGGTCCGATATATTTACAAACATTTGAACTTTTTTTTTTTTTTTTTGAGTGTTACGCGCGGTGCATTTATAAAGTGCATGATTTAAATTTGTGTTCTTAGAAATGACCATGTATTTTTTACATTCTTAAATAATCAATAAACTTATCAAGCTAGGTTTGTGTCCCTATACAGTTGGTAGAATTCTCCAAAACCAATTCGTTCTTGATTAAATTCAATAACCCTTTTACGATATCGTCTCCTAACTATTAGCCTCATGTAATTGTTGCCCATTATTAGAGTTATTCTCGCAAATGTAAACAACACCATTTCAGAAACCTCACATCATAACCTCCAGCGCCAAAATGAGGCCGCGGTGGAGTAGCCGAGCGGTCTAAAGCGTCTTCGCTGCGGAGCGCGCGGTTGCTCGCCGTGGAGGTTCGAGTCCTCCATGGGACATGGGTGTGTGTGTGTTGTCCTTAGGTTAGTTTACCTAGGTTTAAGTAGTAAGCTACGGACTGATGACCACGCAGTTTGGTCCGATAGATTTACAAACATTTGATTTTTTTTTTTTTCTTCCAAATGAGCTGTCTGCATGGCGTGAAGCGTTCCAAGGCGCCTAGCTGCGGAGCGCACCGCTGCCCGCCGTCGGAGGTTCCGGTCCTCCCTCGGGTATGGGTGTATTTGTTGTCCTTAGCATAAGTTAGTTTGTAAGCCTAGGGACTGGTGGCCAGAGTAGTTAAGTCCCATAGATTTACAAACAATTGAAATGAAGCATTCGGAGTGCAGAGAGAGTTGTAGCGTTCCACCTCACTATGCGAATCGCGGCCATTGTGAACGCACCCGTACACTCAGAAAGGGAACGAGTAAACTGTTATATTCGTTTTCGAGGGCGGTACCAAATTAGTGGAGCTGAGCCGTGCGGCTGGCGTGCGATATCTCGATTAGGGCGCCTTATACAAAGCTGGCAGTGCAGACTGCTGGGGTTCTCGCGGGCTGCGAGTTAGCCCGAAGCCGCGGGGAGGCACTGCGCCCAGGCTCATACAGGCTAACAACGCTTACGTTTCCATCCCCCTCCCCTGGAGCGCTGCAACTTTATATCAGCCTGTCATCTAGGTTTCTTATTGGATTAATTACCGTGGTGTCGCACAAGTCTAAAGTGCGCGCCACCTACTTTCGCCGCTCACCGCCATGCACGCACGGCGCGGCCACAGAACAAGGAGTATACAGAAAGGAAACTCCCGCTGCAGTCTGTCGTCCAAATTTTAGTGCGCATGCGCGGAGTCGGCCATCTTGAAAGATAGTAAACCGCGTTGTCACTCCCTATTCTGTGTCGTGGTAATGCGCCGTCTTTGAAGCGAGACGAGACTATATACATTTTGCTACTTCATTTAAGTAGCCGAACAGCATTCATTGCCAACATTAGCACACTACGCCTCCATTGCCGTAAGTAAAATTTTACATGTCTAAGCAGCGTATGACAAGGAGAGGAGGCAGGATGTCATCGATTTGACTGGTTCAGTTCTACTTACGGCAGTGGACGAGTACTGTTTTAATGTGGCAGCATAATGTTCGTTTTCTAAGGACAATTACTTCACAGACCAGAGAAAGGTAAATACAAGAACCTGCCAACCATAGAGCAAGAACAGCAGGATTATTCCCATTTTTCTATTTGTCTGAATATCCGAAGAGCATTCAACGGTCGTTGACAACATTAGCACACTACGCCTCCGCTGCCGTTCGCATCAAATTATGGGAAGGTGAGCTGATAGATGAGCCTTAAAAATTCCTGAAATATCTTGCGTATGTGGCCAATAGGAAAAGGGAACGCACGCGCAAAAGATTCAAGTCCCGCTATTTCCGATATATTCTTTGACTTTCATTTTATATTATTCCCTGCAACGTTAAACTTATAAAATATAAATGTACTTCAACATTTCGGTGGTACTTAATTGCTACAGCAACATCGAGAGTTTTCGACAAGAGAAGAAGCAAGGCTACCTTTAATGATACGCAAACATCGCTCTGATTCGAAATTGATAACATTTAACTTTTACTACATATATAGCGACGTTCACTTATCGTTCAACATCTTTTGGGAAGGTGAAGAAGCTTATATCCTTATTTGTATTAGAATTATTGCGGCAATTAGGTGCTGAACACCATCGGCACTTATTGTGCAAATTGATTTGTGTCGAATAAAACGTGGCAGTTGTGAAGTCACTTTCTTGTTTATTACTAATTTTACAAACATAATTTCGCGTTACTTGGGATTCTTCTAGAGATAAGCACCGAATGAAACGATCATTGCATCCATCATACATTGTCGTAGTTGTATGTTTTTGTTTGGATTACAATTACGTGCAAGAACAGGGCGCAAAAAGAGAGGAGAGCATAACGAAAAGCCGTTTCCTTTCGTAAAAGTCGGTGAGATTAGCTGCAGTTCGTAAAAAGTCCATTTCCAGTCATAGTACTAAGTGGCTATAGTTCCGCATTTACTATCTTTCAATATGGCGTCGAGCGCAACGCTTGGCCACATACAGATCAAAGGCGCCGCCCCCAGCTTTCCCTTCTGTATGATTCCTATTCTGTGGCGCGGCGATCTTACGACGTCAGCCACGAGCGCCCTCTGCCACAACTCCGCTCGTGGCCACCACTGAACGACATCGTTCACTTGGGACTGAGATAGGAACCAGCTAACACTTCGGAATCAGATAGGCACCAGTGAAGACTTGGCTATCGGATAGGCACTAGGCAGGCCTCTAGCTCAACTATGTATCGGCATTCTGCAGTATTGAGCTATGTAAAAGTTAAGTATTGTATAAATTCTGTGCAATATATATCTCGTTCTAATTTACTCTAGTGTTTCTAGTTTCTGCTGTCCCACTGGCTGCTCACCTCCGTACCTGTACCAGCGTGCATCCTTATTCCTATGTCGGACTCTTTCTACTCGGCCACCGACACCTACGACGGAAACGAGACACAAAAGCGGCGCCGGCCGCGGTGGCCGAGGGGACTGAGGCGCTCCAGTCACGGTCTGCACGGCCACTACGGTCGGGGGTTCGAATCCCCCCTCGGGCATGGATATTTGTGCCGTCCTATTTCGTAAGTAGTTCATAAGTAGTTTGTAAGTTTAGGGACTGATGACCCCGTAGTTAAGTCCCATAAGCTTAACAAACATTTGAACATTTGAACAAAAGCGGCGACGAGGCTGGGACACAAAACTTACAGTCTTCGATATTTGTTTTGGTTTCGTTCAAAACAAAAGATGGGTTCAAAACAGGAGATGGATTTATATAAGCATGTTTCTGATTACGATTTTGTATGTGTGTTATGCTCTGTATTGCGTTGTGATATCAAATGTTTTTGATATATCGCGTTTTGCAGCTCTTAAATGTTGTAGAAAAGACATTTTTATATATGTACCAAAGCTGCTTTTATTTGAAATGCTGACTAGTTTCGGGCTTTGCCCATTTTCTTAAGACACCTATTACAGAGAACAAAGTATGTTTTACAGGAAGATACATTAATATGGCAATGTTATATTGAATGTACAAGTCGTAATTACTTACATTCATATATATTTTTATTTGGATACTGCTTAGGTCGTGCTGTTTGTTGTAATTACTTTGGTGTAATTTATTGAGCTGTTGATCCAAAGATGTTTTCGTTAAATATTCTTTGCTTAATTTTGTTTGTGACAATATCGTTGGTTATATGCAGTGTGACTAAATACCCAGAACAAATGTTAAATGAACAAACAGAAATGCACAATAAAAAATTCGTCGAAAATTTCCATAACACCTTGACCAGCGTATAAAGTACACTTTATATGCATTTTATTATACAGAGAAATAAGAACAAAACGCGATAAATTATAGTAGCACTGCAATATTAACCCTGTATTACAATATAGTACACACAAGCAATTTATTACACTTAAAATAGTTCGGAATGAAATTTAAAATATATTGTACGATATTTGTAATGGTACTGTTTACGTCACACTGCATATAACGAACGATATTGTCACAAACAAAATTAAGCAAAGAATATTTAACAAAAACATCTTTGGACCAACAGCTCAATAAATTACACCAAAGTAATTACAACAAACAGCGTGACCTAAGCAGTATCCAAATAGAAATATATATGAAGGTAAGTAATTACGACTTGTACATTCAATATAACATTGCCATATTAATGTATCTTCCTGTAAAACACACTTTGTTCTCTGTAATAGGTGGCTTAAGAAACTGGCCAAAGCCAGAAACTAGTCAGCATTTCAAATAAAAGCAGCTTTGGTTCATATATAAAAATGTCTTTTCTACAGCGTTTTGATATGTTACTCGTGCCGTGCTTGCTTTTTCCTTGCAGTGGTAGGATTGGGCGGATTAAAACATTCCATATTTGTTTATATTTCATACAAAACGGAATATGCTTTGTCGTATATGGTTCTGTGTACATTTTAATTGCTCACGATTGCATTTGTTAACCGCTCGATTTAAATGCGTACTCAGTATATCGTTTGTATATTGTTCATGGTTCCTGAAGAGGAGCAGCAGCCCTTCCAGTAGTTGCAGGGCAACAGTCTTATTGATTGAGCTGAGCTGGCCGTGTAACATCAGCTGGTGCGGATTTGCCATATAGTCACTGCGAACGGCAGAAAGCAAGCAAAAACTACCGTCATTACTTTTCCCGACGACAGGCAGCTCTGCTGAATGAATATATGATGATGGTGGGATATTACTGAGGTAAAATACTCCCCCATTCGGATCTCCGGGTGGGGTCTACCCATAAGGATGACGTCATAAGGAAAGCCAACACTCACACTCTGCAGATCGATTCCTTGATCGGGTAGGGAGAACAGAAAATTTAAAAAGGGAAATGGAAATTTTGAAGTGAGATGTATTGAGGATTAGTGGACGTTCGGTGGAAAAATGAGTAGGATTCCTGGTCAGGTGAGTACAGGGCTATAATTACAAAATCAGTTGGTGGTATTACAGGAGTAGGTTTAATAAAGAATAAGAAAATAGGAATGCAGAAAAAGTACTATGAACCGTACAGTCATCCAATTATCGTTCTCAAAGTAGATACGGAGCCAACACAGACCACAGTAGTACAAGTTTATATACCAACTAGATCTGTCACTGATGAGTAGATTGAAGAAATAAATGAGGAGGTAAAGGAAATTAGACAGTTAAGGGAGAGGAAAACTTCATAGCGATGCGGAATTAGAATTCGATAATAGGAAATAAAAGGGAAGGATAAAAGCAGGTGAATGTGTAGGGGAGGAAAGGAATGAAAGACGAAGCCGCCTGGTAGAATTTTGCGCACACTTTAATCATAACAAACATTTGGTTTAAAAATAATGAAAGAAGGTTTTATACGTGAAAGAGACCAGGAGATACTGAAATGTACCACATAGATTTTACAATGGTAAGACATAGATTTCGGAAGCAGGATTTCATCTGGAGCAGATACAGACTCTGACCATATCTTGCTGGTTATGAACTGTACACAATGAAACTAAAGAAACTGCAGAAACGTAAGTAAATGAAGGGATGGAATCGAAGGAGGTTCTTGAGAGTTCCAGAGGGAGCTTTAAGCAAAACTTTACAGAAACGGGGGAAAATAACACAACAGAGGTTGAATGGGAAGCTTTGAGAGGTGAAATAGTGAAGGCTGCATTGAACCAAATAGGTAGAAAGTCAAAACCTAAAAATAAAAATCCTTGGATATCACAGGAAATACTAAATTTAATTGATAAAACCAGAAAATATAAAAATGCACTAAATAAAGCAAGTAAAATGGAGTATAGGTGACTAAACAATGAGATTGACATGACGTGCATAATGGCTAAGCAGGAGAGGCTACAGGGCAAATGTGTGTAGAAGACTGTATAACAAGGATAAAGATAGATACTACCTACAGTAAAATAAAGAGACATTTGGAGGGAATATGAATATCAAGAACTCAGATGGAAAACCAGTTCTGAGCAAAGAAGGGAAAACTGAAAGGTGGAAATTATATATAGAGAGGCTCTACAAAGGAAATGAACTTCAAGACAATAGTGTGGGATGGGAAGGGGAAGTAGATTAAGATGAGATAGGAGATACGATACTGACCGAAGAATCTTACAGACCACTGAAAACAATCGAAACAAGGCCCCCGGAGTAGAAGACATTCCTCAGAGGTACTGAAGTCGCTGGGAGTGCCAGCCATGACAGAACTACTCCACCTGGTGTTAAGATGTATGAGTCAGGGGAAATACTCTCATAATTCAAGAAAAAAGTAGTAACACCAATGCCAAAGAGAGCTGGCGCAGACAAGAATGAGAATTACAGAACCAATAGTTTAAATAATCATGGTTTCAAAATTGTAACACGAATTACTTATAGAAGAATGGACAAGCTGGTAGAAGCCGACCTCAATTTGAATTTAGGTGAAACATAGGAACACGCGAACTGATACATATAACTTGATAGATATATTAAGGAAAGGCAAACTTACATTCCTAGGTCTTGTAGATTTGCAGAAAGCAAAAAAAATGTTCAAATGTTTGTATAGCTTATGGGACTTAACTACGGGGTCATCAGTCCCTAAACTTACAAACTACTTATGAACTAACTAATTCTAAGGACGGCACAAATATCCATGCCCGAGGGGGGATTCGAACCCCCGACCGTAGTGGCCGTGCAGACCGTGACTGTAGCGCCTCAGTCCTCTCGGCCACCGCGGCCGGCTTGCAGAAAGCTTTTAACAGTGTTGACTGGGATACATTCTTTCAAATTCAGTCAGCAAGGGGTAAAATGTAGGGAACGGAAAGTTATTTACAACTTCTGCAAAAATCAGAGAACAGTTATAAGAACAGAAGGGCATGAAAGAGAAGCACTGATTGGGAAGGGAGTAAGAGAGGGTTGTAGCATTTCCCCAATGCGTATTCAGCTAGAAGCAATTAGTTCAGGATGATGAATACTTTGCGGTTTGGCGATGACATTGGTAATTCTATCATAGACAGCAAAGGACCTGGAAGAGCAACTGAAGGAAATGGACAGTGTCATGAAAGGCGGGTATAAGATGAACGTTAACAAGAGCAAAACAAGGGTAACTGAAAGTAGTCTAAGAAAATCAGATGATGCTGATGGAATATGATTAGGCAACGAAATAATAGAGAATGTAGCTAAGTTTTGTTACTTGGGAAGTAAAGTAACATACGATGGTCGCAACAGATATGATATGAAGTGCATAATGGCAACGTGAGGAAAATCGTTCCTGAAAAAATAGAAATTTATTAAAATCGAATGTTAACTTAAGTGTTTCGAAATCGTTTTCGAAAGAATTTGTGTTGTATAAAGTGAAGAATAGACGATAAATGGATCAGACAGCGCCACGGCAGAATAGCCGTGCGCACTGAGGAACTGTGCTGCGGTGCGTGCGGCCGTGCGCCGTCAGGGGTTCGAGTCCTCGTCCCTCGGGCATGGGTGTTTGTGTAGTCCTTAGGTTAGTTTAACTTACTTTAAGTAGTTTGTAAGGTAGAGACTAATAACGAAGCAATTAAGTCCCATAGGTTTACAAACATTTGAATTTGAAGTTCACACAGGAGTAAGATAGAAGCTTTTGAATGCTGAAAATTAGGTAGGTAGATCGCGAACCTATAAGCAGGTATTGAACAGAACTGACAAGAAGAGGAATTTGATAGAAAAAAGGGATCGATTGGTGGAAGACATTCTTTGACATCAGGGAATCGGGAATTTAGCATTTGAGGGAAGTGTGTGCGATAGAAATGGCAGAGGGAGACCAAGAGACGAATACCGTAAGCAGGAACAAATTGATGTGGGCTGTCGACCTGACGAGGAAATGAAGACGCTTTCTCAGGATAGGATGAAGTGGATAGTTGCATCAAACCAGTCTTCAGACTCAGGACCAAAACACAACAACATACTTTTTTGTTTTAATTCACATCGATTTTTCGTAATTTTTCGCATTTGCAGGAGAACTTCATGTCAACACCAGTCGACAGAATTTTTTTCACCATTATTACATCTTGTCACGGCATGAGTAGGTATGAGTGATGTGTAAATCTTTATTAACGTGTGAGAATGATTGAAGTAGGTAAAATGATTTCTGCTAAAATGTTTTGTTCGAGGTACCTACCTGTTAAACCCTTTCATTTCCAGTGTTGTTCCTGGACAACAACGTATTAAAAGTTATTTTATACCGTATTTTGTGCATAGATCCTTAAAGTTGCATTTTTGTTGATGAACAAGATGCCTATAGTTCGACATTTTGTCGCTTGTTACGGCGTGTAGCCACCTCTGAGGCATTAAACTGTCCATCTTGGAGGTTGTGTTGCGTTGCCGTCTGTACGTGGCTGAGAGTGTGAGCGTGAGTGTGGTTCCTTTCATTTTATTCCAGCAGTGAATTACCTTGTCTTTGGTGCTGTGGCGAAGATTATTGATGTGGCAGTGTTAACCATCAACAAAATAAAGTCCAAGCAATAAAATACCTCGATACAAACGTCTGTGTTGTGTATGAAATACAAGACATAAAAATCAATAGTTCGACCAAAAATTTTAAACATATATTTTGATGTTTATTGCACTGTATTAATACAGAAAACACTGAATTTTAAATTTTCCAAAGCCGATTTCATAATGTGGGACTGAAAGGGTTAACGACGAATGTACATTTATGCGTAACTGCTTTTGCTGGCTTAGAAGTTTTTAATTCAGATTTCTCGAATATATTACTCTGCAACCATTTCTTTTCAGAGACACGTGACTACCAGCTGGTAGCCCCGACCATAAAATTTATGCTGTAATGTATATAAAGTACGAGGCGCGTCCAGAAAGTACGTTCCGTTTGGTAATAAAATGATATTGTACACAGATA
This sequence comes from Locusta migratoria, assembly GCA_026315105.1. Lineage (NCBI taxonomy): Eukaryota > Metazoa > Arthropoda > Insecta > Orthoptera > Acrididae > Locusta > Locusta migratoria. The sequence continues at coordinate 73,435,094 of CM048755.1, read as the reverse complement.
CAGAAGATATTTTTATTGCATAAAATTCTGCAACTCTTAAACTACTTTTCCACATAACTGACGAAATTTTGTAGGCACTTTTCATAGCGTGCCACAAGTTTTTGCATGCATCCTTCACAAAAGGTTGCCGCCTGTGTATTCAACCATATGGTAACAGCTCTTTATCATCGTTGAAGTGTTGACCACCAAGGACAGATTTTAGGTGTAAGAAGAGATGAAAGTCGCTAGGAGAGAGGTCCGAGCTGTATGGAGGATGATCAAACAGATCCTATTGAAATTTCCGTGAGAATTGTTTGGTCACATTCGGTGTGTGAAGTCAGGCATTATCGCGAAAAAAAAAGAAATCTTTTGACAGTAATCCTCTTCTTACACCTACATCTACATCTACATAGATACTCTGCAAATTACATTTAAGTGCCTGGCAGAGGGTTCATTAACCACTTTCATAACTTTTCTCTACCGTTCCATTCTCTAATAGCGCGCGGGAAGAAATAGCACCTAAATCGTTCCGTTTTCGATCTGATTTCTCTTATTTTATTGGGATGGTCATGTCTCCCTAAGTAGGTGGGTACTTGCAAAATATTTTAACATACAGAAGTAAAAGTCGGTGATTGAAACTTCGCAAACAGATCACGCCGCAATGAATAACGTCTTTCTTTTAATGATTTCCACCCCAATTCGTGCAACATTTCCGTGACGCTTTCCCCCCGTAATGTGATAAAACAAAACGAGCTGCCCATCTCTGAACCTTCTCAATGTCTTCCGTCAGTCCCACCTGGTGAGGGTCCCACAAGGGGCAACAGTACTACAGGAGAGGACGCACAAGTGTGATGTAGGCAGTCTCTTTGGTGGAGCTGGTGCATCTTCGAAGCGTTCTGCCAATGAAACGTAACCTTTGATTCGCCTTCACCACAATATTTTCTATGTGTTCTCTCCAGTCAAAGTTGTTCGTAATTGTAACTCCTAGGTATTTGGTAGAATTTACGACCTTAAGGTTTGACTGATTTATCGCGTAATGGAAGTTCAGCGGATTTCTTTTAGTGGTCATGTGTATTACTTCACACTTTTCTTTATTTAGTGTCAACTGTCAATTTTCGCACCATGTAGAAATTTTGTCTAAATCGCTTTGCAGTTGCTTTTGATCCTCTGTTGACTTCACTAATCGATAAACGACAGCATCATCCACAACAAGTCTAAGGGAGCTATTCAGATTGTCTCCTAAATCGTTTATAAACACGAGGAAGAGTAGGGGACCTATAACACTTTCCTGTGGAACACCAGATATCACTTCTCTTTTACTCGATGACTTACCGTCAATTACAACGAACTGTGTCCTTTCTGATAGGAAATCGTGAATCCAATCGCACAATTGGGGAGATATTCCATAAGCACGCAATTTCATTAGAAGCCGCTTGTGGGGTACAGTGTCAAAAGCCTTCCGGAAAGCCAGAAATATGGAATCGATTTGAGATTCCTTGTCTATGGCACTTAACACTTCTTGTGAATAAAGGGCAAGCTGTGTTTCGCAAGAGCGATACTTTCTGAATCCTAAAATCTGTCAACGATGATGAGGAGCTGAAAGAACACGTTACAACATGGTTGAATACACAGACGGCAACATTCTATGAAAAAGGCACACAAAACCTTGTGCCATGCTATGGAAATTACCTACAAAATTTCGAAAGCTATGTAGAAAAGTAGTTTAACAGTTGTAGATTTTTGTAGAATTAATATTTTTTCTGTGTCTGTATAACCAAACGGAAGTTACTTTGTGGACGCGTGCCCTCAGCTGGAGCGCTCTGGTGCTGTGTGTGCGTCGTGCGCAGGCCAGTGCCTCCCCCTGAGACTTGTTTGTTCCGGCAGGCCGAGTCTTGGGCGGTGCCGTCCAAGTTCTCGTCGCCGCTTCCAGCAGTTCCGGGGGAGCGGCCAGTGTACACTGCTGCTAGGAATTTTCCTGGCCTCGGAGCTGTCGCTGCTCGGCCCCTAGCGCTCAACTACTATACTCTTCATACTGCTACTGTTGCGGCTGCAGAGAGGCACGTGCCGTTGTTGCTTGTTTTGGTTGCTCATTTAAACTGAATTCACCGTGTCGGTTATCAGTAGTGGACTGCCTCGTCCTATCACGTAAATTTCATGCTTCATTCGGCCGCGCTGGCCGAGGGGACTGAGGCGCTTCAGTCACGGTCTGCACGGCCACTACGATCGGGGCTTCGAATCCCCCCTCGGGCATGGATATTTGTGCCGTCCTAGTTCGTAAGTAGTTCATAAGTAGTTTGTAAGTTTAGGGACTCATGACCCCGTAGTTAAGACCCATTTGAACATTTTCATGCTTCATTGGGCACGCCTTATCAAACCATCATTAGCTATTGTAAATGCGACATAAAGTCACTGAGGAAGTAGGCTACCATGATGAAATGATTAGGTAGTACTGCTGTGAAGCTGGTTAGGTCTAAATTATTTGTAATCTGCTTTTGTATGTATATTGAAGAACATCTTCCATCTGTTCACGTGTACACATGGCACGGAAGAGATGCTAATCTGATGATGGTAATTCCGAAACGCGTCATTTTTTGAGAGCACGCTGTACATGAAGTGTGAGCAATAACAAAGAATTTGCGACCTAACCAGCTTCACAGCAGTACTACCTAATCATCATTAGCTAGTTCCTTCGTAGTGTTATCTACATCTATAAATGTGAATGTCTGTTCGGTGTACGCTTATCACGTCTGAACCACAATACATAAAGAGCTAAAAATTTGTACAGTTACTAATGTCTACCCGGGGAAGGCTTTAGGCACGGCTTTATGCCGATCGGATAGCTATTTATCTATATACATTAATGTGAATGTCTGCTCGGTGTACGCTTATCACGTCCGAACGACAAGACGTAGAGACTTAAATATTTGTACAGTTACTAATTTATACCTGAGGAAGGTTTTAGGTACGGTTTTATAGCGATCTGATAGATGTTTAGTAATTTGAAGAATATAACGCGAAATGCTGAACAATAATTACACTTTGAAAATAGTTTTATTGGTTGCATTGTTGCTTGAGGTCTGATAATGATAAAAGGGTGTAGTATATTGGGATGGAAAGTTATCGGTGTATATAAAATTCTGTGTGTGTGTAGAAATCTACAAAACGCAAACGAATGATCTGTGTGTAACGGTTGTCCAAAGTCTCCCGTTGTACACCATAGTAGTTCCATGGCGAAAGCTATAAGGGGGTGGAAGATATGGTGGTTGAAAGTCGCCAAATTATAAAAAAATTCGGACTGAAGGCCAGCGATGACGTTTGCGACCCTATAGCAAGGAGGTTACATACAGCGAAACGTGATGCCACAGACCATATCTTTGGTCTATGCGTGCTACAATGTCTTCAGCACTTTCTATGTAAGGATAAGCATACGAATAAGGAAATGAAACAGAAAAAAGAAATTTCTTTTAATACATCTCTTTAAAAAAATGGATTTGACATTTCGCGCACTACATCAAGTTTCTAATAATGTTTGTTTCTAAAGAAGGCATTGTATTTCATTTCATCCTTCAAAACCAGTCCCATACCACACTACTGAAAGATAGCTTATCTATCATAATCAACCAACACGCGAGCGGAGTCGCGGGTTTAAGCTAGTAATTAGAGAAAAATGAGACAGAGGATTAACGCTATGAATACATAAAAGTCAGTTAATCCGTAAATAAGAGCAGATTAACTCTTGTTCTAGCACCAACTCGTCACAATCCACTTTTATTGCGTCAACGAAAGAATATAGTAGCTGCAGCTCGTTGTCTTCCCATCTTAAGATTTTCAGACGGACTTGCATTTAGTGAAGAATCTTTTTATTTTGATTTTCTGCTGAGGGGCTAGTGGCACTTCCAAGTTGGCGGTAGCAGTGCCTGCTAGTTTTGAAAGTTGAGTTGTGCAGTACGCGAGTGTATGAGTGTGTGTGCTATGATAGTGTACATTTCATATTGGATTAAGTACATAATACATAGTACGAGCGGAGCCGCGGGTTTAAGCTAGTCTAATATATAAAGCAGAGTGTCCGTATATTTGTACGTGTTGCATACAAATCTACAGTTTTGTTCCAATCCTTAGAAATTTTGTTCACGTAAGCTTCAATCCATGAGGACGGTCGCCGTAAGTGTAAGAATCACATACGACATATAGTTCACGAGATATGACGTCATAAACAATGAGATGCGCGAAACACAGCTGCATTTTGCGACAATGCTGCTCATTTGCTCCTTAACCATTGGACCGATTTCAACCAAATTTGGTACACACATTACTTACCGTGAGGTAACAATTGCTGCATGGTTAAGAATCATATACGGCACATGGTTCAAAAGATACTTTGTCATAACCAATAGAAATCGCAAAAAATGCCATTTAATTCGACGAGAATTTCGAAATACACTGTATGAGAATGACAGTACTTAGCGGCTTGCAACAAACTTTAAACATAATTTCAAACTGTTATTAAACTTTTTCTCGCTGGCAACCATGGTAAAATGATGCAAGGAAAAAAGTTTCTCGCTTACTACTTTTCCGATGTTTATGGAGTAAAACTACGGCTCTCGGTATGACGTTACAATTTATAATTTGAGCACTACAAATTGTAGCGACAGGAAATTTTACAGACAGTATACACATATATAGTTGAATGTAGCTTCTATATTGTATCACAATACCGCACGTAGTTCATGGTATAAGAGCACATAAACAGTAACGTTCCGCTGTTCATGGACTAAAACTAGGGCATTCGGAATGACGTTACAATTTATAATTTCTACACAACAAATTGTAGCCGCAGGAAATTTTACAGACAATATACACGCATATAGTTCAGTGTACCCTCTACATTGTATAACAATACGACACGTAGTTCATGAGATATGATCACATAAAGAGTATCGTTCATGGAAAACCGCCCCGTCAGTTTTAATCTATTACTTCTTTACTGTTAATTGTATTTCCAATAGATTTTACTGACATACAGCCCTTACACAAATAAATATATACCGTACCTTAAAATGGCAGGAATAAATAAATAAATACCCGGGCAACACCGGGTTTTCAGCTAGTGCACTATAATTTAAATGCATTGTGGTTAAAAAATGTTCAAATGTTTGTAAAGCTTATGGGACTTAACTGCGGAGTATCAGTCCCTAAAGTTACAAACTACTTATGAACTAGCTTATACTAAATACGGCACAAACATCCATGCCTCAATGCGCTCGGCCGCTCCACCGCGGCAATGCATTGTGGGAGTATGCAGGGAAATACACAAAGGCTTTCAAATAATCTTGTTAATGTCCGAATACGAACTGCTTTACATTTAACAACTTTGTTCGGGTCGTCATCTTCCGCAGCAAGCGCCGAAATTCTTCGTTTCTCAAGGCGGTAAAATAAAATAAAATAAAATAAAATAAAATAAAAAAAATAAAAAAAAGTGTTTGCTGCCTTTTATTTTAAAGGCAACTTTAGTGGGATCTACAAGCACAATTATTTATGAGATGTGTTGTTTCGAGATTATAAACAGTTCATGTATTTTTTTACATAAGAGAAGAAGTTTTTACTTACATTTTAGTTGCCTTTTCAACTATCTTCTGCTGTTTCATCTATCTGGTCAAGGTCACAAGTTGTACATTGTATAACTAACACACATTTTCGCAAATTAGTACACATTTTGGAGGTGTTTAGCAGCCATGATTTACTTTCTGTATTTTCGTGTTTTCATTTGTTTTGCTGTCAACACAACGAAATGTATGTTGGTTGCTAATCTTTTTGTGTGAACAAAATGAAAGAGTAAGAATGTTATTTGAAACAGAAGAGCCGCGGCGGAGTGGCCGAGCGCATTGAGGCGCTATGCTCCGATGCGCGAGGCAGTTCCCCGTCTGGGGTTCGAATCCTCCTTCGGGCACGAGTGTTTGTACTGCCTTTAGTATAAGTTAGATTATAAGTAGTTTATAAGTTTAGGGTCTGATGACCCCGGCCGCGGCGGAGTGACCGAGCACATTGAGGCGCTATGCTCCGATGCGCGAGGCAGTTCCCCGTCGGGGTTTCGAATCCTCCCTCGGGCACGAGTGTTTGTGCTGTCTTTAGTATAAGTTAGATTATAAGTAGTTTATAAATTTAGGGTCTGATGACCCCGGCCGCGGCGGAGCGGCTGAGCGCATTGAGGCGCTATGCTACGATGCGTGAGGCCATTCCCCGTCGGGGGTTCGAATCCCGCCTCGGGTATGGATGTTTGTCCGTCTTCAGTATAAGCTAGATCGTAAGTAGTTTGTAAGGTTAGTGACTGATGAACCCGTAGTTAAGTCCCATAAGCTCTAAAAATATTTGAATTTTTTTTCTGACCTCGCAGTTAAGTCCCATAAGCTTAACAAACATTTGAACATTTTTGAAACAGAAGAATAAGAAGGGGAGAGAGAGAGAGAGACAGAGAGAATATATATATATATATATATATATATATATATATATATATATATATATATATGTGTGTGTGTGTGTGTGTGTGTGTGTGTGTGTGTGGTCAGAGAGGGAATAGTCTTATTTTATGTGTGTATGATTGCAATATCTGTATGTGGTTGGTAGAAATTTCGGTGTTTATTTGATTTTTGTTTTGATTTGAATGATCTGTGAAGGGGGGAGGGAGTATAATGAGAGTCTGAGGGATTGGGCTATGTAACTATTTTATCTAGCAGCGTAAACAGTGCACTATTTGCTTTACAGTTCCTTAACACTGAGGACACGTGTGTGAGATAAGATCAGTAACTTGTAGCTGTTACGACTTTCGTTACTAGTCAGAAAACGAAGGAAATGATTTCTAGCTGCCGCTTCGCAATTTACAGATTATAGCCTTACCTGTGAATCTTCTACTGCTACTACAATATCCAGCATAAATCCACTTGTCTTCTAATAGGGGTTTCTGCTTGTTTTTAATCAATGAATAAAATGCTAGCAAAAGGGGAAGACTACAAACTAAAAGTCGGACACTACATTTTAAGTTGATAAAGTATATTCTGAAATTAACAACTGTAAAGTTGAAAACACTTGAAAACACCGATAAAACACACACGGTAAGACACTGACACTGAGACGTGTAGTGCCGCAGGGCAAGGCAAACTGGGAGATCAAATATTCAATGACTCTGAGAGATCTGTCAACTCGTCCAGTCTTCAGTGTGAGACAGTATGAGAGAAGTAAATGAAATTATCTATAGTCAGAGATTGAACATCTGAGTCTAGACAGGGGTAGCACAAAGCATTAGAGCGAAACCATACTTAAAATCATCGCTCCTAGCGATCGAAATACAAACCTGTACATTTCGATTAACTCGAGACTGAGGTATCCATTATGCTTTACCACGAAACGGCTCTAGTCGGAATCTTGAAACCATGGCTGTTACTACGGGTGTCCAGAAAAGGGCTCCCTGATTTCAAAATTAAATATCTCGAAAACAAAGACCGATAGAAGAATGCAGTAAACGGTATGTTTATTGTGAAAGCTGTAAGACGTTTATACAGCAGTTTGAAATAATAGTTACAAAAGCTGTTAACAGATGGCGCTGTACGGTGTACAGCTCATATCAGCATACATAAGTGAAATAATCGTATGAAAACACTCTTTGCAAACAATCACATCACAATGTTTTCAAAATGTTCACAATTGGCACTACAGAGGTAGCGCAAACGAAGAATGAAATTCGCCATCACATTTCGTAGTTTTTCAACCGAAATGGATTCACATGCCACAGATATCGCCGATTCAAGCTCTTCCAGCGTGGCGGGATGCTTCGGGTAGACCATGTCTTTCACTGTGCCCCACAAAAAAAAAAAAAGTCACAGGGAGTCAAATCCGGCGAATATGACGGACAATCCATGCCTGCACCAGTAAATTTGGGATATTCCAAAACAATGACTCGATTCCCGAAGTATCCCTCAAGAAAGAGAAACACTTGTTCGGTCCGATGTGGTCGGGCTCCAACTTGCATAAACCATTCAGTACCTGGTCGATCCTCTAACGCTTGTTGTGTGGCGACAAATTGTTCCAAAATTGCAACGTAACGCGCACCAGTGACCGTTGCTCGAATGAAAAAAGGGCCAATAATGTCTCTGCTGCATACTGCAGCCCACACAGTAACTTTAGGAGAATACAGGGGTTTCGTTTCACACCAGTATGGCTTTTCGGAACCCCAAAATCGCCAGTTCTGCTTATTCACGTATCCATTCAGGTGGCAGTGTGCTTCATCTGTAAACCAGATGCAGCCAACATCAAATCCTTCACTATCAATCATTGTGAGCATCTGATTAGCAAAGGCAACCCTTTGTTGCAAAGCTCGTACGGGTATGGCCTGGTGCATTTGAATTTTGAATGGAAACATGTGTAGGCTCTTTCTCAGTATTTTCTGCGTGCTGGAACGCTTCAAACGAGTCTCAGATGCAATTCTACGGACGGATGACATTGGATTTCGCTGAATAATTCCAGAAACTGTGGCGATATTTTCAGGCGTAATTGCGGTTTGCTTGCGGCCGACATGCCCCACTAGATCATCAGTTACGCTGCCTGTTCGTTGAAATTTTCCGAAGAGCGTACGAATGGTTTTCGCATCGGGTCCTTTTCGAACATAAAATCGTGCTTGAAAACTTCGCCTTGTTGCCGTAGGACTCTCTTCTAACCTGTGGTACTCTAGCGCCAGAAAAACGCGTTGTTCAATGGAGTACAAGGTTTTAATCTCTTCCTTCGGTACGCTGACCTCCTTTCACGTTTCAATAGTGGAACTGATAGCTCTGGGCTTTGGATCACTATTTATACTAGGCATTACGTATGACGATTACAGCGCCATCTGTTAGCAGCTTTTGTAACTATTACTTCAAACTGCTGTATAAACTTCTTACATCTTTCACTATAAATATACCGTTTACTGCATTCCTCTATCGACCTTTGTTTTCGAGATATTTAATTTTGAAATCAGGGAGTCCTTTTCTGGACACCCTGTAAGAACAGCAAGCAAACATAATGACCTCGATATGGCGTAAGTTCTCCACAAGAGCTGTTCAGCGACCTACAGCCTCTGAGAACAGCAAGTAACTGTGAGCGACAGAGCCTCTCTCGTCAGTGTTGTTACCGTGTGGTTAGCACAGCCGTTGCTTCTGCCGGCAGATATGAATACTTTACGGCAACCTGGCCAGAGATAGCCTTAGGATGTATTCCGACCGGCAAGAAGCGGTCTCTTCGTTCTGAGGTTGGAACAGTGACTGGAAGTAGTCAGAGTAGGAGCGAACCTACTGGTGTTCCTTTCTCTAAGATTAACGGCTCGAACAGCCCTTGCGGCTGTTCGGCGTATTGCGGATTTTTAAGAATAATTAATCCTGAAATCGGAAAATTACTCCCACCCCACGAGATGTCGGTGCTCGGCTTAGGTAAGCCCAAAGTGATCACTGATTGCAGGGGAAAATTAATCATGTACGGTTTAATTTCGTCTACTTTCTGAACTTTATTTGAGCCGACCATTGTGATATAGCAAACGATCCGTAGTTTTGCACATACTCCGAATACATCTTCCTAATTGTGAGAATTACTTAAGGCTAGCCGGCAGCGGTGGCCGAGGGGACTAAGGATCTCCAGTCACGGTCTGCACGGCCACTACGGTCGGGGGTTCGAATCCCCCCTCGGGCATGCATATTTGTGCCGTCCTAGTTCGTAAGTAGTTCATAAGTAGTTTGTAAGTTTAGGGACTGATGACCCCGTAGTTAAGTCCCATAGACTATACAAACATTTGAACATTTTTGAACTTAAGGCTGTCTCTCTTTCTTGTGAGGCTGGAACAAGGTGGTACGTCCACGTGCTCCGTATAGGTTGGTCCATGTTAAAGATAGATTTATAAACCGCGTCGGGCAAAATGTAAATTGTTTATAGCCTCCTTAGTTGGCCTCGATCGGATTAAGGCATGCTTTGGTTTGCTGATTATTCTGTCTGCCTTTCTTCAAAGTTCAATTTACAGCTCTCTGTCTGTTCGACACTTGAAACCGTGCCTAGAGTAATCCACTTTTTCGTTTAGATTCGCTCGCATGTTTATTTTAGGACCTCAGCTGCTGTGTTCAGTGGCTTAAAGCACTCCATGTGAGTTCTTGTATATGTGCATCTACAACTGAAATGCATCCGTTTAAATAATGGTAGCTTATGGCTATCCCTAGTGTATGGATCCCCTCAAGTTTTGGTTTGGCCGCCACTGACCTGTTTAGTGCGGCTTTGTATCGCGGATCTCATTTGGAGTCAAGAGCAGCTGGCCAACCATGTGGAACTTGTAATTTGATTAATTGTGATGTATTGCTCCTGTTCCAATTTATACTGTCCAAATTCGTGTGAATCAAAATATTCGACTGGTTTCAAATGTTGTTGCCACTATCATCTGGTGTAAAATGTTTTAACTGTGGCACTTCCCTGGTTGTAAAAAAAATTGAATTCCTTATTTTTTAAGTTGTCGGTATTATAAGACGTGGAATTTTTACAATTTTTTTTTAAATTATTTGCTTTTGAAGTTGGCACAATCATTACTATAAAGTTCTGACTTTGAATAATTTTTATATTATTTACTTTTGAAGATGTCAGTTTTCCTTGGCATAATAGTTTTTAACTTGATAAAATTGCCTGGCTCTAAAAGCTTTTCAAAGTATTTGCTTCTGAAGTTGTTTTCAGTATTGCCAGTCATAAAAATCTTTATTATCTTGCCTTCATTGCCTGGCGTTTAATTTTATTTAGATGGTTGCTTGTGACGTAGTCAGTATTGCCTGTCGTGAACTAATTAAACTACTTGCTCTGGTTCCCTAAATTAAAAAACAAAGTTGTTTGGCAGTTTTTGCCCTTTTGTCTGAAATAAATAACTGCCTCACATTAAATGCTCTTTAACTCTTCCATTCCCACATTATGAATTTAGCTTTGGCAAAATTAAAATTCAGTTTTTTTCTGTATTAATACAGTGCACTAAACATCAAAATATGTATTTTACAATTTTTGCTCGAACTATTGTTTCATATCATGTATTTCATGCACAATACAGACATTTGTATCGGGGTATTACGTGGACGTTATTGTGTTGATAGTTAACACTGCCAGATCAATAATGTTAGAATAATCTACGCCGGCCGCGGTGGCCGAGGGGACTGAGGCGCTCCAGTCACGGTCTGCACGGCCCCTGCGGTCGGGGGTTCGAATCCCCCCTCGGGCATGGATATTTGTGCCGTCCTTAGGATTAGCTAGTTCATAAGTAGTTTGTAAGTTTAGGGACTGATGACCCCGTAGTTAAGTCCCATAAGCTTAACAAACATTTGAACATTTGAATAATCTTCAACAGAGCACCAAAGACAGGGAAATTCGCTGCTGAAATAAAATAACATGAACCACAATCAAGCTCACACTCACAGCCACATACAGATGGCAACGTAACACAACCTCTAAGACGGATAATTAATGCCTCACAAGTGGCTACACGCCGTACCAAGAGACAAAATGTCGTACTAGAAGCATGTTGTTCATCATCAACAATGCAAAATCAAAGACTGATACACAAAATTTAAATTTTTTTTTTTAAAAATAATAAATAATAAAAAAACAGCTTTTAATACGTTGTTGTCGAGGAACAACACAGGGAACGAAAGGGTTAGGGTGTAATTTTGAATTTTGCTACCAGAAGTTGCCATTGCAGTCTGTTGCTAGCTATTTAACTATCACTGTGGCGGATTAGCCGAGCGCATTGGGTCGCCGTGCTTCGATGCGCGCGGCTGTTCGCCGCGGGGGTTCGAGTCCCCTTCGGATATGGGTGTTTGTGTTGTCCTTAGGTTAGTTTACCTTAGTTTAAGTAGTTTGTAAGCTACGAACTAATAACCAAGCAGGTGAGTCCGACAGATTTACAAACATTTAACTATCTACATCTACATACATATTCCGTAATTCACCGTAAGGTGCGTGGTGGAGGGTACACTGTACCACTACTAGGCATTTCCTTTCCTATTCCACTCCCAAATTGAACGAGGAAAGAAAGAGTGCCTATATGCCTCCGTACGAGCCCTAATTTCTCTTATCTTGTCTTTGTGATCTTTACGCGAAATGTACGTAGGCGGCAGCAAGATCGTACTACACTCAGCTTCAAATTCCGGCCCTCTAAATTTACTTAACAGAAATTCACGAAGAGAACGTCGTCTTTCCTCCAGCGATACCCAATTGAGTTGCCGGAGCATTTCCGTGACACTCGCGCATTGGTCGAACCTACCGGTAACAAATCTAGCTGCTCGCCTCTGAACCGCCTCTATGTCTTCCTTTAAACTGATCTGCTGCGGGTCCCAAACACTTGAGCAACACTCAAGACGTGGTCGCACAAGCGTTTTATACGCGGTCTCCTTTACAGGTGGAGTACATCTTCCCAAAATTATCCCAATAAACCGAAGTCGGCCGTCCGCCTTACTCACAACTGTCCTCACATGTTCGTTCCATTTCATATCGCTCTGCAATGTTACGCCTAGATATTTGAAAGACGCGACAGCATCAAGAAGCTCACTACTAATGCTGTATTCGAAAATTATAGGATTGTTTTTCCTACTCATGCGCATCACCTTACATTTTTCTACATTGAGAGCTTGCTGCCATTCTTCGCACCAACCAGAAATTTTGTCAAAGTCATCCTGTATGTTATTACAGTCAGTTAAAGACGACACCGTCCCATACACCACAGTATCATCAGCAAACAGCCGTAAATTAAAACTTACTCTGTCCATCAGATCATTTATGTTGTTGTTGTTGTTGTTGTTGTGGTCTTCAGTCCGGAGACTGGTTTGATGCAGCTCTCCACAATACCCTATCCTGAGCAAGCCTCTTTAACACCACATAAGAACGGCAACCTACATCTGTCTGAATCTGCTTACTACATCCATCTCTTGGTCTTCCTCTGCGATTTTTACCCCACACACTTCCCTCCAACGCTAAATTTACAATTCCTTGATGTCTAAGACTGTGTCCTACCAATCTATCCCTTCTTTTAGTCAAGGTATGCCAGAAATTTCTTTTCTCCCCAATTCTGTTCAGTACCTCCTCATTAGTTACGCGATCCACCCATCTAATCTTCAGCATTCTTCTGTAGCACCATATTTCAAAAGCCTCAATCCTCTTCCTGTCCGCTCTGTTTATCGTCCATGTTTCACTCCCATACAAGGCAACACTCCATACAAATGCCTTCATAAAGGACTTCCTTAGGCTTAAATCAATATTCGATGTTAACAAATTTCTCTTTTTCAATAACGCTTTTCTACCCATTGCCATTCTCCATTTTATATCCTCTGTAGTCTTTTCTGATGATCACATCCTCCTGAGTAGTCCCCGCCCGGAGATCCGAATGGGGGTGTAATTCACCTCCGGAATATTTTACCCGCGTGGATGCCATCATCATATGTTCATACAGTAGAGCTGCATGTCCTCGGGAAAAGTAACGGCTGTAGTTTCCTCTTGCTTTCAGCCGTTCGCAGTAACTGTGTGGCCAAGCCACATTAGCTGATGTTATAAGGCCAGCTCAGTCAATCATCCAGACTGTTGTCCCTGTAACTACCGAAAAGGCTGCTGCCCCTCTTCAGGAACCACACGTTTGTCTGGCCTCTCCACAGATACCAGATCATTTATATAGATAGAAAATAATAGCGGTCCTATCACACTCCCCTGGGGCACGCCTGACGATACACTCGTCTTTGATGAACACTCGCCTTCGAGAACAACGTACTGCGTTCTATTACTTAGGAAGTCTTCCAGCCAGTCACAAATCTGTGAACCTATTCCATAAGCTCGTATCTTCGTTATCAGTTTCTACTTGCTTCAAAAATTGTCTGAAGATTGATGTCAGACGGAACTGCTTTTATGTGTGTGAAACGAATTTATCGCAACGACGAATGCTGCTGCCCTGTTACGTGTGCCTCTCAGCCGCGCGCTTCTGCTGTAACCCAGAGTGACGCACCAGAGATCGCCTCGACGATAAATGCAAAGTAGCGAGGCCCTACTCGTCCCGCAGTCGTCTACGTTTGGCTTATTTGACCCTTTTAGGGCGCGTGGGAGGCTTTACCTTCGTTACCGGCGTCGCTGCCTGAAGGGGAGAGGGGCAGTAAGAAGGAAAAAGTGGGCCGATAAGATGAGCAAGCCGCGCCCACGCCGTCTGCGCATTCCGCCGTACGCGGGAGATAGGCCGGCGCGGCGTAGGGGAGAGACCGGGATAATTGGAATTCTCCTTCCTGAGGCAGCGCCACGGCCGAGATGGCAGGAAGCGGCCGGCAGAAACAGAAACTAATGCTACGTGTTCACTCGTATGCGGGGACGTTCGTGCACCGAGGAGAGTAGCGCCGATGTCACAGGCTGCACCTAACGGTATGACCTTCCCCGATGGCCCATATTGCCTGGCGAACACGCGAAACAAAACTCTTCCGCGAGAAAACGGATGCAAACGTCGCAACCGTGACGCCTCCTCCCCTCGCCACCATTTCTCCAGGAAACGGGAACCTACTAGGTGTACTTAGTGTAAGCGACTAAGTCGAAGTTGTTCGCCACCTGCACCGTACACATTGTCAAGAATACACTGGTGAAAATTAGTATAAAGACACGTGTTTATATTGTAAAACAAGTTGTGGCGCATTTAGTTTTATACTGGATATACATTAACGCCACATTTTTCTATACATCACCTGTTGCAGATGTTCAGTGGTAGAATGCTCGTAAATCTCGTTGCTCGCCTGCCATTAACACATTACAAAATAATAATACGTCGGGTTCTTAGGAGTCTTGTGGAAACTACAAATACGACACGTTTCATTTTATACGCATATTTATTTATCCATTTCAAGACTGACTGATAAAAATGCTAACTACTCCATTAGTAACTTCATACTACTCCAGACTCCAACTTCATTTTGCCAAACTCCATACTTAGACTGACTTAGACTCCTACTTCATTCTCATACTGACTCAGTTCGAGCCAATTCGCGCGTATAAATACACAATCACATTTCTAGAACCTTCTAGAACACGGAAGTACAACATTTAAATATTTAACAATTTGTTCAATAAACGTTAATGACTCCTGCTTTAAGCAAAGATACATAAAAGTATGACAGATGTAACAATAACTTTTTTACATCAAAATAAACAGTAGAAAAGATTGTAAGTAAACAACAATTAGTGCAGTGTTAATATATGTTTACATTGTTAATACGACTTTCAATACTTGATTAATTAAGTTTGTTAGAAGACCCTAGTAATGCAAATTATAATGATTAAAATAACTTGACAGAAGCGCTATAAAATGCTTATGTAATATAAACATGAAATGTTAGGTTACAATACTACGACCAATTATGGTATCGAATACTTGAGTTATTTAAACAAACGGGACCCTCCTGGCTAAATATATTACAATGTGTTTACTTATTTATTTGGTATTGAACATATTTCTGCTCGACAGTTTACAAGAAAGCAAAACAAAATCCCGTAAATTATCATTTTACCATTGGCATCGAAATATAAAGAAACAAGACAAACTTGGGAAGAGGAGAATTATTATATACAAATTTTTATTGAGATGTGGTCCAACAGCCGTAAGATATTTGAGGAATTGCATACTGTAAACGTGTTTATTATTTTTCAAAGCCGGCCGCGGTGGCCGAGGGGACTGAGGCGCTCCGGTCACAGTCTGCACGGCCACTACGGTCGGGGGTTCGAATCCCCTCTCGGGCATGGATATTTGTGCCGTCCTTAGGATACGCTAGTTGATGAGTAGTTTGTAAGTTTAGGGACTGATGACCCCGTAGTTAAGTCCCATAAGCTATACAAACATTTGAACTTTTTTTTTTATTTTTCAAACTTCTACCGGTTTCGGTTATAAACCATATTCACGGAAGACTATTAAATAAAAATACAGAAACAGAAGTGTACACAAGCTGAAGTAAAATACATAATATAACCCAGTAGTTTCATATAGTGAGTACTTACGAACTAGACAGACTGATTAACACGTTCGCTGCCGTTCACGCTGTGGCGCATGTAAACGTTACGTTAGTCAGGTGCCGCTCACGCTGTAGCGCGTGCTGCGACCTACCATTCTATTACCGGTTGTTGTAAACTGGCATCGTCTAATACAGCTGTATACTCTGGTAAGCACTCAGGGAAGAGTGTAAGTGATATGCACACGTACGTGGTTCCATATTTCAGCGTTTGTATTATCGGCTACGAGCCACACACGCTTCTCATGACGTCATGATAGATTTATTGGATTGTTATGTAAACAAGCAAGCAAGATTTTGATTATTTCAATTTTATTTCGATTAGTTACCAGTTTATAAAAAAATACTTCTTAGTTTTGATATTATTCATACTTATATTGCTAATGATATAGAAATAAGCATATGTTTTATGAAATACCTTGTATGTACTGTTTACATTGTTCATTTGTGTGCAAATAAAACACCATATCAAAACAACTGAGAACTAAAACCAAAACATTCAGTGGCTCAAAACTATGAAAAGATACTGTCAAAATACGATCATGCGCGAGAGCGTGAAGTGGCACCTAGCATCATCGCGCCAGAGCGTGAACGGCAGCGAACGTGTTAAACAGGTGCATGATATGCCTCCTTATGCATATTGGCATGCATGTCACACAATAAAAATAAATAAGACGTCACTAGGCATCAAGTCTTGATTAAAAACATGTGTTCAATAGTTGTTAAGTTCTCTTATAATAGACCTTGGTTCACCATCACACAGCCGTACATTGCTTTTATGTTTTTAATCAAGACTTGATGCCCAGTGACGTCTTATTTATTTTTATTGTGTGACATGCATTCCAGTATGCATAAGGAGGCATATCATGCACCTGTTTGATCAGTCTGTCTAGTTCGTAAGTACTCACTATGTGAAACTACAGGGTTATATTATGTATTTTACTTCAGCTTGTGTACAATTCTGTTTCTATATTTTTATTTAATAGTCTTCCGTGAAGATGATTTACAACCGAAACCGGTAGAAGTTTGAAAAATAATAAACAGCTGATGGTTTACAGTATGCATTTCCTCAAATTATTATATAGGCAGTTATGAAATGTTCTCAAAATAACATAGCGTATTTAGTGCATGGATAACAAATACGACAAGGTATTTTGTTGAAACTCCATTGTTCCCAAAGTCCGCCTCCGTAGCCTTTCTTCTCCGAACGACGGAGGCCTTTATTTCGGGCAAGATTCACTTGTATTTCGACTTCATCTTCTTTCCCAACATGAAGAACACCACCATTATATTGCTCGTCGAGCCGGCCGCGGTGGCCGAGGGGACTGAGGCGCTCCAGTCACGGTCTGCACGGCCACTACGGTCGGGGGTTCGAATCCCCCCTCGGGCATGGATATTTGTGCCGTCCTTAGTTGTAAGTAGTTCATAAGTAGTTTGTAAGTTTAGGGACTGATGACCCCGTAGTTAACTTCCATAGACTCTACAAACATTTGAACATTTGAACATTGCTCGTCGAGCATTATGTAGTGGTGAACGGCTTACACGTATCTTTGTGCCCTCTGCCAGTATATGGTCCAAATGTTTCAAATGTTTGTATAGCTTATGGGACTTAATTACGGGGTCATCAGTCCCTAAACTTACAAAGTACTTATGAACTACTTAATACTAAGGACGGCACAAATATCCATGCCCGAGGGGGGATTCGAACCCCCAACCGTAGTGGCCGTGCAGACCGTGACTTAAGCGCCTCAGTCCCCCCCGGCCCAGTATATGGTCACTGTCGTTTGGACATAGTACGAGATGTCACATTATCATACGCTTTTTTCAAATATGCTATATTTTGTTGGTTAAATCCTAATTATATGACACTATTTTATCACTCAGGTACAGATATTGATGCGAAAGGCACTCAATCAGAAGTATTGTTGAGACAGCCAATGAAAATGCGTCTTTCACATCATGAAGAAATATGGCGTATAATTTAAATTTCGCAGATTTTTAATGTAGTATGTAATTTTTCATTATAGGAAACTAAATATGACAGTTTTAATATCTCGTGCAGTTTTTGAAATTGTTTACTTTATGTATTCAAAAAAATCAAATGTTTGTAAATCTATGGAACTTAACTACTGAGATTATCAGTCCCTAGGGTGACAAACTACTTAAAATAACTAACTAACCTAAGAACAACACACACGCACTGATGCCCTAGAGAGAACTCGAACTTTCGACGGGGAGCAACCGCACGTTCCTCAGCAAGGCGCAATAGAGCGCTCGGCCATTCCACCGCTTCAAAATGTTCAAATGTTTGTAAATCTATCGGACCAAACTGCGTGGTCATCAGTCCGTAGCTTACAAACTACTTAAACCTAGTTAAACTAACCTACGGACAAACACACACACCCATGCCCCTGGGAGGACTCCAACCTCCACGGCGAGACGCTTTAGACCGCTCGGCTACTCCACCGCGGCTCCACCGCTTCTACTTTGTGGAATTAGGTTTCATAATAAAGGGCAATTAATTCAAATAATTACGTGATGGTGAATGGAAAACGTACATCGAGAACTAGTCATTACATGGATGTGACAGTTCTTTTTTTTTTCTTTACGTAACTTTGACTGCAAAATACTTTAATTGTTAAGAAATAAGTATTGCTGCAGAAAGTATTGCACTCAGTTTTCATTAATTACAAAAACTGTCACAGCCATGCAGCAACTGGTTCTCGATGTACTTTTCTGATGATATTCTGCAGCGACAGCGACAGTTTGTGCAATAATATTTACACACAAATTTATCAAAATAATAATAATAATAATAATGAGCTACTTTCTACAAATGTGTCACCCTTGTTATAAAAATAGTCATGACGTCGCATATCAACAGTACCATTCGATAAAAACATTGACTTATTTTCAACGAATATGTCACAAATTTCGGCTAAAAACATTTACATGGAACTGAAAGACGCATTTTCTTTGGCTCTCTCAACGACATAACTGATTGGTTGGCTACATGTGCCGACATCTGCACATCTACAAGAAGCTAGAGTCACATAAACTAGAATTTCACCATTTTGTCTTTAAACGCTGGGGAAATATATGAGTTGACAACTCCCCTTTTTCTTTTTCTTTTTACTCCTGTTTCGGAAGAAAATGTCACTGAACAGGAGAAGAAAAAAGGCACTGTGAGCTGTAAAGCTGAAAGTAGCGGCTTAAGTTCCCATCAAATTTTTAAATATTTTGTTTCCTGAAAGTTGTTAAGTAATATTAACTTTTAAAAATAACAAATAGTAACAAAAATTAAAGTTAAAAATAACAAATAGTAACAAAAATTAAAGAAAGAACCTGAACCATGTGATGGAGCATTTTGGTGAAAAAGGGGGGGGGGGGGGGAGAGATAGAATTGTGACGAGGCCTCGCGATTCCGACCCCCTGCCACTTTGTCTTCACCAGCGTGAATCTGAAGCTGGCTGCTTCCATTCCTGCTGCCTTCATGCTTGTCTCCGTAGTTTTTTAACTTATGGGACTTAACTACGGGGTCATCAGTCCCTAAACTTAGAAACTACTTATGAACTACTTACGAACTAGGACGGCACAAATATCCATGCCCGAGGGGGGATTCGAACCTCCGACCGTAGTGGCCGTGCAGACCGTGACTGAAGCGCCTCAGTCCCCTCGGCCACCGCGGCCGGCTGTCTCCGTAGTCTTAGGCTAAAAAAAATGGCAGCGTCGCTGACTGTCGTGCCTGGTTTCCGGATTCGATTATCGATAGGATACTGGATGTTGTGTGTTAATTCGCATTATCAGTTTCGTCATCGACACGCGAGTCCCCGAAATGGCCCCAGTAAAAAGACTTGCAGTACGCGGCCTAACTCCGACAGGAGACATCCCTGCCAATAAAAGCGATATGATCATTTCATTTTTCCTAATAACGGTGAAAATCCTGTTAGGCACTGATTGTGCAAGGGTAGTGACCTCGTTTTGCGAGACTGAGGTCCACTAAATTCTAATTTCAGTTTATAAGCCCATCCACAGTTTCAAACTTCCGCCCATTGCGATAATCTCGTCATGCTGTGACCCCCCACAGTTTTTCCATAGTATGCCAATCCGCGCTTCTTGATGGACAGTTGAGAAGTGGAATTAGTTTATCTTGCAGCCACTCTTTTATCTCGGTAAACCTGTCAATCCGAGCGTTATTGTGTTGGTTTAGTAAATTATCATCACCAGATTTTTCATACATAAGAAACTTTATAATTTTCAGCATTTCTGTACAATAAACGCACCTTATTTTCTGGTGCAGCCATGCCTTTGTCTGAAAATGTAGCCCAGATCATAACGCTTCACCGCCAAAGATTCTAATCATCCGAACGCGTGGCCGGCCGCGGTGGCCGAGGGGCCTGAGGCGCGCCAGTCATGGTCTGCACGGCCACTACGGTCGGGGGTTCGAATCCCCCCTCGGGCATGGATATTTGTGCAGTCCTTAGTGTTAGCTAGTTCATAAGTAGTTTGTAAGTTTAGGGACTGATGACCCCGTAGTTAAGTCCCATAAGCTATACAAACATTTGAAACATTTCGAACGCGTTGTTTTGTATGTTCTTCCGTAAATTTCATTCCAGCCTCATTAAGTGCACTGTTTAAAGGTGGATAATGGAGCCGTTTCTCGAAGTCCAGATTCGCATCTTGCACCAGGATTTGTTTAACACGTCTGAAAATGACTGAAAATCAGGCACGATTTGAAACACAGGCCGTTTATTTCAGCTTTATGCAGAATCAAAAGCGTATAAAAAGCTGACAATTTTCGTGTCGGGTCATATTTGAAATTTTTCCCATACCATGCACACAATCTGGAAAAAAAAATTCCCTAACACAACTCTAACACCGTAATTCCTTAGCAATCTGGAAATTAGACACATTTCATTGTATGCTTTAATACTTGCAAGTTATTCAGCCGATGGAGGCTTTTTATGTGACGTGTCATTGTGGTGTCGCACAAGTCCAAAGTGCGCGCCACCTACTTTCGCCGCGCGCCGCCATGCACGCACGGCGCGGCGTTCTCACGACGACAGCCACGAGCGCCCTCTGCTGCAACCCCGCTCGTGGCCACCACGGAAAGACACCGGGCACTTGGGACTGAGATAGCAACCAGTTAGGACCTTCGTAATCAGATAGGCACCAGTGAAGACTTTGCTATCGTACAGGCACTAGGCAGGCCTCTAACAACTATGTATCAACATTCTGCAGTACTATGTAAAAGTTAAGTATCGTTACATTCTGTGCAATATATATCTCTTTCTAATTTACTCTAGTGTTTATAGTTTCTGGCTGCTCCCCTCCGTACCTGCACCAGCGTGCTATTTTTGTTCCTGTGTCGGTCTCATTCCACTCGGCCACCGACACCTACGACGAAGTTGGGACACAAAAGCGGCGACGAAGTTGGGACACAAAAGTGGCGACGAGGATGGGATACAAAAGTGGCGACGAGGAGTGATAGAACCTTGGACCAGCCCGCTTACAGCAGCCAGACAGCAGCAGTCGGAGCACGCAGAAATTGCTCCCGCCCACCCACCCTTATTATAAGATTTTTGGGGGAACATTTTCAGTTACGTGTTTGTGGACTTTTTTTTGTTGCAGAGCGTCCTCATTTATCTTGCATTTGTGTTTTGTACTAATTTACTTGTATACGCGGCGCCTAATCGGTCAGCATGGCCACTACCCCGAACCCAAACTTAATGGAAATTATTCAGTTACAGACGGCGCAAATCACTCAACTACTGCAGGCCGTGTCGCAGTTGACGGCACAGGCTGCTCACCAACAACAACAGCCGCCGCTTCAGCAGCCCACACCTGCCGCTGAGCCGCTTCCTACATTTCGCCAGTACAACGAACGTGAGGAAGAATGGAGCGACTATTTCGCACAGTTTCAAGAACTCGTCGCGGCTCATCAAATTACAGGTCAGAGAGTGAAGAACCTTTTCTTATCGATTGTGGGCCCCCAGACCTTCGTACTATTGCAAAAACTTTTCCCTCTCGCATCTCCTCGTGATGTAGACTTTGAACAAATTGCAGATGCACTGAATGCTCATTATGAGAGAAAAGTTCTTGTAGCCGCTGCACGATACCGATTTTTCAGACTTAAAAAATTACCGCAGCAATCACACCAAGAGTGGATTACGGAATTGAAGGGCTTAACCCGCCACTGTAAATTTACTTGCTCTTGTGGACTTTCGTATAGTGACGTGATGTTGAGGGATGTGATTACGCAGAATATTCAGGACCCCAGAATTATAGCAGCAATTCTGAAACAGTCTGACCCTTCATTAGACAGTGTACTGCAGCTTATTGAAGCGCATGATACTTTTGACTTAGCAGATGTAGAAATGCAAAGCCACAGTGTTAATTCAGTGCGCCGCAACGGACGCTTTCCTAGCCGTAGTTCTCAGTATAGCACTAGTGATTCTTATTTTTCTACCGGCCGTGCTGAACAGACAGTGAACAGTAGCCAGTGTAAAAGTGCGACACAAAGGTCGCCCCGTCGTATTAGAAACAGTGATTTGAATAAAGGGCGCCAACGCTCATTTCAGAAAAATGTTCGTAAATCTTGCCCCCAGTGTGTGTCTCGCCACAAGCGTGCTCATTGCCCTAGTCGCAACGCAACCTGTTATCAATCTGGCAAATCGGGACATGTACAGTCTGTGTGTATGCAAATTAAAAACTCAAAGAACGGTACCGTTAGAAACAGTGCTTCGCAGAGTGCGAGAACAGTTCATTCTGTAAATGTTATACGGGCTGTGGAATAGAACAGTGCTTTCCTTGGTTCTCAATTGAATGAAAGTTCTTCTGCGCCTATTGAAAAACTATGTAGTGAGCCACGCCGCAAGCGCCGACGAGCGCGTAAAACAGTGCAACGGAAAAGGGTTCGGGACAAGCAAAATGACTATGAACAGTGCATTCCTGTAGTGAAAATAGTGCCTTCTGCAACTGCTCCTTGTAATAGTGCCCAGTACTGTGTAGCTAGTGACAGTAGACATCAAGTAGCTACTCAAAAGTGTAGTTCAGTAGTTAGTACATCTGGAGTAGCTTCGCATGCTTGCGCGGACGCCGATCCGGCGGTAGTGTCATCTAGTGACAGTGTTGTTAATCCGCTGCGCGCCGAGTCTGCGCCGCTTACTTCACTACGCGGCCCGCGCAAGCGCAGTAAACAAACCGTAGCAGACGTTGCCCACATTCGCGCACCTGTCGAGCGCCGCAAGCAAAAACTGTTTGTGACTCTCTTCATAGAAAGTAAGACGGTGCAATTTCAGCTTGATACTGGTTCCGCTGTCACATTAATAAATAAAGATACTTATGAACTTCTGGGTTCGCCAAAATTGTCGCCGTCACAGCAAGTGTTAACAGCTTATACAGGTCAAAATATTCCCGTGCTAGGAACGTGTAGCCTGCCCGCCTCTTTTCAAGGTGTAACAAAAACAGTTGCTTTTGTAGTTCTTCAGGCCAAATCGACACAGAACATTTTTGGACTAGATGCTTTTGACTTGTTTGGTTTATCAATTCAAAGAGATGCCGGCCGCGGTGGCCGAGGTGACTGAGGCGCTCCAGTCACGGTCAGCACGGCCACTACGGTCGGGGGTTCGAATCCCCCCTCGGGCATGGATATTTGTGCCGTCCTAGTTCGTAAGTAGTTCATAAGTAGTTTGTAAGTTTAGGGACTGATAGCCCCGTAGTTAAGTCCCATAGACTTTACAAACATTTGAACATTTTTTCAAAGAGATGTGCTTCAAATTTCGTCAATAGTGCCTCAGGATAAAATCATTGCATTGTGTGACAAATATAGTGACTTGTTTTCGCCGGAACTAGGTTGTGCTAAAGACTTCGTGGCACATGTAACTTTAAAAGAATCTGCAGTTCCAAAATTTCGTAAAGCTAGACCAGTGCCTATCGCCTTGCGTGATACAGTTGCCGAAGAACTTAAACGTTGGCAAGATAGTGGGGTGATTTCTCCTGTTTCTGCGAGTCAGTGGGCCTCGCCTATAGTAATTATACCCAAGCCGTCAGGAAAACTTCGTCTCTGTGCTGACTTCAAATCAACAGTGAACAGTCAAACAATTGTAGACACTTATCCCCTGCCCAGACCTGACGAACTAATGGACAAATTAGGACAGTCTCGCTTCTTTTCTAAGATTGATTTAGCAGAGGCATACTTACAGATTCCACTTGTTGACGAGTCAAAAAAGTTTTTCGTCGTTAATACTCACATGGGCCTTTTTCAATTTCAACGCCTTCCCTTTGGCAGTTCTTCCGCCCCCGCTATTTTTCAGCGTTTTTTGGAACAGCTGACAGTTTCTGTACCGTGTTGTTCGAACTATTTAGATGATATTGTGGTATCCGGACGTACAGTTGACGAACATTTAGCAAACCTGGAGTGCCTTTTCAAAGTTTTGACTGCAGCAGGTCTACGTTGCAATAAAGCAAAGTGTTCGTTTTTTCAAACTGAAATAGAGTACCTAGGCCATGTGATAAATGCCCAAGGAATTCATCCCTTACAGTCACATCTTCGAGCAATCAAAGACTTGCCTCCTCCTAAGAATGTGCAGGAATTGCAAGCAGTAATGGGAAAGCTTAACTATTATTTCAGATTTATTCCCAATGCCTCTCAGATTGCAGCTCCACTGCATCACTTACGTAGGAAGAATGTTCCTTTTGTATGGTCTAAAGATTGCCAAGTTGCCTTTGACAAATTAAAGTCTGCACTACTCAGTGATGCATGTTTGATTCCCTTTGACCCACAGAAGCCTGTAGTACTAGCAGTTGACGCCTCGTCGTATGGTCTGGGCGCAGTAATCTCACATCGCATTGGTTCTCACGATCGTCCTATTGCCTTTGCATCCAAGCTACTGACGCCAACGCAACAGAATTACAGTCAGATAGAAAAGGAGGCCTTAGCAATCATTTACGGCGTCACAAAGTTTCATCATTATCTCTATGGCAGAAAATTCTATTTGTTGACAGACCACAAGCCTCTCACGTCGTTGTTCTCACCCACAAAGCCAATTCCGCCAAGAATGGCACAAAAGCTTCAGAGATGGTCCTTGATATTGTCTAATTATCAGTATGAGATTTTGTACCGACCTACCACTAAACACGCCAACGCGGACACACTTTCCCGACTTCCGGTTGGCCAGGATGTGTCGTTTGATTCTTCGGAAATGGCATGTTGTCAGATAGACTCCAGAGATGCTACCGCTGTCGCAGATTTCCCTTTGAACTCTCGTCGGGTTGCACAGGAAACAGCTGCGGATGCAGACTTAAGTATGGTAGCACGTTTTGTTCGCTCAGGGTGGCCTGCCAGAGCCAAAGACATTGATCGGCCTCTGGTTCGACGTTATTTTGCACAACGTCATGCATTGTCTTTAAGTCAGGGTGTTCTGTTGTTACATACGGACAACGACCAAACAAGAGTGATAGTTCCCTGTTCCCTGCAACGAGAAGTGTTACGCCTCCTGCATCAAGGACATTGGGGTATTGTTAGGACAAAGCAACTGGCCAGACGTCATTGTACCTGGGTTGGTATGGACGCTCAGATAGAGAACATGACGTCACAGTGTACTGTTTGTGCGGAACATCAGGCGGCTCCTCCGCAACGTTTCTCGGACTGGCCACGCCCCAAGGGACCATGGCAACGTTTACACATTGACTTTGCCGGACCTTTCTGGAACACGCGCTGGTTAATTGTTGTAGACGCTTTCAGCAAGTTTCCTTTCGTGATTGCCATGAACTCAACGACAGCGTCTAGTACAATCAGTGCCTTAACGTCAGTGTTTTGCATCGAAGGTTTGCCTGAAACTATCGTCAGTGACAATGGACCACAGTTTGTTAGTGCGGAATTTCAACAGTTTTGTCGTGTGAATGGCATTCAGCATATAACCACCGCACCTTTTCACCCTCAGTCCAATGGTGAAGCAGAACGTTTCGTTCGAACATTCAAGTCACACATGGAAAAGATGAAAGGTCAGCACTCCAGGCAGCAAGCTCTTCAAATTTTCCTGTCTACGTATCGATGCATGCCACGTGACGGCCCGTCTCCTGCCGAGCTGCTACACGGCCGCCGTCACCGCACTCTCCTTCACCTGCTGCAGCCTCCCACGCACCGAGTCGGTTCGTATGGCGCTACGCGTTTTCAGGTTTCTACGCCGGTGCTGTACAGGGTGTTTGCTGGAAACAAGAAGAAACTATGGATGCCGGGCATCATTCAGCGCGTGCTCGGTCGCAATATGTATGTTGTACGTTCTTCCACAGGGTCGGAGCTGCGGCGCCACGCAAACCAATTGCGCCTGCATAGGCCGCGCGATCCTGTCTCCGGTTTCTTGATTCCAGACCCAGTTCACCGCCAGGGAGCACAACCACATCGTTCGTCCCCGGACTACGAGATCCCTATGGACGTCGACACACCTCCGACGCAGTCGTCGCCGCCGCTGTCGCCGCCGCAGATGACAGCGTCACCGAGAGGGACTCCGGGACCGTGCGGGCCCCCCCAGCTTGGGCCACGCACCTCAGAAGAAGATGACCTGCTCCCTCTGGGCGGGGGCGGGCGCCCTTCCCCAGGTTTCGGCGGGTTCCCTGGAGGATCTCAAGGCAGATGCCGGGGCGCGGACGGCGTCTCGATCCCAGCCTCAGCTACGACGCCCGTCCCACCAGTAACGCCCCCGCCCAGGTCCTCCTCCCAGTGCCGTCGCCGTGGCCCTCAGCCCTACGCCACGACGGCGCGGCGGTTTGGAGGGGAGGGGTGTGGTGTCGCACAAGTCCAAAGTGCGCGCCACCTACTTTCGCCGCGCGCCGCCATGCACGCACGGCGCGGCGTTCTCACGACGACAGCCACGAGCGCCCTCTGCTGCAACCCCGCTCGTGGCCACCACGGAAAGACACCGGGCACTTGGGACTGAGATAGCAACCAGTTAGGACCTTCGTAATCAGATAGGCACCAGTGAAGACTTTGCTATCGTACAGGCACTAGGCAGGCCTCTAACAACTATGTATCAACATTATGCAGTACTATGTAAAAGTTAAGTATCGTTACATTCTGTGCAATATATATCTCTTTCTAATTTACTCTAGTGTTTATAGTTTCTGGCTGCTCCCCTCCGTACCTGCACCAGCGTGCTATTTTTGTTCCTGTGTCGGTCTCATTCCACTCGGCCACCGACACCTACGACGAGGCTGGGACACAAAAGCGGCGACGAAGTTGGGACACAAAAGTGGCGACGAGGATGGGATACAAAAGTCATTAACACAGCAGTTGTTGTACGACCTTAGCAGACGCACCTCCAACCTGTAAATGTAGCCAACTGTAGACATTCACCTCAGTGTGCGTCATTTTTTTTTTTTCTTTTTGAATGGCCCTTGGAAGTGGGTCGTCATATAGCGGACCTGCCTTTATACCAAGTTCCAACCCTTGCTGTAGTATCGGACCAGAGATGACGATACCTCTATCGAGTCCCGTCGCATTCTCGACCGCGGGATCGCCGCAGTTGGCAACACCATCCCGTGAGAGGCGGGCACGTACCGAGTGTGTCACGTGCGTCTGCTCTGATTGGCTGAACTGCTCGGCACATACGGCCTGTGGCCAAACAGAGTCGTCGCTTCACCAAACAGAGAACTACTTCGCCCAAGAGCCTCGCTGCACAGTCCGAGTAAGCATTGCTTCCTTACGGTCCGACCCTTATAATTTCCGCAGACTCTATCAAGATAACTTCGAAGTATCACTCAATGTCTGGAACTTAAAATATATCAGTTTGGAATTTTTGTATTTTCTCCAACGCGCGGAAATGTGTATTTGTTATAATAAATATCACGTGTTACTAAAGTGGAGGGATCGTTTCTGTGAAAGTGTACCTACCTACTCCCCCTGACCAACACCCGCCATCAAACTTTCTACCGGAAGGGCCGCCTTTTAAAAAAATTCTTAAGTAATCTGCAATACCATTGGTGGAATGGGAATGTAGCCTCTACTGTTTTGCTTTATATACTGTATGGGAAAATGCGTGTAATAACAAATAAATAACCAAACTTTTAATTGTGTTTCACCCGTGACGGATGTTTGATCTCCGTGTTTGTTCCCACTATAGGGTTGAGAGGAAAAACTGCTACCAGTCACATTAAATATTGTATCAATTACTCCTGATACCACCGGTTTTAGTCTTGTGCCCATCTTCAGGTGCTTAAACATTCAGAATTTTACATCTGTATTATGTTGGTGAGTTCACTGTTTGAAAACAGGTTATTTGGTATTAATAATAGCGAAACCAACTGCAGGTGGTGAGATGACACGAACAAAACCAGTTTACTTTCATTTAATATTGTATCCAAATTGTGATTCTCCATATGACGTACTTTTTACACACTTTTGCGAAAACACTTTCCTTTGACAACCTCCTTACTTTACTTACTATTCTGCTTTCCATTTTTTGAGTATAATTAATCACCATCACTGCACAAAAATGTGAACTCATACCATACACTTTGATTACATTTGGATACAGCGTTTCTGATCAAAGAGCTTATAACTAAGAAGCCCAAAGATGTTACAACACAGATAGGTTTTACAATATACGAATTACAAAGGTATTACATGTATATAGGGGGAGACGGGGAAGGAGTATTACAAGATATGAAAATGAAATTTCTACGTAACGTGGAGCCACACTGTCATTTATAAAACATAAAATAATCACAAGTAAACTATATTACATTATTTACTCAGTGTAAAAACATGTGAGTTTGACTGCAAAGTGGTTTATTTAGATATGTGGATTTTTATGAGTATTTAGATATATTATTTTGTATTGTGAAGAGTTTCTGATACAGTTAAATTACTATATGCAAGAAACGGAAAGCAGAATAGTAAATAAAGTAAGGAGGTTATCAAAGGAAAGTGTGTTTGCAAAAGTCTGTAAAAAATGCATCACATGGACAATCGCGATTTGGATACAATATTAAATGTAAGTAAACAGTGTTGTCATGTCATCTCGCCACCTGCAATTGGTTTCGCTGTTATTAATAACAAATAATTTGTTTTCAAACAATGAACTCCACCAACATGCTGCACATGTAATATTCTGAATGTTTTAAGCACCTGAAGATGGCACAAGACCGAAACCGGTCGAGTCATTAATAAATAATACGAACTTTAATGTGACTGATACCGGTTTTCATTCTCAACCCTGAACAAACATTTTTCGACACATAACCATGCGCCTTAATTCTAATTTACAGCATTGAATTTAATGGATTGACGCTGTCCTGTGGCAGTTTGTCACTCATGTAACAAAACAGTGATGCGTCTTTCTACTTAATTTGTACAGTACGTTACATATATTTATAGTGAGGGCGAAATACAATTCATAAGGAATTATATAATGTAACACTGTACTATTTGAAGTAGTACTTAAATTCTGCCAGTCGTAAACGAATTGTGTAAAACTAGTGTCCATCAAACGAGTATCAAACAGAGTTTCATGCATAATTGTCAAGTCTCTCTCAAGTTTGAATATACAGGGTGTTTCCGTTAGAACATGCAAAAATTTAACAGGACATAAAAGATGCTCCACTGGAAAATTTAAGATAGAGAACCTGGGGCAGGAGGTGCCAGCTTGAAGAGACAATAGGAATATAACCACATCGTTGTGTACTTCTTGATTTACATTAGTTACAGTTAATTGCAAAAAAATATTTGTAATCCTATGACACTAACTGCTGTGGTTATCGGTCCTTAAACTTACAAACTACGTAAAGTAACATATGCCAAGGACAACACACGCACTCTGACAGAGGGAGGAGTCGAAAGTCCGGCCGCGCTCGCCGCTGACATGACGCCTAGAAGCACACGGCCATCGCTGCGTGAGGGTTAACTGAGAATACCATCATTGTCACAAATGACACTGTATCTTACCAAAAGTGTTGAAACTGACGATCACCATCCTCAGTGCAAGCATTACATCAGCGAAAGAAGATTCTGACGCACCCTGACAAATATACCTATGTGTTTCGAATCACATCATATGGTAACTAATTCTTTCTCCGTATCCACTGAAATCTCACACACACGTGAATTAAGCTATCCCCACAGGAAATAGGTAAGGGGATTCAGGCGAGGTGACCTCGCAGGATATGGAATAGGATTTCCCTTTCCAACCCAGCGAACAGGAAATACACCAGTGAGGCGTTGCGGACATCTGCAGTAAAGTGGAATGGTGCAACGCCATCCACAGACTCAGTCTTTGCAAGACTCTCAAATACAAGAGGCAGAAGATAAGGCTCGTCGTCCTTGTTTACATAAACAATGTGCTCAGTACGTGTCAACTTGTACGCATGTGCGTTGTGAATGAGCTGGAAATCAGCAAGATGCGAACCGCGCAGAAATGACACGTGGTCGAAGGGACGGACGCTCCCATCGGAGATTCGAGCCCTCCCTCGCTCATGGGCCATTGTGTTGTTCTTAGCATTAGTTAGTTTATTTAGTTTAAGTAGATTGTTATTCCAGGGACTGATGACCGCAGCAGTTTGGTCCCACAGGTTTACAAACATTTGAACATTTCAGTAATGCGAGACAAAGTGCTAGACAAGATTACTTCCATATATTCTTAAGTCTTCTTGTTCGACTCCAGGTTGCCTACTTCAGTAGAGCATTTTCTGTCCTGCTAAATATTTGCACGCTCTTATGGAAATACCGTAATAGGCCCGAAGTACTGTTACTCTTTTCTTGGATGACGAAAGACAAAAATGTTCAAATGTTTGGAGAGCTTATGGGACTTAACTACGGGGTCGTCAGTCCCTAAACTTACAAACTACTTATGAACTATCTGATACTAAAGACGGCACAAACATCCATGCCTGAGGTGGGATTCGAACCACCGACCGCAGCAGCCGTGCAGACCGTGACTGGCGCGCCGCAGACCGCTCGGCCATCGCGGCCGGCAGACGAAAGACAAACTACGTCAGACATCTATCAGAGAGTGAAGAATGTGTGGGAGCAGTTATTAAGGTGAAAAGTTCGGATAAACAGGAACAAGGGGTGCAGATGTCTTACAATGACGTGCGTCCCCATATCGCAAATGACGCTACACAGACGTGACGCAAACTGAAGTGGAAGACGCTCGAGTTGCTCTCTCCATCACAACTCCGTTCCATTAAATAAGGCCGCCAGGTGTCGACGATTCCTGTCGGACGGGGACGTGCAATATGCAGTTACGGACTTATTGACGCAGCAGGACACAGTATTTTACTAAACGGGTATATTCAACATGGTGCGTCGGTGGGATAATTGCCTCAATGCTCGCGGCCACTTTTCCTGATTGACATTCAGATTCTGGATTGTTAGGCCATTGAATGGAAACTTCTTGATCGCCTCTTGTACATGCGATATTTTAATCTTCAAAGTAACCTATTTTTAAAAATGGAGAAATATTAACCAGTACACAAATTTTGCGTTAGGAAAACATTAAGCTACGTCGTTTAGCACAATTAAAATCGAGCTATAAGGGCCGCCATCCAGTTTTTTACTACTTTCCGTTACATTCATATAAACACAGATGCAGATACGTCTATGTCATGAGCGAATTGGTATTTTCCTGAATGCAGCGGCAGAATTTTAGTTTTGTTGTCAGTGAAGAATTTTGTCTAGAATTGTGGCGATTATGTGGTCAAACTTTACATGGAGAAGACATCATGGAACAGTCATACACTGCCTATTTATGGTCTGTAGATCCACATTTCATGTCAAGAACAGAATCTAATGTTACCACTTCTTGAAGTTACAGACTCTTCATTATAAAATGTGAGTAAAATAGATAAGGGGAATGGGATGTTAAGTGTGGTTTTGTAACTCACTCTCCCTCCGTCCATTTAAACTTTTTGTGAAATACATTTCCGAGATATACCGTTACAAAATACAATTTCCATGTTTTGAAGGCAAGAAAATAGACTGAAATTTATTCCCAACACATTGAAAGGAAGATGACTCCAGATATACGTGGTTGAGATAAAATACGGTAAATGAACTTTTTAACAATTTTGTTGCTTTACACAAATTCGGACAGACATACGCAAAAGAAACAGGCCATGTTATGACGAGTGTTGGAAGTTGTTTTGAAATTCAACTACTGGACGAGCTTAAATCAGAAACCACATTTAATACATACTCATTTCGCAGACTGACGTAAATTAAAACACGTTTTTCAGTCAGATTGCATAAGACGATGCAGCGCAAATGAACATAGAGGTGATCGTTTACTTTTTATGAAAGACGTTGGCTTCAACTCAGCGAATTTACCATTTTAATTTTCCACAACAAAATTGTTGTATTACTTCTTGATGGTCAGTAACTGCAGGACGACACGTGCAAATCCAAGCAACAACAGTGATTACTAACAACTTTACACTTTCTGTGTTGGACTACGACGACAAGTAGCAAGTACCTTGTTGAATGTCTTAATCCATTTAAAAACGAAAAAGAAATTGTGAAACTATGGAAATTCTGTCATAAATTTC
This sequence comes from Locusta migratoria, assembly GCA_026315105.1. Classification (NCBI taxonomy): domain Eukaryota; kingdom Metazoa; phylum Arthropoda; class Insecta; order Orthoptera; family Acrididae; genus Locusta; species Locusta migratoria. The sequence continues at coordinate 73,402,521 of CM048755.1, read as the reverse complement.
ACTTTAATTGAAATAACTTTATAACTATAAAGAACTATCAGTATTTTCAAATATTTTTATCACACATAATATTGCGGTGACGCAACTCAGGAGATTTCCTGATAAAGAAATAAAAACGAAGTTTCTGCCACTGCATTCATGAACGCCGATTCAATAAAAACCTACACTTATCTACATATGTTTTATATAAATTTAACGGCAAGTAGCAGAAACTGGATAGTGGCCCTTTTAGCTCGCTTTGAGAGGAAAGAGATTTGAAGATATATGTAATTGCTTTCTCGGCTTGTGTCTGCTATGAAGCCTTCACGGGTTATCAGCCGCCTGGCGTCGTCGTCTACTTGCAACGTCGACTGGAAATGATGGATACGCAATCCGTTGAAACCTTTCAAATAGACGGCCACGCCACTCGGTTGATAGCCCGTGAAGATTTTATAGCAGATTTGACGATATTCCTGACCTCCAACGAAACTTGACGAGGGATTTGAACACCATCCCAAAGGAAGACTTCGTGAAAAGTTTCGAGGACGTGCATCGCAAGGCTCAGCGGTGGATAGTCACGGCAGGTTAGTATTTTGAATGGCAGTAAGATAGTAGTTCATAGTTCATCTACGTTAAAGTTACAAAACTATATACTGAACATTATTGTCAGGGGTTGTAGACACTTTTTCTCTTTCACTAATAGGGACTCAAAATTACTGCAATGCAAATAGAACCAATCCTCTGCAATCAGCTTTAAACCTCATTGCGGCCGTAAAGTTTGGCATGACCTACAGTCGGAGTAGATTTGGCAAACAGCCAGGTTGTAGTGGTCGAAGAGCCGCATGCGACTTGCGAGACACGGTTTGAAGACCAGAATTATGGCGCCATAAACAGTAAGATGCGTGAAGATTCATCCCATCACACATCAGGTTTTAATTTATAACGTCTTCACTACCTACTCGATTAGCAATACATTTCGCGGATAGTTTTCTAATCTCCTCTGCAAGTACCTTAAGCCGGCCGCGGTGGCCGAGGAGACTGCGGCGCTCCAGTCACGGTCTACACGGCCACTACGGTCGGGGGTTCGAATCCCCCCTCGGGCACGGATATTTGTACCGTCCTAGTTCGTAAGTAGTTTGTAAGTTTAGGGACTGATGACCCCGTAGTTAAGTCCCGTAGACTCTACAAACATTTGAACATTTTGAAGTACCTTCTATTATTGTAGGACAGCCGGGGCGGAGCAGTCGAGCGCATTGAGGCGTTATGCTGCGATGCGCGAGGTCGTTCCCCGTCGGGGGTTCGAATCCCCCCCTCGGGCATGGAGGTTTGTGGTGTCTTTAGTATAATGTAGCTCATAAGTAACTTGTACGTTTAAGGACTGATGACCCCGCAGTTAAATCCCAATAAGGTTTACACACATTTGAACATTGTAGGACACATTGTTCAGCGCATGTGACGTCATAAGGCTTGAACTGCCAGAATACGAAACTAAAGAGCCGGAAATTCGCTACAGATGCAAGTAATGTGGGCAGAGGGTGGTCGTCAGAGAGGGAAGGGGGATACGGACTAACGCAAGAGCCGCGGTGGAGTAGCCGAGCGGTCTAAAGCGTCTCGCTGCGGAGCGCGCGGTTGATCGCCGTGGAGGTTAGAGTTCTCCCTGGGGCAAGGGTGTGAGTGTGTGTGTGTGTGTGTGTGTGTGTGTGTGTGTGTGTGTGTGTTGTCCTTAGGTTAGTTTACCTAGGTTTAGGTAGTTTGTAAGCTACGGACTGATGACCACGCAGTTTGGTCCGATAGATTTACAAACATTTGAACATTTGAACTAACACAAGAGTGGAGCCGGCCGCGGTGGCCGAGGGGACTGAGGCGCTTCAGTCACGGTCTGCACGGCCATTACGGTCGGGGGTTCGAATCCCCCCTCGGGCATGGATATTTGTGCCGTCCTAGTTCGTAAGTAGTTCATAAGTAGTTTGTAAGTTTAGGGACTGATGACCCCGTAGTTAAGTCCCATAAGATTTAATAAAAAAAAAAAGTTCGTAAGTAGTTTGTAAGTTTAGGGACTGATGACCCCGTAGTTAAGTCCCATAGACTATACAAACATTTGAAAATTTGAACAAGAGTGGAATACACACACACCTGCGTCACGCCGGCTACTGTCGGCAGTAATGTATGATTTATAATAATTACCCTCACAGCAAGAAGTCTGATGAACATCTCCTAAGGTGCCCAGCTCTCCCATTTCTCCACTGGTCCACTGCATGCAAACCGATCTCATTAAGTTTAGTTTGTCAGATGGTCCAGGTGAAGGAGAAGGGAAGAAGAGCGCTTGCCTCAAGAGTCACTTAATACCAAGACGTACGCGGGTAGTGTGACGTTGAATATAGATAGCGCACTTGCATAAAATCATACCTGTGTGTCCTGATTATCGGTTACCTTGAAACTTGTCCCGTACTGGCTATCAGTCTTAGATTTACCCCAGAAGCCTCATCTCTGGCCATTTAGGGCTCTAGTCAGTTTCTACGCATAGGATAATGTGGAGAACTATTTACAAAGACCGCTTCAAGCTCCGGTACATCGCCGCATTCTGTGTAGCAGTTAATCATTAGGATATTTCCAGAATGAAACTTCACTCTGCAGCGGAGTGTGCGCTGATTTGAAACTTCCTGGCAGATTAAAATAGTGTGCCGGAAACGGGACTCGAACCTGGGACCTTTGCCTTTCGCGGGCGAGATACTGGCGGAAGTAAAGTTGTGAGGCGGCATCGTGAGTCGTGTCGGGATAGCACAGTCGGTAGTGCGCTTGCCCGCGAAAGACAAAGGTCCCACGTTCGAGTCCCGGTTCCGGCACACAATTTTAATCTGCCAGGAAGTTTCAATCATTAGGATCTTTGCAGTAACTTCTGTAAACGGCATTCTTCTGGACCTTACACAAGTAATTTGTCGTCTCCTACATATATCTTATCTAAAGTGGGTCGATACTCACCTAATCTGATGAAAGTTGTATATACCCAGACACAGTAAACTTTCTGCGTAGCTGTCTCTGTTGTAATTTATGTAAAGAGACCGTACAGTTCTCAGCCCTACTGCTCAACTTTAACAGCTCGCAACGTAGCTAGTCACAGAATCTTCAAAGTATGCGGTTCAAGCCTTACACGCAACTTGTCATGGCCATGGGGCCACGATCAGTTACGTGGATTACACTGCACTGCGTGAGTTTGCTGAAATTCCGTAAGCGAGCCAGGTCACCGCACCGCTAGTACGACGTAAGAGCCCAGGTGACATTCGTTCCAACTTTAAAATATTAACAGTGTTTTGTGCTTTATTACTTTCCTCTCCGTGACATTGAACAACACTGGTTTTCGAGTACATGACTTGGTGTATCACTGTTTCAATTTCAATTGTATATAGCAGCTCAGAGTGCTTGGTCAGGGCTATGAATGAAATATCTTAATTTCAACCAGGTTTATGCATCCCTTTCGCAGGGCTACACTACTAAGTCTAGAGGACGAGTGCTGATAGATTCTGTACTTCAAAAAATGTTCAAATGTTTGTAAATCTATCGGACCAAACTGCGTGGTCATCATTCCGTAGCTTACAAACTACTTAAACCTAGGTAAACTAACCTAAGGACAAACACACACACCCATGCCCCAGGGAGGACTCGAACCTCCACGGCGAGCAGTCGCATGCTCCGCAGCGAAACGCTTTAGACCGCTCGGCTACTCCACCGCGACATTCTGTACTTCCTGTAGAAGAGACAAACCAGCGGAGGAAGATAGCATTTGTGGTATGTTACATATCTCTGGTATGAATATCTCGATATTCATAATACGATCGCCTCAACAATAAATTTTAACGTCGCATCTCGACATCTGATGTTTAATTAATCATTGCCGCGCTGAATCGCCGCGTGGTCTAAGGTGCCATGCTACGGACTGGCCGGCTTTCCCTCCGTAGGTTCGAGTTCTCCCTCGGGCGTCTGTGTGTGTGTGTGTGTGTGTGTGTGTGTGTGTGTGTGTGTGTGTTGCTTTATTGCTGCTGTGATTGTATCTACATCTACATCTACATCTACATAGATACTCTGCAAATCACATTTAAGTGCCTGGCAGGGGGTTCATTAACCACTTTCATAGCTTTTCTCTGCCGTTCCATTCTCTAATAGCGCGCGGGAAGAAAGAACACCTGAATCGTTCCGTTTTCGATCTGATTTCTCTTATTTTATTGGGATGGTCATGTGTCCCTAAGTAAGTGGGTGCTAGCAAAATATTTTCACATTCAGAAGTAAAAGTCGGTGATTGAAACTTCGCAAACAGATCACGCCGCAATGAATAACGTCTTTCTTTTTAATGATTTCCCCCCAATTCGTGCAACATTTCCGTGACGCTTCCCCCCCCCCCCCCGTAACGTGATAAAACAAAACGAGCTGCCCTTCTCTGAACCTTCTCAATATCTTCCGTCAGTCCCACCTGGTGAGGGTCCCACAAGAAGCATCTACATCTACATCTATATCTACATGGGATACTCTGCAAATCACATTTAAGTGCCTGGCAGAGGGTTCATCGAACCACAATTATACTATTTATCTCCCATTTCATTCTCGAATAGCGCGCGGGAAGAAAGAACACCTGAATCTCTCTGTTCGAGCTCTGATTTCTCGTATTTTATTCTGATGATCATTTCTACCTATGTAAGTGGGAGTCAATAATATATTTTCGCATTCGGAGGAGAATGTTGGCGATTGGAGTTTCGCAAGTAGCCCACGCCGCAGCGATAAGCGCCGTTGTTGTAATGATTCCCATCCCAGATCCTGTATCATTTCCGTAACGCTGTCTCCCCTGTATCGTGACAATACGAAACGAGCTGCCCTTCTTTGGACTCTTTCGATGTCCTCCGTCAAACCCACCTGATAAGGATCCCACACTGGGCAGCAATACTCCAAAAATGGACGGACAAGCGCAGTGTATGCAGTTTCTTTAGTAGTTCTGTTGCATCTTTTAAGGGTTCTGCCAATAAAACGCAGTCTCTGGTTCGCCTTTCCCACGATATTATCTACGTGTTCTTTCCAGTTTAGGTCTGAAGTAATAGTAATTCCTAGGTATTTTTTGGAGTTTACGGCCTTCAAATTTGATTGTTTTATGTTGTAAACAAAGTTTAACGGATTTCTTTTCGTACTCATGTGGACGACTTCACACTTCTCATTATTTAAAGTCAATTGCCAATTTTTACACCATACTGATATCTTATTCAGATCGTTCTGCAGTTGGTTTTGATCTTCAGATGATTTAACTAGACGGTAAATGACGGCGTCATCTGCAAACAACCTAAGAGAGCTACTTAGATTTTCCCCTAAATCGTTTATGTAGATAAGGAATAGCAGAGGACCAATAACACTACCCTGTGGAACACCCGATATCACCTCTGTTTTAGTCGATGCCTTACCATCGATTACTACGAACTGTGTCCTCTGACAAGAAATCCCCTATCCAATCGCAAATTTGGGGCGATATACCATAACCACGCAATTTGATTAAAAGCCGTTTGTGAGGTACGGTGTCAAAAGCTTTCTGGAAATCAAGAAATACGGAATCGATTTGCGAACCCTTGTCGATAGCACCCATCACTTCGTGTGAATAAAGAGCTAGTTGTTTTTCGCATGAACGATATTTTCTAAATCCGTGTTGACCTAGGGTCAATAAATCGTTCTGTTCGAGATAATTCATAATATTTGAATACAGGATATGTTCTAAAACCCTGCTGCAAATTCACGTCAATGAAATAGGCCTGTAGTTTAGTGGGTTACTCCTACTGCCTTTTTTGAATATAGGTGTGACCTGTGCAACTTTCCAATCTTTTGGTACAGATCCTTCTATGAGAGAGCGGTTGTATATGACTGTTAAGTAAGGAGCTATCGCTTCAGCATAATCAGAAATCTAATGGGTATACAATCAGGACCAGAAGACTTGTTCTTGTTAAGTGATTTTAGTTGCTGCACTACTCCGATGATATCTACTTCTACGTTACTCATTACGGCATCTGTTCGTAATTCGAAATCTGGAATATTGGTTTCGTCGTCTTTGGTGAATGAGTTTCTAAAAGCTAAGTTTAGTAACTCTGCTTTAGTAGTGCTGTCATCGGCAGGATCGCCATTACTATCACGTAGTGAAGGTATTGTTTATGATTTGTCCCGAGTATATTTAACATATGACCAAAACCTCTTTGGGTTTTCAGTCAAATTACGAGAAAGAGTTTCGTTGTGATAAATATTGTAGGCATCTCGCATTGAAATCCTCGCTAAATTTCGAGCTTCTGAGTACGATCGCAAATCCTGGGGATTTCGTGTTCGTTTAAATTTAGTATGCCTTTTCCTTTGCTTTTGCAACAGTGTCCTGACCTGTTTTGTGTACCAAGGAGGATTGCCTCCTTCTTTTATTAATTTATTTGGTATAAAACTGTCAATTGCTGTCGATACCACTTCTTTGAATTTGAGCCACATCTGGTCTACACCTACGTTTAGTGTTAGAAACGAGTGGAAGCTGTCTTTCAAGAAGCAATGTATTTTGTTTCCATCTGCTTTCCTGAACAAATATACTTTGCGTTTATGTTTGGTAACTTTGGGACTTTCGATATTCAATTTCGCTACGAAAGCTCTGTGTTCACTAATACCTGTATCCGTTTTGATGCTCGTTATAAGCTCAGGATTATTTGTTGCTAAGAGATCAAGTGTGTTTTCACATCCATTTACAATTCTAGTTGGCTTATGAACTAATTGTTCGAAGTAATTCTCAGAGAATGCGTTGAGTACATTTCGGACGATGTTTTATGCCTACCTGCTGATTTGAAAATATAATTTCGCCAACAGATCGAATGCCAATGAAACGTAACCTTTGGTTCGCCTTCCCCACAATATTTTCTATGTGTTCTCTCCAGTCTAAGTTGTTCGTAATTGTAACTCCTAGGTATTTGATAGAATTTATGACCTTAAGGTTTGACTGATATATCGCGTAATTGGAGTTCAGCGTATTTCTTTTAGTGGTCATGTGTATTACTTCACACTTTTCTTTGTTTAGAGTCAATTGCCAATTTTCGCACCACGTAAAAATTTGTCTAAATCGCTTTGTAGTTGCTTTTGATCCTCTGTTGACTTCACTAACCGATAAACGACAGCATCATCCGCGAACAATCTAAGGGAGCTATTCAGATTGTCTCCTAAATCGTTTATAAACGCAAGGAAGAGTATGTAAACCTGTACAAGGTCAAATTTCCTACAGCAAAATTGCTCACTATTTGTTAATAATGTTGACAATTACAGCCATACAAGTTGTTTTAAGATAATTACAAAATTTATCTAGATTTCGACAACACTATGGAAATCATCATCACAATGTAAAATTACCACCTAAAAATGAATCACAATATGTTAACAAATTATTACAAAAAAAAATTATGATAGAAAACTTTACCAAAAATAAAGATTAAATCACGTACTCATATGAGAGTTTTACAGAAGTAAAGGAATGCTCATGTTGCATAAAAGATTAAAAACAATATGCTAGTTACTGGCTAGGAGTCTGATCAATTTTTTATTTATTTATTTAGGTATATATGTTTTAATAGTGGCAAGCCGGTAAGGGGCTGCCGCTATGGCAGCAGATCAAATCGGCATCAGAGTGAAGGGGCGCGAATACAGGCCGTGGCGCCATCTCGTAGCGGCAGTGTGAACCAGCTGCTTAACGTGGACGGTTACAACCGTAATACGCAACATTATAAAATCAAACCGTTATCAAACCTATATGACATGCCATAACTTTTGCAATAACAAAGAATAGACAACATTTTGAGTGAAGTAACAGTATTTAACAAGAGATGCGATACAATATGTTTTCTGTAGAAGTCATAACAAAATAATAAAAGGTACAGAATTTTTCCAAATTCTGAATTATCAATTCAACAAGGCATCAGGAAAATATTATCACCGAACACACAAGAAAGCCTCGCATTTGACGATGAAAATCATGGGCTTTAAAGTAACGGCTTTAGTAACCGAAAAAAATTTCATTACGCAGCTGCAACTGCTCGTTTAGAACGAACCCGTCATTTAGAGAAAGTTCCTTAAAAATTTCAAGCTCTTCAAGAACATCGAGCTTTCTCGCTTTACTTTCCATATGCAAAATATTACATTCCTGGATATCTTTTGGTTTGTGTTTAATAAATGATCAGCAAAAGATGAGTTATGTATATTTGTACCTTTTTTTACCCAAGAAATGTTCTTTGCATCTAGTAGCAAAGGATCGTCAAGTTTGTCCTATGTAATATGATGGGCATGTATCACAGGTAATTTTATAGACGGCGGATTTCTGCAACGGGGAATCATTAGATTTTAAATTATGAATTAGATTGCTTTTAAGGCTGTTGTTAGTAGAAAAAAAATTGTTCAAATGTTTGTATAGCTTATGGGACTTAAGTACGGGGTCCTCAGCCCCTAAACGTACAAACTACTTATGAACTAGGTAACACTAAGGACGGCACAAATATCCATGCCCGAGATGGGATTCGAGCCCCCGACCGTAGTGGCCGTTCAGACCGTGACTAGCGCGCCGCAGTCCCCTCGGCCACCGCGGCCGGCGATATTTCTCTACCGTTCCATTCTGTAACAGCGCGAGGCAAATGAGCATCTAAATCTATATTGTAATTGTATTTCTTTATAAGAAGTCGTCGTATTCTATATGACATAGGACCTATGAATGGAATAGAGCCGGCCGCGGTGGCCGAGGGGACTGAGGCGCTTCAGTCACGGTCTGCACGGCCACTATGGTCGGGGGTTCGAATCCCCCTCGGGCATGGATATTTGTGCCGTCCTAGTTTGTAAGTAGTTCATAAGTAGTTTGTAAGTCTAGGGACTGATGACCCCGTAGTTAAGTCCCTTAAGCTATACAAACATTTGAACATTTGAATGGAATAGAAAAATATTTGTTATTGCCGTCAGTTACGGTGGCATTAAAGAGTTGTAATCCTTTTATTAGTTTTATGAAGAATACTATGTACTAAAGTTGGCTCATACCCGATATTCACAGCTATAGTTTCGATCAGATTAATTTCAGACTTCAGATTTTCATAAGATAGAGGAGTAGAAATGGCTCTATGTATCGAAGAATCAAAGAAGGCTTTTTTGTGCGAGAATGGGTGTGTTGAGCAGGTCAGTGCAGGTTTCTGTGCGAAATATATTAAAAGAAATAGAATTGTCAATGACAGCTAAAATCAAATCAAGATAATTTAATTGCCGTTTATCATTCTCAGTTTCACAAGTGCACGTGATTTTTTTCATGGAGCTCACTGAAAATCTTAAATACATGATCTATGCAGGCATGAAGTCCTCTGTAGATGATCAAAATGTCATCTACATACCGAGAATAAGAAAGAATACCTTGGTCAGAGGCAGAAAAATTTCGGAAAAATTTGTCTTCTTACGAACTGATAAAAACGTCTGCTAGAATACCAGCTAATGGGTTGCCCAATGCGAAACCGTCAGGTTGATGATACAACTGCCCATTAAATTCAAAGTAATTAGATTTAACGACAACATTAATCAAAATTCATGAAGTCAGTAAATTGTTCAACAGAGATTTCCATTTTGAAATAACGCAAATTATTTTCCACGATTTCAAGGGCACAAATTTTTAATATCGAAAGACAGTAATTTAGTATCGTGTTCAAAATGGAAATTTTGGATTTTCTGAGTGAGTGTGTTACTGTTTTACACCGAATAATTATTTTGAAAAACATATAACTTTTTTAATTTGCCAAATGAAGTAGCAGTGATATGTTCATTTTCAATACTTAAAAACTAAGACGCAAGGCCACTTGGTGTTCATTTTAAGATCACAGTCCTTGAAGTACTCTCATATTCCTTGCGACGTCATAAGACCAGGGAAAGGAGATATCGACTCACAGGCGCACCACGGAACACGCTACTAGAATTCAATATCATTCCAAATTTGGAATACGTGGGCATAAATGTCTCGTTAATAAATGAGAAAACAACTTACCGATTTCGATATGCTGTTGACGCTTTTCTCACTTTAGGTACGCTGGGTACGGTATTTTTAGACGTCGAATATGACCTTCACCCCCACCCACCGTCTCAGCGCAATGTTTCTTTATTCATAAGACCTCAGTTTCATCGCAACCCCGCCTACAAGAAGCCCAAAAATTCACGAAGTACTAACGGACGGACTCTGCGAATCTCCGTCCTGCTGATTGCGAGTTCAGTGTTTCGCCACTGCGTTACTCCGTGACCTATTATACATAATGAAAAGTCAGGTAACTATTTGCTATCGTGTCATTTTGAGACGCAAGTAGTTAGTAAGCTGATGTAAACTCTTGTGCGACACATGCTTCTGTTAGTCTCGAAGTTTAATATTAACATTTTAATAGTTTTTCCCAGAACGTTTACTAAGTTAAATTAAGCGAAAAATTATAAGTAGGTTCCAAACTCGTTTAACTTTGAAACTACTCTACCATTATAGCTATTTATACGGAAGCAGCACGCGGTGCAACCATAAGCCTCCCAGAAGACGCTGCCTAAAGACAACCTGATTCACTTGCGAACAAATAATTCGTGGACTGTGACGATATGTGACTGAAAGTGAAACTCTTTGTGCTTTCAAATCGATCACACGTAGACTAAATAAATAAATGCAGCTGGTTGTAAACGATAATGATGATAATAACAATGATAGTCATAGCTTTCAGCACTACGGGATAAAATGTTTGTTAAGCTTAAGGGACTTACCTACGGGGTCATCAGTCCCTAAACTTACAAACTACTTACGAACTACCTACAACTAAGGACGGCACAAATATCCATACCCGAGGGGGGATTCGAACCTCCGACCGTAGTGGCCGTGCAGAGCGTGACTGGAGCGCGTCAGTCCCCTCGGCCACCGCGGCCGGCACTACGGGATATTACGGGTACCAATTTTCTCATTTGTTTGTTTGAATTCATTATTAAACTTTCGGTTTTAATGCTTTACCAGGCTGTTAAAAAAGGCCAGAGGCAAGATAATAGAATATTTGCAAGTGAAATGAGACAGCTATGGATAACAAATTGATTCACCGAAATGGTTTCCTGAAATGGCTTTTTAATAAAGAGAATAAAGAGAATAAACTTCCAATCTACTGGAAGCTAGACTGCTCTATTGGATTTGCTATTTCATATTCCGCCGAAGTGCTGTCATCTGTTCAATACGCAGCGTCAATTTAAGGCGGCTAAATCCAATTTATTGGGGGAGCCTTTGAGCAGCGTGACACGTGCTGGTCTCGCGAGAGCTGCCTGTAATGAAACCTCTGAGCACAGCCCGAGTTCCCAGCACCAGCCAAGTCACCGGAAACTTCAACCTCTCACATTACAGCCACCGGAGCTCCGAAGCGCGTCTAATCCGTCATTAGTGCGAGCACTTAGCTGCACATTGTGTAATAAAAAGTTATGGCCTCACGTTACATAGACGTGGAGATGGCGAAGCTTTACTTGCAACTTAGGACTCAATTTTTGCAACTCTCCATAGTAGTTTTTGACAAAATATTACAAGCTTCCTAGGGTTTTATTTGCGGACGGAGAAGTTAGTACTGCTTCCTCCCACAAGTCCCCTAAAACCTCCACATCCTTGTGGATGCTGTTGCGTAGCAGTGTGCGTTTGTACCGCCCTACAGTACGCACGAGGTGCCGTAGTTGCTGTCCAAAACGTTATGGAAAGCATAGAGTTCTGACTAACCTGTTGCCTTCTATAGTTGTGTCCCCAGCGCAGAAGACAGCACACAGGTCGTTGGTTCTTCTACAGCATACAAGTGAGGCTAAAATAAGTTCTGTATGATGGAAGCATAAGAAGCGACACACGAGATTTTTAATTGTCAGGGATGCCATTTATTAAATAAATAATAAAAAATGAGCAACTATTGTTAATATGATACTGCCTATGCTGCCCATAGCTCATGTTGAGACCTCGACTGTTATCACTATTACAAAAAGCTTTATTCATGACCGGCGCGGTTCGGCGCGTATAGTGGTCAGCTCGAGACTGAAACTGCGGCGCGTTGCGAGAGGGCACCTGACGCTCTATTTCGCGCCAAAACAGGGCCGTCGCGCGCCTTCTGCAAAATTGCTCTTCTCTTGTTACAGTAAGAGAAGGCACGTTAAACTTTTTAAACTGTCAAAATCTAGACTGTCCTTGAGCGATATTTATTACAAATTGTCAGCTTTGAATAATTAATATTTAGTATATAATAAACAAAATTAATTTCAAAAGAAATCACGTGACGTGAAAAGCAGCAGCCAATGCGAGGAGAGCACCAGTAACATAGGCGGGCTTTCCCACGGGAACCAGCACCTACTGTGCCATATGCTACTGCTCCCCATCCCACATTTCAACATATGCTGCACTGCTGTCTTTCTTCCGCATTTAAGACATGTACGATGTTAGCAAAGAAACGGCCAGCGGCCAGAAATATGAAGTGGCCATAGGCCAGGAATATCACAATATGGCCGTCGGCCGTCCGCTACAGCGACTAAAAAAACCGAGACTGTTTCTTACGCCGGCCAATAAAACTGGCCATACCTGAGATTCCAAGACCAGTTATTTGAAAGATTTGATAACACTGCAAGATGCAGAAGTGTCTGCAGGAAGAGTTGTCGCCTTCTCGATCAGTGTGAACACGTTGTCTTGTGGTAAACGTCTTGCACCCTGACAGCAAAATCACTAATTGGAATCCTTACACTCCTATATCGTTTAAACAGCGTTTCCGCTACTTTCTTACGTCATTAGACCGATGGAACCTCAAATGTAACAGTCTTCATTTTTGAAATAATTCCAAAGAAGTGCTCGTGGGTGTGTTCAAATGTTTGTAAATCTATCGGACCAAACTGCGTGGTCATCAGTCCGTAGCTTACAAACTACTTAAACCTAGGTAAACTAACCTAAGGACAACACACACACACCCATGCCCCAGGGAGGACTCGAACCTCCACGGCGAGCAACCGCGCACTCCGCAGCGAGACGCTTTAGACCGCTCGGCTACTCCACCGCGGCGCTCGTGGGTGTGTCTAGATAGAACTGTTTACGTTAGGGAGTCTCCTCGCCCGGCTGCCTGCGACATACAACCAGAAGGAAGGAAGTTGTTGTTGTTGTTTTGAGGGGACTAAACGTTCAAATGCTCCGTTCAAATGTTTGTTTAGCCTATGGGACTTGACTTCGTGGTCATCAGTCCCTAAACTTACAAACTACTTATGAACAACCTTATAGTAAAGACAGCACAAACATCCATGCCCGAGGGGGATCCGCTCGGCCACTCCGCCGCGGCGGGGGGGGGGGGGGGGGGGGGGGACTAAACATCTAGGTCATCAGTCCCAATGAAGGAAGGGAGATTAGTGTTTAACGCTCCGTCGAAAGCGTGGTCATTAGAGGCGGAGCTTACGCTGGGGTCGTTTTGGTAAGGATGGCAAAGGAAATCAGCCGTGCCTTTTGAAAGGAACCACCCCGGCATTTGCTTGGAGTGATTTGGTGAAACCACGGAAAACATATATCTTGATGGCCGGAGCTGGATTTGACACACAACCAGCAGCCTCGTGACGAATTGTGGTGCCTTTAGTTAACCTTTTGGTAGAAGTTAATGTGCCGCGGTGGAGTAGCCGAGCGGTCTAAAGCACCTCGCTGCGGAGCGCGCGGTTGCTCGCCGTGGAGGTTCGAGTCCTCCCTGTGGCATGGGTGTGTGTGTGTTTGTCCGTAGGTTAGTTTACTTAGGTTTACGTAGTTTGAAAGCTACGGACTGATGACCACGCAGTTTGGTCTGATAGATTTACAGACATTTGAACTTTTTTTGAGAAGTTAATGAATGATCACGAACAAAATAAGTATAATCAGTTACTACTTCGCATTTTCGGGATTCTGCCGACGTTAGCTACATTTGTTAACAAGCTCTATTATTTTGTGACAAATAAAAAATTATACCAGACCTGGACACGAACCCGATCTCCCAGTTTTCGTGAGCCGTCACCCTAAACTTTCGGCCACTAGAGCAACCAAACTTCCATACACCACACTTTTCTACTTCCCATAGTCCTCACAAATTATTTAGTGTCGTTTCGCGACCGGGAGAGAAACTTCTGTACTGTCATTGTTCGCAAAATGTGAATTAATAATTGATTATTAATATATGGCTGCTGACCAACAGGAGTGTCTGTTTCTTTGGAACATACGTTTCATAGTAATTTAAGCGCCAAGAGAGGTCAGTGGTGGTATAGAAGGGCCTTTTCCCGTCGCAGGACTCGCACAAGAGTGTTTGCGAGTTCTAGACAAAATTTCTAGTCGGTGCGAAGAATGGCAGCTAGCTCTCAATGTAGAAAAGTGTAAGGTAATGCGCATGAGTAGAAAAAACAATCCCATAATGTTCGAATACAGCATTAGTAGGGAGCTTCTTGATGCTGTCGCGTCGTTCAAATATCAACGCGTAACACTGCAGAGCGATATGAAATGGAACGAGCATGTAAGGACAGTTGTGAGTAAGACGGACAGCCGACTTCGGTTTATTGGGAGAATTTTGGGAAGATGTACTTCACCTCTAAAGGAGACCGCGTATAAAACGCTTGTACAACCACGTCTTGAGTATTGCTCAAGTGTTTGGGACCCGCAGCAGATCAGTTTAAAGGAAGACATAGAGGCGGTTCAGAGACGAGCAGCTAGATTTGTTACCGGTAGGTTCGACCAATGCGCGAGTGTCACGGAAATGCTCCGGCAACTCAATTGGGGATCGCTGGAGGAAAGACGACGTTCTTTTCGTGAATTTCTGTTAAGTAAATTTAGTGGGCCGGAATTTGAAGCTGAGTGTAGTACGATCTTTCTGCCGCCTACTTATATTTCGCGTAGTGATCACAAAGACAAGATAAGAGAAATTAGGGCTCGTACGGAGGCATATAGGCATTCTTTTTTTCCTCGTTCAATTTGGGAGTGGAATAGGAAAGGAAATGCCTAGTAGTGGTACAGTGTACCCTCCGCCACGCACCTTACGGTGAATTGCGGATTATGTATGTAGATGTAGGTGTAGATGTAGGGCAAGTAGACAAGCCTGGGTCTGGAAGGAAGCGTGCTCAGGTTGCCACAAGGTTAAGGCGACCACTCGCGAAAAGAGGGGCATTCGGTTTCGAAGTTAGCGTTCTGGTTCGGTACATATATTCATTTGTCACATATTAAGAGACCACATTTTAGAAATAAAGTTAACATTTGCGAAATGCGAGTTTTATGTCTGCATACCATCGTGTTTCATATTGAAAGACATATACTCGCGCAAAGACCTGATGAACATCATATTTTGCATTCGGCAGCTCAAAACGTGTTTTCTACATTACGAATTCCTTGGTAGGCGTGTGCCCATCGAAGATGGAATGTGTTGCCGCAGACGTCCTAATCGCACTTACACTTCTGACCACGTCATCAAATTTTTACCTTTCTTTTAGGCAACCAGGGCGGCTGACAAAGGGGATAAGAGTATCATGTAGAACAAATCGAGAATTGTACGAAAATGTTAGAAGCAGTCAGAACGAAAATGCGGTAGCTCATTAGAAACATTACTGTACGGTTCTGAAAAACGGCATTAAGAAGCCAAAAGTATGTTGTTGTTATGGTCTTCACTCTGGAGACTGGTTTGATGCAGCTCTCCACCCTACTCTATCCTGAGCAAGTCTTTTCATCTCCTCATAAGAACGGCAACCCACATCCACTTGAATCTGCTTACTATATGCGTCTCTTGGTCTCCCTCTGCGATTTTTCCCCCACACACTTCCCTCCAATGCTAAATTTACGATTCCCCGATGTCTAAGAATGTGTCCTACCAAGCGATCCCTTCTTTTAGCCAGGGTATGCCAAAAATTCCTTTTCTCACCAATTCTGTTCAGTACTTCTTCATTGGTTATGCGATCTACCCACCTAATCTTCAGCATTCTTCTGTAACACCACATTTCAAAAGCCTCTATTCTCTTCCTGTCCGCACTGCTTATCGTCCATGTTTCACTCCCGTACAAGGCAACACTCCACACAAAAGCCTTCAGAAAAGACTTCCTTAC
Organism: Locusta migratoria; assembly: GCA_026315105.1. NCBI lineage: Eukaryota > Metazoa > Arthropoda > Insecta > Orthoptera > Acrididae > Locusta > Locusta migratoria. Next base: position 73,386,441 of record CM048755.1, on the reverse strand, counting down.
ACTTAAATCAATATTCGATATTAGCAAATTTCTCTTTTTCAAAAATGCTTTTCTTCCCATTGCCATTCTGCATTTTATATCCTCTGTACTGCGACCATCACACGTTATTTTACTACCCAAGTAACAAAACTCCTCTACCACCTTCATTGTTTCGTTACCTAATCTAATTCCTTCAGCATCGCCCGATTTTCTAAGACCGCATTCCATTATTTTTGTTTTGCTCTTGTTAATGTTCATTTTATATGCTCTCTTCAACACACTGTCCATTCCATTCAACTGCTCTTCCAGGCCTTTGCTGTCTCTGACAGAATTACAATGTCATCAGCAAAACGCAATGTTTTTATTTCTTCCCCCTGTACTTTAGTCCCTATTCCAAATTTTTCCTTGCTTTCCTTCACCGCCTGCTCGATGTACAAATTGAATAACATCGGAGAAAGGCTACAACCCTGTCTTACTCCCTTCCCAACTGATGCTTCCCTTTCATGCCCTACGAGTCTAATAACTGCGGTCTGGCTTTTATACAAGTTATAAATAACTCTCCTTTCCCTATATTTTACCCCTGTTGACTTCAGAATTTGAAAGAGTGTCTTCCAGTCAACATTGTCAAATGCTTTCTCCAAATCTACAAAAGCTAAAAATGTAGGTTTGCCTTTCCTTAATCTATCTTCTAAGATAAGACGTAAAGTTAGTATTGCCTCCCGGGTTCCTATGTTCCTCCTGAATCCAAACTGATCTTCCCCGAGGTCAGCTTCTACCAGCTTTTCCATTCTCCTGTAGATAATTCGTGTTAAAATTTTGCACCCGTGACTTATCAAACTGACGGTTCTGTAATTTTCACACCTGTCTGCGCCTGATTTCTTTGGAATGGGGATAATTACATTTTTCTTAAAGTCTGTGGGCATTTCGCCTGTCTCATACATCCTACACACCAGTTCAAACAGTCTTGTCATGGCTGGCTCTCCCAGAGACTTTAGTAGCTCTGAGGGTATGTCATCTACTCCTGGGGCCTTGTTCCGACCTAGGTCTTTCAAGGCTCTGTCAAATTCATCTCTCAGTATAGCATCTCCTATTTCATCTTGATCTACGTCCTCTTCCCTTCCTACCACATTGTCTGTAAGTTCATTTCCTTTGTAGAGCTGCTCTATGTACTCTTTCCACCTTTCAGCTTTCCCTTCTTTGCTGAGAACCGGCTTCCCATCTGAGTTCTTGATATTCATAGAGTTGCTTTTCTTGTCCCCAAATGTCTCTTTTATTTTCCTGTAGGCGGTATCTACTTTTCCCCTTCTTATACATTCTTCTACAGATTTGAATTTGGCTTCTAGCCACTCCTGCTTAGCCATTTTGCATTTCCTGTCAATCTCATTTTTTAATCGTCTGTACTCCATTTTGCCTGTTTCATTTATTGCGTTTTTATATTTTCTCCTTTCATCAATTAAATCTAGTATTTCCTGTGATATCCAAGGATTTTTTGTAGGTCTTGACTTCCTACCTATTTTGTCCTCTGCTGCCTTCACTATTTCATCTCTCAATGCTACCCATTCCTCTTCTACTGTTTTATTTCCCCCTGTTTCTGTCAATTGTTGCCTAAATCTCCCTCTGAAATTTTCCACAACTTCACTTTCCTTCAATTTATCTAAGTCCCATCTCCTTATTTTCCTACCTTTCTGCAATATTTTCAATTTCAGCCTACAGTTCATGACTAACAAGTTATGGTCAGAGTCTATATCTGCCCCTGGGTACGTCTTGCAGTTTAAAACCTGGTTCCGGAATCTATGTCTTACCATTATAAAATCTATCTGATACCTTCCGGTGTCTCCTGGTCTCTTCCACGTATACAACCTTATTTTGTGATTCTTAAACCACGTGTTTGTTACGATTAAATCATGTTCCGTGCCAAATTCTACCAGGCGACTTCCTCTTTCATTCCTTCTGCCCAGTCCATATTCACCTACTATTTTCCTTCTCTTCCTTTTCCTACTACTGAATTCCAGTCTCCCATCACAATTAAGTTTTCCTCTCCCCTAACTGTCTGAATAATTTCCTTTAGCTCCTCATATATTTCTTCGATCTCCTCATCATCGGCAGAGCTAGTTGGCATATAAACCTGTACTACTTTTGTCGGTGTTGGCTTCGTATCAATCTTGACAATGATAATGCGATCACTGTGCTGTTCATAGTAGTTTACCCGCATTCCTATTTTCTTATTCAAATCAGTCCTACTCCTGTGATTCCCCCAACTGATTTTGTATTTATAATCCTGTACTCACCTGACCAGAAATCCTGTTCATCCTGCCACCGAACTTCACTAATCCCCACTATATCTAACTTCAACCTATCCATTCCCCTTTTTAAATTTTCTAATTTTCCTACCCGATTAAGGGATCTAACATTCCACGCTCCGATCCGTAGAATGCCAGTATTGTCTTTCCTGATGACAACATCCTCCTGAGTTGTCCCCGCCCGGAGATCCGAATGGGGGACTATTTTACCTCCGGAATATTTTACCCGAGAGGATGCCATCATCATATTTCCATACAGTAGAGCTGCATGTCCTCGGGAAAAGTAACGGCTGTAGTTTCCCCTTGCTTTCAGCCGTTCGCAGTAGCTGTGTGGCAAAGCCACATTAGCTGATGTTACAAGGACAGCTCAGTCAATCATCCAGACTGTTGCCTCTGTAACTACTGAAAAGGCTGCTGCACCTCTTCAGGAACCACACGTTTGTCTGGCCTCTCCACAGATACCCCTCCGCTGTGGTTGCACCTACGGTACGGCTATCTGTATCGTTGAGGCACGCAAGCCACCCCACCTCGGCAATGTCTGTGGTTCATGGGGGTAGGCCAAAAGTATATGCTATGCAAAAAGAATAGCAACTGCTGCTGCTGACCAGACACTTCCTTCACGACTAACCAGATGGTTTTAATTTTATCCTGAGAGTTTGCCAAAAGTATATGCTATGCAAAAAGAATAGCAAACTCTCAGGATAAAATTGAAACCATCTGGTTAGTCGTGAAGGAAGTGTCTGGTCAGCAGCAGCAGCAGCTAGAGGATATAATGTCAATGCGTAGTAGAAATGTTTCTGTTATTGACAAGTTAGATATATGTGCAGTATTCAATAATCACTTTCTGAATATAGCAGGTGAACTAAGCAGAACCCTAGTTTCTACAGGTAATCGTACAACATTGTTAGAAAATAGCTTTCCGAGGCTGTTATCTAAAATGGTCCTCCATGATACTTCCATAGGGGAGATTGAGTCACTAATAAAATTACTAAAGACTAAGGACTCTTGTGGATATGATGGGGTATCTAGCAGAATTCTAAATTACTGTTCTCCAAATGTTAGCCCAGTACTAAGCCATATTTGTAATTTTTCCATTCAGAATGGTCAGTTTACTGACAGATTAAAGTACTCAGTAGTGAAACCACTTTATAAAATAGGAGAAAGGGGTAATATAGGCAACTATAGACCTATTTCTATAAAGTTATTGAAAACGCTGTATATTCAAGATTAACTAGAGGACCCGTGTCAATACTTCGCACCGTTATTGGAATGACAAAAATGTTCACGAATATCTTTCGTCAGAATCAATCAATCCATGTGTTTAAAATCGCAAATGAAACAGCTTGATCCCCTGAGTGTTGTCAAAAAGAACTGTGTACCTTAATTAGAACCGAAGACATAGTAAAACACCCCGATTAAAACATTCAGTGGAATGACTATACTCTATAGGATACCGCGTTTGAATAAAAGTAAGGGACAGAGAGACTTAAGATAATTCTGATACTTGATGACAAATCTGCGGATGAATACCTTTCATTAAAAGCAAAAATGAAGGAATCGGACAGGTAGTTGAGTCTAGCAGACTGACTATAGTTTTCGTAAATTCTTTTAATATATAAGATTTATCATTTCAGTTCACATAATTTGTTGCCAAACGTACAGTTTGGTTTTAGAAGTGGTTTAACGACTGATAATGCTATATTTGCGTTTCTCTGTGAGGCACTTGATGGGTCAAATAAAAGGCTAAGGACATTAGGCGTCTTCTTTGATTTTACAAAGCGGTTGATTGTGTTGATCACAAAACATAGTTGCGGATGTTGAAACATTATGGAATACGAGGAGTAGCTCACAACTGGTTCACCTCTTAATTTAATAACAGACAGCAGAATGTAATTCTCCGCAGTGTTGAAAATGGCTATGACGTACAATCACAATGGGGCACAGTTAAGTGTGGGGTGTCCCAGGGGTCTGTTTTCGGGCCACTGCTGTTTCTTATTTATATGAGTGATATGCCTTCGAGTACAACAGGTGATTGTAAAATATATTTGTTTGCTTATGATACCAGCTTGGTAGTGAAGGATGTTGTTTTGTAATATTGACACAGTATCAAATAATGCACTTCAAGAGAAGTTCATGGCTTGTAGAAAACAAATTGATGTTAAATCACAGTAAAACACAGTTTTTACAATTTATAACACATAATTTAACGAAAAATGACATTTTGATTACACATAATGGTCATGTGATAAGTGAGACTGAACAATTCAAATTTCTAGGTGTTCAGATAGACAGTAATCTGTCATGGAAAGCCCATGTTCAGGATCTTGTTCCAAAAATAAATTCTTCTTTATTTATCATTAGAACAATATTTGAAATAAGTGTTTTTTCAATACGAAAAGTAGTCTACTACGCTTACTTTCATTCACTTATGACGTACGCCGTTATTTTTGGGATAACTCGACTGATTCAATAATGTTTTTTTGGCTCAGAAACGGGCCGTTCGAGCAATATGTGGTGTAAGTTCACGAACGTCATGTCGACCCCTTTTCAGTAGCCTGAGAATTCTGACACGCGTCACAATACGTATTTTCTTTAGTGTTTGTTGTTAGTAATATCAGCTTATTCCCACGAGTTAGCACTTTCACTCGGTGAATACCAAACAGAAGTCGAATCTACATTTGCATCACACCATCTTGACACTTTTTCAATAAGGTGTGCAGTATTCTGCAGCATCTATTTTCAATAAGCTGCCACAAGGACGAAAGACTCTTAGTAGTAACCCACGCGCTTTCGGATCTAAATTTAAGAGTTTCTTCATGGCTCACTCCTTTTATTCTGTCGAGGAACTCTTGGAAAAGTTAAGCAATTAAGCTAATCCTTTTTTTCCCGTTATTGATTCTTTTCACTGTGATTTTTTAAGAACGTAACATAAATGTATCATAATTGGTCACCAATAACATCATTATGGGAATCCTCGCCGGCCACTGTGGCCGAGGGGACTAAGGCGCTCCAGCCACGGTCTGCGCGGCCACTACGGTCGGGGGTTCGAATCCCCCCTCGGGCATGGATATTTGTGCCGTCCTAGTTTGTAAGTAGTTCATAAGTAGTTTGTACGTTTAGGGACTGATGACCCCGTAGTTAAGTCCCATAGACTATACGAACATTTTGGAATCCTCACTGGCTGAGCCAAACAGAAGTCGCACTGCCGTGTTTTACGGCACACTTTAGGTCTTCCTGTAGTTTTATGAGTTTTTGCAAACATTTAGGACAAAAATAATAAATATATAAAAAATAAAACAGTATGGACGATACGGTTACGACTCTACTATTGTCATAATATCTATGTTCTCAATACGTAATATTCTCTTTGACGTATTTTAACAAACAGCCAAAATTATTTGGTAGTTGAGTTTAGCTTTGACAAAAACACTCTGTTTTTGGAACGTCTACATCTTTAGACTATTGTTAAAACAGCTCTCCCATATTTTCATTATCTTTCAAAAAAAATTTCAAATGTTTGTAAATCTATCGGACCAAACTGCGTGGTCATCAGTCCGTAGCTTACAAACTACCTAAACCGAGGTAAACTAACCTAAGGACAACACACACACCCATGCCCCAGGGAGGACTCGAACCTCCACGGCGAGCAACCGCGCGCTCCGCAGCGAGATGCTTTAGACCGCTCGGCTACTCCATCGCGGCTTCCTTGTCTTTTTTGTTATAATACTGTTACCTGTCTTACCGTGATAGTTTGACCTCTTTTTGAAGTTTATTTTCTTTGCTTGTACTGGTTCACGTAAAATCGAAGTGACAGTGTAAAACTGCAGTTATTTTTGCAAATATATCTTTGAAACGGTGCGAGTTATGTAAATAACAAAAGAAAGCAAAGTTGCATCGAATTTTCTCCTCTACAAATACGCTTATTCAATGCGCTTAAGGCGTTATTTGTAATTAAATTTCCCGCTGTCAAAAGGCCACAATAAACGGTCTATTTGTAGTGTTACTAACCTATTTTTGCTCCGAAACGTTTCAAAAACAGTGGTTGCTGACGACCAACAATAAGTGTGTAAAATTTGGTACCGATCAGTTGACGGCGCAACCTAAAAAGTGTGAACATGTTACAGAGAGACTGTGTAAAATCGACGATATTTTTACAAATATCCCTGAAACTGTGCGAGAAGTGAAAAAAACATAAGAGAGCAAAGGTGTAAAGAATTTCCTCCTCTACAAATGCGCTTATTCAATGTTAGTATCAGATGAACGGCTAAGCCGTTATTTTCGTTTAAATTTCTATCTGTCAAACGGCGATCGCAAAGGCCCACTTTTAGTGTTGCTATCGTAACCTATAGTGGGCCAATACAGTAGTAGTCACCCCCTCCATCTTTGTTATTTTTAATTAAAGCGTGCAGTATTCCAACCCCGACTTTCGATTCTTGGTTAATGACTGAAATTGTTGCACGAGGGTTAAATAAAGGAAGTTCATCACCTACGTTAGTTATCAAGACTTTCTGATTGTGGAAAATCACTCACAGCAGAACAGTCTAAAAATGTTTCAAATGTTTGTAAATCTATGGGACTTAACTGCTTGGTTATTATTATGTAAATATATAAATATTGAAGTTAAGGTAAATCAGTCAACAATCCGAAGATTGATTTGAACACCACAGTGCTTTACTAGGCATGGTCCTGTTTGGAGGTGGTATGCCGTTGCCTTCCTTCGACCTTCGAACTGACTTACCCAGCCAGTTATAGGGGGACCTACAGTTTAACGTGGGTTCCGAACCACCGTGCTACTCGGTATTTTTCACATGAGCGATACTGACAGAGGTGAAAGAAGTGGAAAGTGACAGGATAAAAATCCTAGGATCTGACGGGGATCGAACCCGCGACCTTTAGATTTGTAGTCTGGCACTCTACCACTGTGCAACCGAGGCGAAGTTATTTCTATGAATTACTTATAAAGGTACCTAAACTTTCTTGGAGTAATGCTAGACCCCCCACACGTGACTGTACGTTACCAAAAACAGTGTGTGTATTTAAAGGTTAACGTTTGTATGTTGCATGGTGGAAGGTATTTTACCTGCGAACCTCGACAAAATGTATAGTTATATATGATCTTGATTTTACACACTTCAAAACAAGAGGACGGTCACTGCCTGCATCAACTTTTGTATTGTCTATGGCGGATGGTACGTGACCATTCACGATTAAAGTAAAAAACTGTTTCACTGTTCACCATCATAGTTAGAAGATGTAGATAAGTTTTCATAGGCAGAGGCAGTAGAAGATGACAAAGAGAGCAGTAGTTGAATTGTGAGAGGAGACGAGATGGAGTGAGAAATGGGAGGGGACTATGAAAAGAAAGAGCGGAGAGGAGGAGAGGGACTCAAGAAAGGTACGTACTGAATACTAAATACCCGGGAAACGCCGTGTTTTCAGCTGGCATTTTTATGTGAATACCATTAGAAAAGCAAACGAATGCATGGTTTCACATTTTATGAGAGAAAGAAAGAAGGAAAAGGACGGAAGAACGAAAATAAAGGCTAGGAATGTTTCAGTTGTACTACGACATTGAAATAACTCACTGGGGACGGAGAAACACTTTAGGTGTTTCGGGATGCGAATTAGTGTTCAAATGTTCAAATGTTTGTTAAGCTTATGGGACTTAACTACGGGGTCATCAGTCCCTAAACTTACTAACTACTTATCAACTACTTACGAACTAGGACGGCACAAATATCCATGCCCAAGGGGGGATACGAACCCCCGACCGTAGTGGCTGTGCAGACCGTGACTGGAGCGCCTCAGTCCCCTCGGCGAATTAGAGTCTCCAGCTTCGAACCAGCGATCGCCTAAACTTTTTTTTCCTCCCAAAAGAACGGCAACCACACCAATAAATATAAATCGTTCACGTTGCTAAATAACTTACGATTTGGTGATACATTTGTGGCCAATCTCGTAGATCTAATCATTTTTTAACTCTGCGACATGTTAACTGATCATGGATCAGAGGGTGTATTCTAATTACATGGCTTCTACTTGTAATTTCTGTCTGGTTTCTAATGAGTTTATGGCGCGCCTGCATTCAGCGAATGTAATTCTTCACCTGTCGGTAAAAGTATACGTCGCAGGGCTAACAGAACAGCGTACATTCTGGCGTAATTAGTATTCGTGAACACTTGGGAAGTTCTATCTCACCGATTAAAAAAAAACCGTCGTATAACGAGAGATCGGTTTGTCCACCCCACGAGTCACTAATACACATAAATGGTTTAATTCTAGTGTTCTGCTCTGCGCAGCGACAGAACAGGCAGATAGTAGACTATTCCATTAATAGTAGTTAAAGTTTTTGTGTCCCAACTTCGTCGCCGCTTTTGTGTCCCAGCCTCGTCGTAGGTGTCGGTGGCCGAGTGGAATGAGCCCGACACAGGAACAAAAATAGCACGCTGGTGCAGGTACGGAGGGGAGCAGCCAGAAACTATAAACACTCGAGTAAATTAGAAAGAGATATATATTGCACAGAATGTAACAATACTTAACTTTTACATAGTACTGCAGAATGTTGATACTTAGTTGTTAGAGGCCTGCCTAGTGCCTGTACGATAGCAAAGTCTTCACTGGTGCCTATCGGATTACGAAGGTCATAACTGGTTGCTATCTCAGACCCAAGTGGCAAGTCACTTGATCGTCACGAGATCGTCACGATCTCGTTCAGTGGTGGCCACGAGCGGAGTTGTCGCAGAGGGCGCTCGTGGCTGTCGTCGTGAGAACGCCGCGCCGTGCGTGCATGGCGGCGCGCGGCGAAAGTAAGTGGCGCGCACTTTGTACTTGTGCGACACCACAAAAGTGATTAGTCGTATAAAGATGTCTGTAGCAGGATCCTTTCAAAGCGAAGCTATGGGAAGGGAAATGACTGACGATGATCCAGAAATCTTTCTAAGTGCTCGTCCAGTAACGAAAAAAGGTATTACTAATGCAGTACACTATTGTGTTGGACGACATGAAAAACTGAGTGTCATCAACAGAACGCGGGCGACAGTGACATCCTACTGCAACAAAATTATGGCTCAAAATATGGCCAAGGAATTCATCAACCTTATAAACGAAATATTGACCGTTACGGAAATATGCGATGAGGATACTACTTATGGAGCAACAGACGAAAACAACGAAACAGAAGATGAGTCTTCCTGACTCACAAGAAAGAAACAATGATGAGTCTGTAAGAAATTTCGTTCCTTAGAAGCAGAAGGTAGTTTCGAAACGAAATACTTGAACTTTTATCATTAAAAATCGTCATATAATTTACAAAAGTGATGTTCTTATTCGTGTCAAAAACAGCAAAAAATGTTCAAATGCTTATAAATTTGTAGGAGAAAACTGCCGAGGTCATCTGTCCCTAGATATACAAACTTCTTAAACTAAGTTAAACTAACCTACGGACAACACGCACGCCAATGCCCGAGGAAGGACTCGATCCTCCTACGCGAGGGGCCGCACGATCCGAAACGTGGCGCTCTAGACCACTTGGCTATTCTCACGCGGCTCAGAAACATCAAAACACGAAATGAAGAAAAAGTAAAAGATGTAATGAGAGGATAATGCACCTTATTAGACCAAAAATAAGATACGTCCGAAGCTTTCGGCTGTGCTCACATTAAGTCATCGAAGTACAGGGCGATGGACAGAGTCGTCAATTATACATATGGGCGATCGTTTACAGTTGTAGAGGCTGGAATCATTTTGATAACATCATTGTTTAGGTTTATTTTTGACCTTGCTATGCCACACGTAGTCGGTTCAAAGACTTCCACTCTGTCCGGCTTTTGTTGTACCCACAGTTAAGCCATCGGAGGGTTCTATCCACGGGTGTGTTAGCTGGTTCTTCTAGCATTCTACTGTTGTTCCGTAGTCGCTTTGGCTCTGCTTCTAGATTTAAGCCTCTCTGTCGCGGGCTCCGGAGTGGCTGCCATCTGGACATTACGGATTTCGGCTGTCTTTGTAGACTGTCCTCGTCGATTTGCTGCAGATGTAATCCCGGCCACATGATAAACTTTATTTACAGGGCTGTGGGGGAGTGGCCGAGCATTCTAGGCGCCTCGCTGCGGAGCGCGCGGTTGCTCGCCGTCGGAGGTTCGAGTCCTCCCTCGTACATAAGTTACTTTAAATCAGTTTAACTAGTTTGTAAGCCTAGGGACTGATGACCAACTTTAGGTCCCTTAGATTTACAAAAATTTTATTTTTTATTTACAAGGGTTGGTTGTAAATAGCCTATAAAGATTTCGGCAGATTCATTAGGAACAACTCGTTTTGTTTGGCGTGTGGAGACCTACACCAGATTGGGCTAGTGTGTTCACCATTGGAGTAGCTTAGAGCCAAGGCTGACGTTTTTGCTCTTATACCCCAGTTCGAGCCCGTCGTGCACTATACTACGAAACTGCATCATTGTTTTACTCGGTCTTGCTGCCATAATCAAGAATGACATCAGAGTGGACTCTCTGGTGCGTTTATCAATTTGATTATCTACTAATAGATCCTCATTTCCGTCTCTTCGTTTGAATATTACCGTCATCAGCAACTTGTGCGTATGAACTGTCAACGTGTTTCCACGATAATTCACTACTTGCTAACCGACATTATTTGTCACTGCAATCTTCATAATTGTGTTGGCGATATTCTTTCGACTGACTGATAGTATGTCAGGCATTCCATGGGTGACGGGCGGGACATTCAGTCGCAGAGAAGTCAAAATAAAATGTTTATTTTTATATTATTCTGTGGTTTCTCTCTGGAATCCAAACATTCATTATTTGGTAAAGAATACTAATGGGAAATTTTGCTAGTCCATCATTATTTTTGTCTGCAATATGGAAAAATAATGGTGTGATGGACAGGACAAAAAATGAGCCTCAAGTGTTGCACCTTGCAAAACATTGCAATATTTCTGTCATTCATGTATACATATGAAACTATAAGTAACATGTACGTGAACTTTAAACTCCAAAATTTAACATATGCTATGTACAATATAGGACCATTAATAAATTTGAATTTCTGAAACAATAAATGTTACGTGACGGACGGGACAGGTATTGTGACGGACGGGACTTGTCCAATGACCTGACTTCCAAAATTATATTTTACACCTTTGAGGGAGATAACACTAAACAAAATGGTGGTAGTAACACAAATAATGCTTAAATGATAGAAAGGTGTCTTAAAAACAAGCAAAATAATGAACTGTTAGTCAACTATGGGGGAAAAACCACTCCTAATTTGACAACCTATTTTACTACTACCACCCATGATTGTAACATCAGAATGTTTCTATCCTGTACAGGTAACTTCAGTACCTTAAGATTTTTGTAAAAGTACTCATAACCATGACTTTCAGATTTTCAATTTTCACTCATAGGTTCAGTCACTTGTGGAATGCCTAATATTTCAATCTCATAGGTTCTACATACTAACTTTAACCCTTTCGTGGTTGTTGGGACATATACGTCCCACTAACTTCGGACCTCATTTGTACAACAAGGTGGCGAGTTGTGTAATTCTGCATAGTGCTGCCATCTGTTGGTGGCCCTTCAGAACGCGGCAAAAAAATCGAGGCACTGAAATTCTCACAGTGTAGAATACTGTGACTGTTTATATGGGCTGCCGCGTGAATTTTAGCGCCGTAACCATTGTCTGTTGTGCCTTGAATCGGTTTTCGTCGTTTTCTCGCTACCGAAAATTCCCGAAGTATGTATACTTGCTATTTTATGTTTCTTAGAAGTTTACAAACAACAATTACGCTTTCTAAAACTCATTTTACTTCAACAGTTTTTTTCAGTGAATTTACAATTAGTGGGACGGATGTGTCCCAGTGACCACTGTGTAGTCCTATAATGCCTTTATGTTGCGATATTATAGTACTCATATTTCAAAGAAAAACAGTTTTTCTGTAAATTATTAGGATAACTTAAGAAATTATTTTAAATAGTCTTAGGTAAATCGGTGCCAGAAATGATCAGTGGGACGTATGTATCCCACTTTTTTTTTTTAGGAAAAATGGAATGTGCTAAAATTTTTTGAGTGTCATATTTGTAATCCTGACCCAAATCAGACTCTGTAACAGCTGAGATAACTTAAGATATTATAAAAAATGAGTAAAAACCACGAAAGGGTTAATAATGGCTAATTTGTCATTTCTCCCAACGATTTTATAAATTGCGAGGGGATGTTATCTATTCCTTCCGTGCCGGTTTATAACGTCTACTGAAGCTTTATCGAAGACTGACTACTCCCCTTTGTCTTTCAAATTGATCCCCAGTCTTTCAGTTAGTAGATGATGTAAAAATCAATCTATAACAACCTAACATGCAATTTCTGGTCCAGATGTCTTATAAGGTGTGCAACTGAAAAAACGTATATTTCGTTAAACCCGAATACAACTGAAACTTCCTGGCAGATTAAAATTGTGTGCCGGAACCGGGACTCGAACCTGGGACCTTCGCCTTTCGCGGGCAAGCGCACTACCGACTGTGCATCCCGACACGACTCACGATGCCGCCTCACAACTTTACTTCCGCCAGTACCTCGCCTCCTACTTTCCAAACTTCACAGAAGCTCTCCTGCAAACACGCAAAACTAGCACTCCTGGAAGTTTCATATCAGCGCACACTCCGCTGCAGAGTGAAGTTTCATTCTGGAAACATCCCTTAGGCTGTGGCTAAGCCATGTCTCCACCACATCCTTTCTTCCAGGAGTGCTAGTCTTGCGTGTTTGCAGGAGAGCTTCTGTGAAGTTTGGAAAGTAGGAGGCGAGGTACTGGCGGAAGTAAAGTTGTGAGGCGGCATCGTGAGTCGTGTCGGGATAGCACAGTCAGTAGTGCGCTTGCCCGCGAAAGGCAAAGGTCCCAGGTTCGAGTCCCGGTTCCGGCACACAATTTTAATCTGCCAGGAAGTTTCATATCAGCGCACACTCCGCTGCAGAGTGAAGTTTCGTTCTGCCGAATACAACTGGTTTAACGTCTGGTCTGTTTCCGCTCTAAAACCAGTGACCACCTCTTCCCTGTTGCTCTTTCAGCTCCACGTGGCTGCTTAATGAATAATTGATTCCTCCTCCGTCGACTCGAGCACAGTGCCTTCATCACGCGTCACCCCGTCGCTCCCGCATTGTGTAGAATGGTTTAAGAATCACTCCCCGCTTATGAGGGTGCTGGAGTGCTTCCTCTCGCCACTCCTCCCACACTCTCCAGGTCACTTGACCTCAATACTGTTGAGCACATCTGCGATGCCATCGAGCGAGATGTGAGCACTTTGGACCCCCCTTCCCCCCTCTAACGTATTATAACGCACCGGCGGCTACATGGCAGTGGAGTTTTAGTAATTTTAGAGTCCCACACAGTGACCCGGTAACACAGTATCTACTTGAAGGGATGCCAGCTATGTCTACCCTACATAGCACTACATAATTAGTTCTCCACGTGAGCGTTACATGCGGACACACACGCTTACAACAAATGTCAATGTTAACAAACGTTCCTTCAACACCGTGTTGTGTGCCTCCTCCTGCCTCCTCTTTCCACAACTGTTCAGGATTTCTTACGTCATGTCGAAATATTAAATCCCGTCGGATGTCTCCCCTCGCCGCGCGGGAGTAGCCGAGCGGTCTGGAGCGCCACGTTGCGGAGCGCGCGGCCTCCCGCGTCGGGGATTCAAATCCTCCCTCGGACATGGATATTGGTGTTGTCTTTAGCATAAGTTAGTTCATAAGCAGTTTCTAAGTCTAGGGACTGATGACCCAGCAGTTAAGCTTAACAAACGTTTGATTTTGTCTCCTCTCCTCAGACCGCAGACTCTTCCAGTGCGTGTTGCTGGAAAATTTGACACTACAGGAAAATGTCGCTGCCTACTTGAAATGAAAACGGCTCTTTAAATAACTGTCCTTATTGCTATTCGCGTGGCATGAAATATCGTGTAGCCAGATGCACATATAAAAGCAAATATATCCCGGTAATAAAGGAAGTATCCTAATGATCACCTTCTCTAATTAATTATTCTGAATATTAACTGCAGTCGTCCAGCACGCACCTCTCAAGTGTCAGCATATTTTCAGTTGTAAGTGAAACCGGCTTCTCTCTAGAAGCTACATATTTTGACTTTTCAGTGCGCTTTCCCTTCAGTTCATTAAAGTTATTGTGTGCTCGCGTTTTTATTTGATTCATATTCGCGTTAAAAATCTGGTTATTGTATTATTCCGTCGTGTGAATCGAGTCGCGACAGTCGTCTGTCTTTATTTTCTGATTAGAAGCGACACATAGTATTTTGAATTTCGTCTGCGCGTTCTCGTTTCACTTTGTAAATTTATACTGTGCTCTCGTGCATATTAGACTCAGATCCGCTTTTTAACAAACAGTGTAGTCTTCCTTTGAACGCATCGCGACTGTAGTTTTTGTTTTTGTCGGTACTGTAATCATGAATAGGGTCTGTGACTGCTGTGTGCGGATGCAGTCTGAGCTGGTGACACTTCGCTCCCAGTTTCAAGCTGTGTTAACATCGGTTGCACAGTTGGAAGTTGAGATCGAGGGGCGTCGTTGTCGTTGGCCGGTAGTGGGGACCGAACGGACTCCCGTCGTCTCCACCGATCGGCCTGCGGCAGCGACATGCCCTGATACTGCTAGCAGTGAGGCAGACATCCCACCCGTGTTTGCGGGGGAGGTTGCACCAGTGCGTGGCAGGAGGCGCAAGACATTCCGGGAGACCGATCGTGAGGCCTCCCCGGTTCGTTTTGCCAACAGGTTTGAGGCGCTATCTGCTCAGGGCAACGTTCCTGAGGCGGATGGTGTCTCTTATCCTGTGGTCACCACCCAGCCTGCGAGATCCGGGCTTTCACAGAGGGTGGGTTTGCTTGTAGTTGGGAGCTCGACCGTTCCTCTCTGACAAGAAATCCCCTATCCAATCGCAAATTTGGGGCGATATACCATAACCACGCAATTTGATTAAAAGCCGTTTGTGAGGTACGGTGTCAAAAGCTTTCTGGAAATCAAGAAATACGGAATCGATTTGCGAACCCTTCTCGATAGCATCCATCACTTCGTGTGAATAAAGAGCTAGTTGTGTTTCGCATGAACGATATTTTCTAAATCCATGTTGACCTTGGGCCAATAGATCGTTCTGTTCGAGATAATACATAATATTTGAATACAGGATATGTTCCAAAACACTGCTGCAAATTGACGTCAATGAAATAGGCCTGTAGTTTAGTGGGTTACTCCTACTGCCTTTTTTGAATATAGGTGTGACCTGTGCAACTTTCCAATCTTTTGGTACAGATCCTTCTTTGAGAGAGCGGTTGTATATGGCTGTTAAGTAATGGGCTATCACTTCACCATAGTCAGATAGAAATCTAATGGGTATACAATCCGGACCAGAAGACTTGTTCTTGTTACGTGATTTTAGTTGCTTCACTACTCCGATGATATCTACTTCTGTGTTTTGCCCCTTGTATATTTAACATAGGACCAAAAATCTCTTTGCGTTTCCAGTCAAATTTCGAGAAAGAGTTTCGTTGTGATAAGTATTGTAGGCATCTCGCATTGAAATCCTCGCTAAATTTCGAGCTTCTAAGTACGATCGCCAATCCTGGGGTTTTTGTGTTCGTTTAAATTTAGTATGCCTTTTCCTTTGCTTTTGCAACAGTGTACTGACCTGTTTGTGTACCAAGGGGGATCGCCTCCTTCTTTTATTAATTTATTTGGTATAAAACTGTCAATTGCTGTCGATACCACTTCTCTGAATTTGAGCCACATCTGGTCTACACCTAAGTTTAGTGATAGAAACGAGTGGAAGCTGTCTTTCAAGAAGCAATTTATTTCGTTTCTATCTGCTTTCCTGAACAAATATACTTTTCGTTTATTTTTGTTAACTTTGGGACTTAAGATATTCAATTTCGCTACGACAGCTCGTATACGTTTTGATGCTCGTTATGAGCTCAGGATTATTTGTTCCGAAGAGATCAAGTGTGTTTTCACATCCATTTACAATTCTAGTTGGCACATGAACTAATTGTTCGAAGTAATTCTCAGAGAATGCGTTAAGTACAAATTCGCACGATGTTTTATGCCTACCTCCTGATTCGAAAATATAATTTCGCCAACAGATCGAGGGTAAATTAAAATCACCGCCTACTATTATCGTGTGAGTCGGGTACGTTTTTGTAATTAGACTCAGGTTTTCTTTGAACCTTTCTGCTATTGTATCGTCAGAGATGGGAGGCCGGTAAAAGGAACCAATTATTAACTTCTTACGATTTTCGGGTACAACCTCTACCCATAATAGCTTGCAGGCACTATCAACTTCAACTTCGCTACACGAAATACTACTTTTGACGGCGACAAACACGCCTCCACCTATTTTGTTTAATCTATCCTTTCTGAAAACAGTTAGATCTTTTGCAAATACTTCTTCTGAACTTATTTCCGGCTTGAGCCAACTTTCACTGCCTATAATTATGTGTGTTTCGGTGCTTTCTATTAACGCTTGGAGTTCTGGTACTTTCCCGACACTGCTACGACAATTTACAACTGTTATACCGATAGTTCCCGATTCTAGATTTCTCCTGTGATCCACCTGAACCCTTTGAGATTGCCCATTTTGCTTTTCCCCGAAGCCCTTCATCCTAAAAAACCGCCCAGTCCACGCCACACAGCTCCCGCTACCCGCGTAGCCGCTTCCTGCATATAGTGAACTCCTGACCTATTCAGCGGAACCCGGAAACCCACCACCCGATGGCGCATGTCAAGGAATCTGCAGCCTACACGGTTGCAGAACCGTCTGAGTCTCTGATTCAGACCCTCCAATCGGCTCTGTACCAGAGGTCCACAGTCGGTCCTGTCAACTATGCTGCAGATGGTGAGCTCTGCTTTCATCTTGCAAGCAAGACTGGCAGTCTTTACCACTTCAGACAGCCGCTCAAAACCTGAGAGGATTTCTTCAGATCCAAAGCGACACACATCATTGGTATCGTCGTGAGCCGCCAGATGCAGTTGGCTGCACCCCGTACCCTTCATTGCATCCGGAAGGACTCGTTCCACATCTGGAATGACTCCACCCGGTATGCACACGGAGTGCACTTTGGCCTTGGCAGGAGGTGGACTTCTGTCTCTTAGTGGGAAAGAACAACAACAACTGTCAGTTGTTGACAGTTGTTGTTGTTCTTTCCCACTAAGAGACAGAAGTCCACGAATCCAGTTTTCGTATCCCTACTTTTGGATATTATGCTCCGATGTAGGGACCTGAAGATGGCATAATGGAATGCCGAAACTGGTTGTGATACAATAAATATTTTATTATACATACGGCTGTTGGTATTTCAGTTCCTTCAGACTGTCGTGACTGGTCCGCACCTGCTCGCTTCCGAGAATGGTACCAACCTGCTCCCAATAAGATAGCTGGACTGCACAAGGCAGGTCAAGCGAAAAATGTAATTTCATAAATCGGAAACAAAATAAGAAACAATGTGGGGTAACACCACAGTATCCTCGAAAGTTTCGATCGTGGTACAGCGATGGTGAATTATGATACCCACCTAAATTTTTGAATCACAAATTTTAATTCAATGCTTCACTTTTATCTTTAATATCTTTGACATGTTCGAGACGAAATACAGTCTCAGAGTTTATATATTTCCTTTTACAAATATTCTAAGTAGTTTGTATGTCTAGGGACTGACGACCATAGCAGTTTTGTCTAAGAGGTTTACAAACATTTGAACATTTGAGACATAGCGATCAATCGTATTCTTCAATTTACGTGTAGCTAACAACGGTAATATCTCGAACAAGGCTAATTTACTCATATTTGATAGGTCGCTTGAGTACAACCTAAGATGAAAGATACTCGTATTTTTTTCTGAATAGTACCCCCCATTTGAGAAAACCACCCATAATGTTCACGACGTATAATTGACTCAAAATTATAGTATTCTATAAATAATTGAAACTGAACATGTTTATCAGCATATGTGAGGTCCGCAAACGCAAATTTTCGCAGTAATCAAGGAAGTAAATTGCGTCCCGTATATATACCAATAATGTATATGCTGTTGAACGAAAGCGTCGCGTGCTTACCGACTAAGGCGTCTCACTGGGAAGCGAAGAAACTGTGTCTAATACGCATTTTAAATTTTTATTGATATTTTTGTGTTTTTTATGAATAGTAGAGACAGTGACGTAATCAATGAGGAATACAAACAACCTATACAAATAAAGTTCTTAAACTATTTGAATAAATAAAAAATTAACATTTTACCCCTGTTGTATGAAGCCAATTTTCAGTAGTATTGCTGTGACTTTGTTACTAGGAAGCACATGCAGTCAACCACGCGATGTTTGTTTACAGCAAAACGCAGTACAACATTTAATTTGGAAGTTTCCAAACTTTAGTGTGCTTCTGGAAAAATAGCTGCATGGATGCAATAAGGATTCATAAGATAAATTCACGGTCAACTTTTCAGCTCTGAATTTTCAAGATGTGTTGTCTTATGCTTGGTTTGCATTAAAACTAATTCCGTAATAATTGTTCTAATATAAACCATATCTGTTTTCAACCTAATTTTCGAAAGAAACGGTGTAGTATTAAGAAGATGGAATTCAATAGATGTTTTCGGTCACCCGATGACGTTTACTTCGAATGTTTTATCACAAGTATCATAAGTGTAGTTGTTCAAAGGAAAGTAAGGACATGTAGCGGAGCAAGAGAAAGAGACGTTCTAAGGCAATCAGTATTAATTCTTTACAGAGCAAATTCTAACAGGCACATGGAAGTTCTGCTGTTAAGTAGCTCCTGTAGTAGTGAGCGATAGAGCTGCAACGTTAGCAGACTGAAGTCATCTGATAGGTATTCCTGCTTAAAGAACATCGTTCTAATATATGAAGCAATTCCGACAAAAATCCCATATCAACGTAATAGAGGAATTGGCATATTTCACCAAAATGTACAAGATACTAAAGATAGAGTTATTGAACTGCTGATAGATGTTGACTCAGGTGTTATTACTATTTCAGAGTACTTCTTAAACAATCTCATAATTCTCAGGCTTCCTTTACCAGAGTATAAGTTTTCTGACTGATTTTTCTCGGAGCTCTTTACAGTATGGCGAAATGGCTATGTACGTGAAAAATACTATTCCACTTTACTCCGTCGATGATTCAAATTATTGCAAGGAAAAGATATTTGGATGTTGTGGAGGGGTGGTTCACTTAAGTGAAACGTAACTTCTTATTATTTATAGGTCCCCTGAACCTGATTTTAGAATATTTCTGCCACAGTTAGAAGGGTTCTGTGTTCACTTTATAGGTAGTAGAAAAATTAGTTGTACGTAGTGATTTCTACATTGTATACGTGATTGTGAAAGACAAAGGTTTCTGATACATCCATTCAATTATCATCCGATGCAAACTAGTCTTTCCAACGAGAGTGCAGGGGAACGGCGGCAAACCAATGCAAACATTTTTGTTCTTTCTTTATTGTTACCTAGGCATTCTGCTAGCAGAATAGTGAATCGTTCCTCAGACTACGATGCACAAATTTTAATTCTAATAGGTTTTTTTGTGCCCATTTAGAAAAACTAATCCAGTTGCAATAGACGTATTTTGAAACCCAATTAAGGAACAAGTGTGGCAGGATGTTTATAGTGCCGATAATGTAGACGATAATTACAATGATTTCCTCAAACACGGTACTGGCACTAACAGGTAGCCTGGGTGGCTAACAACAGACATAAGAATATCATGTGGAACAAAGCAGAAATTATGCTAGAATCAGTAACAATCGAACTACAGGAGGCCATAACAAACAGTATTGCAAGGTTCTTAAAAATGTCATTAGGAAGGCACAGTATATTAGACGCGTAAAAAGATTCTCAGGATAAAATTAAAGGAAGTATCTGGACAACAGCGCCAGGCTGAGGATATAAACACAGTGCGTAACAGATATGTCCCTGTTGCCGATGTGTCAGATATGTGTAGAGTATTTAATGATCACTTTCTGAACGTATCAGCAAAATTAAACAGAACTGTAGCTCCTGCGGGTAATCATATAAATCTCTTAGAAAACAGCATTCGGGGATTGTTACCTGAAATACTGACGAGGCTGGAGATTGATAAAATAATTACATCACTAAATACGAAGATCTCTTATGAATATAACGGGGAATCTAGCAGAATACCAAAGTACTTTTCTTCTTCCGTTAGTTTAGTAATTACCCATATTTGTATTTATTCCTTTCGGAATAGTCAGTTTGCCGACAGACTGAAGTACTCACTAGTGAAACCACTTTATGAAAATGGAGAAAAGGACTATGTAGACAACTTTAGACATTTTTATGCTATCGTATTTGCTAAAATTATTGAAAAGACTGTATATTCAAGGTTAATTGATCATTTCAGTTTCCATAATTTGCTATAATGTACAGTTTGGTTTTAGAAGCGGTTTAATTACTGAAAAGGCTATATTTTCATTTTCCTCTGTGAACCACTGTATGGGTTAAATAAAAGGTAAATAAAAGGCTGCGCACACTAGGTGTCTTCTTTCATCTAAGAAAGGCGTTTGATTATATTGATGAGACAATATTGTTGCAAAAGTTGTATCATTGTGGAATAAAAGGAATAGCTCACAACTAGTTCAATAGCAGACTACAGAACGTAATTCTCGGCAGTGTTCAGAGGGGCTACAACGTGCGGTTCATAATTAATTGGGGCTGAAACAAATGATATTTTAACATGAAAAGTACTCTACTGTGCTTAGTTTCAATCCCTTATGTCGAATGGTGTTATTTTTGGGGTAACTCTTCTGAATCAAAGAGGGTATTTATAGCGCAGAAACTGGCGGTTCCAGCAATATGTGGCGAAAGCTCACAAACCTGTTGTCGACGCCTGTTCTGTACCTTGGGAATCCTTACATTAGCCTCTCGATACATATTTTACTGAATGTTGTTTGTTCATAACAACAGTAGCTTATTTCCAAAAGTTAGCAGTTTTCACTCAGTTGATACTAGACAGAAATCGAATCTGCATTTAGATTACACCTCTTCGGCGGTTGTGCAGAAAGGCGCGCATCCATTTTCAGTAAGATGCCGCAAGAAATCAATAGTCTTAGTAATAATCCAAGCACCTACAAGTCTTAAGAGTTTCATAATAGCTCACTCTATGATGTCGGGAAACTCCTGGAAAAATTAGAATTTTAAGCTAATTTCTGGGTTGCATAGTTGATAATATTTACTTCTCTACACAGAATAGATTAGATATACGTTTCATTTAATCTCTTGCTACCCTTTTGTTACAATTTCATGTACTGTTTCGTTCTATGACCGTGGAGACTTGATTCTCAGTTGCATCCTGTGGAACATGATAAATATAAATAAATAAACAAATGAAAATGAATTCAGACAGTTTGAGACGCCAATTTGCCTAAATTACTTATTATTTACCTTATTGTCCCTCTTATTCCTAACAATTTTGATACGGACTCCAGCGTGAAATGCGGTATCAACGTTTCATTGCCTCTAAAAATGCGGTCCACGAAACCCGACCCCTTCCTGCACTACCGTTCTAGATGATTCAGTGAAGACATCATTCGCCCGCCTCTCATCATGTCATCCAACTGATGAGGCCCCCACCGACTTGAAACCTGCCAGTATCCTAAGGCACTGTGAACATTATCGAAAGCAGTCCCATCCGATATGTCATGGTCCCGGTAAATGGACGTATGTGCACACGCCGACCTGCTTTCATTGTCGCATGCACTCGGGAAATAGAATGAAACTTTCACTCTGCAGCGGAGTGTGCGCTGATATGAAACTTCCTGGCAGATTAAAATTGTGTGCCGGAACCGGGACTCGAACCTGGGACCTTTGCCTTTCGCGGGCAAGCGCTCTACCACTGAGCTACCCCGACACGACTCACGATGCCGCCTCACAACTTTACTTCCGCCAGTACCTCGCCTCCTACTTTCCAAACTTCACAGAAGCTCTCCTGCAAACACGCAAGACTAGCACTCCTGGAAGAAAGGATATGGTGGAGACATGGCTTAGCCACAGCCTAAGGGATGTTTCCAGAATGAAACTTTCACTCTGCAGCGGAGTGTGCGCTGATATGAAACTTCCTGGCAGATTAAAATTGTGTGCCGGAACCGGGACTCGAACCTGGGACCTTTGCCTTTCGGCGGCAAGCGCTCTACCACTGAGCTACCCCGACACGACTCACGATGCCGCCTCACAACTTTACTTCCGCCAGTACCTCGCCTCCTACTTTCCAAACTTCACAGGAGCTCTCCTGCAAACACGCAAGACTAGCACTCCTGGAAGAAAGGATATGGTGGAGACATGGCTTAGCCACAGCCTAAGGGATGTTTCCAGAATGAAACTTTCACTCTGCAGCGGAGTGTGCGCTGATATGAAACTTCCTGGCAGATTAATATTGTGTGCCGGAACCGGGACTCGAACCTGGGACCTTTGCCTTTCGCGGGCAAGCGCTCTACCACTGAGCTACCCCGACACGACTCACGATGCCGCCTCACAACTTTACTTCCACCAGTACCTCGCCTCCTACTTTCCAAACTTCACAGAAGCTCTCCTGCAAACATGCAAGACTAGCACTCCTGGAAGAAAGGATATGGTGGAGACATGGCTTAGCCACAGCCTAAGGGATGTTTCCAGAATGAAACTTTCACTCTGCAGCGGAGTGTGCGCTGATATGAAACTTCCTGGCAGATTAAAATTGTGTGCCGGAACCGGGACTCGAACCTGGGACCTTTGCCTTTCGCGGGCAAGCGCTCTACCACTGAGCTACCCCGACACGACTCGCGATGCCGCCTCACAACTTTACTTCCGCCAGTACCTCGCCTCCTACTTTCCAAACTTCACAGAAGCTCTCCTGCAAACACGCAAGACTAGCACTCCTGGAAGAAAGGATATGGTGGAGACATGGCTTAGCCACAGCCTAAGGGATGTTTCCAGAATGAAACTTTCACTTTGCAGCGGAGTGTGCGCTGATATGAAACTTCCTGGCAGATTAAAATTAAGTGCTGGAACCGGGACTCGAACCTGGGACCATTGCCTTTCGCGGGCAAACGCTCTACCACTGAGCTACCCCGACACGACTCACGATGCCGCCTCACAACTTTACTTCCGCCAGTACCTCGCCTCCTACTTTCCAAACTTCACAGAAGCTCTCCTGCAAACACGCAAGACTAGCACTCCTGGAAGAAAGGATATGGTGGAGACATGGCTTAGCCACAGCCTAAGGGATGTTTCCAGAATGAAACTT
Source organism: Locusta migratoria (assembly GCA_026315105.1). Lineage (NCBI taxonomy): Eukaryota > Metazoa > Arthropoda > Insecta > Orthoptera > Acrididae > Locusta > Locusta migratoria. Next base: position 73,362,852 of record CM048755.1, on the reverse strand, counting down.
TCACTCTGCAGCGGAGTGTGCGCTGATATGAAACTTCCTGGCAGATTAAAATTGTGTGCCGGAACCGGGACTCGAACCTGGGACCTTTGCCTTTCGGCGGCAAGCGCTCTACCACTGAGCTACCCCGACACGACTCACGATGCCGCCTCACAACTTTACTTCCGCCAGTACCTCGCCTCCTACTTTCCAAACTTCACAGGAGCTCTCCTGCAAACACGCAAGACTAGCACTCCTGGAAGAAAGGATATGGTGGAGACATGGCTTAGCCACAGCCTAAGGGATGTTTCCAGAATGAAACTTTCACTCTGCAGCGGAGTGTGCGCTGATATGAAACTTCCTGGCAGATTAATATTGTGTGCCGGAACCGGGACTCGAACCTGGGACCTTTGCCTTTCGCGGGCAAGCGCTCTACCACTGAGCTACCCCGACACGACTCACGATGCCGCCTCACAACTTTACTTCCACCAGTACCTCGCCTCCTACTTTCCAAACTTCACAGAAGCTCTCCTGCAAACATGCAAGACTAGCACTCCTGGAAGAAAGGATATGGTGGAGACATGGCTTAGCCACAGCCTAAGGGATGTTTCCAGAATGAAACTTTCACTCTGCAGCGGAGTGTGCGCTGATATGACACTTCCTGGCAGATTAAAATTGTGTGCCGGAACCGGGACTCGAACCTGGGACCTTTGCCTTTCGCGGGCAAGCGCTCTACCACTGAGCTACCCCGACACGACTCACGATGCCGCCTCACAACTTTACTTCCGCCAGTACCTCGCCTCCTACTTTCCAAACTTCACAGAAGCTCTCCTGCAAACACGCAAGACTAGCACTCCTGGAAGAAAGGCTGTGGCTAAGCCATGTCTCCACCATATCCTTTCTTCCAGGAGTGCTAGTCTTGCGTGTTTGCAGGAGAATTCCTGTGAAGTTTGGAAAGTAGGAGGCGAGGTACTGGCGGAAGTAAAGTTGTGAGGCGGCATCGTTAGTCGTGTCGGGGTAGCTCAGTGGAAGAGCGCTTGCCCGCGAAAGGCAAAGGTCCCAGGTTCGAGTCCCGGTTCCGGCACACAATTTTAATCTGCCAGGAAGTTTCATATCAGCGCACACTCCGCTGCAGAGTGAAAGTTTCATTCTGGAAACATCCCTTAGGCTGTGGCTAAGCCATGTCTCCACCATATCCTTTCTTCCAGGAGTGCTAGTCTTGCGTGTTTGCAGGAGAGCTTCTGTGAAGTTTGGAAAGTAGGAGGCGAGGTACTGGCGGAAGTAAAGTTGTGAGGCGGCATCGTGAGTCGTGTCGGGGTAGCTCAGTGGTAGAGCGCTTGCCCGCGAAAGGCAAAGGTCCCAGGTTCGAGTCCCGGTTCCGGCACACAATTTTAATCTGCCAGGAAGTTTCACTCGGGAAATACTTTCGACACTCAGTGACGATCACGGCATCCCCTGTAGCTCAATGTCATGAGATACTTCACGGCCTTTCTCAAACTCAAACCACTACTGACTCACTTCCCCAAGCGAGAAGTTTTTGGCCCAAAGTGTGCTGCATTTCCGTGTAGTGATCGACGGGCGTTCGTCCCTTGCTCCATAGGAAACGGATCACACTTTGTTGCTCTTATGACGTGGACTTGTGAAGCTCGACCGCCATCTTCAGTAAGCCGTGCGGCGGACCTACCGACAGATAAGACCGTCCATAACCAAGAAACGTCCAACTCTGGGAATGGATAGATTGTCTTTGCATTTACAGCCGTAATTTGCTTAAAAACGTAGGGGCGAATGCTTTCTGATTTGTCCTCGTTCTAGATAATTACTTATGAATGGCAGTGTTTGTCCATCCATGCAACTACAAATAAAATGCGATTTCGTTATAACGACCATAAAACATCTTCAGTGGTGGAAATTTTAGTCTTACTCTTTGTCAATGGTCGTAGTTGCACTGGTGACCTACATGATGCTTGCCAACGACATTAACCAAAACTTTACCGTTCATGAAGCACTATCCTCGCAAGTGCTCCATCTATATACCGAGCGAGGTGGCGCAGTGGTAACGCACTGGGCTCGCATTCAGGAGGACGTTGGTGCAAATCCACCTCCGGCCAGCCAAATGTCGTTCAAATGTTTGTGAATCTATCGGACCAAACTGCTTGGTCATCAGCCCGTAGCTTACAAACTACTTAAACCTAGGTAAACTAACCTAAGGACAACACACACACCCATGCCCCATGGAGGACTCGAACCTCCGACGGCGAGCAACCACGCGCTCCGCAGCGAGGCGCCTTTGAGCGCTCGGCTACTCCACCGCGGTGCTGGCAATACTGACTTCGGTTTTCCGTCATTTTCCTAAATCACTCCAGGCAAATTCCGGGATGTTTCCTTTCAAAGGGTACGGCTGATTTCCTTCCCCATCCTTACCCAAAACTCAGAGCGTTAGTTCCGTCTCTAATGACCAAGCTGTCGACGGGACGTTAAACCCTAAGCTTCCTATCCACTATCGCAGAAATGGACTCAACTACATAATCCTGTATGGCAGCCTGAATGATCCTCTTGTTCGAGCCGTACTGCCATATCCTCTCGCTACGATGAGCATAAAAAATCCCTCCTGTCGAAGTTTTGCTATCGTGAAGCGGGCCTACAATATGTCGTCAGTAGGCCCCCAACGTAAATCTATAACTCTATATTGTAGTAATGCGTAATAATATAAATGGCATCACTAAATGTTTGTCTTCCTGATGATTGGTTGGCCGGCCGCGGTGGCCGAGGTGACTACGGCGCGCAAGTCACGGTCTGCATGGCTACTACGGTCGGGGGTTCGAATCCCCCTCGGGCTTGGATATTTGTGCCGTCCTTAGTCTTAGCTAGTTCATAAGTATTTTGTAAGTTTAGGGACTGATGACCCCGTAGTTAAGTCCCATAAGCTCTACAAACATTTGAACATTTTTGATGATTGGTTGAAATCCAAGCTATCATATCTGAAATCAAGCAAGGCAAGGGAATTCAATTAGGTCCAATGTAGTGTTTTAGTAACTTTTCTTACATTCCACACAGGTGTAAAAATCGATACCAAGTTTCCCTTACTTTCCATTGCTTGGCGTTGTGGAACTGTGGGTTCTTTTCCTGGACGTCTAAGGTCAATCTGCGAGCCTGCCACCTTGCTTCTGCAACCATGATCATGAAGTTATTCACGTAGTCATCCTGAGCATCGTGCAGTTTAAATAGGTAATAGTGTATCCATTGTCCTGTAGACCTCACGAATGTGGAGTAGAATGGACTGTGTGAAGTATCGTTTCCAAATCTTTGTTATTGACATCAACGTACATTGACATATCTTCTAACACTTTATATTAAAACATTTTACAGGACTTTTGTATTTTGTCTGTGGTTCGCAGTTTCCATCGTAGGGATGATATAAATACAGAGATTACCTCTGATACTGGTCTCTACTGGAAAACATTTTCACGATCAACGTCATCACAGGTGGTGCACTATGGTCGCAAGTTATCGACGACTGCAACCGGAGCAATGTAACTGCTGGGCGTGAAATTTATATCAGCTGCCACAAAGATAACTGTGGTATGTGCTTTTTGTCACTGGAATTCCTTACAATGGCTTACATAGTGTATAATGGAAAGTTCGATCATACGTGCGTATGATTGTCTGGCTTATTCACAAATCTCAAGTGATTAATTGATGGAGCGTGTTGGAAATACTTTAGGATAGCTGACCTTACACGATGTTGAATATCTAGTACCATTTCTGCCCATTTAGTCATAACTGCTGTTACATAGAGCTCTTTTTAATTGTAATCATCTGTTGGTCGCTGCCTCTTTCTTGGAATGTCCTCTGCTTTTGAGCAGTGTTAGGTCTTCACACACATGTTTGTAAATCTATCGGACCAAACTGCATGGTCATCAGTCCGTAGCTTACAAACTACTTAAACCTAGGTAAACTAACCTAAGGACAACACACACACCCATGCCCCAGGGAGGACTCGAACCTCCACGGCAAGCAACCGGGCGCTCCGCAGCGAGACGCTTTAGATCGCTCGGCTACTCCACCGCGGCGTTAGGTCTTCCTTCTGTTACGCAACAATGTTATTTAATGAAGCAATATCTGAGATTTTGAAAAAATACCTTTAAAGACACTTCTGTATGTCACCGTGACATTGGACTCCATACTATCTTGCTAAACGCCTTGACAAATCCTTCCAGTTAGTTGCCCAGCATAGAGAATGGTGGTTTGATACAATGCTGACTGCTTTGCCAATTAAAAGGCTGGAACGTGTTGATGCACCAAAATAAGTGGAAGACACTGTTTGTTGGTTTGCAGAGTAATTCAGCTCACACTTGAAGAATTTTCTTCAGTTATATGCTATAATGTCCGTAGTGAATTCTCGAATTTACTCTAGAACTGTCCCTGTCCCGTAGCTATTAGCATCAGGGTGAAATTCTGTCTCAAAATCTTATCATATCTACCTAGTACAGGGCAAGATGTTGCTGCTATGGACAAGGCAAGTTATTTCTCGTTCTTCGTTCTAGGGAAATCTGGCGTCTCCCTATAGTATTTCTTGCGAAGAACATGTCTTAGTACAGAAGTCTTGCATCAATCGCCAGTAGCATGAGCACATTTCAAGAAAACTTAGATCATGAATTTACCGAGACATCGGAAAATCTATGGCTATTATTATTTTCTGAGGAAAAAGACGCACTCCATGGTGATTAACTAGGTGTTACAAGATTTTTATTTCAGGTGTGACCAAGAGCCAGTCTTTCGGATTCAGTCGGAAGTCTGCGATCTGAATATACTGCAATACAGTTATCAGGCAGCAAAGATATTCGTAAAAGGATTTCGGAAAGTAAAATTCATTCAGGTAGCAAAGACCACTTTGTCTGGATAATACAGACGGACAGCTGTCGTGCTGTTTAGTTAGTGCTGCTTTAGAATTCAATGGTCTCCTGAATACACTGACTGGGAAAGTTAGGTATTGCTTGTATTTCAGTTTCTGTTTGTGTAGCCGACGGCTGCTTTTAGTTGGCTAATTAGAGCCACGGTGATTAAGATGTCATGAAGTAGCTGGCTCTCTAACCAAACAATGTCACCTTAGAACGACAATCAGCTTCAAATTTTAAAGCAGTGTCGACACTAAAGTGCAACGTTAGAACTGAAAGCACGTTTATTGCAGTCCCACTGCACAGACAGAGCATAACTACGTCCTGAACGTTGGGTGCTGCTATTTATACAGACATTAATTTATGCTGGCGACTAAGGAGCACGTCAGTTAGCGATACTCATTGCTACTGCAACTTGCATGTAGCGCAGTTCGTGGCACTACTAATGCAACTTGTAGCGACTGCCTCAATGAACTGTGTGAGATGACGAATAAAGGCAGTGGGACTCATGCGAGTGATGTCAGTAAGAGGAATGTTTTAACAAGGTTTTAAGAGGAAGGTTTTAAACAATGGACGGGGAAGAGTAACCACATACAACGATGTAACTAAGTCTCAGCTATAGTTTCAGATTGTCGATGTGCAATAACACCCGTCTGTGGAAAGTAATATAAAAATATCGTACTATGTAGGCTTCCATGGCAGGTGTCAACTTCACTTAAAATTTCCGTGCTGATAGGCCGTGGTCGATAGATAAAACTTTCCCCTAACGTTTCGTCTTCGGCTGCGAAAGACATCATCGGAGGCGAAGTGGCAACTGCAATGAGGGCTCGAGGGAGCACCGCCTATATAGACGGCATAGGGGGCGTCACAGTTCATCACGTGACATCCGCTGAGAAGCTGTCTCTGGTATTGCCAACCTTATTGATAGAAGAAAATCGATTGTCAACGTGTTGGTGCAAAGTTGAAGTCCAAATTTTGTCTAATTTAACACCTTCCTCTTTTATATTAAAATTATTGCGGTGTTTGAAAATTTCAATGGCTTCTCTATATGTACGTATATAAAATTCCTTGCAGCTGTGGCCAAGTGTACATTGGCACTACGAAAAGAGGTGTCAACACCCGTCTGAGTGAACATAGGAGAAACCGCCGCGTGGCACATACACAGAAATCGGCCGTATCTGAACATGTTTACTAAGAGACCAACTATGCAATTAAACAAACGAGACTAGTGTTTTATCAAAATCTAAATGTTCGAATGTTTGTAAATCTATCGGACCAATCATCAGTCCGTAGTTTACAAACTACTTAAACTAAGGTAAACTAACCTAAGGACAACACACACACCCATGCCCCAGGGAGGACTCGAACCTCCGACGGCGAGCAACCGCGCGAGGCGCCTTAGACCTCTCGGCTACTCCACCGCGGCTATCAAAATCTATATGCCCGCCAAAATTTGGACTTCAACGTTGCACCAACATGTTAACAATCGAGTTTCTTCTATCAATAAGGTTGGCAATACCAAAGACAGCTCGCTGCGGGCGGGGGTTCGAATCCCCCCTCGGGCATGGATATTTGTGCCGTCCTAGTTCGTAAGTAGTTCATAAATAGTTTGTAAGTTTAGGGACTGATAACCCCGTAGTTAAGTCCCATAGACTATACAAACATTTGAACATTTGAAACAAAGACAGCTTCTCACCCGACGTCACGTGATGGACTTTGGCGCCCTCTATATAGGCGGTGCTCTCTCGATCCGTCATTGCAGTTGCCACTTCGCCTCCAATGAAGTCTACCGCAGCCGAAGACGAAACGTTGGGGGAAAGTCTTATCTACCGGCCACGGCCTATCAGCCCGGAAATTTTAAGTGAAGTAATATAAAAATAATTTTCACAGGACAATATCTTTATGAGGCATTAGTGAGAAGGGAATGACACTGTGTTGTAGGCGATGGCCGGCCGCGGTGGCCGAGGTGACTGAGGCGCTCCAGTCACGGTCAGCACGGTCACTACGGTCGGGGGTTCGAATCCCCCCTCGGGCATGGATATTTGTGCCGTCCTAGTTCGTAAGTAGTTCGTAAGTAGTTTGTAAGTTTAGGGACTGATAACCCCGTAGTTAAGTCCCATAAGCTTAACAAACATTTGAACATTTTGGTGGCCGAGGGGACTGAGGCGCTCCAGTCACGGTCTGCACGGCCACTATGGTCGGGGGTTCGAATCCCCCCTCGGGCATGGATATTTGTGCCGTTATTAGTCTTAGCTAGTTCATAAGTAGTTTGTAAGCTTAGGGACTGATTACCCCGAAGTTAAGTCCCATACGCTCTACAAACATTTGAACATTTTTGTAGGCGATGCCTAAAGCTGTAGACCCCTGAGCGAGCAAATCAAAACCAAGAAGAAATTTTGAAATGGAATCACAGTTCAAGGAGAAGAAATAAAATTTTTGAGCAGTCTATTGGTTAGCCCATACTGTCTACAGGCACAGTACTTCCGCGATCGTACATGTAGGGTCCAGTGAGGTGTTTCCTCCGCGGTCCGCACCCCAGGGCGTACGTCCAAGGTTGCAGAGACGCCTTGCCTCGACTTCTGTGATTTGCTGAGCACTGTACGCACAAATAAGTTATCTATAAATTGCGCAGCATTTGAAAACGAATTAGCAATCTTAACGCTGGAAATTTAATCACCAAAACATTATATTGAACAACTACGAGAAACACCAGAAACGACAGATTATATGGTCTATAAGAAACTAGCACTCAAACGCATGGATACGAAATGTAGCAAAATCAAACGCGTTCCGTGGTTTAAATACTCCGAAGAAATAATTCAGAAAAATGGAATCGAAACACAAGAAATCGAAATTATATGCTAAAAGAAGGAAACAGCATACGGAGTAACACAAATAATCTACGGCAATAAATGTTTTTTTCAGTCACAAAAAATCTAAGGAATCACAATACAGTAGTTACACAAGAGTGGCACTATGGATTGCAAATGGCCTATCTGACGGCTTTCAGGAGCAACAAATATTTAATTTTCATTATTTCTGCATAATTAGTTAACGAATATATTTTTAATCCTTTGGTAATCTACTCATTACCAGGTATGTTAAGTACGACCTCCGACAATAAAGTTCGGTGAATAGTCCTGTAACAACGTTTGTGAACTGTGATCTACAGTTACCTTACTGTCCTTCGACATAGTGACCTCCCATAACCACGGACTGCTGAGTTCTGTAATAAAAGTGCTCTAAACTTCTGCGAAGTCTTCCTTTGGGATAGTGTTCACAAGCGTTGTCACGCTTCGTTGGATGTGAGGAATATTGTCAAACCTCTTTTCTTTCAAAGCGAGTTTGTGTATAGGGAATAGAAAGAAATCTGGAGGATTGAGATCCGGCGAGTGTGGTGGATGTTCAGTTTGCACCACCCCCTTCTTGGTGGGAACAGGTTTACGATATTGGATCTGTGTGAGCGAGCTTTTTCGTGTAACCTTGCATGTGCGAGTGTCGTGTCTCTGGTCGGTGGTGTGGGTTGGAACACCAAAACGATTATGCGCAACAATGTACTTGAGTGCGTTACGTATATCCAGATCTCACGATATGAAGGTACCTCCAGAATCATTAAGCAGGTTGCAACAGAGTAAACGAGCCCGTTCCACATTAGTCCAGTCATTATGCTATTAGCACCATGGCAGACATTCAAAAAAATGTCCAAATGTTTGTATAGTTATGGGACCTAACTTAAATTAACTATTTAAACTACTTAAACTAACTTATGCTAAGAACAACACACACACACACCAATGCCCGAGGGAGGACTCGAACCTCCGAACGGCCAATCAAGACTCGTCAAGGCTCACCGCTACCAGGAGCACCTCTGAAGATGTCCACGGCAACTCTGGACGAAACGTCAGGAGCAGACATGTTTCTTCGACCACGATCATACAACCCGGAAGATTCTACAGTAACCTCTGAAGAGTCGGAACATTGCTCTTAATGACGACCTGAACGGCTGTTTTCAGCTCATCAATGGATTTTAGTTTATTGGTGTACACCTTATCTTTAATATAGCCCCACAAAAAGAAGTCGCACGTGTTCAAATCCGTGGAATATAGCGGTCAATCGAGGCGCATGCCAGTAGCCTCTGAGTACCCCACAGCTAGCATGTGGTCCCTAAATTGCTCCTCCTTAACATCAAACACTCTCCTACTTCGATGGGGGACTGATGACCGTTGCAGTGTGGTCCCCCTTAAACATCCATCCAACCAACCAATCTCCTACTTCGAGCCGGCCGCAGTGGCCGAGCCAGTCACAGTCTGCACGGCCGCTACGGTCGGGGGTTCGAATCCACCCTAGGGCATGGATGTTTGCGTCGTCTTTAGTATAAGGTAGTTCATAAGTAGTTTGTAAGTTTAGGGACTGATGACCCCGCAGTTAAGTTCCTTAAGCTTAAGAAACATTTGAACTCCTGCTTCGATAAGGTCGAGCTCCGTCTTGCATGAACCTCAGCATGTCGTAGCAGGGTCGTTTTGGTTAATAGAGATGAAATAATATTCCAGCACCTTCACGAAGACTAATGGTGATGAAATTACCTTGCCGGCCGCGGTGGCCGAGGGGACTAAGGCGCTCCAGTCACGGTCTGCACGGCCACTACGGTCAGGGGTTCGAATCCCCCCTCGGGCATGGATATTTATGAAGTCCTAGCTCGTAAGTAGTTCATAAGTAGTTTGCAAGTTTAGGGACTGATGACCACGTAGTTAAGTCCCATAGACTATACAAACATGTGAACATTTGAAATCACCTTGCCACGCGGGATGGCTGTGCGCCCTAAGGCATCTTGCTGCAGAGTGAACGGCTGCTCCCCTTCGGAGGTTCGAGTCCTCCCTAGGGCTCTGGCATGAGTGTACGTGTTGTCTTTAGTATAAGTTAAAGTAGTTTGTAAGTCTACGGATTGATGACCACTGCAGTTTGGTCCCATAGCATAGATTTCATATATTTGAATAAGTGTCCCCCTGTATATTACTTCGGAGTGAAACATCGCCCAAAAGTTACTTTCGTTCTTTAGTTTTGTCACCAGTGTACTTTAAATTGGCCTAAAAAAGGTAAAGCAGCCAACAATCCAAATCCTAGGACCCGGCGGGGATAGAACCCGCGACCTTTGGATTTGTAGTCTGGCACTCTACCACTGTGCAACCGAGGCGCACGATTTGGCTCATTCACAAATGCTATAATAATAATTATATTATGTTACATGCTCAGAAACCTATTTGATTTATATCCAAGTGTCTGTCCTGACCTGGAGACGGTCTCTGGCTGGACGATGCGGCCCGTACTTCCCGGAGTCACCCATCAGGGAGCAGGAATGTCGCCCGTTTGAGAGGGCTGCCATTGTATAAAAGCTAATAGGACGCTGCGCTTTCGCAGGCTCCCCGTGCGGCCTCGCTTTCTCCAGCCGCGAGGACAACTGGGGGCTCAGCAGAGGATCGATAGGAGTGGGGCAGCAGATGGGCTCGCTTTATGGCGCTTCCTGTATATTCGAGGCAGCTCGTGTTTTACGGCCGTGTTCACAACACCGACCAACGCGCCTTCCGTCCGCCGACCTTCAACATCAGTCAACCTTCCGCGGTATTCTTCTCCATCTTTTTTTTTATTGCTTTTTTTTTTTCTTCTTTGTGACAAACGAGGCCATATGCGAATAGCGTGTTTTATCTACGACTCAGACCATCTGATTTGGATAAACGCCCAGCACTTTTGTTTTATCTTTTCGTTACATTATAGTGTCTTGCGAAGAATATATGATATGAAAGACGAAATAAAACCCGAGAAAGTATATGCGATAGCATCACATGTTAAAGATATGGGACAGCCAGTAAAATGGAACTGGAAATTTTACACAAAATCGTAAATAGTAAAAGGTTCCATAGCAAGGCGGAAAATAAAACATTCATAAATAGCCCGCCGCGATGGCCGAGGGGACTGAGGCGTTTCAGTCACGGTCTTCAAAATGTTCAAATGTTTGTAGAACTTATGGGACTTAACTACGGGGTCATCAGTCCCTAAGCTTACAAACTACTTATGAACTAGCTAATCCTAGCCGGCCGTTGTGGCCGAGAGGACTGAGGCGCTTCAGTCACGGTCTGCACGGCAACTACGGTCGGGGGTTCGAATGCCCCCTCGGGCATGGATATTTGTGCCGTCCTTAGGATAAGCTAGTTCATAAGTAGTTTGTAAGTTTAGGGACTGATGACCCAGTAGTTAAGTCCCATAAGCTTAACAAACATTTGAACATTTGAACATTCATAAATAATACAGAGAAATTGGATACTATTCTGAATGGGATAACGAAAGTTAAAAGTTTTTAGAATTCTTTTCTTTACACTAATTTTTAATATAGGCACTTAAATTTGATTGGTAGAGTAAATCAGTAGAAATAGAAACTGTACCACTCTGAAAAGAATGGCTGCTTGCCTGTCACATTATTACGTGTATCGATGCCGGCAGAATCTATAGTTAGGTATATGTTCGACATGATATGAAATGAATCAGTTTACAGGTAATGTATATGTGGTCAGTGTCAGCAATAATGAACAGATTATTTTTTGGTCCTGCTCTGTAAAAGATTGTCAGTCTTGGGATTTTTGTGTCTATGTATTTGGCATGTGTTTTTATATATTTATTTTTCCAAGGTTGATCTAAACTGTTTTGTGTATCAGGGGAGGTCAGCCCACTTTTTTTGTTAATTTGTTTGGTTAAAGGTCTCAATTGCTATCGATATTATTTTTTTAATGTAATCCACTTCTTGTTTGGAAAATTATGACTTAGCATTTTTGTGCCCTCCAATGAAAAATCTCCTCATATTACTAGTTCCGAAAGACTGGAGACTCTCACTCAGGGAAGCGTTATTTGTTGCTAGGAGGTCAAGTGTGTTTCCACAACCATTTACTGTTGTAGCGGGTTCCAGGGGTCTGCCGGAAGAAATGATTATAGCTTAGCTTTAAATATTCCTTTATTTCCTGTCCGATAGTTTATGGCATTAGACAAATATTTTCGTTGCTTAGTCACTGACAAGTTGTTCTTCCAGTAAACGAAGGAATCTTAGGGCTTAACGTTCCGCCGCCAACGTTCTCATTAGAGATGGAACTAACGCTCGAATGTTGGGTACTGATGGGGAAGGAAATCGATTGTACCATTTGAACGGAACCAACCCGGTATTTGGCTAGAGTGATTTAGGAAAATAATGGAAAACCTAAATCTGCGTGGATTTTTCAACAGCGTCCTCCCGATGCGAGTGCAGTGTGTTACCACTGTGCCACCTCGCTCGGTATTCCTCTAGTATCCTAAGTTTGGAGGTCACTGTTCTTCTCAAATTATGCTGAATATTTATGACTAAATTCGTTATCGAATATATTTATACTGATGGCGCGGTTGAAATGACCAACTCCCTTAAAATATACATTACGACAGCATGCTGTGGTGTATGGGAGGGTGTCGTCTGTAACTGACTGTAATAGCATACAGGTTGACTTAGACAAAATTTCTAGTTGGTGCGAAGAATGGCAGCTAGCTCTCAATGTAGAAATATGTAAGGTGATGCGCATGAGTAGAAAAAACAATCCTATAATGTTCGAATTCAGCATCAGTAGTGAGCTTCTTGATGCGGTCGCGTCGTTCAAATATCTAGGCGTAACATTGCAGAGCGATATGAAATGGAACGAGCATGTAAGGACAGTTGTGAGTAGGGCGGACAGCCGACTTCGGTTTATTGGGAGAATTTTGGGAAGATGTACTTCACCTGTAAAGGAGACCGCGTATAAAACGCTTGTGCGACCACGTCTTGAGTATTGCTCAAGTATTTGGGACCCGCAGCAGATCGGTTTGAAGGAAGACATAGAGGCGGTTCAGAGGCGAGCAGCTAGATTTGTTACCGGTAGGTTCGACCAATGCGCGAGTGTCACGGAAATGCTCCGGCAACTAAATTGGGGATCGCCGGAAGAAAGACGACGTTCTTTTCGTGAATTTCTGTTAAGTAAATTTAGAGGGCCGGAATTTGAAGCTGAGTGTAGTACGATCTTGCTGCCGCCTACTTACATTTCGCGTAAAGATCACAAAGACAAGATAAGAGAAATTATGGCTCGTACGGAGGCATATAGGCATTCTTTTTTTCCTCGTTCAATTTGCGAGTGGAATAGGAAAAGAAATGCCTAGTACCCTCCGCCACGCACCTTACGGTGAATTGCGGAGTATGTATGTAGATGTAGATGTAGAAGAACGCCACATATTACTATCTTTTGTGCAATCACCTTCTCAGTTTTAAGTGGTGCGTTTCTCCAAAAAATGTTCAAATGTTTGTATAGCTTATGGGACTTAACTACGTGGTCATCAGTCCCTAAACTTACAAACTACTTATGAACTGCTAATACTAAGGACGGCACAAATATCCATGCCCGAGGGGGAATTCGAACCCCCGACCGTAATGGCCGTGCAGAACGTGACTGGAGCGCCTCAGTCCCCTCGGCCACCGCGGCCGGCTGCGTTTCTAGAGTCGGCATCCTACGGCAGGTTGAAATATTATAAAAACACTGTGAATGATTGCATTCAGTTACAATGTTTAAAAACAAGAAAATTGCTCAGTGAAATTCTGCGTTAGTAATAGGTAATAACAAAAGGATCTTTAGAACTCTGTAATAGTAAGTGAGCCGGCCGTGGTGGCCGAGGGGACTGAGACGCTCCAGTCACGGTCTGCACGGCCACTACGGTCGGGGGTTCGAATCCCCCCTCGGGCATGGATATTTGTGCCGCCCTTAGTATTAGCTAGTTCATAAATAGTTTAGGGACTGATGACCCCGTAGTTAAGTCCCATAAACTATACAAACATTTGAACATTTTTTTGAATAATTAGTGAAAAATAAGGCAAGTTGATAAGCATTACATAATTTTTTCTCCGTACTAACTGATGTAAAATTATCTATATGCGAACCAAACAGACTGATTCCCTGGCCTCTACAAATAGCAGGACGCATTATTCTGAGCTCTGTATCATAACAGCTGGTACCGCTGCGTGTCACGTTTTCCTGGGCGATACATCACAGAAGCGACAACAGCTGGCGATTCTTTATTGTGGACTGTATATCACAACAGCAACAGCTGCTACCACTGGGCTCACTTCTCGCCCTTCTCCGGCTGGCAACTTCTAGTGAGGTGACGCACTATTTATTATTTTCTTCTTTCCTGTCATTCTCCATCTTACCGGACACTTCGTCATCGGATCGTAGCACGTAATTTAAGCTCCATAATTTCTTGGTTTATTTTAGATCAGCAAAGTAAATTTCATACATACCTCCCAATTATCTTATGATAAACAAAACTTGCTCTAAACGTGTAAAATGTTTATACTGAACAACATGAAAAGAGAGCGTAAAAGAAATAATTATTAGCAAGTGGACTGCGCCCCGTTGCATGGTATGGTCCACAAGCTCGTTCACGTGTAGGACGTCCAATGGGTGTTACAAATATGGAGGCGGTCAATAAACACTACTATATCGTGACGGACAAATCAGCCTTAAAACACATTCATATCGTTAGAAGCAATCCCGTATGATACAATTTACCAATATCTGAACTGTAGGACTCTTCGTAGCAGCGGTCGGATTTATTAAAGTGTAATACAAGTGAGTTACTGAAAGGCATCTGTATGATTAAACATGTGCATCTGTACTCTATTTTTATTTTATCACTTTGGTCGTATGAATACTGATTGCTGGTATTCCGTAGCATAAGATTTTTCGTCATTCTTTTGGTAGTCATCTACTGGTTTTTGCACATATTCAAATCTGCCGTTCCCTTAAATATCTTCAAATCGTATCATGGAAACTGTTGTCAGCGTTCTAATCCATCGAGACATCTCACCAGCCCGTCCCTTCTTCTAGTTACTGTTTATCACATATTCCGATCCTCGTCAATACAGTAAAGAACAACCTCATTCACAATTTTAAACAGTCTACTTCATTTTCTCTTTTCAAATTTTCTAATTAACCTACCCGATTGAGGGATAGAACATTCCACGGACCGATCCGTAAAATGCCCGTTTTGTTTTTCCTTGATGACGACATCCTCCTGAGTAGTCCCAGCCCGGAGATCTGAATGAGGGACTATTTTACCTCCGGAATATTTTACCCAAGATGAAGGCCGCATATAGGCAGAAGGACAAGGCCTAATAGAAATCCTTGGACAACACAGGAGATAATGAACTTAATTGATTAAAGGAAAAAAATATAAAAATGCATCAAGTGAAACCGTCAAAAGGGAGTACAAACTTCTGAAAAATGAGATTGACAGGAAGTGCAGACTGCCTAAGCAGGAGTGGCTTGAGGAGAAATACAAGCTCGTAGAAAATTGTACAACTAGGGGAAAGATACTGCCTACAGGAAAATAAAAGAGACATTTGGAGACAAAAAAAACCAATGGTATGAATATCAAGAGCTCAGGTGGAAAACCAATACTAAGCAAAGAAGGGAAAGCTGAAAGGTGGAAGGAATATATAGAAGGCCCATGCAAAGGAAATAAACTTGAAGTCAGTATTCTAGAAATGGAAGAGGAAGTACAGAAAGATGAGATAGGAGATACTATACTGCGAGAAGAATTTGACAGAGCACTAAAAGATTTAAGGTAGAAACAATGCCCTTGGAGTTCCATCTGAACTGCTATTATCGTTAGGAGAGCCAGTCATGTAGAAACTGTTCCACGTGGTATGCAAGATGTATGAGACAGGGGAAATACCCTCAGACTTCAAGAAGAATATATTGATTCCAATTCTTAAGAAAGAAAGTGCAGATCAATGTGAAAATTACAGAACTATCAGTGTAATAAGTCATGGTTGCAAAATACTAACACGAATTATTTACAGACGAATGGAAAAATTGGTGGAATCCGACCTTGGGTAAGATCTGTTTTGATTTAGGAGATATGTTGGAACACGCGAGGCAGTACTCACATTACCACTTACATTAGAAGATAGCTTAAGGAAAGGGAAACCTACGTTTTCAGCATTTGTGGATCAGGAGAAAGCTTTTGACAATGTTGACTGGAATACACTCTTTTTTTTTTTTTTTTTTTTTTTTTTTTTTTTTTTTTTTTGTTCTATGGATAGATCAGTTCATTGCGGTCGTTGTTCCTTTTTGTTCGTTGTCGTTCGATGAGTTCTTGGCTCAGCTTTTTTGTTACAGAGAGGCGTTCAGCCCTCTGACCGGGCGCGCTGAGCCACGGCGCCCGGCCTCAAATTCTGAAGGTAGCAGGGGTAAAATATAGGGAGCGAAGAGTTATACTCAACTCGTACAAAAACCAGATTGCAATTATCAGAGTCGAAGGGCATGAAAGGGTCGTAGTTGTTGGGAAGCGACTAAGACAGGGTTGTAGCCTTTCCCCAATGTTGTCCAATCTGTACATTGAGCAAACTATGAAGGAATGTAAGGAGAAATTTGGAGAGAGAATTAAAGTCCAGGGAGAGGGAATAAAAACCCTGCGGTTTGCAGACGACATAGTAATTCTGTGAGAGACAGCAAAGGACTGGGAGAGCAAGTAAACGGAATGAATATTGTCTTGAAAGGAAGGTGTAAAATAAACATTAAAAAGAGTAAACCGAAGGTACTGAACTGTAGTGTCAGAAAATCAGGAGATGCTGAAGGCATTAGATGAGGTAATGAGACAATAAAAGTAGTAGATGATTTTGTTATTTGGGTAGCAAAATAACTTCTGATGGCCGAAGTAAAGAAGATATAAAATGCAGAATGGCTATGGAAAGAAAACCGTTTCTGAAGAAGCGAAATTTGTTGACATCAAATATTAATTTAAATGCTAGGAAGTCCTTTCTGAAAGCATTTGTCTGGAGTGTAGCATTGTATGGCAGTGAAATGTGGACGATAAGGAGTTCAGACAAAAATATGATAGCTTTCGAAATGTGGTGCTACAAACGAATGATGAAGATTAGATGGATAGATCACGTAACTAATTAACAGAATTGTGGAGAAAAGGATTTTCTGGCATATTTTGACTAAGAGACGGGATAGGTTGGTGGGACACATTCTGAGACATCAGGGAATCGTCAACTTAGCATTAGAAAGAAGTGTGTGGGGTAAAAATCGTAGAGTGAGACCGAGGGACGAATACCGTAAGCATATTCAAACGGATGTAGGTTGCTGTACGTATTCTCATATGAAGAATCTTGCACAGGACACGGTTGCTTCAAACCAGTCTGCGCACTCGTCGGTGGTTCGAGTCCCCCCTTCAGGCATGGGTGTTTGTGTTGTCCTTAGGTTAGTTTACCTTAGTTTAAGTAGTTTGTAAGCTACGGGCTAATGACCACATAGTTGAGTCCGATAGGTTTACAAACAAACATTCTGCGGACTGAAGACCACAACTACTTCATTTTCAGTATTTATATGTAATAAAAAATCACAAAACACTTAGATTCTGTTCCTTCCCAGTTAAAGTCCTGGAATCACTTCTTCACAATGAGTTGCTACAGACACTCTGTAAATTCACTCGCTTGTCGACTGCATCCATCAGTAACAACTCAAATATATTATTCTCCTCCAAACACTTCATTAGTACCTAAGAATGGGTCACATTAATGTTCTATTCGTGGTCATTTTTACAGATTAACTACATATTTTCAAAATTCTCCCAATAACCAAAAGTCAACCATCCGTCTTTCCCACAACTGTTCTTACATGTTCTTACCATTTCATATCGCTCTTCAGTGTTACGCCTAAATATTAAATCGACACGGCTGTATCAATCATTACACTACTAATACTTTATCGGACATTACGAGATTTTTTACTGCTCATCTACATCAATTTACAAATTTTTATATTTAGAGCTAGTTGCCAATCATAACATAAACAAGAAATTTTGTTTAAGTCACCTTGTTTTCTAGTACAGTAACTCAATGTTGATTCTTCCCGTACACCACAGTATCATTAATAACAGCTACAACTTTCTACTCACATTTCTCGTCAGTTTATTTGCGTGGACAGAAAATAATAGCTGTCTGTTCACGCTTCTCTGGAGCACTCCTGAGCACACTCTTGTCTCTAATGAACACTCACTGTTGAGAACCACATAATTGGTTCTGTTACTTAAGAAGTAACCGTGCCAAACATCTTTCGGAAGTCAAGGGATATGTAATCTTCCTGATGCCCATCATCCATGGCTTGTAAGATATCTTATGAGTAATGGGTAAGCTGAGTTTAAGACGAGGGATGCATGGAAAGAAGCTTTTACGCCTCAAGAACATTTATTATATTCGAAATCAGAATATTTCTGAGAATTTTGCAGCAAACTGATGTTAATTATATTTGTCTGTAATTATGCTAGTACGATCTTTTACCTTTCGCATAACCACATTCACGTGCGTTTTTTTTCCAATCGCTTGCGACTTTCCACTGGGCCAGAGATTCGCGATAAATACTAGGTAAGGGGCCAAAGCCGTAGAGTGCAGTACTCTTTGCGTAACAGAATCTGGATTTCACCTGAACCTGGCTACTTGTTTTCACTTTTCTGCTGCTTCTCTATAGCAAAAATACTTATTTTATAATCAGTAGTACTGCAAGGAAACTGAACAGCTCACAGTACTGAAGGTCACGTATCAGGCTCAGCATTTATGTCGCGTTTCGGATTTTATTCATCATCAGATAAGCATCTGATCGTGAGCGACAGCTACACGTAGACATGTTACAGATATTAGGTACCACCATGCCCTCAAATATCCCAAAGACCTGAATTGTATTCCGACTGATACGCACGCATTCCAAATGACATACCTGTCTTGTGGGTCCTCTAACTGCTTCGCGGTATAGTCGTTCGACTATTCAAAATGGATCAACTACACACCGCTAGAGAAAACTTCTCTTTATGACAATCGTGCCAGAGGTAAATTAACACCACGATATTGCAAATAAAAATGTTCAAATGTTTGTAAAGTCTATGGGACTTAACTACGGGGTTATCAGTCCCTAAACTTACAAACTACTTATGAACTAACTAAGACTAAGGACGGCACAAATATCCATGCCCGAGGGGGGATTCGAACCCCCGACCGCAGTGGCCGTGCTGACCGTAACTGAAGCGCCTTAGTCCCCTCTGCCACTGCGGCCGGCTGCAAATAAAAGGAAGGATATTATTTAGTTCTTAACTTTTGTAAACTCCACTTTAAAACAATAACTGACATATCAAAAGTATTACCATGCTCATTATTAGAGTCGGATATAACACATTTTGTCACATAAAACATTACGTAATCCTTAGACAACATGTAACATGTTACGACAGAAGTGGCATTCCTGAATTTCTATAGCAATTCGAAAAGTTATTGATCTCTGAATGGTTTTTTAACAACTGCGAAACGTCGTTGGTGTGGAAGGAGGTTTCATATTAACAGGTCTTTGAACTCAGCAAATAAAATCTCGATCAAAGCAGCTAACGCTCTATGGAAACTTCAATATTAACTGAGTATCACCAACAATTTATCTGTACTCATGACTAAACACACAGTTATACACATTTTTGAACTTGGAATGATATGACGAATTATCTTGTTCTGGTTCTGAAATAAATCCAATCACCTACAGCCATTGCTAACCAAGCAAAGCATATTAACTGAGTATCACCAACAATTTATCTGTACTCATGACTAAACACACAGTTATACACATTTTTGAACTTGGAATGATATGACGAATCATCTTGTTCTCGTTCTGAAATCAAACCCATCACCTACAGCCATTGCTAACCAAGCAAAGCATTTGTGTCTTATCGATATTAGATGGTCATAGACGACCAGGCATAAAGATGTGTGAAATATAAGAGTTTTCACTACAATTATCAGTTCACAAAACTGAAACTGAAACAAGAAAATGCATTTTTATTTACTGAACCAGGATTGCAATAAACAAACTTATGTCCGCAGTAACAAGTATCAAAGTGCCCTGACGTTAAGTCCTGTGCGGAGTGACGAACCCAGTACCTAACTGGATGATAAATAAGTTAAGTGAGATGTTAGTAGTCGAATTATTTCACCAGCAGTGAGACATCTGATTCTGTAATAAGGATGTAATTCCGTTACGCCTGACCGAGAATGGAACCCCGACCCTACCGACGTCATTCCTATGCACAATAGATTGGTAGTCCCGTTATGCTCTATCTAGGGCTTCATATGAGGGACCAGGACTCGAATCCGTATCATGCCTTTCGTGGAGACCTAGAAGAATATGCAGTCTCAGAGAAAGCAACGGAATAATCCAACTATACTGTTTCGCGAGGGTCGAATACCGAAAAAGAGGAGATCCGAATTAGAATCTTATTCCAGCACCATTGTCAACGTCCCAAGTTGAAATATAATAAGAGCCATGTGACCTTAAACGGCCATTCGTTTATAAAATTAAGTTTTCTGATGTAAAGAAAGCTTTCTAGGAACAAAGTTACCGATTGCGTGTATTTTGCCTGTTACTGCCAACCATAATTGGGCTCTCTCCAAGTTTGTAATGAACTGAGTTTTGTTTAACACGGATTTTGATCTACGGAGCAACTTGACGTTCTTCACTTGGAGTTACCAGATTACCAGAGGTGAAGTAGACATATTCGTACCTATTAAAAACATATGCCTGAAGGGGGAATCGAACCTCAAAATTGGAAATACTAAACTACAAGCGATCCATCAGACCACTACGGCGAAATAAAGCAGCAACGTTAACAACGCTTACAGTACATACTAGAGGCAGTGAAGTCAATGTAGCAATCAATAAAATTATCAACTATAAGCAAGATTCTGACACAAAAATCATACTAGTTTAATGTCAGCAAGATGAAAGGACGACTAACCATCATACTCAAATGCGAGGAATTGATGAAATTTCCACTATGATTTTCAGTCCGGATACTTTCAGCTCACAGCTAAAAAATTTAAAATTTACCCTCAACGAGGTTGACTGCAAAATCCAAAGCTAACTTCGTTTCGCAAGCGAATACTCTATTCCCACAGTTAGAGAAAACCTAACGATGTTTGGTTCTTCCTTACTGCGCCAAATAAATCAAAAAGTAAAAGAAGAGACTGGTTGCAATTTTCACGTGGAAAGACTTTCTTGGACAAAAAATATGAATTGATAATATTATATCACAACTTAAACTGATAAATGACCTGATAATCCATGTTACTTAACTCTGTGCTAACCAGAAAGAAACTCGCCGCCCACAGAGTTGCCAAACGTAATCTACAGTGTGAGCAACTCTCCTTTAGACTAGCGACAGACAGAATACGTTTGCGCAGCCTCTGTGTTGGTTGCGCTGGATAGCGCTAATGGAGAGCGTGGCTACAAAGGCACGGCGCACAGCTTCTCACCGTACTGAATGAGAAGGGAAAAACGTAAGATAGACTAATGAGACTTAATGGCATTTCTCTTGGTATGAGTTGTGTCGAGAGCCTAGTTAACCAATAATATCCCGATTCGCCGAGACTACAACCCGAGCACCACGTTTAAAGTGCAGGGGAAATTATCTGAGCCGCTCTACACTTCAGTAGCTGTCATGGGTAGAGTGGATTTTTCTAAAAAGAAGTGCAGGCCTAAAATTCCATTCATCTGAAGCGATTCCCTATTCTAGCATAACTACACATCAAAATTTTGATTTTCTACACTTGAATACGATTTTGCTTATGAATGATTTCATTGGCATTACCTCTAATGCATTAATGCACGAATCTGAAGACATCATTTCACTGATTACAAAAGTCGAACATTTATAAACATGCTTCGTAAGTTGCAAGCATATATTTTCCAATCAAACTAACCGTGCAAATAAATATTTTGCAATGACTGGAAATTTGACTACCATCTGTGAAAAAGTAAGCAAGTGAACAATAACAATGAAAGTTCGATTACAGCTTCTGACTAAATTAAAGGAATATGAAACAAGGAACAACAAGTCGCGAAGTAATGTCCGGAAAGTGTAATTCATTCTATGAAAGCCAAAGGGACATTAAGTATCGTCTACTCGTAACGTTTACTGTGTAACTACGGGAGATGTTTGTAAATAAAACTGAAAAGCACTTGATGAACAAGCTCCCAGAAACAGATAGGAGTCAAAGAAACGGGAAGAGATTACACTAAGCGTGGGTGAAATGGTATTTCTATATAGCATCTCGTAGTTGACGTAGTTCGTTCGCAGGTTTCTTTCTGTTATTTCATCCTGGCCAACCCTTTCGTCTATCACAACATTCAAGCGGTAATTATTGGAGTGTAACTGTTAATTATTTCGGCACCTGGGGTGTAACTCAGTGGACAAAACCTGCTGTAATTTCATTTTAAGAACTATCAGAAATTTGATTAACGGTTTGAAGATAGACCCTGTGCGCATTCATTTGTATCCCGATCCTCTTCATCAACTATCGCTTGTGGATCATGTAAATTTTGCGAAACCAGAAAAGGAACTTTATGATTTAATGTCTTGTCAATAGCTTAGTCCTTTGAGATGGTACACAAACTCTGATATTTTGTTAAGGATAGGGAAAGTAATCGGCTGTGATTTCTGAAAATAACCATCTCGGAATTTCTCTAGAGTGATTTAGGAAGATAACTTAAAAACAGAAAGATAAATAAACATGAAAATTAACATTTCTGTCATGACGTCACTGTGCAATCATAATATAAACACTTGAAAACGAAAAGTTAAGTACCGAATTTTAATTATAATTTACATCGAGTCCAAAGAAACTTATATGGTTCGAAACAATAAATCACGTATAGGAAGTAGATGCTCTGCTATCTATGACGCTGATGTTGGCATCACGCATTGATGTCTCCAATAATAACAAGTGAAGCTGAAAATTTTATAATAATACCAAATTCTGACGTGTGTGCCCATCCAGTATTATTATGGTGGAA
The DNA here is from genome assembly GCA_026315105.1 of Locusta migratoria. Taxonomy (NCBI): domain Eukaryota; kingdom Metazoa; phylum Arthropoda; class Insecta; order Orthoptera; family Acrididae; genus Locusta; species Locusta migratoria. The sequence goes on along the minus strand of CM048755.1, from coordinate 73,340,057 downwards.
GTGCCACATAAAAGTAGCAACGTTTCGGGAAATGGTTAATATGCAATAACATTCGCGGGAAGATCAGTTTGGATTCAGGAGGAACATAGGAACCCGGGAGGCAATACTCACTTTACGTCTTATCTTAGAAGATAGATTAAGGAAAGGCAAACCTACATTTTTAGCTTTTGTAGATTTGGAGAAAGCATTTGCCAATGTTGACTGGAATACACTCTTTCAAATTCTGAAGTCAGCAGGGGTAAAATATAGGGAAAGGAGAGTTATTTATAACTTGTACAAAAGCCAGACCGCAGTTATTAAACTCGAAGGGAATGAAAGGGAAGCATCAGTTGGGAAGGGAGTAAGACAGGGTTGTAGCCTTTCTCCGATGTTATTCAATTTGTACATCGAGCAGGCGGTGAAGGAAAAGCAAGGAAAAATTTGGAATAGGGATTAAAGTACAGGGGGAAGAAATAAAAACATTGCGTTTTGCTGATTACATTGTAATTCTGTCAGAGACAGCAAATGACCTGGATGAACAGTTGAATGGAATGGAATGTTGAAGAGAGCGTATAAAATGAACATTAACAAGAGCAAAACAAATATAATGGAATGCGGTCTTAGAAAATCAGGTGATGCTGAAGGAATTAGATTAGGTAACGAAACAATGAAGGTGGTAGATGAGTTTTGTTACTTGGGTAGTAAAATAACATGTCGCAGTACAGAGGATATAAAATGCAGAATGGCAATGGGAAGAAAAGCATTTTTGAAAAAGAGAAATTTGCTAACATCGAATATTAATTGAAGTGTAAGGAAGTCTTTTCTGAAGGTATTTGTGTGGAGTGTTGCCTTGTACGGGATTGAAACATGGACGATAAGCAGTGCGGACAGGAAGAGAATAGAGGCTTTTGAAATGTGGTGCTACAGAAGAATGCTGAAGATTAGGTGGGTGGATCGCATAATCAATGAAGAATTACCGAACAGAATTGGCGAGAAAAGGAATTTTTGGCATACCCTGGCTAAAAGAAGCGATCGCTTGGTAGGACACATTCTTAAACATCGGGGAATCGTAAATTTAGCATTGGAGGGAATTGTGTGGGGTAAAAATCGCAGAGGGAGACCAAGAGACGCGTATAGTAAGCAGATTCAAGTGGATGTGGGTTGCCGTTCTTATGAGGAGATGAAAAGGCTTGCTCAGGACAGAGTAGGGTGGAGAGCTGCATCAAACCAGTCTCCGGACTGAAGACCATAACAACAACAACATTCGCGGAACGCTAAACTATGTCACAACTGTGAGTTCTATCATCCAGTCAGCAGTCGATATGAAGACGTAGTAGTAATAAAGTCTGTAAATAACGTTGCTTCTCGGTTCGTTATTTCGCTTACTTTTCTGTTAGGGTAGCTCCCTTGTCACTTTCTTATCACAAAATCCGATGTAAGTTCTTCAGTTCTATTTCCTTAATTCTCAGAAACTACTACGAGGGAAAGAGAGACACAGCGAGATGGGAAGAGGAAATGATCAGGGAAGGATGGAGGAGGAGTTTGAAGACAGAATGAACGGCAGTAGAAAATGGACAGAGATGCGGTTTGATAGGGGGAGGAAGCGAAGAAGAACGAGGAACGGAATGAGTTAGAGAGGGAGAAAGAGACAGAAAGAAAGAGAGAGTGGGGGAGAAGGGGGGAGAGAGGAGATGGGGATTGCATGGACAGAGTGAAAAGATTGATTTTCTCAAGGGCAATAGGGTACCTGACTGTTTCCTAGAAATAGTCGTAAATGGTTAATCATCTCATATTATGATCATAACATGCGTTTTTTTCTGTCGTGATTTGCAGTTTTCTATTAAAAAAAACTGACATGAAATTCAAATAATTTTGTGTAGGCATTCGTGTTTCAGAAAGTGGTCAACAAATATTGCGTAGTAATGCACTTTACAAATCTCTGTATACATACATATCATATCTCACGATGTTGTCCGCGATGTACTCCGAAACTACCCAACTGATCTTAATGAAACTTTCCACAGTACGTGTGATTTGTTCCATTTCAAAAGATAGGATGGTATTGTCTAGCTTAAGAAGCTCAATGTTATTTGTATTGCAAGTTAATTTTTTATCTAGATTGAGTTAGTATAAGACGTTTCCTTGATGCTACAATTTATTTCAAATTACTTTTTTTCAAACTTACACAGTGCATAACCGTACTTTTCAAATTTTCGTATTTTTCTCATAATAATTTTGCTGGATATTATCTATACATTAAAAAAGCAACGGGTGCTCCCGCCAGAGTTTCAAACATGTCAAAATGTTTGTTAAGCGTATGGGAATTAACTGCGGGGTTATGAGTCCCTAAACTTACAAAATACTTATAAACTAACTTATACTAAAGACGGCACAAACATGAATGCACAAGGGAGGATTCGAACACCCGACGGGGAACGGCCTCACGCATCGGAGCATAGCGCCTCATGAGCTCGGCCACTCCGCCGGAGTTTCGAGCCCTCCCTTATGGATGGGTAATTATGTTGTCCTTAATATAAGTTAGTCAGTTTCACCAGTTTGTAACTGTAGGGAGCGATGACCACAGCAGTTTGGTCCCATAGTTACTCGAAGTATGTTGACATGCAACATATCTTCCGAAAGAAGATAACAGAATTTCGTAAACCGGTTTTCGCTGTTGCGCTTCCATGTTGAAGCCTGAAAAACGGCTGTTTCAGTTCCTTATTTAGTCAGCACAGTTGCTATTTCTCTTTACTTAAATACACAGATTCTTGTTCATTCTAATATTTATACTTTTTTCACTGCAGACGTCATTCTTCCCATATTAACCGAAAATTCTAAATTAGAAGATGGAACCTGACATGCTGAGCACATTTAGAAAAAGGTTTCGTTTACATGGGCACGAAAATGGCTCGTGGGATTGGAAAACCTCTTTATACAAGCGGATTTCCAGAATGGATTTTGGAGTGACTGGTGCCCGCTGTACCCTCTGCTGCATGGTCGTCTTTACCCACGATTGACTCCAAAGCTACCGAACTGACCTTAATGATATTTTGCACACTGTATGTGAGTTGGTCAGAATTATAAGATAGGATAGATTTTATTTCAACTAATGGCCTCGGATTGTTAAATTCTAAATTAAATATTATGGCGGCCGGTCGAGCGTGATTGACTCATATAGGGCCATAACTTGACTTTCAGCTAACTAGTTTAGGTAAGCACCCAATAGATAACGCCGTGTTAAGGTTTCAGACCTTCCCTTGATGCTATAATTCATTCACCGTTACAACTTTTACCAAATTTACCAACCTCATAAGCGTGCTGTATAAAGTTTTCGTCTATTTAATTCCAGTTCTTATTTTGCTGTATGTTATTTTCAGTAAAATGCCCCAAAACTTTTATCTCAAGATTGCGTGAATCAAAAGGCAGGAAGAAAACGTGTGTATGTCACTCACGTGTTCAAATATTTGTAAATCTGAGGCACGTAACTGCTGCGGTTATCAGTCCCTATAGTCGGGCCACCGAAAGAACGGCCGCGGTGGAGTAGCGGAGCGGCCTAAAGCGTCTCGCTGCGGAGCGCGCGGTTGCTCGCCGTGGAGGTTCGAGTCCTCCCTGGGGCATGGGCGTGTGTGTTTGTCTTTAGGTTAGTTTACCTAGGTTTAAGTAGTTTGTAAGCTACGGACTGATGACCACGCAGTTTGGTCCAATAGATTTACAAACATTTGAACCGAAAGAACGACCCTGACAGTTCGCTCCCTTGGGCCGTACATGGTGGGGGGACACAAAAGCACAAACCTGAGCTCTGGAATTCGTAAACATTGCCAGGGTAACGGTGCCGCGTTGCCACCCTGCCACTCACGGTCGCACGGGGTGGCGCGCTTCAGTCGCTGCAAGCCATCTGTCGCCTGTTCATCGCTTCTCTTGTTGTGTTACAAAAACAAAAGCCGAAAAATGATTTTTGAAATTGATACAATTGCTGAAGAAAATGGTCATAGTGTTGCACCTTCCACTATATTATTGCCATTTTAATGCAATAGAACTCGTGTGGGCTCAGGTGAAATCGTACGTTGCAGAACGAAATAAAAGTTTTTCATTAAAAGAAGTAGAATTCTTAGTTCGTGAAGCACTGGGCAGTATTACTCCCAAAATATGGAACAATGTTGTCACACATTTGTGGCACATCGTAGAAGAGGAATGGGAACGAGAAGGCGCACTAGAAGAACGGGTAGAAGAATTAATAATAAGATTAGCGGATGGCAGTAGCAGTAGCAGCGGTGCTGATGAAGACAGTGACAGTGACAGCAACGCAGGAGATGCGGTTACCGACGACACGCTTTGTGCAGACTGTGGTATCTACCCTCTTCCGTGAAATCAATCAGTGCGTTATAATATGTATAAATTGCACATGATGCTGGCCGCGACTGAATTTTAATGTATAGTTTGTTTCGCAGCCAAAGATCGTTTACTGAAAAATTACGTTCTTTTATTTCTAGTTCTGTGACCGATAGACTAGCTGTCGAAACTGATCTGATGATATTACACGGAAATTAATACTATGGAAGTCAACAACGGCCGTAAAGGAAGGAGGCAATAAAAATAACAAATAAATGAAACCACACTTTTCTTTTTATGTAAGTAGACAAATCATTTCACCGGAAGAGGCGGTTTTACTACTTGTAAAGTGGTAGCTCTTATTTGTTTACCCTCTCGGCCGACTGGCACAATACAGTGTCCTAGTAATAACAACGAGTCTGCGAAAAATGGTTATAGAACATGAAATATACAAACAAAATTCTTCAACTAGCGACCGTTGGCTGAAGACTAAATGACAAATTATATTTAATGGAATACTGAGACATATGAAACTTTACTTTAACTCGACATATATTTTAAAAGCTTTTCTTTTTAACTGCAAAAAGAATGTTTTTCATTACTTCGTGATTGTTCTCGTTCGTTTCACGCTTCAGTAGTACATAGCAACGATCCCAAAATTTTCGGACGTGATATTCGTATGCCGGCGACCGACACGGCGTAACAACAAACAGCCGCGTAGCAGTATTGGCAACATAGCCGCTAGCTGTCAGAGTCGTTCTTTCGGCGGCTCGACTATAGCCATACAAACTTCTTAAACTAACGTATGCTAAGGACAAAACACACACACGCCCGAGTGAGAACCTGAACCTCCGGTGAAAACGGCCTCCCAGTCCGTAGTATGACGCATTAGATCACGCAGTCATTCCACGCGGCGGCGATGAGGAGGAGGAGGTGATGTTGGTGGCGAAGGAACAGCAGGAAGCTGTGAAGGAGGATGATTAGGAGTAGCAGAGGCTGATATAGGGGCAGGCTGTGGGGGACAGAGAAGGCCAGGGTGTGCCCGTGCCACGTCAAGCACGGCAGGTCGCTATCACTTAAGCCGTCCTCACACGAAACGTGACGCAGGGCAGACGTGCTGTCTGCAGCACGCTCTGAAACGACCCGCTACATCCCACGGAACGTGCTGCTCATCTTGATTTGCGACCGCAGCGCTTTCCGGTGCCCGTTGCGACGTGGCGCGTAGATCGTTGTCTTTACAAACGTGGATGTGCGTAAAATTACACGGTATCTGTTAGCGAACGCCGGAAAAAAACTGAATACTGTAGCTTTCTTATGCTTGCACGTTGCATTCAATACTCTTCCAGAAATTGTAATTTTTTTTCTTCGAGAAACACAAAGACGGTACATTAACTGAAAGTGTTTGATAATGACAACAAAATGTACGACTAAATCACTTTTGGCAAAATATCATAAAAGAATTGTAAACGGTGAAATCCTTCATATGCGCCAGCTCCACTTACAAGGAAAGTACTTGGGCTCGAACAAACACATATATACCAAAATCGTATGAGAGATAATGTAAAGATCCCACATCACTAGGCCTACCCCTATGCAACGTCCACTGCTAGCAGTTCCGTCCAGAATTAAATGATTTAATGTCGTCTTACAGTAAGACTCATTTTGTACTTACTCCGTTGTTGATAGTATGTAGTCACAAAAGAAAAACTTGAAACTATCTGTACTCGTTGTATTTGGCTGGTGATCTTCACTGTTTATTTTCATATTTGAAGTTGTGATTGAAATAGTCCACGAGCTTTCTTCACTTTGAAAATTTAATGCACAGCAATCTTTTTACGTCTTATTTCCTATTGTTGTTGTTGTGGTCTTCAGTCCGGAGACTGGTTTGATGCAGCTCTCCATCAATACCCTATCCTGAGCAAGCCTCTTTAACTCCACATAAGAAAATGTTCAAATGATTGTAAAGTTTATGGGACTTAACTACGGGGTCATCAGATCCTAACTTACAAACTACTTATGAACTACTTACGAACTAGGACGGCACAAATATCCATGCCCGAGGGGGGATTCGAACCCCCGACCGTAGTGGCCGTGCAGACCGTGACTGGAGCGCCTCAGTCTCCTCGGCCACCGCGGCCGGCTCCACATAAGAACGGCAACCTACATATGTCTGAATCTGCTTACTGTATCCATCTTAAATTTTCTAACTTCCCTACCCGATTAAGTGATCTAACATTCCACGCTCCGATCCGTAGAATGCCACACGTAGAATTCCTAAAGTAAATAAAACTTTATTTTCTTACTCTGGAGCAATCAGTATTCTACGGTTTACGGGTGCCAAATTTTAGAAACAACTGATCGATTCTAGCCGCCATCTTGTACCGACAAGTGGTCGCTCACGTAGGACACCCTGGCCATGTAGCTGTAGTGTCGCGCAGCTGTATGTCGCTCACGTAGGACATAGCCTTAGCTTAGTGGGCACAACCAGGGGGTGCTGGCACAACCCACTAGGCCCTAGCTGCCAGCCATTCAGCTACACGATAGCGCCTGCTGTGGGTGACGTGGCACGAGCCGACACCAACTAGAAGACAAGGCCTCACAAGTGGCCGTGCTAGTACTAAGCTAAGCTAGTACTTTTTGCTGATGATACAAGTATAGCTATCACACCTGACAAACAGGAATTAACTGATGAAATTGTAAATGATATCTTCCAGAAAGTTATTAAATGGTTCTCTACAAATGGACTCTCATTAAACTTTGATAAAACCCAGTTTGGGTTCAGGAGAAATGTAGGAACACGGGAGGCAATACTTACGTTACGGCTTATCCTAGAAGATAGATTAAGAAAACGCAAACCTACATTTCTAGCTTTCGTAGATTTGGAGAAGGCTTTTGACAATGTTGATTGGAATAAACTCTTTCAAGTTCTGAAGCAAGCAGGAGTAAAATATAGGGAACGTAAGGTTATTTATAACTTGTACAAAAACCAGACAGCGGTTATCAGAGTTGAAGGGCATGAAAGGGATGCAGTGGTTGGAAAGGGAGTTAGACAGGGTTGTAGTCTTTCTACATTGTTATTCAATTTGTACATTGAGCAAGCTATAAAGGAAAGCAAGGAGAAATTTGGAGAAGGAATTAAAGTTCAGGGTGAAGAATTAAAAACATTGCGTTTTGCCGACGACATTGTAATAATCTCAGAGACAGCAAAAGACCTGGAAGAGCATTTGAAGGGAATGGACAGTGTGCTGAATGGTGCATATAAGATGAACATTAATAAGAGCAAAACTAGCGTAATGGAGTGCAGTGTAAGGAAATCAGGTGATGCTGAAGGAATTAGATTGGGAAACGAAGCAATAAAGGAGGTAGATGAGTTTTGTTATTTGGGCAGTAAAATAACAAATGATTGTCCCAGTACAGAGGATATAAAATGCAGAATGGCAATGGGTAGAAACGCGTTCTTGAAAAAGAGAAATTTGTTAACATCGAATATTGATTTAAGCCTAAGGAAGTGTTTTCTGAAGGCATTTGTATGGAGTGTTGCCTTGTATGGGAGTGAGACATGGACGATAAACAGTGCGGACAGGAAGAGGATTGAGGCTTTTGAAATATGGTGCTACAGAAGAATGCTGAAGATTAAGTGGGTGGATCGCGTAACTAATGAGGAGGTATTGAACAGAATTGGAGAGAAAAGAAATTTCTGGCATACCTTGTCTAAAAGAAGGGATAGATTGGTAGGGCACATTATTAGACATCAAAGAAGTGTGAATTTAGCGTTGGAGGGAAGTGTGTGGGGTAAAAATCGCAGAGGAAGACCAAGAGATGGATACAGTAAGCAGATTCAGACAGATGTAGGTTGCCGTTCTTATGTGGAGATGAAGAGGCTTGCTCAGGATAGGGTATTGTGGAGAGCTGCATCAAACCAGTCTCCGGACTGAAGACCACAACAACAACAATACAGTTTCATACAGTAAACGGCATGACACCATTAATAAATTTAGACTTTGAACATAAATCTGTAGCTAAGATAGAATATTCAAAATTTTTAGGTGTTTGCATTGATGAGGGACTGAATTGGAAGAAACATATTGAAGATCTCCTGAAACGTCTGAGTTCAGCTACTTATGCTATCAGAGTCATTGCAAAATTTGGTGATATAAATCTCAGTAAATTAGCTTACTACGCCTATTTTCATTCACTGCTTTCATATGGGATCATATTCTGGGGCAATTAAACATTGAGTAAAAAAGTATTCATTGCACTAAAGCGTGTAATCAGAATAATTGCTGGAGCCCACCCAAGAGCATCCTGCAGACATTTATTTAGGGATCTAGGGATACTCACTGTAGCTTCACAATATATATATTCACTCATGAAATTTGTTATTAACAATCCGACCCAATTCAAAAGTAATAGCAGTGTGCATTGCTACAACACTAGGAGAAAGGATGATATTCACTATTCAAGGTTAAATCTAACTTTGGCTCAGAAAGGGGTGAATTATGCTGCCACAAAAGTCTTTGGTCACTTACCAAGTAGCATCAAAATTCTGACAGATAGCCAACTAGTATTTAAAAAGAAATTAAAGGAATTTCTGAATTGCAACTCCTTCTACAATGTAGATGAATGTTTAGATAAAACTTATATATATATATATATATATATATATATATATATATATATATATATATGTCCTTAAAATATTGATTGTCAAGTATAGACAACATTTACTAAACTGACACGTTCCACATCATTACGAAATGTCGTATATATGATCTATGGAACAAGTATTAATCTAATCTAATCTAATCTACGACACACTGAAAGGCCGTGAGGCAAGCTGACTGGCCGGCCTCTTCCAGGTGTTGGGCGTTCCTAGGCGGCGTTGCACGAGCGCCTGCGGCTTTCTTTGTCGGTGGTGTTGGATGGACAGAGAGAGGAACGAGTAGGAAGCACGTGGACTAACCGACTACTGGAGTAAATAGGTACGTGTACAACTCGCGTTTTTCAGTTAACTCATTCAGAGGCAGGAAAAAGAGGATACTGAGGAAGGTAACAAATAAGCATATAGATAGGAGTGTTGACGGTGTGGCGCATTTTTTTTTTTTTTTTTTTTTTTTTTTTTTTTTTTTTTTTTACTGGACATAAATTAACGCCACACTTTTATACATCACCTGTTGCAGATGTTCGGTGGTAGAATGCCCGTAGATCTCATTGCTCGCCTGCCATTAACACATTACAAAATAATAGCACGTCGGGTTCTTAAGGCGTCTTGTATTGAACCAACAATGTGACACGTTTCATTTTTTACGTATATTTATTTATCCATTTCAAGACTGACTGATAACAATGCTAACTACTCCAAACTACTACAGACTCCTACTTCATTCTGCCTACTACCTCATACTGACTCCATACTAACATTATACTGACTGAGTTCGCGCCAATTCGCGCGTATTAATATCTGATAATATTTCTAGACCCTTCTAGAACACGGAAGTACAACATTTAAATATTTAACAATTTATTCAATAAACATTAATGATTCCTGCTTTACGAAAAGATACATAAAAGTATAACAGATTTAATAATAAGTTTTTTTACATCAAAATAAACAATAGAAAATATCATAAGTAAACAACAATTAGCGCAGTGTTAATATATGTTTACATTGTTAATACGTCTTTCTATACTTAATTAATTTAGTTTGTTAGAAGACCCTAGTAATGCAAATTATAATGATTAAAATAACTTGACAGAAGCGCTATAAAATGCTTATGTAATATAAACATGAAATGTTAGGTTACAATACTACGACCAATTATGGTATCGAATACTTCAGTTATTTAAACAAACGGAACCCTCCTGGCTAAATGTATTACAACGGGCAAATAAATTATGAGGTGGAGAGTAGGATGCATATCTAATTTTCATCAATTTTTAGCAATTCAAAAATGTTCAAATGTTTCCATGCCCGAGGGGCGATTCGAACCCCTTGACTGCAGCGGCCGTGCAGACCCTGACTGGAACGCCGCAGACCTTTTAGCAATTGCAAAGCACTGCTTGGCTCGGTAACCTCTATGTATAAAAATCTCATGTTACGGCGTTTGTGTTTGTACTCCTCCGTAACGGCTCGATCGAGTTTTATGATAAATTTTATGTGTATGTGGTTGGTATAAGAGTAGATCGTAAAGTATATTTCATATCGATAAGTTATTAGGGTGTCCCCATCCAACATTGTCTCAGTATTTTTCGACTTGACGCGGTTGGAAACCCGAGAGCATTTGTTGCATGTTATCGCCGTGAGACTCTGCATTCTTACAAAAGAAATGGTGCTACATAGAACTTTAATTTTGCGTGTTATAAGCAACGAGAAATGCGTAAGATGTGGTTTAACACCGCAATGGCTGGCCGCGGTGGCCGAGAGGACTGAGGCGCTTCAGTCACGGTCTGCACGGCCACTACGGTCGGGGGTTCGAATCCCCCCTCGGGCATGGATATTTGTGCCGTCCTTAGTATAAGCTAGTTCATAAGTAGTTTGTAAGTTTAGGGACTGATGACCCCGTAGTTAAGTCCCGTAAGCTCTACAAACATTTGAACATTTGAACACGCAATGATGGCGTCACTAGGAGGAAGCTGCAGTGAATAAGTAAACAAAACGATGCAAGTATTGCAAGAGGTGACTGGACATTTATTTTATGAAAATTAACAACAGAATGTTTAGGTCCGCTGACGCGCGAGATGTGTATTCCGGGAATATGTATCTGTGAGATCCTACGCGACCATTCTAGTGTGAAACTCATTCGTAGAGATTCAAATGAGATAGCAGTCATTTCGTGTGTTTATTATTTTGAGGATGACTTTGATGTAAGTAAACACTTCATACAACAATTGTGATGCTATTAGTTAACTGTCAGTGATAATTATCAAATGTTCAAATGTTTGTAGAATCTATGGGACTTAAGTACGGGGTCATCAGTCCCTAAACTTACAAACTACTTATGAACTACTTACGAACTAGGACGGCACAAATATCCATGCCCAAGGGGGGATTCGAACCCCCGACCGTAGTGGCCGTGCGGACCGTGACTGGAGCGCCTCAATCCCCTCGGCCACCGCGGCCGGCGATAATTATCAAGCTCTGCGACAGCAAAGGTGTAAAGTATTATTGTGTACAGATCAGTGACCTGACGTTTACATTTGTGAAATAGTTGCTCACAATACAACACGCCAATGATTTGAAAACTTTTTGAATGTAGTTGGTGAAAGAGAAAATTCCATATTGGTTGTCTTTTTAATACACTGGTTTCCAAAAGTTAAGCGTCATCAGGAAAACCATAAACTGAAAGAGAAAATTAAGCAATCGCCGATAATGGCACTCAGTATTTACCTACCGACCATACGTGTTCTTTCTGTGTTGGAAAGTAGTAGGCCATGATTTTACTATCGGTGTAAATTAAGAATGAATTACGCCGATGCCTGAGAGCACTAATTCCTCACTCGTGTTTGTCCTGTTACAGTGAGCGGAGTGTAGCCTCGTGGTGAAAGGGACAACATAATCGAAAAAAATGTTCAAATGTTCGTTGAGCTTATGGGACTTAACTGCGGGGTAATCAGTCCCTAAAATTACAAACTACTTATAAACTAAAAATGTTCAAATGTCTGTTAAGCTTAAAGGACTTATCTGCGGGGTCATCAGTCACTTAACTTACAAACTACTTATGAACTAGCTTATATTAAAGACGGCACAAACGTCCATTCTCGAGGGGGGTTTTGAACCCCCGACCGCAGCGGCCGTGCAGACCGTGACTGGCACGGAATGTGCTCTTCACAGATGAATCCCGCTTCAGTTTACAGAATGATTCCCGTCGCAAATTACTCCAGCGTGTACCGGGTAGCCGATACGACCGCGGGAACATCGTGGAAAGGAACCAGTGCAGTGGTGGTAGCGTCATGGTCTGTGGACGCATCGTGTGGAATGACCGTACAGACTTCCAGAATTTTCTTGGTGGTCCGAGAAACACTGTTGCCGTTCAGAGATACAGTGATGAGTTACATCGACATGTTCGACTCTTGAGAGATGCGGTTAGTTCAGATTTCCTCTTTATGGGCAATAACGCCCGTCCGCATCGCACTGCTCTGGTGGATCAATTTCTTGAAGATGGCCGGTGAGGTCCGCGTATATGAATCCTATAGAATATGCCTGGGATGCACTAGAGAGCAGAACTGCATCACGGCAGTCTCCACGAAGAATCCAAGAAGACCTGCGCATTGGCCTTTCGGCGGACTGGGATCGATTGCCAAGAGCACTCTTAGACCATCTGGTAGAGAGGAAGCAACGCCGCTGCGAAGCTTGTGTGGCCGTTCGGGTTCACCATGCACCCTATTGACAACTTCTTTTGTTGTAAGTGATAATTCAAATGTTCAAATGTTTGTAGAACTTATGGGACTTAACTACGGGGTCATCAGTCCCTAAGCTTAAAAACTACTTATGAACTACCTAAGACTAAGGACGGCACAAATATCCATGCCCTAGGGGGGATTCGAACCCCCGACCGTAGTGGCCGAGCAGACCGTGACTGGAGCGCCTCAGTCCCCTCGGCCACCGCGGCCGGCTAAGTGATAATTCCAAGTTTTGTTAATGTTCGTGTGAGGTGCACCGTAGCTGTCAAAACCTTTCTAACGCTGTTTTCTTGGGCTGGTTGTGTGACAATTGGTGTGTGATTGAACTTCAGTTTGCTCACCAATTCTTGTGATATTCTTATAAGAAGGTATGTCCTCATTTGGTGATTATGCTTAAGTTTTGGACACTAGCGTATTTACGTCAGTGATGCAGTATTTCAGTGTTTGACAGATACATTAACCATTTGTCCCAAAGTGCCTTCTGAGCGCATCTGATGAAAGCAACTAACTTTAGTTCAAATGTTTGTTTAGTTTATGGGACTTAACTACGGGGTTATCAGTCCCTAAACTTACAAACTACTTATGAACTACTTACGAACTAGGACGGCACAAATATCCATGCCCGAGGGGGGATTCGAACCCCCGACCGTACTGGCCGTGCAGACCGTGACTGGAGTGCCTCAGTCCCCTCGGCCACCGCGGCCGGCTAACTTTAGTAAAATTTGAAATAATTACTAATATCGTCAATAACTCCATTCGGTATCACAGTATCACGTTCTTCCACGAAAAAAAAGAGAAAAAATAGGTTAGGGGAGGGTTGGATTTGAAGACCATCCCGCTAGGAAGGCGACAATTTGACCTCTTTCAAGCTAGCCGAGTTGTTTATACGTAGCACGATTGCGTCCCAATTGCACGGCGCCTGTTTCCTTCACACTTTGATATCACACTGAGCCTTACGGCTGTGACATTGCCTATTAAAGGGGAGACACAGCTGGCGCTCTGGTAGCTATACTTCTACGTTATTTGTTGGCGGACGACGTTGAAACAATTATCTGTACATCTACTATCCGCCAGATGGCATCTGCCGTCATCGGATCCAACATTTACGTCAGGTGCACCAATACTTTTCCCGGCAGTGTATGGTGAGCGTTAGGTACCCACCGTGTCTCCTGTTGCTGCACGTGCGGTCGCCGCAATCGATGGTGGCGCTGGTGGGGGTAGCCGCCCCTGGCTGCGAACTGCGGACCTCACTGCCCGGGAACACTTTCTTACTTATAGGTTCAGTGCTCAGATCCACCAATGATTAAGCCTTATGTAGGTCACTATATTTATTTATTACATTATCGTTCATTCTTCTTTCAATGGTCTCTTTATACACGTAGTCCCAGGAGGAGGAAGACAATGAATTTTGACAATGTTGTAATCCACATTATGGGCAGTTTTTATACTATGGTTGGCCACGACTGATTTCGTCACCTTCCATCTATCGTCTGAACAGTTTTGTATGGTTTGTATGGTTGCCGAATTGGCTAAGTATTTGATAAGCATCTAGTTTGGGAAGATCTAGATCATCTTTCACATACCCTAGTGGTGTTAAAGTTTTAGGTGGAAGTCGGAACAAATATTTGACATTATACAGGGTGGGTCAATAACTACTGTCGCCAATAATAACTCCGAAAGTACCATAGGAGCAGAAAAGTATGAGGGACAACGGGGGCCAGAATATGACGTTGTTTTTCTGTTGCTAGGTGGGGTCGCTTCAGAGATAAATACCGATTTGATTTGATTTTTCCAGGGAAGCCAAAACAGTCTTGGTCTAACCCGCCACTGCCCGCACCGAAACTAAGTTTATTGTGCGGTATTGCTCCCTGTTTATTTAGTAAAGCCAACCAATGCCCTTGAGCAGAGCAAGGAGTCCCTTCACCAGTTCTTTATTAGACACAATTTTTCGGGTCTAATTGTCCCAAATGTTCTGTGCCTTTTACTCCCCAATGCAATGCATTCGAAGATTAGATGTGATGCAGTTTCATCACCGTCATCACAGATCCTACATTTAGGGTCCTCTTCTGTTATTCCCATTGTATGTAGGTGTGTTTTGAAATTCCCATGGCCTGTCAGCAATCCAACCATGAGTCTAATCTCTCTCCTGTTCAGGCCCAGGATTGCAGAGCTTCTTTTAAAACATGGCTTTGGCATCATTACCTTGCCATGTTTTTGTTGGTAGACTTTAGTCCAATATTCTACGTGCTGTCTTCTGATCCAGTTACGTAGCTCCAATTTGATCCCCGAGTGGCCAGGGACCCACAATAGGTTTACTCTATTGCTTTCCCCTAGCTCCACCAGAACCCTGTGACATTCTGCAACAATTTTAGACCTTGTTGCAGGAGCTGCCAGTGATCTCAGGGCTGCCTGGCTGTCTGAATAGATATAGATGCTACGATCTTTGTAGCACCTACGCAAATTCTCCTCCACACATGCCCTGATGGCAGTGATTTCGGTCTGGAATACTGAGGCCAGTTTTCCTAGAGAGATAAGTACCGAAGTGATACGGAATTTCATTCAATCCATGATAATAAGATTGCAGCACTGCGTTGATACCAATGGTCATCACTTCTTTGTAAACGGACATTGATGCCACCTTTCTGACCTTCGTTGACCTTTAAAGACCTTACTGTTACACATCATTGGATTCGTCTCGATAGCCGCTATCAGAAAATAAGTACCGAACAAAAGAATTCAATTTAAAAAAAGCAAAGTCGGCCTTCATATCTCTGAAGCGAACCCACCGAGAAACAAAACACCAACGTCATATTTTGGCCCCCGCTGTCCCATGCAATTTTGGTTCCACAAACTTTTCAGCTCCTAACATATATTCGGAGTTATTCTTGGTGGCAATAGTTAGTGACTCATCCTGCATAACTCCAAGATCCTGCAGATCTTCCTCGAAGTAAGCATGCTAGTGATTTCTACTCTTCTTTTTCTACCCGCTGTTGTTGAGGTACAGTATGTCTAAAGGCGTGCATTATCTGCTAGCTGCTGTACCCGTTTCTCTGTAAAGTCGTTTCAAGGCGTCTTGGTCGCGTCCTGTTGTCAACGGTTTGTAAAACGCCTTCTTAGTGGGAGCTGCGGTGACTACTGAAAGCCGCAGTGGAGTAGCCGAGCGGTCTAAAGCGTCTCGCTGCGGAGCGCGCGGTTGCTCGCCGTGGTGGAGGTTCGAGTCCTCCCTGGGGCATGTGTGTGTGTGTTGTCCTTAGGTTATTTTGCCTAAGTTTAAGTAGTTTGTAAGCTACGTACTGATGACCACGCAGTTACTACTGAATGCATGCCGATACAGATGTTTATGCGTAGGCTCTCTGTAAATTCTGTGACCCAGTTTACCATCAGGTTTCCGTGTTTCAGTAGGACGTCAAGAAACGGAAGAGCGCTACCCTGATTTACCTGCATGTTAAACTGTATGGTGAGGTGCAGCGAGTTGACGTGATGGAGAAATTCACTTAAGCAGTCCCGTATATGTGGCCAAGTGACAAATGTGTCATCCACGAGCGGTAGAAACAAGCGGGTTTTGTATGAACTTGTTCCAGGGCTTGTCTACGAAATTCATCTGGAACAAGTTTACCACAACCGCTGACGGGGCATCCCATGACAACGTCATGTGAGTTAAGAGTCGAACAAGGTGTACGTCGAAGTGAGCAGGACCTTGAAGAATCTCTTCAGGTTGATCTTGCATTTCGTGCGTATCAGTTTCGTGGTGTTTTTCAGGGTACCCTGGTGAAGATGGTCAGTACGTCAAAACTCACGAACAGACGCCTAATAAATTAAGATAGCGGCCAACAGCTGGTCAGGAGCGGAACCGTACCTCGTCGAACATTCTGCGACTTTAGAGGAAATGTAGCATATAGCATGGAAGAAGGTACCTGGTACAGAAAATGTGGTTCTATTATTCGAGTGCACTTTTACTTAGGGGTGTAATGTGACTGAAGTGCCCTCTTACGGTGGCCCAGTGGACAATGAAAAACATGGAAATTGCTTTAGTAATCAAGACTACATCAGAAGTTCAGTTTTTATACTTTTTTCGTTTATGATGATGTGAAGCTAAACTGCGGGAACAACAGGCATGATGTTTCCAAATTTTCGTGAGTAGTTCTGAGCCGAAGAATTGTTTCAAGCTGTGTGTTGCACAACAAAATTAACAAAAGTCACTAGGTGGTTGAGTGTTAGTGTCGTGGAGACGAAGCTAGAATGAAGGCTGGTGCAGATATACAGCTCATACTTCCGGAAAAGAACCGAGGTAGCCTCCAGGGTTGACAATCCCGTTCACTAGCGGATCACCATAAGACCAGATTCTAGGCAGTTACTTTTTAATACGCAGTAGAGAGATATTGTTTGCAATTGAGACATTAACTCAATGTTAACTGAGTAAGAACAGGAAGCCATCACCTCTGCACTCCTTACATATACATTTACTCTGAAAATCAGATTTAAGTGTCTGACAGAGGGTTTATCTAAACGCCTTCATAATATTTCTCCGCCGGCTGCGGTGGCCGAGGGGACTGAGGCGCTTCAGTAACGGTCTGCACGGCCACTGCGGTCGGGGGTTCGAATCCCCCCTCGGGCATGGATATTTGTGCCGTCCTTAGTCTTAGTCAGTTCATAAGTAGTTTGTAAGTTTAGGGACTGATAACCCCGTAGTTAAATCCCATAGACTTTACAAACATTTGAACATTTGAATATTTCTCCACCGTCACATTCTCTAATAGCGCAAGGGAAAAAGGAATACCTAAATCTTGGACGATGAAATATTTAGAGATTGAAACACACTCGGAATGCATAGGATTCTAAATCTGTGTTCGTCTCAAAGGAATCATGCAAGTATTCGCTTTAAGCAATCTGAGCAAGCCACATTGTGGCTAAGCAAACCCAAGTACGGATAGCTGCACGTCACGAATGAGAGGATTCTGCCTTAAAACTGCGCCACCTCGCTCGGTCCATTTTTGTGTTAAATGACAGCTGTGGCCACAAGATAT
This sequence comes from Locusta migratoria, assembly GCA_026315105.1. Taxonomy (NCBI): domain Eukaryota; kingdom Metazoa; phylum Arthropoda; class Insecta; order Orthoptera; family Acrididae; genus Locusta; species Locusta migratoria. Next base: position 73,322,325 of record CM048755.1, on the reverse strand, counting down.
CAGTCATGTCATTTTAATCGAGTTGTAGATCATTACAATAAAGATAGTATATTCAGAGACAAGGTGGCGAATATAATAGCGTTTGTCTCTCGCTGAGAGAGAATTGCATGATATACTGGGCGTCTCAAACATGTTGGGGTTAAACTGGTGATCTCGTGTCAAAAACCGGTTATATTTAGACGAGCACTCAATGCTCGGTAATGCATTTTATTGTGTTATGAACGTAGACAGCGTACGCCAGTTTTATCGGGTTTCATACACCAATGACTTAACGTCATCGGGGGGGGGGGGGGAAGCCGCTTTAAGGGTTCGCGAGCTCACAAACAGGATTTCACACTCAAAGGGTACAGGTCACACACGGGGCGAACACAGTTACAAAAGCTATCAATTGACGTTGCTGTGTAGCGAAAGTATCAATGCTCCAGGTGCTAATAGGAAGTACTGAATCGCGTGTTATTGTAGGTAGTGAAAGATGCCTAAACCCGGAGAAGTTCAGGCGAAATTTTTACAAAGATAAAATGGTGTTCAGAAAGAACAGATTAAATTGAGATGGCGGTGGCTTGTTTATTGCTGTTACAAGCAGTTTATCCTGTAGCGAAACTGAAGCACATACTTCCTGTGAGTTGTTGTGGCTAGAACTCATACGTGACATGCGAAATTATACATCTACATCTACATCTACATGGGACACTCTGCAAATCACATTTAAGTGCCTGGCAGAGGGTCCATCGAACCAACTTTATACAATTTTTCTCTCCCACTCCATTCTCGAATAGCGCGCGGGAAGAAAGAACACCTGAATCTCTTCGTTCGAGCTCTGACTTCTCGTATTTTATTCGGATCATCATTTCTACCTATGTAAGTGGGAGTCAACAATATATTTAAGCATTCTGAGGAGAATTGCTGTTACAAACAGTTTATCCTGTAGCGAAACTGAAGTACATACTTCCTGTGAGTTGTTGTGGCTAGACCTCATACGTGACATGCGAAATTATACATCTACATCTACATGGGATACTCTGCAAATCACATTTCAGTGCCTGGCAGAGGGTCCATCGAACCACCTTTATACAATGTTTCTCTCCCATTCCATTCTCGAATAGCGCGCGGGAAGAAAGAACAACTGAATCTCTTCGTTCGAGCTCTGACTTCTCGTATTTTATTCTGATGATCATTTCTACCTATGTATGTGGGAGTCAACAATATATTTCCGCATTCTGACGAGAATGTTGGCGACTGAAGTTTCGCAAGTAGCCCACGCCGCAGAGATAAACGCAGTTGTAATGATCCCCATCCCAGATATTGTATCATTTCCGTGAAGCTGTATCCCCTGTATCGTGACAATACAAAACGAGCTGCCCTTCTTTGGACTCTTCAGATTTCTTCCGTCAAACCCAACTGATAATCATCCCACACTGGACAGCAATACTCCAAAAAAAGGACGGACAAGCGTAGTCTATGTAGTTTCTTTTGTAGTTCTGTTGCATCTTTTAAGCGTTCTGCCAATAAAACGCAGTCTCTGGTTCGCCTTTCCCACGACATTATCTACGTATTCTTTCCAGTTTAAGTCTGAAGTAATAGTAATTCCTAGGTATTTAGTGGATATTACGGCCATCACATTTGATTGATTTATCTTGTAAACAAAGTTTAACGAATTTCATTTCGTACTCATGTGGACGACTTCACACTATTCATTATTTAGATTCAATTGCCAATTTTTACACCATATTGATATCTCATTTAGATCGTTCTTCAGTTGGTTTTAATCTTCAGATGATTTTACTAGACGATAAATGACAGCGTCGTCTGCAAACAACCTAAGAGAACTGCTTAGATTTTCTCCCAAATTGTTTATGTAAATACGGTACAGCAGAGGACCAATAACACTCCCCTTTGGAACGCCCGATATCACCTCTGTTTTAGTCGATGCCTTAGTATCGATTACTAAAAACTGTGTCCTCTCTGACAGGAAATTCCCTTTTCCAGTTGCAAATTTGGGGCGATATACCATAACCACGCAATTTGATTAAAAGCGGTTTGTAAGGTACGGTGTAAAAAGCCTTCTGTAAATCAAGAAATACGGGATCAATTTGAGAACCCTTGTCGGCAGCACTCATGACTTCGTGTGAGTAAAGAGCTACTTGTGTTCCGTATGAATAATATTTTCTAAATCCGCGTTGACCTTGGGTCAATAGATCATAGATAATTCATAACATTTGATTACAGGATATGTTCCAAAACCCTGTTGCAAATTGACGTCAAAGAAATAGGCCTACAGTTTAGTGGATTACTCCTACTGCCTTTCTTGAATATAGATGTGACCTGTGCACCTTTCCAGTGTTTTGGTACAGATCCTTCTGTGAGCGAGCTGTTGTATATGGCTGTTAGGTAAGGAGCTAACGCTGCAGCATAATCAAAGAGAAATCTAATGGGTATACAGTCCGGACGAGAAGATGTGTTCTTGTTAAGTGTTAAGCTTCCCTACTCCGAGGATATCTACTACAACGTTACTCATTCTGCCCTCTCTATGTAATTCTAAATCTGGAATATTGGTTTCGTCTTCTTTGGTGAATGAGTTTCGAAACGCTGTGTTTAGTAACTGTACTTTAGTAGTGCTATTATCGGCAGGATCGCCATTACTATCAAGAAGTGATGGTATTGTTTGCGTTTTTTCGAGCTTCTGTGTAGGATATCCAGTGCTGGGGAATTTGTGTTCGTTTAAATTTAGTATGCCTTTTCCGTTGTTTTTGCAACAGTGTCCTGACCTGTTTTGTGTACCAAGGAGGATCATCACCTTATTCTATTAATTTATTTGATAAAAAACTGTCAATTGCTGTCGATACCAGTTCTTTGAATTGGAGCCACATCTGGTCTACACTTATGTTTAGTGTTTAGAAGGAGTGGAAACTGTTTTTCAATAAGTAATTTATTGTATTTCTATCTGCTTTCCTCAACAAATATACTTTTCATCTATTTTTGGTAACTTTGGGACGTGCGATATTCAATCTCGCTACGACAGCTCTGTGTTCACTAATACTTGTATCCGTCTTGATGCTCGTTATGAGCTCAGGATTATTTGTTGCAAAGAGATGAAGTGTGTTTTGACATCCATTTACAATTCTAGTTGGCCCCTTGAACTATTTCTTCGAAGTTATTCTCAGAGAATGCTTTGAGTACAATTTCGCACGATGTTTTATGCGTACCTCCTGATTAGAAAATATAATTTCGCGAACAGATTGAGGGTAAATTAAAATCACCGTCTACTATTATTTTGTGAGTCGGTACGTGTTTGCAATTTGACACAGGTTTTCTTTGAAACTTTCTGCTATTGTATCGTCAGAGTCAGGAGGCCGGTAAAAGGAACCAATTATTAACTTTTTACGATTTTCGAGTACAACCTCTAACGCCGGCCGCGGTGGCCGAGGAGACTAAGGCGCTCCAGTCGCGGTCTGCACGGCCTCTACGGTCGGGGCTTCGAATCCCCCCTCGGGCATGGATATTTGTGCCGTCCTAGTTCATAAGTAGTTCATAAGTAGTTTGTAAGTTTAGGGACTGATGACCCCGTAGTTAAGTCCCATAGACTATACAAACATTTTTTTAAAAACAACCTCTAACCATAATAACTCACAGTAACCATCAATTTCAACTTTACTACGCGATAGACTACCTTTGACGGCGACAAACACGCCGCCACCTATTTTGTTTAATCTATCCTTTCTGAACACAGTTAGATCTTTTGCAAAAGTTCTGCTGAACTTATTTCCGGCTTAAGACAATAAATAATTAGTTCAAATAACTCACGGGTGTGCAGAAAGGTGCAAAAATCGATGTTCGCCGATAATTCGGCTGGAGCACATCCCTCTACTCTCAAGGCAACACTGCAGCGAGGAAGCAATGTGCAACAGCGTTTAAAACCTCGGTTTTCAAAGTCAACAAGAGAGACAACACACACAGATCGAGCAAGCACACAGCACAATTACAGGACCAAAGCTGAAAACCGTTAGAAATATCGATGTTAAACATCAGTTTTCGACTGGTGAGGAGGCATAAATTTAGTCATTGTTTTATGACAAGTGAGAGAGAAGGATTCCATGCAGAATTGAAGCAAAATCCTCCATCACTATTTATAAGGTTATCCGCTAGTTTTTTTAATTTATTTTATGTTTTTTTTTTTTTTTTTTTTTTTTTTTTTTTTTAGGCTTATGGGATTTTACTGCGGGGTCATTAGTCCCTAAACTTACAAACTACTTATGAACTACCTGATACTAATGACAGCACGACCATCCATGCCCGAGTGGGGATTCGAACCTCCGACGGGGAACAGCCTCGCGCATCGTAGTGTAGCGTCTCAATGCGCTTGGCCGCTCCGTCGCGGCCGCTAGTTTTATTTCAATGCTTCCTTGATAATACAATCCCAATAGCATGCCAAAATTTCCGTTTTGTTATATTTCATTCGGTGACCTGTGTCTAGGCAGTGATCGGCAACAGCAGATTTTTTGGGTTGTTATATCCGTATGTGACGTTTATGCTCTATACATCGGTCTTCATTAGTCCTAATTGTTTCACCAGTATATGGCATGCCACAGCTGCAAGGGATACGATAGACGCCCGCCTTGCTCAAACCAAGATCATCCTTCACGGTCCCTAACAGGGCATTGGAGTCAGCGGTGTTGAAACCTGCTTGTTTTTTCAGATATTCTGACGATAGTTTTGTTGTTTGGCCTCATGGTAGTGAGAAATTAAATTGTCTTTTGGACCATCTAAATTCAATCCATCCAAAAATCCGTTTCACCATGGTGGTGCAAAAGAATTGTTGCCTTGCCTTCCTTGATGTTGTGGTTAGGAGGAAGGTAGATGGTACGTTGGGACATGCTATTTGTAGGAAGCCAACTCCCACTGATTTGTCTTTGCAGGGTAATAGTTTTCACCGCACAGTTCAGCGTGAAGGGGTTCTTCGTACTTTACTGTCCAGGGCTCACTTCATTTCAGACCCGGAATGTTTGCCAACTGAGCTGTCCCATCTGGAGGTGACATTTCACAAAAATGTTTATAGTGAAGGGCAGATTAAATGTTCAAATGTTTGTAAAGCTTATGGGACTTAACTACGGGGTCATCAGTCCCTAAACTTACTATTTATGAACTAGCTATTACTAAGGACAGCACAACTATCCATGACCGAGGGGGGAGTCGAACCCCCGACGGTAGTGGCCATGCAAACCGTGACTGGCGCGCCGCAGACCGCTTGGCCACCGCGGCCGGCGAGGGCAGATTAAAAGAGCATTGTGCTATCGACCTAATGTACAAGGGCCTAGCGATGATAGCTCAGAGGTGGCCTCTCTGCCATACTTTGACAGCGTTTCCAACATTATTAGCCGTATACTGCTCAAATATGATGTGAAATGTATGTTTCGACAACTAACTAAAATTAAGACTCTGTTTGGGTCCGTGAAGGTTTATCTTTGTTTGCGCAAGGCGGATGTCTATCGTATGCCATGCAGCTGTGGTATGTCATGTATTGGTCAAACATTTAGGACTGACGGTTTTCAGCTTTCGTCGAGTGATGGTGCTATTTGCTTGCTTGCTCGGTGTGCGTTTTCCTCATTGTGATTGAAAACAGACGTTTTAAACGCTGTTGCACATTGCTTTCTCGCTGCAGTATTGCCTTATGAATGGCAGGGTGTGCTCCAGACGAAATATCGGTAAACGGCGATTTTTGCACCTGGCTGAAAACCGCTAAGTTGTTTGAACACTTTATACGCCATAAATTAAGGAATCAAATAACTAGTTCTTTTTACCTACTTCCTGATTCAGACGATACAATTGCTGAAATGTTCACATGCGACGTGAATGAAATTTCAAACACGTACCACAAGCATACAATTATATTTGGTGGTTACAATCTACCGTCTATATTTTGGCAAATATTCGTGAATAGATCTGGACGCACGCGCTAAACATCGTCTAAAATTATGCCAAATGCTTTATCTGAAAATTATTTGAAGCACATAGTTCATGACCACACATAAAAACTATCGGGGATTAGTGTACACTGAGTTGTCGTAGTTCCAAAATCCACCAAAATTAAACGAATAGGTATCTGTTAAAAGAAAGAAATGAAAATGCGCTTCACGCTGTCTTGAATGATAGGCTACACTCTTAACAATATAAGTGTAGACCAGATGTGGCTTGAAACCAACGAAGTTCAAATGTTCAAATTTTTGTGTAGCTTATGGGACTTAACTACGCGGTCATCAGTCCCTAAACTTAAAAACTACTTACGAACTAGCTAATACTAAGGACGGCACAAATATCAATGCCCGAGGGGGGATTCGAACCCCTGACCGCGGTGGCCGTGCAGACCGTGACTGGAGCGCCTCAGTCCCCTCGGCCACCGCGGCCGGCTCCAACGAAGTAATATCAACAACAACTAACATACACTATGTGATCAAAAGTATCCGGACACCCCTAAAACGTACGTTTTTCATATTAGGTGCAGTGTGCTGCCACCTACTGCCAGATACTTCATATCAGCGACCTGAGTAGCCATCAGACATCGTGAGATTGCAGAATGGGTTGCTACGCGGAACGCACTGACTTCGAACTTGATGGGTGTCACTTGTGTCAGAAGTATGTAGCGAGATTTCCACACTCCTAAACATCCCTGGATCCACTGATTTTGATGTGATACTGAAGTGAAAACTATGACAGCCCAGGCCTACAACGTTGTACAGCACGAAAGCGTGCAGGCCAACCTCGTCTGTTGACTGACAGAGACCGCTGACATTTGAAGAGGGTCTTACAGTGTAAGAGGTAGGTATCAACCCAGACCATCACACAGGAATTACAAACTTCATCAGAATCCACTCCAAGTTAAGTGGGAGGTGTGAAAACTTGGCTTGGCGGTTGTCCATAAGCCACACATCACGCAGATCAATGCCAAACGACGCCTCGCTTGGTGTAAGAGGGCGTTCATTAATTAGGCGAGAAACGGTGTAAAACTGCGAGATAACTGGGTTACATAAAATAAATGCGATGACCGGGACTGTTGCAGCCCAAGTCGGAGTGCTCTTCATATTATTCTTCACGACCTTTTTCTGTCATCTCCATACCCTATCACTGAGGTTAATGGACATCCAGTGACTACCAATCCAACCTGCTCACGCATTCATCAGCATGCCCTGCAACCTGTATTGCTCAAATATAGGTGGTGACCTAGAAAAGAATGCTTCAGTACATGTGAAATCTACTTTTCGTCAAAGCACCGGCGACCAGTTCACAGAGCACCAGCGAGCAAAGTGAGGCCGTCACAGATTGTCGCACGTCGGGGTGCGGAGCTTTTGTGTGCAAGCGAGAACGGTTTACATTGGCTGAGAGAGCGAGGTTGAAGGAGCAGTTACTTTTATGGAAAACTATCTGGACACTTTGGTTCCAATAGTGACTCTTCAGACCACACATACATCCCCGTGGACTGAAACTGAATGAATATTGTTGTAAGAGTTGTAGTAGTTCCTTTTACTGAAGTAATTCACTGTTCGATTTTTTTCTTTGTTAACCCATTAAGTCCGAAATTATTTTTTCTTTAAATTGAATTTTTTATTCCTTGCTTTTAATTTCCTGTAAGTATAAGGTTGTTATAGAAGCATCAATAAATGTCTTAGAACAGTAACAGTTGTTAATTAATAATTTATTATGCATGTGCTTTGTCCTCAAAATAGGATACTGGGGTTTAAAGGGTTAAATACAAGTTTTAACTACTCTAAAATAGAAAAAAAGCAAATAATGTTTTTTTTTAATAAATCCAACGTAATCAATCCCAAACTAACGTATTTACACTAAAATACGCATTTTGAAGGATGAAAAAGCTGGTAGAAGCCGACCTCGGGGAAGATCAGTTTGGGTTCAGGAGAAATGTAGGAAAACGGGAGGCAATACTCACTTTACGTCTTATCTTAGAAGGTAGATTAAAAAAAGGCAAACCTACATTTCTAGCTTTTGTAGATTTGGAGAAGGCTTTTGACAATGTTGATTGGAATAAACTCTTTCAAGTTCTGAAGCAAGCAGGAGTAAAATATAGGGAGCGTAAGGTTATTTACAACTTGTACAAAAACCAGACAGCGGTTGTCAGAGTTGAAGGGCATGAAAGGGATGCAGTGGTTGGAAAGGGAGTGAGACATGGTTGTAGCCTTTCTGCAATGTTATTCAATTTGTAGATTGATCAAGCTATAAAGTAAAGCAACGAGAAATTTGGTGAATGAATTAAAGTTCAGGGGGAAGAAATAAAAACATTGCGTTTTACCGACGACATAGTAATTCTGTCAGATACAGCAAAGGACCTGGAAGAGCAACTGAACGGAATGGACAGTGTGCTGAAAGGTGCATATAAGATGAACATTAACAAGAGCAAAACTAGCGTAATGGAGTGCAGTCTAAGAAAATCAGGTGATGCTGAAGGAATTAGATTGGGAAACGAAGCAATAAAGGAGGTAGATGAGTTTTGTTACTTGGGCAGTAAAATAACAAATGATGGTCGCAGTACAGAGGATATAAAATGCAGAATGGCAATGGGTAGAAAAGCGTTCTTCAAAAAGAGAAATTTGTTAACATCGAATATTGATTTAAGCCTAAGGAAGTCCTTTCTGAAGGCATTTGTATGGAGTGTTGCCTTGTATGGAAGTGAAACATGGACGATAAACAGTGCGGACAGGAAAAGGATTGAGGCTTTTGAAATATGGTGCTACAGAAGAATGCTGAAGATTGGGTGGGTGGATCGCGTAACTAATGAGGAGGTACTGAACAGAATTGGGGAGAAAAGAAATTTCTGGCATACCTTGACTAAAAGAAGGGATAGATTGGTAGGGCACATTCTTAGACATCAAGGGATTGTGAATTTAGCGTTGGAGGGAAGTGTGTGGGGTGAAAACCGCAGAGGAAGACCAAGAGATGGATACAGTAAGCAGATTCAGACAGATGTAGGTTGTCGCTCTTATGCGGAGATGAAGAGGCTTGCTCAGGATAGGGTCTTGTGGAGAGCTGCATCAAGCCAGTCTCCGGACTGAAGACCACAACAACAACAACACACGCATTTTTAACCTCACGTGAGATTTTGGTGTAGGGGGTGAAGGGGGGGGGTTCTCAAGCAAACTATATCTCACCAGGGTGGAGGGGGGGGGTCGAAAAAAAAAACGCCGAAATCATCTCACGTAATTATTGAACGCCCTTTAAGAAGCGTTATCATTGGGTCATTGAACTGTGGAAATACGTTGTGTGGAGTGACGACTCACGGTACACAATGTGGCTATCCGATGGCGAATGCCCGCTGAATGTCATCTGCCAGCGTGTGTAGTGCCGACAGTGAAATTTGGAGGCGGTGGTCGTGGTCGTGAGGAGACTTCCACCCCTTGTTGTTTTGCGTGGCTCTATCACAGCACAGGCCTACATTGATGTTTTATGCACCTTCTTGCTTCCCACAGTTGAAGAGCAATTTGGGGATGGCGTTTACATTTTTCAGCACGATCGAGCACCTGTTCATAATGCATGACCTGTGGCTGAGTTGCTACACGACAATAACGTCCTGTAATGGAATTGCCTGCACCGATTCCTAACTTGAATCCTATAGAACACTTTCGAGATGTTTTCGAACGCCGACTTCGTGCAAGGCCTCACGACCTACATCGATACCTCTCCTCAGTGCAGCACTCCGTAAAGAATGGGTTGCCATTTCCGAAGAAACCATCAAGCACGTGAATGAACGTATGCCTACGAGAGAGGAAGCTGTCATCAAGGCTTAGGCTGGGCCAACACAATATTTAATTCCAGCATTACCGATGGAGGGCGCCACGAACAATCATTTTCAGCCGAGTGGCAGGATATTGTCGATCGCAAAGTGTATTTATACCATACTAGCTGAAAACCCGGCGTTGCCCGGGTATTTATTTATTTATTTCTGCCATTTTAAGGTATATATTCATTTTTATAAGAGCTGTATGTCTACATCTACATAGATACTCTGCAAATCACATTAAAGTGCCTGGCAGAGGGTTCATTAACCACTTTCATAACTTTTCTCTACCGTTCCATTCTCTAATAGCGCGCGGGAAGAAAGAACACCTAAATCGTTCCGTTTTCGATCTGATTTCTCTTATTTTATTGGGATGGTCATGTCTCCCTAAGAAGGTGGGTGCTAGCAAAATATTTTCACATTCAGAACTAATAGTCGGTGACTGAAACTTCGCAAACAGATCACGCCGCAATGAATAACGTCTTTCCTTTAATGACCTCCACCCCAATTCGTGCAACATTTCCGTGACGTTTTCCCCTCCGTAACTTGATAAAACAAAACGAGCTGCCCTTCTATGAACCTTCTCAATGTCTTCCGTCAGTCCCACCTGGTGAGGGTCCCACAAGGGGCAACAGTACTCCAGGAGAGGACGCACAAGTGTGATGTAGGCAGTCTCTTTGGTGGAGCTGGTGCATCTTCGAAGCGTTCTGCCGATGAAACATAACCTTTGGTTCGCCTTCCCCACAATATTTTCTGTGTGTTCTCTTCAGTCAAAGTTGTTCGTAATTGTAGCTCCTAGGTATTTGGTAGAATCTACGACCTTAAGGTTTGACTGATTTATCGCATAATTAAAGTTCAGCGGATTTCTTTTAGTGGTTATGTGTATTACTTCACACTTTTCTTTATTTAGTGTCAATTTCGCACCATGCAGAAATTTTGTCTAAATCGCTTTGCAGTTGCTTTTGATCCTCAATTGACTTCACTAACCGATAAACGACAGCATCATCCGCGAACAGTCTAAGGGAGCTATTCAGATTGTCTCCTAAATCGTTTATAAACACGAGGAAGAGTAATGGACTTATAACGCTTCCCTGTGGAACGCCAGATATCACTTCTGTTTTACTCGATGACTTACCGTCTGTAAAATCTCTTGAGAATTCAGTTAGTAGTAAAAAAGTGTTTGATGGGGCGGTTTTGCATGAACGTTACTGTTTATGAGCTCATATCTCATGATCTACATGTCTTATTGTGATACAATTTAGAAGATACACTCAACTATATGCGTCTATACTGTCTGCAAAATTACCTGCGGCTACAATTTGTAGTGTACAAATTATTGTAACATCATACCGAATGCCGTAGTTTTACTCCATAAACAGCGGAAAAGTAGTAAGCGATAAACTTTTTTTCCTTTCATCATTTTACTATGGTTGCCAGCGAGAAAAAGTTTAATAAAAGTATGAAATTATGTTTAAAGTTTGTTGGAAGTCGCTAAGTACTGTCATTCTTATACAGTGTATTTCGAAAGTCTCGCCGCATCATATGGCATTTTTTGCAATTTCTATTGGTTATGACGTAATATCTTTTGAACAATGCGACGTATGTGATTCTTAACCATGCAGAAATTGTTACCTCACCGTAAGGAATGTGTGTACCAAATTTAGTTGAAATCGGTCCAATGGTTTAGGAGAAAATGAGCAGCATTGTCGCAAAATGCAGCAGTTTTTCGCGCATCTCATTGTTTATGACGTCATATCTCGTGAAATATATATTGTATGGGATTCGTACACTTACGGTGACCGTCCTCATGGATTGAAGCTTACGTGTAGAAAATTTCATAAATATTAGAACAAAACTGAAAATTTGTATGCAACACGTACAAACATACGGACACTCTGCTTTATATATTAGATCAACTAACGAAAGAGTTACTGACTCGCCTTGGTACACAAAGCAGATCATTGTTGCACGAGCAAAGAAAAAAACATACCAAATTTAAACAGACACAAAATACCCAAGATTGGCAACCTTCAACAGATACTCGACATTATTGCGGACTTCGATGCAAGAATCTTATAACGGTTTCCGGAACGCAAACCTGGCCCGTAATCTGATAGAAAATCTAAAGACACTATGGTCATGTGTAAAGTACGTTAGAGACAAGGCACAAACAATATCTTCTTCACTATGCGATCCAAATGGTGATGCTGCTGATGACAGTGATGCTAAAGTAGAGTTAATTAAATTCCTTCATCAAAGAAGACGAAGCTCGTACTCCTGAATTCGAATTAGGAACAGCTGTCAGCATATATAACTGAGTACATATCCTCGAAGCTGTAAAGCAAATTAAATCACTTAACAAAAGCTTGTCTTCCGGCCCTGGTTGTATACCAGCTAGGTTCCTTTCAGTGAACGCTGATTCAGCAGCTCCACACAGCCGCGCGAGTGTGGCTTGCACTCTAAAGCGCCTTGCTGCGTAGTGCGCGTCTGCTCCCCGTCGGAGGTTCCAGTACTCCCTCCGGAATGGATGTTTGTGTTGTTCTTAGCATGATTCAGTTTGTTTGTAAGTCGAGGGACTGATGACCACTGCAGTTTGGTCCCACAGCTTTACAGAACGAAAATCCGTACCCTTACACCCAAATACAGGTCACCCTAGAACTGAAGAGTAGCAATATGAGTAATCCGCAAAATAATTGTCGTCAATTTGCAGTGGTTATCAGTCCCTAGGCTTACAAACTACTTTAACTTTTGATAAGGAGAACACACACACACACACACACACACACACACACACACACACACACACACACATTCCCGAAGGTGGACTCGAAACTCCGACGGGGAGCAACCGCGCTCGCCGAAGCAAGGCGCCTTAGAGCGTTCGGGCACTCCACCGCGGCACTCTCTTAGATTCTTAGCAGATGATGCTGTCATTAATCATCTAGTAAAGACACCATAGAATCTAAAGCAACTGCAAAACGATTTATATATCTGTATGGTCCAAAAATTGGGGACTGGCCTAAAGGTATTTAAATGGGAAATAACAAATATAAAATGTCGTGGAGAAGGCGAATCAATGGCTGCGTTTCACTGTCAAAGCACTTAGAAGATGCAACAGTTCTAGTAAAGAAACTCCCTCCACTACAATTGTTCGTTCTATTTTGGAGTATTGCTGTGCGTTGTGGAATCCTTAGTAGGCTGGACTGACGGAGGACATAGAAAAAGTTCAGAGAAGAGTAGCTTGTTTTATATTATTGCGATACAGGGGATTGAATGTCACGGAACTGGTTCATGAGTTGTGGTGGAAATAGTTAAAGAGTGGTCTTCTTCTTTGTGGAGAGATCTATTTACGAAATTCCTTTAGCCAAATTTCTATTCCGAATGCGAACATATTTCCTTGGTACCTAAGTATATAGGGAGACACGATCGTCATAATAAGAGACATCCGATCTAAATAGGAAAGATTTACGTGTTTCTTTTTACCGTTCGCTGTTCGAGAGTAGAACGGTATAAAAAATAGTCAGGAAGCTGTTCGATGAAGCACCTTCGAGACACTTGTGTGAATTGCCGAGTAGCTATGTAAATGTATAGGTGTATGAAGTACACAGGTGTGAGATCGGCGATCAAGCTGGCCATGGTGAGAACCTCCCGTTCCAATCCAACCACAAGCATGCTAGTTGTTCAGGTGATCACCGACACTAACATCGCTGTGGATCGGTGCTCCAACCTATTGGAAACACATTCATTCCCGGACAACAAGAGTAACAGTCTCCAAGAACTGTGGCAGCAAAACTTCCAGGAATACCAGTGAGGTTATTAGAGGAAACTGGAAGGCAGTAAATAAGGTCTTATTAGGTGACCTTGTTCAATTCCTGCCGCCTGACGCGGTGGCCGAGGGGACTAAGGCGCTCCAGTCACGGTCTGCACGGCCACTACGGTCGGGGGTTCGAATCCCCCCTCGGGCATGGATATTTGTGCCGTCCTAGTTCGTAAGTAGTTCATAAGTAGTTTGTAAGTTTAGGGACTGGTAACCCCGTAGTTAAGTCCCATAGACTATACAAACATTAAAAAAAAAACATTTAACAATTCCTGCCCATACGTTGACAGAGAACAGTTCGTTGTTTCTATAAGGAAGATGAAGTTTTTGAATACCAAGTTTAACACGTTACTAAACGGAAGGACAAAAGGAGGGTAAGAATTATTCCCTAAGAGAGCAGATCAAAGTTGAATGAAATGTGAAAGGGCCCAGAAACTTTTGTCTCATGAGGAAAGTACAGATTTACTCAACCCTTCAAACGTTGATAGATGTAAGTTTGATAGACAGTCACATCGCGAGAGAGAGAGAGGAAAACAGAGTGAAACCTTATGGGGAAGCTGCGACGTCATAATTAGCCAATGAAAGGCTGTCGACGCAGTATGTGGCCATGGAAGGACGGGCTACTCGTGTAACTTTCTGATAAACTACGTCATGCAAATTGCTGGCAGTGGCGAAAGGGAAAAAAGCAACCAAAGTCGGAAGCAGTGATCCACGGTCATCAGCCTTCTTCGCAGTCGCAGTTATCAATATGTAGGTTTGTTGGAGGTGCTGCAGGAAGGCAGTTAAACGCTTACAGTGCTCTGTTTATTGTGGTGTGGACTTATACTGATAGACTTTGAGTAGAGTAGACGGAACAATGAGTCTCTCACTGTCTCTGTGAAAAGAACTTCGTCACTTGTAGATACAATTCAAATGTTCAAAAGTGTGTACCTCTATCGGACTTAACTACTGTGTTTATCAGCCCCTTCACTATAAACTAATTAAAATAACTTAAGGAAAATACATACACCCATGCCCGGGGGAGGACTCGAACCTCCGACGGAGAGCAACCGCGCGCTCCGCAGCAAGGCACGTTAGAGCACACGGGCATTCCCCCGCGGCCTTTATGGATACACCTCAGTCAGGTTATTTACGACCATAACCCTGTCATTTACCTCACGCTTAAGGAAATTAACATCACAGCCAGATCAAAGCCTCCCTCTCACAGAGGTAAACCGGTTAATTCCTTATTAAGGAATTCCTGTCGCTCAGTTACGTTCGATAATCACGCTTGGGACGCGACACGGAGTTGGGTGTCATGGGGTTTTCCTCACTCCAGACAAGCAACGCATGCATAGAAACTCGCGGTGGGCGCTTTGAATCATTGCTAGCTGCTTTGTGTTGTTATGACGAGTGCGCTGTGTATCCTCTAGGGAGCTGAAGCCAGATTTATACAGTAAAGTAAAGCAAACAATAATTTTCCTGTTGATTGGCACTACTGATGGTCAAATATTCATGAATCAATTTTTAATTTTTATTCATTTTTACAGTCCATATAGCCGGCAGCGGTGACCGAGCGTTCTGCGGCGCGCAAGTCACAGTCTGCAAGGCCACTACGGTCGGGGATTCGAATCCCCTCTCGGGCATGGACATTTGTGCCGTCCTTAGTATTAGCTAGTTCATAAGTAGTTCGTAAGTTTAGGGACTGATGACCCGTAGTTATGTCCCATAAGCTCTACAAACATTTGAACATTTTTTGAACAGTCCATGTAAAATGCGTTGCTAATGGGACAAATGCCGCCGGCCGCGGTGGCCGAGGGGACTGAGGCGCTCCGGTCACGGTCTACACGACCACTACGGTCGGGGGTTCGAATCCCCCCTCGGGCATGGATATTTGTGCCGTCCCTAGTCTTAGCTAGTTCATAAGTAGTTTGTAAACTTAGGGACTGATTACCCCGTAGTCAAGTCCCATAAGTTCTACAAACATTTGAACATTTGACAAAATGCCTAAGGGAGAAATTGAACGTTATTTTTGCTTATCAACAATACATAACTTGTTCTTAATTCCATAAAATGCACAAAATTGCTACAAAATCGTCTAATTACACATCGTTGTTGAAATAAAAAAATTTAATTAAGATAATTTTTACATTTTTAAAGATGAAAGTGTGGTGTCGCACAAGTCTAAAGTGCGCGCCACCTACTTTCGCCGCGCTGCCATGCACGCACGGCGCGGCGTTCTTACGACGTCAGCCACGAGCGCCCTCTGTTGCTATCCCGCTCGTGGCCAGCACTGAACGACATCGTTCACTTGGGACTGAGATAGGAACCAGTTAACACTTCGGAATCAGATAGGCACCAGTGAAGACTTGGCTATCGGACAGGCACTAGGCAGGCCTCTAGCTCAACTATGTATCAGCATTCTGCAGTACTGAGCTATGTAAAAGTTAAGTATTACTAAGTCTCTAAAAATATATATCTCGTTCTAATTTACTCTAGTGTTTCTAGTTTCTGCTGTCCCACTGGCTGGTCACCTCCTACCTGCACAAGCGTGCATCCTTTATTCCTGTGTCGGTCTTTCTAAGCGGCGACGAGGCTGGGACACAAAAGAAATGATAATGATATGAAGTAAGAAAGCCGCGGCGGAATAGCCGGGCGCACTGAGACGCCGTGCTGCGGTGCGTGCGGCCGTTTGCCGTGGGGATTAGATTTCCCCGGACCGACACCACCTAGAAGACAAGGCCTCACAGCTGGCCGTGCGTACGGCACAGCTGAAGGCCGCGAACGCTAGCTGACTGGCCGGCCGATACGCGGTGGGCGTGCCCCAGCGGCCAGCCAGTCAGCAGGGTGTGACGTAGGCACGGCCAGCTGTGAGGCCGTGTCTTCTAGGTGGTGTTGCTCGGATATGTATGCATGTGTTGTCCTTAGGTTAGTTTAACTTAGTTTAAGTAGTTTGTAAGCTAGGTACTAACAGCCAAGCATTGAAGTCCCATAGATGTACAAACATTTGAACATGTTTTGAAGTAAGAAACATTTTCAAACTATTTCTTCCTTAAGTAAGGCAGAAAACCCCTTACTTTTAAAATGTATCTAATTTATAATCTTTGAGCAACCTATTTCTCTGTACTTAGACATGTCGTGGAAGAGAATAGAGGCTTTTGAAATGTGGTGCTACAGAAGAATGCTGAAGATTAGGTGGGTAGATCGCATAACTAATGAAGAGGTACTGAACAGAATTGGTGAGAAAAGGATTTTTTGGCATACCCTGACTAAAAGAAGGGATCGCTTGGTAGGACACATTCTTAGACATCGGGGAATCGTAAATTTAGCATTGGAGGGAAGTGTGTGGGGTAAAAATCGCAGAGGGAGACCAAGAGACGAGTATAGTAAGCAGATTGAAGTGGATGTGGGTTGCCGTTCTTATGAGGAGATGAAAAGGCTTGCTCATGATAGAGCAGGGTGGAGAGCTGCATCAAACCAGTCTCCGGACTGAAGACCATAACAACAGACATGTCGTTTTGCCTTGGCCATCTCTAATCAGCGCAGAGTACATTTATCTTTGGTGGTATGGGCTGAACTGAGAAACTATTCTTTTCACTGTCCCATTCCCTCTTTCACTTTAATCTTCTTAAGCACCGAGCGAGATGGCGCAGTAAAAGCACACTGGAGTCGTATTCTGGAGAACGGTGGTTCAAATCCACCTCCGACCATCCTGAGTTAGCTCTTCCGTGATATCCCTCATTCACTCCATGATAATTCCGGAATGGTTCCTTGGCAAGGGCACGGCTGATTTTCTTTCCGATTCATACCCCAAGTCCGAGCATGATCAAGCTGTCGACGGGGCGTTAAACCCAAATCTTCCTTCCTTACTTCTTTATAGGCGTATGAAATGTAGTCACATACGCCTGATATATATAGCACATCTGTTAAGAAATGACTTTTCAGAAGTAAAAGCGTCCTTTACACCAGTTTTATATATGGGAACTTTTAACAAAATTTCACTCCTGTTTCAGAAAGAAAGAAATAATAATTTAACAACACTAACCTTTGTTTCTCCAAGCCAAGTTTACCCAGATACAACGCCTTTTTACTGACTGCTCCTGAGGACAGTTATTCTAAGATCACAATTGGGTCACCAGATTGTCCTTTGGAATGTACTGAATACGATACAGAAGTCGTTATTAAAAAATAGGTCACAATATGAAGAGATGTAATGTGGACGAATGTATCATATAAGATACCAGGGGATCTGTAGACGATATATCCGTAATAACATAAATAAGAACTGTTCCCCTATCTCAACATAATCTGTTGCAACCGTACCGGGACGCATGTACGGAGAGTGGAAGTTACTAAAGTGACCTCTCACGATAAGCGGGGAATAGAGGTAAGGGTCCCATCGAGCACAAATTGTCGTGTATAAACGGCTGCTGTTCATCTATACAGTTTGTATCAGCTGATGCAAAAAGAATTGGCAAATTTCGAATACGTAATATATAATCCTGTTGTAGGTCGTCAGAATAAATTGCAATGACGGAAAAAATAGTACACCTGGAAAAACGACGTCGACTTTGATAAGATGAAGTCTCATGCCATTGTAGTGATCCTAATAATGGCTTCAGCGTTGTCCGCCAACAGGCAGCGCAGTGACATGCCTCCCTCAGCCCCATGCGTGTTTTAACCACCACAGAATGTTCGCCTCCATAGTCCGGTGGACAGCGAGGTAGATTGCCACGCATGGGGTCCGGGTTCCATTTCCGGTAGGATTGAAGATTTTCTCCACTCGAGTACTGGCTGTTGTATTGTCCTCATCGTCATTTCATCTTCATCGACACGTAAGTCTCCCATGAGCAAGACAGGCCAAACACGATCCCAACTCAAAATAACACAGGAAATCATCACCACCACAGAATAATCACAACCCTAAGGCTCAACATGATATCGACGTGTGAAGCCACGGACACGCAGTCGTGCCTCCTATATCCAACTGAGCGAGCTTCAAAGGGTGTAAACTGTGACCTTCCGAGTGGCGGTATGGTCCTTTGAGAGAACTGCCACATGAGTTGGACGTGATTCGTCGGTTGTGCAACGATGGTAGTTCCAATGGTCACGAGAATGGTCACGAGAATACACAAAATGGGTTTCAGTCTCAAAGGGGGCAGGTCAGACACGGGAAGAAAGTAGACATAAAAACCATTGGTGTAACAGTTGTAAATTGTCGTAGCTGTGTTGGGAAAATTCCAGAGCTCCAAGCGCTGATAGAAAGTACTGAGGCACAAATCGTTATAGGTTCTGAAAGCTGGCTGACGCCTGAGATAAATTCGGCCGAAATTTTTTCAAAGGGCCAAATGGCCTTCAGAAAGGATAGAATAAATAAAACAGGGGGTGGCGTGTTTATTGCTGTTACAAACGGTTTATCCTGCAACGAAATTGAGGCAGATACTTCCTGTGAATTGGTCTGGGTAGAGGTTATACCTGACCACCGAAATAAATTAATAATTGGATCTTTTTATCGGCCCCCTGACTCAGACGATGCGGTTGCAGAAATGTTCAAAGAAAGCTTGAATCATATTTCAAATAGGTATCCGAAGCATACTGTTATAATCGGTGGCGACTTTAATTTACCCTCGATATGTTGGCATAATTACGTATTCAAAACCGGAGGCAAATATAAAACATCGTCCGAACTAGTTCTGAATGCTTTTTCTGAGAACTACTTCGAACAGTTAGTTCATGAACCCACTAGAATAGTACGTGGTTGAAAAATACTCTTGATCTCCTAGCAACAAATAATCCCGAGATAGTAAAGAGCATCAAAACAGATACAGGGATTAGCGAACATCGAGTTGTAGTAGCGAGACTGAATATCGAAATTCCCAAATGCACCAAAAATAAACGAAAAATATATCTATTCAATAAAGCAGATAAAAATTCGCTTCACGCTTTCCTGAGTGATAGTCTCCAGTCCTTCAAAACTAAAAATGCGAGTGTAGATCAGTTGTGGCTTACATTCAAAGACATAATATCAGTAGCAATCGAGAGATTTATACCAAATAAATTAATAAAAGAGGGGGCTGACCCCCCGTGGTACACAAAACAGGTCAGATCACTGTTGCAGAAACAAAGAAAAACGCATGCAAAATTTAAAAAGACACAGAATCCGCAAGACTGGCAATCTTTTACTGAAACTCGCAACCTAGCGCGGACTTCAATGCGAGAATCTTATAGTTGTTTCCACAACGAAATCCTGTCTCGTAATCTTGCAGAAAATCCAAAGAAATTCTGGTCATATGTGAAGTACACTAGCGGCAAAACACAAACAATACCTTCACTACGCGATAGCAATGGTAATACTACCGACGACAGTACTGCTAAGGCAGAATTACTAAACACAGCTTTCCGAAATTCTTTCACCAAAGAAGACGAAGTGAAGACTCCAGTATTCAATCCAAGAACAGCTGCCAGCATGCGAAACTTAGAAGTAGATGTTCCTGGAGTAGTAAAACAACTTAAGTCACTAAACAAAAATAAATCTTCCGGGCCAGATTGTATACCAACTAGATTCCTCTCAGAGTATGCTGATGAAATAGCTCCGTACTTAGCTATAATTTACAACCGATCACTCAGCGAAAGATCCGTACCCAAAGACTGGAAAGTTGCCCAAATTACTCCAATATTCAAGAAAGGCAATAGGAGTGATCCCCAAAATTACAGGCCTATCTCATTGACGTCGATTTGCAGTAGGATTTTGGAACATATACTTTGTTCGAATATTACGTACTACCTCGAAGAGAACGACCTATTAACCAATAGTCAGCACGGATTCAGAAAGTATCGCTCTTGCGAAACACAGCTTGCCCTTTATTCACATGAAGTGTTAAGTGCCATCGACAAGGGATCTCAAATCGATTCCATATTTCTGGATTTCCGGAAGGCTTTTGATACTGTACCCCACAAGCGGCTTCTAATGAAATTGCGTGCTTATGGAATATCTCCCCAATTGTGCGATTGGATTCACGATTTCCTATCAGAAAGGACACAGTTCGTTGTAATTGACGGTAAGTCATCGAGTAAAACAGAAGTGATATCTGGCGTTCCACAGGGAAGCGTTATTGGTCCCCTACTCTTCCTCGTGTTTATAAACGATTTAGGAGACAATCTGAATAGCTCCCTTAGACTGTTCGCGGATGATGCTGTCGTTTATCGGTTAGTGAAGTCAACAGAGGATCAAAAGCAACTGCAAAGCGATTTAGACAAAATTTCTGCATGGTACGAAAATTGGCAATTGACACTAAATAAAGAAAAGTGTGAAGTAATACACATGACCACTAAAAGAAATCCGCTGAACTTCAATTACGCGATAAATCAGTCAAACCTTAAGGTCGTAAATTCTACCAAATACCTAGGAGTTACAATTACGAACAACTTTGACTGGAGAGAACACATAGAAAATATTGTGGGGAAGGCGAACCAAAGGTTACGTTTCATTTGCAGAACGCTTAGACGATGCACCAGCTCCACCAAAGAGACTGCCTACATTACACTTGTGCGTCCTCTCTTGGAGTACTGTTGCCCCTTGTGGGACCCTCACCAGGTGGGACTGACGGAAGATATTGAGAAGGTTCAGAGAAGGGCAGCTCGTTTTGTTTTATCACGTTACGGGGGGGAAAGCGTCACGGAAATGTTGCACGAATTGGGGTGGAAATCATTAAAAGAAAGACGTTATTCATTGCGGCGTGATCTGTTTGCGAAGTTTCAATCACCGACTTTTAGTTCTGAATGTGAAAATATTTTGCTAGCACCCACCTACTTAGGGAGACATGACCATCCCAATAAAATAAGAGAAATCAGATCGAAAACGGAACGATTTAGGTGTTCTTTCTTCCCGCGCGCTATTAGAGAATGGAACGGTAGAGAAAAGTTATGAAGGCGGTTAATGAACCCTCTGCCAGGCACTTAAATGTGATTTGCAGATTATCGATGTAGATGTAGATGTAGATGTAGAGAACATTCTCACATCAGTAGACCAGGTTCTGGATGTCTACGCAGGAGAGACGTCTGTCAAGATCGTAGTATTATAAGGCCAGAAGTGACAGACCACACAGCTACCACAAGAGGGATTGTGGGCCTGGAAGTGTCAACAGGAATTGTTGACAACCGATTCGTAGGACTAATGGCACGTGCAGCTCTAGCCCATCTTCTTCTCACGCCACAGCAACGACTTGCACGGCTCGACTGGTGCCGTCATAGGATTACTTGGAGGATGCAACGGTGGGTCGTGGTCTTCAGCGATAAAAGCAGATTCTCCCTGCATGGAAGTGACGGTCGTTTGCGCATACGAATTAGACCTGGTGTCCGCTATCTCGTTGAGTGCATTCGTCCAAGACAAACTGACCCCATCCCAGACCTTATGGTTTGAGGTGCGGTAAGCTAGTACTCTCGTTCACCATTAGTGTTTCTGGAGGGAACGCTGACAGCACTCGGTTCGTTCAGAATGTTGGAAGACCGGTTCTGTTGACATTCTTGCTACAGGAAGATGATGTGTTGTTCGAACCGGATAATGCTCGTCTACACACTGCACGTTACTCTCAGCGGCCTCTGCAAGAAGTGCAACAACTTCCTTGGTCAGCAAGATCTCCGGACTTGTCTCCAATCAAGCACGTGTGGGATATGATGAGACAACAACTGACGCGTGTGAATCGTCAACCCACAACTAAGTGAAAAGCAGGCCTCGTATAATCTATCAAAAAATGTTCAAATGTTTGTAAATCTATAGGACCAAACTGCGTGGTCATTAGTCCGTAGCTTACAAACTACTTAAACCTAGGTAAACTAACCTAAGGACAACACACACACCCATGCCCCAAGGAGGACTCGAACCTCCACGGCGAGCAACCGCGCGCTCCGCAGCGAGGTGCTTTAGACCGCTCGGCTACTCCATCGCGGCTATAATCTATCCCATGACAGTATCCGCCATCCGTATGATCGAATGGATGCCAGAAATTGTTCTCCATATGTTTCAACAATAAATCTGAATCTCCAAGAAGATGTGTTAATTTTTATTTCTGGTGGAGTAAAATAAGTTGATAACACACTACTCTCTCTCTCTCTCTCTCTCTCTCTCTCTCTGTCATAAATTTCCTGATAAAACCCCAGTGGAAAATATAGGTAAATTAGGTTTCTTACGTAGGCATTGTGGCTGTAGTGACTTAACGGACAGAGCACTAGAATCCGGCCCTTTGTTTAATATCGGGTACGGGCAGGCATTCTCCATCGCTACAGTCCATCCGTGACAGCCGAAGGTCTACTGTGATAGCTTCAGTGCAACAAGGAAGGAAGGAAGCAGAAATTAAGTTTTAGCGCCCGTCAACAGCGTGGTCATTAGTGCCGGAGCTCACGTTCGGATTATTTGGGTAAGGAAGGGGAAAGAAACCGGTCTTACTCTTTCAAAGGAACCTTCTCAGTAATTGCCTGGAGTGGTTTAGGGAAATCCCAGAAAACCTAAACCTGGATGACTGCAGGTGGGTTCAATCCACTGTCCTCCCTTCAGTGGAGTTGCACACCTCGCTGGAAGTATTACGGGAATTGGCAATGAGGATAATGAGCCAGAGGTACTATGTGGATAATTTGATAATTGGAGTGTTTCGGGAGGCGTTCGCTTTGGATTCGGTGGTTCATATCTGAGCACCCATTTGGCAGACAAAAGGTTAAAAGTAACTTGGGAAGGGCAGGCATTAGAGCAAACAGACAAACATTAAAACCAGAGAGTTACCCTTCATCGCTCCCTTACATATAAATACCACTGCAAAAACATCAAGCAGAAGGTTACTATCAGGAACAACCTCCTTAAAAAACTAGTAGGGAGCAAGTGGGGAGCAAACGCAAAAGTTCTAAGAACAACGGGCGAGGCCTTTTGTTTGTCAGCTGCAGAATATGCCTGTCCAGTGTGGGGTAGATCCAGACAGGCAAAGAAGTCACCACGGTACTAAATGATACCTGTCTAATAATTACCGACTCCATTAAGGATGCTCCATTGCAATTTACTTTACAAAGCAGCGGGCGTCGCATCTCACGAAGATCGAAGAGACTATGCCCAATATCTGGAAAGGTTTAAACGGAGGTTGAATACAGAATATGTCACATTTTACTAAATGCGAGCTGTGCCCCTCAACATGCACCCTAAATGATTTATGGTTCGCTAACAACGAAGCTGGATGTTGACTGGAATACACTCTTTCAAATTCTGAAATCAGCAGGGGTAAAATACAGGGAAAGGAGAGTTATTTACAACTTGTACAAAAGCCAGACCGCAGTTATTAGACTCGAAGGGCATGAAAGGGAAGCATCAGTCGGGAAGGGAGTAAGACAGGGTTGTAGCCTTTCTCCGATGCTATTTAATTTGTACATCAAGCAGGCGGTGAAGGAAAGCAAGGAAAAATTTGGAATAGGGATTAAAGTTCAGGGGGAAGAAATAAAAACATTGCGTTTTGCTGATGACATTGTAATTCTGTCAGAGACAGCAAAGGACCTGGAAGAACAGTTGAATGGAATGGACAGTGTGTTGAAGAGAGCGTATAAAATGAACATTAACAACAGCAAAACATAATGGAATGTGGTCTTAGAAAATCAGGTGATGCTGAAGGAATTAGATTAGGTAACGAAACAATGAAGGGTGGTAAATGAGTTTTGTTACTTGGGTTGTAAAATAACATGCGATGGTCGCAGTACAGAGGATATAAAATGCAGAATGGCAATGGGAAGAAAAGCATTTTTGAAAAAGAGAAATTTGCTAACATCGAATATTAATTTAAGTGTAAGGAAGTCTTTTATGAAGGCATTTGTGTGGAGTGTTGCCTTGTACGGGAGTGAAACATGGACAATAAGCAGTGCGGACAGGAAGAGGATAGAGGCTTTTGAAATGTGGTGCTACAGAAGAATGCTGAAGATTAGGTGGGTAGATCGCATAACTAATGAAGAGGTACTTAACAGAATTGGTGAGAAAAGGAATTTTTGGCACACCCTGACTAAAAGAAGGGATCGCTTGGTAGGACACATTCTCAGACATCGAGGAATCGTAAATTTAGCATTGGAGGGAAGTGTGTGGGGTAAAAATCGCAGAGGGAGACCAAGAGACGCGTATAGTAAGCAGATTCAAGTGGATGTGGGTTGCCGTTCTTATGAGGAGATGAAAAGGCTTGCTCAGGATAGAGTAGGGTGGAGAGCTGCATCAAACCAGTCTCCGGACTGAAGACCATAACAACAACAACAACAACGAAGCTCTCGACGCAGCCCGTTTTTGTGCTGAAATCAAATGTTCAAATGTTTGTATAGTCTATGGGACTTAACTACGGGGT
Source organism: Locusta migratoria (assembly GCA_026315105.1). Lineage (NCBI taxonomy): Eukaryota > Metazoa > Arthropoda > Insecta > Orthoptera > Acrididae > Locusta > Locusta migratoria. The sequence goes on along the minus strand of CM048755.1, from coordinate 73,297,397 downwards.
TATCAGCCCCTAAACTTACAAACTACTTATGAACTACTTACGAACTAGGACGGCACAAATATCCATGCCAGAGGGGGATTCGAACCCCCGACCGTAGTGGCCGTGCAGACCGTGACTGGAGCGCCTTAGCCTCCTCGGCCACCGCGGCCGGCGTTTTTGTGCTGAAAAGATGTAATTTCGGATTCTGACACGAAAAAGTAAGTAGGTCGGCAGGCGTGCTGAAGTACTCCGTGCAGTCGCAGCGACCACTGTGTCCGGGTGACGTAGCGGTCAGCGCAATTACCTAACAAAAATGTTTAAATGTTTGTATAGCTTATGGGACTTAACTACGGGGTCATCAGCCCCTAAACTTACAAACAACTTATCAACTAGCTTATCCTAAGGACGGCACAAATATCCATGCCCGAGGGGGGATTCGAACCCCCGAAACGTAGTGGCCGGGCAGACCGTGACTGAAGCGCCTCAGTCCCCTTGGCCACCGCTGCTGGCAGTTACCTAACAAGCATCAGTACTAGTACGGCACAACTTTTCATCTTACGCCACTGACATAATTCTGTGCCTCCGCCAGCTAATATCTTCAATACCTTTGAGTGTTTGTTGAGTACCAGAAACATTTCCCGAGGGTAAAAGGCTGCCAGAGCGATGTACTCAACACGCTTCTACTACGCGGTGAAGAAAGGCTGTGCGGTACCTGTCTGTCGCCACAGGGTTCGTTTTGTTGTGTTCTTCAGTCCGCAGACTACCTTGATGCAGCTCTCCACGCTACCCTGTCATGTGTAAGTCTCTTCATCTGAGAATACGAACGGAAACCTACATCCTTTTGAATCTGCTTACTATATTCGTCCATTGGTCTTCCTCTACGATCACACTTCCTTCTAATGCTAAGTTGACGATTCCTCGATGTCTCAGAATGTGTCCCACGAACCTATCTCTTCTCTTTGCCAGGAAATACCAGAAACTCCTTTTCTCCTCAATTCTGTTGAGCACCTCCTCATTAGTTACGTGATCTATCCATCTAATATTCATCATTCGTCTGTAGCACCACATCTGAAAAGCTTCTATAATCTTCCTCTCTGAATTCCTTGGACTGATGACCCCGTAGTTAAGTCCCATAAGCTATACAAACATTTGAACATTTGAACAACATCTGAATTCCTTATTGTCCACGTTTCACTCCCATACAATGCTACACTCCCAGACAAATGCTTTCAGAAAGGACTTTCTAACATTTAAACTAATAATGGATGTCAACATATTTCGATTCTTCAGAAACGCTTTTCTTCCCATAGCCATTCCGAATGTTATATCTTCTTTACGTCGGCCATCAGAAGCTATCTTGCTACCCATATAACAAAAGTAATCGACTACTTTTATTCTCTCACTACCCAATCTAATTCCATCAGCATCGCCTGATTTTCTGACACTACATTCCTTACCCTCGTTTTACTCTTGTTAATGGTCATCTTATATGTTCCGTTCAAGACACTGTCCATTCCATTTAATTGCTCTTTCATGTCCTTCGCTGTTCCTTACAAAATTATTATATCATCAGCAAACCGCAACGTTTTTATTCCCTCTCCATGGACTTCAATTCCCTCTCCAAATTTCTCCTTGCATTCCTTCACAGCTTGCTCAATGTACCGATTGAACAATAATGGAAAAAGACTACAACTCTGACTTACTCCCTTCCCAACCTCTGTGACACTTTTATGGCCTTTGACTCTTATAATTGCTGTCTGGTTTTTGTACAAATTGAATATAACACTTCGCTTCCTATATTTTACTCCTTCTACCGTCAGAATTTGAAAGAATGTATCACTATTTAGACCATTCGACAGTCGTCCTCCTCCGCACCAGCCGCAAGTGGAAGAGAACAAATCGCAGTGACGTGTTTTACGGCCCACTTTAGATTTGTAGTTTTATAAGTTTTTGCAAGCATTTTGAACAAAAATAATAATCTAAATAGTAAAAGATTAATTAATAAGAGTGTCTGAAACCCTTTTAGGAAAAAAAAATTAAGTGGCGGTGGGTTCCGAATCACTACTGACCTTCAGCGTCACAGTCCAACGCATTGCCCAGTACGCTACGACTATCACATAGGATCAGTGTTATTTAATCTGACACTATTGATGCCGTTGTTACCTGAAGCTAATATGCCTTTTGTAGACACTAGATTATCATTTATCGTACGAAAGAACGACGTGTTTTTGTTAATTCTTCAGTGCTCCATTGCTTTGAAATGACAACGTGTAAGTGACAATAAGAAAATCATCAAATACGCAACGCAAGATGGCGTATGCCTCAGAGAGTTTTGGGCGAGGAATGTCACGTGACATCTGCGAACGTCTGGTTTTCGTTAATTCAATGGAGGGTGAGAAACTCCGTTATTTTTGCAAATATCTCTCAAACGATACGTGATATGAAAAAAACATAAGGGAACAAAGTTGTAGAGAATTTTCTCCTCTACAAATTCGTTTATTCAATTTTAGCAGCAGATTAACGGTTTATTTGGAATTAAAATTACATTACACACGGCTTTTCTTGGTATTACTAACGTATTACTTGTCCGAAATATTTGAAAAAGTGAGGTTCTGGTCTCTGGTAGCCAACAATTATGTCTGTCAAATTTGGTGCCGATCGGTTGAACGGTTCGACCTAAAAAGTGCGAACACGTTACAGCCAGACAGACATCGTCAAATCGAAACGACTTTTTTTTATTACTACCGCATTTTTTTGTCCCAAAAATTCGAAAAAGTGAAGTTCTATCTCTGGCGGCCTACAATTACGTGTGCAAAATTTGGTGCTGATCGGTTGAACGGTTCGTCTTAAAAACAGGGAACACGTTACGGACAGACAGACGGACAGACAGACATCCCAAAATCGCCGTTATTTTTGCAAATATCTCTGAAACGATACGAGATATGAAAAAAAACATAAGAGAGCAAAGTTGAGAATTTTCTCCTCTACAACTTCGGTTATTCATTTTCGTGTCAGATGCATGGTTAAGCCGTTATTTTCATTTAAATTTCGAGCTGTCAAAAGACGATCGCAAGGGCCCACTTTTAGTGTTATTAGCCTCGGTTGCACAGTGGTAGAGGGCCAGACTCCAAATCCAAAGGTCGCAGGTTCGATCCCCGCCAGGTCCTAGGGTTTTTATCTGTCACTTTCAACTTCTTTCACCTCTGGCAGTACTGCTGACGTAAAAAATACCGAGTCGCACCGTGGTTCGGAACCCACGTTAAACTGTAGGTCCCCCTATAACTGGCTGGGTAAGTCAATTCGAAGGTCGGAGGAAGGCAATGGCATACCACCTCCAAACAGGACCATGCCTAGTAAAGCACTGTGGTGTTCAAACCAATCTTCGGATTGTTGACTGCTTTACCTTTTTTTTACCTTTTACCGTAACCTAAAGTGGGCCAAAAAAGGATACATCTACATCTACATCCACAAAGATACTCTGCAAATCACATTAAAGTGCCTGGCAGAGGGTTCATTAACCACTTTCATAACTTTTCTCTACCGTTCCATTCTCTAATAGCGCGCGGGAAGAAAGAACACCTAAAACGTTCCGTTTTCGATCTGATTTCTCTTATTTTATTGGGATGGTCATGTCTCCCTAAGTAGGTGGCTGCTAGCAAAATATTTTCACATTCATAAGTAAAAGTCGGTGATTGAAACTTCGCAAACAGATCATGCCGCAATGAATAACGTCTTTCTTTTAATGATTTCCACCCCAATTCGTGCAACATTTCCGTGACGCTTTCCCCCCCGTAACGTGATAGAACAAAACGAGCTGCCCTTCTCTGAACCTTCTCAATGTCTTCCGTCTGTCGCACCTGGTGAGGATGCCACAAGGGGCAACAGTACTCCAGGAGAGGGCGCACAAGTGTGATGTAGGCAGTCTCTTTGGTGGAGCTGGTGCATCTTCGAAGCATTCTGCCGATGAAACGTAACCTTTGGTTCGCCTTCCCACAATATTTTCTGTGTGTTCTCTCCAGTCAAAGTTGTTCGTAATTGTAACTCCTAGGTATTTGGTAGAATCTACGACCTTAATGTTTGACTGATTTATCGCGTAATTGAAGTTCAGCGGATTTCTTTTAGTGGTCATGTGTATTACTTCACACTTCTCTTTATTTAGTGTCAATTGCCAATTTTCGCACCATGCAGAAATTCTGTCTAAATCGCTTTTCAGTTGCTTTTGATCCTCTGTTGACTTCACTAACCGATAAACGACAGCATCATCCGCGAAAAATCTGAGGGAGCTATTCAGATTCTCTCCTAAATCGTTTATAAACACGAGGAAGAGTAGGGGACCTATAACGCTTCCCTGTGGAACGCCAGATATCACTTCTGTTTTACTCGATGACTTACCGTCAATTACAACGAACTGTGGTCTTTCTGATAGGAAATCGTGAATTCAACCGCACAATTGGGGAGATATTCCATAAGCACGCAATTTCATAAGAAGCCGCTTGTGGGGTACAGTGTCAAAAGCCTTCCTGAAATCCAGAAATATGGAATCGATTTGAGATCCCTTACGAGATAAGCTCCGTACGACGCACAATTACGTGTCACTTGGGATGTATATGTAACTGTGATAATGATGTGGCAGGTCTGATAGAGAGGTGAGCAAACAGCAGTACCAGGGTTTACAGTATTGATGAGCATTGTTAATTCCCGGGAAGTTCGGCGCGGCAGATGAAACAGGGAATACGTTACGGACAGACAGACATCCCAAAATCGCCGTTATTTTTGCAAATATATCTGAAACGATAAGCCGTTATTTTCATTTAAATTTCGAGCTGTCAAAAGACGATCGCAAGGGCCCACATTTTTTTTTTTTTTTTTTTTTTTTTTTTTTTTTTTTTTTTATGGGACTTAAGTACGGCGTCATCAGTCCCTAAACTTAGAAACTACTTATGAACTACTTACGAACTAGGACGGCACAAATATCCATGCCCGAGGAGGGATTCGAACCTCCGACCGTAGTGGCCGTGCAGATCGTGACTGAAGCGCCTCAGTCCCCTCGGCCACCGCGGCCGGCCCACTTTAATGTTACTACCGTAACCTAAAGTGGGCCAAAAAAGGATACAAGTGATTGATTGTGATACGAGAAAAGCTCCGTGCGACACACAATTACGTGTCACTTGGAATGTAGATGTAACTGTGATAATGGTGTGGCTGGTCTGATAGAGAGGTGAGCAAACGGCGGTACCAGGGTTTACAGTATTGATGAGCATTGTTAATTCCCGGGAAGTTCGGCGCGGTTCCCGGGCCGTTTGGCGGCGGCTGATAAGGGGTCTCGATTAAGCGGCGGGACAGGCGGGTGGGCGGCTCCCAGACAGGCCGCGCCGGGCATCGATCGGCGGACCCCGGGAGGCGCCCTCGAGCACGGCCCACGCTCCACTCGGCGCTTGTTGCCGCCACCTCTCATCCGCCCCCACAACAATTCCGGCCGCGCATTCCGCGCCGCCCAAACATTCCGCTGTTATTGCTGCGCTAACACCGCGCCCTCCTATCAGACCCTCCTGACGTCCAGAATGAGATAATGCCAGCCGCCATTCTGCGCCAGGGAGCGCAGTTATGTTGAACCGAGACGGCCGGGATGACGATGGAGGCGGAAACCACTACGGTGACGGCGACGGTGATAATGCCGATGAACATTTAATACGTTGCTTGCAGTGGCCATTTTGAGCAGCAGCTGAATTGTATTTCACTGCAAGGTTTTTAAAGTAAACGCCTTTTGCTACTGCGAATGAAGGGTTTTATTTTTATATTTTTAAGTCACGCATACGCGTTTCGCCTTTCTCTCAAGGCATCATCAGTGGGTGTCCTGAAATATTTACATCTTTTTGTTTACACATATAGGTTAGGTCTCTTACATAGCCGGCCGCGGTGGACGAGGGGACTGAGGCGCTCCAGTCACGGTCTGCACGGCCACTGCGGTCGGGGGTTCGAATCCCCCCTCGGGCATGGATATATGTGCCGTCCTTAGTTCATAAGTAGTTTGTAAGTTTAGGGACTGATGACCTTGTAGTTAAGTCCCATAAGCTTTACAAACATTTGAACATCTCTTACATATCTACAAAACATTTCATTTCTGATTTAAAACAGTTCGTTGTTTGGTATAAAATGGTGTACTTACAGCACTTGCTACTCCACTTCAGTCTCTCTCTCTTTTTTTTTTTTTTAAACACATTGTAGTTCTCTTGTTCTACTGTCACTGCAGTATGGTAGCAGGTGACAGTAGAACCAGAGAACTGCAATGTGTTTCAAAAAACAGTGTAACATTTCGACCTGGTTGCCAGAAAGAGACTGAAGTGGAGAGTAGCAAGTGCTGTAAGTACACCATTTTATACCAAACAACGAACTGTTTTAAATCAGAAATGAAATATGTGTAAACAAAAAGATGTAAATATTTCAGGACACCCACTGATGATGCCTTGAGAGAAAGGCGAAACACGTATGGGTGACATAAAAATATAAAAATAAAACCCTTCATTCGCAGTAGCAAAAGGCGTTTACTTTAAAAACCTTGCAGTGAAATACGTAGAATTTAAACTTCAAAATGTTGTAAATGCTTAAGGATTGAGACTTAGAAAAATAGTGTAGAAATAAAACCAGCTGTAAAATGTTTCTTTTGGAGCACAAAAATGGTAAATCCGGAATATATTGCACACATTTTCGAAATAGCATATGAAAAGTGCCATGGTGAACTAACAGTGCCGGCCGCGGTGGCCGAGGGGACTAAGGCGCTCCAGTCACGGTCTGCACGGCCACTACGGTCGGGGGTTCGAATCCCCCCTCGGGCATGGATTTTTGTGCCGTCCTAGTTCGTAAGTAGTTCATAAGTAGTTTGTAAGTTTAGGGACTAATGACCCCGCAGTTAAGTCCCATAGAAAAAAAAAAGTTAAGTCCCATAAGTTCTATAAACATTTGAACATTTTAACTAACAGTAACACAATGTTTTAATGTTTATTATTATGTCCTTCCCAAGGGAACAGACGTTGGAGGTGATCCGCAGCAGAGGTAAATATATCCATATACACTTCACAATCCGCGAAATTTTTCCCGACGTCTGCTGCTCCTGTAAGATGGACGAACGATCTGCAACACATAAAAATTTGTGCCGGACCGGGACTCGAACCCGGGTCTCCCACTTTTCGCGAGTGGTCGCCTTAACCATTCGGCTGAGTGCGAATTGCGAAGTATATATGGATACAATGTTTTTAACTAAACACACCAGTTTTAAACGACATAATTCTTTACTTTTTCAATGTAAAATTTATACATAAAATTTTATCAAGGCACAATCTTTAAAATCCCGCACCTATCCCTTACGTTGTGGATCCCACAAAAGATCCCTTTTCTTAAAAGGGGTCTTTTGAGGGACAAAACAAAAAAAAATATAACGAACTGTTAACAATAGGGGTATTTGACGATGTCTTATTTATATCTCTAAGAAATTCACTGCCATATATAACTTAGAAGAGGTGAGCGGCCTATAGCACATGTGCCTCTTCCACATTTCTTCAAAATACAGTGACAGAAAGTATGGAAGAAGCTGCCTCATTCCACCTTGCTCTCTATAGTTTCTGCCATGAAACATATTGGCGCATTTTGAACACAGAACAATCTAGAACAATGTTTTTCAACCTGTTTGGGGGGTGAAGGGAGGGCACTGTCACAGGAGGAAGTATTTACACCGTAAAGTAACCAGGGGTTCGAAAGGTTTTGCTATTTAGGGCCCGCAGCACATAATATAATGACGTTTTTACTAAAGAAAGTTCCAAATTAGCTGCTAAGTTTAGATTTGTTTTTATTTTGTCACTACCGACTGTTTCGGCTCATTATTGCAATTTCAAGTGTCCTGCAGACATAGGTAATAAGTTTTACATAGTATTTCGTATTTTTAATTATAAACTTTATTCTGAAAATATAACAAAGGTTTTACTTACGTCTAGATGGAATTACGTGCATATATCATCGTAGTGGACTGTCGGATGCTAGTCATTCACCTTCTGGTTTTATAATGTTATTGAATTTCATGCCGGCCGCGGTGACCGAGGGGTCTAAGGCGCTCCAGTCACGGTCCGCACGGCCACTACGGTCGGGGCTTCGAATCCCCCCTCGGGCGTGGATATTTGTGCCGTCCTTAGTATTAGCTAGTTCATAAGTAGTTTGTAAGTTTAGGGACTGATGACCCCGTAGTTAAGTCCCATAAGCTTAACAAACATTTGAACATTTTTTCAAATGTTTGTAGAGCTTATGGGACTTAACTACGGGGTCATCAGTCCGAAAACTTACAAACTACTTATGAACTAGCTAATACTAAGGACGGCACAAATATCCATTCCCGAGGGGAGATTCGAACCCCTGACCGTAGTGGCCGTGCAAAGCGTGACTGGCGCGCCATAGACGGCTCGGCCACCGCTTTTCGTGTTATATTTCGTGAAGCAATAGCTTCGTAATTTTAGCCTTTTCTTTCATGAGAATTTCAATAAAGTATTTACTGTAGTGTTGGTGTCTAAGTTCTGTTCGCTCATTCAGAATTTCTTGTGGTTGGTTTTTCATATGTACATAAATATCAATTTCTTCAAGAATGGTCCTAATTGGACCTTTTGGGATTTTTTGTAGTACTTTTAATGCACTCTCAATTTCGCTTACAAAAAATGTTCAAATGTTTGTTAAGCTTATGGGACTTAACTACGGGGTCATCAGTACCTAAACTTACAAACTACTTATGAACTACTTACGAACTAGGACGGCACAAATATCCATGCCCGAGGGGGGATTCGAACCCCCGACCGTAGTGGCCGTGCTGACCGTGACTAGAGCGCCTCAGTCACCTCGGCCACCGCGGCCGGCTTTCGCTTACAGTGTGATGGTGATTTTTTTAGGTGGAGGAAGAAACTTGACTGGTTATTTTCATTGTTCCTTACGTGTTCTTTAAACCCTATGTTAAAATTTCTTCCAGTAAAAAACTAGGGGTTCAGTAATACAAAAAAAAAAAAAAAAAAAAAAAAAAAAACCGTATGCCTTAGTGAGATTTATTTAATTTTAAAATTACGGAGTTTATTGTGTAATATTTATTATGAATTAAATAGATAATAGATTGTTTTGCAATACAATTTGTTAATGATTAATAAGCACAAAGACTGGAACTGTTTTTAGAAAAAAAATTAATTCAATAGGTAACTACGAAAAATTCGAAAAAAAGATCTACTTCTTTACAAATTGTCTGTACAATGGTGCCTTTCATACTGAGCATAAGTCGCTTCTGAGTCTTGCCTGAAATGCGAAATACTCGTTAACAAAATATAGTTTTCTGTCGGAAATCACATATAAAAAGGATATGTGTACCATTCTGGGAAATATATTAAAAAATTCGTCCAAATGTTTAAAAAGAAATCTGAAGCAAAAGGAAGAAGATGAAATTTGTTTCCTTTGAGATAACATTGTTCTGTTACGGTTCGTGGAGAGGGTGTCGCCACAATATTCTTGTTTCAAAGGGGGTCGCCAGAATATTTTTAGTTGGGAGGGGGGTCGCATGTTCTGAAATTTTGAGAAACACTGTATCTATATCCTCCCCTTCCCCCACTACACATGTTTCTCTCCCTTGGCCTGTTTCCCCTCTCTGTCTCTTCCACTGTCTGATGCAGCGGGACCAGGAGGTGGACCGTGTTCAAATGTTCAAATGTTTGTGTAGTCTATGGGACTCAAATACGAGGTCATCAGTCCCTAAACTTACAAACTACTTATGAACTAGGACGGCACAAATATCCATGCCCGAGGGGGGATTCGAACCCCCGACCGTAGTGGCCGTGCAGACCGTGACTGGAGCGCCTTAGTCCCCTCGGCCACCGCGGCCGGTAGGTGGACCGTGCCTAGCAAGGATGTGGAGATGGCCTGTAACTAAAAGAACTGATTAGAACACATATAAATCATTTACACGATTAAATGAATACTTGAGTAGCCTAATATCAAACCTGGACATCTGACCTAATGGTCGAAATTTAGTTTGAAGGACGTTTTTCCGCTCTTTTCATTGGTGAAGTCCGTTTTTCCAAAAATTGACGTACATGTAATAAATCACACGTTAAAGTTAACTGTTCACATCAAAAGCGGACACCTACATAAGAGTTTGATATCAAATTCGGACACTTGTTGAATAAAGCAGTGTGCACCAATGGGAACACAGTATATGATCACCTGACCTCGAAAATCAGACATGGCGACAGTATGTGCCACGTACTAAGACGTATTAGCCCGTACTAAAGTTTTTCAGTAATTTTATAGTATTATTACTAATAACCATCTTAAAGCAAGTGAAATGGAACATAATATATCACCAGCGTCCGAAGGAAAAGCTAGGAAGCGGTTGAGACAACCTAAAAAGTGGAAAATAAACAATGAAAAGAAACAAAGGTAAGACTAGCTTGTAAACTACTTTGTTCTATTGTAAGATTTGTTGTACGAAGTTATCACTTGTTGGGAAGAAATTCGATGTGATAAATAACGTAAGGATGTTTACGGGAAAATCTCACTCTATCTTACCTTCAGATAAGAGTGTTCGGCCTAATAGAAAGACATGCAGCTCTACTGTATTCCGGAGGTAAAATAGTCCCCCATTCGGATCTCCGGGCGGGGACTACTCAGGAGGATGTGATCATCAGGAAAGACAATACTGGCATTCTACGAGTCGGAGCGTGGAATGATAGATCCCTTAATCGAGTAGGAAAATTAGAAAATTTAAAAAGGGAAATGGAGAGGTTGAAGTAAGATATAGTGGGGATTAGTGAAGTTCGGTGGCAGGATGAACAGGATTTCTGGTCATGTGAGTACAGGATTATAAATACAAAATCAATTGGGGGTATCACAGGAGTAGGATTGATAATGAATAAGAAAATAGGAATGCGGGTAAACTACTATGACCAGCACAGTGATCGCATTATCAACATCGAATATTGATTTAAGCCTAAGGAAGTCCTTTTTGAAGGCATTTGTATGGAGTGTTGCCTTGTATGGGAGTGAGACATGGACGATAAACAGTGCGGACAGGAAGAGGATTGAGGCTTTTGAAATATGGTGTTACAGAATAATGCTGAAAATTAGGTGGGTGGATCACGTGACTAATGAGGAGGTACTGAACAGAATTGGAAAGAAAAGAAAATTTTGGCAAACCTTGACTAAAAGAAGGGATAGATTGGTAGGACACATTCTTAGACTTCGAGGAATTGTGAATTTAGCGTTGGAGGGAAGTGTGTGGGGTAAAAATCGCAGAGGAAGACCAAGAGCCGGCCGCGGTGGCCGAGGAGAATGAGGCGCTCCAGTCACGGTCTGCACGGCCACTACGGTCGGGGGTTCGAATCCCCCCTCGGGCATGGATATTTGTGCCGTCCTAGTTCGTAAGTAGTTCATAAGTAGTTTGTAAGTTTAGGGACTGATGACCCCGTATTTAAGTCCCATAAGCTTAACAAACATTTGAACATTTTTTTTTTTTTTTTTTTTTTTTTTTGAAGACCAAGAGATGGATACAGTAAGCAGATTCAGACAGATGTAGGTTGCCGTTCTTATGTGGAGATGAAGAGGCTTGCTCAGGATAGGGTATTGTGGAGAGCTGCATCAAACCAGTCTCCGGACTGAAGACCACAACAACAACATATTAGCTCTACGTTTCGCAATAAAACATGACGTTTATCTCAGTTTCTGGCAAACGACAGATTTCCGTCTTTGATAATAGGCTACTCACTTAACTTTGCTGTGCTTGTGATGGTACAAAATTCTTCCCATTACACAGTTCTGCAATGTATCAATAAGACTCCTCGCAATAGTATACTGCTCGGGCTTTTGCTAAAGGTAGACTGCTGGATCTCGTACATGGAACTTGTCCACTGAACTCCTGGATGGAGCTGTCGGTGGTGTGGTGCGCCGGCATATGTAGGAAAGCCCCCTGCTTCCTGCTGACGAAGCAAGCAAAGAGGTACAGAGGCTGCGGCCGGCCCTGTGAGCCGTGCTACTTTACAGTGAGTTACACTGGCGAGGCGACTTGCGTGGACCGCTGTCACTTCCTTTCGCACTTCTCACCACGTATTTTCTGCCACTCTCAAAGCCTCGGTGTGCCGGTGCTGCAGATTTGTCCCATTCCTTTGCTCTCTCAATGCCGTCTCATATTTTTCTTTCAATTACGGTCTTTCGTTTTGTGCCACCATTGCCTCCTCTATTCCTCTCTCCTTTCGAATGGTTTCCTCGAGTTTGGCCCATCGACTCGAAAGGGGGAAAGTGGGCAACTTTTGCCTTGTCGAAATTCGCCGATCTGGGAGGTCTGGACTCCACAAGCTCCTCCGCTTGCAACGCCCCGCCCTGCTTCAATCTCTGCCTACGTCTCTTTCACCACCGTTCATCACTGTTTGCGTTCTCTCCCCCACTGGTACTGCCTCCTCTCTCTTACACTTGTTGAATAAAGCAGCCGGCCGCGGTGGCCGAGGGGACTGAGGCGCTTCAGTCACGGTCTGCACGGCCACTACATTTTAATGCATTTTTTTTAATGCTTGTAAAGTCTATGGGACTTAACTACGGGGTCATCAGTCCCTAAACTTACAAACTACTTATGAACTACTTACGAACTAGGACGGCACAAATATCCATGCCCGAGGGGGGATTCGAACCCCCGACCGTAGTGGACGTGGAGACCGTGACTGGAGCGCCTCAGTCTCCTCGGCCACCGCTGCCGGCACGGCCACTACGGTCGGGGCTCGAATCCTCCCTCTGGCATGGATATTTGTGCCGTCCTTAGTTGTAGGTAGTTCATAAGTAGTTTGTAAGTTTAGGGACTGATGACCCCGTAGTTAAATCCCTTAAGCTTAACAAACACTTGAACATTTGATTTGAATAAAGCAGTGTTCACCAATGGGAACACAGTATATGATCACATGACTTCGAAAATCAGATATGGCGACAGTATGTGCCACGTACTAAGACGTATTAGCCCGTACTAAAGTTTTTCAGTAATTTTATAGTATTATTACTAATAACCATCTTAAAGCAAGTGAAATGGAACATAATATATCACTAGCGTCCGAAGGAAAAGCTAAGAAGCGGTTGAGACAACCTAAAAAGTGGAAAATAAACAATGAAAAGAAACAAAGGTAAGACTAGCTTGTAAACTACTTTGTTCTATTGTAAGATGTGTTGTACGAAATTATCACTTGTTGGGAAGAAATTCGATGTGATAAATAACGTAAGGATGTTTACGGGAAAATCTCACTCTTTCTTACCTTCAGATAAGAGTGTTCGGCCTAATAGAAAGAGATTTAAGAGAAAACGATACCACTATTAATAAAGAAGAATATCGTACAGTTTTTGAGAAGTATGAAACAGTAAAACTAATTGGAAGAGACTGAATACCTCAAGACTGGAAACACGAAGCTGCTCTCTTTCAACAGAAAAATCTGTGAATATCTTCGCGTTGCAAAAATGTTGATGAGGACGGCGAAATCGGAATGAAAGTTCAACATTTTTCTGTCAGCGTCTTGTAAACAGAGACATGTTAGCATTTTGTACACCCACAGGGTCATTTTTTATCTGACACCCTTCTTTACCTTGTTACAGCGGGTTTTAATAGTGCTAAAAATCGAATGCTTTGTATCAGTAACGTTTTGACAATTTATATGCTTCGACATATTTATAGAATTTTACAATCATAAACAAGAAATGATTAAGGATAATATAGGCTTAACAAGAACTCATCGCACAATCAAAGCAATTTCATATGCAGGAATTTTAATCTACATGTATCGTACACCAAAAGACCCGGTCGGTTAGCCGTGTGGTCTGACGCAGTACTGCCAGAGACGTGGAGGTGTACCGGCCAGACCGGCCCCTGTTCCAATCCGCCCAGCGGATTAACGAAATGGGTCGGACTGCCGGCCAGCCTGGATGTGGTTTTTAGGCGGTTTTTCACATCCCCCTAGGTGAATATGGGGCTGGTCCCCAAGTCCCGCCTCAGTTACACGATTCGCAAAGATTTCGTAACAATTTGTATGATTGTAAGTAGAAAATAACAAATCCTGAGACTGTTTTTTCGAGGTGCTATCCCGCTGCATGGAGAGCCTTGGCATTAGTGGCAACATTTCATGGAACACAGAAGCAGAAATGTTCAAATGTTTGTAAATCTATGTTAATAGAATATATGACATCAACTGCGATTGGGCAAAGCTGAAAATGTGTACCCAGCCGGGATTCGAACCCGGGTCTCCCGCTTTCTAGGCAGTTGCACTGACCCCTACACTACTGGGGACACAGTGATCACCGCAGTTGATGTCATATATTCTATGAATATTAATAATAACAACTGCAGGATCAGAAGTGTCGTCTGTTCTCTCGCAACAGACGCCACATGTATATATATAATATGCCGGTGACGGTCAATGATCCTATTGTTAGTGGGGAGGGGTGGGCAAAGTTTGAAGCCCTTACTCTTACGGGAATTAGTTAAACTACGAGTTTGAGTACTGTGGGCAGGGCGAAGCTGGGAATTTGTATCTGACGGGAGGCGTGCTTAGGTAGTCCTTGCAGGTGCGGTGATCACTGTGTCCCCAGTGGTGTATGGGTCAGCACAACTGCCTAGAAAGCGGGAGACCCGGGTTCGAATCCCGGCTGGGTACACATTTTCAGCTTTTCCCAATCGCAGTTGATGTCATATATTCTATGAATATTAATAATAACAACTGCAGGATCAGAAGTGTCGTCTGTTCGCTCGCAACAGACGCCACATGTATATGTTTGTAAATCTATCAGACCAAACTGCGTGGTCATCAGTCCGTAGCTTAAAAACTGCTTAAACTAAGGTAAAATAACATAAGGACAACACACAACCCATGCCCAAGGGAGGACTCGAACCTCCAACGGCGAGTAACGCACGCTCCGCAGCAAGGCGCCTTCGACCGCTCGGCTACTCCACCGCAGCCACAGAAGCAGAATTAAAGTTTATGACGTGGAGGGAAGTCGTACTTAGACTATTACGAGGCGCCTTAACCGCTAGTGGTGCGGTGGTCTAGTGGTAGCCGGGCGCCGTGGCTCAGCGCGCTCGGTCTGAGGGCTGAACGCCTTCTGTAATAAAAAAGCTGAGCCAAGATCAAATAAAACAACAACAACGAAACACGATCAGCAACCGGAAGCGCACCGAGCGAGGTGGCGCAGTGGCAACACACAGGACTCGTATTCGGAAGAATAGTGGTTCAAATCCACCTCCGACCATCCTGATTTAGGCTTTCCGTGATTTATCTAAATCACTCCAGACAAATGCTGGGATGGTTCCTTTCAAAGGGCACGGCCGATTTCCTTCCACATCCTTACCCAAACCTTCGGAGCGTAAGCTCCGTCTCTAATGACCACGCTGTCGACGGGGCGTTAAACTTCAAGCTGCCTGCCAACCGGAAGGACCAGAACTACACGTAGAGCACAAAAAATAAATAAATAAACAAATAAAATAAAATAAAGTGGTAAGACGTCTGCCTAGTAAGCATGGAGGTCCGGGTTCGATTCCCAGCCGCATCACAAATTTTAATTCAATGTTTCACCTTTATCTTTAATGACTTTACACCTTCATACATATAACACTATACGCAGACATTTAGGGTACACATTTCCTGCCGGGGGCATGGGGGTGGCGACAGGAAGGGCATCCTGTAAACATTTACACGCCAAATCCGTATTAACCAAGCCAACACTGCATGTGCGGAAACATGGCTCAAGAGAAAGAAAGATATCGTTCACCAAAAAATGTGGCGTAGGATAAGCGAGTAAAAAAGATTTCGAACGAAATATAGTTATTTTAACTGTCCATACGCCACCGGTGGTACCAGGACACTATCGTATAATTTCCAGATTATATAGAGACAGCACATCAGAAAATTTTGCCAGTGACAAAATCATGGTTAAAAAATCAGTCTAGTGACTTCAGATCCCTTAGGATCACTCGAAAAACTTTTCTACGTGTTCAATACTTCGGTTAAAACTACGTTTATGCCTCAAACCGGATATGAAACAAATGTTTTAGGTGACATTTGAAACTCTAGCTGGATATCGGCAATGGCTAATGATATCGAAAGAAATTTTAAGGTTCCCCGAGAACATTATCTTCAGAACACATTGTTGAAATTTCGAAGGTTTGCTATGGATAGAAATTGTAGAAGTGGCAATCGGCACTTTTGGTACCCAAAATCACGTTTTCCCGAAGCGAATCAATTACGCCAAGAGACGTTCTAAACGTAATTTACATTTAAAATTTGAGACATTTGTCAAGGTTAAATGTTCAAAAATGTTTGTAAATCCAAGGGACGCAACTGCAGTAGTTATCAGTCCCTTGGCTTACAAACTACGGACCTTGATTGAAAGAGCATATGCTACTTCGGATGGTGAGAGCTTTCTACAAGAGCTGCAACATCTGATGGTTTTGCTCAATCGTAACGGCTATACGGACAGATTCTACGTGCTACGTTTGGACCACTACCTAAACCAGCTGAAGGCACTTTCAGTTATTTATGTATTTATTTGCCGGCCGCAGTGACCGAGGAGACTGAGGCGCTCCTGTCACGGTCTGCACGGCCACTACGGTCGGGGGTTCGAATCCCCCCTCGAGCATGGATATTTGTGCCGTCCTTACGATTAGCTAGTTCATAAGTAGTTTGTAAGTTTAGGGACTGATGACCCCGTAGTTAAGTCCCATAGACTCTACAAACATTTGAACATTTGAACATATGTATTTATTTATTTCATAGGTGCTAATAGGGCTATTTCACACGCGAACGCTGAGTCTCCGTATTCCCCATAATTGTTTTGACCGCATCTATGCCCTAGCGCGTCTCGTGACAACATTCAGCACGAAGTACAGTAATTGAGCCGTGGGCTCGTTGTGTTCGAAATCCGCACCCCGATTGGTGTTTGTTTCTGCTCCTAACTGTGGTGGCGCTACCTCCGTCGGCCGCCGAGACGCGACGGGCCAAGTGAGTGGGTCTGTGACAGCCGATGCGGACGCTTGGGCCGGCTCTGTGCATGTTCTCCGCTCGGGCGTGGACGTCGCCGGCTGTATTCTGCTTTGGAGTTAATTTTGACTTCGCTATTGCGTTAATTACGTGTTTTGAAATGTCTCGCTTCACATACGAGGACGATCTGGTATATTGAGGGAACCGAGCGGAATTTATTTGGCGTTTTGCCCTTCTGCGGCTTGGTTGCCACCTCCAGGCGTAGTCGGAACTTAGGGTTTGGCCGTTTTCCCTCTCGTCCCCGTTGCTGCCGTCGGCGAGTTGTAGTTTGCAGTCTTCTGTTCGTGTTTTTTTCTGAGTAGTCTGGTGACTATCCATACATGTGGCAGTGACACTAGCCCGCGGCCTTTGAGGAAGTTTTGTTGTTGTTGTTGTTAGGTTGTTTAAGGGGGACTAAACTACAATGGTCATCAGTTCCCCATTCCATCCCTAGGCGTCAAAAGTAGCTCCATGGACGTTAAAGAGATACGCCCAGAGGTTAAGGTTTCGAAGTGAGAGAGGAGTCCCACTGAGTCCATAAAACATCATAAAAAAGGACAAGACACAAAACGTAAAGACACGATCACACAAGGACATCTGACAACAAAGAAGCCGATGTCTATGGTTGACCGACCAGAAGAATAAAAAAGGAAAAGTCAACCACTCGGTATCACAAAGAAATCTCCAGTTAGAGAGAATGATAAAATCCCCCTGCTCGAATAAAACGTAAAACGGTATCTGCCATTGTGGCATCGTCACCTAAAACTTCCGATAAAACAGCAGGGAGGTTAAAATGTCTCCGCAAGGCGGCTAAAACGGGGCAGTACATCAATATGTGGACTATTGTCAGACGGGAGCCACACCGACATTGGGCTGGGTCCTCACCCCGAAGGAGATGTCCATGGGTGAGCCACGTATGCCCAATGCGGAGGCGACACAAAACCACTGAGTCCCGTCGTGAACCACGAATGGAGGAACGCCACGCAGCCGTAGTTTCATTTACCACCCGGAGCTTGTTGGGCGTGCTCAGGCTACGCCACTCAGCATCCCAAAGCTGACGTACTCGCTGGCGTAACAATGAACGGAGATCAGAAGCCGGGAGGCCGATCTCTAGACAGGACATACCGACAGCCTGCTTGGCAAGCCTGTCAACACGTTCATTGCCCGGGATACCAACATGACCCGGAGACCAGATGAACACCACCGATCGCCCGGACTGTGTAACGGCATAAAGTGTCTCCTGAATGGCCAACACCAGGGTAGACCGCGGGTAACACTGCTCCAGAGCTCGGAGGCTGCTCAGGAAGTTTTGTTTCAACTGTTTTTCGCCTCCTCCCCTATGTCAGCCGTGGCGGTCCTCTCCCTATAAAGGGGCTCATCTGTTATGATTATTGATTTAGAGATTGTTGTTGTACGACGTAGCAGAAGCTTTACCTGATATGCGCAATGTGATCTGGCCAGTATTTAAAGGGCACTGTTCAATTGCACTGTTGACGTTGATGCTTGTATATTGTTTTCATCATCTCGTTTGGCGAATGTATTGCGTAAAATTGTATCTTTATTGTGAAGTTCCAAACTTGATTAGAAGCTGATGTTTAGTGTAACTGGTAGAGTTGAAACGGACATTTAGCTAAAGCTCTAATCCTTCTCTCTGTTGCGCAAAGTGTTCCGGCCAGTATTTAAAGGGCGTTGTTCAATGACTCTGTTGGTGGCTTTGGTATAATTGTATATTAAACCAAAGGGGCACCTTAATATTCTAGTGTTACTGCCTTTTAATTGTCCAGTTTTGGCCAAGTTTTTTTTTTATAAAGGTATCTTTATTGTGAAAATTTCCAAATTTAAGCTGCACCATATGTGTATAAAAAAGAGGGGGTCATTATTTTAATCTATAAAGGGTTACTAAGTGCATCTTTCGGGCCAGTACACTGTAATTGGAGTCTTGTTTATTGCAAATGGTCATTTATGTTATGTGGTGAGGTTTCCTTCTACATTGCACAGGATGCTCTGGCCACTGTTTAAAGAGGCACGGTTCAATTACGCTGTTGGCGTTTGCTTGCGTAATTACCTAAGCTAAACTTGTTGGCGCCACTGTTAATAGGGTCTAAGCTTTCTCTTTGCGTAACGTGCTTTTTTTTTCTTTTTTTTAAATCTTATGGGACTTAACTACGGGGTCCTCAGTCCCTAAACTTACAAACTACTTATGAACTACTTACGAACTAGGACGGCACAAATATCCATGCCCGAGGGGGGATTCGAACCCCCGGCCGTAGTGGCCGTGCAGACCGTGACTGAAGCGCCTCAGTCCCCTCGGCCACCGCGGCCGGCGTAACATGCTCTGCCTAGTATTTTAAAAGGCGCTATTTAATTACCCTGCTCATTGTGAATCTTCCAGAACTGACTTGTCATATCTTAAAAAATTTTAAATTGTCTAAGCAGAACCATAACAGGCCCATTATTTTAATGTGTTCAGAGTTACTGTTTGTATCTTTCGGGCCAGTAGATTGTAACTGTAGTCTTATTTATTGCAAATGGTCATTTGTTATGTGGTGAGGTTTCATTCTAAATTGCACAGTGTGCTCCGGCCAATATCTAGAAGCATGGATGTTACACTGCTGGTGTTTGTATACTTGCCAAAGCAAAGCCTGTAGCGCCCACTGTTAATTATATCTAGTGTTACTGCCTTTGCTATTCCTTGCTCAACCTTTCTTTTAAAAATGGTATCCTTGTTGTAATATTGTTTTTTTAATCTCTCCTGTTATTTTGGTAAAGGGAAATGATTGCTCCCGTCTTGCTTTAAGTTTAGAGGATATCCTTATTGTACTGAGCTGAGCATCTGTATGTTTACCTATTCATGCCAGCTGTTATCTGATGTTAAGCATGATGTTAAATTTTGCCCTTACTAACAAATTACATTGTCTTGGTATTTTGATGAAAATGTCCTTCAGTGATACCCTCCTGTGGCCAGTATTCGTGTCTTTTATTAAAGGGATTAAAATCCCGGTTTTCAGTAACGAAGTCTTCTTGTTGTCCTACCTACCACGAAGAATTGAAACTCTTAACATTTACAGATCTGTCGAGAGTATACATGTGTACAAAGTTAGAGATACTTATATTTTTCCTAGCAAATCAATTTTTGTCAAGATAATAAGATTGTAAACCAGTTTAAGTGTTATTTCTTTTTCAGCTAATAATGTGCTCAAGTCATTTCCTACTAGTTATCCCAAATTTTCCGTCTAAAGCGATCACGTTGATGCAATGAATTGAATAAGTTATACATATCACGACATATATTGTGCATTAATATGACGTTACTTAGAGAATACAGGTTTCAATTAAAAACTGCATGCAACGCCCTCTGTTTGGAGATCGTGTACGATGAACATTTAGATTACTGACACAACTAGGTTCTTCGGAAAATATACGGAATGAAGAGATAAAATGCAAAGTTTTAAAGTATTGCAGTCAGTATGTTAGATCCTAAGACAAATTCACGACGAGGGAAGTTAAAGCAGCTGGTATTACCTAGCGTAACGGTCGCCCTTACTTCCGTTCTTTGCAATTTTTATTTTTTAAACTGCTACATTCATTAAGTTGTTGGCCGCTCTCGGTTCTGTAAGGCAAATGGCGCCACTTTATTTCACGGTGTCTTAATTCATCGTCAGTAATTATAAACGCCACTGTTGATCCTTGTACATAAGTAAGGTTGTTTAGCCACCAACAAGAACTACCCAGTAGCGGTATTTTAAGAGCTCAGCAGCAGTAGGAAATTTCTCTCTGCAGCAGTTTATAACTGCTGCCGGGCCGCATTTGTGGGGCCAGCAGTGCTGAGGGCGAAATGTCAAGCTGCGCCCCTGGTCTGACGTGCAGTCGTAGCTGTCACGGACATTCGCAGCTAAGAATTTCCCATTTCTGAATAAAATAACCGCCCTCGTGTAATTACTTTACTCGACGCCGTCAGCTCAGGAAAACTGTTACCCAGTGCTACTCACCCGCGCAAGAATAGCCGTGCGCTCTGAGGCGGCTTGCTGCGGAGTGCGCTGGCGCTCGCGTCGAATATTCGA
Source organism: Locusta migratoria (assembly GCA_026315105.1). NCBI lineage: Eukaryota > Metazoa > Arthropoda > Insecta > Orthoptera > Acrididae > Locusta > Locusta migratoria. Next base: position 73,276,312 of record CM048755.1, on the reverse strand, counting down.
GTTCTCCCTCGGGCATGGGTGTGTGTGTTGTCGTCAGTATAAGTTGAAGTAGTTTGTAAGTCTAGGGACCGATAACCAGAGTAGTTTGGTCCCTTAGAATTACAAAATTTGAATTTGATTAATCAAAAGCACTAAAGGTAAAGCAGTCAACAATCCGAAGATTGGTTTGAGCACTACAGTGAATTACTAGGCATGGTCCTGTTTGGAGGTGGTATGCCGTTGCCTTCCTCCGACCTTCGAACTGACTTACCCAGCCAGTAATAGGGGGACCTACAGTTTAACGTGGGTTCCGAACCACGGTGCTACTCGGTATTTTTCACATGAGCAATACTGCCAGAGGTGAAAGAAGTGGAAAGTGACAGATAAAAATCCTACGACCTGGCGGGGATCGAACCCGCGACCTTCGGATTTGTAGTCTGGCACTCTACCACTGTGCTACGGAGCCGCACTAAAAGCACTACTAGACAAAAATTAAAACCAGTGAAAAACTGAAATGTACATATGCAGTCTAAAATATCGTTTGAAAATTTGTATTGAGGCCGGTATTGAACTTTGAATCAAACATTAGGCACATTACAATACACACGACTAATATTATAGGACTTTAGATGATCCTTAATTGACAATTCGAAAAGGTGTTAAGTTCTGTGCAGCAGAGGTGCTGAACATAAAACCGTAAATATAAAGGAGGAATTGAGTGTGTTCCTGCTCCGTATTCGATCCAACCAAAAACATTAGTCAGTGAAAGATCGATAGCATAAATAGCTAAGTAATCATATAACAAAGATTGAGGAGAAGAAAGACAAATATCAGGTATGGCAGGCAACGAGACCACACATTATTCGTGGAAGGTTTGCAAATTCATCGCTACATTTGTCTGGCTGAAGAATACAACACTTCCTCTGGAAGAGGGGTAACATGTTTAATCATAAAAGGTCGATTTGCTGATCTGATTAATTTCAACAGCAACAGAAATGGAAAGAGGCCTCAAATGTTCAAATGTTTGTAAATCTATGGGACTTAACAGCTGGGTTATTAGTCCCTAGCATACAAATTACTTAAACTAAGTTAAACTAACCTAAGAACAACACACATATCCATGCCCGAGGGAGGATTCGAACCTCCGACGCGGGAGGCCGCGCGATCCGTAACGTGGCGCTCCAGACCGCTCGGCTACTCCCACGCGGCTATGAGGCCTCAAATCGTTAAAACTGGTTGCTTGAACGGTACGCCACTCACCAAATAGGCTGTCTCACATTGTGATATTTAGGTAGTTGTGACACGTATTTAGTTTTCACTCTAGTACACATTTAGAGTGAATCCTCCAGAAAACACTACATTTTACTAACCAGTTCGCTAGTGTCAGCGCTTACGCTTCAAGTGGTGGCTGTTTCTGCTTCTAGCGCTAAAATGGCAATGGAAGGCTGCAGGCGATGGTAAATGGTAAAAATATTTTGCTGTGATACATGCAGGATTTTAATATAAAATCCTTAAGAACGAAACTAAATTATTATGCATAGAAAATCAATCTTCATTTCGTCCATCTAAAACTTTCCACATCAGATATGTGTCGATGAGTCTACAACTATTCTTTTCTTTGGATCTGGGCGGGCTCCATCGTCATTCATTAGGTGCCTCGAGATCTTTATTTCTTGAAACGGAAAGAGCCAATTTCTGGAATTCAGGCGGAGGTCTAAATTCTGACCCCATGTCAGCAGAGTTGTGAGGCAGCTTGTTCAAATGCATTCAAATGTTCTTAAAATGCATTCGAAAATACGAGAATGTCATCTACACTGTTGGCCAATCGAAATGCAACACCAAGAATGAGCGCAGATATCACAGCAGAATTTCTTTCGGATATAAGACGTACAAAGATGACATGATTCAAAATACAGCTCCATGTGAAATAAGGAAGGCGATGAAATCAGTATTTGGTGCTGCCGCCTCTGCAGGCTGCACACCTAGGCATTGAATCAAACAGGCTCTGGGTGTGTTATTGTGATGTAGCAGGGGTTGCTGCTCCCACATATGGTCATAGCTGATCCGATGTATCAGCGGGTGAGTAGAATAAATAAAATTATTAAAATGCATCATGTTACCGAGAACACATATAATAAAAAATGTCTCTCAATAGCCACAAAACTGAAACACTACAAAACAGTCACACAGCCACAAATAACATATGCTAGCGAAACTATATTTAAAACAACCAACACTGTAGCAATAGACTTGCATAAATAAGAAATACCAAAAAGACGAGATTTGGAGAATAGCTTCAAATGAAACTGTTTATAAAGACGTAGAACCAGTGACAAGTACATTGAAAAAGAAACGGATCTCTTTTCTAGGACATTTGGTGAGAACACCAGAAAATAGAATCAGCAGGAAGATAATTGAAAAGTTATGGAACAGCAAGAGCAACATAATATGGATCACAGAAATCAAGGAAGACATTATGAAACTACAGATAACGATGGAAGATTTGAAAGACAAGACAGACACACTCAAGATACTTCAGGACAAACACGTCACACTAGCAATAAAACTTAACAAACAGAGACTGGGAAGGGTGATTTCGGATGAGGAGAAAAGGGCACGATCTGAAAGAATGAAAAAGTATTGGCCCCAAAAAATAAATAAACAGAAGAACCTAATTCATAATATTTATGTCGGCCATAAAAGTAATAAATAAAAAAGTAATAAATAAATAACCTCTGTATTATTAAATTGTCATGTTTAATTATTTTTGAACTAAATTGTGTTAATGCATAACAACAAATTGTAATAACCACGTTGACTGCCACGGCCAAAATGAGTAAACTGCTCCCAGAAGCCATGTTAAGTAGTTCATACAGATTGATTCGTCATCTCATTTGAAGTCCATCTGTATCATCGAAACTTTAAAAATAACAGTTTTGGCGGGAAAATGGGGCGTGCGAGTTATCTCGTAGTTGGCGTATGTAGTAGAAAGTTCAGCTCAGACGCCAGCTACGAGATAATTCGTTGTCAACAATCAGAGAGTATTTCGACGTACATTTGACAATACGACACATGTCATTGTTGTAACCGCGTCAGTATTTATTCAGTCTGCATTGTAGATACTTCACTGACGTTTATCGTTATCTGTGTTCAATTTTCCTCGTAAAATGGCTAGTAATAAGAGGAAACTGAGTGACGTAGAACTTGAACAGCTAGCTAACATGGATGAATCGCAGTGGAACGAGTTTATGGATGAATTCTGTGAAATTAAAAATCCTGTTCCACCACGCCTAGAAGATTTACTTTACTTTACTTTACCTCTCCCCGACGCCCAAGACCTGTAAATCGCACGTATTTGCTACGAATGTTCTCGTATCTGACTTTATGTAGGAACTCGTTTCCTACGAGTTAACTCGTATTGGGCGCCAGTGGCCAGTTCGGCACATACGAGATAACTCGTAGTTGGCAGTCAACGTGTATTGACTAAAGTGGCCAATGAAGGCCATAAAATAAATAAATAAATTGGCAAGATTGGAATCAGCCACAAAGGCTGCCGGAGCCGTTAAATTCAGACACGGAGAGCCAACGTCTTCTTAGCGGAAGGACACTTCTGTTCCCGCCGTCTCTGAAGAGCAGGCCGCCACCCTAGAAGTTGTGAAACTGGTCCTTGCGGGCCGAAACTAGCTCTGACAGTACTCTGGGTCAGGTTGGTAGCACGTCGGCGGAAGAAACAGCGGTGCGGAACTCGCGTTAACAAAACTGGCGTGAGCGACGTAGCCGCCCTCCGTCGCTCAGTTACCAGCAGTTGCCTGACATGCTTGCAGTTCTTTGGAGGACAGGTCCGCGATCGCCTATTGAGAAGTAGCCGCCATGATCAATCTTGATGATATTTTGCGTTGACCGACAGGAACGTCACAGTTCCACCGAGCAGGTATTCGCGATTAAAGTATTCGCATTCGGTCGCGAGTTCACTAAATATGCAACGGTTTGCATATCGGGCGACAGGCGCGATGATTACTACAATGCTTTCCCTTTAGTTTTTGTGCCGCCACTGTTTCGGGGTCAGTCTCCTGCACTCATGACTCAAAATGTTCAAATGTTTGTAAAGCTTATGGGACTTAACTACGGGGTCATCAGTCCCTAAACTTACAAACTACTTATGAACTACTTACGAACTAGGACGGCACAAATATCCATGCCCGAGGGGGGATTCAAACCCCCGACCGAAGTGGCCGTGCTGACCGTGACTGGAGCGCCTCAGTCACCTCGGCCACCGCGGCCGGCTACTCATGACTAACGGATATTTTCGTGAAACATTCACCATATGTTCTTTCTCTCTCCTTAGAGTTATTTGAATGTTATTTGTTTTCGATGTTTGCTCTCTTTTTGTATGTCTTGTCCTACAGCAAGAATTAGTAACTGTTTGGTATGATGTAACAGGCTACCTTGTAATTCTGTGTGATATTTCCATAGATTATTTCACTGATCTGTCCGACTTCTTGTCAGTGGCCTTCCCCTGTTTCTACCATTTTTATTCGTTTATTAAATAATAGAAACCCCTGCTAGAAGAGAGGAGGTCCGATGCTGGTAGCGGTCACAGCGCAGGTAAGTCACCTGTCAATGGGGAAGCGGAAGTCAGACAGATTGATTTAATTCATAATCGGAAGAGACAGGCGCTACAAGGAGAGAGATCGGAAGTCAGGGATCCCAAGTCAGCAGTGCAGTCAGATGGCCGACAGAAGTTCAAAATTCAAATGTTTGTAAATCTATCGGACCAAACTGCGTGGTCATCAGTCCGTAGCTTACAAACCTAGGTAAACTAACCTAAGGACAAACACACACACCCATGCCCCCGGGAGTACTCGAACCTCGACGGCGAGCAACCGCGCGCTCCGCAGCGAGACGCTTTAGACCGTTCGGCTACTCCACCGCGGCGCCGACAGAAGTCCTGGGCATAGCGTGACACGTTTGGTCGTGCACTGAAATACGGTTGTCGGCAAGCTCCGGAGCTATGGGAAGGACAATAAGCTCCACACTGGCTAGTGTACAGGGGATGCGGGTGTGGAATCCAATACCGCCCTAAACCACAATATCTGGTGCTGATCACTGTGGCGATGCATAAAGCGACAGTTCAACAGTTCATCACGGTACCTCTAGGATTTACAGCGACCCTCAGGAAGAATACGGAGTTGTCGGTAAAAAAACTGTCGTTCTATTCGGTTGTCCATGTTCCTAGTTACTCGGACCATTGCTGACGCAAACGCTTGTGTCGTTGACTAAATATAAACGCAGCTATGGACGCCTTGCTGACAGTCCACCCTGCTGCAGACATCGCCAAATGGAACGCGCGAACACTGTTTGTTGTGCAATATAGCGAATTTGTCTTGATGTGCCAGAGAGGTACGCGATAAACCAGTCAAACCTTAAGGTCGTAGATTCTACCAAATTCCTAGGAGTTACAATTACGAACAACTTTGACTGGAGAGAACACATAGAAAATATTGTGGGGAAGGCGAACCAAAGGTTATGTTTCATCGGCAGAACGCTTCGAAGATGCACCAGCTCCACCAAAGAGACTGCCTACATCACACTTGTGCGTCCTCTCCTGGAGTACTGTTGCCCCTTGTGGGACCCTCACCAGGTGGGATTGACGGAAGACATTGAGAAGGTTCAGAGAAGGGCAGCTCGTTTTGTTTTATCACGTTACGGGGGGGAAAGCGTCACGGAAATGTTGCACGAATTGGGGTGGAAATCATTAAAAGAAAGACGTTACTCATTGCAGCGTGATCTGTTTGCGAAGTTTCAATCACCGACTTTTACTTATGAATGTGAAAATATTTTTCTAGCACCCACCTACTTAGGGAGACATGACCATCCCAATAAAATAAGAGGAATCAGATCAAAAACGGAACGATTTAGGTGTTCTTTCTTCCCGCGCGGTATTAGAGAATGGAACGGTAGAGAAAAGTTATGAAAGTGGTTAATGAACCCTCTGCCAGGCACTTGAATGTGATTTGCAGAGTATCTATGTAGCTGTAGATATAGATGTAGAGGTCCATCATTACCATACATACAGAATACCTGGCATTACGTGTGATGGTGCAATCAGTCGTCTCAGTCCATCGTTCCCTCCTTCATCCAGTGATTACAGATTAGTCTCACCGTTGCTCGGTTATGTCCAAATGATTATTCAATTCTCTGAAGGATAATCCGCAATTCCTATAAGTAACTATTTTCCCTCTGTCGAATTCTGAAATGTGCTCGAAATATGCTCGCTGTCTTCTACGAGGCATACTGAAGCTACTGACGCAAAGTAACCTGACGAAATAACTCTAGTACGTCCACACGGCCGCCTGCTGCCCCTTTACACGGCGCTTTCAGGTGACGCTGCCACCACCGGAAGAGAAGGCAGCGGCGCCTTCGTGTGACATCACGCAGCGTAGGTCGCGATCGCGTAGCTCACCGGCTGTCCACTAGGCCCCAGCCCACCAGGCTCTTGCGGCCAGTCATTCAGCTCAACACCACCTAGAAGACAAGGTCTTACAACAAGCCGTGCCTACGTCACACTTAGAGGCCGCGGCCGCCACCTCACTGGCTGTTGGCTGGGGCACGCCCACCGCCGCGCAGCGGCCGGCCAGTCAGATGGCGGCCGCGGCCTCTAAGTGTGACGTAGGCACGGCCTGTTGTAAGGCCTTGTCTTCTAGGTGGTGTTGCTCAGCTTCGAGCAGCGGCCTACTCGGCGTGACGTCACACGACAGCGCCGCTTTAGGTGGTGTTAGTTTTGCGCCTGCACTGAAATGCGGATCATCTGCATCTCTCGTCGACGGAAACTTAAGCGGCAAATTTGATCTGATTTGTATACTTCCTTCTGAGTGTTGCGTCTTGGGTAGCCAACCGTTTTCATGACAGACACGTCGACCATTTAAGGTGGAAAAGGATGTTGTCCAGCATAGGTTCGAAGGTGACTGGAGCGTTACACAGCCCAAACGGCATAGCTTTGAACTCGGAGAGGCTATCAGCAGTTATCAAGGCAGTCTTTTCCCTGTCAGAATCGTCAACGTCTATTTGCTAGTAGCCTGTCTATATACTCATAGTTGAACACTTCGTTCCCTTCACGTAGTCTACGTTATCATCAGTGCGCTTTTTCTTCGTCAATTTGTCGTAATTTTCCATCACAAGAATACAGGAAACGATCTAGAACTCTCTTAAACACTCACTGACGTCACTTTCTAGCATTTCTCCATTTCGTGCTGGACTTCCCGTTGTTCTGCCTGCGACACTCTATACAAGCGATAGTTAATAGGTGGATGATCTACCGGGTGATCAAAATGTCAGTATAAATTTGAAAACTTAATAAATTACGGAATAATGTAGATGGAGAAGTAAAAATTGACACACATGCTTGGAATAACATGGGATTTTATTAGAACAAAAAACAAAGTTCAAAAAATGTCCGACAGATGGCGCTTCGTCTGATCAGAAAAGCAATAATTAGCATAACAAATTAAGACAAAGCAAAGATGATGTTCTTTACAACAACAATAGCTGTAGTCGAGGAATAATGTTGTGAACAGCACTGTAAAGCATGTCCGGAGTTATGGTGAGTCACTGGCGTCGGATGTTGTCCTCCATCATCCCTAATGATGTCGGTCGATCACGATACGCTTGCGACTTCAGGTAACCCCAAAGCCAATAATCGCACGAACTGAAGGCCAAGCATGACGAAAGTCTCGGCTGAGCACCCGATTTATTTATTTATTTTTGTTCTAATAAAACCCATATGATTCCAAGCATGTGTAAATTTTTACCTCTCTATCTACATTATTCCGTGATTTATTAAATTTTCAAATTTATACTGACCTTTTGATCACCAGGTATATTGTTGATACGGTGTTTTGATTTAATATTCACAGAATATATGACATCAACTGCGATTGGGCAAAGCTGAAAATGTGTACCCAGCCGGGATTCGAACCCGGGTCTCCTGTTTTCTAGGCAGTTGCGCTGACCCCTACACCACTGGGAACACAGTGATCACCTCACCTGCAAGGACTACCTAGGCACGCCTCCCGTCAGATACAAATTCCCAGCTTCGCCCTGCCCACAGTACTCAAACTCGTAGTTATGAACTAATTCCCGTAAGAGTAAGGGCTTCAAACTTGCCCACCCCTGACGGGAGGCGCGCCTAGGTAGTCCTTGCAGGAGCGGTGATCACTGTGTCCCCAGTGGTTTAGGGGTCAGCGCAACTGCCTAGAAAGCAGGAGACCCGGGTTCGCATCTCGGATGGGTACACATTTTCAGCTTTGCCCAATCGCAGTTGATGTCATATATTCTATGAATATTAAATAATAACAACTGCAGGATCAGAAGTGACGTCTATTCTTTCGGAACAGACGCCGCATGTGTATATATATATAATATGCCGGTGACGGGCAATGATCCTATCGTTAGTGGGGAGGGGTGGGCAAGTTTGAAGCCCTTACTCTTACGGGAATTAGTTCATAACTACGAGTTTGAGTACTGTGGGCAGGGCGAAGCTGGGAATTTGTATCTGACGGGAGGCGTGCCTAGGTAGTCCTTGCAGGTGCGGTGATCACTGTGTCCCCAGTGGTGTAGGGGTCAGCGCAACTGCCTAGAAAACAGGAGACCCGGGTTCGAATCCCGGCTGGGTACACATATTCAGCTTTGCCCAATCGCAGTTGATGTCATATATTCTATGAATATTAAATAATAACAACTGCAGGATCAGAAGTGACGTCTATTCTTTCGGAACAGACGCCACATGTATATACGGTGTTTTGACATAGCTTACTATCCGAAACAGACGCACAATGGATATCATTCGCCGACGACATTCCACACTAAAGCCGACTACTATTAACCTGACCGAGCGAGGTGGCGCAGTGGTAACACACTGGACTGGCATTCGGGAGGAAGGTGGTTCAGTTCCACCTCCAGCCATACAGATTTAGGTTTTCCGTGATTTCCCTAAATCACTCTAGGCAAATGCCGGGATGGTTCCTTCCACATCCTTACACAAACAACCCGAGCGTAAGCTCCGCCTCTAATAACCACGCTGTCGACAGGGCGTTAAACACTAATCTTTCTTCCTTCACTATTAACCTCCTCTGCGTTTTTTCTAGCGATATCGAAGCACGATTCAACATCGATAACGCCAAGATGCCCTTCCTGGACTGCTTCGTCTGATTCTACGCACATACCTTTTAGGAATGAGTTGTGGCTATTCGCAAAAATTAATGACCAAAGTTCTCCTTGAACACCAACAATGTTTATGATCGTCGCGACATGGAGATATCTTTAATGAGCTTGAGTAGTTACTGAAGCGACATTAAAACTTGATATTCCTTCCTTTTCCTGAGTAGCTTTCTCCGATCGACAAAAGCTTCATCGCTGAACTGTGCACCTTGAATAACGACATGAATTCGTCTCGTTGATGACGGCTGTATAGCAGTGCTTTCAACATTTTCGAATATGCGACCCTCTTCCAAGGAAAAATATTCTGGCGACCCCTTTTTAAATAAAAATATTCTGGCGACACCCCATCACGAACCGTAAGAAGTCATTGTAATCTCAAAGAAAACTAAATGTGTCTTCTTTTTTTGTTTCAGCTTCCTTTTAAATTTCTGGCAGAAGTTTCTAGTATGTTTCTCAGAATGGTACACATATTCTATTTTTACGTTATTTGCGATAGAAAAATATATTTCGCTAACGAGTATTTCAGACAAGACTCAGAAGCGAATAATGCTCATTAAGAAAGGTCCCACTGTATATTTTTTGAATTCTTCAGAATTACTTATTAAATTCTTTTCCTGAAAACAATTTTCAGTCTTAGTGCTCATTCATCATTAACAGACTGCGCTGTAAAACAATCTGATATACTCAATTAATAATGAATATTACACAAGGAATTCCATAATTTTGACGTTAAATTTCACTTGGGCATACGTTTTTGTATTACTGACCCCCTAGTTACTTTACGGTGCAAGTACTTCCGCCGCGGTGGAGCGGCCGAGCGCATTGAGGTGCTACGCTACGACGCGCGAGGCCGTTCCCCGTCGGGAGCTCGAATCCCCCCTCGGGGGGATAAGCTAGTTCATAAGTAGTTTGTAAGTTTAGGTAACCCGCAGTTAAGTCCCATTAGCTTTACAAACATTTGAACATTTCAAGTACTTCCTCCTGTGACTGCGATCCACAGGTTGGAAAACAACGCTGTATAGGAACGTCTTCAACGGCATACGTCCATCCAGAGCACTGTCCGTTTTGTGTGCGTTTTGAAATAATTTAGTCAAACTACAGCTCTAGGTTTCACGTACATGAGTGCTTGTGATACCTCTCTCATCCTAGACTAACATTCTGACTACACTCTGACAAACAACAAATTCGAATCGCTGTGTTCCATCATTGGTAGTTACTCTTGTTACTCTTGATATATATATATATATATATATATATATATATATATATATATATATATATATATATATATATATCCCTGTCAGCTGCATATTTTTCCCATTTACGACTTTCAGCACACCTGCTTTTGCATCACGGAACATAGTCTTGATAAGCTGACGATCATAAGCATTCGGCATCTCTGAAAATGAAGCTCCTAATACGAATAGCGCTAAGACATATTGGCCGTCAGTGTTGTCGTCATTGGGATTTCTTAGATCTTGACGATTTTCTCCCACGAGAAGTGTCGTCTCTGACAAGCTACCCTCTATAAACCGTCGCTTTCCTGAAGTCGACGGCCAGGCGAGCGACTGGTAGGTAGGGAGAGGGATACGGTTGAAGTCTGTTCTGGAAAGACCTGGATTAGAATACGGCGGTGGATTTCCTCCCACAGGTCGACTACAGCCATCTACAGTTGACTGTCGGTAACAGGACAGTGCTGATTAACGACTGGCAGTCGTCCAAAATTGGTTCAAAATGTTCAAATGTTTGTATAGTCTATGGGACTTAACTACGGGGTCATCAGTCCCTAAACTTACAAACTACTTATGAACTACTTACGAACTAGGACGGCACAAATATCCATGCCCGAGGGGGGATTCGAACCCCCGACCGTAGTGGGCGTGCAGACCGTGACTGGAGCTCCTTAGTCTCCTCGCCCACCGCGGCTGGCCCAAAATTGGTCTTCTCTCCACTAGCGTACAACGTGTCTAAGGCGTCAACACAGGAACATACCGGGATATCATTTGCTCTCGAAATGCCTATTCTTCTGCTTAGCGTTCCTCCTGGTATAGGAATTTTTTGCACTTGTTTCTTGGACGCTGGGTTGCCTTCTGACGGCTGCAGCCTACACTGAAGTGATACATCTCATGGGACAACTCCTAATATCGTGTCGGTCTTCTTTTTGCCCGGAAAAGTGCAGCATCTCCATGTGGCGAGGACTTAACAAGTCGTCTGAAGTCCTCTGTGAGCATAATGAGCCACGGGGCACCTGTACCTGTGAATTACTGCGAAAGCTGTGTCGGTGTAGGATCTTATGTACGAACTGAGGTCTCGATTATGTACCATAAATGTTTAACGGGGTTTATGCTGCAGTGCTCAGCAAACCTACCGAGAGCAAATGTGGATAGGTACATGGTGCAATGTCTTCCACAAAAAAAAAAAAAAAAAAAAAAAAAAAAAAAAAAATAATAATAATAATAATAATAATAATAATAATAATAGTAATAATAATAATAAAAAAAGAATCGCACTGGCGTGTTAGTGCCCACAGTCGGTTTTCCTGTAGTTTTGATTTTTACGAATATTATGGACGCAAAATTAATAAAATTACAAATATGAAATTAAACATAACATGCAATCTTTATTTATAAAGCAGTGTGTCCGTGTGTGTCCGTACGTATTGCATACAAATCTACAGTTTTGTTGCAATCCTTATGCAATTTTGTACACGAGCTTCAATCCATGAGGACGGTCGCCGCATGTGTAAGAAAATTTCAAAAGATATGACGTCATAAACAATGAGATGCACGTAAAACTGCTGCATTGACAATACTGCTCTTTTTCTCCGACACCACTGGACCGATTTCAACCAAATTCGGTACACATTTCTTATCGTGAGGTAACAATTGCTGTAGGGGTAAGTACCAGATACGCTCATGGTCCAGGAGATAAAACGTCATAAACAATAGGAATCTCAAAAAACTGCACATCGTGTGATGTGGCTTTATTCATACACTGTATGAGAATGAGAGTACTGGTACTTAGCGACTTGCAAAAAACTTTAAAGATAATTTCAAACCTTTATTATATTTGTGGTTCTTCAGTTTCTCCCGGCGTATTTGATAATTAAAATATCCACAGGTGTACTGCCTGTCTATAGTGTCCAACGGGCACAATATTTCGGCGATCATACATGTCGCCATCGTCAGGTGAACTGACGAACTGAGCTCCTGGAAACGCCCCGGCACGGAGATCCGCACGCTACGGCTGCTCGAAGGGAACTGGGTTCTAGCACGGTAGCGGGCGATTTAAATACCCTCGGCCCGCGGAGCGACCCCTCCGCGGTCCGCGCCCCGCGCCGCGGCCGCGCAGTAGAACCGATTGCGACGGCGTCTGAGATGACGTCGGTGTGAGGGCTCTGTCCGCCGTGGTCGTCACTTCGTTACGTTTGCTAGATTTACTCTTAATTAACCCAATCGCTGTTTCCCAAGCTTTGCTAAGATTATAGCCACAGTCACGGTTTATGAGGTCGTCGCTTGTGCGAATTTCAATGGCCTCTCTGACGACGCAGTCCCAGTATCTCGACGTCTGTACCAGAATCCTAGCGCGTTAATACTCCATCGCGTGATTCTCCGACAAACAATGTTCAGCGACCGCCGACTTGCTCGGATACATCAATCGTGTGTGCCTCTGGTGTTCAACGCACCGATCCTCGACGGTACGCATCGTCTGTCCAATATATGACTTTCCACACTGGCATGGAATCTGGTACACGCCGACCTTTCTCAAACCGAGATCATCTTTGGCGCTGCCCATCAGTACACGAATTTTATTCGGCGGACAAAAAACAGTTCCAATCTGGTGTTTTTTTCAAAATGCGGGCGACCTTCCCCGAGAGTGCGCCGGTATATGGAACGAACGCAGTGCCTACATCCTCCCTCGTGTTTTCATCCGTTTCCACAGGTTGTGGTGAAGTGGTTGGGCGGAGAGCCCGCTGAATCTGCCACTCTGAGTACCCATTTTTTTTCGAAATTCAGTTCTCAGGTGTTCAAATTCCTGGGGTAGACACTCTGCGTCTGAGACAGTTCGCGCCCTATGTACTAGAGTTTTAAGTACCCCATTTCTCTGTGAAGGGTGGTGACAGCTGTCTGCGTGTAAATACAGATCAGTGTGCGTGTCTTCCGATATACACTATGACCCAGGGTGCCATCAGCTCTTCTCTTGACCAAGACGTCAAGGAACGGCAATTTAACCTCCGTTTCAGTCTCCATAGGGAATTTGATGTTGGGGTGTATGGAGTTCAGATATGTAACGAAGTCAAGGAGTTTATCCATACCATGTGGCCAGATGACGAAAGTGTCGTCCACGTAACGGAAAAAGCAAGTAGGTTTCCATTCAGATGATGCCAGGGCTTCCTCCTCGAAATTCTCCATGTACAAATTTGCGACCACAGGGGAGAGTGGGCTACCCATGGCAACTCCCTCCGTTTGTTCGTAGTATTCGCCATTGAAAAGAAAATACGTGGAGGTCAAGACATGCCTAAAAAGTTCGGCGGTCTTCTCGTCAAACTTTTGACCAATCAAATCTAGTGACTCTCGAAGGGGCACCCTCGTAAACAACGAAACGACGTCAAAACTCACCATGATATCTGAATCATCCAGCCTGAAGCTGTTAAGGCGTTTAACAAAATCCACGGAATTACGGATGTGATGAGGGCATTTACCCACATAAGGACTTGATATTTACAGAGATGGGGTGCCGTTACGTCCCATTGTCAGTAACATCAGAGCACCTACATATTTGTTGGCCAAATACTTGACGGCATTTTTCATAAAAATTACCCTTATATATTAGTATTGTATAGGTATTCGAACCAACGAAAAAAAAAATATATAAATCAGTTTCTGCAGGATTCGAACCGCCTACCCTATGACAGTAGCCCAGAACGCTACCATCTGCCATACAGCAACAGTTGGCGTAACATTTTCTCTTATTGGTACTTATGTGTAACTGCAAAACTTCAAAGTCGATTTTCTCAAGATTTTTTGAGAGTTGCGTCGAATGGCTTTGACTGATTGTTATTTAACTTCTATACTTCACGCACCGTAAATATGAAAATATTCTAAAATCCGACACCCATAAAAGGGTCCGATAAAGGGGTAAGGTATTATTTGGAATTAAATTTTGAGCTGTCAAAAGCCATCGTAAACAACCCATTTTAGTGTTACTAACGTAAAGTTAAAACAGAGATTTCTCTAACTCGTTAACCTTTACGAGATAGTTCGTAAACAACTTACTTGAAATGTGTAAGGATATAAATTATTTTACAGGTATATTGTTTCCTTTTTTAAGTCTTTTCGGAAATCGACTACAGTTTCTCGGGGATCGACGTACAGTGACGATTTTAGGTTTATTTTCTTCGTAAACAGTTGCACTTACGTACTATTTTTATTATTTTTTTTTTTTAGATTTGTCTGGAGATAAGCAAAAATTTTTCTTAAAAATATCTTGTAGGCGAGGTTAATAATTTAAAGCAATATGCCTGAAGGAAGTTGACACGAAATACTTATCTTTCAAAAACTACAGTATGTTTTATTGTCTTTTGTTTTATCAGTAACGGAGTAAGCAAACCTATCGTAGATGTGGCTGAAAATCGCAGTAGAGGTGTGCGACCATTATTAATTCAATTATACAAATGACTCTACAAAGTCTGAAAGGTCGCGAACAAATTTTCACATGATATTTCTGAATACGTTTCCTTTGCATGACGCCTCTGCCCATCTTCTGATGACGTGATTTGTGAAATACGTGCAGTGATTGTGGTTACTTGCAATTAATCAGTTTAGTTTTGATTGATACCTGCGGTGTGCTGTGAAACTTATAGTACGTTGCTTTTAAACATTGTACCAAAAATAATTGAGTAATGTAGGAAATGTTAGAGAAATCAGCAACAAGTAAAGCGTAAGTATCATGCATTAAACTAAAAATTTTAGAGATTATATGAAAAACATTTGGATAAAATGCAAAAGTATTGAAATGACGATAACCGTAAGAAGACCTAAATCAAATCAAATGTATCTATTTTCCAGGCTATTTTGTTTCTAAGGCGAAACTGAGTAATATTCTTAGTTATCTCATGGAGCTAAGCATGCATAAATACAGGACACTGGAACATGGCAGGAAGCTGCAGTTTTGCAAACGCAGCAGTTAAGAATTAAATAATCGACTGAAGGTGTGCTGGTGGTTCCTCTCCGCCACCCGCTCTGGCTAACGCGCTATGACCTCGCATTATTTTCACTTCATTACGCAGGTCGTAATACTAGAAAACAATCAAAGATATCCTAGTATTTTTCTTGAGAATATGAGTATTTAAAATTAACCACCTTGAAGCACATTGTTCTAAAATGTTAATTACGGCCGCACGATATTTAAGGTAAATTGTCTCGATTCCAGGTGGCTGTAGGAAAACATTAATTTTAGCTAAAGCCATCAGAAATGTCAACAATTTGCATCTTTAAGCGTTACTTTCCTAACACAGCCAGTTTCTAAAATCACGCCTAAGAGAACTGGAAGTTCTTCAGTCATTTTTGGACCCTTATTGTTATTGTGCTTTTCACTCCAAATACTGGTTCGATGAAGTTCTCCACATACCCTATCCTGTGAAAGCTTCTTCATCTCTGAATAACAATGCAACCTATACCCTTTTGAATCTGCTTTCTGTATTCGTTTCTCGGTCTGCCTCTGAGATTTTTACCCCACACACTTTCCTTAAAACGATAATGACGATACCTTCATGTATTAGAATTTTCCCCACCGATCGATCCCTTCTTTTAGTCAAGATATGCCAGAAATTTCTCTGCTAGCCTATTGTTTTCAGTACCTCCTCATTAGTTACGCGATCTACCCATCTACGAGGGGGAGTTGGAAAATACGAGGCGCGTCCAGAAAGTAAGTTCCGTTTCAATTTATCTCCGCTGCAGAGCAGCGACTGCAGTTCCGCACATGCGCTGTAGACGATGTGTATCGAGGAGAAGAACGTGCGCCATTTGGAGATCGCTGTTAGTTACGTACGCTTTATTGTGCTTGTTTGAAATGTCGACGTTGATTGAAAATCCCGCCGCCTGTGAAATCAGGTCGGTGAATCGGTTTTTGAATGAGAGGAAAGTGATACCAAGTGAAATTTATCGACAAATTTGCGATGTTTACGGACCAAATGCGATAAGTGATTTGATGGTGAGAAGATGGGTCCGACAGTTCAATGGCGGGCGTAGTGATGTGCACGATGAAGAACGAAGTGGGCGTCCACCTTTGGTTACAGAAGAACTGGTTCACGCGATTGATGACAGGATCCAGGACATCTCAAGTCTTTCTACATAATTTCCAAGTACATTGAGACATTTGTCAAACCGCTTTATAAGCTTCAAAAGCCGTCCAAGAAAAATCACGGCGTTTCCTATGGAAGAAGCGTTGAACGGCTTGTTTGACGTCACTATTGCTTCCAAAGCGCCTTCCTCCGAGAGTCATCTTCAAAGCTGGAAACAGATGGAAGTCACTCGATGCGAGTGGACTGTATGGCGGATGGTGTAGGCGCTCTCAACCAAGAGTTGCAGTATAGGTTTGCGTTGCCGACGCAGAGTGTGATCTCGCATTGTCATCCAGCAGCAGAACGCCAGATCTGAGAAGGCCAGGCCGCTTTTTTCGAATCACCTCTTTCAATTTCGACGGAGTGGCACAGTACCGCGCAGCATTGATGGTTGCATCCTCCAAAAATTCCAGTAACAAAACTCCTTGGGCGTCCCAGAAAACAGTGAGTAGCAGTTTACCAGCAGACGGAGTGCTTTTCAATGTCTTTCTGACAGGTGATGGCGGATGTTTCCACTCCATGGATGCGGCCTTCGATTCGAGCGTGTAAAGACCCACGTTTCTTCCCCAGTCACAATTCGAAACAGAAAGTCATTGCCATATTCATGGTCGATCTCTACCCAATGATATAGCGATGTCTTTCACGTGCGCGTTCACCTGCTGTGTTGTCTTTCGCCCACAGCCGTTCAACGCTTCTTCCGTATGCAACGCCCTGATTTTTTCCACTACGTATTTTTGAAGCGGTTTGACAAATATCTCAAGGTACTAGAAAAATTATGTAGAAAAATAAAGATGTCACATCTTTAATGTCTCATTCTATTTTTTTTTTTTCCTTTCATGCACAATTCAGCCCACAGTCGACACAGAAACCTATTTTCCAACCCCACCTCCTAATTTCCAGCAGTCTTGTGTAACACCAAATTTAAAGAGCTTCTGTCCTCTGTTTGTCTGAACTACTTATCATCGTTTCACTCCTGCACAATACTACATTCCATGCAAAGTCTTTGGAAAAAAAAGTCCCTGACATTGAAATATTACAGCTCAAAACATTTATCTTCTTCAGAAATGCTATTTTTCGCATAGCCCTACTGCATTTTATATCTTCTTTACTTCGGCCATCAGAAGTTATTTTGATACCCAGATAACAAACCTCATCTACGACTTTTATCATCTCGTTACCTAATCTAATTCCTAGAGGATCGCCTGATTTTCTTAGACAACATTCTACTACCCTTGCTAATTTTCATCTTATACCCTGCATTCAAGACATTGACCATTCCATTCAGTAGCTCTCCCTGGTTTCCTGGCCTTTCGTGGTCTCTAACAGAATTACAATGTCATCGGCAAACGCAAGGGTTTTATTTCTTCTCCGTGAACATTAATTCCTTCACGAAATTTCATCTTGCTTTGCTTCACAGCTTGTTTACTGTGAAGACTGATTAACATTGGAGAAAGAGTACAACCCTCTCTTACTCCTTTCCCTACCATTTCGTCCCATTCATGCTTTTCGACACTTATAATTTTCTGTCTGATTTCTGTACAAGTTGAATATCACTTATCGTTCTCTATATTTTACCCCTGCTACCTTCAGAATTTGAAAGAGTGTATTCTAGTCGAAATTGTAAAAAGCTTTCTGCAAATCTGAAAAGGCGGAAAACGTTGGTTTGCCTTTCTTTAAACCATTTTCTAATACAAGTCGTAATATCAGTAGTTTTTCACACGTTCATCCATTTCTCTTAAAACAAAACTGATCTTCTCCGAGGTCAGAACATATAAGCTGACCGCGGCGGAGCGGCCGAGCGCATTGAGGCGCTATGCTAACATGCGCGAGGCCGTTCCCCGTCGGGGGTTCCAATCCCCCCCTGGCCGGCTGCGGTGGCCGAGGGGACTGAGGCGCTTCAGTCACGGTCTGCACGGCCACTACGGTCGGGGGTTCGAATCCCCCCTCGGGCATGGATATTTGTGCCGTCCTAGTTCGTAAGTAGTTCATAAGTAGTTTGTAAGTTTAGGGACTGATGACCCCGCAGTTACGTCCCATAAGCCCTACAAACATTTGAATATATCAGCTTTTCCATTCGCTTGTAAATAGTTCGTGTTAGAATTTATGAGCCATGGCTTATTAAACGGATAGTTCTGTAAATTTCAGACATGTCTGCACCTGCTTTCTTTGGGGTTTGGATTATTATATTCTTCTTGAAGTCTGAGGGTATTTCGCCTGTCTCGTACATCTTGCATGCCAGGTGGAATAGTTTTCTGATAGCTTACTCCACCAGAGACGTCAGTAGCTATGAGGGAACGTCGTGTACTCCGAGGGCTTTTTTTTGGACTTAGATCTTTCAGATCTGTCACATTCTTCTCGCATTATCCTCTCTGCTACCTCAACTTCATCTACTTCCCCTTCCCTTTCTATAACAACACCTTATTTTCCTTCTACAGGTCCTCTATGTATTCCTTCCACCTTTCAGCTTTCTATTCCTTGCTTATCTCTGGTTTTCCATATGAGTTCTTGATATTCATGCAGCTACTTTTTTGTCTTAAAACATCTCTTTTATTTTTCTGTAGGTGGTATCTATCATTTCCCAAGTTAATCATTGTTCTACGGACTTGAAATTGTCCTGTAGGCACTTCAGCTTAGCCAATCTGCTCTTCTTGTAAATCTCATTTTTTATCCGTCTGTACACCCTTTCGCCTGCTTCACTTGCTGCATTTTTATATTTCCTTCTTTCGTCAATCAAGTTCAGTATCTCCTGTGTTATCCAAAGAGTTCTTATAGGCCTTGTCATTCTATCTATATGATCTTCTTTGGTCTTCACGACTTTATCTCTGAAAGTTACCCATTTGTCTTCTGCTGTATTAATTTCCCGTTTCGGTTAATCCTTGCCATTGCACCCTTTCACCCTCAGAAACTATCGACCATCTCTGGTTCCTTAAATTTACCCAAGTTCGATGTTCAAATGTTTGTAAATCTATGGGACTTAATACTCTGGTTATCAGTCCCTAGGTTTACAAACTACTAAACTTAACTTATGCTAAGAACAAGAAATATACCCATGCCGAGGGAGGACTCGAATCTCCGACTGAGACCAGCGGCGCACTCCGCAGCTAGGCGCCTTAGAACGCTCGGCCACTCCACCGTGGCAGTTTACCAAAGTCCCATCTTCTTATTTTCCTACCTTTCTACGATTTCTTCAGTTTGTGTTAATGTCTGTAGAGCATAGCCTATGCTAGGCTGCCACTATATAAAAAAACTGATCAAAAATCTAATAGTATAACCAGTGCTCCTGCACATATACAGATAAGCAGCAACAGATAAGCATTACATAGCTTTTAAAATCAACTGGGCAGCAAATAAACGACAACAATATTATAAGTAATAGCACCTGATGATGGCCTATGGCCGAAATAAGCTTATAGTGAGATAATAAAGTTCTAAAACAGTGTAAAAATAATTTATAATTATTGTGGTATTGATTTCGTGTCTAGTGTGCTGTATCGAGGTGTGTACAATTCCGGTTTTGAGAGCTGTACTGTCACTTAAGGTTCTCTCCCTCCCAATGCTGGAACTTTCACGAATGTTTCAGAAAATCAGGGAAAATGATTTCATTAGGCTTAGTAACGTGCTAGAGGAAATGTACGTGGAGACATCGAAATTTGACCCTTTCTTTTTAACTTTCTTAACCTGCAGACTCACCGAAATATCTGAACCTGCACCCTTACTGTAAATTATATTGTTTGCGTGCAATTTTTAATTCCAAAATCTAAGATGGTGGTTGCTGAGGAAGAAAGAGTTAATAAGGTTTGGTCTCCCCACCCCTCCACCCGCACACATTCGAACTGTACACATCAGAATTCTGTAGTAATATGCTGCCCCTATGTCATTTTCATCCTTACAGAAACTGTTTTTACAATTTTTATGATTTCTTATTCAGTTATTACCCTTGGACCCCTTCGTACCCGCTCGTACATATTAGGTCCCATTACTACTTATCATATTAAAAATTTGGATCCTCTGGGGTAAAATATAGGGAACGAAAACTTAAATACAACATCTAAAAAGACCAGCAAGACGCTTTTGGATTGAGGTGCTACAGACGATGGCTAGATCGTGTAAAAAATGAGGTACTGAACAGAATTGGAGAGATGATAAATTTCTGGCATATCTTTAAAGGAGACGATCGATTGGTGGAACACCTTCTGAGACATGAAGGAATCGTCAGATTAACATTGGAGGGAAGTGTGTCGGGGAGACAGAGACAAGTACAGTAAGATGGTTCAAAAAGTAAGATACCGTTCTTATTCAGAGATGAAGAGGCTTGCACAGAACAGGGCAGCACGGTGAGCTGCGTCAAACCTGTCTTTAGACTGAGGATCACAACAACAATAAGAGTTTGTAGTGATTACATTGACATATTTAAAAATCATAATAAAAAGAATCGATAAATAGTTTTATTCGCTACTACTTACTAATTTAACACTTGTGCATTGGTCATATATATATATATATATATATATATATATATATATATATATATATATATATATATATATATATATATATATATCGTGCGTGCTTAGCGGCGCGCGGCGTAAGTACGTGGCGAGCACTTTATACTTGTGCGACACCACAATGGGTATCACTGTTTCACCAACACAGAACTTGCCATAAAAGAATACATATCATCGTATAATATATCAAATTTTAAATGCGGTTTCTGTTTTATGAATGTCGATCCACGATGGCGTATTCGCCATCGTGGATCGAGATTCATAAGAAAGAAAGGTTTACCTAATTATATATTTCTGAATTCGATAAGTTTTTTGGCCGTACTTACGCCGCGCGCCGCCATGCACGCACGGCGCAGCGTTCTTACGTCGTCAGCCACGAGCGCCCTCTGCTGCAACTCCGCTCGTGGCCACGACTGCTGCATCGTTCACTTGGGACTGAGATAGGAACCAGTTAACACTTGGGAATCAGATAGGCACCAGTTAAGACTTGGCTATCGGATAGGCACTAGAAATTACCAGTAGGCAGGCCTCTATATAATCTATGTATCAGCATTCTGCAGTCAAGAACTATGTAAAAGCTAAGTATTACTAAGTCTCTGTGAGGGGAAAGCAATAGAGTAAACCTATTGTGGGTCCCTGGCCACTCAGGGATCAGTGGCAACGAACATGCCGACAGATTAGCCAGGATGGGGGCAAAGACTCCATTTATTGGACCGTAACCTGTCCTGACAATCACCAAGGCAATGATCAAATTGGAGCTACGTAACTGGCTCAGAAGACAGCACGTAGAATATTGGACCAAAGTCTATCAACAAAAACATGGCAAGGTAATGATGCCAAAGCCATGTTTTAAAAGAAGCTCTGCAATCCTGGGCCTGAACAGGAGAGAGATTAGACTCATGGTTGGATTGCTGACAGGCCATGGGAATTTCAAAAATTACCTATTACCTAGGAATAACAGAAGAGGACCCTAAATGTAGGATCTGTGATGACGGTGATGAAACTGCATCACATCTAATCTTCGAATGCATTGCATTGGAGAGTAAAAGGCACAGAACATTTGGGACAACTAGACCCGAAGAAATTGTGTCTAATAAAGAACTGGTAAAGGGACTCCTTGCACTGTTCAAGGGCATTGGTTGGCTTTACTAGATATACAGGGAACGATACCGCACAATAAACTTAGTTTCAGTGCGGGCAGTGGCGGGTTGGACCAAGACTGTTTTGGCTTCCCAGGAAAAAATCAAATCAAATCAAATCAAAGCAAGTCTCTATGAAATATATATCTCGTTCTAATTTACTCTAGTGTTTCTAGTTTCTGCTGTCCCACTGGCTGGTCACCTCCTGTGTCGGTCTCTTTCTACTCGGCCACCGACACATACTGGCGGAAACGGGACACAAAAGTGGCGACGAGGCTGGGACACAAACCCCATTATCACTCGCGCTTTGAAGCACGAACGTTACGTACGACTGGGACACAACTACAAGTGAACTGTGGCAGAACAGACGAGGAGTGCGGCGGTCCACTAATTGTCAGAAGTACCCGTGCTTGCTCGGCAGACGTGGATGCAGCAGCAGAAAATAAGAGAAGCTATCTCAGTAATTGAACGCGCTGTGAACATGAACAGCGAGGATTGGTGGCGGTTACCTAAGCCGTGGCTGCCAGCCATTGCCGGCCATCATTACTGTGTGACTCGAGTTTAACCGCATAAACAGTGGCCACACAGTTTCAACGCTTCGCATCAGGAAAATGCTACGCCTCGGTACAAGCTGCCGATTTTATGTTGACCTTCTAATTAGCTACGAGAGTTGGCTACCAATTACTTACTAGAGTAGCAAAGGCAATAGTCTGTCAATTCGTTATTGCTTAGCAATCATCTACTAGAGCTGTCTTTCGGCCACCAACCGCAGTAGCACACGCAAAGGCGTACCGTACACGTATCCCCTCAACAGCAGCCTCTCAAATTTACCAGTAAAATCTGAAATATGACGTCAGCAGCAACCAAATAACCGCAATAGAGTATAGGGGAAGACTTCCAGCAGTTAAACGTCCTGAAGGGGACCACTGCAAAGTGGTTCAAACGTCGCTAATTTCTCTCCTATAGTGTTGTATAATTTTCTACGAACATATTCCAATAAAATTCCAATTGCTGCTTTAAATACAAATATATTTATTACACTATAGGACCTATTTCGGTTTTAGCGCCATCTTCAAGTATCTGTGAAAATGTGACATTATGGAAATGAATCGAATTTTTTTAATTACCGCAATTGTAGCTTCTATTATAAAATATACATATGTCAGATGGTCGTGACATCCACATACATCACCGGTTTTCCTGCTATCAATTTATTTATTGCTTCGTAGATTTTATTAAAGCAATATTCTCAATTAAATAAAATTTACGAAACAATAAATAAATTGACAGCAGGGAAACCAATGATGTATGTGGATGTCACGACCATGTGTCGTATGTATATTTAGTAATAGAAGTTACAATGACGGTAATTAAAAAAAAATTTGACGTATTTTCATGTCACATTTTCATATATAGCTGAAGATGTCGCTGAAACCGAAATAGGTCCTATAGGGTAATAAATGTATTTGTATTTAAAGCAGCAATTGGAATTTTATTCCACTGTGTCTTTAAATGACATATATAGTGCTGCAGGCCCAAGAGACCAAATTTACTACAAGTTCGTTTTATTTATCTAACCGGTTTTCGGCCTACAAAGTCACTTCAGACAATAAAGTAAGCCGAAAACTGGTTAATCAAATAAAAACAAACTTGCAGAAAATACACAAAATTGTGCTATTCATTCAATATGTTGTTGTTCTAACAAGAACCGACGGTAGAATAAGTGAAAATGTCCTCATTTGCATTTGCTTCAAGTTTGTTTGGGTTTCATACTAACAGCTGTCTCTCCGTCCTCAGTGAAAATTAGACACATGTAATACGGCATTTTTATTGCAATTTGTGTATACTCCCACTCCTAAAATATCTGCTACTCCTCCTGCGACACCCTGTATAAATGAAAATCAATTGCTGTGCGTTAGCCTTGTTAAAACAAAGAAATGGCTTCAAACCGGTGAATGTTTTTGTTCAGTTTAATACAGGGTAGGTTTAGAAAACAGAAAAAGGTAAACCCAAACGAACAGTTAAAATGTCGAAAAAATCGAAAGTGGTAATTTTGTATTAAAAAAAATCACAAAAGTGCAAGTCTCGCATCACATTTTTTTCACCGCAGGAAGTTGTGATACCTCATGTAAAATCAGTTCGGTTATTTAGTTAGTATTTATGGTAATACCTATTCATCCATGATGTCATGAATTTTTATGTAATTAGTTAACTAACAACCTTAATAGTGACCGTATGAATATCAAATACCCTTATTTCTGTTATAAATATGACGACTTTGCAATCGCATTCTAACATAATTTTCCATTTAAAATAGGCTACTTTATTCTTGAGCAAGCAGACTTCATTCTTATGAGATTATGTTTAGTTAGTTAAATTTAGATAATTCTCATGCCATAATGTTGCTGTGAATTGCCACGTCATTATTATTTTTAAGTCATCACATAACACTACGATTGCCAAGTCATTACATTTGTTATACGAATAAAAACATCTAATATTGAAATGGTCACTATAAATAAAACTTTTATCCATTATATGTTGGAACCTCAGTGAAAATTAGACAAATGTAATACGGCATTTTATTGCAATTCGTGTATACTCCCACTCCTAAAATATCTGCTACTCTTCCTGCAACACCCTATATAAATAAAAATCAATTGCTGTGCGTTAGCCTTGTTAAAACAAAACCGGTCATGGTTTAATAAATATTCATTGAGAAGAAAAAAAGCCGACTGGTTGCAGTAATTTCTGAAACCTAGGTCACTATAAATGTTGTTAGGTAACTAATTACATTACAATACCTAACTAGATTACTGAATAAAGAAGGACGGAAGCTTAGGGCTTAACGTCCCGTCGACACCGTGGTCATTAGAGACGGAGCATTACTGAATGTTTGTACATCTACATTTATACTCTGCAAGTCACACTGACGTGCATGGCTGAGGATTCATCGAACAACTTTTATGATATTTCTCTTTAGATCCACTCTCTAATAGCGCGCGGGAACAAGGAACACCTACATCTTTCTGTTTTCGGTTTGGTTTCTCTTATTTTATTATTATGATCATGTCTCCCTATGTAGGTGAGTGCTAACAATATAAGTTCGCATACAGAAGAGAAAGTTGGTGAAAGAAATTTCGCAAATAGATCTCGCCGTAACAAATAAAGCCTTTTTTTAAAATGATTTCCACCCCAACTCGTGCATAATTTTTGTGAGACTCTCTCCTCTATATCACAATAATACAAAACGAGCTGTTCTTTTCTGAATTTTCTCTAAATAGTCAGTCAGTCCAACTGGTATTGATCTCACAATGCGGAACAATACTCCAAAATAGGACGCACAAGTGTAATGTAGACAATTTCTTTTATAGAACTGTTGCGTCTTCTAGTGTTCTGCAGATGAAACGTATTCTGTGGTTCGCCTTCCCTACAATATTTTCTGTTTGTTCATCTTCAATAGTTACAACTAAAATAACCGACTTAGTTTTACGTGAGTTCCCACAACTTTTGCGGTGGAAAGAGTGTGTTGCGGGACTTACGTTTCGTGTACATATTATGTTTGTGTTCGTATCTGATTTCGTTTTTGTAGGTGGTCCTTTTTCCTTCTAAGGTAATACTTCTTATATACGACAGCTACGGATTTTCTTAAAGCCTACTCCCTGTCTCTCGCAGCTTTTGACGTACCGTAACGATTTTGGCAAGTCTGGACGGTAAGCGCTTCTGATAAATTATATTCAGCAATTTCGGACTCACGAGCCTTGATAGCACTATAGTCGACACTAATTAGATATAATGCAGGCAGACGTATCCCTCTGGAAAGTGGCATGTACGCTTGATCGCACGTAAACACTTCCATCAATGTACTGAACAGACTTAACCCATTATTTTGTGTGGTAACAGCATAGAACACGCGTAAATGAATATGTATCAGTGTAACATACTTTCAACACTTCTTCTAGGACGAACACCTCTTCTTTCAAATCCGATTTCAGCACTTGATTAGAAAGTGGATTGGTGCCACAAGTTTGTTTATATTCCACAGTAAGCTGCAAGACTACACAATGTCAAGCAATTTACACTGAATGCAGGTATTCATGTAAGAGAAGTGATCGAAATAAATGTGCATTTGAACACAGACTTTGTTACAATGCCACCAGATCTACTCACCAAACAACTAACTATATCAGCGTAATTACCAGTGTTGACCATTTTCTTTGATCACCGCTCTAAGGCACCTTGCTGCGGAGGGCGCGGCTGCTCGCCGTCGGAGTTTCGCGTCCTCCCTCGGTGGAGTGTGTGTGTGTGTGTGTGTGTGTGTGTGTGTGTGTGTTTGGCATTTATGCACTTTTGCGTGATTACACAAAAAACTTTCTTCTAATCGGCATTGGAAATGTACGTCACGCTTCACATCTTGGATCCGTATATTACATTCCAGTAGGTCGTAAATGCAGACCGATTAGCGAATTTACATTTTTGTATTTCAACTCTTGTATCGACAAAATTCTGTTGAAAACTATCAATAAATGTAAATTAACTGGCAGCTTGTAACGTTCAAAGAGACGCAGCACTTGACTCTAATAAAAATTTCGGATCTCGCCAGGATTGAATAATCGATATGCGATTCAAAATTTTGAGTCTGATAATATGTTTACTCGAAAACTATAACGTCAGCCGCGACTATAAACGAACGAGGAAAACAAATATACTGACACTCTTCTTTTTATGGAAGAAGACAAATCATTTCACAGAACTTAAGGCTACCGTCTGCAAAGCTAACGACTGCGGCGGAGGCAGTTTTACCAGTTGTAAAGCGGTACGTGAATAGTCCTCATTTCTTTACGTTCGCGGCCGACTTCCACGTTATAGTGTGCGAGTAATAACCGATAGCTCGTAAATGTTTATGTGCACAAGAGAAGACAAATATTTAGAAGACCCCTTCTTTTTTTATTAGTAGCTCCACACACATGAACCACAGATATTGCCGAAGTGGGGTAGCTTGCGTACCTCAACGAAACACGTACTCGTATCTGTGAAGAGCCCAGACAAACGTGTGGTTCCTGAAGAGGGGCAGCAACCTTTTCAGTAGTTAGAGATGCAACAGTCTGGATGATTCACTGAGCTTGCATTGCCATGGAGTTACTGCGAACAGCTGAAAGCAAGGGGAAACTACAGTCGTTACTTTTCCCGAGGACATGCAGCTCTACTGTATGAATATATGGAGTCTCCTCGGGTAAAACATTCCGGAAGTAAAATAGTCACCCATTCAGATCTCCGGGCGGGAACTACTCGGGAGGATGTGGTATCAAGAAAAACAAAACAGATATTCTACGGATCGGAGCGTGGAATGTTAGAGCCCTTATTCGGCTAGGTAAGATAGAAAATTTGAAAAGAGAAATGAATAGTTTAAATTTAGATATGGTGGGGATTAGTGAATTTCGGTGGCAGGATGAAGAGGTTCAAAAATGTTCAAATGTTTGTAATTCTGTGGGACTTAAGTATTGCGGTTATCAGTCCCTAGGCTTACAACCGACTTAAACTAACCTAAAGCCAAACACACACACACACACACACACATGCCGGAGGGAGGACTCGAACCTCCGATGGCAGGATGAACTGTATTTGTCAGGTCAGTATAGGCTTATAAAGACAAAATCTGTTGGTGGTAACGCAGGAGTAGGTGTGATAATGAATAAGAAAACAAGAATGGAGATAAGTTACTACGAACAGCATATTGAACGCATTATCGCAGCAAAGATGGACGCGAAGACAACTCCGACCACAGTAGTACAAGTTTATATGCCAACTAGCTCTGCCGATGATAAGATAGAAGAAATATATGAGGAGATAAAAGAAATTATTCAGTCAGTTAAGGGAGAGGAAAACCTGAGTGTGACGGGGGACTGGAACTCGGTAGTAGGAAAGGGAAGCCGGCCGCGGTGGCCGAGGAGACTGAGGCGCTCCAGTCACGGTCTGCACGGCCACTACGGTCGGGGGTTCGAATCCCCCCTCGGGCAAGGATATTTGTGCCGTCCTTAGTATAAGGTAGTTGATAAGTAGTTTGTAAGTTTAGGGACTGATGACCCCGTAGTTAAGTCCCTTAAGCTTCACAAACATTTGAAATTTTTGAGGAAAGGGAAGACAAGGAAATGTAGTTGGTGAATTTATACTGGGGAAAAGGAATGAAAGAGGAGGTCGCTTGATAGAATTTTGTGCAGAGCACAATTTAATCATCGCACCCTCTTGATTTAATTATCATGAAAGATCCAAGAGACTCTGGAAGGTACCAAATTGACTTTATAATGGTAAGGCAAGGGTTTAGAAACCAGTTGTTAATCTGTAAGACATATCCAAAGACATCACCTTCTTATTGTGCTACAAGCTGAGAATTTGGGCAGGACCAGAGACGTGTCTGGATAGCCTAATTGGTAGGCTGAGGCGATGACATGGCTGCGAGCCCAAGCAGTGCATTATGAGCATCGCTACGGCCTGAAGACAGTGATGGACTTTTGGAACCATTTACATCAGTGTCATATGGCGACGATATCCTCCACGCAGCTGGAACGTCCAGGGTATGAGAAGCTGATTTTCGCCACGATGAAGATACATAATAGTGATTATGATGCAACTGTTATCTCCCAGCAGTACGACGTGTCCAGAGACAGAAGAGCCGTAAAAGATTGCACGGTAGTCACCCTCAACGAAGAGATTTATTATTATTATCGTTTTCTTAGTTATTCGTCGATATGCTTCATTTTCTTAGTGAAGAATGTCCGGTAGAAATTATTATTATTGTGTGGAGGTGGAAGACCAATTTATGTTCATAAGTCATATGTAGGAGAAGATTTTTATTTTTATTTATTTATTTTACATTTTGCAAGACGTCTAAGCTATTTGACTCTGTTTTCACCACAAATGTCCGTCAGGGAGTTATCGCGTGGTCTAGGGCATCATGCTACGGACTGCTCGGCCGCTTCCGCCGGAGGTTCGAGTCCTCCCTCGGGTATAGGTGTGTGTGTGTGTTGTCCTTAGTGTACGTTAGTTTAAGTAGTTTGTAAGTCTAGCGACTGATGACCATAGCTGTTTGGTCCAATAGGTTTACAAACATTTGAACATTTTTATCACCACAAAGTAAAAGTGTAGTTGTGTGGTACAAGCTTAAGATTTTCTTTGTTACTTTTTCCGTTAACTATCGTCAAAGAAAAGTTGGTTTTATTTCGTTCAAAAACAGAAATAAGGAAAAACCCCTTCATCCCGTTTAAGAAATGATTAACGCAACCGCTGGCCCGAAGCGGAAAATCCGGGTTCGAATCCCGGTCCAGCACAAAAATTTCAACTTCGCAACTGAATTTATTTAAATGTCCTCCAACTGTTGAGATGTCAGACTATTTCGAATTCGTAAAATTATGACCGTTAATGTTAACGAATGGTGTACTTTCATTCAGAGATGTCCCCAACAGGCAGTTGACCATTTCATAACATACTTTGGACAGGTCTGGTCTATAAATCCGTCCAAGAACATTATTTTCAGCAATTGCCGGATCTTTAGCTTTTATACTACCTAACTCGACAGCAATTAAATGCTTTCCGCCCAGATGTCTGGAAAGAGCTCTGTGCGTTTGAGCACATATAAACAATGAAAAACACATACGGTTTAACGAGGAATTTGATGCATGTATCCCTTCTGGCGACTCCTCACATAGAAGAGAGGTGAAGGTTATATTCAAATAAAGACTGAAAAAAAGTAAACGTGTATTTCGCGAGAACCCGAACCCGTGACCTCACGCATTGAGTCCAGCACTTTACCACAAGACAATCACAGTTACGTTGATTAGAGTTTCGTTATAAAATGCTATTTTTACCAGTCGAAAAGGGGAAAAGTTCTGGAATGTTCGGAACGAAACTGAAATTTTGGATTGTGTGACGTTTTCCCGCCGGCCGCGGTGGCCGAGGGAACTGAGGCGCTCCAGTCACGGTCTGAACGGCCACTACCGTCGGGGGTTCGAATCCCCCCTCGGGCATGGATATTTGTGCCGTCCTAGTTCGTAAGTAGTTTGTAAGTTTAGGGACTGATGACCCCGTAGTTAAGTCCCTTAAGCTTAACAAACATTTTTTTGACTTTTTCCTTCAGTTGTAGCCTAAACACTAATTACAGAATCTGAAGTTTGTGTGTCTGCTAGATGTACCCTTTTAATTCTGATGATGGCTGAGTGACTGACAAGCTTAAAGATTTTCGACCAGCAATATTTCGTAAATTAAAAGAGGTAAAATAGCAAAATTTTGGAATACAGCTGTTATAGTAGGCCCCGTGATCACTAAAAATCCAGGCTTCTAGCATTCTCCACAATGAACTTACAGGGGGTCGAAAGCGCCGTGAATGGGTTCGAGAAAAATAGGATAGTGCGGTTGTGTGTTGCGACTTGGCGGGGTCACTCCCGTGCCAGAGGTAGGCCTCAACACTTCGGAGTGATTCGTGTTTTATGCGTTGCCATCCCGTTCATTTGACTGCGACAAAATTTTGCACACTTGGCTTTTAAAATAAGTGGAAGGTCACTGTCTTCGTAAGATTTCGTACTGTGCATTGCGGATGGTCCGTTACTCCAGAATTGAATAAAGTTTGACCGATCACCATGAAATTTGGCAGATACGTGTGATTTATCACGTACATGAGAGAGAACAGATGACTAGAGACAGGGGACAGCAGGAGATTCGCAAAGAGTGCGGAAGGTAATGGCAGAGGCAGGGGGATGGATAGGTGGATAGAGGGGGGGGGGGGAGAGGAGAGAGGGGAGGAAGAGGCGGCGGCGGCGGTGGTGGTGGAGGAGGAAGAAGAGGCGAGAAGACAGAGAGGGAGAGCGGGGGAGGAGAGATGGAAAGACAGAGGAGGGAGGAGTACCTGGATACTGGAACAGGTGAATTATCCGAGCAACGCCGGGTTTTCAGCTAGCTGACACACACAGAAACCTAAGAGAACAAAGAGGTTGGTAATAAACAGAGATGTGACAAGTGATTAGCAGAAGATTAAGGGAAGGTGTGTAAGATGTATATCAAAGCCGCGCGGGAGTAACCGAGCTGTCTGGAGCACCACGTTGCGGATCGCGCCACCTCCCGTGTCGGAGGTTCGAATCCTCCCTCACGCATGGATGTTTGTGTTGTCTTACTTCATAAGTACTTTGTATGTTTAGGGACTGATGACGCCGCAGTTAAGTCCCATAAGCTTTACAAACATTTGAACATTTTTTTGTCTATCCAGTTCCCATGCATATTACGAATTGCGAAGCATTGTCGGGTTTGCTGGTCATGAATAATTGTGTGTTTTTTTTAACTGTCGCCCATTTGTACTGCTTTAATCGATAATTCATAATGTTTTACATGGACCACATATGTTCCTGAAAAAGTGTTGCAGTTTAAAGTCTGGTGTCAAAATCGCACATCTTAACATTATAGCCCATATTGTATCTGAAACCATTCAGTGCCCCCAGGTCTCACCCACATGCTTCTGGAACCCGGTGTTTTCAAAGGTTTTAAAATGTCCTCAGTGCCTATTCTATTCTTTTATTTTTTTTTTTTCCTTTCCATTTTCTCCCAAAAATTTTCCTTCTTTCTTTTTCCAACCATCGAATTTCACCCCCGCGTCAGCAATACATTTTTATATAACTTTTTAAATTGAATACTTCTGTGTATCTTATCATACATTCTGTCAATCTCTACATCCACTTTGTAACTTGTAAGCGTATATAATTCGTACTTCTGTTGTGGACTTCGGCTTTCTGTGTGTCTTGTACACTGTGCTGGTCATATTACTTCATCCACACTTTCATATTCTCAGTTATTATTAGATGTAATAGCGCATAACCCTTATTGTTTATTTTGTGACATTAATTTTGAACTCACACGAAAATAAAACCGTGTTCTTTCTGTCACATTTTGCAGAGGAATAGTAAATTTTTGGAAGTGGTAGTCTACATCTACATCTACATCTACATAGATACTCTGCAAATCACATTTAAGTGCCTGGCAGAGGGTTCATTAACCACTTTCATAACTTTTCTCTACCGTTCCATTCTCTAATAGCGCGCGGGAAGAAAGAACACCTAAATCGTTCCGTTTTCGATCTGATTTCTCTTATTTTATTGGGATGGTCATGTCTCCCTAAGTAGGTGGGTGCTAGCAAAATATTTTCACATTCAGAACTAAAAGTCGGTGATTGAAACTAAGCAAACAGATCACGCCGCAATGAATAACGTCTTTCTTTTAATGATTTCCACCCCAATTCGTGCAACATTTCCGTGACGCTTTCCCCCCGTAACGCGATAAAACAAAACGAGCTGCCCTTCTCTGAACCTTCTCAATATCTTCCGTCAGTCCCACCTGGTGAGGGTCCCACAAGGGGCAGCAGTACTCCAAGAGAGGACGCACAAGTGTGATGTAGGCAGTCTCTTTGGTGGAGCTGGTGCATCCTCTAAGCGTTCTGCCAATGAAACGTAACCTTTGGTTCGCCTTCCCCACAATATTTTCTATGTGTTCTCTCCAGTCAAAGTTGTTCGTAATTGTAACTCCTAGGTATTTGGTAGAATTTACGACCTTAAGGTTTGACTGATTTATCTCGTAATTGAAGTTCAGCGGATTTCTTTTAGTGGTCATGTGTATTACTTCACACTTTTCTTTATTTAGTGTCAATTGCCAATTTTCGCACCAAGTAGAAATTTTGTCTAAATCGCTTTGCAGTTGCTTTTGATCCTCTGTTGACTTCACTGACCGATAAACGACAGCATCATCCGCGAACAGTCTAAGGGAGCTATTCAGATTATCTCCTAAATCGTTTATAAACACGAGGAAGAGTAGGGGACCTATAACGCTTCCCTGTGGAACGCCAGATATCACTTCTGTTTTACTCGATGACTTACCGTCAATTACAACGAACTGTGTCCTTTCTGATAGGAAATCGTGAATCCAATCGCACAATCGGGGAGATATTCCATAAGCACGCAATTTCATTAGAAGCCGCTTGTGGGGTACAGTATCAAAAGCCTTCCGGAAATCCAGAAATATGGAATCGATTTGAGATCCCTTGTCGATGGCACTTAACACTTCATGTGAATAAAGGGCAAGCTGTGTTTCGCAAGAGCGATACTTTCTGAATCCGTGCTGACTATTGGTTAATAGGTAGTTCTCTTCGAGGTAGTACATAATATTCGAACAAAGTATATGTTCCAAAATCCTACTGCAAATCGACGTCAATGAGATAGGCCTGTAATTTTGGGGATCACTCCTATTGCCTTTCTTGAATATTGGAGTAACTTGGGCAACTTTCCAGTCTTTGGGTACGGATCTTTCGCTGAGTGATCGGTTGTAAATTATAGCTAAGTACGGAGCTATTGCATCAGCATACTCTGAGAGGAATCTAGTTGGTATACAATCTGGCCCGCAAGATTTATTTTTGTTTAGTGACTTAAGTTGTTTTACTACTCTAGGAACATCTACTTCTAAGTTTCGCATGCTGGCAGCTGTTCTTGGATTGAATACTGGAGTGTTCACTTCGTCTTCTTTGGTGAAAGAATTTCGGAAAGCTGTGTTTAGTAATTCTGCCTTAGCAGTACTGTCGTCGGTAGTATTACCATTGCTATCGCGTAGTGAAGGTATTGTTTGTGTTTTGCCGCTAGTGTACTTCACATATGACCAGAATTTCTTTGGATTTTCTGCAAGATTACGAGACAGGATTTAGTTGTGGAAACAACTATAAGATTCTCGCATTGAAGTCCGCGCTAGGTTGCGAGTTTCAGTAAAAGATAGCCAGTCTTGCGGATTCTGTGTCTTTTTAAATTTTGCATGCGTTTTTCTTTGTTTCTGCAACAGTGATCTGACCTGTTTTGTGTACCACGGGGGGTCAGCCCCCTCTTTTATTAATTTATTTGGTATAAATCTCTCGATAGTATGGACGAATTGCAACAAAAATGCCACATATCGTGTGTCCAGTTTTTATTTAGTACAGAGATGCAGCTTGGTTCAATGCATTTTCGTTTGGTGTCTTGGAACACCGGTTGATATTGCATCGCCGCGGTGGAATGACAGAGCGCTCTAAGGCGCCCTGCTACAGGTCGCGTGGTTGCTCTCCGTCGGAGTTTCGAGTTCTCCCTCAGGAATGTGTGTGTTTGTGTGTGTGTGTGTGTGTGTGTGTGTTTGTGTGTTTGTTGTTGCTCTCAGATTAGTTTATGTTAGTTTATGTAGTTTGTAAGCCAAGGGACTGATAACATCACTACTGCCGGCCGCGGTGGCCGAGCTGTCTGCGGCGCGCCAGTCACGGTTTGCACGGCCACTGCGGTCGGGGGTTCGAATCCCCCTCGGCCATCCTTAGTATTAGCTAATTCATAAGTAGTTAGTAAGTTTTGGGACTGATGACCCCGTAGTTAAGTCCCATAAGCTCTACAAACATTTGAACATTGAACATCACTACTTAAGTCCCAAAGGTTTACTAACATTTGAACATTTTCAGCTATTGCATCTGAAAATTTAAATGAATAGACTGTTGATGAAGGTGAAGACATTCAGAATGTTGGACGTAGTCCAACAAGAACACGTAGAATTTCTGCACATATCCGTTTCCCACTTGCAGTACTATGGTGGACATACGTATGCAAGGGTTCCCTCCGTATCATTTACAACTCATTCAACGCCTTCGATCAGGAGATCAAGATACACGAATGTAATTTCCTCGCTGGATACTTGAAAATCGCCAAGTAATCCCATATTTACTCTTAAGTGATGAAGTTACTTTCACTCGTGACGGCATCAGTAACACTCGTAATTCACATCACTGCTCCGAAGAAAACCCACTTCCCATTTCCGATACACATTGAAGATCGCTTCTCTTTAAACCTGTGGCGTGGTTTGATGGACAATCAGTTGACTGGGCTCGTTGTGCTACCGCTTCATCTTACACGACCCCATCATTTACACTTTCTTGAAAATGAGCTTCCAGCATTATTGAAAGAGATTACTCCGGCTACAAGAATGCGTATGTTCTTTCAGCATGACGGAACTCCTACTCATTTTAGTAGTCAGGTGAAACACCAACCAAACCTAACATTTCACGGAAAATGGAAAAGTGGATGTGGGCACGTTTCTTGACCACCAACGTCCCCTGTCCAGCCCCCTTTGAATTTTTGCCTGTCGGGATGGTTGAAAGGCGAAGTCTATAGAGAAGAAGTAAAGACAAGAGCCTATTTCATATTTCGGATCGTGAATAGTGCAGCCCTCATAAAAGAAAGCGAATTCTACCCCGGAAGAGCTACGCATGATGTTACCATAAGTCAAAAGTGAATTAAAGTTGGTGGTGGCATTTTTGAAAATAAACTTTGAACTTTCTTTTTTGCCTCTGCTTTAAGTTTGTTTGGTTTCCATATTAGCAGCTGCGTCTCTGTGGTCAGTAAAATTTGGGCGCAAGTTATATATTTCATTGAAATTCGCCTATACTGCAAAATCCTAAAATATTTAGTATTCCTCCTGAAATGTTTTGTATTTAACTTCATATTATTCGCACTCTTTCAAATTCTCTAATCTACTTACATGACTACAGGATTCCACTCTTCCTGCCGTAATGCGCTATATATATATATATATATATATATATATATATATATATATATATTTTACGATAGAATACTCCTAATTAGTCCTCACTTGGAGATATGAAAGGTGTGGCTAACTTATCGTTGGGTTATTTAAAACCACAGAAAACTACAATAATTATAGATACCCTCCGGTGTCCGATGTTACGGCATCTAGCGTGTGGCTGTCAATATAGTTCAGGTATGCAGGCATGCAAGCAACCGCCCACACCAAGTTCCATAGCTAACCGGGTGGGGGACGGGCGGGCGGAGCGGAGAGGGGGAAATTCTGAGAAAGCTACATAAACAATTTTGCTAAAAATACCTTGGAAAGGATGAATGAATGTTATTAATTAACGTCAAATAAAATAAAGAAATTAATAAGGGACACTGTAGGCATGATGTTGAATTTTCTTTGTCAAAAATCCTTAAGAGACGTCTTTCATAAGAATTTTAAAACACAACCAGGCGGCATTTAACACATTAAATTGTTTTAATACAATCTAAAATTGTTGCCACAGTGTTTTTCATAGAAATCTGCCATTTCCTCGCTCATTATTAGTAATTATGACATAATATTTATCTTAAAATTAGTGTATGAATGTCAGGTAGATAAATTAAAATACTGTTGCATTATTTTCCTCAAAACTAGCCACTATTTTGAAAAACTG
Source organism: Locusta migratoria (assembly GCA_026315105.1). NCBI lineage: Eukaryota > Metazoa > Arthropoda > Insecta > Orthoptera > Acrididae > Locusta > Locusta migratoria. The sequence goes on along the minus strand of CM048755.1, from coordinate 73,239,853 downwards.
AATGCTATTGAAAGTGGATTTTAAGTGGTCTGTCAACTGCTAAACATTTCTTCTGATGGAGTTATAGTTCCATTTTGAACACCTAATTCACAACCTGTGACTCAATAGGTGTATTAAAACTTTTTTTTCCTTGCGTCTTTATCCGACATCTCCGCGGTATCAGGACGGTTATTGTTTGATTTCGGATGGTTAATTAAGGAATGGTCAGATGATCTTCTAATCATCACCCTGTTTCCACCACCCCCTCCCGTCTCTCTTCGGCCAGTATAGAATATGTATACGTGTATCCTGTCTGTTGTGGTGGTGTAGTGTTATTAATATCAAAGAGAGTGAACAAGTTTTAAATATTTGCCAATTGTATAGCTTATAACTGTGACTGGACTTAGGTACCAGCCCAGTATTCACCTACTCGGATGTGACAAAGTACCTACAAACCACATCCCTTTTGTTTAATCAATTAAACCAATAGTTTTCTTCATATTTTAAGAAATTGCTTTCCAGGAAGAAAAAGACGACAATGTTATTAAACACAGAGCAAATAACCATATCTGAGAAAGATGAGGAAAGTAATTAGTTGTATCCTTTTAAAATGGACCGTCCAAGCATTTGGGGGGTTACTTAAATTTCTGCCCCCTTGAATATGAATACAAGGTCTCAAATTTGTTGGGTTTCCAAGAGTAGGCGGAGTCCATATCACTGCATTGAAATTCCAGACATTTGGGACGATATCAAGGTGTTAATAGAGATTTGCTATAAAACAGCACAATGCATCATACAAATGCTGGTGGACTACAAATGTAATTATAGATAGTCAAATTCCGCGCTAAAGTTAGTGATCATGTATTAGATGTTACTCATTGGTGGCCTAAGTGTTATGCACAACAATTGTGAAATTTTGTTTAAGCAAAATGAGAACGCAGTTAAAGAAAAGTCTAACAAGATGTACACCCTATTCCGTGCTTTGACGTAGTGTAATATTTTTCCAGGTCAAGCATAGTCAGACAACAATATTTCATTAACCTGCAGTCTTACGGGTTTGTTTGCTACCATTGTTTACTCTCTTTCTGCAACTTCTTTATTCCCCGAATATTTCTCCTTTTATATCATGTCTCGGAGATTCTGCGCCTTGCATAAACAATCAGTCTCAAAACAATAAATTTCACGAGAAAAAGAATAATTACTTTGCTCCGCGTTTCTGTGCGGTAGTCTTAACGAACGCTGTTAAAATATTGTCTACACTGACTGACGGAAACAACCCCCGGATTTTTGTTTCATCTTTGAGGTTTGCTCGTTACACTGATATTACGAATTTTCATACAGAAAAACGCACCTGTAATGCGCAACCGGAGAGGCAAGAAAGAATTTAACGAAGGAGGCAAGCAATTTCTTCTTTTACAAGTTCGTAGGCCATTCTCAAAAAATTGTTTCTTAGGCAGGAACTTCTATACAGGTCTCCTAATTGTAAAAACATATACACAACCCCATTACGTGCAGTGGAAACCCTATTAACTGAAGTATGAATTTACAAACAAAAAACACAAGAACGTAGCAGTAGCGCAGAACAATATCAGATTATTTCCATTTAAACGACTACGAATAACTCATCAATTGAAGAATCTTCGTAGTGTTGTCTTCGATTCTTGTAAGAGAGGCGAATACGTATCGCACAGTAGACAATCAAGCCTACTCTATCACTATCAACTGAAGGCGAAAAATAAAAAAATACGATGAATATTAAATCCAAAGTCATGCCAAATTCAGTTATGTATAACAAAGATAGTTTCCGAAATGCTACTTTTGTAAAATTATTCGTGACCCTCTCATACCGTGTATTTTACAAAATATTAAATTGTCACATGTGATCTCACAGGTATGTATTCCCGGTAATGGCAATCCACGCGTCAGTGGGCCTAAATATTCTATTGTTAATTTTCATAAAATAAAGGCTCAGTTGCTACTATTGTAATACGTTTTCTCCTCGTTTTGTTTACTCATTCACTGCAATATAAAAGGTTAATTAAAACTAAAGGGGCATTGTTGACTCTGTATCTCACAGATTAAACGTGACCACCAATGTTCCTCCTAGTGATATGAGCATACGACCACTGCAGTGTTAAACAATCTTCAAGAACATTAATGTAAGGACTCAGAAAAAATGTGGTACTAGTGACAAAAATTAAAGAAGAGTTTTTAAGTGTTGTAAAAGTTGTCAAGTATGGGAACAGCTCAGGAAAAAAGTGCTACAGTCACAACCTTGATTCATAGTGAGCACTATTGGCCCACAAAAGTTCTTTAGGTACAACGTCCTGAAATCCTGGTACAGGTAACAGCTACATCTTGTAAAGTCATCACAAGGCTAACATGGCCAGTATCAGATATATTGTAATGCTACAATAATTAAATTTTGTGCATCACAATTATTTTTCTCTATTCTATTATTCCATTTCTTTATCTGTAAAAGGTGAAGGCTGTTATCAATGATGCAATATACAGCTTTCACATTAAAATTCTCATAACTTAGCTTTCACCAACAATGAATTCCTAAACAAATTATTTCCCAGCTCACTACATATAGAGGGTCAATGCAGCACAACATGTACATACTTTACTGCAGTATACTAGTTCTGCATACAATATTGCGTTTTCATTTAGTTTGAATTACATCTTATCAGGAATAGCCGCCCCCCATCAGGACTGATGTATTTATAAAATTATTCAATTCCTTACTGCATGTAAAGGATATATGTATTTATAATTCTTGTACAAGCATATCCTTACAATCCTATTATACAGGTAACATTGTCATGAACATTGTCGTCAGTTTATATTTAGCTTACTTGAGTAATGAAGGCTTCTGATAACATAAGTAAACAATATATAATGAATAACCATGTTATTCTAATTTGTTGTCTGCAGTGTTTTAAATATTTCTACAATTATGGACTTGTAATTATTTGAAATGATCTCTTATTTCATTGTTTACTTTATATTTTAAAAGTTTTCAACTTGTATACCAGTTTTGAAATGCTTATAGCTATTTGAATCTTCATTTAAATTTAACTTTCTATACTGTTACATTATTCAGGTAAGATGTATCAGACATGTAGGTACTGAGAGCCCCACCACTTACATTCACAATCTTAATTTCATTTTGATTATTTTATAGATAAGTAATTATAGTACTATTATAATTGTTATATAAGTTTTACCTCTACATGTCCCAACTATATTAAATAAGAAATGTGATGGACATTTAGGCAATAAATATCCACCACTTATGTTCGCCACCCTAATTTCTTTTTGATTAGTAGATAGAAGAGGTGTAATGTATTAATATTGTTTAATAAGGGCCATTTATTATATCAGAAATTTTATATAATTTTGAGTGCTACACACCCTGACATTGGTGAGATAAGAAATTAGATTTATGTACATGTAGAAATTGGGCACATTATCACTAATGTTCGTCTTTATTATTTTATTTTTGCTAGATTAGTGAGTCAATGTTCAGTGTTCAGCTTTATAATGATATTTTATTAATTATATTCTTACTTTGGAAGCACAGAATCATGTAATCCTACACAGTAGTTAATACCCGTGAGGTTATATTTTCGTTCTTTACCATAACTTTAAAAGAACTTTATACATTTTGTCTGACAATAAAAACTTTCAATATGTTTTCGAATGTTTTATTAGTAACAATGTAAAAGAGGATGTGATGCTCTGTAAGTTTACAGGAATATAGATTTGTTACATTCCATAAACAGGTGACACCAGTTGATATTAATATTTCATCAAAATGTCATGTAAGGATTTGAAACTAAATATGTAATATCTCACAGTGCTGTATCATAATTTTCTTGACATAGATGATCATTGCTCTATTTTCCTTCACATATGACCACACTAAATAGGAAGTGACTCAGTCTGTTCTCAAGGAATGATGACATATTACATAGGGACCTCACAGTTTGTCCATTTAGTATAAATATGTTCATATGAGACTGGTTTACTATTCTAATATGACTTACATAAATTCTGATATGCATCTCAACTATTTTCTAAAATGACGATTGAGAATCTATATGTACCAAATGGTTTCATAGTAGTAACTTAATGATCTTAAATGTTGTATCACCAGTATGCACACTTCACTCTAATATGTAATTGTATTGAAACCATTATAGTGAAATTTGTTATCTTAAAGTTATCACTTGAAAATGGCTCTAAAGCCGAAATCTGGATATTGTATCAAATGTCGGTAAATTCATTTACAAATGGTGGCCAACAGTGTGTAATCTTTGGAGACTCATTTTTTGCTCTGAAAAAAATGACACTGGTATTTTTCATGGCCTACATTAACTTTTCTAGTGGGTATATGATATTTTTAATACTCGATCAAAAAGTAATAAAAATAGATAATTTGAAACATATAAAAATATTTGATAAAGTAATAGAAAATTAAATATATAAAAATAACATAATATATAATAAGATATAGTATATTTGATTTTATAACATTATTTACTTATTTGATATATATTTTTATCATTACTTGTCTGAAATATTTACAGAATTGGGCCAGAAAACAGGCCAGTTCGAATTTTATTTTTCTACATCTACATAAATACTCTGCAACCCACATTTAAGTGCATGATATCTCTTCCTTTTAGGCCTTTCCGGAAGATCTTTTCAAAGAAATTCAATTACTGCAAAAATTCATATATCTGTGGAATGCATTTCTAAATTAGGAACCCAAATGTAATAAACATGTAACATGATTATTATGATTAATGATTTTATATGTTTTATGTCTATATTAATAGGTATTTTTCTGCAATATAGTTAGCCCTCGACACAATATAACATCAAACCACTCTTCAAACCTCCATTAAATGAGTTACAGCAAAAGAATATCACGGTAGAACCATATAAAAATTATATCTTTCGATGTGTGTACAAACTTTCATGGTAAAAATATCGAAAAAAAAAATCAATCCATAGGTACTCAGTATTAAATTCTGACAACTTTAACTTTAAATGTTTTCAATCTGACACAAAGGAAAGTGCTGTTCTCTAGCGGCGTCTGATTAAGCCACCAAATGGAGGTTCTGGTCGCTGGTGGTCAACAAATGTTTGTAAAATTAGGTGCCAATGCGTTGGACGGTGCGACCTAAAATGTGGGAAAAGGTTACAGACACACAGACAGTTTAAAGGCTCTGAAATAATGCAAGATTGATCTTCTACAAATCCGTTATTTTAAATTTTCGTCTCAGATTAACGATTAAGGCTGTATTTCAAATTAAATTTCGAGCAAGCCAAAGGTCATCGCAAATGGCCCACTTTGTGTTAGTGAACTAAAGTAGACCAAAGTCTGGTGATTTTCTCAGTGGCCATAAATTGAACTGATATGTGCCAAATCATAGAATTGCAGATACAGCAGCAATGGCATTCTCATTTGGCATAAAACTGGCTAAATGTGGAGATGAGGTAGTGAAAGCTCTTTAAAGATCAAGATAAGTTCAGTTGAAACATTTACAAAGGGACAAATTGTGTTCAGAAAGGATAAATTGAAAAAAATAGGTGGTGGGGAACTTCTTGATGTTTCATCATGTAGCGAAATTGAAGCAGATTGTTCCTGGGAATTTGTATGGGTAGAGGTTACACTTGACCGCTGTAACAATGTAATAATGGTATTCACTGACTGCTCCGTCTGATCTTGACAGAATATTTAATTCATTTTTTATGAAACACGAGATAATTGTATAATATTCAGCAAATTTGTTTCTACAAACCGGTTTTCGGATTTTATGGCATCAGGTAAACAGTACAGAGATATAGCAATGTAACCTGGAACTTTTAAGTTCAAAGAACTTAATTTGCTCTACAGGTAGTATATGTACATTAATTTTGAAAAAAGTCTAGTGTACCATTTATTGAGCATTGATAAAATATGTGACACAAGATATAAATTACAACATTTGTACTAAGAACATAAATTGAAACCATATAAATTGATTGAACAAACTAGTCTATGTTTAACAGGTCAAATATTGGGAACACAGAGGGGTTAAAATAAGTTGAGTGTAATTTTTGTGGATAGAGAGATTGAAATTTTAAATGGCTAAATTAAACTATAGTTACTAACTTAAATTTTCAATATTACTAAGAAATAATAATTTACAATTGATATACAGCAAGTAGCCAAACAGCTGTGATTATACAAAGTTATGGATCTGTAATACAGACATGACACAAGTGAGTAAGAGTGGGTAGTTTTATATGGTCTGGTTAGATACTGCAGACAGAAGTGGTGAGTATGGAAATTGTCTGATCATTTGGCCCAGGGTTTGGCAAAGTTGACATCTCTTTATTAATTTCTAATATTTCAAAAAGTTCATTTTCCTCACTTTCTTGACATGGTGTAAGACTCACGTTTTACATTGTAGCTGTGGCCCTCCCTTAACAGGTGGTCTGCCAATGTTGAATTTCCTTTCCTACGTCTTTAACTTCTGTTGTGTTCTTTCATTCTGTACATATCGTTCTGCCTAATTGACCAATGAGATTTACCACAATTGCAAGTAATGTTGTACTTTCCACTGTTGTACTTTCATTGTGTAGAATGTGATCAATAGTAATGTGTATATAAAAGAATGTTTTGAAATTTCCAACTGCAATTGTGGCAAATTTTACACTGGTGAGTAATGCAGGACAATATGTTCAACAACAAAACAAAAACAGAAATTGGAAAATTAATGTACGTCTACTATCTGTACAACAAATTAAGGTCTTAGAACCTTAAAATTCCAATCTGCACTGCTACATCTCTGAAGTGTTTACCTGATAATGGCGTAAAAACAGAAAACTGGTTTATAAAAAAAAAATAATAATAAAAAATTGCAGAATATTACACTGGTTCTTTCTGCCGACCCCCTCACTCAGACGATTTGATAGCAGAAATATTTAAAGGAAGCTTGGATCAAACTTCAAAAGCATAAAATTTTAATTGGTGATGACTTCAACTTACCCTCGATATGTTGGCAAATATTTATATTTAAAACCGGAGGCGAGCATAAAACATCGCCAGAAATTGTACTGAACGCATTCTCCGATAACTATCTCGAGCAATCAGTTCATGACCCCACGAGAATAGTAAATAGCTGTGAAAACATTCTTGACCTCCTAGAAACATGTAATCAGGAGCTAATAAAGAGCATCAATACAGACACAGGGATTAGAGAACACAGAGTTGACGCAGCAAGACTGAATATCGAAATTACCAACTCCACCAAAATTAAAATTAAAATATTAAAATACTATCGAGAGCTAATGAAGGATTTATACCAAACGAATTAACAAAAGAAGGGGTTGACCCATCGTAGTAAACAAAACAGATTAGATAACTCTTGCAAATACAAAGAAAGAAACACGCCAAATTTAAAGACACAAAAGCCTCAAGACTGGCAGTCTTTTACATAATCTCGAAATTTAGCGCGAACATCAGTGCGAAACCTTATCGCGTTATTTGGTAGAAAATCCAAAGAAATTCCGGTCATATATAAAGTATACCAGCGGCATAACACAATGACACAATACCTTTATTACGCGATAGCAATGGTGATCCTACTGAAGACAGTTCTGCAAAAACTGAATCGCTGAACACAGATTTCCGAAACTCCTTCACCAAACAAGACGAAGCAAATACTCCAGAATCCCTATCAAGAACAGCTGCCAGCATGCGTAATTTGAAAGTAGGCATCTCTGGAGTATTAAAGCAACTTAAATCACTTAACAAAAGCAAGTACCCGAGTCCAGATTGTACACCAATTAGATTTTAGAATACTGCTGCGCGTTGTGGGATTCTCACTAGGTGGGACTGACGAAGGACGTAGAATTATGCACGAGTTGGGGTGGAAACCGTTTTTTTTTTTTTTTTTTTTTTTTTTTTTTTTTTTTTTTTTTTTTTTTTGTCCACAATACGTCCTTTTAACTACTGGACCGATTTAAAGAAATCTTGTTATAAAAAATCATTACTATCGGACAACAATCGCTGTCGAATGGGGAACCAATTACAACTGGAGATATGACGTCAAAAACAATTAATTTCGCCATAAACTGTCACATCATGTGGCAATTTCCACATCTCCTGAACTCGTGGACCTATGTCAACGGAACTTAAAAATATTCTTTAACGTCAGAAAATAATTGTGGCAATCAAAACTATACAAAAAACTTAAGACTTTATTCGTCCACAATTTGAGAGTCAGAAAATTTAGTTACTTGCAAAAAAATAAATAAATAAATTCAAACCCTTACGAATCTTTTCCTCGCTGACAGCCCCAACGAAATGATGCAAGGGAAGTAGTTTCTCTTACTACTTTCCGTTGTTCGTGCAGTAAAACTACGATATTTGACACGACGTTACAATTTATTACTTCTACACTACCAACAGACAGTATACACATACACCACTGAATGTACCTTCGAAATTATATCATAATCTATATCTATAAATGCTATCCCATGAACCACAGACATTGCCGAGGTGGGGTGGCTTGCGTGCCTCAACGATACAGATAGCCGTACCGTAGGTGCAACCACAGCGGAGGGGTATCTGTGGAGAGGCCAGACAAACGTGTGGTTCCTGAAGAGGGGCAGCAGCCTTTTTAGTAGTTACAGGGGCAACAGTCTGGATGATTGACTGAGCTGGCCTTGTAACATCAGCTAATGTGGCTTTGCCACATAGCTACTGCGAACGGCTGAAAGCAAGGAGAAACTACAGCCGTTATTTTTCCCGAGGACATGCAGCTCTACTGTATGAACATATGATGATAGCATCCTCTCGGGAAAATATTTCGGAGGTAAAATAGTCCCCCATTCGGATCTCCGGGCGGGGACTACTCAGGAGGATGTGATCATCAGGAAAGACAATACTCGCATTCTACGGGTCGGAGCGTGGAATGTTAGATCCCTTAATCGAGTAGGAAAATTAGAAAATTTTAAAAGGGAAATGGATAGGTTGAAGTTAGATATAGTGGGGATTAGTGAAGTTCGGTGGCAGGATGAACAGAATTTCTGGTCAGGTGAGTACAGGATTATAAATACAAAATCAGTTGGGGGTATCACAGGAGTAGGATTGATAATGAATAAGAAAATAGGAATGCGGGTAAACTACTATGACCAGCACAGCGATCGCATTATCATTGTCAAGATAGATACGAAGCCAACACCGACAACAGTAGTACAGGTTTATATGTCAACTAGCTCTGCCGATGATAAGGGAAATCGAAAAAAATATATGAGGAGCTAAAGGAAATTATTCAGGCAATTGTTGTTGTTGTTATGGTCTTCAGTCCAGAGACTGGTTTGATGCAGCTCTCCACCCTACTCTATCCTGAGCAAGCCTTTTCATCTCCTCATAAGAACGGCAACCCACATCCATTTGAATCTGCTTACTATACGCGTCTCTTGGTCTCCCTCTGCGATTTTTACCCCACACGCTTCCCTCCAATGCTAAATTTACGATACCTCGATGTCTAAGAATGTGTCCTACCAAGCGATCCCTTCTTTTGGTCAGGGTATGCCAAAAATTCCTTTTCTCACCAATTCTGTTCAGCACCTCTTCATTAGTTATGCGATCTACCCACTTAATCTTCAGCATTCTTCTGTAGCACCACATTTCAAAAGCTTCTATTCTCTTCCTGTCCACACTGCTTATCGTCCACGTTTCACTCCCGTACAAGGCAACACTCCACACAAATGCTTTCAGAAAAGATTTCCTTACACTTAAATTAATATTCGATGTCAGCAAATTTCTCTTTTTCAAAAATGCTTTTCTTCCCATTGCCATTCTGCATTTTATATCCTCTGTACTGCGACCATCGCATGTTATTTTACTACCCAAGTAACAAAACTCATCTACCACCTTCATTGTTTCGTTACCTAATCTAATTCCTTCAGCATCGCCCGACTTTCTAAGACCGCATTCCATTATTTTTGTTTTGCTCTTGTTAATGTTCATTTTATACGCTCTTTTCAACACACTGTCCATTCCATTCAACTGCTCTTCCAGGTCCTTTGCTGTCTCTGACAAAATTACAATGTCATCAGCAAAACGCAATGTTTTTATTTCTTCCCCCTGAACTTTAATCCCTATTCCAAATTTTTCCTTGCTTTCCTTCACCGCCTGCTCGATGTACAAATTGAATAACATCGGAGAAAGGCTACAACCCTGTCTTACTCCCTTCCCAACTGATGCTTCCCTATCATGCCCTTCGAGTCTAATAACTGCGGTCTGGCTTTTGTACAAGTTGTAAATAAGTCTCCTTTCCCTATATTTTACCCCTGCTGACTTCAGAATTTGAAAGAGTGTATTCCAGTCAACATTGTCAAATGCTTTCTCCAAATCTACAAAAGCTAGAAATGTAGGTTTGCCTTTCCTTAATCTATCTTGTAAGATAAGACGTAAAGTGAGTATTGCCTCCCGGGTTCCTATGTTCCTCCTGAATCCAAACTGATCTTCCCCGAGGTCAGCTTCAACCAGCTTTTCCATTCTCCTGTAGATAATTCGTGTTAAAATTTTGCTACCATGACTGATTAAACTGATGGTTCTGTAGTTTTCACACCTGTCTGCACCTGGGGATTATAACATTTTTCTTAAAGTCTGAGGGCATTTCGCCTGTCTCATACATCATACACACCAGTTCAAACAGTCTTGTCATGGCTGGCTCTCCCAGAGACTTTAGTAGCTCTGAGGGTATGTCATCTACTCCTGGGGCCTTGTTCCGACCTAGGTCTTTCAAGGCTCTGTCAAATTCATCTCTCAGTATGGTATCTCCTATTTCATCATGATCCACTTCCTCTTCCCTTCCTACAACATCGTCCCTAAGTTCATTTCCTTTGTAGAGCTGATCTATGTATTCTTTCCACCTTTCAGCTTTCCCTTCTTTGCTGAGAACTGGCTTCCCATCTGAGTTCTTGATATTCGTAAAGTTGCTTTTCTTGTCCCCAAATGTCTCTTTTATTTTCCTGTAGGCGGTATCTACTTTTCCCCTTCTTATACATTCTTCTACAGATTTGCATTTGGCTTCTAGCCACTCCTGCTTAGCCATTTTGCACTTCCTGTCGATCTCATTTTTTAGTCGTCTGTACTCCATTTTGCCTGTTTCATTTACTGCATTTTTATATTTTCTCCTTTCATCAATTAAGTTTAGTATTTCCTGTGTTATCCAAGGATTTTTGGTAGGTCTTGCCTTTCTACCTATTTTGTCCTCTGCTGCCTTCACTATTTCATCTCTCAATGCTACCCATTCCTCTTCTACTGTTTTATTTCTCCCTGTTTCTGTCAATTGTTGCCTAAATCTCCCTCTGAAATTCTCCAGAACCTCACTTTCCTTCAATTTATCTAAGTCCCATCTCCTCATTTTCCTACCTATCTGCAGTTTTTTCAGTTTCAGCCTACAGTTCATGACTAACAAGTTATGGTCAGAGTCTATATCTGCCCCTGGGTATGTCTTGCAGTTTAGAACCTGGTTCCGGAATCTATGTTTTACCATTATAAAATCTATCTGATACCTTCCGGTGTCTCCTGGTCTCTTCCACGTCTACAACCTTCTTTTGTGATTCTTTCAGGCAATTAAGGGAGAGGAAAACTTAATTGTTATGGGAGACTGGAATTCGGTAGTAGGACAAGGAAGGGAAGGGAAGATAGTGGGTGAATATGGTCTGGGCAAAAGGAATGAAAGAGGAAGCCGCCTGGTAGAATTTTGCACGGAACATAATTTAGTTATAACAAACACCTGGTTTAAGAATCACAAAAGAAGGTTGTATACGTGGAAAAGACCAGGAGACACCGGGAGATACCAGATAAATTTTATAATGGTAAGACATAGATTTCGGAACCAGGTTTTGAAGTGTAGGACATACCCAGGGGCAGACATAGACTCTGACCATAACTTGTTGGTTATGAACTGTAGGCTGAAACTGAAGAAACTACAGAAAGGTAGGAAAATAACGAGATGGGACCTAGATAAATTGAAGGAACCTGAAGTTCTTAAGAATTTCAGAGGGAGCTTCAGGCAACAATTGACAGAAACAGGGGAAAATAAAACAGTTGAGGAGGAATGGGTAAAATTGAGAGATGAAATAGTGAAGGCAGCAGAGAACAAAATCGGTAGGAAGGCAAGACCTACAAAGAATCCTTGGATATCACAGGAGATACTAAATTTAATTGATGAAAGGAGAAAGTATAAAAATGCAGTAAATGAAACAGGCACAATGGAGTACAGACGACTAAAAAATGAGATTGACAGGAAGTGCAAAATGGCTAAGCAGGAATGGCTAGAAGGCAAATGCAAGGATGTAGAAGAATGTATAAATAGGGGAAAAATAGATACAGCCTACAGGAAAATAAAAGAAACATTTGGAGATAAGAAAAACAGCTCTAAGAATATCAAGGACACTGATGGAAAACGAATTCTCAGCAAAGAAGGGAAAGCTGAAAGGTGGAAAGAGTATATAGAGGGGCTCTACAAAGGAAATGAACTTCAAGACACTGTTGTAGGAAGGGAAGAGGATGTAGATGCTGATGAAATAGGAGATACTATACTGAGAGATGAATTTGAAAGAGCACTGAAAGATCTAAGTCGAAACAAGGCCCCTGGAGTAGATGATATCCCGTCAGAGCTACTGAAGTCTCTGGGAGAACCAGCCATGACAAAATTGTTTCACATTGTGTGTAAGACGTATGAGACAGGTGAAGTACCCTCAGACTTTAAGAAAAATGTTATAATCCCCATTCCAAAGAAAGCGGGTGCAGACAGGTGTGAAAACTACAGAACCATTAGTTTAATAAGTCATTGTTGGAAAATATTAACACGAATTATATACAGAAGGATGGAAAAGCTGGTAGAAGCCGACCTCGGGGAAGATCAGTTTGGGTTCAGGAGAAATGTAGGAACACGGGAGGCAATACTCACTTTACGGCTTATCCTAGAAGACAGATTAAGAAAAGGCAAACCAACATTTCTAGCTTTTGTAGATTTGGAGAAGGCTTTTGACAATGTTGATTGGAATAAACTCTTTCAAGTTCTGAAGCAAGCAGGAGTAAAATATAGGGAGCGTAAGGTTATTTACAACTTGTACAAAAGCCGGACAGCGATTGTCAGAGTTGAAGGGCAGGAAAGGGATGCAGTGGTTGGAAAGGGAGTAAGAAAGGGTTGTAGCCTTTCCCCAATGTTGTTCAATTTGTACATTGAGCAAGCTATAAAGGAAAGCAAGGAGAAATTTGGAGAAGGAATTAAAGTTCAGGGTGAAGAATTAAAAACATTGCGTTTTGCCGACGACATAGTAATTCTGTCAGATACAGCAAAGGACCTGGAAAAGCAATTGAACGGAATGGACAGTGTTCTGAAAGGTGCATATAAGATGAACATTAACAAGAGTAAAACTAGGGTAATGGAGTGCAGTCTAAGAAAATCAGGTGATGCTGAAGGAATTAGATTAGGTAACGAAACAATAAAGGAGGTAGATGAGTTTTGTTACTTGGGCAGTAAAATAACAAATGATGGTCGCAGTACAGATGATATAAAATGCAGAATGGCAATGGGTAGAAAAACCTTCTTGAAAAAGAGAAATTTGTTAACATCGAATATTGATTTAAGCCTAAGGATGTCCTTTCTGAAGGCATTTGTATGGAGTGTTGCCTTGTATGGAAGTGAAACATGGACGATAAGCAGTGTGGACAGAAAGAGGATAGAGGCTTTTGAAATGTGGTGCTACCGAAGAATGCTGAAGATTAGGTGGGTGGATCGCATAACTAATGAGGAGGTACTGAACCGAATTGGGGAGAAAAGAAATTTCTGGCATACCTTGACTAAAAGAAGGGATAGATTGGTAGGACACATTCTTAGACATCAAGGAATTGTGAATTTAGCGTTGGAGGGAAGTGTGTGGGGTAAAAATCGCAGAGGGAGACCAAGAGACGCGTATAGTAAGCAGATTCAAGTGGATGTGGGTTGTCGTTCTTATGAGGAGATGAAGAGGCTTGCTCAGGATAGAGTAGGGTGGAGAGCTGCATCAAACCAGTCTCTGGACTGAAGACCACAACAACAACATCTATAAATGTGAATATCTGTTCGGTGTACGTTTATCACGTCTGTACCACAAGACATAAAGTGCTAAAAATTTGTACAGTTACTTATGTCTACCCGGGGAAGGCTTTAGGCACGGTTTTATGGCGATTGGATAGCTATTTGTCTATATATATATAAATGTGAATGTCTGTTCGGTGTACGCTTATCACGTCCGAACGACAAGAAGCAGAGACTTAGATATTTGTACAGTTACTGATTTATACCTGAGGAATGTTTTAGGCACGGTTTTATATGATAGATATTTAGTAATTTGCAGAATATAACGCGAAATGCGGAACAATAATTACTCTTTGAAAATCATACTTACTCTTTGAAAATGGTTTTATTGGTTGCATTGTTGCTTGAAGGTTGATAATGATAAAAGGGTGGAGTATATTGGATGGAAAGTTATCGGTGTATATAAAATTCTACGTGTGTGTGTTAATGTTTCGCTCTGCAGCGAAAACTATAGAACGCGAACGAATGGCCTCTGAGTAATTGTTGTCCGAAGTCTCTCGTTGTACACCATAGCAGTTCCATGCCAAGAGCTATAAGGGGATGGAAGATTTGGTGGTTAAATGTCGCCAAATTATAAAAAAACGTTCTGACTGAAGGCTAGCGATGACGTTTGCGACTCTATAGCAAGGAGGTCACTAAGCGAAACGTGATGCCACAGACCATATCTTTGGTCTATGCGTGCTACAATGTCTTCAGCTCTTCCTCTGTAAGGATAAGCATACGATTAAGGAAATATAAGAATAAATAAATAAAGCACTAAAAAAGAAATTTCTTTTAATACATCTCTTTAAAAAAAATTCGATTTGAAGTTTCGCGCATTACATCAAGTGATCATTCTGTGTATTATTACAATCATTATTGTTGAATTTCGTGATTGGATTCTTCGAAACTATTGAAGTTTTACGTGTGATTTACTTTCCTGATAATGTTAATTAAAATGTTTGTTTCATCCTTCAAAACCAGTCTCATAGCACACTACTGAAAGATAGCTTATCTATCATAATCAACCAACACGCGAGCGGAGCCGCGGGTTTAAGCTAGTAAGAGATATATTTCATAGATATGACGTCGTAAACACTATGGTCCGTGACGCATGAATTAAAGCCTGAACATTAGATTCCACTCGAAGCTCGTGCAAAATTAAATAATTGTAGGACACCTTGTTCAGAAGATGCGACGCCAATCTATCTACATAAATGATCTGATGGACAGAGTAAGTTGTAATTTGCGGCTGTTTGCTGATGATGCTGTGGTGTATGGGAGGGTGTCGTCTGTAACTGACTGTAATAGCATACAGGATGACTTAGACAAAATTTCTAGTTGGTGCGAAGATTGGCAGCTAGCTCTCAATGTAGAAAAATGTCAGGTGATGCGCATGAGTAGAAAAAACAATCCCATAATGTTCGAATACAGCATTAGTAGTGAGCTTCTTGATGCTGTCGCGTAGTTCAAATATCTAGGCGTAACATTGCAGAGCGATATGAAACGGAACGAGTATGTAAGGACAGTTGTAAGGCGGACAGCCGACTTCGGTTTATTGGGAGAATTTTGGGAAGATGTACTTCACCTGTAAAGGAGACCGCGTATAAAACGCTTGTACGACCACGTCTTGAGTATTGCTCAAGTGTTTGGGACCCGCAGCAGATCAGTTTAAAGGAAGACATAGAGGCGGTTCAGAGACGAGCAGCTAGATTTGTTACCGGTAGGTTCGACCAATGCGCGAGTGTCACGGAAATGCTCCGGCAACTCAATTGGGGACCGCTGGAAGAAAGACGACGTTCTTTTCGTGAATTTCTGTTAAAGTAAATTTAGAGGGCCGGAATTTGAAGCTGAGTGTAGTACGATCTTGCTGCCGCCTACTTACATTTCGCGTAAAGATCACAAAGACAAGATAAGAGAAATTAGGGCTCGTACGGAGGCATATAGGCATTCTTTTTTTCCTCGTTCAATTTGGGAATGGAATAGGAAAGGAAATGCCTAGTAGTGGTACAGTGTACCCTCCGCCACGCACCTTACGGTGAATTGCGGAGTATGTTTGTAGATGTAGAAAGTAACTGAGCTGCAGGAAAACCAAAGTGTAGCGGACAGGGGGGAAGAGGAAGAAGAAGAAGGACTAAGATAAATGAACACACAGCCGGGAGCTGTGGCTAGTATTGAATATGACTGGTCCGCCGCGCGCGGCAGGCGCTAGTTCTCCAGGACGCCGGCTAGGCTGCGCCAGGGCCTGCGCGAGCGCGCCGCGGCGCGGATGCGGCAACGGCAGCAGCTCCAACGTTTGTGGACCACTTTCTGCACGCCTTCAGCGCTGCCGAGTTGCACGAGCATTATTACCACCCAACTCCGATTGTGACACTTCTTTACCCAATCCGTAAGCGTAAAATTCACTTTTCAGTAAATATACGGGATCACCACCTGGTACCGATATATAAATTGCTGGAAATAAAAATCAGTAAACCCTTATATCTCACACATGCTCGATTGGAGATAAGACCCGTAAAATAGAATCTCGCCACCCAGTTGTCTCCCACCTCTTGCTGCAACCTGGGCCTCTGTCACGCCGATACCTTCTTATCCCTCCTTCCCTTCACCTCCACACTCTCCGAGGGTAACTTCTGTCATCTCCCTCTCCCGGATGACGCCCTCCATCCCGACGTCAACCCCTCCATTCAACCTTAGTCCATCGCCACCTGCAGCATCCTCTACACAAATCGCATCTTTGGCCACGTGGTTTTCACACCTTTGGCGAAATGAAAAGATGAGTCGGGAGCTCCAAAAGAGGGTGCATTTGTGGATTCGTGAGGGAAGTTCTACGAAACAGGAACTGATAGTTTCGCTTTCTAGTGGGGCGAATATCTTAACATGCGTTGGATTACTTTTGAAGTGAAACATTTCATTGTCCCTTTGTGGCAGGAGTTCTGTTTTCAGTTCATGTACGTTATACAGGGTGTTTGAAGAGGAATAGTAAATATTTTAGTAAGTGGTACTACAGACGAACTGAAATAAATGTCATATAACATTTGTATATATTTTATTGAGTACAGAGTTACGTCTGTTCGTATGTAACCCAAATAAAATTAAAGAAAAGGCAAATGAGGACATTTTCACTATTCTTTCGTCGGTTCTTGGCAGACCATCACCATGCAACCTTCCTATCGGTACTCACCAATAAGAATTGGGCAATACACAACTCAGGATAGTAGAAAGTTTATGGCTCGTTGTCTCTGTTCATAGCGGTGAATTATGCATGTCAGCTTCTACACCCTAAACAGCTACCAAATCTGTTTAAACAAGAACAATAATTAATCTGTAGTTTAGCCAGTCTATCAATCTGCATATGATGACGTGAAAATATATCTAAACAATCATAAATTGAACCTCTGAATAACCAACAAAATGGATTATAAGACAAAGAAGTGATTCACTCACGAAGTAATTCTATATAAACGAAGTTTATTACTCATTTTGGTCATGAAAATGCGGAGGTGGTCCTACTTTATACATTGGTAAATAACTAAATATTTGCCGGCCGCGGTGGCCGAGGGGACTGAGGCGCGGCAGACACGGTCTGCACGGCCACTACGGTCGGGGGTTCGAATCCCCCCTCGGGCATGGATATTTGGTCGTCCTTAGTGTTAGGTAGTTTATAAGTAGTTTGTAAGTTTAGGGACTGATGACCCCGTAGTTAAGTCCCATAAGCTATACAAACATTTGTATTTTGTAACTAAATATTTCCCCACCTATTGTTCATGAGAGGCACAATAAGTATCACACGCACTCGAGAGTAAAATTTACAAATTATCACTCATAAAATAGTGAAGTCCATCGAACATTGCAGTTCCAAATTAATCCGCGATTACAGTATTTGTTATAAAACACAGTTTGTCGTCACAGGAGTACATAATTGCTGAATTATCACAGTTCCACAGCCCTACTACCGTGCACAGTTTACCACTTTTCACCAGAGACTAAGTTCTGCAGTCACAGTCCCGTAAATTTTTTAAGTCTACACATGCCTATCTCTTCAAATCACAAGTTCGTAACACGGCTTCAGACCACCCAGCGTCAAAACCTTTCACCACCACGTCCAAGTTACGAGTCACTTCCCAAGCGTTCGAAAGCGTGCTCAAAATTGTATCCTTCCGCGCATCCTAACGTCTCATCTTTAAAATACAATTTCCCTTCCAAAATATTATACATTTGAATATCACAGAATTAAATGCTTTGACCATCTCCCTACAAAAGTTGTTTACATTTAACAAACAAATATATATTTAACAATACTAAAATCAGTTGAGACCGATTTTCTACATCTACATAGATACTCTGCAAATCACATTCAACTGCCTAGCAGAGGGTTTATTAACCACTTTCATAACTTTTCTCTACCGTTCCATTCTCTAATAGCACGCGGGAAGAAAGAACACCTAAATCGTTCCGTTTTCGATCTGATTTCTCTTATTTTATTGGGATGGTCGTCTCCCTACGTAGGTGGGTGCTAGCAAAATATTTTCACATTCAGAACTGAAAGTCGGTGATTGAAACTTCGCAAACAGATCATGCCGCAATGAATAACGTCATTCTTTTAATGATTTCCACTCCAATTCTTGCAACATTTCCGTGACGCTTCCCCCCCCCCCCCCCCCCGTAACGTGATAGAACAAAACGAGCTGCCCTTCTCTGAACCTTCTCAATGTCTTCCGTCAATCCCACCTGGTGAGGGTCCCACAAGGGGCAACAGTACTCCAGGAGAGGACGCACAAGTGTGATGTAGGCAGTCTCTTTGGTGGAGCTGGTGCATCTTCGAAGCGTTCTGCCAATGAAACGTAACCTTTGATTCGCCTTCCCCACAATATTTTCTATGTGTTCTCTACAGTCAAAGTTGTTCGTAATTGTAACTCCTAGGTATTTGGTAGAATTTACGACCTTAAGGTTTGACTGATTTATCGCGTAATTGAAGTTCAGCGGATTTCTTTTAGTGGTCATGTGTATTACTTCACACTTCTCTTTATTTAGTGTCAATTGCCAATTTTCGCACCATGCAGAAATTTTGTCTAAATCGCTTTGCAGTTGCTTTTTATCCTCTGTTGACTTCACTAACCGATAAACGACAGCATCATCCGCGAACAATCTAAGGGAGCTATTCAGATTGTCTCCTAAATCGTTTATAAACACGAGGAAGAGTAGGGGACCTATAACGCTTCCCTGTGGAACGCCAGATATCACTTCTGTTTTACTCGATGACTTACCGTCAATTACAACGAACTGTGTTCTTTCTGATAGAAAATCGTGAATCCAACCGCACAATTGGGGAGATATTCCATAAGCACGCAATTTCATTAGAAGCTGCTTGTGGGGTACAGTATCAAAAGCCTTCCGGAAATCCAGAAATATGGAATCGATTTGAGATCCCTTGTCTATGGCACTTAACACTTCATGTGAATAAAGGGCAAGCTGTGTTTCGCAAGAGTGATACTTTCTGAATCCGTGTTGACTACTGGTTAATAGGTCGTTCTCTTCGAGGTTTTAAAATCGGTTAAAATAAAAAGAAATGGTACTTACGTGTACTTTGCAAAACTTCAGAGTCGATTTTCTCGAGAATGGTTTAGAGTTGCGTCGAATGGCTTTGGCTGGTTGTTATTTGAGTTCTTAACTTCACGTACCATAAATATAAAGAAATTCTAGTCCGATAAACAGGTGGTCTCCTTGTCCACGGAGGGCAGCCAGTACCACACGCGGCAAGCGACTCGTTTCAGCATTTCTTCGCACAGAGGCCGCTAAATAGGAGCATGAGCAACCATCCGAGTAATGACCTAAATCCACCAACACCTCCAGCACTTTCATAGGCCTGGGGCCGGTGTTCGCTTGGCTGCTAATTATAAAATCTATGTATAGATGCCCACAAGGCGATAGTGAACGGCCGCCCTTAACCAGCTACTGTATTCGGCTTGCGTGGCGGTATGCAAAACACCCGAGGCTGGCCCTATATGCTGCTCGCACATGGCCCAGTGATTTCCGCAGGATACAGATGATATCAAATCTAAGCTTACAGAAGAAGAAAGATTAGGGTTTAACGCGCTGGGTGCCACAGCCGTGCTCTGGCGGCGAAAGATCCATCACTATGCGTGCAGCAGTCAACGTGTTAACGTCAGGTCGATGGGGGTATAAGGGGAATACAATTTCGTAATTAGAGGCCTGGAAGTAAATCGACCATGGCCTAATTTAAGGAACCGCGCCAGCGCCTAACATTGCAAGCCCTATTTTAACTGGTCCTTCCTTCTATTCTTGTTAGAAAAACATTACATATAATTAAAATAACAATATTGTGCTTCTTCTACAGGGTTATTTCATATAATTAACCGGTTTTCGGCTTACATCATCTGCAGACTTTAACTGCTTTCGTGTAAGAAGTTGTAATATTTTTATGTAGTATTGGAAAAAGTGTTAAACATCTAGACTGAGGATCAAACACATAGTAGACCTAAATATTAAATTTGATAATGCTGTGATAATACATCTGGACATGTAAAAACATGAAACATAAATAAATATACAGGGAGAAAACCAAGAGAAGCTATAAACTGGAAAATTTAAATTAATAATTCCATTAAAATAAGTTATTAATCGAAAGGACGACTGAACATTGCTTCGAAAAAGCATTACACATGGAAACTGCTTTAACCGAAAGTTGTAACAACGCAATATTTTGGGCACGTGCAAATTCTTATTAAAACAAAAACAAAATTACACATGGAATGTGATAGACAATCATATATTTTATACAAACATCACATACATAATTTTATTTTTAGTTTATTAATATTACATGTGAACTCCAGGTAACATATGATTCTAATTATCGATTCTATCGTCTATTCCGATATAATCTCACTTTCCAAATGTATTACCTATTCGAAGCACTCTTCAATAGTCTTTCAATTTAATAATTAAGTTTAGCGGAATCATTAATTTAATCTAAACTGTTATATAGATCACAGTTTTTGAGTTTAGAGTTAAAGGTTTTAAAGGCTCCCTAAATATCTATGTATGGTTCAACTTTTTACCATTCCAATTGTATTACCACGCCACCTTCAGATATTACATTTGCTATGTCTTTGAGCCACAGTCGCATCTTCCAATGCAGTATACAAGTATTGTAACTTCTTTAACAAAAACAGCTACGTACTTAAGATGACCATGTATGCCGCAAACCGGTTAAATAAATGAAGTAACCTTGTAGAACATACTCAATACTGCGTTTTCACTGTAAGCCCTAACCTATTACTGTGCTAGGGAAACCTGAAGCCCAGGTCTCCGTAATATGACTGTAATGAAGAAAGACATCACGTAACTCGCCAATGCAGCGATGTGTAAAGAGTTTCTATCGCAGTACATGTTGGATCCACAAAATACTGATATTGTCAACACAGTAGTTTCGTTTGCTCTGTTTCGCTATTCGCCTTCCCGTAACACTAAAGAACTATGAACTGAATATATTCATTACTTTACACACTCCATCTCCATGGAGCATATCTTTCCCTACCTCTCGATCCAAAAAAAGTGCATGTGCATAAAAAGATACAGAGAATTCCTCTTTCCCGCAAGTATTCTACAAAACAAACATTCACGACTGTTTTTATGAGTAGCGGACTGCTTCTCTACTGAAATTCATTGTAAACATTTAACATTAATTTAGTAACACGTATACAGGCATATTTCGATTAATTTATTGGCATTAATGTTGCATGCCTATGTGAAATTATTGCCATCATTTTCTTTATTAGTCTTTAACTAACATACAAAGGTACACACATATAATACAATGAACCGATTTTCTCCTTTATGGCCGTTTCATATGATCATTTACTACACGTGATCATGGAAATTGTACGCAAAGTCCATTATTACATTTATATCTGCACATAAATGTACCAGCTGGGCAGTTTTATATCGGTCACACTATACTCACTAGAGAACAGCGCCACATAGAGCATGAAAGTTGTTTTCGATTACGCTACCCTGAAAAGTCAGCTGTAGTGGAACATGCTCTGAAAAAGGGGCACCGAATTGCATTCGATGAGAAGTCTATTAATAATCGAACGAACGGTTCTGAAACAGCGTAATAGATGAGGCAATAGAGATCAGAATATTTGACAACACTCTCAGTAAAGACGGTGGATTACAGCTTACAAGGGGAGTATCAAAAGTGTAAATAACGGATTTTGCTGGGTCTCGTAGAGGGACATGCCATGAGTATGCGGATATCCGCTTTTATAGCGACGGGCCTTGGTTTTCGAGAAAATTGATGTTGGAGTTCACTGCGCGATGTAAGATGTGTAACGTTAGCCACGTTCTATCTACTGGGGGTTAAGGCCGCTACCTACCACGCTGGAGGTACCGTGTTCGGATCCTCTCCGTGTTTTTGCTTTTTTTTTTTAATCAGAATAGTCCTCCATTTTTCCATTTTATTTTACAGAATATCAAGAAACAGTGTACATTGTGTGAAATTAGTAAGAAATATTCAGTTCTGCCACAGTAATTTAATCTTCACGCCATTAATACAAAATCTTACTTGAAATCGTCTTGCTATGCCACAACAGAAATCCCGATGAGATTTGTCGTAAAATCAACGGAAACAAAAAGTTTATAGCACCAAGCACATTGCATAAATGCTACTGTCTAGCAGGCGCGCGGAGGTGTTAAGAGCGAACATTAACAAAGAGTTCTCTTTCATCCGTTAACTTTGATGCGAACCATGCCTATTTGATCATCTTCGGAAAAGCAGGTTGCTTGAATTGATGCAAAATTGAGTGTGGTTTTACGACAAATATCATTCGGATTTCTGTTGTGGCATCAGAAAATGTTCAAATGTTTCTAAATCTATCGGACTTAATTGCTTCATTAGTCCGTAGCTTACAGAGTACTTAAACTAAGGTAAACTAATCTAAGGACAACCCAAACACCCATTCCCGAGTGGGGACTCGAACCCCAGACGGCGAACGGCCGCGCGCACCGCAGCACGGGCCCTAGTGCGCGCGGCTAATTCGCCGCGGCTGTTGTGGCATAGTAAGGGGTGCAGACGATAGCGAGTAAGATTTGACTGGAAACCGAAGGGTCGCGGGTTCGAAACCCGGTCGGACCTCGGATTTTTTCAGTCTGCTCTTTAACCTATCCTTCTCCTCTCAACGATGTGAGGAGTCGCCAGAAACGACACGTGGTTCGCATTCCACGTTAAGCTCTAGGTCCCCTTTCCCCGGTTGGATAACTGAGGCAGGCTAGGAACACGCAAGTCGCCGAAGTGTCGTCCAATTGAAAGGGCCACACGAAATTATTATTATTATTTGCAATAATGACGTGAAATTTAAAGTACTATGGCAAAATTTAATATTTCTTAATAATTTACATCTACACCTACATCTACATAGATACTCTGCAAATCACATTCAAGTGCCTGGCAGAGGGTTTATCAACCACTTTCATAACTTTTCTCTACCGTTCCATTCTCTAATAGCGCGAGGGAAGAAAGAACATCTAAATCGTTCCGTATTCGATCTGAATTCTCTTATTTTATTGGGATCGTCATGTCTCCCTAAGTAGGTGGGTGCTAGCAAAATATTTTCACATTCAGAACTAAAAGTTGGTGATTGAAACTTCGCAAACAGATCACGCCGCAGTGAATAACGTCTTTCTTTTAATGATTTCCACCCCAATTCGTGCAACATTTCAGTGACGCTTTCCCCCCGTAACGTGATAGAACAAAACGAGCTGCCCTTCTCTGAACCTTCTCAATGTCCTCCGTCAATCCCACCTGGTGAGGGGCAACAGTACTCCAGGAGAGGACGCACAAGTGTGATGTAGGCAGTCTCTTTGGTGGAGCTGGTGCATCTTCGAAGCGTTCTGCCAATGAAACGTAACCTTTGGTTCGCGTTCCCCACAATATTTTCTATGTGTTCTCTCCAGTCAAAGTTGTTCGTAATTGTAACTCCTAGGTATTTGGTAGAATCTACGACCTTAAGGTTTGACTGATTTATCGCGTAATTGAAGTTCAGCGGATTTCTTTTAGTGGTCATGTTTATTACTTCACACTTTTCTTTATTTAGTGTCAATTGCCAATTTAACGCAATCTACAGAGTTTGTTGATATTCTGTAAAATACAACGGAAAAATGTCAGACTATTCTGATTTTAAAAACGAGCAAAAACACGGAGAGGACCAGAACACGGTACCTCCATTGTCGTGGCTTTAGATGTTATTCGCTGCACCACGCTCACTAGGTGGTGACGTGGATAACTTTACGCGTCTTACATCATCAATTTTCTCGAAAACAAAGGCCCGTCGCTAAAACAGCGGATATCCTCATACTCAGGGTACGTCCGTCTACACCATATCCGAGACCCCTCAAAATCCGTTATTTATAATTCCGATGGTCTTCTCGTTAGTACGGCCTGTAAATCTGTTATTGTGGAGCTGAAGCGAGCATGGCGGCCGCGGAACCAAAATATCAACACATGCGGTCAAGAACTGAGTATCGGTGACGTCATTGGCGGGGGCGCGGCTATATAAGCACGGCAACGGCATCGATAGCACAGTCAGACACTTGAGGAGATCGCTGTCGAAACCTTGTGCGCAGAAAACCACCTGTCACGGTTGGAAACCCGAGAAAGTTTTATTAATGTATCAACTGTTCAAACATATTCTGAAATGCATTAACCAGTAAGCAGTGCATAAATGAGTAAGCAGTGCAGTGTGCCAGTTAATGATTCAGTGCTGCTACAGCGGCTCTACTTACACCCTAATAAAGGCAAAAATATGTTTAAATTTGCAATTTCATTAAAATTTTCAAATTAAAACTAAATTTACTTACTGCCGACATTATTTTTACGACCATAAGGCTGTGTTCGACGACAATCTAAGAATAAATTACCTTGTACAAAACACTTGGTTTTAAATTGTTTCCTGCCGATTTCAGAATTGTGGGCCTTTTCAGCTACGTTTCATACAGCAATCTATAACTTAACGTTAAAAACTCAAATATAGCTTTCAACGGTTTCTGCACAGTAAGCGCGGATAAAAAAATTTTTACTCCATACATTGACATATTTATTGGTCCATAATAACAGCGTGAAATTGAAAGATACAATATGTTAAGATTAATTCAGAGAATCCAGAAATACCTTACATCAGTATAACAGCAGCATACAAAACAAAACATCCAGTTGTACTTACTTTGGAAATGCTCGCGTTGCTAATGACGCTACTAACATCAGCTAAGTGACTATTTTATCTAGTGTGGAAGACGTGAACTGGCAGATGTTACTAACTCGGCGTCACATTTCAATAAAACTCTTTACACCCTTGAAGACTTATCAAGAAAAATTTCCACATTGCAACCTGATTTCAAATTCTCATCGTTGACTTCGTTCGACTCACTTAATATGAAAATATCCCACTAGACATTATTCCAGATATTTAAAATGGCATACAACTTCTTAAAAGGCACTTACTATCTACTACTGCACTCGGGCTCAATATGGTTCTGTATTCCGAGTACTTTTAAAGCAAATTATCTGTTAAGTCATTAAAAAGACTTTTTTGAAACATCTAACCAGCTGCTTTCCAATTTTAATTTATTCTCAGCTGCTATTCTAAAATCTTAAATTGATTGAATTTGATACCTACCTTAGCTGCTACTACCAGTAAACTGCATTGTATTACAGTACAGTATGAATGGCTGCAGCTAATGCAAGTGCAGAAGCCGTGATACACATGTGCAAGATATGATACTGTCAATACACGTAAGAATTTCTAGCGTTCATAAATTAGTATGGTGCAGATTTGAAACAAGCAAAACTACAAAGCATCATGCATGATGTCACGGAAATTTATTTGGTAATAGGGCAATACACCAGATGAAGTTAACTCTAAGTACATATTTGAAAGAAAGAAATGGATCAGTTAATGACGGCCATGACGGAATAGCCGTGCGCACTGAGGCGCCGTGCTGCGGTGCGCGCCTCTGTTCGCCGGTGGAAGTTCGAGCCCTCTCTAGGGCATGGGTCTATGTGTTGTCCTTAGGATAGTTTAACTTAGTTTAAGTAGTTTGTAAGCTAGGGACTAATAACCAAGCAACTAAGTCCCATAGATTTACAAACATTTGAACATTTGAGTGAATGGCGTAATCATGACTGTATGGAAATCTAAGTGGTCAGAACAATGGATCGGGGATGGAAGAAGGAAGTTCTTTGCTGGAGTCTAGCAGATACGAAAAGTCTTAGACAACAACCAATGGACGGCATGTGGACTACAGTGTAAAACATGCTAGAGCAAATGTTTCAGAGTTACTGTAGCCTGCAAAGCACAGAAAAGTCTGGGGGACGTCATGACCCAGGAGTGGCTTTCAAATGATATATAATGTTAATTATTTTGGTTTTCTCGTTATTGTTCTTCGTTAGATAATTCAAAAAAAAATATAGCCACTGTGCAACGAAGGTACCGAGGTTCACAATTCCACTATATTTTACCATGAATATTGAAAACAAGCAAGCACGAAAACCAGTGCCAAAGACGAAGAAAATGACATTGGTTCATCGTCCCTTCAACGACGATAGTCTTTTGAACCTGCAACGTTAAATATGTATTTTAAGGACATTAAATAATTACGAATCCAGATCGCTGCTGAATGTAACTATTTGTTTATAAAACACGCCTATTTTGGCAAAATAGCCATCACCAGGTTATCTGCTAGTAAATGGTACACAGTTGTACTATGATATTTCTGATAATGTAGATATTAAAAAATTTATTTACCAACTTCATGTTGTTTTGACATCCATACGTTGTCATGAACCTGTCACTACCTATCACTTTCATCAGACTCCACTGTTGTTAGTGGAGTGACTAACGTTGGTTATATAATGTATGGTTTATAATGTGGTGTAGTTTTTAGATTCTTTTTCACTTTTCTTGCGGCAATTGTTATATTGCAGTTCACTTGACAGGTGACTCAGGAATACTGTATATGTCAACTTGTTCTGTTTATCGTTACTATGATTTCTGTCATCTTTTCTAAAGATAACGTTGGTATTTCTTAACCATTTATTTTTTTATACGTTATCTTGCTGGATAATTTCAGTAAAGTTTTTGATGTATTTTTTTATGCCTGAAGTAGATTTGTTCGTTGCGTATTTTTTGTGGGTAGTTGTGTGTATGTAAATATATTTCAATCTCTTCCAAGATATTCATAAGTGATCCTTTAGGTGTTACGTATATAATCTGGGATGGCTTGTTCTAAATTATCTGCTGCGTGTTGTTCGGTTTTTAAGTGTAAAAGGTTGAGAGGATTGTTGTCACTCTGTCTAAAGTATTATCGGTATCTAATACTAAAGTTTCTACCAATCTGACCTACATTGATTTTATCGCAGTCTTTGCGTTGAATATTGTGAACGCTTGGTTTCGAGTAAATTGGCGAATTGCCAGTGTACTCGAACCCAGGCGTTTACAAATTTCATTTCAAATATACAGTCCCATCGATGACGACGTCTTTATCGACGAAGGTCGAATAGGACAAGGACGGAGAAGGACGCACCCTTTCCAAAGAACAACCCAGACATTCGCTACACGTGGCTTTCAATCGTGATCCTTCAGAATGCAATTTGTGTGCTTTAACCACCGAGTAACCTCCATCGGTTATACAAAAGAATATGCTAGAACAATAAGACTAGTACATCGTGGCACAGAAAAACATGTACATGCCTCATTATTTATATCAGTTTTACGTTGTCATAATGTTAATTGTAGTTCCCGTTAAGGTCATTTGGCGAGAATTTCTTATTATTTTATGGCCTAATGCTATGCCTGCCACCACAGTCGATATTAACTTACGGAATGAATTTTGCGTGATCCAACTAACAGCGAATTGTATAAATATCATTCTGAACGTTTGATTTTCCTGTTTTCTTAGGTGTATATTGAAAATAGACCTAATTAATCAGCCAAAGTCATTCGACGCAACTCTCTGAAAATTCTCGAAAAAATAGATATTGAAATTTTGCAAGTACACGTTAAGTACAAATAATTAAATCATTCTCAACATCTGTCGGTGTAGCTCCGGTGGAAACGTTCTGACCTTGTAACCGTAAGGTCGATGATTCGAATCCTGCTGTGAGAAGTTTTTTTTCTTTACTTTGTGATCGAATACTTACACAATTTTAATATCTAATGGTAATTTTTACGAATAATGTACTTTTTTTGTTTAGTCGTAATTTTCTGTATTTTATACAGGTCCTTAATAATGATGGTTTCAATCAAAAAACGTAAGTTACACTTATTTACAGTTTGGCTTCGCTATTAGTTGACGATGGTAGTCTGATTGTTCAGTTTGTGAAGAGCTACGACGCTGTTCAAAATGTTCAAATGTTTGTTAAGCTTATGGGACTTAACTACGGGGTCATCAGTCCCTAAACTTACAAACTACTTATCAACTACCTTATACTAAGGACGGCACAAATATCCATGCCCGAGGGGGGATTCGAACCCCCGACCGTAGTGGCCGTGCAGACCGTGACTGGAGCGCCTCAGTCCCCTCGGCCACCGCGGCCGGCTACGACGCTGTATTTGGAAAGTTATCTTCATAGCTAATAATGGCTTTCCAAGCTGCTAACCTACTCAACCATCGTTTTAGGTGGCGACAAGGTGTTCATCTCGTCTACATACACATAAACAAAAAGTGACACAACACGTGTAGTTAGAGATCCCAAAATGTTTTATATAACTGAATTTGAAAAGGGAAAACAAATGTGTCACAGCGGGACTCGAACCAACGACTGTACCGTTGTAAGGCCAGAACGCTACCACCTGAGCTGTACCGATAGATGCTGCAATTGTTTTAGTTATTGGTACTTCTGGTTACTTGCAAAATTCGAAGTCGGTTTTCTCGATAAGTTTTGAGAGTTGCGTCGAATGGCTTTGGCTGATTGTTATTTCAGTTCTGAACTTCACGTACCAGAAATATGAAAAAATTCTAAAAACCGATACCCATGTGGTCTCCTTGTTAGACAGTAGTTGAATTAATAAAGAGAACATAACAACATGTGCAGTTTAAGACCTACAAAATGTACAGGACTACGTTCTTCCCATTGCTTAAGATGTGCAGGCAAAATAAAACTGAAACGTATAATATTTATAAAACTGACACGGAAATGACTTTTGTTAATGTACGTGAGAAAGTCCTGGAAACTCGAAAGTGTGAATCTTCCACACGCTCTGATTAGAATATTTTACTGTGTCATTACGTTTGAGTGAGAGTGACGTCGTTTTTAGTGAGTAACTGAATGCAACACAGATTGGTTATTACCATAGAACAGTGTCTATCGACTGTCGAGACTGCGCAAAAGATCACACAGCATCTCCAGCAAAATCTGCAATGCAAATCTAACGCAATAAAAATCGTAATCATCTCTAAAAGTGTTCGGGCACTAGAGAAAAATTGCTCGAGTAAAGGAAAGCATAGAACGACCTCCGACGACTACTCAATGCCTTTTATCTGTGCAAGTTGCAATTAAGAGACCGTCAAGTAAAAATCCACGTAAAACTCTCTATTCTTACACATTTACTTTTGTGCATTATTTCAAATGTTGACACGAAATTTTACGCGTTGAGTTCTACCGGTGATTTCTGAGTATGAGGGCTAGTTCAGCCTGTCAGGGTACATGTGCTAACAGAATGTGCACCATTAGGCATCGGAAAGTCCTCGTCGGCGCCTTAAGCAGACGTTGAAGATTGGTATTTGGTGCGCAATGTTGTCCGAATCGTAACACGATTCTTTCTGCAAACTTTTAATATCAACCAGAATGTCCTGTAAATGCAGATCAGCTCACAACAGATGAACGATTATTTGAACAATTTTACGAGGCGAAGCAACAGTACACAAAGTCTTGACAAACTTTCACGAGTGCTTGAGGTGCTCGGTAAGGAGACTGCGGGAAGCAGAGGCAATGTAATTTTATGGCCACTTCAGTCACCTGATATCTCTCTCCGCGGGGCAGATTAAACGTGCAGGGGTACTTAAATCATACCCACACAGGAAGGGTTGTAGCGGAGCACTGAAAACCCTTTTGTTACTGCCGTCAGACAAAGTTGTTTCGTGTGTCTCACAGTGGCATACAGCGCTACAACAACACCAAACGTCGGCTGCTGCAGCATTTTCTGTGATGATTATTAGTGTGAATGAATACCGCGTAGGCATTAAATATTTTCTAGGCCAGATTCACCTTGTCCGAACTGTATATTGTTCTAAGAGGTTAAGACAGCAACTAATGCAGGAACAAAGGATGTACCAAGTTACGCAAGACGTCAACCGTGAAATATTGCTAACCAGTAGGAGCGTAAAAAATTTGAACACTTTTCGTTATTAGCACTGGCTACATATTCCTTCAAAGCAGACGTGTAATATCTCAGTAAGATTCCGACTGTGCAATTTTGACTCTTCCTGCCAAACTGGGAACCTACCGTGAAACGTTACTTCACAGCAGTGTTCAGAAATGTTCAAATGTATGGAAACTCTGGGGCCAAAGTACTGTGGCTAGCTGCGCCGAACGGTTCTAGGCACTATGTCAAGGACAGCGGGGACGCTCCCTCCAGAGGTTCGAGTCCTCCCTCATTCTCTCTGTTTGTTTGTTTGTGTATGTGTGTGTCTACGCAGATGGCATCGTCTAACCTTCCCCTTTACTACCCTTCACTGCATCCACCATCTTGTGGGAGCCACAGCTCTGCTTCACGGTAGATGTAATGTACCAAACTCATTACTCGAAAATTATATACAGACCTTTTTTGAACAGAGTACGCTTCTCTTCTCTATATTACAACGTTTCCATTTATTTCTCCGGTAAAAATATACCGAACACATTTTCCATCAGGCCATTCTACAAACTTACTTCATAGCGAAGTGAGCTATAAAGGCTTTCCATCGTCATGATATGAAGTGTCCTATTTCTAAGAGTGAAAACTTTTATAATTTTCAAGTGCATTTACTTTTCGCGTAATTGCATACATGCCCATGTAGTGCACTATCTTTCAATATTATGTCACCAGTAATTCTACTGGCTACAGCTTATGCAAGTAATCTACATTTGTGACAATGCAGCTTCAAGTAAGTCAGTCAGACACAAAGTTTATTTCTCCATTACAAATTATATTTTCAAACACAGCTTTTAACCCTTTCATTCAATGTTGTTCTTCGACAACAACGTATTAAAAGTTGATTGATACAGTATTTTGTGTATCGGTCTTTAAAGTCGCATTGCTGTTGATGAACAACAGGCTTCTAGTGCGAAATTTTGCCGCTTGGTACGGCGTATAGCCACTTCTGAGGCATTAATCTGTCCGTCTTGGAGGTTGTGTTACGTTGCCGTCTGTACGTGGTTGTGACTGTAAGCGTGAGTGTGGTTCATGTAATTTTATTTCAGCAGTGAATCGTCTTGTTTTTGGTGTTGTAGCGGAGATTATTGATCTGTCAGTGTTAACTATCAACGAAATAACGTCACAAGTAATAAAATACCTCGATAATAACGTCTGTGTAGCGCATGAAATACATGACATAAAAATTCAATAGCTCGATGAAAAATTTATGACACATATTTTGATGTTGAGTGCACTGTATTAATATAGAAACACTTAATTTTAATTTTTCCAAAGTGAATTCATAATGTGGAACTGAAAGGGTTAAGTGACGGGAGAGCTAGAAAAAATGTTCAAATGTTTGTAGAGCTTATGGAACTTAACTACAAACTTACAAACTACTTATGAACTAGCTTATACTAACGATGGCACAAACATCCATGACCGAGGGGGGATTCGAACCCCCGACGGGGAACGGCCACGCTCATCGTAGCATAGCGCCTCAATGCGCTCGGCCGCTCCACCGGGGCAGAGAGCTAAAACATAAGATGACGACAAAGTCACAATTTATTCGTATTGCATGTATAAACCTGTCATACAGTATCATAGTTCTAGGATCTGGCGTTTTGAACTGCACCGTGACAAATATTTATGTACAGTTTTTCGGTTAAAATGAAAAGTCAAGGCAGGGGTACTTGACTTGCGCATTGCTATTGCAAGGTTTTCATGTTATATCAGTGTTGAATGACGTCTTAAAATACAAAAGGTGAGTAGGAAGGAGCATGAAGAACCTTTGAGAAGACATTGGTCCCTAAGTCTTACAGCGATCACTAGAACGTCAGAACGTTAGACGTGATCTTCAGACGAAAGTGAACGCTTGTTTCAAGTTACTGTACGAGATATATTCCTAAATTACAGTTTCTCTATGAGTATTTTTACGGGAAGGTATCATAGCATCGCCTGATTGCTATATGTTAAGAGTCTTGGCGCTTCATGAACAAGAAATATACAGCAAATACAATGAATGTACATCTATTTCTGGAGGAGCATTACCAGAAAATAAAAAACACCCTGCGCATTAGGACATGGATACAAGACTGAATCACCTTAAATCGAGATATGAACCGCATAAGAACGCTATTCGTGTAATCAATTCTGCCTGGCTACAATTAAAAAGAAATTGGCTGTGACTTTGAAGAATAACTAATTTAAAAATTACCCTGAAAATAAACTGCGCACTTCATGCATTAAAAATAATATTGTGGAATCAAAACAGGAGAATATTAAGGTAAACATACATAGGTACGTTGGTCCAGATGTGTTAAGTTATTCCATATTTTATTGACTTGGAGCTCCATCGTAACTACCCTGACTGTTGATTTTAACATTTTGTCTAATTCGCAACAGAAAAGTTCTACTTAGAAAGAAAGACTTAAGAAAACTGGTATGTTTTACATATTCAAAAACTTCGAAAGCACTTGGGAATGAAACATATGTTCCCAAGATTTTCCTCTGTAAACAGTGATGTCACCTACAAATAAATAACTCCTTCGCATGCGTAACTTCAATTTTAGTAACTATTTTACGCACACATACGCGTGTTTGCCTGCAAAATAGGAACACATGTAATAGGTACAATGCTGTAGGATTACAATATCAACAAGAAACAATCACAAACTGCGCTGAGGCTTGTTAGGAGCAGCGTCGTCCTAATTTTCCGTAGCGAACTTCATTCCTCGTCCATATTCATCAGTTGCATCGTGAA
The DNA here is from genome assembly GCA_026315105.1 of Locusta migratoria. NCBI lineage: Eukaryota > Metazoa > Arthropoda > Insecta > Orthoptera > Acrididae > Locusta > Locusta migratoria. The sequence continues at coordinate 73,206,548 of CM048755.1, read as the reverse complement.
TATTAAAGTTGTTCAATATTCCATACGGTATACGTTTACCTCGGTGCATAGGAAACACAGTTTAAATAAACAACTCAATTAAGAGTAAAAAATAATACATCTTATTTTTAAGCAGCGAAAATTATAATATACCTAGTTAACTATCTGCGGCTTCGGCAAAAAATGTGACTTCAACCCTTATTAGATTCAGCGCGGAAATTTTGGCAAGTTCAGCAAGAAGAGCAACCAATCATCTAGTCACATTGTAACCAAAAAATTCTAAAATTGCATTCTGATACATCCTAAACACCAAATTTGGCGTGATAGTCTAAAACCAACAGTGAAAACTCTTCTTAATATTAAAGTGCCGTTCTTTTCATATTTCGTTCAAATAGACACCAATTTGCTGTTATCTATGTATTCTTTTTAACTACTGTGCAGGAAAATGATAAAGTTCTTTGGTTTATCACAATGAAAAACTGGATCAAAAGGGTGTGTTTTACCAATGAAAGGACAGAACCGAGCTATGATTCAAATTACTGATTCAGTTATTAATATGTTTTCTATCACGTTAGGTAGACTGCTAATGTCAGGCCCTATTAAAATATCGTTATTTTTATTATTATTATTAATTTTTCATTTCTCAGTTCCGAAGATGACTCCAACGGAAATATTCTTCAAAATAAACTGCCAAGATCACAAATTAATAATTTATTGAATGACGACCGGTTTCGGTAAACTGTGTCACCGTCATCTGGTCATACATGTTTTATAAGCTGGTCATCTTAATTTTAAGAAATGGATATATAATAATAAGTGCAACATAGCACTTACTATATAAAAACACACAAGTTAAAATCTGACAGCTTACTAAATATTAAGTATTTTGTAAGATGTCATGTTTCAACTTGTGTATTTTTATAGTGACTAAGCTTATAAAACATGTGCGAGAAGTTGATGGTGACACAGTTCACCGAAACCGGTCGTCGCTGAATAAATTATTAATTTGCGATCTCGGCATTTCATTTTGAAGAATAAAAAACTATCAGATCGCCTCCTAAACCGGCAATATCAGGTAATGTCCAACGGAAATGTATACTTATTATAAAAAACATTTTCTTCACTTCTTTCAACAATCGTCGAGCCGCGTAGTAAGTTCAGATTTACATGCCATAAATTGTCAACATGACAACTTCGCAAGTGTGCAAGACTCTCCTAAAGTGGTGTCCTAAACAGTACGAAGTGATCGGTAGCTCCAATGCAGATTAAATATGAATAAGTGTCATTTATGTTGGGAAAAAAATTTCGAAGTTTTCGGGTCGCTGCTAAAATAATGTTTAAGGAGTGCCTGAATCGCGGAAAAATGTTAGTGAATAGGAAATAAAGCAGAAGGCAAGCTTGTTAGGGTGCAGTGCAAACAGAGAAGCGTGCGGGGCGCAGCGCACTCACCGCGAGGTGTGGCGTGCCGCGTCGCGCCGTGTTCTGCGCGGGCCATGTGCGGCCCCAGCAGCTGGCCGCTTCGGGCGCGCTCGGCTGTGCCCGCCGCCCCATCGAACCCCAGACTCCGCGCTCCCCCCACCACCCGGCCGCGGGAGGGGAGGGGAGGCGGCGGCATCCAGACAGCGCGCCTCTAAATCAGTGTCAGCCCGACAGCAGCTCACAGAATTTCAGACTTCACTTTCCTCAAACTGCCGTCGAGCAGGAAAACCAGTTACTGAAAATTAAAAGCCGCCAGCGGTGGCGGCGTGCTGCTCGCACGAATACTCGGCCCGAACGCCACTTCCCCGACACACGTGCGCACGTCCCCACATCATTCAAACGAAACCACTCGTCTGAAGATCACTTGCAGTGGCCCACTGGTGGAGTAGCCGAGCGATCTAAGGCGCCTCGCTGCGGAGCGCGCGGTTGCTCGCCGTCGGGGGTTCGAGTCCTCCCTGGGGCATGGTTGTGGGTGTTGTCCTTAGGTTAGTTTACCTTAGTTTAAGTAGTTTGTAAGCTACGGACTGATGACCACGCAATTTGGACCGATAGATTTACAAACATTTGAATTTTTTTTTGATCCGCTGGTAGTAGCTCGATGAAATTTCCAGGGGCCGCGCGTTCAAAATGTTCAAATGTTTGTATAGTCTATGGGACTTAACTACGGGGTCATCAGTCCCTAAACTTACAAACTACTTATGAACTACTTACGAACTAGGACGGCACAAATATCCATGCCCGAGGGGGGATTCGAACCCCCGACCGTAGTGGCCCTGCAGACCGTGACTGAAGCGCCTTAGTCTCCTCGGCCACCGCGGCCGGCACTGCGCGTTCTCAGGCGGCATTTCATCTACATCTACATAGATACTCTGCAAATCACATTTAAGTGCCTGGCAGAGGGTTCATTAACCACTTTCATAACTTTTCCCTACCGTTCCATTCTCTAATAGCGCGCGGGAAGAAAGAACACCTAAATCGTTCCGTTTTCCATCTGATTTCTCTTATTTTATTGGGATGGTCATGTCTCCCTAAGTAGGTGGGTGCTAGCAAAATATTTTCACATTCATAAATAAAAGTCGGTGATTGAAACTTCACAAACAGATCACGCCGCAATGAATAACGTCTTTCTTTTAATGATTTCCACCCCAATTCGTGCAACATTTCCGTGGCGCTTTCCCCCCCATAACGTGATAAAACAAAACGAGCTGCCCTTCTCTGAACCTTCTCAATATCTTCCGTCACTCCCGCCTGGTGAGGCTCCCACAAGGGGCAACAGTACTCCAGGAGAGGACGCACAAGTGTGATGTAGGCAGTCTCTTTGGTGGAGCTGGTGCATCTTCGAAGCGTTCTGCCAATGAAACGTAACCTTTGATTCGCCTTCCCCACAATATTTTCTATGTGTTCTCTCCAGTCAAAGTTGTTCGTAATTGTAACTCCTAGGAATTTGGTAGAATTTACGACCTTAAGGTTTGACTGATTTATAGCGTAACTGAAGTTCAGTGGATTTCTTCTAGTGGTCATGTGTATTACTTCACACTTTTCTTTATTTACTGTCAATTGCCAATTTTCGCACCTAGTAGAAATTTTGTCTAAATCGCTTTGCAGTTGCTTTTGATCCTCTGTTGACTTCACTAACCGATAAACGACAGCATCATCCGCGAACAGTCTAAGGGAGCTATTCAGATTGTCACGATTTGGGCGGCTGCTCCCGCTGTAGGTTCGAGTCCACCCTCTGGCATGGGTATGTGTTGTCCTTAGTATCAAAAGTTTCAAATGTTTCTAAAGCTATGGGACCAAACTACACTGGTCCCGAGGGAGGACTCGAACCTCCGACGAGGAGCAAACGCGCACTCCCCAGCAAGGCGCCTTAGAGCGCATGGCCATTCCTGCTCGGTTCTGCCGGCCGCGGTGGCCGAGGGGACTGAGGCGCTTCAGTCACGGTCTGCACGGCCACTACGGTCGGGGTTTCGAATACCCCCTCGGGCATGGATATTTGTGGCGTCCTAGTTCGTAAGTAGTTCATAAGTAGTTTGTAAGTTTAGGGACTGATGACCCCGTAGTTAAGTCCCATAAGATTTACAAACATTTGAACATTTTTTTTTTGCTCGGTTCGTAGCATCAGTTAAAGCAGTGGTGGACTAAGGGTGCATTTATGCTGCCACTTCGCTGCTCGCCGACGTGGCACAGTGATGATGAATCAAACCCACAAAGTCTTACCGGACTATTTACCATGCACCATCACAGCTCGCTGCTCGCTACGATCCTCGCCAGGCGACGATATCAAACTGGTTTGTGTTTCGCGCTACGACCATCGCCGCCCTGCCTGAAACTTGCGATGTGATTGGTTGCTTCAAGGTCGCTCTAGCAGAGCGGCGTTTGACACTTGCGCACACGGAACTCTCTCTCGTGCCCATCGCGCACAATATTGTTTGTTAGAGGTAGTTTCAGTGCAGGCAACAATGAATGAAGATCTGAAGCAGATGAATATTATGTCTGAAAAAGCGATCTGAATAGTTTTTGAGCTGTTGGTAGTACTCGTGAAAGTATCCGTACTGAGGACGATCAGCATTCAAAGGATGCACTCCACACCTCCTCTTCCTTCTCCTTTCCAATAACAACATTTTTGTAGCAAACAAATCACTGTCACTGTCATCAGACGATGTGGAGAACATGTTTGACGCTTCACGCCTCTGCAATTGTGCACTCACAAGGGAACTCCACGAAGCCGAGGCGGCAAAAGTTTTTGAAAAATTGGGTTTAGGAAGTGCTTACCATGTTAAAATTTATGGCGCATTGAAAATGTGCGGAATTTTATTTTAACCCTGCGGAATTATGCGTTAAAATTGAACAAAACTGGACTATCTCAAAAACTATCAAAGATAAAAATTTCGAACCACTTTTTTCCCCATGAAACCGGTAAAAGTAGAGCCTTTGGCGAAAAGTTCGAGCATTTTGCGATATCTCCAGCCGTTTGTGAAAAAACTTGAAATTTGTACATTTTTAACCTCTTTTTGCTTGTATAAATTATAATTAGGCAGTAATAAGCAGTGAAACGCATAACGAAGTCTGAAGTGGTCATTTTAAATATATACCCTTCCGGTTGGTATGGTAACTGCACCGATTCAAACCAGAAAAAAAAAAGTTTGTAATTCTATCGGACCAAACTACGTGGTCATCAGTCCGTAGCTTACAAACTACTTAAACCTAGGTAAACTAACCTACGGAAAAACACACACACCCATGCCCCAGGGAGGACTCGAACCTCCACGGGGAGCAACCTCGCGCTCCGCAGCGAGACGCTTTAGACCGCTTGGCTACTCCACCGCGGCAGGCTTGAAACCAGAATTTACGTTTTGAAACAATTTGTGCTTGGCCCCCCGGAGTAGGCAAAAGGCGATGCACGTCCGCGATCATAATGTATCTGGACTATGAGAGAGACATAGCCCAGTGGTCCGCTGTGGCCGACGGTTCATCACTCCGCCTTTGGGATCAGCATGTCGAGTTGATGTGTGGTTCGAACCCGCCCCGCTCTACATCTCCCTCCCCCCCCCCCCCTCCCACTCATACATTTTGCTCTTGGTCTCCTGACATCGGAAAATGGCAAAAACGGGAATCCGCTCTTTCGAGATTCGAACCCGAGCAGGCAGAAGTGTATAAATGAAGTTGTGTTGCGATTGTTCGAGTGAGTATCAACCATTTCTTTAAACTACCGTGCCCCCTTCCTTTTTTAAAGCTTCACGCATCAGCTGATATTTTGTTTTCCTTTACTAGTTTCTTTGGGGATAAATTCCAAAACATGGGCGTTGAACAATAGACTATACGAAGGACGTTTTTCAAGGTCGAATCACAAACTATTTTCGTGTTTACAAAACCTCGTTAACTGTTCACAATGACCAAATTTACCGGTGTTTGCGCATTCGCGTTTCAAACACACAAAATATCGTTATGTTTAAGAAAAACGGTATGATAGGACCCCGCAAAAAACGCCAATAAATTGGCTTATTGTCGTTTATTTTTCATCTTTTCTTTGAACAACATTGCCAGTCTCTTTACTATGGCGGCCACACTTCCAAAAGTAGCGATAAAATTGTCGCTCCAAATGAGCTATAAGAATTACATATTAGTGGGGTCCGGGAAACGCGGACCAGTGCACGTGTGCTCAAGCTGGCTCACAGAGTGTAGTACGACTACGACCGAGGCTCGACTCCATTCCCCTCCCCTCCTCACCCCTTCACGAACAGTTCCATTAGTCGCCCGGCGAACGTGCATCGCCTTTTGCCTACTCCGGGGGGCCAAGAGCAATTTGTTTCAAAGCTTAAATTCTGGTTTCAATCGGTGCAGTTACCATACCAACCGGAAGGTATTTATTTAAAATGATCACTTCAGACGTCGTTATGCGTTTCACTGCTTATTACTGCCTAATTATAATTTATACAAGCAAAAAGAGTTTCAAAATTGCACAAATTTCAAGTTTTTTCACAAACGGCTGGAGATATCTTAAAATGCTCGAAATTTTCACCAAAGACTCTACTTTTACCGGTTTCATGGGGAAAAAAGTGGTTCGAAATTTTTATCTTTGATAGTTTTTGAGATAGTCCAGTTTTGTTCAATTTTAACGCATAATTCCGCAGGGTTAAAATAAAATTCCGCACATTTTCAATGCGCCATAAATTTTATCATGGTAAGGACTTCCTAAACCCAACTTTTCAAAAAGGTTTTGACGCCTCGGGTTCGTGGAGTTCCCTTGTCAGGAGTAATGTAACAGCTGCAGGACAATACACACAGCGAGCTGCCTGCAGCGTGAATGCGACAAGTCTGCTGGCGAGCAGCGAGCAGCGAGGTGCTAGCTGCGAGGTGACACCTAAGGGGCGAGCGGGGAAGGGGCGGACCGCTCCGGGCCTCTCGCTTGGGGGCCCCCAAATACCTCGAAACAACTTCTTTTTCTTTCCTTTTTTTTTTTTCTTCTTCTTATTTTCTTTGAGTGCTCTTGGCCTCTCTTTCTGGGGCCTCCAAATCTCGAAAGCTATTTCTTAGACTGTCCCATGCCTCTCGACCTGGGGGTCCTCCACGTCTCAAAAGTTACTTTTTTATAGTAATACCTGTATTTCCAAGAGGACGAGGGACTTAATTTTGTTTTGGCGCCGCCCCAGGCCTCCGACAGCCTTAGTCCGCCACTGAGTTAAAGCGCTGTGGAGGTTCGAGTCCTCCCTGGGGCATGGGTGTGTGTGTTGTCCTTAGGTTAGTTTACCTTAGTTTAAGTAGTTTGTATCTACGGAGTGATGACCACGCAGTTTGGTCCGATAGATTTACAAACATCTGAACATTTTTGAATGCGCTGTGTAAGTCTAGGGGCCGATGACCCAACCAGTTTGGTCCCTTAGTTAGGAAAAATTTGAACTTTGATACCTCCATGGGTTCGCATGTGCAACATTAGAAAAGTTGTACTTGAGGTTACTTTTAGCTGGACCTGTTTTCTAAAAGTTAGTTAAATATTTCAGCAGCGCGGAATGGCCGCGTGGTGTGTGGCCTCATGCTACGGACAGAGCGGCTGTTCCCGCCGGAGGTTAGAGTCCTCCCTTGGAGATGGATGTGTTCGTTGTCCTCAGTTTAAGAAGTTTGTACGTCTACGGACTAATGACCGTGGCAGTTTCGTCCAACAGGTTAGACACTTTTGATTTCAAGTTTATTAATAATCATTTATAACCAGGTTTCTTTTCCGACTTCATCTTAAAGGCGCTTAGACTAATAAACAACCTTCACCTATATTCTCTACGCCACATTACAGCGTGTGACGGAGGGTAATATGCATCCCCTTTCACTTTCTCCTTCCCCTGTTCCAGTCGCGTATGGTTCGTCGCAAAAGAGACAGCAGGTAAGTCTTGGTGTGTGCTCTTATCGTCTCATTTTATCCTCGTGGTCTTTCCTCGAGGTATACACAAGGAGGAGCAACGTATTGGCTGACTCTTCTAGAAACGTGCGCTGTCGGAACTTGGAGAGAAGCCCGGTTGACGATACAGAACGCCTCTCTGCCACTGGAGTTTGCCGATCAATCCCGTGACCTTTTTCGTGCTTACTGAATGAACCTGTAAGGAAGCGTGCTGCACTACTTTTAATCTTGCCTCTCTTCTCCGTCAGGCCTATCTGGTACGGATACCACACGGACGAGAAATATTGAACTACTGGCCTAACGGATGTTTCGTAAACTACTTTCTTTAATGATGGATTACACATGGTGATTATTCCCATGAATCTGTTTCTAGCTTATCCACGATTAATTTTACGAAATCGTCCCACTTCAAATCGCTCTTTATACTTGCATATATTTTATGAAAGTAACTACTTCCAGTGATTCATTCAATTTAGTAACCATAAAATAAAGGGTGTTTCTATATATTCGCTACATTTGTTTATGTTGAGAGCCAGTTGCCACTCCCTGCCCCAAGCGCCGGTATGCTGCAAATCGTCCTGAACTTCGCTACAATTTTCCAGCTTTGCGATTGTTTGATATATTACAGCTCATTCGCGAAAGGCCTTACTGAACTTCGTACGTTTCCTAAGTGGTTATTTATATACATTATGAAAATCAAGGTCGTCCAACACTTCTGTGGGGCACGCCGAAATCTACTTTCACGTCAGACGCCTTTTCTTCGTTGAGAATGATATGCTGAGCTCTGCTTGCTAGAAACTCTTCCATCAAAAAATAAAATTTCAAAATAGTCTGCTATCCCGCACGTTCGTGTTTTGTTCTTTAGGCGACACTGTGTGACCGTATAGAATGCCTTCCGGAAGTTAATAATCACGTTATCTACCCGTGAGCCTATATCTATTGCTTTCTGGGTGTCGTGGACAAACAGAGCTCTCGTGGACGAATACCGCGAGCTGGGTTTCACACGGTCATTGGTCTCGGAACCCATGTCGATTGCTACTGAGAACATTTTCCGTCTCCGGAATTGCCGTAATACATTAGCATAAAACATTATGAAAACTGTACAACAGGCCGACGCATGAGATATAGGCCTATAGTTTAGCGCATCTGTTCAACGATCCTTCTTGAAAACGGAAATGACTTGAACTTTCTCCAATCCTTAGAAATGCTTAGCTCCTCTAGAGACTTAGGGTACGCGGTTGCTCGAATGGAGGCAAGTTCTCACGCATACTCTTTTCAGATTTGAACGGGTCTTACGTCAAGTACAGTGGCCATTAAGTGAAAAAGCGTTATAGTTAGCTAATTTTGATAGCAACTAAGTGAACAGTCTTCTTAATAGCCCTTTATTCTTCCTTGGTTGATTTAATTTCAAAATAAACTAAAACTTCTTCTAAATAGAATAAATATTTATCTAATTTACTGAAACGTTTAAATATCTGGCTGCTAATGAACTCGTCATTCTCCCGCATTAATATATCATCCTCCTAAAGAACTAGAACTTCATCTTTTGTAAAGAAAGGCATTTTGACAATAATACGTTGAATGATTCCTCGGGGAGATAGTATCAGTGACCCAGAAGGTAGGTCATAAACAAAATTGCTTCTCTGCCTTAACGGCCACAGTTTCATGAGTTAAGCCCTGCTCTTCAGAAAATGAGCCCAGTATCTCGTCCGTGGCCTCATCTGTCACGATAACGAGAGGTGAATTGTCAAGGTTAATTACCTTCCTTGAGATCCGGGTCAGTTCCAGATGACAACTGGCTATACACGTAACCCAGATGTCCACGTCTGACCTCATTCTCTAAGGTATGATGCATAGCTTCTGTTTTATACACAAGACTGGAGTAAGCACTATTTTAAGACTCTCAGTTTGATGTAGAGTTCGTAATAGTTATTTTTCTGTTTTAGTTCAAATGTTCAAATGTTTGTACAGTCTATGGGACTTAACTACGGGGTCATCAGTCCCTAAACTTACAAGCTACTTATGAACTACTTACGAACTAGGACGGCACAAATATCCATGCCCGAGGGGGGATTCGAACCCCCGACCGTAGTGGCCGTGCAGACCGTGACTGGAGCGCCTTAGTCCCCTCGGCCACCGCGGCCGGCTCTGTTTTAGTAATCAGCCGTCCAGGGAAAGAATAGAAGATATATAAGAGTATAATTTGAGGATATCCCGGCCATTTTGGAAAGTGTTTCGATAGGCTTTATTTCTTTTATTTTCACGAATATGAGGTGATGCGACACTATCTGGAAACCAATATTTTACGAATCAGAGCGAACAGTACCAGATGCAACTTTAGAAAACAAAGAGGGAAGTCAATCGAAGCACTCTGCGGAATAGCCGTTTAAAGTGTAATGTAATTAAAAATATTTCTTTTTACTATAAGCACTGACCAAAACAATTAGCGTATCGGTTGAGATATCTAGGTTTTGAAGTATTGTCATCGGCAGAATGAACTAACATGGTTCGACGTCTTTCTTTCGGTTCCTCCGAGTAGAGACAACAACATTACGGCAATCGAAATGGTAATAACAGAAAGTTGCTGCAGAAGGCGTTGGTGTTTACTTGTGTTTAATCTAGCAAACGAAATACACAAGGAGCTGGATTCAGTTAGTGTAGTGTGCAGGTAGTGCAATGCAACAACAACGTGATTTATTCGAAGCTATGGCTTGGAGAGCCATAGGAATGTTAGAATCGGGACAGACGCAGAGGGAGGTGGCTGCAGCTATTGGAGTGTCCAAAAATGTAATTTCCAGGTCCTGGACGTGATTTCAGGTCAGGAACCGTTCAAAGAAGGCAGGGCCAATGTCGTTCACGGGTAACATCAGCAAGAGATGACCGCATTCTCCTGTTAACAATCTGCCGAGATAGGAGCCTGAATGCAACTCAGCTGCAACGCACCAACCAGGCAGCAATAGGGCATGTAATATCAACTCAAACAGTCTTAAATTGCATTCGGGAATATGGCCTTTACGCACATAGGCCTATGGTGTGTGTCTGGAGAATAAGGGGGTGCTGAGAACACTATTTCGCCGAGCTAAAACTCTCTCCGATTCTGACAATTTGATGGCAGAGTTGGGTCATCTTTTGCGACTGTTAACAAACAACGGTTACTCATCCAGAGACATCCGCAAAGCGCTACACCCCGCCAGACGCCCAGATTCTACAGGAAAAGAAGACGAGACCCGAAAAGTAGCTTTCCTACCATATGCAGGGCGTATATATGCCAAAATCAGCAGAATATTGAGGAAACACAAAATCAAGAGTTTACCCTCTCGGTTAGCCGTGTGGTCTAACGCAACGCTTTCCGAGTCGGGGAGGTCCCGGTTCGAATCCGCCTGGCGGATTAATGAAGGGGGTCGGAGTGCCGGCCAACCTGGATGTGGTTTTTAGGCGGTTTTCCACATTCCCCTAGGTGAATACCGGGCTGGTCCCCAAGTTCCGCCTCAGTTACACGATTTGCAAATATTTCGTAACACTTTACACTTTCACACACATGTAACACTATACGCAGATATTTGAGGTACACACTTCCTCCTGGGGGACATGGGATGGCGTCAGGAAGGGTATCTGGCCACCCTGTAACTATTAACACAAGCCAAATCCGCGTTTAACACAGTGCCGACCTTGCATGAGTGCGGGAAAAGTGCCAAAGAGGCAGAACAAGAACAAAATCCAAAGTTTGTTCTGCCCAGCAAACAAGATAGGACACTTCTCAGGGGTTTCAAAGATGGTTTGGGGTTACGAAAACCGGGTATCTACCAGATACCACCATAACCGTTGACATAAGAAGTAAGGAACATCAAAGACATACCAGACTCAGACAGACCACTAAGTCTGCTATAGTAGAACACTGCCTGGAATTGGATTATACCATGAATTATGACAAAACTAGGATCCTGACTCAAACCCCCAGGGTCTGGGATAGTATCATAACGGAGTACACCTAATGGGGGAACACCTGATAAACCGGAAAGCGGGGTATTACCTAAGCACGACGTTGAACCCAGCTCTGGTACTGCAACAAAAGCAACGGAAGAAAGTTGCCTTCTCCAAACAACCAGGTAGAGAGTTCCAGACTACAGCCAGCGTACCGCGGACGTAACGCGCCACCCTCTCAGCAGCCTGATGTGGCGGGAAGCATACGGCGCAGGCTCACGCTGAACCCCAACGTCCAGACCACGATATTAGTCTTTAGTGGTCACCAACAGCACAAGGCTCGTCCCGAAAGTGCGCGGACGTCCAATGGATCGCTATGAGGCGGCGCGGACCGACGACGGAACGTCAGATACTGCAGCGCAGTGGGCACGAACAACAAAGGAAGCACCAGACGCGCCGTCCGCGGTGGCCGAGGGGACTGAGGCGCTGCAGTCACGGTCTGCACGGCCACTACGGTCGGGGGTTCGAATCCCCCCTCGGGCATGGATATTTGTGCCGTCCTTAGGATTAGCTAGTTCATAAGTAGTTTGTAAGTTTAGGGACTGATGTCCCCGTAATTAAATCCCATAAGCTATACAAACATTTGAACGTTTATTTATTTATTTATTTGCACCAGACGCCGCCTGGGCATAATATGGGACACGGTTGGCTTGCCGATCAGTCTCAGGGAACACCTGAGAAGACGCCCTGCTACGATGTCGAAATATCGTGTTGAGAAGACGCGGACCACCGGCAGTACACCCGATCTCACGAGATGTTTATTTATTCTTTAATCCTTTATAGGATAGTCGTCGATATACTGCCCACCCGTTTCATTCTAAATAACAAGTTTACCACTGGAATTTGTAATATTTCATTGTGTTTAGTAATGTTTTATTTTCGAATATTGTAATGTGTTCGAATTTTGTAATTCAGTAAATTATTTAATAAATTGTATCTTCCTTGCATTCCAGTGCCATTTTTTGTTATTTATTCTAGATATAAGAAACTTGAGTTTTAAATTACCACCATCCACAGTAGTCTAAGCTCCCTCCCCCAAAACGGATAGTGGTCTGTATGTCAACCACCTATTTGTTCCTTTCATTTCGAAGTTAAATGAACATAAAATAATTCTGAGTATATTACATGCCTGTGTAAGTCAAATGGATGCAATAAAAATATTACCTTTCAAATTTTCAGAGAAAATAAAGGGTTAAGGCTACTCCGCAGGAAAGCTTTAACAGGAAGCATTTCGAACCATCGACATTATGGTTGTAAGCCCACAACGCTACAGCCTGAGCTACGCCGACAGACCGTACAACAAATTTAATTATTGCTACTTACATGTACTTGCAAAAATTCAAGATCGATTTTCTCGATAATTTATGAGAATTGTGTCGAATGGCTTTGGTTAATTGTTATTTGAGTTCTGTACTTAACGTTCCATAAGTATCAAGAAATTCTAAATCCGACACCCATGTGGTCTTTTTGTGAGGTAAAAATAGTGAAAGTAATCGTTTCGGCAGACAATACAAGGGTATAAAATATTTCTTTGGGGTTTTGGAATACTACTGCGTGAAAACTATAGTACATACTGGAAAACGAGATAATTGAAGCCTGACAGCACAAATAAATAACTATAAATTTTAAGTATGTACAACTCTAACTGGAAAGAGCATACAGATAATATTTTCAACAAGGCGAATCAAAGACTTCACTTAGTTCGCAGGACATAGTCGTGCAACAAATCCACTAAAGAGACAGCCTAGACAACGCTTGTCCGTCCTCTGCTGGAAATTTAGCTGCGCGGTATGGGATCCTTACCGTATAGGACTGTCAAAGCACAAAGAAGGGCAGCTCATTTTATATTATCACGCAATAGGAGGCATAATGTCAGGAGTGATAGGCGAATTGAGGAGGCAGTCATTATGACAAAGTTATGTTTAATAATATGAACACCACGAAGTATACTACATCTTGTTGCAAGTTGGCAGCACTGCGAACATGTTAACTCTGACAGTGCACAATTAACGTAAGAAGTAATGGGCGTTATCTTGCAGAAAGTTATATGTTTTGTGCTGGGAAAGTCAACACAAACGATCAGTGAAATGCATGATCACTGAGTCTTACAAAGACATCAAGTCGATGGAAGAAGGAAGGAAGCTTACGGTTTAATATCCCGTCGATAGCGCGGTCATTAGAGACAGAGCTCACGCACGGATTTTTGGTGAAGGATAGGGAAGGAAATCGGCCGTGTGCTTTCAAAGGAACCATCCGGGCATTTGCCTGGAGTGATTTAGGGAAATGACGGGAAACCTAAATCTGGACGACCGGAGATGGATTTGAACCACCGTCCTCCCGAATGCGAGTCTAGTGAGGTACCACTGCGTCACCTCGATCGGTTAACTCGATGGTGCGCAGTTGTTGAAACAATCTGTGACTGAAACGGCTGCACTATTTAACGTTTCACTAGCGACAGTGTGCTCAGTAGCAAGCGCCGTACACAGAACCAGGCCGCACTGGAGTGGCAGAGCGTTCCAAGAAGACATGCTGCGGAGCGCGCCCTACCCGCCGTCGGTGGTTCGAGCTCTCCCTCGGCAATGAGTATATTTGTTGACCTTAACATAAGTTATTTTAAGTAGTTTGTAAGCCTAGTGAATGATGACCACAGTAGTGAAGTCCCATAGATTTACAAACATTTGATTTTTTAACAAAAAACTAGAAGTTAACTGAGAAAGATGGACGAGCATTAAGAATGATTGTGGCCAAGCAACCGCCGTCCGCGGTGGCCGAGGTGACTGAGGCGCTCCAGTCACGGTCAGCACGGCCACTACGGTCGGGGGTTCGAATCCCCCCTCGGGCATGGATATTTGTGCCGTCTTTAGTCTTAGCTAGTTCATAAGTAGTTTGTAAGCTTAGGGACTGATGACCCCGTAGTCAAGTCCCATAAGTTGTACAAACATTTGAACATTTTATCCATTTCAACTACAAGTTTTCTCCTTCGAATGGCACAAATGTTTATTTAATGCCTCAAGTTTCATATATCCGATAATACTAAGACAAAATATGTCTCTGGACAAGGATTTATTATTGGAATGCGAAAATGTTTAGTTGACCCCCAAGTACAAAGAGAGGAATGATATGATAATAAAATACGACGAATTAGTGCTCCGATGATAAGACCTAGGTATTTGTTTTCCCGCTAGCTATTAGAGACCTGCGATGACATGGCCGAGCGCCCTAAGGCGACTTGCTGCGGAGAGCGCGGCTGCTCCCCGTCGGAAGTTCGAATCCTCCATCAGGCGTGAGTGTGTGTGTGTGTGTGTGTGTGTGTGTGTGTGTGTGTGTGTGTGTCGTCGTTAGGTTAGTCTAAGTAGTTTGTAAGAATAGGAATTGATAACCACAGTAGTTAAGTCCCATAGATTTACAAACATTTGAACATCTGATTTGAGCTATCAGAGACCGGAAGTATAGAGAAATAGCGTGAAAATGGTTCTGTGACCCCTTTGCCAGGCGCTTAAGTGTGAATTGCAAAGAACTGATGTTGATGTAGATGTATCTATAAAGCACGTATCCCTAATTTGATTCGCTATAAGAGCAGTGGCGTAGTTGTACTTGGGGTCAAACGTAGCAGAACGTGTGCACGTGTTGTCCGATTCGTAATGCCGCATCGGATTGTTCACGCCTTGCGAGTAGGCGACCCACCGAACACACTTCGAAAGCGGGGTGCGAACGCATCTTCATCGGTAATTCGTCGCAGCAGTTTAAATAAATTACATACACATGTTGACGCGTTGTCATATACGGTGTCCATATGTAATACATTAAATGCGAGTTAAAAACTTGAATAAAATCTCTAACGACTGTCTTTCTTTTAGATATTATAATTTTCGTGCTGTCCTTTTCTGAAACCTCGGAGACAATTACAGCCTTATAAAGGGTGTTAAATCATCTAATTAACGACTTTGGGTTAAAATGATCTTATATTTGTAACTCTATGGGACTTAACTTCTTTTGTTATTAGTCCCTAGCTTACAAACTACTTAATCTAAGTTAAACTATCCCAAGGACAACAGACACATCCATGCCCCAGGGAGGATTCGAACCTCCGACGGCGAGCAACCGCGCGCTCCACAGCAAGGCGCCTTAGACCGCTCGGCCACTACACCGCGGCGTTTCGGGTTAATTACAAAGTACACAAAAGGCTGTGTACGAAGTAAATGAACGTATTACCATAATTTATTTTATATAGTTATTCACGCAAGATAGTCTTTAGGAATCAAATTTTTGATCCTAGCATGAATCAAGATGCGCCCAGACTTTAATTTAATGAGGATCCATGGTTAAATTTTACATACGATGTTGGCGGCCTAGCGTGTTGATGTTATCAAGCAGCGGTGGAGTAGCCGAGCGGTCTAAAGCGTCTCGCTGCGGAGCGCGCGGTTGCTCGCCGTGGAGGTTCGAGTCCTCCCTCGGGCATGGGTGTGTGTGTTTGTCCGTAGGTTAGTTTACCTAGGTTTAAGTAGTTTGTAAGCTACGGACTGATGACCTCGCAGTTTGGTCCGATAGATTTACAAACATTTGAACATTTGATGTTATCAACGGATGATAATGCCTGGAAATGAGGCGACCAATGACGGAGCAGATGCGGGCAACCAATCGGAATTTCTACGGTTTTAATTCCTAAGTGAACAAATAATTATAAGAAATAAAAGGACGTAAATATATGTTCGATGGTCCCTCTTTCACATGTTACGATGAATCGTGCCACGGTTACATTTTATGTAGGGCTGCGGCAATTCATTGAGCTAATGTTGACAACGAAATGTTTGCGTCACGATTATCTTTAATTTACTAACCGGACAAGAGAACATCAACCACAGAGGAGGAACAGCATTAATTATTTACGTCATGCTCAACAGAAAGGATTATGCCTCTCATTATATAGCTTAAATAAAATTTTACGTAAGTGGTAATTAATCGTTGGTGTTGACACTGAAGAAAATGATTAATGCTTTTCCTGCTCTACGGTTGACACGTTCTTGATCGTACCCTTGTCCGATCACTAAATTAATATCACCGTAAAGAGATCATTTCCTTGTCAACATTAGATCTCGTGCCATACTGCGATAAAACAAAAATCTTAAATTGTCACACACAAAACTGCGTATGTTTATTCCGCGTAAGAAGTCAGCAAATCTCATTAGATTCCACTTACAATCACGCTATTGAGTAATGACAACGTCATAGAACTCCGTTGCCGACTTCAACACGCTAGGCCATGTGAGATTACCGCCCTTTAGAAATATTGGTAATCAATAGCATTTGTAATTAAACAGTATGAAGTTCACTGCAAACATTGACCGTGCCAATGCACCAAATGTTACACAATTGTAATCTTAATAATTATGGTAGCAATGTATGTACGCAGTTGGGTGACATTTATAGTTAGGCCATAGGTAGAAATTCTCCACGTTGAGATTTGCTGTGTGCTTGTAGCTGACGGGAGGCCAGCGAGCAGGCCGACGTTGGTGGCTTGTTCCAGCTTAGGAGTTTCCAGTTCGTTTCCGGTGAGGGAAGAGAGGGACAATGGCGAGTGCCAGGTGCAGTGCAGTGCACAGCGTGAAATAAAATATTCTAATACTACTTGCATTTGAAGTAATACGATGCAGTTAGGAACCTTTAAGGCCCTCATTACAAAATAGCCTGTTGACAAATAAACAATACATTAGCTGATATAGTCACATCTGGCGTAATATGTTTAATTGACAATGAAAAGTAATAAATTACCAATGAATACAAGACAGTTACACAACTAGCATGGCAATGTTTGTTTATAAAAATAATATATTAACTATTTATCATTTTATTTTCAATTAATCTTGTGTATTTTATCTTGAAATATTCAGTTCAATCACTTATCTGTGATATAAGAAATTGCACGATTATAATAAATAGTACAAAGGATGTTTATACTAATATAAAAACGTAAGAAGATACTTGTTTAATGTGTAGTGTAATTATTTTGATTTTAAGTAAAGTTTTAGAAATGTATTGGCTGTACGTTGGAAGTCGGTTAGAACAGCTCACATGGGGAAGTTGATGACGTAGGGAAAAAACCCGGCAGTCGAGCTTTTGGCGCGCGCGCGCGAGGGCAGGAAGTGGGGAGTCGGGAGTGAGTGGTGTAGCTGGCCGGGCGGGTCGCTCTGCAACAGTCGGCATGTGGATCGCCAGGTAGAGGTTATAGATTTGTGTGTGGCAATCGCCACGTGTGGTTGCTCGTCGTAGACTGCACCAAGTTGAATCGAGTGCTACTGTGTGTTTGTGAATATTTAGCCAGTGGAACAAGGTGTGCATCGCATTGAATTAAAGTGACTGATTTGTTAATGTAATGTAACACGTGTTGTCGCATAGGCATGAACATAAACGGTGTTTGAGACAGCCACATGGTGTGAAAACAATTTGCGACTAATATTCATTTTGTCTGGGGGCTCACGAGCTATAACTTTATTTGATAAATGTGTCGACGTACAGACGTATCAGCCACAGGGTTCCAATATTGTGAAATAAACAACATAAAGTGAACTTTTACGTGTTTTCAAAAATAGTAGTTAGTACACCCTTTTCTCTCATGAACTTGACTTGATTATGAATTTTTTTGTTAATCATATGCAGGGAAGGAAAGCTACGAACGTGTGATATCATCCCATAGAAAACGAGTCAAACAGTAGCAATCACAGATCCAGTGTTTTTGCATGTTTAGGAATTTGATTCGCAGTTGGTGGTTGTGAGTTTTAAAAATTAAACTTTCTCTATTTAAAACTCTCACCCCGATCTTCACTCTCGCAGCCGCCAACACCGTAAGTAAAATTTAACGGGCTCGGTTTTGAAGTGAAAATGAAATATGTGCCCGAAAGATAGCGGCGGCTGACATATTTAGGTGAAATGTCACCGGGCTCATTTCCTAAATGTGTGCCCTGATCCAGGTGGGGGGCGGCTGGCATTTGCAGGTGGGCGGGGCTACGCTGGCCTGTTTGTAGAGGAGCGCTGCCGCCGGCCATACGTTTTCATTAGCGGCTGCAATACCAGAGAGAGCCGCTCCGTGAATCAGGACAAACAGTACGTCTTATTGTGCCGTCAATTAAGTTTCTTACCCATTCCACTCGCGGTTTGACCACTGATATATCGCTTACTTCCACTGAAGTCGTGGGAAAGGCATACATGCAGATAGTGACAGTATAGGGTATATTACACGGAGCGAATTTGGTCGCTAGTCGCTGGCGTATTTGGACGCAGCTGCTAAATTCGCTCCGTGTAAACAGGGACTGCGAACAAAGTCGCTGCTCCGAAACGCGAGCGTCTAAAGTTGAAGGGTGGGCTACTTTAGACGCTGGTCGCTAGCGTTTTTGGTCGCTGGCGTTTTTGGTCGCCCCGTGTCATATACGGGAGCGTATAAAGTAGCCACCAGTCGAGTCAAGATGACGAAGGAAGTAATAAATGCTGGCTGTGTGTTTCTCGCAACAGTATTAAAAGAACAATTAATCTACCAAAAGCAAAGCGGAAAAGTAGGAAAAATAAAAGAAAATGGATAATTGGACTGCGAGGAGGGACAAATATGGTGATTCTGCAAATCTTTTGGGTGAATTATCGTGTGAAGGTCCTTCCGCCTACAGAAATATAATGAGGATCACATGAGAAAATTTTGATAGATTACTGTAAATGGTAGAGGATAAAATAAGGAAACAGAATAACGTCATGAGGATGGCGATCTCGCCAAGAATAAAATTTAAATAATCGTTATTTTTAATGTCACATAATACTGGAAAACTGCGATACAGTGTCAGAAATTTGATTACAATTCCAATTGGTGGGACACTGAACTTTTAATATCTTTATTTACGTCAACGATCACAAAATTTCTCGTCGTTTTGACGACCGGTTTCGGTCAGGAGGATCATTTTCAAGTCTACAACAAATCAGAAACGGAAGGATACATCTAGTATTAGACTACCTTAGAAAACATAAGTAATGCATTACACTCATCAATACATGTAATATAGTCATATGGCATAATCACATCATAAATGTATCTTCATTAAGGAATGTAATAACAGGTATGATGTATAGTATTTTAACACGTTTTTTTTATATTGATAACTGTAATGCCTTATTTATGTTTTATAAGGTAGTCTAATACTAAATTTGTTCTGTTTCCGATTTGCTGTAGACTTGAAAATGGTCATCACTGACCGAAACCGGTCGTCAAAACGACGAGAAATTTTGTGATCGACGTAAAAAAATATATTAAAAGTAATTACAAAATGGATCACTGATATAAATTCGCGACCATGTCGCACCTTGGGAAACAGAAGCGCTTGGTATCACCTAACCTCCAAAATATTATGTCATATGCTACGTCGTGTTTGAATTGTTTTTACGAAGACGCTAGCGTCTGAAGTCGCTGCGTGTCATTGCATCAGCGTATTCATTCGCTATTCGCCCATACGTCGGGCGACAACAGGCGCCAGAGACTAGCGATCAAATACGCTCCGTGTAATATACCCTTATCTCGTAGGCAAGGTGCATTGCGGAGCTCTCATTTATACTTCGGTGATCCACGTGAAAAATTTCCGACGTGATTATGGCCTCGCGACGAAAATTAATGGCTGTACACGCTGAATGATACTTGGACAAGACGGGTGGGACATCCATTTCGAAAATCGTTAGGGAATTCGATGTTACGAGCTCCAGATTGTTAACAACTGCTAATAATACAAAATTTGGAGTATTACCTGTCTCCATGGACAAAGCAGTAGCTGACGACTTGCACTCGATAACCGAGAGCAGCGGCGTTTGCATGGAGTTTTTAGTGCTAACAGACAAGCAACACTGTGGAACATAACTGTATAAATCAGAGTCGGTTGTGCGACGAAATTATCCGTTAGGACAGTGTGCAGCAAATTCGTGTTAACGGGATACGGCAGTAGGCGACCGTCTCTATTAGGGCGACCAACGTTTGATCACGAGTATAAGAGAGATGACTAAAATCTTACTATCAAATGAGGGAGCTTAAGGAAGATTGAATCACAGTAAATTTCGACTGCACAACTATACGTATTTCTTTTGAATGGATAACAATGGTGATGTAAATATAAAAAATAGTGCCGGCCGCGGTGGCCGAGATGACTGAGGCGCTCCAGTCACGGTCAGCACGGCCACTACGGTTGGGGGTTCGAATCCCCCCTCGGGCATGGATATTTGTGCCGTCCTAGTTCGTAAGTAGTTCATAAGTAGTTTGTAAGTTTAGGGACTGATGACCCCGTAGTTAAGTCTCATAAGCTTAACAAACATTTGAACATTTTAAAAAATAGACATCGCCTACGTTGCTTACTTTTCCTCATTTATATTTTGGGGTAGCTCTATAAGCCGAGAGGGAGTTTTTTAGAGTGCAATGGTACTTATAAGACACATTTGTGTATTAAATTCGGGAACAGTTACCAAAAACTATTCAGAGAACTCAAAAATGATCAAATGTTTGTAGAACTTATGGGACTTAACTACGGGGTCATCAGTCCCTAAGCTTACAAACTACTTATGAACTAGCTGAGACTAAGGACGGCACAAATATCCATGCCCGAGGGGGGATTCGAACCCCCGACCGTAGTGGCCGTGCAGACCGTGACTGGAGCGCCTCAGTCCCCTCGGCCACCGCGGCCGGCTTCATAGAACTGAATATACTAACTGCTGTACCGCAGTATATTTATTCCTTAACTAAGTCCTTTCCCAGCTAAGATCTCAGTACGCACATCAATACTAGGAAAACAATCTAAAGAAGATAGCACAAATCGAAACATTTGGAGCGAACTTTCCTCAGTTTTCGATAGTTGACAACTTAAGCGATGCACAAAGTGCTGGCTCTTCATAACTGTTGCGACAAGTTCGGCTGTGTGTGTCAATTGAGAAATAACTAATGAAACGCTTCTGTTTAAAGAACAACATATCTATGAACCGCTTTCGCGAGTCATTACATTTGGGTATTAAAACGTTAAGTGCCGATTCGTACGACGTAAGCGCATCGTTGAGTTGGCGGTATTGCCCAAGAAACAAATAAAACATTTTCCTTACATCCCTATTCGTTGCAAAGGCCATAGAAGCACGAACAGTATTCGAGAATAGTTTACATTGTTGTAAGAAACGTTTGTGGAATTTCTGGATGAGAGAATTTCAACTACCCGTAGCACCTCGAGGGTTACAACTTGTAATAGCGACAACGAA
Organism: Locusta migratoria; assembly: GCA_026315105.1. Taxonomy (NCBI): domain Eukaryota; kingdom Metazoa; phylum Arthropoda; class Insecta; order Orthoptera; family Acrididae; genus Locusta; species Locusta migratoria. Next base: position 73,184,968 of record CM048755.1, on the reverse strand, counting down.
ATATTCGGACAAAAATGGAGACTGGATAATAAACAAAAAGAAGTGCTAAAATACGGGAGAACCCTATGATGCGGGAGAGCTGGTCGGCCTAGTGTCCAGTGCCTTTGCTAGCAGCGTGATGTTGCCTGCAGTGCCTTTTCTGAGCTCGTGTCTGAATCGTTTGGACGCTACGGTACTGGTCGGATGAGTTCCGATTTCAACTGATGGTAGTTGCGATGTGACGCCAGCCGCGAGGTGTCGATAAGCTCTGCACTGGTGCTGGCTGGCTTTACGCGGAGAACACTGACTCCTCTGGGACAGCTCAACCCATCACTGACTGGAAACACTTATGTTCGCCTACTTGGAAATCATTAGAAGCCAATGAAATTTATACGCGTGACAGCGGACCACATCAGCAACAACCTTTCGCAACTGGTTTTAAGAACAATCTGGACAGTTCCAGAGAATTTTGCCCACCCGACATAAATCCATAGTACATGTATGGGGAATAATCAAGACAGTAGAAGTAACAGCCAGTCAGTTGCAAAATTAAAGTTTAATAAACTTTACCGCGATTTCGATTCATATAAAACAATCTTCTTCACAAGATACATGGGCCTATAGTGAATAACAAAGTTACAATCAAGCTGTGTACAAACCGTATTAAAAACCATAGAATGTTTACCTAGAAAATTACAAAAAAAAAAAAAAAAAAAAAAAAAAAAAAAAAAAAAAAAATTGTTTGTCTACAGGAAACAAGTACTTACATTACATTATTACTGTGGAAAATCGACACTCATCAATCTGTGTACACATAATGAAGCCCTTTAAACGAAAGGTACGTCAACATGTAAATGATAAAATATGTTGTGTAGTATGGCATATTGCGCGGCGTGCTTGCCGCCGACGTTAATACAAATTATAGAATGGGAAACCCACGGAAGCTTAAAATGAAATAAAATAGAATTTTGAGGAAATAAAACCGCAGAGGTTACCGCTGACTGTTAAATTTTTTGACAATATTGGTTTGATTATTTCAGACGAAAACCACCTCGACTCTGAGATCAACCACCTGAAGAAGGTCTTCAGAAAGAATGGATATTCCTCCCTTGATATTAGGCCCACACTGTCGAGGAAACCTAGACAGGATGCTATTTCAATAAATCAAGAGGACCAACACATCGCGCGGCTTCCATTCTGCGGTGCAACAAGTAGTAAAATCGGAAGAGTCCTAAATAGGCAGGGGATCCTCCCAAGAAGATGAAAGAAATGATGCCACCCATCAAAGACAACCTCGGTCTGTGAGCGCCGGGAATATACAGCATTCCGTGCGCGTGTGGCAAAAATTACGTGGGGCAATCAATAAGAACTGTTTCTGAACGCTGCGTTGAACATCAGCGTCACCTGAAATACAGGCATTTAGAAAAATCTGCGCTGGTTGAGCACAGCCTGTTAAATAAACACCGGATTTTGTTTGAAGAAACGAGAGTACTGGCTCACGCTTCCAACTACTGGGATTCTGTCATCAGGGAGGCGATTGAAATCAGATTATGTGATAATAATATCAATAGAGACTCCGAATATGCACTCAGCAATGCATGGAAGCGAGCACAGAGGTTGGCTCCCAGAACCTTTAGTACTTCCCGCAGATTGCCGCCTGCTGCGAGAGATGGCGCTGCTAACAACGCGGAATAGAGTGCGCTAGAAAATTCTACCCGAGTACGCGCCATTACCGCTATGACCTAAGCTAGCCAATGAGAAGCCGTCTCCTGGTTATATAAGCGGACGCCTCCAGTTCACGGCAGTCAGTTTTACCCCTGACGCCGACTATGGAGGATGTAGTCGAAAGCTTGGGCTCCTACCCATATTTGACGCGGCAAGAACACCGAGAGTATTTTACGCAAGAACTACGCGCGAAAGACTTCATACTAATATTGGTTTGAATTTTAATTTGCAACTGGCTGGCTGTTACTTCTACTGCTGTGAACTACCGCTGATGTGTGCAGCCATGTTTAAGTTTTCGAATAATCGAGAGGTGACTTCCGGACGGTCATAGAGGCAGCACTTCTCGCCACGCAGGAATATCACGCGAGCCGCGCGGGAGTAGCCGAGCGGTCTGGAGCGCCATGTTACGGATCGCGCGGTTCTCGCGTCGGAGGTTCGAATCCTCCCTCGGGCATGGATGTGTGTGTTGTCCTTAGGTTAGTTTAATTTAGTTTAAGTAGTTTGTAAGACTAGGGACTGATGACCAACGTAGTTTGGTCCCATAGAATTACAAACATTTGAACATTTTGAACATTTGAATGTCACGCGCCAGCGTAAGTTAGTTTAAGCAGTTTGTAAGTGATGAACTCAGCTGTCTGGTCCCTTAGGGCAGTTCTTTTCAACTTTCACGATTATGCGACCCCTTTCCAAGTTAAAATATTCTGGCGAACCCTTTCCAAATAAAAATGTTCTGGAGATTCCCCCCCCCCCCCTCTCACACTCTCTCTCTCTCTCTCTCTCTCTCTCTCTCTCTCTCTCTCTCTCTCTCTCTCTCCTCCCTCCTCACAAACCGTAATAGATCTGTTATCTCAAAGGAAACAAACTTAATCTTCTTTCTTTTACTTGAGGTTTTTTAAATTGTAGGACGAAGGTTTTCTTGTGTAGTTTTCGGAATAGAATTCATTATTCTTTTTTTACATGATATCGGACAGAAAAAAAATATTTTGCTTAACGAGTATTTCGCTTTACAGGCAAGACTCGGAAGCGAAAGGACGCACTGTATAAACAATTTGTAAAGAAGTAAATCTTCCTTTTCGAATTTTTCAGAATTACTTATTGTATCAAGTTCTTTTACCTATTTATTGGTTCCTGAAAACAGTTTTCAGACTTAGCGCTTATTCACCTTGAACACACTGTATTATTAAACAATCTATGATCTGTTCAATTCATGTTGTATGTTACACAAGGAATCTTATCTGAAATACATTTCACTGAAGCATACGTTTTTGTATTACTGATCCCCTGGTATTTTTACAGTGCAAGTACTTCCTCCTGTGGCGGCGACTCCCCGAAAAAGGTTTTGGGAACCCCCTGGGGGTCGCGACCCACAGGTTGGAAAACACTGTCTTAGGATTACAAACAATTGAATTCACTGACTGTTTCGTCGGTTCTTGACAGAATATTGTATTCATTTTGAATGAAAGACACGAGAAAACGGTGTAATATTCTGCAAAGTTATCGTTTGCACTAACCGGTTTTCGGCTGTGTTTACCTTATGATGGCGTAACAGCCGAAAACCAGTTAGTAAAACCAATAAATTTGCATAATATTAAACAGTGATATCGTGTGTTTCATTCAAAACAAATGCTTAACATTCAGCACAGTTAAATATTTCTGTAGGGGTCTTCCAGTGATTTTTTAATCCATGCCACGTCGTGTTGCTGCGCTTCGCCCGGAAAAATAATGTCTTACATGATATCAGGAGGTATCCTGTGACTTCAATCACCTCACTACGTAGCTCCAGTCCAGATGTTTTACACACTGGACTCGAATTCGGGAGGACCTTGGTTCAAAACGGCCTCTGGGGATCCAGATTTAGGTTTACCGTGGTTTCCCTAAATCAATCCAGCAAATGTCTAAAACTGAAATTTAACCGGTCCAAATCGCCGTGTCCACCGCCAACACCTGCCATCATGGTGTTTCTCACCTCATGATGGTCAACGTTGACTGAAACTGATTATGAAATAAAAATAACAATTCTCCTATCTGGACCGGTTTAATTTCAATTTTAATCATTTATTAAATATTGCTTTTCTCCATTATGGTTTCTAAATTACACTACTGGCCATTAAAATTGCTACACCAAGAATAAATGCAGATGATAAACGGGTCTTCATTGGACACAAATATATTATACTAGAACTGACATGTGATTACATTTTCACGCAATATGGGTGCATAGATCCTGAGAAATCAGTACCCATAACAACCACCTCTGGCCGTAATAACGGCCTTGATAAGCCGGGCATTGAATCAAACAGAGCTTGGATGGTGTGTACAGGTACAAATGTCCATGTACCTTCAACACGATACCACAGTTCATCAAGAGTAGTGACTGGCGTATTGTGACGAGCCAGTTGCTCGGCCACCATTGACCAGACGTTTTCAATTGGTGAGATATCTGGAGAATGTGCTGGCCAGGGCAGCAGTCGAACATTTTCCGCATCCAGAAAGGCCCGTACAGGACCTTCAACATCCGTTCGTGCATTATCCTGCTGAAATGTCGGGTCTCGCAGAGATCTAATGAAGGGTAGAGCCACGAGTCGTAACGCATCTGAAATACAACGGCCACTGCTCGAAGTGCTGTCCATGCGAACAAGAGGTGACCTAGACGCGTAACCAATGGCACCCCATACCATCAGGCCGGGTGATTCGTCAGTATGGCAATGACGAATACACGCTTCCAATGTCCGTTCACCGCGATGTCGCCAAACGCGGATGCGACGTTCATGATGCTGTAAACAGAACCTGGATTGATCCGAAAAAATGACGTTTTGCCATTCGTGCACCCAGGTTCGTCGTTGCGTACACCATCGCAGGCGGTCCTGTCTGTGATGCAGCGTCAAGGGTAACCGCAGCCAGGGTCTTCGAAATGATAGTCCATGCTGTTGCAAACGTCGTCGAACTGTTCGTGCAGATAGTTGTTGTCTTGCAAACGTCCACATCATTTGACTCAGGTATCGAGACGTGGCTGCACGATCCGTTACAGCCATGCGGATAAGATGTCTGTCATCTTCAATGCTAGTGATACGAGGCCGTTGGGATCCAGCACAGCTGAACCTACCGAGTCCATATTCTTCTAACATTCATTGGATGGCAACCATCGCGATCAGCAATGTCGCGATACGATAAACCGCAATCGCGATAGGCTACAATCCGACCTTTATCAAAGTCGGAAACGTGATGGTACGCATTTCTACTCCTTACACGACGCATCACAACAACGTTTCACCAGGCAACGCCGGTCAACTTCTACTTTTGTATGAGGAATCGGTTGGAAACTTTCCTCATGTCAGCACGTTGTAGGTATCACCACGGGCGCCAACTTTGCGCGAATGCTCTGAAAAGCTAATCATTTGCATATCACAGCATCTTCTTCCTGTCGGTTACATTTCGCGTCTGTAGCACGTCATCTTCGTGGTGTAGTAATTATAATAAGCAGTAGTGTACTAAACCAGCAAATGCCGGGATGTATACTTTGGAAGGCACGCTAGATTTCCCTCCCCATCCTTACCCTGAACTCCGAGCGTGAGTTCCGTCTCTAACGACCACGCTGTCGGCTGTACGTTATACCATAAGCTTTCGGCCTCCTTCCAGATGATTTCCTCAGCCTTAACATTTCAAAGGGCTTCCACGCGTGGACAGAGAAAAAAATGTGTCAGACATGCTAATGTTCCCTGGAAACGTTACAACAACAAAAAAATTAATAAATAAAAATAAAAAATATAAAAAATAATAAAAAAAAGTAAATGCCGATCTTTCCATCACTCGAAAAAGCAAGAAGAAAGGCATCCCAGGCGACTGCAAACCTAACAGTAGAATACAGACGGTGTCACCAAAAACAAACAACGAATTCTGTCATAACATTTCCACATGTGTAAATGGTAAAGGTAGCACATATTGTGTCTCAAAAACACACAATCACACACACAAGAAAACAATGTAATGTAATGAGAATTAAATTATCTGAAAAAAAACCTCATATTAAATACGGTTGTGCTACTTTCACAAAACAGATATAGCCTTATCATCGACCAACAAAACTATCAACAACAATATAAAACTACTGATTGTTGAATAGGACAGCTTTACTATCACATCAGCATAATAGCCTCCTGGAGGGAAATTTAGCGTGACATTACCAGGACAGTTCAAGAAACAGAAAAACAGTTCATTTTAGGGTACTATAACTACTACAGAACGTTATAGAACTGAAAAGAAATTGATGAGAATGGACATATACCACAGCAGTGGCCGGAAGTAAATACATTTTCTTTCTGCATAAAACTTTTATCCACTACGGACAAGTAACACTGAGACTGTGACGAATAAAAGTTTCATGAAATGACAACAACCAGTCGCCTTTTACGTAAAATGTTTTATTTAACCAATACCGGTTTTAAATTTCCTTGAAATTCATCATCTTCCGATTAAACAAAAAAAATCTCCATAAAAGGCGACTGGACGGTGTCAATTTCAAGAAATAATTATCCTTCTTCATGAACCCAAACTACTACCCTCGTTCAATTGAAAGTTCCGGAAACTTGAATGTAGCCCCGATAACAATTTTAAAAGCACAAAGGTGGAATATCGATGATTAAAAACTGTATGCGTAACTCGTCCTAAGAGAACATCCTTTAGGAAACCATATATATCGTACTGTGAGAAAGAACAACGAAACTAAATTTTGCAGAAATTTTAACTTTATGAGTTATATGGACATAGTATGTTGAGGTCCTCGATGCATAAAAAAAAATTTAAAATAATATTCCCAGTACCGGAAAATTACCAACCTTCTTAGTGACCTATCAGAAGTGATACACATACTTTAAGATTGCAGAGAGCATTTTATCTCAGGCCTATCGAATGAATTAAACAACATTATGACAAAATACGGAACACTTCATGAATAGGTCCTTTCCAGTGAAGAGGCAGCCATATCTGCAGAAACTTTAATGTAAATGGATTGCAAATAAAAGATAATAACAAAAAGAAATGTATCGAAATTTTAAAGATGATGAATGTAATCCACAACAGGAAAGTGGCCTGGAACCTTCTTAGAAAACTTAACTTTGTCCCTATTTGTGAAGTAAACCCCTAAAGCAACATACAGTTAAATTTTCCACCAAGTCCTACAAGATGGAAAGTCTAACTACAATTAGTAGAAAATTGTAAGAAGCCAGATCAGAAAATCAAACACATCCGAAACAACATTTACTGTTAAAGAAGACAATCATGAGCTGAATTTAGTGAGGAATAGAAAAGAAGCTGCAATCTGTGAGATATGCGTAGAAACAATTAATGCTAGAACTCTTTAACCACTGTGTAAAAACGTGCAAGATCCCAAAGAACCTGGCAAATCAAAGATAACACTCTTGAAAACTGGGAAAAACGTAGATCAGAATACCTTAAACTGCATAGAAAATACCGTACACCAAAATTTCATTTCACAGCATGCTGGGATCAGACCTGTAAAATTGTGCACAAGTCAAACCCTGTGTCTTACAGAAAACACAAGTCTATAAGGCAAAATAAATAATTAATAAATAAAAAGGCGCAGCTCTAACAGTATTTAGTTCTACATAAGGCACAGTCAATCATAACTTCTTATGAAAAAAAAAAGAAAAAAAAATGGTCAAATGTGTGTTAAGCTTATGGGACCCAACTACGGGGTCATCAGTCCCCAAACTTACAAACTACTTAACAACTACCTTATACTAAGAACGGCACAAATATCCAAGCCCGAGGGGGGGATTCGAATCCCCGACCGTAGTGGCCGTGCAGACCGTGACTGGAGCGCCTCAGTCCCCTTGGCCACCGCGGCCGGCCTTCTGAAATCGAACTCTTTACATATTTAAGCGCAATCAGCTCATAAAATTACGGAATGTCTTACAAAACAGTGTTACGGAACGGTGGAAGGCAGGGAAAGACGATGGAGGTGACAAAAAAAGTCTCGTCCATTGTAGTGTGCTACAGCCCCCTCCCCTTTCATTCGATATACAGATGAATGATCAAGCAACACCCGACCAAATTGACCACCTCATGTAGGATACTGATCTGGCGTTCACTGAATAGGAAAAGGGTATTCAGGAAGTAGAAGGAAATATGTAAAACTCATTGAATATAACGTCTAAATATTACCAAGGAAACTCCCTTAAAACATAACTGTCGAAGACATACGTTAACACTTTTCACCTTCACTAAAAACAGAAAAAAAAAAAGAAAATAAAGCTAACGTCGTCTGTAAGAGCAACAATCTGGAAGACACAAACAAATCAACACACCTAGATGTCGTGTTGTGCAGTACAAATCTCATTGCGAAAAGATCCACCGAAAGGTTGCCACCAACAACAACAGCTTAAGAATGCTTTTCCTGATGATGCTGTGGTGTATGGGAGGGTGTCGTCTGTAACTGACTGTAATAGCATACAGGTTGACTTAGACAAAATTTCTAGTTGGTGCGAAGAATGGCAGCTAGCTCTCAATGTAGAAAAATGTAAGGTGATGCGCATGAGTAGAAAAAACAATCCCATAATGTTCGAATACAGCATTATTAGTGAGCTTCTTGATGCTGTCGCGTCGTTCAAATATCTAGGCGTAACATTGCAGAGCGATATGAAATGGAACGAGCATGTAAGGACAGTTGTGAGTAAGGCAGACAGCCGACTTCGGTTTATTGGGAGAATTTTGGGAAGATGTACTTCACCTGTAAAGGAGACCGCGTATAAAACGCTTGTACGACCACTTCTTGACTATTGCTCAAGTATTTGGGACCCGCAGCAGATCGGTTTGATGGAAGACATAGAGGCGGTTCAGAGGCGAGCAGCTAGATTTGTTACCGGTAGGTTCGACCATTGCTCGAGTGTCACGGAAATGCTCCGGCAACTCAATTGGGGATCGCTGGAAGAAAGACGACATTCTTTTCGTGAATTTCTGTTGAGTAAATTTAGAGGGCCGGAATTTGAAGCTGAGTGTAGTACGATCTTGCTGCCGCCTACTTACATTTCGCGTAAAGATCACAAAGACAAGATAAGAGAAATTAGGGCTCGTACGGAGGCATATAGGCATATGTAGATGAAGGAAAATAATGACTATTAAATAAGGAAACAGATTGTGTTAAGAACAACTTTTCAAGTATTGTGCTTTTCTACAGGGTAATATACATTTTGCGTGTAGAGCAGATCCGCGCAAAGAATGCCATTACGAGCATAAAAGAAACATGCATGCCAACAAGATCCATGACGTCCACACCTCTTGATAAGCTGCCGGATTCTCATAACACCCGCAGCTTTCGACATGGTCACACAGAAAAAAAATTAAACAGGCCTTCTATAAGCGCCACCTCCGTTCGGTGCTTCACGCGCATCTGGCAGATTTAAATCCCGCTTGAGAATCGTTAGTACCGAGCTAAACGAGCCCCTAAAGGACTACCCTGCCTTACAAGAGATACCCAGCCACATTAAATCAAGATGGAAGATTTGGAGAACACTGAATCGCATTAGAAAAGTTGTAGCGCCAGCTACAGCGAATCTAATTAAATGGGGAATTAAGATGAAGCAGACAACAAATGTGACGCTCAGGAAATGGAAAAACTTCTACAGTGTCTCAGTTACGCCATAAGATCTACGCTTTATGATACAAGGTTTGACGAGAAGGAAGCATTCGTCTCACAAACTTTAAAAAACAAATATTACGGACGCGAAAAAAGTAAGTCCATTAATTTTTTGCTCTTGTATTCTTAGAAGTACATCTTCATTACTCATTTTGTCGATCCATTTGACATTAGGCATATTTCTCCAAAGCCAAAATTAAGAACTATTCATTTTTTTTTCTCTTTCGTTCTGACTATACACAATTAACTGCTTATACTTGCAATCGTCGGACAAAACACTAGCTGAACGCCGTCCGCGGTGGCCGCGGGAACTGAGGCGCTCCAGTCACGGTCTGCACGGCCACTACGGTCGGGGGTTCGAATCCCCCCTTGGGTATGGATATTTGTGCCGTCCTTAGTATAAGGTAGTTCGTAAGTAGTTTGTAAGTTTAGGGACTGATGAGCCCGTAGTTAAGTCCCATAAGCTTAACAAACATTTGAACATTTTTTTTGAACTAGCTGAACCTCTTCCTTAGTTTTATTGGAATTGCTGTAAAACTATTCAAGTTTCAAAAGTTTTCTTAGTAATAGGTTTCCGTTATTTTCTTTTCCATATACTTTCTTTTCCTTAAATAAAACATCTGAAGTACGTAAACGATTTTCACTGTTCCAAGGGGTTCCTCCTCAGTGCTAGTGCTACTTGGTTGAGACCTTCACCCACTCCGTACTGTTTTCCTCTTTGTACGAACCTCCCCATCATAAACTATAGCTATTCCTATGATTCTAGCAACAGCGCATGTACATAAGCATTCTTAATTGTCCATAGCCTTTCTCTTCGCGCAATAATGCCCCTTGTGCCCCTTACAGTTTTTAAAGATTTTCTCTCCTTTCTCAGCATACATATTGAAAAATATAGGTGACGAACAACACGTTTAAAACAATATATGTTCTATTACCTTTATGATCTGTTTCCTCTTCAAATGGCGCGGCGGATTGGCCGTGCGCACTGAGACGCCGTTCTGCGGTGCGCGTGGCCGTTCGCCATCGGGGATTAGAGTCCCCCCCCCCCCTCTGACAGGGGTGTTTGTGCTGTCCTTAGGTTAGTTTGCCTTAGTTTAAGTAGTTTGTAAGCTACGGAGTCCGATAGATTTACAATCGTTTGAACATTTTCCTCTTCGACAGTCCTTATTCCAACCTTTAGTCTTGTGCACAGTTTGTGTGTGACGCTTCTGTCCCCCCAGTCTACATAATATATTTCTGGGCTTTTAGGAGGATACACTAGTCAACTCCTGAAAACGACTTTACCATATCAACAAAACACACACATTTTTTTCCATTATGGTTTGAGATTCCGCAACTGTTTTCGTGAATTACACTGTGCAAAATAATGTAAACATCCACAAGTGTTCTGAAAATGATATTATTTTGCCATAACTGGTTTAGGTCAGACGCCATTATCATATGGTTGTGTTGACGTCTTTGCAACTTTTACACTTTCGTGTTCTCGAAAAACTCTCTTCTGCATGCTAAAAGACAGAGGTAAGAGGTATGGATCGAAAAGGAACTCATACCTCTATCTTGCAGTATGTAAAGGTGAGCTTTTCATGAATACACAAATATAAAACTTCCAAAGAAGTTAACATAATCACCTGACAAGACAGTCCCAAAACTAGTAATGGTATAATAAAATCATTTTCAAAACCTTGTTGCTATTTTCAGTGATATAAAATAATTAGGCCTATGAGAACGTCTTCATCTTCGATAGTCTGAAATAAATCTCTGCTACTGAAAGCTCTTCAATTTTCATATTTTGGAATAAGGTAGTATGGACGAAAAGCTGAAAAACTTGATCTACTGAGACCCATTAATAGACCCTTAAAGGTTACCGGTGTGTATATGTGACAAATCGCAAGTATACAAAATAAGTGTGGTGCGAATGTTCACAGGCTTGTTAGACTGGCGAAAGGGTTAAACAGAAGTATTCGAAAGTCTCAGCTGACATAGGCACTTAGAAGTCATTCAACATTTTATAAACAGCTGTTTGTGAAATCATAAGTATCAAACAAGGAAAACTCCTGAATTATTCTAAAATTTTTAAACCGTTATTTATTATTTTATTTCAATCACAGCATGATCATCTTCAGTACTAGATCAATTTTATACAAATTTATGCCACCAATGCTGGTTTTTCCCTTGTTCCTAATACATGTTGTTTGATCGTAGTACACAAGCTTCCTAGTGGTATCCAATCAATCATTTCAGATAATGAAATGTACAAATAGTCTTGAGCGCCACACGTAAGACTCCCTTCGAAGCAGCATGTACAAAATTAGACTAACAGCAGCATTAAAAGCCTTCAGAAATAGGGCAAAATGTAGACTGAGGAATCTTACCAACAAAGTATTTCTCTGGGTCCGGTTAGAATCCCAGTTTTATTTTGCAAAAAGGTACTAAAATGATTGGGCCCTTCCTGGCTTGCATTTATCGCGAATGTTTTGCCCAACATTCCAGCGGAACATTTCAAGCGAATAAAAAAAGCGCCGATGACTCTTGTATATAGGGTGAATATTATTTAAACAGACAAAGTCTGAGGGCAGGTCCTTTACACCAAAACAAGAAAAAAGTCAAATAGGCATTAGGTTTAAAATGCATACCATAACAGCTATGATACTTTGGAATATAACTCTTCAACTGCAAGCTCTTTGCTCTGAATATTTTGACGGAAGGTAGTATGGACCAGTGAATATGGGCTGTAAAACGAATTCCTTAAGTCATGAGTACTTTTTAGTCACGACACTTTTTCAATTACACGTTTATTACACGTCTTTCCTGGTTTCGATGGAAGGAACTTGTCCTCAGAGTTTATCGGTTTAGATAATCTTTAGTATATATAGGAAGGATAAAATAACGGACCCACATAATTAGAGCAATTAACATCAGATTATTGCACAATTTTTGAAGATATTCTCAGTTCAAATATAATAAATTTCGTAGGTTATGTATGAGATGTCTGTTCTTTCTGAGACACACACACACACAAATATATATATCTAGTGGCCCATGTACACCATCGCTCGTTGAGATTAGTTAATCCTGAATACCACAGACGCCGAAAGGTTTGTATAAGCAGAACATGGAAGGGGACTCCACAACAAGCAATAGGAGCCCTTCCTAAATGGAAAGGCTATTGGCCAGACTACCATGACAGTGGATGTAAGGTGCAAAGAACACCAGAGGCACACCAGACTTACAGGTGACTAAATCAACCATAGCAGAGCACTGTCTGCAGCTCGGTCACTCAATGGACTATAGAAACACCAAAATTGTGACACAGACGCCTAGACTGTGGGATAGTGTCGTAAGGGAGGTCATCGAGCTCAAGGTCACAGACAATCTAATAAACCGAGACAGCGGTTACCAGTTCAGCTCAGCGTGGAGTCCAACTCTGCAACTTACCAGGGCCCAACGAAAGGAGCCAAGAAACTTCTCAAGAAGCGAAGACAAATGTTCAAATGTTTGTAAACCTAAGGGACCAAACTGCGTGGTCATCAGTCCGTAGCTTACAAACTACTTAAACCTAGGTAAACTAACCTAAGGACAACACACACACCCATGCCCCGAGTAGGACTCGAACTTCCACGGCGAGCAACCGCGCGCTCCGTAACGAGACGCTTTAGACCGCTCGGCTACTCTACCGCGGCGAAGGGAAGACACCTCGGGAGCGCCACCAAACAGGCGCGTACCGCGAGCGGAACGCCCGACGCGAGACGGGCCTCAGACAGCTGCCACGACCACACATTATCGATGAGCCAGGCGCGGACGTAGGCCGGAGCACCAGGAAAGTGTTAACACCTCACGAGCAGCGACAAGCGGGCGCGGACCGCAGACGGAGCGTCCGATGCAGGGCGGGCTTCAGGCAGCTGCCACGACTGTATATGAATCCATACAAAATGGAAGTTATCCGCATTGGGACAATCCCTTCCCATTCCTTCCCTCCCATCTGAAGCCATCCTTACCATACCCCAAAGTAAATATAGCCTACCCTGTTGTTGTAGCCCTCAAAGATTGGCTCGAAAGACGAGGCAGTCCAAACATCCGACACCTAGCTACATTTACTGTCTTTACTCACGGGCAATGGGACATCATGCTTCAAGATCTTATCAAAGACATTACTGGTAAACCTTGGGAAGACACTGCAATGTGCTCTCGGAGATGATGCTTACAGAGCCACTAAACAGAAGAAAAGCTACGAAACAGGACTCAAGACAACACAGAAAATCACAACAACGACGATACTAAAAAGCACAACAATGAAGATCACATCCTCCTAGATGCCGACAAGAAGATAAGTCGACACTACTGAAGAAATAACACCACAACATCTGAAGATTGCGGGGCAATAGTAACGCCGGTCACGTCAACAAAAACCTCGTCAACAATGAGACGACGATGCAATTCAGCAATTAAAGCGCCAACAAGGCAACAAGAAGTAAGAAAAAGAAAACAAACCGTAGACGAAACAAACAATTACCCACAAACTCTGATGACAAATAAATAAAATAAAGAAGTCCTACCCCCTTACCAATAAAGAAATTCTGATATAGTAGGAAATGCCTTCCAGGTAAACCCTACGTAATAGAGCTACTGAAGTTAGTCTGAAGATCGTGGAGTGAGCAGATGGTGAACGATCCGGGCGCGAACGTCGGTCGGAGCACCAGGAAAGTGTCAACAACTCTCAAGCAACGCCAGACTGGCGCGGACTGAGAACGGAGCACCTGACGCGGGATGGGCAGCAGACACCTGCCACGACTACAGATGGCGAACGAGCCGGGCGCGGACGCCCGTTGGAGCACCAGGGAAGTGTCAACACTTGAGGAGCAGCGCCAGGCGGGCGCGGACCGCAAACGGAGCGCCCAAGGCCTCAGAGAGCTCTCACGGCCGCAGACGGCGGTCGAGCTAGGCGCGGACGTCCGACAGAGCACCGTGGAAGGGACAACAGCTCACTAGCAGCACCAGGTGGGCGCCCAGCTCGTTCTGGGCATAAATACTGGACATGATCCCAACACCCTCAAAATTAACTCAAACTCCCCCACACTCCTAATTACGACCACACAGACAGAGACAACCACTAAAAAAAAAAAAAAAAAAAAAAAAAAAAAAAAAACCTCACAACACAAACACAATCCACTTGATCACTATAAACAAACTTCTGCAACCGGGCTGGGCAAAATCGAACTACTTTGAAACGAACAGTAACAAACAAATGGTTCACACTAATACATACCGTGGCAACGAAACAAAGTACAAATAATACCCCAAAAACATTTCTCTCCCAAATATAAATATAAATTACGACCAAACATTATGCCGCCTGGTTGATCGGGAGATTGTTAAAAATAATTAATCAAATGAAACCAATAACAATTTAATCTCTACTTAAAAGAAACAATGCTAAATGTCAATACTATAAATATTGTAAATAATGTAAAATACTCCTTAGGTTATACCATCACACAAATATATATAATTCAAAATTCAAAAATTACTAACAAACTTTGCAGACATAAATTTCAAATGTAAATAATTAACTCAAATGTAAATAATTAACAAACATACCAAATTATAATATAATATTAGCTTTTATATACTTAATGAATTTTAAAAATTATTTCCGAAATGATGAATAGCACTTTTGCAAACGATTTTAAAGTATGTATATTTCAAAGTCCACTCCCATGAACCACAGACATTGCCGAGGTGGGGTGGCTTGCGTGCCTCAACGATACAGATAGCCGTACCGTAGGTGCAACCACAGCGGAGGGGTATCTGTGGAGAGGCCAGACAAACGTGTGGTTCCTGAAGAGGGGCAGCAGCCTCTTCAGTAGTTACAGGGGCAACAGTCTGGATGATTGACTGAGCTGGCCTTGTAACATCAGCTAATGTGGCTTTGCCACACAGCTACTGCGAACGGCTGAAAGCAAGGGGAAACTACAGCCGTTACCTTTCCCGAGGACATGCAGCTCTACTGTATGAACATATGATGATGGCATCCTCTCGGGTAAAATATTCCGGAGGTAAAATAGTCCCCCATTCGGATCTCCGGGCGGGGACTACTCAGGAGGATGTGATCATCAGGAAAGACAATACTGGCATTCTACGGGTCGGAGCGTGGAATGTTAGATCCCTTAATCGAGTAGGAAAATTAGAAAATTTAAAAAGGGAAATGGATAGGTTGAAGTTAGATATAGTGGGGATTAGTGAAGTTCGGTGGCAGGATGAACAGGATTTCTGGTCAGGTGAGTACAGGATTATAAATACAAAATCAATTGGGGGTATCACAGGAGTAGGATTGATAATGAATAAGAAAATAGGAATGCGGGTAAACTACTATGACCAGCACAGTGATCGCATTATCATTGTCAAGATAGATACGAAGCCAACACCGACAACAGTAGTACAGGTTTATATGCCAACTAGCTCTGCCGATGATGAGGAAATCGAAGAAATATATGAGGAGCTAAAGGAAATTATTCATACAATTAAGGGAGAGGAAAATTTAATTGTTATGGGAGACTGGAATTCGGTAGTAGGACAAGGAAGTGAAGGGAAGATAGTAGGTGAATATGGTCTGGGCAAAAGGAATGAAAGAGGAAGCCGCCTGGTAGAATTTTGCACAGAACATAATTTAGTTATAACAAACACCTGGTTCAAGAATCACAAAAGAAGGTTGTATACATGGAAGAGACCAGGAGACACCGGAAGATATCAGATAGATTTTATAATGGTAAGACATAGATTTCGGAATCAGGTTCTACAGTGTAAGACATACCCAGGGGCAGATATAGACTCGGACCATAACTTGTTGGTTATGAACTGTAGGCTGAAACTGAAGAAACTACAGAAAGGTAGGAAAATAAGGAGATGGGACCTGGATAAATTGAAGGAACCTGAGGTTCTTAAAAATTTCAGAGGGAGCTTTAGGCAACAATTGACAGAAACGGGGGGAAATAAAACAGTAGAGGAGGAATGGGTAAAATTGAGAGATGAAATAGTGAAGGTAGCAGAGGACAAAATAGGTAGGAAGGAAAGACCTACAAAAAATCCTTGGATATCACAGGAGATACTAAATTTAATCGATGAAAGGAGAAAATATAAAAATGCAGTAAATGAAACAGGCAAAATGGAGTACAGACGACTAAGAAATGAGATTGTCAGGAAGTGCAAAATGGCTAAGCAGGAGTGGCTAGAAGGCAAATGCAAGGATGTAGAAGAATGTATAAATAGGGGAAAAATAGATACAGCCTACAGGAAAATAAAAGGAACATTTGGAGATAAGAAAAACAGCTCTATGAATATCAAGGACACTGATGGAAAACCAGTTCTCAGCAAAGAAGGGAAAGCTGAAAGGTGGAAAGAATATATAGAGGGGCTCTACAAAGGAAATGAACTTCGAGACAATATTGTAGGAAGGGAAGAGGATGTAGATGAAGATGAAATAGGAGATACTGTACTGAGAGAAGAATTTGACAGAGCCCTGAAAGACCTAAGTCGAAACAAGGACCCTGGAATAGATGATATTCCCTCAGAGCTACTGAAGTCTCTGGGAGAACCAGCCATGACAAAATTGTTTCACCTGGTGTGTAAGATGTATGAGACAGGTGAAGTACCCTCAGACTTTAAGAAAAATGTTATAATCCCCATCCCTAAGAAAGCAGGTGCAGACAGGTGTGAAAACTACAGAACCATCAGTTTAATAAGTCATGGCTGCAAAATATTAACGCGAATTATATACAGAAGGATGGAAAAAATGGTAGAAGCCGACCTCGGGGAAGATCAGTTTGGGTTCAGGAGAAATGTAGGAACACGGGAGGCAATACTCACTTTACGGCTTATCCTAGAAGATAGATTAAGAAAAGGCAAATCTACATTTCTAGCTTTTGTAGATTTGGAGAAGGCTTTTGACAATGTTGATTGGAATAAACTCTTTAAAGTTCTGAAAAAAGCAGGAGTAAATTATAGGGAGCGTAAGGTTATTTACAACTTGTACAAAAACCAGACAGCGGTTGTCAGAGTTGAAGGGCATGAAAGGGATGCAGTGGTTGGGAAGGGAGTGAGACAGGGTTGTAGCCTTTCTCCAATGTTATTCAATTTGTACATTGAACAAGCTATAAAGGAAAGCAAGGAGAAATTTGGTGAAGGAATAAAAGTTCAGGGGGAAGAATTAAAAACATTGCGTTTTGCCGATGACATAGTAATTCTGTCAGATACAGCAAAGGACCTGGAAGAGCAATTGAATGGAATGGACAGTGTGCTGAAAGGCGCATATAAGATGAACATTAACAAGAGCAAAACTAGGGTAATGGAGTGCAGTGTAAGAAAATCAGGTGATGCTGAAGGAATTAGATTGGGTGACGAAGCAATAAAGGAGGTAGATGAGTTTTGTTACTTGGGCAGTAAAATAACAAATGATGGTCGCAGTACAGAGGATATAAAATGCAGAATGGCAATGGGTAGAAAAGCGTTCTTGAAAAAGAGAAATTTGTTGACATCGAATATTGATTTAAGCCTAAGGAAGTCCTTTCTGAGGGCATTTGTATGGAGTGTTGCCTTGTATGGGAGTGAGACATGGACGATAAACAGTGCGGACAGGAAGAGGATTGAGGCTTTTGAAATATGGTGCTACAGAAGAATGCTGAAGATTAGGTGGGTGGATCGCGTAACTAATGAGGAGGTACTGAACAGAATTGGGGAGAAAAGGAATTTCTGGCATACCTTGACTAAAAGAAGGGATAGATTGGTAGGACACATTCTTAGACATCAAGGAATTGTTAATTTAGCGTTGGAGGGAAGTGTGTGGGGAAAAAATCGCAGGGGAAGACCAAGAGATGGATACAGTAAGCAGATTCAGACAGATGTAGGTTGTCGTTCTTATGTGGAGATGAAGAGGCTTGCTCAGGATAGGGTATTGTGGAGAGCTGCATCAAACCAGTCTCCGGACTGAAGACCACAACAACATATTTCAAAGTAATTTGTATGTAATCACAGGCCGATAAAGAGCCAAAGCATGCTCTGAGAAGGCCCGCTCTTCCCCCTATGGGAAGAGAGTGGAAAGTGCTAAAAATAAATAAATAAATAAAAATAAACCCAAGAAGTCAGTCTCAGGTTGCACCTGAAGAAGGCAGCGAATTACGCGTCCGAAATATTGTGCCAAAGCGACACAAACATCCAGCAGTAAACCCGTTTACTCAGTATGTCAAGTGTTCGCCGGGAAAGCCTCAAGAGATACTCCTAAAGGGACATCTTTCACTTTTGTCCCTTTGTTGTTATGGTCTTCAGTCCGGAGACTGGTTTGATGCAGCTCTCCACCCTACTCTATCCTGAGCAAGCCTTTTCATCTCATCATAAGAACGACAACCCACATCCACTTGAATCTGCTTACTATACGCGTCTCTTGATCTCCCTCTGCGATTTTTACCCCACACACTTCCCTCCAATGCTAAATTTACGATTCCTCGATGTCTAAGAATGTGTCCTACCAAGCGATCCCTTATTTTAGTCTGGGTGTGCCCAAAATTCCTTTTCTCACCAATTATGTTCAGTACCTCTTCATTCGTTATGCGATCTACCCACCTAATCTTCAGCATTCTTCTGTAGCACCACATTTCAAAAGCCTCTATCTTCTTCCTGTCCGCGCTGCTTATCGTCCATGTTTCACTCCCGTACAAGGCAACATTCCACACAAATGCCTTCAGAAAAGACTTCCTTACCCTTAAATTAATATTCGATGTTAGCAAATTTCTCTTTTTCAAAAATGCTTTTCTTCCCATTGCCATTCTGCACTTTATATCCCCTGTACTGCGACCATCGCATGTTATTTTACTACCCAAGTAACAAAACTCATCTACCACCTTCATTGTTTCGTTACCTAATCTAATTCCTTCAGCTTCACCTGATTTTCTAAGACCGCATTCCATTATTTTTGTTTTGCTCTTGTTAATGTTCATTTTATACGCTCTCTTCAACACACTGTCCATTCCATTCAACTGCTCTTCCAGGTCCTTTGCTGTCTCTGAGAGAATTACTATGTCATCAGCAAAACGTAATGTTTTTATTTCTTCCCCCTGAACTTTAATCCCTATTCCAAATTTTTCCTTGCTTTCCTTCACCGCCTGCTCGATGTACAAATTGAATAGCATCGGAGAAAGGCTACAACCCTGTCTTACTCCCTTCCCAACTGATGCTTCCCTTTCATGCCCTTCGAGTCTAATAACTGCGGTCTGGCTTTTGTACAAGTTGTAAATAACTCTCGTTTCCCTGTATTTTACCCCTGCTGATTTGTCCCTTTATCCACATGTATTATGTGGGGCGTGCAGCGGGCTTGCGCTACCCGCCCGGGCGGGCCTGAGGGGCCCTATTCTGTATCTTTTCGGCGCCCCAGAGTTCGGTTCGGTCAGAGAGCGCACCGAGGGGTCGAGTTATCGAAGCAGCTCTGTTAGTTCATTCTGTATGCCTTTCGGTGGCGTTTCGGTACGCCTTTCTGGACACCGTAGCTCACGGTGGCGCTGTTGCCAGATCCGCTGGCATCAGCCAATCAGAAGTGCCTGACTGCTTCTCCGCGCATGCGCACTGCTGGCGAGCAGCGGGAACGGCAGCCGTTGCCGGCGTTCGCTGCGTTTCCTACCGTGAGAGACAGCCCAAAAAATGTAAAAAATGAAAGTCGTGTATTTCATAATCTGGCGACATAACACGACAGTG
Organism: Locusta migratoria; assembly: GCA_026315105.1. Classification (NCBI taxonomy): domain Eukaryota; kingdom Metazoa; phylum Arthropoda; class Insecta; order Orthoptera; family Acrididae; genus Locusta; species Locusta migratoria. The sequence continues at coordinate 73,164,879 of CM048755.1, read as the reverse complement.
TGTTCCGAGAACTACCTACTGACACTTTTTAAAAATTTAATTAAAACTTTTTGTCACTGAAAAAAGAGAATATTTAAACTTTTCATAAAAGTTGTTTATTCACGCTACTCTATGTTTATCACACCGTATCTCCTAAACTAAGCGTCGCACAGCAAAATAATTTTATTATTGCCTTTATTGCTATATGTTGTCGATGTCTGCAAACTTTCCGGCCAATATATTCAGTGATAGTGAAGTAATAAATTAAAATCCCACGTCTGGCGCAGAACTTTTACCAAACCAACGTCCAAAATGTAGTAAGCGACAAACTTTTTCTCTTTACATTTTTTTGTGGGGGTGTAAGCGAGAAAAAGTTTCGGAAAGGTTTGAATTTATTTTTGCCGTTTGTTGGAAAACGTTAGGTGCTACCGTTTGTCCTAGACGAGAGCAGAATTGTGCGGTTCATTGGCGCGGCGCGAGTTCAACGCGCTGGGAGGGAAGACGCGGCGTTAGCAGCAGAGAGAGCGCAGTGCTAGCAGTGAAAAACTTCTTATTTTGGCACTACGGAAGTACATGGAAGTTTCGGGAAACGAAAAGGATTGCATATTAGTCGAGACAGCTCTTACAAGCGTCAATGGTTTTATACTGAAGAAAGACCGTACAATATTTTAATAACAAAACAGTTGTTTGCCGATGCGGGAAAGCTAAAGGATTTTTTTTAGATTCACTCATAACCAGTTTTAGTATTTTCTGTCGTTACTTGGACAAAACCTGAAACGTCAGGTTTGATTCCATCCTGAATCCAAGTGCTCAGTGGCTGTTAACATATACGGATGTTGAAGAGCAGTCGCAAATATTTCTTTACTGTCGCAAAATTTGATTTTGGTCGCTGTCAGACTCTCATCAGTGCTTAAAACATAGTTTGAAACGTACAAAAATTTTCAGTCTTCATATTGAAGATTATGTGATCGTCAACATGAAGGCTGAAAACTTTTCTTTGTTTCAAACTGCGTTTCAAGCATTGAGAGTAGTCACACATGAATTATTTGTAACAAGACTAAAAAAGTAAATGAATAAAAATAAAAGTCTACGTTTGTTTCACTCACAGAAATTTCATCTTTTTTTTATAATAAGAGTGAACCCTGATGTATAAGAAACTACTGCTGGCGCTCGCTCTTACATGTACATGCTAAAGAATATTGCAGATCATGCTTCTCTTACACGACTAGAAAAGTGTTCCAAACAAGATGACTGGTGAATAAATATTTTGCACCAGGAAGGATTCGAACCTAAAACACTTAGGATAGAAGGTTGTCGCCTTAACCGCTAGACCACAGCGTCTACAAGAGAGGCCAGTCTTTGTTTCCATTCACTTCTTTGCGGAATGATTATCGGTTATTTATACTGCTGCTAATTTGTATGATTTCCACTATCTAACTTCACAAACTTCCTTTCCATTTTAACTTAAACGATGTAAGAGTGTTTTCTGTAAGTAATAAATACTCAGTTTGTACGGAAAACTACTGTAAAACACTACTAAGTACCGTTCAGATACGTCGGTAACGTGCTTGTTGGCACAACAGGTCTTAAGATTGCGGTGAAAATGGCTCATTTTATGAAGATTTTCAATGCGGTGGAGTATCTGTAGTGCATATTTGAGTAATTCTCACGTACAAATACGAAAATTTGCCAAATACGACGCGACAGCTTTGCGAACGGCGAAAACGAAGGTGACGCCGTATTTGATGGATTTCGTATTTACACTTCCGTAATATGAGAGTTTGCAAGATAAATGAAACGGCGCATTAAAGACATTACCGAGACGCGTATTTTAAGATAAAGTTTATTGCAATAGAGTTTACAGAAGTGCTATATCGTTATATTAAACTCTAGAACGCTAGCAATTTTAACGTAATATTTTGATAATATCTGTAGACAACCTTGAAAATTAATGTTTTAAAGTTACTTATTACTTAGAAAACAACAGATGTATCATTATCGGAATTTAAAACGACACAGCATTGCTAAAATAATAATTTATCTTCGCAATCCAAGCCCACCGAAACGAACCAAACGGCCTCACCGAAACCTCAGCGACTTTCGGTGCAGCGCTCGAAATTTCGGTGGCCGTTTCGGGCGGTAGCAGGCCACAGAAACGTACAGAATAACCATTTTCGCTACCGAACCGAAATTGACGTAACCGCCGAGAAAAACACACCGAACCGAACGGTACGAAAGATACAGAATAGGGCCCGGCGTGTTCCAATCCACTGACCTTCAGCGTCACAGTTCAAATGTTCAAATATTTGTATAGCTTATAGGACTTAACTACGGGGTCATCAGTCCCTACACTTACAAACTACTTAGGAACTTGCTAACAATAAGGACGGCACAATTACCCGTGTCCGAGGGGGGATTCGAACCCCCGACCTTAGTGGCTGTGCAGACCGTGACTGGAGCGCCTCAGTCCCCTCGGCCACCGCGGCCGGCAGCGTCACAGTTCAACGCATTGCGCACTTCGCTACAGCTAACAATTTTTGCAAACATTTTGGACCAAAATAATAATCTAAATAATAATAATTCAATTAGAGTGTCTGAAACCCTTAAAAAATGTAGTGGCGGGTTCCGAACCACTGACCTTCAGCGTCGCAGTTCAACACATTGCCCACTACGCTACAGCTAACAATTAGAATGTACGCTCTTTAATCTCATACTATTGATGACTGTTGTTAACTGATGCTAATATGGCATTTTAGACATTAGATTATCATTTATCGTACGAAGAATGACGTGTTTTTGTTAATTCTTCAGTGCGCCATTGCTTTGAAATGACAACGTGTAAGTTACAATAAGAAAATCATCAAATACGCAACGCAAGATTGTGTATGCCAGAGAGCTCTGGGCGAGGAATGTCACGTGACATCTGCGAACGGCTGGTTTTCGTTGATTCAATGGAGGGTGTCAAAACTCTGTAATTTAATAAATATCTCTCAAACGATACGAGATATGAAAAAAACATAGGGGAACAAAGTTGTAGAGAATTTTCTCCTCTAAAAATGAGGTTATTCAATTTTCGCGTCAGATGAACGGTTTATTTGCAATTAAAATTACATTACAAACGGCTTTTTTTGGTATTACTAACGTATTTCTTGTCCAAAATATTTGAAAAAGCGAGGTTCTGGTCTCTGGTAGCCAACAATTATGTCTGTAAAATTTGGTGTTTGGTGCCGTTCGGTTGAACGGTTCGACCTAAAAAGTGGGAACACATTACAGCCAGACAGACATCGTCAAATCGAAACGGCGTTTTTTGATATTACTACCCTATTTTTTGTCGGAAAAAATTGAAAAATAGAGGTTCTGGTCTCTGTCGGCCTACAATCATGTCTGTAAAATTTGGTGCTGATCGGTCGAACGGTTCGTCTTAAAAACAGGGAACACCTTACGGACAGACAGACGGACAGACAGACAGACAGACATCCCAAAATCACTGTTATTTTTGCAAATATCTCTGAAACGATACGAGATATGAAAAAAACATAAGAGAGCAAAGTTGTAGAGAATTTTCTCCTCTACAAATTCGGTTATTCCATTTTCGTGTCAGATGAATGGTTAAGCCGTTATTTTCATTTAAATTTCTAGCTGTCAAAACGATCGCAAAGGCCCACTTTTAGTGTTACTACCGTAACTTAAAGTGGGACAAAAAATAAAATGTCTACTTTTCATTCCGCGTGAGTTTTTAGATTAATAATGCTTATCACTCGATTTTGAAGAAACTATGGGGTTAAAAAATCTGATTTTTGAACATGTGATAGTACAGAATCTTAGCTTTCTAACAAAACATTCAATTTTCCATTATTCGTAAATGTCGTTTTACAATGACGCTATTAGTGAAGTATTTGCACGTCATTTACAAATCGTGTATTGAAAAAGATAGCAGGCAGCTTAAATGACCTATGCATTTTAGACCATACATTACCGCGAGTGAAATAGAGCTGTCTCATTTCACAAGTAATTGCGATAGCATTTGTATGTATTCAGTGTGTGTTCTAAAATGTTCAAATGTTTGTATAGTCTATGGGACTTAACTACGGGGTCATCAGTCCCTAAACTTACAAACTACTTATGAACTAGCTAATCCTAAGGACGGCACAAATATCCATGCCCGAGGGGGGATTCGAACCCCCGACCGTAGTGTCCGTGCAGACCGTGATTGGAGCGCCTTAGTCTCCTCGGCCACCGCGGCCGGCAGTGCGTGTTCTAACAGCGTTTCTGTCGACATTTCGATAAATTGTTTGATGTATCCTTGCTGAAAGAAAAAGGGAAGATCGGGTTGTTAGGTTCAGTTTCAATCGAGGGCATCAGAAACGATTAACTGGTAGAATGTTGGAAGGTTCAGCTTACGCTCAAGCACTCCAAGGGAAGTAAACTAATTACTGTCCATCGATAAAGGCGTGTTGTCCAATGCTGTTTAATTTTTTTTCTCCTTTTTCCTTTGGCTGGGGCGAGCTGAAACCCCGAGGGAGTCACCACTATCGGAGAGGTGACATTCAAGGACGCAATCAGTTTTGTATCGCTGGACAGATTGCATGTATCTTCAAAACACTTGTAATTTTTCCTCACTGAATGAATTGTCAGTGCAGTATCAATTGCGAGTAAAAAAGAAAAAAAAGACGTGCACAGTAATGGATCTGGTAAAATCACAGAGAAGACGCCCAATTTTGTGCTGCAGAAGCAAACCGATAGCCGTATCAGCTCGCGCCAGAAATATTAAAACTGTTGTAAGTCGTCGGCTTCGCGTTAGCCGGCTCCGCTACGTTTGTAGGCAGTTTTATACTTTGCTCAGTATTTACTTACACAGTGTTTCACTTTCACTTTATACTAAACTAAGTGATGGCTCTAAAATGAAGAGCAAGATGAGACCTTAAATCCCTACAGTTCCTTGTTCCTGATAAATCTACGTATTTTCATGTGTGTGACGAAAAATGATATGCCCTACGATGATGTGATAATATTTAATTTTATTCAAGGTTGTCCTACTAATTATCTAGCTAAACTTCTGTCAAAGTAAACAGGAACTCTTTAAAAAGCCAGTAGTTTGCGAAATGAGTAAGAATTTCAATCAAAATGAGTGATTCAATAACCTCGACGACTTGCTGGTGGAAATCATCTTTCTTTAGAAGAAAATGTCAAGAACATAACTGAAGAACATTTGGAGGGACTTGAAAAACTTTCAAACATAATTTCCCTTCCTTGTCTACTAATAGCAATGGGATTCGCAAACACTTGGAAGGAGCAATAATTTTAGAATCCACATAACTGCAAATTAATAGTAATAGCTTCTGGAAACGTCCAGTAACTTTAAGTCACATAAATCTCTGGTACTTCTAAGAGGTAACACATTTATTACGTGTCTCGTTCACTCGTTGTGCGAAAAGACTTTCACTGCTAACACGTAGATACAAATAAATATAGAATCACTCTTCTCGTTTAAAGTAACCAGAGCCTCGCTTGAACGTCTGTGGATCCTCTACTAAAAAATTAGCCGCTTAAGTCCATAACGAAAACTTGCAGGTTAACAGACAAGTATAAAATACTTTAATATTGTATACTGCACCTCTTCATTATGCAAAAGCCTGCATCTGCCCTTTTGATATGAAACCATTGATGCGTAAACTACAAAAACCATTAGTTTTACGTACCAGTAAGAAACTTTTTCGTCTATTATTTTTGTATTTCACTTTATTTAACACTATATTGCATGCTGTTGCCATATGGCAACAAACAATAAATTTACAAATAATACCGAGAAGAGCGATTGTTTATGACAGTGTGACCACGTTGCAGTACACACGGTCTGGCTGCATGGAGCTGGACTGAATTCAGTGCCATTTTATTGTCAGAAAAAGTATTAAAACCGTAATTTTACACTGAGATTGACTTCCTAGGAAAAAAAGTCATGCTATAGAAGGTTAATATTAATAAGGTGGAGTTTAAACTACTATACAGGGTGTTTCACTAAATGTGTTTGCCTCTGTAACTTATAAAATAATAGGTGACGGGAAATTTTAATGCGGTAGGTCAACACAAGAAATGTTACACTTTCTGCGGAGCTATTAACTTAGTTTATTGCATCACTTTCCAAAGAGTTACAGCACGGCCGTGGCTGCTTCAGTGGCATCGTGTCGGCACTCGCCGAGCATCAGCAACATGTCAACGACTCGTTGTTCGTGTATGTCATCGTCATCCGATGTCAGTAACTGTGGTATATTGAGCCCCGGTTGTTTGTGTGGCTCCAACTGTCGGGTATACGGCCGTGTGCGGCGTCAGTCGGCAGTCTAACAGCGCATCGAAGAAGCTTCTCGCTTCGTGACACCGGCGACGTTACAACTCGGCCGCACCACATTTAGAAGGCGCATTGCATTATGCACAGCGTGTAGTATCTGCCCCTGAAACTTTGAAGGATTGTAGCTCCCAAACTAACAGTGATAGGAATGTACTTTAAATTGATTTGGCCGCGTTGGAGTAGCCGAGCGGTCTAAAGCATTTCGCTGCGGAGCGTGCGGTTCCTCCCCGTGGAGGTTCGAGTCTTCCCTGGGGCATGGGTGTGTGTGTGTTGTCCTTAGATTAGTTTACCTTAGTTTAAGTAGTTTGTAAGCTACGAACTGATGACCACGCATTTTGGTCCGATAGATTTACAAACATTTGAACATTTTTTTTAAATTGATTTGGACAAAGCTGGTTTCAACGAATCCAATGGACGATAGAAAAAACTATTGTTCCATTAAAAAAAAATATATCTTTGTGCTGTATGATACAATAAACTATGTTCATAGCTCCGCAGAAAGTGTAACATTTCTCGTGTTGATCTACCGCATTAAAATTTCCCGTCACCTATTATTTTATAAGTTACAGTGGCAAACACACTTAGTGAAACACCCTGTATATCTGCGATATGGTAAAAAAAAATGTTCAAATGTTTGTATAATCTATGGGACTTAAAATGTTCAAATGTTTGTATAGGCTATGGGACTTAACTACGGGGTTATCAGTCCATAAACTTACAAACTACTTACGAACTAGGACGGCACAAATATCCATACCCGAGGGGGGGATTCGAACCCCCGACCGTAGTGGCCGTGCAGACCGTGACTGGAGCGCCTTAGTCCCCTCCGCAACCGCGGCCGGCTGCGATATGGTAATAGGACAAAAACGTTTAAGAGACACTGTGCTTAGGAATTTAAAAGATAAACTCTACATAACATCACAGCTTTACGACAGAGCCTAATTGTCTTTTGGCTGAATATATGGTTGTTACAATTAAAAGATGAACTAATGAAGGACTATTAGAAACTTTCTTGTTTTAAGTAGCGTCTACTCCTTGCACATTGGTATGATCTGTCCTGTTCGTTATTTATTTCAGAGATAGCAATATAAATTGCTACGTAGGTAACCAAAAGTGTGCGCGATGTCTACGCTCTGATTAATACAACGTGTTGCGCAGCGCTGCACTCCAGCGCTCGCAGCGCCGTCTGTAGCGCTGTTGCACTGAGCCCAGAGGGCACGGGACAGCGGGTACCCGCTCGCCCGGCGAGTGTCGGGACTTGACGGCGCATAGCAGCTCGCTCGCTCTGTAGGCGGTGCAGTGCACAGTCTATCACAGACAGTCGCGAAACTCTCTAGGGAAAAAATTGCAACTGAAGCGATACTAGCGCTCCCAGCGGCCAGTAGGGAATAACAGTGGAATGGCATGATGCAAACTGAGAAGTTGTCGTTTTTAATGCTGTTACTTTCATATTTCCTGGTCACTGAACGTTGCTGTGAAGTTTCTAATACAAATACGAAAACATCATTAAAGTAATATCACCGCTTCTGTTAATGGTAGTCTATAATTTAACAAACTGCCATTGCAGTGTAATTCATACAGTTCACAATATTCGAGTCGTATTAATATCGTCTGAAACCTTTTGAGAGCAGAAATGAATTTCAACCTGATGTGCTGAAGTATATAAAAGGAACTGATTATGATTATGTTCGCATTCTCGATGCATACTGACATGTTGCACGAGTTTTGTTTTAGCAATTTCGGACATTGTAATGTTTTGAAAAGTACACATGATTTGTAAATTGTAGGGGAGTAGATTCTACATCGTCGTTTAAACCATCTTTTCACCTCGTCCTTGCTTCTATGCCTTTTGTGTACCTATCATAATTTTTTAGCTACTTGGCAGGTATAAAACTGAATATCTTCAAGAATGTGATGTACTAACATTAACAGCTTATATATGAACATTGTGCGCCTCGGTTGCACAGTGGGAGAGTGCCAGACTGCAAATTCAAAGGTCACGGGTTCGATCCCCGCCAAGTCCTAGGATTTTTATCTGTCACTTTCCACTTCTTTCACCTGTGGCAGTTTTGCTCATGTGAAAAATACCGAGTAGCACCGTGGTTCGGAGCCCACGTTATACTGTAGGTCCCCCTATAACTGGCTGGGTAAGTCAGTTCCAAGGTCGGAAGAAGGCAACGGCATACCACCTCAAAACAGGACCATGCCTAGTAAAGCACTGTGGTGTTCAAACCAATCTTCGGATTGTTGACTGCTTATATGAACATATTTATTTGTTGCTACGTATTCACTTTATCAAACTAGTAGGTAACCAACAAAATATGTTAGAATACAGGGTTATTTTTGTAAAGTTGATGTACGAGCCTAAGCAGTCATTCATACATTACTTTTATTCAGCAGTAATATTATGAAATAGTGGTCAAGTATTTGCGATTCTCATTAACAGCAGAAGTTTGGACGTGAATGAATCGTTAAAGATTTACTTCTATGCCTAAAAGTATGACTAACCACAGTAAACGAACCTCTGTTCTTTATAACATTATTCTGTTACTTCTGAGCATCCTTTGCAAATGAGAGATTTCCGAATTATATTTTTGTCAGATGCTACAATTTATAGCGCCACAAAAGCTCGTAAATACGAAGTTATTTTGAAAATGCTGCTTCAGTCCAAATACACATTCATTACTGAATCGCCTCGTGGTGTGATATTACGACCCGGCCGCTGGGCAGCGCTGCAGGCGCGAAGTTGCAGAAAATCACTGGGAGTTTCGCGACGCTTTATTTTCGACTCTGGTGTAGTGGGGCTCCACTCAGTGATCTGTATACAAACTGGATGTATAATTCTGGTGTCTGAGCATTGAAATGCACCGTGCCTGCACATTCATATGTTTTGCACACGTTTTCGTCTTGTCCGCCATGTTCAAATTTGGCAAACGAGTTTCCATCAGTTATTACGTGACAAAGAATTGCTTGCTTACCTCTTGACTTGGAATTTAATTCAATATTCGTTGTATGCTGATATGGGAACGGAATCGAAACATATTTTCTTCTATTTTTCTTGAAATGCTTCTTAGCAGCCATGTTTGAATTTGGCAAGAAACTAAATATGAATATCTATGGCTGGCACGCTAAGACAACTAAGTTCAACATCCAGATAGTATAGAGATCAATGGCTCCACTGGACTACCCGCGGTGCGGGCAGCAGAGCGCAGCGGTCGGACGCAGGCGAGCTCGGGCGGGTAAATGCACGGCTCTGTGTCAAAATTATACACAAAGCCACTTACCCCAGCCTGTGAAGGAAGGAAGGAAGCTTGGAGCTTAACATCCCGCCGACAGCGTGGTCATTAGAGACGGAGCTTACACTCAGAGGGTTTGGGTAGGATGTGAAAGAAAATCAGCTGTGCCCTTTCAAAGGAACCATCCAGGCATTTGCCGGGTGTGATTTAGAGAAATCACGGAAAACCTAAATCTGGGTGGCCGGAGGTGGATTTGATTTCAGTGTGTTACCACTGTGCCACCTCACTCGGTGCAGCCTGGGTAAATATTTCAACTACCCACTTTATATATTGCAGCATAGAAGTGTGAGACTTGAGCGGAGCCCTCATCTCATCTACTGAATTGTACTCCTCTGCCTCAATTTGAACTATTTGTCATAGTATTTGTGTTTCTTAGTACCAAGCAGGAGTAAAATATAGGGAGCGTAAGGTTATTTACAACTTATACAAAAACCAGACAGCGGTTGTCAAAGTTGAAGGGCATGAAAGGGATGCAGTGGTTGGAAAGGGAGTAAGACAGGGTTGTAGTCTTTCTCCATTGTTATTCAATGACGACATAGTAATTCTGTCAGATACAGCAAAGTACCTGGAAGAGCAATTGAACGGAATGGACAGTGTGCTGAAAGGTGCATATAAGCTGAACATTAACAAGAGCAAAACTAGGGTAATGGATTGCAGTCTAAGAAAATCAGGTGATGCTGAAAGAATTAGATTGGGAAACGAAGCAATAAAGTAGGTAGATGAGTTTTGTTACTTGGGCAGTAAAATAACAAATCATGGTCGCAGTACAGAGGATATAAAATGCAGAATGGCAATGGGTAGAAAAGCGTTCTTGAAAAGGAGAAATTTGTTAACATCGAATATTGATTTAAGTCTAAGGAAGTCCGTTCTGAAGGCATTTGTATGGAATGTTGACTTGTATGGGAGTGAGACATGGACGATAAACAGTGCGGACAGGAAGATAATTCAGGCTTTTGAAATATGGTGCTACAGAAGGATGCTGAAGATTAGGTGGGTGGATCGCGTAACTAATGATGAGGTACTGAACAGAATTGGGGAGAAAAGAAATTTCTGGCATACCTTGACTAAAAGAAGGGATCGATTGGTAGGACACATTCTTAGACATCAATGAATTGTGAATGTAGCGTTGGAGGGAAGTGTATGGGGTAAAAATCGCAGAGGAAGACCAACTGATGGATACAGTAAGCAGATTCAGACAGATGTAGGTTGCCGTTCTTATGTGGAGATGAAGAGGCTTGTTCAGGATAGGGTATTGTGGAGAGCTGCATCAAACCAGTCTCCGGACTGAAGACCACAACAACAACAACACCAACAGCACCATACAAAAAGGCGTGAATTTACAAAATCGATCACATGACATAGTTCCTGCTATGGGATCATAACGGATACACTGAGCTCGGTACATCCTATTCTTTGCCAGTGGTACAACTCCAGCTAAAATGTGCATTCCAATAAATCTGGTATCACGAAAAAATAGCTATAAGATTCAGATTATATATAATTTATATCATATTTGTTACTGGTAACACATTTATAAGAGCTAAATTTTGATAGTGGGAACTAAATATTCGTGTGGGAGGAAGTAAACAATTTCAACATATGTTAACGTATACACATGAGAAACACCAACTGATTACTAATTGAATCATGCTTTTTACAAGGCAAAAAATCTTATTTCGGAAACAAATTCTAAAAATGTAATATATGCATATGCACATTAATCTCTAAGTCCTTAAGCAATAGAAAGTGTTAATATCCATCATATGTATACCGGGTGATCAAAAAGTCATTATAAATTTGAAAACTTAATAAATCACGGAATAATGTAGATAGCGAGATAAAAATTGACACACATGCTTGGAATGAAATTGGGTTTTATTAGAACCAAAATAAAACAAAGTTCAAAATATTTCCGACAGTTGGCGCTGGACAGCAAAACTTCAGTGACTACGCATGAAAATCGTGTATAAAAGGAGCTGTAATGAGAGAGAAAATCAGATTCACCAGCAGTGGCAGCATGTTGACGTTACCTGAAAAGGCGCTTTTAGTGAAGCTGTATTATCATACTGGGGAATGTGCTATTTCAGCGTTACGATCCTATCGCCATAGGAAGGGGTTTCGAGCGGGTAAAGGTCCGTTGACAGATGCAGGGCCGGCCGCGGTGGCCGAGCGGTCTGCGGCGCTCCAGTCACAGTCTGCACGGTCACTACGGTCGGGGGTTCGAATCCCGCCTCGGGCATGGATGTTTGTGTCGTCTTTAGTATAAGGTAGTTCATAAGTAGTTTGTAAGTTTAGGGACTGATGACCCCGTTGTTAAGTCCCTTAAGCTTGACAAACATACATACACAGAAGCAGCTGTGGCGAGAATGATTTCAAAGCTCGATGCCCGGGTTGTTTAGACGATAGACCCCGTAGTGGCCTACCGAACACAAGGTGCAATGCTGCTGAGACAGTTCAGGAAGAAATGGAGACTGTAGCGGGTTCGTCTATGCACGGGGAAGTCAGCGCTCGTGAGTCGCACGTTGCATCAGCATTCCATGCACTACTGTTTGGTTGGCACTTTGGCGTACCCTCCGATGCTATCCTGACAAAATCCATCGTCATCATGAACTGTTACCCGGCGATTTAGTGAAGCGGAGGGCGTTTCAAAAGATGGCGGAAGATGACGATTGGTTGAGTAACGTGTTGTGGACCGACGAAGCTCATTTCACGCTCTGAGTGTCTGTCAACGCCCACAACCGCAGCATTTGGGATACCGAAACTCCTAGAACTGTCGTGGAAACTCATTGCACGACGAAAAAGTCAAGTTATGGGTTGCATTTACCACATCTACCATTATCGGGCCTTTTTTCTTCGAGGAACTGCGTGATTTCGGTTTTGTAACTGCTACCGTGACGGGTGTGAAGTACGCCGATATGTTACAGAATCGCATCATCCCCAGCCTGGCTGATAAACACCTGCTGGAACGTACGACTTTTATGCAGGATGGCGCTCCACCCCACATTGCTAGACGCGTGAAAGATCTCTTGCGTTTGGTGATGATCGTGTGCTCAGCCGCTCTTTCGTCGTGCTTGGCCTCCCAGGTCCCCAGATCTCAGTCCGTGCGATTATTGGCTTTGGGTATACCTGAAGTCGCAAGTGTATCGAGATCTACCGACATCTCTGGGGATGCTGAAAAACAACATCCGACGCCAATGCTTTACAGCGCTGTTCACAACATTATTCCTCGACTACAGCTATTGTTGAGGAATGATGGTGAACATATTGAGCATTTCCTGTAAAGAACATCATCTTTGCTTTGTCTTACTTTTTTATGTTAATTATTGATTTTTTTGTTATGTGTGTGTGTGTGTGTGTGTGTGTGTGTGTGTAGTTAACAATCCGAAGATTTGTTTGAACACCACAGTGCTTTACTAGGTATGGTCCTGTTAGGAGGTGGTATGCCGTTGCCTTCCTCCGAACTGACTTACCCAGCCAGTTATAGGGGGACCTACAGTTTAACGTGGGTTCCGAACCACGGTGCTAATCGGTATTTTTCACATCAACAACACTGCCAGAGGTGAAAGAAGTGGACAGTGACAGATAAAAATCATAGGACCTGGCGGGAATCGAACCCACGACCTTTGGACTTAGAGTCTTGCACTGGACCACTGTGCTACGGATATATATAAAAAGACATACCTGTTATTAATTTCCAAAATTTGTGTTGCAGGTCAAACCAGGAACGCCATGCGCACAGCAAAAAACAACAGAAGTTTGAGAGCTAGCATTGATTGCTATCGACCAACAAGGTGCTATAAGCTGTTAACAGAAAACAGAACTACATTTTAAGATTCCATTCGGGAACGTTTATTGCCTAATGTGGGCACCAAAAACCAGATTAGTCAGTGATTCCCATTGGATTCATACGGTCAGAAAGGGTTAATGTATATTACGTCTATTTGCAATGGAGTCATTGACGAAGTAGCATTCATCTCCCCATACATTTTTGCCTGATGAAATTCGGATTTGCGGCTATTTTATTTAATAGACGTCTGCAGAAGGATACCCAATTTTGGAAATCGTTTTAATATAGCTACTGGTGTAGGTGCAATTTAAAGGATGCCATTTTGGTTCCTCCAGAATCCTTCGTACTGAAGACTTCGATACTCCCAGATCTGCTGCAGCTCTTCTTAGTCCTAATTACGATGAGTAATAGGTACTAATGGGTGAGATCTAAACACTGACGAAAACGTTTTGAATGGAGCCTTCAGGCCGCAGCTGCATTGTGGGCGTCTCCGTCTAGATCAGTTTCACATCTGTGTAGTATGTGATATTCCTGGCCTATGGCCACTTCATATTTCTGAACGCTGGCCGTTTCTTTGCTAACATTGTACGTGCCTTAAACGCGGAAGAAAGACAGAAGTGCAGCATATGTTGAAATGTGATGTGGGGAGCGGTAGCATATGGCACAGTAGGTGCTGGTTCCCATGGGAAAGCCCGCCTATGTTACTGGTACTCTCCTCGCATTGGCTGCTGCATTTCACGTCACGTGATTTCTTTTGAAATTAGTTTTGTTTATTATGTACTAAATATTAATTATTCAGAGCTGAGAATTTATGATAAATATCTCTCAAGGACAGGCTAGATTTTGACAGTTTAAAAAGTTTAAGGTGCCTTCTCGTATTGTAACAAGAGAAGAGCGATTTTGCAGAAGGCGCGCGACGGCCCTGTTTTGGCGCGAAATAGAGCGTCAGGTGCCCTCTCGCAACGCGCCGCAGTTTCAGTCTCGAGCTGACCACTATACGCGCCGGATAACAGTCGAGGTCTCAACATGAACTACGGGCAGCATAGGCCGTGTCGGATTAACAATAGCTGTTCATATTTTATTATTTATTTAATAAATGGCATCCCTGACAATTAAAAATCTCGCGAGTCGCTTCTTATGCTTCCATCCAAAAGAACTTATTTTAGCCTCACTTGTACGCTGTAGAAGCAATGACCTGTGTGCTGTCTTCTGCGCTGGGGACACAAGTATAGAAGACAACAGGTTAGTCAGAACTCTATGCTTTCCATAAAGTCTTGGACAGCAACTACGGCACCTCGTGCGTACTGTAGGGCGGTACAAACGCACACTGCTACGCAACAGCACCCGCAAGGATGTGGAGGTTTTAGGGGACTGGTGGGAGGGAGCAGTACTAACTTCTCCGTCCACAAATAAAAACCCTAGGAAGCTTGTAAGTACATTTCAGTTTTTACCTGTGTGACTTACAGACAGACGGCCACGCGACCTAATTAGAGCGAAACGAGGAGGAAAGCGCATGCAGATGGCGGCGTAGCTCAGGGGCAGTTGCTTGTATAGTACGTGCACTTCCCCTCTACTGAGCAGTGAGGAGGCAACCCTTATTGCAGCAACGTATGTGGAAAACATAAAACTACAGAGGACAGACTCCTGGTCCACCTGGTGTATACAGTTGAGCGAATACGGCCCATGATCCTTTCTTCAGTGCAGATGCGAACCAGGCCGTAACTTTTACGGAGATCGGCTATACGCCGCGAGAACTGAACGATAAAGGAAATGAGCACTACGTCAGTAGTGTTTGGATAAGTTAAAAATTTGAGACTGACGAGAGGAGTGGACTGCGAACGAAAAGCTTCTTTCCATGCAGCAGCACGTTTCTATACGCGTCGCTCTTGTGAAAATTGGCTTGTCCTTTTTGCATATGATAACCTGCGAAGTATGGAAGATAGGAAACAGGCAGAATCCACTTTTCTAGATTTCCGAAAAGCGTTTGACTTGCTATCCCACTAAGGAATACTAAGGAAGGTACAAGCATGGGGGATAGATTCATAGATACCGTAGTGACTAGAACACTTCCAAAGTAATAGAACCCAGTACGTATTCCTCGAAAGCGAATGTTTATGAGAGACACGTGTATCGCCATTAGTACCTTGAAGTGTGATATGACCCTATTATTTTCTGTGTATATCACTGATCTGATGGACAGGACGAATAGCAATCTGTAGCTGTTTGCTGAGGATGCTGTGGTGAACTAGAAGTTCTCGGCACTGAGTGACTGTAGTAGGGCACACAAAAACCTGGACAAAATGTATAGTGGAAAAAGGTAAGGTGATGCAGATGAGTAGGAAAAACAATCCCATATTGTTCGAATAATGTATGATTAGTGAGATGCTTGTTATAGTCGGGTTGATTAAATAACCAGGTGTAACTTTGTAGAGTGATATTAAATGGAATGAACATGTAAGCGCAGTCGTAAGGCAGGCGGATGGTAGACTTCGGTTTATTGGGAAAATTTTTGGGAAGATGTAGGTGATCTCTAAAGCGGACTTGATATAGAACACTATTGCGACCCCTGCTTGAGTACCGTTCGAGTAGCTGAGGTCCGCACCAAATCGTTTTAAAGGACGACATAGAAGCCATTCAGAAGCGAGCTGTTGGATTTGTTACTGATCTGTTCAATCAACACGTTTCCAGAACTTCGATGGAGTCCCTGGAGGGAAGACACGTCCTTTTGGGGGGATTGCTGTTGAGGAAATGTAGAGAATCAGTGTTACTACCAGCAAGTTACATTTCGCATACAGACAACATGTTGTTGTTATGGTCTTCAGTCCACAGACTTGTTTGATGCAGCTCTCCATGCTGCCCTGTCTTGTGGAAGACTCTTCGTACAAAGGCCACATATAAAATAAAATATTAATGTCTGTAAATCTATCGGACCAAACTGCGTGGTCATCAGTCCGTAGCTTACAAACTACTTAAACCTAGGTAAACTAACCTAAGGACAAACACACACACCCATGCCCCAGGGAGGACTCGAACCTCCACGGCGAGCAACCGCACGCTCCGCAGCGAGGTGCTTTAGACCGCTCGGCTACTCCACCGCGGCAAGGCCACATAGATAAGGTAATTAGCACACGTACGGAGGCATACATACAGCGTTTTCTCTCGCTCTGTTTGGTAGTGCAACAGAAACGAAATGACTGATAGTCGCACGAGGTATCTTCCGCTTGCCAAAAACGTATTTCGAATTACGATAAAGAGAGATAATGGGCAGGGGGGGGGGGGGGGGGGGGCACAGACATGTGTAACACCTACAGGTTGCCTAAAATTCAAGTAACGGCACACACTTTCATCTACATGCATCCTCTTCAAACCACTTTGAAGTGCATAACAGAGGAGAATTAGCATTCTACCTTACAAAGTTTTCTTCATTTAGCAATCTTGTATGGAGTATGGGAAGTAAGACAGCATCCTGTCACTTGGACAACCTGCAGTGTTGAAACATTTCTCCCCCTACCCTTCCTTCCTCCCACTCTTCCAGTTCCCATCCACTCTCTCCCATAATCAGTAGGACGTCTATTCGTCTTGAAAGTTAGACTATCTTCGACAGTTGACAGATTTCACCCCACCTCCCCCTCTTTCTACGGCTCCTATTGTTCACGAAAGTTCAGACACCCTGCAAGTTTCTAAGACAAATCAAGTTACAGTAACCATTGGAGGGCCTTATCATTCGATTTCTAATCACGGTAATGAAAACATCGTTAAGTGTCAGCAGCAGCAATGGCTGACCACTGCTGCACAATTGGAGATAAAAGCTGACATGTAAATGTTAATTTAAGTGTTAGGGACCCTTTTCAGAAGTCATTTGTGTACAGAGTTGCCTTGTGCGATAGTGAAACATAGACAATAAGTAATTCAGAGAGGAAGAGGGCCGGCCGCGGTGGCCGAGGTGACTGAGGCGCTCCAGTCACGGTCAGCACAGCCACTACGGTCGGGGGTTCGAATCCCCCCCTCGGGCATGGATATTTGTGCTGTTCTAGTTCGTAAGTAGTTCATAAGTAGTTTCTAAGTTTAGGGACTGATGACCCCGTAGTTAAGTCCCATAAGCTTAACAAACATTTGAACATTTGAGGAAGAGGATAGGATCTTTTGAAATGTGGTACTACAGATGAATGCTACATATTGGGTGGGTAGATCACGTAACTAATGAGGAGGTTCTGAACAGAATTGAGGAGAAAAGGAATTTCTGGCATACCTTGACTAAGAGCGACATTCTTAGACATCAACGAATCGTCAGTTTGGCATTGGAAAGAAGTACGTGGGGTAAAAATCGCAGAGGGATACGGAGGGACGAAAACAGTAAGCAGGTTCAAATATAAGTGGGTTGTCGATCTTATGAGGAGATGAAGAGGCTTTCTCAGAATAGAGTAGGGTGGTTCAAACCAGTCTCCGGGCTGAAGACCACAACAACGATATTATAATATGTAATATTTCACAAATAGCACTTGTTTCGGTTTGACTCGAAACTTTTCAGACGCTGTTTATGTACGGTAAGATGATAATTAAAATCGATAATCTTAAATATAGTGCTAACACGCAGTTAATGAAGATTGTGTGTGCTGAGTTATCTGGTAAGATGAAAACTATCAATACTCATACGACCGACAAGTATCACCGGTCCCACGCTCTGTCGTCACCTGCCACTTTCGTTAATCATCGACACGTTTAGGTAACTATCACTCAAGTTAATGTGTGACGACTCTAACTACTGTAAAGTACATCTAATAAGACTTTCACAAATAATGTACAGATTTTCGAAGTTACTCATAATTTTGTTTAGTAGTAGCTGCATCTTGCAATAACATACATCACATACGTAAAGGTTCGAACTGGCATTACTGTAAAACAACGTCATTCATTAGAAAAAGACATTTCACATGTTGGCCTGTAATGGTATAAATTGAAGTTACCACATTATGAAGCGCCCTAGTGTAATGCCCTGTTGGATGCAGTAGAGCAACTTACAACTGAATGTATATTGGAGTTCTGAGTATAAGAATATACGTTTGTGCCGTTAGATGACGGTCTATAATACATCACTCGAGTTCGATGCATAATAAAAGTGTCCCATCTTTGTGTCCTAGAAGAAATTTAGTATTAGTGGTGGTCTGTATAATCCATTCATTTAGACGTACAGTAAGAGTCTCTGTATATCCATCTTAGACGGATGACGGGACGACGGCGATGTCCCCACTAGGCTTTGTAGATAAGTTTGGTATACATGCCGAGACACATCATTAGCTCTGTAACTTGTGGGCGTTTCCTTTATACAATTTTACGGTTCAGATAGGGTTAGTACACTTTAGTTGATGTTGATGATGTGAATTTATAGCTAATCGCTCTTGTCGTATGTGAATGTGTAGGAGCGATACCGTTTGATTATTTGTTGATGTCCACTGTCCTTGTTATCCCCGTAACATTGCCCTGATGCCATATGACTCTTAGACGTACTCCATTTGCCACATCCCCATACTATTTTAAATGTTGACGAACATGAATATTATTCTTTTACAATGTTTTATGACAGCATGGATATTATTCCATTATAGAGTTTTATGATTGACTTAAAATATGATTTACTGATCACACATTATTACGCTTTACAGCATCTATCACCCATATTCACCCATCACAATAGAACACTCCCTATAATATTATTATGGAATCCATCTTCTTCCTCCCCCACTCCCTCTTTCCCACACCCACAATCCCTATCTCCAATTTTATTTTCACGAATACAAATATTTTTATTTTTTGTGCTTGAACGTTAGACAGTTTTATTATCACAGTTTTTATATACTTGGCTTCCCATTCGATGCTTAACGGAATTCCTAGTACCTGTATGATTATTACAGGTAACTACATTTCAGTAGAAATTCGGTATGGTGTAATGCTTAACTATACTTTGATAATAATACAAGCAAGGTACCCTATGCTATAACCATTCTGTATTAACCTTGCCCTGACAATTGTTACGTATATATTACATTATTCTACAACTGTCAGATATTTTACAACCGTCGCTATGTGGATGAGATAGTTACTCTCATATTCACCATACAGTTAATTAGTTAATTCCTATAAAAACAAAAAAAATTACCCACACTTTGACCAATATTAATATTTCAAAGTTATTTCATTACAATCAACTGGTATCACGTTTGTAACTTAAATTTTTTTCCATACATTTATGTTGTTGTTGACTATTGCTATTATCTGATGCAGGGTCGAAGATGAGAATAATGGATTCTCGAAGTACGTAACTGATTAAAATTTTTAAAAAAATGAAAAGTAACGGCGGAAGGTTTTTCATTTGCCAAATTAATACAGTAAGAGTGTTCCATCTATGTGTACAATTAAATATTTAAATGTCAGTTCATTACTCACTTAAATCAAGACCTTATACAAAAATGTTAAAAGTTCTTACAGACAAAAATAAAACTATAAAAATTAAACAGACTACACAGTAATACTGAAAAATATTTACATACATAGTCGAATATATTCAGAAAAGTGCTAAAATGGTTGTAACTTATGGATTGCGTTAAAATACCATAGTAAAATTTCACATGAGCGATGACCATGATAGTTCGGTCCCTTTAGTGAACCAACTAACAATTTATTATAGAATATCCTACATGAATCGCGACATATTGTGAACTAGCGCTATACAAAGATTTCAAGAAATGTGTGAGGTGTGATTAGTTCAATCATATTTTCCATATACAAAATAAAATTTAAAAGAATTATTTACACATAGTAAACATGACAATGGCTATAAAAAATAAACTTCACGAAATAAGGCTTCGTTAGAAATGACACAAAAGAAACTATATATGCGTAACTAGACTTCTACAAGGCAATATACATAATCTCTTCACCTGCAGACTTAATTCACAAAAGTAATTGAGGTTCCATATGGAAGACATGTGGGCAGAACTGGCCACACAGCACGTTATCTGCATGGCCATGAATACAAAAACGACGTGGGAATAGCATCATACAAGCGCCAAAGGTAATTTAGGCCAGTGTTGCAACAAAGTCAATCACGGCTGTAAGACACAGTATTCCTTAAAAAGCATACCATCCTAACATTATATCATATTATCAAATGTTTGTTATTTCTCTGTTTCCTTTCTCTTTCGTGTAAATCTTTATTTATTTATTTTTTTAACGTTTTCTTTCCTTATAGTCGTTGTGTAGGACGGCAGTGGATTAGTATATTCACAGAACCTTGTGCCGATAGTTCGTCCCGTCTGATACATTTAGTATTTTTCATAATCGTAACATTTTTTATTTATTTTCTCCTATGTGATGGCGTTGTCCTGCTTTAATAGTGTTAGGTGTCCTAAGAGCAAACTGGAAATTAGGTTTTAGATAAGTACGTTCAGTTTTATTATAAATATTTACCATGTTGTACGCTGTAACAAATCTAGTCTTAACTTTTTACCTATTCTTGAACGTGACCATTGTCATTTTACATATGTTCAAGATTATTGTAGATATTAGTTACGGTGTTTTTGTGGTATCCTTAATCAACTGCTATTTGTTTTAGTGTTTTGTATGTTAGACTTGTCAATGAGCTTTTAGCTTGTATACTATATTGTGAAATAATGCAAACTTTTATCTTTCTAGATGGCATGTTGTTATTGCAGCATTAATTACAATTTTCTGCTAGTTAACTTCCTGTAAATACAGAATCTGTGTTAACCACTTACTTTCGTGACAATTATAGCTTATAAAATTTTACAATTATTATCTTCAAATCTCCAAAGTACATTTAATTTCCAAAGTAATGCCACGACGTAGCCGTGTAGTTCGTTATCAATACGATCACAGCGATTACCATTGTTATCATATTTTAGGAAAAATTTGTTTACTAATTGACTGACAAAAATTCCACTAATGTACTCTTTGAGTTATTTCCAATGCTAATAGATAAGCCTGATGATAATTTTTTCTATTAAAATCAAAATAGTTAAACCACAAGGTTCTTTCGTATACTCAGTTTTTTATTTTTTGTGATAATATATTGTTTACAATAATTTCTAACCATTATTCAAGAGCTAATTATTATAAGGCGAAGCGGTGAATTATAATTTGTATTTGGAAACTAGATTTATCTCGGGAATCAGTATTTATTTGCTATTATGGAACTCGTACATTTATTTCTCTATAAGCTGGTTATGACAGAGAACTTTGAGAGTGGAAGCATATGGTATCGGAACACTGTGTAAGAACTCGATGAACTGATTGTTGCTTTTACATTAGCTGGATATTGAAATACATATGGTTCTTCACGTTTAACACAACACAATTGATCTAGCCCTTACATTGGAGAATATCTATTGTTCACTATTGAATATATTCATTTACGCATTTAATATGTCATAACTTGAATGTGAAAAAGAGGCAAATAAACACTCATCATTTTCGCTAACTTTTTACCCAGTTTCTAAGAATAAAACTCGATTATCTACGTCCTTTTCAATAGTGTTATGAAGGCTCTTTTTATTTTTTATTTTTTTTATCTGAGCTATATTATTTTCCAAAAAACGTTTTTTCCGTTTATGTGTCCACATTATTGATCATGGTTCATGGTGTGGGTTCCTGTAGTCATGTTTAGTCATTATCCATGTTTAGTCATTATCCATGGTCAACGTATTCGTGTCCAAGTACGTGGTCCTAACAGTCGGGATACCAATTACTGTGAAATCAGGTTGGGCATCTGGGAAATATTCTGAGTAGCGGCCACTATCGTGCTCGGACGGCAAGACTATCAATATTTTAGCTCAAAAAAATGTTCAAATGTTTGTACAACTTATGGGACTTAACTACGGGGTCATCAGTCCCTAAGCTTACAAACTACTTATGAACTAGCTAAGAATAAAGTCGGCACAAATATCCATGCCCGAGGTGGGATTCGAACCCCCGACCGCAGTGGCCGTGCTGACCGTGACTGGAGCGCCTCAGTCACCTCGGCCACCACGGCCGGCAATATTTTAGCTGTTAGTGACGTTCGGGTAAGGGGAGAAAAAAAGTCAAAGAGCGAGAATACGAGGTCCACCTGTTAGGAGTGTGGGGTTTTACATCGAAAGCAATAGAAGCCAACGTAATTTCAATAAGGTATGTAAACGAGCGACTGATGATAAATATGGCAGTCTCCGGCAAGAAAATTAGGAATGTGTCTGTGTAATCGGCCTCTGAAGGGACAGATCAGGATGAGATAGACAGATTTCATGGCGCATTCAGTGATCTAATTGTTAGAGTAAAAGACAAGGACAGTGTTTAGTTCGTGGGTGACTTCACTGCCAGGATAGGAAATCGAACAGAAGGGTATGAAAAGGTTATGGGTAAGTTTGGAGTGGATATGGAAGCTAACAGGAAAGAGAAACAGCTCTTAGATTTCTGTGCCAGTTTATGTCTAGTTATTACAAACTCCTTATTTAAGCGTAAGAACGTTCACCGGTGTACTTGGGACGACAGGGGAACTAAATCAGTCATTGACTATATAATAACAGGTCATGTTTTCAGGAAGACAATAAGGGATGCACGTGTTTTTAGTGGGTTCTCTGATGACACTGATCATTATTTAATCTGCAGTGAAATTTGTTTCCTGAGGCCAAAAGTGCAGAAAGACAGGTCCATATATAGAAGGATCAGAGTGGAGAGGCTTCAGGACAAGGAAATCAGTTACAAATACATAAAAATGATCTCAATTAGTTAAATGTAGTCATTTACAGTAAATGGAAGAGGAATGGACAAGGTACAGGGACACATTACTAGAGGTGGCTAGAGAATGTCTTTGAACAGTAGTGTGTAAAGGCAGGAAGAAGCAGACAACTTGGTGAAATGACACAGTAAAAAGCAGCGTGTAAAAGAAAAAAGAAGGCATTCCAAAAATGGCTCCATACTAGAATTCCGGCAAACAGAGAAAGTTATGTTTAAAAAATGAGCAAAGCCAAACATATAATTGCAGAATCCAAGCAAAAATCATAGGAAGACTTTTGAAACAGGTTAGAAACTTTGGGTCAAGCCGCGGGAAAACCATAGTGGAGCGTACTTATCAGTATTCGAAAGGAATGGAAGAAGGAATTTATAGGTTTTTTAGACAGGTCAGGAAAAGCTACTAGTGATTCCTGTGGATGCCTTGGGCAGATGGAGGGAATATATTGAAGAGTTTCTCAATGTAGATGAAACGGTGGTTATTATTTAATATTCGTAGAATATATGACATCAACTGCGATTGGGCAAAGCTGAAAATGTGTACCCAGCCGGGATTCGAACCCGGGTCTCCTGCTTTCTAGGCAGTTGCTCTGACCCCTACACCACTGGGGACACAGTGATCAACGCAACTGCAATGACTACCTAAGCACGCCTCCCGTCAGATACAAATTCCCAGCTTCGCCCTGCCCACAGTACTCAAACTAGTAGTTATGAACTAATTCCCGTAAGAGTAAGGGTTTCAAACTTTGCCCACCCCTCCCCACTAACGATAGGATCATTGCCCGTCACCGGCATATTATATATATACATGTGGCGTCTGTTCCGAGAGAACAGACGTCACATTCTGATCCAGCAGTTGTTATTATTTAATATTCGTAGAATATATGACATCAACTGCGATTGGGCAAAGCTGAAAATGTGTACCCAGCCGGGATTCGAACCCAGGTCTCCTGCTTTCTAGGCAGTTGCGCTGACCCCTACACCACTGGGGACACAGTGATCACCGCAACTGCAAGGACTAAAGGTGAGAATTTGTATCTGACGGGAGGCGTGCTTAGGTAGTCCTTGCAGTTGCGGTGATCACTGTGTCCCCAGTGGTGTAGGGGTCAGCGCAACTGCCTAGAAATCAAGAGACCCGGGTTCGAATCCCGGCTGGGTACACGTTTTCAGCTTTGCCCAATCGCAGTTCAGAGAAAAGTTTTTTCTGTAGAAGAATTTGGGGCTATGAGTGGTACTGTAACCGACAGGCATTGTTTGCGACTTTTGATTTTTATGAAGGTGTTAGCACTATTTGGGCTTTAGACAGATTCTCTCGATTACAATAGTATAGATGTAGCCTCGTCATTGGTTGTAGCTTGGAGGAGCCTACGGTATTATATGTCTTCATTGATGAGAGACACAGTCTAATTGAATTTAATGTAGTCCACCGCACTGTTAGCTCGCTCTGGGCTGGGGTGGCTGTGATGTTGATATGTGAGCTACCAGGCCGCGGGGTCGTTGCTTGCACTGAGGCTGAGTATGACAAACCGCGACCATGCCTCCTGCTTTGCTGCGCAACAGACTCATCACAGGGCGCTGCGGGGAGAAAGTTCAGGGCACCACTGCTACGGAATTCGAAACCGAGATACATGTGTTCTGCCACTGATTCGCGAGTTCACTGAAAAGCAAACGAATGACTTCGACGTAGCTGAAAGTTGTATGAGGAAGAATTTTGTGCTGCCAGTAATCACGAGGAGACAGATCTATCACCTGAATTATGGTTATGTAATCCGTTAATACTATTAAGTAAGCCGGCCGCGGTGGCCGAGAGGACTGAGGCGCTACAGTCACGGTCTGCACGGCCCCTACGGTCGGGGGTTCGAATCCCCCCTCGGGCATGGATATTTGTGCCGTCCTTAGGATAAGCTAGTTGATAAGTAGTTTGTAAGTTTAGGGACTGATATGCCCGTAGTTTAGTCTCATAAGCTTAACAAACATTTGAACATTTGAACTTTCAAGTAATGTAGCTACTTCTGCCTCCTTGCTGCGCACACGTAGAGTCGGAGCCCATTTTTCTTGCGGTTCTGCGACTACTAGAGCCCAATCCCGTGTTAGGTAGAAATAAACTTAAATTCTGGTAGATTGCCGCAACAGAACACCGTGCACTTCATCATTTATAATAGTGTAAGAAATATATTCGCAAATGTGAATATGAATCAGCATTAGGTGTATAGTTCATTGGTGACGTATGAAAAATTGTGCCGCTCAGGAACTGTAACCCCAAAAAATGTTCAAATGTTTATAAAGCTTATGGGACTTAACTACGGGGTCATCAGTCGCTAAACTTATAAACTACTTATGAACTAGCTTATACTAAAGACGGCACAAACATCCATGCCCGAGGGGTGATTCGAATCCCCGACCGCAGCGGCCGTGCAAATCGTGACTGGCACGCCGCAGGCTGCTCGGCCGGCAAGTGTAACTCGCATTTGCCTTCTTTTCACTGGTGTTCACGTTAATCATTACGGTATTCGTGCACAGCTTCCGATTCGACCCAAATTTGGATATGCCACACACTGCCCCCTACCCATGAGTGTTCGTACATTACCTCGCAGAGAGAGAGACTCTTATTATTGTTGCGCTCTTTGTTTTGTCTTAAATAAGATGTGCAGTGTCCGTGATTAACGATGTAACCAAAGCAAATGTCCCGCAGACATATATGGTGGTCCATTGATAGTGACCGAACCAAATATCTCACGAAATAAGCACCAAACGAAAAAACAAGCAATAACAAAACTGTTCTAGCTTGAAGGGGGAAAACAGATGGCGCTGTGGTTGGTCCGCTAGATGGCGCTGCCATAGGTGACACGGATATCAACTGCATTTTCTTTAATGGTAAAAAGGTAAAGCAGTCAACAATCCGAAGTTTGGTTTGAACACCACAGTGCTTTACTAGACATGGTCCTGCTTGGAGGTGGTATGCCGTTGCCTTCCTCCGACCTTCGAACTGACTTACCCAGCCAGTTATATGCGGACCTACAGTTTAACGTGGGTTCCGGACCACGGTGCTACTCGGTATTTTTCACAACAGCAACACTCCCAGAGGTGAAAGAAGTGGAAAGTGACAGATTAAATTCCTAGGACCTGGCGGGGATCGAACCCACGTCCTTCGGATTTGTGCTACGGAGCCACACATTAAATAGGTACCCCCGTTTTTATTACATATTCGTCTACTGCGTAAATAAATATGAATAATTTATTTGGAAAACTTTTGTCGCTTTGTGATATTCACAAGCAAATTGCTCACAATGTTAGACGAACAGAGGGTAACAGGTAGGTTTTTTAATTTAAAACACAGAACATAGGTACGTTTGAACTTTATTTCCGTTGTTCCAATGAGATACATGTACTTATCATACCTTATGAGAATGCATGCTGTTACTGCGTGATTACCTGTAATTACCTCATGACTTCAATAAATGCTCAAAATGATGTCCTTCAACTTCAATGCATTTGCCAATACACGTAACTAAATTCCTCGCAACAGCGAGTAGTTAGCCTTCAGTAATGTTCTCACATACATTGACAGTGCTCTGGCACATGTTTTCAGGCGTTGTCGGTGAATCACGATAACAAATATCCTTCAATTTTCCCCACAGAAAGAAATCCGGGAATATAAGTTCCCGTGAACATGCGGGCCATGGTATGGTGTTTCTACGACCAATCCAGCTGTCATTAAATATGCCATTTAAGACCGCTTCACCTGCACGCGAGCCATGTGCCGGACATCCATCGTGTTGAAGTACATCGCCATTCTGTCATGCAAGGAAACATCTTGTAGTAAAATCGGTAGAACATTACGTAAGAAATCAGCATACCATTTAGATTGCCATCGATAAAGTACGGGCCAATAATCCTTGGTCCCACAATGCCGCACCATACATTACCCCACCAAGGTCGCTGATGTTCTACTTCCCGTAGCCATCGTGGATTTTCTGTTCCCCAACAGTGCATATTATGCCGGTTTACGTTACCTCTGTTTGTGAATGAAGCTTCGTCACTAAACAGAACGCGTGAAAAAAAAATCTGTTATTGTCCCGTAATTTATTTTGTGTAAATGTTTGTTCAAATGTTTGTATAGTCTATGGGACTTAACTACGGGGTCATCAGTCCCTAACGCCCGAACGTAGTGGCCGTGCAGACCGTGACTGGAGCGCCCCAGTCCCCTCGGCCACTGCGGCCGGCTTTATTTTGTGCCCAGTGGCAAAACTGTAGACGACGTTCAAAGTCTTTGCCAAGCAAATCCTGGTGCATAGAAATATGGTACGGGTGAAATTTATGTTGTAGAATTCTCAACATCGACGTTTTTGAGATTCCCGATTCTCGCTCAATTTGTCTGCTACTGATGCGCGGATTAGCCGCAACTGCAACTAAAATACTTACTTGGGCATCATTATTTGTTGCAGGTCGTGTTTGACGTTTCACTTGTGGCTGAATACTTCCTGTCTGTTTAAATGACGTAACTATCCGACGAAAGGCCCGGACACTTGGATGATGTCTTCTAGGATAGCCGGCCGCGGTGGCCGAGGGGACTGAGGTGCTTCAGTCACGGTCTGCACGGCCACTACCGTCGGGGGTTCGAATCCCCCCTCGGGCATGGATATTTGTGCCGTCCTAGTTCGTAAGTAGATCATAAGTAGTTTGAAAGTTTAGGGACTGATGACCCCGTAGTTAAGTCCCATAAGATTTACAAACATTAAACATCTTCCAGAATAACGATCAACATACATAGCACCGGCCCATTGGACATTTTGATCACAATAGCCATACATCAATACCATATCGACCTTTTCTGCAGTTGGTAAACGGTCCATTTTAACACGAGTAATGTACCACGAAGCAAATATCATCCACACTGGCGAAATGTTATGCGACACCACGTACTTCTTCCATGTTTGTGACTATTACAGCGCCATCTATCACTAAGCGAAAAAAGTGTTCCAAATAAAACATCCATATTTATTTAAGTACTAGACAAATATGTAATAAAAATGGGAGTACTATTTAATGAAATGCAGTTGATATCTGTTTGACCTATGGCAGCGCCATCTAGCGGGCCAACCATAGCGCCATCTTTTTTCCCCCTTCAAGTTAGAAGAGTTTTGTTCTTTGCAGTTCTTTCATTTGATGCTTATTTCGTGAGGTATTTGGCCCGGTCACTATCAATGCGCCACCCAGTATATGCATTGCCGCGCGGGAATGGCCACGCGGTCTGACGCGCTGTGCCACGGATTTCGCAGCCGCTCCCGTCGGAGGTTCGAATTCTCACACGGGCACGGGTGTTTATGTTGTCCTTAGCATACGTTAGTTTGTAAGTCCAGGCTCCCTTAGGTTCACAAACATTTGAACATTTCTACATGTATGCATTACATAATGGAAAGTACGAACAATCAAGGGTATTAGCAATGTTTGGCATATGAAAGTTTGGGTCGATCCAGAATGCGTAGGGGTGAACATGACCTCTCGAGAAAAGAGGAAAATCTGGGTTAGAATCCCGATCCTGCACACATATTCATGTGTCACAATAAATCGTACAGCTGATGATGAGTCACAGTCCTAATTGCAAATACATTTCTGAAATTCTTGGAAGGGAGTTGAAGTCATGGCAGTGTGCATTTCTTAAACAAGGACACTGCATATTATAAGAGTTGTTGCATTCATATTTAAACTGAAAACGCCACCAAATTCCCTTAAAACAGACACTTACAGAGTATGGAATTGGAGGCTTCTTTTTACGACATAGCACAAATTTTAGACATTGTAGTTGTGAAGTGGCTATACTTCAGACTACTGACTTCCCCTTGGGGTACGGTATTAGGAAACAGAAGTGGGTGCAGTTTGCGTAAATGTTCATAAATTTTAGTTAGTTAATATTTGTCAATGTATTTAAAAACTGTTACTCAACTACACTGGTGCTAATGTTCAGTGGAACATTGAAAAAATCTGAAACTGGTTTAAGACGTAATGGACCAAACTGTTAATGTCATCGATCCCAAGCTGCGTGGGAATGGCCGCGCGGTCTGAGGTGCCATGTCACGGATTGCGTGGCCGCTCCCGTCGGAGGTTCGAGTCCTACCTCGGACATGGATGTGTGTGTGTGTGTGTGTGTGTGTTTTGTTTTTAGAATAAGTTACTGTAAGTAGTTTATAAGTCTACTAGTATCGAGCTTAGTTCATTTTCAATTCAACGTATAGAAGGTGTGGATGAATCATCTTCGTCAATGAAAGTGCCTAGTTTTGCTGAACCAATACAATAGACCAAACCTACCACAGCTGTTCATCGGCTGGTAATAAACAACTATGTGCAGGTGGAGTTTGTTGTGACGGATTATCAGAACGTGTACTTGGAGAACACTTCTATCTAGAATCACGCGTGGCACGTGCTTATTAACTGACGAAGAGGATGTTTACACGTTTTCTATAGAAGCACTTGAAAGCTGCGCCCTGTATTTAAAACTGACAGCACTCTGTTCTTCCAATCTACTGTAACGGACCTTGCAGTGCTGCTCTGGCTGAAATTACAAACTTTCATAAAAACTGAATGTAATCACAAACACAGTAATCACAGGAAAAAGATACAGCATAGCTTGCAAAAAGCTTTTAAAAACTGTCATCCCATCGGAACTGAACCCCTCACAGCAACTAGAATGAGACATTTCCCCCGAGATTACGAATGGCTTATCTCCTAAGTATCTATCGAGTGGCGTTCGGAAATAAATTAAAAATCTGCTGAAATGTCTTCTTTTCTCCTCTCTCTCTTTCTCTCTCTCTCTCTCTCTCTCTCTCTGTCTGTCTTTCTCTCTCTATCTATCTATTTCTTTTCCTCCCTCTTTTTCAGTCCGTTCGGAAATAAATTAAAAATCTGCAGAAATGTTTTCTTTTCGGTCATCCCCCCCTCTCTCTCTCTCTATCTATCTATCTATTTCTCTCCCTCTCTTTCAGTCCATTCAGAATGTTCATACACATTACATTTAAGAAGCATTTTCCCTCATTTTTTGTCTTTACACTGCAGTTTAACTAGTAACGAAATATGTTTAAAGAATTATTTTTCAGACATTCCTATCAACGTTACTTTTGAGTGAAATACGGTTACGAAAATCTGCGGTTGACAACATTCAAAAGATCGCTAAGAACTTCAAAGTAAAATATTATAGGCATGCTAACTGAAAACCCGGCTTTGCCCGGGTATTTATTTATTCAAGACTTGAGTTAGTACTTATCGTATCCCTTCTCTCTCTGCCCATCTCCTTTTTTCTAATAGTATGTTATATTTATCGAAGAATATATAAGAAATCATGCTGTATTCCATAATGCACAAAATTTTAATTGGAGTATACACACAAAGAAAGATAGTAATCAAAATACACATGGTACGTAACATAAACACAGTAATTTAATTAAAACTTGACTACAAACAATATTTTTGTAGCTTGTCCAGGATCTAATAAGAATAATTTCTTTGGTGAGCCCACCACTGAGCAAGCGACATAAAGTTTTCCGTGTGAGAAACATGGAGAGGTCAAATCCACTCCACAGCATTGAATAGGTTGCCCTGTGATTCATGAATCGTAATAGAAATGCGAGTCTCACTGTAAACTGCAGTCTCTTGAAGTTAAAAGCTAGGTCTGTCGAAAATAATGGGTATTCGTTGGATACACACTGTTTCGTTCTCTTCCTTTCCTTGTAGCTGTATATAAGTCTGTTGCTTTTGCCTGCAGCCTTGTGCACTTCACAGTTCAAAGTTGGATCAAAGTTGTCAAAAGAACTATCAGATTTCAGGAATTTACTTAAGTTGACTGGAATACCAGAGTGTCTTATTAATAAATAAGTAATTGTATTAAAACGTGCGATTGCATTCGTGATTTCTTGTCAGAAAGGACACAGTACGTAGCAACTGACGGAAAGTCATAGAGCATAACAGAGGTAATATATCTGCGTTCCCCAGAAAAGCATTATACGGCCCATACTGTTCCTTATTTTTATAAACGATTTAGAAGACAATCTGAGCATCTCTCTTAGACTGTTCGCGGATGATGCTGTCGTTTATCGGTTACTAAAGTCACCCGAAGATCAAAAGAAACTTCAAAATAATTCAGATAAGATATCTGCATGGTGAAAAAAATTGACAGTTGACACTGAATCAAGAAAAGTGTGAATAATCGATATGAGCACTAAAAGAAATTCGCTAAACTTCATTTACACCATAAAACACTCAAATATACAGGCCGAAAATTCAACTAAATACCTAGGAATAACAATTACGAACAACCTAAATTGGAAAGACCACATACAAAGGCTACGTTTCATTGGCAGAACACTTAGAAGATGCAACAGTTCTACCAAAGAAACTGCCTACACAACACCTGTGCATCAAATTTCGGAGTACTGCTGCTTAGTGTGGATTCCCCCCCACGTGACACTAACGAACGATTTAGAGAAAGTTCAGAGAAGGGCAGCTCGTTTTCTAGTATCATGACATAGGGGAGAGAGTGTCACGGAAATGATTCACGAGTGTAAATCATTCAAAGATAGGTGTTTTCGTTGCGGCGAGATTTATATCAGTTATTTCGTTCACAATCTTTCTCTTCCGAATGCTAACATATTTTGTTACCACCCACCTACTTAGGGAGACGTGTTCATCGCAATAAAAGTAGAGAAATAAGATCGAAGAGGGAAAGATTTAGATGCTCTTTTTCCCCGCGATTTTACAGAATGGAACGGTAGAGACATATCGTACAAGTGGGCCGGCCGCGGTGGCCGAGGGGACTGAGGCTCTTCAGTCACGGTCTGCACGGCCACCACGGTCGGGGGTTCGAATCCCCACTCGGGGGGGGGGATATTTGTGCCGTCCTTAGGATTAGCTAGTTCATAAGTAGTTTGTAAGTTTAGGGACTGATGACCCCGTAGTTAAGTCCCAAAAGCTATACAAACATTTGAGCATATCATACAAGTGGTTCGATGAACCATCTGTCATGCATTTCAATATGAGTAGCAGAGGATTTATGTAGATGTAGAACTTTGAAGAGGTAGAATAAATCACACACTTTTGAATAGTTGTTTCATCTTGTTATCTGTGATAAGCTAGAAGTATTATTCCGATTTGTGCCAGAATACAAAAAGTAATGCTTAATTTGTTACTGACTTCGATTTTTACAATATTTAACAATTTACGACACACATAGGTTTACTCAGAACGCTGTCGTAGCTTTGTGATATCCAAATACGCAATATTTGACAATTACAATTAGTCAGTGCATTCCGTTAACTTTACATAAAATGATTCTTCTTTAATTTATGCTCGAAGTCAGGCTTTGGCGTTGTCTACACACAACATGTGATACCTATTTTTACGAACTACAAATTTTGTGAATGTTCGCATTATTGAGAACTGTCTCGTCTAATCGGCATATGTGGCAATCCACAGAAATCAGAAATATGTAAGTGAAATTCAATGTTTATCTTTGACGTCTTGAGTAGAAAGACAAAATTGTCGTAACTGACTAGGTTTTCAGATAGTTATCAGTATTTCGTACGAATTGTAGAATTCCTTCTCAACATTACAATCAATTAAACCAATTTGTTAATTTGTTTCATATTAGCACACACTCCGCTTCAGAGTGAATACATCGTTCAGGAATTAAACCATTTGATTACACATAGTAATTTGCTTGTTAGTGAAATAAAATCTCGATCTCTCGATGTATCCCGACACACCAAAATACTGTCAAGTCATGGAAGTACATATAGTCAATCTACTTTCATACTCGTACAAAACATATGGTTCTACTTTGCTTAATGAATGTATTTCATGGTTGTCACGTGGGACAAATTCACTCAGTACTACATCCGTACAGTACATGCTCACAGACATTCTGATTAAATTCATTTTCATAGGGTAGTAGTACATATCATTCAGTCAGTCTAGTCTAGTCATTTTGATGCTGATTCACATTTTGACGGACACACAGTCACTCAGATTTGGATAAATACTATTTTTATTTTTTATTGTTTTTATACACTCGTTTAGTGGTGACAACGCTTCATGAATACGCTGCTCCATTGTAGCCATATCTGGAATGGGCTTTGTGTATACGATTCTTTTGAGATGACCCCATAACAATAAATCGCACGGGTTGAGATCCCGTGAACGAGAAGGCCACGCAATTGGACAAAGTGGGCTGGAGCACCATCATGCAACAGCCCCACAACCCTTAGAATCATCAGTGGAACTGTATGAGGAGCGATATCAACCTTTTGAGGAGCTGCATGGCACAATGCTTATTGCACCGCAGGTTGTGTAACACATTATGAGCCGCGACGGAGTATCCGAGCGGTCTAAGGCGCCTTGCTACGGAGCGCGCGGCTGCTCCCCGTCGGAGGTTCTAGTCCTCCCTGGGGCATGGGTGTGTGTGTGTGTTGTCCGTAGGTTAGTTTACCTTAGTTTAAGTAGTTTTTAAGCTACGGACTGATGACAACACAGTTTGGTCCGATATATTTACAAACATTTGAACACATTGTGATGGAATAAATGGTCTCCAGCATGGAGACCATGCATTTCTGGACGTACGTTCATTGGACCTTTTTTGTTCCATATCTTCTCCTGGATCAATTCCTAGGGTTTCTACGCGGTGGAAAAATCAATCTAGGCAGGATTTTATTAAAACAATATTATTTTATTTCGCTTGCAAAGTTGCTCGCGTCGAAGCGTTGTATCTCTTTTGTAAACTATTTTGTCTATTTTTAATATACTCTGGTACACATACTGGAAAAACGCAAGCTCGGCCATATTTATTGATTCGACATCACGGATGAAGTTTTGCAACGTTCACGCGACTTAGCCCGGTTTCACAGCCGAGCAAATATCTTCTCGGTAGCAACGCACAACCACGATCCTAAGTCCGGTAAGTATCGAATTACGCGAATAACAAGTGGGGAGCGGCTGAATGCCGTGTCAAGGATCCGGGTTGGATTCCCTGTACTTCCAAGTTTTGGCCCACTTTAGGTTACGGTAGTAACACTAAAAGTGGGCCTTTGCGATCGTCTTTTGACAGCTCGAAATTTAAATGAAAATAACGGCTTAACTATTCTGACACGAAACTTGAATAACCGAATTTGTAGAGGAGAAAATTCTCTACAACTTTGCTCTCTTGTGTTTTTTCATATCTCGTATCGTTTGAGACATATTTGCAAAAATAACGGAGATTTGACACCCTCCATTGAATTAACGAAAACCAGCCGTTCGGAGATAGCACGTGACATTCCTCGCCCAGAACTCTCTCTGGCATACGCCATCTTGCGTTGCGTATTTGATGATTTTCTTACTGTAACTTACACGTTGTCATATCAAAGCAATGGTGCAGTGAAGGAGTAACAAAAACATATCGTTCTTCTTACGATAAATGATAATCTAATGTCTACAAATGCCATATTAGCATCAGTTAACAGCGGCCATCAATAGTATGAGATTAAAGGACGAATCATTTGATTGATAGACGTAGCGTAGTGGGCAAGGCGTTGAACTATGACGCTAAAGGTTGGTGGTTTGGAACCCGCCACTACCTGAACTTTTTTTCCCTAAAAGGGTTTCAGACACTCTTATTAATTAAAATGTTTTGCTCAAATGTTTGTAGAGTCTATGGGACTTAACTACAGGGTCATCAGTCCCTAAACTTACAAACTACTTATTAACTACTTACGAACTAGGACGGCACAAATATCCATGCCCGAGGGGGGATTCGAACCCCCGACCGTAGTGGGCGTGCAGACCGTGACTGAAGCGCCTCAGTCCCCTCGGCCACCGCGGCCGGCCTTATTAATTAATTTTTTATTATTAAGATTATTTTGGTCCAAAATGTTTGCAAAAACGTATAAAACTACAAATCTAAAGTGGGCCGTAAAATACGTCAGTGGGATTTTTTTTTCCTTGGTGGGAGGACTGCAGCGGGGCCCCGTCAGCCTCCTGATGACAACCTGACCGCTTGTTCGCGGTCCCAACTCAAGACACCGACGACGAGCGAGAGGCCTCCACACCGCCTCCAGTGTCAGAAGATGACGCCGGGCGGTCGGGCCCATAATAGGGACACAATACACAACTTCCCCTTGCGTTTTCCGTTCATTACTGGTGTCGACTGATTTATTAAAAATATGTATTCTAGATGTTACACAACAAAAGAAACTATCGTCATTCTTGTCCAAGATAACGATAGTGGTATTTATCTTTAGCGTCAACTACGGTATTTGTCCTGTCTACAAAAAGCTTCAATAAATGTTCCTTGGAAGAAATTCTCCATTGAGTAAGAAAAGCTACGGACTTCTTCCAGCAGTTTCAACCGCCGGCCGCGGTGGTCGAGGAGACTGAGGCGCTCCAGTCACTGTCTGCACGGCCACTACGGTCGGGGGTTCGAATCCCCCCTCGGGCATGGATATTTGTGCCGTTCTTAGTAGTAGCTAGTTGATAAGTAGTTTGTAAGTTTAGGGACTGATGACCCCGTAGTTAAGTCCCATAAGCTATACAAACATTTGAACATTTGAGTTTCAACCTTTCCAACTCTACTACATGTCGGAAGGGACAGATATCTGAAACATTCATGTTTGTTTGTTCATATTTCATGTACTGCCGTACCGTTCATCAGATTCAGAAAAAAACTTTTTCAACAAATTGCTTGCACTTTCTCGAAGCTTATTGCCACAATCACGTCTCTGTAAGACACATACTTCACCTGATAAGACGTTATAACAAAGAAATGCGCGAAAAACTGCTGCATCAGCGACAATGTTGCACATCTCCACCTAACCCACTGCATCGTTTTTAAACATGTTTGGTACCCTTATTCCTTACCGTAAGGTAGCAATTGCTGTAAGGGGAAAAACCATTCAGGAGGTATGACGCGTATGGTGCATGGCGGAAGCTACTTTACCAACGGACTTAGACAACATCGAAAATTTTAATCCGATCTTGATAACGTTTTGTACACTTCACTTTCAAGAGAATGGGAAGGTTTCTGTCTACCTCAATCTGGGGGGGGGGGGGGGGGGAGGGCACGTTACCGATTGGGCGGCGGAAGCGATAGCTCCTTACGTAACAGCCTTACACAACCGCTCTCTCAAAGAAGGATCTGTACCAAAAGATTGGAAAGTTGCACAGGTCACATCTATATTCCAGAAAGGCAGTAGGAGTAACCCACTAAACTACAGGCTTATTCGGCCGCGGTGGCCGCGGGGACTGAGGCGCTTCAGTCACGGTCTGCACGGCCACTAGGGTAGGGGGTTCGAATCCCCCCTCGGGCATGGATATTTGTGCCATCCTTAGTATAAGGTAGTTCGTAAGTAGTTTGTAAGTTTAGGGACTGATGACCCCGTAGTTAAGTCCCATAAGCTTAACAAACATTTGAACATTTTGAACAGGCTTATTTCATTGACGTGAATTTGCAGCAGGGTTTTGGAACATATCCTGTATTCAAATATTATGAATTATCTCGAACAGAATGATTTATTGACCCAAGGTCAACACGGACTTAGAAAATATCGTTCATGAGAAACACAACTAGCTCTTTATTCACACGAAGTGATGGGTGCTATCTATCGACAAGGGTTCGCAAATCGATTCCGTATTTCTTGATATCCAGAAGGCTTTTGACACCGTACCTCACAAACGGCTTTTAATCAAATTGCGTCGTTATGGTATATCGCCCCAAATTTACGATTGGATATGGGTTTTCCTGTCAGAGAGGATCAAATGTTTCAAATGTTTGTATAGCTTATGGGACTTAACAGCGGGGTCATCAGTCCCTAAACTTACAAACTACTTATGAACTACTTACGAACTAGGACGGCACAAAATCCATGCCCGAGGGGGGATTCGAACCCACGACCGTAGTGGCCGTGCAGACCGTGACTGAAGCGCCTCAGTCCCCTCGGCTACCGCGGCCGGCGCTTGCAGATGTCGCCGTCATTTATCGTCTAGTAAAATCATCTGACGATCAAAACCAACTGTAGAACGATCTGAATAAGATATCACTACGGTGTAAAAATTGGCAATTGACTCTAAATAATGAGAAGTGTGAAGTCATCCACACGAGTACGAAAAGAAATCCGTTAAAACTTCGTTACAAGATAAATCACTCAAAAGTGAAGGCCGTAAACTCCACTAAATATCTAGGAATTACTATTACTTCAGACTTAAACTGGAAAGAACACGTAGATAATGTCGTGGGAAAGGCGAACCAGAGACTGCGTTTTATTGGCAGAACCCTTAAAAGAGGCAGCAGAACTACAAAAGAAACCGCATACACTACGCTTGTCCGTCCATTTTGGACTATTGCTGCCCAGTGTGGGATCCTTATGAGGTGGGTTTGACGGAGGACATCGAAAGAGTCCAAAGAAGGGCAGCTCGTTTCGTATTGTCACGATACAGGAGAGACAGCGTTACGGATATGATACAGGATCTGGGATGGGAATCATTACAACAACGTCGCTTAACGCTGCGGCGTGGGGTACTTACGAAGCTCCAATCGCCAACATTTTCCTCCGAATGCAAAAATATATTGCTGACTCCCACTTACATAGGTAGAAATGATGATCAGAATAAAATTCGAGAAATCAGAGCTCGAATGGAGAGATTGGGTTCTTTCTTCCCGCGCGCTTTTCGATAATGGAATGGGAGATAAATAGTATAACGGTGGTTCGATGAACCCTCTGCCAGGCACTTAAATGTGATTTGCAGAGTATCCCATGTAGAGTAGATGTAGACCCCGCCGGAGTTCGTGTCCTCCCTCGGATATAGGTTTGTGTTTTGTCCTTAGCATCAGTTAGTTTAAGAAGAGACCGATGACCCTGTTGTATCCGCCAATGGCCGACAGCTCAGCGGCCGTCGCCACGCGCAACCGGCGGCCTACAGCGCAAGCCACACCAGCAAATAGTCGCTCTCGGAGCGTAGGCTCGCCTGAGGCAGACCACTAGAGGGCTAGTGTCGCGAGATGGAAGTGAGTCTCAGCTAGGCATCCCTCGCGCCACCTCATGTCAAGTAAACAGACTACCACGACTGTATATAGGCTGCCGCGCGGGACCTAGTAGTCCCGCCTCGCCTACCGCATCCGGCTCCCTTTCCCCACGCGGATCCTGTATGACCTGATCCCGTTTCCCCACCTCCTCGAATATCTCCAGCATATCCGTATCCTCTATACCAACCGTAAAATAGACTCCCGCAACCCCCTGGTCCACCCCATCCTTACCAACCCTGGGCCTCTGCCACGCCTCTACAGCGTTATATCCCCTTCCCTTCATCTCCACATCCTCCATGTCCTCTCCCAGGGTAATTTCTGCCACCTCCCCCTCCCTGATGACGTCCTCCGTTCCGACATATACCCGTCCTACCAGCTCTGATCCCCCACCCATAGATAAAGTGCCCCCTCTCCCCCCCCCCCCTTACATTCCCCCACTTGGCTACCCCCTCCCTGACCTGGAGTCCCTACGGCTCCTCCCTGCCGCCCCCTTTCCCCGCCGTTTTTCCTCTCCCCCACGCTTCCCTCCCCCACCCCGTTCTCGGGGTCCTGGACCGACAGTTTTAACAGTGCTACGTCAAGTGTTGTGTGCTGTGCTCCAGTGAAGTGTGTGTTTTTTTAACTGCGTCCACCGCAACCAGACAAGTGTCGCACCGTGTATTTTAATTAGTGTCTCCGTGAACTCGCCGTCCTGTGTTCTTGTCGTCCTACATTGTTTTTAGGTCACCGTAGCTCATCATTTTTAACTAACTAAATGTGGTTTTAATCATCTATTGTCATGTACTCCAAACTGTCGCCTTGTCTATGTCACTTTATCTCTGTTGTTTTATCTCCTGTTATGTATTTTAATTCTCCACTCATACATGTATTTTTACTCTCGGCTGAAGAGCAGCCCATAGTGCTGCTGCCAGCCTACCGGTGTACTGCTGGTATAGAATACAATAAAGAAAAAAAAGAAAGAAAAGAAAACCTAGTAGTCAGTGTACTACCACAGTCTAACATATACAGTCACGACACTCCTACAGATTCTTGTTATACACTGCGACAGCAGCGCTCCAAGCGGTTGGAAAGCTACATTTCTCAATACGATTTTGGATGCGTAGGAATAGAATAGTTTATATTAATTTTAACTTACTTTTTTACGTCAGGCAAAGTATGTAGTTCCATAAAAATACATAATAACTCATAATTTGCCTTTCTTAGGTTTCCTATACTCCCTTACAAGGTAATAAACGGTACATTACAGGGCAGTTTATTTACAATTATCTTGTAACCTATAGGCTTTCACTGAATAATTTCATTTTCCATTAAAAATAAAAAATGGCTAGGAAAAACCAGGAGATCTGCCCTTTGGCAGAAAGACGTCGCTCTTCTACTGAAGAACGATAACGTTTACTCATTACAGTTCCAGTAAAATCAGTGAGGCTGGAACGTAGGAAACGTATATAGAATGCGGCAACTACGGTATTTAACGTACCAAATCAGCCATAACAGCTGTAACCGAAGAAAAAACGTCAGAGACGTGGCAATAAAACGGAAAAAGCAATGAAACTGTTTTCCAACAAAGAAGATCCCAATTTCACAATTGTTGCTACAGCTGAACCACAAACGGCAAGAATAATAAAAAATGTCTTTTTAAGCCAATGTAATTACATTCAAAAGAATATGCATGTATAAGAAAGACGAGTGAGGTGTAAAAATATGCGAATTATTAGACTCCATCGAATTGATACACGTCAAAAAACGGCTTCTCATTGTAAGAATATAAATATATGGTTCTCCTATGCTTATATTCTACTTACTTTCAGCAGAATAAGCTGCACATATATACATATTCGTAAGTATTTATTCGTGACGAAGATGTTCTTTATACCACTGAATCAGTCAAATTCGGCTGTTTTTTATATTAATTTCCGTATTATGCATGCCTCTTGATATTTCGCTAATGCTTGTAACGCAAAAAGTATAGTAACTGTTTCGTTCATTATGTACAAAAATAATTATAATCAAGCGGCTTGCCCGCCGCTAGGAGCGCTAATGTCGTTGCTTCTGTCAGTTGGTAACAACTTTCACAGCAGTGATAGTCCCGACTGTATATGTTAGACTGTGGTACTACTGCCTTCGCCTGAGACTGATAACCATCGCTGTTTAGTCCCTTCCAAACACCAACAAAAAATGTTCAAATGTTTGTAGAGCTTATGGGACTTAACTACGGGGTCATCAGTCCCTAAACTTACAAACTACTTATGAACTAGGTACTTCTAAGGACGGCACAAATATCCATGCCCGAGGGAGGATTCGAACCCCTGACCGTAGTGGCCGTGCAGACTGTGACTGAAGCGCCGCAGTACGCTCGGCCACTGCGGCCGGCAAACAAACACCATCAACAACCTTTGCTTGTGAAGTCGTCACTCTGTAGAAGATCGAAAGTACGCTCCATAAACTCCGACGACGTCTCTGGAATACTGTAATTGCCTGGTCTGGAACATTGGACTTCATACGGACTTGAATGGCTCTGTTATGATGACTTCGCCTGACTTGCACTTGAGTGAACGTTGTACTGTGTTTAAAACGGTACTGTACCAATACATTTAAGTGGGATATCACTTTATTCTGTTATCATTTATAACAGTCCCTTAAGTTTAGAAACATTATAACATTTTTGCCTGCATCAGATTTCGTACGGTGCATGGCGGAGGGTACGCTACAACAGACATCAGAGTCGTGTGACCAATCACCACGAACGTAGATACGTTTACGCCGTTTCACAGCTCACTATCATAGTTGGTAGATATCTAATATATAGAAATTAATGTTTGTTTGTCTTTTTGTTAGCCGGCCGCGGTGGCCGAGGGGACTGAGGCGCGCCAGTCACGGTCTGCACGGCCACTACGGTCGGGGGTTCGAATCCCCCCTCGGGCATGGATATTTGTGCCGTCCTTAGGATTAGCTAGTTCATAAGTAGTTTGTAGGTTTAGGGACTGATGACCCCGTAGTTAAGTCCCATAAGCTCTACAAACGTTTGAACGTTTTTCTTTTTGTTAGTGTTTTATGTACGGCCATTCCGTACATGCGATTCCGATAAAACTTTGTCAACTCATTGCTTGCACTCGCGCGATGGTTATAGTCACACTAAAATTAACTTCGTATGGTGCATGCAAGAGAGTGTTTTACAATTAATTAATTCGTTTCTTACGCCTTCACGCTGAAATGGCGGGACGGATTTCAGTTCAATTTGGATGGCAGATAGCTTGTACCCTGAATTAATGCATGAGCTAACTTTAGGAAGCAGAGAGTGTCTTACAGTGGCTTAAGACATTTGGTACTCTTCACACTGAAACGGCTGGACGGAATTCAAATGTTTATAGAGCTTATGGGACTTAACTACGGGGTCATCAGTTCCTAAACTTACAAACTACTTATGAACTACCTAATACTAAGGACGGCACAAATATCCATGCCCGAGGGGGGATTCGAACCCCTGACCGTAGTGGCCGTGCAGACCGTGACTGGCGCGCCGCAGTCCCCTCGGCCACCGCGGCCGGCTGGACGGAATTGAATGAAATTTGGAATGAAGATAGCTTATACCCCGAATTAATACGTGGGCTACCTTTCGTAAGTCTCCGTAGGTACATGGCGGAGGGTACTTTACTGTTACTGTTGTAACATCCAAATTGTTTGACTGATCACCATGAAAGTCATCCCCGTCGGGGGTCGAATCCTCCCTCGGGCATGGAAGTTTTTTATTGTCTTAAGTGTAAGGTAGTTTATAAGTAGTTTGTAAGTTTAGGAACTGATGACCCCGCAGTTCCATAAGCTTAACAAACAATTTAACATTTTTTTTGAACATGAAAGTTAGCACGTAAATGTATGTTTTCATGAAGGAGATTTTTGTAATATGAAAGCCAGTGAAATTTAACATGGCGGTGGGTATCTTGTGACTTTGACACCGTTTGACCAGTCAGCATTAAACCTGTCGCGTACATGAATGTTTTCATACATAGGAAGGAGAGGAGTAGGTAGAGGAGGAGACGAATAGAAAGAGACAGAGAGAGGGGGAGAGGAGGAGAATGAGAGGGGACAGATAGTGACAGACAGGTGAAAGGAGATGAACAGAGGGAAGGGGCGGAGGAAATTGACAGAGAAAGGGGCAGGAGAAGACGGCGGGTGAACATAGAGAAGGAAAAGGAGGAGATGGATTAAATTAAGACAGGATGAAATAAGTACCCGACCGACGTCGGCTTGTCAGCTAGTATATAATATTCCATAGACAGAGGGAGTAGAGAGGTGGGAGGGGTAAGTGAACAGAAAGACGGGAGAGAAGAAGATGGACAGAAGAAAGGGATGGCCTGAATAAATAAATACCACAGCAACGCACCATTTTCAGCTAGTTTTCCATACTAAACCTATACCAAGCGTCAGCAGCAACTAATAAGTCAAGCGAAACGATGTGTGGCAATAATACAGGGAAAGAGATTTACTGAGCTTGTTTTAATGCGTAAGTGTTTCCCGTCTGCACTTACAAGACATTTAAGGAATTGCCATGTGGCCCAAACACATTGTGCTACTTTATTAACAGTAATCCTCTGTTGACTCGGGCATGTGCTTAACAATTTTCTCCACGTAGTGTCGGAGGTAGTGGCACGAGAGAGCATGAAATACTATCGATTGCCGTCGTGGGAACGCCGACAGTTGGCAACATCAGTCCCCGGATTCCCACCGGAGGCCGCACATCGCGATGACGATCGCGTGTGTCAAACCTGAGCATACTTAAGCAGCCATCACACTCGGCCGGTGAGGGGTTCCAGTGCTACGTTTTGAACAGTGCACCGTCAAGTGTTCAACTGTTCAAATGTTTGTATAGCTTATGGGACTTAACTACGGGGTCATCAGTCCCTAAACTTACAAACTACTTATGAACTAGCTAATACTAAGGACGGCACAAATATCCATGCCCGAGGGGGGATTCGAACCCCCGACCGTAATGGCCGTGCAGACCGTGACTGGAGCGCCTCAGTCCCCTCGGCCACCGCGGCCGGCCCGTCAAGTGTAGTCTCCCTGTTATGTTATGGTTTAAGATTTTAGCAACCGCCATAAAAGTAGAACAGCGTGTTGCCGTGTGCTTTTATCAGTGTCTCCGCCCTCGTCGCCGTTCTCCGTATAACTTCAGTGTGTTTTTAGCCACCGTGTCAGTTTTAATTCTGAATATGTGTGTGTTTTACAAGTTACCGCTTTCAATGTATTTTATCCACCAGCTTTATCACCATTTTACTTTTAAAATTCTGGGTTTGTTTTCTCCTCTCTATAGTATTATACTCATTGTCAAAATAAGATGTAACTTTTGGCAGAAGAGCGGCATTTTAGCCTGCTGCCCATCAGGGCATAAAATAACAATAAAGGCAAAAAAACTGCATGTGAGACAGGATACATCGATTCAGCACAGACTGCATCACTTCTCCGGAGAGTGTCTTTACTGTGTTCCGCAGTGCCTCAAGACCCCTCGCTACAGACTCAGAGTTGACATTGGTTCCGGAATGAGGTTGGTTGTTTACGTGGGGACACTTAGAAATATCGCTGACCGAAGAGAACTTTGAATTACCAATCACTGTCTCGGACTTAAATTTTGTCACTCTGGTACTTCTGTAATTTCACCAACGCCCAATAACGAGTACTTTTATTAAATAGATGTCACTTGTCATTAATGTCAAGGGATTGTTTCCCTTAAAGCCTATCTATGCCGCCTAACCAACACCCTATACAACAGCCGCCTAACCAACACCGTATACAACAGTCCATATAGCTTTACAAACTTCTATGACGATTGTGAAAGTAGCCATTATTGAAATTCTTAAAGTAGAGCAAGTTGGCGAAACTATATTAGTTCCTTTGTCGTTTCAGCCTTCTTCAACAAACTTTATATTAGTTGAATATAATTGCAGAACGGGTTTTATACCGTACACGATATAATCAAACATAGTATTGGAGAATACTACAAGAATATCAGTCGTTGACATTCCGTTTCTTAATATAAATGATGAAATTCTTAAAGAACATGCATTTCAATATATGTAATATTAGTTTGTCCTTTTAATTGATTCAGCCATTGCTCCTTGGTGAAACATTGTATTGGCCACTACGGTCGGGGGTTCGAATCCCCCCTCGGGCCTAGTTCGTAAGTAGTTCATAAGTAGTTTGTAAGTTTAGGGACTGATGACCCCGTAGTTAAGTCCCATAACATTTTTGAAACATTGTATTAATTAAACGAAACACTTTTTAGCCATCTTTCACAACAGTGCAAACAGTAGTTTTGTTTCTTCAGTGTTTGATACTTAAGATTTGAGTTTTGTTGAAAAATCTTTTTCAACCATCCATAATGGACGTACTGTGTACGTTGGGTATTTCTGCTGACGCCGGAATATTTTACCCACCTACATGAAATTTCAGTGATTCATTTCTTTGGCCATCAAAATATGGGATAAATATTCATATCAATGAAATGTTACATATGTAAAAACAGGGATTTTCCTCCAGAAAAACAGATTGTAAG
The DNA here is from genome assembly GCA_026315105.1 of Locusta migratoria. Taxonomy (NCBI): domain Eukaryota; kingdom Metazoa; phylum Arthropoda; class Insecta; order Orthoptera; family Acrididae; genus Locusta; species Locusta migratoria. Next base: position 73,120,110 of record CM048755.1, on the reverse strand, counting down.
TATGATGGTTCGATCTGTATTGAATTTCAGTACCTCACTGAATACAATTTTTCACTTTTTTCAGTACCAACTTGGTGGTTAATTGATTTTGGATGCCATTGCTTTTTACTTTCCTTCAATGTAACAGGCCTCTGTACTGTCCTGCTTCAAATGTTCAAATGTTTGTAAATCTTATGGGACTTAACTACGAGGTCATCAGTCCCTAAACTTACAAACTATTTATGAACTACTTACGAACTAGGACGGCACAAATATCCATGCCCGAGGGGGGATTCGAACCCCCGACCGTAGTGGCCGTGCAGACCGTGACTGAAGCGCCTCAGTCCCCTCGACCACCGCGGCCGGTTGTTCTGCTTCGTCATTCTTTGAAAGTTAGCTGACCGTGAATTATTATTATAATTTGTACGTAAAAATCCGATGACAAATAGTTGATAGGACTCGTGAAAGCCGATCTTGCAGATTCGACTTTTGAATAAAGAATCGGCAAGGTAGTATGAGCAATCGGCTATTTAGCGATGAGACCATAATTTTCTGACACTTCGGTCTGAAACTGAAAAATTAGTGACTAACACATCCTGTGTGATGATATAAAGGAACGCCTCTGCAATAAAACGCTACACTGCTTGATTTACCAATAAAAATTATTATCCCTTCAGATAGATACAAATAACAGTACTTAGACCACATACAGTTTGCTACATCGGACAGCAAAACACAAACGAAAAGCAGCTTTTCCCTCGTTGGCAATCATAATTTCTTTTTTATTACAGGAAATGAACATCGGCTTTTTCAAAGGATATTTTCCCTATAAATGATTTATCCGCCTTCTCTGGATTCAATTATTTTAATTACTCGTTGCTCGTTACGACTTTAATTGCATATATTCGATATAAATTCTATATATCAACTGTTCGCGGTAAAGCCTCAGGCTACCTGCACGTGTGCGCTCAGGCTGTTCGTTCGGCGTCACAGCGCTCAAATAAACTTCTGTTTTCTCATCTGTAGTGAGGTACATCATTCATTTTAATTTTATAAACTATGTTAGCTACCTTTTGTATGCGGTACTCTATCACCTAAATTCAACCAAACGTCGACTATACAGCGAACACATTACTCACATTAAAATCTTCAAGTTTTATGCGATAGATTGCTTACACATTAAGTATAGAAACAAAATATCGATAAAATAGACACTTTACCTGTGAGACACGAAAAAAAATCAATTTTTGTGCAAATTATTTTCCTCATAATGGAGGGAGAAGCATTGTTTAGTGACGACAAAGCAGCAAACGAAAAGAAGTGGTTTTGAATTTGTTGTTTAATCAAAATTAACTCTATGACTCTATGTACCTTTTCTTTCCATATATACACGATATTTTGAATAGCATGAAATTCTGACAAGTTTATTTCATTATGAATTGCTATGAGACACTGAGCGGCTTGGCTGTGACACAGATTAGGCGCCTTGGATCGCTCTCCGATTCGCGTAGGCTCGCATGTCAGTCTGCTCACGTACTATATGCTGTAAGTCCGAGTTGTTTGCTTAAGGTGGTCAATAAAACCGGGGCCACCTCAGTATTTTACGTCCGGCACTATGCACGACCTGGCAACACCGTAGGAAGTGTCTGAAAGTAGTGATCTCTCTTTCTCCAGCAACTGAAGTACTGTGTGAGCTCTTCGTCTAATGACAAACATCCCGCCATGTTGGCAGAAGCCGTTAATTCGGATTGTTGTCCAGACTTAATTTTTGCCCCTGAAATAATTTCTCACCCGTGGATAAATAACATCAACATCCCTGAACTTCATGCACATCACAGAGCCATTATATCCCAATCGCTCGTAGTGAAAGTGTTAAAGAAATTGCATCACGATGTCTCTTCTGACCTACAAAGTAACATAATTAGTAGTCTCCATTCAAGGCCAATTCAGAAGCCTACAATTAGAATGGGAACTCGAAGTTGCAGAACAAAAAAAAAATCAATGTCACTGGAATAATTTGTTCTTAGTCCAATCAGCCACATTATGAAAATTTGCATTCCCGGGAGAGTTACAGGAAACGAAACCGTTCCTCTCGTACTTTTTTTTATTTCTAATGCGCTCGAGTTACATTTTTCTTTTTTATTTGATTTACAATTTTATTTATTTTTGGTGGGGCTTTCCTGCCGCCCCTTCAAACCGTGCTATCAGACACCATATCGAAAGTAACAAAACAGAAATTTCTGAAAGCCGAAAGGCCCTTTTGCGGAAAACATAACAGAAATACAATAGAAATATACCAATGGAGAAACTTCCACTCCCACAAATGGAAAATAACCCAAATCCTTTAAGTAGGAATTCCATTTCAGTATAAAGTAAAACAAATATATTTCCATTAGTGGAATCATAAGTAAAAAACAAAGCAATGGAAAGAAAGGAAGATTTACTAAAGAATGGTCATTACTGAAAAAAAAAGAGGGGTACACCTTCTTTGTAGTATTCTACAAGTAACAAAAAGAAGGAAACAAAAGCGACCTACTCCTTCGGAGAGAGCTCATAGCTTAAACCATTGGCAGAGGGCCGGCCGCGGTGGCCGAGGGGACTGAGGCGCTCAAGTCACGGCCTGCACGGCCACTATGATCGGGGGGTTCGAATCCCCCCTCGGGAATGGATATTTGTGCCGTCCTTAGTCTTAGCTAGTTCATAAGTAGTTTGTAAGTTTAGGGACTGATGACCCCGTAGTTAAGTCCCATAAGCTCTACAAACATTTGAAACAATGGCGGAGGATGCGCTGAGTTAGCTCTCGGCTGTAGGCGGACGCAGCAGCTACGGTGGTATAAGGCGGCTCACTAGTGTTACCTGCCGCTGCAGGCCTCAGTGCGCGAGTGCATAGCCAGAATGTCCTGTGGGGTCTTTCCACGCACGTTGTGTGCGGATGAATGTAAGCCCGTTTGTTCTCTTGTGGTGCAGATTACGTCGTCTGGTGACTACAAGTGAACGTCTGCTTCTGCAGAAAGACCTTTCAAAACTGACGGCTACAAGGTGCAGGGTCGTGTTTACTTGTCTGTTCGGGGCATGGCTGGCGTTGCGGGCACTGGGCCTAAATTCACTGCCGGAAAAAAAAACTAGTAGGCCTAAGAAGACGTCGGTTTCGATCAGATACAAGGAAGGAAGCTTGGAGTTTAACGTCCCGTCGACAGCGTGGTCATTAGAGACGGAGCTTACACTCTGAAGGTTTGGGTAAGGATGTGGAAGGAAATCGGCCGTACACTTTCAAAGGAACCATCCCGGCATTTGCCTAGAGTGATTTAGGGAAATCACGGAAAACCTAAATCTGGATGGCCGGTGGTGGATTTGAACCACCATCCTTCCGATCAGATACAAGGCCTCACAACAGGCCGTGCTACGTCACACTGACCAGGCCGCAGCCTAACTGGCTGTCCGCTACGAGGCAGTGGGCGTGCCCCAGTGGCCAGCCATTCAGCTGGCGGCCGCAGCCTGGTCAGTGAGACGTAGGACGGGTTCAAATGTTTGCAGAGCTTAACTGCTGGGTCAGGGATCGAGACGTGGATGCACGATCCGTTACAGCCATGCGGATAAGATGCCTGTCATACCGACTGCTCCCCGTCGGGGGTTCAAATCCCCCTTCGGGGGTGGATGTTTGTGCTGTCTTTAGTATAAGGAGTTCATAAGTAGATTTTAAGTTTAGGGACTGATGACCTCGCAGTTAAGTCCCTTAAACTTTAAAAATATTTGAACCTTTGAACATCTCGACTGCTAGTGATACGAGGCCGTTGGGATCCAGCACGGCGTTCCGTATTGCCCACCTGAACCCACCGATTCCATATTCTGCTAAAAGTCATTGGATCGTGACCAACGCGAGCAGCAATGTCGCGATACGATAAACCGCAATCGCGATAGGCTACAATCCGACTTTTTTAACACCGAGCGAGATGGCTTTTTTTTTTTTTTTTTTTTTTTTTTTTTTTTTTTTTTTTTTTTTTTTTGCCAGAAGATCCCTTGCGGGACTGTTCGGCCGTCTTATTGTTAAGTCTTTTTAGTTGACGCCGTGTGGGCGACTTACGTGCCAATGATGATGAGATGATGATGATTAGGACAACACATAACACCCAGGCCCTGCCGGAAATCGAACACGGGCCTCCTGCGTGGTAGTCAGCGACGCTACCGCTGAGCTACGGAGGCGGACGCCGAGCGATGTGGCGCAGTGGTAACACACTGGAATCGCATTCGGAAGGATGGTGGTTCAAATCCACCTCCTAAACTTACAAACTACTTATGATCTAACTTATACTAATGACAGCACAAACATCCATGCTCGAGGGGGAAACCCACGAGGGGGAACGGCCTCGCACAACGTAGCATAGCGCCTCAATGCTCTCGGCCGCTCCGCCACGGCCGTTGCACGGGATGTTGTGAGGCCTTGTCTGTTGGTGGTGTTGTTTCAATAAGATGACAGCAGATGCCACGTGGGAAATAATAGGAGTATTTTCAATGGTTTCCACGTTGTAAGCCAACAGATAGCGTAGCGGCCACAGCTCCTCTTGTGTGCACCCTGTAATAGGGAATGTTTACAGCCGTAAGGCTCCGCGTGCTCCGTGTGAAGCAAACAGGCGCCATGACACGGAGACGAACTCATGCTTACTACAAGCAACTAAACGTGTTGGAAAGTTGTGACCTTCCGAGCGACGTACGACGTAGCCCTGTCGAGCGCTGTGTTGTAGAGTGCATTCGTCCCAGACAGACTGCCCCACCCAGGCCTTATGGACTGGAGTGCGATAAGCTACAACCCTTGTTCACATCTACCAAGGCCGGAGCAGGCCGAACTGCTGCCCCGTGCGAGAAGCAAAATTGTCGCCCCTCACATTGAAAAGCCTTCTTAATGTTAAAACCAGTTATTTTTATGGCAGTCTGCTTCACGTGTTTGTATAACAAAAAATAAGTTAGACGATTATATAAAAGACATGTAATATATATGTAGGCCTAATATACAAAGCTGGACACGCTTTTACCCAATATCTCGGCAGTTCTTCACGGAAATATTACACTCATTGCCATTAAAATCGCTACACCACGAAGATGACTTGCTACAGACGCGAAATTTAATCGACAGGAAGACGATGCTGTCATATGCAAATTATTACTTTTTCAGACCATTCACACAAGTTTGGCGCAGGTGGCGACACCTAAAACATGCTGACATGACGAAAGTTTCCAACAGATTTCTCATACACAAACAACAGTTGACCGGCGTTGCCTGGTGAAACGTTGTTGTTATGCCTCGTGTAAGGGGGAGAAATGCGTACCATCACGTTTCCGACTTTGATAAAGGTCGGAAGGAAAGGAAGCTTGGAGTTTAACGTCCCGTCGACAGCGTGGTCATTAGATACGGAGCTTACCCTCGGAGTATTTGGATAAGGATGTGGAAGGAAATCGGCCGTGCCCTTTCAAAGGAACCATTCAGGCATTTGCCTAGAGTGATTTAGGGAAATCACGGAAAACCTAAATCTGTATGGCCGGAGGTGGATTTGAACCACCATCCTTCCGAATGCGATTCCAGTGTGTTACCACTGCGCCACCTCGCTCGGCGTCCGCCTCCGTAGCTCAGCGGTAGCGTCGCTGACTGCCACGCAGGAGGCCCGGGTTCGATTTCCGGCAGGGGCCTGGGTGTTGTGTGTTGTCCTAATCATCATCATCTCATCATCATTGGCACGTAAGTCGCCCACACGGCGTCAACTAAAAAGACTTACAATAAGACGGCCGAACAATCCCGCAAGGGATCTTCCGGCCAAAAAAAAAAAAACAAAAAAGGCACCTCGCTCGGTGTTAAAAAAGTCGGATTGTAGCCTATCGCGATTGCGGTTATCGTATCGCGACATTGCTGCTCGCGTTGGTCACGATCCAATGACTTTTATCAGAATATGGAATCGGTGGGTTCAGGAGGGCAATACGGAACGCCGTGCTGGATCCCAACGGCCTCGTATCACTAGCAGTCGAGATGTTCAAAGGTTCAAATATTTGTAAAGTTTAAGGGACTTAACTGCGAGGTCATCAGTCCCTAAACTTAAAATCTACTTATGAACTCCTTATACTAAAGACAGCACAAACATCCACCCCCGAAGGGGGATTTGAACCCCCGACGGGGAGCAGTCGATATGACAGGCATCTTATCCGCATGGCTGTAACGGACCGTGCATCCACGTCTCGATCCCTGAGTCAACAGATGGGGACGTTTGAAATAAAACAACCATCTGCACGAACAGTTCGACGACGTTTGCAGCAGCATGGACTATCAGCTCGAAGAGCATGGCTGCGGTTAGCCTTGACGCTGTATCACAGATGCGATGGTGTACGCAACGACGAACCTGGGTGCACGAATGACAAAACGTCATTTTTTCGGATAACTCCAAGTTCTGTTTACAGCATCACGGTCGCATCCGTGTTTGGCGACATCGCGGTGAACTCACATTGGAAGCGTGTTTTCGTCGTCGCCATTGTGGCTTATCACCCGGCGTGATGGTATGGGGTGCCATTGGTTACACGTCTTGTTCACCTTTTGTTCGTATCGACGGCACTTTGAACAGTAGCCGTTACATTTCAGATGTGTTACGACCCGTGGCTCTACCCTTCATTCGATCCCTGCGAAACCCTACATTTCAGCAGGAAATGTTGCAGGTCCTGTACGTTCCTTTCTGGATACGGAAAATGTTCGACTGCTGCCCTGGCCAGAATATTGTCCAGATCTCTAACCAACTAAAAACGTCAAAATTACTTTGTGTAGGTTGTTGATTTGAAAAACAGAAAGCAACATTTTAATTTATAAAATTTATTGCTAATGACAATTCCAAAATTCAACATTTTAAATTTTTTCCCATATATTACTCTCAGAGTCTTACAAGTCTAATTGTACTGAACTCTTCCCTAATACAGCTTCTTAATAGGGAGTTACAACAAATTATGACGACCCTCTTTTTCCAAGATTAAGATAAACAATGAAACTGCGGTTTACTGGTCTTGACTCCATGGCCCAACTGCCAATACCAATGTTTGTTTCTTTTTTTCATTCGTAAAAACCGCAACAGTGGCTATAATGTTTGTTTTGAAATACCTGACAATAACATTAAAGTACATGGACTTTAGTTACCTTACTGTCCTTCGAAATAGTGTTCAAAAGCCTCGTCACGTTTCGTCGTATGTTGGAATGTCGTCAAATTTCTTTCCTTTCAAAGCGAGCTTGAGTCGAGGAAATACGAAGAAGTCTGGAGGGTTGAGATCCGGCGAGTACGGTGGATGTTCAGGTTTTGATCGCCCACACACAGCCAATATCGTCAAACATTTCCTGGCAGAGGAAAGTAGTGATGAATCCACAATACTCGTCGGACCTCAATTTTCCAGACTTCTTCCTATTTCCTCGACTAAAACTCGCTTTGAAGGGAAAGAGATTTGACGAATTTCCTCACATCGAACGAAACGTGAGTTTTAAACGCCAAAGGAAGACTTCGTGCAAACTTTCCAGGACATGAATCGCAGAGCTCAACGTGTAACAGCCCAGTGGTATTCCTGCACTATTAAAGAACTCGAAATCCTCACATGCACTGCACAATACATTTACTCATTGATGTGCTTTATAAGAAAAGATAATACAATTTTTAAACCTAATAGAGCATATCATAGTTATGATACCAGAAGGAAACATGATATCCACTATGAACAGGCAAACCTAACAATGATACAGAAAGGAGTCCATTTCAGTGGCTGTAAAATTTTTAATGCACTCCCCTCAAGTATTAAATGTGTGGTAGAAGATGAGACCATGTTTAAAAAAACTTGAGGAAGTACCTATTGCAAGGAACATTTTACTCAATAGATGAGTTTCTTAAGTACAATACCTAGTATTTTCATGTAGGTCTAATGTTAACTGTAAATACATGAACAGATCAATAGTTGTAATCCTTATTATTTTTATTGTAAACCCATGTTCTATTATACTTACTTACTGTAACTATTATTGGCTTGTAATTTTGTTTATCGGTGATTTTTTCTTGTAGTAGAATCTAGTAATTGTATAATGTAAGAAGAAAAGATTTTGTTTGATTTATGTGTTGTCATAAACTGTAAAAAAATAAACTGTAAAATTGACACGTTCCATATCCTGTGATTTAGTCACAACATGGATCACCGGAACAAGAAATAAATAAATAAATAAATAAACAGTACACTCACACTTACACAAAACAAAGTTATGCGCGCGTTATGCACTTCGAAACACCACTGTAATGCTAATACACCTGTGACAGGATTTTAATTTTAACCGTGTTGTGTGTCTAACGGACAAGGAATCGTTTTTCAACTTCGTCTCTAAAGATTTTTCGTTTTGAGAGGGATTGTGTTTCCAATAATTATGTCAGGTTTCAGTATAAACTGTAAGTTAAATGAACTGTAACTGGTTTTGGGAAATAAATATATTGTAAGAAAAATGGAATTTCAGATTAAGTGAATTTAGGCCTACATTAATTATCTTCAAGGCAAAAGGAAAAGAAACATTGATGGCAGCAAAACTTGAACAATTACTAATGCATACGGCACTGTGGTGCAGTCAGTAATATGTTTAATTTTGGAACCACTACAAAAATAGGCCTATATGACTGTTACTGGTTAATAAAACAAACAAGCTAATGGACTGCACTCTTGAACACTTCTGACTACAGTATGTTCAAATCAATCACAATAAGAAACTGACCAACTAGCACCAATAGAAAATCTGATACTTTGAATATTTAGTAATCTTATTATTGTTTTAAGCAATGGGTATAGTAATAATATTGAAAATAATTGCACTGTCATTACTTTAACTTACCTTGCAGTTTCTTTACTAAACTGAGAATAATGCTTTTCAACAGTTTGGTATTTCTAAAAGATATTTGACAAGTAGTTTGATTTTGGACTTTATAGACAAAAAAGGAAACTATTTATCCTTGAAATTTCATGGATGACCTGATTCTAGCTACACTTTTGATAATGCAAATAGATTTGTTTGCTGATTAAAACTTTAGAAAATGTAACTTTCAAGAAAATAGTTAATATTAAACTATCAGTTAGTTTTGTCTATCTGAACACTATTCAAATAATTGGTACTTGGTTACTCTACTGATAACATTTAACACTAGTACTATTCTGCTAACTCACACACACCCTGCATTAAAAGTTCTTGCAAATAATAATATTTATTCTCAGGATTATCGGAATTTGCATCATCAGGAAAGGAACCTACTTTGTAGTATGACTTGGGAAAAATCACGGTTTGCACAATGTTTTTTGATGGAGCAATCTATTGTGCAACTTTAAACAAACTGCTGGTTCATGCCTGAATACAAAACTAAAGATACATCACTTTCAGTACTGATTAGGTGATTTAGTGGCCACAATATGCTTCCAGAAACATTTCAGTAGTTGGTGTGGCTTCCTCTTCGTGGCGAAGTTAGAACACAACAAGCCCACATGACAAAACCACATTACTTCGGAGACTATGAACTTGCATCCGAGGCTATTGGGAACTTGCAGTTAATTAATTTAGCCTCCAATTCCACAGCTTCTTCTTAGTCTCCAATACGTTTGCCACAAAAGCCAGTATTGCCACTCGGTAGTTGGCCGCTTCTGTAGTTCATACTCGACTGCTCACGGCTACCACTGAACTACGACTCCAACAAAATTGCATGTTAACACCTTTCCAGAAGCATCTCCCGCCAACCAGCCACCTTTTACCTTGCACTGGCCACCTTTCCGTTCCTAGGTACTGCACTCCAACTTTTAACAACAGTTACTAAATTTGCCTTAACATGAACCGGCACACATTATTCCATATTTTATACAGAACAATTTATATAATAACAACTGCAGTATGTTTAAACAGAAAATAAATATTGTCACAGAAGAATATTTTTTTACGTTTCTATCAGAACACTTACTTCTACTTATTCAAGAATTATACGAGGCGCGTCCAGAAAGTAAGTTCCGTTTGGTAATAAAATGAAATTGTACACAGATACAGAAGAAATTTTTATTGCACAAAATTCTATAACTCTTAAACTACTTTTCCACATAACTACCGAAATTTTACAGGCATTTGTCATAGCGAGGTACAAGTTTTTGCATGCACCGTTCACAGAAGGTTGCCGCCTGTGTATTCAACCATGTGGTAACAGCTCTTTATCACCGTTGAAGTGTTGACCACCAAGGACAGATTGTAGGTGTAAGAAGAGATGAAAGTCGTTAGGAGAGAGGTCCAAGCTGTATGGAGGATGATCTAATAGGTCCCATTGAAGTTTACGTATGAATTGTTTGGTCACATTCGGCGTGTGAGGTGAGGCATTATCGTGAAGAAAAAAAAAATCTCTTGACAGTAATCCTCGTCTTACACCTAAAATCTGTCCTTGGTGGACAACACTTCAATGATGATGACGAGCTGAAAGAACATGTTACCACATGGTTGAATACACAGGCGGCAACATTCTATGAAAAAGGCACACAAAAAACCTTGTGCCATGCTATGACAATTGCCTACAAATTTTCGGAAGCTATGTAGAAAAGTAGTTTAACAGTTGTAGATTTTTGTACAATCAATATTTTTTCTAGAATGAAACTTCACTCTGTAGCGGAGTGTGCGCTGATATGAAACTTCCTGGCAGATTAAAATTGTGTGCCAGAACCGGGAATCGAACCTGGGACCTTTGCCTTTCGCGGGCAAGCGCACTACCGACTGTGCTGGAAACATCCCTTAAGCTGCGGCTAAGCCATGTCTCCACCATATCCTTTCTTCCAGGAGTGCTAGTCTTGCATGGTTCGCAGGAGAGCTTCTGTGAAGTTTGGAAAGTAGGACGCGAGGTACTGGCGGAAGTAAAGTTGTGAGGCGGCATCGTGAGTCGTGTCGGGATAGCACAGTCGGTAGTGCGCTTGCCCGCGAAAGGCAAAGGTCCCAGGTTCGAGTCCCGGTTCCGGCACACAATTTTAATCTGCCAGGAAGTTTCAATATTTTTTTCTGTATCTGTACCCGTTCGTTTTATATAACCAAACGGAACTTAATTTGTGGACATACCTCGTAAATACAGTCATCAGTCATTACAATACAATTAACAATCGATATATATCAAATCATTAAAATAAGTAATTTAGTAACAATTGCATAAAACAATAACAAACAATGGATGATCAAGGAAAGGAGTATGCTATAGTGTTACAAGCGGTGCATAGTTATGGGAGGTGACTATTTCGAAGTCCAGTAAGGTAACTAGTTGATAGTTAATCTACGTTATTTTTACAGGACTTTATTGTCAGCGGTTATGAGAATACTTTCTGGCCGGCTGCGAAAATTAATAAAGTTTGGATAAGATTCGAGACACAAGAATGATACGAAATACACCCTACAAATTTACTTGGTAATTAACATTAATCTCTTGAAATAATGAAATAAATACTCAAAAATATTTGCATAATTATTATTACTCTGCTACTCAAACTATTTAATTTATTACAAGAATTCCTATTACCTATATTTTATATGTTGTTCTAGCCATGGTGGTGTGGCCGAGAGCTGTAAGGCGCCTTGCTGCGGACCACACGGTTGCTGACCGTCGGAGATTCGAGTCCTCCCTCAGGCTTTCTGTGTGTGTGTGTGTGTGTGTGTGTGTGTGTGTGTGTGTGTGTTGTTCTTAGCATAAGTTATTTTAAGTAGTTTAAGCCTAACTGCAGCAGTTAAGTCCCTTAGATTTACAAACATTTGACTTTGCATTTCTATTGTTCTAGAATATCTGTATCCTCGGGAGACTTGTGTGAACGTCGGGTGTTTACTTGTTAGTAGCTCATACGTTAGTTGTTCATGCAGTATTAGACTGATGTCAGTAATGACTGCTAGAAAGGGTCATGATCAAGTATTCTAACTCTGGAGCTCCATATTAATTATTTGGCTCATACAGGAAGGCAGGGAAACTAGGATTTTGGAATGTTATCGTGGGCAATGCCCATACTACCTCATGCTTCTTCCTATTCTTCATCCTTTGGTTGCCGGCCGCGGCGGCAGAGGGGACTGAGGCGCTCCAGTCACGGTCTGCACGCCCACTACGGTCGGGGGTTCGAATCCCCCCTCGGGCATGGGTATTTGTGCCGTCCTTAGTATAAGGTAGTTGATAAGTAGTTTGTAAGTTTAGGGACTGATGACCCCGCAGTTAAGTCCCATAAGCTTAACAAACATTTGAACATTTTTTTGAATACTTTGGCTCGGCCTGTCCATCGGGCACTGCGGCCCTGCTGCTGCCTGCGTCTGCTGTGCCGCCCCACGTTTGGCACGTGCCCTGCCTCTGCTGTTTGTGGAGGGAATGCTAACCAGTGCTCGCTACGTGCACGATGTTGCTTTGCCCTCATTGTAACAGAGAGGTGGTTTAAGAGGACAGCGCTCGCCCACACACTGCATGTGAAGCTCAGCGCGCTCTGCCAGACGTGCAGGAACTACCCTGGCTCAGCGTGCTCTGCCAGAACTACCCTGGCCAGCACCTTCTCCGGACTTGCCTCCAATCGAGCACCTTTCGGAAAATAGTAGGTCGTTGTAATGTATATGGCCTGGAAAGTCTCGTTTGTCTGAATTAATGAAACGTTCGATACCACATTTGGTCGTGGTATTGTAACCTAATATTCCATATTTATAATATACGAGCTTAAACCCGCGGCTCCACTCGCGTGTTGGTTGATTATGATAGATAAGCTATCTTTCAGTAGTGTGCTATGAGAGTGAATAGTAAGTAGTGTAGATCAAATCACACGTAAAAATGCACTCGTTTCGAAGAGCCCAATCACGAAATTCAACAATAATTATTGTAATAGATTAATGAAATTCAGCAACCAGTTGCTTGTGGTTATCTATTTTTTGTAACTTTTACGACCGGTTTCGGGTGCTTGAGTGCCCTTCTTCTGGTCTCTCTACAGACAAACAAGGGCATTGGTATACAATAAGGCTATAGAATGTATAAAAGTCGATTACAGAAATTTGAAGCAGTTTCAAAACAAATAGATTGTAATAAAGATAAGTTCATATAATGGGTTAAAATTAACACTTACATTTTTGTACTTGTAAGTGTTAATTTTATCCCATTATATGAACTTATCTTTATTACAATCTATTTGTTTTGAAACTGCTTCAAATTTCTGTAATCGACTTTTATACATTCTCTAGCCTTATTGTATGCACTGTTTGTCTGTATAGAGACCAGAATAAGGGCACTCAAGCGCCCGAAACCGGTCGTTAAAGTTAAAAAAATAAATAACAACAAGCAACTGGTTGCTGCATTTCATTAATCTATAATCTGAACAGTTGCTGAATGGATAAAATACTTCAATTATTGTAATAATATCACAGATCGATCACTTGATGTTAATGCGCGAAACGTCAAATAGTTTTTTTTAAGAGATGTATTAAAATAAATTTCGTTTTTACTGTTTTATTTATTTATTCTTATATTTCCTGATTCGTATGCTTATCCTTACAGAGAAAGAGCTGAAGACATTGTAGCAAGCATAGACCAAAGATATGGTTTATAGCATTACGTTTCGTTGTATGTAACCTCCTTGCTATAGAGTCGCAAACGTCATCGCTGCCCTTCAGTCCGAATTTTTTTAATAATTTATCTTCCACCCCGTTATAGCTATCGGCATGAAACTGCTATGGTGTAGAACGGGAGACTTCGGACAACGATTACACACACACCATTCGTTTGCGTTCTGTAGGTTTCGCTGCAGAGCGAAATATTAACACACACACACACACACGTAGAATTTTATATACACCGATAACTTTCCATCCCAATATACTCCACCCTTTTATCATTACCAACCCTCAAACAACAATGCAACCAATAAAACCATTTTCAAGGAGTAAATATAATTTTCAAAGAGTAATTATTGTTTCGCATTTCGCGTTATATTCTTCAAATTACTAAATTTCTATCAGATCGCTATAAAACTGTGCCTAAAACCTTCCTCAGGTATAAATTAGTACCTGTACAAATATTTAAGTCTTTGCGTGTTGTCGTTCGGACGTGATAAGCGTTCACCGAACATAAATTATATATATATATATATATATATATATATATATATATATATATCCGATCGCCAAAAAACCGTGCCTAAAGCCTTCCCCGGGTAAACATTAGTAACTGTACAAATTTGTAGCTCTTTATGTCTTGTGGTTCAGACGTGATAAACGTACACCGAACCGACATTCACATTTATAGATATTGATAAGCATCGTATGGCGCTTCTGGCAAGTCACATTGATTATCACTTTCATCACTAGGGTCTTCTATAAAACTAAATTGATTAATTATTAAAAGTCGTAAGCTTAATGGTGAAGAATAATGTGCTTGTTAATGAAATTGTTAACTAATAATATTTGAGGTCTTCTGTAATGTATTGACCGTAATATAATACTTTGCTGACTGTAGAATTGATTAGTTGCTTTGATTTAACAATTTCAAATAATGTAAACATATATTAATACTGCTATTTGTTATTTACTTACAATCTTTTGTATTGTTTTGTTCTGATACGAAAAACTTATTATTACATTAGTCATAATTTTGTGTATCTTACAGTAAAGCAAGATTTATTTATGTTTCATAAACAAATTATTAAATGTTGAACTTTGTAACTTCCGTGTTCTAGAAATTAGACTATGTATTAATACGCGCTAACTCAGTTAGTATTGAAGCAGTTATAAGGTTAGTTGTCAGTCAGTATGGAAGTCAGTCTTGGATCAGTTTTGAATGTATTACTTCTGTTTTGTATGCTTCAAGAATAATATAAATAAATATACTTAAAATGATACGTGTAACGTTCATGGTTCATTCCATAAGACGCCTTAAGAACCCGACGTCCTAATATAATTTTTTGATGTTTTAATGGCAGGCGAGCAATTGAAATAACATCTACCACTGAACAACCGAAGGTGAGGTATTAATAATGTGGCTTTAGTGTTGTGCATTAAAAAGCGTCACAACGTCAACTGACATGTCAACCCACATCTCTTGGAGAACTACGCGAAGAGGTCAAGCAGGCGTGGAATAACATATCCCAAGACAGCATTCGCCATATTTGTCATGGAATAAATTTAGAATCAGCACTTTAATTGCCGCCCTTGTATGTTATACCCTGTACCCTGTAAAAACAAAAGTTTTTAGAATGGCTAGGAACTGTGACTGCTGCGAACGGATGGAGGCAGAGTTGGTGACTCTTCGCTCGCAGCTTCAGGCGGCGTTGGCTTCGCTGGCTACGCTTGAGTCTGCGGTGGGTGGGCGCCGCTGTTGTGGGCCGCTCGCGGGGTTGCAGCAGACGCCCTGTGCGTCTGTTGTGCCCTCCGATCGGCCTGCGGCTGTGGCCAGCCCGCTCACTGCCCGCGAGGAGGTAGCCCCCCAATCCGTGGTGGATTGGGAGGTCCCCTCAGCGCGTGTCAGGCGGCGTACGACTTCTCGGGGGACCGAAGTGGAGGCCTCCCCGGTTAGTCTTGCCAACAGATTCGAGGCGCTGTCTGTGGCAGGGGATGTTCCTGATGCGGATGGTGTCGCTTGTCCTGTACTCGCCCCTCTGCCTTCAAGATCCGGGCACTCACAGAGGGTGGGTTTGTTGGTAGTTGGGAGCTCCAAGGTTAGGCGGGTAATGGAGCCCCTTAGGAAAATGGCTACTAGGGAGGGGAAGAATTCCAATGTGCACTCCGTGTGCATACCGGGGGGAGTCATTCCGGATGTGGAACGGCTCCTTCCGGATGCCATGAAGAGCACAGGGTGCAGCCAGCTGCAGGTGGTGGCTCATGTCGGGACCAGTGATGTGTGTCGCTTTGGATCGGAAGAGATCCTCTCTGGTTTTGAGCGGCTATCAGAAGTGGTTAAGATTGCCAGTCTTGCTTGGAAGATGAAAGCGGAGCTCACCATCTGCAGCATTGTCGACAGGACTGACTGCGGACCTTTGGTTCAGAGCCGAGTGGAAGGTCTGAATCAGAGGCTCAGACGGTTCTGCGACCGTGTGGGCTGCAGATTCCTCGACTTGCGCCAAAGGGTGGTGGGTTTTCTGGTTCCGCTAAATAGGTCAGGAGTTCACTATACTCAGGAAGCGGCTACACGGGTAGCGGGGGCTGTGTGGCGTGGACTGGGCGGTTTTTTTTAGGTTAGATGGCCTCGGTAATACACAAAATGGGTTTCAGTCTCAAAGGGGGCAGGTCAGACACGGGAAGAAAGCAGACCTAAAAACCATTGGTGTAACAGCTGTAAATTGTCGTAGCTGTGTTGGGAAAATTCCAGATCTCCAAGCGCTGATAGAAAGTACTGAGGCACAAATCGTTATAGGTTCTGAAAGCTGGCTGACG
Source organism: Locusta migratoria (assembly GCA_026315105.1). Lineage (NCBI taxonomy): Eukaryota > Metazoa > Arthropoda > Insecta > Orthoptera > Acrididae > Locusta > Locusta migratoria. Next base: position 73,103,714 of record CM048755.1, on the reverse strand, counting down.
CCTGAGATAAATTCGGCCGAAATTTTTTCAAAGGGCCAAATGGTCTTCAGAAAGGATAGAATAAATAAAACAGGGGGTGGCGTGTTTATTGCTGTTACAAACGGTTTATCCTGCAGCGAAATTGAGGCAGATACTTCCTGTGAATTGGTCTGGGTAGAGGTTATACCTGACCACCGAAATAAATTAATAATTGGATCTTTTTATCGGCCCCCTGACTCAGACGATGTGGTTGCAGAAATGTTCAAAGAAAGCTTGAATCATATTTCAAATAGGTATCCGAAGCATACTGTTATAATCGGTGGCGACTTTAATTTACCCTCGATATGTTGGCATAATTACGTATTCAAAACCGGGGGCAAATATAAAACATCGTCCGAACTAGTTCTGAATGCTTTTTCTGAAAACTACTTCGAACAGTTAGTTCATGAACCCACTAGAATAGTACGTGGTTGCGAAAATACTCTTGATCTCCTAGCAACAAATAATCCCGAGATAGTAAAGAGCATCAAAACAGATACATGGATTAGCGAACATCGAGTTGTAGTGGCGAGACTGAATATCGAAATTCCCAAATGCACCAAAAATAAACGAAAAATATATCTATTCAATAAAACAGATAAAAATTCGCTTCACGCTTTCCTGAGTGATAGTCTCCAGTCCTTCAAAACTAAAAATGCGAGTGTAGATCAGTTGTGGCTTACTTTCAAAGACATAATATCAGTAGCAATCGAAAGATTTATACCAAATAAATTAATAAAAGAGGGGGCTGACCCCCCGTGGTACACAAAACAGGTCAGATCACTGTTGCAGAAACAAAGAAAAACGCATGCAAAATTTAAATAGACACAGAATCCGCAAGACTGGCAATCTTTTACTGAAACTCGCAACCTAGCGCGGACTTCAATGCGAGAATCTTATAGTTGTTTCCACAACGAAATCCTGTCTCGTAATCTTGCAGAAAATCCAAAGAAATTCTGGTCATATGTGAAGTACACTAGCGGCAAAACACAAACAATATCTTCACTACGCGATAGCAATGGTAATACTACCGACGACAGTACTGCTAAGGCAGAATTAGTAAACACAGCTTTCCGAAATTCTTTCACCAAAGAAGACGAAGTGAACACTCCAGTATTCAATCCAAGAACAGCTGCCAGCATGCGAAACTTAGAAGTAGATGTTCCTGGAGTAGTAAAACAACTTAAGTCACTAAACAAAAATAAATCTTCCGGGCCAGATTGTATACCAATTAGATTCCTCTCAGAGTATGCTGATGCAATAGCTATGTACTTAGCTATAATTTACAACCGATCACTCAGCGAAAGATCCATACCCAAAGACTGGAAAGTTGCCCAAGTTACTCCAATATTCAAGAAAGGCAATAGGAGTGATCCCCAAAATTACAGGCCTATCTCATTGACGTCGATTTGCAGTAGGATTTTGGAACATATACTTTGTTCGAATATTATGTACTACCTCGAAGAGAACGACCTATTAACCAATAGTCAGCACGGATTCAGAAAGTATCGCTCTTGCGAAACACAGCTTGCCCTTTATTCACATGAAGTGTTAAGTGCCATCGACAAGGGATCTCAAATCGATTCCATATTTCTGGATTTCCGTAATGCTTTTGATACTGTACCCCACAAGCGGCTACTAATGAAATTGTGTGCTTATGGAATATCTCCCCAATTGTGCGATTGGATGCACGATTTCCTATCAGAAAGGACACAGTTCGTTGTGATTGACGGTAAGTCATCGAGTAAAACAGAAGTCATATCTGGCGTTCCACAGGGAAGCGTTATAGGTCCCCTACTCTTCCTCGTGTTTATAAACGATTTAGGAGAGAATCTGAATAGCTCCCTCAGATTTTTCGCGGATGATGCTGTCGTTTATCGGTTAGTGAAGTCAACAGAGGATCAAAAGCAACTGAAAAGCGATTTAGACAGAATTTCTGCATGGTGCGAAAATTGGCAATTGACACTAAATAAAGAGAAGTGTGAAGTAATACACATGACCACTAAAAGAAATCCGCTGAACTTCAATTACGCGATAAATCAGTCAAACCTTAAGGTCGTAAATTCTACCAAATACCTAGGAGTTACAATTACGAACAACTTTGACTGGAGAGAACACATAGAACATATTCTGGGGAAGGCGAACCAAAGGTTACGTTTCATTGGCAGAACGCTTAGAAGATGCATCAGCTCCACCAAAGAGACTGCCTACATCACACTTGTGCGTCCTCTCTTGGAGTACTGTTGCCCCTTGTGGGACCCTCACCAGGTGAGACTGACGGAAGATATTGAGAGGGTTCAGAGAAGGGCAGCTCGTTTTGTTTTATCACGTTACGGGGGGGAAAGCGTCACGGAAATGTTGCACGGATTGGGGTGGAAATCATTGAAAGAAAGACGTTATTCATTGCGGCGTGATCTGTTTGCGAAGTTTCAATCACCGACTTTTAGTTCTGAATGTGAAAATATTTTGCTAGCACCCACCTACTTAGGGAGACATGACCATCCCAATAAAATAAGAGAAATCAGATCAAAAACGGAACGATTTAGGTGTTCTTTCTTCCCGTGCGCTATTAGAGAATGGAACGGTAGAGAAAAGTTATGAAAGTGGTTAATGAACCTTCTGCCAGGCACTTAAATGTGATTTGCAGAGTAACTATGTAGATGTAGATGTACTGATATAGTTGTTTCAGCATGTATCTGTACCTCAGTACCGCTTGAGCTGTACTGCAATCATTTCCCGTTCTCCATGACGGTGAGTGAGGGCGAACTAATTTTTGTTTCCGGCTGTGTATCATTCGTCCCTCCCGTACTAGGAAGGAGAGGGCCCAGCTAATGTCGACGTCAGCAGACAGAGTGGGCAGGATGCTGAGGTCCACGTCTTCACTGTTGGTGTTTTCCACCGAAGACTTGTTGTGGAGGAGGAGCCCTGTAGGCAGCACCTGGTCATGATGGAGTGAGCAGGGTTGCCAACGAGGTCATGATAAAAACCACCGAAGTGACCGTAAAATCCCACCAAAAACCACCGAACTTCCCGAAGCTCCCATGCAAAAAGACCACTGTCTATTCGTTTGTTCTTGACCGATTGATTTGAAATTTGGACGCAACTATGTATTTTAAAGGAGGAGTTTTTATGTACCTAACATATCTGTATACACACTAGACGGAAATACAAAAAAAATATTGTTTATTCAAAAGCACTTCAGTAAACATGTTATATATAAAAACAAATAATAATTACTTTGAGCCATTGCAATGCTTGTCGGGTACAGACAGCAAATTGTGAAATATTTGAACTTGAAAACAGAAAGTAATCCAGTCTGGAAAGGAGGTCAGCGTCATTCATTCTGTTGTCTTTATTTGATATCAGAAGATCTAGATTTCAGCTATATTCCATTGTAATCACATATGAGAAAAAAGAAAGTTAACAATGAAAGTACAGTCACATATTAAGTGTCTGCAATGTTCAGTCATTTCCACAACAAGAAAAATCTGATAAAGTGATGTAGCAACAAATACATACCATTAACACAATGTCAGTGTGTGATGCAAGTACAACACTTCCTCTCTATGAAGATTGGAGAAGTCTACACAGAACTAACAGCCTACAACAATGAGCAATGAGTCATACCATTGATAATATCTTCGAACTCTTAAGAATTTTACATTTTATCCAATAATGTGATACATTACCTAGTCATTTATCTATCCATATTCGTTAATAATTTCAAATTAGAAAAACGATTTCATTAAAATCCACCAACTTTCCCAGCTCCCACTGACTCAGATTTTTTTCCCACCGTCGGCTTTAAAAAACCAGCAGAATCGGTGGGAAACCACTGACGTTGGCAACCCTGGGAGTGAGCACCTATTGCTCTAGGTGTGTTGGAGATCTGCTACATGCATTAAAAGAAGGATGTAAGTCACTGTGAAATGAAATCTCCCCGCAGTGGGGCTGCAGCTCATTAACGTTAACGACACACCAGGCTCATGATTAGAGTTGCCTCTGCCATGGCGTCTGCTAGCAGTTAGGAACTTCTGGAATATATCGACATTCAACAGGGCATTGCAGAGAAAATTGGTGATGTTCGGCCTGCCGAGAAGGAGACTGAGATAAGGACGGTTTCATTACATAACGTAAGAATCGAATAAGATGTCCATCTAACTGTTCCGCTGGGGTAGACTCAGCTTGTGGGGTAGATCTGCACAAGGTCAAAAAGCGGGTAATCTGTCTCTAAGGGGTTGTAGTGAATCAGCTAGGACAGCTGCGTTTTACTCATTGAAAAGAACCATTCCGCTCGGTCATTACAAGCTGGATAGAATAGTGGCGTATGTAGAAGTTCAATGTCGTTGTTCCATAAAAAAACTCTGATATTGCGAATTGGCGTCCCTTTATCGGTAACAATCGTCTCGGGCAATACTTCGATGCCTAAGATGTGGGTGAGCACTTGTATAGTCTGACCTGCGGAAGTATTGGACATCTGAAAGATGTGCCTGAACTGGCGTCGACAAGGATGATCCACGTGTGTAGAAGAAATGACGTTCTAAAATCGATGTGGGGACGGTACCAAGGGGTTGAGATATCGGAACAAGAAAGGAACTTGCGATGCGAAGCTGCCTTCTTACTCTGACAGGATTGATTTGATTTGATTTGATTTTTTTCAGGGAAGCCAAAACAGTGTTGGTCCAACCCGCCACTGCCCGCACCCAAACTAAGTTTATTGTGCGGTATCGCTCCCTGTATGTCTAGTAAAGCCAACCAATGCCCTTGAACAGTGCAAGGAGTCCCTTTACCAGTTCTTTATTAGACACAATTTCTTCGGGTCTGGTTGTCCCAAATGTTCTGTGCCTTTTACTCTCCAATGCAATGCATTCGAAGATCAGATGTGATGCAGTTTCATCACCGTCATCAGAGATCCTACATTTATGGTCCTCTTCTGTTATTCCCATTGTATGTAGGTGTTTCTTGAAATTCCCATGGCCTGTCAGCAATCCAACCATGAGTCTAATCTCTCTCCTGTTCAGACCCGGGATTGCAGAGCTTCTTTTAAAACATGGCTTTGGCATCATTACCTTGCCATGTTTTTGTTGATGGACTTTGGTCCAATATTCTACGTGCTGTCTTCTGAGCCACTTACGTAGCTCCAATTTGATCATCGTCTTGGTGATTGTCAGTACAGGTTCCGGTCCAATAAATGGAGTCTCTACCCCATCCTGGCTAATCTGTCGGCATGTTCGTTGCCACTGATCCCAGAGTGACCAGGGACCCACAATAGGTTTACTCTATTGCTTTCCCCTAGCTCCACTAGAACCCTGTGACATTCTGCAACAATTTTAGACCTAGTTGCAGGAGCTGCCAGTGATCTCAGGGCTGCCTGGCTGTCTGAATAGATATAGATGCTACAATCTTTGTAGCACCTACGCAAATTCTCCTCCACACACGCCCTGATGGCAGTGATTTCCGCCTGGAATACTGAGGACAGTTTTCCTAGAGAGATGACTCTGACAGGAAGTGACCATTGTGGTGATGTCTCCATTCTTCACCAATAGACATGTTAATGGCCCAGTCTCCTATTGAGTACTCGCGGAAGCACTCGTCAGGATCTTCATCGAATGCTAAATCCTGTACAAGTCGTAAGCTGGAAAGTAAATCGACATCAAGCGGAAGGAATTGAACGAATGGAGTGGCCAGCTATTCGACGGCTTTAAATCTGATTGAGCATGTCTGGGATGCACTTGGCAGACGCATTGCAGCCCGGCTAGCACCTTGTGGCGCATTTGTTTTTTACTGGACATAAATTAACGCCGCATTTTTCTATACATCACCTGTTGCAGATGTTCAGTGGTAGAATGCTCGTAGATCTCGTTTCTCGCCTGTCATTAACACATTACAAAATAATAATACGTCGGGTTCTTAGGAGTCTTGTGGAAACTACAAATATGACACGTTTCATTTTATACGCATATTTATTTATCCATTTCAAGACTGACTGACAACAATGCTAACTACTCCATTAGTAACTTCATACTTCATACTACTCCAGACTACTACAGACTCCTACTTCATTCTCCATACTGCTTTAGACTGACTCAGTTCCCCCAATTCGCGCGTATAAATACACGCTAGTATTTCTAGAACCTTCTAGAACACGGAAGTACCACATTTAAATATTTAACAATTTGCTCAATAAACATTAATGACTCCTGCTTTACGCAAAGATACATAAAAGTATAACAGATGTAATAATAATTTTTTACATCAAAATAAACAATAGAAAAGATCATAAGTAAACAACAATTAACGCAGTGTTAATATATGTTTCCATTATTGTTCGACATTAAGCTTCAATAATTTATTAATTTAGTTTGTTAGAAAACCCTAGTAATGCAAATTATAATGAGACTTGACAGAAGCGCCATAAGATGCTTATATGTAATATAAACATAGAATATTAGGCTACAATACTACAACCAATTATGGTATTGAATACTTCAGTTATTTAAACAAACGGAACCCTCCTGGCTAAATATATTACAACCTCCAACAACAGTTGCAGATTTTTCAAAGATTGAAGTCGTGGAAGAATGACCATATATCCCTGAAGAGCTGATTGATACCCTCATACTGTCCATGCCACACTGGTGTACAATTGTACTGGCCATTCAAGGTGATCACATACCATATTAGAGGGCAACAAGAATGACTTTTTCACTATTATGGCAGCAGCATGGTGCATCGCTCTAAAAAAACGCCATGTAAACCTTAAGTAAAGAGTTGAGACAGCAAAATATCGTACCGTATCACACACAAATTACAATTGTAAACAATATCTGAATAAAATACGTTAGGCCTACCATATGTACATTGTGTATGGTATTTCATCTGATCCTCTATTTGTTCTGAGCAGTGTATGTCTGGGCAGGTCTGACGGAAACGGAGAAAGTACAACCGCTAGTCTTACTGTGCACATACAGTGGGAGGACTGATTCACAGTCGGCTAGAATGACACCATAACGGTTAGTCACTCAACAGTTCAACGCTTATTTTTTTTCAATTAAGATCGGCACCGAAAAAGACTATGGGCCTACTGCAAAACTTGTTTCAGATCCTGACATAACAATACCTTCGACAGTCGTTGCTGCACCGCCAAAAACATCACCCCTTGCCTTAGAGAGTCGGGCGTAAACGCTGTTACTACCATGTGAGTTATTGATGGCGCCGGAAGTACATGTTGACGTATCAACGTGCTGACACATATTTCCGTACGCCCCGTTGCGCATATGTCTGTCAGTCCTGTAGGTGAACATGTTGCGAAGGGTGAAGTTAATCTGTGATTTGAAGTATGTTTCGTTTAAGAGGAAAATATCCTATCCGTGTTACTGTACAAAGGTTTCTGACTCATGTTTATCCCCCTGAGGCCTTCAACATTCCACATTGGTAGTGTCAAGTCTTTATATGGTTGAACACGTCTATCCATCTTATCTAATACTAGCTTAAACCCGCGGCTCCACTCGCGTGTTGGTTTATTATGATAGATAATGCGCGAAACGCCAAACGATTTTTTTAAAGAGATGTATTAAAAGAAATTTCTTTTTTACTGCTTTATTTATTTACTCTTATATTTCCTTATCCGTATGCTTATCCTAACAGAGAAACAGCTGAATACATTGTAGCACGCATAGACCAAAGATATGGTCTGTGGCACCACGTTTCGCTGTATGTAACCTCCTTGCTACAGAGTCGCAAACGTCATCGCTGGCATTCCGTCTGAATTTTTTTTATAATTTGACGACTTTCAACCACCGTATCTTCCACCCCCTTACAGCTATCGGCATGGAACTGCTATGGTGTACAACGGGAGACTTCGGACAACAATTACACACAGACCATTCGTTTGCGTTCTGTAGTTTTCGCTGCAGAGCGAAATATTAACACACACACGTAGAATTTTATATGCACCGATAACTTTCCATCCCAATATACTCCACCCTTTTATCTTTATCAACCCTCAAGTAACAATGCAACCAATAAAACCATTTTCAAAGAGGAAATATAATTTTAAAAGAGTACTTTTTGTTCCGCATTTCCGCGTTATATTCTTCAAATTACTAAATATCTATCCGATCGCTTTAAAACCGTGCCTAAAACCTCCCTTAGGTATAAATTAGTAACAACAAATATTTGAGTCTCTGCGTCTTGTCGTTCGGACGTGATAAGCATACACCGAACAGACATTCACATTAATATATATATAGATAAATAGCTATCCGATCGCCATAAAACCGTGCCTAAAGCCTTCCCCGGGTAGACATTAGTAACTGTACAAATTTTTAGCTCTTTATGTCTTGTGGTTCATACGTGATAAAAGTACACCAAACAGACATTCACATTTATAGATATAGGTAAATAACTATCCGATCGCCATAAAACCGTGCCTAAAGCCTTCCCCGGGGAGACATTAGTAAATGTACAAATTTTTAGCTCTTTGTGTCTTGTGGTTCAGACGTGATAAACGTACACCGAACAGACATTCCCATTTATAGATATAGATTTGCGAGATGCCTTCAAAAATGTTCAAATGTTTGTTAAGCTTCTGGGACTTAACTACGGGGCCATCAGTCCCTAAACTTACAAACTACTTATGAACTACCTTATACTAAAGACGGCACAAATATCCATGCCCGAGGGGGGATTCGAACCCCCGACCGTAGTGGTCGTGCAAACCGTGACTGAAGCGCCTCAGTCTCCTCGGCCACCGCGGCCGGCGAGATGCCTTCCAAAAGCGGCATAAGCTTTTGAGTTGTCTGTCGTTTGCTTCATCTACGAGCCTCAGAGCAGGCGTATATAGCAGGCCGTTCCAGGATTTATGGCGGACTATTTCCGATCACGTGGCGTGAGGGAGAAATGGGGTCCATATGTGCCGCTACCAGAGACGACGCCATTTGATAACCCGCAGCAACGCGGGCACAGTTGACCCCTACTTGGTGCAGAGTCTGCTTTACAAATCTGTTTGGCAGGTGGCCGACGAAGCAGGCGCTCGTCACAGATCATCTTCATTCATGACGAATATTCGTGCTTTTCCTTTTCAGTTCCACCATTCAAACAATGCTGTATATAAACTACTCAACAGAACCTAATTACTAATAAATAATGACCTATTAACAATTAATGGAGTTTCGTAAACTGCGTAAGACGTTTATAAAAAGCCGCTTTTTTCCATATAGTACAAACACACAAATCTCCCAGAACTCCTTTCCTTAAATTCATTGCTGTCGTTATCAATATATCTGACTTTAAATATACTTTTGTTACGGAATTACGCTCTATAGTTCAAGCAGAAACGGATAGTGGGAAATGCTAATTATTCTATTATTGCTGTAGTAAAGGCAGATAGAAGAAAGAACTTTCTTGCAAGTTGAACGACATAGATCGTAATTTACTCGTAAAATAATCTTTTTCACGAAAATCCTAAATATTCCAACACATTATTACCAATATTACGCATGAATTGTTCAGAATATTTCATCAAAATTACAACTAATTATCTTGTGAACATAGTGGAATCTCTTAAACTCTAGTCCTGGGACTGTCGACTGCCGTTGAGTTGAAATATGTGTTATTAATAGATATAGATATACATGGTGATTATAGTTAAAGTTTATTTTTAAAATGCTGTAAAAATAACACCACTACCCTGAATGACGTTAAATTGGAACGAAATATTATCGGAGAAGGTGCAAACGTATGGCAAAAGACAAAAAAGTCATGTGAAAATTGATCAATAGATGGCGCTGTAAGCTTCATAATTTAATAGTGGTCGACTGCGAATGAAAAAAGTATCATACAACAATGCCTAAAGTGTACATTGCACGTTAAACAAACTGTACTACTCCGTTTGCATGGGTGGACCGGTGTGATACTGTTAGTTACGTAAGCCCATCCACCACGGCTTGAACATATCAGATCGGATGGGAAAAAATCGGTTCTTAATTGTTCCGGGGTTAAAAAACTGCCTAAAAAGCATTAATTAAAATCAAATCGAATTTTCACTTTCCTTGTGACTGGCGCAAAAACACGGTCAGTATGTTTAAAAGGTGTCGGTATCGAAATGGAAAGAAAAGAGAAAGGAAGGGGGGATCCTGGAAGGTTTCCATCAAATGAAGATTTATGGAATAAAAATGGAAAGTAGTGGTGGGGAGAGGAGAGGAGCCTGGCAGATTTCGTAAAACTGAAATATGTGGACAATAAAATGATTATTATGGAAGGCCTTTATTTACAATTAATTAATAACGATTTATCAATTGACTGCAGACTTCGATCACAAGGTTATTATCATGAACTAAAGTAAAATATTGTCTCTGTAATGCGCAGGATAATCTGATCCACTGCATTTTATAAAATCTGGCTGCTGTTGGCAGTTCCAAAATCACAATTCACCCCTTAAAAATATGTGACTGGGTTGTGTTCAAATTGACTGTTTATTCTGACGGATCGAAGTCCGTGTGAAGAAATCACGACCAAAACAAATATATTGAATATAATATTAGGTTGACACAAAACAAGTAATGACTAACACTAACGATTACTTAATCCAATTGCAGAATTTTTTCTTAAAGAAAGTGATGACAATGTTATTTTTCATTTTCACGGAATATATGACTTCAACTGGGCAAGGCTGAAAATGTGTATGCCAGCGACAGGCAATGATCCTTTAATTAGTGGGGAGGGGTGGGCAAGTATTGAGCCCTTACTCTTACGGGAATTAGTACGTACTGACTACGAGTTTGAGTACTGTGGGCAGGGTTAAGCTGGAAATTTGTGTCTGACGGGAGGCGTGCTTAGGTAGTCCTAGCAGGTGCGGTGATCATTGTGTCCTCAATGGTTTAGGGGTCAGCGCAACTGCCTAGACAGCAGGAGACCCGGGTTCGAGACCCGGCTAGGTACACATTTTCAGCCTTGCCCATTTGTAGTTCAAGTCATATATTCTGTGAATATGGAAACAATAACAACTGCAAGATCAGAAGTGACGCCTTTTCTTTCGGAATAGACGCCACATGTATATATATAATGATATTTTTCTTACACCACTGAGCGTCACGGCAGTGCTATTCTTATGATGTTCGATAAATGTAAACGTTTCATAAACAGGAAGTTAAAATGCTGTTGGCCTCGAATATTCACAGCGGACCGCTAAGTAACAACACATTTCCTGTCGCAATTCCCGTCTGTTACAGGCGTGAGGAGGCGGTGCGTTACTCGACGTGCTATGACGACGAGACCTCGGTGATTAACTGCTGACTGCAGAGCGATTCGCGACCACGAAACAATATTGCCGCGAGAGATGACGAACACCGACTGCCGCCGTGGATGCCGGGCGCCGTGCCCAGCGCGCCTGGCCAGAGAGCTAAGTGCCCTCTGTAATAAAAAAAGCTGAGCCAAAGCACACGTAGAACAAAAACTAACCAACACGAATAGCGTCCGCGAGGACAAGAGCTACCCATAGAGACAAAAAAAAAAAAAAAAAAAAAAAAAAAAAAAAAAAAAGCAGGGGATAGCGTCACGGACTGCGGTGCAGAAGGTCGACGGTTCAATACCGCCCTCCGGCAAAAAATTTATTTCTTTGTAATTAACAATTCAGAAGATTCTACATCTTTCTTATGTTCACTTGTAAATTCTACTTGTTTCTTATGTTAACTGTTCTTCTAATTTCTGGTAAATTCTGACTGTGTATAAATAGCAGAGCACTCTGCCTGAGAGGCAGTCAGCGCTGCGTGTATGTTGAGTTCGTAATAAACGTGCTTTCAGTATAAGTGCTGTGTTTAGTTGCCTTCTAAGTCAAGCCTGTTTCCATTGCGACGCGACAATATTCTGCCCCCAAATAATGGTGAGCTGATCTGCCACTACTGAGAAATCAGCCGCTTCGCTGCCGGCAGATGGCAGTGCCAACGCCCTCAAACAGTTCTGCAAAGTCTGTGCCACTCCAGTCTGCGTATACTGGTATACGTAAATTACTAAAGGCCAAAGGTGACTCCAGAACGACGAGCAAGTCGTAATTACAGCACTGATGCTACTAATAAGCTGATCTTATTCTCGCTTCACAAGAACTGGGAGCACAAGTTATACCTTCGGAGCAAACTCCGAAGTCTGCACCAAGACTACACGTCTTCTAGGTAGTGTGAGGAATGGGAACTAGCGCTAAATGTAGACAAATGTAAGGTGGTGAAGATCAGTAGGAGGTACAATCCTTCATTGTTCGAATACAGCATTAGTAGTGGGCTGCTTGAGAGTCGCGTCAATTAAATGTCTGTGTTAATGCCAGTCTAGCCTCCCAATGTATCACATTGTATCTTTCTTTGTTAGTTCCAATATTCCAAATTATTCTGTACTCTGTCGGTACAGTAATTCTTTATTTAATTGTGAACACTACAACTGAGTATTTTTATCTTCACCATTTTTCAGTTCAAGTGCATACCTCCGATTTGTTAAGCTTTTCAGTTCACCAATTCACCCCACCTATACCCTCCTATCCAACCCCTATATTTTTGTTTATTTAGTTAATATAGTGTGTCAGGTTTGTAGTATTTGCATCACCTTGGTTTTTTTTTTTATTTTTTTTTTTTAACAACCCTTAAAACATCAGATTCTTGTTTAATTTTATTTTTATTCACTGTAGTCATGTTGTAAGAATTTGTTTCCACTGTTTCTCTAGGTATGGTATTTATGCTTCCTTTTTTCAGTATTATTAATTAACAGATTTCATTTAAATATTTATTTACACTGTAAATGCTCCATAAAAGAAGTTAATTTACTTTTCTGTATGTAACATATCTTCTGTTTTACTGACAACACAAGTTCTTTAAATGAACTTCAGTAAATATCTGATGAGGGCCTAATAAGACGAAAATCGATTCACAAAATAATCAAAACCGTAGAACAAACACCAAATTGTGTATTTTAATCTTCAATTAAATATCGTGGCGTAACGTTGCACAGCGATATGAAAAGGAATGAGCGTATAACGACAGCCGTGGGAAAGGCAAATGGTCGCCTTAGGTTTATTGGGAGAATTTTGGGAAAGTGTGAATCGTCTGTAAAGGATATCTATATCTATAAATGTGAATGTCTGTTCGGTGTACGTTTATCACGTCTAAACAACAAGACATAAAGGGCTAAAAATTTGTACAGTTATTAATGTCTACCCGGGGAAGGCTTTAGGCACGGTTTTATGGCCTCGGGTACCTATTTATCTATATACATTAATGTGAATGTCTATTCGGTGTACGCTTATCACGTCCGAACGACAAGACGCACAAACTTAAATATTTGTACAGTTACTAATTTATACCTGAGGAAGGTTTTAAGCACGGTTTTATAGCGATCTGATAGATATTTAGTAATTTGACGAACATAACGCGAAATGCGGAACAATAATTACTCTTTGAAAATTACATTTCCTCTTTGAAAATAGTTTTATTGGTTGCATTGATGCTTGAGGGTTGATAATGATAAAAGTGTGGAGTATATTGGGATGGAAAGTTATCGATGTATATAAAATTCTACGTGTGTGTGTGTGTTAATATTTCGCTCTGCAGCGAAAACTACAGAACGCCATAGCAGTTCCATGCCGATAGCTATAAGGGGGTGGAAGATATGGTAGTTGAATGTCGTCAAATTAAAAAAAAATTCGGGCCAGCGATGACGTTTGCGACTCTATAGCAAGGAGGTTACACACAGCGAAACGTGATGCCGCAGACCATATCTTTGGTCTATGCGTGCTACAATGTGTTCCGCTCTTTCTCTGTAAGGATAAGCATACGAATAAGGAAATATAAGAATAAATAAATAAAGCAGTAAAAAAGAAATTTCTTTTCATACATCTCTTTAAAAAATTGATTTGCCGTTTCGCGCATTACATCAAGTGATCGATCTGTGATATTATTGAAATCATTATTTCCTTTATTTGAATGTTGATTAAAAATGTTTGTTTCTAAAGAAGGTATTGTACTTCATTTCATCTTTCACGACCAGTCTCATAGCACACTGCTGAAAGATAGCTTATCTATCATAATCAACCAACACACGAGCCGAGCCGCGGGTTTAAGCTAGTCGCATATAAAACGCTTGTAAAACCCCACCTTTTGTGTTGTTCAAATGTTTATAGGAGGACATAGAGGCAGTTCAGAAGCAGGCAGCTAGGTTTGTAACTGGTAGATTCGATCAATGCGCGAGTGTTACCGAAATGCTTCGGGAACTCAACTTGGAAACATTGAAGGGGAGGCAACGTTCTTTTCGAGAAACACTGTTGAGGAAATTTAGACGACTGGAATTTGAATCGGACTGCAGAACGATTCTACTGCAGCCAACCTACATTTCGCTTAAGGACCACAAGGATAAGATGAGAGAGATTAGGGCTCGTACAGATGCATACAAACAATCGTTTGCCCTCGTTCTATATGAGAGCGGAACAGGAAAGCAAGTAATTGTACTGGTCCTGAGTATCCTCCGCCACGCACCTTTGGATGGATTGCGGAGTATGTATGTAGATGTAGATATTGTCACAGTATTTTAGATAATATGAGAGAGCATATTAGTGATTATTAATTTCCCTCTGATAGTTACCATTGTGTTCAATAAACTGATTCAGAATTAAATAAATTTCCGATTACTATATTGAACACAACTTAGTTAATTGAACATAGCTTCAAATGACATTGATAAGTTTTGTGACCTCATCACCTTTTGTTGTTTCATTCTTTCTGCCATTAGTTGAGTACTCGTCCCAGTCTAGTTGTCAGGAAAGGTACTGGTGCAGAAATCGATTGAAATGTTCAAATGTTTGTATAGCTTATGGGACTTAACTACGGGGTCATCAGTCCCTAAACTTACAAACTAGTTAATACTAAGGACGGCACAAATATCCATGCCCGAGAGGGGTTTCGAACCCCCGACCGTGGTGGCCGTGCAGACCGTGACTGAAGCGCCTCAGTCCCCTCGGCCACCGCAGCCGGCAGCAGAAATCGATGCTAAAACATTTCTATAGAGATTAGTAATACAAGCTTTATTGACTGAAGATACAATGATACTCAACTTTAGAACATATGTCTGTTTCTTCTCTCTTCTCGTGGCGTCATCCATCTGCGCTGAGACCTAGTGACTGCTTGGTTCGTAGCCGAGCTCTGACCTAGTAACTGCCAAAGTTCTGACTAGGAACTGACGGGATGTCCAGACGTATGTTGGCCGGCCGCGGTGGCCGAGAGGACTACGGGGTCATCAGTCCCTAAACTTACAAAATACTTATGAACTACTTACGAACTAGGACGGCACAAATATCCATGCCCGAGGGGGGATTCGAACCCCCGGCCGTAGTGGCCGTGCAGACCGTGACTGGAGCGCCTTAGTCCCCTCGGCCACCGCGGCCGGCGGTTTAGCTATTATTTGTGGATTAGAAAGTGAAGCGAATTGTATTTGAGATTCCACCAGACTGGTATCATTGCCAGACAATGAACTGCGGATTAAAAAATATAGGTTGTATGGACACTAACTCGCGACGTACAGATCCAGATTGCCTGGCCACTAAACGCCACAGAACGCTTCGAAGATGCATCAGCTCCACCAAAGAGACTGGCTACATCACACTTGTGCGTCCTCTCTTGGAGTACTGTTGCCCCTTGTGGGACCCTAACCAGGTGGGATTGACGGAAGACATTGAGAGGATTCAGAGAAGGACAGCTCGTTTTGTTTTATCACGTTACGGGGGAGAAAGCGTCACGGAAATGTTGCACGAATTGGGCTGGAGATCATTAAAAGAAAGGCGTTATTCATTGCGGCGTGATCTGTTTGCGAAGTTTCAATCACCGACTTTTACTTCTGAATGTGAAAATAATTTGCTAGCACCCACCTACTTAGGGAGACATGACCATCCCAATAAAATAAGAGAAATCAGATCGAAACGGAACGATTTAGGTGTTCTTTCTTCCCGCGCGCTATTAGAGAATGGAACGGTAGAGAAAAGTTATGAAAGTGGTTAATAAACCCTCTGCCAGGCACTTGATTGTGATTTGCAGAGTATCTATGTAGATGTAGATGTCAACCACGAATTCATAATAGCAATGTTGTTGCTCGAGAAGGTGAAAACTCTTCCTCCAGACACTTAGCGATCTTACATCGTTGCCACATCGAGCATTGGGTCGGGCACAGATTACTGAGATGCGGTTTTATTGGCCGTCTCAGGCTAGGCGCAAATTGAGACGCGCATAGCACTCGCGTAGTGTCGCGACGCTCCAGTGATACACGCGCCTTCCACATGCGCTGCGCAGGACCAGCGCACACTGGGACGCGTGGCAGAGCGACAGTCAGGCGGAGTGGCGCGCGCATTCCAGACGCTGGCTACTGACCCACGGCTCGCAAGACAGACAGGGTGAGATTCGCAGATAACAGTTGTTATTAAACTTCCTGGCAGATTAAAATTGTGCGCCGGAACCGGGACTCGAACCTGGGACCTTTGCCTTTCACGGGCAAGCGCACTACCGACTGAGCTATCCCGACACGACTCACGATGCCGCCTTACAACTTAACTTCCGCCAGTACCTCGCCTCCTACTTTCCAAACTTCACAGAAGCTCTCCTGCGAACAACCAAGACTAGCACTCCTGGAAGAAATGATAGGTGGAGACATGGCTTAGCCACAGCCTAAGGGATGCCCGCGAAAGGCAAAGGTTCCAGGTTCAAGTCCCGGTTCCGGCACACAATTTTAATCTGCCAGGAAGTTTCATATCAGCGCACACTCCGCTGCAGAGTGAAAGTTTCATTCTGGAAACATCCCTTAGGCTGTGGCTAAGCCATGTCTCCACCATATCCTTTCTTCCAGGAGTGCTAGTCTTGCATGTTCGCAGGAGAGCTTCTGTGAAGTTTGGAAAGTAGGAGGCGAGGTACTGGCGGAAGTAAAGTTGTGAGGCGGAATCGTGAGTCGTGTCGGGATAGCGCAATCGGTAGTGTGCATGCCCGCGAAAGGCAAAGGTCCCAGGTTCGAGTCCCGGTTCCGGCACACAATTTTAATCTGCCAGGAAGTTTCATATCAGCGCACACTCCGCTGCAGAGTGGAAGTTTCATTCGGGAAGAGTTGTTATCTTTACAGTAACAACAGATTCCGATACTAACGCTGTGGAAGAAGCGTTTCTTTCCTCATTAATGAATAAAAGATTGAAATCTCCAAACATATTGCGATTGAAATGGAATGGTGTGGCCAATTTGAAACTGAAATCATGTGCAATATCACTCCACATCCGGTACTTGAGTTTTATCTTCATGTAGTCACCATTTTTGTGCCATACAGTTTCCTATGCCCTCTCACTGCCTCCATTCTACATCTACATACATACTCCACAATTCACCGTAAGGTGCGTGGCGGAGGGTACACTGTACCACTACTAGGCATTTCCTTTCCTATTCCACTCCCAAATAGAACGAGGAAATAAAGAATGCTGATATGCCTCCGTACGAGCCCTAATTTCTCTTATCTTGTCTTTGTGATCTTTACGCGAAATGTAAGTAGGCGGCAGCAAGATCGTACTACATTCAGCTTCAAATTCCGGCCCTCTAAATTTAGTCAACAGAAATTCACGAAAAGAACGTCGTCTTTCTTCCAGCGATCCCCAATTGAGTTGGCGGAGCATTACCGTGGCACTCGCGCATTGGTCAAACCTACCGGTAACAAATTTAGCTGCTCGTCTCCGAACCGCCTCTATGTCTTCCTTTAAACTGATCTGCTGCGGGTCCCAAACACTTGAGCAATACTCAAGACGTGGTCGTACAAGCGTTTTATACGCGGTCCCCATTACAGGTGAAGTACATCTTCCCAAATTTCTCCCAATAAACCGAAGTCGGCTGTCCGCCTTACTCACAACTGTTCTTACATGCTCGTTCCATTTCATATCGCTCTGCAATGTTACACCTAGATATTTGAACGACGCTACAGCATCAAAAAGCTCACTACTAATGCTGTATTCGAACATTATGGGATTGTTTTTTCTACTCATGAGCATCACCTTACATTTTTCCACATTGAGAGCTAGCTGCCAATCTTCGCACCAACTAGAAATTAAACTTTTCTCTAATCATTACAAAAAGTAAGCTGTTAATCCACTACACAACACGATCGTCAGTGTACTGTAACTGAGAATAATGCTTGTCAGGAATATGATAGGTAGCCAGGTCTGCCCTGTGAGAAGAAAACTTAACGTTATTTTAATAAATATACATTTGACTTTGTAAACAATAGGCCAACAGCGAAGAAAGTAGCAAAGCTATACCGATATAAATAACTGGAAAACATCACCAATAACAAAAATATCGATAGCTTATGTGCTGAAAATCGAAACTAGAGTTGGCTACGGTTTCATGGTTTCGAAACAGGGTTTCGATACACACAACAGTTTCAGTGTATCAAAACCGGCATGTTTCACGGTTTCGAAACCATGCGGTTGCATTCCGTTCTGTTTCGGATCACACTCGCGGTCGATTGTCGATACACTGAAACCGTTTCTTCCTGTCGGTTTCACGGTTTCGTGTTGGTTTACCTCATTTCATGTCGGTTTCACAACACCGGTGTTTCAAACTGCTAATGCAGAAAGGGGGAACAAGCTAATGGCATCGAAATGTGGTGTTTCATTTTACTGAAGCTCCACAAAGACACACATAACTTACTACTAAATAAACCATTTAGAGAGTGTCAAACAGTAGGTGACACTCGTGACTGCAGTTTATGATTACTGAAATCAAGATTCGTTTGCAAGAGACTGCTGTATTGCGAAATAACATAATGTCTGCTTTATAAATGTAAAACAACAATAAAAACAACTTTCACTATTTGCATTGAAATAACCAGTTAAATTCTAGGTTTATCTACCATATTAAAAACACACGAGTGAAACTACATTTTTTAAAATAAGATACAACATGAAGCCTTAAATGACATTTTTTCTACTAACAAGGGTAGAGCGCATATTTAATCTCGTGTTAAAGAGTTAGTTTCTTACGAGCGAAAACGAAGTTACCTAGTGTCGTTATAATTTTTCTACACTCATGTTAAAGGAATTGCGGCGGTAGTGTAACGGTCAAGACGTACAAATGGTGAACTTGTCTCTTATTTTATTATTTTTATAATTCCATAGCATTTATTGTGATTATTTAGTGTGTCCTTTATTCCCTATAATTTATTTAGTATGTATAGAAATTAGAAAGTAGCATTTGTGATCCATCACTGTAATATGCGTACCGTATTTCAGTTTGTCAGTTCCTAACGGGTAAACTTTTACCTACCATACTGGCGGCCTCGTGTGACTATGTTGGCAATATCAACAACACGGGAGAAAATCTTTATCAACATGTTTCGTACAGACCAAGAAGTAAATATATATACTCTATGGTTGACAGGTTCTTGTATGTACCCTTGTCCACAGTGTGAAAAATATTGCCCTCTTAGAACGAAGATTTCATGACAAAACATACATTGCTTCACGGTTTCATGGTTTCGAAACCACAGATGGTACGGTTTCATTCGTTTCGAAACCGTCAGATGTTTTATTTTTCACATCTCTAATCGAAACACTACTGAATGAGAAAGTTCCGCATGCAGGTTGTGGAAGAGAGCAGATGGCAGACGGCTTCCCCCTCGCGGCATCGCCTCTCCCACGGTGCGAGCGTCACTCTGGCGCAGGAAACTGTGCCTCGGCCACTACGCCACGCAGCGCAGGTGGCGTCAGCGACGTACTGCGTGCCAATTTGCGCGGCCCCATTAGAATAAAAACGCGTGCTGCGCCGCGTCACTGCCAGACTGCTATACGCGTCTCAATTTGCGTCTAGCCTTGCGAACGGGTTAAAGGGTATATTACACGGAGCGAATTTGACCACTAGTCGCTGGCATATTTCGACGCAGCTGCTAAATTCGCTCCTTGTAAACAGGGACAGCGAACAAAGTCGCTGCTCCGAAACGCGAGCGTCTAAAGTTGAAGGGTGGGCTACTTTAGACGCTGGTCGCTGGCGTTTTTGGTCGCTGGCGTCTTTGGTCGCCCCGTGTCATATACGAGAGCGTCTAAAGTAGCCACCAGTCGAGCCAAATGTCGAAGGAAATTGTAAATGCTGGCGTTGTGTTTCTCGCAACAGTTTTAAAAGAACAATTAATGAACCGAAAGCAAAACGGAAAAGTAGAAAAGAAAATGGATTAGAAGGTTGATTGCGAGGAGGGATAAATATAGTGCTTCTGCATATCTTTTGGGTGAATTATCGTGTGAAGATCCTTCTGCCTACAGAAATATAATGAGGATCACATAAGAAATTTTTTATAGATTACTGTAAATGGTAGAGGATAAAATAAGGAAACAGAATACCATCATGCGGATGGCGATCTCGCCAAGAATAAAATTTAAATAATCGTTATTTTTAATGTCCCATAATACTGGAAAACAAATTTTCAGAAATTTGATTACAATTCCACTTCATATTTTGTTTGGCGGGACGCAGAATCTTTAATATATTTATTTACGTCAATGATCACAAAATTTCCTTTCGTTTTGACGACCGGTTTCGGTCAGGACGACCATTTTCAAGTCTACAACAAATCAGAAAAAGAAGGATACATCAAGTATTAGACTATCTTAGAAAACAAATAATACATTACATTCATAAATACATGTAATATAGCCATATGGCATCATCACAGCATAAGTGTATCTTCATTAAGGAATGTAACAACAGGCATGATGTATAATATTTTTAACACTTTTTTTATATTGATGACTGTAATGCCTTATTTATGTTTTATAAGGTACCGTAGTCTATTACTAAATTTGTCCTGTTTCCGATTTGCTGTAGACTTGAAAATGGTCATCACTGACCGAAACCAGTCGTCAAAACGACGAGAAATTTTGTGATCGACGTAAATAAAGACATTAAAAGTAATTACAAAATGGATCACTGATATAAATTCGCGGTCATGTCGCATCTTGGGAAACAGAACTGTTTGGTATCACCTAACCTCCAAAACAATGTATCATATGCTACGTCGTGTTTCAATTGTTTTTACGAAGACGCTAGCGTCTGAAGTTGCTGCGTGTCATTGCGTCTGCGTATTCATTCGCTATTCGCCCATACGCCGAGCGACAACAGACGGCAGCGACTAGCGACCAAATACGCTCCGTGTAATATACCCTTAAGTGTTTGCGGCGACCGTTCAGCGGCCAGGTCTCGTCCAACACTGTGCCTGCGAAACAGGCAACACAGCGAGGACGTGCAACTCGAGGCGGAACTACGACCAAATGGCTGCTGGCCTCTACCACTCACTCGCTAAAATGTCAACCATCAACCAGTTTTAATAAGAGTATCCATATAACGTCGGAATCTTCAGGATGCTGTTCTGGATTGACAGAGCCGCGGAAGAAATAAGAATTTTAGAAAATTTCAGGAAAGAGGAAGCTGTTGACATTTCTACAAGATTATGGAATAGGAGGCAAACTTCTGCAGGCAATTAAAGGTCTTTACGTAGCCTGTGAGGCAACAGGGTAGACGACAAATTAAGTTCGTGGCTCAGGGTAGTTCCAGGGTTAAGACAAGGCTGTAACTTGTCACCACTGTTGTTCATACTATTCGTGGATCATATGTTGAAAACAATAAAACAATAGACTGGCAGAACGGGATTAAAATAGATGAAATCAAAATAAGCAGTCTTGAAAAAGCTGATGACTTCGTTGTGATTGCAGATTCGATTGAAAGATTGCAATCTAATATTTCACGATATGAAAATCAACATCACCAAAACAAAATTAATGTCTGTGGGAAAGAGATTTAAACAGATTGACTGATTGAGTACCAAATAGGAGGAGCAAAGTTGGAACAGGTAGACAGTTCGAAGTACCTAGGATGTATTTTCTCACAGGATGGAAACATAGTGAAAGAAATTGAATGAATGTGTAGCAAAACTAATGCAGTGAGTGCTCAGCTGAGATATTCTCTCTTCTGCTACAAGGAAGTCAGTACCAAGACTAAGTTAGCAGTGCGCCGCTCTATCTTTCAACCAACTTAGTTGTATGGGAATGAAAGCTGAGTGGATAGAGGTTACCTTATTCATAAGGTTTTGGTTACAGATATGAAGGTAGCAAGAATGATTTAAGGTAATAACAAATGTAAACAATGGGAAGAGGGTGTAGATAATGAGGAAATCAAAGAAAAAATGGGAATGAACACCATAGATGAAGCAGTTAGAGCGAACAGGTGAAATGGTGGGGTCGTGTTACACGCATGAGAGAAGCAAGGAGAGTAACAGGAGTCGAGGTAGACTAAGAAGAAAGTACTTATATTCAGTGAAGAATTATTTTGAAGTAAAAGGCTTAATATCAGGCGACGCATCAATCTTAGCATTGAAGAGGGGATCATGGAGAAATTTCATTAGGGGGACTATGCTCCAGACTGAACACTAAATGGCATAATCAGTCTCTAATGGTGATGGTGATGTTGATTCAGAAAGACGTGCAGAGGATCGGCGTTTGTTGCAGGAATTAGGAGTTGTTTCTCAACATTAACAAATATAATCGTATTTCCTTTAAATAGGCAAAGAGATCCGTCAGTTTCTGAAATCAATATTTCCGAACATTCACCGGAAACCGACATATCCGTTATAAATGAATAAATAATGCCAGGAGTGTAGATATTATTAACGGGAACAATTATATAAAACTTTTTGTAAGATATGTTGCTGCCATACTTCGATTCATTGGATGTATCCTCCAGAAGTATAACCCTTACACGTCGAAGGTAGATTACTTACACCTCTTCGACTGGTGCATGAGTTTCTGTCGTTGCGCTGGAGCCTGTACTATAGGACTCATAAGAGAACTAGAGAAAATTCTAGGAGAGCAAAGCGAATTCTTCTATGAGTGTGAAAGCTTCTCAAAGATATTCACCCCTCTGCTGTAGCAGGCACAACAAGAGGAACGCCGCGGAGGAGCGGCCGAGCGCATTGAGGCACTATGCTCCGATGCGCGAGGCCGTTCCCCGTCGGGGGTTCGAATCCCCCTCGGGCATGAATGTTTGTGTTGTCTTTAGCATAAGCTAGTTCATAAGTAGTTTGTAAGTTTAGGGACTGATGACCCCGCAGTTAAGTCCCTTAAGCTTACTTAAACGAAAAAAAAGAAAAACAAAAAACAAAAATGTTCAAATGTTTGTAGAACTTATGGGACTTAACTACGGGGTCATCAGTTCCTAAGCTTACAAACTACTTACGAACTACCTAAGACTACCTAAGACTAAGGACGCTACAAATATCCATGCCCGAGGGCGGATTCGAACCCCCGACCGTAGTGGCCGTGCAGACCGTGACTGGAGCGCCTCAGTACCCTCGACAGCCGCGGCCGGCAAAAAAAAAAAAAAAAAAAAAAAAAAAACAAGATAAGCGTGTGCTCTGCGGTAAATATAAAGGGATCGTAGTATCCTAGAAGAAGCAACCAATATGTTACTTCGTCCTACCTACATTTCGCATCAACAAGATGAACGCAAGAGCAGATATATTGCAATCAACAATCGTTATTCCTGCGAACTGCTTGTGACAGGAACAGTATTTGGGAGGGGGGATTAGTGGTACACAAGGTACCTTCAGCCATACAGCATCGATGTAGATGCAGTTCTACATCTACATACATACACCAAAGAAGACCTCCAGAGGCTACATATCAAACCCGAAGATGCTATTGCTAGAGTTCTTTTCCGAGAGGATAGTGACAAGCGGAATAACCCGAAAAAAAAAGACACGGTGTCTCTTGGACAGAAGAGCGCAAGCAGGGCTACTCACTGCGAATGAGGGAAGTCTGGGCTCAGAGAAAAGCCAGGCTCAGTCCTAAGTGCAGCAAGAGTTAACGTAGTCCTAGTTGGCCCCCAACGAATAATAGAAACATACTCCGCAATTCACGCAAAGGTGCGTGGCGGAGGGTACTCAGTACCACTACTAGTTACTTGCTTTCCTGTTCCACTCCCATATAGAACGAGGGAAAAGCGAATATATGTTTGCATCCGAACGAGCCCTATCTCTCTAATACCATCCTTGTGGTCTTTACGCGAAATGTAGGTTGGTGGCAGTAGAATCGTTCTGCAGTCAGCCTTAAATTCCGGCCCTCTAAATTTCTTCAACAGTGCTTCTCGAAAAGAACGTCGCCTCCCCTCCAGCGACTCCCAGATGAGTTCCCGAATCATTTCGGCAACACTCGCGCATTGATCAAATCGACTAGTTACAAACCTCACCGCCCGCATCTGAACCGCCTCAATGTCCTCCTTTAAACCGATCGCAAACACTTGAGAAATACTCAAGGCGGGGTCGTACAGGCGTTTTATATGCGGTCTCCTTTACAGACGAATCACACCTTCTCAGAATTCTCCCAATAGAGCGAAGTCGTCAATTTGCCTCCCCCACGACCGTCCTTACATGCTTGTTCCATTTCAGATCACTGTGCAGCATTACGCCTGGGCATTTAATTGACGCGACTCTGCCAAGCAGCATCCTACTAATGCTGTATTCGAACATTACGGAATTGCTTCGCCTACTCATCTGCATCACCTTACATTTTTACACATTTAGCGCTAGTTGCCATTCCTCACACCACCTAGAAATTTGGTCCCAAGTCATCCAGCATCCTACTAAATTCATTCAATGACAACACCCTCTTTTACATCACAGCATCATCACCAAACAGCCGCAGATTGCAACTCACTTTGTCTGTCAGATCATTTATATAGATAGAAAATAGTACCGATCCTATCACACTTCCATGGGGCACCCCTCACGATATGTTAGTCTGTGATGAGCATTCACCATCGAGGACAACTTACTGAGTTCTATTACTTAAGTAATATTCGAGACACTCATATTTGGGAACCTATTCCATGAGCTCATACCTTCGTTAGCAGTCGGTAGTGCAGTATCGTGACAAACGCTTTTCGAAAATCAAGAAATTGAAAGTAGCTTGTTATTAAAATGAGCAAGATCTCGGGCATCTGAGATCCGCAAATGAACGTTAAAACGCTCACTGCTGCTCTAAATAACTTAATGAGTGGCCACAGTACATGTGCAACGGAAATTTATCCAACTGCTCACTCCTTAAAGGAGCAGCCAACGTTTTAACAAAAACAAAATCAATGTTAAAAAATAAATTAACAGATAATTAAACATGGGATGGGGAGCATGAAACATAAAGCAGAGGTTTTATACTTTAAAATCATAATCTATTCAGAAAAATGAACAAGCAACTAAATGTGGAGAGACCAAATTAAGCACACACCTTGTACAAAAGTGAATTAAATCATATAATTACTGCCTGTAACAAAATTGCTTCGACCCTTTATGAATATGGAGGTAACATGGGAAGAAATTTGCTAACACACATTGGATAGCTGAAAGCACATTCATTCATTCACAGACACATGCCTAATGCTTGGCGGTACATTATTCTGCTGGAACACATGAAAGCAGCAATGAAACGAAGTGTCGGTGGCGTCTTGACGAGATGGCTGGTGTCGTGATCTCAAATTTAATTATACTGTGCACTAAACAAACTGTGTGGGGGAGGCAGTGGCTCAATATTCTTAAGTACCATGTGGTGTGTGACCGCGCAGAATTTTACAGCATTTACAAACAGAAATTAATTTAGATTAAGCGAGTAAAGCACACGCGAGAATTCGTGTAGAAAAAAGCTACTATTGACAAAAGCATGGCTGAAGCCCGAAGAAACGACCGTTACGAAAGCACGTGGTGCAATCGGTCATACAAGACAGGAAAGACGGAATCAAACAAGAATATCTAAGAAATATTTAGCACACTCGCAGATACAGAAACGACGTGAAAAATCAGGAAAAAGCAGCAAGGAAATTCAATCACACTAAGTTTACACAAAGGCTGAAGGCCACACACGAGTATTCTAACTTGAGCAAAACCGGACACACAATCATCACTGGAATGAAAACGCAAATAATAAATTTACGCTGAATTTACTCGAGTTCTGTAATTAAGAAACACTTCGCCTCGCATAGAGAAAGAATTACTCAAGAGAACTATCACTGAAAAACGAAGACTGCCTGATCACGAATAAAGCAAAGCCCTAACAGCATGCCTTCCCCTCAGCATGATTCGGGGGAGTACTTACCTCCACAGTCGTCGGAGCCAGAATCAAGAGCGAAGAATGAAGCTCTAAGGCCACATAAAAACCTCCCCCCGCCATACACCGGATGTAGAGCGCGCTAAAAGCGACGCAGAGCGCTTTCAGACTAGTGTTTACCAACCCTTGCTACCTGACCATTAACATTAATGGTGCAGATACACTTTAGATTAAAGAATAAATCAAAATGGAACTCGACCACACAATCAGTGGACGTGTTTCATCCATAGTACGCAAGATGTCATGAGAGAAATGGGCAAACTGGGTTTCGCACGATAGATGCTTCCTAAAGCCGTGCTGATGCATGGACAGAAGCTTCTCCGTATCAAGGAAATTTACTAAATTAGAACTGACCCTAAAGTGTCGTCTGTAAAGCAATGGTCCAATTCACGTCGCACACAGGGTGATAGAAAAAATCAAGTTCATCTTCCTCCTCGTGAGGCTCGGAATTCAAACACTGAATTCAGATAATGACATGTCTGCTAAGCAGTAGCAAGCGTCAAGCATGTGTGTGATTCCTATCCTCGCAGTCACAGGAGAGATCCTTGGCAACCAGGCTGAGCCGCCTGCTTTCCGGAGCAGCATCGCAGTGGGCGCCTATGCAAGGGAAACCCGTGCGCTCATTATTCTAAATAAGGACGCGGCAGCTGCGTCGCGTCGCCTCTGCTAGGCACGCCGTCACACCATTATCTACGGCATCGCGAAAACGATCTTCAGCCACGGCTGAATCCTTCTACTGCACCACCGCAAAACTTTTTCATAATGGACGCCTAGTCTCTATCGTAAATGAGAACAAGTACGTCAAAACTGTTAACCCCCAAATCAGAAAAATGACAAGTCTGCCGTTTTCTTACATTTTTATTTGTGTCTTCACCAGAGGCACAAAATGTATTGAAGATCGATACTTTTATCACATTTGGATTTTAGATAGTACATGACGCCAACCGAAGGTTTAAGTAGAAGTTTCATTCGCTGGCCTCACACCATAAAGCACTGAAGTTTTCGTTTTTTTCCCTGGCCAACAACTACGAAGTACATATGCAGCTAAATTACACTGCAAGACCTATTACTATAAAGCCTGAATAGTTGCGGGACCATAGCGAGGGGATTTCGAAGCGATTTAAATCGATATAAATCACTCCGAAATTAATAAAATAATTGAAAAATTACATTAAACAAATGAACGTTACACTAAAAAGGTAACGTAAGACTTGAGGAACTGAAATATCCACAGAAGTCTTGCCATTCCTGGGACCGATATCTTGTCAATACCGATACCGATAAAGAGCAAAAAAGTCGAGATTCTTGATTTCCCGGATTGATGAACTATCTATGCACATAATAGAGTCTGTATGGGAGCCTTGGTGCACACGTCCTGCACGCATTTATCCGAATTTTTTAAATTTTAGTATAAATATCAAAGTTTATGTACTTTTTCAAATTATCCTTTCGATCAGGTTTCGTCATGCAACTCCTTATTTAGTGTTACATATTTGTTGTGGCATTTGTTTCTTTAACGTTTTCATAATGAACGTAAAAATCTTACAATTAAATAAGAGTTTAGTAGAAAAAGAAATTACACACAGTGTACATCTCAATTTCCTAAGAATATGGGAGGAAGTTAACAGTACGTCTTTAAAGTTACGAAAGGAAAGAGAACTTCACTGCAAATATAAACGCAGCCAAAGTGTTGTATACAAGCAAAACTTAAATTATGCAAACGCTAGCATAAGGGCTGCCATACGAGAGAGTTTCAGTGACTTTGAGAACAATGTTTTGTGCGCCGACTTGGCAGAAAATCCTAAGAAACTTTGTCCTACGTATAATCTGTAAGAGGTCGAAACTAGATATCCAGACATTCTATGACCACAATGGCGTTGAAACAGAGAATGGCACACAAAAGGCCAAAATACTAAATGTCTTTTTCCAAAGTCTGGTTCACAGAGGATGATTGCTCTGTAGTTCCTCCTCTAAACCATTGCACGAATAACAAAAAGGGCAGATATTGAAGTAAGTGTCAGATGGATAGAAAAGCAATTGAAATCGCTCAACAGAGGAAAGACCGATGGACATTTATGAGATACCAAATCTATTTTACATGGAGTATGCGAAGGAATTTGCCCCTTTGTAGCAGCAAAACTATGGGCCTATATCTCTGATTAGGGCCAGAAATTTGGGGGGGGGCAACATGTTCAAATGTTTGTAGAGCTTATGGGACTTAACTACGGGGTCATCAGTCCCTAAACTTAAAAAATAATTATAAACTAGCTTATACTAAAGACGGCACAAATATCCATGCCCGAGGGGGGATTCGAACGGCCTCACGCATCGTAGCATAGCTTCCTCAATGCGCTCGGCCGCTCCGCCGCGGCAGAATTTTGGAACACATTTAATTATCGAGTATTATGACATTTCTGGAGACAGGAAAACTCGTCTGGAGGAATCAATCTAAGTTCCGAAATCAACGATAATGTAAAACATCCACGAGATTAGAGCGCAGTAGATACAGGATGGCAGGTAGATGCCGTGTTTCTTGATTTGCGCAAAGCGTTCGACACCGTTCCGCAGCGTCGCCTGTTGAACAAAGTGATACCATATGGAATATCAGACTTACTGTGTGACTGGACTGGGCGTTTCTGGCTAACAGAACGCAGCATGTCATTCTTAACGGAGGGAAGTCTTCAGACGTGAAATGATTCCAGGCATGCCACAAGAGAGTGCTATACGACCGTTGCTTTTGACAATGTAGATAAATAACGTCGTAGATAACATCGGAAGTTCCATCAGACTGTTTGCGGATGATGCTGTAGTTTATCGAGAAGTGGCAACTCTGGAAAAGGTAGCGAAATGCAGGAGTATCTGCAGCGTATCGACGCTTGGTAGGGAATGACAACTGAGCCTCAACATAAACAAGTGTAAATAGCTGCATATGCCTAGAAAAAAAATCCACGATTCTATACACTGCTGGCCATTACAATTTCTACACCAAGAAGAAATTGGACAAATATATTATACTAGAACTGACATGTGATTACATTTTCACGCAATTTGGGTAAGAAATCAGTACCCAGAACAGTACTTGGCCGTAATAACGGCTTTGATACGCCTGGACCTTGGATGGCGTGTACAAGTACAGATGCCCATGCAGCTTCAATATGATACCACAGATCGTCAAGAGTAGTGACTGGCATATTGTGACGAGCCAGTTGCTCGGCCACCACTGACCAGACGTTTCCAATTGGTGAGAGATCTGGAGAATGTGCTGGCCAGGGTGGCAGTAGAACATTTTCCGTATCCAAAAAGGCCCATACAGGACCTGCAACGTACGGTCGTGCATTATCCTGCTGAAATGTAGGGTTTCTCAGGGCACGAATGAAGGGTAGAGCCACGGGTCGTAACACATCTGAAATATAACGGCCACTGTTCAAAGTGCCGTCGATGTGAACAAGAGGTAACCGAGACGTGTAACCAATACCACCCCATACCATCACGCCGGGTGATACGCATACACACATACACGCTTCCAATGTGCGTTCACCGCGATGTCGCCAAACACGGATGCGACCATCATGATGCTGTAAACAGAACCTGGATTCATCCGAAAAAATGACGTTTTGCCATTCGTGCACCCAGGTTCGTCGTTGCGTACACCATCGCAGGTGCTCCTGTATGTGATGCAGCGTCAAGGGTTACCGCAGCCATGGTCTCCGAGCTGATAGTCCACGCTGCTGCAAACGTCGTCGAACTGTTCATGCAGATGGTTGTTGTCTTGGAAACGTCCCCATCTGTTGACTCAGCGATCGAGACGTGGCTGTTCGATCCATTACTGCCATGCGGATAAGATGCCTGTCATCTCGACTGGTAGTGATACGAGACCGTTGGCATCCAACAGGGTGTTCCCTATTGCCCTATTGCCCTATTACCCTCCTATTCCCACCGATTCCATATTCTGCTAACAGTCATTGGATCGCGACTAACACGAGCAGCAATGGCGCGATACGATAAACCGCAATCGCGATAGGCTACAATCCGACTTTTATCAAAGTCGGATACGTGATGGTACGCATTTCTCCTCCTCACACGAGGCATCACAACAACGTTTCACCAGGCAACGCCGGTCAACTTCTTTTTGTGTATGAAAAATCGGTTGGAATCTTTCCTCATGTCAGCGCGTTGTAGGTGTCGCCACCAGCGCCAACCTTGTGTGAATGCTCTGAAAAGTTAATCATTTGCATATCACAGCATCTTCTTCCTGTCGGTTACATTTTTCGCGTCTGTATCTCTTCATCTTCGTGGTGTAGCAATTTTAATGGCCAGGAGTGGCGTTACTTCCGTTAAATATAAGGTGCAACCATATACAATCAAACATGTGGGAGGCAAATGACAGAATGAGATTCATCGGAACAATCCTCTGGAAATGTAGTCCGACAACAAAGGAAGTAGGTTACAAAACTCTCAATCAGCCAGCGCTTGAGTAGTTCTCATCAATGTGGCATCAGTACCAGGTTTGGTTAACAGAAGACATAGATAAGATCCTATGGAGAGCAATACGATCGTCACGGGCTCATTTAGTAAGCTCTAAAGCGTCACGGAGATGATGAGGAAACTCCAGTGGCAGACACTGCGAGAGAGGCGTTCTGTGTCGCGGCACGTGCATACGTTTAATGAAGAATCAACCAATGTATTGTTTCGGCCCACGTACATCTCGTGAAGCTACCGCAAAGATAAAATTAGACAGAGTAAAGCCCACACGAAGGCAAACCGCCAATCTTTTATGCGACTGGAATTGGAGGAAGTAATAATGATACGCAAAGTACCGTCCACCACAAGCTGTGGGGTGGCTTGTGGAGTATGGCTGTATATGTCGATGTAGAAGGAAGCATATCAGATTCTGTCTTAAGCAATTTACTGAAACAATGAAAACTTAGATCCGGACGGCTTGATGAGAATGGATGTGAATCAAGGATTTACTGCTGTGTCTGCGACAGCAACTAATTGATTTCTAGGCGCCGGTAAACAGGTAGCCATTTCGGCACCGCTGAACTTACAAGTCATACTACTCATGTGCCACTCGCCGATTCTGATACACTTCGCTATTTTGTAGTCTAGGTCAAAATAGATGACCCAAATTTTTATACGTGCCCGTACGGCAGATGAAGTGGTGGCAACCCCTCCCCCCCCCTCCCTCCGAATTTCACAGAGCAACCATAACAGATGGCCTGAAGTATTTAATTCAAACATTAATGATCTTGTACATCTCGGGAAATCGAGAAACGATTTTTGTCTGCCGATATCGATACCGACAAGACATGGCCTATTGTGAAATCGATAAGCTGGTCGAAGGCCTATACAGTCACCCGTTGATCACTCTTTGAATCTGATAAGAAGGCAGTGAAAGGAAAGCTGAACTTTAAAATTTCACACTGAAGAAATCGTTCACACAGGGGTTTCATACAAGCATACCATCGTTTGACCATCACACAGACACTCGAATGGAGGACATAGTAATAGGAATCCTTGGCGTAGAGGAGCAGCCGAGAGAGCTGAAAACTAATAAGTAGGCAGGTACAGTGGAATCCTAGTTAGGTTTTGCAATGAATACTCCACAGAAATGGTGCCTTACTTACCTTTCACTTATCGGAAAACTTTGGACGTGTGCAAGAGACTAGAAAAAAGCGCAGGTAACTTTTGTTTATAAGAAAGGTAACAAAAGAGACAAATATACGAGTTTTGGAACTTAAATAGTGGCAACACTGCTGTGGAGACACTGTGCAATGGAATCTACTATTGTCGCTCACAGCACACGTTGTTGACATACCTACCTTACCTCTGAGGAAATAATCGAAGAAAACAGTCACTGAGCGAGCAGCATAACGCAACGGTGTCGCTATATTTTCGAAACAGAAGCAACGGATATATACGTGCGGCGTCTGTTCCGAAAGGAAAAGACGTCACTTCTGATTCTGCAGTTGTTATTCTTTCATATTCGCAGGATATATGGCATCAACTGCGAATGGACAAAGCTGAAAATGTGTACCCAGCCGGTATTCTAACCCGGGTCTCCCGCTTTCTGGGCAGTTGCGCTGACCACTACACCACTGGGGACACAGTGATCACCGCACTTGCAAGCACGCCACCCGTCAGGTACCACACTTGCAAGCACGCCTCCCGTCAGATACAAATTCTCAGCTTCACCCTGCCCACAGTACTCAAACTAGTAGTTATGAAACTAATTCCCGTAAGATTAAGGGCCACCAACTTGCCCACCCCTCCCCACTAACGAAAGGATCATACCCCGTCACAGAAATTAGTTTCATAACTACCAGTTTGAGTACTGTGGGCAGGTTGGAACCCTCACCAGGTGGGACTGACGGAGGACAAAAAAAAAATGTTCAAATGTTTGTATAGTCTATGGGACTTAACTACGGGGTCATCAGTCCCTAAACTTACAAACTACTTATGAACTACTTACGAACTAGGACGGCACAAATATCCATGCCCGAGGGGGCATTCGAACCCCCGACCGTATTGGCCGTACAGACCGTCACTGGAGCGCCTTAGTCTCCTCGGCCAACGCGGCCGGCGACGGAGGACATTGAGAAGGTTCAGAGAAGAGTAGCTCGTTTTGTTTTATCGCGTTATAGGGAGAAAGCGTCACGGAAATGTTGACGATTTGAGGTGGAAATCGTTAAAAGAACGACGTTATTCGTTGCGACGAAATCTATTTGTGAAATTTCAATCACCGAAAAATGTTCAAATGTTTGTAGAACTTATGGGACTTAACTACGGGGTCATCAGTCCCTAAACTTACAAAGTACTTATGAACTAGCTTACACTAAGGACGGCACAAAGATCCATGCCCGAGGTTTTTTTTGTATAGCTTAAGGGACTTAACTATGGGGTCATCAGTCCCTAAACTTACAAACTACTTATGAACTAACTAAGACTAAGGACGACACAAATATCCATCCCCGAAGGGGGATTCGAACCCCCGATCGTAGTGGCCGTGCAGACCGTGACTGGAGCGCCTCAGTCCCCTCGGCCACCGCGGTCGGCTTATCCATGCCCGAGGGGGGATTCAAACCCCCGACCGTAGTGGCCGTGCAGACCGTGACTGGCGCGCCGCAGTCCCCTCGGCCACCGCGGCCGGCGCTTAAGTAGTCCTTGCAGGTGCGGTGATCACTGTGTCCCCAGTGGTGTGGTGGCCAGCACAACTGCCTCAAAAGCGGGAGACTCGGGTTCTAATCCCGGCTGGGTACACATTTACAGCTTTGCCCATTCGCAATGGATGTCATATATTCTGTGAATATGAAAGAAACAACGGAGTTGGATCACGATTGAATGTGTCAGAGGTCGTAATGTAGGACAGTGTCATCAAGGTCTTCAAGAGACGTGCGCAACCCACTCATCATTTTGCCCAATGTGCGGGTGCATACTGCGGAAGCTGTGGCTGCCCTGTTCGGTCGATGGTATTGGGAAGTACTGTACCATTCACCATACTCCCTGAATTTAAGTCCTTGTGACTTTGATTTGATTCCGAAGATGAAGAAACCACTTCGTGGCATTTGCCTCATAACTGTTCCAGAGACTCGACAGGCAGTAGACCGCTCCATTCGCACCATCAACAGAACAGGCTCTGCTAACGGTATACTACGCCTTCTACGTCGCTGGAAACGGGTTCTTCACAACGTTGGTGACTACTTTGAAGGACAGTAACAGGTGCAAACAAGTAACGCTTTTGTATCGGTTGTGAATAAATAGTTGCCACTATTTAAGTTCCAAATCTTGTAACTAGACGTGTGCAAGAGACTAGAAAAAAGTGCAGGTAAATTTTGTTTTTAAGAAAGGTAAAACAAGGAATATATATAACTTCAGACCAAAACGATTAATATAAGTTTGCCGCAGAATTCTCGAACATATTCTCAGCTCGAATATAATTAATTTCTTTGAATGAAGTAACATTAAGTTTTAGTGTCCCGTCGTCATCAGAGACGGAGCACAAGCTCGGATTGCTTTGACAAAGAAGGGGAAGGATATCGGGCGTGGTCATTTGCCTAGAGAGATTTACGGAAATCACGGAGTACCTAAACCTGGAGGCGGATATGAACAGCCGTCCTCCCAAATACGAGTCCAGAGTGGTACCTACACAGTTGATGAATCTCGTGGAGCAGTCGAAGGCTAACGGTGGTCTGCAGACAGAAGCTGAAAAGACGCTACCACGAAAATATGTCATTTCGTTCTGTTAGGCTAAAACGACATTTATCTAGACACAAGGCTCTGTTATCTCGGTAGATAACAGTGCCACGCAACTTCACTAGATCGGCTAGTACTCAGCACATATAATAATTTCGTGTGGCTCATTGGCCTGGTGCAAGTCTTTCAATTGGACGCCACTTCGGCGACTTGCGTGTCCCTAGCCTACCCCAGTTATCCAACCGGGGAAAGGGGACCTACAGCTTAACGTGGAATGCGAACCACGTGTCGTTTCTGGCGACTCCTCACATCGTTGAGAGGTGAAGGATGGGTTAAAGTGCAGACTGAAAAATACCGAGGTCCGACCGGGTTTTGAACCCGCGACCCTTCGGTTTCCAGTCGAGCACTTTACCCCAAGACCACCGGGCCCGGCAGTACTCAGCACAAAGTTACTCAAGCGTAAATAATACATGAGTAGGGTGCTCAGGTGTCCCAGACAGGAAGAGACTTGCCACTAGCACGTCGGTGGGACTAGGTAGACAAGCTCTGACCTTTTCTGTGTCTCGAATAGACAAGGTGACGAAGGGGCAGTTGCGAAGCTGACTTCCCAACTACTGAAAGATCTCAAAGTCCAGCCTGACACAAAATATCAAGTTTCCAAGTGTGAGCCCGCGCTGCGGCTACTCACACAGACAACTAGATACCACCGTCCGAGGTCCGCACTTTGCTAAGTCTCGCAAGCGAATTCCAGTTCACTGTGGCCGCAAACTGCGCTGCCACAGCAGAAAAAAGTTCACGCTAAGCCTAGCCGAGATCGAGGGCCGCACGTCGCGGAGTCTCGTAAGCGAGTCAAAGATTTTTACACTCAAACTCAGCTGCTCCACGCCGCTCCTCGTGGTACGCCCCCTCGATATCCAAAAAACAACGTATTATGGGCTGCCCAAGCGATCGAGCACTAGAGACTAACTGACAGAGCTGTCATCCTAATATCCACCGGCCGATCACAGAGTGTACAACAGACGCCACCTTGTGCTCCACCCTAGGCCGGCCACAGGCATGTGCAAACGGTGCAGCGCACATGGCCCCGAGTTTCTAAGGGACCGCGCAAAACATTACAACGTAATTTCAAAACTGTCATGCGAAATTCTCAACAGCCATTCTCCAAAAGCCATGTGATGCGGCGCAAAGCAGAAGAAATTAAGAAACCTGTTTTAGCCAGTTACTTTATCATTAACATGAAATCCTACATTTTAACCGTTTCACTGCTTAACGATGTGTACATCTACATCTACATACATACTCCGCAATTCACCGTAAGGTGCGTGGCGGAGGGTACACTGCACCACTACTAGGCATTTCCTTTCCTATTCCACTCCCAAACTGAACGAGGAAAAAAAAGAATGCCTATATGCCTCCGTACGAGCCCTAATTTCTCTTATCTTGTCTTTGTGATCTTTACGCGAAATGTAAGTAGGCGGCAGCAAGATCGTACTACACTCAGCTTCAAATTCCGGCCCTCTAAATTTACTTAACAGAAATTCACGAAAAGAACGTCGTCTTTCTTCCAGCGATCCCCATTTGAGTTGCCGGAGCATTTCCGTGACAATCGCGCATTGGTCGAACCTACCGGTAACAAATCTAGCTGCTCGTCTCTGAACCGCCTTTATGTCTTCCTTTAAACTGATCAGCTGCGGGTCCCAAACACTTGAGCAATACTCAAGACGTGGTCGCACAAGCGTTTTATACGCGGTCTCCTTTACAGGTGAAGTACATCTTCCCAAAATTCTCCCAATAAACCGAAGTCGACTGTCCGCCTTACTCACAACTGTCCTTACATGCTCGTTCCATTTCATATCGCTCTGCAATGTTACGCCTAGATATTTGAACGACGCGACAGCTTCAAGAAGCTCACTACTAATGCTGTATTCGAACATTATGGGATTGTTTTTTCTACTCATGCGCATCACCTTACATTTTTCTACATTGAGAGCCAGCTGCCAATCTTCGCACCAACTAGAAATTTTGTCTAAGTCATCCTGTATGCTATTACAGTCAGTTACAGACGACACCCTCCCATACACCACAGCATCATCAGCAAACAGCCGTAAATTACAACTTACTCTGTCCATCAGATCATTTATATAGATAGAAAATAATAGCGGTCCTATCACACTCCCCTGGGGCACGCCTGACGATACACTCGTCTCTGATGAACACTCGCCGTCGAGAACAACGTACTGCGTTCTATTACTTAGGAAGTCTTGCAGCCAGTCACAAATCTGTGAACCTATTCCATAAGCTCGTATCTTCGTTAGCAGTCTGCAGTGTGGCACCGCGTCGAACGTCTTTTTGAAGTCGAGAAAAACACAATCCGCCTGTTGCCCTTTTTCCATGGGTCGCAAGATGTCATGTGAGATGCGGAAGCTGTCAACAGTACCATGAGCAGGAATGTCTGATATATCTATATCGATGTTTTGGCACAACGTACATGCACAGGCTGAGAAACAGTGCCCCATGTGTTTGCTTGTTGTAGTAATAGCTTGACAGTACAGCTTACAGATTGCAGGGACGCTCTTTTGTTTAACTTCCGCGGGTTTTGGCTTTATGTAGTGTCAATGTGTGTACAAACCAGATAGAAAATATGCAAGCGTGGTTTCTCGAATGGCAAAGTGAGAAAGTTGCTTATGAGAGTGAGGATGAATTTAATGTTATCATCTGACGAGGATTTTTGACCTTCAACAAATGAGGGTCGAGAAAACCGTTTTTCAT
Organism: Locusta migratoria; assembly: GCA_026315105.1. NCBI lineage: Eukaryota > Metazoa > Arthropoda > Insecta > Orthoptera > Acrididae > Locusta > Locusta migratoria. The sequence continues at coordinate 73,066,549 of CM048755.1, read as the reverse complement.
ATTCCACGTGTTTGCTTTCCACAAGTGAAACTGATGACGACGAACAGAACGAGAGTAGAGAGCAGTCGCCCCACTGAAAAACATAGCTCTGACGTGTTTTACGGCCCACTTTAGATTTGGTTGTAGTTTTATGATTTTTTGCAAACATTTCGGACAAAAATAATCAAAATGTAAACAATAAAAAATTATGCGCGATGCTATCACGACTCTACTATTGTGATAATATCTATCCACCCAACACGTAATATTCTTTCTGACCGTATTTTAACAAACAGCCAAAATTATTTGATATTTGACTTAAGGTTCGACAAACATACTCTTTTTTCTTAACTTGTTCCTATTTAAACTATTATTTTAATATCTCTCACACGTTTTCATTATATTATCACCTTTCTTGCCTTGGCAGTTTGCTCAAAGTTTATTATCTTTGCCTGGAAGGATCGTAGCGCACATTTGCCGTTCGGACGAAAAAGCCTGGATGGAACACGGCGTAGATTTGGCGTTCGGAAATCAGTCACGTGACATCCCTCGCCTGAAACTCTCTTTTGCATACGTCATCTTGCTTTCTGTATTTGATGATTTTCTTATTGTAGCTCAAGCGTTGTCATTTAAAAGCAATGGTGCACTGAAAATTATCAAAAACACGTCGTTCTTAGGACAATGAATTATAATCTAATGTCTAAAAATGCCATGGTAGCAATTCAAACCTGCCATCGAAGTACGATAATTACGGATTGCCGGCCGCGGTGGCCGAGGGGGACTGCGGCGCGCCAGTCACGGTCTGCACGTCCACTACGGTCGGGGGTTCGAATCCCCCCTCGGGCATGGATATTTGTGCCGCCCTTAGTATTAGCTAGTTCATAAGTAGTTTGTAAGTTTAGGGACTGATGACCCCGTAGTTAAGTCCCATAAGCTCTACAAACCTTTGAACATTTGAATTACGGATTAGTCTCGCAGCTATTTGCCGTAGCGTAATGGGCGACGAATTAGTTTATGATGTACAAATATGTTAGACGGTGGTTCGAAATTTGCTAGGGTGCGGTAGCTCAGCGTGCTCGGTCAGAGGGTTGCCAGCATGGTAGCTCGACGCACTCTGTAACGAAAACGACGAAACCATCAAAATAGAACAAAACATACCATTGTTTTGAAACGACAATGCGTAAGTTGTAATACGAAAATCATAAAATACAGCAAGCAAGATGGCGTATGCCAGAGAGAGTTCTAGGCGAGGAATGTCCGTGACATCTCCGAACGCCTGGTTTAATTAAACCATGTGACGGTGTCCAATCGCCATTATTTTTTCAAATATCTCTGTAACGGTGCGAGTTATAAAAAAACATAAGAGAGCAAAGTTGTACAGAATATTCGTCTCCTCAAATTCGTTTATTCAATTATCGTTTCGGATGGACGGTTTATTCGCAATTAGAATTACATTGCAAACGGCTTTTTTTGTGTTACTATCGTATTTTTTGTCCGAAATCTTTAAAAAGGGGAGGTTCAGGTCTCTGGCGGCCAGCTATTATGTGCTTAAAATTTGGTGCCGATAGTTGGAACGCTTCTACATAAAAGACGGAACACGTTACGGAGAGACAGACGTCGTCAAATCGCTGTTATTTTTGCAAATATCTCTGAAACGATACAATTTATGAAAAAACATAAGAGAGCAACGTTGTAGAGAATTTTCTCCTGTATAAATTCAGTTATTCAGTTTTCGTGTCAGATGAACGGCTTGTTTGTAATTACAATTACATTACAAACGGCTTTTTTTAAATGTTACTAACGTATTTTTTGTCCGAAATATTTGAAAAAAGGCCGGCCACAGTGGCCGAGCGGTCTGCGGTGCGCCAGTCACGGTCTGCACGGCCGCTGCGGTCGGGGGTTCGAATCCCCCCTCGGGCATGGATGTTTGTGCCGTCTTTAGTATAAGCTAGTTCATAAGTAGTTTGTAAGTTTAGGGACTGATGACCCCGTAGTTAAGTCCCATAAGCTCTACAAACATTGGAACATTTGATTTGAAAAAGGGAGGTTCTGGTCTCTGGCGGCCAACTATTATGTCTGTAGAATTTGGTGCCGATCGGTTGAACGGTGCGACTTAATATGTGGGAACACGTTACAGACGTAGCAAAATCACCGTTATTTTTGCAAATATACTCAGTTTTGGTGTCAGATGAATTGTTAAGCCGTTATTTTCATATAAATTTCGAGCTGTCAACAGACGATCACAAAGGCCCACTTTTAGTGTTACTACCGCAACCTAAAGTGGGCCAAAAGGCATGTTTTGACACAGTGTTAAGTGACAGAGACGCACAGAAACGCGTAGCAAATACTTCTGCAGTGAAATACACTCCTGGCCATTAAAATTGCTACACCCCGAAGATGACGTGCTACAGACGCGAAATTTAACCGACAGGAAGATGATGCTGTGAAATGCAAATCATTAGCTTTTCAGAGCATTCACACAAGGTTAGCGCCGGTGGCGACACCTACAACGTGCTGCCCTGAGCAGAAGTTTCTAACCGATTTCTCAAACACAAACAGCAGTTGACCGGCGTTGCCAGCTGAAACGTTGTTGTGATGCCTCGTGTAAGGAGGAGAAATGTGTACCATCACGTTTCCGACTTTGATAAAGGTCGGAGTGTAGCCTATCGCGATCGCGGTTTAACGTATCGCGGCTTGCTGCTTGCGTTGGTCGCGATCCAATAACTGTTAGCAGAATAGGGAATCGGTGGGTTCAGGAGGGCAATACGGAATGCCGTACTGGATCCCAACGACCTCGTATCACTACAGTCGAGATGACAGGTTTCTTATCCGCATGGCAGTAACGGATCGTGCAGCCACGTCTCGATCCCTGCGTCAACATATGGGGACGTTTGCAAGACAACAACCATTTCCACGAACAGTTCGACGACGTATGCATCAACATGGACTATCAGCTCGGAGACCATGGCTGCGGTTACACTTAACGCTGCATCACAGACAGGAGCGCTTGCGATGGTGTACGCAACGACGAACCTGGGTGCACGAATGGCAAAACGTCATTTTTTCGGATGAATCCAGGTTCTGTTTACAGCATCATGATGGTCGAATCCGCGTTTGGCGACATCGCGGTGAACGCACATTGGAAGCGTGTATGGTATGGGATGCCATTGGTTAGACGTCTCGGTCACCTCTTGTTCGCATCGACGGCACTTTGAACAGTGGCTGTTACATTTCAGATGTATTACGACCCGTGGCTCTACCCTTCATTCGCAAAAACCAGCAGGATAGTGCACGACCGCATGTTGCAGGTCCTGTAGGGGTCTTTCTGGATACGGAAAATGTTCGACTGCGTCCCTGGCCAGCACATTCTCCAGATCTCTCACCAATTGAATACGTCTGGTCAATGGTAGCCAAGCATCCGGCTCGTCACAATACGCCAGTCACTACTCTTGATGAACTGTGGTATCGTATTGAAGCTGCATGGGCATGGGCATGCACGCCATCCAAGCTCTGTTTGACTCAATGCCCAGGCGTATCAAGGCCTGAGGTGGTTTTTCTAGATTCTGATTTCTCATGATCTATGCACCGAAATTGCTTGAAAATGTAATCACATGTCATTTCTAGTATAATATATTTGTCCAATGAATATCCGTTTATTATCTGCATTTCTTCTTGGTGTCGCTATTTTAATGGCGAGTAATGTGCAAAGAACATTCTACAAAATTTCACAAATTAACAAATTTGAATTGAATGCAAGCAATTATTTTAATGTGCCCAAAATCAGCAATAATATTATATTTGGGCAATTAAAATTGGCAATTAAAGGTAGAGATCTAATTCATCTGAAAATTCAACTGTTTACATGTGAAATGCATTAAGTCTACCATGCGTGTTAGCTCTTCAGTTGTGTACATTTTGGCAATATACATACGATCAGTCAAGAAAGAAACACTATAGACTAACACAAACTTTTCAAAAACACACTCAAATTATATCTAAGTGTGTCTAATATACAACCGTTTTTAGTTAAATCTTCATAACAAAAAATGGTAATCATGTGTTCAATAATATTCATTTAGCAAATAATTTAACTATTGGATGAAAATAGGAAAGTACAATTCATAAATTTAAGACATAAACAAAATCATTTATACACAATCAAGCAATTAGAAAAATGAAAGAACTTGCACATTTAAAATTTGGAATTAATGTTCGTCACAAGCGGTCCAGTAATTGGAATTAATAATTATAATTTAACCTTGATTTGAGTCACGACTCGGAATAATTATAGGTGTGTCCTCCATTAGTTTGATAGAAAATGAACTAGTCTTTTGGAATACTGTGGCAGGTGCAGACATCGACGTTGATGAGAGGACAGGAGAAAGTGAGATGGGCCCCTTTGGTCAGCTGCCCACCGTTCGCCCCCGTCTTCACCTCTTCTGGTCTCGGCAAGCAGGAATCCCTGGAGTGCCGGGTGGTCAGTGGCGCTCGTCCGTCTTCACTTGTTGTTGTTGTCCCGTTCGGCTGCCACGCGACCCTTCCTGGGTCCACGCCGCTCCGCTGCCGGCCGAAATCTTCTGGCGAAATGAGTTTGTCCCAGTGTGAGGTTGTGGCTTCAGGCACAGAGTAACTGTCTGTGCTTGAGGCAGAGTGGTAGTTAACAGCGTCTCCACAGGAAGCCAGGACTGTTGTGACTAAGAATTGTCATAACTTTTCAAGTGGCAGGTGTGAAGAGACCAGTGGTAGCACCATTACTTTCCCTTTCAGAGGACCGTTGTCCGCTGTCTCTGTTCACAGTAGCACAGAGTAACATATACAGAGAAGAAGACCCCCTAAACCTCTGTCCTACACTCCCCTCGTAGTTCCGTAAGATGCCAGAGATGTCAGGTGGTTCCCTGGCTTAGTACCGGTAGACCACACTAAAGACGCTTCTGAGGGGGCCTCTCGCACTTCAAAGGATAGCGTGGAAGGGAAGCTGAGGGGAGAGCTCGTGCCGCCTGCTACGAGGTCATGGCTGTGTCCGGTGTGTCAGCGTTTGAGGGGAAGTGGTGGTGGAGACAGCCGCTACCTGCCGCCTGCTCTGGCCAGTTTAAAGGGCAGCTTCTGACTTCAGCGCCATCATGGGACATCTTACGGAATATAAATTTATCCATGTTATTTGGATTTTTTTGAGGTCTGCGACTGTATTATAAGCTTTTTTGGAATGATTAATGCTGCAGCAGTCACTATTTATAAATATTTGTATTGGCACGACGCGTTTCGGCAGCATGCTGCCATCATCGGGTGCATTTTTACAGTTACTGGTTACATTCTTGATGTATTGTGTTTTGTGTTGTGGATGCCAGTGAGGTTATGTTTGTACAGTTTTAACCTGTTAGGAAGATATAGCTATTTTTACAATTATGTTTCAGCATTATCGTTTTTGGATTATAAAAATAGCTATATCTTCCTAACAAGTTAAAACTGTACAAACATAACCTCACTGGCATCCACAACACAAAACACAATACATCAAGAATGTAACCAGCAACTGTAAAAATGCACCCGATGATGGCAGCATGCTGCCGAAACGCGTCGTGCCAATAAAAATATTTATAAATAGTGACTGCTGCAGCATTAATCATTCCAAAAAAAAAAAAAATCTTACGGAATTCCTGGTAACCCTCCCTCCCTGATCGTGTGACCGGTCCCTTACGGAGGTTTCCTGTCTGTATATTTTTGTCTGTGACAGTAGGCAGCACTTATCTTTTGTTGATACCGGGCGGCAGCGTACAGACCATTAACGCTTGGCTGATGCAGTTGGCCAGGTAGACCGCAGAGGTTTGAATTTCCTTCAGCTTGTGTTAGAGTTGCGTCCCTCATCTAACTGAGCAACGTGCAGTGTTAAGGTGGGATTCCTATGGCGCGTCTGCCGTTGAGCAGCTGAAATAGTGCGGCTGCCGCATAGCTGGCGATTCCTATACAGCTGCAGCCGCACGGTGTTTAGTTGGTCTGCTGCGTCTGTGCCGAAAGGACGAGTGAGCGCGATTTGTTGTTTTGTCAGATGTTAGAAGACGTTGAAGAAATTCAGTTTCAGCTATACGAGGAAAATGCTGAAACACATCCGATTTACCTGAAAAGAACTGAGGAAGGCATGTGTGAATTTTTCCCCTGCACTGTCAGGCTCATTGTATTAAAACTACAAACATCTTTTTTTCTCTGCCATCCTTCTTGCTGTGTTTGACTCCAACTACAAATTCATTTTCATTGATGTTGGATCGTATGGAAAAGAAGGTGACAGTGGAATTTTTGATAAAAGTAATATTGGGAAATTGTTTTCAAGTGGTAAGACGTTTCTCAGCCTACTAAGCAGCCGTATTCGGACATAGTAGTACCATATGTTTTTGTAGGCGACAAAGTATTTCGATTACATCCAAACACGATGAAACCATTCTCTCTTCGAGTTGCTAGTACTGACGAAAAAGAAGGAAGCTATTTTGAACTACCGTCTTTCACGAGCTCTTAGAGTTTTTGAAAATGCCTTCGCTCTTTTAAGTCAAGTAATTCGCTTTTCTTTTTTCGCCAATCAGTCTGAAGCCAGACACGACTGATAATTTACAGAGAAAAATAACGAGCCTCATTTTGAATTAAACAGAAGTGAACCACTACCCACTGAAAAGTTTGGACCATTAGCAAGGAGTGGCGGTTATGCACATGCTGATGGAATTTTTTGTGCGAGATTCATTTACAGAATACTTAACAGCCGTGCAGGTGCAGGGATAACACCGTGGCTAACTGATCACGTTAACAGAACTCCTTACTGTTGCTGAATAAAAATTTGTAAGCACATTGTAATAAATTGAACTTTTATAACATACATCAGGTTTTGGTATTCACTTTGCGTACATTCATTATTATAATAATAACTGAATATTATGTGGGACGATGCTACTTATTCTTGTTTATTACAATATGCTTTATTTGCCTGACAACTAACAAGGAAATTACTTGGGCTCGAACAAACACATATACACCAAAATCGTATGAGAGATAATGTAAAGATCCCTTATTGCACTAGTGATACCCCCGCATCTGCAAAACTCTGCAGTCGTCCGTTAGAGGCCTCTGCGTGTGCCATGTCGCATTGCACTTTGACCTGTCGGTTCGCCAGTAGGGACGGTGCAGTGTGCCTCCGAAGTTGCGTTTTGTGATGTTATTTGTGTGGTGAAGCGTCAGATGGGGCGGCTAATCAATCCTGCTAATGTATTGCGATTAGTTGAGATGAAGTTACGAAGAACCCTTCTTCGTGAAGATGGTATTAGTGTAGAAGATGAATCATATGCATGCTTTCTCGTATCTGTTATGGTACAGAAATATGAACATAAGTTAGATACTGTTATTACAAACTCATAATGATGATAATAGGGATGATAATGATGAACAACTCATTGCAAGCGGTAGCGCTACGGTAAGTGCGGGAAGAGGCGATGGAAGCAGTGGCAGTGAATACCAACAGTCTTTCGGGAAGGAGGTTAACGTTGCAACTATCATTACGGTTTTTGATGACAATTCGCTAGAGAACATGTACGATGATTATTACATAAGTTGTAGTTAAGATATCTGCATTACGTATGGCGTCTGCTATTACATCTACAGTGCTATCTAGAGCATGGTTGCAGAGATTTGCTGAAAAACGACACCCACCAGCAAATTGTGGTGTATGTAGAGATCCTGTAACCAAACCTTCATACAGATATGTTTGTTCGAGCCCATGTACTTTCCTTGTAAGTAATAAACACTGTGAATAAACAGATAGTATATATTGCTTTTCTTACTTGTTCTTTCCACGAATTCCGCTATCTCTTTCCAAGCTTTATCCTTCACAGTTTGGTCCTTGTATACTGGTGACGATACATTGTAGATACAAGGAAATTTAGAAACCACTTCTAGCAGTTTCTCATCTTCCACCACCGTGAACCGTACAGTTCCGTCGTGCATGCTGTCGCGTTCTGCTTTGCGGCTGCGTGTCAACTAGAGTTGGCTACGGTTTCATGGTTTCGAAACCAGGTTTCGATACACACAACAGTTTCAGTGTTTCAAAACCGGCATCTTTCACGGTTTCGAAACCATGCGGTTTCATTCCGTTCTGTTTCGGATCACATTCGCGGTCGATTGTCGATATTCCTGTCGGTTTCACGGTATCGTGTCGGTTTCACGGTTTCGTGTCGGTTTCACGATTTCATGTCGGTTTCACAACACCGGTGTTTCAAACCACTAATGCAGAAAGGCGGAACAAACTAATGGCATCGAAATGTGGTGTTTCATTTTACTGAAGCTCTACACAGATACACATACAACTTACTAGTATATACACCATTTAGAGAGTGTCAAATAGTAGTTCACACTCTTGAGTCTGCAGCTTATGATTACTGATATCAAGATTCGTTTGCAAGAGACTGCTGTAGTCCGAAATAAATTTTTGTTTCAATTTTTTTATGGGACTTAACTACGGGATCATCAGCCGCTAAACTTACAAACTACTTATCAACTACCTTATCCTAAGGACGGCATAAATATCCATGCCCGAGGGGGGATTCGAACCCCCGACCGTAGTGGCCGTGCAGACCGTGACTGGAGCGCCTCAGTCCCCTCGGCCACCGCGGCCGGTGTAGTCCGAAATGACAATGTCTGCTTTATAAATGCAAAAGAACAATAAAACAACGTTCACTATTTGCATTGAAAAACCAGTTAAATTCTAGGTTTATCTACCATATTAAAGACACACGAGTGAAACTACATTCTTTAAAATAAGATACAACATGAAGCCTGAAATGACATTTTTTATACTAACAAGGGTAGATCGCATATTTAATCTCTTGTTAAAGAGTTGGTTTCTTATGAGCGAAAACGAAGTTATCAACTGTCGTTATAATTTTTCGACACTCATGTTAAAAGAATTGCGGCGGTGGTGTAACGGTCAAGACGTACAGGCGGTGAACTTGCCTCTTACTTTATTATTTTTGTAATTCCATAGCATTACTTGTGATTATTTAGTGTGCCCTTTATTCCCTATAATTTATTTAGTATGTATAGAAAGTAGCATTTATGATCCATCACTGTAATATGCCTACCGTATTGCAGTTTACGAGTTCCTAACTGGGTAAACTTTTACATACCATACCGTCTGTCTCGTGTGACTATGTTGGCAACATCAACAACACGGACAAAATCTTTATCAACATGTTCCGTACAGACCAAGAAGTAAATATATACTCTAATGGTTGACAGGTTCTTGTATGTACCCTAGTCCACATAGTGAAAAATATTGCCCTCCTAGAACGAAGATTTCATGACAAAACATACATTGCTTCACGGTTTCATGGTTTCGAAACAGTGTTTCGAAACCACAGATGGTACGGTTTCATCCGTTTCGAAACCGTCAGATGTTTCAGTTTTCCCATCTCTAGTGTGGACTGTTGTCAGACCGGCAGGGGCGCAGCCGCACGCGGCCGTGGCGTCAGCTGCATGTGCCTGACGGTCCCGTTTAACACCATCTGCAGCAGTACAGTGCAGGCGTCTGACGCTGCATAGGAAGCCCACCTTTATGGTCCAGTCTCCCAGAGCCTGCCGCTGAGGCAAGGCCATTGCCAGCCGGCGAGGGGTCGTGACGTGGATGTTGGCCCAGTTAACTCGCTGGCTGAAGGACTGCTGTGAACTCTGTCCGTGGGTGCTGCGCAGAAAACGCCCGCTGTCAGCCGCACAGCCAGCCCCATCAGCAGGAGTGCCACTCCAGATCAGCCGCCGTCTGCTCGCTCCCACATGTTCATTACGTGCTCACGCCACCACAACTCGACGTCTGCCAAATCTGCGAAAATTAATAAAGTTTGGATAAGATTCGAGACACGAGAATGATACGTAATACATCCTACAAATTTACTTGATAATTAACTATAATCTCTTGAAATAATGAAATAAATACTCAAAAATATTTGCATAATTATTATTACTCTGCTACTCAAACTATTTAATTTATTACAAGAATTCCTATTACCTATATTTTTATATGTTGTTCTAGCCATGGTGGTGTGGCCGAGAGCTGTAAGGCGCCTTCTACATCTACATCTACATACATACTCCGCAATTCACCGTAAGGTGCGTGGCGGAGGGTACACTGCACCACTACTAGGCATTTCCTTTCCTATTCCACTCCCAAATTGAACGAGGAAAAAAAGAATGCCTATATGCCTCCGTACGAGCCCTAATTTCTCTTATCTTGTCTTTGTGATCTTTACGCGAAATGTAAGTAGGCGGCAGCAAGATCGTACTACACTCAGCTTCAAATTCCGGCCCTCTAAATTTACTCAACAGAAATTCACGAAAAGAACGTCGTCTTTCTTCCAGCGATCCCCAATTGAGTTGCCGGAGCATTTCCGTGACACTCGCGCATTGGTCGAACCTACCGGTAACAAATCTAGCTGCTCGTCTCTGAACCGCCTTTATGTCTTCCTTTAAACTGATCTGCTGCGGGTCCCAAACACTTGAGCAATACTCAAGACGTGGTCGTACAAGCGTTTTATACGCGGTCTCCTTTACAGGTGAAGTACATCTTCCCAAAATTCTCCCAATAAACCGAAGTCGGCTGTCCGCCTTACAACTGTCCTTACATGCTCGTTCCATTTCATATCGCTCTGCAATGTTACGCCTAGATATTTGAACGACGCGACAGCTTCAAGAAGCTCACTACTAATGCTGTATTCGAATATTATGGGATTGTTTTTTCTACTCATGCGCATCACCTTACACTTTTCCACATTGAGAGCTAGCTGCCATTCTTCGCACCAACTAGAAATTTTGTCTAAGTCATCCTGTATGTTATTACAGTCAGTTACAGACGACACCCTCCCATACACCACAGCATCATCAGCAAACAGCCGCATATTACAACTTACTCTGTCCATCAGATCATTTATATAGATAGAAAATAATAGCGGTTCTATCACACTCTCCTGGGGCACGCCTGGCGATACACTCGTCTCTGATGAACACTCGCCGGCCGCGGTGGCCGAGGGGACTGAGGCGCTTCATTCACGGTCTGCACGGCCACTGCGGTCGGGGGTTCGAATCCCCCCTCGGGCATGGATATTTGTGCCGTCCTTAGTCTTAGTTAGTTCATAAGTAGTTTGTAAGTTTAGGGACTGATAACCCCGTAGTTAAGTCCCATAGACTTTACAAACATTTGAACATTTGATGAACACTCGCCGTCGAGAACAACGTACTGCGTTCTGTTACTTAGGAAGTCTTCCAGCCAGTCACAAATCTGTGAACCTATTCATAAGCTCGTATCTTCGTTAGCTGCGGACCACACGGATGCTGACCGTCGGAGATTCGTGTCCTCCCTCAGGCTTGTGTGTGTGTGTGTGTGTGTGTGTGTGTGTGTGTGTTGTTCTTAGCATAAGTTATTTTAAGTAGTTTAAGCCTAACTGCAGCAGTTACGTCCCTTAGATTTACAAACATTTGAATTTGCATTTCTATTGTTCTAGAATATCTGTATCCTCAGGAGACTTGTGTGAACGTCAGGTGAGTATTCGTATTGGTGATTATTTGTTAGTAGCTCATACGTTAGTTGTTCATGCAGTATTAGACTGATGTCAGTAATGACTGCTAGAAAGGGTTATGATCAAGTATTCTAACTCTGGAGCTCCATATTAATTATTTGGCTCATACAGGAAGGCAGAGAAACTAGGATTTTGGAATGTTATCATGGGCAATGCCCATACTACCTCATGCTTCTTCCTATTCTTCATCCTTTGGTTGCCGGTCGCGGCGGCAGAGGGGACTGAGGCGCTCCAGTACGGTCTGCACGGCCACTACGGTCGGGGGTTCTAATCCCCCCTCGGGTATGGATATTTGGGCCGTCCTTAGGATAAGCTAGTTGATAAGTAGTTTGTAAGTTTAGGGACTGATGACCCCGTAGTTAAGTCCCATAAGCTTTACAAACATTTTTTGAACATCCTTTTGTTCCTACTTAGTCATCATCCTCGCTACATATCTTTTCTCCTATCATCAGCTGGCAAGGGACCTGTGTAAATTTCCTTATCTAAATCTTCAAGAAGCATTAGACTATTTGCTGGGAGAATACCCACTCCTAAAAGTGAAACTGAATTTTTTAGACATAAGTATAAAGGAACATTTGCTATGTATGTACGTTCTGGCATTACAGTTTCCCAATCCAATGTTCAAATGTTTGTTAAGCTTATGGGACTTAACTACGGGTCATCAGTCCCTAAACGTACAAACTACTTATCTACTACCTTATACTAAGGACGGCACAAATGTCCAGGCCCGAGGGGGGATTCGAACCCACGACCCTAGTGGCCGTGCAGACCGTGACTGGAGCGCCTCAGGCCCCTCGGCCACCGCGGCTGGCGGTTTCCCAATCGTCCTCCCCTACCTGGAGCCTGTCAAAAGGGAAACACTCGCACCTCGAAACGCCGAAAATTGGACAGAATCGCATCCATACGGACTGCCCAACCAATGACAAACAACTCCATCACGCTGGTTTGCGCGGACATTATCAACACGAGTAAAACTCGTAACCACGCTCATTTATGTGTTTGAGGAATCCACAACCATAACCTCGACTAGGTAAAATCGCAATGCCGGTGATAGCCCTTCCCATCAAGTATATTATCATTGAGCTCATGCACTTTGGCATGGCCAACTAAACCACAACTCTAAACAGACACATACACGAGGTATTGGACAACCCACTCCTATCGGGAAATCAACAAACCAGGACAAAACCTAGTGGAAGCTTACCACAAATTTTTATAAATCCCATTCTACATCTACATAGATACTCTGCAAATCACATTCAAGTGCCTGGCAGAGGGTTTATTAACCACTTTCATAACTTTTCTCTACCATTCCATTCTCTAATAGCGCGCGGGAAGAAAGAACACCTAAATCGTTCCGTTTTCGATCTGATTTCTCTTATTTTATTAGGATGGTCATGTCTCCCTAAGTAGATGGGTGCTAGCAAGATATTTTCACATTCAGAACTAAAAATCGGTGATTGAAACTTCGCAAACAGATCACGCCGCAATGAATAACGTCTGTCTTTTAATGATTTCCACCCCAATTCGTGCAACATTTCCGTGACGCTTTCCCCCCCGTAACGTGATAGAACAAAACGAGCTGCCCTTCTCTGAACCTTCTCAATGTCTTCCGTCAATCCCACCTGGTGAGGGTCCCACAAGGGGCAACAGTACTCCAGGAGAGGACGCACAAGTGTGATGTAGGCAGTCTCTTTGGTGGAGCTGGTGCATCTTCGAAGCGTTCTGCCGATGAAACGTAACCTTTGGTTCGCCTTCCCCACAATATTTTCTATGTGTTCTCTCCAGTCAAAGTTGTTCGTAATTGTAACACCTAGGTATTTGGTAGAAGCTACGATCTGAAGTTTTGACTGATTTATCGCGTAATTGAAGTTCAGCGGATTTCTTTTAGTGGTCATGTGTATTACTTCACACTTTTCTTTATTTAGTGTCAATTGCCAATTTTCGCACCATGCAGAAATTTTGTGTAAATCGCTTTGCAGTTGCTTTTTATCCCCTGTTGACTTCACTAACCGGTAAACGACAGCATCATCCGCGAACAATCTAAGGGAGTTATTCAGATTGTCTCCTAAATCGTTTATAAACACAAGGAAGAGTAGGGGACCTATCACGCTTCCCTGTGGAACGCCAGATATCACTTCTGTTTTACTCGATGACTTGCCGTCAATTACAACGAACTGTGTTCTTTCTGATAGGAAATCGTGAATCCAACCGCACAATTGGGGAGATATTCCATAAGCACACAATTTCATAAGAACAACGCTGAGAACAACGCCGAGAACAACGCTGAAAAAGAATGCAGAGAAACCTCTTCCATTACAAACTCTAGCCAAATAATTCAATTTCCCACACAGCAGAAGCTCCGTAACAACAACAAATCTACCAATTTAAAACGGACAAACAGCTGACCTCAAGATTACGTTAACAGACAATAGCCGATGACGACTTCCAATCTACGACAACAATAAACGTTTCCAAAAAACGATGTTCAATAGAAATAAGAGAATCCATCCTCTTGCACCCTGAGACATGACACCCTGAAGATATAACTACCATAAAAGCAATACCTAAAAAATACGGAATCAATACATAAAATATATAAAACCTAAACATAGAAACAAATACGAAATCCCACAAATTCACTCTATGACATATATCCTACAAAGGGTTTTGTATGGCAAACATTGTGCACGCCCAATGATTTCCTGGTTTTCATACATTCTAGAAGGGTAGCACAAGGGTGCACCATTCTTCTGATTAGTACAAGCCCGTTATATGCCGGTTAGAACTGTGGTAAGGTTTCTTCTCCCTGTTGGAGAGACAGAAGCTTTTTATTAGGACTTTCTGTCCTGGTACGAAATTTCGTGGTTTGCATTTTCTGTCGGAAACTGTCTTGCGCTGTATATCACCGTCCTTGATGCGTCGCCCGGCAGAACGGTGGAAAGTCTACAGTCTCTTTAATAAGGTCCTTCAACATGGTAACAGGAGCCTGCCTGGTTGTGCTATGCAGGATATTATTCTCATCACATCATGAACGTCACGCAGGAATACATCCCAGGTGGCTACTTCTTGTTGCAATATATCCTGCAAAAGTTCCCTAGCTTTTTCAACAAACAAAAAATGTTCAAATGTTTGTAAATCCTATGGGACTTAACTACGGGGTCATCAGTCCCTAAACTTACAAACTACGTATGAACCACTTACTAACTAGGACGGCACAAATATCCATGCCCGAGGGGGGATTCGAACCCCCGACCGTGGTGGCCGTGCAGACCGTGACTGAAGCGCCTCAGTCCCATCGGCCACCGCGGCCGGCCCAGCTTTTTCATGATTGTTTCTGCAGGGTTACTCTGCGAATGGTGAGGCGAAGCATAACTCGGTTGGATCCTGTGCCTTCACAAAGTTTATTTCCATGTGTCCGCTCTGAAATGCAGTCTGTTACCAGAGATTACCCGATCAACTCTGGCGACTTAGGTAAGAAAATCCTTACAGAAGGCTTGACTGACCGTGCGCGCAGTCACCCTCTGGGGGAGAGTTAGTGTCGCAAATTTTGATGTCATTTCCATGATAACAAGAATATAGCAATATCCTCTGCCCGGCCTGGTTAGAGGATACATTAAATCAGTTGATGCTATATGCCGGCCGCGGTGGCCGAGGAGACTGAGGCGCTCCAGTCACGGTCTGCACGGCCACTACGGTCGGGGATTCGTACCCCCCTCGGGCATGGATATTTGCGCCGTCTTTAGTATAAGGTAGTTGATAAGTAGTTTATAAGTTTAGGGACTGATGACCCCGTAGTTAAGTCCCATAAGCTTAACAAACATTTGATTTTTGATGCTATATGAGGAGGTGAGGCCAAGGGGTACAAGTGACAAGAAGTTAGTTTTGAGATAATCAAGTTTAAAGTTGAAGTTGAATAGTAAATTCCTGGACATAAATGTAAAAAAAATCTATTGCATATCATTTGAAGATATTGTTTTATATTTATCTGCCTCTTATTACTGCAGCAAAAAATTTAGTCATTTGACAATGATAATTGGTAATTTGATGACAGCTGTCACTTGTACCCCTTGGCTGCCAAGTGAAAGTTAGAAAGGTATTATCTCAAAGAAATATTAAAAGAATTTTTCAATGGTTTATTTTATTCTGACTCACAATAATGAATGTTCAAGGTATAGAAAAACTAAATTCCTAATGTTTCTCTTTTGATATGAAAAATAAATTACAGGAAAGTAATAGTATCAACTCTGACTCTAAAAAACTCCTTTTATTATTGTATTCTAAATCTGTATCGCTATCAAAAATATGGTCATTTTCATCTTCTGAGTTATCGCTCTCTTGGATAAACTGTCCTTCATGGTGTGCTGTACATGCTGTTGGCAAATGCCGACGCTTGTTTATCTCTCGTCTCTTTTTGCTCTGTAAGCTTGATCGATTTCTTTCCTCTTGTGTATGGACTTCAGCACTGATTTCTGTGTAAAATCCATGACGGAGACATTCATGGTCTTTATACAGTTATTCCTTAAGTTTTGGCGGAGTTGTTCTGTGAGTTAGACTTAGGATTATCTGATCATGGGTTCCAATGCTTTTAACTTTCATTTTGTAGGTGAAGAATTCAAAATCTTCATTGAATGTACACTTATAAAACAATGTCCATAATTTATCTTCTTTTAAGTGAAATCGCTGCATTTTTAATTCCCTTTCCAAATTTTACAAAGAATGGTTCAATCACGTCTAACGTGACAAAATCCATGTCACTTATTTGTACTATATCAAAACGTCTTGACGCCTTCGTCATTTCATCAAACCTAAGTGCCCCTTCGTGAAATTTTTCTACTGCGGTAAATAATTCAGACGTTTCTGTCACAATCATTAAATTACTGGCCAGAAAGCAGAAACTTATTGGCAATGATCTGAATGTGATTGTTGTTGACTATATAGAGCCAAAATTTCACTATGTATTGATTTTTCAAAAATGTTCAAATGTTTGTGAAGCTATTGGACTCAACTGCGGGATTTATTTTTCTTTTGTCCGCCTGCATTGCCAATAAATGCTGTGAGCTGCGTTATGGTTGGTTGCAATCTGTTAATAAATTTCAGTAGACAAGACATTTCTTCACATCATCGTGAAGCTTGACCCTCGTGCCACATAAAAATGAAAGCTTTCCCTGTACGCAAGTCATGTACACACAAATTGTGGGGATACTCTGCAAATCACATTTAAGTTTCTGGCAGAGAGTTCTCCATTATAGCAGCGTATATTTGCGCAATGCATAATTGGACAAGTTAGTTTTCCTCAACATTTTTGTAAAAACGTATTTGCTATACTATCTCTGGTCTTCTTCCAAAGAAACAAAAGCAAACGCTGCAACTGTTATTAAAAACATAAAAATGATAATAAAAAAGAATAAAGTGTTAATACGTAACGAAATAAATTCTAGCAACAAAAATTGTCTTAAAAATCTTAACTTTATGGCGGAAAGTTAATGTTAAAACACTGATATTGTACAGGGTGTCCAGAAAATGGCTCCCTGATTTCAAAATTAAATATCTCGAAAACAAAGATCGATAGAGGAATGCAGTAAACGGTATATTTATTGTGAAAGCTGTAAGAAGTTTATACAGCAAAGCTGCTAACAGATGGCGCTGTACGCTGTACAGCTCATATCAGCATACATCAGTGAAATAAATGTATGAAAACACTCTTTGCAAACAATCACATCACAATGTTTACAAAATGTTCACCATTGGCACTACAGAGGTGGCGCAAACGAAGAATGAAATTCGCCATCACATTTAGTAGTGTCTCAACCGAAATGGATTCAAATGCCACAGAGATCAGCGATTAAAGCTCGTCCAGCGTTGCGGGATGCTTCGGGTAGACCATGTCTTTCACTGTGCACCACAAAAAAAAAGTCACAGGGAGTCAAATCCGGCGAATATGGCGGACAATCCATGCCTGCACCAGTAAATTTGGGATATTCCAAAGTAATGACTCGATTCCCGAAGTATCCCTCAAGAAAGAGAAACACTTGTTCGGTCCGATGTGGTCGGGCTCCATCTTGCATAAACCATTCAGTACCAGGTCTATCCTCTAACGCTTGCTGTGTGGCGACAAATTGTTCCAAAATTGCAACGTAACGTGCACCAATGACCGTTTCTCGAATGAAAAAAGGGCCAATAATGCCTCTGCTGCATACTGCTGCCCACACAGTAACTTTAGGAGAATACAGGGGTTTCGCTTCACACCAATATGGCTTTTCGCAACCCCGAAATCGCCAGTTCTGTTTATTCACGTATCCATTCAGGTGGGAGTGTGCTTCATCTGCAAACCAGATGAAGCCAACATCAAATCCTTCACTATCAATCATTTTAAGCATCTGATAAGCAAAGGCAACTCTTTGTTGCACAGCTCGTACGAGTATGGCCTGGTGCGTTTGAATTTTGAATGGAAACATGTGTAGGCTCTTTCTCAGTATTTTCTGCGTGCTGGAACGCTTCAAACTAGTCTCAGGTGCAATTCTACGGACGGATGACAATGGATTTCGTTGAATAATTCCAGAAACTGTGGCGACATTTTCAGGCGTAACCGCGGCTAACATGCCCCACTAGGTCATCAGTTACGCTGCTTGTTCGTTGAAATTTTCCGAAGAGCGTACGAATGGTTTTCGCATCGGGTCCTTTTGGAACATCAAATCGTGCTTGAAAACTTGGCCTTGTTGCCGTAGGACTGTCTTCTAACCTGTGATACTCTAGCACCAGAAAAACGCATTGTTCAATGGAGTACAAGGTTTTAATCTCTTCCTTCGGTACGCTAACCTCCTTTCACGTTTCAATAGTGGAACTGATCGCTCTGGGCTTCGGATCACTATTTATACTAGGCATTACGTATATCGATTACAGCGCCATCTGTTAGAAGCTTTTGTAACAATTATTTCAAACTGCTGTATAAACTTCTTAAAGCTTTCACAATAAACATACCGTTTACTGCATTCCTCTATCGAGCTTTGTTTACGAGATATTTCATTTTGAAATCAAAGAATCCTTTTCTGGACACCCTGTGTTTGGAAGTAAATAGAGCACTCACCGAAAAACCGAGGCGCTAAGTCGTTGACAGTAGCACACAGAAAAGGACAGAAGAGTTGCCAGGATGAGAGTTAAGGATCGTTCCTATTTGTATGAATGCACAACTCAGGAGCACTGCATACAGTCAGTGTGCAGGCTCTTTATACCCAAG
Organism: Locusta migratoria; assembly: GCA_026315105.1. NCBI lineage: Eukaryota > Metazoa > Arthropoda > Insecta > Orthoptera > Acrididae > Locusta > Locusta migratoria. The sequence goes on along the minus strand of CM048755.1, from coordinate 73,047,739 downwards.
TACAATTTATCAAATTTTATATGAAAACTGTCGCATGACACGAGTATCAGCGCAGATTTTTTCGTTTCACCGGAGGATAGTCTCATGTCCTCGTGTTTCTTTGTGTCAAATGGCGCTAGTTACCAGAAGTATAACATGTCATTGCAAATCGTATACCTCATTTTCCATGTAATAATCAGTGGCATGATACATACATCAAAATTGTTACTTTGTACATTAGTTGAAGTATCACGTCAGTTCATACGTAAAAAAACACCTTATAGATCGCTTTATTTCCCGCGGATATCACATGCCACTTTCTGACCATCAGATAACTCACGTGTTTTCGAAAAGTATGGAGTATGGAGTAGTCTACAGTGGTTTCCCAGTGTATCCAGATCACATGTCCTGCTTCACATATGTTTATATTATTACTTAAAACTTCCGTGCTAATTTAATTATAGACGACTCGCTGCTCAGGTCAGCCGCAGCACGGATAGTAGAGTTCTGAAAGAAACATCCGCTTACAGCTGTCACCAGTACTCGTTTTTATCCAGCCACTACCGGTTTCGTAGCCTAGAGCCACATCATCAGGTGCATATAACAATTAAAACATGGTAGTCTCCAAGACACAAGACTTGAGCCCAACTGCCAATATTAAAAGCTCAAAGTCGTGGGACGGATCGCCAGGAAATAAAATTTGGTTGATTAATGTGCCATGTGACTGATGCACACCAGCACGTATATTCGCGCTGTTATGTCCTGCGATCGGCAGGAAAGACAACAAGTCCTAAAAATGATAACTGTTTATTAAACGAAAAACCTTCTGGGCGTACAATAACAAAACGCAAAGAAAAAGATGGCCAGTCACTTAGGGACAAACCAACAAGTACAATAGTGAAAGCATCACACAGACAATAACTATTCCAAGTGGCGCTAGGTAAAAACAAAACAATTACTGCAACACGAAAACTACGCTGAGTGCTGCGGCAGCGGGATCCGGCGTAGGAGCGGCCGGTGGCTGAGTATGCACGGCCCTCCACACTTTTTTTTCCTTTATTGAATTTTTAATGCCCTAAGGCAGGCTGGCAGCAGCCAACGATGCTGCTCTACAGCCGAGCGAACGGTAAACAATGGACAAAACAGAATATAAAATTAAAGGTGATAAAAAGGCGCTTTTACAATTTCAAGATGAAAATTTGGGAGAAAGTTAAAAGACTATATGACAGCGGACAGAACATACATGGTTGTTAAAACAAGACATTGCCACGGTTGCTAAAAAACACTCACTACAGACGACGAGACATAACAAGACGGCGACATTGAGGTAAAAAACACTGAACACTGGTGTACGCAACGTTAAAAAACACTGGGCGACGAAACACTATACACACAAAGCACTGAACACTTAAAACACAGCACTGTACTGGCCCTGCAGGGGAAGGGGGGGGGAGGATGGAGAAGGCGCTGGGGAAGGGCAAGGAGGTGGGGGAAGGGAGAGTGGGAGAAACCGGAAGGAGCTCCCGGGGAGGTGGAGAAAGGAGGGGGTGAGCCAAGCGGGGGACGGGAGTGGGAGGGGAGGGGGAGGGAGGAGGCGGCGGCAATCCACAGAGAGGGGCCAAAGTTGGAAGGAGGGATAGATGTCGGGACGGTTTTGGAGAACATCGTCAAGGAGAGGTAGGTTGCGGAAGCCACACTCGGAGAGGACGTAGAGGGTGTGGAGGTGAAGGGAGGGGGTGATGTGGCGGTAAAGGCGTGGCAGGGGCCCGGGATCCAGGAGGAGAGGAGATACCAGTCGGTTATGGGACTCTATCTTTCGGTGGATGTACTTGAGGCGGATGTGTTGAAGGAATTTGACCAGGTGTGGGAATGGGATGAGGTCATAGAGGATCCGCGTGGGGGAGGGGAGGCGGATGCGGTAGGCGAGGCGAAGGGCGTGGCGTTCGAGGATTTTGAGGAATTCATAATAGGAGGGGGGAGCGGATATACAGGCGGGATGGAAGCAGCAAAGGACGGGACGCATGAGGGAACGGTAGGTATACAGGATGGTGGAAGGATTTAGTCCCCGTGTCCGGCCGGAGAGACATTTTAAGAGGTTAAGGCGGGAGAGGGCTTTCCCTCCACACTCCGTCGGTGCGCTTATGAAGCCGGAATCGGCGGAGGGCTACAACCGGTTACTCCGCTGTTATTGGTTGGGCACTGCCACATGGCTGATCGAAATATAGTGCCGCAGTACAGCGCCGTTTCTTGCGCAGTTGGCCGTTGTTGGTGTTATATTTATGTTTTACGTGTGAGCGCCTACGAAGGAAGCTCAGCAGCCTGCCTTGACTGCCTGTTGTGCGGGCACTCTAAACGGTCAGGGGCTGGCACAGCACGTACGGCTCCTGTGGTTAACGTAAACTGGCTAACGTAATCTGGCTGAGGCTAACGCAATACGGTTGTAGATAACGTAATCTGGCTGTAGCTAACGTCATCTTGCCATGGCTAACGTAATCTGTTTGTGGATAATGTAATCTGGTTGTGGATAATGTAATATGGCTGTGGCTAACATGATCTGGCCATGGCTAATGTAATCTGGTTGTAGATAAAGTAATCTGGCTGTAGCTTACGTAATCTGTATGTGGCTAACGTCATCTGGCCGTGGCTCTGAGACTTTAATATTCGCGGTTGGGCACACGTACTGTGCCATGGAGACTACCATGTTATAACTGATTTATGTACACCTGACAGCAAAAAAAGTGGATCACTGCTGAATGCAACCCAACTAACGTAGCTGTGTTGCGGGTACTCCACATTCAAACCCCCTGTAGAGTACAGTCGTTCGACTATTCACAATGGGTACCAAAAAGCAGTAGAGAACATTGCCCCTTATGGAAGTCGGTCCACATGTAATTCAATACCGTCATACAAAAAAAAAAAAAAAAAAAAAAAAAAAAAAAGCAAGTTATTAGAGTCCAGAGAGCAACGTAAATTCAATTTAATTACAATAAGTGAAAAATCGGGTACTTATCAAATTCATTCAATGATACAATGAGTTTTTGTTCGTGCTCTGAATTTGAACGCACTGTTGACCAAATAAAGCTTGCGTTTCTGATCGAGACTAGATTAGGCATGAAGAGACGTAAGACATTGACGTTTTCATTGGTATCGGTTTACAAGGCCAATGTCCGAACCCGGTTAACTTTAGCATTGCACCAGGAATAGCATGAAGTTCAAATTGTTTCTGAGAGGTAACCACTAAAGGTATGTAATACAGTGCAACTCACTGGTATCAAACGTCATAAAATTGTGGAATAGAACGCAGTACCTATATGAATCGTTAACGAAGCACGATCACACGTCATATATTAAATAAATTCACAGATAGCGCTATATTTCAACTTGAAATGACGATACAATTGACTTCTTTCCCGGCAGGGACCCAACCCCGGCTCTATTCGCTATTTATTATATATACGCAAAGAGATGAAATAGTTACTGTTCTCACCATTAGCGGGATGTGCATATGTTCGGCTAGAAGTAGCGCAAGCCGCGACGGATTAGCCGTGCGCACTGGAGCGCCGTGCTGCGGTGCGCGCAGCTGTTCGCCATCGGGGGTTCGAGTCCCCCCTACGGGCATGGGTGTTTGTGTTGTCCTTAGGTTAGTTTACTTTAGTTTAAATAGCTTGTAAGCTACGGACTAATAACCAAGCAGTTGAGTCCCATAGATTTACAAACTTTTACGAACATTTTGAAGTAGCGCAATAAATAACATTGTGCTGCCTGGGACTCGAACCCCGCGCCTATCGTCAGCGTTGACCTCAGATGACTAGGTAACAACTCTCTCCTAGTAATTAGGATCGCGCCGTCCGTAGAGACCTGGAGGGGTTTGGCAGTTTGAAGAAACAACGAAAACTAATCCAACTTTGTTCTAGTCAGTAGCGAAAGGACATGTGTAATGTGATTTGAAAGACACCACAGTCCTAAATTGCTTACTATTGGAGGTGGAGAGGGGGATGTTTGCGATTGTTAAAAACTGTTTCCCCAGCAGGAAGCAAACCATATCTTACATTACAAAATGGCATCAGCCCGATCAACTACCGATTGTCAGATGTGGTAGTATAATGTTTTTCGTCAAAGTGGAGTGCAGGACACATGGTACGAGAAGTAAAATAGTTCGACGGTATCTGTATACGTAACAGTGCGTATAATAATACACTACGTTTTAGGATGCTCTGTGGTGATTTTGTATGTCATGTTGCTGTACGTTTATTTAACTATAGTCTCGTTTCGCTCAAGTTTGTATGAAAAATGTGTGTGAAATTTTATTGGACTTAACTGCTAACGTCATCAGTCTGCACACTACTTAAACTATCTTAACATAAGGACAACACAGACACCCAAGACCGAGGAAGGACTGGAACCACCGACGCGAGCAGAAGCCCAATTCAAGACATGATGCCTTAAACCGCGCAGCTACTATGCGCGGCGCTCAAGAATGTAACATAGCTCTTACCATAATAAATGAAATATTACGCATCTTAAAAGTAGCAAGGAGCGTCGTTTACGCATTAGAAAACGGTTTCTAAAACGGGAAATATATACCATGTGTAACGATAACTCTGTTGGGATGAAAGCAGAGGCAGTCAATCTAAACACCAAAGCTCTGCATTTCACAGAACGAAGAATTTATTATAGGTAAGGGGATATGGAAGGACACGGTCTCATAGAGAGGACTGATATACAGTAACGAAAGCATAAATTAAAAGAGAGTGCATGCTGTCAACGGAGACCAATAGATTTTATCACTGTATTGTGAGGGAACAGACCAGAAGAGTAACTGAGGTTATGATGTAAGAGCGGCGACAGCGAGTGGGAGAGAGAGAACAGAAGAGAAATTAACTATTAATAAATGCAAGACCGTCTGCGTATTTTGTGAAGGACAGAGGGTGTATTAATGGATGGAGGGGAGGAGAGAGACGTATCTGAAATAACAAAAATTACTTTCACTGCGTCCATCTAAACGGATTACTCTGTTTGCATGGAGGCTGGGTATAAATGTAATAAAAAATAGGATATGGAGTGAAAGGAGAAGCATTGAATTAAAATTTGTACCACAGGGAGGAATCGAACCCAGAACTCCATACTTCAATGCTTCTCCCTTCACTCAATGTCTTTGACATATTGATACGGAAAACTGTTGAAATAAAAATTGTGCCGTGGGCGGGTATCGAACCCAGACTTCCATACATACTTTAATTCAATACTTTTCCCTTCATTCAATGTCTTTGACATATTGATACGGAAAACTGTCACTAGGTATATGAATGTATAATTAAAAAAATCGCACTGACGTGTTTTACGGCCCACTTTAGATTTGTAGTTTTATAAACTACTGCAAACATTTTTGACCAAAATAATAATCTAAATAATAAAAAATTAATTGATAAGAGTGTCTGAAACCCTTTTAGGGAAAAAAATTTGAGTAATGGCGGGTTTCGAACCACCTACCTTCAGCGTCATAGTTCATAGCTTTACCCACTACCCTACGGCTATCAATCAGAAGATCAGTCCTTTAATCTGGTACTATTGATGGGCGTTGTTAATTGATGCTAATATGGCATTTGTAGACACTAGATTATCGTACGAAGAACTATGTGTTTTTGTTAATTCTTCAGTGCGCCATTGCTTTGAAATGACAACGTGTACGTTACAGTAAGAAAATCATCAAATACGCACCGCAAGATGCCAGAGAGAGTTCTAAGCGAGGAATGTCACGTGACATCGCCGAACGGCTGCTTTTCGTTAATTCAATGGAGGGTGTCAAATCTCCGTTATTTTTGCAAATATGTTTCAAACGATACGAGATATGAATAAACGTAAGGGAAATAAGTTGTAGAGAATTTTCTCCTCTACCAATTAGGTTATTCAATTTTTGTGTCAGATGAACGGTTCGTTTTCAATTACAATTATATTACAAACGGCTTTTTTTTTTTTTTTTTTTTTTTTTTTTTTTTTTTTTTTTTTTTTTTTTGTATTACTACCTTTTTTTGTCCGAAAAATTTGAGAAATGGAGGTTCTTGTCTCTGGAGGCCTACAATCGTGTCTGTAAAATTTCGTGCTGATCGGTTGAACGGTTCGTCTTCAAACCAGGGAACACGTTTCGGACAGACAGACAGACGGACAGACATACATCCCAAAATCGCCGTTATTTTTGCAAATATCTGTGAAACGCTACGAGATATGAAAAAACCCAAGAGAGTAAAGCTGTAGAGAATTTTCTCCTCTACAAATTCGGTTATTCAATTTTAGTGTCAGATGAATAGTTAAGCCGTTATTTTCATTTAAATTTCGAGCTGTCAAAAGACGATCGCAAAGGCCCACTTTTAGTGTTACTACCGTAACCTAAAGTGGGCCAAAAACTTCAATTTAAAGTTAGCTCAAAGGAAAAAGAAACACATATTTCTGTTGCCAAGAGATCTTCCACAGTCTCTCACTTACGAAATATGAAAATAGAGATGAGATTAAAAAAAACATTTGAAGGACTAATAATTTATTCAGAATCCCTCATTATTTTTTTCTTCCGTTATGCATCTCGGAATATAATCTATAACGCTATGGGACCAGCTTCTCTTCAGTAAATGCGACGACTCTATCTCGAGTTGATTGCTCACAGTGAGATGGCCTGATTTGTATTTCTGCTTTCCGCTCTCACTATGAAGCCAGGAAGTAAACATTCTGTATTTACGTCAGAGCCCCGCTTTGTGCCATGCTGGGGGCTGTTGCCCACCACCGTGATCGCCAGCTGGCTGGTTTCCGCCAAGCCTCGCCTCGGCACCAGCTGTGGTTGACCGGCCTGCTCGTAGCCACGGCTAATACAGTGAGACTCAACCCTTGAAGTATGAAAAGTTTCTGCAAACCTACCCTAACGTGTATTATAAACTACCACACCTAGAGCTATTTTGCTATAAAATGAGCAGCCACGTTATCTTTTGACACTTCATTCAAATATTTAACGAAGTGGGAGAATAGAATCATGATAAACGTAGTACCACATAATGTTTCACATAGATAGCAATCATATAACGCAGAAAATTATTCTCTCTTTTCAGCGCTCTGCATTAGATCTAGACGTAATGAAATATGTAGTTATCTTAGAAATGTAAGCATGTTGTAAAATTAAACAGTTCTGGCGGCAACAACACAAATGTATACATGTAGTATATCATTCACGTTTTGTGTACTTATAAAGTGTTTTCAATGTGTCTGCAAACAATAAGTGCTAAACAATGGAAATTACCTTCTGTTGAGGCTCTTCATTTACACGATTGTTCTGTTATTGACAGTGAAGTGTTTCGTAATGGGTTCATATAATCGCTTCAGTTTCTCGACTGTTCCACGCTTATACTAAGTTCGAAATACTACTACTACTAATAATAATAATAATAAATACAAGTGCCAAATAGCGTATGTGCGAATTATAATCTGATATATTCCTTCAACTATCTCGACGTCCTCCCTCTATTCCGTCAGGTACTACTCGGCAGTACTGCATAAGAGGGGGAACAATTGTAGGGTTGGCAGTCTCATGAGGAGACGTGTAAATCTCCTAATGGAAGTGTCAATAACAGACCGTTTGTTTCACCTTCGCCAAAACATGTGTTATTCACAGTTAACATTGTTTTTAATTGCACCCCCAGGAATTTCGTTATATGTATAACCTTCAAATTTGTTTTGCTTATCGATATCTAGAATGCTGACGAAACTCTGAGTTCTTATTTTCAGAGCCAAATGTATATTGATGTTTAAGGTCAATTGTCACCATTTGCGCCGTGAAGATAAAAATTCAAATTCATTTCGCAATTACCTTTGGTTTTCTGAGTTTAGTAGTCGGCAGCATTAACTGCCTCAAATCTAAGAGCAATATTCTGATTGCTTATTAAATATTTCGAATATATATTGGAATCAGGAGAAGTCTACTTCACTTTGCTGGAAGAATTACGTCCTTTTCACTAGATGACTCCTCGTCTGTTACTGCAAACTATTAGCTTGCAGATAGGACATCACGAGTCCAGTCACACAACTTAGGAAAGCGATATGGTTGGAAGTTGATTATGGCTGAAGATAGTTTTTTTTTATTTATTATTATTATTTTTTTTAAAGCTTTAGGGAGGTTATCACTCCCTCAACTTACAAACTACTTATTAACTACCTTACTAAAGACGACAGTTTGAGAATACTCAGTAGATCATGAAAATATAGTATTGCAAAGTCTCACAAGAGTAAAGATTTAGAAACCTTTGCCGGTTTGATGTTAATTTTTCTAGCTATTTCATAACGCTGGAAAAAGTATTTGTTCAAACGTCCTGCTACATGTCGATATCAATATAATGGATCTGTAGCTCAGTGGATTACTTTTATTTTCTTTATATATCTGTGCAACATTCCATTCGTCTCCCTCACTATAAATACATCAATGCTCGACCTCACGTCGTAGGAGAAGTAATTAAGCTATGCATAATGTGTGCACAAGTTGTTCTCCTAAGGTGTTGGACCACTCGAGAAAGACATTGCCTGTAGACAAATGATCTTCCTGGTACGACTATGGTAGTGAAATGACAACACAGTGGATCATGTCTGGTGATAGTTGTACTGCTTCCTGGAATGACAGAGAAGAATCTAGATTAAAAGAAATAATCCGACACAAGCTGCTTGTGACCACTGAGTGCGCGCATTGAGGAAGTTGAACAGTTGTGCCCAGCCGGAATTCGGGACAATTCTTACTGCTATCTGAGCAGTTACGGTAACCACTGCACCAGCGGGAAAACAACGATCATCGCAGGTGCGCGGGCTACCACTCCTCTCCCCCTCGTCACCCACAAGACTCAAACTTCCTCACACTGCTCACGTAGTTGACGTTTCCAATTTGCACTCACTGCTCGTGGCACTTTGCGGATTACCTCGAGAGTTCAGGCGTAGTGTGCATCTGCGCTGAAGGCTGGAGTTGTTCTCGTCTTCTCCTTAATTATGTATATTTATGTGGTGTCTGTTCTTTCGAAAGAACAGTCACGACACATACATGTATATAGAAGAACCTTTCAAGATTCACTTATTGGTGGTATTCCAATTAAAATGTTTGAAAATTGAACTTCGGTGTATTATTTACTTATCACATATATGATTACAGACAAGGGTGATGAATTTCACGTAGCAACTACAACTATTCTCGATCCCTACTTCCTGAATTATCTGCATTGGCCTTCACAAGGGCAATGAGGAGGCGATTCACGCTGCAGCTGTTCGCTTCCTTCATGAAAATGACGCTCTTTACAGATTAAGAGGCAGTAGCTCTCAGTTACAAATTGGAGCGAGAGTAACATTTTACCCACTCTCTGACAGAGCTACAAACTGCTATATCGAATTGAGAAATATTTGTGGCAGATTATGCTGCTGTCTAGTAAGCACCTCATAAAAGCAGAGCCAATTTTAAAATGATATTGAAGTTATATCTTCACGATGCAAATTCGACAATTGACCCTAAACATAAATATACGTATAGTTCACCACATGATTACCAGAAAATTTTCTCCAGTCCTTGAGAATTCGATAAACAAAACAAATTTAAGGATTATACACCGAACAAAATTTCTTGTGGGTACAATTGAAAACAACGTTAACTACGGAATATACATGTTTTGGTGAAGATAAAACAAGCGCCTGTTATCGACACAACCATTAGAAGATAAAAACGTCTCCCTAGGATGCTATAAACCCTACAATTGCTCCACCTCTTCCGCAGTATTGCTGAGCAATGTGCGATTATTACCTGACGGTACAGAGGGAGGACACTGAAAAATTTGGAAGAAGATATCAGATTGTGCGGTATAGTGAATTAGCGGAAAGAAGGTCTCGGATGTTCTCCTTTTTTTTTTTTTTTTTTTTTTTTTTTTACTACTTAGGTTGGGGAGGGGGAGGAGACGACAGGGGGATGAGGTGGGGAAGCAAAATATTAAAACAAAAGAGTTTTCAGTGTAGCACGCTTTTTCTATGAGATTTCAATCACCAACCTTCTGCTACAAATGCAAAGAGCTTTTGTAGTCATTACCGTACAAAGTATGTTACAATTGTAAGAAGGCCGCGCAGAGTACCCGCGCAGTCTAAGGTGCCACATCATGGATGGGGCTGCTGCTCGCGTAGGAGGTTCGAGTCCTCCCTCGGGCATGGGTATCTGTGTGTTGTCCTTAGAATAAGTTAGTTTAAGTAGTGTGTAATTTTAGGGACTGTTGAACTTAGCATACCACATACATTCTAAAATTTGATTTGAATTTTAAGAATAATATAATCGTAATTAGAACTCGCATATATCGTATTTGACACTTGTTTTTCTCGATCTTCGTATGACGTGGAACAGTCGAGAACCTAAAGCAATCCTATGAACCCATTACGAAACACTTCACTATGAAAAACAGAACAATCGTGTAAATGAAGGGCCTCAGCAGAAGTTATTTCTGTTTCGTAGCACTTATTTTTTCAGAGACAATGAGAACACTTTATAAGTGCACAAAACGTGAATGATATACTACATATATATATTTGTGTTGTTCCCACCAGAATTGTTTAATTTTAAAACATACGTAGTTTTCTAGGTTGAATACATATTTTCTTGTGTCTAAATCTAATACAGAGCGCTGAAAATTTTCTGTGTCGTATGATTGCTATCTAGGTGAAACATTATGTGGTAGCTGCGTTTATCATGATTCTATTCTTTAACTTCGTTAAATATTTGAATGAAATGTCAAAAGATAAAGTGGCTGCTCATTTTATAGCAAAATAACTCAGGCTGTGGTAGTTAATACTACACACTTTGGTAGGTTGGCAGAAACGTTTGAGCCTGTATTAGCCGTGGCTCGAGAGCTAAGGGGTGGCCGGTCAACCACAGCTCGTGCCAAGGCGAGGCTTGGTGGAAGCCAGCAAGCTGGCGGTCGCGGTGATGCCCAACAGCCCCCAGCACAGCGCAGAGTGGGGCTCTGACGTAAATACAGAATGTTTACTTCCTGGCATCATAGTAAAAGCAGACAGCCGAAATACAAATCAGGCTGTCTCACTGCGAGCAATCAACTCGAGATAGAGTCGTCGCTCTTACTGAAGAGAAGCTGGTCTGACGGCGTTATAGATTCTACGCTGAGATGTATTATGAAAGAAACAAATAATGAGGGATTATGAATAAATTATTAGTACTTTAAAATGTTTTTTTTTTATTTATTTTTTTAAATCTCCTAAGTGAGACTATAGAAGAAATAAAATATGAGTTTCTTTTTCCTTTGAGCTGCCTTTAAATTGATTTTTTTTAAATATAAAGTTCCTTTATTATCCTATTTTATTATAAATTTATATACCTAGAGACAGTTTTCCGCTTCAGTATGTCAAAGAAATTAAGTGAAAGGAGAAGCATTGAATCAAAGAAAGTATGGAGGTCTGGGTTCGATTCCGGCCCGTGGCACAAATATTAATTCAATGCTTCTCATTTCACTCAATATCCTATCAGTTTAGATGGACGCTGTTAAAGTAATTTTTGTTATTTCATATACGTCTCTGTCCTCCCCTCCATCTATTAATACACCCTCCGTCCTTAACAAAATATGCAAACGATTTGTCTTGTATTTATTCGTTGTTAATTTTTCCTCGTTCCTCTCTTTCTCTCTGTCACCTCCCTTACATTATATCCTCAGTTGCCCTTGTGGTCTATTCCCCCAAAAAGCTGTAAAAAATTGTGGTTTCCGTTAAAACAATACTGTCTCTTTTAATGTCTGCTTTCTTTACTGTCCATGGGTCCTCTCTATGAAGCAGTGTTCTTTTATATCTCCGTTAATCCATCCTTCGTTCTGTAAAACATTCGTTCCTTTTCGCATTTCACTCTTTTATTTTCCAGTTCTGACTTCTGTTCACTCCTAGATCCCGCCCTCCCTCCTGCTACCCCTCCCTTGAAATATTTATCTGCATCTCCGTGCTTCTTTTCACAATTTTGTGTTTGGCAGATTTTTTTTTAATCACTTTCATTATTTCTCTGTCGTTGACTCTCGAAAAGCACGTGGATATAATGGACAACTGAACGTTACCGTGCAAGCACTATTGTCGACATTAAAATAGACATCTATTCCGACAAATACCAGTATCCAAGCTTTGAAATGGCAGAGACTGAAGTTCTCTCCCATTCTTCCCAGTTGGATATTATGCTTCGCATGTAATCGCATTTTCGATGCGACATTGTATCAGAATCCACATTGCTGTTTTGTAACCTCAGTATGACTATTGAAGGCAACCATACCGTGAAGAATAATTTGCTCGACACACTTGCCAGTTATCGGATACCTTGTCACTGACCATGCTAGTAAATCACAGAAACCTCCTTCATGGAAGTCTGTTTGTGTTCCTGAACGTGGAGAATAAATGTCAAAACGAAGTTACTTTCCAAATTTCAATTTTTAACGCATAATCCACGTTCCTCATAACTATAAAAATGCCTGATATTCAAGTTATCGTGGCAACAGCTACCCAACAATATTTATTATAATGAGCTCATAGTTAAATAAGCTTATTGCGGAATTCCATACCAAATCGTAATGTAGCATACTAAAACGTAGTATAATATCATGCAAAATACGCGATAAGGATTACGTGGCCTTCCCGTGCTGCCAAGAATGTCTTACCTAGCCAGGCACCTCTGAGCTCTTTGACTGGTCGTAGTGTCTAATTAGTACTCCATTATGACAAAACATTATGCCAACACATCTGTAATTCGCTGGAGGCCGGGATGAGATTAAATTGTAATAGCTAAGGTATGGGTCCGATTCCCGCTGGGGGTAACAGTTTTCAACGGCCACAAAAATACCATCTACACCTCCAGTAACTCCAATAAAGAACGCAGGATTCTGCCTTGTTTCAAATCAAAATTGGACATGTTCATGCGCTACTAAATTAAACAAAGTCTTCCCAAAATACCAAACCCCTTCGACGTCTCTACGAACGGTGTGATCCTAACTACTGGTGAACGACAATGTGATAGTTGACGCCTCATGGTGTCAGGTCAAGAGTGACGGTATGTGCAGGGTTGGAGTGCCCGGTATAAACAATAAATATATCAGCAGTATTCCTTCCTATTATACACTAGCAATTGGTGCTGGGTTCGAGTCCTTGCCGGGGAAAAATTAATTGTATCGTCGTTTCAGGTACCAGTATAACGCTATTTGTGAACATATTTGATATGTGACATCTGATTGTGCTCAGTTAACAAATCATCAATACACTGTATTCTATTCAACAATTTTATGATGTATGACATCTGTGAATTGCACTATATTACGTATCTTCAGCGGTTACCTCTCAGCAACAATAGGAGCTTCATGCAACTCCTGGTGCAGTGCTAAGATTATCATTTATTTCTGGGTTCAAACATCGGTCTAAGAAACTAGTGAAAACGTCAGTGTTTTTACCTCTATTTATTCCTTGAGATCACGCGCACTTAAACGTGGCCCGTGAGCGGAAAATGTTGGGTGCTGAAGTTTGCATTCAGCTCATAGAGGATTGGCTGTTAGAACAAGTTCCGCCTCTTTCCCCCCAGTGCCGGCAGCTTACGGCGTATAGATTACAGGTTTTAAAAGAAACAACATGAAGGGATTAAGGCGTTACAGATGGAACACGAAATTAAGTATAACTTTAATGTTTGAGTAATAGAAAAGTGGAATGCATATCTACGAAATGTTAATATTTGAAAGGGACTTATTAAGCGGGTGTAACAACGCTCTCTGCCTCTTTTTATTGTCGTAACAGAATAAAAATCAGAATTAACATTCTTCACAGCACTTTCAAGGAGAGCCTTCATTCTTATAAAAGAAGTCGTCGGTGTATGTGGACTTATTTCAGCAAATAACAAAGTGGAAGACAATAATCAATACGAAGCACAAATCAACAATACATTGACGAGGTCTACGGTGTACAATGCTGTTATGAGGTAAGGTTGGTAGAGAGCATAAACATTCCGTTGACACACAAGCTCAGCCGACTTCCGCCGATCAGAGAGGGGCCACGAAAAAATGCGTGACCTGTAATCGCATCTCGATCGGGCATACAACTGTTTTTTCTTATCAGTTGCGTTCAGATTCAGATCATGAATAAAAACATATCATGCCACTAAACAAGTGTGATAACGTATCTGACTTTTCACTTATTGCAACTAAATTCAATTTACAAGTGTTACTGTCTCATCTCTAATGACGTTTATTCTAATATTTGTTGTACGAAAGTATTGGTTTGTACCTTGCCTGAATGCCATAAGGAGAAATAGGAGACTTACTTAGTACCTATTGTGGGTAGGTAAAAACTGTACTGTGCAATGATTTGACGACCTGCGACGCAGCTGTGCAATGGTGGTTGCATAGCGTCAGGTGCGGTCTCCACTTAGGAATTCAGGGGTGATCCACTTTTTTTGCTGTCAAGTGTACCTGATGATATGGCACTAAGCTACAAAACTGGTAGTGCCTGGATAAAAATTGGTACTGGTTAGAAGAGTTTTCTTTCAAAACTGTAACTTCCATTAACAACGGACATATTTTCACGCGCAGTTTACTCATTGCACAGAGGTTTAGAACGGAAAAATTAAACAATACCATTCTGCGAAGTTCTTATACATGTTTAAGCTTACAAGCGACTCTGTGATTTTAAACATTTAATTCTTGCTGTTCTTATTGAAAGGTATTTATGTACCATTTACGCTCTCTTTACTGTTCTACGGGCATCTTGATGCCGTCACACTTGTGCTGGGCGTAGTGTGTGACGTCTTCTTGTGGATGTAACTTGTCTTGCCAAATACATTTCCAATTCAAGTTGTGACTTCTTTGCAGACACTTTGCTTTGTGAGTCATACAATACTTTGTTTATTAGTTTATTATATACACTAAAATGCCTCAATATTTCTCTCTGTTCATCTCTGATATTCGTATGTGGGTTACACTCGAATGTCAACGTCATCAAAAGTCCCTATTATCCCACGAATTAATTTTTCTAAACTGCGTGAGATATGGATCATGTCCACTTACAAAGTGAAACAAATCTCTTGTGGTATATACAGCAAATCGTCAATTAACGATATTTCCTCAAAATTTCTAATCATTTTGTTCATTCGTCTTCCAGTAGTACTGCTACCCATGGCTTCCTGTCTATTAACCCTTTGATTCCCAGTGTTGTTCCTGGACAACACGGTATTAAAAGTTGATTTATAAAGTATTTTGGGTCTCAATCCTTAAAGTTGCATTATTGTTGACGAAGAACTTGCTTCTAGTGCGACATTTTGCCGCTTGGTAAGGCGTGTAGCCACTTCTGAGGTATTAATCTATCCATCTTGGAGGTTGTGTTGCGTTGCCGTCTGTATGTGTCTGAGAGAGTGAGCGTGAGTGTGGTTCCTTTCATTTTATTCCAGCATGAATTGTCTTGTCTTTCGTGCTGTGGCGAAGATTATGCTAACATTATTGATCTGGCAGTATTAACTACCAAAAAAATAACGTTCAAGTAATAAATACCTAGATACAAACGTCTGTGTTGTCCATGAAATACATGACATAAAAAATCAATAGTTCGACAAAAAATTTTAAAACACATATTTTGATCCAAAATGAAACTTTCACTCAGCAGCGGAGTGTGCGCTGATGTGAAACTTCCTGGGAGATTAAAATTTTGTGCCGGAACCGGGACTCGAACCTGGGACCGTTGCCTTTCACGGGCAAGCGCTCTACCATTCAGCTATCCCGACACGACTCACGGTTCGTCCTCACAACTTCGCAGGAGAACCTCTGTGAAAATAGGAGGCGAGGTATTGGTAGAAGTAAAGTTGTGAAGACGGACCTTGAGTCGCCTCGGGAGAGCTCAGTGGTAGAGCGCTTGCCCCTGAAAGGCATAGGTCCCAGGTTCGAGTCCCGGTTTCGGCACACAATTTTAATAATCTGTCAGGAAGTTTCACATCAGTGCACACTCCGCTGCTGAGTGAAAGTCTCATTTTGGATCAAAATATGTGTTAAAATTTCTCGTCGAACTATTGATTTTTTATGTCATGTATTTCATGCACAACATAGACGTTTATATCGAGGTATTATTTTATTACTTGATCGTTATTTTGTTGGTAGTTAATACTGCCAGATCAATACTGCTATGCATAATCTTCGGCTCTGCTCTGTATTAATACCGAAAACACTGAATTTTAATTTTTCCAAAGCTGATTTCATTATGTGGGACTGAAAGGGTTAATAAGTTACTCATTATTTTGAACTTGCAGTCTGTATGCTCATCTATAATGGCTTTAACTTTATCTTTGTCCCTTTCTCTTAGTTAATACAATGTACACCTGTAACGTGCAATGTTATTAGTTGGTCAAATCCGAAGAATGACATAAGGAGCTTCTGTTTGTGTCATTTATCGGTATACTTCTAACTGTCCTGGACCAGTGTTGCTGTTCTCATTATATGCACCCATATGCCTGCTTAATATAACCTGACGCTTACTAAGATATATAATGGTACATTCTTATTAGCTGAATAGGCAGTTTAAATTTATTTTGTGCTACATTGATGATCTTTTGCATAACTGCAACTACTTTACTACTGGTGTGACTTCCGTAAGCAATAAAATTTTGCCTTTCAGCAATAATGTTCCCAAAAAAGCTACAGGAAACTACTCTGTGTATTGATTCATTATAAAACGTAGAATGCATTATATTTATGTTGCAAAATCATATTTATTATCAGCTCGTTTTGAACAGGCTTTCGGCTTTTAGGCAATCGTCAGATAACTTAATACTAAGGTACTTATTCACTTAATACTACGTTATCTGACGATGGTCTAAAAAGGGGAAAGCCAACTCATAACGAACTAATAAATACATTTTATTGTGGAGCATAAATACAACGTATTCAAGTTTTTATATATTTACGTTCCTCCAAGTATCGACAGAAAAATTCCATAAATATTTATTCACTGCTAATTACATAGTAGAATTTCTTGAGAGTGGTTGGCATCCTTTTAGCTGCATATGAATTTTTGTGTACTACTTCAGTTTCACGTAGCTGACACCAATCATATAAATTTTCCATCGCATTTGT
This sequence comes from Locusta migratoria, assembly GCA_026315105.1. Taxonomy (NCBI): domain Eukaryota; kingdom Metazoa; phylum Arthropoda; class Insecta; order Orthoptera; family Acrididae; genus Locusta; species Locusta migratoria. Next base: position 73,030,637 of record CM048755.1, on the reverse strand, counting down.
CCATTTTTATTTCATTTGCTTCGTCGTTGCGCCACACTTAATTAGTAAGGTGTCGCCTGCATGTGCTACACAGCCTTGACTTTTGCTGTTGCAGCCGTTTTCTCCGGTTAGTATTATAATCATATATCTCTGAATATCAATCCACAGATTGAACCCTGAGGATACACTACAGTAGGGGGCCTTCTATGCCGACTATTCTAACAATCCCTTAGGCTGCTGGACAGATTGGTAGGGCAATTCCCTTAGCTGCGACCACAAGCTGGTCATTACAGCTTTTCAAACACGCCTCCGATTTCAAACCTCTATTCTCATGGTAAATGCTTCATTTGAGTCCTGAACAAGGATAATTGCTTGGTTAATAGCATTTTCGGTCGAGCGTCCCTTTTAAACCGTATTGATCATGGTTCAAACTCTTAGTTCCGAGAGAGTGTAACACAAAAGGCGCTGCTGTATTTTTCCCACATTGTTTATAAAGCAACTAGGTCGATATGACGTTCGGATAGAAATAGTTTTATATTCCTTTTTTTAGGATAATAAAGAACTTCTTTCCCTGACTTCGTAACTCTTTCCCGCTACCAACAATCTTTGAATAGACTTGTCAAAACGGTGTTACGTTACCTGCCAACGCTTGCCGATAAGCCATCAGGTTATTTCTGAAGGTTTCCTTTATCTGACGGCTACTCTTATTTCTTCCTGAGGCAATGTCTTCACTGCAGTATTATTATCGTACTTGTTATCCATCAATGCCTCAAGACGTTTTTTGTTATCTTCATCCTTTACCCTTGCGTTTGGTAATAATATTTACATCAACAGAGCAGCAGACTGTTGCCAATCTGTGATTGTGCTCCATGTCCCTTTTTCAGAACTGATAATATTGTAGGCCACTTTATGTTGTTACTATAGAAATTGCCTACACTACACTTACGCGTCCTATTTTAGAGTATCGCTGCGCATTGTGGGATCCACACCAGGTGGACTGACGGACGATTTTGAGAAAATTCCGAGGAGGGCAACTTGTTTTTTATTATCGCGATATAGAAGAGAGAGTGTCACGGAAATGATGCACGATTTCTGGTGGAAATCATTAAAAGAAAGGCGTTATTTGTTGCGGCGAGATCTATTTGCGAAATTTCTTTCACCAATCTTCTCTTCAGAATGCGAACAAATATTGACAGCACCCGCCTACATAGGGAGACAGATTCATAATCATAAAATAAGAGAAATCAGATCGAAAACAGAAAGATTTAGGTGTTCCTTTTCTGACAAGCTATTAGAGAATGGAACTATAGAGAAATATAATAAAAGTGGTTCGATGAACCCTCTGCCATGCACTTCATTGTCACTTGCAAAGTATCCATGTAGATGTACATGTCATTTAGTTATGAATTACATCACAAAGATTTAAGACCACTTCATTGTTCTTATAGATTTTCTACGAAATATTTCTGGTTTTATTATATTTTTCTTCGCATTGCTGCCTTGTATCCCTGCAACTCTCTAAACGATTCTGTCTCTCTGTTTGCCCCAGAACCCGCTGATACATCTTCCACTAGTTTTGAACCTCCTTTCTTACCTTCTGTCCATGGTACTCTCTTCATCGGACTTGCACTTCGGGTAACCGGTGCAGCCTTTTCCATTACGAAGATGATGGCCTCATCTAAAAGGAATCACTTCCATCTACCGCCATATCATCTCCCTTCATTTGTACTTCACTGCTTAACATAATTATACAAGGTGTCCCACTTAAACGTTTCGCTACAGATACCTCGGGAAGAAAAACAGATTTTGAAAAAAGACTTTCGCGGGCATTATCGAACGGCAGCGGCTTATAAAAGTAAGTAATATGCGACAATGTAAAAAGTAAACCAATATTACTTGCAACACAAGCTTATGTTTCAATCTTTTTTTAAATTCACGTCCCATGTTCTTTCTTATGCAACAGCAAGAGATATCACAGAAAGAATGGCGTTGTTGCACCCCAGTACTTCAAATGCACCCCGTAAATTTGCGAAGCTAATTTGACGCTTGAAATAAACGCAACGCGCAGGCAGTGCAAGTCCCGAAATCAAACGTGAACATCATGCTGCCCGTAGTCGACGCTATCTCCGTGCTTTCTTCACTGCAAGTATCAAATTCGCTTCGCAATTTTTTGGGATGTAAGTGACGCAACGCAATGCAAACAGCGCCATTCTGTCTGTGATTTCTCATGTTATTGATTTCATACGAAATAACATGGAGTGCACATTATAAAAACGTAAGCTTGCGTTGAAAATATTTTTAATGGTTTAGAATGTCTCATATTACATACTTTCATAAGCCCCTGCGGTACGATCATGATCGTGAAAGCCGTTTTCAGTATGTGTTTTGTTCCATAGATATTTCAAGTGAAAAGTTTAAGCGGAACCCCAATTAGAGTAACTTTTTGAAACTCGGTATCTCACCATTACGACGCAAATTTTAGAAATTGGCGAAAAGGACCCTCCAACTTGCCCCTGTAATGGTGGATGAACGTGGTGACCTGCTACTTTGTTCTTATGCCCGGAGACGCTACAAAGAGTAAGGTATCATGAAAAGAAAATCATAATCTCGTGTGAAGGGTAAGTTGGGTTAATTGTGTTACATTAGCGCCTTATTTCGCCAGATTCCTGGCAATGCCATCCTGGATGTATCGCTACATGGGAGTATCACGAGAGCTCCTCTTATCTACATTTCACCCTCTACTTTGAAACCTCTGTGATGGAGGTCAGAACTACGACGACCAGTGTTAAATCACAATGTTTTCTTATGGGTGTCCGAAGAAAACATTTCAGACGCACCGCCAGTCCGGATCGACACGGCAAGGCGTCAGATGGTGTGATAAAGAGAATCAATGAAACCCCCTTTCCCTTGGTGCATGATTCTCACACATATTTCAGTCGGAAATGGTAGTTTTCCGTTTTTCCGTGCAGCGAGCAACAGGGCGACGATGTTGGAAATCTTTGACACTGATCACCCCCCCCCCTCCAAGGAAATTCCACCTGCTCTAAGGACCTGGTGGGCCTGTAACGCCTATGAACGTGATCACAACCCTTTGGACTGCAAAGTGTTAAAGGTCTAGGGTCCGTTCAAAGAAACTTGACATTTCATCTGAGTTAAAAACAAAACGGATGTTTATGATTCTTGCACCCCGCGTTTCGCTCCATTGTGTAACGTGATTACAGAGGCACAGAGGACGGAAGGGGCGCAGCGTTGATGCAGTCATGAAAAAAATGAAAGTGCACCCAGTTTGGCAACAGCAATTTAAAAATTTACTGTGCACAGACAAATTATATTCTACATATTATCTACAGTATAAGTTAGTTTATAAGAGCACCAAGAAGAAATGCAGATGATAAAGGGGTATTCATTGGACAAACATATTATACTAGAACTTACATGTGATTACATTTTCACGCAATTTGGGTGCATAGATCCTGAGAAATCAGTACCCAGAACAACCTCTGGCCGTAATAACGGCCTTGATAAGCCTGGGCATTGAGTCAAACAGAGCTTGGATGGCGTGTACACGTACAGATGCCCATGCAGCTTCAACACGATACCACAGTTCATCAAGAGTAGTGATTGGCGTATTGTGACGAACCAGTTGCTCAGCCACCATTAACGAGACGTTTTCAATCGGTGAGAGATCTGGAGAATGTGCTGGCCAGGGCAGCAGTCGAACATTTTCTGTATCCACAAAAACCCGTACAGGACCTGCAACATGCGGTCGTGTATTATCCTGCTAAAATGTAGGGTTTCGCAGGGATCAAATGAAGGGTAGAGCCACAGGTCATAACATATCTGAAATGTAACGGCCACTGTTCAAAGTGCCGTCGATGCGAACAAGAGGTGATCGAGACGTGTAACTAATGGCACCCCATACCACCAAGCCGGGCGATGCGCCACAACGGCGATGACGAATACACGCTTCCAATGTGGGTTCACCGCGATGTCGCCAAACACGGATGCGACCATCATGATGCTGTAAACACAACGTGGATTCATCCGAAAAAATGACGTTTTGCCATTCGTGCACCCAGGTTCGTCGTTTTGTATACCACCACAGGCGCTCCTGTCTGATGCAGCGTCAAGAACAACCGCAGCAATGGTCTCCAAGCTGATAGTCCACGCTGAGGCAAACGTCGTCGAACTGTTCGTGCAGATGGTTGTTGTCTTGGAAACGTCCCCATCTGTTGACTCAGCGATCGAGACGTGGCTGTTCGATCCATTACTGCCATGCGGATAAGATGCCTGTCATCTCGACTGGTAGTGATACGAGGTCGTTGGGATCCAGCACGACGTTCCGTATTGCCCTCCTGAACTCGGCGATTCCATATTCTGCTAACGGTTATTGGATTGCGACCAAGTGAGCAGCAAAGTCGCGATACGATAAACCGCAATCGCGATAGGCTACAATCCGGCCTTTAGCAAACTCGGAAACGTGATGGTACGCATTTCTCCTCCTTACACGAGGCACCACAACAACGTTTCACCAGGCAACGTCGGTCAACTGCTTCTTGTGTGTGAGAAATCGGTTGGAAACTTTCCTCATGTAGCACGTTGTAGGTGTCGCCACCTGCGCGAACCTTGTGTGAATGCTCTGAAAAGCTAATCATTTGCATATCACAACATCTTATTCTTGTCGGTTAAATTTCGCGTCTGTAGCACGTCATCTTCGTGGTGTAGCAATTTTAATGTCCAGGAGTGTAAATTCAGTGACGAAGTTGCAAATTTTGCTGGAGCGGGATTCGAGCCGGATTTCCCTTTCGGGCCAGCAGTCGTCTTAACCATTTAAGCTATCCAGGCACACTCCCCTTCCAAACAAAATTCTCAACTTATAGCACACTACGATGGCAGTGCCCCATGCCCATTGGTTCCTCTTGCTCGCAGCTTATACTGGATTCCAGCAAGTGACCGAGCGTATTTATGCGTCTGTATTGAAATTGTTATTGCCTGCTGTAGCCATATTTGCAGTTATTGATATGGTGTCTGTTCTATGCCCACAACAGGCAATGACAATTTCAATGCGGACATATTAATACGCTCGGTCCCTTGCGGAAATCCAGTGTAAGCTGCGAGCAAGTCGAACTAATGGGCAGGGTACACTACCGTCGTAGTGTGCTATACGTTGACAATTTGGGTTGGAAGAAATGCGCACCTGGACAGTCTAATTGGTTAAGGAGGTCGTTGGCCCGAATCTCGAAATCGGGGTTCTAATCCCGGTTCAGCACAACTTCGTCGTTGAATTTATTTCAACGCCCTGAAACGGTCGAAATGTTTCAATATTTCGAATTCGTAGAATTACGCCCGTTACTGTCAACCAATGGTGTCTGATCTTACGGACATATCCGAAAAGAACAGACACCATATCGACAAACAACTTCAGGCACCTTCAGGCAGGTAACTCCGTAACACCCTTGAGCTGAAACGCATCACGCTGTTGCTCTCTCAAGCACCTACCACAAGGCATGCGGGATCCGAAGGCTGTCTGCCTGCAGGTACCTAGGTATCCATCAAGGGTTCATTCTATACATTTTATACTCTTCAACAAAGGACTGCTAGATCGCACCAAGCATGTTGCTGAATTGTGGCGTCTTAGTAGAAATCTTTAACACTTGATTCACGCTTGTGAGAATGTCAGCCAGATCTCCCCAGTAATCATGACACAAGAGAGTCGAAAAAGCATGAACACCCTTTTATTGCTTCGGATTACATTCAAATTTTGTTGCCTCGGTGGAGTGGCCGAGCGCTCTAAAGGTGCCTTGCTGCGGAGCGCGCGGCTCTTCGTCAACGGATATTCGAGTCCTCCTCGGGCATGGTTAGATTTGTTGTCATTAGCATAAGTCGGTTTAAGTTAGTTTAAGACGTTTGTATGCCTAGGGACTGATAACCGCACCAGCTAACGCCCTTAGATTTACAAACATTTGAACATTTTAACTTTCAAATTTTGTCGAAAAATATTGATAGACCCATTTGGTTCCACCCTGTGCAGACGAGTTGAAATTGCAGTCACGCTGCGTTCCAAATGGATGCGATCACATTCATAACAAGGGGAACTGTTCCCTCAAGTTTAGTGGTGATATGGCACAGTGGATAGCCCGTCAAAACTCATCACAGATCAAACACTAACTCAAGATAAAAGTGTACGGAACTGTGAAAAAAGAAGCAAAACGGCAAACAGTGAACGCTCCAAGCGTAAGATATGCAGAAATCAATCACAGCCGCGCTTTTTTATTTATGTGTCCATGACGTTGCACTGCCATGCTGGAGATCTGTTTTCAAACCTCCGTCAAGCTTGATATTATAATTTTTGGTTTTTCACAAAATAATGATCTGTCCGTCCGGTCATTGACGTCTTGTTCTCGACATGAAGCCTTTGCAGTTGTCCTACTGTATTTTTGTTATAGAGTATGAGTCATCTGGTAAGAATATATCATCATCGCAAGTGGATGTGCCGAACCGTCAATGGTTAGTCAATTCAGGCGAGATGATTCTTAGACCTCTCACAGAAGTGACAACAACAAATAAACGGGTGTGAACTATGCTAGCCGCGGTGGAGTGGCCGAGCGCTCAAGGCCCCTTGCTGCAGAGAGCGCGATTGCACACCGTCGGAGGTTCGAGCCCTCCCTCGGGCATGGGTCTGTGTGTTATCGTTAGCATAAGTTAGTTTAAGTAGTTTGTAAGCCTAGGGAGTAATAACCGCAGCAGTTAAGTCCCTTAGTTTTTCAAACATTTGAACACTTTCTTAAACCGTGCTCACCCAGATAATTAAACTTCACTCTCACAATTTCTAGGATATGTATATATTTGCTTCGAGAAATGTAGGAGTTTACGTTATTATTGTACAGATGGAGAACTTCAAAAAACTTAAAACATAATTTATGTCAGATCACAGTGAAGTACCCACTATTCAGATCCATGCCAACACAAAACTCGAGCAAGGACGTATATTTCACTCACCATGCCTACCAGTTAGGTGCGGCCACAAGAGATTTCTATTATTTGACGCTCATACCGTCACCAATATCGGGTATGACTCATCAGACGTGTTTCCAAAGAGGGATTAGACTGACTTGTTTCCTTCTTGTAGAATGTTTGTGGCTTCCATTCCAGCGTCACTTCCTTTAGCAGTTGTGCGACACAGACGTTAGACCACAACACAAGACAAAGTTGAATACCACGAAAAGACATGTTGATTATTTTGTGAAAAATAAAAACATGGAGAACGAGGGAGGTTTGAACACAGATGCTTGGCGTCACAGTCTAATAACATGACGTCATGTCATGCTGCAGCTGTCTCAATGTTGAACATTGTGCGCTTGGACCGTTCACTGTTACTATTTTGCTTCTTTTTCAATGTTCTGCGCACTTTCTTCCTAATTTCATGCTTGATCAGTGATCAGTTTTTGACGGGCTATGCACTGCACCACTCCATGCCACTCAGATTGATGACAGTGTTGCACGGAACCTGCAGAGATGGTTTGTCAAGGAGGCGTGAGAACTTAGCTGTTTGACGTCCCGTTGCCTTCTTATGGGCGGAATCGGCTGCAACCCAGGTAACACCATCAATCCAATCCCAGGAAAAAGAAGTGAAATGACTAGCCGGTTGCCGTTGTTTACGAGGGTACCCCTTCGAGAGTCACTAGATTTGATTGGTCAGAAGTTTGACGAGTAGACCACCGAACTTTTTAGGCATGTCTTGACCTCCACGTATTTTCTTTTCAATGGCGAATACTACGAACAAACGGAGGGAGTCGCCATGGGTAGCCCACTATCCCTGTGGTCGCAAATTTGTACATGGAGAATTTCGAGGAGGAAGCCCTGGCGTCATCTGAATGGAAACCTACTTGCTTTTTCCGTTACGTGGACGACACTTTCGTCATCTGCCCACATGGTATGGATAAATTCCTTGACTTTCTTACACATCTAAACTCCATACACCCCGACATTATATTCACTATGGAGACTGAAACGGAGGGTAAATTGCCGTTCCTTGACGTCTTGGTCAAAAGAAGAGCTGATGGCACCCTGGGTCATGGTGTGTATCGGAAGACAACGCACACTGATCTGTATTTACACGCAGACAGCCGTCACCACCCTTCACAGAGGAATGGGGTGCTTAAAACTCTAGTACATAGGGCGCGCACTATATCCGACGCAGAGAGTCTACCCCAGGAATTGGAACACCTGAGAACTGTATTCCGAAAAAATGGGTACTCAGAGTGGCAGATTCAGTGGGCTCTCCGCCCAACCACTACAGCACAACCTGTGGAAACGGATGAAAACACGAGGGAGGAGGTACGCACTGCGTTTATTCCATATATCGGCGCACTCTCGGGGAAGATCGCCCGCATTTTGAAGACACACCAGGTTGGAGCTGTCTTTTGTCCGCCGAATAAAATTCGTGCACTGGTGGGGAGCGCCAAAGATGATCTCGGTTTGAGGAAGGCCGGCGTCTACCAGATTCCGTGTCAGTGTGATAAGTCATATATTGGACAGACGATGCGTACCGTCGAGTATCAATGCCTTGAACACCAGAGGCACACACGATTGATGTATCCGAGCAAGCCGGCGGTAGGTGAATATTGTTTGTCGGAGAATCACGCGATGGAGTATGAACGCGCTATGATTCTGGTACAGACGTCGAGATACTGGGACTGCGTCGTTAGAGAGGCCATTGAAATTCCCACTAGTGATGACCTCATAAACCGTGACTGACATAAATCGCCCTTACCCAGTTCCCTTTGAGCCGCCGTAGCGTGCGGATCTCCGTGCCGGTACGTTTACAGGAGCTGAGTCCGACAGTTCACCTGATGATGGCGACATGTATGATCGCCGAAATATTGTGCCCGTTGTACACTGTAGACCGGCAGTACACCCGAGGATATTTTGATTACTTTTTTTTAATATCTGACACTTTGAAACAAATCGCTCTACTGCAAGCTGTTTCCTTTCCATATTTCGGAATGAGACAATGTGGACCAAAATAACAACAAAAAAATCTAATACATATGGGCTCTAAAATACATACCTTAAGAGCTATGAACACATCACCTACAACAACGTGAACACGTCTCTTCTACTGGTCAAGTGCTCATAGGTATGCATTTGAGAGTCTGTATGTACGGGATTTGTTTTTCTTACTTGGGCCGTACTACCTTCTCCCAAAATATGGAAAGCAAAAGAGCTTGCTGCAGAATAGATATGTTTCACAGACTAAAGGATTAAAAAAATGCTAATGGTGTCACTGGATGACATTTTTGGATATGGCTTCCTTATCAAAACATTATGTACTCGCTTCTACCTACATACCCTCAAATTTTGTAACTGGAATTTACGGACACCCTGTATGATTGCCTTTTAATATGAGACCGAATTACGTACTATATGTTTTCCGCTGCCTGTACTTCGTGTCGACAATGGTAGACTCGGAATTATCCAAACGATCCATGACGTACTGCCACTGCTGCCCATGTTATACAGCATACATGTGAGGAGAACCGCAGCAGACATACTTCGGCTGTGCCCTTTAATTTACTGTAATTCAATTTGCTCCTCCAGTGGCAATGACGTGCAGAACACGTGCCTGCATTCATATCCACGTCTGTCTCCCTGTGCCGGTGGCAGCCGTTCTTTGCAGTGGAAACTCCTTTCAACGTTTGAAATTTGCTTCTAAATTGAAATTCTCCCCGCATTGTGCTCACATGGATTCAGCTCTCGCGCTGTGGAGTATAGAAGAGCAAACAAGAATCGGAAGCGTCAGAAATACGAGCAAACATATCGAAAAACATGATGTTATTCGTTCGGCTCGAGTGCGCAATATGTCTGTAGGACCACCGTCTATTCAGAGGACGTCACATAAGCAGTTGCCTATTCACAAATTGAGGGAAGTCAAATAGAGTAGTGCAACGCACGTGTGCATTATATTCGAGTGCTGTGGGCTGCGAGAAATTAAAATGCTTTTTCGATGATACTGGAATGTGAAGTTCACGATATTGAGTTAGCTAACCGTGCAATAGCTTCTATGAAGTTTTGTCTGCGAAGTTCCTCTATCAGTGAATGGTCCCACAGGAGAGATAATATTTAATTTTTATTATTAGGTCAACCCCGTGAGAAGGAAGCAGCTCTTATATTTACGAATTTTTGTTTTATTATTATAGCTGCTATACATACTGCGTGTGTTGACGACTAAAATTCTAAGATCTAGGCTCATCTACATCTATATAAATAATATGCAAGTCACAATGAAGTGAATGGCAGAGGGTTCAACGAACTGCTTTTGTGATATTTCTCTACAGTTCCATTCTCTAATAGCTGCGGGGAAAAGGAGCATCTAAATCTTTCAGTTTTCGATTTGATTTCTCTTATTTTATTATGATGATCATGTCTCCCTATGTAAAAGGGTGCTAACAAAATATGTTCGCATTCGGAAGAGAAAGTTGATGAAAGAAATATCGCAAATCGATCTCGCCGCAGCGAATAATGCCTTTCTGTTAACGATTTCCACCTCAACTCGTGCGTCATTTCTACTCTATACCGCTATAATATTATATTGTTGTTGTTGTTGGTTGTTTTAAGGGGACTAAACAGCTAGGTCATCAGTCCCCTGTTGCTAGCTGAGAGGCCACTGTCAAGAAAGTAAAGATAAAACAATGAACTGAAAATGACACCGCACAAAAGGGCAGGTTGACAATGGACAAGCCACTGACAATAGAAAACGAAGACACATAGAATTATAATATTATACAAGCTGCATATTTCCGGAATTTCTCTAAATCGTCCGTCAGTCCCGCTTGGTGTGGAGCCAACAATGCGCAGCAATACTCCAAAATAGGACGCACAAGTGTGGTGTGGCAGGTTGTTTAGTAGAAGTGTTGCATCTTCTAAGTGTCCTGCCAACGAAACGTAGGCTTTGGTTCGCCTTTCCTACAATACTTTCTATGTGTTCCTTCCAATTTAAGTCGTCCGTAATTATTATTGCTACGTATTTATTTGAACTGACGACCTGTAAATTTGATTGAATTATTGTGTAAATGAAATTTAACGTATTTCTTTTAGTGATCATACGGATGACTTCACACTTAACATTATAATTTTTGACGCATGCAGATATCTTATCTAAATCTTTCCGCAGTTGGTTTTGATCTTCTGCTGACTTTACTAAGCCGATAAAAGACAGCAGCATCCACGAACAGCTTAATAGAGCTACTTGGAATGTCTCCTAAATCGTTTATAAAAGCAAGGAACAGTAGGGAACCTGTAACACTTCCCTGGGGAACGCCATATATCACTTCTGTTCTACTCGATGACTTAACTTCAATTACAATCTACTACTGTGTCCTTTCTGATGGGAAATAACGAATCCAATCGTACAACTAAGGCGATATTCGTTGTTACTACAAACCGAAGGTGTAACTACAGCAGACGCACAGGATGTCTCGCAGACGCATACACGAACCGTATCGTCAGACCAGTGCGTTTGAAAGTCGACGAATTATTGGCATGAGCGAAAGCGGTGCACCCAACCAAGAAACTGCTGCTCATCTGGAATGAGGTGTTTCGGCAGTGCAACAGACATAGGTGGATCCAAGCGAAGCTAGCCTGCTATCACAGCACGTGAGACTTTTGTGTTTGATTGAGCGTGGGGTCAAGAGTAAAAAGGGGTGGACGGTACTAGAGTCTTTCTAATGAGCCAGAGTTTAGCTGACGATGAGAATTCATTCACGTCCCCTCCCCCCCCCCCCCCCCCGCAGCAGGCCGTCCTGGATCCGCCCTGGCAACAGGTGCGTGTAGAATGGTTCAAAATGTTCAAATGTTTGTATAGCTTATGGGACTTAACTACGGGGTCATCAGTCCCTAAACTTACAAACTACTTATGAACTGACATTCTGGAGTAGTCGGGTGTTCTGCCGGATGTTTGTGTCAAACTTGCACAATATTTCGACAGGCGCTCCCTGTGCAGGCAGGTGAGCCAGCTGACAAAGGTAACGTCTCCATGATCCTATTGAAGGCAGATTATGATAGGAAGATGCAACAACTCCTGGAAGATCCTGCCTACGCGCCAATAAGGAGTGATCCCACCGACAAAGTGGACAAGAAGACTAGGACGCTACTGAAGAAGACAGGCCTACCTGACAACGTCATCAAGAAACTAGTATCAAAAGCGCCAGTACCACCAAGAATGTACGGACTACCCAAAGTCCACAAGGAGGGGGTGCCACTTCGACCTATTGTTAGCAATATTGGGGCAGCCACCTACCCCACAGCAGCTTATTTGAAGATGTTGTCACCTTATGTAGGGAAGTGCTCACACCACATTCGAAACTCAGAGGATTTGTTACAGCGCCTTCAGCAGCTACGCATCTCGGACTCAGACATCATGGTTAGCTTTGATGTGGTGTCCTTGTTCACCTGGGTCCCAATGAATGACTCGCTTAAGCTCATTGGGGAACAATTCGATGGTGCCATCTTGGATCTGTTCAAGCATGTACTGACCTCAACATACTTCCTCTACGGAGGTCAATTTTAAGAGCATACAGAAGGGGTGGCGATGGGTAGTCCCCTTTCACCAGTTTTAGCCAACCTATTTATGTAGAAATTCGAGGAAGAGGCACTAACATCAGCCACACATCAACCAAAATGTTTCTACAGATATGTCGATGACACCTTTGTCATCTGGCCCCATGGTAAAGAGGAGCTGGACAACTTCCTGGAGCACCTGAACTCACGCCACCCCAATATAAAATTCACCATGGAATTGGAGAAGGATGGACTACTCCCTTTCCTGGATGTGCTGGTTAAGAGGTAGGCAGATGGCGCCTTTGGGCACAGTGTTTATCGCAAGCCCACACATACGGATTTGTATGTACAAGCCAACAGTTGTCACCATCCAGCACAAAAGAATGGTGTGCTCAAAACTCTTATCCATCGGGCACAGGTGCTCTCTGATGCTGACAGTCTGATAACAGAGATGGCACACTTGTGGTCAGTATTAAACAGGAATGGATATTCTGCCAGAGACATCCAGAGGGCGTTTCACTCAGTAAGTGCAGTGAATGAACCGGAAGAGGAACAGGAAGAGGCCAAGAGGGTGGCATACCTACCATATGCAGGGCCAGTATCTGCCAAAATCAGCAGAATTTTGTCTAAACACAACATTAAGTGCATATTCTGCCCACCCACAAAGATCAGTGCACTATTGGGCAACACCAAGGACGACCTGGGACTACAGAGGCCAGAAATTTACAGCATACCGTGCCAGTGTGGGTTGGCATACATAGGCCAGACAACCAGGACGGTTCAAATCAGGTGCAAGGAACACCAAAGGCACACCAGACTAGGACAAGCCACGAAATCAGCGGTGGCTGAACACTGCCTAGAACTTGGCCACTCCATGGACTACAACAACACCAGAATAGTAACACAGACGCCGAGATTCTGGGACAGTATCATAAAAGAATCCATTGAGATTAAAATCAGTGAAAACCTTATCAACCGTGTCACTGGATATCAACTCAGTGCAGCATGGAACCCAGCACTGGAGCTTCTAAAATCGCAACGAAAAACGACTAGGAGAGCACCTGGCACGTTGCAGACGGCAGAGAGAACCCCCAGCGCGGCGCAGACGGCGGAGGGAGCACCTGTGGCGGCGCGGACGGCAGAGGAAGCGCCTACAACAGCGCGGACGGCACAGGGAGCGCCTGGCGCGGCGCGGACGGCGGAGGGAGCACCAAGCAGCAACCAGACACCCCCTCTCGGGAATGGACCAATCACAGAGCACCTGACTCGGCGCGGACCGCATATGGAACGACTAACGCCTAGGCATAAATACTGGACGTGTTCCAAACAGGGACAAGTCCCAGGAAGCACCTGAGGAAGACAGTGAGGCACACTGTCGAAATATTGTGCACGTTTGACACAAACATCCGGCAGAACACCCGACTACTCCAGAATGTCAGCATTTCGCCGGGAAAGCATGAAATCATACTTATGAACTACTTATGAACTAGGACGGCACAAATATCCATGCCCGAGGGTGGATTCGAACCCCCGACCGTAGTGGCCGTGCAGACCGTGACTGAAGCGCCTCAGTCCCCTCGGCCATCGCGGCCGGCTAGAATGGTTCACGGGAGGACGTGGAACACGACCAGATACGAGAACGTCTCACCACTCACACCACACCCGGGAAGATCGATACCTCATCCTATTGGCATTGCAGGAAATATCTGCGTTTTCCTCGTATCTGGTGCAATGGCAAGATCTACAGCTACATCTACATAGATACTCTGCAAATCACATTCAAGTGCCTGGCAGAGGGTTCATTAAACACTTTCATAACTTTTCTCTACCGTTCCATTCTCTAATAGCGCGCGGGAAGAAAGAACACCTAAATCGTTTCGTTTTCGATCTGATATCTCTTATTTTGTTGGGATAGTCATGTCTCCCTAAGTAGGTGGGTGCTATTAAAATATTTTCACATTCAGAACTAAAAGTCGGTGATTGAAACTTCGCAAACAGATCATGCCGCAATGAATAACGTCTTTCTTTTAATGATTTCCACCCCAATTCGTGCAACATTTCCGTGACGCTTTCCACCCCATAACGTGATAGAGCAAAACGAGGTGCCCTTCTCCGAACCTTCTCAATGTCTTTCGTCAATCCCACCTGGTTAGGGTCCCACAAGGGGCAACAGTACTCTAGGAGAGGACGCACAAGTGTGATGTAGCCAGTCTCTTTGGTGGAGCTGGTGCATCTACGAAGCGTTCTGCCGATGAAACGTAACCTTTGGTTCGCCTTCCCCACAATATTTTCTGTGTGTTCTCTCCAGTCAAAGTTGTTCGTAATTGTAACTCCTAGGTATTTGGTAGAAGCTACGACCTGAAGGTTTGACTGATTTATCGCATAATTGAAGTTCAGCGGATTTCTTTTAGTGGTCATGTGTATTACTTCACACTTTTCTTTATTTAGTGTCAATTGCCAATTTTCGCACCATGCAGAAATTTTGTCTAAATCGCTTTGCAGTTGCTTTTTATCCTCTGTTGACTTCACTAACCGATAAACGACAGCATCAGCCGCGAACAACCTAAGGGAGCTATTCAGATTGTCTCCTAAATCGTTTATAAACACGAGGAAGAGTAGGGGACCTATAACGCTTCCCTGTGGAACGCCAGATATCACTTCACTTTTACTCGATGACTTACCGTCAATTACAACGAACTGTGTTCTTTCTGATAGGAAATCGTGAATCCAACCGCACATATGGGGAGATATTCCATAAGCACACAATTTCATAAGAAGCCGCTTGTGGGGTACAGTGTAAAAAGCCTTCCTGAAATCCAGAATTATGGAATCGATTTGAGATCCCTTGTCGATGGCACATAACACTTCATGTGAATAAAGGGCAAGCTGTGTTTCGCAAGAGTGATACTTTCTGAATCCGTGTTGACTACTGGTTAATAGGTCGTTCTCTTCGAGGTAGTTCATAATATTCGAACAAAGTATATATTCCAAAATCCTATCGCAAATCGACGTCAATGAGATAGGCCTGTAATTATGGGGATCACTCCTATTGCCTTTCTTGAAAATTGGAGTAACTTGGGCAACTTTCCAGTCTTTGGGTACGGATCTTTCGCTGAGTGATCGGTTGTAAATGATAGTTAAGTACGGAGCTATTGCATCAGCATACTCTGAGAGGAATCTAGTTGGTATACAATTTGGCCCAGAAGATTTATTTTTGTTTAGTGACTTAAGTTGTTTTACTATTCCAGGAACATCTGCTTCTAAGTTTCGCATGCTGGCAGCTGTTCTTGGATTGAATACTGGAGTGTTCACTTCGTCTTCTTTGGTGAAAGAATTTCGGAAAGCTGTGTTTAGTAATTCTGCCTTAGCAGTACTGTCATCGGTAGTATTACCATTGCTATCGCGTAGTGAAGGTATTGTTTGTGTTTTGCCGCTAGTGTACTTCACATATGACCAGAATTTCTTTGGATTTTCTGCAAGATTACGAGACAGGATTTCGTTGTGGTAACTACTATAGGCTTCTCGCATTGAAGTCCGCGCTAGGTTGCGAGTTTCAGTAAAAGATTGCCAGTCTTGTGGATTCTGTATCTTTTTAAATTTTGCATGCGTTTTTCGTTGTTTCTGTAACAGTTATCTGACCTGTTTTGTGTACCACGGGGGGTCAGCCCCCTCTTTTATTAATTTATTTGGTATAAATCTCTCGATTGCTGTTGACATTATGTCTTTGAAAGTAAGCCACAACTGATCTACACTCGCATTTTTAGTTTTGAAAATCTGGAAACTATAGCTCAGGAAAGCGTGAAGCGAATTTTTATCTGCTTTATTGAATAGATATATTTTTCGTTTATTTTCGGTGCATTTGGACATTTCGACATTCAGTCTCGCTACTACAACTCGATGTTCGCTAATCCCTGTATCTGTTTTGATGCTCTTTACTAGCTCAGGATTATTTGTTGCTAGGAGATCAAGGGTATTTTCGCAACCACTTACTATTCTAGTGGGTTCATGAACTAGCTGTTCGAAGTAGTTTTCAGAAAAAGCATTCAGAACTAGTTCGGACGATGTTTTATATTTGCCGCCGGTTTTGAATGCGTAATTATGCCAACATATCGAGGGTAAATTAAAGTAACCACCGATTATAACAGTATGCTTCGGATACCTATTTGAAATGTGATTCAAGCTTTCTTTCAACATTTCGGCAACCGCATCGTCTGAGTCAGGGGGCCGATAAAAAGATCCAATCATTAATTTATTCCGGTTGTCAGGTATAACCTCTACCCAGACCAACTCACAGGAAGTATCTGTCTCAATTTCGCTGCAGAATAAACCGTTAGTAACAGCAATAAACACGCCACCCCCTTTCTTATTTATCCTATCCTTTCTGGAGACCATTTGGCCCTTTGATAAAATTTCGGCCGAACTTATCTCAGGCGTCAGCCAGTTTTCAGAACCTATAACGAGATAATGGAACACATCATACCCTGTTCAAACAACTTACGGGTATGCTGCCGGGTGACGTCGTCGACAACCGCTGATATTTCGGCAGGAGGACACCCTGCCATTCTCAAGGTACAACTGCACTTATGGAAGCAATGTGCAAGCGTACTTGATACC
The DNA here is from genome assembly GCA_026315105.1 of Locusta migratoria. Lineage (NCBI taxonomy): Eukaryota > Metazoa > Arthropoda > Insecta > Orthoptera > Acrididae > Locusta > Locusta migratoria. Next base: position 73,013,486 of record CM048755.1, on the reverse strand, counting down.
TCGGTTTGCAAAGGGTAAACAAGGAAGATAACACACAGTACAAGTCACTGCAGAGTCAACACAACCAAAGATGGCCAAACATCAAAAATATCGATAGTGACTGTTAAGCCGGCCTCAGTGGCCGTGGGGACTAAGGCGCTCCAGTCACGGTCTGCACGGCCACTACGGTCGGGGGTTAGAATCCCCCCTCGGGCATGGATATTTGTGCCGTCCTAGTTCGTAAGTAGTTCATAAGTTGTTTGTAAGTTTAGGGGCTGATGACCCCGTAGTTAAGTCCCATAGATTATATAAACATTTGAACATTTTAGTGACTGTTAATCAACAGGTGAGGCAGCATTAATTTTGTCCCTCTGTTTTCTGACGAGAGACAGTGCCGGATTAAGCAGAATGTAAACAAAAACCAGCATCTCTGTTTATAAGGTCGCTTGGTAGTTTAATTTCAACAGCTTCCTTAATAACACTATTCCAATAGGTGGAAGTGCATGCCAGAATCTCCGCGTTGTTGTATTCCATAGGATGACCGGTGCCAAGACAGTGTTCTGCAACAGCGGATTTGTTTGGCTGTTGTAAGCGCATGTAACGTTTATGTTTAATACACCGGTCGTCCACAGTCCTGATTATCTGACCAATATATGAAATGCCACAACTGCAAGGAATAAGATATACACCTGCCTTACGCAAACCAAGATCATCCTTTTCGGACCCCAACAGGGCCTTTATCTTAGAAGGTTGTCGAAAAACACATTTCACATCATATATCCGCAAAATACGACCAGTCTTGCTGGAAATGCTTCCTGCGTAAGGCAGAAAGGCCATAGATTTAGGTGGCACTTCATTACTATCGTCACTCACCCGTTCACAGAAGGCTGATAGCGCACAGAGGAACAAAACTTATGCCACCTCACCTGTTGATTAACAGTCACTATCGATATTTTTTATGTTTGGTCCTCTTTGGTTGTGTTGACTCTGCAGTGACTTGTACTGCGTGTGTTATCTTCCTTGTTTACCCTTTGCAAACCGATGTATTAAATACGCTTGCACATTGCTTCCTTAAGTGCAGTTGTGCCTTGAGAATGGCAGGGTGTCCTCCTGCCGAAATATCGGCGGTTGTCGACGACGTCACCCGGCAGCATACCCGTAAGTTGTTTGAACATTCATTTTTTCGGGAAAGTTAAGGTTTCACACATTATACCCTATCAGTGGCAACAGCCCGTTGACTTTTATTACGACATGGGCATGTGATAAGTCAGACTGAAAAGTTCAGATTTTTAGGAGTTCACATAGATACTAAACTGCCGTGGAAAACCCGTGTTCAGGATCTTGTGAAAAACTGAATTCTGCTTCATTTACCACTAGAACAGTACCTGAAATAAGTGATTTTTCAACACGAAAAATAGTCTACTACGCTTACTTTCATTCACTTATGACGTACGGTGTTATATTTTGGGGTCACTCGACTGGTACAAGAAGGCTATTTTTGGCTCAGAAACAGGCGGTTCTAGCAATATGTGGTGTAAGTTTGCCGACGTCGTGTCGATCCCTTTTCAGTATTCTGGGAATTTTGACACTGGCGTCACAATACGTTTTTCCTTTAATGTCGTTTGTTGTTAACGAGTTAGTAGCTTTTGCTCAGTAAATACTAGACAGAAATAGAGTCTACATTTGGGTCGCACCTCCTCGACTCTTGCGCAGAAAGGTGTGCAGTATTCTGCAGCATCCATTTTCATTAAGCTGCCACAAGAACTCAAGAATCTTAGTAGTAACCCACGCGCTTTCAAATCTAAATTGAAGAGTTACCTCATAGCTCACTCCTTTTATTCTGTGGAGGAACTCCTGGACAAATTAAAAAATTAATCTAATTCAAAAATGTTCAAATGTTCAAATGTTTGTAGAGTCTATGGGACTTAACTACGGGGTCATCAGTCCCTAAACTTACAAACTACTTATGAACTACTTACAACTAAGGACGGCACAAATATCCATGCCCGAGGGGGGATTCGAACCCCCGACCGTAGTGGCCGTGCAGACCGTGACTAATCTAATTCCTTTTATTCGTTATTGATTCTTTTTACTTAGGCTTAAGACTGTCATGTGCATAGGACTACTTTAAATTTTTCTAGTATCATTCTTGTGTTAAACTTCATGTACTGACTTGTTACATGACCATGGAATCTTACTCCTTAATTAGGTCCTGCGGGACAGAAAACCATCTATTATTGTTATTACTATGCGCGTCATGCACTACCCCGCCTACCTTAGACTAACGTACAGAAACGTGCTCTCCGCCAGTACTGCGACGCAACTGGGGTGAGGAGTGTTATGAGATTATTTTTCTGATAAAACCATAGTTCTTTTTTTTTTTTTTTTTTTTTTTTTTTTTTTTTTTTTTTTTTTTTTTTTTTTTTTTTATAATGTTCAAATGTTTGTGTAGCTTATGAGACTTACCTACGGGGTCATCAAAATGTTCAAATGTTTGTAAAGCTTATTTGACTTAACTACGGGGTCATCAGTCCCTAAACTTACAAACTACTTATGAACTAACTAAGACTAAGGACGGCACAAATATCCATGCCCGAGGGGGGATTCGAACCCCCGATCGTAGTGGCCGTGCAGACCGTGACTGGCGGGCCTCAGTCCCCTCGGCCACCGCCGCCGGCGCGCTTTTTTAGTCACAGGATGTGAGCCTTTAGCCGTGTTCTGCCAGATCACCAGACTCATTGCCAATCGAAAATGTGTGGGGTATGGAGAAGCGACGGGTGCAACACTGCGACCCAATGACAAACACCACAGGTGAACTTGGGAACCAGCTGATTGCAGCACGGATGGCTATACCACAGGCCACCGTTCGCTCCTGATACGCATCGATGCCATCACTCATAGAACAAGCCATCAGGGGCCCTGTGCCTTCTAGCAAACAGGACAAATGCTGAACCGAGGTGACTTAAATGAAAATAATTTCTTGGGAACATACTAATGACCATGTCCTGTGACTATGAACTTCCTATATCTACTCTTTCAAGGTGTTCAATTTTTTTCTGAACATGGGTGTATTACAACATTACCGTAAACCAGTCCATTTTCGGAATAATCTACTTCCAGCATAATCGTACACAGAGAAAAGCACTGCAGTACAACCCGCCGTACATACAAACAACGTTCAGAAAGTTTTGCACAGTCGTCTCCATTTGTTTTATATTTTCAGGAGGAGAATGACATTTTTTGTGAACATACTTGGAATATTTAGCTACACATTGAGCCCACTCAATGTAGCCTCCATCGGCTGCGATGCATCTGGCGCAACGTTCTTTCCGTGATATAAATGCGCTCTGGAAAAATTCTGGGGATTGACATTTATACCATCGCTTGACACAGGAAATGAAGTATTTCTCACTATGAAATGTTTTACCACGCAGGTGAGTCTTCAGATGACCAAAGATGAAAAAATCAGACAAGTCAGGACTGTAGGGAGGATGAGGAACAATTTTTCAACACATTTTCCTGATTTTCTCCTGCGTCATAAGGGTTGTATGGCGTTTGGCATTGTTATGGTGTAGTCTGATGAGCTAATCCTGAAGCTTTGGTCTGTGGGTCTTGATATCACGTTGCAGCTTGTCCAGTGACAAACAGTAAGAGGTCCCGGTTAATGGTTGTGCCGGATTCCAAAAAGTCAATGAATATGACGCCACGCTGAACCCACAAGAAGCAGAACCTCACCTTTCGGCCTGCTGTTCGTGAACTTCTTGGTTTCTTCTTCCGAGAGGAGTCAGAATGACGCCACTCCATTCGTTGGGTTTTGCTCTCAGGTTCAGACAAAAACACAGAGCTATATTTGCAGGCCACAAGTTGTCATCATCCTGCACAACGCGGTAGCGTCTTACGCTCTTTGATACACAGGGCACATGTGGTCTCAGATACTGACAGCTTGCCAGGTGAACTACAACATCTAAGAACTGTATTCCAGCAAAACGGTTATTCTGAGCGACAAATATGCAATGCATTTCGATTGAAGCAATTTCAACGAAAGGATGTTGATGAAGATTCAGAGGCACCCACTGTAACGGCGTTCTTGCCTTATTTTGGTGGCATGTCATCTAGGATAGAACGTATCCTGAAGAGACACGACATCAAATGTGTGTTTCGTCCGCCATCAAAACTGAGGACTCTATTGTGCTCGGTCAAAGACGAGCTTGGCCTTCGAAAACGCGGCGTATACAAAATACCATGTCAGTGCAGAAAATCTTATATAGGGCAGACATGTCGAACTGTGCAATAACGCTGTACTGAACACCAACTACACACACGCCTAGGACAACCTAGTAAGTCAGCGGTAGCAGAGCACTGCCTGAACACAGGTCCTCGGATGTGTTACGAGAAAACGGAAGTTCTATCGTCAGTATCATCATTTTGGGACAGTATTTTTAAGGAGGCCATACACATCCGTACGGCGGATAATCTTAACAACAGGGATGCAGGTTTCCAGATGAGCGCAGCCTGGAATCCAGTATTGGCTGCAATCAAAACAAAACAGGAGAAAAGAGAAAATCGGAAACACGAAGGAACGCAGCGCAACGCAGATACTTAGTTCCAATTTCCACCACAGGAGCGTCCGGCAGCACAGTCATTGCCCACGGCGCACGCGCGGAGGACGCCTCCTCGGCTCCCAGCAGGGGGCACCAGAAGCGCCGCCGCCGACCAACACTGGACGCTCTCTCGCGCATGCGTAATCTCTGCTCACGCCCTGATAAATACCGCCGCTGCCGCGCAATTACCATCAGTCGCGCCTTGAAGTACTGACAGCTACCACCGCCTGAAGATGTCGAACAGTTGGGTCGGCGAAATATTGTGGGAGATTCACAATGTCATCCGGCGGCAAACCCGCGAAGTGTATTTACAACAGATCCGCCGTGAAAGCTTGAAAAGTCACAAAAACAACTATGTTACATCTTGGATACTGACGCCGTCGAAACACTGTCTGCACTCTTTAGTAAAGGTCTTCATGACATCCGCGTACACACTTTTCTTCATCGTTTTCATTTCTCTTGTCAATTATCTAAGCTTCTAACGTGCTCAGATTTTTCTGTACCCTAGTGACTGCACCAGTGATACCACACTAAGTAATGACAAACGTCATTTCAGCAAGCTGTCGTGTCGTTAGACATCTGTTATTTTTGATTATTTGATCAATGGTCTCCTTATGTACATCACTCACTGCCATCGATGGCCTACCGCATCTAGGATTGTCCAGCAGAGAGAAATCGCCTTCTTTAAACGTCTGTAACCACCGCTGGATACTGCTGCGCTTCACTGTGTCCTCCCCATAATCAGGAAGCAACTTCCTGTGAATCGATGTGGCAGAGTCATCGCCGATCTTGAAGAGGAACTCCATCACCGACCGTTGTCGCAACCTGACATCTACTTCACGGTCCATAAATACCAACATATAGCTAAATGTAAAATGTAAACTTTCACGGCCGAAAAGGTCAAAATTATTAAAAGTTTTCGGGCTATTATGCCGTGGTCTTATGAATTTATTATGGAAACCCAACGTTTCGTCCCCGACTGCGCAGGACGGGGCATTATGAAGACCTTGGCGGACAGGGCAGGGAACATCTGCGAACCGGAATTACTCGACGCGGAATTGAAACACCTGAGTAATGCTTTCCATAAGAATGGCTATTCGTCCACAGAGATATCTACATCTACATAGATACTCTGCAAATCACATTCAAGCGCTTGGCAGAGGGTTCATTAACCACTTTCATAACTTTTCTCTACCGTTCCATTCTCTAATACCGCGCGGGAAGAAAGAACACCTAAATCGTTCCGTTTTCGATCTGATTTCTCTTATTTTATTGGGATGGTCATATCTCCCTAAGTAGGTGGGTGCTAGCAAAATATTTTCAAATTCAGAACTAAAAGTCGGTGATTGAAACTTCGCAAACACATCACGCCGCAATGAATAACGTCTTTCTTTTAATGATTTCCACCCCAATTCGTGCAACATTTCCGTGACGCTTCCCCCCTCCCCGTAACGTGATAAAACAAAACGAGCTGCCCTTCTCTGAACCTTCTCAATATCTTCCGTCAGTCCCACCTGGTGAGGGTCCCACAAGGGGCAACAGTACTCTAGGAGAGGACGCACAAGTGTGATGTAGCCAGTCTCTTTGGTGGAGCTGGTGCATCTTCTAAGCGTTCTGCCAATGAAACGTAACCTTTGGTTCGCTTTCCCCACAATATTAAAAAAAAATGTTTAAATGTTTGAAGAACTTATGGGACTTAACTACGGGGTCATCAGTCCCTAAACTTACAAACTAATTATGAACTACTTACGAACTAGGACGGCACAAATATCCATTCCCGACGGGGGATTCGAACCCCCGACCGTAGTGGCCGTGCAGACCGTGACTGAAGCGCCTCAGTCCCCTCGGCCACCGCGGCAGGCGCAATAATTTCTGTGTGTTCTCTCCAGTCAAAGTTGTTCGTAATTGTAACTCCTAGGTATTTGGTAGAATTTACGACCTGAAGGTTTGACTGATTTATCGCGTAATTGAAGTTCAGCGGATTTCTTTTAGTGGTCATGTGTATTACTTCACACTTTTCTTTACTTAATTTTGTCTAAATCGCTTTGCAGTTGCTTTTTATCCTCTGTTGACTTCACTAACCGATAAACGACAGCATCATCCGCGAACAGTCTAAGGGAGCTATTCAGATTATCTCCTAAATCGTTTATACACACGAGGAAGAGTAGGGGACCTATAACGCTTCCCTGTGGAACGCCAGATATCACTTCTGTTTTACTCGATGACTTACCGTCAATTACAACGAACTGTGTCCTTTCTGATAGGAAATCGTGAATCCAATCGCACAATTGGGGAGATATTCCATAAGCACGCAATTTCATTAGAAGCCGCTTGTGGGGTACAGTGTCAAAAGCCTTCCGGAAATCCAGAAATATGGAATCGATTTGAGATCCCTTGTCGATGGCACTTAACACTTCATGTGAATAAAGGGCAAGCTGTGTTTCGCAAGAGCGATACTTTCTGAATCCGTGCTGACTATTGGTTAATAGGTCGTTCTCTTCGAGGTAGTACATAATATTCGAACAAAGTATATGTTCCAAAATCCTACTGCAAATCGACATCAATGAGATAGGCCTGTAATTTTGGGGATCACTCGTATTGCCTTTCTTGAATATTGGAGTAACTTGGGCAGCTTTCCAGTCTTTGGGTACGGATCTTTCGCTGAGTGATCGGTTGTAAATTATAGCTAAGTACGGAGCTATTGCATCAGCATACTCTGAGAGGAATCTAGTTGGTATACAATCTGGCCCGGAAGATTTATTTTTGTTTAGTGACTTAAGTTGTTTTACTACTCCAGGAACATCTACTTCTAAGTTTCGCATGCTGGCAGCTGTTCTTGGATTGAATACTGGAGTGTTCACTTCGTCTTCTTTGGTGAAAGAATTTCGGAAAGCTGTGTTTAGTAATTCTACCTTAGCAGCACTGTCGTCGGTAGTATTACCATTGCTATCGCGTAGTGAAGGTATTGTTTGTGTTTTGCCGCTAGTGTACTTCACATATGACCAGAATTTCTTTGGATTTTCTGCAAGATTACGAGACAGGATTTCGTTGGGGTAACTACTAAAGGATTCTCGCATTGAAGTCCGCGCTAGGTTGCGAGTTTCAGTAAAAGATTGCCAGTCTTGCGGATTCTGTGTCTTTTTAAATTTTGCATGCGTTTTTCTTTGTTTCTGCAACAGTGATCTGACCTGTTTTGTGTACCACGGGGGGTCAGCCCCCTCTTTCATTAATTTATTTGGTATAAATCTCTCGATTGCTACTGATATTATGTCTTTGAAAGTAAGCCACAACTGATCTACATTCGCATTTTTAGTTTTGAAGGACTGGAGACTATCACTCAGGAAAGCGTGAAGCGAATTTTTATCTGCTTTATTGAATAGATATATTTTTCGTTTATTTTTGGTGCATTTGGGAATTTCGATATTCAGTCTCGCTACTACAACTCGATGTTCGCTAATCCCTGTATCTGTTTTGATGCTCTTTACTATCTCGGGATTATTTGTTGCTAGGAGATCAAGAGTATTTTCGCAACCACGTACTATTCTAGTGGGTTCATGAACTAACTGTTCGAAGTAGTTTTCAGAAAAAGCATTCAGAACTAGTTCGGACGATGTTTTATATTTGCCCCCGGTTTTGAATACGTAATTATGCCAACATATCGAGGGTAAAATAAAGTCGCCACCGATTATAACAGTATGCTTCGGATACCTATTTGAAATATGATTCAAGCTTTCTTTGAACATAAGGAGAGCGTTAGAGCGTTGAGACCGACACGTAAAATTGAAAACGATGAAAAGGTTCCTGTGAAATCTAAAGTCTTCCTGCCTTTCATTAAGGACGTTACCGACCGCATCGTTAAAAAAAAAAAAAAAAAAAAAAAAAAAAAAAAAAAAAAAATCCAAACGGAATGTTGCCGTTATTTACAAACCTACTCGGAAGAGACAGGATCACTGGAAATCGGCGAAGGATGTTCGCAAACAGCTGGAAAAGCAGGAATTTATAGAATACCGTGTAGCTGTTGTGATATTCCTGGCCTATGGCCACTACATATTTCTGGCCGCTGGCCGTTTCTTTGCTAATCAGACATCGAAAAAATGAACAGAAATGTAGCATTAATTGACAATAAAGTGTCACAGGTAGGCACATCATGTACAAGTAATGCAAATGCACTTCACAGTAAATTTACAGAGATCGAGCAGAAACAGAATGAGCTTCCAGATTCATGTAATTTAGTGGAAAATATTAGACCACTGAAAATGAACTTAGGAGAAAACTTGAAGCGTGGGTGGAACAAGAACGTAAGAAAGGTAACATAGTTGATGTTACAAATAATCCTTATTCATACAAATTTCACATTTTTTCAAAGACAGGTAATGTACATCCTGTTGCTTTCATCAGGCAGTTCGATAGTGTTATTCCTAATAACATTACAGAACAACAAAAGATGAAAATCGTTGTGTGTAGATTTGAAGGTGATGTAATTTCGTGGGGAACAGCAGCTATAAACATTTGTAAAACCCATCAGGAATTTGTCGCTGCATTTCTCAATCAATATTGGTCTGAAAGCACACAAAATAACATACACACTGAAGGCTGCATGAAAGACTACAAGTATAAATTTAAAGTCAAGCCCCATGAATCTTTTAGATTTAAGCCTCATTCAATCCTATCAGCCAAAAGAGAAGCGGTGGAGGAAGAGACTAAGAAAATGACAGAACGGAACATAATTGAAAGGTCTGGTAATGAATATTTCAATTCCTTTGTCATAGTCCCAGAGAAAGATAATGCAGTTAGGATCACACTAGATGCAAAGGCTTTAAATAAAATTATATTACCACAGATGGATAGGCCCAAAATACTGGAGGAACTTGTTCAGAAGTTTCATGGAGTCAAAATATTAACAAGCATAGACTTGACTTCTACCTTCTGGCAAACACTTCTAAAGGAAAACTGTTGCAAATACACTGCTCTTACATATGGAGGAAGTTGTTGTCAGTTCAGAGTGTTGCCTTTTGGTCTGAAAATATCAACATCTGCCTTCATACACAAAGTAGGTACAAATACCTCAGGGGGCAATAGCGCTCTTTGCTTTTCCAGGTAACTGACGCCTACCAGGTACCCTAGTTAACTAGCAGCTTACTTCCTTTCCTTTCACGCTGTTAGTTCTTCCTCTTACTATTCAGTCTGAACTCTTTTCTATCGTCTTTACTTTCTTCTCTATCCAAATACCAGATTGCACAAGAAACACTAATTTAGACGAGTAAATAAAACGTGACATAAGTAAGCAGGAATATGAGATTTACAGACTAAATACGTACTGAATTTGGCTTAATGTGGTTATGTAACAATTATGGATCATGGTAAATATTGTAACTCAGCAGTAAACATCTGCATAGCATGAGTTACCTTTACAAAGTTAAGTGGCAGACACAGATCTTCTCAGAACGAAACATAACATTGAAGATAGCTGACTACATTATTGAAGGATTTTTTATTTATTTTATTCCAATACTGTTTACTCTGATTTTTATAAGGTAATATTTGACGCTGAGAAGAGGACGGCGCAACGACAGGTGAGTGAACTTAGTAAAAATGGCTGTTGGACATAGGCAATGTAAGACATTATGAATGGTATGAGGAACGAGGTGTATGGTCTGCTATTTGTAGTTTTAAGCAAGTATAGAGAAGGTGATAGATAAGTAGGGTCAAGTACAGGTGACTGACAAATTCGGCCTGGAAATAGGCTCATTATTGAAAAGGTAGGAAGGTGGTAAGAAGGGTCATGTACAGGTGACTGATGAATTCGGCCTGGAAATAGGCTCATTATTAAGAAGGTAGTAAGGTGGTGAGAAGGGTCAAGTACAGGTGACTGGTAGATCTGGCCTGGAAGTCGACTCATTATGATATTACATATGGTGTTTTAGGCGGCATAGAAGTCGTCATTTGTGGAATATTGAAAATAGGTAGGGGACGCAGTGTGTGCCTCACTCTACATTTATTAAATTAGGAATACACAGTAGCAGAAATGGCACCATTTTGGGATACATTTGTCCTATGCTCTTACACATACACATCTATGAGTAAGTATATGTATAAATTATATGATATTTTTTACCTGTTTCGCCTCCACATAAACCTCAGGAAATCATAACATATCAGAGCGGTAAAGAACATGTACTATGGAATATGTATATCATACATAATGGAATTTCACGGTCAGCTGTCAATGAAAACAACCATCCGTCAGTCGGAATTATATTTTGCCTTTATGCAGCAAATCGTTTCTGTTGATTTCTGTGATCTGCATTTTGTATTAAATATTAAGAATTATGACAAGTGAATATAAAAGTGGCATCTGTTCACCAACAGTACGGTATTAAATATTAGACATGGCATGTGTTGCCAATTGTAATATGGGAATAGAGATAACATCTGTTGACAATAAACAGTATTGTCAATGAATGAAGGGTCAGTGACCCAATTAGGAAACAGATATATATGACTTAATATATCTTAATGTGTGTCACGAAAGATAATTAAATGTAAGTTTATGACAGAATAGGTAACTGAAGAAATATGGGAAAGGTCAATGACCTCCTTGATTCAATATGCAAAATGTCTGCATTGATTTGATTTCATAAATGTATCTGTATGCATAAATTTTATGTGCCACTTTATGTATAGCCTTTGTATGTACAAGCGTGTGAAGCCAGCAGTGCAAAGTATGGTATGATACATGTTACTAAAAGGATAAAGTAATGAGTGCCTAGTGTTGAATTTGCATTCAATCCTTGTGTCAAAAGTATAAAACCGAAAGTGAGTAGGCAATTCAATTAATAAAAAGAGAAAGTGTTGATAGGCTTGGTGGACGACATTGTCCCGATATAAGTGATTAATGGCCTTGTGCCAAAAATAGTTTCCTTTGTTTTGTAATTCAACAATCAAAGTTGTGGTGGTTTTGATGGACGGCAATGCGCCGAAAGTTAGCAATTTTATGTAAGGCAATGTACTATGTGTTGTGGTGGTATTGATGGACGGCAATGTGCCGAGAATTTAGTTGGCGTTATAAGCGACCATGAGTCGAAAGTCTACGTGATATATATTCCCATGGCAAGGTGCCAATAAATTTCGTAAACATGGACAGCAATGTACCAATTTCAAATCACAACTTTTGAGAGGCGTTATGCCTGCTGTATTTCCAGTAATAATTCAAAGTAACAATGTTACTTATATATTGTTAAATCGTCTATTTTCTGAACATTTGCATAGCATGTGTTAAGTAATTTGTAACTTTGAGTTTTTGTGTGTATTTTCAGAAGGATATTTAGGGTGTATTTCAGCATTTATATGTAGTTTCATATAGTGTAAAGTTTACTAATTCATAGCTGCCCAAGTTCAATTTAGGCAGGGTTATAATGTTGACGTTTCTATACTTTTTTTGTGTAATCATTTTGATATGGATGGGAAGATTCAGAAGTAATGGTTTCAAGATTTATGTAAGTTCTTGAGAGATAATGGGTACTATTTTTTTTAATTTAGAGTGTTTCTTATTTCCAAATTGTCTGTTGTCTTTGAGGACATTCCAAGTTTGAAAATTTCCGAAGGAAGGGGATGTGTGATATTCCTGGCCTATGGCCACTTCATATTTCTGGCCGCTGGCCATTTCTTTGCTAACATCGTACGTGTCTTAAACGCGGAAGAACGACAGAAGTGCAGCATATGTTGAAATGTGGGGTGGGGAGCAGTAGCATATGGCGCAGTAGGTGCTGCTTCCCGTGGGAAAGCCCGCCTATGTTACTGGTACTCTCCTCGCATTGGCTGCTGCATTTCACGTCACGTGATTTCTTTTGAAATTGGTTTTGTTTATTATATACTAAATATTAATTATTCAGAGCTGAGAATTTCTAATAAATATCTCTCAAGGACAGGCTAGGTTTTGACAGTTTAAAAATTTTATGGTGCCTTCTGTTATTGTAACAAGAGAAGAGCGATTTCGCAGAAGGCGCGCGACGGCCCTGTTTTGGCGCGAAATCGAGCGTCAGGTGCTCTCTAGTCTCGCAACGCGCCGCAGTTTCAGTCTCGAGCTGACCACTTACGCGCCGGACCCCGCCGGTCATGAGTAAAGATTTGTATAAACAGTCGAGGTCTCATCATGAGCTATGGGCAGCATAGGCCGTACCGTATTAACAATAGTTGTTCATATTTTATTATTTAATAAATGGCATCCCTGACAATTAAAAATCTCGCGAGTCGCTTCTTATACTTCCAGCATACAGAACTTATTTTAGCCTCACTTGTACGCTGTAGAAGAAGCAACTACCTGTGTGCTGTCTTCTGCGCTGGGGACACAACTATAGAAGACATCAGGTTAGTCAGAACTTTATGCTTTCCATAAAGACTTGGACAGCAACTACGGCACCTCGCGCGTACTGTAGGGCGGTACAAACGCACACTGCTGCGCAACAGCATCCGCAAGAATGTGGAGGTTTTAGGGGACTTGTGGGAGGAAGCTTGTACTGTGTACTGTGGAGACGTATACGTGGATACCACAAAAGAACAGTCACAAAAGACTGGAAGAGCAAAAGGGGAACTGTAGAAGGGGAGAGACTGGCAGATCAGCTGTTGCTGAACATGTTTTTCAACCAGGGGACCACTTTATTCAATTTGATAAGACTCAGGTTTTAGCAGTCACAAATGGATACCACGAAAGACTGCACAGAGAGGCTATAGAAATTGGAAAACACCCCAATAATTTCAGTAGGATGGAGGAGGGCGTGAAACTAAATGAAATCTAGATTCCGGTTTTGAAGAAGAAATGTAACAGTCTTCCACCATGGGACGATAATAACGGACGACGGCAATCGGCAACGACGAAATGCGCGCGCATATCAAAAACCTCTGTGGGCGAGCCCTCGTAAACGGATTTTGGCTTCAGTCAGTAGCGAGCCAGGGTGTGCATCGGACATTCAAAAGTGCCACGATCCCCCTTGGAAATGTCCTGAGCAGTCGGGGACGAAACGTTGGGTTTCCATAATAAATCACTAAGACCACGGCATAATAGCCCGGAATTTTTTTTTAGTAATTTTGATATAACTAAATGTTCCAAGTATATTTACAAAGAAAGCTATTGTCCTTCTTCAAAAAAATTAAAAAAATTGAGACGACTATGCAAAAGTTTTTGAACGCCCTTTGTATAAACTTGTAGGAATGGCGTCTACAAAAATTCATAGGTAACCCGGCTCTTAGGAATAGATGCGCACCTCACAGCTGGCTGGCAGGCCATGGGACGGCCGTCAGCGAAAAGACGCACGCGCTCTGCAGCTGCCTCAACATGTTTTAACAACCGTCTGGTATCTGCCGAAACATGCACACTTTTTTAAAAAAAACGTTACAGCTATAAGCGTAACATTACTTGTTGGTACCGGGAGAGTCATTCTCAGGCAGGTCCACAGCGCGACGAGCGGCGAGGGCTTGCCGCGAACGAGCCATATTTCAACAAAAAGTACTGCCGTTATGTCGGCCTCTTCCTGGTAGCAAGCAAACGCAACACACACACATAGACAGAGAGAGAGAGAAAGAGTTATTGGCCGTACTGAGCAGCCGCAATCACATCCCAGATGCAGTGCTTTTCTCTAGTATGAGGGAAAAAACCATTCTACAACACACCAGTGAAACGAAATAGATAACTTGAAATATAACATATAAAATGACCGGAAGTATTGGACCTATTTGGCGATATGGTACACGCGCTACACACGTGCATAACATTGCATATGTTATTAACTTAGCACTAACATATGGTGCGTGTACCAAATCTATATTTATAAATGTGAATGGCTGTTCGGTGTACGTTTATCACGTCTGAACCACAAGACATAAATAGCTACAAATTTGTACAGTTACTAATGTCTACCCGGAGAAGGCTTTAGGCACGGTTTTATGGCGATCGGATAGCTATTTATCTATATATATTAATGTGTATGTATGTTCGGTGTACGCTTATCACGTCCAAACGACAAGACGCAGAGACTTAAATATTTGTATAGTTACTAATTTATACCTGAGGAAGGTTTTAGGCACGTTTTTATAGCGATCTGATAGATATTTAGTGATTTGAAGAATATAACGCGAAATGCGGAACAATAATGATTCTTTGAAAATTATATTTACTCTTTGAAAATGGTTTTATTGGTTGCATTGTTGCTTGAGGTTTGATAATGATAAAAGGGTGGAGTATATTGGGATGGAAAGTTATCGGTGTATATAAAATTCTACGTGTGTGTGTGTGTGTTAATATTTCGCTCTGCAGCGAAAACTACAGAACGCAAACAAATGGTGTGTGTGTAATTGATGCCCGAAGTCTCCCGTTGTACACCATAGCAGTTCCATGCCGACAGCTATAAGGGGGTGAAAGATATGGTGGTTGAAAGTGGTCAAATTATAAGAAATTCGGACTGAAGGCCAGCGATGATTTTTGCGACTCTATAGCAAGGAGGTTACGTACAGCGAAACGTGATGCCACAGACCCTATCTTTGGTCTATGCGTGCTACAATGTCTTCAGATCTTTCTCTGTAAGGATAAGCATACGAATAAGGAAATATAAGAATAAATAAATAAAGCAGTAAAAAACAAATTTCTTTTAATACATCTCTTTAAAAAAAATCGATTTGACGTTTCGCGCATTACATCAAGTGATCCATCTGTGATATTATTACAATCATTATTGTTGAATTTCGAGATTGGATTCTTCGAAACGAGTACATTTTTACCTGTGATTTCTTATATAGTCTCTGATAAATGTAACATGTTTTTAGAAAAAAGGAGATGGACAGAGAGAGAGAGAGTGGATAGGAAAAGTACTAACTCTAGGTTCGAATAAATAAATAAATACCCGGGCAACGCCGGGTTTTTAGCTAGTAGCTTATTAAGATAATAGCAGCAACTCTTCGCTGAAACGTGCGACAGCACTCGCGAACACCTATTCGCGTGAGTTGTAAACTAAAACTGCAAGTGAACGGTCGATTAACACTGTGAGACTCACAACACTTACATCATTCGTCGACGTGTTTGATAGAAGTATAAAATGGTTAGAAGAGGGAGTGTATGTGCTACATACGGATGTAATAGCTAATTACAAACAGCGATGCAGTCCGAAATCTTTCTTCATGTTTCCGAAAAAATATAATTCCAAATATGGGAGGTTCCTATTATACCAACTGAGATCGTTTACTCTTAATAAACAGTGTCTTTAACATTTTGGTTTACTCTTTTTTATGAGTTATTTATAGATACAGGCGGTGGGTTATTCGTTAGCGTAGAGCTGACTTGAATAACATTTTGAGAAAGAGGGGCTGAGAGCATTTAAATAAAGTTTGGTCAGCTTACTTTGTGGAGAAAGATTTCAGAAATAAGATTTTGTAAAGCGAAGGGTAATTTTAATTTGTTCATTGCGTGTAATTTTTCAATGGTGGTTAATTTATAAGCAATTTTGATTTGAATCCCTTCATTTAAAGCATGGTCGCCGCTTTAGAAACATCAGCACAATACCTTCATAGTCAGCTGTCTGTATTAAAAGCAAACATTATATTTTCTGAAATTTAAAATAACGCCTTACATTTTCGCGTTGTTATTTCCAGTGTTTGGCCTGATGCGCTGCCTCCCGTTCTGCTGCCTGCTCATGAAAACTGCGTTCATTTATATGGTTAAAACTTTCGTCATGAATTGTGTTATTTTCAGTTCGAATTCTATCCAAACGAACTGTACACATTATGGAGGGTATTATTTGTCCGTCTACGCAAGTACAATAAGTGCCATCGTTTTTCACCACACGCATTTCGTTTCACTGAATGTAAAACATTTTCAGTGGTCTGAAATGTGAGCTATCTATAATTTATTTGTTTTCATAAACAGAAAACAGTTCGTTAAAATTTGTAAAATGTTGATTTTTTACTTAACGGAAATTTTTGTTATATTTTCGCCTGACATGATGAAACGCCGACGTGCTGCACAGTTGATGGCAGAGATGATTGTTTTAGTTTCTTCTGCCGTACACATTAAAAAAATTGTTATCTACCATAATATCTTAAACGGCGTAACAAATATAAACTTTGCAAAATAATTTTGGTACGCACCGAAATAAAATACGGAATCGCGGATGTGAAGACAAGCATAGCTTACAACTCGAACCAGCAGATGGCATTGCTAGCGGTGTCGCCCGACAAACGAATGTAAATGCCACGGAGTTTCCGCTATTCTCCTTATAAGCTATTTGTTTGCACACCGTGTTGATGCTCACCAACGCAACGATGAAACGTATTTACTACACCCCAATCGCTGATGGGATACCACTGCTTTCCGACAATTTTCTCTGTGCTTTGTAGTTTGAGGACAGGTTTTTGTCATAAATAACATCGAAACGATACCAAAAAGCCACGTTTCACACCATTAATCAAAAAGTCAGTATAAATTTGAAAACTTAATAAATCACGGAATAATGTGGACAGAGAGATAAAAATTGACACACATGCTTGGAATGACATGGGGTTTTATTAGAATCGAAAAAAAAGTTCAAAAATGTCCGACAGATGGCGCTTCATCTGATCAGAAAAGCAATTAGCATAACAAATTAAGACAAAGCAAAGATGATGTCCTTCACAGGAAATGCTCAATATGTTCACCATCATTCCTCAACAATAGCTGTAATCGAGGAGCCGCGGTGGAGTAGCCGAGCGGTCTAAAGCGTCTCGCTGCGGAGCGCGCGGTTGCTCACCGTGGAGGTTCGAGTCCTCCCTGGGGCATGGGTGTGTGTGTTGTCCTTAGGTTAGTTTAGTTTAAGTAGTTTGTAAGCTACGGACTGATGACCACGCAGTTTGGTCCGATAGAATTGCAAACATTTGAACATTTTTGTAATCGAGGAATCATGTTGTGAATAGCACTGAAAAGCATATCCGGAGTTATGATGAGGCACTATCAGGTTTCATTAAACACCATGTGTAAGTTCCCTCACCGTGGTGGAATGGCCGAGCGTTCTAAGGCTATTTGCTGCGGAGCGCCCAGTTGCTCGCCGTCGGAGGTTCGACTCCTCTGTCGGGCATGGGTGTATGTGTATGTGTGTTGCCTTTAGTGTAAGTTAATTTAAGTAGAATTTTAGTCTAGGGGCTGATGAGCATAGTAGTTTGGTCCAATAGTTTTACTAACATATGTTCCTTCTCTGCCAAACAATTTAGCCGATCTGCAAATCCACGGTACCGCTGCATACGTTATGCCCTATGTCCTACAACGAGTGTGGGAAGAAATTGATTACTGGACTCATGTTTCTCAAATCACAAATGGCAGTCAAATTGAACCGAAGTTACACTTGACACTTTTATGTAATACCCGAGACTGTCTACTACAAAATTAAACATCTACCAATTCTTTAAGTAGGGACTGATGTCCCCGTTGTTAAGTCCCATAAGCTATACAAACATTTGAACATTTATTTTGAATTCTTTAAGTTTTTTCATAAACTTCCTGGCAGATTATAATTGTGTGCCGGAACCGGGACCCGACACGACTCACGGTGCCTTCCCACAACATCAATTCTGCCAGTACCTCGCCCCCTACTTTCCAAACTTTTGCGAAAGGCAAAGGCCCCAGGTTCGAGTCCCGGTTCCGGCACACAATTTTAATCTGCCAGGAAGTTTCTATCAGGGCACACTCCTCTGCAGAGTGAAAGTTTCATTCTTATCAAAAAAATATCATTGTCATTCTGTTGTTGTGAAGTCCTTTTCGACTCATCGGGTATTTACTTTCATTCACATTAATAGTTCGCGGAAAGAGCGTCAGAACTACTTTCATGACAGTAAGCTTAACAGAATAAGGATTCGTTAGAAACGTCTGCAGGAAATTCAAGAAATCTTATCTGAGGAATTGCTAAGATGCCGAACGTACTACTAGGTTTCTAGGATGACTTGAATTTAAAGTTTTTTGTGGACACGCCAAAAGAATAATTATATAAAGTAAATGTGTTGTTGTTCTGGTCTTCAGTCCAGAGACTGGTTTGATGCAGCTCTCCTCTTCTGGTTTATCCTGGCCAAGTACATAGTGAAGACGATTTTAAAATGCATTCACAGTACTCTATATACAGGATTAGTGCAACGTAAAAATCCTAGGGAGAACGCGAGTACGATAAAGTCTTTCAGATCACCTTCCCACCAATAAAATAATGAATGCCTTTCTAACTGTACGGCTATAAAAACTAGTATCTGGAATTAGGCTTCAACTCAGCAAGCATGATACTTTGCGAATGTGGCTGGGGCCAGAACCCAACAGGTTAGAAAAATTTAAATGTTTGTTAAGCTTATGGAACTTAACTAAGGCGTCATCAGTCCCTAAACTTACAAACTACTTAGTTTATAAGTAGTTTGTAAGTTTAGGGACTGATGACGCCTTAGTTAAGTTCCATAAGCTTTGTCTTTAGTATAAGTTAGTTTATAACTTATACTAAAGACAACACAAACATCCATGCTCGAGGGAGGATTCGAACCTCCGACGGGGATCGGCCACGCGCGTCGGAGCATAGCGCCTCAACGCGCTCGGCCACTCCGCCGCGACGCAGGTTAGAGACTTGCCAATGAAACTACATACTCCGACAGGACGCTGTACTCTGCAAGCTGGAGCGCTATAGACAGGAACCGACATTTGCTGCATGCTTCAGAGGTCTCATCATCCGCCCCCTAATAGCTGCTAGTTGTTTCAGCATTTTCTCTTACCTAGTAAGACTGATTTTTTGTGCCCATAAAGCGACTTTTTATACTCTAAAGATCTCAGTTTTATAAGGTATGGCTGGAAGATGACGTGATTTGGATCCATAATTTTATGTGACATGATGTTAGACAATATTACCATAATTAATGATTTGAAATAAATTATTAAGTATTTCCTTTAGTTGCATCTGCAGTTTTACACAAAGATTCACATTGAATACGACAAACAAATCTTCATTACAAAGCATGACACTGCTTCTAAATTTGGTTCTTGCTAATTACTTTGTGTAACAGTGTGTGTGTGTGTGTGAATTAATTATATCATGGCGTATTCCGCAATTCCCAGATTTCAGTAGACTGACTAACGATTAGCTTCGAGAACAGCTGCTGTATATAGTTTAACAGCGTTCCGTAGTTTACAGACTACGGTAATAACAAAAAAATCGCACTGACGTGTTTTACGGCCCACTTTAGATTTGTAGTTTTATACGTTTTTGCAAACATTTTGCACCAAAATTATAATCTAAGTAGTAAAAAATTAATTAATAAGAGTGTCTGAACACCTTTCAGGGAGCAGCGCGATTCGAACCACTGACCTCCAGCGTCACAGTCCAACGCATTGCCTACTACGCTCAGCAGACAGTTACGAATTGTGTTCTCTAATCTTATACTATTGATAGTCGTTGTTAACTGATGCTAATATGGCATTTGTAGACACTAGATTATCATTTATCGTGCGAAGCACGACGTGGTTTTGTTAATTCTTCAGTGTGCCATTGCTTTGAAATGACAACGTGTAAGTTACAATAAGAAAATCATCAAATACGCAACGCAAGATGGCGTATGCCACAGAGAGTTCTGGGTGAGGAATGTCACGTGACATCTGCGAATGGCTGGTTTTCGTTAATTCAATGAAAGGTGTCAAAACTCTGTTATTTCTGCAAATATCTCTCAAACGATACGAGATGAACGGTTTATTTGCAATTAAAATTACATTACAAACGGCTTTTTTTTTTTTTTTTTTTTTTTTTTTTTTTTTTTTTTTTTTTTTTTTTTTTTTTTTGTATTACTAACGTATTTCTTGTCCGAAATATTTCAAAAAGCGAGGTTCTGGGCTCTGGTAGCCAACAATTATATCTGTAAAATTTTGTGCCGATCAGTTGAACGGTTCGACCTAAAAAGTGGGAACACGTTACAGCCAGACAGACTTCGTCAAATCGCCGTTATTTTTGCAAATATCTCTGCAACGATGCAAGATATGAAAAAAACATAATAGAGCGAAGTTGTAGAAAATTTTCTCCTCTACACAATCGGTTATTCAATTTTAGGTGTCAGATGCACGGTTAAGCCATTATTGTCATTTAAATTTCGAGCTGTCAAAAGACGATCGCAAAGGCCCACATTTAGTGTTACTACCGTAACCTAAAGTGGGCCAAAAGGGCTGGTGTGCAAATACAGCTTCCAGACACTCATGGCAGAGAAATGATTATTAACTTTGTTCTGCGTGCATATATACTGCATGGAAATATAAAAGGGATTGTGAAAAATGATAAAGTCGTTGTGATTGACTCTTTGACGTAGATTGTGACACTATGGAGAGCTGCATAAAACCAGTCTCCGGACTGAAGACCACAACAACAATTTATTTTTCGTGCCTATTTTCGTAATTTTTATGATATTTTCCGTACAGATTACTTTTGATGTGTATATGTTTGTAACTTAATAATACTTGGACATTTATCTTGGACTACAAAAGTTTAAGTCACTATTGTAAAGTGTATGTAAACATTATTTGCTTTGTAATACTTACTTTGTTACATGTTATGTAAACTAATAATATTGTAGAGGTTCCGGCTTAGGTCTTTTGTAAATTGGATTCATGTACAAAATATGGTGGACATCACCGCCTCAAGAAATAGTGATGACACGGAGGGAAAGGGTGAGGAAAGCGCGACTGCCTGCCGGCTGGCGTGGCTAAAAAAGTGTGTTGGAGGAGAGTCTTTGTCTGGACTCTGAGCAAGAAACAGAGCCACTGAGCTGTGCTCCATTTATTACAGGTCGCATACTTCAATAACAATAATAATTGGCCTCGTATGAAGAATATTTTTAGTACGGTTACTGACGTAATACTAGTGGCATATTGTTTAAATTAATTCGACGCCACGAAGAATGAATTTACAGCAAAAGCCAATAATAGAATATTTGATACTACTTTTCATTCAGACTAGCAATTTGATTATTAAAGAGATCTGAGTGTAAACTTTGTCATACTATCTTTTCAGAGCCACAGTTTTTTATGAAAAAGCTAACATTTTTACACAGAACATTAGTAGCTTGTTGTATTCCACAGTTTGGTAACAATCAGCTTGATTATGCTTAATGTTTACCTAATTACCACCCTTAAGTATAGATTACTGTGATTGATGTCTGACATTTACTAAAGTGTCTGAATTTCAAGCAGTGTTGCATTTAGTGTTTGTCCTTGCCACACATTTTGAGAAGAAACAATTTTTTCATATACTTAAATTAAGCACTTCTCTTACTTAATGATTATATTCAACTTATAAACCAATATTTAATACTTGTCCATACAGACTGACAACCGTAATCATAACAAACTGCAGCATTTTGCTCTTGAACTGAAACTTTCTCTGACTCCTTGAAGTGTCACTACTATCGTTTCTCTTGTGCTATACATATTTGTAAGGCAAAGGTGCCTCTGATGCTTTCATCCATTAGGAACACACACAGTCAAAATTAAATCCTCTTAGAGGGGCGCAACTCTGTAGGCTGGGGGCCTGTATTGGCAATGCTATGCAGTTAGGAATATTGCAGTAAACGTAGCTAATCTGTGACGAGTGATTGCGTATTACTAGCTGTGCTGCAAGCTGCTGCAAAGCGAAACCAACCGCCAGGAGTGTTGCAACATGGCCTCCAAGTGCAGGTAATGACATGCAATAAATTTGTTAAATCAAGAGCCCGGGTATTAACAAAGCTATTTGTAACCACCTTATTGATTATACAGGGTGATTTTTCCCACCCTGTACGTCCTCTGGGGGTTGATCGAAGAGAGTATACGGAACAAAAAAAAATCTAGTGAACTTATGTCCGGAAATGTATGGTTCCCATGCTAGTGACCACTTCTTCAGTCATATTTTGTTACAGAAACGGCGGCCTAACACACACTGTTCAATGCAGCCATAGCTACATTTTGTGTTGAAAATGGTTTCCATGTGCCTCAACGCAAAGGTATTCATATTGCCTTTGACACACGAGCGCTCGAATATCAGTGGTGACAACGGTGTATGAATACGCTGCTCCAGTGTCTCCGCATCTGGAATGAGCTCTGCATACACGATACTTCCAAGGAGACCACATGGGTGTCGGATTTTAGATTTTTTTTTCGTGTTTACGGTACGTGAAGAATAGAACTTAAATAACAATCAGTCAAATCCATTCCACGCAACTCTCAAAAATTCTCGAAAAAATCTACTTTGAAGTTTTGCAAGTACACATAAGTACCAATAACTACAGCAGTTGCACCATCTGTTGGTAGCGTTCTGGGCCCACAACCCTAGAGTCGATGGTTCGATTCCTGCGGAAACTGATTTATATTTAATTTTTTTCGTTTTGTTCGAATACCTACATAATTTTAATATCTAACGGTAATTTTTATGAAACATGCATGTAATTTTCTATATTTTATTAAATAATGATGATTTCAATCAAAAAACATACGTTACATCTTTTACAGTATCGGCTTCACCATTAGTTGATCATGGTAGTCTTTGATTATTAAGTTTGTGAGAGCTGTTTTTTCGTCGATTTCGAATTCAGTTATATAAAACATTTAGGGATCTCTAATTCCATGTGTTGTGTCAGCTTTTATGTGTGTGTAAACGAGCTGAACACCTTGTCGTCGCCTAAAACCATGGTTGTGTAGGGTAGCTGCTTTGCCGGCCGCGATGGGCAAGGGGACTGAGGCGCTCCAGTCACGGTCTGCACGGCCACTACGGTCGGGGGTTCGAATCCCCCCTCGGGCATGGATATTTGTGCCGTCCTAGTTCGTAAGTAGTTCATAAGTAGTTTGTAAGTTTAGGGACTGATGACCCTGTAGTTAAGTCCCATAGACTATACAAACATTTTGAACATTTGGTAGCTGCTTCGAAAGCCATTAGTAACTATGGAGAAAACTTCTCAAAAACTATCATAGCTCTGCACAAACTTAACAATCAAAGACTACCGTCGTCAACTAATGGCGAAGCCGATACTGTAAATAATGTAACGTACGTTTTTTGATTGAAACCTTCATTATTTTATAAAATATAGAAAATAACGAATAAATAAAAATACGTGCATTTTTCTAAAAATTAACGTTAAATATTAAAATTGTGCAGGTATTCGAAAACTACGAAATATATATATATATATATATATATATATATATATATATATATATATATATATATATATATATATATATCAGTTTCTGCAAGAATCGAACAACCGCCTCTATGGTTGTGGCCCCAGAACGCTACAACCTGAGCTACATCACCAGATGGTGCAACCGTTTTAGTTATTGGTACTTGCGTGTACCTGATAAAATTTGAAGTCGATTTTCTCGAGAATTCTTGAGAGTTGCGTCGAATGGCTTTGACTGATTGTTATTTAAGTTATATTCTTCACGTATCGTAAATATGAGAAAATTCCAAAATCCGACACCCATGTGGTCTCCTTGTTAGTGATGCCCCCCATAACCATAAAAGTCACGGGTTGAGATCCGGTGAACGAGCAGGCCATCCATGCAACTGGACCATCTCGTCCTATCCATTGACCAGGCAAGACACGATTACGATGCGTCCGGATGTTAACAGCCAAAATGACCACATAACACTTGGAATCGTCAGTGGCACAGTATAAGAGCAATACCACCCTCTAGGATGGAGCCAAGAATACTGCAACTGTATCTGCATGGTACAGCGTGTCTTAGACTGCAGTCTCTGTATTTTTGAATGAATGGTCTCTACAATGTAAACCATACGTTTCCGGGCATAAGTTCATTAGACCTGTTTTGTTCCGTATCCTCTCCTTGATCAATGCCTAGATCTTGTGAATAATCACACGATACACAGTCCTCACTGTGCAGTTGTCACAGGAAGAGCCTGCTAGAGCGGTGCCTCCTATTAAGTACTGAGACCGTAGTTCGCCTCTGTAGGACATAGTCAACAGCCGTAGTCAGTTGTAGATCGTTCAGTTACTTTTTTAACCTGCTACTCTCTTCACAAAGTACAGATAGCGAGGAAAATATGGTACATAATGCAGTCTCGTATTAATCGCCCATCATATATATTTTAGGCGTTTAGAAATACAAGGCATATTTGTCTCGGAATTGTAGTCATATTATTTATGAGAAATGCCCGTCCTCCTACTTTAGAACACAGAGCTGCCGCATCTCGTATAAGTTTGGACCGCTAATAGTAAAGTTCTGTAAAGATTTGTTCTGTCTTCTGCTAGATACTAGAGTGACACTCAGCCCAATGGACTAAGCGGGTCTGTCACTAGACAATACGTTGACAGTATATCAGAATACACCGGCTGTATGGTGCAGTGGAACCAGCCATATATTTGTCTAATAACTCGGGACTTCTTCTCCGTGGACTGATACCAATACGAAAAAATAATTAAATATATAACTATTCTTGATTATATGAATTTCATACTAAAGTCTTTGCAGTTTCTTTCAGGAATACTAATTCATGTTAAAAATTCTTTCCTGACTCCATCAAAATAATCATCTCATCCAGAAGTTTTTTCGTTATCTGTCAAAATTCGTCACGAAGAATGGAGTCAAAGAAGTGATATTACTTGCGCAACACACTTGCACAAAATATTTTCAAAGTTTGCGCAAACACAACTCACAGTCCAACTCCTTCATTAAAGTCCAAACAAAATACCATTATTCTTCAGCAATAAATAGCTGCATCGAAATATATCAATCACTTGATAATACATTATAAATTTAAATTAATCTTGAAATAAACTTTCGAAGAAATAATATATTTCAATTCCTGAATACATAAAATGTTCGCATAAGTTCAATAACACTTCATGAATACAGATTCAGAACTGAACTCTTTTCTTTTTTTAAAACATTATAAACAATAAAAAAATTGTCGACTTCAATGCGCAACAGCATGCAGTGGGATCTTCTCCGCCTTGGCGGCCTTCTGCAACATATCTCTGTCGTCGGCGGAGAAACTTCCACGGTGTGCCGCTGCGTAGTCGATGTCGAACATGCAACAGATAAAATCAGACATACTTCACAAAGATATTGTTCTACATAGTTTTAAAATATCATCACAAACATAATAAACACATTATTAATGAAGTAATTCGACTGCAAAACTGAGATTAACTAGGAAATGAGCTGACGATTAAAATTACGTACCACTACAGTGGGGTTACAATAAATGAAGAAGCGAGGTGCTGGCAACAGCGAACGTTGAAATGTTCAAATGTTTGTTAAGCTTATGGGACTTAACTACGGGGTCATCAGTCCCTAAACTTACAAACTACCTTATACTAAGGACGGCACAAATATCCATGCCAGAGGGGGGATTCGAACCACCGACCGTAGTGGCCGTGCAGACCGTGACTGGAGCGCCTCAGTCCTCGCGGCCACCGCGGCCGGCAGCGAACGTTGAAGGACCAAGTATGTAGGAATATGTAATGTGGAGTAGTTGGCGGCACCGAAAAGCATCAAACCATGCCTAACAACTCTTGTTCCTGACAGCTGTCCAGGAATGGGCCGGAAAATGCTGACAAATATAGTAACGGGGAAACAAATCCACTTATTTTCTAGTGGACTATGGTAGAAGCAAAGCAAGAAGAGTATAAATAGTCGAGTTTGGAGCCTCAAATCAGACAGTCACCCCACCATTCTGTCTGTATACAGAACCGGGGAGAGCGCCCACCGCCATAGCTCAGGGGATAGTATCAGTGATTGCCATGCAGGGTGTCAGACACTCATATCCGTACCAAACGTTGTATATCGATAGAATATCAACCGAAACTTCTATATAATGCGTGATTTGTGCTGTCGTCCAGTAGAACGTGCATAAACTATAATAATAAGTAACAACTAACGTACGGAATAGAGGAAAAGCGTACCTGTGAAGCATAATTACGTCATGCTTCCGTGGGTTAGTAGGTAGAGCATTAGATTGTAGTGCAGAGGGTCCTGCGTTCAAGCCCTCACCTAGGCCTTAAATTTTTTCATTGTTTAAACTACAGTACGTTGGAAATTGTTCAAAGGGGCAACGTGTTCCTCATATGTAAAAGGACTGTTTCCATTTTGTAGCAATGTGTTATTGGCAGTTTAGTCTTGCTTCGTTTTATTTGAAAGTAGCAAATCTGTAGGGTTTATTCGTAGTTTCACAGAATAAACGAACATAATCAGAACATATGAATAAAAAACAACTGCATCACACATACAGCTGTATTAATTGTAATAATAGTAATAACAGTAATAACAATAACAAAAATAGTAATGTTAAAAACAATAAGCGTAATTAAAGTAATAACACTGTACAGGTGTCCTACTTTCAAATAAAACGAAGCAAGAGTAAACTGCCAATAACACATTGCTACAAAATCGAAACAGTCCTTTTAACAATTTCCAACGTACTGTAGTTTAAACAATGGAAAAAATTAGGGCGAGTTGGAGCTTGAACCCAGGACTTCTGCAACTAGTCCAGGGTGGCGTGACGTAATTGCCCCTCACAGACATACTTTTCCTCTACTCCGTAGGTTTGATGTTACTTATAATTTACGCACGTTCTACTGGACGGCAGCAAAAATGACGAATTATATAGAAGTTGCGGTTGACACTCTATCGATATACAACGTTTGGTGTGGATCTGAGTGTCTGACATCTGAAGGTTTGGGTGTGAGTACGATTTAGCCCACGTGTAGTCAAATAAGAAGACTGCACTATGCGCTAGGCGGTAGAATAACCCCAGACAGTGTCTCACAGCCAGCAATGCCATACGATTATTTGAGTTACCAGAAAGAATGACGGTCTTCCGCTCGCAGATGGAGATCCGTAGACTGCCTTCCGAAATGCTGATCAACTTGCTAAGTTTGGGACCGAGGCACGTCACACCTATGGCGCTGGGACAACAAGACTTGGAGCTTCACGAACGATCGGGATTGATGTGCGACCAGCTTCCTCCATCGCCAGCAGCTGCCGATCTGCCTACAACTGGGCTGGGGAGGCAGGCTCTCGGCTGTTGTCTGTTCACCTGGTCGACCAGTGCTGCCGCTGCCCAGCAACAAGCATCTTGAATCGGCCACTGCACCTGAGCTCACTGCAAGTGGACTAGCCGAACATGTGGGGATGCACATACGACGAAACATTAGAGGACCTTGCATGAGTTACTTGCCAGTTCAACAATATTTGTTCAATACAATGTGCTACAGTAAGTTTAGCTTTAAATTTAGTACCGTACCTTTTCTCAGTAGTTAAATAGAATTAATGTGGGTAATGGATAAATTATGTTTAACGTTACGTTTGTGACGCCATGCTGCCCCATGCACTTTTCATTGTTAAAGGGTGTTGGTGGACCCGACAGTCTAGTACCAGTGAGGTGTCAGTTCTGCAGTCGAGGACACGAGTTGCCGTGCGCTGCCTACTAGGGTCAGATGTTTTAAAAGTAGATGCGTTGCTCACGTGGTTGCCGATTGTTAAAAAAGTAAATAAGCGAGGGTATAGGTAAATAATTTATTGCTAGTGTTTCGTAGATGGTGATTAGTATGTTAATTGTGGTTGGATAAGATACTCAAAAACAGTTGAAACATACGCTGTAACGACGCTGAGATAACAAGTATGGTCGTTAATGGTCGAACATTCTTATTCTCGCCACATACAGGAGCAGGAAGAGCTCTTTGGTAGATTCGACGCTTTAGAATCTGTTCATGTGCTATTTCATCCTGCCAGGAGAAGTGTTGGAGTATCTTCTTTCGATCCAGCTGTAGTCGCACTTATCAATCCCTTTTCGGATTACTGATGTGCCAACGGTCAATAATGATACTACGATTGAGCGGTTGATCCTAACGCCTTTGGGTGGCAAACTGGAGTTTAACAGGGAAGAAAAAAACATGTGTATTATACACCGAAGAACCAAACAGACTGGTACACCTGCCTAATGCCCCCGCGTGCACGAAAAATTGCCGCAACACGACGTGGTAAGAACTCGACTAATATATGAAGGAGTGCTGGAGCGAACTGACATGATACATCCTGCAGGGTTCTCCATAAATTTGTAAGAGAACGAGGAGGTGGAGATCTCTTGTGACCAGCACGTTGTAAGGCATCCCAGATGTGTTCAGCAATGTTCGTGTCTGGACGTTTGGTGGCTAGGGGATGTCTTTAAACTCAGAAACGTGTTCCTGGAGCCGCCCCCTAAAACTTCTGAACGTGTGGGGGTACCGCATTGTCCTTCTGGAATTGCCCAAGTCCGTCGGAAGGCGCAATGGGCATGAATGGATGCAGGTGATCTGCCAGGGTGCATACGTTGGTATTACCTGTCAGAGTGGTATCCAAGTCCAACGGCACACGCCCCTCCCCACTACAGAGCCTCTATCAGCTTGAACAGTCCCCTGCTAACGTACAGGGTCCATGGATTCATGCCGGCCGCGGTGGCCGAGGGGACTGAGGCGCTTCAGTCACGGTCTGCACGGCCACTACGGTCGGGGGTTAGAATCCCTCCTCGGGCATGGATATTTGTGCCGTCCTTAGTCTTAGCTAGTTCATAAGTAGTTTGTAAGCTCAGGGACTGATGACCCCGTAGTTAAGTCCCATAAGTTCTACAAACATTTGAACATTTTTTTTTTTTTTGAACATGAATTCATGAGGAGTCTCCAGACCCGTATACCTCCGTCCACTCGATACAACTGCAAACGAGACTCTTGGGACCAGGCAGCATGTTTCCAGGTATCAAGACTCCAATGCCGGTGTTGACGGGAAGCCACGCGGGAGTGACCGTGCGCTCTAAGGCGCCTTGCTGCGAAGTGCGCAGCTGCTCCCAGTCGGAGGTTCGAGTCCTCCCTTGGGCATGCGTGTGTGTGGTTTAAGTAGTTTGTAAGTCTATGAACTGATGGTCATGATGACCACGGCAGTTTGATTGAACTTCTTTATTTTTTATTTATTTTTATATTTATTTTATTTTTTAATTCTTTTTTTTAATTTTTTTAATATTTTTTTTTTTAATTTTTGACGGGCCCTGCCGAGGCATACAGCTTTGTGTCGTGCAGTCATCAAGGATACACGAGTAGGCCTTAGGCTCCTTAAGCCCATATCGACGATGTTTATTTGAATGAAACTTCCTGGCAGATTAAAATTGTGTGCCGGAACCGGGACTCGAACCTGGGACCTTTGCCTTTCGCGGGCAAGCGCACTATAGAACGAGCTACCCCGACACGACTCACGATGCCGCCTCACAACTTTACTTCCGCCAGTACCTCGCCTCCTACTTTCCAAACTTCACAGAAGCTCTCCTGCGAACCATGCAGGACTACCACTCCTGGAAGAAAGGATATGGTGGAGACATGGCTTAGCCACAGCCTAAGGGATGTTTCCAGAATGAAACTTTCACTCTGCAGCGGAGTGTGCGCTGATATGAAACTTCCTGGCAGATTAAAATTGTGTGCCGGAACCGGGACTCGAACCTGGGACCTTTGCCTTTGCCTTTGCCTTTGCCTTTGTCTCCACCATATCCTTTCTTCCAGGAGTGCTAGTCTTGCATGGTTCGCAGGAGAGCTTCTGTGAAGTTTGGAAAGTAGGAGGCGAGGTACTGGCGGAAGTAAAGTTGTGAGGCGGCATCGTGAGTCGTGTCGGGGTAGCACGTTCTATAGTGCGCTTGCCCGCGAAAGGCAAAGGTCCCAGGTTCGAGTCCCGGTTCCGGCACACAATTTTAATCTGCCAGGAAGTTTCATATCAGCGCACACTCCGCTGCAGAGTGAAAGTTTCATTCTTTATTTGAATGGTTCACATTTCACATGCTGACCCTTGCTGATGGCCCAGCATCAAAATCCGCAACAATTTGCGGAAGGGTTGCATTTCTGTCACGTTGGACGATTCTCTCCAGTCTACGTTGGTCCCGTTCTTACAGGATCTTTCTCCGGCCGCAGCGATGTCAGAGATTAGATGTGTCACCGGATTCCAGATATTCACGGTGCACTAGCGAAATCGTCGCACGGGAAAATCCCCACGTAATCGCTACCTTGGAGATGTGTCACATCTCTGGTGCGCTGACTATACCACCCCGTTCAGACTCACTTAATCGTGATAGCCTGCCAATGTAGCAGCAGTAACCGATCTGACGCATGCGCCAGACACCTGTTGTCCTACATAGGCGTTGCCGACATCATCGCCCTCCACTGAGTGTTCTATTTCTCTGTGTTATAACGAGCACACAACTCTCACAATCATTAGTGGCACAGTATGAGGAACAGTACTACTCTCTTGGCTCTCCAGTGTGACGTCGGACTCTCAGTAAAGCACAGTTGCTCCAGCAGTTGATTGATGGTTTGAGTCTGTGGTACCAAACACAACAGCACACAGTTTTTTCACTAGAATATGAATACTTTAGCTTTGAAACTCAGTGAGTAGGTAAAAGTCCTTTCGGATAGGATACGCCAAGTCAATGCACAAACTTATGGACCTACTCAGAACGCAAAGCCAAGGAGGAGAAAACAGGGCACCAGATGTTTGCTTGAACGGGATTGCCGCTGAATGGCCGCGAAGAGTGCATATGAAAATGCTAGTGATTTTCCAGTTGCTCTTAGGATTGGAGCGCAATGAAATAAAGTACATTTTATCACGAAAATATCCATTTATTCGTCTAAAACGTTGGGCCCCCAAGCCCAGTAAGTTTGATTCTGAGATCATCCAGCCGGCCGCGGTGGCCGAGGAGACTGAGGCGCTCCAGTCACGGTCTGCACGGCCACTACGGTCGGGGGTTCGAATCCCCCCTCGGGCATGGATATTTGTGCCGTACTAGTTCGTAAGTAGTTCATAAGTAGTTTGTAAGTTTATGGACTGATGACCCCGTAGTTAAGTCCCATAAACTTAACAAACATTTGAAAATTTTGAATTTGAGATCATCCAAAAACCAGGTAGGAAACTCACAAATGTGGACAAATTAAGCCCCAAGATAACCATGGTGAATACGTTAGGCAAGAGTTGGGATGGCAACAACCACAAGCAGCAGATAAGGATTGTGAGGCTTTTAAGTCACAGTCGCACATTTAAATGCACGAGGAAGGAAATGAAGATCAAAGTTTAACCTTCCGTCGACAACATAGTCATTAGAGACAGAAGCATGACGATTTGATGTGCAGAGTCACGAGATGCTGACTACGCATCGTGATCCCGACAGTTTTCCGGAAGATGCATGACCTTGTGTTGTCAGGCACCTAAAGGTCTCGGCCAACGGACCGTCGAGTTTCGAAGCAATTTTGGTGGAAGAATACAGGGCGCTTCGTGGAGCATTTTGTCCAGACCTGTGAAACGTACGCACTTAGATCTTATGCTTCGCTACAGAAGATTTCTTTGCAGAGCCCATTCAGAAAAACACGTGCAGAAAGTCGTAAGCACGTACTATCACCGATCTTTTTCACGATTTCTATGCAATGGTACTAATTCCAGACTAACAGAGTCGTGCCATAGCACAAGCTGTGGTAGCTTATGCTTTAAGGTCACATAATTAATTATATTCCTGGGTTCTTTATGTGTTTTCTGATGGATGTTAAATTTATTATTGATTATAGTGTCATTTATAGATACGTATTTCATTATGTGATTTTCAAATCTACATACATCTACATAAATACTCCTCTATAATCACATTTAAATCCATGGAGGAAGGTTCATCGAATCCCATTTACGATATTTCTCTACTGTTCCACACAGGAAAAAGGAATGACTGAGTTTTTCAGTTTTCGATCTGATTTCTCTTATTTTAATAATATGGTCACGTGTTCCTGTGTAGGTGGGTGCTGAAAAAATATGTTTTTAACTCCAAAGAGAAAGTTAGTGAACAGATTTCGCAAATAAATCTCACCGCAACGAATAACGCATTTATTTTAATGATTTCCACCCCAGCTCACGCATCATTCTGGTACACTCTTCCCCCTAAATCGCAGATAATACAAAACGTGCTGCCATTCTATGAACTTTCTCTAGGTAGAGTAGTATATGTAACGTTAATTGTATTTTAAGACACGTCTTGGAAGATTTAGGACGAATCTTGCAAAACAGTAGAGTCGTGCAGTCCCCCAAATAAGCTGTCATCATCATCATCATCATCACGAGACTGATTATGCCTTTCAGCGTTCAGTCTGGAGCATAGTCCCCCCAATTAAATTCCTCCATGAGCCCCTATTCAATGCTCAATATTGCATTGATACGTCGTCTGATGTTAAGCATGTTCCTTTAGAATCATTCTTGACCGAGTCCTAGTACTTTCTCTTTGGTCTAATTGGACTCCTCCTACCCTCTACTGCTGATCCCATGAGTCTACTAGGTAACCAATTCCTGCTTAACATGACCCTACCATCTAAGGCTGTTTGCTCTAACTGCTTCATCTATGGTGTTCATTCGCAGTTTTTATTTGATTTCGTCATTGTGGACACCCTCCTGCCACTGTTTCCAACTATTAGTACCTGCAATATGCCTTGTTACTTTCATATCTGTAACCTCAACCTTATTAATAAGGTAACCTGTATCCACCCAGGTTTCACTCCCATGCAACAAAGTTGGTCGAAAGATAGAACGGTGCACTGCTAACTTAGACTTGGCACTGACTTCCTTTTTGCAGAAGAGACTAGATCGTAGCTGAGAACTCACTGCATTAGGTTGGCTACACCTTGATTACAGATCTTTCACTATGTTGCCGTACTGTGAGAAAATACTTCCTAAGTACATGAAGCCTGCTGTAACGTGGCACTCAATTTGTTTAAATCTTTTTCGCACAGACATTGTTTTCGTTTTGGAGATGCTAATGTTCATACCATAACTCTTACATCTCTGATATAGCTCTGCAGTATTATATTGCAACCTTTTAGTCGAATCTGCCAACGCAACGAAGTTATCCGCATATGCGAGACTGCTTACTTTGTTTCCACCTACATTAATCTCACCCTCCCAGTCTATAGTTTTCAACATATGATCCGTGACCAGTATGCACAAAGGTGGTGACAGGTTACAGCCTCGTCTTACCCCTGAAACTACCGTGAAGCATGAACGCAATTTGCACTTAACTCTAACTACTGCTGACAATTTACGTAAAGACCTTTAATTGCCTGCAGAAGTTTGCCCCCTATTCCATTATTTTGTGGAACTTACAACAGCTTCCTCCTAGGTAACACGATCATAAGCCTTTGCTAGATCTATAAAACATAGCACTTCTCCATTACCCGCCTTACGCTAAGGATCTAGTCCTGACAGCCTGTAAGAGGATCTCTCTGTATTCCTCTAATGAGTCGATATTCACGAATAGCAGTAGCACCGTTACTGCTGTTCTGATAAAACAACTTTACGAATAAAGCCCTGTTCATCTTGTATAGACACTGTTCTCCACCTTCAACTGTTTTCATAGAAGTTACGGGCGAAATTTCTATAAGATTTGACATTTAGAATAGCAACAGTGTGCATTACAGTTAGGGGTAGCAACAGGTGAACAGGACTTTCTTTATTCGTAAAGCTGTTTTATCAGAGCAGTAACAATGGTGATGCTGCTCTTCGCGAATATCGACTCATTAGAAGAATACAGAGAGATCCTCTTTCCGCTCAGGGGTGAAGAACATGATTCGGAAGTTCTAATTAACTGCCGATTTGTGTATTGTACATGGAAGAGGCCATATCCCAATTGTAGCATAAATTGTTAAATAGTTATGCCATGGCTGAGAATGCTGTACGTGTAGTATATACAGTTTCTTTAGTAGTTCTTTTGCATCTTTTAAGGGTTTTGCCAATAACACGCAGTCTCTGGTTCGCCTTTCCCACGACATTATCTACGTGTTCTTTCCAGTTTTAGGTTATTAATTGCTACCATGAACCTTATGTCATTTTGTAACATGGTATGTCCTAATTATTAGACTTCTCACTGAAAAATTACGTGTCATTCTTTGATACATTGTATACTGGCAGCTACAATAATCTGAAATATACATTCCAAACAAGGCAGCAGTTCGTTGATAGTTTTCTATGAGACACTGGTACAGTCCAGATAGATCGCAGCGTTCCTATCTTCTGTTATTGACTACTTTAAGGATCGTTGGATCAAACTTGGTACATTGGCAGTTGATAAAGTACAAATGAAGTATTTATGACCCAGAATTTCTGCGTTTCCTAATCCAACAGAGTTCCATATTTCTCAGAAATATACACCACCATATAATTCAGATAAAAATTCTTCCTCTTTCAGTATTGGTATAAACAAAATACTGATTGTAGGTTGAAACTGCCTGTTGTTGTTGTGGTCTTCGGACCGCAGACTGGTTTGATGCAGCTCTCCACGCTGCCCTGTCCTGTGAAAGCCTCTTCATCTGAGAATACGTACGGCAACCTACATCCTTTTGAATCTGCTTACTGTATTCGTCCCTCGGTCTCCCTCTACGATTTTTACCTCACGCGCTTCCTTCTAATGCTAAGTTAGCAATTCTTTGTTTTCTGTCTCACCAACCTATCCCTTCTTTTAGTGAGAATATGCTAGAAACTCCTTTTCTCCCCATTCTGTTAAGCACCTCCTCATTAGTTACGTGATCTACCCATCTAATCTTCACCATTCGTCTGTAGCACCACATTTCGAAGACTTAAATCATCTTTTTGTCTGAACTCCTTATCGTCCACGTTTCACTCTCAT
Source organism: Locusta migratoria (assembly GCA_026315105.1). Taxonomy (NCBI): domain Eukaryota; kingdom Metazoa; phylum Arthropoda; class Insecta; order Orthoptera; family Acrididae; genus Locusta; species Locusta migratoria. The sequence goes on along the minus strand of CM048755.1, from coordinate 72,978,232 downwards.
ACAGTGCTCTACAACAGACAAATGCTTTCAGAAAGGACTTCCTAACATTTAAATTAATATTGGATGACAACAAATTTCGCTTCTTCCGAAATGCTTTTCTTCTCATACCATTCTGCATTTTATATCTCCTTTACTTCCGCCATCAGAAGTTATCTTGCTACCCAAATAACAAAACTCATCTACTACTTTTGTTGTCTCATTACCTAATCTTATTCCTTCGGCATCGCCTGATTTTCTGACACTACATTTCATTACTCTCGTTTTGCTCTTGTTAATGTTCATCTTATACCTTCCTTTCAAGACATTATCCATTCCGTTTAATTGCTCTTCCAGGTCCTTTGCTGACTCTGACAGAATTACTAATGTCGTCAACAAATCGCAAAGTTTGTATTCCCCCTCCCTGGACTTTAATTCCCTCTCCAAATTTCTCCTTACACTCCTGCACAGTTTGATCAATGTACAGATTGAACAACATTTGGGAAAGGCTACAACCCTGTCTTACTGCGACCCTTTCATGCCCTTCGACTCTAATAATTGCGGTCTGGTTTTCGTATATGATGAATACAACTATTCGCTCCCTAATCGCCACAAATTCTCAGTGTGCCTTTATGACTTGTGCCGCACCATCTGGCGTTAAGCGCTGGTTATTAGTTCTACTGTATAACGCCATTACTTTTTAGGCAATATATGACTTGTTTCGTGGAATATTGCGTGTTGTATAGAATTTTCACACAGCGTTCGTCTTCAGTCTTTTGAAGCTTTTAATGCTGGTTGTTGGTTCTGGAAACCAGGTACCATGTTATTGCAATCTCTTAATTAGAAACATCAGTGTTAAAAATGTTCAAATGTTTGTCAAGCTTATGAGACTTATCTGCGGGGTCATCAGTCCCCAAACTTACAAACTACTTATGAACTACCTTATACTAAAGACAGCACAACATCCATGCCCGACGGAGAGCGGCCTCGCGCATTGGAGCATGGCGCCTCAATCCGCTCGGCCACTCCGCCGCGGCAAATCAGTGTTAATCTGATTTACTACATCGTGGAGTGTGAAGTATATTGTATGAAATAAATAAAAGCCCAATAAATTCGTTGCTTTTTTTTTCAAATTTACTGCTATGATCCTGGCTTGTTTTGTGAGTTATTTGTATGCACAGCAGTTATGAACCGACCTTTGACCGATATTTGGTGATCGCTGCAGTTAAACACCGAACTTTGAAACTCAGTTAATTTGGCGATCTAATTTTTTGTGCTCCTGTATATTAATTAGAGAAATGAAAGAGTCCGCGTCAATTTGAAATAGCAGCGCTATTTGATTTACTACAGGTTTCACAGATAAAGCCATATTATTGACTGAGAAGATAGCATTCACTTTATTTTTGACAATGAAATTTAATTTACTTGCATTTGTTCATCTTAAACATCAGTTTTTTTATGAGGTATCCTTATTACGAATCCCTTCGTCAGCTTTAGTAGATTTTAATGATGCCTTATTTTCTTTGAGTTGTAAATGTTAGATTTATGATCTTTCTTTTTTTAGTGTGTGCAATAACGCACGTAATATTGCAGCACATAAACGTTATTTCCCTCTTTATGGAGTGGTTACAGAGGGCTGTTTCCTATTATTGAACTGTGGCGGTGCTTGTAGTCGCACACACGTGCTGCTAGTTGGACTGTAGATGATGCGTCGTAAAGACACTCGTGTCTTTGAAATGGAGCGTGTCTGCTGACGCAAGCGTTTCTTCGTGCGTCCAGACTGAATGCAAACGTTAATACAAAGATGGATTAATCAAACTAAGAATTTCTTTCTAATTCCAAAGAAAGCAGGTGCAGACAAATGTGAAAATTACAGAACTATCAGTTTAATAAGTCATGGTTGCAAAATACTAACACGAATTATTTACAGACGAATGGAAAAACTTGTGGAATCCGACCTCGGGGAAGATCAGTTTGGATTTAGGAGAAATGTAGGAACACGGGAGGCAATACTCACATTACGACTTATCTTAGAAGAGAGGCTAAGGAAAGGGAAAACTACCTTTTTAGTGTTTGTCGATTTGGAGAAAGCTTCTGACAATGTCGACTGTAATACACTATTCCAAATTCTGAAGGTAGCAGGGGTAAAATACAGGGAGCTAAAAGTTATATTCAACCTATACAAAAACCAGACAGCGGTTATTAGAGTCGAAGGACAAGAAAGAGACGCAGAGATTGGGAAGGGAGTAAGACAGGGTTGTAGCCTTTCCCAAATGTTGTTCAATCTGTACATTGAGCAAGCAGTGAAGGAATGGGAGGAGAAATTTTGAGAGGGAATTAAAGTTCAGAGAGAAGAAATAAAAACATTGCGCTTTGCCGATGACATAGTAATTTTGTCAGAGACTGCAAAGGATCTGGAAGAGCAATTGAATGGAATGGACAGTGTCTTGAAAGGAAGATATAAGGTGAACATTAACAAGAGTAAAACGAAAATAATGGAATGCAATGTCAGAAAATCTGTCGATGCTGAAGGAATTAGATTAGGTAATGAGACAATAAAAGTAGTAGCTGAATTTTGTTTTTTTGGGTAGCAAGATTACTTCTGACGGCCGAAGTAAAGAAGATATAAAGTGCAGAATGGCTTGGGGAAGAAAAGCGTTTCTAAAGAAGCGAAACTTGTTAACATCCAATATTAATTCAATTGTTAGGAAGTCCTTTCTGAAAGCATTTGTCTGGAGTGTAGCATTGTATGGGAGTGAAAAGTGGACGATAAAGAGATCAGATAAAAAGGTGATAGAAGCTTTTGAAATGTGGTGCTACAGACGAATGATGAAAATTAGATGGGTAGATCACGTAACTAATGAGGGGGTGCTTAACCGAATCGGGGAGAAAAGGAGTTTCTGGCATATCCTGACTAAGAGAAGGGATAGACTGGTTGGACACATTCTGAGACATAAAGGAATTGTCAACTTAGCATTAGAAGGAAGCATTTGGGGTAAAAATCGTAGAGGGAGACCGAGGGACGAATATAGTAAGCAGATTCAAAAGGATGTAGGTTGCGAACGTATTGTCAGATGAAGAGACTTGCACAGGACCGGATAGCGTGGAGAGCTGCATCAAACCAGTCTACGGACTGAAGACCACAACAATAACAACAACAAATTGTTATCAAATGAGTGCACAGGGTAAATTGTCCTGAAACGGTAGCAGCCAACACTTTTCAAAAAAATATATACCTAGTCTATTCATCAGAAAATTGTAACTTATCACAAATGTCCCTACTTACGCTGCCGTTGTTTACACAGTTATCAACAATATGTTTTACGTTTGCAACTTTACTTAGCAACTGCTGAATTATTTACTATTGTCAAACATATTATATGCAGATAACTGTCAATCAGACAATATAATCCTTAAATATGAACTGTTCTGCTTTAAAATACGATACAGTTGGTTCCCAAAAGTGATACACTGGGCGCCTACGGCCCAGCAACCAGCCAGACGACCGTGTAGTGTGCCAACCTTCCCAACTGTACCTCCAGCAGTAAACTCATCTTTCTGAACAAGAGAAGCTTCCGAACTAAGGCCACAGCTGCAGAAAGTACACTAGCAAGGTTCAAAAGTGTGGGAGAGTTGTCATTTGTACTGCAACAATTCGTGTGAAATTTTTTCGACATAAATATGGCCCGGACAAGGTACCGGTAATTAACAGACTTTGAAAGCGGAATATTAGTTGTAGCTACTACACTCATGGGACATTCCATTTCGTCAGAGAATTCAATACTTCGAGATTCACGGTGTGCTGAGTATACCAGATTTCAGGTATTTCCTCTCACCACTGATAGCGGCCTGAACTCAATGACAGAAAGCCGCGGCATTTGCGTAGATTTATCTATACCTATAGGCAAGCAACACTGCGCATATGACCACAAAACTGAAAGCGGGACGTAAGACGAATGTAACAGTTAAGCCAGCGCTGTGCAACTTGTTGTTAATTGGCTAGGGCAGCAGAGGACCGACTCCAATGCCTTTGGCAGCAGCACAACGTACCCTGCAGTCCTCTCCAAGGCTACTGATACATTAATTGGAGAGTAGACGATAGCCTGGACAACCGTGGTTTGGTTGGATGAATCGCAATTTCACGTAAGAGATGATGGTAGGTTTAGAATGTGGCGTAAATTCAACGATGCTATGGGCCCAACTTGTGCAAGGCTGTGCAAGCTGGTGCTAGTTCCATAATAACATGGAATGGACTGCATCCTCTGGTCCAACTGAACCGGTCATTGGCTGGAAATGTTACTTTCACCTACTTGGCCACCATTTGTACTTCATGCTCCCAAACAAGAATGGAATTTTTAATGACAGTGTGCGCTATTCATCGGGCCACAAATATCGTGATTGGTCTGAAGAAAGTTCTGGAAAATTCCAGCGAATGGTTTGGCCACAGAGATCGTCCTACATGAATCTCATCAAACATTTATCGCACACCATCGAGACGTCATTTTGGGCACAAAATCCTACATTGGTAACACTTTCGTAATTCTGGACGGGTAGAGAGGCAGCATGGGTCAATATTCCTGTAGGAGACTCCCTTCGTCTTGTTGAGTCTATGCCACGCAGAGTTTCTGCACATCGGCGGACAAAATGAGGTCCCACACCATACCAGGAGGTACCACGTGACTTCTCTCACGTCGCTGCATGCCTGCCCCTAACAAAATGTACTGGTAAACTTATGGCTCTACAGTCTCTGGGCAAGAACCAACCAATTGTTATACTGAATTAAAAGGAAATTTCTCGCATTGAGAGTGATGTGACAGGGAAACTTCCAATACCTCTCGTTGCTTTTAGAGCGGGAAATATCAAACTAAGAGTCTGCTTCGTGTTTAACGTTCCTATTGAAGCTCATTAAACGCTGATGCACTCATTCTCTTTTGCGAATCTCTTATATTTGTATTAGCACCAATATATTAAGTATAATTTTAAACAATTTCTTACGATTGCTGCTTGACATCGTAGTAATAAAAAGAGGAGAAACAAATAAGAAAATCTGTAGTTTACTGTGATACACGTTTCAACCAATACATATCCCAGAACTATCCCTAACAGAAGAATATCTCGTCCAGTGCACCAAACGATAATATATTTGTACCATATTTTGGACCAGCCATCAAAGATAAAAATTTCAGTCAAACAAAATGTACTGGTAAACTTACGGCTCTACAGTATCTGGGCAAGGACCAAGCAATTGCTATACTGAATTAAAAGGAAATTTCTCGCATTGAGAGGCTTACAAACTACTTAAAACAACCTAAGGCTCAGGAACAGAGCCAAGTGCACGGTCTGAATCAGAGGCTCGGACGGTTCTGCGATGGTGTGGGTTGCAGATTCCTCGACTTGCTGCATCGGGTGGCGGGGTTCTGGGTTCCGCTGAATAGGTCAGAAATCCACTACACACAGGAAGCGGCTACAGGGTAACGGAACCTGTGTGGCGTGGACTGGGCGACTTTTTTTTTTTAGGTTAGAGGGCATCAGGAACATCCAGAAAAGGTTTCGATCTCAAAAGGTACAGGTCAAAGATAGGACGAGCACAGATCACACGAAGTGTTAAGTGCTATCGACAAGGGTTCTCAAATTGATTCCGTATTTCTTGATTTCCAGAAGGCTTTCGACACCGTACCTCACAAACGGCTTTAGTCGAATTGAGTGATTATGGTATATTGCCCCAAGTTTGCGACTGGTTAGGAGATTTCCTGCCGGCCGCGGTGGCCGAGGGGACTGAGGCGCTCCAGTCACGGTCTCCACGGCCACTACGGTCGGGGTTTCGAATCCCCCTGGGGCATGGGTATTTGTGCCGTCCTTAGTCTTAGCTAGTTCGTAAGTAGTTTGTAAGCTTAGGGTCTGATGACCCCGTAGTTAAGTCCCATAAGTTCTACAAACATCTGAACATTTGGAGATTTCCTGTCAGAGATGACACAGTTTGTAGTAATCGATGGTAAAGCATCGACTAAAACAGAGATGATATCAGACGTTCCACAGGGTAGCGTTATTGATCCTCTGCTGTTCCTTATTTACATAAACGATTTGGGAGAAAATCTAAAAAGCTCTCTTAGGTTGTTTGCATATGACGCCGTCATTTACCGTCTATTAAATTCATCTGAAGATCAAAGCCAGCTGCGGAACGTTCTAAATAAGATATCAATATGGTGTAAAAATTGGCAATTGACTCTAAATAATGAGAAGTGTGGAGTCGTCCATATGAGTATGAAAAGGAATCCATTAAACTTAGTTTTCAAGATAAATTAATCCAAATTGAAGGCTGTAAACTGCACACAATACCTAGGAATTACTATTACTTCAGACTTAAACTAGAAAGAACACGTAGATAATGTCGTGGAAAAGTCGAACCAGAGACTGCGTTTTATTGACAGAACCCTTAAAAGATGCAGCAGAGCTACTAAAGAGACTGCATATACTACGCTTGTCCGTCCTTTTTTTGGAGTATTGCTGCCCAGTGTGGGATCCTTATCAGGTGGGTTTAACGGAGGACATATAAAGGCCGCGGTAGAGTAGCCGAGCGGCCTAAAGCGTCTCGCTGCGGAGCGCGCGGTTGCTCTCCGTGGAGGTTCGAGTCCTCCCTGGGGCATGGGTGTGTGTGTTGTCCTTATGTTAGTTTACCTAGGTTTAAGTAGTTTGTAAGCTACGGACTGATGACCACGCAGTTTGGTCCGATAGATTTACAAACGTTTGAACATTGACATACAAAGAGTCAAAAGAAGGGCAGCGCTTATCGCTGCGGCGTGGGCTACTTACGAAACTCCAATCGCCAACATTCTCGTTCGAATGCGAAAATATATTGTTGACTGCCACTTAAATAGGTAGAAATGATCATCAGACTAAAATACGAGAAATCAGAGCTCGAACGGAGAGATTCAGGTGTTCTTTCGTCCCGCGCGCTATTCGCGAATGGAATGGGAGATAAATAGTATAAAGGTGGCTCGATGAACTCTCTGCCAGGCACTTAAATGTGATTTTCAGAGTATCCTATATAGATGTAGATAGACGTAAATCGTCGTAACTGTATGGGGAAAGTACTAGAGCTTCAATCGCTAATAGAAGGTACTGAATCTCAAATACATTGAATAAAATAGGTGGTGGCGTATTTATTGCTTTCACAAGCTGTTTATTCTGTAGAGAAATTGAAGTAGATTGTTCGTGTGAGTTGTTGGAGTAGAGGTTAGACCTGACAACTGGAAGAAATCAATAACTGGTTCTTTTTAACGAACCCCTAACTCAGACAATTCGATTGCAGAAATGTTCAAACTAAGCTTGGATCAAATTTCAAAAACGTACCCAAAGCATACAATTTTAATTGGTGGCGGCTTTAACGTATCCTCAATATGTTGGCAATATGTTCAAAACTGGAGGTTAGCATTAAACATGGTTCGAAATTGTAATGAACGCATTCCCCGAAAGTTATCTGGAGCAATTAGTTCATGATCCCGCTAAATGGCTGTGAAAACATACTTCAACTCCTAGGAACAAATAATCAATGCCCGAGGGAGGATTTGAACCTCCGACACGGGATACCGCGCGATCCTTAACGTGGCGCTCCAGATCGCTCGGCTACTCCCGCGCCGCAACAAATAATCCGGAACTAACAAAGAGCATCAAAACAGACACAGTGATTAGTGAACACAGAGTTGTCGTAGCGAGACTTACTATCGGACTTCCCAAATCCACAAAAATTAAAATTAAAGTATATTTATTCAAAAACTCAGATAAAATTTTTGTTAATGCTTTCCTGAGTGACACTCTCCAGTCATTTGAAACTAACAATGTAAGTATAGATCATACGCGGCTTTCATTCAAAGAAATAATATCGACAACCATTGACAGATTTATAGGAAGGAATCTTAGGGTTTTACGTCCCGTCGACAGCGTGGTCATTAGAGACGGAGCTAACGCTCGGCTTTTTGGGTAAGGATGGGGGAAGGAAATCGGCCGTGCCCTTTGAAAGGAACCGTCCCGGCATTTGCCTAGAGTGATTTAGGGAAATCATGGAAAACCTAAATCTGGATGGCCGGAGGTGGATTTGAACCACCATCCTTCCGAATACGAGTCCAGTGCGTTACCACTGCGCCACCTCGCTCGGTGACAGATTTATACCAAACAAATTAATAAAAGAAGGGTCTGATCTGCCGTAGTACACAAAACAGGTTAGATCACTCTTGCAAAAGCAAAGAAAAAATCATGCCAAATTTAAACGGACACAGAATCCCCAAAACGCAGTCTTTTACAGAGACTACAAATTTAGCTCGAACTTCAATACGAGAAGCTTACAATTATTACCACAATGAAACCCCGTCGCGTAATTTGGTAGAGAATCCTAAGAAATTCTGGTCGCATGTAAAGTATACTAGCGGCAATAAACAAGCAATACCTTCATACACGATAGCAATGGTGTTGCTACCGATGACAGTTCTGCTAAATCAGAATTGCTTAAGACAGCTTTCCGAAATTCCTTCTCCAAAGAATACCAAGCAAATACTCCAGAATCTGTATCAAGTACAGCTGCCAGAATGCGTAATTTAGAAACAGATACCCTTAGAGTATTAAAGCAACTTATATCCCTTAACACAACTACGTCTTCTGGTCCCGACTGTATACCAGTCCGGTTCCTTTCAGAGTATGCTGATGCAATAGCCCCATACCTAACTATCATATTTCAACCGCTCGAACTGCGGAAGATCCTTACCCAAGTTAAACAGGTCACTCCAATATTCAAGAAAGGCAGTAGTAGTGAACCGCAGAATTACAGGCCTATATCATGGACATCGGTTTGCAGCAGGATTTTAGAACATATACCTTCCCCAAATATTATGAACTACCTTGAAGAGAACGTCCTATTGACCCATAGTCAGCACGGATTCAGAAAGTATCGTTCTTCTGAAACCCAGTTAGCTCTTTACTCACATGAAGCGATCAGTGCTATCGACAACGGATGTGAAATAGATTCCGTTTTTCTAGATTTCCGGAAGGCGTTTGACACTGTACCTCACAAGCGTCTTCTAATCAAACTGTGTGCTTATGGAATTTCGCCAGAGTTGTGCGATTGGATTCTCGAATTCACGTCTGAAAGGACACAGTTCGTTGTAATTGACAGTAAGTCATCATGCAGAACAGAAGTGATATCTGGCGTTCCGCGGGGAAGTATTATAGGGACTGTTCTGTTCGCCGGCCGCGGTGGCCGAGGGGACTGAGGCGCTTCAGTTACGGTCTGCACGGCCACTACGGCCGGGGGTTCGAATCCCCCCTCGGGCATGGATATTTGTGCCGTCCTTAGTATAAGGTAGTTCATAAGTAGTTTGTAAGTTTAGGGACTGATGACCCCGTAGTTAAGTCCCATAAGCTTAACAAACAATGGAACTGTTCTGTTCCTTATCTTTATAAACGACTTAGAAGACAATGTGAGCAGCTCTCTTAGACCGTTCGCGGATGATGCTGTCATTTATCGGTTAGTAAAGTCGCCAGAAGATCGAAAGCAACTGCAAAATTATTTAGATAGTATAGCTGCATGGTGCAAAAATTGGCAGTTGACCCTTAATAATGACAAGTGTGAAGTCATCCATATACCTGCAAGAAGAAATCCGTTAAACTTCATTTACACCATAAATCAGTCAAATCTACAGGCTGTCAATTCAACTGAATACCTAGGAATAGCAATTATGAACAACTTAAATTGGAAATAACACATAGGAAATATTGTGGGGAAGGCGAGCCAAAGGCTACGTTTAATGGTAGAACACGTAAAACGTGCAACAGTTCTATTAGAGAAAGTGCTTACACTACACTTATGCATCTTATTTTGGAGTATTGGTGCGCATTGTGTGATCAACACCAGGTGGGACTGACGGGCGATTTAGAGAAAGTTGAGAGAAGGGCAGTTCGTTTAGTATTATCGCGTTAAGGGGAGAGTATCACGGAAATGATGCATGAGTCGTGGGGGATATCATTAAACGCACCTTACGGTGAATTGCGGAGTATGTATGTAGATGTATGTAGAAGGCGTTATTCGGTGCGGCGAGCTCTATTTACGAAATGGCTTTCACCAACTTTCTCTTTCGCATGCGAACATATATTGTTAGGACTCAACTACATAGGGAAACCTGATCATCATAATAACATAAGAGAAATAAAACGAAAAACAGAAACATTTAGGTGTTCCTTTTTTCCGTGAGCTATTAAAGAATGGAACTGTAGAGAAATATAAAAAATGCGGTTCGATGCATCCTCTGCCATGCACTTCAGTTTTACTTGCAGAGTATTTATGTAGATGTAGAACACACACAAAGACACACACACACACACACACACACACACACACACACACACACACACCAATTCCTGAGGGAGGAGTCGAAACTCCGGAGGGAGCGGCGTCGCAGTCCCTGACATGGCCCCTAGCAGCGCTCGGCCATTAGCGCGTGGCTTTGTAGGAGGAAATTTGAATTTTAGTGATACGATAAAGGCGTCCAATTTCGTCCCCGTAAGGTTCTCCGTTCTGCCGATAGGGGCGCCATCGGCCGCGGTGGCCGAGGGGACTGAGGCGCTCCAGTCATGGTCTGCACGGCCACTACGGTCGGGGGTTCGAATCCCCCCTCGGGCATGGATATTTGTGCCGTCCTTAGGATAAGCTAGTTTATAAGTAGTTTGTAAGTTTAGGGACTGATGATCCAGTAGTTAAGTCCCATAAGCTTAACAAACATTTGAAACATTTGAGGGGCGCCATCCGTGAAATTTTTTGCTACTTGTGCTCAAGGCCACCAGTTAGGTTGAAAGTTTGATGCGTCCAGATCTCTGTGTGGCCGTTTGAGAAAAGATATTCTCATTTGTCAGAAAATGAGTTCTCGAAATACCGGCTGATCAAAAAGTCAGTATAAATTTGAAAACCCGATTAATCACGGAATAATGTAGATAGAGAAGTAAAAAGTGACACACATGCATAGAATGACATGGGGTTTTATTAGAACAAAAAAAAAGTTCGAAAAATGTCCGACAGATGGCGCTTCATCTGATCAGAAAAGCAATAATTAGCATGACAAATTAAGACAAAGCAAAGATGATGTTCTTTACAGGAAATGTTCAGTTCACCATCATTCCTCAACAATAGCGGTAGTCGAGGAATAATGTTGTGAACAGCACTGTAAAGCATGTCCGGAGTTATGGTGAGCCATTAGTGTCGGATGTTTGTCTTTCAGCATCCCTAGAGATGTCGGTCGATCACGACACACTTGCGACTTCTGGTAACCCCAAAGCCAATAACCGCACGGACTGAGGTCTGGTGACCTGCGAGGCCAATCATGACGAAAGTGGCGGCTGAGCACACGATCATCAAAAATGTTCACATGTTTGTATAGCTTATGGGACTTAACTACGGGGTCATCAGTCCCTAAACTTACAAACTACTTACCAACTACCTTATACTAAGGACGGCACAAATATCCATGCCCGAGGGGGGATTCGAACCCCCGACCGTAGTGGCCGTGCAGACCGTGACTGGAGCGCCTCAGTCCCCTCGGCCACCGCGACCGGCAACAAAGAACAAAAACTTTATTTGCGACTCTTGTTATGATGGGTAAAAAGTAATCGTACAGTTGCTAATCAATAATTTTTGTACAAAACAAGGACGTTTCTAAGCTATATGTAATATAAATAACTATTGTAGCAAATAGGACCACTCTTTTGTTTGTTAAGCTTAAGGGACTTAACTGCGGGGTCATCAGTCCCTGAACTTACAAATTACTTATGAACTACCTTTTACTAAAGACGACACAAACATCCATGCCCGGGGGAGAGGGGGATTCGACAGACTGGGGAACGGAATTTGGCACCCTTACCTTACTCCTCAAACAGGTGGTGGATGGGTTACTATAGCAATCGTTCGTGTTGATTCTATGAATAACATTGGATAACTTGAGAGTTTTAACGGTCGTGACGTTATTGCTTATAGGACTTTTAATATTGGTGATGTTTGTACTAAAGTTGTTGGAAAGTCTCATTAGTGATGTAATGTGACTTTTATTGTAAGGATTCATAGTAGGCCACACCAGCTCGCCCGTACAGAATGTGTAAGTTATAACCTAAAGAAAGAAATGAAGACGTGAGCCAGTCGCAGTGGCCGAGGGGACTGAGGCGCTTCAGTCACGGTCTGCGCGGCCACTACAGTCGGGGGTTCGAATCCCCCCTCGAGCATGGATATTTGTGCCGTCTGTAGTCTTAGCTAGTTCATAAGTAGTTTGTAAGTTTAGCGACTGATGGCCCTGTAGTCAAGTCCCATAAGCTCTACAAACATTTGAACATTTTTGAAGACGTGAAGCCAGCCGAGTGCGCAGGTCACTGCGCAGGCACTTTCTTCCAGCTCCTGTATTTGTCTGTACCCAAGTAGTTGCGTGTTCACACTTTTCCATGCACAGAAAAAACATAACGTCCGGAAGCGGGAAATCCGGGTTCGAGTACTGGTCAGGCATAAATTTTCAACTTTGCCATAGAATGCAATCCAATGCCCTGAAACACTCGATATGTTGGAATAGTTGTAATTCATAAAATTTACAATGGTTTATATCAATCAATGGTGTCTGTTCTTTAGAAAATATCGGTAATTCTTTGCAAAGCCACTCAAAAATCTGATATAGTTTACTTTTTACGATGTCAGTGTCTTAATTCAGCAGCTGACAAGGTAAACTATGAAATCCGCCGTATTATCCGTCGTAACTAGATACAATTAGTGGTTCTGGAATGGTAGTCTTAGCGGCCCCTCGGTGTGCGGAAATTCTCCACGGCGCTGCGGCTAGCAGCCTGGGAAGGGAATGTTAATTCCAGGCACGAGACAGGAATGCTGTTGACGGGAGGGCTGTGAGCGGGCGGGCCAAGTATTCCCATTCAATTCCGGCAGCCGGGAGCGCTGCTCGGGCCGGGCCTAATGCTGCACCACTCACGGCTATTCAGCGGCCCTGCTGCTACTGCGAGCGCCACTACACAGTAATTAGCCCGCTTCCGTCATCCTAACAATCGCTGTTTTTCCGTCACTATAAGCCCACATTTACACTGAGGTAACAAAAGTCATTGGATAGTGTTCTGCACAGATAAAAATGACGGTAGCGTACGAAAGGTGTAAAAGGCATTTGTACTCCGACGATTTATGTGCAAAGGTTTCTAATGCGAATCTCCCCACACGGCGAGAATTAAGAGTTTCTAGGCGGTGTGGTACTTGCAGCTAGATGCGTAAGACATTCAACTTCAGTTGTTGTTGTTCTTGTTGTGGTCTTCAGTCCGGAGACTGGTTTGATGCAGCTCTCCTCAATAGCCTATTCTGAGCAAGCCTCTTCATCTCCACATAAGAACGGCAACCTACATCTGTCTGAATCTGCTTACTGTATCCATCCCTTGGTCTTCCTCTGCGATTTTTACCCCACACACTTCCCTCCAACGCTAAATTCACAATTCCTTGATGTCTAAGAATGTGTCCTACCAATCTATCCCTTCTTTTAGTCAAAGTATGCCACAAATTTCTTTTTTCCCCAATTCTGTTCAGTACCTCCTCATTAGTTACGCGATCCACCAACCTGATCTTCAGCATTCTTCTGTAGCACCATATTCCAAAAGCCCGAATTTTCTTCCTGTCCGCACCGTTTATCGTCCATGTCTCACTCCCATACAAGGCAACACTCCATACAAATGCCTTCAGAAAGTACTTCCTTAGGCTTAAATCAATATTCGATGTTAACAAATTTCTCTTTTTCAAGAACGCTTTTCTACCCATTGCCATCCTGCATTTTATATCCTCTGTACTGCGACTATCATTTGTTATTTTACTGCCCAAGTAACAAAACTCATCTACCTCCTTTATTGCTTCGTTACCTAATCTAATTCCTTCGGCATCACGTGATTTTCAACTTCAGTTATAGTTAGGGAATACAATATCCCGAGGTCTACAGCGTCAAGAGTGTGCCGAGAATACAAAATATCTGTCATCGCCACACACCACGGAAACAGCAGTGGCCGAGGACAAAACAAACTGTTGCCTGCTTGATCCCCTGGTTAGCGAGATAGATTAATACTTATCGGCTGATGCAACAGTATTGTAACTGTATCATTTCTTTTGTTTTATGTTACGTTCTTTCTTTCTTCTTTGAGAAGGGGGGTGTTCAAATGTTCAAATGCTTGTATAGCCTGTGAGACTTAACTACGGGGTCATCAGTCCCTAAACATACAAACTACTTATGAACTACTTACGAACTACGACGGCACAAATATCTATGCCCGAGGGGGGATTCGAACCCCCGACCGTAGTGGCCGTGCAGACCGTGACTGGAGCGCCTCAGCCCCCTCGGTCACCGCGGCCGTCGAAGGGGGGTGCTGCACATAATTTATTATCTGTAATGATGTGTTACACCACCAATAATTTTTATTTATGAACACACTCCAAATTCTTTATACCAAACGACAACAGATTCCAGCTCATTAATTCTGCGGAGATTCATGGTTCTGTTAACAAATGGCATGTACGATGTCAACCGCCGGTCGCGGTGTCCGAGGAGACTGAGGCGCTCCAGTCACGGTCTGCACGGCCACTACGGTCGGGGGTTCGAATCCCCCCTCGGGTATGGATATTTGTGCCGTCCTAGTTCATAAGTTTATGTCCCATAAGCTGTACAAACATTTGAACATTTTTTTTTATGTCAAACATGATTTACCGTAATCCTTATTACCTAGTTCAATAATATGAAACGTGCGATACGCAATGACATCTCTACTACTAGCACTCTCTAAACCACTCAGAGCTTTCACGGTACCACCATTACAACGAAAAACAGCCACTGCGCCTGATGAGCAGTCAGCCGCGGTGGAGTAGCCGAGCGATCTAAGGCACCTCGCTGCGGAACGTGCGGTTGCTCGCCGTCGGAGGTGCGAGTCCTCCATGGGGCATGGGTGTTTGTGTTGTCCTTAGTTTAATTTACCTTAATTTAAGTAGTTTGTAAGCTACGGACTGATGACCACGCAGTTTGGTCCGATAGATTTACAAACAATATATATATATATATATATATATATATATATATATATATATATATATATTAGTGGCGTAGCTATCATAGGGCTGGGCGGGGCAGTGTCCCGGGGCCCCCGAGCTCCAGGGGCCCCTCGGCCTTCGAGACCGACGATCGAAAAAAGTTACAGCAGATCCTTGAACACTTTCATGTCCCCCAATCACTTCAGATAATCAAAAAAATGTTCAAATGTTTGTAAAGCTTATGGGACTTAACTAGGGGGTCATCAGTCCCTAAACTTACAAACTACTTATGAACTACTTACGAACTAGGACGGCACAAATATCCATGCCCGAGGGGGGATTCGAACCCCCGACCGTAGTAGCCGTGCAGACCATGACTGAAGCGCCTCAGTCTCCTCGGCCACCGCGGCCGGCTTCAGATAATCGAAGTTCTACTGTATATAATAATTTAGTTGAATGAAGGTTTTCCGAATTTGAACTTTTTGAACCCTGACCAAGAAACCTCAAACGCACGATGTGAAATCCAAAAATTATTCGCACCCATCGTCAGCGTATTGTCGGCTGAAGTCAGAGTTGCCGCGCCTGTCAATCTTAGCGAAATAACAGTGAATGGTGCTGAATTACTAGCACAGTGTTTGACAGTAGACAGTGTGTCCACATTTGTGTATGAAGTCTCTACATTGTATTATTACAGAACGGTATTATTAACTCAACTGTTTGTGTAGTGAATTCCCCAAGGGTGTCCTCCATAATCATAGATGCCAATGAAGTGCTGTAACCAATTGCACTTTGAAATTCGTGCAAGAAGAAGAGAAAATATGGTTACTTTGTGACAATAGTAAATTGTGCATTGAAGACACTACCCTGTACACTACTGCCACTATAATAGGCGAAGATGTCAACTTAGTTAATTTACTTATTACTTTTTCCTGGCCAGACATTAATATATACTTCATGAAGCCTGGTAGGGGCACAGCTCAAACGAAAAATATTCCATCAAACAAAATCCGGCAACTTTCTTTTCTGAAACCATCCTTCACGAAAATTTCCCCTATATTCCTTCTTTGATTGGGCTATCAACGAAATTAGGCTGATAGGTACGGAGCAGTCAGCTAACAGCGAGGAGTTTAGCGACAGTGAGATGTCGGCACTGACAACAGTCCGCCTGCTGTCACCGCGGACTGACTGTTCCCGGTTTGCTTCGCGGCAGGGGGAATGTTTTCATGGTTAAGTAATACTTATTCATTGTTTATTTTTTACCAGCTTATGCCTGCGACTACATTCACCTAGTATGAAGCAACTTTGGAAACTATCCCAAGAGGTCGTTTATCTTTATGTCCTACCCAGGTCCAAATCTATCCCTCTGCAAAATTTCATTCAAATCCGCCCAGTAACTTTTGCTTGAAAGCATAACAAACAAACCAACTTTCACAGTTATAATTACATTTGAGAGTACAATTAAGTATTATCTGCTGCGTGACACATAATAATTTACTTAATACTAATTAGGTTTGCCTTATTATGTCTTCCAATGGGCGGTAAGGAGCTGATGATGAAATAGTTTTGCATCTGTACAGTATTAGTGTAATGAGGGCCCCAATGTCATTTTTGCCCCGGGGCCCTTGGTGACATAGTTACGCCACTGTTCTTCTTATTGGCAAATAGAAGTGTACAATTCGAATATCCGAATAAACCGGTTTTCTGAATATCCATGTCCCCAAATTACTTCGGATAATAGACGTTATACTGTATATAATATTTTAGTTGAAATAAATCGCGCCGGCCGCGGTGGCCGAGGGGACTGAGACGCCTCAGTCACGGTCTGCACGGCCACTACGGTCGGGGGTTCGAATCTCCCCTCGGGCATGGATATTTGTGCCGTCCTTAGTATTAGTTAGTTCATAAGTAGTTTGTAAGTTTAGGGACTGATGACCCCGTAGTTAAGTCCCATAAGCTATACAAACATCTGAACATTTTTGAAATAAATCTCAATTCGCTGTACTAGGTTTAGATGGAATACCAAAGTGTGGCGAATGGAAATTTGTGCCCGGCCGGGATTCGAACCCGGGACCTTCTGCTTACTAGGCAGACGCGTTGACCACTCCGCCACCAAAGACACAGTGACGAACCCGACTGCAGTAAAGTAAATGGTCCCCGGGGGTCGGTAGCCCAAGTATACCTTTAGCAGCGAAAATGTTAATATAGTTATTGTTAAACTGAATGGACTACGACAAAATATTAAATGTATACAGCATATTTAAGTACAGTAGAACAGTATTGGGCATATGATTTGTTGTGGGGATGTGACAGGTGACAGCAGGAAGGAGTGGAGTGGGGGAGAGGGTTGGAGTGCAGAAGGTGCGGGAAAGGGCAGACCGCTGGAATGGTTAGGCATTGCCGTTGACGTACTGCGCAGACACACTTGGAGAGTGCGCAGTTTCCACAAAATGCGTTGCGCCAGGAAACAGGCATGTTTATTTTCCACAAATGCGTTAATACTTAAAGGAATACCGAACAGAATCTACATACCTTTCTACACACTACTTGGCAATGGTAGGCAGGAAATGGATTCGGCATTCGGCATTCTGGGAATGGCGCCTTCCTATACCATAAGAACTATTCGCTCTTCAATTTACGTTCATACTAACACTACACCCTCCGCCGCATTCTGCTCAGTTCTTCTATGTGAGCCGCGGTGGAATAGCCGAGCGGTCTAAAGCACCTCGCTGCGGAGCGCAAGGTTGCTCGCCGTGGAGTTTCGAGTCCTCCCTGGGGCATGGGTGTGTATGTTTGTCCTTAGGTTAGTTTATCTAGATTTAAGTAGTTTGCAAGCTATGGACTGATGACCACGCAGTTTGGTCCGATAGATTTACAAACATCTTCTATGTGAAAAACATACAACTTCACTGTGTTTTAAAGTAATGATGAGAATTCAGCACTTCACACAATCTTTTAAGGTACGTCTCTACCCGCACACAATTTGTTTATTCTGCCATTTAAAGGTTTAATTACATTCGCGGATCAGATGTTTCATGTAATAATTACTTTGTCCGAATAGTGAATTGTGCATCAAGACGCTGCCCTCTACCCCACTGTCACGATAATAAGCGAAGATATCGAATTAGTTATTTTACTTATTACTTTTTACTGGCCAGACACTAACATCAAGAAGCCTGGTAGGGGCACGGCTCAATCCAAAGTGTTTAATCAAACAAAATCCGGCAAATTACTTTTGATGAAACCAACCTACACGAATATTTCCCCTATTTTCCTTCTAAAAAATGTTCAAATGTTTGTAAATCTATCGGACCAAACTGCGTGGTCATCAGTCCGTAGCTTACAAACTACTTAAACCTAGGTAAACTAACCTACGGACAAACACAAACACCCATGCCCCAGGGAGGACTCGAACCTCCACGGCGAGCAACCGCGCGCTCCGCAGCGAGACGCTTTAGACCGCTCGGCTACTCCACCGCGGCATTTTCCTTCTTTGACTGGGCTATCCAAAGTGTTTCATCAAACAAAATCCGGCAAATTACTTTTGATGAAACCATCCTACACGAATATTTCCCCTATTTTACTTCTTTGACTGAACTATCAACGAAATGAGCTAACAGCGCAGTAGTTTAGTGAGAGTGAGTTGTCGGCACTGACAACAGTCCGCCCGCTGATACCGCTGACGAAAAATATCCCATGGGGCATTTTCACCTGTATGTCCTACCCAGGTCCAGCTCTATCTCTAGCCCTCTGCAAAATTTCATACAAATCATCTAGTAATTTTTGCATGAAAGCATAACAAACAAACAAACTTTCACAATTATATTAGAGAGTACGATTAAATATTATCTGCTGCGTGACACGTAATAATTTACTTAGTAGTATTTAGGTGTACCTTATTGTGTATTCCAGTGGGCGGTAAGAAGCTGATGACGTAGTTTTGCATCTGTACAGTATTAGTGTAAAGAGGGCCCCAATGTCATTTTTGCCCCGGGGCCCTCGGTGACATAGCTACGCCACTGTGAGCAGTCATCCTACCAGGCTTTGCCTTATCGCAGCCTTCCCCTGCCGGTTGGCCGTTGACCTTGTCTTGTTTGTAAACAGATCTCGGATAGCACACCAGCGGGTACGCGTGCTGCTAGTACGGCTACAGCACTTAGAAAATAGCGCGCTATCGCCCGCGCCAGCAGTATATAAGTAATGAAACTGGAAAGACGGCGCCAGTCGTCGGTAGGCTTCGGTTTGAACAATATGCCTCGCTACAGGAGATACAGACAATCGCGTTTGCCAATGTATCAAGCTATCGACAATCTGAAGATAGAATCCGATAGTAATATAGTTGCGCAAGTGATCCTCCAAGGTCCGTCGTTGTTTTGTGGATGTGTCGTAAATTTTGCGATATTTGACCAGCAGATTGCTCAACACGGAAATGGATAGTTAACCGTTGCTGTTCTTCGTTGTAATGGTGGTACGGTGCAGGCCCTGAGTGCTTTAGAGAGTGCTTATAGTAGAGATGTAATTGCCTATCGTACGTTTAATATTACTGAACTAGACATGTGGTTAAATCCGCCTTATGCATGGTACCTTGTTTTGTTTTAACACCCAAACAAGTTTCGGCACATATTGTGCCATCTTCCGTGGTATTTGGTTTTTATTTTCTGGAATAACATGTTCCAGATTTTTGATTATACAGTTGTTTTGACGAGTTGTTTTATTTAACAATTTTGTTTGATATTAAGCCTAATTTATTACGCTACTTACATTATGTCATATGCAGGATTTGTATCTCCTTTGATTGATGAATGACAAGTTTTCACGGCATGTCATCTGCAAACGACAAGACGTTTTTATTTACGAAAACTAATTGGTTTATTGTACATTCGCCTGGAAGTTATGTTGAAACATCGTTATATCAAATTCAGGTGTGTTAAGTCTTTTATATTGCTTAATTATGTGTTCAGCTTCTGTTATCATGTTTTCTATTGCACTGTGAGATACTGTTGTGTTGATGTTAATGTTTTGGACCCTTTTCAAGTAGGTTATTTCTTCTTCAGTTAACTTCATGTCAGTTAAATTGATGACTCTTTTGTTAAATCTGTGTCTGTTGTATTGGTGTTGTGTCTGGTGGGCTTTTGTGTGTTTGAGCATTTTGGTGAGTTTCTTTTGTTATCTGTTTTCTTTCAATTATGGTGTCTATGTATATTCTGACCCTTTGCATTAATTCATCAAAAAATGGTGCATATTTTATGTGGTTTGCTAGCTGGATATGAAGTTCATATAATTGAGTGTTCAATATTTCATTTACAGAATACAGGGAGCAGATTTCTTGCTCCATCCACATGATTTCAGCTTTACGTTTTGTCGTTTGTACTGCAGATGACATATTGTTTACAGTTATCACTACATAGTTCGGAATTATTTTGTTAGCCAAACATATTTTGTTAAATTTTATGTTAAGTATATATATATATATATATATATATATATATATATATATATATATATATATATATATATATATATATATTTGTGTTCTGGAACTTTCTGAAGAGCTGCGAAGGGAATACCTGGCTTGGTACTGAGATGATCATCTGGTGCTGCTCCTGTACCTTCATCAGTCAAAGCAGATACAAATCCTGCGAATAACATAATGTAAGTAGCGTAATAACGTAGGCCTAACATCAAACAAAACTGTCAATTCAAACAACTCGTCTAAGTAACTGCACAACCAAAAATCTGTAACATGTTATTCTAGAAATAAAAGCCAAAAACCCACGGCAGATGGCACAATAAGTGCCGAAACATGTTTGGGTGTTAAAACAAAACTAGGTGTCATGCGTAAGGCTGATTTAACCACACATCTAATACAGCGAGCACGGAAGGTACACGAGCTGCACCAGATGATCATTACTGAAGTAGGTAATAAGGATTACGGTAAATCGTGTTTGACATCGAACATGCCATTTGTTATCAGAACTATGAATTGCCGCAGAATTAATGAGTAGTCCGTTGCCATTTGGTATGAATGATTTGAGTGTGTTCAAAAAATTAAAATGACTGGTGATGCACCGCATTATTAAAGATGTTAAATAAATTATGTGCAGCACCCCGTCCTCAAAAAAAGAAAAAAAAAGAAAGAACATAACATAAGACAAAAGAAATGTTGTTGTTGTTGTTGTTGTTCTGATCTTCAGTCCGGAGACTGGTTTGATACAGCTCTCCTCTTCTGGTTTATCCTGGCCAAGTACATAGTGAAGATGATTTTAAAATGCATTCACAGTACTCTATATACAGGATTAGTGCAACGTAAAAATCCTAGGGAGAACGCGAGTACGATAAAGTCTTTCAGATCACCTTCCCACCAATAAAATAATGAATGCCTTTCTAACTGTACGGCTATAAAAACTAGTATCTGGAACTAGGCTTCAACTCAGCAAGCATGATACTTTGCGAATGTGGCTGGGGCCAGAACCCAACAGGTTAGAAAAATTTAAATGTTTGTTAAGCTTATGGAACTTAACTACATCCATTTGTATTTGCTTACTATATTCATGTCTTGGTCTTCCTCTGCGATTTTTACCCCACACATTTCCCTCCAACGCTAAAATCACAACACTGTCAAAAGCTTTCTACAAATCTACAAAAGCTAGAAATGTAGGTTTGCCTATCCTTAATCTATCTTCTAAGATACGCCGTAAAGTGAGGATTGTCTTCCGTGTTCCTACATTTCTCTTGAACCCAAACTGGTCTTCCCCAAGGTCGGCTTCTACCAGCTTTTGCATCCTTCTGTGAATAATCCATGTTAAAATTTTGCAACAAAAACTTATTAAACTGATGGTTCCGTAATTTTCACACCTACCTATTTTGTCCTCTGTTCTCTTCACTATTTCCTCTCTCAATGTTACCCATTCCTCTTCTACTGTTTTATTTTCCCCCGTTTCCGTCAATTGTTGCCTAAGGCTCCCTCTGAAATTCTTTAGAACTTCAGGTTCCTTCAATTTATCCAGGTCCCATCTCCTTATTTTCCTACCTTTCTGCAGTTTTTTTTTTCTTCGGTTTCAGCCTACAATTCATAATCAATAAGACATGGTCAGAGTTTATATATGCCCCTGAGTATGCCTTACAGTTTAAAACCTGGTTCCGAAATCTAGGTCTTACTATTATAAAATCTATCTGGTACCTTCCGGTGTTTCCTGGTCTCTTCCACGAATAAAACCTTCTTTTATGATTCTTAAACCAAGTGTTTGTTATGATTAAATTATGTTCCGTGCAAAATTCTACCAGGCGATCTCCTCTTTCATTCCTTTTACCCAGTCCATATTCACCTACTATTTTGCCTTCCCTTCCTTCTCCTACTACCGAATTTCAGTCTCCCATAATAATTAAGTTTTCCTCTCCCTTAATGTCTGAATAATTTCTTTTACCTCCTCATACATTTCTTCGATCTCCTCATTATCGGCAGAGCTAGTGGGCATATAAAGTTGTACTACTATGGTCATTGTTGGCTTTGTATCTAATTTAACTACGATAATGCGATCAATTCGCTGCTCGTAGTAGTTTACCCGCAATTCTATTTTCTTATTCATTATCAGACTTACTCCAGTAATACCCCTAACTGATTTTGTATTTATAACCCTGTACTCACCTGACCAGAAATCCTGTTCCTCTTTCCACCGAACTTCACTAATCCCCACGATATCTAACTTCAGCCTATCCATTTCCCTTTTTAAATTTTCTAACTTCCCTGCCCGATTAAGGGATCTATCATTCCACGCTCCGATCCTTAGAATGCCAGTGTTGTCTTTCCTGGTGATCACATCCTCGTGAGTAGTCCCCGCTCGGAGATCCGAATGGGGGACTATTTTACCTCCGGAATATTTTACCCGAGAGAATGCCATCAGCATACATTCATACAGTAGAGCTACATGTCCTCGGGAAAAGTAACGACTGTATTTTCCCCTTGCTTTCAGCCGTTCGCAGTAACAGTTTATGTTACAAGGCCACCTCAGTCAATCATCCAGACTGTTGCCCCTGTAACTATTGAAAACGCTGCTGCCCCTCTTCAGGAACCACACGTTTGTCTGGCCTCACCACAGATAACCCTCCACTGTGGTTGCACCTATGGTACGGCTATCTGCATCGTTGAGGCACGCAAGCCACCCCACCTCGGCAATGTCTGTGGTTAATTGAGAAATGATAGTTACGAAACTCTTGACCCAGGGCAGCGACGAACCTGGAAGTGTGACGCAACTTGGTGTTAATGGCAGTAGCGGACTAAGGGAGGGGGGGGGGGGGTCGGAGGAGGCTGACCGCCCCAGGCCTCCGGTCTTGGGGGTCCTCCTCCAAATACCTCGAAAGTATGTAAATACACTTCGCGGGTTTGCCGCCGGATGACATTGTGAATCTCCCACAATATTTCGCCGACCCAACTGTTCGACATCTTCAGGTGGTGGTAGCTGTCAGTACTTCACGGCGCGACTGATGGTGATTGGTCGGATCGAACGGAACGAGGGAGAAATGCAACCCTCGAGTAATGTTGGAGGTCGCAGCAATTTATTGCTTTTCCTCCCAGAGCAGTGGGTGAGGGGAATTGACTTCACGGGAGATTGTCTGCACGTTGTTCGATTGGGAGAAGGAGGAAGGATCGTCCTACCGCAGTAGGAGGTGCGGCCAGCGTGTGGTGGCCTTGCGCTGGATTTTGTGCCCCAGCGCTCGAATAAGGCGGTTTCGAGAGCGACCCGCCTTGTCGTAAAAGGAGTGGGCGGTGCGGGCAATGTAGTCCCGAAGTCGAGGGACACCTGCTAGTTCATGGAGCGGTGCGGATGGGAAATCTCGTGGGAGATGAAGGGCAAGCCTAAGGGCACGGTTCTGGACAGTTTGTAAGGACTTCAGGTGCATTTCTGCAGCGGAGCCCCAGACGACGGCGGCGTACACTAGGACAGGGCGAATGACAGATTTGTAGAGGGTGACACCGACATGGGGAGGGAGGCGGGAAGAGGGATTTAGGAGGGGATAGAGTTTGAGGAGACGGGAGAGAGCCTTGTGGCGCACGGAGAGGATGTGGTGTTTCCATGTCAGTCGACGATCCAGTGTTACGCCGAGATATCTAGCGGTAGGGCGCCAGGGAACCGGACTTCCACCGACGCGCAGGGGTGGTAAGGCAGCTGGAATGACGCGGCGAGTGACGATGAGGAACTGCGTCTTCGCGCCATTGAACTTGAGGCGCCATCGGACGGCCCATGGAGCGAGGGTGTCCACGGCGCGCTGAAGGCGATCCCGCAGGGTGGCGGCGTTCATACTCCGGCTGTAGAAAGCCGTATCATCGGCATACAGCGCCAGCTGGACACGGTCGATCGAGGGGACGTCGGCGGTGTACAGCGAGTACAGGATGGTTGGTTGGTTGGTTGGTGTTGGGGGTTTAAAGGGGACTAAACTGCTTGGTCATCAGTCCCCTGTTCCCAGCTAAGAGATCACAGGGTTTCATGGATGATTAAAATAAGCACCCTGCAACTAGTACAGAAGACGTACATGAAGACAGTGTTGGTCATATTTGCAACATAAAAAGCGAAAGGGAACCACTGTAGTGGTGGGACTAATAATCAACTAAAAATCACAGCAGATGTTGTTGGCTGGCTGATCACTAGGATAATAATGGATGAGCCAGCCATTCTGCACATTCTATACAACTGCCAGTCGGAAAAGGGACTGACACGACAAAAGTGACAACAGATTAAAACTATAAGCGGTGTATACCTGAAGATCATGCATACGAACCCACCGTTAAAGCTTGTGATAAAAGCCCGCTGCGCGAATAAAACCTAAAACACAGTCAGCCATAGAGGCGTCGTCAGCTAAAATCAAAGGGAGTGCAGGAGGCAGCTTAAAAGACTGCCGCAATGCGGCTAAAAGTGGACAGTCCAACAAGATGTGGACTACAGTCAATACAGCTCCACAATGACATTCTGGCGGTTCCTCTCGGCGTAAGAGGTGGCTGTGCGTTAGCCACGTATGGCCGATACGCAGGCGACAGAGAATGACTGAGTCCCTTCGAGAAGGCCTTAGGGAAGTCTTCCAAGCTGCTGTCGTGGGCTTGATTCCACGGAGCTTATTGGGCATACTCATTGTTGCCCATTCCGAATTCCAAGCCTCAAAGATCTTTCGGTGGAGACCCAAGCGGATATCGCCTTCTGGGGTACCGATATCCAGGCGCTGGCATGTGATGGCCTGCTTGGCCAGCTGATCAGCGCGTTCGTTCCCTGGAATTCCAATGTGGCCTGGGGTCCATATGAAAGCCACAGAACGGCCTGACTTGCCAAGACTAAACACCGTGACTTTGATGGATCGCACCAAGTGGTGCCTGGGGAAGCAGTGGTCTAGAGCGTGCAAGGCACTCAGAGAGTCACTACAGATAAGATATGACTTCCTGGGGCATGCTCTGAGATGGTCGAGTGCACGGGTTATTGCGATTAGCTCTGCCGTAAAGACAGTACAGCCAGAGGGCAGGGAGCGCTGTTCGGTGTGGTCGCCATGAACATAGGCGTAACCCACTCTGCCGTCTACCTGGGAGCCATCAGTGTATATGACGTCTGCATCACGGAATGTGTTAAGTATGTCCAGGAACTGGTGTCGAAGTAATTGTGGTGAAATCGACGCCTTTGGTCCGCCGGACAGTTGCAGGTGAAGCTGGAGGCGTGGGATGGTCCAAGGAGGAATATTAGATAGGCAAGAGAATGCAGGACGGAGTGGAAAAGACTCTAGGGAAGAAAGAAGAGAATGTACACGGACCGCAACTGGAAGACCCGATCTGGGTCGACGTTGCGGAGAGGGAAGGTCGGTATTTGCAAACAATAACCTACGATTTGGATGGTGAGGCCTGAGCGCCTGAAAGAGGTGCATGAGGGTTCGACGGTGAGCTCCCCAGGCAGTATGGCTGAGACATCGCAATATATTTAGGTGCCGCCAGCACTTCTGCTTCAGCTGACGAAGGTGTGGCCCCCAAGTCAGTCGGTTGTCAAACAGCAAGCCGAGAAACCGATGGCTTTCTGCAACATGAAGCTGGTCAGCAGCTAGGTACAGTTCTGGGTCAGGGTGAACAGCCCGATGACGACAAAAGTGCATCACCCGGGTTTTAGAAGCTGAAAAAGTAAAGCCATGCGTCGTGGCCCATGACTGTGCCCTTCGGATGGCTCCCTGAAGACGCCTTTCAGCAACACCAGTGCTAGGAGAGCTGTAGTATAAGCAGAAGTCATCGGCGAATAAAGAACAACAAACCGATGACCCCACTGCCGCAGCAAGACCGTTTATCGCTATTAAAAAGAGCGGTACGCTGAGAACGGAGCCCTGTGGGACTCCGTTCTCCAGCACTCGGCGTGAGCTGAAGGAGGTACCAACTCTCACCCTAAAAGTGCGTAGCGAGAGGAAATTCTTGATAAAAATTGGGAGTGGACCTCGTAAGCCCCAATCATACAGTGTGGCGAGAATATGGTGGCGCCATGTCGTGTCATACGCCCGCCGGAGGTCAAAAAAGACCGCAACTAAGTGCTCACGTCTAGAGAAGGCTGTACGGATGGCCGACTCCAAAGACACTAAATTGTCGATAGTGGAGCGACCCTGGCGGAAACCCCCCTGTTGTGGGGCCAGTAGACTCCGATCTTCAAGGATCCACATAAGACGGCGACTCACCATACGCTCAAGCAACTTACACAGGACATTAGTCAAGCTGATGGGGCGGTAACTGTCAACTGCCAGTGGATCTGCTCCCGGTTTCATAACAGGGATAATAATACTATCCCGCCAATGGGATGGGAAAACACCCCCTGTCCAGATCCTATTAAATAAGGCGAGCAATTTCTGATGGAAGTCCGCTGACAGGTGACGGATGAACTGGCCATGTATGCGGTCTGGTCCCGGAGAGGTATCGGGACATGCAGCAAGAGCAGTGGTAAACTCCCATTCCGTAAATGGAGCATTGTACAGTTCCCGGCGGCGAGTGTGGAAAGATAGAGGATTTCGCTCCACCCGTTGTTTAAGGGAGCGAAAGGAGGCACTATAATTTGCTGTCGCGGAGCATCTTGCATAATGCTCTGCCATGCACTCAGAAATTACGGCCGGGTTAGTACAGAGAGTTCCATCGACGGTCAGAGATGGGATTCCCGCTGGTGGGCGGTATCCATAGAGGCACCGTACCTGAGACCAGACGCGAGAATGGGAGGCACGAGAGCCTATAGAGGCGACGTACCGCTCCCAACAGTCCTGTTTACTTTGCCTGATAAGTCGTCGGGCTCGGGCCTTGAGCCTTTTAAAAGCTATCAGATTCTCAAGTGTAGGGCGGCGCCGGTGGCATTGTAGTGCTCGCCGACGGTCCCGTATAGCCTCAGCAATCTCTGGCGTCCACCAGGGCACGACCTTGTGCCGAGGGGAACCAGTGGTGATCGGAACGGTCTCCTCTGCAGCTGAGACTATAATAGCTGTGACCTGTTGGACTGCCGTATCAATATCATTTGGTAATGGAACAGAAGCCACAGCAGCCGAGGTGTAACGCTGCCAGTCTGCTCGATGTAGACACCATCTGGATGGGTAGCCTGCAGGTTCAAAGTGCTGGAGTGACAGAAGAATGGGGAAATGGTCACTCCCGCAAAGGTCGTCGTGGACCCTCCAACTCAAATGTGGGAGCAGGCCTGGGCTACATACAGATAGGTCAATAGCAGAATATGTGCCATGTGCTATACTAAAATGTGTGGGTGCACCGGTGTTTAAGAGGCATATGTCCTGCTGTGTCAGTAACGTTTCAACGTCTCTACCACGTCCCGAGGGCAGTATACCGCCCCAGAGAGGATGGTGGGCATTGAAGTCCCCCAAAAGGATAAATGGTGGGGGTAGCTGCGCGACCAAGGCAGTGAGGTCAGCAAGGGAAACGACCTCATCTGGTGGGAGGTATAGAGAGCAGACAGTTATGTCCTGCATTGTTCTGAGTCTAACAGCCACTGCCTCGAGAGCCGTGTTAAGATGCACGGCAGCACTAGGAACAGTGGCGAGGACATAAATGCAGACACCTCCAGATACCCTGTTGTAGTCAGCGCGGTTGTTATAGTAGCCCCGATAGCCACGGAGGGCTGGGGTCCGCTGGACAGGAAACCATGTTTCCTGTAGGGCTACACAGAAAGCAGGATAGTGGCACAGTAATTGCTGCAGCTCGGGTAAGTGGCGGAAAAAGCCGCCACAGTTCCATTGCAAGATCATGTTACTTCTTGATTGCTGAGGCATGGCAGTATCGACGGTGCTGTTGGTTCCACAGAATCACCGGTCGTCGCCGTCGGTGGAGGCAGGGCCTCTACATCCATCGCCTCCAAAGTCTTGGTGATAGCCAAGTCCTCTGGTGAGGCGAGGAGTTCCACCACGTCCTCAGATGTGTGAGGTGGTGGTGGTGGTGTTGGTGGTGGTGGTGGTGGCGGCGGCGGCGGCACAGTGTCCACCGTGGAAGGCGTTTG
This sequence comes from Locusta migratoria, assembly GCA_026315105.1. Classification (NCBI taxonomy): domain Eukaryota; kingdom Metazoa; phylum Arthropoda; class Insecta; order Orthoptera; family Acrididae; genus Locusta; species Locusta migratoria. The sequence goes on along the minus strand of CM048755.1, from coordinate 72,949,702 downwards.
CTTAGCAGCCTTCGACTTTTTCTTCTCTCGCTCCTTTTTAGGTTTCTCTTGCTGGGAGGGCTTTGGGGCCTCGACCTCGGCCTCAGGGACTGAGGAGGACCTTGAAGCCCTACGACCACGAGTCAAAGTAAGTGGCTGTGTCAGCCACTCACTGGTACCCACATTATCAGTGGGAGAAACCAGAGGAGGAAGGGAGCCCAGGGACCCCTTCCTGGCGAGAGGTGCCGGAGAAGGCTGCTGCTTCTCCGGCTGGGTGTTAGGGACCGGAGTCCCCAACGGGTGTGGGGCAGTTGCCCCCACAAGAGGTGGTGGGGGGGGGGGGGGGCAACAGAGGAAGGGCCCCCAACCATCAAGGGGGCAGTTTGATGTTTTCGGCCCACAGGGGCCACAGAAGGTGGCGTGACATGGGAGGCTGACGGCCCCATAGCGGTCGGAGACGACGCAATGGCAGCAAAGGATGACGACATCCGAACGGGATGAAGACGCTCATATTTTCGTCTGGCCTCTGAGTACGGTAATCTATCCAGGGTTTTGAATTCCATGATCTTGCGTTCTTTATGTAGCACACTACAGGTCGGCGAGCAAGGTGGGTGTTGCAGCCCACAATTCACACACACAGGAGGAGGTGTACATGGCGCGCCCGGGTGTGATGGACGCCCACAGTCCCTACAGGCGGGGCTGGAAGTGCATCGGGAGGACATATGCCCGAACTTCCAGCACCGAAAGCATCGCATAGGGGGAGGGATGTACGGTTTTACTTCACACCGGTATATCATTATCTTGACCTTCTCAGGCAGTACATCGCCCTCGAAGGCCAAGATAAATGCACCGGTGGCAACCCTGCGATCTTTCGGTCCCCTGTAGATGCGCCGGACGTAGTGAACTCCTCTCCGCTCTAAATCAGCGCGCAATTCGTCGTCAGTCTGTGACAGAAGATCACGATGGAATATTAAGCCCTGGATCATGTTGAGCGTCTTATGCGGCGTGAAACTTACGGCGACGTCTCCTAGCATGTCACAGGCGAGTAAAGCCTTTGACTGTGCAGGGGATGCCGCTTGTATTAAGACAGACCCGCTTCTCATTTTAGAAAATGATGCGACTTCGCCAAATCTATTTTCGATGGTTTCAACAAAAAATTGCGGCTTAGTATTAGTAAAGGATTCCCCATCAGCCCGAGTACAGACTAAGTACTGGGGTGAGTAAGGCTCAGATCTGTTAAGGGCCTGACGTTCTTCCCAAGGTGTGGCCAGGGAAGGGAATGACCTGGGGTCATACTGCGCACCATTAAATTCATTTCTTCCTCTCTTAGAGACGGCGGTTTTGCGCCCGCCCACGCTGTTTATGGCTCGTTTCATTTCTGTCCCACGAGCAGCTAGGGAAATAAGGTCCACCCAGGCAGAGCCCCGCTTGCCTGGGTAAGCCTTGTACAACTGAGGTGCGGCAGGTTCCTCAGAGGTTGCTCGCTAGCGGCTGTTCAACCTCAACAGCCATGCATCTCCTCGGCACGTAGCACACCTTGAGATTGAGGTTTTTTTTTATAGAGGTTTGTACCGTCCTCGCGACCCGGGCGATTAAGCCAAGATCCCCGGGCTCTGAAACGTACAACGTTCCACCGTCGCGCCGAACGATGGTCGTTGAAGCACGCACAGAGCTTACGGTGTAGCGGACTTTTGGCGCGACACAGCCCACAGCTCAGGACCCCGGGTTCGCCAAGCCCGTACTCAGCAAATTAATGCTGAGCCCCTGAGGGGGAGTACAGGATGGGCCCCAGGACAGAGCCCTGGGGTACCCCTGCACGGATGCGACGTACAGACGACGTCCCGGTAGCTGCACGCACGTGGAATGTCCGGTCCGTCAAGTATGAGGCGACGAGCTCGACGTGGGCCGCAGGGATACCAAGCTCCAGGAGCTTAAAGAGCAGACCGCGGTGCCAGACACAGTCGAAGGCCCGCGAGACGTCCAAGAAGACGGCGCCGAAGTATTCCCTCCGCTCCAGGGCGTCAAAGGCATCTTCGACCAGTCGCAGGAGCTGGTGTACGGTGGAGTGCCCCCGGCGAAAACCATGTTGTTCGTCGGGAAGTATGTGCCCTTCCTGAACGTGTCGGAGCAGCCGGCAGAGATAAATCCGTTCAAATACCTTGGAGACGGCCGACAGCAGGCTAATCGGCCGGTAGTTCTCGGGGAGACGTTGGTCTTTTTCCAGCTTTGGGACCGCCACGATCTCCGCGTGCTTCCACTCGGTGGGGAAACGGCGAGTGCGGAATATATTGTTGAATATGTCAGCGAGGTGTGCAGCAGCCAGGAGCGGCATCTTCCGTAGAAGGGTGTTAGGCAGTACGTCTGGCCCCGCTGCTTTCGTGGGGTTGAGGTCTCGGAGCGCCTCGGCCACTTCATCAGCAGTAGTCTCTTCGATGTGGTCGGCATCGTCATGTTGCGCCAGGTAGCGTGGAAGCCTTTCGTCGATGTGGGCGTCGTGTTCAGGATCCACGACGTCGTCAACCGGCTGAAAGGTAGCTTCGAAGGCATCAGCGAGGGCATCCGCTTTGGCAGATGGTTCACTGACAGTCCGCCCATGGACCAGAAGAGGCGGCGTACGTTGTGTTCGGCGGAGGAAAGACTTCATTTGGCGCCAGGCAGTGCCGTCGTCGAGGCGGAAAGTGGCGACCCTGTTACTCCATTCGGAGTTCCTGTGGTTCTCCACTGCCACCTTGATTTCACGCCTCATACGATTGAGGAGGCGCTTAAGATTAGGGTTCCGTGATCTCTGCCACTCGCGATAGACGCGGTTCTTGTCGGTTATGAGGCCGATGATGTCCGGAGGCAATTGACGTGAACGGTCGGGTGTGGTGCGTGGAGGTTGCGGGGTCGCAGCGTGAGCCGCGTCGAGTGCTGCGCCGGTAAAGTGCAGGACTGCCGCGTCGACGCCTACATCCGCTGGGTCAGGTGCAGTGGCGATCTTCTGGGCGAGGTCGGTTTGAAATCTTGTCCAGTCAATCCCTCGGAGGGGGAGTCCTCTTCTGGGCTGTTGTAAAGCGTCCAGATTCATATCAAAAACCACAGGGACGTGGTCCGAAGACAAGACGTTTCTGGTAGAGGCATAGATGTGTTGCGGAATGCCCTTAACGACCGCTATGTCGATGACGTCCGGTAGCCCCCTAGCTGAGAAGATGGTCGGGTCATATGGCCCCACAGGGATGGCATCGTGGCGGTCGGCGGCGCGAAGAAGGCAGCGTCCATGTTCGTTGGTATATCTGGAATTCCAGACAACATGTTTAGAGTTGAAGTCGCCGGCTAGGAAGACTTTCCCAGGAAGTGCAAACAACGCGTCGAAGTCCGCCGGATCTAGACGATTCTTCGGTTGTTTGTAAACGGAGACGAAGGTGATGGCCCCGATGGTTGTGTGGATGACGACGCCAGCAGCCTCGAGGGAGTTTAACTGCGGGAGGGCAACTGGGTAGTGACGCAGGCCTCTCCGAATGTAGATGGCTGTGCCACCCCCAGCTGTCAGCCGGTCGATACGGTAGCAGTCATAGTTCGCAGCGCCAACAGAAACGCCAGGCTTCAGCTTCGTCTCCTGCAGGAGGCAGATGTCGACGGCTTCATCCCTCAGAAATTGGCGAAATTCACCAACTTGCGTTCGAACGCCGTTTGCGTTCCAGGAGACTACCGTAAGTCCTCTAACGACAGCCATGATCGATCCCTGCGAGTGTGGGGCTGGTAGTAGCCTGAGAAGGCGACGGCTCGGCGACAGAGAGCTGGCGCGATAAGACCTCGATGAGCTTCGTTGCACCTGTCACGAGAGCAGTCAGCTGAGCTATGAGGCCACGGAGGTCGTCTGTGGACACTGCGGTCGCGGCTGGGGTGCGGCCGGCAGTGGTTGGAGCAGCATCTGCAGATCGGTCCGCCAGAGTCGGGAGGGCCGACGGTGGTGGGTCAACCGCTGCACGACGACGGCCGCGCCGACGAGTTGCAGAGGTGCCCTGGGCCTGTGCGGCATCTCGGGGAAGCGGCGTGCGGTCCTCACGGAAGACTGCAGTCGCAACAGGAGGGGTGGCTGCCAGCGGCGGCACATCCAGCGGAGGTGGCGGGGCCACGGGAGCGGAAGATGGCGCGGCCGACGTCCCTGCCGCGGCAACGGCGCTGTAGGTGATGCCCGAGCGAACATGCGCGGATCTTCTTGTGCGAGGAGCAGGCGGTTCACCCCGCTGGCGGGAGACTGCGCGCTTCCATACTTCGCAGCCTCTGTAGCTGGCCACGTGGGCGCCGCCACAGAGGGCGCAGACGGGCTTTTCGGTGCGTGCGAGTGGACAGTCGCGGCCTCTGTGGTTACCCGCACACTTCACGCACTTGTCAGGCATGGAGCAGTGGCGGGCGACGTGCCCAATGGCCTGACATCGGTAGCACTGTGCCGGGCCCCTCTTCGATCGGAGATCTTCGGTGCGCACAGCGAGATGTGCGAGGCGAGTCAGCTGGTATAACTTCCGGTTTTCCGGGGTATCGGTGGCGACGACAAGGTAGAGGGGCATGTCCTCCTTCTTGTGGCGGTCCCGCAGCTTCACCACAGTACGGACTTGAAAGCCGATATCTGATAGTTCAGCCTGTATGTGAGCCGGATCCATGTTGAATGGCAGGTCGCGGATCACTATCTTCAACACCTTGTCAGGAATGGTAGCATGAGTGTAGAAGGGAATACCCATGGCCGACGCTTCGTTTGTGACGCGCCGGTAGTCCTCGGAGCTGCGGAGCGTGACCTTGTAAAGATCGCGCCCCGCCATCTTCACGTTATACACGGCCGTCGTCCATGTATTGAGGAGGGTCTGAAGGTCCTTGTAGGCGGATGTATATTGAAGTACGACCGGCGGGAGAGACGGTGTCTTCGGCGGATGTGGAGGTGGTGGGGGCTCAGCTGGAACCCCAGAAAGAATGCTGAACGGATTTGAAGTGTCCACTGGGTCACTGGTTCCAAGCTGCATCGGCCGCGAGGTTCGGTGGGCCACTACAAAGCCATCGGCGTCTGGTGTAGGACGTGACTTGGTCCGACGTCCTTTAGGGGGCGGGCGCGCGGCCGCGGACGGCGCAGCGTCGCGCGGCTTCGTCTTCTTGCCTCGCGGCGAGTGCCGAGCGTTTGAAGTCGTTGTCGGCGCACGACGTTTGTTGCTGCCAGCAATATCACGCAGGGCAGATACAGAAGGCCGGTCTTCGTCTTCCGACTCGGGTAGCGGAGCGGCCAGTGCAATCTTCTCAAGGTCCGGAGTGTTGTCCATCGAGTCCGTGTCCATAGCACGATCCGTCATATGTGGGGGGCCGGATGGGGCCGACGACGACGCAAGCGCCGCCGCACGGCGATCCGCCACACCCTTCGCAGCGGTAACAACCTCTCTCGACAACATCGTAACTCGAACGATGGTGATTGCGCGGCAGCGGCGGTATTTATCAGGGCGTGTGCAGAGATTACGCATGCGCGAGAGACCGTTCAGTGTTGGTCGGCGGCGGCGCTTCTGGTGCCCCCTGCTGGGAGCCGAGGAGGTGTCTTCCGCGCGTGCGCCGTGGGCAATGATGTGCTGCCGGACGCTCCTGTGGTGGAAATTGGAACTAAGTGTCTGCGTTGCGCTGCGTTCCTTCATGTTTCCGATTTTATCTTTTTTCCTGTTTCGTTTTGATTGCAGCCAATAGTGGATTCCAGGCTGCGCTCATCTGGAAACCTGCATCCCTGTTGATAAGATTATCCGCCGTACGGATGTGTATGGCCTCCTTAAAAATACTGTCCCAGAATGATGATACTGACGATAGAATTTCTGTTTTCTCGTAACACATCCGATGACCTGTGTTCAGGCAGTGCTCTGCTACCGCTGACTTACTGGGTTGTCCTAGGCGTGTGTGGCGTTGGTGTTCAGTACAGCGTTCTTGCACAGTTCGACATGTCTGCCCTATATAAGATTTTCCGCACTGACATGGTATTTTATATACGCCGCGTTTGCGAAGGCCAAGTTCGTCTTTGACCGAGCACAATACATTCCTCAGTTTTGATGGCGGACGAAACACACATTTGATGTCGTGTCTCTTCAGGATACGTTCTATCCTAGATGACATGCCACCAAAATAAGGCAAGAACGCCGTTACAGTGGGTGCCTCCGAATCTTCATCAACATCCTTTCGTTGAAATTGCTTCAATCGAAATGCATTGCGTATTTGTCGCTCAGAATAACCGTTTTGCTGGAATACAGTTCTTAGATGTTGTAGTTCACCTGGCAAGCTGTCAGTATCGGAGACCACATGTGCCCTGTGTACCAAAGAGCGTAAGACGCTACCGCGTTGTGCAGGATGATGACAACTTGTGGCCTGCAAATATAGCTCTGTGTGTGTCGCTTTGCGGTAGACACTATGGCCCAGCGTACCATCAGGTTTTCTTTTTACCATCACATCCAGAAAAGGTAAACTTCCGTCTCTTTCCAACTCCATGGTGAACTGGATACTTGGATGGAGTGAATTCAGATGCTGAAGAAACGTGGGTAACGTCTCTATTCCGTGAGGCCACACCACAAATGTGTCATCCACATAGCGCCAGAAACAAGAAGGTTGCAGACGTGCTGACAGTAGTGCTCTTTCCTCAAAGTCTTCCATAAAATAGTTGGCCACCATGGGAGATAGAGGACTCCCCATGGCGACTCCGTCAACTTGTTCAAAATATTGGTTATTGAATAAGAAGTACGTTGAGGTAAGCACATGCTCGAACAATGCCACAATGTCTTTCTCAAACTTACTGCTGATGAGCTGCAGTGAGTCCTGTAAAGGTACTTTGGTAAATAAAGAAACGACGTCAAAGCTGACCAAGATACCTGTTGATTGTAGTTGAAGAGTCCTTAGGCGTTGTATGAAGTCCTCCGAATTTTTGATGTGGTGTTCACATTTGCCTACAAGTGGTGCCAACTGAGAAGCAAGATATTTAGCCAAGAAGTATGTAGGCGCACCAATGTTGCTCACAATTGGACTTAAAGGAGTCCCTTCCTTATGTATCTTCGGTAGGCCGTACAGTCTCGGAGGAACTGCAGCCTGTTGCCGCAGGCCTTTCCTAAGGTTATTTGGAATAGAACTCTTTTTAATGAGGTCTAATGTTTTCCTCTGAATCTTGCAAGTCGGATCTTCTCTCAACTTGCGATATGCAGGGTCGTCAAGCAAAATTCAAACCCTTCTCGAGCACCGAAACGGCTGCGTCGTCCAAAATTCTATCCGTGAGATTAAACACGGTGCGTCGACGAATTCTAGTTTCTTCTTGTGCTTGGGCCTAGGGACGATTGTATTTTGACACTTGTCGGTTCTTCATTTGTTGTTCAGTCCAGTCAGCTAGCGCCCAGGTAGAGCTATCAATCCAATCCCAGGATACAGCTGATACCCTTGAAGAGATCTTCAGATGTAGTGATAGTAAAGGCCATAGAGCACAGCAGTCTACCTCTCTTCTTGCGTAACTTGTCTATGGCCTTCTTATTGAGATGTCGTGACAAGCAAACAATCCCGACGTTTGCCAATTTTAAACATTACATTGACTCTGCTGCCGCTGCGAGAATTAAACGACGAGCTAGTGCTGCCCTAGTGAGAGAGAGGGTACGTTATACGCGGCGGGAACTGCACTTGCTGTCCAAGAAATTACTATCACTACATCTGAAGATCTCTTCAAGAGTATCAGCTGTATCCTGGGATTGGATTGATAGCTCTACCTGGGCGCTAGCTGACTGGACTGAACAACAAATGAAGAATCGACAAGTGTCAAAATACAATTGTCTCGAGGCTCAAGCACAAGAAGAAACTAGAATTCGTCGACGCACCGTGTTTAATCTCACGGATAGAATTTTGGACGACGCAGCCGTTTCGGTGCTCGAGAAGGGTTTGAATTTTGCTTGACGACCCTGCATATCGCAAGTTGAGAGAAGATCCGACTTGCAAGATTCAGAGGAAAACATTAGACCTCATTAAAAAGAGTTCTATTCCAAATAACCTTAGGAAAGGCCTGCGGCAACAGGCTGCAGTTCCTCCGAAACTATACGGCCTACCGAAGATCCATAAGGAAGGGACTCCTTTACGTCCAATTGTGAGCAACATTGGTGCGCCTACATACTTCTTGGCTAAATATCTTGCTTCTCAGTTGGCACCACTTGTAGGCAAATGTGAACACCAGCCGGCCGCGGTGGCCGAGGAGACTGAGGCGCTCCAGTCACGGTCTGCACGGCCACAACGGTCGGGGGTTCGAATCCCCCCTCGGGCATGGATATTTGTGCCGTCCTTAGTATAAGGTAGTTGATAAGTAGTTTGTAAGTTTAGGGACTGATGACCCCGTAGTTAAGTCCCATAGACTCTACAAACATTTGTGAACACCACATCAAAAATTCGGAGGACTTCATACAACGCCTAAGGACTCTTCAACTACAATCAACAGATATCTTGGTCAGCTTTGACGTCGTTTCTTTATTTACCAAAGTACCTTTACAGGACTCACTGCAGCTCATCAGCAGTAAGTTTGAGAAAGACATTGTGGCATTGTTCGAGCATGTGCTTACCTCAACGTACTTCTTATTCAATAACCAATATTTTGAACAAGTTGACGGAGTCGCCATGGGGAGTCCTCTATCTCCCATGGTGGCCAACTATTTTATGGAAGACTTTGAGGAAAGAGCACTACTGTCAGCACGTCTGCAACCTTCTTGTTTCTGGCGCTATGTGGATGACACATTTGTGGTGTGGCCTCACGGAATAGAGACGTTACCCACGTTTCTTCAGCATCTGAATTCACTCCATCCAAGTATCCAGTTCACCATGGAGTTGGAAAGAGACGGAAGTTTACCTTTTCTGGATGTGATGGTAAAAAGAAAACCTGATGGTACGCTGGGCCATAGTGTCTACCGCAAAGCGACACACACAGAGCTATATTTGCAGGCCACAAGTTGTCATCATCCTGCACAACGCGGTAGCGTCTTACGCTCTTTGGTACACAGGGCACATGTGGTCTCCGATACTGACAGCTTGCCAGGTGAACTACAACATCTAAGAACTGTATTCCAGCAAAACGGTTATTCTGAGCGACAAATACGCAATGCATTTCGATTGAAGCAATTTCAACGAAAGGATGTTGATGAAGATTCGGAGGCACCCACTGTAACGGCGTTCTTGCCTTATTTTGGTGGCATGTCATCTAGGATAGAACGTATCCTGAAGAGACACGACATCAAATGTGTGTTTCGTCCGCCATCAAAACTGAGGAATGTATTGTGCTCGGTCAAAGACGAACTTGGCCTTCGCAAACGCGGCGTATATAAAATACCATGTCAGTGCGGAAAATCTTATATAGGGCAGACATGTCGAACTGTGCAAGAACGCTGTACTGAACACCAACGCCACACACGCCTAGGACAACCCAGTAAGTCAGCGGTAGCAGAGCACTGCCTGAACACAGGTCATCGGATGTGTTACGAGAAAACAGAAATTCTATCGTCAGTATCATCATTCTGGGACAGTATTTTTAAGGAGGCCATACACATCCGTACGGCGGATAATCTTATCAACAGGGATGCAGGTTTCCAGATGAGCGCAGCCTGGAATCCACTATTGGCTGCAATCAAAACGAAACAGGAAAAAAGAGAAAATCGGAAACATGAAGGAACGCAGCGCAACGCAGACACTTAGTTCCAATTTCCACCACAGGAGCGTCCGGCAGCACATCATTGCCCACGGCGCACGCGCGGAAGACACCTCCTCGGCTCCCAGCAGGGGACACCAGAAGCGCCGCCGCCGACCAACACTGAACGGTCTCTCGCGCATGCGTAATCTCTGCACACGCCCTGATAAATACCGCCGCTGCCGCGCAATCACCATCAGCAGCGAGCGGGCCATTCCGAGTCGGTCGTTCATTGTGTGCGGACGTTGGTCTGCTGGCGCTCCGCTCCTTTGTCTGCCCGACCTGGAAACTTCCGTTGTGCGCTGCTCTAGCACGTGTACTTGGATCTCCGCCTTTGTGCGCTCGCTTGCGGGCGCTTGGCTAAAGCAAAATTGTCGTTCACACTCGCTGTTCATGATGCTTTTTGCGACTCCAGGCTAGCTGGATTCTAGGGCCGCTAGTTAGGGATTTTGTGAGCCAGGGCCCCCTTCACGTGGGACCAGCCCGCGGTCACAGAGGCCAAGGCACAGATTAATCACGCATCATTCACTCCCTCCTACAATCTCAGGACCATCTTTTCACCCATCCCAGCCCGCCGCGGTGCCACTAGTGGCTCCCGCGGCCGCTACCATTCATAACACAGCCCATACAGAGCATACAGAACATCTTACAGACTGTACATACACACAGGATGTAAATATGGGGGACGAACAACAAACTAATAAGAAACAAAAGCGTAAAAACGCTACGCAACAGGAGGAGGGATCATCCGATCGTAAAAGAAAGACGGATGACACCCGCGATTATAGCGACTCCGACACGTCAGACGAGGACGACCTCCTCATTGACGAAAATGCAATGGAACACCAATCCATTGAACCACAGATTCCGACAAACAACAGATTTGCTGTCCTCAAGGACAACGACGCGGGAGACATTCACACCCCCGCCGCCAAACCCGAAAAACGTCCGCGTGTTCCACCGATCGTGGTACACGATACCAAAAATTACCTAAATATTCTGCAAGCACTGAAACCCAAACTAGAAGGTTCGCTAAAGACCCATTCAAAAGGTGACAGAATCACATACCAGCTTGCCCTACCACAGGACCACCACAAACTGATTACCATCCTAAGATCGGAAAATATTCAGTACTACACCCACGAGATGACACCCAACAAGCCACTCAAAGTAGTCATAAAAGACCTGCTGACTTCCATGACTCCTGAACTAGTGGAACAGGCTCTGTTAGAAATGCACTACCCAGTACAGAAAGTAGCGCAGATGTCCAAACTAGGCAACGAGACCACAGCAAAAAGACCCCTACCTAACTTCCAAGTTCATCTTGATAACACAGATGAGGGAAAGAAGATCTACCAATTGAAGTACCTTCTACATCTAAAGGTTAGAGTAGAGTCATACAGGACACCAAAAGGCCCTACACAGTGCCACAACTGCCAGGGCTTCCACCACGGAGCCAGGAACTGCAACTTACGAGCTAAGTGCGTAAAGTGCGGCAAAGATCACCACACTAAGACCTGTACCAAGGAACCCCAGGTTACCCCCAAATGTGCAAACTATGGCGGCCCACAGACTGCAAGCTTCAAAAAGTGTCCCACAAGATTAAAAATTATACAGGCCAGACAGGAGAGGCAGGAAAAGACTAACAGAAACAAGCCACCGCCCCCTTCAGCTCCATCGAACGATCAGGCTAACTTCCCAAGCTTCAGAAATCGTAATCCAAGACACCCACTTTCGAACCCTTGGGCCGTTCCTAACAGCTCATCTTCAACATCTTCTGCCCACACAACGGCGACACCCGACCAAAACCGAGTGACGCTGTACCCTCCGTACCATCAGGACTAGGAGCAGACTTGAAGGACATCTTTAGCCTTATTTCACAATACAACATCCCACGTATACTTCAAACAATTCAGACCACTGCAGCCCAGCTCAGGCAGGCTCCAGACACCTTCACAAAAGTCAGCATCATTTTCTCAGCTGTGATGTCCATTCTCAGCCCTTAATAAGGAAATCATTATCATGAACTGGAACGCCGATGGCGTCCTAGATCAAAGATTCACCCTAGAGGAGTTCCTAGACTCGTATGGGGTAGACATTGCCCTCATCACAGAAACGAAGCTAGAACCCGAAGACACCTTCAAACTTCGTAATTACTCCGTCGTTCGTACTGACAGACCTGGAGGGGGGACGGCAGTGCTAGTTAAAAACAGAATTGCCTACCGCCACATCCTGCTACCAAGGCTACGCAGAGCAGAGGCCACAGCCATTGAAGTCAACCTAGGGGGTAAACTGATGCAACTTGCAGCAGTTTACAATCCTCCACACAAACCCAATCTCCAACCAAGGGACTTAGACACTCTATTCAATATAGGGAACACAGTCCTACTGGGAGGGGACTTTAACTCGAAACATGGCGACTGGAACTGCAGAGCCACCAACACCAACGGCAGGATCCTACGTCCCTACCTAAACGCCCACAGGGACATAAACGTGATAGCACCAGACGTTCCGACCCATTATCCCTACAATCATAGACATAGGCCAGACATTTTAGATATATATTTAACAAAAAACTACCGTGCCCAGACTTCAATATCCGTTATAAACGACCTGAACTCGGACCACAACCCAGTACTTCTAAACATAGATGGCAATCCAATACGTCAACTGGAAACAAGGACCATCAAAACTTCACATACAAACTGGGAAAAATTCACCGAAATGATAGAACAGAGAACTCCCCCTATAGCCCCTCTCCAATCAAAAAGGGCAATAAACAGGGCCATTGAGGAACTTACAGATGTAATAACCGAGTGCGGAAACGAGGCCACAATTACCGTCACCCACACCACCTCCAGGAGCCAGCTACCCCAACATATACAAAACTTAATAGCTGAGAAAAAGTATCATAGATTCAGGTGGCAATACTACAGGGACCCTGCAGACAGAGCCACGATGTATAGGTTAGCCAGAGAAATCAAGAGGGAACTCCAAATTCACCGGAGTAGCCGCTGGGAAAACCTCCTATCTGAAATGAACGACACCCCAGACAAATTCTGGAGAGTCATCAAGTCCAGGAAAAGAGGAAACTCTTCAATCCAACCTTTACACGGGAGAAACGGGATTGTCTACGAACCACAGGACAGGGCGGAGGCCATGGCTGACTCCCTGGAGCTTCAATTTAGAACCCACAACATTGACGACCAGGATAGTGACGACCATGAGGAAATGGTGATAAGCAACCTGAACAGAATCCTCAGAACCCCTTGTACAACCACATTCAGGGAAGTCGGGGCAGATGAAATACGATCAATAATCAAAGCCATAGGCAACAAAAAATCACCTGGTCCAGATAAGATCACTCCGCTGCACCTCAAACACCTTGCTCCAAACGCAGTACAATACACTACAGCAGTAATTAACGCCTGCCTAGCTCAGCAGTACTTCCCTCTCCCGTGGAAAAAGGCGAAAGTAATCACGCTACCAAAGCCACAAAAGGACCACCTCTTTCCCCAGAACTACAGGCCAATATCACTACTGTGCTTCCTGGGGAAAGTACTAGAAAGAGTTATTCTCAAAGAGCTGAACAAGTTCCTGCAGGAAAACCAGATTATCATCCCTGAACAGTTTGGCTTCAGGCACGAACACAGCACCATCCATCAGGCTATGAGACTAACTGAGTTCATCTGTAATGCCAAAAACATCAGGCACAGCACAGGTGCCGTGTTTTTAGACATTGAAAAAGCCTTCGACCGTGTTTGGCACCAGGGATTGATCTACAAGCTCCACGGTCAAGGCTGCCCCAGACATCTACTAAACATTATCTACTCCTTCCTAAGGAGCAGATCATTCTACGTTCATGTCCCTGGAGCAGACAGCTCAGAAAAGGAAATAGAAGCTGGAGTGCCACAAGGCTCCGTCATGGGCCCAGTTCTCTATTCAATATACACCAATGATATACCACAAATACCAGGTGGCCAGCTGTCCCTATTCGCAGACGACACAGCCCTCTATAGAAGTGGACCAAACCTACCCTTCCTAGCAAAGAAACTCCAACAGCACTTAGAATCGGTTCAACACTGGGCAAACCTGTGGAAAATCAAGATCAATAGTAATAAAACACAGGCTATCATGTTTACCCACAGGAGAATGAGCCCAAACATAAAAATCACCTTCAACGACGTAGACCTAGTCTGGCAAGATAGTATTAAGTACCTAGGAATTATATTTGACAAACGACTAACCTTCAGGCAACATATTAACGATGTTTGTAACAAAGGTTCGCAACTAATATGCCAACTATATCCCCTGCTGAAAGGGACTGGCCTCACAGTCAGGGCAAAACTAAAGATGTTCAAAACGGTAGTCCAACCTAGGTTAATGTATGGGTCGGAACTCTGGTCGCTGGCCTGTGACACAAATCTCAGGAAAGTCAGAACAGTACAAAACAGATTCCTCCGACTAGCAACTAATGCGCCCCGATTTACATCCAACAGAGACTTACTCACACTTGCCAACTTCCCATCCATTACAACCACCATCAAAAAGAAATCAGCTTCATTCTTCTCAAAAACCCAACGCTCACAATACCAACTAATCCGTAACATAGGCATCATCCCCGAATTCACCACCACCAAATTCCCGAAAATGACGATCACTCGTCAATTCAACTTGTAAGTGCACTCCCCAAATCATACAAAACACTCACAAAACTACATTCATGACACACTCAAACCCATCAGTTCCGATACCCACACCTCAGACAGAAGGCATAAGCAGATTACTGACTTGGTCCTTCGAAACCACATGGGGTTTCAAACCCATCAGACATACAATCACCATCAGTCGCGCCGTGAAGTACTGACAGCTACCACCACCTGAAGATGTCGAACAGTTGGGTCGGCGAAATATTGTGGGAGATTCACAATGTCATCCGGCGGCAAACCCGCGAAGTGTATTTACAACAGATCCGCCGTGAAAGCTTGAAAAGTCACACCTCGAAAGTGTTCCCCCCCCCCCCCCCCCCTTGGAGCGCGCTTGGCATCTCGTTCTGCCGGGCCTTCAAATCTCTCAAGTTATTCTTTTTAGACTGGCCCATGCCTCTGGTCCTGTGTGGGCCTCCAAATCTTAAAAAGTTACTATTTTATAGTAATATATTTCCAAATGCATGGGGGAGGGGGGGGGGCTCATTTTGTTTCTCCGCCGCACCGGGCCTCCAACAGCCTTAGTCCGCCACTGGTTAATGGGTTATGGCCGGTTCGAATCTCCATGCTGGCTGCATGACTGCAGCACCTTTCTTCAACTCGGGTCTACATCGGTTGGACTCTATGAGGACTGGTCAGACAGTTCACGATTTCAGTTGATCAGAGATGATGGTGTGTTTACAGAGTGTAGTAGACCGCACCCAAGTAATCAACAAGGAGCTGTAAAGTTGTAGTGGCTCCATAACGGAGTGGAATGTTTTTACACGGAATGGATTGGGTCCTCTAGTCCAACTAACCCAATCATTGACTGCGAAATGGCTGTGCTGAGGTACTTGGAGAACATTTGCAAGTATTTATGGAATTTACGATCCCAAAAAAATAATGCAAATTTTATGGATGACACTCCGCCATGTCACTGTGTGCCACAATTGTTCACGGCTGGTTTGAAGAAAATTCTGTAAAATTCCGGCAAATGATATGGCTACCCAGATAGCCGAACATTAATTCCATCGAATACTAATGGGGCATAATCGGAGAGGTTATTGTTGTTGATGTGGTCTTCAGTCCAGAGACTGGAGCCGGCCGCGGTGGCCGCGGGGACTGAGGCGCTTCAGTCACGGTCTGAACGGCCACTACGGTCGGGGGTTTGAGTCCCCCCTCGGGCATGGATATTTGTGCAGTCCTAGTTCGTAAGTAGTTTGTAGGTTTAGGGACTGATGACCGCGTAGTTAAGTCCCATAGACTATACAAACATTTCCAAAGACTGGTTTAATGGAGCTCTCCACAATACCCTATCCTGAGCAAGCCTCCTCAACTCCACATAAGAACGACTGCCTACATCTGTCTGAATCTGCTTACTGAATCCATCTCTTCGTCTTCCTCTGCGGTTTTTACCCCACACACTTCCCTCCAACGCTAAATTTACAATTCCTTGATTCTAAGAATGTGTTCTACCAATCGATCCCTTCTTTTAGTCAAGGTATGCCACAAATTCCTTTTCTCCCCAATTCTGTTCAATACCTCCTCATTAGTTACGCGATCCACCCATCTAATCTTCAGCATCCTTCTCTAGCACCATATTTCAAAAGCCTCTATCCTCTTCCTGTCCGCACCGTTCATCGTCCATGTTTCACTCCCATACAAGGCAACACTCCATACAAATGCCTTCAGAAAGGACTTCCTTAGGCTTAAATCAGTGTTCGATGTTAACAAATTTCTCTTTTTCAAGAACGCTTTTCTACCCATTGTCATTCTGCATTTTATATCCTCTGTACTACGACCATCATTTGTTATTTTACTGCCCAAGTAACAAAACTCATCTACCTCCTTTATTGCTTCGTTTCCCAATCTAATTCCTTCAGCATCACCTGATTTTCTTACATTGCACTCCATTACCCTAGTTTTGCTCTTGTTAATGTTCAACTTATATGCTCCTTTCAGCACACTGTCCATTTCGTTAAACTGCTCTTCCAGGTTCTTTGCTGTCTCTGACAGAATTACTATGTCGTCGTCAAAACGTAATGTTTTTAGCTAATTCTTCACCCTGAACTTTAATTCCTTCTCCAAATTTCTCCTAGTTTTCCTTTATAGCTTGCTCAATGTACAAATTTAATAACATTGGAGAAAGGCTACAACCCTGTTACTCCCTTCCCAACCACTGCATCCCTTTCATGCCCTTGAACTCTGACAACCGCTGTCTAGTTTTTGTACAAGTTGTAAATAACCTTACGCTCCCTATATTTTACTCCTGCTTGCTTCAGAGCTAGAAAGAGTTTATTCCAGTCAACACTGTCAAAAGCCTTCTCCAAATCTACAAAATCTAGAAATGTTGGTTTGTCTTTTCTTAATCTATCTTCTAGGATAAGCCGTAAAGTGAGTATTGGCTCCCGTGTTCCTCCATTGCTCCTGAACCCAAACTGATCTTCCCCGAGGTCTGCTTCTACCAGCTTTTCCATCCTTCTGTAAATAATTCGTGTTAATATTTTGCAACCATGACTTATTAAACTCATGGTTCTGTAGTTTTCACACCTGTCTACGCCTGTTTTCTTTGGAATGGAGATTATAACATTTTTCTTGAAGTCTGAGGGTACTTCGCCTGTCTCATACATCTTACACACCAGGTGAAACAGTTTTGTCATTGCTGTTTCTCCAAGAGACTTCAGTAGCTCTGAGGGAATGTTATCTACTCCAGGGTCTTTCAGTGCTCTGTCAAATTCATCTCTCAGTATAGTATCTCCTATTTTATCCTCATCTACTTCTTCTCCCCGTCCTACAATATTGCCTCGAAGTTCATTTCCTTCATAAAGCCTCTCTATATACTCTTTCCACCTTTTAGCTTTCCCTTCTTTGCTGAGAATTGGTTTTCTATCTGCGTTCTTGATATTCATAGAGCTGTTTTTCTTATCTCCAAATATCTCTTTTATTTTCCTGTAGGCTGTATGTATTTTCCCCTGTCATTTACTGTACAAAATGTTGCACCAGCAACACTTTCGCAATTATTAGGGGCAACATGGCTCAGTATTCCTGCATGGGACTTCCATCATGTTGTTTAGTGTATGCCATGTCGAGTTGCTGCCCTTCGCAGGGAGGAAAGAGGTCCAACACGATATTAGGTGTCCCATAGCCTTTACCGCCTCAATATCGTTCAAACATGAGCTGTAGGTGTCGTTATTGAATGCAATATGAAGTTAGTCACAGCGTGCCAGTTGTTTGAATACATGTGCATGTGACTCCGATGTGTATAACACATTGGTTTCATTCTGTCGACCATAATAATTTCGTATGTACCCCTACACTCGAACGCCGGAACATGGAATATCTGTTTATAATTGAATTTTATGCCAAAATGCAAACTTAGAAACAGACAAAAGTCTGCCAATGAAAAAACGTTAACCAAGTTATCAGCCGGCCGCGGTGGACGAGGGGACTGAGGCGCTTCAGTCACGGTCTGCACGGCCACTACGGTCGGGAGTTCGAATCCCCCCCTCGGGCATGGATATTTGTGCCGTCCTTAGTCTTAGTTAGTTCATAAGTAGTTTGTAAGTTTAGGGACTGATGACCCCGTAGTTAAGTCCCATAGACTATACAAACATTTGAACATTTGAACAAGTTATCACTTAAAAAGTGAGTAGGTATCAATAAAGCTTCATAAAAAGTTTCCGTTTTCAATAATTATCTATGTGTGTTTCATTAAACAAAATGAAAGACTGTTGTTTTGGATGCATTTTCATCTTTTCTCCCCTTTCCCCATAAGCTGTAATGAGCATAAATGTTTTTCGTTTGACTATTGCCAAAATACTTGAAGTAGTCAAATACAAAAACAGCTATCAGGTTTCAAAAAAAAATAAAAAATAGCATCGACAATATTTACAGAAATGAATCGCTCGTGTAGCCAACGTACTTGTTGGATTACAATCAACAGTACTGATATCAATATATTACTAACCATTCAACAGAAATCAAAGGAAGAGAGAAATAACTGATGATGACGACGACAAAATGTTCAAATGTTTGTAAATCTATCGGACCAAACTGCGTGGTCATCAGTCCGTAGCTTACAAACTACTTAAACCTAGGTAAACTAACCTAAGGACAAACACACACACCCATGCCCCAGGGAGGACTCGAACCTCCACGGCGAGCAACCGCGCGCTCCGCAGCGAGACGCTTTAGACCGCTCGGCTACTCCACCGCGGCATGACGACGACAACGAGGATCATGATGATGACGATGATGATGATTTAAAGGGACTCTACTAGAATGGTAATTAGGAATTATTTGAGGTCTCAGTGGAAGGTTATGGTCGGGTAGCGGAAGATTTCAATCGTGTTTGCGGCGGACAAACTTGGGTTTGTACCCAAGACTATATACCCGACTAAGACCGATATTATTTTGTGATTGTTCTCATTTCCCTCTAGTGTAAGAAGGCCTGTAAATAATTTAGAATTACATTTGAAATGAAGGTAATATTTGCAAACTATGTACAAATAAATAAAATTCAGACTGAATGACATTAACTGCAAATGGGCAAAGTTGAAAATGTGTGCCCATCCAGGACTGTAACCCGGGTCTTCTGCTTGCTAAGCAGTCGTCCTGACCCCTACACCACTGGGGACACAACGATCACCCACCTGCACGCATACTCAAGAGCGCTTCCCATCAGACACAAATTCTCAATCTTTCCCTGCCCACTATTACTCAAACTCGCGGTTTGTCCATACTGATTCCCGTAAGAGTAAGATCCTAGGAGTGCAGGTAATTTTATACACTCCGTTAAATTGAATAGATAATAGGTCGGGGGTTCGAATACCCCCTCAGGCATGGATATTTGTGCCGTCCTTAGTCTTAGCTAGTACATAAGTAGTTTGTAAGCTTAGGGACTGATGACCCCATAGTTAAGTCCTATAAATTCTACAAACATTTGAACATTTGAATAGATAATAACTGCAATATCAAAAGTGGTGTGTGTTCTTTCGGACATGTTCGAAAGTACAGACAGCCTATATGCCGATCGGCAGGGAGAAGTGGAGAATTTGTATCTGACTGGAGGCTTGCTCGAGGAGTTCGTGCAGCTGTGGGATGACTACGTCGTCAGTGATATAGGAGTCAGCGCAACTGTCTAGCGAGCACAAGACTCAGATTCGAATCCCGGCTGGATACACAGTTTCAACTTTACACATTCTCAGTTAATGTCATACAGTTCGTTAATTTGAATAGATAATAACAGCAGGATAAAATGCGGCGTCTGTTCTTTTGGAGAAGTCTGAAAGAACACACTATATATAACTTTTAGATACATAAAACCCGAAAGCCAATAGCAGCAAACATCCAAATATTGTGCAGGAGAGTAAAGATAAACATTTTAAAACGTGTTTTGGGATGTATTTTTTAAGTCTAAACACACATATTTTGTGATTTTTTTATTAGTAGAGTTGTAATCAATTAGTTAAAATGTTTTTGTCTATGGCTTTTATAAACTAAAATTTATCGTGAGTATGAATTCATAAATGGAGTCTTCTGTCACTTCTTGGTAGAACGCTTCCATATTTAAGGTTGAAAACAAATAAACTGTTTCTGTTCTACTAATTTTTTGTTTATTTACTAACTAGTTTTCGGCTTATTAGGTCATCATCAGGTAAACTGTTGACAGGCGTCGACAAAGACGCTATTGCTTCGGTTCTCAAAGATGGTAAACAATGATACAGACACACAGAATACTCGGTCTTTGTATATGAAATTTGTTGGAATTGCAAACAATTATCTATTGCCATGTAGAATTATGTTTACGTAATCAGTGGCCTCCTTAACATTTTTACACTGTAATTTGCGAGTGAAAGGGGTGAACACATTACATAACAAATATTAATGAATTAAAAACTATGTTGACATTATTGACATTATAGCATATGTTGAAATCGTCACTTAAGGTGTACATTAAATACGTTTTCTACACAGAGTTTACAATTGTTCCATTTAAATCAACTTCCCACCGCCATAACATCCATCACCCACCATACAGCCATGTATTATGTACAGCGTGTGTTATCTGCCCCTGAAACTTTGAAGGGTTGTAGCTCCCAAACTAACAGTGATAGGAATGTAGTTTAAATTGATTTGGACGCAGCTGGATTCAACGATTCCAATTCACAATAGAAAAAACTATTGTTCCATTTAAAAAATCATATCTTTGTGCTATAACGCTGTGGAAAATGATACAATAAACTATGTTCATAGCTCCGCAGAAAGTGTAACATTTCTTGTGTTGACCTGCCGCATTAAAATTTCCCGTCACCTATTATTTTATAAGTTACAGAGGCAAACACATTTAGTGAAACACCCTGTATATACACAGTAAGTACTATCAATACGTCATTTACAACAGTCATTGTAACAGTATCTCTCCAGTTTATGTACATGTGATAAAGAAGTCTATGTTTACAATTCGTTGATATGTATTTCATGGCATGTTCTTGAAACAGAGCAAATGCACTTCACAGAGCAAGCGCTGTTACCTTTGAACAACTCGGAATCTTGCTGAATATAGTTGTGTTCAGTTAACAAGAGTGTGCAAAGACAATTTTAGTCATTTTTATTACAGATAGCGTTGAACCAACACCGAAGAGGAGGCCTGTGCACTGCCGTGCCACGTCACGTCACACGAGAGAGCCGCGGCCTTCTCTCTAGGTGGTGGTGCCAAAGCAGCGGCCAGTCAGTGAGCTACACGATCGCGACCTACTCTGCCTGACGTGGCATGGAAGCGCACAGCCCTTCTCTTCAGATGGTGTTAGTTGAACCGTCTTTCGTTTTCTATCATTATAAAGTGCAAGAACTATGCTAACGAAACACCATCAGAGCCTCGGAATCAGATTCCAGCAAAAATCGACATAAAATTAGCAATCCTGTAGGAAATTAATCAAAATCTCACTACTACACATAGTGTAGCAGCTACTCCCGGAATTAAACTCGCGAAAAGACATAAGTACGACTATGGAGCCTGAACTAAGTCGAGCCACGAGGCCACAGCAGAACCAAACTCAGAGGTACTTACCCTACCAGAAACCAAGAAGCGATTGAATAGCTCTCTTCACCACTGCCTAGCCGTTACCGAGCAGCGATAGTGGAGGGGAGCCCAGAGAGTGTCACCGTTCGTCAGGCAGGTAACCTGACCAACCCCCAGCCAAGGAGGTTAAGAGCAAGCTACATTAGGAATCTTTGCTAAGACTGGGTTCTGCTCAGCAGTTGGCAAACCTACTTCTCCGCCAGAGACATTCAACACCCAGCGTTTGAAAGAAACGACGACACAAAACAGACGAGGCGCGCCTAGCACTTCCTAAACTTTCTTACATACAAAGTTTCATTCATACTGTGGAAGCCAGCGCCAATACACACTAATACATATTTGGGGCCTCATGTACAACAATAGACAGAATTTTACATACAGATAAAACTAAATCAATATATAATGCCTGGTATCTCGCATATTGCGAGTGGAGTGTCTTGCTACACTCAAAAAAAAAAAAAAAAAAAAAAAAAAAGTCTGAAGCTCGTCAACATTTGTTCATGGGGAGTCAATTAAATGGAACACGTTATGTGGGCGTGTTTCAAGTTATAATAAGAAAATCATCAAGTAGAGAAAGTAAGATGGTGTACGCAAAAGAGATTTTGGGGCGAGGGATGTCACGTGACTGATTTACGAACCCCAAATATACGCCATGTTCCATCCAGGCTATAGTCACTCGTCCGAACGCCAAATGTACGCTACGTTCGTTCCAGGCTATAGTCATTCGTAACCAATACAGGCAAAGAAAATAAACTTTGAACTACCAAGGCAAGACAGGTGATAATATTTTGACTGATAAATATATTAAAAATGTGAGAGGGATATTAAAATGATAGTTCAAAGAGGTAAAAGTTAAAAAAAGAGTATGTTTGTGAAAAGCTAAACTCAAATATCATATAATATCTGTTTGTTAAAATATGGCCAGAAAGAATATTACGTGTTGGGTACACAGATATTACCACAATAGTAATCATATCACCATTTTTTTTTATTTGTTAGATTATTATTCTGGTCCGAAACGTTTGCAAAAACTTATAAAACTACAAATCTAAAGTGGGTCATAATACACGTCAGTGCGATTTAGAAAAAAGTACCAAATTTAGGAGGAGGCCCTTGCCAATTTTGTCTATATGGAAAAACACAAAAGTTTTGGCCACAGTTTTATTATTTGCCTTACGCAGGTTGATATTGTCAATTGTGTGATGCATTATGTAGTCAAGACATTTAGCGTTTTCTTCAAATGCATCTAATGGCCACTTCGTCTCACAAAGCTTTAATGGAGATATCACTGATATTCTGAATTTTGTTCTCTGCTGTAATATTTCTTTATTCTGTTCTCAATAAGATGATTTTTGGAAACCAATGTGTGTCACATTCCTGGTGCGCTGACGTTTCTAACTTTGGAGTCAGTTCTCCACCTTTCATGTATACTACCAAATTTTTGCCAATATATATTTGTTAAACCGATTCAAAAAATGTTCAGATGTTTGTAAATCTAAGGGAATTAACTACGTTGGACATCAGTCCCTAGGGTTACAACCTTCTTACACTAACTTAGAGTAACTTATGCTAAGGACAACACAAACACCCATGCATGAGGGAGGTCTCGAAACCCCGACGGCGAACGGCCGCGCGAGCCGCAGCAGGGCGCCTTTGTGTGCACGGTTATTCTGCCGAGGCTAAAAAACGGATCCCCAACAATTTCCTGCTAACCAGTAATCTGTATCTGTCACTATTATATGGGCCAGCCGTGACCGCCTTTCATAGTATTACTAGGTACTCACTATGTGATATCCCTGATCCGGCCTCCACTCCAGCTTCGGGAAGTATTCTTCTAAGGGGAAGCGAAGAAGTAACTCTTGCTAAACAGCTTCTCCTACCTTGAGCTCGTCTGGAAACTTCGAAGTATAAAGTTTTGAGAGGTGTTAGCAGCTCTACTGACTGTAATTTATTACACCATACGCTTCCGAACTAGACAACTCCGCCATTTCTTCTTAGTAGACTGAACAGTAAAAGTATCCAAGGATACTGGTTCACAATAAGTAATTAAGGAACTCCACGGCCGCTAATAAACGACGTACGATTGCCAGTTACTAAACCCCGCGTGAAACTCTTCAAAAAGTCACCTTTGCCTGGAAGAATATACTGAGGAGCCTTGGTGCATTGCACATCGCCTCGTGCCACAAATACTGCAGATATACGCATTGCTTAACAGCGCCGACACTTGTTCAGCACGATACGGCAACCGATGCAACATCCGCCGTTTCAGCAGACAGAGGCACACACATCTAAAGTCGCTGACAGATTCGGAAGACCTTTCACTTTCTCGCTATGCTGACGCCACCATTTAACTTTTTATGCCGATGATAGCATGGTATTCATTGGCCGGGAATCCCCGATTGGGGTTCGGCTATAACGCCATTGCCCAATTTTGATAATTTTTTGGTAATAATATTTCATTTTTTTTGCTATGTTAGATACTAAATTTCATTCGTGTTACAATCGATTCCACTATTGTATGGTATGTGATGTCTGTACTTCATGTGCTTTGTATGTTTTATGAATATCTATATCATGTTTATTTTTGCATAATATTTTTGTAATTTTAATTGTTTCGGTAATGTCAATTTTATTTTTGTATCGTTTTATGTATGTCAATATTACGTAAATTTGTAATATCTCACGACCAGCATGATTACTAAAAGGTGTTGTGATTTTAATGTGAACGGAATTCCGTTGTAAATGAAAAGGTGGTGTTGGCGCGCAGCTAACGGAGACAGAGTAGTCAGTCAAAGGTTGGCATTCACAGCAGTCAGTCTATGGTGGGAGCTCACAGCAGTAGTGAACCTGAGGGTACAGTAGCAAGACGTAGTGGCAGACTTGTGCTACTGTATTCTGCCCAAATATTT
Source organism: Locusta migratoria (assembly GCA_026315105.1). Lineage (NCBI taxonomy): Eukaryota > Metazoa > Arthropoda > Insecta > Orthoptera > Acrididae > Locusta > Locusta migratoria. The sequence goes on along the minus strand of CM048755.1, from coordinate 72,925,363 downwards.
GTTTCACGAGAGGCAGAAGACCAATCTACGTACAATGGCCTCGGTGAACGAGCAGATGCAATGGTAAAACTTCTAATGTCTGTATATGGAGCTAAATGGAAGCTACTGGAAACCGCTGTTACAATGTCGGCCCATAAACTGCATAAAGATGAAATCTGAGCTGTATATGCTGCGCCGCCACCTCGCCACTACTCCGCATTAATATCAGGTCACAATATTTATTGTTACTGTTTATAAACTGGTCGTTGAGAGATTTAGCTTGTGTTTCGAATTTTTTTTTTTTTTTTTTTTTTTTTTTTTTTTTTTTTTTTTTTTTTTTCAATAGAGGTTACATTTTTGTTAAAAGTGGTGTGTACGTAACCCTAATTTATCCCAAGTCACATAACCTAATAGGGATCCTCTCCTGTAAAGAATTATTAACCGAGTCATCTTATTCTTTTTTTTTCTCTCTAAAAGCAGCAATCAATTTTTATAAAGTAAATTTTTTGGAGAATCTTCTTAGTAGAATATACAGTGCTGCAACTATAAAGTTCATTGCTCTTGCACAATAGTATTGGTAAGAATAAGTTACTGTTTTGCCACATAACTAATTTTAATCAGTTCATATAATTGAAGTAGATCAGACAAACAAAATTCTATTTGTGGTATCAATCAATATTTATAGTGTTCCTACACTTTGTCAGTACAGTTTAAGTGACCCCATTCTAGATTCCAGGCTAGCATATTTAATTGATGAATCTATTCAGCAAAGTGTTACTTAAATAATAGTTAACTGTAACAGAATCATTAATTTCATGGTAGAGAGAAAGATTTCATTATTTTCAACAAAGTTAGTGTTCTTTTAGTATATTTTTGAATAGAGGTCACAATCATAACCAATTTCTTACTTATTTACAAAAGAACATTAAGAACAGCACTGACCATAACATCAGTAAATTTTTTACCACTAATTATAAGCCTTTAGTTACTTTGTTTCTGAGTGCCACTTGCACTGCAATACTGCATTCCACGCTATGTTCTATAGTAACAGAAAGTAACTGATGAGGTGAGTCTTACCGTTACAATAATTTAAATAATTACTGCTTTCATTTAAATCTTTATTATTTTTGTGATTGGTATTTTTTTATCTCTTATGAAACTAGTGACAAAGTTTCTTCCACCCTTTACTTATTATGCACCAAGCTTCTAAATTTAACTGCATTCTTAATTTATCACTGCTTGGTATTCTTATGCCTCATTAGGCTGGCGACCGTGTATAAGTTTTTATTCATGAAACATTTTGTTAATAATTTTGATTAGTCCAACAATAGTATTGCAAGATTACCTAAGTTAAATTTTTGTTTCATAGTAATCAGATTTATTTTACTGCTATAAGCTACACCTATTTCAAACATTGTTATCGCTTTCCATGATTTATATCGTGTTTGGATAAATGTTTGGGGAGTTTCGGTCCAAGTCTTGTCCTTAAGCTAGCACGGGTGCCACACTTAGTGGCCCATGACTGTTCGATTAGTCGCGGTTGTGTCACACGGCCACTTTGTTGTCTTTCGAGTTGACGCCACTTTAGCGACTGCGTGTGGATGATGATATTGAAATGATGAGGCAACACACGACACCCAGTCAGCTGCCGAGAATCGAACCCGGGCCCTTGTGTGGTAGTCGGTGTGACTGTCGACTGATTGTGGAGGCTGGCATTGTCTACTACTACCTGCCACAAAGCATAACATGCAAGCAGTCGAAGTGCTGGCACATAGACGAGTAATGAGTAGTTCAAACACGATTCAAGCATTTTAAAGCGGTTTTAGATCATGTAGGACACTACATGGCTGCATTTTCATCTTACGTTTATCTTCTGTGTACACTAAACAATGGAAAAACGCGAGTATATAAAGCGATTGAATTACAACTTATCATGATAACGTTATGAAATAAGTATTTTGTAATCAAACAAAGCATCCCAAATTATCACGAATTAGAAGGATAATACGCAATTCTGTTTTGAACCGATGAAAGACACACACTCGTCAATGTCTGTGGTTCATGGGGGTGGGTTTTCATATTATTTATGGCAAATGTGCCTTCTCCAATATTGTTTTTCTCTACTTGATTCATACCATTTGGCAATCTCGATAAAGGATCAGCTACTATATTATCTGTTCCTTTCACATAATGGATTTGGTTATCAAATTGTTGCAGATGCAGTGCCCACCTGTTTAACCTTCCCGTTAATAGTTTACAATCACGTAGGAATGTTAGAGCTTTATGGTCTGTATGGATGATTATCAAAAAAGTTCAAATGTTTGTACAGTCTATGGGACTTAACTACGGGGTCATCAGTCCCTAAACTTACAAACTACTTATGAACTACTTACGAACTAGGACGGCACAAATATCCATGCCCAAGGGGGGATTCGAACCCCCGACCGCAGTGGCCGTGCAGACCGTGACTGGAGCGCCTCAGTCTCCTCGGCCACCGCGGCCGGCGATTTAAGTGGAAAGGCTCATTAAGGTAAGGGTGATATAACACTATGTTCCTCAGCAGTTCCTCTTTAAGTTTCTCAAAATCTTTTTGGCAGTCTGCTGTCCAAATATAAGCACTATTTTTCCTAAGTAACCCATTTAAGTTTATACTATTGAACACTTGCCCCTGTACGAATTTTCTATAGAATCCACAGAGCCCTAAGTAAGCTTTTAATTGCTTTTTAGTTCGAGGTGTAGCACAGTTCTTTATGGCCGATAATTTTTCTGGATCTTTAGTTATCCCTTTAGATGAAATAATGTGGCCTAGAAATTTAATCTCTTTTCTTACAAATTCGCATTTCTTTAACTTTAGTGTCATCCCTCCTTTCTGTAAAGCCTGAAATGTCTTTTCGAGTAGCTCACAATGTTCTTCCCATGTTTCTGTCGCAATTAGAAGGTATTCCAACCCGGATTTTCCGCTTCGGGCCAGCGGTCGCCTAACCAATTAGGCTATCCAAGCACACTTCCCTTCCAACCCAAATTCTCAACTTACAGTACATTAGGATGGTAGTGCCTCCTGCCCATTATTTCCTCTTGCTCGCAGCCTGTACTGGATTCCGGCAAGGGATAGAACGTATTAATATGTCCGCATTGAAATTGTCAATTGCCTATCAATTGTCGTTGTATTTATTTAAATGCCCTGAAACGGTAGAAATGTTTAAATATTTCGAATTCGTAAAAATACGGTCGTTAATGTCAACAAATGGTGTCTGTTCTTTTGGACATGTCCGAAAATAACAGACACCATATCAATAATTGTATGTATTACCTCAATAGGCAATTGACAATTTCAATGCGGAAATCCAGTATAGGCTGCGAGCAAGAGGAAGTAATGGGCACGGCGCACTACCATCCTAGTGCGCTGTACGTTGAGAATTTGCGTTCGACGGGAAGCGTTCCTGGATAGCCTAATTGAATGAGTGAGTTGAAAAAGGTACATATTCCACAAATTAAACTGAGAGGGCCATTTTATTCTTTGGATGTATCTACATCCACTAAGCATAAAGAAGAACATCTTCCTCTACTTAAAATGCGCTTGCCAACAATAGTCAGATACGAGTGAGTTGAAGAAGGGACATATTCCTGGAATTTGTTCCTTCTTCAACTCAAAGCCGCGCTAGTGTGAGCGACACCCACTACAGTGCCAGTGCTCGTTGCTCAGTCATGTGTTTGGCGTGTAATGTAGCAGATAAGCGAGCTTTTTAAGGGTATGTTGGTTATGTTTACAGTGTAAAGTGATAAGATCAATGCCAGGACTAGTTTAGTGAAGTTTATTAGTTTTTGGTTTACTTTAACAATGCCAGCAACAGACAGTGACAGCGGTGAACCAAGACGTAAAAATGGAAGACATCACAAAGAAAAACATGTACAGGAGATGGAAAAGTTATCAAGGCGTCATGGTGAGGAGTTTGCAACTTCAACAGGCGTTCATGATAGTAAAAATAATAAAGAACATTTTTATAATGTTTTTCAAACAAGGCTTTTTTCCAGCTGCTGATCCACTAGAATAAGAAGATTAACAATTATCTACTATGAAAAGTCCGTCAATGAAAAATGTTTAATCGGAGAACATTATTATTATTATTATTATTATTATTATTATTTGATATATATGTAGCCAACAGTTTCGAAATATATTTTTTTGCCTTTTTACAAAGATTGAATAATTTTACTTGCTTATTTCTGAAACCTTTTTAGCATAATCCACAAATTCGAATGAATTTTGTGCATTTAAAAACTTTGAGTTGAAAAAGGTACATATTCCTGAACATATTAACGCAGATTCATGGCATATAACAAATATTTATACATAGGTACTATGTGGAATGTGTTTGTTACACTTAAATGTAGACATTTACAATAGTAAACTTTTCTGTATAACAACTAGTTTTCTCACGAAACAGTGTTTTTTATTTGCCGAAAGTTTATGTTTTTGGAATGTGCACCTTTTTCAACTAACCCATTCAATAGGTTAAGGCGACCGCTGACCCAAAGAACGAAATCCGGGATCGAATCCCGGTCCAGCATAAATTTTCAACTTTGCCGTTGGATTCATTTCAGTGCCCTAAAACGGTTTAAATGTATCGAATTCGTAAAATAATGGCCGTTAATGTCCACAAATGGTGTCTGTTGTCGGACATGTACGAAAAGAACAGACACCATATTAGTAATGGTGCATTATAACCACCTACCTAATAGGTAAGGACTCCATCACACTCCTGCCTTGGACAAAGCGCATTATCTTGCTGAAAAATGCCACTGCCGTTGGTAAACATGATCGTCATGAAGGGGTGTACGCGGTTGCAACAACTGTACGATACGTTTTGGCCGTCATGGTGCCTTGTACAAGCTTCACTGGTTTCATGACTACCCACATGACTGTTCCCCAGAGCATAATTTAACCGCCATCAGCTTGTATCCGTCCCGAAGTACAGTCGTCAAGGAGCAGTCCCCAGGGAAGACGACGGATTCGTAGCCTCCCATCGGCAAGATGAAGAAGGTATCGGCATTCATCGTACCATGCAACGCTCTGCTACTGCACCAACGTCCAGTGACGATGTTCAGTGGTTGTTACCGATGTGGTAGCGGCAACGTCGGCACGAGCATGGGTCGGCAGCTGTGGAGACCCATTGTTAGGTGTGTTCAGACACACTTTTACTCCGCCTAGGATTGAAGTCTTATGTTGGTTTCGTCACCGTTCGTCGACTCTCCTGTTTTATCAACCTGCCCATCCGACGAAATCCGACATACTAATATGGGGTGGACGCCCAACCCTCGACGATTGCACACAGTTTCATCACTTGTTGAAGAGGTGTTTGGACACTTGCCACGCCGGGCATTTGCCACACATTTACCTGCTCCGAAGGATCGGGTGCCCCTGTCTCCTCCTCCTCCTAACCCTCCTCCCTCCCAGGCCGAAATTCCGTGGACGGTGTCCAGACACATGCAGTTCCTAGTGTAACCATCAGAATGGAAGTTATTACAACGACCAAGGGCAGGCTTTTTGCCCATTACAATGGTTACGAGTATAAAAAATAGAGGGAATCAAAGGAAGGTGTCCTTACAACGATGTGCTTACGCCGAAAATAGGATGATTGCAAAGGAAAGCTGCTTTCGAAGGACGAATGACTACTTAGCGTATTAGAAGATCTATGAGAACCACCTGATGATGCAACCTTTACTAGTTGCATAAATAAAAGGAGTGTATCAGGCCTCAGTGTCCTCAAACAACTTAATGATGAAACTATATGGTGCCGATTCGGTTCACTAGCGTTTAATCAATAAGCAGTCAAACGTGACTCAACGAAGCAAAAACATTAAACATCACTCAAATGACCCTCCTGCAACCATTATTTACAGTTACATCTACCACTTTTCAATTTGCAATTTATTATTTTCGTAAGAGCACCTATAGTTGACACATTAAAAGATTTTTTTATATCTTCTAAAATTATGGTCATACTATTAAATAATAGTGTGTTCTAAAATTGTTTCCTGAAACTTCAGAGTCGCAACTAGCACCTAAAAATGTCATGTTTTATTAAACTGATGAGGTACGCTTTAGGTTATGAAAATATCTGAACCTTTGAACTGCACTTAAAATAAACACCCTAATACAAATCTGCTCCTAAGGTTTACAGTTTCGGCGACTATAGTGTTGAAATAATTCCCATATCTCCAAAATTAGACAAGGATAGAAATAACTTACAGTAGATGGAGGTCTCATAAATTTAGAAATAGTCATTAAAAATGAAAATTCCTTACCATACTGTTTATTATCTTTAAATAGGCGAGTAAAAGCTATTGAAACTAGGGAAGGAGCTTACTGTGCAAAACTAATTGTTACAAAAGAATATCATAAACAAATGTATTAGACGTATTTTCTTATACATTAGAAACTATTTGAAAACTTATTTGATCATTTTGTCTGTCACTGACAGTTCAGACATCTCTGAACATCACTTATTTGATAAGGTGATTTGCTTTGCAGCACCAAGGATATCTAATTCTATATTATGTTTGCAGCAGTTCTCATTTCGAATTGTGAAATATTTACTTTCGTCTTCTTTAGTGAAAGAATTTCGGAAAACTGCATTTAGTAACTCCGCTTTAGTGGCACCCTCATCAGTAACATCAGTAACATTACCATAGCACCAGATCTCTTTGGATGTTCCGACACATTTATAGAAAGAGTTTCGTTGTGAAAACTATTAAACGAATCTCGCATTGAAGTCTGCGCTAAATTTCGAGATTCAGTAAAACTTCGCCAGTCTTGGAGATTCACTACAACTTTGTGTTCACTAATCACTGTATCCGTCGTGATGCTCAGGAGTATTTGTGGCTAAAGAGATCAAGCAAGCTTTTTTTCGAAAACATTTAAAATTTGAATGGGCACATGAACTAACTGCACAAAATAATTAAAAAAAGCATTTAGAACAATTTGAGAATATACGAATGGTAGATTTAAGTCACTGCTAACTAAAATTGTATTAGTAGTGTACCTATTTGTGATGACACACAAGTTTTCTTTGAACTGTTCAACTGCTGTATCATCTGAGTTTGTGAGTCGCTAAACGGAGCCATTTATTAATTTATTCCGGTTTTCGAGTATAACCTCTGTTCATGTTAATTTCCAGGAACTATCTACTTCAGTTCCGTTTGTGAGCTAGTACACATATTCCATTATAATTTCCTTACGTTGTGCTCCATGTTTCTGCTGTTGAACAGATATAGCAATTACGGCTTTTCCCTTAAAAAACTAGGATGCTTTCGTATATTATTCTGATGATCTTTTCTACCTATGTAAGTTGCAGTCAACAAAATATAGTTTCGCATTTTGAGGAGAATGTTGGCGATTGGAGTTTCGTAAGTAGGACGCAGCGATAAGCGTCGTTGTTGTAATGATTCCCATCCCAGATCCTGTACCATTTCCGTAACGCTGTCTCCCCTGTATCGTGACAATACAAAACGAGCTGCCCTTCTCTAGACTCTTTCGATGTCCTCCGTCAAACCATCCTGATACTGATCCCACACTGAGCAGCAATGCTCCATAAAAGGACGAACAAGCGTAGTGTATGCAGTTTCTTTACTAGTTCTGTTGCATCTTTTAAGGGTTCTGCCATCACAGTATGCCCTCGGTCAAACTCAGATAACGCGCCTGCGCCATTCTACACAGGAGCAGCATGTTTACTGATAAGATATGTACCGTGCGTCCATCTGACTAGCAGGCATTCCTCTTCAGGTAAATTCTCAACGTACAGCGCACTAGGATGGTAGTGCGCCGTGCCCATTACTTCCTCTTGCTCGCAGCCTATACTGGATTTCCGCATTGAAATTGTCAATTGCCTATTGAGGTAATACATACAATTATTGATATGGTGTCTGTTATTTTCGGACATGTCCAAAAGAACAGACACCATTTGTTGACATTAACGACCGTATTTTTACGAATTCGAAATATTTAAACATTTCTACCGTTTCAGGGCATTTAAATAAATACAACGACAATTGATAGGCAATTGACAATTTCAATGCGGACATATTAATACGTTCTATCCCTTGCCGGAATCCAGTACAGGCTGCGAGCAAGAGGAACTAATGGGCAGGAGGCACTACCATCCTAATGTACTGTAAGTTGAGAATTTGGGTTGGAAGGGAAGTGTGCTTGGATAGCCTAATTGGTTAGGCGACCGCTGGCGCGAAGCGGAAAATCCGGGTTGGAATACCTTCTAATTGCGACAGAAACATGGGAAGAACATTGTGAGCTACACGAAAAGACATTTCAGGCTTTACAGAAAGGAGGGATGACACTAAAGTTAAAGAAATGCGAATTTGTAAGAAAAGAGATTAAATTTCTGGGCCACATTATTTCATCTAAAGGGATAACTAAAGATCCAGAAAAATTATCGGCCATAAAGAACTGTGCTACACCTCGAACTAAAAAGCAATTAAAAGCTTACTTAGGGCTCTGTGGATTCTATAGAAAATTCGTACAGGGGCAAGTGTTCAATAGTATAAACTTAAATGGGTTACTTAGGAAAAATAGTGCTTATATTTGGACAGCAGACTGCCAAAAAGATTTTGAGAAACTTAAAGAGGAACTGTTGAGGAACATAGTGTTATATCACCCTTACCTTAATGAGCCTTTCCACTTAAATCGCCGGCCGCGGTGGCCGAGGAGACTGAGGCGCTCCGGTCACGGTCTGCACGGCCACTGCGGTCGGGGGTTCGAATCCCCCCTCGGGCATGAATATTTGTGCCGTCCTAGTTCGTAAGTAGTTCATAAGTAGTTTGTAAGTTTAGGGACTGATGACCCCGTAGTTAAGTCCCATAGACTGTACAAACATTTGAACTTTTTTGATAATCATCTATACAGACCATAAAGCTCTAACATTCCTACGTGATTGTAAACTATTAACGGGAAGGTTAAACAGGTGGGCACTGCATCTGCAACAATTTGATAACCAAATCCATTATGTGAAAGGAACAGATAAAATAGTAGCTGATCCTTTATCGAGATTGCCAAATGGTATGAATCAAGTAGAGAAAAACAATATTGGAGAAGGCACATTTGCCATAAATAATATGAAAACCCACCCCCATGAACCACAGACATTGCCGAGTGTGTGTCTTTCATCGGTTCAAAACAGAATTGCGTATTATCCTTCTAATTCGTGATAATTTGGGATACTTTGTTTGATTACAAAATACTTATTTCATAACGTTATCATGGTAAGTTGTAATTCAATCGCTTTATATACTCGCGTTTTTCCATTGTTTAGTGTACAAGAAGATAAACGTAAGATGAAAATGCAGCCATGTAGTGTCCTACATGATCTAAAACCGCTTTAAAATGCTTGAATCGTGTTTAAACTACTCACTACTCGTCTATGTGCCAGCACTTCGACTGCTTGCATGTTATGCTTTGTGGCAGTCAGTAGTAGACAATGCCAGCCTCCACAATCAGTCGACAGTCACACCGACTACCACACAAGGGCCCGGGTTCGATTCTCGGCAGCTGACTGGGTGTCGTGTGTTGCCTCATCATTTCAATATCATCATCCACACGCAGTCGCTAAAGTGGCGTCAACTCGAAAGACAACAAAGTGGCCGTGTGACACAACCGCGACTAATCGAACAGTCATGGGCCACTAAGTGTGGCACCCATGCTAGCCTAAGGACAAGACTTGGACCGAAACTCCCCAAACATTTATCCAAACACGATATAAATCATGGAAAGCGATAACAATGTTTGAAATAGGTGTAGCTTATAGCAGTAAAATAAATCTGATTACTATGAAACAAAAATTTAACTTAGGTAATCTTGCAATACTATTGTTGGACTAATCAAAATTATTAACAAAATGTTTCATGATTAAAAACTTATACACGGTCGCCAGCCTAATGAGGCATAAGAATACCAAGCAGTGATAAATTAAGAATGCAGTTAAATTTAGAAGCTTGGTGCATAATAAGTAAAGGGTGGAAGAAACTTTGTCACTAGTTTCATAAGAGATAAAAAAATACCAATCACAAAAATAATAAAGATTTAAATGAAAGCAGTAATTATTTAAATTATTGTAACGGTAAGACTCACCTCATCAGTTACTTTCTGTTACTATAGAATATAGCGTGGAATGCAGTATTGCAGTGCAAGTGGCACTCAGAAACAAAGTTACTAAAGGCTTATAATTAGTGGTAAAAAATTTACTGATGTTATGGTCAGTGCTGTTCTTAATGTTCTTTTGTAAATAAGTAAGAAATTGGTTATGATTGTGACCTCTATTCAAAAATATACTAAAAGAACACTAACTTTGTTGAAAATAATGAAATCTTTCTCTCTACCATGAAATTAATGATTCTGTTACAGTTAACTATTATTTAAGTAACACTTTGCTGAATAGATTCATCAATTAAATATGCTAGCCTGGAATCTAGAATGGGGTCACTTAAACTGTACTGACAAAGTGTAGGAACACTATAAATTTTGATTGATACCACAAATAGAATTTTGTTTGTCTGATCTACTTCAATTATATGAACTGATTAAAATTAGTTATGTGGCAAAACAGTAACTTATTCTTACCAATACTATTGTGCAAGAGCAATGAAATTTATAGTTGCAGCACTGTATATTCTACTAAGAAGATTCTCCAAAAAATTTACTTTATAAAAATTGATTGCTGCATTTAGAGAGAGAGAAAAAAAAAGAATAAGATGACTCGGTTAATAATTCTTTACAGGAGAGGATCCCTATTAGGTTATGTGACTTGGGATAAATTAGGGTTACGTACACACCACTTTTAACAAAAATGTAACCTCTATTGAAAAAAAAAAAATTCGAAACACAAGCTAAATCTCTCAACGACCAGTTTATAAACAGTAACAATAAATATTGTGACCTGATATTAATGCGGAGTAGTGGCGAGGTGGCGGCGCAGCATATACAGCTCAGATTTCATCTTTATGCAGTTTATGGGCCGACATTGTAACAGCGGTTTCCAGTAGCTTCCATTTAGCTCCATATACAGACATTAAAAGTTTTACCATTGCATCTGCTCGTTCACCGAGGCCATTGTACGTAGATTGGTCTTCTGCCTCAAGTGAAACAAATACTTGGGCAGAATACAGTAGCACAAGTCTGCCACTACGTCTTGCTACTGTACCCTCAGGTTCACTACTGCTGTGAGCTCCCACCATAGACTGACTGCTGTGAATGCCAACCTTTGACTGACTACTCTGTCTCCGTTAGCTGCGCGCCAACACTACCTTTTCATTTACAACGGAATTCCCTTCACATTAAATCACAACACCTTTTAGTAATCATGCTGGTCGTGAGATATTACAAATTTACATACTATTGACATACATAAAACGATACAAAAATAAAATTGACATTACCGAAACAATTAAAATTACAAAAATATTATGCAAAAATAAACATGATATAGATATTCATAAAACATACAAAGCACATGAAGTACAGACATCACATACCATACAATAGTGGAATCGATTGTAACACGAATGAAATTTAGTATCTAACATAGCAAAAAAAATGAAATATTATTACGAAAAAATTATCAAAATTGGGCAATGGCGTTATAGCCGAACCCCAATCGGGGATTCCCGGCCAATGAATACCATGCTATCATCGGCATAAAAAGTTAAATGGTGGCGTCAGCATAGCGAGAAAGTGAAAGGTCTTCCGAATCTGTCAGCGACTTTAGATGTGTGTGCCTCTGTCTGCTGAAACGGCGGATGTTGCATCGGTTGCCGTATCGTGCTGAACAAGTGTCGGCGCTGTTAAGCAATGCGTATATCTGGAGTATTTGGGGCACGAGGCGATGTGCAATGCACCAAGGCTCCTCAGTATACTCTTCCAGGCAAAGGTGACTTTTTGAAGAGTTTCACGCGGGGTTTAGTAACTGGCAATCGTACGTCGTTTATTAGCGGCCGTGGAGTTCCTTAATTACTTATTGTGAACCAGTATCCTTTTACTGTTCAGTCTACTAAGAAGAAATGGCGGAGTTGTCTAGTTCGGAAGCGTATGGTGTAATAAATTACAGTCAGTAGAGCTGCTAACACCTCTCAAAACTTTATACTTCGAAGTTTCCAGACGAGCTCAAGGTAGGAGGAGCTGTTTAGCAAGAGTTACTTCTTCGCTTCCCCTTAGAAGAATACTTTCCGAAGCTGGAGTGGAGGAATATCACATAGTGAGTACCTAGTAATACTATGAAAGGCGGTCACGGCTGGCCCGTATAATAGTGACATACAGATTACTGGTTACCATAAAATTGTTGGGGATCCGTTTTTTAGCCTCGGCAGAATAACCGTGCACACAAAGGCGCCCTGCTGCGGCTCGCGCGGCCGTTCGCCGTCGGGGTTTCGAGACCTCCCTCATGCATGGGTGTTTGTGTTGTCCTTAGCATAAGTTACTCTAAGTTAGTGTAAGAAGGTTGTAACCCTAGGGACTGATGTCCAACGTAGTTAATTCCCTTAGAATTACAAACATCTGAACATTTTTTGAATCGGTTTAACAAATATATATTGGCAAAAATTTGGTAGTATACATGAAAGGTGGAGAACTGACTCCAAAGTTAGAAACGTCAGCGCACCAGGAATGTGACACACATTGGTTTTCAAAAATCATCTTATTGAGAACAGAATAAAGAAATATTACAGCAGAGAACAAAATTCAGAATATCAGTGATATCTCCATTAAAGCTTTGTGAGACGAAGTGGCCATTAGACGCATTTGAAGAAAACGCTAAATGTCTTGACTACATAATGCATCACACAATTGACAATATCAACCTGCGTAAGGCAAATAATAAAACTGTGGCCAAAACTTTTGTGTTTTTCCATATAGACAAAATTGGCAAGGGCCTCCTCCTAAATTTGGTACTTTTTTCTAAATCGCACTGACGTGTTCTATGACCCACTTTAGATTTGTAGTTTTATAAGTTTTTGCAAACGTTTCGGACCAGAATAATAATCTAACAAATAAAAAAAAAGTGATATGATTACGAGTTCACTATTGTGGTAATATCTGTGTACCCAACACGTAATATTCTATCTGGCCATATTTTAACAAACAGATATTATATGATATTTGAGTTTAGCTTTTTACAAACATACTCTTTTTTGAACTTTTACCTCTTTGAACTATCATTTTAATATCCCTCTCACATTTTTAATATATTTTTCAGTCAAAATATTATCACCTGTCCTGCCTTGGTAGTTCAAAGTTTATTTTCTTTGCCTGTACTGGTTACGAATGACTATAGGCTGGAACGAACGTAGCGTACATTTGGCGTTCGAACGACTGACTATAGCCTGGATGGAACACGGCGTATATTTGGGGTTTGTAAATCAGTCACGTGACACCCCTCGCCCAAAATCTCTTTTGCGTTCACCATCTTACTTTCTCTACTTAATGATTTTCTTATTATAACTTGAAACGCGTCCACATAACGTATTCCATTTAATTGACTCCCCATGAACAAATGTTGACGAGCTTCAGACTTTTCTTTTTTCTTTTTTTTTTTTTTTTTTGGGTGTAGCAAGACACTCCACTCGCAATATGCGAGATACCAGGCATTATATATTGATTTAGTTTTATCTGTATGTAAAATTCTGTCTATGTTGTACATGAGGCCCCAAATATGTATTAGTGTGTATTGGCCCTGGCTTCCACAGAATGAATGAAACTTTGTATGTAAGAAAGTTTAGGAAGTGCTAGGCGCGCCTCGTCTGTTTTGTGTCGTCGTTTCTTTCAAATGCTGGGTGTTGAATGTCTCTGGGGGAGAAGTAGGTTTGCAAACTGCTGAGCAGAACCCAGTCTTAGCAAAGATTCCTAATGTAGCTTGCTCTTAATCTCCTTGGCTGGGGGTTGGTCAGGTTACCTGCCTGACGAACGGTGACACTCTCTGGGCTCCCCTCCACTATCGCTGCTCGGTAACGGCTAGGCAGTGGTGAAGAGAGCTATTCATTCGCTTCTTGGTTCCTGGTAGGGTAAGTACCTCTGAGTTTGGTTCTGCTGTGGCCTCATGGCTCGACTTAGTTCAGGCTCCATAGTCATACTTATGCCTTTTCGCGAGTTTAATTCCGGGAGTAGCAGCTACACTATGTGTAGTAGTGAGATTTTGATTAATTTCCTACAGGATTGCTAATTTTATGTCGATTTTTGCTGGAATCTGATTCCGAGGCTCTGATGGTGTTTCGTTAGCATAGTTCTTGCACTTTATAATGATAGAAAACGAAAGACGGTTCAACTAACACCATCTGAAGAGAAGGGCTGTGCGCTTCCATGCCACGTCACGCAGAGTGGGTCGCGATCGTGTAGCTCACTGGCTGGCCGCTGCGAGGCGGTGGGCTTTGGCACCACCACCTAGAGAGAAGGCCGCGGCTCTCTCGTGTGACGTGACGTGGCACGGTGTTGGTTCAACGCTATCTGTAATAAAAAAAATGACTAAAATTGTCTTTGCACACTCTTGTTAACTGAACACAACTATATTCTGCAAGATTCCGAGTTGTTCAAAGGTAACAGCGCTTGCTCTGTAAAGTTATTTGCTCTGTTTCAAGAACATGCCATGAAATACATATCAACGAATTGTAAACATAGACTTCTGTATCACATGTACATAAACTGGGAAGATACTGTTACAATGACTGTTGTAAATGGCGTATTGATAGTACTTACTGTGTATATACAGGGTGTTTCACTAAGTGTGTTTGCCTCTGTAACTTATAAAATAATAGGTGACAGGAAATTTTAATGCAGCAGGTCAACACAAGAAATGTTACACTTTCTGCGGAGCTATGAACATAGTTTATTGTATCATTTTACACAGCGTTATAGCACAAAGATATGATTTTTTTAAATGGAACAATAGTTTTTTCTATTGTGCATTGGAATCGTTGAATCCAGCTGCGTCCAAATCAATTTAAACTACATTCCTATCATTGTTAGTTTGGGAGCTACAACCCTTCAAAGTTTCAGGGGCAGATAACACACGCTGTACATAATACATGGCTGTATGGTGGGTGATGGATGTTATGGCGGTGGGAAGTTGATTTAAATGGAACAATTGTAAACTCTGTGTAGAAAACGTATTTAATGTACACCTTAAGTGACGATTTCAACATATGCTATAATGTCAATAATGTCAACATAGTTTTTAATTCATTAATATTTGTTATGTAATGTGTTCACCCCTTTCACTCGCAAATTACAGTGTAAAAATGTTAAGGAGGCCACTGATTACGTAAACATAATTCTACATGGCAATAGATAATTGTTTGCAATTCCAACAAATTTCATATACAAAGACCGAGTATTCTGTGTGTCTGTATCATTGTTTACCATCTTTGAGAACCGAAGCAATAGCGTCTTTGTCGACGCCTGTCAACAGTTTACCTGATGATGACCTAATAAGCCGAAAACTAGTTAGTAAATAAACAAAAAATTAGTAGAACAGAAACAGTTTATTTGTTTTCAACCTTAAATATGGAAGCGTTCTACCAAGAAGTGACAGAAGACTCCATTTATGAATTCATACTCACGATAAATTTTAGTTTATAAAAGCCATAGACAAAAACATTTTAACTAATTGATTACAACTCTACTAATAAAAAAATCACAAAATATGTGTGTTTAGACTTAAAAAATACATCCCAAAACACGTTTTAAAATGTTTATCTTTACTCTCCTGCACAATATTTGGATGTTTGCTGCTATTGGCTTTCGGGTTTTATGTATCTAAAAGTTATATATAGTGTGTTCTTTCAGACTTCTCCAAAAGAACAGACGCCGCATTTTATCCTGCTGTTATTATCTATTCAAATTAACGAACTGTATGACATTAACTGAGAATGTGTAAAGTTGAAACTGTGTATCCAGCCGGGATTCGAATCTGAGTCTTGTGCTCGCTAGACAGTTGCGCTGACTCCTATATCACTGACGACGTAGTCATCCCACAGCTGCACGAACTCCTCGAGCAAGCCTCCAGTCAGATACAAATTCTCCACTTCTCCCTGCCGATCGGCATATAGGCTGTCTGTACTTTCGAACATGTCCGAAAGAACACACACCACTTTTGATATTGCAGTTATTATCTATTCAAATGTTCAAATGTTTGTAGAATTTATAGGACTTAACTATGGGGTCATCAGTCCCTAAGCTTACAAACTACTTATGTACTAGCTAAGACTAAGGACGGCACAAATATCCATGCCTGAGGGGGGATTCGAACCCCCGACCTATTATCTATTCAATTTAACGGAGTGTATAAAATTACCTGCACTCCTAGGGTCTTACTCTTACGGGAATCAGTATGGACAAACCGCGAGTTTGAGTAATAGTGGGCAGGGAAAGATTGAGAATTTGTGTCTGATGGGAAGCGCTCTTGAGTATGCGTGCAGGTGGGTGATCGTTGTGTCCCCAGTGGTGTAGGGGTCAGGACGACTGCTTAGCAAGCAGAAGACCCGGGTTACAGTCATGGATGGGCACACATTATCAACTTTGCCCATTTGCAGTTAATGTCATTCAGTCTGAATTTTATTTATTTGTACATAGTTTGTAAATATTACCTTCATTTCAAATGTAATTCTAAATTATTTACAGGCCTTCTTACACTAGAGGGAAATGAGAACAATCACAAAATAATATCGATCTTAGTCGGGTATATAGTCTTGGGTACAAACCCAAGTTTGTCCGCCGCAAACACGATTGAAATCTTCCGCTACCCGACCATAACCTTCCACTGAGACCTCAAATAATTCCTAATTACCATTCTAGTAGAGTCCCTTTAAATCATCATCATCGTCATCATCATGATCCTCGTTGTCGTCGTCATGCCGCGGTGGAGTAGCCGAGCGGTCTAAAGCGTCTCGCTGCGGAGCGCGCGGTTGCTCGCCGTGGAGGTTCGAGTCCTCCCTGGGGCATGGGTGTGTGTGTTTGTCCTTAGGTTAGTTTACCTAGGTTTAAGTAGTTTGTAAGCTACGGACTGATGACCACGCAGTTTGGTCCGATAGATTTACAAACATTTGAACATTTTGTCGTCGTCATCATCAGTTATTTCTCTCTTCCTTTGATTTCTGTTGAATGGTTAGTAATATATTGATATCAGTACTGTTGATTGTAATCCAACCAGTACGTTGGCTACACGAGCGATTCATTTCTGTAAATATTGTCGATGCTATTTTTTTTTTTTTTTTTTTTTTTTTTTTTTTGAAACCTGATAGCTGTTTTTGTATTTGACTACTTCAAGTATTTTGGCAATAGTCAAACGAAAAACATTTATGCTCATTACAGCTTATGGGGAAAGGGGAGAAAAGATGAAAATGCATCCAAAACAACAGTCTTTCATTTTGTTTAATGAAACACACATAGATAATTAAGGAAAACGGAAACTTTTCATGAAGCTTTATTGATACCTACTCACTTTTTAAGTGATAACTTGGTTAACGTTTTTTCATTGGCAGACTTTTCACATTTGTCTGTTTCTAAGTTTGCATTTTGGCATAAAATTCAATTATAAACATATATTCCATGTTCCGGCGTTCGAGATGTAGGGGTAAATACGAAATTATTATGGTCGACAGAATGAAACCAATGTGTTATACACATCGGAGTCACATGCACATGTATCAAAACAACTGGCACGCTGTGACTAACTTAATTATTGCATTCAATGACGACACCTACAGCTCATGTTTGAACGATATTGAGGCGGTAAAGGCTATGGGATACCTAATATAGTCTTGGACCTCTTTCCTCCCTGCGAAGGGCAGCAACTCGACATGGCATACACTAAACGACATGATGGAAGTCCCATGCAGGAATACTGAGCCATGTTGCCCCTACTAATTGCGAAAGTGTTGCTGGTGCAACATTTTGTACAGTAAATGACAGGGGAAAATACATACAGCCTACAGGAAAATAAAAGAGATATTTGGAGATAAGAAAAACAGGTCTATGAATATCAAGAACGCAGATAGAAAACCAATTCTCAGCAAAGAAGGGAAAGCTAAAAGGTGGAAAAAGTATATAGAGAGGCTCTATGAAGGAAATGAACTTCGAGGCAATATTGTAGGACGGGGAGAAGAAGTAGATGAGGATGAAATAGGAGATACTATACTGACAGATGAATTTGACAGAGCACTGAAAGACCCTGGAGTAGATAACATTCCCTCAGAGCTACTGAAGTCTCTTGGAGAAACAGCCATGAAAAACTGTTTCACCTGGTGTGTAAGATGTATGAGACAGGCGAAGTACCCTCAGACTTCAAGAAAAATGTTATAATCTCCATTCCAAAGAAAACAGGCGCAGACAGGTGTGAAAACTACAGAACCATCAGTTTAATAAGTCATGGTTGCAAAATATTAACACCAGTTATTTGCAGAAGGATGGAAAAGCTGGTAGAAGCCGACCTCGGGGAAGATCAGTTTGGGTTCAGGAGCAATGGAGGAACACGGGAGGCAATACTCACTTTACGGCTTATCCTAGAAGATACATTAATGAAAGACAAACCTACATTTCTAGATTTTGTAGACTTGGAGAATGCTTTTGACAGTGTTGACTGGAATAAACTCTTTCAAGCTCTGAAGCAAGCAGGAGTAAAATATAGGGAGCGTAAGGTTATTTACAACTTGTACAAAAACTAGACAGCGGTTGTCAGAGTTCAAGGGCATGAAAGGGATGCAGTGGTTGGGAAGGGAGTAAGACAGGGTTGTAGCCTTTCTCCAATATTATTAAAAAAAATGTTCAAATGTTTGTTAAGCTTATGGGACTTAACTACTGGGTCATCAGTCCCTAAACTTACAAACTACTTATGAACTACTTACAAACTAGGACGGCACAAATATCCATGCCCGAGGGGGGATTCGAACCCCCGACCGTAGTGGCCGTGCTGACCGTGTCTGGAGCGCCTCAGTCACCTCGGCCACCGCGGCCGGCCCAATATTATTAAATTTGTACATTGAGCAAGCTATAAAGGAAAACAAGGAGAAATTTGGAGAAGGAATTCAAGTTCAGGGTGAAGAATTAGCTAAAAACATTACGTTTTGACGACGACATAGTAATTCTGTCAGAGACAGCAAAGAACCTGGAAGAGCAGTTTAACGAAATGGACAGTGTGCTGAAAGGAGCATATAAGTTGAACATTAACAAGAGCAAAACTAGGGTAATGGAGTGCAATGTAAGAAAATCAGGTGATGCTGAAGGAATTAGATTGGGAAACGAAGCAATAAAGGAGGTAGATGAGTTTTGTTACTTGGGCAGTAAAATAACAAATGATGGTCGTAGTACAGAGGATATAAAATGCAGAATGACAATGGGTAGAAAAGCGTTCTTGAAAAAGAGAAATTTGTTAACATCGAACACTGATTTAAGCCTAAGGAAGTCCTTTCTGAAGGCATTTGTATGGAGTGTTGCCTTGTATGGGAGTGAAACATGGACGATGAACGGTGCGGACAGGAAGAGGATAGAGGCTTTTGAAATATGGTGCTAGAGAAGGATGCTGAAGATTAGATGGGTGGATCGCGTAACTAATGAGGAGGTATTGAACAGAATTGGGGAGAAAAGGAATTTGTGGCATACCTTGACTAAAAGAAGGGATCGATTGGTAGAACACATTCTTAGAATCAAGGAATTGTAAATTTAGCGTTGGAGGGAAGTGTGTGGGGTAAAAACCGCAGAGGAAGACGAAGAGATGGATTCAGTAAGCAGATTCAGACAGATGTAGGCAGTCGTTCTTATGTGGAGTTGAGGAGGCTTGCTCAGGATAGGGTATTGTGGAGAGCTCCATTAAACCAGTCTTTGGAAATGTTTGTATAGTCTATGGGACTTAACTACGCGGTCATCAGTCCCTAAACCTACAAACTACTTACGAACTAGGACTGCACAAATATCCATGCCCGAGGGGAGACTCAAACCCCCGACCGTAGTGGCCGTTCAGACCGTGACTGAAGCGCCTCAGTCCCCGCGGCCACCGCGGCCGGCTCCAGTCTCTGGACTGAAGACCACATCAACAACAATAACCTCTCCGATTATGCCCCATTAGTATTCGATGGAATTAATGTTCGGCTATCTGGGTAGCCATGTCATTTGCCGGAATTTTACAGAATTTTCTTCAAACCAGCCGTGAACAATTGTGGCACACAGTGATATGGCGGAGTGTCATCCATAAAATTTGCATTATTTTTTTGGGATCGTAAATTCCATAAATACTTGCAAATGTTCTCCAAGTACCTCAGCACAGCCATTTCGCAGTCAATGATTGGGTTAGTTGGACTAGAGGACCCAATCCATTCCGTGTAAAAACATTCCACTCCGTTATGGAGCCACTACAACTTTACAGCTCCTTGTTGATTACTTGGGTGCGGTCTACTACACTCTGTAAACACACCATCATCTCTGATCAACTGAAATCGTGAACTGTCTGACCAGTCCTCATAGAGTCCAACCGATGTAGACCCGAGTTGAAGAAAGGTGCTGCAGTCATGCAGCCAGCATGGAGATTCGAACCGGCCATAACCCATTAACCAGTGGCGGACTAAGGCTGTTGGAGGCCCGGTGCGGCGGAGAAACAAAATGAGCCCCCCCCCCTCCCCCATGCATTTGGAAATATATTACTATAAAATAGTAACTTTTTAAGATTTGGAGGCCCACACAGGACCAGAGGCATGGGCCAGTCTAAAAAGAATAACTTGAGAGATTTGAAGGCCCGGCAGAACTAGATGCCAAGCGCGCTCCAAGGGGGGGGGGGGGGGGGGAACACTTTCGAGGTGTGACTTTTCAAGCTTTCACGGCGGATCTGTTGTAAATACACTTCGCGGGTTTGCCGCCGGATGACATTGTAAATCTCCCACAATATTTCGCCGACCCAACTGTTCGACATCTTCAGGTGGTGGTAGCTGTCAGTACTTCACGGCGCGACTGATGGTGATTGCGCGGCAGCGGCGGTATTTATCAGGGCGTGTGCAGAGATTACGCATGCGCGAGAGACCGTTCAGTGTTGGTCGGCGGCGGCGCTTCTGGTGCCCCCTGCTGGGAGCCGAGGAGGTGTCTTCCGCGCGTGCGCCGTGGGCAATGATGTGCTGCCGGACGCTCCTGTGGTGGAAATTGGAACTAAGTGTCTGCGTTGCGCTGCGTTCCTTCATGTTTCCGATTTTCTCTTTTTTCCTGTTTCGTTTTGATTGCAGCCAATAGTGGATTCCAGGCTGCGCTCATCTGGAAACCTGCATCCCTGTTGATAAGATTATCCGCCGTACGGATGTGTATGGCCTCCTTAAAAATACTGTCCCAGAATGATGATACTGACGATAGAATTTCTGTTTTCTCGTAACACATCCGATGACCTGTGTTCAGGCAGTGCTCTGCTACCGCTGACTTACTGGGTTGTCCTAGGCGTGTGTGGCGTTGGTGTTCAGTACAGCGTTCTTGCACAGTTCGACATGTCTGCCCTATATAAGATTTTCCGCACTGACATGGTATTTTATATACGCCGCGTTTGCGAAGGCCAAGTTCGTCTTTGACCGAGCACAATACATTCCTCAGTTTTGATGGCGGACGAAACACACATTTGATGTCGTGTCTCTTCAGGATACGTTCTATCCTAGATGACATGCCACCAAAATAAGGCAAGAACGCCGTTACAGTGGGTGCCTCCGAATCTTCATCAACATCCTTTCGTTGAAATTGCTTCAATCGAAATGCATTGCGTATTTGTCGCTCAGAATAACCGTTTTGCTGGAATACAGTTCTTAGATGTTGTAGTTCACCTGGCAAGCTGTCAGTATCGGAGACCACATGTGCCCTGTGTACCAAAGAGCGTAAGACGCTACCGCGTTGTGCAGGATGATGACAACTTGTGGCCTGCAAATATAGCTCTGTGTGTGTCGCTTTGCGGTAGACACTATGGCCCAGCGTACCATCAGGTTTTCTTTTTACCATCACATCCAGAAAAGGTAAACTTCCGTCTCTTTCCAACTCCATGGTGAACTGGATACTTGGATGGAGTGAATTCAGATGCTGAAGAAACGTGGGTAACGTCTCTATTCCGTGAGGCCACACCACAAATGTGTCATCCACATAGCGCCAGAAACAAGAAGGTTGCAGACGTGCTGACAGTAGTGCTCTTTCCTCAAAGTCTTCCATAAAATAGTTGGCCACCATGGAAGATAGAGGACTCCCCATGGCGACTCCGTCAACTTGTTCAAAATATTGGTTATTGAATAAGAAGTACGTTGAGGTAAGCACATGCTCGAATAATGCCACAATGTCTTTCTCAAACTTACTGCTGATGAGCTGCAGTGAGTCCTGTAAAGGTACTTTGGTAAATAAAGAAACGACGTCAAAGCTGACCAAGATATCTGTTGATTGTAGTTGAAGAGTCCTTAGGCGTTGTATGAAGTCCTCCGAATTTTTGATGTGGTGTTCACATTTGCCTACAAGTGGTGCCAACTGAGAAGCAAGATATTTAGCCAAGAAGTATGTAGGCGCACCAATGTTGCTCACAATTGGACGTAAAGGAGTCCCTTCCTTATGGATCTTCGGTAGGCCGTATAGTCTCGGAGGAACTGCAGCCTGTTGCCGCAGGCCTTTCCTAAGGTTATTTGGAATAGAACTCTTTTTAATGAGGTCTAATGTTTTCCTCTGAATCTTGCAAGTCGGATCTTCTCTCAACTTGCGATATGCAGGGTCGTCAAGCAAAATTCAAACTCTTCTCGAGCACCGAAACGGCTGCGTCGTCCAAAATTCTATCCGTGAGATTAAACACGGTGCGTCGACGAATTCTAGTTTCTTCTTGTGCTTGGGCCTCGAGACGATTGTATTTTGACACTTGTCGATTCTTCATTTGTTGTTCAGACCAGTCAGCTAGCGCCCAGGTAGAGCTATCAATCCAATCCCAGGATACAGCTGATACCCTTGAAGAGATCTTCAGATGTAGTGATAGTAATTTCTTGGACAGCAAGTGCAGTTCCCGCCGCGTATAACGTACCCTCTCTCTCACTAGGGCAGCACTAGCTCGTCGTTTAATTCTCGCAGTTGACGGAGTCGCCATGGGGAGTCCTCTATCTCCCATGGTGGCCAACTATTTTATGGAAGACTTTGAGGAAAGAGCACTACTGTCAGCACGTCTGCAACCTTCTTGTTTCTGGCGCTATGTGGATGACACATTTGTGGTGTGGCCTCACGGAATAGAGACGTTACCCACGTTTCTTCAGCATCTGAATTCACTCCATCCAAGTATCCAGTTCACCATGGAGTTGGAAAGAGACGGAAGTTTACCTTTTCTGGATGTGATGGTAAAAAGAAAACCTGATGGTACGCTGGGCCATAGTGTCTACCGCAAAGCGACACACACAGAGCTATATTTGCAGGCCACAAGTTGTCATCATCCTGCACAACGCGGTAGCGTCTTACGCTCTTTGGTACACAGGGCACATGTGGTCTCCGATACTGACAGCTTGCCAGGTGAACTACAACATCTAAGAACTGTATTCCAGCAAAACGGTTATTCTGAGCGACAAATACGCAATGCATTTCGATTGAAGCAATTTCAACGAAAGGATGTTGATGAAGATTCGGAGGCACCCACTGTAACGGCGTTCTTGCCTTATTTTGGTGGCATGTCATCTAGGATAGAACGTATCCTGAAGAGACACGACATCAAATGTGTGTTTCGTCCGCCATCAAAACTGAGGAATGTATTGTGCTCGGTCAAAGACGAACTTGGCCTTCGCAAACGCGGCGTATATAAAATACCATGTCAGTGCGGAAAATCTTATATAGGGCAGACATGTCGAACTGTGCAAGAACGCTGTACTGAACACCAACGCCACACACGCCTAGGACAACCCAGTAAGTCAGCGGTAGCAGAGCACTGCCTGAACACAGGTCATCGGATGTGTTACGAGAAAACAGAAATTCTATCGTCAGTATCATCATTCTGGGACAGTATTTTTAAGGAGGCCATACACATCCGTACGGCGGATAATCTTATCAACAGGGATGCAGGTTTCCAGATGAGCGCAGCCTGGAATCCACTATTGGCTGCAATCAAAACGAAACAGGAAAAAAGAGAAAATCGGAAACATGAAGGAACGCAGCGCAACGCAGACACTTAGTTCCAATTTCCACCACAGGAGCGTCCGGCAGCACATCATTGCCCACGGCGCACGCGCGGAAGACACCTCCTCGGCTCCCAGCAGGGGGCACCAGAAGCGCCGCCGCCGACCAACACTGAACGGTCTCTCGCGCATGCGTAATCTCTGCACACGCCCTGATAAATACCGCCGCTGCCGCGCAATCACCATCGTTCGAGTTACGATGTTGTCGAGAGAGGTTGTTACCGCTGCGAAGGGTGTGGCGGATCGCCGTGCGGCGGCGCTTGCGTCGTCGTCGGCCCCATCCGGCCCCCCACATATGACGGATCGTGCTATGGACACGGACTCGATGGACAACACTCCGGACCTTGAGAAGATTGCACTGGCCGCTCCGCTACCCGAGTCGGAAGACGAAGACCGGCCTTCTGTATCTGCCCTGCGTGATATTGCTGGCAGCAACAAACGTCGTGCGCCGACAACGACTTCAAACGCTCGGCACTCGCCGCGAGGCAAGAAGACGAAGCCGCGCGACGCTGCGCCGTCCGCGGCCGCGCGCCCGCCCCCTAAAGGACGTCGGACCAAGTCACGTCCTACACCAGACGCCGATGGCTTTGTAGTGGCCCACCGAACCTCGCGGCCGATGCAGCTTGGAACCAGTGACCCAGTGGACACTTCAAATCCGTTCAGCATTCTTTCTGGGGTTCCAGCTGAGCCCCCACCACCTCCACATCCGCCGAAGACACCGTCTCTCCCGCCGGTCGTACTTCAATATACATCCGCCTACAAGGACCTTCAGACCCTCCTCAATACATGGACGACGGCCGTGTATAACGTGAAGATGGCGGGGCGCGATCTTTACAAGGTCACGCTCCGCAGCTCCGAGGACTACCGGCGCGTCACAAACGAAGCGTCGGCCATGGGTATTCCCTTCTACGCTCATGCCACCATTCCTGACAAGGTGTTGAAGATAGTGATCCGCGACCTGCCATTCAACATGGATCCGGCCCACATACAGGCTGAACTATCAGATATCGGCTTTCAAGTCCGTACTGTGGTGAAGCTGCGGGACCGCCACAAGAAGGAGGACATGCCCCTCTACCTTGTCGTCGCCACCGATACCCCGGAAAACCGGAAGTTATACCAGCTGACTCGCCTCGCACATCTCGCTGTGCGCACCGAAGATCTCCGATCGAAGAGGGGCCCGGCACAGTGCTACCGATGTCAGGCCATCGGGCACGTCGCCCGCCACTGCTCCATGCCTGACAAGTGCGTGAAGTGTGCGGGTAACCACAGAGGCCGCGACTGTCCACTCGCACGCACCGAAAAGCCCGTCTGCGCCCTCTGTGGCGGCGCCCACGTGGCCAGCTACAGAGGCTGCGAAGTATGGAAGCGCGCAGTCTCCCGCCAGCGGGGTGAACCGCCTGCTCCTCGCACAAGAAGATCCGCGCATGTTCGCTCGGGCATCACCTACAGCGCCGTTGCCGCGGCAGGGACGTCGGCCGCGCCATCTTCCGCTCCCGTGGCCCCGCCACCTCCGCTGGAAGTGCCGCCGCTGGCAGCCACCCCTCCTGTTGCGACTGCAGTCTTCCGTGAGGACCGCACGCCGCTTCCCCGAGATGCCGCACAGGCCCAGGGCACCTCTGCAACTCGTCGGCGCGGCCGTCGTCGTGCAGCGGTTGACCCACCACCGTCGGCCCTCCCGACTCTGGCGGACCGATCTGCAGATGCTGCTCCAACCACTGCCGGCCGCACCCCAGCCGCGACCGCAGTGTCCACAGACGATCTCCGTGGCCTCATAGCTCAGCTGACTGCTCTCGTGACAGGTGCAACGAAGCTCATCGAGGTCTTATCGCGCCAGCTCTCTGTCGCCGAGCCGTCGCCTTCTCAGGCTACTGCCAGCCCCACACTCGCAGGGATCGATCATGGCTGTCGTTAGAGGACTTACGGTAGTCTCCTGGAACGCAAACGGCGTTCGAACGCAAGTTGGTGAATTTCGCCAATTTCTGAGGGATGAAGCCGTCGACATCTGCCTCCTGCAGGAGACGAAGCTGAAGCCTGGCGTTTCTGTTGGCGCTGCGAACTATGACTGCTACCGTATCGACCGGCTGACAGCTGGGGGTGGCACAGCCATCTACATTCGGAGAGGCCTGCGTCACTACCCAGTTGCCCTCCCGCAGTTAAACTCCCTCGAGGCTGCTGGCGTCGTCATCCACACAACCATCGGGGCCATCACCTTCGTCTCCATTTACAAACAACCGAAGAATCGTCTAGATCCGGCGGACTTCGACGCGTTGTTTGCACTTCCTGGGAAAGTCTTCCTAGCCGGCGACTTCAACTCTAAACATGTTGTCTGGAATTCCAGATATACCAACGAACATGGACGCTGCCTTCTTCGCGCCGCCGACCGCCACGATGCCATCCCTGTGGGGCCATATGACCCGACCATCTTCCCAGCTAGGGGGCTACCGGACGTCATCGACATAGCGGTCGTTAAGGGCATTCCGCAACACATCTATGCCTCTACCAGAAACGTCTTGTCTTCGGACCACGTCCCTGTGGTTTTTGATATGAATCTGGACGCTTTACAACAGCCCAGAAGAGGACTCCCCCTCCGAGGGATTGACTGGACAAGATTTCAAACCGACCTCGCCCAGAAGATCGCCACTGCACCTGACCCAGCGGATGTAGGCGTCGACGCGGCAGTCCTGCACTTTACCGGCGCAGCACTCGACGCGGCTCACGCTGCGACCCCGCAACCTCCACGCACCACACCCGACCGTTCACGTCAATTGCCTCCGGACATCATCGGCCTCATAACCGACAAGAACCGCGTCTATCGCGAGTGGCAGAGATCACGGAACCCTAATCTTAAGCGCCTCCTCAATCGTATGAGGCGTGAAATCAAGGTGGCAGTGGAGAACCACAGGAACTCCGAATGGAGTAACAGGGTCGCCACTCTCCGCCTCGACGACGGCACTGCCTGGCGCCAAATGAAGTATTTCCTCCGCCGAACACAACGTACGCCGCCTCTTCTGGTCCATGGGCGGACTGTCAGTGAAACATCTGCCAAAGCGGATGCCCTCGCTGATGCCTTCGAAGCTACCTTTCAGCCGGTTGACGACGTCGTGGATCCTGAACACGACGCCCACATCGACGAAAGGCTTCCACGCTACCTGGCGCAACATGACGATGCCGACCACATCGAAGAGACTACTGCTGATGAAGTGGCCGAGGCGCTCCGAGACCTCAACCCCACGAAAGCAGCGGGGCCAGACGTACTGCCTAACACCCTTCTACGGAAGATGCCGCTCCTGGCTGCTGCACACCTCGCTGACATATTCAACAATATATTCCGCACTCGCCGTTTCCCCACCGAGTGGAAGCACGCGGAGATCGTGGCGGTCCCAAAGCTGGGAAAAGACCAACGTCTCCCCGAGAACTACCGGCCGATTAGCCTGCTGTCGGCCGTCTCCAAGGTATTTGAACGGATTTATCTCTGCCGGCTGCTCCGACACGTTCAGGAAGGGCACATACTTCCCGACGAACAACATGGTTTTCGCCGGGGGCACTCCACCGTACACCAGCTCCTGCGACTGGTCGAAGATGCCTTTGACGCCCTGGAGCGGAGGGAATACTTCGGCGCCGTCTTCTTGGACGTCTCGCGGGCCTTCGACTGTGTCTGGCACCGCGGTCTGCTCTTTAAGCTCCTGGAGCTTGGTATCCCTGCGGCCCACGTCGAGCTCGTCGCCTCATACTTGACGGACCGGACATTCCACGTGCGTGCAGCTACCGGGACGTCGTCTGTACGTCGCATCCGTGCAGGGGTACCCCAGGGCTCTGTCCTGGGGCCCATCCTGTACTCGCTGTACACCGCCGACGTCCCCTCGATCGACCGTGTCCAGCTGGCGCTGTATGCCGATGATACGGCTTTCTACAGCCGGAGTATGAACGCCGCCACCCTGCGGGATCGCCTTCAGCGCGCCGTGGACACCCTCGCTCCATGGGCCGTCCGATGGCGCCTCAAGTTCAATGGCGCGAAGACGCAGTTCCTCATCGTCACTCGCCGCGTCATTCCAGCTGCCTTACCACCCCTGCGCGTCGGTGGAAGTCCGGTTCCCTGGCGCCCTACCGCTAGATATCTCGGCGTAACACTGGATCGTCGACTGACATGGAAACACCACATCCTCTCCGTGCGCCACAAGGCTCTCTCCCGTCTCCTCAAACTCTATCCCCTCCTAAATCCCTCTTCCCGCCTCCCTCCCCATGTCGGTGTCACCCTCTACAAATCTGTCATTCGCCCTGTCCTAGTGTACGCCGCCGTCGTCTGGGGCTCCGCTGCAGAAATGCACCTGAAGTCCTTACAAACTGTCCAGAACCGTGCCCTTAGGCTTGCCCTTCATCTCCCACGAGATTTCCCATCCGCACCGCTCCATGAACTAGCAGGTGTCCCTCGACTTCGGGACTACATTGCCCGCACCGCCCACTCCTTTTACGACAAGGCGGGTCGCTCTCGAAACCGCCTTATTCGAGCGCTGGGGCACAAAATCCAGCGCAAGGCCACCACACGCTGGCCGCACCTCCTACTGCGGTAGGACGATCCTTCCTCCTTCTCCCAATCGAACAACGTGCAGACAATCTCCCGTGAAGTCAATTCCCCTCACCCACTGCTCTGGGAGGAAAAGCAATAAATTGCTGCGACCTCCAACATTACTCGAGGGTTGCATTTCTCCCTCGTTCCGTTCGATCCGACCAATCACCATCAGTCGCGCCGTGAAGTACTGACAGCTACCACCACCTGAAGATGTCGAACAGTTGGGTCGGCGAAATATTGTGGGAGATTCACAATGTCATCCGGCGGCAAACCCGCGAAGTGTATTTACATACTTTCGAGGTATTTGGAGGAGGACCCCCAAGACCGGAGGCCTGGGGCGGTCAGCCTCCTCCGACCCCCCCCCCCCCTCCCTTAGTCCGCTACTGCCATTAACACCAAGTTGCGTCACACTTCCAGGTTCGTCGCTGCCCTGGGTCAAGAGTTTCGTAACTATCATTTCTCAATTAACCACAGACATTGCCGAGGTGGGGTGGCTTGCGTGCCTCAACGATGCAGATAGCCGTACCATAGGTGCAACCACAGTGGAGGGTTATCTGTGGTGAGGCCAGACAAACGTGTGGTTCCTGAAGAGGGGCAGCAGCGTTTTCAATAGTTACAGGGGCAACAGTCTGGATGATTGTCTGAGCTGGCCTTGTAACATAAACTGTTACTGCGAACGGCTGAAAGCAAGGGGAAAATACAGTCGTTACTTTTCCCGAGGACATGTAGCTCTACTGTATGAATATATGCTGATGGCATTCTCTCGTGTAAAATATTCCGGAGGTAAAATAGTCCCCCATTCGGATCTCCGAGCGGGGACTACTCACGAGGATGTGATCACCAGGAAAGACAACACTGGCATTCTAAGGATCGGAGCGTGGAATGATAGATCCCTTAATCGGGCAGGGAAGTTAGAAAATTTAAAAAGGGAAATGGATAGGCTGAAGTTAGATATCGTGGGGATTAGTGAAGTTCGGTGGAAAGAGGAACAGGATTTCTGGTCAGGTGAGTACAGGGTTATAAATACAAAATCAGTTAGGGGTATTACTGGAGTAAGTCTGATAATGAATAAGAAAATAGAATTGCGGGTAAACTACTACGAGCAGCGAA
This sequence comes from Locusta migratoria, assembly GCA_026315105.1. Taxonomy (NCBI): domain Eukaryota; kingdom Metazoa; phylum Arthropoda; class Insecta; order Orthoptera; family Acrididae; genus Locusta; species Locusta migratoria. Next base: position 72,895,527 of record CM048755.1, on the reverse strand, counting down.
TTGATCGCATTATCGTAGTTAAATTAGATACAAAGCCAACAATGACCATAGTAGTACAAGTTTATATGCCCACTAGCTCTGCCGATAATGAGGAGATCGAAGAAATGTATGAGGAGGTAAAAGAAATTATTCAGACATTAAGGGAGAGGAAAACTTAATTATTATGGGAGACTGAAATTCGGTAGTAGGAGAAGGAAGGGAAGGCAAAATAGTAGGTGAATATGGACTGGGTAAAAGGAATGAAAGAGGAGATCGCCTGGTAGAATTTTGCACGGAACATAATTTAATCATAACAAACACTTGGTTTAAGAATCATAAAAGAAGGTTTTATACGTGGAAGAGACCAGGAAACACCGGAAGGTACCAGATAGATTTTATAATAGTAAGACCTAGATTTCGGAACCAGGTTTTAAACTGTAAGGCATACTCAGGGGCATATATAAACTCTGACCATGTCTTATTGATTATGAATTGTAGGCTGAAACCGAAGAAAAAAAAAACTGCAGAAAGGTAGGAAAATAAGGAGATGGGACCTGGATAAATTGAAGGAACCTGAAGTTCTAAAGAATTTCAGAGGGAGCCTTAGGCAACAATTGACGGAAACGGGGGAAAATAAAACAGTAGAAGAGGAATGGGTAACATTGAGAGAGGAAATAGTGAAGAGAACAGAGGACAAAATAGGTAGGTGTGAAAATTACGGAACCATCAGTTTAATAAGTTTTGGTTGCAAAATTTTAACATGGATTATTCACAGAAGGATGCAAAAGCTGGTAGAAGCCGACCTTGGGGAAGACCAGTTTGGGTTCAAGAGAAATGTAGGAACACGGAAGACAATCCTCACTTTACGGCGTATCTTAGAAGATAGATTAAGGATAGGCAAACCTACATTTCTAGCTTTTGTAGATTTGTAGAAAGCTTTTGACAGTGTTGTGATTTTAGCGTTGGAGGGAAATGTGTGGGGTAAAAATCGCAGAGGAAGACCAAGACATGAATATAGTAAGCAAATACAAATGGATGTAGGTTGTCGTTCTTATGAGGAGATAAAGAGGCTTGCTCAGGATAGAGTAGGGTGGAGAGCTGTATCAAACCAGTCTCCGGACTGAAGATCAGAACAACAACAACAACAACAACATTTCTTTTGTCTTATGTTATGTTCTTTTTTTTTTTTTTTTTTTTTTTTTTTTTTTTTGAGGACGGGGTGCTGCACATAATTTATTTAACATCTTTAATAATGCGGTGCATCACCAGTCATTTTAATTTTTTGAACACACTCAAATCATTCATACCAAATGGCAACGGACTACTCATTAATTCTGCGGCAATTCATAGTTCTGATAACAAATGGCATGTTCGATGTCAAACACGATTTACCGTAATCCTTATTACCTACTTCAGTAATGATCATCTGGTGCAGCTCGTGTACCTTCCGTGCTCGCTGTATTAGATGTGTGGTTAAATCAGCCTTACGCATGACACCTAGTTTTGTTTTAACACCCAAACATGTTTCGGCACTTATTGTGCCATCTGCCGTGGGTTTTTGGCTTTTATTTCTAGAATAACATGTTACAGATTTTTGGTTGTGCAGTTACTTAGACGAGTTGTTTGAATTGACAGTTTTGTTTGATGTTAGGCCTACGTTATTACGCTACTTACATTATGTTATTCGCAGGATTTGTATCTGCTTTGACTGATGAAGGTACAGGAGCAGCACCAGATGATCATCTCAGTACCAAGCCAGGTATTCCCTTCGCAGCTCTTCAGAAAGTTCCAGAACACAAATATATATATATATATATATATATATATATATATATATATATATATGTACTTAACATAAAATTTAACAAAATATGTTTGGCTAACAAAATAATTCCGAACTATGTAGTGATAACTGTAAACAACATGTCATCTGCAGTACAAACGACAAAACGTAAAGCTGAAATCATGTGGATGGAGCAAGAAATCTGCTCCCTGTATTCTGTAAATGAAACATTGAACACTCAATTATATGAACTTCATATCCAGCTAGCAAACCACATAAAATATGCACCATTTTTTGATGAATTAATGCAAAGGGTCAGAATATACATAGACACCATAATTGAAAGAAAACAGATAACAAAAGAAACTCACCAAAATGCTCAAACACACAAAAGCCCACCAGACACAACACCAATACAACAGACACACATTTAACAAAAGAGTCATCAATTTAACTGACATGAAGTTAACTGAAGAAGAAATAACCTACTTGAAAAGGGTCCAAAACATAACATCAACACAACAGTATCTCACAGTGCAATAGAAAACATGATAACAGAAGCTGAACACATAATTAAGCAATATAAAAGACTTAACACACCTGAATTTGATATAACGATGTTTCAACATAACTTCCAGGCGAATGTACAATAAACCAATTAGTTTTCGTAAATAAAAACGTCTTGTCGTTTGCAGATGACATGCCGTGAAAACTTGTCATTCATCAATCAAAGGAGATACAAATCCTGCATATGACATAATGTAAGTAGCGTAATAAATTAGGCTTAATATCAAACAAAATTGTTAAATAAAACAACTCGTCAAAACAACTGTATAATCAAAAATCTGGAACATGTTATTCCAGAAAATAAAAACCAAATACCACGGAAGATGGCACAATATGTGCCGAAACTTGTTTGGGTGTTAAAACAAAACAAGGTACCATGCATAAGGCGGATTTAACCACATGTCTAGTTCAGTAATATTAAACGTACGATAGGCAATTACATCTCTACTATAAGCACTCTCTAAAGCACTCAGGGCCTGCACCGTACCACCATTACAACGAAGAACAGCAACGGTTAACTATCCATTTCCGTGTTGAGCAATCTGCTGGTCAAATATCGCAAAATTTACGACACATCCACAAAACAACGACGGACCTTGGAGGATCACTTGCGCAACTATATTACTATCGGATTCTATCTTCAGATTGTCGATAGCTTGATACATTGGCAAACGCGATTGTCTGTATCTCCTGTAGCGAGGCATATTGTTCAAACCGAAGCCTACCGACGACTGGCGCCGTCTTTCCAGTTTCATTACTTATATACTGCTGGCGCGGGCGATAGCGCGCTATTTTCTAAGTGCTGTAGCCGTACTAGCAGCACGCGTACCCGCTGGTGTGCTATCCGAGATCTGTTTACAAACAAGACAAGGTCAACGGCCAACCGGCAGGGGAAGGCTGCGATAAGGCAAAGCCTGGTAGGATGACTGCTCACAGTGGCGTAGCTATGTCACCGAGGGCCCCGGGGCAAAAATGACATTGGGGCCCTCTTTACACTAATACTGTACAGATGCAAAACTACGTCATCAGCTTCTTACCGCCCACTGGAATACACAATAAGGTACACCTAAATACTACTAAGTAAATTATTACGTGTCATGCAGCAGATAATATTTAATCGTACTCTCTAATATAATTGTGAAAGTTTGTTTGTTTGTTATGCTTTCATGCAAAAATTACTAGATGATTTGTATGAAATTTTGCAGAGGGCTAGAGATAGAGCTGGACCTGGGTAGGACATACAGGTGAAAATGCCCCATGGGATATTTTTCGTCAGCGGTATTAGCGGGCAGACTGTTGTCAGTGCCGACAACTCACTCTCACTAAACTACTGCGCTGTTAGCTCATTTCGTTGATAGTTCAGTCAAAGAAGTAAAATAGGGGAAATATTCGTGTAGGATGGTTTCATCAAAAGTAAGTTGCCGGATTTTGTTTGATGAAACACTTTGGATAGCCCAGTCAAAGAAGGAAAATGCCGCGGTGGAGTAGCCGAGCGGTCTAAAGCGTCTCGCTGCGGAGCGCGTGGTTGCTCGCCGTGGAGGTTCGAGTCCTCCCTGGGGCATGGGTGTTTGTGTTTGTCCGTAGGTTAGTTTACCTAGGTTTAAGTAGTTTGTAAGCTACGGACTGATGACCACGCAGTTTGGTCCGATAGATTTACAAACATTTGAACATTTTTTAGAAGGAAAATAGGGGAAATATTCGTGTAGGTTGGTTTCATCAAAAGTAATTTGCCGGATTTTGTTTGATTAAACACTTTGGATTGAGCCGTGCCCCTACCAGGCTTCTTGATGTTAGTGTCTGGCCAGTAAAAAGTAATAAGTAAAATAACTAATTCGATATCTTCGCTTATTATCGTGACAGTGGGGTAGAGGGCAGCGTCTTGATGCACAATTCACTATTCGGACAAAGTAATTATTACATGAAACATCTGATCCGCGAATGTAATTAAACCTTTAAATGGCAGAATAAACAAATTGTGTGCGGGTAGAGACGTACCTTAAAAGATTGTGTGAAGTGCTGAATTCTCATCATTACTTTAAAACACAGTGAAGTTGTATGTTTTTCACATAGAAGATGTTTGTAAATCTATCGGACCAAACTGCGTGGTCATCAGTCCATAGCTTACAATGTCTCTTTTATTTTCCTGTAGGCTGTGTCTATTTTTCCCCTATTTATACATTCTTCTACATCTCCACTCCTGCTTAGCCATTTTGCAGTTCCTGTCAATCTCATTTCTTAGTCGTCTGTACTTCATTTTGCCTGTTTCATTTACTGCATTTTTATATTTTCTCCTTTCATCGATTAAATTTAGTATCTCCTGTGATATCCAAGGATTTTTTGTAGGTCTTGCCTTCCTACCTATTTTGTCCTCCGCTACCTTCACTATTTCATCTCTCAATTTTACCCATTCCTCCTCTACTGTTTTATTTTCCCCTGTTTCTGTCAATTGTTGCCTAAAGCTCCCTCTGAAATTCTTAAGAACCTCAGGTTCCTTCAATTTATCCAGGTTCCATCTCTTTATTTTCCTACCTTTTTGTAGTTTCTTCAGTTTCAGCCTACAGTTCATAACCAACAAGTTATGGTCAGAGTCTATATCTGCCCCTGGGTATGTCTTACAGTTTAAAACCTGGTTCCGAAATTTATGTCTTACCATTATAAAATCTATCTGGTATCTCCCGGTGTCTCCTGGTCTCTTCCACGTATACAACCTTCTTTTGTGATTCTTAAACCAGGTGTTTGTTATAACTAAATTATGTTCCGTGCAAAATTCTACCAGGCGGCTTCCTCTTTCATTCCTTTTGCCCAGACCATATTCACCTACTATCTTCCCTTCCCTTCCTTGACCTACTACCGAATTCCAGTCTCCCATAACAATTAAGTTTTCCTCTCCCGTAATTGTATGAATAATTTCCTTTAGCTCCTCATATATTTCTTCGATTTCCTCATCATCGGCAGAGCTAGTTGGCATATAAACCTGTACTACTGTTGTCGGTGTTGGCTTCGTATCTATCTTGACAATGATAATGCGATCACTGTGCTGGTCATAGTAGTTTACCCGCATTCCTATTTTCTCATTCATTATCAGACCTACTCCAGTAACACCCCTAACTGATTTTGTATTTATAACCCTGTACTCGCCTGACCAGAAATCCTGTTCCTCTTTCCACCGAACTTCACTAATCCCCACTATATCTAACTTCAACCAATCCATTTCCCTTTTTAAATTTTCTAATTTTCCTACTCGATTAAGGGATCTAACATTCCACGCTCCGACCCGTAGAATGCCAGTATTGTCTTTCCTGATGATCACATCCTCCTGAGTAGTCCCCGCCCGGAGATCCGAATGGGGGACTATTTTACCTCCGGAATATTTTACCCGAGAGGATGCCATCATCATATGTTCATACAGTAGAGCTGCATGTCCTCGGGAAAGGTAACGGCTGTAGTTTCGCCTTGCTTTCAGCCGTTCGCAGTAGCTGTGTGGCAAAGCCACATTAGCTGATGTTACAAGGCCAGCTCAGTCAATCATCCAGACTGTTGCCCCTGTAACTACTGAAAAGGCTGCTGCCCCTCTTCAGGAACCACACATTTGTCTGGCCTCTCCACAGATACCCCTCCGCTGTGGTTGCACCTACGGTATGGCTATCTGCATCGATGAGGCACGCAAGCCACCCCACCTCGGCAATGTCTGTGGTTCATGGGAGTAACCACTTGAAATGTTAGGCCTACATTTTTTAAAACTACGAAATCTGTATTTGGAAACAAAACTCTAATGGTTTCTCTAAAGTATTCATCTAAGCGACAGGTCTAAAATAAGAGGATGAAAAATTCCAAAGCTTACTGTCTTCATTTTACCAGCCTTTCCCCTACACTCGCTCTTTATCCTGTATTACTGCAAACGTATGCTCGAAATGAGTTTGCTAGTATGGTATTAGTACGGTAAGGTACGGTACTGGTACTTTTCAGTGTAAGAATCCTTCAACCATTCTCTAACACAACAAAAGCATCCTTTTTTTCTTAACAATTCTCTTACACATGATAATGTACTCTCAAAGTAAGCCAGCCGCAGTGGCCGAGGGGACTGACGCGCTCCAGTCACGGTCTGCACGGCCACTACGGTCGGGGGTTCGAATCCTCCCTCGGGCATGGATTTTTGTGCCGTCCTTAGCATTAGCTAGTTCATAAGTAGTTTGTCAGTTTAGGGACTGATGACCCCGCAGTTAAGTCACATAAGCTATACAAACATTTGAAATTTGAAATTTCTCAAAGTAAAGTGATATGTTATTATCTGAGTGCCATTTACTAAATGTGAATATGTTGAGTATTTTACTTTAATTCCTGGTTTGTCATTTGTGTGTTTAGCAAATTCTTGTCGCAAACGAAGCAATGATAACATGTCGGATTACTCATTTCTTGAAGAAATACGAAACGACAAAAAAGTTCGATACACGTGAAAACAACAACAGAACCTTTCTTCGCTGAACCACTCTCACAACTAGACTGAAATGAATAACTATCTGCTCCAAAGATCTTGAGCTGCAGAGACATCTCTGGCTTCGTTTTCGGCGGTATATTCGGGGGGCTAGCGTCAGCAGTGGGATACGTACACCCCGTTTACATGGGCTCCAAAAACCGGATTTCGTAAACCGATTTCCCAATTCCGCTTTTGGATGGTCATGTAAACACTCCAAAACCGATTCTGGAAATCCGCTTCCCAAAGGCGGTTTTCCAGTTCCACAATCGATTTTCGTACCTATGTAAACGCAACCGGTTTTGAAGCGTTCTTGGCTTGTTAGATTATGTTGTCTTATTAAGAATTTCCGGCACAAATGGAAAGAGTGATATTTTCTAATGTGAAATAAAAGTATAAATATTAGAGTGAACATAAATCTGTGTATTTAAATAAAGAAAAATAGCGATTGTGCTGACTAAATCAGGAACTGAATCAGCTGTTTTTCAGCCGCCATGTTAAGTGGATTAGGAAATCCGATTCAGGCTATGCCATGTAAACACGACGGCGAAAAACGGTTTACGAAAATCGCTTTTTGTCTTCCGGAAGATGTGTTGCATGTAAACGTAGTGGTACAGGAGGAGAGAGGTGGGAGGCAAAAAGAGGGGTTGCATTTGAGTTGAATGATGGTGACCAGCTCCCAGTTGGCAGGTCGTGGTTGCGGAGAGGGCGGGGTGGCTAGTCGTGTGATAGGAACGGGTGTGCAGCCGGTGGGAAGTGGGGCACCCAGCGGCAGGTGCGTGACAGGACAGGCACAATCAAACAGCGGCAAATATCTGGTCTGCAGGGAGTGTGCATACCTGACACAGCCTAGGCAGGGAGGGACGAGGGGAAACGTCGCTAGTAGCATGTGAGTTTGCGATGGTCAAGGCACCAGCTCTCTGTTATTCGGACTCTGACGGCAACACACGAAATGGCCCGAACGCGAGACGATGTAGCTAGTTCCCGCACCTCACTTTGCGCATGCGCAACGCTTCCCTGGAGGCAACATTCGCGGTTCATAGTTGTTTTCGACGCATTGAAAATTTATAAAAATCAAGTCCTATTTGGTAAAATTTCTTACGACTAAATGTCAACTACTGACACATCAGCTGTGAAAGCCTTCAGAAAATCTTACGATGAATAATAATAGTATTAATTGCAGAAAGTGGGAATGGCTGTTCGGAGTAAAAGGAAGAGGGTTCACGTCCAGCTGCATGCTTTTTTCCCGTCTTAGCGTTTATAACAGCTCCTGGAACAAGGCCGTTTTTTCCCAAATATGCCGCGATTTAGATGGTCAGTTACATTTACTTTCTTCCAACCAATTCATGTAATCTAATAAACACGCCTACCCTTCACTGTGCAGCCTATCTCTGCGGTATACATTCCAGTCTTAGTTTAGAATCTCATCACTGTTTACATCTGGTTTCAGCCAACTTTCCGTCACTAGTACTATGTGGGCATTGTGACCGTTTATTAATGAGAGCAGTTCTGGGGCCTTTCTATAGACGCTCCTGCAGTTAACTACTACTACATTGATTTTTCCATTCCCTGTTGTGTTCTGCCTGCTGTTACCTTGTTGCAACTCAGGAGGCATCTTGTTGGGCCTAGGGAGGAAATTCTCAAACCTAAAAAACCCCCATGTGCACTCCACACGTACTCTGCTACACTTGAAGCCGCTTCCTGCGAGTAGTGCACACCTGACCTACTCAGGGGAACCCTACATTTCTCCACCCGATAGCGGAGGTCGAGAAATTTGCACTTTAGATCTCCGCAGAATCGTCTGAGCCTCTGGTTTAAGCCTTCCACTAGGCTCCAAACCAGAGGAGCGCGATCGGTTCTGTGAACGACACTACAAATAGTTAGCTCAGATTCCACCCAGCAAGCAAGGCTTTCAGCCTTCACCAACTCCACCAACCGCCTGTACGAACTGAGGATGACCTCTGAACCCAGTCGGCAGGAGTCATTGGTGCCGACATGAGCAACAATTTGCAGTTGGGTGCACCCAGTGCTCTCTATCGCCGCTGGAAAGGCCTCCTCCACATCTCGGATGAGACCCCCCCACCCCCCCCGGCAAGCAAACAGAGTGCATACTGGCCTGCTTCCCCGACCTTTCCGCTATTTTCCTAAGGGGCTCCATCACCCGCCTAACATTGGAGCTCCCACTCACTAATATATCCCTCTCCCCATATGCCTGCTCGGACGCCGCACGGCCACCTCCACATTGACCTTTCGCCTCGAGCCACGCGAACGCCGTTGAACCCGCCACACCCCTTGAGGGGAGGGTGGCTCAACCGCATCCGGCACGCGCGAAGATGTCCCGACAGCAGGGATCGTGGGTGAAGCATGTACCACCTGTGGTGTCCCATGCAATCCACCAGAGCCCCCACTGCCGAAGCACTCCGAGGCAGCAGCCTGAAGACGGCTGACCGCGGCCAACAACACGCTCAGCTGCTCGCGAACAGCGGCCAGTTCCTCCTGCAGTCACACATCCTATCCATCCTAACAAATCAAGAGAGTTAAGTATCTTGTTACTAGCGCAAGTTTATAAAAACTGACACTGCTCAGCCCACAAATAAATCACAATAGTTCGCTCCTGCTTAGCTGTAACTCTGCTGATGCTGACTGTGGCTGGCGCCCAACGGTATTATCAAATACGCGAGAATGAACTATTAAAACAGTAGCACAAACGAAATCTGCCAAGTACACGGGAATAAACCTCTTGAAACAAAAGTACTAACGAAAATGAAGAACTAGACTGACAAATTAAATTTGACAGTAACTCGAGATGTCACTTTCAAAATTCTATAAAACCTACTTTTCAGACAATGGTGAGCAAAAGTGAATAAAACATGTTAAAATGTTTATAGATTTTAACTGCCAGGGATAGCAGACATCACATGGTCATTTTTACGTGGGCAGTATCAAACAAGCATGGCAAATATGTATTTAAAATACGTGTTTGCTAATTAGCCTCCCTCTTGAAGTTTTAATAGAGTCTACTTTGATTACATAAAAACTATTTTTTTTTTCTTTTTTCTTTTTTTTTTTTTTTTTTTTAGCAAAAAACGTGGTCTCTTTTGGGTTGTTAACCCTCTAATTTTCACTCCTCCTCCAACATAACTAGAACAATTTTCATCTTTTATCAAAAAATACTTTCATAACAAAAATCATTAAAATCTCTTCATTAATCTCCAAGTTATTGCATCTTTTCCATTTTAGCCCCCATTTTGGAGGGACCGTTTCTGCCACTAAAAAAAGTCAGTGTCCCTTAGTTTTTCATGTATTATAAAATATGCAAATTTTGAAAGAACTGGAGAGTGACAGTTTTGTAGGTTTAGTTGTGAGAAGTGCACATATCTCAATAACCACTCTCAACACATTTGTATATGTGACATTATAAAAAGGACTTGTCCTCCAGTAATAACATCAAGGTCCCATGTGCAGCAACATCCCCTGAAATACTTTCATTTCTATATAATTTTTACTCATCTCAAGAGGCTGGTTGAAAATCTATTGTTTATCTGCTTCCTGTCTGAAATATAGATTTGTATGTTCATGCAATGGCATTATGAATCAACAACTGCAGTAAAAAAAAAAATTAAGCCTAATTTCAATTGCACAGCCTCGTTGAATGCAAATACTGATAGATTTTGAAGAATGTTACTCCACTTGTCACTTATGTGTGTGCTGCCTCCTGTTGTACCAACCTACTCAACATCTTCATAGCATTCACTGTTGTCTTTACCTGAATCCTCAATTGAATGCTCACATGAAGATGGTTTGTAGGAGTTTCTGCCATCCAATAAGTTCTCAATCAACTCACCCCATTCAGATACATTCGAGTTCTAAATCTCCTAATTTCCTCCTATTACCAGGCATTTTAAGAGGAAAATAGAACACACAACAACAGACAGCAGTTGACGATCTACATTGAAGACTGAACAATTCCTGTCACAGTAACAACAATGACATGGATTATATTTCGAACATGCTTAGAAATAAGCAAGTTAGTGATTAACTGTTAACAATGAGTTATCTCACAGTTAGTGTCCGAGCTGAACTTTCTACTCTGTACACCAACTCCAAGATAAATCGTAGGCTCCAATTTCCCAGAAAGAATGTTTTTCAGGTTTTGATGATGCAGATGCACTACAAATAAAATTATGAATTAAACAGTATAAATCACTTAACATAGTTCCTGGGAGCCATTTACTCATTTTTGCTGTGGCAGTCAATATGTTGAGTAAATACTTCATTGAAAATCTACAAGTCCTTATATGATAAAAAAGATGACTTCATCCCAAATACATAATATTCACTCATTAGAAATAGAATCCTTGGCAAAAAATGTAATTTGTATTTTTGTGTTCCTGTTATTGAATATACTATTTGCATCTATTCATATATGATACATTCAGTTCATAAACTGATTAATTACTGATAGTGCACCGTGCAGTCAGCATTCATCTATTGCTCACATATAAAACAATGTACTGAAGAACCAATATTTGTGATAATTCTCTAGTATGTGCTGATAAGGCTTGAGAACTTTCACAAAAGTTTGCCTAGGAGCGCGTGAAGTCAATGTTGACCCTGGTTCCACATACTGCTACTAGTTATTACAGTAAATAAATAAACATATGAATAAAGTTTTGTTTCTTACTCTGAGATTTAAGGATGAAAATCATTATTGTACCAGACTAGTTAAGGACTTACTCAGAATAGCACAACAATAATTTAAGTAAAGTTCAACAAGTGCAGAGAAAAACAAGACATTCCAGGAAATAAACTCCCACATCAAAAGAGCAAAAGCTCATACAGTTTATCAAATTTACTTGAAATGATGAAACCATCCAGTGACAATGCACATAGGAAGGAAAAACCTGCTGCAACACATCTCTCTATTTGTAAAAATGATTACGACTGTTTCACATCGGAGCATAACTGTAAAAAAAATCACAGAAGGGTTAAGAGAAAACTTCTCTGTATTTAAACAAGCCATAAAGAGCAAATTTTTCAGACCTGAAAAGTTCCCATAAGGTTGATTGCAAATTTTAATGGTAAATTTTTCCATTAGTGTAATATTTAGCAGTTTTGAGTCTGCCTGATTTATAGGAAGTGCACTGCATTTCTCTATTCCTTCCGAGTAAAAGCATGGCGGGAAACAATCAAATCAAAGAGTGCTTTGTACATGACACTACAAAAGTTATGCAATATAATAACACTTGTGGTGTCATCAGCTATTAAAAACAACAACAGAAGTCATCACCCCAGAGTTGATGGTGCATGTCAAAGCAAAGTCATCGGCAACCCCAATCACAAGGTCAGGAGCAAGTAAATCCTTCAGAGTTTCCAGGTACCTCTGCTGCATGGCTTGATCTGAAATAAGGCCCTGGAAGAAACATTAAGAAATTCTGTTCTATTCCTGGTTCCAATGGAATTTGTTCTTATTGTGCACATAATCCTGTAGATGTCAGCACTCTAACATTGAGGGCCAGTTCACAACCAGTTTCGTGTAGATGTAGTAATTATGTATGGCTTCCAGTTGTGTCTGCTCTAATTATGGACAGTCTTCAATGTAACAGTTTGCCCACCAAGCTCATGTCAGACTTCTGCTAATCAGGCTCACTGTGTAGTACAGTCAAGCAGTGCAAATACAGTAACCCTTAATTCAGTCAGAACGCAACTTACAACAGTGACAAGATATCACTTTTCAAAGTTAGAGACTGCATTTGTCTGTATGCCTTATTTACAAGGACTATACCAGCATATTCAGAGATCCAAGTTAAGTTGTACTCTCATGTTCAAGTGAAGCTTTCAGAAAAAAACCACAATTTACTGCAGTGTGAAGGTCTTCTTCACAATGAATGGTCATAAATTGTGAAAATCCATTGCAAATTTGGATAGTTGTTAATACAGTGAAACCCCTATTTTATGTTTGCTGGTGTTCCATACTTAAAAAATGCAAAATTGAGGAAAACACAGAATCCAGGAAAAACGGTAAAACCCCCAAAATACGAGCAAAACCAAATGTAATTGGCATATGTACATGATTAAAAATTGTAATCCTCTCCAATAGGCCTGCACTGTATATTAGCTGTGTATGTGAATGAAATTAAATTTACAATAGTTAAGTCTAGAATAGCGCCAGCGGCGTACTTACGCGTGCAGCGCAGGATCGTTGTTAGCGATCACCGTGACTACAGAATGAAACAATAGGAGACGGATTCCGCAATATGAAGAAAAGTGAGATGAAATATGAGATTTTAACTGTGCACAAGAAAAGCAATGTCTATGTCAATGATGCATGTTTCATATAATTATTTTTTAAATTAAATCATCACACTAGGTAGGTGGATGGGTGAATGTATGTGGATCAGTTTGTATTATAAAAAGTAATCACAATTCACTTAATTGAATCAATTTAATGGAATGGTCCACAATAAGTACATGAAAATACAACACACAACCGCAAATATGCACTTCTAAATACACCGAACCAGACAATGTTCCAATTTCTTCACTATAAATTAATTGCATCTTTTCTCGCGTCTCACTGGTTATTTGAAAGTAACATACCACTGGCTATGCAAAGTGTTCTGTTTCCAACCTATCAACATTAGGAAAATGCTACCACTGGCCCTGGGAGACTTTAGCATACATTACAATGTTTATACAATAATTTGTGGTAATGAACCTATCATCTGTTCTTAGAAATCACAGACATGTGACAGCAAGTATAAACCAATCCAAAATTTAAATTAGTGTCTGGGTGCAAGGTAACTGAGATATTTTCCGACATGCTACAACTAAAAATTATAAGTCAAAATACACATTTTTGAGAGATCTATCCACCCATTGGAAGCTCCAAAATTATCAATTCCCAACTGGGCAGCAATATGTATGGTCATATGCCATCTGTGGCAACATTTACTGTGCAGTCTTGCTTGAACCATGTCGTGAGAATTGATTCAAGTGATAATGTCTTCATCAATTTCCTCTTCTTAGAAGAAGATTCAAAAGCGGCCTTCTTGATATCTGCATGTTTCTTCACAAAAATATTTAAAGGTGTCACTTCAATTCCAAGAGATGCAAATAACTGTGCACGAGTCCCTGTATTAATGTCAACTAGTTTTAGCAGACTATATGCATATTTTTTCTAGCAAAAATGCTTGCCGTTTTTGTTTAAATGATTGTTCATGTCTGAAACAAGTTTTCTCACTTGAACAAATCACAAACGCATGTTTTCTGCCACTTTGTTATTTGCTGTACTTTATTTACTTTTCCGTGGCTCTTGTCAGGATATTCTACTTAGTAGTCTGGGTTCACTTGACTCAAGGGAAGAGGATTGTGAATAAGACAGGAGTCCAAATTAAATATATTTATTTAACTTCTAACTTTACAAAGCCCGTGTCCCTGAAGGAGACCGGTTACTGTGTTAAATTCCACATATTCAGTTATTACTTGACACACTACAGCTTCTCTGCTTTGACAGAATGTTACCAATAAAACATCTTTACTTGGGTGTGAATCTTGCCTGAAGTGGGTTGAACGCGCGCGTAGCACCAGTGACGGTGAGTGCTGATTCAGGTGCTGTGGCGCCTGTTCCACTCGGGCTGCGACGTCGGCTGCAGAAACGTGGCTTATTCAAAACGCGAGGGGATGTTATACGGGCCAGGTAAGTGAACAGCTTCTCTGTTGGAGGATCACTTCGTTGTTACTCAGTAGGTGAGTGGCTTACTTTTCTGTCGATGGGCTTCTTCTGCGTTGCTCTCCGTAATTCCCGAAGCTGCCTATTCTGAAGCCGGCCGGCCTACTGCTGTTTGCTGCATTGCGTGGTGGACCGCAGTTCGATGGCCGCTGCTGCTAGGAAGGATGTTGCATCCTCCGGATCCCTTCTGGCGTTTTCTTCTAGGTCTATGAAGGTTAGGTTGACTACGGCATTCCCTACAATATGACGAAGTATTGCCAGTCATCTAACAGTTGACTTCTGGCGAATACTGCCTGTCTGTCAAATATTCGCTGGAGACTTGCTGGATACTGTGTGAATACTGCCAGAGACTGCCTTTCCGTCGTTTTCTTGCCTTTTTATACCATCCACGAAGGTTTCTGGATGCTTCTGTTGCAGCTTGCTGACCCGCAAACTGGTACGAACTTCGTTGCGTAGCACCAGTATCTCCTCTTTGGTCACAAACTCACTGAAACTACTTTGTCTACAAGTACGTGCTAGTCAGGCTGCTTCCAATAAACTCGTCCTGGTTCCTGTGTTTTGACTTGGATTTCTAAATGCGTCGGCAGCCTGCCTTTCATGTAACCGCACCTGCTCCTCTCTGTTCACTGCTGGTTGCAAAACACTTGTCCGCTGCCTGCGCTGCCTGTCCACTAGCAAAATCACTTCAATACTTCCAATAATTCACTTTTACCTATTTCACCCCTACAGTATATACAACAATGAACTTTTGATAATCAATACTCTGCTCTTCACCATCTTGGTTCAGATTGTTTTTATTATTTTGGCACTGGTCAAAAAATGACATTTATATTAGTTACTGCAACACCACATATCATTCTGGAACAAAATTATACAACAGACTGCCCAGACATATCAAATCTTCTCCCAATCTACAAACCTTCAAACAGTCTGTGACAGCCCATCTACTGAAAAACTGCTTTTATCCAGTCAGAGTATCTTATATTTGAGGAAATGTAATTAAAAATTTGTAATTGGAATAAGTTAGCAAACATGCAGTGTATACTCAAACTTCTTGTTATTCGTTATATAAATTCAGTTAATATTGAAATTAACATGTGTAATTTTTTTTTTTTTCAAATTGTAAGTTTAATCCAAAAGATAAAATTTTCTGTCCAATAACTTGTGTAAAACATATGTACTGAAAATAGATTGTAAGGACAAATAAATAAAGAAATCAAACATGATGTTTACAAAGTATACTGCTGTACTCCTTGTAGGCATGCACAAGTTATCCCTGTGTAGTGTGCATGCCCTGAAATATGAGTTAAGATAGTGTATGCTAACTTCTTGTTCTATTGCTAGACAGCAGTCGCACTATACGAATACCGTTCATGGTGGATCTTCGCATATCCCCATCTGCCTTTTGTGTCACTTATAACATGTTCAGTCACATCAAATGTCAGTTGGAGGGGAGGGGCGAGGTGGGAGAAAGGAAAAAGACGAAGTAAAGCGAGAGACGTCGAGTAAGAACCTTACTTGGAAGAAACAAAAAAAATGTTTAACCTTAAATTTTTAACCTTGTTCTAATGTGTTTTTCACAGGGGCTATGAATTTATGGCATAAAATTGTGGAATGTAAAATCGAAGTTCCATTGTATAAAGTTTTGATAGGTAGGCAAGTGAGGAGCATTTAAAATTGCAGTCAAAAGGATTTCATTTTGCACCAACAACTAAAACAGTTATACTTAATGTAACTTTAACAAATAGTGCGATCATTAATATCTGTTGTAATACAATAATAGTAGTATAGAAATTGGAGAAAAAAGTGAATGGAGATTAGAGATTCATGTGTTTCAATGATTGTTATTGCAGTTGCAAAGAAGCTTGACTAGGCTATTTTCCTATGTTAAAATATGGTTTGAATTATTGTTATTCTGAATGATTAAAACATTCAAATAATATATTTGGTCATTATTCTTAAAAAACATCTTTTGTTTTTATGTAAT
Source organism: Locusta migratoria (assembly GCA_026315105.1). Taxonomy (NCBI): domain Eukaryota; kingdom Metazoa; phylum Arthropoda; class Insecta; order Orthoptera; family Acrididae; genus Locusta; species Locusta migratoria. The sequence continues at coordinate 72,879,008 of CM048755.1, read as the reverse complement.
TCAAGTTCAATAACCATTCAATTTCATGATTTGGTCAGATAATCAAAAATGCTTTGTTACTGGCTGAAGTTCTGGTGACGTCACATTACACGAGGAAGATGAGGCAATCAATACATATGCTATAGCAATGTTAGCAAAAGTTACTAGATTTTCCTTATTTTTTTCTGAGTACAGTTTAGTCTTCTTGAGGTGCAAAACACATTTACAGCTTTTATGTAAGAAAGGAAAACAGGATTATGGAGGCTGATAGTGATAACCTTCCAACAATTGATACATTTATTGTATCTTTGTTTTCCAAAAACAACTGATATTTTTACATGCCAGAAATAAAAATGTGTAAACTGCATTTAAAGTAAAATATACCTAAATATAAAACTAACTGTTCTTGTTCCTGGCAAGAAATTGACTCTAAAGATACAAATTGTTGTTCACCTTAAACATGTGGAAATAAGCATTGCATCTTGATTTCAGTCTTTGTTTTTTCTACCAAATACCCTTCACTTTTGAATGAGAACTGTTATTAGAAGCCACTGTAAAAATTACATGATAAGTGCACAACTACAGGATGTCCAGTAAAGAAGTCCCTGATTTCAAAGTTAAATACCTCTATAACAAATATTGATACCCGAATGCATCAAAAGGCATTTGTATTGTGAGAGAAGCAATAATTGTCTACAGAAGTTTAAAAATAAATAAATAAATAAAGTTCCAAATAGTTCGGAAAGCTGCTGATGTGATGGTGCTATAACCACCGCTGCAACATGAAACATGGTTAATGTACTGAAGGAGGATGTTGCAGTCATGTATTCCATTGAATAATGTGTTTTTCTGCTACTGGAATACCTCAAGCTACAACACAGTCCTACATTAGTAAGGCTATGTCAGAAGGACACGGTGCAAAAACAAACTGCAAGTTCTTTGGTAAACCCCACCGGACAGGAAGAGTAGCTGATGATCTGACAGGGAATTCTGGGGGCAAACTGTACTTTATGTTGAACATTTCACCATGGTTTCAGAAATTACTTTCTAAAAATGACAGGGGAATCCATCCAAATAACTGCATCAGAGGCTAGACACCCTGTATGTAGTTACTGTTTGGATATAAATTAATTCATGTATATATGTAAATTAACTTTGCACACTAGCCACTTTCAACTTATGCATTTTTTCATGCTGCTTGGTTACAAAGACACTAATTTGAAACTTGGAAGGATAACAAATGGTGAAACAATGGGGACAACTATTTTGGTTTAGATGCTGGCAAAAAAAATTTTCTGTGATGGCTGAAGTTTTTTAGTAGCTTATCACAGAGTTACTTTGTATCACAATTGGTAGCATCATAGTTTACAAAATGTTTCTCCAGTATTCAGATCCAACCATATGGTTGATTCATTTGTTTGTTTGTTATTTTTTATTTTAATTTTTATTTATTTATTATTCTTTTTGTGGGATTGTGAAATAGAATGGAATTATTGATGAAATAAGAAATCATTTCAAACTTTTTTTAAAATAGTTGCAGTCACAAGAAAAGGCATTTTGAGATGACATATCGATGTATCTATCATATACTGCAGTAATGCATCACTGATGGACATATTGAAACTGATAATAAACATGAAATTTATACTTTCACCAGCTACTGTACATTAGAAAGTGACTCTAAATATGAACTGTTGGCATGTCATATCATGAATAGCTGTTTTTCAAATGTATCAGCTCACTAATCTGTACATAATAATACTTTATATGCCTTTGCTGTCACACAGTGTGATATTTAGTTATTATTCTGTTTGTTCATTATTATCACATAGAGTGATTACCTACATAAAATGAACCTCAAAGAAATAAATCCACAAAACGACTGTTGCCTCACTTAGATCTTCACAAGCAAGTTTCAACCACATTTTATGCATCTTATCATTGTTTCAAACATGCAAAAACAATATTTCTGGAGTTTTTATAAATGTATTTGTACTGTTCACTACTAAGCAATATTTGTAGACAATTTCCCAAAATGTGAATGCCCAAACAATAAATCATTGCTACTGAATTTTATGACAGCAGTTGCAGCATTGTATAGGTTGACATCATAGGCATCACATGAATCAAATGGTGTGTTTTAATTGGCTTTCAAATTATTTGAATTTAATTTATTTCTTAATATTTATGTAAACAGTGGAAATATCCAATTGGATTGTCTATAATTGGGGATAGATAACAACTTCCCATAAAAAGGTTCACTGAGCTGCTGACAGGCATGAGAAATAGACACATTCACACAACTTAATTTTTTGTCCATGGCCTTCATCAGAAAAAGAAACTCATACATTTACACAATCAATCGCACAACCACCATGTCCGGCCACTCCAGCACCACAAGCATCTTGATTTTGAGTGAAGTGGGGAGTAGGGAGGGAATGGATGCCATTTAAGGGTGGGGATGGCAAGTTCCGCATTGCATGATAGATTATAAAGGCTCTGATAGGCAGAAATGTGAGATGTGTCATTGAATAGAGTGAAGGAAAGGGGCAGGAGAAAATACAACGAAGGTACAGAGGAGTGTGGGGCCAGGGGGGGGGGAGATATAAAAATAATGACAAAAAAAATAGAAAAGTAATAAATTACAGAGATATTGAAAGTGGGGCCCAGTTGCAAGGTAGACATGAATTGTTGGAGGGCTACAGGATAATGAGTGGGGAAGGGAAGAATGTTAGGTATAGGGTATAAGGATGGCAAGTTATTTATTTATTATTTAATACTGAAATTTTGTGATGAGAAAGCATGTTATGAGGATATGATGGTGTAATTAAGACCATTTCCACAAAACAGTCAAATGTCCTTTTGGGGGAAGGATATCAGCCATGCTTTTCTCAAATGAATGTGAAATTTACAAAAACCATGGGAAAACTTCATTTTATTTATTTATTTTTTTTCTGTGGTTTTAGGGCACACAACTGCTGAGGTCATTAGCGCCCGAATCAAAAACTGAGATATACCGAAGGACAAAAAGCCTATATGAAAATAGCTAAAAACATAGGGTAAAATACAACAAAAGGAAGAACTAAATATCCTTTGACAAACTGGTCAAGTTGATAAAATTCAAGAGTCTAGTAGCAGCTCTTGCGTCATCAGATAAAATTTCTTCCAGTGTATTTGGTAGATTCAGTGTAACACAAACAGGAGTAAAATTTGGACAAGACAATAAAACATGGTGCACCGTTAGTGGGTGACCACAGGAACGGTGCAGGGTCACCAGTTAATGATTAGCAGTGGCTGAACTGGCAATGTCCGATACGCAACCTGGCCAAGATGACCTCGTCTCATCACCAGCGGCATGAGGGGGTCTTCCAAGCCACCGGGAGCGGTTTAATGGTTTGAAGCTTATTATTTGTAAGCAACGATTTAATGCGGCAGGAAAGAGCCCCTCAAATATCATTCGATGGGACGCAGAACATATCTGTCCGAGGTAGGAGAGTTGCAGCCTTGGTCGCCGCATCAGCAGCCTCGTTACCAGGCAAGCCTGCATGGCCAGGTACCCACAGGAGGTGAACTCGAGGGCCATCAACAGCGAACAATTGAAGGGAGCGGTTGATTCAGTGCACAACAGGATGGGCTGAATAGGGGGGTCTCAGACTCTGGATAGCGCTGAGGGAGTCAGAGCATATGACATAGGAAGGATAGCGGTGTCGGCGGATGTATAGTATAGCCTGATAGAGGGCAAAAAGCTCAGCTGTGAAATTTGAGCAGTGGTCATGAAGCCTGTACTGAAAACTGTCATCCCTGATGACACACACACATTCGACACCTTCACCGGTCTTAAAGCCATCTTTATATATGAAGACGGAATTATTGAGCCGTGCATTAAGTTCAAGAAACCTCGAGCGGTAAACAGCATCCGAAGTACTCTCCTTCCGGAGTGAGGTGAGTTCGAGGTGAACGCAAACCTGAGCCTGAAGCCAAGGTGGTACTGGCTTCTCACCTATTTGAAATGTGGAAGGGAGGGTAAAATCGAGCTACTGAAGCAAGCAACGAAAGTGGACTCCAGGAGGGAGCAGGGCAGTTGAGGACAGCCCATATTGACTTTCGAAGGGAGTCATTAAAGAATGATGGATAGGAAGGGTGGTGGGGAATCGACAGCAGACGGCACGCTTACCGTCACAGCAATATGTCGCGTCGATAGGTCAAAGGAAATTCGGCAGCTTCAGCATAGAAGCTGTCAACAGGGCTAGTGTAAAATGCTGCTATCACCAGGCGTAACCCCCAATGGTGGATCGTGTTAAGACGATGTAAAATGGACGGCCGTGCAGAAGAGTATACGAAGCTCTCGTAATCCAGGTTTGATCTGACAGTGGACTGATAAGAGGTGAAGCAAGACAGTACGATCTGCGCCCCATGATGTACCACTAAGAACACGGAGAACGTTGAGGGAAAGAGTAGAGCGGGCAGCCAAAGAATACACATGTGGAGACCAGCTGAGTTTCCTATCCAACATTACTCATAAAAAATGTCGTCATCTCCACAAATGGGAGAGCGACAGGGCTGAGATGGAGAGATGGTGGATGAAACCCTCTGTATCTCCAGAAGTTGATACAGACTGTTTTCTCATGGGAGAAACAGAAGCGTTTGCATCACTCCAGGAATAGAGACTCTCAAGGCAATGCTGAAGACGACACTCCAGGAGACACGTTTTCTGAGCACTGCAATAGATCGTGAAGTCACCTACAAACAGGAAGCCTAAAACATCAGCTGGGAGGCAATCCATAATTGGGTTGATTGCAATGGCGAAAAGTGCTACGCTCAAGATGGAGCACTGTGGCACCCCATTCTCCTGGCGAAAGCTGTCTGACAAAACAGAGCACACTCATACCCTGAAAATTCGATCTTTTTAAAAGGCACGAATAAAGAGGGGGAGACGGCCGCGAAGACCCCATGTATGCATGGTGCGGAGAATGCCTGCCCGCCAACAGGTGTCATAAGCCTTCTCCAAATCAAAGAACACAGCCACTGTCTGACGCTTTCACAGAAAGTTATTCATAACAAAGGTCGACAAGGTAAGGTGGTTATCAATAGCAGAGCGATGCCTTCGAAACCCACATTGGACATTGGTGAGGAGGTGTCGAGATTCTAGTTTCCAAACCAGCCAAGCATTAACCATGCACTCCATTACCTTACAGACACAGCTGCTCAGGGAAATGAGGCGATAACTGGAAGGAAGATGTTTGTCCTTCCCTGGTTTGGGTATGGGGACAACAATTGCTTTACGGCAAGGAGTGGGAACTTCACCTTCAGTCCAGATGTGATTATAAGTGCTAAGAAGAAAGCATTTACCTGCAGGGGAGAGGTTCTGCAACATCTGAATATGAATGGCATCATGCCCCAGGGCAGAGGACCGGGAGAGGGCAAGGGCACATTGTAGCTCCTGCGTGGTGAAGGTGGCATTGTAACTTTCATGATTGGGAGATGTAAAAGAAGGTGGTTGTGCCTCTGCCTGGTTTCGGGGGAAGAAGGCAGGGTCATAATTAGCTGAGCTTGAGACCTCAGCACAAGTTTGGCCCAAAGCATTGGAGCTATCAAAGGGTTTCACGAGAACTTCATTTGCTATGTTCAGGCCGGAGATTGTGGAATGGACCTTAGTGCCAGATAGCTGGCGTAGGTTACCCCAGATGACCAACGAAGGAGTAGATCTGTTGAAGGAACTTGTGAAAGAATTCCAGGAAGCTTTTTTGCTTTTTTTAATGACACGGCAGCATTTCGCTCGTAGTCTTTTGTAATTAGTACAATTTTCCAAAGTAGGCCGATGTTGAAACAGATGTAGAACACTGTGAGATTACCGCCCATTAGAAATACTGGTAATTAATAGCATTTGATAATCAAACAGTATGAAGTTCACTGCAAACATTGACCATGCCAATGCACTAAATGTTACACGATTTTAATCTTATTAATTATGATAGCAATGTATGTATGCAGTTGGGTGACAACATTTATAGTTAGGCCAAAGGTAGAAATTCTCCACGTTGAGATTTGCTGTGTGCTTGTAACTGATGGGAGGCCAGCGAGCAGGCCGACGTTGGTGGCTTGTTCCAGCTTAGGATTTTTCCAGGCTTCGTTTCCGGTGAGGGGAGAGAGGGACAATGGTGAGTGCCAGGTGCAGTGCAGTGCACAGCGTGAAATAAAATATTCTAATACTACTTGCATTTGAAGTAATACGATGTAGTTAGGAACCTTTAAGGCCCTCATTACAAAATAGCCTGTTGACAAATAAACAATACATTAGCTGATATAGTCACATTTGACGTAATATGTTTAATTGACAATGAAAAGTAATAAATTACCAATGAATACAAGACAGTTACACAACTAGCATGGCAATGTTTGTTTATAAAAGTAATATATTAACTATTTCTCATTTTATTTTCAATTAATCTTGTGTATTTTATCTTGAAATATTCAGTTAAATCACTTATCTGTGATATAAGAAATTTCACGATTGTGATAAATAGTACAAAGGATGTTTATACCAATATAAAAACCTAAGAAGACATTTATTTAATGTGTAGTGTAATTATTTTGATTTTAAGTAGAGTTTTAGAAATGTACTGGCTGAGCGCTGTACGTTGGAAGTCGGTTAGAACAGCTCACATGGGGAAGTTGATGACGTAGGGGAAAAAACCCGGCGGTTGAGCTTTTGGCGCGCGCGCGCGCGTGGGCAGGAAGTGACGAGTCGGGAGCGAGTGGGGTAGCTGGCCGGGCGGCGGCATGTGTATCTCCAGGTGGAGACTTTAGAGTTGTGTGTGGCAATCGCCACATGTGGTTGCTCGTCGTAGACTGCACCAAGTTGAATCGAGTGCTACTGTGTGTTTGTGAATATTTAGCTGGTGGAACAAGGTGTGCATCGCATTGAATTAAAGTGACTGTGATTTGTTAATGTAACACGTGTTGTCGCATAGGCATGAACAGAAACGGTGTTTGAGACAGGCACATGGTGTGAAAACAATTTGCGACAAATATTCATTTTGTCTGGGGGCTCACGAGCTATAATTTTATTTGATAAATGTGTCGACGTACAGACGTATCAGCCACAGGGTTCTAATATTGTGAAATAAACAACATAAAGTGAACTTTCACGTGTTTTCAAAAATAGTAGTTAGTACACCCTTTTCTCTCATGAACTTGACTTTATTATGAATTGTTTTGTTAATCATATGCAGGTAAGGAAAGCTGCGAACGTGTGATATCATCCCCTAGAAAACGAGTCAAACACTCGCAATCACAGTTCCAGTGTTTTTGCATGTTTAGGAATTTGCTTCGCAGTTGGTGGTTGAGAGTTTTAAAAATTAATCTTTCCCAATTTTAAACTCTCACCCCAACCTTCACTCCCGCAACACATCACTAGGTTCGAATAGCATTGCTACATGTTGCATTCCACCAGGGAACTGGGACCCTACGTGGAGAGGTGGAAGTAGGGGGTAAGGAATATTCAGCGGCGGTATGAAGTCCATGAGGTAGTTGACCTGACTGTCACAGCTGGGGAAATTCTGATCATGGAAAACTGCCATGGAAGAATAGAGCCTCCAGTCACCTTTGTAGATGTTCCAGCTGGTGGAACACGGAGACGTGGTATGATGCAGTAGAGAAATGATACAGGGGAAATGGTTCCTTGAATACCTATCAGACAGAAAGTGGAGTAGTACATATTGCGAGGTCCAGGTGGGAATAGGTATGCATCATGTCGGATAGAAAAGTTGGTTCACCAGTATTTAGGCAGACAAGGTTAAGGTGGTTGAAGAGGTCAGCCAAAAGAGAGCCCCTCTGGCAAGAAACTGGAGAGCCCCGTAGAGGGTGGTGGGCATTGAAGTCACCAATCAACCAAAATGGCATAGGAAGCTGAGCGGCAAGGTGCAACGGCAGACAACGACGGGGTGTAGATATTACAAAGAGAGAAGGTGACTGCAGTGATGGTGACACGGATGGCAACCGCCTGTAGGGGAGTATGCAGTGGGATGGGATGATAATAGATGTCTTCCCAAATGAGCAGCATAGCACCTCCATGGGCAGGAATACCTTCCTCAAGAGGTAAATCAAAACACACTGCGGTATATTGTGGGAAATCAATATGATCGGTTGGACGGAGCTTTGTTTCTTGTAGACCAACTATAAGTGGGCAGTGCAGTCAAAGGAGTAGTCTTAATTCATCGCAGTTGGAACAAATGCCTCTGATGTTCCATTGAAGGAGTGCCATGAAGAAAGCAAGAGAAGAAGAAAGAGGGAGAAGGCAAGAGGGGATCACCTCGATGGCAGCTGAGGGCCTGGCTGCGAGGGGGCACTGTTACTGCTAATGACGGATGGACAGTCATGCTCCATGGGTTCAGACATCTGATCTGCCTCCTTCCTGGATTGATCGGAAGGGGCAACTTCCTCCACCAGTGAAATGCTGGCAGATCAGCAAGCAGTAGAGCATCCTGGCGAGATAGAGGATGGCCGGGGCAGTTTACTGCCAGATGGCGTGACAAGAGTCATGCCGTGGCGGGGAAGGAGAACAACTTCTCTTTTTGTGTGCCTTTTTGGAGGCAGTTCGGTTTGAAGAATGAGCGGCTGATGGTTTGGAAGATGAAGTTTTAAGAAAATCTTTACCAGGGAGTATGTGCGAGCCCTACATGCCAACCCGGGGCTGGGACTTATGCATTACCCAGTCACCTTTTACGCAGTGAGTGCATGGGAGGCCTTCAGGAACATGCAGGGAGGAAAAAGGAAAGAAGGAAACAAGAAGGAAATGGAAGAGGTTGAGTTTCAAATGTCGAGGCGGAGACTAAAGGAGGAGAGGAAGGCTAGAAGAATACAGTATAGCATATGAGCATTGCAGAAATACTTATTTATGTCTGTGACAAACTTCATCTTCCTGAATCCTAGTTTGCAGTGCTACACATTTCATCAAGCTATGTTGAAAACAGTAAGGTCTGATCCTCAGCTTCCATGGATGAACATTCCATGCACAGGTCTTGTTTCGAAAAAGCTTCTTCTTTAAACAGATTGTTGTGATTATATAATAGGAAAGCAACAACTACAGAACACAAAAATAGTTTGTAACTGTCTCTCTTTTTAAAAATAAATAAATAGATAAAAAATAATAAAGAATACATTTGCTAATCATCTTGCTAAGATTATGTCACTATGTGTAATTATTGCCTTTTCAAGAATATGTATTTTTGCAATGATCTTTCCATAACTTCTGATATACACACTGTTTGCTAATAGGAATAGAAAACAAATTTATTGAGTTCATTTAATCCAAACAACATAAATATAAAAATCTTCTTCAGAGATATATGAAATAAAAACACAGTAACAAATATACCACATACCTCAAGATCTGTATACATTATAAACATTTTGTACATATTATCAATTAAATTGACATTCAGCGTGATGCAAGAATACAGTGAAATATATATATACATATACACATACACATGAGATAGACATTAACATCCAATCATTCACTGCAATCCCAAGGGTGGACTCATGTTGTTGTTCCTCAGCCAACGTTCCACTGAAATCAGAAGTTTGGTTTTTTTAATACTGATTAATAACAATGAAACAAACAAACAAAAAACTCAAACACACAATTTTCCAGTAATGTACACATTTTTTGATAATTTGAAAATTAATGCTGTCCCAGGAGACTTAAAAGACAATTAATGAAATCAAATGTTCAAATGTTTGTTAAGCTTATGTGGGGGTCATCAGTCACTAAACTTACAAACTACCTTACACTAAAGACAGCAAAAACATCCATGCCCGAGGGGGGATTCAAACCCCCCCGATGGGTAATGACCGCACGCACCACAGCGTGGCGCTCCAATACACATGGCCATTCCATCACGGCGACAATTAATGACCCCTTAACAAGATCATGCCAGATACAAACTCAGAATGGACAAGAATGAGGGGGAACAAGTGTCTTTTTCAAAGCATGCAGTACAGTTTTCACTAGAACTGACTGAGGGACATAATTAGGGTGACCAACTCTCCTCTATTTTTCTCAGAATCTATCGTATTTGAAGATATGTTTTTCATAATTTCCCAGCTCCCTTATTTTCAAGCTCAGTGGGTGGTTTTCTCCCGTGATTAACTTTTTTTAGGTATGTACAAAGATATTTTTCAAGCATTTAAATTTTGTGTGCACTGTCAAAATTCATTGACACGTTAAGGCAGCAGAGAGAATTGATTCTATACTGAAGTATCTTATGAAGTGGTAAGCTTTATATTCTTGAATTGGACCAGCAAGGTCAAAAGCTTATAAAGCAAACTACTGAATCAAATAATGTTAATTTTTAAGACTTTGGTAAACTGGTATTTTATGAGTATACCAGGAAGCAATGCTTATACTGAGAGAGTCTTTTCTCTTATGAATAATAAGTGGACATATGTAAGGAATAGAAGTAGCACAAACCTAATCAAATCTGAAATGCAAGCTGCCACAAATTTTCCTTATTCATGCAGTCAATTCTTTGAATTTGCTAAAAAAAAAAATCAAGTGAATGAGGCAAAATCTGTTGCAAAATGTGTATAAGTATTTGTGATGTGTAACTCTATAGTTATCTTTTACAAATGCTGTTTTGATTTTTGTGAAATTTCGCTGTGCTCTTAATCTCCCTTATTTTTCTTTGCCAAGGATATAAGTATCTCCCTTATTTTCATTTATAAAAGTTGGTCACCCTAGACATAATGGAAAACTTTATGAGAATAAATGGTCAAGTTTTTTACTCAATTTCTCCTGAAAGAGTTCAGTGTCCTCATGACTGTGTAAATTACGAACAGAAGGAATGTAAATATTTCTGTATCTTGCCATCTTCAAATATACAAGTAATAAATCTTTAAGAGCCTTGCACATTCTAGTAGTTAAATACCTATGATTTCTAGACAGTGTTGCTGAGACAGAGAGAAGCACTTCAATATATGTTGAAGCTTAAAACAATAGAACACATACAGTGGCAATGTTACCAAGTGATATTTCCTTACTGGGTACTTTTTTCATACAAAGTGGCATGTGTAAAGAGAAATATGAAATTACATTAAATAATCAAAATGGGGATGAAAAGTGTTCTTCCCTTTTTTTAACATAATGGAAGGGAGAAAAACTGACACAGCACTTTCAGAGAAACTGGATCCAAATGAAATGATTAATATGCAGCAGGAAAGACTTTAGCATTTGTGCCACCAGAGGTAAAAGCATGAAGAATATAGTGTCATATTCTGACTCAATAACATATCATACATACTAAACAGCAGCCTGAAGAATCAAGAAATGTTCCACGCTAGCACAGGTACAGGAGATAGTACATTTTACTAACAGTGTTCGCTCATGACAATGACGATGCTGCATGTTACACATATCACTTGCACAACCACATCTCAGAAGGTGTACTATACAACTGCACAAGGGGAGTCTGGTGCACAAATAATGCAAATGTACTATCTTTGCCCCACTATCCCATGACATTTGTTACAGCAGTGTGTTGTAATATAAGGGCTCACAATCATGATTGGTGGTGGGATGTGGGGTCATCTGGGTTAGTAGGTGTTCAGTACTAATAACCATAGTCCAATTACTTTTACATAACTTATTCATAATTCAATAAATACTTACACTTCAGAGGACAATCACGCAGAGGCCTACCGACTAATACGGTGCTGATGAACAGCAATTAGTTACAACACTTTCAGCTACCCCAGCAAAAAAGATACATTTTTATTTCTGCATGGTGAATTTTATCCATGACTGTCAACCTGCACTTGCATATTCAACAGTTACCATTATGTACAAACAGTGTTGATGGTTGAATGTTTACATACTTTTAGTTGCACACTCTTACAAGAATATGATCTGTCAAGTGGCAGAATTATTTAAGCTGCTCAATAAATTCATTTCCACACTAAAGAAATAATTTTAGGAAGGGGAAAGTGAAGGCAAGCAGTAAACCTTGAAAGAGGTGGGAATGGGGAAGGTTTTACTATCCTGTTTTTGAAGCAGCTGTATGTGGAACACACAGTAAAGGAAAACTCACAGCTACTTACTTTCCAGGCAATACTATGCAAGCACTAGCCATGAAGGGGTTACAAACAGCAAAACACAGTAACAAAATATAAGACAATTGTTGAAAAACATCAATGACAAAACCATTGTTACACAGATACACTAGAATTAAAATGTGCAAGGTAACACCTGGCTATATCTAGCATAAATATTACACAATTGCCTGGAGAGGCTATATGACTATACTGTACTATAGTAGGTTTTCATACTAATCATATGTCAAACTTGATGGAGTAACAAATTTGATGTGCTGGTAGACTGATTAAAGTAGGAAAATAGAAATCTGGCACTGTTGTGCAAGGATGCTCACTAACGTTTGTCCCTTACAACACAATTTGAAACTGGAGTAAGCACAGTCCAACAAAATAAAATACAAGTAACATCACTACACCACATACAGATAAGCTTCAAAACAGCAATCCAGCAACAACTTTAATTGACTGCAGTATTAAAATTTGTATATGAAACTACTTTCCTAATTTTCACACAAGTGAAAACATGAAATACAGTGACAAAAACACAGTGAAAATTGAAAGCTGTAATTCATAGGTAAAAAAAACCATGAAATTACATTGCTAACTTTTGCACATCACTAATTATAATTCATGATACAAAAATGAGGTTTCTGAAAGGAAGCAAAGATCCTAACAGACAGGATCTGACCTGCAGTAATGAATCCATCTGAAGAGTGTTAAAGATTTCCTTACAAAACAGAAAAAAAACACACACTGGCCAAAATTGCTAATCCTTGTTCTTCAAACGGGCAATGTGCAGGTACCAAATTAAACTACTGTATACAAATTGAAAGGAAAAAAGAACAGCAAAGATGAAGTGAATTCATGGATTGAAAACTATTCATAGGTCTAACACCTGTGATGTAGTAATAGTAGTAGTAGTAGTAGTAGTAGTATCATCATCATCAGCAGCAGCAGCAGCAGCAGTCACTAGCCATGTTTTTCATAAGAAAAAAAAAAGCAACAACTTAAAACTTTTGCTGTTGTGTACAGGAAGGTTACACCATCGGAAAGCTGCAGTGAAATCCAGTAAAACCCAAATAAGGGACCCTCAACATAAATAAATGTATTGTGAATTAATAAGTTGGACCATCCATTACTATTTAGTTACACTACTGGCAAGAGATCACAGCAATCAGGAACAGCCATAAAAATATCAAACAATACATTTTTGGAGTGATATAGTAGAATGACCATATTAGAATATTAGCAATAAAAAAAATCTAGGCAAGACAATAAGCTATACTGCAAGAATCCAACGAACAGGTGACTCTCGGTGGTAATGCCTTACAAACTACTTCCCAACTGATATTTGAGGAGTGCTTATAAATTTGGGACCCTTACAGCATAACAAATTGAGGCAACAAGTTTCATAAAAGGTTCATTTAATAACTGTAAAACCAATGTTGATCTAATCCCAGTGGCAGTTGTGACAAGAAAAGCATTTCACACCACAAAATTCTGAGGGCAAGCAGTACTTTCTCTGATATACAGTTTGTGAAACTCCCACATTGGGGATTTCAAATAGAGTATTTATTAAAGCTTACAGTCACCCTCACACACACTATGTTGTCCACAGCAAACAAAGATTGAGAGGGAGAAGATAATGGTATCAAATGTTACATCCATCACACACCAGGTATAAAGGATGTTTACATATAAACTCACCTACACAAAAGCAAAGCTCATAATTGAGCCATCATAGATAGTACAAGAGGTGCCACCACACACAAGCTCCTGGTGGTACAAAACATATGCCAAGCTACATCAGTTAATAGAATCATTGTCCACAAAATTAACCTAGACCCTTTAATCTCACAATACTCCAAACAGTTTTTATCTGTCAGAAATGTTCCTTGGAGTGTACTCTCCACTACACATTTCAGTCATGACCCCAATGAAAAATTAAATATCAGAAGTACAATTTTATTCCTTTACCTTCAAAACTGCATTAGAATTTTCAGGTAATTCTGCAGCTGGCATCTTTTTCCGTGGCTGTTGAGGATTTTTCACACCTCTTGATTCCTGCTCCTTTAGTCGCCTTTCTGCTGCCTCAGCCATCTGTCTACGTTTTGTTTCCTGGTGAAGAAGTACAGTGTCAATAGGTGAAACACAGTTTCACCAACATATAATACAGAAAGTTAAATAATTTTTGATAACAATGAATAAGTCTTGTTTCCCGTATTACACATTCACTCATTATAGCATTGTCTAGGACATTACATGCAATGTCATCTTCATACTGATTGTCCTTGTATTGAAGGATTTATTCACCACATATTTTCAGCATGAACACTCAGGCACTTTTTGAAACAACACACAAGCAGTGGCAGCTTAGTATTGTATCAATGATGGAAGGGCACATACCAGAATAGGGTGGGCAGCAAATCAAATGCTGACAGAATTAAAAATCACCCTACTTAGAAGTGGCACAGGGGGCAGTTTTTTGTAACTACTTAGATACACTCCTCACCATTGAAATTGCTACACCATGAAGATGATGTGATACAGATGTGAAATTTAATCAACAGGAAAAAGATTCTGTGATATGCAAATGATTAGCTTTTCAGAGCATTCACACAAGGTTGACTCCGGTGGTGACACCTACAACGTGCTGACATGAGGAAAGTTTCCAACCGATTTCTCATACACAATCAGCAGTTGGCCGGCGTTGCCTGGTTAAATGTTGTTGTGATGCCTTGTGTAAGGAGGAGAAATGCATACCATCACATTTCCGACTTTGATAAAGGTCGGATTGTAGCCTATCGCAATTGCGGTTTATCGTATCGCGGCAATGCTGCTCTCATTGGTCGCAATCCAATGACTGTTAGCAGAATATGGAATCGGTGGGTTCAGGAGGGCAATATGAAATGCCGTGCTGGATCCCAATGGCCTCATATCATTAGCAGTGAAGATGATAGGCATCTTATCCACATGGCTGTAACGGATAGTCCAGCCGCGTCTCGATCCCTGAATCAACAGATGGGGACGTTTGCAAGACAACAACCATCTGCACTAACAGTTCAATGACGTTTGCAGCAGCATGCACTATCAGCTGGGAGACCATTGCTTCGGTTACCCTTGACGCTGCATCACAGACAGAAGCGCCTGCGATGGTGTACGCAACGACGAAACTGGGTGCACAAATGGCAAAACGTCATTTTTTTTTTTTCTTTTTTTTTTTTCAGAAGAATCCAGGTTCTGTTTACAGCATTATGATGGTCACATCCATGTTTGGTGACATCATGGTGAACATACATTGGATACTGGCGTATCACCTGGTGTGATGGTATGGGGTGCCACTGGTTACTCGTCTCGGTCACCTCTTGTTCGCATTGACGGCACTTTGAACAGTGGCCATCACATTTCAAATGTTATGACCCGTGGCTCTACCCTTCATTCAATCTCTGTGAAACCCTACATTTCAGCAGGATAATGCACGAACGCAAGTTGAAGGTCCTGTATGGGCCTTTCTGGATATGGAAAATGTTCGACTGCTGCCCTGGCCAGCACATGCTCCAGATCTCTCACCAATTAAAAACGTCTGGTCAATGTTGGCCGAGCAACTGGCTCGTCACAATACGCTAGTCACTACCCTTGATGAACTGTGGTATCGTGTTGAAACTGCATGGGTTTCTGTACCTGTACGCGCCATCAAAACTCTGTTTGACTCAATGCCCAGGCGTATCAAGGCCATTATTATGGCCAGAGGTGGTGGTTCTGGGTACTGATTTCTCAGGATCTATGCACCCAAATTGCGTGAAAATGTAATCACATGCCAGTTCTAGTATACTACATTTGTCCAATGAATACCCCTTTATCATCTGCAATTCTTCTTGGTGTAGCAATTTTAATGGCCAGTAGTGTATAAAAGTAGCATTCCAAATGTTTGACAACAGGTGAAATCAAACCAAGATACAAAGAGAAATACACACACTATGAAAGAGAAGACATCAGACACTACAAAACAAAGACAAAATAAATGGAATATAGAAAGAGGATGGGGAAGAAGTGACAGAAGGTAGCCAACAGAAGGGTCATTTGAAGTCAAACAGACAATGGGGCCCAAAGACATTCAACATACCAAGTTCCATGAAGCTCTGCACAGTAAATGTTATGAAACAGGCACAACAGTCACAGTTACTGCATGTAGAATGTTCACATTAATTAGATGATGTGTGGCCAAAACAGACCAAGAATTATCATATGCACCTAAGTATACAGAACATTTAATATTTGGTAACAAGTTTTACATCCTTTTAAATTAAATATACTTAAGATTTGTTATTTTATTATTATTATTGACCAATTCCACATGCACAAGGGCAATTTCATTTGGGATCTGTGGAAGTTACATAAGCAAACCTGTTCTTATTTGGTAATTATTTGTGGTGTATTCTTGTTTTCTGACATGTTCTACAGCCTAGAGGATCCCCCCCCCCCCCTCCCACTATTGATCAACTGGAAGGAAAAGACAAATTTATGTTCACATGTAGACTCTTAAAATGGCTCACTCTTTATCTAGTACTTAGCACAAATATGACAGAAGAAGATAATGATAAGACAGTGGATTACATCAAGTCTTGTTGCAGAGGTGACCATGTCCATATTAACCATTCCACTGTCCAGAGTTTGGAAAGATTAGTGTAGGGTTGCCCAAAGATACAGAGAAAAGATTGGCTCAACTGGATATAATTTCAGAGCAAGACATCAGACAAGATGGAACACTGGTCAAGACATCAAACCTGCATTTGGGAGAAGCAAACTTCAATTCTGTGGGTCCATCGAGATTCAGGTATTCTGTGATGTGCCTAAATTGCTATGCACTGAGTGCCAAGCCCTTAATATTACTGTGCTTGTCAGGCTATATGAGTTTGCCATTTTTTTCAACATAAAAAACAATGTAAAATTATGGGTATGCACTCAAAGTTTTAAGGTAAACACAGTGCTATCACTATATTGTCAGGTTAATCTCTATCTTACTTCCACATTTAAGTCAGTTTGATGGAGACGGGGCTTAATGAATTCTGTTGAATTGTTTCCTGAGGAGCAAGTAGTCAAGAATTGGTTCAGGTGTAATATGCTGGAGGACCTCTGTCAACTGATAATGATACAGAAGTGGAGCCCATAGAAGCAGCACTGTCCAGATATACTGTTGCCACATGCACTCCCAATCACCATGAGACCACAGCCAGCAGGTCATGCAACATTCTCCTCTTAAAAGAGATTGAGTATAGTGATTAAACCTGATATATAGTCAATACTTTGTTGATGGAACAATATGCAATGGTCCTTTGCTGACTTTGTATTCTCTCTCTCTCTCTCTCTCTCTCTCTCTCTCTCTCTCTCTCTCTCTGTGAGTGAGTGTGTGTGTGGGGGGGGGGGGGGGAGGGGGGGGACATGGTCCATGGGGGTACAGTGGGAGGGGGACATACATACAAGTGAACACAAATGTGGGAGGGGGAACATGTTGCCAAAAATTTAGAATGTCAACTGCAACCACTGTTACAATAACAGCAATTTGTGGAACAACTGTTAAGGCTTCTGGGACAAATAGATACATATAATTATTGTGTTTGAATATACCTGTACACACCAGTGGCTCCTGCTGAACGTATTCCTGCAGTAATAAAAATCACAAGAATGTTTTCTTATTTTTCATTTGTTTTCCAGCACCACAACCTCTGGCTTCAGTTCTGCTCCCAACAGCTATACCATTAAGTGAGTAAAAGGAAGATGTGGATTCATATTCAACTACTTTGACACCAATGCAACACTTTCTAGGTGGTTGATCAACAAGTTCAAATATTTTTCTTCTCTTCACTGACTGCAGATGCTTTAGATTTATTAAATATATTTTCATGTGTATTGAACACTGTATCCTTATTCTGTACTTAAATATGTGCTCTCTTGGCATGTGTGTAGGCAGTCCCATGTTACGACAATCAATAGAACTTGCACTAGAGTGACAGTAGCCGACTTACTCTTTCTAGGTTACATAATTACATGGGCTGAACTTTAACATTGGTTTCACTAGCCACAAATACTAATCACATAAAAGTTCCTTAATTTGTGGTATTATGTTTGACCATGTCTTCAATATGCAGATATGGCATGAGACATGAAAACTGCAAGGTACGTCTTACAACTAAGTATACCACCAATCAGCAAACAAGCTACTGATAAAGCAGTTTCAACAGGAACTTGAAATTTATGAAGTGCACTATTCACCCCCTTGCCACTTAATCCTTATCAGATCTATCCAGGCAAACATAATATTTCTTTGCACATAGAGTACCACAGCCACAACAAGAGTTGTACAGAAAAGAAAGTGTGGCTGGCACCGTGTCTGCCAACCAGATGTATACAACTGCATGCAATTCCTTAATTAACTTTTCTCTATAAGATTATTTCATGCTTGAAATTAGACCCATCAAACAACACCGTTCCGTGCATCAATTTTTTCTGGTTGTTTTCTTCTTGGTGACTGACCAACATGACCACTAAAGGAGGAAACTTGCAGGTACTGTAAAAATGTGGAACAGTAACAATCAAACCAATATTTCTAAGAATTAATTATCTTCAAAAAGAAAATGCCAAGATCACAATATGATTGATTAATTTACTGATGACTGGTTTTGATAGGCTATGTCATCATCATCTGGTCGTATAAATTCTATAATGGGTCTTTTTTCTTTCTTTCTTTCTTTTTTTTTGAGGTTAAACAGAAAGTGCAACATTACACTTAGTCAAAATATAAAGTACACATGTTATATTAACAACTGGTTGTAAGAGACTGCTTGTCAGTGTGTCTTTCAAGCAACTGATAATGTAACTTGAGTATCTTAACCTCCATTAAAAAAAAAAAAAAAAAAAGAGGACATGATCACATTGTAGAATTTGTAAGACCAGATGACGATGGCATAGTCCACTGAATACCGTCGTCATTAAATTAATCAATCATACTGCAATCTTGGTGTTTCCTTTTGAATATAATTAATCTACGCCTCCAACCTGCGATGTCGGGTAATGCCATTTCTTAAGATTACCTGACATCGTCTGGTGTGGAGGCGATCAATTCATTTTATAGTTTCCAAATGATAAGCCAAGATCGCAAACTACCAATTTATTAAGTGACGACCAGTTTCGGTGCACTATGTCACCATCATCTGGTCACACACACACACACACACACACACACACACACACACATATATATATATATATATATATATATATATATATATATATAATCTGGTCATCTTGTTAAAAAATTGGATATAAAATAAGAAGTGCAACATTGCACTTAGTCACTATATAAAAAAATATTTAAGTTACAAACATGACAGCTTACAAAATATGTGCCTTTTTAGGTGATCAGCCAAGTGGTGGCATCATCTTGGCAGAACATCTCAATGAGTTTCATACTCACCATCCTCGCCAAAACAACACAACCACTCGGCTGATCACCTGAGAAGAGTTCATCACTGGAATACACCACAAAAGCCTGCAATCGCATATACATATGTGCCTTGTAGCCTAATCAAGACATAGATACAGTAATAGATGAATTAGTCAAATATTTACTTACATTATTTTCTTGGAACTTGCAATTGGACTTAATTAATGAAAGAAGCTCAATAAAAGGCTGGATGTAACTTAGTAAATATCAAGGCAAAACATAAAACAGAACAATCAAATGATCGGAGTTCACAGTGTCGTAAAATCTTGCACATTACCAAAAATTTGTGATATGATTCAACATGTTTTTATGGGTTTGATATACAGGGATTTACATGTTGCTGCACACCCTAACATTTATTTATATACGCTTTTCATTTTTGGTATCACTTTAAAAACGGCAAAGGTACAACAGGCTTATACTTAATAGTATGACTTTTTAATTTTGACAAAAAGATTAAAGCCCTCATTGAATCGTGATTTTTAGTTTAAATTCCTAGTGGCTCCAGAATACAGCATAGTTAAAATGATCAGTTATCTATTATTAACATTTTATGTGAGCAGGATTGCAGATTTTGGAAATGAAACTGTTGATGTTAGTTTACTTTGAATATTAACATTTAATGACATAAACAATAACTCTATGGATTAAACACTTTTGTAACAATGTACAATAAGGATTATATGTTGCTCGCACCTTCAGATATTATGTCAACAACTGGTTAGTGATTAAACACATTCATAATAAATTTAAATTCCTATACGCCCTACCTCTAAAAAGATAAAAAGCTGCTGAACCCACTGATAGCAGACATTGCCTTTGACCCATGACATAACATCGTCATGTGTGATGACATCACTCACACAGGCAGAGATGCAACAAAGTACTGATAATGTTTCAGTCCAAGATCTTTTTATTTATTTTTCCCTTTTTTTCAGTTATGTTGATTGTGACAACAGAGTGAACTGCAGCCTAGGCCAAGACCTAGCTGATGTAGGAAGGTGACAATTTGATTGAGGGTTGAGGAAACTAATGAATTTGATTAGTCTTGTATTGCAAGTATTTTACACATTCTGGATTTTGGTAAGTGGTTTACATTCACCATTTTGATAATACAATGACTCGAAGCAGCCACACACTGTGTGTGTGTGTGTGTGTGAGAGAGAGAGAGAGAGAGAGAGAGAGAGAGAGAGAGAGAGAGAGAGAGAGAGAGAGAGAGAGAGAGAGTTTAAACAACTGGTATGTACAGATTTTAATAAGTATAATAATCATACACTTGTGGCAAAAATATTTTCTTGGGAAATCGTAATTGGAAGCAGACACGTGGAAAATATAAATATTCTACAAAATTCTCTCATCACATTCAAAGATGAAAATAACATATTAACAACTTTGCAACAAATTGTGAAATCATGAGAACTGTGCTACTATTAAGTATATTACATAGAAAAATTTTAGATTTCAAATAAATATGATATATGGCCATATAACAATATGGGACATGAAAAGCAACAAGAGTGGCACAGTTCAAATGACAAATACCTGGCTAGCTATTAGAACTCATAAATGTGTTACAATAAATTAAATACTGTATAGTACCCTAACTTCACACCACAATAAACAGAGGAAATATTAAAAATAAAAATCATTTTAAATTATAATACTAACTGTTCCAATATTATATTAAGGTTTATGGCACTGTTGCCACAGACCCATCAATTTGTAGATTCATGCAAACAATCTTGAGGCTAGTAAAGATTCCATTCCATTGTGCCCTTCTAGTTCAGCAATTGGTTGTGAATATTTCTTGAAAGAAATTAGCCCACAGTTGCCCAAATTTAATAAATAATTAAAATAAAATGTTTCACTCTTGTGGGGCATCATCAACTTATGTAAAAATATGAGGTCAGACCTTCCTCCGTCATGTGCCACAAAAAGGGCATTGAAATGAAATAATGATAAAACATCCAACTGTCAAACATAAAAATGTAAGTACCTTATGTAATTATGGAAGTCTATCTGGCATGCATAGCACAGATCCATACTTACAGCCATGTGGTATACATGGCAACACCGGTCCTCCTAGGGCATCAACAATACTGTGGTATGTTTTGTGTAACTGTGGACTACTGTCTTTGAAGAACTATGAAGCTTCTCTTTCTCTCAAAAAACTGAGCACTACTCCTTTATGATGTCTTAACTATTTGGTACAAAATACTCGTGAATGCATGCAGACTGTCAGACAATCAAAATCTATGACATAATACACAGTTTGGCAAGTATAAACTCTGCAACCACAATTCCTGTACTTTTTGCTAAACCATGGTGATTAAAACTTCTTGCACAGAAAAAACTGAAATTGGCAAGGTGTGGATCATTACAGATTGATTTAAACTGTGCTGCACTACACAAAGCACTGCACCACTGTATTAACAGATATGAGTGAATTTTAGCTTCCCATGCTTTCAGTGAATGATGGAAGCAGTCAAAAGATGGGTAAATTGAGGCTGCTTGTTCATGGGACACTTTCTCAGATGACATCTTGTGAGCAATGCATGAAGGGCAACAGGCATTTGACACGGCACCACACTGCAGACTTCTAAGAAAGGTACGAGCCTATGGAATAGGTTCACATGTGTGCGTGTGGCTCGAAGACTTCTTAAATAACACAACTCAGTACATTGTCCCCATTGAGGAGTGTTCATCAGAGAAACGGGTATCATCTTGAGTGTCCTAGAGAAGTGTGATAGAACCTTTAGGACTGATAGAGATAAGGTGACTAAGGCAAAATTTCTGAGGAATGGCAGTTTAGAAATATTAAAAAAATATAAGGTGATGCAGTTCAGTAGGAAGAACAATGCTGTAATGTTCAAACACAGTGTAAGTAGTATACTGCTTGATGTAGATTATATATCTAAGCATAACATTGCGGAGTGATGTGAAATGAAATGAGCACATAAAGACAATAATGAGGAAGGCAGATGACTAAGTTTGGGTTATTGGGAGAATTTTGGGAAGATGTGGCTCATCTGTAAAGCAGACAAAATATAAAACACTTGCAAACCCATCTTGAGTACTGCTCAAGTGTTTGGGAAGACATATAAGAAATTCGAGGTTACTGTGCTTTTGGAAATCAAATGGGATCACTGCAGGGAAGGTGCCAATTTTTCAAGAAGCACTACTGCGTAATGATGATTCAAAATGGTCTGCTGCAGCTGTGTTACAACTTTATTAAAAAAGGACAACCAGTTTTGTGACCTGTAGTCACATCGACTGATGACCCCGTAGTTAAGTCCCATAAGCTCTACAAACTCTCTATTTTAGTCACATAATCATGTTAGAGACCTGAATAAAAATAAACCACAAAACTACACAATGTGAATCAAACTTAACTACATAGACAGAAAGTGGCTGAAATATAGGTATTACATACCTGAAAATTAACTATGATCCTAATAAGGGACACCCTTGACCTCGAATGTTCAGAACTGCACAAAACCATGCTTAGACTAATAAGCAGTCGTAAACAAAACAGTTGTGTGCATTATTTCCAAGCAAAATGCCGCACTTGACTGCTAGTGCCACTAGATGGTGGCGTAGTGTAGCTCCACTAACCAGTGCTCTAGTTGCATGAGTGGTATAGCTGCAGTATTTGTCTCTGAGTGTTTGCAAGCAAGCAAGTTGCAACATACTGAATATAGAAATGACATTGTGGCCTAGGATATTGAGTTTACAGACATATTACATAACATAATAATTCTGAAATAAAATGACAATGACACAAAAATACATGACATTATGCTGGATAGATATTCGGAATTTGAAGGACAAGGAAGAACCTGAACCTGAAGGTGGCTCTTCAAGAAGTAAACATCAGTCATCTCCAGAGCAACAGGAATAGTCCAGTCACAGTGAGTGTGAACCCTCAGCACCCAAAAAGATGAGGTCAAGTGTATTAAAAGATATTGGTGACAGCAACTAGAGGACATTTATGAGGACTATTACAATCGTGGCTTCAATTGCTATGGAAAACTAATGAAGTGTTATAAGAGTATGTAATATTGCAATTTGATGGTGCAAGGAAGACTGGATAACTACTGACATCTGCAGATGTGGGCATTAGAAGGGGCTAAAATAGTTGGCTTGGTTAATTTCAAAGTGTCCATTTCCTTTATCAACCATCTCAATGCTGAATATGGCATTTCATCCAGGTATATTACTACATTTGTCACACATAAGGACATAGAAGATGATAACATTATATGTCAGAAGCACAACAGTTTGTGGAGGAAGTGAATATGTTATATCAGAGGAGGGTGTGGAGAAAGGTAATGTCTGAAACAGTGACCAGAGTCAATTCCAGTATGAAATATCTTCAGCATCAACACTGTCCTACAGAGAAGAGAAAACTACAGGTAGTTTATTGCTGTCAGCTACACAATTGATGTGGCTTTATCAAATGGCAGGCAGACTAGCAAACAAGTTGCACATCTGCTTTCAAGAGACACAAGGCACCTACGTTCAAAATGTTTTAAACAAACTTTAAACAACCTGTCTAAGAAACATTCATGTGGAGGCAAGAAAAAGTGGGAAAATGGCTAAAGAACACATGCAACATTTTCTAACTTCGGGCCTTCGTGAACATGTAACAATTGAAAAGAGCTTATTGTTGTATGATTCCTGGGCGGGTCATACAGATCATACCCTTCTATGTGGAAGTTTTCCAAATGAAGACGTTATGCTGAAGATCTTGCCACGGTAAACAACAAAACATTGCCACCCCCTTGATGTTTACTTCTTTTGACAATATAAACTCTGTATTAGAAGGATCACTGACTTTGTAAGAACACAAGGTGCCAAACCACAAGTGAAGGTACATGATCATCATTTCATCATGAAACTTCACTCTGTGATTTTCAATCAATTTGCTGCACCTACGTATGAGCCTATGTTGCAATATGCTTGGCGAAAGCCAGGGTATGACACTGACATACCAACATCATCATTTGAAAATGTAATTAGTGTGTCTTTTGATATTGGACAGCGTGAATGTGAAAGTGATTTGGAATGTGATAACGTGGCTTTAGTGAGGTGAGCACATTGTTCTTTCCCACTTTGTTTTAACCGCTTCATCCAAATCCCGCATCTGCACTTTGAGATGTGTGGTACTGCTGTATATCTGTGTTTTGCACCATTATAAGTACTTTAAGCAGAGTGTTTTTGGTGCTGAAAATATACACAAATAAAAAAAAATCATACAGAAATTGGTACAGCAAGATTACAAAATGAAATTTTGTAAAAACTCTAAAACCAGGCACTATGAAAAGCCAAACAGCAAACACTGGAATTATTAAAAAGCTGAAACCATTCAGTAATGAACAACAACATTCATTAAAAAACAAAGTGAGGCAAAGGCCTTGTGAAACCAGTGTGTGGGCTGGGATATACATTAAGCTAGTCAAAATTAGCCACAATAGATTTGTGCTTCAATTCGATCTGGGTGTTGAGTGTATTAGATGACTGCTTTAAAACACAGTATATTCAAACTTCCAAGATATTACGGACATTTCCTTTCTGTTCCCTACACGGCACTGAAAGGCTGGGCATAATGCTAGTAACTGAGTGACCCACTGGAAAAAAAAAACTTGTTACCTAGGGCTGAACTAGAGCCAGGTAGGTATAGGGGTTCCTTTGATCTGACCTCCAATGTTCTACCTGTGTAGCCAATATAATTGTACAGGAAATTATTAAATGTGATTTTGTAAATGCCTGGAGACTTAAAAGGATTATCTTTCATTTTTTTCTTTCCCTATATCTGACTCGGCCTGATATTCCTAGTAATAAAATAAGCTAGGACAGTACAACTTGTAGAAAGATGTTTGCCTACTTTAAATACTACCATAGCATAGAACTCTGTGATAAAAACTTTCTTAGAGGTGATTTTATGAAAGTAAAAATTGAGTAAATATTTAGGGCCAGATCTTGAAGCTGACTGCAGAACAATTCTGCAGCCGCCAACTTACATGTCACATAAAGACCATGAAGGGAAGATTAGAGAAATTAGGGCTCATACAGAGACATACATGCATTCGTTTTTCCTTCACTCTGATGATCGAACATAAAAGCAAATAATTAGTAATGATACAAGGTACCCTCAGCCAAGCACCTTATGGTGGATTGCAGAGAATGTATGTAGATGATTCTATTTGCCATGAAGATCACATGAATTATTCAACGGAGGAGCATCCAAGACTCCAACACTTCCAAAGCTACATACCACCCTTGTGACAGAGACCCTGGTTCAAGATAATCTCATGCTTATTATGAGTTATGAAAAAGTTAGCATTCTGCTATTAATCTGAGGCCAGAAGTTATCAATTGAACTTCAAGGTATAACAACCTGCCACAGGAATTTTCTTAAGGAATTTGTATGTATAAATTTTGATGATATTTAGCTTAGTGAAACAGTGATGAATGTGGGACAATTTAAGAAAGATAGCCAGATTATACAGGACTATGGCAGCTCCAATTGGCATAAGGAAGAAAACGTGTAGCAAAGATGGAACTAGAGAATATTTCATTCTTAACTGTGTCTTTTTATTCAGTTCAAATAAAACATCCTAAAACCATGAAGGCACAAGCCACAACACTATTCTTTAATGGTCTGATGACACCGAGTTCAAACAATTAGCAAAAAACTCTATAAATGTTGTGGATGAGGTTCCATATCACTGTTATACAAGATGACAGACTCACAAAGACAAGAAGGGAATAATGTATTGTTTGCTGACTAAAGAAACTCAACATACCGGTTGAAATAGCTTGAAAAGTACAGAATTTGCAGAAATATTTTCAGTACAGAAGCCAAAGTATCCATTTGACCTTGTGGATGAAATGAGAAAATAATACAAACAAAGTACTCAGACTGCCTCCTACCATTACCATTAAAAGGCAACAAAAACTTATTTGGGCCCAGTAAAACAACAGTCTATATCTACAGGGAATAAGAAATTTATGTTGGACACCTTTGAAGGAGGAAATTGAGAAAGTAACACCAGAAGACTGGCAAAAATGAGTGAAACCTGACTAGTTTACAGTGTATTTTAATGAATCTCTTACTACTTTTAAATCTTGTATTTGTGGATTTGCTCCAACCAAATAATCTTTACTGTTGCAAGACCACATACTGTCGGTCACCTACATTGACCTCATTATGATAAGTTAGACCATGTTTTAATTATATTTCACTATGTATAAACACCAAGGAGTTATTTCTCCAAGTGTAATAGTTTCAAAAATATGCAGTGACAATGAAACTTTCAGGGTGTGAAAATTGCTCCTGTTTCAACAAACACTAACTCCACCCCTGATTAAAACTAAGAAAAGTTTTTGATGTACTGCAAGCGCAATACTACATGTTAATTTCAGAATTTTTATAGTATTATTGTAGGTTACTAAGTCTTTATATTTCATACCTATTATGATGCCAAGGATTTACAGATCTGCATCAATATGCTGTCTTAGAAAGCTTTATATATGAAATGAAATTAAATAAGCTAGACAGCACCTCCCAGCTTCAGCAACAACTACATAGCCAGTAAGACATTACCCAGAGTCCCCGTGCTCCAACCATGACAGGCACATACTGTTTGGCAAATAGTGTGATCCATGCATGGTGAGGGACTACCACCATGCAGGTACTTTATCCTCTCCATCCCCCCTTCACAGCAGAAGGATATTATGATTACCACATTGGATTTTGAGTGTTCTAATATGACAGAATGAAAGGGTGCTCTAAAAAAGTAATGGCACAAAGTTGGAACATAAACTGAAGTGAATGATCTCCCTGCAAGATCCCAGTTCTGCACAATTTGGTTGGCAAGTTGTGGGTCAAAGTAGACAATGGGGACGACCAGAAGGTATGTAGCATTGCAGCCACTGGGGGCCTGTGGGGCCAAGCATGTGCTCACAAGAGAGTTGTGGACACCCCGGGGAGGGAAAGGAGGGGATTATAACAAGACTTAGTTATCTTCACTACAGATTAACTTCATTCACAAACTTTATTAACAGGAAAATATTAATTTATTTCCATTTCTCTGGGGAAAAGAGAGAACCCCAGGGTTAGATACATGGTCAGTTCTGGAATTCTACAACAAAATTCAATGATTTATGTATGTTTTACCATGGTTAAGATACACAACAACGCTGTATGCCTTACAGACTATCTACAACCAATTCAGTGAGCAAGTTCTAAGACATGGTAATTTCAGTAAATCACTTCAGTAATTAAATAAATTTTCAAGTTAATGAAGGAAGTAAATAACATTTTCCTTTTCCTCCCACATCAGATACCATGCAAACTAACAACTAATAGCCACTAAGCAACAGGCATATGTTACTTTAGTGAGCCAGTTTGCACACTGCACTTTCACTTCACAAAATGTTATCATGCACATAATTAACAGAAATCCTAAGCAAATCATTAATTTTCAATGTGCTCTCATTTTTATGACTGATGGCAACTACCTCAATATCACACTGCAAAAACAAAGGTAGCGAGTTTGATCTTCTTCAGTGGGCAGCAAGAATTAAATTCTACCATTGCAAGTATAAAAAAGGGGTTACTACAGGTCTCCAGAAATACAAACTCACCAGCAAACAAAATTTTCAATAATTCTTCAAAGACAGAGTCTATGTTGCAGGATACACTCTGTAACAAGCAGTGAGTAAAAACAAGACTACAATTAGTACCATAGTTTAAAGACAATCCAACACTAAGACAGAAATCCTCCTGTTTTCCAAGTCTTCCAAACCACACCCATAAGGGTACTATTGCTTACTGTAAAACTTCAGTCAATGACTACCTGTTCATCAATTTACACTTAACATCAATAACTTCAAAGAAAGGAAATGAAGTGAGATAATATATCTAAAAGCACAAAGGCAGAGTAGGAACACATCAGTTGCGTAATAAAAGACAATTTAATTTATATGCAATGTGAAGCAAACTTTATGATAAATAGTATGTTTCCTACAGTGTCTTTGTTAATTTAAAGGAAGTGACTTGTGTCCTACATATTTTAACATAACACTTGCTACAAAAATAGCAAGAAAAAATGATAAGTTTACAACTTCTATCTACTGGCAGTTATCTCGGCATCTGAGTATTTCTGAAAATTGTAGTACAACATGTTGCCTCTCACCCTTGACATTATCAAGGTGGCAATAGCAATAATTAAAGCTTTTAAAGCTTAATCATTATGGTGACAAAGACATGACACAAACAACATTAAATATTTTTCATTACAAAATTTACATGAAGTGGATGAGAATGGTGTTGTGGTAATTAGAGGCTTTTTGGCATTGTTAAACTAAACAGATGACAGTCCTAAAAATGAAAACACATTGAAACAAATACTAATGTAAAAACAACCAAACACCTTATCAATCAAGTAAACCACACAAAAAACTGTAAAAGTGTTATCAGAAATGTCACTTGACCTATATACCTCAAGCAAAGTCCTTGATACCTACAACCCACACAACTTGAGAACTAGGTATTGATAATTTCAGATGTAGCTAAAACAAATCACAACTAACAGCAAAGACACTAGTTCAAACAAACTTGGTGTGACACACACACACACACACACACACTCACACTCACACACACACACACACACACACACACACACACACACACACACACACACACACACACACACAAACAATAAATAAATAATCAGAATAGCACCACCCAAAACAACCACCTCCACATCCACCTTCTCAACAGCAGACCTTTCAATTTCTACAACTATCTCCAGCAGTCTCTGAAATGACTTAACCTTCCAACAAAATTAACACCAATCTAAAGCACACATATCACTGACAGCCACTTCTAGGTAACAAAACCAAATATATGGATAATGAAACCATTAATAGGAACATGTCCTACATAACCAAATCCTCAAACCAGGAACCCCTCCCAATGGACCTTCAAATATCATAATGGTAGCACAACAAATATGTAGTCCTGGATCAATGTCCCTGTATGCTTGATGCCTCATTAACTCCACCACGAGATGATAATTGGAGAATTCCAGTTGCAATCATTTCATCACCCACAGCAGAAACTGATAAACAACTGGTAAATTTAGTCACAAGTTCCATCCCTAACACCAAATGACAAACAATGACTAACTAGCAACTCCAAACCCAAAAAACAAATCAGCAGCCAATAACTAACACATTAAAATAATTTAAAGCAAAACTCAACAGTTGCAAATATTTTCTGTACAATAACACATTTCAATCCATTAGATCATCATCAGATTCAAATAAAAATAAAATCTAAATATGTCCTGCTAGTACATGTTTTTACAATAAGTTGACTTCACAACTAATAAAATTTACACTTAGTAGAATTATACATAAATGAAGGGGTTTCCTTAGTAATCGTGTTTACAACCTGTCTCAGCTGCATCATGGCATATGGGATGGAGGGAGAGAGTGGTAAAGGTGGTATGGATTTTAAGGAAATAGTGTCTATCAAGTTTCAATTCCTGTTGAAATTTAAGTGTTTTGTGTCTCTCTTAAATATGTAAATGATGGACAGCAATCACTCAGATATATTTCTTTTTTAATTTTAAATAAATATAGGGCCTGATCATTACAATGTTAAAAATGCAGACCGATGATAGTACCAAACTGCAGAAAGCATAAAATGCTAATTTATAAAAATGAAAATGAGATAATTAAACTTGCATTATGTCTTAAAACACTGAAGGTGGAAAACAATTAAGTATGAAATTTTAAGGCTAAACTCTCAAAGTCTAGATGCAAAATTATACAATATTATCATTAAAAAATTGTTGAACTGTGGATATAAAATATTAAATTACATATAGACAGTATAACATGGAAGTTAGTTGCTTCTACTCCTGCCCTATGGCATTGTGGGATGGGCAGTGTTTGCTTTATGTATTGAAGCCAGTATACACACTTCTCAGCTGCTAAAATGACAGTAAGATGAAGCGCTGCCACTGTCATCAATGAGGGTAGCCACTCCTTACAAACACACTGCAACAAGATGGATGGTCAGAAGAGACCTCCAAAGGTTCTAAAAGATTCATGGTTAATAAAATTGATCTGCTAATTTGTTCGCAGGTTCTTGTGAATTGTGTCTCTCTTCCAACCACCCACCTTGGTGCAGTGCACTCAGAATAACTGGCAGTGCTAGCACTTCAGCGTGACTATCAAAAAAGGTGATGAGCATTGATCTGATGTGTGATTTTTCGGCTCTGGCCTTTTTCAGATGAGATATCGAGAAAGACCATTCCATGCTTTGCCATTTCGTTTCAGGGTCATACCAGAGACATCAGCTTTCATCCTAAGTGACAATACGGTTCAATAATTTGGGTGTTGCATCTGCAGTTTCGAAAAAATCCTGTGAAGTCTCTAACTGTGCCTGCTTCTGATTGTCAGTCAAGTGATGTGACACAAGACAACACATTTCTCTCTTCCCTAACTTTTGGGTAAGGATTTGTCACTCAGATTCATAGTTAATCTGTCGTTAACCTGCTATCATGTGCTCAGTTAATTTTTCATCACTGGTGGTGATCGCTGGTCATCCGCTATGGGGATCCTAAAACAAAACAAAAATACAACAAACAAAAAAAAAGTTTCCCAGCCGCTGTGAAAACAGGCAAACCACTTATACACATACTTCATGGACAGTGCCTGAGCCCATAAACACGTTTCTTTAGAGGTCTTGCCAATTTTAAAACAAAGCTTTAAATTGATCCTTTGTTAATTCATTGGCGTGTTCTCAGTTCAGAACCAACATACTAAACAAGCAATTCATCCAACAGGTCTAACACGGTACATACACTATGTTCAACTGAACTGTGGTGAGGACAGCTTGTCAGCATCAGCCACTAAGCAAGTGCAGCGTTGTGATTCACCTGTGTTACCCAACCGACACTTCCGACTTCATTCACTGAACTTTATTGACAAAGGTTGTATTTTAATATTTTACCTCCAATTTTCAACATTTATAATGAGAATTTTACACAATTTCATGTTTATACTTTACATTTATAATTTTAAACTACATGCAAGTTTTAGTTATCTCATTTCCATTTCTTAACTTAGCATTTTACGTTTTCTGCAGTTTGACACATTCATTGGTCTGCACTTTTAATGGCGCAATTAAAAGAAGTTTACATATAATTGATTTTTTGCAAGATCAGTATAAGGCGCTACTTTCTTGAAATTCATGACATACCCATCACTCCCTCCACCTCTCCAAATCACTCTTGCAGCATTTCACCCCTTTACCCTCCTCCACCCTTTGTCCCAATAAAAGTCGGCATCACGGTCAGCTGCATACTGTACTTACATACATTTGTGCAGCAATGTTGGCAGCAGTCGGACGTATGGCATGCCAGGATGAAGCTGTGCAAGTCAATTGTTTGTTTATGATGAAAAATATTATGAAATATTACATTTGCACCATACAGCAATTTCCATTGCAAATTATCAATATTTCAAGTCATTAGTATTTTATAATTAAATCATGCGACTCGGTAAGTGGATGCCCAAAAGCAAATGGATCAGTTTGTATTGTAAAAAGTAATCACACATTCTAAGCAAAAGAGAAATCTCCATTACAAATGATTAATATTTCAAATTATTAGTTTCTTTTAATTACATCACGGGGCTCAGTAGGTGGATGGCTGAATAAAAACAGATCAAGTTGTATTGTAAGAAGTAATGACACCTTGAAAAATGTTGCTGTGCAATATCACTTCACTCAACTCCATCCATTAACTCGTGTGGCCTCCCATAATGACATTAAAGTATAACAATCTTGATAAAAAGGAACCAGACAGTTGCTTTAAAAATGGTGGTATAAATTCATTCCATCATTTCTCACCTGTCATTGGTTAAATCAAAGTGGCCATTGGCTATGAGAAATGTGTTGCACTGACAACCTGTTTATTGTCTCATAACAGTACAGAAGTGTCACTGATGCTCCCCCTGACCATGATGTTGACTTCAGTCCTCTGATCTCTCTCCACTTCCTCCCCCACCCCCTACTGCCACAGTTGAGGCTCACTGTTTGTTGATATCTCGTAACAGAGTCAAATGTTTGTAAACTTATTGGACCAAACTGCTATGGTCATCAGTCCCTAGACTTACTACTTAAACTAACTTACACTGAAGACCCCCCCCCCACACACACACACGTGCGCATGCACCTGAGAGAAGACTTGAACCTCTGGCAGGAACAGCCAGTAGCATGATGCCTTAGACCATGTGGCCATTCCGTGCAGCCCATAACACAGTCAAGACAGGTTGTGGACGCAACTACTAGGTAAACCTCAACATTTATGTACAATTCTAATAAATATAAATTTTATTTGGTATAAAATCTACTTCTTGTAAAAACCTGAGGTAGTAAATATTTGGTTTTTATTTTGTTTTAGATCTGAAAATGATCCAATAGATCAAAACATGTTATTAAACAGAAAATATTTGTAACTGCTGAGAGACAATAAATAAGAATTGTTTTAATTAATACAGTACCTTCTCCCACAACTCCATGGACCTCAAACATAACACAAAAATGCCACCGAGCAATGGAATAGAGCAATGAGTCACATCACATTCTCTGCAGGCCTCCTTGGCAAACCAAACAGTTTCACACACTCTGAGACCCAGCATAATGTCACCTGATTCTCTTGCCATTGAAAGACGTACAGTTGGTAATGTAGATCATGTATCAGTTGCATCAACTTCTCTGTTGGGTATCAGACCAGATGACTAACTCTTTGCCCTGAACATGCCACATCTACTCATGTTCCTTCAGGAGCATGTGGAGCTCTGCTGAAATAATGTTATAGTCACTGGGTAGATGAATCCTAATAAAATCCCCAGGAACAATACATAATACACAATAGAGTTCCCTTCTACAGAGCCATGACAGTAAACCACTGTAAAACCATTATGTGTATCTAAAATGGTAAAAATAAGAGACTGAAATATAAAAGCTGAGGTGAAATCTTTTTAAAATTTACCGAGTCTAAAGTCTGGGCCTCTGAAAGATTCAAGGTTGAAATCTGCTCCCGCTTTTGTGTAAAACATTAAAATCAGCCACATAATATCCAAGAGTCAATTCTTCATGCCAATCCCGTAAGGCCTTGTCACTCATTGACCATCAGAATTAGAATCAGAATTTTATTGTCTCATAACATACAAGTTACATCATTGATTTAGTGTACAGGAGACTCGTCAGTTTAAAATAATAATATATACATACAATGTAGTTATAAAATCACAGTACATACTTATATGTTTTTATCCTGCTCACATACTCAGATCATCATTTAAGAAGTCATCAATTGAATAATAGCATTTTCGTACCAGAGTGCTGTATAATTTTCTTTTCATTGTTTCAGTTTCAACCTTTCGAAAATGTGTGTTTTTTAATTTATTACATATTTTCATTCCCATATATTGTAGAGCCTGGGCATATAGATTTAGTCTGTGCGTAGGTAGCATGAAACTGTCTTTGTTCCTTGTTTCATAACTGTGCTGGAAGTTATTATGAAGAAATAGTTCTGGATTATTATTTATGAATAGAATTATTTCGAATAAGTACAATAAGGGAACACTCAGTATATTTAGATTTCTTAATAATGGCCGACAGGATTCTCTTGGCTTTGCACCACACATGTTTCTTATAATTTTTTTCTGCAGTGTTAATATTCTTATCATATATGATGCCATATCTCACAATTGACTCAAAATAAGCTACGCTACACTATTTTTCTTGTGTCTAAACTAGTTACATTGGCTAGGATGGACATAGCAAATGCAAGGCTGTTTAATTTGGTTTTTAGGTAGTCTATGCGTGAGGACCAGGATAGATTGTTGTCCAGTTTCATTCCCAAGAATTTAACATGATCTGCTTCATGTAGTTCCTGACTATTGTGCTTGATCTGTATATCATTTAATTTAGACTGTTTTGTCTTAAACTGCATTACCTGAGTTTTTTTCTTTTTTTTATTTAATTTTAGACCATTTAGATGGAACCAGACATCTAGGTTTTCTAGGGTCTTTAAGACATTATCAGGAATTATGTCTGCTTTTTTGTTTTCAATCAGTACTGACGTGTCATCAGCAAATAGAACTAAATGATAATTTATATTTATGGGTAAGTCATTAATATAGAAAAGAAAAAGGATTGGGCCTAGAATTGAGACTTGTGGTACCCCCTGTGGGATAGTTCTCCACTTAGAGGAGTATTTTCCTTTGCTCGATGTTATGACAACCCTTTGTTTCCTCTCTGTTAGATATGACATTCACCACTATAGGGCAGTACCCATAATTCCATATTTTTCCATTTTATATAATAATAGGGAGTGGTTCACACTGTCAAATGCTTTGGACAGATCACAGAATATTCCTGCTGCTTTTTGTGATTTGTCTAAGGTGGAAGTAACTTTGTTGACAAATTCATTGATAGCATAGATTGTACTTTTCCCTTTTTGGAAGCCAAATTGCTGTTTTGATATTATATTAAATTTGTGACAGAAATTTTGAATTTGAACTGCAACAATCATTTCAAATATTTTGGAAAACACGGGAAGGAGTGAAATTGGACAGTAATTTCCCATATCTTCTTTAGAGCCTTTTTTAAACAATGGTTTCACTTCCGTGTATTTTAGGGAGTCTGGAAAGTAGCCTTCTTTAAGTGATTGATTATTTTACACAGAGGATATGCTATTATATTTGAAGCTGCTTTAATGACCTTTGAAGGTATTTCATCCCATCCCACTGAACTTTTTTTCTTTTTTTTTTTTTTTTAGGTTTAATATAGTTTTTTCTACATCTTCTACTGTTACTGCGTCGAATTTAATTAAACACTCATTTTTGCTCAGACTAGAGCCAAATAGATGTACATTATCTTGATATGAGGGAACATTAACAGATTTTGCTACTGTTATGAAAAATTCATTAAACGTTTCTGATATCTGAGCAGGTTTTACAATTATTTTGTCTTGTATTTTTAGTTTAGAAATTTCTTGGTTGCTCGGTTTGATTCCAAGTTCAGATTTGACAACTGTCCACACTGCCTTAGATTTATTTTTGTGCTTTCTGATGAATTTAGTATTTGCCATTTTCTTTGCTGCTTTTACCACCTTCCTAAACATTTTTTTATAAGATTTGACATATTCAATGAATTCGGGACTCTTATTGGATTTCAGCTCGGCATGTAGTTCCCTCTTTCTTTTACTAGATATTTTTATGCCAGTAGTTATCCACTTAAGCTTACTTGTTGTCTTTCTTTGGCAGACCGTGTGTGGAAATGTTTCATTGAAAACATGCAAAAAACTATTCAAGAACCTATCAAAATTTTCTGAACATGAACCTTCATGCTGCAATGACCAATCTATATCATTTAATCTACAACAGAATAAGTTTATGTTGTCTGGATTAAATTGTCTTTTCAGGAAACATTTCCTCCCATTTTCTTTGTTTGTTTTTAATAATTCCATAAGCAGAGCATAGTGATCAGAGATGCCTAGGTTTAAAGTGAATTTGGCATTCTCATTTAATGTATAATTTGTTAATATGTTGTCTATGCAAGTTGCTGATTTATCACTTACCCTGATGAATTCAGTGAAATTTAATCTAAAGCCATATTGTTGAATTAAGTCATTAAACTTCGTTGAAATGCTTGTTTCACTTGCTGTATCTATATTGAAATCAGCAGCAATTATAATTACAATAATACCTTTCCATCTGAGACCAAACAATGGTATGGTATGCAGGTATGTATAGTGTCTACAGCATTTATATGTCTAGCACACTGTGAGTAGTCTGCCTCCTCAGTCACAGGCATAGTTCCTTCACATAGGTGCCGAATCACTGCACATTCTGCTGAAGAATGGACACCATCTTAACAGTGAGGTTTCCAAGGGTTTATTTTTCCACCATGGCCAGGAAACTGCACAGCATCTATTAATTGGTTTATTGTCATTTGGTATCTCCCACTCTTGATACCATATTCTATCATATACACCAACAATTTCATGTTGTATAAGTTATTCTTTATGCAGGACCCTGCTCAGTAATACTGAATGGACAGGGATTCCTTATTCCTCCCATTTTCTTTCCTTTTTTGTCTCTCTAGTTTTAACTGATTTGTATACTCTGTCTTAAGTTGTTTCACAGTTTACATAGCTAACTGTGTGTATGTGTTGCAAACATAACAGTGACTTTCATATCACCTTTTAAGGTATCTTTATATCTGATATGACTTATTAATTATTTTTTCACAACTTTTGATCTTTACACTAAATTGAGCTTTATTCTATTCTTTATTATAAGTAATAGTAATTTACAGTAAGAAAGTAGATTAGATTACACTAATACTTGTTCCATAGATCATGAATACGACATTTCGTAATGATGTGGAATGTGTCAGGTTAATGAAGGGTGTCTGTAAAAGGTGTTACATTACACAAAATATTACATGACAATTTATTCTGGTAAAATTAGGCTATTTAGGAGGAAATGAGACCACTCACTGTATGGAAGATGCATTGAACTTTTGACAGGCATACATAAAAAAAGAAAGTACACTTGCTAGTAAAACCTTTCTTGGACTAGAGTACATAAGCACACACGCACGCAAGCGCGCGCACGCACACACACACACACACACACACACACACACACACACACACACACACTACCTCTCTCTCTCTCTCTCTCTCTCTCTCTCTCTCTCTCTCTCTCTCTCTCTCTCTGGTACAAGGCATACAACAAACAAAAAAGTCATTTATGTACATTATGAATAAACACACATTTTCGCATGATGTGATTTGGAAAAAAATCGCACAAAATGTAGATCTCTATAGCTGGACACAGTGTGTGCCTCCATCCTTCAAATCTGAGGAAAGTGTCTCAACAAATGAACTACCTCAGTCAGTAGTACATAATTTACAGTTAAGTACACACTTTTTATTACATCTCTTCATACTTTTCACAGCTCACAAGAGGAGCTATTGACAGTGATGCCTTTGCCTTGAAACAAGTTTTGACCACAGAAAATGTCAGTAGATTAGATATCATGAATATATTTCGTAATGATGTGAAATATGTAAGTTTAATAAAATGTAACTTTACAGGATATTTGAGGACTTGCATTATTTTTTTTAATTAGTGCTTTATCTCTAAAAAATCAATCTACTGAGTAGGAGTTGCCACTCACATTGCCCTTTAATATCTCTTTCAATTGTGGTTTGCTATCTGTAAATCTTTTGATGCTATTTGGCAATGACCAAAGACTTTTTTTTTATTAGTTTTAGGGCGCAAAACTACTGTGGTCATAAGCGCCCAACTCAAATTGTGACAATAACCTGCACTAAAAAGAACAAAGGAAAAAGGAAATGTGCTAAAACCAATCAGCTTTAAAACGAGAGCACTTAAAAAACAATAACTCCCTGGGTCAGAAGCTGCTTCCTTGGCAGAAGTATCCGCACACTCATTCCCTGACATTCTAACATGACCAGGAACCCACAGTAAAGCCACAGCAGCTCCACTGACACAAAGCGAGTAGAGGCATTCCTGGATACGCTGTACTATGGGGTGGACTGGGTATGGCTCACAGTGGCTCTGAAGAGTGCTCAGAGAATCCAAGCAGATGACACTATTAGGGAGCGAGTGTCACTTGATGTAGTGAGTGGCCTGATAAATAGCAAATAGCTTCGCAGTAAAGATTGAACACTGGTCGGGAATACAATATCGGGAGGAATTGCCATGTCTCTCCGGTACGACAACGGCAGTTCGGCAGCTTCCATGTACAGACTTTCTACTGGACTAGTATAAAACGCTCCTGTAGCCAGACGGATTCCTTTATGTGGGATCGTGTAAAGGCGACATAAAATATACGATCGTGTAGATGAGTATACTATACATCCGTAGTGCAGTTTCGAGCGGACTAGAGAGCGGTATAAGTGGATGAGTGTGGTCCGATCTGCTCCCTAGGGAGTAATGCTTAATATGTTGAAGACATTGAGTGAGCAGGAACAGTGAGCTGCTAAGTAAGAAATGTGGGAGGACCAACAAAGTTCCCTGTCAAACACAAGTCCCAAGAATTTTGATGTGTCAGCGAAAGGAAGAACAGTGGAACCTAGGTGAAGAGATGAGGGGAGAAACTCCGTTCGCCGCCCAAAGTTCATGCAGAGCGTCTTGTCTGCTGAAAATCTGAAACCGTTGTTAGCACTCCAAAAGTAGAGACGGTCTAGGCACCGCTGAAGAAGTTGCTCGAGTAGACACGTCCTGTGAGAGTTGCAGTAGATGGCAAAGTCGTCTATGAAAAGGGAAGCTGAAATACCCAGTGGAAAACAGTCCATAACAGGGTTGATGGCTATTGCAAAGAGAGCAACACTGAGCACTGAGCCTTGTGGTACACCATTCTCTTGTATAAAAGTGTTTGACAGGGTCGAACCCACATGCACCTTAAAAACAATGTCTTTAAAAAAATCTTGAATAAAAATAGTCAGATGACCCCAGATGCCCCAAGTATGTAAAGGCTGGAGGATTCCAGTTCTCCAACAGGTGCCATATGCCTTCTCCAGGTCAAAGAACACAGATACCAATTGGCGTTTCCATAAAAAATTGTTCATCACGTGAGTGGATAAGGCGATAAGATGATCCATAGCAGAGCAGTGATTATGAAAACTGCATTGGGCAGGTGTGAGCAGATTCCGAGACTCTAGGCACCAAACCAGACGACTATTAATCATACATTCCAGTACCTTGGAAACACTTCTGACGAGGAGATTTGATGGTAACTGGAAGGAAGATGTTTGTCCTTACCTGGCTTTGGTATGGAAATGACAATGGCTTCATGCCAGCATCTAGGGAATGTTCCGTCCATCCAGATGTGGTTGTATGT
Organism: Locusta migratoria; assembly: GCA_026315105.1. Lineage (NCBI taxonomy): Eukaryota > Metazoa > Arthropoda > Insecta > Orthoptera > Acrididae > Locusta > Locusta migratoria. Next base: position 72,839,460 of record CM048755.1, on the reverse strand, counting down.
TTGAAGAAGAAAGAACAAGCCTTCGGTGGAAAGGTGTTGTAACATCTGAATGTGTATGCCATCTGGTCCTAGGGAGGAGGATCGTGACGAAGAGAGTGCCTGATGAAGCTCCCTCAAAGTAAATTTGGTGTTGTAGCACTCACGGTTCTGAGAGGAGAAGGATGGTGGCATTGCTTCTGCTGCTCGTTTTCGAGGGAGGAAAGCAGGATGATAGTGCTCGGAGCTCAAAATATCAGCAAGGTGTTGGAGACGTCAACGGGGTCTACAACAGTGTCATTTCCAACTGTGAGACCAGGGATCGGTGAATGACCCGAGGTCCCAGATAGTCGACGGAGGTTACCCCAGACGACGACTGAAGAGGGGGTAAAACTGTTAAAGGAGCTAGTGAAGGTCAAGCAGCTAGCTCGTTTACTATCATGGATAATGTGGCGACATTGGCTACACAACCGTTTATAGCGGATGCAATTCTCCAATGTGGGATGATGTTTGAAGATGTGAAGTGCACATCTCCGGCCTCTGATTTGGAGACTTGCCAGGAGGGTGGACGTACCGATGTAGTGGACGTCAGCAGGTGGATCACACATGGAAAGTGGTCACGACGGGCAAGTTGAATAGTACAGATGGATAGGTCCAAATGGGAAAGGGTATAGGCGGAATCAGAAAGGAATGTAGGTTTGCCTGTATTGAGGCAGATGAGGTTTAGACGGTTAAAAATATCAACTAAAATAGAGCCTCTCTGACAGGGGCGAGGAGAGCCCCAAAGGGGAAGGTGGGCATTGAAATCACCAACAAGCAGAAACGGAGGAGGAAGTTTATCTATAAGGTGTAAAAGATCAGCCCTGGAAAACTAGACAACCAGGCGAACGACGTGAATGCGGACCACAGCAATTCACGCACTGTGGAGATGGGATGCAAGGGCTCCCAGCATGAAGGGGGCGGCTACAGTTACCACAGACAGGTGCACCTGGAGGACATGTGGCCGAAACGGAGGCAACGGAAGCAGCGCATAGGAGGTGGGATATACGGCTTCACATCGCATTGACAGACCATTACCTTTACTTTTTCAGGTAAAGTTTCCCCTTCAAATGCCAAAATAAAGGCACCATTTTCGACCCGATTATCTTTGGGGCCTCTCTGGACGTGGTGAATGAAATGAATGCCACACCATTCCAGGTTTGCCCTTAGTTCCTCATCAGTTTGCAGCAACAGGTCCCTATGGAAAATAACTCCTTGGGTCATATTGAGGGACTGATGAGATGTGATGGTCACAGGAATATTACCCAATTGCTGGCAAGCTTGTAGAGCAGCCGAATGACTGGCAGAAGAAGTATGAATGAGGACAGAGCTTGATCGCATCTTACTTATTGCCTTGACTTCAGCAAATTTATCTTCTATGTTTTCCACAAAGAAGAGAGGCTTGGTAGCAGCGAATGTCTCCCCGTCTGTCCTGGAACAGACTAAGTATACTGGAAATGGTTTTGCACCTAAGCAACGGGCCTGTCCCTCATTCCATGGAGTAGCCAAGGATGGGAAGGCTGTGGAAGACAAAACAGGAACCGAACAACTATTTCTCTCTCTAGAGACTTTGGCCACTGGAGAGCGGCCAGACACATGCTGGCGTTTTATGTGCGAAAAGTCCACCCCGATACCATCCACTCCAAACGGGCTCTCCCCATGGGCGCCACCCGACCACAGCAACGCCCACCTAGCTCATGGATGTTGCTGGGAGTCCTGATACCCCAGGGGGATAGGTATCTACTCCTAGGCCTGCATGGGGTTAGGTTGGGAGTTCTTCCCCAATTGAATCACACTACAACATAAAATTTGGTGACGGAGGTCAAACCCCGAAGGGGACCGGCCTGGGTCGAAAATTGGGAATATGCAAAGGAAGCCAAAGCGCTAGACCATCAGAGCCATGGGAATAGCCAAGACGTTGTAGAGAGAAGCACCTAGAAAGTGGGAGTGAGTGGGGTCTGGGAAGGAGGTAGGATAATGGGTAGGGGGAGACGGGGAAAGGAAAAGCAGCCTGGGAGGATAAGAAGAAGGCTGCAGTGGCTCAGGGACCTGTGCGCGCCACACACGTACCCACAAAAGAGTTGTGGGCCCCCTGGGAAACAAAGGCTTTTGTGGCAGCATAATTCACCCCTTTCTGGGACAAAGTTAGATTTAACCTTGAATAGTGAAGTTCATCCTTTCCCCTAGTGTTGTATTTGTGCACACTACTATTACTTTTGAATTGGGTTGGTTATTAATAACAAATTTCATAAGTAAAATCAAACAATCGAAATTCCAGGAAGGATTCAACAATATTTTTGAGGAGGGTAGATTGCTACTCACCACAGAGACATCAAATGAGCACATAAACAGAATACAACTTAATAGCTTTTGGCCATTACAGCTTTTGTTGGTTAGACACACACACACACACACACACACACACACACACACACACACACACACACACAGAGAGAGAGAGAGAGAGAGAGAGAGAGAGAGAGAGAGAGAGAGAGAGAGAGAGAGAGAGAGAGAGAGAGCCACTGTGTGCTAGATCAACCAGTGGTGGCTGTAAGAAAGTAGCATGGAGAGGGAAGCAGGAAGGGAGGGGAGATGGGGGTAACACACCAGTGCTGTCTGATGGACAGGGAGGAAGGAAGGGGAGTGCGTGGCACGATGGGAGACATAAGTGAGGTTAGAGTGTGGGCAGGCCAGGCATGGGGAGGGGAGGGGGAGCACGAACTAGTGAATATTTAGGCCTGGAGGATTGCAGGAATGTAGGATATATTGTAGGGAGAGTTCAGAAAAGCTGGTGTTTGTGGGGAAGATCCATATGGCACAGGCTGTGCAGCAGTCATTGAAGTGAGCCACACCAAGCAGGGCTGCATGCTCTGCAACAGGTTGGTGTAGCTGTCTCCTGGCCACAGCTTGATGATGGCCATTCATCCAGACAGCTTGTTTCTGGTCATGCCCACATAGAAAGCTGCACAGTGGTTGCAGCTCAATTTGTACATAATATGAATGCTTTTACAGGTTGCCCTGCCTTTTATGGGATAGGAAATGCATATGAAGAGACTGGAATAGGTGGTGATGGGATGGTGGATACGACAGGTTTTGCATCTAGGTCGATTGCAGGGATATGAGCCATGGGGTAAAGGGTTGGAGGCAGAAATGGAGTAGGGATGGGCAAAGATATTATGTAGGTTTGGTGGGTGGGGGAATACCACTGAAGAGTGGGGGGGGGGGGGAATATTGAGTAGGCTATTTCTCATTTCAGGGCAGGAAGAAAGGTTGTCGAAACCCTGGCAGAAAATGTAGATTAACTGCTCCAGTCCCAGGTGGTATTGGGTTACAAGAAGGATGCTCCTTTGTGGTCAGATGATGTGTATGGGGGAGATGGTTGGTGATTGGACAGACAGGGCCCACAATACCTATTTTCAGAAAGGGTATGGAGTGCAATTGCAGTCAGTGAAGGCATCAGTGAGGCGTTGGCATATCTGGAAAGGGGCGACTCATCACTGCAAATGGGATGACCACCGGTGGCTAGGCTGTATGGAAGGGATTTTTTGGTGTGGAAAGGGTGGCAGCTATCAAAATTGAGGTATTGTTGATGGTTGGTAGGTCTGATGTGGACAGAGGTACTGATAAGGCTAGCTTTGAGGTGGAAGTCAAGGAAGATGGCTCACTGGATTGACCAGGAACAGGTGAAGTGAATACAGAAGGTATTGAGGTTTTGAAGGAATGTGTCCTCACCTTCAATCCAGATTATGAAAATATCATCAATGAACCTGAACCAGATGAGGGGTTTGAGATTCTGCATAGTCGGTAAGGATTCCTCTAGATGGCCCATGAACAGGTTGGCATAGGAAAGTGCTACACGGGTGCCCATGGCTGTGTAGTGAATTTGTTTGTACGTGATGCCTTCAAAGGAGAAGTAATTACAGGTGAGGCTGTAGTGGGTCAAGGTAATGAGGAAGGAGGTTACAGGCTTGGAGTCAGTTGGGTGTTGTGAAAGGTAGTGTTCAACAGCAGCAAGGCCGTAAGCATTGGGAATGTTGGTGTAGAGGGAAGTGGCATCAACTGTGATGAGCATGGTACCAGGTAGTAAAGGAACAGGAACTTTGGATAGTCGATGGAGGAATTTCAGCCGTGCTGAGTCCTGCAGACTGGCCCCAGCAGTCGGAGATGGTGGTCATGTTTGTTTGTGTGTATGTGTTTCTCTAAGCCGGAAGGCGATAACGGTCAAAAGCTGTAAAGTTGTATTAATCGGACATACAGAATGTTTTCACCATGTGTAAAATAGTCAATCCGAACATGACTGAGGCAGACAAAATCACGCACCTGATGAAGGGTATTGCAGAAGACATGTACCAAGCTATTCTGATAAAAGATGTTGCTACAACAGAAGAGTTCATCAAGTGGTGTCGGCGAATTGAAGAGATGCAACAAAGGAGGGTTGGATGCGAGAAGTATGACAGACTCCCCAATGTAGCCCCTATGGCCGTTGTGGAAGATCACATTGACTTCTCTTCTCTCATACGACAAATTGTGAGAGAAGAATTACAACAATTTATGGCAACCGGGACAGTTAGACCAAGCGAGCATCAGATTATGGCCATGAATGTAAGCCCTGTAACTCACGAGGGAGCCAACGTCGCTGAGGAATAGGTATTTCAGACATTAGCTCCTGTCTGCCCCGTTAATCGGACCCGACGCGAAGCATGGCGTCGCCCTGCTATGACTTACGCTACAGCCGCCAAACGGCAGACCATGAACCAGTCGACCCGACCACAACCAACTCCCCCAGTAACTATGATGCCCCGCAGAAGAACAGACATCTGGAGGACAGAAGAAAACACACCACTGTGGGCACCCTGGACATGTCGTACGCTACTGCAGAGAGAGGAGGCGAGTAATCAACGATTATTTTGCCACGAGACGTCAGCCGTTGGAGCAGTTCTATCCCAGACAGACACCTGCTGATGAATTAAGTCGACCTAACGGAAGAAGCCCATCGCGGTACCCTAGACGAGGTCGCTCCCCAACGCACCACTGCCGTTCACCGTCGCTGTACAGAGGTACCAGCCGCTCCCCTAGCTGCCGCGCCCAGGAAAACTAAGCAAGGCGACTATCGACAGAGGTGAGGCCGCCACAGATGAAAATCGTCCATGGACAAAAGTCGCTAAGATGTCGGGGAATCTCATCAATGTAATTAATCGATGGCCAACCTGTCTGGGCACTGGTTGATTCAGGAGCTTCTTTCTCTGTACTGTCGGATAATTACCGACTCACGCTAAAGAAGACTATGTTTTGTGATACAGGGGCAAACTGTGCTGAAGGTCGCAAATGGAAAGTACATCCAGCCAGCAGGAACTTGTGTCCCAAGAATAACCATCAACAACAGGACCCAGCCGTTAGAATTTGTCATTTAAACAGAATGTAGTCATAATGTCATCCTCGGATATAACTTCCTTCAAGCATCCCAAGCTATCATTGACTGTGGAAGATTTGAGCTGCAAATTGAGGAATTCATTCCGACGGATACACGAAATACAGAATTTTCTGGGAAGTTATTTGTCATTGACAATGTGACGATACCGCCGTTGACAATGAGAAGAGTTGCAGTCACAAACACAGATGACCGGTTAAACTGTGAAGTTGTTCTTGATAGTAAAAAGTTTATCAGGCTCACAAAAGAAATTTACATACCAGCGGCTATCATAAGCACTACCGGTGGTCAAGGAGAGATTTGGATCACAAACTGTCATGAGCAGTCACAACTTATCCCCAAGGAAATGTGTATTGGGACAGCTGAACCAATCCAGGACGGTGAGCTCAACATCAATGAAGACACGTGCCCTGCTGTTAGTACAGACAACACGCTGAAGGAAACAAACGTGGAACTGCCAATATGGCCTGGACTGAACAAAGAACAACGCAAGCGGGTGTTAAGTATTCTAGGCCAATTTTCGGGTGCATTCACACCTTAGCAGGGGAAAAGTCAGACGAAACGGCCCACTATAAAGTACCGTATCAATACTGGGGATCATCCGCTAATTAGCCAGTGTTCGTAAACAGTGTCGCCAGCAAAAATAAGGATAATTTGGGAGGAAGTGGAGAAGATGTTGCGAGATGACATTATTCAACCTTCGGAGAGTCGTTGGTTGTCTCCAGTGGTCCTCGTAAGGAAGAAGGATGGCACGTGGTGATTCTGTGTCGACTATCGGCGGCTGAACAGAATCACAAAGAAAGATTTTATCAAAGCAAGACTTATTAGTCTCCAGGGAGTTACTGCGATCGTTATATGAATAAAATTCTTGAATATCCATCTCCAGATCGCTTATATTTTCTAAAACATGACCCGAAACTGGTCATGTTTTAGAAAATATAAGCGATCTGGAGACGGATATTCAAGAATTTTACAAAGAAAGAATTCTACCCATTACCGCACATTGACGACACCTTAGACTGCATGAAAGGAGCTTCATACTTCTCAACTATGGACATGCAGACAGGTTACTGGCAAATCGAGGTTGACGAAGCTGACAGGGAGTAGACGGCTTTTAATACACCTGACGGCCTCTATGAATTTAAAGTAATGCCATTTGGATTATGTAATGCTCTGGCCACATTCGAACGCATGATGGACAACTTGCTTCCACACCTTAAGTGGATTACGTGTCTTTGCTATTTAGATGACATTGTCGTTTTCTCGAAAATATTTGAAGAACATCTGAGTCGCCTGTCAACTGTGCTGAAGTGTGTTCAGACCGCAGGACTCCGCCTCAATCCAAAGAAGTGCCTATTTGTCGCCAAAGAGATAAAAATCCTGTGGCACCTAGTCAACGGAGATGGTGTCCGTCCTGATCCAGATAAAGTAAGGGCAGTCACAGAATTTCCAACTCCTCAGCACATTCGTGATGTGAGAAGTTTTCTCGGGCTGTGCTCTTACTACCGACATTTCATAAAAGGATTTTGTAACAAGGCACATCCATTACAAGAACTTGTGCAGGGAGACGCCAAGTTTTACTGGGATGAGACAAAAGAAAGAGCTTTGTGGGCACTTAAGGAGGCTCTAACTTCTGCACCAGCACTAGCCTTGTACGATGAGAATATGGAAACTGAACTTCACCAAGACGCCAGTGGTTATGGGACTGGTGCAGTGCTTGTACAAGTTCAGGAAGGTGCCGAAAAAGTGATAGCCTATGCATGAAGAGTACTCTCAAAGTCCGAGATAAACTACTCTACAACTGAGAAAGAATGTCTCGCAGTTATCTGGACTATCAACAAGTTCCGGCCGTATTTATTCGACAAACCATTCACTGTTGTGACAGACCACGATTCTTTATGTTGGCTGACTAGCTTGAAGGAGCCATCAGGTCGACTAGCAAGATGGGCACTAAGACTCCAAGAGTACGATGTCACAGTGGTATTCAAGAACGGGCGCAAATACAAGGATGCCAACTGCCTTTCGAGGAATCCATTAGTGGAACAACAGCAGGAATGAACAGCTGAACTAGGCGACGTTACAGCTGAACAGAGGGAATATCCAGCACTATTAAAAATCATAGAGGCCTTGGAGAAAGGAGAACCAACCAATGGAGAGTTCCAACTTATAAACAGAACATTGTATAAGAGCAACTACGATCCACTGGTCCCCAAATGGCTACTGGTCGTTCCAGCTCATCTCCAGGCAGCTATTCTCAAATATTTCCACGATGCTCCAATATCCGGTCATCTGGGATTCGTGAAAACCCTAGACAGTATCAGATACAGGTATTACTGGAAAGGTCTCTACCAATCTGTCAAGCACTATGTGAGTCACTGTAAAGAGTGCCAGCGATGGAAGCATGTGTCGCAATTACCTCCAGGACATCTCGTACTGATTCCGCCGGCAGCAGCTCCATTCCACCGAGTTGGGATCGATCTTTAAGGGAGGTTCCCGAAGTTAACAACCAGTAACTGATGGATAATAGTCTGCACTGACTACCTCACACGCTACACTGTCACCAAACCCGTGCCAACTGCGGAAGCTCCAGAGATCGCAAAATTCCTTGTAGAAGACATTATTTTGAAGCATGGAGCACACCGTGTGGTGATATCTGATCGTGGAAAAGTATTCCAGTCAAAACTAGTATCAGAGGTAATGTCACGGTGCAACATTGTCCACAGAATGACAACTGCAAACCATCCTCAGACAAATGGTCTTATGGAACGTTTTTACAAGACGTTAGCCGATATGCTGTCGATGTACGTCGATGTTGAGCAGAAGGATTGGGATACAATTCTGCCAGTCGTGACATTTGCTCACAGTACTGCAAGACAAGACACCTCAGGCTTCACTCGATTTTTCCTGCTCCATGGCCGTGAAGCTGAGACGACAATGGATACACTGTTCCTGTTCCAACCGGATGACACTCAGGATGACTATGTTAAACAGCTATTACCAGGGTCGAAGAAGCAAGACACTGGACATCCAGAAGAAGGGCCGTCAGTGGTGTAACGACAAGCACCGACCTGTTGTGTACCCCTGTACGGAAGATTGGACTGTCAGAAAAGTTATTTTAGTGATACTTTGGTCCGTATCATGTCAACATTGTTTACGTCCTGCTCATGAAGCAGTTGCTTTCTACAGTATGTCTGCCTAGGTGTGCTTGTGTTTGTGTATATGTGTGGGTTTGTGTGTATTCGTTTACCCTCCTTCCCCCCCCCCCCCCCCCAAGGTAAGTCTTTCCTGTCCCGGGATTGGAATGGGTCCTTACCCACTCCCTTAAAACCCTCATCATTTCCTTTTCCCTTTTCTTCCCTTCTGCCTGAAGAAGCAGCTAGGCTGCGAAAGCTAGTGTTTGTGTGTGTGTGTGTGTGTGTGTGTGTGTGTGTGTGTGTGTGAATTTATTAATTTATTTGTGCTACTATCATTACCTGTGCTCCTTCGCCTGGTAAGTAATCTTCATCTATTTATATACTAATTTTTTTACAAAAGGATAATTTTTATGTATATGACAACTCCTGCTTTCTCCTACTTTTCTCTACTTACATATACTGACAATTTGATTCCACTAACATTTAGTTTTTCCACGTCAGTGGCATAGTACATCTAATAAATCCTTTGTCTCTATATCTACCAAGGAAACCACCTACATTTGGATGAAATATACTAACATTATTTTTTCCTTTATTTTTGTATCTTGTGATATTTTCATATTTTAGGAAGGTCTGTCTGAGCTTTTCACTGGATAATGATCTTAGCCTAAAAAAGAGGTACTCCCACAAGTTCCAGTGATCATCCCCCTCCCCCACCCTGCCGCCCAACTCAGCCAGTTTACCACTGCCTTTCCTACTGAGATGCAGGCCATGCCTAATGAAGAGACAATAAACAATAGCATCCACACAAACCAAACCCACGTCGATTCCAGTAGCCAACCTCAGCAGTTGAGCTAACTCTACAGTGTTACAAACTCATTCCATTAAATCTTACCAGTTATGGACAAATAACAATTTTCTCAGAAAATAATTGTGAAGATGATGGAAGAGAGAGTCTGATAGTTATGCCCTCAGTCTACATTAAGTGTGCTTGTTGTCATATCTGAATGAGGGACATACACATAATCAGTCATCTGACACAGAAATTGCTGCCCATATATGTTTTAATATGTGTTGTTAATAATAATATGTAGATAGGGAACAACTCACCATAAAGACAAATGTTGAGCCACCAACAGACACAAAATACACATAAACACACACACAATTCTAAATTTTCAGCCGCAGCTTTCCTCAAAAAGAGAACACTCATTCACACACGTCAGCCATCTCTGTCCGCCCAACACAGTCTGACTTCATGGCAAGAGGAAGGGATGGGTGGGGCGATGGGGAAGGAGCGGAGTAGGGGGGGGGGAGAGTGGAGAGGTAAGATAAGGGGGGGATACAACAAGCAGAGGCAATGTCAGGCGGAAAATGAGATGCAGTATGAAAAAAGTGGGGGAGGGGGGTTATATATTTGTGTGTGTGTGTGTGTGTGTGTGTGTGTGTGTGTGTGTGTTTAAACAGGAAGCACACAGTAGGGAAAAGGGCATGAATTGGAAGGAAATGTAGGATGTGAGGGGGAGGGGGACTGTGGGGGCATGGAATGTAGTATGTTGGTTATCTGAGGTTGAGGTCAGGACGGTTGCGGGACTGTAGGATGTGCTGTAGGGATAACTCCCATCTCCGCAGTTCAGAAAAGCTGGTGGAGGAGGGGAGGTTCCAGATGTTTTGGGTGGTGAAGCAGCTGTTAAAGTCCAAGGTGTTATGCTCCGCTGCATGCTGCGCCACAGGATGGTCCATAATGCTCTTGGCCACAGTTTGACGGTGGCCATTCATCCTGAAGGAGAGCCAGTTAGTTGTCATTCCAAGGTAGAATGCAGAGCAGTGATTAGCAGAGTTGGTATATCATGTGGCTGCTTTCACAGGTGGCCCGGCCTCTGATGGGGTAGGACAAGCCTGTGACGGGACTGGAATAGGACGTGCTGGGTGGGTGGATTGTGCAGGTTTTGCATTGGGGTCTTTGACAGAACACCATTTGGGGGGGGGGGGGGGGGGGGTTGGGTTGGGAAGATCTTGGGTAGGATGTCTCTCATTTCATGGCATGTTAACAGATTAAGCCCAGACGTAGGATATGGTTCAGTTGTTCCAGTCCAGAATGGTACTGACTTCCTGTTTTTATCTCTCTCTCTCTCTCTCTCTCTCTCTCTCTCTCTCTCTCTCTCTCTCTCTCTCACACACACACACACACACACAAAAAATCCCCCTTTCTTATACTGCATTTCATTCTCCGCATGACACCGCCTCTGCCACCTTTACCTTCCCCCCCCCCCCCCCACTCCGCTTCTTCCCCCTCTGATCCCTTCCGTTTGCCATGCAGTCAGACTGTGTTGGGTGGCCAGGGTTGGCTGACGTGTGTGGATGAGTGTGCCTGAGTCTGGCTGATTGAATGGATGAGTATTCTCTTTCCAAGGAAGGCTGCAGCCGAAAATTTAGAATTGCATGTGTGTTTGTGTGTCTTATTTGTGTCTGGCGGTGGTGAGTTGTTCCCTATCTACATATTATTATTAACATTCCTTACTGGATCTTCCATTGTTGTTCGTATGTGTTGTGGCATTACTTTCAGCTCAGATGTAACTAACTGTGCAGTTATCCACATATGTGTTGTAGTTGGTTGTAAATAGTCAGAAACTTTATAGCAGAAAAAGGAGGTTTAATATACTACGGAAAACTCAGTCATCAGGTTTGTCGGACATACAGGGTTCAGGAAGCTACCATGCAAACACACATTCCTAATACATATCATATCCAAACCACAAGTCGATAATTCACACATAGCAATACACGTAGTGCCAACTTACATAGGTACTCAATGCCAAACCCTGAATTGTCTCAGTTCTGTATCAACATTTCAGTCAGTATTTTATAAATAAATACAACGATTACAGAAGTACATGGTACATAGAATTTTTCATAGTCTCATATAATGGAAACGAAATAACAGCCGATATTTACAACAGCAAAAAATAGTCCCTTTGGAGGACAGGCCAGATGTAAAATTCATTATAAGTAAGGAGGATAACAGAAGTTATCGAGTAATTTCAATAAAGTTATAGATTATAGGTTAGAAGAAAATGACTGATCAACAATATAACTTCGAGGATGGTATGTCCGACATTTGACTTTGTCCATGTTTTAGTGCAACAAAATAATAAGGAAAATTTGCAATTCACTGCAAAAACATTCGAGTCGCAACAGTCAAATGAGTGTATGGCATTTTTCGCCGGAAGATCGCATCCGGTATTGTTTGGCCGCGATATTGGAAGTCTTTTTAGTTTATGCTGTTTGGGTGACTTGCGGGCCAATGATGATGATGATGATAAAAACCACACACAACACCCATTCCCCAACCAGGAATTGAACCCGAGGGCCCTGCGTGGGAGACATCTGAACTACGGAGGGGGACAAAAGATACACACAAGTAACTTAAAGCTTACAGTCAGAGGCTTCATCAGAAAACCACACACACACACACACACACACACACACACACACACACACACTTCACAGACGCACAACAGTTCAGAGTTGGAACACAGCAGCAGAGACGGCGATTGTGTCTCTGTGAAGTGCCCCTGTATATTGTATAAATCAGAGTCCACTTCTTTATCTGACAAAGGATGTGGCTGAAAGCTTTAAGTTACATGTGCATGAGTATCTTTCTTACGTGCCTGTTGTGCCTTGACATACATCTTTGATGTGAGTTGCAAACTATCATCATCATATTGTCTGACTTTGTGGGTTACATATTCCACAAGAAGATATATTTAGTTTTCAAGCTGCCAGGCAATTGACTGGGAAACAAACATCTATCCAGACAGTCTGAATCCCTACGGTACCTAGTGGTACAGGAATATCTAGGAGCTCAGCTCCCTTGTATGATCAGCTGTTGCGAAACTAGAAAATGTCAATTTTCAGCACAGAGTACTGCTAAGTGTGTAGAAGGGTAAATAACTAAAGTACCAGGACTGATATGATAGTTGTGATCCCACCTGTCTGCCCTAAAATATGACTTCATTGTGCAGTAGTGATTTCATGAGAGAGAGTGTAGATACCATGAATTTAGTGGTGCTATTGTGTTGCAAGTTTATGTTTCACACTTGTTTATTATGTATCTTTGTAAACCATTTTACATTGTTAGCCACGTGTATGAAGTTGTCATTGGAGGAGTTTGTGCCAGTTCCCTAGAGTGTTATTCTGATTTTGTGTACAGTAGATGATGTATTCGCCCTTGTGTTTGATGTTATTAGTGCCATGCAATTCTTTTGCTCAGAATACCTTTCCTTTTTTACTGTCAGTAATAGAAACACACAGAAATTTACCAGCAGGTAACTGCTTGTTGCAATGGGCAAAGATATTGTATCTGCAATGAAGTTCCTAGTTCCAACTAATATTTTAGTCGATTGCAGATACTTGCATTTGTTTGTAGTGAGTGTGTGTGTGTGTGTGTGTGTGTGTGTGTGTGTGTGTGTGTGTGTGTGTGTGTGTGTGTTTCATACATCTTGGAATTGACAATTTGAGTGTTTCAGGTTTTGGTACTGTAATTTTTTCATTGTCATATTAGTCAAGTGAAACTTCAAGCATGTTGTTTTGGAGTTGTGTGAAGGTTCATGGTTTTGAGAGCTTCATTTAAGCTATATAGAATTAAGAATTGAGTTCCAGCCATAGGGATCTCTGAAAGTTGAAAGAACTGTTTGAGCACTGCACTTAATTATTGGCGCTAGTAGATTTCAAGGGGCGTTTAGCACACTAGTTATTTACTGAATTTAGTACTTTTCAACCGGTGTCGTCTTACTGTTTTTATTGCAATTGTGGGAGGGATACTTTTTCTTGGGTGTTTGATAACTCTTGCACTGTCAGTGTGTTCAGTTAGTTTGTTGTGACACTTTGTTTTTACAAGCATATGTGTAAAGCTTTTGTGGTAGTGTTATTTGCTTGGTATTTATATTAGATTTGTTGATTGCTATAGTTAAGGTAGTTCATAAACTCATTCTTTTGTAGAAATGTAACTTGCAGAACACAGACATCTAGTTTTTCTTCACAGGTAACTAAAATTTGATAACGAGTGAAAAGTGTGGGCTCTGTCATAGGTTCATGAGTAGTAGGCAGCAGTGTGGGATTTGAACAAATTATTTCCATTGTGGAAGGGAGGGAGAATGCAATGGCAAATCGAATGGGCACTGTAATGAGGTTCTCTCCTGGAATCACAGGATAAGTAGCAGGAATAAGCAGACAACGGAGCAGGAGTGTAAGATCTGCTGAAGAGGAACTAGGTAGACTGAGGTGGAAAACGGGGGGCTGGTGAATGGGTACTGGTGGATGGCAAGAAGGTAGCTAGGAGGAAATATTCTGATAGTTTCACTTTGCATGTTGCAAATAGATTTGACCAACTGTCAAGCTTAAGTGCAGATGAACCTCCTGTAACTGTAGGTGTAGGAAGTATGTAGCAGATCTTTTTAGTAGGAAGCCGAAATCAGTAGAGACGTCTATTAGAAAAGAACAAGGTTCTGAAGTTAGGCAGTTCTCACGGCAGAGGTGTAGGACAGCAGTTCAGGAAATACTTGGGAGTGAGTACCAGATCACCAGCATAGTGAAGCCCAGTGCAGAGTTAGCTCAGGTTACTTGTAAGAGACTTATGTAGGAATTTCTCAAAAGAGAATCAGGTAGTAATAGTGGGTGGAGCCAGGAATAGTCTTGATAGGGACGGGGAGTATGATAGGCAGTGATCTGGAAAGGAGAGCAACTCAAACTGGTGGCAAAACGTGCATTTTGTGCAGCTGTTTCAGCGTCATGATAAGGCTCATCTTAATATAGCCATCAGACTATCCAAAAGTAGGATTTCACCAGCCACCATTTGCACCTCAACAGATATGAGAAGGGAAGGGTGACAAAGCCCATAGGTGAAAGTGTAATAGAGTTCAAGAATCTAAGTAATAAGGGAATTACTATATCTCATCAAAATATAGGTATCAGAGAAATTTAATGAAATGCTTATGGTTGACCGACATTATTGAAGAAAGAGTTCATGTGTACCTATGTGTGGGTTCTAATGTGCCTAACTTTATTCTCATGGTCTGTTTGTGACATAGGCTACATGGCACAATGGGTCCTTTGATCACATAATTGAATCAGTCATTTCAAAAAGGTCATATCCACCAAAATATTTTTTTTTTTCTGGGAAACAAAAAAACTGTTTGCATTTCAGTGCCAATGTGTAAAACATTCTTTTACATTTAGATTGCTAATTGTAGAATACTTTTTTCACAGTACCTCGAGTACTTCCAAATTTTGAACTAAAATGTAAATGTGGTGGTTATGCACATATGATCTTTTTGAAGTGACTGATTCAATAATTGTAATTGATGGAAAAACATCGACTAAAGCAGAGGTGATACTTGGCATTCATCAGATTAGTGAGAGTGGTCTTATGCTGTTTTATATATAATCAGGGAGAAAATCTGAGCAGCCTCTACACTGTCTGCGGACGATGCTGTCAATTAGTAGTCATTACAGGCTCAAAACCCGCAAAATAAAAAGCACATTCATAAGGTGTGAATATCAGCAATTAACCCTAAATAACTGGAAATGTGAAACCATCCATACAAGCACTAAAGGATTTGCAAGATGAATTGATCACCTCTTAATGTTGTAAATTCCACTATGTACCTAGTAATTGAAACAGATTTAAACTGTTGAACACACACAATATGTTGTGGGGAAGGTGAACCAAAGACAGTGTTTATTGGCAGAAAACTTAGAAAGTGCAACAGAACTACAAGACACTGTTTGCACCACACCTGTTGGTCATCTGTGAGAATATTGCTGAGGAGATTGATACAAGGGGGAGAACGTCATGGAAGTGGTATTAGAGTTAGAATAGTTACAACGACGTTTTTAGTTGCGGCGAGATCTGCTTTCGAAACTTCCCTTGCCGACTTTCTCCTCCGAATGCGAATATATGATATGTTGTCTTCCAACAACATAAGTAGCAGTGGTGATCACAATAAAATTGGGGGGGGGGGGGGGGGGGAGTTAGGGCTCGACGGAGAGATTTTGGTGGTCTTTCTTCCCGCGAGCATTTCGAATACTGATTGAGATATGGCAATACCTGAGAGACCGATACCATGCGTCTGCTTTGACCTATGACGACAAACGTGGGGGAACAATGCGGGAAAAAAACATACCGAAACATAAGACTTGCCATGGGATTATTTTACGATGCGATTCCACCCGTCTGCTTTGACCTTTGACGCAACACTGTGTTGGGAAACCCGTATTCCAGTGACAGCCAACGACAAATAATGTTTTAATTGATTACTGTTTTAATTAAATCACGGGGCTTGTTAAAATTTTACTGGTAATTTGGAAGAAGAGTTGCATATCACAGTTGCAGCCTACTACCGGGACATTTTGAACACGCGAGCATCGTAGTGCTATCGTTGATTGTTCACTCGCAACAATTAAAGCTGTAGCCTACTCTTAGGTTCCTGCCTACCCACATCCTTTAAAATAACATATTCGTTAAAAATATTACTTTTGTCAATCAGAATAGACATCTACAGTATAGCCTGTCAAAAGCACTTTACCTTTTACACAACACGCCGATACCATGGGTCAAAGCAAACGGGTGGAATTGTGTCCTACAAACAACCCAAACCGCAATTATTTGCAACGAACATTCTGTTAAAATCTATACTACGCAGATATCGTGCTACGTTACAGATCAGTTTCTCACCAATTACTTATCACACCGTAACCGTTTTGTTAGCAGAACACTATACCACAGATGCAAGTATCTTTAATATTCTTCATTCGTGTGGCTATGTCGTCAGTAGTTCCTGTACAATTATGTTTTTTGTCCGTTTATGCAGTTACAATAAGATGCGATCTTTTTCATTAGTTACTGATTATGAAACAATAAATGGCCGATCATTCGCTTCGTCTTCTATCATTGCAGACCAACAAAGACGCCTGATATTTAGAAGAAAAATAGGTGTAATGCTTCTGGCGGAAAAGGTCGCATCTTATTGTAGTTGCATAGGACAAAAACTACCCTTCAGAAAAGAATTTTGGAGTTTCCACGGCCGCCAAAGTGGCCAATCACAAAACAATTGACCAGTGACGAACGCAAGGGAAAATGTCACTTTTTACTTCTTAGGGAAATGTTATGCTGATGTATATACACAGTGGGATACAAAACGAAACATAGTGGGTTTTAAACTCATCATTACATTTCATGGGATATTTTAAACTATCGAAGCTTTTATTTTTACAAACTTCCCCGCAAAAATGGAGCTTGATTTCTCAGAGACACAACGGTTCAATTACGTTTCAGACACTTAATTGCGCAAATGTCTTGTTACGAAATGTCATTGTACAAAATGACGTTAATGATTTAAGAGGCTTTCTCGGCTGAATACGTAACCACATATTAAGTTCCACTATTAATCCGTAATTACCATATCAGGGGTCTCATAGTCTGAGGTAGATCCTTTAAAACAGGAATAGCAGACGCCCATTTTCCACTACAGCTCCGTACACAACAAAATATTGATGCTACTCAAAGATCTTCATATACACAATACATGACATGAACATCGTTCGAGTTGCGATTACAACTCTCGAAACCAAGATCAGGCGTTCGAGATAGGAATTCGACAGTTCCAATCGGAATATGACTGACAGTCGGGTATTCACATTGTGTCGATTGTAGAGATTCGCATAGTCCGAACTATAAGAGGAAATTCTGCTGACCAACTCAGAAGTATTAAAGAACCTTGCTCCCACGGTTCACGCTATCAAATTAATGGGAAAAGATATATTGGACGAAAGTGGGGTTGTGAATGCAAAACATTATTTTCATACCCAAAACTAGTTTCGGTGGAAATCCATCCTCAGTGGGTTTTTTATTTATTCTAAAAGAATGCAGAAATAACATAGATACAAATCAGTGAAACATATTGTAATATAAGGCATGCACTCCTCATTCGCAGTATCATTGTATAAACATTCATTGTCCTACCTTTTATCATTAGGCTATTCAACTCTAATGATAAAAGTCGGAAAAGATTGTTTATATAATGACACAGAAAAAGAGGAGTGTATACCTTATACTACAATATGTTTCACTGATTTGTAGCTATGTCATTTCTGCATTCTTTTAGAATAAATACAAAATCCACTGAGAATGGCGGGATTCCCGCCAAAACTAGTTTGGATATGAAAACAATAAGTGTTTTGCATCAAGGCGGACCCACTACCCCACATTTGTAACGCAGACACGGACTAACAGAAGAGATTCAAATTACAGTGATATAATGGACGTAGTGTAATGATCACATTTTTGTCAAGTCGTTCTAAGAAATCGCCCATCTTCTGTTTCCTGCAGTGAGAAATGTAATCACTCGGGATGCTAGTAGTAGTACTCTTGCCACATTGTCACTGCAGCTGTTCGTATTTGTAAATATGGCTGCTATAGTAGTCCGCAAGACCCCATGTTAACCGACTGCTGGTGTGCAACCATGGATAGCGGTGCTGAACGTCGCCGGTTCAATCCCGTCCACCAGCAAAAATTTATTTCTTTGTATTTATCAATTCCAGAATGTTCTACATGTTTCTTATGTTCACTTGTAATTTCTTTTTCTTTCTTATGTTAACTATTCTTCTAATTTCTGGTACATTCTGTCTGTGTATAAATAGCAGAGCACTCTGCCCGAGAGGCAGTCGGTCCTGTGTGTATGTTCCAGTTCGCAATAAACCTGTTTCAAGTATAAGTGCTGTGTTCAGTTGACAACCCTGCCTTCGAAGTCAAGCCTGCTTCCATTTCAGCATGACATTGTTTGGTGGAGGCACCGGGTATCCTGTCCAACAGCTGCATCACTGTGGCTCCTATTAGGCAACGTAAAAGCCGTCGCTTACACAGACTAGAACCGGAATACAAGGGGTATACCGAGTACATCTTTCTGAAAGCCCGTATCACCAGAAGACCCATGGAGACGAAATCAGGGGTAAACCAGCTGCACATCAGACACCCATCAGTGTTCTCTGGAGACGATGGACAGGACCCCAACAAATGGCTAAAACTGTTCAACTGAGTCGCCAAGTATAACTGGTGGGATCATACAATGTGCTTGGCCAACAGCTATTTCTACCTGGATGAAACAGCCCAGCAATGGTTTGAAAACAAGGAAGAGAAGCTGAGTGACTGGGAAACGTTACAGACGGCAATTAAGAAGACTTTTGTGACCGCCAGTGACAACTGATGAACCGGGACCAACGACATAGTGAGTCGACGTGGTCGTACATATAGAATGTTTTGGCCCTATGCCACATAGTTAACCCAAATATGACTAAGGCCGATGAAGTGTATTGCAGAAGACATGTACCAAACTCTTCTGATAAAAGACGGTACTACGGCAGAAGAGTTCAAGTGGTGTCAGCAGATTGAATAGATGCAACAAAGAAGGGTTGGATGCGAGAAGTATGACAGACTCCCCAATGTAGCCCCTATGGCCGTTGTGGAAGACCAGCGTGACTTTGCTTCTCTCATACGGCAAATTGTGAGAGAAGAATTACACCAGTTTATGGCAGCCAGGACTATTACACCGAGCGAGCATCATATTATGGCCATGGATGTAAGCCCTATAAATCATGAGGAAGCCGACTCCACTGAGGAAGAGTTATTTCAGACATTAGCTCATGTCTGCCCTGCCAATCGCACCTGAAATGAGGAATGGCCTCGCCCTGCTATGACTCACACTGCAGCCGCCAAACGGCAGCCTATGAACCGGCGGCCGCGGCCAAAAACAACTCCCCTGGCAACTATGACGCCCAGCAGAAGAACAGACGTCTGGAGGACAGAGGACCAGACACCAATGTGTTTCCATTGTCGTAAGCTACTGCACAGAGAGAAGGCGAGTAATTGAAGATTATATTGTTGCAAGACGTCAGCCATCAGAGCAGTTCTATCCCAGGCAGTCACCTGCTGATGCGTTCAGTCGACCCTGGACGAGGTTGCTCCCTGAAGCGCCGCTGCCATTCACCGTCGGCATAGACAGGTACCAGTCACTCCCCTAGCCATCGCGCGCAGGAAAACTAAGCGAGGCGACCACCTACGGAGATGAAAATCTCAAAGATGCCAGAAAATCTCATCGACGTCATAATCGAGGGTCAACTGTGCTGAAGGTTGCAAGTGGAAACTACGTCCAACCAGGAGCTTGTGTCGCAAGAATAACAATCAACAACAGGACCCAGACGTCTGAATTTGTCGTTTTAACAGAATGTAGTCATAATGTCATCTTCTGATGGGACTTCCTTCAGGCATCCCAAGCTATCATTGACTGTGGAACATCGAAGCTGCAAATTGAGGAACTCGTTCCTACGGATACAGGTAATACCGACTTTTCTGGAAAGTTATTTGTCATTGACAATGTGACAATACCGCGGTTAACAATGAGAAGAGTTGCAGTCACAAACACAGATGACCGGTTAAACTGTGAAGTTCTTGTTGATAGTAAAAAGGTTTATCAGGCTCACAAAAGAAATTTACATACCAGTGGCTATAACAAGCATTACTGGTGGTCGAGGAGAGATTTGGATCACTAATTGTCATGAGCAGTTACAACGTATCCCCAAAGGAATGTGTATCGGGACAGCTGAACCAACCCAGGGCGGTGAGCTCAACATCATCAATGAAGAGCCAGGCTCTGCTGTTAGTACAGACAACACGCTGGAGGAAACAACTGTGGAACTGCCGATAGGGCCTGGACTGACCAAGGAACAACGCCAGCAGGTGTTAGCTATACAACGCCAATTTACGGATGCATTCACACCTCAGCAGGAGGAAAGTCAGACGAAACGGGCCACGATAAGGTACCGTATCAACATTGTGCATCATCCACCAATTAGCCAGCGTTCCTATAGAGTGTCGCCAGCTGAAAGACGGATAATTCGAGAGAAAGTAGAGAAGATGTTGCACGATGACGTTATTCAACCTTTGGAGAGTCTTTGGTCGTCTCCAGTGGTCCTCGTAGAGAAGAAGGATGGCACATGGCGATTCTGTGTCGACTATCGGCGGCAGAACAATATAACAAAGAAAGATATCTACCCATTGCGGCACATTGCCGACACCTTAGACTACTTGAAAGGAGCTACATACTTCTCAACTATGGACATGTAGACAGGTTACTGGGAAATCGAGGTTGACGAAGCTGAGAAGGAAAAGACAGCTTTTATTACACCTGACGGCCTCTATGTATTCAAAGTAACGCCATTTGGGTTATGTAATGCTCCGGCCACATTCGAACGCATGATTTACAACTTGCTTTGACACATTAAGTGGACGGCGTGCCGGCCGCGGTGGCCGAGGTGACTGAGGCGCTCCAGTCACGGTCAGCACGGCCACTACGGTCGGGGGTTCGAATCCCCCCTCGGGCATGGATATTTGTGCCGTCCTAGTTAGTAAGTAGTTCGTAAGTAGTTTGTAAGTTTAGGGACTGATGACCCCGTAGTTAAGTCCCATAAAAAAAAAAAAAAGTGACAAGTGACAAGATTGGACGGCGTGTCTTTGCTATTTAGACGACATTGTCGTTTTTTCGAAAACATTTGAAGAACATCTGAGTCGACTGTCAATTGTGTTGAAGTGTGTTCAGACTTCAGGACTCCACCTCAATTAAATGAAGTGCCTCTTCATCGCCAAAGAGATAAAAATCCTGTGGCACCTAGTCAACGGAGATGGTGTCTGTCCTGATTGCCGCACAGATTACAAAATGGCAGACATCGAAATAATTGACAGAGGGATAGAAAAACAATTAAAATCGCTCAAAAGAGGAAAGGCCGCAGGACCTGATGGGATACCAGTTCGTTTTTACACAGAGTACGCGAAGGAACTGGCCCCCCTTCTCGCAGTGGTGTATCGTAGGCCTCTAGAACAGCATAGCGTTCCGAAAGATTGGAAAATGGCTCAGGTTATCCCTGTTTTCAAGAAGGCTCCTCGAACAGATGTGCAGAACTATAGGCCTATACCTCTAACGTCGGTCAGTTCTAGAATTTTGGAACATGTATTTGGAACATGACATTTCTCGAGACTAGGAATCTGCTCTGTAGGAATCAGCATGGGTTTCGAAAAAGGCGTTTGTGTGAAACCCAGCTCGCACTATTCGTCCACGAGACTCAGAGGGCCATATACCCGAGTTCTCAGGTAGATGCTGTGTTTCTCGACTTCCGCAAGGCGTTTGATACAGTTCCCCACAAACGTTTAATGAACAAAGTAAGAGCATGTGGTCTATCATTCCAATTGTGTGATTTGATTGAGGAATTCCTAGATAACAGAAAGCATCAGGTCATTCTCAATGGAGAGAAGTCTTCCGAAGTAGGAGTTATGTCAGGTGTGCCACAGGGAAGTGTCGTTGTTCCGTTGCTGTTCACGATATATATAAATGACCTTGCGGATAACATCAGAAGTTCACTGAGGCTTTTTCTGGATGATGCTGTAGTATATAGAGAGGTTGTAACAATGGAAAATTGTATTGAGATGCAGGACGATCTGCATCGAATTGACGCATGGTGCAGGGAATGGCAATAAAATCTCAATGTAGATAAGTGTAGTGTGCTGCGAATACACAGAAAGAAAGATCTTTTATCATTTAGCTACACTATAGCAGGTCAGCAAATGGAAGCAGTTAATTCCATAAAGTATCTGGGAGTAGCCATTAGGAGGGATTTAAAATGGAACGACCATATAAAATCAATCGTTGGTAAAGCAGATGCCAGACTTAGATTCATTGGAAGAATACTAAGGAAGTGCAGTCTGAAAACAAAGGAAGTAGGAACATACCTTTACCGAGGAGTCTAGCAGTATATTGCTCCCTCCTACGTATATCTCTCGAAGAGATCATGAGGATAAAATTAGAGAGATTAGAGCCCACACAGAGGCATACCGACAATCCTTCTTTCCGCGAACAATACGTGACTGGAATAGGAGGGAAAATCGATAGTGGTACTCAAGCTACCCTCCGCCACACACTGTCAGGTGGCGTGCGGAGTATGGTTGTAGATGTAGATAAAGTAAGTGCAGTCACAGAATTTCCAACTCCTTAGCACATTGGTGATGTGAGAAGTTTTCTCAGGCTGTGCTCATACTACCTACGTTTCATTAAAGGATTTTGTAACAAGGCACGTCCATTACAAGAACTTCTGCAGTGAGACGCCAGGTTTTACTGGGATGAGACAAAGGAAAGAGCTTTGTGGGCACTTAAGGAGGCTCTAACTTATGCACCAGCGCTAGCTTTGTATGAGAATACGGAAACTGAACTTCACCAAGACGCCAGTGGTTATGGGATTGGTGCAGTGCTTGTACAAGTTCAGGAAGGTGCTGAAAAAGTGATAGCCTATGCATCAAGAGTACTCTCAAAGTCCGAGATAAACTACTCTACAACTGAGAAAGAATGTCTCACAGTTATCTGGATTATCAACAAGTTCACTGTCGTGACAGACCACGATTCTTTATGTTGGCTGACTAGCTTGAAGGAGCCATCAGGTCGACTAGCAAGATGGGCACTAAGACTCCAAGAGTACGATGTCACAGTGGTATTCAAGAACGGGCGCAAATACAAGGATGCCAACTGCCTTTCGAGGAATCCATTAGTGGAACAACAGCAGGAATGAAATTTCAGCCCTCGCTGAACTAGGCGACGTTACAGCTGAACAGAGGGAATATCCAGCACTATTAAAAATCATAGAGGCCTTGGAGAAAGGAGAACCAACCAATGGAGAGTTCCAACTTATAAACAGAACATTGTATAAGAGCAACTACGATCCACTGGGCCCCAAATGGCTACTGGTCGTTCCAGTTCATCTCCAGCCATCTATTCACAAGTATTTCCACGATGCCTCAATATCTGGTCATCTGGGATTCATGAAGACCCTAGACAAAGTCAGACGCAGGTATTACTGGAAAGGTGTCTACCGATCTGTAAAGCACTATATGAGACACTGCAAAGAGTGCCAGTCATGTAAGCATGTAGCGTATTTACCTCCAGGGCATCTCATACCAATTCCACCTGCAGCAGCTCCATTCCACGGAGTTGGAATCGACCTTATAGGGAGGTTCCCAAAGTCGAAAACCGTAACCGATGGATAATAGTCTGCACTGACTACCTCACATGCTACGCTGTCACCAAACCTGCGTCAACTGCGGAAGCTCCAGAGATCGCAAAATTCCTTGTAGACGACATTATTTTGAATCATGGAACACCATGCGTGATGATATCTGATCGTGGAAAAGTATTCCAGTCAAAACTAATATAACATAAAACATAATAATGTCATGTTGCGACATTGTCCACAGAATGACAACTGCATATCATCTTCAGACAAATGGTCTTACAGAACGTTTTAATAAGACGTTATCAGATATGCTTTCGATGTATGTCGATGTTGAGCTGAAGGACTGGGATACTGCCAGTCTTGACATTTGCTTATAATACTGCAAGACAAGACACCACAGGCTTCACGCCGTTTTTCCTGCTCCATGGCCGTGAAGCTGAGATGACAATGGATACGCTGTTCCCGTTCCAGCCGGACAACACTCAGGATGACTATGTGAAACAGCTCATCACCATGGTTGAAGAAGCAAGACAGCTGGCTCGTATACCGACACAGGACGCCCAGGAGAAGGACCGTCAGCGGTATAACAACAAGCGCCGGCAAGTTGTGTACAGCCCAGGAGATCTGGTATGGATTTTTACCCCTGTACGGAAGGTTTGACTACCAGAAAAGTTATTGAAGCGATACTTTGGTCCGTATCATGTCATACGCCGCCTGTCAGACGTCACATACGAAGTTGAGGATTATGAGCCGTGTTCGAAACGACAAAAACGAAGATACATTGTTCACATCCTACGCTTGAAGTCTTACTACAATCCTGAAGAGCAGATACGCGAAAATGGCTTCTTGTTCAAGGATTCTAAGGACGGTAAAGATACTGATGAAGCCATGACAGGAACGTCTGTCGTCGGTAATCGTACAGAAGGAAATGATTCTGCAGAACTGCTGCACAAAGGACCTATGAGAAGATCAAGATCCAGGACATTGCAGCTGGCTCCAAAGGGAACCTAACAGTGGGTCGCTAATTTTTCAGGAGAGGGAGCAATGCCGCAAGACCCCAAGTTACCTGACTGTTGGCGTGGTGCCATGGATAGTGTCATCTACTGCGGTGCTGAAGGTCGCCGGTTCAATCCTTTCCACCAGCAAATTTTTTTTCTTTGTAATTATCATTTGCAGAATGTTCTACATGTTTCGTATGTTGACTATTCTTCTGATTTCTGGTACATTCTGTCTGTGTATAAATAGCAGAGCACTCGGCCCAAGAGGCAGTCAGTGCTGCATGTATGTTTCAGTTCACAATAAACCTGCTTTCAGTATAAGTGCTGTGTTCAGTTGACAATCCTGCCTTCGACGTCAAGCCTACTTCCATTTCAACGCAACAAGGGCGACAAGTTTGTGTGGTGTATTCCAGCAACAACAAAACAGATGTAAATTACTGAATCAGATGTGGCACTGTGTAACACATGACTTCCGGACTACAAAAATGGATTGAGAAGAATGGAGAGCTACAAAAAATTGCTGGAGCCATTGGCAATGAAGTAAGACCTGACTGTACTGCCAACAATATATAAACAAAAAAGAAAACCCTCATATCGCAGCTCCCATAAAAATTTTATTGTACCATTTTTCTTCTAAATTGTAGTGACTCCCATGGTTTCACCCAAGTATATTTTCTTTTTCTTTTTTTCTCCTCTTCTTCTAAACTCAGACACAATATACTGTTGTGAAGCCGTGAACTGTTGTGAAAGCAACAGCTGAGCATAACACCGCCATTTTGAAGCAACTGCGATAAAATATTGAGTGAAAGTGTAATAACCCCCTTTGATGTTACCTCGAATTTCTTTGTCGAAGTATAGGATCAATATTTCACCCAGTTTTGCTTCCAATTCTTTGTCCAATAATTTGATGGCGGAATACCGGCCTAAGAGCATCGCCCACTAGTTTCGCCCAGCCTCCCCAATGCACTCAGCATGCATGTCAAAAGAGGCCCTGACATGTTCAATAATATTGTCAAACCGTCAATATATTGTCTGTCTGAGGACGTGTATTGTCGAATTGTCAGTACTTAAAATATTGACAAGTAGTATTGATGGCAACCAAAATATTTTCAATATTGTCAACATATATTAAGTGTGTGAGGTCGAATACTGACAGTTTGACGATATTCACCTTTCAGATGTTGATACAGCTTCATCAAACGGTCACAAGGCGCTAGTGAAATTTGCTGTTGTGTTCATTCTCTCACCAATGCTTATGTTTTCATTTCATCCATCTATGTGCAGCGTTTTGTTATGCTTCTTTGTGTGGTGTTTGTAGGAGTTTTAAAAATGAGTAGACATATGTGAATAGATTTTATTGATTGCTACCAACATAATAAAGCCCTTATGGAATCAATGTTCAAAATAATATATGGACAGAAAATTTAAAAAAGAATGCAGTATACAAAGAGATTCTTGCAATATATCGTTTGTTTTATGCAGAAGCCAAATTTTAAGACCATAAATAAAATCAATGCAGGCGAATTTCTTCAAGTATAGCATCTCTGAGTTGTGTTACTGTTCTTGCCAGCATCTGATGTCTTACCAAATTACATACAAACAAAACATAGTGTGTATAATTTATTACCTGAATATATTCCTACAAGGCAGATACAATGGCTTCACAGGTTTCCATCAATTTTGCTGATAATATTTTCAGACATTATGGTATTGTACTATAAGTCAGACATTCAAATGATCTGCCTGTTGCTAATAATCTTAATGTAACACCCAGTCTTTCATCATCTTTGGATGCCTCTCTCATTGCAGTATTTTGTTTCTTTCTTTTATCCTGTACCATCATCACTTTTCTTCAACCATTCTTGGACCCATTTCTTTTGTTTCTGTGGTTTGCAAGCAATAGCTAATATAAGCACAGCTTACACTTTCTTCTGGGAGGTTGACATGTTAACACTTTGCAACTATGTTTCCAACTGAAAAAGTTTCTCAATATTATTGATGATGTGAGGACGCTTCAATATAACGAAGGATTGACAAACAAGTATTGTTAATAAATATTGAACGTGTGTGGGCCACTTAATATAGAAAACAACTCACAGTTAATGTCTTGGTGGCTGTTCAATGTTAAAATGTTTGTAGAGCTTATGGGACTTAACTACGGGGTCATCAGTCCGTAATCTTACAAACTACTTATGAACTAGCTAATACCAGGGACGGCACAAATATCCATGCCCAAAGGGGGGATTCGAACCCCCAACCATAGTGGCCATGCAGACTGACTGGCGCGCCGCAGAACGCTTGGCCATCACGGCCAGCTTGGTGGCTGTGGCACTAGCACAGTCATATATTACTAGACTGGCAGACTTCTGTATCAAGTTTTCTGACACGTTCTACATCCAAGACAATCTCCACAATTTAGATCAACTGGAATGAAAAGTACATATAATCTCTTCTTTCTGTGAATAAAACCTGACACTGGCATCTTACTTTACTTCACATCAAGAAGCTTCCGTTTCTGACACGAAACATGCTTGTAATCTTTACTGGTAGGAGGGGGACAACAGGGATTTGAGATGGCCTTGATCCCTACCCAAAGGTCGTTCCAAGAATTCTGACATTATTCTTCCAGGAATGTTTCTACTGTCGGCGCTTTAAGTCATAAATGATGCATTCTATCACATTCATTCTGGGAATCCAGATTATTATATTACATAATTACACTGTTAATATTCTGGAAATTGCCCTTATGCCAATATTCTGGATACACAAATGTGCTCTCGTCTCATAGGAGGCATTCCATCACGATCATTCTGGGAATCCAGAGTATTATATTACATAATCACTGAACTGAGTGATTTCCCTAAATCACTCCAGGCATATGCCGGGATGGTTCCTTTGAAAGGGCACGGCCGATTTCCTTCCTCATCCTAACCCAAAAACTCCTAGCGTTAGCTCCGTCTCTAATGGCCAAGCTGTCGACAGGACGTTAAACCCTAAGCATCCATCCATCCACTGAACTGATCCTCCTTACATAAATATTCTGGGAATTGAAGGCTTAAGTCAGAGGTCGCCCATTCACAGGCCCCCTCCCCCACCCCCTCCATTGGCATTTAAGAGTTGAATTCTGAGGGCTTTTTTGTCAGTTCTGCAGTGCAAGTACTTTTTTTTTTTTTTTTTTTTTTTTTTTTTTTTTTTTTTTTTTTTTGTAAATTACTTTGAGTTGAAGATGAGCCACAGCGAGCAGCAACAACGGTATTCAGCAGCTAGAAGGAGACCTATAAGTAGTTATAGTTTCACTCAAAATTGCTAATTTTTATGTGTATCCATGTACAGTTATACTTAAGATAATGTTTGTTGTTATTTCAGAGCATGAACCAATGTTTGATGTGGAGACGAAAGTACTTCTTACACTATCACAGCAGCAATTTGCAGAAAGTGCTCTCACTGAATTATCTGACCTGGTGTCATTTAACTATAACTGCCCAACATACCCACAGTCAAAACTTGAACCTAAAATGAGCACCTTTAAAATACTGTTGTTTGCCACCACATACAGCATGACTGGATATGGATCAAAACATGTGAATATAAGTCTGACTCCTGACAGAGACTTTGATGTGGTTATTAAAATAAGGAATGTCCAAAGACTTGATTCTAAAGTGCAGTATGTGTGACATGAATGGGACTATTTGTGTGGTTCAATGACGGAGTACATACAGAGAGAATGATGAGTGAATACAGTCCATCACATACACATAGTAATATTAGTACATTATAGGGTGAATCATCCATTTATTATCGACCAAGTGAGGTGGCACAGTGGCGAGACACTGGACTCGCATTTGGTATGATGGTGGCTCAAATCCACTCCAGACACCCAGATTTAGGTTTTCGGTGATTTCCCTAAAACGCTCCAGCCCATTCACATCCCAATCCTTCCCCAAACATCCAAGCTTAAACTCCATTTCTAATGACCACTTTGTCGATTGGATGTTAAACCCTAAGCTTCCTTCCTTCTGTCAATTATTGACATGTATGGTGATGCAGTGCTTGAATTAAAAGTTGATGGTTCAGCTGAGTATATGAAACATTTAAGTATGGAGAAAGTATGCTTTACTGATTGAAATTAGATTAGATTAATACTTTTCCATAGATCATATATACAACAATTAGCAATGATGTGGAACGTGCCAGTTTAATAAATTGTGGCTATAGATGACACTCAATATTTTGAGATTTTTTATTTTTACTTTAAAACTTTTTTTTGGGAAATCACTAAGCCTTATCTAAAAATTCATCTAAAGTGTAGATGGAGTTGCCATTCAGAAATTCCTTTAATTTATTTTTAAATGTCAGTTGGCTATATGTCAGACTTTTGATGCTACTTGGTAAGCGACCGAAGACTTTTGTGGAAGCATAATTCACCACTTTCTATGCCAAAGTTAGATTTAACCTTGAATAGTGAATATCACCCTTTCTCCTAGTGTTGGCTATGCACACTGCTATTACTTTTGAATTGGGTCAGATTGTTAATAACAAATTTCATGAGTGAATATATATATATTGTGAAGCTACAGTGAAGATCCCTAAATTCCTAAATAAATGTCTGCAGGATGCTCTTGGGTGGGCTCCAGCAATTATTCTGATTACACGCTTTTGTGCAATATACTTTTTTACTCAATCTTGAATTGCCCCAGAATATGATCCCTTATTAAAGTAGTGAATGAAAATTGGTATAGAAGCATAGTAAGCTAATTTACTGAGATGTATATCACCGAATTTTGCAATGACCCTGATACAATAAGTAGCTGAACTCAAACGTTTCAGCAGATCTTCAATGTGTTTGTTCCAATTCAATCCGTTGCAATGTAAACTCCTAAAATTTTTGAATATTCTACCTCAGCTACAGATTTCTGTTCAAAGTCTACATTTATTAATGGTGTCATGCCATTTACTGTATGAAACTGTATATACTGGGTTTTATCAAAGTTTAATGAAATCCATTTGTAGAGAACCACTTAATAATTTTCTGAAAGACATCATTTACAATTTCATCAGTTAACTCATGTTTATCAGGCATGATAGCTATACTTGTATCATCAGCAAAAAGAACTAGCTTAGCATCTTTGTGAATATAGAATGGCAAGGTCTTACGTCCTTTGCTATATATATAGAAAAGTGAAGGACTCAAGACCTAACATTGTGGAACACCATTTTTGATAACTCTGCAGTTGGAGGAATTTATAGTTTCTTCTATATCATGTGATCTGCTTATTTCAATGTTCAGCACTCTTCCAGTTAAGTGTGATTTAAACCATTTGTGCATTGTCCCACTCATACCATAATACGTAAGCTCATCCAGAAGAATCCCATGATTTACACAATCAAAAGCCTTTGAGAGATTACAAAAAATCCCAATAGGTGATGTTCGGTTATTCAAAGCATTTAATATTTCATCAGTGAAGGTATATATAGCATTTTCTGTTGAATAGCTTTTTTTGAAAATCAAACTGACATTTTGTTAGAACTTTATTTTTACTAACATATGAAGTTGTTGACATCAGACGTATTCCTTTTTTATGCAAATGATAGCTAATTTCAGTCTTTCTGTGAAAATACCTTGTTTTAAAGAGCTGTTACATATATGGCTAAGAATCCTACTTATCTCTTGGGAACAGGTTTTTAATACCTTGCTGGAAATGCCATCAATTCTATGTGACCTTTTACTTTTGAGAGAGTTTATTATTTTCCTAATTTCTGAAGGAGAGGTGTATTGAATTTTAATTGAATCAAATTGTGGAGGTATGGCCCCTTCCATTAACTGCCTTACTGTTTCTAATGAACATGTAGATCCTATTTTCTCTACAACATTAGAAAGTAATCATTAAAGCTGCTTTTAACGTTTGACTTTTGTCACTAAACTTTGCATTTGTAATACCCTCTTCCTGTGCTCTTAGTTGTCCCGTTTCCGTTTTAATAATATTCCAAATTAATTTAATTTTATTGTTAGAGGAACTAATCTCAGAAATGATGGACATGCTTCTGTATTTTTTAATAAGTTTTCTTAATGTAACACAGTAGTTTTTATGATATTTAATTGTTTCTGGGTTATTACTCTTTCTTCCAGATAGATATAGTTCCCTTTTTCGGTTATAAGATATTTTTATTCCTTTAGTAGGTCATGGTTTTTTGCATGGTTTCTTACAATTATATGTAACTAATTTCTTGGGGAAACAGTTATCAAATACCCTTACAAATTAATCATGAAGTAAGTTATATTTAAAATTATCATCAACTTCCTTATAAACCTCATCCCAGTCTAACTGCTGTAGACTTTCTTTGAAACTTCTAGTTGTTAAACCATTAATCGAGTGCACAACTCTGGAGGACTGTTTCGAATTACTGAATGGAGCTATGTCATATACTGTTACTAGCTGTGCACCATGATGTGAAAGACCATTCTCAAGAAGCATTTTCTTTGTTAAACTTATCTTGGTGTATAAAAAAATTATCTATCAATGTACTGCTGTCCTTAACTACCTGAATAGGAAAATCAGTTACAGATGTAAGATTGAACGAGCCAAGTAAGACTTCCAGGTTTTTTTCCTATTACACTCTTTCAGTGAATCAACATTGAAATCACCACAAATAATAATTTTTTTCCACCTATCTGACAGCACAACAAGGCATCCAAGTTTTCCCTGAAATAACTGGAAGTTTCCTGAGGAGGACATTTATACTGTTACAAAGAGAGTCTTCTTTGAGTTTAAGCCAGCAGGCACATGTTGCTCTACACAAAACTGTTTTGTTTCTAATTTTTTCACTGTAATAGCTTTTGACA
This sequence comes from Locusta migratoria, assembly GCA_026315105.1. Classification (NCBI taxonomy): domain Eukaryota; kingdom Metazoa; phylum Arthropoda; class Insecta; order Orthoptera; family Acrididae; genus Locusta; species Locusta migratoria. The sequence goes on along the minus strand of CM048755.1, from coordinate 72,807,939 downwards.
TATATGGTAACTCCTCCTCTTACATTATTATTTCTACTTACAGTTTCAGCTATTTTATATCCACTGACATTCCCATTTTCCATATCAGTGACAATTTGATGCTCAGACAGACATAATATATCTATTACATTCTCAATTTCTATATCATCTAAACAAACCAAAAGCTCATCTATTTTATTCCTTAGACCCCCAGTCTTCTGGGGGAAATGCTAATTTTTTTTTACTTTACTTTTGTGGAAACATTTTATTTTTTAATATCTTTAGCACCTGCCTGCCTGAGCTTCTTACTGGACACTGGTCTTAGTGTACGAAAGAAGTACTTCCATACATTGCCATGTCCCCCCTTATTGATTTTGTTATCAAGCCAGCCAATTTACCCCTTTCCTATCCTACTGAGATGCAGTCCATGACTAGTGAAATCCCACCTAGTAATGCAGCAGACAGACTAAGCCGCTGGTGTCCTTATATTAGGGCTGCATACTAAGACTTCAATATGTATTTATGTCAGCACAACGTATCTGTAAAGCAACTAGAGCAGTGTATAATCGCTTGTATTCACCCAACATCAAAATATGCAAAAGAAAACCCAGTAAACATGAACTCTGTGGAAGCTGAATTTGCTGGAGGAATTCCTGTGTTTGTAATAGCACCTATGTAGCTGAATACAATTCAGGCAGAATTCAAAGCCGACAGAAATGAATTATTTGGGCAATACTGTAAATAACAAACTGAATGTATGTATTATGTAGATAAAATAAAAAATAATTATGAAAAACTCTCTTCTACATCTACTCTCTATAAATATATAAACAATAATGAATAAAAAATGAGAAGGTAGTAAAAAATAACAGTGACACAATTATTTAAGATAACCACAATGTTTATTAACAAAAATATCTAAACAAGGAGAAAGTTATTATTATTCAGGAAGAGGAATGAAAGTGGAGCCCCCACTGCCTGAATCGTAAGCATATGAGCAGGCAGTGAGCTGGAGTACATGACTCATGCCTTACCGGACACTCTCCTTCATATCTGCAAAATGGCTAAGTATGATGTTCTTAGCAAATGTATAAAACCACTCTGTAATTGTACTCTCCCGTGATATCACACCAATTATCCCCCAAATTCTAATGTTGGGCTTTTCTTCAACATTGCTGCCTTCCTTTGGGGAATGCAACAGATGACGTGAAAGAAGTGGATTGCTTTTAATGGAGGGATACCATTGGTCACTAACTTATTCGAAGAGCTGCCTTACCAAAACCGCTTGACAGACATTCAGGAAGGTAGCAGGATCCCAATATTCTGCATTAAATGCGTGACTGATGAATCCTGTCTTTAAAAGAACCAGTAATGTCAGAGTAATTTAATGCTCTCTGATCCACCTAGTGCTCCTCATTATGTAGGCGGAGTAGCTGCAGCTGCTAGACAAACCTTGTTGCTGAAAGTATGGTGGTTGTGATTTTGAACACCAGTTTGATGACCCTTTGTGTGGTTAGTCTGGGGCTGCCTGGCGAGAACGACTGAGGCTCTCGGGTGTCTAGTTGATGGCCCTGGCTGCAAATAGTTGGGTTCAGCCTGGCGAGAATTACTCAGAGCCACAGGCGTCTAGTTTGATGACCCTGGCTGCACTTCCAAATTGCGCCAATGGTGGAGGCTGCATTTTTTCTGCACAGGCAAAAAGATCGAATCTAGTATCATAAAACAATCTCTTTTCTTTACATTTATGCATTATAATCTTCCATCTGCTCAATTACTTACCCAGCGGATTGTAATGAATTTAACCCAAAAGAACCCGCTTTTTTGGTAAAGTGAAGATAGGGTACCCACTACAATATTTGTACATAAATGAATATACTTACAGAATACTTTCATATGTTATATAAACACTTTTATATACTGTCAACATTGCTTTCTGGATCACTTTGTTAAATTATTTCGGTTAGTAAAAACAATGTAACAATAAGCACTTGTAGTAATGAGCAATTATCTGTGTTAATATACAAATACGCAAACCCTGGAGCAGAATATTTATAAATGTGTGGGGGGGAGAAGATAAATAGCAAATTAAATTAAATAGATTAATTAACATCCTGGCCAGTTAATTAAATGAGTAAAATATACAATGGATAAATTGGAAGTTGACCAAGGACGGTACTAATACATTTATGTGTGAAATAACATATGAAACACAGACACAAATATAGTGGATGTGTTTCAAGATCTATGAAAGAGATGTTTATGTAGGGTGCTGTAACTATTGGGTAATATGAGTGGTCTTATTGAATTTATTGATTTTTCTAACGTATTTAATTCTTTTTGTGAGTTTAACAGCCGTCTTTTACTTGGTAATGCCATCTGACATTTCTGTAGCTACGCAAGGTGTGGGATTAATAAAAATAGCATATATTTTCATAATTTGTTTAGGTGCTTGTGTACAGTTTGCACATGTGCCAAAAATTGTAAAGTAATATTATCAAAAATGACTCGGATATAATGTTTGATTCATAAACTCTTGTCATATATTTGAAACCTCATAATTTGCAGATATAATAATTATACCACTTAATCATATATTTTGGCTGTACATATACTGTTTGATGATGTTTCAGAAAGGCTATCAATTGTTTCTACTTGTGTAAAAAGTGTAAACTTATTGCATTTCATAATTTGTAGTATAATAATATTCCTTTTTTAATTGCTTCTATTTTTCAGAAACAATTTCGTATCTATTTACTAGCTAAACCAGATGAACAACATAAATTAGAATTTTTTAAGTATGGTGTCTACATTGCAAATGTATTTCAAATTCCAAAACCTGTAAGTAAACCTGTATGTAAACTGTATTACTCTGGAATTTTGTATAAGTAATTGTTCTTTTATGATGAGAAACTATGTGTTGTTCTTATAATTCCAAATTTTACAAATCTAAATGTATATGAAAAAACTTTGTGACCAATGCAAGAAACCTACCACCAGAGAAGAAGATAAAAAAGAGAAAAAAGATTCCTTTAAACTGATTCTTCTCATCTGAAATAACATTTATTGGGCACATGGCAGGACCTACGCACATATCATTTTTTGTATTTGCACTAAAAATTTTCTTAATTATTCCATGATATATAAAGATATTTCTAAAGTGTTCGCAGTGAAACATTTTATGTCATTTTTTACTTGTGAAACTTACAAAGTTTGTACTGAATGGTTTGACAAATCTATAAGTTTTATCTTCTTTGAAAGACTGTTAAATTACAACATTCATTTACTTCGTTCTGTAATTTGAACTTTATCGTTGCTTGTAAATACTCCCCAATTTTGTTATCACACACTGTCATACATATGTGATGTTTGAAATTGTGTGAGGGGGTTATTGCAATGCATTTCACCCTAACAAACCTGCTTGTTTGGTAAAGTGAAACTCGAGCTTTCCACTACAATATTTGTACATTTATGAATACTTTCATATATTATATAAACACTTTTATGGACTGTCAACATTGCTTTCTGGATCACTTTATTAAATTACTTGTGTTCGGAAAAACCTTGTAACCATAAGCAGTTGCAGTATTGTGGAATTATCTGTGTTTGTTAATAGGTTTTCTCACTAACATATCCTTATGTCTTTTGTAATCCGCTTAACAAATTGTCATTGTCTACTTAGACCAAAGTTTGACATTGTTATAAAATTATCCAATGTAAGCAAACTGTCACTGCTCTTGTCATAATTTGCATATATACCTAATTCCTGTTTTGATTTGTTATGTAAACACTTTTAAAAATACTTTTGAATTATACTGAATAACTTATTATAATTCTTCTTGTTTGTGGTGGATTTATTTATGTTTAACAGTTAATGAAATTTTTAACAGATCTGTTCTAGAAAATTAGAGAATCTATTATGATGTATAAATATGCATGCATTATGGACATGAGCCAGTCATGATCAAGATGTACTCATATGCTCAAGCAATGTAATCAAGATACTCAAGTAATGTTGTAAAGTTATGTTGCAACTATTTCACCTTTTTGAAATGAAACAAATGAATTGATCATGGACTCACAATTTGTAGTTCCTTAGACATAATGAAAAATACTGGATAATTTATCAATTAGGACTTCAAAGTCTATTGGCAGGCGAGCATACAACACAGACGAATATCAGCAGGTGATGTAATATAATTTATTATATTATCGTAATGTAACCAATATGCTACAGGCTGAAGAAGCGATTTTACCATGATGTCAACATCATGATAACCACTGCCATGTTGGGGAATTATTGCATCCACTTCACTCTCCAATCTGCAGTACCAATTGCGCCGATGTTGGTGGTTGTGGTATGTCTGTACAGACAAAAGGACCGAAATTGATAAATAAATATTAGTTTTTACTTTATAGACACATGGTAATTTATTCTTCTCTTTCATTCCACGTTTGCAGTTACTTACCCTGTGGTTGAAAAATGGAATTCAACCATTCGTCATTATGTTGTTCTGCCAGGTACTCTTTTATCCACTCCTCCAACTCATAGCCCATGGTGCAGTCATCGTCAAATGCACCTACAAAGAATCTAATATTAATAACAAAGAAGCACTGTATGTTAATGAAGGAGGAAGAGTGTAGTTTCTATTCATGTAACCACCCCTCAGCGATTGATGACGTGTCCCACAAGATCTGAATTGAAATGGGCAACATTTCAAGTGGTGAAGGTGAGGGATTCAATTTTTTCCATAAAGAATGTAAGATTTGCTCACAACTATAAGAGAAAAAATAGTACCAATGCAAACATAAACATAGAGACGAAGTCTAATAAAATTATTATGCATTTAAAAGCATAAAAATAAAACCTTAATTTCACTTCAGATAAACTCAATTTCCTTCTACTCAATGATGTTTGGTGATGTTTCCACACTATCATTAGGAGGGTGTTCAGCACCGTTTTCCACGTGCAAGATTGCTGACGCTTATCTTCTCTCTCCAAATATCACTTGGCGAGGGAATGTTCAAGCACAGAGCAGTGCGGTTTATTTATATCATGAGGGGCGTCAGAAATATAGCAGAGAGCATGTTATTGCCTGGAATGCAACCAGACATCTGAAACCACAGCAGAATACTGATAGTGCTGCAAAGAGCACATTATTTCCTGGAATGTTCGTTGGCAGAACACTTAGAAGATGCAACAGATCTACAAGAGAAACTGCCTACACCACACTTGTGTCTCCTATTTTGGAGTATTGTTGACACGACGGAGTGGCCAAGTGCATTGAGGCGCTGTGCTATTTTTTTATTTCTAAGTTTTAGAGCGCCTTCGGCCTCTCATTCTGGGGCCTCCAAATATCGACAGCTTTTTTTTTTTTTTTTTTTTTTTTTTTTTTTTTTTTTTTTTTTTTTTTTTTTTTTGGTCTGTCCTGTGCCTCTCGTCCTGGGGGGCCTTCAAATCTCAGAAGTTACTTGTTTATAGTGAGACATCTACTTCCAAGTGGACGGGGGGCCTCATTTTGTTTTGCCGCCACCTAGGCCTCCTACAGCATTAGTCCGCCACTGACTGGATGTACCATGGCGTCATCATGGGCTCACAGCATTGCATCAGAATCTTGGCAACATCCCAACACTACAAGATAGATTTTCCGTGGCCACTCGTAACACAATTTACATTGTGGGTAATGACACAGAGCACAGGAATTCGCGCAATGCATTTAATATAGCGACAGGCCACCGCTGATTGCGTTCGTTTTGAAGACTGAATCGCTGAATTATCGAAACTTATTTATCCAATTATCAATATTTACCTGCAGTCTGTCAGTGGTGATTGAAAATCTAGCAATGAGCATGAAACTGTAAGTAGAATTTTGGGTGTGAATAATAATGATTAACAACCTTTTTAATTACACAGGTAATTTTTATTCAGTTTTTTCATTGATTACGTAACAACATTCATACCACATGCTTTATGAGTCTCGTAAGTGGAGAATAGATTACAAATCGATCGTTCAGAAGCAATATGTAGGTCACTGTAAAGTGTGGTATAATATCAGCTGTCTCAAATTAGGATGTTTACAGGACCAGTTTTCACATGTTCATTATGGTGAGCACAGTTTATCACAGTGATGGGAACGAGATGAATAAACTTTTGCAGGCTCAACATACAGTCCATTTCATCATTGTCATTGTCGCAACAAGCTGAATGAAAACGGGCATCATATTGTATAGAAGACTTCTTTGTTACTCTTCCAGTCCAGTTGTAAGTCATACTATGGATAATATTCAGAATTTAAGAATACTTTGACACTGATTAGGTTGCAATCATCAAATATGCTGGAATCATTCTGCAGATTTCCTCTACGATTTGTCTGCAGAGCCAAGATAATGAATCTAAGTGGCTGTATCTGTGTGGATGTTCTAATTTTATGTTTGATTACTATATTTTACTCTTTGAACATATACCACCTCACTGTGCAATGGCACCTGATCTACAATTGCACATTCAATATGCACAACCATTGGTAGATATATTGGATTACTAGGTATCTCGATTACTTTATGACCTACAGGAATATTTGAGAAAAATTCGTAAATTGTATGTACGAGTCTGTTGTTGAGATATGAATTTCTTACCACTTTACACTCCATACGTATGGTGATTCATAAAATGTTTCGGCGTTTTTTTCCCCAAAATGTTTTTGGTGAAACTAAGTATTGGGTCAATAGATTGTTTCTTAGTAAAGTCCATGGTATTTTCAACTGTTTTTATCTCCGTTTTAAATGTGTTAATATTAGCGCATAGCTCAATGACTTTTACTGAACGTTTCATTACTGAAAAAATATCGGTAGTGTTGTAGTATCCCTTTGAGATTCCTACAATTTCACTATTCCCTAAATACATCTTGTTGTGGATCTCTGTGATGCTTGGTATGCTATTGTATGATTCAAAATTCACTAACACAATGATCCAGTCATGTTGTGATAAGGCAATTGGTGGAAAATAGCTTGGTTTTAGTGCGGATGACTGCAAACTTTTCAGAGTTAATGTATATGAAATCACGTCACATGTAGTGGATGAAAAGTGACTCACATACACTTGTGCATGTTTATTTTATGCGCAACGTGTATTTGTTCTTTTCTTCCTTCCACACGTAACAATGAGTGCGTGTGGAGCTCTCTGTCTGTTGTTACCGCAGCAGAGTGCTAATCAAGCAGATTCTGCCCTGATGATTATACCTCCCAGCTGTGTGCGTTTGCCTTGCATTTAAAACGCCGGTTTCTTCGCTCTCTAATTCCTCGTATTTTCCACAATAAACATTAAACACAGATGCCACAGTTATGTGTTGAAATCTGAAAATGATTAAAATTGTGATAAACATCACAATATTCCGTAAAATACTTTTGTAATTCATCAGCTGGTTTGAGATCACTGAAACCATTGAAATATAATATTCTCATTTTTTACGTAGGACGTCCAATGTATACCGTGCGCACACGTTAGTCTCGTTAATACACCACGGAAATTCGGAATTTTCAATTTCCTGACGAGTTTAAGTACATCCATATTCGTGAAAGGTCTGTCAGGCAATATTGCTTCTGTTTCTCGCCTCTATGATTAATCAAAGTCCATTTTGTATTATCTTAAATACATTCCCTTTCAATAGTGATAGCATGCCTTGTCATATTGTGTCTTCGAGCTTTCTGAAACTCTCTATCTCTGCATTTTTTGCGTTTTTCACGCCTTGGTTTATCGCTGCTGCGTGTCTGGCCAATGATCCAGTTGCTGATAGCCCTGAAAATAGTGGGAATATAAAGGAGAGTATACCACCACAAACTTTAGGTATTTTCAAAATTCTGAAAGCCATGACACTGTTTTTTCTCCCCCTCCTTTTTCTTTGCACATCGTCTTTAGTGGCAGCTACCACTGCACGATTACAATATTGCCTAATGCTTGTTGCTTCCTTCTTAGTGCTTCCTTGTCAGTCAGGAGTGCTGTGATTCGATGTTCAGTCCAATGTGACATGTTTCCTAATAGGTATATCACTCTGTTACCTTGTTCGAGAGCTGCATGCTCAATTATAAATAAGTTTATCTGTAATCACCCAGCTGTTGAGCTTCGATGAAAATCTGTACCATTTCACAAACGCGCGGTTAACCTGGCGTTTTAAAACTCAGTTCAGAAAATTTATGTAGTCCTTCCATATAGAAAGACCATGCAACGTCTTGCCCATCACTGCTTTTTAAAGTATAGTTTGTAGGATTTTTTCACTGAAACTGTAATTATCTCCGCTGACCAGTTAAGTAATTACGATTTCTCAAACACAAACTTATTTTTCGAAATCATCGCCTTCTCTTAATTTCTGTTTACGTGGATCGGTCATGTTTATGTGATTGTAAACGGTATTTAGAAAAAAATGTTCAAATGTTTGTATAGCTTATGGGACTTAACTACGGTGTCATCAGTCCCTAAACTTACAAACTACTTATGAACTAGCTAGCAGTCCCCTCGGCCACTGCGGCAGTATTTAGAAGGCTATCATCTCTGACATCGATGGGATGCCTTCTTATAGTACAATACTTAGTTCGTTTATATTGATAAGTTATTTTCTGTAGAATATTAATCCACTTGTATGACCCACGGAGGTTAAATTCAATCCACATATGTTGTTTAATAGTCCAGTCGCTCCACTATACTGGCTTTCATGTAGTAGAGTTTTGAATAATGATTAATCCCCTATCGCTCCATTGTTGCCACTAAATGTGCATTGTAAAATTCACCACCGTGATCGGTTTGTAGATTGTCTGGAGACAGATTTGTGCCTGTTTGCAGCAGTTGTTCAAATACACGTGCAACTTCCTTTCTTGTCTTTTCCTTCACTGGTAAGCCACAGGCAAATTTTGAATACGTATCTATCTCCATTATAATTTACCTTAATCCCATATTGACACATGAATACTTTTTCACATCTATGAGATCTGCCTGGCATAGGTTGTCTAAGCCTATGATTATAATAAGGCTTCGTGGAAATGTTATGCGTCTGGGTTATGTACTTCCTGAACAACTGTTTCCATTGCTGTTATTCAATGATATTTCTTTCTCAAAGTTCTGAAATTACCGAAACTATTTTATTACCTGCCGTTGATGAAGCCATAAGCAGCTATAGTTGTTGTTGTGTTCTTCAGTCCAGACACTGGTTTGATGTAGCTCTCCACTCTACTCTTTCCTGAGGAAGCCTCTTCATCTCCTTATAAGAACGGCAACCCACATCCCTCTGAGTCTGTTTACTATATTCGTATCTTGGTCTCCCTCTGCGATTTCCCCCCTACGATTCCTTGTTGTGTCCAACCAATCGATCCCTTCTTTTAGTCAAGGTAAGCCATAAATTCCTTTTCTCCCCAATTCTGTTCAGTACCTCCTCATTAGTTACGTGATCCACCCACCTAATCTTCAGCATTCTTATGTAGCACCACATTTCAAAAGCCTCTATCCTCTTCCTGTCTAAACTATTTACCATCCAAGTTTCATTCCCCTACAAGGCAACACACCACACAAATGCCTTTATAAAGGACTTCCTTGCTCTTAATTGCCATTCTGCATTTTGTATCCTCTGTACTACGAATGTCATATATTATTTCACTGCCCAACTAACAAAACTCACCTATCACCTTATTGTTTCGTTGCCTGATTCCTTCAGTATCGCCTGTTTGTCTAAGACTGCATTCCATTACCCTTGTTTTGATCTTACATGCTCCTTTCAACACACTGTCCATTCCATTCAACTGCTCTTCCATATCCTTTGCCGTCTCTGACAGGATTACAATGTCATCAGCAAAACACAATGTTTTTATTTCTTCACCCTGAACTCTAATTCCTTATGCAAATTTCTCTTTCCTTTCTTTCACAGCTTGCTCAATGCACAAACTGAATAACATTGGAGATAGGCTACAATCCTGTCTTACTTTCTTCCCAATCACTGTGTCTCTTTCTTGTGCTTCAACTCTAATAATGGCTGTTTGATTAATGTACAAATTGTAAATAACCTTCCATTCGCTATATTTTACCCCAGCTGACTTCATAATTTGAAAGAGTGTATCCAATCAACAATTTAAAAAGTTTTCTGCAAATCTACAAACGCTAGAAATGTAGTTTTGCGTTTCCTTAATCTATCTTCTAAGATAAGTCGTAAGGTGAGTATTGCCTCACGTGTTCCTACATTTCTCATGAATCCAAACATATCTTCCCTAAGGTCAGCATCTATTAGCCTTTCCATCTTTCTGTATATAATTCGTGTTAACATTTTGCAACCATGACTTAATAAACTGATGGTTCTGTAATTTTCACATCTGTCACCTACTGCTTTCTTTGGAATGGGGATTATTGTATTTTTCTTAAATTCTGAGGGTATTTCGCCTTTCTCATCCATCTCACTCACAAGATGAAATAGTTTAAATGTTTGTAGAGCTTATGGGACTTAACTACGGGGTCATCAGTCCCTAGATGAAATATTTTTGTCATGGTGGTTCTCCCACAGACTTCAGTAGTTCTGAGGGTATGACATCCACTCCTCTTCCCTTCTTACAATATCGTCTCTATGTTCATTTCCTCTATAGACCCGCTCTGTACACTCCTTCCACCTTTCAGCTTTCCCTTATTTCCTCAGAACTGGTTTTCCATCCAAGTTCTTCATATTCATACAGCTATTTATCTTGTCTCCAAAAGTCTCTTTTATTTTCCTGTAAGCAGTATCTATTTTTCCCCTAGTTATACATTCTTCTACAGATTTTCATTAGGCTTCTAGCCACTCCTGATTAGCCATTTTGCACTTCCTGTCAATCTCATTTCTTAGTCGTCTGTACACCATTTTGTCTGTCTCATTTACTGCATTTTTATATCTTCTACTTTCATCAATTAAATTTAATATTTCCTGTACTATCCAAGGTTTTTGGAGTTCTTGCCTTTCTACCTGCTTGGCCCCTGCTGCCTTCACTATTTCATCTCTTAAAGCTACCCATTCCTCTTCTACTGATTATTTTCCCCAGTTTCTGTCAATTGTTGCCTAGATCTCCCTCTGAAATTCTCAAGAACTTCAGGTTCCTTCAATGCATCAAATTTCCATCTTCTCATATTCCTACGTTTCTGCAGTTTCTTCAGTTTCAGTCTACAGTTCATAATCAATACGACATGCTAAGAGTCTATATCTGCACCGGATCTGTCTTACAGCTGAAAACCTGGTTCCGAAATCTATCTCTTACCATTATAATATCTATCTGGTATCTCCCGGTGTCTTCTGGTCTCTTCCACGTATACAACCTTCTGTCACGATTCTTGAACCAAGTATTTGTTATGATTAAATTACGTTCTGTACAAAATTCTGCCAGACGGCTTCCTCATTCGTTCTTTCTTCCCAGTCCATTTTCACATACTATTTTCCTTACCTTCCTTTTGCCTACTGCCGAATTCCAATCCCCTATCACAATTAAGTTTTCCTCTCCCTTGTCTGAATAATTTCCCTTATCTCATCATACATTTCTTCGATCTTCTCATCATTGGCAGAGCTAGTAGACATTAAAAGCAGCTTGTTAATTTCAAATAACTGATCCTGGCAGGGAACTGCCAGGTAAAAGACATTTCTTAAATTTCAAATAACGAATCCTGGCTGGAAACCGCCAGATAAAAGAGCTGCAGTTATTTAAAACTAATAAGTCCTAGCAAGAGGGATCCAAGATAAGAGATTTGCGCAATGGAATACATGAGGTTTCGTCCGGGAAGCAGAGAGAAACCATAATAATAAAACGGATCTGAGGTTAAATTACAATCAAGGGAAAATTTAACTAAGCTGGTTCATTGCCAGTTCACATGGAAATGGGGGCAACACCGATTTTAAATACACAATAAAAGTGTAAAAGTCCATCCCACTGTAATTTAGTAAGTACTAATTTTGTTCACACACCAAGAGGGTTCAGATAAGGAAAAACAAGGCTGTAAAACATAAGAAAGAGGAGGACTGGTAGGACATGGGACACAATCATTCATAAGTGCGTAGCTGCGACACTCTCACAAAAGAGTGCGACATGAAATACAGCACAATGCACAACCAGGCAGATAAGCCGAATCTGCCAAGTTACGATACATGCACTCTGTTCCACTTCCAATACCCGGAAGGGGCCACTAAATTTCACACAAACCTTACACACGAGTGAACTGATAAGAAGCCAGAAGGACGCAGAAAGATATTAGGGAAATAGTAAGAGGTAGCATTATTTCAACGCCTATAGGGCTGGAAAATGTTGAACAAAGAATAGGTCTTTGTTCCACATGCCATAACGGATAGCAAATTAAAACTCGCTAGCCATCATTTACCGTTTTTAACAAAATCAAAGTCACACCGGGAAACATACACGAGAGGAATACGCCACATTCCCGAGAATAACATAATTCACACACGCCTAAAGCACACGTAACTTATTACTGCTACAAAGCGTAGCATGGACCTAGCTGTGGCTCACCATTTAGACCATACGAACATCTTACCTAAGCCAAAACCGGAGAGAGAGTGACGACGCCACTCCGATACGTACGAATCCTCGCGCCAAAGCTCCCAAAGAGCAGGCAAAGAGTCTAGCTGCCTGTTGCTGTAAGGTTGGCAATGGCTTCTCGCTCTAAAGACGGGTCTAATCGTGACGATTTTTCCTTGTCTTCGCTGCGTTTCATACGTCTATTGCGAGTTACCACCGTTGAATTTGAATTATTTTGCATGATTCTAATTACCAGAACAACAAAATTTCCACGCAGGAACGCAAAACGCACGGCCTATTAAGAAAATCCGCGTGAACTTAAACACGTATACTACAATTTCACACGTTTGTCGAACAGAACGACAAATTTTTAAAAACAAAAAACATATAAAATTCGACACAACCTATCGAATACCACGTGGCAAAACACGGGTATAATGTTTCACATGGTTGTCGGAGAGATCGACAACTTTTTAACGATAAAAAACATAGAAATACAGCACAGCCTAACGAATACCACGTGGCAGAACATGGGTACAAAGTTTCACATGCAAGCCTACACTGTGGTGTTGTTCCTATAATTTTACACAAATAAATTCCCATCCAAAAATACCTAATATTCTACGATCTTTCGTTTCGCAAATAATTCTAAAAATAACACAATATTGCTCTGCAAATAATCCTGAAAAAATGTTGTTGTGGTCTTCAGTCTGGAGACTGGTTTAATGCAACTCTCCGCAATACCCTATCCTGAGCAAGCCTCTTCATCTCCACATAAGAAGGGCAACCTACATCTGTCTGAACCTGCTCACTGTATCAAAAAAAAAAAAAAAAAAAAAAAAAAAGTTCAAATGTTTGTATAGTCTATGGGACTTAACTACGGGGTCATCAGTCCCTAAACTTACAAACTACTTATGAACTACTTACGAACAAGGACGGCACAAATATCCATGCCCGAGGGGGGATTCGAACCCCCGACCGTAGTGGCCGTGCAGACCGTGACTGGAGGGGCTCAGTCTCCTCAGCCACCGCGGCCGGCCTCCTTACTGTATCCATCTCTTGGTCTTCTTCTGCGGTTTGTACGCCACACACTTCCCTCCAACGCTAAATTCACAATTACTTGATGTCTAAGAATGTGCCCTACCAATCTATATCTTCTTTTAGTCAAGGTATGCCAGAAATTTCTTTTCTCCCCAATTGTCTTCAGTACCTCCTCATTAGTAATGCGATCCACCCACCTAATCTTCAGCATTCTTCTGTAGCACCACATTTTAAAAGCCTCAATCCTCTTCCTGTCCGCACTGTTTATCGTCCATGTTTCACTCCCATACAAGGCAACACTCCATACAAATGCCTTCAGAAAGGATTTCCTTTGGCTTAAATCAATATTCAATGTTAACAAATTTATCTTTTCAAGAACGCTTTTCTACCCATTGCCATTCTGCATTTTATATCCTCTGTACTGCGACCATCATTTGTTATTTTACTGCCCAAGTAACAAAACTCATCTACCTCCTTTATTGCTTAGTTATCTAATCTAATTCTTTCAGCATCACCTGATTTTCTTAGACTGCATTCCATTACCCTAGTTTTGCTCTTGTTAATGTTCATCTTATATGCACCTTTTAGCACACTGTCCATTCCGTTCAACTGTTCTTCCAGATCTTTTGCTCTCTCTGATAGAATTACTATGTCGTCGGCAAAACACAATGATTTTAATTCTTCACCCTGAACTTTAATTCCTTCACCAAATTTCTCCTTGCTTTCCTTTATAGCTTGCTCAATGTGCAAATTGAATAACATTGGAGAAAGGCTACAACCCTGTCTTACTCCCTTTCCAACCACTGCATCCCTTTCATGCCCTTCCGCTGTCTGGTTTTTGTACAAGTTGTAAACAACCTTCCGCTTCCTATATTTTACTCCTGCTTGCTTCAGAATTTGAAAGAGTTTATTCCAATCAACATTGTCAAAAGCCTTCTCCAAATCTATAAAAGCTAGAAATGTAGGTTTGCCTTTTCTTAATCTATCTTCTAAGATAAGCTGTAAAGTCAGGATTGCCTCCGGAGTTGCTACATTTTCTCCTGAACCCAAATTGATCTTCCCCAAGGTCGGCTTCTAGCAACTTTTCCATCCTTCTGTCAGTAATTCGTGTTAATATTTTGCAACGATGACTTATTAAACTGGTGGTTCTGTAATTTTCACACCTGTCTGCACCTGCTTTCTTTGGAATGGGGATTATTACATTTTTCTTAAAGTCTGAGGGTACTTCACCTGTCTCATACATCTTACACGCCAGGCGAAACAATTTTAACATGGCTGGTTCTCCCAGAGACTTCAGTAGCTCTGAGGGAATATCATCTACTCCAGGGACCTTGTTTCGACTTAGGTCTTTAGTGCTCTGTCAAATTCATCTCTCAGTATAGTATCTCCTATTTCATCCTCATCTACTTCTTCTCCCCTTTCTACAATATTGCTGCTAAGTTCATTTCCTTCATAGGGCCTCTCTATATACTCGTTCCACCTTTCAGCTTTCCCTTCTTTGCTGATAACTGGTTTACCATCAGAGTCCTTGATATTCATAGAGCTGTTTTTCTCATCTCCAAATGTTTCTTTTATTTTCCTTTAGGCTGTATCTATTTTCCCCCTATTTATACATTCTTCTACATCCTTGCATTTGCCTTCTAGCCACTCCTGCTTAGCCAGTTTGCACTTCCTGTCAGTTTCATTTTGCCTGTTTCATTTACGGCGTTTTTATATTTTCTCTTTTCATCGATTAAATTTAGTATCTACTGTGATATCCAGGGATTTTTTGTAGGTCTTGTCATTCTTCCTATTTTGTCCTCTACTGCCTTCACTATTTCATCTCTCAATGCTACCCATTTCTCCTCTACTGCTTTATTTTCCCTCGTTTCTGTCAATTGTTGCCTAAAGCTCCCTCTGAAATTCTTAAGAACTTCAGATTCCTTCAATTTATCCAGGTCCCATCTCCTTATTTTCCTACCTTTTTGTAGTTTCTTTAGTTTCAGCCTACAGTTCAT
The DNA here is from genome assembly GCA_026315105.1 of Locusta migratoria. Lineage (NCBI taxonomy): Eukaryota > Metazoa > Arthropoda > Insecta > Orthoptera > Acrididae > Locusta > Locusta migratoria. The sequence continues at coordinate 72,792,406 of CM048755.1, read as the reverse complement.
AACCAACAAGTTATGGTCAGAGTCTATATCTGCCCCTGGGTATGTCTTACAGTTTAAAACCTGGTTCTGAAATCTATGTCTTACCATTATAAAATCTATCTGGCATCTCTCGGTGTCTCCTGGTCTCTTCCACATATACAACCTTCTTTTGTGATTCTTGAACCAGGTGTTTGTTATAACTAAATTATGTTCCGTGCAAAATTCTACCAGGCGGCTTCCTCTTTCATTCCTATTGCCCAGACCATATTCACCTACTATCTTTCCTTCCCTTCCTTGTCCTACTGCCGAATTCCAGTCTCCCATAACAATTAAGTTTTCCTCTCCCTTAATTGTCTCAATAATTTCCTTTAGCTCCTCATATATTTCTTCGATCTCCTGATCATCGGCAGAGCTAATTGGCATATAAATCTGTACTACTGTGGTCGGTGTTGGCTTCGTATCTTCGATAATACGATCACTGTGTTGCTTATAGTAGTTTACCCGCATTCCTATTTTCTTATTCATTATCAGACCTACTCCTGTAATACCCCCAACTGATTTTGTATTTATAATCCTGTACTCGCCAGACCAGAAATCCTGTTCCTATTTCCACCGAACTTCACTAATCCCCATGATATCTAACTTCAACCTATCCATTTCCCTTTTTAAATTTTCTAGCTTCGCTACCCGATTAAGGGATCTAACTTTCCACGCTCCGATCCGTGGAATGTTCATACAGTAGAGCTGCATGTCCTCGGGAAAAGTAACGGCTGTAGTTTCCCCTTGCTTTCAGCCATCCGCAGTAACTGTGTGGCAAAGCCACATTAGGTGACATTGCAAGGCCAGATCAGTCAATCATACAGACTGTTGCCCCCTGCAACTACTGAAAAGGCTTTTTCCCCTCTTCAGAAACCACACGTTTGTCTGGCCTCTCCACAGATACCCCTACACTATGATTGCACCTATGGTACAGCTATCTGTATCGTTGAGGCACGCAAGCCACCCCACCTCCGCAATGTCTCTAGTTCATTCAGGTGGAAGCAGCTATAGACATTCTATAATTTCGTTCGGATCGTCGAAATATATATACTGCAGGGGCAAATTGCTTAGATTTTTATTCTGTTAATCAATGCCTTTACTATAGTTAAATTTAGTGGTTAAAGTATGTTTAATAATGTTATTGCATTGTCACTGCCTTCTGCTTTTGTATGTCCCATTTTGGTGTTGTTCTTCTTGTGTGCATAATATTACGGCATATGTTTGCAGATCCTTTGGGTTGAACTTCTCTGGATTTGATGTCTTTAGAAATATAAACTCCATTAAACTAGATGTGCTTGGCTATGTCTCTGCCCCATCATGTACAGTATCTTGCACTAAATGTATAGGTAATTCACTGAGCGTATATGCCCTTTCTTTGCGTACTCCATATACTTCGTCTATCTGTGAAATACCATGCTAATTAATGTATTCAGTAATAGCTGTGTCACTATCATGGTCTTCTTCTTCACCCTGTTTTTCTTAACCACCTCTTCTTTCTGCAATCCTAACATTTCCGAGTCCACTCAGACCATTGGTTATCGGCTTAAAACGTTTCTGAGAGCGTTTCTTCTCGCTGCTGTTGATCTAATTTTAGCATGCGAAATTTCTGTCGAATAGCTTTGTGAGCTTCGATAATTTTTTTTGCTTATGTTCGACATAGTGCCCTCACTTCCTCCAACTGTCGACTTGTGTAGCGAGCCTTCTGATTATCCATGAGAACTCTGTTAAGCGTGTGTGAAATGCGTCAGTTTTTTGATTAACGTATACTCCACGTTTCTCGAGGTCCCTAATACGGGTGTCTACTTCCTGTGATTCAAGAGCTCCAATACGACTGTCTACAGCTATTTGTGCTCTAATTGCGTTGGTTGTTGCCTTGCAATGACTACATGTCATACGTGCAAACCTAGCCATTGCATACTGGCACAGTTATGTACCTACATTGTTTGTTTAAGATGGAGAATTTCCTGGAATTTGCGCATATATGACAGTCTTTCAGTGTCCTCGTTTTGTCATAACCAAGAAACCACATGGTACATATAGATATAAATTCATTAAATGTCATTTCACTTCATATGTATGCTTGGTAAATATGCTTTAAATTAATGTTATCCTGTCTAAGAGCAATAATAAGATTGACATGATCTCTAATTATTTTGGAATCCTTAAATGTCTGACTCAAGTAAAAAATATCGACATTGATGTGACAACCAAATCAAAAATATTTAGGAAGCAGATCCTGATTTTCCACAGCAATATCGTCAAATATAAAGACACTGTTTGGTTTTACCTTCTCAGGTGGTGGAATGTCACTGCTTTCACTAAAGGTCTGTCAGTTAATACCACTAACATCATGTAGAATTTCCTGTAACATCTGGTATTTTGGCTGAAAAAGTATTTTTGAAAATATATAAACATGTTCAAAGTGAATCCCTCAGGGTGTGTTAACAGAGACGGAACATGGTTCGTCCTCTCATACTCCAATGGTCTAACAATTAGTTTGTGTATATGTTTTCACGGAACAGGGATTTTTTTCTATAATACTGTTACAGGACCACTTGGTTATTACGAAACCCTGGTTGTTTACCAGTGGCGTAACTAGGACTTGGCTTTGGGGTAGGGGGGGGATAGATCTGCTTGACGAGCAAAATTTTAGTCAGTTTCCAGACAGACTACCATCTACCACTCCCATTGAAGAAACTAATTCACTCCCTTCCAATGAAAGCTTATGGTAAAACACCCCAAGTTTCAAATCTTTACCTTTACCAGATTGCTGTTATACGATTTCTCTTTTTTTTAGCCCCCCCCCTCAGGTTCTGGGGGGGGGGGTTCTATCCCCCTCATCCCCCCCCCATAGTTACGCCACTGTTTACTCCACTCACCCACTTTTGTAATTACTAGCTTCCATATGTGTGTGTATATGTTTGTGTGTGTGTGTGTGTGTGTGTGTGTGTGTGTGTGTGTGTATGCAAAGACAGAGGAATAAATATTACTATAATCGTTTATCTCTACACACGCATACATATGAAATACATAACCTATTGTGAAATACAGCTTTTTTAAATTGTTTTTACTTTTTTTTTTTTTTTTTTTTTTTTTTTTTTTTTTTTTTTTACGAACAAAGCCCATTCCGCTCACTAGTGACAAGCAAGTGCTTATCACGCCACCACTGTTCCATCAGACTAATGTTTAATTCACCAGTCACTGGATCGTTTTCACTAATTGCACTCCTTTCCCACATCACTGGAAGTGACAGACAACCTTAATATTATGTACACTGTGCATGGGCAGCAAGTCTTTTATCCACTTTACTTTCTCTAGTTCTTTCATAAAGACACACAATGCAGGTGGGATAGCCAAACATATGCCACTCAGAGCTGTCTCCACAGGTACATTCAGCTGGTAGAATGGAGTTGTCCTCTGTATGATGAAAACACCTGATGCAACTAATGTACTTTGGGCTCTACCAAGCATCCAATATGCTATTTCCTTTGAGATAAATCGATTTTCTATGTTGCGGAAACCTTCAAGGTGGATAAATGGATCATACCTCATTCTCAATGTTCTTGCTCTGCAGAACTGACATAAAAAGCTGTCAGCACTCAAATTTTGCATACCATTGGCTGTGGGGGGGGGGGAGCAACTTGGTGTGCGGGACCTCTAACTTAAGCCTTAAATTCCCAGAATATTGATGTAAGGGGCACCGTTCAAAAATTATGTAATATAATACTCTGGATTCCCAGAATGAATGTGATGGAATGCATTGTGCATGACTTAAAGTACTGACTATAATGTAATTCCTATAAGGCTGACGTCAGCATTCCTGGAACGACCTATGGGTAAGGGTCGAGGCCATCTCGAATCCCTGTTGTCCCACTACTACTAGCTGGTTCAAACATGCTTTGCATTCGTAATAATACTTTCATGGTAGTTGAATCATGTTATGAGGAGAACACATCACATACAGTTCAAGCAGACTGTAGTTATCGAAAACCACTCATAAGATGAAAAATACGCGTTATCCACTACAAATAGCGCAATTATAAGGGCCATACTATTGAAAGAACAGCCGAAGTAGATCGAAACTGGTAGCAGGTTAACAAAAACAGCAAATTAACGCAACTCATTATTGTATGTGTCAAAGCAAACTGTAGGTTTCGTAAGAAAACTCAGAAGAATAAAGATACATGTTATCCACGACAAATAGCCCCTTTATAAAAAACATACTACTGAACGTAAAGCTGAAGTTATATGAAATTGGTAACAGAGTAACAAAAACAGCAAATCAATGAAATTTATTACTGTATGTTTCTTTTGTTTCCTCTACGAAAAATTACAGCCATATACAACAAACTTATTGACCATTCTGTCAAAAAACTAAATACAGCTTAGTTACATCATTTTATCCGTATCTTTACAACTGTTTTTGTCATTATACACACGACTGGGCGAGACTTCAAGTGACACCGATGATACGGCATTGCCAGTCTAGTAAAATGTATCTGTGAGTGCTATTAGCGTGCATTAGACACACGCTTAGCGAACACAAGGATCAACAGTACACACTGAGTAACGCGTGTTTCATTGTCAATTGTCTGTTTAAATGTGTGAGAATATGCTGAGGTGTGATAAAGGAATTACATTGAATTATTTCGTAATAGGGAATAATGCGATTCGAGTAATTTTTATTAGAAACCATTACAGGGCTTAAAAATAAATCAGATTTACATTTCTTATTCCATATGCTCTCTCTAATATTTTACTACGTCAGCTCTATTAACTTCCCTTTATGATTGTGCTGTATAACATTAACACAGTAATATCTCATTTCTGAGTTTTATTTGCAACAGCAAAATGGTAAATCGATCAGAGTTTGATTTCAGGAATGCTATCAAATACTAGCCACAAGACAGCTGAAGTTATGGATGAGATCGTGAATTTTTCGCGAAACATTTACTTTGATTCAGAGTAGGAGGTTTATGTACTAACTACAGTCTGCCTACCACATACTTCTTTAAACAAGGAATCTCAAAATAATAATAATTATATAAAATAAAATAATAATAATCAGAGGCATCGAGGAGTGTGTTGGTGTTGTTGGTATTCAAAAACTAACTAAACTCCTAGGTGATCAGTCCTGTCGAGGATTGTGGATATCTCATAGTACATCTTATTTCTGACAGTCATAAGACCAATTTAAACAGGAAGAGCCGCTTTTGCGATGATTTGCTAAAACCAGGACAGATAGAATATAATGTACCAGATGGCTATAAACATGGAAGCAGTTTTAGCAGATCTCAGTACCGCAATGGAGGTACTGCTATCTATGTTTCAAAAGGAGTAGAGTTTATAGTGCTAGATCTTAGTTGGGCATGTGTACAAAACACTTTGAGGGTACTGGAATCATATGTAATGTAATGAAAATTATATTAGTATGTATTTACCATTCTCCTGATGAAGATGAAAAACCTTTTTTAGATAATTTACACAATGTACTCTGCTACACAACAAGGTGGAAACAACATGTAACTATAATAGGAGGAGACATCAACTCAAGCTTTGATGTAACATGTAACAAACCCAGTGTAAATAAGTTACTAAATATGTTAAGGCAGCACAACTTTCATCATGTAAATTCAGAACCAACAAGACTAAAAGCATGCTTGGATAATGCTTTGGTCAACTGTGCTCGTGACATGTACTCCACCAATGTAAAGGAATTTGCTTTCTCAGACCACTCCATGTTAACAGTAGAGTTAAAACATTATATAAAAGGGGGTGGGAACAAGGTTATACAAAACACATCAAAACCTAACAACTTTACACTAACAAAAAACAATCTCAGAAAACTAATGCACCAGCTGAGCATTACTAAATGGGACAAATTATTTCAAAGTTGTGGTACTAATGCCCAACTAGTGTATGAAACTTTCCATAGTTACTTAATATGTATATTAAAAGCAAATCTTGTTACAAAAAACAAGGAAGGCTTAATTGTGGTACACAAAAGTGTTGGAGAATCTAAAAAATAGCCTAATGCTATTAAAGCGCCTTGGCACAGTAAATAATTCTAAGGAAATTAAGGATCTTCAAATTAAAAGCAAAAAAACTGTATAAGAAAGAGCTACAATTGGCTAAACAGAGGTACAACACCAATCTTATAAAAAATAGTAAAAACCAGGGCAAAACAGCATGGTCAATAATTAATAATACTAAAGGTGAAATCAGAAACCTAGATGAGACAATCCCAATACCAACTGATACATTCAACAAATATTTTGTAAGTTGTGCTGACAAAATAAAAAAGCAGATCAGTGAACCCAATATAAGTTATGTAGAATATCTTAACAGTGCAAACCTAAATCAGAATCAGGCCAGACCATCATTGAAACACTTTAAAGAGGTATCCCAAGACGAAGTTCTTAAAGTTGTAAAAAAAATGAAAAATTCACATAGTACTCACATTTTTAATATTTCAAACAATCTACTAAAGGAAATAATATCTACCATTGCAGCACCACTAACCTATACTATAAACTTATGAATCAGAGATGGGGTTTTTCCTGACTCTCTTAAACTATCCAGGGTGACTCCAATCTTTAAGAAGGGCAGCAAATCTAAGCCTGTAAACTACAGGCCAATTTCACTCATACCAATGTCCGATATCAACTTAAATATGTAAAAATTTATGTAAAACTTAAATATGTAAATATACTATGTAAAACTTTTAGGTTAAGTGAACTGGCGAAGTCTATTGCATGTAATATTGCTGAATGACGAATAAATAATCTGAAGCAGGGGAATCAACAAATGAGTACATTTGAACGCTTCTTTGTAGTTCGACGGTCTATTGCAAGGTGCGCTGCAGCTGACAACGACTTCCTTGTGCGTGTTGCACATCTCATATAGAAAGGGCTTAAAAGTGCAATATTTACTCACATAATTACTTATTTTCACATGAGATAAAAGGCAGGTCCAGACGCAGCGATCTGTCTACGCAAATATTTGTGTATGCACATACTAATCGTTGCGTTTGGACGCGTATTTAGATCGCTGCAAATTATCCCATCAGCCATCTGCCGTTGTTGAAAAAGACTTTAGCAGTACAGACTAGTCATACATACACTTGAACACGCTCTTTCTCGAAATATATTTATTTTTATCGGTGATGAAAAAATTGTGTAATGGTCGCTGTTTGCAAACATGTCTTGCAAAAAGAATGCAAACCAAACGCCTGAAACGGAACGCAGGACGAAACAGTCTAGGCAGTGGCTGCTGAGACTATCAAAATACAATGGATTTGATCTTCCATATCTTCCTACACCAGATCGAAGAGATTTTGAAACTTTCGAAAATTCTTTATGATGTACAGTTTAGATAGGGCCTTAAAGGCCAATTCACACTGTCCGTCACGTCAACGTTACGTCACGGAACCGTCACGTCACGTCAAGTTGTATTCACACTGTCCGTCACGTCAATTCGTTCATATCAATATGCGATGTTGAAAGTGAGGTTATGAGTGGCGATCTGTTATGTAGAAAGTCATAGTTTAATACTAAAAGGGGGAACAACAACGCTAAATGTTATTAACGGCCAAAGAAAACTTTACAGTGTATGTTTCTGGCCAACTTACTGGGAACTGAAACAACATTTCAAAACATCGACATCTATTTTCAAGCGAAAAAATAAACATATGAAGACATCAAACCATACTTATAAGAGCATAAATAGCGCCTGTATACTTTCACCATTACGATTTGCATGCTGACATTGTTAATACGTCGTAAACAACTGAATTTTTGTCTTTCATTAGAACTGACATTTTCATTTAAAGTGTTATTTAATGAAAAATGCGTAATCAAATTACAATCTTATTCAAATAAACAGTTTGCTTCAGTCGTTTCTGTTACATTGTTACGTAACATAAACCATTTTTTTGGTTTCAGATATCCGACCTCGATTTTAGGGGGACACTCAATTGACAAAAATATTTAAGTCGTCATGAAACATTTGAGATTTACCCCTAAAACGAGGTACAACAACAACAACACAAAGATAATTAAGACACATTTGCATATAAATAGTGCAATCGTTGACTGCAACATGTAATTCGCGTGACGAAAATAGGTTAACTTCCGATGTTAGCAGACGGCCGTTCCGTCAAAACATTCTTCTCAAGAAAGCTTGACGGACGTTGACGTGACGTAACGGACCGGTGACGGACAGTGTGAATGCTTAGAAATACATTGCGGAATGTTCTGACGGACGTGACGTGACGTGACGGACAGTGTGAATTGGCCTTAAGTTTTACATTTCTATTACAATAAATAACTATGGCTTCGACAAATATTACTAAATTCGGCAATGAAATTCCCAAACCACTAACGTATGCCAGACATTCTCGTTCTCTTGTGCACACGCACGACGAAGAACGTCTGGAATGACTCAAATTTTCATTGATCTACTCTATACACGTTCTATCTTGTCTGTGCAAGTGTTATTACAACCCACAATTTCGGGTAATTTTGCTCAAACCTCCAACTCCAGCTTCCTGGTTTTCACAGATTTAATATCTGCGCAAAGCTGTTTTCCAAACGCTACTATTTGCAACACATACGTCTACTTCTGCACAGACATATCGTTTCGTGTGGAGTGGACCTGCCAGAAGGGTAACATTACTATCATACATAAATTTATTGCAGTTTTGTAACGAATTATAAGGAGTATGGTCTGGCAAATTTAGGACGGGAAACGGTTAGGCCAGAATTAAAAAATAGTGGCCAGTCTCGGAATAAAAACGAATTATCGCAAACTATACATTTTTCATAACTGATAATAAAACGGTATATTGATATTTTTGTGATGGTAGTGGAGTATCTGTCACGTACTATCTTAGGTTGATCTTCTGTCCTATGGTGGCTGGGCTGCGAACGTAGGGGGCGAGGAGGTCAGAGTTGGAAAAATGACAATGTTCCAGAGGCTTTCTACAGCTCTGTGTAAGTATTTTGTGATTAAGTACGTTTTCAAGCACTGTTTTTACGTTGTAGGTAAGATTTTTATTCGTAGGTGGTGTGTATAGATGGTCCGCAATCTCCTTCAACCAACCGTGGATGAATGGCTGAGCTCAGGATTAACACAGTGAATATGTTGTATAGCACTGGGAAAACGTTCCGCAGCATGTAGCTATTGTTACTTACCAGCGCAATTTTGACAACTCTTAATGCCGTTTAAAAAAATCCAGCTGATCGATGTTAATGAATTCAGTTATAGTGTTATAATAACGAACCTCTATGTAAATGCAAGCTGTTAAAATTTGCCGTTGACATTTCATAAAATAGTAAGCTTTACTCTATCAAGTACTAGCAAAACTTTGTATGTATGGAATGAATCTGTTACGAATTAGAGAGAAATCCATTCATAATTTTTCGGAGTGATATAAAGCCCTGCATATGCCCACTGTATTTAAGTAGGGCCTTTTATAGACTTATGAATTCACACAGATACCTTTCTGCTCCTTATCTGAAGATAACGAATTTTCACACAAGGAAAATATTTTGTTAAATTTCTTCCATAAAATTAAACCACGTATCCCCTTGTATTTGTTTTACTGGTAATTAGCTTACTGCACAATTTTCATGTCCCTTGTTCATAAATTTTCCATGCTAGGTGCAAAGTGTACGAGCTAATTCTACCAGCTTAAAAAGTTACATTGGTTTCAAAATGTTTGTGCTGGTTTGGAATAATTTTAATGTGGAGTGACTCACCATTTGAATTAATTTCTAGGTCAGAAGAGCCATGTACCATTATTAGCTAATGTACGTTGCACGCAGAAAGCTTCTGGACTTCTGCCACCAGCAAGAGACGATTACCCAGAAAGAGACTTACAAAATTTTCCTCGACCAGTGAGGAGAGAATTTCCAGGAAAAGTCAGATTAGGATTTCTTCCAGAGGAATGGTTCACCTTTTTCTACAAAAAGACTGGAGTTACTGGTAAGAGTTTAATTTCTTTTGGTTGTGTCCATATAAAGCTGGGGTTTCATGCTGTAAAATGATAGTGGCTTTTCAAAGTTTTGCCTAACAGTGCTTTGAAATAGTTCAGCTAAATGAGGGTTACGTGAATCACCATTGTAACTTGGGGATATTGTCTTCAATGTTTTTAATATCCCTTAACTCTTCAAATAGTACAGTTCCAACATTTATTTTGTGACATGCAAGTAGATTGTTACAGCGAGATGTCACAGTAGTAGCATATGGGATTTGTGGTTAAATTTTAGTTCTTGTTAGCGTAGTTTGTTTTTACCATAATATTCATTTTGTGAGAATTCACTGACTGGACAGAGGTGCATACAAGAACCTTACAGCCATAGAATAGGAAGAACATTGTCAAGGTCATTATGAAAAATTTTCACCTCCCATTCTGAGAGAGAGTTTTCAGATTGCATCCAAAGGTTGTTGCCAACATTAGCACACTACACTGCCAACATTGTAATATTGTACCAGTTATGTATGTTGGGAGAAATGTGTGCCAACAAAATGGTTTAAGGGTGGGAACGACCAATGTGGCTTGATGATCTCAGAAAAATGCTGAGAAAGTAAAGGCAGTTCCACTATCTGTTCAAAAAAGGTCAATCAAATTGGCTAAAAGCCACTCTTGCATTTCTAAAAAGATTGGCTAAACTGCAGAGTTTGTTGCCCATGCACTGCAAATGTTGGCAACACCACAGCAGTCAACCATAGAGCAGGTATATGTTTTATTTATTTTGTGATCTGTACGAAACAGTGATCATTTTAAGTGAAAGTTAGCTTAGGTATAGGTTAAACAAGAAGTATTTTCTAGTATGTGAGGGCACATAGATTTACAGTTGCCAACATACGTGTCATGCTAAAACACGGGCAACAGACTCTGCAGATTTACGAAAAGATTGATGTGCCAAGTGTTCAATAACTGTCATACCTTAGCAAAAGTTGTTGCTAAGAACCTGAAATAATTCTGGTCTTTTGTAAAAGTGGTAAGTGGATCAAAGGCCTCTATCTAATCACCCATTGATCATTCTGGAATGGTGATCAGAAACAGCAAAATTAAGGCCGTAGTTCAAATTTAACATTTAAGAAATCATCCACACAATAGGACCATGCAATATAATTTCATTTGATGATTGCACTAACTCTCAAATGGAGGACATAAGAATAGGCATAGATGGTGTAGAAACAGCTGAGAGTTAAAAACAAGTCACCAGGTCCAGATGGGGTACCAATTCAGTTTTACAGCGTATTGTGGCATTGTCCCCTTATCTGGAATTTATCGCAAATCTTTTGTCCCTCATAAAGTTCTAAGTGACTGGAACAAGGCACAGGTGACGAATGTGTATAAGAATGGCAAAAGAATGGACCAATATTATTATATACCAATATCATTAACATTAGTTTGCTGAAATGAGGCAATTACTTTTACTGAGTGGACAATGGTACATCTAGAGCCTGTCATAGAGCAGGAACAGCATTACTTATTTACTTTATGGATTCTACAAAATGCTATGTTGGGATTTCTGAGAGTATTAACCTCATGGCAAACCATGTGAGGCTGTTAGGATGGGGAGTAAAATTTTAATGGTTCCCTTGATTTAATTGCACACATCAGTTGAAACATTATTTGCAGTTGGCTCTAAGATAGTTTTTGCCATTTTTATGTCATGGGTCGAAGCAGACGGGGTGGAATCGCATGCGAAATGAATACCAAAAGCTTTTGTTAAATTATCAGCATGGCTTTAGGAAGCATTGATCATACAAAAATAGCTTTCCCTTTTCACTCAGTGTGCTATTAATGCAGGCCAACAGGCAGACTGTATTTGCCAATTTTCAAATGGCATTTGACATGGTACCCTAAGACAAACAGCTAACGAATGTACAAGTGCATGGACTGAGTGGCTCGAAGACTACATAATAGAACTCTGATACTAGGATATTGTCAGGATTGCCCCCAGTGAGGTGTGATAGGACGATTAATTTGTGTCCTCGTAAACGACATGACGGACAGTGAGTTGCTATCTGCGGCTGTTGGCTGATGCTGTGGTCTAAAAGTGTGTGGTGACATTGAATGACTGTAGTAGGATAGAGGATGACTTGGACCAAATTTCTAGGTGGTGTGAGGGGTGAAAGTTTATTTTTTGTCGCGGTGTATTGTCAAGTGTTCAGATGTTGGCAGCGGTTGCAGCCGACCATTCGTAGCACAGACGATTACAGCCTGTCAGTATTAGCACTGATAGCTGTTTTGCCTTTGCAAGTCACCTTATTTATTCATAACAAATGATTACTTTTTTGTGCTTACTAGGAAGTAAATATTGTGCTGTTCCAGGTCTATTGTTGACAGGATCTTAGTGTACTCTTGTCCACTTAGTAAATAGACTGTGCCCTAATCATCAACAGAAAAACTCATAATAAAGCATTGACGTTAATGTAAAAACATTTTCATCAAAATGAGATCAGCATATTTAATTTGCTTTCCCTCCATGATCATGAAAGTAAACGTTCATAAGATGCAACAAGAAAACTGAACACTGCATGAATTTATTTGAATATTGTGCAAATATAAATCAGTGATTTCATTGGATGCTGCACACTATCACCTGACTGGTCACATGCAGTGGCTTTAGCTAACATCTGAACATGGCAGCTAGTAATGTAGAAAAATGTAAGTTGATGTTGAAGAGTCTGAGAAGCAGTCCTGTAATATTTGAATACAGAATTAGTTGTCGCTTGACAGTAGCGTCAAATATCTAGATATGTTTGTCAGCAATTGAAATGGAATTAGCATATAAGGACAATTGTAGGGAAGGCTGAACTTCAGTTTATTAGGGTTTTGGGAAGATTGGATTAGTCTGTGGAGGAGACCATATATAAAACACTTGTACGGCTGTCATGGGTATTGTTAGTGTTTGGGATCCCCACTGATAAATTTAAAGGAAGGCAAAGGAGCAATTCAGAGGTGGGTGTTTAGGTTTGTTGCTGGTAGGTTTGATCAATGCCTTAGTGTTAGAGATGCTTTCAGAACTAAAATGGGAGTTGCTGCAGGAAAGGCGACATTCTTTTGGGGAAACACTTTAAAAATTTAGAGGACAGGAGAAAGTGTACTGCTACAAATCTACATTTCACGTAAAGATCACAGGATAAGAGATTAGGGCTCATACAGATGCATTCTTGTAAAAATGCTCATGAAATCGAATGAGGTCAATCATGAAATTAACAAATTTAAATTTGTGTATGAAGAACCATTTAAAATACATGTGGCAAACACAAACGCGTACTACTTGGAGTACCCTATGTCTGGAGAAATTCTCCGATGTACGGAATATAGTGGATATTAAAAGGTATGAACCACGACATTTAACAGAGTAATGTTCAGGCGTGTATGTCTGGAGGGAGGGAGAGAGAGAGAGAGAGAGAGAGAGAGAGAGAGAGAGAGAGAGAGAGAGAAGCAATACTTGTACATTAATAGTAATAGTGTAAGCAGATGTATGGTTTTAGTTTTGGGAAAAAGGTCATTTCTTTAAAAAATGATGGTACTTATATAAACACGTTATAAATCTATTATTCCCACCAGAGGAAATAAGACTTATAAATAAGATCTAATTTTCAACAAGAACTGAACTTTTTATAAAGAAGTGAGAAAGGTCTTGCTAACCAATAGTAAGACAAAACTTTCCAAAGTGTTGGGAGACTAGTAAATATACAAAAGTCGAAAAATTTTTTTTTTTATGCATCTGAGGTTTACCTAAATTGATAAAGGCTAATTTTGGGTCAGTTCCTTTAAAAGTGAGTGGTGCCCCCCCCCCCCCCCCAATCCTCTAATAGCCATGCTGCTTTGTCCTCTATCTTCATTATTATTTTGATAGTGGTGTCAGATTTGAGACTGTAAGGTGAGGTCTGTTTACTCCATGTTATGCTTACTTTACAAATACCAAAAAAGGTAAGTCTTTACATTCCTTATATAAGTTGACCAATTCATTTTTCACCCAAACTGTGTGGATGAGGCATTATAACTCTTAAGGTGTGGTCGCCAGATGGCTCAGTAATTCTCAAGTTTTATGTTGGCACTTAGTTTGCTGAGCCACTACTTCTGTCATATGTTATGTCTTTGTGTTTTTTGAGGTTTCAATGTACCTGTAAGTGCTGCTGAGTGAGAGCTGTAGAGTTATTTGTGTGTGTGTGTGTGTGTGTGTGTGTGTGTGTGTGTGTGTGTGTTGAAACAGTGAAAATCTTTACAAAAAACATGCATGTAATACAAAGGCTAGACTAGACTAGTCTTTTTTTTTTTAATTTTTAAGCTGATTTAAAGCAAGTCATAATAATATCAAAAAGGAAAAACTTCCTGATGTTCTGCAAAACTTTTTTATTGGTCACAAACAGACTTTCGGCTTCTTAGGCCATCATCAGGTGACAACTGAATGTAGTACACATGTTTTCAAAGATGTTAAGATTTACAAAGATGTTATCGCAATCGATACTTAACAGGAAAGTTCATCGCAAAAACTTATTTATGAGACTTATTAACATTTATATAAAAATATAATAAATATGTGTAAAGAATCAAAAATAATAGGATTATTTTTGTTGAAAAGTAAGGTTGAAAATAAAACGTATTTCAGTAGAGGTGTAGAGGGGACCTGGATCTAATTGTTTAATACTAAACTAGCATCCTGAGCCAAATGTTTATTGATTTCCAATATTTCCAGTAGTGTCATCTTTCTGCTTTTCTTCAGGGGATGTAGAATCTCACAGTTTACATCATAATCATGCCCTTCTCTGAGCAGATGTTCAGCAAAGTCAGCAAGTCATAATAAACATAAATAGCCTACAGTTAGGTCAACAAGTAGTATTTTATTAGTTGCTGTTAGTCAAGAAATACTATTCTTTAAAATAAGGATATCAGATATTAATGTTCTGTGGTTCTGGGGGGATAAAGCAAAACAGTTGGATAGACCTCAACTCAGAAGTTGTCTCAATATAAGCACCTCAGAAGTGAAGGGTCAAAGGATTATATACCTAATTAAAATAAGTGAATAATTTTTACATGCTCTTATGAGACTTCAAATGTAGGTATCTACCAGTTGTAAAATTAAATTTATACATGGAGGTGAGTTTTCAAGCAAAAATAGTTTTAGGTTAGAATTATAGTTAATTACCTGAACAACAGCATTTTATATTACATGGGTCATACATACATGGACTACAGAAAATGAAAAGTGGTTGCCACCACTTAACTCTTGCTCTGCAGTTAAACATGGACACACAATTAAAACTGTTTGTTCTGATAATCATTTTAGGAGGTGGAAAGTGATGAAAGAAATAAAATTGTCACAGTACATTATGATGGCCCTATTGTCATACTTGCCTAGCAACTGAGCTACATCACATAAATACTTAGTTTCGTTACTGTTGTTTGAAGTAACTATGAATACACGGGCAGAATCGGAAATAAAAGATTCTCCAGTGATTACTCAATTGTTAAATAAGGTTCTGAGTAAAAGATTAGTTTCTTAATTCATATTAAATTTTGTGTGTTGATCAGCTTTATAGTATTTTAAAATTATTGTTGTGTTATAATTGTATAAAACTGAGTTTGATTCACCCTTGCTGCGGTGGAGTAGCTGAGTGGTCTAAAGTGTCTTGCTGCGGATTGCACGGTTTCTCGACGTGGAGGTTAGTCCTCCATGGGGCATGGGTGTGTGTGTTGTCCTTAGGTTAGTTTACCTAGGTTTAAGTTGTAAGCTACGGACTGATGACCATGCAGTTTGGTCCGATAGATTTTTGAACATTTGATTCCCCCTTATATTCTCATTACAAATAAGAGAATTTTATTCAGTAGTCTCACATATGTTATGTATAAAATCTGGCGTGTCATAATGTAGCATATGAAGAAAATCTGTATGATGCATTGCATTGGTTGCTTATCTCTAGGTTTGGCTTTATTTTAGGGAAATATTTCCCGTTTTATTTTTCTTCAATTCTGCACAATTGTTGTATATTTAATAAGGCACAACAATTGTCAAAATTTGAAATTTGCTGCAGTGCAGCTAAAAAAAAGTACTGTTAGTCTTTTCTCATCTGTAGAAAAGATAATCATTTTAAATTACTGTTGTATTTAAAAACCCATTCAAATTTTATCACATTTAGAAAAAATGAAGTCTGTGGTGTATGACAGAAGGAAGTAAATGAAACTACCATGTCACCTTCACCACTTTACTAGTTATTTGCGATCTATAATGTTAAGGATGGCAGTGTATGGACTGTGAATACAGATTTGTTTACCACTGCATAGTTGCCAAAATCTTGGTTTTTGTTAATGTTGCATGTTATACAAATGAAATTTTGCGTGGTAGGAATAATAGATAACTCTTACTGTTTGAATTTCAGTGTTAAAGCTGCGTTGGTACTTTTTAGGAAGTTATCCTTGCTAAATGAGTGTCTTAACTAAAAATGTTCGGTAAAGCGCCTCTAATTTGTGTTGTTGAAATATTTTTGCAGCTAATTCTATACTTATCACTCTGGTTTGAACAAATTTAATATGTAATAATTCAAAGTCATGTTGGAATTAAACAGTTTATTCAGGATAGTTTAAAACATCATTGCAGAGATGTAAGACACACTGAAATTTGGAATGTGGTGACTGGAGATGGATTGCCTGGCCGATAGCTTAAGTGTTGTATGTGTGTCTTTTTTATGTGCCTGTCACAGCTTGTTGTACATCTTTCTGCTGAATTGTAAACTATTATTATTATATTATTGAACTTGGGTGAAATATTGCTAGACGCAGATTCCTTCTCTTGTTCAAATGACACCTGTGAGGTGTATATGAATTTTTGCCAGTAAAGAGGAGTCCCAAAACTATGATTGCTTTGAAAGCTCATGTGTAAAGTAGGAAACATAAAATTAAATGTAAATGCTGAACTTCAATTTATGTGAAACTGATTAGTGAGTTACGCCTGTTAGGTCCTATGTGATGTACCTTGGCTGGGGAGGGAAAGATATATATGGGGGTGGGGGGAATTGTATTGCCTTCTGCACCTGTGAGATGCATTCAACTGACATATTAAAGTTATGAACTTTAAAATAAACAGTAAGAAAACACAGTTGTATGTTAATTGGATTTGACTGATTGTGTACTAAAAATTTCAGGCCCGTATGTCTTCGGTTTGGGTTTAACAACTTATTTGTGCAGCAAAGAGATATACATCATGGAACATGAGTATTACAATGGAATTTCTTTTGCACTACTTATTATTTTTGCTGTGAAGAAGTTGGGTCCAAAACTTGCTGCATATGCAGACTCTGAAGTTGATGTAAGTATTTCTCGATTGCTGCTGTTCGTTTGCTAACTCATAGAATTTTCTATGTGGCTTTCATTTGTATTGTGAAACATGTAAACAAAATTACTAGCAATTAAAGTTATGACTTTATCATGAATTAGAGTGAGACAGTGTGGCTAAGACACAGTAGGTATATTAACCTCAGAGTATTTTGCTCAAAGGAATTGTAAAATAGTTGGAATTCGGTCATTTTCACATAATGAGTATTTTGTTATAAAAACAAACTCCTGGCAGATTAAAACTGTATGCTGGAACTGGGATTCGAACCTGGGACATTGCTTTTTGCAGGCAAGTGCTTCAACTGAGCTATCCCAGCAAGCTCATGGCTCGTCCTCACAACTTTACTTCCGCCACCGCCAGTACCTCGTCTCCTACAAGATAACTTATTGACATAGTTTACTTTCCAAACTATTCATTGGCTACAAAGTGCTATACATGCAACTGATTGCAAAACTTTAAATGTGAGGTCTCTCAGGTTCAGGAAGTGGGGTAGAAAATTTTACTGTAATTTGTATTGTTTTCTGTGGCTCTTCTATCAAACTAAAAATTCAGGCATGTATAATGGTTCCTTAGAGCTCATGTGTGGTTTCTTTCAAAGACAGCTGTTATTATGACCCCTACATTAGCAAGATAGTTTTTCACTCAGTGGGGTGACGTATTTTTTTTATAGGAATAGTTACAGTATTAGTTGAGGAAGGGGAGTCACTGTCAGCTTGGTGGTATTGTTTGGTTACCTAATGACTGCTGGAATAAAGACCACTGATGCAGGTAGTGCAGTGCAAAACTAATGTGGGCATGTGTTGTTTCATATTTGGTTTTTTGTGTTTATTCGCCATTTTCATTTCACTATCAATTGGAATTTGTGGAACAAGTCCAGTGCATAAAGTGGAACAGAGGCTGGAAAGTTAGCTAAATGGCCACATCTTCAAGTTTCTCAGCCAAGGATTAATTAGGCAAAGAAAAGGGGGGAAATGTGAGCTAAAATTGACTGAAGCCTAGAATATTACCATTGGTTGTCATCAGTTTCAGAATTGCTCATAGGTTGGCAAAGCTCTCTCTGCAACTGCACCTTGCCAAGCCAAGCTTGTAGAAGTTTTTTATTGTTTAGGTTTGTTGTATTTATAGTGTGCACATTTCGTGACTTCAGTAACAAGGAGCTGTGAATAGTAGCCATTGTGGTGTATATTTTAATCTTTTTAAAACTAAATATTGCTGTCTTATAAGGGATGTCTTTTCAGAGTTTTATAAACTATTGGAATAAATTTATTTTAATCGAGGAATACTAGTGTGGCAGGTTTGCAATTATGAAATTAAACAAATGACATGTGTGAAATGTACCTTGTGATATGCTTTGGTTAGCTGGACAGAGACAAGTATGCAAATTACAATCAACTGTTTCCTTGGGCACCAACATAAAAAAATACACTACTCATTTCCCCCCAGGGGGCCCACAGTTCTTTTGTGGGTACGTGTGTGGCGCGCACGGGGCCCCGAGCCGGAGCAGCCTTTCTTCTGCCCCAGGCTGCTTCACTTTCCCTCCCGGTTTATGCCTTCGCCCGGAGACGGGCATATTTCGTGAGATACGGTGGTTCTTGTTGTGGTTTTTCTTCCTTCGTTCCTTCCTTTCTTACCCTTCGTTTTCTGTCTTTCTCTCCTTGAACCCTCCTAGCCTTCTTCTCCTCATTAGTCTCCGCCTCGGCGTTTGAGACACTTCTCCTCTTTCCTTCTTTCTCTTCCTTTCCTATCCTCTTCTTCTTTCCTCCCTGTGTGTGTCTGAAGGCCGACCCACGCATTATCATGCGTAGCGGGTGACGGGGTAACGCGTAATTCCCCGCCCCGGGTAGACAAGTAAGGCACGTACGTACCCCCTGGTAAAGGCCAGGCCCAGGGAGGGGTGATTACCCGAGCTGGTACCTTCCGAACGTGCCGATTGGTCCCTCCGTCAGTTCTCGGGAGGTGTGACCTGAGGTGTGAACAATCACCTAAGGCGGGTAAGCCCTCGGAGAGGGCCCCCACTAGGAAGGAGCGCGCCATCGGAGACGCCGGTAATCACGGGGGACACTTCCGCGATGACTTCCTTATCTTCTTTCGTGACGCTGACCCATAAACGTAAGTTAGACTCGCCTCAGCCTAAACAGACTCTGCCTAATGTACCTAAATTTCTGGTTGTCTCTCGCACCGACGGAAAGGATTTCAATTCTGTCAATCCTTTCGTTATACAGAAAGGTGTAGATGCAATTGCTGGCCCTGTTAAAACCTGTTCGCGTCAGCGCAATGGCACATTGTTGCTGGAAGTGGAAAGTGCCTTCCAAGCCCAAAAACTGATACGTACTACGTTGTTGCACACTTTTCCAGTGAAGGTCGAAGCGCACCGCACACTCAACTCGTCACGGGGGGTAGTCTTCACGAGACCCCTTGACGGGTTGTCTGATGAAGATATCCAATCGTATATGTCCGATCAGGGTGTGACAGCCGTCCACAGGGTCATGAAAAAGGTCGATAACCATCTGACACCGACTCGTACTGTGTTTTTGACGTTTGACAAAGTTGACCTCCCGTCGAAGGTCAAAGCAGGGTATGAAGTCATCTCCGTCCGCCCTTATGTACCTAACCCAACACGCTGTTTTCAGTGCCACAGGTACAACCATACCCGTGAACATTGCCCAAATGCAGCAAAGTGTGTCACTTGTGGTAGGGACGCCCATGAGGGGGATTGCCCACCTCCGTCCCCTCACTGCCTGAACTGCAACGGTGACCATGCGGCTTCCTCTCGCGACTGCCCTGTATACAAGGATGAGAAGGTAATCCAGCAAATTCGGGTTACGGAGAAGGTATCGACATCTGCCGCTCGTAAGTTGTTGGCGAGTCGAAAGCCCACTGTCCTCCCAGCGGGTACATACAGTAAGGTACTCACCTCAACTCGACCTACCAAGGATTCCAGTACCCAGACATGTGACTTCACTTTCGCTGACACAGTTGTGCGATCCGCCAGCCCGAAGATTGCCCGTTCCACGTCCCCGCTCCCTCTTGCTGCTTCTAGGGTACAGTCTTCGTCAAACTCTAGTAAACTGCGGGCACCTAAACAAGATGCCCGGACCTTAAAAAAGGAACCCGTCCGTGAGGATTTTCTGCGTTCTCAGGCTTCCCAACCGTCAACTGCCTCTTCCCGCCGTCACTCTTCCAGAAGAGCTGACAAGAAAAAGAGTTCCTCTCCTTCCCCGCCGAGGCGTGACCCATCTGTCACGCCGTCCAACAGTTGCCGGCCTCGGCCGTCTTCTGTTTCACCGGGACGCTCAGTTTGCCGGGCGCCCGGCCCTTTACCGGCGGTGGAAACTGCCCCTCCTGATCAACTCAGGGAGGTGGCAGGCGCGTCGGTCGAACCAATGGAACATGACCCTTTGCCCCCAGACAGCGATAGCAGTGCTCCCTCGAAATCCGGTCCTCAGCGGCCGTCGAGGTGACCCCGCTCGCTACTTGGTTTTTATCCTTATTTCTTATCTCATTTTTTATCATGGCGCTCCTTCAATGGAATATTCGCGGCATTCGTTCCAATCGAGAGGAGCTAAAACTACTCCTTCGGTTGCACTGCCCGCTTCTAGTCTGCCTCCAAGAAACTAAGTTGCGTCCAAGTGATCGTGCAGACTTTACACACTACACCTCTGTGCGGTTCGACCTGCCACCCGTGGAAGGTGTCCCAGCCCATGGAGGGGTTCTGATGCTCCTTCGAGACGACGTCTATTTCCATCCCATTTCCTTGCACACTCACCTACAGGCAGTTGCCGTCCGCATCACCTTATCCACATTTACCTTCTCCCTCTGTAATATATATTCGCCATCGTCATCTGCCCTTACTAGGGCAGATGTGCTAAACCTTGTTGACCAGCTCCCTTCACCTTTCGTGTTGGTAGGCGACTTTAATGCCCACCACCCCCTATGGGGCTCTCCGGCACCTTGTCCGAGAGGCTCCCTTTTGGTGGACATTCTCCACCACCTCGATCTTGTCTGCCTCAACACCGGTGCACCGACCTTCCTTTCTGACACAACACACACTTATTCCCATATAGACCTCGCAATATGCACTCCTCAGCTTGCCGGTCGGTTTGAGTGGTATGCACTTTCTGACACGTACTCGAGTGACCATTTCCCTTGTATCATCCACTTCCTACATCATTCCCCATCTCCACGTCCCACCAGTTGGAACATTTCTAAAGCCGACTGGGGGCTTTATTCTTCCATGGCTGTTTTTCACAATCAGAATTTTCCCAACTGTGACAGTCAGGTCGAATACCTCACAGAGGTTATTCTCACTGCTGCTGAACGTTCCATACCTCGTACATCCTCTTCTCCACGTCGTGTCCAGGTCCCTTGGTGGACTGCAGCCTGCCGCGACGCGCTTCGAGCCCGGCGCCGTGCTTTACGCACCTTCCGCCGCCACCCAACTTTGGAGAATTGCATCAATTACAAACGTATGAGAGCGCAGTGCCGTCGTATCATAAACGACAGCAAGAAAGCTTGCTGGACTGCTTTTACTAGTTCTTTTAACCGTTTTACTCCCTCCACGGTTGTCTGGGGTGGCCTACGCCGTTTGTCCGGCATCAAGGTCCACTACCCGATTCCTGGCCTGGCCGTGGAGAACGCGGTCCTCGTGGACCCAGCTGATGTTTCAAACGCATTGGGTCGTTTCTTTGCGGAGGTTTCGAGCTCTGCCCATTACCACCCTGCCTTTCTCCCTCGCAAACAGGTAGAGGAGGCACGGCCGCCTTCTTTCCGCTCTTTTAATCGTGAAAATTATAAAGTCGCCTTCACCATGCAGGAGCTAGATCGTGCTCTCGCCCTGTCCCGGTCTTCTGCTCCCGGGCCCGATTCCATTCATATTGAGATGCTGAAGAACCTCTCTCCTGCGGGCAAGTGCTTTCTTCTTAGTACCTACAATCGCATATGGACTGAAGGTCATGTTCCCACAAGTTGGCGTGAAGCCATTGTTGTCCCCATCCCCAAACCAGGGAAGGACAAACACCTTCCTTCCAGTTATCGCCCCATTTCCCTGACGAGCTGCGTCTGTAAGGTGATGGAACGCATGGTTAACGCTCGGTTGGTCTGGCTCCTCGAATCTCGCCGCCTCCTGACTAATATCCAATGCGGTTTTCGTCGACACCGCTCTGCTGCTGACCACCTCGTTACATTGTCGACCTTCATTATGAACAACTTTCTAAAGAAGCGTCAAACAGTAGCAGTGTTCTTCGACTTGGAGAAGGCATACGATACCTGTTGGAGAGCGGGCATTCTCCGCACATTGCACACATGGGGCCTTCGGGGCCGCCTTCCTCTTTTCATTCAAGCGTTTTTGGCGGATCGCAAGTTCCGGGTACGGGTGGGCTCTGTTTTGTCAGATACCTTTTGCCAGGAGAATGGGGTACCACAGGGCTCCGTCTTGAGTGTGGCGCTCTTTGCCATTGCAATCAATCCGATCGTAGATTGCCTTTCAGCCGACGTCTCCGGATCTCTCTTTGTTGACGATTTCACAATTTATTGTAGCGCCCAGCGGACGTGTCTCTTTGAGCGTTCTCTCCAACGCTGTCTTGACCGTCTATATTCCTGGAGCATCGCAAACGGCTTCCGATTCTCCACTGAGAAAACTGTGTGTATCAATTTCTGGAGATACAAGGAATTTCTTCCACCTTCTCTACGTCTCGGCCCTGTTGCTCTCCCTTTCGTGGAGACTACAAAATTCTTGGGACTCATGTTGGATCGTAAACTTTGCTGGTCCACACATGTGTCCTACCTGGCTGCCCGTTGTGCCCGATCCCTTAACGTTCTTCGTGTCCTCAGTGGCACGTCATGGGGAGCGGATCGTACCGTCCTGCTTCACCTTTACCAGGCCATTGTTCAGTCGAAGCTTGACTATGGGAGCCTTGTATACTCTTCAGCACGGCCGTCGATTCTCCGCCGTCTCAACTCTATCCACCATCGTGGATTACGTCTGGCGACCGGTGCATTTTATACCAGCCCTGTTGAAAGTCTGTATGCCGAGGCTGCTGTATTACCCTTGACCAATCGACGTGACATACTCTTGTGTCGGTACGCATGCCGCCTACGGTCGATGCCCAACCATCCATCTTACAGATTATTTTTTGACGACTCACTCGATCGCCAATATCAGTTGTCTGCGATTGCCTTGCTTCCACCGGGAGTTCGGTTTCGCCGCCTGCTACAGCGGCTCGATTTTACCCTTCCTTCCACCCTTCGGTTGAGCGAAAGCCCATTGCCACCGTGGCATCAGGCCCAGGTTCACACACACCTCGAACTTAGTTCGCTCCCCAAGGAGAGCACTCCGGATTTTGTATTCCGCTCGAGGCTTGTCGAACTCCGTTCGCGGTTCGATAATGCCGTATTTATTTACACTGATGGTTCCAAGAGCACTGCCGGTGTCGGATCTGCCTTCGTCGTCGGGGACAACCATTTCCAATACAAGCTCCCTGACCGGTGCTCGAATTTCACGGCTGAGCTTTTCGCCCTCCACCAGGCCGTTTTGTATACCTGCCGCCACCGCCACCCTTTCTATGCCATATGTTCTGACTCCCTTAGTGCCCTGCAGAGTCTTAAGGACCCTTTCTCGAACCATCCTCTCGTGTATCGGATCCAACGCTCCCTCCAGTTGCTGGCGGATGACAGCTGTCACGTTTCTTTCCTGTGGGTCCCTGGCCATGTGGGTGTGCCCGGGAATGAGGCCGCCGACACAGCAGCCAAGGCAGCAGCTCTTTTGCCTCGCATGGCTACCTTTTGCGTCCCATCGGACGATGTTCAACGGGCTCTTCGCCGGAGTATCGTGTCGCAATGGCACAGTGTGTGGCTTTCACTGTACAACAATAAATTGCGAACTGTCAAACCGATCCCGACCGCTTGGAGGACATCCTCACGCCCCTCTCGGCGGGAGGAGGTCATCCTGGCTCGGTTGCGGATCGGTCATTGCCGTTTCAGCCACCGTCACTTGCTATCCGCCGAACCTGCACCGCTATGCTCCTGCGGTGAACTGCTGACAGTGCGACATGTTTTACTGACTTGTGTTAATTTTAATCATCTCCGTGTAGCCCTTCACTTTCCGTCTACTCTGGAGGAAATTTTAGCTGATGACACACGAGCAGCTGCTAGAGTTTTGCGTTTTATCAACTTGGCCAACTTATCCAAGGATATTTAACTCTTTTAATTGTCTTTTATCTTTCGTTTTTAGCCTCTTGTTGATGTT
Organism: Locusta migratoria; assembly: GCA_026315105.1. NCBI lineage: Eukaryota > Metazoa > Arthropoda > Insecta > Orthoptera > Acrididae > Locusta > Locusta migratoria. Next base: position 72,767,785 of record CM048755.1, on the reverse strand, counting down.
TTGACGGTCTACATTTTTTTAGATCATAGCGAATCTATGTTCTTGGCTGGGCGCTAATGACCATAGAAGTTGTGCGCCCTAAAACCACAAAAAAAAAAAAAAAAAAAAAAAAAAAAAAAAAAAAAAAACAACACACTACTCATTTGCAACATTGATCATTTGACATGGAGATGGCTTGGTGAAGCAGTTCTTTTTCTTTTCCTTTTTTTATGTAAAGGCAAAATCTCACATTTCATTGCATTTCCCCCCAAAATGCAAGTTTTCATTGAGGGAGGAAAATTTTATTAGCCTGGGGAATTGATTTGATAATTAAAGTGAATGCCGTGAGAGACAGTGACTACTGGTTTGTGTAAAATTGCATGAAACAGCCACCTTTCTCTTTCAGCACCATTAGACATGTTGTTATTCTGCATTTGTATATAACTTTAGGACATTTGCTTCATGTTCAGTGGTTTTCGTCATTAATGTTTGCACTTTGAAGATGTGACAATGCGATTGGCTGTTAACTTGTCCTGTACAGTACTGATTGCTGAATTAAAGCTCATCATTTTGTGCAACCTAAGTTCCATACTTTTCTAGATGTGTGTTTGGTGGATTTAGTATTCATACTTGTGAATTAATGAACTATACAATGTAAATATAGCACTGCATTAAATATCCATCTTAAACATACAGGTTAAGGTATGGTATGTTGTTGTAACATATCAAAAAGTCAGACAAGAATGTGCTAACTTATTGTATCAATCCCAAAATACTTACACATTTTTACCTTCCTTTATTAGACATTGTAGGGACAGTTGATATTGATGTATAGTTCTCTAGTATCTCATCAGTTTTGATTTATTGGAAGCATATGAGTAATTGCCTTGTTTTATTGTGTAAGTAACCTTTTAGTATAGACTGCTGGTGACCCAACAGATTTTTCTACCATGCTGAATATGCACATTTATCAATCCAAAATATATTTTCCTTTAGGTGTCAAGGTCCAGTAAGGTTTGAACTGTTAGAAAATACATTTTTTGTACTTCCTTAGAGGTGACAAATGCTTCAATAGGTGTTCATTCACAGTAATACCAAACAGTTTATTTGCATTATTAATTGCCAGTATAGATGTAAATGTGGTAACATTGTTTATATTCTAGCTAAGCAGAAAGGCATCACTCCATCCTCTTTATTTACAATAAGGCTGTTCTAATAAGGAAAATCAACAGATCGCTATACAGTTTCTATGGAATTACGTAATTTTATTTTTTGTGTTGCTTGTGTGCACTCTCAACAAGTAATCACTCCTAAAAGCAGTATTTTACTAAATGTACTTTATTGGCAACCTAGGCTCATTCTATGCAGTGGGCTGGTAGCTTTTTGTTCATGTTACTTCAGTGAATTCTGAAGTCAGATCCTGGTGTTTATTTCACAATTTTAAAATACGCCATGCTCATTTTTAAGTGTTTTTCTTTTTTTCTTTTTAGTCAATAAAACCCCCATTATGTTGCAACATGTAATGTTAAAAAAAGAAGTGTGTCTTGAGAACAAACTGTGGATGGGAACACGTGTTCGGAAATACTTGCCCTTCGAACCAATGAGCCAGTTTATCTTCAATACTGTAAAACAAAAAGTTCTCTTCTTAGCTGTTTGCTTTCCATACTTTGTGGTGGTAGTGTGAGCTAAACCAAGAAGTCTATTAAATGTAGTGTTGCACATACATATCTGTAGTTGCTCTGTAGATTAGGGAACTGGAAAACTTGGATTTTTTTATGAATGTAATTTTACTTTCAACTTTCCTGAAAGTCATTTGCAATGGAAATTGCTTGTCAGTGCTGTACTGAAGGAAGCTCTTTTCATAGTGAAAATTGAAGGCTGTAGTTCATCATGTGAGTAAAGTACAGTGTACATGTTAATGACTGCATGACGTGTAGATGGTTGTGACAGAACAAATGTTGGGAGCTGAAGGTAGCTAATCATGAATTGCCTTCAGACAGCCAATAAGAATGTGCCTTTTTTTAATTTCTAAACAATTTGGTGTTCTGGACAGTTAAGTTTGTGAATAAGATAATTAAAAATTGTAACATTTGTAGAAAATGTGTTGTTTTGGTAAGTTAAACTAAATTTCATTGCTGCTCCTTTTACTTGTAGAGATAAAAGCTGTGCTAGTAAGTACAGGTGTAACAACATAATTCAGAATCCTTGCACATTCATTGAAAATACTTACCTTTTAATGTACTTAAATAATAAAGAAATGGAAGGATGAATGACCAAAATTAAGTATACACTGGAATAATTTAGATTGCACTTTTGTCGGAGGAAAAAAATGGTTAGCAACTGTCTTGACAGCAAATTAAAGTGTTTGCTGAATGCACTCAATGCCCATTAACTAAAACTAGAACACCTATGTAGTTAACATTCTGGTAGTTTCCCAATATATTACTTGTAATAAACAGGGTGGCCACCGAACCTTGAAACTGGGAAAACCGGGAAAAGGCCTTGAATTTGGAAGAAGAAAAAAAGGGGGGGGGGGAACCTTGAATTTCAGTAAGAAACTTGGATTTTGCATGTATAGCCTATTACTCAGATTACTCGACCAGTTCAAAATATACTAAGTGTAAATAAGTAATCCCTGTAGTTTTAGTAAGAAGAAAAACTCAAGTTAAATATTTAAAAGTAACAAAATGCCGGTCGTTTTAAAATTATGGTGAGCAAAATGCTCAGATCTCTAGTTCCTGCAGGTTAAATAGTATCATCGCTTCATTTTTGTGTACAAAAACATATTCAAATATATTTCTGGGCGGTTTAAAAAGTTTTATAATTATAGGTTACGTATTCCATTATCTATTTCTGTATTTATCCTGAAGTGTTGTTAAACCACATGACTCAATTCCTACAGATGTACGTCGAAGAGACGCAGTGTTATTGTAAGGCGCGACTAGGAAATCACAGCTAGAATGAAAGGCGACATTATTTATACTAAATTTTAGCAGTTTTTGTAATTGACCCCCCCCCCCCCCCCCCCCACAAGTGATGTCTCATCAACACAGATCTCGTTTGTCTGATTCTGTATTGAAAACTCTTTATGAAAGCATTTTGTTGATTTTTAACTATAAACTCCGTAAAAGTTGGTATTGTGATGCTTTGTTAGCATAGGTGCTGACTACGGGTATACTCGGTTGCTCAAATATGCCCCAGAATTTGAGTGGGTATGCTGGACATACCCCACTGAAAATTTTGATATCATTTTTTCTTTATATTTCTTGACTGTAATTGAAATAGACTCGTCTCATTCCATTGATGGCCGGCTGGCTTTTGTACGGCGCCACTCTAAAAAGATTATTTTAAACAGGTAATTGAATTCATAGGCATTAAAATCCACGTTCACATGAGAGTGAAGTGACCGTTTTCTAAATAGTCCGAATGTTAATGGAATTCGGCTTATTAAGTCAATATTGTAAACTGAAGGTGGCAACCTTTAATTGTATTAAATAACTAGAAATGAAATGAGTTTGGTACAATACAATGAAGATGTTTACACTTAAGAATTTAATTCCCGGTATCATTTGAGATAGCCTTTTGACAACCACATACATTACCAGTGAGCCGACATACTTGCTGCGAAGACTGCCCTATCCCTTCTAGCTAAAACATTCTGTAAACAGACAGTCCTCATAACAACTTGCGAAGATCTTTGTGTTTTAATTGGCAGCTCTAAATTCTTGAAACGCAACAGCTGGTGATAGTTTTTTTCTGAATTTGAATTTTCAGGATTCAACAATTGAACGTAGTAGTCAGACCTTAGTTTCTGCTCTTTTTGACCTGTCACCCGTGCATGGAATTAAGTCATAACTCTTTCCCTCCCTTCATCTTTGTCTAGCCACAACCATTTGTCCAAAGATTGTAAATTACATTGCAGGGCTACCAATAATTCATTGTGACTAGATTGTCATTCAGCAGCTACGTGCCCTCATGTACTAAAAAAATTCTTGTTTAACCTATACCTGACCTTCTCAAGGCTACACTACAGATCACTTTAAGTGAAAGGATGTTTCAAACTCTCAGACTTTTCTTTGACACACTATTGATAACTTCAAAACCAACAACAGGCCAGCGCAGCTTTAGGGTTAGGTACATAGGTTACCCAAGAAGTTTTGACTCGTAGTAGCGCCTAAATCTCCGGTTCAGAACCGCTCAGTATAAGTAATTGTGCTCGTTAAGGCTGTGAAAGTTATGCAAACACCACAATTAAAATCACTGGTGAAAATAATTTTGGCTACTTAGTACAGTCAGTACGCTCCATCTCCATTACAGAATCTAAATATAGATTTCACGTTTATTGAAATTCAATATTTTAATCTAAAGATCTTTACATCCACTACACAATTTGTTTACAAACCATAAAGAGAAAGCTATTTGTTATTGGCCGCGTGAATGCGACTGCTGATTGGCTGCGGCACTGTCGCCAACGTCCAAACATGAAATGCCACTCGGACTCTTAAACTGCACTTCAGCCCTCGAAGAGCTGGAAGGATTTGACTAGTCATTTCCCAGATTTTGGCAGCTGAAATTCGTTGAGTATTTGCAGATATGTTAAGAGATGTCAAGCTGCTCTTTACATAGAGGGACATCAGCTACTGTAAATAAAGGTAAGCTTAGGTTACTCAGATGACAGTCTGAAAAACATTCTCAGTGTATCCACCCGCGGCACAATAGTCTGAGAATCGGGTGCTGCCATGGCCGGCGGATGCGGTGGCGGCGGCCAGGATCCATACCGCATGATCTGTGGATGCCTGGCAGGTGTCTTTTGTCACACCCTTTATATTACCTGTGCAAGTGAATGGAATTAAATGAACAATACTTAAGTTTAAAATAATGCCAGTGGCGTACTTGAGTGTGTGGCACAGGAATGTTGCCAGTGCTCGCCGTGAGTGTAGATTGAGACACTAAGAGATCGATTCCACGATGTAAGAAAAGTGCAATGAATTGAGATTTTGACTGTGCATAAGAAAAGCAATCTTCATGTCAAACAATACATGTTTAGCGTAATTAGTTTATTTAAATCAAGGTGCTAGGTAGGTGGATGGGTCAACATATGCGAATCAGTTTGTATTGTAACAAGTAATAACAATTCACTTAATCGAATAAATGTAATGGAATGGCCTGCAATATGTACACAAAACTACGATTCAACTGCAACACTTGATCTAGTGGCCCTTACAAAGTCAGTTTATTATGTTGGCAGTGTGGTCATGGGTCTTTCGGGCTAGAAGTAACTGTTAATGGTTGTTTGTCAGTTGTTGCAATTGGGTGACCAGTATGGATGGGGCAAGTCATTGCCACCACATGTGCCCTGAAAATGATTCCACGTCCTTATCACTCGTTTCCTGATGCAAGTCTTTAACAATAAATGTGCAGTTGACATTTATATTTTCCTTTTTGTTATCTGAGAACATCAATTTTCTGCACATGCTCTGTACTGTTTATGCACTCTGTATTAAATGAAATTACAAATTTTACTGCCTAACTGCCTACTGCAACAAAATAGGTATTCTTGTGATAGGCTTCTTAACATTTTATTGAAGTAAAATGTATTAATAAATCATGTCAACATAGGTCATGGAAAATGTATTTATGGGCATGCACAGGTGATGTAGAATTTTTCATGTTTGAATTTTATGCTTACCAGTTGGGTATTTTCCTTTATAAATTGTGCTTACATAAATGGTGTATCATCTGAGGAAAATCACCCAAGTAAAATTCAAAATTTTGGCCTCTTCCATTTCAGAAAGAAGAAGCAGAATGGAGAGAATCAAGAAATGCTGGTATAAGATCATTAGAAGAAGCAGTTGAAGATGAGAAAAAGGCCCAGTGGCGAGCAGAGGGTCAGACACTACTTATGCAGGCAAAGAAAGACAATGTAGCTTTGCAGTTAGAAGCTGCTTTCAGAGAACGACAAATGATGGTCTACAATGAGGTAACTTTTATATTCTGTATTTGACATTTTTTAAATCTTAGTCATATCTTTACTTGTTATGCGAATATAAAATAGAAATGTGTGTGTGTGTGTATAGTAACTTTCAGGAATTATATTTTGGACTACGTGATAAGGCAGTTGAGTAAACTTACGTTTCCCTTCCAACAGAATGTTAAAATGCAGGTGGATGTGGTGGTGGTGGTGCAGGTAGGGGGTCCTAGGCTGCTCCTGAAAACATGAATATAAACAAAAAATAATTATGGTATCTGAATTATTTTAATCAAGGTTTCAGAAAATCAATTTGATGGGTGAACTATCATTGTGTATTGGGTTACCAGTGCCTAATTTATTTTGTGATTGTAAAATCTGGTGGGTGTAAAACCAGATTTGTTATCAAAGTAATAGTACATAAATGACTAGAATCAGTTCTAATAAATAATGAACTGGCTTAGTAAACATCATGCTTTAGATTTATTGAGGAAATGTTGCTATTGTCATGTTAACTGCTGTGAAATTATCATAGGTAGATACCTGTAATTCCGTCCTCTCACGGGATGTGGAAATACACATGGAAGAGGAACTAGTGATGTCACAGCATGGAATTAGATGTCCCACTACCCTGTGCAGCTTGGAATGCAGGATTGGGCATGTTATATTTTTGCTTTGTGGAGTGGAATGTGACCATTGTGATGAGACGTGGTTTTCATTTGACAAGCATAACTTTTGAGTCGCCATATTGCAAACTGAACTCTGTAATTCGTGCCTTCTTTCGGAATAGTGTAGACTGTATGAATATAATCTTTTTTAAACTGTCAGAAAATTTAGTAACTTTCAAAAGCCATGAACTACATATTCATAGATTTATAGCTTACCTTATTTAACATTGTTACTGTTACAATTTGTACACTGGGAAAGAAAATCTTTCCTATGCTACGGTACAATGCCATTCGATCAAAGGAGCATCTTTGTGATGCTATGTCATATCTAAATAACATACAACATGCTTTCTGGGCAGAGTTTACCATACTGCATTATATGTGAAAAGCGTGCACAAATAGTGGCGTTTGTATCATCGTAAGTTGCGGTGTGTAGATTATAACTGTTGAGAGTTTGCATCTACTTACTTCCAAAAACTATTCCTTTTTCGTTTCTTTAACATTTCTGGCTCTTTGTTAATTTAAGTATAATATCCTATATTCTTTTTTACTTTTTTAAGATGGATTAGTTAGTATTGGTTAGTATCAAGAGTAGCAGGGAGCCCTAAATAATAGGATTACATCTACACTTGCGCAGATATTTTTTAAAGATTTGGTTAAAGTATGATTTATCGAACTTTCTATTAATTTAATACAATCACAATAACCAGCATGATTTAGGCTCTAGTTTCCCATTTTTATTTATTTATTCAATTTCTTCCACCTCCCAATTATTCAATTATTTTTCCAATTTTTAGCTTTTATTGTAAAACTTAGGAATCCTTTATACGAATCCTCAAAATTCCTATGCTCTTGTCAGTTTGTCATACGTATCTAAATTGGTAGAAATGAGTAGTTGTGACACTTGTATATCAATTATTTTTGTTGTTTCCCTCACATTTGCAGATACATGCATACTTTTTCAGTGTTGTTTGGGTGTGATGTTTTGTCATTGTGCGTAAGTGATGTCGCTGCAGTGGCTTTTAATCTGGCGAACCTTTGGAGTCGATTGTTAGGAGTATTAGTATCATATGCGAATTGCTGAAAAACAATTTTCTTGTGAAGAGCTACTTTATATAATAGATTTTTAGATTATGAAGAAAGGGGGGGGGGGGGGGGGGGAAGGAAAGTGCTATGGTTGGACATGTTGTGATCAAACATTTTGTGCACATAAATAGTAGAAAGATCCAATACGAATAAGATATTCAAAATAATTAACAAATAATATTTTGCATGACACTGTAGTGGTTAAGCTTAGTTTCATTGTAGTAAAATATTAACATTGTAGTCCAAATGGAGGTGGAGGAGGAGGAGGGGAAGAGGAAGAAGGGGGGGGGGGGGGGGTTGCAGGAGTCATAAAACTTCAAATCATTTTAGGTGGTCAAAAATTTATATTGTAAAGCTTTAACTGTACTACTTTAGTATTTTTGATTACATGTATTTTAATTTAGAATTGTTTTAATCATCTTATTAATGTGATTGCTTGCCATCCTCCTCACACATGGTTTAAAAAAATTGATTCCACTGCTCCCTAACTGAGTTGCTGAATTATGTTACTAGCTCTTGTCCTCAATTGGTACCAATAAGAAACAAATACACTGAAGAGTTAAAGAAACGTCTACACCTGCCAAATATCATGTAGGGCCCCGTGAGCACCCATGAGTGCTGCAACAAGACATGGCATGGACTCGACTAATGTCTGACGTAGTGCTGGAGAGAATTGACATACTTCTTGCAGGGTTGTCCATAAATCTTAGTGCGAGTGGTGATGTCTTCTGAACAGCAGGTTGGAAGGAATCCCTTATATACTCAATAATGTTAATATATCAGGGTTAGTGAAGGTGTTTGAATTCAGAAGTGTTCCTGGAGGTGTGGGGTGTCAAGCTTTACTGCTGGAATTGACACTGTCGGATTGAGCAATGGACATAGATGGTTGCAGATAATCAGCTAGGAGGTACACTTAAGTATGTCCCCTACTGCACATGCCCCACATGTTCACCAGCTTGAACAGTCGCCTGCTGGCATGCAGGGTACATAGATTAGAGATGTCTCCATATGCATACACATCCATCCACTTAATACATTTGGAAATGAGGGTTGTCAGACTGGGCAAAAAGTTTAGAGCCAACCGTCCAATGCTGTTGACATTGTTGGTGAGGCATAAATTATTATTGTGTAGTCAGCAATGGTACACAAGTGAGCCTTTGGCTCCAAAACCCTATATTATTGATTTTTTGATAATTGGTTAGTAAACTGCTACTTGTTGCTGGCACAGGACTGAAATCCGCAGCATCCTGCATAAGGGTTGCACTTCTGTCACATTGAAAAATTCTCTTCAGTCGTTGTTGGTCCCATTTGTATAATCTTTTCTGAGCCACAGTGATGCCAGATTTCATGTTGCACTCACAAAATGGGCATATGGGGAAATCCCACATCAATGCTACTTTAGAGATGCTGTGTCCCATGTCTCATGCACTGATTATAACACCACGTTCAAACTTAAATCATGGCAACCTGCCATTGTAGCAGTGGTAACTGCGGTAACACCTGCGCCAGGTGCCAGTTGTCTTACATAGGCGTTGATGACTGTGGTGTCGCACAAGTACAAAGTGCGCGCCACCTACTTTTGCCGCGCGCAGCCATGCACGCACGGCGCGGCGTTCTTACGACATCAGCCACGAGCGCCCTCTGTGACAACTCCGCTCGTGGCCACCACTGAACGACATCGTTCACTTGGGACTGAGATAGGAACCAGTTAACACTTCGGAATCAGATAGGCACCAGCGAAGACTTGGTTATCGGATAGGCACTAGGCAGACCTCTAGCTCATCATTCTGCCATACTGAATTATGTAAAAGTTAAGTATTGTATTAATTCTGTGCAATATATATTTCGTTCTAATTTACTATAGTGTTTCTAGTTTCTGCTGTCCCACTGGCTGCTTACCTTCGTACCTGCACAAGCGTGCTTCCTTTCTTCCTGTGTCGGTACTTTTCTACTCGGCCACCGACACCTACGACGGAAACGAGACACAAAAACGGCGACGAGACTGGGACACAAAAATGACCACTTCACTGTCCTCTGTATACACCTTATTGTTTGTATATGCAAGCCAACACCAGTTTCTTTGGCTCTTTAGTGTATTTTACTATTTAGTATGGTTCTCTTGCTTCTGAACATACACCCTTATCAGAAATGACAGTACTACTTAGTGTTTTGCCCTACGTAAATGGTACTGTACTTGTCATTAAGACGTCTCCCCCCCCCCCCCCCCACCCCTCAGAATTGATGAATATGAGAAGTGAAACTGGAATGAGTCAAATCACACGTTTGCAAAACAATTACTCTGAGCACTTTTGACAATACTCTTAACACAATGTCAGTTGGAAACATCTATTTACGTTGTAATGTGTGAAAGTTTTTGTGAATATGAACCACTGGCCGCTTTGATTCTGACGATTCATTCTTCCTTAAAAAGTAATGTAGCAGCATTTAATTTTTTGCAACTACATTGTATCATTTACATGTAAAAACACGACTTTTACTTTCGCAACTTTTTAAACTAGATTCAATAGAATAGTTTGTTTTCCTTGCTTGGCCTGAAGTACAGTTGCGTGTGACAAAAGCAGTGTATTTTCCACAAAGTTGGAATTTTTATATTGTTTATAAAAGCATAAGAATATCTTCGTGATACAACGTACACTCATATTGTTAATAGGATAATTATTGGTAGCACCTTAAGGTGTGTTGCTCTGGTATCATTAAATGGAAATGTGCCAGTATTATACTTTTTATGCTGTAGTTTTCCACTACATAGAAATGCATCCTCCATGCTTTGGCACTAAATCTGGACAAATCTTACTGTGTAAAAATTGCTCTTCTGGGTACTTCCTCTCCACATACCTTGTCTTAAAATGTGTGTTTTGGAAATAATTTGGTTTTCATTTTCCTTACAACCTTTCACAGTAAGGAAGAATAAATACGAAATCCGTCAAATATGTCACATTACCCTGAAATTAAGCTTACAGTGTGTGATGTTCCTTTGTTACACTACCTAAGCACAGGGCACCACATGATCTACTTGGCCAACCACAGCACACTGTAATAGCATTAGTCAGCAAATTGTACACTTCCTCACCATGGCAACATGCAATTAGGAATGACTGTTGTTGAAATTTAAATTTGCGTATCATATGGTATGAAGCGAAGTTATGTCTTTACATGCTATGTTGGCACTTTTTGTGTATGTCAAAAGTATTTGGTTTTTACTAATATACCATCATTTTAAAGTCTGTTCTTTACGAATATAGCTACGTCATTGACTGGGCAAGGGTACATAAAAGAACCTGTCGACCATACAGCAAGAACAGTAGCAATTAATTTTCCTATGTATAACAATAGTTTTGAGACCACTCTTAAATTGGGACTGAAATTGCATTAGGTCAATATCTGGTGAAAAAACCTACAAATCTCTGCATGCATATGCAGCAGCAGTGACAATTGCAGGCTTTCTCATTAAGAATGTTGGCCAATTTTGTCCTGAATGTTGTGAATTCCATTAGGTGGTGTTAAGTTTGGGCTAAGCTGTACAAACTAACATGACTGGTAGTCAGTTATCTGTAAAACAAATATTAATCCACAATTGACATCATACAATTATTTCCTCAATATCTGAAAAACAAATGAAGAAAAAGATTTTAGCTACATGGTTCAGAGTTCAAAACTGGAGTGTGAAATGTGCATACTGGGAACTTGTTTTATAGAGTGTAGAAAGATGTCCTGTGGGCCTGGTTAGTGGAGCATGGGGTGCTCTCCTCATCCATAGAGTGCATGATGCCATGCCTCATGCAAATTTTGCCCAGAGTTGGAGGAATTCCAGTGTTGGAGACGAAGGGTGCTAATGGTAGTCACAGGGTTATGCGCAGGGCCCGGAATGAAACTTTCTTCGTTAAATCCCAATTGATGGTCAGAAAATCTGATTTCTGTGCCACGTGGATCTCCTTGTCCTATTCGAAAACTGAAAGACCTGTTTCAAATTTTGGCTCGCCTATGAATGTGGTGGTTGATTGGTCCTTCTCCTGTCACGGATTGTTTGTGTGATAAAAAAAATGCCAGCAGTTATAAGGGGATCAGGCATTGTTGAAATAGAAAAGGCAAATTTTGGGAAGAGGAAATATAAGAATGGTCGTAGTATTGTTGGAAATTTGGTGTTCATTGGAATTCAGTGAGGGTCGAAAAAGTTTGATTTGTTTGAGATCAGACAAAATAAACCTTGTTTAGAATCAGAGAAAAGATCTTCACTGGTTAACAATCATCAGTGACTGCTTCAGTTCATACAACACTGATAGTTTTCAGCACCCGTTAGGTAACCATAGCCGGCCGCGGTGGCCGAGGGGACTGAGGCGCTCCAGTCACGGTCTGCACGGCCACTACGGTCGGGGGTTCGAATCCCCCCTCGGGCATGGATATTTGTGACGTCCTAGTTCGTAAGTAGTTGATAAGTAGTTTGTAAGTTTAGGGACTGATAACCCCGTAGTTAAGTCCCATAAGCTATACAAACATTTCAATTAGGTAACCATAGATTGAACTTGGTAGATCCAAAAGATGGTTCTGTACACACGTAGGTCATAGACAGTGTGGCGGGGTGTCAGAGGTGCTGTCTCATGATATGGCAGAAAGATGAATCATTTCATGTTTCATCGAGCACATCATGGGTAAACTTTACCCTCCAGTGGGAACTGTAATGTAATTCTTTTGAAGAAGGCGGCAAGTGACTAAAATTGTGCCCTCAGAAAAATCCACATCCAGCATGAACATGTGTGATACCATCCCTTTGTCTATTACTACACCATTTGCATATTTTTTAAGATATTCATACTTCATTTCTGATCCTCGGTGAAATGTGTTCTTTTGCATTGTGATTAACTGCAGCTGGCACCTCAACTCTGCTTTCTGATTGGCTAAACAGACTCTGTTCCCTTAGCTTCAGTGGGTGACAAAATAATGTCATGAAGTGTAACTTTCACAATTTGCTTGGCTCTCTTGCTGTATTTCACAACTTCAGTAATTACAACAAATAATACAGTTCCTTGAGACAAAAGTCTTGTTATCTCAAAGGTATTTTATATAGGGAGAGGTTTTGAATTAAATTTTGTGCTGTGGCTGGGATTCGAACCTGGGACCTCCTGCTTACTAGGCAGGCACTTTAGACTACTCGGCTAACACAGCATTACGTACATGCAAGTGTCTCTCAGCAAAAGCATGAGTCCATATGAAATGGAAAATACACAGCTGGGCCTTTCTGCTCTCAATAGTGCTGAGACACGGATGTCTTCTCTCCTCAGAGCCAGAACATGGAGTCCTACACGGTCTTCTGTTTCCTGCATTGTTTGCATGCCCTCCAGACAGAGCTGGTGCTGAAAAATAAGTCATTGAATACTGTGTGATGTTTCTTAATGCCTGAAATTGTGGCATGATTTCACGTGTCTAAAAATCCAGATGACTGAAGTGTGCGATAAAAAATTCCAACAGTTAAGGGGATCAGGCGTTGTTGAAATAGAAAACGCAAATTTTAAGTTAACTGCAAGTCATCACACTTGCCTATCAATACATTTTAAACTTCAATCTTTCCTGCTAGCATAGCAAAGTAAGTGTGTGCCGTTTTAACCAGAACACAGCTGTATGTAGTCAAGTCACCTAATTAGTTCCTGACAAGTGCTCATGATGACTTGACCTTGTCAGGTAATATTGTTAGTAGAGGCTGTCAAACGTGGCCTTGGTCCCACTCGTTCCCGCCAGCAAGAGCGGCTGGCGAGACTGCTGCGCCTGGGAGTCGACCATGCTAGGTACGCAGTCCTGGGAGCGAGGTGACTCTGTACTCACGGCTGGCATGTAAAACAGCTGCTGACAGCAGTGTGTATGTGCACGGCCAGCCCTCTTCATTGCGGCGCCTGTCTGGCACAAGTCTTTATTAGGCTGCATTTGCACTGCCGGCCGGGCTGAGACGGAAGAAAGGGGAAAATCCACAACTAAGATGACTATTACATTATATAGCCTTCTTTTAATTTTTGCTTTTGTAGCTCTCAGAAAATGTTGTGCCACAAAGTGAAACAACTTGTATACAGTGGCGGGGGTATGTGAGGTGTGCCAGTTTTATGTGGGACATGCCGTACTGTTTCAACTCGCCTCCACTTACAAAGAACTCTACATAGTTCTCAGAATTTTATTTTGTTACGTAGTTGTCTGATGGAACTGCTTTTCTATGATCATTTTCTGAATCACCTGAGTTTCTTTGTCGCCAAAAGAAAAATGCACAGATTTAGTTTATCCTCAGGCACTGCAGATCAGTAAAGGACTGGAAGCATGTGTCAATTTGTTTCTTGTTGCAATCTGTTTTCTCCTTTTTGGTGGGCTCATGCCCTGCAACAAGGGGTTTTCACCCACTGCCAGTGGAAGTTGGCAATAAACATAGGGACGACTAATACTTGTGTACTGCCGTCTACTTAGAGCCAGTTAATAGTAAATTGATTTTTTTATTACTATTATTTTTACATTGTAGTGACTCGCAGAATTATAAGCTACATTAGAAATATTTAGTATGGACTTACCCCATTAATTTCAACTAATATTTAGGAGAGTTTTTCCTTGTGTGAAAAACTAAAGCAATTCTAAAAAAAATTTATTCATATCGCAGAATTAGTAACCGAAGAAAAAATAAAAATTTTCACAAGTGTAATTGAAGAAAAAATCCTGCAGAGAAGCTTCTGCTGAAAGCAGGCTGGAGAGATGTGATACTTGCGCTGCAGTAGCAACACCATACCCCAATCAGCTCGTGCCGGTGCCGACTTGCACTGAGAATATTAAACATATTGAATGTTCACGTAAGGAAAGACTCTAAATGTTAGTCTAAATTCAAGGGACGAGTCCATAACTACCTATTTCTTATGTGCATAAAATTCGACAAGTCACTACAGTGTGAGAACAATAGTAATAAAATAACAAAATCAATGAACAGTTAGCTGGCTCGAAGTAGATGGCAATCCATCTTCTGCTGGCAATGGGTGCGGATTTCTTTGTTGCTGGTGTCAAGCTCGCCCCCCCCCCCCCCCCCCCCCGCAAAGAGTGTGTGTGTGTGTGTGTGTGTGTGTGTGTGTGTGTGTGTGTGTGTGTGTGTGTGTAAGAACAAGTGACACATGTTCTCATCCTTTACTGACCTTTCCTGCAATGTCTGAGGCTAAACTAAGTCAGTGTATTTTTCTTTCATTTAAACTAGAAAATTCGGAAGTACCATCTTGCAGACAAAAAAAATTGCATTCAAATAATTCAGCAAAATGTTCTTAGAAAAGTTTTTCCTGACAGGTTCATAAAAAGAACTTAGTTCTTTCTTACTTTAATCTCAGACGTGAGGGTAGCAGATCGTTTTCTGTTGTAATCGGTCGCCACCCAAGAAAAATTAGTTCATAATTTTTTTCTTGTTATGGATCATTAACACATCACGAGGAACTGACACATGTGGCCAGCAATTCAAATTTTTCCGCACTGCAGTGCTTCACGCTACGCTCAACACATGCAGAGTTCGTAGCCTTGTGGTCGCGGCATGACGCCGCTCGGATAACTTGCAAGTACTTGTGAAAGGATGTAGATATCAGTGGGACTACCATTTTAAAATTTTTTCTGTACTTTTAACTCCATTTCACTTCCTTTAACATACGGTGTAAAATGCATAGAACAGTAAGCTGCCCACTATCTTAACTTTTTCAATACACGAATTGTAAATAAAGTGCACATACTTGACAAATAGCATCATTTGAAAAAGACTGTTACAAATTATGACAATATGAATGTTTTATTCGAAAGCTAAGATGTTTTACTACAATATCTCCAGAAATCAGATTTTTAATTGCATACTTTCATCAAAATTGAGTAAAGAGCATTACGGAACTAAAAACTCTTGGGGAATGAAAAGGTAGACTTTCTAGTTTTTCACAGGAAGGCAAAGCTTGTAAGGAAAAAATTAGTTCATAAAACGATGTACTGTGGTCTTGCATACCGTCAACAATTTTTACAACCTGAAAATCAGAATAGTGGTTTTTCCCCGTTTCTTTCGCCTCGGTCCTGCCCAGCGCGCAGTGTGAATATGCAGGCCAGTGCAACATGAATGCAGGAGTACCGGGACTCGCCCTGTCGCGATGTGTGACTTCATTGCATACCCTCTATGCGGCCTCAGCCGGCGAGAGCGAGCCGTGAGTGCGGCAGGAAGCGAGTGGGAGTGGTGGCCGTTTGACTGGCTCTAATTGTTAGTCATAAATTATTTACAATTACTTAAGTTTAAGAATTAAAGACCTTCATTTCAAATGAATGTGAATGTAATATACAGTTTCTAACCACTGTACTGTTGGTTGGAAAGTAACCGCAGAGCTTAGTCAGTTAACATGTGCTAGCTAAATCTAATTTCACATTTTAGTGATAGACTTGTTTATTCTTGTAAAAATTCCTATATAGTTAATACTGAGACATTTAAAAATGAATACAGTATAAATTTTTTAGTAAGTTCATGGGAATCAGATGGTCTGATTTAAGGTACTAAACAATTTTGTTGGTGGTGGTGGTGGTGGTGGTGGTGGTGGTGGTGGTGGTGGTGGTAAGTGTCCTTGAGTTTTAAAAGTAAGGCAATTTTTGCAGAGTAAATTTAACAAAAAAAAAAAAAAAGACAAAAAAGGCTTAAGAATTGCAAGATGATCATCCAAGAAGAAATTATGGTATGATTGAAAGGTTTCTAAAGGAAGGTACTAAATTTGTGCATGTTGAAAGAAATGAGAGAAGAAAGGGTAAAACCATAAGAGACAGACTTTTGTTTCTACAAAATATTGAGCAGCTCTTGAGTAATCCATGTTAACTTCAGCTTTTTGTTGACACCTGTTATTTAATCATGTTAAATCTGTTATAAAAAATTACATCAAAACAGTGACTTCAAATAAAATTCTTCAGTGCTGTCTCTTTTTTTTTTGCAGCTGCTAACTTAGGTTCAAAGTGTACTTGTACTGTTAACAACTCATTGTGTTCCATATTAACTGCAGTTTTGTCATGTAACTACTGTTTTCCAACTAGGTGAAGAGACGGCTGGACTACCAGGTGGAGAAGGAAGCAGTCGACAGGAGGATTGCCCAGCGTCATATGGTCAACTGGATTGTTAGCAACGTCCTTAAATCAATAACACCCGAACAGGAGAAGCAGTCTTTAAAGAAATGCATTGCAGATCTTAAAACATTGTCTGTTCAAAAGTAGGTGCTCACAGAACAATCAGTATGAAATGATGGTATTAAAAACATCAGAACTATGTTCTGCATTAATGCAAATTCATTTTTCGTAATTTATAAATTCAAGCCTGGGAATGAACAGGTTAGTCCTGTTATAGACAAAGATGTAAAGATTGTAGTGTCAGATTAATAAGTATATTGAATTTGTTTTAACACAATGTGAATAATGAAAATGTAAATTCTGTATAATAGGATATTCATCTGCTGTATATTAAACATCCTACAAATTTGTTATTAATGAAACGGATTATTTTTAATAATTGTTTTTGTCTTTGGCATGAAAATTGATACTGCAGGTCATGTACTTTTGGCTAATTGTTTGCTTCTTATGTATGTCTTCATTTGGAAAATGTTATAAACTTTCGTCTGTTGCCTTAATTTTAATGAAAAAATATATTCAAAAGTACCATATTCTTCCAACAATTAATTCTTTGTCAGATTAAAACAGGTGTTGTGTATTTGGGGAGAATGTTCACCTGTATGCTTCATGCAAATAAACCTGTTGCACATAATTACAAATATTGTGTCGTCCACTTCTCCGACTACCTTTGAGCAATGTGCAGAAACATGGTAGATGATAATGGTGTCTGGAACTATCACGGGGGAGGGGGTATCAGGATTGGATTTTTAGACTAAACTAGGTTCTGGTTGTACGAGAACAATGGCCACATTTTTGTTCACCACAGGTAGTGGAAAGGCATCAGTGGTAACACAGACACAGTGCCAATGCAAAGCCTTAGTGTGGAATACCATTGAGTACAATCATAAATTCTCAGTTCGTGTGTGTGCAGTGCACTGGAATAGGATCCTGCAACCCATAGCCATATCCTTTCTTTGAAACTCCAAAAATTTTTCAGCAATAAAATGAATTATAACACACTTCTTCGTGAATGCATGCCTTCTACAGGCATGAAAGAGTTCCGCGGAAACGCGGAAATCCGCTTTTTTCCACGGGTTTTTGGCCCCCTCAAGATTGTTACAAAAATATAATAAAGTGTGTGTGTGTGGGGGGGGGGGGGGTGTTCAGAAATTCGTATTCGCGGAAGAGGTATAGGTTCATTCCAGCAGCTGCCAGATTCCAGTGAACTGCGCATGCGCAGCGCTCCTGCTGAAACTCGAAAACGGCACGCGGCGTGCGCAGCTTTCTGCAATATGGCAATGCCGCCTAGAAGACAATAACCTTCTTGATTTCAAACCAAGGAGGTTAGTTTTAAATCTTGTCCTACAGTTATCCACGTGCTTGCGGTTTGTGCTATTGTGTGCGTGTGATTTAGTTGTTTACATGGTGTTTTACAAGTGACACAAGGAAATTTACGATATCCACGCACATGCGTATTGTGTTATTGTCAGCGTGTGACTTATTTACCCTGTGTTTACTAGTGATAAAAGGAAATTTATCTTTAACTCCGCAACTTGCTTTCCACCTAAACAATGAGACTTAGTTTGAATTCACATTTTGTTTAGCCATTTTCCTTATACGTTGTGGTGTTAATAAGAGGCTCCTTTTTTGATTAGCAAAGAATTCGTATTTATCGTCATAGCTCAATAGTGTGACTTAGTTCTTTTGTGATGTCGGCACACTCAGTTGTACCGTTTCATTTAACTGCTTTTCGTATGTGAAGCGTTTGAAGTGATGGCTTATATATTTTTATCGGCAAATGACAAACATAAAGCTCGGACAATTGATGCAGACGAAAAAAACAAATTTAAATTTGGCTGGCTCCAGCAAACTATGAAAGCTATTGTTTCAGGTAAAGAGCTAGAAATAAAATTATGAGTCCATAAAAAAATTGAAATTAGTGGCAAGGTTATGTGCACTCTGTGTACAGACACAGTTTATTACGGAAAAAGAGGATTCACAGCAATATCCTATCATGTTAAGAGTAAGAAACATGCTTCTAAAGAGCTTCTGAAACGAAACAATTACAGTTTGCCTGCAAGTTTCTCCTGTGGTAATAGGCCTTTAACAACAAATAATGTACCGACCTCTTCAGCCACATCGCCACAAGCTCCTGTACAAATAAATGTTCCATTATCTGATAGGATTGCAAATATGCAGGCTCTTGTTCTCGGTGTAATGGCAGAACATAATGTGCCATTTGCAATGGCACCAGTGTTGGTAGACATGTCTAAATGTTTGGCATCTAATAAGAAAGCCTTAGCAAATCTTTCTATGGCACGCACTACTGCTTCATATAAAATGAAGTATGGGCTAGGTGTAACGTTTTTGATTGATACTATAAGTACCATGAAGGATGTTAAATTTTCTTTAAATATTGAAGAAGCCACAAGTAAAAATTCGATGAGAGTATTATCTATTTTGGTGAGTTGTTATTCCCCAATGTTATGTAAAGTAGTAGTGGAGCATTTAGCTTCTGTGAGTGTTGTTAAAGTTACTGCGGATGCTCTTTTTGCTGAAATTGATTGCATATTTGTAAAATGGATGATTCATTGGGGTAATTTAATATCTATTCTGATGGATTCATGTAGTGTAATGCGTGGATCTAAAAATGGATTAGAAGAGAGAATTCGTAAGAACAGAGCCCCACATCTTCTTGACATTGATGGAGATTCTTGTCATCACATCCACAATGCCTGTAAGAGATTCTGTGATCCATTCGAGAAGTGGCTTGAAGGCTTCATGTCTGATATTTACCATGATTTTAAGTGGTCAACAGATTTGCAAGAGAACTTAGCAGAAATTTGCATAGTCCTTAGAATAAAATATACAGGTGTCAATAAAATTGCATTACATAGATGGTTATCCTGCTACGTTAGTCTGCATAATTTGAGACTCTTGGAAGCTTTTACTGTCTTCTATTATGCTTTTTTACCAAAGAGAGAAGAGTATGTACTTCAGTTTAATATCTGCAATTTATCTGAAGAAAGGTGTCACTCCTTCAGGAAGAGCAACAATTAAGGGTATTTGGAGACAACTTTCTGCAAAGAAGTTAACTGCTGATGGAAGGAATAGAAAAGAAAGGATAGTTACAAAACTATTTTATAACAGAGAAAAGACACTGCTCATTATTAATTTTTACATAGCAGTCTTGCCTTTATTAAAAAAACTGTGTGTGTGTTTCAGATGAGAGAACCACTCATCTACGTTTTACATGAAAAACAAAAGCAACTATTTCTTGATTTTCTTTCATGTTTTATGAAACAGGAGCTTTTAACTGATAGGTCAACAGACGAGCTTATGAAGTTGGACATATCTTCAGAGTCTAACAGGCTTAACAAAAGGAATATCTATTTAGGAGCAGGCGCAGAATCGGTGATTTCCAAGGTCCAAAATAAAGTTTGTGTGAATGAGTTTCTGGATAAAGCAGTGAATGCTTATGTCAGTTGTGCACAGTACATGCAGAAGACCTTGCCGATAAACAGTAGGCTGCTGAAATCATTTTCAGGTATTGATCCCACAGCTAGAGGTCATGTTACTTTGAACAGGCTCACAGTTGCCTAAGTTGATTCCAAATGTATAAAGATGATTTACAAAAATATGCTCTTGAAGTTTATCAATATCAAGTGGATCGGGAGATTAAGGCTCCTCAAGTAAGTGACGGAAAAACAGAAAGAATAGATATATGGTGGTCACATATATTTAACATGACAAAATATACATTATTATCAAAAATGGTGAAGGCTGTGTTGAGCTGCTTTCATGGACCACAGGTGGAAGGGGCATTTAGTTTGATGAACAATATAATTGATGAAAAGTTGGGAAATATGAGTGTTGAAACCCATTCTGCAATTCAGGTTGTGAAGTATAAATTACTCAGTTCTGGGAAGTCGGCAATTGACTATTTCAAGAAGAATGACTATTTAAATGAGCCTGTTGATCCTTCTTTATGCCGCAATTTAAAAAATTGTTACAAATTGTTTAAAGAGCAAACTGAGAGAGAGTCTGAGGAACTAAAGAAGAAGAAGAAGAAGAGGAAGAAGAAGAAGAAACTAAATGCAAATTTGTCTGTTGTTGCCAGCAAGAAGAAATTCAAGGAAGACACTGAAGAAACAGACAAGCTAGACAGTCACATGAGCGCGAGAGGAAACTGGAACTTATGGTGAAGAAGATAAAAGAAAAAAAAGTATAAAACTACCCAGTGAAACTGTTTGTACATTCGCAACTTTAGAAAACAATAAGTTACATTCTTGTTAGGTATAGGTTAAACAGGAAGTTAGTTTTTGTTTTTTGAGGGTGTATAGCGCCCGAATCTGCGGTTCAGAAACACTATATCGAACATATATATATATATATATATATATATATATATATATATATATATATATATATATATATATATATATATATAATCGATGGCAATGTCGTTTCTTCGATGTACACGGATTCTACCAAATTACTGATATTAAAATGTATGTTGACTTTTGAACGCAAGAACTTTATTTCAATATTCAGCATTTATCTATGTAGAAAGAAACATTGAATAACATTGACGTGAAATGTGTGTTGTCGGCGTGCAATGGATCATAAGAATAAAATCTGTTGTCTGAAAATATTTTTTCTGCACTTAGTCCTTAATTTAGCCTTGAAGTAATAGTTGGGAGTGTAAAATTAAAAAAAAAGTTCCTTCACAACCCCCCCCCCCCCCCCCGGTTATTCTGGTTCTCCTGTATGGCAAATAGTTTCAGCCTTTTTTTTTTTTTTTTTTTTTTTTTTTTTGCACTGGCCACTTTCATGTCTGCTCCTAGTTGTCCCAAGATCAGCCTTTCACTCTGGCTTGCCAGATCACCAGACTTGTCGCTAACTGAAAACTTGTGGCATATGGTGAAATGATGGGCAACTCATTGCCAACCGTCACACTTTGGAACTCTTTTTGTAAGGAGCATTACGCATTTCATCGTATATATATTTCGATTTTTTGCACATGTTTCTCTCTACTGACTCCACCAAAGGGAATGTTAAAGAAGAGAAGAAATAAAGGAAATAGATTCTACAAAACATCCTGTAGGAAATCTACATAAAGATAATGAGGCTAGAACAAGCAATGCTGATGAAGGTTCTTCAACACAGTGCTTTGAAGATAAAGCTTGTGAACAGTAATAGTGTACAGTGAAACCAGTGAGAGTGGTACCAATTTTCAGCAGGGTTATGTGTACTAAAAAAAAATGTAAACTGTATGCTGCAATTTGTGTGGTGGAGAGATAGTTTCTGAAAATGCTTTGAAAAGTTTTGTTTGGACGTCTCTTGTTAAAGTTGTGAGAGTAAGAATGAATTCTTGACATTTGATAAATGTGAAAACAACTTTTTGTGGAGCTGGTGCAAACCTAATTGCTGCCCCATGCGAGTTGCAAAATTGCTGCCCCCTCATTAAAAAAAAAAGCCTCGTGTAATGTTAGTCAGTCCATCTTTTTTACTATGACAGTTCTTCTGTACTACATAAATTTTCGTAAGTGTTTGACGGTTATGTAAAAGACAGTGTATATGTAGGCCTTACAAATGGGAAATACTTTACTGCAAATCTCAGTTCTTGACTGATTTATTACAAATTTCTACTGCAAGCTCTTTGCTTTCTATATTTTGGGGGGGGGGGATGTAGCATGGACTGAAACAAGGAAAAAGTCAACTAAACATGGATTACAAATAATACTGTGACTCATGAGCACTTCAAAGGTAGAAGAGATGTGTAAACATTAGATAACTGACTGACAAGCTCAAAACTCTGTGTGCATTTTAAAGCCCATGTTTGATACATTTGGTTTCTATTTTGGTCCATATTATGTGCTTCTACAATATGAAAAGCAAAGGGATTGCAGTAGTATACTTTTTTCACAATATGAGATAAGGGGATCAGAAGATGGGCTGAAACTCCATTTTCACTTCAAACTGTATTCTGGATTGGTTGTACATGAAATAAATTTTTTGGAATCCAAACTATCTAATATCGTTAAGTTAAAATCATTTAAAATCCATCTTTCTAGTTGCTTTTTTTTGTACTTGACACATTCATATGATTTTTTTCTTTAATCATCCCTTACAATAATGAAGTGTGTTAAAGAAAAATGCCCCCGATGAGAGAGGATCTTGCTTCATGTGTCAATGAGGCTCAACTCCATAAATTTTAATCACTTTAATTTGAACTTGCTTTCCAGATGTAGCGTGTATCAGAAATGTGCTTCAGCGACATCTACAAACATAAGAGGAAGCTTTCTCTTGTCTGCAAGCAAATTGGATGGCATTCTTTTCAGTGTTAATAACTGTTTTAATGTGGAGCACTCGCTCGTTAAGAATAATACACACTTGAATGAATGTAATGCTTGTTGTGAATTAGCTCTTCTGTGTGTTGTTATTCAGGAAGTGCTAACAGACTAGTCTCCATTGTCATAACACTTCACTTTTCTTCCCTTTATTTTGCATTCTAGGCCTTGAACCTTAAAGAAAAAACTAACTTGACGAGCAACGTGAATGCACAAAACTAATAGTACTTAGGGTTGCCAGATAGTACGAAATGTTTGGAGAATCCAGACAAAATCGGACGATGTCCAGACTCTAGACAAAATTCAGAATCTTGTGACAAAAAGCTTCTGGTAAAGTTCTGTATATCATAATTCAATATTTTCACTCACTTGTATTTGCTTTGAGTGGACCAAACAGCGTTCCAAAGATCCAAAGCAACACAGATTTAAAAATAAAATTTATCATTTGAATAGTTAGTGTTGTTCCCTACCCGAGGGTCTAAGTATGTCTGATCCAGTTGGACTTTTGATCTGTCCACTTAATCTATTCTCCTACAGAATTCTCCTCCAGAACCACATTTCAAAGCATTAGAAGTATTGGGATATGTAGTCCACCAATGCCAGTGGCTTACTTCAGTGTTGCAGCTCACTAGGCTTGAACTTAGAGTGGGAAATTTGGATTCAAAATGCAGCCCAGCAGAAAAGTTCCAGTTCCATTTCCATTTATTTAATTCAGAGCCCAGTGGCACTAAGTAGAAATTTACTTTGTCTTGCTTTTATGCAGGCAGAGTATGTAATTTGGCTGAAATTTTATGCAAATTGTATGAATTTTAAACATTTTCTGAATATTATAGGGTACGTATTGACTGGCTCAAAGTACGAGTGGAAACATAGAAATTAAACGCAATTTAACCATCTGCCAGTAATGTTATCGACCCTCTAGGAAGTTGGTTTGAAAAGGTAAGGTAAAAAAAAAAGAAAAAGAAAAAAAAACCTGACATTTTTATTTATATTAGTTCGAAGGTAAAGTTTAGGGGAGAAATGTCAAACTTTCACAATAAAAACTGGCCTTAAACAAAGTGATGGATTATCCCCACTGCTCTTTAATGTGGCCCTGGATTACATTATGAGGATTTGACAAAAAGAAGACCCACCCAGAATAAAAATTGGTGCAAAGCCCTCAGTAAAAAGAAACTGCCTGGGGGTTGAAGATGATTTAGCTCTTAGCCGTTGACATGGAAGAAGTTAGAGCCCACTTCACCAGTCTCCAGAAAATCACTCTGATAATAGGCGTGCAAATATCCTTTGAGAAAATGGAGATAATGCCCATAATCCTCTTTGCATAGATAAAGTTGTCTCAAATGATCAAAAACATAGATCAACAATTTAAATATCTTGGAAAAATCGTTATGCACAACGTAAATGAGAAAGCAACATGGATAAATAGAACCATCGAAATGAAAAGGGCGCAGTTTCTAACCTGGTCAACTTATAATAAGAAATGCCTCTCAATAGACACTAAAATCCAACACTACAAAACCGAAACACTCTCAGAAGCCACTTATGCCTGTGAAACACTGTTCCAGATTAAAAATGAAAGAAGAAATGATCAGCTCCTCAAAACTGGAAGATTTATTAGAACGTGTATAAAAAAGAAACACGAGGTTGAAGGAGTCTGGAGAATCCTTCCCAATGAAACTATTGGGAGATTGAGGCAGTCACCAGCACAGTGAAGAAGAAAGGAATCTCTTATTTCTTTCACATCGTAACAGTCAGAGAACAGAATTTTATGACAAGTAGTGATGAGAAGTCTCGGAAAGAAGACAGGAGGACAATGGGTCAAAGAACTTCAACATGATCTCGAAGTGGTTGGCCTCAAAATTGCTGATGCTAAGGACAAAGAGATGATCAACACCATTCTTAAGAACCATAAAATGACACACAGAAAGCCTGTGGAGATTTCAGACAAACTGAGGAAGGCACGCTCGGAGTTAATGAAGAGATACTGGGTGGAACGCAAGAACCGAATGCTGAAACCTTCAAAGAGAAAGTGAACTGGAACGACTCAGTTGGTCCAATGTGGCCAATCAAGTTAATAATAATGATATAATCTTTCTCCCAATGACAATTCCAGAATCCCAACATTCAGTTTATTATTACACAAATGTAAATTATAGCCTGTAATATAGAGTTACAATAAATTGTAATGCACCTTTCTACAAGATTAGGAAAAGCATTAAAATTGTGTCTGATATGTCTTGACTCCATTGGCCAACAGCCAATAAGAATTCTCTATTTTCACTCCTAAATAATGCAACAATGATTAGTTCTTCTAAAAATAAAGGAACCAATTGAAAAAATAGCTTTCAGTTACCGTCCAGACACACAGTGGCTACTTTCAAAACAAAGAAATTAGTTTTTACCGCCTTGTTCAACAGACAGCAGACCTGCCATGGTGTCTTGTGCTTCTCCAATGATATGCGTCATGTTTCACATGTGCCTTGTGCTGACCCTGCTTTTTGAGACAAACATCAGATTTTTCTATGGGCTGTTATGCATTGGTAAAGGCCCTAGGCTTGGAAAATGTTTAAAGATATACAGATGCTTTAGTGGAAGCAGTAAAGGTAATTGCAGAAGAATCAATAAAATCTGCAACAGTGGAAGCAGTTGCAGAAAATAATGGTAGCAAAGACATTTGCAAAGAATTTGATGGATCATAGCTGAAAAGGGGCCATTAATTTATAAATTCTTGTGTAGCTGCCGTAAGTATTGATACTGGGAAGATGCTTGATGAATAAGTGTTTGCAAAATATTGCCATGGATGCACAGAAGTTGGTACCAGTAATGAAAAGAAACACATGAACACAGCTATCAGAAAACATATGAGCGATCCAGTGGACGAATGGAAAGTCTCAGGTGTGAAGTTCTTTCAGTGCTCTCAAGAACGTAGGGTTTGTTATACTAAAATCATTGGTGATGGTGATTCCAATTCATCCAAGTCAAAAATTGACAAAATGCCTTAAGATAACCTAACACCGCAAAAGTTAGAATGTGACTTACGTACAGAAACAAATGGTTACCCGACATTCTGCTGACTCAACTCTTTTACTTAAGTTTTACCTGGTGTTTACTTAGTGAGGCAGCAACGGGCTATAATAGTAGTGAAAAAGTCTCGTTGCCCTCTAATATGGTGTGAGATTTCTGCAGCTGGCCAGTGCTGTTGCACATCTGCATGACATGGACAGTATGAGGATGTCAGCTGTTGGGGATATTTGGCCATTCTTCCACGAGTGCAATATCCATATCTGCAACCATTGTAGGATGTGGTTGCCTGGCTACAATGTGTTTGCCAAGCATCACAAGCATGCTCAATTGAGTGTAAGTCCGGTGAACAAGATGGCCATTTAATTCAATGCCCCTCCCCCTTGCATGTGTGTTTCACATTTATCCTACCAATCATCTAAATGCTTATCTGCACACTGATATGCAATGCTTTTCACTTTCTGTAAGACTTAAGAATCCTGACTCCTGTGCCCTATCAAGCTCTCAAAACAGTACACAGTACTTAAAAAATGTAAGTTGAAGAAGATGAAGTGCAGTACGTTACTATGACGAAATAAATAAATTTTTTTTTTTTTTTTTTTTTTTTTTTTTTTTTTAAAGATCCTTCACTCTTTTGCTCCATCACTCTCGTGACCTAAAAGAGCACGAATCTTATATCTGTCTGCAAATTTTAATCTATCTAAAGCACAAATACAAGCACATACAGCTCTAAATTGTCAAAGTACTATGTATTAATAGTCAGTAATAAAACACACAGCAGGATACATTTCGTACAACATCACGAATAAACAAGAACTGCATATCATAGTCAATGATCAGGCATCCTTAGACTTCTACATCCCACACACAGTTGACTCTTTCTACTAAAGTTTGTGTGGGCAAATAAGTAGGCTACAAATTGGTCAAAGTGTGATTGTGCTGCCATCGAGAACGTTTCATAATACAACAACAAATCCAACCACGTCAAAGCTGAACTAGACATTTCAGGTCTTAGGACATTCACCAATTGCAGCCGCACCTAGCATTAACACTTTTGCTGCGGCTGACATTTAAAGGCATTACAAATAGCCACGAGCCAGTTCAGCTGACACTTATAAGCGTTCACGCTCACTGTCTGATTACTTAGTCTAGTTTAGCATCTAAGCTAGTATCAAAGTGTGTAAACTTTTGTTTTGTGCGGTCAGTTATCGAATGTGTATTGTTCATAATGGCACCTAATGAACTGACACCTAGACCTTTCAGATGTGGAAAAGGAGCAGGAAAAGTTTTAAATTGTTAGAAGATCAGTCACTTAGTGTTACAGACAATGAGTTTCTGTGTAGTGGAATTGTCGCCTCAGCCTCAGCAATCCGGATCTCCTGATCCTGCAACCTCCCTCCATTCCTGTTTTCCCCAAAAAACTTTCAAAACACTCCAGTGCAGTCCCTCCCCATGTCACCACCAAAAATGATCCCACTTACCCCCCCCCCCCCCAGCTGCTACCCCCACCACTCTGACACACCTCACTGAAGAGCACTGTCATCACCACTAGAGCTGCTAACCCCAATTTGACGGGAGATACAGAGTGGTTTTATCTCAATTGCTATTGGATATCACAAAATTGTTTGGGTGAGAAGAAAAATTTTCATCATTAGATGTCACCACTTTGATACACAAATGAAGGAATTGATAAAAAACCTACAGACATTCAGTTATTTGTTTAAACAATTATCCAAACATTTTGGAGGGAGGTATGTGTGCATTAACTCCATCAAAAAAGTTTCATTTTTGTAATTAGTTTGTGACCTAATGTCTCTAGGGAAAACTATGTACATCTTGCTACACTCTGTTTAGGTAATGTAATAAAATGAATTTGGCAAATATAGCTGTTGCAATGACAACTTGAATATTTCTCATTTTGAATGTCAAGAAGATCTTTGTTTATGCTTTAAAAAGCAGAGTGTAAAATGGGGAAATGTCTAACATGGATGACATAGTGTTCTGTTTGGTTGTAATAAAAGGGCAAAAGTAGTGGAGGGCATTAGAAACCCATTTGCCGAGTATGGACAAAATGTCCATAAACAACAATAAAATCGGACCTGACAATACCAGCACTCTACTAGCTGGTGGCATCAGATACCGGTAGAGGAAGCATATTATTGATTCAAGAAATGCAAAGTATCTAATGCTCACTCTAAATTCATCTATTTCCTGTGTTTTCAAGTATGCTTACCTTATTACACACATTATGGACCTGATTTAGTGTTCAGAAAGCAGTGACAGCAATAACGTACCAATAACGATGACATACAAAATCCATGAAACATCTAAGAACATTATTATATGGGCTCAGTATCTAACGTCCAGGCTAAACTAAGAATTAAGCACAATTTTAGTAACAATGTTTTTTTTTCTGATTTCCCACATTTGTCTTTTACAAATTCTAGAATGAAGATTCGGGCCACCAAAGTAACCTTCCAAGAGTGTGTGTACTGAGACAGACGCAGAGGGTGAGTTTGCTAGTCATTGGGAGCTCCAATGTTAGGCTGGTGATGGAGCCCCTTAGGGAAATAGCAGTAAGGGCAGAAGGAATGATAAAGTACACTCTGCTTACCAGGGTTCTCATGCAGGATGTGGGAGGCTCTGTTAGTGATAATATACAGCACTGGATGCACCTAGCTGAAATCATTCCTCATGCCGGCACCAACGACTCCTGTTACCTGTGTTCAAAGGTCATCTTCCGATCCTGCAGGCAGCTGGTGGATTTTGTGAAGGCTGCTAGCCTCACTCGTGGGGCAGAAGTGGAGCTATCGATTTGCAACATTGTTCCCAGAACCGATTGCAGTCCTCTGGTTCTGAGCCCATTGTAAGGCTTAAACCAGAGGTTCAGACGATTCTGTTACGATCTTCAGTGCAAATTCCACATTCCTATCTTCTTATTATCAGACCTTCTCTTCTGTTACCACCAAATTATTTTGTATTTATATCCCTGCTGTCACCTGACAAGAAATCCTGTTCATCCTGCCACTGAATGTCAGTAATCCACATCATATGAACTTTAACCTTTCCAGTTTTCTTTACAAATTTTCTAACTTACGTGATAAAGGGATAGAACATTCCATGCTCCTATGTGTGGAATGCCTGTTTTTTTTTTTTTTTTTTTACCTCAGGGACTGTTTTACCTCACACAAGAAGATGATGTCATCATATATTCATACAGTAGAGCTGCATGTCCCTGGGGAAAGTAACAACTGCAGTTTCCCCTTGCTTTCAGTCGTTACACAGCACTAATCACACACTACTGGATCCTTTCTTACAAGCCATGATTTAACGTCACATAGACAAAGTGCGCCTTGGTTACACAGTGGTAGAGTGCTAGACTACAAATCCAAAGGTCCGGGGTTCGATCCCCGCTAGGTCCTAGGATTTTTCTCTCTCACTTTCCACTTCTTTCACCACTGGCAGTATTGCACATGTGAAAAATACCGAGTAGCACCGTGGTTCAGAACCCACGTTAAACTGTAGGTCCCCCTATAACTGGCTGGGTAAGTCAGTTCAAAGGTCGGAGGAAGGCAATGGCATACCACCTCCAAAACAGGACCATGCCTAGTAAAGCACTGTGGTGTTCAAACCAATCTTTGGATTGTTGACTGCTTTACCTTTTTAGACAAGTATTATATCACAAATATCAGCATACATTAGATGAGCTTTGTATGATTTGTGTGGAATCGAACTCTCTGAAGTCTTCAGTTCAGTGTTGTTAATGTGTGTGTAGTTACAGTTGTTTTATTATGATACTAGCTGAAAACCCGCATTGCCCGGGTATTTATTTATTTATTCCTTCCATTTTTCAATCATATACTCATTTGTATAAAGGCTGTACATCTGTAAAATTTCTTGGGACTACAATTAGTTTAGTAGTAAAGAAGTAATAGATTAAAACGTGGTGCGTGATGGGGCGGTTTTCCATGAACGTTACTGTTTATGTGCTCATATCTCATAAACTATGTGTCATACTGTGATACAATTTAGAAGGTACACTCAACAATATGCGTGTATACTGTCTGTAAAATTTCCTGTCGCTACAATTTGTAGTGTTCAAATTATAAATTGTTACGTTATACCGAGAGCCGTAGTGTTACTCCATAAACAGCAGAAAAGTAGTAAGCGAGAAACTTTTTCCCTTTCATCATTTTACTATGGTTGCCAGCGAGAAAAAGTTTAATAAAGGTTTGAAATTATGTTTAAAGTTTGTTACAAGTCGCTAAGTACTGTCATTCTGAGTGAAGATCTCTCGGGCGTGCAGCCGGATGGATTGATCGTTGTGGATCGTTCCACAACGATCAATCCCTCCGGCTGCACGCCCGAGAGATCTTCACTTAGCATATTCGCCGGAAAAACCTACGAACACACATTGGTTTCCTCTACGGGGAGGAATGCTACAGCAAGTGAAGGAGCTAGATAAGCTCCGAAATAGGAAACAACGCCTGCTAAGTGCACTTGCCTTTTTGAAGAGGTGCCGTGACGATCGCATTGTGCCAACGTTTGCCAAGATCGTACATCATATTCAGACACCAGCAGCGAACCGAATTACGAGAAGAGCCAGCCTGGCTTTGGTACGCAAACGTATCAAAGACACACGCCGCCAGCTTGACTCCACAGGTCGCAAACTCTTTTCTCTACACCTGGAATTTGCGTCGTTGCTCGCCCCTACCACCTGGGACTGTGTTGAAACTTCTTCCTGGGCGCAAGCAGAGCGGGCACATAGGAACGCATCCAAGAAACAATCTTCAAAATTCAACAGGTTAGCATCAAAACAGCCAAATCAGGAGCCGAGGCGCACCGTCCTGAATCTTACAGGGAAAAATATAGATGCTGCTGCGTTATCAGTCCTGGAGAAAGGCTTAAACTTTGCCCCTACACCAGCAGCATTACCTGTCGCAGAATTCATCAGCGGTGTGGAACAAGTGGCCTACACTCTACCGCCGGATACAGCCGAGGAGATATGGCGGGAAACGTGCTGCACTCTAGCCGCGCCAGTGCCGCCCAGGCACAACATTACCGGATGTGAAAGGGCCGTGCTGCGGTCATTGCGTGATGATCCAGACGTCGTCGTCCTGCCGGTGGATAAGGGGAACATAACCGTTCTGCTAACAGCTGCGGAATACAAGGAGAAAATGTATAAGCTCCTAGATGACCCTGCTTACAGGAAGATCACGACGGATCCAACCAGCCGAATACAGCGCAAGACAATTGAACTTCTTCGAAGTACTTTCACAGCCGAAACAGCTAAGAAACTCTGTCCTCGTGTGGCCGCACCACTAAGACTCTACGGGCTTCCAAAGTTACACAAGATGGATATACCTCTGAGACCGATTCTGAGCACAATAGGAGCGCCAACGTACCAACTCGCGAAGCACTTGACGTCAGTTTTGAGTCTGCAGGTTGGCAAATGTGAGCACCATATCAAAAACTCGGCTCAGTTCGTGGAACGGATACGGCAACTCAGACTGTCCAACTCAGATCTCATGGTCAGTTTCGATGTTGTCTCCCTTTTCACCAGGGTACCACTGAAGGAGTCGCTGGAACTCGTAGAGAAGAAATTTGGGCCCTCCTTCACAAAAGTATTTAATTTCGTGCTCACGTCGACCTGTTTTATTTTTGACGGAGATTACTACGAACAGACTGATGGCGTGCCCATGGGCAGTCCCCTGTCACCTGTGATTGCCAACATGTACATGGAGGAATTTGAGGACAAGGCACTAAACACAGCGCCACTAAAACCGACGATATTCTACAGATATGTCGACGACACGTTCGTCATTTGGCCTCACGGCGAAAATGAACGTCAGGTGTTCTTGCAACACCTGAATCCCATACACATCCAGATTCAGTCCCAATGGAAGTTGAACAAAACGGTCAGCTACCTTTCTTGGATGTTCTGGTTCGCAGAAAACCGGACGGAACGTTTGGACACAGTGTCTATCGGTAGAAAACCCACACGGACCAGTACCTCCATGCCTCTAGCTGTCATCACCCGTCCCAAAGGGAAGGGGGTTCTAAATACGCTGGTCCACAGAGCTCGTGTGATCTCCGACGAAGAAAGCCTGAAACCAGAACTTGACCATCTCAAGGAAGTATTCCAGGAAAACGGATATAGCGATTGACAAATCCGACATGCTTTCAAACATAAGAGCACACCACAGCCAACACCCGAGGAGGATCCGTCGGCAAAAATTGCCTACATTCCATACGCAGGCAACGTGTCCGGAAAAATCGGCAGAATCTTACGACGACAAAACATCAAATGCGTGTACCGCCCGCCGGCAAAGATCAAATCTCTTCCAAGGACAGTGAAGGACGATCTGGGACTCCGGAAACCGGGAGTTTATCACATTCCATGCAAGTGCGGGAAAGCGTTCATTGGCCAAACCATTCGAACAATTGAAGCAAGGTGCACTGAGCATAAGCAACACACCGAGCTCCAACAGCCCACAAAATCAGCAATTGCTGAACATTGTTTGGAACCAAAACACAAGATGAAATATGAAGACACAGAGGTTCTACACAATACATCGCGGTACTGGGACTGTCTGTATAAGGAGGCCATCGAAATCCGGCTACGCGAGAATCTCATAAACAAGGACAGTGGATTTCAATTAAGCCAAGCGTGGAATCCGGCACTAAAATTTCTTCGATCGCAGCTCAAGCAGGACACCGAGCACGGCGAAGGTAGAGCGCAAACTGAGGTCCGCCACTCGAGTCCAGAGCAGGAGCTACCCCCACCACCGCAGCATCCGGGTGTCCGCACTCGAGATCAGTGGAAGGGGGTGACCGCAGGTATATATAACACAGCCGCCAGTCCAGCGCCTCAGTCAGCGGGAGTAACCTGATGATAATGGCACGTTACGCTATCGAAAATTCGTTCCACAATGATCAATCCATCCGGCTGCACGCCCGAGAGATCTTAACTCAGCATATTCGCCGGGAAAACCTGCGAACACATACTGTCATTCTCATACAGTGTATTTCGAAAGTCTCGCCGCATTATATGGTATTTTTTGCGATTTCTATTGGTTATGACATAATATCTTTTGAACCATGTGCCGTATGTGATTCTTAACCATGCAGCAATTGTTACCTCACGGTAAGGAATGTGTGTACCAAATTTGGTTGAAATTGGTCCAATGGTTTAGGAGAAAATGAGCAGCATTGTCGCAAAATCCAGCAGTTTTTCGCGCATCTCATTGTTTATGACGTCATATCTCGTGAACTGTATATCGTATGTGATTCTTACACTTACGGCGACCGTTCTCATGGATTGAAGCTTACGTGTACAAAATTCCATAAAGATTGGAACAAAACTGTAGATTTGTATGCAACACGTACAAACATACGGACACTCTGCTGTATATATTACATAGATAGCTGCTTAGCACAGCGGTAAGGTATTTGTCTCCCAATTGGAAGATCATAGGTTCAAAACATGATGTGTGTAATTATTTTAATTTCTAAATCAAAGTATCCTTTATTGTTTATTAAATTGGAACCTGCTTATGTTGTTAACAACCTGCAGTTAATTGTAAAGCAGGACTACTCATTGGTTTTAACCAGGAGCTCGTCTAAACACTACCTAGTGTGAGGATATTTACAGGTAATCAATGATAGCCAGAAGTTGTATTTTGCTTTTAACGCTATATCTGAAAGTTTTTCT
This sequence comes from Locusta migratoria, assembly GCA_026315105.1. Classification (NCBI taxonomy): domain Eukaryota; kingdom Metazoa; phylum Arthropoda; class Insecta; order Orthoptera; family Acrididae; genus Locusta; species Locusta migratoria. Next base: position 72,733,867 of record CM048755.1, on the reverse strand, counting down.
GTGTATTTGCTCATAGAGGTAAGTTTTAATCACCGTGAATGAAACAATCATGATTTTAGTTGTACTGGAAATGGTTGCCTGTTTTTTAGAGACATACTTAATACTGTTGAGTGCAGTAAAGTGTGTAAATAAATTAGTGAAGTAAAATACAATAATAACTGAAAAGTGAATAATACATGAAGTAAAAATTAAAACTTAGTTCAGTTAAGAGGCGAGTAAAACCTGCGTCTGCATTCAGATAGTGCGTCGGCCAGCTATTCATGTGCGGTGGAACGTGACAAGGAGTCGTTCACTCTCTTCACAATTGGAAGTTGTTGATTCAGCGATCAGGCCATTGATTGACCACCTCACACGAAACCACAGACTGTCAAACGTGACCAGCTCTTACTTCTCGAAGCAACATGACCAGAAACCAATAACCTATTGTATTGACCCCCAGAGCAACGTGATGATCAATCTCTCTAGGAACTGTTCGTGAAAGAAGATCCAATGACCCTGAAGGTATTCACTTCTAGCCAGGTCCATTAAATAGATACCATGGCCAAGAAGATGCTGCCAGAGGTAGAGAGTTATTATTAGCAATAGTGGAGTTAGCAGCAGCAGAAGTTGGAGTTTGAGTCATGGTCAGCCAGCAGTGACAGTTGGCGTTGAAGATAGAAGATGGAAGAATCTGGTCATAGTAACAGCATTCGTGAAGGAGAACAAGAACAACAGAAGTACTCACCCAGGATGACTAATCAGCGGTCTGGTCATGAAAGTCACTTGTAATCTCCATCAAACGTTCTGCCACTCGAAGACTTCCAGCCCGAAGGCCGTTGAGCCGACTCCAGGGCAAGGATTCAACCCTCTCCACGCCACGCTGTGCCGCTACCTCTGGTCAAAGAACAACACTTTTGGTCGAAGAAGATGGGGAAAAAAATCTCACAGCCCTGCCAAAAGGTAATTCTGCAGGATTTATGGCCTGTTAATGCACAGTACTAGCTTGATGGCGAGCGCTGTTCAACTAGCCAGCGAGAACCAGATATCTCACCAGCGTAATCAGAGGTCCACGGACGACACTGGGAAATGCTACACCGCGGCAAGAATATTGGATGTGTTCATTGTTTAATAAATGTATTTTGTGTGAATACTGTTTCAGTTACACTTCATACCTGAGCCAAGGAAAAGATCCCACATATGTATAAGGTTCGTTGTAAAATGCTATCTTGACAATAAAATGTTACTTTATATTTTAAGCTTGCCATCCTGACAATAGGGCAATGCATTTATAATTGTTAAGTGTTCATTATTTACCAAAGCAGTAAAAGAACTCTTCTTCACAGAAGTTTTTTTCCTAGGGTTACTTCACTTGGTGTCAGAAAAGACCTTGACTCAATCATAAGGTGTGAATAACAGTTTGCAAGTAGTAGTATTTAATGTGCAGAAGGATAGGGAGGCGTAACAGTTACAGTATTTTCTTTATTGTAATTCTTTGAGTTTTTGTTGTTTATTGAGAATATTTAAGAATAGTAGGCGAAAGATATTTTAATTAATTCAGTCTGGTAAAATTGTGTGAGTAAATAGAGTTCACAATGGAGAAAGAAGGCAGTACAATATTAGGAGTTTCCACTATTGAGAGAATTCCGAGTTTAATCAAGTAGTGCAGGTTAAAAATGATAACGCATTGCTGAAACAATTAAGTGACATGAGAAACCAGTATGGTAATTCCTACTCTAGATTCCTCCGCAGCCTCCACTTTAACTCTCTTCTCAGGTAAACCCAGTGAGGATATAGTAGCATTTTTTTATGATTTACTAGCAGCCGCAAAATTAGGACTTTGGACCGATGAGCAGTTGTTACAGATGACAAAATTACGAATGGCAGGAGAAGCTAAAGTACATGTATTATATCATGAGGAATTATGAAACGCTCCATTCGAAGAGTTGAAAAAAGTGTTACTTAAAGGGTTCCAAAAACAGAATAGTTGTAGATTATATAGAGAACAATTAACCACAATCGCACAGAGGCAAAATGAGACATTAGAAAGCTTCGTCGACAGAATTGGGAAATCAATATTAACACCTAACAGTTAACAAATAATGATGAAGCAAATAGTTATTCTACAAGAAGCAGAAGATAGGCCATTAGATATTTTTCCGCGGCCTTCCTCCTGAAACATCCCGTCGTATCAGGTCAGAAGTTCCCAAAACTTTAGCTAAAGCTATAGCTGCTGCAATAGCATTTGAAGAAATAGACATGGCCACCAGATATAAGGAAAGGAGAAATGTATTTTTGACAGGGGTGCGATGTTTCAAAGTCGGCCGCGGTGGCCGAGGGGACTGAGGCACTCCAGTCACGGTCTGCACGGCCACTACGGTCGAGGGTTCGAATCCCCCCCTCGGGCATGGATATTTGTGCCGTCCTTAGTCTTAGCTATTCATAAGTAGTTTGTAAGTTTAGGGACTGATGACCCCGTAGTTAAGTCCCATAAGCTATACAAACATTTGATCATTTGATTTGATGTTTCAAATGCGACCAACAGCATAATATAGCAAAACACTGTAGGCAGCCTCAATGCACTAACTGCCAGAGAATATGTCACATATTTAGGGACTGCAGGTCTAAGAAAGTTTTTGGAAATAAGAATCAGTTAAACACAAACGGGAACTCCGTAACCGCCGCCAGTCGTTCTCAATAAAATTTCAAGCCATTAAATCGAATTTGAAGACAGACTGTTGGCTATCTGGGACCATACAAAATAAAACAGTAAGGATATTGGTAGATACAGGCGCGAACGTATCAATAGTGAGTAATGAATGCATTGGAAATAAGAAACGTGACCCACCAAGGTATAAATTGAGTGGTGTAGGTGGAGGTACAGTGAGGTCAGTAGAGTGTACGTCATTGATTTTTTATGTAGACGGTGTACAATTTGAAGAAGTCGTAGATGTTGTCACAAAGGTACCGTAACTGACGGGCGTGACGGGATCTTAGGGCTAAACTTCCTGCTTAAACATCACGCTAAATTCGACCTCTGACAGCAAACGGCGGAACTTAGCGGAACATTGTTTGAGCTAGGTAACAGCTGCAAAGGGCGCACTGCTGCGAGATTTCCCTATACAGAAGGACAAATCAACTAACTGAGAGCAATGTCCTTGGATGTAGATTCGCGGGATAGAATACCATTTGGTACAGGGGAACTACTCTGGAGGGGTGTTGCCTCCGCTCTACCTGCAAATACTGTGTGTCTAATAGAGCCATCAGAAGACAATGAAGAGTTTATGCATCGCATTGTTTTGTACGCAGAAGTGTGGTATGAGTTCAAAACGTGGATGGAGTAGCAAAAGTACCAGTACATATTGACAATTTCGGGATGGAGAATAAAGAGTAACGTGGAATATTAGTAGCCACAGTCAGCGCCTTTGAGGAAGAGGATTTTATTTGGTGAGATACTACTGATAGTCAGAAACCAGCCGCCTACAAAACCGCTTTACGCCAGAAAATTGCGCAGTTAAAACGGAAGGCTAAAGACACGACAGAATCTTATTACTCGACTTTCAAGATTTATTTAATGTAGAAGGTCCCCTACCAGCATCAGATATCACCCAGCATTGAATCCCAACAGGTAATAACCCTCGCCCCTCAGTTTATAAAAAACCTTACAGATTTCCGAATCAGTTACTACCAGTACTAGATGAAATCTTAGAACAACACTTAAAAGATGAAATTATAGAACATTCTGACTCAGCATATTCTGCCAATATTGCAATCATTTCAAAGAAATCTCCAGATGGTACCAAACGTTATAGATTTTGTTTCGATTACAGACTCCTAAATAAACAAACTACTTCAGATGTTTACCCCCTTCCAAATATTACGGATATCATTGATAACTTAGGAAACATTGTATACTTTTCAACAATAAATTTATGCAGTGGGTATCACCAATTGGATGTTGCACCTGAAGATAGGCATAAAACAGTAGTTTCTACCCTTGGTGGCCATTGACAATTTAAAAGAATGCCCTTTGATATGAAAAACGCCCCCGCATCCTTTCGAAGATTACTTGATAAGAGTATTGTGAGGTCTAAAAACTCAGAAATGTTGCGTATATCTTGATGATATCACAGTTTTCTCAAAACACATTAAGGAACATGCAGTGCACCTGCGTAACGTTTTTCAGAGACTTAGAAAAGCTAAATTAACATTAAATTTGGAGAAATGTAATTTTGAAGGAAGTCACATACCTAGGGCATGTCATTAGTCAACGTAGAATTAAAACAAATCCCCGACTAATTTCGGCAGTTTAAGGACTTCCAACTCCACAACGCGTGCAAGAGATACAATCATTCCTCGGGCTCACTTCGCATGATAAATATGTGCAACATATTGCTGAAATTGGACGACCTTTAACCGAACTATTGAAAAAAGGTGCAAAGTTTCAATGCTCTGAAGATTGTGAGTGAACACTTCAAACTCTTCAAAATAGATTAACACACAGTCCAGTATTATCGTACCCAGATTATAATAAATAATTTATTTTATCCTGTGACACAAGTGGTCATGCTGTAGGAGTTGTTTTAAGTCAAATTATAGATGGTGCAGAACACCCCATAGCTTATGCCTCAAGTCAACTAACAATAGGAGAACGAAATTATTCTACAACAGAGAAAGAATTGCTAAGTGTTATCTATGGCATCAAATATTTCAAATGCTACTTGTATGTGAAAAAATTTAAGGTCATTACAGACCACGCAGCTCTAAAATAGTTACTTGGGTTGAAGGCTGTATCTAGTCGTCTCACCTGCAGGGCCCTATGTCTTTCCGAAATGGATTTTGAGGTTATCCATAAACCAGGCAAGAAACATATGAATGCGGATGGTCCAAGGCTCTAAGCAGAAAAATAGCACCTTTAGAAGCAATAGGTCGTGATGCAGAGGACTGGCAAAAGTTACAAGCTGGAGATGCAAAATGCAAAAAAATATGTAACACAAAAGCAATTTTGTTTCGAATACGGGGTAGTATGCCGTAAAACAAGACTCGGACCCGGAATCGTAGTTTCTGAACATCTTAGACAAGAAGTTATGCAAGATGTGCATGATCCTATTTTGGCATGACACGGTGGACATAGAACAACCGAAAGACACGCAGCAGAAAGATTTTGGTGGGAAACGAGGAAGCAGGTTGTCGCATAGTAAGTTCACCACTGCATTGCGTGCGGACCTCTGTCGTCAAAAAATACCACCGCGTTGGCTCCCAGAAGCCCCTCTCCCTTTTCAAATAACTGGATCGGATGTCTATGGGCCATTTTACAAAACACCAGAAGGCAATAGGTATGTTTTAACCATTGTAGATCCGTTTTCATGCTACCTAGCTATGGTGAGTCTTCTCGATTAGCAAGCAAATACAGTTGCTCAGGCTTTAGTTAACAACTGGATACTAAAATTTGGCATACCTGAAGCTATTATCAAGGATCCCAATTTATTTCCGATTTAATGAAACAATTATGCCATTTACTAATAGTACAGAAATTGTGTACAACACCATTATACCCGCAATGCAATGGAAGAACTGAAAGAGTTCACCAGAAAATTGGTAAGATGCTTAGCCACTATATTAATGAACAACATAATAATTGGGACAATTATCTAACAATGATCGTTTCGACTTACATCAATCATGTGGCATGTCACCTTATGAAATAGTATATGGAAGAAAAATGCTGCTGCTCTTCGACATACTCAGGCAGAAGAATGGAAAAGCCTGAGAAAATGTAAAAGATTTCGCTTGCATGATGAGGGATGTATGGAAAAAGGTTGCAAAATCTAATACTAAGGCTTTGGAACGACAAGAAAGAGTATGTAAAGCGCAAATGAAATATCCGAATTACAGAATCTGGCAGTGGGTCATGCTGTCAACTCCATACATACGTTAAGGGAAAACGAAGAAATTAGTCTCAAACTGTAGAGAACCTTATGTGATTATTGATACCACGTCGCCAGTCAACTTTAAATTACAACTGTCCACCAGAAAAACTATTGTCCTTGTCAATTGTTTAAAACCTTTTAAGGGAACTCCACATGTGATTCCATCAACAATAGTACCTACTCATCCGAAGGGTGCAGGTATACGAAAAAGAAAAACAGCAGCCACGCCAGCACAACGAAAAGATTTGATGTCATACAATCTTTGACCATGGGTACCATAAGTGCTACAAATGTAATTAATTAGTAAAGGTTAATGGTTTATTTTTTCAAAATGGAAAAGTAGAAGGTAGAAACAGAAGGTAGAAATATGTAGGTTATGTAAAGTAATAGATACCCATTTTTATCTTTGAATACTAAACAGTACACTCATTTCCGGTTAAATAAATTTGTACAGATCAGAACTAAGGAAGTATTTTTAATATCTCACACAACAAACAACAGCACAGTAATGATGAAATCAGAATTACATAGCTGTATTTTCGAACAAGTTATTATATATCCATCCCGTGTAATCGAATTACATAGTAATAGTTGTGAATCTCAGTTATTTTTCAAACAAGCTGAAGCTACAAATTGATCATGAGATATATTTTCGAGCACATCACTGGTTGTATGCAGTCCATCAGTCAGCTGACTTTTGTGCACAATGATATGATAATGGTGTAGCTGCGACAATACAACATTAGGGGCCCCCACACGTACGGTTTTGGCCGCACGACTGAGCGTGGTACACCTGCGCGCGCGCAGAGAGGCACGTTGTCGTCCGCACGCAAGTCTGCGTTCAGGAGCGCCACATCACAAATATATACAGACGGGAAACCTCCGTAAGGGCCCGGTCCTACGCTCCGGGGTGCGGGGAGGGAGGGTGGGTTTCTAGCAGTTCCGTCAGATGTCCCATGATGGCAATGCGGTCAGAAGCAGCTCTTTAAACTGGCCAGAGCAGGCGGCAGGTAGCGGCTGCCCCCACCACCACCTCCCTTCAAACGCCAGCAAGCCGGACACAGCCGTGGCAGGCGGCACGAGCTCTCCCCTCAGCCTCCCCTCCACGCTACCCTCTGACGTGCGAGAGGCACCCTAAGCGAGCGATCCGCCTGACACCTGCTAGCATCTTACGGAACTTCGAGGGGAGCGTAGGACAGTGGTTTAGGGTAGGCTGCTTCTCTAATATGTTACTCTGTGGCCACATACACCACCTAGAGAGAAGGCCCCGGCGCTCTCGTGTGACGTCAGGCAGAGTGGGTTGCGCGCGCATAGCTGACTGGGTAGCCGCTGGGGCACGGCCCACTATGCCTACTTTGCCTGACGTCACACGAGAGCGCCGCGGCCTTCTCTCTAACGGCTAGTCTACACGACGACACTAGGTTGCGACACTCGTGGCACGAAATGAATTGCGCGTAACTGGTTTCGTGTATCTCTGTAGAAACGGCGCCAATACTATACACTTCAGTTTTATTTTAATCAACTTAGAACGTCACCAGAGCAGTTCATGTTCTTTTCAAACAGAGTTAGTAATGCAAGAAAGAAACAAGATAATTACTGTGAGCCGCGGTGGAGTAGCCGAGCGGTCTAAAGCGTCTCGCTGCGGAGCGCGCGGTTGCTCGCCGTGGAGGTTCGAGTCCTCCCTGGGGCATGGGTGTGTGTGTTGTCCTTAGGTTAGTTTCCCTAGGTTTAAGTAGTTTGTAAGCTACGGACTGATGACCACGCAGTTTGGTCCGAGAGATTTACAAACATTTTTTTAATTACTGTTTAGGAAACATCGTTCATGTGAAACTCAGCTTGCCCTTTTCTCACATTACATCTTGCGAGCCATGGACGAAGGGCAACAGGCGGATTGTGTTTTTCTCGACTTCAAAAAGGCGTTCGACGCGGTGCCACACTGCAGACTGCTAACGAAGATACGAGCTTATGGAATAGGTTCACAGATTTGTGACTGGCTGGAAGACATCCTAAGTAATAGAACGCAGTACGTTGTTCTCGACGGCGAGTCTTCATCAGAGACGAGTGTACCGTCAGGCGTGCCCCAGGGGAGTGTGATAGGACCGCTATTCTTTTCTATCTATATAAATGATCTGATGGACAGAGTAAGTTGTAATTTGCGGCTGTTTGCTGATGATGCTGTTGTGTATGGGAGGATGTCGTCTGTAACTGACTGTAATAGCATACAGGTTGACTTAGACAAAATTTCTAGTTGATGCGAAGAACGGCAGCTAGCTCTCAATGTAGAAAAATGTAAGGTGATGCGCATGAATAGAAAAAACAATCCTATAATGTTCGTATACAGCATTAGTAGTGAGCTTCTTGATGCTGTCGCGTCGTTCAAATATCTAGGCGTAACATTGCAGAGCGATATGAAATGGAACGAGCATGTAAGGAGAGTTGTGAGTAAGGCAGACAGCCGACTTCGGTTTATTGGGAGAATTTTGAGAAGATGTACTTCACCTGTAAAGGAGACCGCGTATAAAACGCTTGTACGACCACGTCTTGAGTATTGCTCAAGTATTTGGGACCCGCAGCAGATCGGTTTGAAGGAAGACATAGAGGCGGTTCAGAGGCGAGCAGCTAGATTTGTTACCGGTAGGTTCGACCAATGCGCGAGTGTCACGGAAATGCTCCGGCAACTCAATTGGGGATCGCTGGAAGAAAGACGACGTTCTTTTCGTGAATTTCTGTTAAGTAAATTTAGAGGGCTGGAATTTGAAGCTGAGTGTAGTACGATATTGCTGCCGCCTACTTACATTTCGCGTAAAGATCACAAAGACAAGATAAGAGAAATTAGGGCTCGTACGGAGGCATGTAGGCATTCTTTTTTTCCTCGTTCAATTTGGGAGTGGAATAGGAAAGGAAATGCCTAGTAGTGGTACAGTGTACCCTCCGCCACGCACCTTACGGTGAATTGCGGAGTATGTATGTAGATGTAGATGTATGCGTGAAGCATTGTTACCAGAACTGAAATTACAAATTGCATTACGCTTCTTGTCAAGTAGATATTCGCCTCTACAGTACCTGTACCGTGTTCCGAAATCCACAATTGCCATAGTTCGTTTGTATAGGTATTTGCAATTGAATGTATTTTAGTCAGCAGTGCACTAATCCTCAACCCATCAATATTTAATTCACGAATAATTGCTTCTAGAGCACTAACTCGCCGCTGCTTATTCCCGAAATTTTCATCGTTAAAATCGCACAAATACCTATGCATTGCATATATGTTAAAAAAAACGAATTGTTTCTTCCGTCACTCCCTCCCCCCCCCCTTTTGTTGTATTTTGTTCTGTATTAGTTATAACCTAACCTAAAACACGCGCAATCAGTTACGCCAAAGTTGGGATGTGCCGAAACTGTTTAGTTTCGCCAACGAGTTGCGCGAACGCCTGCCGCGCATGTGCACTGGCCAGTAGCGCAGTTTCATGAAACGTAGTGTCGTCGTGTAAACTAGCCTTAAGTGGTGGTGGCGCCACGCGCAGGAGTGTACGTGTAAACGACGAAACCTGCGTGCAGGAACGCGCGCAAGCGTGGCGCGTGGAGTTTCGCCAGTTCTGAAATCTTGCGTGGCGCGCGCGCAACGTGTAGTTGGTTGCAGCCAGGTTTCGCGCGACGAGTCGATCGAACACCTGTTGTTATCACTACTACAGCAATAGGCAGTTCAGCTATAAACATAAATAATACGTGGGATTTGGGTTAAGTGAGTACTTTGCCGTCCAGTCATACTATCATTAACGATCTATGCGACAATTACGCGGAGGACTAGAGAAATTATTTACGAATGGACGGCGAAACACTTGATATACTGTATTGATATATCGTACTCACTCTGGAGCCTATTATTTCAATTACAAGAATTCCTACAGCGTGGTTTCACTCGCTTTCGGAAATACACATCACGAATTCATTTTTGTTGATGTATCGAAAAAGTGGAAGAGTGTCTGATGGAGGAATTTTTGAGTACACAGAATTCATTCGTGCTTTAAAGAATGTACAGTTAAATCCAACAAGTATCGACGAAACTATAAAGAATTTAAACTTCGTTTTCTTGGGCGATGAAGCTTACTCATTGAAAGAAAATTTTGAAAACCCTTATTCTGAACGTGAAATAGTTCACTACAAATTGTCACGTACTAGAAATGTCGTGGAAAATGTTTTTGGTATAATTATGTCGCGATTTAGAATGCTGCATACGCCAATCAACATGAAGAGCCAAAAGATAAATTACGTCACTTGGGCCATGTGTACGCTGCGCGATTTTTTACGTAGACGAAGCAAACGCTACATTTTACTACAGCACTGGACGGTATATGAGGGTGATTGGCGATAAGGAGAAGTCGAGTTGCCTAGCTTGCAGTCTGCAGTGTCAAAAAATCCAATAATTAGCGTTAAATCGAGAAGCTTGTAAGACATAATTTGTAGCCTAACGTGAGTTGCATTTAACAAAAAATGTTTAGTAAACGATGTCATATTATTGTCATATTTTTCTGGAAGTTATGATGTTGAAAAATCACTCTACTTAGATTACACTATGTAAATATATAACTATTTACTCATTTTTTCAGTAGTTGTCTACTATGTTGACTGCCGGCCGCGGTGGCCGAGGGGACTGAGGCGCTCCAGTCACGGTTTGCACGGCCACTACGGTCGGAGGTTCGAATCCCCCCTCGGGCATGGATATTTGTGCCGTGCTTAGGATTAGCTAGTTCATAAGTAGTTTGTATGTTTAGGGGCTGATGACCACGTAGTTAAGTCCCATAAGCTATACAAACATTTGAACAGTCAGACAATTTCATTCACACCCACAGATTAACAATTTGCACTTTGCAGTTCTTGATCCACAGTAAATGAAAGCAAGTCTAGTACCATAAGGAATGCACATACGTTTCATCTAGTGACCTGCCACTACGTTTGCTGTCACACACTTTCTTCATTTACTTTCTAAGCAAAAGAACTCGCTGTTTGCTTCAGGGAAAACTGGTCTGCAAAACGCAACTGATTTGTTGTAAGCTTTTGCCTTTAAATTCTTATTTATATAGTCCTTGGATCTTACTTTCCACGAGCACTGTTGCTCTTTATACATGATTATAAATTCTGCCAAAAAGTCTTTGGTCCAGCAGCGGGAATCTACCACGATCGTCCTACCAACAACAGTAATGCGTACTGTTATAAGGGTGTATGGTAATCGCGTCGCGCACTGTAGGCAGCTATGAGCAACCCTGCTCTAGAGCGGCAGACAAAAAGCGTGAGACGCCAGGCGTGGGCGTGCGAAGGCGCTGGCACTCAGAGAAAGATCCGCACCCAAAGACTGGAAAGTTGCCCAAGTTACTCCAATATTCAAGAAAGGCAATAGGAGTGACCCCCAAAATTACAGGCCTATCTCATTGACGTCGATTTGCAGTAGGATTTTGGAACATATACTTTGTTCGAATATTATGAACTACCTCGAAGAGAACGACCTATTAACCAGTAGTCAACACGGATTCAGAAAGTATCACTCTTGCGAAACACAGCTTGCCCTTTATTCACATGAAGTGTTAAGTGCCATCGACAAGGGATCTCAAATCGATTCCATATTTCTGGATTTCAGGAAGGCTTTTGACACTGTACCCCACAAGCGGCTTCTTATGAAATTGCGTGCTTATGGAATATCTCCCCAATTGTGCGGCTGGATTCACGATTTCCTATCAGAAAGAACACAGTTCGTTGTAATTGACGGTAAGTCATCGAGTAAAACATAAGTGATATCTGGCGTTGCACAGGGAAGCGTTATAGGTCCCCTTCTCTTCCTCGTGTTTATAAACGATTTAAGAGACAATCTGAATAGATCCCTTAGATTGTTCGCGGATGATGCTGTCGTTTATCGGTTAGTGAAGTCAACAGAGGATCAAAAGCAACTGCAAAGCGATTTAGACAAAATTTCTACTTGGTGCGAAAATTGGGAATTGACAATAAAGAAAAGTGTGAAGTAATACACATGACCATTAAAAGAAATCCGCTGAACTTCAATTACGCGATAAATCAGTCAAACCTTAAGGTCGTAGATTCTACCAAATACCTAGGAGTTACAATTACGAACAACTTTGACTGGAGAGAACACGTAGAAAATATTGTGGGGAAGGCGAACCAAAGGTTACGTTTCATCGGCAGACCGCTTCGAAGACGCACCAGCTCCACCAAAGAGACTGGCTACATCACACTTGTGCGTCCTCTCCTGGAGTACTGTTGCCCCTTGTGGGACCCTCACCAGGTGGGACTGACTAAAGACATTGAGAAGGTTCAGAGAAGGGCAGCTCGTTTTGTTCTATCACGTTACGGGGGGGAAAGCGTCACGGAAATGTTGCACGAATTGGGATGGAAATCATTAAAAGAAAGACGTTATTCATTGCGGCGAGATCTGTTTGCGAAGTTTCACTCACCGACTTTTAGTTCTGAATGTGAAAATATTTTGCTAGCACCCACCTACTTAGGGAGACATGACCATCCCTATAAAATAAGAGAAATCAGATCGAAAACGGAACGATTTAGGTGTTCTTTCTACCCGCGCGCTATTAGAGACGCTGCGTTTGCACGGACGTGTCCGTGAGAGGGCCCCTAATAGCTATTAATGTGTGACGGAACACGACAAGGAGTCCATCACTCTCTTCACAAGCGAAGTCGTTGATTCAGCAATCAGGCCATCGACCGACCACCTCACGTGAAACCAAATGTGTCCATCTCTTACTTCTCGAAGCAACGTGACCAGAAGCCAATAACGTAGTGTATTGACCTCCAGAGCAACGTGACGATCGATCTTTGAAGAAACAGTAACAGTGTTCAGGAAGGAGAATAAGAACAACGGAAGTACTCATCCAGGATAACTGACCAGAACGATAGGATGAGGTCTGGTCGTGCAAGTCACCTGTGATCTCTGTCAAAGGTTCTGCCATTCGAAGACTTGCTGCCCGAAGGCAATTGAGTTGGCCCCAGGGCAAGGATGAACCACCTCCACGCCGTGCCGCTACCTGCGGTTGAAGCGCGACAACAATTTTGGTCCAAGAAGATGGGAAAACCACAAAGCGCTGCACTGCCACGAGGTAATTCCGCAGGATTTACGGCGTTTTATCGCACAGTACTAGCTTCGATGGTGAATGCTGTTCAAGTGGCCAGCGAGAAGCAGTGGCGTAGCTGTGTCACCAAGGGCCCCGGGGCAAAAATGACATTGGGGCCCTCTCTAAACTAAAACTATACCACAGACGCCAACGTTTGAAAATCTTGGGGGTATACTCAGTGCCTTTTCCAATAAGGGGAGGTGGTTGCCGGCCTGCAGTCCCCCCCCCCCCCCCCCGAGAGGTGTTTCTAAAAAAAAAAATCTCTATTATATTTTTCCAATTCAGGGTACAAAGGTAAAGTAATAATTTTGTTTTATTTTAGTAGTATTTTTTCTTTTTTGCTTGGTGTTAATTAAAACCATTTTAATTTCTGAAAGGAGAAAAGTAATTTTTTAATACACAGTAAATAAAGTAACAGCCATTAATTTCAATTTCACGTTTTAGATCTACTGGGCAGCTTTTGCGACCATTTGAACCTGCTTTCCCTTTGTAGTAAGTACCGAAATCATTTTCAGAGTTTTCGTCTTCTGAGACATGCATATCAGATAATGATGTGCCTGTATTACGAATACTGTGTTCATTATCGCAAAAGTAACATCGGATGGTGTTCCTGCCTTCTTTCTTCTGCAGATTTATTTTCTATACATTATTACGAAAATAGTCCATAGCCACTTCTGCTGTCATACCATGTCTGTCGATACCAATAGGTTGACAGCCCATTGTTACATCACACACCAATTCAGTAAACAGGATGAAAATATCACGACTTACACTAACACGATTCCTTGACTTCTAAGAGAATACATAGACGTCAAATTAGTAGTATACACATTTTCACCGTATCGTACCAAACCCACTTCATTTCTAGTTATTTAATACATCTATTAAAGGTTACCGCCTTCAGTTTACGTAATGAACTTAAAAGCAGCATTCCATTACCATTCGGACTATTTAGAACATGGTCACTTCACTCACATGTCAACATGAATTTTAATGCCTCTGAATTCAATTACCTGTTTGTTTTAGATAATCTCTTTACAGCGGTGTATTACAAAAGCCAGCCGCCCATCAATGGAATGAGAGTCGAATTGAACTACAATAAAGAAATATAACGTAAAGAAGAAAATAATACCAAAATTTTCAGTGAGGCTCAAATTTCGGCGTATGCTTGAGCGACCGAGCATACCCGTAATCGGCGTCTATGAACTAGATGCAATACTACTTCATCAGGTGCTTACCGCTTACTGGAAGACATAATAAGGCAAACCTAAATACTCTTAAGTAAATTACTGTGTGTCACGCAGCAGAAAATATGTAATCGTACTCTCTAATATAATTATTACTGTGAAAGTTAACTATGATTTCAAGCAGAAACTACAGGTTCGATTTGGATGAAATTTTGAAGAAGGATAGAGTTGGACCTGGGTAGGACATACAGATAAAACTACCATGGAATAGTTTTTTGCTCCATACTAGGTGAACGAAGTCGCAGGCAGATGCTAGTAAAAATGAAAAATGAAGTTTTACTCAACCACGAAAATATGGTCTCCTGCCGCGAATCAAACCATAAACAGTATTGTCACACAGTGCTAGTAATTCAGCAGGTGGCAGTGTGCACATCTTAGCAGACAAGCAATACCTTTTTATGTTTATATTCTGAGATGGGAATAATTTTTGGATTTCACTTCGTGCGTTTGAAGTTTGTTGACAGTGTTCAAAAAGTTAAAAGTCGAAAATCCTTCATTCAGCTAAAATATTACATACAATAGAACGTCGATTATCCGAAGTGTAATTGGGGGACATGGATATTCGGAAACAGATTATTCGTATAATCGAACTGTACATTTCTACTTGCCAATAAGAAGTACTGTACAGTAAATTTATTTATACTGTATTTGGAGGAGCACGATCCTTCACATTGCGCCGAGCGGCACGCCGCAACACTTTGAACACTTGTGTACTCAGCGACTGTCGGCTTGGCCCGTCAGCAGGCCCCACTAGAAAGAAGCGATGTTCCGTCACCCTGTGGCCCAGTGCGGCTACTGTGGGAAGCATAGTTTGACGGGAGGGGGAATTGATGGACGGTAGGCTGGGAAGGTAAAAATAAATAAATAAATAAAATAAAAAAAACGTAACCAGAGATCCACGGACGACGCTGCGAAACGCCGCTGCCCGCCTTACCGCCACCACCAATACTCGCCGAACCAACTAGTTCTCAGTAAAAAATACTGTGTAAATACTGTTTCATTTACGCCTCATACCCAAGCCAAGGAAAAGATCACACACATATATATAGGACCGGCGGAAGGGGAAAATATCACCCGGGCAAAGAATCCTTATGGCGCCCCCTACAACCCATTGGTATTACTGACTTTTTTAAAGGATAACTGTTTGAACTCTATAACTATAAGAATCAATTACCAAACTGAGTAAGATCTTTTGTCAGTTAAATACACAGAGTAAGTTTTGGTTAACGATATACGAAACAATTATTTACACATGAGCATGCAGAATATTCTACGTCACTGATTAGAAATTTACAGAACGATTCAAGAAACAAAGATTTATATAAAATTAAGATTGATGATGCGATACAGCATTTATTTGCACATATATACATGAACAACCTTGTTGACTGCGAAAGAACACATATATGAACAAAAGAATATACAAATATATTTTGTAACAGCATTGCACAAAGATTTAGTAATACAAAAAATACAACCAGTAATATAATTTTATATCTTTATACAGTTTTAATGCAAATTATCCTTTGAGTTGTTAACAATGCTAAGTAAAGTTAACTTTTTCTCTGCAAAGTCTTTAATTACATGTTGTTTAATACACATCTGACGAGTAAAAGTCTTATCGCTTTGGTACATGTATCAAACGTCAGTGTTGGTTTAGAATGTAATTATTGCTACTTATATCAATGGGGAAAGAACTTTCTTTGAGCGTGAAGTTCGCTGCCTATCTGAGAGGCCGCCACCCTAACCACCCCAGCCTGCTAAGACGCTGCGTGTGTTAACACCTCTATTAAACGTAATAAAACGAAAATACGTTACGTAATGTAGGCCTACTTACCTGTACTGTGTTGTTACCTTCTGGAATATTTGTTGATTTCTTGCTGGTTTCCTCACTCTCTGGTTCTACGTTTTCATTTCCATTATTGTCTGTTTCAGGAGTACGAAAGAATTTCTTTAACGCTGCTCCCTGTTTCCCATTTTCAGCCGCTAATTGTGCTCTTCTTTTTCTGTATACAGAAGGCCTCTTTTTTCCGACATGTTGATAAAGAACACATTTAACGCAACGATTCTTCTACTATAAGTCGAAATTCAGGAGACAAAAGAAGAACAAGTATACCATGAAACCTGCACTACATGTACATGACTTCTGATTTATAATTTTCTTTCACGAGACATTTGACAATACAAACAGGACTAATTTCTTTTTGGTTACCGATAACTCAATATTGTTTGTGTGTATTGTTAGAGCGACCGACATAGTTTTGTCGCAAGAAGTGCAATTGTCGGCACCACGGTGGTTGTAATTGTCAGAGCGTGTTATTGTTGCTCAAAACTCCCAACTCTCAATAATAGCCTTAAGCTTTGTCAGCGGAGATTTTTTTATAGACAAATAAGGTGAAGTGATGAAGGGATTTCCTTTATAGGTGATTCAAGAAGAAACCGGGATTGTTATAAAGAGTGAGGCCTATGGCATGAGGTAGTAATGAATGTTGCTACACAGTTTATGAAAAAGTTAATTTTTAGTTCACTGTTTACAATAATATAAATTTAGCAAGGATTTTGGCGCCCCCCAAACTCCCCTAAAATTTGGCGCCCCGGGCGGTCGCCCGGCTCGCCCGGCCCTTCCGCCTGTATAAAGGTTCCTTGTAAAATGCTATCCTGACAATAAAATGTTACTTTGTTGTTAAAGCTTGCCATCCAGTGGCGGCGCTAGGCGTCGGCGACGTCGGCCACCGCCGACGGCCTCGCGCCTGTGGGGGCCTCGCAAAACATTGTTAAAATTTTAGTTTTTTTGTTTCTTCTTTTTATATTTGATGTTTAACGGCGCTTTCCAACTGCTAGGTTATGTAGCGACGACCTACATCTAATTTACACTAGCTTAACCAATGGACGAACACAACATTCGTACCCAAGGGTGGGATTCGACCCCCGGCGAGAGCGATCTCGCTCACCGTGGTATGATGCCTTAGTGCGCTCGGCCATTCCCGGCCGGCAGCTATTTAGTTGTTCGTATTTATTTTCATATGAGTGCAGCAGTGATCCAATTTTTAGCTAAATACTTACAAAACGATTTCTTCAGTACGTTTTAGAAAACGATTTGGAAGAAGTATATCCAAATATTTATATAACAATCAGAATCATGCTCAGTTCCAGTCAGTACAGCTTCCGACGAGAGAAGTTTCACAAATTTAAAATTGATTAAGACTCACTTGAAAAGCACAATGATCCAAGAAAGTCTATCTGCGTTGTCAGTACTATCAACTGAAGTTGAAATAGCGGCTAGTATTAAGATGTGGTCTTAAAAAACTCAGTGATACGAAAAGGTGAAAAGTTCCTCTAATTTGTGTTTGTTTATTGTAATTTTTGTCATTGCAATAATACTCGTATATTATACTAATAGAATTTTAGTATAATGATGATTGATGTATAATTCAGCTCATTTGACATTTTCTTCATTAATGAAAAAATGAAAGGGGCCTCGCAAAGACGAGTTCGCCGACGCCCAGTTTTCGCCACTGTTGCCATCCTGACAATAGGGTAATGCATTTACAATTGTTGTTAAGTGTTCATTATTTAGCAAAGCGGTAACAGAAGTCTTATTCAGAGAAGTGTCTTCACTGGGATTACTTCATTAGGTGTCAGAACTCCTCTTCAGTACATCACGTGTGGTTAGGTGATTAGCTGTCGACAGAGATTTTCGCATTGCCGTCACTAACTCTTGGCACCCTCGTGCAACACTGCTCCGCGTTATAAAATATATTAACAGCATTTATGAAGTGACCCGTCGTGTTTTTGCGTCGCCTACAGCCGATCTTTAGCCGGCTCCTTATGTGGCAACACCATATCACCACATGATAAATGTTAATTAGAAAGTAATTTTAATCTGACTGTCGTTAATAAGCGTATCCTCTGGTTATTTTATGCTTTATTAAGAACTGTTGCTGGCCGAAGTAAAGAAGATATAAAATGCAGAATGTCTATGGGAAGAAAAGAATTTCTGACAAGCGAAATTTGTTGGCATCCAAAATTAATGTAAATGATAGGAAGTACTTTCTGAAGGCATTGGTCTCATGGTGTAGCACTGTATGGGAGTGATACGTGGACGGAAAGCAGTTCAGACAAAAGATGATATAAAGCTTTGGAAATGTGGTGCTACAGCCGAATGCTGAATATTAGATGGGCAGATCGCGTAACTAATGATGAAGTGCTGATCAAAATTGGGGAGAAAAGAAGTCTCTGGCATTTCTTGACTAAGAGAAAGGATCGATTGGTAGGAACATTCTGAGACATTATGACATCGTCAATTTAGCAGTAAATCACAGAGGGAGACCGAGAGACGAATACAGTAAGCAGAGTCAAATGAATGTGGGTTGCCGTTCTTATGAGGAGATGAAGACGCTTGCGCAGGATAGATTAGGGTGGAGAGCTGCATCAAACCAGACTCAGGACTGAAGACCACAATGACGACAAATTATTGGCAGACAAAAAAGCATAATTATGGTTAGTATGATATTCTGTTTTAATTTTGCTGATAATACTTACTAGTCCCTGGTTTAGCACGTTGCCTATGTTACGCAATACTTACACAATCCAATATTATTTTCTGTACGCAATCTACTTCTACGTCTACGTGGGATACTCTGCAAATCACATTTAAGTGCCTGGCAGAGGGTTCATCGAATCACCATTATACTATTTATCTCCCATTTCATTCTCGAATAGCGCGCGGGTGGAAAGAACACCTGAATCTCTCAGTTCGAGCTCTGATTTCTCGTATTTTATTCTGATGGTCAATTTCTACCTAGGGAAGTGGAAGTCAACAATGTATTTTCGCATTCGGAGGAGAATGTTGGCGATTGGAGTTTCGCAAGTAGCCCACGCCGCAGCGATAAGCGCCGTTGTTGTAATGATTCCCATCCCAGATCCTGTATCATTTCCGTAACGCTGTCTCCCCTGTATCGTGACAATACGAAACGAGCTGCCCTTTTCTGGACTCTTTCAATGTGCTCCGTCAAACCCATCTGATAAGCATCCCGCACTGGGCAGCAATACTCAAAAAAATGGACGGACAAGCGTAGTGTATGCAATTTCTTTTGTAGTTCTGTTACATCTTTTAAGGGTTCTGCCAATAAAACGCAGTGTCTGGTTCGCCTTTGCCACGACATTATCTATGTGTTCCTTCCAGTTTAAGTCTGAAGTAATAGTAATTCCTAGGTATTTTGTGGAGTTTACGGCCTTCACTTTTGATTGATTTATCTTGTAAACAAAGTTTAACGGATTTCTTTTCGTACTCACGTGGATGACTTCACACTTATTATTGAGAGTCAATTGCCAATTTTTGCACCACACTGATAACTTATTCAGATTGTTCTGCAGTTGGTTTTGATCAACAGATGCTTATTACTAGACGGTAAATGACTGCGTCATCTGCAAACAACCCAAGAGAGCTACTTAGATTTTCCCCTAAATCGTTTATGTAAATAAGGAACAGCAGAGGACCAATAACACTACCCTGTGAAACGCCCGATATCACCTCTGTTTTAGTCGATGCCTTACCATCGATTACTACGAACTGTGTCCTCTCTGACAGGAAATCCCCTAGCCAATCGCAAATTTAGGGCGATATACCATAACCACACAATTTGATTAAAACCCGTTTGTGAGGTACGGTGTGAAAAGCCTTCTGGAAATCAAGAAATACGGAATCGATTTGCGAACCCTTGTCGATAGCACCCATCATTTCGTGTGAATAAAGAGCTAGTTGTGTTTCGCATGAATGATATTTTCTAAATCCGTGTTGACCTTGGGTCAACAGATCATTCTGTTAGAGATAATTCATAATATTTGAATACAGGATATGTTCCAAAACCCTGCTGCAAATTGACGTCAATGAAATAGGCCTGTAGATCAGTGGGTTACTCCTACTGCCTTTCTTGAATATAGGTGTGACCTGTGCAACTTTCCAATCTTTTGGTACAGATCCTTCGTTGAGAGAGTGGTTGTATATTGCAGTAAAGTAAGGAGCTATCGCTTCAGCATAATCGGATAGAAATCTAATGGGTATACAGTCCGGACCAGAAGACTTGTTCCTGTTAAGTGATTTTAGTTGCTGCACTACTCCGATGATACCTACTTCTACGTTACTCATTACGGCCTCAGTTCGTAATTCGAAATCTGGAATATTGGTTTCGTCTTCTTTGGTGAATGAGTTTCTAAAAGCTATGTTTCGTAACTCTGCTTTAGTAGAGCTGTCATCGGCAGGATCGCCATTACTATCACGTAGTGAGGGTATTGTTTGTGTTTTTCCCCTAGTATATTTAACATATGACCAAAATCTCTTTGGGTTTTCAGTCAAATTTCGAGAAAGAGTTTCGTTGTGATAAGTGTTATAGGCATTTCGCATTGAGATCCTCGCTAAATTTCGAGCTTCTGTGTAGGATCGCCAATCCTGGGGATTTTGTGTTCGTTTAAATTTAGCATGCCTTTTCCTTTGCTTTTGCATCAGTGTTCTGATCTGGTTTGTGTGCCAAGGAGGATCACCTCCTTCTTTTATTAATTTATTTGGTATAAACTGTCAATTACTGGCGATACCACTTCTTTGAATTTGAGCCACATCTGGTCTACACCTACGTTTAGTGTTAGAAACGAGTGGAAGCTGTCTTTCAAGAAGCAATGTATTTTATTTCTATCTGCTTTTCTGAACAAATATACTTTTCGTTTATTTTTGATAACTTGGGGACTTCCGATATTCAATCTCGCTACGACAGTTCTGTGTTCACTAATACCTGTATCCGTTTTGATGCTCGTTATGAGCTCAGGATTATTTGTTGCGAAGAGATCAAGTGTGTTTTCACATCCATTTACAATTATAGTTGGCTTATGAACTAATTGTTCGAAGTAGTTCTCAGAGAATGCCTCAAGTACAATTTCGCACGATGTTTTATGCGTACCTCCTGATTTGAAAATTTAATTTCGCCAACAGATCGAGGGTAAATTAAAATCACCGCCTACTATTATAGTGTGAGTCGGGTACGTTTTTATAATTAGACTCTGGTTTTCTTTGAATCTTTCTGCTATTGTATCGTCAGAGTCGGGAGGCCGGTAAAAGACACCAATTATTAACTTCTTACGATTTTCAGGTACAACCTCTACCCATAATAGCTCACAGGAACTATCAGCTTCAACTTCGCTACACGAAAGACTTCTTTTGACGGCGACAAACACGCCTCCTCCTTTTTTTTAATCTATCCTTTCTCAATACAGTTAGATCTTTTGCAAATACTTCTGCTGAACTTATTTCCGGCTTGAGCCAACTTTCACTGCCTACAATGATGTGTGTTTCGGTGCTTTCTATTAACGCTTGGAATTCTGGTACTTTCCCGACACAGCTACGACAATTTACAACTGTTATACCGATATTTCTCAGATATACATTTCGCCTGTGATCCACCTGCACCCTTTGAGATTGCCCATTTTGTTTTTCCCCGATCATTGTCATATTTGGGTGCAAGTCACGGGTGACATTAATAACAGAATTTCGCATAAGATTAAGGAAAACCTTATTTAACTTAACTCATCAGCAAAAAAATAAATTTTATTTTCGAATTGCATTTTCATGCTGATAGTATCTTTAACCACCCACATGAATCACAGACATTGCCAAGCTGGGGTGGCCTGCGTGCCTCAACGATACAGAAAGGTGCGACCACAGTGGAGAGGTATCTGTGGAGAGGCCAGAGAAACATGCTTCTTGAAGAGGGGCAGCAGCCTTTTCAGTAGTTTCAGTGGCAGCAGTTTGTATGATTGGCTGACCTGGCCTTGTAACGTCAGCTAATGTGGCTTTGCCATACAGTTACTTTAACTAGCTGAGAGCAAGGGGAAACTACAGCCGTTACTTTACCTGAGGACATGCAGCTCTACTGTACGAGTATATGATGATGACATCCTCTGGGGTAAAATATTCCCGAGGTAAAATAGTCCCCCAGGACTATTTTAGTGTTCTCGCAGGTCGCCATCAGACCTTAAAGGCAATAATGGCAGCAAGATGGGGACTGGAAGTGCTGCAGATAAACCTGCAGCACAGTAAAGGGGCCACTGCTGCCCTGAGCCGTCGCCTGGGGAGACAGGAGGTGGACGTGGCCCTGATACAAGAACCCTATTTATACAAAGGGGGTGTATCGGGCCTCAGTGGTAGTGGAGGTAAGCTTATTTATGCTAGAAATCTAAGAAACTCCAGAACATGCATTTATGTTAGAAATGGAATACCTTTCATACCAATGATGGATTTTTGTTCTAGGGACCTGGTGACCATCAGGATGCAGCAACGTGAGGAAGATATCACGAGGGAAATTGTTTTGGCCTCAGCATACCTTCATTACGAAGACAGCTCTCCTCCTCCTTTGGAAGTGAGGAGACTGACGGAAGCCTGCCATCGGCAAGGTGACGAAATGTTGGTGGGATGTGATGCCAATGCCCACAATCTATCGTGGGGCAGCAAGGACACCAACAGTAGAGGTGAGCACCTTCTTGGATTTCTCCTATCTAACAACTTGGAGATCCTGAATAGGGGTGATGAACCCACATTCAGGAATAGTAGAAGGGAAGAAGTAATTGACATAACCTTTGGTTCCATGATGATGGGAAGTTACGTCAAACAGTGGCATGTGGTCCTGGAGCCATCCTCATTAGATCACATTTGTATTAAATTCAAGGTTGAAATGGGAACCAGATAGACCATGGCCTATAGGAACCCCAGGAAAACGGACTGGGAGACATATAGGAAACACCTTGACTTCAGCCTATCGGAAATTAAAACTTCGATAAGGAATCCAGCAGAGTTTGAGGAAGTAGCAGAGGCTGTAATCTCTGCTATAGTGACCTCATACCAGGAAAACTGCTCAATCACAAAGAAGTGCACAAATAGGAGTCTGCCTTGGTGGAATAATAACCTGGAAATGCAAAGGAAACCTTGCGAGGCGCAAGGGACAATGGGCAATTAAAACCTTGCCATCAGACGGGCAAAGGAGGCATCCTGGAAGGTATTCTGTGAGGAAGTGGAGGGCACGGCTGCTCAAGCGAGACTTCATAAAATCCTCACTAGGGTACCAACTAATCCAGGAGGAACATTGAGGAAGGAGGATGGGGAGTATACAAAGACAGCACATGAAACGCTGGAACTGCTCCTCAAGACTCACTTTCCTCAATATACTCTGGGGGATAACTCAGACCAGAATGCTATTCCTGAGAGACAAAGGTTCTCAGGTATTCACATAGAGGACTGGGATTTCGCCAAGGAGTGTGTCAATTTCAGTAAGGTCCGATGGGCGGTGGGAACATTTCAACCGTTCAAGTCACCTGGCCCCGATGGAATCTTTCCAGCTCTCTTGCAACAAGCGGGAGAAAATCTTATTAGATTCCTATGCAGGTTATTCAGGGTTAGCCTAGCAGCAGGAATCATTCCCAATGCCTGGAGGGCAGTGAAGGTTGTCTTCATTCCTAAACCAGGGAGAATTGATCATACTAAGGCCAAGGATATGAGACCAATCAGCTTGTTCTCCTTCATTCTTAAGACATTGCAAAAGCTGGTTAATGTGCATGTTGGAGAAAGGAGGTTAAGTAGGGCTCCTCTACATTCAAACCAACATGCATATCAGCCAGGTAAATCATGTGAGACAGCTCTCCACCAACTCGTTGGGAAGGTGGAGAAAGCACTACACTTTCAGGAAATAGCCCTCTGTATCTTCCTGGACATGGAGGGGGCTTTTAGCAACACGACCTTCGATTCCATGGTTAGGGCAGCAGAGGTGCATGACCTAGGGACCACTATATGAAGGTGTACTAGGGCCATGCTCAGTGGAAGAAAGTTAGAAGCTACCATGATGAATGAAAAAATGGTAATCAACACCACTAGAGGTTGTCCGCAAGGAGGAGTTCTTTCCCCTTTATTGTGGAATCTAGTGGTGAATGATCTCATTGGAATATTAAACTCTAGGCAGTACTTTTGCCAAGGATACGTAGATGATCTTGTCATAGTAATACTTGGCAAATTTGCTGACACAGTAAAGAATATGGCACAAGGTGCTTTGGACATTGTGCAAGAATGGTGCAGAAAACAGGATCTGGGGGTTAGTCCTAAGAAGACTGTTGTTGTACCATTCACAAAGAAGCATATACAACATTCAAGTTGGAATCTAAAGCTTTTCAATGAAGCGCTACCTGTGAAGGGGACAGTGAAATATCTAGGGGTTACCCTAGATGAGAAACTGACATGGACCCCTCACATCAGGAGTATTTGCTCCAAGGCAAAAGATACTCTTGTGAGTACCAGGAGAGCTTGTGGCAAAAATTGGGGCCTGAGCCCCAAGGGTATGCACTGGATATACACCACAGTGATTAGACCCAGGATCACCTATGGGGCGGTCGTGTGGTGGAAGAAGGTAGAACAGCAGGTTGCTGCTAAGGAGCTCAGTAAGGTGCAGAGACTAGCCTGCTTAGCCATAACAGGTGGAATTAGCAGCACACCAACTGCTGGGATGGAAACCATGCTGGATATGCCCCCATTACATCTTTGGGTCAAGATGGAGGCAGCGGCTGGTGCATACAGACTCAAATCTGGCAACAACTGGAACTCTTTGGGATATCCAGAATCACACACTAAAATAGTGAGTGAGGTAAATATAGGAAAGGTTGGGGAAATGCCAGCCGACTATATGATAACCCCATACTGCTTCAACAAGCCTTTCAATATAACAATTGGAAGTAGGGAGCAATGGGAGAAAATAGTTCGACACCGTACGGGGGATATTGTTTGGTTCACTGACGGGTCAAAATCCGACCAAGGTGTTGGGGCCGGGGTATATGGAGTGCAGCCAAGACTGGAGGGCAGCCAGGCAGCCCTGAGATCACTGGCAGCTCCTCCAACAAGGTCTAAAATTGTTGCAGAATGTCACAGGGTTCTGGTGGAACTAGGGGAAAGCAATAGAGTAAACCAGTTAACTGCAAAATGAAAAATACACAACTTGAGGGTCCATGGGGTCGTTTGGACCAGGGAAAATAAAGACATTTCGCGTACAACTCGATCTTTGTGACCGGGAGCGGAGAGAGCTATTCGTTAATTTCAGAACTTGAGACAGATGCGCAACAAAGAAATGACTTACCTCGACTTCCTCTTCAACAGCCTTGAGGCTACTGAGGAGGGCAGAGCGCTAGAGAAGGGGAGGGGATAGAGGGGGAGCGGCCCGGCCCAAAAGGTTGAATCTCTGGCGGATGCTTCGCCAAAAGAGAGGGCAAAACTTTAGATAACGGCCACAGTAACAGCTTTACACTACAGCAGTCGCCACAACACCCGAAGTATTTGACATCGCATTTCTGTAAACTAGGTTTGATGAACAGAGCACAGTTACTACGACTAATAAAATAATAATAACAATACTGAGAGGCACTGACTACTAGCTTCCATCATAACTTCGATCATAAGTAACAATTATTTGCGTTCACATGTCTAAAGCGCCCTGAAAACAAAACATCTCATTCACCAGACATAGTTCTTATTTTCGGAGCGTTTCCACTGGTTGTACGGTAAATATTATAAATAAGCAACAGTATTGTAATATTTACAAACTTAGCTAATTTTGTTCTTGAGACAATTGTCAATGGCACTACCGACAAATAGGGGAGAGACAACAATACAGAATTGATTTCAAAACGAGAATACCCACGGGAAGACTTCGTAACATACAAATAATACACTGCTCCACATCAAGAAGGGCTATTCTACTGTTATCAGAACATAAAACAAGAGATACAAAACGCTGAGAGTAACAGCTAGTTAAATACATCCTGAACCAAACTGTCATTCAGTGCACAAATACTGAGAGAATAGCAACTTTCAACTGCTAGATTTTTTAAAAATATATCTGTTGCTGATAAAAGCAGTTGGCACATATTTCGTAGATCTTTTCAGTCCATTTCCCCCTCCCCACTGCCTCCACCTGCCTAGATCCCTCCTCAGCCTCTCCTCATCCTTCCCCTCTTATCACTCTACTACTTTCCTGCCCTCTCCCCTGCATGAATATCTACATCTACATGGGATACTCTGCAAATCACATTTAAGTGCCTGGCAGAGGCATCGCCGTGCCATGGTGGCAGATATGTCACCATCACCGAGACAGGTTCACCAACAGCCAGGTCCCGCTGCCCAACACATAACCATCCAACCCATCCCCCACCCTTCCTCTATTCCTGTCAAAACCTAAAAAACTACATCCAAGTGCCCCAGTGCGGAAACCGCTCCTTTTGTCCCCAAGAAACTTCCCCACACCACTGCGTCCGTCCTTCACTCTCCCTCCCCCACCCCGATGGTCGTTACCTCCCTCTCCTCGCACTCTGCTGATGCCACCAGCCATAGCTATGTCCTCTTCGATACCTGCTTCTTGGACAACAAAGCTTTGTCCTTGGAGATAAGGAAGTACTTCCCTGCCATCTTCATCGTCTAGCTCATTCCTCACAAAGAATCTGTCCTGATAAAGTCAACCAACCCCACATTCCACACAGACCTCACCCACCCCCTTCCCAGAATTCACTTTGGTCCTCATGCCTCCATAACCCTCTACCTCACCCTGCCAGCCTCAACCCCTCCAGCACCCAGCCATCGTCACTCCTGTGATCACCAAGTTAAGTATGGTGATCATGGTGGAGGATGTGCTAGGCCCACCTGATGTGGGTCTTCAATGAGTCCACATTCTTCACTGACCGCCTTCTTACTGAGGAGGCCCTAATCTATGACTGCCACTACAAGGTGGATTCCTCCTACTCCCCTTCTAAATCCTACTGTTGTGTGTGGTGTCTCATGTACAACAAACGCCTCACGATAACTGCCACGACCCCTCCACCTGTTCCCACTGCAAATCCAATAACTTTTTAAAACAATACCCCAACCTGGCCTCTCCCCCCACCCGTAACACTTGTGGCATCCCCCATCCCACTTACACTTACCAGTGCAAAGGCTGTCCCACTCCTGTCTTGCCTAAACTCACTGTCCCATAGACCCCCTGTGCACCCCAACAACTCCCTCTGACGCCCTCCCACAGTAGAGGGCTTCATCCAGTTTGAAACCACTGTCCTCCAAAATATCCGCCCCTTTCAGCATCCCTAAACCCTCCAACAGATTGACCTCATTGAGCGCACTGTCTTTCAGCTTGAAACCTATGCCACCTTTTCCCGCAACAGCGCTCATTTCACATTATCCTGCCAGGTTACCCTAGTTTAAAGCACACCTTAACCTCTTTCCATCTACACTGTACCCTGCGCCCCCGCATTCCCCATGGCACACCCCACCTCTTACACCCTCCTCTACCAAAATGTATGCTCTCTCCCTGCCAACAAGAACCTTTTCCTGCACACCCTTTTCCATCACCATTTGGGTGGCTTTCTCCTCAATGAGAACTTTCTGCTGCTCCGTCATTCCATCAGCACCTCTCCTTGCCTCCTCCACCACACAGATGGTCCCCTTCCTCTTGCTTGAGTTGGAGTGGCTATCAACCACCTGTATCCCCACCCTGTCCAGCTACAGACCCTCAAAGATCTCACAGAACATCTCACCATCAGCTTTTTTCTTCCCTCCCTCACCACCACCCTAGCAACCCTGTACATCAACATCAATGTTCCCCTTCCCTACGATTTCCTATCCCATATTGACAAATCCTTGATGACTTATGTGGTTGTCACTGATCTCAACCTTTCGTCCCGGTCCCCCACCGAACTGCAGTGCTGGCAACAGTTTGTTAGCACTGCAGTTTGGGGCGAACTCATCCCCTGCCACAACCCACCCACTCCGAAAGCAACATAACGCCCTATGTCGTCCTGGCGACATCCAACCTCTTTGGGCGCCTCACGGTGACCTAATAGGCAGTGATCATTCCCCAATCCTGCTCACTATTCACCCCCACCACCACTTCACCTGTGCTCTCTATGCTGAGTCTCCTCCCAAGCTTGCCCATGACTGCTCCTGTGCCGACTGGGATGCCTACCAGCGATCCATAGACACCTCGGTCGAGTCACCCTCTTCCCCTTCGCACTCTCGCTGATATCGAACATGCCTCCTTCTTCCACTAGACTGTTGCTGATGCTGTTCAAAACCACATTCTCACCAAACCTGTCACTGCTGTTGTCCCATTCTTCCTCCATAGGCCATCCTCCGTTTCCATGAATTCCATCACTGACAAATCCAGAGGCACATCAGAACCTCCTAGCCACAAAGAAACGCTGAGCTTGGCGGCAGACATGCACCCATTTAAACGCCACACACCCCTTAACTCCTGCAAGTACTGACGACCCTTCCACCGTCTTACTGGCAGTCATCCCACTCATCGTTATTCTCTCCTTCACAATGACCAGCCCTTTTCCGACAATGCCAGTAAGGCAGAACATTTTGCTTCTTGCCTCTCTGAAACCTATACCATCCCAGACAACCCCAGGTTTGATTATTCCCTCTTTACCTATGTTCATGAATGAACTGACACCTCCGCCCCTCCATCGCCCCAGGCTTCCAGTACTTGAACCATATCCTGTCTTCGGAACTAAAAATTCTGATCACGACACTAGATATACAACTAACACTCCGCAACAAACGCAACACTGCTTTGAGTCATGACTGCCTGACCTACAGCCACCTCGAAGCCTGCCCCCCCCCCTCCTTTCACACTGCCCTCACCTTCCTCTATAATGGCATCCTCGACACCAGTTTCTCTTATCCTGATGATTCCTAAGCCCAACAAGCCCCCATCCAAAACCACTTCCTACCGTCCTATCAGCCTCATCTCGGTGTTTAGCAAAGTCCTGGAAATCATCCTATCCTGTAGCATCCATCAGCACCTACATCAACACCACCTCCTCCCCCTCTTCCAATGTGGCGTTAGACCTACCTTCTCAGCTGACATCCAGCTCCTTCACCTCACTCACCTCCTCTCCATCCAGCTCAATTCCCATCGCTCCACTATCTTTTTCTACCTTGACACAGAGAAAAACATATGGCCATGTATGGCATTCCGGCCTCCTATTCAAACTCTAGACTTACGCCTTTCCTATTAACTACGTCCATTTCATTGCTTCCTTTCTCTCCCACCGCTCATTCTACTTCACTGTCTGCAACTCCATTGTCCTCTCCTCTACCTCATCTACCTCTCTACCCCAGCCTCCCGTCCAGCTCTTACAATACACTGATGACACTGCCTTCCTCACCCTTGCCTCCACCCTTTCCTGCATCCAGCATCTCCTCCAATTCCACCTTTCCCGTATCTACCTGGTGTAACCAGTGGCTCCTTTCTCTCATCCCCAAGTCCCAGCAATCATCAAAGATTGTACCACCAGCTCGTTCCGCCTCCATGTTTTCTACCTTAACCTCCACAATCATCCCATCCGCTACAACCCCACACTCAAATACCTTGGCTGTACCCTTGCCTGCTCCCTTTCCTGGACTCAGCACCTTAAAACTGTCTGTGAAAATGCCCTGAACTGCCTCCACCTCATCAAACTCCTTACGGACAGATATGGACCTCAATTCATCCACCATCCTCTAGACACACCAATCCTTCATGTTTCATGTATCCCATCCTATGTAGTTTCCACCCTGCCTGGGTCTCTGTTCCCCCTGCCTACTACAAATCTTTCTAGATCCTAGAATGCCATGCCCTCCGCCTCGCTTGCCATCCCCCTCTCATCTCTCAAGTGGATCCTATATGGTCTCATCCACTTCCCTTACCTCCTGTTCGAGCATATCTGCATCCTTTATATGACCCACAAAATAGTCTCCCATCACCCATTAGTAAACCATATTCTCACTTATCCTGGGCCTCTGCCATGCCTACACCATTGAATCCATCCCTCCCTCCCTTCACCTTCACACCCTTCACATCCTCTCCTATGATAACTTCTGCCGCCTCCCCATACCAGATGATGCCCTCTGTCCTGACATCTACCCATCCTAAAGGTAAAGTAAAGCAGTCAACAAACCGAAGATTGGTTTGAAAACCACAGTGCTTTACTAGGGATGGTCCTGTTTGGAGGTGGTATGTTCTTGCATTCCTCCAACCTTCGAACTGACTTACCCAGCCAGTTATAAGGGGATCTACAGTTTAATGTGGGTTCTGAACCATGGCGCTACTCGGTATTTTTCACATGAGCAATACTGCCAGAAATGAAAGACGTGGAAAGTGACAGATTAAAATCCTAGGACCTGGCGGGGATCGAACCCGCGACCTTTGAACTTTTAGTCTGACACACTACAACTGTGCAACCGAGGCGCACCTACCCGTCCTACCAGCTCTAATCCTATCGCCATATATTTGGTGCCTCCTCTCTCCAGCCCATCTCCTCCTTATCCTTTCCCATGCTTGTTTCCTCCTCCCCCACCCTTGCCTCCTCAGAGTCTCTGTGCTCCCACCCAATCTCCCCCCCCCCCCCCTTACTGACCCTTTCCCTTATTCTGCACGTCCCTCCTCCCCCTCTCCCTTTCCATGCAGGGTCTCCCTAGTGAAGTGCTTCAGATTTTAATCTGTGCTTCATGTTCCAGTGTTGCGTGTGATATCGGTTTTTATTGTGTTTTACATGCGTTGCCTGTGGATTTTATTATGTGATGCCGTCAACGTTTCCATGTTTGTGTCTGCATCAAACTATGTCTCTGATTGTAGCCACTATGGCCATTTTTAATGTTCCTCCATGTGTGTTTTAAACTTCATTGTTTGTATTACTTCGCCTACATTTCGCCTTGTCATTATACATTCACCATGTTTTACCTTCTTTGTAATATTTGTCACCTTGTCAACCATTGTATTCTTTTGGCTGCAGAGCAGTGTACGAAACATCCTGCCCTTCGGGGCGAATCACAATGAAGGGGGAAAAAAGAAGATTTTTATTTATGATGATGAAAGTAAGCGACTTAAATGCGTCTACATACCAATCTGTAATGATATATTGATAATTGAGGGTATTTGGCGAACTCCATCCAGATAATTATAAAAACCTACTTTTTTGACTTACAGGCGACTTTAGTCCGTATTCTCGGAATTCGTAGGATTCTACTTAATTCCGTGTGGTCGTTCTTTCGGAACAGACGCAACGTATATATATGCCGGTGACGGGCGATGATCCTTTCGTTAATGGGGAGGGGTGGACAAGTTTGTAGCCCTTACTCTTAAAGGAATTAGTTTCATAGCTATGAGTTTGAGTACTGTGGGCAGGGTGAAGCTGGGAATTTGTATCTGACGGGAGGCGTACTTAGGTAGTCCTTGCAGGTGCGGTGATCACTGTGTCCCCAGTGGTGTAGGGGTCAGCGCAACTGCCTAGAAAGCAGGAGACCCGGGTTCGAATCCCGGATAGGTACACAGTTTCAGCTTTGCCCATTCGCAGTTGATGACATATATTCTGTGAATATGAAACAATAACAGCTGCAGGATCAGAAGTGACATCTGTTCTTTCGGAACAGATGCCACATTCATCTGTTAACTCTGAATTTTCTTCAAGTTTTGTCGTCTTACCTAAATATTTTAAATCTAATGCACTTTATGCTGTTGGCATGTGTATGTTCAGTGTGAAAAAAAAGCTAAAGAACCTGGAGGCAAATATTCTTTTGAGAAAGGGGTGGGGTGGGGGAGGGGGAGTAGTGTGATAGTTCTGCCAAGAGCACAGGGTCACCTACATCTTACAGTGTGACAGAAGAAACACGATGAACCCACTGCTACTGTACAATATTTGATTGTGCTTTAATTCATCAATACAAGCTGTCGCAACTACTGTATTCTGCTATTTCATTCAGCCTACCGAATATATTACAGAACAGATTTACGGCCATGAGTTACGTATTTCAAAATATTCGAAAATCATCATCTACAATCTCCAAAATTTTGAAATGTCATTCCAGATCAGTCAATATACTTTTTCTACTGGAAAGTTCGTGATCTCCACTTTATACAGATGATTTTATTTAGTGGTGCTCCGGGCATTCTCCAGAACATAATACGTTATATCTCAGCATTGTTAGGTCATATGCAAATCATTGATTAAGGAAAGGAAGGAAGAAGGATTGGGAAGGATTGACAATGGTTACATTAAGGCATCGAAATTTAACAATGGCGACAAGTGAAAATGAGAGCCAGGCCGAGAATTGAAACCGGGTTTACCGCTTTGGGCCAGCGGTCGCCTTCCGTGCGTCTCAAACTTCCACAAGTCGCACGCTATGGCTGTAGCGCCCCTACCGTCCACGCCCTCTTACACTCGCCATTACGGGTTCCCGTGCTAAGTTGAACATACGACTGAATCTGCAGTGAAGTAAGTCAAGCTAACGCCGTCTTCGCGTGTAAATACTTAATATATTGGTGCGGTGTCTGTTCTTTCGGACATGTTCGTCAATTATGTTCAGTTCAAATCGGCAGTCAAACTGCCCCGTGGTTCTTTTTGTAGAGTATTTCCAAAGTGGGAGTTTAATTATGGGCAGGCTGTATTTGCAACTATGTGCTCCTCTCAAACGGGCTCCAAGATGGGGGTCTCGGGTTAGGTTAAGATGCAGCACTATCTCTTCATAGTTCCCAAGTAGCTTTCTAGGGTGTTGATACTGAAATGTCCGAGAAGTAGTTCAACATTCATCACTCTTCTCAATCATAAAGTTACTATGAATGAAAAAAAAAATGGCATCAACATTGTCTGGATGAAAAAGTGACCGTCTTGCAATGAGTGTGAAACCTGCAGAACTAAAGTTTCTCTCAGAAGCAGAGATACAGGCTTGTATACACAATATTTTCCTGACGATCTTTTCAAGAGTCGGGGAATTTTGTCCATTCGTTTCCCAGAAACAAGCCACATTTTCTTCCATTCTGAAATTTTGATTTTAACTCATATGGTGGACTATCATCCACATCTGCCCATAAAGTGTCTGTAGAATCCAGTGGATGAATGGCTTCTTCTTGGTTCACAGATGACCATTTCACCATAATGTTTTTTACTTTATCAGAAAAATAAGGAATCATTTTAATATATGGTTTTCTTCTAAACGTGAGCCTGACTATAAAACATATTGAAAACAAAACCATGTCTTCGTATTTCAATTATTTCAATGATATTTATTGTTCCGCTAGGGTCGCTCACAGATTCTTCCGGGCGAGGGATAAACTATTATCATATTTTCGACAATTATTTACACGAAAGGACACCCAATCTGTGTCTGACGCGTATAGTCGCAAATGACCGTCCCTGGTATCGACTGAGAGTCGCCAGTTCCATTTGGATCTAGCCACTGGTGGCTGTTAACGCTTCTAGTACCAGGTTGTATCAGCATTACCCTAAGCGACGCTGCTTCATTCGCGGAATACAAGGAAGCCAGTGGCCTGCAGCTAACCTTTCTCCCGCCACCGCGCCAACCAACAGTGGAGGTTTTGCTGAAAGAATCCAAGAGGACGGAGTCTTTTCTGCTGTTGTCTTGCATGTGGTACTAGGAGGGAAAACATAGAAATAAATGGATCCTATATATTACCTCTGCAATGACTTCAGATCTACATCTACATCTACATAGATACTTTGCAAATCACGGATCTCACTCTACACAGATATTATACAAAACTGGTTATTCTGGTGGAAAAACAGATCATGCTACATTTAATCAATCCCAGACATTAAACTGTTTTCTCTAAAATAGGATGATTTTATTTCAATTTACCACTTTGAGACAGTCAAAATACCCCGAGTCTTCAAGAAAAATGTAATAATCCTACTTCCAAAGAAAACAACCGCAGAGAGGTGTGAAAATTCCAGAAGTTTTTGTTTGATAAGTCATGCTTGCTAAATTCTAGCACGAATTATTTACAAAATAATGGAAAATCTTATGAAAGCCGAGAGTGGGGGAGATCGGTTTCGATGTAGGAGATATATGGGAATACATGAGGAAATAATTACCTTCCGACTTATCTTAGGAGATAGATTAAGGAAAGGCAAACCTGTACTCATAGTTTTTGTAGATTTGCAAAATGCGTCTGACAGTGGAGTCGGATACACTCTTTCAAATTCTGAAGTCAGCAGATGTAAAATATGGGGAAGGTTATTTCCAATAAATACAGAATCAGGCAGTGGTTATGAGAGTCGAAAGGTGTGAAAGGGAAGCATTGGTTGAGAAGGACGTAAGACAGGGTTGTAACCTTTCCCCAGTTTCATACAATCTGTACATTGAGTAATCTGTGAAGGAGAGCAAACAGAAATGGAGATGGAATTAAACTTCGGGGTGAAGAAATATATTAATTAAGGTCTGACAATGACAATGTATTTTTCCGTCAGCAAAGGACCTGGAGGAACAATTTAACTGAATAGACAGTGTCTTGTAACCAGGTTATAAGATGAGAATTAACAACAGCAAAACAAGGGTAATGTAAAGTAGTCTAAGAAAATCTTGCGAAGATGAAGAAATTAGTAGATGAGTTTTGTTGTTTGGGTAATAAAGTAACTTACGAGAGCTACAGTACAGATGATACAATGTGCAGAATGGCTATAGGGGGAAAGTTTTTCTGTAGTAGGCTAATTTATTGTTATCCAATATTGATTTAAGAAATAGGAGTCTGCAGGCTTGCGTAGAAGGTTGTCTGGTACAGGAGTGGTCAAGTGTATTACTTCACACTTTTCTTTATTTAGTGTCAACTGCCAATTTTCGCATCATGTAGAAAATTTGTCTAAATCTCTTTGCAGTTGCTTTTGATCCTCTGTTGACTTCACTAACCGATAAACGACAGCATCATCCGCGAACCGTCTAAGGGAGCTATTCAGATTGTCTCCTAAATCGTTTATAAACACAAGGAAGAGTAGGGGACCTATAACGCTTCCCTGTGGAACGCCAGATATGACTTCTGTTTTACTCGATGACTTACCGTCAATTACAACGAACTGTGTTCTTTCTGATAGGAAATCGTGAATACAACCGCATAATTGTGGAGATATTCCCTAAGTACGCAATTTCATTAGAAGCCGCTTTTGGCGTACAGTGTCAAAAGCCTTCCGGAAATCCAGAAATATGGAATCGACTTGAGATCCCTTGTCGATGGCACTTAACACTTCATGTGAATAAAGGACAAGCTGTGTTTCGCAAGAGCGATAGTTTCTGAATCCGTATTGACTATTGGTTAATAGGTCGTTCTCTTCGAGGTAGTTCATAATATTCGAACAAAGTATATGTTCCAAAATCCTACTGCAAATCGACGTCAATGAGATTGGCCTGTAATTTTTGGGATCAATCCTATTGTCTTTCTTTGCGCATCCAGGGTCCCGTGGTCGAGATGGAGTTGCACATTCACTCTAGATATAAACCGATGGGGGACTGCGTATTCGATAAGTAAGCATTCTGGGAAATGTCTAAATTGTGAATAATTCTGTATAGATAACTATACTTCGGTGTGTTGTGGAGAGTGCGTTACTTTTCGCACCTTTTCTGGTGCGTAGACGAGTGGGGTATAATTACCATGGTAATTTTGTGGGAACTATTACGGAAGGCTGCCAAATCAAATGTTCAAATGTTTGTTAAGCTTAAGGGACTTAACTGCAGGGCCATCAGCCCCTAAACTTACAAACTACTTATGAACTACCTTACACTAAAGACGACACAAACATCCATGCCGGAGGGGGGATACGAACCCCCGACGGGGAGCGGCCTCACGCATCGCAGCATAGCGCCTCAATGCACTAGGCCACTCCGCCGCGGCTTTCGTCAGCCCTCGGAATTTCAACACAGTAACTTCTTCGCGTTACACATCAGTTCTTGCAGTCGTCTAGAGTTTGTTGAGCATGTAAGTAACGCTCTCACGCTCACCAAACAATCACGTGACTGATAGTACCGGTCTTCGGCGGTACTTTACTACCTATTCTATTACTCTAACCTGGTAAAGGGATCAGATTGGTCCGCAAAAATGAGAACGGGTCGGACACGTTTTCTGTGAAAACACTCACTCTCTTCGTGGCTGAAACACGTTTCATTCGCTCAGTCCTAGGATTTTTATCTGTCACTTTTCACCTCTGTCAATGTTGTTGATGTGAAAAAACTGAGTTGCACCGTGGTTCGGAATCCACGTCAATAGGTCATCCTATAGCTGCATGGATACGTCAGTTGAAAGGTCGGAAGAAGGCAACGGCATACCACCTCCTAACAGAACCATACCTAGTAAAGCACTGCGGTGCTCAAACCAATCCGGCTGGCCGCGGTGGCCGGGGGACTAAGGCGCTCCAGTCACGGTCTGCACGGCCACTACGGTCGGGGGTTGGATGCCCCCCTCGGGC
Organism: Locusta migratoria; assembly: GCA_026315105.1. Taxonomy (NCBI): domain Eukaryota; kingdom Metazoa; phylum Arthropoda; class Insecta; order Orthoptera; family Acrididae; genus Locusta; species Locusta migratoria. The sequence goes on along the minus strand of CM048755.1, from coordinate 72,697,285 downwards.
ATGGATATTTGTGCCGTGCTTAGGATTAGCTAGTTCATAAGTAGTTTGTAAGTTTAGGGACTGATGACCCCGTAGTTAAGTCCCATAGACTATACGAACCTTTCAAACCAATCCTCGGTTTGTTGACTGCTTTACATTTTATCTTTAACAATCTTTCATTGAATGCCAGTATGCCATTTTTCCCATAAATAGTTCCATTTGATGATTTCATCTTACGTGACATGAGATGGGTCGCGGTGGAGTAACTGAGGGGTCTAAAACACAGTCTGCACGGCCACTACGGACGGGGTTCGAATCCCCCTTCGGGCATGGATATATGGATATTTGAGCCGTCCTTAGTATTAGCTAGATCATAAGTAAAACTTCCTGGCAGATTAAAATTGTGTGTCGGAACCGGGACTCGAACCTGGGACCTTTGCCTTTCGCGGGCAAGCGCACTACCGACTGTGCTATCCCGACACGACTCACGATGCCGCCTCACAACTTTACTTCCGCCAGTACCTCGCCTCCTACTTTCCAAACTTCACAGAAGTTCTCTTGCAAACACGCAAGACTAGCACTCCTGGAAGAAAGGATATGGTGGAGAGATGGCTTAGCCACAGCCTAAGGGATGTTTCCAGAATGAAACTTTCACTCTGCAGCGGAGTGTGCGCTGATATGAAACTTCCTGGCAGATTAAAATTGGAAACATCCCTTAGGCTGTGGCTAAGCCATGTCTCCACCATTTCCTTTCTTCCAGGAGTGCTAGTCTTGCGTGTTTGCAAGAGAACTTCTGTGAAGTTTGGAAAGGAGGAGGCGAGGTACTGGCGGAAGTAAAGTTGTGAGGCGGCATCTCGAGTCGTGTCGGGATAGCACAGTCGGTAGTGCGCTTGCCCGCGAAAGGCAAAGGTCCCAGGTTCTAGTCCCGGTTCCGGTACACAATTTTAATCTGCCAGGAAGTTTCATATCAGCGCACACTCCGCTGCAGAGTGAAAGTTTCATTCTAGATCATAAGTAGTTTGTAAGTTTAGGGACTGATGACCCCGCAGTTAGGTCCCATAAGCTCTTCAAACATTTGATTTTCACTGTAAACCTGGATGCTGATGTAAGCAACGTATACTACTTGATCTGATACTAGTATCGGTTTTAAACTTCATTTCGTAGTAAGGTAAGCAGTTTCGATCTATTATAAGATCACCTTCAGACCGATTTGTGTCACGTCGATTCCGAGACTATGAGCAGTTTTTTGCGAACTTGACTGATATTTTCATATTGACTATTACTTAACTTCGGTTTTAGCCCAATATTCGTTTTAGCGAAAGAGAAAAGAACCTGAGGAACGACTGTAGTTAAAGCAGTAGTTTATATTCCTCGACAAATTTGGGGATACTGTAAGTCTTACGCCGGCTGCGGTGGCCGTGGGGTCTGAGGCGCTTCAGTCACGGTCTGCACGGCCACTACGGTCGGGGGTTCGAATCCCCCCTCGGGCATGGATATTTGTGCCGTCCTAGTTCGTAAGTAGTTCATAAGTAGTTTGTAAGTTTAGGGACTGATGACCCCTTAGTTAAGTCCCACAAGCTTAACAAACATTTGAACATTTGTAAGTCTTAATTTTCCTAATTCGAAAAATTAAAACATCTCTAGCGTTGCAGGGAGTTTGTGACACTTGCGGGGAGTGACACTTGCGGGGAAAGGGAATGTGTAGACACTTGCGGGGAGACCCGGACGCAACAGGTAGTGAACAGGGTGTTCCAGAAGTAGGGATACACCACCCCTACTCCACGCCCTCCAGCCGCTACCTGTGCCGTATTCAGGGAAAGGCCTTTTTCTTGAATCACACAGACTTCTTGAGGAGGAGAGTGATACGGATATCTGATTGTAAACCATTGCCTATTACCTTAGACCTTTTTGACTGTACTGGAGTTCCGCGTATTCCGTAATTTATATTTATACATTTAACAGGCAATGTAATTTATAACCAACTATTGACTGCCAATTTCGCTTCATTTTTCCTGGAAGTCTTGCAACTTGTTTCTCCCTGTTGGTTTATGCCAAGTTCGGAGTAAAAATGGTTCTATATGACGGTTCTAGTAAATAGAATTTATCTTTGGCATTTTTCAGTGTATGACATTCCCTTACACATTCCGTATTTCATACATTTCGTAGATGTATTTGTAATTCGAATATAGCCAAATCGTTTTGGGGTCTACGAATAAACGCTTCAAGTATGTAAAATACTCATTGACTTATTATTAACGTTTTTTAATTGAAGGTTTAAGGTTGTGTCTCCTATTAAAAAGCGTAGTAGCTATTTTTAAAGAGATGGAAGTTGCGTGATAGTGGGGTTAACTACATAGCGGTCAATTACATCAACGTATCTGTGCAGGATGCCTAATATATTTATTGCTTGCGCAGGTGTCTTGATATGCTTAGTGTTGTGAATAATATGCTTTTACAAGGTAGGACTATGGAAAGTCATCGTCTTGTAGTAGCAGAGAATGTCTTAATAACTCTCCAAACAATATCACTGTTAAAATACCTTTTTGTTTTCAGGAGGAACACTCAACGAATTAATATGTAATTAGATCAAGTTAGTATATTGCTCTTCAGCTTGAAAAGGGTTGTGCAATTTCACTGAATTTCGTGTTATGTTGACAGTGTGGAAACTGGACAACAGCAGTGCTAGACATCTTGGTGTGCCTGTACCCAGGAAAAGCCATTAGCCGCCACAAGGGCCCCAGGTTCCCCGCAAGTGTCACTCCCCACAAGTGTCACTCCCCGCAAGTTTTCCAACCCCCGCTGCAGGACATTCAGATGCATTCATTGGAGAAGCTGAAAGATTGTGCTGGAGGCGCACTGGAATCACGTTATGTCACTTCGGGGCAGCGGCCACCTCAACCAACCGGACTATCGAAATATGTTTCCGATCCTGCCCAAATTCTCAGCTTATTGCATATTACGACTGTAGTGATCCATTCCCATTACTTTCTCTTGCCCGCATCTTTGACTGTATTCCTGCAAACGACATGTCCGAAAGAAAAGACACCATATAAGTTCGTAGGCTTCCACGGCTAGTATCATTTTGAATAAAACAATAGGGAATATGACTGTTTTCTGGAATTGTTAATTATGACATATTTTGCTCCCAACACGCTTTTTTAGTTCGTGAATTATGAAATTCAAATAATGTGAAAGCCCGTTAAAACGCTACATTTGCGTCACGTGATGCATGTGACGTCAGAAACACGATGCTTCTACTGCTCTCATAAGATACACAAATAATGTTTAATTGTTTGTGCATTCACGTTCGCAGAATGACCTACAAATATTACGTAATTCCGCAATGTAGCGATACCTCTATGAAGACACCTAAAAATTGTTTTTGCGAGTTCCAAAAAATGAGCAGGTGCGTAAAATTTGGCTGACACTAGCTCGAAGAGCTCCAAATGTAATAGCGGCCACTTCACGTGTTTATTTCTGTGAGGATCATTTCGATGTAAGTAAACACTTAATATTATTCAGTTAGTTCACTGTTAAGTATCATCCTCTTCTACTGCAAAGATGTAACGTAGTGGTATTATGTGAAGGTTAATGAGCTGATGTTTACATTTGCGAAGTAAAATTTCATAATGTTACACGCCTACGATTTATGTGTAATTAAAGCCGTTTCCTAATATATTTGGTGAAAGAACAATATGAATATTGTTTTAGTCCACTATAAAGTATAACACTGAATATTTATTTCCAGTAAGTGCACATTTATCGCCAGTAAATCTTATTCAAACAACAGTTTTAATAATGGGTGCCGCAGTGGAGTAGCCGAGCGGTCTAAAGCGTCTCGCTGCGGAGCGCGCGGTTCCTCGCCGTGGAGGTTCGAGTCCTCCCTGGGGCATGGGGGTGTGTGTTTGTCCTTAGATTAGTTTACCTAGGTTTAAGTAGTTTGTATGCTACGTACTGATGACCACGCAGTTTGGACCAATAGATAATAATAATAATAATAATAATAATAATGGGTAATCGTTTTATACAACGACAACACCATTCTGTTTGTTTTACTACAACACACACTTTCTTAAAATACGTATATGGGAGATGTCTTTAATGCGCCATTTCATTTACCTTTTAAACTTTAGTAATATGCAAGTATAAATGCGATTAGAAGTGTTACCAAAAAATGCGTTGTAATTGCATGTTATACCATGCTACCAGTATTGAAGTAGTTGAAAATGAAATTACTCCCTTAACTGTGTGCTTTGCTGGGTTAAATTTTACCATCTAACCTGGCGGCCTCCTGTGACAATGTTGGCAACAGATACTGAATAACGAGAATCATGTGACGTAGCTATTAGGAAATCGCAAATGTTTTGTCATGAAACCTTGCCTTCACGAGGGCAATTACTTTTACTGACCGGACCAGGGTACATACAAGACCATGCCAACAATAGATCAGGAACAGCATTATTTATTTATTTCATGGTATGTACGATACACTAATAGAGTTATTCTATGTGTTCCGATTATCTTGGCAAAGCTTTTCTATCGTGTTGTTGATGTTGCCAACATAATCACTCTAGGCCGCCTGGATAGAAGGTAAAATTTTACCCTTTGCGGCATAATATGGTGACTTCAGAGTAAGTCTACATCTACATATATACTCTGCAAATCACATTTAAGTGCCTGGCAGAAGATTCATTAACCACTTTCATAACTTTTCTCTACCGTTCCATTCTCTAATAGCGTGCGGGAAGAAAGAACACCTAAATCGTTCCGTTTTCGATCTGATTTCTCTTATTTTAATGGGATGGTCAAGTCTCCTTAAGTAGGTGGGTGCTAGCAACATATTTTCACGTTCAGAAGTAAAAGTCGGAGATTGAGACTTCGCAAACAGATCGCGCCGTAATGAATAACGTCTTTCTTTTAATGATTTCCACCCCAATTCGTGCAACATTTCCGTGACGCTCCCCCCACCCCCCCCCTCCCCCGGTAACGTGATAAAACAAAACGAGCTGCCCTTCTCTGAACCTTCTCAGTATCTTCCGTCAGTCCCACCTGGTGAGGGTCCCACAAGGGGCAACAGTACTCCAAGAGAGGACGCACAAGTGTGATGTAGGCAGTCTCTTTGGTGGAGCTGGTGCATCTTCGAAGCGTTCTGCCAATGAAACGTAACCTTTGGTTCGCCTTCTCCACAATATTTTCTATGTGTTCTCTCCAGTCTAAGTTGTTCGTAATTGTACCTCCTAGGTATTTGGTAGAATTAACGACCTTAAGGTTTGACTGATTTATCGCGTAATTGAAGTTCAGCGGATTTCGTTTAGTGGTCAAGTGTATTACTTCACACTTTTCTTTATTTAGTGTCAACTGCCAATTTTCGCATCATGTAGAAAATTTGTCTAAATCTCTTTGCAGTTGCTTTTGATCCTCTGTTGACTTCACTAACCGATAAACGACAGCATCATCCGCGAACCGTCTAAGGGAGCTATTCAGATTGTCTCCTAAATCGTTTATAAACACAAGGAAGAGTAGGGGACCTATAACGCTTCCCTGTGGAACGCCAGATATGACTTCTGTTTTACTCGATGACTTACCGTCAATTACAACGAACTGTGTTCTTTCTGATAGGAAATCGTGAATCCAACCGCACAATTGGGGAGATATTCCACAAGCACGCAATTTCATTTGAAGCCCCTTGTGGGGTACAGTGTCAAAAGCCTACCGGAAATTCAGGAATATGGAATCGATTTGAGATCCCTTGTCGATGGCACTTAACACTTCATGTGAATAAAGGACAAGCTGTGTTTCGCAAGAGCGATACTTTCTGAATCCGTGTTGAATATTAGTTAATAGATCGTTCTCTTTGAGGTAGTTCATAATATTCGAACAAAGTATATGCTGACACCAACAAGTAGGGTGCTTTTTCCAATGGCATAAAATATCTCTAGCAATAATTAGCTTTAAAATGTAGGTATGCGTTAGTTACGATGCAGTTTTCACGTTTATTATTTCTGGCACGTAAAAATTTGGATTGTTTTTGAAGAATGAATATACCTTAAATGCATCAACTTTGAGATTTCCGCTGTCAGCCTTCACATAATTCTTTTCCATTGTGGCATAAAGGCTGTAAACGCCTTTACATAACGTAAAAACTAAACTTCACGCCGAGAAATGAAGGAAACGCTAACAGCGAGTGAGATCCGTCTTCTAGTTGCCGCGTCTTAATGGTCGATCACGCGATCTAATCGTGAGATTTACTGATTTTTAAGCTTTAATTACTTAAAAATAACAGATGTTTCGTAAGAATAAGGAGCGAAAATGCTATCTGAATGTTATAATCTTTCAGAATAACAACAATTCGAACCATATTTTTAACACAGGAAAATACCCTAAGGCTGCGTCATTCTTTAAACACTTTGCAGTGGAATTGCCGACGTTTCGACCACTGTGCAGTGGTCCTCTTGGATTCTGCCGAATATATACCCCTATATACTGTGAATTTCCCGTCATCTGATACCGACGTCATACATCTAAGATGGTGATTGGTTGGCAGAAGTGTATCAGTATGCTCTCACGTTTGCTAGTGATTGGTAGACTAATCTTGTATCTGATTGGAAGGCAACAGCCAATCAGCAACTAGAACCGAACCATATTTCTGGATTTCCGGAAGGCTCTTGATACTGTACCCCACAAGCGGCTTCTAATGAAATTGCATGCTTATGGAATATCTTCTCAATTGTGCGATTGGATTCACGATTTCCTATCAGAAAGGACACAGTTCGTTGTAATTGACGGTAAGTCATCGAGTAAAACAGAAGTGATATCTGGCGTTGCACAGGGAAGCGTTATAGGTCCCCTACTCTTCCTCGTATTTATAAACGATTTAGGAGACAATCTGAATAGCTCCCTTAGACTGTTCGCGGATGATGCTGTTGTTTATCGGTTAGTGAAGTCAACAGAGGATCAAAATCAACTGCAAAGCGATTTAGACAAAATTTCTACTTGGTGCCAAAATTGGCAATTGACACTAAATAAAGAAAAGTGTGAAGTAATACACATGACCACTAAAAGAAATCCGCTGAACTTCAATTACGCGATAAATCAGTCAAACCTTAAGGTCGTAAATTCTACCAAATACCTAGGAGTTACAATTACGAACAACTCTGGCTGGAGAGAACACATAGAACATATTGTGGGGAAGGCGAACCAAAGCTTACGTTTCATTGGCAGAACACTACAAAGATGCACCAGCTCCACCAAAGAGACTGCCTACATCACACTTGTGCGTCCTCTCCTGGAGTACTGTTGCCCCTTGTGGGACCCTCACCAGGTGGGATTGATGTAAGATATTGAGAAGATTCAGAGAAGGGCAGCTCGTTTTGTTTTATCACGTTACGGGTGGGAAAGCGTCACGGAAATGTTGCACGAATTGGGGTGGAAATCAGTAAAAGAAAGACGTTATTCATTACGGCGTGATCTGTTTGCGAAGTTTCACTCACCGACTTTTACTTCTGAATGTGAAAATATTTTGCTAGCACCCACCTACTTAGGGAGACATGACCATCCCAATAAAATAAGAGAAATCAGATCGAAAACGGAACGATTTAGGTGTTCTTTCTTCCCGCGCGCTATTAGAGAATGGAACGGTAGAGAAAAGTTATGAAAGTGGTTAATGAACCCTCTGCCAGGCACTTAAATGTGATTTGCAGAGTATCTATGTAGATGTAGATCTATGTAGATGTAGAACCCAGGGGATGGTGTTTCCTTCTGCGAACGCTAATGTTATGAGTTCGTGCTGTCAGCGGGAGTCCCATCAGCATTCTTGTTTCGGAACATGAACGTTACATATGATAGGGACAAGCTAACTAGTCAGCTGTGGCAGAACATGCGGCTGTACTATTAACTTTCGAGAACTTCGCGTGCTTTCTACATCTACATACATACTTCGCAATCCACCGTAAGGTGCGTGGCGGAGGGTACACTGTACCACTACTAGGCATTTCGTTTCCTATTCCACTCCCAAATAGAACGAGGAAAAAAAGAATGCTGATATGCCTCCGTACGAGCCCTAATTTCTCTCATTTCGTCTTTGTGACCACCACGCGAAATGTAAGTAGGCGGCAGCAAGATCGTACTACACTCAGCTTCAAATTCCGGCCCTCTAAATTTACTCAGCAGAAATTCACGAAAAGAACGTCGTCTTTCCTCCAGTGATCCCCAATTGAGTTGCCGGAGCATTTCCGTGACACTCGCGCATATTGTCGAACCTACCAGTAACAAATCTAGCTGCTCGCCTCTGAACTGCCTCTATGTCTTCTTTTAAACTGATCTGCTGCGGGTTCCAAACACTTGAGCAATACTCAAGACGTGGTCGTACAAGCGTTTTATACGCGGTCTCCTTTACAGGTGAAGTACATCTTCCCAAAATTCTCCCAATAAACCCAAGTCGGCTGTCCGCCTTACTCACAACTGTCCTTACATGTTTGTTCCATTTCATATCGCTCTGCAACGTTACGCCTAGATATTTGAACGACGCGACAGCATCAAGAAGCTCACTACTAATACTGTATTCGAACATTATGGGATTGTTTTTCCTACTCATACGCATCACCTTACATTTTTCTACATTGAGAGCTAGCTGCCATTCTTCGCACCAACTAGAAATTTTGTATAAGTCATCCTGTATGCAATTACAGTCAGTTAAAGACGACACTCTCCCATACACCACAGCATCATCAGCAAACAGCCGCAAATTACAACTTACTCTGTTCATCAGATCATTTATATAGATAGAAAATAATAGCGGTCCTATCACACTCCCCTGGGACACGCCTGACGATACACTCGTCTCTGATGAACACTCGCCGTCGGGAACAACGTACTGCGTTCTATTACTTAGGAAGTCTTCCAGCCAGTCACAAATCTGTGAACCTCTTCCATAAGCTCGTATCTTCGTTAGCAGTCTGCAGTGTGGCACCGCGTCGAACGTCTCTTTGAAGTCGAGAAAAACACAATCCGCCTTTTGCCCTTCATCCATGGCTCGCAAGATGTCACGTGAGAAAGGGCAAGCTGAGTTTCACATGAACGATGTTTCCTAAACCCGTGCTGATTCATAGAAAGAAGTTTTTCCGTTTCAAGAAAATTTACTATATTCGAACTGAGAATATGCTCCAAACTCCTACATGAAACTGATGTCAACGATATTGGCCTGTAATTGTGTGGGTCCGTTCTCTATCCTTTCTTATACACGGGAGTCACCTGCGATTTTTTCCAATCACTAGGAACTTTGCGCTGAATGAAAGATTCGCGATAAATGCAAGAACAGTCTTTGTAAAACCGAACTGGTATTCCATGCTGACCAGCAGACTTTTTCGTATTTAGCTCTCTCATCTGCTTCTCTACACCGGAAATACCTATTACTATGTCCTCCATTTCGGAATTAGTACGCTGATCAAATGATGGTACACTTGTGCGGTCCTCCTGCGTGAGAGATTTCTTGAAGGTTAAATTTAGAACTTCGGCTTTTCGTTTGCTTTCTTCTATTACTGCCCCAGAATGATCAACGAGTGACCTGGATTGTGGGCTTTGACCCAATTATCGATTTTACATAGGACCATAATTTTTTAGGGTTCTCGGAAAGATCTTTTGGTAAAATATGCCTGTGGTAATTACTGTATGCTTCGCGCAACGATCTTTTCATAGATGCACGAATCTTTCCCGGGAACTGTGGATGCAACAACGCAAAATTAGAGATATACAAGTGGCGTCTGTTCCGAAAGAACAGACGTCACTTCTGATCCTGCAGTTGTTATTATTTAATATTCATAGAATATATGGCATCAACTGCTATTGGGCAAAGCTGAAAATGTGTGCCCAGCCGGGATTCGAACCCGGGTCTCCTGCTTTCTAGGCAGTTGCGCTGACCCCTACACCACTTTTTTTTTTTTTTTTTTTTTTTTTTTTTTTTCTTTATTTATTTATTTAATTTTTTTTAATTCTTTATGTATATATATATATATATATATATATATTGTAATATATGACAAGAGGTGCGCCGTAGTGATGCCGCCGGCATACTTAAAATCGTCCAAACGTGTCTTCTCGTTGATTATTATGTTCCGTTGTGGGTTCTGTTCAGTTCAGGTTGGTTGCGTTAAGATTTATCTTCTCATCGCTTGGACGTTCCAGCTGCGAGGCGGGTCGTGAAAGGCACTCCGTAAAAAGTTGGAAAAATATTTCTGGTACTTTGGGTTACGGGTTAGGACGCAGTGTCGTTCATTAAGAAAGTTCCAGTATCCAAGTACTGATTTCTCGCCAGGATCAAAGAGGTATCGGATCGTGTAGCCACGAATCCAATTTACCGAGTGTGTTTTGGTGGTGGGGTAGAAAGTCTCCTCCGGAAATAGGAGCATGTTGATGTCGATCTGGGCGGGTGTTTGGCGAGTAAGGAACGCCAAAATTCGCCGAGCGAGCGTCCAGACATCGTTCGCCTGACCACAGTGGAACCTGTGGCCGTCTGTGTCGTCCACTCCGCAGTGAATGCAGAGGGGCGAATCGGCGAGATGGATCCGATGCAGGCGATGTCGGTTTACTTGTTTTCCGTTCACAGTGAGATACCAGGTTGACTGGACGTCTGATTCGAGAAAACGTTCGTAAATAGCTTTCCATATATGCCGCCATACATACTGTGGATGCTTAATTTCGATCGGGTTGGATGGTCGACACTGTTGTAGCAGATCATATACTGTTTTAGTCTGAGACAAACGAGCAGGTGGTAAAGATTTGTATACATAACTAAGGTCCAAGAAGAATCGTCGGATATGATGGAAGGCAACTGGAATGGCTGCAATCGTCACTGGGGCTACCAAAGAGTCCGGGGCAAAGGCATTGAATAGTATACCGGTGAGACTCTGTGGGCAACGTCGCCAGATTTTTAATTGAGAGCTGACGTAGAGCGCCGTGACTCTGGTCGGCACATGTGTTAGTCCCACCCCACCACGTTCCCGCGGGAGTGCAAGGGCGTCGTATTGCACTTTAAATATCAATCCGGAGCTGACGTAGGAGCCTAACGCAGCCAATATACGCCGTGCCAGGAGAGTTGGGATCGGTAGCACTTGAGCAACATGGGGTATGCGAGAGGCATGATAGACGTTCACATATTGTGTACGTTGAACTATGTCGAGGGATCGTAGCCGGTGATCTGCCAGACTTCCCCTGATTCTCTGAAGCAATCGCCGACCGTTGATCGCTGCTGAGCGGCGGAGATCGGCTGAAAAATCTATGCCAAGACATCTAACGGTTGTGGCTACACTTAGAGGAGCGATGCTTCTCTCTGGTAGGCCCTCGCCGATGAGCAAGACCTTGGATTTTGAGACGTTGAGCAAGCTGCCTGATGCCTCGCCATAAGTGGCCACCCACGTCAGGGCTGCCCGTACGTCGTTCTCAGTGCGTAGGTAAAGGACGATGTCATCGGCGTAAGCTGTACAACAGAATCGGTTCCCATGTAAACTCATACCTTCCAAACGTTGGCGTAGTCCCTGGAGCAATGGTTCTAAAGCAAAGGCGTATAATATAGTTGAAAGTGGGCAGCCTTGTCGGACGGATCGTGTTATAACCACGGGTGGGGTGAGGCGACCGTTGAACATGATTTTGGAGGTCGCGCCAGTCAGAAGGCGCATAACTACTGCAATAATGTCGCCAGGGAAACCCATGTGCTGGAGAACTGTCTGTAAGTAGGAGTGATCAACACGGTCGAAGGCCTGGCTAAAGTCAAGTGAAGCCAGGGCACCAGGAAGTCGTTGATATCGGGCAAGTGCTATCATGTCTCGATAGCGGCAAAGAGCCGTATGGATATTGTTGTCTCCTCCTAAGGACGTCTGGTCGCAGGATGTGACGTACCGTGCAACTTTCTTGAGTCGTGAGGCCAACAACCGTGTAAATATTTTCATATCGCTGTTAAGCAGAGTTATAGGCCGATAATCTTGTATTCTGGATGACCCGTTCGGTTTGTGTACAGGAATAATTATGCCTTCAAGGAAGGTTTTAGGGACATCAGTCGCTGGGGACATTAGTTCTTGAGCGATCGTCGTCCATGTAGGTGCTAACAAATAGTCAAAACTTTTATAAAATTCAACGGGAATACCGTCGGGCCCAGGAGACCTATTGTTATGCCCCATTTTAATTGCTTCTAGTACTTCATCGGTGGTCACGCCTTCCTGGAGTTCACGTGCCACCTCCACTGGGAGAGTACTTGGAATAAGTTGTGCGACTTCTGAAATCAGTTCTGGCGAATGCGGAACAGCTTCATATAGTCTTGTGAAATGGGCATGAAACGCCTGACCGATGGAGTATTGGGTATCGTGCCGGTGACCTTCCGCGTCAATCAGGGCGTGTATCAGAGCCCGGCGTCGTTTTTGTCTTTCCTGGATGAGATGGTACATCGACGGATGTTCTTCACCTATTCTATCATTTGTACGAGATCGGATGACAGTCCCTTCCAGGTGGCGGCGCATTATCAAAGAGATTTGGGCCTTTGTACGGTGAACCATCGTCTGCCTGGCTGGCGAGAAAGGCATCGTCACACATTCTCGAAGAATGGAATAATAAAAATTCAAAGTGTTGTTTCGCCATGTCTTGATGTCCCGGCCGTAATTCATCAGCGACTTGCGCAGCGTTGGCTTTGCACAGGAGAGCCACCAAGATAGAGTGGAGTTATAGGCATTACGACGGCGTAAACACTGTGCCCACGCACTTTCGATGATATGTCGACAGTCTGGAGCGGTCAGGTGAGACACGTTTAGTTTCCACAGGCCACGACTATGCCACACACGCTGTCGGACGAGACTAACGTCGCAGATATATGCCTCATGATCTGAAAAGGCTAAGGGCCAGACTTCCGCGTGACGGGTTCCACCTGCGAGAGAGCGGGTGAGGTATATGCGATCCAGGCGGCTCGAGGAATGGGCGGTGTAAAACGTAAAGCCAGGGCGAGTTCCGTAGAGCTTTGTCCAGGTGTCAACGAGTTGTAGTCTGTCGATGACCACGGAGAGAGCCGCACAGGGTGAATGTTGTGGCAGTTGGTCGGTGGGCCCTTGTGTCGAGTTGAAATCCCCGCCAAATACCAAGTCATCCTGTGGACCCATAAATAGCGGCGTGATATCCTCGGCGAAGAATGTATTGCGGTCTCGACGGTGGCTGGAGCCGGATGGTGCATAGATGTTAATGATACGCACTCCAAATACAGTAAGAGCCATTCCCCAAGCAGTGTGGAGGTAAACGACGTCGTCTGCTGGAATGCCATCGCGTAGGAGGATGGCGACGTCGCTGCCGGTGTCGGACGCGTGTGAAACATAGCCAGTGTAACCAGTAGGGATGAGAAAATCAGCGACAAACACCTCCTGTAGGAGCGCAATATCAACATCACTTGAGTAGATGGTGTCTCGAAACATCGCCAGTTTGTGTGGGGCGCGAATGGTGGCCATATTCATCGTGGCGATACGATATTGCTGCGGATGGACACTTGCAAGGTTTACAGAAGGCGTTGCAGCGGCTCCCGAAAGTCGCTGACTTGCCGTGTCTCCCACAGTTGCCGCAATTCTTAGTTGGGTACCAAATCTGGTGCCTCCATGGGATGCACCTGCTCGGCCACGTTAGCTGTCTGATCCGCTCCTTCGCCAACATCGTCGGCCCATGATGTGGATGTCGATGATGTGTGCTGGCGTTGGTCTGTAACGGACGAGGCGCATGCTCCAAGCGGTGCTGTGAGGGTAAGGTCGTTCTTAGGTGCTGACATCAAGGATGGTATGTCCTGATTTGAGGTATGGTGCGTCACCGTAGGACTGTCCAGTGTGGCAGTATCATCCTGCTGCTGGTCGGAAAATGGTACGTCACTGTCAGACATTCGTTCGGTATCCGAAAAGGTCGTCTGATGGAGGCCGTCAGCGGAGGGTGTTCGACGGCGTTTCTTACGCCTCCGAGGTGACCGCTGTTTTCGGATGTGTTGTTCTGAATCAGAATTTGGTTGTTCCTCTTCTATCGCCGCACCCGTCTGTACGAAAGCGGACGTCGGCACCACACTTAGGTCGATGTCCATGATACCAGCAGAGTCATTCGGAGTTGCCTCTATTGTTGCCGGTTCTGGTGAGGGCGCTGGAGGCGGTGCTGTGCTTGTGTCGTCAGTATTTTCTTCTGCGTTGGGTACAGGCAACGTAGGTTTAGGCGTAGCCTGGAGTTGTATTACGTGGTTCTGTGCAACTGCAGCGTAGGTGACGGGTAGGGACGTGACCGTTGTTGCTGAGGCCACCTCACCTAGTGGTGTCTGTACCAAACGTCGGCGCATACATTCGGACCGGACATGGCCTTCCTCGCCACATCCTGAACATGTTCGTGGCTGGCCATCGTACATAACGATGGCCCGCACACCACCAATCATCAGGTACGACGGAACGTGTTTCTTCAGCTCAATCTGTATCTGACGCACACCATTTAATACCTGGTAGGTCGTAAATGTTTGCCACTTTTCTGCGAGGTGACCAACGACGTTACCATACGGTTGGAAGGCTGCAATGACCGTTTCTTGAGGTACTTCAAACGGGAGCTCAAACACCCGTAGAGTACGTAATCCGAATCCTACATGATCGACCGTTACGGCACCGATGTGTCCATCAGAGTGCTTGAACTTCAGTCCGGTGTTATGTCGTTGGACAACTTCAGTGCATAGCGCTTCTGTCGTCATCTTGATATAGACGATGCTTCCCGTGATTGAAAAGTGTATTCCGATCACGTCTTGTGGGTTCAAACGAAGATCTTCTCGTATGAACTGTTCGATTTCAAAAGCTCTTGGTCGTGGATGTTCAGCCTGAAACGTTACTTTGATCGTCGCACGGCGGTAAGCGTGCGCCATGAGGTTCGTGAATGCGGGACTCAATACACACAAATACCGCGACGCGGAAGTAAACAAACCCCGGAGCGGAGCGTTAAGCGGCGCGCGGCGCAGGTGCGCACGCTAGCACGGCCCAAGGCCAACTGACACTGGGGACACAGTGATCACCGCACCTGCAAGGACTACCTAGGCACGTCTCCCGTCAGATACAAATTCCCAGCTTCGCCCTGCCCACAGTACTCAAACTCGTAGTTATGACTAATTGCCGTAAGAGTAAGGGCTGGGGACGTGTGGGCAAGTTTGAAGCCCTTACTCTTACGGGAATTAGTTTCATAACTACGAGTTTGAGTACTGTGGGCAGGGCGAAGCTAGGAATTTGTATCTGACGGGAGGCGTGCCTACGTAGTCCTTGCAGGTGCGGTGATCACTGTGTCCCCAGTGGTGTAGGGGTCAGCGCAACTGCCTAGAAAGCAGGAGACCCGGGTTCGAATCCCGGATAGGTACACATTTTCAGCTTTGCCCAATAGCAGTTGATGCCATATATTCTATGAATATTACAAAATTAGAGAAGCCATCGAAATAATTAAACGACGTAATAACATAACTGTCGGCCGCGGTGGCCGAGGGGATTGAGGCGCTCCAGTCACGGTCTGCACGGCCACTACGGTCGGAGGTTCGAATCCCCCCTCGGGCATGGATATTTGTGCCGTCCTTAGTTGTAAGTAGTTCATAAGTAGTTTTTAAGTTTAGGGACTGATGACCCCTTAGTTAAGTCTCATAGACTCTACAAACATTTGAATAACATGACTAGGGAAGATGGCTACAGGTTACCTTCGACGTGGCTGCCAGCAATCCCTGCCCAGCGGACCGCGTGTGTGCGCCTGCCAGCGCCTCCACTTGAGCCAGGGTCTGCAGTATAAACAGCGGCCACAGTAGAACTGACGCGCGGCCTCAACGTTTGCAGCAGGAAATACCATCCCTGAGTGCTAGTTGCTGATTGGCTGTTGCCTTCCAATCAGATACCAGATTAGCCTACCAATCACTTACCAGGGTAGCAAGCTTAAGAGACTACTTGATACGCTACTGCCAACCAATCACCATCTTAAATGTATGACGACTGTATCAGGTAACCGCCAGCCGCAGTGGCCGAGCGGTCTGCGGCGTGAAAGTCACAGTCTGCACGACCGCTGCGGTCGGGGGTCGAATCCCCCCTCGGGCATGGATGTTTGTGCCGTCTTTAGTATAAGCTTGTTCATAAGTAGTCTGTACGTTTAGGGACTGATGACCACGTAGTTAAGTCCCATAAGTTCTACAAATATTTGAAATTTTGTTTGTATCAGGTAACCAAACAATTCACATTATATAGGGGCATACATTCAGCAACATCCAACAGTTAACTGCCCTGAAGAGGACTAATGCACAGTGATCGAAATCGTCGGTAATTCCTTTTCCCAATGGCCATCATAGTTGTATTCAAAACAGACACCATATCTATATTATGACAATTCCTATGTGGATGCGCAAATACGCACGACCCAATGCGGGTATGCAGTTCAGGCTGCAAGCGAGAGGAAGCACTACAGCCGCAGTATGCTATCAGTTGACAGTTTGGGCAGGAAGGACAGCGTGCATGGATAGCCTGAAGTGGCTGACGGAACGCATTCGGTGAGAAGGTTCCCCGTCTTCTGGAAAAGGCCAAAAACGCATCGTCTAGCGCAACACAAACTCGAACCCGTGTACGCAAAGAACCGATCTCCCACGAAGAGGAAAGGTTAACAGACCTCAGCACCGAAGCGGAAAATCCGGCTTCGAATCCCGGTCTTGCGCCAATTTTCAGCTTCCCCACTCAATGTATTTAGTGAACAATAACATTAGAGAGACTGGAATATTTCAGTCGATCGTGACACTGGAGATCACACCAGTATCGATTATCGTCGCAGTCACGGTCTCGGGAACACCGACCGCCGACAACAACAATTCCTGGATTCCCTTCAGAGGCCGCGCACGCACCAACACTATCACGTGTGTCTACTCTGATTGACCCAACCATTCTTAAACAAATGTTCAAATGTTTGTATAGCTTATGGGACTTAACTACGGGGTCATCAGTCCCTAAACTTACAAACTACTTATGAACTAGCTAATTCTAAAGACGGCACAAATATCCATGCCCGAGGGGGGATTCGAACCCCCGACCGTAGTGGCCGTGCAGAACGTGACTGGCGCGCCGCAGACCGCTCGGCCACTGCGGCAGGCGATTCTTAAACAGATGGCACGTATGGACAGTGAGAGATCCCATCGCTTCAGGACGGAGTGCATCGCTTACATTAGATTATATTAGATTAGCTGTTCATTCCATTGATCCGTATTGAAAAGTTCTTCGTGGATATGAAACAGGGCAATTATTATTATTTTACTGGCTAAAATAATAATACTAATTGCATGCATAATTACAATATATATTTGTGAGTGGTGTAGGAGTTGTCCACTGCCGACCGCATTGGCCGAGGTGACTGAGGCGCTTCAGTCACGGTCTGCACGGCCACTACGGTCGGAGGTTCGAATCCCCCCTCGGGCATGGATATTTGTGCCGTCCTTAGTCTTAGCTAGTTCATAAGTAGTTTGTAAGTTTAGGGACTGATGACCCCGTAGTTAAGTCCCATAAGCTCTAGAAACAATTGAACATTTGAGTTGGTCACTATTCTTCCAGGTTTCTCTTATACTGATATTTATTTGAAGCTTAATTTTATTTTATTGCTGGCAAATTACTGACAATTTGTGTTCCTGAGTAGTGGGCTCACCTGTAGACGGGGATACCGCCCATCAGCTTTGACCCGTGACGACATCGCAGCCCGGTAGTTTTGAGGTGCGTGCGTGTTTGTAGAAGGCGTGAGTGATTATGTGGTGGTTGAGTTAAAGACGATAGTTTGTTTACAAACAAAACAGATTAATATTTGGTGTTTAAAAAGGGATCTGTAGCTTCTCTCTGGTGGTTAGGTGTAGGTTAACAGATAGTTTTCTTTGTATGTATGCGCCGAAGGCGCGAATTTTTGGACTAAAACCTGTGATCGATGGTACATTCTGTTATCTATAATAACTACAGATTATTTGTATCTACAATACAGATGTATTAAGATATCCAGTATACTGATTTTCCTACATCTTGATGACGTCATGGGTCAAAGCAGACTAGTGGTATCCCAGTCTACAGTTATGCCGAATAGTCAACCTCTTTTTGAACTAAAGAAAGTGCTTTTTACTCGTTGCGTATATCGTTTTTGTTCCTATAATGTAATATGAAGTGAGCTGTTTGTTGGAGAATGGGATATCTTATTTACGATAAATCTCACTAATGAATAAATATACTGAGAGGCAATAGTTAGTATTTGCAGTTCAAAGCCATCTACATGATGTCCGTGAATTTACTCCACGAATAATAGGTATTATACGTATTTAGACGGTGAAAACTTTTCTTTGACTTGAAGAGTTACGGCAAAATATTGTACCACTTGACATTACATAAAGTAAGCAAAGTATGCAAGCTCTTTTATTTTTATGTTTACTGCATCTACTACACTAGAATTGCAATTACTGATTTACTCAACGCGATTCTGCAGATCTGTGGTGTACTCCTCCCAGCTGAATTTATTTTCAAGTGTAATCCAATGAAAATAATCTCAAGCTCTTCTATCTGCTCTTCTTCATACTTTATCCATATGCTGTAAGGAAACCTTTTACATGTTCTAAAGTGCATGTAGTGTGATTTTCAAAATTGAATGTCAATGAGTTGGCTTCAAACCATTTATTAGTCTCCATGAAAATATCATGAGCGGGCCTTTCTAGAACTATGCTCGACATGCTTGAGAGGGGTGTATCCCCGATATCTTAATTTCAGTTCACTTTCACGTTATGTATATTATGTTTCCTGTTAGCCTCTTTGACTTACATCTAAATATTAGACACTTTGATTTCGATTCCACCTGCATTTCATGTATACTACGTTTCTTGTTAACCTCTTTGTCATATATCTGTGGATACCTAAGAGTATATTATTGTCTCAGTCTGTCAGTAGCATTCGCCAGTTAGTCTTGTGCGGGAGTTAGTGTTGTGTAGTTATTAGTCTGTATTTAATCTATGGAAATGTTTGGAACCTACAATCTGTGTAAATTTACATCAAACTGAAGAGTTTTATTACAACGCAGTGTATGTGAGATTTGACATGGAGTAAGGTAAATATAACTATATAAACGTAGATACTTTGTTAGTCATTCATCCTTATTCTCGAGATCTACATCTACATCTACTTGGGATACTCTGCAAATCACGTTTAAGTGCTTGGCAGAGGGTTTATTTATACTATTTATCTCCCAAGCCATTCTCGGATAGCGCGCGGGAAGAATGAACACCTGAATCTCTCCGTTCAGGCTCTGATTTCTCGTATTTTATTCTGATGATCATTTCTACCTATGTAAGTGGGAGTCAACAATATATTTTCGCATTCGGAGGAGAATGTTAGCGATTGGAGTTTCGCAAGTAGCCCACGCCGCAGCGATAAGCGCCGTAGTTGTAATGATTCCCATTCCAGATTCTGTATCATTTCCGTAACGCTGTCTCCCCTGTATCGTGACAATACGAAATGAGCTGCCCTTCTTTGGACTCTTTCGATGTCCTCCGTCAAACTCACCTGATAAGGATCCCACACTGGGCTGCAATACTCCAAAAATGGACGTACAAGCGTAATGTACGCAATTTCTTTTGTAGTTCTGTTGCATGTTTTAAGGATTTCTTTTCGTACTCATGTGGACGACTTCAAACTTCTCATTATTTAGAGTCAATTGCCAATTTGTACACCATACTGATATCTTATTCAGGTCGTTCTGCAGTTGGTTTTGATCTTCAGATGATTTTACTAGACGGTAAATGACGGCGTCATCTGCAAACAACCTAAGAGAGCTACTTAGATTTTCCCCTAAATCGTTTCTGTAAATAAGGAACAACAGAGGACCAATAACACTACCCTGTGGAACGCCAGAGAACACCTCTGTTTTAGTCGATGCCTTACCATCAATTACTACGAACTGTGTCCTCTCTGACAAGAAATCCCCTATCCAATCGCAAATTTGGGGCGATATACCATAACCACGCAATTTGATTAAAAGCCGTTTGTGAGGTACGGTGTCAATAGCTTTCTGGAAATCAAGAAATACGGAATCGATTTGCGAACCCTTGTCGATAGCACCCATCACTTCGTGTGAATAAAGAGCTAGTTGTGTTTCTCATGAACGATATTTTCTAAATCCGTGTTGACCTTGGGTCAATAGATCGTTCTGTTCGAGATAATTCATAGTACTTGAATACAGGATATGTTCCAAAACCCTGCTGCAAATTGACGTCAATGAAATAGGCCTGTAGTTTAGTGGATTACTCCTACTGCCTTTCTTGAATATAGGTGTGACCTGTGCAACTTTCCAATCTTTTGGTACAGATCCTTCTTTGAGAGAGCGGTTGTATATGTCTGTTAAGTATGGGGCTATCGCTTCAGCAGATAGAAATCTAATGGGTATACAACCCGGACCAGAAGACTTGTTCTTGTTAAGTGATTTTAGGTGCTGCACTACTCCGAGGATATCTACTTCTACGTTACTCATTACGGCATCTGTTCGTAATTCGAAATCTGGAATATTGGTTTCGTCTTCTTTGGTGAATGAGTTTCTAAAAGCTATGTTTAGTAACTCTGCTTTAGTAGCGCTGTCATCGGCAGGATCGCCATTACTATCACGTAGTAAGGGTATTGTTTGTGTTTTGCCCCTAGTATATTTAACATATGACCAAAATCTCTTTGGGTTTTCAGTCAAATTTCGAGAAAGAGTTTCTTTGTGATAAGTATTGTAGGCATCTCGCATTGAAATCCTCGCTAAATTCCGAGCTTCTGAGTACGATCGTCAATCCTGGTGATTTTGTGTTCGTTTAAATTTAGTATGCCTTTTCCTTTGCTTTTACAACAGTGCCCTGACCTGTTTTGTGCACCAAGGGGGATCGCCTCCTTCTTTTATTAATTTATTTGGTATAAAACTGTCAATTGCTGTCGATACCACTTCTCTGAATTTGAGCCACATCTGGCCTACACCTACGTTTAGTGTTAGAAACGAGTGGAAGCTGTCTTTCAAGAAGCAATGTATTTTGTTTCTATCTGCTTTCCTGAACAAATATACTTTTCATTTATTTTTGGTAACTTTGAGACTTTCGATGTTCAATTTCGCTACGACAGCTCTGTGTTCACTAATACCTGTATCCGTTTTGATGCTCGTTATGAGCTCAGGATTATTTGTTGCTAAGAGATCGAGTGTGTTTTCACATCCATTTACAATTATAGTTGACTCATGAACTAATTGTTCTAAGTAATTCTCAGAGAATGCGTTGAGTACAATTTCGCACGATGTTTTATGCGTACCTCCTGATTTGAAAATTTAATTTCGCCAACAGATCGAGGGTAAATTAAAATTACCGCCTACTATTATCGTGTGAGTCGGGTACGTGTTTTTCTTTGAACCTTTCTGCTATTGTATCGTCAGAGTCGGGGGGCCGGTAAAAGGAACCAATTATTAACTTCTTACTATTTTTGGGTACAACCTCTACCCATAATAGCTCGCAGGAACTATCAACTTCAACTTCGCTACACGAAATACTACTTTTGACGGCGACAAACACACCTCCACTGTTTTGTTTAATCTATCATTTATGAACACCATTAGATCTTTTGCAAATACTTCTTCTGAACTTATTTCCGGCTTGAGCCAACTACCACTGCCTATAATGATGTGCTTTCTATTAACGCTTGGAGTTCTGGTACTTTCTCGACACAGCTACGACAATTTACAACAGTGTGGATGAATTTCAATTTCTAGATTGCAGTTCACTTCCTTTAATGAGTTAATTCGAAATATGATATGTGTGAAGGGTAATTTGAAATGAAACAATAATCTATATTTTTCTTGTGGTACCTGATTCAGTCCTCTGTTGGTTCATTCTCGCTGTTTTAAATTCTCCTGGTACTGTTTTTTTCATTTTATATTCAACATCTTTCTGTTTATTAATTTCTCAAATGGCATAACTAACAAAACATTAGGATTTTGTAACAAAGTACTCCATTGAGTATTCGGATCTATATTGCAGTGCACAGTAATGTTATCCATTGCTTACCTACATTTGCTCAGATGTAGTTTAACTTTAAAATTTATGTAGGCTTGAGTTAAACATATTAAAATGAAAAAGCATTTTTATACTAGGGCCGTGAATAACTAAATGAGTTTCAATTTATTAATATTTTGGGAATGGGAGGTTTGACTCACACACTTTTTCTGCAGCACAATTTTCAAACAGTCAGTTCACATTGTTTCTCAGTAGGTAATTAGATTTCATACAGGGCTAAATGGGACTGAGGATAATCTTTTTGATTTTTGTGTGAACATAATCCCATTAAAATATTACATAATTCTTTACCGATCATGGATTGTTATCGCACCAGTCTACATGCTGTCGTCAGCCTACGTGTTGTTGTCTTCTCGAGGTAAGTGTCTGTAATTTCTTTCACAATCTGTTAATCGTGTTTAGTGTTCAGTTAGGTGGCTTTATATTCAGTGTTCCGTAAGGTGACTTTAAATTCAGTGTTCAGCTAGATGGTTTAATATTCTGTGTTCAGTTAGGTGGCTTTAAATTCAGAAACGGTTCTCAGTATGATCTCGTTTTTAATCACCAGTTTTTTTAATGAGCATTTTATTTGTCGCTCCGGTGACAATCTTACAGCAAGCAATCTGTTCCATATAAGTTTAGATACACAACAATCCAGTTTTAAATCATTACACACACACTCACACACACACAAAGAAATAAATATAAATAATATTCATTTTATTAGTAACTTTCACTTGGCGAAATTGTGAATTGGACCGAATTAAGGTGGATCGCTGAATTTTTCGTGGACACACACACACGAAGAATTAAATATAAATAATATTCATTTTATTAGTAACTTTCACTTGGCGACATTGTGAATTGGACTGAATTAAGGTGGATCGCCGAATTTTTCGTGGTCGGACAGCAGTGTACTGCATCTTATGATTTTCTGCTTACATATATATATTTTTTAAAATTCTATTGTCTTGTATAATAAAGTAATACTCTTTCAGCTTTCACTGTCAATTTTTACAGCGTTGTTTGTCTTGCTTATTTTGTTGTTGTTGTTGCGTTATCAACATGCCGCAAAACACCGTCAATAGTACATCGCGCATGAACTCTGCGTTACCAACTGAAACCATTTCCCCGTGCATAATTAATGACCGTTTAGAAAATTCTGCTTCTCTATGTGTAAATTTGTCTGACAATAATACTACGAAGGGTAAAATTCCAGTCTTGGCGCCGCGTGTTTGTGACAATACAGCCATTTCCAAAAGTTCTGATACTGTTGAAAATGTTAATATGAATACTGCCCCTGTAAATGTTTTACCGGACGCGAGGTCTGATGCAGTTGATGCAAATTCTTCTCACATCATGTCTGCTCTAACACCAACCTTTACTGACAATTTGCCACATTCTCAACACTTCGACACGCGGTCAGTTTCTGAAACGACTAATGTACAGAATCCTATACTGTTTGATGATTTAAAACATTTTTTGTAACTGCATTCCTTGAATTAAAAGACAATGATTCTCTAAAACGGGAGTTTCTATAACGACAGGACACTAAGTTTGATTCGCTTAAACACGATCTTTTATAATTAAAACAAGATTGCTTACAACAAAATGCCGCTCTCAAACAGGACCTTGATTCTTTCAAACGGGAAGTTTTACAACAACAAGATGAAAACTGCTATAAGACACGCATTGATAATTAAAAGAACATTCACTCAGAAGTCAACTCTAACAAAGAACGTGTGCAACCCTTATATTCCAAAATTAATGATGTTACCCAAACTATTTCTGAACAACAAATAAATGCTGACAGTCATTCGGATAATACGCAACCGGTTCAATTTACTGACATTGACGAATTTCGTGATTTAGAAAACTTCAAACACACCCAAGTTGACCTCAACGAACAGGACAAGAAGGATTTACAAGAATTACAGTCGCAGCTACAACAGCTTGAGAGTAAATTAAATGTAGATTTTCTGTCAAATAACACCGCATTGCTTTGACAGTTCCGTCCACGTCATTTCGATGATTCCGCATCAGTTGACCAACAATGTTCTTTGGCGCCACTACGCAGAGAGAGAGAGAGATTTTTGTCGGTTTCAAGACCGGGCACCATCACATTCTTCTCATCATTAGAGTCCTAACAATAATCGCACATGTGATTCTTTTGATTACAAACACTTCTTTCCGTTCGCATATTTAAAATTTTTCGCAATGAACCTAATGATCTACACTCTCTTGACTAGATTCAGCAATTTATATTTTCGCTAACTCCATCCTTGCAATTGAAAGAAAAATTGGATTTTATTTGTGATCGCTTAGAAGGTGAACCTGCAATGTGCATGAGACCAATTGCTTCACAGTGTGTTTCATTTCAACATTTTCAGACGGCTTTTCTAGATGATTGCAGGTCAGAAGTTACAAAAAAAAGCATAAAAGACAAACTAATTTCATTACCGAGCTTTCAAAGTTCTCACTTTGCTACCCCATCACAATATTTTGATTATCTGGTACAACAGAATCAGCACTCAACTGACCCCTTCTCTCCATCGGCACTTATTCATTTGTGTATTTCTAAACTACCTAGATTTTTGCGTTCTTCATTATTGACTGGGAAGTACAATTATGATATTGATGGTTTCAGACAGGTTCTTGAGTTATTAGAAATTCAAGATGCTCACCCGTTCACGGACAATAGTAATCGTTTTCGTGACAAAAGTAGTCTTAATCATGGGTACAATCAGCAACAACCGCACAATTCCAATCAAAATTACAGAGACAACAGATTTCACGACACACAGAATGGACACAATTTTCACGACTTTCGTAATGACAACTTTCACGAAAACTTCTCCTACTACAATCACAATTAGAAATCTGACAATCAGCATCATCCTGATCAGTCATTTCAACCTCATTCTCAACAAAATGGTAACAGAAGTAATTTTGTACATTGCAACAACAACTTTCATCCTAATAAGCAACAGATCTACAATCGCAATTCATATGACAACCGCAATTCCTATCATAATCGACACAGAAATCATGACAATGCTAATAACTTTGTACATAATGGTTACAATCAATCGTCCTATCGCCAACAAAATAATCAGTTTGTTTGTAAATCTATCGGACCAAACTGCGTGGTCATCAGTCCGTAGCTTACAAACTACTTACACTAAGGTAAACTAACCTAAGGACAAAACACACACACACACACACACACACACACACACACACACACACACACACACACACACACACATGCCCCACGGAGGACTCGAAACTCCGACGGCGAGCAACCGCGCGCTCCGCAGCGAGGCGCCTTAGACCGCTCGACTACTCCACCGCGGCAGAATAATCAGAATGCCCACAATTCCCACAATAACAATGATTTGCAATTGAATTAGGCAGACAGTCGCTTTCATACGCCACAGCAATCTTCCAATAATTCTTAAACGCAACACACACTACAGATAGTTGGAAATCCTGTGTCTAACGGTCAGAGGAGGACGACAATGACTAGTCGCCCACCAGCCGACTACGTGCCAGAAACCTTTTTTACTTTCTCAAATCCATGATAGTGTCACCGACTCTCATCATTGCAATTCTTCTGATTTTTCTCCCTACAACAATACAGCGATACAAACTAACACTTCTGCTCACGCCATTTCTGAAAATTATATTTCGTTTCAAGACATTCGAGATACTCTATTAGAGGAGAAAAATGAACCATGTGAAACTATTTCACAGCCTGTATTTTCGATGCAAATACGAAGACACGTTTTCAACGCTGTTCTTGATTCGGGATCACTTGTGTCTGTTATCAGTGGCTTTGCTTTTGCCAAATGTAACGCGGATTCGATCTGTCCTACGTTTCCGATTCATAAAACAAAGATCAGTGGAGCGGTATCAGGTAAAAGTGTGGATGTTAAATTGCAAACGTATTTACGTTTTGAGGTACAAGGTCATTCTTTTTTTGCCAATCTTATCATTGTACCCCATTTGACTACTGAAGACTCTAGGGTATTGTTTTTCTGAACCATAATAAGGCAATCATCAATTTTCGTACCGCCACTATTTTACTTCACGATGAAACAAAACCTATCACTCTTTATTTTGAAAATAGCATATCCTCTGAGGATCAGGAAATAAACACGTTGCATTTTTTACTATGTAACAAAGATGTGAAATGGCTCACTTCCTATTACACTAGTGTTGATTATTTATCCTCCCACCATGTTGAAAAGTCGTTGCCTGATATACAGCAAGTCATCCAGTCAAAACTACATTCTTGAGAAGCTGCCTCTAAGTCTGACGCACAACAATTACAACAAATTTTATATGATCATGATGGCATTTTTGCTAACATTCCTGGTACCAATCGTAATTTTCTATATGAATTCCAGGTCAAACCACACAATACTTTTACAGCCAGACTTTACTCCATTCCCGTAATATGTAGAGAAAAAGATTTAATGCTTCAACAGGGTATTATTGAACCTGCAGTCAGTCCGTACACAAGTCCTCTTCATATGGTTCTCAAACATGATGTCTCTCTTCGCCTTGTTCTTGATTATAGACGCAGTAATGAGATAATTGTTCCTGAGACTGATCGCCCTCAAACAACTGTCGTGTATACACTGCATTTCTCTGTTTTGGAATATATTACCAGTTTTGTAAACTTTCGTTCGGTCTTAACATTTCATCTGCAGCATTTATTCGTGGTTTAAATTCCATACTTCCTAATGACCTTAAAAATAGGATCACAACATACGTGGATGACATACTTATTGCAGAGCCGTGCTGGCAACAACACAACCTCACACTTAACGCCTTGCTGCACACTTTCGCTAATAATGGCATCACCGTTAATCTTCAAAAATCCGATTTCGGCAAATATTCAATTAACTTTCTTGGGCACATAATTTCTTCGTATGGCATACTTACCGAGCCTGATAAACTCCAAGCAAGCCGTGACAGTTCTGTCCCTATAACAAAACGTCAATTTCGTAGCTTCCTCGGTCTAATTAACTTTTTCCGTCGTTTTCTTCTTTTTAAAGTTTAGACACACCAAATTTATGCAAACTTTCCGGCAAGAATTCAAATTGGTTTTGGAATGAAGACACGCAACGAGAATTTTCTACTTTGAAACAGGCACTTTTAGACGCACCCTTGCTTTCGTATCCTGATCTATCGCGTGATTTCTGCCTCTCCGCAGATAGTTCTAGAGCAGCTATTTGTGTACATATCTTTCAAGAAGCTATTGTTGTTGTTGTGTTGTTCTGGTCTTCAGTCCGGAGACTGGTTTGATGCAGCTCTCCACCCTACTCTATCCTGAGCAAGCCTTTTCATCTCCTCATAAGAACGGCAACCCACATCCACTTTAATCTGCTTACTATACGCGTCTCTTGGTCTCCCTCTGCGATTTTTACCCCACACACTTCCCTCCAATGCTAAATTTATGATTCCCCGATGTCTAAGAATGTGTCCTACCAAGCGATCCCTTCTTTTAGTCAGGGTATGCCAAAAATTCCTTTCCTCACCAATTCTGTTCAGTACCTCTTCATTAGTTATGCGATCTACCCACCTAATCTTAAGCATTCTTCTGTAGCACCAAATTTCAAAAGCCTCTATTCTCTTCCTGTCCGCACTGCTTACCGTCCATGTTTCACTCCCGTACAAGGCAACACTCCACACAAATGCCTTCAGGAAAGACTTCCTTACACTTAAATTAATATTCGATGTTAGCAAATTTCTCTTTTTCAAAAATGCTTTTCTTCCCATTGCCATTCTGCATTTTATATCCTCTGTACTGCGACTATCGCCTGTTATTTTACTACCCAAGTAACAAAACTCATCTACCACCTTCATTGTTTCGTTACCTAATCTAATTCCTTCAGCATCCCCTGATTTTCTAAGACCGCATTCCATTATTTTTGTTTTGCTCTTGTTAATGTTCATTTTATACGCATTCTTCAACACACTGTCCATTCCATTTAACTGCTCTTCTAGGTCCTTTGCTGTCTCTGACAGAATTACAATGTCATCAGCAAAACGCAATGTTTTTATTTCTTCCCCCTGTACTTTAATCCCTATTCCAAATTTTTCCTTGCTTTCCTTCACCGCCTGTTCGATGTACAAATTGAATAACATCGGAGAAAGGCTACAACCCTGTCTTACTCCCTTCCCAACTGATGCTTCCTTTTCATGCCCTTCGAGTCTAATAACTGCGGTCTGGCTTTTGTACAAGTTATAAATAACTCTCCTTTCCTTATATTTTACCCCTGCTGACATCAGTATTTGAAAGAGTCTATTCCAGTCAACATTGTCAAATGCTTTCTCCAAATCTACAAAAGCTAAAAATGTAGGTTTGCCTTTCCTTAATCTATCTTCTAAGATAAGACGTAAAGTGAGTATTGCCTCCCGGGTTCCTATGTTCCTCCTGAATCCAAACTGATCTTCCCCGAGGTCAGCTTCTACCAGCTTTTCCATTCTCCTGTAGATAATTCGTGTTAAAATTTTGCAACCATGACTTATCAAACTGATGGTTCTGTAATTTTCACACCTGTCTGCACCTGATTTCTTTGGAATGGGGATTATAACATTTTTCTTAAAGTCTGAGGGTATTTCACCTGTCTCATACATCCTACACACCAGTTCAAATAGTTTTGTCATGGCTGGCTCTCCCAGAGACTTTAGTAGCTCTGAGGGTATGTCATCTACTCCTGGGGCCTAGTTCCGACCTATGTCTTTCAGGGCTCTGTCAAATTCATCTCTCAATATAGTATCTCCTATTTCATCTTGATCTACTTCCTCTTCCCTTCCTACAACATCGTCTCTAAGTTCATTTCCTTTGTAGAGCTGCTCTATGTACTCTTTCCACCTTTCAGCTTTCCCTTCTTTGCTGAGAACTGGTTTCTCATCTGAGTTCTTGATATTCGTAGAGTTGCTTTTCTTGTCCCCAAATGTCTCTTTTATTTTCCTGTAGGCGGTATCTACTTTTCCCCTTCTTATACATTCTTCTACAGATTTGCATTTGGCTTCTAGCCACTCCTGCTTAGCCATTTTGCACTTCCTGTCAATCTCATTTTTTAGTCGTCTGTACTCCATTTTGCCTGTTTCATTTACTGCATTTTTATATTTTCTCCTTTCATCAATTAAATTTAGCATTTCCTGTGATACCCAAGGATTTTTGGTAGGTCTTGCCTTCCTACCTACTTTGTCCTCTGCTGCCTTCACTATTTCATCTCTCAATGCTACCCATTCCTCTTCTACTGTTTTATTTCCCCCTGTTTCTGTCAATTGTTGCCTAAAGCTCCCTCTGAAATTCTCCAGAACTTCACTTTCCTTCAATTTATCTAAGTCCCATCTCCTCATTTTCCTGCCTTTCTGCAGTTTTTTCATTTTCAGCCTACAGTTCATGACTAACAAGTTATGGTCAGAGTCTATATCTGCCCCTGGGTACGTCTTGCAGTTTATAACCTGGTTCCGGAATCTATGTTTTACCATTATAAAATCTATCTGATACCTTCCGGTGTCTCCTGGTCTCTTCCATGTATACAACCTTCTTTTGTGATTCTTAAACCAGGTGTTTGTTACGATCAAATCATGTTCCGTGCAAAATTCTACCAGGCGACTTCCTCTTTCATTCCTCCTGCCCAGGCCATATTCACCTACTATTTTTCCTTCTCTTCCTTTTCCTACTACCGAATTCCAGTCTCCCATCACAATTAAGTTTTCCTCTCCCTTAACTGTCTGAATAATTTCCTTTAGCTCCTCATATATTTCTTCGATCTCCTCATCATCGGCAGAGCTAGTTGGCATATAAACCTGTACTACTGTTGTCGGTGTTGGCTTCGTATCTATCTTGACAATGATAATGCGATCACTGTGCTGGTCATAGTAGTTTACCCGCATTCCTATTTTCTTATTGATTATCAATCCTACTCCTGTAATACCCCCAACTGATTTTGTATTTATAATCCTGTACTCACCTGACCAGAAATCCTGTTCATCCTGCCACCGAACTTCACTAATCCCACTATATCTAACTTCAACCTATCCATTTCCCTTTTTAAATTTTCTAATTTTCCTACCCGATTAAGGGATCTAACATTCCACGCTCCGATCCGTAGAATGCCAGTATTGTCTTTCCTGATGACAACATCCTCCTGAGTAGTCCCCGCCCGGAGATCCGAATGGGGGACTATTTTACCTCCGGAATATTTTACCCGAGAGGATGCCATCATCATATTTTCATACAGTAGAGCTGCATGTCCTCGGGAAAAGTAACGACTGTAGTTTCCCCTTGCTTTCAGCCGTTCGCAGTAACTGTGTGGCAAAGCCACATTAGCTGATGTTACAAGGCCAGCTCAGTCAATCATCCAGACTGTTGCCCCTGTAACTACTGAAAAGGCTGCTGCCCCTCTTCAGGAACCACACGTTTGTCTGGCCTCTCCACAGATACCCCTCCACTGTGGTTGCACCTACGGTACGGCTATCTGCATCGTTGAGGCACACAAGCCACCCCACCTCGGCAATGTCTGTGGTTCATGGGGGTAGTCAAGAAGCCCAGCTATTTAAGCATTGATGCGACAGACTAACAGACATAAGAAATTGTAAAGCATGATGATCGGAAAAGAGTTTAGTGTGTTTTCCTAGAAAGAAATGACGAAATTCTTTAATTGCCCAAACAATGGCCAATGCTTCAAGTTCAGTGATGGAATAATTACGTTCTGCAGATTAGAGCTATAGAAAATGGTTTTACGGTTCAGAAACGTATTGCCTTTGCTAGTAAGACGCTCTCATCTGCAGAACGTAATTATTCCATCACTGAACTTGAAGCATTGGCCATTGTTTGGGCAATTAAAGAATTTCGTCATTTCTTTCTAGGAAAACACACTAAACTCTTTTCCGATCATCATGCTTTACAATTTCTTATGTCTGTTAGTCTGTCGCATCAATGCTTAAATAGATGGGCTTTGTATCTCCAAGAGTTCACATACCCGGTTCTTCTAATATTTTGTCCAGATCTCTTGTCGGCACATATGACGATTCATCTAGTTCTTTCACTCAGATCAATTTTAGTTTACTGTACATCCGTCAATTTGCTTTTGAGAATTTTATTTCTACCACATTAAGGGACATAGCTTCTGAACAAGACAAAGACCCAATTTGGAAAGACATAAAACAGGAGTGGCATCAGAAACAAAATCCGTCGGTCGGTCTTCATTATTTGGTTAGAAGTAATATTCTCTTTGAGCGCTTGCACCCTGCCAGTACACACTGGCTAGTCTGCATTCCTGAAGACGTTATTAACAAACTTATTTGCTACACACATTTGTCTTATAACCATTATGGACCAAGTAAATGTTTTTCTCTTCTTAAACAGACTTCATATTTTTTTAAGATGGAAAAACGTATTTGCCGTGTTTTGGCTAAGTATAAACTCTGTCAAAAAGCTAAATCGAACACAACTGCTCGTTTCGCTCATCTCTTTCCCATAATTCCTGTGAAATTACGTCATTTAGCTGCAGTGGATCTTTATGGACCTCTTCCTCTTACTAGAAACATATTTCATTATGTTTTCGTCGCTGTGGAGCTCACTTCAAAATATGTTTCTCTCACACAGTTTCGTAAAGCTACCGCAAAAACTGTCTCGGCTGCATTTATCAAGAATTCTCTAAAAGACGTTGGCCACGTACAAAAAGTTATTTCAGATAATGGGCCTCAATTTCGTTCTTCCATTTGAACTCGAACTCTTGTTTTACGAAACAGTAAACCTATTTTCATTTCTCTATTCCACGCTGCTTCCAATCCTGCTGAGCGAATCATGAAAGAACTAGGTAAATTATGCAGACTATACTGTCATACCAAACATAGTGAGTGGGACAAATATCTTCATAGTTTTCAAGATTCATCAATTCTCTTCCCAAAGATTCTAGCTTACTTTTTCCGTACTATGATCTTAAAGGTAAACATCCTCCAGACAAAATTTCCGAAATCGTCCCCTTTCCCAATTCACGTTGCCTCCGACACCATGACGTTGTTCAAACAGCCTTGAATAATATCAAACGTGTCGCAGACAAATGAAAACATTTACAGAAATCTTCTTCGAAAATTCCTGTTTACCAAGATGGACAAAAACTGCGATCAGATCTCACAGACTTTCCAAAAAAGGCAAATACCAATTCCGTAAATTCTTTTTATTATATAATGGACCTTTCCGCATATCTCGCATCGTACATCCCAATGTTGTACAAGTAGAAACTTTACGTACGAGGGAACCTAAAGGCTTTCATCACATTACGACTATCAAAAATTTTATTGAATAACATGTTATTTTACCATATGTCACATTTTTTTTACAAGATACTAAATACGTTACCCACACCTATTTTACCTGTTGGTTACAGTTTTGGCTTAATGTCGCTCTCCTGTTTACCTTTGTGTTTCGTCAGGCTTTCCTTTCTTTTTGCTCACCCGATTGCATTCAGACTTCAATGGTTTTCATAGGTTCCTTCCTTACCTTTCAGGGTTACAGCTATTTTTTTGTCCTTCAGGATATAGTTATGAATTTTTTACTGGGTTGCTAATAATTGTAATTTGTGTTTCAGATATTACTACATTAATTATTTATGTCCTTACCTATACTTCACCTCAGGAATTTTTATTACAAGGAACTTCACTAAAGAATTATTCCAGGAGTCGATCATTTTTATATATAGTGAATATAGATACCAAGGGATTTTTTTGAAGAAATAACGTATGTTAAAGTTTGTGAAACACAGTGTGATGTCTATGGAACGGGTAAAGTATATGAGGTCATGAGCGATGAATGTGTTGTGCGTTTTCTGAGTTGCCAGTGTGATATATATAAGTGAGTTTTAGTTACTTTTTCTTGATGTCTTAGCAATTTGTTTGGTTCTGTATATAGTATGATGATGACTCCGCCTTTCTTTTGTGTTATACAGTCCTTGTTACAGGTTACAAATATTTTTATTGTGATTACTTGTGCAGTCATCAATAGCTGATCATGTTTATGTACCACTCCATAGGTTTATTGAATAAAAAATTTTGTTAATTTGCTTTCTCGCAGCTATTTCTCTCTATTACAGTATACTTATTTCTTAACTGAATATTGCTTTTTTTTCTTACTTACTTCCAATTGAGGTGATTTTCTGCTCACGTACAGCTTATGGCAAATAATAATTTACTGCTAGCTTGTGACAAAATTTTTGAGTGTGATGCTGAGCCTATCGTACTGCCTCTGCTTTTTTGTATTTTTCATATAATTTTTTGTGCGACGCCTTACTGGTTTCCCACCCCCATGCTATAAGAAATCGAATATACAGATTACAAAAGAAGGTCATCATCATCGTCATTAGAGACTCATTATGCCTTTCAGCGTTCAGTCTGGAGCATATTACCTCTAATAAAATTCCTCCGTGATCCCCTATTCAATGCTAACATTGATGCCTCGTCTGATGTTATGCCTTTTACTTCAAAATCATTCTTCACCGAATCTTCTTTGTCTACCTCGACTCCTCTTACCCTCCGCTGCCGAGCTCATGAGTCTCTTAGGAAACCTTGCTTCTCCCATGCGTGTAACATGACCCCACCATCTCAGTCTGTTCGCTCTAACTGCTTCATCTATGGTGTTCATTCCCAGTTTTTCTTTGATTTCCTCATTATGGACACCCTCCTGCCATTGTTTCCATCTATTAGTTCCTGCAATCATTATTGCTATTTTCATATCAGTAACCTCCACCTTGTGAATAAGGTAACCTGTATCCACCCAACTTTCACTCCCATACAACAAAGTTGGTCGAAAGATAGAGCGGTGCACTGCTAGCTTAGTCTTGGTACTTACTTCCTTCTTGCAGAAGAGAGTAGATCTTAGCTGAGCACTCACTGCATTAGCTTTCCTGCTCCTCGATTCCAGTTCTTTCACTATGTTGCCATCGTGTAAGAAAATACATCCCAGGTACTTGAAACTGTCTACCTGTTCTAACGTTGTTCCTCCTATTTGGCACTCAATTTGTTTAAATCTCTTTCCCAAGACATTACTTTCGTTTTGGAGATGCTGATCTTCATATCATAATCCTTGCACCACTGATCAAGCTCTGAAATATTAGTTTGCAACCTTTGAATTGAATCGGCCATTGCAACTAAGTCATCCGCATATGCGAGACTGCTTATTTGGTTTTCACCTATTTTAATCCTGCCCTGCCAGTCTACTGTTTTCAGCATATGATCCATGAATAGTATGAACAACAGTGGTGACAGGTTACAGCCTTGTCTTACCCCTGAAACTACCCTGAACCATGAGCTTAATTTGTCATCTACTGTAACTGCTGCCTGGCAGTCTACGTAAAGCCCTTTAATTGCCTGCAGAAGTTTACCTCTTATACCATAATCTTGTAGAACTGACAGTAGCTTCCTCCTAGGAACACGGTCATAAGCCTTTTCTAGAACTATGAAACATAGATACAATTCCCTGTTTCACTCGTAACACTTTTCCATTACCTGCCGTAAGCTAAAGATCTGGTCCTGACAGCCTCTAAGGTGCCTAAAACCACACTGATTTTCATCTAACTTGTCCTCAATTAATACTCGCACTCTCCTTTCAACAATACCTGAGATTATTTTGCCTACGACGCTAATTAAAGAGATACCTCGATAGTTGTTACAATCTTTTCTGTTTCGATGTTTGAAAATTGTCGTGATTACCGCTTTCGTCCAGTCAGACAGAACCTGTCCCGATTCCCACGCCTTCTCAATTGTCCTGTATAACCATTTGAGACCTGATATTCCATTGTATTTGACGAGATCCGGCATTATATATATATATATATATATATATATATATATATATATATATATATATTACTTTCACCTTGCTTTGTATATATATATGTGTGTATTTTTATCTTTTTTCCGTACTGTTGCTATGTCATTACTGCATGACAGTGCCTAAACTAAAGAATAATTATTGTTCATTTGCAAATGCACTTGCTGCTGCCTTGCCAAATGCTATACATTGTAACATTGATTATTGCTTATTCTTTGTCCCATTGTCTTTGTACTCTTGGGTAATTTCGCAAATGGCTTAGCACTTACAGAATTTGGTATGCATTATTTTTTTGCTTGCCTCCTGTTTAAGATTATACTGCTGATGCAAAACATATGATTTTTGTTTGTTTGTTTGTATCCACCTTCCCCATGACTGACTCATGACTGACATTCACTTGCTCTCCATGCATTGGGATATAATGACCCTCTCCAATTTTTATTGTACCTTATGAAGTTTCTCTAAGCATGGCCATACTTTCCATAGGCTTTCTACATGTTTTCTTTATGTTTTACATATGCTTCCTTTAGATATGTTATTATGTTCATGTTTCTCTTACATACAGAATTATGTACATATATTTTTTTAAAGGTATGGCATTATTTTCCTGTTTTGTAACATTATAGTACATATATATTACTCCT
Organism: Locusta migratoria; assembly: GCA_026315105.1. Taxonomy (NCBI): domain Eukaryota; kingdom Metazoa; phylum Arthropoda; class Insecta; order Orthoptera; family Acrididae; genus Locusta; species Locusta migratoria. Next base: position 72,661,743 of record CM048755.1, on the reverse strand, counting down.
ATCCAGAATGTATGTATAAGAATATTTAATTTTACTAACTACCTTTGGATATATATATATATATATATATATATATATATATATATATATATATATATATATATATATATAATTTGAATTATGTAAGCTGATAAAATAATATGCTCACTGACATAGATGTCTTATGTACTTAGATAATTTTGGTTGTATCCTATTGGTAGTATTATACATTGATTCCATGTCACTATTTGCCAATACATTTACAAATACCTCTCCCAGCTAATGTAAACATAATTTTTGTGAAACACTAATTTTTTGTTATTTTTTATTTCTTTTGTGGGCCACTGCAAGGGACGCTAGAGACAAGCACTACTACGCGCACTCACACGCCACAAATTCTTGCCTACAATAATCATGAAGGACTGATCTTACATGGTCATTTTTGTGGCTCAGCTGCACCTGTCCTGGACATGCCTCTGTCTCGGACAACTTGGAGTCATGGTTCTGGGCACACCTGAGTTGGTCTAAATGGACACATGGGTCTACACTCACATCTGTCTGGGAGACTTGGATATCGCTGTCCTAGCCACGCTTCTATGTGGCAACCACTGGACTGCATTCTCTCCTCGTGCAGTTGCGTAGAACCTGTCAAACATAGTATACTACTACTAAACTAATGTCAGTTGGCTTTTGTCTGGATGGAATGGGACAACAAATTGCCTTTCTGTCCTACGATCTTTGCCACAGAGTGACTTCATACTTTCTCTTCATCAACAGAATCCTCTGTGCAACTGAATTATTATATGTACTTATTGCGAGTGACAAGTTTTTCATTTTGTGATAATGTTCTGACACATGTAGGCAAACGTTCTAAACCTTTCTTGTAGCCGGCCGCGGAGGCCGAGGAGACTGAGGCGCTTCAGTCACGGTCTGCACGGCCACTACGGTCGGGGGTTCGAATCCCCCCTGGGGCATGGATATTTGTGCCGTCCTTAGTTGTAGGTAGCTCATAAGTAGTTTGTAAGTTTAGGGACTGATGACCCCGTAGTTAAGTCCCTTAAGCTTAACAATCATTTGAACATTGCTGCTGCCTTTCTTGTATGTGCATGTGTTGAACAAACAAAAATATGCGTGTGTTTGACAGTTATAGGGACCTATTAATGTACTTCTCTCCCTTGCTCAGACGTTCCCTCAGTCATACCTTTCTTTATTATGTTTTGTTTATCTACTCAGCAGTCACCAATATTTTGTGACAAGAAGTATTTCTTACAATGTACGTTCACTATGCAAATGTTCTCATTATCTCCTATGAAAATATTGTTAATTTTCTTTGTCAAACTGTATTTTTTTCCAAGGTTATTACAGTTACATTATCCTTGTGAATTTTATGATGAAACTAGATGTTTATGCTGTTTATTGTATCTTCTGTCTTGTACTGTTTCCCTGATCATATTAATTGTAAAATGACTAATATACACCATCATGTCATTTTCATTGTGCTCTGTTTTTGGGTTTCTACCTCTAGGTTTTCGTCTATCTGTTTGAGTTACTCGCCCTTCGCTCCCTACTAGTCCAAGCTCCCACCCGAAGGCCAATGATCCACTCCTACTCAGGTGGTGGACCGGTCAGGGGTCTGGACTAGGGTTGCCAGATTGAACTCGAGGCAGGCCCGGAGACCAGACGTGCCCCACTCCCCCTTGGCCAATGACTGCCCCCCCCCCCCCCAACCAGGATTACACGTGAATTCTTAAAAAAAAAAAAAAAAAAAAAAAAAAAAAAAAAAAAAAAAAAAAACCTAATCATCTCCTCCCTCCCATCACGTAAATGAGATAGTGCATATTCTGCACTTACATATACACTCATCAGTATCGACTTTTTGTAGCCACTCTTTATAATTTTCTTCCTGCAACCATTCTTCACGGAACGAACTTAGATATCGTCTCTTCATTTCACTGTTATTACTCACTAATCTGAGTTAATGTAAGCTTGTCTGTTCTCACACGATCCGAGTATTCCAAAAATTGCCGGTAAACTGATAACAACAATGGAAGAACGAACACAAATAATAGACGTCGCCAGTTGACACGTTGCCGCAACAGTGTTTGCTTAATAATGCGCTAGCCGATTACTACCGACGCAACAATGAAAAGTTTTCAGAGGAAGAATAGAAAAGTAGCGTTTTGTTGAAATAAGAAATTGACATTTGTTGTTGTGGTCTTCAGTCCGGAGACTGGTTTGATGCAGCTCTCCACAATACCCTATCCTGAGCAAGCCTCTTCAACTCCACATAAGAACGGCAACCTACATCTGTCTGAATCTGCTTACTGTATCCATCTCTTGGTCTTCCTCTGCGGTTTTTACCCCACACAATTCCCTCCGTCGCTAAATTCACAATTCCTTGATGTCTAAGAATGTGCCCTACCAATCTACCCCTTCTTTTAGTCAAGGCATGCCAGAAATTTCTTTTCTCCCCAATTCTGTTCAGTACCTCCTCATTAATTATGCGATTCACCCACCTAATCTTCAGCATTCTTCTGTAGCACCACATTTCACAAGCCTCAATCCTCTTCCTGTCCGCACTGTTTATCGTCCATGTCTCACTCCCATACAAGGCCACACTCCATACAAATGCCTTCAGAAAGGACTTCCTTAGGCTTAAATCAATATTCAATGTTAACAAATTTCTCTTTTTCAAGAACGCCTTTCTACCCATTGCCATTCTGCATTTTATATCCTCTGTATTGCGACCATCATTTTTTATTTTACTGCCCAAGTAACAAAACTCATCTACCTCCTTTATTGCTTCGTTACCTAATCTAATTCCTTCAGCATCACCTGATTTTCTTACACTGCACTCCATTACCCTAGTTTTGCTCTTGTTAATGTTCATCTTATATGCACCTTTCAGCACACTGTCCATTTCGTTCAATTGCTTTTCCAGGTCCTTTGCTGTATCTGACAGAATTACTATGTCGTCGGCAAAACGCAATGTTTTTAATTCTTCACCCTGAACTTTAATTCCTTATCCAAATTTCTCCTTGCTTTCCTTTATAGCTTGCTCAAGGTACAAATTGAATAACTTTGGAGAAAGGCTACAACCTTGTCTCACTCCCTTCCCAACCACTGCATCCCTTTCATGCCCTTCAACTCTGATATAAAGTTATTCATAATTACTAGGAGGAGCCGGCCGCGAATGGCCGAGCGCACTGAGGCGTCTTGCCACGGTGCGCGAGGCTGCTCCCGCCAGAGGTTCGAATCCCCCCCCCCCCACCCTAGGGCATGGATGTTGTGTTCGTCCTTAGTTTAAGTTACGTTAAGTTCGATGTAGATCGTCGCTACATGAGCATAGTACTTAAAAAGCATCGGAAAAAAAGCTATGATGAAGGTTACATTCAAGCCCGGAGATGAGTCATTGGCCCGTAAACCCGGAGAATTCATTCCAAGCCCGGGCACTCCGGGCGGCGCCCGGAGATCTGGCAACCCTAGTCTGGACCCATGTAACCTAGCCGTGTCACTACAGCAACGGTTTGGCAGAACATTTCCCGGATACCCAGGGACACGGCGGAGTGCACTTGCCGACGCAAGCCGGGATCCCACGCCGACAAACGAGATCGCCGGCGGGCAGAAGAGCAGATGGTCGCGCTAGGGGAGTGACCACGCCAGCAACAGGCTGCACAATTCATTTACTCTGGAATATTCCCCATGAAAGTTACTGAATCTCATATCTGACACTGATTACGGAAATTACTATTTCTCATGATATGCACAGGATTGTTTACCCTAAGATCCTTCCAGAAGGATCGTATGCATATCAGTATATGAGTTTATGTAACTACAATTGTTAGAGTTCCGGAACTTTTTTCTAACAATGAAACGTACGTATGAAGAGCATTGTTGACACAGTTCTGCTAAACAGAGTAATATTGGTGCCACAGTCGACTGAGTTGTGCTTCAAAAACGAGAACGTTTGAACATCCTGCAGACATTGGTGAAGATGGGATATCCCCTTCCCCAGTCAGCTTCTTCCCTTTTGTGTACAAAAGACATTCGTGTATATAAAATCATAATTAAGTTTATTAAGATCAATGTACACAATCTATAAGCATCAAGTGTGTTGGTAATATAAGGTTTTGCTTGTGCATTTGTGAAAATGTTCCAACAGTATTTAAATTGTAATGTAATGCACTTTTCGCTTTGTTTTCACTTTTCATTTTGCAAAATGTACTGTTTTGTCTGTTTATTTAAATATATGTACATTTCCGCTGTGTGTTGTAGATGGCCACATTGAGTGAACACTCAGAAGGCAAAAAAAAAAAAAAAAAACCCTCTTCTGCAGCAATGGATGAAGGTTGACTTGGTTTTGCATGCGCAAGTAAATTGCATTATAAATTTTAATTATTGTCATTATCTTTATGTTAATAACATCTTAAATGTTTAATGTTGTATGTAGTCATAAAATATTACCGACGATAATTTTATAGGTAGTTTGAATGTCTCGATTGTGGACATCCTTCCAGAAGGATCGTAGGATTATGCGACATCTTTCCTACTTATTTACAAGAAATGGATTACACTAAATGAACTGTATGCAGTTCTGGACAGCAATGATGATTTTCCAAATAACTGTTTAGGTGTCACCCTAACTCCCCCTCTGAATGCCACAGATGACATTACTTATGAAGATTCACATGCTGAGGATAATCCTTGTATAGGCAATTTACCCGGAATTCAGCTAAATGCGAACATATTTATTACTGACCCACAAATTCGAACTTTTACTCAACATTCGCCACTGGAAACAACCTCTCTTCAGAAAAAATAAGAACGTGGTAGATTTTCAGTGTGCAGTAACATCAAGGATATCATCGATAGTCATCAACAAAGACTCAGGCTGCTGCTCCTCCTTCCTTAAAAAATATAAAAGGAATTCTGTTTCAATGGGCAGTTCTATGAGAGAAGGAAGTTATAAGTGGACAAAAGACAGCATGCTTGAATGAACAGTAGTACGGCCCCTAAATACTTAACCAAGCATACAGGAGTCCTTCAGAATACTTTGAACAATTTTTTGACGAAGAGGCTTACAGGCGCAATGAGAGACCAATCGATCTCCTCGCACTGCGTTGCCACTGTCATACTTGAATAAAATAAGAGGATTGCACAAAGCAGAGGACGACAATCCAGAATAAACAAACTTGATTCACGTTATGACGGGAAGGAACATTACGTTGGCGACCTACCAGTAGATCTCAAAACAAATAAGAAAATTCAACTGCAGTGCAGAATGTGCAAGAAGAATCCCACAACTGAAGTGTGATTTAGCTCTACGTGTGTCATGCCTTCGGTCTTTCCACACTGGATCTTAGGGTGTTGTAATACTGTTGAAAATGTAGTCATATTACCTGCATCCTTCTGGAAGAAAGGCTGTTGTATTTAGACTATAAGTGTAATTCTCGCAAAAAACTTATTTATGTGTTTGTAGTAACTAATGATAACAAAATATTAGAATATAAACAAAAAATTAAAAAAAAAGTATTTCAGGATTATCTGGGTTAACACGTGGGCTTCAAATCGTATGAACGTAATTTCTTTAATGATTTATTATTACTGTGTCTTTTGAATTCATTAATTATTATTTTTACGTGTCTTAGGGTATTGTTCACTTTCAATATTCACGATGGTCAACAGAATATTGTTTCACTCAACGTTCAAACAACTGCCACTACACGATTCCACACACAACTGTCGGTTCCACGATGTCAATGGGACCTTAAACCCTTATCTTCCAACCTTTCTGTAATCTCTCGTGTGTCTCTCGCATGTTTAAAAAGATATTTTCTCGGTTGAAAATTTAATCGTTGCCGTCGGAATTTCTTTCACTGTGGACAAAAAATTTACGTACAGATATACAATATCTTGCAATTATGCGGCATGTATTCAACTGCAGTTTCTCTACAATCTGTGTTTTTGTTTTTCAATCACGTAAATCTGGGATCTTGTTTGTCTTTTGTGAAACCAGAACTAATGCATTAAGGAAACAGTGCTGCTCAGTGCTTCCTAATCGTGTGACGTCGCCTGAGTGAAACGAGGAAATTATGGTGTTATTCTTACTTAGGATAAAGTACACTATGCCTGTGATAACGTAGGAAGCTCAATAATGGTTCAACTCAGCTGTCTACCGCCTTGGTGGTATGGGATGCGCTTAACACTGGGAAAGGCGTTGGACAGAGTCAGCAACGGCTACCCAGATGAATAGCGTCCCATGCATCAGCCTGGCCACTGTTTGTTTTACGTACCAAAGTCTCGGCGTGCTGCTGGCTCGCTGTCTGCAGCCTGCTGTCTTGCTTACCTCTTGTGTTTCTTTAACACGTGAAGACTGCTGTAGTTCCGAAATGGGTAGTGAAGCATTGTGTAATGGGGCAAAACCTATTACACACTCCTTTTTCATCATTTGTCTTAACAGAGAAGATAAAAATAATTGGTAATGGCAGACCACGTCCCGTGTTAACAGTATCAACATAAAGGCAAAATTTGTTCTTCTGGAAGGGTATTTGGGAACCATTTTCGTAAGGAGTTGTGTGAGTTAGCAGACTGGCTTTGCGGCTGTGATGTGACTAATAAATTTTGTTGTTGGACCTGCCTGTGATTTGGTGCGCGCGGTTGCTCGCCGTGGAGGTTCGAATCCTCCCTGGGGCATGGGTGTCTGTGTTGTCCTTAGGTTAGTTTACCTAGGTTTAAGTAGTTTGTAAGCTACGGACTGATGACCAAGAAGTTTGGTCCGATAGATTTACAAACATTTGAACATTGTGATTTGGTACAAAGAAAACTATTTGGAATACGATAGGGAATTGTGATTTAAATCATCTAAATACTGTTGTGCAGAAACATGGTTAGTTTGAAATTCACATTTCTACTTTCTTAACTTAAAGAAGATTTATTACATGGCCTGCAAGAATTGACATCAGTTGCGATGAAGGGGATCAATGACCTCCCCCCCAATTAAATTTACAGTTTTTACTGTATGATTATTCGCCCCCATACGCCCCCCCCCGCCCCCCCCCCCCCCAAAAAAAAAAAAAATCGGGCTACGGCGCTGCTTGTATCAGATTATTTTATGTGTATTTTCAAAGCGTTTTTATCGCATGGGAAACTGTTAAGTCGTGCAGATAGCACACATACGTGTCCCAGCGTTGCGAAGGCACTGCTGAGGTTCAGATTCTCTTTTTGAACCTTCTTAGTCAGCCTAAGAGCACTCCTTTGGCATGGAGGGGCGAGGAGAACCTCGCTAGTAACATGCGTGTATGCGCTCAGATGGCAGCTCTTAACCTACTCGGGCCACTGATGGATACGTACGAATTTGCTTGACCGCAAGACAAAGAAATTACGAGTGTTGTTCAAATGAAAATGTACGAAACGACATTGTGGGCATAATTGAAGTCTTTATTCATAGGTATTCTCCAAAGGCCAAAGTAGAACTGCCCACTGTTTAACGATCCGAAGGGTTCCCTGTTACCAGAATTCATGTCGCTGTGGCAAGAGGCAGTCCTCTACTGTGTCCTTCAGTTCGTCCGGGTTGAAGCGCTTCCATTTGAGATGTGTTTTTAGCCGACCAAACAAATGGAAGTTACGGGGGGCCGCGGCGGAGCGGCCGAGCGCATTGAGGCGCTATGCTCCGATGCACGACGCCGTTCCCCGTCGGGGGTTCGAATCCCCCGTTGGGCATGGCTGTTTGTGCTGTCTTTAGTATAAGTTTGTAAGTTTAGGAACTAATGACCCCGCAGTTAAGTCCCATAAGCTTACTTTATTACTTTTTAAGTCACGAGGCGACATGTTCGGACTGTAGGGCGGATGCTCCATTCGTTCACACTTGACGTTTGTGTGACCCTGGAGACGTGTGGACGTGCGTTACCATAGAATAGAATCTCTCTCTCCGTGAACAGACCAGGCCGTTTGCTCTTGATGGACTTGCGTAGGCTACGGAGTGTCTCGCGGTACACGTGACTGTTAATGGTTTTTCCGTGCTCCAGGAATTCGGTGAGTATCGGACCTCGGACGTCGAAATAGAGATGAGCATCATCTCGCCTGCTGAGGCCACAGCCTTGAATTTTTGAGGGGAGGCGACAATGCAGGCATCTCGTCCCTAGATGTCCCACTACGTTATCCCAAAGCGGCATATTCAGATTTAAACCGGTTTCGTTGTAAGACGTTTTGTACCTTTTCGTTTGAATACCCTTCTTAGTTTCCTCACCTCACCTTGCGCATGCACATAGCTTCCCTGAAGGCAACATCCGCGCCGCACGGTTGTTTTTGACACTTTGAAGATTTATGAAAAACATGACATATTTACCAAATTTTTATTTACTAAATCTCAACTAATGAAACATCTGTAAAAGCCTTCAGAAGATCCTAAAATAAACAAAAATAACGTAGGAAGTTAAGAAGTGTCAGAATGTCCGTGTCTTAAACGGATCACATTATGGGATAAGAGGAAGAGGATTTGCATCCGATTACAAACAATATATACATGTGCGCTCCGGTTGCACAGTGGTAGAGTGCCAGACTACAAATCCAAAGGTCGCGGGTTCGATCCCCGCCAGGTCCTAGGATTTTTATCTGTCACCTTCCACTCCTTTCACCTCTCGCAGTATTGTTCATGTGAAAAATACCGAGTAGCACCGTGGTTCGGAACCCACGTTAAACTGTAGGTCCCCCTATAACTGGCTGGGTAAGTCAGTTCGAAGGTCGGAGGAAGGCAACGGCATACCACCTCCAAACAGGACCATGCCTAGTAAAGCACTGTGGTGTTCAAACCAATCTTCGGATTGTTGACTGCTTTATAACGCGCTTGTAACAGATTCTAACACTAGAAATAACTTTTGTATTGTTACTTGCCATAAACGTTTGGACGTTTTTTTCATACTATGTCGCCTTTCTGTGGAGCAATTACGGTTACATTCTTTGTTGTAACAAATATTTAGCTGTTTGAGAATAGGTGGAGGAAAGCAGCCTGTGCGCATGCATAAGGCGAGGAAATTATTTGAAAAGGTGAATGCAGTAAAAGTAATGAACCGCCTGTCGTTTAGGCTCCAGCCGCCACTCATTGACATTGTTATGTGTTCTCAACGAAGGTTAGAAACAGAACTGCACACTGTGAAACTAAGAAAGAATATGGAAGTATTAAACAAATTAAGTAATGTAGCCTGCTATTTATCGAAGGCCACTAGAAAAATTCAGAAGGTACGAACAAAGGAAATTACATGGAATTTCTTCTTGTAAATGCTGAGCTTCATCCTCCTTAGAAAGAATACTTAGTAGCATTGACGGTTTTCCATGACATATTGGCAAACATTCAAAATGATTTAATCGATGTTTTAGTAAATGTACTGAAAAAATACTGAAATATTCATTAAATAGTTACACAAGTAGAACAATATATTGATGGATGTCTTGCTGCATTCAGTTGCTGTCTTCATGTGGAGAATATGATGGTATGACAAACACAAAAATCATCTAATAAAACAGATATATATGTGTAGCTTGCAAAGTGATAACTTTTAGTGCAATTCCGTCATCTGAGATATTGTTTATTGAAATCACCTAACGTATTCAGAAGTTGGAAATTTTAAGTTCCAGAGTGAGAATATTTAGTTACTGCAAATGTAAACTGTTTTACATTTGATGATATAAAAATTATGTTTTTTATCTGGTGTCGACAAATTTTCTGACATTCCAGTAGACTTCAGATTTGCTTTATTATGGACCTTTCATTTAATAGTGCATTTGTAAGTTTTGTAAATAACCATCTTTCAGAAAACAGCCGTAATTCCTTTCGCAGTCATGCCACTAATGCTGCCCATGCATGTATTTGCTTGTTACAGAGTGAGTAAAGTTAATACCAAAATGTTTTGGTTTTGGATAATTTAGGTGTAGCTGGCGTAAGACAGAGGCAATGTCATAGTGTGAAAATCAATTATGTCTTCAGGTCAAACGAGGAACAAAGGATTTGTCTTTTAGTTAACTGTTCCTAGGAGGGGATGGTAAAAATGACTCGAATCCCTATTATATTTTCACAAAATCGTTTAAAACAGCACTACCACGACTTATATACAATGCTTCGAATTGTTGAGTTAGTTAAAATTGTTGAGAGTCCTCCAATATATCTTGTGTTGCTGTACCATGATATGCTCATAATATATGATATAAAAAGTTACTTTTATTAAGGACCACTGTACTAATTACTGTGTTGAAAGAAATCTGTTGTTTTTTAACACGTGTGTACATAGAAAAGGGAACAGCAATGAAATAATCCAAATTTGCTTCACAATGCTGAATCAAGTTATTTTATTAGCATGCTTTACACATAGAACATTTATAGCTGTGTTAAACTGAGTTTTTTTCACAGAATAGAAGCACTATTCATGAAGTTAACACACACAAATGGATTACTTCCGAATATATATATATATATCTGTACTATATGCAACATAATAAACCTTTCATAATTTTCCTAAGTCTTTGTGCCCTTAGGAAAACTTAATAATGTTAAACATACAGTGCAAAAGAATATAGTTATTCTAATGAACAAAACAACAGAGTTTTAAACACCTAACTTTATGTTACTATTCCAGTTAATGACTTACTGTTACACTGTGTACTGACTTTAAATTGTGATTCTGTAGGTCAGGTACATTAGTGCGAATCTGCTGACCACAGTTTTAAATTACAGTGACCAACAGAATTATAAAAATAATCTGACATCAATGTCAGGCAAAAAAGTTTGAAAACATTTACAAGGAAGCAAGTTATCAGAAAAACGAAACAGTTCACTGACTTGGTAACAAATTGCTTCTCCCACAACGGTTACATAAAAGAATGAGAAAGTTTCACAAAACATCTGTAGTATTTACATTAAACCAAAAGTTGGTCTAGTTACAAACCTCAGTATGAAGGGAAATAAATTGTAAGAAAAAATAGTTAATGTGAAAGATAACTCAATGACGGATAAGAAAATAACACCAAATAATAGTGTGCCGTTTACATATTATTATAAGATATAGTAGTTACCTCCTATAAAGAATACGTTACTCATGGAATTTTTTCACAACACACAAATCATTGCAAGGTAAGTATGAGTATCATATCTTGACAACATCAATTTTAATTGATTACATTCACAATAATAAGCACACTGACTAAATTAACAGCAAAATGGTTACTATATGCTGCTTACATCAAGTATTTTGAAATAAATCCCTTACAATTAACGTTATAAACATCCAGTTATATTTCTCCTGTATGCTGTTTATTACCCCATGAAAAACATTCCTTAAATGCGAATCCTGAGCGACTCCCAGCGAAATAAGTATTCAAACAACGTACGGCTATGATTTGGGTAACAGAATCGACGTTCGCGAAAGTTTAGACACCATACTACTCTGCGATTTTCAAGGCAAAACTGCAAAAAAATTTAATTGCTCAGTTATAAAAGAAAATTAAAAAAAAAAAGAAAAAAATAAGGACATATCACACACAACGAACAAGCAAACAGCAGCACCAGCAAACAATCAAAGATAATAAATGTCAGAAATATCGATGGTGAAAATCAGTAATCAATGGGTGAGTGTCATTAATTAGGTGCCAATATTTTATTACAATATGGAGAGTAGGATTCCTTGCAGACTTTAAATTCTGCGTAGAAAACGTCTCTCATTGTTTTCGAAGAATACTGGGACAGAATGAATGCAATCTCATCTGTTTATTCCAGATATTCTGGTGGCGCTGCTGACGATTTGTTACATATCCTGTTTTCACTGAATACTGAGGTATTGAATTTCCGTGCACAGTGCTTCCTTTCCGCGATTTTGCCTTGAAAATGGCAGGATCTTCTCCTGTCGAAATATTGGCGGTCGTTGATGCTGTTACGTGGATGTATCCTGTAAATTGTTCAAATGTTCGCAACATGTAATGCAGTGATAAGCAATTATATTTTTCCTTTCATGCGTACTTGAGTAGTTATCAGTGAATATATGAGATGGTTGTTTAGTGTGTATTCCTATCAAGGCATACACAGCTGCCTTCAAAGAGCAGGAAACATCCTATTTACATTTTGTAGAATCTGATTGCATTACATGTTTTTGAAATACATGAGCGTTGGGTGTTTCTTTTGAAATAGTAGATTATTTTTAAAATTTCGGACATAAGATTATGTAGAATTAACAGATGCTATTTAAAGTAAGGAAAACAAATGATATCAAAAATAATTTGTGATTTGCCGAATCTGTAGTACCCATAGAAATCAGCTGTATGTGGTCAGGGTGAAGTTGGACTGTTAACTGTATTAGAAGATTTGTTGTAAGTAATATGGACCCCAAGCTTGCTTATATGGAGAAGTTTTAATCCAGCAACGCAATGTGGCGGACAATAGATATTAAACGTTTACAGACAAAAATAAATTTAATGAGCAAAAGAGTCTTTTGTGATACTTTTCACTGCATATATCGATTAGTAAATGATATGTTAAGTACTGTAATAAGGGATAGCTGTTGGTGGAAAAGACACAAGCAAGGATTTTATCTAAAAAACTGAAAATTGAAAGTAAATGAACTGGGCAAAATTTTTCGTGCCTAGAATCTGATCTGTTCATTTAGGGGCAACAGAACTTTTAATAATCTCTCTTGTGATTTCGTAAAAAGGTAAAACATAAATAAATGTATATAATAAAAAACTGTACACTTCCGTCAACAATTTTGAGTTTTGAGGTTCAGGTGATTCAGGGAAGATTTAATATAAAACCACTTACAATGAAATGTACTCGTTTCTTTGGCTTATAAATACAGTGTCTCAGTGTTTTAGGAAACTAAAGTAGTTAACAGCACCAAACGCACAGAGTGTGTTGGTAATTTTTTTTGTATTATAGTGGAATGAGTATTCACAAATTAAATGTGTGACATTGCTATCATGCATCGTAATAGATTTCCTGAGAGTCCCTGACAATTCTGAGACCATATCTGGAATGATATGAATATTTTTTAATATACTGGTTAATTTCAGTGGTCGATAATGTGGTGGCATTTGCACACACACAGTCCTACATTGACACGAAATTTCGTGGTCATTTTAAAGTGAAAACAGCACACTTACGGTTCTCACGGATTAACTGACAGTCAAAAACCATTTCATGGGGTATGTATTACAAATTTACATCATGGGAGGAGTCAGCTGTGAAGATAGTAAAACTTTTTATTCATTAAGAATTTAGATCAGGAGACTTTTCTCACGAGTTACCACTTTTAAGTGTATTGTATCTTATTCATTATTTGAATTAGATAATTTCAAATCCACCAATAGTTTCAATATATCTTTAATACTCCTCCCATTGCTGCATGCATACCCTGCCCTCTCACTAACAGATATTCCTTTGTGTCAATAACGTACAAGTGAATTAACTAGACATAGAAGAATCCCATTTTGACAATAATACTGACATTCAGATGTAGTTGAAGTAGATTAGTGTAAATATTCAGAGATAACATATATCGATTAAGCCTCGCTCAGGATAGCATAATTATTTTCGCCTTCTTCAATTGTAGCATCGTTAGCTGCAGCATTGACAATCACACCCCTAGGCTTTGGCTTATTGACTGCGGGGGCTTTCACGAGCTGATCTTTTGGCACAAGCTTCTGGCGCAGGCTGCGGTAGTAGCTGTAGACAACCAGGATGAAATATGCGCTGAGTGCTGGAACAGAAGAAAATGATATTGTGTAGAGGTACAAGGTGTCTGTTGAGCAACTTTGTGTGAAGGCTGTTTACGTTCCTAGATTTGTTTGGATTGAAAGCTACGGAGTTTTCTATATTGATTAATAAATCACCGGGTACTGATGTATTTCGATGGCAGATTAATGAACGTCTGTGACAAGTTGTCATGCAGCTGACAGGGACTCGAAACTGACCTCTGATTTTTATGGATACTTCGCTGGCAACTGCACTTGCTTTGGTTGTTTTTATTTCTTTTTCGTAATCCCTATAACTTTTTTTGGTGAGTCCACTGACCTACTACAGTATTATATATTTTTTTACTACTTTTAATCTTTCTTTTTTGAATTTATGATCGTTTTCTATATTTTTCTCGCCAAAATCGCCGTCTCCATGTGTTAAACATTTCGAAAAACAAAGTATCTGCTCAGGACGAGACTCAGTAATGCATTTCAGTGTATTTACAGAGTATTTATGTAGATGTTTCAGCCGGCCGAGGTGACTGAGGCGCTCCAGTCACGGTCAGCACGGCCACTACGGTCGGGGGTTCGAATCCCCCCTCGGGCATGGATATTTGTGCCGTCCTAGTTCGTAAGTAGTTCATAAGTAGTTTGTAAGTTTAGGGACTGATGACCCTGTAGTTAAGTCCCATAAGCTTAACAAACATTTGAACATTTTAGATGTTTCAGTAAAGTGATTGTACAATAAATCGGGCGGGGGGGATTGAGAATATGAGAATGGGGAGGGGGGGCGCTAGAGAAATAAAACGGTTAATCAAAGAAAACTAGCAATATATTCTCAGTTATGGAATACAGCAAGGGCTTACTCTCGATTCGGAGGTGAAGAGTGACTAACAGTGTATGTTTCGGGCCTAACTATAGGAATGGGAAAATGGAAAGCTGGCAGTGTGCACTTCTGTGACTGTCGTCTCTAATGATCATGACATCGACGGGACGTTAAACCCTAATCTTCCTTCCTACTTATGAGGTGTGTTAGAAGAGAAATGAGACCAGTAGCACTGACCACGACATCGACGGGACGTTAAACCCTAATCTTCATTCCTACTTATGAGGTGAGTTAGAAAAGAAATGAGACCGGTAACACTGACCACGACATCGACGGGACGTTAAACCCTAATCTTCCTTCCTACTTATGAGGTGTGTTAGAAAAGAAATGAGACCGGTAACACTCACCACGACATCGACGGGACGTTAAACCCTAATCTTCCTTCCTACTTATGAGGTGTGTTAGAAAAGAAATGAGACTGGTAACACTGACCACGACATCGACGGGACGTTAAACCCTAATCTTCATTCCTACTTATGAGGTGTGTTAGAAAAGAAATGAGACCGGTAACACTGACCACGACATCGACGGGACGTTAAACCCTAATCTTCCTTCCTACTTATGAGGTGTGTTAGAAAAGAAATGAGACTGGTAACACTGACCACGACATCGACGGGACGTTAAACCCTAATCTTCCTTCCTACTTATGAGGTGTGTTAGAAAAGAAATGAGACTGGTAACACTGACCACGACATCGACGGGATGTTAAACCCTAATCTTCATTCCTAATTATGAGGTGTGTTAGAAAACAAATGAGACCGGTAACACTGACCACGACATCGACGGGACGTTAAACCCTAATCTTCCTTCCTACTTATGAGGTGAGTTAGAAAAGAAATGAGACCGGTAACACTAACCACGACATCGACGGGACGTTAAACCCTAATCTTCCTTCTTACTTATGAGGTGTGTTAGAAAAGAAATGAGACCGGTAACACTGACCATGACATCGACGGGACGTTAAACCCTAATCGTCCTTCCTACTTATGAGGTGTGTTAGAAAAGAAATGAGACCGGCAACACTGACCACGACATTGACGGGACGTTAAACCCTAATCTTCCTTCTTACTTATGAGGTGTGTTAGAAAAGAAATGAGACCGGTAACACTAACCACGACATCGACGGGATGTTAAACCCTAATCTTCCTTCCTACTTATGAGGTGTGTTAGAAAAGAAATGAGACCGGTAACACTGACCACGACATCGACGGGATGTTAAACCCTAATCTTCCTTCCTACTTATGAGGTGTGTTAGAAAAGAAATGAGTTTTTGAATTTGTGAGGTTCATCTTCAACGTTTTGTCGGCCTTGCAAAAATGATTTGTGCCATCGAAAAACTTGTGCTCTTGATAAACAATGCTTTAAATACGCTTGTTTCAGCTTTTCAAAAGTCACACTCGCAGATTCACCAAGTTTAACACAAAACATTGTCCCACAACGTTGTTCTAAATTCGGATGTTCCGTTTTTGTAACACATTTCACTCATGGCGCTGTCAAACCTACCGTGTTGGCTGTACTGGTTTGTAACTTGGACTGAGGATATGGATGAGATAAACAAACCGGTCTAGCACAGGCCGTTAGACACGATGTTGGCAGATCGCGCACAGTGTTACCGGTCTCATTTCTTTTCTAACACACCTCATAAGTAGGAAGGAAGATTAGGGTTTAACGTCCCGTCGATGTCGTGGTCAGTGTTACCGGTCTCATTTCTATTCTAACACACCTCATAAGTAGGAAGGAAGATTACGGTTTAACGTTCCGTCGATATCGTGGTCAGTGTTACCGGTAACACTGTGCGCGATGTGCCAACATCGTGTCTAACGGCCTGTGCTAGACCGGTTTGTTTATCTCATCCATATCCTCAGTCCAAGTTACAAACCAGTACAGCCAACACGGTAGGTTTGACAGCGCCATGAGTGAAATGTGTTACAAAAACGGAACATCCGAATTTAGAACAACGTTGTGGGACAAAGTTTTCTGTTAAACTTGGTGAATCTGCGAGTGTGACTTTTGAAAAGGTGAAACAAGCGTATTTAAAGCATTGTTTATCAAGAGCACAAGTTTTTCGATGGCACAAATCATTTTTGCAAGGCCGACAAAACGTTGAAGATGAACCTCACAAATTCAAAAACTGACGGACACGTTGAACGTGTGAGGGTTCATAAGAGATCCGACCATCGTTTAACAATGAGGATGATGTCTGAAGAGTTAAATTTCAACACTTTCACCGTACATCAAATTTTAACAGAAGATTTGAACATACGAAATATTTGTGCCAATGTGGTCCCGAAAAAAACTCACAACTGAACAGAAGGGCAATCGAAAAGACTTGTGTGTTGATCTTCTTGAGAGGATTTCCAATGACCAAGACTTCCAAAGGTCATGGGTATTTAAGTACGACCCTGAAACAAAGCAGGCGCCGGCCGCGGTGGCCGAGGGGACTGAGGCGCGCTAGTCACGGTCTGCACGGCCACTACGGTCGGGGGTTCGAATCCCCCCTCGGGTATGGATATTTGTGCCGTCCTTAGTCTTAGCACAGACAAATATATACAGACGGGAAACCTCCGTAAGGGACCGGTCCTACGCTCCGGGGTGCGGGGAGGGAGGGTTTCCAGCAGTTCAGTAAGATGTCCCATGATGGCGCTGCGGTCAGAAGCAGCTCTTTAAACTGGCCAGAGCAGGCGGCAGGTAGCGGCTGCCCCCACCACCACCTCCCCTCAAACGCCAACAAGCCCGACACAGCTGTGGGCTCGTGGCAGGTGGCACGAGCTCTCTCCTCAGCCTCCCCTCCACGCTACCCTCTGACGTGCGAGAGGCACCCTAAGCCAGCGACCGCCTGACACCTGCTAGCATCTTACGGAACTACGAGGGGAGCGTAAGACAGTGGTTTAGGGTGGGCTGCTTCTCTGTATATGTTACTCTGTGGTCTTAGCTAATTCATAAGTAGTTTGTAAGTTTAGGGACTGATGACCCCGTAGCTAAGTCCCATAAACAATACAAACATTTGAAACAAAGCAGGCGCGCCCCTGCCCCGCGCACTGTGCGCAGCGGCGTGTGGGGCACTAGCGACACACGGTCGCGGCGGCCGGCTGAACTACAGTGCACTCAAATGTTCAAATGTTTGTAGAGTCTATGGGACTTAACTACGGGGTCATCAGTCCCTAAACTTACAAACTACTTATGAACTACTTACAACTAAGGACGGCACAAATATCCATGCCCGAGGGGGATTCGAACCCCCGACCGTAGTGGCCGTGCGGACCGTGACTGGAGCGCCTCAATCCCCTCGGCCACCGCGGCCGGCTACAGTGCACTCCGCCCGCGGGCGGAAATGATGGCCATGCCTGCTCTAGGACGAACTGCGTACCAAGTGTTTTATGAAAGCGTCCTTCAAAGGCTCAGGAAAAGACTGATTCATATGAGACTAGACATTGTAGACAAGTGGATGCTGCATCAGGCTTTGCCCTGTGTCACACAGCCCTTTCCATCGGTGAATTTTTTTTCTCCAATATGCATTACTGTTGATTCTCAATCCCCCTATTTACCTGGTTTGTGTCCTTGTGACTTTTTCCTTGTCTTGAAATTGAAAAGTGTCCTAAAAGGACGTCATTCTGGAACTCTGGGGAAAATTCAAAAGACAGTGACCGAAAAGCTGAAAGCCATACCAGTTGAAGACTTGTAGTGCTGCTACCAACATTAGGACCAACAACTCTGCCGGTGTACAGCTGACCAATGGGACTACTTTGAGATGGATAACATTTTTGTTAGAAAAACGTAAACACTTTGGTAAGAACAAACTCAGTCTCATTAATGTTCAAACAACTTACGGGTATGCTGCCGGGTGACATCGTTGACAACCGCCAATATTGCAGTGTGCCTCCGAATGTGCGTTTTGTGATGTTATTCAAAAAATGTTCAAATGTTTGTAAAGCTTATGGGACGTAACTACGGGGTCAGCAGTCCCTAAAACTTACAAACTACTTATGAATTACTTACGAACTAGGACGGCACAAATATCCATGCCCGAGGGGGGATTCGAACCCCCGACCGTAGTGGCCGTGCAGACCGCGACTGAAGCGCCTCAGTCTTCTCGGCCACCGCGGCCGGCGTGATGTTATTTGCGTGGTGAAGCGTCAGATGAGGCGGCGATTGCTAATCAATCCTGCTAATGTATTGCGATTAGTTGAGATGAAGTTACGAAGAACCCTTCTTTGTGAAGATGGTATGAGTGTGTGAGATGAACCATTTGCATGCTTTCTCGTATCTGTTATGGTACAGAAATATGAGATAAGTTAGATACTGCTGTTACAAACTCATAATAATGATAATAGGGATGATAATGACGAACAACTCATTGTAAGCGGTAGTGCTACGGTAATTGCGAGAAGAGGCGATTGGAAGCAGTGGAAGTGAATACCAACAGTCTTTCGGGAATAAGGTTAAAGTTGCAACTATCATCACGGCTTTTGATGACAATTCGCTAGAAAACAGATACGATGATTATTACGTAAGTGATAGTTAAGATATCTGCATTACGTATGGCGTCTACAATTACAGCTACAGTGCTATCTAGAGCATGGTTGCAGAGTTTTGCAGAAAATCGACACCCACCAGCACATTGAGGTGTACGTAGAGATCCTGTAACCAAACGTTCGTACAGATATGTTTGTTCGAGCCCATGTACTTTCCTTGTCAGTCTCATTACTTTTCTAACACACCTCGTATGTGACTGGTGACCGAAGAGGGTCAATAGGCGAGCGCGCTAACTCAAGTGCGCGTCTATTGGGACTGGAGGCTGGGTACCAAGAGTGCCCTCTGCCGCAGTGCGCTCCGTGGCCCACGCACGTGACTCATCCACAGCGCTTGCTGTTGCTTGACTCAGTAACGAGGGGAAAGCCAGTTTATTCAGCAAAGACACCGGAAACGTGCTGTGAATTAGGATCCCGAAACTTACGCTAGATCGAAATGCCTTTTTTCCAAAAGACGAGGGGATAGCACATGGGTACAGGAATAGCTACACTGGGAGATCATTTGAATTCTATGGATTGTACCTTGAAATAATGATTTCCGGTAAATAAAATTCTTCTTTGCGGACTACAGGCGTTTTTCAATCTGGAATCTTTTTTTTTAAACATGACTTTGTTCTTGTAATGGGTAATTTTCTGGACTGCATGGGGAAAAATAATTTGCTTCTTCAACAGAAAATAAGCGCCAAATATAATTTGCTAGTTAACAGATCAAAGCTGAATCAAGCAGAAGGAAAAGGAAGGAAGATGAGAGTTTATCGTCCCGTCGACAGCGAGGT
The DNA here is from genome assembly GCA_026315105.1 of Locusta migratoria. NCBI lineage: Eukaryota > Metazoa > Arthropoda > Insecta > Orthoptera > Acrididae > Locusta > Locusta migratoria. The sequence continues at coordinate 72,641,863 of CM048755.1, read as the reverse complement.
CAGTACAGACGGAGCTCGGAAAGGATGGGGATGGAAATCGGTCGTGCCCGAAGGAACCATCCCGGCATTTGACTGGAGTGATTTAGGGAAATCATGGAAAATTCAAATGTGGATGGCCAGATGTGGATTTGAACCGGCGTCCTCCCGTATTCGAGAGTGTTACCACTGCACCATCTCGCTTTGCGATTCAACTAGAAGCAAAATATAAACAAAACCTTTCCTTCTATATGCTCACGGTGTGACTATTACCTTGCCATATATCTGGTCTAGCTTTCTGGCTCAAGTATAAAGGGCAGAATTTGACATACCTGGAGCGTCAGAGGTGTTATAATGATGAGATTGGTCGACTCTTTAGCATAATGTAGAGAAAACCATTGAAAAATATCAAAAGCTAATTAAAGCTGAAGAAGAAAAAGCAAATGTAGGTTTGACAACGATGTTGTAATTCCGTTAGATACACCAAAGGACTTGGAAGAGCAGTTGAAGAGAATGGGTAGTGTCTTAAGAAGAGGTAACATGAACATAAAAAGCTAGGTGAGAGTTCTGCAGTGTATTGAAGTTACATAATGTGGCGCTGAAGGAATTGGATTGGCAAATATGATACTGAAACATGATGGGCGAAGTAGGGAGGACATAAAACACAGACGGATAATAGCAAGACAAGCATTACTGAAAAGAGGAGTTTCTAGCAACTAACGTAAATTTATGTGTTCCAAATGTGTTCTGAAATATGGCCTTATATGGAAGCGATACGTGGACGATAAACAGTTCAAGAAAACAGGTAGTATAAGGTTTTAAAGTATGGTGCTACAGACTCATCCTAAAGTTAAGATGAGTTGCTTGAACTACTAAAGAAGAGGTACTGAATTTAAATGCTGAAATAATTATGTGTGACCCAACTTGACAAAACAAGGAGATTGGTTGGTAGGAGACAATCGACGCCATAAAGGGAACCTCAAATTGGTAATGAAGGGAAGTACGGGGAATACAAATTGTAGAAGGAGACTTAGATATGAATATAGGAAGCACGTTGGAATGTACGTATGTAGCAGTAGTTATTGACGGATGATAATGTTTGTTCATCATATACTAGTGTTGAGAGTTGCACAAATTAATCTTCTGACTGAAAAACACTAAAATGACAGCAGCATCTATGAACACTTAGCACTAGATGGTACCCTTCTTGAAAAATGGAATAGGGGAAAGTGGGGGAAACGTGCGCACCTAAGCGGAACTTTTTTTCTTTTAATTGACTACGTCAAATAAAGTTTATTTTATATCAAAACTTAGAGCAACTATTATAGTATCTATAAAAAATTAAGATAACCCAAAATATCCAAAAATAAACACACAAAAAAAAAAAAAACCATTCCAAGACACTACCTAAGCGCACGTTTTCCCGAACGTCGGGGAAACGTGCGCATCGGGTGGGTAATTGCGCGCATGTTAGAAGAATTGATACGCAGTAATACCCGGAGAGGTAAAAAGAAATACAAGGTTTGTTCCAAAGATTATACTGATAAAGCACATATTAGATTAGGTTAAACATAAGTTTTAAACAAATTTTACAAAATTTAACATAGTTCAGGACTAGTGGTTTTCAAATAAAATGCAAAGTTTTCTTTGATGTTAGGGACCTACAGATTTAACAAGTTAGATAATTCCTTCACTGCACATATCGCATATAAAATCTTTAGCAGAATCATTTATGGTACAAGGTGCATGGTACCATCTTCCGCACAAAGTACATCTGTACAGTTCCCTGTCTGTAACATGGTCTCCACAAAGTCCGCAAATCTCGTCTTCGTCTCCTTGAAGTGCGCCAAGGTCAAACACCTCCATGTCGGTATCATCGGAGTCATCGTCATTACACAGTGTTGAATTGTCAGACTCTTCTTCAATCATCTCCTTTTTCTTTACCTTCTTTTGTGTTTCTTGTTTTGAAGTCTCTTCTTATCCATACTTTCTTTTCATTAGGCTTAGGCCTATTGCCGAGATTAAGCTTTCTAGCAACTTTTATGTTTTGATATTTAACTACATGAGTGGGAAAAGTGCGCATTGGTGCGCACTTTTACCCCATAGTGTCTTGGAAATAAATTTTGGCTACAATTTTCTTAAAACTCATTAAAACCAAACAGGACTCACGTCAAAATATACCCATAACATACAGGCTTTGCCGGCCGCGGTGGCCGAGGAGACTGAGGCGCTCCAGTCACGGTCTGCAAGGCCACTACGGTCGGGGGTTCGAATCCCCCTCGGGCATGGATATTTGTGCCGTCCTTAGTTGTAAGTAGTTCATAAGTAGTTTGTAAGTTTAGGGACTGATGACCCCGTAGTGGAGTCCCATAAGCTTAACAAACATTTGAACATTTTGACATACAGGCTTTAACTACATCACAAGTATTTAATTATATCCATTATTGATGTGAGGTCGTGGTTGTATGCTTAATTATTTTGTCAAGTAGACTCAAGCACATAGATCGTGTATAAAACACTATAATATGACGCGTTTCAAGGGTCAAGCCCTCATCATCAGATAAAATATGCAAGAATCTTTAAAACCCGCGAAACTGGCCACCCATTAAAGCAGATTGAAGATGACCTGAAGATTTTACATAAACAGGATAAGGGAAGAAAGTTAGTTAAATGAACAAGTTCAAGGCAATGCATACAGCTTTTTTAAAAACTTTGTGGACCTATTATAACAAAAGTCGTTTATTTTAAATTTCAACCTCTGTCTTACTGTACACCCGAATGTACCCACTGCCTTGTGTATGATCTTTGGCATTTAGAGGTCTTTGTTTTCATGTTCATACGTGCGCCCCACTCGTGTTGTTGACTCCGTGCGCTTCACTAGTGCTATGCGCCGCCAGTACTGGGGAATGTTTTTAATATTGACGAAGCACAGTATGCTGAGGAGCTTTCTACGGAGACACGGTTACAAGGGAAGTAACCACGTTTTCTTTTATTACGTTTTAGATTTTATTTGTCTCGGGTTTTAAAGATTCTTGTATATTTTATCTGATGATGAGGGCTTGACCCTTGAAACGCGTCATATTATAGTGTTTTATACACGATCTATGTGGTTGAGCCTACTTGACAAATTAATATATCACAAGTAAATTTAGTCAACGTAATAAATACCCACCGCCTTAAATCTTGAGGACTGCAAATGTCACGTTTCACCATTTTCAAACTCACTGAACGCGAAAATGTAATGGTGGCCCGGCGACCAGACGAAAGTAGTTCGCTAACCTGGTTACAAAGTTCAACAAAGCTTTTACATCAGAGAAACAGCGATGCGCATGTTTACCTGCTGCGCTCGTTCCCCCTACTTTCCCCTAAAGTTAAAAAAAAAAAAATAGAGGAGCACAGGGAGACCTGTGCAAGGTAGGGAATGGACATACTAGTTGTAGGAAAAAAACCGCCTTTTATGCCAAGAAAAGTAACACGTGAAAAAAAAATTAATAAAGTCCTGCACAGTGCACAGGAGGACTGTAACATAATTTGTGAGATGATTTTACATCTCAAAAGAAACCGAGGAGATCCGATGAGCATGTGTCTGATTTTCGATCGTTACGGAACGGGAGCAGACTGAAGACTACACATAGGGATGTGTAAATATTACTTACCGAAATACTATGTGCGTTCTGAGGTCAATAAAATACTAGTGAGGTAGATGAATGAGCCACTTTACACGGCCCCATGACTGCCCACTTATCCAGCCCATGATTGCACAATGGGTACATTTGCAGCTGTCGCCGGCCGCGGTGGCCGAGGGGACTGAGGCGCTTCAGTCACGGTCTGCACGGCCACTACGGTCGGGGGTTCGAATCCCCCCTCGGGCATGGATATTTGTGCCGTCCTTAGTATAAGGTAGTTGATAAGTAGTTTGTAGGTTTAGGGACTGATGACCCCGTAGTTAAGTCCCATAAGCTTAACAAACATTTGAACATTTGAATTTGCAGCTGTCGCCTCAATGCGACGTAAGAGTCGTGACATCTGTTGGAGAACCCTCACACCTCTTGTAGGATGGATCGATGGTATCTCCCACCATTATTCTGTGAAATACATCGCTTTCACTGACTTTCAATAAGTAATATTAACACTTGTCTTTATATTCATTCAACTCCCTCCAGTTCTATAAAGATCTACAATTATTCACATGTTCATAGGACGTTTACGCTTCATTCCCACTTGAAGAATTACCTCACAAATTATGTGACGTTTCTCCTGAGACACTCTGTATGGCACGCTACAAGACACAAAAATTGAACAGTCAATTGAAACCTTTCGCTGCATTAAAATAATCTATGATTATTATAAAAATATTCAGTGGTGAGTATATGACATTCATTTACTCAGACTGAAGATGAATTGCTTCACACCTTGAGCATTCTTAAATGTATTTATATAATGAAAGGATCTAAATCTGTGAAAAGTTGCAGACGTTGTTATCAAGGAGGTTTTGTTATGATTAGTGTAGGCAACAATCTATTAAAAAAGAAATAAGAAATTAATATCTTTCACTTGCTTTCGTTATTATTCGAGTTTCAAGTAATATTAGCCTTTAAATACACTGTAGATGGTAATAAAGAAACAATACTTGTTTTAGAAGCTTTTTCGACACACTATGCTAAAGAAGGTTGTTCGAAGAACTTGTTACTTGACTATTTACAAGATAGCGCTAAAACAACTTAATGCAACACATTAGACAATTTGTATCGGTTAGGTGATCGGCTTATGCAACTGAAAATTAGTCTAATTTAGAGCAGACGCGTTTTCTCGTTATTTTAAAGGTTGACATCATCTGTGCACTTTCATTGACATTAATTCGTTGGGGGAAACAAGTTTCACATTGAGCACAGTCTTCTGAGCGGAAAACAGGAAATATCTCAAAAATATCTCTATCAAGATAACGTTTACGAATTATCACAAAAGTGAAATGAAATACAGAACACGTAAACGTAACAAAACAAAAAGCGGATTCATAAAAGCTGGAAAGGCTGAAAGTTTAACCATGTTTTTTTCAATTTCACTCTCCACTAACAACGAGTTGTAATTCTCACTTCAAAAGACAGATAAATGAGGAAACGACTGCAGTGACCTTTGATTATGCGATGAAAATGCAGCTGGTTGTAAGCTCTCTTAAATTATATTACCTGAAGAGTATTTGAAATATTTTTCCATCATTATTTCGATTTTGGTTAAATGGGTGAAGAACAATGAAGGTGCTGACGTAGAGTGAATGCTTGTGGGCGGCTAGCCAAGGGAAAGGAAACGTAGGCGTCTGGAAATTGAGGAGGGTCAAGCGTGGACGATGGAGAGGGAGCCTGTATTGAGACCATTTCCATGCAAGCCTAGTCGCTGTAGGTGATGTCCCTGGCACTGCCGCTATTACAACTATTTGTTTATTTCAAGCACTTTAAGGTAACCTCATGTATTTTCTTGCAGATGACAGTTTAAAATCAGTTTACATACATAGTAGTATGAATATATTTCATATTTTATATACTCACCCATAAAAAAGCCACAAGTCAGAAGTCCAACGATACCAGGCACAAAAAATTCATCATCTGCCAAAAATGCAGTTGACATTTGAACCATCACCAATGAGCTCAGGCAGGTTATTACAGTCTTGACGATCATCCACAGTATAGAAAAGCGAACTGTTTCCTATAAGAACAAATATAACATATGATAAGGAGTGTATACGTAAGAGATGACACAGAAGACAGATGATCAATACTTTACAGAGTTATCTACATACATAACAATCAACTCCTGAGCGTTATCCTCGCTAAAAGACAGAAATTACGAGGGTTGGAACTTAAACAGAGACCACGGCGGAGTGGCCGAGCACATTGAGGCGTTATCCTCCTATGCGCGAAGCTGTTCCCCGACGGAGGTTCGAATCCTCCCACGGGGATGGATGTTTGTCTTGTCTTTAGTATAAATTAGTGTACATGTAGTTTGTAAGTTAAGAGACTGATGACCCGCCGTTAAGTCCCACAAGCTTAACAAACATTTGAACTTAAATAGCGGCAACTATTTATTCACAGCCGATAAAAAAGCGTTACATGGTTTGAACCTGTTACTGTTCTTTAAAATAGACAACAGCGTTATGTATAACCCGTTGCCAGCGATGTGGAAGGCGTAGTCTCCCGTTAGCAGAGCCTGTTCTATTGATGGTCTGTCGAATCTCTGGAACAGTTCGGAATCGAATGCCACGAAATGGTTCCTTTATCTTCGGAATCAAATGAAAGTCACAAGGACTTAAGTCCGAGGAGTATGTTGGATGGTACAGTAGTACTTCCCAGTCCCATCGACCAAACAGAGTAACCACAGCTTGCGCTGTATGCGCCCTCGCATTGTCGTGCAAAATGGTGGGTGGGTCTGGCGTCGATCACTGTCCACTAACGCGGAAATAGTATGCACTTCTCCATCAGAGACGCTAGAACGACCTGCCCAATGCATGTCTATCACAGTTTGCCGACTTTCGTTGAAGGCTTTTACCCAACGTGCCACTATTATGTACGGGAATGCTTATTCCCCGCACGCCTCTTGAAAACCCTGGTGACACTGTCGAGCTGTACGACCTCTGGAACATTCAATCTTGATCCAACTCCGTTGTTCGTGTTCCGAAAACATAATGAACCCGTTACGTTTGACCGTTCGCTCACAAGTGACTGTGTTTACATTCAGTGACAGCGCTAGACGAAAACTGGGCGTCGGCGAACTCGTCTTTGCGAGGCCCCTTTCATTTTTTCAGTAAGGAAGAAAATGTTAAATAAAATGAGTTGAATTATACATCAATGATCATTATACTAAAATTTTGTAAGTATAATATACAAGTATTGTGCAGTGACAAATATTACAATAAAAAGACACAAATTAAAATAGAGGAAATTGTCGGCTTATCGTCTCACTGAATTTTTTTTAAGATCACAACTTAATACTGGCCACTATTTCGGCTTCAGATGATGGTAATGACAACGCAGATAAGCAAACACAAATTAAAATAGAGAAACGTTTCTGCTTTAAGACCACATCTTAATTAATACTAGCCGCTATTTCGGCTTCAGTTGATGGTACTGACAACGCAGATAGTCTTTCTTGGCTCACTGTGCTTCTCAAGTAAGTCTTAATTAGTTTTAACTTTGAGAAGCTTCTCTCGGCAGAAGCTGTACTGACTATAACTGTGGGCATGTTATGATTGTTATATAAACATTTGTTTTCTAAAATGTTCTGGAGAAGTTGTTTTGCAAGTATTTAACTAAAAATTACATCACTGCTGCACTCATACGGAAATAAATACGGACACTAAATAGCTGCCGGCCGTGAATGGCCGAGCGCAGTAAGGCGTCATACCACGGTGAGCGAGATCGCTCTCGTCGGGGGTCGAATCCCACCCTTGGGTACGGATGTTGTGTTTCCTTGGATTAAGCTAGTGTTGTTGTTGTTATGGTCTTCAGTCCGGAGACTGGTTTGATGCAGCTCTCCACCCTACTCTATCCTGAGCAAGCCTTTTCATCTCATCGTAAGAACGGCAACACACATCCACTTGAATCTGCTTACTATACGTGTCTCTTGGTCTCCCTCTGCGATTTTTACCCCACACACTTCCCTCCAATGATAAATTTACGATTTCCCGATGTCTAAGATTGTGTCCCACCAAGCGATCCCTTCTTTTAGCCAGGGTATGCCAAAAATTCATTTTCTCACCAATTCTGTTCAGTACTTCTTCATTGGTTATGCGATCTACCCACCTAATCTTCAGCATTCTTCTGTAACACCAGATTTCAAAAGCCTCTATTCTCTTCCTATCCGCACTGCTTATCGTCCATGTTTCACTCCCGTACAGCCGGCTGCGGTGGCCGAGGGGACTGAGGCGCTCCAGTCACGGTCTGCACGGCCACTACGGTCCGGGTTTCGAATCCCCCCTCGGGCATGGATATTTGTGCCGTCCTAGTTCGTAAGTAGTTCATAAGTACTTTGTAAGTTTAGGGACTGATGACCCCGTAGTTAAGTCCCATAAGCATAACAAACATTTGAACATTTGAACTCCCGTACAAGGCAACACTCCACACAAATGCCTTCAGAAAAGACTTCCTTACACTTAAATTAATATTCGATGTTAGCAAATTTCTCTTTTTCAAAAATGCTTTTCTTCCCATTGCCATTCTGCACTTTATATCCTCTGTACTGCGACCATCACATGTTATTTTACTACCCAAGTAACAAAACTCATCTACCAACTTCATTGTTTCGTTACCTAATCTAATTCCTTCGGCATCGCCTGATTTACTAAGACCACATTCCATTATTTTTGTTTTTCTCTTGTTAATCTTCATCTTATATGCACCTTTCAGCACACTGTCCATTCCATTCAACTGCTCTTCCAGGTCCTTTGCTGTCTCTGACAGAATTACAATGTCATCAGCAAAACGCAATGTTTTTATTTCTTCCCCCTGTACTTTAATCCCTATTCCAAATTTTTCCTTGCTTTCCTTCACCGCCTGCTCGATGTACAAATTGAATAACATCGGAGAAAGACTACAACCCTGTCTTACTCCCTTCCCAACTGATGCTTCCCTTTCATGCCCTTCGAGTCTAATAACTGCGGTCTGGCTTTTGTAAGTTAGATGTAACCTAGCGGTTGAAAAGCGCCGTTAAACATCAAACATAAAAAAGAGAAAAAAATGTAAAATTTTAACAAAGTTTTGCGAGACCCACCACAGGCGCGAGGCCGTCGGCGGTTGCCGACTTCGCGTATGGCCGATAATATTATTAATAGGGACAAGGGTTTTCCACTAAGTAAAACTTGGAACCCGATTTTATCTGACATCAAGCAACAACGGTCTTCATTTCGACCTGCTGTTTCTTTTAACTAGCCTTGTTTACGACCCATCGTTTTTTCCGTTTTTCTCCACCGGCGCGCTACTGGTTCTATTGCGCCTAGGTGGCTTCTACTTTGGTTTCGCGCACGCGCGGTGGGTCGTCAGCGGTGTATAAAGGAGCTGCTGTTTCTTGTTCTTTATCAGTTTCCGGCGAGTTAGTGTTCTGCGCTCTCACCTGAAGATGGCAGCCAGTTGGTCTGCTGAAATATCGTGTCTGGTTGACGACGGTATCCGGCTGCATACCCGAGATAAATATTATCAGTTACTACGCCGGGAAAGTCTACGCAACCATATCTGTTGACATGATGTGAACGGGAATTCTGCCGAATGTTCGCGTCGTTTTCGCACGATATTTCGGCGGCGTAACTCACTGCCTTCTTCAGGTGCTCGCTGAGAATGCCATTTTGGAAGATCTGGTCCAGTACTTATGCCCTGAGGGCTCCGGGTGCTTCGGTACTGGTCCGCGCCCACAATACGTGGTTCAGATGGTCCTCTCTGGTTGGTGGTGCTCCATCTGCTACCCGCACCCAGTTCGGCCGACCTTTAGGGCTGCAGACGTCACCTGAGGGTCCGAGAGGCGCCGTGTGTTCCGCACGCGGTCCGCGCCCGCCTGGCGTTGTTTCAGAGGCTCTCCCTGTTTCTGGTGTGGCGACTGCCGTCCGCGGCTCGTCCGGCCGTCCTCTGGAGCCGTCTGTGCCGCGCTGAGAGTTCCGATTGCCGTCCGCGCCAGTTTGGCGTGGATCCCGAGGTGCTCTCCCATCGCTGGTATCTCGACAGCCGCCCTCGTCCTGTGCAGTCGTCATTGTGTTGCGTCGCGTCGGGTGCTCTGTTCGCGATCCGCACCAGACTCGGATTTTTTCAGTAGTCGCCTGGTGTCCAGACTGCCGTCCTCGCCCCCTGCAGTCGTCATGGAGGACGGACCGCAAACGGAGCACCCGACGCACACTCCGCGTTCACAGGCCCTCTTCTTGAGCTGCTCATTGCAGGTTTTACTCTTTGAGTATTTCCTGCTATATCAGTGGAAAGGAAAAGGGAAAACAGCAATTGTTTTCAGAATGAATCTTTCACTCTGCAGCGCAGTGTGCGCTGATATGAAACTTCCTGGCAGATTGAAATTGTGTGCTGGAACCGGGACTCGAACCTGGGACCTTTGCCTTTCGCGGGCAAGCGCTCTAACACTGAGCTACCCCGACACGACTCACGACACCGCCACACAACTCTACTTCCGCCAGTACCTCGCCTCCTTCTTTCCAAACTTCTCAGAAGCTCTCCTGCGAAACCTGCAAGACTAGCACTCCTGGAAGAAAGGGTATGGTGGAGACATGGCTTAGCCACAGCCTAAGGGATGTTTCCAGAATGAATCTTTCACTCTGCAGCGGAGTGTGCGCTGATATGAAACTTCCTGGCAGATTAAATTTGTGTGCCAGAACCGGGACTCGAACCTGGGACCTTTGCCTTTCGCGGGCAAGCGCTCTACCACTGAGCTACCCCGGCACGACTCACGACACCGCCACACAACTCTACTGGTAGAGCGCTTGCCCACGAAAGGCAAAGGTCCCAGGTTCGAGTCCCGGTTCCGGCACACAATTTTAATCTGCCAGGAAGTTTCATATCAGCACACACTCCGCTGCAGAGTGAAAGATTCATTCTGGAAACATCCCTTAGGCTGTGGCTAAGCCATGTCTCCACCATATCCTTTCTTCCAGGAGTGCTAGTCTTGCAGGTTTCGCAGGAGAGCTTCTGAGAAGTTTGGAAAGTAGGAGACGAGGTACTGGCGGAAGTAGAGTTGTGTGGCGGTGTCGTGAGTCGTGTCGGGGTAGCTCAGTGGTAGAGAGCTTGCCCGCGAAAGGCAAAGGTCCCAGGTTCGAGTCCCGGTTCCGGCACACAATTTTAATCTGCCAGGAAGTTTCAGCAATTGTTTTATTTATTTTCAGCGAGGTATGACAAGAAAGGATCAAATCCGGACGGAAAGTCATAATCGTGGTGCCTCATAGGCTTGATGGGTGTTGTTGAATAATCCACGTAGTTGAATTTCGTCGCCGGCGTTACTGTTGCCCCGCTGCTCAGGTGGTGTAATATCACTATCGTCAGTCTTGAAATCCGAAGAAGAAGTTACTGACGTCGTCGAGAAGAACGTTTCTTCTTTACTGGATCAGGTGGAAGCGCCACTGGCGATGTAATCATGATCTGTGGGTGCATATACGGCGGCAGAGGATCGAACACGCACGTTGCTGCAGGATCCCATTGCCGACCGGTGGCGATATACAGAAGATCTCGGATCATGATGTCCCACTGTTCGTGGGTGAAGATAGCGTGACAACACAGAGATCGAATCCTGTTGAAGCCCTGTAGCCTCAACCATCGTTCAACAACGTCGCGAACCAGGTACGCAAACTCTACCTCTTGATAGGGTAGAGAAGGCTTTCAATGTGGCGGTAGAAAGGGAAAAGGATGATCCCAATGGGGATAAGTATTATCAGCGAGAGAAGAGGCGATCTTCTGGAAGACTGGGAGGATACTACGTCGGCAGCGGCAGGCAGTCGTTGTCCTGCAGCGAATCGTCGTCATCTCGGTAGTAGACAGTGGCGGGAGATGCGAGGGCCGTCGCGGACGCATCGATATCTTGAGAACTTGCGCCAACGATGACAGAGGCCGTTGCCGATGACGTCGAGGCGCGGGATGACTCGTCGACGCTGTCAGATATCTCCATAACCTCCAGCGGCGTTGCAGGGGAAGGGAAGACATCGGTCTGAGTGGAGGCGTCAACTCCCGCCCGCACCTCCACAGGGGAGGGAGCAGGGAACGACGACTCACGCAGCTTCCGCAGTTCATCGCGGAGGCTAGCGACTTCCCATCGGACCGACGCGACGTGGGGCTCAGATGACCACCACCGCCGCAGATGACAGCCGAGCCGGACGCGGACGTCCGTCGGAACACCGGCGATGGAAGAGCACCTCCACAACCACACCGAGCGGGCGCGGACCGCAATCGGAACCCTCAATGTGGCGCAGACCTCAGATGACAGCCACGGTTCCAGAGGATGGCCAGAGTGGGCGCGGACGGCCGTCTCGACACCAGGAAAGAGGGAGGGCCTCTGAAACAATGCCAGGGGGCGCGGACCGCATAGGGAACATAAGGCGCGGCGCGGACCTCAGCTGACGTCTGTGGCCCGAGAGGACGGCCCAACTGGGTACGGACGGTGGATGGAGCACCGCTGTATACGAGGTATGTCCACAAGGTAAGTTCCATTTGGTTAATAAAACAAATGTGTACAGATACAGAAAAAATATTTATTGTACAAAAATATACAAAAATTAAACTATTTTTCTACATAGCTTCCGAAATTTTGTAGGCATTTGTCATAGCGTGGCAGAAGTCTTTGTATGCCTTCTTCGTAGAAGGTTGCCGCCTGTGTATTCAACCATGTGGTAACATGTTCTTTCAGCTCGTCATCATCGCTGAAGTGTTGACCACCATGGACAGGTTTTAAGTGTAAGAAGAAAGTCGCTAGGAGCGAGACTGTACGGAGGATAATCAAACACGTCCCAGTGGAATTCCCGTAAGAGTCGTTTGGTCACATTCGCCTTGTGAGGTCGGGCGGCAACGTGAAGGGAAGAAGAAGACTCCTTTCATCTCTTCTTACACATAAAATCTGTCCTTGGTGGTCAACACTTCAACGATGATGAGCTGAAAGAATATGTTTGCCACATGGTTGAATACACAGGCGGCAACCTTCTATGAAGAAGGCACACAAAAACTTGACCCACGCTATGACAAGTGCCTACAAAATTTCGGAAGTTATGTACAAAGTACAGTTGCAGATTTGTATACAATAAATATTTTTTCTGTTCACGTTTGGTTTATATAACTAAACCGAACTTACTTTGTGGACATACCTCGTAGATGATAAAGGCAACGAGTCACCTGTTGGTAAAGTAAATACAGATAAACCAAGCACAGCATTGAGTCAGAAACGTATGGGTTACGCAGAAGTGTCGGACCATTGTAACCATTTCTTTTCATCTCCTTTTGCCCAGCCATGGCAATCGTTCAATAGAATTGGGGAAAGAAGTTTCTGGTATATTCTGACTAAGAGAAGTGATAGGTTGGTGGGACACTTTCTGACACATCAAGGAATCGTCAACTTAGCATTAGAAGGAAGTGTTTGGGGTAAAAATCGTAGAGGAAGATGGAGGGACAAATACAGTACGCAGATACAAAAGAATGTAGGTTGCCCTTTTCGTTCTCAGATGAAGAGGCTTGCTCAGGACAGGGTAGCATGGAGAGCTGCATCAAACCACTCTGCAGAATGAAGATCACAACAACAACTTTCCGCTGATTTCATCAGTTTTTTTTACAATGGCCGACGTTTTGTATCTGTCTTCAGAAAGGTCTGCTTCATCTCTGCTTCAACTCTGGTTGTTCCTTCTTGTTTCCACTTCACAGTCACATTACCAATGTCCAATCTGAGCAGCTTTAAAAGTGTTGCAATGTCCCTGATGGACATGTTACTGATAATACGCCGAGTGACTAGATTACATTCAAAATAATGGATCTGACCTGATCAACACATTCTCTTCTTACTGTTGACTACGCAAAACAAAACTACTGCCCACTTCCTTTTATATTGGCCTGTCCACCTATCTTGACATCTATTGGCGAAGTCAGCATTGCATGAGTCAGGATAGTTATGATCCTATAGCGTATTCATTAGTTCAACAAGCAAAGACATTGCTCTCTAAGCTAAGCATCTGAGATGTCATTCCACACGGTCTTTGCTTGCTATGCACAATCAGTTTACGTGATTTGTTATAGGTAATGTAGGAAAATAAGATGGGAAACATTATTGTGATAGATATCTGAGAACATGAACGAATGATAGGTGTTAGTTCATAAACAAATAACATTAAATTCCCAATGATAATACAATGAGGTGCCAAAAGTCGTGGGAAAGCGATATTCAGAAATACAGATTGGGGGAATATCGCATAGTAACAGATATACAAGTTGTTAAAATGATGTTGCATTGCCAGAGGTATCAATGATTACGGACGCACGGTGGAAATTAAGAATTATAGTTGGAGCTAGATGCACAGGAGAGTCCATTTCGGATATCGTTACGGAATTCAACATTCTGAGATCCTCCTGTGCCTCGAATCTCAAATTTCGTGCATTTCTTCTCTCCGCCGATAACGCTGCGTCCGGTGACGTGCACTTACCCAGAGAAGCGGCTTTTGCTCAGGGTTGTTCCCGCTAACAGACAAGTAACACTGCGTGAGAGAGCGAATGCGTTAGGACAGTGCGGCGATAACGGGCTATGGAAGCAGACGACCGACTTGAGAGCCATTGCCAACAACATGACATCGCCTGCTGCGCCTCTCCTGGGCTTGTAGCCTTGTCGGTTGGACGCTCGATGACTGGTGAAACTTGTCTTCCTTATATAAGTCCTGGTTTAAGTCGCTAAGAGCTAAAGGTAGGGCCTGAGTGTGATGCAGACCCGCGAAGCCAAGGACGCAAGTTGTCAACAAGGTACTGTGCCAACTGGTGGTGGCTTCATAATGGTGTGAGCTGTTTTTACATAGAATGGACTGCGTCTTCCGGGCCGATCGAACAGATCATTGATTAGAAATGGCTAGGTTCGGCTACTCGGAGATCAGTTTCTGCTAACCAAAAAACGATTGAATTGTTATGTTTGAGAATGTCCCATGTAACTGAGCCACAGTTGTTCGCAATTGGTTTGAAAAAGATATTGTAGAATTACAGCGAATGATTTGGCCACTAAGATCGTCCGACCTGAATCTCAGCGAACATTTATGGGTCACAATCGGGTGTCAGTTGGTGCACAAAATCCTGCAGCGGCAGTTGGGGACGGCTGTGGACGCAGCATACCTGCAGAGAGCTTCCAGCGACCTGGGTCCACGCCACGTTCAGTTGCTGCATAACGCTGGGCCAAAGAGAGTCCGACACGATACACGAGGTTTCCCATGTCTTTTATTACCTCAATGTAATTTATCTAGCTACCGAGTCATGTTATAGTAGTTCTAAAATTTTGTAATAGTTGTTTGCATCTGCAGTAATCTGTTAACGACCTTTTTTTCTGCTATGTTCAGAAATATGAAACTGTTCCATTTGCTACTTTTATTCTACAAGTGCGAAATTGAGACTCTCTTAATTTATCAACAAAGATGACTAGTTTCATAGCTGGCATGGCTACACCCGACTTTTCGAAATTATTAAGTGTGCTTGTGATCCAAGTTTAGGTAAAGGGATAATAGGGAATCGCCTTAATGTTGGTGCGTTTGAATTATGAAATTTGGTCGAACATATATTTTGGCACTAATGTTAGTAGGAAAATATTTGTTGTTGATATTTTCAGTCCGAAGACTGGTTTGCTTCAGCTGTATACGCAGACACAGCGCTGCCTGTGTTGCATCCAGATCAAATGACTCCAGTGCTACCCGACGTCTGTGGGCTCTTATACAGCGAGCTGCAGCTCTTAGACCGACTTCTGGCCGGTTTCTTTGGGTTATCGTTGTCAGCTGAACAATAATGTATCAAGACGACTCTCCAATGCTTTTTATATTTCGTGGATTCTATGCCCTGATAATGTCACTGTTGTCATCAGGAGGAAGGGGAACGTCACATGCCACGAGCATAGTATCTCTGTTTCAATTTTTAGTGATTATATTTTATCTCGTGAAATTTTTGCGTGGAAAAGGAGCTACCACAAAGGTAATTAATTTTATTAAGCTATGGAGTACTCTAATAATAATGCACTTGACATACCTTTATTCCATCATATAGCAGCACAGCACAGGCAAGAGCTTCAATTGCATTCAGAACGATGCTGGTGACTAGAAGGGAGTACGTATCTGAAATTTAGTTGAAAAGTTACATTTTAGTGTAAAAGTTAATGAAAAAGTTTCATTGCCTTTTGGCTGCGGAACTGAGATAATACGACAGGTACGTAGCTCGCTATTCACTTCAGGCTCTACTTCGTTTAAAAGAATTATATTCGTTTACTTACGAAGACATAAAAATGAACATATATATGGACTATATTAACAGTCGTATACATAAAAACACGCAGTAGCTCATGTAATAGTAAGACATATATTTAATATCACAAAAAGTTGCATAACCGTTTGAAAAATGTGTAGTATTTGCCTTTAAGAATGATCATGGTTAGTAATCTCTTCAGGTTACTTAGAGCCTCCCGGAAAATAAAAAGCGGCAAACCTCCGATTTTAATTAACAATGTGTTCGAAGGTAGTTGTTAAAGAGTGCTAGCTAACACATATTCAAAGAATGTATTCATATTATGGCAGAGACCAAGAACGAGATGATCCACCTACAAATTGTCTAAGATATGTGAATCCATCCTACAGATATGGATTATGAGACTGCAGATGGTCGAATTACTATAGAAAAAACTCACCAACACCCTTTTCTTCAGAATTATTGATTGCCAACAAGCTTCGACATTAGACTGATGTCATCTTCAGACCACAAATAGCAGTATATGCAGTGCATACCTCTTCAGTATGTTTATAGTACAGAGTAGGACCTCTTTAGCACTAGCTTCTGTGTATAGCTTCAGTTGATGATACATTTGCTGAAGGTATATACTGAAGCCAGTGTTAAAAGAGGTCCTACATTATACGATGAACCTACTGAAGTTATATGCTCTTCGCAAACTGCTTTGTGGGACCTGAAGATTTCAATGTAATGTCAAAACTAATCAATGCTGTAGTAGTCTTACATGCAGTAAATTAAACACCTATTGGGGAAAAATGAAATAATGTAGCATATAGCAATTTTCATCCTATATACATTTATTGAGGCTCAGTCTTACCTTTTGTTCCGCAGTTTGCCTGCTGTATGCAGTCAGTTACTTCACATAAATAAAAGATGGTTTTTAGTAGACAAATAAATTTGTTATTAAATGTAATACCATGTCACTTTCACTTTGTTCTTAAAAGTAGTTCAGGATATATGAAATAACCTTAGTACTAATAGTAGTAGTAGTAGTAGTAGTACATGATCCCACACTTGCCATTCCTTAGACATGATTAACAGCTATTTTGGGTATAGATGCTATTTTAAATAAATAAATCTAGCACCATAAATATTTGTGAAACTAGCTGTGAAGTTCGAGTTGTGCTCCCATTTAAAACATGTACACACAGAAACAATGATAATAATACCGTATTATGAGAAATATTTATTAAAAATCTTTCAGCTGGTGCCCTACTTATATTATTTTTTATTAATGCAAATGCTGGTCAAGACAGCAGCCAAACTCCCTGAAGACCGCAAAGGTATCAGTCTGGGTACCGAATATCCTTAAGGATGTCTCTCCAAAGACTCTGTTCGAGAAAATAAGGATCAAGAACCCAAAAGTCTCGACAGAGGATTGGAGGGTAATTAACCAAAATGTCGTTCCAGAAGGACAAACCCTGGTGGTGGAGGTCGGAGAGAAGTCCCTGAAGGCAATGCGAGAGCAAGGCCTGAAACTGTTTTTAGGGTTCTCGCAGGTCGCCGTCAGGGTAATCAAAGACCTTAAAGGCAATAATGGCAGCAAGATGGGGACTGGAAGTGCTGCAGATAAACCTGCAGCACAGTAAAGGGGCCACTGCTGCCCTGATCCGTCGCCTGGGGAGACAGGAGGTGGACGTGGCCCTGATACAAGAACCCTATTTATACAAAGGGGGTGTATCGGGCCTCGGTGGTACTGGAGGTAAGCTGATTTATGCTAGAAATCTAAAAAAACTCCAGAATATGCATTTATGTTAGAAATGAAATCCCTTTCATATCAATGATGGATTTTTGTTCCAGGGACCTGGTGACCATCAGGTTGCAGCAACGTGAGGAAGGTATCACGAGGGAAATTGTTTTGGCCTCAGCATACCTTCCTTACGAAGACAGCTCTCCTCCTTCTTTGGAAGTGAGGAGACTGACAGAAGCCTGCCATCGGCAAGGTGACGAACTGTTGGTGGGATGTGATGCCAATGCCCACAATCTATCGTGGGGCAGCAAGGACACCAACAGTAGAGGTGAGCACCTTCTTGAATTTCTCCTATCTAACAACTTGGAGATCCTGAATAGGGGAGATGAACCTACATTCAGGAATAGAAGGGAAGAAGTAATTCACATAACTTTTGGTTTCATGATGATGGGCAGTTACGCCAAACAGTGGCATGTGATCCTGGAGCCATCCTCATCAGATCACATGTATAGTAAATTCAAGGTTGAAATGGGAACCAGACAGACCATGACCTATAAGAATCCCAGGAAAACGGACTGGGAGACCTATAGGAGAGATCTTGACCTCAGCCTATCGGAAATTAAAACTTCGATAAGGAATCCAGCAGAGTTTGAGGAAGTAGCAGAGGCCGTAACCTCTGCTATAGTGATCTCATACCAGGACAACTGCTCAATCACCAAGAAGTGCACAAATAGGAGTGTGCCTTGGTGGAATAATAACCTGGAAATGCAAAGGAAACAGGTACGAAGACTGTTTAACCTTGCGAGGCACAAAGGACAATGGGCAAAGTATCGTGAGGCCCTTGTCAATTACAACCTTGCCATCAGATGGGAAAAGTAGGCATCCTGGAAGGTATTCTGTGAAGAAGTGGAGGGCATGGCCGCTCAAGCGAGACTAATCCAGGAGAAACATTGAGGAAGGTGGGATGGGGAGTATACAGAGACAGCACATGAAACGCTGGAACTGCTCCTCAAGACTCACTTTCCTCAATATACTCTGGTGGATAACTCAGACCAGAATGTGATTCCTGAGAGACAACGGTTCTCAGGTATTCACAAAGAGGACTGGGATTTGGCCAAGGAGTGTGTCGATTTCAGTAGTTCAAGTCACCTGACCCCGATGGAATCTTTCCAGTTGTCCTGCAACAAGCGGGAGAAAATCTTATTAGATTCCTATGCAGGTTATTCGGGGTTAGCCTAGCAGCAGGAATCATTCCCAATGCGTGGGGGCAGTGAAGGTTGTTTTCATTCCAAAACCAGGGAGAATTGATCATTCCAAGGCCAAGGATATGAGACCAATCAGCCTGTCCTCCTTCATTCTTAAGACATTGGAAAAGCGGTTAATGTGCATGTTGGAGAAAGGAGGTTATGTAGGGCTCCTCTACATTCAAACCAACATTCATCAGCCAGGTAAATCATGTGAGACAGCTCTCCACCAACTTGTTGGGAAGGTGGAGAAAGCACTACACTTTCAGGAAATAGCCCTCTGTAGCTTCCTGGACATCGATGGGGCTTTTAGCAACACGACCTTCGATTCCATGGTTAGCATGGGCAGCAGGGCAGCAGAGGCAGCAGAGGTGCATGACCTAGGGACCACTATATGTAGGTGGACTAGGGCCATGCTCAGTGGAGAAGGTAGAGGCTACCATGATGGATGAAAAAATGGTAATCTACACCACTAGGGGTTGCCCGCAAGGAGGAGTTCTTTCCCCTTTATTGTGGAATCTAGTGGTGAATGATCTCATTGGAGAATTAAACTCTAGGCAATACTTTTGCCAAGGATACACAGATGATCTTGTCATAGTAATACTTGGCAAATTTACTGACACAGTGAAGAATATGGCACAAGGTGCATTGGACATTGTGCAAGACTGGTGCAGAAAACAGGATCTGGGGGTTAGTCGAAGGAGCCTGTTATTGTACCATTCACAAAGAAGCATATCCAACATTCAAGTTGGAATCTAAAGCTTTTCAATGAAGCGCTACCTGTGAAGGGGACAGTGAAATATCTAGGGGTTACCCTAGATGAGAAACTGACATGGACCCCTCACATTAGGAATATTTGCTCCAAGGCAAAAGGTACTCTGGTAAGTTCCAGGAGAGCTTGTGGCAAAAATTGGGGCCTGAGCCTCAAGAGTATGCACTGGATATACACCACGGTGATCACCTATGAGGCGGTCGTGTGGTGGAAGAAGGTAGAACAGCAGGTTGCTGCTAAGGAGCTTGGTAAGGTGCAGAGATTAGCCTGCTTAGCCATAACAGGCGGAATTAGCAGCATACCAACTGCTGGGATGGAAACCATGTTGGATATGCCCCCATTACAGCTTTGGTCAAGATGGAGGCAGCGGCTGGTGCATACAGACTCAAAACTGGCAGAAACTGGAACTCTTTAGGATATATCTTTGAGATATCCAGAATCACACACTAAAATAGTGAGTGAGGTAAATATAGGAAAGGTTGGGGAAATGCCAGCCGACTGTATTATAACCCCATACTGCTTCAACAAGCCTTTCAGTATAACAATTGGAAGTAGGGAGCAGTGGGAGAAAATAGTTCGACACTGTACGGGGGATACTGTCTGGTTCACTGACGGGTCAAAATCAGACCAAGGCGTTGGGGCCGGGGTATACGGGGTGCAGCCAAGACTGGAGGGCGTCATATCTCTAGGGAAACTGGCTTCAGTACTCCAGGCCGAAATCACTGCCATCAGGGCGTGTGTGGAGGAGAATTTGCGTAGGTGCTACAAAGACCGTAGCATCTATATTTATTCAGACAGGCAGGCAGCGCTGAGATCACTGGCAGCTCCTGCAACAAGGTCTAAAATTGTTGCAGAATGTCACAGGGTTCTGGTGGAGCTAGGGGAAGGCAATAGAGTAAACCTATTGTGGGTCCCTGGCCACTCGGGGATCAGTGGCAACGAACATGCCGACAGATTAGCCAGGATGGGGGTAGAGACTCCATTTATTGGACCGGAACCTGTCCTGACAATCACCAAGGCAATGATCAAATTGGAGCTACGTAACTGGCTCAGAAGACAGCACGTAGAATATTGGAACAAAGTCTATCGACAAAAACATGGCGAGGTAATGATGCCGAAGCCATGTTTTAAAAGAAGCTATGCAATCCTGGGCCTGAACAGGAGAGAGATTAGACTCATGGTTGGATTGCTGACAGGCCATGGGAATTTCAAAAAACACCTACATACAATGGGAATAACAGAAGAAGACCCTAAATGTAGGATCTGTGATGACGGTGATGAAACTGCTTCACATCTAATCTTCGAATGCATTGCATTGCAGAGTAAAAGGTACAGAACATTTGGGACAACCAAACCCGAAGAAATTGTGTCTAATAAAGAACTGGTAAAGGGACTCCTTGCACTGTTCAAGGGCATTGGTTGGCTTTACTAGATATACAGGGAGCGATACCGCACAATAAACTTAGTTTCAGTGCGGGCAGTGGCGGGTTGGACCAAGACTGTTTTGGCTTCCCTGAGAAAATCAAATCAAATCAAATCAAAGCTGTGAAGTTCGAGTTGTGCTCCCATTTAAAACATGTACACACAGAAACAATGATAATAATACCGTATTATGAGAAATATTTATTAAAAATCTTTCAGCTGGTGCCCTACTTATATTATTTTTTATTAATGCAAATTTTAAACTTTTGTGCAATTATTTTAAAATTAATAACCTTTGCTAACATTGATTAGTTTCACTTTAAGAAGAAAACCCATCACTACATACTGGTACTATGCTCCCACCATGGTGCCCATACTACATCTATAATTATATCCGATACTGCTAATATGCCTGAGCCCAAAATCCTGTCTATTTCCTCCAGTATGCTGACAATGCCTCTTTCTTAACCGTGTACTCAATACTCTAGAATTACCAAAGGTCCCATCATCAACAAAAATATCGCCTGATGCATCCAATGCCTGTTTATGTTAATCATTACAATAATTTACTGACAAGGAGACCACATTGGTGCCGGATTTTAGATTTTTTCATATTTACGGTATGTGAAGTATAGAACTCCAATAACAATCAGTCTAAGCCATTCGACACAACTCTCAAAAATTATCGAGAAAATCGATTTTGAAGTTTTGCAGGCAAACGTACGTTCTAATAACTAAAACACATACAATAGCTGTTTGTGTAACTCAGGTGGTGGTAGCGTTGTGGCCTCACAACCACATAGTCGGTGGTTCGAGTCCTGCAGAAACAGATTTATATTTTTATTTTTTTCGTTGTGTTCGAATACCTACACAATTTCAATACATAACGGTAATTTTTATTAAAAATGCACGTTTTCTTATTTATTCATAATTTTTTATATTTCATAAAATAATGATGGTTTCAATGAAAAAACATACGTTAATTTTTACAGTATCGGCTTCACTATTAATTGACGACGGTAGTCTTTGATTTTTAAGCTTGTGAAGAGCTATAACGGGTTTTGAAAAGTCTTCTCCTTAGTTACTAATGGCTTTCGAAGCAGCTACCCTATACCATCGTTTTAGGCGACGACAAGGTGTTCAGCTCGTCTACACACGCACACAAACTGACACAACACATGGAATTAGAGATCCCTAAATGTTTTACGTAACTGAATTCGAAAACGACGGAAAAATAGCTCTCACAATCTTAATAATCAAAGGCTACGATCGCCAACTAATGGTGAAGCCGATACTGTAAAAAATGTAACGTATGTTTTTTATTGAAATAATCATTATTTCATGAAATATAGAAAATTACGAATAAATGAAAATAGTCGCATTATTCATTAGATGTTAAAATTATATAGGTATTCGAACACAACGAAAAAAATAAAAATAAAAATCAGTTTCTACAGGAAGCGAATCACCTAATATATGATTGTGAACCCAGAATGCTACCACTTTTTTTTTCTTTTTCTTTCTTTCTTTTTTTTTTTTTTTTTTTTTTTTTTTTTTTTTTTTTTTTTTTTTTTTTTTTTGTTCATCTGGTAGATCTATAGTTCGCGGTCGTTCGTTCAGTTTGTTCGTACTTGTTCGTTGAATGGTTGGCTCAGCTTTTTTATTACAGAGAGATATACCAAAAGTTGGTGCAAATATTGTACTTATTGGTACTTATGTGTACCTGCAAAACTACAAAATTGATTTTCTCGAGAATTTTTGAGAGTTGCGTCGAATGGCTTTGACTGATTGTTATTTAAGTTCTATACTTCACATACCGTAAATATGAAAAAATTCTAAAATCCGACACCCATGTTTAGAGAAGCACAGACATATTGCCTCACTGTACCTTTTACTGCATGAATATAAATAGATAATCGAAACTGCAACGGAAGTGTCCTCAAATGAAGGTAATAATCAGATATTAATGGATTCTGTAATTTTTAAATCAAGGAAACAAAGTTTATTCACGTACTTCTAACTGTGCCTGAATCAGCTGCAAAGGTGATAGGAGCCATTGATTTGATTATTAAGGAACATATAATTACTGGCTGTAATTGGGGAATAATAAAGGGTGAAAATGTAGAGCTAAAATTCCAAACAGGTGTTGAAGAAATTGACAATGAGAAAGTAAAGTAATAAAGCAGGAATTGTCAATTATTGAAAATGAATATATAAAGGAATACAGTAATTGTATCACTGATACTTTGTGTATTTTACATAATGTGGGAGTTAATCAGGTCAAAAGTGCAGAAGTTCAATAACCACAAAAAACTGATATAGTTTAAAAAAATAATTTATATAAAAAGTATTTTAAAAGAACCTAAAGGACAATTTACAATAATAACCAAAAGACTGTATAAAAGTCGGCTTCAAATTTGTAAATAAGCAACAGAAAAATATTCTTAGAAAAATTTTCTGTACAAGTAATTTCAAATATTAAAATTGACCCATAGTTTATATGTGTGCTCTACACCAGGTCTCAGAAAATAAAAAGATTCACAATAGACTTAAATATACCTCTTAGTCAATAATTTGCAACTCGTAAAGTAACATATCAATTAATCAAAAATTATCAGTGAAAACATTTAACATAGGACACGCATTCATATTAGTAAGTGCTGTAGCTAAACCATATGTGTTATAAAAACACCTGAAACAAATAGGATTATTAGCTAGTGGCAGTAAACAGAAAAAATATGTCATTAAGAAAATATTATAAGATGATTTTTTTAAAAAAATTTCTGCATTTTCATTAGTAGTCATTTTCTTTTATTTCATTGGTCTCTCTTGGACCTGCAGCACTATAAATGTCATTTAAAGACATCACGCAATGAAATTCCAATTACTGCTTTAAATGCAAGTACATTTATCACACTATGGGACCTATTTCGGCTTTAGCGCCATCTTCAGGTGATGTCAGATGGCCGTGACATCCGCATACATCTATGGTCTTCGTGCTGTCAATTAATTTATTTATTGCTTCGTAACTTTATTAAAGCAATATTTGTTCTGATTTACGATTTTCGTCTTGATGTGACAGCTTCTTGTCAGATAAACAGATATATAATATGGTTACATATTATTAAGTAACCATATTACATCTCTGGTTATCTGTCAAGAAGCTATCACATCAAGACGAAAATCGTAACCATA
This sequence comes from Locusta migratoria, assembly GCA_026315105.1. Lineage (NCBI taxonomy): Eukaryota > Metazoa > Arthropoda > Insecta > Orthoptera > Acrididae > Locusta > Locusta migratoria. The sequence continues at coordinate 72,617,602 of CM048755.1, read as the reverse complement.
TTACATCTCTAGTTATTACACTAAAATGTGTTAACATATCCCCAAAATACTTTGACTTATACTAAAGACAACACACACAAGTATGCCCGAGGGAGGAGTCGAACAACCGAAGCGAGCTGACCGTAACGTGACGCCCCTGTCCACACAGCCATTCCCATTTTTTTCTTCAGTGTATTTGAAAAGGAAATTGAAGACGATGGAGAAGAAATAAAAGTTTTGTGGTTTGTTGATGACACCGTAATTCTACTGGTGACAGGAAAGGATGTGGAAGACCAAATGAACGAAGTCTATGGTGTTTTGAACAATAACAAGGAAACGAGACAATAAAAGTAGTCAATGAGTACTGTTGTTCGGGCAGTAAAATAACTTATGATAGCCGAAGCAGAGATGATGTATAATATAGAATGGCAATGGGAAGTACAGCATTACTGAAGAAGAAAATATTGTTAACGTAGACTAATAATAGTTGGGAAGTCTTCCTGAAAACATTTTTCTGTAGAGTAACCTTGTATAATAATGTATAATAATCATTTCAGACAAGAAGAGAGTAAAAGTTAATAAAATGTGATCTTACAGAATAATGCTGAAAATTAGCTGAGAGGTTCGTGTAGCTAATGAGGAGGTACTGAACAGAACCGAGAAGAAAATAGCCCATTTAATATTAGAGAAAAGTGTAAGGGGTAAAAGTTGCAGAGGGAGCCCAAGAGACGAAGATGTAGGTTACAGTTGTTATTTGCAGATGAGGAGGCTCGCACAGGATAGAGTAGCGTGGAGAGCTGCATCCACACAATATTCTAAAGGAAAATCACGAGAACATCAATGAAGCCGTCAGAGTCTCTATTCATTGGTCAGCTATGAAATTTTTTGACTTTTATGTGTTCCGCCATGTATGAGCCGAAATGCAATTGTATAGAAACATATTTCTAATGTGACTGCACTTCGTGATGATGGGTATATAACAATCATTGCATGGGAAGAATGGTGGAACTATATGCACGTACGTGTACGTGTAAATCTTTATGCGTTGGCTTCCGATATAATGATGTCGCTAGGTGCCGTCGTCTTTGCGCCGTACTATAACATCAAAAAATGGAAGCCATCCTTCCTTTTTATTTCCACTGTAAACTGGATTTGTCTGTGGATGGAGTTCAGCTGTCTTAAGAATTCTTGTAATTTATCTTCACCTTGGGGCCACACTACACGTGTTAACATATCCCCAAAATACTTTGGCTTGAAATTCCAGAGCCTTTTCCTGGAAGTCCTCCAGGTCACAAATGCCGACAAAGGGCTACACATGGTGAAACCGCCAGTTTGTTAAAAGAAAATAATGCCGGGCGGGAATGGCGTCATGGTCTAAGGTGCCTTGCTATGGATTGCGCGGCCGCTCCCCGGCGGAGGTTGGAATCCTCCCTCGAGCATGGGTGTGTGCGTTGTTCTTACCGTAAGCTAGATTCAGTTAGTTTGTAAGTCTATGTACCGATGACCGTAAGAGTTTGGTGCTTCAGATTCACATACACTTGCACATTAAAAAAAGTTATTGTGGGGATAAATACTCAGTCTTGTTCGGGTGCTTCTTTCAGCTGATAAAGGTACTGCTACTGTTTTAATGTCTCAAGACGACTGACTATCATGATAAAAGTACAGTTTACTGGTTAATAGTATGTACTGGAAGATCAGTCAGGAATCCACAAATCAAGTGGTAAGGAACACTGCCTCTTTTCACCAGAAGTTGTGTGAAGATTAAGACCAAGTGGATTTCCTCTAAGCCTTTATGGAATCCAGAAATCCATAAGAAAGGATGTTCCAATGTGCCTAATAGTAAATAACATTAGCTCTCCAAACTAAGATAGCGACAACCGCAGTGTCGTTATTACAGCCACTTGTAGGAAAATGAGCTCATCACATACAAAAAATCTGCTGATATCATTGGCGAACTAAAGTCACAGCAAATAGGTAGTTCTGATCCGTTAGTCAGTTTCATTGCTGTGGCCTTATTCACAAAGGTTCATTTATCACATTCCTTATCTGCTTTTGACAAAAACTTTGATAAAGGAATTTTAGCATTGCTGAGACATGTTATAAGCTCGACGTTCTTTTTATTAATAAAGAAGTTTTTCAATTGATTGTTGGTGGCACTGTGGTAGTTCTTTGTCGTTATTGTTAGTCAATATGTCAATATGTTCATGGAGAACTTTGAGGAAACGGCACTGGATTCTGCTCACTTGAGGCCTGTAGTATTTTGGAGGTATGCTGGAAATGCGTTTGTGGTTCAATAGTGAAGTTACAAGTCTTTCTTTAAACTATTTGAAATTTATCCAAAATCAAATTCAGCTTACAATGGAAATAAAAAATAATTGATATCTTCTATGTTTTAATGTTATGGTGTGGAACAAGACGATTGGAATCTGTGGACGTTCAGTATATTGGAAAATGACATGTACGGATTGATACTTATGTGCAAATAACTCCCACCATCCCTACCAGACAATGAATGTTCTACACTTGAGAGTTTTTAAAACAAACGGGTATTTTTCAAAGCAGCTTGGTGCGGCTCGGTGGCACAGTGGTAGAGTGCCAGACTACAAATCCAAAGGTCGCGGGTTCGATCCTCGCCAGATATAGGATTTTTATCTGTCACTTTCCACTTCTTTCACCTCTGGCAGTCTTGCAGTGCTCTTCGATCACAATAAAGATGACCTAGTGATTTGGAAGGCTGAGCCTCTTCATACATCGGACAGATGACTATTACAGGATACGAAAGATGCACCGAGCACTGCAAGTAAACACGGTTCATTTCACCCAACAAATGGGCAATGGTGGAGCACAGTACGGACACTGGGCACTCTATGATGTACGAAAACACTGAAATTTTAAACTCGATTCCATATTTTTGAGACTCAAAGGTGAAAGAAGCAACTGAAAATCGGTTGCGGATCCCGCGTCGGAGGTTCGAATCCTTCCTCGGGCATGGATGCATGTGTTGTCTTTAGTATAAGTTAGTTCACAAGTAGTTTGTAAGTTTAGGGACTGATGACCTCGCAGTTAAGTCTCATAAACTTTACAAACATTTGAACATTTTTCCCAATTATATTAGATGCAAAACTGTAAATATCACGAGGTATGAAGTATTAAAACTGCTCTCTTGTGACGTCATAGTAAAATATTAACACTCTAGATGAAGCCTGAATGAGAAAACAACTATTCTATCTAACTACAAGAACGTTTCTCCCTGTAGGCAGACTCAGGACGCAAATTGTGCGAAAACTGCGGCACTACTGTTCGCCTCTTCCTGATAGCAAGCAGACACATTGAATTGCGACAGTCATCGCGATTTCCCGAAGTTTGATGTCATGATACCGATCTCGAACCAACGTGTCCCAGCTGCAGTGTTGTGTACAAATTTCCACCATCCTGATCCATGCACGCTGTATAAAGCTATAATTACACTGCACGCGCCAATAGTACAAAGTTAATAACTTGCGATAGATGCACTGCATTTAGCGCAAATGTGATCAGTTGTATTCGAACGGCAGTCGCACGCCGCTAGTAACGATACGTCACTACAACCATATGGAAGCATAAGATCCGGCAAAGGCCCGCGTCTTCGTATGTGCAGTGGCTGTGTGTCGCTCCGCCTCTGATATTTGAGACCGTGGTGACAAGCGCCAGTTATGCTCACTTGCTGCAGTAAGGATAAATTATCCAACGCAAAAGTACTATAATTATTCGTATTTGAATAAGGATTTTAATCATAATGATACTTTTACATTATTATTGCGACGTTACCATGGGAGTTCATCACGAGGCGCATAGTTAGTTCAGGACAGTACAACTGAAATCGCTCGATTTGATTGTGAAATAAATCGCAATTTGCGATCAGGTATGGCTTCACTGTACTAAGTTTAGATGGAATACCAAAGTGCGGTGAATGAAAATTTGTGTCCGGCCTGGATTCGAACCCGGGATCTGCAGCCTACTAGGCAGACGCGTTGACCACTCCGCCACCGAGGACACAATGACCAGCCCGACTGTAGAGAGCTCTTCCTTGCACGTCTCCCGCCAGACCCAAATCTCCATTAGCCACGCTGTCTCTTTCCTATACCACAGCCTCTTAATTCTGTAATGCTCGCAGCCACATTACTGTATTCCCGCATCAGGGAGAACAGACCATGAGGTATCGAGACACAATTAATTGTCGTCAGGAGCCCAGCCTCGGCTTATATACAGTTATATATTTTTGACGACATTACAGCGTTCAATGAATGAAATAAATTGCAATTTGCGATCAGTTATGGCTTCACTGTACTAAGTTTAGATGAAATACCAAAGTGCGGCGAATGAAAATATGTGCCCGGCCGGGATTCGAACCCGGGATCTCCTGCTTACTAGGCAGACGCGTTGACCACACCGCCACTGAGAACACACTGACCAGCCCTATTGCAGAGGACTCTTCCCGGTACGTCTCCCGCCAGATCTCTGCAATCGGGCTGGTCCCTGTGTCCTCGGTGGCGGAGTGGTCAACGCGTCTGCCTAATAAGCAGGAGATCCCGGGTTCGAATCCCAGCCGGGCATAGAATTTCATTCGCCATTTTTGGTATTCCATCTAAACTTAGTACAGTGAAGCCATAACTGATCGCAAATTGCGATTTATTTCATTCATTGAGCGCTGTAACGACGTCAAAAAAAATAATTGCGATTTTATTGTTGTTGTGAGAATACAGTTATTTACAACTCCGCATTACTAACTTATTGTGGTTATTACTGGCCGAAATAGATACGATTCGCAATCACGGGAGTTGACATCCACACCACCCAACCATTTTCAAGTGAAGTGCTTCCCACCCCCAAAACATTTCAAGGTGGAGCACTCGCTAACGTTCTCCATGTAGATGGGGCGTTAAAGCGGTTACCCTTTCCTATTCGCAATTCACTATATGTACACACCGTCTGCTCCAATAGTAAATAGAGCAAGTGCTTTTTTCCTTTATCTTACACCAAATGTGTGTTGGCAATAGTGTAATTATTTTCATATGGAAATTTCTTAGTTTACTCATTTATGTTTCTCGAAAGGAACGTTCCGTTACGTATAATGCTTGCCTAGGCATAGAAATGGGGTTCATGAACTTTCTGTGATGTGTAACTTGTCTGCGGTCCCCGCACATATACTCACCATACCAACGGCTGACAGAAATTACTTGTGACCGCGAATCTTTGTTAGTCGGAAAAGACCCCTACACTAAGGACGTTAGTACCCTCTATTGTACAGTATTTACATCAATATGCATATTAGCACAATTTGTTATCTTCGTTTACAGGCTGAGACGTGTTCAGCATTATGGAATCACTCCCATTTAAGAGACTGTACGATGTAGGAAAAAAAAAAAACCCTCTCACAAGGGAACGAATATGAACATACAATAAGTGGAATATGAGTAAAAGAATAGAGGTACTTAGTCCTCACTGAGAGATGTCGCATTGTCTTGCCGGATTTGCCCAAGTCCGTCGGAAGGCACAATGGATATAAATCGATGCAAGGAATCAGCCATAAAACGTACGGACGTGTCATCTATCAGTCATATCTAGACGTATCAGGGGGCTCATATCACTCCAACTACACACGCCCCGCACCGTCACAGAGCCTCCACCAGCTTGGACAGTCCCCTGAACGTACAGGATCCATGGATTCACGAGGTTGTGTCGAGACCCGCTCACGTTCATCCGCTCTACAATTGGAGAACGAAAATCGTCAGACCAGGCAACATGTTTCCAATTATCAACAGTTCATTGTCCGTGTTGACAGGCCCAGGCGAGATGTAAAGCTGTGTGTCGTGCAGTCAGCAAGGGCACACGAGTGGACTTCCGGATCCGAAAGCCCATATCGAGGATGTCTGGTTGAATGGTTCGCACGCTGACACTTGTTGATGGGCCAGCACTGAAATCGTCAGCAATCTGCGGAAGGTTTCCACTTCTGTCACGCTCAACTGTTCTCTTCTGTCGTCTTCGGTCCCGTTCTTGCAAGATCTTCCTCTGGCCGCAGCGATGTCGGAGATTCGATGCTTTACCGGGTTCCCGATATTCACGGAGCGCTCGTTAAATGGTCGTGCAGGAAAATCGCCACCTCAGCACTCTCGGAGGTCCTGCGTCCCATCTCTCGTGCGCCGACTATAACATCACGTTCAAACTCAAATCGTGATAACTTCCATTGTAGCAGCAGTAACCGACAGAAAGTCTGCGCCAGACACCTTTTGTCCTACGTAGGCGCTCGGATCACAGCGTCGTCTTCTGAGTGTTTACATATCTTTCTATGTGCAACCGCATGCCTATACCAGTTTATTTGGTTCTTCAATGAATATACGAGTAAATTGGCGTGGTTTTTATTCTTTAGGATAGCTCTGAGCACTATTGTACGAAGGGGAGTTGGAAAATAACTTTTCCCTGTCGACTGTGTGCAGAGTTATGTATGAAAAGGAAAAATAGAATGAGACATTAAAGAAAGCCTTCCAGGAAAAAATCAGAGCATTGCAAACGGAAGAAGCGTTGAACAGCTTGTTTGACCTCAGCATTGCTTCCAAAGCGCCTTCCACCGAGAGTCTTCTTCAAAGCTGGAAACAGATGGAAGTCACTTGGTGCGAGTCAGGACTATATGGCGGATGGTGTAGGCGCTCCCAACTGAGAGTTGCAATACGGTTTCGCGTTGCCGTCGCCGAGTGTGGTCTCGCATTGTCGTACAACAGCAGAACGCCAGATTTGAGAAGGCCAGGCCGCCTTTTCCGAAACACCTCTTTCAATTTCGATGGAGTGGCACAGTACCGCGCAGCATTGATGGTTGCATCCTCCACAAAGTCCAGCACCACAACTCCTTGGGCGTCCCAGAAAACGTGAGTAGCACTTTACCTGCAGAAGGAGTGCTTTTGAACTTCTTTCGGACGGATGATGACGGATGTTTCCACTCCATAGCCGTTCAACGCTGCCGGCCGCGGTGGCCGAGGAGACTGAGGCGCTCCAGTCACAGTCTGCACGGCCACTACGGTCGGGGGTTCGAATCCCCCCTCGGGCATGGATATTTGTGCCGTCCTTAGTCTTAGTTAGTTCATAAGTAGTTTGTAAGTTTAGGGACTGATGACCCCCTAGTTAAGTCCCATAGACTTTACAAACATTTGAACATTTCGTTCAATGCTTATTCCGTATGCAACGCCCTACTTTTTTTCCTGGACGGCTTTTTGAAGCTCATAAAGCGGTTTCACAAATGTCTCGATTTACTTGGACATTATGTAGAAAATTAAAGATATGTCTTATCTTTAATGTCTCATTCTGTTTTTTTCCTTTCAGTCACAACTCTTCGACAGGGGAACTTTATTTTCCAACTCCCCCTCGTATATATCATACTACATGAACCGTCGATAGCATGTGACCGTGCATACTCTTGGCTGCAGTTCTACATGTACATATTTCCTCTATAAATCACATGTAAGTAGCTGGAAGATGGTTCACCGAACCGCTTTCGTAATATTTCTTTACCGTTCCATTCTCTAATAGCGTCTGGGAAAGAGAGATACCTAAATCTTTCTGCTTTTGATCTGATTTCTCTTATTTTCTTATGATGATCATGTCTCTCTTTGTAGTTGTCTGCTAACAAAATATATTCATATTTGAAGGAGAAAGTTCTCGAAAGAAGTTTCGCAAATTAATCTCGGCGCAACGAATAACGCCTTTCTTTTAATTATTCCCACCACAGGTCGTGCATAATTTTTGTGACACTCTTTCCCCTACATAGCGATAATACAAAACTTGATACCTTTCTCTGGACCTTTTCTGTCTCCTCAGTGAGTCCCGCCAGGTGACGACCCCACAATGTGCAGGAATACTCCAAAACAGGACGGAAAAGTGTAGCGTAGGCAATTTCTTTAGTAACAATAATACATCTTCTGAGTGTTCAGCCTTCGGTTGGCGTTCCCCGCGATATTTTCTGCGAGGTCTTCCCATCTGAAGTTAACACGTCGCACCCTTTGTAATTTTCTATTGGTGCCATCGATCAGGTGTTCTGTAGCATTTGTCGGTCGTTCGGCAGTCACTGCGCTGTGAACCAGCGAGACAAGTACAAGGTGAACAGATATTCAACACACTGGCAATACAAGAGCTAGGCTGGTCCTGAGGACACAGCGCGTCATACCTGTCTTCTCGCGAACGCGGCTGCAAACGGGGCAGGAGATGGGCAACTCTTCGTCATTCTCCGTCAGTTTTAAAGTCCGCAGCGCTTCGCACGGATGCAGCAGGAAATATGTAGGGTCCGCTGTAAAACATGATGATAAGTGTGCTGGTGGCTTTGCTGTTAAGAGCAGTAGCAGCGTCAAGCCTGGGCGTCATCTAAAATGCAGGAGCTCATTTAAAACTTCACATGTCCATACTGTCTTTTATTCGTTCGTTCCTGGCTTAACTTGAATATTAAACCTGTCGGAATAAAGTGTGCTGACAGACAGATATCTGTCTACGTGACTTCACGTAACCCCACTTGATCCAAAATAGATGTTTATTACATAATAAGAATAAGGTCAAGTATTGAATTAAAATTTGTACCAAGCCAGGTATTGGGGAGCCAGGTCTCTTACTTACATAGCACACGATTTATTTACTTTTTTCTGATAGTTCGTTTCCTTGATGTTGTGGGTTCGTAGTTGTTTCTTACTGACAAGGAAAGTACTTAGGCTCGTACAAACAGAAATACACCAAAATCGTATGATTGATAATGTAAAGGTTTCTTATTGCACTAGTGATACTCCTGCATCTGCAAAACTCTGCAGTCGCCCATTAGAGGCCTCTGCGTATGCCATACCGCATTGCACTTTGACCTGCCGGTACGCCAGTAGTGACGGTGCAGTGTGTCTCTAAAGTTGCGTTTTGTGACGTTATTTGTGTGGTGAAGTGTCGGATGGGTCGGTGATTGGTAATCAAATTCAAATGTTCAAATGTTTGTAGAGTCTATGGGACTTAACTACGGGGTCATCAGTCCCTAAACTTACAAACTACTTTTGAACTACTTACGAACTAGGACAGCACAAATATCCATGCCCGAGGGGGGATTAGAACCCCCGACCGTAGTGGCCGTGCAGACCGTGACTGAAGCGCCTCAGTCCTCTCGGCCACCGCGGCCGGCGATTGGTAATCAATCCTGCTAATATAGTGTGACTGGTCGAGGTCAAGTTACGAAGAAACCTTCTTCGTGTAGATGGTATTGTTGTAGAAGATGAATCATTGGCATGTTACCTATTATCTATTATAGTGTTTCTAATCTATGCTCATATTTCTGCACTATAATAGATACCAGAAAACTTGTGAATGATTCTTCTTCTACACCAAGACCGTATTCACGAAGAAGGGCTCTTCGGAATTCCATCTCAACCAATTGAAATACATTAGCAGGATTGATTACCAATCGCCGACCCATCCGACGCTTCACTACACAAATAACGTCACAAAACGCAACTTCAGAGGCACATAGCACCGTCATTACTGGCGTACCGGCAGGTCAAAGTTCAATGCGGCATGGCACACGAGAGGCCTCTAATGGGCGACTGCAGAGTTTTGTAGATGCGGGAGTATCACTAGTGCAGTAAGGGACCTTTACATTATTTATCATACGATTTTGGTGTATTTCTGTTTGTTCGAGCCTAAGTACTTTCCTTGTGAATGATGTGATCTTCGTTGTATTTTTTTTTTCTTTTTGTATTTTAGGTAATTAAGAGTGGCCAGCCCTCTGACAAAACGCTCTGAGCTACCGCTCTAGAGGCAGTGGCCGTGCGCTCTAACGCGCCTTGCTGCGGAGTGCGCGTCTGTTCTCCGTCGGAGGTTCGAGTTCTCCTTCGGGCATTAGTATGTGTCCTTAGCATACGTTGGTTTAAGTAGTTTGTAAGTCTAGGAACTGATGACCACTGCAGTTTGGTCCCATAGCTTTACAAATACCTAAACATTCTACACCATGGCGTTAAAGTTGATGACACTGTGCGGACTATATAAGTACGTTTTCCTCCTAAACACAAACTTCAATTTGCCTCAAAGTTCCCCTTTGTAATTCATTTCAATATTGCCGAGTCCCTCCAATATCGGAATATCATCCAAGCACTGAAAGTAATGGGGACAATGCTGCTTCTAGTCCAGGCATAGGCGATACTGAGATGGAATAAATACATGTTTCTGAGACAGATTTAGTCGCAGATACTGAGTATATGGCGAAGCATTACATTAAAATTGTCGCCGGCATTCGAGGCGGAATTGAAGTTTGTGTTTGGGAGGGAGATGTACTTACAAGGGAAGCTGTGTTATCGAAACCACCATTGGTAACATGGTCCAACGGATAGCCGCTCAAAAACTGGACGCAGATGAAGAATATGTAAGGAAGAGTAGAAGAAACGAAAACAAAAACTAAACAGAAACAGTGAACAGTCCATGTTCAAGACCTGCAACGTCGAGGGGATTGGAAAAACCGTACCGTCGCCGTTGTGTGTTTACGGTGTTAGAATGCAAAGCAGAAGAACCGTATTGGAATGTACCTCGTGCTCCTATTTTTGTTCTGATTTTTAACAAAATTATATAATGTCCGTCTAGTCACTGAAGCATTTGTTCTGTTTCTGTAGTTTTGGCAATTTTCGTACTACACATTGGTTATAAGATATGTGTCATGCGGTAAGAATATATTATCGCCACAATTAAATACGAGTAAATGTGAGAGCAGGCGAGATGCCGTATAAACCTCTCACAGAAACGAAAACAACACATACACCATTTCTAAGCGATGTTACAACAAAGCGAAACAAGAATCAAAACATCCAAAACGGAACGCAAGAGCCATAACATGTTGTATTTGTGTAAAACAAATTACAGATCCCTTCCTTGCAACTCGTTGTTGCAAACGGACATTACACCAAGACACAAACTTCAATACAAGCAACATACATCTCAGTGACCGGAGTGACAATTCATAATTTTGTGAAAAAAAGATGTAGCACTAGGCAGGTGTGAACACGGATCTGCCACCTTGCAGTCCAACACCGAGACATTAGCACGACGCCGCTGCTCGCTCGATGTTGCATATGTTACTCGTGGACCTTTCACTATTTCTATTTTGCAACTTTTTCCACAGTTCCCCTACACATTATTTGTGTGGAGGCTTTTGATGGGCTATCCAATGGGCCATCTCGGCACTACATCTGACGATGGCGAGTTTGGTAGTCCGCACAGGAACATAGTCCAATATGCGAGGCTGACTGTGCCAACGCTTTCTTTCCGCTTTCTTTCCGTCATAAAAAAAACTCGGCCAAGTACACTTGTATCAATATAAGAAAAAAACGCCGGCCGCGGTGGCCGAGGGGACTGAGGCGCTCCAGTCACGGTCTGCACGGCCACTACGGTCGGGGGTTCGAATCCCCCCTCGGGCATGGATATTTGTGCCGTCCTTAGTATAAGATAGTTCGTAAGTTTAGGGACTGATGACCCCGTAGCTAAGTCCCATAAGCTTAACAAACATTTGAACATTTTTTTTGAAGAATAAAACGAGCCCACATCCTCAAAGAAGAAAGCCACCCAAAGAAAAACGGAAGTGTATCACGTGACTGCCTATTGAGCAGGAGACACAGGTTTGAATCCCGGCCTTGGTGCAAAAGTTAATTCAATGCTTCCGCTTATACTCATTATTTGAGCTAATGTTCAGACAGGATTTCTCTCAGAAACACGTATTTATTGTATGTGAAAATATTTCATATATAAATTTGTTCATTCCTAGAACAGACAATACCGCGTTAATTAATACTTTTGTGTGTGTTCTTCCGTATAAACTGCAAGCCTAGAACAGATTACAGTAAGGGAGGCTAGAATTGAAATGTCGTAGTAGATTTCGCATGCTTCAAGTCACTAAAATTCCTTTTTTTAACGACAAGATTACATACATAATCTTTCGCGCGCTTTTATTTATATCTGTTACGTGAGAAGCAGGAAGCTGTAAATTATCTACGTCCAGCGTAATCCAACGTAGAAAAATAGTACAACAGTGCAACACGCGCTACAAATAAATTCATATGAAACTACTGAAATTGTGACACATTACTGTGACCTTAAGAATCCACGCCACACTGCTGAACTGCTAAACACAATGTGCAGTGCATGCCACTGGTTGACATAACTACTGCTCGTGTGTCTGCTTCCAGTATGTGAATTTGTTAACAGCGTTTTAAATATTGGCGCGTGTGGGACTGCATTTAGCTGACACAATACACAATTGCGTTTAAAAGCCTGTCTTCCATTTTGAGAAACCTATTATTAATAATTCTGACTAATGAATAACTCATACAGGAGCTTCTGTGCGTTGTGTTTTCAAAAGTATAATTTCGCACAAGTTCAGAACATTTGAGGTTTTTAATTGGATGCCACTTCGGTGGCTTGCGTGTCAGTCTGTAGAAACTTTAACGCCACTGGGCGAGGTAGTGAAACTCGTTTCCGCAGTCACCATAAGATACCTTGCTACAACTAAAACTGCAGTAAAGCACTGAACATTATGTTGATTGCACGCTAGTCTAACTTCAGACTTCCACAGTTCGTTTCGGTAGTAGCATTTAAAACGACGCTAAGGGTATACTTTCCTACCTTATGATTTAAAAGGCTGCTGCAGGAGATGAAACCTTCCGTCAGCCACTAGGCGCAAAAGACGAGGCTTTTGCCAGTAGCGGCGCCCGCATCTGGTCTGTGGGGCCTCCAGCCAGGCTTGTGCTCCAAAGCCACGTTTTGTAAAATAACAGGCTTACTGATCTCTTTTTCTAGCACTAATTATATATATATATATATATATATATATATATATATATATATATATATATATATATATATGTGTGTGTGTGTGTGTGTGTGTGTGTGTGGCACTATGAATGCGCAAAAAATCACGCACAGCAAACGTTAAATTCATGATATCCCAGAGATTTAGTATTAAGGTCGACACCATAAAACTTAAGCCATTCCGTGATCTTAAACAGATATTTATAATCGATACGTATCGGGTTTGTTATAAATCATCTAAATATTTCTAACGAGAAAGACTGGATGCGATATTAGCTGAACTGTATGGATGCATCGATTTTGGGAGTGAATGCAGGGTGATTTTTTCCACTGTCTTCAAACTTCAGGGATTGAGCGATCAGAGGATACGGAACAAAAACGGTCTAATGAACTTATGTCTGGAAATGCATTATTTCCAAGCTAGAAACCAGTGATTCATACTTTGTTACAGACAACCGAGTTCTAATACTCGCTGTACCATACAGCCACAGGTACATCGTGTGTTGAAAATGATTTCCATGTGCCTCAACGCATGGGTATTCATGCTGCCTTTGACATACAAGGGGTGACACATAAGGTGGTGACAACGCTGCATAAATATGCTGCTCCATTGTCTCCACATCTGATATGAACTATGCATATACGACACTTCTGAGGTGCCCCATAACCAGAAATGGCACGGGTCGTGATCCGGTGAATGAGCAGGTCATGTAACTGCACCTCCGTCTCCGATCCATCAACCAGGGATGATTGTGATACGTCTGGACGTTAACGGCGAAGTAGGCTGTAGCACTGTCATATAACGCCCACATAACAGTTCCAACATCCAGGAGCAATACCTTGCATAGAGGTATTGGGGCTGCATGGCACAGCACGTATTAGACTACAATCTCCGTAACGAAGTGTGACTGAATAAATGGACTCTAGCATGGAAACAATGAATTTCTGGACATAAGTTCATTAGACCTTTTTCCGCATTCTCTTCTCGATCAATTGGTGAAGCCTGTAGGTTGCGGAGAAAATCACTATGTGTATTTGATAATGTAAATCATCAGAGATAAAATAAAGGGATCTGAAAGTTATACACAAATTGTACACAAATCACACAGCAATTATAAGAGCCGAAAGTCACGAATGGGAAACACTAGTTGGGAAGGGAGTAAGACAGGGTTGTAGCCCTTCCCAATGTTACTCAGTCTATACCTTGAGCAAGGTCTGAGTGAATGTAAGGAGAAATTTGAAAATGGAATTGAAATGCATTGGGAGAGAAATAAAAACTTTGCAGTTTGCAGATGACATTAGACACTGAAAAGGACCTGAAAGAGCAATTCATCGGAACAGACGTTGTCTTGAAAGGAGGGTATAAGATAAACATTAACAAGAGTATAACAAGGATAATGTAATGTAGTCGAATTAAATCATGCAATAATGGTGGAATTATATTAGCAAACGAAACAATACTTAGGGGGCAACATAACTTACGATGGTCGGAGTACAGAGACATAGAATGGCAATGGAAGGAAAAAAATTCTGAATAAGACAAATTTGTTAATATCGTTTATTATTTTAAGTGGTAAGAAGTCCTGTCTAAAGGAATTTGAAGGAGTGAAGCCTTGTATGGAAATGAAATGTTGACGATAAACAGTTCAGAAAAGAAGAGGATAGCTTTTGAAATGTGGTGCTACAGACGAATACTGAAGAGTAGGTGGGTAGATTGCGTAACTAATGAGCAGGTACTTAACACAAAAATTTGTGGCATAACTTGACAAAAATATTAGATCTATTAGTAGGTTAAATTCTGAAACATCAATGAATACTCAATTTAGTATTAGAGGGAAGTGTAGGGGGTAAAAATCTCAGAGGGAGGCCATGAGAAGAGTATGGCAAGCAGATTCAAATGGATGTGGCTTGCCATTGTTATTCGCAGATGAAGAGGCTTGTAAAGTATAGAGCAGTATGGAGAGTTGCACCGAAGAACAACGACCAACACTATATTTTATAGTGTTTCTATGACTGCTACATGAAGGACAACTATACTAATTAGCAACTGCGTTTTATAAATTAGAAATGAATGTGACCCAGAATCTAAGATGTCACTTAATATCGTTGTGTACAATATTTCATGTACTGCAATGTCGCCGGCCGCGGTGGCCTAGGGGACTGAGGCGCTCCAGTCACGGTCTGATCGGCCACTACGGTCGGGGGTTCGAATCCCCCCTCGGGCATGGATATTTGTGCCGTCCTTAGTAGTAGCGAGTTCATAAGTAGTTTGTAAGTTTAGAGACTGATGATCTGGTAGTCAAGTCCCGTAAGCTATCCAAACATTTGAAAACAATTCTGCAATATCATCAATTAACAAATTTGCATAGCGTCAGCACATGTTTATGGTCTTCAGCTGCCCCTTGTCCATAGGACACAGCGTGTTACATCGATCAGCCTTATTGACGTTAAAAGCAGCTCTTCTCTTTTGTATTTATTCCGTGCGATGCCTGTGGTCATTTAAACCACAGCACGAAACTGCTAGTGTTGTATTGAGTCTTGCTGTTGTATTGGGAATATGTAAAACAACATTTTGCGAGTGGTAATATTGTACATTTCTGGCTGGTTCCAACAACAGTGCCTACCAAACAACCGGCCACTGCTCGACTGATGATAGTACAAGGTGGCGCAGTGGTAAGACACTGGGCTCACATTCGGGAGGACGACGGTTCAAACTCTCCTTCGGCCATCCCGATTTAGGTTTTGTATGATTTCTCTAAATCACTCAGGGCAAGTGCCAGAAATGTTCCTTTGAAAGAGCATGGCCGATTTCCTTCCTCTTCCTTAGCAAAAATCAATTCCAGCGTATGCTCCGTCTTTAATAACCACAATGTCAACGGGATGTTAAATCCCATTCTTCCTTTTCTTTTCTGTTATCTTCAGCAAAGCCTGTGCACTGACGCTGAGTATGCATGCGTCAGTTTATGCACTACAATGTTTGATGAAGGTAGTTGAGCGACCGATTAGTGCAACTTTCCGAGGCAAATGAATCCTTGCAGTTAGTTTGGATCCCTGCCCTCTGGAAGATGGCTGACATAGTCATAATTAAAAAATCAGAGGACAAAGACCCGACTGAGACAAAGACTTATAGACCAAAAAGGGTCCTATATACACTGGCTAAGGTGCAAGTGAGATACAGTATGACCAACTACAGGCGCACGGGAAGTTCTTCAGCCTTCGCTCAAACCAGCATGACTTTTGAGAACACAGATCCATAGAAGATTCCGTAAATAAATCCGCACATATCACAAAGGACATAGGTGAAAAACACATCGTAGCTGTACCTATACACATTGCAATAGCATTTGATAACGTATGGTGGCCTTCATCAGTTAAGAGAGGCTTTCGACTACAAACAGCACACACCAGTATATTATACTGGGCATTAATTTTTTTCCCGACTAGATGTCACAGTTGAGCTGAGCTTTGCCTACTGTGGCAAATACATCTCACATCCGGCGGCTAGGCAGTGGAGTTTTTGGAACAGCTTTACTAGATATTGCAATAACATATCTGCACAATGGAGGGTAGAAAGCCATAAGATATAAAGAGGCTGACAAAGGGGTGCCTACAGAGCTTTATATGTGGCCCATTTTTCTGGAATACTTTTAAAGAAAACTGACAGAAGATTGAGTTTTAACGACCAGGCTAGATTAGATTAGATATAATATTCCTTCCAATTGATCCATAGTGAGGAGATCCTCATGGATGTAGAAAATGTCAGAAAATAGGAATACACAACAAATACTTATAAAAATAACAATGGAAGAAGCAAGAAATCTATCACAGGTTAGCAGGACTAAATTCTGCCACCTTCAGACTCCCATTAACGACACTACTAACGTATCACACAACCATTTTCGAGGCCATAACAAGCTTTGCTTCAAGGGCCTGGGTACAAAGGTTAATCACCAATAAACCCAAAATACAAATAAGTGCACTCTCTAGAATATCTGGAGATTTTGGAATAACTCCACTAGAAGCCCTGTGTGTTTCTTTTGGGTGCATGCCCAATGGATATAACAATTCAGCCTACTTGATAAAAAGGGTAACAATACCTTCGTTCAGAAAATTACAGGAGGAGACATTTAAAATAAACAAGAAATAAATCAGTGGAAACTCAATACATGGTAATGAATGGAAGGAATCTGAAAAATGTCTTAGAGTATTCCCATTCTTCCCAGACATATGGGAACAATTGAAACTTGAACATGCAGATCCAAGCCGTGGCATGATCTACTCTTTGATTGGCCGTGGCCCTAACCCTGCCCACACATACCAGATGGACCGAAGTCTAATCTAATCTAATCTGATACCTGCAAATGTGGGGAGTATGGCTCACCCCAATATGTCACTCTCAACTGCACCAACTATTTGCATCAACGAACTATAACAGAAAGTGACGACATAAACGATGTGCTACGTGACACAGAAGAATTGGATATAATCACAATTACACATATAATTTAGAATACACTTCATAACATAAATGGGTAACAAAAGCCACATAGAACAATATAAGCAAACACACAAGACACACAGTGAATTAACAAATGGATAGACAGAGGTATGTTACGAACACAGAGCAAGAAACAACACAAAATTACACTATTACATCACAAGACACAATATAAGGAAACCGATTATCTCCCAACGAATACACCCACAACATATAACGGCAACAAAAATACATACAAAAGTAAAACAAACAATAATTAGGGAACCAGAATAAGTCGAATAAGAGAATTTCGCATGAACACATTACAGCAGGGGAGGCAAAATAAGTAGCTTCAATTCCGAAACTTCCCTTCGCCCTGCTGCAAATATACACACCTAAAAAAGTGTTGCATTACCGCAATTCTAATGGTTCAAGACCCTTTAAATAGAAATGGAATAGAGATATACAAAAACAATATTTCTGTTCTCTTTATTGCCACAAGAACCTACACATTCTGAATTTTGTTCCAGACTGCAGCATACACGAGTACCCCTAATGCCCGGTAACACGTCCTCTTACACTGATGCATGCTTGTATTCTTCGTGTCGTACTGTCAGCTACATCATCAAGGAACTGTTGGTCATCAGTGTCCCACTCCTCAACGGGGATTAGGCGTACGTCTCTCAGATTGGTCCGTGAGTCGCCTCATCCAAAAACAGCCATTTTCAATGTCTCCCAAGCATGTTCGATAGGCTTCACGTCTGGAAAACGTGCTGGCCGTTCTAATCTTGCGATGTCGTTCTCATGGGAGAACGCATTCACAATATGTGCGCGAGAATTATCTATCATTAAGACGAATCCCTCACCGAAATGCTGTCGGTATGCTTGCACTGTCCGGCGGAGGGTGTCATTCCTGCACCGTAAAGCCATTTCATTGCCTTCTAAGACCACAAGTGGCGGACAGTAGCCCCACATAATGTCACTCCAAAATATCAGGCGTCCATCAATTTACTGAACTCTCTGGACGGTGTGTCTAAGACGTTCAGACTGACAAGGGTACCTCCAGAATCTTCTCCAATGATTGTCTGGTTGAAAGCAGATGGGAATCTCATCTGTAAAAAGCACTTGATACCAGTTCTGATGAGTCCATTCAACGTGCTGTTGGGCCCATCTGTACCGCGCTGCATGATGTCTAGGTGTCAAAGCAGGACCTCACCATGGAGGTCGGGAGTGACGTTGCACGTCATGCAGCCGATTACGTACAGTTTAATCGACAAACCGTGTCCTGTGGCTGTACGAAAATCATTATTTAGAATGGTGGCGCCGGCCGCGGTGGCCGAGGTGACTGAGGCGCTCCAGTCACGGTCAGCACGGCCACTACGGTCGGGGGTTCGAATCCCCCCTCGGGCATGGATATTTGTGCCGTCCTAGTTCGTAAGTAGTTCATAAGTAGTTTGTAAGTTTAGGGACTGATGACCCCGTAGTTAAGTCCCATAAGCTTTACAAACATTTGAACATTTGAGAATGGTGGCCTTCCTCTCAGGGTTCCTCGAAGCTGAAGTCCGTAATGACGATCATTAGCTGCTGTTGTTGCCACTGGGCGAGGCAAGTCTTCGACAATTCCAGTATCTTGTACAAGCATAGCCAATCACCGCCTTTGCCGCAGCCCCTGTCCCGCGCACTGTGCGCAGCGGCGTATGGGGCAGAGTGGCGAGCAGGAAGAGGAAGGACGACATGTATTTCTGCTAATCGCACCAATACTGCGTATTGTGCTTATTTCATTAAAGAATAAAGTTATTCAATTAATTATATCTATAACGGACGTGAGGTCGCGGTTATATACTTAATTGTTTTGTCAAGTAGGCTCAACCACAGATATCGTGTAAAAACACTAAATTATGACGCGTTTCAAGGGTCAAGCCCTCATCATCAGATAAACTATACAAGAATCTTAAAACCTGAGACAATAAAAATCTAAAACGTAATAAAAAAAACGTGGTTACTTCCCTTGTAAGAGTGTCTCCGCAGAAAGGTGCTCGGCATGTTGTGCTTCGTCAAGATTCAAAACAGACCCCAGCACTAACGGCGCATAACACTAGCGAGTGTCGTTGACTTCGTGCATTTCGCTAGTATTATACGCCTCTAGTGCTGGGGTCTGTTTTGAATCTTGACGAAGCACAACAAATCGGATTCACTAACAGTGTAAATTGCGTCTGTAAAATAGCTGTTGTTTCAAATCGTATTCAGTCCACTGTAACATGTGTTTCAATTCATATTGTGTCCAGCATGAAGCAGTATTGTCTATTTGCTTTGTTGGCTATGCTGACAGCTGGCGCGCTATTTTCAACAATGCTACACATTCAATAATAACAGTTATATTGTGAACTTTGTGTTTAGAGAGTAGTTTTTCGATTATGGAGGAAGAAATGTGTCTGAAGTCAATTGGGAACAAGAAAAGGACGTTATAAACATGTTGAAGATCAGAATGTTTAACTTAAAGATGTAATTTTCTGTTATCAGTTAATGTTATTCCATAAAGAAATAAATATAAATGCTCATTTATATATTTACAACAGTAATCGTTTTTTATTTGTATATTTTACAAATTATTGGATCAAAGCATATGAATTCCAACACATTTTCTTTAAATTTGAAGAACACAACAGCAAAATTTATTTTACTTTTTCACATACTTAGAAGTACACCTCACATAAAACAACTGCAAACTTTTAAAATTTGTGAAATGTTCCTCAGGTTAAGAGTAATCATTTTTTGCTTCTCCTGTAAAATTTAGTTTTTTGGACATAATACGATTTGAAACGATGCTCTTCATATATGACGTGTTCATGTACAATACTAATAGAAGCAAATTTGGGTCACAAAATTACTAAGTTTTTCTTCGATTTGTGTTTCGGATATTTTACCTGATCTAGTTCCTCATGCAAATCCGAACAACATCGCATTGGTTCACTTCGAGACGTCTGGAAACTTCTGTTGATGAGAGTCCTTCCTGACAGAAAGTAAAAAAATGCGGATACGATCAAACTTCGGAACTGACCATCTAGGCACGGCAGAACTGCATTAACACAGTTTACTTCCTTCCTCATATTATGACTGGAACGGATCGTGCCGGCCGCGGTGGCCGAGGTGACTGAGGCGCTCCAGTCACGGTCAGCACGGCCACTACGGTCGGCGGTTCGAATCCCCCCTCGGGCATGGATATTTGTGCCGTCCTAGTTCGTAAGTAGTTCATAAGTAGTTTGTAAGTTTAGGGGCTGATGACCCATAAGCTTTACAAACATTTGAACTGATCGTCCGCCTTACCCACTCCGGCGCTTTGGCACTGCTCATGTGCGATTGTTTATATCTTTTTGCAGGTTGAGTGACATAAGGAACTGTGTTCTTAATGCAACGTCAGTGGCCAGGAGACCTTGGAACCAAGGTGATGCAACACTTTTTGGTGTGTGCCTAGAACATTTTAAGGTCAAAAACCACGCATGGCCTACTCACAAAACAGTGTTAGTAACGATAATTATCTATAATGAAAATGGTTTATGTATAAAATTTATATGGTATATAGGGGTAAAATACAGGTAGGAAACAGATAATCTAAATACTAGTGAATTACAACAGAGCAACTTAAAAAAGAAAAGAAGTAACTATGTAATTAAATATTTTGACAAAACTGAAGACAAGAATACCATTCATACTTGATAAGCAGACGTGTGATACAACATGCATGCCATACAGTGGACATAAAACAAACAAACATGTAATAAAATACCTACCGGCTCCATTGGACAAGACAAGTACGATAGTTTATCGTTGCCGTCTCCTCTAGATCTACATCCATATTCTGCAAGCACAGTATGGTGTGTGGCAAAGGGTACTTCTTCCTATACCATCGTCACTTCGTCATCTTTCTACTATAGTTCCGTATAGATTGCCTATGTGCCCCGTGCGGGCCCTAATCTCTTTAATTTCATCCTAGTGCAGTTTTCGCGAGATATACGCACCCATGAAACGTTAGACACGTAACTTTGACAGAAGCCCCTACCTTGACACAAAAGTCCCTCTTTTAGCGTCTACCTCTGCTGCCTGCCGATCACCTCCGTGACGCTTTCGCAGTTACTAAACGAACCTGTGATGAAGCATGCTGCTCTCCGTTGGATCTTTCCTATCTCTACTGTTAACCCAACCTGGTACGGATACGACACTGATGAGAAATACTCAATCATCGGCCAAACGAGTGTTTTGTAACCCGCCTACTTTGCTAATGGGCTACGCTTCCTGAGTATTCTCCCAATGACTCTCAGTGTGGCATCTGCCTTACACACGATTAATTTTATGTGGTCGCTCCACTTCAAATCGCTCCTTACGCCTACTGCCAGATATTTTATGGAAGTAACTTCTGACAGTGAGCGTTCTGTTATTACGTAATCATAAAATTAATAAACCAAACAGTTTATTTGTTTCACGCTAAATGTAAACTAGAGGATCTATCTTTCTATGTGTTCGCAGTACGTTACATTTGTTTATGTCGAGAGTCAATTTCCACTCACTCCACCATGCCTCGGTAAGCTGCAGAGCCTTCTGCATTTCGCTGCAATTTTACATTGTTTCGACTTCTCGATATACTACAGCATCATCGACAAAAAGCCTCATTGAATTTCCAATGTTACCGAAGAGGTTATTTATGTGCATTGTGAAAAGCAACGGACCTAACACTCGCTTAGGGCAGGCGGAAATCACTTTCACATCAAAAGACTACTCTCTGTTGAGAATGACATTTGCTAGACACTCCTTAATCCAATCACACAGTTGGTCTAATAGTACGTACGTTTTAATTTGGCCATTAAGCTACTGTGTGGAAGCGTATCGAACACAATGTGGAAGTTAGGAAACACAGCATCCACCTGCGACCCTGAGTCTACTGGCCTGTGCGTCTCGTAGACGAATAGCACGAGCTGTGTTTCACATGATCGTTCCTTTTGGGAAACGTGTTGATTCCTACAGAGGAGATGTTAGGGCTCCAGACATCTCATAATCTTCGAACACAAAACAAGTGCCAAAATTGTACAACATACTGACGTTAGACATAAACCCCTGCAATGAAGCTGTGGTTTTTAGAACAATAATATGTAATGATAAATATTTCCAAAGAGCCAAAGTTGTATAAAATGTCGTTTCTTATAGTTTCGGGATGGCCTGAGCCCATTCTCAAGTCCTCTAAGTCAGTATCATCTTTAATATACGAGAAGGTATATCATCAAATTTACAGAAACAAAAGGTATTACTTTCAATAACGTCAGTTGACGCCTGCCGTTATTAATATAGTGTTACTGAATAAAGTAATCTTGTAAGCACACGACCTGTCTTACTCACTAGATGGCAGATCACGTGTAAAACGCAGTAAATGAATAAATCCCGAGTGTTATGGCAACGTACCTATAAGGCAGCATTTCAATGGTTACGATCGCAAAAAAAAAAAAAAAAACAAAAAAAAAAAAAAAAAAAAAAAAAAAACAATCCGTTAGGACTGTGGAGGATGTTTTACAAGTTCGTAGTGTATACTCGTGGCCGGTGACATGTCACTGTTTAACACTTAGAAATTCAATCGTTATTTGGTACCTTGAAGTACTTGAATAGCTGCAAATGGTCTCCACGCAGCTTAACAAAAAAATTTCCAGTCAACGATCGGTTGAGTTGGATAAGAGGACCCAATCGACTCCATGTAAAGCTGCCCTCAGCTTTATGGCGCACAATCAGCTGGCAAAGTGCCTCGCTGGCAGATTTACTATGGCTTCACGGGTTCTGCGTCACTCTCGAGTCCTAACATTCATTGTTGGCGAATTAAATCGCACACATCTGACCAAGCCACAAGTTTCCGTCGTTAGGCGAGAATCAATTCGGAAACCTTTTTACACGAATCACGGGATTGGAAACGACAGCTCTGCCAATTCTCTTGGCTATGAAATCGGTTAAAGTGCAGTTTATGCGGCAGCGGCTAGTCTTCGTGCTCGCTAGGTTGGGAACGGCAGAGCAGCCAATCAGAAGTCGCGAAGCCGCGGCCAATGAGATTGCGTGTTTCATGACGAGTAAATTTGGCGTCAATTTCGAAGTTATTCGAGGATATCGGTGCGGCGTTTGTGTGATTATAATTGATTTTCCATGTATAAGAGATTTTTAGATAATTGTCGTATTACGGACATAAGTGGCCTATTATTAATACACCACAGCAGTCAAACATGTTTTATTTGTTTTATGACCAGTAGCCGGCCGCGGTGGCCGAGGGGACTGAGGCGCTCCAGTCACGGTCTGCACGGCCACTACGGTCGGGGGTTCGAATCCCCCCTCGGGCAAGGATATTTGTGCCGTCCTAGTTCGTAAGTAGTTCATAAGTAGTTTGTAAGTTTAGGGACTGATGACCCCGTAGTTAAGTCCCATAGACTATATCAACATTTGAACATTTTATGACAAGTACGAAGCATTGATCATTTTAAGTGAAAGTTAAGTTAGGTATAGGTTAAACGAGAAGTTTTTTTAGTATGTGAGGTTCAAAAACACTCAATCAATTTACAGTTGTACGCTCGATATATATATATATATATATATATATATATATATATATATCATTTCAGTCCGAGCTACCGCTATTGCAAGCATTCTTGGAAATTATCGCAATTACTTTTACTGTCCGGACATGGGTACATACAAGAACCTGTCAACCATAGAACAGGTATAGCATGTTTTATTTACTTTATGATATATTCGAAACAGTGATCAAGTGACATCCATACTGATAGCAACTGTTACTTGTAGATCGTCAAAAACTTTTTGCTTCCATTTGTGTACATAGTACAATTGTAACGCTGTTTCTTATTGGCCGCGGCATCGAGACTCCTGATTGGCTGCTCTGCCGTTACCAACCTAGCGAGCGCGACGGCTAGCCGCTGCCGCATAAACTGCACTTTTATCATGAAATCTTATGAATATGAAACTAGCGCCATCTGTATCTGTACATATCGTGATCTCACGAATTTGTCACTTCAGTGATTTAGTTTTGTACTGTACAGCTCCTTGAGTGGAAGTGACGCTACCTGCTGAAACATCTTATGTTGCAAGCGGTGGTAAAATAATTTTGGTATTTTGCGCATTGTAGTAAATGCTGAATAAAGGAGAACACCTGTGTCACACCATCGTAGTTGCAGTCATGAGCCGGCCTGATTCACACTGTAACTGGCGGGCCGCCTCGTCATATGGAGTAACGAATCGATATAAATCAAGGCGAGCCGGCCGCGGTGGCCGAGGTGACTGAGGCGCTTCAGTCACGGTCGGCACGGCCACTACGGTCGGGGGTTCGAATCCCCCCTCGGGCATGGATATTTGTGCCGTCCTTAGTTGTAGGTAGTTCATAAGTAGTTTGTAAGTTTAGGGACTGATAACCACGTAGTTAAGTCCCTTAAGCTTAACAAACATTTGAATTTTTTTTTTTAAATCAAGGCGCGGCGGAGTAGCCTTGCGCACTGAGGCGACGAGCTGCGGTGCGCGCGGTCGTTCGACGTGGAGGTTGTGGTGTCGCACAAGTCTAAAGTGCGCGCCACCTACTTTCGCCGCGCGCCGCCATGCACGCACGGCGCGGCGTTCTTACGACGTCAGCCACGAGCGCCCTCTGCTGCTATCCCGCTCGTGGCCACCACTGAACGACATCGATCACTTGGGACTGAGACAGGAACCAGTTAACACTTCGGAATCAGATAGGCACCAGTGAAGACTTGACTATCGGATAGGCACTAGGCAGGCCTCTAGCTCAACCATGTATCAGCATTCTGCAGTACTGAGCTATGTAAAAGTTAACTATAACTAAGTCTCTAAGAAATATAGATCTCGTTCTAATTTACTCTAGTGTTTCTAGTTTCTGCTGTCCCACTGGCTGGTCACCACCTACCTGCAAAAGCGTGCATCCTTTATTCCTGTGTCGGTCTTTCTACTCGGCCACCGACACATACGATGGAAACGAGACACAAAAGCGGCGACGAGGCTGGGACACAAAACAGGTTCTATTTGTCCCTCGGGCATGGGTGTGTGTGTTGTCCTTAGCTTAGTTTAAGTAGTTTGTAAGCTACGGACTGACGACCAAGAGTCGAGTCCAATAGATTTACAAACATTTGATATAAATTGCGCCGGCCGCGGTGGCCGAGGGGACTCAGGCGCTCCAGTCACGGTCTGCACGGCCACTACGGTCGTGGGTTCGAATCCCCCCTCGGGCATGGATATTTGTGCCGTCTTTCGTATTAGCTAGTTCATAAGTAGTTTGTAAGTTTAGGGACTGATGACCCCGTATTTAAGTCCCATACGCTCTACAAACATTTGAACATTTATAAATTACGCCCATTGCCTAACACACCACGCCTACAAATTATGCCTCAAAGCACGCATTCTTAAAGTACTTTCATTTTATGTTTATCTCATTTCGCGTATTTTCATTCCTTTACTCGTCTTGTAGCATTATTTATTCACTTACTTCCGCCAGAAACGACACGTGGTTCAGATTCCATGCACACGATATTATCATTAATGTAGTTCGCTCTCTGTAGCAAGAATTGTGTTGCCGTATCATCTTATACGAGCCCGTTATATACACTTCATTGAAATTTAGTTTCCAGCTTTGTTGGAAGAGACTCCTTTGGTTACAAGAATGCTTATATTCTACCAGCATAACGTTGCGCCAGTACATTCTAAACCTAATATTCCTTGGAAGCTGGATCGGTAGATATAGGTACGTTTCTTCGCCACCGAGGTCCCTGAATCTTACTTACTCCTTTGTATTTATGCCTGTGTGGCTGCTTGCAAAGTGAAGTCTACAAAGTAAAAGTAAACGCAAGAGCCAATTTGATCCTTCGGATTATGAATAGCGCTGCCCTCAATAAAAGAAGACAAAGACAACCTTACAACAGCTACACTTGGTGTTATCAAGAGAAGTCGAAAGTGCACTGAAGTTGGTGGTGGAATTTTTGGAAATCTACTTTGAACGTCTTCATTTGCCTTTTCTTTAAGTTTGGGCTACATTGGACACGTTTTATGTGACATTTGTTGCTTCAATTGATCTAAACTACCACCCCTAAAATATTTACTGTTTTTTTCTGAAACTCCATGTATTGCAAATTATGAACTTTGTTCCTTAGGAGCGAACAGTGTACTTATCGTTTTATACAGCTTGCATGGAGCAGCATTGCGGAAATTTTTCTCTGTGGTACTTGTACACAGCACTGCAGCTGGGGCGTGCTAGTGGTATAGTGGTGTCGCATCGCAATGCTGACTTTCTGACAACGTGAAACCCTATCTAAATAAGTATATTCCACGCTAAAAGCAGTAGCACTGTTCGCCTCTTACTTCTAGAAAGCAGGTGCACTGAATCTCGGTATGTACGCTCGATTTCCCGAAGTCTGACGTTACTATACCACTGCTTGTTAAAGGTATCTGTCATCAGTTATGTGCCAGCAAGAGTTAACGAATTGTTTTATATTCGACAACGAACAGATGCTGTTTGTACCCAATGGCATTGATAACGATGTAACGTAGTCCCGAAACATGTTGTGATAAATCATCACACTTTTCACAGCGAGTGCGTAACGTTTACAGTATCGAATAGAGAGTTGGTCTCAGAGCTAATGCTGTGTTGTGTTATTTAACTTAGGGCTTAGTGTCGTATTCTATCATTACAAACTACAGGGCTGGCTTAGCGACTAGGTGGGGCTAAACGTCACCATCTCCGTGGAGTCCAGGAGGGGGCAGTAGCAGCGACACGTGCAGTCAACATCGGCTGCAGCGTGTGCTCGTTGTTATTGTTTATTGTTATCTAGTGTCACTTTGTATTGTTGTACTGGGGACGTTACCTAGGTGGGACTTACACATTATCTCCACGGAGTCGAGGTACGGATGAGACAGGAACGATGTCGGCTCTGAGTTGAACATGCGCTGCAGGGTCTGGTCGTTCGGGCCGCCCATGTAATCTCCAATATGCAGACGATAGATCATCGTCGCCATTTGGACGACGCTGGCAACCTGTCGGAAGATAATTTTACACAGTTATTAATTTTTACATTGTCGGCATATTAAGCATCGCAAATGACTCATATGACTTGGAACTTAGTGGCAACATTACTGTGGAGATACTACGCAATGGAATCTACTGTTGTCGCTGATAGCACATGTTGTTGACATACCTACCTTACCTCCGAGCAAATGTACTCGCCCGTTCCACGCCACCGGTGTACACACAATCGAGGGAAATATTGTCACTTGTGAGCGAGCGGTCTAACATAATGGTGTCACTATGTTTTCGAAACAGGAACAACGGAGTTGTATCGAGGTTGAATGTGACAGACTCGTACAGCACGACAGTATCATCAAGGTCTTCAAGAGGCGTGTGGGGAATCGGCATTGCCGTGCAGAACAGTGACACGTTGGGTAAAAGCCTTCAGCGAAGTTCGGCAAACTGTGGCAGACATGCATCGGAAAGATCTTCCTAGCGTCTCTGAAGAAGAAGTGCATATTGTTGCCGCGTTAGTGGACAGTGATCGACGCCAGACGATTCGTGAGCTCGCCCACGAAACAGGATTAGCGCATACGAGTGTTCTTCGCATCCTGGAGGAATGCCTGGACAAACGAAAAATTGCACCGCGGTGGGTTCCGCATGAATTGACCGAAATGCAGAAATGGATGCGTTACGAAGCTGCTCAGACGCACTTGGCGAGCTATGAGCGTGAAGGACATGCTTTCTTATGCCGTATCATAACACTGGAAGAGCCAGAACTGAAAGGTCAATCCAACGAATTGCGTCATTATGGGTCGCCGCGAAAGTCGAAAGTACGTTGGGTGTCTGTAGACTAACATTTAAACTGCTGAATTGTACCAATATCTATGCAGACGACTGCTTTAAGAGTGTATTACTACAGAAATAAAATTAGATGAACTGAATGGAATGATATCGATGATAAAACGCGTGACATTATATTCTCGCAAGACTCAGAGTAGTGGCTAAAGTCTTACAGCAGGACCGGCGAAACGCTACACACTGTGCAGAGGTGCAGAAGTGCTGTACAGGTCAACACCGCCTAGAAGTCAATGCCTCACAACAGGCCTTTGCCACGTCACACTGACAGTGAGAGGTCGCAAGAGATAACTGGCTGTCCGCTGGGAACAGCCAACACCACCTAGAGAAAAGGCCTCACAACAGCCAGTGCTACGTCACACTAACCAGGATGCGGCAGCCAGCTGAATGACTGGCTGCTGGGGCACGTCCACTGCCTCGTAGCAGCCAGCCAGTAAGCTGACGGCCACGGCCCGGACCGAGGCCAACGAGAGTGACAGGCCCCGGCGCGCGCGTCAAATTACGTAAGCGAGGTAGGCCTGAGATGGCGCGATCGCTCGCTCAGTGGCTGGCCACTACGAGGCAGTGGGCTATGCCCCAGCGGCCGGCCAATCCGCTGGCGATCGCGCCGGCTCAGGCCTAGGCTGCGTACATAATTTGACAGGCGCGCCGGGGCCTGTCTCTCTCGTTGGCCTCGGGCCTGGTCAGTATGACGCAGCACAGGCTGTTGTGAGGCCTTATCTCTAGATGGGGTTGGCACAGCCCACCGCCTCGTAGCGGTCGGCCAATCGGGTAGTGTTCACGGCCTCTCAGTGTGATGTCGCACGGCCTGTTGTGAGGCCTCGTCTTCTAGGTGGTGTCGCACAGATGCGCACATGTGAGGCAGCGAGCAACGACGACATCCGTTATTAGACACGTGTACACAATGAATGGCGATGGCTCCACTTCCTGATTTATGCAGTACAAGCAATAGTGCAACACACCCATTATCTTTTAGCCGTAGCGATCCTGTGGGTAGAAACATGCACTACATTAGCAGAGACAGCTGCACGCTGTGAGCCGGAAGTTGCACATGTGCAGCAGCACCACATGTGTGCTGAATTTCTGAACAGCCTGTATTAGAGTCTGAAGCAAAGAGTCCTGCGTTCGAGGAACACCCGGTTTGTACATTTTAATTTTCATTTAGAGGTCTAGTACATTCTAGATGTACTGAGAGATTATGGTCCAGAAGTTTCTGTGACAAGTGCTAAAAATGATCGCTGATATTCAATGAGTGTTCGTTAATCAATCAGTTACATCCTGCGACACCACTAGGTGACAATATCATTGAGAATTGGCGACAAACCGTGCGCCTAAATGTGATTAATATGATGTGACAGATTGAGGTCGTACCCGAAACCACCGTAAGATAAGGCTATGGCGCTCTCGTGTCTCGTCACGCTCAGTAGGTAGGTAGCTTACTGGCTGGCCGCTAGAGCACACCTAAGTACGCACTAGGACAGTCACTCAGCTACGCGATCGCGGCCTACTCTACGTGACGTGACACGACAACACCGCGGCCTTCTCTTTCCACAGAAGTGTCGTAGCCCGTGTATCCCGCTTACTGCAAGAAGTCGCCTTAACCACCCACATTGGTATACACTTCTAGGAAGGAAGGTAACATTAAATGTAATCTTTATTCCTCCTATTTCCCCAAACAAATAATCGAGGCGACTTTTTGCACCAGTCAGGAAAAATGTTGTGATATTGGGCGTTATTTTAGAGAGACGGAGTGCTTGACTCACCAGGTACCACAATGCGATAAGGATAGTGCCCGTGCGCAGCGAGCACCCGCAGCAACAGTTGGCCAATAATATGGCCCCCGATTGAGTGCGCAGCAACATCCCCATCTCTTCCTCGTTCGCCAGCTTAGCTTGCTCTTCTTTTCTCGGCTTCTGGTCTTACTGTAACATAAAGTAAATGGAGCACAATTAGTGACAATAGTGATGACTTGTCGAGTTATGCACTTTCAAGATAGTTTACTAGCGCTATTACATAAATAGAGGGTGAGCCATAATTGTACCCTATGGATCACTTACTACCTCATAAAATTCCCCCCCTCCTCAGCCTTATCAGGCACCTCCAGAGCTCATGTATTATCATAAAACTAGAATCTAATAATTGCATTCTCTCACCTCTGATTCCCACCCTCTTATGTTGCCACTTTGCATCATACCGTCTCTCCAATAGATATACTATGTGCCCTATCTTAAAACAACTTCAGCCGACTTCCCCTCCCAGACAAAGAAATCCGTTTTGATATTTATCCGTCGTATCAACTGTAATTATTCCCCGCCTATTTCGCCCAAAATCAGGTATCCCATCCCTCATGTTGCCTCTGATCCCTACACATCCCTTCTTCTCTTGCTTCCATAGCCGAACCCACACAGCCAAACCTACCTCAACATCTGTTTCCTCCCTGCACACTCTAGATTTACCTTCATCTTCATACTTCCTATTCAACGTACCCCAAAATATTTTCGACCCTTCTCCTCGACATTACTGGACAATTTCCCTCCCTCTCCAAATCCTTTCGCTAAGTGCAGTTTCTTCAGTACCACTATGACAGTGCAGAATGGTGACCATTAATTGCACCGAATGGAAAATTGGCGCGTCATAGTGATCACAAAGGTTGGTACCATCAAAATTAAAGACGATCTTTCTGGGAACTTTAAACTGTGCAGAAAGTTCAGCTAGGTATCCACTCATAAAGAATGCATATAGAATCATGTTGGTGAAACGGATTGATTGAATGTAACAGAATGTGAAAAATATTGTCATGGAGCTTGTTGTGAAACCGGCTATCATTTAAGGTGTAGCTGCACATAGCGAAGTTCATACTACATGAAACCACTGGACAAGCCGTGCCGCTCAATTTTTGTTTCTTCCGTGCCTATCACACTATCAGCAACACATACTATTTTTTTGGCCACACAATTTTTCAGTTATGACCTAATGTCCTAATCAAGATACACTTTTTATAATGTAAAAATGTTATGAGATGACGGATGACACAGCCGTGGGATCACCGCTCTCTCCAGCAGTCAAGAATTTCTTCAAGCCGCACTTTGAGGAGCAGGTTCTTAATTCTGCAACACTGTGGCTATCTTGCTTCCTACAAATGCGTTGGTGATGGCTTGATGATATGGCCTCACGGTGCAGCAGTTCGTCAGTCACATGAATGGTGTCTATCCCAGCATTAAATTGACTTCCCAGATAGAGGAGCATAGCAAGCTACTATAATCGATGTTTTTTGAGGGCACGCCATACCTCCAGTATTACTTATCCAAAATTAATGATTGAGGTATCATTTTCAAGGTTTCGTTCTCCACTAATGACTAAAAATACACAGATATTTTTTAAAAATGATTCTAAAATTGCTAGAGATTGCTTGAATAATCACTAGATGTTATTAGTAGATTATTTATTCACAACATCTTGTGAGTAACTAATCTACTAATAACATCTAGTGATTATTCAAGCAGTCTCTACTAATTTTAGAATCATTAAAAATTATAAGGAAGGTTGCATACCTGTAGCAAGACTTTCAGTCGAAAATAAGCAATACACAGATAGTTTGAAGTTATTATTTTCATAACAAAACTTTATTTTGAAAATGTTTGTACTGTTC
Organism: Locusta migratoria; assembly: GCA_026315105.1. Lineage (NCBI taxonomy): Eukaryota > Metazoa > Arthropoda > Insecta > Orthoptera > Acrididae > Locusta > Locusta migratoria. The sequence goes on along the minus strand of CM048755.1, from coordinate 72,585,766 downwards.
TTACAATCTAAGTCGATAGCCGATGAACGATCGTAAATCGAACGTGTATTTACGGTAGCTCCCATCAGCCACAGCGCCGAGTATAAACATAGTTTGCGTGGCCGATATAAAAGCAATGTACAAGGTGTCATCTTATGACAATCTGTTCAACTAACATGAACGACAACTCTTGCAGTTGTTTAGACTCTTTATGCAAGCCAAAGATCTTCTTTGATGCAAGCATACATTTAACACACGATTTCGGTTATACACCTTGATGTAACGACGAAAAATACACGATTATTTTAATTTAGCACGACAGCTTCTGCAGTTGTTTAGATTCTTTACGCAAGCGTAGTTTATCACGAGATTTCTGTTTCACACGTCGATGCACAACAGCTATTGGAATTGTTCACTTTGTTCAAGCAATCGTTGTGCACTGCGCCAATGAACTGAATCAGATGTGTGTTTCTAGAGCTTATGGGACTTAACTACGGGGTCATCAGTCCCTAAACTTACAAACTACTTATGAACTAGCTAATACTAAGGACGGCACAAATATCCGTGCCCGAGGGGGGATTTGAACCCCGACCGTAGTGGCCGTGAAGACTGTGACTGGCGCGCCGCAGAACGCTCGGCCACCTCGGCCGGCGAACTGAATTACCTCAACGTTCATCATCACAGGTATGTACCGCTTACTATTATAACTTATTTAATTTATTTAATTCTCCACTACTTTACAGTGCGTGCAATATTATTTTTATCTTTTATACATATGTACTTGCATCTGTCTTTTCTCCATTACTATCTGTGACTGATCAGGCTAGAGTGCGAATTATTCGCACGGGTCAAATAGTTACTGAATACTTTAGTTGAACGTAAGGTGAGAGGCTGGCTTACTCATTCAGTTTAACGGGAACCTACTCACACGGATCAGTACTTGAACATGAATAGCTTTTACCGCCCTGTACACACATCCGAGGGCCACTGACAAAACCCTCCTTGTGTATCAGCAGAAGAGGTCAAACCGCCTGCATCCCTGCCATTTCATCTACATCTACATAAATACTCTGCAAATCACATGTAAGTGCCTGTCAGATGGTTCATTAAACACTTTCATAACTTTTTTCTACCGTTCCATTCTCTAATAGCGCGCAGAAAGAAAGAAAACCTAAATCGTTCCGTTTTCGATGTGATTTCTCTTATTTTATTGGGATGGTCATGCCTCCTTAAGTAGGTGGGTGCTAGCAAAATATTTTCACATTCAGAAGTAACAGTCGGTTATTGAAACTTCGCAAACAGATCACGCTGGAATGAATAACGTATTTTTTTTATTGATTTCCACCCCAATTCGCACAACATTTCCGTAACGCTTTCCCCCCAGTAACGTGATAAAACAAAACGATCTGCCCTTCCCTGAACCGTCTCAATGTCTTCCGTCAGTCCCACCTGGTGAGGGTCCCACACTGGGCAACAGTACTCCAGGAGAGGACGCACAAGTGTAACGTAGGCAGTCTCTTTGGTGGAGCTGGTGCATCTTCGAAGCGTTCTGCCAATGAAACGTAACCTTTGGTTCGCCTTCCCCACAATATTTTCTATGTGTTCTCTACAGTCAAAGTTGTTCGTAATTGTAACTCCTAGGTATTTGGTAGAATTTACGACCTTAAGGTTTGACTGATTTATCGCGTAATTGAAGTTCAGCGGATTTCTTTTAGTGGTCATGTGTATTACTTCACACTTTTCTTTATTTAGTGTCAATTGCCAATTTTCGCACCATGTAGAAATTTTGTCTAAATCGCTTTGCAGTTGCTTTTGATCCTCTGTTGACGTCAGTAACCGATAAACGACAGCATCATCCGCGAACAGTCTAAGGGAGCTATTCAGATTGTCTCGTAAATCGTTTATAAACACAAGGACGAGTAGGGGACCTATAACGCTTCCCTGTGGAACGCCAGATATCACTTCCATTTTACTCGATGACTTACCGTCAATTACAACGAACTGTGTTCTTTCTGATAGGAAATCGTGAATCCAATCGCACAATTGGGGAGATATTCCATAAGCAAGCAATTTCACTAGAAGCCGCTTGTGGGGTACAGTGTCAATAGCCTTCCGGAAATCCAGAAATATGGAATCGATTTGAGATCCCTTGTCGATGGCGCTTAACACTTCATGTGAATAAAGGGCAAGCTGTGTTTCGCAATACGAGGAGACAAGCAGACACGGTGAATGACGTGACAGGAAAATGGGCGGCAACGTGTTCAAGATTTCTACTTCGGATTACGTTGCTATCTGTCTTGTCCCTCTCGTCTGCTCATCGCCTGTTGCGCCTGGCCGATGCTTGCAGAACGACCGATCCGTCATACAGCATCTGCTTCTACAATGGGTCAGCTTTGGCAGTATGTGAAGCAGCAACACATACAGAGCTTCTTCGAACCACTGTCAAGGCGTGTATCAGCGGTTATAAGCAGCAGTGGCGGCAACACTGAATACTAATATCATCTCCCTTACTTTAGATGAGGCTATATCTTCAATCGTGTAATATTTTGACAACATGATATCTCCCAAATAAATTTGGCTGTGATACCTCCGGTCAATCATGGTGCTGCATTTTCTTTCTTTCTTTCTTTCTTTCTTTACCCTTCTCTGTGTCTTATTTCTTTTTCGGAGGGTTAGGTTTGTGTAAGTTAGTCCCTTTAAAATTATCCATATAATCAGTTTTAGTATGTTTGTATAGCTTATGGGACTTAACTACGGGGTCATCAGTCCCTAAACTTACAAACTACTTATGAACTAGCTAATCCTAAGGACGGCACAAATATCCATTCGAACCCCCGACCATAGTCGCCGTGCAGACCGTGACTGGAGCGCCTCATCCCCTCGGCCACCGCGGCCGGCTCAGTTTTAGTAATGCTGTGTCACATGATATCGTAATAAACGTTCTCGGTTCTGCGACTTTGGCTACTGATTTAACCTTCAACATTAGACATTTTCTACATGTCCAATCTTATAAGAGCCCGTACATTTTCCAGTCGTTGGATTTTCTAAAGTTATCCCCTTCTTAGTGCGTCTCCGTAGCACTGTAGTAGAGTGCCAGAGTACAAATCCAAAGGTCCCGGTTCGATCCCCGCCAGGTCCAAATGCCGGGCGCCGTGGCTCAGCGCGCCCGGTCAGAGGCCTGAACGCCCTCTGCAATAAAAAAGCTGAGCCAAGAACAAATTGAACAAAAACGAACAAACCAGATCAGCGTCCGCAACGAACAGAACTACCCATAGAGCAAAAAAAAAAAAAAAAAAAACAAAAAAAAAACAGTTTAGTGCGCCTCGGTTGCACAGTGGTAGAGTGCCAGACTACAAATCCAAAGGTCGCGGGTTCCATACCTGCCAGGTCCTAGGATTTTTATCTTTCACTTTCCACTTCTTTCACCTCTGGCAGTATTGCTCATGTGAAAAATACCGAGGAGCACCGTGGTTCGGAACCCACGTTAAACTGTAGGTCCCCCTATAACTGGCTGGGTAAGTCAGTTCGAAGGTCGGAGGAAGGCAACGGCATACCACCTCCAAACAGGACCATGCGTAGTAAAGCACTGTGGTGTTCACACCAATCTTTGGATTGTTGACTGCTTTACCTTTTAATCCCCTTCTAGAGTTTTATATTTTATATTTTCCACAAACCATGATTCCTAGGGCATAAATTCTTTACTTTTTCTTTTGGTTTCCAGCTTCGTTAGCGAGGTTTTACCTTAACTATTTCGCCGACGTGAAAATAGTGCGGCTCGCTAGCACAGTGGTAGAGTGCCAGACTACAAATCCAAAGGTCGCGGATTCGATCCCCGCCAGGTCCTAGGCACAGACATACATTACTAGACTGGCAAACGTCCCTCTGTGACTGAAGCCTGACGACGCCATCTTGCCTCACTCTACGTCAAAAAGCTTCTGTGCGGTACTACTATGATCTTCTGATCGATATGATGTTGTCAGCTTTACTAGCTGTTTTAAACATGATTTGCATTTGAGCTAATACTTCCGGAATAATTGAATTTAACACATAAGCGGACATTGTCGAATCTTGTTGTACGGTTAAATTTTACTAAGCATCCTGGTCGCATGGCGTGAAAATTTAGTCAATCATGTGACGTTGACATTAGCCAATCGCGTGACAATGCAAATGTTTTGTCATGAAGTCTTTGTTTACGAGGGCAATTACTTTTACCGAGTGAACGAGGCCACATACAAGAACCTTTCAACCATAGAGCAGGAACAGCATCATTTATTTACTTCACCGTCTGAACGAAACACTAATCTGTTTACTCTGTGTCCATTTCTAGAATATTAACGTCTTGGCGAGTGCTTTCTATCGTTTTGTTGATGTTGCCAACATAATAATGCGAGGCCACCGGGATGGGAAATAAAATTTTACCGTTACGTACACACAGTTAAGGAAGACTGTAAGAATAAAGATGTAGGTTATGCACGACAAATAGCACATTTATAACGGTCATACTATTAAAAGAAAAGCCAAAGTTGATGGAAAGTGGTAACCGATTAATAAAAGCAGGAAACGCGACTCATTAGTGTATGTGTCAAAGCAGACTGTAGATTTCGTAAGAGCTCTCAAAAGAATACGGATATGTGTTATCCACTATAAACAACATTTTTATGACGACTGTACTACTGAAAGAAAATCCGGAGTTGAATGAAATTGGTAGAGATTAATAATAACAGCCTATCAATGCAACTCATAATGTAAGTGTCGAAACCTACTCCAGCTGAAAAAATTATAGCCCATATACAACACACCAATTTCCCATATGTCAATAGTCTAAAAACAGCATAATTGCGTCAGTTCATTCATATTTTTACGGCTGTTTTCTGTAATAACACAAACGTCTGCTTACACGTTTATAGTATAGAAGTATGGCGTCGAGACTTCACTGACACCAATGATACTGTATATGGCATTGCCAGTCTAGTAATATAAGTCTGTGGTCCTAGGATTTTTATCTGTCACTTTCCACTTCTTTCCCCTCTGGCAGTGTTGCTGATGTGAAAAATACCGAGTAGCACCGTGGTTCGGAATCCACGTTAAACTGTAGGTCCCCCTATAACTGGCTGGGTAAGTCAGTTCGAAGGTCGGAGGAAGGCAACGGCATACCACCTCCAAACAGGACCATGCCTAGTAAAGCGCTGTGGTGTTCAAACCAATCTTCGGATTGTTGACTGCTTTACCTTATTTCGCCGACGTGAAATTCAGGTAAAATACTTACCTGTTAATGTTTATGTAACCTTTTTCTAGCATTGTGACTTAATCGTTCGTTAATCTGAGCATGATTTACGGTTGTTTCTAGGAAGTATTGGGGCAGCCAATTCATCTTGAGTCTTAACGGCTCCCCAGGAATGCAACTTCCAGTTATTTTTAATGGGGCCAACCCAGTACTGCTATGCGACAGTTCATTAAGCAATATATCAAATTCTATGAAACCTTGAGCCCAGATTTAGTGTCTTTTGGCACAATTTGAGCTGCGGAGACAATTTAGCTCCTTCATTGCCCTCTCTTCAGGGTCCCTTATAAGAAATATTTAGAAATCTCATTATCTTTTACATAATTGTCTTCCAGAATTTTTGTGAATTTCTCGCTTACAAACTAACTCCTCCTATTTGATAACACGCGGATAGGTTTTCTAAGCCATACAAAATATCATCCCTCTGACAATTTATCAAACTAGCCGAATTATCTGTTCTCATGCGTGTAATGAACATTGACGAGAACTTTAAAACAAATTTCACACCACTGTTTCCCTTTGGTAGCTGTTTCAGAAAATCGTTCATGCACAAATTCCACAATCCCTTAAGCATAACAGGATAAGACTTTATCTTACCCATTTGAATTAGTCATTTCGTACACTGACATATGAAACATTTTCTATTATTTTATCAAATGCCGTAAATTATTAAAATAATAAAAAAATTTCAAGTGGCTTACGCCGTTCTTACGTCGCACTGTGTATATTCGGTCTGTATATATGAGCCGCGTGGAATGACCACGTGGTCTAAGGCGCCATGTTACGGACTTGGTGGCTTTTCCCGACGGAGGTTCGAGTCCTCCTTCGGGCAAGGGTGTAAGAGTGTGTGTGTTGTCCGTACTGTAAGTTAGTTTAAATAGCTTGTAAGTCTAGGAAGTGATGAGCTTAGCAGTTTTGTCCAATAAGTTAACAAACATTTGAACATATTTTACGTGCAAATCACTTCTTTGTATTTTACGTAAGAGCTTCTGATCTATTTTACTGTGAATATTATTTGTGTCTTCCCACACAGAAGTTTTGTCTAACACACTACTCTTACAGGGAAGCCAAAAAACAGATACATGTTTTTCCCCCTTCTTATTATTAATACTGCAAACGAGCTACCAACAAACGGGAATCTTACCTCTTGGTCTGGCAGTCTTAAAATTAAACATTTCTCTGCAGAATATAGAACCACTCTATGTTACTCTAGCTGATTCTCACGAGATAAAACTTTAACGCTACTAAAATTATGACCGTAACACATAGTTCTCGCCGATAATTGCAACAATACTTCGGTTTTCCATTTATTCTCTTAAATCCAGGATCACCTATTTCTTTAATACAGAAAACCGAATATATATATATATATATATATATATAAATGTTCTAATGTTTGTTAAGCTTATGGGACTTAACTACGGGGCCATCAGTCCCTAAACGTACAAACTACTTATCAACTAGCTTATCCTAAGGACGGCACAAATATCCATGCCCGAGGGGGGATTCGAACCCCCGACCGTAGTGGCCGTGCAGACCGTGACTGGAGCGCCTCAGTCCCCTCGGCCACCGCGGCCGGCCGAATATCTAGAGGCATCTTATCCGCTCGAATATTTTTACTTATTGTACGGGTGTCACTTTCCGAATCTAACACAATTGTAAATTCATCAATTATACCGAAGATTTCAAGTTTTTTACGATTCTCTGATTGTTTACTTTCCCAGTCACTTACTGATTTCTTTATTCCAGTCGCGTATGGTTCGCGGGAAAAACTACTGCCAGTAAGCCTCTGCGTGGATCAGAATGTCTTTCGTTTTATGCTCGGGTCTTTTCGTTAGATACATGTAACAGGAGCAATGTATTGGCTGAATCTTGGGAAATGTACACTCTCGGGTATTAGCCTACCATGAAACAGAACGCATCTCTTGCGGCGACTGCCACTGAAGTTGGTCCATAATTCCCGTGACGTTTTCGCACTTGCTAGATAAGCCTGTAATGAAGCGTGCTGCTCTCCTCTGGATCTTCTCTAACTTCTCTGTCATTCCCAACTGGTACGAATCCCACAATACGAGCAGTTATTCTCTCCAGGTTTGCTAACCTATTGGACCATTTGTTTTTAGTATTCTTGGTCCGACGAAACGACCCCAGTCTAAGGACCAGCATAGTTTTCCCAACCTTCATTTATTTCAGTAATTACTGAAACTGGTAAATTGTTGGTTAACACTCGAACTACTTTGAAACCTGAGTTTGCCCAACGAAAGCGTTATTCAAATAATTTACAGGAATGGAGCTGAATAACATCTTTCACAGCCGCTGATATTTCGACGGGAGCACATCCTGCCATTTTCAAAGCACAGATGTAGCAAGACGCCGTTGTGTAACTCCATATAAAATCTCGAACTGAGTAGCAATTCCAGAAAGATAACACACACACACACACACACACACACACACTTGCACTGTAAACACCAGCACCACAATACAACCAAAGCTGTACGACCTCAGAAGTAATTCATTGTGCATATTGATTACCAGCAGGTGAGACAGCAATCACACTGTCCCTCTGTTTTTTGACGAAAGAACGAAGCATTCTAAGCAGATTTAAGCAGTAATCTCCATCCTATTATTCATAAGACAACTTGCTAATTTATTTTCTACTGCCTACCAATAACACTATTCTAAACTCTATCTGCATACCAGAATCTCCGTGTTGTATTCAACAGTCTGACCGGTGCCAAGACAATGTTTTACAAAAGGAAATTTGCTCATCTGTTGTAAGCGCGCGTGACACTTTTCGTCAGTAAACCAGTCCTCCACAATACTGTTGGTATAACCAACATATGACATGCTACAACTGCAAGTGATACAATATACAAATCAAAATCATTCTTTACGTAGTCCTAAAGGGACCGTAATCTTAAATGGTGGTCAAAAAATACAATTCACGTAATTTTTTCGCAGAATATGACAAATCCCGTCGGATGCATAAGGCAAAAACACGGTAGACTTGTTTTCCATCGCGGTATCATCATCACTAACCAGGTACTCATCTCCTTGATAGCACAAAAAAGGTCTTTATCTGTCTTTTACTCTAAGCATTCTGACGAAAGGTAACTTCTAGATGGACTAGTTTGCTGACAGTCTTTCAGGGCTGTGATGACATGAGCCTTGTGAACCAAGGTACGAAACACTCTTTTATGCTGAGTCAGGTGACGACAACTATTAGCCTGAAGTTACAGTGTGAGTATGCTTCCAACGAAAACCATGTTCCAACGTACCATCTATCTTCCTTCTGACTAACATATCAAGAAGGCAGCCATACTTTTCCACCTTCATCGTAGAATTAGTACATGAGGAACTTAAATTTAGATGTTGTAGAACGTCGTTCAAATTCTCACTATCATGAAGCTAAACATCAAAATTGTCGTTTACATATCTGAAAAGAGGGCAGGTTTCAACGTCACCGACTACAAGGGACATTATCCGATGTTCAAAAATGTTCAAATGTGTGTTAAGCTTATGGGACTTAACTACGGGGTCATCAGTCCCTAAACTTACAAACTACTTATGAACTAGGACGGCACAAATATCCATGCCCGAGGGGGGATTCGAACCCCCGACCGTAGTGGGCGTGTAGACCGTGACTGGAGCGACTCAGTCTCCTCGGCCACCGCGGCTGGCTTACCCGATTTCTTCCATTAACACATTTCAAATGATAGAGCACAAAGAACTACACGCTGAAACTCCATTTGTGTGCTAATAGTAGTAGTCATTGAATAAAATGCAAGTGGTAGCCAACACATGTCCAAATATGTACGTTATATCAACACTTAACCTAACATCAATTAACTGATACGAATCAGACACAAGAAAGTGAATGAAGAGAGAAAGACCACCTGAAAATTTACTAAAAATATGAGAATCCATCATTTTAATCGACGTAAGAAATTTGACGTGTCCTTAGCATTATGATCACGACGACCTATAATGAGCTCAACTGCGTTGCTACACGATATATCACAGCACCAATATTACACACAATAGGCCTCAGAGTGGATCTTCGGAAGGCGATATAACTAGGAGGGACACTGCTGTAAGAATTAAAATTCTTGACAGCCTCATGCGACACGGAAATTTCTTCAGGGGGCTGCTGGTCTTTCCTTGAAAAGATGTAGATTGTAGGATATATTGAAAATGGAGGTACGGCTCCGTAGCACAGTGGTATAGTGCCAGACTACAAATCCAAAGGTCGCGGGTTCGATCCCCGCCAGGTCGTAGGATTTTTATCTGTCACTTTCCACTTCTTTCACCTCTGGCAGTATTGCTCATGTGAAAAATACCAAGTAGCACCGTGGTTCGGAGCCCACGTTAAACTGTAGGTTCCCCTATAACTGGCTGGGTAAGTCAGTTCGAAGGTCCATCAGGACCATGCCTAGTAAAGCACTGTGGTGTTCAAACCAATCTTCGGATTGTTGACTGCTTTACCTTATTGAAAATGGCTGATAACCACGCGGGAATGACCGTGTGGTTTGGGCCACCACGTTACGTATTGCGTACCTGCTCGAACCGGAAGTTCGAGTCCTCCCTCGGGCATGGGTATGTGTGTTGTCCTTAGTATAAGTAGTTTGTAAGTCTAGGGACCGTTGACCACATTAGTTTCATTCCTTAGGATTACAAACATTTACCGGTAAAATTATTGCTGTACCATCATCATCTACGAGCAGAGATGAAAGAGGTGTGAAGTGGATACAGAATGTGAGCAGGAGGAATCGAAACTTGACCGTAAAATACATGCTGGCAGAGGAATATACTGGGAGAAGAAAAAGAAACGTCTTTTAAGCCTTGAAGGTCTACGTTAACAACTCTCCGTATAGCGGAAAAAAGTATTGTGGAGGTCACTCCACCGCCGTTGTTGTAAATTTGCAAGAACTATGACTAATGTCCACTTCATTGGATATCACCAGTTGTGTCTGCAGAGAAGTACAGACCGTGGAAAAACTACTGCAGTGTCGACTGTGAGCTACATCTTGCATAAAACATAATTTTATGCTTGCAACTCCGAACGCAATTGAAGTTGAAAGGTTTTTATTGACAGTAATGCAGCATATTAACTCTGTTATTCACTTGCATTTAATAATAATTAACATGTATTTCTCTCTGACTCGAATAAATAATAATGAAAATGATTATGTCAAATGGAAAAAATTAAGAGATTAGTCATATGATTTGTTTTCCTGTTTGCATCGAATGCTGTTGCCAATAGTGCCAGATGTCCCGAACGACAATGAAATCATGTTAATTGAAGACGAAAGAGGGGCTCTGTGACTGCTGCATGCAGTGCGTAAAAATGTATTCACGGTTTAGTGCTCCGAATATTTTCTTGCAAACGATTTATCTTTGTTTTAATACCGGCCGTGTCTAGAGCGTGGCATTGCCTGCCTGCTTGTGTGATTTTGCGCGCGTAATATTCCTTTTCACTGCCACAGTGCGGGCTTATTGCGTGACGAACAGCTTGTGGTCACATTGAAAGCCGATGGTCAGAGCTGATTTATGGAAACGACGGTGGATATAAATCACTGTGTCAGAATCAGGTCGCGGAGGAAATCTGTGTCGGTGTTCTTTCCATCCCCGAGCTTCAGAAGAACAATACGAATTCAATACATAAACAACTACTCATTATTTTCTGCTGTCTTTTCTTATTTCTCGCACGTTGTGCCGCCACATCTGCAATGCTATAGTTATTATGTATTTTTCCTCTCATACCTTCAGCAGAGATGAATTCTCAGTGATCATAAAAGAGCATCGCTAACAACCATCAACTCAGAGAAGTAAAGCCGCTCCCGAAGTACCATTCTGAAGTCATTCATATCTAAATATAGCAAAATCAAATAATATATTCTGAGTTTAAACATTATGGTCTACCTTGGAATAAATAACCGTCTATAAGAAAATCAACAGAGATTCCGAAGCCACTGATCATGTGAAACTCAACCCGTGCCATTCACACAAGGTATCAGAAGCGACAGGAATCCAGTTCGAATCTGGGTTTGTAAAAGCTTGAGTAGGTATTGCCGCTCACTTATTATATCGATATTGGTTTCTAGAAAGCGCTAGAAACCTCAATAGCATTTTAACCTATCTGCTGCTTACGACATAGTGTAGCTGGATTGACTATGTTAAAGATAAAGCAAACTTAATGCTAACAAAACCTCTGTCCAACATGTTGAAAAACTGGAAATTCCGTGTGTGCCTTCGTTACAAAACCAGCAAGTCATAAACAATCAAGAATGGCCAACTACACGGATCTCTCCTGGTCCCACTGTTGTTCAGCCTGTATGTAAATGACGTGTCGTAAACTGTGTCCAAAACGTTCTGCTACGCAGATGATACTGCCATTGGACTTCAGAGGAAGGACCTAGAGGATGGAGAATATGTACTCACACCCGATCTGGAAGTGCTTGGTGACTACTACAGAAAGTGTAGATTTTTCCCTGACCCTACAAAAACTGAAGTGACAGCTTTCCACCACAACAACCGCTTAGAAAGACAATCACTAAAAGTCACCTTCTGTAACAAATCAGTTAAATACAACCCTGACTTTAAGTATCTTGGAATCACAATGGACCGTACACTATCATTCATGACTCACTTCACATCAGTTGCAGAAAAGTTAAAGATCAGGAACATCATCATCCACAAACAAGCTGGAACTTCTTGAGGGGGGGGGGGGGTGCTCAAGCTGACACTCCCCGTACAGCAGCCTTGTCTCTCGTATATTCCGTAGTAGAATTTCGGGCACCAGTGGAGCACAACAGTGGGCATGTTAGTAAGGGGCTTCACTTCATGGTAGATGAGCCAATTAGTTAGAAATCTGTAGTATATGATATTCCTCGTGGTTCATTCTACCTATTACTAGTAACCTGATCAAAAACCATAAAATTCTTCCTGAGATTTTTGACGCATTACGACTACAATGTTTGTTTACAATCCCAAGAAAGTTGTTTGTCATGTACTCACTAATGAACAATTTTCAGATGTTTTTCCTTTTCTTGTACCGTAACACATTGCTTCTTGTTAAATCTCATGACTCTAGGCAAACGGAATGTACCTTATATGTTTAGATGAGTCAGTTTGCGAGTGTCAAAATCTGCGAGTAAATGGCCGATCATTTGATTGCCTTGACTTCAAAGCTTAAAGCACCAGCAAGGAAACGTTGGGCTTAGTGTGTGACAGGAACGTCAACTTGATGCCTCTGATAGTTCCTGAGGAAAAGTTATCGTAACTGTCGACCAGACAGACGGACAACAACCTAATCCTATAACTGTCCCCTTTTTGTCGATTGAGGTCCGGAATCCTAAGAACCGTAATGTTAATTAAACAGGGTTAATCCCGCGTCAGTCTCACTATAAATAATTTCTGAGACACTTTAATTTTAACCATTCTCCAGTGAATTTATGACTTATTAGATGGATTTATTTAAAATTAAGAATTTTAAATAAATCCATCTAATAAGTCATCAATTCACTGGGGAATGGGTAAAATTAAAGTGTTTCAGTGAAGTGGTTGGCATCATGGTCGACATAAGTGGCGCCTTTGACAACCTGTGGTGGCCCTCGCTCCTCTCCTATCTGCGGGAGATTGAGTGTCCGGGGCTGCTGTATGATTGTCTGAGGAGCTACTGTATGAACAGAGAGGTCTGGCTATCATCCCCCAGTGGGAAAGTTAGCAAAATTATCTCCAAGGGATGTCCTCAAGGCTCTGTCCTGGAGCCTCTCTTTTGGAACCTGAACTTGGAGCCCCTCTTAATGGACTTGGAGAACAGTGAGGATGTACTAGTTGTGATAGCCTATGCCGACGACCTCCTCCTGCTGGTAGGCGGTCGCAGTTGCGAGGACCTCGAACCACGAGTTGAAAGAGCCCTCCAAATTTTGTCAGAATGGCGCTAAGCCACAAAGCTCACTATTGCACCAACTAAGTCAAATTACCTACTCCTGAAAGGGAACTTAGTCCGTAACCCAACGGTGAGAATTTCGGGGGTGCCAGTGATTCGGCGACCTCAGGCGAGATATCTCTGAGTAATAATAGACGAACGCTGGAACTTTTCGGCCCATATAGATGCAGTAGATGAGCGAGCATCAGCAGCCTTGCATAGGCTTGCTGGGATTGGGCATCGGAGGTTTCACCTCCCGCCCAGCCTCATCAAGCTCTATCGTAACAGCATACTCGTTTCTACTATGGGCTACGGTTCCGGGCCCACAGGCTCACTCGGGTTGTGTCTGCCATGGCGGTGAGAAGAGTACAGGGAAATATCCTTCTACACTCGGTGGTCACTTATAGGACAACTCCTGGAGGGGCACTTCTCGTGCTAATGGGTCTTCACCCCTTGGATATAAAATCAGGGAGCATGCAGCCTGGTACTGGGTGAAAAGAAGAAACCATGACAGGGTTGTAGATATGTTGGGTGAACCTCTCCAAGGGAAGCCATCTATAAAAAGGAAAGTCGAAGAGCTGTGGCAAGAGATGTGGGAACAGGACGAAACCGGTAGGAGAACCTATGAGCTTCTGCCGAGTGTGCAGGAACGACTGACGATGAAACACTTCCAACCCAGCCGTGGATTGATTCACTTTCTCACCGGCCATGGTCCCTATCCGACATATCTATGTCGGTTTAGGAAGAGGGCAACACCTGAGTGTAACTGTGGAGCCCCAGAGGGAACGCCAGAGCATGAGATATACTTGCGCCCCACGTACGACAGGGTAGCTTCCGAATTGAGGCGTCAATTACCGAATTTCGACACTCACGCACTAATTAGACAACCTGACACTTACCAGATCCAGGACAGTCTCGCTGATGCCATCTCCAGCAAAGTGCGAGGGGACTTCCTCCGGGATGGACAGTAAAGTGTCCACACGGACATGACCTGCGCCCAGGGCAATGCCGCCGGGGTGTGGACCGGCCGCCAGTTCTCTGGCGGAATCCGCCATGCTCTGGTCCTGGGGGACTGGGCGCAACACCCGGATTCGACTGTAGGTTAAGTTAGAGTAGACATAGTAGTTAGTTATTAAATTAAATCTAACTTCTAAAGCACTTTAGTAGTTGCAATGACCGTCATGGCCAGCCCAGTGCCAGGGGCGCGTCCACTGGGTTTCGCTCGGTGGACATCCGTGGCCACTCTTAGGTTTATACGTTACTGGCACACGTGTAATCACTGCAGTATTCATGTAGCTCAATGACATGTAGGCAACCTAGAAGTAGGAAGTATGAACCCCTTAGTAGATTTTGCAGTAATTTCTTAGAATTATATAAAGTCAAGTAAATCACTGTTTTACTAGAGTTGTAAAAATTAGGACCCATTAATTGTATTGGTGATGGGTTGTAGTATAATTATGAAATAAAGATTTTTTTAAAAATATATTAAGAATTGCGGTGTCTGTTCTTTCGGAGATGGCTCAGTTCTTAATTGTTGCTTATTTGGTTGCGAATGCACACGAGAACAAGATTCCTGGCTGGAATACAGGTCCTGCTGCGAGCATGGAGTTCAATGGTCGACTTAGGAGGACATATCAAACACTGGGTGGGATGGGGCACGTGCTCGGATAGTCCAAGCCAGCGCAGAGGCTTAGCCAGACTGCCTAGTGAGTAGATCCCACGTACAAGTTCCGACCTCGGTACGAACTTTCACATGTCCGTGTTGTATGATTACTACACCTTCTAGTTGCTGAGACCCCAGCTAAAATACTGATTTAGTTACAATCTCAGGATTTTCGCAAACCATACTGTTATCTACGAGGATATTCTATCCTGTAAAAATTTGTTAGAAGAGTGCTGGGGAAAAGCGGCATATCATTAAACGAGACTGTTGACAAGAGACTTTTTTCAGCCTGCCAAAAGGTGTGCAATAATAATGACTGCCACCTTGTCCAGCCTTTATGACGAAGAGAGGGCGCCTTCGTTAAATACTTCTTACTTCTATAATGATGTATTCAAACTATAAGCAAATTACAAATCGTCTGGTATGTCACAAACGTCGGCTCGAATAAAATTTATAAAGTTGATGAAATTAATCGTCAGTTAAACAAATGTTCAAATGAAACTTTCACTCTGCAGCGGAGTGTGCGCTGATTTGAAACTTCCTGGCAGATTAAAATTGTGTGCCGGAACCGGGACTCGAACCTGGGACCTTTGCCTTTCGCGGGCAAGCGCTCTACTAACTGAACTATCCCGACACGACTCACGATACCGCGGCAAAGGTCCCAGGTTCGAGTCCCGGTTCCGACACACAATTTTAATCTGCCAGGAAGTTTCAAATGTTCAAATATTTGAAAATCTAAGGGACTTCTTCGGTCACCAGTCCCTATGCTTACAAACTACTGAAACTATGTTAAACTATCCTAAGGACAACATACACACACCTATGCCCGAGGGAGGGCTCGAACAACCGACGGCGAGCAACCGCGCGCTCCGCAGCAAGGAGCATTAAAGCGCTCGGCCATTCGACCGCGGCGTCAATTAAACCTTACGAAACTATTTTCACCGGCAATTTAATAGCACTGTAGGCTTGCCCAACCAAATATCCGTCATCTAATAGAAAGAGTAATTTTACGGTTCCTGGAGGGTTTATTCTCACAAATTCGTAATATGGCGAACAGCCACAAGGCGTTAATTTGAGTCTTTGGACAGGGCTGCTTCTTGGTGTGGAACACCAGTGGCTGCCTCCTACTCCAGGTCTCCCATACTCAGAACAACAGCCCAGGCCCTGCCGGACGCAACAATTCCTCATGATCCTCTACAGTCTGTCCCAGTAACCAAAGAACAAGGTGGGCATTTCGTTTCTAGCAGATGAATCGTTCTTGAACCCCTTGGGATGTGGGTGCGATTGATGACGCCACTTCGTCGAAGTTTACGATTCCGTTTCCCATTGGTGGCACCAGATACAAATGTACAAATGTTTGTAATTCTACGGGACCGCCGCGGTGGAGTAGCCGAGCGGTCTAAAGCGTCTCGCTGCGGAGCGCGCGGTTGCTCGTCGTGGAGGTTCGAGTCCTCCCTGGGGCATGGGTGTGTGTGTTTGTCATTAGGTTAGTTTACCTAGGTTTAAGTAGTTTGTAAGCTACGGACTGATGACCACGCAGTTTGGTCCGATAGATTTACAAACATTGAAACATCTACGGGACCAAACTACTGCAGCCATCTTTCCCTATACTTACAGATTAATTAAACTAAGTAAAACTAACTTAATGACAACATACACACACATGACCACGGGAGGACTTGAACCTACGGCGGGCACGGCCGCGGAGTCCCTGAGATGGCGCCTAGAGTGTACGGCTATTTTCGCGCAGTGCTCTAGCTTCCGTCGCCTGCAACAATACGCCCAAACAAAACCTTTTGACCACTCTCTTAAACTGTAAAGTGCAGAGTAAAGAGTAGTTAGCGTGAAATCACAGATTATGGAATGTAAGAAGAATAACTGTGTAAGTGCTTCCTGCGTACTGTAACTAGTCTAATCTCGACTTTGCGGTCCCTACTAATAAGAATGTAGCGGAACTGCACTCCTAGATTTTCCCTTGTCTGTTGTTTTTGGATCTTTGTTCGTGGTTCTTTCATAATTTGTATCTGTTTTCAAGCGACAACGAGACCAGATACTTCAGTACTTCAGTGACGCTCTGCCGAGAGTATAATAACGCTGCGACTGTTGTGTGGAGTACTTGAGATGGTGTTTAGCTGTAAGAGCGCGGCAGTGCTTTGCACAGCTCCCACGTCACCTGAGGGCCGTTTTCCGGAGCCGCAGCAGCCAGATCGAAGAGGCACTGAGCGCCGAGTGGCCATTGTGCACGTGTGCCGCCCAGGCGAAAACAACATAGCGAGCCCAACTAACAGCAGCAGAAGACAATTCAGCAATCCCGGAAGAATAGGCCGAATATACAGCAATTTTAAATCATTTGTACTAAACTTCTCAGAATATTACGAATTAATAGCCTCACTCAGCATTTGCTAAACACCGAGTTGCACAGAATTCAAATGGTCAGATGTTTGTTAAGCTTAAAGGACTTAACTGCGGGGTCATCAGTCCCTAAACTTACAAACTACTTATCATCTAGCTTATCCCAAGGACGACACAAACATCCATGCGCGAGGGGGGATTCGAACCCCCGACCGCAACCTGGTGCGCCGCAGATCGCTCGGCCACTGCGGCCGGCTGCACAGAATTGCCAATCAACTAACGAAGAGACTATTTTAAAATTATGTCGGACAAGTCCGAACGAACAGACACCATTTGTGATCCTGCAGCTGGCATCAATCAACACAACAAGAAATTTACTACACTAGCTGCCCGTGGGGAAGGTTGAAAATTTGTGCCAATCCAGGATTCGAACATCAGTCCTCCTGCTTACTAGGCAGTCGCGCTGACCACTATTTTGTTCTCCTTTTTCTATCTTTCGGTAGTTCGGTCCGTTCGTACTTGTTCGTTGTCTGTCGTTGAGTTCTTGGCTTTTATTTTCTTTTATTAGAGAGGTCATGAGCCCCCTCATCGAACGCGCTATGCCGCCACGCCGGCTTATCCACTTAGGACACAGTGATCACCACGGCCATGCGGACTGCCCTTCAGTGCCTTCAGTTATATGCAAATTCTCAACTTTTATCCACACACTACTAACGTAGTTCACTTGCCCATTATGACTCATTTCTCGTAGCAATTCGCCGATCACCGTAAGAGTTCAGACTTTGTGTGCATCTTTATTGAAGAAAGGATTATATATACAGGGTGGTCAGAAAATGTCTGAAATGTTTGTCAGGACGTTGTAGGGCAGGTTGTACTGAGACATAAATGTTAAGAAAAAAAATTGATACGTCGCGCCGTTTCCGAGTTATTTAGCTTAGAAGTTAGCCAATCACGTCGTTTGGCGCGCAGATTCGAACAGCCCACAAGAGGCAGCGTTGCCAAACGTATCCTCCATGTTGCAGTCATATGGGTATAAACTTGTATATGAAGGGCCGTTGTAACGTAAGATACTGTGGTCTGGGGGTAGAGAGCTGGACATGTGAAACAGAAGGTCCTGAGTTCGAGCCCCACCAGTGTTATCGTTTTGTCTTATCCAAACAGGAAAACACATCTGTATTTTTGTCTAATAATTTATGTATGGATTTCATGTAAGTAACTGAACTGTACATCTTTTTTTGCATAAACCCATTGGCGTTGGCCCAACGTATGCACATTTATCCCGAAAGCTACAGTATCAATAACATTCAATAATTGCTCAAAAATGCATCCGACAAAGGTCTAACAATATGTACCTGTTTGGACACAAATCTGGAAAAACAATAAACGTCATACACAGTCAGTGGTCACACATATAACAAATGCAGGAAAGTAATGTATAACATAAAACAATAAACTGATATTTTGGCAGTTGTTTAACGTAAGAACGTTATTTTCAGGAGCGAAACGTAACACTAAATCCACAGTAGCTGCTCAAAGTGTCCTCCAACCTGACGGCACGTATTGCAACGCTGCGCCATTGACTCCGCAAGCTTTTCGAAATCAAAGGCTTCACTGATTTCATCGAAGGCTAAAATTATCCTCGCAAGAAGCTCTTCAGTTGTGTCTACTGGGGTCGCGTAGACGATTTGCTTCACATGGCCCCACAAATAAAAGTCTAACGGTGTCAAATCTGGTGAACGAGCTGGCCAGAGGGATGGACCGCCTCGGCCAATCCACCTTTGCGGGTACAACACATCTAAATGCTTACGTACCGCAAAAGCAAAGTGCGGTGGTGCGCCATCGTGTTGGAAGCACATTCCCTGACGGACCGCCAGAAGGACGTCTAAGTATAGCGGAGGGATGTTTTCACAGAATGCTAAATACGTCGTTCCATTTAAATGGGGAGGGAGTAGGACGGGAAATGTTTGTATAGCTTATGGGACTTAACTACGGGGTCATCAGTCCCTAAACTTACAAACTACTTACGAACTAGCTAGTACTAAGGACGGCACAAATATCCATGCCCGAGGGGGGATTCGAACCCCCGACCGTAGTGGCCGTGCAGACCGTGACTGGAGCGCCGGAGTCCTCTCGGCCACCACGGTCGGCAGTAGGACGGGATCCAACAAAAAGTCGCCTACGGTACCTGCCCAAATATTGTCGCTAAACCTATGCTGACAGGATTTAACGCAAGTGCCATGCGGATTTGCATCCATCCAAATGTTGCTGTTTCGGGAAGTGAATGGTCCTTCACTGGTGAAACATGCCTCTTCTGTCCACAACACCATCTTTGCGAAATGTGGACTTTCGTTACATTTATTTAAATACCACACGGAATATTGGTAACGAGAGGGGTGGTCCTCTTCAACCAAATCGTGCCCCTTCTGTAGGTGATACGGAAATAGGTTTTCGTCGTGTAACACGTCCAATACTACACCGTGCGAAGCCTGTAACAACAAACAAAAGGATACATTTTGCCATGTGTAGTTTGCAGGCATTCTTTAAGAATGTAGTAATAACGTGACTTACTCCCAAAGGAGTACCAATGGCCCTCGAGCTGGTACTAGGTGTTGCAGCAACCATTTCGAGAACGTTTTCTTCGAACTGAACGTTCCGTATGTAACGTTCTCGTCCAGCGTCAACACTGGTTACAGCATAACTTCCAGTCTACCTTAACCGTCTATCAACAGCTAAAAATGTATTTACACACGAAATAACGCGGCTGGGAAATCTTGCGTGGTAGATGTCGCGGGCAGCTGGTGCATATTGACCCGCAGCGCCGTAAGCGAAATGCATATCTGCGTATTCCTTGAAGGAGTACCGATGCGGGCCATTTTACCACTACTTGTGCGTCACGACGACGTCCGTCACTGCTCTACCGCACCTCCTTCATTGTACCTTCGCAGCTACACGAACTCTTCCGGCAAAGATCGATTTCATACGTACGATTCCCAATGATGATCCAATGACAAGTAGCGACCGATACAATTACCGTCGGATGTTGGCATAGCGTACATCGTAGCGCAGGGATTGCTGATGCATTGGCCCGAATTCGATCCCCCCTGCCATCTTATATTTTCACGTGTTCGTTTTTGTATTGGTTCCTTGGTCAGTCTTACAAGGAGCGGATGCCTACTCATAGTGGCAAGAACACAGTTCGGCAATTGAACTCACGAGGGGCGTACGATCGAATCCGCATTTGGAAGTGTTTACTTTCATTTTGTTCATGCCAGTTTATGTATTACGTACACCGCAAATAAGTCAAAATTATGATCAATATATCGTATTTATTAATATTTCATAAAAGGGGTAACAAGGAAAGGCAAGCAAAAACGTGCGACTGCAAGTAGGTTTCCTGGCAACCGTAACTGTTATCCACAACGACCAGTTGGCCGATTTTACTGGAACCACGAACCAAATGCTCGCGTGCAGCTGTCGAGGTCTACTGGAAATTAAATTAACGAAATACGAAGTCCTGTACGCTTCAATTACAATCCTTTTCCGGAAAGTTATTTCCAGAGTCCTCGCCGACGCTGTGATACAGTCCTGTCTTGGACATGGAAGGCCGCGGTGGCCGAGGGGACTGAGGCGTTCCAGTCACGGTCTGCACGGCCACTACGGTCGGGGGTTCGAATACCCCCTCGGGCATGGATATTTGTGACGTCCTTAGTATTAAGTAGTTCATAGGTAGTTTGTAAGTTTCGGGACTGATGGCCCCGTAGTCGAGTCCCATAAGCTATACAAACATTTGAACATTTGATTTGATATGGATTTGCAATAACAACTATTCCATTGCCTTTCCTTTTCACATCTTTTTATGAAATATTAATAAATACGATATATTGTGCATAATTTTCATTTATTTGCAGTGCAAGTAATGCATAAATTTACATATAAAAATTAAAAATAATTTCCCATACTAGGATTCGAACCCACGTTCATCGCACTATTGAATACCGATTTGACTTCTTCCCTCCACACCAACAGCAGCTTGGTGAAAGCGTTTACTTAAGTGTCATACATCGTTCCAGACCCGCGCAAGAAATGCTATTTTTTCGTAAACGCTTGGCCATCTGGAGCTCCCAGTGCTATCACGTTCATTTCTGGCCATCAACTGCATATACCATAATTCGAATTAGGCGATGACGAGTAGGCGTCTTCTCCTTGTGAGACAACCACATGGAGAATACGTTTGGCAACGCTGCCTCTTGCGGACTGTTCGAATCTGCGCGCCAAACGACGAGATTGGTTAACTTCTATGCTAAATAACTCGGAAACGGCGCGACGTATCAAATTTTTTTCTTAACATTTATGTCTCAGTACAACCTGTATTTCAGACATTTTCTAACCACCCTGTATATATAATCCTTTCTTCAATAAAGATGCACACAAAGCCTGAACTCTTACGGGTACAACACATCTAAATGCTTACGTACCGCAAAAGCAAAGCGCCATCGTGTTGGAAGCAGGAACGTCTTCTAAGTATAGCGTTAGGATGTTTTCATAGAATGACGTTAGTTCTGATTTTAAATTATAGTGTGACGCGACTGGTTCATGAAGCTATTAATGCATAGAGCGTGATTATAAAAAACGTTTACAAACTTAGAGAACGTGTTTGAGTGGAGTGAGTACATATTACATTGAAAATGATAACACTGTTCGGAAATTTCATCTAACGACGCGTTGAGCATTTTTTCATCTTGGATGCTCTGCAAGCTCATTGCTTTCCATATATTGGGAGGAGGTAGTATGCACCAAAACAAGAAAGAAAGTATAGTAAACATGTAGTACAGTAGTTTACGTTAAGTGCTAGCGGTAGAAGAGACGTGTTTTACAGTATCGAAAATAAAGACGTGCTAATAGCGGCGTTGGATGACACTTCCGGGCATAACTTCCTATTCAAGATATTATACTGATTTCCCTCTACAAGTACTCGAGCTTTGTAAACGTGTTTTTCAACCACTTCTTCTAATATATAAATCAGAGAGTCCGTATGTTTGTACGTGTTGCATACAGATCTACAGTTTTGTTCCAATCTTTATGAAATTTTGTACACGTAAGCTTCAATCCATGAGGACGGTCGCCGTAAGTGTAAGAATCACATACGATATATAGTTCACGAGATATGACGTCATAAACAATGAGATGCGCGAAAAACTGCTGCATTTTTCTCCTAAGCCATTGGACCGATTTCAACCAAATTTGGTATACACATTCCTTACCGTGAGGTAACAACTGCTGCATGGTTAAGAATTACATACGGCACATGGTTCAAAAGATATTACGTCATAACCAATAGAAATCGCAAAAAATGCCATATAATGCGGCGAGACTTTCGAAATACACTGTATGAGAATGACAGTACTTAGCGACTTGCAAAAAACTTTAAACATAATTTCAAACCTTTATTAAACTTTTTCTCGCTGCCAACCATAGTAAAATGATGAAAGGAAAAAAGTTTCTCGCTTACTACTTTTACGCTGTTCATGGAGTAAAACTACAGCATTCGGTATGACGTTACAATTTATAATTTGTACACCACAAATTGTCGCCGTTGGAAAATTTACAGATAGTATACATGTATATAGTTGAGCGTACCTTCTAAACTGTATCATAGTACGACACATAGTTTATGAGATATGAGCACATAAACTGTGACGTTCATGGAAAACCGCCACATCACGCACCAAGTTTTATTCTACTATTTCTTTACTACTAATTGTGTTCGCAACAGATTTTACAGACATATGGCCCTGATACAAATAATTGTTGTTGTGGTCTTCAGTCAGGAGACTGGTTTGATGCAGCTCTCCACAATACCCTATCCTGAGCAAGCCCCTTCATCTCCACATAAGAACGGCAACCTACATCTGTCTGAATCTGCTTACTGTATCCATCTCTTGGTCTTCCTCTGCGATTTGTACCCCACACACTTCACTCCAACGCTAAATTAACAATTCCTTGATGTCTAAGGATGTGTCCCACCAATCTATCCCTTCTTTTAGTCAAGATATGCCAGAAATTTCTTTTCTCACCAATTCTGTTCAGTACCTCCTCATTAGTTACACGATCCACCCACCTAATCTTCAGCATTATTCTGTAGCACCATATTTCAAAAGCCTCAATCCTCTTCCTGTCCGCACTGTTTATCGTCCATGTCTCACTCCCATACAAGGCAACACTCCATACAAACGCCTTCAGAAAGGACTTCCTTAGGCTTAAATCAATATTCGATGTTAACAAATTTCTCTTTTTCAAAAACGCTTTTCTACCCATTGCCATCCTGCATTTTATATCCTCTGTACTGCGACCATCATTTGTTATTTTACTGCCCAAGTAACAAAACTCATCTACCTCCTTTATTGCTTCGTTACCTAATCTAATTCCTTCAGCATCACCTGATTTTCTTACACTGCACTCCATTACCCTAGTTTTTCTCTTGTTAATATCCATCTTATATGCACCTTTAAACACACTGTCCATTCCGTTCAATTGCTCTTCCAGGTCTTTTGCTGTATCTGACAAAATTACTATGTCATCGGCAAAACGCAATGTTTTTAATTCTTCACCCTGAACTTAAATTCCTTCTCCAAATTTCTCCTTGCTTTCCTTTATAGCTTGCTCAATGTACAAATTGAATAACAATGGAGAAAGACTACAACCCTGTCTTACTCCCTTTCCAACCACTGCATCCTTTTCATGCCCTTATATACCTGAAATATGGCAGCTATAAATAAATAAATATCCGGGCAACGCCGGGTTTTCAGCTAATAGTTTGATAAAACAATTACAGTTACCGCACAGAAAATAGGCTTCTACCTTGTGTTGATTGTGCTTTTTGTTTACACTTTCAAGTTGTCACCTGGCAAATTTTCTTATCGGTCTTGATTTTTCAACTTGACATGACTCAGGAAGCAATATTTTAACGACAATATGAAGCGAACTAAATAGACAAGTGAAGCATAATCTTTTCGCCGTGTAACATTGTTGTTACGATAATGTTTCAAATTCAAATGTTTGTAGAACTTAAGGGACTTAACTACGAGGTCATCAGTCCCTAAACTTACAAACTACTTATCAACTAGCTTATCCTAAGGACGGCACAAATATCCATGCCCGAGGGGGGATTCGAACCCCCGACCGTAGTGGCCGTGCAGACCGCGACTGGAGCGCCTCAGTCGCCTCGGCCACCGTGGCCGGCTTTCGATAATGCTGGACTCGTATGTTTTTGCTGCTGATTACGTTCTGAATTGATCTTTTGTTTTCCAACTAGAATATAGAGTGATTTACACAATATTTTCGATCGTCAAGAGGTCACAACTTTCAAAACGAAGCACCGACAAAGAGGACCGCCGTGTGTCGGCGTAAGTCTGCCTGTGGACCAGGAGCTCTTGAAGAGTAGGCTCCAACCGTCAGCCGGCAGCTTGCGACCTACATTTGCTATCAGAGCGGCAGATATTGAAATCTGCTGAGGTGAGGCTGGCTTCCGCCAGTCGATACTCCAGGCGCCAGCAGCGAGCGCGCCCACCGCCTCGGCTCGTATTGATGTGGGACTCTCTCCCCAGCTTCCGCAAGCGGAGCTCCAATGTGCGCGCACGATACGTTGCCGAGGCGGACTTCCCGTCCCTGAAGAACGACCTATTAACGAGTAGTCAACACGGATTCAGAAAGTATCACTCTTGCGAAACACAGCTTGCCCTTTATTCACATGAAGTATTAAGTGCCATCGACAAGAGATCTCAGATCGATTCCATATTTCTGGATTTCCGGAAGGCTTTTGACACTGTACCGCACAAGCGGCTTCTTACGAAATTGCGTGCTTATGGAATATCTTCCCAATTGTGCGATTGGATTCACGATTTCCTATCAGAAAGAACACAGTTCGTTGTAATTGACGGTAAGTCATCGAGTAAAACAGAAATGATATCTGGCGTTCCACAGAGAAGCGTTATAGGTCCATTACTCTTCCTCGTGTTTATAAACGATTTACGAGACAATCTGAATAGCTCCCTTAGATTGTTCGCGGATGATGCTGTCGTTTATCGGTTAGTGAAGTCAACAGAGGATCAGAAGCAACTGCAAAGCGATTTAGACAAAATTTCTATTTGGTGCGAAAATTGGCAATTGACACTAAATAAAGAAAAGTGTGAAGTAATACACATGACCACTAAAAGAAATCCGCTGAACTTTAATTACGCGATAAATCAGTCAAACCTAAAGGTCGTAGATTCTACCAAATACCTAGGAGTTACAATTACGAACAACTTTGACTGGAGAGAACACATAGAAAATATTGTGGGGAAGGTGAACCAAAGGTTACGTTTCATAGGCAGAACGCTTCGAAGATGCACCAGCTCCACCAAAGAGACTGGCTACATCACACTTGTGCGTCCTCTCCTGGAGTACTGTTGCCCCTTGTGGGACCCTCACCAGGTGGGACTGGCGGAAGACATTGAGAAGGTTCAGAGAAGGGCAGCTCGTTTTGTTTTATCACGTTACGGGGGGGGGGGGGGGAGCGTCACGGAAATGTTGCAGGAATTGGGGTGGAGATCATTAAAGGAAAGACGTTATTCATTGCGGCGTGATCTGTTTGCGAAGTTTCAATCACCGACTTTGAGTTCTGAATGTGAAAATATTTTGCTAGCACCCACCTACTTAGGGAGACATGACCATCCCAATAAAATAAGAGAAATCAGATCGAAAACGGAACGATTTAGGTGTTCTTTCTTCCCGCGAGCTATTAGAGAATGGAACGGTAGAGAAAAGTTATGAAAGTGGTTAATGAACCCTCTGCCAGGCACTTAAATGTGATTTGCAGAGTATCTATGTAGATGTAGATGTAGAAGGTCTTCTAGCACCTAGGCACCCACGTATCACTAGGGACTTTTTTGATGCAATATGAAAGACGAACCAGGCCGAGGTAGAGTGGATTTCAGACCTCAACATATACATATACACCTGTGCTTCACAAGCCATCTCGTGGTGTGTGGAGGAGAGTACTTTGTGTACTATCGTAATTTCCACCTATTCCAATCGCGTATGGTACGAGGGAAACAGACTGTAGGTGTACTTCCGTGTGGTCTCTAATCTCCATAACTTTTTTCCTTGTGGTCTATTCGCCAGACATACGTAGGAGGAAGCAATAAATTGGCTGACTCTTCAAGAAACATATGCTCTCGGAATTTCGACAGGAGCTCATTCTGTGATGCAGAACGTCTCTCTTGCAGTGTCTAACACAAGAGTTCAAAAAAAAAAAAAAAAAAAAAAAAAATTCAAATGTTTGTAGAGTCTATGGGACTTAACTACGGGGCCATCAGTCCCTAAACTTACAAATTACTTATTAACTAGCTAATACTAAAGACGGCACAAATATCCATGCCCGAGGGGGGATTCGAACCCCCGACTGTAGTGGCCGTGCAGACCGTGACTGGAGCACCTCAGTCCCCTCGGCCACCGCGGCACAAGAGCTCATTTAATATTTCTGTGACTCTATCGCTCTTATTAAATGAACCTCTAAACAAGTACGCTGCTCTCCTTTGGATATTCTCTATCATCCATATCTAGAACGAATTCCACATTGACGAGCAATATTCAAATACTAGTCGAACAGATGTTTTGTAAGCAACTTCCTCTGTTCATGGACTGGACTTAATGTGCATCCTTTCATTGTTTCCCAGTCAGACATCTGCCTTACCAAATCAAATGTTTGTAAATATATGGGACATAACTAATCTGGTCATAAATCCCTAGGCTTACAAACTACTGAAACTAATTTATGCTAAGGACAACAAATACATCTATGCCCTAGGGAGGACTCGCACCTCCGACGGCGAGCAGCGGAGAGCTCCACAAATAGCCACCTTAGAACGCTCGGCCACTCAACCGCAGCTCTGCCTTATCCTCGATTAATTTTCTGCTCGTCGTTCTATTTCAAACCGCTCCTAATGCCTACTCACAATTATTTTTTGGAAGTAACTTTTGCCAGTAACGTACGTGTAAGCACTACGGAAGGGTATTTGTGCAGAAGGGAGATAGCAGCCTTTAAAAATAGTTACAGTGACTGACCTGACCTTGCAATATCTACATGGTGTCACTTTACTGTTACTGTCAACAGATGAAACTAAGGGTAAATTACAACCTTTACTTTTATTGAGGCCATGCAACTCCAGTGAATGATTAAATGATGACAGAATTCTATTGGGTAAAATATTACGGAAGTGAAATAAACTCCCAGTCGGATTTTCTGGCAGGGACTTCAAGAGAACGTCATCAGGAAAAATTTAACTATCACGCGATTCTTAGGAGTGTGAAATGACTTAAACATAGTGGCAGTTAGTAATCAGCACTTCTGTTTTTGTGAGTGCAGAGTATGAATACAAAATTAAATAGGGGTAATGCAGCAGTACGTCTAATGATGACTAAAAAATAGAAGTGTAAACTACTATGAACAGGGTAATGAAACGTGTTATTACAGCCAAGATGGACACGAAGCCAACAAACAACGCAAGTAGTACAAATCTACAGGGTGAATCTCCTTTTATATCGTGAACGGTTCCAAATATCGAAAAGAGGTTTTCGGAAAATGATAGTACCCCCATTTTGGTAGGCCTGTGTGATAAAGAGCCCGACCTCTGTTGTCTATCAAGATACTGAAGCAAGTAAGTACTTTTAATGGAACCACCTTTAATAACTGGACTCAGTAGCTCTTGGAAAGATAATTACGGTGAGATAGCTTTGTCAATATTGATATAGAAATCTTTCGTAAAAGGGAGGAAAAAATTAATTAATATATAAAAGTTCTAAAATTGGAAATCTATAAGGCGGAATTCAGCTACTGTTGTGTAAACACCGCCAAGCGGAGCTGTCTGACGACAGACGTTTTACCTTTACTTAGTGCTTAAGCGTCTCCTAACAAAGACACGTCAGGAATCTTTTTAATAGCCTATTAAAGTTAACATAATAGTTTCTTCTATATCTTAAGCAGGACTGCTTATCATTGTGAAGTATCAACAACCGTCATTTCTCTTTCTGCTTTGACACATAACCAGCAATGATGATAGTTTAAATGGAAAAATGCAGTTGCTTCCTCAAATACCTGAAAACGCGGTAAATAGTTTTTCGAAGCCTCAAATGATGCGCCAGAATCTAGCATATTCCATAGTTCCATACACAAAACTCACAGCTGATCCTGTATCTTTGTTCCCCTTCTTCTTCTTTATTGTGTTTTCATGCCACTCGTATAAAGTTTTATACGAGTTTTATCTTAAGAGTGTAGGCCTGTCTTACATAACTACGGAACATGGTGTGACACCTCTACTTGGCGGCGTTTACAATACTCCGACCATAGTACTTTCCAGTTTTAATAAATTTCTCGATTTTTTTTAGAATTGTTCGAACGACAATATTTAGAAGGGCTATATCACTATAATTATTTTTACAAGGCCTAATGAATGCAGTTATGAAAAGTGTACGGTTCAATTAGAAAACATAACTGCTTCAATTTTTCGATCAATACAAGTTTTGCGACTGTTTATCACACACCAAAATAAGTCCATCCTAGCGGACTGTCATTTCATAAACCTCGTTCCTATATCTGGCCTAATAGAAAACCTTGCATAACACAAGGGCCGCGGTCGTATGGCCGAGCGCTCTATGGCGTCTTGCTATGGAGCGCGCGGTTGCTTCCCGTCGAAGGTTCGAGTCCTCCATCGGGCAGTTGTGTGTGTTGTCCTTAAGTTAATTTAAGTAGTTTGTCAGCCTAGGTACAGATAACCTCAGCAGTTAAGTCCCATAAATTGCAAACATTTGAACAATTGATTGTAAATCTGTGGGATTTAACTTCTTTGTTTATTTAGTCCCTTGGCTTACAAACTACTTAAACTAAGTTAAACTAACCTAAGGACAACAACACACACACACACACACACACACACACACACACACACACACACACACACACACACACACTCCAGGGAGGACTCGAACCTCCGACGGGGAGCAACCGCACGCTCCGCAGCAAGGCGCCTTCGATCGCTCGGCCACGCCAACGCGGCAAACATTTGAACTAAACACTGTAGATAATGAGTTTAATTGATGAAAAGAGAAAATGGAAAAATGCAGTAAACAAGAAGGCGTAAGGAAATACAAACGTCTCAAAAGCTATGACAGCAAATACAAAATAACTAAGTGGGAGTGGCTAAAGAGTAAGTATAGGATTACAGATGTATATCCTTGCATAAGTAGGGGACTGCCTATAGCAAACTTGAAGAGGCTTTTGGAGAAAAACTTTATGCCTGTCGAGAGCTCTCTATGGTAATGAGAGAAATCTGGAAGGTGAAAACCGGCAGATGAATGGAAGAAGAATGGAAAAAACTGACCTTATGGAAGACAAGTTTGGGTTGCGGGGAAGTGGAACACGCGAGGCAGTGCTGATCCTAAGAGATGTCAAAGAAGGTAGCTTAAGGAAAGACAAACTTATGTTTATGTAGTTTGTGTATCTGAAGAAATCTTTTAACAGTGCTGACTATAAAACATTTCTTGAAATTCTGCAAGTACCAGGGGCGAAAGGTAACACACCAATTCACGGGATAAGGATACGCAGGTGCAGACGCCGGGAGTGACGAGCACGCAAGACTTTTGTCACCGCAGTGTAGGCCTTTTCAAAAAACCACAGCACAGGAGATGAGGTTTCGTGAAACCAACTGGGTCTAGAGTCTAAAAGATATTAATTTACTGGTGTTCACCGGAATCTCATCGGCGAGGAAGAGTCTATGAACCGTGCAGGATCAAAAAAATATTCAAATGTTAGTGAAGTTTAAGGGACTCAACTGCAGGATTCAGTCCCTAGACTCACAAACTAAATATAAACTAATTTCCACTAAAGGCAGCACAAACATCCATGCCCGAGAGGGGCATTCGAACCCCCGA
Source organism: Locusta migratoria (assembly GCA_026315105.1). Lineage (NCBI taxonomy): Eukaryota > Metazoa > Arthropoda > Insecta > Orthoptera > Acrididae > Locusta > Locusta migratoria. The sequence goes on along the minus strand of CM048755.1, from coordinate 72,555,595 downwards.
CGGGGAGCCGTCACGCGTAATCGAAGCATAGTGCATCAATGCGCTCAGACGCTCCACCGCGTCGCGTGCAAGATCAACAAAAAGTTGATCACCTTGTTGGACATCACCAGCATTATCAATCATAAATTAACAAATGAAGATTATACTGTCAACGTCGATATGCGATGGAGGCAGACGAACCGACTCGAGCATAAATATTGCTTTCCGATATTTCTTCGAATACCGATTCTTTGAATTTAATCAACAGAGTTTCTGGGGAATAACATCACCTTTCCTACAGAGATATCTAATTAAAGTCTTCTAAAATCTATTTTATATATCCTTTGTTGTTAGATAAAAAGACCCGTTACTACACTAACAGGTCACGATTGAATTTCGATATTTTTATGCCGAGCATAAATGAGAATGGCATAAAAAGCTAGAACAGTGTTCTAGAATCTAGAATATAAAGCACCAGTGAAAAGTATGTAGCTTTCTTTCCAGTCTCACCATGATTTAGTAGCATTCGGGTTATGTATCAATGATTTCGATATTTTGTCATATTTCGTATCGTATCAGAGAATAATTCATATTTTCAGTGTGTAATCAAAAATATTCCACATTTGAGAGATGGTATTACGTACCAAACAAAGACAAAAATGTCCAACATGGCCTATAATATGCTTATAGTAAAAGGGCTTTGCTGTCACAAACGATCTACAGATTTTAATAAATAAATGGGGACACGTTCCCTATAATTTTCTCCATGGATTCTTACTGAATTGTTCCCGCCATATGTTCGAGTCCTCCCTCGTGTGTGTGTGTGTGTGTGTGTGTGTGTGTGTGTGTGTGTGTGTGTGTGTGTGTGTGTTGTCCTTAGTGTAAGTTAGTTTAAATAGTTTGTAAGTCTAGGGACTGATGAACATAGCAGTTTGGTCCAATATGTTTACAAACATTTGAACTTGTTGAATTGAAATGTATTCACAGCACTGGGTAAATTCAGAACAAACATTAGTGCTAATGTAACCAGTTTCTCTTATTATACGTGAAAGGCATTTACATTTTAGTTTTATATTTGCACTTACCAGCATATTAGAAGCCTGCTACACCACACGGCAAACGGTAGACATGATATTTTGTCATGGTGTCGCAGATTAAATCAACCACTGATCCGTGTTCTGTGTAATGATAAATATCCTTAAAGCAGGGTACCATCTTGGGACTTAGCTGTTCATTCGTGTTTTCTGTTGATAAAAATATCCACTCACCTACAGTATATCTTCTTTCTGTAGAATGCCGGCCGCGGTGGCCGAGGGGACTGAGGCGCTCCAGTCGCGGTCTGCACGGCCACTACGGTCGGGGGTTCGAATCCCCCCTCGGGCATGGATATTTGTGCCGTCCTTAGTTGTAGCTAGTTCATAAGTAGTTTGTAAGTTTAGGGACTGATGACCCCGTAGTTAAGTCCCATAAGCTTAACAAACATTTGAATTTGAATTTTCTGTAGAACACGCCAGCGCTGTCAGAAACTGTATAATATTGCGTGATTAGTGAAAGCTGTGTGAAGAATTAGCCACACTACACAGATCCACACTTCGCATCTAATAGGTTCAAGCGACAGATTTTGGCTCGAGTCACGGAATGATGAAAGAATTTTTAAAATAAATTTATTATTGGTTCCGCCGACAAATTACAAGAGTACCTGCCACACCCGAATTACTAGAACATGTTCACCACTCACCACCACAATCACACTAGGAATCATTATGAGATAAACGGAACCTGTTACCGTAATAACTGTTATTTCATACGGATTGTCTATGATCAAGTGCGCACCCTAATGTTATGTAAATCGGCCGCTTTGACTGTTCAGTTCCCGGTGTTGGATTGCTCAACACGCCACGCCACTTTTTGATGTTCATTTATCACAGCTCATTAAAAATCGCGGTTTTTCACTTTTCACACTCCACAATCACCAAATAAGATTTATTAACATACCGCGACCGTCAAACCTACATATTATCTCGCGATTACTGAATTTTTTCGGGGTTCGTGTTTTCATGACCTCTTGTTCTGGTAAATGAGATCCAAGTTCGTTTTTCCTAGATTACACAAAGTCTTTTTCTTTCCAAAAATTACGCGTGAACTATTCTTCTTCTGATAGGCTGAAAACTATTATAACCAATCAGTTTATAGTTATAAGCTGAGCCATCCCGCTGTGGCGCATTTGTTTTTCACTGGACATAAATTAACGCCACATTTATATATACATCACCTGTTGTAGATGTTCAGTGGTCTCGAAGATCTTGTAGCTCGCCTACGGTTAACACATTACAAAATTATGCTGTGACGTCGGGTTCTTGGCTTTTCAGGAAACTACATTTGTGACTCTTTCATTTGATTTTTAAGTATGTTTATTCATCCATTTCTGACAAAGCAATTTCACAACACACTTCCATACTAAATAAAATGTTACTTCACAAAGACTGCCATAATACTCCCGCCTCCTTCAGACTCACTACAGAGACTCTCCTCAGCTCGCGCCAATTCGCGCGTATAAATACACTCTAGTTTTTCTAGAACACGGAAGTACAACATTTAAATATTTAACAATTTGTTCAATAAATATTAATGAATCCTGCTTTACGCAAATATACACAAAACTATGACAGATGTAATAAACATATTTCCATATCAAAATGAAATAATACAAAAGATCGTAAGTAAACAACAATTAGTGCAGTGTTAATATATGTTTACATTGTTACGGCTTTCAATAATTAATTAATTTAGTTTGTTAGCAGACCATAGTAATGCAGATGATGATTAAAATGACTTGACAGAAGCGCTATAAAATGCTTATGTAATATAAACATGAAATGTTAGGTTTCAATACTACGACCAATTATGGTATCGAATACTTCAGTTATTTAAACAAGCGGAACCCTCCTGGCTAAATATATTACACCGCCAATTATTCAGTGACCAGTACCAACAATTCAGCCACGCAGGAATGGCCGTACGGTTTGGGGCCGCACGTTACGGATCACTTGGGCGCTCGCGTCGGAGGTTCGAGACCTCATTTGGGCTTGTGTGTGTGTGTGTGTGTGTGTGTGTGTGTGTGTGTGTGTGTGTGTGTGTGTGTGTTGTCTTTACCGTAAGTTACTTTAAGTAGTTTGTAAGTATAGGGCCCAATGACGTCAGCAGTATTGTCCATTATGATTGATAACATTTCAACAACAACCGAACTTTTCTAGAAAAATTACTGGAATAAATAAATTTAGAAAAAAAATACTGAAAAAATATTTTCACCTTAACTAACTGAAATATTTACTGATAATCACTGTTACCACAGTGCCATAAACTGGCAAAATATATTCATAGATTAATTAAAACCATTAATATTACGGTTCAATGTAACAATTTTCTACCAGACGTTCAAATGTTCAAATGTTTGTAATGTCTATGGGACTTAACTACGGGGTCATCAGTCCCTAAACTTACAAATTACTTATGAACTACTTACGAACTAGGACGGCACAAATATCCTTGCCCGAGGGGGGATTCGAACCCCCGACCGTAGTGGCCGTGCAGACCGCGACTGAAGCGCCTCAGTCCCCTCGGCCACCGCGGCTGGCCTACCAGACGTTTTACTCGATATGCATACCTCATTCACACTAATAAGAGTTACATATTACTTCAGTAATAATTAATAAATTTTGTAACATTTATAGAAAATTATATTTAAAGTGTTTGTGTTTTGATTGATAGCAATCTTATTGTCTGTTCGATAGTGACATCTGAGAGCATTACAGCAACTACTTGCGTTTGACGAGCTCCGAAGACCATCTGTTCAACCTGAGTGATCGGGTATACGGCTGGCTCTGCTATTCGACCAACGACAACCACACTCTTGTTTCATAGCGCCAAGACGGTGAACGTCTCACCAGTCTAAGTCCTGTATCGGGGGGAGCAAATATTGCAATACCTTCCTGGCATTAGTGTAGTTCGAATTTCAGTATCTCTCGTGGCTAGTGACGCTATGGTCCGGGCGATTCTGTACGAAAAGTTGCTTTAAAATGTTCAAATGTTTGTAGAGCTTATGGGACTTAACTACGGGGTCATCAGTCCCTTAACTTACAAACGACTTATGAACTAGCTAATACTAAGGACGGCACAAATATCCATGCCCCAGGGGAGATTCGAACCCCCGACCGTAGTGGCCGTGCAGACTGTGACTGACGCGCCGCAGTACGCTCGGCCACCGCGGCCGGCAGTTGCTTTATGCACGACATGCACAGCGATTACACCTCCTTCGATCACAAGTTCAGCCTGCCAGAATGCAGTTCTGGCAATAACGGTTGCAATATGGTGAAGCTCCGCTTTTTACAACGAAGATACTATTCATAAACGAGACTGGTTTAACGAGAGATGGGATCGTCAATTTCAATAACTAACACGTGTGCGCGAAGAAGCGGGTACGTAGGACCTGCCAGAAACAGGACATCAGCACCGATTTACAGTTTGGGAGGAATGGTTGACGTTAGAGTAATAGGAGCTCACACACTATCAAATTGTTTGACTGGTGTACGGTACCGTTCCAGTCAGACGCCTTGCTGTCCTTTTCAGAGTTGTTTAATAGAAGATGGATTGATTGGCGAGGTCTGTTATATTGATCAACTCGTTCCCTCAAACTGGCACAATATTGTCTTTGGTTCTGGGGCAATTGAAATCTTTGTTCTGTGTAAGTCCCATCATTGGTGTACAAACCGGACAGGGATGCGTCATCGGTGACTGCCAACGCATTTGTGTCTAAACCTCGACGTTTTCCAGAGAGTGCGATGTCTTAACATGAGCCGGCCGCGGTGGCCGAGGGGACTGAGGCGCTTCAGTCACGGTCTGCACGGCCACTACGGTCGGGGGTTCGAATCCCCCCTCGGGCATGGATATTTGTGCCGTCCTAGTTCGTAAGTAGTTCATAAGTAGTTTGTAAGTTTAGGGACTGATGACCCCGTAGTTAAGTCCCATAGACTCTACAAACATTTGAACATTTTGATCTTAACATGAACGGACACCAAATTGAATATCTTAAGCAATGACTCACAAGTGCAGGTAGTATGTAACTGCTTTTTCACAGGAACAGAAAATGTAATAACATTTGTTTTTGCCGCCGTGGAATGTCGTGCGCTCTAAAGCGCCTTGCTACGGAGTGCGCGGCTTCCCCCCGGCGGAGGTTCGAGTCCTCCCTCGGGCATAAGTGTGTGTGTGTGTGTGTGTGTGTGTGTGTGTGTGTGTGTGTGTGTGTGTGTGTGTCTGGGGCTGTGTTGTCCTTAGCGTAAGTTAGGTTAAATAGTTTGTAAGTCTAGGAACTGACGACCGCTGCGGTTTGGTTCCAAAAGCTTTACTATTTTTATCTGTTAGGAATTTTTGTTCCCATGTTTAGCGAGCATTTTCTTCTTATTTTGGTCAAAAGTACCAAATATAGAAAAACTGTTTTTCTCAAAAATCTGTTTTTAACTATGTGAAAATATTGCAGAAAATTATCAGTCATAATTGATGGCCTCCTTGTATTTAGGGCAGCGGTCCTCAGGCTTTCTGAATCAGCGACATTTAAATTTCTTGCCGCGGTGCAGTGGCCGACCGCTCTAAAGCGCCTTGTAGCGGAGCACGAGGTTCTTCGCCGTAGCAAATTCGAGTCCTCTCTTGGGCATGGGTGTGTGTGTTGTCCTTAGTACAAGTTAGTTTAAGTAGTTTTTAAGCCTAGGGACTGATAACCCAGCAATTATTTCCCTTAGATTCACAAACATTTGTTCATATTTTTAAAATTTTCTTTCCGTTGATATAACTTTCTTTTAAAAATAAAGTAGAGTACTATACGTTATATTATTTTTTCTGAATGGAATACATTATTATATTTTTACGTGATTTTCGACAGAAAAATATCGTTTTCACAAGTGCTTCGCATTTCAGATAAGACCCAGAAATAACTTATGCTACCTAAGGAAGGTCCCAAATTATGGTCAATTTGTAAATAAGTAGATAGTATTTTCGAATTTACCAGAATTACATACTGATTCTTGTTTATTTAGCTATCGTTTGGTTCCTGAAGACAGTATGCAGCCTCTGGATTTATTCAACGTCAAGACAGTCTATTTATTAGAATAAACAGTGTATTCAATTCATAATTAATGCAATATAAAATGTCACTTTTATGCGGCTTTAGGGTATTAACTTATATTTATCCATTTTTAAAGAGCTCCCTTCATTACACCGAGTGGAATTTTGTCCAAGATGATACAACCCTGTAGGCTACAATCTCTTAGAGAACCTTTCTAGTAGTGCTACTGAACTTCTGAAAAATCGTTTATATGTGTATATAGTATCTTTTTCTCTATGACTTTATGGTAAGACACTGTATACATGATTCTATAGGAATAACAAAGTAATTTTTCTTTTTGAATTAATCTTTTCGTTTTAAAAGTAGTATGCGTGCGCAGAATCGAGGGAAACGCAGTCACTTGTGAGCGATCGGTCTAACGTAACTATGTTTTCGAAAAAGGAACAACGAAGTTGGAACAACTGAAACTCCAACGAATGACGTCATTATGGGTCGCAGCGAAAGTCGAAAGTTCGTCAGAGCCCCAGTATGGTGAAAGTTATGGCGAGTTTCGTGTACGACTTTGATGGTATTATCCTAACGCATTACGTTTCTCCACGTCAAATCACAGTATTGCTGTTCGTTCTTGGAGCATCACTTGTGACTAGCTTTGCGGAAGAAGCGACAATCTCTGCTCAACCCACCCATCACTCTGCAATACAGTGCAATACAGTGCAACCTGTGGCTGCTCTGTTCGGTCGATGGGACTGGGAAGTACTGTACCATCCTTGTGACTCTGATTAGATTCCGAAGATAAAAAATGTTCAAATGTTTGTTAGGCTTATGGGACTAAACTGCGGGGTCATCAGTCCCTTAACTTACAAACTACTTCTAAACTAACTTATACTAAAAACGATACAACTCCATGCCCGAGGGAGGATTCGAACCCCCGACGTGGGGCCATACCGCCGCGGCGGAAGATAAAGAAACCACTTCGTGGCATTCGCTTCAGAACTGTTTTAGAGAATCGACAGGCAGTAGACCGCCCCATTCGCACCATCAACAGAATAGTCTCTGCTAACGGTATACTACGCCTTCCACATCGCTGGCAACGGGTTCTACACAAAGCTGGTGACTACTTTGAAGGACAGCAAAAGGTGCAAATATGTAACGAGTTTGTATCGGTTTTGAATAAATAGTAATTAGTAAATTCTAACCCTCGTAGCTTGCAGATGGTGATGCTCTTCACGGGTTTCGGCCGGATTTCATCGTTCTTCTGACACGATATTTCAGCGATCCGTCAGGCCGACACCTTTAGGTGAGATTGGCGCAGAATCACGGCGTGGTGTAGCGCTGAAATATCGTGTCAGAAAAACCATAAAATCCTGCTGCAAACTCGAAAGGAGCATCAATAATTATTACGCCGGGGAAATCTACGAAATTACAAAGGTTGCAGATGTTTGACAGCCTTGTCTATATTGTAGCGACCGTCGGTAGTACAGTGGTTAGTATTTCCACACTCTCCCTCCCCGCCTCTGGCAAACTGAAGAACTGTTATTGATTCCCACAGAGAAACAAAGTCTATGAAACTTCCTGGCAGATTAAAATTGTGTGCCGGAACCGGGACTCGAACCTGGGACCTTTGGCTTTCGTGGGCAAGCGCACTACCGACTGTGCTATCCCGACACGACTCACGATGCTGCCTCACAACTTTACTTCCGCCAGTACCTCGTCTCCTACTTTCCAAACTTCACAGAAGCTCTCCTGCAAACACGCAAGACTAGCACTCCTGGAAGAAAGGATATGGTGGAGACATGGCTTAGCCACAGCCAATTTTAATCTGCCAGGAAGTTTCATATCAGCGCACACTCCGCTGCAGAGTGAAGTTTCATTCTGGAAACATCCCTTAGGCTGTGGCTAAGCCATGTCTCCACCATATCCTTTCTTCCAGGAGTGCTAGTCTTGCGTGTTTGCAGGAGAGCTTCTGTGAAGTTTGGAAAGTAGGAGACGAGGTACTGGCGGAAGTAAAGTTGTGAGGTGGCATCGTGAGACGTGTCGGGATAGCAAAGTCGGTAGTGCGCTTGCCCGCGAAAGGCAAGGGTCCCAGGTTCGAGTCCTGGTTCCGGCACACAATTAAAATCTGCCAGGAAGTTTCATATCAGCGCACACTCCGCTGCAGAGTGAAAGTTTCATTCTGGAAACGAAGTCTATATTTATGGTTCACAACTTCTGTCAAGTTTTTATTGATATTCAAATTTTTCTATAGTTAATACATCAGGATTTCTTACCTACGAGTATTGTTAACTAATCTTAAATCATCGTTCATTGTATTGTCATTCGCGTTTCTCTGTAAATATAATTGTGTCTTTGTACCAGGTTGACAGCAGTGTGATTCAATAAACCGAAGCCATAAAATAAATAAAACTGCGGCAAACACAAAACATGGAACATTAGATCTGAGAAGCAGTAAATTCTCTGGTGTGATGAGTAGGCGAGTATGTGAGAACAGCATGCGGTCCGCAGCCGCAGCCGCAGACGGTCGCTCGTGTTCTGCTGGTTGCCGGCATTTCAGCGAATCATCAAAGAAAATGTGCCCGTTCTTCGCTTCCCCGCACACTGGGGAGTCTCACAGAGGGAGCTCGCTTTCCGAGTCTGCTTGTTTTCGCGCATGAACTGCCTTCGTTATTGAGCGTGAGTCGTGTGGGCGATGGAGTGGTAATAAGAGAATGTGACGTCGCTAACGGAGGAAGAGGTCAGAGGCGTTCGTGCGAGCCACGAGATCCGTGGTAGAAAAATTCTCAAGCAATAAAAGGCCTCTCATTGGACATCAAAAATACAATATATTCTGACAGAAACTGAGCGAAGAATTACTAGACTTTGAATTTATTTTGGTGAAAAAGTAGTAGCACAATAAATTTCTTTAACAATAAACGGACATGAAACTATTGTGGTCATCAGGCGCTAGGGTTACAAAATACTTAAACTAACCCAAGGACAACACACACACACACACACACACACACACACACACACACACACACACATGCCCGAGGGAGGACTCGAACCTCTGGCGGGAGCGGCCGATAACCCCCCTGACATGGTGCCTAGAACCGCGTGTATTCTACACAAAACTGCAGACGTCAGTAACTGTCTGAGGGATAATCTACATCTACATCTGCATCTACATGGGATACTCTGCAAATCACATTTAAGTGCCTGGAAGAGGGTTCATCGAACCACCGTTATACTATTTTATCTCCCATTCCATTCTCGAATAGCGCGCGCGAAGAATGAACACCTGAATCTCTCCGTTCGGGCTCTAATTTCTCGTATTTTATTCTGATGATCATTTCTACCTATGTAAGTGGGAGTCAACAATTTATTTTCGCATTCGGAGGGGAATGCTGGAGATTGTAGTTTCGTAAGCAGCCCACGCCGCAGCGATAAGCGTCGTTGTTGTAATGATTCCCATCCCAGATCCTGATTCCGTAACGCTGTCTCCCGTGTATCGCGACAATACGAAACGAGCTGCTCTTCTTTGGACTCTTTCTATGTCCTCCGTCAAACCCACCTTATAAGGATCCCACACTGGGCAGCAATATTCCATAAAAGGACGGACTAGCGTAGTGTACACAGTTTCTTTAGTAGTTCTGTTGCATCTTTTAAGGGTTCTGCCAATAAAACGCTGTCTCCGGTACGCCTTTCCCACGACACTATCTACGCGTTCTTTACAATTTAAGTCAGAAGTAATTGTAATTCCTAGGTATTTTGTGGAGTTTAAGCCCTTTACATTTGATTGATTGATCATGTAAACAAAGTTTAACGGATTTCTTTTCGTACTCATGTGGACGACTTCACACTTCTCATTATTAAGAGTCAAATGCCAATTCTTACACCATACAGATATCTTATTCAAATCGTTCTGCAGTTGGTTTTGATCTTCAGATGATTTTACTAGACGGTAAATGACGGCGTCATCTGCAAACAACCTAAGAGAGCTACTTAGATGTTTCCCTAAATCGTTTATGTAAATAAGGAACAGCAGAGGACCAATAACACTACCCTGTGGAACGCCCGATATCACCTCTGTTTTAGTTTATGCCTTACCAGCGATTACTACGAACTGTGTCCTCTCTGACAGGAAATCCCCTATCCAGTCGCAAATTTGGGGCGATATACCGTAACCACGCAATTTGATTAAAAGCCGTTTGTGAGGTACGGAGTCAAAAGCTTTCTGGAAATCAAGAAATACGGAATCGATTTGCGAACCCTTGTCGATAGCACCCATCACTTCGTGTGAATAAAGAGCTAGTTGTGTTTCGCATGAACTATATTTTCTAAATCCATGTTGACCTTGGGCCAATAGATCATTATGTTCGAGATAATTCATAATATTTGAATACAGGATATGTTCCAAAACCCTGCTGCAAATTGAAGTCAATGAAATAGGCATGTAGTTTAATGGGTTACTCCTATATCGGTGTGACCTGTGCAACTTTCCAATCTTTTGGTACAGATCCTTCTTTGAGAGAGCGGCTGTATATGGCTGTTAAGTAAGGAGCTATCGCTTCAGCATAATCAGATAGAAATCTAATGGATATACAATCCGGACCAGAAGACTTGTTCTTGTTAAGTGATTTTAGTTGCTTCACTACTCCGATGATATCTACTTCTACGTTACCCATTACGGCATCTGTTCGTAATTCGAAATCTGGATATTGGTTTCGTCACCTTTGGTGAATGAGTATTTAAAAGCTATGTTTAGTAACTCTGCTTTAGTAGCGCTGTCATCGGCAGGATCGCCATTACTATCACTTAGTGAGGGTATTTTTTGTGTTTTGCCCCTAGTATATTTAACATATGACCAAAATCTCTCTGGGTTTTCAGTCAAATTTCGAGAAAGAGTTTCGTTGTGATAAGTATTGTAGGCATCTCGCATTGAAGTTCTCGCTAAATTTCGAGCTTCTGTGTAGGATCGACAATCCTGGGGATTTCGTGTTCGTTTAAATTTAGTATGCCTTTTCCGTTGCTTTTGCAACAGTGTCCTGACCTGTTGTGTGTACCAAGGAGGATCACCTCCTTTTATTAATTTATTTGGTATAAAACTGTCAATTGCTGTCGATACCACTTCTTTGAATATGAGCCACATCTGGTCTACACCTACATTTAGTGTTAGAAACGAGTGGAAGCTATCTTTCAAGAAGCAATGTATTTTATTTCTATCTGCTTTCCGGAACAAATATACGTTTCGTTTATTTTTAGTAACTTTGGGACTTTTGATATTCAATCTCGCTACGACAGCTCTGTGTTCACTAATATCTGTATCCATTTTGATGCTCGTTATGAGCTCAGGATTGTTTGTTGCTAAGAGATCAAGAGTATTTACAATTGTAGTTGGCTCATGAACTAATTGTTCGAAGTAATTCTCAGAGAATGCGTTGAGTACAATTTCACACGATGTTTTATGCGTACCTCCTGGTTTGAAAATATAATTTCGCCAGCAGATTGAGGGTAATTTAAAATCTCCGCCTACTATTATCGTATGAGTCGGATACGTTTTTGTAATTTGACTCTGGTTTTCTTTGAACCTTTCTGCTATGGTATCGTCAGAGTCGGGAGGCCGGTAAAAGGAACCAATTATTAACTTCTTACGATTTTCAGGTACAACCTCTACCCATAATAACTCACAGGAACTATCAACTTCAACTTTGCTACACGAAAGACTGCTTTTGACAGCGACAAACACGCCTCCACCTATTTTGTTTAATCTATCCTTTCTGAAAACAGTTGGATCTTTTGCAAAAACTTCTGATGAACTTATTTCCGGCTTGAGCCAACTTTCACTGCCTACAATGATGTGTGATTCGGTGCTTTCTATTAACGCTTGGAGTTCTGGTATTTTCCCGACATAGCTACGACAATTTACAACTGTTATACCGATAGTTCCTAGATCCGCATTTCTCCTGTGATCCACCTGCACCCTTTGACATTGCCCATTTTGTTTTCCCCCGAAGCCCTCTATCCTAAAACAACCGCCCAGTCCATGCCACACAGCCCCCGCTACCCGTGTAGCCGCTTCCTGCGTATAGTGGACTCCTGACCTATTCAGCGGAACTCGATAAAATGCGAAACATGGCCGGTGTTGCTGACTCCACTAGCTAAGAACGAGCCAGAGTGTCAATTTGAGCTGGTGCTTCTTATCCGCAGTTAGTGTTCTGATTAGAAATTATCCCTTCAGTTACACTGAACAAGCAGTGAAAGTCGTTTACTGATTATGTGTATATTTTTGCAACAGGTCTAAATAACGTACACTCTCCCAGAGTAAATTTTGACGAAAAGTTATCGGGTTTCGGGCGGGTGGAAAACTGTTCGCCAGACACTAAGCACTTCTTCCGTTATTTCGACGATATTTTGAGTTACGGGGGTATAAAAATCACTTGATGACTTTGTGGGCCTCCTTAACAGATCCATCAAAACAGTACTTTCATCATCGAATTAAAATTCTTAACAGATTAAAGGAGGAAGGAAGCTTAGGGTTTTACGTCCCGTCATTAGAGACGGAGCTAACGCTCGGAGGTTTGGGTAAGGATGCGGAAGGAAAGCGATCGTGCCCTTTTTTAAAGGAACCATCCCGGAATTTGCCTAGATTGATTTAGGGAAATCACGGAAAACCTAAATCTGGATAGCCGGAGGTTGATTTGAACCACCATCCTCCTGAATGCGAGTCCAGTGCGTTGTCACTGCACCACCTCGCTCGGTGGCCGATTAAAACTTTGTGCCTGACCGTGATTCGAACCTGGGACGTTTGCCTTTCGCGAGCAAGCACTCTGTGGATTGAGCTTACCTTGCACACTGCAAAGTCCGTCCTCACAGTTTCACTTCCGCAAGTACCTCGCCTCCGACTTTCGAAACTTCACAGTTCTTATGCAAACCTTGCAAAAAAATTTCAAATTAATGAAATCTTCTCGTTTCACAAACCGCGGCATGTGGTTTACTGCCCACGAGCTTTTGACAGAGATCTCCTCTGTCACTGTCAAGTGGATGACTGTCATTTCGCGGCCGCTGCCGTGGTTGTATAGCCGCTCCGCCGCCAGTGACGTCACTCGGTGCCCAGATCTTGACCACATGGCAATGTGCGAACGCTGCGCCCACTTCAACTCTGCAATTACAGATTTCCATGCCGTACTAATCTGCGATTCGCCGTCTTTATTGAGGGTGTTTCCAGAAATTTTGATCTCTACGGCTTCGTTTATTAGGCTGTCCCAGCAGCTGTTCGTCCGTTTAATAATGTCCGTTTAATATGTCGTCCAGACTATTCGCACTATTGAACACTGACGCATAGAACTTGAAAAGTGTTTTCGATTACGCAATCGCGAAAATGTCAACTGTGGTGGAACATGCTTTGGAAACCGGACACCGAATACTTTCGACGAGATATTTATTATTAAACTGCTTCTGGGACAACGTTATAAACGAAGACATCGAGATGAAAATTTCTGAAAACACCCTCAATAAAGATGGCGGCTTCCAGCTTAGTACGGCATGGGAACCTGTAATTACGGTGTTGCAGTGAGCGCTGCGTACGCGCTACGAAAGCATTGTCATATATGGTCAAGGAACTGGGCACCAGTGATGTCACTGGCGGCGGCGCGGCTATATAAGCACGGCAGCGGCCGCGAGATGACAGTCATCCACTTGGCAATGACAGAGGAGATCTCTGTCGAAATCTCGTGGGCAATGAACCACATGGCGCGGCTTGTAACGCGAGAAGATTTTATTAATGGATATCGCCGCGAAACATGCACTCATACAGATGTTCAAATGTTTGTAATTCTTTGGGACCAAACTGCTCTGGTCATCGGCCCCTAGGCTTAGAGACTACTTAAACTAATTTATACTAGGGACAACACACACACACACACAGACACACACAAACACACGCATGCCTGATGGAGGATTTGAACCTCCGACGCGAGCGACCGTGCGGTCCGTATCGTGAGACTCCAGACCGCACGGCCGGCCGCGGTGGCCGAGAGGTCTGCGGCTTGCCAGTGACGGTCTGCACGGCCGCTGCGGGCGGGGGTTCGAATCCCCCCTCGGGCATGGATGTTTGTGCCGTCTTTAGTATAAGCTAGTTCATAAGTAGTTTGTACGTTTAGGGACTGATGACCCCGTAGTTAAGTCCCATAAGCTATACAAACATTTGAACAGACCGCACGGCCATTTCCGCGCGGCGGAACCTGGCAGGACTAGCGCTCCTGGGACAAAGAATGTGTGGATACATAGCCTAGGGGATGAATGAAACTTTCACTCTGCAGCGGAGTGTGCGCTGATATGAAACTTCCTGGCAGATTAAAATTGTGTGCCGGAACCGGGACTCGAACCTGGGACCTTTTCCTTTCGCGGGCAAGCGCACTACCGACTGTGCTATCCCGACACGACTCACGATGCCGCCTCACAACTTTACTTCCGCCAGTACCTCGCCTCCTACTTTCCAAATTTCTTCCAGGAGTGTTAGTCTTGCATGGTTCGCAGGAGAGCTTCTGTGAAGTTTGGAAAGTAGGAGGCGAGGTACTGGCGGAAGTAAAGTTGTGAGGCGGCATCGTGAGTCGTGTGGGGATAGCACAGTCGGTAGTGCGCTTGCCCGCGAAAGGCAAAGGTCCCAGGTTCGAGTCCCGGTTCCGGCACACAATTTTAATCTGCCAGGAAGTTTCAGCCTAGGGGATGTTTCCAGAATGGTATTTTCACTCTGCAGAGGAAATTTCTGTGAAGATTAAAACAGTGTGCCGGCCCAGGATTCGAACCATGTCTCTACCATATTCTTTCTTCCAGGAGTGCTGGTCCTTCAACGTTCGCAGGATTTCTGTGAAGTTTGGAAAGTAGCTGGCGAGGAACTGGCAGAAGTAAAGTTGAGGACGGACCTTGAAGAGTGCTAGGATAGCTCACTCGGTAGAGTGCTTGCCCCCAAAAGTCAAAGGTCGTATGTTCGAATCCCGGCCGCGCACACAGCTATAATCTGCCAGAAAGTTTCATATCAGGTGTACACTTCACTGCAAACTAGCACAACGGCAGAGAGCAGTGTCCAGCCTGAAACATACTCACGTCATAATCAATATAGAAAGCTTAGCAGACGAACTATAGCAAAATGTTCAAATGTTTGTAAAGTCTATGGGACTTAATTACGGGGTCATCAGTCCCTAAACTTACAAACTACTTATCAACTACCTTATACTATGAACGGCACAAATCAATGCCTGAGGGGGGATTCGAACCCCCGACCGTAGTTGCCGTGCAGACCGTGACTGGAGCGCCTCAGTCCCCTCGGCCACCGCGGCCGACGAACCTTTGCATTTCGTGCACACGTGATCTACCAGCTGAACCACCCGATCTCGACTCAAGTCCCGTGGCCCGTTCTCACAACTTCTCTCCCGCCAGTACGTCATCTCCTACCGTCCTAACTACACATAAATTCTCCTGCGAAGCTTACAGCACTAGCACTTCTGCGAGAAAGAAATTTGCGCTTCAGACATGATTTGACCACGGCCTGGGGGATTGTTTTCAGAATGGATCTCTCATTCTGCACTGATATGAAACTTATTGGCACATCAAAATTGTGTACCGCAATGAGATACGAACCCAGGATCTTTACTCTTCCAGCTGAGTTACCGGACCAAATCTCACGATCCTTCCTCACGGCTTCACTTCCGCCTACCGTCCTAAATTTCTCCCATAAGCAAAGGCCTCGGTTCGAGTACCCGTCCGACACACCGCTTTAATCTGCCAGGAAGTTTCATCGTGTATACGGATTAAGAGAAACAACTTACTTTAATCTGGAGGTAGGTCGCTGGAGCAACGACGAATTGCGAGGAACCTTAAAACACACAGGTCATTCCAATTTTAGTGAAGAGCCATTAAAGAGATGTACATAATTTACTGCAGAAATTTGGAATAAATTTTATGCTCGCGTATTGTGACCTGTTATGAAGAACGAAAACCTGTTCTACATGCATCAACATTAAATCCGCAAACATGGTTGTTATGATACGCTGCTTGCTTTGTTCGTCCATTAAATCCAGCAGTCTGTAGATTAGGGCGGCCAGATTAATAGAATGACCATTTAACTCCCGGAAGACTTCCGTTTATGTTTGGCACTGTCTTTTAGTGAAACAAATATGACCTTACGGAATGTTGTTTTTGTTGTCTCCAGTTTAAAGACTGAATTGATGCACTTTCCATACTATTCTATCCTGTGATACACTCTCCATTTACGAGTAACTACTGCAACCCACATTCATTTTAACTTGCTTTCTCTATTCGTCTCTGGGTCACTCTCTCCTATCTTTAATCCTCACACTATGGAGTGTGGAAACATTTTTTACTGGATTCAGGATTTCCTAACACATAAAAGACAAAACTAAGTTCTTCTTCTTCGCATCATTAACACTTACAGCCTGTTCCATCTTCATTGAAGATATCTGTTTATCGATCGTCCTGTATCTTCTTGCCGCGCGCTGTGAGGCGCCTTGCTGCAGAGTGCGCGGCTGCTCCCCGTTGGAGGTTCGAGTCCTCCCTTGGGCATGGGTATGTGTGTTGTCCTTAGCATAAGTTAGTTTAAGTAGTGTGTAAGTGTAGGGACTGATAATGACTGCAGTTTGGTCCCATAGCTTTACAAACATTTCATCATATTTGTATCTAAATGATCATATGTTTGTAAATCTAAGGGACTTAACTACGTTGGTCATTAGCCCATAGGCTTACACGCTACTTACACTAACTTAAAGTAACTTATGCTAATGACAACACAAACACCCATGCCCGAGGGAGGACTCGAACCCCCGACAGCGAACGGCCGCCCGCATCGCAGCCGGGCGACTTAATGCACACGGATATTATGCCCTTTCGTTTTGATCTATAGTTGATTACTTATTTAACTAATGTGTCTTGCTCCACTACGTTGATGTGTTTTTTTTTTTTTTTTTTTTTTTTTTTTTTTTTTTTTTTTTTTTTTTTTTCATGCATGCTCTGTTTTCTTCATTTATTTGTTGTGTATTATGTTCTGCTATAACACTGCCTAACATTTAATCAGTGAGGGTGTATCTTTTATCTAGCCTAAAAAATTACCTTGCAGCCGATGTTCTCTTGTTTTATCTTGCTTAGCCCTAGATCTACTCTCATATGTTGCAACATGGGTAGCTATCACTTTGTAAGCTTCCTTGCCTTGTCATCCAGTGTTCTGTGTACTGTTCTAAATATCACTTGAAACTTCTTTAACTCACTGGTGACGTCATTTTCATCCTCATAGCTAATTTCGCAGTCTAAAAGCTGCAAATGTGACACCTTTGGTATTCATCTAGTAATATAGCGTACTGTAAATATCAGTTTGAAGGTCATTGCATAGTTCTTACCGAAACAAAATCGTCAGTCATTACTTAAAGCTTCCGGGCTGTGATGCCGTGGTCCATACATAAAACTTTCCCCTGACGTTTCGCCCTCGTTTGCGGAAGGCATCCTTGGAGGTAAAGTGGCGTATTGCAACGAGAGCGCGAGTAAGCGTCGTATATATAGGCAAAACACAGGGCGCCGCTGTCAGTCACGCGGTGTCGGCTGTGCTGTGGTCTCTGCTATTGCCAACCTTCTCGATTGAAATTAATCGGTTCTCATTCTGTTGCTGCAGTGTTGAGATCCATATCTTATCAAGTTTGAGACCTTCCTCTTTTTTGTTAAAATTATTTCGATGTTTAAAAATCTCAATGGCCTCTCTGTACAAACGCGCATAATAATGCGACGTCTGTGCTATGACGGACGTCTCCTTAAATTTTATTTCGTGGTCACCTTCTTGATACACGTGTTCCGCTACAGGCGGTTTATCAGTATGTCCGCAGTTCCTTTTGTGTTCACTTGTTATCTAGATTTACCAGTAGGCGGACCTTTAGAATCTAATAGGCTGTCCTACCCTAAGTGTGTCCTATTCTGATCAACTGAGTGTTGCTTTTGTATAGACGACACAGTGCAGTGTCTAACCTGTTATGTTTTATTAAGAGAATATACTTGTAATTGCATACCTACTTCGTCACGTTGTGCTGTCCCATAAAAGTCAGCAGTTAATACATAGCACCGAACCAGCATAAAAGTGCACTTAGAGTTTTGGAGAGACATCATAGAGAAATTGCGTAATCGCATTTTGTAGTCTTAACTAAGGTAACTGTGTTTACCTAACCTAGTAGTAGAAAAGGGAGTATTGGATTGGCCATGCCCGAAAGAAGACACTGTGATCCTTTGCAGCTAATACGGATTACAATCAAGGATCTCAGAAATAGCTACGGCGGAGCGGCCGAGCACATAGAGGCGCTTTCATACAATGCACGAGGACGTTCCCCATCGGGGGTTCGAATCTCCCCTTGGGCATGGATGGTTGTGCTGTTTTCAGTATATGTTAGTTCATAAGTAGTATAACAACACCGGTACGGAGCCACTGAAATTCGCCCGTAGACGATAGTGTCATCGACGCCAGGTACCCCTTCCCCGCTCGGCCAACTGCCGGACCGCAGATTAAAGGATGCCGCCACACTCGAACAATAGGATGATTGACAGGTTACATGAAAGTGCACTTAACACTTGCAAGTAAACAACACCCTCCTCCACCCCCCAGCGTCGCCGCCAGACAGGCGGCACCTCCGACAGGTCCAGACCTGTCCAACCCCGGCAGACTGACGCCACATCCCCCCACCCCCAGCCACGCAACTGGCCGACACGCCGCCGCTGAGAAACGCCAAATTGCCCGACCTCCGCCTCCAATTAATTAAATTAAATTTGCACATCAATTTCGTTATAACTACCTATGTTTTTAACAGTAACAAGAGCAACTGCCTCCAGAAGTAAGCACTTGCTTGAGCACAGACCTCAGCCCCCGCCCCCGCCCCCGCTACCGCCCCTCCACCTCCACCCCACCGACAGTCCTAAAGATTTCCGACCCCCGCGCGACCCGATCCTGGACTCAAACCCGCGCCCCTAGAATTTTTTTGTTTTCTTTACAAAAAGTTATTGCTTACAGACGTACACCAACATTGGGAAAAGAAAGGAGCCAATTATTATTGCATACTTCGGACAGTACAATTACCTGGAATAACACGAGAGTTTCGTAAACAAATTGACCCTGCCAGCTGCCAGGGCAGCAACCACCGCTCCCAATTATTAAGTGCGATACCGTGTATTTTAATTAGGACATTACGTCGCTACATATAGTTTAATGCATCGAACCAGGCTTTAAGGAAGTTTCGTTGTGTTGTATGCCTTGGATGGACATGTTCTTCTGCTTAGGTGTTAATGGAGAAGTGATTCGAGATAGCATAGCGGTTAGGTGTCTCGTATCTGGTTAACACCACGTCTTCTACTAATGCCAGTCGTTACAACCAATAAACAAACTTAACACCCAAACAATTATGTCGTAAAATGATCCAGCACTTCGATAGGGTAACAAATGTAAAGTAATATACTTACAAACCATCCTAACACACAATTCCCCAACAAGAGCCATGTACTTAGAGGTTCTGTGGGTCATAAGACTCTCCTTGTAACGATCTCCACCCCTGCATTTTAGGACTAATGTTCCGTCTGCTAGCCTCGGCAAAATAACTGTATAGACGATGCTCACAACAGCCGACGAACGTAATGTAACGGTAACGACCATCCCAAACCACAGTGCTAAACACATTAGACGTGTAATAAAATTTCCTTAACAATTTCTCTCGGAAACGGTACGAAAGATCCTCGTTTAAACGCTTAACAGTAACGTAGCTAGATCTCCAGCGCGAACACAAACACAGTGTTCTCTCGACAGGCTACATAAAATAAGCACATGTTAAATGTTAAAAAAAACATTTATACCTTTTTAAGCATCCTCTCTCAAAGAAACATCTGAGCTACATATCCAAATAATCAAAGCCTTCTACGCAAGACCTCTGCACACACACCACTATGACGAGGATAGCGCGCACTGCATTTATTTAATAGAACTGGACCCAGCTGAGTTTTGACAACAGAGGGAACTGTCGACCCGCATCCCAAAAGCAAACATGCTTTCACATACAAGCCCCATCTAACGACAACCCTCTCTTTCTCTCGTGCAAATCATACCACACGCACTTAAAATTATCAAGTTCTGAAATTTAATACTCCCTCTCGTACCCTGTTACAATACACATAATTCTTTCCGAAACATATCAACAGTTCCTTAGATCGACGCATCGCTGTCTCCCACATAAGTTTTCGGTCTTCCTGTAAACCACCACTTTTATGGTTTTATACGCCTTCCGATAATTCCGAGAATTCGGGTAGTTTAATTCCACCTCCTGCGTATACCTATCTATGGAATCTCTGTGTCCTGTTACAATGCAAACGATTCTTTACAACAGGTCAAATATCGGATATTCGAGCAGCCCAGAAGACATTTAAACCCTATTGTACAATGGAGAATCACAATAAAAAAATGTGTGAAATAATTTTCCGATTTACGATAGACTACACTAAAACTTTTTGTTCTCGAAAGTATTGGCTTAACACCATTATTCGACAATACAGTAACCACGGAACCGAGGTAGTACTATACCTGCCCAATGCAACACAGATTTTCAGAACAAGATCGATCAGCCCTTTACCCACAAAAATTCCTACCCCAAGTATCTTTCCTGTGATTTTTTTTTTCATTCCACTAAACCGAACTTGTATTTTTTTTAAGTAGGTGTCTACCGCAAACGAAGATGCTAACCTACGCACCAGACAAACTGGAGCCAACAAACCACGCATATTTCGAAGCCCTGTGTCAAAGTACAGGCAATGATAGAAGACCCACCCTAATAATAATAGTAGACCCTCTAGGGGCCAAAACATTCATCAAAGAGGCCGTATGCACTATAATCCTCTCTCTCGGAATAGTATTACACAAACAAAAACGTTTAAAGACGAAAGTAGTGCGCCTTAGGGCCCAAACGACAGCACACAACGCAGGAAAACGCGACATCGATCATAATATCTCTACGCATTACCATACAATCGCAATCAACTACACCTTAAGACAGCAAACGTCCGAGCGTGCGCTAGCTGGGAATGACACACGGTACACGGCTGCACTTTGTAAATATTCGATGTCCCCGTACCCGATCTAGTCCTTAAGTGTATCGGTCAATACAACAACGCGAGACCAATCCCCCGGGCTGTTTAGTGTAAAAGCAAATATTTTTTAAAGTCCTAATCGTAGCAAAATTTCTCCACACTATCTGTTTAAACCGGGCTTGCACACATGCAATAGCCTCCTTTAAAGCCTTTGTTTTCGCCAAATAACCCAGTTTTCTTTTAACCTTCTTCTTAGGACTTGTGGAATAACGTAGGCGATATCTACGTCTGTGGAGAAGAAAGTCCCGGAATGCTAAAATATGCTTCACTATAGCTCCTTGCTCGACTCTCCAAGTAATTTACAGGTAGACAGTTGATACTAAAATATAACGTATAATCTTTTCTCGGTCCGAGAGTGAGGTCAATTTACGGGTACTCTTAATACTCAAGTAATCAAACTGCAGAATAACTGATCCCTAAAAGCGTATGTTAGCCGCGACCATATGGATAGGAGCGATGCACAGTACAACAGTGCACTTTGTAAATACCGCATCTTCTCTTTTAGAACACTTAAATAATCTTCTTGCACAGATCCATAACCACCATCCTTCATCCTGGTAATGTCATCTTCTCGACCCAGCGAGAAAATAAAAGTCCTAACAATCGCCTGTCTCGAAGCTTTATAAAATCGATATTGTAGCTACCGATAACTTTGCTTGCACCAGAGCTCGTGATTGGACAAATCATTTATTATTTATTTTGATTCTACAATTGGACTCCAACCACGTTAAGCAATCGTTTCCAATCGTTTTGTCGTAGCCCGCAACCACGTTGCTGTTGCTCCTTCCATCCGAAAGTCATGCTCGGATACGAACGCCACTCTGTTTAAAAAAAATCCCTTCGAAATCATGTGTCTTGTGCAAATCCAGGGGATAGAAGCCATCTACACGAAGCTGCTGTAGCGTAAATGGGAGCTCCTCCATTAAAACATCGATTAGATGCAGTTTATAAGATATATACCCACAGGACGAACATATTTCCCCCCTGTAATCCACAAAGTAGCCACAAATAGTAACTTCGTCTTATCTCCAGCGTTTGCAGTATCTAACTTGCTGAATTTACTACGCAGATAGATCCGCACATCTAAAACAATACCTCACCTCACACGCACTCCGTTGGCTACAACTAGCGCACTTTAAGTTACCAAACTATAGGAGCTTTATAAAACACGTTGATTTTCGATGAAAAAATTATGATTTACCAAAGCAGACATATCCGCTACGTAACATAATGCCGTAAAGTAGACAACAGTAGTAGCATCTAGGTGTCTTATTAGGTAAGGAACCTAAAAAAAAGTTGTAATCCCGTTCTTTGTCGATGTGATTACCTAAAATCTGTAATAGTTTGCATCTGCAACAGTTAATTTTTGTAAAGACTTATAGTTTTTCGAGTAGAACGTTTCGGTCTTACAGGGTTTAGGAGAAGATACCACAAGACAGGTTGCTTGTTGTCAGAGAGCAGTAACTCCCTCAGTAAGGTGTCTGTTAGGGAGATGTAATTCTGTGTTGTTCTATTCTAAAGCTAAGCAAAACGTTCGTTTAAATCGATGTTGCTCGGTACATTGCTGTATGGAGTGGGCTTTGATTTGTTGCACATTGGTTCATCTTGTATAAATATCGTTCTTCTTCTTATCTATTTTCTAAAAAAAAAAACTATGTTTCGTTTCTGTAATAGCTACATCGCAAATTAGCGCTCATCCTACTGTCTCTGTATGTATCTGCGTATAAAAGTTATAACGACTGCTGTAGTCATCTCGTACGGTAAAAACATCGCTTGTTTCAGCTGCGAGGAAATGTTAGAGTATTTGTCGGTAATACGCATGTGTGCGGTTGTCTATTTATGGGTTGTAAAGGCTGTCTTTATTGGGATCATGGTGTATTAAGAGCTATGGTATAGCTGTGGCATTTCGATCGTTTTTTATTCTTATGTCTGTTGTTACAATCGACGTAATTCTATCTTTGTAAAAATAGCTCTCGTGTATTCGGAATCTGGTGCGGCCGGCCGCGGTGGCCGAGGAGACTAAGGCGCTCCAGTCGCTGTCTGCACGGCCACTATGGTCGGGGGTTCGAATCCCCCCTCGGGCATGGATATTTGTGCCGTCCTAGTTCTTAAGTAGTTCATAAGTAGTTTGTAAGTTTAGGGACTGATGATCCCGAAGTTAAGTCCCATAAGTTCTACAAACAACAACAACAACAACAATCTGGTGCGGCTAGGGTAAATTAAACCAATAACTTCTCCAGGTCAGGTGCGATCGTCAACTGGTATGTTTACATGTATAGGACGTACACGCTCCAAACCAGCGTCTACGATGAGTCAACAGGTCCGCACTCGCCTGCAGCCGGAAATAGCATGGAATGTGAGTATGCATGCTAGCTTGCGCGAAATACCTATCTCGAACTGTTTAGTCATGAGATTCGTTGCAACGCAGATGTGATCCACAATTGTGGAAATGCATATAGATACATAGTAACATGGTTATGTGCTATGGATGTGGGGTAATTATATCTTCTTTTAGCTGTATTTACGAATGGACGTCTCTCGGTAGCGTATCGGAGATGATTGCAGTGGTAAATGAATGTGCTTTGGTCGATAAGCATCGACTTAGATAACTTAAAGATGATTAGTTACCTACGTTGGGAGATGGTTTAATCGTATGTTTAGTCTCTAAAGGATTGCTCTTGGTGATCGATAAAAAAATCTGGTGTTGCATTAGTTCGAAATGGTGTAGACTATTTTGCGTTGCTGCTTGTAAGGAGCCGGCCGCGGTGGCCGAGGGGACTGAGGCGCTCCAGTCACGGTCTGCACAGCCACTACGGTCGGGGGTTCGAATCCCCCCTCGGGCATGGATATCTGTGGCGTCCTTAGTCTTAGGTAGTTCATACGTAGTTTGTAAGCTTAGGGACTGATGACCCCGCAGTTAAGTCCCATAAGTTCTACAAACATTTGAACATTTTTTGATTTGCTTGTAAGGATTATAAGAACTTGACTTTGATCTAGATCTTTCGTTGTTAGCTGATCATTTTTTACACTGTGTTATAGATGTTTATCGAGAGTAATAATTTACTAGAAGGAGTGGAATACGATGGTGGTTTGTGCGCGAATGCTAGTTAAACGCACGAGGTATCTTGTCTATTGGCTGATAGAAAGCGGGCCAGAAATATTGTCTGCCGGACTATGCATTGGAAACAAAGTTGTGGTTGGATGTTTGCGATGGGTCAAGCAACCAATGCAGTTACTGGGTGGGGAGAGATCGAAACTTTATTAAAATGCGCTGTGTCTGGGAGATCTTGTCTGTTACTGATAGCGGTTATAACACCGTCTGTGGTAACTTGTTTATGCGGAGTGTATGTAGAGGAACTTAGAGTTAGTACTGGGTTATTGACGACTGTAAGGATAGCCCTGCCTGGGTTGCGTTTGGAGGTTGTTACGGACGTATACAGAGCTTGCTAATTGAGTCAAAAAAATTATAAAAGACGAGTTGGAATAGCTACATCCATTTCTTGTAGGTTAGTGTTGACTGCAGGTGTAGTTCTGTTACTGTGTTGGAAATGTTTGGCGCTTACAGAGAGTGCTGTAGGCTAGATGGGATGGAATTTAAGTAAAAAGTGTTGATATATTCTAAATACACGTCGCGGTAGAGCTCTAAAGAAGCCGACTTTGGTGGTTATAAAAAATCTTTGCAGTGTCTACGTTATCTGATCTTTCGTTGAAGAATCGCCTGTTTAATCGTATGCTAGTGTTGTCTACTTTACGGCATTATGTTACGTAGTGGATATGTCTGCTTTGGTAAATCATAATTCTTTCGTCGAAAATCAACGTGTTTTATAAAACTCCTATAGTTTGGTAACTTAAAGTGCGCTAGTTGTAGCCAACGGAGTGCGTGTGAGGTGAGGTATTGTTTTAGATGTGCGGATCTATCTGCGTAGTAAATTCAGCAAGTTCGATACTGCAAACGCTGGAGATAAGACGAAGTTACTATTTGTGGCTACTTGGTAGAATGCAGGGGGGAAATATGCACATCCTGTGGGTATATCTTATAAAGTGCAACTAATCGATGTTTTAATGGAGGACCTCCCATCTACGCTACAGCAGCTTCATGTAGATGGTTTCTATCTCCTGGATTTGCACAAGACACACCATTTCGAAGGGATTTTTTTAAAACCGAGTGGTGTTCGTATCCGAGCATGACTTTCCGATGGAAGGGGCAACAGCAACGTGGTTGCGGGCGACGACAAAACGACTGGAAACGATTGCTTAACATGGTTGGCGTCGAATTGTAGAATCAAAATAAATAATAGATTATTTGTCCAATCACGAGTTCTAATCCAAGAAAAGTTATCGGTAGCTACAATATCGATTTTATAAAGCTTCGAGACAGGCGATTGTGAGGACTTTTATTTTTTCGCTGGGTCGAGAAGATGACATTACCAGGATGGAGGATTGTGGTTATGGATCTGTGCAAGAAGATTATTTAAGTGTTCTAAAAGAGAAGATACGTTTTTTACAATATGCGCTGCTGTACTGTGCATCGCTCTCATCCATATGGTCGCGGCTAACATACGCTTTTAGAGATCAGTTATTCTGCAGTTTGATTACTTGGGTATTAAGAGTACCCGAAAATTGACCTGTAAATTACCTGGTGAGTCGAGCAATGAGCTATATTGAAGCATATTTTAGCATTCCAGGACTTTATTCTCCACATACGTAGATATTGCCTACGTTATTCCACAAGTCCTAAGAAGAAGGGTAAACGAAAATTGGTTTATATGGCGAAGACAAAGGCTTTAAAGGAGGCTATTCCATATGTGCAAGCCCGGTTTAAACTGATAGTGTGGAGAAATATAGCTACGATTACGACTTAAAAAATATTTGCTTTTACACTAAACAGGCCGGGGGATTGGTCTCGCGTCGTTGTATTGACCGATACACTTAAGGACTAGATCGGGAACGGGGGCAGCCAATATTTACAAAGTGCAGCCCTGTACTGTGTGTCATTCCCAGCCATTCCTTAGAGAGCAGTGTTTTGCTGGGTTAATAACACCGAAAATTGACTGGTGTGACCCTAAATCTAGCGTACTCTGGGACTTTTGCGGTCTTAAGGGGTAGTTGATTGCGATTGTATGGTAATGCGTAGAGATATTATGATCGATGTCGCGTTGCCGGCCGCGGTGGCCGAGGGGACTAAGGCGGTCCAGTCACGGTCTGCACGGCCACTACGGTCGGGAGTTCGAATCCCCCCTCGGGCATGGATATTTGTGCCGTCCTAGTTCGTAAGTAGTTCATAAGTAGTTTGTAAGTTTAGGGACTGATGACCCCGTAGTTAAGTCCCATAAGTTCTACAAACATTTGAAACCATTTGAACGAATGTTTTGGCCTCTAGAGGGTCTACTAAATTTCGCTGAGTCCACTAGTATTATTAGTGTGGGTCTTCTATCATTGCCTGTACTTTGACACTGGGCTTCGAAGTATGCGGGGTTTGTTGGCTATAAATTTTCTGGTGTGTAGGTTAGCATGTTTGGTTGCAGTAGACAGCTACTCTAAAAAAATAAATTCGAGTTCGGTTTAGTGGAATGAAAAAAGATGTCACAGGAAAGGAACTTGGAGTATAGAATTTTTGTGGGTAAAGGGCTGATCGATCTTGTTCTGAAAATCTGTTTTGAATTGGGCAGGTATAGTACTACCTCGGTTCCGTGGTTACTGTATTGTCGAATAAGGATGTTGTTAGGCCAATACTTTCGAGAACAAAAAGTATTATTGTAGACCGTCGGAAAACGTAAAATTATTTCACACATTTTTTATTGTGATTCTCCGTTGTACAATAGGGTTTAAATGTCTTCTTGGCTGCTCGAATATCCGATATTTGACCTGTTGTAAAGAATCGTTTGCATTGTAACAGGGCACAGAGATTCCATAGATGGGTATACGCAGGAGGTGGAATTAAACTACCCGAATTCTCGGAATTGTCGGAAGGCGTATAAAACCATAAGAGTGGTGGTTTATGGAAAGACCGAAAAATTATGTGGGAGACAGCGATGCGTCGATCTAAGGAACTGTTGATATGTTTCGGAAAGGATTATGTGTATTGTAACAGGGTACGAGAGGGAGTATTAAATTTCAGAAATTGATAATTTTAAGTGCGGGTGGTATGATTTGCACGAGAGAAAGAGAGGGTTGTCGTTAGATGGGGCTTGTATGTGAAAGCATGTTTGCTTTTGGGATGCG
Source organism: Locusta migratoria (assembly GCA_026315105.1). NCBI lineage: Eukaryota > Metazoa > Arthropoda > Insecta > Orthoptera > Acrididae > Locusta > Locusta migratoria. Next base: position 72,528,132 of record CM048755.1, on the reverse strand, counting down.
GGTCGACAGTTCCCTCTGTTGTCAAAACTCAGCTGGGTCCAGTTCTATTAAATAAATGCAGTGCGCGCTATCCTCGTCATAGTGGTGTGTGTGCAGAGGTCTTGCGTAGAAGGCTTTGATTATTTGGATATGTAGCTCAGATGTTTCTTTGAGAGAGGATGCTTAAAAAGGTATAAATGTTTTTTTTAACATTTAACATGTGCTTATTTTATGTAGCCTGTCGAGAGAACACTGTGTTTGTGTTCGCGCTGGAGATCTAGCTACGTTACTGTTAAGCGTTTAAACGAGGATCTTTCGTACCGTTTCCGAGAGAAATTGTTAAGGAAATTTTATTACACGTCTAATGTGTTTAGCACTGTGGTTTGGGATGGTCGTTACCGTTACATTACGTTCGTCGGCTGTTGTGAGCATCGTCTATACAGTTATTTTGCCGAGGCTAGCAGACGGAACATTAGTCCTAAAATGCAGGGGTGGAGATCGTTACAAGGAGAGTCTTATGACCCACAGAACCTCTAAGTACATGGCTCTTGTTGGGGAATTGTATGTTAGGATGGTTTGTAAGTATATTACTTTACATTTGTTACTCTATCGAAGTGCTGGATCATTTTACGTCATAATTGTTTGGGTGTTAAGTTTGTTTATTGGTTGTAACGACTGGCATTAGCAGAAGACGTGGTGTTAATCAGATACGAGACACCTAACCGCTATGCTATCTCAAATCACTTCTCCATTAACATCTAAGCAGAAGAACAAGTCTATCCAAGGCATACAACGCAACTAAACTTCCTTAAAGCCTTGTTCGATGTATTAAACTATATGTAGCGACGTAATGTCCTAATTAAAACACACGGTATCGCACTTAATAATGGGAGCGGTGGTTGCTGCCCTGGCAGCTGGCAGGGTCAATTTGTTTACGAAACTCTCGTGTTATTCCAGGTAATTGTACTGTCCGAAGTATGCAATAATAATTGGCTCTTTTTTTCTCAATGTTGGTGTACGTCTGTAAGCAATAACTTTTTGTAAGGAAAACAAAAAAATTCTAGGAGCGCCGGTTCGAGTCCAGGAGCGGGTCGCGCGGGTGGCGACAATCTTTAGGACTGTCGGTGGGGTGGAGGTGGGGGGCAGTAGCGGGGGCGGGGGCTGAGGTCTGTGCTCAAGCAAGTGCTTACTTCTGGAGGCAGTTGCCCTTGTTACTATTAAAAAAACATAGGTAGTTATAATGAAATTGATGTGCAAATGTAATTTAATTAACTGGAGGCAGGGGTTGGGCAATTGGGTGTTTGTCAGGGGCGGCGTGTCGGCCAGATGTGTAGCTGGGGGTGGGGGGATGTGGCGTCAGTCTGGCGGAGGTGGACAGGTCTGGACCTGGCGGAGGGGGGGTGTTGTTTACTTGCAAGTGTTAAGTGCACTTTCATGTAACCTGTCAATCATCCTATTGTTAGAGTGTGGCGGCATCCTTTGATGTGCGCTCCGGCAATTGGCCGAGCGTGGAGGGGGTACCTGGCGTCGATGACACTATCGTCGGCGGGTGATTTTCAGTGGCTCCGTACCGGTGTTGTTATACTACTTTCATAAGTAGTTTGTAAAGTTAGGGACTGATGACCCCGCAGTTATGTCCCATAAGCTTTACAAACATTTGAACATTTGAATTTGTCAGAAACGTTTTAGCTGCTTGCGAGCCCTGAATTAAAATCAGTGAGGCCAGATCAGGATCGAATCCCTACTCTTCTGCTTACTAGGCAGATGGTGTATCCTCTAAGCCACCTGGGACACAGAAAACGTTGCAGCTGCAGGAACTGCCTTGCAACTATCAGACACACAAAAATTTTCAACTTTTAGCATACATTAATAACGTATTTTCCTTTAATGAAACTTTCACTCTGCATCGGAGTGTGAGCTAACATGAAACTTCCTGAAAGATTAAAATTGAGTGCCAGAACCGGGATTCCAACCTCGGACCTTTGCCTTTCGCGGGCAAGCGCTTTACCAACTGAGTTATCCCGGCACACTTCAAAGTACATCCTCAGTACTGTACTTCTACTAGTATCTGGCTTCCTACTTTCCAGATTTCACAGAAATTCTCAGAACTTCACAGAAGTTCTTCTTCCCTTGTCCTTTAGACTCGTCTACTCGCAGTCATGGTTAGCAGATTTCCGTAAATATATCGAGCCTCGTGTCCATCCGCATTGAAAATTAAGGATCTTCTTGCCCGACGTCGCATTATATAATTATATGGTATCTGTTCTTTTGGACATTTCCGAAAGAACAGGCACACACATACTGCTTGAACATGATTTCTTCTAGACGTAGGGTTTGAGCACCCTATAAAAACTGTAGGGATTGATTGAGAAGAGAATACGGAACTAATGAAGTCTAATGAACGGGAAATGCATAGTTTCAATGCTAGATGCTTCTATTCAATTACACTTTGTCACAGAGAAGGGAAGGAAACCAGGGTTTAACGTCGCGTCGATATCGTAGTCGTTAGAGACGCTGTTGCAGAGACTGCGCTGTAATCGCGTTATATGCAGCGAAACGTACAATATGTTTTGAAAATAATTTCCTTGTGCCTCAAGGCATGCGTGTTCACACTGCTTTGACACACAAGCATTAAAATCGCAATGGTGTCAACGCTGTGTCAGTATGCTGCTTCAGTGTCTCCCCATCTGAAATTGGCTCTGTAAACACGATACTTCTGAGATGCCTCATAACGAGAAATCGCGAGGGTTGAGATCCGGTGATCGAACAGACCATGCAACTGTACCTTCTCGTCCGATCCATCGACCGGGCACGGTCGTTAACGGCGAAGTGGGTTGTAGCACTATCATATAGCAGCCACATAACCCTTCGAATCATTGATGGCACAGAATGAGGGGTGTATCATCCTTTATGGGGAAGTTACTAATACTACGGACTGGGCGGATGGAGGTTCGGGAATTTCCTCAAGCATGGGTGTGTGTTGTCCTTAGTGTAAGTTAGATTAAGTAGTTATCATAGCAGTTTGGTCTAAAAGGTTTACAAACATTTGAATTTGTGACTGCATGGTACAATTGCAGCCTCTGTAACAAAGTATGGTTCAATACTTATTCTCCAGCTTGGAAATCATGCTTTTCCGGACATTGAGTTCATTAGATCTTTTCTGTTCCATATCCTTTCCTCAATCAATCCCTAGAATTTGTGCATGGTAGGAAAAATCACCCTTTATCTAATACATGAAAATTAATGTTTGTTTGTTTGTCTTTTTGTTCGTATTTTATGCACGGCCATGACGTACATCCGATTTCCATAAAAGTATGTCAACTCATTGCTTGCACTCGCACGAAGGTTATAGGCAGGCTAAAATTAACTTTGTATGGTGCATGGCGGAGGGTGCTTTACGATTAGTTAATTCGTCTCTTACGCCTTCACACCGAAATGGCAGGACGGATATGAATGAAATTTGGAACAGAGATAGCTTCTACCCTTATTAATATAAGGGCTACCTTTCCAAAGCCAACGTATGGTGCGTGTGGTAGGATACTTTACAATGGGTTAATATGTTTGCTACTCCTTCATGATGAAAGGGATGGACAGATTTGAATGAAATTTCGAACGGAGATAGCTTATACCCAGAATTAACGCATGAGCTACCTTTAGGAAGCCCCTTCTAAACGAAAATATCCGCATACCTTTCTTGGTATTCCTATTTATATCCGTATTCAGTGATGCTATAGCGACCTAATGATTCGTTAACATAGTCGTAAAATTCTTGTCAGTCAGTCATTAGCAGATCACAGACATTGACTTCGCTTGTCAGTTCTCTGTTTAACTGCTCAGGGTAATTTTCATATGAAGCATTTCGAGTAATTTCATTCGGTTCTTTGTCACTGCTAAAAACTTTGAGTCTCTCAGTCTATACACGGTAAACCTAAAGCTGATATTATAACATTACTAGGAAATTTACACGAAATATTTACCAAGTCTTTCCCTCATATGTTCTGGCATTACTGCTGCTGAGCCAGGGGTCTATCAAAACATCTATTGGCCATGCTCGATTTACCTTTAACTCTGATCTTCACCAAAACTATTTAGGATCTGTACTAATCTCATTATCTATTGTGTTATTTTTTATCGCGAGAAACACGCTACCACCTGCAGTGTTCAGCCTGTCTTTGCTATGCATGCTCCAGTCTGAGTTTAGATGTTCAAATGTTTGTTAAGCTTATGGGACTTAACTGCGGGGTCATCAGTCCCTAAACTTAAAAACTACTTATGAACTAACTTATACTAAAGACAGCACAAGCATCCACGCCCGAGGGGGGATTCGAACCCCCGGCGGGGAACAGTCTCGCGCATCGCAGCATAGCGCCTCAATGCGCTCGGCCGCTCCGCCGCGGCTCTGAGTTTAGAATTTCACTAGCCAGCTTTCGGTACTAAAAACTATAAGGACATTGTGAGTTTTTTTAAGTGAGAGCAGTTCTGGGACCTTTCTATAGACGCTGGTGCAGTCAACTGGACCTATAGCAACTGTTGCTTTCTTCTTTCTGCTCTGCCGAATGTTGCATTGTCTGTTTCCAGCAGGCGGATACAATAATATCTTCCTGCCACGCTAGCTTAACAGAGTACAGAGTTAAATATTGGGTGAGGCAAAAGTATGGATACATGCCAGGTGAAGTCGAACGTTGTGAGGAGTCATAATAGCGTCTGGTATGCAGCGTCTGTAGGTGGGGGCGCAACTATTGTGACAGCTACGACTATCTTGAAATATGTCATCTTCGATTTGGGTTACGCTCTTCAAATGAAAACGTCGTTATGTGACACATCATTTTGGGCGGCCTCTTTCTCTGGAACCCCAATGTGAAATCTGTTATAAGATAAATGTATTCGAATAAAAGTTGTGACCAGTTAAACTTCGCAATTGAAAGGAGATCAATTCTGTTCATTGTTTCAGGCGATCAGCAATGACACGCAGCAGAAACGCATTGAAATTGTGATATTTAGTGGTGAACGAAGTATCAGAGGGATTGCTACTGACTTCAACGTCCGACATCCTGAGATAAATAAAGTATGAAGGTCTGCAAGTCATTGGAAAAATTTCGTGTAACAGTTTCTGTGGTGTTCAATAATAGTCATCGATGAGGAGACTCTAACAGAAATTGTGGCACTGTTTGTAAATAGTCTATGCCGCAGTACGCATCGGTTATCAGCAATACCTGTTACACCAATGGTACCACTACAAGTTACAGTTGTAACATCATCTCTCGATGGATTACCTTGACCAGCACATTCTGGTTGAAGAATGGGCCTTAGATTAGAATCCAAACTTCATGCAACGTGTGTTCTTCATGGACGAAGCTAATTTATACGTGCAAGAAGAAGTAAACAAACAAAAGCATCGTTACTGGTCAGATGCAGACTCCTCGTGGTGAGAAAGTGATGGTTTGGTGTGGAATATGGCACACAAGAATCGTGGACCCTGTGTTTATTGACGGAACCTTGAGTAGGGAGAGGTACCAGCCATTTCCGTGATTATGAGCTTCCAACAATGTTGCATCGGTAAAATGACTTTCCAACGTTCTTCAAACAAGACGCTAGAGATCCACACTATGCAACTGAAGTTAGGCAGTTTCTGGAAAAAACGTTTAGAGGCCACTGGATAGGTATGAGCGGTCCTATAGAATAGTCGCACGTTCGTCTTGACTTTTATCTGTGGAGAAATTTGACATAAAAAAATAAATAATGCAGCCCGTTTTTAACAGCCTATTGAGGAGGTGTGTGCATCTGTTGACCCACAGATCCTGTGGCCGGCCGCAGTGGCCGACGGGACGGAGGCGCTTCAGTCACGGTCTGCACGGCCACTACGGTCGGGGGCTCGAATCCCCCTCGGGCATGGATATTTCTGTTCAAAATGTTCAAATGTTTGTATAGTCTATGGGACTTAACTACGGGGTCATCAGTCCCTAAACTTACAAACTACTTACGAACTAGGACGGCACAAATATCCATGCCCAAGGGGGGATTCGAACCCCCGACCGTAGTCGCCGTGCAGACCGTGACTGGAGCGCCTTAGTCCCCTCGGCCACCGCGGCCGGCGGATATTTCTGCCGTCCTTAGTGTCCTAGTTCATAAGTAGTTTGTAAGTTTAGGGACTGATGACCCCGTAGTTAAGTCCCATAAACTATACAAACATTTGAACATTTGAACAGATCCTGTGACATGTGGAGAAGGATTGGCAGAAGACTCTGATTGTGTGTCCAAAACAATGGAGGTCATATTTAGCGTATACTGTTATGCTGACTCTGACAAGTGTCTTAACCGCGGTGGAGTAGCCGAGCGGTCTAAGGCGCCTCGCTGCAGAGCGCGCGGTTGCTCGCCATCGGAGGTTCGAGTCCTTCCTGGGGCATGGGCGTGTGTGTTGTCCTTATGTTAGTTTTCCTTAGTTTAAGTAGTTTGTAAGCTACGTACTGATGACCACGCAGTTTGGTCCGATAGATTTACAAACATTTGAACATTTGAACAAGTGTCTTACATTTAACAGATCGTAGTTCTCACAAATATACCTTAAAACAAATTTCATATATTTCTGAGGTAGAGGCCTTTCAAATTTCTGTGCCACAAGACCCACCTCCCACTTGAAAAACGTAATCCTAGAACAAGATGGCGGATTTCAAGATGGCCACCGTAGCCGCCATAACTGCTATTGCGCCGCCACCTATACACCCCCCCCCCATACCAGACGCCATTATGATTCGTCATACCGTTCGATTATGAAAGGGATGTAGTCGCAATATTTGCCCATGATAACCATGTTCATCATATTAAAGTTCACGCAAAACTGTGAGAAAAGGGTGCAATGAAATTAAATAGAATGCCAGATTGGCGCACACACACACACACACACACACACACACGACTGTACAACTGTTCTTCTAACATTAAGACTGTCGGCTTTCCAACTTCGCGGTTCAATTTTTTTTTTTTTTTTTTTTTTTTTTTTTTTTTTTTTTTTTTCACCACCTGGCTCTGGAACCACGTCAGTAGGGGGCTGACTTAAAGCACAGACAAAAATACGTTACTCTGTGCTTGAAGGACCCACCCCAGTTCTTACCTTTTCCAGGCCAAGGGCAAGTTTCTACGAGAACTGGCAAGACGTGAGCCTGTTGCGCGCGCGCATTGTCTACCCTACCCGCGACGCTAGGCTGTCGCGGATCGCGCTTGTTCTACGGCTAACGCCCCAAGATTGCCGCCATTTTTATTGCTCTAAGACTTTCGAAGCAGCTTTATACTTTTCAACATCACTGTTAATTTCTCTAAATTTGCCATCGATATTGCACTGAGTAGGACGAAAGTATATGTGCGGTACGGTTTAGTGAAGTGACTAACTGTTCTTGCGAGTCAAAGTTATTACGCTTAATCAATTATTTCCTATGAATGAGATCGGTATATACCACCATTAATTTCCCCAGAAGACAATGTCCTACTAATATATATATATATATATATATATATATATATATATATATATATATATATATATATATGCAATGTATTTTTAAAGGGAGAACTGTAGCAGCAATCTCTCACATACGTTTAGGGACAGAAGTCCTGCAATTGTTTTTAAAAGTTTCGAAGACGGAACATTTGTTTCATATTCCGTTAATACTCCATGACTGATAGTGGAAGAAATTGTTACAAATTAAAAAAAAATAATGTGTGTATTTTTACTGTAATGTCGTAGCTCTTAGTACTGGGACATTAATAATTAATTAGATATGGAGAAGATTTAATGATTGTTGCTATGATTGAACAATAATGCAAAGTATGAGAGCGACTTTTGCGCTGCCACACTAAGTAGCGGTGATGCGATCGGCGCGCCTCAGACAACGCAGTTTGGTCAGACCCCAACACGCGTGTCCGTCTGGCACGGGTCCAACTGTCTGCTTGAGCCACCTGTACTGTTGCTAGACTAGCACAACATGTACCAGTTCATTCGCGCAGAAATCGAATAAATTTTAAACAATCTATCGTTTTGGTATTCATTTAAACTACGATAGAACTGCAATTCCGAAACGAGTGCTATATTAGTTTCATAAAATCGTATCCAGTACAATCGACAAAAATCGCACCAAGTTTCAGCTGACAACATTGCAGTTCTCCATGTTCGGAACTAAATCGGTGTTAGATCGTGTGTGTAAAAGCACACGCTGGAGCGTGGGAGCGATGCGTGTCAATAATCACGTCCTCAGCATCTCGACAAAGCGACAGGAATGCAATCGCATCGCGATGGCGGGTGACGGCCGGTGCATGTCAATTCGCGAGCTTCTGTGCAGCACAGCTGTTTATTGATCTTTGCCAGTCAGACATGCGCGCGCGCTACAGGTAAAAAAATAAAAAAAGTAACAGGTTGTTTCGATACTGAGATTACGTTTTGATGGGCGGTGGCTGATCAAAACGTTGAAATTACCTGTATTACAGCTGCAGCAACTGAAAAGAAAAAGACGGCAAATGCAGTGTGCCTAGATCTATTTGAATGAAAAAAAAAAGAACACTAACACAAATAAGATTGTTTCGTAACCGCATGTTTGCAATATTAACAAAAGAGGGTGGGGTCCAGTGAGATGAAATATATCTCGATGGACCCCACCCTCTTTTCAGTAGCTTAATAGCCTTCTAGTTTATTTAGAAAAATATTTTTTTCCCGTAATACAGAACTCAAAAGCTATGTGCATAAGAAAACGTTGGACAACAAGGAGAAATGAACCATTCTCATTTACGTACTTAGTAATAGATTGCATGGCGATCTAAACACGCGTAATTGGTGATTATCTCTTTGTTCAGAAGTTTTATTTAAATTTAAAACGAAAATTTCGTGATTATGATTGAAGAATAAATGGAATAAAGTCTTATTTCGAATGATTGTGAAAAGAAAATTCAGTTCTGAACAAAAAAGGTAAAAGAAAAACTAAAGGTTACAGAACATTTACTTTTTTTTTAAATTCGACTGCTATCTTTAAGGTGATTCTAATGAGGGGAATTGAGGAAATAATGAAGATCGAAAAGAAAAAGAAGAGGAGAAGATATAATGAAGAGTGTGGCCTCCTACCGGGTGGTGGGCGGAGCCCGGGATGATGCACGAGGAGAGCAGCGGCGGCACGTCCTCTCGCGGCGGAGTCTGGCGCACAACTGGAGCCGGGTGCCCGGGCGCGAGGTTAGGTCGCCCCCCACCAGGGGCGCTGCTGCAGCCGGAGACTGCCGAGCTGTCTAGCACCGGGCATCTACGCAGACGAGTATTGAATTTGAATTTATGTCGATATCGAAGGCGTTGAGTGTAGGTGTGGCTTCAAGGTCGTCCGCCATTTTGCTCGGCGAGGTATCTATTCGAACATTTCAGGACGAATGTAGTTATAAATCTTTCAAAATAACGGGCCTTATCTTAAAATTTATGGGAAAAAAATGTTTCAATCTGAGTAAATAAAAACGCTATTGTTGGTCGCAAGCATTTCTTTTAACGACATTTTGCTCAGCGAGGTATCTATTCGAACGTTTCAGGACGAATGTAGTTATAAATCTTTCAAAATAACGGGCCTTATCTTAAAATTTATGGAAAAAAAAAAAATGTTTCAATCTGAGTAAATAAAAACGCTATTGCTGGTCGCAAGCATTTCTTTTAACGACATTAAAATTAAATCAATGCAATCCTACACTGAGGTGTATCGAAATAGAAGATAGTTCTTCGCCAGGGGAGGAAGAGAAAAATTCAAATGGTACATTATGTGCACTTCACCACATAATCTACACCCCCAAGGGGTCGCAAAGTCTTGATCGGAAGGGGGGGGGGGTCATCCTCAACGGAGGAAATAGTTGCACCATAAAATAACCGGACCACTACAGTTCTCAAAACTACATGTTCCATGATACAAAAACATAGACCTAATAAAAATGTGTGTATTCCACACTAAATTAAACTAATTTCTTGTTAAAAATAATTCTAAATTGAAAATGATGTAAATTGTTTTTATAATAAATACAGTGATAGCGATGAGTAAACGCGATGACTGAAAACTGTTTTAAGGAATTAATGGACGCTCAACGAGAATAATTCTGAGTGTTACCTGACGTGAAAAACACTCGTTGAGCAAAATATATTTCTCTGTTGGAAATCAAGTAAAGATAGAATAATGTGCTCCATTACGAAAAATATAAAAGGTAAAGCAGTCAACAATCCGAGGAATGGTTTGAACACCACACTGCTTTACTAGGCATGGTCCTATTTGGAGGTGGTATGCCGTTGCCTTCCTCCGACCTTCGAACTGACTTACCCAGCCAGTTATAGGGGGACCTACAGTTTAACGTGGGTTCCGAAACACGGTGCTACTCGATATTTTTCACTTCAGCAACACTGCCAGAGGTGAAAGAAGTGGAAAGTGACAGATAAAAACCCTAGGACCTGGCGGGGATTGAACCCGCGACCTTTGGATTTGTAGTCTGGCACTCTGCCACTGTGCTACCGAGCCGCACTAATAACTAATTTTATAAAGAGCCGCGCGGGAGTAGCCGCGTGATCTAAGGCATCATGTTATGACTGGGCGACCCCTCCCGCCGGAGGTTAGAGTCCTTATTCAGGCATGACGTGTGTGTGTGTGTTGTTCTTAGTGTAAGTTACTTAAAGTAGTTTGACGGCCATAGCAGTTTGGTCCAATAGGCTTACAAACATTTCTGTAATGTAAATTACCGTACATTATTTGTTAAAAAAATTCAGAAGTAGAGAACGAAGATTGTTCAAATATTTGTAAATCTGTGGGATTTAACAACTTTGGTGAACAGTCCCTAGGCTTACAAGCTACTTAAACTAACAAAGGATAACACACATACCCATGCCCAAGGCAGGACTCAAACCTCCGACGGGACGCAACAGCGCGCCCCGCAGAAAGGAGTCTTACAAGGAGACCACATGGGTGTCGGATTTTAGAATTTTTTCATATTTATGGCACGTGAAGTATAGTACTTAAATAACAATCAGTCAAAGCCATTCGACGCAACTCTAAAAAATTCTCAAGAAAATCGACTTTGTAATTTTGCAGGTACACTGAAGTACAAATAACTAAAGCAGGCAGCCCATCTGTGGATGTAGCTCAGGTGGCAGTCTGCTTTCGACAGCGCAGCGGTGAGGACGGACTGTTTACGTCCCGCCGCAGTGTCTCGCGCGTGAGCGGTTGTTTACTTCTCGTAGTCTTCGCGAGTGTTACTTCATATAGACATAGAATGGCTCATTCGTACCGACAATCTACAATCAAGATCAGCTTTAATAATGAATTTGCACGACCGAAAGCATTCGAAGTGGAAAGATTCATCTGTGAAGAGATTAAAATTGATCCACGAGAGATGATTGGAATACACTTCTCCATTATAAGTAGTGTGGTCTACGTAAAACTGATCAACGACACGGTATGTGACAAGATTGTGCGAGAGAACAAAGACGGACTAAAATTCAAACATTCTGACGGAAATGTCGGAGCAGTGACAATTGATCATGCAGGGCTGGGTTTAAGAACCGTCCGAGTTTTTGAACTACCTTTCGAGGTACCTGCTGACATCGTGACAAAAGCGCTGCAACCCTATGGTAGAGTGCTAAGCCACATAGCAGAAAAATGGACAACCTTTACTACGTACCCTGTTCTTAATGGCGTACGACAAATAAGGATCGAACTGACAAGACATGTGCCATCTTATCTCACGATTGGAGGCTGCAGAGCAATAGTGCTCTACGATGGCCAACCAAAAACATGTTCAGGCTGTGGTAAGGAAGGTCATGTCCGTTCAGAATGTCTTCAACGGAGAATTGTTCAGGTACCAACAGGAGAACCTGTACCAACATCTACGGCCACGACCCTCCCTCTCACATATGCAGAGGTGTTCACGAAGAACGTTCAATCAAACAAAGACATCACCCAACAACTAGAATGTTCTGCGGAAGGTTCGACGGCAGCGAACGAAGATACCTTCAAGGAAGAGCTAGCGTCTCTCCCCACAGAGATGCCGCGAACGATCTCTCCACCAGAGAGACTAGAACAGAACATGGACGTCGACAGTAGGGTAGTGCCAACAGCCGCCTTCGTCCCCGTCAGCAAAGAGGACAGCGATGCACAACCAAATTCGGATACGGAAGCCCATGTCCGTAAACAACGATCTCCAAAACGACACAAGAAACGGCGACTCACCCCGTCAGACGACTGCTTACAACGTACGACCGGAGACAGTGAACAAGTTGAAGGGAGAGGTGACCACGCAGAGGTTACCGTGACGTCTCATCAAGAAGGTCAATATCCCGATAAAAAGAAAAGCCACGAGCGACCTGCAGAGTATGACAACGTAGAAGTGCCTGCAGCCCACCACCAGTCTGCTATTGTGGAAAGGACGACACAACAGGAAGGGGTGGAGAAGACTAAGATGACGACGAACTGGACACAAGGCGATTGGTCAGAGGACAGTGGAGATGACCCGATGACGGCCGCAACAGGCGACGGGGCAGCGGCGGCGCCCCTACACAGTTAGACACGCAGTTAACGCCAGCGGATATGCCGATGCCCCACGACGTGTCCGTACAACATCAGATGACATAAGCTCCCATGGGCGAGACACACATTGCGGAACGAAGACAAGCATACCAACTAGCCTCCATAAATATCAACACCATAAGGTCGCGCATTAAATTGTCCTTACTCAAGGAGATGCTGATCGCGGCGGACATCGATATAGTCCTACTTCAGGAGGTGTACGTTCAAGATTTTCCGATCATCCACGGGTACGACGCCTACATTTCACATGCCTCCGAAACAGGCAGCGGCGTGGCAATACTTCTTAGAGAAGGCATAGAAGCTGAGGATGTTCTACACCTACCTTCAGCAAGGGGATCAGCGATGACGGTGCTTGGTGTCAGACTCATCAACATTTATGCGCCATCCGGAACAGACAAGAGACGAGATCGTTCCCGCTTCTTTGCCGAGGAAATTGCGCCGCTCTTCCAAGGACGACACGAATGTTTCATCCTCGGAGGTGATTTTAATTGTGTACTTGCCCAGAAAGATCAAATTCCTGGATACACAACGTGCCCGGAACTAAGAACGATAGTGCGTGATATGCATTTGGTTGACACATGGGAGCATGTGCATGGCCAACGTCAAGGCTTCACCCATATGACGAGTCATTCCGCTAGTCGCCTCGATCGAGTTTACATGACAAATACTCTCAGCACTGATATCGTGGATGCAGAACTGTGGCCTGCAGCCTTCACCGACCACACGGCATTTATATGTACCATCTCTCTCAGGAGACAGCAGGTGTGGCGGAGCCGCGGTACTTGGAAACTGAACATCGCCCACCTTGACAACCCAGACTGTCGCAGTGCCATCGAAGATACATGGACATCATGCCTAAGACGCCTCCAGGCGTATCCCACGACACTACGTTGGTGGCTGGATTGTGCCAAACCAGCAATACGCCGTACTTTCATTCGCTACGGTCGTGAACAGGCAGCGTGGCGACGGCAAACGATGAACTTCTACTTCACTGTGCTACGTGACTGCATTAACCAGGCACCTTCTCCGGAGAGACAGACGACAGTACAACAAGCGAAGGCCAAGATTATAGCCATCATGATAAGCCACCTCGAAGGAGTAGTAGTCAGGGCAAGGGCACTCGACCGAGTCATGGGAGAACAACCATCCATGTATCATATCATCAACGAACGTAAGCGTCGAGGAAGAGGCCTGATACACGTGCTGGACACTGAAGATGGCAGACATCTAACTACGCAACAAGAAATAAGCACTGCCTTTGTCGAATACTACACTCAACTATACACAGCGGTGGATACTGACATGGCGATAGTTAACGAAGTTTCTCAGACAATCCTTGGCACCATTGACCCGGCGGCAGAAGAACAGCTGACGGAGGATATAACTGAAGAAGAAGTAGTGGAGGCAATTGGTAAGGGAGCAGTTAATAAATCGCCTGGACCAGATGGACTCCCACTGGAATTTTATCGGACCTTCCGACGTATGATAACACCCATATGGACTAGTATTTGCCGTGAATTGATGACTCCAGATGTGCCCTTACCACCATCCTTCGTGGAGGGACTTATCATCCCGATACACAAGCCATCAGGTCGCTCACGGATTCGGTACTACCGACCATTGACGCTTCTGAATTGTGACTTTAAGATATTCTCCAGACTCTTAGCTTCGCGCTTCCGACGAATATTGCGCCAAGTGATATCACTCGATCAAACGTCGCTTGGTGGAGACGCCAACATTCAGACAGCACTCGGCGAATATCGCGATGTAATCGCACTGGCGAAGACCTGCCGCCTTCGCGGAGCCCTTGCGTCGATTGATTTTGATCGGGCCTTCGACAGAGTGGGCCACACCTATCTGGCAGCAGTCATGAAGCACATGCGATTTCCACAGCCCTTTATCAGTGTCGTGATGCGGCTATTAAATAATGCCTCCTCCAAAGTGCTCATCAACGGTCGGACGACACCATCCCTCACCATAACAAGATCGGTTAGACAAGGATGTCCACTTTCGACAATTTTATACGCCATAGCCCTTGAACCACTACTCTGTGGCTTACGTCAACGATTGACAGGTTTGACAATGAGAGGGTACACTTTCAAGTGTAAAGCGTATGCAGACGACCTGGTGCTCATGGTACGGACTGACAACGACATGCAAGAGGCTTTAACTTGGATCAATAAATATGGAATGGCTACAGGCAGCCGCATCAATGTGGACAAGTCAATGGCCATGAATATCGGTGACGGGGTACCAGAAGCACATGTAGCGCCCTTACAACTCAAGGATACCTTGAAATGCTTAGGTGTTGTCTTTACCAACGACGTCCGTCACACAGCAGCTTACAACTACAAGAGACTTCTACAGTCGATCCGGACAGCAGTCAGAGGAAATACTATACGGTCTTTGGACATTATCCAGCGTGTCAATTATGTTAACACATACATGGCGTCACGAATTCCTCACCTTGCACAAATCCTTCCGATGCCGACGGTGATAGCACGGCGTATATTGGCTGCGTTTGGTTCCTTCGTCAGTGCGGGACTACTCTTCAAAGTTAGATATGAAACCCTCACCCTCCTTCCCGGCAGGGGAGGTTTAGGTCTTACACATGTTCATGATCGAGCAGTGGCACTATACATCAGCACCATGTTGAAATTGTGGAGACGACATCACACATCTCTGACAGGATTCTTAATAGAAGAACTAGCACCGATGTCTCAAACAGCACCGGTGGCGGTGCAGCACATCTCACAGTCACTCCACCACATCAGTGCCTTTTTTATAGAATACAGTTACGTTAAGATGGCACTGCCGGAAACCAGACCTGCGACGGCTCGCGACATCTATCGAATCTTAACGGCCACAAGAACTGGCAATGTTATTGAGAAGAAGTATCCAAATGTTGACTGGCCGGTGGTATGGCGATCGATACACCACGTTTCCTTGGATACGGAAACACGTGCCATGTGGTACCTGACAGTGAACGGTAAACACGCAACACGATCTAGACTCCACTCTATACATTTGATGGGCTCACCATTATGCCCCCAGTGCCGAGTTCTGGACGACGACGAACACCGGTTAATATGTGGCCCAGCAGCAGAAGTCTGGCGTTTAGGACAACAGATAATAGCTTTCTTTCTACGAGTGGGGCCACAAGACATCAGACCACGTTCCGTGTTATTCCCTGACAGGACATACTATCCACGAACTAAAACGAATGCAGTAACATGGATTCGAGCACAACTGGTGCTCTATTTATTCAGAGATACCCCGAAGAATGTATTAGACTTTTGGATCTACTTGGAAGAACGACATAGAAAGATTGTACATAATCCTAAGTATAGGCAGTATTTTTCAAATTTTTTATGGAGTGCGTTTCAGGACCCGCCGCACAGCTGGAACGTCCCGGGTAGGAGAAGTTAAAATATTAAATCGACGAAGAATGAACGAAAGATATGAAACGGCAACTAATCCTAATGTACGAGAAGACGTACCCGGGCGCTGGAGCGGCGAAGGAATTGGAATAACACTCTACACCGTGCTGCGTGTATGTTTATTTATGAAATGCGAGAAGGCAGTTAAGTTTCTGTATGGGTTGTGCGCACGGTGAACAGATTTACTATTACATTAAAAAAAAAACTCTATAAGAAGAATTATGTTGTCTTTGTCTACACTGAATAAAAGTCAACTCTGCTTAACACACTACCCCTAGCCGCTCCTAAAATTTATAAAATTTACACTTGTTTCCTTTCATTTCAGGGGACTGAAAAAAAAAAAAAAAAAAAAAAAAAAAAAAAAAAAAAAAAGGTGGTAGCGTCCTAGGCTCACACCGTAGAGTGGGGGGTTCAATTCCTGCAGACATTGATTTCTATTTTTATTTTTTTCGTTGTGTTCAAATACTAACACAATTTTAATATCTAACGGTAATTTTTATGAAAGATGCACGTATTTTTATTTATTCGTGATTTTCTATCTTTTATAAAATAATGATGATTTCAATCAAAAAAGAGCTACACTTTTTACACTATTGGTTTCACCATGAGTTGACGATGGTACACTTTGATTGTTATGTTTGTGAGAGCTATTTTTTCGTCGTTTTGGAATTCAGTTTCCATAAACATTTAGGGATCTCTAATTCCATGTGTTGTTAGTTTTTATGTGTGTGTAGACGAGCTGTCAAAAACTGTCGTCGCTCTTCTCAAACTTAAAAATCAAAGACTACCGTCGTCAGCTAATAGTGAATCCGATACCCGGAAAATTGTAGCGTATGTTTTTTTATTGAAACCATCACTATTTTATAAAATATAGAAAATTACAAATAAATAAAAATACGTGCATCTTTCATAAAAATTACCGTTAGATATTAAAATTGTGTAGGTCTTCAAACACAACGAAAAAAATAAAAATATAAATCAGCTTGGGCAGGAATCGATCCACCGACTCTATGCTTGTGGCCACAGTACGCTACCACCCGAGCTACACCCAAAGATGGGGCGACTCATCTAGTTGTTTGTACTTGCGGGTACCTACAAATTAGAAAGTCGATTTTCTCGAGAATTTTTGAGAGTTGCATCGAATGTCTTTGACTGATTGTTATTTAAGTTCTATACATCACGTACCGTAAATATGAAAAAATTCTAAAATCCGACACCCATGTGGTCTAATTGTTAGAGCGACGGGCCATTCCACCGCGGCCTGGAAATTTGTCAACAAAAAATTAAATTCGTTGCCTTTGTGCTCGTACAAATACTAGTGTCTTGGCTTACGGAGGGAGGGGGCAGATGTTCAAATATTGAAATGTCGGTAGATATATGGGACTTAAATGCTGATGCTACAGTACCTAGGCATACAAGCTACTTAAACTAACTTATACTATGGACAACAAATACACCCATGCCCGAGGGAGGACTCGATCCTCCGACGGCGAGCAGCGGCGCGCTCCGCAGCTAGGCGCCTTGGAATGCTCGGCCACTCCACCGCGGCGGAGGGGGCAGAATATTTTTTCTTGGAAGAGGGTCTTGTATTTAAGACGCATTCACGATCGCGGGCGTGCGCGGATGAATCAGCCGCATGTTTGAAGTCATTAAGCCCTTACAATTTACATTTTTTTCTGTCACATTCCCGAAATCTCTCAGGTTATCAGGATCAACAGGTCATCAGCAGAACGACAGTGTCAGATATACAATTAGAATATCACCAGTATTCTTTGCCGATTACTAACCTGTCATAAAATTTGGCACAGTAAAACCGTGTTTCCACAGGGCGTGACACCCAAGCGTGAAACACCCTTTCGTGCAGTTGCGGCGCGTCCTATTGTGTTCACTTGTTCAGTGAACCCCCGGAAAAAAGTTCAGCGCGAAGAAAATAAAAAAAAAATAAAAAGAGTTTTTCAGCTATCACTCTTTGTTTCATTACTCTAACAGATAATTTTACACGCCCATTCTAAGTATTTTAATCGCTTGAGAAACGTTTTACGTCGTGGAGACAGCACGTATACGAGTCGTGCTTAACACAGGCGGCAGTGTCCGCAGCGTTACAATGCACATGCGCGGCTGAGGTTCAAATTCTCTTCTGAATCCCCTGGAGGCAGCATATGGGCGCTTCCGCGGCAGGAGGGGCGAGGGGAAACGCCACATTTAACAATGGCGTTGGAGCTGGTAGAGACGCCAGCTCCTGGCGACTCGAGTTCCGGCGGTTACGCACGAATGGCCCAGAAGCAAAGGCAATGGAGCTACTGTACACCTCGACAAGCGCATGCGCAAGTACTCCATGAAGGCAACATCCGCCCTTCATATTTGTTTTTGTTACAGTGAAGATTTATCAAAAACATGTATTTTTTGGTAAAAATATCTTTTAAGTACCGTTTTAAAGACACATCAACTGTAAAAGCTTTCAGAAGATCCGATCATGAATAATAACAAAGCACTGCTCTCTATCTAGCAAGAGTAGTCGTGTGGTTAGCTGCATCGTGCTGACGTGTCAAAGCATTTTTTTTAAATCCAGTCTTCTTTTTAACAGATATAGTGATTGTTGCTTGCCACAAATCTTTAGACGTAAATGACATGTATACTCTTCACTTTTAGGAAAGAGATGGGGCAGAGCAACCTTTGCGCATGTGTAAGTTTAGGAGGGGGCGCCACTATCAAGTTTCGGCTCCAGTTCACAAATATTGTGGATCCGTCACTGAAAGAAGTGAACCCCCAGTCATATAAAGTACCAGCTGCCACTGCTTTCGTGGCTCCCTACATGTGTGAGTGAAGGGACGTAAGTTTGACTCTGTCGCCACAGGCAGAATGGGGCCGGCCGCGGTGGCCGAGGAGACTGAGGCGCTTCAGTCACGGTCTGCACGGCCACTACGGTCGGGGGTTCGAATCCCCCCTCGGGCATGGATATTTGTGCCGTCCTAGTTCGTAAGTAGTTCATAAGTAGTTTGTAAGTTTAGGGACTGATGACCCCGTAGTTAAGTCCCATAAGCTGTACAAACATTTGAACATTTGATTTGCAGAATGGGCTGTTGCCTAAAATCAAATGTGCTGGATGTTCAGGTGTGAGATTGCCTCTTCTGCGGTAGATTACAGCACCTGGCGCCGTAAACAACAAGATGACAGCTAGTGCTATTGAAAGTCATGTGATCCAGTTGCGGGACTGCGAAACTTTACAATTTCTGGAACTTGACACTACTGTGCAAGTTTGTACGATGTGAGCAGCCAAGAGTAAAGAGACCGAGGTGTCAAACAACGTAAAATATATATTTAGTTTCTCTTGGACCTGCAGCACTATAAATGTCATTTAAAGACATTATGCAATAAATCATAAATGCTGCTTTAAATATAATTATTTTATTACACTATAGGCCTATTTCGGCTTTTAGCGCCATCGTCAGGTGGTGTCTGTTGGCCCTGACATCCATATAGGCCGCGGTGGAGTAGCCGAGCGGTCTAAAGCGCCTCGCTGCGGAGGTTCGAGTCCTCCCTGGGGCATGGGTGTGTGTGTGTTGTCCCTAGGTTAGTTTACCTAGGTTTAAGTAGTTTGTAAGCTATGGACTGATGATTACGCAGTTTGGTCCGATAGATTTACAAACATTTGAACATTTTGAACATCCATATACATCGATGGTTTTATTGCTGTCAGTCATTTATTTATTGTTTTGAATTTTAATTATTGCAATATTTCTGATGACTTAAGTTGTTTTAATTTTAATTATTGCAATATTTCTGATGACTTATTTACGTTGTGATGTGACAGCTTTTCATAACCAGAGATGCAATATGATTACATATAATAATTAAAATTAGAACAACATAAGTCATCAGAAATATTGCAATAATTAAAATTCGATGTATATGGATGTCAGGACCAACAGACATCACCTGACGATGACGCTAAAAGCCGAAATAGGCCTATAGTGTAATAAAATAATTATATTTAAAGCAGCATTTATGATTTATGGGATAATGTAAAATATATGACAATTAATTTTTACTTTTACTGCTTGTCGCATATTCGTGTCTGATTTTAAAATGAGTAGTGAAACGCGTTCCAAAAGGCAGACAAACTGAACTTGAGACATTCGTAAGAAGTTTTTGAAATCTCCATGGTAATGATTTCTTAGCTTCATGTCAACCAAATTATGTGGCTGAAATTTTCTTTGAAGTATACAATTACTATTACCGCCATTTTTTCTTTCGCTTTTCTTGAGGTTCTACCAAACCATTCGTTTTCTGTGGTGAAACAGAAGTGAAAACTGCAGTCACCATAGCAAACTCTCGATTAGGCGTTCCTTCATAGCCAGCTTCGAGCGATCAACGAAACTCAGCGTGAAATTCTTACGATCCAGTTGTCGTAGGGCTACACGCCCCATGGTAACACGACTTAATGTAAAACTACATTCGAAACCTCAGACACGGACGCATAGTCTAGATGCAACTTAATTATAGTAATCTGACTGTAAATTGAATCGTCCATCCTAAATTCATTCTTATAATAACAAATACCATTAGATAATGAATATTTTGAAACGTAAATGTGATACACCATAGCTTCTGTGAATAACTTCACGTACTATTACTTTTTTATCCTTAGCTGCATCATCTCACATGATTACGCTACAGGAAAGTACGCTTATGGAAAGTAGACAACGTATGCCAGCAGTCTGCTCTGCGTGTCAAGAGAATGAAAGAACTGAACTTTAAAAGTGAGATTTTTTTTACTTACTAGCTTAAACCCACGGCTCCGCTCGCGTGTTGGTTGATTATGATAGATAATGCGCGTAACGTCAAATCGATTATTTTTTAAAAGAGATGTATTAAAAGAAATTTCTTTTTTACTGCTTTATTTATTCATTCTTATATTTCGTTATTCGTATGCTTATCCTTACAGAGAAAGAGTTGAAGACGCATGGACCAAAGATATGGTCTGTGGCATCACGTTTCGCTGTATGTAACCTGCTTGCTATAGAGTTGCAAACGTCATCGCTGGCCTTCAGTCCGATTTTTTTAAAATAGTTTGACGACTTTCATATCTTCCACCCGCTTAAAGGGATCGGCATGGAACTGCTATGGTATACAACGGGAGACGTCGGGCAACAATTACACACAGACCATTCGTTTGAGTTCTGTAGTTTTCGCTGCAGAGCGAAATATTAACGCACACACACACACACACACACACACACACACACACACGTAGAATTTTATATACACCGATAACTTTCCATCCCAATATACTCCACCCTTTTATCATTATCAACCCTCAAGCAACAATGCAACCAATAAAACCATTTCAAAGAGTAAATATAATTTTCAAAGAGTAATTATTGTTCCGCCTTTGGCGTTATAGTCTTCAAATTATTAAATATCTATCCGATCGCCATAAAACCGTGCCTAAGCCTTCCCCGGGTAGACATTAGTAACTGTAGAAATTTGTAGCTCTTTATGTCTTGTGGTTCAGACGTGATAAACGTACACTGAACAGACATTCACATTTATAGATATAGATTGATTTGCTGGAACCATCAGAAGTAACTAGCCATATGGACACATTGATCTCCAGTTTATGCCATTGTTCTCTACTACTGATACATGTAAATCATGTACTTTTATTTTTTGTAATTTCTTAATATGAGTCTTCATAAGATTAACTGTTAAGCTATTTGGTAATGAAGCAGCTGTAATTCTCTTCGGTTATTTTCCTGGCCTCTGCGTCTGTATAGATGTGTTTCAATGCTTCATCAGTATACATGATATTAGCAAAAGTCAGTGTTTTCACAGAGTCCTCCATTTTGAGCATAATCTCAGTTACTTACCCCACTAATGCAATTATAGTTGGTGATGACTTCAATCTACCTTCAATATGTTGGCGGACTTAAATGTTGAAAACAGGTAATTAGCGTAATCCATTATCTGAAATGGTACTTAATGCTTTCTCCGAAAATTACTTTGAGATATTAGCTTATGAGCCCACTTAAACTGTAAATGGCTGCGGAGCTACGCAGCCGCTCCCGTCGAACGTTGGAGTCCTCCCTAGGGAATGGATGTGTCTGTTGTCCTCAGTTAGTTTAAGTTCACTTCAGTAGTATGTCTATCGACTGATGACCTCAGCAATTTCGTACCTTGGGCTTACAAACATTTGAACACTTTTGAGCTGAGTAATCACACTCACCTCTTAGCATCAAATAATCCTAATCATGACAGGTAAAGCGATTAGTGAGCACAAGGCCGTTGTAGCAAGATTGAGCAGTCTAAAATAAGATCACAGAAAATATTATGTGAAAATATATATTTAAAACAAGTATTTAAAAATTCCATTGACGCCTTTGTAAGAAATGGTCTCCATTATTTCCAAACATACCCTGTAATCATAGATCAGATGTAACTTGATTTCAAGGAAATAGTATCAACAGAAATTGAGAAATTTACACCCAATAAATTAACAACAGATGGTATCGAGCCTCCGTGGTACACGAACAGGTCAGATAACTTTTACAAAATCAAAACGGAATAAATAGGAAATAAAAAAAAGCAAGCTACATTTAAAAGAATGCTAAGTCCGCAACACGGGTAAAGTTTTACAGAACCATGAAATAAAACGTAGACTCAGCGCGAGAAACTGTTGATGGATTCAACAGCGAGATCCGAAACATCGACGCGCAGAGCACTCAAAAAAGTGAACCCCCAGTAATCTGAAGCACCAACCGCCACTGTCAGGGAGGTTGTTAGGGTGAAATGTTTGTAAATGAAGGATCGTAACTGCTGCGGTTATCAGTCCGTAGTCTTGCAAACTACTTAAACTAACTTATGCTAAGAACAATACATACCAATGGCCGAGAGAGGACTTGAACCTCCGATGGCGAACAACCGTGCGCTCCGCAGCAATGCGCTTTAGAGCGCTCGGCCACTCCACCGCGGCGATTGGTGATGTGGAAAATCAGGGAGACAAAGATAAGAAAAGTACATACTTTGAGTATTGTCCGTGTTTTTATCACGATGATTTTGAGCTGCCTCAGGTTATGTTAGGATGTGAAGTTACTGACTTCGATGGGTTTGGAGGAACTAATGAGAAGTTTGGAGATTTTGGTGGATTACGACAAAACCCCATATCACCCGAATTGTAAGCTCTTACTGACTTTTTATCCTTATTTATGATTTAAATTTCTAAATATGGTAGCAGGTGGCTAGAGGCAGATAGCTGGGCTGTATCAGCCATGTAAATAACGTAGACAGTTAGGGTGGAATACAGCCTTGAGACAGTCCTAGAGTAGATGGAAGATACGGGAATCCTAATGGTGACAGAGGAGTAGAGGCACATCAAGAAGGAAAACATGAGACAGATATAGCGTATTGGTGCTTTAAAAAGCAAACAGGAATGCCAGGAAGGAAACCCAGGCACGTTGGAAACTGCAGGGGACGGGAGGCATGAGGCAGCGGTAGGGGTAAACGATGGTGGAGGGTTGGGGGGGGGGCATGTCCGGCCGGGGAGGAGTTTTAGAAGGTTCGAGGGGCAGAGGGCTTTCTGACGGACAGTTTTTGAGTTGAGAACTCCAGGAAAGGGAGCGATGGAGAGTGAGCCCAAGGTGCTTGAGTGTGGGGGTGATACGGATGGGATAGTCGTGGAGGGTTAGGTAAAAGTCGTGGAGGCGGATGGTTGGAGTGGTACGACCTATAATGATTTCCTATGACTTCTCAGGGTTGACAGAGATTAGACACTGGTTGCAACAGGTGAAGAATTGGAAAAGGTGGGGTTGGGGAAGGTGCTGCAAACAGGCAAGGGAGGGCGCAAGGGAGAGAAAGGCAGTGTTGTCAGCATGTTGAAGGGTGTGGTCCGGATAAAGCACGAGATATGGCTCCAGTCAGTTGACAGTGAGTGTATGGATACATAGGGGCAGGGTTCGACCTATCAGCGCTCTCTATTGCAGCCGGCACCCCTTGTAAGAAGTAGTACGTAATAGGCTTGTTAGTGCTGATGTTTACTTCCAGTGTACTTGGACAAGTTTCTGGGTTGCTGGGTTAAAAAGCAGGTTGTTCGCCTCTTGAGTATGTTTCCTGGTACAGCACTGTGGCGGTGGAGTAGCCAGGCCCACGTTGCATGTACGTCATCCTGCCCGCCTAACGGCAGCTGCGCAGGGCACCTACGTCGCGGACAATTTGAACGAAAATGTTCCGTACCATTACAGTATGAACATGACCGGTGACCGGCCATATACAAGAAGGACGGAACATGCTTCAAAAATATTCAAAAGTTTGTTAAGCTTATGGGACGTAACTGCGGGGTCATCAGTCCCTAAACGTACAAACTACTTGTGAACTAACTTATACTAAATACATCACAAACATCCATACCCGAGGGGGGATTCGAACCCCCGACGGGGAACGATTTCGCGCATGGTAGCATAGTGCCTCAATGCCCCGCGTCGGAACACGCTTCCTCGCAATAATTTTCACCCTCCTTATTCCATTTACGCATTGAAACGGATAAGCTGACGACCATTTTTCCTTTATTACGGACACAATATTACCGTAAGCACAAAGACAACGTGATATGGTCTCATTCTTTACTTCAAATGGTAAATTAAACACACGCAAGTTCCTAACACCAAGTCCAGCATTTGTTCCTTTTACACTGGTCACTCTACCGTTAGAGTGCGTAAAAGTCCTTACACCATTGTTAACGTTCACTATAGTGTCACAAAGTTTCGGGTTACTAACTTTTGCAAACAAAGAATTCAAAAACGTGTCCAACTGTAAACCCCATTACATCGTTATGTCAATTTCAGTTCGTTCATCATCCGGTAATAAATTTCCAAAGATGACGGTCTGCCTACGGTACGAACAAATTCACATGGAATATTGTTCTCCCGATCTTCAGATTCCATTACTACTTACATTTCTTTAAGAAAGAAACACGTCGCTGCGGAGCGCGCGGTTGCTCGCCGTCTGAGGTTCGAGTCCTCCCTGGGGCATGGGTGTGTGTGTTTGTCCTTAGGTTAGTTTACCTAGGTTTACGTAGTTTGTAAGCTGCGGACTGATGACCACGCAGTTTGGTCCGATAGATTTACAAACATTTGAACATTTGTTAAAGTATTTTGATAAAGATCATCCATAGTCTCCTTATTTTTATTGTTAATCATGTCACTTTCGAAACTATTTTTACAATCATGCCAAAAGCAACCATGATATTGATAAGCAATATCAGTTTCTTTTGCTCCTGCAATTCTTACTTCTTCACCATTAAGAGCATGTTCAATGTTGTTGTTTAAACTATTCAGCCATGCTATGGATTGTTTACTGTAATTCTCTTTCTGTTCTTTATCCACTACAGCTATTGTATCTTTTGGTAAATATTTAGATCTGTATATAACCATGCAAACTCCAGCAATTGTCAAATAACAGAATGGATCAATGCTAGCAATTTCTAGAAATTGTTTTCTCAGTTCTGAACAACGTCTTCTTAATATATCTACATCAGAATTACAGTATTCATTAATTTCTTTCTTCATACTGAACACATAATTTTCTTTAACTCTGGAGCTATGCCATTTGAGAAATGCTCTTTATCTTTTCGTTTCATAGTGTCAACACAGTAATATTCAGTATCAGGAATCGAACCTATGTAGTTTTCAATTTCTGGTGTATCGAACAAATGTATGTAATTTGAACATTTGAACAGCACTGTGCCATGGGGGTTGTCAGTACACAGTGACCTCTCCATGGCCGGTATAGCAGCGAGTATAAGCAACACCAACTAGAGACGAGACCTCACAACAGCCCGTGCTACGTCACACTGACCAGGCCGCGACCGCCAGCTTACTGGCTGGCCGCTACGAGGCAGTGGGCGTGCCCCAGAGGCCAGCCATTCAGCTGGCGGCCGCGGTCTGGTCAGTGTGACATAGCGCGGGCTGTTGTAAGGCCTTGTCTCTAGGTGGTGTTGCTATAAGACGGCGGGGTGGAGGGGGGGGGGCTATGGCCGTAGTGTGCGACTTGTAGCCAATTTGTTAAGGCGACCGCTGGCCCAAAGCAGGAGATCCGGGTGCGATACCCATCTGGCTCGCATTTTCGCTTGTCACCATTAAGTAATTTCAATCCCCTAGTGCATATAAAGTCATTTCTTCCTTTCCTCTCCGTAATAAAAATTTTTCAAGTAGAATTTACTCCAGGACATACTAGTTGCGGCGCAAATAGACCTTCTCTGCCATGTATAGACGAGTCTCCTCTTTTTGTTCTTGTCCTTTAATCCTTTATTAAGTCGCCTTCATATTAAAAAAAAAAAAAGTTCTTGTAATTTTTTCACACACGTGTACAGCTTTTGTAAGCGTATAATAAATTTCGTTCTGGCGGGTTTTAATTTATATTCATAACAACATGTTACATGCTGCCCACATGGCCCTTTCGAAAATTTGTGTTAGTTTTGTAATGATTATCACATTTCTACAATTACGTAAAATCTTTTATACAAAACTTTAGGTATCTTCAGTTTATAGAACGGGACTTGTTTAAAAATGTTCAAATGTTTGTAAAGCACATGGGGCTTAACTGCGGGGTCATCAGTCCCTAAACTTACAAATTACTTATGAACTAACTTATACTAAAGACGACACAAACACCCATGCCCGATGCGGGATTCGAACCCCCGACGGGGAACGGCCTCGCGCATCGCAGCATAGCGCTTCAATGCGCTCGGCCACTCCGCCGCGGCGGACTTGTTTAAACATAAAACTTTAATTTCACTGTTTCTACAGTTCGCTCACACAGAGGGCGCTCATGATTCTCTGTATGACGTAATTGATGTCATCATTGTCATTTTTCGTTTATCAATTATTAACAATTTAAAGCTTTATAAGATCTATGTGTAAACTGAAATGCAGCTGTATGAAAGTATATTTCCATTGTGACTGCACTTGGTGACTTACGGTACTTTATCTGTTGGTAAACGACATTTTGCTATCCTACAGAAGAAAGTGCCCTAATATCGGGTACCTTTTTAAGTTATGGAAACTGAGCTATACTATAACTAGGGAATCTTTAAGTACTACTCTTCCAAAAAATCTTCTGTATATTTATTCATTCAGTAATAGCAGTACAAAACAATAAAACTACGTTTGGAAAATGTAGTACCTAATTTCAGGTTTCCTAATTATGGGTTGGAAGTAAACACAAAAATTTAATGAATTATTTTAACATACTCTTTATTCACACAATTATTTTTTCAAAAGTACAGGCAGCCGCATAAAAATTCGAAAAAAAATGTGTACCTGAACTATAATTCAAAAACATCTGTTGAAAATGAAACGTTCACAGAGCCGCCACCAAACTCACAATCGCAAAGTACTATTTCCTACGATATTGACTGTCGGAACGAGCTGCAAAGTGCAGCACCAAGCAACGGAGGTAATCACCTTCGCCGAATTAGGCAAACTCCAAAAATAGGATCAGTTTACCCTGCCATTTTATATGTACCGTTACTTGATTGACCTGCGTATTTATAATATCTCTAGCGCTGATGATTACTATTCTATAGCCGTAAGTCATCATGACTTTTCTGTGGTTCAGGGTGCTTTGTGACTCCGTTAGATGGCCTATTCCCCGAGACATTTTGCTTCCTGGAGATTAACTGCTTCTAGCAGCTTTCAGTTTTTCAAACGTTTGGCAGATTTAAAAGTATCAGCAATGACCTCTAAACCCTTGTGAATGTATAAAGAGGAAAGCTGCTCTCTTTCTTTCTAATTATTTATAACACACTCCGACTAGAAGCATATGTCCTGTTCTGTAAATACCTGAACGCTGAAAATCAAGATGGCTGGCTACACGAGCCCCTCCCCCCCCCCGCCCCCGGGTTATATTTACTGTTGAGACCTACCAGCAAACACACACCACACTGAGAGCTGGCAGAGAGAAGTTCGAGGCTTCTATCTTGCTCCAACGGGCAAGAGGTCCACATGCCAGGGTGAGCTTAACTTGTATGTGATATATGCAATCCGAAATGCAGTTGTATGAAAGCATTTGGACACTATCCCCAGAGGTTGTCCGCTACTGACTGTTCCACCTCAACAGCCAAGCATCCCATCAGCGTGCAACACCTATTAACCAGTAGACAACACGGATTCAGAAAGTATCACTCTTGCGAAACACAGCTTGCCCTTTATTCACATGAAGTGTTAAGTGCCATCGACAAGGGATCTCAAATCGATTCCATATTTCTGGATTTCCGGAAGGCTTTTGATACTGTACCCCACAAGCGGCTTCTAATGAAATTGCGTGCTTATGGAATATTTTCCCAATTGTGCGATTGGATTCACGATTTCCTATCAGAAAGGACACAGTTCGTTGTAATTGACGGTAAGTCATCAAGTAAAACGGAAGTGATATCTGGCGTTCCACAGGGGAGCGTTATAGGTCCCTTACTCTTCCTCGTGATTATAAACGATTTAGGAGACAATCTGAATAGCTCCCTTAGACTGTTCGCGGATGATGCTGTCGTTTATCGGTTAGTGAAGTCAACAGAGGATCAAAAGCAACTGCAAAGCGATTTAGACAAAATTTATACTTGGTGCGAAAATTGGCAATTGACACTAAATAAAGAAAAGTGTGAAGTAATACACATGACCACTAAAAGAAATCCGCTGAACTTCAATTACACGATAAATCAGTCAAACCTTAAGGTCGTAGATACTACCCAATAACCAGGAGTTACAATTACGAACAACTTTGACTGGAGAGAACACATAGAAAATATTTTGGGGAAGGCGAACCAAAGGTTATATTTCATTGGCAGAACGCTTCGAAGATGCACCAGCTCCACCAAAGAGACTGGCTACATCACACTTGTGCGTCCTCTCCTGGAGTACTGTTGCCCCTTGTGGGACCCTCACCAGGTGGGATTGACGGAAGACATTGAGAAGGTTCCGAGAAGGGCAGCTCGTTTTGGTCTATCACGTTACGGGGGGGGGGGGGGGGAATGTTGCACGAATTGGGGTGTAAATCATTAAAAGAAAGACGTTATTCATTGCGGCGTGATCTGTTTGCTAAGTTTCAATCACCGACTTTTACTTCTGAATGTGAAAATATTTTGCTAGCACCCACCTACTTAGGGAAACTTGACCATCCCAATAAAATAAGAGAAATCAGATCGAAAACGGAACGATTTAGGTGTTCTTTCTTCCCGCGCGCTATTAGAGAATGGAACGGTAGAGAAAAGTTATGAAAGTGGTTAATAAACCCTTTGCCAGGCACTTCAATGTGATTTGCAGAGTATCTATGTAGATGTAGATGTAGAACACACCATGGGGTTAAGGTTGGCTCTAATTTTGTGCCCTTATCTTAGCAGCCTAGGCGGTCATGTCATTATACCCGTTCTCCGTGACACGTTTTCAAGGTGCGCCCTACAGAGGTCCCTGAAGCATGTCCAGAGTTTACGGTGGCAGAGGTCGGGCGGCGTTCGCCAGTACCCTGATCAGAGGATTCAGGTTCACCAGTCCTGTAGCCAGCCAATGAATGCCAACGCCCTTGGTAAGGGTAAGGGGAAATTAACCTTAGAGGTTAACGTCCCGTCGAAAGCGTGTTCATTGAGACGGACCTAACACTCAGATATGTTGGGTAAGGATGGGTAAGGAAATGGGACGTGCCCTTTTAAAAGAAACTTCCCGGCATTTTACAGTACTAAAATAGGAAAATCACGAAAAACCTAAATCTAACTGGCCGTCTATGTGAACCACCGTCCTTCCAAATGCGAGTCCACTGTGTTACCACTGCGCCTTCTTGCTCGTTTTTTTTTTTTTGGGGGGGGGGGGGAGACGTGTAGCGGAAAGGTACATCCAACATAGCGCGACGCCATCTTGGGTATGTAGGCATCGGAATAAAGGCAAGGGATTAGTATGGCATTCGTGTCTTTCTGACGTGCCTGTAAATGCGCAAACGTAGAACCATGGCTAAGTTGTGGCCACATAATTCCAAACAGAACCACCGTGCTGTTATTGTTTCTTAGCTGAGGAAGAACAAACACCGGAAGACATTCATCAGTGGAGGAATAATGTGTATGGGGCAGCATGTCTGTCAAAAACCACCGTTTTGGGCAGCTGCGTGCTCCTCTATAACAACTCACTTTCCCAAATCGCAAATGGCGTACCGTTACGCAGAAGTTACACCAACTCAAGTGGGAGACCCTTTATCATCCGCCCTATAGTCCTGATTTCTTCCAATGCGATTATCACGTCTTCATTTCCTTAACTTTTTTTTTTAAGTCTATCGGACCAAACTGCGTGGTCATCGGTCCGTAGCTTACAAACTACTTAAATCTAGGTAAACTAGCCTACGGACAAACACACACACCCATGCCCCAGGGAGGACTCGAACCTCCACGGCGAGCAACCGCGCGCTCCGCGGCGAGACGCTTTAGACCGCTCGGCTACTCCACCGCGGCCTTTAAGCCTTTCAGACCTGATTTTTTTTTCTGGAGGAAGGAAATTATTCTTTTTGCTGTATTCCTCTTAATTCAGGTTTTTAAGGATTTGAGATGCAAGATTTACGCTGTTCTGATCTATCTTAGACACTGTAAAAGTTATTACACAATTGTAGTCAGAGGGTATGAAAGGGTTAAAAAATCCTTGAAGGGTCGCCGATTCCTGTCTGATGAGAATGTGTAGCCGGCAATTCCGGACTTCTTCAAGCAACAAGACACGGGTTTTACCAAACTGGTATCTTCAACCTGGTGCGTTGGTTGTATAGCTCCAGAGACTGCCTGATTGACATTCCGATCCTGGCATGTTCTGCCGTCCAACGGAAACTGCTGTGGCAGCTCCTGACCGTGTAGAGTGCCCGCATAACAGGCAACCGAGGCGGGCTGCTGAGCTCCCTTTCGTAGGCGCTCACACGTAAACACATAAACATCAACAACGACCAACTGCATAAGAAACGCCGCTGTACTGCGGCACTACATTACGGTCAGCCAAGTGACGGTGCCCAACCAATCACACCGGTTGTAGCCCTCCGCCGATTCCGGCTTGATAAGCGCACCGACAGAGTGTGGAGGGCAGTGCATACTCAGCCACCGGCCGCTCCTACGCCGGATCCAGCTGCCACAGTACTCAGCGTAGTTTTCGTGTTGTAGTACCTTAATAAACAGTTAGCATTTTTAGGAGTTGTTCGGGGTTCTGGAACGACAGTTTTAACAGTGCTACGTCAAGTGTTGTGTGCTGTGCTCCATTGAAGTGTGTGTTTTTTAACTGCGTCCACCGCGACCAGACAAGTGTCGCACGTGTATTTTAATTAGTGTCTCCGTGTACTCGCCGTCCTGTGTTTTTGTCGTCCTACATTGTTTTTTAGGTCACCGTGGTTCATCATTTTTAACTAACTAAATGTGGTTTTAATCATCTGTCTATTGTCATGTACTCCAAACTGTCGCCTTGTCTATGTCACTTTATCTCCTGTTATGTATTTTAATTCTCCACTCATATATGTATTTTTACTCTCGGCTGAAGAGCAGACCATAGTGCTGCTGCCAGCCTACCGGTGTACTGCTGGTATAAAATACAATAAAGAAAAAAAAAAGAGTTTTTGTCTTTCCTGCAGATCGCAGGACTTAACAGAAACCTTTTGAACGCCGCTTATAAAATAGACATTTAACCAACATTTCGACTGATTGTCCATTTTTCTAAATCATTCTTCCTTCTTTTGCATAGTTTGACAGAGCACTAACAAAATAATTCTCATCTAATACCTCTGTCCAATAACAAGAAGGAATGAAGATTACCGTTAACCATCCTCTCGATACCGTGGTCATTAGAGACGGCTCTGATCCTTAGTCATTTATGAGGGCCTTTACCACACAGACACAAGATAAATAATTAAAAATAAAATACAAATCAATACCTGTCATCATGCGTCCATCTTTACAACCAGCTTCTTTGTTTCTATATATACATGTGGCGTCTGTTCTGAAATGACAGACGTCACTTCTGATCCTGCAGTTGTTATTATTTAATATTCACAGAATATATGACATCAACTGCGATTGGGCAAAGCTGAAAATGTGTACCCAACCGGGATTCGAACCCGGGTCTCCTGCTTTCAAGGCAGTTGCGCTGACCCCTACACCACTGACGACACAGTGATCACCGCACCTGCAAGGACTACCTAAGCACACCTCCCGTCAGATATAAATTCGCAGCTTCGCCCTGTCCACAGTACTCAAACTCGTAGTTATGAAACTAATTCCCGTAAGAGTAAGGGCTTCAAACTTGCCCACCCCTCCCCACTAACGATAGGATCATTGCCCGTCACCGGCATATTATATATATACATGTGGCGTCTGTTCTGAAAGGACAGACGTCACTTCTGATCCTGCAGTTGTTATTATTTAATATTCACAGAATATATGACATATTGTTTCTGCCGTCTGCAGATCTAGTGTTACGTATTGTTTAGATATTTTTCAAGTTATAGTTCTTGACGTAGGATTTTTATTTATATAAATTTCTTTCCTTTAACGCACAATCTTGGTGACAAAACCGACGCGCCGGCCGCGGTGGCCGAGGTGACTGAGGCGCTCCAGTCACGGTCAGCACGGCCACTACGGTCGGGGGTTCGAATCCCCCCTCGGGCATGGATATTTGTGCCGTCCTAGTTTGTAAGTAGTTCGTAAGTAGTTTGTAAGTTTAGGGACTGATGACCCCGTAGTTAAGTCCCATAAACTTAACAAACATTTGAACATTTGAACAAAACCGACGCACATGATGGAGCTTTGAAAATTGATCACAAAGTGCTATTCATATAGATATCGACGGAAAACGAAACATTGTAAAATTTTGGCCACCGATGGATAAATATGTGAAACTACAGCGCAATAATCGAGGGACATGTCAAATCCAGGAGCCTTTGCGAATTTCATTCAATATTCTCAGTTGAGCAGCAACTAAGCATCACAGGGAGATACATAAAAAATGTATGTAAATGTTATCATTTGACGAAGGCCGTATAGTTGGGTTCAAAGAAGCTGGCTGCGGCGGTCGGTGCACTGCTCAGCATCCTGCCCCTAATATGGGCGTGGGGGGGCGGGGGTAAAATTGGGTATCAGCTCCGAGCTGCAATCGCAGAGGGCCACCAGATAATATCCAAAACAAGGTGACGTGTCCCTGGATTCGGTACTGTCAGCATTTGAATAGGAATAATGTCACTATCCGGTGATGTTGTCAGGAATGTATGGAACCATAGCTGAACACAGTGTGAGAAAAGAAGTTATCGACTTAGGGAGACGACAGAACTTGAAGACTGAGCAGTCGTTCGAGACGCACTCACAGCTGTCGTCGATCTGAAGGAATCTGATGCTTCAGTGACCATTAAAAGGTAGCTGACAGAAAGTAGGCCAAGCCTACGTTACCTTTTGCAACGACTATTGTTGGCCTCTGTACACCATAAAATGTTCCTCTGCCTCTAGACAGAATCCCAATTTGGTCTCATATTACACCAAGTTTGCACGACTGATATTCTGTTGAAGCTAGATTGAATAAAGACACTTGAAATAAATAATGGTATATACAAGGGAGTCATGGGCAGTTGCCATCAACAGTTTGATTCATATTTATAAGGTGTGTTGAGCAAGATTAGGACTTCAATATATGTATAAAGATAAGTTGAATTTAACAGTGAATAACCCAAAAATGTTTTATCCGATTTCTACAGGTTATACTGCGTCAAAAAATGCTCGAGAGTCTGTTCAAGTCTCGTGCAACAAACTGAGGGGCAGCTTAACATCTACATCTACGTAGATACTCTGCAAATCACATTTAAGTGCCTGGCAGAGGGTTCATTAACCACTTTCATAACTTTTCTCTACCGTTCCATTCTCTAATAGCGCGCGGGAAGAAAGAACACCTAAATCCGTTTTCGATCTGATTTCTCTTATTTTATTGGGATGGTCATGTCTCCCTAAGTAGGTGGGTGCTAGCAAAATATTTTCACATTCAGAACTAAAAGTCAGTGATTGAAACTTCGCAAACAGATCACGCCGCAGTGAATAACGTCTTTCTTTTAATGATTTCCATCCCAATTCGTGCAACATGTCCGTGACGCTTTCCCCCCATAACGTGATAAAACAAAACGAGCTGCCCTTCTCTGAACCTTCTCAATATCTTCCGTCAGTCCCACCTGGTGAGGGTCCCACAAGGGGCAACAGTACTCCAGGAGAGGACGCACAAGTGTGATGTAGGCAGTCTCTTTGGTGGAGCTGGTGCATCTTCGAAGCGTTCTGCCAATGAAACATAACCTTTGATTCGCCTTCCCCAAAATATTTTCTGTGTCTTCTCTCCAGTCACAGTTGTTCGTAATTGTAACTCCTAGGTATTTGGTAGAATTTACGACCTTAAGGTTTAACTGATTTATCGTGTAATTGAAGTTCAGCGGATTTCTTTTAGTCGTCATGTGTATTACTTCACACTTTTCTTTATTTAGTGTCAATTGCCAATTTTCGCACCAAGTATAAATTTTGTCTAAATCGCTTTGCAGTTGCTTTTGATCCTCTGTTGACTTCACTAACCGATAGACGACAGCATCATCCGCGAACAGTCTAAGGGAGTTATTCAGATTGTCTCCTAAATCGTTTATAATCACGAGGAAGAGTAGGGGACCTATAACGCTCCCCTGTGGAACGCCAGATATCACTTCTGTTTTACTCGATGACTTACCGTCAATTACAACGAACTGTGTCCTTTCTGATAGGAAATCGTGAATCCAATCGCACAATTGGGAAAATATTCCATAAGCACGCAATTTCATTAGAAGCCGCTTGTGGGGTACAGTGTCAATAGCCTTCCGGAAATCCAGAAATATGGAATCGATTTGAGATCCCTTGTCGATGGCACTTAACACTTCATGTGAATAAAGGGCTAGCTGTGTTTCGCAAGAGCGATACTTTCTGAAACCGTGTTGACTATTGGTTAATAGGTCGTTCACTTCGAGGTAGTTAATAATATTCGAACAAAGTATATGTTCCAAAATCCTAATGCAAATCGACGTCAATGAGATAGGTCTGTAATTTTGGGGATCACTCCTATTGCCTTTCTTAAATATTGGAGTAACTTGGGCAACTTTTTAGTCTTTGGGTACACATCTTTCGCTGAGTGATCGGTTGTAAATTATAGCTAAGTACGGAGCTATCGCATCTGCATACTCTGAGAGGAATCTAGTTGGTATACGATCTGGCCCGGAAGATTTGTTTTTGTTTAGTGACTTAAGTTTTTTGACTATTCCAGGAACATCTACTTTTAAGTTTCGCATGCTGGCATCTGTTCTTGGCTTGAATACTGGAGTGTTCACTTCGTCTTCTTTGGTGAACGAATTTCGGAAAGCTGTGTTTAGTAATTCTGCCTTAGCAGTACTGTCGTCGGTAGTATTACCATTGCTATCGCGTAGTGAAGGTATTGTTTGTGTTTTGCCGCTAGTGTACTTCACATATGACCAGAATTTCTTTGGATTTTCTGCAAGATTACGAGACAGGATTTCGTTGTGGTAACTACTATAGGCTTCTCGCATTAATGTCCGCGCTAGGTTGCGAGTTTCAGTAAAAAATTGCCAGTCTTGTGGATTCTGTGTCTTTTTAAATTTTGCATGCGTTTTTCTTTGTTTCTGCAACAGTGATCTGACCTGTTTTGTGTACCACGGGGGGGTCAGCCCCCTCTTTTATTAATTTATTTGGTATAAATCTCTCGATTGCTACTGATATTATGTCTTTGAAAGTGAGCCACAACTGATCTACACTCGCATTTTTAGTTTTGAAAGACTGGAGATTATCACTCAGGAAAGCATGAAGCGAATTTTTATCTGCTTTATTGAATAGATATATTTTTCGTTTATTTTTTGTGCATTTGGGAATTTCGACATTTAGTCTCGCAACTACAACTCGATGTTCGCTAATCCCTGTATTTGTTTTGATGCTCTTTACTATCTCCGGATTATTTGTTGCTAGGAGATCAAGGGTATTTTCGCAACCAATTACTATTCTAGTGGGTTCATGAACTAACTGTTCGAAGTAGTTTTCAGAAAAAGCATTCAGAACTAGTTCGGACGATGTTTTATATTTGCCGCCGGTTTTGAATACGTAATTATTCCAACATATCGAGGGTAAATTAAAGTCGCCACCGATTATAACAGTATGCTTCGGATACCTATTTGAAATATGATTCAAGCTTTCTTTGAACATTTCCGCAACCGCATCGTCTGAGTCAGGGGGCCGATAAAAAGATCCAATTATTAATTATTAATCTGATGAAACTGTTGATATAGCAGAAACATCGTTTAATATTCAGATGTTAGCAATTCCTAGAGGTAGTGGGCGTAAAAAAATAATAAATCTGGCTGAAGACAAAAAGACTAAAAGGTGAATCACAAAAATTAAAAATGATGATAATCTGTGCTGTCCTAAAGCAGTAATTGTGGCTTTAACGTACCGAACAAATAATATTTTGGGAAGAGTACTAACTACAAACGATATTAAGAAAATTAGAGATGGAGATAAATACAAATTACAGAAAGAATTGATCGATATATTATGTAATCAGTTGGGCGAGTACAACGAAGAAGGTTATACTTTATATGACATTAAAAAGTTGAATAATTGTTGGATATTCAAATAAATGTCACATGCGCTGAAAATTTCAATGCAGTTATCTATAGTGGCACTGGAAAAGAAATCAAGATATATCTGAACAAAGATCACAATCATTTCGATGTAATTAACAGAATGACTGCTTTCTTGGTATCTTCATAGTTGTGTGATAAATGCAAGAAAGCTTATCACAACAAGGATGCTCACAAATGTAAAACAGAGAGAAAAGTGTGCATATTATGCAAAAGTCCAGAACATGAAAGTGAAGAATATAATATTTATTGTGAGAAATGCAATAGATACTGTTATAATGAAGAATGTTTGAACAATCACCAAGAAGTTTGTGATATGGCTTAAAAATGAGAAGGATGTAACAAGATTTGTTTAAGTTCTAAAGAACATAAATGTGGCTTTGAACTTTGCAGACATTGTAAACAAGTAGTGGAAATTGGAAATCATAAATGTTATATGCAACCAGTATTGTAAAAAGGTGGCATTTGTGAAAATAAATTTGCTGAGGATATTATAGCACAAGGTTGTCCAAATTGTAATAAAGAAGGTTGGTATGTTAATGGAGAATTCAAAGTTTTTATATTTACCAGTGTTTCAAATGCAATAACGTAGTCGCTGGTAAAGAGTTAAAATGTTGTAATAAAGGTTTCCCTAAGAAAGTGAATTGTACCTATACTGAGAGATACATGTGGTTTGAGTATGATGCAATTTAAAAAACTGGAACACGTATTCCAAATCTCGTAATTTTTCACAATTTTAAAGGTAATTCTGTTTATAAATCTAAGACAATTAACCAATTCTGTAGGTGGATTATCTCTGAAAAGAACAGTTATCACACATTCATAGCTCACTATGCAAAAGGTTACGATTCGCAATTCATTTTGAAGTACTGTGTTGAAAACACAATAAAGCCATATACCATCTACACAGGAACTAAACTGATGTTAAAGGTAAAGCAATCAACAATCCGAAGATTGGTTTGAACACCACAGTGATTTACTAGGCATGGTCATGGTTGGAGGTGGTATGCCGTTGCCTTCCTCCGACCTTCGAACTGACTTACCCAGCCAATTATAGGGGGACCTACAGTTTAACGTGGGTTCCGAACCACGGTGCTACTCGGTATATTTCACATGAGCAATACTGCCAGAGGTGAAAGAAGTGGAAAGTGACAGATAAAAATCCTAGGACCTGGCGGGTATGGAACCCGTGACCTTTGGATTTGTAGTCTGGCACTCTACCACTGTGCAACCGAGGCGCACTAAACTGATGCTATTGAACATAAAACAGATAGGACTAAAAATTATAGACAGTAGTAACTTTGTCCAAGGACCACTTAGTAGTTTTCCAAAAACTTTTGATTTGAAAGATTTGAAGAAAGGTTATTACATACATTTGTTCGATACACCAGAAATTGAAAACTACATAGGTTCGATTCCTGATACTGAATATTACTGTGTTGACACTATGAAACGAAAAGATAAAGAGCATTTATCAAATGGCGTAGCTCCAGAGTTAAAGAAAATTATGTGTTCAGTATGAAGAAAGAAATTAATGAATACTGTAATTCTGATGTAGATATATTAAGAAGACGTTGTTCAGAACTGAGAAAACAATTTCTAGAAATTGTTAGCATTGATCCATTCTGTTATTTGACAATTGCTGGAGTTTGCATGGTTATATACAGATCTAAATATTTACCAAAAGATACAATAGCTGTAGTGGATAAAAAACAGAAAGAGAATTACAGTAAACAATCCATAGCATGGCTGAATAGTTTAAACAACAACATTGAACATGCTCTTAATGGTGGAGAAGTAAGAATTGCAGGAGCAAAAGAAACTGATATTGCTTATCAATATCATGGTTGCTTTTGGCATGATTGTAAAAATAGTTTCGAAAGTAACATGATTAACAATAAAAATATGGAGACTATGGATGATCTTTATCAAAATACTTTAACAAATGTTCAAATGTTTGTAAATCTATCGGACCAAACTGCGTGGTCATCAGTCCGTAGCTTACAAACTACTTAAACCTAGGTAAACTAACCTAAGGACAACACACACACACCCATGCCCCAGGGAGGTCTCGAACCTCCACGGCGAAATACTTTAACAAGAAGTGCAGAAATACGAAATGCTGGATACAGTTTAGTGGAAATGTGTGAATAGGATTGGGTAAACTCAGCAGAGTATACAAATCTTAAAAAGTCTAAAGAGTTACCTGAAACTGTTGAACCATTAAATCCAAGAGAAGAAATTTTATGGTGGCTGAACAAATGCAATAAAATTAAGATCTAAAGCAGATAGTGTTAGCTCGAAAATAAAATATATTGATGTGTGTAGTCTTTATCCTAGTGTGCAATTTCATGACTTTTATCCTGAACAACATCTGAGAAAAATATATAGACCAAGATATTCGATTCGAACCCCCGACCATAGTGGCCGTGCAGACCGTGACTGGAGGCCTCAGTCTCCTCAGTCACCACGGCCGACGAAAACATGGTTCAGATGAGATATAATTTCAAGCATTATTACATGGAAAACAATGAAGCTATAAATATTTTCATACCAGCATTCACTACATCAAATGCAAGGCTTAGATTGTATGATATGTTTGATAAACTAGGAGAATCTGTTGCATATTTTGATACTGATTCTGTCGTATATATTGGTAATGGCAAAAATACTGTGGAAAGAGGTTGTTTGTTAGGTGAATGGACTAATGAATTAGGAAATAATTGGATTACAATTTGGGCTTCGACAGGCCCAAAAAGTTATTATTATGAGAAAAATTATGGTAAAACAGAGATTAAGGTGAAAGGAGCCACATTAAATTACTAGAATATTCAAAAGTTGAATGGCGAAACTATGATCAGATTAATTGATAATGAAGTGAAAGGAAAGATACAGTTAGAATACAATCAGATAACTAGAGATGTTGATACTAAAAATCTAGTCAACAAACAGGTTAAGAAAGAATTTTTATTTCAGTATGACAAAAGAGTTGTTCTACAAAATTATGCTACAGTGCCCTATGGTTATTGATCATACCAATTACAATCATATTTTTATATAATTAGAATAGTTTTTTCTATTGTATTCTGAAGGTTCTAATTTCTGTTTATAGAGTGGTAAAATTTCAAAAATTATGAATAGGATTCAATGCAATTTTGTAACTTTTTTGGTATGTCACATGTAGGTAAATTGTGCTTTGCTATTTGTTTTACAGTCATTAAAAAAAGATTGTCTGAGTTTTCTATTTCTTCCCATATTTCTGTGTCACTTATTTGTCTACTTTTTCAAATGTTCTATAATAAATGATAGATTAAATACTCAAAGCAGATGTTACATTCAACTTTTCTCTCTCATGGTTTATTGACAAAAATGTCAAATTTAAACACATCTCAAACATTAATCATATTTATAAGATTAAAATTTTATAAACTTATCCAAATGTATTCTGTATAAATGGAAGCTCTACTGAAGAAGCTCAATAATGCAAACAATTCTAATTTGTTTAAAAAATTTAGTGAGCTTGAGGTAAATGAGTTGTATTACATTAGTGATTGCGAATGTTCAAAAACTATATATGGAGATAAAATATCTCTCGAGCTCAATAATAAATTTAAAATTACTTTGCCAGAAAGGTTCAATAAAATAATAATTAACTGGGACGTACCATTTTTATAGATGGTGACTTTAAACTAAAATACAAAGGTATGAAGAGAACTGAAAATAATGATAACGAATTTCATGATCTAGAGTTCGTTGTGTAGCTTTAATGCTGGTGTTGAAGATGTAACTACACTTCCAAAAGAAGGTAAAATTGTTGTAGAATCAATGGAAATTCGTGTTGCTGTTGTTAAATTTGAACTAGAATATTCGATTGAATTAGAACAAGATAGACTTAAAAATCCGAAAATTCCCATATCTTTCTTTGAGCCACAAACTGTAGAGATTGCTGGATTGGATGAAAAGAGAAATTTTGAGTTAGATATTACAAATTTCTATAACTCTGCAGAATTTGATGTGTCTTATTTCATATTCGTTGTTTTCCAGACAAAAAGAAAAAATAATCAGTAGTTTGACTCTCGCTCATTCGATGATGTTAAACTACAGAATATCTATATTAAAAACGGAAGAAACGAGATTTTTTCCGTAAGAAATGTGGAATCTAGATCCGCCAAATAATTATCTAAAAGCTTATGATGATTTCCTATATTTTAAGAGAACTACACAATTGAATGGTGATGTTAATATGAGTCCATTCTCCTTTATTGAAAACTGTTATCAATATGTCTAGAAGAATGAATGTGTTAGCTACATAGAAAACTACAATGAAGCTGTGCGCAACTTTTAATGAAAAAATTCCGGAAGATATACTTATGTATATAGTAATGTATGGTAAAAAGAATTTGACATATGATTCACAGCACAGAATTTTGGTTGCAAAGTTTTGTTTGTTTGTTTTTATTTGTTTGTGTTGGTTTGCATCCGTTTATAAGTAAGTACGTGGCTAGTGTGTTCAACCTAGCTGTTTATAAAAAAGTGCAATATGTCATTAAATAATCTGCTACTGCACTCAAATGACCCAGTTACTACTGACAAGTGTGTCGAGCAATTATTCTTAATGGTGTGGTTGCCTTCAATACTCATATTGGGATTTGTCGGAATAGATAGACATTTTAATGGAGTCATCAATGATTGCACGGTAATGTACGGTTGTCCATTATATCCACGTGTTTTTTTTGAGATTCGAACGGCAGAGAAATAACGACAGTGATTAAAAAAATTCTAGCAACCACAAAATTATCAAATGCAGCACGTAGATGCAGATAAATATGTCAAGGGAGGGGTAGTAGGAGGGCGGGATCTAGGAGTGAATAGGAGTGCAGAACTGGAAAATAAAAGAGTGGAATCCTTGCAAAGTGCTCCTTACTTAGACATATATCACAGTTAGTTTTATGGCCGAGAGAAAAGGAACGAATGTTTTACAGAACGAAGGATGGATTATCGGAGATATAAAAGAACACTGCTTCATAGAAGACCTATGGACATTAAAGAAAGCAGACATTAAAAAGACAGTACTGTTTTAACAGAAACCACATTTTTTTACAACGTTTTGAGGGAATAGACCAGAAGGGCAACTGAGAGAGAGAGAGAGAGAGAGAGAGAGAGAGAGAGAGAGAGAGAGAGAGAGAGAGAGAGAATGGAGGAGAAATTAACAACGAATAAATGCAAGACCAAATCGTTTGTAACTGCATACTTTGTGAAGGTCGGAGCATGGCCCCCACAAGGGTGGACCCATGGGTCCAGGGCCCGGTGTTGAAGGGGGCCCGAGCCCAGCCCTAAATGATTCAATTTTTTGGTTACTCAAATTAAAAACAAACTAGAAAAAACAGTTTGAATATTTTGCATCCAACGAAATTTTAGAAGATACTAGGCAATTGTAGTAGATATTTATGATAAACCGCTTATCTTAATCGATTATTTTGATTGTTGCTCTTAGTTGTTGCTCTTGGTATTGTATGTGTGTATTAACTAAGGTGACCAAACATACCGATTTTTTCGGGACAGTAACGATTTTTCTGTGTCTGTCACTGATTTTTTCAAAGGTAATTCGGTACCTGTTTGTACTGGATTTAACAATTATGTTCCGATTTAGAAATTCATCTCACCAGTATAGGTCTATTTTATTATTAGTTTTCATTATGACGGGAAACTGTTAGACAAAAGGTTCGTTAGAGTTAAGGTACTTATCACAAACTGTCGAAACCATTACAAACTATTGCGACTGATGTGCACAAACTATACCAGTGAGAAAATCAATGAATAGACTGCTGACGCCACTTTTCCAGGTCAAAGATTGATTGATATTATTTCTCATTTCAGACAGAATCATGTGCCATTCTCAAATGTGCTTAAGCTAGTGCAGTTTCTCTTACTGTAAGGATACTTTCCCCACATGAAAAATATATGGTCGACTGATAAAAAACAGCATGCTGTACAATCTGTGAAATCAATATTAGTAACTACAGTAAATTAATAGAATTGTGTAGAATTTTGTATACAATTTTTTCACATGTTGTTGAGAAATACAGACTTGCTGAACAAAATTCACTCCACTGTTAAATACAGTTGTTCTGATCGCATTCCTTTATAATATTATAAAGTACTAATAAAGTGTAAATTAATGTACTTTTTGTACCGACTTAAACTGGTATTTTGTGATTATTACTTTCACTAAAATCTTCTTCTAATATAATGAAAGAATATATACAAATTACAAAATTTGTAATGTGTCCCGAATTTGAATCTAGAAAATATTGTCACCTTCGTATTAACACAGTATGCAAGTGTTCTCCTTATGGAGTACACCCACTGAACAGTGACAGTGCTTATTCAGCTGAACTGAATTATGATGTGATTATTTTTTAGAAATGTTGAGAGTTTTTATTCTTTCTTCTCTATTAGAGCTGGTCATTGGGAATTGTTGAAACAACTTGTCCCTTTGTCTAAGTCTTGTTGCAATCAAAGGCTACAAATACTCTGCTAAATTCTGAAGTGACATCCTTCGATCTTCAAAGTTTTAGACGTGTTCCTGCTGTATTAACCCCATCAGAAAAAAAATATTGATTTGAATCTCAAGAAGTACTTGACAGCTTTTAAAGGCCTCTTGATATCATTTTGGCCCAATATTTTGACGTCTATTGATCACAAAAATGATGTTATACAGAACGAAGGAATTTCCCTCACTGCAGCGATGCCGGTGATAAACTTAAAGACATTATGATATCACTTTGAATGAAGAAAAAGTAATTGCTGATGCAGTTGCCATTTCATCAGAGATTATCAATAGGAAACCTAATGCAAATGAGCTACCTTCTCTCCCCCTCCTGGCAATCTCCCCATCAGGAAATAAACCTATATGGTTTCGTGTTCTAAATCTGAACGCTATTTTTAAATTTCATGCCCATACCGCTTTCCATTCCTGACTATACCTCAGGTGGGGTGTACAATGACGACTCTAATATTTTATCCAGAATCCATCATTGTGTTTTACTTCTATCATGCGTCTCTGCATAGCCT
The DNA here is from genome assembly GCA_026315105.1 of Locusta migratoria. Classification (NCBI taxonomy): domain Eukaryota; kingdom Metazoa; phylum Arthropoda; class Insecta; order Orthoptera; family Acrididae; genus Locusta; species Locusta migratoria. Next base: position 72,484,379 of record CM048755.1, on the reverse strand, counting down.
CTATAAGTCGTCGGACGTAACAGCCTGAAGAAGCAACTTACTCCCATGCTTCCAAAACGCAGCCCCAAAGAGCGTCCGGTGTGTTTGGCTAGTTTTGTGCCCAGTTCTCTGTTAACGTGCTGGTGACCTCAGCCCATATATTTTCCACGGGGTTCATGTCAGCCGCCCGAGGTGGCCAGTCCATGACATTGACGCCAATCCTGAAGAGTTGCTGCTGGACGAATGGAGATTTGTGAACAGGAGAATGGTCCTCTTGCATTATGAAGTCCTCTTCTCCATACAGCATTCGCACTGACGGAAGCATCACGTTTTCCAGTGTGGGCGTACTACACACTGTCGAGGATGCCTTCTATCCTATGAAGGATTCCTACTCCTCGTGCAGACATCCAGTCCCAGCTGGAAACGAATATGCGCCCACTTCTTCTCATCGTTGTTACATATTCTCGTCGATGACGAGTCCCTCGAGGCTTGTAAACGACCCTTGGACCGTCGTTACTGGTGGAAAAAACTTTTTCGTCTGTGAAAATAACGTTTTCCCACGACGCCTTGAGATGGAGCTCTGCAAATGCCAGCCCGTATGTAATATTTTCTTTGCTGAATTTTTGTTTCACAGCGGACCATCTTGCGTGTAGTCCAGTGTCCCTCAGCCTTCGGCGAATCGTGTCACTGGAGCCGTGGAAGTTCTGTTACCCATCGCAACTGCTTCGCATTCAAGAACGGATTTTGTCTGCTCGTAGACACTGGTGATCCTCCTGCTGCGAGCTTACTCTCTTTCTGCCTGAGCCAGAAGCTCTCTCGGTGGTTCCTCTGTCAAGGTAGTTCCTCCACCATCTCGCTGGAGTGGTGTATGACACGCCAGACCTTCTACCAGGCTCTCTGACGGAGCAACCTCCCTCTTCAAAGAGCGACGACTCTGTCTTGAGTTGTCCTCTCCCAATAAGCGATTGCCACAGAATGCCTGACGCCTACTTCCGCTTGTCGCTCTGATATACCAGGAGAGGAATTAAACACGTTTGCGTCAACATGAGCGTCAGAGGCAGAGCCTGGCCCCTCACGGCACCGCCATCGGCCTTGCCTCGCATCGGCGCCACGCTGTTTCTCGCCGGCCAGCCCTTCATCCATCAAGGCCAGCTTCCTCATGCTTCGCGAGCCCCAGCGAATACAGCTCCAGGCTGGAAAGCCACGTTCACCCCTTCAAGAATGTAACAATACTGCTGACCCCCTCATCTCAATGTTATCGTACGATACCGTCTGCCTGGTCCTCTCATCTCAATGTCATCCTACGATACCGTCTGCGTCGGATCCGGAATCGTGTGGTTCAGTAGTGATAAATGTTGCGTGTGAAGGTAAAAAACGAAATAGCCAGCGTAGGAATCAGTGTAGGACAGTGTCTCAGTGAAACTGTGATTAAAACAAGTGGTAGATTTCATTAATTAAGAGATTTATTTATATTCTTTCCAGACAGTTCTATAAACAATAGTTCCGCCATTGTATGTTATTTCAAGACTTAAACAGACGAATTGTAAAATCTTTTGTAAAAAACAAAAAGAAATGAAAATTGATAGCATTGTATATATGTTAGGCTCATAAACAAGTTGTGTTGACCAGCTAATTGTGTTATTTCGACTATTACATTAATTATCAATATTGAATTGTATATATTGACTGAAAAGAGATTTTGAGTATATTTTGTGAATGGCCAGAATATTTGATAGTTCAGTATATGTTAGGAACATGTATGATGTACTCATTAACAAATTAATTGATATTTAATATCGCAATTTGTTGTTAACAGAAAGATCGGAAATTTCATCTTAAAAATACATGTGCCATCAAAAATTATTGTATGCATAGTTTTCATTTTATATTGTGTTTGTTTTTGTGTACATGAAATGTTTTTCTGTTATGTTTGGTAATTGTAAATCAGTATATTCTATTGTTATAAACAATGCATAATGTAATGCCATTATTGTGAATGTTATATATTTGCCTCACCGCCTTGCGTGGGGGGTTCGAGTTTGAGTCGTTTGTCAAGTGCTCTGGAATCCATGTCACTCTGTGTATTGAGAATGGAAGTACTACCAGCTATGGTCTGATGTATTGAATTTGTATTGTTTTGTTGGAGAAGTTTGAGTCAGATTAAAGAAGAAGTGAAAATTGTACCTATCGACTATTTATTTCTACCACGATGCCCCAGGAGAATAATGTTGCAGCGAGCAGAACCCCCATACACCGGAATATTAAAAAGCTGAGTATCGGTAGAATGAAACTGTAATTAGTCAAAAATATAGTAAAACATCTGAAGAATCAAGAGTCACATCTAATCTACCCAAATCTGTAGTTCAAACTATAACAACTAGAGCTGTTTCTCTACAACCTGAGTGGTCACATAATCCTGTGACGTTTCATTCAAATATTAACCGAAATTGAAAAATATGATAATGAATGTAGCTACCACATAATATTTCACCTAACTAACAATGATACGATGCAGGAAACTATTCTCTCCTGTAAGCACTCTGCGATCTAGAGTTAAGAAACTGTGCATTGAACCTAGATAACTAAGCGAATTGTAAGACAAAAAAATTTCGTGGCAGCATCACAAACTGTATATATGTAGTATATCACTGTGCACTTATAAAGTGTCTCTGGAACAATAAGTGCTGCAGGACGGAAATTACACGATTGTTCTGTTAGTCACAGTTAAGTGTTTCGTAAAGGGTTTATAGAGTTGCTTCAATTTCTCGCCTGTTCCGCGCTTATATGAGGCTCGAAAGAAAGAAGTTCCAAAAAGCGTATGTGCGAGTTATAATTATTCTTATGTTATCCTTACAGTTGTAATTACATACTCTGTAATGCAGTGAGAAAAGAGCTCTTTGAATTCGAAGGAGAAGGTTGCTGATTGAAATCTCACGGAAAAATCGTGCACCAGTGAAAAATGTATTTGTTTTAATATTGCGTACGCACCTCATCCCCCTTCCCTCCCCTCCACCTCCAACTTGAAGAAAAAAAAATGGAAAACATCCGAGACCTTCTTTCCCCTAAATCACTATACTACACAATCTGATACATTTTTTCAACTTTTTCGACGTACTGCCTCTATCCCGTTAGGTAATAATTGCACACTGCTCAGCGCTACTACAGAATAGGTGGAATAATTGTAGAGCTGGAAGTCTCTTTAGGAGACGTTTAAATCTTCTAATGGTTGTGTCATTAACAGACCGTTTGAAACTTCCTGGCAGATTAAAATTGTGTGCCGGAACCGGGATTCAAACCCGGGACTTTGACTTTCACGGGCAAGCGCTATACCGACTGAGCTATCCCGGCACGCTTCTCGGTCCGTCCTCGCTCTGTGAAGCTTGCGGACCGTGCAGCGTGCTAGGATAAATCAGCCTGTAGAGCGCTTGCCCGCGATAGGCAAAGGTCCCAGGTTCGAATCCCGGTTCCGGCACACAATTTTAATCTGCCAGGAAGTTTCATATCAACGCACACTCCGCTGCAGAGTGAAAGTTCATTGTGGAAACAAACCGATTGTTTTACGTTCACCAAAACACGTGTTATTCCCAGTTAACGTTGTTTTTAATTTCACCCCTAGGAATTTCGTTGTATGTTTAGCCTACAAATTTGTTTTGCTTATCTATATCTAGAATGCTGGCGAAACTCTTTTAGTAATCAAGTTCAGAGCCAAATACGTATAGATGTTTAAGGTCTATTGTCACAATTTGCGTCGTGAAGATACAAATTCAAAATTATTTCGTAATTGCCTTTGCTTTTCTGAGGAAATTACTAGTCGGCAGCATTAACTGCCTCAAATATAAGAGCAGAGTTCTGATTGCTCATTAAATATTTCGAATAGATATTCGAAACAGGAGAAGTCTGGAAGCATTACACTCATCACGTCCAGTTCACTTGGTGACTCCTCGTCAGTTACTGCAACTATTACCTTGCAGACAGGACATCACGATCCCAATCGCACAACTGTGACTGCACTCCTTGTGAAAGCGATATGTTTCGAAGCTGATTATGACTGAAAATACCAAAAATCGTTTTTGAACTCTGTAAATACGGAGTTAGTTTGAGAGAACTCAGTACTTCGTGCAAATATAGTACCGCCAAAGTGTCACAAGAGTAAAGATTTGGAAATCCAAGCTGGTTTGATGTTAATACTCGATATACTTCTAGATATTTCATAGCGCTGGAAAAAGTATTTGTTCAAACGTCCTGCTACATGCCGATATCAATACTATGGATATGTAACTCAGTGGATAAATTTTATTTTCTTTCTTATGTATTTGTGCAAAATCAAATGTTTGTTAAGCTTATGGGACTTAACTACGGGGTCATCAGTCCCTAAACTTACAAACTACTTATCAACTACTTTATACTAACGACGGCACAAATATCCATGCCCGAGGGGGGATTCGAAACCCCGACCGTAGTGGCCGTGCAGACCGTGACTGGAACGCCTCAGTCCCCTCGACCACCGCGGCCGGCTATTTGTGCAACATTACATTCGTCTCCCTCACTATAAATACTTCAATCCTCGACATCACGTCGTGGGAGAAGTAATTCGCTAGTTCATACGTAGTTTGTAAGTTTAGGGACTGATGACCCCGTAGTTAAGTCCCATAAGTTCTACAAACATTTGAACATTTTTGATTCATTCAAATTCAAATTCAAATGTTTGTAATTCTTATGGGACCAAACTACGTTGGTCATCAGTCCCTAGAGTTACAAACTACTTGAATTAAGTTAAGGACAAAACACACATCCATACCCGAGGGAGGATTCGAACCCCCGACGCGGGAGGTCGCGTGATCCGCAACGTGGCGCTCCAGACCGCTCGGCTACTCCCGCGCGGCTAGGATTCATTCCCCGCTTTTTCAGTACCCAGTACATTCCAATATTATCACAGTTAATTATAGTAACAGCATCACGAACTCCTAGTTTCATTGTATTTATGCCTACAAATATAGTTTTCCACTCCCATGATCCACAGACATTGCCGAGGTGGGGTGGCTTGCGTGCCTCAATGATACAGATAGCCGTACCGTAGGTACAACCACAGCGGAGGGGTATCTGTGGAGAGGCCAGACAAACGTGTGGTTCCTGAAGAGGGGCAGCAGCCTTTTCAGTAGTTACAGGGGCAACAGTCTGGATGATTGACTGAGCTGGCCTTGTAACATCAGCTAATGTGGCTTTGCCACACAGCTACTGCGAACGGCTGAAAGCAAGGGGAAACTACAGCCGTTACCTTTCCCGAGGACATGCAGCTCTACTGTATGAACATATGATGATGGCATCTTCTCGGGTAAAATATTCCGGAGGGGACTACTTAGGAGGATGTGATCATCAGGAAAAACGACACTGGCATTCTAAGGGTCGGAGCGTGGAATGTTAGATCCCTTAATAGAGTAGGAAAATTAGAAAATTTAAAAAGGGAAATGGATAGGTTGAAGTTAGATATAGTGGGGAATAGTGAAGTTCGGTGGCAGGATGAACAGGATTTCAGGTCAGGTGAGTACAGGGTTATAAATACGAAATCAATTGGGGGTATCACAGGAGTAGGATTGATAATGAATAAGAAAATAGGAATGCGGGTAAACTACTATGACCAGCACAGTGATCGCATTATCATTGTCAAGATAGATACGAAGCCAACACCGACAACAGTAGTACAGGTTTATATGCCAACTAGCTCTGCCGATGATGAGGAAATCGAAGAAATATATGAGGAGCTAAAGGAAATTATTCAGACAATTAAGGGAGAGGAAAACTTAATTGTTATGGGAGACTGGAATTCGGTAGTAGGACAAGGAAGGGAACGGAAGATAGTAGGTGAATATGGTCTGGGAAAAAGGAATGAAAGAGGAAGCCGCCTGGTAGAATTTTGCATGGAACATAATTTAGTTATAACAAACACCTGGTTCAAGAATCACAAAAGAAGGTTGTATACGTGGAAGAGACCAGGAGACACCGGGAGATACCAGATAGATTTTATAATGGTAAGACATAGATTTCGGAACCAGGTTTTGAAGTGTAGGACATACCCAGGGGCAGACATAGACTCTGACCATAACTTGTTGGTTATGAAATGTAGGCTGAAACTGAAGAAACTTCAAAAAGGTAGGAAAATAAGGAGATGGGACCTGGATATATTGAAGGAACCTGAGGTTCTTAAGAATTTCAGAGGGAGCTTTAGGCAACAATTGACAGAAACAGGGGAAAATAATACAGTAGAGGAGGAATGGGTAAAATTGAGAGATGAAATAGTGAAAGTAGCAGAGGACAAAATAGGTAGGAAGGTGAGACCTACAAAAATTCCTTGGATATCACAGGAGATACTAAATTTAATCGATGAAAGGAGAAAATATAAAAATGCAGTAAATGAAACAGGCAAAATGGAGTACAGACGACTAAGAAATGAGATTGACAGGAAGTGCAAAATGGCTAAGCAGGAGTGGCTAGAAAGCAAATGCAAGGATGTAGAAGAATGTATAAGTAGGGGAAAAATAGATACAGCCTACAGGAAAATAAAAGAAACATTTGGAGATAAGAAAAACAGCTCGATGAATATCAAGGACACTGATGGAAAACCAGTTCTCAGCAAAGAAGGGAAAGCTGAAAGGTGGAAAGAGTATATAGAAGGGCTCTACAAAGGAAATGAACTTCGAGACAATATTGTAGGAAGGGAAGAGGATGTAGATGAAGATGAAATAGGAGATACTGTACTGAGAGATGAATTTGACATAGCCCTGAAAGACCTAAGTCGAAACAAGGCCCCTGGAGTAGATGATATTCCCTGAGAGCTACTGAAGTCTCTGGGAGAACCAGCCATGACAAAATTGTTTCACCTGGTGTGTAAGATATATGAGACAGGCGCCGTACCCTCAGACTTTAAGAAAAATTTTATAATCCCCATTCCAAAGAAAGCAGGTGCAGACAGGTGTGAAAACTACAGAACCATCAGTTTAATAAGTCATGGTTGCAAAATATTAACACGAATTATATACAGAAGGATGGAAAAAATGGTAGAAGCCGACCTCGGGGAAGATCAGTTTGGGTTCAGGAGAAATGTAGGAACACGGGAGGCAATACTCACTTTACGGCTTATCCTAGAAGATAGATTAAGAAAAGGCAAACCTACATTTCTAGCTTTTGTAGATTTGGAGAAGGCTTTTGACAATGTTGATTGGAATAAACTCTTTCAAGTTCTGAAGCAAGCAGGAGTAAAATATAGGGAGCGTAAGGTTATTTACAACTTGTACAAAAACCAGACAGCGGTTGTGAGAGTTGAAGGGCATGAAAGGGATGCAGTGGTTGGAAAGGGAGTAAGACAGGGTTGTAGTCTTTCTCCATTGTTATTCAATTTGTACATTGAGCAAGCTATAAAGGAAAGCAAGGAGAAATTTGGAGAAGGAATTAAAGTACAGGGGGAAGAATAAAAAACATTTCGTTTTGCCGACGACATAGTAATTATGTCAGATACAGCAAAGGACCTGGAAGAGCAATTGAACGGAATGGACAGTGTGGTGAAAGGTGCATATAAGATTAACATTAACAAGAGCAAAACTAGGGTAATGGAGTGCAGTGTAAGAAAATCAGGTGATGCTGAAGGAATTAGATTTGGAAACGAAGCAATAAAGGAGTTAGATGAGTTTTGTTACTTGGGCAGTAAAATAACAGATGATGGTCGCAGTACAGAGGATATAAAATGCAGAATGGCAATGGGTAGAAAAGCGTTTTTGAAAAAGAGAAATTTGTTAACATCGAATATTGATTTAAGCCTAAGGAAGTCCTTTCTGAAGGCGTTTGTATGGAGTGTTGCCTTGTATGGGAGTGAGACATGGACGATAAACAGTGCGGACAGGAAGAGAATAGAGGCTTTTGAAATATGGTGCTACAGAAGAATGCTGAAGATTAGGTGGGTGGATCGCGTTACTAATGAGGAGGCACTGAACAGAATTGGGGAGAAAAGAAATTTCTGGCATACCTTGACTAAAAGAAGGGATAGACTGGTAGGACACATTCTTAGACATCAAGGAATTGTGAATTTAGCATTAGAGGGAAGTGTGTGGGGTAAAAATCGCAGAGGAAGACCAAGAGATGGATACATTAAGCAGATACAGACAGACTTAGGTTGCCGTTCTTATGTGGAGATGAAGAAGCTTGCTCAGGATAGGGTATTGTGGAGAGCTGCATCAAACCAGTCTCCGGACTGAAGACCACAACAACAACATACAGTTTTAGAAAGGCGGTTCCAAATTATACTGTTGAAACATTCATTTGGGTTCTGTGTCTGCCCATGCAGAGATTTCCTTAGAAGGTCAGGACGAGCAAAGTCTCTGAAAATAGGTTTAATTGCGGTAATAACAGCATCAGGAAGAGAATACTGACGAGAATAAGATTCTGCAGTTGCTTGAGCTTACTGTATTTGTACCACGAATTTTCTCCTGATGAACACAATGCATGAAATGGCTTATCATCAGTAGAGGACTTATGTAAGAATAAAGCCCAAACATCTCTTTTCATTACCTCCAGATTTTCTATATTTCTCCTAACTGCCTGCCCACGTAAACAAGCACTGCAAACGTAAGTATAACAACTACTCGCAATCGCACTTGAACAAAACTAACCGTGTGTTTGAAAGCGTGTTGTTTACAAACAGCAGAAACAAAAGAATACCGACCGTTGCATTCTAAGGATAGCCAACACGCTCGGGAGTAAAAAAAAATCCCTAACTTGCAATGTAGGGGATATAAAGATCTAAAATATATGCAGAAAAGAGGGTGACAGAAAAGTGGGCGTGTCACATAACCACACGTGGTGGGAAAGTGCTCTTTAAATGCTCGAAAAAAAAAAAGTCAGCAAAATTCTTTTCAGAGTACTCAAATAAAACCTTAATCTATCGAAATATGATGAAAACAGAAAATCAATTTTTTTCGACCTGAATCATTGTGTGGTCCCCTTAATTCTTTTAAAAGATCAGTCACCACACATATGTATAGAGAAGAATCTTTCAAGATTCACTAGGTATATTGGTAGTATTCCAATTAAATTGTCTGAAATTCACATTTGGTGTGTCATCTACTTATCAAATATATGACTACAAACAAGGGTAATGAATTTCACGTAGCAACTACAACTATTCTCGTTCCCTTCGTTGCCTCGTTGCCTTCACAAGGGCAATGAGGAGGCGATTCACGCTGCAGCTGTTCGATTCCTACATGAAAATGTCGACACCCTCTAAGGATTAAGAGGCAGTAGCTCCCAATTTCAAACTAGAGCGAGAGTAAATTTTTAACCCCCGTCTGACAGAGCTACAAACTGCTATATCGAATTGAGGAATATTTGTGCCAGATTATACAGCTGTCTAGTAAACACCTCAGCAAAAACAAAAATGTTCAAATGTTTGTCAAGCTTATGGGACTTAACTACGAGGTCATCAGTCCCTAAACTTACAAACTACTTATGAACTACTTACGAACTAGGACGGCACAAATATCCATGCCCGTGGGGGGATTCGAACCCCCGACCGTAGTGGCCGTGCTGACCGTGACTGGAGCGCCTCAGTCACCTCGGCCACCGCGGCCGGCCAGCAAAAACAAATCCAATTTTAAAATGACATTGAAGTTATATGTTCACGGTGCAAATTGCGACAATTCAACCTGAATATAAACATGTGTATAGTTCACCACATGATTACTAGAAAATTTTCGTCAGGCTTTAAGAAATCGATAAGCAAAACAAATTTATGAATTATACATCTAACGAAGTTTCTGGTGGGTAAAATTGGAAACAACGTTTATTGGGAAAAATACATGTTTTGTCAAAGATAAAACAAACGGCCTGTCATTGACACAACCATAGAAGTTTAAAACGTCTCAACCCTACAATTGCTCCGACTCTTCTGCAGTACTGCTGATCAATGTGCGAGGGCGTTGAAAAAGTTGAAAAATATATCAGATTGTGGAGTATAGTGAATTAGCGGAGCCGCGGTGGAGTAGCCGAGCGGTATAAGGCGCCTCGCTGCGGAGCGCGCGGTTGCTCGCCGTCGGAGGTTCGAGTCCTCCCTGGGGCATGCGTGTGCGTGTTTGTCCTTAGGTTAATTTACCTTAGTCTAAGTAGTTTGTAAGCTACGGACTGATGACCACGCAGTTTGGTCCGATAGATTCACAAACATTTGAACATTTGAATTAGTGGAAAGAAGGTCTCTGGTGTTCTCCGTTTTTTCATGGAGGTTGGGGGAGGCGGAGAGAGCAGAAGGATGAGGTGGGGACGCAACATTAAAACATTGTAGCACGCTTCTTCCATGTAATTTCAATCACCAAACTTCTCCTATGAATGCAAAGAGCCTTTGTACTCATTACCGTACGAAGTATGGTGTTACAATTGTAAGAATGCCGCGCAGAGTAACCACGCAGTCTAAGGCGCCATGTCATGGATGGGGCGGCTGCTCGCGATGGAGGTTCGAGTCCTCCCTGGGGCATGGCTGTGTGTGTTGTCCTTACCTTAGTTTAAGTAGTTTGTAAGCTACGGACAGATGACCACGCAGTTTGGTTCGATAGATTTACAAACATTTGAACATTTTTGAACTTGAGCAAAATGAGACCATAGTTAAATAAGCATATAGCAACATGCCATAGAAAATAACCACGGAGCATTTTGAAATATAGTATACTATCACATGCAACGTTACATGATTCTACATACTGCGTATAATTTTTTGTTGTAGTGCTAATGGACCAAACAGCTGGGTTGTCAGTCCCTACCTGTCTTACATGCTATTTTAATTAATTTATGCTAAGGACGACACACACACACACACACACACACACACACACACACGCACGCACACGCACATAACTACCCTTGCCCGAGGAAGGAGTCGAACCTCTGGCGGGAGCGACAGGACGCCTTAGACCGCACGGCGAAGAAATGACTGTTATGTAGACAAATACCGACGAAATATTTTACTTATCATACTTCGTGTTCTGCACTCTATTTTGACAGAAACATTATACTACCACATCTGAAAATCGGTAGTTCGTCGGGCTTGTAATAGCTAAGATATGGTTTGATTCCTTCTGGGGTAACAGTTTTTAACAATCGCAAACATCCTACTCTCCACTTCCAGTAGCTCCAAGTAAAGAATTTAGGACTGTGGCGTGTTTCAAATAAACATTACACATGTCCATTCGCCTCTGACTAGATCAATGTTGGATTGGTTTTCGTTATTTCCTCACAATGCTGAATCCCTCCAGGTCTCTACGAACGTTGCGATCCTAATTACTAGTGGCGGGCCGCGGTGGCAGAGGGGACTGAGGCGCTTCAGTCACGGTCTTCACGGCCACTACGGTCGGGGGTTCGAATCCCCCCTCGGGCATGGATATTTGTGCCGTCCTAGTTCGTAAGTAGTTCATAAGTAGTTTGTAAGTTTAGGGACTGATGACCCCGTAGTTAAGTCCCATAACCTTTACAAACATTTGAATTTTTTTTAATTACTAGTGAACGAGAATGGGATAGTTGTTACCTTGTCGTCTGAGGTCAAAGGTGACGATAGGCGCGGGGTTGGTGTCCGAGAAAGCACAAAGTTATTTATTCAGCTACTTATTGCCGAACATGTGCACATCCCGGTAATGGCGAGGAAACAGTAAATATTTCATCTCTATGCGTATACATATAATGCAATAGCAAATGGTGCCGGGTTTGAGTCCCAGTCGGGAAAGAAGCCTATTGTATCGTCGTTTCAAGTTCAAATACAGCGCTAATTATGAATTTATTCAATTTCTGACGTGTGATCGTGCTTACTTAACGATTCATGTATGTACTGCGTTCAGTTCCACAGTTTTAGGACATTTGACACTTGTGAGTTGCACTGTATTATATACCTTTAGTGGTTACCTCTCAGCAACAATTTGAACTTCATACAATTTCTGGTGCAATGCCAAAGCTAACTATAAGTTTCTGGGTTCGGACATTGGCCTTGTAAAACGATACTAATGGAAACGTCAATGTTTTACATCTCTTTATGCCTAATAGAGTCTCGAACGGAAACGTAAGCTTTTTTTGGTTAAATTGCGTTCAAAATCAGAGCATGAACAAACACTCATCATGTCATTGAATGAGTTTGATAAGATATTCGATTTGCCACTTATTGTAATGGAACTGAATTTACGTTGCTGTCACGTCTCTAATAACTCGTATTCTAATATTTGTTGTATGACAGTACATGTGGACTGACTGCCATAAGGAGCAATGGTCTCAACTGCTTCTGACGGTACTCATTATGTATAGTCGAAAGACTGTATTTCACAGGGGTTTGGTGGTTAGAGGACCTGCAACTCAGCTACATTATGTTGGTTGCATTCAGCAGTTATCCACTTTTTTTGCTGTTAAGTGTACATTCAAAACTCTCTTACTTTTCTTTTTGTCTGTCATTAAGTAATGTACCGAGTGACTCTTGAGCGAGTTGACGGAGTTTCGTTTTGTGTAAGGATACGGGATCATTTCCAGATACAGGAAGTCTGTTTTGTGTCCCAGCCTCGTCGCCGCTTTTGTGTCTCGTTTCCGCCAGTGGTCCTATGTCGGTGGCCGAGTAGAAAGAGACCGACACAGGAATAAAGGATGCACGCGTGTACAGGTACGGAGGTGACCAGCCAGTGGGATAGCAGAAACTAGAAACACTAGAGTAAATTAGAACGAGATATATATTTCATAGAGACTTGGTAATACTTAACTTTTACATAGTTCTTGACTGCAGAATGCTAATACATAGATTAGATAGAGGCCCGCCTACTGACGATTCCTAGTGCCTATCTGTTTCCCGAGTGTTAACTAGTTCCTCTCTCAGTCCCAAGTGAACGATACAGTCCAGTGGTGGCCACAAGCGGAGTTGTAGCAGAGGGCGCTCGTGGCTGACGTAAGAACGCCGCGCCGTGTGTGCATGGCGGCGCGCGGCGTAAGTTCGTGGCGCGCACTTCATACTTGTGCGACACCACAGTCTGCACGAGTAATATAATTCGCGGATGTCCTAGTGATGGTTGCCAACTTTTGTCCAGTAACGTTCCATACATATTTGGCATTTTCGCTTATAAAGCGAAGTTCATCGTTGTCAATTAAGTTACGTATCGTACACAAATGGGAGTCCAACATGTGTATGGCGTGAAGTTTGGAGTTAGTCGGAACTTTTAGGTTGACGGCACGCTACGAGGACACTTTCACAATCGTTGGAAGATCACGGCAATGTATATTTTTCCAAATTACTGGCTATATGTGGTTTGGATATTTTTGTTCGACGGTGTTCCGATTCTTGTGTTCCGTCAGTTTCTTACAAACTGTCTTCGCCGTCATAAGTTACTTATCTGGAGTCTGCGCTGCACGTAGCTTAACTCGATGAGAATGGTTTTCAGATGGAGCCGTGCATTCGGAATAAGTTGGAGACTGATGGGTGGCTGTAGGCTACCCGGTGCTATTTCATTCAACAACTGTTCTGTGCTGTCTTCCACTGTTTGTATGTGTGACACACGCATAACGCTCTAGACTTTGTTTTGCACGTCCTTTAATCCTCCATCTCCTGAGGCTGGAGTTAGTGTGCCATACTTAAACTTTTAAACTTGGAGGTGTATTCACTAGTAACAAAGAGGCCTAAAGCTGACATGATACGCTTTATTGTTTCTTGCGGCATTGGTTATACTTAATCCACAGGACTATGGAGGCGGAGTACAGTCATAATGCCACAGCGACTACAGTACATGAACCTCCCGAATTTGTGAGAGAGCATTCCAATAACAGAACTCTTCTGCAGATTCCAAGTACCACATCTGACTCGTGGGCAGACAATATCGGGGATGGACCAAAGCACTCACAGTAGGCCTGCTGAGGGCGGGACCGCTCATCTGCCACAGTGGCTGAAGCTGCGTCGCCTGCTTCTACGAGGCTGTCCCTACCTCCAGCTAACGATATACTGAACGACTCCCTGGAGGAAGCCGACCACCAGACTTACCAAAATGTTCAAATGTTTCTAAATCTATTGTACCAAACTGCTACGGTCTTCAGTTCCTAGACTCACAAACTACTTAAACTAACTCACATAAAGAACAACACACACGTGCCTGAGAGAGGACTCGATCCTCGGCGGGAGCGACTGCCAGACCGTAGCATGATGCCTTAGATCACCCCCGCATGGATCTGACTTACCCCCTAGCAACAATAAATAACGATTTAAGTCTACATCTACGCATTTACTCTGCAAATCACAGTTAAGTGCCTGGTTTGGCAGAGGGTTCATCGAACCGCATCCATAAAATTTATCTATCGTTACATACTCTAACAGCGCGCAGGAGAAAGTAAAACTTTTTTTTTTAATTTACGATCTGATTTCTCTTATTTTATTACAGTGATTATGTCTGCCGATATAGGTGGATGATAACAAAATATGATCGCGTTCTTAAGAGAAAGTTTGTAATACAAATTTCCCAAAAAGATCTCGATGCAACTAGTACTTCCTTTCTTTTAATGATGATTTCCGCCGCAACTCGTGCATCATTTCCGTGACACTCTCTCCTCTGTATCGCGACTGTACAAAACGAGCTGCTCCTTTTTTGAACTTTTTCTATGTGCTCCGTTACTCCTACCAGATGAGGATCCCACAGTGAGTAACAATACTGCAAAATAGAACTTACAAGTGTAGTGTAGACAGTTTCTTTAGTAGAACTGTTGCATTCTCAAAATGTTCTGCCAATAAAATGCAACCTTATTCCCACCTTCCCCATGGTACTTTCCATGTTTTTTTTTTTTTTTTTTTTTCAAATTTAAGTTGTTCGTAATTGTAATTCTTAGGTATTTAGTTGAATGTACATGAAGTGTAATGGATGTCTATCAGTGGTTATTTGGTTAACTTCACACTTTTCATTATTTATAATTAATTACCAATTTTCGCACCATGTAGATATCTCATCTAAATCATTTCGCAGTTGCCTTTGCTCTTATTGTGAGTTTATTAACCGATAAACGACAGCTTCATACGCAAACAGATTTGGTCAGATTGTCTTCTAAATAGTTTATAAATACCAGGAACAATTGTGCCTTACAAAACTTCCCTGGGGAACGCCAGATACCACTTCTATATTACCCGATGATTTTCCGTCAGTCATCACGAACTGTGTCCTTTCTGACAGGAAATCACGAAATCAATCGCACAACTGTGACGACATTTCATAAGTACGCAATTTCATTAGAAGTTGCATCGAAAAAATAGATGCACGCCATAAATTAGTCATGTTACAGGATATGCTAAATGGAGCATACATTGATATTGTCCTCCTTCGACAGGGCTTGTCGATTATTACACAAGCCTCTACCGCTGCACGACTTGTGTGTCACATGCGTCTGCCACTGGCAGTGGAGTGGTGAGCCTCCTCCGTGAAGGTATACATGACGAACACTAACAATATCTCCCTGTTGCTGGTACTATCCAAGGATTCAGACTCATCAACATGTATGTACTGTCAGGATCGGATCAGCATCGAGAAAGTTCCACCTTCTTCTTTGTGGGACAGTAGGAAGCCTTGATAATGGGAGGGGATTTCACCTCCACCCATGCGCCTAAGTATCAACTGCTGCGTCACTCACTGCTCGAAGTAATTTATAACAGTAGGAGCAGTATGAATATAATAATGTTACATGTATCTCTCAAATAGGGCGTTTCAGGGCTTTCAAATCATTTGAATTTAATTTTTTTCTAAGGAAACACGAAATTAATGACGAAAAAAAAAGTGTGTTAAGAGCTGACGTAAATATCCATTTAAGACTGTTTCCAGAAAACAGTGAAATAAGTTCCAGAATGACATTTTCACTCTTCAGGATAGAGTGCGCTAATATGTAACTTCCTGGCAGATTAAAACTGTGTACCGGAACCGGGAATCCTTTCTTCCAGGAGTGCTAGTCCTGCAAGGTTCGAAGGAGAACTTCTATGAAGTTTGGAAAATAGGAGGCGATCTACTGGCGGGAAGTAAAGCTGTGAGGACCGACCATGAAGCGTGCAGGGATAGCTCAATCGGTAGAGCGCTTGCCTGTGAAACGGAAAGATCCAAGTGTTCGAATACCGGTTCTGGCATACATTTTTATACGCCAGGAAGTTTCAGTAAAATATGCTATTGTCAGCAACCTTCAGTTGTTAGGCGTGTGGGGAGAAGTTCATTGCGATAGGCATGCCTTCACATATTACATTAGTCATTCATTTAGCCGCATCGCTTGTATGTACATCTCATCCTCTGCTGTCAGGCCGACGAGAGCCGCCTACGTATGGCCAATTGCGTTTATGTTGTATCGTGTCATTACCCAGAGATGTCTTAGGGTATTGCACAGCCATAGTTCAGGGAAGTTGAATGTAGTCCATCACCATTTTTCGGAATGTTGGCGTCTCATAGACGAGGCATGGGACCCCTGCATTTGCCGGTATGGCCACTAATAGTCTGCCATTTCGTGATGGTTACTCTTCGTTAATTCTGGCATTCCAAAGACACTGCTAAGTTATGGTAAAGTAGTAGCGATTTCGAGGGGACATACAAAGGATTTAAGTACAGCATTTTAAAGCAATGTACCACAATGTCGCAGTCCCTTACACGGCAGACGATGGTGAGCCACGCCAAGGCCCAGATCACTACTCACACGACACCACCTTGAGGGGCGATCGTCAGGACTCGCACGTGAGACAGAGTGCCTCAGGAGGGACCGTCCATGTATCATATCATTGCAGAACGACAAAGATGGTGAAGGGTCTTGATCCACGTTGTCATGACAGACGATGGGGAGATGCTTCGATACTCTGCACGATATGCGCAGCATCGGCATGCCTGAAGTTATAGTCTGGTCAATGAAGACCGAAAAAGTCACAGTATTTGCATTTGACGTTATTCGTGATTAGATTACTCAGGATGTTTAAATTCACCAAAACACACACATCATAACTGTCAGAACTATTAATATCACGTAATTAAATTTTTCTCTTCAATGCACTCAGTAAGGATGAAATCTGTGGAATGTTGGTGGGCTCGGAGTGATTAGTCTTCAGTTCTGGTGAAATAGATGAACGTTGCGCAGTGTATCTGTTGTCAGAACTACGTTGCTTACTATTGAATAAGCGTTTTCTAGGCATACTGCACAATATAAGCAAGAAAACACACAGAGTATATTACACAGCACAACCGAACTGCAGTTACTATGCAACTTTTTAGCAACACACACATAAACACAACAGAGCAAAGATATTGACTGCATAAACAATTGAAAGCTCTTTCTGTGGTACCAACCCTACACAATGCTCTGCTACCACCAACATGGAAATTTGGACAAACAGAAATGGAAAAGTTAGTCTGAAGGGCACATGGTTACTGTGCAAGCTCTTATTGCAATCAACATTGCAGGCTGTAAAATTATTCAAATGTGTATGTATTATACATCATTCAATTCCCTATAACAAAGCATCAAAATTGAAAATTCGTATTTTTGACCTATTTTCATGTGTTTACCCCCTTAAGGGAGGACGTTGATGGAATTGACCAAAATGTCAATTTTAGATTTATTTTTTATTTGTTAGTACAACTCATGGACAATAAGTTCCCAAAGTTTCAGTGTTGAAAAAGGCATCTGAAGTGCTTGAAAATTAATTAAAAGTGTGACACGGGCCTCTCTGCCACGCCCACATTTTTAAGCAGCACTTCAACACCAGCTCAGTGAACAATGATTCTGTGTAATACTTTCAACCAAACATGTGCAGAATACATCTAGAAGGCCGTGATATATACTCTTTGGTTTTATAGATCATCTTTGAGTCTGTTCCTGATCTTATAAACAATAACAAACTAGCTGCATTGTTTATGATGAGGCAATTCTTTTTATGCCTTGTGATACTGACGGAGATTTATACAAGTGTTCGATTGTTTCTTCATTCAGTTATGCCACGATCATTAAGAGTGTATAAAAAACTGGATAAACTGTGTTTGAATAAGTTTGTGAATAGAAGACGTGAGAAACAATGACAAACCAGCAATGAGGCTATGTCCAAAGTAAGAACATCTGCTGAAAATGTGAACTCGTCTCCCAGCAGATCCAAGCAAAATATTAGTGAAGCGAATGATGAATGATGCATACTACAGTGATGAATCTCAGTACACTAGATTTAGATTAATTGACCTTGAATTATTGACTGCAGCAACGAAATTTTCTTGTGTTTGTAAGACGTGTTGTAGTGATAACATTCAGATTATAGATCATATGGAAACGATGCCTTAAAACCACATTTGCATCTGCTACAGCTGTCAGAATTGTAACGTATGATGCAGTTCTTGTATTTAATGATGGGAACGTCTGGAGAATGAAGGCATTACAAAGAATGGACTTCAAGATAAGAAATTTTACTCAAGACTTCCTGAGAAAATTAGATTTACAGCGCGTCTCTGCAGCTGATAAGTCAGTTGAAGACCTGGTAAAGGAAAGAAGTCAGACAACAAGAAACCAGAAGAGAAGCCTTAAAGGGAAAGATGACTCAGAGTACACATGTGGAGTCTTCTGAAGAAGTGACAGAAGGAAAAAAGTCAGGTTGAACTTTAAATTTCGTTTCCTGAAAAGTTTGTTTTTTAAAGTTTATGTACCTTTTCCTCAGATTCTATGAATGCTAGAATTATGAAATTTTGTACACATATTTCTGTAACCCTAATAAATGTTGTCTCAAAAGCAAATTTTCAAATTCTGATTGCAAGCTCAGATATGGGCCAAAGTCCTTGAAATTTTGCATGAATTTAAATTTGTACTTGTGGAGTTATAATTTAAAAGTTATATAATTCTCCTATTTGACCTATTCCAAAAACTCTTGAGAGAAGCTTCCAACATATAAAGATAGGAAACAGAGACATTTTTGTAGAAATCTCTTGAATACTTTCTGAGAAACAGAAACAAACATTACTTTTTGAAAATAAAACTTCAAATTTCATTAAAAACAAATAGAATATCTATAACCAAAGGATTTTATATGTAAATGTGCTAAAAAATTTCATTGCTGTATCTCCAAAACTGTGGAATTGGTGAATTTTTTAAATAGTGTGAGTTTTTCATCGAGACGTCTGTGAACAATGGCTGAGAAGTGTTTAGTGTGTAAATGTGATGTTGTCAGTAACATTTGTAACACTGGGGAAAAGGAAATAAATGTTCAAATGTTTTTAAATCTATTAGACCAAACTGGGTGGTCATCAGTTCGTAGCTTACAAACTACTTAAACTAAGGTAAACTAACTTAAGGACAAACACACACACCCATGCCCCAGAGAGGACTTGAACCTCCTATGGCGAGCAACCGCACGCTCCACAGCGAGGCGCCTTAGACTGCTCTGCTACTCCACTGTGGCAGGGGAAAAGGAACTAGTGGATTCGTTCATGCTAGTAATTTAAGAAAAGATGGTGAAGCTCAAAATTTTCTCTACAATAGGCACAGTGTTGTTTGTACTTCTTGCAGGAAAGAATACATAAGAGCACATTCAATTAAAAATTTTTGAGTGTCACTCAGTCAGAACAACAGCCTTCAACTTCTCGTGATTCACCACTTTTCCATTCAGCTGAAGTGAATTGTGATTGTAAATTTGTTTGTCTTGTGTGGAAACTATAGATGAAGTGTTTTATAACAAACGAAATGAAAAGCCCATTGATTTGCGGCAGAGAGTTAACAACGTTTGTTTCTTCAGCTACAATAAATCAACTACGATCTGTGCACAGAAGGGGAAAGATGAGCGAGAAAACACCATCCTAAGACGTATCCATACCGTGATGGATCTACATGCTGCAGAAACTGTATATCATGAGGACTGCAATAAAAATTCTTTATAACCTCTGGACCTATATCAAGAAAAAGAGGCGCCCGGAAGATGAAAATATTTCTGCAGCAATGGAGGGGATATTTAATTACATCGAAGTAAATGATGACTGCCAGTTCTCCGTGGACGAGTTGTTGGATTAAGTCTCTGGAAGTGATCGCAGAGGTCTCTCAGCTTACTTTTTACATGTTCCTCCAGACTGTGTCATAAGACTGGTTGATGATGGAACACAGCGATACAGACAGAACTGCTCATAAGAAACTCTAGAGGGTTTTCTATCTATCAGAATTTGCCACGATCTTAAGTCTACTGTGGTGCGGATCCTTTGTGTCTTCCAATAAGGAATGATCGTAAGCATACATAAACAATGAGACTGAGGGCAGCATGCCTAGAATGCTAGTATGCTAGCATAACATCCACAAAAAAACTCTGTCAAAATTCCAATATGATTGCTCTTGCAAATGCAGGTCAAATGCTTGTGGTTTTGATTTCCCTCAATTTAAACCAGGCTTTTGACAGGATCCATCATGTGGCTTTGATGATGGTACTACAACAGAGACTAAATTGGGGGGGGGGGGGGAGTGCAGGAAGGGCCAGCTGTTTTGGATGCCGAGTTTAGGAAGACGACAAAATGGACAGAAGAATGAGGATAATTATTACGATATTTGGATAGATAAACAAATGAGCTGACCCAACCTTAATGTCAGCTGTAACTAAATTACTAATTATTAAAACGTTTGATTAAATTACTACTAGATTTTTTTTCAAATTTTAGATGTATGATACCTATGCTGCATCTATGCTACTTAGATTACAAACACTTACTGAGGTTCTTGTCATCCATCATACCTGAACAATTAAATTTGGTTATACAGTAATATTGTGACACCCTCACCAAAATGACAGGAACATGAACACTGATTTATTATTATTATTATTTTACTTTTTGCATGTAGGCCTACTATTGATTCTTGTAAGTGAAATCGGTCTGGACATCTTTCAAATGTTTAAATGTTTGTAAACTTATGGCACCAAACCACTGTGGTCATCAGTCCCTAGACTTACAAAGTACTCGAACTAACTTATGCTGAAGATAACAAACATGCCTGAGTCCAAGGAAGGAGTTGAACCTCCGACAGTGAGCTGCTCCACATTCTGGAGCAAGGTGCCTTAGAGTGCTCGGCCATTCTACCATGGTGGACATCTTTCAGTTAGGGTTCTGTACGATAAAAATGAGCCCTTATAAGATCAATTTGTTGTTCATATATCAGTATGGTCCACAGTTATGGCCACTTTTCATCAGGAACCAGGTAGAGGAAGAAAGTTTATGTTAATGTCACATGCTTAGTCTGCGATCCCTTGGCGATGTACAGCCACAAATGACTTTTTTTATACATGCAAATTCACTCATAGAAGCCTTTAGGGTACTTCCAGTTGACGTAGAAGCATTAAATTTGAAAAAAAAAAAACAACCCAAGGTTTTACAGTGTACATATGGGTGGTAGTTATGGTCTTTAAACATGCACCACAACCACCTACTTCAAGTGTCATTCTTACTAACTTTTTTTTATATCAAAATATACTTTACCTTCTTTAATAACACAGCCAGCCATGTGACTATTATAATAAAGAGCACACAATTCTAATTTTTCAATAACGATTGCTATTTATCTGAAATATTTTTTGTTGTATAAGGTTATTTAATTTTATTTTTTATAATACAATTTTTATGATAAAACGTCTTCACAATGGTAATGAAGTATGTTCTTCAAGTCATGATCCAACACATTCTTTATGAAATACATGATTACAATTAGTTTTTACAAAATGATAACCTTGATCAGTTAAACATAAAGAGCATTCTTCTTCCGTAGTAGAAATTATATTATAACCATTTTTTATTTTTTGAATAAATGATTCAGATAGATTTGATATTTTAAGATTAAATTCCAATCCACTTCCTCTTGAAATTCTATAATAAAATCCTCAGACAATTTTTGTGACCATGAAACTGTATTCCAGTATAATTTGTCTTGAAATTGTCTAATGAAATCTTCAGACAATTTTCAGTTAAATGATGTCATTAACCAATCAAGTGAGTGAAAGGTCTTATTTTTAAAATATTCAGCAATTTCAATTCCATATGTTGAATACAATTCAATTATTTATTTTCGACTTAAATTTCTACATATTAGATGGATTTGATCATCATTGATATTCTTAATTACATCAATTAGTTGTTATTCTTTCATGTTAGAATAAACTTTTATTTTTAGTTGTTTTACTATTGATTTTAAATCGTATTGTTTTACACGAAATATTTTTAAGAAAAAATAGGTATAACCGAACCTAGTTGTAAAATATTTTAATTCAATAATTGGAATACACTTTTTCAAATTCTGAAGTTATCAGGGGTAAAAGACAGGGAAAGGAGAGTTATTTACAATCTGTACAAAAGAGAGACTGCAGTTATTAGAGTCAAAGGGCATGAAAGGGAAGCACAGGATGGGAAGGGAGTAAGGCAGGGTTGTAGCCTTTCTCCAATGGTACTAAATTTGAACATTGAGCAAGCTGTGAAGGAAAAATTTGGAACAGAGGTTAAAGTTCAGGGTAAAGAAATAAAAATATTGCATTTTGCTGATGACTTTGTAATTCTGTCAGAGACAGCCAAGGTCCTAAAAGAGCAGTTGAATGGAATGGACAGTGTGTCGAAGAGAGTGTATAAAATGAACATAAGCAAGAGCAAAGGAATTCAGTGTTAGAAAAGCAGGTGATGATGAAGGAATTATATTAGGTAACGAAACAATAAAGGCGATTGATGAGTAGTAAAATAACATACAATGGTCGCAGTACAGATGATATAAAATGTAGAATGCCATTGGGAAGAAAAGCGTTTTTTAAAAAGAGAAATTTGTTAACATTGAATATTAATTCAAGTGTAAGAAAGTATTTTATGAAGTCATTTGTGTGGAATTTTGCCTTGTATGGAAGCGAAAATTGGATGATAAATAGTTCAGACAGAAAGAGGATAGAAGTTTTTGAAATGTTGTGCTACAGAAGAGTGTTGAAGATTAGGTAGGTAGATTGCATAACTAATGAACAGGTACTGAAAAGAATTGGGGAGAAAAGGAATTTTTGGCATACCTCTACTAAAAGTAGGGATTGATTGATAGGATATATTCTTAGACATCGAGGAATCGTAAAATTAGTATTGGAGGAAGTGTGTGGGAAAAAAATCGCAGAGGGAGACCAAGAGATCCATCTAGTAAATTATATTATTTGAAAAATTATTGTATCTACTAAAATACGTTTGTTGTATAAATTTCATATATGATATTTTACATTAATTGTAATAAAATATATCTAGTAAAATATACTAGTTGCATAATTATTACATATAGTAAAACATATTAGCGGAATAATTGTATATATAATAAAATATATTAATTGAATAAAATATATCACAATATGCCAAACCAGTATTATAATTAATACCATGCAATTATAATTTTTCAATAAGAAATGTCATTTATAAAATAAGTCAATTCAGTTTAATAATTACACAATGGACATGAAGTATTTTCTTTAAGCCATATATCAAAACATTCTTTGTGAAATACATGTTCACAATTTTTATAAGTTGAAAATTTCGATTATCTGGATCATTTAAATACATAGGACGTTCCTCATTATTTCTATTATCAGTTATTTTATAAGGATTTTTCATGTGTTGTATGAATGCTTCAAATAGATTTTGATAACATAATATTAAATTCAAATCAAATTTATGCTGAAGTTCTTTTATAAAATTTTCAGACAAATTTTGATGTATTGCTATTTCATTCCAATCAGCTTTATCTTGAAATTCTGTAATAAAATCTTCAGACAAGTTTTTCTGTAATAAAATCTTGAGACAAATTTTCATGTTTTGATATAGCTAACCATCATATTCATCAAATCGGTTATTATTCCTAATGAATCAGCAATTTTATTTCTGTATACCAAATACAATTCAATTAGTTGTTTTGGACTTACATTTCTAGATATTAAACGTATTTGTTCATCTTTAATGTCATTGATATTCTTAATAACAACAATTGGTTGTTTTTTCATTTTTGAATAACCTTTTTTTTGATTTAATATAGTTATAATTTGTATAGATTTAGGTGATCCATTTATAAGGAATATTTTGTTAAGAAAAATAGATATAACAAAATCTAGTTGTAAAATGTATAGCTTGAATAATAGTTATATCCAGAAGAATATAGTAGCAGAATAAAAATATATATATGAAATTGTAGCAACTAAAACGTCTAATATTTAATTTCCATATAAATAGCGTTATCTACAATGAATATTATACAATTGAAAACGTACGCTAAAAATCTTTGTATTAATGGTTATAGCAATTTAAAGAAGAATTAATTAATTTAATTACATTACGTGAACTACCTTTTCAGGATTAATTATTTTTCCATCAACGTAAATCAAGACAAAAATGAATACCAAATATAAACTACTTTTATAAATGTGATTATGAACTTTTAATGAAATAAAGAAACTAAACAAATAAAAGAAATATTTCCATTTTCTACTAATGTTTTTGAGAAATAAGAAGACAGAAAAAGATTACAAATTATCAATTGATTCAGCATTTAGAAAAAGATTGCATACCATAAATTTTGAAAATAATATCAATTCAGTTGAGCCTAACCTTTTTTTAATGCCATGAAAGACAATTTAAAACAACATAATGGTTTGAAAATGAATTTTAATTTATTTTGTGAGTGCAGAATGCAGACAAATAATAAGATTCAGGAATTTAGGCGCCAAATACAGACATATACTGTAATTATAGAGAAGGATTAAATTAAAAAATTCGAGTGTGGGAACCGAGAAATTTTATCAAAGATGTCTAATTTTGAAGCTAGAGGTTCAGGTTGAACAATAAACAGAATTATTGGTTAACAATTAGGGCTTAATAAATATGTTCCATTGATAGGATCATCTTACACTGAATTACCACAAAAATAAAACGAATAAAATTTCTATTAATGTGTAAATTAATGATCAAAAATGTTTTCTGTGGTCTATAGCTTCTGCATTAAATCCAGTAGGTAGACAAAATGTAGAAATACTGATAGAACAAGTAATTATAAAGAATTTGTGAAAGAACTTAAAGAAAAATTACCTAATATTTCATTTCTTGTTGAAATTGATTATATTCTAAAAATTGAAACTAAACTTAGTATATCTATTAATGTTTACTCATTTTTGAAAAATACCAAGTGTACCCATTGAAAATTCAAAAAGTAAAAACATGTAAATTTATTATATTTTATAAATAACGGAAACTTACATTATTGTTGGGTTGAAGATTGATCTCGAATTATTTGAGCCCAAATCTCAAAACATAAATAATGAAATTTTTTTGTGTTTACTACGTTTCAATAGTAAAGAAAAATTTGATAATAATGCCAAATACTGTTTAGTTAACAAACCATTAAGAGTAGAAATGCAGGAAAAAGGATCCAATGTCCATTTCAAAAATTATCAACATACAAAGAAAATTCCATTTCTTATTTATGCTGATTTTGAAAGTTTATTATTGAAGATGGATAATGGTCAACCGAATCCAGAAAATTTGTATATAATGAAATATAAAAGTTCTGTTATTACATTAAATATATAAATGGACATTATTAAGATCCTGTTGCTTATAGAGAAACAAATTGTCATAAAAAATTATAGAATGTATGAAGAAAGAAGTTGAAATTGGAAGTGTTAATTCTGAAATTGAAGAAATGTTACCGTTAATACCTGAAGAACAATCAAGACACAATAAATCTAAAGTTTGCACTTTGTGTAGATGTCATTACTCACAGAAAAATAAAAACGTTCGTCATCATGATCATGTAACTGGAAAATATATAAATCCATTATATAATAATTGCCATTTACAGTTAGAACATGCAACTTTGGACCAATTTATTTACATAATTTGTCTGGATATGATTCACATCTGCTTGTAAAAGAACTTGGTTATGATACTAAAGAAATAGATTTAATCCCATAGAATGAAGATAGATATCTAAGTTTTGAAAAGAAGACAGAAACTTTGAAAATGACATTTGTGGACACATTTAAATTTATGACATCGTCACTTGATGAACATTCATCAAATCTGAAAAAGGATCAAATAAAAATATTACAAAATTTTATTTACAACAGTCATACAACGTAGTGAGCAGAAAACGTGTATATCCATATGATTACATGGATTTTTGGACAAAATTTGAAGAAACAGAACTTCCACAAAAACAAGAATTTTACAATAAACTCAATGACTGTGAAATATGTGATGAAGATAATAAACATCCAAAATTAATTTGGAATAAATTTAATATAAAAATATTTGTATCATGATCTGTATCAGAAAACTGATGTATTGTTATCATATGATAATTTTAGAAAAACTGGTATTAATGCATACGATTTAGATCTTTCTTGTTTACAGGATTACAATATGATTTTGATGGTTGAAAAAGGAATATGAGGTGGTATATTACAATATTGTAAATGGTATGTCAAAGCAAATAAGAAATATATGAATTATTATAAGGTGAAGAAGTATCAAATTATTTGGCATATTTAGATGCAAACAATTTATATGATTATACTATGAGGCAATATTTACCATATGATGGACTTCAATGGCATGAAGCTAATAATTTTGATTGTACAAAAATAAGTGAAATTTCAGATACTGCTGCAGTTGGATATATTTTCGAAGTAGATCTAGAATATCCAAAAGCAATGCATGATTTACGTAAATATTTACCATTAGCTTCTCAAAATAAAATTGTACCAGGAACTAATGAAACTAAGTTGTTGACTACTCAAAATGATGAATATAATTATGTAGTTCACCATAGAAAACTGAAACACTATCTTTAGGAATGAAATAACAAAAATACATTGAATTTTAAAATTTAACAAACAGAGATTGAAAAAATATATTGATTTGAATATGCAGATGAGAACAAAAGTTAAAAATGATTTTGAAAAAGATTTCTTTAATCTGATAAATAATTCAGTATTTGCTAAGAATCAAAAATATAAGAAACAAAGTGGATATAAAATAAGTTTCAGATGGTAAAAATGTGATAAATTAATAGCTAAATCAAACTTTAAATAAATAACTATATTTAATGAAAATCTTGTTGCCATACATATGAATAAGACAAAAATCATGTTTAATGAACCGATCTGTGTTGGAATGAGTATACTCGATTTATGTAAAGAACTGGTGCGTAATTTTCACTATAGAATAATGAAACTAAAATATGGACGAAAATATTGAGTTGTGTTATCAACACACAGACAGTTACATCTACAATATGAGAACAGATGATTTCTATGAAGACATGAAATCAGTGATTGATTACTTTCATGCAAGTGATTATCCATCAGATAATATTTACAATATTCCACAAATAAACCGGAAGTTGTTAGAAAAATGAAAGCTGAGTGCAGTGGACAAATAATGGAAGAATTCTGTGGTTTAAGAGCCCAAATATATACTTATAAAGTCGGTAATAAAACAGAGAATAAATCTAAAGCTGTTAAGAAATGCAGTATTAAAAACAGAATAAGTTTAGAAAATTATAAAGATTATTTGTTTAACAATACAGAACAGTACAGAAGAATTAATATGATTCAAAGTGAAAAACATGAAATCTACATGGTTGAAATAAGAAAGCATTGAGTCCTCATGATGACAAGAGATATGTTCTGGAAAATGAAATAGATACATTATTATATGGTCGTTGGAAATTAATTGTGATACTGTAAATATGTTATGTTGATGTTTGTGTACAATTACTTGCTGTTACCTACAGAAGATTGCATTTATAGTCAGTTTTTGTGCTAATTTACCAACATTTTTGGTTTTGTGGCATACTATTGCCTACGTTGCTGTTTGTGTACTATACTTGTTTTTTATATCAAGTTTTTGTAGTAAACCTACTGTTTTTGCATTGTACTTTACTATTACTTGCAGAAGACTGCATTTATAGCCAGTTTTTGTGCTAATTTATCGATATTTTTGACTTTGTGGTGGGGCGGGGCAGTGACCCCAAATTATATCTACTGGGTGTCAAAGAATACCGAGATGAGTTGCTGATGAAAAGCAAAGGCAGTACAAATGGCCGACTCCAAGGATCTAAAATTGTCAAGAGTGTAGCATCACTGATGGAAGGCCCCTCCTCCTCCCTCACCTCACTGCTGTGGGCAGCACAAGAGAAGATGGCAAGCTTCGAGGAGCCATATGAGATGTCGACTCAAAACCTTGGTGAGAGTAATAGGACGGTAACTATCAACCACCAGCAGATCTTAGCCGGGTTTTAACACAGGAATGATGATACTATCCTGCCATTGGGTCCGGAAGACACCCTCTACCCACATATGGTTGAATAAGGCGAGTAGTTGACGGTAAAAGTCAGCTGAGGGACGACAGAGAAACTGGCTGTGTACACGATCTCGTACTGGAAAAGTATCACGACATGCAGCAAGATCATTCTTGAAATATCACTCACTAAATGGGGCATTGTACTTTTCCCTATAACATGTGCTGAATGAGAACCGCTTATGATCGACCCCTTCTCTGGGCTGTAAGCAGTACTCGCAGAACTATGAGCATGGTCCACTATATCGCTTAGTGCTCCGCCAGTTGGTATCCTATATCGGTTGGATCGGTGCAAAGGGTACCTGGATGGAGAAACAGGTTGGCGGAAGCTGAAATAGCGTCGTTTTGTGTAACCATACCTGAGAAGGGAGGTGCAACATACCTCTCCCAACAGTCCTGCTTACTGCACTAGATCTGCCACCAGGCTCAGACCTGGAGCTGTTTGAAAGCAATTAAATTCTCTGCAGAAGGGCGGTGTCGGTGGCACTGAAGGACCCGCCAACACCCCCGGATGGCCTCAGCGATCTTCAGCATTCACCAAGGAACTGGCGCTGGAGAGAACTAGCAGAACATGGGACCGTGGCCCAAGCAGCAGAAACCATGGCCCCAGTGACTTCGTGAAATGCCGTGTCAATATCAGCTGGAAGTGTAGCTGGAACCAAAGCAGCAGAGGTGAAAGATGGTCAGTTAGCCCTTCATAGAAACCAATGGGGCAGACAGTCCTGAGATTGAAACTCAAGGAGAGAAACATGGATTGAGAAGTGGTCACTACCACAAAGGTCGGCATGAAGCTCCCAGCTGAGATGTGGGAAAAGGCTCGGACTGCAGAGAGAAAGGTCGATAAGCGAATATGTGCCAAGCACCATGCTGAAGTGTGTGACAGGTTCTGTACTGAAAAGATAAAAGTCCAGCAATGCCAATAAAGCCTCGATGTTCCTACCATGGCCCAAGGTCTGAATACCACCTATGGTGGGGCTTCTATTTTAAAAAAGACAGGGAGGGAAGGTCAGTGCCTAGTTGACAAAGTTCCTAAAACACCTCCCCTCTTTCAAGCCTTCCCTCAGTGTTGTTACCAACACACTTCGTGCCAGTGCCCTGGTTTGTAATCAGGGCAGCACTGCACATGAGGTGCTGTGTCGACATGCAACTTCAGTGCATGTCTGAATTCACTCTTTACTAACCTTGTGTCTTCTGTCATAGTTGATGTCCCACTGCGTAGGTGAAACACACAGGTTGCACGTCCGTTGTACTTGAAGTGATGTTAAAAGAGGTGTTGAGATGTGGCTAGGAAGTACTGCACTACGAATAACTTTTGCTTTTGTAGAATGCCAGTGCTTGTTTTTATTGAAGAATATATTGAAGTGTATATCCAAGCACAAATATACAGACTGAGTAATGTTAAATATAAACGTTGCATAACTTATAAACTGTCCCTGGCCCGCACTGAACTAACATGAATGTGCAAGGTATCGCGGTCGGCGCTCGACTGACTGCTGCCGCCTCTCGCTGCGCGCCACAAGCCACCATTTTGGCGCCAAGCGAAACTTCTAGACTAACATTGTTCAACTTATTACAAAATGTACAAATAAATCTTTGAATTAACCATAATATAGCTTAGCACAAAAGCATTACAGAAAGTATATAGATAATTTTTAATAAACATAGAAAAGTTAAATATTAATAAAAGAAGCTTAAAGATTTGGCGGACAACTAGTATAGGCGGGAGCCAATCAGATCTCTACTTGCAATAGGGGCGGAGCTTTCCCATGGGATACAAGCTCATCTACTGTCTCTCTCCCTCGCCCTTTCTACTATTGCGTCACTCGGTTTTCCAACCAAGAAAACTTCTTTAACACATATTAATATGCGAAATAAACAGCTTCATGTCAGCCCCTCACACATCCCCCATCTAATTAAATTTTCAACATTGTATAGTTCATGTAATAAGAAGCAATTTGAAAATGTACTACATAATTTAGAAATATTTTACATAATATAACTAAAATTTGAACCAAATTCCCAAATTTTGTTGATCTGCATTACATAACATATTAAAGCAGCATAGATAAGATTTTACATAACATAATAGAGTACAATATACATAATCGATAAAAAACTAGGTGTCAGTTCCTATTGAAAATTACAGAAAACATTTTAGGTAATATAATGATAGCGACTGGTAACTATGAATGACATTGAAAATTGATTAGATAGTCTGTTTTGCAAGTTTGAAAAATCTAAGCTCAACCTCAATAATTTTACTTTAGAAATGAGTTAAGAAATTATTTAGTTCTCTCGAATTGGAAAATTGTTTACATATTAAAATGACACTAACTTTAAAACATGAGAAATTATCAGCACTTTGCTGCCCTTTTATTCTGAGATAACTAAGTTATCGGCTCTTTGCCGTTTTTAATGCATCTGAATTGAATTGATCACTTTTCACTCGTTTAATGACACTTAACACTTTACACTTATCTTGACGAGGAGATGAAAGATTGTAGCGTAAGCTCAGCAGCTGGGGTAGAGCTTGCGTCACGCGGAGCAGCGACCACGGCGTGGTACGGATTTAGCAACTGTCATGTGTGACGCTATCTCTGTCCATGTCTGCTACCAGATTACAGTGATGATAATCTCGTCTGCCTGCTTCCTCTTGTCTCCCATGTCCTCATATCTCTTGTGAATTTACATGAAAAGATACAAACAACAAGTATCAGGGACTTAGCCTATTACTTAATTACAAATCTAAAATAAAATTTTCAAATCATTCAAGACAATATTATATACAACCTAAATTGATCATATTACAACTTTTATGTTTACATATAGTATTCATTTTGTTTCTTAGTGCTCATAATATTCCTCTAGTTCTGTTATTTTGTACAAAGCTTTGTTCGTTTCTAAAGTTCGCTACTATTGGCAGTCTGTGTCGATCCGTGCCAGCTGACGCTACAGCAACGGCCGCATCTGACTCATCCCCTGCCCGACTAGCAACGCAACGCCTGTCCGTGTGTGTGTGTGTGTGTGTGTGTGTGTGTGTGTGTGTGTGTAGCCATCTGGCCACTGTCCTTGTCTGGAATTCTGTTTACATCCTGCACCTCATTCATTGGAGGTCAACATACTTCCCATATACTGAGCTTAATACAAAAGTCGTAATCAGTAGTGTCTTTACCATTTTACACATTTCCTCTAAATAGACAAAACAAATGTGATTCAGAAATATCAAATCATTTAATACACAAATACACATCCCGTAGTATATACATCATCTTCTTGGATGACAGAACCCGAATCCATCATTGCTTTCATTCTACAGAAAGAGGTCACTTCGTCCTCTTTTGAATTATGAAATCTTTTAAATACTTTGAAAATACAGTTTTTTATGTGCACTTTTTTTTAAGTGTGTGAAATTCTCATGACGAAACTTAGTTAGGTACTTACCTTATATATTTTACATATTGAATCTTTTGTGAGTGTATGTGCAAGTTTACATTTAGTAAATATCTTTTCCAAGTCGTGCATGATTGTGTAAAATATTTTCTTGTCACAGCAACATTCTGGAAGGAGCTCAACTACAGTCTAAGTTATTATTTCAGGGTGACAATATAATTGGTTCAAGATGGTACTGTTTCATATTAGTACAAGCTACGTATGGATCGTGTAAGTACTGGACAGTGTGCTTAATCCTAATAAGTGTGTAGGTGGAAACTACATCGCCCGTGCATTCCTATAATTCCACAACAACAACAACAGGTGGGCAAAAACCACATCGCCCATATTCTCTTCTTACTTATATTATTGGCCGACTTCCAGTAGCCTTACCATATCCTCAAACATCATAAATCTTTGTATGGGTGTGGCCGGACATTTCCATGCCTAACACCATTTCACAATATAATACGCTATGGCGTAATTGCACCTCGCCTAATATTTTCACTATATATTATAAATGGGGCGGAATAACACGTCACCTAAACTACTTCTTTCTACACAGAGCACTATTCCAGCCGTAATCCTTGTTTAGTCATGAAACGAAATACCACTGGTCTTTTTAATCACCCTAGCTGTTTACTTAAATAATAATTTACTTACCTGGTTTTGCTTTCCTCTTCTTCTGCGACTCAGCTGAAATCTAAAAGTATTTTCTGTGTGTGTGACAGAATTTCAACTCGCTCATGTGATTTTACACAGCATGAAACTTTTGACATGGAAGACATTTAATCTGTGTTGCTATTCTCCTATGGGCCAATATATAGTGTCCTTCATCAGTCACATTTTAAATAAAGTGTGCTGTATCCTGGATATTATTGTCTTATAAAGGTATGTTTCTTGTCTAGTTCTGTGTTTGTCTAAATTGTGTTTACATATTGTCTGCATAGAATGTAATAGTGAAGAATGGAAAGATGACAGTTGTTAGTAATAGATAAAAGAGGAAGATTGACAACATGGAAAGGAAACGGAAATAATGTTGTCAATAACTGGAGTGCCTGGTGGTCGTCAATCACCTAGTATCACAAAGTGTGTGATACCCTCTGAGGCAGATCTCTGCATAGAATGCGATAGCGAAGAATGGAAAGACAATAGTTGTTAGTGATAGATAAAAGAGGAAGATTGACAACATGGAAAGGAAACGGAAATAATGTTGTCAGTAACTGGAGTGCCTGGTGGTCGTCAATCACCTAGTATCACAAAGTACGTGATACCCTCTGAGGCATTTCTCTGCATAGAATGGATTAGTGAAGAATGGAAAGACGACAGTTAGTGATAGATAAAAGAGGAAGATTGACAATATGGAAAGGAAACGGAAATAATATTGTCAATAACTGGAGTGCCTGGTGGTCGTCAATCACCTAGTATCACAAAGTGTGTGATACCCTCTGAGGCATGTTTACGGCCATCTGCTCACCACCTGTTTCTCCTCTACCACTCCTGTATTTGCATGTTGCCTGCTAAGGCGTCTAATCGCTCTAAAGCTCGCAACAAATTGTTTACGTCTGCATAATCTATGTTGGGCCTAACTAGTTTTTCCTGTACAGACTTTGGTAATTTCAACATGATAATGTCTGTCAAATCTGTTTCTCTCGAAGGATTTGATAAATATTGGTTCTTCTCCCTATAATGTTGGAAGAATTCCTTATAGCTACTGCACCCACTGCTTTCAAAGCTTTTAGCTTCAAAAATTTCATTACGCACACTGTTTTGTGTACTGCTTGACCAGTATTGATTTAGAAAAGCTTTTACAAATTCACCATAAGTTTTACATTTGTTTATTACACTTGCCCCCCACGAAATAACCTCTCTTTCAAATCTACTTGCAACCATGTGTATTTTTTGTTGTTCAGTGTATTGTGGAGGCATGGTATTCTCAAACTGTCGAATGAAAGCAACCGGATGCAAGTTTCCTTTACTCGAGAAAGTGTGATATTTACCTGCATTAATTGTGTCACCTATAGTAATAATTTGACAACTAGTTTTATTGACTTCTTCAATATTCTCTTTTCATTTTGCTACGGCCAATGCGACTGTTTCAATTTCAGGAATTATCCTACTATGTATCACATTTGCGCTGTATTTACATTGTGATTCAATTGCTGCCATTTTATTGTTTATTTCATTTTGTTCACTGACTACGGTGTGTAATGTTGTCATTTGTTGTTGGTACCTATCTTTGCAAGCTTTTGCCATTTTAGTATGCATGTTATCTAAGTTATCAACCTGCTGCTTTATTTGACAGATTTCTTTACCCTGATTTTCTACCTTGTTATCTACAACTTTGACTTTTGCGTCAATATTCTGTGTTATCTCAATTTTACAGGCTTCTAATTTTTTACCCAAATCTACTGTTTTGTTGTTCAATTCATAAAGACTTTCGTTAGTGATAGTCTCCAAATTATTAACCCTTTGATCTAAATGATTATATTTTTTGTATAGTTGAGTTCTACTTGCATCTAACTTTGTTTGCCCCTCTTCAAATGCCTTTTTAAACTCCTTTTGTACCCCATCAATTTTCTTTTCTAAAGCTTCTGATTTTGCTTGACTTACTGCTTTTATTTCGCTTAATTCATTCTTTAAAGATCAATTTTTCTTCCCAAATATGTCATTAATGATCGCATCATGGCTAGCCACATTGGACTCTGATCTTGCACAGGATTTATGTTCTGAAAATTATCTTGGATCGGTAATGTATCAGCCGATCCTTTATCATGACTCACTCTCCTTAATTCCTCTACTGATTTATTTAAATTATGGACGCCCGTTTCAGCAAATGCAGCGTCTTGCCTTACATTCAAATTTTCATTTTGCCCATGCCAGTCAAGATCGCCATTTTCAATGCAATCATTTACAACAGAATTTACATTTTCATTAGTATTTGCCTCAGCATTATTTTCCGTCATTTCTGATTGATCCAGTGTATCAGATCCAATGTTATTATTCTGCAAATTTACAACCTGATTACCCTGATCATTATTCCCTTCATCTGCATGATCTCTCCCTCTACTTCTAAGATGATACCTATTCTCATCGTTACTATCCATTTTACAGTTTAATAATTTTACAAGTTTCAGCCAAAATTTTCTCCAAAAACCAATGATAATCTGTCTACACTGTTGTTACGCACAATGCTTTCATACATAAAATGCGTTGCTTAAGCTTTGCTATTGCGACACTCACTCTTTGGAATCTACTGCGTGCTGCCGACGAGATGAACTGCTACCGGCTGCTGAGGTAGGTGTGCCCGCGTTGCGTCGGACTGCTGGTGCGCCCTGTTTGGCTGCTGTGTGGCGATGGCTCGCTGCTCCCATTAGAGTTCTGCGGCTCATTTCAGCCCGCCTAGCCGTACAGGCTGGAGGCTGGCCCGTCTAGCCCGCCGGGCTCAACGTAGCCCGGCAGCCCGCCGAGCCAGACGCAGCGATCGCACGGGTCGGCCTGCCGGCCGCCAGCCCGCTGCGCAGCGCCCACTCTGCTCGCGGCACTCGCCGCTGCAGCACCCTACCTGTGCTGCGGCACCTCTTCGTTTGCGACATTTTAACCTTTTTATTCCCGAATAATATACTTTCAATTATGTAACGTACGATTATTTGGATACATAACTGACGTTCTCAAAAGTTTTTCCCTTATTTCGGAAAAATATTGCCATATGGCAAAAGTGATATTTCAGTAGATGTACTGAGTACAAATCATTAAAGACGTGTTATTATTTTACAGTAAGTGATACACGATAGTTTTTCCATACTACGCTAAACATTCCCTATAAATATTCATGTTGAGAGCAGTACAAAGGTGCAACAGCTACCAGGACACAGCAGCTGATCTAAACATCATAATGGCGGTACACACTAAACACTACTATCACACACAGAACACTACTATCACACACTAAACACTACTATCAAGGCGCCACGGAGGGCATACTGCTGCAATCTGTCGTCGATTTTTCAAACACATAAAGGTATTCATAAGACTTTTTCGGAAGAAAGATTTGAGATGATCGCTTTCAAGAATGGGTAAGAAAAAAGTAGTGTTGCCATATGGCTACAATGGGGATGAAAGGGATAAGATTACAGGGGAGAGAATGATTCATTCAAATTTTGTGTTGCGTAGTTCCTACTGTCAGTTAATAAGTAACTGAAATTATCAAGGAAGCTCTCAACCAATTCCTTTAATTCAGCCGAAATTCATTTCATTTGCGCTGTTTCATATTGAAAACTCATAATTACAAGAATCTATCAACAACAGACATATTCTGCAATTATTACTACTGTCACAAACATTTTTTTTCGTAATAGACAAACTAAAGGAAACCTGGCATTATAGGAAATGATATATTTCCCTTTTTTATTATTTTAAAATGACAAAACTCTGTGGTTCATGATTTACCTCTTAATATGAATACTTAAAATGCTGTAATCGATGGCCACATTTAAGTAAATAGACAACCAAACAAAATAAAAAAACTGGTACTGAAATAATATTTTTGTATTCTGTTGATCTGATTCTATGCTCTGAAACTAAGGGCACAATTTACGAGAAGATATTTAAACAAATGAAAAAACATTTAGAATTGCAGATTTATTCAAAGTATACAGATAATAACATGCCGAGAAACTAGATACTGACCTCCACTTTCTTGCAATACAAAAAAAAAAAAAAAAAAAAAAAAAAAAAAATAAATAAATAAATAAATAAATAAATAAATAAAAATAAAAAATAAATAAATAAATAAAAATAAAAAAAATTAAAAAAATTGAATGTTCGCTAAAAGGAGACACATGGCTATAAAAATCAATCTTATCTTACTACAAAGAAATAACAGTTTATTGCCTTTAAAATAAACATCAGTGGTCGCTGAATGGAACTATCTGGGTGTCAGAATCACTCTTTCGTTCCTAGAAATAATAATAAAAAAAAACTAAACAAAGCATTAATCACGACATATTTTTACGTCGGAACAAGATCTAAACAATTTAATTAAAACACTCCAGGAAATCACAGAGTTTGCATTGAATACAACTTACCAGATAGAATTTATGCAGAATCAGCAGGTAGTTAACGTTTTGTGGACTGAGTAGCGTTCTTTTCTCATTGACAATCCCCTGCTCGGCCAAAATTACTCTCTGCAGACGCACTTGTTGCAGGGATAATTAGCACTGACTGAGCTAATCGAAAGAGCATTGGAATTTTTTTTTCGCGTACTTTCCACCATGTCAACAACTCCGCTGGATCCTCATTTTCACAGTAACCTGTTGCTATGTGGCGTGAAATTTCATGTTCTATACTGTTGCTTCTCTTGGAAGGGTCATCTACATCATCCACCCAATCGCGATGGTATCTTTGGATTGTTACCAGTAGCTTGTTTACCAAATTCATAAATAAATAAATAATAAAAAGTACTGTACATTTGAAACACAAGTGTACCAGTCAATTGTTTCCCAACAACCAACTATCGATGTTTGGAGACCATATGTTTCTCCAAGAGTCAAATGATACATTGGTTGCTATTGCGTCTATGGCACCCCCCCCCCTCTCCCCCCCCCCCCCCAAAAAAAATAAATAAATAAATAAAACACGACTAAAGAGGAAATGATATGGTACGCAAAATACTCTCCACCTCACACGGGGCAGTGGATTTAAGAGTACAGGTGCAAATGTAGCGATATTTGTCGCTCTCAATACATGTGTCGCGTTGCTTATCACTCCGTGTCGGTGGGCGGCCATACCGTAACACAGCAGGGTGACGCGTCGGCCGGTAACGACAGCGCACCACCCGACGGGTTGCTGGAGCGGCGGGCCGTGTCAACTCGGATGGGCTGGCCCAGCGGGCTGCGCTCAGCCCGCCATCCTGCCAGCCCGCCAGGCCAAGGTCAGCCCGTCAGCCCACCAACGAGGCAGATCAAACGGGCTGGCCTCAGCCTGTACTGGCCAGGCCGTGACTAACGGGCTGGGCGAGCTGAAACCAGCGCCGTGCAGGACTCTGGCTCCCATCCGCACCTGGCGTCGTATGCTGCCACTCGTCACTTTCTGCTACCGGCCGCACGGCGTCTTCCCGTGATGTGGTAAAATCTTCTTGCCGATGAAATAACTTAGTCTATTGACAGTGCACACGGGATTGCTACCAGCATTCAATAACGATATTATTATTGCAGCCTAGCCACACTTGCCACTATTCACAATACCATTAAATGAACTACCTCAAAGCACAGTACATCCCCATCAAAAATTCGAACACAGTTTATACAGCCTATAATTCACTGTTCAAAATTTCAGTCACACTGTTTGTAAATTACATACCACAGTTCGAGCACCATTCTAGGCCAGTTTATGCACATGAACGTCGTAACCACAGTTCACAAAATTTTATCAACAAATTTAAACATCACTTTTCTCCAAGTAACTTTCTCCAAAGAACTTAGTCTTCAAAGAAATTCCTGCCAGGGATGCCATGTACGGCGGGGCTTCTATTTTAAAAAAGACAGGGAGGGAAGGTCAGTGCCTAGTTGACAAAGTTCCTAAAACACCTCCCCTCTTTCAAGCCTTCCCTCGGTGTTGTTACCAACACACTTCGTGCCATTGCCCTGGTTTGTAATCGGGGCAGCACTGCACGTGAGGTGCCGTGTCGACATGCAACTTCAGTGCATGACTGAATTCACTCTTTACTAACCTTGTGTCTTCTGTCGTAGTTGATGTCCCATTGCGCAGGTGAAGCACACAGGTCGCACGTCCGTTGTACTTGAAGTGATGCTAAAAGAGGTGTTGATATGTGGCTAGGAAGTACTGCACTACGAATAACTTTTGCTTTTGTAGGATGCCAGTGCTTGTTTTTATTGAAGTATATATTGAAGTGTATATCCAAACACAAATATACAGACTGAGTAATGTTAAATATAAACATTGCATAACTTATAAACTGTCCCTGGCCCGCACTGAACTAACATGAATGTGCAAGGTATCGCGGTCGGCGCTCGACTGACTGCCGCCGCCTCTCGCTGCGCGCCACTAGCCACCGTTTTGGCGCCAAGCGAAACTTCTAGACTAACATTGTTCAACTTATTACAAAATGTACAAATAATTAAATCTTTGAATTAACCAAAATATAGTTTAGCACAAAAGTATTACAGAAAGTATATAGATAATTTTAATAAAAATAGAAAAGTTAAATATTAATAAAAGAACCTTAATGTTTTGGCGGACAACTAGTATAGGCGGGAGCCAATCAGATCTCTACTTGCAATAGGGGCGGAGCTTTGCCACGGGATACAAGCTCATCTACTGTCTCTCTCCCTCACCCTTTCTACTATTGCGTCACTCGGTTCTCCAACCAAGAAAACTTCTTTAACACATATTAATATGCGAAATAAACGGCTTCATGTCAGCCCCCTCACACACCACACAAAGTGTTGTGAGCATTGAAATCCCCCAGAAGGAGGAACAGTGAGAGACGTTGGGTATTTCCGGTGTAGAGAAGCAGCTGAGAGAGCTAAATACCAAAATGTCTGCTGGTCCAGATGGAATACAAAGAGTATTCTGCGGCATTGACCTCTTACTTATCTTGCATTTATCGTGAATCTTTAATTCAGTGCAAAGTTCCTAGTGATTGCAAAAAAAGTGCAGGTGACTCCCATTTATAAGAAAGGAAAGAGAACTGACCCTCATAATTACAGGCCAATATCATTGAGAGCCG
The DNA here is from genome assembly GCA_026315105.1 of Locusta migratoria. Classification (NCBI taxonomy): domain Eukaryota; kingdom Metazoa; phylum Arthropoda; class Insecta; order Orthoptera; family Acrididae; genus Locusta; species Locusta migratoria. The sequence continues at coordinate 72,444,869 of CM048755.1, read as the reverse complement.
TTTCCTGTAGAATTTTGGAGCATATTCTCAGCTTGAATATCTAGTAAATTTCCTTGAGACGGAAAAATTGTGTGAAACCCAGCTCGTGCTATTCGTCCAAGAGATTCAGAGGGCCATAGACATGGGTTCTCAGGTAGATGCTGTGTTTCTTGACCTCCGCAAGGCATTTGATACATTCCCCACAGACATTTAATGAGCAAAGTTAGAGCATATGGTCTATCAGACCAATTATGTGATTGGATTGAGGAATTCCTAGATAACAGAATGCAGCATGTCATTCTCAATGCAGAGACGTTTTCTGAAGTAAGATTGATGTCAGGGGTGCCACAGGGGAGTGTCATGGGTCTGTTGCTGTTCAAAATATATATAAATGACCTTGCAGATAACATCGGAAGTTCACTGAGGCTTTTTGTGGATGATGATGTAGTATATAGGGAGGTTGTAATAATGGAAAATTGTATTGAAATGCAGGAGGATCTGCATCAAATTGACGCATGGTGCAGGGAATTGGCAACTGAATCTCAATGTAGATAAGTGTAATTTGCTGTGAATAGATAGAAAGAAAGATCATTTATCATTTATCTACACTATAGCAGGTCAGCAACTGGAAGCAGTTAATTCCATAAATTATCTCAGAGTAGGCATTAGGAGTGCTTTAAAATGGAACGACCATATAAAATCAATCGTCAGTAAAGCAGATTCCAGACTTAGATTCATTGGAAGAATCCTAAGGAAATGCAGTTAGAAAACAAAGGAAGTAGGTTACAGTACACTTGTTTGCCAACAGCTCGTGGGATCCGTACCAGGTGGGGTTGCTAGAGGAAGTATAGAGGATCAAATGGAGAGCAGCATGCTTCATTACAGGATCATTTGGCAATCATGAGAAGCGTTATGCAGATGATCAATAAAATCCAGTGGAAAACTCTGCAGGAGAGATGCTATGACGCTCAGTACGGGCTTTTGTCAAAGTTTTGACAACATACCTTTACCAAGGAGTCTTGCAGTATATTGGTCCCTCCTACATATATCTTGCGAATAGATCATGAAGATAAAATCAGAGCCCACACTGAGGCATACCGGCAACCTTTCTTTCCACGAGCAATATGTGACTGGAATAGGAGGAAGAACCGATAGTGGTACTTAAGGTACCCTCTGCCACACACTGTCAGAAGGCGTGCGGAGTATGGATGTAGATGTAGATGTAGATGTAGATACTGTCCCCATACCATCCCCTTCTAACTTTCCAGAATGTCCTAACCTTTAACCTGGCCTCACCATATTTCCCCAAATCCCTCGCAAGAAATACTATCCACCACCTAAAAACTGATACTGAACTTATGATCCTGCCTGCTGATAAAGGCTACACTACTGTGCTTCTAGACTGCAAGGTCTATGTCGCAGAGTGTCTCCACCAACTGTCTGATTATTTGACCTACACATACTTCCACAATGATCCCATCCCAGCAACCCATCCTCTAATCCTTAGGACCTCTCATTTACCAACTCCTACAGCCTATTACCCACAACCTGCCTTCCCATATAAAAGATACCAACCATTTCTTCCACTGACTCTTCACAGTTCCTGTTCCTTTACCAATTGGTACTATGCTTATCACAGTTGATGCCACCTCCCTCAACACCAACATCCCCAATGCTCATGGTCTTGCTGCTGTTGAACACTGCCTTTCACAATCCCCAACCAACTGCAAGCCTGTAACCTCCTCCTTAGTTACATTGACTAACTATATCCTCACCCACAATTACTTCTCCTCTGAAGGCATCAGCTACAAACAAATTCATGGCACAGCCATAGGCACCTGTATGGCACCTTCCTATGCTGACCTATTCATGAGCCATCTAGAGAAATCCTTCCTGACTACCCTGAATCCCAAACCACTCATCTGGTTCGAATTCACTGATGATATCTTCATAATCTGGACTGAAGGTGAGGACACACTATCCACATTCCTTCAAAACCTCAATACATTTTCCTACATTCACTTCACCTGGTCCTACTCAACCCAACCAGCCACCTTCCTTGACGTTGACCTACTACTCAAAGATACCCTTATCAGTACCTCTGTCTACATCAAACCTATCAACCATCAACAATACCTCCATTTTGACAGTTGCCACCCATTCCATACCAAAAAGTCCCTTCCATACAGCCTAGCAACCATGGTTGTCATATCTGCAGTGACAAGCAGTCCCTCTCCAAATATTCCAAACACCTCACTGAGGCCTTCACCAACTGCAATTACCCTCCAAACCTTGTCCAGAAACAGATCTCATTGGCCTTGTCTGTCCAGTCACCCACAAGCTCCCCCACACGCACTTTCTGGCCACAAAGGCACACTCCTCTTGTGACCCAGTATCACCCAGGTTCACAGCAGTTACACTATGTTCTCCATCACAGTTTTGACTACCTTTCATCCTGCCCTGTAATGAGAAATACCCTACCCAGTATCCTCTCCACCACTCCTACAGGGGTATGCCACTGCCCACCAAACAAACGTAATATCCTTGCCCACCCCCATTCCATCCCTTCTCTCAACCCCTTGAGTCATGGCTCATATCCCTGCACTAGAGCTAGATGCAAGACCTGTCCTATCCACCAACCCACCACCACCTACTCCAGTCCCTTCACATACATTTCCCATACCATAAAAGGCAGGCAACCTGTGAAAGCGTCATGTTATCTACAAAATGAGCTACAACCACTCTGCAGCTTTCTATGTAGGCATGACCAGCACCAAACTGTCTATCTGGATGAATGGCCATAGTTAATCAGTGGCCAGGAGACATCTAGACCACCCTGTTGCAGAACATGCAGCACTGCAAAATGTGGCTCACTTTAATGACTGCTACACTGCCTGTACCATACGGATCCTCCCCACAAACACCAGCTTTTCTGAATTGCAGAGGTGGGAACTCTCCCTACAATATAACCTATGCTCCCTCAATCCCTCACACCTAAACCTTTGCTAGTTCCTGCCTCCACAATGCTTCCCTTCCCTTTCGTGCCCATACACTATCTTTACATACGTCTCCCATCCCGCCACACATTTAATTCCCTTCCATTCGTTCCGCCCTGTCTGTGAGACTGCATTGACATATTCCTTCACCCATACCTTCCTTCCCCCCCCCTCCCCTCCTGCTACCCTCTCTTTGCCACTTCCTCGCCCCCACCATTGGTTGCTTTCGCCCTGGCCATGCTGAGTACTGCAGACTGGGCACAGTAGCCGTAGACGGTGATCGTGTCTGTGTGAGTGTGTGTGTGTTTCCCTCTAGCCAACGAAGGCCTTAACAGCTGAAAGCTATTCAAGATTTAATCTATTATTTGTGCCTTTCTGTGGCTCATTGGACGTCTCTGTGGTGAGTAAGTAACCTATCCTTCTAAAAATGTTGTTGAATCTTTCTTGGAGTTTCCACAGTTTTCACAGTTTGAAGCTATGAAAGGTAATCATGAATTATGCTAGCCCAGTCAGTAACTTCAACACACACAAAGTGCTGGGTTTCAAGTCTGACACACAGTTTTAGTCTGGCAAGAAGTTATAAGACATTTTTTTTCTGCAAACAAGTTATTATGACTTTTTAACAATCAATTGAGCTTCATTCCTAAATAACATATTTATGTTATTAGTAAACATAATGAATTTTGAGCAGTTTTAGTCACTGCATAGTGATATAGGTAGATTAGACATGGAGTGAAAAATGATATAAACATTTTGTGACTATATTTTCATTTTTCCAGTGCAGGTTTAATCTGATTCCTGTGGTACCATTTATGAATGTGGCCCTCTGATTTGTTGGAACTGAGGTAAAACAAAAATCTATTTAAGAGGGATACCATTTATGGCATAACATTTTAATTTATCAAGTAGAATTATGTATGATACTAGCTACCCTCCCCAAATTGACTTGGGTGGAATTTATGTTCTATACCTAACATATATTAAAACATTATTTCTGGCACTTGGAATGACAGCAGTGGCCCTAACAGAGAAAGAGTCAACCAAAGTGGCACTATCAACATGAACAGTTGCAGAAGTCATGCTAGTCCAAGCAGCAGTAATGCAGTTACAGAGGAGTGACACGATACAGTTTCTTTGGTAGGAGCACTACTGACATTCCAAGTGACAAACATAAACTTTTATGAAACTTCCTGGCATTCTGAAACATAAACTTTTATGTATATGTTAATAAATATCTTGATCTGATTACTTATGTAGTTTATAGATCTGAAGATTTCCTGAAGATTTCATCAGTATTGCTCCAGCTGTCTTGGAGACCATAGGAACACACAGACATCAGTTTTTATAGATATAGATAATAGGTTCGGTTTGTACTACCACTACCATACTAGAGGCGTGGGAATTAATTTAGAAAGTTGAAGCTGGTTGCCATCTAGGTAATTTGGAAAGAAATGGTAGTCAAAGCAAGTTGCCAACAGCTGGGTGGAACTCATTTATTAGATACAGGTCCTTCATTACATTGCTGAAGATGGATATGTGCCCAGTCCTGCCAGTTTAGCATTGACCTCATCTTTACACATAGTGAGAAGGTGGTTGCATGTCACGGAGCTTGTGATATGGCACCTGGCCCTGATATCGGTATTGTAGTTAACAACAGTGTACAAAATCATTCTGACAGATGTCAGCTGTTGCCTGTCATCTGACAGCATTGGTGGCCTTGCTGCTCAGGGCCATTTTAATTTCAGACTGGGCTGTGACTGTAGTGCTTGGGAGGGGGCTGGAGGGAAGGGGACAGGGAGGGAGGCAGCATATGATTAGAACAGTGTGGATGGCTATAAACTTGCTGATTGAACTCTGGCTGCCTAGTGCTTGCTGATTTATGTATGATCAGGCTGCAAAGTAACTAAATGGCTCAACTGGAAACTGCCTGCATTGTATCACTGAGTGACATCTGTTTAAATGGCTTCTGAATGATGCCCTGGTGATTAAATGGGTACACATATTGCAAATAGGGTCTCAATGAATTTTTATTTTGTGAAAAAACTTCAACAGGCAATGTTAAGTATGTCAGAGCTGTGTCAGCTGGAGATTCCAATCATGTGTGTGTCAGTTGTGTGTCAGATGTGGCAGATAAAAGACTTTGGTTTGGGAGGGGCTTGAGCCAGGTGACCTGCAAACCAGAAAATTTTGGGAGGAGAGAGACTTGACCCAATTGAATACGGGTATTATCAACATACTTAATGTCTGTTGCTGTGTGTGTTCTGATGAGTGCTTTGGCTGATTGTGATTGTCATTACCTTTTCTTCATGCCTGTCTGCAAGTCATAATATCATCTTTATGGTGAATTTTAATATATCTTTTTTGAAACATTGTTGATCTTACAACCTATCTTTTCCATTGTTTCATCATCTCAGTTTTATTTCTTTTAGTAATTATGTCTGCTGTATACAGGAATTCTACTCCCATGAACCACAGACATTGCCAAGGTGAGGTGGCTTGCATGCCTCAACAATACAGATAACCATACCATAGATGCAACCACGTGGAGGGGTATCTGTCAGCAGCCAGACAAATGTGTGGTTTCTGAAGAAGGGCAGCAGCCTTTTCAATAGTTGCAGGGGCAACAGTCTGGATGAGTGACTGATCTGACCTTATAACATTAGCTAATGTGGCTTTGCCATACAGTTACTGCGAAGAGCTGGTAGCAACGAGAAACTACAGTCGTTACTTTTGCTCAGGACATGCAGCTCTCTGTATATAGATATGATGATGGCATCTTCTCAGGTAAAAAATTCTGGAGGTAAAATAGTCCCCCCATTCAGATCTCAGGGTTGGAACTACTCAGAAGGATGTCATCATCATGAAAGAAAACACTGGCACTCTATGGATTGGTGTGTGGAATATTAGATGCCTTAACTGGGAGGTTAGAAAATTTAAAAAGGGATATGCATAGGTTGAAGTTAGATATAGTGTGTATTAGTGATGTTTGATGGAAAATAGGAACAGGATTTCTGGTCAGGTGAGTACATGATTATTAAAAAAAATTAATAATAATAAAATAAATAAAAAAACAGCTGTGGGTATTAGAGCAGTAGGTATAATAATAAATAAAAAAGGAAGGCAGGTAAACTACCATAAGCAGTGCAGTGATCACATTATCACATAAAACCAACACCAACCACAGTAGTTTATATGCCAACTAGCTATGCCGATGATGAGGAGATTGAAAAAACATGTGAGGGGGTGAAGGAAATGTGCTAATCCAGACAGTTAAGAGAGAGGAAAACTTAATTGTGATGGGACCTGGAATTAGGTAGTAGGAAAAGGAAGGCAAAGAAAAATGTTGATATTGTGGTCATCAGTCTGGAGACTGGTTTGATGCAGCTCTCCACCCTACTTAATCCTGAGGAAGCCTCTTCATCTCCTCATAAGAACGGCAACCCACATCCATTAGAATCTGTTTACTTGATTTGTCTTTTGGTATCCCTCTGCCATTTTTATATCACACAATTTCCTCCAATGGTAAATTCATGATTCCTTGATGTCTAAGAATGTGCCCTACCAACTGATCCCTTCTTTTAGTTGAGGTAAGCCAAAAATTCCTATTCTCTCCAATTCTCTTCAGTACCTCCTCATTAGTTACACAATCTATCCACCTAATCTTCAGCATTCTTCTATAGCAGCACATACTTTATTACATCCTATAATAATGGATTACATCACCAATCATTTTAATATTTGAGCATACACCAAATCCTTTATACCAGATGGTGACAGACTCCATCTCATTAATCTTGCAGCAATTATTTGTTCTGATAACAAATGGCACGTTTGATGTCAGACATGATTTTCCATAGTCCTTATTACCTAATTCAATAACATTAAAAGTACGATAGGATATAACATCTCTACTGTTAGCACTCTTCAAACTGGCCAATGCTTTCACAGTACCACCATTACAATGAATAACAGCAACAATTAACCATCCATTCCTGTGTGGAGCAATAGCAGCCCACAAAACATTGAAGGCCCTTGCAGAATCACTTGGGCACCTAAATTCGTTTTGGAATCAATTGTGAGGTTGTCGATAGCTTTATACACCAGCAAATGCGATCTTCTATATCTCCTGTAACAGTGGCAGATACAGGATCTTTTTCTCGGGGGTCGGGGGTGGGGTAGGTGGGGTGGATGGGTGGGGCGAACACAAGGCTGAGGAGCGTGAACATGTCCTTAAGGGCTTTGTGAGACTAATTTCAAGACACACATTTTAATATAATTCCACTTAACTACCAATGCATTATGGCACCATTTTCAAATGCCTGTGATCATAAAAAAAAAAAAAAAAAAAAAAAAAAAAATATATATATATATATATATATATATATATATATATATATATATATATATATATAAAAGTACAGAGATTCAATCAAATTAAAAAGTGGACATTTTCTAATTTTACCACAAAATAAAATAAACAGAATTCATAAAGTTTGAAACACTTGCCAACAACTGAACACGGGGTAGGCCTATTCATGTTCTGAATTTAATTCCATATGATACTGTTTCTGGGCTTTGCCAGAAGGGTACCGGTATATGTAAATCCCTATACAGAAGGAGCCATGCCTAATTGCTATCGGTTTCTCTACATATTTAGAACTTTGGAATAATTGGACTATAAGAATAGTGCACTTTGGTTGCACAGTGGTAGAGTGCGAGACTACCAATCCACGGGTCCCGGGTTCGATCCCTGCCAGGTCCTAGGATTTTTATCTGTCACTTTCCACTTCTTTCACCTCTCGCAGTATTGCTCATGTGAAAAATACCGAGTAGCACCATGGTTCGGAACCCACGTTAAACTGTAGGTCCCCCTATAACTGGCTGGGTAAGTCAGTTCGAAGGTCGGAGGAAGGCAATGGCATACCACCTCCAACACAGGACCATGCCTAGTAAAGCACTGTGGTGTTCAAACCAATCTTCGGATTGTTGACTGCTTTACCTTACCTTTAAGACTGAATAAGACTGACCACTTGCAAAATTCAAACAGTTGTACAATATGGTCGAAACATAAGTTTTGTACAATCATTCCCACAGGATTTTGATATTAAATGAGCCAAATGACTTAATGGTGATTGTACAAAAATCTAGGGAATATGCGTTAAAAAAAAAAAAAAAAAAAAAAAAAAAAAATGTTTAGGTGTTTGTAATCCGAAGGGACCAAATTGCTAAGGTCATTGCTCCCTAAACTGCTTAAACTAACTTATTCTAAGGAAACGTACACAACCATGGTCAAGGGAGGGCTTGAACATCTGGTGGGATTGGCCGCGTACTCCGCGACGTTGCGCCCCAGATCACACAGCCATTCCCATGCGGCGCATATGGATTGATTGTCATTTTGGTAAATATAGTGTTCTGATATCCTTTTTTTATTTTGTAGTAAATTATTAAAGTTTTCAGTGTTTAATGTGGCTGAGTCATTGTAATATATTGTAGTATTTTTTGTAATCATAGGAACTTGAGATTAACATCATGGTGTGCCGAAACTAGTAGTGCACTGGTAATCAGATGCAAGTATATTAATTTGACAAGTGAAGATGATTTTAGATGGTGATGCCAGCAGCAGAAAAGAACTGCACTGCTTGAAGGACATTCATGTATTTCAAATTGCTGCCAATGTTACACTGCTCCCAGACGGGAAATATTAGTGCACACATTGTTACGGTTAATGTTTCCAACACTGCGACACTGCCTTCTGCTCACTGATGGTGGCCACCCTGGTGGCCATGGTACATGCCTCCTGCCGCTGCCTACAGCCAGAGCATGAATCGTCAACTTACCGTGGATGAATAGTACAGTATCTGGAGTAGCTGTGTCATTACCAAACAATGCAGTGCAGAAATTGGAAAAAAAGCATATCCTAAAAGGTCGCCCAATTGTGGGTCACTAACAAACAGCCAGTAAATATGTCACACTAAGTTTGATATTCTCTCAAAACCTAAAATCAGATATCCTGTGTTTGCATTGCACTGAATCAATTTCTCCTTCATGCTTTGTAAAGTTTCTACGCAAAACGAGATACGTTTTCAAGAAAGCTTTCACAATCAACAAAATTTTGCTTCAAACTTCCTGGCAGATTAAAATTGTGAGCCAGAAACAGGATCTGTAGCTCAGCTCTTCCACAGTCAATGACAGCCTGAAATGCCTGAAAGAAGTCCTATCTGAGGATGGCATTGTGGATACATTCTGTTAAAACAACAAATGTGTACCTGGCTTACCGGTGTTTTGGCATCCATGGGTCTTTTGATGACATGGACTTTTGGATGGAGGTTGTCTCAGAATACCCTTTGTATTCCGGTTCTTGTCCATGTAGGCAATGGCTGCCTAATCAGAACCAAGATGATCCAGATGTATTGCAGGATCTTTGCAGGACATTGGCCTTTCACAAGCAAGTGCTCTATCATCTGAGCTATCCCAGCACACTTCACAGTCTGTCCACACAACTTTACATTTGCCAGTACCTCGCCTCCTACTTTCCAAACTTCACAGTTCTCTGAAACTTTCAGGCTAGCACTACTCATTCTGAAAACATCCCTTAGGCTGTGGCTAAGCCATGTCTCCACCACATCCTTTTTTCACAAGTACTAGTCCTGCAAGATTTGCAGGAGGACTTCTTTAAAGTTTGGAAAGTAGGAGGCAAGGTACTGGCAGAAATAAAGTTGTGATGACAGACTGTGAAGAGTGCTGGGATAGATAAGATGGTAGAGGGCTTGACTGCATAAGGCAAAGGTTGCAGGTTTGAATCCCGGTTATAGCACACAGTTTTAATCTGCTAGGAAGTTACATATCGGTGTACAATCCTCTGCAGAGTGAAAATTTTATTCTGAAAATTACACTTGTATCTGATGTGTGGAAAAATGCCATTGAAATTTCGAATTAGCTCCAATAACTGGAACATCAAAATGTGTTGCTTCAAATAAAACTTTCTGTAATGGGTGGCAGTACTATCTATTAGCATGTAGGAGAAGAATACAGAGAGATAAACCGTTCACCGAAAACACCTGAATGCACCAGCCTGAATGCAGCCCTTGAAATTCACAGTTTTTCACATAGTTAAATCCTTTATTTACATATGAGTAAAACATACACAATAGCTCATTTATCTTCCAAGCAATCACGAAACAATAAACAAGTTTTAATCATTTTTATCGTACATTATTGACAAAAAGAGCAATTAAGTGGAAGCAAACACAAAAAGTAAAATTAAGTCATGTTAATTACAGTGATTTTGCATTTTTAAATCCACATTTACATGCTGTCTGTAAGTAAAAGTTAATTATTCTAATGCTGGGATTCTTCGCCCCCCTCTCTCTTCCTCTCTCTCTTTCTCTAATTTTTGTCGGGCTGTCTGGGGGAGGGTAGGGGGGCACTGTGCCCCCCCCCCTCCACCCCACCTGAATCCAATGTTCTGCTGTTGTCCTGAAACGAGGAATGTTGTTGACTCGGTAGACAGCTGACAACTGATGCTGTCCTTCCGATTTCATTACTTATATAGCGCGCATCAAAATGTAAACATTACTCTTATAAAATTTTCATGCTGTGGATGGTGGATATCCAGGATGTGTGCTCTAGTCACACTCTGAGCGTCCATCTCCACTGGAGCACCAGCTAAAACTAAGGTATCTTATCAGTCAAACTCAGAGGCCGAGTGCAAGGCAAGGACAACTCTTCATACATAATCAATGACAATGCATAACATAACTTCGTCAAATATCCCCCCCCTTTAACCCACCCCCCCCCCATTTACTGTCAATAAAACAAACTATTGCATACTTGAGCCCTGGTTCATGATGTACATTTATGGTGCTCCGCTAACGCAACAGTTTTGTATCTGCATACTTCATTTTGCATTATGTTATTTTCTTGTATCTGTAATGTTTCATTTTTTTTCTTGAGGAAAAGGGGGGCTTCACATACTTTATTACAGCATATAATAATGCATTACATCACCAATCATTTTAATATGTGAGTATACACCAAATACTTTATACCAGATGGCAACAGACTGCATCTTATTAATCTTGCGGTGATTCTTTGTTCTGATGACAAATGGCATGTCTGATATCAAACATGTCAACAACATGCCTCATTGCAGGAGATATAGAAGTTTGTGTTTGCCGGTGTATAAAGATATCGACAACCTCACCATCGATTCTGAAACAAATATAGGTCCGCAAATGATTCTGCAAGGGCCTTCAATGTTTTGTGGGGTCCTATTGCTCAACATGGAAACAGGTGCATCTCATTACTCATTCGTGTTCTCATGCACTCAACCACCCATTCTCTGGCACGTTTTGGTGCCACTGGCGCATTGGCCTTCCATGTCACCACACCATACTGTGTTGCCACGTAACTGTATGCTTTCCTTGTCCCACTGGGTAACTATGCCGCGCTGTGTGACACCATAGCATTGCCACAGCAACAAAAGGCAGACATCACTGACTGACAGAAGCTGAGGTCATGTACTAAACATTGACATAAGTGGCAAACATGATTTGTGTACGCACAAATTATGGATTCAGAAGTTGAGACACTTTACAATGATGTTGACTCTGGGAATGAATCATACGGCAACGATGTTTAATTTGCAATGGAAGTAGAGACACCAAATCTGACAGAAAGGCAGCCTTAAGTTGATGAATATCCTTTCAAAGTTTTGTCAACAGAGGAGATTGTCCATAATATCACTATGGGATTTAGATCAGTTGTGGCCCCAATAAAACCATCAAATACTAGTTGACTACTTTATTACTATTCCACACAAGAACATACACAGACAGACTGGTACAAAGTAAGCATGGTGGCCAAGAGGTAGCTCATCCAAACATGTTCATACAGAAACAACACTTTAATAGTTAATGTGATATCGCCGCCACACAGCACTCCCCCCCCCCTTCCCACCCTCTCTGCAGTATGGTGTACTCCTCTTAAGCTTGGAAGGGGGGTGGGGCAATGACAGCAGTCGGTGTCAAAGAACCTGGAGCTCCACCACATTGTCGGTTAGGCTCGATGGATTATGGAGGCAGTGAGGGGTGGGGCTGACAACGCTGAAATCTGCCAGGTATTGAGAAAGCTGGAAACGTTGATCAAGTTGACATGTGCCTGGATGGGAAGATGGTCAGAAGGGAACGATGTCTCGTACCACACTTCAGGGAAGTAGAAAGGCACACATAGCATCCACATCTACTGAAAGGGGGGGTGGGGTGTTGAAGCACTTAAGCTGTTTGCACTTGCACTGTTGAGGAGGGGGGGTAACTACTCATGGCCATGCATACTACATATAGTGATCCCTCCAGCAAAATCATAGATATGGCAGTCACGGGGGGGGGGGGGGGAGATGGGAACAGGGAAATCATACTCTACCACAGGAGCAGAAGGGAGGAGAATGTGATGGAAACCTTAAAAGGGAGAAGACGGGGATGTTGGTGAGCCCTCAAATGGAGGGGAAGAGGGAGAGGGCGATTTGCTCAAGGTGAAAGCAGGAGTAGCGGATGGAGAAGGGGTACAGGAGGTAGCCATCTGTGATGTGATCAGAGGGAGGGTGACCTCATCCTGAGGTAGGGAAGCAGGCTCAACATGAGGTAGTTTAACTCAATTTATTGAGACAGTAGTGGGTTTGCCATTGATCCAATTTATGAAGGGGTTAAAGACTTAAGAACCTGATGTGACCAAGAACAGGCTGGACTGAGAAGGGGACGAACTGTGTCATCTCATAGCATTATGAAGTCACAAGAGTCCAGCTTCCACGGGATGTGAACGGAAGGAGGAGAGTGACTGGATGGGCGTGTAGGATTTATCCTGGCACAGTGGAGTCAGACACTGTCAACTAGGGTGGGAAGATCAATTGGGTTTGGAGGGGGTGGGGGTTGTTAATAAGCTAGTCCAGTAAGACCAGAGGCTGTTCATAGATGATCTCTGTGACAGAACCATGGAAAGGTGAGCAGAAAAAAGCAATTGGGGTCACTACTATGGGATTTAGACGGGCTGTCCCCCCAATAAAACCATCAAATACTACTTTGCACAAGAACATACACAGAATCAGATGAATAAAACATGATGAGTGAGAGGTGGCTCACCCAAAGATGTTCGTGCAGAAATAACACTTTCATAGAGGTGGTCGATAGTTGATGTGCTATTGCTGATACGCCTTTATCTATCTTCTAATATAAGTCATAAAGTGAGTATTGCCTCCCTTGTTCCTAATTTTCTCCTGAATCCAAACTGATCTTTTTTGAGATCAACTTCTACCACCTTTTCCATCCTGCAGTAAATAATTCATGTTAAAATTTTGCAATCCTGACTTATTGAACTGATGGCTCTGTAATTTTCAAAGCTTTCAGCTATGCCTTCTTTGTTCAGAACTGGTTTTACATCTGAGTTATTAATATTAAAAAGCTGATATTCTTATCGTCCAGTGTCTCATTTATTGTCCTCTAGGCAGTATCTACTTTTTCTGTAGTTATACATTCTTCTATGTACTTACTTTTGCCTTCCAGCTACTCCTGCATAGCCATTATACACTTCCTGTCAATTTCATTTCTTAGTAGTCTGTACTGCATTTTGCCTGCTTCATTAACTGCATTTTTATACTTTATCTTTTCATGAATTAAATTTATTATTTAGATGCGTATGGACTGGTGAAAAGGAATTTTGTGTAGAACATAATTTAATCATAACATACTCTTGGTTTAACTTGGTTTAACAATCATGAAAGATGATTGTATGTGTGGAAGAGACCAGGAGACATTGGAAGATACTAGAAAGATTTTATAATGATGAGACATAGATTTTGGAACTAGGTTTTCGACTGTAAGAAATATCCTGGGGCAGATAAAGACTCTGACCATTTGGTTATTAACTGTAGACTGAAACTGAAGAAACTGCAGAGAGGTAGGAAAATAAGGAGATGGGAAACAGATAAATTGATGGAACCTGAAGGTCTTGAGAATTTCAGTAGAATCTTTAGGCAACAATGGACAGAAACAGGGGAAAATAAAACAGCAGAAGAGGAATGGATACATTTGAGAGATAAAATAGTGAAACAGCAAAGCATCAAATAGGCATAGGAGCAAGATCTTAAAATAAAAAATAAATAAATAAAAAACCTAACTTTTGATATCACAGGGAATACTAAATTTAATTGATGAAAGGAGAAGATTTTAAAATGCAATAAATGTAGCAGGTAAAATGGAGTACAGACAACTAAGAAATTAGATTAACAGTGACATATATTTTGGTTACACTAACAAATAATATTTTACTTCACCTCTACATTTACATCTACATCCATACTCTGCAAGCCACCCGACGGTGTGTGACAGAGGGTACCCTGAGTACCACTATTGGTTCTACCTCTTATTCCAGTCACATATTGTTCACGGAAAGAAAGATTGTCAGTATGTTTCTGTGTGGGCCTAATCTATCTGATTTTATCTTCATGATCTCTTCACGAGATATACATAGGAGCAAGCAATATACTGCTAGACTCCTCAGTAAAGGTATGTTCTCGAAACATTGACAAAAGCCCGTACTGAGCGACAGAGTGTCTCTCCTGCAGAGTCTTCCACTGGAGTTTATAGATCATCTCCATAATGCTTTCTCGATTACCAAATGATCATGTAACGAAGCGCGCTGCTCTCCGTTGGATCTTTTCTACTTCCTCTATCAACCCCACCTGGTACAGATCCCACACCGGTGAGCAGTATTCAAGCTGTGGGCGAACAAGTGTACTGTAACCTACTTCCTTTGTTTTTGGACTGCATTTTCTTAGAAGTCTTCCAGTGAATCTAAGTCTGGCATCTGCTTTACCGACGATCGATTTTGTATGGTCGTTCCATTTTAAATCACTCCTAATGCCTGCTCCCAGATAATTTATGGAATTAACAGCTTCCAGTTGCTGACCTGCTATAGTGTAGCTAAATAACACAGGATCTATGTTTCTATGTATTTGCAGCACATTACACTTGTCTACATTGAGATTCAATTGTCATTCCCTGCACCACACATCAATTCGATGCAGATCCTCCTGTTCTTTTTTGTTGACACCATCAGCCCCTCTGTCATTGGTATTACATCATTTGCTCACCTGACATTATTATTTCTGAAGTATTCATTAGCTCTATGACACAGGTTTTTCCATATAAATGAAACTACAAATTGTGACTTCATGGTGTATTATTATTTATTGCATTGGCAAAATGAATACATGTCAAGATTGTTGTGAGTCCAAGACTAACTCAAGACTAGGTCTAGATTGAAGACTAAATCATATATCTAATGTACATTTATTTATACATAAAGTTGCATTCTTGAATATTCCAGAACAAATGTGTTACAATATAGTAACTGAATTTCATAATTTGTGAATCATAAATAAATCCTTAACAAACAAGAAGTATAGTGAAATATTCACTATAAACTAGATGTATTTATAAATGTTTTTTCATGACAAATTATAAACAAAAATTATCTGTGTGTACAAATTATGACTAGAGCAGTGCTAGTTTTGTTCACATCATTAAGACTGAACAATTTATAACAATAAGAAAATTTTGAGATTATTGAACTATGAAAAATTGTTATGTGGATCACAAATGACATCAGTAAATATTAGAAATCAAATATATTGATGAAATCTTCTCAGGTTTCCATCCAGGTAGCTGCGTTGAAATTCTGCGATGTTTCGATGAGAGTCATTCTCATCATCTTCTGGCGTAGTGTCAATAATGGGTGAGCATTACCTTTATACAGCCGGGAGTCAGCCACCTTCCTCCCCACCCCTGCCCCTGACGCGGGGGCTGTAGGTGGTGGGGTGGGGGATGCGTGGCACAGCTGGCCGTCGGTTGGTCTTACAGTGTCTTCAGTCTGGTCCAGACTCCCAAAGGTTCAACTGCTGGGCGCAGTCTCGGCGTATGGCTGCTATTGCACGGTTCCATGCCGAGCTTAAATGGTAGCCCTCGTCCCTGTTGATGAGATTGTCATGTGGTCTTATTTCAATGGATTCTGCAGAACCATCATCAACATGATGCAGAAAGAACTGGATGTTGCCACAACCTCAGCTCTCTCTAAAGGACTGAATTTTTCTCCTATTCCAAACACAATACCAAAAGAGAACTTTATATGCGGCTTTGAAGAAGTGATTCATGGCCTGCTAGCAGAAAAGGCTGTAGAAATCAGGTGAGAAACATGCAGGAAGTTACAATGTATTATGCTTCAAATTACGTGCTTGTTCGAAGTTAGTTGATGGTGGCACCATACTGTGGCATCTGCAACAAGTATGTATAAAATCTGTAACATTACAAACAGTGTCCAAGTGATACACAAATAAAGTACCTACATGTGATACTTTAAATAGTGTTTACTGCTTTAATTCCTAGTTATTATAATAGGTTATGGGCCCAGGTCAACACTGTGGCAAAAGGTGGAACATTGGAATTACAGAAAACTGAGTGTAAAGTGTTCTTGTTACACGCGCGAAGATCGCATGCCAATTTTGAATGATCACGAATACATTAAGTTTCGTAGCGTGTTGCCAGGCTCTGCTGACACAATAAATTATGAGTGCATTACATTACACACTGTATAGTGACAACGAATGAACAGAGAACTGTGTGTGAACTGTTTAAAGCCTATTTGTGTATCTACAGTGCCTTTTCAATAGTGTTCATAGTATAAGATGGCTGAACGTTTTGACGACTGTAATATAACCAAATTCGACAGGAAGAATTATAGACAGTGGAAATTCCAGATAAAGTGTGTTCTACATGCAAGAGGTGTGTACGATATTGTTAATGGTACAACACTGAAACCAGTGGAAAGTGCTGCATTGGCTATCTGGACAAAGAATGGTGCTATAGCTATGTGTGTCTTGACTTCTGTTTTGGCATTTTCTCAAATTACAATTATTGATAACTGTGAGTCAGCCAAGGCAATATTAGATAAGCTGGACAGCACATATGAACAGAAAAGTGAACTAAACAAAATGCTGGTCCACGAGAAATTTCATGCCTATAAAATGGACATCAATATTCAGTTACACAGCACATATCAAAAATTGAAAACTTATCTCAATAAATTTGGGATGCAGATGAGACAATTAGTGATGCTGCAATAATGATAAAAATTTTGGCACACTGACACAAAAGTACTGCAATGTGAGACAAGCTTGGTTTTCTCTGGCATAGGATCGACAGATGATCTCAAATCAACAGCTCATCTATTAGATGAAGAGGCAAATTTGAAATCAGTGGAAGAAACCGAAAAAGCATTTGCTGCATCATCAATTGCTCAGGGAAATACCAGTAAACACAAAACAAAAGTATTGAGTGAGAAGAAAAATAAAGGAAGACCAGACAAATCAAAAATCACTTGTTACAACTGCCAGAAGAAAGGATATTTTGCAAAAGAGTGTCAAAATCCCAAAAGGAATCAAGAAATATTTAACCAGCAATCATGAACTGAACAGGGTAATTTTTCAGCCTTTATTACTGAAGACATTCCATATAGCTGTTCCTTTGCTGCAAAAGACGAGGATTGCTGGATAATGGACAGTGATGCAACATCACACATGACCTTCAGGGGTGAATTCTTTTCTGATTTTACCGAACTCAAAAATGGTTCAGTTGTCAATCTCAGAAACAACTTTGATTTGGAAGCTAAGGGAATTGGAACAATAAGGATAAAAAAAAGGAAGTCCATTGATCCCTGTATGATGCAGTGATAACAAATGTTTTGTATGTTCCAGATTTGAGGAAGAACATTTTCTCTGAAGGTGTGCTCACTGAAAAAGGATTTCAAATTGTAAAAGAGACAGAGTTGCACAAGTGTATGATGGAAATAAGATTGTTGCAAGTGCGATATGTCAAGCTGAAAGGTTGTACAAAATGCAGTTTAACACAGTTGTTACAGATAAAGCTAATGTAACCACAGTTAATGATTTGAAACTATGGCATGATCGGCTTGGTCATGTGAATCAATGAAGATTGTGTGAAATAGAAAATAAGGGTCTGGTGGATGGACTGAAAATGGTAAGAACTGAACAGTTTTTATGTGAGTCATGTGTGTTTGGAAAACAACATCAACTATCTTTTCCTGAGAAACCCCATGTAAAAGCAAATTTTTTTTTTTTTTTTTTTTTTTTTTTTTTTTTTAAAGATTAGTTTTCTGGTTATAGAGTTGTTTCATTTATCTAGCACAAATCAGATGTTGTAGAGTGTTTGAAGACCTATGTAAAAACTATTGAAAAGAAGTATGAATACCAGGTTAAAGCTCTACATGTTGACAGTGGAAGAGATTATATAAACAGTGAAGTAAATAAATACTTAGCAGATTCTGGGATTGAACTTGAAACTACAGCTCCATACACACCAGAGCAAAATGGAAGAGCCGAGAGGGATATGCAAAGAATTGTTGAATGTGCAAGGTCAGTGATTTATGCTAAACAAGTACCATTGACTCTTTGGCCCGAAGCAGTAAATACTGCAGTGTACATTCTGAATTGAACCACATCAAAGCAACCGTCAAACTCCACGCCTTATGAATTGTGGACAGGAAAGAAACCAGATGTGTCTCATATCCAAATGTTTGGTTGTACGGCTTACATGCATGTCCCAGATCAGCTGAGGTCAAAATGGCAACCAAAAAGTATCAAGATGGTCATGGTTGAGTATGAAGGCACTTCAAATAATTATCATCTGCATGATCCCCAATCACATAAAGTGAAAGTATCAAGAAATGTGGTGTTTGATGAATCAAGCAAAACACCTGTCAATGGATAAAATACTATAGTGCTGAGGTTTGAAGATATGCACAGTCTGAGCATGAAGAGCCGCATGATGATAGAAACACTGAAGAATACCAAGCTGAGAAGAACCAAAATCAAAAAGAGACTCAAAACTGTGGCCAACCAGCAAGAGAAAAGTATGATCTTCATTCCAGAAGTGGAATCAAACAGCCAAAATGGTACCAAGCAAATCTTGTGATAGGGACCATTCCAGAAACTTATCAGGAAGCCATAATGAGTCCAGAAGTGGAGAAGTGGTCTGAAGCCATAAATGAAGAGTTATCTTCATTAGAGAAGAATGACACTTGGGAGTTACAAGAACTTCCAGATGGAAAAGTAGCCATCAGCTCAAAGTGGGTCTTCAAGATACAACATAACAAAGCCACAAGAGTAACACGATACAAGGCAAGGTTATGTGCAAAAGGGTTTGCTTAAAAGGAAGGCATTGATTATTTTGAAACTTTTGCACCCACAACCAGATTTGATACGATCAGAATTCTGTTATCAATGTCAGCTCAACGTGGCTATCAAATAACACAATTTGATGTAAAAACTGCTTTCTTATATGGAGATCTTGAAGAGGAGATTTACATGGTGCCTCCTGATGGTCTCGATTCATCCATAAAACATTTTCATTGTGTGGATGTTGTCAAATGTTTGTACAACATTACTTATAAATTAATATAGGTCACTATATACAATAGTTCCAAAGATCCCAAATGAAATTGCCCTTGTGGATGTGGAATTGGTCAAAATATAGTAATATAAAAACTCCTAAGTTTATTTCATTTAAAAGGATTTAAAACTTGTTATCAAAGATTTGACAACATCCACACAGTATGTATTGTTTGTGGATGAATAAAAAATCAACCAATCATTCAATTTTCAAACTTCAAGAACAAGTAGTAAGAATGATATCATTAAAAAAAAGAGCTGAACACTGTAAACCACCGATTGAATATATAAAAATCCTACCATGTCCATGCATCTATATACTGGAAGTGGCTTGTTTTACAGTTCAAGTCTTGGAATCCCTTGACAGAAATGCAGACCACCATACACATGACACAAGAAATAAAACCCACCTGCAGATAATACCTCACAACACAAAATTATACACTAATGGGTTAAGTATACAGACACAAAATTTATAACCACCTCCCTCCAATCTTAGAAACTACCAAAAATCCAAAAATAAAAAGAACTAAATTGAAGAAATTATTACTAAATCACTGCTTCTATACTATTCAGGAATTCATTGAACAAATTTATAAGTTCTGTCTGTTAACTGAAGTTTTAGCTATAATAATTGCATGTAATCACTCATTTATGTATGAACTGTACTCGGAATCAAAACTTGGTAATATATATAGCCCATAATCTGCTGTGCTATATTGGAACATTTTTGATTATGGTATGATAATTTAGCTAATCCTGAAGATTACCTTGTACTAATGTAAATGATAACTATGGAAATCCTGTGAATTCACTTGTGATATATGTAAATTTTAATTCACTGATATCCTATAATTATAGTTCTTCTTTTGCATTTGTTTTTGTGCGATGTGAAGTTGCTACCAACGCTACCTATCTCTATTGTATCACAGACTTAATTTTATTCTTGTTGACTTGTCCTATTCACTATGCTGCTTCATTGCACAAATTACAAATCTGTTTAATTCTTGTCGACTTGTCCTATATCATTATGTGATTTACTGTAAAAATGTATATCTACAGGACAAATAAAAATGATAATGATCTGCGGAGTATGAAATTGAATTTGATGATTCTGATGAGGCAGCAAGTGAAACAGAAGAGAATTATGTTGCAAATGGGTTGTGGATTATGATGGCATACTAACAGACTCTGATGATGAGCTCTGGGAACCTGCTACTGCTAATGATGTAGCTGCTGAGATCAGTGAGAGGTATGTTACAGCCACATGAAAAGTTTTTATGTTCAAACCTCCTCAGACTCCAATGCAAGTAGTGCAAAACATAGTGAAAGAACAGAAGGCATAAGAAATATACTGGTAGGAAAATTAGAAACCAAAAGAGAATCATTTGAAAAGATATTTTCCCCAAAAATGGTTAACATCATAATAAAGAATACCAATGGAAAGGAATTGAATCAGAATTCACCCAAACGAGACTTGAATTCATGGTGCATATATAGGGTTAGTTATCATTAAGGGAAAAGAGAGTGACACTAAGTTACCTGTTCCAGATTTACGATCCGACACTTGATGAAGGTTTGTTTATACTGCTACTACGAGTCAAACTAGATTCTGTCAGCTTACTAAAATATTAAGATTTCATGACAGAGAGAGACATGAAATGAATGCATGGATAATGAGAAGTTCCATGAAATACAAAAAGTATTTGATGAAACGAATGAACTAACTGCCAGGATATTAATCTGCTGGGATTCAACTTTATTGATAAAATGTCATTTTTCCATGGTAGGTGTTCTTTAAATGTAAGTAAATGTAAGTAAAGTATACTTATATGCATGGTCACAGATTCTACAACCAGAAATGTTATCAGTATGGTTCCATATGTAGGGAAGAGAGATGACAGTTCACAATTAACAAATTAAGCTGCAGCTTGTGGCACATTTGTTTTTACTAGACATACATTAAAGCCACATTTTTCTATACATCACCTGTTATATATGTTCAGTGGTCTCGAAGATCTTGTAGCTCGCCTGCCATTAACACATTACAAAATTATGTTATGCCAACAGGTTCTTGGGTTTTCAGAAAACTGCATTTGTGACACTTTCATTTTTTTTTAAGTATGTTTATTCATCCATTCCTGATAAAGCATTTCACAACACACTTCCATACTAAATAAGATGTTACTCCACTAAGACTACTATAAGACTCCCCTCATTCTCCATACTACTTCATACTACTACTCCAGACTACAACTACATACTCCTTAAGACTCCAGACTGAATCCGCGCCAATTTGGGCGTATTAATACGTAGTGTATATTCTAGAACCTTCTAGAACACGGAAGTACAATATTTAAATATTTAACAATTTGTCCATGAAACATGCGCATATCTTGCCCTACGCAAAGATACATGAAAGTATCACAGATGTAATAATATTTCCATATCAAAATGAAATAATTCAAAAGATCTTAAGTAAACAACAATTAGTGCAGTGTTAATATATGTTTACATTGTTGTTACGACTTTCAATAATTAATTAATTTAGTTTGTTAGAAGACCCTAGTAATGCAAATTATAATGAGACTTGACAGAAGCACCATAAGATGTTTATACATTATAAATCTGGAATATTAGGATAAAATACCACGACCAACTATGGTATCGTATACTTCAGTTATTTAAACAAACGGGACCCTCCAGGCTAAATATATTACAAGCTGTTGTGAAACAGTTGGAGTCATAGAGCCATATGCAGGGAAGAGAACTGATAGTCCACAACAAACAAATTCAGCTGCAGCTGTTGTGAAACACATGATTGTTCCTATACATTACCACAAGCAGATGTTACACTTCAATGGATTTGGCCAAAGATTTATGAAGAAATCACAAGCTAACTCTCATGGGAACATTACAGCCTAATATGAAAAATATACCTACAGACTGAATGAAGAGAATTACATTCCAGTAAATTATAGTACTGAAAATGTACCAATCACAAATATTTTGTATGTCTCCTATAAGAAACCTAAAAGAAATTTTATGTTGTTGTCTCCTCAACATTATGACACTGCAATGGCATCATCTTCTGATACTAAGAGGAAAACAGTAATAAATTGATATTATAATGAGGCAAAAGGCTGGTGTTGACACAATGGATCAAATTAGATCTTCAACTAAGAGAGCTATAAGAAGGTGACTGCAGTTTATTTTCTATATTTTTATGGACATTGCACCACTAAATGACAGAGGGATAGAAGAACAATTAAAATCATTCAAAAGGCAGTAGGCTGATAGGATACCAGTTTGATGTTACTTGTCCCCCTTCTTGCAGTGGTGTACCGGTCTCTAGAAGAGTGTAGCATTCCAAAAGATTGGAAAATGGTGCACGTCATCACCATTTTCAAGAAGGGAAGTCAAACAGATGTGCAGAACTATAGGCTTATATATCTAATGTCTGTCAGTCGTAGAATTTTGGAACATGTATTATTTTTTAGTATAATGACTTTTCTGAAGACTAGAAATCTGCTCTGCAGGAATCAGCATGGGTTTTGAAAAAGGTGATACTGTGAAACCCAGCTCACGCTATTTGTTCATGAGACTCAGAGGGCCATAGACATGGATTCCCAGGAAGATTCCATGTTTCTTGACATCCACAAGGTGTTTGATACAGTCCCCCACAGTCATTTAATGAACAAAGTAAGAGTATATGATCAATCAGACCATTTGTGTGATTGGATTGAGGAGTTCCTAGATAACAGAACACAGCATGTCATTATCAATGGAGAGAAGTCTTCTGAAGTAAGAATGATGTCAGGTGTGCCACAAGGGAGTGTCATGGGACTGTTGCTATTTACAATATATATAAATGACCTTGTGAATAACATTGGAAGTTCACTGAAGCTTTCTGATGATGATGCTGTAGTATATAGACAGGTTGTAACAATGGAGAATTGTATTGACATGCAGGAGGATCTGCAAAGAATTTTTGCATGGTGGAGGGAATGGCAAATGAATCTCCATGTAGACAAGTGTAATGTGCTACAAATACATAGAAAGAAAGATATTTTTTATCATTTAGCTACAGTATATCAGGTCAGCAACTGGAAGCAGTTAATTCCATAATTCTGGGAGTAGGCATTAGGAGTGATTTAAAATGGAACAACCATATAAAATTAATCATTGGAAAAGCAGATGCCAGACTAAGATTCATTGGAAGAATCCTAAGGTAATGCAGTCTGAAAACAAAGGAAGTAGGTTACAGTACACTTGTTCGCCCACTACTTGAATGTTGCTTACCAGTGTGGGATCTGTACCAGGTGGAGTTGATAGAGGAGGTAGAGAAGATCCAATGGAGAGCAGCATGCTTCATTACAGGATCTTTTAGTAATCATGAAAGTGTTAGGGAGATGATTGATAAACTCCAGTGGAAGACTCCACAAGAGAGACACTCTGTAGCTCGGTAAGGGCTTTTGTCGAAGTTTCTAGAACATACCTTTACTGAGGAGTCAAACATCATATTACTCCCTTCTATGTATATCTCATGAAGAGATCATGAGGATGAAATCAGAGAGATTAGAGCACACACAGAGACATACCAACAATCTTTCTTTCCGCGAACAATACAAGCCTGGAGTAGGAGGGAGAACCAATAGTGGTTCTCAAGGTACCCTCTGCCACACACCGTCAGGTGGCTTGCAGAGTATGGATGTAGATATAGAAATGGCTATACATGATTTGTGCTCTACTTCCTAAAGTGGAATAAGAAAAACCTAATAAGTGATGACTGCTTTTTCAAGAACTTTGACTAAAGCTTGAAAATTATAGGAGTCCAGAAGGGTGTGATTTGAGCTATGCAAGGTATTATGGTGCAGAAGATCAAGTAAAAGGTTGCTGCAAAGGAAGATGAAGGAGAAAGGAGATAACATCATTTGTGTTGCTGTAAAACCCATTCAACTACAGTGAAGTAAATAAAGTGAACAGAACAACATTAGTATGTGACAATTGTAAGAGACACATATACAGTAAACAAAGCAAGAAACCTATTGTATGTTCCAAATGTGCAAATGATTCTGAAGAAAGTGGTGACTAATTGACTCCAGAATCTGTGAAAACTGCTATATTCAATCTCAAATATTTTTAATATTTTTTAATTATAATGAAGTGTTGCTCATCTGCAACAACTTACAATAACAATTTGAAGAGATATTGCTAAAGATAATAAGACTAAAAGCACTAAAATGGCAAAACAGAAGAAAAATATTTAAAAAAAAAAATATTTAGAGAGAGTGCTAAGTATTCAATTTCTCAATCTTAAAACATTTCAGGAACACTCTACAGTATTTTGTAAATAAAGGTAAATAAAAATTGAAAAAAATGAATTTATTTACTTTTCTTTTATTTTGTGCTGCATATGACAGTTGATGATTTTATGTAGTCACTGGCATATTAGAACAACATCGTAGCATCCTGCCACCATTGGCTAGTAGCGGATATGAACCACACATTGAATGTGGCATTAAAATGTGACACACAGACCTTGTCAGACACATTACCCATAGTAGTTTTAAGACTCCACACTGTGGTAAAAGAAGGCTTGGGGTATTCTATCAATCAAATGGGTTACAGTGAAACATAATGGTTTCCAGGTGAGTTTTCTTAACCTTGATTGAACCAGAGCTACCAGAAGGGATGTCTGAGGTTTCCTTATCTAAATTGCAGTCGCACAATGTATCACTTATTGCCACAAAAATTGGTGCAACCTGACAGTAAACCAATTATGCTTTAGAAATTATTTTTGTTGCCTTTCTATCTGGCTTAGGGATGGCATTGTGAAACCACTGTAACCTCAAATTGGATTACAGGAGAACGGAATGGCTGGGTAAACATAAAGACACCTTGTATTTAGCCCTAGACTAAACATAAGTTCATTATCTAAGGGACAATGAATAAGAAAGAGCAATTTCATGTATTCAGACTATTGAGAATGGGTACTTTAATAAATGAAAGGGGACAAACTTTCATTAGATTCAGAGCCAACTTTAAAACTTTCAGGGTATTACATGACTGCATGGCTTCACCATAGACAATTGTGTTAATATAGGTGACACACACAATGCCATAAAGTTCACAGTCAACCCTTTTACACCTTCAAAGTATTACCAGACTGCATGATTTTTACCACATACAATTGCTTTCATATGGGTGACACACACAATATCATACAGTTTGGAGCCAACACTTTAAACCTTCAAGTATTATTAGGCAGCACACTCTTTAAGATAACACATCCATAAAATAACAGCCAGTTTGTGTAAGGGCTCAAATGACACCTCAAAAGATCTTATTCCATAAATAATAGATGTGCCATGACAAACGTAGCTGCAAAGCCCAACAGATGGTGAAAAGGCATTGTGCATATTCACACTGCTTAAAACAACAGACACTTGGAAATGGCTGACCACTGAATTTGCAAACAGTCCATAGTCACAACCCAAACACAAGTAAACAGAGCCACTGGCATATAAACACAAATCCCCAACTTCACACAACTCGTGTTTATAAATGATTTAGGAGACAATCTGAATAGCTCCCTTAGACTGTTCGTGGATGATGCTGTCGTTTATCAGTTAGTGAAGGCAACTGAGGATCAAAAGCAACTGCAAAGCGATTTAGACAAAATTTCTACTTGGTGCGAAAATTGGCAATTGACACTAAAAAAAGAAAAGTGTGAAGTAATACACATGACCACTAAAAGAAATCCACTGAACTTCAATTATGTGATAAATCACTTTAACCTTAAGGGTGTAAATTCTACCAAATACCTAGGAGTTACAATTATGAACAACTTAGACTGGAGAGAACAGATAGAAAATATTGTGGGGAAGGCGACCCAAAGGTTACGTTTCATTGGCAGAACGCTTCGAAGATGCACCAGCTCCACCAAAGAGACTGCCTACATCACACTTGTGCGTCCTCTCCTGGAGTACTGTTGCCCCTTGTGGGACCCTCACCAGGTGGGACTGACGGAAGATATTGAGAAGGTTCGGAGAAGGGCAGCTCGTTTTGTTTTATCACGTTATGGGGGGGAAAGCGTCATGAAAATGTTGCACGAATTGGGGTGGAAATCATTAAAAGAAAGACGTGATCTGTTTGCGAAGTTTCAATCACTGACTTTTACTTATGAATGTGAAAATATTTTGCTAGCACCCACCTACTTAGGGAGACATGACCATCCCAATAAAATAAGAGAAATCAGATCGAAAACGGAACAATTTAGGTGTTCTTTCTTCCCGTGCGCTATTAGAGAATGGAACGGTAGAGAAAAGTTATGGAACTGGTTAATGAACCCTCTGCCAGGCACTTAAATGTGATTTGCAGAGTATCTATGTAGATGTAGATATAGAAGGGTTAAATAAGATAGAACCAGACTCCTAAGCCACAGCTGAGAAATGATGCTCTTGTCTGAACTGCAGACAAGAAAATCAACACCAAACAAAAAGCCAACAGTTACCAACAAGAAATTGGAAAACTCACCTTGAAGTATCCTTGTGTGAACCATACACAAGGGCAAAATCCCCCAAAAAATAGGCTACTGAAGTTACTCCCACAGACTGTGTAGCCCCAGTTCCAAAAAAGGCCACTAGACATATAGTTAAGTAATTGTTTCTGATGAAACTTCCAAACATAATGGTGGGTTCCTCCTGAATTAAACATAGAAAACTGGTGGAAAAGAAATAATTTCCTTCCCCCACCCCTCAAGCTACCACCTGCTATCAATATGAGTCTAAGTCAATGTTACACCACAGTAAGAAAAGAACCCTTAATCACGCACTGAGGGGATAAAGAAACACCTTGCAGAACTTATCTCGAATGTTCAAGCAACATCAGTCCTGGGGTGAGGTAATCAAATTCCTCATGTCGCTCCTTTTGGTTAACACACTGGTAGCATCATAGCTGCCTTTCGCCCCATCCACCAAGGCTGAGCCAATCCCACAACTCCAGATTGCTATCCTCTTGTATCATCAGCACTCGTTATTGCTCCCGGATATCAAGAAATGTGCCTGTCTCTCCTATTTCCTTGGACACACTGGTTAACACACTGGTAGCAAGGTAGCTGCCTTTCACCCTATCCACCAAGGCTGAGCCAATCCCACAGCTCCAGATTGCTATCCTCTTGTATCACCAGCACTTGTCATTGCTCCCCGATATCAAGAGATGTGCCTGTCTCTCCCATTTCCTTAGACACACTGCTTTCATAGTTCCAGCAACCTGTAAAGCCAGTTGCTAAGATGTAATCACATGCACATATCCTGCACTGCACACAAAACACTGAGTCACTCATGCCAGTGCAGTACCAGGCCTCTGTTCCTTCCTATCTTGTCCACATATGAAGTGCGACTCAACCAAATCCTTGCGGCCAGTGCCAGTGACCCCGAATATCAGAAGTCAACCAGAGAGCCATGAAATAACAAGTGCCATTGGTGGTGATAGAAGTAAACATAATTAACACATATGCATCACAAAATTTGCGCCAGGAAAATGCCAAGTGCTCGAAGAGTCATTATGGCTAAAGTCAATAAAGTGACAGCAATCTTCAATTGCACTATCAATTACCACACGAGAAAATACTTAACAAAGGGGCACTCTCCAAATAAAACCATCTAGTACGGCTCAACCTCCTTGCCCCAAGACTAAAACAACCTGGCATGGACCGATAGTCTCAATCACCAAAAGAAATGTGTTAATTATAAGGAACTTAAAGTCATCAGCTATAGGAAGCAAAAGAAAGAAGAAATTGAATGTTGCTAAGGGTAGAAAGTCTCTGGCACTCAAGTAATGAAATGATAATACCTTGCAAGACCACAGAAAGACATCATCAATTTAAAAGAAATAAATAAATAAAGTAACAAGCCAGCATGGCTCATCCTCCTCCCCTGAAACTAGATCTACCCATTACAGAATGCTAGTCTGAACCACCAACACAATGATATCCTTAACTACCAAAACACCCACAAACCAATAATTAAACTACCCCCCACACACAGTGATATTTGCAACTAAACTTGAACCATTGTTACAAGTACCATACACACACACCAACATTTGCAACTACACTTGAACCATTGTTACAACTACCCCTCCCCCTGCCACCCACCCACACACATCAGTAGTTTTCACCACCCCTATGCACCGATAGCCTGAACCGCCAATGCATACTGATGGTTTCAACCACCTGCCCACAATGCAGTTCAGTGAAAAGGAGTGCTGTGAACCACAGGACAAGTACACAAAGATGTTGGAAAATAAATTGTGCACTAAAACCTTGATATTCAACACTGCTGTCATCAAAAAAGGAAAGAGTCCTCTAAACATTGTAGCGCAACCTCACCAACTGCTTGTCTCATAAAGGTGATGCGATTTGCCAGGGACCCACACAAATGAGCCACCTACTTGGGCATGCTTCCATCAGTGACTCTCCCCAGATGATGAGCTCGTACTGCAAATGCTCTTTGAGCAGCTCAACTCCAGAGCATCATCTCGACTCAGGGTCAGCCATCTACAAGACACTAAATCCGAAACCTTAAAACATGCAAGTGAAGCAGCAAACAAAATCTACCACCAACACAATGACACAGAAACAAAATATCAAAACTCACTAAATTCAAGGCCACCAGAGGGGGAGGGGGGTTGACAGCAAGAGAGTGGGAACTCTCAACCATGCTCTGTAGCTAACAATTCTAACCTCAAATTGGGTCACAGGAGAGTGGAAGGGCTAGATAAAAATTAAGGCTCATTGCATTTAGTCCAAGACTAAAAATTAGTTTGTTGTCTAAGAGACAATGAATAAGGAAGAGCAAAATTCTGTATTAACACAATTGAGAATGGATGATTTAATAAGTAATAGGCCCAAATTTTGTTATACTTTAAAGTTTCAAGGTTTTACAGGACTATATGTTTTTACAAGACACAAATGTTTTAATAAAAAATGACTCACAATATCGTATATTCTCAGTTAACCCTTTAAACCTTCAAAGTATTACAGGACTACATGATTTTACTACAGACATTTCCTTTAACAAAATGACACACACATTATCATAAAGTTTGCAGTCATCCCTTTTAAATCTTCAAAAGTGACACACACAATATCATTATATTTGCAACCAACCCATTAAACCTTCAAGTATTGTGAGGCTGCACACCTTTGAAGATAACACTTCCATAAAATCACAGCCAGTTTGAGCCGTAGCTCAAACAAACCTCAAATGATCTGATCCAAAAAAAAAAAAAAAAAAAAAAAAAAAAAAAAAATAGATGTGCCATGACAAACTTAGTTGCAAAGCCCAACAGATGGTGAAAGTGAAAGGGCATAACACACATTCAGACTGCTTAAAACAACAGACATTTGGAAATGACTGGCCGCCGATAGAGTGAACAGCCTGGACTCGCAACCCAAACAAAAGTAAATAGGATCTATGGCACATAAGCACATGTCACCAACTTCACCCAAAAGGCAGTGAGATGAAAGGCTTTAGTAAGATAAAAACAGGCTCCCAAGCCACAGCAAGTGCTCTTGCCAGAACTGCAGACAAGAAAATCAACACCAAACAAAAAACCAACAGTTAGCAACAACAAATAGGAAAACCACAAAGGTTTTCCCGGCGTAATAACTGTTTGTAATCTTCTCGGGTCTGCAGCCAGATACTAAAGTCAACTTGACACAATATTTCAGCAGCGCAACTGCCCGCCATCCTCAGGTGAGCTTGCTGATAGACAATCTCGCCGGAACTGAGTTACCAGTGCAATCGGCGGCTCCTTTATACATCGAGGAAGGCCCATAGCGCATGCGCAAGAAGTGACAGTGACTGCTCTCTGGCGCACAAGACATACAGCGCTCCGGTGGTAGAGTCCGGCGAAATCGATAATCAATGATAAAATTATTATTCAGATTTATGAAGTACCAACCGTTGTTTTTTAACATCTGATAACACTGGGTTCCAGGATTTACTAAGAAGGTAGCCTTTGTCTCTGTTAATCAGATTGTCAGATAATCAAATTTCTATGGATTCCTTTAAGACACAGTCCCAGTAACGAGATGCTGAAGCAACCATATGAGTTTCGTTATATAACATTCTATGTCCCTCATCGAGACAGTGCTCAGCTACCACCGACTTCTCGGGCTGGAGCAAACGTGTGTGCTGTTGATGTTCAATACATCTGTCCTGAATGGTGCGGATAGTCTGACCAATATATGTTTTCCCACATTGACAGGGAATCTTATATACCCCTGGCTTCCTCAGACCCAAATCATCCTTCACAGATCCAAGAAGTGCTCTCGTCTTTACTGGTGGACAAAAAACACTCTTAATGTCATACTTTTTTAAAATTCTTCCTATCTTTGATGAAATACTCCCGGCAAAAGGTAGGAAAGCAACTGATTTATGGATCTCATTTAATGGTTCAGGTGAAGGACCAAACTGTAAAGCACAGCGGATCTGCTTATCTGTGTAGCCATTCTGTTGAAACACAACTTTTAGATGATCTAGTTCTTGTGTCAAACTTTCTGCATCCGAAATGGCGTAAGCTCTTCTCGCTAATGTCCGAAGAATGCCAGTACGTTGGGCCGGAGGATGACAACTCGAGGCATGCAGATAGCGGTCCTGTGCGTAGGTTTTCGATAAACGCTATGTCCCAGTTTCCCATCATCTCTTCTGTAAACCAGAACATCAAGAAACGGAAGCTTCCCCTCCTTCTCGACCTCCATTGTGAACCTGATGTTGGGATGCATGCAATTAAAATGGTCCAGGCGGTTGAGAGATTCTTCCCCATGAGGCCACACCATAAAAGTATCATCGACGTACCTCCAAAAACAAGTTGGCTTAAGAGCCGCCGTCTTCAAAGCCATATCTTCGAAATCCTCCATAAAAAGATTGGCTACTATGGGGGATAATGGACTCCCCATAGCAACACCGTCAGTTTGTTCATAAAATTTGTCATTTAATAAAAAGTACGTCAATGTGAGTACATGACGACAAAGCTCAGCTGTGTCTTTGTCCACCTTTTCACCAATCAATTGCAGAGATTCTTCCAGAGGAACCCGGGTAAAAAACGACACTACATCAAAACTCACAAGCAAATCAGAAGGACTAAGGCATAATGATTTTAAACATTGTATAAAATCCATAGAGTTCAGAATGTGATGTTCACATTTCCCCACGTGTGGGCTAAGAACAGATGCTAAATATTTCGCCAAGTTATAAGTAGGAGTGCCCAAATTACTTACAATCGGACGAAGAGGGACCTCTTGCTTGTGTATCTTGGGTAAACCATATAACCTGGGAGGAACAGCCGCACCAGGATGAAGTTTCTTTTGAACGTCGTCAGATAAAGAGCTCTTCTTCAAAAATGAAAGCGTCATACGTTTTATCCGTTCAGTTGGATCCTTTTGCAGACTGCGATAATCTGAATCGTCAAGTAAACAGTCCATTTTTTTGTAGATAATCATCCCGGGAAAGAAGAACTGTGGCATTGCCTTTATCTGCTGGTAAAATAATTAGATCTTGATCTTCTCTAAGGGACCGAATTGCTGCCCTTTCAAGAGGAGAGATGTTACTCCGTGGAGGCGACGTCCGACGCAACGTATGAGCAACCTCTTGCCTAATTTCCTCCGCCTGGTCCCAAGGGAGTTTGGACACTGCTTGTTCGACTGAACAAATAAAATCAGTAAGTGGAATATTCTTGAGTGTGGGGGCCAAGTTCAACCCTTTTTCCAATACCGATAGCATGGCGTCGTCCAATTCTTTGTCAGTGAAATTAATAACAGTTCTTCGATTGATGTTATGCGATGTAGAAGGCCGAGATAGCCATTGAAATTTGGAAGACTGCTTATTGACTGCGCTTCTATGCGCCCAGTCTGACATAGTCCACGAAGAGCTATCAACCCATTCCCAAGATACAGGCGACAGCCGTGAAGATACCTCTAGATGTAAATAAAATAAGTCCTTGGATACGAGATCCAATTGTCTTCTAGTATACCGAATGCGCTCTCTTATTAGGGCAAGACTAGCACGTTTTTTTATATTATTGGCCACTTTCGTATCAATATAATGCACAAACTTGGCGAACTTCGGTATGATACTTTCATTACGACATCTCAATAAAAAAGCAAGAGCGCTCAGCAGCTTACCCTTCTTCTTGCGGAGTTTATCCAGTCTTCCCACAGATTCAACCATCTCCTCCCCGTAGAGGTTTCTGATGTGACCACAAAGGTTTTCCCGGCGTAATAACTGTTTGTAATCTTCTCGGGTCTGCAGCCGGGTACTAAAGTCAACTTGACACAATATTTCAGCGGCGCAACTGCCCGCCATCCTCAGGTGAGCTTGCTGATAGACAATCTCGCCGGAACTGAGTTACCAGTGCAATCGGCGGCTCCTTTATACATCGAGGAAGGCCCATAGTGCATGCGCAAGAAGTGACAGTGACTGCTCTCTGGCGCACAAGACGTACAGCGCTCCAGTGGTAGAGTCCGGCAAAATCGATAATCAATGATAAAATTATTATTCAGATTTATGAAGTACCAACTGTTACTGGGACTGTGTCTTAAAGGAATCCATAGAAATTCGATTATCTGACAATCTGATTAACAGAGACAAAGGCTACCTTCTTAGTAAATCCTGGAACCCGGTGTTATCAGATGTTAAAAAAAAAACGTCCCACACGTGGGGAAATGTGAACATCACATTCTGAACTCTATGGATTTTATACAACGTTTAAAATCATTACGCCTTAGTCCTTCTGATTTGCTCGTGAGTTTTGATGTAGTGTCATTGTTTACCCGGTTTCCTCTGGAAGAATCTCTGCAATTGATTGGTGAAAAGGTGGACAAAGAAACAGCTGAGCTTTGTCGTCATGTACTCACATCGACGTACTTTTTATTTAATGACAAATTGCGCCAGAGAGCAGTCACTGTCACTTCTTGCGCATGTGCTATGGGCCTTCCTCGATGTATAAAGGAGCCGCCGATTGCACCGGTAACTCAGTTCCAGCGAGACTGTCTATCAGCAAGCTCACCTGCGGATGGCGGGCAGTTGCGCCGCTGAAATATTGTGTCAAGTTGACTTTATTATCCGGCTGCAGACCCAAGAAGATTACAAACAACAAATAGGAAAACTCTCCTTGAAGTATCCCTGTCCAAACCACCCACAAGGACACTCCCACACCCCATCCCAGAAAAAAATAAAATAAATAAAAATAAAAAATAAAATAAATTAAAAATAGGCTATTGAATTTACTCCCCTGTACTGTGTAGCCTTAGTCCTGCAAAAGGCCACTAGGCAGATAAATAGATATTAAATTTGACAAAGATAAGAAATTTATTTCTGAAGATACCTCCAAACATAATGGTAGATTTTGTCTGAATTACATAAGGAAACAGGTGGAAAAGAAACAAAAACAACATCCTCCCGCCCCCCCCCCCCCCCCCTCAAACCATCACCTGCTATTAAGATGAGTCTAAGCCAACATCACATTACAGCAAGGAAAGAACCCCTAATCATGCACAGAAGGGATGAAAAAAACTTGTAGAACTTACCTCGAATGTCCAAGTGACATCACTGTGGGCGCCAAGTAACCAAATTCCTTGTGTCTCTCCTTTGCATGCATTGGTTAACACACTGGTAGCAAGATAGCTATGTTTTGTCCCATCCACTAAGGTGTTTTACAGTAGAGCTGAGACCCACAGCTCCGGATTGCTACCCTCTCATATCAACAGCACTCATCATTGGTCCTGGATAACAAGAGAGGTGCCTGTTTCTCCTGCTCTGGTGACTCACACAGCAAGTTGCTAAGCTGTAATCACTCGTGCATGCCCCATGTTCCTATCAAAACATGGGCAAACTAGTACCAGGTAGTACCAAGTCTTCCTTTCTTCCTTCCTCCTCCACATATGAAGTGCGACTCCATCAAACCCCTGCAGCCAGTGCGAGGGACCAACCCAACACCAGAAGTCGACCAGAGAGCCACAGAATGACAAACACCATCAGCTGTGATAGAAGGAAAGACAATTGACACCGACACACCACAAAACTTGATCCAGGAAGATGCCAAGTGCTCATTCAGCCATTACAGCTGAAGTCAATAAGTCAACACCAATCTTCAATAGCATTAACAACTACCAGGCAGAAAGACAAGAAAATAACAAACAAAGGGGTGCTCTACAGATAAAATGTGCCGGCACTGTTCAGTCACCACTATCTCTGCCATAAAAGTTTTTGGAAAACTAGTAAGATGTTCATGGGGAAGAGAGAGAATAAGGAATTTAAAATGAGATATACCAATTTAGACAGAAACAACTTTTAGCTCAATATAAAATTCACTTCTACATGTTCTGGATGGATCTTAAATTATGTATGTTTCTGCATACAAATTATTTCCATATAAAGGTTTCACCCTGATCAGTTGTATTCCTATATTCCACTTTCCCTACCCCATTTGTTTAGACCCACAAATGTTAAAAAATATTTTACTGGAAATCAAGAACTAATAGGTACAAAAACATGCCAAAGATATTTTGAAATGAACAACAATAATTTCATACAGTGGAAATGTTTTCTTTTGCAAAACACATACATCAACTGGTGAGTATAAAGGTGATCATAATTAAGTTCATTTTTGAGAATATAAATTAACATCATTTTACACAACAGTGGAAAATCCAGATTGGAATATCAGTAATAGATGATAGACAGCAACTCACCTCAAAGACAATCACATAGCCACAAACAGGAATTAAAACAGACAGTCAAATTCACACAACTTAAATTTTTATCCATGGCCTACATCAGGTAAATAAAAACATACATTCACTCACTCACTCAGATACATCTCAAGCTCACGTGAATACCATCTCTGGCTACTCCAGCCCAACAAGCATTTTGACAGTGAGTGGGTAGTAGTGTGGAGGGGTAAGAATGCCAGACAAGGGTGGGGACAGAATGTTTCTTGTTGCATTACAGTCTGTAAAGACTCTGATAGTCAGGAATGTGAGCTTCAGCTTGGAAATCACTGAAGGGAAGGGGTGGGAGTGTGGAAAAGGGAGGTGTAGTGGTCTGTGTAACTGTGTGTGTGTGTGGGGGGGGGGGGGAATTATAATAATGAAAACAAAATTAAATTAAAGGGAAACTAAAATATTAATGAAAAATAAATAAATATATAAAATAAAAAGGTGCAACACACAGTTGGGAGAAAGGGAAGTACTGTATTCAGGATAGTGAGTGGGAGAAGGGGGGAGGCATGGGGTATAAGTTGAGGCCAGGATGATTGTGGGACTGTAGAAGGTGATGTAGGCATAACTCCTATCTGAACAAGAGAATAGGTGGTGAAGGAGATGATCCAGATTACCTGGTTGTAAGGCAGCCAATGAATTCGAGTGTGTTGTATTCAGGTGCATGCTGTGCCACAGGGGGGTCCATCTTGATTTTTGCCACAGTTTGATGGTGGCCATTCATCCAGATGGACAGCTGGTTTGTTGTCATACCAATGTAAAAGGCTGTGCAGTGATTACAGCAGAGTTAGTAAGCCATATGGCTGCCTTCAGGAATAGCCTAGGCTCTAGTATGGTTAAATAAGCCTGTGATAGGTCTGGAATAGAATGTGCTGGGTGGGTCTTCCATTATGGTATTCCATATATATATATGATCCCTGTCAGAAGGGGCTGGCATTGGGAGAGGCATAGTGATGGACTAGGATGTTGTGAAGGTTAGTTGGGTGATGAAATACCACTTTGAGAGGGGTTGGGTGTGATGTCTCTCATTTAAAAACATGATGACAGATAATCAAAGCCCTGATGAAGGATGTGGATTAGTTGTTCCAGTCTATGGTGGCAATGGCTGACAAGAGGGACACTCCTTTGTTGCTGGTTTTTGAGGGTGGTGGGAGAATTCGTGGTTTGTGGGCACATGGAACAGAAAATTTCTTTGTGGCCTAGGTTAGGAAGTTAATGTTTGTCTGTGAAGGCAATTGTGAGGCCTTCAGCATATTATATAAGGGGCTTCTCAACAGTGCAAATTCACTGTCCTTTGGGTGGAGGGGGGCGGGCAACACTGTATGCGAGGGATTTTTTGATGTGGCATGGATGGCAACTGTAGAAGTGCAGGTACTGTTGGTAATTAGTAGGTTTAATGTGGAAAGAGGTGTGGATGGAGCCGTCTGTGTGGTGGAGGTTAACATCCAGGAGGATGGTATGACTGGATGACGAGTTCAAAGTGAAACTGATGAGAGAGAGTGAGCTGAGTGTGTGAAGGAAAGAAGATAACGTGTCCTGTGGAATCATGAAAGTAACATAATGATCCTGAACCATACCAGGGGTTTTGTGAGACTAGGAATGTTTGTTCTAGATGGTCGATAAATAGGTTGAAGGCCTTAAAAAGCCTTCATAGACAGACATTATTTCCCAATCTAGTCCGCAAACAGATTTCCCATGACATATCCCCAAATGCCACCAATCCTTCTGTCACCCCCAATGAAAAGACACTATAGAGTGTCCCTTTTGTCACCCAATACCATCTTGGACTGGAACAACTAAAAGCATATCCTTCATCAGGGCTTTGGTTATCTATCATCATGCCCTGAAATGAGAGATATCCTACCCAAAATACTTTGGAACTCACCTATTGTGGTGTTCCATTTGCCTACCTGAACTCCACAACATTCTAGTCCATTTCTATGCCACTCCTAAATCCAACTCCTTATCACAGGGATAATTACTTTGTGGAAGACCCCGTTGCAAGACCTGCCCAATCCATCCACCAAGCACTTACTATTCCAGTCCTGTCACAGGCTTATCTGAGCTCACCTGGGACTGGCCTACCTGTGAAAGCAACTTGTGGTTTACCCACTCTGCTGTAATCATTACACAGCCTTTCACATTGGTATGACAAAAAATCAGCTGTGCATCAGGATGAATGGCCACCATCAAACTGTTCAAAAAGCAAGAGGGACTAACCTATGATACAGCATGCATCCTCCCCACCACCACCAGCTTTTCTAACTTTTCTCAGTTTCTCAGTTTTTGTTAATGAAGTAGATGGATATGGAAATATCAAATAAACAATGTCCAGAGACATTTTGTCTTGATATCTATTAAAGATATTAAACTGAGGTAGAGAAAAAATGTCTCTGGACAATGTTTATTTGATATGTATATATAACCTGTGAATGAGGTATAAGGCAGGATTTCCCATTAATGTTCTTTGCTGGAGTGCTATTCCAATGTTGGAGAGCCTTGGCAATTTGACACATATTTGTCAGGGAACATGCAGCAGAGCTGAAATTTATGTAGTGGAGGGGATGTGTTTTTAAGACACAAATGTATCCGTTTAGTTTTGGTGATCTAGTGGTTATGGCATCTGCCTAGTAAGCAGGAGGTCCTGGGTTTGAATCCTGACCATGACATAAATTTTAATTCAATGCCTCTACTTAAGATTAATATCTTTAATAGGAGTAGAAGGAATTTGACACTAGTAAGTTTTCAGGCTCCTCTTCAGCTGATCTTTATTTGTAGCTAAATTTTTATGGTTTCTGATAAATTATTGAAAATGTGTTTTTCTGAGGAATGGACCCCTTTTTGAACTAAAGTGAGTGCTTTAAAGTCCTTGTTTAGATTGTTTTTGTTCCTAGTATTGTATGTACAAACTGATCTGTTTCTTGGAAACGGAATATATTATTTATTACAAATGACATTAATGAATACGTATACTGAGACGCAGTAATCAGTATACCCAGTTCTTTGAAGAGGCTTATATAGGGTGTCCATGAATTTACTCCACAAATAATACATATTGAATGCTTTTGGACTCTAAAAACTTTTGCTTGACTTGAAGAGTTAACCCAAAATATTGTACCATATGACATTCTTCTCTTGACTTGGACGCCAACCGTGCATTCCTCCTCCCCTCTATTGAAGTTCACCTTATCATCCCAGTTCGTCCGACTGATCACCCTGTTACTCGTCATCTCGAGCAGTGTGTATGTTAACCTCACCACCTTGAGGACTTCACTGTCATCAGGCCCACTGCATGCCACCTCCAGGAGCCCTCATTCCTGACAGAGGATTCAGTGCAGGTACCAGTTACAAGGACACCTTGGTACAATGCAGGCTGCTGTTGTCGCCCTGTTCCCTTTTCTCCAAGCTCAACAGTACTCCATACTGTGGGGGGAGGCTGTCTGGTGGCAATAAAACATGTCAACCACCTAAAGAACTGCATATTTTCCCGAGCCAGTCTGTCAGTCTGTCTCTGTACTTTGCTCTGTTGTAATGAAGTATAGTTGTGGAGTTAATGTGGAGTTTATTTGGGCTACAACCAAGAATATTCCATAGTGGTGACCCCACTGTTTCATTCTACACCCTTGCATATGTTATAAGTGAGTTTTGCATTGCTCGCACCAGCTTTTCTTGTTATATACAACGAGACGTGGAGTAACAGTCTCCAACCTAGATGACTTCATCTATGTGACCTCCTCATGGCTATGTTCTGGTTTCTCAAACCATTTATGGACTCACCTCTTCTACGAGATTCGTTGAGCACTTTTGCTTCAATCCTTTTGCACTTAGCTCAGCTATATTCACAGGCTCAGCTTATCATAACAATGGACTTAGGCTTTGTTACACTGGACATTCCCTTGAATGCTCAAAACTTGAATGATCTCAGTTCTTTGCAAAACATTTTTGCTTGTGCACAACACTGGCCTGTGTGGAACATAAACAGTTCATCTTTCATTGCTCTGGATTTAAATTCATGGCCGACCACTTTGCTCCTATGTGCTTAAATGTATCACTCCAGAGCTCACTTGCTTGGCCAAAGGTTGAACAGTGACAGGTACCAGGTCACAAACTTTTTCAAGCCCAGTGCAGGTCTAAGCCAGGTGGTAGAGGATATAGGTTCCTTGTGTAAGGGTTTCACAAAACAGGATCATGATGTTATAGTGGGTGGGGTGGGAAACAGCATTGATAGGGATCAGGCCTACAATATTGAGTGTGACCTGGTTAAAATAGCTTCTGCAATGACCCAGACAAATGTTGGACTGTTGCCTGCTTTCATGCGGTATGATCAACCCCAATTGAACTGCTCCATCAGGAGAGTCAATATGGAGATTGATCAACTTCTTAGGACGGCTACTCTGTCGGACATAGGTTTGGTTCCTGTTGATGCTATTGATAGGTGGGATTACACTAGGCATGACCTGCATCTCAATAGGAAAGGGAAGGGGAAACTATCTGGGTTGACAGCAAAATCCTTAAGGGGGGACACTGCAATTCATGGAAGTATGTCTTTTTTAGGCTAAGATCAGTGTCCAGTGAGAAGCTCAGGCAAGCAGGTGCTAAAAATGTTGAAAAATCAAATGTTTCTCAGAAAAGTAAAGTAAAAAATAATGTTAGCATTTTTCACCAGAATATTTGGGGACTAAAGAATAAAATAGATGAGCTTTTAGTTTGTTTAGATGATATAGAAACTGATAATGTAATAAATATACTATGCCTGTCTGAGCATCACATTGTCACCGGTATGGAAAATGTGAATGTCAGTGGATATAAATTAGTGTCAAATGTATGTAGACATAATAAGATAAGAGGAGGAGTTGCCATATGTGCCAAAAGCTATCACAGTGTAAAAAGTTTAGAAACAAAAAAGTTTTGTGTAGAGCAGCATATTGAAGCATGTGCCTGCCAGCTTAAACTCAATGATGATTATCTTATAATTGTAACAGTATATAGGTCCCCTTCAGGGAAATTTCAGTTATTTCTGGAAAACTTGGATACCTTGTTGTGCTATCTGTCAGATAGGGGGAAGCAAATTATTATTTGTGGTGATTTCAATGTAGATTCACTGAAAGAGTGTAATAGGAAGAAAGACCTGGAAGTCTTACTTGGCTCATTCAATCTGACATCCGTTATTGATTTTCCTACTCGGGTAGTAAAGGACAGCAGTACATTGATAGATAACTTTTTTATAGACCAAGATAAGTTTAACAACATACATGCTTGTCCGATTGAGAATGGTCTTTCGGATCATGGTGCACAGCTAGTAACAGTATATGACATAGCTCCGTTCAGTAATTCGAAACAGTCCACCAGAACTGTGCGCTCGATTAAGGGCTTAACAACTAGAAATTTCAAAGAAAGTCTACAGCAGTTAGACTGGGATGAGGTTTACAAGGAACATGGTGTTAATTTAAAATATAATTTATTTCACGATACATTTTTAAGGGTATTTGATAACTGTTTCCCCAAGAAATTAGTAAAATTTAATTCTAAGAAACCATGCAAAAACCATGGCTTACTAAAGGAATAAAAATATCGTGTAACCGAAAAAGGGAACTATATCTGTCCGCAAGAAAGAGTAATAACCCAGAAGCAATAAAATATTATAAAAGCTACTGTGCTACATTAAGAAAAGTTATTAAAAAATCAAGAAGCATGTGCATCATGTCTGAGATTAGCTCCTCTGATAATAAAATTAAAACAATTTGGTATATTATTAAAAGGGAGACAGGGCAACCAAGAGCAGAGGAGGAGGGTATTATCATCAAAACAAATGAAAACTTTATTAACAAAAAGTCAGAAGTTGAAAACATTTTTAATGATTACTTTTTAAATGTTGTAGAGAAAATAGGACCTAATGTTCATTAGAAGGAGCAAGGCAATTAATGGAAGAGGCCATACCCGCACAATTTGATACAATTGAAATCCCACCCACCTCACCTTCAGAAATTAGGAAAATAATAAACTCTCTCAAGAGTAAACGGTCATATGGAATTGATGGCATTTCCAGCAGGGTATTAAAAACTTGTTCCCAGGAGATAAGTAGGATTCTCAGTCATATTTGTAATAGCTCATTAAAGCAGGGTATTTTCCCGGATAGACTGAAATATGCTATTGTTAAACCTTTGCATAAAAAAGGGGATACATACAATGTCAACAACTACCGGCCCATTTCACTTCTGACAGCTTTATCAAAAAATTTTGAAAAAGTTATGTATTCTCGAGTTGCTTCACGTATTAGTATAAATAAAGTTCTAACAAAATGTCATTTTGGTTTTCAAAAAAGCTTTTCAACCAAAAATGCTGTACATACCTTCACTGATGAAATATTAAATGCTTTGAATAACCGGACATCACCAGTAGGGATTTTTTGTGATCTCTCAAAGGCTTTTGATTGTGTAAATCATGGGATTCTTCTAGATAAGCTTAAGTATTGTGGTATGAGTGGGACAGTGCACAAATGGTTTAAATCATACTTAACTGGAAGAGTGCAGAAAGTTGAAATAAGCAGTTCACATGATGTAGATGAGACAATTAATTCTTCTAACTGGGGAGTTATCAAAAATGGTGTCCCACAAGGTTCAGTCTTGGGTCCTTTGCTGTTCTTAATATATATTAATGACTTGCCATTCTACATACACGAAGATGCTAAGCTAGTTCCTTTTTGCTGATGATACAAGTATAGCTATCACACCTGACAAACAGGAATTAACTGATGAAATTGTAAATGATATCTTCCAGAAAGTTATTAAGTGGTTCTCTACAAATGGACTCTCATTAAACTTTGATAAAACCTTGTATATACAGTTTCATACAGTAAATGGCATGACACCATTAATAAATTTAGACTTTTAACATAAATCTGTAGCTAAGGTAGAATATTCAAAATTTTTAGGTGTTTGCATTGATGAGGGACTGAATTGGAAGGAACATATTGAAGATCTCCTGAAACAAATAAATTTGCTTTACAGGTTTGGTCCGCCTTGAGCAAACACTACAATAAAATCAAACCAAAACACAAAAAACTATGCCCTGTATTTTCGTAAAAATCCCGATATTTACAATTGAACTATTCACCTCATTAAATACACACGTTTTGGTTTGCAGATGACAAACTGTCAAAAACTATCAGAGACATTTTGTGAGTGGAAAAACCACAAACATAACAACATGTGGTATTAAGGTAGGCCTAGCGTACCTATAAAAATAAGAAACTATGTATAGTAGTCTCACAATTATCTGTAGTTTTCACTGTTAATGTAAAAAAGTAATAATCATTCCACTGTTAATTTGACAGACAATAAACATCCCACTGATGATGCTGCAACGCCAGCGAAACATGTCTGGGAGAAATGAAAAAACATTTGTGTTTGCTCAAGGCGGACCAAACTTGTAAAGCAAATTTATTTTGTAAGCAAACACGGTGATTGAAGAGCTTTTAAACCCCAAGATGAATATATCTCCTGAAACGTCTGAGTTCAGCTACTTATGCTATCAGAGTCATTGCAAAATTTGGTGTTATAAATCTCAGTAAATTAGCTTACTACGCCTATTTTCATTCACTGATTTCATATGGGATCATATTCTGGGGCAATTCAACATTGAATAAAAAAGTATTCATTGCACAAAAGCGTGTAATCAGAATAATTGCTGGAGCTCACCCAAGAGCATCCTGCAGACATTTATTTAGGGATCTGGGGATACTCACTGTAGCTTCACAATATATATATTCACTCATGACATTTGTTATTAACAATCTGTCCCAATTCAAAAGTAATAGCAGTGTGCATAGCTACAACACTAGGAGAAAGGATGATATTCACTATTCAAGGTTAAATCTAACTTTGGCTCAGAAAGGGGTGAATTATGCTGCCACAAAAGTCTTTGGTCACTTACCAAGTAGCATCAAAAGTCTGACAGATAGCCAGCTAGTATTTAAAAAGAAATTAAAGGAATTTCTGAATGGCAACTCCTACTACAATGTAGATGAATGTTTAGATAAAACTTTAAAAAAATTAAAAAAATAAAAATTAAAAAAAATAAATAAATAAAATAAAATAAAGAAAAACAAAAAATAAATAAATAAATAAAATCCTTAAAATATTGATTGTCAAGTATAGGCAACATTTACTAAACTGACACGTTCCACATCATTACGAAATGTCGTATATATGATCTATGGAACAAGTATTAATCTAATCTAATCGTTCCCACAGGCCCTTCTCTGGCCTACTGCATGCAGTGAACCTGTCAGTGGACACATTTTGGACTCTTCCTTGATTTCAGTATACTCCTACTCGCAAGTTTCTGCCACACCTTTTTCTTCGCGAACAATACCATTCAGTCCTCTTTTGTGGAACCGCCAATGCAGTATTTCCACAGTGATAGGGCTTTCAACACTCAGAACCTTTTGAGTGACTGCCCACATGAACATTTTGACAACTGACAATGTGTATAATGTGCAGTCATGCTCAGCATCTTGGGATACACCTGCAGTGATGTGACCGCTCGTGCTACCCTCATCCACTCCCATGACTAGTACATTACATGACTCTTTTACAGTCTCGTGCATTCAACTGCCCATTTCTCTGGCACATTTTGGTACCACTGCCGCATCGGTCTTCTGTGTTACTCTATTACACTGTGTCGTCACGCAACCATTTGCATTTTCGGTCCCATTGGGGACCTCTGCCGCACCAAGTCACACCCTCGTGTTGCCACAAAAACATCAGGCAGACACCACTGTCACAGAATCTGGCACTCGGGTGCAACAATCACCTCCTTCTCCTCCACCAGGTCGCCAGCCCAAGCTGCCACCATTTTTCTTTGATGTACCCCAATGACGTGGTTTGCTATGTCAGAGCAGATCTTTGATCACTACTCTCTTGATGCTACTGCTCATTACCTAGATGCACCTGCACCTGCATGGACATGTTGACCTTATTTGTGACCTAGTAATGTTGCTACCTATCTCTCACCACTACTACTTGGCCATCAGACCATCCTTGAGTGGGTTCCCAACACTCTTGATGACATGATTTGTCACATCCTACACGAGGAACAATGCAGTGATAGAAAACCTTCACAAATGTGGTGACATCTCTGGCTGCTGGTTAGTGAACATGGGATGCCAGACAGCACCCTCATGGCGGTCTGGATTAGGAAGCTACCTCTTCCAGTTCAGACGGCACTCACTCACAACATCCTTGAGTCACAAAGTGAGCATATTCATATTGCAGATAGAATGCATGACACATAGCTATGAGAGGCGTGCAACAATGTGGAATAATAGGCTCAACAGTCACCACCTTTAGCTCGCACCTTTGCCCGTAGCCCTTCCTGCATGCCTGATGAAC
This sequence comes from Locusta migratoria, assembly GCA_026315105.1. Classification (NCBI taxonomy): domain Eukaryota; kingdom Metazoa; phylum Arthropoda; class Insecta; order Orthoptera; family Acrididae; genus Locusta; species Locusta migratoria. The sequence goes on along the minus strand of CM048755.1, from coordinate 72,400,202 downwards.
TTGTTGACCATCCTGGCTGGCATTCCTCATTGCTGATCTATCAAGAGTCCTCAACCTCCTCCACCTGGTGAGAGCAACAGACCAGTCCCCTCCATGGGCGCCAATGATGGCCCACCACCACTCATCCACTTTCTGCAGGCACAGATTCTGCACAAGCACTGGTACTATCACAGCCACTTTGGAGATGCCATGCAGAAGTGCCGCCCATCATGCCTTCACCCACACACAGAGCACAGGATGACTTATGCACTGCTTCCTCCCCTGCCAACAACAGGCCCCTACACACGTTGCATTCTGTTTCAGTCACGAATAATTAGCAGTAAGAACGACTGCAGGTAACCCTTCACGACATCTTGAATCTTTAGCTTCACGGTCTTTTCGTGATACATATACGAAGTAGGAAGTACTCTACATTTGTCATTTCGACTGAAGAGAAGCTGAAATAATCCTGAAATTGCCCACAAATCTCTTTTTAAGTCTCATCAAAGTGTTTGCAGTAAATTGAAAAATTAATACAACAAGAGTAGAAAGAGTAAAAATCCGTACAGATTTTCTTGGTCAACACTGGTGCCACTGTCTCTCTGCTACCTACATCTATGGTGAGCAGCTCTCAACAACTTCATTGTGTGGTTGTTCGAGCTGTCAATGCCACCTGACTGCCATTCACAGGTTCAACCTCTCTCTCTGTTCACCTATCACCCGAATATGTTCTGAAGTGTAACGTTTTAGTGACTGTATTAATACCGTGGATGAGTTTGAGACACTGTTTTTGAAGTGGTCTAACGAACATGAACAGGTGTTATGCCTCAGGTGTAAAAGGGAAGAGACTGTTCATTGTCTCACTGCACAGATGCAGAGATGCAGCTGTCATTCATCAAGCAGTATCTTTCATGCCTTCAAGTGTATTTGAATGACACTAAAATCAAGGTTAGTACCAGCACCCTCAGTGCAATCAGTGACATCACACCACCAGTGATTATGAAAGTTCGCTTCCTGTTCCCTGCGAATGTGTGTAAACATAACTCGGTTGTCATGCCAACCCCCTGTGCTGTCAAGGATGTGCGCACATTCTGCCCTCTTGCACCTGCTTTGTGCACTTCACAACATGCACAACCTGCCAACCTGAGAACTGGAACTTTAACTTCCTCAGCCTCCAGGAAACCTTCCCACTGCATCACGGTGATGAACTATTTTATAAGATCATTTCAACCCATAGTGGACGTGCCCCTGCTCGAGATAACACCACAAGCTCTAGTGCTGTTATTATGTCTCACGGTGTTTTGAGTGCTCGAGGTTCAGCTGTTACACCTGCCGCTCGACTGCCATCTACTGAGTCTGTGAAGCTGGCACTCCCACTCATGCTGGTGGCCACAGGTGCAACTACATCCTCTCATGGCCTGTCTGCTGCTGCCCAGCAGGCATCTTACACTCGCATGCAGGTGGCCCCGCCACATACACCGGCGGTTGCCTTGGCAACTACACTGCCTGCTGACCTATCTGCTGCTGTGGTCTAGTAGTCATCTTGTACACATGCATGAGTGGCACCTCTAGTGGCACCCATGGTAGCCGGAGTAACCTCGCTGCCACTTTGCCTCCTGCTGGCAGCCACAAACATTAATGAGCATGGCGCCCATGCTGCACCCCAGCTGTCACTTTTATGCCCGGCATCAGCTGTCAAAACAGTGCTTTGGAACTCTCTCTCCACTGCATCCCCTAACATGGTGTATGAATCCATTTCAATCTCTACTGCTGCCTCCACTGCTACCCTTTCACAACAGTGCGTCTCAGTTGTCACTAAGAACAGTACACAGGCTATGACTGAGAGATGACACTCCCATCTCCAGCAAACAACACTACCTTTGCACAGAGAAATTCACAGCAGTAGAGGAACAGATCTCTGAATTGCTCGATTTTGGCATCACTGAACCTTCATTGAGCAATTGGTCATCTCCCATTCACTTAGGTAAGAAAAGTAATGGTTATTGGCATATGGGGGTGACTACAGTAGACTCAGCGCCAAGACCATAATGGACAGGTATCCCATCCCAAATGTCGTAGACTTTACTCACGCACTTGCAGGCACAAAAATTTTTTTTCCTTGGTGGACTACAAACACGTGTATCACCAAATACCGATGGCTCCGGAGGACGTTGAAAAAATTGCCATCACAACTCCAATCAGTTTGTATCATTACCACTTCATGCCTTGAGTTAAACCACAGCAAAGACCAACTTCATTAAACTTCTGTCCATTTTCTAGGTTACACTGTCTTTGTCTCCCTTCCTGCTGAGAAAGTTAACTCCACTAGAGGTCTATCCTGCCTCTTGAGCTTTAAAGAATTGATACTTTTTTGGGCATCATCAATTATTACCAACATCACTTACCTGGTGAAGCTGATATTCAGGCCCCTTTCACAGATGCACTAGTGGGTAAACAAACCTCCAGCACCCACCCCGTGTGCTGGACCTCTGAAATGACTAAGGCATTCACAGCCTTTAGAGACTTGTCGGCATGTGCTGTCACTACCCCACATCCCCACCCTGATGCCAGCAACACTGCTATCAGTGTGGTTCTCAGCCAGTCTCTCAACAGCAACACTTCCCACTCTAATTCTTCCCAAAGAAACTGAACAATGTACAGCGAAAGTATTCAGCCTTCGATCATTAGCTTCTGGCCATTTATCAGGTGATCAAACACTTTCGTCCTGATGTTGAGGGTTGGCCCTTTCATGTTTTCACAGATCACAAACCTCTAACTCCGATCATTCTCACCCGGGCCAACCCTCCACCTCACGGCTTTGGTTACCTTCACTTCATTTCTCAATTCACTGATGATGTCAGGTACATCAACTGTGTGGACAATGATGTGGCTAACTTCCTGTAATTTCTGTCCTTATGATCGACCGTTCTAACCTCTCTATCTTACAATCAGCTGATGATGGCATCATGAAACTTGTTTCTGACCACACTTCCTCCCTCAACCCCATCCACACCTCCTTCCCTGGTGTTGTTGGTGAGATTTGGTGTGATGATTCAACAGGCAAACTGCGTCTGCTCATTTCTCGCCTACTATGTGAAATTTTTCAGAAACTCCATGGATTGGCACACCCTGGTATCTGTGCCTCCAACAGACTAGTCACTGACCGATTTGTCTGGCAGGACATGAAACACGACTGTCAGGTATGGGCACACTCCTTCCTTCCCTGTCAATGCAACAAAATCACAACCCACACTTCCCCTCCCTAGGGCCCCTTTCCTGTTACTGCAGGCAGATTTGAACATGTCCACATTGACCTAGTTGGACCTCTTCCACCCGCTGATGGTTTCCGATACATTCTTCCCACAAACAATCACATCACATGCTGGGTTGAGGCCACTCCCCTCATCAACATCATGGCCAAAACTGTCTTGGCCTTTGGGCTACTTACAAGGAAGACCTCCATGTTACTGTGGCAGAATTTGTCTATGGACAACTTTTGGTTTTACCGGGGAAGCTCATCAACTCTTCCCCCCCCCCATCCCCCCTCATCCCCCCCCCACTAGATGAACCGATCTTCCAACTATGGTTGATCAAGTATAGCTTCACTGTGGCTTAATCGAACCGTCCCCCCCCCTCCTGCCACTCTTTTCCATCCATAAGAGCACTCAGCCCCTATTATATGGGTCCTCATCAGGTGATCAGTAGGTCCCAAAACACCTTTACTATTTTATTCAATGGAACCCCCTCCACCATTTCAGTGAACCATTTCAAATCTGCTCATGTTGAGTGTGCTTCTTTGCCTCAGAGCAAGGATGACTTTCCTCCAAACGATGCACAAAGCACCTCCCTTATTCCTCACCTCCCCTGCCACTTCTTTGGCCTCTCCCTCTAGTGGTCCACACTCCCCTCCCTCCCTCCCTCACACAGGACTCTGCTTCAGGTGATGTACCCCCTTCCTCACCGTCTTTGTTCAAGGGGTCTCTAGCCTCGCCTAACTCTCCACTTAGAGGGTTCCATTGCCTACCTCTTCCTGTAATTCCCAAATATGTACCTTTTACCAGTCAAAGCAGGTGGCTTTACTTATGGTTCAGATTATACATTAAAATTTTTACTCTGATGGCAAGATACAGGTTAACAGAGAGTTTTTTAATTTTTAATTTCTTTTTTATTTCCAGAAGTGAGCATGGAGGGTGCAAACTTTTGGGCTGAGACCTGTGATTGATGGTAAATTATGTTGTTGTAATTTGTAATTATTGATGATAAACACAGATTATTTACTATCTACAATACGTAAGTATTACGATATTATCCTGTATATGGGTTTTCTGAAATGATTATTTCATGGGTCAAAGCAGACGGGTGGAATCGCATTGTAAAAAAATGTCTTTGAATTCGTATCCTATTCTTCATTTTAGGTGTATTATAGGTCAATTTTCGTATTCCAACCATTTTAATGTTGATGGGTATTGGGAGGGCCTCAATTGGTATCATTTTCTTGATTTTACTTGTTGTATAGGTTAACTGAAGTATTCAGTACTATTCTTCTGCTATTTGGCAAGTTTTGATTGGTAATGCTGTCTTCATTTGATTCTTAGATCAAGTGAACTACTTTATTCCATGCATAGATTTTAGGTCATTTTCATTTTTTATTTCACCTATTTTCATGTGGTTTTTAAATTACATTTTTCTGTGATTTTGGTTGGCTTTCTGTCTTATTTTCCCACATAGAATGCCTGGTGAAATGTTGTTGTGATGCTTCATGTAAGGAGGAAACACGCATACCATCACATTTCTGACTTTGATAAAGGTTGGATTGTAGCCTATTGCGATTGCGATTTATCGTATCACGACATTGCTGCTAGCGTTGGTCACTATCCAATGACTGTTAGCAGAATATGGAATCGGTGGGTTCAGGAGGGCAATCTGGAATGCCATGCTGGATCCCAACAGCCTTGTATCACTAGCAGTCAAGTTGACAGGCATCTTATCCGCATGGCTGTAACGGATCATGCAGCCATGTCTCGATCCCTGAGTCAACAGATGGGGGTGTTTGCAAGACAACAACCATCTGCATTAACAGTTTGATGACATTTGCAGCAGCATGGACTATCAGCTCCGAGACGATGGCTGCGGTTACCCTTGTTGCTGCATCACATACAGGAGTGCCTGCGATGGTGTATGCAACAATGAACCTGGGTACACGAATGGCAAAATGCCACTTTTTTGGATGAATCCAGGTTCTGTGTACAGTATCATAGTGGTCCCATCTGTGTTTGGCAACATCAGGGTGAACACACATTGGAAGCGTGTATTCGTCATCACCCGGCGTGATGGTATGCGGTGCCATTGGTTACACATCTCGGTTACCTCTTGTTTGCATCAATGGCACTTTGAACAGTGGCCATTACATTTCAGATGTTTTATGACCTGTGGCTCTACCCTTCATTCGATATCTGCAAAACCCTACATTTCAGCAGGATAATGCACGACCGCATGTTGCAGGTCCTGTATGGGCCTTTCTGGATATGGAAAATGTTCGACTGCTGCCCTGGTCAGCACATTCTCCAGATCTCTCACCAATTGAACACATCTTGTCAATGGTGACCGAGCAACTGGCTCATCACAATATGCCAGTCACTACTCTTGATGAACTGTGGTATCGTGTTAAAGCTGCAAGGGCATCTGTACTTGTACACACCATCCAAGCTCTGTTTGACTCAATGCCCAGGCATATCAAGGCCATTATTACAGCCAGAGGTGGTTGTTCTGGGTACTGATATCTCTAGCTCTATGCATCCAAATTGTGTGAAAATGTAATCACATGTCAGTTCTAGTATAATATATTTATCCAATGAATACCCATTTATCATCTACATTTTTTCTTGGTGTAACAATTTTAATGGCCAGTAGTGTACTACCCAGACTTTACCATTATCTGAATGAATGAGGAGATTGCCTACCTGCACGGAGACGGCAATAAGTGCACAAAATAACAATGCACTACCATTGGGGGATCTCCTTAAGACTTTGGGGTCACCCATAGTGAACACATTTCAGTATCAGATGCAGAACTTGGTCCCAATCTGTGGCATAAAGGGTAGAATGTGCAGATTCAAAATGTCTGTGACACTTTGCTCTGCCATCAGCATCTGCCAAAGCACAACTAGAGGTGCCCTGAATTGATATCCTTTGGCTTCCATCGCCACGATGCCAGGAGTTACCTATTTATCTCTCCACAGTATTCTAGGATGTTCCCCTACCATTGATGCCACCAAACACAATGCTCATCCAAACTTATGGGGAAGTGGGACTCATCACTGAACATGATGGAACACCATTCAACATCTGTCCATGTCTCCCAGGCATGATATCACTCCAAGATCTGGTATTGGTATGTCCTCAATGTACCCATTAATTCCAATGTTGCACCACTGTGACATCTCAATAGCACACATGTTGTGAGATTACCGCCCAATAGAAATATTGCTAATTAATAGCATTTGATAATTAAACAGTATGAAGTTCACTGCAAACATTGACCATGCCAATGCACTAAATGTCACACAATTTTAATCTTATTAATTATGGTAGCAATGTATGTACACAGTTGGGTGACAACATTTATAGTTAGGCCATAGGTAGAAATTCTCCACGTTGAGATTTGCTGTGTGCTTGTAGCTGACGGGAGGCCAGCGAGCAGGCCGACGTTGGTGGCTTGTTCCAACTTAGGATTTTCCAGTTCGTTTCCGGTGAGGGGAGAGAGGGACAATGACGAGTGCCAGGCACAGTGAAATGCACAAATATTGTAATACTACTGGTATTTGAAGTAATACGATGCAGTTAGGAACCGTTAAGGCCCTCATTACAAAATAGCCTGTTGACAAATAAACAATACATTAGCTGATATAGTCACATCTGACTTAATATGTTTAATTGACAATGAAAAGTAATAATTTACCAATAAATACAAGACAGTTACACAACTAGCATGGCAATGTTTGTTTATAAAAATAATATATTAACTATTTCTCATTTTATTTTCAATTAATCTTGTGTATTTTTCCTTGAAATATTCAGTTAAATCACTTATCTGTGATATAAGAAATTGTACGATTATAATAAATAGTACAAAGGATGTTTATGCTAATATAAAATCGTAAGAAAATATTTGTTAATGTGTAGTGTAATTATTTTTATTTTAAGTAAAGTTTTAGAAATGTATTGGCTGAGCGCTGTACGTTGGCAAATCCGTTACAAACAGATCACATGGGGAAGTTGATGACGTAGGGGAAAAAACCCCGGCAGTTTAGTTTTGGCGCGCGCGCGCGCGAGGGCAGGAAGTGACGAGACCCGAGCACGTGGTGTAGCTGGCCGGGCGGCGTCGCTCTGCATCAGTCGGCATGTGGATCTCGAGGTGGTGACTTGAGATTTGTCTGTGGCAATCGCCACGTGTGGTTGCTCGCCGTAGACTGTACCAAGTTAAATTGAGTGCTACTGTGTGTTTGTGAATATTTAGCCGGTGGAACAAGGTGTGCATCGCATTGAATTAAAGTGACTGTGATTTGTTAATGTAACACGTGTCATCGCATAGGCATGAACATAAACGGTGTTTGAGACAGCCACGTGATGTGAAAACAATTCGCGACAAATATTCATTTTGTCTGGGGGCTCACGAGCTATAACTTTATTTGGTAAATGTGTCGACGTACAGACGTATCAGCCACAGGGTTCAAATATTGTGCAATAAACAACATAAAGTGAACTTTCACGTGTTTTCAAAAATAGTAGTTCTCTCATGAACTTGATTTTATTATGAATTTGTTTTGTTAATCATATGCAGGTAAGGAAAGCTGCGAACGTGTGATATCATCCCCTAGAAAACGAGTCAAACAGTCGCAATCACAGTTCCAGTGTTTTTGCATGTTTAGGAATTTGGTTTGCAGTTGGTGGTTGTGAGTTTTAAAAATTAATCTTTCCCTATTTTAAACTCTCACCCCGACCTTTACTCTCGCAATATCTGGCTACACCCCATTCCATGCATTCCAATGATGTGGCCTCTGTCAAATGTATTCAGGTGGTAAGGTGGTGGATAGGCTATCTAAACCTTCTGTAAGGCATTGTAGGTGGTTCATACTATAAGTATATGTCTTACTTCACTGGCTCACTCATGACAGTTGACTGGTACCAACTGCGGAATAACAGAGCAGTAGCATTACAAATGCACTTTGGTTGGTGTTCTCCATATTACAGAGATGTGTAAATCAAATGATTTACTCACAAATTGATGGTATGCATCTATACTGAAATTGGATAGTATTGGAACACTTCTGGGAGCTGACAGCACAGTAGAACAGCCATGAGGGGGGGGGGGGTGTCTAATGGTGCTGACCCCCACCCCCAGCACATCCCAAAGATATTTTAATTTTATTATTTTTTATTGTCTTAATGTTTTATTTTTTTAAACTGATCGGCACCAGAAATTTGAAATAGTACACATGTAATAAATCACAACAACTAAAATTTGCCAAGCAGAAGTGAACGTGACAATGTGATGTCACCACTGAGAATGTGTGCTGCTGTTACTGTGAGTGGTTTTAATGCAGCCACAACCAGCTTTGATGCTGCCACTATTGTTAATGCTGTGCAAAGTTATGAGTCGATTGTTCATATGCGGTAACCTGCTGCTTAGCAGGTCAGCGGCACCACCGAGTGGAATCTTATGAACAACAATACTGTTATTTTAGTTCAATTTTTACACATAGAGTCATACGTTGATTAAATTGTAAAGACTTTTCTCTTTGGCTAGTAACAGAGAAGCTGCTTAATTATTTTATGAGCTGATTATATACACTCCATTTCCACCACGTTGCTCCTCTTCCACTTTGAAATTAACAAGAGCCTACTCATTTTTTTTCTTGTCCAATTGGTTTTGTAGTATAAGGGGTTAAATTATAGAAAGTGTATAAATAAGTAATAGATTAATAAAATCAATAGGTTTCATTTTTAAATAATGAGGGTCCCCCCCTTCCTAGAACCAAATCCTGGCTGTGCCACTGTGGCAGTGTTTATGTAATTGACATCTTTGTGAAGTATTCCTCTATTACCACATTTGAACACCACATGATTGTTTTTTATACTCATTTGGATTACCTTACATTTTTTTACATTTGGAGTAAGCTGTGTTCCATCACACCAAGACGAAATTCTGGTTAAGTCAGCCTGTATGCTTTTACAGACCCTGAACAATGATAATTTTTAATATACTACAGCACTTTCAGCAACCAGTCACAATTTGTTCTTTACTGTATCAATCAGATAAATTACTTAACAATATGATAAGGACAGTTTACAACTCACCATAAAGACAAGCTGCGACGGGCAAACAAAAAAGACACAAACATACAATACGCTATTGGCCATGGCCTTCTTCAGAATAAAGAACATTAACACAGGCACACTTCAAGGTCACACAACCTTCATCCCTGGCTGCCACACTAGGCACACTTCACATTCACACAACCATCACCTGTGGCTACCGCACTTGGATTGCGGCAGCCGGTGATGATGGTTGTGTGACTTTGAAGTGTGCCTGTGTTATTATGTGAATGTTCTTTAATCTGAAGAAGGCCATGGCCAATAGTTTAACTGTTGTATGTGTGTGTCTTTCTTTATATGCCTGTCGTAGCTCATCATTTTATCTTTGTGGTGAGTTGTAAACTGTCCTTATTACATTGTTATTATATAAAGAACAAGTGCAATCCTATCGCACTTCCCTGGATCACCCTTGTGTTCTCATGAATACTCACAGTTGAGGACATTGTACAGGGTTCTACTGCTTAAGAAGTCTTCAAGCCACTTCTGGAAAGAAGCTTTTATGTGAAAATGAAATTTATCATATTTGAGCTTATAATATGCTTAGGAATTCTGCCACTTATTAATGTTAAGAATATAGACCTGTAATTTTGGAGACTAATTCTCTTACCTGTCCTGTATACAAGGATCAGTTGCACTTGTTAACAGCTGCTTGGTTCTCTACAGTAGATGATAGACTCATGGTAAACACAAGCCAAGTAAGGATCCAGTGCAATAGTACTCTCTGTAAAAGTGAATTTGGATTGTGTCTGAAACTAGAGACTTATTTATAATCATCTCTTTTCATTGAATTTTAATACCTGAGATGTTTATTTCAATGTCATTCATAAGGGAGTATGCACAGTGGTCAAAGCATGGTATTTATTTATCATACTACTGCATGAATAAATTTTAAAGACAAAATTTGAGACTACAGCTTTCCTTTTGCTGTCTTTGTATTGCCTCACCAGACTGGTTGATAAGTAACTGATTTTTACAGCCAAAAGGAGCATGAATTTAAACAACAAGCCTGTCATATTTTCCAGAGAAATGTGTTATCAATAACACATATGAAGAAGTATTAAGATGATCCAATAAAATTTCATCTGAGGGAAAGATCTGGGAAATTTCATGGATGGCTGTGTAGCATCTAAAGAACCGTGAAGAAAAGCAGCAGACATATTCAGCTTACTCCACAGTGTGTCAAGTGTGTCAAAAGATTTCTTCTGTAGTAACCTTGACAAACCTTTATTAAACTTCACAAGTACACATGATTGAACCACAAGTCAATTGCTTGTCCTGGAGCTGATTTGCAACTGCCAGCGGCCTCGTCCTGATCTGTCTAGCCTGCCGGCCACCTAGTTGGCACTAGCGTGTAACTTGCTGGTGGACAGCGGTGCTATGCAGCTTGCTGGCAAGTGGTGGCAGATATGAACAAGGCGCAGCCTCTACACATCTCCCCCATGCAAATTTTACATATGTTCAAAAGACAAATTTCCTTAATAAAGAGACAACATGTATAACAGCAGCAAATAAACATCATTTCTCAAGAACTTTCAATCACTAGTTAATGAGGATCTCAAATAAACAATTTACAGATATCACCAATTCAAAGTAAGTCAATAGGAGGATGAGAACCTCTATTTAATTAGGCAAGCAATGGACAATATTTTAAGACTTTGCTAGGTCAGCTGAAAAATGTGCACAGCACAGGAACTTGTAAACATTAATTATTATTAGTTTAGCATAACAGCATACAGTTTAGTCACAAACCATTAATTTTTACATTTAGTTTGTGTGTTGAAACTTTTTGTTTTTTGCAAAGGGAAACAAAAGGAGACATTGTAAAAAAGAGAGAAAAAATTTTTTTTTTCTTTTGATTGCAATGGTTGGCATATCAGTACACCTTTGGATTATGCATTGCTTGTCAATGAACTGACACTGATTGTTGAACAACACTCACATCCATGCTGTCTTCGCCTACCGTGGTGAATTCGCAAGGTGGAACTTGGGTGTATGGTCGATAGTGTCCTATCCGATGGAACTGGTCTAGGACCAGTGACATCTCTGCTGGTTGAGAGTGCAGTGATAGAAATATGGGGGATGCTGGAGTCTGTGGGGCTTCTTGTGATGGCAGCAGGGCACTGCTCAGTGGTGCGGTGTCCCTACTGACGCCTGCAGCCTGGGAAGATGCTGATGAAGGCCCCAGCGGTGGGAGAATGTCAACATTAAGATCCATCAGTTCCTGGCTTGGTTGGAGGGAGTCTTCGGGTGATGACGGTATTCTTGGTCGTAGCTGGTCTACGTGACGAGCCACATCCCCATTCACCATCTGCACTCACTACATGTGGTTGCCTTGTTGTTGGATTACACTTCCTTGAATCCATTTTTGCTGGTGTCCATAACTGTGCACCCATACTGGCACCCCAATCTTGAATTTGCCTGGTGGGGTCAGTTGTACGGTACCGTAAAATGGGGTAATACCGATATAGTGGGGCAATAGCAATTATTTGGCCTGTATGAAGAAATCTGAATTCTCCCACGGAACTGCGACAACAATGGAGTCGGCGTGCAATGTATTACTGAAGACAACATTGTTGTTTACTTGGCTGAACAACAAGAATTTCCTCAGTTGTTGCTTACAATCGGCCAGTAATTATTGTGCGAAAGTGTCTATTGCTTGTAAAACAAGTAAACAGTGAAAACTTCAGTTGATGAACTTCACAGGCTGTACAGAGTAAGCTAATATCATTAACTGTTCCTTAGTTAGTTGTGTATCATATTAAAGTTTACATAAATTGCTAAGTAAATCTATTGAGTGGTTATAGGGCTTTATATGAAAATATGTCTTGTTATAGGGTAATAGCGATCATGGTGAGAAGATATGTCAAGGAGCTTGGATCTGGAGGAAGGTGCAAATATAACCCCACTTTCTGGAAAATGTGGTGATATCCATGCATCAGGGGAAAATGAGCATCAGGAGATCATTAGAACAGCTTGCTGTACCATACACAACCCTTAATGATAAGTTACGGAATAAATAGAAACACAGGGTGGGTGCACCAACAGCATTGAACAAGGAGGAGGAGCAAACGCTTGTTGAGGGTTTATTGGTTTGTGTCAAGTGGGGTTTTCCACTGAGAAACACGGATGAACGTAACATTGTTCAGGCCTACCTTAACCATGCAGGGAAAGTGGAAAAGAGATTTAAAGACAATCGGCCAGAATTAGAGTGGGTTCATGTATTTCTGAGAAGAAACTCTGAACTGATGGTGAGAATTGGAGATAACATGAAATGAGTTAGAGCAGCTGTTTCAAGGGAGATTGTAACATAATATTTCATTAATCTTAGGGAAACTTTGGATGAAGTTCGTGACTCTAATATAATAAACTATGATGAAACAAATTTTTCTGATGATCCTGGGCAGATGAAAGTGCTTGTCAAAAGAGGTGTGAAGCATCCTGTAAGAATTTTAGACACATCTAAAACTAGTATCAGTGTTATGATGGCAGCAGCTGCAAATGGAAGATTGTTACCCCCATTTACTGTTTACAAAAGTAAGCACCTGTACAATACTTGGACTGAGGGAGGTGTCGATGGTGCTGGTTACAACAGGAATATGAGTGGGTGGTTCGATCTTAACATACTTGAATCATGGTTCACAAAAATTTTATTGCCCTATGAAAAGAAATTGCAAGGACCTAAGGTTATCATAGGGGATAACTTATCCCGTCACCCCTCAATAAATGTCATCAAGCTTTGTGAAGAATATGACATTAGATTTGTCCTTCTACCTCCAAATGCAACCCACCTTTGCCAGCCTCTTGACGTGGCATTCTTTTGCCCCTTAAAAATAGCTTGGAGATGTTTGTTAGATGAGTGGAAGAAATCCAACAGAGGAGTGGTGCCAAAGTCAGTATTCCCTAAATTTTTGAAAGAAAATTTGTTGAAAATATGTATGAATTCTACGTCCAACATAATATCAGGGTTTAAGAAAACTGGCATTGTGCCTTTCTGTACTGAAGAAGTGTTGCGTCAGGTTCCACAAAATGAAAATGACCTTATGAGCCATAAACCCTCCTGGACTGCCTCCTTTGAAGAACATCTACAGCAAGCCCAAGTTGGTGACCCAAATACAAGCACACCTGTGCATTATGCAAAGTGTATGACTGTACCTCCTGGGAAAGGAATTGTGGCTAAGGATTTGGTTACTGGTAATTTGGAGGATAGCGGGGAAAGTGCAGAGTCACAAGAAGATGAAAATATGCTGGAAACAAGTAATTCAAATGCTGAATTGCTAGAATGATGTGACTTCTCCCTCAAAGATATCTGTACCTCTTCAACTTCAGTTGAAATAGGAAAGGAACAGCAGCTACTGAGTGGTGCTATTGTTCTTGTCAAATTACCACGAAAGAAAAGTATTCAACATTTCATTGGACAAATAATAAGAAAGATAAGTTCAGGACTCTATGAAGTTAATTTCATGTGGAAAAGAAAAACTGGAGCCATGAACTTTTTTGTATTTCTGGATGTTGCAGATGTAATGGACATAGAAAAAGAACAAATTGTCACGCAGATGGAACCAATATCTTGCAAACAAGGGAAGTTTATTTTCTCTGACATTGATGTTAGCTGTGTGGAGTAGGGCAGTTTGTAATGAAACAAGTGTTTAAATCTGAGTGTCAAGTTGTGTGTTAAAATTTTTGATTTTTCTTGTTCATATATTTAAATGTATAAGCCCTTTTTTTTTGTAACTACTGGTACAGTAGTGTTTGTACTTTTTTTAAAACATAAAATTTTGATAGTTGTAAGCTCTGGAAAAGTCTAACAGTGATAATGAGGCAAAATAAACCACTGATTGGAATTACCCCACGCCATGGGGTAACACCGATTGGTGATTTCTTTTTCATACTCGTGTTATATTCGCTTGTTTCCATTTTCTATTATTAGCAAATGGACGAAAAAGACTCAAATATTTTATATATAAAATTACGTAAAAAATTTCTTAATGCTCTTGGAAATACCTGTAAAAACAGCCAAAAATGGTTAAGTGGACAGATAAGGTGAAGTAGGATGTGCGGTTGGCATCCGTGAAGCAGTTCTGCCGTACTATGATTGTGAACCAGTAGGTTTGGAGAAAGGTAGTGAGTGCATCTTTATTAGAGGATGAGCTTCTTCATCTGATTTTCGAAAGTGTGGACTTGTCTTTCCACCTCACCATTGAATTTTGGGTGGAATGGGGGTGAGTGATGTGCTGTATGCCACATTTTTAACAGAACTGGGAGAATTCATTGGATGTGACCTGTGGGCCATTGTCAGAGACAGTGGTGTTTCGCAGCCATTCAAGGGTGAATATTTTATTTAGAGCTTGTATAGTGGATTAAGATGAGGGTGATGAGATACGGGTGACAAAAGGAAAGTTTGAATAAACGTCGATTACTACAAGAGAGAAGGCGCCAAGAAACCTCCTGGCATAGTCAATGTGTACCTCTTCCCAAGGAAGAGTCGGTGTTGGCCAGGTGGTGGTGGATGATTTTGGTGCCTGCGCCTGTTGGGCACAGTGCAGGAGACCATCATGTGACATCGCCGAGTCAATGCCCGGCCAGTAGAGGTGTCGACGGGTGAGGTTTTCTGTTCTAGTTACGCTCAGTTTCCTGGGTGAAGTAGTTGCAGCACCTTACAGTGGAGTCCAGCTGGTATGACAACTCAAGGCATGGTGTAGTCCGCAGCAAGCAGAACAATGCTGTTACGAGCTGTAAGTGGGAATAGCTGGGAAGGGGGTAAAAGGCTTTCCCAGGAGGATGTTCAGGCCAACCTATGGCAATGTGTTGGAGAACCTTACAAAGCACTGGATCAGCTTCTGAAGCAACAGCAATGCACTCACCGGTAATAGGAAAACCTTCATTGGCTTTGGTTTCTTCATTGTCAAGATGGAAGCATAATAGTTCATCTCTATCAAAAATCAGATCAGGTCCATGCAGGAGTCTTGATAGGACATCAGCATTTGCATGTTGGGGCGTTGGTCTGAAATGAATTTCATAGTGGAACCGTGAAAGCCCAACATTGAAGGTGATGTGCTGCCTCATCAGGGAGTGATGAATTGGGATTGAATAAAGATATCAAACGTTTATGGTCAGTAATGAGATGGAACTTACTTCTGTACAAGAAAACACTGAACTTCTGCAGAGCATAAACGATTGTATGGGCCTCATTTTCGATTTGTGAGTATTTTTGCTGTGACTCATTCAATATTTTAGAGGCATATGCAATAGGCATTCAGAGCCATCAGCATAACGATGTGCCAAGACCACACCTATGCGTGCTGCAATGCATCTGTTGCAACAACTAACTTTTGACCTGGGGTGTATGTGGCTAAACATGGGGCTGTGTGAAGCAAGGTTTTGAGGCATATGTATGCCTGTTCACAATTGTCTGACCATTGAAAAGGAACATTTTTCTTGGGAAGTCTGTGTAATGGGTGTGCGACTTCTGCAACTGACAGAAGAAATTTGTGGCAGTAGGCCAGTGCCTCCAAAAAAGCTTGTAAGTCCTTTACATTTGTAGGGTGTGGCAAAGTCTCTATGGTGGCAACATCATCTTTGAGTGGTTGTATTCCCTCTTTGGATAACTGAAACCCTAGATAGACAACCGACAGCTGAAAAAACTGCAATTTCTGGAAGTTACATTTTATACTGGCCTCCTGTAGCACCGAAAAAAGGGTTTTCAGATTATGAAAGTGTTCAGCTATGGTGATGCCCATCACGACTATGTCATCTTGGTAGTTAATGCAGTCTGGGACGTGAGCCAACAATTGTTCAAGAAAACATTGGAAAATGGCTGGGGCACTGGAAACTCCGAATGGGAGACACTGATATTGATATAAGCCAAACGGAGTATTGGTCACCAAAAATGCACGTGAAGCTTCATCGAGCAGTAGTTGATGGTAGGCCTCTGAGAAATCAATTTTGGAAAAATATTGCCCACCCATGAGTTTAGAAAATAATTCTTCTGAGTGGGCCATGGGATATGTGTGTATTAAGCATTGTGAGTTTATTGCTGCCTTGAAATTTCTGCACAGGCGTAAGTTGCCGTTCGGTTTACGGACGACTACTAAAGGCACGACCCATTTACTTGCGGTGATCGGCAATAACACACCCGCCACAGCAAGCCGGTCTATCTCCTGTTTGACATCATTGTGCATGCGTGAAAGAATTTAGGGCTGGCCGCCGGTTTTAAAGTGATATGTGCCTCGAAATTTGACGCATGCCTGAGTCCAGGCAAAAAAAGACCGGTGTATTCATGAGATAATTTCTCTAATTGAGAATATGGAATTTGCTTGGATAAGACGTGCACTGTATCATCCATGGAAAATCTGAAAAGGTTGAAAGCATCATAACCAAAGAGATTTTCAGACCCAGAGCAATCTACTACAAATACCTTAAGTGTGTGAGATACTGATTTATAAGTCACGTCGACTTCAAATTCCCCTAAAAGTGATATTTGCTGGTGGTTGTAAGTTCTCAGGTTTCACAATACAGGGGACAGTGGTGGAGAACCAAGTGGGGCGTAAGTTTGATCAGTGATCAAGGTACCTGCGGAACCTGTATCGACCTGCATTTGAACCTCTCATCCTAAAAGTTTGACATCAATAAACAACTTGTTGGAGGAAGGTAAAGTGGAGTTCACGAAGTAGACTGATGTATCCTCATCTTCCCTGTCATGAACTAATTGCACATTTCTAGAATGATAGACAGGAGACACATAACCTTTCTTGTTGCAGTTGCGACATGTGGCCCAACACTGGGGGCATTCTTTCCGTGTGTGTTGTGTGAAGCAACAGGGGCATGAGGAAAACGCCAAATTACTGGTAGTGAGCTTTTTCTTAAATCCTGTTTGTTGTTTACCTTTCCTGTTGTGGATGGAGGAGTGAACTATACCAACATCATCTACTGCATCCTGCATGGTGATGTCATAGGGGGCCTTATCAGACTGCAACTCGCAAACATCACTCCAGGAATCAATTTGTGCTCCAGTGGAGTGAGTTATCTCAAAATTGGATGCAATATTAAGCACTTCTTCTAAAGTAGGACTGACTAATTGCAATGCACATTGTCTGACTTCATGATCAGGTGTAGAGCGTAAAATGGCGTCCTGTACCATGTGGTGTGCATAAGATTCATTGTGTTTTTCTGTGACAAATTGGCATTTGCTGCTTAATCCTTGTAGTTTGGTCATCCATGATCTATACATCTGGTCAGGTTTCTTTTTAAATTGGTAGAAGGCCATGCGGGAAGCCACTACATGTGTTTGATTGTGGTAATAACTCGTAAGGAGAGAACACATCTCATTGAATGTTAAAGAAGACAGTTCCTTGAGAGGGGCAAGTTGGCCAGCAACTGATACAGTTTAGGAAACATCCAAGACAAGAAGAGAGACTTACAGAGCTGTGGATTATCAATTCTGAAGGCGATGAAATCCTGGCTTAGATGCTTTTCATAATCTATCCAATCTTCTGCAGATTCTTCATAGGGTGTGAACATCGGTATGTTCAGCACTGGTGAGTTATTGTGATGTGGCATAGTGAGAAATGCCTGCTTTGGCACAGTGAGAGTCTTTGGCAGCTTGATTACATTGTTTATAAGCAGTTTCTATTGCTCTACCAGAGTAGCTAATATTTGTTCCATCATAGCCATGTCGTTTATCATTTTCGTAGAACTTCTCGTGTATCCCATCCTCATCGCCAATAGTGTTGTAACCTTGAAAAACTTTTATTAAACTTCAGAAGTACACATTATTGAACCATAAGTCAGTTGCTCGTCCCAGAGCTGATTTGCAACTGCCAGCGGCCTCGGCCACATAGCCCGCCAGATGCCCAGTTGGCGCTAGTGTGTAACCAGCTGGTGGGCAGCGCCGCTATGCGGCTAGCTGGAGAGTGGCAGCAGATATGAATGAGATGCAGCCTCTACAGATTCAGTCATGAATAATGAACATTTTAAAGAGTTTACAAAACTGTTTGATTGTAAGTAAGAGTTACCAGCTTTTTATTGGAAAGGAAGATGGTAAATATTGATAAGGCAAGTCCCAGAAAAAATAAAATTGAAAAACAAAAAAGCATTAGTAACCATCATGAATATTATGACATCATGATCACTAGTCCTTATCTCTGAAGTGAAAGTCAATGTTGTCAGGTCTGGTTGTAACTACGAAGTTTAAAATATTTCCATTTCACATGAGATGTGAGACTAGTTGCACAAGACAATGTACAGAATAGTCTAATAATCAACATTAATGACTTATTTTGCAAATCCCAAAGACTTTTAGACCACTGAAGTTTTGTTGTTAATTTATGTCCAGCTTCTTTACACTTTCTGTACATTTTGAACTTTTTTCACAGACACATTTCTATACATTATGGTCATCTGAAATCATTAGTACAATACAATTAATTCAATTTCACGTTGGGCAGCACATAATCACACTAGAATCTTGAATAAAAACTTACAGCAGCATATAAATAATCAGCTTTTAAGAATTTAAGACTTTCTTTGACACTATTAATGAATTTTGTTGGATTATTAGGCATATCAATTACATTTTATAAATTAACTAATTGTTTTAATCTTAGTGTCATTTGTCACAATATTTCTCAAAAATTGTCTCAATTCATGTGCATTTTATAACAAAAAAAGTTTTTTTGTACATAGTTCTATGTTAATGTCTACCAGTATCTGTTTTGCCAGTACTTATTTTTCTTTAACATCTTAATTGATGAAGTATATTTAGTAACTGGTTGGTTTTAGTTACCATTATACTTTTTCCCACCCCTTTTTCTATTTCTATTTCTATTTATCTTTTTACTGGATTTTCCCCAAGCATTAGTACACAAGAAGTAAAACCAGTTGTTTATTAGTTTGAAAATTTTTGTATGTGATTTATCCAAGCAGTTTTTTATATTTTATTTTTCACTGCAATATATGTAATTTAATCAGCTAATTTGTTTCATTAATCATCTCTCATATTCTCCTGTGGAAAGTGCTGTAATTCATCATTCTAAACCAGTTGTGTTCCATGGCAATGGGCTGCTGCTGTGCCTAGTTTGAAGTTGCTGCCATGCAAAATCCTTCGTGTCTTGCCACCTGGACTATCCACAGAATTTTGCACATTGCACAGCCTCCACCATGGTGCCTCACAAAATTTTGATCATGCAAGTATGGTGCAGCATGGAACTACTCTCAATTATGTCTCAGTTCTCAGACTTGTTACTTATTGTGTAACATTTTGCATTAGTACCCTGTTGTTTTTTGTGCCCTCCACTACAACACAAATGTTGATTAGGATTGTGTTAATTTCTGTGTGTTCAGTTTCTCTTGCTGGTCCTTCGTTTCTTTTCACTGTGCAGGCATGTTTCAAAATTCTCATTGAGCAACAGCAGGCTCTCATTGTAGCTATTTACTGAAATGACAATCTCATTTTCTCATAGGATTCCTTGCCCTCAATCTATCCACCACCTTTGCACCTATAAATGTCACATCACTGACTCATATGTAAACAACTTTGTTTAAACCATATATCCACATATCACAACTTAACACATACATTAGTATCTGTTCATAATATTCAGTCTATAATTTCAAATATTTTTACCCCTTATTTTAGGAGTTCTATAAAACTATGTCACGATGACTCTCAGGAGCCAGTCCTGGTTTATGTAAGCAATGTTGATGTTGATGTGTTCAATGAACCAGCTGTTGGAGACTGTGTTTTGTTTTTGAGGCAATATGGTCATCATTTAATATTTTGTACAAGATACTGATTGAAGTGAATAAATGACAGTTCACAAACTTTTGAAGTACAACCATTATTAACAGACTAGTGGAAGCCTGAATCCTTGAAATAATTAAAATCATTTCCTTATAAGACAATGAGACCATCAAGCTAAAACTTCAAGATCTGAGATAAGTGACAAACTTTAATAATTCACTAAGTCTTACTTTATTTAATGTAATGTGTTGCATATCAACTACTAGCCTTAAATGAACCTTTTATTTAATTGTACATTTGTCTAGGTATTTGAACTAGGAGCCAAGTTATGCTTAGGTCAGTCACTGAACACACTATGGGGTAATAGAACTTGGCTGTTCAAGTGCATGGTATTCCCCCTAGATAATAAAAGTAGTAGTTTAAGGTTTAAATTCTATTTTTTTTATTTTATTTTATTTTTATTTTTTATTTTTAAGATGACTAGA
Organism: Locusta migratoria; assembly: GCA_026315105.1. Lineage (NCBI taxonomy): Eukaryota > Metazoa > Arthropoda > Insecta > Orthoptera > Acrididae > Locusta > Locusta migratoria. The sequence continues at coordinate 72,379,625 of CM048755.1, read as the reverse complement.
GATGACGAGAGACTGAACTTTATTCATGTTAACACTATGAAGTTCCACCAGAAAACTAAAGCAATGGGCAATGTTAGCGAATCTTAAAATTGGGAATTTGCCACCAAAGAACATTGATTGCCAATTCATAGGACATGCTGTAGTGATCAAAACGTAGTGTTCCATTTATGTACATTACCGCACAGCATTCTCCCCCCCCCCCCCCCCTGCAGTGCGGAGTCTGTTGGGGCAGGGGGAGGGGGTGGTGTGACTTCCATATCTGCTGGTGTGAGTTGGGGCATTCAGACAATTGAAAGCCCCACTGAATTGTCTGGTAGTTGGGTTGGAGGTTGATGTTGACATGCGGTGGTTTGTCCAACAACATAGTCTTGGAGGTGGTGTGGGTATTGCACTGGTCGAGTGGGGCAAGGCAACACAACCTAGACAATGCCTCACAACAGCCTGTGCTACATGACATTGACCAGGCCACGGCCATTACTGGCTGTCCGCTGCAAGGCAGTGGGCATGCCCCAGCAGCCAGCCATTCAGCTGGTGGCCACAGCCTGGTCAGTGTGACATAGCATGGTCTGCTGTGAGGCCTTGTCTCTAGGTGGTGTTGGGCAAGGGCTGCTGGCCTGATGTCTTTAGGGGATTTACACGAGCACTTCATCTGATAGCAGCACAAAACGCTCACAAGTTGGAAGGGTCAACCTGTTCGGGTAACTTGATGAAGTGCAAGAGTTGACACTCGACAGGATTGGAGGAGGGTGATGATTTCATGTCCATAAATATTATAAAAAGTGAATAGTCATGAAGGATGACTGATAAGTCATTGGACAGAGCCAGAGCTACAGGAATGGTGTACTCTAAGGCTGGTGAAAGGGGGGAATGGATGAAACCTTGGAAGGGTAAGGTGGAAGTTGGGCGAATTAACTTCATCTGAGAAGAAGCAGCATCAGGTGGTGTAGAGGTAACACTCCACCTAGAGTGATTGGAACTCGATGTGTGAGCAGGAATTTGTTGAAAAGATGCATTGTAGTTTGACTGCGATTGGGCTGAGTTCAGCAGAGGGGTAGTGTATGTGCTAGAAGGACTGTTTTAAGCAGGCGTGTCATGCGTGACAATGGGCATTTGTAGATCCTTAACTGGGGGGTACTGGTAGGAGGCTCAACACGAGCTGGCTTCATCCAGTTGACTGACACCATGATGGGGGACCTCTGAAAAGAATGTCCAAAGTGTTTTGTGAGTGCCGGACCATATTGTCATGAAGCATGACAAATTTGCATGAGTTTGTGGAACATCTGGGAGTCGCAGTGTATGACTTGATGGTTGAGTCTTCAAGCAGTGAAGTAACACTAGACTGAGAAATGTTGGTAGTTCCGCAGTTGCTGGGCTTATGGTGCAGGATTAACTAGTTCTCCCAGCAATACCAATGACTGGCTGTAAACAAACTCTGCGATTGTGACTCGTAGGTCCTCTTTGTAAGCCATGTGGAGTCCGAGAGGCACAAAAGGTAAAGCCACAGTTCAAAGGATATTTTGACAGCAGAGGGCTGTTTTATGTCTCATGCCAATGCTCTACGAGGCCATTGCTTTGAGGATGGTAGGTGGTGGTATGGATGTGCTGAATGCTACAGAGTGCAGAGATGCCATTAAGCAGGGCTAACTGAAATTGTCAACTCTGATCTATCATAATGACAGCAGGACAACTTAAATGTGCAATCAAAGAATGAACAAAAGTGTGAGCAACTCTTTCAGCTGTCGAAAGTGACCAGATGGTGGAGGAAAGCTGCCAAGTGGGGGCACAGTGTGTCTGGTGGATTTGCTCTGCTGACATGGGATGCAAAATCAGGCCTAGGCATGGCAGTCTCATTTCACATTGCACCGTAAAAAATGTTCTGTTACTGAGTAGATGCTCTGACACATGGAGGTGCTAAACTGAAAAGTTTTTAGAAAACTTCCCATTGGATTCGTTGCACCAAATTTCACCCACAGCTCCAGAGTTATGGATTGGTTTCAATCAAGAGCTGTGATCTGAAATCAGCTGCATAGTTTGTTCATTGGTTGACTGAAGAGCTGTGTGGTTAGATGGGTTGAATATTGTGCAGATAGCTTACTTTTGATAAAAAATCAGCCATGATGTTGTCTGTTCCTTTAATGAATCACATGTCCATTGTTAATTGTGTGATGAAATCAAAATGCAGGAACCTGTGATGTGGTGTATTGGTCGGCAGATTCTGGATAGCAGCAGTCATAGGCTTGTGATCACTAAGCATGTACAAAGGGCATCCTTCAACTGCAGAGCAGAAATGTTTAATTGCCTCGTACCCAGTGAGTAATTTGTGATCAAAGGCTGAGTACCCTTTTGGCATTGTTTAGGTTTTTAGAGAAAAACTGATGTGGTGAGGAATCACTGTTAACAGTCTGGCTGAGAACTGTGTTGATACCTGTGTTCATTGTAAAAAACTTGGCATTTAGATGAGGATGGGTGGTGGTAGCAGCCCCGAGCCAAAAGTTCTGTGAGTGCTGCAAAGGTATATGTCATCTTTGGAGTCCACTGAACAGGATGTGTACGGGAGTTTGCTTCCCAGCTAGTGTGTCTGTGAAGCATGCCTGTATCTCAGCAGTGCCAGTTACATGATAACAATAGTAATATATGGTGACCAGAAATTGCCTAACTTCTTTGAAAATCAATGGATGAGATATGTCAGTAATAGTATTAATATTCTTGGGCAGCAGCACGAGTGCTGTGAGTATCAGCCTATTTCATCTACATCTACATCTACATAGATACTCTGCAAATCACATTTAAGTGCCTGGCAGAGCGTTCATTAACCACTTTAATAACTTTTCTCTACTGTTCCATTCTCTAATAGCGCGGAAAGAAAGAATGCCTAAATCGTTTCGTTTTCGATCTGAGTTCTCTTATTTTATTGGGATGGTCATGTCTCCCTAAGTAGGTGGGTGCTAGCAAAATATTTTCACATTCAGAAGTAAAAGTCGGTGATTGAAACTTCGCAAACAGATCACGCCGTAATGAATAACGTCTTTCTTTTAATGATTTCCACCCCAATTCGTGCAACATTTCTGTGATGCTCCCCCCCCCATCCCCCCATAACGTGATAAAACGTAACAAGCTGCCATTCTCTGAACCTTCTCAATATCTTCCGTCAGTCCCACCTGGTGATGGGCCCCACAATGGGCAACAGTACTCCAGGAGAGGACGCACAAGTGTGAAGTAGGCAGTCTCTTTGGTATAAATGGTGCATCTTCGGAGTGTTCTGCCAATGAAATGTAATCTTTGGGTCGCCTTCCCCACAATATTTTCTATCTGTTCTCTCCAGTCTAAGTTGTTCATAATTGTAACTCCTAGGTATTTGGTAGAATTTACGACCTTAAGGTTAAACTGATTTATCACATAATTGAAGTTCAGCGGATTTCTTTTAGTGGTCATGTGTATTACTTCACACTTTTCTTTATTTAGTGTCAATTGCCAATTTTCGCACCATGTAGAAATTTTGTTTAAATTGCTTTGCAGTTGCTTTTGATCCTCTGCTGACTTCACTAACCGATAAACGACAGCATCATCCGCGAACAGTCTAAGGGAGCTATTCAGATTGTCTCCTAAATTGTTTATGAACACAAGGAAGAGTAGGGGACCTATAATGCTTTCCTGGGGAACACCAGATATCACTTCTGTTTTACTCGATGACTTACTGTCAATTACAACAAACTGTATCCTTTCTGATAGGAAATCATGAATCCAGTCGCACACTTGGGGAGATATTCCACAAGCACGCAATTTCTTTAGAAGCCGCTTGTGGGGTACAGTGTCAAAAACCTTCCGGAAATCCAGAAATATGCAATTGATTTGAGATCCCTTGTCAGTTGCACTTATCACTTCATGTGAATAAAGGGCAAGCTGTGTTTCGCAAGAGCAATACTTTCTGAATCCGTGTTGACTATTTGTTAATACGTCATTCTCTTCGAGGTAGTTCATATTGTTCGAACAAAGTATATGTTCCAAAATCCTACTGCAAATCGACGTCAATGAGATTGGCCTGTAATTTTGGGGATCACTCCTATTGCCTTTCTTGAATATTGGAGTAACTTGGGCAACTTTCCAGTCTTTGGGTACAGATCTTTTGCTGAGTGTAAATGATAGCTAGTACAGAGCTATTGCATCAGCATACTCTGAGAGGAATCTAGTTGGTATACAATCTGGCCTGGAAGATTTGTTTCTATTTAGTGACTTAAGTTGTTTTACTACTCCAGGAACATCTACTTTTAAGTTTCGCATGCTGGCAGCTGTTCTTGGATTGAATTCTGGAATCTGTTGGATTAATGAAAGAAGGCAAGAGCAATTTTACATGCCCACACAGTGAGGACAGTGGTTAACAAAATGTACAAATATTTTTCAATGTAATAAATAAGTGAATATAAAACTTTGGAAAAAAAACATATGTTGAATATATACTGGTTTTAAATCTGTGTCAGTTAAATTACTGAAAATTACTTTTTTTAAATAAGTAATTTAAGTTGATATTAATTTGTGTTAATAAATGCACCAGTAATTCATTCTGTAGATCAAATTTTAGTTGTTACCATTATTTCTAATATGTTCCTAAAATAAGTTGAATAGGCCATATTTGGAACACAGTCTACTCAATACATTTAAATCAATTTTTCTTTTCTAAACATTTTACTAACTTCAAATTACAATATCAGATGTTCAATTTGATGTACTTTAGATTTCTCCCAACTCTCATAATTTACTGTCATCCACAAGAAAACTATATGTAAAAGAACTCCTCAGGTAGACAATAAGACCCACAGTAAGGTTACTACTGCAATCCTGTATTCTACATAAGTTGTTTAACTACTCACATTGAAAAAAGTATCACCTACATTGATATGAGTAAAAAAAAAAAAAAAAAAAAAAAAAAAAAACACACACACAACTTGGCCCTCTCACCTGCCAAAAAAAAACAAAAAAACAAAAAAACAAAAAAAACAAAAAAACTTGTTTACATATCATGCACTTCTTCATGGCCCCTGAGCAGGGAATGTTGGGAGCAGAATTTTGCATTCAGCTTATAGTGCATTGGCTGTTAGAACAAGCCCTGCCTCTTTCTTCCAGTGCAGCCAACTTATGGGATAAAGCCTACGGGTTTTGAAAGAAACAATATTTAATGGGCTTAAGCATCATAGAAGGAACACAAAATTAAGCATTACTTTAATGTATGAGTGATTGAAAACTGGACCTTATATCTAGGAAATATGAATCTTTTTTAAACAATGTATTAAGCAGGTGTAGTAATGCTTTCTGCCTCTTTTTATTTTTGCAGCACTGAATAACAGTCAGATTTGCATTACTCACACCACTTTCAATGACAGCCTTTCTTTTTCTCAAAGGAGTTGTCGGGATATATGGAGTTATTTTTGCAAATCACAAGATGGAAGATAACAATCAATACCATGCACAGATCAACAATACATTGACAGTGGCTATGGTGCATGATGCTGTTACTCAGGTAAGGGTGGCAGAGAGCATAAACATTCTGTAGACAGACAAACTCAGCCAACTTCTGCTGATCACAGAGGGGCCATGTAAAAGTGCATAAATAGTATAGCCCCCCACCCCCTTTTAAAAGCACACCCAATTTTTTGACTGTAGGTGAGGCAGTAATATTTGTACCTTCATTCAATACACAGTGTAGGAACAGTATAGGGAGTTTTTAGACCCTGTATTGATGGAAAGAAGATGAATAGCAAAGGTTGATTGTAGTCTTTCTGGTCAACAAGGAGTTTCATAAAGATAAGTTGCAAGTCAAATAATTGTGAGTTAGAATGCATGATAAGGACCTGGAATCATTTTCAGAGTACACCCTAGTGTAACAATTGTGACAAATGACTGGGATCTATCACTTCTTCCATGAAGGAACACCAACCAGACTGCCACCATGATAAATATTAATGTTGAGATGGCTAGTATCAAAATGGACTGTACAAAATGGACTCCATGACTACTTTTTGTATTCTAGACAACCATGAAGAGACCCAACTTCTAAAAATAAAAACACCATGCTGCACAGCACAGGTATGCCTAAAGTCATCAGGAATGGACTACAAAAATAGGCACAAAGTTCTCTTCAGAGATAAATGCCATATATATCTGATTCCAGATAATTGTTGACAATCTGTGTGGAGGGAACCTGGTAATGCTGCATGTCAGAGGCATACTTTAAAGTGAGTACAGGAAGATGGAAGGTCAATGGTAATCTGGGTAGGTATTATGTTGAGGTGTTGGAATGCCATCATCAAGGACATGCTCAAGGATCCACAATTGAAGGGGTATCCCCCAACACACCACTGAACCATTTCATCAGCATTTTAGGGAAGAATTAAAAATAAATATTTGTAAAGCTTATGGAACTTAACTGCAGGGTCATCAGTCTACTTATGAACTAACTTATACTAAAGACAACACAAACACCCATGCCTGAGGGAGGATTCGAACCTCCGACATGGGAAGCCGCACAATCCGCAACATGGTGCTCCAGATCGCTCAGCTACTCCTGTGGGGCTAGGGAAGAATTCAAGTTTCTGGATGTCAGCCCTCAATTTAATTCTGGAGGTTTCACATATGATTTCATCATGTCCATACTGCATGTGTGGATTGGCCTGTCGCTTCCGCAATAAGAATTTGATTAAACATGATTGAGATAAACTGGAAAGAGTTTTGTGAGCATGTCCAGACCAACCATGATATCTATAGGGGTTAAGTATGAGTGCCATTGGAGAATGAGCTGACAAAGGCAACACTATTGTTCTCATGTCTGAGACATTATACTTTGACAAGATGATGGACTTATTGAAGGAATCAGCATATCATTGCTTCCAGAAAGATCTTGGGGATGCAGTACAATGGGAGGCATCTACCCTCCTCAAATCCAGCCACTTTCCTGAGCATCTGAAAAGGCGTTTAATAGCATGAGCATCAGTTCTGCCAAACCTTTATCATCTTATGGTCTACCAAAGGTGCAAAAACATAGCGTTCTACTTTGACCAATTGTGAGCAATATTGGATCCCCAACGTATCATCTGACTAAACATCTGGCTTCTCTCCTCAGCCCTTTGGTTGGAAAGTATGAACATCACATTCGGAACTCTGAAGATTTTATACAGCATCTGGAAAACCTATGCCTTGAACCTACAGACTCGTACAGACTTATTAGTGAACTTTGATTTGGTCGCCCTGTTCACAAGGGTGCCTTTAATAGACCCTTTTCAACTCATAGGGGCCATGCTGGAATAGAACATTTTACATCTTTTTAAACATGTGTTCACCTCAACCTACTTTTTATTCAACAACCAATATTTTGCACAGACTGATGGTGTCACTATGGCCAGCCCTCTGTCTTCCATAGTAGCTAATTATTTTATGGAATATTTTGAGGACAAAGCACTTCAGATGGCAGCTTTGAAACCTAAATGCTTGTGGAGGTATGTAGACGATACCTTTGTTGTATGGCCACATGAGTCTGCCACACTGCCTTCAATTTTAAACCTCTTAACTCACTCCATCAAAACATCTGTTTTACTATGGAAGTGGAAGAAAATGGAAAGCTTCCATTACTGGATGTCATAGTTTGTTGAAATCAAGATGACTCCTTGGGCCATGGTGTGTTTCATAAACCTACACACACTGACTTGTATCCGGAAATTACTAGCTGTCATCATCCATGTCAATGCAGCGGTGTACTATGGACACTCATACATAGGGCAAGAGCTATCTGCAATGCAGATTGTTTATCAGCAGAACTTAACCATCTTCTCTCTGTGTTTGCCCAGAATGACTACTCTGACAAACAGATTCACGCAGCATTTTGACCAGCTAACGAAATCTGAAGAGGAACCAAAAGAGGCAGAGAATCACACAAGGATTATTTTTCTTCCCTGTGTTGGTGATGTGTCCTTCAAGATTGGCACACTCTTTAAAAAACCTAGTATAAAGTATGTCTTCCACCCTCCAGTGAGATTGCAGACAATGCTGGGCTCCGTTAAAGACAACCTTGGCTTCAGGAGACGAGGAATATACAAAATCCCATGCCACAGTGGAATGTCTGATATTGGTCAGATGTGTTGCATTGTGCAGGATAGATGCAATAAACTCAAGATTGTATCAACTGGAAATCTGCTTCCGTGGCTGAACACAGTCTTGATTCACGACACTGCATGAAATATGAAGAGACCAACATCCCGTCTTCTGCTTCCACCTACTGGGACTCCATAATTAAAGAGGCCATCAAAATTCGTATCACCAAAGACAATTAATAGCGACATGGGGTTCCAGCTTAGAGGCCATCAAAATTTGTATCTCCAAAGACTTAATTAATAGAGACATGGGGTTCCAGCTTAGTAGATGCTGAGGCATCATCACTACACACAAATGATGGTCACCAGTCGATGCATATGGGGAATTGAAGCTAACACACACAAAACACATACTTCTTCCTCCAGTCACATGTGCTCACGGGGTCCACCACCAGCGTCCACTCTTATCTGCACCGCGTCTGTGCAGACCATCTGCAGCATGTTCAACAGTCCTCTAATAGGGGACTCTCAATGTTTACACCATCGACATTCTGTTCTATGATTACAACAAATCAGTGATGGTGCCTGCGCCATGGTAAGAAGCCACTGTATATATTGGCAAGCAGAGAAACAACAGTGGCAGTACACCTGAAGATGGCAAGCAGTTGTCACGCTGAAATATTGTATGATTAGTACAACATTACCTGAAGGTACTCCTGTGAACCATTCAGGAATATATTATGTTGGGAAAGCCTGAAACAGCACATACTCAAACATACTTGCTACAAATGTGGAAGAATCTTGTATAACACAATGGAAAGCAAAATTGTAACATTACTATAAAAGTAACAATTCCATAAATATGATGACACATTTGTGAGTGACAAATGAGAATGAAGGCAAAATTAATTTCTTAGCTACTAGTGTAAGTTATTGATATTGAAATGTAGCCTCTGGACTAAAGGTCAACAGAATTCTTAGTTGAGTTGATGATATTATTCCATTCACAAATGTGAGGGAACAGAAAAATCTACTAACAATAATGGCATTAAAAGAAATAAATTACTAGTATTGTTGGCTGATGAATGTAGAATTGGTGCTGACTGTCTGTAAAGCTAGTAGAAATAAATGATATTTGTGTAGAACTAGGTTTTTTTTATTTTTGTTGTGTTGTTCACTCTGGAGACATATTTGATGGAGCCCTTCTTCCGACCCTATCCTAAGCAAGCCTTTTCATCTCTGAATAAGAATGGCAACCCACATTCATCTGAACCTCCTTATAGTTTCATCTCCTTGTCTCCCTCTGCAGGTTTTACTCCACACACTTCCTTCCGATACTAAACTAATGGTTCCTTGATGTCTAAGAATGTTTTTTACCAGTTGACCCCTTCTTTTAGTCAAGAGATGCCAGAAATTTCTTTTCTCCCCAATTATGTTCAGTACCTCTTCATTAGTTATGTGATCTACCCACCTAACATTCAGCATTTGTCAGTGAAACCACATTTAAAAAGCTTCCATCCTCTTTTTGTCTGAACTGTTTATTGTTCATGTTTATATGGTGCCATTCTTCTCCATGTTTCACACCTGTACAAGGCAACACTCCACACAAAATTCCTTCAGAAAACACTTCCTACAACTTTAATTAATACTGTTTCTCTTTCTCAGAAAAGCTTTTCTTCCAACTGCCAACAGCAAGAAAACAGTGAAAAAAAGAAAAGTGTAGCGCACAAAAATTATTTCCAGGTTCTTACAGATACGGTTTGTGATATCGCTGTGACAAATGCAAGTAGGCCAAAACTACATAAAAAACAAAACGAATCTGTAAAAAACAATCAAAGTGCAAATAAACAAAATCTAATACAAGTGACAGAAAAGATGGAATAAAAAATCGACATTTTTGGAGACAGTCACGCCAAAGGAATTTCTCAAGAACTGCAAGTGATCAGTAAATCATCAACAGATACAGGTATGGGAAAACCAGGTGCTGGTTTCAAAGAAGTGATGAAAAACATCGTAAAATATAAGTATGGTAAACAGGACAGTGTTGTAATTTGTGCAGGAGCAAAAGACATTTACAAAAATAATGCTATGAAAATGTATAAACACCTCTTTCGTCTTATTATAGTACTATCAAACACAACATTATACTTGTGAACTTTCCTCTCAGGCATGATTTACCTGAATGGTCATGTGTAAATAAAGAAATTCACATAATTAATGACAAACTAAAAAGCTGGTGGAGGCTACTCAGTAATGTGAAATTAATCGACTCAAGCACACATCATAGAGAATGTTTTACTAAACATGGGCTTCACCTAAATAGAAATGGGAAAGCCAGGCTAGGAAACTCCATAAGGGACACAATTAAATGCAATTCCAAATGGACAGTCACTGAACTGGGATGGTATAAATGCCCAACAGCAGAAACACCAGCACAAATGGCAGCAGCCCCCCCGATATACCATCCAAATATCAGTAGTAACACCAACAGAGCAACCTACTACAGAACCAAAATTAACAGCAACATCTGAACCTACATCAGAAGAGACAGTTAAAACATCAAAGTTCAACCAACCAGAATCACCAGCATTCACAATAACAACACTAGCAGAACAAACATCAGTAGCAGTAGCTCCAAAACAAATAACAAGACAACCTGAATCACTGGCACACACAGCAACAGCACACAGCAGTAGCAGTGGTAGTAGCAGCAGAAGATGGCAGCCACCTTTGAGAAACCAGGATTTTTGCTGGGGCCAGGCAGTGAACAACAACAGATAATAGGGAAACATCTAAATGACTGCAAGCAGAAGAATCTACAACAAGGTAAACTAGTACAAGAGGTTGATTCCAATCAAGGTAGGGAAAGTGGCAACATAAATAGAACAGCAGTTTCAAAAAACTCCAATTTAAAAATAATGCATCAAAACATTCAATATGCATCTAAAAAATCAGAAGAGTTAGAAGTTTTACTAGCTGCTGAAGTACCTAATATTTTCATAATGACAGAACATGGTTTAAAAGATAGTAAATTAAAGGTTTTCAATCTAGAGGGATACAATAATGTAGCACACTATTGCAGAAATGAACATAAAAGTGGGGGAGTAGCAATTTTTGTTGACAGCAAAGTAGAGGACTACACCCCTCAACATATCCCAAATTGCACAGATTTCTACTTTGAAGCAGCAGCAGTACAAATAAAGTTCATGGGCAAAAGTACCTTATTATAGGAATATACCGATCACCAAGCTCTAGCATTGAAAACTTTTTACTGGAATTAGAGGTACTACTACAGAAAGTCATGAAGAAATATATTTTTGTAATATTAGCAGGTGACTTAAATATAGATATGCTAAGAGACAATGGCTGCACAAGACGTTTTCAAGACATACTAGGGTCATACAATCTCCAGTTGCATGTAAAAGGCCCAACAAGATGTACAGAAACATCAAGCACATTAATAGATCATATCCTTACAAATATACCTACTGAAAGACAAAAATTTCAGGTTATAAATACTGTTATCGCAGACCAATCCAGACAAAAAATTGAACTGAAAGATTATGCAAAAGCTGAAGACAAGAAAATGATAAAATATAGACAAACAAATATTGCAAATTTAAATAGCCTAGAAATTTTAGTAAAAGCAGAAGAATGGGATGATGTGTATAATGAGCACAGTGTAGAAAAGAGCTGGGAATCTTTCTGTGATATACTAAGACACCACATAAATGTGGCTTGTCCTGTAATATGTAAAACTGTAAGTGCCAAGCAAAACCAAAAAATGGATCACCAAGAAATTAAAAAAGCAAGAGAGGAACTGATTAAATTCTATGAAAATTACCAGAAAGATAAAGAACAGGACAGTCAAGAGGCTTACAGGAGCAAGAAGAAATTGTACATGAGGATGATAAGAGAAGCAAAGGCTAACCAATATAAACATGAAATAAAAACTTTTACAAATATTTCTAAAACTGTCTGGAACTTAATAAAGAATAATAGAAAAAAGTCACAGGCCTCGAAAGATACAAATATAATACTGGAAATGGAGGGGGTTTAAGTGACAGATCCACTACAAGTGGCAAATAACTTAAATCAGCACTATGTAGCTATAGTGGAAAAACTACCAAATCAGAACAACCCAGTAACAAAGAGCATCAAAAGTCCTAAATGGGTGGCTGAGAGTCTATACCTACTCCCTACAAATGAATTGGAGGTTTCAAAAATAATTGGTGCACTAAAAAATAAAAACACAGAGGGTGTAAATGGCATATCAGCCAAAACAGTAAAACATTGTGCTAAATTACTTGCAACACTTTTGACATTCCTGATAAATCTAACAATGAAGGAAGGAGTTTTTCCAAACTGTCTAAAAAGGAGCAAGGTAGTGTCTGTTTTTAAATGAGGTGAAAAAGAAGATCCTGGAAACTATAGACCAATCAGGATCACAACTGTTCTGTCTAAAATAGTAGAAAGAGTGATTAATGATAGAATTGTAAATTTCGTAGACAAACATAACATCTTAAATGAAGCTCAACATGAGTTCAGAAAGGGGAGATCAACTAAGACATAACATACATAACAGAGGCCCTGGAACAACGAAGGAAAGTGTCTGGTATATACTTAGACCTTTCCAATGCCTTTGATTGTGTCTGCCACAAAATTCTTCTAGAAAAACTAAACTGTTGTGGAATAAGAGGAAATGCTGCAGACATTATAAAAACATTTGCTGAAAACAGACAACAGTGTGCGGAATTAAAACACAAATGTAGAAACAAAGAAGATAAAGTCTACTCTGAATTCCAGCAGGTAAAGTATGGGGTAGCTCAGGGTTCGAAATTAGGACCTCTGCTCTTCATACTGTATGTCAATGATATGCCCACTGAAATAAATGAAAAAGTAATAATGTATGCTGACGACACAACTTTGTTAGTATGCAGTGACACAGTGAAGGATTTGGAAAAGAGAGCCACTGAAAATTTCCAAATGGCAAAAAGGTATTTTACAGAAAATATTCTACTGATCAACAAAAAGAAAACAAAATGTACTAAATTTGAAACAAAGATAACAAAAAGCTCAGAGGTTTTTACACTGAATATTGGCAGTGCAGACCTAGTAGAAGTGGACTGTAATAGATTTCTGGGAATAGAGGTGGACAAGCATCTGTCATGGGAAAATCACATTGACAAGGTTTGTATGAAAATAAGCACAAATATATTCTTAATGAGAAGAATGTGCTATACTGTGGATGCAGAAACCCTGCTAAAATGTATTATGGACTTATCTTCCCACACTTATCATATGGTATACCACTATGGGGAGGAGTGGCTGATGTACACATACAGAGACTTTTAAAACTTCAAAAGAAAGCCATCAGATGCATAGCCAAACTATCACCAAGGGAATCATGCAAAAACAAATTTAAAGAATTTAAGATACTAACTGTACCAAGTCTGTATATATATATGAGACAATACTTTTCCTAATGATAAACTGCACAGCTCCACTAAACAGAGATATTCATAACCACAATACAAAAACTAAAGAACAATACCATTTTTTCAGCAAAAGGATAAACATGACAGATAGGGATCCTATAAATGCAGGATGCAGATTCTTCAACAAACTGCCTCTTAGCATCAGGTGCATAAAGGAACGTAGTGCCTTCAGCCTTCAAACGAAAATTAAAGGAACATCTCATCTCTGGATGCTGGTATAAGGTGAAGGAGTATTTGACAGAAAATTTGTAATTTAAAGGTGAACTGATGTAGTTGCTGGAAACAGAGAAGTGGACTGTGTCTTTCACTAAATTTCTAATAATTAAATACCACATGTTATAAAGACACTTCACGGGTTTGCCGCCGGATGACATTGTGAATCTCCCACAATATTTCATCGACCCAACTGTTCGACATTTTCAGGTGGTGGTAGCTGTCAGTACTTCAAGGCACGACTGACAGCTACTACCACCTGAAGATGTCGAACAGTTGGGTCGACAAAATATTGTGGGAGATTCACAATGTCATCCAGCGGCAAACCCGTGAAGTGTATTTACAATAGATCCACTGTGAAAGCTTGAAAAGTCACACGTACACCACATGTTATATTTATAAATGATAATTTGTAAAATTTTCTTCCTTATGCTATATTAAATTAACAACATGACTTGTCTAATATCATTGTAAATATGATCTACAGACAAATAATTTATTATTATTATTATTATTACTATTATCACTATTCTTTTTATGCCATCTGTTCTGCAACCATTGTATTTCAAACACTACCCATTTAATTTGGTAATCCTACCCTCATGAACCACAGACATTGAAAAGATGGGTTGGCTTGCTTGCCTCAACAATACAGAAAGCCGTAACATATATGCAACCACAGTGGAGGGGTATCTGTGGAGAGACCAGACAAACAAGTGGTTCTTTAAGAGGGGTTGCAGCCTTTTCAGTAGTTGCAGGGGTAAAAGTTTGTATGGATGACTGAGTTGGCCTTGTAACATTAGCTAACATGGCCATGTCATACAATTACTCAGAATGGCTGAAAGGCAGGGGAAACTACAGTCGATACTTTTCCCAAGGACATGTATCTCTATTTTACGAATATATGATGATATCACCTTGGGTAAAATATTTTGTAGGTAAAATAGTAGATATGGGTAGGTCCGCGATTTTAAAGGAGTCGGGTCCGGATCTGCATCCAGCTCTGCGGACCTGCATCCAGGTTCCGTGTCCGCTGGACCCATATGGGTCCGGCTCTGCAGCCGGCCGGACAGACAGACCGTGTCTGTCAAGTGGATTCGCCGCCACTGGACCTGCACTGGTACAGCTGCACAGCCGGCGACCGAAGCATATCTATCGTGCGAATCTTGTCTAACCGAGAAGGATTGCAGTTGCGTTACACAGGAATATGTAGAAATTTATTAATATATAGTAATGATGTAAAAGTAGACCAAGTTAACTGTGATAAGAATGTTTTATTGCCAGAAAATCACTAACACTGATGCATTTTAAAATCACAGTCATGGTTTGCTATACATGTCACCCAGATCACATTAGTATTTTTCTAATTATTTGTAGAAAACTAAAATCTTTGTGAACTAAGCTCTTACTGTAAAACATTTTGAAAGACTGTGTTTTCATCAATGAATTGAGCTGTCTTTTAATAGAAATTATTCTGATTATTTTGTGACACCCATCCATCAGCAATTAAAAGACACATCTGTTCCTCCTGTCAATAAATTTCGAGTTTCCTCTTTTAATTCGTTGTGGATGGCAGGCAACAAATTGCAAGATACTGATTTTCTAGTTGGTATCTTATATGAGGGACAAAGTAAATTCATTAGTTTTCGGAACTCTGGATCTTCTACAATTATAAATAGATGGTATTCTTTTACAATCATTTTTGTCACAATTATAAATTTGCTTGGAACGATGAATTGTAATGAAATTTGATCTGATAAAGGGCTTGAATGCTGAAATGGACGGTAAAATTTGTTCTGAACTGGATGGCACAGATTCAGGTAAAGAATTGTGATTAATTTTATTACAATGGCTACTGCTATTGGTAAATTCTTCATTTCCAGGTAAATTTATTTCAAGTGTTTCACGTGTTCAAGTGGTTTTCCTCTTCATATGTCTGATGAGATTTCCTGTTCGAGTTCTTGGATTGTACGAAAGATCCAGACAGCAATATCAGCATTTAGCTTTATTATCTTGGGCTGTAAATTGATACCAAAGTTCATTGTTCTTCGGTGGTGGGATAATGAAATCTACGAGAATAAGAAAAAAACTGTTATATGACACCTGGCCAGCACGGGCACACATACATGTATGTATCACTAAAAAGCTTGATTCGTTCAGTAAATAAATCACTGGACCAAGATTAGTGTCCATAACATCATATGCAATGGTCAAAATCGACTTGCAATGTTTGCTTGACAGACATCAGTGCATTGTCCGTTCCTTGTTGGCACGCTTTAAAACCATACCATAAAATACACAATAGCCGTGAACTCAAATCTTACTACCAACTTTTTTGGGGTGCACAATCAAGAGTTACTGTTATTGGGAATAACCTTACAATAATAATCTTCCGTTGAACAGTTGTGCAGTGAATGGCAACACAAATTCAGGAAATCGAACAAAATCACTATGTTTGTTGAACTGTTTCAGCCAAACATCTGTTAGTAATGCGACACCTGTTAGAAGATGCAGCCCAAGGCCAGTACAGTCTCAGACAGAAAAAATTCGCCTGTGTGCCAGCCTCGCATGTTGTGGAGTGCCAGGCCAGCGTCACACAGAGCTGGCGGAATTCGGCGAGCAGGTAGTCACCAAGGTCGCTTCGGCCTGACCACCCTGCTGTGTTTATGGTGGGATCCGCATCCGGCGTGGGCTTTACAACTGTCTCCCTGCCACTCCGCCGCTGCGTTTCCAACTCCGGCCGCGCCTGATCTGTTTGCTGGCCTGGACCTACAACCGATGCGTGTCCGAGGATACGTATCCGACCTGCACTCGGATTTTCATCCATCACTAGCGCAGCTGTTGCGGATCCAAGGAACCATTTCCATCCGGACCTACCCATCTCTATAAAATAGTTTCCCAGTTGAATCTCTGGGTGGGAACTGCTATGGAGGGTGTGTTCATCAGGAAAAATGACACTGGCATTTGTGGATCAGAGTGTCGAATTTTAGATCCCTTAAATGGGCAGGAAAGTTAGAAAACGTCAAAATAGATATGGATATGTTGAAATTAGGTATGGTGGGGATTAGTGAAGTTAGGTGGAATGATGAACAGTATTTTTGGTCATGTGAGTATAGTGTTGTAAATACAAACTAAGTAGGGGGGAATGCAGTAGTAGGTCTAATAATTAAAGAGAAAATAGTGATTGTTGGTAAACTACTATGAAAAGCTCAGT
The DNA here is from genome assembly GCA_026315105.1 of Locusta migratoria. Classification (NCBI taxonomy): domain Eukaryota; kingdom Metazoa; phylum Arthropoda; class Insecta; order Orthoptera; family Acrididae; genus Locusta; species Locusta migratoria. The sequence continues at coordinate 72,362,625 of CM048755.1, read as the reverse complement.
GATCATACTATCATAATCAAGATAGATATGAAGCAAACATGCACCACATGGTACACATTTACATGCCAACTAGCTCTGCCAATGATCAGGAGATCAAAGGAATGTACGAGGAGGAAAAAAAATCAGATAGATGAGAGAAAGAAAAACTTTGATTGTGATAGGGGACTGGAAATTGGTAATAGGAAAAGAAAGGGAAGGACAAATAATAGGTGAATATGTACTGGGGAAAGGAATGAGAGAGGAAGCCACCTGGTAGAATTTTGCACAGAACATAATTCAATTGTGACAAACACCTGGTTTAAGAATCATGAAAGATGGTTGTATATGTGGAAGAGGCCAGGAGACACTGGAAGGTGCCATATAGATTTTGGGAAGACATATACTTAGGAACCAGGTTTTAAACTGTAAGACATATCTGGTAGCAGATATAGACTCTGAACATATGTTATTGGTTATTAACTGTAGACAGAAATTAAAGAAACTGGGGAAAGGTAGGAAAATAAGGAGATGGGACCTGGATAAATTGAGGGAAACTAAGGTTCTTGAGAATTTCAGTGACAACTTGAGGCAACAATTGGCAGAAACAGGGAGCAATAATACAGTAGAAGATGAATGGGTAGCTTTTACCAATGAAATTGTGAAAGCTGCAGAGGATAAAATATGTAGCAAGACAAGGCCTAGAAAAAATCCTTGGGTATTGCAGGAAATACTGAATGTAATTGGTGAATGGAGAAAATTTAGAAATGCAATAAATGAAGCAGATAACTTTGTTACAGATAATTAAACAATGTGATCGACAGAAAGTGCAAAATGGCTAAACAGATTTGGGTAGAGGACAAATGCAAGTGTATTGAAACATGTATAACTGGGGAAAAGATAAATACTGTATTGATGTTCCTCTTGGTTGTTTATTTACTAGAAAACCCATTACCTTCATCTATTGTGGTCATAGGATTTGGTGAGATAGTTTTATAATCTGACAGATCTTTTTCCAGAACTGAATATATATGTATTTACTTCTGGATATATATTGGTGTATACTTTTTTAAATTTAGATGACATAAAATTTGTGTGTCTTATCAGATGGTGTGGTATTTTAGCAAGTGTATTATGGTGTAATTAGTTTGTTTGTGATTGGATTCTTCATTGGTTTTAAATGTGCTTCACAGAATGTTTTTCCACTGTTCAATCACCTAATGTTTACATTCTGGTCCTTACACAAACCAAGGCATTGTTTGGCATTGACCTGCGTGATGAGTGGCTCATGGGCAGCCTCTTGACCATGCAATCCAAGTTTTCTCACCTCCCGTCTAAGTGTCATAGTACTTGTAGTGAATCCTCATGCAGTTTGGAATTCCTTTGTCATGGTCTGGATAGATGCCTGCCTACTACACTGTCGGTGGTCTCTGTCAGTCAACTGACGAAGTTGGTGTGTACACTTTCATGACATGTGTATCTCTTCAAGTTCCCACTTCACTATTGCTTCACTTCAGAAACAGTAGACCTGGGGATGTTAGGAGATTGGAAATCTCATGCACAGACTTTTGTCTCAAGTGACACCTGATAATATTTGAAATCCGTGGATCACCCCATTCTGTTCTCTCATGATGTCTAATGACCACTAAGTTACTGATATGGAGTACCTGGCAGTAGGTGGCAGAAGAATGCACCTAATCCGGGAAAAAAAAAAAAAAAAAAAAAAAAAAAAAAAAAAAAAAAAAAAAAAAAAAAAAAAACCATATGTTTTTGGGGGTGTTGGGATACTTTTGATCACATAGTGTATAAATAAAATTACTGGTTGAAATATGTATCTTGTCTATTCTCATGGACACTTCCAAAAGAACAGACAATGTATGAGTCTTGGAGCTAGTGAAGCTTGCAACACTACCAGTTTCCTAATTTCCCTAATAATATTCCTCTGTGATCATTTCAACAGTAATACTGTGAGTATGATACAAGAGTTTAGTTCATAAATGGAGTTTACATAATCGACTTGAAAACCTTGTGCTAGCAAATTGATTTTATTGATTATTGAAGCTATGGTGGTTTCGATGTTGAGTCTCACTGCAATTAGGTGTTTGAGGTTTTATAGAAAATGGTAATGAAAATGCCAGAAAACGAGTTCATTATTTTCACTGTATAATTTTATTCACTTTTTAGCACAAATATAACAAAACTCGAAGAGGTGCCATCTTGGGCAAAGCATGTGGGTCACATAGATCTGATTGTTTACTAAACCTAGCCTCATACATCCTCTCCAAACAACGTCACACTATCAACTGAGCATTAGCCAGTTCAGCAAATTTCTTTTATAAGATCATCAAAAACTGGTCTACCATCTTTGCACTTTTCACTAAACTTGAAAGGAGGGAACCTTCAAAGTGGGTCAAACTTTAACTGTGCAATAAAGTTGCTTAACCCTCTATTTTAGGAGACCTTGATTACACAAGCATGCATTGAACAATCTATTGGAAGCTTAAATACATAAAAGATTTACAATTAGGTTTAAGATTTTTAAAACAATTACATTTGGTAATATCAAGGATTTACTGTCAACATTATAGCAATTAAAGAATCTTATAACAATTTTAAATAATGTATATCTCCCAAAACCAATCAAAGGTATACCATTAAAGAATTCACAACAAATTTTAAATAATGTAATCTTTCAAAACCCATTCACCATTATGTATTGACTGTCCCTCCTCAGGAGGCACATACACCCTTTAAGAAATCACAGCAAATCTTAAGGCAACAATTTGTTTTTACAGTACCATTCATGGTTTAAAATGTAAAACAGGCACCACAGAACATGTACACCAGCAACAGTTACAATTTGCATTGTCACATGACAAGTTCAATTAGAGAATCCAACATAAAAAGAATACCTGTCACTGTTTCAACTCACAGAATCATCTTAGACTAAATAATTCCACAACTATCAGCAAACCCACACCTTGGGATTTTCTAAGAAGACAAGTATTGATAACAAATCAAAAACATTCTACAATAACATGCAGTTCTTTTAAGAAGGAAACACTCTTAGAAAATATTGCTTCTGCACTCCAATAGCAACAAACAAGTACCCCGGTGGGGGACACCTAGACCTTTGGTACCCAAATCTCTGTATTGGCTTTACACCAAAACAACTTTAATATTACAACTGTAATCAGCATCAACTGCCTCTGCTATGAGGTAATCCCCGGCACAATCCAAACTCACACCCGATTCCCCCTTCACACAGATGCTTGCAGTAATGACGGTATGAGAGTTGGCCCAGGAACATAGGCCTTAAGCACCCTCACCCATTACACTAATCAGGCTGTTACATAGCATTCGAGCACAAATACTCTCCATCTCACATTGACGAGGTTGTTTTCTAAAGGACACCCCCAGGACACGAGAAGCAGAATGAGCAACTCAACTTCTAAGCTTTACAGACAAATTATTAAAACTTATTCTACAGATACATAAAGGCACACTTACAATGGTCTTTAAGAACAGGCCGCATTAATAATCCTAAGAGCTCTGGGGCTGAACCAAACTGGAATCACTGCAAGATCCTGATCCAATTAGACTGGTGGAGCGTGACAGGAAAACTTCTCGGGGTACCGAGTGCGATGTGAATAATGCATCCATTTTTCTTCTGAAGTCACTCCCAGGAAATTAATCACCACTCCCAGAGAATTACACCAAAGTCGCAGGCAGACACCGAGTCTAACCATTTGTCTTTCTTCCAACAGAACCATAAAAGTGGAATGTCACAACAGACCTGGCTCCAGCTATAGTACAAGTTCGCCAGAATGATTCAGACAGACTAGTAGCCACATCAGAACAATCCAAACTTTGCCAGCTGCCACTCTAATTCTGAGCAAGGTAACTCATGTGACTACTGCCCACACATGTGCAACCGTCCTTACTACACTGGCCACCGGCAAAACCAACAGCTCGTTGCACCCTCTCCCCAAGCCAGAATCCTTATCTCAAATATGTGCTTCTGGCTACAATCAATATGGCCATATCAAAACTAACATATATAATTACAAAAAAAAAAAAAAAAAAAAAAAAAAAAAAAAAAAAAAAAAAAAAAAAAAAAATTATAAGATAAGCAGTGATATTTCAAATAAATGTCATTACATGAAAATATAAAGTTATAAACAAGTAGTGAAGTGAAATGTGTGTGAGAAAATTCTCTATTTAGCAACTCGTCCAAATGTTACACTTGATTTATTTTGTACATCCAATAATATTAATAAAAGTGTAATTACATAAAATTATGTGTGAAATATTTCAAAACTATAATGAAATCAGTATGCATCCACCCTAAGTATCATAGTGAAATAATAGGTTTTGATATGTTCAGTTCATCTGCTCAGATCACACAAGATATGTAACATCACAATTACTTTTGTATTTTACAGTTTACAAGTGTTTTTGTAATTAATTCTGGCTTTAAAGTACTTTGGAATTATATAAGCAATGTTCTGAGCTACTTTCTAAATCATAATACAGTGTCTGTAAAACTTATGACAATTCACAAAAGCCGGCCGCAGTGGCCTAGGTGACTGAGGCGCTCCACTCACGGTCAGCACGGCCACTACGGTCGGGGGTTCGAATCCCCCCTCAGGCATGGATATTTGTGCTGTCCTAGTTCGTAAGTAGTTCATAAGTAGTTTGTAAGTTTAAAGTTTAGGGACTGATGACCCCGTAGTTGTAGTTAAGTCCCATAAAATTAAAAATTAAAAAAAAAAAAAAAAAAAAAAAAAAAAAAAAAAAAAAAAAAAATCACAAAAAGATAAGGTTAGAATGCATCTTTACTTTATAATGTAATAATATACTGAAAAATAGCTGATTGATCACTTCTAAATATGGTATTGAACAGTTCCTATAGCAGTTATGGTGTTATGGACTGTTATAAACTGTTAGTTAAATGATATGAAATCTGCTGGCATAAGGCATTTAATGATCAATGGTGACATTCAAAAATCTGTGCTTAGGCCTATATTTGAAATTGGATCTCCTGCTTACTAGTAAGTTACACTAACCACTTATGCCCTACAGGAACAATAATTTTGTACAATGTTACTGTCTTGGCAAGCAACCACCTGAGCCACACTCCTGTATGCTGGACATTACCGGACTCATGCCCTGATCCATTTCTCCGAGACTCACATCATATTTCAGTCATGCAGGAGTTGTACCTGGAAGAGCATCTGCTCTGGTAGGAGACCTGTGTTAACCCATTTAGCAACCCATATCTGAGAGAACAGACACCATATGAGACTTAACAGCTGTGATATATATAATAGACAAAGATTACTCACCAGGCGAAGGAGCACAGGTGTGACAGCAGCACAAATAAATAGAACACACACACACACACACACACACACACACACACACACACACACACAAAAGCAAGCTTTTGCAACCCAGTTGCTTCTTCAGGCAGAAGGGAAGGAGAGGGAAAAGGAAATGATGAGGGTTTTAAGGAAGGGGGTAAGGAGCCATTCCAATCCCGGGAGAGGAAAGACTTACTTTGGGGTAAGAAAAGGAAGGTAAACAAATACACACACACCCAAACATTTTGATGGGTATGTATGGGTGTGTGTGTATTTGTTTACCTTCCTTTTCTTCCCCCAAGGTAAGTCTTTCCTCTCCCGGGATTGGAATGGCTCCTTACCCCCTTCCTTAAAACCCTCATCATTTCCTTTTCCCTCTCCTTCCCTTCTGCCTGAAGAAGCAACTGGGTTGCGAAAGCTTGCGTTTGTGTGTGTGTGTTCTATTTATTTGTGCTGCTGTCACACCTGTGCTACTTCGCCTGGTGAGCAATCTTTGTCTATTTTTTATATATAATTTTTCCTGTTAGGAATTTTTCATATATATATATATATATATATATATATATATATATATATATATATATATATATTAGAAGACGGATGTCTTACCAAAAGGACCGGCTCGTCGATAGGCACAAATAAAATCACACACAAACACACATACAAGCTTTTGCAACCGTTTGTTGCTTCGTCAGGAAAAGAGAAAGAAAGGAGAGGAGAAAGGGAAGGATATGGGTTTTAAGGAAGTGGAAAAGGAGTCGTTCCAATCCCAGGAGTGGATGGACGTACCTCAGGGTAAAAAAAGGAAGGTAAACAAATACACACACATGCACACATATCCAAACGCAAACACACCTAGACAGACATTTGTAAAAAAAGCAAAGAAGTTGGACAGAGATACCACTTGAGGCACAGGCTCTGTCCACAGAACCGAGGCAAAGATGCTAAGGATGGTGGGCGGGAATTTGAATTTAGCGGAGGTTGAGACCAGGTGGGCAATGGGAGGAGAGAATAAGCTGAAGGGCAAGTTCCCATCTCCGGAGTTCTGAAAGGTTGGTGTCGGTGGAAAGTATCCAGATAACCCGGACAGTGTAACACTGCGCCAAGATGTGCTGGCCGTGCACCAAAGCATGTTTAGCCACAGGGTGATCTTCATTACCAACAAACACTGTCTGCCTGTGACAGTTCATGTGAATGGGCAGTTTGTTGCTGGTCATTCCCACATAGAACGCTTCACAGTGCAGGCATGTCAGTTGGTAAATCATGTGGGTGCTATCGCAAGTGGCTCTGCCCTTGATCGTGTACACCTTCCGGGTCACTGGACTGGAGTAAGTGGTGGTGGAAGGGTGCATTGGGCAGGTTTTACAACGAGGGCGGTTGCATGGGTAGGAGCCAGAGGGTAGGGAAGGTGGTTTGGGGATTTCATAGGGATGGACTAGGAGGTTATGGAGGTTTGGTGGGTGGCAGAAAGACACTCTTGGTGGAGTGGTAAGGATGTCATTAAGGATGGATCTCATTTCGGGGCAGGATTTAAGGAAGTCGAACCCTGCTGGAGAGACACATTCAGACTCCGCTCCAGTCCCAAAAAGTATCTGGTGATATATATATATATATATATATATATATGTGTGTGTGTGTGTGTGTGTGTGTGTGTGTGTGTGTGTGTGTGTGTGTGTTTGTGTGTATGTGTGTGTACATATGAGGACTGTAATGCAACTGCCAATGAAATGATTTGATGAATTTGCAGTTAGGTGTTGCGTGATCAATTGCGACATGTGAAAATGTGTGTCTGTCTGTCCTGGGATTTGAACCTGGTATTACACCAGTAATGTGCTACATATGGAAATGTGGGTAGGGCCAGAGGCTTGCCATGATAGTCCATGGAGTTGTGCAAAATGATGGTGACTGCAGCATAAGTGGTTAGTGCAGCTGCCTAGTAAGCAGGTGATTTGGGTGCAGATCATAGCTCAGGCTCACATTTTCATATGTCGCGGTTGATCATTATGCTTAATGGCAGTTGATATGAAATCATTTCACGGACAGCTTCACTGTTGGGATTAATGTGTGTATTTTCTACATTCAAGAGGATCTCCTCAATTTGGACCTACTGGAATGAAAAGTACATCTAATCTAGTATAATCTAATATTGTACACAGGGTGATGCACAAGAACTGTCACATAATTTGTGAGGTGATTCTACATGTAAAAATAAATTTAAAAAAAGTTGTATGAAAAGGCATCATTATGAAACAGGAGTATGCTGAAGTCTACTGGGTGCTCATGACCTCACTGTTCAGCACCCTAAAATGTCAATCAACATCATTTGAAGTCTACAAACATCCACACACATATATGAAGACAAGTCTGAATATTATTTACCAAAATACCGTGTAGGCAGTGCTGAACAGAATAATGGTGGGACAGATCTATTCTACAAGAGGTGTTAAAGTGCCCTCACCAGTCTGAATGCACTTGACAACATGGGGTAGGGTCTGTTGATTTACACATCAAACATCTCAGTGAGCTGTAATGGATGCATCAGTGTTTGTGATGGAAGTGAGAAGTTCTTCATGTGTAGCCACCTCTATAGAATACACATGGAGAGGACCTTGCAGCCAATGTGTCCCATATTTTTTTACATACATTTATTTTTAAGTACCATATGGAAGCTATACAGGTATTCCATAGGCCCACCTTTATGTGTTGATGTGAATCTGAGCACATTTTTAGATAGATGCTGACTGAATTGTATACAGGAGTTGCTAAAAAATTAAATGATGTGCAGTATGTTGGAACTTAAAACTCCAACAGAAGTTCCAAAAGAGTTTCTTGCTACCTAAAAGCAAGGAGTGAATTCATGGTTATAATTTTATTGAGAATATTACACTAATGTCTTTCAAGAAAAAATAGAAAATGAAATAAATGCATGACAATGTATATAACAACAAAGAAAGGAACAATCCAGGAATTTCCTGTGTCTTTGGTGCCAAAAAGTCTGGAATAGACAGTATAAATATGAAGTCTGTAAACTATTCAACTAATTGAAACTTCCTGGCAGATTATAATTGTGTGCCGGAACCGGGACTCGAACCTGGGACCTTTGCCATTCGCGGGCAAGCACACTACCGACTGTGCTATCCCGACACGACTCACGATGCCGCCTCACAACTTTACTTCCGCCAGTACCTCGATTCCTACTTTCCAAATTTCACAGAAGCTCTCCTGCAAACACGCAAGACTAGCACTCCTGGAGGAAAGGATATGGTGGAGACATGGCTTAGCTACAGCCTAAGGGATGTTTCCAGAATGAAACTTCACTTTGCAGCAGAGTGTGCGCTGATATGAAACTTCCTGGCAGATTAAAATTGTGTGCCGGAACCGGAACTCGAATCTGGGACCTTTGCCTTTCGCAGGCAAGCACACTACCGACTGTGCTATCCCGACATGACTCACGCTGCCGCCTCACAACTTTACTTCCGCCAGTACCTCGCCTCCTACTTTCCAAACTTCAATGAAGCTCTTCTGCAAACACGCAAGACTAGCACTCCTGGAAGAAAGGATATGGTGGAGACATGGCTTAGCCACAGCCTAAGGGATGTTTCCAGAATGAAACTTCACTCTGCAGCGGAGTGTGTGCTGATATGAAACTTACTGGCAGATTAAAATTGTGTGCCGGAACCAGGACTCGAACCTGGGACCTTTGCCTTTCGCGGGCAAGCACACTACCGACTGTGCTATCCCGACACGACTCACAATGCCGCCTAACAACTTTACTTCCGCCAGTACCTCGCCTCCTACTTTCCAAACTTCACAGAAGCTCTCCTGCAAACACACAAGACTAGCACTCCTGGAAGAAAGGATATGGTGGAGACATGGCTTAGCCACAGCCTAAGGGATGTTTCCAGAATGAAACTTCACTCTGCATCGGAGTGTGCGCTGATATGAAACTTCCTGGCAGATTAAAATTGTGTGCCGGAACCGGAACTCGAACCTGGGACCTTTGCTTTCCGGGGAAAGCACACTAACGACTGTGCTATCCCGACACGACTCACGATGCCACCTCACAACTTTACTTCCGCCAGTACCTCGCCTCCTACTTTCCAAACTTCACAGAAGCTCTCCTGCAAACACACAAGACTAGCACTCCTTGAAGAAAGGATATGGTGGAGACATGGCTTAGCCACAGCCTAAGGGATGTTTCCAGAATGAAACTTCACTCTGCAGCGGAGTGTGCGCTGATATGAAACTTCCTGGCAGATTAAAATTGTTTGCCGGAACCGGGACTCTAACCTGGGACCTTTGCCTTTCACGGGCAAGCACACTACCGACTGTGCTATCCCGACACGACTCACGATGCCGCCTCACAACTTTACTTCCGCCAGTACCTCGCCTCCTACTGTCCAAATTTCACAGAAGCTCTCCTGCAAACACGCAAGACTAGCACTCCTGGAAGAAAGGATATGGTGGAGACATGGCTTAGCCACAGCCTAAGGGATGTTTCCAGAATGAAACTTCACTCTGCACCGGAGTGTGCGCTGATATGAAACTTCCTGGCAGATTAAAATAGTGTGCCGGAACCGGGACTCGAACCTGGGACCTTGGCCTTTCGCGGGCAAGCGCACTGCCGACTGTGCTATCCCGACACGATTCACGAAGACGCCTCACAACATTACTTCCGCCAGTACCTCGCCTCCTACTTTCCAAACTTCACAGAAGCGCTCCTGCAAACACACAAGACTAGCACTCCTGGAAGAAAGGATATGGTGGAGACATGGCTTAGCCACAGCCTAAGGGATGTTTCCAGAATGAAACTTCACTCTGCAGCGGAGTGTGCGCTGATATGAAACTTCCTGGCAGATTAAAATTGTGTGCCGAAACCGGGACTCGAACTTGGGACCTTGGCCTTTCGCGGGCAAGCGCACTGCCGACTGTGCTATCCCGACACGACTCACGATGCCGCCTCACAACTTTACTTCCGCCAGTACCTCGCCTCCTACTTTCCTAACTTCACAGAAGCTCTCCTGCAAACACGCAAGAGTAGCACTAATGGAAGAAAGGATATGGTGGAGACATGGCTTAGCCACAGCCTAAGGGATGTTTCCAGAATAAAACTACACTCTGCAGCGGAGTGTGCGCTGTTATGAAACTTCCTGGCAGATTAAAATTGTGTGCCGGAACAGGGAGTCGAACCTGGGACCTTTGCCTTTCGCGGGCAAGCGCACTACCGACTGTGCTATCCCGACACGACTCACGATGCCGCCTCACAACTTTACTTCCGCCAGTACCTCGCCTCCTACTTTCCTAACTTCACAGAAGCTCTCCTGCAAACACGCAAGAGTAGCACTAATGGAAGAAAGGATATGGTGGAGACATGGCTTAGCCACAGCCTAAGGGATGTTTCCAGAATGAAACTTCACTCTGCAGCGGAGTGTGCGCGGATATGAAACTTCCTGGCAGATTAAAATTGTGTGCCGGAACAGGGACTCGAACCTGGGTCCATGGCCTTTCGCGGGCAAGTGCACTACCGACTGTGCTATCCCGACACGACTCACGATGCCGCCTCACAACTTAACTTCCGCCAGTACCTCGCCTCCTACTTTCCAAACTTCACAGAAGCTTTCCTGCAAACACACAAGACTAGCACTCCTGGAAGAAAGGATATGGTGGAGACATGGCTTAGCCACAGCCTAAGGGATGTTTCCAGAATAAAACTTCACTCTGCAAGGGAGTGTGCGCTGATATGAAACTTCCTGGCAGATTAAAATTGTGTGCCGGAACCGGGACTCGAACCTGGGACCTTGGTCTTTCGCGGGCAAGCGCACTGCCGACTGTGCTATCCCGACACGACTCACGATGCCGCCTCACAACTTAACTTCCGCCAGTACCTCGCCTCCTACTTTCCAAACTTCACAGAAGCTCTCCTGCAAACACGCAAGACTAGCACTCCTGGAAGAAAGGATATGGTGGAGACATGGCTTAGCCACATCCTAAGGGATGTTTCCAGAATGAAACTTCACTCTGCAGCGGAGTGTGTGCTGATATGAAACTTACTGGCAGATTAATATTGTGTGCCGGAACCGGAACTCGAATCTGGGACTTTTGCCTTTCGCGGGAAGCACACTACCGACTGTGCTATCCCGACAGGACTCACGATGCCGCCTCACACCTTTACTTCCGCCAGTACCTCGCCTCCTACTTTCCAAACTTCACAGAAGCTATCCGGCAAACACGCAAGACTAGCACTCCTGAAAGAAAGGATATGGTGGAGACATGGCTTAGCCACAGCCTAAGGGATGTTTCCAGAATGAAACTTCACTCTGCAGCGGAGTGTGCGCTGATATGAAACTTCCTGGCAGATTAATATTGTGTGCCGGGACCGGGACTCTAACCTGGGACCTTAGCCTTTCGCGGGCAAGCGCACTACCGACTGTGCTATCCCGACACGACTCACGATGCCGCCTCACAACTTTACTTCCGCCAGTACCTCGCCTCCTACTTTCCAAACTTCAATGAAGCTCTCCCTCAAACACGCAAGACTAGCACTCCTGGAAGAAAGGATATGGTGGAGACATGGCTTAGCCACAGCCTAAGGGATGTTTCCAGAATGAAACTTCACTCTGCAGCGGAGTGTGAGCTGATATGAAACTTCCTTGCAGATTAAAATTGTGTGCCGGAACCGGAAACTGGGACCTTTGCCTTTGGCGGGCAAGCACACTACCGTCTGTGCTATCCCGACACGACTCACAATGCCGCCTCACAACTTTACTTCCGCCAGTACCTCGCCTCCTACTTTCCTAACTTCACAGAAGCTCTCCTGCAAACACGCAAGAGTAGCACTAATGGAAGAAAGGATATGGTGGAGACATGGCTTAGCCACAGCCTAAGGGATGTTTCCAGAATGCAACTTCACTCTGCAGCGGAGTGTGCGCTGATATGAAACTTCCTGGCAGATTAAAATTGTGTGCCGGAACAGGGACTCGAACCTGGGTCCTTGGCCTTTCGCGGGCAAGTGCACTACCGACTGTGCTATCCCGACACGACTCACGATGCCGCCTCACAACTTAACTTCCGCCAGTACCTCGCCTCCTACTTTCCAAACTTCACAGAAGCTCTCCTGCAAACACACAAGACTAGCACTCCTGGAAGAAAGGATATGGTGGAGACATGGTTTAGCCACAGCCTAAGGGATGTTTCCAGAATAAAACTTCACTCTGCAAGGGAGTGTGCGCTGACATGAAACTTCCTGGCAGATTAAAATTGTGTGCCGGAACCGGGACTCGAACCTGGGACCTTGACCTTTCGCGGGCAATCGCACTGCCGACTGTGCTATCCCGACACGACTCACGATGCCGCCTCAAAACTTTACTTCCGCCAGTACCTCGCCTCCTACTTTCCAAACTTCACAGAAGGTCTCCTGCAAACACACAAGACTAGCACTCCTGGAAGAAAGGATATGGTGGAGACATGGCTTAGCCACAGCCTAAGGGATGTTTCCAGAATGAAACTTCACTCTGCAGCGGAGTGTGCGCTGATATGAAACTTCCTGGCAGATTAATATTGTGTGCCGGGACCGGGACTCTAACCTGGGACCTTAGCCTTTCGCGGGCAAGCGCACTACCGACTGTGCTATCCCGACACGACTCACGATGCCGCCTCACAACTTTACTTCCGCCAGTACCTCGCCTCCTACTTTCCAAACTTCAATGAAGCTCTCCCTCAAACACGCAAGACTAGCACTCCTGGAAGAAAGGATATGGTGGAGACATGGCTTAGCCACAGCCTAAGGGATGTTTCCAGAATGAAACTTCACTCTGCAGCGGAGTGTGAGCTGATATGAAACTTCCTTGCAGATTAAAATTGTGTGCCGGAACCGGAAACTGGGACCTTTGCCTTTGGCGGGCATGCACACTACCGTCTGTGCTATCCCGACACGACTCACAATGCCGCCTCACAACTTTACTTCCGCCAGTACCTCGCCTCCTACTTTCCTAACTTCACAGAAGCTCTCCTGCAAACACGCAAGAGTAGCACTAATGGAAGAAAGGATATGGTGGAGACATGGCTTAGCCACAGCCTAAGGGATGTTTCCAGAATGCAACTTCACTCTGCAGCGGAGTGTGCGCTGATATGAAACTTCCTGGCAGATTAAAATTGTGTGCCGGAACAGGGACTCGAACCTGGGTCCTTGGCCTTTCGCGGGCAAGTGCACTACCGACTGTGCTATCCCGACACGACTCACGATGCCGCCTCACAACTTAACTTCCGCCAGTACCTCGCCTCCTACTTTCCAAACTTCACAGAAGCTCTCCTGCAAACACACAAGACTAGCACTCCTGGAAGAAAGGATATGGTGGAGACATGGCTTAGCCACAGCCTAAGGGATGTTTCCAGAATGAAACTTCACTCTGCAGCGGAGTGTGTGCTGATATGAAACTTACTGGCAGATTAATATTGTGTGCCGGAACCGGAACTCGAATCTGGGACTTTTGCCTTTCGCGGGAAGCACACTACCGACTGTGCTATCCCGACAGGACTCACGATGCCGCCTCACACCTTTACTTCCTCCAGTACCTCGTCTCCTACTTTCCAAACTTCACAGAAGCTATCCGGCAAACACACAAGACTAGCACTCCTGGAAGAAAGGATATGGTGGAGACATGGCTTAGCCACAGCCTAAGGGATGTTTACAGAATAAAACTACACTCTGCAGCGGAGTGTGCGCTGTTATGAAACATCCTGGCAGATTAAAATTGTGTGCCGGAACAGGGAGTCGAACCTGGGACCTTTGCCTTTCGCGGGCAAGCGCACTACCGAATGTGCTACCCCGACACGACTCACGATGCCGCCTCACAACTTTACTTCCGCCAGTACCTCGCCTCCTACTTTCCTAACTTCACAGAAGCTCTCCTGCAAACACGCAAGAGTAGCACTAATGGAAGAAAGGATATGGTGGAGACATGGCTTAGCCACAGCCTAAGGGATGTTTCCAGAATGCAACTTCACTCTGCAGCGGAGTGTGCGCTGATATGAAACTTCCTGGCAGATTAAAATTGTGTGCCGGAACAGGGACTCGAACCTGGGTCCTTGGCCTTTCGCGGGCAAGTGCACTACCGACTGTGCTATCCCGACACGACTCACGATGCCGCCTCACAACTTAACTTCCGCCAGTACCTCGCCTCCTACTTTCCAAACTTCACAGAAGCTCTCCTGCAAACACACAAGACTAGCACTCCTGGAAGAAAGGATATGGTGGAGACATGGCTTAGCCACAGCCTAAGGGATGTTTCCAGAATAAAAGTTCACTCTGCAAGGGAGTGTGCGCTGATATGAAACTTCCTGGCAGATTAAATTGTGTGCCGGAACCGGGACTCAAACCTGGGACCTTGGCCTTTCGCGGGCAATCGCACTGCCGACTGTGCTATCCCGACATGACTCACGATGCCGCCTCAAAACTTTACTTCCGCCAGTACCTCGCCTCCTACTTTCCAAACTTCACAGAAGGTCTCCTGCAAACACACAAGACTAGCACTCCTGGAAGAAAGGATATGGTGGAGACATGGATTAGCCACAGCCTAAGGGATGTTTCCAGAATGAAACTTCACTCTGCAGCGGAGTGTGCGCTGATATGAAACTTCCTGGCAGATTAATATTGTGTGCCGGGACCGGGACTCTAACCTGGGACCTTGGCCTTTCGCGGGCAAGCGCACTACCGACTGTGCTATCCCGACACGACTCACGATGCCGCCTCACAACTTTACTTCCGCCAGTACCTCGCCTCCTACTTTCCAATGTTCAATGAAGCTCTCCCTCAAACACGCAAGACTAGCACTCCTGGAAGAAAGGATATGGTGGAGACATGGCTTAGCCACAGCCTAAGGGATGTTTCCAGAATGAAACTTCACTCTGCAGCGGAGTGTGAGCTGATATGAAACTTCCTTGCAGATTAAAATTGTGTGCCGGAACCGGAAACTGGGACCTTTGCCTTTGGCGGGCAAGCACACTACCGTCTGTGCTATCCTGACACGACTCACGATGCCGCCTCACAACTTTACTTCCGCCAGTACCCCGACTCCTACTATCCAAACTTCACAGAAGCTCTTCTGCAAAAAAAAAAAAAAAAAATGTTCAAATGTTTGCGAATCTATGGGACCAAACTGCGTGGTCATCAGTCCGTAGCTTACAAACTACTTAAACCTAGGTAAACTAACCTAAGGACAACACACACACCCATGCCCCAGAGAGGACTCAAACCTCCACGGCGAGCAACCTCGCGATCCGCAGCGAGACGCTTTAGACCGCTCGGCTACTCCACCGCGGCTCTTCTGCAAACACGCAAGACTAGCACTCCTGGAAGAAAGGATATGGTGGAGACATGGCTTAGCCACAGCCTAAGGGATGTTTCCAGAGTGAAACTTCACTCTGCAGCGGAGTGTGCGCTGATATGAAACTTCCTGGCAGATTAAAATTGTGTGCCGGAACCGGGACTCGAACCTGGGACCTTGGCCATTCGCGGGCAAGCGCACTACCGACCGTGCTATCCCGACACGACTCACAATGCCGCCTCACAACTTTACTTCCGCCAGTACCTCGCCTCCTACTTTCCAAACAACACAGAAGCTCTCCTGCCAACACACAAGTCTAGCACTCCTGGAAGAAAGGATATGGTGGAGACATGGCTTAGCCACAGCCTAAGGGATGTTTCCAGAATAAAACTTCACTCTGCAGGGGAGTGTGCGCTGATATTAAACTTCCTGGCAGATTAAAATTGTGTGCCGGAACCGGGACTCGAACCTGGGACCTTGGCCTTTCGCGGGCAAGCGCACTGCCGACTGTGCTATCCAGACACGACTCACGATGCCGCCTCAAAACTTTACTTCCGCCAGTACCTCGCCTCCTACTTTCCAAACTTCACAGAAGCTCTCCTGCAAACACACAAGACTAGCACTCCTGGAAGAAAGGATATGGTGGAGACATGGCTTAGCCACAGCCTAAGGGATGTTTCCAGAATGAAACTTCACTCTGCAGCGGAGTGTGCGCTGTTATGAAACTTCCTGGCAGATTAAAATTGTGTGCCGGAACAGGGAGTCGAACCTGGGACCTTTGCCTTTCGCGGGCAAGCGCACTGCCGACTGTGCTATCCCGACACGACTCACGATGCCGCCTCACAACATTACTTCCGCCAGTACCTCGCCTCCTACTTTCCAAACTTCACAGAAGCTCTCCTGCAAACACGCAAGACTAGCACTCCTGGAAGAAAGGATATGGTGGAGACATGGCTTAGCCACAGCCTAAGGGATGTTTCCAGAATGAAACTTCACTCTGCTGCGGAGTGTGTGCTGATATGAAACTTACTGGCAGATTAATATTGTGTGCCGGAACCGGAACTCTAAACTTGGACCTATGCCTTTCGCGGGCAAGCGCACTTCCGACTGTGCTATCCCGACACGACTCACGATGCCGCTTCACAACTTTACTTCCGCCAGTACCTCGCCTCCTACTTTCCTAACTTCAATGAAGCTCTCCTGCAAACACGCAAGACTAGCACTCCTGGAAGAAAGGATATGGTGGAGACATGGCTTAGCCACAGCCTAAGGGATGTTTCCAGAATGAAACTTCACTCTGCAGCGGAGTGTGTGCTGATATGAAACTTACTGGCAGATTAATATTGTGTCCCGGAACCGGAACTCGAACCTGGGGCCTTTGCCTTTCGCGGGAAGCACACTACCGACTGTACTATCCCGACACGACTCACGATGCCGCCTCACAACTTTACTTCCGCCAGTACCTCGCCTCCTACTTTCCAAACTTCACAGAAGCTCTCCTGCAAACACACAAGACTAGCACTCCTGGAAGAAAGGATATGGTGGAGACATGGCTTAGCCACAGCCTAAGGGATGTTTCCAGAATAAAACGTCACTCCGCAGGGGAGTGTGCGCTGATATTAAACTTCCTGGCAGATTAAAATTGTGTGCCGGAACCGGGACTCGAACCTGGGACCTTGGCATTTCGCGGGCAAGCGCACTGCCGACTGTGCTATCCAGACATGACTCACGATGCCGCCTCAAAACTTTACTTCCGCCAGTACCTCGCCTCCTACTTTCCTAACTTCACAGAAGCTCTCCTGCAAACACACAAGACTAGCACTCCTGGAAGAAAGGATATGGTGGAGACATGGCTTAGCCACAGCCTAAGGGATGTTTCCAGAATGAAACTTCACTCTGCAGCGGAGTGTGCGCTGTTATGAAACTTCCTGGCAGATTAAAATTGTGTGCCGGAACAGGGAGTCGAACCTGGGACCTTTGCCTTTCGCGGGCAAGCGCACTGCCGACTGTGCTATCCCGACACGACTCACGATGCCGCCTCACAACTTTACTTCCGCCAGTACCTCGCCTCCTACTTTCCAAACTTCAATGAAGCTCTCCCTCAAACACGCAAGACCAGCACTCCTGGAAGAAAGGATATGGTGGAAACATGGCTTAGCCGCAGCCTAAGGGATGTTTCCAGAATGAAACTTCACTCTCCAGCGGAGTGTGCGCTGATATGAAACTTCCTTGCAGATTAAAATTGTGTGCCGGAACCGGAAACTGGGACCTTTGCCTTTCGCGGGAGAGCACAATACCAACTGTGCTATCCCGACACGACTCACGATGCCGCCTCACAACTTTACTTCCGCCAGTACCTCGACTCCTACTATCCAAACTTCACAGAAGCTCTTCTGCAAAAAAAAAAAAATGTTCAAATGTTTGCGAATCTATCGGACCGAACTGCGTGGTCATCAGTCCGTAGCTTACAAACTACTTAAACCTAGGTAAACTAAACTAAGGACAAAACACACACCCATGCCCCAGAGAGGACTCAAACCTCCACGGCGAGCAACCGCGCGATCCGCAGCGAGACGCTTTAGACCGCTCGGCTACTCCACCGCGGCTCTTCTGCAAACACGCAAGACTAGCACTCCTGGAAGAAAGGATATGGTGGAGACATGGCTTAGCCACAGCCTAAGGGATGTTTCCAGAGTGAAACTTCACTCTGCAGCGGAGTGTGCGCTGATATGAAACTTCCTGGCAGAATAAAATTGTGTGCCGGAACCGGGACTCGAACCTGGGACCTTGGCCATTTGCGGGCAAGCGCACTACCGACCGTGCTATCCCGACACGACTCACAATGCCGCCTCACAACTTTACTTCCGCCAGTACCTCGCCTCTTACTTTCCTAACTTCACAGAAGCTCTCCTGCAAACACACAAGACTAGCACTCCTGGAAGAAAGGATATGGTGGAGACATGGCTTAGCCACAGCATAAAGGATGTTTCCAGAATCAAACTTCACTCTGCAGCGGAGTGTGCGCTGATATGAAACTTCCTTGCAGATTAAAATTGTGTGCCGGAACCGGGACTCGAACCTGGGACCTTGGCCTTTCGCGGGAAGAACACTACCGACTGTGCTATCCCGACACGACTCACGATGCCGACTCACAACTTAACTTCCGCCAGTACCTCGCCTCATACTTTCAAAACTTCACAGAAGCTGTCCTGCAAACACACAAGACTAGCACTCCTGGAAGAAAGGATATGGTGGAGACATGGCTTAGCCACAGCCTAAGAGATGTTTCCAGAATGAAACTTCACTCTGCAGCGGATTGTGCGCTGATATGAAACTTCCTGGCAGATTAAAATTGTGTGCCGGAACCGGGACTCGAACCCGGGCCCTTGGCCTTTCGCGGGAAGCACACTACCGACTGTGCTATCCCGACACGACTCACGATGCCGACTCACAACTTAACTTCCGCCAGTACCTCGCCTCATACTTTCCAAACTTCACAGAATCTCTCCTGCAAACACGCAAGACTAGCACTCCTGGAAGAAAGGATATGGTGGAGAAATGGCTTAGCCACAGCCTAAGGGATGTTTCCAGAATGAAACTTCACTCTGCAGCGGAGTGTGCGCTGATATGAAACTTCCTTGCAGATTAAAATTGTGTGCCGGAACCAGAAACTGGGACCTTTGCCTTTCGCGGGCAAGCACACTACCGACTGTGCTATCCCGACACGACTCACGATGCCGCCTCACAACTTTACTTCCGCCGGTACCTCGACTCCTACTATCCAAACTTCACAGAAGCTCTTCTGCAAAAAAAAAAAAAATGTTCAAATGTTTGTGAATCTATCGGACCAAACTGCGTGGTCATCAGTCCGTAGCTTACAAACTACTTAAACCTAGGTAAACTAACCTAAGGACAACACACACACCCATGCCCCAGAGAGGACTCGAACCTCCACGGTGAGCAACCGCGCGATCCGCAGCGAGACGCTTAAGACCGCTCGGCTACTCCACCGCGGCTCTTCTGCAAACACGCAAGACTAGCACTCCTGGAAGAAAGGATATGGTGGAGACATGCCTTAGCCACAGCCTAAGGAATGTTTCCAGAATGAAACTTCACTCTGCAGCGGAGTGTGCGCTGATATGAAACTTCCTGGCAGAATTAAATTGTGTGCCGGAACCGGGACTCGAACCTGGGACCTTGGCCTTTTGCGGGCAAGCGCACTGCCGACTGTGCTATCCCGACACGACTCACGATGACGTCTCACAACTTTACTTCCGCCAGTACCTCGCCTCCTACTTTCCAAACTTCACAGAAGCTCTCCTGCAAACACACAAGACTAGCACTCCTGGAAGAAAGGATATGGTGGAGACCTGGCTTAGCCACAGCCTAAAGGATGTTTCCAGAATGAAACTTCACCCTGCAGCGGAGTGTGCGCTGATATGAAACTTCCTGGCAGATTAATATTGTGTGCCGGAACCGGGACTCGAACCTGGGTCCTTGGCCTTTCGCGGGCAAGCGCACTGCCGACTGTGCTATCCCGACACGAGTCACGATGCCGCCTACCAACTTTACTTCCGCCAGTACCTCGCCTCCTACTTTCCAAACTTCACAGAAGCTCTCCTGCAAACACACAAGACTAGCACTCCTGGAAGAAAGGATATGGTGGAGACATGGCTTAGCCACAGCCTAAGGGATGTTTCCAGAATGAAACTTCACTCTGCAGCGGAGTGTGCGCTGATATGAAACTTCCTGCCAGATTAAAATTGTGTGCTGGAACCGGGACTCGAACCTGGGACCTTGGCCTTTCGCGGGCAAGCGCACTGCCGACTGTGCTATCCAGACATGACTCACGATGCCGCCTCAAAACTTTACTTCCGCCAGTACCTCGCCTCCTACTTTCCTAACTTCACAGAAGCTCTCCTGCAAACACACAAGACTAGCACTCCTGGAAGAAAGGATATGGTGGAGACATGGCTTAGCCACAGCCTAAGGGATGTTTCCAGAATAAAACGTCACTCTGCAGGGGAGTGTGCGCTGATATTAAACTTCCTGGCAGATTAAAATTGTGTGCCGGAACCGGGACTCGAACCTGGGACCTTGGCCTTTCGCGGGCAAGCGCACTGCCGACTGTGCTATCCAGACATGACTCACGATGCCGCCTCAAAACTTTACTTCCGCCAGTACCTCGCCTCCTACTTTCCTAACTTCACAGAAGCTCTCCTGCAAACACACAAGACTAGCACTCCTGGAAGAAAGGATATGGTGGAGACATGGCTTAGCCACAGCCTAAGGGATGTTTCCAGAATGAAACTTCACTCTGCAGCGGAGTGTGCGCTGTTATGAAACTTCCTGGCGGATTAAAATTGTGTGCCGGAACAGGGAGTCGAACCTGGGACCTTTGCCTTTCGCGGGCAAGCGCACTGCCGACTGTGCTATCCCGACACGACTCACGATGCCGCCTCACAACATTACTTCCGCCAGTACCTCGCCTCCTACTTTCCAAACTTCACAGAAGCTCTCCTGCAAACACGCAAGACTAGCACTCCTGGAAGAAAGGATATGGTGGAGACATGGCTTAGCCACAGCCTAAGGGATGTTTCCAGAATGAAACTTCACTCTGCAGCGAAGTGTGTGCTGATATGAAACTTACTGGCAGATTAATATTGTGTGCCGGAACCGGGACTCTAAACTTAGACCTATACCTTTCGCGGGCAAGCGCACTTCCGACTGTGCTATCCCGACACGACTCACGATGCCGCTTCACAACTTTACTTCCGCCAGTACCTCGCCTCCTACTTTCCAAATTTCAATGAAGCTCTCCTGCAAACACGCAAGACTAGCACTCCTGGAAGAAAGGATATGGTGGAGACATGGCTTAGCCACAGCCTAAGGGATGTTTCCAGAATGAAACTTCACTCTGCAGCGGAGTGTGTGCTGATATGAAACTTACTGGCAGATTAATATTGTGTCCCGGAACCGGAACTCGAACCTGGGACCTTTGCCTTTCGCGGGCAAGCGCACTACCGTCTGTGCTATCCCGACACGACTCACGATGCCGCCTCACAACTTTACTTCCGCCAGTACCTCGCCTCCTACTTTCCAAACTTCAATGAAGCTCCCCTCAAACACGCAAGACCAGCACTCCTGGAAGAAAGGATATGGTGGAGACATGGCTTAGCCGCAGCCTAAGGGATGTTTCCAGAATGAAACTTCACTCTCCAGCGGAGTGTGCGCTGATATGAAACTTCCTTGCAGATTAAAATTGTGTGCCGGAACCGGAAACTGGGACCTTTGCCTTTCGCGGGAGAGCACAATACCAACTGTGCTATCCCGACACGACTCACGATGCCGCCTCACAACTTTACTTCCGCCAGTACCTCGACTCCTACTATCCAAACTTCACAGAAACTCTTCTGCAAAAAAAAAAAAAAATGTTCAAATGTTTGCGAATCTATCGGACCAAACTGCGTGGTCATCAGTCCGTAGCTTACAAACTCCTTAAACCTAGGTAAACTAAACTAAGGACAAAACACACACCCATGCCCCAGAGAGGACTCAAACCTCCACGGCGAGCAACCGCGCGATCCGCAGCGAGACGCTTTAGACCGCTCGGCTACTCCACCGCGGCTCTTCTGCAAACACGCAAGACTAGCACTCCTGGAAGAAAGGATATGGTGGAGACATGGCTTAGCCACAGCCTAAGGGATGTTTCCAGAGTGAAACTTCACTCTGCAGCGGAGTGTGCGCTGATATGAAACTTCCTGGCAGAATAAAATTGTGTGCCGGAACCGGGACTCGAACCTGGGACCTTGGCCATTTGCGGGCAAGCGCACTACCGACCGTGCTATCCCGACACGACTCATAATGCCGCCTCACAACTTTACTTCCGCCAGTACCTCGCCTCTTACTTTCCTAACTTCACAGAAGCTCTCCTGCAAACACACAAGACTAGCACTCCTGGAAGAAAGGATATGGTGGAGACATGGCTTAGCCACAGCATAAAGGATGTTTCCAGAATGAAACTTCACTCTGCAGCGGAGTGTGCGCTGATATGAAACTTCCTGGCAGATTAAAATTGTGTGCCGGAACCGGGACTCGAACCTGGGACCTTGGCCTTTCGCGGGAAGAACACTACCGACTGTGCTATCCCGACACGACTCACGATGCCGACTCACAACTTAACTTCCGCCAGTACCTCCTCTCCTACTTTCCAAACTTGACAGAAGCTCTCCTGCAAACACACAAGACTAGCACTCCTGGAAGAAAGGATATGGTGGAGACATGGCTTAGCCACAGCCTAAGGGATGTTTCCAGAATGAAACTTCACTCTGCAGCGGAGTGTGCGCTGATATGAATCTTCCTTGCAGATTAAAATTGTGTGCCGGAACCGGGACTCGAACCAGGGACCTTGGCCTTTCGCGGGCAAGCGCACTGCCGACTGTGCTATCCCGACTCGACTCACGATGCCGCCTCACAACATTACTTCTGCCAGTACCTCGCCTCCTTCTTTCCAAACTTCACAGAAGCTGTCCTGCAAACACACAAGACTAGCACTCCTGGAAGAAAGGATATGGTGGAGACATGGCTTAGCCACAGCCTAAGAGATGTTTCCAGAATGAAACTTCACTCTGCAGCGGATTGTGCGCTGATATGAAACTTCCTGGCAGATTAAAATTGTGTGCCGGAACCGGGACTCGAACCCGGGCCCTTGGCCTTTCGCGGGAAGCACACTACCGACTGTGCTATCCCGACACGACTCACGATGCCGACTCACAACTTAACTTCCGCCAGTACCTCGCCTCATACTTTCCAAACTTCACAGAATCTCTCCTGCAAACACGCAAGACTAGCACTCCTGGAAGAAAGGATATGGTGGAGACATGGCTTAGCCACAGCCTAAGGGATGTTTCCAGAATGAAACTTCACTCTGCAGCGGAGTGTGCGCTGATATGAAACTTCCTTGCAGATTAAAATTGTGTGCCGGAACCAGAAACTGGGACCTTTGCCTTTCGCGGGCAAGCACACTACCGACTGTGCTATCCCGACACGACTCACGATGCCGCCTCACAACTTTACTTCCGCCGGTACCTCGACTCCTACTATCCAAACTTCACAGAAGCTCTTCTGCAAAAAAAAAAAAAATGTTCAAATGTTTGTGAATCTATCGGACCAAACTGCGTGGTCATCAGTCCGTAGCTTACAAACTACTTAAACCTAGGTAAACTAACCTAAGGACAACACACACACCCATGCCCCAGAGAGGACTCGAACCTCCACGGCGAGCAACCGCGCGATCCGCAGCGAGACGCTTAAGACCGCTCGGCTACTCCACCGCGGCTCTTCTGCAAACACGCAAGACTAGCACTCCTGGAAGAAAGGATATGGTGGAGACATGCCTTAGCCACAGCCTAAGGAATGTTTCCAGAATGAAACTTCACTCTGCAGCGGAGTGTGCGCTGATATGAAACTTCCTGGCAGAATTAAATTGTGTGCCGGAACCGGGACTCGAACCTGGGACCTTGGCCTTTTGCGGGCAAGCGCACTGCCGACTGTGCTATCCCGACACGACTCACGATGACGTCTCACAACTTTACTTCCGCCAGTACCTCGCCTCCTACTTTCCAAACTTCACAGAAGCTCTCCTGCAAACACACAAGACTAGCACTCCTGGAAGAAAGGATATGGTGGAGACCTGGCTTAGCCACAGCCTAAAGGATGTTTCCAGAATGAAACTTCACCCTGCAGCGGAGTGTGCGCTGATATGAAACTTCCTGGCAGATTAATATTGTGTGCCGGAACCGGGACTCGAACCTGGGTCCTTGGCCTTTCGCGGGCAAGCGCACTGCCGACTGTGCTATCCCGACACGAGTCACGATGCCGCCTACCAACTTTACTTCCGCCAGTACCTCGCCTCCTACTTTCCAAACTTCACAGAAGCTCTCCTGCAAACACACAAGACTAGCACTCCTGGAAGAAAGGATATGGTGGAGACATGGCTTAGCCACAGCCTAAGGGATGTTTCCAGAATGAACCTTCACTCTGCAGCGGAGTGTGTGCTGATATGAAACTTCCTGGCAGATTAAAATTGTGTGCCGGAACCGGGACTCGAACCTGGGACCTTGGCCTTTCGCGGGCAAGCGCACTGCCGACTGTGCTATCCCGAGACGACTCACGATGCCGCCTCACAACATTACTTCCGCCAGTACCTCGCCACCTACTTTCCAAACTTCACAGAAGCTCTCCTGCAAACACGCAAGACTAGCACTCCTGGAAGAAAGGATATGGTGGGGACATGGCTTAGCCACAGCCTAAGGGATGTTTCCAGAATGAAACTTCACTCTGCAGCGGAGTGTGCGCTGATATGAAACTTCCTTGCAGATTAAAATTGTGTGCCGGAACCGGGACTCGAACCTGGGACCTTGGCCTTTCACGGGCAAGCGCACTGCCGACTGTGCTATCCCGACTCGACTCACGATGCCGCCTCACAACATTACTTCTGCCAGTACCTCGCCTCCTTCTTTCCAAACTTCACAGAAGCTCTCCTGCAAACACACAAGACTAGCACTCCTGGAAGAAAGGATATGGTGGAGACATGCCTTAGCCACAGCCTAAGGAATGTTTCCAGAATGAAACTTCACTCTGCAGCGGAGTGTGCGCTGATATGTAACTTCCTGGCAGAATTAAATTGTGTGCCGGAACCGGGACTCGAACCTGGGACCTTGGCCTTTTGCGGGCAAGCGCACTGCCGACTGTGCTATCCCGACACGACTCACGATGACGTCTCACAACTTTACTTCCGCCAGTACCTCGCCTCCTACTTTCCAAACTTCACAGAAGCTCTCCAGCAAACACACAAGTCTAGCACTCCTGGAAGAAAGGATATGGTGGAGACCTGGCTTAGCCACAGCCTAAAGGATGTTTCCAGAATGAAACTTCAACCTGCAGCGGAGTGTGCGCTGATATGAAACTTCCTGGCAGATTAAAATTGTGTGCCGGAACCGGGACTCGAACCTGGGTTCTTGGCGTTTCGCGGGCAAGCGCACTGCCGACTGTGCTATCCCGACACGAGTCACAATGCCGCCTACCAACTTTACTTCCGCCAGTACCTCGCCTCCTACTTTCCAAACTTCACAGAAGCTCTCCTGCAAACACACAAGACTAGCACTCCTGGAAGAAAGGATATGGTGGAGACATGGTTTAGCCACAGCCTAAGGGATGTTTCCAGAATGAAACTTCACTCTGCAGCGGAGTGTGCGCTGATATGAAACTTCCTGGCAGATTAAAATTGTGTGCCGGAACCGGGACTCGAACCTGGGACCTTGGCCTTTCGCGGGCAAGCGCACTGCCGACTGTGCTATCCCGAGACGACTCACGATGCCGCCTCACAACATTACTTCCGCCAGTACCTCGCCACCTACTTTCCAAACTTCACAGAAGCTCTCCTGCAAACACGCAAGACTAGCACTCCTGGAAGAAAGGATATGGTGGGGACATGGCTTAGCCACAGCCTAAGGGATGTTTCCAGAATGAAACTTCACTCTGCAGCGGAGTGTGCGCTGATATGAAACTTCCTTGCAGATTAAAATTGTGTGCCGGAACCGGGACTCGAACCTGGGACCTTGGCCTTTGGCGGGCAAGCGCACTGCCGACTGTGCTATCCCGACTCGACTAAAGATGCCGCCTCACAACATTACTTCTGCCAGTACCTCGCCTCCTTCTTTCCAAACTTCACAGAAGCTCTCCTGCAAACACACAAGACTAGCACTCCTGGAAGAAAGGATATGGTGGAGACATGGCTTAGCCACAGCATAAAGGATGTTTCCAGAATGAAACTTCACTCTGCAGCGGAGTGTGCGCTGATATGAAACTTCCTGGCAGATTAAAATTGTGTGCCGGAACCGGGACTCGAACCTGGGACCTTGGCCTTTCGCGGGAAGAACACTACCGACTGTGCTATCCCGACACGACTCACGATGCCGACTCACAACTGAACTTCCGCCAGTACCTCGCCTCCTACTTTCCAAACTTCACAGAAGCTCTCCTGCAAACACACAAGACTAGCACTCCTGGAAGAAAGGATATGGTGGAGACATGGCTTAGCCACAGCCTAAGGGATGTTTCCAGAATGAAACTTCACTCTGCAGCGGAGTGTGCGCTGATATGAAACTTCCTTGCAGATTAAAATTGTGTGCCGGAACCGGGACTCGAACCTGGGACCTTGGCCTTTCGCTGGCAAGCGCACTGCCGACTGTGTTATCCCGACTCGACTCACGATGCCGCCTCACAACATTACTTCTGCCAGTACCTCGCCTCCTTCTTTCCATACTTCACAGAAGCTCTCCTGCAAACACACAAGACTAGCACTCCTGGAAGAAAGGATATGGTGGAGACATGCCTTAGCCACAGCCTAAGGGATGTTTCCAGAATGAAACTTCACTCTGCAGCGGAGTGTGCGCTGATATGAAACTTCCTGGCAGATTAAAATTGTGTGCCGGAACCGGGACTCGAACCTGGGACCTTGGCCTTTCGCGGGCAAGCGCACTGCCGACTGTGCTATCCCGACACGTCTCACGATGACGTCTCACAACTTTACTTCCGCCAGTACCTCGCCTCCTACTTTCCAAACTTCACAGAAGCCCTCCTGCAAACACACAAGACTAGCACTCCTGGAAGAAAGGATATGGTGGAGACCTGGCTTAGCCAAAGCCTAAGGGATGTTTCCAGAGTGAAACTTCACTCTGCAGCGGAGTGTGCGCTGATATGAAACTTCCTGGCAGATTAAAATTGTGTGCCGGAACCGGGACTCGAACCTGGGACCTTGGCCTTTCGCGGGAAGAACACTACCGACTGTGCTATCCCGACACGAGTCACGATGCCGCCTCACAACTTAACTTCCGCCAGTACCTCGCCTCCTACTTTCCAAACTTCACAGAAGCTCTCCTGCAAACACACAAGACTAGCACTCCTGGAAGAAAGGATATGGTGGAGACATGGCTTAGCCACAGCCTAAGGGATGTTTCCAGAATGAAACTTCACTCTGCAGCAGAGTCTGTGCTGATATGAAACTTACTGGCAGATTAATATTGTGTGCCGGAACCGGAACTCGAACCTGCGACCTTTGCCTTTCGCGGGTAAGCACACTACCGACTGTGCTATCCCGACACGACTCACGATGCCGCATCACAACTTTACTTCCGCCAGTACCTCGCCTCCTACTTTCCAAACTTCACAAAAGCTCTCCTGCAAACACACAAGACTAGCACTCCTGGAAGAAAGGATATGGTGGAGACATGGCTTAGCCACAGCCTAAGGGATGTTTCCAGAATGAAACTTCACTCTGCAGCGGAGTGTGCGCTGATATGAAACTTCCTTGCAGATTAAAATTGTGTGCCGGGACCGGAAACTGGGACCTTTGCCTTTCGCGGGAGAGCACAATACCAACTGTGCTATCCCGACACGACTCACGATGCCGCCTCACAACTTTACTTCCGCCAGTACCTCGACTCCTACTATCCAAACTTCACAGAAGCTCTTCTGCAAAAAAAAAAAAAAAATGTTCAAATGTTTGCGAATCTATCGGACCAAACTGCGTGGTCATCAGTCCGTAGCTTACAAACTACTTAAACCTAGGTAAACTAAACTAAGGACAAAACACACACCCATGCCCCAGAGAGGACTCAAACCTCCACGGCGAGCAACCGCGCGATCCGCAGCGAGACGCTTTAGACCGCTCGGCTACTCCACCGCGGCTCTTCTGCAAACGCGCAAGACTAGCACTTCTGGAAGAAAGGATATGGGGGAGACATGGCTTAGCCACAGCCTAAGGGATGTTTCCAGAGTGAAACTTCACTCTGCAGCGGAGTGTGCGCTGATATGAAACTTCCTGGCAGAATAAAATTGTGTGCCGGAACCGGGACTCGAACCTGGGACCTTGGCCATTTGCGGGCAAGCGCACTACCGACCGTGCTATCCCGACACGACTCACAATGCCGCCTCACAACTTTACTTCCGCCAGTACCTCGCCTCTTACTTTCCTAACTTCACAGAAGCTCTCCTGCAAACACACAAGACTAGCACTCCTGGAAGAAAGGATATGGTGGAGACATGGCTTAGCCACAGCATAAAGGATGTTTCCAGAATGAAACTTCACTCTGCAGCGGAGTGTGCGCTGATATGAAACTTCCTGGCAGATTAAAATTGTGTGCCGGAACCGGGACTCGAACCTGGGACCTTGGCCTTTCGCGGGAAGAACACTACCGACTGTGCTATCCCGACACGACTCACGATGCCGACTCACAACTTAACTTCCGCCAGTACCTCGCCTCCTACTTTCCAAACTTCACAGAAGCTCTCCTGCAAACACACAAGACTAGCACTCCTGGAAGAAAGGATATGGTGGAGACATGGCTTAGCCACAGCCTAAGGGATGTTTCCAGAATGAAACTTCACTCTGCAGCGGAGTGTGCGCTGATATGAAACTTCCTTGCAGATTAAAATTGTGTGCCGGAACCGGGACTCGAACCAGGGTCCTTGGCCTTTCGCGGGCAAGCGCACTGCCGACTGTGCTATCCCGACTCGACTCACGATGCCGCCTCACAACATTACTTCTGCCAGTACCTCGCCTCCTTCTTTCCAAACTTCACAGAAGCTGTCCTGCAAACACACAAGACTAGCACTCCTGGAAGAAAGGATATGGTGGAGACATGGCTTAGCCACAGCCTAAGAGATGTTTCCAGAATGAAACTTCACTCTGCAGCGGATTGTGCGCTGATATGAAACTTCCTGGCAGATTAAAATTGTGTGCCGGAACCGGGACTCGAACCCGGGCCCTTGGCCTTTCGCGGGAAGCACACTACCGACTGTGCTATCCCGACACGACTCACGATGCCGACTCACAACTTAACTTCCGCCAGTACCTCGCCTCATACTTTCCAAACTTCACAGAATCTCTCCTGCAAACACGCAAGACTAGCACTCCTGGAAGAAAGGATATGGTGGAGACATGGCTTAGCAACAGCCTAAGGGATGTTTCCAGAATGAAACTTCACTCTGCAGTGGAGTGTGCGCTGATATGAAACTTCCTTGCAGATTAAAATTGTGTGCCGGAACCAGAAACTGGGACCTTTGCCTTTCGCGGGCAAGCACACTACCGATTGTGCTATCCCGACATGACTCACGATGCCGCCTCACAACTTTACTTCCGCCGGTACCTCGACTCCTACTATCCAAACTTCACAGAAGCTCTTCTGCAAAAAAAAAAAATGTTCAAATGTTTGTGAATCTATCGGACCAAACTGCGTGGTCATCAGTCCGTAGCTTACAAACTACTTAAACCTAGGTAAACTAACCTAAGGACAACACACACACCCATGCCCCAGAGAGGACTCGAACCTCCACGGCGAGCAACCGCGCGATCCGCAGCGAGACGCTTAAGACCGCTCGGCTACTCCACCTCGGCTCTTCTGCAAACACGCAAGACTAGCACTCCTGGAAGAAAGGATACGGTGGAGACATGCCTTAGCCACAGCCTAAGGAATGTTTCCAGAATGAAACTTCACTCTGCAGCGAACTGTGCGCTGATATGAAACTTCCTGGCAGAATTAAATTGTGTGCCGGAACCGGGACTCGATCCTGGGACCTTGGCCTTTTGCGGGCAAGCGCACTGCCGACTGTGCTATCCCGACACGACTCACGATGACGTCTCACAACTTTACTTCCGCCAGTACCTCGCCTCCTACTTTCCAAACTTCACAGAAGCTCTCCTGCAAACACACAAGACTAGCACTCCTGGAAGAAAGGATATGGTGGAGACCTGGCTTAGCCACAGCCTAAAGGATGTTTCCAGAATGAAACTTCACCCTGCAGCGGAGTGTGCGCTGATATGAAACTTCCTGGCAGATTAATATTGTGTGCCGGAACCGGGACTCGAACCTGGGTCCTTGGCCTTTCGCGGGCAAGCGCACTGCCGACTGTGCTATCCCGACACGAGTCACGATGCCGCCTACCAACTTTACTTCCGCCAGTACCTCGCCTCCTACTGTCCAATCTTCACAGAAGCTCTCCTGCAAACACACAAGACTAGCACTCCTGGAAGAAAGGATATGGTGGAGACATGGCTTAGCCACAGCCTAAGGAATGTTTCCAGAATGAAACTTCACTCTGCAGCGGAGTGTGCGCTGATATGAAACTTCCTGCCAGATTAAAATTGTGTGCCGGAACCGGGACTCGAAACTGGGACCTTGGCCTTTCGCGGGCAAGCGCACTGCCGACTGTGCTATCCCGAGACGACTCACGATGCCGCCTCACAACATTACTTCCGCCAGTACCTCGCCACCTACTTTCCAAACTTCACAGAAGCTCTCCTGCAAACACGCAAGACTAGCACTCCTGGAAGAAAGGATATGGTGGGGACATGGCTTAGCCACAGCCTAAGGGATGTTTCCAGAATGAAATTTCACTCTGCAGCGGAGTGTGCGCTGATATGAAACTTCCTTGCAGATTAAAATTGTGTGCCGGAACCGGGACTCGAACCTGGGACCTTGGCATTTCACGGGCAAGCGCACTGCCGACTGTGCTATCCCGACTCGACTCACGATGCCGCCTCACAACATTACTTTTGCCAGTACCTCGCCTCCTTCTTTCCAAACTTCACAGAAGCTCTCCTGCAAACACACAAGACTAGAACTCCTGGAAGAAAGGATATGGTGGAGACATGCCTTAGCCACAGCCTAAGGAATGTTTCCAGAATGAAACTTCACTCTGCAGCGGAGTGTGCGCTGATATGAAACTTCCTGGCAGATTAAAATTGTGTGCCGGAACCGGGACTCGAACCTGGGACCTTGGCCTTTCGCGGGCAAGCGCACTGCCGACTGTGCTATCCCGACACGACTCACGATGACGTCTCACAACTTTACTTCCGCCAGTACCTCGCCTCCTACTTTCCAAACTTCACAGAAGCTCTCCTGCAAACACACAAGACTAGCACTCCTGGAAGAAAGGATATGGTGGAGACCTGGCTTAGCCACAGCCTAAAGGATGTTTCCAGAATGAAACTTCACCCTGCGGCGGAGTGTGCGCTGATATGAAACTTCCTGGCAGATTAAAATTGTGTGCCGGAACCGGGACTCGAACCTGGGTCCTTGGCGTTTCGCGGGCAAGCGCACTGCCGACTGTGCCATCCCGACACGAGTCACAATGCCGCCTACCAACTTTACTTCCGCCAGTACCTCGCCTCCTACTTTCCAAACTTCACAGAAGCTCTCCTGCAAACACACAAGACTAGCACTCCTGGAAGAAAGGATATGGTGGAGACATGGTTTAGCCACAGCCTAAGGGATGTTTCCAGAATGAAACTTCACTCTGCAGCGGAGTGTGCGCTGATATGAAACTTCCTGGCTGATTAAAATTGTGTGCCGGAACCGGGACTCGAACCTGGGACCTTGGCCTTTCGCGGGCAAGCGCACTGCCGACTGTGCTATCCCGAGACGACTCACGATGCCGCCTCACAACATTACTTCCGCCAGTACCTCGCCACCTACTTTCCAAACTTCACAGAAGCTCTCCTGCAAACACGCAAGACTAGCACTCCTGGAAGAAAGGATATGGTGGGGACATGGCTTAGCCACAGCCTAAGGGATGTTTCCAGAATGAAACTTCACTCTGCAGCGGAGTGTGCGCTGATATGAAACTTCCTTGCAGATTAAAATTGTGTGCCGGAACCGGGACTCGAACCTGGGACCTTGGCCTTTCGCGGGCAAGCGCACTGCCGACTGTGCTATCCCGACTCGACTAAAGATGCCGCCTCACAACATTACTTCTGCCAGTACCTCGCCTCCTTCTTACCAAACTTCACAGAAGCTCTCCTGCAAACACACAAGACTAGCACTCCTGGAAGAAAGGATATGGTGGAGACATGGCTTAGCCACAGCATAAAGGATGTTTCCAGAATGAAACTTCACTCTGCAGCGGAGTGTGCGCTGATATGAAACTTCCTGGCAGATTAAAATTGTGTGCCGGAACCGGGACGCGAACCTGGGACCTTGGCCTTTCGCGGGAAGAACACTACCGACTGTGCTATCCCGACACGACTCACGATGCCGACTCACAACTGAACTTCCGCCAGTACCTCGCCTCCTACTTTCCAAACTTCACAGAAGCTCTCCTGCAAACACACAAGACTAGCACTCCTGGAAGAAAGGATATGGTGGAGACATGGCTTAGCCACAGCCTAAGGGATGTTTCCAGAATGAAACTTCACTCTGCAGCGGAGTGTGCGCTGATATGAAACTTTTTGGCAGATTAAAATTATGTGCCGGAACCGGGACTCGAACCTGGGACCTTGGCCTTTCGCGGGCAAGCGCACTGCCGACTGTGCTATCCCGACTCGACTCACGATGCCGCCTCACAACATTACTTCTGCCAGTACCTCGCCTCCTTCTTTCCATACTTCACAGAAGCTCTCCTGCAAACACACAAGACTAGCACTCCTGGAAGAAAGGATATGGTGGAGACATGGCTTAGCCACAGCCTAAGAGATGTTTCCAGAATGAAACTTCACTCTGCAGCGGATTGTGCGCTGATATGAAACTTCCTTGCAGATTAAAATTGTGTGCCGGAACCAGAAACTGGGACCTTTGCCTTTCGCGGGTAAGCACACTACCGACTGTGCTATCCCGACACGACTCACGATGCCGCCTCACAACTTTACATCCGCCGGTACCTCGACTCCTACTATCCAAACTTCACAGAAGCTCTTCTGCAAAAAAAAAAAATGTTCAAATGTTTGTGAATCTATCGGACCAAACTGCGTGGTCATCAGTCCGTAGCTTACAAACTACTTAAACCTAGGTAAACTAACTTAAGGACAACACACACACCCATGCCCCAGAGAGGACTCGAACCTCCACGGCGAGCAACCGCGCGATCCGCAGCGAGACGCTTAATACCGCTCGGCTACTCCACCGCGGCTCTTCTGCAAACACGCAAGACTAGCACTCCTGGAAGAAAGGATATGGTGGAGAAATGCCTTAGCCACAGCCTAAGGAATGTTTCCAGAATGAAACTTCACTCTGCAGCGGAGTGTGCGCTGATATGAAACTTCCTGGCAGAATTAAATTGTGTGCCGGAACCGGGACTCGAACCTGGGACCTTGGCCTTTTGCGGGCAAGCGCACTGCCGACTGTGCTATCCCGACACGACTCACGATGACGTCTCACAACTTTACTTCCGCCAGTACCTCGCCTCCTACTTTCCAAACTTCACAGAAGCTCTCCTGCAAACACACAAGACTAGCACTCCTGGAAGAAAGGATATGGTGGAGACCTGGCTTAGCCACAGCCTAAAGGATGTTTCCAGAATGAAACTTCACCCTGCAGCGGAGTGTGCGCTGATATGAAACTTCCTGGCAGATTAATATTGTGTGCCGGAACCGGGACTCGAACCTGGGTCCTTGGCCTTTCGCGGGCAAGCGCACTGCCGACTGTGCTATCCCGACACGAGTCACGATGCCGCCTACCAACTTTACTTCCGCCAGTACCTCGCCTCCTACTTTCCAAACTTCACAGAAGCTCTCCTGCAAACACACAAGACTAGCACTCCTGGAAGAAAGGATATGGTGGAGACATGGCTTAGCCACAGCCTAAGGGATGTTTCCAGAATGAAACTTCACTCTGCAGCGGAGTGTGCGCCGATATGAAACTTCCTGGCAGATTAAAATTGTGTGCCGGAACCGGGACTCGAACCTGGGACCTTGGCCTTTCGCGGGCAAGCGCACTGCCGACTGTGCTATCCCGAGACGACTCACGATGCCGCCTCACAACATTACTTCCGCCAGTACCTCGCCACCTACTTTCCAAACTTCACAGAAGCTCTCCTGCAAACACGCAAGACTAGCACTCCTGGAAGAAAGGATATGGTGGGGACATGGCTTAGCCACAGCCTAAGGGATGTTTCAAGAATGAAACTTCACTCTGCAGCGGAGTGTGCGCTGATATGAAACTTCCTTGCAGATTAAAATTGTGTGCCGGAACCGGGACTCGAACCTGGGACCTTGGCCTTTCGCGGGCAAGCGCACTGCCGACTGTGCTATCCCGACTCGACTAAAGATGCCGCCTCACAACATTACTTCTGCCAGTACCTCGCCTCCTTCTTTCCAAACTTCACCGAAGCTCTCCTGCAAACACACAAGACTAGCACTCCTGGAAGAAAGGATATGGTGGAGACATGGCTTAGCCACAGCATAAAGGATGTTTCCAGAATGAAACTTCACTCTGCAGCGGAGTGTGCGCTGATATGAAACTTCCTGGCTGATTAAAATTGTGTGCCGGAACCGGGACTCGAACCTGGGACCTTGGCCTTTCGCGGGCAAGCGCACTGCCGACTGTGCTATCCCGACACGACTCACGATGCCGACTCACAACTTAACTTCCGCCAGTACCTCGCCTCCTACTTTCCAAACTTCACAGAAGCTCTCCTGCAAACACACAAGACTAGCACTCCTGGAAGAAAGGATATGGTGGAGACATGGCTTAGCCACAGCCTAAGGGATGTTTCCAGAATGAAACTTCACTCTGCAGCGGAGTGTGCGCTGATATGAAACTTCCTGGCAGATTAAAATTGTGTGCCGGAACCGGGACTCGAACCTGGGACCTTGGCCTTTCGCGGGCAAGCGCACTGCCGACTGTGCTATCCCGACTCGACTCACGATGCCGCCTCACAACATTACTTCTGCCAGTACCTTGCCTCCTTCTTTCCAAACTTCACAGAAGCTCTCCTGCAAACACACAAGACTAGCACTCCTGGAAGAAAGGATATGGTGGAGACATGGCTTAGCCACAGCCTAAGGGATGTTTCCAGAATGAAACTTCACTCTGCAGCAGAGTGTGTGCTGACATGAAACTTACTGGCAGATTAATATTGTGTGCCGGAACCGGAACTCGAACCTGTGACCTTTGCCTTTCGCGGGAAGCACACTACCGACTGTGCTATCCCGACACGACTCACGATGCCGCCTCACAACTTTACTTCCGCTAGTACCTCGACTCCTACTATCCAAACTTCACAGAAGCTGTTCTGCAAAAAAAAAAAAAAAAAATGTTCAAATGTTTGCGAATCTATCGGACCAAACTGCGTGGTCATCAGTCTGTAGCTTACAAACTACTTAAACCTAGGTAAACTAACCTAAGGACAACACACACACCCATGCCCCAGACAGGACTCAAACCTCCACGGCGAGCAACCGCGCGATCCGCAGCGAGACGCTTTAGACCGCTCGGCTACTCCACCGCGGCTCTTCTGCAAACGCGCAAGACTAGCACTTCTGGAAGAAAGGATATGGTGGAGACATGGCTTTGCCACAGCCTAAGGGATGTTTCCAGGGTAAAACTTCACTCTGCAGCGGAGATTGCGCTGATATGAAACTTCCTGGCAGAATAAAATTGTGTGCCGGAACCGGGACTCGAACCTGGGACCTTTGCCTTTCGCGGGCAAGCGCACTACCGACTGTTCTATCCCGACACGACTCACAATGCCGCCTCACAACTTTACTTCCGCCAGTACCTCGCCTCCTACTTTCCAAACTTCACAGAAGCTCTCCTGCAAACACACAAGACTAGCACTCCTGGGAGAAAGGATATGCTGGAGACATGGCTTAGCCACAGCCTAAGGGATGTTTCCAGAATGAAACTTCACTCTGCAGCGGAGTGTGCGCTGATATGAAACTTCCTGGCAGATTAATATTGTGTGCCGGAACCGGGACTCGAACCTGGGTCCTTGGCCTTTCGCGGGCAAGCGCACTGCCGACTGTGCTATCCCGACACGACTCACGATGCCGCCTCACAACTTTACTTCCGCCAGTACCTCGCCTCCTACTTTCCAAACTTCAATGAAGCTCTCCTGCAAACACACAAGACTAGCTCTCCTGGAAGAAAGGATATGGTGGAGACATGGCTTAGCCACAGCCTAAGGGATGTTTCCAGAATGAAACTTCACTCTGCAGCGGAGTGTGCGCTGATATGAAACTTCCTGGCAGATTAAAATTGTGTGCCGTAACCGGGACTCGAACCTGGGACCTTGGCCTTTCGCGGGCAAGCGCACTGCCGACTGTGCTATCCCGACACGACTCACGATGCCGACTCAAAACATTACTTCCGCCAGTACCTCGCCTCCTACTTTCCAAACTTCACAGAAGCTCTCCTGCAAACATACAAGACTAGCACTCCTGGAAGAAAGGATATGCTGGAGACATGGCTTAGCCACTGCCTAAGGGATGTTTCCAGAATGAAACTTCACTCTGCAGCGGAGTGTGTGCTGATATGAAACTTACTGGCAGATTAATATTGTGTGCCGGAACCGGAACTCGAACCTGCGACCTTTGCCTTTCGCGGGAAGCACACTACCGACTGTGCTATCCCGACACGACTCACGATGCCGCCTCACAACTTTACTTCCGCAAGTACGTCGCCTCCTACTTTCCAAACTTCACAAAAGCTCTCCTGCAAACACACAAGACTAGCACTCCTGGAAGAAAGGATATGGTGGAGACATGGCTTAGCCACAGCCTAAGGGATGTTTCCAGAATGAAACTTCACTCTGCAGCGGAGTGTGTGCTGATATGAAACTTCCTGGCAGATTAATATTGTGTGCCGGGACCGGGACCCTAACCTGGGACCTTTGCCTTTCGCGGGCAAGCGCACTACCGACTGTGCTATCCCGACACGACTCACGATGCCGCCTCACCACTTTACTTCCGCCAGTACCTTGCCTCTTACTTTCCAAACTTCAATGAAGCTCTCCCTCAAACACGCAAGACTAGCACTCCTGGAAGAAAGGATATGGTGGAGACATGGCTTAGCCACAGCCTAAGGGATGTTTCCAGAATGAAACTTCACTCTGCAGCGGAGTGTGCGCTGATATGAAACTTCTTTGCAGATTAAAATTTTGTGCCGGAACCGGAAACTGGAACTTTTGCCTTTCGCGGTCAAGCACACTACCGACTGAGCTATCCCGACACGACTCACGATGCCGCCTCACAACTTTACTTCCGCCAGTACCTCGACTCCTACTATCCAAACTTCACAGAAGCTGTTCTGCAAAAAAAAAAAAAAAATGTTCAAATGTTTGCGAATCTATCGGACCAAACTGCGTGGTCATCAGTCCGTAGCTTACAAACTACTTAAACCTAGGTAAACTAACCTAAGGACAACACACACACCCATGCCCCAGAGAGGACTCAAACCTCCACGGCGAGCAACCGCGCGATCCGCAGCGAGACGCTTTAGACCGCTCGGCTACTCCACCGCGGCTCTTCTGCAAACACGCAAGACTAGCACTCCTGGAAGAAAGGATATGGTGGAGACATGGCTTTGCCACAGCCTAAGGGATGTTTCCAGAGTAAAACTTCACTCTGCAGCGAAGATTGCGCTGATATGAAACTTCCTGGCAGAATAAAATTGTGTGCCGGAACCGGGACTCGAACCTGGGACCTTTGCCTTTCGCGGGCAAGCGCACTACCGACTGTTCTATCCCGACACGACTCACAATGCCGCCTCACAACCTTACTTCCGCCAGTACCTCGCCTCCTACTTTCCAAACTTCACAGAAGCTCTCCTGCAAACACACAAGACTAGCACTCCTGGGAGAAAGGATATGCTGGAGACATGGCTTAGCCACAGCCTAAGGGATGTTTCCAGAATGAAACTTCACTCTGCAGCGGAGTGTGCGCTGATATGAAACTTCCTGGCAGATTAATATTGTGTGCCGGAACCGGGACTCGAACCTGGGTCCTTGGCCTTTCGCGGGCAAGCGCACTGCCGACTGTGCTATCCCGACACGACTCACGATGCCGCCTCACAACTTTACTTCCGCCAGTACCTCGCCTCCTACTTTCCAAACTTCAATGAAGCACTCCTGCAAACACACAAGACTAGCTCTCCTGGAAGAAAGGATATGGTGGAGACATGGCTTAGCCACAGCCTAAGGGATGTTTTCAGAATGAAACTTCACTCTGCAGCTGTGTGTGCGCTGTTATGAAACTTCCTGGCAGATTAAAATTGTGTGCCGGAACAGGGAGTCGAACCTGGGACCTTTGCCTTTCGCGGGCAAGCGCACTGCCGACTGTGCTATCCCGACACGACTCACGATGCCGACTCAAAACATTACTTCCGCCAGTACCTCGCCTCCTACTTTCCAAACTTCACAGAAGCTCTCCTGCAAACATACAAGACTAGCACTCCTGGAAGAAAGGATATGCTGGAGACATGGCTTAGCCACTGCCTAAGGGATGTTTCCAGAATGAAACTTCACTCTGCAGCGGAGTGTGCGCTGATATGAAACTTCCTGGCAGATTAAAATTGTGTGCCGGAACCCGTACTCGAACCTGGGACCTTGGCCTTTCGCGGGAAGAACACTACCGACTGTGCTATCCCGACACGAGTCACGATGCCGCCTCACAACTTAACTTCCGCCAGTACCTCGCCTCCTACTTTCCAAACTTCACAGAAGCTCTCCTGCAAACACACAAGACTAGCATTCCTGGAAGAAAGGATATGGTGGAGACATGGCTTAGCCACAGCCTAAGGGATGTTTCCAGAATGAAACTTCACTCTGCAGCAGAGTGTGTGCTGATATGAAACTTACTGGCAGATTAATATTGTGTGCCGGAACCGGAACTCGAACCTGCGACCTTTGCCTTTCGCGGGAAGCACACTACCGACTGTGCTATCCCGACACGACTCACGATGCCGCCTCACAACTTTACTTCAGCCAGTACCTCGCCTCCTACTTTCCAAACTTCACAAAAGCTCTCCTGCAAACACACAAGACTAGCACTCCTGGAAGAAAGGATATGGTGGAGACATGGCTTAGCCACAGCCTAAGGGATGTTTCCAGAATGAAAATTCACTCTGCAGCGGAGTGTGCGCTGATATGAAACTTCCTGGCAGATTAATATTGTGTGCCGGGACCGGGACCCTAACCTGGGACCTTTGCCTTTCGCGGGCAAGCGCACTACCGACTGTGCTATCCCGACACGACTCACGATGCCGCCTCACCACTTTACTTCCGCCAGTACCTTGCCTCTTACTTTCCAAACTTCAATGAAGCTCTCCCTCAAACACGCAAGACTAACACTCCTGGAAGAAAGGATATGGTGGAGACATGGCTTAGCCACAGCCTAAGGGATGTTTCCAGAATGAAACTTCACTCTGCAGCGGAGTGTGCGCTGTAATGAAACTACCTGGCAGATTAAAATGGTGTGCCGGAACCGGGAGTTGAACCTGGGACCTCTGCCTTTCGCGGGCAAGCGCACTACCGACTGTGCTATCCGGACACGACTCACTATGCCACCTCACAACTTTACTTCCGCCAAAACCTCGCCTCCTTCTTTCCTAACTTCACAGTATCTCTCCTGCAAACACGCAAGACTAGCACTTCTGGATGAAAGGATATGGTGGGGACATGGCTTAGCCACAGCCTAAGGGATGTTTCCAGAATGAAACTTCACCCTGCAGCGGAGTGTGCGCTGATATGAAACTTCCTTGCAGATTAAAATTGTGTGCCGGAACCGGGACTCGAACCTAGGACCTTGGCCTTTCGCGGGCAAGCGCACTGCCGACTGTGCTATCCCGACTCGACTAAAGATGCCGCCTCACAACATTACTTCTGCCAGTACCTCGCCTCCTTCTTTCCAAACTTCACAGAAGCTCTCCTGCAAACACACAAGACTAGCACTCCTGGAAGAAAGGATATGGTGGAGACATGGCTTAGCCACAGCATAAAGGATGTTTCCAGAATGAAACTTCACTCTGCAGCGGAGTGTGCGCTGATATGAAACTTCCTGGCAGATTAAAATTGTGTGCCGGAACCGGACTCGAACCTGGGACCTTGGCCTTTCGCGGGAAGAACACTACCGACTGTGCTATCCCGACACGACTCACGATGCCGACTCACAACTGAACTTCCGCCAGTACCTCGCCTCCTACTTTCCAAACTTCACAGAAGCTCTCCTGCAAACACACAAGACTTGCACTCCTGGAAGAAAGGATATGGTGGAGACATGGCTTAGCCACAGCCTAAGGGATGTTTCCAGAATGAAACTTCACTCTGCAGCGGAGTGTGCGCTGATATGAAACTTCCTTGCAGATTAAAATTGTGTGCCGGAACCGGGACTCGAACCTGGGACCTTGGCCTTTCGCGGGCAAGCGCACTGCCGACTGTGCTATCCCGACTCGACTCACGATGCCGCCTCACAACATTACTTCTGCCAGTACCTCGCCTCCTTCTTTCCAAACTTCACAGAAGCTCTCCTGCAAACACACAAGACTAGCACTCCTGGAAGAAAGGATATGGTGGAGACATGGCTTAGCCACAGCCTAAGAGATGTTTCCAGAATGAAACTTCACTCTGCAGCGGATTGTGCGCTGATATGAAACTTCCTGGCAGATTAAAATTGTGTGCCGGAACCGGGACTCGAACCCGGGCCCTTGGCCTTTCGCGGGAAGCACACTACCGACTGTGCTATCCCGACACGACTCACGATGCCGACTCACAACTTAACTTCCGCCAGTACCTCGCCTCATACTTTCCAAACTTCACAGAAGCTCTCCTGCAAACACACAAGACTAGCACTCCTGGAAGAAAGGATATGGTGGAGACCTGGCTTAGCCACAGCCTAAAGGATGTTTCCAGAATGAAACTTCACCCTGCAGCGGAGTGTGCGCTGATATGAAACTTCCTGGCAGATTAATATTGTGTGCCGGAACCGGGACTCGAACCTGGGTCCTTGGCCTGTCGCGGGCAAGCGCACTGCCGACTGTGCTATCCCGACACGAGTCACGATGACGTCTCACAACTTTACTTCCGCCAGTACCTCGCCTCCTACTTTCCAAACTTCACAGAAGCTCTCCTGCAAACACACAAGACTAGCACTCCTGGAAGAAAGGATATGGTGGAGACCTGGCTTAGCCACAGCCTAAAGGATGTTTCCAGAATGAAACTTCACCCTGCAGCGGAGTGTGCGCTGATATGAAACTTCCTGGCAGATTAATATTGTGTGCCGGAACCGGGACTCGAACCTGGGTCCTTGGCCTTTCGCGGGCAAGCGCACTGCCGACTGTGCTATCCCGACACGAGTCACGATGCCGCCTACCAACTTTACTTCCGCCAGTACCTCGCCTCCTACTTTCCAAACTTCACAGAAGCTCTCCTGCAAACACACAAGACTAGCACTCCTGGAAGAAAGGATATGGTGGAGACATGGCTTAGCCACAGCCTAAGGGATGTTTCCAGAATGAAACTTCACTCTGCAGCGGAGTGTGCTCTGATATGAAACTTCCTGGCAGATTAAAATTGTGTGCCGGAACCGGGACTCGAACCTGGGACCTTGGCCTTTCGCGGGCAAGCGCACTGCCGACTGTGCTATCCCGAGACGACTCACGATGCCGCCTCACAACATTACTTCCGCCAGTACCTCGCCACCTACTTTCCAAACTTCACAGAAGCTCTCCTGCAAACACGCAAGACTAGCACTCCTGGAAGAAAGGATATGGTGGGGACATGGCTTAGCCACAGCCTAAGGGATGTTTCCAGAATGAAACTTCACTCTGCAGCGGAGTGTGCGCTGATATGAAACTTCCTTGCAGATTAAAATTGTGTGCCGGAACCGGGACCCGAACCTGGGACCTTGGCCTTTCGCGGGCAAGCGCACTGCCGACTGTGCTATCCCGACTCGACTCACGATGCCGCCTCACAACATTACTTCTGCCAGTACCTTGCCTCCTTCTTTCCAAACTTCACAGAAGCTCTCCTGCAAACACACAAGACTAGCACTCCTGGGAGAAAGGATATGCTGGAGACATGGCTTTGCCATAGCCTAAGAGATGTTTCCAGAATGAAACTTCACTCTGCAGCGGATTGTGCGCTGATATGAAACATCCTGGCAGATTAAAATTGTGTGCCGGAACCGGGACTCGAACCCGGGCCCTTGGCCTTTCGCGGGAAGCACACTACCGGCTGTGCTATCCCGACACGACTCACGATGCCGACTCACAACTTAACTTCCTCCAGTACCTCGCCTCATACTTTCCAAACTTCACAGAATCTCTCCTGCAAACACGCAAGACTAGCACTCCTGGAAGAAAGGATATGGTGGAGACATGGCTTAGCTACAGCCTAAGGGATGTTTCCAGAATGAAACTTCACTCTGCAGCGGAGTGTGCGCTGATATGAAACTTCCTGGCAGATTAAAATTGTGTGCCGGAACCGGGACTCGAACCTGGGACCTTGGCCTTTCGCGGGCAAGCGCACTGCCGACTGTGCTATCCCGACACGACTCACGATGACGTCTCACAACTTTACTTCCGCCAGTACCTCGCCTCCTACTTTCCAAACTTCACAGAAGCCTTCCTGCAAACACACAAGACTAGCACTCCTGGAAGAAAGGATATGGTGGAGACCTGGCTTAGCCACAGCCTAAGGGATGTTTCCAGAGTGAAACTTCACTCTGCAGCGGAGTGTGCGCT
The DNA here is from genome assembly GCA_026315105.1 of Locusta migratoria. Classification (NCBI taxonomy): domain Eukaryota; kingdom Metazoa; phylum Arthropoda; class Insecta; order Orthoptera; family Acrididae; genus Locusta; species Locusta migratoria. The sequence goes on along the minus strand of CM048755.1, from coordinate 72,319,446 downwards.
GATATGAAACTTCCTGGCAGATTAATATTGTGTGCCGGAACCGGAACTCGAACCTGCGACCTTTGCCTTTCGCGGGAAGCACACTACCGACTGTGCTATCCCGACACGACTCACGATGCCGCCTCACAACTTTACTTCCGCCAGTACCTCGCCTCCTACTTTCCAAACTTCACAAAAGCTCTCCTGCAAACACACAAGACTAGCACTCCTGGAAGAAAGGATATGGTGGAGACATGGCTTAGCCACAGCCTAAGGGATGTTTCCAGAATGAAACTTCACTCTGCAGCGGAGTGTGCGCTGATATGAAACTTCCTGGCAGAATAAAATTGTGTGCCGGAACCGGGACTCGAACCTGGGACCTTTGCCTTTCGCGGGCAAGCGCACTACCGACTGTTCTATCCCGACACGACTCACAATGCCGCCTCACAACTTTACTTCCGCCAGTACCTCGCCTCCTACTTTCCAAACTTCACAGAAGCTCTCCTGCAAACACACAAGACTAGCACTCCTGGGAGAAAGGATATGCTGGAGACATGGCTTAGCCACAGCCTAAGGGATGTTTCCAGAATGAAACTTCACTCTGCAGCGGAGTGTGCGCTGATATGAAACTTCCTGGCAGATTAATATTGTGTGCCGTAACCGGGACTCGAACCTGGGTCCTTGGCCTTTCGCGGGCAAGCGCACTGCCGACTGTGCTATCCCGACACGACTCACGATGCCGCCTCACAACTTTACTTCCGCCAGTACCTCGCCTCCTACTTTCCAAACTTCAATGAAGCTCTCCTGCAAACACACAAGACTAGCTCTCCTGGAAGAAAGGATATGGTGGAGACATGGCTTAGCCACAGCCTAAGGGATGTTTCCAGAATGAAACTTCACTCTGCAGCGGAGTGTGCGCTGATATGAAACTTCCTGGCAGATTAAAATTGTGTGCCGTAACCGGGACTCGAACCTGGGACCTTGGCCTTTCGCGGGCAAGCGCACTGCCGACTGTGCTATCCCGACACGACTCACGATGCCGACTCAAAACATTACTTCCGCCAGTACCTCGCCTCCTACTTTCCAAACTTCACAGAAGCTCTCCTGCAAACATACAAGACTAGCACTCCTGGAAGAAAGGATATGCTGGAGACATGGCTTAGCCACTGCCTAAGGGATGTTTCCAGAATGAAACTTCACTCTGCAGCGGAGTGTGCGCTGATATGAAACTTCCTGGCAGATTAAAATTGTGTGCCGGAACCGGGACTCGAACCTGGGACCTTGGCCTTTCGCGGGAAGAACACTACCGACTGTGCTATCCCGACACGACTCACGATGACGTCTCACAACTTTACTTCCGCCAGTACCTCGCCTCCTACTTTCCAAACTTCACAGAAGCTCTCCTGCAAACACACAAGACTAGCACTCCTGGAAGAAAGGATATGGTGGAGACATGGCTTAGCCACAGCCTAAGGGATGTTTCCAGAATGAAACTTCACTCTGCAGCAAAGTGTGTGCTGATATGAAACTTACTGGCAGATTAATATTGTGTGCCGGAACCGGAACTCGAACCTGCGACCTTTGCCTTTCGCGGGAAGCACACTACCGACTGTGCTATCCCGACACGACTCACGATGCCGCCTCACAACTTTACTTCCGCCAGTACCTCGCCTCCTACTTTCCAAACCTCACAAAAGCTCTCCTGCAAACACACAAGACTAGCACTCCTGGAAGAAAGGATATGGTGGAGACATGGCTTAGCCACAGCCTAAGGGATGTTTCCAGAATGAAACTTCACTCTGCAGCGGAGTGTGCGCTGATATGAAACTTCCTTGCAGATTAAAATTGTGTGCCGGAACCGGAAACTGGGACCTTTGCCTTTCGCGGGCAAGCACACTACCGACTGTGCTATCCCGACACGACTCACGATGCCGCCTCACAACTTTACTTCCGCCAGTACCTCGACTCCTACTATCCAAAGTTCACAGAAGCTCATCTGCAAAAAAAAAAAAATGTTCAAATGTTTGTGAACCTATCGGACCAAACTGTGTGGTCATCAGTCCGTAGCTTACAAACTACTTAAACCTAGGTAAACTAACCTAAGGACAACACACACACCCATGCCCCAGAGAGGACTCGAACCTCCACGGCGAGCAACCGCGCGATCCGCAGCGAGACGCTTTAGACCGCTTGGCTACTCCACCGCGGCTCTTCTGCAAACACGCAAGACTAGCACTCCTGGAAGAAGGGATATGGTGGAGACATGGCTTAGCCACAGCCTAAGGGATGTTTCCAGAATGAAACATCACTCTGCAGCGGAGTGTGCGCTGATATGAATCTTCCTAGCAGAATAAAATTGTGTGCCGGAACCGGGACTCGAACCTGGGACCTTGGCCTTTCGCGGGCAAGCGCACTGCCGACTGTGCTATCCCGACACGACTCACGATGCCGCCCCACAACTTTACTTCCGCCAGTACCTCGCCACCTACTTTCCAAACTTCACAGAAGTGCTCCTGCAAACACACAAGACTAGCACTCCTGGAAGAAAGGATATGGTGGAGACATGGCTTAGCCACAGCCTAAGGGATGTTTCCAGGAAGAAACTTCACTCTGCAGCGGAGTGTGTGATGATATGAAACTTACTGGCAGATTAAAATTGTGTGCCGGAACCGGTACTCGAACCTGGGACCTTTGCCTTTCGCGGGAAGCACACTACCGACTGTGCTATCCCGACACGACTCACGATGCCGCCTCACAAGTTTACTTCCGCCAGTACCTCGCCTCCTACTTTCCAAACTTCACAGATGCTCTCCTGCAAACACTCAAGACTAGCACTCCTGGAAGAAACGATATGGTGGAGACATGGCTTAGCCACAGCCTAAGGGATGTTTCCAGAATTAAACTTCACTCTGCAGCGGAGTGTGCGCTGTTATGAAACTTCCTGGCAGATTAAAATGGTGTGCCGGAACCGGGAGTCGAACCTGGGACCTTTGCCTTTCGCGGGCTAGCGCACTACCGACTGTGCTATCCCGACACGACTCACTATGCCGCCTCACAACTTTACTTCCGCCGAAACCTCGCCTCTTTCTTTCCTAACTTCACAGAATCTCTCCTGCAAACACGCAAGACTAGCACTCCTGGAAGAAAGGATATGGTGGAGACATGGCTTAGCCACAGCCTAAGGGATGTTTCCAGAATGAAACTTCACTCTGCAGCGGAGTGTGCGCTGATATGAAACATCCTGGCAGATTAAAATTATGTGCCGGAACCGGGACTCGAACCTGGGACCTTGGCCTTTCGCTTGCAAGCGCACTGCCAACTGTGCTATCCCGACACGACTCACGATGCCGCCTCACAACATTACTTCCGCCAGTACCTCGCCTCCTACTTTCCAAACTTCACAGAAGCTCTCCTGCAAACACACAAGACTAGCACTCCTGGAAGAAAGGAAATGGTGGAGACATGGCTTAGCCACAGCCTAAGGGATGTTTCCAGAATGAAACTTCACTCTGCAGCGGAGTGTGTGCTGATATGAAACTTACTGGCAGATTAATATTGTGCGCCGGAACCGGAACTCGAACCTGGGACCTTTGCCTTTCGCGGGAAGCACACTACCGACTGTGCTATCCCGACACGACTCACGTTACCGCCTCACCACTTTACTTCCGCCAGTACCTCGCCTCCTACTTTCCAAACTTCACAGAAGCTCTCCTGCAAACACGAAAGACTAGCACTTCTGGAAGAAAGGATATGGTGGAGACATGGCTTAGCCACAGCCTAAGGGATGTTTCCAGAATGAAACTTCACTCTGCAGCGGAGTGTGCGCTGTTATGAAACTTCCTGGCAGAGTAAAATTGTGTGCCAGAACCGGGAGTCGAACCTGGGACCTTTGCCATTCGCGGGCAAGCGCACTAGCGACTGTGCTATCCCGACACGACTCACGATGCCGCCTCACAACTTTACTTCCTCCAGTACCTCGCCTCCTACTTTCCAAACTTCACAGAATCTCTCCTGCAAACACGCAAGACTAGCACTCCTGGAAGAAAGGATATGGTGGAGACATGGCTTAGCTACAGCCTAAGGGATGTTTCCAGAATGAAACTTCACTCTGCAGCGGAGTGTGCGCTGATATGAAACTTCCTGGCAGATTAAAATTGTGTGCCGGAACCGGGACTCGAACCTGGGACCTTGGCCTTTCGCGGGCAAGCGCACTGCCGACTGTGCTATCCCGACACGACTCACGATGACGTCTCACAACTTTACTTCCGCCAGTACCTCGCCTCCTACTTTCCAAACTTCACAGAAGCCTTCCTGCAAACACACAAGACTAGCACTCCTGGAAGAAAGGATATGGTGGAGACCTGGCTTAGCCACAGCCTAAGGGATGTTTCCAGAGTGAAACTTCACTCTGCAGCGGAGTGTGCGCTGATATGAAACTTCCTGGCAGATTAATATTGTGTGCCGGAACCGGAACTCGAACCTGCGACCTTTGCCTTTCGCGGGAAGCACACTACCGACTGTGCTATCCCGACACGACTCACGATGCCGCCTCACAACTTTACTTCCGCCAGTACCTCGCCTCCTACTTTCCAAACTTCACAAAAGCTCTCCTGCAAACACACAAGACTAGCACTCCTGGAAGAAAGGATATGGTGGAGACATGGCTTAGCCACAGCCTAAGGGATGTTTCCAGAATGAAACTTCACTCTGCAGCGGAGTGTGCGCTGATATGAAACTTCCTGGCAGAATAAAATTGTGTGCCGGAACCGGGACTCGAACCTGGGACCTTTGCCTTTCGCGGGCAAGCGCACTACCGACTGTTCTATCCCGACACGACTCACAATGCCGCCTCACAACTTTACTTCCGCCAGTACCTCGCCTCCTACTTTCCAAACTTCACAGAAGCTCTCCTGCAAACACACAAGACTAGCACTCCTGGGAGAAAGGATATGCTGGAGACATGGCTTAGCCACAGCCTAAGGGATGTTTCCAGAATGAAACTTCACTCTGCAGCGGAGTGTGCGCTGATATGAAACTTCCTGGCAGATTAATATTGTGTGCCGTAACCGGGACTCGAACCTGGGTCCTTGGCCTTTCGCGGGCAAGCGCACTGCCGACTGTGCTATCCCGACACGACTCACGATGCCGCCTCACAACTTTACTTCCGCCAGTACCTCGCCTCCTACTTTCCAAACTTCAATGAAGCTCTCCTGCAAACACACAAGACTAGCTCTCCTGGAAGAAAGGATATGGTGGAGACATGGCTTAGCCACAGCCTAAGGGATGTTTCCAGAATGAAACTTCACTCTGCAGCGGAGTGTGCGCTGATATGAAACTTCCTGGCAGATTAAAATTGTGTGCCGTAACCGGGACTCGAACCTGGGACCTTGGCCTTTCGCGGGCAAGCGCACTGCCGACTGTGCTATCCCGACACGACTCACGATGCCGACTCAAAACATTACTTCCGCCAGTACCTCGCCTCCTACTTTCCAAACTTCACAGAAGCTCTCCTGCAAACATACAAGACTAGCACTCCTGGAAGAAAGGATATGCTGGAGACATGGCTTAGCCACTGCCTAAGGGATGTTTCCAGAATGAAACTTCACTCTGCAGCGGAGTGTGCGCTGATATGAAACTTCCTGGCAGATTAAAATTGTGTGCCGGAACCGGGACTCGAACCTGGGACCTTGGCCTTTCGCGGGAAGAACACTACCGACTGTGCTATCCCGACACGACTCACGATGACGTCTCACAACTTTACTTCCGCCAGTACCTCGCCTCCTACTTTCCAAACTTCACAGAAGCTCTCCTGCAAACACACAAGACTAGCACTCCTGGAAGAAAGGATATGGTGGAGACATGGCTTAGCCACAGCCTAAGGGATGTTTCCAGAATGAAACTTCACTCTGCAGCAAAGTGTGTGCTGATATGAAACTTACTGGCAGATTAATATTGTGTGCCGGAACCGGAACTCGAACCTGCGACCTTTGCCTTTCGCGGGAAGCACACTACCGACTGTGCTATCCCGACACGACTCACGATGCCGCCTCACAACTTTACTTCCGCCAGTACCTCGCCTCCTACTTTCCAAACCTCACAAAAGCTCTCCTGCAAACACACAAGACTAGCACTCCTGGAAGAAAGGATATGGTGGAGACATGGCTTAGCCACAGCCTAAGGGATGTTTCCAGAATGAAACTTCACTCTGCAGCGGAGTGTGCGCTGATATGAAACTTCCTTGCAGATTAAAATTGTGTGCCGGAACCGGAAACTGGGACCTTTGCCTTTCGCGGGCAAGCACACTACCGACTGTGCTATCCCGACACGACTCACGATGCCGCCTCACAACTTTACTTCCGCCAGTACCTCGACTCCTACTATCCAAAGTTCACAGAAGCTCATCTGCAAAAAAAAAAAATGTTCAAATGTTTGTGAACCTATCGGACCAAACTGTGTGGTCATCAGTCCGTAGCTTACAAACTACTTAAACCTAGGTAAACTAACCTAAGGACAACACACACACCCATGCCCCAGAGAGGACTCGAACCTCCACGGCGAGCAACCGCGCGATCCGCAGCGAGACGCTTTAGACCGCTTGGCTACTCCACCGCGGCTCTTCTGCAAACACGCAAGACTAGCACTCCTGGAAGAAGGGATATGGTGGAGACATGGCTTAGCCACAGCCTAAGGGATGTTTCCAGAATGAAACTTCACTCTGCAGCGGAGTGTGCGCTGATATGAATCTTCCTAGCAGAATAAAATTGTGTGCCGGAACCGGGACTCGAACCTGGGACCTTGGCCTTTCGCGGGCAAGCGCACTGCCGACTGTGCTATCCCGACACGACTCACGATGCCGCCCCACAACTTTACTTCCGCCAGTACCTCGCCACCTACTTTCCAAACTTCACAGAAGTGCTCCTGCAAACACACAAGACTAGCACTCCTGGAAGAAAGGATATGGTGGAGACATGGCTTAGCCACAGCCTAAGGGATGTTTCCAGGATGAAACTTCACTCTGCAGCGGAGTGTGTGATGATATGAAACTTACTGGCAGATTAAAATTGTGTGCCGGAACCGGTACTCGAACCTGGGACCTTTGCCTTTCGCGGGAAGCACACTACCGACTGTGCTATCCCGACACGACTCACGATGCCGCCTCACAAGTTTACTTCCGCCAGTACCTCGCCTCCTACTTTCCAAACTTCACAGATGCTCTCCTGCAAACACTCAAGACTAGCACTCCTGGAAGAAACGATATGGTGGAGACATGGCTTAGCCACAGCCTAAGGGATGTTTCCAGAATTAAACTTCACTCTGCAGCGGAGTGTGCGCTGTTATGAAACTTCCTGGCAGATTAAAATGGTGTGCCGGAACCGGGAGTCGAACCTGGGACCTTTGCCTTTCGCGGGCTAGCGCACTACCGACTGTGCTATCCCGACACGACTCACTATGCCGCCTCACAACTTTACTTCCGCCGAAACCTCGCCTCTTTCTTTCCTAACTTCACAGAATCTCTCCTGCAAACACGCAAGACTAGCACTCCTGGAAGAAAGGATATGGTGGAGACATGGCTTAGCCACAGCCTAAGGGATGTTTCCAGAATGAAACTTCACTCTGCAGCGGAGTGTGCGCTGATATGAAACATCCTGGCAGATTAAAATTATGTGCCGGAACCGGGACTCGAACCTGGGACCTTGGCCTTTCGCTTGCAAGCGCACTGCCAACTGTGCTATCCCGACACGACTCACGATGCCGCCTCACAACATTACTTCCGCCAGTACCTCGCCTCCTACTTTCCAAACTTCACAGAAGCTCTCCTGCAAACACACAAGACTAGCACTCCTGGAAGAAAGGATATGGTGGAGACATGGCTTAGCCACAGCCTAAGGGATGTTTCCAGAATGAAACTTCACTCTGCAGCGGAGTGTGTGCTGATATGAAACTTACTGGCAGATTAATATTGTGCGCCGGAACCGGAACTCGAACCTGGGACCTTTGCCTTTCGCGGGAAGCACACTACCGACTGTGCTATCCCGACACGACTCACGTTACCGCCTCACCACTTTACTTCCGCCAGTACCTCGCCTCCTACTTTCCAAACTTCACAGAAGCTCTCCTGCAAACACGAAAGACTAGCACTTCTGGAAGAAAGGATATGGTGGAGACATGGCTTAGCCACAGCCTAAGGGATGTTTCCAGAATGAAACTTCACTCTGCAGCGGAGTGTGCGCTGTTATGAAACTTCCTGGCAGAGTAAAATTGTGTGCCAGAACCGGGAGTCGAACCTGGGACCTTTGCCATTCGCGGGCAAGCGCACTAGCGACTGTGCTATCCCGACACGACTCACGATGCCGCCTCACAACTTTACTTCCTCCAGTACCTCGCCTCCTACTTTCCAAACTTCACAGATGCTCTCCTGCAAACACACAAGACTAGCACTCCTGGAAGAAAGGATATGGTGGAGACATGGCTTAGCCACAGCCTAAGGGATGTTTCCAGAATGAAACTTCACTCTGCAGCGGAGTGTGCGCTGATATGAAACTTCCTGTCAGATTAAAATTGTGTGCCAGAACCGGGACTCGAAACTGGGACCTTGGCCTTTCGCGGGCAAGCGCACTGCCGACTGTGCTATCCTGACACGACTCACGATGCCGCCTCACAACTTTACTTCCGCCAGTACCTCGCCTCCTACTTTCCAAACTTCACAGAAGCTCTCCTGCAAACACGCAAGACTAGCACTCCTGGAAGAAAGGATATGGTGGAGACATGGCTTAGCCACAGCCTAAAGGATGTTTCCTGAATGAAACTTCACTCTGCAGCGGAGTGTGCGCTGATATGAAACTTCCTGGCAGATTAAAATTGTGTGCCGAAACCGGGACTCGAACCCGGGCCCGTGGCCTTTCGTGGGAAGCACACTACTGACTGTGCTATCCCGACACGACTCACGATGCCGCCTCACAACATTACTTCCGCCAGTACCTCGCCTCATACTTTCCAAACTTCACAGAAACTCTCCTGCAAACACACAAGACTAGCACTCCTGGAAGAAAGGATATGGTGGAGACATGGCTTAGCCACAGCCTAAGGGATGTTTCCAGAATGAAACTTCACTCTGCAGCGGAGTGTGCGCTGATATGAAACTTTCTTGCAGATTAAAATTGTGTGCCGGAACCGGAAACTGGGACCTTTGCCTTTCGCGGGCAAGCACACTACCGACTGTGCTATCCCGACACGACTCACGATGCCGCCTCACAACTTTACTTCCGCCAGTACCTCGACTCCTACTATCCAAACTTCACAGAAGCTCATCTGCAAAAAAAAAAAAAGTTCAAATGTTTGTGAACCTATCGGACCAAACTGCGTGGTCATCAGTCCGTAGCTTACAAACTACTTAAACCTAGGTAAACTAACCTAAGGACAACACACACACCCATGCCCCAGAGAGGACTCGAACCTCCACGGCGAGCAACCGCGCGATCCGCAGCGAGACGCTTTAGACCGCTTGGCTACTCCACCGCGGCTTTTCTGCAAACACGCAAGACTAGCACTCCTGGAAGAAGGGATATGGTGGAGACATGGCTTAGCCACAGCCTAAGGGATGTTTCCAGAATGAAACTTCACTCTGCAGCGGAGTGTGCGCTGATATGAATCTTCCTAGCAGAATAAAATTGTGTGCCGGAACCGGGACTCGAACCTGGGACCTTGGCCTTTCGCGGGCAAGCGCACTGCCGACTGTGCTATCCCGACACGACTCACGATGCCGCCTCACAACTTTACTTCCGCTAGTACCTCGCCACCTACTTTCCAAACTTCACAGAAGCTCTCCTGCAAACACACAAGACTATCACTCCTGGAAGAAAGGATATGGTGGAGACATGGCTTAGCCACAGCCTAAGGGATGTTTCCAGGATGAAACTTCACTCTGCAGCGGAGTGTGTGCTGATATGAAACTTACTGGCAGATTAATATTGTGTGCCGGAACCGGTACTCGAACCTGGGACCTTTGCCTTTCGCGGGAAGCACACTACCGACTGTGCTATCCCGACACGACTCACGATGCCGCCTCACAAGTTTACTTCCGCCAGTACCTCGCCCCCTACTTTCCAAACTTCACAGATGCTCTCCTGCAAACACTCAAGACTAGCACTCCTGGAAGAAACGATATGGTGGAGACATGGCTTAGCCACAGCCTAAGGGATGTTTCCAGAATTAAACCTCACTCTGCAGCGGAGTGTGCGCTGTTATGAAACTTCCTGGCAGATTAAAATGGTGTGCCGGAACCGGGAGTCGAACCTGGGACCTTTGCCTTTCGCGGGCAAGCGCACTACCGACTGTGCTATCCCGACACGACTCACTATGCCGCCTCACAACTTTACTTCCGCCGAAACCTCGCCTCTTTCTTTCCTAACTTCACAGAATCTCTCCTGCAAACACGCAAGACTAGCACTCCTGGAAGAAAGGATATGGTGGAGACATGGCTTAGCCACAGCCTAAGGGATGTTTCCAGAATGAAACTTCACTCTGCAGCGGAGTGTGCGCTGATATGAAACTTCCTGGCAGATTAAAATTATGTGCCGGAACCGGGACTCGAACCTGGGACCTTGGCCTTTCGCTTGCAAGCGCACTGCCAACTGTGCTATCCCGACACGACTCACGATGCCACCTCACAACTTTACTTCCGCCAGTACCTCGCCTGCTACTTTCCAAACTTCACAGAAGCTCTCCTGCAAACACTCAAGACTAGCACTCCTGGAAGAAGCGATATGGTGGAGACATGGCTTAGCCACAGCCTAAGGGATGTCTCCAGAATGAAACTTCACTCTGCAGCGGAGTGTGCGCTGCTATGAAATTTCCTGGCAGATTAAAATGGTGTGCCGGAACCGGGAGTCGAACCTGGGACCTTTGCCTTTCGCGGGCAAGCGCACTATCGACTGTGCTATCCCGACAAAACTCACTATGCCGCCTCACAAGTTTACTTCCGCCAGTACCTCGCATCCTACTTTCCAAACTTCACAGAAGTTCTCCAGCAAACACACAAGACTAGCACTCCTGGAAGAAAGGATATGCTGGAGACATGGCTTAGCCACCGCCTAAGGGATGTTTCCAGAATGAAACTTCACTCTGCAGCGGAGTGTGCGCTGATATGATACTTCCTGGCAGATTAAAATTGTGTGCCGGAACCGGGACTCGAACCCGGGCCCTTGGCCTTTCGCGGGAAGCACACTACCGACTGTGCTATCCCGACACGACTCACGATGCCGACTCACAACTTAACTTCCGCCCGTACCTCGCCTCATACTTTCCAAATTTCACAGAAGCTCTCCTGCAAACACACAAGACTAGCACTCCTGGAAGAAAGGATATGGTGGAGACATGGCTTAGCCACAGCCTATGGGATGTTTCCAGAATAAACTTCACTCTGCAGCAGAGTGTGCGCTGATATGAATCTTCCTTGCAGATTAAAATTGTGTGCCGGAACCGGAAACTGGGACCTTTGCCTTTCCCGGGCAAGCACACTACCGACTGTGCTATCCCGACACGACTCACGATGCCGCCTCACAACTTTACTTCCGCCAGTACCTTGACTCCTACTATCCAAACTTCAAAGAAGCTCTTCTGAAAAAAAAAAAAAAAAAAAAAAATTCAAATGTTTGTGAATCTATCGGACCAAACTGCGTGGTCATCAGTCCGTAGCTTACAAACTACTTAAACCTAGGTAAACTAACCTAAGGACAACACACACACCCATGCCCCAGAGGGGACTCGAACCTCCACGGCGAGCAACCGCGCGATCCGCAGCGAGACGCTTTAGACCGCTTGGCTACTCCACCGCGGCTCTTCTGCAAACACGCAAGACTAGCACTCCTGGAAGAAAGGATATGGTGGAGACATGGCTTAGCCACAGCCTAAGGGATGTTTCCAGAATAAAACTTCACTCTGCAGCGGAATGTGCGCTGATATGAAACTTCCTGGCAGAATAAAATTGTGTGCCGGAACCGGGACTCGAACCTGGGACCTTGTCCTTTCGCGGGCAAGCGCACTGCCGACTGTGCTATCCCGACACGACTCACCATGCCGCCTCTCAACTTTACTTCCGCCAGTACCTCGCCTCCTACTTTCCAAACTTCACAAAAGCTCTCCTGCAAACACACAAGACTAGCACTCCTGGAAGAAAGGATATGGTGGAGACATGGCTTAGCCACATCCTAAAGGATGTTTCCAGAATGAAACTTCACTCTGCAGCGGAGTGTGCGCTAATATGAAACTTCCTGGCAGATTAAAATTGTGTGCCGGAACCGGGACTCGAACCTGGGACCTTGGCCTTTCGCGGGCAAGCGCACTGCCAACTGTGCTATCCCGACACGACTCACGATGCCGCCTCAAAACTTTACTTCCGCCAGTACCTCGCCTCCTACTTTCCAAACTTCACAGAAGCTCTCCTGCAAACACACAAGACTAGCACTCCTGGAAGAAAGGATATGCTGGAGACATGGCTTAGCCACCGACTAAGGGATGTTTCCAGAATGAAACTTCACTCTGCAGCGGGGTGTGCGCTGATATGAAACTTCCTGGCAGATTAAAATTGTGTGCCGGAACCGGGACTCGAACCAGGGACCTTGGCCTTTCGCGGGCAAGCGCACTGCCGACTGTGCTATCCCGAGATGACTCACGATGCCGCCTCACAACATTACTTCCGCCAGTACCTCGTCACCTACTTTCCAAACTTCACAGAAGCCCTCCTGCAAACACGCAAGACTAGCACTCCTGGATGAAAGGATATGGTGGAGACATGGCTTAGCCACAGCCTAAGGGATGTTTCCAAGATGAAACTACACTCTTCAGAGGAGTGTGTGCTGATATGAAACTTACTGGCAGATTAATATTGTGTGCCGGAACCGGTGCTCGAACCTGGGACCTTTGCCTTTCGCGGGAAACACACTACCGACTGTGCTATCCCGACACGACTCACGATGCCGCCTCACAAGTTTACTTCCGCCAGTACCTCGCCTCCTACTTTCCAAACTTCACAGAAGCTCTCCTGCAAACACTCAGGACAAGCACTCCTGGAAGAAACGATATGGTGGAGACATGGCTTAGCCACAGCCTAAGGGATGTTTCCAGAATGAAACTTGACTCTGCAGCGGAGTGTGCGCTGATATGAAACTTCCTGGCATATTAAAATTATGTGCCGGAACCGGGACTCGAACCTGGGACCTTGGCCTTTCGCTTGCAAGCGTACTGCCAACTGTGCTATCCCGACACGACTCACGATGCCACCTCACAACTTTACTTCCGCCAGTACCTCGCCTCCTACTTTCCAAACTTCACAGAAGCTCTCCTGCAAACACACAAGATTAGCACTCCTGGAAGAAAGGATATGGTGGAGACATGGCTTAGCCACTGCCTAAGCGATGATTCCATAATGAAACTTCACTCTGCAGCGGAGTGTGTGCTGATATGAAACTTACTGGCAGATTAAAATTGTGTGCCGGAACCGGGACTCGACCTGGGACCTTGGCCTTTCGCGGGCAAGCGCACTGCCGACTGTGCTATCCCGACACGACTCACGATGCCGCCTCACAACATTACTTCCGCCAGTACCTCGCCTCCTACTTTCCAAAATTCACAGAAGCTCTCCTGCAAACACCCAAGACTAGCACTCCTGGAAGAAAGGATATGGTGGAGACATGGCTTAGCCACAGCCTAAGGGATGTTTCCAGAATGAAACTTCACTCTGCAGCGTAGTGTGCGCTGATATGAAACTTCTTGGCAGATTAAAATTATGTGCCGGAACCGGGACTCGAACCTGGGACCTTGGCCTTTCGCTTGCAAACGCACTGCCAACTGTGCTATCCCGACACGACTCACGATGCCGCCTCAAAACTTTACTTCCGCCAGTACCTCGCCTCCTACTTTCCAAACTTCACAGAAGCTCTCCTGCAAACTCACAAGACTAGCACTCCTGGAAGAAAGGATATGCTGGAGACATGGCTTAGCCACCGCCTAAGGGATGTTTCCAGAATGAAACCTCACTCTGCAGCGGAGTGTGCGCTGATATGAAACTTCCTGGCAGATTAAAATTGTGTGCCGGAACCGGGACTCGAACCTGGGACCTTGGCCTTTCGCGGGCAAGCGCACTGCCGACTGTGCTATCCCGAGATGACTCACGATGCCGCCTCACAACATTACTTCCGCCAGTACCTCGTCACCTACTTTCCAAACTTCACAGAAGCTCTCCTGCAAACACGCAAGACTAGCACTCCTGGATGAAAGGATATGGTGGAGACATGGCTTAGCCACAGCCTAAGCGATGTTTCTAGGATGAAACTACACTCTTCAGAGGAGTGTGTGCTGATATGAAACTTACTGGCAGATTAATATTGTGTGCCGGAACCGGTACTCGAACCTGGGACCTTTGCCTTTCGCGGGCAAGCGCACTACCGACTGTGCTATCCCGACACGACTAACTATGCCGCCTCACAACTTTACTTCCGCCAGTACCTCGCCTCCTACTTTCCAAACTTCACAGAAGCTCTCCTGCAAACACACAATTCTAGTACTCCTGGAAGAAAGGATTTGGTGGAGACATGGCTTAGCCACAGCCTAAGGGATGTTTCCAGAATGAAGCTTCACTCTGCAGGGGAGTGTGCGCTGATATGAAACTTCCTGGCAGATTAAAATTGTGTGCCGGAACCGGGACTCGAACCTGGGACCTTGGCCTTTCGCGGGCAAGCGCACTGCCGACTGTGCTATCCCGACACGACTCACGATGCCGCCTCACAACATTACTTCCGCCAGTACCTCGCCTCTTACTTTCCAAACTTCACAGAAGCTCTCCTGCAAACACACAAGACTAGCACTCCTGGAAGAAAGGATATGGTGGAGACATGGCTTAGCCACATCCTAAAGGATGTTTCCAGAATGAAACTTCACTCTGCAGCGGAGTGTGCGCTAATATGAAACTTCCTGGCAGATTAAAATTGTGTGCCGGAACCGGGACTCGAACCTGGGACCTTGGCCTTTCGCGGGCAAGCGCACTGCCAACTGTGCTATCCCGACACGACTCACGATGCCGCCTCAAAACTTTACTTCCGCCAGTACCTCGCCTCCTACTTTCCAAACTTCACAGAAGCTCTCCTGCAAACACACAAGACTAGCACTCCTGGAAGAAAGGATATGCTGGAGACATGGCTTAGCCACCGACTAAGGGATGTTTCCAGAATGAAACTTCACTCTGCAGCGGGGTGTGCGCTGATATGAAACTTCCTGGCAGATTAAAATTGTGTGCCGGAACCGGGACTCGAACCAGGGACCTTGGCCTTTCGCGGGCAAGCGCACTGCCGACTGTGCTATCCCGAGATGACTCACGATGCCGCCTCACAACATTACTTCCGCCAGTACCTCGTCACCTACTTTCCAAACTTCACAGAAGCCCTCCTGCAAACACGCAAGACTAGCACTCCTGGATGAAAGGATATGGTGGAGACATGGCTTAGCCACAGCCTAAGGGATGTTTCCAAGATGAAACTACACTCTTCAGAGGAGTGTGTGCTGATATGAAACTTACTGGCAGATTAATATTGTGTGCCGGAACCGGTGCTCGAACCTGGGACCTTTGCCTTTCGCGGGAAACACACTACCGACTGTGCTATCCCGACACGACTCACGATGCCGCCTCACAAGTTTACTTCCGCCAGTACCTCGCCTCCTACTTTCCAAACTTCACAGAAGCTCTCCTGCAAACACTCAGGACAAGCACTCCTGGAAGAAACGATATGGTGGAGACATGGCTTAGCCACAGCCTAAGGGATGTTTCCAGAATGAAACTTGACTCTGCAGCGGAGTGTGCGCTGATATGAAACTTCCTGGCATATTAAAATTATGTGCCGGAACCGGGACTCGAACCTGGGACCTTGGCCTTTCGCTTGCAAGCGTACTGCCAACTGTGCTATCCCGACACGACTCACGATGCCACCTCACAACTTTACTTCCGCCAGTACCTCGCCTCCTACTTTCCAAACTTCACAGAAGCTCTCCTGCAAACACACAAGATTAGCACTCCTGGAAGAAAGGATATGGTGGAGACATGGCTTAGCCACTGCCTAAGCGATGATTCCATAATGAAACTTCACTCTGCAGCGGAGTGTGTGCTGATATGAAACTTACTGGCAGATTAAAATTGTGTGCCGGAACCGGGACTCGACCTGGGACCTTGGCCTTTCGCGGGCAAGCGCACTGCCGACTGTGCTATCCCGACACGACTCACGATGCCGCCTCACAACATTACTTCCGCCAGTACCTCGCCTCCTACTTTCCAAAATTCACAGAAGCTCTCCTGCAAACACCCAAGACTAGCACTCCTGGAAGAAAGGATATGGTGGAGACATGGCTTAGCCACAGCCTAAGGGATGTTTCCAGAATGAAACTTCACTCTGCAGCGTAGTGTGCGCTGATATGAAACTTCTTGGCAGATTAAAATTATGTGCCGGAACCGGGACTCGAACCTGGGACCTTGGCCTTTCGCTTGCAAACGCACTGCCAACTGTGCTATCCCGACACGACTCACGATGCCGCCTCAAAACTTTACTTCCGCCAGTACCTCGCCTCCTACTTTCCAAACTTCACAGAAGCTCTCCTGCAAACTCACAAGACTAGCACTCCTGGAAGAAAGGATATGCTGGAGACATGGCTTAGCCACCGCCTAAGGGATGTTTCCAGAATGAAACCTCACTCTGCAGCGGAGTGTGCGCTGATATGAAACTTCCTGGCAGATTAAAATTGTGTGCCGGAACCGGGACTCGAACCTGGGACCTTGGCCTTTCGCGGGCAAGCGCACTGCCGACTGTGCTATCCCGAGATGACTCACGATGCCGCCTCACAACATTACTTCCGCCAGTACCTCGTCACCTACTTTCCAAACTTCACAGAAGCTCTCCTGCAAACACGCAAGACTAGCACTCCTGGATGAAAGGATATGGTGGAGACATGGCTTAGCCACAGCCTAAGCGATGTTTCTAGGATGAAACTACACTCTTCAGAGGAGTGTGTGCTGATATGAAACTTACTGGCAGATTAATATTGTGTGCCGGAACCGGTACTCGAACCTGGGACCTTTGCCTTTCGCGGGCAAGCGCACTACCGACTGTGCTATCCCGACACGACTAACTATGCCGCCTCACAACTTTACTTCCGCCAGTACCTCGCCTCCTACTTTCCAAACTTCACAGAAGCTCTCCTGCAAACACACAATTCTAGTACTCCTGGAAGAAAGGATTTGGTGGAGACATGGCTTAGCCACAGCCTAAGGGATGTTTCCAGAATGAAGCTTCACTCTGCAGGGGAGTGTGCGCTGATATGAAACTTCCTGGCAGATTAAAATTGTGTGCCGGAACCGGGACTCGAACCTGGGACCTTGGCCTTTCGCGGGCAAGCGCACTGCCGACTGTGCTATCCCGACACGACTCACGATGCCGCCTCACAACATTACTTCCGCCAGTACCTCGCCTCTTACTTTCCAAACTTCACAGAAGCTCTCCTGCAAACACACAAGACTAGCACTCCTGGAAGAAAGGATATGGTGGAGACATGGCTTAGCCACAGCCTAAGGGATGTTTCCAGAATGAAACTTCACTCTGCAGCGGAGTGTGTGCTGATATGAAACTTACTGGCAGATTAATATTGTGCGCCGGAACCGGAAATCGAATCTGGGACATTTGCCTTTCGCGGGAAGCACACTACCGACTGTGCTATCCCGACACGACTCACGGTACCGCCTCACAACTTTACTTCCGCCAGTACCTCGCCTCCTACTTTCCAAACCTCACAGAAGCTCTCCTGCAAACACGCAAGACTAGCACTCCTGGAAGAAAGGATATGGTGGAGACATGGCTTAGCCACAGCCTAAGGGATGTTTCCAGAATGAAACTTCACTCTGCAGCGGAGTGTGCGCTGTTATGAAACTTCCTGGCAGAGTAAAATTGTGTGCCGGAACCGGGAGTCGAACCTGGGACCTTTGCCTTTCGCGGGCAAGCGCACTACCGTCTGTGCTATCCCGACACGACTCACGATGCCGCCTCACAACTTTACTTCCGCCAGTACCTCGCCTCCTACTTTCCAAACTTCACAGATGCTCTCCTGCAAACACACAAGACTACTACTCCTGGAAGAAAGGATATGGTGGAGACATGGCTTAGCCACAGCCTAAGGGATGTTTCCAGGATGAAACTTCACTCTGCAGCGGAGTGTGCGCTGATATGAAACTTCCTGCCAGATTAAAATTATGTGCCGGAACCGTACTTGAACCTGGGACATTGACCTTTCGCGGGCAAGCGCACTGCCGACTGTGCTATCCCGGCACGACTCACGAAGCCGCCTCACAACTTTACTTCCGCCAGTACCTCGCCTCCTACTTTCCAAACTTCACAGAAGCTCTCCTCCAGACACACAAGACTAGCACTCCTGGAGGAAAGGATATGGTGGAGACATGGCTCAGCCACGGCCTAAGGGATGTTTCCAGAATGAAACTTCACTCAGCAGCGGAGTGCGCGCTGATATGAAACTTACTGGCAGATTAATATTGTGTGCCGGAACCGGGACTCGAACATGGGTTCTTTGACATTTGTCGGCAAGCGCACTACCGACTGTGCTATCCCGGCACGACTCACGATGCCGCCTCACAACTTTATTTTCGCCAGTACCTCGCCTCCTACTTTCCAAACTTCACAGAAGCTCTCCTGCAAACACACAAGACTAGCACTCCTGGAGGAAAGGATATGGTGGAGACATGGCTTAGCCACAGCCTAAGGGATGTTTCCAGAATGAAACTTCACTCTGCAGCGGAGTGTGCGCTGATATGAAACTTCCTGGCAGATTAATATTGTGTGCCGGGACCGGGACTCTAACCTGGGACCTTTGTCTTTCGCGGGCAAGCGCACTATCGACTGTGCTATCCCGACAAGACTCACGATGCCGCCTCACAACTTTACTTCTGCCAGTACCTCGCCTCCTACATTCCAAACTTCAATGAAGCTCTCCTGCAAACACGCAAGACTAGCACTCCTGGAAAAAAGGATATGGTGGAGACATGGCTTAGCCACAGCCTAAGGGATGTTTCCAGAATGAAACTTCACTCTGCAGCGGGGTGTGTGCTGATATGAAACTTCCTGGCAGATTAAAATTGTGTGCCGGAACCGGAACTCGAACCTGGGACCTTTGCCTTTCGCGGGAAGCACACCACCGACTGTGCTATCCCGACACGATTCACGATGCCGCCTCACAACTTTACTTCCGCCACTACCTCGCCTCCTACTTTCCAAACTTCACAGAAGCTCTCCTGCAAACACACAAGACTAGCACTCCTGGAAGAATGGATATGGTGGGGACATGGCTTAGCCACAGCCTAAGGGATGTTTCCAGAATGAAACTTCACTCTGCAGCGGAGTGTGCGCTGATATGAAACTTCCTGGCAGATTAAAATTGTGTGCCGGAACCGCATCCTGGGACCTTTGCCTTTCGCGGGCAAGCAACTACGGACTGTGCTATCCCGACACGACTAACGATGCCGCCTCACAACTTTACTTCCGCGAGTACCTCGCCTCCTACTTTCCAAACTTCACAGAAGCTCTCCTGCAATCACGCAAGACTAGCACTCCTGGAAAAAACGATATGGTGGAGACATGGCTTAGCCATAGCCTAAGGGATGTTTCCAGAATGAAACTTCACTCTGCAGCGGAGTGTGTAATGATATGAGAATTCCTGCCAGATTAAAATAGTGTGCCGGAACTGGGATTCGAACCTGGGACCTTGGCCTTTCGCGGGCAAGCGCACTGCCGACTGTGCTATCCCGACTCGACTGACGATGCCGCCTCACAACTTTACTTCCACCAGTACCTCGCCTCCTACTTTCCAAACTTCACAGAAGCTCTCCTGCAAACACGCAAGACTAGCACTCCTGGAAGAAAGGATTTGGTGGAGACATGACTTAGCCACAGCCTAAGGGATGTTTCCAGAATGAAACTTCACTCCTCAGCGGAGTGTGCGCTGTTATGAAACTTCCTGACAGATTAAAATTGTGTGCCGGAACCGGGAGTCGAACCTGGGACCTTTGCGTTTCGCGGGCAAGCGCACTACCGACTGTGCCATCCCGACACGACTCACGATGCCGCCTCACAACTTTACTTCCGCCAGTACCTCGCCTCCCACTTTCCTAACTTCACAGAAGCTCTCCTGCAAACACGCAAGACTAGCACTCCTGGAAGAAAGGATATGGTGGAGACATGGCTTAGCCACAGCCTAAGGGATGTTTCCAGAATGAAACTTCACTCTGCAGCGGAGTGTGCGCTGATATGAAACTTCCTGGCAGATTAAAACTGTGTGCCGGAAACGGGACTCTAACCTGGGACCTCTCATTTCGCGGGCAAGCACACTACCGACTGTGATATCCCGACACGACTCACGAATCCGCCTCACAATTTTACTTCCGCCAGTACCTCGCCTCCTACTTTCCAAACTTCACAGAAGCTCTCCTCCAAACACACAAGACTAGCACTCCAGTAGAAAAGGATATGGTGGAGACATGGCTTAGCCACAGCCTAAGGGATGTTTCCAGAATGAAACTTCACTCTGCAGCGGAATGTGTGCTGATATGAAACTTCCTGGCAGATTAAAATTGTGTGCCGGAACCGGAACTCGAACCTGGGACCTTTGCCTTTCGCGGGAAGCACACTACCGACTGTGCTATCCCGACACGATTCACGATGCCGCCTCACAACTTTACTTCCGCCACTACCTCGCCTCCTACTTTCCAAACTTCACAGAAGCTCTCCTGCAAACACGCAAGACTAGCACTCCTGGAAAAAAGGATATGGTGGGGACATGGCTTAGCCACAGCCTAAGGGATGTTTCCAGAATGAAACTTCACTCTGCAGCGGAGTGTGCGCTGATATGAAACTTCCTGGCAGATTAATATTGTGTGCCGGGACCGGGACTCTAACCTGGGACCTTTGTCTTTCGCGGGCAAGCGCACTACCGACTGTGCTATCCCGACAAGACTCACGATGCCGCCTCACAACTTTACTTCCGCCACTAACTCGCCTCCTACTTTCCAAACTTCACAGAAGCTCCCCTGCAAACACACAAGACTAGCACTCCTGGAAGAAAGGATATGGTGGGGACATGGCTTAGCCACAGCCTAAGGGATGTTTCCAGAATGAAACTTCACTCTGCAGCGGAGTGTGCGCTGATATGAAACTTCCTGGCAGATTAAAATTGTGTGCCGGAACCGGAACCTGGGACCTTTGTCTTTCGCGGGCAAGCAACTACGGACTGTGCTATCCCGACACGACTCACGATGCCGCCTCACAACTTTACTTCCGCGAGTACCTCGCCTCCTACTTTCCAAACTTCACAGAAGCTCTCCTGCAAACACGCAAGACTAGCACTCCTGGAAGAAACGATTTGGTGGAGACATGACGTAGCCACAGCCTAAGGGATGTTTCCAGAATGAAACTACACTCCTCAGCGGAGTGTGCGCTGTTATGAAAATTCCTGGCAGATTAAAATTGTGTGCCGGAACCGGGAGTCGAACCTGGGACCTTTGCCTTTCGCGGGCAAGCGCACTACCGACTGTGCTATCCCGACACGACTCACGATGCCGCCTCACAACTTTACTTCCGCCAGTACCTCGCCTCCCACTTTCCTAACTTCACAGAAGCTCTCCTGCAGACACGCAAGACTAGCACTCCTGGAAGAAAGGATATCGTGGAGACATGGCTTAGCCACAGCCTAAGGGATGTTTCCAGAATGAAACTTCACTCTGCAGCGGAGTGTGCGCTGATATGATACTTCCTGGCAGATTAAAACTGTGTGCCGGAACCGGGACTCTAACCTGGGACCTCTCATTTCGCGGGCAAGCACACTACCGACTGTGATATCCCGACACGACTGACGAATCCGCCTCACAATTTTACTTCCGCCAGTACCTCGCCTCCTACTTTCCAAACTTCACAGGAGCTCTCCTCCAAACACACAAGACTAGCACTCCAGTAGGAAAGGATATGGTGGAGACATGGCTTAGCCACAGCCTAAGGGATGTTTCCAGAATGAAACTACACTCTGCAGGGGAGTGTGCGCTGATATGAAACTTACTGGCAGATTAATATTGTGTGCCGGAACCGGGACTCGAACCTGGGATCTTTGCCATTTGTGGGCAAGCGCACTACCGACTGTGCTATCCCGACACGACTCACGATGCCGCCTCACAACTTTACTTCCGCCAGTACCTCGCATCCTACTTTCCAAACTTCACAGAAGCTCTCCTGCAAACACGCAAGACTAGCACTCCTGGAAAAAAGGATATGGTGGAGACATGACTTAGCCACAGCCTAAGGGATGTTTCCAGAATTAAACTTCACTCTGCAGCGGAATGTGTGCTGATATGAAACTTCCTGGCAGATTAAAATTGTGTGCCGGAACCGGAACTAGGACCTGGGACCTTTGCCTTTCGCGGGAAGCACACTACCGACTGTGCTATCCCGACATGACTCACGATGCCGCCTCACAACTTCACTCCTGGAAGAAAGGATATGGTGGAGACATGGCTTAGACAAAGTCTAAGGGATGTTTCCAGAATGAAACTTCACTCTACAGCGGAGTGTGCGCTGATATGAAACTTCCTGGCAGATAAAAATTGTGTGCCGGAACCGGAACTAAAACCTGGGACCTTTGCCTTTCGCGGGAAGCACACTACCGACTGTGCTATCCCGACATGACTCACGATGCCGCCTCACAACTTTACTCCTGGAAGAAAGGATATGGTGGGGACATGGCTTAGCCACAGCCTAAGGGATGTTTCCAGAATGAAACTTCACTCTGCAGCGGAGTGTGCGCTGATATGAAACTTCCTGGCAGATTAAAACTGTGTGCCGGAACCGGGACACTAACCTGGGACCTCTCATTTCGCGGGCAAGCACACTACCGACTGTGCTATCCCGACACGACTCACGATGCCGCCTCACAACTTTACTTCCGCCAGTACCTCGCCTCCTACTTTCCAAACTTGACAAAAGCTCTCCTGCAAACACGCAAGACTAGCACTCCTGGAAAAAAGGATATGGTGGAGACATGACTTAGCCACAGCCTAAGGGATGTTTCCAGAATGAAACTTCACTCTGCAGCGGAATGTGTGCTGATATGAAACTTCCTGGCAGATTAAAATTGTGTGCCGGAACCGGAACTAGAACCTGGGACCTTTGCCTTTCGCGGGAAGCACACTACCGACTGTGCTATCCCGACATGACTCACGATGCCGCCTCACAACTTCACTCCTGGAAGAAAGGATATGGTGGAGACATGGCTTAGACACAGCCTAAGGGATGTTTCCAGAATGAAACTTCACCCTGCTGCGGAGTGTGCGCTGATATGAAACTTCCTGGATGATTAAAAATGTGTGCCGGAACCGGAACTCGAACCTGGGACCTTTGCCTTTCGGGGGAAGCACACTACCGACTGTGCTATCCCGACACAATTCACGATGCCGCCTCACAACTTTACTTCCGCCAGTACCTCGCCTCCTACTTTCAAAACTTTAAAGAAGCTCTCCTGCAAACACACAAGACTAGCACTCCTGGAAGAAAGGATATGGTGGGGACATGGCTTGGCCACAGCCTAAGGGATGTTTCCAGAATGAAACTTCACTCTGCAGCGGAGTGTGCGCTGATATGAAACTTCCTGGCAGATTAAAATTGTGTGCCGGAACCGGGACTCGTACCTGGGACCTTGGCATTTCGCGATAAGCGAACTGCCGACTGTGCTATCCCGACACGACTCACGATGCCGCCTCACAACTTTACTTCCGCCACTACCTCGCCTCCTACTTTCCAAACTTCACAGAAGCTCTCCTGAACACACAAGACTAGCACACCTGGAAGAAAGGATATGGTGGAGCCATGGCTTAGACACAGCCTAAGGGATGTTTCCAGAATGAAACTTCACTCTGCAGCTGAGTGTGCGCTGATATGAAACTTCCTGGCAGATTAAAATGGTGTGCCGGAACCGGGACTCTAACCTGGGACCTTTGCCTTTCGTGGGCAAGCACACTACCGACTGTGCTATCCCGACACGACTCACGATGCCGCCTCACAATTTTAATTCCGCCAGTACCTCGCCTCCTACTTTCCAAATTTCACAGAAGCTCTCCTCCAAACACACAAGACTAGCACTCCTGTAGGAAAGGATATGGTGGAGACATGGCTTAGCCACAGCCTAAGGGATGTTTCCAGAATGAAACTTCACTCTCTAGGGGAGTGTGCGTTGATATGAATCTTACTGGCAGATTAATATTGTGTGCCGGAACCGGGACTCGAACCTGGGATCTTTGCCATTTGTGGGCAAGCGCACTACCGACTGTGCTATCCCGACACGACTCACGATGCCGCCTCACAACTTTACTTCCGCCAGTACCTCGCCTCCTACTTTCCAAACTTCACAGAAGCTCTCCTGCAAACACGCAAGACTAGCACTCCTGGAAAAAAGGATATGGTGGAGACATGACTTAGCCACAGCCTAAGGGATGTTTCCAGAATGAAACTTCACTCTGCAGCGGAATGTGTGCTGATATGAAACTTCCTGGCAGATTAAAATTGTGTGCCGGAACCGGAACCTGGGACCTTTGCCTTTCGCGGGCAAGCAACTACGGACTGTGCTATCCCGACACGACTCACGATGCCGCCTCACAACTTTACTTCCGCGAGTACCTCGCCTCCTACTTTCCAAACTTCACAGAAGCTCTCCTGCAAACACGCAAGACTAGCACTCCTGAAAAAAGGATATGGTGGAGACATGCCTTAGCCACAGCCTAAGGGATGTTTCCAGAATGAAACTTCACTCTGCAGCGGAGTGTGTAATGATATGAAACTTCCTGCCAGATTAAAATAGTGTGCCGGAACCGGGATTCGAACCTGGGACCTTGGCCTTTCACGGGCAAGCACACTGCCGACTGTGATATCCCGACTCGACTGACGATGCCGCCTCACAACTTTACTTCCGCCAGTACCTCGCCTCCTACTTCCCAAACTTCACAGAAGCTCTCCTGCAAACAAGCAAGACTAGCACTCCTGGAAGAAACGATTTGGTGGAGACATGACGTAGCCACAGCCTAAGGGATGTTTCCAGAATGAAACTTCACTCCTCAGTGGAGTGTGCGCTGTTATGAAACTTCCTGGCAGATTAAAATTGTGTGTCGGAACCGGGAGTCGAACCTGGGACCTTTGCCTTTCGCGGGCAAGCGCACTACAGACTGTGCTATCCCGACACGACTCACGATGCCGCCTCACAACTTTACTTCCGCCAGTACCTCGCCTCCCACTTTCCTAACTTCACAGAAGCTCTCCTGCAAACACGCAAGACTAGCACTCCTGGAAGAAACGATATGGTGGATACATGGCTTAGCCACAGCCTAAGGGATGTTTCCAGAATGAAACTTCACTCTGCAGCGGAGTGTGCGCTGATATGAAACTTCCTGGCAGATTAAAACTGTGTGCCGGAACCGGGACTCTAACCTGGGACCTCTCATTTCGCGGGCAAGCACACTACCGACTGTGATATCCCGACACGACTCACGAATCCGCCTCACAATTTTACTTCCGCCAGTACCTCGCCTCCTACTTTCCAAACTTCACAGAAGCTCTCCTCCAAACACACAAGACTAGCACTCCAGTAGGAAAGGATAAGGTGGAGACATGGCTTAGCCACAGCCTAAGGGATGTTTCCAGAATGAAACTTCACTCTGCAGGGGAGTGTGCGCTGATATGAAACTTACTGGCAGATTAATATTGTGTGCCGGAACCGGGACTCGAACCTGGGATCTTTGCCATTTGTGGGCAAGCGCACTACCGACTGTGCTATCCCGACACGACTCACGATGCCGCCTCACAACTTTACTTCCGCCAGTACCTCGCCTCCTACTTTCCAAACTTCACAGAAGCTCTCCTGCAAACACGCAAGACTAGCACTCCTGGAAAAAAGGATATGGTGGAGACATGACTTAGCCACAGCCTAAGGGATGTTTCCAGAATGAAACTTCACTCTGCAGCGGAATGTGTGCTGATATGAAACTTCCTGGCAGATTAAAATTGTGTGCCGGTACCGGAACTAGAACCTGGGACCTAGCCTTTCGCGGGAAGCACACTACCGACTGTGCTATCCCGACATGACTCACGATGCCGCCTCACAACTTCACTCCTGGAAGAAAGGATATGGTGGAGACATGGCTTAGACACAGCCTAAGGGATGTTTCCAGAATGAAACTTCACTCTGCAGCGGAGTGTGCGCTGATATGAAACTTCCTGGATGATTAAAAATGTGTGCCGGAACCGGAACTCGAACCTGGGACCTTTGCCTTTTGCGGGAAGCACACTACCGACTATGCTATCCCGACACAATTCACGATGCCGCCTCACAACTTTACTTCCGCCAGTACCTCGCCTCCTACTTTCCAAACTTCACAGAAGCTCTCCTGCAAACACACAAGACTAGCACTCCTGGAAGAAAGGATATGGTGGGGACATGGCTTGGCCACAGCCTAAGGGATGTTTCCAGAATGAAACTTCACTCTGCAGCGGAGTGTGCGCTGATATGAAACTTCCTGGCAGATTGAAATTATGTGCCGGAACCGGGACTCGTACCTGGGACCTTGGTCTTTCGCGGGCAAGCGCACTGCCGACTGTGCTATCCCGACACGACTCACGATGCCGCCTCACAACTTTATTTCCGCCAGTACCTCGCCTCCTACTTTCCAAACTTCACAGAAGCTCTCCTGCAAACACACAAGACTAGCACTCCTGGAAGAAAGGATATGGTGGAGCCATGGCTTAGCCACAGCCTAAGGGATGTTTCCAGAATGAAACTTCACTCTGCAGCGGAGTGTGCGCTGATATGAAACTTCCTGGCAGATTAAAATTGTGTGCCGGAACTGGGACTCTAACCTGGGACCTTTGCCTTTCGCGGGCAAGCACACTACCGACTGTGCTATCCCGACACGACTCACGATGCCGCCTCACAATTTCAATTCCGCCAGTACCTCGCCTCCTACTTTCCAAACTTCACAGAACCTCTCCTCCAAACACACAAGTCTAGCACTCCTGTAGGAAAGGATATGGTGGAGACATGGCTTAGCCACAGCCTAAGGGATGTTTCCAGAATGAAACTTCACTCTGCAGGGGAGTGTGCGCTGATATGAAACTTACTGGCAGATTAATATTGTGTGCCGGAACCGGGACTCGAACCTGGGATCTTTGCCATTTGTGGGCAAGCGCACTGCCGACTGTGCTATCCCGACACGACTCACTATGCCGCCCCACAACTTTACTTCCGCCAGTACCTCGCCTCCTACTTTCCAAACTTCACAGAAGCTCTCCTGCAAACACGCAAGACTAGCACTCCTGGAAAAAAGGATATGGTGGAGACATGGCTTAGCCACAGCCTAAGGGATGTTTCCAGAATGAAACTTCACTCTGCAGCGGAGTGTGTGCTGATATGAAACTTCCTGGCAGATTAAAATTGTGTGCCGGAACCGGAACTCGAACCTGGGACCTTTGCCTTTCGCGGGAAGCATACTACCGACTGTGCTATCCCGACATGACTCACGATGCCGCCTCTCAACTTTACTCCTGGAAGAAAGGATATGGTGTAGACATGGCTTAGCCCCAGCCTAAGGGATGTTTCCAGAATGAAACTTCACTCTGCAGCGGAGTGTGCGCTGATATGAAACTTCCTGGCAGATTAAAATGTGTGCCGGAACCGGAACTCGAACCTGGGACCTTTGCCTTTCGCGGGCAAGCGCACTTCCGACTGTGCTATCCCGACACGACTCACGATGCCGCCTCACAACTTTACTTCCGCCAGTACCTCGCCTCTTACTTTCCAAACGTCACAAAAGCTCTCCTGCAAACACACAAGACTAGCACTCCTGGAAGAAAGGATATGGTGGGGACATGGCTTAGCCACAGCCTAAGGGATGTTACCAGAATAAAACCTCACTCTGCAGCGGAGTGTGCGCTGATATGAAACTTCCTGGCAGATTAAAATTGTGTGCCGGAACCGGGAGTCGAACCTGGGACCTTTGCCTTTCGCGGGCAAGCGCACTACCGACTGTGCTATCCCGACACGTCTCACGATGCCGCCTCACAACTTTACTTCCGCCAGTACCTCGCCTCCCACTTTCCTAACTTCACAGAAGCTCTCCTGCAAACACGCTAGACTAGCACTCCTGGAAGAAAGGATATGGTGGAGACATGGCTTAGCCACAGCCTAAGGGATGTTTCCAGAATGAAACTTCACTCTGCAGCGGAGTGTGCGCTGATATGAAACTTCCTGGCAGATTAAAATTATGTGCCGGAACCCGGACTGGAACATGGGACCTTGGCCTTTCGCGGGCAAGCGCACTGCCGACTGTGCTATCCCGACACGACTGACGATGCCGCCTCACAACTTTACTTCCGCCAGTACCTCGCCTCCTACTTTCCAAACTTCACAGAAGCTCTCCTGCAAACACACAAGACTAGCACTCCTGGAAGAAAGGATATGGTGGAGACATGGCTTAGCCACAGCCTAAGGGATGTTTTCAGAATGAAACTTCACTCTGCAGCGGAGTGTGCGCTGATATGAAACTTTCTGCCAGATTAAAATTGTGTGCCGGAACCGAGACTCTAACCTGGGACCTTTACTTTCGCGGGCAAGAACACTACCGTCTGTGCTATCCCGACAAGACTCACGATGCCACCTCACAATTTTACTTCCGCCAGTACATCGCCTCCTACTTTCCAAACTTCACAGAAGCTCTCCTCCAAACACACAAGACTAGCACTCCTGTAGGAAAGGATATGGTGGAGACATGGCTTAGCCACAGCCTAAGGGATGTTTCCAGAATGAAACTTCACTCTGCAGGGGAGTGTGCGCTGATATGAAACTTACTGGCAGATTAATATTATGTGCCGGAACCGGGACTCGAACCTGGGATCTTTGCCATTTGTGGGCAAGCGCACTACCGACTGTGCTATCCCGACACGACTCACGATGCCGCCTCACAACTTTACTTCCGCCAGTACCTCGCCTCCTACTTTCCAAACTTCACAGAAGCTCTCCTGCAAACACACAAGACTAGCACTCCTGGAAGAAAGGATATGGTGGGGACATGGCTTGGCCACAGCCTAAGGGATGTTTCCAGAATGAAACTTCACTCTGCAGCGGTGTGTGCGCTGAAATGAAACTTCCAGGCAGATTAAAATTATGTGCCGGAACCGGGATTCGAACTTGGGACCTTGGCCTTTCGCGGGCAAGCGCACTGGCGACTGTGCTATCCCGACTCGACTGACGATGCCGCCTCACAACTTTACTTCCGCCAGTACCACGCCTCCTACTTTCCAAACTTCACAGAAGCTCTCCTCAAACACGCAAGACTAGCACTCCTGGAAGAAAGGATATGGTGGAGACATGGCTTAGCCACAGCCTAAGGGATGTTTCCAGAATGAAACTTCACTCTGCAGCGGAATGTGTGCTGATATGAAACTTCCTGGCAGATTAAAATTGTGTGCCGGAACCGGAACTAGAACCTGGGACCTTTGCCTTTCGCGGGAAGCACACTACCGACTGTGCTATCCCGACATGACTCACGATGCAGCCTCACAACTTCACTCCTGGAAGAAAGGATATTGTGGAGACATGGCTTAGACACAGCCTAAGGGATGTTTCCAGAATGAAACTTCACTCTACAGCGGAGTGTGCGCTGATATGAAACTTCCTGGATGATTAAAAATGTGTGCCGGAACCGGAACTCGAACCTGGGATCTTTGCCTTTCGCGGGCAGCACACTACCGACTATGCTATCCCGACACAATTCACGATGCCGCCTCACAACTTTACTTCCGCCAGTACCTCGCCTCCTACTTTCCAAACTTCACAGAAGCTCTCCTGCAAACACACAAGACTAGCACTCCTGGAAGAAAGGATATGGTGGGGACATGGCTTGGCCACAGCCTAAGGGATGTTTCCAGAATGAAACTTCACTCTGCAGCGGAGTGTGCGCTGATATGAAACTTCCTGGCAGATTGAAATTATGTGCCGGAACCGGGACTCGTACCTGGGACCTTGGCCTTTCGCGGGCAAGCGCACTGCCGACTGTGCTATCCCGACACGACTCACGATGCCGCCTCACAACTTTACTTCCGCCAGTACCTCGCCTCCTACTTTCCAAACTTCGCAGAAGCTCTCCTGCAAACACACAAGACTAGCACTCCTGGAAGAAAGGATATGGTGGAGCCATGGCATAGCCACAGCCTAAGGGATGTTTCCAGAATGAAACTTCACTCTGCAGCGGAGTGTGCGCTGATATGAAACTTCCTGGCAGATTAAAATTGTGTGCCGGAACCGGGACTCTAACCTGGGACCTTTGCCTTTCGCGGGCAAGCACACTACCGACTGTGCTATCCCGACACGACTCACGATGCCGCCTCACAATTTTAATTCCGCCAGTACCTCGCCTCCTACTTTCCAAACTTCACAGAAGCTCTCCTCCAAACACACAAGACTAGCACTCCTGTAGGAAAGGATATGGTGGAGACATGGCTTAGCCACAGACTAAGGGATGTTTCCAGAATGAAACTTCACTCTGCAGCGGAGTGTGCGCTGATATGAAACTTCCTGGCAGATTAATATAGTGTGCCGGGACCGGGACTCTAACCTGGGACCTTTGTCTTTCGCGGGCAAGCGCACTACCGACTGTGCTATCCCGACAAGACTCACGATGCCGCCTCACAACTTTACTTCCGCCAGTACCTCGCCTCCTACTTTCCAAACTTCAATGAAGCTCTCCTGCAAACACGCAAGACTAGCACTCCTGGAAAAAAGGATATGGTGGAGACATGGCTTAGCCACAGCCTAAGGGATGTTTCCAGAATGAAACTTCACTCTGCAGCGGGGTGTGTGCTGATATGAAACTTCCTGGCAGATTAAAATTGTGTGCCGGAACCGGAACTCGAACCTGGGATCTTTGCCATTTGTGGGCAAGCGCATTACCGACTGTGCTATCCCGACACGACTCACGATGCCGCCTCACAACTTTACTTCCACCAGTACCTCGCCTCCTACTTCCCAAACGTCACAAAGGCTCTCCTGCAAACACGCAAGACTAGCACTCCTGGAAAAAAGGATATGGTATAGACATGGCATAGCCACAGCCTAAGGGATGTTTCCAGAATGAAACTTCACTCTGCAGCGGAGTGTGCGCTGATATGAAACTTCCTGGCAGATTAATATTGTGTGCCGGGACCGGGACTCTAACCTGGGACCTTTGTCTTTCGCGGGCAAGCGCACTACCGACTGTGCTATCCCGACAAGACTCACGATGCCGCCTCACAACTTTACTTCCGCCAGTACCTCGCCTCCTACTTTCCAAACTTCACAGAAGCTCTCCTGCAAACACGCAAGACTAGCACTCCTGGAAAAAAGGATATGGTGGAGACATGGCTTAGCCACAGCCTAAGGGATGTTTCCAGAATGAAACTTCACTCTGCAGCGGAGTGTGTAATGATATGAAACTTCCTGCCAGATTAAAATAGTGTGCCGGAACAGGGATTCGAACCTGGGACCTCTCATTTCGCGGGCAAGCACACTACCGACTGTGATATCCCGACACGACTCACGAATCCGCCTCACAATTTTACTTCCGCCAGTACCTCGCCTCCTACTTTCCAAACTTCGCAGAAGCTCTCCTGCAAACACACAAGACTAGCACTCCTGGAAGAAAGGATATGGTGGAGCCATGGCTTAGCCACAGCCTAAGGGATGTTTCCAGAATGAAACTTCACTCTGCAGCGGAGTGTGCGCTGATATGAAACTTCCTGGCAGATTAAAATTGTGTGCCGGAACCGGGACTCTAAACTGGGACCTTTGCCTTTCGCGGGCAAGCACACTACCGACTGTGCTATCCCGACACGTCTCACGATGCCGCCTCACAATTTTAATTCCGCCAGTACCTCGCCTCCTACTTTCCAAACTTCACAGAAGCTCTCCTCCAAACACACAAAACTAGCACTCCTGTAGGAAAGGATATGGTGGAGACATGGCTTAGCCACAGACTAAGGGATGTTTCCAGAATGAAACTTCACTCTGCAGGGGAGTGTGCGCTGATATGAAACTTACTGGCAGATTAATATTGTGTGCCGGAACCGGGACTCGAACCTGGGATCTTTGCCATTTGTGGGCAAGCGCATTACCGACTGTGCTATCCCGACACGACAAACGATGCCGCCTCACAACTTTACTTCCGCCAGTACCTCGCCTCCTACTTTCCAAACGTCACAAAAGCTCTCCTGCAAACACGCAAGACTAGCACTCCTGGAAAAAAGGATATGGTATAGACATGGCTTAGCCACAGCCTAAGGGATGTTTCCATAATGAAACTTCACTCTGCAGCGGAGTGTGCGCTGATATGAAACTTCCTGGCAGATTAATATTGTGTGCCGGGACCGGGACTCTAACCTGGGACCTTTGTCTTTCGCGGGCAAGCGCACTACCGACTGTGCTATCCCGACAAGACTCACGATGCCGCCTCACAACTTTACTTCCGCCAGTACCTCGCCTCCTACTTTCCAAACTTCAATGAAGCTCTCCTGCAAACACGCAATACTAGCACTCCTGGAAAAAATGATATGGTGGAGACATGGCTTAGCCACAGCCTAAGGGATGTTTCCAGAATGAAACTTCACTCTGCAGCGGAGTGTGTAATGATATGAAACTTCCTGCCAGATTAAAATAGTGTGCCGGAACCGGGATTCGAACCTGGGACCTTGGCCTTTCGCGGGCAAGCACACTGCCGACTGTGCTATCCCGACTCGACTGACGATGCCGCTTCACAACTTTACTTCCGCCAGTACCTCGCCTCCTACTTTCCAAACTTCACAGAAGCTCTCCTGCAAACACGCAAGACTAGCACTCCTGGAAGAAACGATTTGGTGGAGACATGACTTAGCCACAGCCTAACGGATGTTTCCAGAATGAAACTTCACTCCTCAGCGGAGTGTGCGCTGTTATGAAACATCCTGGCAGATTAAAATTGTATGCCGGAACCGGGACTCTAACCTGGGACCTCTCATTTCGCGGGCAAGCACACTACCGACTGTGATATCCCGACACGACTCACGAATCCGCCTCACAATTTTACTTCCGCCAGTACCACGCCTCCTACTTTCCAAACTTCACAGAAGCACTCCTCCAAACACACAAGACTAGCACTCCAGTTGGAAAGGATATGGTGGAGACATGGCTTAGCCACAGCCTAAAGGGATGTTTCCAGAATGAAACTTCACTCTGCAGGGGAGTAGGCGCTGATATGAAACTTACTGGCAGATTAATATTGTGTGCCGGAACCGGGACTCGAACCTGGGATCTTTGCCATTTGTGGGCAAGCGCACTACCGACTGTCCTATCCCGACACGACTCACGATGCCGCCTCACAACTTTACTTCCGCCAGTACCTCGCCTCCTACTTTCCAAACTTCACAGAAGCTCTCCTGCAAACACACAAGACTAGCACTCCTGGAAAAAAGGATATGGTGGAGACATGGCTTAGCCACAGCCTAAGGGATGTTTCCAGAATGAAACATCACTCTGCAGCGGAGTGTGCGCTGATATGAAACTTCCTGGATGATTAAAAATGTGTGCCGGAACCGGGACTCGTACCTGGAACCTTGGCCTTTCGCGGGCAAGCGCACTGCCGACTGTGCTATCCCGACACGACTCACGATGCCGCCTCACAATTTTACTTCCGCCAGTACCTCGCCACCTACTTTCCAAACTTCACAGAAGCTCTCCTGCAAACACACATGACTAGCACTCCTGGAAGAAAGGATATGGTGGAGCTATGGCATAGCCACAGCCTAAGGGATGTTTCCAGAATGAAACTTCACTCTGCAGCAGAGTGTGCGCTGATATGAAACTTCCTGGCAGATTAAAATTGTGTGCCGGAACCGGGACTCTAACCTGGGACCTTTGCATTTCGCGGGCAAGCACACTACCGACTGTGCTATCCCGACACGACTCACGATGCCGCCTCACAATTTTAATTCCGCCAGTACCTCGCCTCCTACTTTCCAAACTTCACAGAAGCTCTCCTGCAAACACACAAGACTAGCACTCCTGGAAGAAAGGATATGGTGGGGACATGGCTTAGCCATAGCCTAAGGGATGTTTCCAGAATGAAACATCACTCTGCAGCGGAATGTGTGCTGATATGAAACTTCCTGGCAGATTAAAATTGTGTGCCGGAACCGGAACTAGAACCTGGGACCTTTGCCTTTCGCGGGAAGCACACTACCGACTGTGCTATCCCGACATGACTCACGATGCCGCCTCACAACGTCACTCCTGGAAGAAAGGATATGGTGGAGACATGGCTTAGACACAGCCTAAGGGATGTTTCCAGAATGAAACATCACTCTGCAGCGGAGTGTGCGCTGATATGAAACTTCCTGGATGATTAAAAATGTGTGCCGGAACCGGGACTCGTACCTGGGACCTTGGCCTTTCGCGGGCAAGCGCACTGCCGACTGTGCTATCCCGACACGACTCACGATGCCGCCTCACAATTTTACTTCCGCCAGTACCTCGCCTCCTACTTTCCAAACTTCACAGAAGCTCTCCTGCAAACACACATGACTAGCACTCCTGGAAGAAAGGATATGGTGGAGCCATGGCTTAGCCACAGCCTAAGGGATGTTTCCAGAATGAAACTTCACTCTGCAGCGGAGTGTGCGCTGATATGAAACTTCCTGGCAGATTAAAATTGTGTGCCGGAACCGGGACTCTAACCTGGGACCTTTGCCTTTCGCGGGCAAGCACACTACCGACTGTGCTATCCCGACACGTCTCACGATGCCGCCTCACAATTTTAATTCCGCCAGTACCTCGCCTCCTACTTTCCAAACTTCACAGAAGCTCTCCTGCAAACACACAAGACTAGCACTCCTGGAAGAAAGGATATGGTGGGGACATGGGTTAGCCACAGCCTAAGGGATGTTTCCAGAATAAAACTTCACTCTGCAGCAGAGTGTGCGCTGATATGAAACTTCCTGGCAGATTAAAATTGTGTGCCGGAACCGGAACCTGGGACCTTTGCCTTTCGCGGGCAAGCAACTACGGACTGTGCTATCCCGACACGACTCACGATGCCGCCTCATAACTTTACTTCCGCGAGTACCTCGCCTCCTACTTTCCAAACTTCACAGAAGTTCTCCTGCAAACACGCAAGACTAGCACTCCTGGAAAAAAGGATATGGTGGAGACATGGCTTAGCCACAGCCTAAGGGATGTTTCCAGAATGAAACTTCACTCTGCAGCGGAGTGTGTAATGATATGAAACTTCCTGCCAGATTAAAATAGTGTGCCGGAACCGGGATTCGAACCTGGGACCTTGGCCTTTCGCGGGCAAGCACACTGCCGACTGTGCTATCCCGACTCGACTGACGATGCCGCTACACAACTTTACTTCCGCCAGTACCTTGCCTCCTACTTTCCAAACTTCACAGAAGCTCTCCTGCAAACACGCAAGACTAGCACTCCTGGAAGAAACGATTTGGTGGAGACATGACTTAGCTACAGCCTAAGGTATGTTTCCAGAATGAAACTTCACTCCTCAGCGGAGTGTGCGCTGTTATGAAACATCCTGGCAGATTAAAATTGTGTGCCGGACCCGGGACTCTAACCTGGCACCTCTCATTTCGCGGGCAAGCACACTACCGACTGTGATATCCCGACACGACTCACGAATCCGCCTCACAATTTTACTTCCGCCAGTACCTCGCCTCCTACTTTCCAAACTTCACAGAAGCTCTCCTCCAAACACACAAGACTAGCACTCCAGTTGGAAAGGATATGGTGGAGACATGGCTTAGCCACAGCCTAAAGGGATGTTTCCAGAATGAAACTTCACTCTGCAGGGGAGTGTGCGCTGATATGAAACTTCCTGGCAGATTAAAATTGTGTGCCGGAACCGGAACGAGAACCTGGGACCTTTGCCTTTCGCGGGAAGCACACTACCGACTGTGCTATCCCGACATGACTCACGATGCCGCCTCACAACTTCACTCCTGGAAGAAAGTTTATGGTGGAGACATGGCTTAGACACAGCCTAAGGGATGTTTCCAGAATGAAACTTCACTCTGCAGCGGAGTGTGCGCTGATATGAAACTTCCTGGATGATTAAAAATGTGTGCCGGAACCGGGACTCGTACCTGGGACCTTGGCCTTTCGCGGGCAAGCGCACTGCCAACTGTGCTATCCCGACACGACTCACGATGCCGCCTCACAATTTTACTTCCGCCAGTACCTCGCCTCCTACTTTCCAAACATCACAGAAGCTCTCCTGCAAACACACAAGACTAGCACTCCTGGAAGAAAGGATATGGTGGAGCCATGGCTTAGCCACAGCCTAAGGGATGTTTCCAGAATGAAACTTCACTCTGCAGCGGAGTGTGCGCTGATATGAAACTTCCTGGCAGATTAAAATTGTGTGCCGGAACCGGGACTCTAACCTGGGACCTTTGCCTTTCGCGGGCAAGCACACTACCGAATGTGCTATCCCGACACGACTCACGATGCCGCCTCACAATTTTAATGCCGCCAGTAACTCGCCTCCTACTTTCCAAACTTCACAGAAGCTCTCCTGCAAACACGCTAGACTAGCACTCCTGGAAAAAAGGATATGGTGGAGACATGGCTTAGCCACAGCCTAAGGGATGTTTCCAGAATGAAACTTCACTCTGCAGCGGAGTGTGTGCTGATATGAAACTTCCTGGCAGATTAAAATTGTGTGCCGGAACCGGAACTCGAACCTGGGACCTTTGCCTTTCGCGGGAAGCACACTACCGACTGTGCTATCCCGACATGACTCACGATGCCGCCTCACAACTTTACTCCTGGAAGAAAGGATATGGTGTAGACATGGCTTAGCCACAGCCTAAGGGATGTTTCCAGAATGAAACTTCACTCTGCAGCGGAGTGTGCGCTGATATGAAACTTCCTGGCAGATTAAAATTGTGTGCCGGAACCGGGAGTCGAACCTGGGACCTTTGCCTTTCGCGGGCAAGCGCACTACCGACTGTGCTATCCCGACACGACTCACGATGCCGCCTCACAACTTTACTTCCGCCAGTACCTCGCCTCCCACTTTCCTAACTTCACAGAAGCTCTCCTGCAAACACGCAAGACTAGCACTCCTGGAATAAAGGATATGGTGGAGACATGGCTTAGCCACAGCCTAAGGGATGTTTCCAGAATTACACTTCACTCTGCAGCGGAGTGTGCGCTGATATGAAACTTCCTGGCAGATTAAAATTATGTACCGGGACTGGAACATGGGACCTTGGCCTTTCACGGGCAAGCGCACTGCCGACTGTGCTATCCCGACACGACTGACGATGCCGCCTCACAACTTTACTTCCGCCAGTACCTCGCCTCCTACTTTCCAAACTTCACAGAAGCTCTCCTGCAAACACACAAGACTAGCACTCCTGGAAGAAAGGATATGGTGGAGACATGGCTTAGCCACAGCCTAAGGGATGTTTTCAGAATGAAACTTCACTCTGCAGCGGAGTGTGCGCTGATATGAAACTTCCTGGCAGATTAATATTGTGTGCCGGGACCGGGACTCTAACCTGGGACCTTTGTCTTTCGTGGGCAAGCGCACTACCGACTGTGCTATCCCGACAAGACTCACGATGCCGCCTCACAACTTTACTTCCCCCAGTACCTCGCCTCCTACTTTCCAAACTTCAATGAAGCTCTCCTGCAAACACGCAATACTAGCACTCCTGGAAAAAAGGATATGGTGGAGACATGGCTTAGCCACAGCCTAAGGGATGTTTCCAGAATGAAACTTCACTCTGCAGCGGAGTGTGTAATGATATGAAACTTCCTGCCAGATTAAAATAGTGTGCCGGAACCGGGATTCGAACCTGGGACCTTGGCCTTTCGCGGGCAAGCACACTGCCGACTGTGCTATCCCGACTCGACTGACGATGCCGCTTCACAACTTTACTTCCGCCAGTACCTCGCCTCCTACTTTCCAAACTTCACAGAAGCACTCCTCCAAACACACAAGACTAGCACTCCAGTTGGAAAGGATATGGTGGAGACATGGCTTAGCCACAGCCTAAAGGGATGTTTCCAGAATGAAACTTCACTCTGCAGGGGAGTAGGCGCTGATATGAAACTTACTGGCAGATTAATATTGTGTGCCGGAACCGGGACTCGAACCTGGGATCTTTGCCATTTGTGGGCAAGCGCACTACAGACTGTGCTATCCCGACACGACTCACGATGCCGCCTCACAACTTTACTTCCGCCAGTACCTCGCCTCCTACTTTCCAAACTTCACAGAAGCTCTCCTGCAAACACACAAGACTAGCACTCCTGGAAAAAAGGATATGGTGGAGACATGGCTTAGCCACAGCCTAAGGGATGTTTCCAGAATGAAACATCACTCTGCAGCGGAATGTGTGCTGATATGAAACTTCCTGGCAGATTAAAATTGTGTGCCGGAACCGGAACTAGAACCTGGGACCATTGCCTTTCGCGGGAAGCACACTACCGACTGTGCTATCCCGACATGACTCACGATGCCGCCTCACAACGTCACTCCTGGAAGAAAGGATATGGTGGAGACATGGCTTAGACACAGCCTAAGGGATGTTTCGAGAATGAAACATCACTCTGCAGCGGAGTGTGCGCTGATATGAAACTTCCTGGATGATTAAAAATGTGTGCCGGAACCGGGACTCGTACCTGGGACCTTGGCCTTTCGCGGGCAAGCGCACTGCCGACTGTGCTATCCCGACACGACTCACGATGCCGCCTCACAATTTTACTTCCGCCAGTACCTCGCCTCCTACTTTCCAAACTTCACAGAAGCTCTCCTGCAAACACACATGACTAGCACTCCTGGAAGAAAGGATATGGTGGAGCCATGGCTTAGCCACAGCCTAAGGGATGTTTCCAGAATGAAACTTCACTCTGCAGCGGAGTGTGCGCTGATATGAAACTTCCTGGCAGATTAACATTGTGTGCCGGAACCGGGACTCTAACCTGGGACCTTTGCCTTTCGCGGGCAAGCACACTACCGACTGTGCTATCCCGACACGACTCACGATGCCGCCTCACAATTTTAATTCCGCCAGTACCTCGCCTCCTACTTTCCAAACTTCACAGAAGCTCTCCTGCAAACACACAAGACTAGCACTCCTGGAAGAAAGGATATGGTGGGGACATGGCTTAGCCACAGCCTAAGGGATGTTTCCAGAATGAAACATCACTCTGCAGCGGAATGTGTGCTGATATGAAACTTCCTGGCAGATTAAAATTGTGTGCCGGAACCGGAACTAGAACCTGGGACCTTTGCCTTTCGCGGGAAGCACACTACCGACTGTGCTATCCCGACATGACTCACGATGCCGCCTCACAACTTCACTCCTGGAAGAAAGGATATGGTGGAGACATGGCTTAGACACAGCCTAAGGGATGTTTCGAGAATGAAACATCACTCTGCAGCGGAGTGTGCGCTGATATGAAACTTCCTGGATGATTAAAAATGTGTGCCGGAACCGGGACTCTAACCTGGGACCTTTGCCTTTCGCGGGCAAGCACACTACCGAATGTGCTATCCCGACACGACTCACGATGCCGCCTCACAATTTTAATGCCGCCAGTACCTCGCCTCCTACTTTCCAAACTTCACAGAAGCTCTCCTGCAAACACGCTAGACTAGCACTCCTGGAAAAAAGGATATGGTGGAGACATGGCTTAGCCACAGCCTAAGGGATGTTTCCAGAATGAAACTTCACTCTGCAGCGGAGTGTGTGCTGATATGAAACTTCCTGGCAGATTAAAATTGTGTGCCGGAACCGGAACTCGAACCTGGGACCTTTGCCTTTCGCGGGAAGCACACTACCGACTGTGCTATCCCGACATGACTCACGATGCCGCCTCACAACTTTACTCCTGGAAGAAAGGATATGGTGTAGACATGGCTTAGCCACAGCCTAAGGGATGTTTCCAGAATGAAACTTCACTCTGCAGCGGAGTGTGCGCTGATATGAAACTTCCTGGCAGATTAAAAATGTGTGCCGGAACCGGAACTCGAATCTGGGACCATTGCCTTTCGCGGGAAGCACACTACCGACTGTGCTATCCCGACACGATTCACGATGCCGCCTCACAACTTTACTTCCGCCAGTACCTCGCCTCCTACTTTCCAAACGTCACAAAAGCTCTCCTGCAAACACACAAGACTAGCACTCCTGGAAGAAAGGATATGGTGGGGACATGGCTTAGCCACAGCCTAAGGGATGTTTCCAGAATGAAACTTCACTCTGCAGCGGAGTGTGCGCTGATATGAAACTTCCTGGCAGATTAAAATTGTGTGCCGGAACCGGGAGTCGAACCTGGGACCTTTGCCTTTCGCGGGCAAGCGCACTACCGACTGTGCTATCCCGACACGACTCACGATGCCGCCTCACAACTTTACTTCCGCCAGTACCTCGCCTCCCACTTTCCTAACTTCACAGAAGCTCTCCTGCAAACACGCAAGACTAGCACTCCTGGAATAAAGGATATGGTGGAGACATGGCTTAGCCACAGCCTAAGGGATGTTTCCAGAATTACACTTCACTCTGCAGCGGAGTGTGCGCTGATATGAAACTTCCTGGCAGATTAAAATTATGTACCGGGACTGGA
This sequence comes from Locusta migratoria, assembly GCA_026315105.1. Taxonomy (NCBI): domain Eukaryota; kingdom Metazoa; phylum Arthropoda; class Insecta; order Orthoptera; family Acrididae; genus Locusta; species Locusta migratoria. The sequence goes on along the minus strand of CM048755.1, from coordinate 72,278,688 downwards.
ACATGGGACCTTGGCCTTTCACGGGCAAGCGCACTGCCGACTGTGCTATCCCGACACGACTGACGATGCCGCCTCACAACTTTACTTCCGCCAGTACCTCGCCTCCTACTTTCCAAACTTCACAGAAGCTCTCCTGCAAACACACAAGACTAGCACTCCTGGAAGAAAGGATATGGTGGAGACATGGCTTAGCCACAGCCTAAGGGATGTTTTCAGAATGAAACTTCACTCTGCAGCGGAGTGTGCGCTGATATGAAACTTCCTGGCAGATTAATATTGTGTGCCGGGACCGGGACTCTAACCTGGGACCTTTGTCTTTCGTGGGCAAGCGCACTACCGACTGTGCTATCCCGACAAGACTCACGATGCCGCCTCACAACTTTACTTCCCCCAGTACCTCGCCTCCTACTTTCCAAACTTCAATGAAGCTCTCCTGCAAACACGCAATACTAGCACTCCTGGAAAAAAGGATATGGTGGAGACATGGCTTAGCCACAGCCTAAGGGATGTTTCCAGAATGAAACTTCACTCTGCAGCGGAGTGTGTAATGATATGAAACTTCTTGCCAGATTAAAATAGTGTGCCGGAACCGGGATTCGAACCTGGGACCTTGGCCTTTCGCGGGCAAGCACACTGCCGACTGTGCTATCCCGACTCGACTGACGATGCCGCTTCACAACTTTACTTCCGCCAGTACCTCGCCTCCTACTTTCCAAACTTCACAGAAGCACTCCTCCAAACACACAAGACTAGCACTCCAGTTGGAAAGGATATGGTGGAGACATGGCTTAGCCACAGCCTAAAGGGATGTTTCCAGAATGAAACTTCACTCTGCAGGGGAGTAGGCGCTGATATGAAACTTACTGGCAGATTAATATTGTGTGCCGGAACCGGGACTCGAACCTGGGATCTTTGCCATTTGTGGGCAAGCGCACTACAGACTGTGCTATCCCGACACGACTCACGATGCCGCCTCACAACTTTACTTCCGCCAGTACCTCGCCTCCTACTTTCCAAACTTCACAGAAGCTCTCCTGCAAACACACAAGACTAGCACTCCTGGAAAAAAGGATATGGTGGAGACATGGCTTAGCCACAGCCTAAGGGATGTTTCCAGAATGAAACATCACTCTGCAGCGGAATGTGTGCTGATATGAAACTTCCTGGCAGATTAAAATTGTGTGCCGGAACCGGAACTAGAACCTGGGACCATTGCCTTTCGCGGGAAGCACACTACCGACTGTGCTATCCCGACATGACTCACGATGCCGCCTCACAACGTCACTCCTGGAAGAAAGGATATGGTGGAGACATGGCTTAGACACAGCCTAAGGGATGTTTCGAGAATGAAACATCACTCTGCAGCGGAGTGTGCGCTGATATGAAACTTCCTGGATGATTAAAAATGTGTGCCGGAACCGGGACTCGTACCTGGGACCTTGGCCTTTCGCGGGCAAGCGCACTGCCGACTGTGCTATCCCGACACGACTCACGATGCCGCCTCACAATTTTACTTCCGCCAGTACCTCGCCTCCTACTTTCCAAACTTCACAGAAGCTCTCCTGCAAACACACATGACTAGCACTCCTGGAAGAAAGGATATGGTGGAGCCATGGCTTAGCCACAGCCTAAGGGATGTTTCCAGAATGAAACTTCACTCTGCAGCGGAGTGTGCGCTGATATGAAACTTCCTGGCAGATTAACATTGTGTGCCGGAACCGGGACTCTAACCTGGGACCTTTGCCTTTCGCAGGCAAGCACACTACCGACTGTGCTATCCCGACACGACTCACGATGCCGCCTCACAATTTTAATTCCGCCAGTACCTCGCCTCCTACTTTCCAAACTTCACAGAAGCTCTCCTGCAAACACACAAGACTAGCACTCCTGGAAGAAAGGATATGGTGGGGACATGGCTTAGCCACAGCCTAAGGGATGTTTCCAGAATGAAACATCACTCTGCAGCGGAATGTGTGCTGATATGAAACTTCCTGGCAGATTAAAATTGTGTGCCGGAACCGGAACTAGAACCTGGGACCTTTGCCTTTCGCGGGAAGCACACTACCGACTGTGCTATCCCGACATGACTCACGATGCCGCCTCACAACGTCACTCCTGGAAGAAAGGATATGGTGGAGACATGGCTTAGACACAGCCTAAGGGATGTTTCGAGAATGAAACATCACTCTGCAGCGGAGTGTGCGCTGATATGAAACTTCCTGGATGATTAAAAATGTGTGCCGGAACCGGGACTCGTACCTGGGACCTTGGCCTTTCGCGGGCAAGCGCACTGCCGACTGTGCTATCCCGACACGACTCACGATGCCGCCTCACAATTTTACTTCCGCCAGTACCTCGCCTCCTACTTTCCAAACTTCACAGAAGCTCTCCTGCAAACACACAATTCTAGCACTCCTGGAAGAAAGGATATGGTGGAGACATGGCTTAGCCACAGCCTAAGGGATGTTTTCAGAATGAAACTTCACTCTGCAGCGGAGTGTGCGCTGATATGAAACTTCCTGGCAGATTAAAATTGTGTGCCGGAACCGGGACTCTAACCTGGGACCTTTCATTTCGCGGGCAAGAACACTACCGACTGTGCTATCCCGACACGACTCACGATGCCGCCTCACAACTTTACTTCCGCCAGTACCTCGCCTCATACTTTCCAAACTTCACAGAAGCTCTCCTGCAAACACACAAGACTAGCACTCCTGGAAGAAAGGGTATGGTGGGGACATGGCTTGGCCACAGCCTAAGGGATGTTTCCAGAATGAACTTCACTCTGCAGCGGAGTGTGCGCTGATATGAAACTTCCTGGCAGATTGAAATTATGTGCCGGAACCGGGACTCGTACCTGGGACCTTGGCCTTTCGTGGGCAAGCGCACTGCCGACTGTGCTATCCGACACGACTCACGATGCCGCCTCACAACTTTACTTCCGCCAGTACCTCGCCTCCTACTTTCCAAACTTCACAGAAGCTCTCCTGCAAACACGCAAGACTAGCACTCCTGGAAAAAAGGATATGGTGGAGACATGGCTTAACCACAGCCGAAGGGATGTTTCCAGAATGAAACTTCACTCTGTAGCGGAGTGTGTGCTGATATGAAACTTCCTGGCAGATTAAAATTGTGTACCGGAACCGGAACTCGAACCTGTGACCTTTGCCTTTCGCGGGAAGCACACTACCGACTGTGCTATCCCGACATGACTCACGATGCCGCCTCACAACTTTACTCCTGGAAGAAAGGATATGGTGTAGACATGGCTTAGCCACAGCCTAAGGGATGTTTCCAGAATGAAACTTCACTCTGCAGCGGAGTGTGCGCTGATATGAAACTTCCTGGCAGATTAAAAATGTGTGCCGGAACCGGAACTCGAACCTGGGACCTTTGCCTTTCGCGGGAAGCACACTACCGACTGTGCTATCCCGACACGATTCACGATGCCGCCTCACAACTTTACTTCCGCCAGTACCTCGCCTCCTACTTTCCAAACGTCACAAAAGCTCTCCTGCAAACACACAAGACTAGCACTCCTGGAAGAAAGGATATGGTGGGGACATGGCTTAGCCACAGCGTAAGGGATGTTTCCAGAATGAAACTTCACTCTGCAGCGGAGTGTGCGCTGATATGAAACTTCCTGGCAGATTAAAATTGTGTGCCGGAACCGGAAGTCGAACCTGGGAACTTTGCCTTTCGCGGGCAAGCGCACTACCGACTGTGCTATCCCGACACGACTCACGATGCCGCCTCACAACTTTACTTCCGCCAGTACCTCGCCTCCCACTTTCCTAACTTCACAGAAGCTCTCCTGCAAACACGCAAGACTAGCACTCCTGGAAGAAAGGATATGGTGGAGACATGGCTTAGCCACAGCCTAAGGGATGTTTCCAGAATGAAACTTCACTATGCAGCGGAGTGTGCGCTGATATGAAACTTCCTGGCAGATTAAAATTATGTGCCGGAACCGGGACTGGAACATGGGACCTTGGCCTTTCGCGGGCAAGCGCACTGCCGACTGTGCTATCCCGACACGACTGACGATGCCGCCTCACAACTTTACTTCCGCCAGTACCTCGCCTCCTACTTTCCAAACTTCACAGAAGCTCTCCTGCAAACACACAATTCTAGCACTCCTGGAAGAAAGGATATGGTGGAGACATGGCTTAGCCAGAGCCTAAGGGATGTTTTCAGAATGAAACTTCACTCTGCAGCGGAGTGTGCGCTGATATGAAACTTCCTGGCAGATTAAAATTGTGTGCCGGAACCGGGACTCTAACCTGGGACCTTTCATTTCGCGGGCAAGAACACTACCGACTGTGCTATCCCGACACGACTCACGATGCCGCCTCACAACTTTACTTCCGCCAGTACCTCGCCTCCTACTTTCCAAACTTCACAGAAGCTCTCCTGCAAACACACAAGACTAGCACTCCTTTAAGAAAGGGTATGGTGGGGACATGGCTTGGCCACAGCCTAAGGGATGTTTCCAGAATGAAACTTCACTCTGCAGCGGAGTGTGCGCTGATATGAAACTTCCTGGCAGATTGAAATTATGTGCCGGAACCGGGACTCGTACCTGGGACCTTGGCCTTTCGCGGGCAAGCGCACTGCCGACTGTGCTATCCCGACACGACTCACAATGCCGCCTCTCAACTTTACTTCCGCCAGTACCTCGCCTCCTACTTTCCAAACTTCACAGAAGCTCTCCTGCAAACACACAAGACTAGCACTCCTGGAAGAAAGGATATGGTGGAGCCATGGCTTAGCCACAGCCTAAGGGATGTTTCCAGAATGAAACTTCACTCTGCAGCGGAGTGTGCGCTGATATGAAACTTCCTGGCAGATTGAAATTATGTGCCGGAACCGGGACTCGTACCTGGGACCTTGGCCTTTCGCGGGCAAGCGCACTGCCGACTGTGCTATCCGACACGACTGACGATGCCGCCTCACACCTTTACTTCCGCCAGTACCTCGCCTCCTACTTTCCAAACTTCACAGAAGCTCTCCTGCAAACACACAAGACTAGCACTCCTGTAGGAAAGGATATGGTGGAGACATGGCTTAGCCACAGCCTAAGGGATGTTTCCAGAATGAAACTTCACTCTGCAGCGGAGTGTGTGCTGATATGAAACTTCCTGGCAGATTAAAATTGTGTGCCGGAACCGGAACTCGAACCTGGGACCTTTGTCTTTCGCGGGAAGCACACTACCGACAGTGCTATCCCGACATGACTCACGATGCCGCCTCACAACTTTACTCCTGGAAGAAAGGATATGGTGTAGACATGGCTTAGCCACAGCCTAAGGGATGTTTCCAGAATGAAACTTCACTCTGCAGCGGAGTGTGCGCTGATATGAAACTTCCTGGCAGATTAAAAATGTGTGCCGGAACCGGAACTCGAACCTGGGACCTTTGCCTTTCGCGGGAAGTACACTACCGACTGTGCTATCCCGACACGATTCACGATGCAGCCTCACAACTTTACTTCCGCCAGTACCTCGCCTCCTACTTTCCAAACGTCACAAAAGCTCTCCTGCAAACACACAAGACTAGCACTCCTGGAAGAAAGGATATGGTGGGGACATGGCTTAGCCACAGCCTAAGGGATGTTTGCAGAATGAAACTTCACTCTGCAGCGGAGTGTGCGCTGATATGAAACTTCCTGGCAGATTAAAATTATGTGCCGGAACCGGGACTGGAACCTGGGACCTTGGCCTTTCGCAGGCAAGCGCACTGCCGACTGTGCTATCCCGACACGACTGACGATGCCGCCTCACAACTTTACTTCCGCCAGTACCTCGCCTCCTACTTTCCAAACTTCACAGAAGCTCTCCTGCAAACACACAAGACTAGCACTCCTGGAAGAAAGGATATGGTGGAGACATGGCTTAGCCACAGCCTAAGGGATGTTTCCAGAATGAAACTTCACTATGCAGCGGAGTGTGCGCTGATATGAAACTACCTGGCAGATTAAAATTATGTGCCGGAACCGGGACTGGAACATGGGACCTTTGCCTTCCGCGGGAAGCACACTACCGACTGTGCTATCCCGACATGACTCACGATGCCGCCTCACAACATTACTCCTGGAAGAAAAGGATTTGGTGGAGACATGGCTTAGCCACAGCCTAAGGGATGTTTCCAGAATGAAACTTCACTCTGCAGCGGAGTGTGCGCTGATATGAAACTTCCTGGCAGATTAAAATTGTGTGCCGGAACCGGGACTCTAACCTGGGACCTTTCATTTCGCGGGCAAGAACACTACCGACTGTGCTATCTCGACACGACTCACGATGCCGCCTTACAACTTTACTTCCGCCAGTACCTCGCCTCCTACTTTCCAAACTTCACAGAAGCTCTCCTGCAAACACGCAAGACTAGCACTCCTGGAAAAAAGGATATGGTGGAGACATGGCTTAGCCACAGCCTAAGGGATGTTTCCAGAATGAAACTTCACTCTGCAGCGGAGTGTGTGCTGATATGAAACTTCCTGGCAGATTGAAATTGTGTGCCGGAACCGGAACTGGAACATGGGACCTTTGCCTTCCGCGGGAAGCACACTACCGACTGTGCTATCCCGACATGACTCACGATGCCGCCTCACAACATTACTCCTGGAAGAAAAGGATTTGGTGGAGACATGGCTTAGCCACAGCCTAAGGGATGTTTCCAGAATGAAACTTCACTCTGCAGCGGAGTGTGCGCTGATATGAAACTTCCTGGATGATTAAAATTGTGTGCCGGAACCGGAACCTGGGTCCTTTGCCTTTAGCGGGCAAGCAACTACGGACTGTGCTAATCCGACACGACTCACGATGCCGCCTCACAACTTTACTTCCGCGAGTACCTTGCCTCCTACTTTCCAAACTTCAATGAAGCTCTCCTGCAAACACGCAAGACTAGCACTCCTGGAAAAAAGGATATGGTGGAGACATGGCTTAGCCACAGCCTAAGGGATGTTTCCAGAATGAAACTTCACTCTGCAGCGGAGTGTGTAATGATATGACACTTCCTGCCAGATTAAAATAGTGTGCCGGAACCGGGATTCGAACCTGGGACCTTGGCCTTTCGCGGGCAAGCGCACTGCCGACTGTGCTATCCCCACACGACTGACGATGCCGCCTCACAACTTTAATTCCGCCAGTACCTCGCCTCCCACTTTCCTAACTTCACAGAAGCTCTCCTGCAAACACGCAAGACTAGCACTCCTGGAAGAAAGGATATGGTGGATACATGGCTTAGCCACAGCTTAAGGGATGTTTCCCGAATGAAACTTCACTCTGCAGCGGAGTGTGCGCTGATATGAAACTTCCTGGCAGATTAAAATTGTGTGCCGGAACCGGGACTCGAACCTGGGACCTTGGGCTTTCGCGGGCAAGTGCACTGCCGACTGTGCTATCCCGACACGACTCACGATGCCGCCTCACAACTTTACTTCCGTCAGTACCTCGCCTCCTACTTTCCAAATTTCACAGAAGCTCTCCTGCAAACACACAAGACTAGCACTCCTGGAGGAAAGGATATGGTGGAGACATGGCTTAGCCACAGCCTAAAGGATGTTTCCAGAATGAAACTTCACTCTGCAGCGGAGTGTGCGCTGATATGAAACTTCCTGGCAAATTAAAATTGTGTGCCGGAACCGGGACTCGAACCTGGGACCTTGGCCTTTCGCGGGCCAGCGCACTGCCGACTGTGCTATCCCGACACGACTCACGATGCCGCCTCACATCATTACTTCTGCCAGTACCTCGCCTCCTACTTTCCAAACTTACAAGAAGCTCTCCTGCAAACACACAAGACTAGCACTCCTGGAAGAAAGGATATGGTGGAGACACTGCTTAGCCACAGACTAAGGGATGTTTCCAGAATGAACCTTCACTCTGCACCGGAGTGTGCGCTGATATGAAACTTCCTGGCAGATTAAAATTATGTGCCGGAACCGGGACTCGAACCTGGGACCTTGGCCTTTCGCGGGAAACACACTGCCGATTGTGCTATCCCGACACGACCCACGATGCCGCCTCACAACTTTATTTCCGCCAGTACCTCGCCTCCTACTTTCCAAACTTCACAGAAGCTCTCCTGCAAACTCACAAGACTAGCACTCCTGGAAGAAAGTATATGGTGGAGACATGGCTTAGCCACAGCCTAAGGGATGTTTCCAGAATGAAACTTCACTCTGCAGCGGAGTGTGCGCTGATATGAAACTTCCTGGCAGATTAAAGTTGTGTGCCGGAACCGGGACTTGAATCTGGGACCTTGGGCTTTCGCGGGCAATCGGACTGCCGACTGTGCTATCCCGACACGACTCACGATGCCGCCTCACAACATTACTTCCACCAGTACCTCGCCTCCTACTTTCCAAACTTCACAGAAGCTCTCCTGCAAACACGCAAGACTAGCACTCCTGGAAGAAAGGATATGGTGGAGACATGGCTTAGCCACAGCCTAAGGGATGTTTCCAGAATGAAACTTCACTCTGCAGCGGAGTGTGTGCTGATATGAAACTTACTGGCTGATTAATATTGTGTGCCGGAACCGGAACTCGAACCTTGGACCTTTGTATTTCGCGGGAAGCACACTACCGACTGTGCTATCCCGACACGACTCACGATGCCGCCTCACAACTTTACTTCCGCCAGTACCTCGCCCCCTACTTTCCAAACTTCACAGAGGCTCTCCTGCAAACACACAAGACTAGCACTCCTGGAAGAAATGATATGGTGGAGACAAGGCGTAGCTAGAGCCTAAGGGATGTTTCCAGAATGAAACTCCACTCTGCATCGGAGTGTGCGCTGATATGAAACTTCCTGGAATATTAAAATTGTGTGCCGGAACCGGGACTCGAACCTGGGACCTTGGCCTTTCGCGGGCAAGCGCACTGCCGACTGTGCTATCCCGACACGACTCACAATGCCGCCTCACAACTTTACTTCCGCCAGTACCTCGCCTCCTACTTTCCAAACTTCACAGAAGCTCTCCTGCAAACACACAAGACTAGCACTCCTGGAAGAAAGGATATGGTGGAGACATGGCTTAGCCACAGCCTAAGGGATGTTTCCAGAATGAAACTTCACTCTGCAGCGGAGTGTGTGCTGATATGAAACTTACTGGCCGATTAATATTGTGTGCCGGGACCGGGACTCTAACCTGGGACCTTTGCCTTTCACGGGCAAGCGCACTACCGACTGTGTTATCCCGACACGATTCACGATGCCGTGTCTCTCAATTTTACTTCCGCCAGTACCTCGCCCCCTTCTTTCCAAATTTCAATGAATCTCTCCTGGAAACACGCAAGACTAGCACTCCTGGAAGAAAGGATATGGTGGAGACATGGCTTAGCCACAGCCTAAGGGATGTTTCCAGAATGAAACTTCACTCTGCAGTGGAGTGTGCGCTGATATGAAACATCCTGGCAGATTAAAATTGTGTGCCGGAACTCGAACCTGGTACCTTTGCCTTTCGCGGGCAAGCAACTACCGACTGTGCTATCCCGACACGACTCACGATGCCGCCTCACTACTTTACTTCCGCCAGTACCTCGCCTCCTACTTTCCAAACTTCACAGAAGCTCTTCTGCAAAAAAAATGTTCAAATGTTTGTGAATCTATCGGACCAAACTGCGTGGTCATCAGTCCGTAGCATACAAACTACTTAAATCTAGGTAAACAAACCTAAGGACAACACACACACCCATGCCCCAGGGAGGACTCGAACCTCCACGGCGAGCAACCGCGCGATCCGCAGCGAGACGCTTTAGACCGCTCGGCTACTCCACCGCGGCTCTTCTGCAAACACGCAAGACTAACACTCCTGGAAGAAAGGATATGGTGGAGACATGGCTGAGCCACAACCTAAGGGATTTTCCAGCATGAAACTTCACTCTGCAGCGGAGTGTGTGCTGATATGAAACTTACCGGCAGATTAATATTGTGTCCTGGAACCGGGACTCGAACCTGGGACCTTGGCCTTTCGCGGGCAAGCGCACTGCCTACTGTGCTATCCCGACACGACTCACGATACCGCCTCACAACTTTACTACCGCCAGTACCTCGCCTCCTACTTTCCAAACTTCACAGAAGCTCTCCTGCAAACACACAAGACTAGCACTCCTGGAAGAAAGGATATGGTGGAGACATGGCTTAGCCACAGCGTAAGGGATGCTTCCAGAATGAAACTTCACTCTGCAGCGGAGTGTGCGATGATATGAAACTTCCGGGCCGATTAATATTGTGTGCCGGGACCGGGACTCTATTCTGGGACCTTTGCCTTTCGCGGGCAAGCGCACTACCGATTGTGCTATCCCGACACGACTCACGATGCCGCCTCACAATTTTACTTCCGCCAGTACCTCGCCTCCTACTTTCCAAACTTCAATGAAGCTCTCCTGGAAACACGCAAGACTAGCACTCCTGGAAGAGAGGATATGGTGGAGACATGGCTTAGCCACAGCCTAAGGGATGTTTCCAGAATGAAACTTCACTCTGCAGCGGAGTGTGCGCTGATATGAAACATCCTGGCATATTAAAATTGTGTGCAGGAACCGGGACTCGAACCTGGGACCTTGGCCTTTCGCGGGCAAGCAACTACCGACTGTGCTATCCCGAAACGACTCACGATGCCGCCTCACAACTTTACTTCCGCCAGTACCTCGCCTCCGACTCTCCTAACTTCACAGAAGCTCTCCTGCAAACACGCAAGACTAGCACTCCTGGAAGAAAGGATATGGTGGAGACATGGCTTAGCCACAGCCTAAGGGATGTTTCCAGAATGAAACTTCTTTCTGCAGCGGAGTGTGCGCTGATATGAAACTTCCTGGCATATTAAAATTGTGTGCCGGAACCGGGACTCGAACCTGGGACCTTGGCCTTTCGCGGGCAAGCGCACTTCCGACTGTGCTATCCCGACACGACTCACGATGCCGCCTCACAACTTTACTTCCGCCAGTACCTCGCCTCCTACTTTCCAAACTTCACAGAAGCTCTCCTGCAAACACAGAAGACAAGCACTCCTGGAGGAAAGGATATGGTGGAGACATGGCATAGCCACAGCCTAAAGGATGTTTCCAGAATGAAACTTCACTCTGCAGCGGAGTGTGTGCTGATATAAAACTTCCTGGCAGATTAAAATTGTGTGCCGGAAGCGGGACTCGAACGTGGGACCTTGGCCTTTCGCGGGCAAGCGCACTGCCGACTGTGCTATCCCGACACGACTCACGATGCCGCCTCACAACTTTACTTCCGCCAGTACCTCGCCTCCTACTTTCCAAACTTCACAGAAGCTCTCCTGCAAACACACAAGACTAGCACTCCTGGAAGAAAGGATATGGTGGAGACAAGGCTTAGCCACAGCCTAAGGGATGTTTCCAGAATGAAACTTCACTCTGCAGCGGAGTGTGTGCTGATATGAAACTTCCTGGCAGATTAAAATTGTGTGCCGGAACCGGAACTCGAACCTGGGACCTTTGCCTTTCGCGGGAAGCACACTACCGACAGTGCTATCCCGACATGACTCGCGATGCCGCCTCACAACTTTACTCCTGGAAGAAAGGAAATGGTGTAGACATGGCTTAGCCACAGCCTAAGGGATGTTTCCAGAATGAAACATCACTCTGCAGCGGAGTGTGCGCTGATATGAAAATTCCTGGCAGATTAAAAATGTGTGCCGGAACCGGAACTCGAACCTGGGACCTTTGCCTTTCGCGGGAAGCACACTACCGACTGTGCTATCCCGACACGATTCACGATGCAGCCTCACAACTTTACTTCCGCCAGTACCTCGCCTCCTACTTTCCAAACGTCACAAAAGCTCTCCTGCAAACACACAAGACTAGCACTCCTGGAAGAAAGGATATGGTGGGGACATGGCTTAGCCACAGCCTAAGGGATGTTTGCAGAATGAAACTTCACTCTGCAGCGGAGTGTGCACTGATATGAAACTTCCTGGCAGATTAAAATTATGTGCCGGAACCGGGACTGGAACCTGGGACCTTGGCCTTTCGCAGGCAAGCGCACTGCCGACTGTGCTATCCCGACACGACTGACGATGCCGCCTCACAACTTTACTTCCGCCAGTACCTCGCCTCCTACTTTCCAAACTTCACAGAAGCTCTCCTGCAAACACACAAGACTAGCACTCCTGGAAGAAAGGATATGGTGGAGACAAGGCTTAGCCACAGCCTAAGGGATGTTTCCAGAATGAAACTTCACTCTGCAGCGGAGTGTGCGCTGATATGAAACTTCCTGGCAGATTAAAATTGTGTGCCGGAACCGGGACTCTAACCTGGGACCTTTCATTTCGCGGGCAAGAACACTACCGACTGTGCTATCCCGACACGACTCACGATGCCGCCTTACAACTTTACTTCCGCCAGTACCTCGCCTCCTACTTTCCAAACTTCACAGAAGCTCTCCTGCAAACACGCAAGACTAGCACTCCTGGAAAAAAGGATATGGTGGAGACATGGCTTAGCCACAGCCTAAGGGATGTTTCCAGAATGAAACTTCACTCTGCAGCGGAGTGTGTGCTGATATGAAACTTCCTGGCAGATTGAAATTGTGTGCCGGAACCGGAACTGGAACCTGGGACCTTTGCCTTCCGCGGGAAGCACACTACCGGCTGTGCTATCCCGACATGACTCACGATGCCGCCTCACAACTTTACTCCTGGAAGAAAAGGATTTGGTGGAGACATGGCTTAGCCACAGCCTAAGGGATGTTTCCAGAATGAAACTACACTCTGCAGCGGAGTGTGCGCTGATATGAAACTTCCTGGATGATTAAAATTGTGTGCCGGAACCGGAACCTGGTTCCTTTGCCTTTAGCGGGCAAGCAACTACGGACTGTGCTAATCCGACACGACTCACGATGCCGCCTCACAACTTTACTTCCGCGAGTACCTTGCCTCCTACTTTCCAAACTTCAATGAAGCTCTCCTGCAAACACGCAAGACTAGCACTCCTGGAAAAAAGGATATGGTGGAGACATGGCTTAGCCACAGCCTAAGGGATGTTTCCAGAATGAAACTTCACTCTGCAGCGGAGTGTGTAATGATATGACACTTCCTGCCAGATTAAAATAGTGTGCCGGAACCGGGATTCGAACCTGGGACCTTGGCCTTTCGCGGGCAAGCGCACTGCCGACTGTGCTATCCCCACACGACTGACGATGCCGCCTCACAACTTTAATTCCGCCAGTACCTCGCCTCCCACTTTCCTAACTTCACAGAAGCTCTCCTGCAAACACGCAAGACTAGCACTCCTGGAAGAAAGGATATGGTGGATACATGGCTTAGCCACAGCTTAAGGGATGTTTCCCGAATGAAACTTCACTCTGCAGCGGAGTGTGCGCTGATATGAAACTTCCTGGCAGATTAAAATTGTGTGCCGGAACCGGGATTCGAACCTGGGACCTTGGGCTTTCGCGGGCAAGTGCACTGCCGACTGTGCTATCCCGACACGACTCACGATGCCGCCTCACAACTTTACTTCCGTCAGTACCTCGCCTCCTACTTTCCAAATTTCACAGAAGCTCTCCTGCAAACACACAAGACTAGCACTCCTGGAGGAAAGGATATGGTGGAGACATGGCTTAGCCACAGCCTAAAGGATGTTTCCAGAATGAAACTTCACTCTGCAGCGGAGTGTGCGCTGATATGAAACTTCCTGGCAGATTAAAATTATGTGCCGGAACCGGGACTCGAACCTGGGACCTTGGCCTTTCGCGGGAAACACACTGCCGATTGTGCTATCCCGACACGACCCACGATGCCGCCTCACAACTTTATTTCCGCCAGTACCTCGCCTCCTACTTTCCAAACTTCACAGAAGCTCTCCTGCAAACTCACAAGACTAGCACTCCTGGAACAAAGTATATGGTGGAGACATGGCTTAGCCACAGCCTAAGGGATGTTTCCAGAATGAAACTTCACTCTGCAGCGGAGTGTGCGCTGATATGAAACTTCCTGGCAGATTAATATTGTGTGCCGGAACCGGGACTCGAATCTGGGACCTTGGGCTTTCGCGGGCAATCGGACTGCCGACTGTGCTATCCCGACACGACTCACGATGCCGCCTCACAACATTACTTCCACCAGTACCTCGCCTCCTACTTTCCAAACTTCACAGAAGCTCTCCTGCAAACACGACAGACTAGCACTCCTGGAAGAAAGGATATGGTGGAGACATGGCTTAGCCACAGCCTAAGGGATGTTTCCAGAATGAAACTTCACTCTGCAGCGGAGTGTGTGCTGATATGAAACTTACTGGCTGATTAATATTGTGTGCCGGAACCGGAACTCGAACCTTGGACCTTTGTCTTTCGCGGGAAGCACACTACCGACTGTGCCATCCCGACACGACTCACGATGCCGCCTCACAACTTCACTTCCGCCAGTACCTCGCCCCCTACTTTCCAAACTTCACAGAAGCTCTCCTGCAAACACACAAGACTAGCACTCCTGGAAGAAATGATATGGTGGAGACAAGGCGTAGCTAGAGCCTAAGGGATGTTTCCAGAATGAAACTCCACTCTGCATCGGAGTGTGCGCTGATATGAAACTTCCTGGCATATTAAAATTGTGTGCCGGAACCGGGACTCGAACCTGGGACCTTGGCCTTTCGCGGGCAAGCGCACTGCCGACTGTGCTATCCCGACACGACTCACAATGCCGCCTCACAACTTTACTTCCGCCAGTACCTCGCCTCCTACTTTCCAAACTTCACAGAAGCTCTCCTGCAAACACACAAGACTAGCACTCCTGGAAGAAAGGATATGGTGGAGACATGGCTTAGCCACAGCCTAAGGGATGTTTCCAGAATGAAACTTCACTCTGCAGCGGAGTGTGTGCTGATATGAAACTTACTGGCCGATTAATATTGTGTGCCGGGACCGGGACTCTAACCTGGGACCTTTGCCTTTCACGGGCAAGCGCACTACCGACTGTGTTATCCCGACACGATTCACGATGCCGTGTCTCTCAATTTTACTTCCGCCAGTACCTCCCCTCCTTCTTTCCAAATTTCAATGAAGCTCTCCTGGAAACACGCAAGACTAGCACTCCTGGAAGAAAGGATATGGTGGAGACATGGCTTAGCCACAGCCTAAGGGATGTTTCCAGAATGAAACTTCACTCTGCAGTGGAGTGTGCGCTGATATGAAACATCCTGGCAGATTAAAATTGTGTGCCGGAACTCGAACCTGGTACCTTTGCCTTTCGCGGGCAAGCAACTACCGACTGTGCTATCCCGACACGACTCACGATGCCGCCTCACAACTTTACTTCCGCCAGTACCTCGCCTCCTACTTTCCAAACTTCACAGAAGCTCTTCTGCAAAAAAAACGTTCAAATGTTTGTGAATCTATCGGACCAAACTGCGTGGTCATCAGTCCGTAGCATACAAACTACTTAAATCTAGGTAAACAAACCTAAGGACAACACACACACCCATGCCCCAGGGAGGACTCGAACCTCCACGGCGAGCAACCGCGCGATCCGCAGCGAGACGCTTTAGACCGCTCGGCTACTCCACCGCGGCTCTTCTGCAAACACGCAAGACTAACACTCCTGGAAGAAAGGATATGGTGGAGACATGGCTGAGCCACAACCTAAGGGATTTTCCAGCATGAAACTTCACTCTGCAGCGGAGTGTGTGCTGATATGAAACTTACCGGCAGATTAATATTGTGTCCTGGAACCGGGACTCGAACCTGGGACCTTGGCCTTTCGCGGGCAAGCTCACTGCCGACTGTGCTATCCCGACACGACTCACGATACCGCCTCACAACTTTACTACCGCCAGTACCTCGCCTCCTACTTTCCAAACTTCACAGAAGCTCTCCTGCAAACACACAAGACTAGCACTCCTGGAAGAAAGGATATGGTGGAGACATGGCTTAGCCACAGCGTAAGGGATGCTTCCAGAATGAAACTTCACTCTGCAGCGGAGTGTGCGCTGATATGAAACTTCCGGGCCGATTAATATTGTGTGCCGTGACCGGGACTCTATTCTGGGACTTTTGCCTTTCGCGGGCAAGCGCACTACCGATTGTGCTATCCCGACACGACTCACGATGCCGCCTCACAATTTTACTTCCGCCAGTACCTCGCCTCCTACTTTCCAAACTTCAATGAAGCTCTCCTGGAAACACGCAAGACTAGCACTCCTGGAAGAGAGGATATGGTGGAGACATGGCTTAGCCACAGCCTAAGGGATGTTTCCAGAATGAAACTTCACTCTGCAGCGGAGTGTGCGCTGATATGAAACATCCTGGCATATTAAAATTGTGTGCAGGAACCGGGACTCGAACCTGGGACCTTGGCCTTTCGCGGGCAAGCAACTACCGACTGTGCTATCCCGACACGACTCACGATGCCGCCTCACAACTTTACTTCCGCCAGTACCTCGCCTCCGACTCTCCTAACTTCACAGAAGCTCTCCTGCAAACACGCAAGACTAGCACTCCTGGAAGAAAGGATATGGTGGAGACATGGCTTAGCCACAGCCTAAGGGATGTTTCCAGAATGAAACTTCTTTCTGCAGCGGAGTGTGCGCTGATATGAAACTTCCTGGCATATTAAAATTGTGTGCCGGAACCGGGACTCGAACCTGGGACCTTGGCCTTTCGCGGGCAAGCGCACTTCCGACTGTGCTATCCCGACACGACTCACGATGCTGCCTCACAACTTTACTTCCGCCAGTACCTCGCCTCCTACTTTCCAAACTTCACAGAAGCTCTCCTGCAAACACACAAGACAAGCACTCCTGGAGGAAAGGATATGGTGGATACATGGCATAGCCACAGCCTAAAGGATGTTTCCAGAATGAAACTTCACTCTGCAGCGGAGTGTGTGCTGATATAAAACTTCCTGGCAGATTAAAATTGTGTGCCGGAAGCGGGACTCGAACCTGGGACCTTGGCCTTTCGCGGGCAAGCGCACTGCCGACTGTGCTATCCCGACACGACTCTCGATGCCGCCTCACAACATTACTTCCGCCAGTACCTCGCCTCCTACTTTCCAAATTTCACAGAAGCTCTCCTGCAAACACACAAGACTAGCACTCCTGGAAGAAAGGATATGGTGGAGACATGGCTTAGCCACAGCCTAAGGGATGTTTCCAGAATGAAACTTCACTCTGCAGTGGAGTGTGGGCTAATACGAAACTTCCTGGCAGATTAAAATTGTGTGCCGGAACCGGAACTCGAACCTGGGACCTTTGCCATTCGCGGGAAGCACACTACCGACTGTGCTATCCCGACATGACTCACGATGCCGCCTCACAACTTTACTCCTGGAAGAAAGGATATGGTGGAGACATGGCTTAGCCACAGCCTAAGGGATGTTTCCAGAATGAAACTTCACTCTGCAGCGGAGTGTGCGCTGATATGAAACTTCCTGGCAGATTAAAAATGTGTGCCGGAACCGGAACTCGAACCTGGGACCTATGCCTATCGCGGGATGCACACTACCGACTGTGCTATCCCGACATGATTCACGATGCCGCCTCACAACTTTACTTCCGCCAGTACCTCGCCTCCTACTTTCCGAACTTCACAGAAGCTCTTCTGCAAACACACAAGACTAGCACTCCTGGAAGAAAGGATATGGTGGGGACATGGCTTAACCACAGCCTAAGGGATGTTTCCAGAATGAAACATCACTCTGCAGCGGAGTGTGCGCTGATATGAAACTTCCTGGCAGATTAAAATTGTGTGCCGGAACCGGGACTCGAACCTGGGACCTTGGCCTTTTGCGGGCAAGTAACTACCGACTGTGCTATCCCGACACGACTCACGATGCCGCCTCACAACTTTACTTCCGCCAGTACCTCGCCTCCTACTTTCCAAACTTCAATGAAGCTCTCCTGCAAACACGCAAGACTAGCACTCCTGGAAGAAAGGATATGGTGGGGACATGGCTTAACCACAGCCTAAGGGATGTTTCCAGAATGAAACATCACTCTGCAGCGGAGTGTGCGCTGATATGAAACTTGCTGGCAGATTAAAATTGTGTGCCGGAACCGGGACTCAAACCTGGGACCTTGGCCTTTCGCGGGCAAGCGCACTGCCGACTGTGCTATCCCGACACGACTCACGATGCCGCCTCACAACTTTACTTCCATCAGTACCTCGCCTCCTACTTTCCAAACTTCACAGAAGCTCTCCTGCAAACACACAAGACTAGCACTCCTGAAAGAAAGGATATGGTGGGGACATGGCTTAGCCACAGCCTAAGGGATGTTTCCAGAATGAAACTTCACTCTGCATCGGAGTGTGCGCTGATATGAAACTTCCTGGCAGATTCAAATTGTGTGCCGGAACTTGGACTCGAACCTGGGACCTTGGCCTTTCGATGGCGAGCAACTACCGACTGTGCTATCCGGACACGACTCACGATGCCGCCTCACAACTTCACTTCCGCCAGTACCTCGCCTCCTACTTTCCAAACTTCACAGAAGCTCTCCTGCAAACACACAATACTAGCACTCCTGGAAGAAAGGATATGGTGGAGACATGGCTTAGCCACAGCCTAAGGGATGTTTCCAGAATGAAACTTCATTCTGCAGCGGAGTGTGCGCTGATATGAAACTTCCTGGCCGATTAATATTGTGTGCCGGGACCGGGACTCTAACCTGGGACCTTTGCCTTTCGCGGGCAAGCGCACTACCGACTGTGCTATCCCGACACGACTCACGATGCCGCCTCACAATTTTACTTCCGCCAGTACCTCGCCTCCTACTTTCCAAATTTCAATGAAGCTCTCCTGGAAACACGTAAGTTTAGCACTCCTGGAAGAAAGGATATGGTGGAGACATGGCTTAGCCACAGCCTAAGGGATGTTTCCAGAATGAAACTTCACTCTGCAGCGGAGTGTGCACTGATATGAAACTTCCTGGCAGATTAAAATTGTGTGCTGGAACTCGAACCTGGAACCTTTGCCTTTCGCGGGCAAGCAACTACCGACTGTGCTATCCCGACACGACTCACGATGCCGCCTCTCAACTTTACTTCCGCCAGTACCGCGCCTCCTACTGTCCTAACTTCACAGAAGCTCTCCTGCAAACACGCAAGACTAGCACTCCTGGAAGAAAGGATATGGTGGAGACATGGCTTAGCCACAGCCTAAGGGATGTTTCCAGAATGAAACTTCTTTCTGCAGCGGAGTGTGCGCTGATATGAAACTTCCTGGCATATTAAAATTGTGTGCCGGAACCGGGACTCGAACCTGGGACCTTGGCCTTTCGCGGGCAAGCGCACTTCCGACTGTGCTATCCCGACACGACTCACGATGCCGCCTCACAACTTTACTTCCGCCAGTACCTCGCCTCCTACTTTCCAAACTTCACAGAAGCTCTCCTGCAAACACACAAGACTAGCACTCCTGGAGGAAAGGATATGGTGGAGACATGGCATAGCCACAGCCTAAAGGATGTTTCCAGAATGAAACTTCACTCTGCAGCGGAGTGTGTGCTGATAAGACACTTCCTGGCAGATTAAAATTGTGTGCCGGAACCGGGACTCGAACCTGCGACCTTGGCCTTTCGCGGGCAAGCGCACTGCCGACTGTGCTATCCCGACACGACTCTCGATGCCTCCTCACAACATTACTTCCGCCAGTACCTCGCCTCCTACTTTCCAAACTTCACAGTAGCTCTCCTGCAAACACACAAGACTAGCACTCCTGGAAGAAAGGATATGGTGGAGACATGGCTTAGCCACAGCTTAAGGGATGTTTCCAGAATGAAACTTTACTCTGCTGCGGTGTGTGCGCTGATATGAAACTTCCTGACAGATTAATATTGTGTGCCAGGACCAGGACTCAAACCTATGACCTTTGCCTTTTGCGGGCAAGCGCACTACCGACTGTGCTATCCCGACAAGACTCACGATACCCCCTCACAACTTTACTTCCGCCAGTACCTCGCCTCCTACTTTCCAAAGTTCAATGAAGCTCTCCTGCAAACACGCAAGACTAGCACTCCTGGAAAAAAGGATATGGTGGAGACATGGCTTAGCCACAGCCTAAGGGATTTTTCCAGAATGAAACTTCACTCTGCAGCGGAGTGGGTGCTGATATGAAACTTCCTGGCAGATTAAAATTGTGTGGCGGAACCGGAACTCGAACCTGTGACCTTTGCCTTTCGCGGGAAGCACACTACCGACTGTGCTATCCCGACATGACTCACGATGCCGCCTCACAACTTTTTTCCTGGAAGAAAGGATATGGTGGAGACATGGCTTAGCCACAGCCTAAGGGATGTTTCCAGAATGAAACTTCACTCTGCAGCGGAGTGTGCGCTGATATGAAACTTCCTGGCAGATTAAAAATGTGTGCCGGAACGGGAACTCGAACCTGGGACCTTTGCCTTTCGCGGGATGCACACTACCGACTTTGCTATCCCGACACGATTCACGATGCCGCCTCACAACTTTACTTCCGCCAGTACCTCGCCTCCTACTTTCCAAACTTCACAGAAGCTCTCCTGCAAACACACAAGACTAGCACTCCTGGAAGAAAGGATATGGTGTGGACATGGCTTATCCACAGCCTAAGGGATGTTTCCAGAATGAAACTTCACTCTGCAGTGGAGTGTGCGCTGATATGAAACTTCCTGGCAGATTAAAATTGTGTTCCAGAACCGGGACTCGAACCTGGGATCTTGGCCTTTCGCGGGCAAGCAACTACCGACTGTGCTATCCCGACACGACTCACGATGCCGCCTCACAACTTTACTTCCGCCAGTACCTCGCCTCCTACTTTCTAAACTTCAATGAAGCTCTCCTGCAAACACGCAAGACTAGCACTCCTGGAAAAAAGGATATGGTGGAGCCATGGCTTAGCTACAGCCTAAGGGATGTTTCCAGAATGAAACTTCACTCTGCAGCGGAGTGTGTGCTGATATGAAACTTCCTGGCAGATTAAAATTGTGTGCCGGAACCGGGACTCAAACCTTGGACCTTGGCCTTTCGCGGGCAAGCGCACTGCCGACTATTCTATCCCGACACGACTCACGATGCCGCCTCACCACTTTACTTACGCCAGTACCTTGCCTCCTACTTTCCAGACTTCACAGAAGCTCTCCTGCAAACACACAAGACTAGCACTCCTGGAAGAAAGGATATGGTGGAGACATGGCTTAGCCACAGCCTAAGGGATGTGTCCAGAATGAAACTTCTTTCTGCAGCTGAGTGTGCGCTGATGTGAAACTTCCTGGCATATTAAAATTGTGTGCCGGAACCGGGACTCGAACCCGGGACCTTGGCCTTTCGCGGGCAAGCGCACTTCCGACTGTGCTATCCCGACACGACTCACGATGCCGCCTCACAACTTTACTTCCGCCAGTACCTCGCCTCCTACTTTCCAAACTTCACAGAAGCTCTCCTCAAACACACAAGACAAGCACTCCTGGAGGAAAGGATATGGTGGAGACATGGCATAGCCACAGCCTAAAGGATGTTTCCAGAATGAAACTTCACTCTGCAGCGGAGTGTGTGCTGATATGAAACTACCTGGCAGATTAAAATTGTGTGCCGGAACCGGGACTCGAACCTGGGACCTTGGCCTTTCGCGGGCAAGCGCACTACCGACTGTGCTATCCCGACACGACTCACGATGCCGCCTCACAACATTACTTCCGCCAGTACCTCGCCTCCTACTTTCCAAACTTCACAGAAGCTCTCCTGCAAACACGCAAGACTAGCACTCCTGGAAAAAAGGATATGGTGGAGACATGGCTTAGCCACAGCCTAAGGGATGTTTCCAGAATGAAACTTCACTCTGCAGCGGAGTGTGCGCCAATACGAAACTTCCTGGCAGATTAAAATTGTGTGCCGGAACCGGAACTCGAACCTGGGACCTTTGCCTTTCGCGTGATGCACACTACCAACTGTGCTATCCCGACACGATTCACGATGCCGCCTCACAACATTACTTCCGCCAGTACCTCGCCTCCTACTTTCCAAACTTCACAGAAGCTCTCCTGCAAACACAAAAGACTAGCACTCCTGGAAGAAAGGATATGGTGGGGACATGGCTTAACCATAGCCTAAGGGATGTTTCCAGAATGAAACTTCACTCTGCAGCGGAGTGTGCGCTGATATGAAACTTCCTGGCAGATTAAAATTGGGTGCCGGAACCGGGACTCGAACCAGGGACCTATGCCTTTCGCGGGCAAGCAATTACCGACTGTGCTATCCCGACACGACTCACGATGCCGCCTCACAACTTTACTTCCGCCAGTACCTCGCCTCCTACTTTCCAAACTTCAATGAAGCTCTCCTGCAAACACGCAAGACTAGCACTCCTGGAAAAAAGGATATGGTGGAGACATGGCTTAGCCACAGCCTAAGGGATGTTTCCAGAATGAAACTTCACTCTGCAGCGGAGTGTGTGCTGATATTAAACTTCCTGGCAGATTAAAATTGTGTGCCGGAACCGGGACTCAAACCTCGGACCTTGGCCTTTCGCGGGCAAGCGCACTGCCGACTGTGCTATCCCGACACGATTCACGATGCCGCCTCACAACTTTACTTCCGCCAGTACCTCGCCTTCTACTTTCCAAACTTCACAGAAGCTCTCCTGCAAACACAGAAGACTAGCACTCCTGGAAGAAAGGATATGGTGTGGACATGGCTTATCCACAGCCTAAGGGATGTTTCCAGAATGAAACTTCACTCTGCAGTGGAGTGTGCGCTGATATGAAACTTCCTGGCAGATTTAAATAGTGTTCCAGAACCGGGACTCGAACCTGGGATCTTGGCCTTTCGCGGGCAAGCAACCACCGACTGTGCTATCCCGACACGACTCACGATGCCGCCTCACAACTTTACTTCCGCCAGTACCTCGCCTCCTACTTTCTAAACTTCAATGAAGCTCTCCTGCAAACACGCAAGACTAGCACTCCTGGAAAAAAGGATATGGTGGAGCCATGGCTTAGCTACAGCCTAAGGGATGTTTCCAGAATGAAACTTCACTCTGCAGCGGAGTGTGTGCTGATATGAAACTTCCTGGCAGATTAAAATTGTGTGCCGGAACCGGGACTCAAACCTTGGACCTTGGCCTTTCGCGGGCAAGCGCACTGCCGACTATTCTATCCCGACACGACTCACGATGCCGCCTCACCACTTTACTTACGCCAGTACCTTGCCTCCTACTTTCCAAACTTCACAGAAGCTCTCCTGCAAACACACAAGACTAGCACTCCTGGAAGAAAGGATATGGTGGAGACATGGCTTAGCCACAGCCTAAGGGATGTGTCCAGAATGAAACTTCTTTCTGCAGCTGAGTGTGCGCTGATGTGAAACTTCCTGGCATATTAAAATTGTGTGCCGGAACCGGGACTCGAACCCGGGACCTTGGCCTTTCGCGGGCAAGCGCACTTCCGACTGTGCTATCCCGACACGACTCACGATGCCGCCTCACAACTTTACTTCCGCCAGTACCTCGCCTCCTACTTTCCAAACTTCACAGAAGCTCTCCTCAAACACACAAGACAAGCACTCCTGGAGGAAAGGATATGGTGGAGACATGGCTTAGCCACAGCCTAAAGGATGTTTCCAGAATGAAACTTCACTCTGCAGCGGAGTGTGTGCTGATATGAAACTACCTGGCAGATTAAAATTGTGTGCCGGAACCGGGACTCGAACCTGGGACCTTGGCCTTTCGCGGGCAAGCGCACTACCGACTGTGCTATCCCGACACGACTCTCGATGCCGCCTCACAACATTACTTCCGCCAGTACCTCGCCTCCTACTTTCCAAACTTCACAGAAGCTCTCCTGCAAACACGCAAGACTAGCACTCCTGGAAAAAAGGATATGGTGGAGACATGGCTTAGCCACAGCCTAAGGGATGTTTCCAGAATGAAACTTCACTCTGCAGCGGAGTGTGCGCCAATACGAAACTTCCTGGCAGATTAAAATTGTGTGCCGGAACCGGAACTCGAACCTGGGACCTTTGCCTTTCGCGGGATGCACACTACCAACTGTGCTATCCCGACACGATTCACGATGCCGCCTCACAACATTACTTCCGCCAGTACCTCGCCTCCTACTTTCCAAACTTCACAGAAGCTCTCCTGCAAACACACAAGACTAGCACTCCTGGAAGAAAGGATATGGTTGGGACATGGCTTAACCATAGCCTAAGGGATGTTTCCAGAATGAAACTTCACTCTGCAGCGGAGTGTGCGCTGATATGAAACTTCCTGGCAGATTAAAATTGGGTGCCGGAACCGGGACTCGAACCAGGGACCTATGCCTTTCGCGGGCAAGCAATTACCGACTGTGCTATCCCGACACGACTCACGATGCCGCCTCACAACTTTACTTCCGCCAGTACCTCGCCTCCTACTTTCCAAACTTCAATGAAGCTCTCCTGCAAACACGCAAGACTAGCACTCCTGGAAAAAAGGATATGGTGGAGACATGGCTTAGCCACAGCCTAAGGGATGTTTCCAGAATGAAACTTCACTCTGCAGCGGAGTGTGTGCTGATATTAAACTTCCTGGCAGATTAAAATTGTGTGCCGGAACCGGGACTCAAACCTCGGACCTTGGCCTTTCGCGGGCAAGCGCACTGCCGACTGTGCTATCCCGACACGACTCACGATGCCGCCTCACAACTTTACTTCCAGCAGTACCTCGCCTCCTACTTTCCAAACTTCAAAGAAGCTCTCGTGCAAACACACAAGTCTAGCACTCCTGGAAGAAAGGATATGGTGGGGACATGGCTTAGCCACAGCCTAAGGGATGTTTCCAGAATGAAACCTCACTCTGCATCGGAGTGTGCGCTGATATGAAACTTCCTGGAAGATTAAAATTGTGTGCCGGAACTGGGACTTTAACCTGGGACCTTGGCCTTTCGATAGCAAGCAACTACCGACTGTGCTATCCGGACACGACTCACGATGCTGCCTCACAACTTTACTTCCGCCAGTACCTCGCCTCCTACTTTCCAAACTTCAATGAAGCTCTCCTGCAAACACGCAAGACTAGCACTCCTGGAATAAAGGATATGGTGGAGACATTGCTTAGCCATAGCCTAAGGGATGTTTCCAGAATGAAACTTCACTCTGCAGCGGAGTGTGTGCTGATATGAAACTTACTGGCAGATTAATATTGTGTGCTGGAACCGGGACTCAAACCTGGGACCTTGGCCTTTCGCGGGCAAGCGCACTGCCGACTGTGCTATCCCGACACGACTCACGATCCCGCCTCACAACTTTACTTCCGCCAGTACCTCGCCTCCTACTTTCCAAACTTCACAGAAGCTCTTCTGAAAAAAAATGTTCAAATGTTTGTGAATCTATCGGACCAAACTGCGTGGTCATCAGTCCGTAGCATACAAACTACTTAAATCAAGGTAAACAAACCTAAGGACAACACACACACCCATGCCCCAGGGAGGACTCGAACCTCCACGGCGAGCAACCGCGCGATCCGCAGCGAGACGCTTTAGACCGCTTGGCTACTCCACCGCGGCTCTTCTGCAAACACGCAAGACTAACACTCCTGGAAGAAAGGATATGGTGGAGACATGGCTGAGCCACAACCTAAGGGATTTTCCAGCATGAAACTTCACTCTGCAGCGGAGTGTGTGCTGATATGAAACTTACCGGCAGATTAATATTGTGTCCTGGAACCGGGACTCGAACCTGGGACCTTGGCCTTTCGCGGGCAAGCGCACTGCCGACTGTGCTATCCCGACACGACTCACGATACCGCCTCACAACTTTACTACCGCCAGTACCTCGCCTCCTACTTTCCAAACTTCACAGAAGCTCTCCTGCAAACACACAAGACTAGCACTCCTGGAAGAAAGGATATGGTGGAGACATGGCTTAGCCACAGCCTAAGGGATGTTTCCAGAAAGAAACTTCACTCTGCAGTGGAGTGTGGGCTAATACGAAACTTCCTGGCAGATTAAAATTGTGTGCCGGAACCGGAACTCGAACCTGGGACCTTTGCCATTCGCGGGAAGCACACTACCGACTGTGCTATCCCGACATGACTCACGATGCCGCCTCACAACTTTACTCCTGGAAGAAAGGATATGGTGGAGACATGGCTTAGCCACAGCCTAAGGGATGTTTCCAGAATGAAACTTCACTCTGCAGCGGAGTGTGCGCTGATATGAAACTTCCTGGCAGATTAAAAATGTGTGCTGGAACCGGAACTCGAACCTGGGACCTATGCCATTCGCGGGATGCACACTACCGACTGTGCTATCCCAACACGATTCACGATGCCCCCTCACAACTTTACTTCCGCCAGTACCTCGCCTCCTACTTTCCGAACTTCACAGAAGCTCTTCTGCAAACACACAAGACTAGCACTCCTGGAAGAAAGGATATGGTGGGGACATGGCTTAACCACAGCCTAAGGGATAGTTTCCAGAATGAAACATCACTCTGCAGCGGAGTGTGCGCTGATATGAAACTTCCTGGCAGATTAAAATTGTGTGCCGGAACCGGGACTCGAACCTGGGACCTTGGCCTTTTGCGGGCAAGCAACTACCGACTGTGCTATCCCGACACGACTCACGATGCCGCCTCACAACTTTACTTCCGCCAGTACCTCGCCTCCTACTTTCCAAACTTCAATGAAGCTCTCCTGCAAACACGCAAGATTAGCACTCCTGGAAGAAAGGATATGGTGGTGACATGGCTTAACCACAGCCTAAGGGATGTTTCCAGAATGAAACATCACTCTGCAGCGGAGTGTGCGCTGATATGAAACTTCCTGGCAGATTAAAATTGTGTGCCGGAACCGGGACTCAAACCTGGGACCTTGGCCTTTCGCGGGCAAGCGCACTGCCGACTGTGCTATCCCGACACGACTCACGATGCCGCCTCACAACTTTACTTCCATCAGTACCTCGCCTCCTACTTTCCAAACTTCACAGAAGCTCTCCTGCAAACACACAAGACTAGCACTCCTGGAAGAAAGGATATGGTGGGGACATGGCTTAGCCACAACCTAAGGGATGTTTCCAGAATGAAACTTCACTCTGCATCGGAGTGTGCGCTGATATGAAACTTCCTGGCAGATTCAAATTGTGTGCCGGAACTTGGACTCGAACCAGGGACCTTGGCCTTTCGATGGCAAGCAACTACCGACTGTGCTATCCGGACACGACTCACGATGCCGCCTCACAACTTTACTTCCGCCAGTACCTCGCCTCCTACTTTCCAAACTTCACAGAAGCTCTCCTGCAAACACACAATACTAGCACTCCTGGAAGAAAGGATATGGTGGAGACATGGCTTAGCCACAGCCTAAGGGATGTTTCCAGAATGAAACTTCATTCTGCAGCGGAGTGTGCGCTGATATGAAACTTCCTGGCCGATTAATATTGTGTGCCGGGACCGGGACTCTAACCTGGGACCTTTGACTTTCGCGGGCAAGCGCACTACCGACTGTGCTATCCCGACACGACTCACGATGCCGCCTCACAATTTTACTTCCGCCAGTACCTCGCCTCCTACTTTCCAAATTTCAATGAAGCTCTCCTGGAAACACGTAAGTTTAGCACTCCTGGAAGAAAGGATATGGTGGAGACATGGCTTAGCCACAGCCTAAGGGATGTTTCCAGAATGAAACTTCACTCTGCAGCGGAGTGTGCACTGATATGAAACTTCCTGGCAGATTAAAATTGTGTGCCGGAACCGGAACGAGAACCTGGGACCTTTGCCTTTCGCGGGCAAGCAACTACCGACTGTGCTATCCCGACACGACTCACGATGCCGCCTCTCAACTTTACTTCCGCCAGTACCTCGCCTCCTACTGTCCTAACTTCACAGAAGCTCTCCTGCAAACACGCAAGACTAGCACTCCTGGAAAAAAGGATATGGTGGAGACATGGCTTAGCCACAGCCTAAGGGATTTTTCCAGAATGAAACTTCACTCTGCAGCGGAGTGGGTGCTGATATGAAACTTCCTGGCAGATTAAAATTGTGTGGCGGAACCGGAACTCGAACCTGTGACCTTTGCCTTTCGTGGGAAGCACACTACCGACTGTGCTATCCCGACATGACTCACGATGCCGCCTCACAACTTTTTTCCTGGAAGAAAGGATATGGTGGAGACATGGCTTAGCCACAGCCTAAGGGATGTTTCCAGAATAAAACTTCACTCTGCAGCGTAGTGTGCGCTGATATGAAACTTCCTGGCAGATTAAAAATGTGTGCCGGAACGGGAACTCGAACCTGGGACCTTTGCCTTTCGCGGGATGCACACTACCGACTGTGCTATCCCGACACGATTCACGATGCCGCCTCACAACTTTACTTCCGCCAGTACCTCGCCTTCTACTTTCCAAACTTCACAGAAGCTCTCCTGCAAACACACAAGACTAGCACTCCTGGAAGAAAGGATATGGTGTGGACATGGCTTATCCACAGCCTAAGGGATGTTTCCAGAATGAAACTTCACTCTGCAGTGGAGTGTGCGCTGATATGAAACTTCCTGGCAGATTAAAATTGTGTTCCAGAATCGGGACTCGAACCTGGGATCTTGGCCTTTCGCGGGCAAGCAACTACCGACTGTGCTATCCCGACACGACTCACGATGCCGCCTCACAACTTTACTTCCGCCAGTACCTCGCCTCCTACTTTCTAAACTTCAATGAAGCTCTCCTGCAAACACGCAAGACTAGCACTCCTGGAAAAAAGGATATGGTGGAGCCATGGCTTAGCTACAGCCTAAGGGATGTTTCCAGAATGAAACTTCACTCTGCAGCGGAGTGTGTGCTGATATGAAACTTCCTGGCAGATTAAAATTGTGTGCCGGAACCGGGACTCAAACCTTGGACCTTGGCCTTTCGCGGGCAAGCGCACTGCCGACTATTCTATCCCGACACGACTCACGATGCCGCCTCACAACTTTACTTACGCCAGTACCTTGCCTCCTACTTTCCAAACTTCACAGAAGCTCTCCTGCAAACACACAAGACTAGCACTCCTGGAAGAAAGGATATGGTGGAGATATGGCTTAGCCACAGCCTAAGGGATGTTTCCAGAATGAAACTTCACTCTGCAGCGGAGTGTGCGCTGATATGAAACTTCCTGGCAGATTAAAAATGTGTGCCTGAACCGGAACTCGAACCTGGGACCTTTGCCTTTCGCGGGATGCACACTACCAACTGTGCTATCCCGACACGATTCACGATGCCGCCTCACAACATTACTTCCGCCAGTACCTCGCCTCCTACTTTCCAAACTTCACAGAAGCTCTCCTGCAAACACACAAGACTAGCACTCCTGGAAGAAAGGATATGGTGGGGACATGGCTTAACCATAGCCTAAGGGATGTTTCCAGAATGAAACTTCACTCTGCAGCGGAGTGTGCGCTGATATGGAACTTCCTGGCAGATTAAAATTGGGTGCCGGAACCGGGACTCGAACCAGGGACCTATGCCTTTCGCGGGCAAGCAACTACCGACTGTGCTATCCCGACACGACTCACGATGCCGCCTCACAACTTTACTTCCGCCAGTACCTCGCCTCCTACTTTCCAAACTTCAATGAAGCTCTCCTGCAAACACGCAAGACTAGCACTCCTGGAAAAAAGGATATGGTGGAGACATGGCTTAGCCACAGCCTAAGGGATGTTTCCAGAATGAAACTTCACTCTGCAGCGGAGTGTGTGCTGATATTAAACTTCCTGGCAGATTAAAATTGTGTGCCGGAACCGGGACTCAAACCTCGGACCTTGGCCTTTCGCGGGCAAGCGCACTGCCGACTGTGCTATCCCGACACGACTCACGATGCCGCCTCACAACTTTACTTCCAGCAGTACCTCGCCTCCTACTTTCCAAACTTCAAAGAAGCTCTCCTGCAAACACACAAGTCTAGCACTCCTGGAAGAAAGGATATGGTGGGGACATGGCTTAGCCACAGCCTAAGAGATGTTTCCAGAATGAAACCTCACTCTGCATCGGAGTGTGCGCTGATATGAAACTTCCTGGAAGATTAAAATTGTGTACCGGAACTGGGACTTTAACCTAGGACCTTGGCCTTTCGATAGCAAGCAACTACCGACTGTGCTATCCGGACACGACTCACGATGCCGCCTCACAACTTTACTTCCGCCAGTACCTCGCCTCCTACTTTCCAAACTTCAATGAAGCTCTCCTGCAAACACGCAAGACTAGCACTCCTGGAAAAAAGGATATGGTGGAGACATTGCTTAGCCATAGCCTAAGGGATGTTTCCAGAATGAAACTTCACTCTGCAGCGGAGTGTGTGCTGATATGAAACTTACTGGCAGATTAATATTGTGTGCTGGAACCGGGACTCAAACCTGGGACCTTGGCCTTTCGCGGGCAAGCGCACTGCCGACTGTGCTATCCCGACACGACTCACGATCCCGCCTCACAACTTTACTTCCGCCAGTACCTCGCCTCCTACTTTCCAAACTTCACAGAAGCTCTCCTGCAAACACACAAGACTAGCACTCCTGGAAGAAACGATATGGTGGAGACATGGCTTAGCCACAGCCTAAGGGATGTTTCCAGAATGAAACTTCACTCTGCAGCGGAGTGTGCGCTGATATGAAACTTCCTGGCCGATTAATATTGTGTGCCGGGACCGGGACTCTAACCTGGGACCTTTGCCTTTAGCGGGCAAGCGCACTACCGACTGTGCTATCCCGACACGACTCACGATGCCGCCTCACAATTTTACTTCCGCCAGTACCTCGCCTCCTACTTTCCAAATTTCAATGAAGCTCTCCTGGAAACACGCAAGTTTAGCACTCCTGGAAGAAAGGATATGGTGGAGACTTGGCTTAGCCACAGCCTAAGGGATGTTTCCAGAATGAAACTTAACTCTGCAGCGGAGTGTGCACTGATATGAAACTTCCTGGCAGATTAAAATTGTGTGCTGGAACTCGAACCTGGAACCTTTGCCTTTCGCGGGCAAGCAACTACCGACTGTGCTGTCCCGACACGACTCACGATGCCGCCTCTCAACTTTACTTCCGCCAGTACCTCGCCTCCTACTGTCCTAACTTCACAGAAGCTCTCCTGCAAACACGCAAGACTAGAACTCCTGGAAGTAAGGATATGGTGGAGACATGGCTTAGCCACAGCCTAAGGGATGTTTCCAGAATGAAACTTCACACTGCACCGGAGTGTGTGCTGATATGAAACTTACTGGCAGATTAATATTGTGTGCCGGAACCGGAACTCGAACCTTGGACCTTTGCCTTTCGCGGGAAGCACACTACCGACTGTGCTATCCCGACACGACTCACGATGCCGCCTCACAACTTTACTTCCGCCAGTACCTCGCCTCCTACTACCCAAACTTCACAGAAGCTCTCCTGCAAAAAAAAAAAAAAAAAAAAAAAAAAAAAAAAAAATGTTCAAATGTTTGTGAATCTATCGGACCAAACTGCGTGGTCATCAGTCCGTAGCTTACAAACTACTTAATCCTAGGTAAACTAACCTAAGGACAACTCACACACGCATGCCCCAGGGAGGACTCGAACCTCCACGGCGAGCAACCGCGCGATCCGCAGCGAGACGCTTTAGACCGCTCGGCTACTCCACCATGGCTCTTCTGCAAACACGCAAGACTAGCACTCCCGGAAGAAAGGATATGGTGGAGACTTGGCTTAGCCACAGCCTAAGGGATGTTTCCAGAATGAAACTTAACTCTGCAGCGGAGTGTGCACTGATATGAAACTTCCTGGCAGGTTAAAATTGTGTGCTGGAACTCGAACCTGGAACCTTTGCCTTTCGCGGGCAAGCACACTACCGACTGTGCTATTCTGACACGACTCACGATGCCGCCTCTCAACTTTACTTCCGCCAGTACCTCGCCTCCTACTGTCCTAACTTCACAGAAGCTCTCCTGCAAACACGCAAGACTAGCACTCCTGGAAGAAAGGATATGGTGGAGACATGGCTTAGCCACAGCCTAAGGGATGTTTCCAGAATGAAACTTCTTTCTGCAGCGGAGTGTGCGCTGATATGAAACTTCCTGGCATATTAAAATTGTGTGCCGGAACCGGGACTCGAACCTGGAACCTTTGCCTTTTGCGGGCAAGCGCACTGCCGACTGTGCTATCCCGACAAGACTCACGATGCCCCCTCACAACTTTACTTCCACCAGTACCTCGCCTCCTACTTTCCAAAGTTCAATGAAGCTCTCCTGCAAACACGCAAGACTAGCACTCCTGGAAAAAAGGATATGGTGGAGACATGGCTTAGCCACAGCCTAAGGGATTTTTCCAGAATGAAACTTCACTCTGCAGCGGAGTGTGTGCTGATATGAAACTTCCTGTCAGATTAAAATTGTGTGCCGGAACCGGAACTCGAACCTGGGACCTTTGCCTTTCGCGGGAAGCACACTACCGACTGTGCTATCCCGACATGACTCACGATGCCGCCTCACAACTTTACTCCTGGAAGAAAGGATATGGTGTAGACATGGCTTAGCCACAGCCTAAGGGATGTTTCCAGAATGAAACTTCACTCTGCAGCGGGGTGTGCGCTGATATGAAACTTCCTGGCAGATTAAAAATGTGTGCCGGAACCGGAACTCGAACCTGGGACCTTTGCCTTTCGCGGGATGCACACTACCGACTGTGCTATCCCGACACGATTCACGATGCCGCCTCACAACTTTACTTCCACCAGTACCTCGCCTCCTACTTTCCAAACTTCACAGAAGCTCTCCTGCAAACACACAAGACTAGCACTCCTGGAAGAAAGGATATGGTGGGGACATGGCTTAGCCACAGCCTAAGGGATGTTTCCAGAATGAAACTTCACTCTGCAGCGGAGTGTGCGCTGATATGAAACTTCCTGGCAGATTAAAATTGTGTTCCGGAACCGGGACTCGAACCTGGGACCTTGGCCTGTCGCGGGCAAGCAACTACCGACTGTGCTATCCCGACACGACTCACGATGCCGCCTCACAACTTTACTTCCGCCAGTACCTCGCCTCCTACTTTCCAAACTTCAATGAAGCTCTCCTGCAAACACGCAAGACTAGCACTCCTGGAAAAAAGGATATGGTGGAGACATGGCTTAGCCACAGCCTAAGGGATGTTTACAGAATGAAACTTCACTCTGCAGCGGAGTGTGTGCTGATATGAAACTTCCTGGCAGATTAAAATTGTGTGCCGGAACCGGGACTCAAACCTTGGACCTTGGCCTTTCGCGGGCAAGCGCACTGCCGACTATGCTATCCCGACACGACTCGCGATGCCGCCTCACAACTTTACTTACGCCAGTACCTTGCCTCCTACTTTCCAATCTTCACAGCAGCTCTCCTGCACACACAAAAGACTAGTACTCCTGGAAGAAAGGATATGGTGGAGACATGGCTTAGCCACAGCCTAAGGGATGTTTCCAGAATGAAACTTCACTCTGCAGCGGAGTGTGCGCTGATATGAAACTTCCTGGCCGATTAATATTGTGTGCCGGGACCGGTACTCTAACCTGGGACCTTTGCCTTTCGCGGGCAAGCGCACTACCGACTGTGCTATCCCGACACGACTCACGATGCCGCCTCACAAGTTTATTTCCGCCAGTACCTCGCCTCCTACTTTCCAAACTTCAATGAAGCTCTCCTGGAAACACGCAAGACTAGCACTCCTGGAAGAAAGGATATGGTGGAGAAATGGCTTAGCCACAGCCTAAGGGATGTTTACAGAATGAAACTTCACTCTGCAGCGGAGTGTGCGCTGATATGAAACTTCCTGGCAGATTAAAATTATGTGCCGGAACCGGGACTCGAACCTGGGACCTTGGCCTTTCGCGGGAAGCGCACTGCCGACTGTGCTATCCCGACACGACTCACGATGCTTCCTCACAACTTTACTTCCACCAGTACCTCGATTCCTACTTTCCAAACTTCACAGAAGCTCTCCTGCAAACTCACAAGACTAGCACTCCTGGAAGAAAGGATATGGTGGAGACATGGCTTAGCCACAGCCTAAGGGATGTTTCCAGAATGAAACTTCACTCTGCAGCGGAGTGTGCGCTAATATGAAACTTCCAGGCAGATTAAAATTGTGTGCCGTAACCGGGACTCGAACCTGGGACCTTAGCCTTTCGCGGGCAAGCGCACTGCCGACTGTGCTATCCCGACACGACTCACGATGCTTCCTCACAACATTACTTCCACCAGTACCTCGCCTCCTACTTTCCAAACTTCACAGAAGCTCTCCTGCAAACACGCAAGACTAGCACTCCTGGAAGAAAGGATATGGTGGAGACCTGGCTTAGCCACAGCCTAAGGGATGTTTCCAGAATGAAACTTCACTCTGCAGCGGAGTGTGTGCTGATATGAAACTTACTGGCTGATTAATATTGTGTGCCGGAACCGGAACTCGAACCTTGGACCTTTGCCTTTCACGGGAAGCACACTACCGACTGTGCTATCTCGACACGACTCACGATGCCGCCTCACAACTTTACTTCCGCCAGTACCTCGCCTCCTACTGTCCTAACTTCACAGAAGCTCTCCTGCAAACACGCAAGACTAGAACTCCTGGAAGTAAGGATATGGTAGAGACATGGCTTAGCCACAGCCTAAGGGATGTTTCCAGAATGAAACTTCACACTGCACCGGAGTATGTGCTGATATGAAACTTACTGGCAGATTAATATTGTGTGCCGGAACCGGAACTCGAACCTTGGACCTTTGCCTTTCGCGGGAAGCACACTACCGACTGTGCTATCCCGACACGACTCACGATGCCGCCTCACAACTTTACTTCCGCCAGTACCTCGCCTCCTACTTTCCAAACTTCACAGAAGCTCTCCTCCAAACACACAAGACTAGCACTCCTGGAAGAAAGGATATGATGGAGACTTGGCTTAGCCACATCCTAAGGGATGTTTCCAGAATGAAACTTCACTCTGCAGCGGAGTGTGCGCTGATATGAAACTTCCTGGCAGATTAAAATTGTGTGCCGGAACTCGAACCTGGGACCTTTGCCTTTCGCGGGCAAGCAACTACCGACTGTGCTATCCCGACACGACTCACGATGCCGCCTCACAACTTTACTTCCGCCAGTACCTCGCCTCCTACTACCCAAACTTCACAGAAGCTCTTCTGTAAAAAAAAAAAAAAAAAAAAAATGTTCAAATGTTTGTGAATCTATCGGACCAAACTGCGTGGTCATCAGTCCGTAGCTTACAAACTACTTAATCCTAGGTAAACTAACCTAAGGACAACACACACACCCAATGCCCCAGGGAGGACTCGAACCTCCTCGGCGAGCAACCGCGCGATCCGCAGCGAGACGCTTTAGACCGCTCGGCTACTCCACCGCGGCTCTTCTGCAAACACGCAAGACTAGCACTCCTGGAAGAAAGGATATGGTGGAGACATGGCTGAGCCACAGCCTAAGGGATGTTTCCAGAATGAAACTTCACTCTGCAGCGGAGTGTGTGCTGATATGAAACTTACTGGCAGATTAATATTGTGTGCCGGAACCGGGACTCGAACCTGGGACCTTTGCCTTTTGCGGGCAAGCGCACTACCGACTGTGCTATCCCGACACGACTCACGATGCCGCCTCACAACTTTACTTCCGCCAGTACCTCGCCTCCTACTTTCCAAACTTCATAGAAGCTCTCCTGCAAACACGCAAGACTAGCACTCCTGGAAGAAAGGATATGGTGGAGACATGGCTTAGCCACAGCCTAAGGGATGTTTCCAGAATGAAACTTCACTCTGCAGCGGTGTGTGCGCCGTTATGAAACTTCCTGGCAGATTAAAATTGTGTGCCGGAACCGGGACTCGAACCTGGGACCTTGGCCTTTTGCGGGCAAGCGCACTGCCGACTGTGCTATCCCGACACGACTCATGATGCCGCCTCACAACATTACTTCCGCCAGTACCTCGCCTCCTACTTTCCAAACTTCACAGAAGCTCTCCTGCAAAGACGCAAGACTAGCACTCCTGGAAGAAAGGATATGGTGGAGACATGGCTTAGCCACAGCCTAAGGGATGTTTCCAGAATGAAACTTCACTCTGCAGCGGAGTGTGCGCTAATATGAAACTTCCAGGCAGATTAAAATTGTGTGCCGTAACCGGGACTCGAACCTGGGACCTTGGCCTTTCGCGGGCAAGCGCACTGCCGACTGTGCTATCCCGACACGACTCACGATGCTTCCTCACAACATTACTTCCACCAGTACCTCGCCTCCTACTTTCCAAACTTCACAGAAGCTCTCCTGCAAACACGCAAGACTAGCACTCCTGGAAGAAAGGATATGGTGGAGACCTGGCTTAGCCACAGCCTAAGGGATGTTTCCAGAATGAAACTTCACTCTGCAGCGGAGTGTGTGCTGATATGAAACTTACTGGCTGATTAATATTGTGTGCCGGAACCGGAACTCGAACCTTGGACCTTTGCCTTTCACGGGAAGCACACTACCGACTGTGCTATCTCGACACGACTCACGATGCCGCCTCACAACTTTACGTCCGCCAGTACCTCGCCTCCTACTGTCCTAACTTCACAGAAGCTCTCCTGCAAACACGCAAGACTAGCACTCCTGGAAAAAAGGATATGGTGGAGACATGGCTTAGCCACAGCCTAAGGGATGTTTCCAGAATGAAACTTCACACTGCACCGGAGTATGTGCTGATATGAAACTTACTGGCAGATTAATATTGTGTGCCGGAACCGGAACTCGAACCTTGGACCTTTGCCTTTCGCGGGAAGCACACTACCGACTGTGCTATCCCGACACGACTCACGATGCCGCCTCACAACTTTACTTCCGCCAGTACCTCGCCTCCTACTTTCCAAACTTCACAGAAGCTCTCCTCCAAACACACAAGACTAGCACTCCTGGAAGAAAGGATATGATGGAGACATGGCTTAGCCACATCCTAAGGGATGTTTCCAGAATGAAACTTCACTCTGCAGCGGAGTGTGCGCTGATATGAAACTTCCTGGCAGATTAAAATTGTGTGCCGGAACTCGAACCTGGGACCTTTGCCTTTCGCGGGCAAGCAACTACCGACTGTGCTATCCCGACACGACTCACGATGCCGCCTCACAACTTTACTTCCGCCAGTACCTCGCCTCCTACTACCCAAACTTCACAGAAGCTCTTCTGTAAAAAAAAAAAAAAAAAAAAAATGTTCAAATGTTTGTGAATCTATCGGACCAAACTGCGTGGTCATCAGTCCGTAGCTTACAAACTACTTAATCCTAGGTAAACTAACCTAAGGACAACACACACACCCATGCCCCAGGGAGGACTCGAACCTCCTCGGCGAGCAACCGCGCGATCCGCAGCGAGACGCTTTAGACCGCTCGGCTACTCCACCGCGGCTCTTCTGCAAACACGCAAGACTAGCACTCCTGGAAGAAAGGATATGGTGGAGACATGGGCTGAGCCACAGCCTAAGGGATGTTTCCAGAATGAAACTTCACTCTGCAGCGGAGTGTGTGCTGATATGAAACTTACTGGCAGATTAATATTGTGTGCCGGAACCGGGACTCGAACCTGGGACCTTTGCCTTTTGCGGGCAAGCGCACTACCGACTGTGCTATCCCGACACGACTCACGATGCCGCCTCACAACTTTACTTCCGCCAGTACCTCGCCTCCTACTTTCCAAACTTCATAGAAGCTCTCCTGCAAACACGCAAGACTAGCACTCCTGGAAGAAAGGATATGGTGGAGACATGGCTTAGCCACAGCCTAAGGGATGTTTCCAGAATGAAACTTCACTCTGCAGCGGTGTGTGCGCCGTTATGAAACTTCCTGGCAGATTAAAATTGTGTGCCGGAACCGGGACTCGAACCTGGGACCTTGGCCTTTTGCGGGCAAGCGCACTGCCGACTGTGCTATCCCGACACGACTCACGATGCCGCCTCACAACATTACTTCCGCCAGTACCTCGCCTCCTACTTTCCAAACTTCACAGAAGCTCTCCTGCAAACACGCAAGACTAGCACTCCTGGAAGAAAGGATATGGTGGAGACATGGCTTAGCCACAGCCTAAGGGATGTTTCCAGAATGAAACTTCACTCTGCAGCGGAGTGTGTGCTGATATGAAACTTCCTGGCAGATTAAAATTGTGTGCCATAACCGGGACTCGAACCTAAGCCATGTCTCCACCATATCCTTTCTTCCACGAGTGCTAGTCTTGCGTGTTTGCAGGAGAGCTTCTGTGAAGTTTGGAAAGTAGGAAGCGAGGGAGTGGCGGAAGTAAAGTTGTGAGGCGGCATTGTGAGTCGTGTCGGGATAGCACAGTCGGTAGTGCGCTTGTCCGTGAAAGGCAAAGGTCCCAGGTTCGAGTCCCGGTTCCGGCACACAATCTTAATCTGCCAGGAAGTTTCATATCAGCGCACACTCGGCTGAAGAGTGAAGTTTCATTCTATTCAACTAATTGGTTTACAAGGTCATGGCCACTGGCAGTATTTTTCTTTCTGGGCTTAGGAAACACATATGTTATACATCTACCTAATGGAATGCCTTGTGTAGCTGCTGCATCCCCTCTTCATTTCTTCATGTTGCTACAAATGGATTTGTCATCACTACCTGTGCCTTCCATATCTACACTATCATCCTTGGCCTTGGTGAACTGTTTCTCTGAATATTCACATACGCTAACCTACTGTTGGTGCAGATTATTTTTCTTTCTCACCTCAACCTTCTCCTTACTTTCACAAAGCATGCCTAGTCAGTGGCATGTCTAAT
Organism: Locusta migratoria; assembly: GCA_026315105.1. NCBI lineage: Eukaryota > Metazoa > Arthropoda > Insecta > Orthoptera > Acrididae > Locusta > Locusta migratoria. Next base: position 72,239,997 of record CM048755.1, on the reverse strand, counting down.
CACCCCACCTTTGCATCAATCACATCCCCTACCCCGCGGTGCTCTGCCGTGAGTACATCATGACATAGTGCACCATATTTTGACTACAAGGTCCATGGCAGGTGATTGCTGCACCCTTCTCTGTTACTGTGGTTAATAATTCTGCATTTGACAAGACACATTACTTCATTATTGTTTTGTTCCCACAATGTGGAGACGTGGGGGACCATGTGTGTGCTGTCCATTCATTGCGTTCTCTTACACTCATCATATATGTCAGCACAAACAATCATCATTATTTTGCTTTTTTTTGTAACATGTACTCCATCCTTTTTACAATAAACTGTTTTACTGTAAATTTAGATTATATGTTGCTTACCCGAAACACTTGTTCACCTCCACCCCTCCCATCATGCTATGTCCACACTTCTATTTTTACTGGCTCCCCAACAGATCGTGGAATGCACAGTGTGCGATGATTTATGGGTGCACATATTGGGGTCCCACAAAGGTGTTGCAGTTTTGGCAATTAGTGATGTTATTTGATTTAGTCTTGTGCTTAATAGTTTATTGTTAGAAAATCATGGCAAAACCTTACGAATTTCACACCAGGTCATGTGCCAAATAACATTTCCTTTAAAAGAATTTCTGTTCGAGTAAGTTATTGACAGAAATTTTGAATGGTAACAGATTGCTAAATGTCCTCCATGTGAATATTTTTTTTTCTTCGAATGTTTAGGGGCATTTGTATCTAAGGATTTGATTGGCAAGTAGTTTTATACAGGGCAAGTGGCGTGTGAAACCTTGACTGATCACAATAAGTGGCAGTGTCAATCGCGGCTTTGTTGGTAGATTTTTTGGAAAGTGAAGCTGTACAGAGCATTTTAGAAGGCATGTGGCTGCAAGACTGATCGCGAGTGCTACCCATAAATAAGCCAAAATCTTTTGGTGAACTGGACAACATAATTGTGACTACTGAAAATGTGATGTGTGGGGATCATAAATGGGAAAGTGATTGTCTGGCTTTGAAGAATGAGGCTATCGGCATGGCTGTGCGCAACCACGCTCGGTGTTCCTGTTTCCGGAGTGGAAGTGACCAACATCTACTTAAGGACTGTAAGGAGGTACGGAAATGTTACCAGGCGTCTGTTGCCGCCATGTGGCTGTTGTCTGGTGTGTGTGGTAGGGATCGCGGTTATTGCTTAAACAACCGGTTTTCGGTTATACTGGTTCTTTTAATCTCCAGTTTAACCGCACCGTAAAAATTGCTCAAGATAACCGGTTTTTTAAATAACCGGTTTTCGGTTTTTATTGCTATTATTTCCAGTAGTTTTCAAACGAAACATTTTTTGCGGCCGCGCAGTCCGTAACATGGAGCCTCAGACCGCACGGCTACCTCACGAGGCAACAAATGATCAATGTTACCTAAACCCATATTGGTTATTAAAAAAGCCCCTCGCTTTCAAGGAATCACATTAATAAAACTTGTTAGCATAACAATATGATAATACATTAAAAGTTAGTATTCCAAGCTTAGAGTACATCACTTACAAAATAGGTATATGAATCAAATTTACCTTTTCTTCCAAGGAACATTTTGGAAGCTTTCTCCTTAAATGACATAGCATGTTTGTAGTACCTCCACCCGTTTTCAGCTTTTTAAAGCAAATGGAGCATTGTACCTCACTGCTGTCGCACTTCGTGAAGTACTTCCACGCTCGGGATGGTGCCATTTAAGACACAACCGATGTCTGGCGACGACAGCAAGGAACTGCCGCATGACCAGACGGAGGCAAGTCTCGTACACTGCCAGTGCACGCGCGTCGTCTAATAGGCCACGCTATACAACAGGTGCATCGATGCCTCAGTAGCTGCACCAGTCCTTAAGTTCTTATGCCACGCGTTTGTTGCGCGTTTCTGACTGACGGGATTGTTCTTAAATTATCACTGATCGCTTTTCTTAGTTACTGCGATGACCTAATATTTCACAGCAGTGGAAATATTAGGAATAGCCCTAAATATCAGGGTCTACTAGTTTTAATTTCTTAAAATTATTTACAAAAAACACATTTTGAACCACTACTACAGGAAGTAGTCGTACCGGTTTTTGGCAATAACTAAAAAAAACCGGCTACAACCGACACCAAATAAATACCGAAAAAAACCGGTTATTCAAAACTAAAATACCGGTATCGGTTTTAACCGGTCGGTTTTTCCCATCCCTAGTGTGTGGTGAGCATGGCGCTCCTGCCTTTATTGCATGCTGCTCTGGTTATGGAGCTGGTATACGGTCTTATTGACTCTGGAAGTTGTATTTCGTCAATGGATAATATGTGCTACTGTGAGCACGAACGCCACGCGGGATTGGCCGTGCGTTCTAAAGCGACATTTTGCGGTGAGCGCGGCCACTCCCGCTGGAGGTTCGAGTCCTCCCTCGGGTACGCTTATTTCCCTTAGAATAAGTTAATGCCGGCCGCGGTGGCCGAGCAGACTGAGGCGCTTCAGTCACGGTCTGCACGGCCAGTACGGTCGGGGGTTCGAATCCCCCCTCGGGCATGGATATTTGTGCCGTCTTTAGTATAAGGTAGTTCATAAGTAGTTTGCAAGTTTAGGGACTGATGACCCCGTAGTTAAGTCCCATAAGCTTAACAAACATTTGAATAAGTTAATTTAAGTTATTTGTAAGTCTAGGGACCGATTACCAGAGTAGATTTGTCCGTTAAGTCTACAACCATTTTGTTTGTGAAAATAAACAGCTTACTGGGTTTCTCGGGATACATTCTGTAAGGGACAGCTGTCAGTTGATCTCTAGTTGGAAATTGTAGGGTAAAGGCGCTGCAAACTCATTATTTCTCAAGGACAGGGTGATAAAACCAGTTATTGATTATCGGACAGTGAACCAAAAGTTGGTTTTGGAATTGTTCCCTTTGCCAGACCTACATAGTTGTTTTGCCTGGTTCAGCGACACACATATTTTTACTATGCTGTACTTGAACTAGGCTTATTACCAAATATTACTTGTGGAAATTTCCAAACCATTAGACATGTTATCACCATCCCATAGCAACGTCAACTATCGGCTGTGGAACGTATAAATAAAAACTATGTAGGAACTTATTATCTATCATATTGGTTCCAAAATAAATTACTACGCCAAGGTTCTCTTAGTTGACTTAACACCACACGTAATGAATTGCATAAAGCCCAATTCACACTGTCCGTCACGTCACCGTCCGTCAGAACATTCCGCAGTGTATTTCTAATGGCAGCATTCACACTGTCCGTCACCGGACCGTCACGTCACGTCAACGTCCGTCAAGCTTTTTCGAGAAGAATGTTTTGACGTAACGGCCGTCTGCTAACATCGGAAGTTAACCTATTTTCGTCACGCGAGTTACATATTGCAATCGAAAATTGCACTGTTTATATGCAAATGTGTCTTATTCATCTTTGTGTTGTTGTACCTCGTTTTGGGGTAAATCTCAAATTAAATATTTTTGTCAATTGAGTGTCCCCCTAAAATCGAGGTCGGATATCTGAAACCAAAAAATGGTTTATGTTACGTAACATTGTAACAGAAATGACTGAAGCAAACTGTTTATTTGAATAAGATTGTAATTTGATTACGCATTTTTAATTAAATAACTCTTCAAATGAAAATGTCAGTTCCAATGAAAGACAAAAATTCAGTTGTTTTCGACGGTATTAACAATGTCAGCGAGCAAATCGTAATGGTTAAAGTATACAGACGCTATTTATGCTCTTACAAGTATGGTTTGATGTCTTCATATGTTTATTTTTTTCGCTTGATAATAGATGTCGATGTTTTGAAATGTTGTTTCAGTTCCCAGTAAGTTGGCCAAAAACATACACTGTAAAGTTTTCTTTGGCCGTTAATAACATGTAGCTTTGTTGTTCCCCCTTTCTAGTATTAAACTATGACTTTCTACATAACAGATCACCACTTATAACCTCACTTTCAACATCGCGTATTGAGATGGACGAATTGACGTGACGGACACGGACGGACAGTGTGAATACAAATTGACGTGACGGTTCCGTGACGTGACGGACAGTGTGAATTGGCCTTAACTACTCTGGTTAACCTAATGTTTTCATATGCCATTAAATCCCTCTTGAGCAATCTACGGTTATTGAGCGAGTTGTTGCCAGAGCATGGAAACTGCTAGAAAGGAACACCATGCTCGTTTATCAGTGAGAAGCGAGAAGCTGTAATTAAGGTCGACGTACAACCGTCAGTGGCGATGGTCGACTTACTGTAAATGAATAAAAAAGCAAAGAAAAAACGTGTAGAGTCACAGAGCAGCGGTGTCCAAGATATCACTGGGAAAAAGCTGCAGCATTTCATGGAACCACTTTTTAAAGTCTGATGCAGGTCAGTTTGTTGGTCCATCCAGGCTTACCTCAGCAAGCTTAAATGAGGAAATACTGAGATGGAAGCACACTCAAAACAATTAGGGGTCAGGAGAGATATCATACACAACATATATACGGTAACGTATTTTATTCAGATATTGGTTACAATTGTAATTTGTGTGAGATACGGTACGATATTTTGCGGTCTAATTTATTCAGTCGAGGTTTACATGGCGTGGCACCATGGTGTTACCATAATAGTGAAAAAAGTGATTTTCTTTACCCTCTAATGTAGAGTGTGATCACCAAGGCCCGAATTTTAATTATCTAAAAAACAGTGAAATATGCAAGCATTTATGACCTAAAACTTGTATAAATATGACCTTAAAAAGTAAAATATGACTTAATGGAAGTTTATTTCAAGAATTCTTGTTTGTTTATTTTTTTTATTTACCATAAAATAATACAAAATTCCCTTCTCAAAATATTGTAAGTAATGTTCTTTCTTTCTGTAGCGTTTGAGGCTAATCAGCACCTATTTTTTAAACGTCTGAATCTTTTATTTTCTAAACACAAAGTACAGTGTACAGGAGATCATCTATCGAAACAGTAAAACAATAATTTTATTTCTGCATACAAATTATTTAAACCACTTTACGTTATTTAATACCGTCTGTTAATCTTCAGTATCTGCAAAGTTGCACTGGATCACAAGGTGCATTTTCAGGTTTTCCATTGTCAAAGATCTACGGTTGTCGCTGAGGATAGTTTTGTACCTGAAAAATCTCCTCTCAACAAGACGTCACTAGAGCGTATTTGAAGGCAGCCAGGTCACTACAGGCCAGCTTTGCTTCACTATTTTCAAATGTTGTGGCATTCCCAGAAAGGCTGTCACTAATTTTACACATTGTAGAATACCCAGGATTTCGTTGTAGAACACTTTGTAGTTTGTTTTTCACTTTGTCAGCCACATGACCACAGGCTCGATCCAACTCACACTGCACATGTTGCACAATACTCAGGGCCTCACATAGCTGAGTGCCAACAGTTTCCAGTCGTTTGATGGCTTTTGATATCACTGAAAAATTGGCGTTGATGTATGCCAAGTTTCCAGACAATGTATCTGTAAATACGTCTTTCACAGTTTTGATAGCACTTGATTCATCGCTATCAAGCTCACAGAAGATTGTCTTTATTTGGATGTAGTTGGTGCAGTAATACTCAGCAGCATTAAGCCAAGAACCCCATCGTGCATCGTGTAAGAGCAGGTTTAGGTGGGGGGGGGGGGGTATTGAAGGTGCCTGTACCTTGAATTTCTGAACCCGTAGCGGAGCTTTGATATATATTTTCTTGCCAAAGGAAATTAACTTGTCCACGTCAGGGTAATTTGATTGTACCTCTTCAGCAACTCTGTGCAAGGCAAGTGACATACACCATACTGGGGTAGAGAATCTGAAGTCCTTTGGCTGCTTTAGCCATATATGAAGCGGCATCTGTTACAAGCAGCAGAACGTTGTCTATTTTCACACCATCCGGCCACAGTATCTTCAGAGAGTTGTCAAACAAAATAGCAATCGTCGAATTGTTTACTCTATCGAGAGCTTCACACGTTAGTAGGAAAATATCTCCAGGCCCATCAACTTTTAGAACACCAACAACGACATTTGCAATATACCGCCCACTAACATCCGTAGTTTCATCTATCAACAGCCAGATCTTTTGCTCAGCAACAGTAACTTGTATTTTGTTGAGCACATCATTGTAGCATACCGATAAATAGTTCTTTCTCAGTGTAGATTCATCTGGAACTGGATGTGTTGTGTACTTCTCCAAGAACCGTCTGAAGCATGGATTCTTCATCTTTTCCAATGGGATGTTGCTGGACACCATCTCACACAAATCCTTGCAGAATGATTGCACGGTTGAAGATTGACCTGTCTGTTCAAAAAACATTTGTCTGCTGTTATTTTCATCAATTCGTTTCACACAGTTGCTGTGTTTGGCGGTATTACAGTGTTGTTACACATTAAAGCGCTTTTCTGCACTAACTTTAACTTCACACAGTTTACAAAATAGTATTTTTCCATCAGGTACTAAAGAACTTCTCTCCAAATTCTCGAACAAATCCTCGCAACTTCACGCTGTCGGAGCACTTTGCTTTAGGCATGATGAACAAGGCACAGGCCCTATTCAAATTGGTTACTGTGAACACCTGCGCGACTGCGATTTTTATTACGACAGAAGCCGCCTTTGTTGGCTCTGAGAGCGTATTGTCGACTCTGCGCAACAGTGTTTTATGTTCGTGAAACGACAGTTGTGCTACACTGTTTTTCTATAACATTCCTGAGAAATAAAGCTCTGTACCTAATTTATCTGTTTATGTTTCATAATATCACGTTAAATATTGTCTCATGAACAACGCATTCATTTTCTTATTCCTGTATTTCGAAAGATAAAAGAGAAACAGTATATGCATTTTGGTAAAATTTGCCGGAAATATGACCTGTTATAATAAAAGTTAGTCGCAATATGACCTATCACTAAAATATGTTGAAATATGACTTTATATGCACAATTAAAATACAATTTTCTACACTCAAATGCCTAGATTTGTGTATAAATTGTTCTAAAATTCACCCTGAAGTTCAGAAAAAAATATGACTTGTCATTAAAATCCGGGCCCTGGTGATCACCTCGGATGGCCAGTACAGTTGCACACCTGCGTGGCATAGGCAGTATGAGGTTATCAATCAACTCTTGAGCGACATTCAGCCATTCTTCCATGAGTGTAATATCCACCTCTGCGACCATTGTGGGAGATGCTGGCGTGGTTGCCATGCGCCTGCCAAGTGAATCCCAGACATGCTCAATCAGGCTAAGTCGGGTGAACAAGCTGGCCACTCCAGCCGTTAAATTCTCTGAGTCACTACGTTTACATGCAGCACATCTTCCAGAAGACGAAAACCGATTTTCGTAAACCGTTTTCCGCTGACGTGTTTACATGGCATAGCCTGAATCGGATTTCCTAGCTAACCTAACATGGCGGCTGAAAAACAGCTGATTCTGTTCAAAATTCAAATTCAAATGTTTGTAAAGCTTATGGGACTTAACTACGGGGTCATCAGTCCCTAAACTTACAAACTACTTAGGAACTACTTACAAACTAGGACGACACAAATATCCATGCCCGAGGGGGGATTCGAACCCCCGACCGTAGTGGTCGTGCAGACCGTGACCGAAGCGCCTCAGTCCCCTCGGCCACCGCGGCCGGCGATGATTCTGTTCCTTATTGAGTCTGCACAATCGCTATTTTTCTTTATTTAAATACACAGATTTATGTTCACTCTAATATTTATACGTTTACTTCACACTCACTCCGTTTACATGGGCTCCCAAAACCGGATTTCGTAAACCGATTTCCCAATTCCGCTTTTGGTTGGTCATGTAAACACTCCTAAATCGATTCTGGAAATCCGCTTCTCTAAAGCGGTTTTCCAGTTCCACAATCGATTTTCGTGCCCATGTAAACGCAACCGTTTTTGAAGCGTTCTTGGCTTGTCAGATTATGTTTTCTTGTTAAGAATTTTCGGCACATATGGGAAGAGTGATATTCTCTAATGTGAAATAAACGTATAAATATTAGAGTGAACATAAATCTGTGTATTTAAATAAAGAAAAATAGCGATTGTGCAGACTCAATAAGGAACAGAATCAGCTGTTTTCCAGCCGCCATGTTAAGTGAGCTAGGAAATCCGATTCAGGCTATGCCATGTAAACACGGCAGCGAAAAACGGTTTACGAAAATCGGTTTTCGTCTTCCGGAAGATGTGTTGCATGTAAACGTAGTGATTAGAGAATATCACTCTTCCTATATGTGCCGAAAATTCTTAACAAGAAAACACAATCTGACAAGCCAAGAACGCTTCAAAAACGGTTGCGTTTACATGGGCACGAAAATCGATTGTGGAACTGGAAAACCGCTTTAGAGAAGCGGATTTCCAGAATCGATTTAGGAGTGTTTACATGACCAACCAATAGCGGAATTGGGAAATCGGTTTACGAAATCCGGTTTTGGGAGCCCATGTAAACGGGGTGAGTTTCAAGCATGTTGACCAGCAGTATAGCTCTGTGGAAAAGAACGTTATCGTCCACCAAAGGAAACCATATATGGCACCAGCGTAGGGCACAACAAAAGGTCGAAGGATCTAGTCTCTACCTCTGAGCAGTCAAAGCGTCATTCTGTACGACATAGAGGTCCGTACGTCCGCCAATACTTACTCCTGCCCACATCATTTGTCAACCATCATTATATGGTGAAGTGTCCTGCACACCCAGATGAGGAAACGACGATTGTCCAGCTGAACACACAATCTTGACTCATCTGTGAACAGAATCCGGTGCCATTCAGTGCCATCTTGATGTTAGATTAGATTAGATTAGTTATTCGTTCCATAGATCCGTGTTGACGGGATCCTCGTGTATGTGCAACATGTCAAGAAACAAAATTTACAAGTTGAATAATATATAATACTAATAATATACATACAGATACATACACTTATAATATAAATACAAATACTTTTTTTGCTGATAATATAATAGTACTAATATAGTATGAGTGCATGCATCATTTGGTACAATTTAGAAATTCACTAATGGAGTAGAAGGAGTTGGCCACTAGAAAGTCTTTTAGGTTCCTCTTAAACTGATCTTTATTTCTAGCTAAATTTTTTATACTTGGTAGTAAATTATTGAAAATGTGTGTTCCTGAGTAGTGGACCCCTTTTTGAACTAAAGTAAGTGCTTTTAAGTCCTTCTGTAGATCATTTTTATTCCTAGTATTGTATGTATGAACTGAGCTGTTTGTTGGGAAAAGGGATATATTATTTATGACAAATTTCATTAAGGAATAAATATACTGAGAGGCAGTAGTCAATATACACAGTTCTTTGAAGAGGCTTCTACAAGACGTCCGTGAATGTACTCCACAAATAATACGTATTACATGTTTTTGGACTCTGAAGACTTTTAACCGACTTGAAGAGTTACCCCAAAATATTATACCATATGACATTAGGGAATGAAAGTAAGCAAAGTATGCAAGCTTTGTTATTTTTATGTCTCCTATGTCTGATAACACATGTATTGAAAATACAGATTTGTTGAGACGTTTCTGCAGTTCTGTGCTGTGCTCCTCCCAACTAAATTTATTATCAAGCTGTAATCCCAGGAATTTCTATCTGCTCTTCTTCATACTTAATGCATATGCTGTCAGGAAATCTCTCACATGTTCTGAACTGCATGTAGTGAGTCTTTTCAAAGTTTAATGACAATGAGTTGGCTTTAAACCATTTATTAATGTTCATGAAAATATCATTAGCAGACCTTTCTATCACTATGCTTGACGTACTTTTTATTGCAATATTTGTATCATCGGCAAACAAAACGAACTCTGCTTCTGGTAGTGTAACTGATGAGAGATCATTAATGTACACAAGAAAAAGCAATGGCCCTAATATGGATCCTTGTGGGACACCACATGTAATTTCTTCCCAATCCGATGATGACTGTTGGCTTAATTCACTAGTCACTTGCACTGACACCCTTTGTTTCCTGTTAGTGAGGTACAACTTGAACCATTTTGCAGCTTTTCCCGTGACCCCATAGAATTCTAAGTTACTTAAAAGGATGTTATGGTTCACACAATCAAATGCCTTTGACAAATCACAGAAAATACCTGCTGCTTGCAATTTATTATCTAATGAATGAAGTACATTCTCACTGTGAGTGTAAATAGCCTTCTCGATATTGGAACCTTTCAGAAATCCAAACTGTGTTCTAGACAATATGCCATTTGTGGTTGAGTGGTTGAGAAGCTGCTTGTACATTACCTTTTCTATAACTTTTGAGAATGCTGGCAAAAGTGAAATGGGTCTGTAGTTTGATGGTATCTCTTTATCCTCCTTCTTGAAGAGAGGTTTAATATCCGCATATTTTAGCCAATCAGGAAATGTTCCTGTTATAATAGAATGGTTACACAAATAACTTAAAATTGTGCTAAGTTCAATAGAACATGCTTTAATTAACTTTGTTGATATTTCATCGTAACCATTAGAATTCATTGTTTTAAAAGATTTTATTATGGAAATTATTTCTTGTGGTGAAGTGACTGACATATTCATGTCTGTGAAGTTATTTGTAAATGCTAGTTTCAAATATTCAAGGGCATTATTTACTGACCCAGACAATCCCACACTACCAGTAACGGATATAAAGTACTTTTTAAATAGATTTGCCACACTATGCCCATCAGTTACTAATGTCTCAGCTACTCTTAACCCTACCTGCTCTTGTTCCTTCCTGGTTCCGCCAGTCTCCTCTTTGACTATATCCCATAATGTTTTTATTTGGTTTCCTGATGTTGCTATCTTCTTTTCATAGTGCATTTGTTTAGATACCCGAATAACTTTTTTTAATATTTTACAGTATTCCTTATATTTAGTTAAATCATCATCATTACAACTACTCTTGGCTGATAGATACATTTTCCTTTTTGTCTTATATGAAATCTTTATTCCTTGTGTAATCCAAGGTTTTATTATAGACTTCTGTTTAATTCGCGTTACTTTTAGAGGAAAATAGTTTTCAAACATGATACTAACATTATTAATGAATACGTTATATTTTTCATTCATGCCATTAGCAGTATATACATCTTTCCAGTTCATGTCTTTGAGGAGTTTTCTAAAATTTTCAATTTTTGGTGGGTTGACTCCCCCCAGTTCCTGCTGGATAAACGGTGTCGTGGTTGTAATGGGACTCACAAAAAATGTTCAAATGTTTGTATAGTCTATGGGACTTAACTACGGGGTCATCAGTCCCTAAACTTACAAACTGCTTATGAACTACTTACGAACTAGAACGGCACAAATATCCATGCCCGAGGGGGGATTCGAACCCCGACCGTAGTGGCCGTGCAGACCGTGACTGGAGCGCCTCAGTCCCCTCGGTCACCGCGGCCGGCTGGGACTCACAACATAGGCCTCCGTGCGTATAGGCTACATTCCCTAAGGCGATTTCTGACTGTTTGTGTTGATTTTGCGCGTCCTGTTGCTGCCTGGTGGGTGCGTTGCAGCCGAGTTGCTTTCAGCCTCACAGGCCGCGGTGGCCGAGGGGACTGCGGCGCGCCAGTCATGGTCTGCACGGCCACTACGGTCGGGGGTTCGAATTCCTCCTCGGGCATGGATATTTGTGCCGTCCTTAGTATTAGCCAGTACATAAGTAGTTTGTAAGTTTAGGGACTGATGACCTCGTAGTTAAGTCCCATAAGCTCTACAAACATTTGAACATGCGAGCTTTCAGCCTCCTGTCTCGACGGGCTGTTAACTGGAGAAACGCCATCTCTTGCTGGATGACCTCGGCCTTGCCTTCTTTTAACGGTTCCTGTTGTCTGAAATCGCGTCCAGATCCTGTAAATGACAGTTTGTGTTGCTCCAATAGCTGCAACCACCTCTGTCTGTGTCTGCCCCGTATCCAGCTTTCCTACGGCTCTCCATGCCATAGCTTCGGGTAAGTCACGTTGTTGTTTGTAAACACCAACACCCTCTGCAAGCAATTTTCTGTTATTACCACTATCTCCACTCCGTAGAACCGACAGAAAGACGTCGTAACATTATAATTCATTCCGCCGATGACATCTTGAGAATTTAGATATGTCAACTGATTGCCGAGGAGACTGAGGCGCTCCAGTCACGGTCTGCACGGCCACTACGGTCGGGGCTTCGAATTCCTCCTCGGGCATGGATATTTGTGCCGTCCTTAGTATTAGCTATTACATAAGTAGTTTGTAAGTTTAGGGACTGATGACCCCGTAGTTAAGTCCCATAAGCTTAACAAACATTTGAACATTTGTCAACTGATTCCCTAATTGTTTTGACCAGTGTAGGCTATCATGGGGTATCTAAGAAGAAAATGTAACGCTATGGGACTAAACTGTAGTGGTCATAGTCCCTAGACTTACAAACTACTTTTACTTATGCTAAGGACAACAAGCATACCAATGCCCGGGGGAGGTGCCGAACCTCCTAGGAGTAGCAGACGCGCACTCCCCAACAACGTGCGTTAGAACGCACAGCCGCTCCCGCGCGACATCTCAGAAGAACGCTGAAAATAAATACCAATGTTCTTAATTAGGTTATTTTTATCTGATAATACTATAATGTATACTAAGTGCGAACATTTGAAGTTATGTGATCATTTGGAAACACATTCTTACTTTATACTGTTTTGCAGAAAACAACGCTTTGATGTAATTGATAAATTATAGAATCATGATGTTTAAAAGAAGTAAAGGTTTATCAAATAAAAATGAAGTTTTTATCCACCGAAAAAATTACTACAGTGTCAGTTGCAATTTAACCCTATATATAGTCATCAGTAGCGTATGTTCTGATGTGCAGGCATAGAGTTTGAATTGGGCTTTTGCATTGGGTAGCTAGTCAATGCAGAAAAAAGATCCTCATACAGTGTTTCATGCGACGCCGTGTATTGATGGAAAGTGTTGGTTCACTTTTCGCTACAAACAAAAAGATGTGTAAAGCCGAATTTTATGGGCTTATTCAAAATGTTCAAATGTTTGTACATCTAAGCGACCAAACTACGGTGGTCATTAGTCCCTACGCTTACAAGCTACTTACACTAACTTAAACTAGCTTACGCTAAGGACAACACAAACACCCATGCCCGAGGGAGGACTCGAAACCCCGACGGCGAACGGCCGCGTACCGCAGCTGGGAACCTTAGTGCGACGGCTGTTCTGCCACGGCCGCGCATATTCGATAGATAGTTCTCAGGTTAGTATAGTCATATTTACGGTTTATCAAAGTATAATAAAAGGGGACAGTAAAATAGGAAGAATAAATACCCCATCAGCGACAGTAAACTCATGGCCCGCAAAGCTTCCGCCTGGCAGTAAGTACTGCTCTGTTGGTGCTGGAGTATTATTTATTCTTCGTGATTTACTATGCCTGTTAGTACATATCGCGAAACTGAGTATCAGACCCTACAAATTTGAGATCGCTCTATGGAATGAGAACGTAAAACTGAGTTTAAAACAGATGCGTTCCGTTGACACAGCGAAGCATGAAATACATGATGAATAGCATTTGTTTGAGTTGATCTACAGAAGCAAAATTCCAGATATTTGCAAAAGCACCAGAGAAAATGCGCCTGGAGACTCTTAGGAGAGGCCTGCGGTATATCAATAATTTGAAAATGACAACACATTAATTATGATCGTGGCGGTACCTATCTAGTCTGTACTGGGAGCCTGGGTGCCAACAAACTACACGGATAAAACAAATTACTGTGAATGAATACCTGGCTCTCAGAAAATATCCGTAAGAACAGACACCATGTTTATAGTTGTATGTATGTCTCTAACAGGCAAATGACAATTTCTCCGAACCCTTACGGGAACACAGATAATCTGCGAGCAAGCGGAAGTATTCGACAGGGGCACTAACATCGCAGTGAGCAATAAGTTGACAGTTTTGGTAGGACGAGAAAAGTGTCTGGAGAGCCTAATGATTAAGGCGGTCTTTGGGTTGGGTTCGATTTCCGGGAAGGCATAAATTTTCAACCATGTCGTTAAATTGAATTCAACGCATGAAACATCCGAAATACTGTAATGTTTCTAATTCACAAATTTACGGCTGTTAATGTCAACCAATGGTGTATATTCTTTCGGACAGGTCTGAATGAACAGATACGGTATCTATAACTGCATCTAACTTCGACTCCTCTTAGTACAATGATACTGCACACTGTTCAATATGTGTCCTAGAAAATATCAGAATTTCGATTACTGAAAATGGTGGTGAAGTGAATAAAAAGGAGGAGAGACCTTTTGAATATATAGAAAGACTGGTCGACACACTAAAGGATCACATTGTTGTGTATCTTCGTAATGAATTTATTTACATTTGAACGAAACTAAATATTTAAGGAAATGAATGCTATAATTAACATCAACAAAGAAAATGTACTGTTTTTTCTGTCGATTATCTGCCAATGAAGAGGATGTCAACTAAAATAAAATTGTAGTCTCGTAGAATTGGCTGTACTGCAGGTGGTCTGTGTCTTCCCAATATAGTATTTCGATTGTGTCTGCATGAGGTGTTACCTGAGGCTGGTCGCTATCCTGAGTGGGTCAAATATTTATGCCTCGGTGTTTCCAGTTGCTTGCGGTAATATGCGTCTACCAGTCTGTCTTCGGTAGGCGTCCAAAATGTTCAAATGTTTGTTAAGCTTAAGGGACTTAACTACGGGGTCATCAGTCCCTAAACTTACAAACTACTTATGAACTACCTACAACTAAGGACGGCACAAATATCCATGCCCGAGGGGGGATTCGAACCCCCGACCGTAGTGGCCGTGCGGACCGTGACTGAAGCGCCTCAGTCCCCTCGGCCACCGCGGCCGGCACACCGATTTTGGACGGACGGTAAAATATCGGCCGGTATTTTATCGGCGGAGCGCTGCTTGCACACACGCCGGAATTTTACCGGTCAAACGGGCAGTCGCTTCGCTATAGTGGAAGAGTTGATTCCGAACATAAATTAATGAATCCGAAACGGCTTTACAGAATATTATATGACATATATTGCGGACCTGATAAAAGAACTAATTAAGTAATGTATCATACATTAGTGTACCTCTTACGAGATGCATTTTTTTCTTTGCTCTCCATTTCCTGAAAACCCTTATTCATTACAGAGAAAACTTGTTTTTACGTGTATCTAGTCGCATATCTATATTTTTTGTTTCACAAAACTGGTTGTGCTACCACTAGCAAAATAAGTATATCATCAGTTTTCTATTAGTCACTGAATCCATTGCAAACGTATGCATATATGAATTTATGCCATGGGGGATTTACCAGTAGGCTGGAGCCTATGGTGCAGATTTTGGGGGCGGCAAGTTTTGGGCCAAAATTTGTAAACTGTAAGTAAGTGTACGGTAATGAAAGAAATTTAATTACGTTTCCAGAATGCACATTATTCTGTAAGAAGTATTAAGGTATACCTTACCCCCACATTATTAGTGGTATTTGAATGTGCTTTTATTAGCTCAGAAATAAATACAATAACTATTTCTTGTACAATCGTACCCAAATAGTTGGGTTCTAAAAATAACCTGGGACACTTAGATTTCCTACTTCACAGTTATACTAATTACGGAAAAAGGTGGTATAATTAGGACAATAGTGTACAAAGAATTATAATTACTATGACTGAAGTAGGGTATCGAACTCTAGAGTTTAGTAGGGGCGGCAAAATTTGATAAGCCTGTTGACGGCAAATGTGAAACTCCGCCACTGAATGTATGTATATATGCCCCAAACAGGCAAATGACCATTTCTGTGCGGATATAGCAACCTGTTCGATTCTTTGCGGGAATGCAGATAAAGCTGCGAGAAAATGGAATAGTGGACACTCTTAGTATGTGATAAGTTGATGATTTGGGCAGGACTACATCTACATCTACATAGATACTCTGCAAATCACATTCAAGTGCCTGGCAGAGGGTTTATTAACCACTTTCATAACTTTTCTCTACGTTCCATTCTCCAGTAGCGCGCGGGAAGAAAGAACACCTAAATCGTTCCGTTTTCGATCTGATTTCTCTTATTTTATTGGGATGGTCATGTGTCCCTAAGTAGATGGGTGCTAGCAAGATATTTTCACATTCAGCAGTCAAAGTAGGTGATTGAAACTTCGCAAACAGATCACGCCGCAATGAATAACGTCTTTCTTTTAATGATTTCCACCCCAATTCGTGCAACATTTCCGTGACGCTTTCCCCCCCGTAACGTAATAGAACAAAACGAGCTGCCCTTCTCTGAACCTTCTCAATGTCTTCCGTCAATCCCACCTGGTGAGCGTCCCACAAGGGGCAACAGTACTCCAGGAGAGGACGCACAAGTGTGATGTAGGCAGTCTCTTTGGTGGAGCTGGTGCATCTTCGAAGCGTTCTGCCGATGAAACGTAACCTATGGTTCGCCTTCCCCACAATATTTTCTATGTGTTCTCTCCAGTCAAAGTTGTTCGTAATTGTAACTCCTAGGTATTTGGTAGAATCTACGACCTTAAGGTTTGACTGATTTATCGCGTAATTGAAGTTCAGCGGATTTCATTTAGTGGTCATGTGTATTACTTCACACTTTTCTTTATTTAGTGTCAATTGCCAATTTTCGCACCATTCAGAAATTTTGTCTACATCGCTTTGCAGTTGCTTTTGATCCTCTGTTGACTTCACTAACCGATAAACGACAGCATCATCCGCGAACAATCTAAGGGAGCTATTCAGATTGTCTCCTAAATCGTTTATAAACACGAGGAAGGGTAGGGGACCTATAACGCTTCCCTGTGGAACGCCAGATATCACTTCTGTTTTGCTCGATGACTTACCGTCAATTACAACGAACTGTGTTCTTTCTGATAGGAAATCGTGAATCCAACCGCACAATTGGGGAGATATTCCATAAGCACGCAATTTCATAAGAAGCCGCTTGTGGGGTACAGTATCAAAAGCCTTCCTGAAATCCAGAAATATGGAATCGATTTGAGATCCCTTGTCGATGGCACTTAACACTTCATGTGAATAAAGGGAAAGCTGTGTTTCGTAAGAGTGATACTTTCTGAATCCGTGTTGACTACTGGTTAATAGGTCGTTCTCTTCGAGGTAGTTCATAATATTCGAACAAAGTATATGTTCCAAAATCCTACTGCAAATCGACGTCAATGAGATAGGCGTGTAATTTTGGGGATCACTCCTATTGCCTTTCTTGAATATTGGAGTAACTTGGGCAACTTTCCAGTTTTGGGTACGGATCTTTCGCTGAGTGATCGGTTGTAAATTATAGCTAAGTACGGAGCTATTGCATCAGCATACTCTGAGAGGAGGACTAGAAACGTATCTGGATAGCCAATAGGTCAGAGGGCTCCGAAAAAAAGAAAAAAATGGCGAGAAGGCACAGTGAGTGCTGTTCAGGGAGGACGGATAGTAAAAATGGGTGCGTGTGCAAGCTGCCATTTGACATCGTGCGCCACTGTATGGCCGGCGCCGGCGGTCCACAGTGGCAGTCGCCTTCTGTGGCAGCTGACCGGTTTTCTGCAACGCCACAAGGCCTGTACGCTGCCTGCCAAGAGCAGTCATATCACAAGCAAACTATTTGTCGCATGTAGCATTGTGCTGAGTTTGGGAATACGTACACGTTGCACACTTTGTTTCAGAATGCTTTTCGTGTTATCTATGTGATTCTCCGTGCAGATTTTTGCTAGTATGAGATAAAATGCCTAACATGAATCGTCCGATTTCAATACGGGTAAGCTGTGTTACTAATAGTCTTAAATATGTTATACCAAAACAAATTTGTCTGTGAATCACATTAAGAACATTCAGAAACACAGCGTGCAACGTGCTCGTATTCGCAAACTCAGCACATACAAATAGTTTGCTTTTGTTATGACTACTCTTGACAGATAGCGCACAGGCCTCGTATCTAGGTGTCGGCGCCGGTCCGTGGCCGGCCAGTGTGCCAGCACAATGCCTTCCAATGGGCCACTGCTGGATTGTGGACGGCCGATATTTTACCGGCCGTCCAAAATCAGTGTGTGTGCAACTAGCCTTACGCTGTTGGCGCCCGCTGCTTTCTTCCATGGCTATGTCGTTCGCCGGCCGCGGTGGCCGAGGGGACTGAGGCGCTACAGTCACGGTCTGCACGGCCACTACGGTCGGGGGTTCGAATCGCCCCTCGGGCATGGATATTTGTGCCGTCCTTAGGATAAGCTAGTTGATAAGTAGTTTGTAAGTTTAGGGACTGTTGACCCCGTAGTTAAGTCCCATAAGCTATACAAACATTTGAACATTTTTTGCTATGTCGTTCTTCTGTTACCCCGAAGTCTGTACGCGCCTGCGAGGCACGCTTCCTGCCGCATCGAGCTGCTGTTGAAGTTGCATACAGGTAGTATGCCACAGTCGGGTGTGCTCACTGTATTACGTCTTCTCCCGGGATCAGCGGTGTCGGGAGTGATGCCATTCTCTATCTTGTCTCCCGCGGAAGTAGTTGCCGTCTAGTGGTATGAGGTCTGACATTGTTTATTAACGTACAAGGGAACTTTCACCGGAGTTTTGTAGTAGTTCCAAAGCCATATTCCATGCTGTTCCGAACTGGTATTTTGCTACCCGATTGATCAGTTCCTGCGTCAGATTTCTAATGGTTCATTTAGTAATGGATGTAATGTACCAGGAACTAGGGATTGAGAGATGTTGGTTTTGTTTTAATCTATGGTGTGTTCAAGTTCAATGTACTGTTCTGCTACTTCCGATTTAATGATATTTCCTAGGGTAGTATTTTTTTTTGGTGATCCTTAGATCTTACGTCTACTGTTCTGATCAACGTAAGACAAAAAATGTTTAAAAGTTTGTAAATCTATAAGATCTAACTGCAGTGTTACGTATTCCGCAGCAAGGCGCCTAAGAACACACGGCTATTCCCACACGGCACAAGGTATATGGTAAATACCAGATTGTATTAACCCCAGATCATCCTTGATCGTTCCAAGGAGTGCACTGAACTAGCTGGAAGGGTTCAACACATTTATGATATTTTCTTCGGGATGCTGATTTTGGAAGACACAGGCCCTGCATACAGTAGGAAGGTTATCTACAGATGTTCAAAAAAATGTTCAAATGTTTGTAAATCTTATGGGACTTAACTACGGGGTCATCAGTCCCTAAACTTACAAACTACTTATGAACTACTTACGAACTAGGACGGCACAAATATCCATGTCCGAGGGGGGATTCGAACCCCCGACCGTAGTGGCCGTGCAGACCGTGACTGAAGCGCCTCAGTCCCCTCGGCCACCGCGGCCGGCTACAGATGTTCAAATGTTTGTAAATGTGTCGGACTAAACTGCGTGGTCATCAGTCTGTAGCTTACAAACTACTTAAACTAAGGTAAACTAATCTAAGGACAAACAGACACACCCATGCCCCAGGGAGGGCTCGAACATCCGACGGCGAGCAACCGCGCGCTCCGCAGCGAGGCGCGTTAGACCGCTCGGCTACTCCACCGCGTCGAAGGTTATCTTCCTAGTCCGTTTTTCTTGTTCCTCTACTGTCGTATCGGGTAATCTGGTCGATGTCGCTAGTTGAATATACGTTGTCCATTAACAATCAAAAATTCAAATGTTTCAAATGTTTGTTAAGCTTATGGGACTTAACTACGGGGTTATCAGTCCCTAAACTTACATACTACTTATCAACTAGCTTATCCTAAGGACGGCACAAATATCCATTCCCCAAGGGGGATTTGAACCCCCGACCGTAGTGGCCGTGCAGACCGTGACTGGAGCGCCTCAGTCCCCTCGTCCACCGCGGCCGGCTCCATGAACACTCGGAGATGTTCTAGCCCCGCTGTCAAACTGCCTACAAGTGTTTCTAACATCCTATTCTTCTTGGCCTTTAGAAATGTCAGCGTGTATTGATTTTCACTACAGACTGTGGCCAAATAAGCTATCTGCCTTTCTCTTCACCAGGGCATCCAAGAACAGGATTTAACTGTCATCATTCTGTAGTTCTATGGCGTACTTAAAGTCTTTCAGTTCAGATTGTACAGTAACTTGTCCAGTCTTTTCTGACCATGTGGCGTGATGACGATCGTACCGTCAACATATCTGAAGAATCACGTCGGCTTGTAGGCTGCAGTTGTAAGAGCGTCATCCTCGAATTTCTCCACAAACAGGTTTACTACTACCAGAGTTAAGAAGCCACCCTTCGTGAAGGGTTGTTATTATCTCAACAATAGAATGACAGTAACTCCAAAAGCTGTGAGAGGAAAAACTTTCCAAGGGATTATAAAGTAACAGAAAAACATGACTTGAAAATGGCGAAAAGGCGAAACGAGATAGCCATTATTAAATAACATCTGATACAGGGTGTCCAGAAAAGGGCTCCCCGATTCCAAAATTAAATATCACGAAAACAAAGATTGATAGAGGAATGCAGTAAACGGTATGTTTATTGTGAAAGCTGTAAGAAGTTTATAGAGCAGTTTGAAATAATAGTTACAAAAGCTGCTAACAGGTGGTGCTGTACTCTGTCAGGTCATATCAGCATACATAAGTGAAATAATCGTATGAAAACACTCTTTGCAAACAATCACACCAAAATGTTTTCAAAATGTTCACCATTGGCGCAAACGAAGAATGAAATTCGCCATCACATTTCGTAGTGTCTCAACCGAAATGGATTCACATGCTACAGAGATCGCCGATTCAAGCTCGTCCAGCGTGGCGGAATGCTTCGGGTAGACCATGTCTTTCACTGTGCCCCACAAAAAAAGTCACAGGGAGTCAAATCCGGCGAATACAGAGGCCAATCCATGCCTGCACCAGTAAATTTGGGATATTCCAAAGCAATGAGTCGATTCCCGAAGTATTCCTTAAGAAAGCGAAACACTTGTTCGGTCCAATGTGGTCAGGCTCCATCTAGCATAAACCATTCAGTGCCTGGTCGATCCTCTAACGCTTGCTGTGTGGCGACAAATTGTTCCAAAATTGCAACGTAACGTGCACCAGTGACCGTTTCTCGAATGAAAAAAAGGGCCAATAATGCCTCTGCTGCATACTGCAGCCCACACAGTAACTTTAGGAGAATACAGAGGTTTCGCTTCACAACAATATGGCTTTTCCGAACCCCAAAATTGCCAGTTCTGCTTATTCACGTATCCATTGAGGTGGAAGTGTGCTTCATCTGTAAACCAGATGCAGCCAACATCAAATCCTTCACTATCAATCATTGTGAGCATCTGATAAGCAAAGGCAACCCTTTGTTGCACAGCTCGTACGGGTGCGTTTGTATTTTTATGGAAACATGTGTAGGCTCATTCTCAGTATTTTCTGCGTGCTGGAACGCTTCAAACCAGTCTCAGATGCAGTTCTACGGACGGATGACATTGGATTTCGCTGAATAATTCCAGAAACTGTGGCGCTATTTTCAGTCGTAACTGCGGTTTCCTTGCGGCCAACATGCCCCTCTATATCATCAGTTACGCTGCCTGTTCGTTGAAATTTTGCGAAGAGCGTACGAATGGTTTTCGCATCAGTCCCTTTTGGAACATTAAATGGTGCTTGAAAACTTCGCCTTGTTGCCGTAGGACTCTCTTCTAAACTGTGGTACTCTAGCACCAGAGAAACGCGTTGTTCAGTGGAGTACATGGTTTTAATCTCTTCCTTCGGTACGCCAACCTCCTTTCACGTTTCAAATGAAATTCAAATGTTTGTATAGTCTATGGGACTTAACTACGGGGTCATCAGTCCCTAAACTTACAAACTACTTATGAACTACTTACGAACTAGGACGGCACAAATATCCATGCCCGAGGGGGACTCGAACCCCCGACCGTAGTGGCCGTGCAGACCGTGACTGGAGCGCCTTAGTCCCCTCGGCCACCGCGGCCGGCTCACGTTTCAATAGTGGAACTGATCGCTCTGGGCTTCGGATCATTATTTATACTAGACATTACGTATGGCGAGTTAGCAGCTTTTGTAACTATTATTTCAAACTGCTGTATAAACTACTTACAGCTTTCACAATAAACATACCGTTTACTGCATTCCTCTATCGATCTTTGTTTTCGAGATATTTAATTTTGAAATCAGGGAGTCCTTTTCTGGATACCCTATAAAAGAATAGTGCAGCAATAATAACGAACAAATTTTTAAAATAAAATGATAGATATGTCAGACAATTTTACATTTGCTTCCCTTCCAAGGAAGGTTGTGGTTTTTTTCTTCTTATATTATTAAAATGAACATTAACAAGAGCAAAACAAAAATAATGGAATGCGGTCTTAGAAAATCAGGCGATGCTGAAGGAATTAAATTAGGTAACGAAACAATGAAGATGGTAGATGAGTTTTGCTACTTGGGTAGTAAAATAACATGTGATGGTCGCAGTACAGAGGATATAAAATGCAGAATGGCAATGGGAAGAAAAACATTTTTGAAAAAGAGAAATTTGCTAACATCGAATATTAATTTAAGTGTAAGGAAGTCTTTTCTGAAGGCATTTGTTTGGAGTGTTGCCTTGTACGGGAGTGAAACATGGACGATAAGCAGTGCGGACAGGAAGATAATAGAGGCTTTTGAAATGTGGTGTTACAGAAGAATGCTGAAGATTAGGTGGGTAGATCGCATAACCAATGAAGAAGTACTGAACAGAATTGGTGAGAAAAGGAATTTTTGGCATACCCTGACTAAAAGAAGGGACCGCTTGGTAGGACACATTCTTAGACATCGGGGAATCGTAAATTTAGCATTTGAGGGAAGTGTGTGGGGTAAAAATCGCAAAGGGAGACCAAGAGACGCGTATAGTAAGCAGATTCAAGTGGATGTGGGTTGCCGTTCTTATGAGGAGATGAAAAGGCTTGCTCAGGATAGAGTAGGGTGGAGAGCTGCATCAAACCAGTCTCCGGACTGAAGACCATAACAACAACATATTATATTGCAAGTTTGTTGTGTCTTCTCACTGTTTTTATCTTTTAAAGCAAGTGTAGAACTGTGCATTTTCAACTTTCTGCGGCGTGAGGAGTGATCCAATAAATTGCGGGCGTGCAAGCGCGCAAATTAAATTTATTTCGTTAATATTTCGTGTGCGTATTGTCCGGCCATCTTCAGAGACTTGCGACAAGCTGACAGGCGCGGCTTGTATGTCCCATCGCGGCGGCACCGCGCATGCGGGTTACAAATGCTGTTCGGCGGCAAAGAGGTACGCTTAGCACGCGCGCCCCTCGCGGCGAAAGGAAGCACGTATTCGATTCTCTTATCGATATATGTTCTGCGGTGGCAGCACCTTGACTTCTCTGAGGTTTTATTACACGAAGTGCAGGTTTCCACGCCTTGTCCAAATTAAAGCCATTATCTATGTTTATTGAATTGTCAGTTACTGTAATTTCTACTGCTTCCTTGAAAAGTGAATCTCAAAATGTAGAGATAGGTGTTAAAATCTCCCCATCACAGTAATTCATCGAATAACTGTTATATAAACAATGTTCTGCCACGGCTGACTTGTCTGGATGTAGTAAGCGAGTGTATCGTCGCTGTTCCACACATATCTTGGGGACAGTGCGTGTTTTCTGTCCTATACAGGGTGTTATAAAAAGGTACGGCCAAACTTTCAGGAAACATTCCTCACGCACAAAGAAAATAAATATGTTATGTGGAGATGTGTCCGTAAATGCTTAATTTCCACGTTAGAGGTCATTTTCTATTTACGGATGAGGCTTCATTCCAACGTGATCAAATTGTAAATTTTCACAATTAACAAATATGGCCTGACGAGAATCCTCACGCAATTGTGCAATCACGTCATCAACACAGATTTTCTGTGAACGTTTGGGCAAGAATTGTTGGTGATGTCTTGATTGGGCGTCATGTTCTTCCACCTACGCTCACTGGAGCACGTCATCATGATTTCATACGGGATACTCTATTGTGCTGCTAGAACATGTGCCTTTACAAGTACGACACAACATGTGGTTCATGCACGATGGAGCTCCTGCACATTTCAGTCGAAGTGTTCGTACGCTTCTCAACAACAGATTCGGTGACCGATGGATTAGTAGAGGCGGACCAATTCCATGGCCTCCACGCTCTCATGACCTCCACCCTCTTGACTTTCATTTATGGGGGCATTTGAAAGCTCTTGTCTACGCAACCCTGATACCAAATGTAAAGACTCTTCGTGCTCGTATTGTGGACGGCGGTGATACAATACGCCATTCTCCAGGGCTGCATCAGCGCATCAGGGATTCCATGCGACAGAGGGTTGATGATGTATCCTCGCTAACGGAGGACATTTTGAACATTTCCTGTAACAAAGTGTTTGAAGTCACGCTGGTATGTTCTGTTGCTGTGTCTTTCCATTCCATGATTAATGTGATTTGGAGAGAAGTAAAAAAATGAGCTCTAACATGGAAATTAAGCGTTTCCGGACACATGTCCACATAACATATTTTCTTTCTTTGTGTGTGAGGAATGTTTCCTGAAAGTCTGGCCGTACCTTTTTGTAACACCCTGTATATGAGCGTTCACAATTTCGAGATGGAATCTGATACACACCAGACTTTTGAAGAAATAAATCATCTTTAACAGATCCGACTAAGCCTGAGATCTTCATAGGTGGCCGGAAGATCACCTTAACTTTCTCCTCGAAGTCTTCCATAAATAGGTTAGTCACTAGAGGGGAGAGGGACTTCCCATAGAAATTCCGTCAATCTGCTCATAAAATTCACGATTGAAGTGAAAATAAGATGACCGCAGTACAGGCTCAAATAAGGCTGTGATGTCCTGGTCAAAATGTTGGCCAATAAGAGACAGAGAAACTATTAAATGTAGTTTGTTCAAAATGATACCATGTCGAAACTCACCAACACATCCGTACTATTAAGCACGAGGTTGTTCAGTCTCTGAATAAAATCCATATAATTACGAATATGGTGACTACATTTTCGCACTAATGGTTTTAATAGTGGCGCCAAACATTTGGCAGATAGATACGTTGGTGGTCCAATAGCGCTTGTTACTGGCCGCATAGGCAGATCCTCTAGACGCTCGTTCTTATCTTGGTTATTAACTTTAGCCAGCCTAGTAAATCTCGGTCGTACTGCCTCTTACACTTTTAAACCTAATGTAACTTCCTTTGATGAAGAATTCCTTCCTGCTGTCTGAAACTGCGTCCAGGTCCTGTAAATTACACTTTGGGTCACTCCAGTAGCTGCAGCCACCTCCCTGTGTGTCTGACCCGCTTCCAACCTTCCTATGGCTGTCCATGTCATAGCTTCGGGTAAGTCACGTTGTTGTTGTATTCTACTACCTGCTCACTACAAAACCTGAACCCAGCTACTTGTGTAATTCGTTTGGTAAACACAAATCAACACGAATACCCTCTGCAAGCTAGTTTCTGTTATTACCACTATCTCGGTTCACGTAATGTTATTGTCTCCTCTCCGTTGAACCAAAAGAAAGACGTCAACCATTTTAGTTCATTCTGTCGATGACAATACTTGAGAACTTAGATATCTCAACTGATGCCCTAATAGTTTTGATCGGTGTATGTAAGATCTGTTAAAAAAACCTTCCGGAAAATCGTTCACAAAATTTTTCTGAGTTTAGCTTTTACTTATAGCTCACGGTCTCCTTCGAAAGAGTCTGCTTCTCCTCCCAAATGCGTTTCCACTTCCGGAACCAGTCTTGGTACGACTCTTTCTGGATCACGCGAAGCAGCGTCTGCGTCTGTCGTTGCAAATATCAGTCCTTCCAACGGAGTTTTCAACTCCTGAATAAAAGTCTGCACGGGCTACGCCGCAGGCCGCGGTGGTTGAGGGGACTGAGGCGCTTCAGTCACGGTCTGCACGGCCACTACGGCCGGGGGTTCGAATCCCCCTCGGGCATGGATATTTGTGCCGTCCTAGTTCGTAAGTAGTTCATAAGTAGTTTGTAAGTTTAGGGACTGATGACCCCGTAGTTAAGTCCCATAAGATTTACAAACATTTGAACATTTTTGGGGCTACGCCTTCCTCATTTGCGCAATCGAAATCCTCTTCACAGATTGCGAGGTGATTGTCTTTCTTGTCTTGACTGATGAGCCGTGTGACGAACTTTGCGGCAACACGATGCATTACAAGATGATGTCTCAGGATTTCGTGACGTGATCCAACTGGAATGTTATATTCACCTGAAATATCTCGGACGTCGTGTGGAGATGGTCGCGCGGTCTGAGGCGCCGTGCCACGGATTGCACGGACGCCTGCACCAGAGGTTAGAGTCCTCCCTCTGGCATATGTGTGCTAGAGTTGTCCTTGGCATAATTTAGTTTAAGTAGTGTGTAAGTTTAGAAACCTATGACCTCAGCAATTTGGTCCCTTAGCAAAAAAAAAATCTTATACAGTCAGTCTTCTATTGGCACTCATCGCCGTACGCTTGGTGTGTTACAGTAAAGGTTTTTCTGAGTTTCACGCAAAATTTAATGGAGAACGTTGCTCCTCTAATTCTGCCATCTAGGTATTCGGAAACTGTGCAACACAAAAGCAATAACTAACAGGCACACAATGATGAAACTTCCGGCAGTTACTCATTCAACACACGCGGCTGAAGAAATGGTAACCGGATTGTGCTCCAACACACTCTTGGCGTGCAATTAAGAAAGCAACGGATTTTTTTTGAACATACCTAGTAAGGCTGGAAGAGCTGGGTTACTGAAGCATAAACTACCGCAAATAAGAAACTTCCTCTCAGAAACCTGGGACCTTTGCCTTTAGCGGCAATGCGCGCTACCGTTTGAACTATCACGACACGCTTCACGGTCCGTTCTCGCAACTTTACTTCTGCAGTACCTCACCTCCTAGATTCCTACAGAGTGAAAGTTTTATTCTGGAAACATCCCTTAGGCTGTGGCTAAGCTATGTATACACCATATGCTTTCTTCCAGGAGTGCTAGTTTTGCATGGTTCGCAGGAGAACTTCTGTGAAGTATGGAAAGTAGGAGGCGAGGTACTGGCAGAAATAAAGTTGTGAGGATAGACCGTGAAGCGTGTTGGGATGGGTCAGATGGTAGAGCGCGTGCCCGCGAAAGGTAAAGGTCCCAGGTTCGAATCCCGGTTTCGGTACACAGTTTTACTCTGCCAGGAAGTTTCATATCATCGCACACTCCGCTGCAGAGTGAAAGTTTCATTCTATTACAGATAATCTTGTACTCCCACTCAAGGTATCAATAAAATATAATAAAAAAATACTAACATTTTAAACTTCGCAACACAAAACAGTGTCAAGAAGTAGGAAATAAGAAGCAGGAATTAGAAGCTTGTCTTTCTTGTAAGCTCTCTGCTTCAGATCCGCCCATAAAAATAAAATGATCAGTTAAGACTGATTATGTCTTTCAGCGTTTAGTCTGGAGCAGAGTCCCCCTTATAAAACTCCATGATACACTATTCAAAGCTGACAATTGATGCCTCGTCTGATGTTAAGCCTACTGCTTCAAAATCATTCTCGACCGAATCCAGATAATTTGTTCTTGGTCTACCTCGTCTCCTCCTACCCTCTACTGCCGAACCTATGAGTCCCTTAACGTGACTTTGCTTCTCCCATGCGTGTAACATGACCCTCCATCTCAGCCTGTTCTCTCTAACTACTTCATCTTTGGTGTTCAACCCCAGTTTTTCTTTGATTTCCTCATTCTGGACACCATCCTTCCATTGTTCCCATCTGTTAGTACCTGCAATAATCCTTACTACTTTCATATCTGTGAACTTGACCTTATTAATATTGTTAGGTGTATCTATCCGGCTTTCACTCTAATACAACAAGGTTGGTCGAAAAATAGAGCGGTGCACTGCTAACTTAGTCTTGGTAATGACTTCCTTCGTGTAGAAGAGAGTAGATCGTAGCTGAGCGCCCACTGCATTAGCTTTGCTACACCTTGATTCAAGTTCTTTCACTATGTTGATATACTGTGAGAAAATACATCCTAAGTACTTGAAACTGTCTATGTCTTCTAGCTTTGTTCCTAATATTTCACACTCGGCTTGTTTAAATCTCTTTCTCACAAACATTACATTCGTTTTGGAGATGCTGATTGTCATAACATAATCTCTATAGTTCTGATATTAATTTGCAACATTTCAATCAAATCTGCCATCACCACTAGTTCGTGTGCAAGACTGCTTGTTTTGTTTACACCCATTTAATTCTCACCCCACCAGTCTATTGTCTTCAACATATGATTTATAAATAACAGTGGTCACAGGTTACAGCCTTGTCTAACCCCTTAAACTACCATGTACCATAAACTCAATTTATCGCTATCACTAACTGCTGCCTGTCTACGTAAAGACCTTTAATAGCCTATAGAAGTTTGCCTCCTATTCCATAATCTTGTATAACTGACAATAGCCTCCTCCTAGGTTGTTAACCTTTTCTAAATCCCTAAAACATATATACAATTCTCTGTTCCACTCATCTCACTTATCAATTATTCCGTAAGATAAATATGTGGTCATGACAGCTTATAACAGGCCGAAATCCACTTTGATTTTTAACCAACTTCAACTAATACTCGCACTTTCCTTTCAAAAATATCTGAGAATATGTTGCTCACGTCGCTAATTAAATAGATACCTCTGTAGTAGTTATAATTTTTTTTGTTTTGGTTGTTGAAAATTGGTGTGATTACTGTATTGGTTTAGTCAAATGAAACCTGTCCCGACTCCCACGCCATTTCAATTATCATATGTAACTATTTGAGACGTGACATTTCACTGTATATCATGACCTTTGTACTCCAGCTGCACTATTGCTTACTCAAATGTGATCCTGTTTCCACCTTCATTCATGTCCCATTGTACATCGAAATCTGAAACATTACTGAACGTTTCACCAAAATAGAGCAAATCTTCAAAATTTCCCTCCATATGCCCAAGGCATCCACAGGATTCATTAACAGATTTCCTGACCTGTCCAAACCACTTGTCAATTCCTTCTTATTTCCCTTTTAAGACTGCTAACTATACCACAGAATGGTTATCCAGCGGCATGATCCTAAGTTTCCAACCTATTCCCAAAATTTTCCCACGGTTTCTGTTTAGATGCTGCAATTATTATCTGTTCGGCTTTATTTCTTTCTTCAAGATACGTTTCTCGGATTGCCTTAGTTCTTGTATGGAGGAATTTTTGAAACGCCTTAATTTTCCTTTTCGGACTACATTGACTATGTCATTCCATCATGCTGTCTGCTGCTTCCTGTCATTACACACTACTGTTCCATGAAATTCTTTAGCCACTTGTAGTAGTGCATCCCTGTATCTTGTTCTTAAAGAAAAACAAATAAATTATCCTTTCTGTAATTACATGAAAGGAAACGGAGAAATTTTAAACTATAAAGTATCTAATTATTATGAATAGCAGTGATTTTCCGTCTTTGCAACTACAATAAAAATGCGATTTTTTCACACCAGACGCGTTTCGTTTTATTGAATGTAAAACGTCTTCAGTGGTCTGAAATAATAGAAATCTACAGTTTGTTTTGTGTTTAGATCGAAAAGAGTTCTTAAATGGACCCTGAAAAGTAGGCCTAATATTTGGTACTTACGGAAATTTTGTCTTCTTTTCGCTTCACATCATGGAATGCCGGTCTGTTTAATGATGATGTGGAGCGAAAAGAAGACAAAATTTCCGTAAGTACCAAACATTAGGCCTACTTTTCAGGGTCCATTTAAGAACTGTTTTCGATCTAAACACAAAACAAACTGTAGATTTCTATTATTTCAGACCACTAAAGATGTTTTACATTCAATAAAACGAAACGCGTCTGGTGTGAAAAAATCGCATTTTTATTGTATTTGCAAAGACGGAAAATCACTGCTATTCATAATTATGAAAGCAACTACGGACATTATGGCCAGACAAACGAAGAATTTTTCGCCGCCTTGTCAAGCATATCTAATTATAGCCGCCTAGTGGGCCGCGCGGATTAAGGTGCTTGCTTTCGGGAAAGGGGAGGAGAAATTAGAAAATTTCCGCCCCAGCAAGATCCGAACCCCGGTACTCCTGCTGACTAGGAAGACGCGACGTAGCACTCACCCTGGCTACTCCTGCTCGCCAGCCGTAAATCTTGTGTACACACTAGTGGAGGTGTGCTCCTACCCATTATCACTTACACTCGCGGCGTGCAGCCTACTTCCGCAAGAGGTAGGGCTGGTGTGCATTCGCACTGAAAAACTTCTCCACTCAATTATTTCAGTGCCCACATGCACACTCCGACATGTCCGAAAGAACAGACGCCACATATAACCCTCTCATGCGTCGCGACCTCAAATGAGGACACTTAAATTTTGTCTCATTTCTATCGTCTTTTACATCTGAGGTGTCTGTAAAAGCGCAGGTACCTCATATCAGGACTAATAATTAATGCTAGTATGTCTCCCAGACGGCTGCAGTGCTATTCGCTGGGCTAACAAAAAGATGGAAAGTAGAGATTGCAAGAAAGAGTAGAGGCAGGCCTTAGATGAAAGTACATTGTTGTCTGTACACCGGAGAAAAAGCCTATCATTTGGTACCCAACGAATGATGCTTCGATGGGGTATAACACTAGCCAGCCAAGTCAGGTGGTCCCAATGCCAAAAGGTTTCATGATCGGGACTGCAGAAGGAAAACAGGTTACATTTGATAAGAGTGTAAACTTGCTGTGTGCCCTGAGTGCCTGAGACAATTTAATTGTACGAAAAATAGAAAATAGTCTATGCTATTCATGTATTGTTTGATGTTAATAATAGATGTTGCATGTAAAATGTAGCAATTTTCGTACTCACATTTGAGGACACCTCCCAGTTGATCTATGAAACTATTGTTTTAGATAAATTATGATGAATTTTTCACAACACAGGTCTGAAGTTACCAAATAATGTATCAGAAACTTTATTCATTATCGGGTTGATAATTCGTGCACGAGAGGGATAAATAACTTATAATCAGGTGATGACGACCTATGATAATGGGTGGGGCACTACGTTAGTATTGTGTAGATAAGAAGCGAGGCAAGCAGGGGTAGCCGTGGTGAGTGCTGCGTCCGCAGTGGTCAGCCCATCTGCCTATTTAGGAGGACAGCAGCCGCGCGTCGAGACGCGAACATACCGTCTTGTCGTCATTGTTGCCCTACGCGAGTGTTTTAAAAAAAAAATGTTCAAATGTTTGTTAAGCTTATGGGACTTAACTACGGGGTCATAAGTCCCTAAACTTACAAACTACTTATCTACTACCTTATATTAAGGACGGCACAAATATCCATGCCCGAAGGGGGATTCGAACCCCCGACCGTAGTGGCCGTGTAGACCGTGACTGGAGCGCCTCAGTCCCCTCGGCCACCGCGGCCGGCGCGAGTGTTTCCAGTTCCTCCGGGTGCGAGTAGTCTTACTTGACGTTCACTGAAGCAACATGGCTCACTTGTCTGGGAAGAACTACGTCTATACTCCATTCGTCGAATCGAGACAGTGAGGGTAAACAGTGGCACGCGCTGAGCTGCCTCGCAGAAGCGTAGAGCTAGGTCTGTTCATCAGGGGTGAGCAATTGGAAGGAAAGCTGTCTCGACAGCTGAGCGCTTAGCAAACGTAAAGCGTAACACTTCGGAACTGAAGAACAAACACGAGAATAAAGTATGTTGTTATGGACACAATTAAGCACTCACTCCTTCCTGCTCGCCGCGGCGGAGTGGCCGAGCGCATTGAAGCACTATGCTCCGATGCGCGAGGTCGTTCCGGGTTCGAATCCGAATCCCCTCTCGGGCATGGATGTTTGTGCTGTCTTTAGTATAAGTTAGTTCATAAGTAGTTTGTAAGTATTGGGACTGGTGACACTGCAGTTAAGTCCCATAAGCTTTTCAAACATTTGAATCCTATTTGGATTTGGAGGAAAGAAAACTGAAACAAGTAAATCCAACTACTTACCAAAATTTTAACCTCTTCATTTATTTATTATTATTTTTCCTTCACAGGCATAAAAATTATAGTCAGATAAGCTGCCGTGACCACTATTTACACTAATAACTCAAATGTTCATATGTTTGTATAGTCTAAGGGACTTAACTACGGGGTCATCAGTCCCTAAACTTACAAACTATTTCCATAAAATCTCGGGTGAACTGCCGGATGTCCGTAACTTCTTGCCACGATATTTCGGCGCAGAGTCTTCTGCCCATCTTCAGGTGAGTACCGCCGAAGCACTGGCGAAGACGCTTTTTTTTTCTTTATTGTATTTCCACACCAGCGATTTCAACAGTAGGCTGGCAGCAGCTCCAGAGGCTGCTCTTCAGCCGAGAGAATAAAATACATTGATGAGATGAAAAATTAAAATACATGACAGGCGAAAAACAACGGAGGAACAATGACACACACATGGCGACAATTGGAGGTACAAACAGTTGACAGGTGAACAAAAACCGGATGTAGTCAGTTAAAAACGAGGAGCCACGGTGACCTAAAAAGCACATGTTGGACGACAAGAACACAGGACGGCGAGTACACGGAGACACTAATTAAAATACACGGTGCGACACTTGTCTGGTTGCGGTGGACGCAGTTAAAAAACACACACTTCACTGTAGCACAACACACAACACTTGACGTAGCACTTGTAAAACTGTCGGTCCAGGACCCCGATAGAAAGGGGGCGGAGCAAAGCGTGGGGGAGAGGGAAAAAAAGAAAAAAAACGGCGGGGAAGAAAGGGGGGCGGCAGGGAAGAGCCGTAGGGACTCCAGGGCAGGGAGGGGGGGGGGGGGTAGCCAAGCGGGGGAGCGGAAGGGGAGGGAGGAGAGGGGGCACTTTATCTATGGGTGGGGGATCAGAGCTGGTAGGACGGGTATATGTCGGAACGGAGGACGTCATCAGGAAGGGGGAGGCGGCGGAAATTACCCTGGGAGAGGACATAGAGGGTGTGGAGACGAAGGGAAGGGGGTATAACGCGGTAGAGGCGTGGCAGAGGCCCAGGGTTGGTAAGGATGGGGTGGACCAGGGGGTTGCGGGAGTCTATTTTACGGGTGGTATAGAGGATACGGATATGCTGGAGATATTCAAGGAGGTGGGGAAACGGGATCAGGTCATACAGGATCCGCGTGGGGGACGGGAGCCGGATGCGGTAGGCGAGGCGGAGGGCGTGGCGCTCGAGGACTTGGAGGGTTTTATAGTAGGATGTGGGAGCGGAGATCCAGGCAGGATGGAAGCTGTAAAGGACAGGACGCATGAGGGACCGGTAGGTGTAGAGAATGGTGGAGGGGCTGAGACCCCACGTCCGGCCAGTGAGGAGTTTGAGGAGGTTAAGGCGGGAGAGGGCTTTCTGTCGGACAGTGCGGAGGTGGGGGGTCCAGGAGAGGTTACGGTCGAGGGTTAGGCCAAGGTACTTCAGGGTGGGGGTGTGGCGGATAGGGTGGTTGTGGAGGGTGAGGTAGAAATCATGGAGACGGAAGGAGCAGGTGGTACGACCTATGATAATTGCCTGGGATTTGTCAGGATTGACGGAGAGGAGCCACCGGTTGCACCATGAGGCGAACTCGGTGAGGTGGGACTGGAGCAAAAACTGGGAGCAGGCAAGGGAGGGGGCGAAGGCTAGGAAGGCGGTGTCGTCAGCATATTGTAGAAGGTAAATGGGAGGCTCGGGTTGGGGCATTTCGGCGGAGTAGATGAGATAAAGGAGAGGAGAGAGGACGGAGCCTTGGGGCACCCCGGCAGAGGGGTAGAACAAACGGGAGTCGGAGTTGCAGACAGTGACATAGGAGGGGCGGCGGGTGAGAAAGGAAGCAATGAGGCGGACGTAATTAATAGGAAGGGCGTAGAACTGGAGCTTGAAGAGGAGACCGGAATGCCATACACGGTCGTAGGCTTTTTGGATATCAAGGGAGACAAAAATTGCGGAGCGACGGGAGTTGAGTTGGACAGAAAGGGGATGAGTAAGGCGAAGGAGCTGGTCATCGGCAGAGAAGGAGGGTCGGAAGCCACATTGGGAAAGGGGGAGGAAGTGGTGGCGATGGAGGTGCTCATGGATACGACGGGAGAGGATGGTTTCAAGGACCTTGCTGAACACGGAGGTAAGACTGATGGGACGGTAGGATGAGGTCTGGGATGGGGGCTTATCAGGTTTTTAGGAACATGAGAATACGGGAGGTCTTCCACAGCTCGGGGTAACAGCCGGTGAAAAGGATGACATTATATAAGGTAGCAAGAGCTTCGTGGAAGGAGGGGTGGCAGGCTCGGAGGTGACGGTAGGTCAGCCGGTTGTGACCAGGGGCGGTGTTGCGGTTAGTCCGAAGAGTGTCAATGATGTAACGGGCGGTAATGGGTGTGTTCAGTTCTGAGGGGGGAATGTGGTCCAAGTACTGGAAGCCAGGGGCGAGCGGAAGAGTGGAGGTATCGGTTCGCTCATGGACGTCCGGGAAGAGAGAATAGTCAAAGAGAGGATCATCAGGAATGGAGAAGACTTCGGAGAGGTAGGAGGCAAAGTGTTCTGCCTTACTGGCGTTGTCAGGAAAAGGACGGTCATCATGGAGAAGCGGGTAGTGGGGGGAGGAGTGACCGCCAGTAAGGCGGCGGAAAGCATGCCAGTACTTGGAGGAGTTGACAGGGAGCGTGGAATTGAGGCGGGTGCATGTCTGGCGCCAGTCCCAGCGTTTTTTCGCGGACAAGAGGTTTCGGATGTGGCGTTGGATTTGCCGGTGGCGTTGGAGTGTGTCCCGGTCACGGGTCCGGAGGAAGGAGCGGTACAGACGACGGGATTCGCGAAGGAGAAGGACGGCCTGTGGAGGAAGGGTAGGACGGTGAGGATAAATCGCCTGGGTGGGGATGTGGGCATGGACCGCGTCAGCAATGGTCTGTTGGAGGAAGGAGGAGGCATGATTAATATCGTCGGGAGTGCGGAGGGGAAGTGGGTGGCTTGCGACCGAGGTGTCAATGGAGCGACGGTAGGTATCCCAGTCGGCACGCGAATAATCATGAACGAGTTTGGGAGGGGGCATAGGACGGGGAGCACGGGCAGGGCGGTGGCGGTGGTCAAAGGTAAGTAGGACAGGGGCGTGGTCACTGCCTATAAGGTCGAGGACATCCGCCGTGATGCGCCCTAGGAGGTTGGGAGATGCCAGGACGACGTCGGGAGTGGTGTTGCTTTTGGGACGGGTTGGGAGGGGAAGAGGAAGGACGTCGCCCCGGAGCGAGGTGGTGACGAACTGACGCCACCGCCGGAGTTCAGCGGGCGGACGGGAAGAAAGGTTAAGGTCGGCAGCAATCACATAGGTCGTGAAGGAGCGGTCTATGTGGGAGAGGAAGGCATAGGGGAGGGGAGCAGTGCTGCGGATATAGATGGTAGCGAGGATGACAGTAAGGGATGGGAGGAAGAGGCTGAGGATCAGGTGTTTGGTGGGGTCATTAAGGAGAGGTTGGAGCTGGACAGGGTGGTGGCGGAGGTGGCCGATCGCCACTCCGCCTCGGGCGAGGGGTGGGGGGCCATCGGTACGGTGGAGGATGTAGGGAGCGGTGCTGATGGGACGGCGGGGTTGGAGGAAGGTCTCGTTCAGGAGGAAGGCATCCACGCGGTGGTGGGACAGGGTGTGCATAAGGAGGTGTTTATTGGCAGGAAGAGAGCAGACATTATGATAGAGGAAGGTATAGGAAGGGCTTGACATAGGGGACCAAAGGGAAGGGCGAGAGGAGGGAGAGGGGGCGACGGGAAAGAGGGTACGGTGTGTCTAGACTAGGGTAACTTGCCGGGAGAAGGTGAAGTGGGAATGTGCACGGGAGAGGGTGGCGAAGGTTTCGAGGTGAAAAACGGAACGGGCGGCAAGGGCGATCTGCTGGAGGGTATGGGGACGCTGGAAGGGATGGATGTTCTGGAGGACGGTCGTGACAAATCGGATGACGTCCTCTACGGTTGGAGGGGGGCAGAGGGAGTTGTTGGGATGGAGAAGGGGATCAACAGGACGAACAGGGACGGTAAGTTCGGGAGTGGTGGGGGCGGGGACGGATTTGCATTTATAGGAGTAGGTGGGATGGGGGCCACCACAGGGGAGGCAAGGTTGGGACAGTGTTTGTGGAGGTGATTGGACTTGCAGTGGGGACAGGTGGGTGAGTTGCGGCAGTCCTGTGTCAGGTGGTCGTTATAAACGAGACACCTGGCACAGCGGTAGGATTGGGGTGGAGAGCGGGAGGGTTCTACCTTGTGGCGGCGGTCATAGATGAGGGCCCCCTCGAGGAGGAGGCGATCGATGGAGGATGCGGATTCAGTAAAATCCGCATCAGGTAGGTGGGTCCGGTGGCGTTATGGATTCGCTTGGCAGAGCGAACGGAGATGTCTGGGTGGGCGTTGAGTTGGCCCAACACCGCCTCCTCCGTGATAACCGGACTAAGTTTGGTTACAACGGCGGTGAGGGTGGGCGGACGGCGGGGAGGGAGAGGTTGATGGGGGGAGGAGGAGGTATAGTACGGGGTGAGGGTCGCGTGGGGGCCGAGGTGGATGGCAGGGAGGCGCTGAAGCGTGTCGGTATGGAAAGTAGGGCTGGGAGATTTGATAAGGACAGAGTCCCTACGGGGGATGAGTTGGGCGATAGGGGCGGCAGGGAAGTACTTTCGGAGTTCTAGAGAGAAGGTACGATTGTCGAGGAAGCGGGGATCGGGACGGGAGAGGAGGTAGGTGTACAGATCCGGTTGGGGGGGGGATGGGTGCAGCGTCCATGATGTCGGCAGGCTGTGGAGGTGGAGGAGGAGAGGGAGGAGGAGCCTTCTTGGAGGCGGAAGGGACGGGATCCGCACTTCCACGTTTGGTGGTCTTTTTACGGGCGCCAGTGGAGGAGGAGAAAGACGGAACGGGGTCGATGGGAATGTGGCGGGGGGCGGGGCCCTGTTGCGGTGCGGCGGTAAAAGGCGGGCTGTCGGCCACCTTGGCCCGGCGATGGGTGATACGTGCTGGTGAGATGGGGGGGGGGAGAAGCCTGCAGGGGAGGTGAGGGGGAGATACACGGTAGCTGGGGGTGGAGCAGAGACGTGGGAGGCGGCTGTGGTGGAGAGGAGCACGGAGAGGGGGATGTCGTGGGAAGGGCGGGCGTGCGTGGAGCTCCAAGTCGTGACGGTGGGGGCGGTGGTGGGGGTGGTATATAAAATGGCGGTCGTGACGGTGACTGGGGTGTTGGACATTGCTAAGGACAAAGAGGGAAAGAAGTCGAAGAGAAAGAAAAGGTGGAAAGTTCAAGGTAAATGTGGCGACCACGGCTGGAACTGGCGGAAGCCTCGGGCCGCGGTGGAGCGGCGGGAGACCACCGGCAGCTGGCTGGAGGGCGGCGGCGGCGGAGATGACGCCGGCGGCGGCAGCGGCGGCGGGTGGACGGCGAGGGCCGACCCGAGGGGATCGGGGCGGCTCCGTAGCGGCGGCGACGGGGCGGTGAACCGGTCCGGCGGTCAGCGGGACCCCCGGGGCAGAACCTCCGGGCGGTGGCGGCGGCGGCGCCGAGACGAACCCTGGGCTGGACTAGGGCAGCGGGGCGGTGAGCAGGTCCGGCAGGGCCTCCTGGCGGCGGCGCCTCCAGGCACGGCTGGGCGGCGACGGCGACAGCGGCAGCGGCGAGCAGCAGGTCCTCCTTGCACTGGAACGGCGACGGCGACGGGCAGCAGGGACGGCGGCAGACCTGGAAGCACAGCAGAGTTACGGAGACAATCGTAACGGCGATGCCTGCTACCAGGCGAAAAGGATCGGCGAAGACGCACTGAGCTGTGCTATTTATGACCAATTCAGCCGACATTGCGCATGCGCGTACCTAGCGTGCGCGTTCACTACAGCTACGTACGCTGCTCCGAGCACCCTCCGTGGTGGAGGCTTGTCGCTTCGATATCAGATCGATTCTCATCGTCATTCAGTTGCAGGAAACTACGCCGAGTACGAAGTTTTTCAATGACAGGATTCCATGCAGCATTTATTTGGAAACCGCTGTCTCGATTGATAAGAGTCTCACTGTCAGACAATCTTATTTCCACAGCTTCATTAATAATTGAGCTGCAAAAGTTTGATGTGTGGGCCACAATTTTCGTTTCATTGTATACTAACCTAAGGACAACACACACACCATGCCCTAGGGAGGCCTCGAACCTCCACGGCGAGCAACCGCGCGCTCCGCAGCGAGACGCTTTACACCGCACGGTTACTCCACCGCGCCGGCCGCGGTGGTCGAGGGGACTGAGGCGCTCCAGTCACGGTCTGCACGGCCACTACGGTCGGGGGTTCGAATCCCCCCTCGGGCATGGATGTTTGTGCCGTCCTAGGTCGTAAGTAGTTCATAAGTAGTTTGTAAGTTTAGGGACTGATGACCCCGTAGTTAAGTCCCATAAGCTTAACAAACATTTGAACATTTACTCCACCGCGGCTGGTTTATTTTCCTCGACGGTAGCCAGAAGTTCTTGCTTCAGCATATCATCCTTTAACGGAAAAAAATGTTCAAATGTTTGTTAAGCTTATGCGACTTAACTACGGGGCCATCAGTCCCTAAACTTACACACCGAGCGAGGTGGCGCAGTGGTAACGCACTGGACTCGCATTCGGAAGGATGGTGGTTCAAATCCACCTCCAGCCATCCAGATTTAGGTTTTCCGTGATTTTCCTAAATCACTCCAGGCAAATGCCGGGATGGTTCCTTTCAAAGGGCACGGCCGATTTCCTCACCCATCCTTCTCCAAGCGTAAGCTCCGTCTCTAATGACCAAGCTGTCGACGGGACGTAAAAAAAAACCCTAACCCTAACCCTAAACTTATGAACTACTTACGAACTAGGACGGCACAAATATCCATGCCCGAGGGGGAATTCGAACCCCCGACCGTAGTGGCCGTGCAGACAGTGACTGGAGCGCCTCAGTCCCCTCGGCCACCGCGGCCGGCCTTTAACGGAATTCTTTCGGACGATAGCCAGCCTATAATGTTCTGTTTATTGAAGCATGTGTTCGAAATTTTTTCAGTTTGCGGGAATGGTATGGTGCATTATCACATATAATAACACAATTATTATCTAGGCGAGAAAGAAGTTTGGGAAACCAAGATTCAAAAGAATTAGCTTTCATCTCTTCATGATAGTCTCCAGTCATTTTCGACTCGAAAGTCCACAAACACTCGACAACAAAACCTGTCTCGCTTCCAATATGTGTTATTGTAAGTCCTTTTCCTTTCCCAGAAGGCGCTTTGTTTCCTGTAGAAAGACCCGACAGGAAGACTTATTTAGCTGATGATACCGAATCATCTCTCCAAATTTTATTCCGCTTATGGCCTGCATTTAACCAGGTCTCGTCCAAGTAATAAATTTTCCTGACTCCCTGGCGTGCTGAATTTACTGTCCTTAAACAACGCCTTCTCCACAGAATGATCTCTTCTTTGTCGATCAGCGAGCTTTTACACCCACGTACCTGAAATTTTTCTCTTTCAATAAAGAGTAAGAGGTCGTTCTTCTGAACTCCGGCAGATCAGGATCTTCGTAAACGGAAGCGAGGACTTTATCAATGGTAGGCAGCTCAGTGTGAAAGTAAAACTGGTGCACTTTCCTCCTTATGGCGTTTCTGTCGAAGTCGTCGACATTTTGAATGATTTTTTGCGAGGCTTTTCTTTCTTTGGCGATTTTAAAGTGTGATTAGTTTTCTGTTAGCGAAGCACTCGATACACGGACGACACTGACCACAGTGGAATGTGCAGTTTTAACAACGATGTCTGACGTTACTGTTTGTTGCTGGATTAAAATCACATTCTGTCTTATACACTTTCAGGAACATTCACTTCTCCGAACTTCTTAAACATCATCTTTTAACTTTCGTCTTAGGACGACTGAGAATGCCATCATGTTTTGCGGTAGAACTTGACATTTTGATGTTTAGCACTGGAGGAAAGATAAAAGATATCAGAAAAGACGTAGTAGAGAAAACGCATTAGCAGTAAAAACCAATGCCAAACGAAGGGGAGTGTGATAGGACCGCTATTATTTTTTATCTATATAAATGATCTGATGGACAGAGTAAGTTGTAATTTGCGGCTGTTTGCTGATGATTCTGTGGTGTATGGGAGG
Source organism: Locusta migratoria (assembly GCA_026315105.1). Classification (NCBI taxonomy): domain Eukaryota; kingdom Metazoa; phylum Arthropoda; class Insecta; order Orthoptera; family Acrididae; genus Locusta; species Locusta migratoria. The sequence continues at coordinate 72,199,959 of CM048755.1, read as the reverse complement.
GTGTCGTCTGTAACTGACTGTAATAGCATACAGGATGACTTAGACAAAATTTCTAGTCGGTGCGAAGAATGGCAGCTAGCTCTCAATGTAGAAAAATGTAAGGTGATGCGCATGAGTAGAAAAAACAATCATATAATGTTCGAATACAGCATTAGTAGTGAGCTTCTTGATGCTGTCGCGTCGTTCAAGTATCTAGGCGTAACATTGCAGAGCGATATGAAATGGAACGAGCATGTAAGGACAGTTGTGAGTAAGGCGGACAGCCGACTTCGGTTTATTGGGAGAATTTTGGGAAGATGTACTTCACCTGTAAAGGAGACCGCGTATAAAACGCTTGTACGACCACGTCTTGAGTATTGCTCAAGTATTTGGGACCCGCAGCAGATCGGTTTGAAGGAAGACATAGAGGCGGTTCAGAGGCGAGCAGCTAGATTTGTTACCGGTAGGTTCGACCAATGCGCGAGTGTCACGGAAATGCTCCGGCAACTCAATTGAGGATCGCTAGAAGAAAGACGACGTTCTTTTCGTGAATTTCTGTTAAGTAAATTTAGAGGGCCGGAATTTGAAGCTGAGTGTAGTACGATCTTGCTGCCGCCTACTTACATTTCGCGTAAAGATCACAAAGACAAGATAAGAGAAATTAGGGCTCGTACGGAGGCTTATAGGCATTCTTTTTTTCCTCGTTCAATTTGGGAGTGGAATAGGAAAGGAAATGCCTAGTAGTGGTACAGTGTACCCTCCGCCACGCACCTTACGGTGAATTGCGGAGTATGTATGTAGATGTAGATGTAGAAGATAATATTACTTACATTTCCTTGCTTACATTGTGGGAATTCCACTTGCACAGTTTTACGTATAGTTTTAACAATAAAGCGCAAGGTGACACAGTCGAACGGTAAGAATGGCGCACTTGTGTATATCCCTGTCGGCAGATGCCAATGTGACGTCATTAGCACGTGATTCAGACTGTTTACCTCCACTGTCTCGTCTCCGCAAATGGACTATAGATATACAGAAAACTGTTGGTATACATTTCTCGGCCATTGAAACTGTTGTCTACGTTTAGATGATTACTAAAGAAGCATGTAGGAAAGTGATTACCGACGCAGCCGCAAAATTACAGTTCCCGTACTCAGATGGATATATAGCACCCACTACTATAGAAATTGTAGGAATAGTCATCAGCCACGTCGTAGGGAAGTGGCAGTCCTTAACGTAGTATCCTATACTCAGTGGAGTTCGTCACGTCCAAATCGAACTCACCACCTACCTACTTAAATATCGTCGGTTGCCATGTTATTATCACTCTTAAAAATGCTGTGACTTTCGCTATGGTGTAGTTAAAAAGTATTTGTTTGACTTGTTCTGCCAACGTCAGATAAACTGAAAAAAATAGATTGTAGACCTTTCATCAAACACCTGAAATTTTATTCCAATCCAAAAATTTGTCTTTCTCTGAGACACTTCCTCCGAGTAGTTTTCCCTTCTATTATCTGAATATTCACTCATTGACGCAATAGGTTACTTAGTTACTCTCCATTATTTTATTTCTGATAGAAGGATGTTAAAAGAGTTTAATCGAATTTAGATTCTCGTTATCTCGATCTCAAACCTCCTCACCTTACATAAGACTAATATAAAGCATGTAATTAGCGTCGGTTCGCTTAGTAATACTACATATCCAAATGTAATGGCAGTAATCTTTTTCTAATCAAGTAGATTCTACTCTTGATACGCATAAAAAAAGGAGTGAAATGCTGATTTCTCTATGGAGCAGAACGTACCACTTTTACTAACGACCTGGGCTAATGTTTAATGTAGTATCAGTTTCACCACGCCATTTTTCTTTCTCCCACCCAAGCCCACACCTTTTCTCACTCCATGTGTACGACAATTGCTAATTTTTGGCCGGCCGCGATGGCCGAGGGGACTAAGGCGCTCCAGTCACGGTCTGCACGGCCACTACGGTCGGGGGTTCGAATCCCCCCTCGGGCATGGATATTTGTGCCGTCCTTAGGATAAGCTAGTTGATAAGTAGTTTGTAAGTTTAGGGACTGATGACCCCGTAGTTAAGTCCCATAAGCTATACAAACATTTGCTAATTTTTGATTCCCCGAGCAACCTGAAAGTCATATCCTATACGTGCAAATGTTTCACCCTGAGATGATAAATGCAACGAAACAGTCGACGGATTGCCACAACACTTTCTCATAACAAATTGAGAAGCATTAACAACTCTGTATTATAAGAAGATGAACGAAAACAATTTTCGATGACACATCATTTATATTTATTGTTAATTTTGTTCAAGCCAACGGCACTTAGATCAGTACACACATTAGCAATCACCTCATTTACAGATGACGGGTGGAAGTGGCCGTGTAGGCCAGCGACTCAGCGAGCTGACACCGTGCCGTGTACAGGATGTTCAAATGCTTGTAATCCTATGGGACCAAACTACGTTGGTCATTAGTCCCTAGACTTGCAAACTATTTAAACTAAGTGGTACTAACCTAAGTACAACAGACACATCCATGTCCGAGGGAGGATTCGAACGTCCGTCGCGGGAGGCCGCGCTATCCGTAACGTGGCGCTCCAGACCGCTCGGCTACTCCCGCGCGGCGTGCCGCGTGTAACCAACACCACCTAGAGACAAGGCCTTACAACAGGTCGTGCTACGTCACACTGTCCAGGCCGCAGTCGCCAGCTTACTGGCTGGACGCTACGAGGCAGTGGGCGTGCCCCAGCGGCCAGCCATTCAGCTGGCGGCCGCGTCCTGGTCAGTGTGACGTAGCACGGCCTGTTATAAGGCCTTGTCTCTAGGTGGTGTTGGTATAACGTGAGCCGCTGGTAGCCCACCAGCCTGCCGACCACGGGGGTGAAACCGCAGAACCTCCAAGATGAAGGCCCGTGTTAACATACGGAAACAGAACGACAGCAGCGCTCCGACTGAGGAGGAAGGGATTGGTTTGTTGAAGGGGTTAAGGGACCAAACAGTTAGGTCATCACTCCCTTTAACGCAGAATGGCGTGCAATGAAAGATGCGTTCCGGCGTAAAACGGGGCAAAACTAAATTATAATTATAATAAATCAATTATACCAGCACGACTAAAAGCAATATAAAATACGGAATTCTGCTATGCACATCCGCACAGCTCTATTATCTCTATAAACACGAATCATTAGTGACTAGGGTTGCCAGAGTGAACTCGAGGCAGGCCCGGAGACCAGACGTGCCCCCCTCCCCCTTGGCCAATGACTCACCTCCCTCCCCCAACCAGGATTACACGTGAAATCTCCGCCAGTTGCTGTGGATCAACAATCGGCACACTTCAGTCGGCGTGGCAGCAGAAGTGGCGGCAGCATCAAAGCTGCTCACATCAACAGCTGCGCCTTCAAAGTGCTGCCGTTTGCGGCTCCGCGCACTGTGAAGGATCGCGCGCCACCAAGAAGAGCTTCTCACTGGCTCCATGTGAAGGGGCACAGTTACCGTCTGCTCCCTGTTACCACCACTTGCTGCCGCGTAAAGAAGTAAACTTGAGGGCATAAAATGATTAAACGTAATAGTGCTGTCCTTTCTATGAGAGATAAATACGAGATTATTACTGTACTAAAAGAGATGCCTGCTGTTATAAATACATTTACTGTAAAGTACTTATTGGCATGGATGTTGTTTTAATGTTTTTATAGCTTATGGGGCTTAACTACGGGGTCTTCAGTCCCTAAACTTACAAACTACTTAGAACTAGCTAACACTAAGGACAGCACAAATATCCATGCCCGAGGGGGGATTCGAACCCCGAACGTAGTGGCCGTGCAGACCGTGACTGGCGCGCCTCAGTCCCCTCGGCCACCGCGGCCGGCCATGGATGTTGTGTTCGTCCTTAAGTTTTAAGTTACGTTAAGTTCGATGTAGATCGTCGCTACATGAGCATAGTACTTAAAAAGCGTCGTAATAAAAAAAGTTAAGATGAAGGTTACATTCAAAAGATTATGCCCCTAAAGCAGGAGCATAAACATGGAAGAAAAGAACCGTGTTAAAAACTAGGTAAAAAGAGTAAATGGATGTCTTGGGGTAGTGGGAGAGAGTGCTCCAAACACCGCTGCTCGCAAGAATAGCCACAAACCCACCCTCCCGGTCCGAACGTCAGAGGTAAATCTTATAACTGAGAATAAAAACCGCTTTCACGGAGATAACCATCCATGATGGTTGTATTTTGACTACAAAACTATTTATTTGTTAATGCCAGTATTTCAGGTGGAAATAATTGCTCCTAAACACATGTCAAAAACAAAAATCACCTGGCGTCACATGACACAGAAGCTGGAGTCATAGCATTGTGATACAGATTACGGCAGGTTGTGTATAATGCTCCCTTTGAACTGCATTGTCAATACTGTGCCTTACTATTGCATGAACGCATAATATTGTGTGGACTAAATATTTTCATTTTTTCATATAAAACATCAGCTTTTTTCGTCAGAATGTTCTGTGAGCTCATGACATTTATTCCTGCATAGGAATCTTTGTGCATACTCCTCGATTAAAATGCGTTGTAAATACACTGTTCTCACTTTACATTTAGTTCGCAACCGTTTTTCGTACTTTCTCCCATTTAATGGCGAACTCCAAGTTAACGGCTTTTATTATAATCGGTTTTCTACGTTATTACATTTGCCATAAACTGAAAATGTCATTCTGCTTTGAATGGTGTCGGTTCTTGTTATCGTATATGCTTCGTAGCCTTAGCGACTGACGCATATTGACATGCAAATGCAGATGAATTCGCACACGGCCGCGGTGGCCGAGGAGACTAAGGCGCTCCAGTCACGGTCTGCACGGCCACTACGGTCGGGAGTTCGAATCCCCCCTCGGGCATGGATATTTGTGCCGTCCTAGTTCGTAAGTAGTTCATAAGTAGTTTGTAAGTTTAGGGACTGATGACCCCATAGTTAAGTCCCATATACTATACAAACATTTGAACATTTGAATTCCCACATACATTTCCACGCGTGGATCGTCCCCCAAAACTAGAGATAGCGAGTGCGGAAGTGCATATTTGGCATTTCACTAGGATATGAACCCCCAATTGTAGGGTACCACAATTACAATGTGGGGGAGGCTCACTGCACAGAAGAAAACTATGGGTCAGCCTGGGATGTCCGATGCGGAGGCGACGAAGAGCATTAGGAAGAACTCCACGCTGCAGTGGTCTCCGTGATTGGGCGGAGTTTATCAGATGGGGCAATAGCCTGCCGGTTGCTGTTCCAGTTTTGTACGAGCACATATCTTATCTGGACCTGCAAATCCGCATCCGGGATTGTCAAAGGAAATGGGTATCAGTAACTGCTGCTCTGGACAAATGGTCAGCCTGTTAATTCCATCACCCACTCGGATCAGGGGCTATCCCCACGTACGTCACCCAGCTACAGCAAAGGACACCTGGCACGATGGCCATTGCTGGTAATCCTGATACCCCAGGGGCACCGCATCTACTCCTTGACCTGCATGAGTGGGTAACAGCGCAGGTACCACTAGTGTGATCCTTGTGTTGTCAGGAGGCTCAGCCAGGAGGGTAGATGACAGTCTGCCCCCCCCCCCCCCACACACACACAGCGACACGGACTGGCTATACGTGATGGGACCTAGCGGGGATAGGTGGCTACGGCAAGGACGGCGAGGAAAAGAATGAATAGGGATACATGCCGTAGGGGCTAGGTAGGGAGTTCTTCCCCAAATGGCTCACACTGTTAACTGAAATTTTGTTGTGGAGGCCAAACCCTAAGTGGGACCAAACTGGGCCACAAAACGTAAGGAAAAAGCAGAGATACCAAAATAGCTAAAAACCCATCAGAACCATAGGGAGAGCACCTAGACGGGAAATGAGTGGAGAGTGGGGACGAATTACAACTGGAAGGAGGAGACCTTGGAGAGGAAATGCAGCCTGGGAAAATAAGAAAGGCTGCAATGGATCGGGGACCCTTGCCTGCCACACATGTACCCACAAAAGAGTTTTGGGCCCCATGGATGGATAAGGAAGTGAACTTCGAATAGGAAAAAAAAAAGTTCAAATGTTTATATAGTCTATGGGACTTAACTACGGGGTCATCAGTCCTTAAACTTACAAACTACTTATGAACTACTTACGAACTAGCACGGCACAAATATCCATGCCCGAGGGGGGATTCGAACCCCCGACCGTAGTGGGCGTGCAGACCATGACTAGAGCGCCTCAGTCTCCTCGGCCACCGCGGCTGGCGAAAAAAAAATGTATTTAGAAGCCAATATTTTCATTCATACTTTATGATTTGTACTATGGTCTAGTAGTAGAGTTTCTGGATTCTGAAAGGTTTTTTGAAACCTTTCGCAGTAACGGAAATATCAATTAAAAACCTACCATTAACTCGAATGTTCAAATGTTTGTAAGCATAAGTGACCAAACTACTGTGATCATCGGTCCCTATACTTACAAACTACTTAAACTAACTTATACCTATCCTGAGGACAACCCCCCCCCCTCACACACACACAAACACACACATGCCCGAGGGAAGACTCGAACCTCCGGCGGGAGCGGCCGCGCTGTCCCTGACATGGCGCCTAGAACTGAACGGCCATTCCCGAGCGGCTAACGATTAACTTTTCGTATCTTTTGATTGCAAAGTTATTTACATGTGAGAGGAATTGTTACTATTTCGACAGTGTGGCCTTCATTAATTGTGCATTCTTATACCTTAGAACAGTGTTTTTCAACCTTTTAGAATTTAAGTAAAAATACTCCGGCAATCCCCCTTAAATATTCTAGAACCCAACTCCCGACATTATTCGTACGCTAACAAACCTATTTTGGAGTCTCAAAGGCAACAAATTTAATTATCTTTCTGTTGATACAACTTTTTTGTAAATTGTTGTACTTTGTTTTTATGTATTTTTTGGAATTGAAGGCATACCTATTTTTAATTGATTCCTAACAGAAATATGAATTTTGCATAGCGAGTGTTTTACAATTCACGCATGAGTCAGGAGCTAATTGTGCTCATTAAGAAAGATTTCATTGTATACACACTTTGTGAAGAAGTAGATTCTTTTCCGAATTTCTTTGATTTAATTATTGCATCTTGTTCATTCACCTATCGATTAGTTCCTGAAAAGTTTTCGGGCTTTGAGCTTATTCATAGGTAACATGCTTTTTTTCTGCTATAAAAATCTACGTTTATTCAATTCAAAATTAATGTTAGAAAAGAAAGGAAGCTTGTAGTTTAACGTCCCGTCGACAGCGTGGTCATTAGAGACGGAGCTTACGTTTGGACGGTTTGGGTAAGGATGTGGAAGGAAATCGGTCGTGCCCTTTCCAAGGAACTACCCCGGCATTTGCCTGGAGTGATTTAGGGAAATCACGGAAAACCTAAATCTAGATGGCCGGAGTTGGATTTGAACCACCATCTTTCCGAATGCGAGTTCAGTGTTTTACCACTGCGCCACCTCGCTCGGTATTAATGTTAAACAATGAATTACATACTTTTCACCTAAAATAAATGTCACCCGGGCATATGTTTCTGTATTACGGAACTCGTAGTATTGAGACATGCACTAGTCTGGTTGCTTTAAGACGCAACTATTTCCTCCTGCGACGGCGACCCTTCGGCTAAGTCTTTGCGTCTACCCTTGGGTCGCGACCCACACGTTGAAAACGATGCCTTACAACATGTAAACAAATCACCTGGCATGAAGTGTCACAGAAGCTGGTTTCACAGCGTTTTAATACAGATTACCATTTATTATCACTTGTTCTGTATATTGCACTCTTTGTATGGCATTGTGAATATATTTCTCTTTTATTGCACGAAATTGCATGGAGTAAATGACTACATTTTCTATGTAAAACATAAGCTGGTTATTTTCATAATGTTCTGTAGGCTCGTGAGAAAATCTGTGTAAACTGCTCCGTTAAAATGAGTTGTTAATATATGGTTTGCGTTACGTTTTATTTTAGTTTGCAAGCGTTTTTCGTACTTCCTCACATTTAATGGAGAATTTAATGTTAATGAATTTAATTCTTGTCACAGAATGTATAGTCTATGTAATCTGCTTTGAATTGTGTCGCTTCTTGTCAATAAATACAGGGTGTTACAAAAAGGTACGGCCAAACTTTCAGGAAACATTCCTCACACACAAGGAAAGAAAATATGTTATGTGGACATGTGTCCGGAAACGCTTAATTTCCATGTTAGAGCTCATTTTAGTATTTCTCTTTAAATGTAAATTGAAATAATTCGTGCAGACAATTGTAAATTTTCACAATCAACATGTGTGGGCTGACGAGAATCCGCACACAATTGTGCAATCACGTCATCAACACAGATTTTCTGTGAACGTTTGTGTAGGAATTGTTGGTGATGTCTTGATTGGGCCTCATGTTATTCCACCTACGCTCACAGGAGCACGTTATCATGATTTCATACGGGATACTCTACCTGTGCTGCTAGAACATGTGCCTTTACAAGTACGACACAACATGTGCTTCATGCACGATGGAGCTCCTGCACATTTCAGTCGAAGTGTTCGTACGCTTCTCAACAACAGATTCGGTGACAGATTGATTGGTAGAGGCGGACCAATTCCATGGCCTCCACGCTCTCCTGACCTCGACCCTCTTGACTTTCATTTATGGGGGCACTTGAAAGCTCTTGTCATCGCAAACCAAATGTGGAGACGCTTCGTGCTCGTATTGTGGACTGCTGTGATACGCCATTCTCCAGGGCTGCATCAGCGCATCAGGGAATCCATGCGACAGAGGGTGGATGCATGTATCCTCGCTAACGGAGAACATTTCCTGTAACAAAGTGTTTGAAGTCACGCTGGTACGTTCTGTTGCTGTGTGTTTCCATTCCATGACTACTGTGATTTCAAGAGAAGTAATAAAATGAGCTCTAACATCGAAATTAAGCGTTTCCGGACACATGTCCACATAACATATTTTCTTTCCTTGTGTGTGAGGAATGTTTCCTGAAAGTTTGGCCGTACCTTTTTGTGACACCTTGTATACTTTGTAACCTTAGTAACGAAGACATTCTAACTTTCAAATGCAAAAATGCAGCGGTAGTTACGCAAAGATATCCACACTTTTTAACAGGAATGTATTATAAACAATATATTGTATCAGTAATTCTAGATTCTTCCTTCCACTACAATAAAAATTTACACACAACTGAAATTAGACGTAAGTAATAAAGTTGAACAATTCTATCAGCAGCTGATAACGTGGAATTAATCATTAAATGCGAATGAAAGTAAAGCAGAACACGGGATACATTTAGAATACATTATCCAGCGGTTCACACGCGGATTCGAAGGCAACAACAAATGTGCACAGTACACTATTCGACGAAAGCAACTTCTGCACCATATGAAATATAAAGAAATATGGAAACTTTTACTCCACTCAGTATTATCACTTGAGCGAAAGTCGACCAGAGTACGAGAAACAACTTACTATGCAATTCAAAGGGCAAGAATACACAAAATTGTAATCAGAAATACGGTTTTATGAATCAGTCTTATGTTTTGAACTGAAAGAAAGCAAATATGGAAGATCGTAAATCAACCAATAAGAAAACGAGATAGCAGGCTGATAAACTTGTAATGATCCAAGAGATGGGGATGAGCTTCACACTCGTGGGTGAAACTTATACAGGAATTTCCGGTAACACGACTTTGGTTCGTCTCCCCCACAGTTGGAGCGGTGCGAGTTTATATATCGTCATCCCTGTTTATTATTGGTTGATTTATAGTCTTCCATATTTGTTTCCGTTTAATTAAAAACAAAATCTCGATTTATTACACCATCTTTCTGATCAGGATTTTGCTGTGTACTGTACTCTTTGAGTGCATTGTCGCATATTACTCGTACTGTGTTTTACTTTTGCTCGTACTGGTAACGTTCAGCGGAGTAAAAGAATCAATATTTGTTCATATTTGATATAAAAAGGAAGTATTTTCGTCGAATAGTGTTCTGTGGATATTTCTTGTTGCTTACGAATCCGTGTGAGCCACTTATCTATTAAATATATCTTTCGTATTCTGCCTTAATTAAATTCGCAACCGTTTTTCGTAATTTCTCGCATTTAATGGTGGACCTCATGTTAGCAGCTGTTGACAGAATCGTTATTCGACGTTTTTACATCTTGTACTACCCTCATGAACCATAGACATTGCTGAGTTGGGGTGGCTTGCGTGCCTCTACGATGCAGATAGCCGTATCGTAGGCGCAACGACAGCGGAGGGGTATCTATGGAGAGGCCAGACAAACGTGTGATTCCTGAAGAGGATAGCAGCCTTTTCAGTAGTTACAGGGGCAACAGTCTGGATGATTGACTGTGCTGGCCTTGTAACATCAGCTAACGTGGTTTTGCCATGCAGTTACTGCGAACGGCTGAAAGCAAGAGGAAACTACAGTCGTTAATCTTCCCGAGGACATGCAGCACTACTGTATGAATATATGATGATGGCATCCTCGCGGGTAAAATATTCCGGAGGTAAAATAGTCTCCCATTCGGATCTCCGGGCGAGAATTACTCAGAAGGATGTCGTCACCAAGAAAAACAAAACAGGCATTCTACGGATCGGAGAGTGGAATGTTCTATCCCCGAATCGGGTAGGTAAGTTAGAAAATTAGAAAAGAGAAATGGATAGATTAAAGTTAGATATGATGGGGAATAGTGAAGTTCTTTGGCAGGATGAACAGGATTTCTGGTCAGATGAGTACAGGTTTATAAATACAAAATCAGTTTGTGGTAACGCAGGAGTAGGTTTGATAATGAATAAAAAAATAGGAATGCGGGTAAGTTACTATGAACAGCATAGTGAACGCATTATCGTAGCCGAAACAAACACTAAGCCAACACCGACCACAGTAGTATACGTTTTAGTGCGAACTAGCTCTGAGGACGACGAGGAGATCGAAAAGATGTATGAGGAGATAAAATAAATTAGATAAGACTTTTTTCTTTTGATAAAATAAACTATTCAGACCGTTAAAGGAGAAGAAAACTTAATTGTGATGGGGGACTGGAACTCGGTAGTAGGAAAGGAAACAGAAGGAAAAGTAGTAGGTGAATATGGACTGGGGAAAAGGAATGAAAGTGGACATCGCCTGGTAGAATTTTGTTCAAATGTTCAAATGTTTGTAGAGCTTATGGGACGTAACTAGGGGGTCATCAGTCCCTAAAGTTACAAACTACTTATGAACTAGCTACAACTACGGACGACACAAATATCCATGCCCGAGGGGGGATTCGAACCCCCGACCGTAGTGGCCGTGCAGACCGTGACTGAAGTGTCTCAGTCCCCTCGGCCACAGCGGCCAGCTAGAATTTTGTGCAGAGCACAATTTAATCATCACAAACACTTGGTTTAATCATCATGAAAGAAGGTTGTACACCTGGAAGAGACCATTAGACACTGTGTTTTCTATAAACATTCTATATTTTTGGGAGAAAGGTAGTAATCAAAATATCAATGGTATGTAGCATTAATAAATTCATTAGATTAGATTAGATTAATACTTGTTCCTTAGATCATGTATACGACATTTCGTAATGATGTGGAACGTGTCAGCTTAGTAAATTTTGTCTATACTTGACAATCTATATTTTAAGAATTTTTTTAAAGTTTTATCTAAAAACTCATCTACATTGTAGAAGGAGTTGCCATTCAGAAATTCCTTTAATTTCTTTTTAAATACTAGTTGGCTATCTGTCAGAATTTTGATGCTACTTGGTAAGTGACCAAAGACTTTTGTGGCAGTATAATTCACCCCTTTTTGAGCCAAAGTTAGATTTAACCTTGAATAGTGAATATCATCCTTTCTCCTAGTGTTGTAGCTATGCACACTGCTGTTACTTTTGAATTGGGTCGGATTGTTAATAACAAATTTCATGAGTGAATATATATATATTGTGAAGCTATAGTGAGTATCCCTAGATCCCTAAATAAATGTCTGCAGGATGCTCTTGGGTGAGCTCCAGCAATTATTCTGATTACACGCTTTTGTGCAATGAATACTTTTTTACTCAATGTTGAATTGCCCCAGAATATGATCCCATATGAAAGCAGTGAATGAAAATAGGCGTAGTAAGCTAATTTACTGAGATGTATATCACCAAATTTTGCAATGACTCTGATAGCATAAGTAGCTGAACTCAGACGTTTCAGGAGATCTTCAATATGTTTCTTCCAATTCAGTCCCTCGTCAATGCAAACACCTAAAAATTTTGAATATTCTACCTTAGCTACAGATTTATGTTCAAAGTCTAAATTTATTAATGGTGTCATGCCATTTACTGTATAAAACTGTATATACTGGGTTTTATCAAAGTTTAATGAGAGTCCATTTGTAGAGAACCACTTAATGACTTTCTGGAAGATATCATTTACAATTTCATCAGTTAATTCCTGTTTGTCAGGTGTGATAGCTATACTTGTATCATCAGCAAAAAGAACTAGCTTAGCATCTTCGTGTATGTAGAATGGCAAGTCATTAATACATATTAAGAACAGTAAAGGACCCAAGAACGAACCTTGTGGGACCCCATTTTTGATAACTCCCTAGTTAGAAGAATTAATTGTCTCATCTAGGATCATGTGAACTGCTTATTCCGACTTTCTGCACTCTTCCAGTTAAGTATGATTTAAACCATTTGTGCACTGTCCCACTCATACCACAATACTTAAGCTTATCTAGAAGAATCCCATGATTTACACAATCAAAAGCCTTTGAGAGATCACAAAAAATCTCTACTGGTGATGTCCGGTTATTCAAAGCATTTAATATTTCATCAGTGAAGGTATGTATAGCATTCTCAGTTGAAAAGCTTTTTTGAAAACCAAACTGACAGTTTGTTAGAACTTTATTTATACTAATATGTGAAGCAACTCTAGAATACATAACTTTTTCAAAAATCTTTGATAAAGCTGTCAGAAGTGAGATGGGCCGGTAGTTGTTGACATCATATGTATCCCCTTTTTTATGCAAAGGTTTAACGATAGCATATTTCAGTCTATCTGGGAAAATACCCTGCTTTAATGAGCTATTACAAATATGACTGAGAATCCTACTTATCTCCTGGGAACAAGTTTTTAATACCCTGCTGGAAATGCCATCAATTCCATATGACCGTTTACTCTTGAGAGAGTTTATTATTTTCCTAATTTCTGAAGGAAATCTTAATTATAAACATTATTTCTTGTTACTTGTCCAGGATTTATATGAATAAATTCTTTGGTGAGCCCACCCCTGACCAAGCGGTATTAAGTTGTCCGTGTGAGAAACATGGGGATGTCAAATCCACTCCGCAGTGTTTAGAGATTGTCCTGTGATTTATTAATCGTCTCTTGAAGTTAAAAGCAGAAATGTTGGAAATGATGGGTATTCGTTGGATGTAAACTGTTTCATTCTCTTCCTTTCGTTGTAGTTCTATAGAAGTATATTGCTTTCACCTGCAGCGGTGTGTGCTTTCCAGTTCAAAGTTGGTTCAAAGTTGACAAGAGCAGTCAGGTTTCAGGAATTTCCTTATGCTGACTGGGATGCAGAAATGTTTTAGTGGTAAATACGTAAACGTATTAAAACATGGTGCATGATGTTACAGTTTTTACCCGCCGCAGTATATATTATCTCATATTTATTGAATTATATGTTGTATAATTGTATAATTTTAGGGTTATATTCACTTGTATAATTGTTGTACGTCTGTAAATTCTGTTTCGAATACAGTTCATAGTAAAGAAGTAATAGATTGAAACCTGATGCGTGATATGGCGGTTATCCATGAACGTTAGTGTTTATGTCCTCATATCTCATGAACTACGTTTCGTACTGTGGTACAATTCTGAAGGTAGCATCAGCTGTACGTGTGTATACTGTCTGTAAAATTTCCTGCGGGTACAATACGTAGTCGCGCCGGAGCGGCCGAGTGCATTGGGGCGCCGTGCTGCGATGCGCGAGGCCGTTCCCCGTCGGGGGTTCGAATCCCCCCTCGGGCATGGATGTTTGTGCCGTCTTATGTGACAGTTTCTTGCAACTCCTACTGTTTATGACGTTATATCTCTTGAACTACGTGTCGCATGTAGTTCTTACCCTTACAACAATTGGTACTTCACGGTGAGTAATATGTGTAATACATTTGGTTGAAATCGATCCAGCGGTTTAGGAGGAAATGTGCAACATGGTTGCGTGATGTAGTAGTTTCTCGCGCATCTCATTGTTTATGATGTCATATCTCCTGAACTATGCGTTGAACGTGATCTAAAGACTTACGGCGACCGTCCTCGTGGTTTGAAGGTCAAGTGGGCAAAATGTCATTAACATTGGAACAAAACTGTACATTTGTATGCAACACGTACACACAAACCCACGGACACTCTGCTTTATATATAAAGATACTAGCTGAAAACCCGGCGTTGCTCGGGTATTTATTTATGTATTCCTGTCAATTTTCAGGTATATATTCATTTGTATAAGGGCTGTATGTCTGTACAATCTCTTAGGAGTACAATTAGGAGTAAAGAAGTAATAGATTAAAACTTGGTGTACGATGAGACGGTCTTCCATGAACGTTACTGTTTACGTGCTCATATCTCATAAACTACGTGTCATACTGTGATACAATTTAGCAGGTACACTCACCTGTATAAATGTATACTGTCTGTAAAATTTCATGTGGCTACCATGTGTGGTGTAGAAATTAAAAATTGTAACGTCATACCGAATGCCGTAGTTTTAGTCCATGAACAGCGGAACGTTACTGTTTATGTGCTCATATCTCATGAACTACGTGTCGTACTGAGATACAATTTATAAGGTACATTCAGCTATGTGTGTTTATAATGTCTGCAAAATGTCCTGCAGCTACAATTTGTAGTGTAAAAATTATAAATTGTAAGGCCATACCAAATGTCGTAGTTTACTCCATATACAACGGAAAAGTAGTAAGCGAGAAACTTCTTTCCTTTCATAATTTTGCTATAGTTGTTAGCGAGAAAAAGTTTAATAAAGGTTTGAAATGATGTTTAAAGTTCGTTGCAAGTCGCTAAGTACTGTCATTCTCATACAGTGTATTTTGAAAGTCTCGCCGCATTATATGGCATTTTTTGCGATTTCTATTGGTTATGACTTAATATATTTTGAACCATGTGCCGTATGTGATTCTTAACCATGCAGCAATTGTTACCTCACTGTAAGGAATGTGTGTACCAAATTTGGTTGCAATCAGTCCAATTGTTTAGGAGAAAATGAGCAGCATTGTCGCAAAATGCAGCAGTTTTTCGCGCATCTCATTGTTTATGACGTCATATCTCGTGAACTATATATCGTATGTGATTCTTACACTTACGGTGACCGTCCTCATGGATTGAAGCTTACGCGTACAAAATTTCATAGAGATTGGAACAAAACTGTAGATTTGTATGCAACACGTACAAATATACGGACACTCTGCTTTATATATTAGAAGACTTCTGAATTTCTGTATTGTACTGGAGTGGTCTTTGTTTGAAGATGGTCTCTACAGCCCAAAACCAGTTACGAATTAAAACAACATCTGGACTCTTAATTTCAATTTAAATACTAGTACAAGGTCGTAATTACGAAAAGGTTTTCAAAAATTAAGAAAATGTCGGCTATTAAGTACTGAAATAGCTGTATGAATTTTCCCAATCTCTTTCTCACATTTACTTGAGAGTCTCTGTGGGTGTCGCTGAATCTTTGGATATCGATCCGCATCCGACATTTTGCATCACGGGTCGCGCAATATGAGAGCGCGCGCGTTATCAGGAAGGGGCTTTAAAAGGGAAAGGCGGTGTCTGATGGGGAGTGCCAGAAGGGAACGCGAATGCGCTGGCCTCGAGTTTCCAGCAGAGCTGTAGCAACAAGTCAACCGCCAGCACATCGTGAATCCACTCGAGGCATTCTCGGAAACTGAACAGCATCCTACAAACAACGTTCGGAGACGTATAGGAGCTGGTACGGCAGCTGCCACTCAATAAACCAACAGGCCACGACAATATTGACGGACTGATATTAAGCCAACTACCTGGAAAGCTTCCTGTATATCGTAGCATGTTTCATCGTAATTTTCCAGTAAAGAAGATATGGGGGTTCTTGGAAGAGGGCCATCGTCGTTTCCGTCAACAGGTCCGGCAAAAACCGAACGGACTCTACGAACTGTCGAGCAATTACATTATTCTTTACTCTGAGTAACCTTTCCGAGAGACTCATCAGAGCCGGCCGCGGTGGCCGAGGGGACTAAGGCGCTCCAGTCACGGTCTGCACGGCCACTACGGTCGGGGGTTCGAATCCCCCCTCGGGCATGGATAGTTGTGCCGTCCTAGTTCGTAAGTAGTTCATAAGTAGTTTGTAAGTTTAGGGACTGATGACCCCGTAGTTAAGTCCCATAAGCTTAACAAACATTTGAACATTTTGACTCATCAGACTGGGAAGGCACACGCAAAGAATAATTTGGATTTAGAAGATATCATTCCACTACCCAGCAACTCATGCGAGGTATATAAGAATTGACACTGTCCTTATGTGATAGAGAGTCTTGCGGTGCCGTTTGACATAGTGTGGCACAGAGAATTGCATTACTACACAAACTCTTCCATCAAGGCGTCTCCAGGAACTACGCATACCTTATTGGAAATTACCTTCATAGGCGCATATTTGTCGTGAGGTTAGGCACAGGAATCTCCCCCACCAGAGATATCTTGGCCGGAGAACCACAAGGTCCTACTCCTACCAGCTGATCTTCCAGTATCTCGAAGAGTCGGCAGAACAATGCAGACGGCTGACACATGCTTTTTAAAATTATTTTTACGAAGTTCGTGGACAATGTCAGTACACTGACAACTCCTGCAGGTACTCTCTGATTTCGGCCAATGGGCTAAAATGCACGCAAGCCACCCCGCCTTGGCAGTGTCTGTGGTTCATGGGAATATACACACATGCATTAATATTACCGAAAACGTAATTATCGCATTTAAGTACCAATAATTAAAGAAAATGAATGGCTGAAATATGAAAGAAAGTCTCAAAAAATAAAGGTTTCTATTTCTCACAGAATCGTTGAACTATGTCTTGTAGATGTACAAAAAAAATTGGCCTTCTGAAAATTGTGGTGTGAGCACCAAACGATGATTTTCTAGAATGCAATTAAAGGCAAATTAAAAATTCAGAACTCCAAAACCACAGAAGATAGACTTAAAATCTTGGTTATTGCTACATTTTTACATAGTAGACAACATTCTAAAACTTGGTTACTATCTCCGAAGTAAAAGAAAAGCTAAGTTTTTTGTGGAGGCCCCCCTTAAACACTTCAGTGTAAACTGAATAATCGAATATATGTCTACGCGGAACCTAATTATGATCATTCCTATGAAGACAACATTTTTTTTTCACTTCTCTTGTGCTTCCTGCAAGGCCGTGCTGTGCGACTTAACGACGCCGGACCGTTTCATTTTACCACGAGCTCTCACAACCCAGAAGCGAACTAGCCCAAAGGTAACTGCGGTGGACAGGCCAGTGCAGCCTATTTCTGGAACACCCTGTCCACTGCCTGTAGTGTCCTGGGCTCCAGGATAATGTCAACACATCCCATTCTGTCACAGCTGTAGTTAATTAGCGCAATATTTCTTACATCCAAAGCCTTTCGTCTCGCCATACCAAGAAATATACGAGATAGCTAACAATTTGTCCGGAAACGACTCTAGACGGCGATGTTACGATAAACCAGGAGTAGCAACCACTTCATGCTGGCAAATGTTCACCACGCCCGCAGCCCAGGATCGCACCGTCCGCACCAAACGAACACCATCAAAACAGAAGGCCGCAGCGCTTTCGTTTGATGTCACTCAGAGTAGGCTGATATCGCGGCCTACTAAAAAAAATGTTCAAATGTTTGTAAAGGTCATGGGACTTAACTACGGGGTCATCACTCCCTAAACTTAGAAACTACTTATGAACTACTTACGAACTAGGACGGCACAAATATCCATGCCCGAGGGGGGATTCGAACCCCCGACCGTAGTGGCCGTGCAGACCGTGACTGAAGCGCCTCAGTCTCCTCGGCCACCGCGGCCGGCTCGCGGCCTACTCTGCGTGACTACAAACAAGAGCGCCGTGACTTCTTTTGATTGTGTTGACCTTCAGGATCTGCTGTTCTTCGACGACTGGACGTGATGCACTGCCAAATCTCGCGTCCATCACTGGCTCCGCTGTTGCGTGTCATTGTCCCGTCCTCAATACTGCCGGCTCGCTGTGCTCACAACACTCCCTGAGGCTTGATGCAGCATCTTCAGGTCCTTTGTTTGTGTCTAGAATTGTCTCGAATGTATTTTTAACCCTAAAGGATACAGCGTACAGGATGAGTGTGGAATGTTTTTTTTTTTTTTTTTTTTTTTTTTTTTTTTTTTTTTTTTTTTTTTCTGCGCGAGGAAACGTATTGTAAAAACTTATTTCTATGTTACGTGTATCTTGCTCCAGCAGGGCAAAGAGCCGCAGTTAGTTTTATGGCGCCTGCTGTGTAGCTGTCGTATGGTAGATGCACTTTAACAGAAAGATCCCACAGGTTTAATGACACATGAGAAATTTATCACATCAAATGAACACTCAACTTAGTGTTGCAGAAGTACAATGATGGTAGATAAAATTACAGGCTCCGTGCTTTAAACTTTGTAGTTATTTAGCTGCCCGTAATATTTCAAAGTGTCAGTCCGTGGGCACGTCTTGAGGCACTGTTCCACATAGCGTGGTACTTTGTCCAAAATTGAAGATGTCCATTTACTGGATCACAGCACTGATAACTCGAAGCACACCCTTGATGAAGACGCTGCAGTCCCAAAGGACACGTTGTAGTCTCTATCAACACGAGGCGCATTCTCTTCAGGCCGTAGTTTCCGACTGTTTAATTATGCGTCGCGGATCAGATTTCGCGCACGTGGTTCATACTGCGCAGCCTGTTTTGGGACTGTAGGAACTTTTAGTGCCAATTGTGAGAGTTCCCGTGTGCTTATCGATTCTGATGTAGTAGTCTTTGGTTGCCTACAACCCAAATCTTCTTATTAAACGGTTGTTAGACTGGCTGGAGCTGTCTTAGAGCTGTTTTTTTGAAGGCTCTCTTGAACGTATAGTTCTTGAACTGTTTCGTGGGGGTAACAGCTAGGAAGCGTCCTCTGCACTTTGAAGGTTCAACACACGATTTTGTTTTGTAGGCCCTGCAGATCTTTCATGTGTGTAACGGAGCTGCATTACCGCAAACTTCACATGCATAATCCACCAATGGGCGAATGCAGGTTCTGTAGAGAAGTACTCAATTCTGTATTGGTAATGCAGATCGTTCAATGATGACTGAAAATAGCGCTGCTGTTCTGTTGCTATGTCTTGTGATGAACCAACAATGTTGTCCTTCCATATGTGTCTGTTTACTCTTAAATAGGCCTACTTAGCGATGGTTGTCCATTCGATTTGTTGTCCAGAAAGGACAAGGTGTGAAACTGACAGAGGACGTCGCTGCATACATAGCATTCCTTGTAACTTGCTTGCATTAATCCAATTCGGCAGCTTTGAGCTTGGAGCTACGTAACTGGCTCAGAAGACAGCACGTAGAATATTGGACCAAAGTCCATCAACAAAAACATGCCACACGGTGATGAAACTGCATCACATCTAATCTTCGAATGCATTGCATTGGAGAGTAAAAGGCACAGAACATTTGGGACAACCAGACCCGAAGAAATTGTGTCTAATAAAGAACTGGTAAAGGAGCTCCTTGCACTGTTCAAGGGCATTGGTTGGCTTTACTAGATATACAGGGAGCGATACCGCAAAATAAACTTAGTTTCGGTGCGGGCAGTGGCGGGTTGCACCAAGACTGTTTTGGCTTCCCTGGAAAAATCAAATCAAATCAAATCAACTTGCTTGCATTAACCCAATTCGGCAACCGTATCGGAGGGGTATCTGTGGAGACGCCAGACAAACGTGTGGTTCCTGAAGAGGGGCAGCAACCTGTATAGTAGTTGCAGGGGCAACAGTCTGGACGAGTAGCTAAGCTGGCCTTATAATATCACCTAATGTGGTTTTGAAGTTTTACGCAAAACGTTCTACCTGGTTGTTAGACATAGGGTGAAACGGAGCGGTATGGACGATGGAAATCCCATTGTTGTTTAAACTCGGCCGAAGTAAAGTGTGGGTTGTTATCTGAGACTATCGTTTTGAGGAGGCCCCAACGGCAAAAATGCGCCGTAAAATTTTGATTGTGTCGGCCGATGTGGTGGCCGCCTAACGTCATACATGTGAGTACCCCGAACCAGAGTCGGTCACGATGAGAGACTGGGATCCATTGAAAGGCTCTGTGAAATCCACGTGGAGACGTTGTAACTGAGCAGCTGCTTTCAGCCAAGAAAATATCTGGTGTAGGGGTGCTGCCGGGCGTGATTGGCATGTGGTGTAGGCAGACACAAGGTGGGCAATGTCTTCATCTTACCCGCACCAATAAGGGTGTCTGCGCGCCAGCTGTTTGGTGAGGACTAGTCCCCAATGGCACAGACAAATATATACAGACGGAAAAACCTCCGTAAGGGCCCGGTCCTACGCTCCGGGGTGCGGGGAGGGAGGGTTTCCAGCAGTTCCGTACGATGTCCCATGATGGCACTGCGGTCAGAAGCAGCCCTTTAAGCTGGTCAGAGCAGGCGGCAGGTAGCGGCTGCCGCCACCACCACCTCCCCTCAAACGCCGGCACGCCGGACACAGCCTCGTGGCAGACGACACGAGCTCTCCCCTCAGCCTCCCCTCCACTCTACCCTCTGACGTCCGAGAGGCACCCTAAGCCAGCGAACCGCCTGACACCTGCTAGCATCTTACGGAACTACGAGGGGAGCGTAGGACAGTGGTTTAGGGTAGGCTGTTTCTCTGTATATGTTACTCTGTGCCAATGGCAAGCATGGAAGAGGTGGAGGATACGGTCGTGCAACTCCTGTGATATGACCAGCTGGGGAATGTCTGAGTCACTGTGCATAAGGATGACGCCCCCGTGGACAAGAAGACCGTGTCCGTTCCCAAAACTATGGATTGCCGGAGTGCGGACGGTACGATGGCTATCTGGCCAACCTGCAGTGATGTGGCGGCGGAAAGCTAGTATTATTGAATCCTTTGCAGTGCCCTGCAGACCGCGTCGCCGCCCAGTGGAATTATGTCCAAGGCCGCATTCACGTCCAGTTCCACATGGAAGCAAACCAAAGGCGAGGCGTCAAACTCACCGTCTGTTCCGATTGAAATCTGCTTTCACGTGCCTGTCGGAGGCGCGACAGACAATATAGAAGTTGAACGGTGGTAGTAAGAGTGCCCAATACAGCAGGCGGCGCACCGTCCTATTGGGCACGGCGGCTCCTGGGTGGAATAAAGAATCCAGGGGCTTGTGGTCGTTATGCAGTGTGAAATGATGACATAAACATAATCGTAAAATTTAGTTAGGGCGAAGACCAGTTCCAAAGCTCAGTCCGAGGCGTCGCCAGCGACGACGAGGGGCAGAGAAGGGTCGTATGTGGCCAGACAAGGAGGTCGGAGGAGGGCTGACTTGAGTGTTGCTAAAGCCTGATCACATGCAGCGTCCCACGCCCAACGCATACCTTTCACAATCTACATCTACATCTACATACATACTCTGCAATTCACCGTAAGGTGCGTGGCGGATGGTACACAGTATCACTACTAGGCATTTCCTTTCCTATTCCACTCCCAAATGGAACGAGGAAAAAAAGAATGCCTATATGCCTTCAAATGTTCAAATGTTTGTATAGTCCATGGGACTTAACTACGGGGTCACCAGTCCCTAAACTTACAAACTACTTATGAACTACTTACGAACTAGGACGGCACAAATATCCATGCCCGAGGGGGGATTCGAACCCCCGACCGTAGTGGCCAGGCAGACCTTGAGTGGAGCGCCTTAGTCCCCTCGGCCACCGCGGCCGGCTATATGCCTCTGTACGAGCCTTAATTTCTCTTATCTTGTCTTTGTGATCTTTACGCGAAATGTCAGTAGGCGGCAGCAAGATCGTACTACACTCAGCTTCAAATTCCGGCCCTCTAAATTTACTCAACAGAAATTCACGAAAAGAACGCCGTCTTTCTTCCAGCGATCCCCAATTGAGTCGCCGGAGCATTTCCGTGACACTCGCGCATTGGTCGAACCTACCGGTAACAAATCTAGCTGCTCGCCTCTGAACCGCCTCTATGTCTTCCTTCAAACCGATCTGCTGCGGGTCCCAAATACTTGAGCAATACTCAAGACGTGGTCGTACAAGCGTTTTATACGCGGTCTCCTTTACAGGTGACGTACATCTTCCCAAAATTCTCCCAATAAACCGAAGTCGGGTGTCGGCCTTACAACTGTCCTTACATGTTCGTTCCATTTCATATTGCTCTGCAATGTTACGCCTAGATATTTGAACGACACGACAGCATCAAGAAGCTCGCTACTAATGCTGTATTCGAAAATTATATGATTGTTTTTCCTACTCATGCGCATCGCCCTACATTTTTCTACATTGAGAGCTAGCTGCCATTCCTCGCACCAACTAGAAATTTTGTCTAAGTCATCTTGTATGCTATTACAGTCAGTTAAAGACGATACCCTCCCATACACCACAGCATCAGCAAAGAGCCGCAAATTACAAGTTACTCTGTCCATCAGATCGTTTATACAGATAGAAAATAATAGCGGTCCTATCACACTCCCCTAGGGCACGCCTGACGATACACTCGTCTCTGATGAACACTCGCCGTCGAGAACAACGTACTGCGTTCTATTACTTGGGGAGTCGTCCAGCCAGTCACAAATCTGTGAACCTATTCCATAAGCTCGTATCTTCGTTAGCAGTCTGCAGTGTGGCACCGTGTCGAACGCCTTTTTGAAGTCGAGAATAACACATTCCGCCTGTTGCCCTTCATCCATGGCTCGCAAGATGTCATGTGAGAAAAGGGCAAGCTGAGTTTCACATGAACGATGTTTCCTAAGCCCGTGCTGATTCATGGAAAGAATCTTTTCTGTTTCATGGAAGTTTACGATATTCGAACTGAGAATATGATCTAAAATTCTACATTGAAGTCAACGACATTGGCCTGTAATTGTGTGGGTCAGTTCTCTTTCCTTTCTTATAAACGGGAGTCACCTGCGCTTTTTTCCAATCACTAGGAACTTTGCGCTGAATTAAAGATTCGAGATAAATGCAAGCTAAGTAGGGGACCAATGCCGCAGAATAGTCTTTGTAAAACCGAACTGGTATTCCATCCGGACCATCAGACTTTTTCTTATTTAGCTCTCTCAGCTGCTCCTCTACACCGGAAATACCTATTGCTATGTCCCCCATTTCGGAATTAGCACGTTGATCAAATGATGGTACATTTGTGCGGTCCTCTTGCGTGAAAGATTTCTTAAAGGTTATATTTAGAACTTCAGCTTTCCGTTTGCTTTCTTCTATTACTGCCCCGGAATGATCAACGAGTGACTGGGCAGTGGGCTTTGACCCGCTTATCGATTTTACATAGGAACAGAATTTTTTCCGTTTCTTGGAAAGATCTTTTGGTAAGGTATGGCTATGATAATTATTGTATGCTTCACGCATCGATCTTTTATAGACGCACGAACCTCTACTAACTTTTGCCTGTCATCATTTGCGTGTTCTTTTTTGAATCGAGAGTGCAAGAGTCTTTGCTTTCTCAGCAGGTTTCTAACATTATTATTATACCATGGTGGATCTTTTCCATCCTTATTCGTCTTTACTGGCACATATTTCTCTAACCCTTTATTTACAATGCACTTAAATTTAGTCCACAATTCCTCTACAACCATAGTCCCGGAATTAAACGATGCCCATTCATTTTCTAAGTGCGATAGTAACATTTGCTTATCGGCTCTTCCCAACAAAAACACGCTCCTAGCCTTCTTGATTTGTTTATAAACTTTGGGCACAATAACCTGGTGAGCGATGTCGATAGCCCGGCGGCGTTGGGTGTAAAACGTCGCTAATAGTTTATGTTACCGTGGACAGACTGCAATTGATGCACATTGTTTGGGGAGGCATGTTCTGGATCATCTCGACATAATCCTTCGTGGTATCGAAGCCGCTGTCATCAATGTTGTACCCGAGATAACTGACCTCACGCGAAAAAAAAAATCGCACTTTTCTTTCCACCAACGCAAGTTCGCTTTGGAGTACACCTGGAAAATCTGATCTAGTTTCTCCGCGTGGTGTAGTCTTATGTAGTTCTCGAACGAAATATTTAGAAGAGCGCTCCCACAGGCGAACTACGTGAACTAGTTCGCAGATCCCTCGCCTCTTAGTTCGTCCGCTCCTTTTCCGAAGACTGACGGGTAACTGGGGGAGGACGCGAGAGCGCGCAGAATCGCGTGATACCCTTCTGCCAGTTGCCGTCATTTCGAGCTGAGATGCCGCTCAGCTGTAGTTTTAGTAGCGGTAGCAGAAGCCAAAACGAGCGAACGAACTAAAAAGAGCGATCTACTTTGCGGCCGAGCTGCGAACTAAAAGGAGAGCTACCAGTCGCGAACTAAAATATGCATGATAGGTCGCAAACTAAAAGATGCGCGATAGGTCGCGAACTAAAATATGCGCGATAGGTCGCGAACAGAATTAAAAATCACGTGTTTGCCTTCTGCTGATGAGAGTCATTTCGAGGTTAGCGTCTGCCTGCCAGATTACATAGTTCAGTGCTACAAAATTTCTGCTTTGAAGTATTCTGCACCTTCAATATCTGACTAATAAATTCCATAATGCCAAGATATAGAGATAACTCTAAACTTAAACGCGAGAAATTATCCACAAACTGTTTCTTTTGGTTTGCGCGATATCGTTAGCGGCTCAAGCAGCAAGCGCATGAAGCAGATAGCTGGGGGAACTTGTCTCTCCACCTGCGTGCGCAGACCACGCTGTGCCGTCATTGGGAGCGGACGAACTAAAAGAACGAACTAGTTCGCGGCAGAGCCGCGAACTAAAGTGAGCGTTCCCGATCGCGAACTTTTATGCGCAAGCCTAGCGTGGTGCACTACGGACGAACCACCGACGATGACATCGTCCAGATAATTCGCTGCACTTGGTTCCTAACTGGCGAGGTGTTCCTATAACGTTATAAATGGGGCGTGGGAGACATTAGTAATACCGAACAGGAGGCGCTTGTACTGTAAAAGGCTGCACGGGGTATTTATGACCAGGCCCTGATGCGTGTTTTCGTCCAACGGCAGCTGCAAATAGGCATAGCGCAAATCAGTCTCAGCAAAAACAGTTGATCCGGCAAGACCCGTCAGTATGTTACCTATCGACGACACATGATACGCGTCGATGACTGATTGAGAATTTACCTTGACCTTAAAATCGTGACAGATGCGTATGACGCCGTTCGGCTTCTCTATCAACACAATAGGCGTCGGCCAGCAACTGTGCGTGTCTGGAAGAAGCACACCATCTGCCTGTAGGCGGGTCACTCCCCCCAAATAAAAAGAACTCAATACGTGCCTTAAATCCCGTCACTCCTGGTATGGAGGATGAGACCAATGTTTTGAATTTGCTGAGAAACTGGGTGAATAGGGATACGAGGAGGGTGTTGAGCCGCCTGCACCTCGTCCTGCACTGTCAATCCCAGACGCCTAAACATGCCTAAACCCTAGAGGCCGGAAGAGCCAGCTGAGCCACCAGAAACTGAGCGGTGAAAGATCGCTTGTAGTAAGCACCTCGCGTCGAAAAAAACGCCGTCGATTTGTATATGGTGATTGCTGAAACTACGCAAGTTTCGACGCTAGGGTGATAAGACTGGGGGGCCCAAGCGTTTGTGTGGTACCACTCATGAAAGACACAGACGATAGTGGAATTTTGAAGAAAATGTTCAAATGTTTGTAGAACTTATGGGACTTAACTACGGGGTCATCAGTCCCTAAGCTTACAAACTACTTATGAACTACCTAAGACTAAGGACGGCACAAATATCCATGCCCGAGGGGGCATACATAGTCGCAATGGTCGATAGGTGGTCACATTATAATCGTTTAATTCTTTGGTTGTTTTGTGTTCTGTGATAGTTTAATTCTTAAAATCATTCCAAAGATTTGTATTTGAGTGGAATACTATCACATTTTAGTAGCTTTAATGTGTAAATTAATTTGGTCATTGTCTTTCGTTCATTGTTTTGAACAGCAAACGAGCATTAATTAAAACTCAGTAGTTTTCACAGTTCAATTCTTAATTTAGTAGTGGTAGGACTAGGATGGATAGTGTGTATGTGTGTGTGTGTGTGTGTGTGTGTGTGTATGTGCAGCATGCAGATGCAGGAGGTGTTGGCCACAGTTTGTGAACAGCTGAAGGTATTTTAAGCTATGGTCAGGCATCTTCAGGCTGCTGCCTTCGAGTGTATTGTGGTGGGGAATGCGGCACACTGCATGGGACTCCAAATTTAGCTCTTGTTTTGGCGTATGGGCTCTGCTGGTGAGACTCTCACAGCTACTCAAAACGTTGGATCTACCCTCACCGTCACCATTGTGTGGGTTTTGGCATGTTCACGTTACTTGAGGCAGATGACCAAGGTGAAGTCTGGCCATGCAGACCGTGACTGAAGCGCCTCAGTCCCCTCGGCCACCGCGGCCGGCGAATTTTGAAGACTACGGAAGTTTGCGACCTCCAAGGCAAGCTAAGCTCCTGACTGGAATTGGTAGTAAATACTTGTCCATCAATGTAATGCGGGGCTCCCGGGTCCTGAGTTAATGGTTCATCACTAGCTTGTGCGTCCTACAGAACTGTGGCGACAACGCGGTGCTTTTGTGAAGTCTGGCAAACAACGGAGATTGGCCCGTTCGGCGGCAAGCCGTGCAAAATATAAAAACCGAGCAGTCCATGCGAAAGATAAGCAGCGAGGAGCAGGTTCTGAAAAGGAGTACCTTGGTCCTGTGGCTAGTGTGAGGAGCTGCGGAGCGAGAGGTGCTTGGTTTAATCCTTCCCACACGCGAAAAATTTCATATTTAGAAAATTATTATATTTCCGTCCGTCCGATGCGGGGCAACTGCGCCGTAGAATGGGGGCATCTTAAGATTTGCTTGGACATATGCAGGATTTGACAGTCTACACACGGAAAAGTTCGAAAACGTTAAACCGTATGTTTTGACAGAGCACAGGGATAACTGTGCGAGTGTGAAACTGTTGCATTCATTTGTTGCAGTTTATGGGAAAAACTCTTATGTGTTCATCACTTTTTTGGAGTGAATATAACATCCACAAGAAAACCTAAATCGGGCAAGGTAGAATTTCTTTACGCATTCGCCAAGTGTACAAGTTAGGTGGGTCGACATGAGATTCCTGTCATATGTAGCACATACCATTACGAGTGTCATATAGTATACGTCATATATGTTTTCCTGTGGAGGAATCGGTTGACCTATCAGCTTGCGATAAAATGTTTTAGGTTTCCATTGGAGAGGCACTTCCTTTCGTCTGCTAATCGCACGGTTTTTCGGTGCGGTCGCAAAATACAGACACTAAACTGATTACAGAGAACAGAGACTTCATTGAACGGACGTAAAGATCATAATTTTGCGAAAATAAATAAAATTTTCATCGAGGGAATGCTTAAAGCAAGAACCTCTCGTTCCGCAGCCCCTCACGCTAGCCACAGGACCACGGCGCTCCAACGCTCAGGTTTTACTCGACGTTGACTATCTTTCGCATGGACCGTTCAGTTTTTATATTTTGCTTATTGTTTCATAGTTACACACAACTTCTTCCAGTTTCCTAGATTGATCTGTGTTCTGTTTTTCACGGCCTATCCGCTGCGCCAACTTATAACTAAATCTGAAGGGGGGGGGGGAGGTGCGATGGGGAGGTTCCCTTGTAAGAGGAAAGACTGACGTCGGTTTTCCTCGAGGATCTTCTGGGCTGGGAAATGTTGTTCCAATCGTTCTACATAATTTAGCAATGGCTACAAAACCCAATCGAAAGATGGAAAAGTTGGCCGGGACGTATAAAAAGGTTTAGCTGTCCCGCGATGGGCTCTATGAGCTGCGTCTTGCAACACTGGGGAGCGCCGCTTGTCTCTGGGG
This sequence comes from Locusta migratoria, assembly GCA_026315105.1. NCBI lineage: Eukaryota > Metazoa > Arthropoda > Insecta > Orthoptera > Acrididae > Locusta > Locusta migratoria. The sequence goes on along the minus strand of CM048755.1, from coordinate 72,171,813 downwards.
TAGAGTTTCCGTCAAGGTGAAATTCTTCTGAGGTAGCCATTAGAATGTAAACTGAAACTTTTATCCTCGTTGCCAAAGCTGTAGCGTCCTGCGCTATGCAGGAAAGAGACTAACGATCAAGTAGAACACGATTTATTGAATTCAAAACGCCTTTTTGGAATGCACCCGAACACAAACCAGTAAACACAGAGAAAATTCGAAACAACTGTAAACAAAGTAACAAAACAAATAGAGATGGCGACAGGCTCGCCTCCGTGGCGTGACCGAGCGCTCTAAGGCGCCTAGTTGTGGAGCGCGTGTTTGCTCGCCGTCGGAGTTTCGAGTTCTCCCTCGGGCATGGGTATGTGTGTTTTCGTTTGATTACGTAGTTTGTAAGGCTAGGTACTGATAACCGCAGCAGTTCACTACTTAGATTTACAGACATTTGAACATTTTGGCCGGCCGTAGTGGACGAGGGGACTGAGGCGCTTCAGTCACGGTCTACACGGCCACTACGGTCGGGGGTTCGAATCCCCCTCGGGCATGGATATTTGTGCCGTCCTAGTTCGTTAGTAGTTCATAAGTAGTTTGTAAGTTTAGGGACTGATGACCCCGTAGTTAAGTCCCATAAGCTTTACAAACATTTGACTTTTTTTTTTTTTTTTTTTTTTTTTTTTTTTTTTTTTTTTTGAACATTTTGACCGGAAGCCTGACACTCAACAGACAACAGTTACTAGTGGCTCTGGCCAAATAGATACAAGACTACTACAAGTTAGCGAAACACTACGGCGAGTACCGACGGAGCTGACAGCCGGCGTAGGAGCGAGCTGTCACGGTCCTCGCAGTGATAGCACTGACGTCCTCTTTTTTTAAATTGTAACTGCTGAGTCGTAGGTGCTGAACAAGCGCCAGAGTGCGCTCAGCCAGGACTAGTGTGAGGTTGCAGTTGTAAAAAGCACTTTGCTGACACAGATGTTCGCTTTACAGCGTGGTCAGATTAGGTTAATACTTGTTCCATAGATCATGTATACGACATTTCGTAATGATGTGGAACGTGTCAGTTTAGTAAATTTTGTCTATACTTGACAATCAATATTTTAAGGATTTTTTTTTAAGTTTTATCTAAAAATTCATCTACATTGTAGAAGGAGTTGCCATTCAGAAATTCCTTTAATTTTTTTTTTTTTTAAATACTAGTTGGCTATCTGTCAGACTTTTGATGCTACTTGGTAAGTGACCAGAGACTTTGTGGCAGCATAATTCACCCCTTTTTGAGCCAAAGTTAGATTTAACCTTGAATAGTGAATATCATCCTTTCTCCTAGTGTTGTAGCTATGCACACTGCTATTACTTTTGAATTGGGACGGATTGTTAATAACAAATTTCATGAGTGAATATATATATATTGTGAAGCTACAGTGAGTATCCCTAGATCCCTAAATAAATGTCTGCAGGATGCTCTTGGGTGGGCTCCAGCAATTATTCTGATTACACGCTTTTGTGCAATGAATACTTTTTTACTCCATGTTGAATTGCCCCAGAATATGATCCCATATGAAAGCAGTGAATGAAAATAGGCGTAGTAAGCTAATTTACTGAGATTTATATCACCAATTTTGGGTCCTCCCGTGTCCCTACCAACCTGTGACTGGTACCTGAGTCAAGCCGCAGTCATCTGTGGTTGTGTAAGGGGGCAGGCCGTTACACTGCCAGTGCCTCGAGGCGCTTGCCATCACCAGGGAACACTTGCCGCCACACTGTGTCTCTGGCCATCTGATATATAATTCCCCTAAGATAGGAATAGAGTCCCGGAGCAGTGCTGTCTTGTAAGATAGTTGTGTTGCCTTATCCTTAATGGTGTCCATTACATAGGCTAAGATAGTCTCTTCATGGATCTACATCTACATCTACATAGATACTCTGCAAATCACATTTAAGTGCCTGGCAGAGGGTTCATTAACCACTTTCATAACTTTTCTCTACCGTTCCATTCTCTAATAGCGTGCGGGAAGAAAGAACACCTAAATCGTTCCGTTTTCGATCTGATTTCTCTTATTTTATTGGGATGGTCATGTCTCCCTAAGCAGGTGGGTGCTAGCAAAATATTTTCACATTCATAAGTAAAAGTCGGTGATTGAAACTAAGCAAGCAGATCACGCCGCACTGAATAACGTCTTTCTTTTAATGATTTCCACCCCAATTCGTGCAAAATTTCCGTGACGCTTTCCCCCCGTAACGTGATATAACAAAACGAGCGGTCCTTCTCTGAACCTTCTCAATATCTTCCGTCAGTCCCACCTGGTGAGGGTCTCACAAGGGGCAACAGTACTTGCTGTGTTTCGCAAGAGCGATACTTTCTGAATCCGTGTTGACTATTGGTTAATAGGTCGTTCTCTTCGAGGTAGTTCATAATATTCGAACAAAGTATATGTTCCAAAATCCTACTGCAAATCGACGTCAATGAGATAGGCCTGTAATTTTGGGGATCACTCCTATTGCCTTTCTTGAATATTGGAGTAACTTGTGCTTTCCAACTGGAGGGAGGATACTATGCAGCACCTTGTTCTGGACTGAGCACTCTGAGTGTCACAAGGCGCGGGTTTTTGTGCGAGAAGTTCACCGCCCTCATCTTCCCTGCGTTGACTGTCCGTGCTACAACACTGCGCTGTTGCAGAAAGCTGGCGCTGTAGTCTCCAGGTACCGTGTTGGCGTGCACTGGTGTAGAACGCCGTATCGTCCGCATATTGGGCTAGCTCGTTATTGTCGATAACCAGGATGACGTTAATGAAAATTTTAAAAGAGGACGGGTGAGAGCACCGAGCCCTATGGGACGCCACCGCTATGTGCCTGGTGCCTGTTGATATGCCACTGCTGTTGTCCTGTCGCGTGACTTCCTCACTTTTTTCCCCCTTTTTAATGATATGAAACATGTTGATAAAGATTTTCTCCCGTGTTGTTGATGTTGCCAATATAGTCACACGAGGCCGCCGGTTTGGTACGTAAAAGTTTACCCCGATAGGAATTCACAAACTGCAATACAGGACGCATATTACAGTGATGAATCATAAATGCTACTTTCTATACATACTAAATAAATTATAGGGAATAAAGGGCACACTAAATAATCACAAATAATGCTATGGAATTACAAAAATAATAAAATAAGAGACAAGTTCACCACTTGTACGTCTTGACCGTTACATCACCGCCGCAATTCCTTTAACATGACTGTCGAAAAATTGTAACGACAGTAGGTAACTTCGTTTTCGCTCGTAAGAAACTAACTCTTTAACACGAGATTAAATATGCAATCTACCCTTTTAGCATAAAAAATGTCATTTCAGGCTTCATGTTGTATCTTATTTTAAAAAATGTAGTTTCACTCGTGTGTTTTAATATGGTAGATAAACCTAGAATTTAACTGGTTATTTCAATATAATTAGTGAATACTATATGACACTCTCTAAATGGTTTACATACTAGTAAGTTATATGTGTTTAACCACATTTCGATACCATTAGTCTGTTCCGCCTTTATGCATTAGTGGTTTGAAACACCGGTATTGTGAAACCGATACGAAATCGTGAAACCGACACGAAACCGTGAAACCGACAGGAAGAACGGTTTCAGTGTATCGACAATCGACCGCGAATATGATCCGAAACAGAACGGAATGAAACCGCATGGTTTCGAAACCGTGAAACATGCCGGTTTTAAAACACTGAAAGTGCTGTCTGTATCGAAACCTGGTTTCGTAACCATGAAACCGTAGCCAACTCTTGTTACATACAGTTAAATTCCAGTAGACAATTGCAGAAAAAACAATAATATAACATATTTTCGTAATAAATTGAAACGGAACCGTTCGAGAACTTCATAACGAACCAGAAAATATTTCGTCTCGTTACAGATACCAGTTCGATTTTACACGGGGTATGGGCGAAAGACCATAACCTTCATGTGTAACGTAAGGTTAAAGCTTGTGGGCACCATTTATTTGTGTTACTTCATTGGGATTTTCGAGCCTACTAGGGTCGTTAAAGCTTTCACTGATTCAGTGATTCATTATCTATTATCAGATTTCCATAACAGACTTCGGGACCCGGAACCTATGCCGTGGCTGCGGGCCATCTTGTACGTGTCGGTTTGTTCCTCGTAGGCATTAGCCACTCCCCAGGATACGCTGTCATAGAACAATTTAACTTGTACCGTTTGTAGGTAGAGGTGGATTTTGGTGCGCATAGGGAGTTTCCGACTGAAAATGAAGGGAAAGATTTGTGACCTCCTCACTCCGTTGGTGCGCTTATAAAGCTGGCACCGTTGGAGGAGTACACACAGTTCTGATTGGCTGGACACCGTCACGTGCGGCGTCTCACAAACTAGTGCCGTTCTCAAAATGTTCAAATGTTTGTAGAGCTTATGGGACTTAACTACGGGGTCATCAGTCCCTAAACTTACAAACTACTTATGAACAAGCTAATCCTAAGGACGGCACAAATATCCATGCCCGAGGGGGGATTCGAACCCCCGACCGTAGTGGCCGTGCAGACCGTGACTGGAGCCCCTCAGTCCCCTCGGCCACCGCGGCCGGCCTGTGCCGTTCTCCAGCGCCGTCTTACAGGAAGTTATTGTCTTCGTCGTCGTTGTTTTGGTTGTTGTTGATGATGTGGTGGTTTGTCGGTGTGAGCACCTAGAGCAGGGCCGTGCAGCAAAGGCGATTGTGAGCGCGGAGCGGCGAGAAGTAAACAGAGCGCTATGCGAGAGCAGTGGGAAGAGCGCAGCTCCAGCTGAAGCTAGGGCCGGCCGTCAGCAGAAGCAACCATCAGCAGACACTCAGCACCACGTTTCAATCCTGACGGGCAGCATATTTACTGTGATGTCGCACAAGTCCAAAGTGCGCGCCACCTACTTTCGCCGCGCGCCGCCATGCACGCACGGCGCGGCGTTCTTACGACGTCAGCCACGAGCGCCCTATGCTACAAACTCCGCTCGTGGCCACCACTGAACGACATCGTTCACTTGGAACTGAGATAGGAACCAGTTAACACTTCGGAATCAGATAGGCACCAGTGAAGACTTGGCTATCGGATAGGCACTAGGCAGGCCTCTAGCTCAACTATGTATCAGCTTTCTGCAGTACTGAGCTATGTAAAAGTTAAGTATTACTAAGTCTCTAAGAAATATAGATCTCGTTCTAATTTACTCTAGTGTTTCTAGTTTCTGCTGTCCCACTGGCTGGTCACCTCCTACATGCACAAGCGTGCATGCTTTATTCCTGTGTCGGTCTCTTTTTACTCGGCCACAGACACCTACGACAACGAGACACAAAAGCGGCGACGAGGCTGGGACACAAAATTTACCTTTTTACTCAGCACGATGGACGTGTCAAATGTTTAACCCTGTGGGCCTCACCACCAGGCTCCTACGTCTGGGCCACACCATAGGCCTCAGAGGCCCACACGATATATAATAATGAAAAACTCTTTAGAAATTCAATGTCATGATAAGGATGAGGATATAATACATTAAATAACCTTGAATAACAAAAAAGAAATATATATTTCCCGAAGAAACCACAAAAAAAAATAACCAAACTCTCACAAATTAAACAATAGTAGTCTAAACTAGATATAACTAAAAAAATCAATCATATTCGAAAACTACCTACAATTAATAATGTTTAAAATTAAAATCGGCATCACAAAATTCAGTGGAAGTTTCTCAATTTTTACCGGTACAATTTGGACAATTTTTTTGTGGTGCTGTCCACACACTGACAACTTACAGAAATCACACTGCATTGTTTTTTGTAGTCACAAAACTTACAGTAAGTTCTTTTGAGAATAGCTCCTTGCTCAGTTTCTTCACGAGCTGCCTCTGCAGGTGGTCATGTTTAGGCATCTGTAAACACTGATCGGCCGCGGTGGCCGAGGGGACTGAGGCGCTTCTACATCTACATCTACATCGATACTCTGCAAATCACATTTAAGTGCCTGCCAGAGGGTTCATTAACCACCTTCATAACTTTTCTCTACCGTTCCATTCTCTAATAGCGCGCGGGAAGAAAGAACACCTAAATCGTTCCGTTTTCGATCTGATTTCTCTTATTTTATTGGGATGGTCATGTCTCCCTAAGTAGGTGGGTGCTAGCAAAATATTTTCACATTCAGAACTAAAAGTCGGTGATTGAAACTTCGCAAACAGATCACGCCGCAATGAATAACGTCTTTCTTTTAATGATTTCCACCCCAATTCGTGCAACATTTCCGTGACGCTTTCCCCCCCGTAACGTGATAAAACAAAATGAGCTGCCCTTCTCTGAACCTTCTCAATATCTTCCGTCAGTCCCACCTGGTGAGGGTCCCACAAGGGGCAACAGTACTCCAAGAGAGGACGCACAAGTGTGATGTAGGCAGTCTCTTTGGTGGAGCTGGTGCATCGTCTAAGCGTTCTGCCAATGAAACGTAACCTTTGGTTCGCCTTCCCCACAATATTTTCTATGTGTTCTCTCCAGTCAAAGTTGTTCGTAATTGTAACTCCTAGGTATTTGGTAGAATTTACGACCTTAAGGTTTGACTGATTTATCGCGTAACTGAAGTTCAGCGGATTTCTTTTAGTGGTCATGTGTATTACTTCACACTTTTCTTTATTTAGTGTCAATTGCCAATTTTCGCACCAAGTAGAAATTTTGTCTAAATCGCTTTGCAGTTGCTTTTGATCCTCTGTTGACTTCACTAACCGATAAACGACAGCATCATCCGCGAACAGTCTAAGGGAGCTATTCAGATTATCTCCTAAATCGTTTATAAACACGAGGAAGAGTAGGGGAGCAATAACGCTTCCCTGTGGAACGCCAGATATCACTTCTGTTTTGCTCGATGAATTACCGTCAATTACAACGAACTGTGTCCTTTCTGATAGGAAATCGTGAATCCAATCGCACAATTGGGGAGATATTCCATAAGCACGCAATTTCATTAGAAGCCGCTTGTGGGGTACAGTATCAAAAGCCTTCCGGAAATCCAGAAATATGGTATCGATTTGAGATCCCTTGTCGATGGCACTTAAAACTTCATGTGAATAAAGGGCAAGCTGTGTTTCGCAAGAGCGATACTTTCTGAATCCGTGTTGACTATTGGTTAATAGGTCGTTCTCTTCGAGGTAGTACATAATATTCGAACAAAGTATATGTTCCAAAATCCTACTGCAAATCGACGTCAATGAGATAGGCCTATAATTTTGGGGATCACTCCTATTGCCTTTCTTGAATATTGGAGTAATTTGGGCAACTTTCCAGTCTTTGGGTACGGATCTTTCGCTGAGTGATCGGTTGTAAATTATAGCTAAGTACGGAGCTATTTCATCAGCATACTCTGAGAGGAATCTAGTTGGTATACAATCAGGCCCGGAAGATTTATTTTTGTTTAGTGACTTAAGTTGTTTTACTACTCCAGGAACATCTACTTCTAAGTTTCGCATGCTGGCAGCTGTTCTTGGATTGAATACTGGAGTGTTCACTTCGTCTTCTTTGGTGAAAGAATTTCGGAAAGCTGTGTTTAATAATTCTGCCTTAGCAGTACTGTCGTCGGTAGTATTACCATTGCTATCGCGTAGTGAAGGTATTGTTTGTGTTTTGCCGCTAGTGTACTTCACATATGACCAGAATTTCTTTGGATTTTCTGCAAGATTACGAGACAGGATTTCGTTGTGGAAACAACTATAAGATTCTCGCATTGAAGTCCGCGCTAGGTTGCGAGTTTCAGTAAAAGATTGCCAGTCTTGCGGATTCTGTGTCTTTTTAAATTTTGCATGCGTTTTTCTTTGTTTCTGCAACAGTGATCTGACCTGTTTTGTGTACCACAGGGGGTCAGCCCCCTCTTTTATTAATTTATTTGGAATAAATCTCTCGATTGCTACTGATATTATGTCTTTGAATGTAAGCCACAACTGATCTACACTCGCATTTTTAGTTTTGAAGGACTGGAGACTATCACTCAGGAAAGCGTGAAGCGAATTTTTATCTGCTTTATTGAATAGATATATTTTTCGTTTATTTTTGGTGCATTTGGGAATTTCGATATTCAGTCTCGCTACTACAACTCGATGTTCGCTAATCCCTGTATCTGTTTTGATGCTCTTTACTATCTCGGGATTATTTGTTGCTAGGAGATCAAGAGTATTTTCGCAACCACGTACTATTCTAGTGGGTTCATGAACTAACTGTTCGAAGTAGTTCTCAGAAAAAGCATTCAGAACTAGTTCGGACGATGTTTTATATTTGCCCCCGGTTTTGAATACGTAATTATGCCAACATATCGAGGGTAAATTAAAGTCGCCACCGATTATAACAGTATGCTTCGGATACCTATTTGAAATATGATTCAAGCTTTCTTTGAACATTTCTGCAACCGCATCGTCTGAGTCAGGGGGCCGATAAAAAGATCCAATTATTAATTTATTTCGGTGGTCAGGTATAACCTCTACCCAGACCAATTCACAGGAAGTATCTGCCTCAATTTCGTTGCAGGATAAACCGTTTGTAACAGCAATAAACACGCCACCCCCTGTTTTATTTATTCTATCCTTTCTGAAGACCATTTGGCCCTTTGAAAAAATTTCGGCCGAATTTATCTCAGGCGTCAGCCAGCTTTCAGAACCTATAACGATTTGTGCCTCAGTACTTTCTATCAGCGCTTGGAGCTCTGGAATTTTCCCAACACAGCTACGACAATTTACAACTGTTACACCAATGGTTTTTATGTCTACTTTCTTCCCGTGTCTGACCTGCCCCCTTTGAGACTGAAACCCATTTTGTGTATTCCCGAGGCCATCTAACCTAAAAAACCGCCCAGTCCACGCCACACAGCCCGTGTAGCCGCTTCCTGAGTGTAGTGGACTCAGTCACGGTCTGCACGGCCACTACGGTCGGGGGTTCGAATCCCCCCTCTTGCATGGATATTTGTGCCGTTCTTAGTCTTAGCTAGTTCATAAGTAGTTTGTAAGTTTAGGGACTGATGACCCCGTAGTTAAGTCCCTTAAGCTTAACAAACATTTGAACATTTTTGTAAATACTGTCCCGTAGGTCACAGGGAATTGGTGTGTCAAGCCTAGCCTTTATCCAAGGTGCTGTAAGGTGTTCAGAAAGCGTCAACATAAACTCAAATCGGGACAATGATTTTGTTTGACTGTTTTGTCTCCCTTTCCCTTAGTTTTTGTTAAGTTATGCAGGTCTCGGAGGCCTAGTTGTTTACCTGAACGGGCCGGCAGAGGCGGAAGTGTTGTGCGCTGCACAGCAGCTCAGAGACAACTCACTAGAGGAGGCTTACATGGGCGTCACGGCCCATACAGCTGTGTTGGAGCGGGATTAGACAGGTCTGAGAGAGCATCAGAGGCCTATGGTGTGGTCGGCAGGGTTAATGTGCCACAAGGTATTAAACCACATCAAGAAATAAAATTTCAGACGTCATTATGCAGTACATCACGCGGCAGAATACGACAAATATGCCGGAGATGAACGAAAGGCAATAATACTTGAGCTGAAGGCCAGATTATATCTGAAATGTGTTTTAAGTCTGAGCTGTACTAAATCAGCCATTCCCAACATCGAAGCACTGACCCAAAAAAAAAGTTAATAAATTTAGTAATATAACACGGAAGTTGATTAATTTCAAATAGTTTCATTGTTATAACACTTCCTGGCTTAGCATTCCATTTTGCCAAAACCCATTACCTTTCTTGTTTAGTCCGTATTTACATTCATTTTTTCCTTATTTATGTAGATTCGTCAGTAAATCTAATGTAATAGGCTTTTTCATTACATGTTGTACGTGTTACATTAGAACTTCGTCTCATTTTTACTGTACATTTAGTACGCACATCCCCACTCGTTCACCATAGTAATGATTTATTTGTTACTGTTTACGACACCACAGAAGGGTAAGCTTGCCTCCCACAGCGCCGCTTGGCTGTCACTGCCAGGCGAACGGTCACATGCTACGCGCTCCCGCACTCAAGAGTAGCGACGGAGCCGGAGGAAAGAGAGGAAAATCGCTGCTACATAGAGCGCTCCGTTGATCGGCCCTGGCCTAGAGGGAAGCTAAGCAACCCGTCTTGGTTCCCGTTGTGCGAGCCCTAAGGGGCCGCTACGACAGAAGTAGCGCGATGCTTGGGTTAGTAACTGCAAAGCGAAACTTCCTGGCAGATTAAAATTGTGTGCCGGAACCAGGACTCGAACCTTGGACCTATGCCTTTCGCAGGCAAGCGCACTACCGAATGTGCTATCGCGACACGAAGTGTGCTATATCAAATGTTCAAATGTTTGTAGAACTTATGGGACTTAACTTGCAGGCCGCGGTGGCCGAGGGGACTGAGGCGCTTCAGTCACGATCTGCACGGCCACTACGGTCGGGGGTTCGAATCCCCCCTCGGGCATGGATATTTATGCCGTCCTTAGTTGTAGGTAGTTCATAAGTAGTTTGTAAGTTTATGGACTGATGACCCCGTAGTTAAGTCCCTTAAGCTTAACAAACATTTGAACATTTGGACTTAACTACGGGGTCATCAGTCCCTAAGCTTACAAACTACTTATGAACTAGCTAAGACTAAGGACGGCACAAATATCCATGCCCGAGGGGGGATTCGAACCCCCAACCATAGTGGCCGTGCAGACACCGTGACTGGAGCGCCACAGTCCCCTCGGCCACCACGGCCGGCTGTGCGATGTCAGCGCACACTCCGCTGCAGAGTAAAAGTTTCATACTGGACACATCCCTTAGGCTGTGGCTAAGCCATGTCTCCACCATATCCTTTCTTCCAGGAGTGCTAGTCTTGCATGGTTCGCAGGAGAGCTTCTGTGAAGTTTGGAAAGTAGGAGGCGAGGTACTGACGGGAGTAAAGTTGTGAGGCGGCATCGTGAGTGGTGTCGGGATAGCACAGTCGGTAGTGCGCTTGCCCGCGAAAGGCAAAGGTCCCAGGTTAGAGTCCCTGTTCCGACACACAATTTTAATCTGCCAGGAAGTTTCATATCAGCGCACACTCCGCTGCAGAGTGAAAGTTTCATTCTGTAACTGTAAAGCGGGCAGGCACATCAACATATATGTACAGGGTGACTAATATTTTCATTCTATGCCAAGGTGCCTTGATATCCTTAGTGTTAAATGCTTGTAAATCTATCGGACCAAACTGCGTGGTCATCAGCCCGTAGCTTACAAACTACTTAAACCTAGATAAACTAAGCTAAGGACAAACACACACACCCATGCCCCAGGGAGGACTCGAACCTCCTCGGCGAGCAACGGCGCTCTCCGCAGCGAGACGCTTTAGACCGCTCGGCTACTCCACCGCGGCCCTTAGTGTTAAAAATGAGATGCTTTTAATAGGTACGACTGAAGAAAGTCATCGACATATAGCAGAAGAACAAACGTTTCGATAACTTTTCAAACATGTTCTTTCTGAGAATACATTTTTGGTTTCAGAAGAAACACACAGCGAATTAAACTGAAGTTAGATCAAGTTACTATACTGTTCTTCATCTTGCAAAGTGTTGTGCAGTTTCATTTATTTTCGTGTTATGTTGACAGTATGGAAACTTGTCTACAGCTAGAACTTATTCAAGTAGATAGAAACATTTGCATAATTAGTTTCGTAGGAAAATTAGTCTCGTAGACTTCTGTTTCCTCGGTTACGATCATGTCGATGTTTAGACTTGCATTTACATGCTGCATTTTTACGCAACGAAGAGAAGGAAATCAACCCAGACAAGCTCACTGACAGATTTCAACTTAAGAGCATCGCTGGACAAGTGGTATTAGTCATTGATCCTTTGGTGAAAACGAAAATAGGTAATATTAATTGTAATTCTTTGTGTTTATGTTTAATATATAAATAAAATGGTAATAAAATATAAAATTGTCATTTTAAATTTATTCCTAAAACGGCAATTTAGTATGGCTGTAACAGTCGTCAGAAATACCATGTTTTGTACTTGGCTGCTCCCCGAGCATTGCATCGTCAAAATATTAGAAGAATCATTAATTTCATTGTCAGTTCTCATTATGTTGAATTTTATTGTCAATACTCATTTCTACAACAGGGTTAACAATAAAAGTGCTACGAAACGATTTAATGCTCACCTTGAAGTGATACATGGTTGCTTACTGCTGTGGTGTGAGTGCCAGCCGGCTCGCAGGAGTGGCTGTGCTGAACTGCTGGATTTCTTACTGTATCGGTAAAACCCCAGTTAGCCCGGTAACAGCCCCGGGCTCCGTGCAAGTGTTACTCCGTGCAAATGCAAGTGTTCCAACTCCGTCTTGGCTGTGTGTTGCTGAGTTGTGTCTGAGCGAGACAAGATGAAGTATTGTAAGAAATACGGACAGGCTGCTCGTCTCCGTAAAAGTTGTGTCTGCACAGTGGGCAATGTTAGTGAGTTAAAGACTTCGGTGAGCTATAAAAAGGCAAAGACCTGGGAATAACGTGTTGTGTAGCCGTACCTGTAATTCAGGAGTAGCCATTTTTAACAAATATTTGGGCGCTGACAGTCGTTGAGTTTTCCTGTTTCGATTGGAGACTAGTTTTCGTAACGTTTTACGAGTATCTTCTTAAGCATTGCCTAAAATAAATTATGGCTTTTGATGCTGTTTACACCTTGTCAGCACGGTTGCTACTGTGTTTTAATCGTCCCGCATTCATTAAAATCTACCAGGTGTTATGTTGCAGGATTTAATGGCTTATCCATTCGATGTGCGATTAAATATCAGTGAACTAGTGGTTATGTATTTTCATGCTGTGGATACTGAGGGTTCCATATAAAGCAAGCATTTTAATGTGCTGTGTCTCTCAATGGCTAGGCTTGAGAACACTCTGTTACCTGCCTAGATCTATTAATGTGTGGTATTGCAACACTAATGCATTAAATATTGGTTACTTTAGTGACAGCTATAGCCGTGGAATTGTTGATCTATTTTGACGATTGAGAGTGTGAGAATATTTGCGAAAGGAAAAACGACGAATGACGATTCCATCTGATACGTTTCTTGGCCAATGGTAGGACACCTGAATCCCGAGCTAAAGTTAATATTCAATGTGTTGATGTAGAGGGTGAAAAATGTTGTTTACCTACTTGTGTCTCATTAAAAATTAAAGAGTGCTGGTGCCGGTCATATTGTTAGATTCTTTGATATATTTAAAGGCGACTGACCGCAGAATTAATTTAGAAGTTAATCTGTTGATATCAATGTTAAAAACGGTAAACGCCATTGGAAGGTTTTATCGGAAAGATACTTCTGCTCGTAACATATTTAACGACTAGTGCCGATGTCAATGATTTAATTTCTTTGCAAAACTGTAGCGTAAAAGTGAAGCTTTGTTTGTATATGTAATTATTAAATACTGTTCGCGAACTCTACTATTTCAAATTTAACGGGTAGTGCCGATTTAAATTAACGGTTAATAACTAATGAAATGGTTTATTCGGTTTGTGAACCTGAAGGGCGGCTAAACGCCGAATTAAAGTTTGTTAAGCTTATGGGACTTAACAACGGGCTCATCAGTCCCTAAACTTACAAACTACTTATCAACTAGCTTATCCTAAGGACGGCAGAAATACACATGCCCGAGGGGGGATTCGAACCCCCGACTGTAGTGTCCGTGCAGACCGTAACTTAAGCACCTCAGTCTCCTCGGCCACCGCGGCCGGTTTAATTTTGCAGGTGTATCGGTTAAATACTGTTTGTGCAGTGGACTATTCCAAGTTTAACGGTTAGTCCTGATTTAAATTAACGTCTAATGTCGAATTAAATTGTTTAATACGTTGGTAAATCTGAATGGCGCCTAAGTGCCGAATTAAAGTTTATTTTGAACTGTATCTGTTAAATACCCTCTGCGTGTTGTACTATTTCAAATTTAACGGCTAAGCGCCAGGTTGAAGTTCATTCGAAGCTTATTTTCGTTGTCTCTTTATGTAAATGCCGTTTCTGAAGTGGACTAATGCCAGTTTAATGGCTGGTGCTGAATTAATTTGTCCATTTAATTCAAGTTTGAAAGGCAGATAATGCGCCAAATTCGATGACTAGTGCCGATCTAAATCCTATAATTTGTTCATGGACCTAAAACAGGGGTCAAGTGCCGAATTAGAGTTTATTTTAAATATTAAAATGTAACGAATAGAGCCGATTCATATTATTTAATTACTTATTAGTCTGCTTACTATATGGTGTAGATGACTTGTAAATGTTACTGTGTAATGCAAATGGTCTCCAAAACTAGTTTTATCCCTCTGTGTATTATATATTATTTTGTGCTTTGTCCAAGTGCGAAGGGGATTTTATTGTTAATAAAGTATTTCAACTAAAGTGCCCTGTACTTTTCAATCCGGGACCATTTGTGTCCTAACTACTCCTTCTCCAAAGGGGATACGAACTAAGGCGTGCAGCGTGTTCGAGACTTACGAGTGAACGTAAAGTACACTTTTCTGTAGTTACGAAATGTGTTTAAGTAATACGTTACAGGGATTTTAAATTTGTTATTTATGAGACGGTACAATGTTGTTAATGGTATGAGGGGACTTAGTTCCACTGATTGTAAGCTTAATAATGTAAAAATGAATGTGTTCAGCTCACGAAGAGGAATTAAAACGTAAATTGTAAATTTTATTTGATGGGAAATATTAGTTGAGAAGGTCATACTGACAGCGCCTGCCGAAAAGTCGCACGCATTACGATGCTGCTCCGATCGAGCCCTGTAATGTAAGTACATATCTGTCGGAGGGTCGAGTCCTCCCTTGTGTGTGTGTGTGTGTGTGTGTGTGTGTGTTTGTGTGTGTGTGTGTGTGTTTTGCCCTTAGCATAAGTCGGTTCGAGCAGTTTTAAGTCAAGGGACTTTACAAACATTTGAATTTGAAAGTAATTATATACGCTTCTAAGCTCGTGTGAGACCTGTCTGTTCTGTCCGGAGAAGTCCATATACGTGTTTTCTCGAGAAGCAGAAAATTTCAATAAGAGAGCTTTTGTCTGTGGTTGGCCCAGTGATAGTCATGCTGTGATCAGAGCTGTTAAGTAGCACAGAGTGATTGGAATTGGACAAGACACAGGTTTACATCTACAGAACGACTTTCAGGCTACCCGCCAAAATTACTAGCGTCATTATACACCACATATTCCTTAATTCACCTATTCAATATTCAATTCGAAATTCTACTTACGAATAACTCAAGCTACTTTAAAGCTATCCTAGACCAAATATTTTCACTCCCATAGCCCAGAATGGTCGAATTTTGATAAGTTCCTCTACCTTACAAACACAGTTCTGTTCCATAATGTATATCTGTTCTCCACTATAGGACTATTTCATCATCCTCTGAAAATATTACATCGAAAGCATCCTGAATTTTTTCTAGGCCTCCTACTTTCTTTCCTTCTTCCACAGTTTAGGTTTTAATTTCTGAATATACTTTGCAAAGTTCTATCCAGTCACTGGCAGGAAAGCCACATTCATTTTCACCATCTATCCTGTATATAATTTAACCTCATTCACACCTGCATATTGTTAACCATTATAAATTAGAAAGGTTTGTATTTCATCAGCTACGCCTTTTGTTTCACAATCTGTATTGCTACTATCTGAAACATTATAATTACAGCTTTCCATCCTATATTCTTCAATTATGGGCATCGACTCTCTCCTTAAGCCATCTAATTCTTCGTCCCCTTCAAATATTTCGTTAAGTGCATCATAGTAAGCCTTATCCTCTCACTTTGATCCCTCAACCCGTAAACAATGATATTTATTAACTGCTATTTCCATTGGAGCACACATTTTCATCCATTTGGCCCTTTATATCCAATCATCTAAAGCAAAATCACATTCCGTTTCATTTTTCCATTGCTTTCTGTATCAAGTGTGCTGTTCAACATCTTGCATGCAGATGCCAGTAGAGTTTATTTCATCAGGAATCTTTGAATCAGTTAAGCTCCCACTATAAAGACCCTATCTTGCGAATTACAAAAATTCTCCAGATAAACATCAGACACAGACTCCTCTCCCTGTTTACTAATATGCATATCAACGTCACTGGAGCGAGTATTCTTAGCTACACACCTGTCAACTGCACCAGATTTAGGTACAGCGGCTGCAACATTATCACCATCTTCCACAAAAACAGGAGTCAGGCACTATGGTCTCAATAGTACCGCCACCATCTACGAAAATTACATTCAGACACTGTGACCTCAATACTATGAACATTTGCATCCACTCTATCTGCTTCAATTTCACCCAAACCAACATTATTGCCATCCATACACACACCATGACTGTCACAGTTCACCTTCATACATTCATGTTGTGATTCAGAATCACATTTGTGAAGCACAGAAGTCAAGCCAAGACTATTACTCTCAACATCTGCATAATCTAACTTTCTTCCGAATTAACATCTGTATAACTCCAAAACTCTGTAAGCTTCCTCCTATTTGCATTTGTTTTGTCATGGTGTTTAAACCAAGTCCCAAATCAATTTTCATTCCCCAAAATAGCACCCATATGACACATTCTTTCCTCCCTTTTCTTTCTATATTTATTTCGATTATTGTGATTCCTATATTACCCCCTGCTGCTCTGGCTGTAAGCATTTTTCCATCTCTTGGTCCTATTTAGGACATTATTTCCTGTCCCAACGTGGATCCCATTTAGAACAACCTTTACTTTCCCAAACTTTGTTCATGATGACTCCCATTTCTATTTCCAATTTTTTTTTTTTTTTTTTTGCATTGGTGTGTGCCCATTCCTACTATTATTCCCCCTGAATCCCTTCCATTTGTGTCAACAAACCCTCGTTGATTACTCGCCAGTTTTCATTTAAGTTTTTCTCTCTTTATAACATTGCTGATTATTTCCCCAATTTCTGTTATTTTTATTCTCATTTTGCTCTGATTATTCACCTGCCCATTCCCCCATGATCACTCTTGTGTGATAATGCCCAATTCATTCTTTCCATAAAATCAAGAAATCTTGCAACAAATAATTAAATCCCACTGCATATCCTCTGGCTGTCTTCTCATTTGAGTAAAGATTTTGGTCAATGTCCCCAGTGACCTATCTATGTGCATAAACTTTTTTTAACTCTTCCTGATTCCCTTATAGTCACTATCCCCTTATACATTGGACCATTTAAGAATTCATTTTGCAACCTGCTTTGCTTTGTCTTATTTAAGAATAAACTCTCAAAGTCTTTAAAAGTGAGAAATTGTTCAGCTCCTTGGTTTTCCCATGCCTGGGTTTGCCCATGCCTGAGCAGAATCTTATAGCAGCTTCATTACATATTTTATTTTACTATGGTCAGACATATGTAGCATAAAACCTTTACAAGATGCAATAAAGTTTTGTGTGTGGTACTTGTTTTCTTCTGTGAAGGTTGTGTTATTAGGCACCTGCATCACGGGCCCAACCACTACTAGTATCAGCACTGCATACTTCTAAATTATTTAAGTATTTACTTTTTAAATATCACCATTATTTACAGGCACAACTTGTTTCATCTCCTTCCCACGATCACTTGATGTACTCTCCAATTCACCCAACAGAAAAGTTTTTGTCTCATCTCCAGGCACAATATTTGTATCAATTTTAATTAAAGGCTGTCTTGTCTCCTCTCTCGTAATATCACACTCCTTTCTCCCTGAATCAATTTCTCAGTTCAACTCAGTCCTAACTGAGACAACTCTGGGAAGCAAGTTTACCTCAACATTCACGGAATTTACGACATTAATTCCTAATGGGTTAAGTTGAAAATGGGTACCCAGCCAGGATTCGAACCCGGATCACCTGCTTGCTCGGCAGTGGCGCTGGCCCTTACATCTCTGGGGACACAGCGATCATTACAACTGCAACTCGCCTCCCATCAGATAAAAATTCTTAACTTTTCCCTGTCCACTAATACTGCAGCTCGCGGTATTCTCAAACTGATCGTTGCCCTTCATCAGCTTATTATATAAGTTTTATAAATGTCCGAAACAACAGACACCACATCCATTAACTTATATAATGCAATACCTGACATAACATCGGGTCAGCCACAGCAGCAAACAGTACTGAAGACATAATAGGGAAGCTATCCACAGTAGCTTATGCTTCCTCGCTTTCTGGGGGTACCTCCAACCCCAATAACCAGTCACAATGGAATGCCCTTCCTGTCAGTCAATACCACCCCAGACCAGAACAACTAAATCACGTCCTTTGTCAGAGCTTTGATTATCTGTCAACATGTCCTGAAATGAGAGACATCCTACCCAAGATCCTTCTGACCCCTCCTAAACTGGTGTTCCGTCGTCCATCCAACCTCAACAACATCCTAGTCCATCCCTATGCCACTCCCAATCCCAACTCCTTACCACCCACTTTCGCGGGCAAAGGTCCCAGGTTCGAGTCCCGGTTCCAGCACACAATTTTAATCTGCCAGGAAGTTTCTTATAATTTTAAGTTTATTATTAAGTACTCCTGGTTATTTAGTTCTCCAATTTTGTTATCTGTATCCTCAATTTCATCTTTTAAATCTGAATATGACTTTGTATTTTACTTTTCAAATTGCTTTCTAAATTCCCCACAGTCTTTTAATTCCCTATTGGAATATACTATAATTTCCTGCATACTAT
This sequence comes from Locusta migratoria, assembly GCA_026315105.1. Lineage (NCBI taxonomy): Eukaryota > Metazoa > Arthropoda > Insecta > Orthoptera > Acrididae > Locusta > Locusta migratoria. Next base: position 72,153,190 of record CM048755.1, on the reverse strand, counting down.
GGAAGATTACAGTGAGCATTTGATCGGGCTGCACTTATTGCCACATCCTGTCTCTCAATTAGCTCAGAGGCGCACTGCCAACACTAGCCACTGATTCGCAATAACCAGCTGACTTCTTGATTTCTGGCTCCATTTGGTTGGAAAGAGCTGAATTTTTTATAAATAACTTATGCCACGCTTCACTTTGGTCGTATGCTGCAATGCTACTTGCTGGCTGCTGCTGTGAGGTGCGCTGAGATATCGCGCCTTGCCGTGACGTAGCACGCTGCCCTGCTTCTTTCTAGACACACAACCCTGCACTTTTCTTTTGATCTGTTTAGTATAAACAAATACCGAACCGATCACCCTTATGCGGTGGTGCACAAAATTTTATGTTGATAGTATGAAGTTTTAATATAGATCGAGTCCGTATAACACTATGTGCAATGAATAAAAGAGTGTAATCAGGTAACACAACGCCAACACAGGCAAAATGATGAAGTTGAGTGTCTAAGTACGGGTTTGACATTTTTTCATATGTTTTTGTTGTGGTCTGCAGTCGGGAGACTGGTTTGATGGGGCTCTCCACCCTACTCTATCCTGAACAAGCCTTTTCATCCTCTCATAAGATCAGCAACCTACATCCATTTGAATCTTCTTACTGTATTCATCTATTCGTCTCCCTCTTCAATTTTTAGCCCGCACACTTTCATCCAACACTAAATTCACGATTCTTTGATGCCTAAGAATGTGTCCTACCAATCGATCGCTTCTTTTAGTCAAGCTACGCCAGAAATTACTTTGCTCCAAAATTCTGTTCAGTACCTCCTCATTAGTTACGCGATCCACCAACCTAATCTTCAGCATTCTTCTGTAGCACCACATTTCAAAAGCCTTCCAGTTTCTTTGCTGTCTCTGACAGAATTACAATACCATCGACAAAACGGAATGTTTTTATTTCTTCATACTGAACTTTAACTCTTTCTCCAGATTTCTCCTTGCTTTCCTTTATAGCTTGCTCTACATACAAATTGAATAACAATGGAGAAAGGTTGCAACCCTATCTTACTCCCTTTCCAACTACTGTATCCCTTTAATGACCTTCAACTCTGATAACTGCTGTCTGGTTTTTGTACAAGTTGTAAATAACCTTCCGTTTCCTGTATTGTACGCCTACTAGCTTCAGAATTTGAAAGAGTATATTCCATTCAACATTGTCAAAAGCTTTCTCCAAATCTACAAAAGCTAGAAATGTAGTTTTGTCTTTTTCATATCTAGGAAAAACTGTTCGCCCCCGCGAATTTCAAGCAAAGAATTAATAATCCTACCAGATTCACTAAAAAATTCCATATCTGAGCTGCCAGACACGAACTTTCTCATAAGGGCACAAGCGAATCTTAGTGGAATTCCGAAACTGCTTGTCGCGCTGCAGACCGGCACAGATACTGCCCCTGGGAGGCCCAGACACAGACTGATCAAAATCAAGATGCTGCACTCCTATTTAAAGAATTATCTCAATACGACAATTCAAAAAAAAAAAAAAAAAAAAAAAAAAAAAAAAAAAAAAAAAAAAAAAAAAAAATTAAACAAGGCATGTTAAATTTGCTTAGATATATCTTCAGCATTCCAGTGATGTAGTTAGTTTTCTTGTACATTAAATAGTTTTGTTAATGTATACAGTAGTCAAGCGGAATGTTGCTGCTGCCTCTCTTCTTGGTCCATCTAATATTTAATTATATCCATAATGGACGTGAGGTCGTGGTTGTATTACTTAATTATTTTGTCAAGTAGGCTCAACCACAGATATCGTGTAAAAACACTAAAATATGACGCGTTTCAAGGGTCAAGCCCTCAGCATCAGATAATCTGTACAAGAATCTTAAAACAAACAAAAAAACGTATCTGATGATGAAGGCTTGACCCTTGAAACGCGTCATATTTTAGTGTTTTTACACGATAACTGTGGTTGAGCCTACTTGGCAAAATAACCATCAAATATTAATTGAATATTCAAGAGGGTTTTCCCAGATCTTCTCCCCCATTGGGTAAATAAAATACTCAAATGTTTGTAAACCTATTGGATCAAACTATGGTCATTAGTCCCTAGACTTAGAAACTACTTATACTAATTTACAAGCAGGACAACACACACACAACCATGTAGTAAATCAGCTAAATAGCTATTTGCACACATTTGACAAAGTAGTGATATTCTGTGACTCCAAAGCAGCAATATCAGCAATTGTTAACTTAAGGGATCCAAAAATTGGTCAAGTCAAAGATATCCAAGAAATGATTAAGTCCCTACAACAAACCTACAAGAAAATTGCCATTGTTAATCTAAGTAATGTCAAAATGCTGCTTCACTTTATAGATGTTAAAAACTGTTTATTATTATCGCAATAGGCCTATTTCGGCACTGTGGCCATCATCAGGCTATCTGCGGACAAATATTTATGATTAAAATGAGTGAAATAAAGATACTTACAATTTTGATACTTTTCCGTGACATATTATTTCAGACTCACTTCCATATGGCATCGTGGAGGTATAATTTATTACAATGACTGCAATGATTGCAGTATATATGTTCTTTAGATGGTATATATATCACGTTTATCAGGTATTAATTCGTTACTGCTAATCTGTCATTTTGACATATCCTCCAGCGATGCTCTATGGTTACAGTTTATTTATGACTGCATATAGTGGGATCTTTGGTAGTGTGGTGTTATCTTTATTATGTTATGGTATTACGATGTATATCTTTGTTTTAACTCGATTCGAAAATTTTAATAAAGTTGTCTAGATATTGTTTGTGTTTTAGTTCGGTTTGTTCATTTAAAATTTCGTCAGGGCTTTCCTTCAAATGTGTATAAATTTCTATCTCTTCTAGGATGTCATATGATAACCTTTTGGTGTGATATGTAATATTTTCATTGCGTCTGTAATTCTATCGGTTTCGTGATTTTCTGTTTTCAAATGATTAAAGAATTCTGAAATATTTTCTTGTATGTTCTTTGTATCGAATTTCGAAAGTTCTGCCAGTTTGTCCTATATAAAATTTCTGACAATCCTTACAGTTAATTTTAATCATAAATATTTGTCCGCAGATAGCCTGATGATGGCCACAGTGCCGAAATAGGCCTATTGCGATAATAATAAACAGTTTTTAACATCTATAAAGTGAAGCAGCATTTTGACATTACTTAGATTAACAATATGTCCTTAAAAGACATACACAATGCTGCAGGCCCAAATGAAATGAAAGAAAATTGTCATTCAGTGGATACCATCTCACTGAGGCATAGACGGTAATGAAAAAGCTTATATTCTAGTAAAAAAGGGCACAAAAATTAAACAAATTGCAAAAACTACCCTGTCGTATTTTGCAGTAAAACGTATGATTACAACATTTTTAAAGTAGAATTGAGAAGAATCAATAAAATCTCATGTGAGGGGAAGATCTGGGAAACCCTCTTCGATAACCAACAAATACCAGATGGACCAAGAAGAGAGGCAGTAGCGACATTCCGCCTGACTACTGGACACGACTGTTAGGCCGCCACCTGCACAAGATCTCCATCCTGCCGTCTCCAGAATGTGTCCTGTGTCACAAGAGTGCTACCATAATGAACAGTGATCATTTAAAAGTGTTCAGAATTGTACAATTGTAATTTAGATTTAACAACATTGTATTGGGAAGCAAGAAGGCGAATGACGAGAAGTCAAGTGCCGGAACATTAAAATAATAATATATACATATTTAATTGCAAGTAAATAATTGTCCTTTCAGGTTTTGTTAAACATAAGCATTTAATTTCTGTAGTCAACAGAGGTTCCTACTATTTCTAGAACATGAGTACTGTTGTTATTTTGGTTGAAATAAAATCTATGCCTTAAAAGACTAAAGTTTGTTACAAAAATATTTGTTATTGCATAATTCGTAAATGGTAAAATATAGTTTCTAAGGTTGACATGCTATCATGCACAGACTACCGCCATAGCGCTTTGCGAGTATGTCATTGAAGTTAAATGCTGGTTCAGGGGCCCTACTGTCACAACTAAAGAACCTTTATAAAACATCGAAAATGAAGAACAAACAAAGCATACCCATTTTTCATAAAAAAGTGATAATTACCATATTTCTGATTAAGGTTATATTTAAATTTTGTAGATATTCGATCACAGCGGAAGAAAACATGACAGGACTCGGACCATTAACCCTACAGTAACTTAATTTTCAAAGTACAGTTCTGCCAACGAAGCTATGATGATTGTGTGAAATTTTGCCTTTACTATACAGGTGAATTGGAAGTTATCGAAGAACTTCAAAGTTGATTTTCTAAAGAATATTTAGAGAGGCAATGGATGGGTTTTAGTGATTGCTATTTGGGTTCTGAACTTCGCGTACCATAAATATAGAAAATTAGAAAAATACGACAGTCATTTTTTCTGCTTGCTAGAACTTTCCCACCAATCTCACCGTCAGAACACAACCGAGAAGAGAAATGCTGGAGGCGGATGCACATAAGAGCGCTGCAAAGCCAAAGTATTTGAAGTTTTAAGTGAATAAATGAGTGTTGCCACCAAAAAGAAACAATGCATAGTATATTAAAATGTCAATGAAACATGTGTGGGATTAAAGAAAATATTCCAAATATCAGTTTGGAACTAAAAACAAAAATCTGAATTTTTCAGATTATAATACCATTTTATTAAGAAAAGGCAAACCTACATATCTAGCTTTTGTAGATTTAGAGAAGGCTTTTGACAATGTTGATTGGAATAAACTCTTTCAAGTTCTGAAGCAAGCAGGAGTAAAATATAGGGAGCGTAAGGTTATTTACAACTTGTACAAAAACCAGACAGCGGTTGTCAAAGTTGAATGGTATGAAAGGGATGCAGTGGTTGGAAAGGGAGTAAGACAGGGTTGTAGTCTTTCTCCATTGTTATTCAATTTGTACATTGAGCAAGCTATAAAGGAAAGCAAGGAGAAATTTCGAGAAGGAATTAAAGTTCAGGGTGAAGAATTAAAAACATTGCGTTTTGCCGACGACATAGTAATTCTGTCAGATACAGCAAAGGACCTGGAAGAGCAATTGAACGGAATGGACAGTGTGCTGAAAGGTGCATATAAGATGAACATTAACAAGAGCAAAACCAGGGTAATGGAGTGCAGTGTAAGAAAATCAGGTGATGCTGAAGGAATTAGATTTGGAAACGAAGCAATAAAGGAGGTAGACGAGTTTTGTTACTTGGGCAGTAAAATAACAAATGATGGTCGCAGTACAGAGGATATAAAATGCAGAAGGGCAATGGGTAGAAAAGCGTTCTTGAAAAAGAGAAATTTGTTAACATCGAATATTGATTTAAGCCTAAGGAAGTCCTTTCTGAATGCATTTGTATGGAGTGTTGCTTTGTATGGGAGTGAGACATGGACGATAAACAGTGCGGACAGGAAGAGGATTGAGGCTTTTGAAATATGGTGCTACAGAAGAATGCTGAAGATTAGGTTGGTGGATCGCGTAACTAATGAGGAGGTACTGAACAGAATTGGGGAGAAAAGAAAATTCTGGCATACCTTGACTAAAAGAAGGGATAGATTGGTAGGACACATTCTTAGACATCAAGGAATTGTGAATTTAGCATTGGAGGGAAGTGTGTGGGGTAAAAATCGCAGAGGAAGACCAAGAGATGGATACAGTAAACAGATACAGGCAGATGTAGGTTGCCGTTCTTATGTGGAGATGAAGAGGCTTGCTCAGGATAGGGTATTGTGGAGAGCTGCATCAAACCAGTCTCCGGGCTGAAGACCACAACAACAACAACAATACCATTTTAAACACTTTCAAAGTACAGGGCATTTCACGTGTGATCCAAACGATACCTCGAGCGTATCACGGGAAGTAATGTCTGCGGAGGAAGGCACGGATCACCTCATGACGGCCTCACCAAAAGCTCAGCGTTGGTGATGGCGTGACGGCGAACGAGGCTCCGGTGGAATGGCCGTGCGTTCAAAGGCGCCTTGCTGTGAAGGGCGCGATTGTTCTCCGTCAGATGTTCGAGTCCTCCCTCCGGCATGTGTGTGTGCGTGCGTGTGTGTGTGTGTGTGGTCCTTAGGTTGGGTTGAGTTATTTTAAGTAGTTTGTAAGCTTTGAGACAGATAACCACAGTAGTTAAGCCCCATAGATTTACAAACATTTAAACAGCGAACGGTGGGTGAGAGAGTTTTTGGGATCTGTAGAGTGCGTGGGTGTTCTCTAGCGGAAGTGGGTGAAGTAGGGCGAGTCATAAGAAACTCGGTAATCGTAGAAACGTTTCATGTCCTTCTTAACTCTTTATAACAACAAATTATCCCCATGTCAGGTGGACGCATGGTGGTCGTTGTCGCCCCCACGGACCGTGGCGGCCAAGTGTTGTCAGAGACTTACTGTCAATCGCTACACCCTTCACTGGCTCTAGTTTTGTGTTCTGATATTGAGGCTGCCATTTGCACTACGACACTGTGCTTACACTTGGTAAATTATGTCAAATATCTGTTAAAACTTGGTACACACGACTTACCATTTCAAATATCGCTTACAAGGTCACCAATGCAGAAACCTCTCTCTTTTGCCAACTGATTAGCGAAGCTGGACTTACAATCCTCTCTCACTGGTACCATTCCGCCCCTACCTCTTCCCTGCTTTCCAAACTTTCTCGATAAGAACACTGCTCGTGAAAGACACAAAGTTCTAGACAAGGTCTGGCACATAGATTTAACTCTATGGAAGTTCCATTCATTGTTCACTGCACTAAAAATGCGAATGATTCATTCTGGAATGAATCCTTAGGCTATAACTAAGCCTTTTTAATGAGAGGAAAGAGGAGGAAAGAATAAGGGAAACAATGACTGGCTGCAGTGTAATAATTTAATGGCGACAGAGAAAAAATTTTTTGCTGAACTGGAATTCGATCACAGTTTTCCTGCTTCAGGCCAGCAGCCGCTTCAACCACTTAGCTACCCGGTTACGTCTCGTGTACGCCCGAAATTTCCGCAAGTGGTGCAGACGCCACACCAGATATAGATGTAACGGGTGATCAAAAAGTCTGTATAAATTTAAAATCTTAATAAACCACGGAATAATGTAGATAGAGAGGTAAAAACGGACACAAATGCTTGGAATGGTATGGGGTTTTATTAGAGCAAATAAAAGTTCAAAAAATGTCCGACAGATGGCGTATGATTCTGGTTTTGTATAGAGCCCTGTATTGAGAGAGTAGCGCCAACCTTTTATGTGCGGCTTGCCGACAACCGCCGGCTGCTATTGGTCAGTTGAGCGCAGGGGGGGGGGGGGGCACGTCCGCCATTTTAGGCCTAAGCAATCCATCAGCGTAAATGGCATATTTCACTTAACTAGCTGTTATTTTAGCGTTTAGAGGTGTTGGAAATATGTAGACTCATTATGTATGAAATTAAGAGCTTAACATAGCATATTCCATTTTTATATAGTGAAAAATGCCGCATTGTTGGCACTGAATTGTTATACTAAGACAGTCCGAGGTAGCAAGTTTTACGCATTCCACGGGCGAAAGAGATGCGAAAAGACGCGAATTGTGACGCACATTGGAAGAAAAAATGCACTTCCATACGAGAATGCAAAATTTTGCGAAGTAAGTGAATTTGTATTGAAATATCGAGTAAATTTCTAGGTTTATCTGTTCAAGTTTCTTGCGAGCAATGTTGGACGTACAACACATGTAAGAGAAAAGATATTTTTAAAAGATACAAATACATGAAAATCTAACATAATGTGCCGTATTTGATGAACTTCGTATTTATACTTAGCTTGCATATTACGAAAGTTTGGGCGGTAAATGAAACCACCCATTAAATAGATCTCCAAAACTCGAATTTTAAGATAAAGTTTATTTTACTGAAGTACCCAGCAGTGCGATAACAATGTGTAAAAACTTAAACCTTCACAAAATGTTAGCTCAGTTAATGTTATGTGATAATATCACATGTAGGTTAGTACACAACACCTATCAACATTAGGCACTAGATTAATGGAAAGCAACATTTATTAATTACATCTACTTTGATAAAAACCAATATATTAGATATAAAAACGTCAGTCCTTAGCCAGTTTGAAAGCAGGAACGTCACTTATTGCAAAAGCAGTGCATTTGGTACAGCACGAAACAATTTTACAACTAGTTTGCTCAAAAATAAAGGTCTTGATCTCCGATTACCAATTTTTCCCTAGTATTCGCTGTAGATGTGATGAAACGATTAAAAACTTAAGTTCATTGTTTACTTAACGTATTGTCATACCAAGTCGATGTACAGACCGGTTCCCTTCATCATAACTGCTAGTTTAACAGCGCCGTGCATAGCGCTGCTATTGCGAGATAGGCCTACAATGGCGGCGCTCGCCCTGTTGGCGGTACTCTCCCAATACAGGGCTCTAGTTTTGTAACTGCTTCCGTGACGGGTGAGCGGTACGCCGATATGTTACAGAATCGCATCATCCCCAGCCTGGCTGATAAACACCTGCTGGAACGTACGATTTTTATGCAAGATGGCGCTCCACCCCATATTGCTAGACGCGTGAAATATCTCTTGCGCGCGACGTTTGGTGATGATTGTATGTTCAGCCGCCACTTTCGTCATGCTTGGCCTCCCAGGTCCCCAGACCTCAATCCGTGCTATTATTGGCTTTGGGGTTACCTGAAGTCGCAAGTGTATCGTGATCGACTGACATCTCTAGGGATGCTGAAAGACAACATCCGACGCCAATGGCTCACCATAACTCCAAACATGCTTTACAGTGCTGTTCACAACATTATTCCTCGACTACAGCTATTGTTGAGGAATGATGGTGAACATATTGAGCATTTCCTGTAAAAAACATCATCTTTGCTTTGTCTTAATTTGTTATGCTAATTATTGCTTTTCTGATCAGATGAAGCGCCATCTGTCGGACATTTTTCGAACTTTCTTCTTCTTTTTTCCTTTTTTTCTAATAAAACCCCATGTCATTACTAGCATGTGTGTTAATTTTTACCTCACTATCTACATTATTCCGTGATTTATTAAGTTATGAAATTTATACTGACTTTTTAATCACACGGTATTTCTAAGCGACGTCGTCGTATGTGCGTTTCTCATCACAGATGAGGTAATACCGTTCGACGTCTTGAGGGAATCCGAATGGCAGGCATAAGATGGCATTTAGCATGCGACGTGTGGGAATTTGGAGTGGAGAGATGATTCTATGAGTAACCAAGTGGTTCTGGCGACCGTTGACCCGTAGCGGAAAACATGGATTCGAAATCCTGCCCAGCACAGATTTTCACTTCACACCACAGTATTGTTTTCATTCCCTATTGCAGTCAGAGTATTTCTTTTCCTTCTTATTCTTTCTTCCTTCCTTTCTTATAATGCAGTTGTATGGTGGCTGCGAACCATGTGTGATAGCTGTCTCTCAGGCATGTGTAAATGCAATTAATCCGAAACATTCTTTCTTTAAGAAGTTCAAGCCCATTGAGATAGGCAAATTTCTAACATGCCACGTAACTCTCGCGAGGCTGGCTAAGTTAGAAAGACCACTGTCTACGAAAACGACGCAGTGGAACACGTTGGTCTCGCATTCGGGTGGACGGTGGTTCAGACCCACTTCCAGCCATCCAGATTTAGGTTTCCCCTGATTTCTCTAAATCACTTCAGACGAACGTCGGGATGGTTCCTTTGAAAGGGCACGGCCGGTTTCCTTCCCACCAAACAATGCGAGCGTAGCCTCGTCTCTAATGACCACATTTGTCTACGGGGCATTAAACCTTAAGTTTCCTTCATTCCTTTATCTACGAAACTCAAAGTTCTGCGTTCGGGTCGTGGTGCGGTTTATAGTTTTCAAAACAATACGATCTCTGCTAAAGAGGTAACGACTACTTTAAAACACGATAACAGTTTGAAACTACGGCCCTTTAATCTTTGCAGCTCTGCCGAAGTGCTGGGCGGATGAGAAGAAAACGGAAAGATAAGAAGAAAAAAAAAAAGAAAAAAAAAGGCCGAGTATGATTTATCCACAGGCTCTCGGAGGACAGAGTACGCGCTGTGTTTGTTTTAATTGTGGCTTCGCGTTACGCGGCTCGGATATGTGTTACTTGAGCGTTTGTGATTAACCGATATGTTCGAATAAAATAGTCCAATTAATTGACGTATCAGATATAAATTTAATTACGACCCATGTTCCGCTGTATCAGTATAAGCTGTTGAATCAATACCGGGAAATTGTGCGGTAATACGCTGATGAGTCTCTCTTCATTCAACAGCGGACTACAGTGCTCATTATGAAACTTATTTATCTGCACTTTACCATAACTACTGGCTACAATAAACAAGACAGAGAAACAATGACGGAGACAGAAGGTTTCGTCATTGCAATTTGCGAGGGAAGCAGGAAACGTAAATAAATGTTCAAATGTTTGTTAAGCTTATGGGACTTAACTACGGGGTTATCAGTCCCTAAACTTACAAACTACTTATCAACTACCTTATACTAAGGACGGCACAAATATCCATGCCCGAGGGGGGATTCGAACCCCCGACCGTAGTGGCCGTGCAGACCGTGACTGGAGCGCCTCAGTCCCCTCGGCCACCGCGGCCGGCCAGGAAACGTAACCCATCCATATTAGTTCAAGTTTATCTACTTGTAAACCAGAGTATCGTTCATTGAAAGGAAAATTATTCTCCGATTCAACCCTACTACCCTCACTGATAATTAATGACGACATGTTTCTCTACATCTCGAGAGAGGTGATGCAGTGGCTAACACATCGGACTCGCATTCTGGAAGATGGTGGTCAAATTCACCTCCGGCCATCCAGATATAGGTCTTCCGTTCAAATTCAAATGTTTGTAAATCTATCGGACCATACTGCGTGGTCATCAGTCCGTAGCTTACAAACTAATTAAACCTAGGTAATCTAACCTAAGGACAAACACACACACCCATGCCCCGGGGAGGACTCGAACCTCCACGGCGAGCAACCGCGCGCTCCGCAGCGAGACGCTTTAGACCGCTCGGCTACTCCACCGCGGCAGGTTTTCCGTGATTTCCCTAAATGAATCTAGGCAAATGCCGGGATGGGTCCGTTGAAAGGGCGCGACCGATTTCCTTCTTCATCCGTACCCAAACAAACCAAGCGTGGTTTCCGTCTCTAATGACCAGGATGTTGACGAGACGTTAAACCCCAATCTTCTATTGTTGTTACGTTTCTCTACGCAATAGCGGCATTAGTAAGTAGCCTCTGCCTGTTAGGAAGATCGTTTGTGTACAGCACAGTGAGAAAAATGGGGAATCATCTCACAGTTTTCTGCGCACTTCTGACATTGCCCTTTCACTCTGGTGAATACACGCTGCCCAAAATAACTAAATGGATTCTGCAACTCGAGTGGCTCACGTATTTGAGACGTGATTCCATATTCGTAGACACTCGTTAAAAGTTTACGGCTTAAAACCATTTTTGGCTGAATGTAAATAACAAATTTGTACACTTGGTGAAAGGAAGCAACAGCAGCGGTAAGCGATCCACACATTTCTGAAAAATTTGGTATCATTTCGTCTTCAAATTAGAAACTTCATTGAAATGTAAAACACTGAAGTAGTCACGAATACCTCTGAAAATCTTCACAGGCAGTTATGCAAGTTTTTTTCTGAATGATCACTTGCTTACTGACATGTCGCAGATGTATGGCATTGTTGCAAACAAGAACAGATTAATCGCCAATTTCTGGGGCAGTGGTGGCCGAGGTAAACAGGTGGCGCGGGGAAGAGCCCGACGACCATCTTATTGCGTCTGGCCTCCTGCGGCTGCTTATCGGAAACGCGCGACCACGTTACAGTAAACAAGCACAGTGCTGACTAGGAAAAACGCATCACGCTTACAATGCTTTAAGAACAGTTACTCACATACGAGGGCGTATTATTTTATTCTCTTCTCAATGCATTACGTATAATGCATGTTACTTCGTCGACTCACCCACTTTGTTCCCCATGTTTAGACCTGCTACCGGTAGACTCCGAAATGTAGCGTGCAACATGGTGGTATGGAAGGTAACTGCGCCGGTGAGTGAGAAACACCATAATATAATCGAGTTTCTAAACGCAGTAAACGAGCCTCCAATTGGAATCTGTAGAAGAATGAAGGATTTACGATGTATTGATTGTATCAAAAAAAAAAAAAAAAAAAAAAATCAAAAAGGGTAATGTGCGAGCCGCGGTAGAGTAGCCGAGGTCTAAGGCAGCGCGCTGCAGAGCGCGCGGTTGCTCGCCGTCGGAGGTTCGAGTCCTCCCTGGTGTGTGTGTGTGTGTGTGTGTGTGTGTGTGTGTGTGTGTGTGTGTTGTCCTTAGGTTAATTTACCTTTGGTTAAGTAGTTTGTAATCTATGGGCTGATGACCACGCAGTTTGGTCCGATAGATTTACAAACATTTTTGAACATTTGGCAATGTGCGACGATGTATTGTTTGTGCTCATATACAACAAACTGTGGAGCTAACCTCAATGAGTATCATAGAGCTCTGAGAAGATAAACGCAAAAGATAGTGTTGACGTATGTCCAGTCTCCTCTGCCAGTATGAGCCTTGGCGCCACCCACCGGCCAGTTGTGCAGTGATGGCCTGTACACATTCTTGTGACATGTAACACTTAGCTGTGCGAGGGTGAAGGTCGGGGTGAGAGTTTAAAATAGGGAAAGATTAATTTTTAAAAACTCACAACCACCAACTGCGAACCAAATTCCTAAACATGCAAAAACACTGAAATTGTGATTGCTACTGTTTGACTCGTTTTCTAGGAGGTGATATCACACGTTCGCAGCTTTCCTTCCCTGCATATGATTAACAAAACAAATTCATAATAAAGTCAATTTCATGAGAGAAAAGAGTGTACTAATTACTATTTTTGAAAACACGTGAAAGTTCACTTTATGTTGTTTATTTCACAATATTAGAACCCTGTGGCTGATACGTCTGTATGTCGACACATTTATCAAATGAAGTTATAGCTCGTGAGCCCCCAGACAAAATGAATATTTGTCGCAAATTGTTTTCACACCATGTGCCTGTCTCAAACACCGTTCATGCTCATGCCTATGCGACGACACGTGTTACATTAACAAATCACAGTCACTTTAATTCAATGTGATGCACACCTTGTTCCACCAGCTAAATATTCACAACACACAGTAGCACTCGATTCAACTTGGTGCAGTCTACGACGAGGAATCACACATGGCAATTGCCACACAAAAATCTATAGTCTCCACCTGGAGATCCACATGCCGACTGCTGCAGAGCGACGCCGCCCGGCCAACTACCCCACTTGCTCCCGACTCCTCACTTCCTACCCTCGTGTGCGTGCGCGCCAAAAGCTCAACTGCCGGGTTTTTTCCCTATCTCATCTACCATGTGAGCTGTTCTAACCGACTTCCAACGTACAGCGCTCAGCCAATACATTTCTAAAACTTTACTTAAAATCAAAATAATTACACTACACATTAAACAAATTTCTTATGTTTTTATATTGGTATACACATTCTTTGCACCATTTATTACAATCGTGCTATTTCTTATATCACAGATAAGTGATTTAACTGAATATTTCAAGATAAAATACACAAGATTAATTGAAAATAAAATGAGAAATAGTTAATATATTACTTTTATAAACAAACATTGCCATGCTAGTTGTGTAACTGTCTTGTATTCATTGGTAATTTATTACTTTTCATTGTCAATTAAACATATTACGTCAGATGTGACTATATCAGCTAATGTATTGTTTATTTGTCAACAGGCTATTTTGTAATGAGGGCCTTAAAGGTTCTTAACTGCATCGTATTACTTCAAATGCAAGTAGTATTAGAATATTTTATTTCACGCTGTGCACTGCACTGTGCCTGGCACTCGCCATTGTCCCTCTCTCACCTCACCGGAAACGAACCTGGAAAATGCTAAGCTGGAACAAGCCACCAACGTCGGCTTGCTCGCTGGCCTCCCGTCAGCTACAAGCACACAGCAAATCTCAACGTGGAGAATTTCTACCTTTGGCCTAACTATAAATGTTGTCACCCAACTGCGTACATACATTGCTACCATAATTAATAAGATTAAAATTGTGTAACATTTAGTGCATTGGCATGGTCAATGTTTGCAGTGAACTTCGTACTGTTTAATTATCAAATGCTATTAATTTCCAGTATTTCTATTGGGCGGCAATCTCACAGCTGACAGCTGGGTGTGCTTTGCGACGATGTGATCATCAAACTGATGCAACTGAGTCTCGTCGGTCCAGTCCAAGCTCCGTTTGGTTTGGTTTGTGTTTTAAACGGAACAAACTACAAAGGACATCTGTCCCTTATTTCAAAACTTAATTTACCTCTACAAAACCACACACTAAAAGCCACCTATCACAGGGTACCCAAACGGAAGGAAAACCACAGGGCCGCGGCGGAGCGGCCGAGCGCATTGAGACGCTATGCTGCGATGCGCGAGGCCGTTCCCCGTCTGGGGTTCGAATCCCTCCTCGGGCATAGATGTTTGTGCTGTCTTTAGTACAAGGTAGTTGATAGGTAGTTTGTAAGTTTAGGGGCTGATGACCCCGCAGTTAAGTTCCATAAGATTTACAAACATTTGAACATTTGATTTGAAAACCACAGGGTCAACATAAAATCAACGAGGGGTATAAAGAACAACACAAGAGAGAGAGACAGGTGTACAAAAGAACGTGGGAGAAGGAGTTAAATCAAATGATCAACTGTTTGTATAATCTATGGGACTTAACTACGGGGTCATCAGTCCCTAAACTTACAAACTACTTATGAACTAACTAACACTAAGGACGGCACAAATATCCATGCCCGAGGGGGGGATTCGAACCTCCGACCGTAGTGGCCGTGCAGACCGTGACTGAAGTGCCTCAGTCCCCGCGGCCACCGCCGCCGGCGAGAAGGAGTTAAAACGATGTAGCATATGGCTGTGACTGGCTGGTCACAAGTTAAAAAGATGAGCCAGCTACTCTGCTATACACTAAAATCTTCAGCCTAAAAGCTTAGAATGAAGTCCAAATACGACGCAAAGTCAAGGAATACAAACGCTTGGAAAAAAAGGAAGAGGAGAGAATAAGGCGAGGGCCTTAGAAATCAGTCTGTGCCACCCACCCTTAGATTAAGTAATAAAAATTCCCTTTACGGATAGAACTTAAAAGTGAATTAGCCTTTTAGGCAATGGCACCTAGCACCAAAGGCTGCTCGGTATGAAGATTAAAATTCCGTCTCAGGGTGGCTTGATCGGTGCACTGGAAACTGCGCTCAACTGCACGACATTGAAATTTGGGTGTTGAGGGGCGCGCATTTTGAAGCCATTAGACAGAGAGCGTGTGTGTGAGACACACACACAGAGAGAGAGAGAGAGCAGCATCTTATCAGTCATTTCGTTGAAATCAACGACCAATAGGTTTTATTGAGTAAGTTTAAAATTTATTTATTTCTGTAGAAATTTGGTTTAGAATACGTATAAAATCACAAATTAGAGCATTAAAAAAAGTTAATAAAATGATGTCAAAGTTTTTGCGCACAGTTTCTGACCGGGTCAGTACTAAAATTTGTTAAGCCTTCTACGTCAGTATTATTTATTCAAGGACATGGAAGAATAAGGTAAAGCAGTCAACAATCGGAAGATTGGTTTGAATACCAGAGTTCTTTACTTGGCATAGTCCTGTATGGAGGTGGAATGCCGTTGCCTTCCTCCGATATCCGAACTGATTTTCCCATCCAGTTATAGAGGGACCTACAGTTTAACGTGGATTCAGAACCACGGCGGTACTCAACATTTATCACGACAGCAACATCGCCAGAGGTAAAAGAAAAGTGACAGATAAAAATCCTACGACCTGGCGGGGATCGAAGCCACGACCTTTGGATTCATAGTCTGGCTACCGAGCCGCACGATGAAAGAAAATGTTCATGAAGTATCTCAGTCCGAGTCTCTATTTTTAGATTAAAAAAAACTGTCATGTAATAAAAATGAAGAACAAATTAGGGAGATGACTTTTGATGAAACTGAATAACTTAGCTGGTGCCGAGCGGGGGGTTCCCAGCTTTATGTAAGGATGAGGCGTGAAGCCTGATGGAGCGCCTGAGGACGCTAGCAAAATAGTATTAGAGTTTACAAGTTCATTCAACTGTATACCAGATTCCGTGCTGTAAGCACTAGCTCGGCAGGAGCTATATCAGCAGGTGAGTTTCACTTCATCCTTTCCGAAGGTATCTAGAGTCACTGCAATCATTAGCTTCCCGTTCAAGTTGGTTACGCGTGCAACGCTTCTTCGAATAAAACAATGCATTTCGTCCAATGCCTCTTTGTTCTGCAGTGATTCTACCACACACAACTTCTGCTGCGGAACCTCAGAATCTACAGATACGTAATTATCTGTAATGTGCGTCTACGCAGTTTAACGGGTAACACCTTGGCTATCGGCATCCCTTGCGACATTATTTACAGATGTCGAACCCATTGCAAATAAATTACCAATAAGTTCAACTGTGCGTTGTGCAAGCTTAATTTTTACATGATGTTTATTCAGCAAGTCAAGTCCGAGAATCGCAGAATATCCTTATCCCACAGTTAGCAACACTTCCTTATGCTACCAAAACACTACAGTTCCAATCTTAAAACTGAGTTGTGTTGTCCCAATGATATCGAATCATTATTTTCCACTCCACGTAATTTATACCTAGGAGTAAATGGTGTTCCTTTACTAACGAGGTCTAGACTAACAACAGATACATTCTCCTCCGAATGCGAAAATATATTGTTGACTCCCACTTACATAGGTAGAAATGATCATCAGAATAAAATACGAGAAATCAGAGCTCGAACAGAGAGATTCAGGTGTTCTTTCTTCCCGCGCGCTATTCGAGAATGGAATGGGCGATAAATAGTATAATTGTGGTTCGATGAACCCTCTGCCAGGCACTTAAATGTGATTTGCAGAGTATCCCATGTAGATGTAGATGTACCTGTATCTACTAAAAACTTACATTCTGAACCATTTACTGCGCCCACCAAGCAACAATCCGACACTGTTTCATTGTTTGCAGTACTCTTTTTTATGAGGAATGTTTTCCGACGGACGAAACATTCCCGTTTCCGTTTAACGTCTTGAGTTCTTTATTTCCTCCGTTCTGCTTCCTACTTCAACACGCGTCCGCTTTATGTCAAATCGTTCACACGTGTAACACAGTGGCTGATTACTCTATGATTTCAAATAATCTTTTACCCCACAAAGGTAAAAATTCTTTTCTGACTCAAAAATACGTTTATCCTTGCGTACCTGTGTAACAGTATCTATTTCCTGCAAATGAGTAGCAACACGCAAAGCTGACGCAAAATCCTCTGAATTTTCCATACGCTCTCTGCGCGAGAATTCTGCCGGAGTCCCCCATAGAAATACATCGACAGCTCTACACTCTGCGTCCCGAATTATACACGATCAGCCTCAGCAATCTGCGTTAACGCATACGTTTCAACATTTATTTCCACAGTTTCACCTGTTGTCTGCGTTAATCCATCCAACTTTTCCCTTCAAAATCTAGCACTATTCTGTTTAAGGTATCTCTGACGTGAACCCTCTGCTAATTGTTCAAAAGTGACCTCTTTGTCCAGTGTTTCATGATACATCACGTATGTCTTGGCATAACCTGTAAGGCGTAAACTGGCCATCCGCAGAGCAGTTTCATCTGACCATTCCGGCTGTCGCCAACACATCATTAATGAATATAGTGACGTAAAATGAACATTAACAAGAGCAAAACAAAAATAATGGAATGCGGTCTTAGAAAATCAGGCGATGCTGAAGGAATTAGATTAGGTAACGAAACAATGAAGGTGGTAGATGAGTGTTGTTACTTGGGTAGTAAAATAACATGTGATGGTCGCAGTACAGAGGATATAAAATGCAGAATGGCAATGGGAAGACAAGCATTTTTGAAAAAGAGAAATTTGCTAACATCGAATATTAATTTAAGTGTAAGGAAGTCTTTTCTGAAGGCATTTGTATGGAGTGTTGCCTTGTACGGGAGTGAAACATGGACGTTAAGCAGTGCGGACAGGAAGAGAATAGAGGCCTTTGAAATGTGGTGTTACAGAAGAATGCTGAAGATTAGGTGGGTAGATCGCATACCCAATGAAGAAGTACTGAACAGAATTGGTGAGAAAAGGAATTTTTGGCATACTCTGGCTAAAACAAGGGATCGCTTGGTAGGACACATTCTTAGACATCGGGGAATCGTAAATTTAGCATTGGAGGGAAGTGTGTGGGGTAAAAATCGCAGAGGGAGACCAAAAGACGCGTATAGTAAGCAGATTCAAGTGGATGTGGATTGCCGTTCTTATGAGGAGATGAAAAGGCTTGCTCAGGATAGAGTACGGTGGAGTGCTGCATCAAACCAGTCTCCGGACTGAAGACCATAACGACAACAGTGACGTCCTCTGTTGTTTTATCGCCGAAAGGTGTGATGAAATTTGCTACGGAAGGATCTAGTGCGGGTGACTTTATTGTTGAAGACCATTCATATATACTTGTACCAGACTGCGAACTCTGTGCAGTCCGAAAGGACACAGGCTATCACTGTAAGTCCTGATAACTTAAATTTAATTCAGCATTTTCCTCTAACAATCGCGATACTTACTCTGTCGGAGCAGTTATACATTCACTAGTTGAAGCTGGCGTTGTGTCTAGCATGTTTGTGTAACTTACTTTCACTACTTCCTAGCAAAAAAAAAAAAAAAAAAAAAAAAAAATGGTTGAGAAAGCGGAATACCTTACAACTAAACATTGCCCAGTTACACTCAGTATAGGACACGTTAGTGGTATAAAATAACTGCATGGCTCACAATGTCGGTTTTAAATAACATATTTTACTGTTTCCAGAATGAAACTTCACTCTGCAGCGGAGTGTGCGCTGGTATGAAACTTCCTGGCAGATTAAAATTGTGGCCCGAACCGGGACTCGAACCTGGGACCTTTCTTTGCCTTTCGCGAGCAAGCGCACTACCGACTGTGCTATCCCGGCACGACTCACGATGCCGCCTCACAACTTTACTTCTGCCAGTACCTCGCCTCCTACTTTCCAAACTTCACAGAACCTCTCATGCGAACACGCAAGACTAGCACTCCTGGAAGAAAGCGGCGAGGTACTGGCAGAAGTAAAGTTGTGAGGCGGCATCGTGAGTCGTGTCGGAATAGCACAGCCGGTAGTGCGCTTGCCCGCGAAAGGCAAAGGTCCCAGGTTCGAGTCCCGGTTCCGGCACACAATTTATTCTGCCAGGAAGTTTCATATCAGCGCACACTCCGCTGCAGAGTGAAGTTTCATTCTGGAAACATCCCTTAGGCCGTGGCTAAGCCATGTCTCCACCATATCCTTTCTTCCAGGAGTGCTAGTCTTGCGTGTTCGCATGAGAGGTTCTGTGAAGTTTGGAAAGTAGGAGGCGAGGTACTGGCAGAAGTAAAGTTGTGAGGCGGCATCGTGAGTCGTGTCGGGATAGCACAGTCGGTAGTGCGCTTGCCCGCGAAAGGCAAAGGTCCCAGGTTCGAGTCCCGATTCCGGCAGACAATTTTAATCTGCCAGGAAGTTTCATATTTTACTGTGATTATCGCACTGCTACAGATGGAGACGATATCACATGAGATCCATTTTGCTAGCGGCGGAACTTCCGCGCCGGCCGCGGTGGCCGAGGAGACTGAGGCGCTCCAGTCACGGTCTGCACGGCCACTACGGTCGGGGGTTCGAATCCCCCCTCGGGCATGGATATTTGTGCCGTCCTAGTTCGTAAGTAGTTCATAAGTAGTTTGTAAGTTTAGGGACTAATGACCCCGTAGTTAAGTCCCATAAGCTTAACAAACATTTGAACATTTTTTTGGAACTTCCGCCTACCAATCCCATGGCCTCGAATTTTGTGCACTTTCGACCTCCAATTGGCCAAGGTCGAACCACTTGTGACGCCACTTGGGTGGTGTCGGACACGCATGGAAAAAGCTAGGTTACCTAAGAAACTCATGTACTCGGCAGCTCTGAGCTGCAATTGTGGACAACATGCTTAATGCTGAGGGAACTGAACGAATGAAATGGCCAGTTTGTTCACCGGACTTAAACCCGATTTAGCATGTCTGGGATGCACTTGGCAGAAGCATTCTCGCCACACCAACACCTCAAAAATCCGTTGCATAGCCGGATATTGCTCTCATGGAAGAATGGCCAAATATCCCTCAAGTGCTGATTGATAACCTTATATTCTCCATGCCACGCAGGTGTGCAACTGTACTGGGCCGGCCGTGGTGGCCGAGGGGACTGAGGCACTCCAGTCACGGTCTGCACGGCCACTACGGTCGGGGGTTCGAATCCCCCTTCGGGCATGGATATTTGTGCCGGCCTTAGTCTTAGGTAGTTCATAAGTAGTTTGTATGCTTAGGGACTGATGACCCCGTAGTTAAGTCCCTTAAGGTCTACAAACATTTGAACATTTGAACTGTACTGGCCGTCCGAGGTGATCGCACACCATATTCGAAACAATGAGAATGATTTTATTCATTGTTACAGTATCCCCATGATGCGGCGCTCTAAGTAAACGCGATGTAAAGCTCAAGTAAAGAGTTGAGACAACAAAACTTAGTACTGTCTCACACACAAATTACAATTGTAACCAATATCTGAATAAAATACGTTACCATATGTATATTATGTACGATATCTCACCTAATCCCCTAATAATTTCGAGCAGTGTGTATTACTGTTAGCACTGTACTAATAGTGATACAAATTGGCCCAAAGTTTTGTGTCCCCTATGTGACAGCAACCACGCAACATTTTCTCGCCCAGTGGGTGCCCTCACTTGAGGTGTAATTGCCCACAAAAAGCACAGGCACCTGAAAGACGAACACTGTTCCACACAGAAAACAGGTGTTGACAACATTCAAATCAAATGTTCAAATGTTTGTATAGCTTATGGGACTTAACTACGGGGTCATCAGACCCTAAACCTACAAACTACTTATGAACTAACTAATTCTAAGGACGGCACAAATATCCATGCCCGAGGGGGGATTCGAACCCCCGACCGTAGTGGCCGTGCAGACCGTGACTGGAGCGCCGTTGACAACATTAACGCGACGAGTTGTTGTGTCAGATGTATGGGATAGCCTGAACCACCCAAGTGGTACTGCACCATAACTTTTCATTCCATGTCAATGCTTTATGATATTTTCGTTAAACTGTCTGAATTCTGCCTTGATTCCTTCTGACGAACTGATACTAATGTACATCTACATCTACATAAATACTCTGCAAGTCACATTGAAGTGTATGGCAGAGGGTTCATCGAACCGCCTTTATGATGTTTGTCTACAGTTCCATTCTTTAATAGCTCACGGAAAAAAGGAACACCTAAATCTTTCCATTTAAGATCGATTTCTCTTATTTTATTTTGATGATCATGTCTACCTATGTAGGTGGGTGCTAACAAAATATGTTCGTATTCGGAAGAGAAAGTTGGCGATTGAAATATTGCAAATAGATCTCGTCGCAACGGATAATGCCTTTCTTTTAATGATTTCCACCCTTACTCGTGCATCATTTCCGTGACACTATCCCCTCTATCGCGATAATACAAAAGGCGCTGCCCTTCTCTGTACTTTTTCTAAATCGTCTGACAGTCTCACTTGATGTGTATCCCACAATGCGCAACGATACTCCAAAATAGGACGCACAAGTGCGGTGTAGGCAGTTCCTTTAGTAGAACTGTTGCATCTTCTGCCAATGAAACGTAGTCTTTGGTTTGCTTTCCCTATAATATTTTCTATGTGTTCTTTCTAATTTAAGTTGTTCGTAATTGTTACTCTTAGGTCTTTAATTGAATTTACGGCCTGTATTTTTGACTAATTTATCGTGCAAATGAAGTTTAATAGATTTCTTTTAGTGCTCATATGGATGAGTTCACACTTCTCATTACTAAAGGTCAATTTCCATTTTTTGAACCATGCAGATATATCATCTAAATCATTTTGGAATTTCTTTTGGTCTTCTGGTGACTTAACTAACCGATAAGTGACTTTATCATCCGCTAACAGTCTAAGGGAGCTACTCAGATTGTTTCCTAAATCGTTTATAAAAATAAGGAATAATAGGGGTGCCAGATATCACTTCTGTTCTACTCGGTGACTTTCCGTCAATTACAACGTACTGTGTCCTTTCTGACAGGAAATCAAGAATCCAATCGCACAAATGTGGCGATATTTCATAAGCACTTGGTGTGATTAGAAGACGCTTGTGGGGTACAGTGTTGAAAGCCTTCCGAAAATCGAGAAATACGGAATCTATTTGACATCCCTTTTCGATACCACTAATAACATCACGTAAGTAAAGAGCTAGATGTGTTTCACAAGAATGACATGTTTTGAATACGTCTTGACTATGGGTCAATAAATCGTTCTATTGGAGGTATTTCATTAAGATCTAAAAACTGTATATGTTCTAAAATACTGCTGCAAACCGACGTCAATGATATAGAACTGTAATCATGCAAATTCAAACTGCTACTGATCGCGTAAATGCAAACTGTTGCTTGAGTGCTCCGCTCCATCACATAATCATTTCTATTGGTGCTTTCCAGCGCCCGCCAGTTTAAATTTCGTTAGTTCTTTCCTGCGAACACCAACATATTTGGTTGCCCATCGTTAACTCTTTGGGTTTTCTCATGTACATTAGCTACAGACAAACAGACAGTGGGTCAAATCCCCGTCATTTTTACAAATATCTCTGAAACGAGGCGAGATATGAAAAGAAAAACATAAGAGAGCAAAGTTGCAGAAAGTTTTGTCCTCTAAAAATTGGTTTATTCAATTCTTAAATGAACGGTTACACCGTTATTTTCATTTAAAATTCGAGCTGTGAAAAGGAGATCACAGGCCCCACTTTTTTAGTATTACTAATGTAACCTGAATTGGCTCTAAATGTGATAATACCCATTCCAAAGAAAGCAGGTGGAGAAAGGTGTGAAAATTAAAGAACCACTAGTTTAATGACTCATGGATGCAAAATTTTAACATGAATTGTTTACAGAAGAATGGAAAATCTGGAGAATACCAGTTTGGATTTATGAGAAATGTGGGAACACGTGAAGCAATACTCACCTTACGACTTATCTTAGAAGATTTCTAGCTATTGTAGATTTGCAGAAAGCTTTTCACAACGTTGATTGGAATATTCTCTTTAAAACTCTAAAGTGAACAGGACTAAAATATAGGAAACTGGAGGTTATTTACACTTCTACAAAAACCAGATAGCTGTAGTAAGAAATGAAGGAAATGAAAGGGAAGCATTGGTTGGGCAGGGAATGAGACAGGGTTATAGCCTTTCCCCAATGTTATTCAATCTGTAGAGTGAGCTAGCTGTGAAGGAAAGTAAGGAGAAATTTGTAGATGGAAGTAGTTTAAGAATGCAGTAACACGCTATAACAAAAAGAATCTGGTGATGCTACTCTAACGTCGTAAAGACACGTCTTAAAAACATTTTGAATTTTAACAGCTGCTTTGCAGCGCCTATGGAATATCACGATACGGCTACCCTAATCATCATATAACCCCACCAAGTTATACACTTGGCAGCATTTTATACTTGAAAAAGTATATTCTAGAAGTTAACTAGAAGTTGAAGACAGTGTGAAACAAGACTTATCCGCTCAAATGACATTCTTGCACTGCTTTGTGGCTTAGATTTAGTGTCCTCTTGTTATGGGATTTTGTGTCACTGCTGAGTACTTTTGGAATTGCAGCGTGCCCGTTAATCCCCAGCTTATGGAGCTCCCTTGGTATTGTTTTCGTGCCTGCAGTGTTCGCATGTGCCACCTTACGTTATGCAGTGAATTTGCAGCTATCGTCCTCTTATTTTTTGTCGCGATCGTCTTCAATTGTCTTCCAACACAAAGTTTGCTCGCGTTGTGACTTTGAGGCTGATATGCTTGCACTTTCCTTGATATTATGTCTCTTCATCACCGTCACCGGACACTTCTACTACCTTCGGTAAAAAAAAAAAAAAAAAAAAAAAGCCGCAAACCATTTGCCTACATTAGAATTCAGTTTGCTCCGACGTATTGCACTTACAACTAGGCAGAACACTGTCCTGATCATCTGCAACGTATTGACGACATCGCACGTGTGGCGAAATAAAACAGTGCTACAGGCAGGCTCGTCTCGCTCCTGCATATATGTTCGAGTATGCTTTTATTATTGTATTTTCATATTTATGGTCATAAACGTATTTCAGTTAATGGTACGTTATTGGTATTACCACTCCTCTCTCTTTAAAATATGTATAAAGTACGAATATAATGCAACCAAACACAAACAATACGAGATTTCGTGGGGTTATCACATTTCTAGCTTTTGTAGATTTGGAGAAGGCTTTTGACAATGTTGATTGGAATAAACTCTTTCAAGTTCTGAAACAAGCAGGAGTAAAATATAGGGAGCGTAAGGTTATTTACAACTTGTACAAAAACCAGATAGCGGTTGTCAGAGTTGAAGGGCATGAAAGGGATGCAGTGGTTGGAAATGGAGTAAGACAGGGTTGTAGTCTTTCTCCATTGTTATTCAATTTGTACATTGAGCAAGCTATACAGGAAAGCAAGGAAAAATTTGGAGAAGGAATTAAAGTTCAGGGTGAAGAATTAAAAACATTGCGTTTTGCCGACGACATAGTAATTCTATCAGAGAGAGCAAAAGATCTGGAAGAACAGTTGAACGGAATGGACAGTGTGCTAAAAGGTGCATATAAGATGAACATTAACAAGAGCAAAACCAGGGTAATGGAGTGCAGTGTAAGAAAATCAGGTGATGCTGAAGGAATTAGATTGGGAAACGAAGCAATAAAGGAGGTAGATGAGTTTTGTTACTTGGGAAGTAAAATAACAAATGATGGTCGCAGTACAGAGGATATAAAATGCAGAATGGCAATGGGTAGAAAAGCGTTCTTGAAAAAGAGAAATTTGTTAACATCGAATATTGATTTAAGCCTAAGGAAGTCCTTTCTGAAGGCATTTGTATGGAGTGTTGCCTTGTATGGGAGTGAGACATGGACGATAAACAGTGCGGACAGGAAGAGGATTGAGGCTTTTGAAATATGGTGCTACAGAAGAATGCTGAAGATTAGGTGGGTGGGTCGCGTAACTAATGAGGAGGTACTGAACAAAATTGGGGAGAAAAGAAATTTCTGGCATACCTTGACTAAAAGAAGGGATAGATTGGTAAGACACATTCTTAGACATCAAGGAATGGTGAATTTAGCGTTGGAGGGAAGTGTGTGGGGTAAAATTCGCAGAGGAAGACCAAGAGATGGATACAGTAAGCAGATTCAGACAGATGTAGGTTGCCGTTCTTATGTGGAGATGAAGAGGCTTGCTCAGGATAGGGTATTGTGGAGAGCTGTATCAAACCAGTCTCCGGACTGAAGACCACAACAACAACACATCATGGGTTCAGGAAGGATTGATATACAAAAGACACATTTGTATCGTAATATCAACCACAGAATATTTATGGTCTTATTTAGTTTATGGTATAATTAAATAACGTTTTGTAGGGTGATCTCTTCCATTCTATTGGAAAGAATATGTATAAAAACTCTAAACATTCAGTTTGTTATGCTTGCCGTAGGTCGTTTCAAAAATCATTCCAGGTCGCAAGGTCACTGACCCACACTGTATTACATCTGATCCGTCATGAGAAACACCACAAATCACTTTCAGCAGCAATTTTGTACTAATAAGATTGATAAACATTACGACGCCGAAAGCCAATCATAAAACGAATTGTTCTCGTTGAATAACTGAGAATCTAAATGCTGAAGAAACAGTTGAGAATTACAGCCCAGAATTAATAGTCCCCAGTTGAACTACAGATATTCACATTGAAGTGGTAAAGTCTAGGATGAACAGCTGAGTCTAGTACTGTGTTAAACAACAAAACTTTAAGTCCAGCAGATTAATGATTTAAACACAAGAAAGTAATATAAATCCACTGGTTATCAGCACAGTAAATGTTTCAGAGTCCGTTCGGCTGAACATGGCAACAGTGCCTCAGCGCTGACTCCAAAGAATGACAATGAATTATGGAAAGTATATGCTCTCGGTGCCTCTCCTAGGAAACTCCATCACAGTGTACTGGCATTCGGTTGTTTTGTGCGTGCCTAAACACTGTCGTGACATCTACATGCGGTTGGACTGCTGTCAGGTATGTGACACAGCACAACGAAGTGTGAGGTGTCACTTTATTACAAGAAATCGCTTTTCACCATAAAAAAGAGATATAAAAGTTTATGTACATTAAAGTTGACAGAAAATAGTTACTCAAAATTTGCGTTAATAAAAGGGTAGTAAGAATAAGAAATAGTGATATGGTTGTCAATGGGAAAGGTTTTTCAGTAAATTATTTGAGGGCAGCTAGACGGACGCAGACGGAGAAAGACCTGGGTGGTTGGCCAGATTGGGGGATGAGGATTTAGCAGGATGTGAAATGCTCCCCGTCCTACACTCGCCGTCGTAAAACACATTGGTAACAGCCAGAAGAGCTGCTGAATGTCACAGATACTAGCGAGACCCGTTTAAACTTGAATAGAAAAAAACACACACACACACACACACACACACACACACACATCTTAGAAGTGTAGCGTGTTCCCATCTTTTACGTCGCGACGTTCAGCCGATCGGCACCAAATTTTAGAGACGTAATTATTGGCCCCAGCAACCAGAACCTCCCTATTTCAAATGTTTCGAACAAAAGTTAGGTTGGTAACACTAACAATAGGACGTTTGTGATGGGCTTTCGAGAGAATGAAATTTAATTTCAAATAACGCCTTCATCTGAAACGAATATTAAATATACCTATTTGTAGAGGAGAAAATTCTCTGCTCTCCTACGTTTCTTCCATAACTCGCGCCGTTTCAGGGATATTTGCAAAAACAACGTAGATTTGACACTATCACTTGACTTTACGTAAACTAATACAGGGAAAGAAAATTTCAGTTATGATACATGCAGCATCCCCTGCCTAGTAAGGAGTACTCTGTGACAAGCTGGATGATGTTTCTGGCTCTCTGACTCCGTATAGAAGTCTTAACATGATCCAGTAGAGATCTTACCTTGCAGCCCGATGACGAGTTACGTGTCAATCTCTAGCGATGAGATGTAACACTTCACCCAACGTGTCTACAGGGGACCTAAGGACAACAGGGTTGCCAGCGGTGCCGCCTTTGAGGATGATTCGTTGCCTGGAAAGGTTCAGGTGATGATATAACTGTGTGACGTGAATCCTAACTTTCCTCTCTCTATGCGGTGCTTTAAGTTCTGTAAATTCGGACACATGTCTTCCCACTGTAATTCCATCCCTACTTATACAGACTGCTGGTGCCCAACTCATTCTGGTTCTCTTTGTGCTCCACCTACCAACTGTCGTGGACAGCACTATTCCCCCTTCTTAGCGGTCAGCACCATTCTGAACAGAGAGAGGAAAACCCTGAACAAGTTGATTTACACATAGACAAAGAAGAAGTATGAAACGGCTTATCCCTATGCCTATGATAACATTCTTTGTGGCAGTCAGATCGTTGCTGACTTCTTTAAGGGCGACAATATCAAAATTTCCAACCCCTGCACTGGGCCCTCAGGGCCGTCAGACTTCACGTGCCCCTTTGATGGTTTGGGGTCTCATTCTCCTGTTACTCCCCCACAACCTACCTTCGGAGTGTTCATCAAGAGTATACTTCTTGTTATCAGTGCTACGATCTAGTAGACAGACTTCGATTTTCGACAAAGTGTCATGCTACACGGAACAGTGCCTCACGTTTCGTCTCCGTATTGACATTTACAAATATTACAGGCGACTAATGAAATTTGAAGGGAAACTCACGAAGCAAGTACTTTAACTTCATCAGCCATCATTGTACTTCTACAACACCAAATTGAGTACCCCTTTAATTGTTATAAATTTATGATATAATATTGAAGTAGCGGGATCTTTCTGTCAAAGTGTACGTACCTACGCCTACCATATAACACCCCTACAACAATGTGAATTTTCCTTTTTAACTTACTCGTCTGTTCAGTATCATGTGTCATTACCCATGAGTGTTGGTAAATACGACATTCATTTCACTTGTATACCGATCAGGAAACGAACCCGCGAGCACTCGCTTGCGCACAGCAAATGTTCAAATGTTTGTATAGTCTATGGGACATAACTACGGGGTTATCAGTCCCTAAATTTACAAACTAAATATGAACTACTTACGAACTAGGACGGCACAAATATCCATGCCCGAGGGGGAATTCGAACCCCCGACCGTAGTGGCCGTGCAGACCGTGACTGGAGCGCCTTAGTCCCCTCGGCCACCGCGGCCGGCGCTCACAGCAATTTTAAAACTATCAGCATTGTACCAATTTTAAATAGTCAAATTTGTGTTTTTTCTTATAAACGCACCTATAAATACTTATTTAGACATATCAAGTACATTACAAACTGCTCTTTGACTGTCAGAAAAATGCTATACACGCAATAGATCGCGTAACTTTCAAAGGCGCGAGTTCTCGCGGGTTAATAGTACACTGACTACGCTGCGTGTCAACACGCTAAGTTATAAGTAGATTTAGAAGTGAACTGGCCTCAATTGTCCATAAGATACTCATTATCTTCTGAATCATAGCCCTCTTAACCAGCAAGGGTTCAGGAAACATCGTTCATGTGAAACTCAGCTTGCCCTTTTCTTACATGACATCTTGCGAGTCACGGATGAGGGGCAACAGGCGGATTGTGTTTTTCTCGACTTCAAAAAGGCGTTCGACGCAGTGCCACACTGCGGTTGCTACCGAAGATACGAGCTTATGGAATAGGTTCACAGAATTGTGAATGGGTGGAAGACTTCCCAAGTAACAGAACGCTGTACGTTGTTCTCGACGGCGAGTGTTCATCAGAGACGAGTGTATCGTCAGGCGTGCTCTATGGGAGTGTGATAGGACCGCTATTATCTGTATAAATGATCTGATGGACAGAGTAACTTGTAATTTGCGGCTGTTTGCTGATAATGCTGTGGTGTATGGGAGGGTATCGTCTTTAACTGACTGTAATAGCATACAAGATGACTTAGACATAATTTCTAGTTGGTGCGAAGAATGGCAGCTAGCTCTCAATGTAGATAAATGTAAGGTGATGCGCATGAGTAGGAAAAACAATCCCATACTGTTCGAATACAGCATTAGTAGTGAGCTTCTTGATGCTGTCGCGTCGTTCAAATATCTCAGAGTAACATTGCAGAGCGATATGAAATGGAACGAATATGTAAGGACAGTTGTGAGTAAGGCGGACAGCCGACTTCGGTTTATTGGGAGAATTTAGGGAAGATGTACTTTATTTGTAAAGGAGACCGCGTATAAAACGCTTGTACGACCACGTCTTGAATATTGCTCAAGTGTTTGGGACCCGCAGCAGATTAGTTTAAAGGAAGACATAGAAGCAGTTCAGAAGCGAGCAGCTAGGTTTGTTACTGGTAGGTTCGACCAATGTGCGAATGTCACGGAAATGCTCCGGCAACTCAATTGGGAATCGTTGAAGGAAAGACGACGTTCTTTTCGTGAATTTCTGTTGAGGAAGTTTAGAGGGTCGGAGTTGGAAGCTGAGTGTATTACGATCTTGCTGCCACCTACTTACATTTCGCCTAGTGATTGCAGTGACAAGATAAGAGAAATTGGGGCTCCTACGGATGCATAAAGGCATTTTTTTCCTTGTTCTATTTGGGAATGGAATAGGAAAGGAAATGCCTGGTAGTGGTACAGTGTACCCTCCGCCACGCACCTTACGGTGGATTGCGGGATATGTATGTAGATGTAGATGTACACGAAGTGTTAAGGAATCTGAATAGTGCTTATACGTTTCTCAACGGGCCAGGTTAGGCAGGTATGAGGAAGAAACACTCCATTCACGAAGAAGTGTTTGAAAAACGAGCTAAGAAGTACCCTCCAGATGATGTTTACATTAATCCTTCAAGTCGTAATAACGCAGAAACTAACGACCGACCCAACATTCGGTTTCTGTTACGGGCAGTTTCGGCCAAAATATTGGTTTCGGCCGCAGCTTTGGTTTCAGTCAGAAATCAGCCAAATCTTCGGCTGGCGGACATTAGCTATCTTCAACTTACTGATGAAGTTCGGTCGCGTTAAGGTTGACGGTGCGCCGTTTAACTGCTATGAGTCTCTGTTGGTATTTTTTTGTTCAGCACAATATAAACCAATCGTATCTTATTGTGATATACTTATGGTAGTAACAATTTTACTTAGTCGGTATTATATGTAATGGTGTAAAGTTTTATTAATGGATTTTCTTGAAAGCGAAGAGCTTTTTTTAATAACTAATATGGGTTTAGGAAACATCGATCATGTGGTAGCCACCTTTTCCTGTTCAGTTTGCTTAAATTTATACTGACAACAGTCATACTGTTAGTCAGAACTGTCACTTTATTTTTCGAAATACTGTCTGCAGCACTGATTGAAGCTGCCATGTATTCAGCACTGCCAAAAAGGAGACATGTAAAGTTGTTAGTTGATTGCAAAAAACGGAAGTGAAGATGACAATGTAAAGCTAGCGCTCTGAAGAACAAAATCGTAAAGGCTACTTATTGAAGTAATCTTATGCGCATTTTATATTTTGGTAGTCATGTTGAGACTCTGGCATATCTTAGTATCTATTTGACATGTTTGTTGTGTACCTAAAGACTGTTTTCTTACAAGACGGTATGCAGAACGGTGGAGCCGGCCGCAGTGTCCGAGCGGTCTGCGGCGCGCCAATCACAGTCTGCACGGCCGCTACGGTCGGGGGTTCGAATCCCCCTCGGGCATAGATGTTTGTGTCGTCTTTAGTATAAGGTAGTTCATAAGTAGTTTGTAAGTTTAGGCACTGATGACCTCGCAGTTAAGTCCCTTAACCTTAACAAACATTTTGAACATTTGAACTGTGGAATTTGTGGTAGCTATACAGTAGTCTCGTTAGTTAGAGGTGAGCGGGACCGGGATCACCTCGAACTATCGAAATTTACGTGAGAAAAAGAACAAAATCGACCTTGAAAAGAATACACGTGTAAATAAATATGACTATTTTTATACAAAGATTTTAAATAGCCATTTACATTGGTAGCCTAAAGGGTTTAAAGTCTTTTCACTATTTACTTCGTGTTGTAATGGTGGAGTGCATTGTTCCGTGAAGATAGAATGTCCCCGCAGTTGTTGTTTTATGACGCTCGTATTTATGATAAACTTGTAATTCCAAGACTCGAAATGGCGAAACACCACTATATCGAGTTCAGTTTGCTTACTGTCTAACTTCCTTTAATTTTTCTTTTTTTAGGCAGAAAATATCACAACGAGGAGAAAAGAATCCATTTGGGAAGTATTTTAAATTAAAGTACCGTCGATTTGTCTAAATGTTCAAATGTTTGTTAAGCTTATGGGACTTAACTACTGGATTATCAGTCCCTAAACTTACAAACTACTTAACAACTAGCTTATCCTAAGGACGGCACAAATATCCATGTCCGAGGGGGGATTCGAACCCCCGACCGTAGTGGCCGTGCAGACCGTGACTGAAGCGCCTTAGTCCCCTCGGCCACCGCGGCCGGAGGTTTGTCTAAACGTGTTGTCCTCCCGTGTCATCTTTTACGGGCTCCTGATTAAAAACACACTGAAGAAGGCTTCGTACAGGGAGGGGATCTTGAAAAATGTGGAAGAACTAGTGATTTGCCGTGCAATGTAAATATACAGAAGTTTTATCTTAATTAAGCAAGCTTCGGTTACGGTTTCTGTTTCAACCAAAAATCATGTTTCGGTCGGACTCTAACAAACTATCTGAAAGTTCCTGAGTGTTTATTTACTTCATACTATCGCAACCCGTCTCCCCTCCAATCCTGTCTCTCTGTCCAACTCTGTGGCGATCGCCTCCCCCCCCCCCCACACTATTCCGCCCCCCCCCCTTTTTATCGCCTCGTCCTCTCTCCGTTCACTGCGCTGCTTCAGTTCATCTCCTCCTCCCGAAACTGACATATATCTGTCAACATTCATGGTGATCATTGAAGGACTGCTAAAGTTTATGGCAAGGTATCCTTGATATACACCTCACTCAGGGTGGCCACCGAACCTTGAAACCGGGAAAACCAGGAAAAAGCCTTGAATTTGAAAAAAAGGTAAAGGTAAGGCAGTCAACAATCCGAAGATTGGTTTGAACACCACAGTGCTTTACTAGGGATGGTCCTGTTTGGAGGTGGTACGCCGTTGCCTTCCTCCGACCTTCGAACTGACTTACCCAGCCAGTTATAGGGGGACCTACAGTTTAACGTGGGTTCCGAACCACGGTGCTACTCTTTTTTTTTTTTTTTTTTTTTTTTTTTTTTTTTTTTTTTTTTTTCACATGAGTAATACTGCCAGTGGTGAAAGAAGTGGAAAGTGACAGGTAAAAATCTTAGGACCTGGTGGGGATCGAACCCGCGACCTTTGGACTTGTTGTCTGGCACTCTACCACTGTGCAACCGAGGCGCACAAACACCTGGAAAAAACTTGAATTTCAGCCAGAAACCGGGATTTTTAACCCATGAGATCTCGCGGCTTTAAGAGTTAAACGATCGTTCGCCTGTATAGCCTATTGCTCAGATTACACGACCAGTTCGAAATGTACTTAATAAGTGTAAATAAGTAATCCCTGCAGTTTTAGTAAGAAAAAACCTCAAAGTTCAATATTTAAAATGAACAAAATGCCAGTCGTTTTAAAATTACGGCGAGCAAAATGCTCAGATCGCTAGTGCCCGAGGGTTAAATAATATACATCGCTTAATTTTTGTGTACAAAAACATTTTCAAATATATTTCTGGGCGCTTTAAAAAGTTTTATACTTATAGGTTACGTATTCCGTTATCTATTTCTGTATTTATCTCGAAGTGTTCTTCAACCACGCGACTCAATTCCTCGCGATGTACGTCGAAGAGACGCGATGTTATCATAAGGCGAGACTACGAAATCGCAGCTAGAATGAAAGGCGATATTTATTTGTACTACATTTTAGCAATTTTCGTAATTGACAGCCCCCCCCCCAAGTGATACTCATCTGTTGTCTGATTCTGTATTGAAAAATCTTTTCGCGGAAGCATTTTGTTGATTTTAACTATAAACCCCAGTTGGTATTGTGATGCTTCGTTAGCATAGGCGCCGACTACGGGTATGCTCAAGCATACCCAAAATTTGAATGGGTATGCCACGCATAACCCACTGAAAATTTTGGTATCATTTTTTTCTTTGCGTTATATTTCTTGACTGTAATTAAAATCGACTCTCTCATCCCATTGATGGCCGACTGGCTTTTGAAAGACACCACTCTAAATAGATTATTTTAAACAGGTGCGCCTCGGTTGCACAGTGGTAGAGTGCCAGACTAGTTCGAAGGTCGGAAGAAGGCAACGGCATACCACCTCCAAACAGGACCATGCCTAGTAAAGCACTGTGGTGTTCAAACCAATCTTCGGATTGTTGACTGCTTTACCTTTTAATTGAATTCGTAGGCATTAAAATACACGTTCACATGTGAGTGAAGTGATCGTTTTCTAACTAGTCCGAATGTTAATGGAATTACAGTTGTTAAGTCAATATTGTAAACTGAAGGCGACAACCTTTAATTGAATTAAATAACAAGAAATGAATTGGGTTTGGTACGATACATTGAAAATGTTTACACTACAAATTTAATTCCTGGTATCTTTTGAGATAACCTTTTGACAACCACATTCGTTGCCAGTGAGCCGACATACTTGCTGCGAAGACTGCCCTATCCCTTCTAGCTAAAACATTCTGTAAACAGTCCTCAAAACAACTAGCGAAGGTCTTTGTGTTTGCCGGCCACGGTGGTCGAGGGGACTGAGGCGCTTCAGTCACGGTCCGCACGGCCACTAAGGTAGGGGGTTCGAATCCCCCCTCGGGCATGGATATTTGTGCCGTCAGTAGTTGTAGCTAGTTCATAAGTAGTTTGTAAGTTTAGGGACTGATGACCCCGTAGTTAAGTCCCATAAGCTCTACAAACCTTTGAACCTTTTCTTCGTGTTTTAATTGGCAGCTCTACAAAATTCTCCAAACGCAACAGCTAGTAACAGATTTTTTTTTCTGAATTTGAATTTTCAGGCGTCAACAATTTGTCAACAATTGAACGTAGTAGTCGGACCTTAGTTTCTGCTCTTTTTGACCTGTGTCACCGGTGCATGGAATTACGTCTTAACCCTTTCCCTCCCCTCATCTTTTATCTCTCCGTCTAGCCACAATCATTTGTTCAAAGATTGTAAATAACATTGCAGGGCTTCCAATAATTCATTGTGACTCTATTTGTTACCGTTACCTTGAGGAAACAAACAGCATTAGGCTACAATACATTGTCAAAATATATATGCTTGATGTCTAAGTTGGAGTAAATGCAACAATACTGTAAAATAATTGTATCCAGGTAAAGGAAACAAAATAATTTAAGAACTTTGTTACTAAATAATTGTCCAGTGTCTAAATTAGTAGTCAACAGTTTGAAAATGTTATTAGTTACGATAAAGGAAACATATCCTGCACACTCCATCTGTAGTCATCTCAAATTTCCATCCAAAAACTAAAAATAATCAAAAATTCTGTCAAATATACATTAATACAATCATTATTTAAAGAAATATTTTTGTTCATACATCAATAAAATTTGGGGTTAAAAGGGTTAATGTCTTGCGTGAGAAAATCGTTAAAATGGATAACTATATAGTGAAATACAAAAGGACTTCGACTTATAATCGTGATGGTGACGGTGATATAGAATCGATAGCTTGTAAGTTTTGTGTAAGTTTTTTGGCTTTGTTTTGTATTGGGTACGCCAGTGAGCCAGTGAGCATACCCCAAGATTTTCAAAAGTCGGCACCTATGTTCGTTAGTAATAATTATAGACGATTCCTGTGAATGACGTGACATTGGTAATATATAAATAGTAAACACAGTCATGATGTACGTATTGTTGATGGCTGAACTGTTTTTCATGCGGGCCCGGCTAGCGCCAATGAGGAGTCGCGGTAACAATTACGAGGATAATTAATTTACTTAGCGGGCAAGGGTACATCGAGAACCTGTCAACCATAGAGCAGGAACAGCATTAATTATTTATTTTATGGTCAACACAAAAGATTATTCCCCCCGTTATATGTTCATGGGTTTTCAAAAAGCATACGTACACGCAACGCCACCTAGTGAGCACTAGCCGGGCCCTTATGAAATACAGTTCTAACATTGTTGATTGCGACTTTTTGACATGCTAATCGTCCTCCAAAAAGATGTAAGTATAACTCTGTAATACGGTACGCGACTTTTGCGGAAAGGCAATTTCATTCAGTTGTAATTTATTACTTTAACAGCTGTCAAATAACAATACATTCAAAATATCGTTAAATTTATTTAGAGACTAACGCCATCTACATCTTTCTGAGATGGAACAGAGTGAAACAATCGTTGCAGAGAACAATAGAGAGAATCCAAGTGTGAATCGATCTTACCTGTGCCCGTACAGATCATGTAATTCAACGTGTTTCAGAGCGAAGTGTTTGTCCTGCATGTCAAAACAGAGTATAACTCGATATCAGATCTCATACGAGACAGTGTATCCGTGGGTTACATGTGATCCAAAATCACAAACGAATGCATTATGCTTTTGGTGCAACGCCAAGATAAATATTTCTTCAATTGGGGAAGAGTGCTTTGAACACCCACGCAAGAAGCAAGACGCAAGAAACAAACTTTCCATAAAGAAACGGAAGTCTGTTAGTTTCCACAATATATATTTCATTGTCTGTTTAGTACTACAAGAATTTAAAAAATGAGAAACAAATTCAGTAAAACAAAATGTTTTCATTAAAATCTGCTGTTGAGTGTTATTTTACCAGATGACAGTAGAATGCAAATACCACACTGCTGTTGCTCCAGATATGTTTTTGCATTCTCGATTTCATCTCCTCGAAGTTCAAGAACTCGTCGACAACATTGTGCATTATTACGCATGCTGGGTCATTAACATTCATTGATCTTTTAGCTAGAGTTTTCCAGGGCAAAACGTATATGACTGTATGGGCTCTGGAAATTGAAAACCATCATGGGGAACAATCTAAATCAAAGCTTGAAAGAGGTGAAAATGTTTTTCATATCCTGAAGGTAAAGTAAATCATAATATATTTATTGAGTTCTCGATCACTAGTCCATGAGATGTGACTGTCTTCTAAGGTATCAGGAAATCTAGTATAAATGAACGGGCTATGTTGCATAAACGAATGCAATTCACATTAAAACGTTCAGTATCCTCCAACGACTTGCACTCAACTTGGTCCATTATACAGGGTGTAAATTTTAAGTTGACAAACCGGAATAGCTCAGAAAAACAGCAGATATTAAAAAAATGGTTTTCACCAGCATGTGCGGATGACAGAGGCTTAGGAAATAATGCTCAACCGGAACTGTTTCCACCGTTTGTGGGCGGTGGGGAGTGCCAAGTGTAAAATTTTAAATGGGAACCCCGATTTTTTTATTGCAGATTCGGATTCTAAGGCCCACATCATGGATAGAAGTGCAGTTTATGCGGCAGCGGCTAGCCGTCGCGCTCGCTTGGTTAGGAACGGCAGAGCAGCCAATCAGGAGTCACGATGCCGTGCCCAATAAGAAACAGCGTTACCATTGTCCAATGTAAACAAATCAAAGCGGTGTATGCAAAAGTTTTTGACGATCAACAAGTTACAGTTGCTATCAGTATGGATGCCACTTGATCACTGTTTCGAACATATAAAATAAATAAAATATACTATAGGCCCCTAATTGCTCTGTGGTTGACAGGTTCTTATATGTAGTATACCCTTGTCCGGTCAGTAAAAGTAATTGCGGTAATTTCCAAGAATGCTTGCAATCGAGATAGCTCGGACTGACAACTGTAAATCGGAGTGTTTCTGAACCGGAGATTCTGGCGCTACGCGCCCTCACATACTAAAAATAAAAACTTCTCGTTTAACCTATACCTAACTTTCACTTAAGATGATCACTGTTTCGTACAGATCATAAAATAAATAAAACATGTTATACCTGCTCTATGGTTGACTGCTGTGGTGTATTAATAATAGGTCCCTTATGGGGATAATACCACAATTATCTAAAAATCCCTTATAAATAGAAAATCAATCACAATCACACGAACGCCGCACCGAAATCTTCGAATAAACTTCGAAATTGACGCCAAATTTACTCTTCATGAAACACGCAATCTTATTGGCCGGCATAACTCGACTCCTGATTGGCTGCTCTGCCGTTCCTACCCTAGTGAGAGCGATGGCTAGCCGCTACCGCATAAACTGCACATTAACCAACATCATGTATGGTCTGATGGATATATATGTGGCGCTGTAATAGTAAGAAATACTTGTCATACTGGTGAAGAAATGTATTAACCTGGAAATAAAATATATGAAAACCATATTCATGATACTTCAGAACGCTACCAAATGATCCCCAAAGTGATCCTTCCCTCTCCCCGCACTGGACAGGGCAGTCTTCCAAAGTGATACCTTAGTCCAGATTTCCCTTGTCTGAATACCATTTATGAATTGCCGACAAAACATTTAATTGAACTAGCCGGGAAGAAATGTGTATCTGGTATCATTTGGTTGGGTTCTGAAGCATCATCAATATGATTAACCTTTTACTTTCCTGAGTGGTACATTTCTTCAACAGTATGGCAAATAATTCTTACCATTACAGTGCAACATGTTGCCAATTGAAAGAAATATATTCAACCAAACTACATTGGTCTGTAGAATCTGAATCTGCAATTAACAATGGGAGTTTCCATTTAAAATTTTACACTAGCCACCCACACCGCTCCGAAATGGTGGAGACAGTTCAAGTTTAGTATCATTTCCTAAGCCTCTGCCGGCCGTTCATAATGGTGAAAACCGTTGTTGAATATATACTGTATTTTTTTTTTATATTTTTTTGGTTTGTCAACTTAAAATGTACACCCTGTACTATATATTGTCAGTGTGGGGGGAGGGGGGTCTATGGGTCTACAGATCCCCCAAAACCACGAGAAAAACTTCATAATATGAGCTGGTTCTTTTCAGATCAGTTTGAGGTACAATGCCACAATTTTTATGAGCTCTGCCCCGCCGGCCGCGGCGGCCGAGGGGACTGAGGCGCTTCAGTCACGGTCTGCACGGCCACTACGGTCGGGGGTTCGAATCCCCCCTTGGGCATGGATATTTGTGCCGTCCTTAGTTGTAGCTAGTTCATAGGTAGTTTGTAAATTTAGGGACTGATGACCCCGTAGTTAAGTCCCTTAAGCTTAACAAACATTTGAACATTTTGAATTTGAGCTCTGTTCCCCCCCCCCTCCCCTACACAAATCCTGGATTCGCCACTGCTTGGTGTCTATTACAACTTGACATGGTTCAACTAGGATGACATGTTTTAAAAAAAATGTGTA
This sequence comes from Locusta migratoria, assembly GCA_026315105.1. Taxonomy (NCBI): domain Eukaryota; kingdom Metazoa; phylum Arthropoda; class Insecta; order Orthoptera; family Acrididae; genus Locusta; species Locusta migratoria. The sequence continues at coordinate 72,114,555 of CM048755.1, read as the reverse complement.
ACTAGTTTCTTTATGGTATAGTTGTTTGCTAATCCCTTTGAGCAAAATTAAGTTTCGTGAAAACTTGTAATATAATTATTTTTAACCTGGAAAACATGGAAAAAACCTTGAATTTGAAAATGACGATTTGGTGGCCACCCTGTGCATTCTGACTCTCTCTCTATGAAAACATTTATACATGATCGAGCTTTCTAATAGTTCGTAAATCTGTGTCAAAGTGCGTTGTAAGGTATCCTCTTGTGCTGACGGTCAAGTATGCAAAATTTTATGAAGATCGGAATAAAACTGTCGATTTGTATGAATTGCACAAAGCGACACTGCTTAAATTTTCGTGTTCACGTATTAATATTATGATTCATCAGAGGGGTAGCGGTATGCGTCGTTTTGAACCTGTCCCAGGCAGCTTCCAACCCGTTCTGTATTGCGGGTTGTCTTTATTATCGTAATAAGCAATGAATACAAGAAGTTGTCAAAACGTAAAATAAAAGAATACCAATTGTTTTGAGGAAGTGGTTTTACATTGTTACCAATGGAACAGATAGTTTTCAACAACTAATCATTTCGAGTGATATATCTGAAGCAATTTCACATTTTTGGAACACACATTTACACATCTCCAAGCTTAATGAACTCATGAAGGCTAAAAGAAGCTATTGTCCCAAACAATAAAAAAAAAAAATAGCTCAAACTAATAAATTTATATCAAAAGTACATAATGAACCAATAGTTTCATTTAGAAATCACTTATAAAACCAGTAGTACGAACTTAAGTTTACGGTACAATAATTTTATATATATTTACTTTCCTCGCCAATTATCTTCTAACTACGATCACAATAAAAACCGTACATGTCACAGCATCCTCCATTTATACAGATTGGTGTGGTGTCTGTTCTTTCGGACACACAGAAATCACTGGTAACCAAAGGGTGGAAATAGAGAAAAATGTATCGTAACTAACCGCAAGAATTTCATACAGCTGTAAGAAAAAAGGTACAACGGAAGACTGGGGACACATTCCTCTCACAGAGAAAAAATAATGGACGTTCGAGTCATCCTTCTGGAACGGGTGTGTGTGTTGTCCTTAGGTCAGTTTAATTTAGCTTAAGTAGTTTGTAAGCTTAGGGACTGATGACCATAGTAGTTAAGTCCCATAAATTTACAAACATTTTATTTAAAAATTGTTTTGGAGAGAAATAAAAAAATAAATTAATCATGGAAACCATAAAGGACCATCAAACCAGTTGAAACTCTTTCTTAGATAAAATATTCATAATACCTTCTTGGTTAGGTTTAGTTGACTTGTAGTTGCAAGGTTCACCGCCGATTCTGTGTGTTTCATTTCAACAAAGGTGGTGTTGATCTTAAAACAGGCACTTTTATACGTGATAACTATCGGCAACTATGGTGGCTAGCATGGAACACGCGAATGCATGCAACATATGTCAATCGATCGGTTGCAATGCTTGGCGTAACCGACTTATGTAACACTTTACGGATGCTAACAGTCCGTTGATTTCGCTTTCTGCAATTCATGTGTTGCACGACGAGTTGAGCTCTAGTGGCTGCATTGAAACGTAGTTTTCAGTTTGTCAACACGTTCTTGGAAGAAGGAGTGAAGTCTTTGCCACTGACAATCTCTGTAAAGTATTCAAAGTGTGGTGTCGCACAAGTACAAAGTGCGCGCCACCTACTTTCGCCGCGCGCCGCCATGCATGCACGGCGCGGCGTTCTTCCGACGACAGCCACGAGCGCCCTCTGCTGGAACCCCGCTCGTGGCCACCACGGAAAGACATGGCACTTCGGACTGAGATAGCAACGAGTTAGGACCTTCGTAATCAGATAGGCACTAGTGAAGACTTTGCTATCGTACAGGCACTAGGCAGGCCTCTAACAACTATGTATCAACATTCTGCAGTACTATGTAAAAGTTAAGTATTGTTACATTCTGTGCAATATATATATATATATCTCTAATTTACTCGAGTGTTTATAGTTTCTGGCTGCTCCCCTCCGTACCGGCGTGCTGTCTTTGTTACTGTGTCGGTCTCGTTCCACTCGGTCACCGACACCTACGACGAGGCTGGGACACAAAAGCGGCGACGAGTTGGGACACAAAAGTGGCGACGAGGATGGGATACAAAAGTGGCGACGAGGAGTGATAGAACCTTGGACCAGCCCGCTTGCAGCAGCCAGACAGCAGCAGTCGGAGCACGCAAAAATTGCTCCCGCCCACCCACCCTTATTATAAGATTTTTGGGGGAACATTTTCAGTTACGTGTTTGTGGACTTTTTTTGTTGCAGAGCGTCCTCTTTCATATTGCATTTGTGTTTTGTACTAATTTACTTGTATACGCGGCGCCTAATCGGTCAGCATGGCCACTACCCCGAACCCAAACTTAATGGAAATTATTCAGTTACAGACGGCGCAAATAACGCAACTCCTCCAGGCGGTGTCCCAGCTCACAGCGCAGGCAGCTAACCAACAACAACAGCCGCCGCTTCAGCAGCCCACACCTGCCGCCGCAACACTTCCTACGTTTCGCCAATACAACGAACGTGAGGAAGAATGGAGCGACTATTTCGCACAGTTTCAAGAACTCGTCGCGGCTCATCAAATTACAGGTCAGAGAGTGAAGAACCTTTTCTTATCGATTGTGGGCCCCCAGACCTTCGTACTATTGCAGAAACTATTCCCTCACGCATCTCCTCGTGATGTAGACTTTGAACAAATTGTAGATGCACTGAATGCTCATTATGAGAGAAAAGTTCTTGTAGCCGCTGCACGATACCGATTTTTCAGACTTAAAAAATTACCGCAGCAGTCACACCAAGAGTGGATTACGGAATTGAAGGGCTTAACCCGCCAATGTAAATTTACTTGCTCTTGTGGACTTTCGTATAGTGACGTGATGTTGAGGGATGCGATTATGCAGAATATTCAGGACCCCAGAATTAGAGCAGCAATTCTGAAACAGTCTGACCCCTCCTTAGACAGTGTACTGCAGCTTATAGAAGCGCATGATACTTTTGACTTAGCTGATGTAGAAATGCAAAGCCATAGTGTAAATTCAGTGCGCCGCAACGGACGCTTTCCTAGCCGTAGTTCTCAGTATAGCACTAGTGATTCTTATTTTTCTACCGGCCGTGCTGAACAGACAGTGAACAGTAGCCAGTGTAAAAGTGCGACGCAAAGGTCGCCCCGTCGTGTTAGAAACAGTAATTTGAATAACGGGCGCCAACGCTCATTTCAGAAAAATGTACGTAAATCTTGCCCCCAGTGTGTGTCTCGCCACAAGCGTGCTCATTGCCCTAGTTGCAACGCAACCTGTTATCATGTGGCAAATCGGGACATGTACAGTCTGTGTGTATGCAAATTAAAAACTCAAAGAACAGTAGCGTTAGAAACAGTGCTTCGCAAAGTGCGAGAGCAGTGCATACAGTAAATGTTATACACGCTGTAAACTTGAACAGTGCTTTCCTTGGATCTCAATTTCAAGAAAGTAGTTCTGCGCCTATGGCAAAACTATATAGTGTACCACGTAGCAAGCGCCGACGAGCGCGTAAAACAGTGCAACGGAAAAGGGTTCGGGACAAGCAAACTGACTATGAACAGTGCATTCCTGTAGTGAAAATAGTGCCTTCTGCAACTGCTCCTTGTGATAGTGCCCAGTACTGTGTAGCTAGTGACAGTAGACTTGTTGTAGATACTGAAAGTAATTTTAGTGCAGTAGCCTCGCATTGCGCGGACGCCGATCCGGCGGTAGTACCATCTAGTGACAGTGTTGTTAATCCCCTGCGTGCCGAGTCTGCGCCGCTTCCTTCACTACGCGGCCCGCGCATACGCAGCAAACAAACCGTAGCAGACGTTGCCCACATTCGCGCACCTGTCGTGCGCCAGAAGCACAAACTTTTTGTAAATCTCTCCATAGAAAATAAGACTGTGCAATTTCAGCTTGACACTGGTTCCGCTGTTACATTAATTAATAAAGACACTTATGAACTTCTGGGTTCGCCAAAATTGTCGCCGTGTCAACAAGTGTTAACAGCGTACACAGGTCAAAATATTCCCGTGCTAGGAACGTGTAGCCTGCCTGCCTCTTTTCAAGGTGTTACAAAAACAGTTGCTTTTGTAGTTCTTCAGGCCAAATCAACACAGAACATTTTTGGATTAGATGCTTTTGACTTGTTTGGTTTATCAATTCAAAGAGATGTGCTTCAAATTTCGTCAATAGTGCCTCAGGATAAAATCAATGCATTGTGTGACAAATATAGTGACTTGTTTTCGCCGGAACTAGGTTGTGCAAAAGACTTCGTGGCACATGTAACTTTAAAAGAATCTGCAGTTCCAAAATTTCGTAAAGCTAGACCAGTGCCTATCGCATTGCGTGATTCAGTTGCCGAAGAACTTAAACGTTGGCAAGATAGTGGGGTGATTTCTCCTGTTTCTGCGAGTCAGTGGGCCTCGCCTATAGTAATTATACCCAAGCCGTCAGGAAAACTTCGTCTCTGTGCGGACTTCAAATCAACAGTGAACAGTCAAACAATTGTCGACACTTATCCCCTGCCCAGACCTGAGGAACTGATGGACAAATTAGGACAGTCCCGCTTCTTTTCTAAGATTGATTTAGCAGAGGCATACTTACAGATTCCACTTGATGACGAGTCAAAAAAGTTTTTCGTCATTAATACTCACATGGGCCTTTTTCAATTTCAACGCCTACCCTTTGGCAGTTCTTCCGCTCCCGCTATTTTTCAGCGTTTTTTGGAACAGCTGACAGTTTCCGTACCGTGTTGTTCGAACTATTTAGATGACATTGTGGTGTCCGGACGTACAGTTGAAGAACATTTAGCAAACCTGGAGTGCCTTTTCAAAGTGTTGACTGCAGCAGGTCTACGTTGCAATAAAGCAAAGTGTTCGTTTTTTCAAACTGAAATAGAGTACCTAGGCCATGTGATTAATGCCCAAGGAATCCATCCCTTACAGTCACATCTTCGAGCAATCAAAGACTTGCCTCCTCCTAAGAATGTGCACGAATTGCAAGCAGTAATGGGGAAGCTGCACTATTATTTCAGATTTATTCCCAATGCCTCTCAGATTGCAGCTCCACTGCATCACTTACGTAGGAAGAATGTTCCTTTTGTATGGTCTAAAGATTGTCAGGTTGCCTTTGACAAACTAAAGTCTGCACTACTCAGTGATGCATGTTTGATTCCCTTTGACCCACAGAAGCCTGTAGTGTTAGCAGTTGACGCCTCGTCGTACGGTCTGGGTGGCGTTCTGTCGCATCGTATTGATGTCACGATCGTCCTATTGCCTTTGCATCCAAGCTACTGACGCCGACGCAACAGAATTACAGTCAGATAGAAAAGGAGGCCTTAGCAATCATTTACGGCGTCACAAAGTTTCATCATTATCTCTATGGCAGAAAATTCTATTTGTTGACAGACCACAAGCCTCTCACGTCGTTGTTCTCACCCACAAAGCCAATTCCGCCACGTACGGCACAAAAGCTTCAGAGATGGTCCTTGATATTGTCAAATTATCAGTATGAGATTTTGTACCGACCTACCACTAAACATGCCAACGCGGACACACTTTCCCGACTTCCGGTTGGCCAGGATGTATCATTTGATTCTTCGGAAATGGCATGTTGTCAGATAGACTCCAGAGATGCTTCCGCTGTCGCAGACTTTCCTTTGAACTCTCGTCGGGTTGCACAGGAAACAGCTGCGGATGCAGACCTAAGTGTGGTAGCACGTTTTGTTCGCTTTGGTTGGCCTGCCAGAGCCAAAGACATTGATCGGCCTCTGGTTCGACGTTATTTTGCACAACGTCATGCATTATCTTTAAGTCAGGGTGTACTGTTGTTGCATACCGACAACGACCAAGCAAGAGTGATTGTTCCTCGTTCCCTGCAACGAGAAGTGTTACGCCTCCTGCATCAAGGACATTGGGGCATTGTTAGGACAAAGCAACTGGCCAGACGTCATTGTACCTGGGTTGGTATGGACGCTCAGATAGAGAACATGCCGTTACAGTGTACTGTTTGTGCGGAGCATCAGGCGGCTCCTCCGCAACGTTTTTCAGACTGGCCACGCCCCAAGGGACCATGGCAACGTTTACACATTGACTTTGCCGGACCTTTCTGGAATACGCGATGGTTAATTGTAGTAGACGCTTTCAGCAAGTTTCCTTTTGTGATTGCCATGAACTCAACGACGGCGTCTAGTACAATCAGTGCCTTAACATCAGTGTTTTGCATCGAAGGCTTGCCTGAAACTATCGTCAGTGACAATGGACCTCAGTTTGTTAGTGCGGAATTTCAACAGTTTTGTCGTGTGAATGGCATTCAGCATATTACCACTGCACCTTTTCACCCTCAGTCCAATGGTGAAGCAGAACGTTTCGTTCGAACATTCAAGTCACACATGGAAAAGATGAAAGGTCAGCACTCCAGGCAGCAAGCTCTTCAAATTTTCCTGTCTACGTATCGGTGCATGCCACGTGACGGCCCGTCTCCTGCCGAGCTGCTACACGGCCGCCGTCACCGCACTCTCCTTCACCTGCTGCAGCCTCCCACGCACCGAGTCGGTTCGTATGGCGCTACGCGTTTTCAGGTTTCTACGCCGGTGCTGTACAGGGTGTTTGCTGGAAACAAGAAGACATGGCTGCCGGGCACCATTCAGCGCGTGCTCGGTAGCAATATGTATGTTGTACGTTCTTCCACAGGGTCGGAGCTGCGGCGCCACGCAAACCAATTGCGCCTGCACAGGCCGCGCGATCCTGTCTCCGGTTTCTTGATTCCAGACCCAGTTCACCGCCAGGGAGCACAACCACATCGTTCGTCCCCGGACTACGAGATCGTCCCGATGGAGATCGACGCGACGCCGCCGCTGTCGCCGCCGCAGATGACAGCGTCACCGAGAGGGACTCCGGGACCGTGCGTGCCGCCGCCGCCTGGGCCACGCACCTCAGAAGAAGATGACCTGCTCCCTCTGGGCGGGGGCGGGCGCCCTTCCCCAGGTTTCGGCGGGTTCCCTGGAGGATCTCAAGGCGGATGCCGGGGCGCGGACGGCGTCTCGATCCCGGCCTCAGCTACGACGCCCGTCCCACCAGTAACGCCCCCGCCCAGGCCCTCCTCCCAGTGCCGTCGCCGTGGCCCTCAGCCCTACGCCACGACGGCGCGGCGGTTTGGGGGGGAGGGGTGTGGTGTCGCACAAGTACAAAGTGCGCGCCACCTACTTTCGCCGCGCGCCGCCATGCATGCACGGCGCGGCGTTCTTCCGACGACAGCCACGAGCGCCCTCTGCTGGAACCCCGCTCGTGGCCACCACGGAAAGACATGGCACTTCGGACTGAGATAGCAACGAGTTAGGACCTTCGTAATCAGATAGGCACTAGTGAAGACTTTGCTATCGTACAGGCACTAGGCAGGCCTCTAACAACTATGTATCAACATTCTGCAGTACTATGTAAAAGTTAAGTATTGTTACATTCTGTGCAATATATATATATCTCTCTCTAATTTACTCGAGTGTTTATAGTTTCTGGCTGCTCCCCTCAGTACCGGCGTGCTGTCTTTGTTACTGTGTCGGTCTCGTTCCACTCGGCCACCGACACCTACGACGAGGCTGGGACACAAAAGCAGCGACGAGTTGGGACACAAAAGTGGCGACGAGGATGGGATACAAAACAAAGCACCTCATTATAGCTGTTTCCGTCGGAGGTGCCCTCCCCTCTAGTGTCAGCGGATTTGGATTCTGCATGTCATATGACACAGTCGGCTTTTTCCTAACTGTCACCATTTTTGATCATCTCCTATTCAAATCTGCAACCAAGGAAAAGGAAAAAATAAACAGAGAAATTTTGAAATGAAAGCGCTCGGGAAATGGGCATCGAAAACATGGAAACTAAGTCTGAAGGATTGTTGTGAAATATGCCAGAACGTTTGATAATATTTTCTACCTCTATCGATATTGCTGGCGATTTCTCTCTATTTTCTGTAACTTAATGGGCCATAAAAATCATAAAACAGTACTAAAAAGCTAAACATGTCTTGCGAAGAACATTGCCAGAAATTTAAAGCAGCACGTTTATCGGAAAACTGTGCACCTCTTAAAATGATGCGTTCTCTATAAGAACGTCAAGGAAATGAATAGCCTCGTTTAGTATATCGGAAGGCGATTCGGTGTTTTTGCAACGATTTTAATCGCTAAAAAAGGAATTCCGAACATTACATTCCCCTGTTAATGAAATAATCAAAGAAACGTTTATTAGTTGCTGTCCGTTAGCAAGACTGCAAGTAAAATACTTAAATGAAACATCTGAAAGGCCACGTATCTTTAATATTTGATGAAATAAGTAGCTTTAAACCCGGCGTCGCCGGCCAGTCTTAAGCCAGACAATCTGTCCTTTCATTTCCTCTCTCTGTCCACATATCTTTCCTTCTCTCTCTTTCTCCCTCTCTTTGCTCACCTCCCGTTTGTCTGTTCCTTTCCTCCTATCCGTCTCTCTGCCGATCTTCACCTTCTCCTATACCTGATAATCAACTCTTCGTCTCCCCTCCTCAGTCCATAACGCCCTCCATCTGTGAAAAATGATATAACCCTTTTAAATTTCACGGTCTTCAGTCAAGTGGAGTCTAATTTTACTATAATGTACCATTCTCTATGCACCGTATGAAATCTTAGGTATACAGTAATGTGCCTCTTGTTTTGAAGGTTAACTGTTGAAATTTTCATCAAGGTCGAAATAAAATCGTATATTTTGTCGAAGTTCGTAGGGAAAGCACCTTCCACCATGCTTCATACGAAATTTTATATGGACAGTGACCATCCTCTTGTTTTGAATGTCAAGTGTGCAAAATTTCATGAAGATCTGAACAAAACTGTAGATTTGTATGCAGTACAAACAGAAGGACACTCGGACTTTCCCGTTAGTTTTATATCAGACAAGTGACTTCTACCAGCCGTCATCCAAGCCCAGTGTTCCGGCGGGCTGCGGTGGATTAGCCGTGCGCACTGGGGCGCCGTGCTGCGGTGTGCGCTGCCACAGAGTAACATATACAGAGGAGCAGCCACCCCTAAAGCACTGTCCTATGCTCCCATCGTAGTTCCGTAAGATGCTAGCAGGTGTCAGGCGGTTCCCTGGCTTAGGGTGCCTCTCGCACCTCAGAGGGTTGCGTGGAGGGGAGGCTGCCACGAGGCCACGGCTGTGTCCGGCGTGCCGGCGTTTGAGGGGAGGTGGTGGTGGGGAGAGCTGCTACCTGCCACCTGCTCTGGCCAGTTTAAAGAGCTGCTTCTGACCGCAGCGCCATCATGGGACATCTTACGGAACTGCTGGAAACCCTCCCTCCCCGCACCCCTGAGCGTAGGACCGGGTCCTTACAGAGGTTTCCCGTCTGTATATATTTGTCTGTGGCGCTGCCGTTCCCCGACGGGGTTTAGAGTCCAGCCTCGGGAATGGGTGTTTGTGTTGTCCTTAGGTTATAGTCAGCATCATCTATGAAGGCGACCCAGTTTTCAGTCGCTCTGCGTATGACAATGCGGGGGCGACAGCGCAAGCTGTGGCTGCTTTGTACGGTCGATGGGATTGGGAAGTGCTGTACCATCTACCATACTCCACGGATTTAAGTACTTGTAACTTTGATTTGATTCCGAAGACGAAGGAACCACTTTGTGGCGTTCGCTTCAGAAATTTTACAGAGATTCAACAGGTAGTAGACCGCTCCATTCGCACCATCAACAGAACAGGCTCTGCTATTGGTATACTCCGCCTTCCACATCGCTGGCAACGGGTTCTAAACAACGCTGTTGACTACTTTGAAGGAGAATAACAGGTGAAAACATATAACGCTTTTGTATCGGTTGCGAATAAATAGTTGCCACTATTAAAATTCCAGCCCTTATATATGTAGGAGAGAGATTTCTAGTTAGCCTGAGGAAAGTTGTACAACTTATTCCAAGAAACAACATGTACTACAAATGTTGACGTTAACTTCAACAGTGAGACAGCATTTCTGGCTTCTGGATATGGGAGTTTTTCGCATTTCGTCAGTTAATAAATAAGGCAAACAATACGACGTCGAAAGGTCGCCCAAAATCCAGGCGCTACATATCTAGGATATATGCATACAATTATACGAAGTGCCTTTAATAAATAACTCACTACATCTTTTATTCAGGATATTTGTTCATTGTTGCGACCCTACCCCACCTAAATGGAAGTGCCTGTATGTCTGCGTTGTACCACTTTACTGCTCACTGTCGGAGCCTACGCCTTGGTTCATCAATAACTTGGTCATTCATGTAGTGCTTCCTGTGTAGTGCATCTTTCGTTGGGGCAAACTGATGAAAGTCATAGGGAGCGAGATGTCGAATGGATGGGGAAGAAGAGTCCAATAAAGTTTTCTGAGCAGGTGGACAAATGTTTCAGTGGTACCACCAAAGACGAGAAGTTAAGCAGTGAGGTGTTCTATTATGATTTGCCGATCAACTCGAACGAAAATGTCCGCATGTTCCAACACGGCAGGAGTCCCAGCTGTGCTGAGCAGGCACGCGGGAGATCGACAGGTTTGAAGGAAGGAAGACTAGGTCCTATCTACATCGTGATGATTAAAGACGCAGCTCACGTTCGGATAGCGTTTGTCAGGGATGGGGAAGGAAATCGACCATGCCCTTTTAAAGGAACCATCCCGGTATCTGCCTGGAGTGATCTAGGAAAATCACTGAAAATCCTAAATCAGGATGGCCGCAGGCGGGTTCGAACCGCCGTCCTCCAGAATGCGAGACCACTGCGCCTCGCTCAGTCAGGCAGGTGTGTTAGAGCTTCTTGCGATGATGGCGGATGTCTTCAACGATTCACGGTGCTTCTGGCCACTGCCAGGCCTCCACAGACATTCTGCAAGCGCCTATGAATCTCTATGATTATCTGGTTTGCCGCCGAAAGAAACTTAATGGCTGCCCCCTGCTTGAAACTCATCTCTCTTGCAGACGTAACATTGAACGCTAATTATAGCGATGCTATGTCTGGAAATAAATTATACTATACGAGATGAAACGAGAAGATTCAAAGATGTTCGAAACAAAGTTCGAAAAATTTTCAATCGAAATTGGATGAGAAAATATATATTGCATTATTTACAGTACGCCCCCTGTTTATCGACGAATATATAATATGTCGTTCGAATGTACAAAATGTGCTGACCAAACTGTGATATATTGGCTAAACACAACTTGCACCCTTTCAAAAAAATGTTCAAATGTTTGTAAATCTATCGGACCAAACTGCGTGATCATCAGTCCGTAGCTTACAAACTATTTAAACCTAGGTAAACTAACCTAAGGACAACACACACACTCATGCCCCAGGGAGGACTCGAACCTCCACGGCGAGCAACCGCGTGCACCCTTTGTTCAAGAAATATAGCTCGATGTGGTCTCAGGATCGAACCGCACATATCTGCTTTCATTCCCAGCTACATTAGTTGCAAATAGAATCTTGTATCTGTGATCCTACAGACAAATTCTTCATGCATAGGCTGTCATTTGCGAAACAATAATGAAATTTAAATAAAGATATATGATTGATTAATGAAAGAGGTTTCTTTCTGACGTTTGCAAATGATTTAAGCAACGCCAACTAACTCCGCTGAATGGTATTTCTTGAACTATTGTGTGATCTGTAGGAAGTGATTCTACATAATAAATAAACCTTTAAAATTAGCAGAACTGTTGCGTTAGCTGAGTTATGAGAATCGTAACGAAACGCCCAACTAAGAAATCATCGACGATGCCCAGACGCTAAGTCAATTTCGCGGTCAGACAATACGAAATAATCGTCAGCTCGAATTCGTTCAAATCTAAGTTCGGCGAATTACATACCAACACTCGTAAAATCTCGTACCAGTATAGAATCACATTCACTGTTTAATTACAACTTCACAACGGAATCGGAAAAAAGTACTAAAATCGCACCCATTATCCCTTGTCAAAGGACTTTTTGAATCACTTATGTGAAGTAACAGAGCGCGATTAACCACATATAACACACACAAACAAAAAGTTTTTGACAAACTTTTTGTTTTTGTTTGTATATGTATATATGTGGTTAATTGCGCTATGTCGCTCCACATAAGTGATCCCAAAAAATGCTCATTACATCAACGCGTGAAATAATCAGCATTACGACTTAATGGAACCGACTTTTCGACGGCACCACACAACCAATGACCTTTCGACACAAGCAAAGTTACATGCGTAAGAAAAATGTAAATGACATGTATGTGGACTTGAACAGCCGTCTGATGATGAACTGAAAAGTTCGAAACCGTTAACGGCACTATTTAATAAATTAATAGCATAATTAAATGTGGTCGGTTACTGTTTTCTTTATTGTAAGAATCACCTTGTATTTCATACACAACCACGGGCTCAAAATGTCAGTTTTTGACAAAATAGCATACAGTCTGTTACCTACGTCAAATAGCACAATAAAGATGGCAATCAATATTTAGCGCGAATAAAGAGCTAATTGTGTAGCATAAGACGATATCTTTCGAGAGCGTGCTGACTGCCTGTCAATACAGCTTTTTCTTAGACGTCATTCATAATGTTCCATAAATACTGCTGCCAGAGGAGATCCGATATAGAAAAACAACAAAGAAATCGAACTGGGAACGGGGGGAGTGGGAGGTGCATTTATGAATGATATTAAAAATAACGCAAGGAGGTCGATCTCGTAGCCCTGTGAATGGACGAAAGATTAGCCAAGAACTCTCCGTGCCGGATTTCAAGAGATAAAACAGTACCAAGACTGAGTCATAATGATAGCAGAGTAGAATGACCTTAGGAAAGCATGCAGATACGTTTAGCGTAATTCCGTACTGTGATAGAAAGTGTAGAGCAAGCCTTAGTTTAGCAATTGATGCTGGTGCTGAATGTTACATCTGGACAGTCGCCGAAAAGCTTTTACCTTTGGGAACTTAGTTCACGTTCACTTGACGGGACACCACTAAGGTAATGTCTATAGACAGACCTTCCTACAGAGACCGAGCGAGGAGGTTTAATGGTTAGCACACTGGATTCGCATTCGGGAGGTCGGCAGTTCATACTTGCCTCCGGGCATCCAGATTTGAGTTTTCAGTGATTTCTCTAAATCACTCCACTCAAATTCCGGGATGGCCATCCTTAACAAAAACAATCCGAGCTTGTGCTCCGTCTTAATTATGACCATGTTGTTGATGGGGCGTTAAATCTTAATTCTCCTTCCTTTCATCCGGAAGGAAATATTTGTAAGTGATGTGAAATAACACGCAAAACGCTGTTCAGCTTTAGTTTAGATGGCTGTTTGTTCTAAATAGGCTGCTCGTAAGTCAATATACAAATCGAAACGTTGGAATAATTGTTGGCGACATTTATAATATTCAACGTTTAAAATTGTGAAGAACCAATGTAGTGGTCTTCTGGATATCTGAAATTGTGTCGAAACGCTTTTCTTTCATTGATATTTAGAAATAATCAGACGTCACACGGAGACGAATCAATCAATATTCAAGCACGGCAATACATTTTTGATCCTAGAAATCCCGTGCGATGTTGCTATCCTTGGCCGGTGAATTGTCCTGCAACGAACATAATGTTCCTTGTTTCTGGTATTCAGATCGATTACGAAGAATTGTCGCCCATAAAAGATTTAAAAGTGCGTAATCTACATTCACCATTTGAGCTTCTAGAACGAATTCTTATTAATATTTCATTTCAATACAAGAAAAGAATGAGTAGTGTCTTGATACAGTGTCTTTATGTATTCGGGCTCGAAGATTATATTCATTTTGCATCCGAGATTATGTGCTTTTTAGGTGGCTCGAACTGAAAGTAGAATGTTTCATAATTTTTTCATGTACAGGAGATGACGCCTAAGCCTCTAACAGCTGATCTTTCAGTGTCTCTGCAGTGTAATACGCAGTTTTTGAGATTCTCGGTAACTGAATGGGAGCACAGAGAGAAAATAAATCTTCTTTTCCCATATTTTTAGTTAGAATGCGATGGTCAGTTCTTTCAGGAATTCGAATCAGTACCTCAGTTAACCTAGTTAACCTGGTAGATGCACACAGATCTTTCTCTGACTCGTGACGGTCCTCGACTTGATTTACTTTTAGTACCTTCTCTATATTCATAATACTTAAAAACTCATTAATTCGCTCCGATGAACAGTTTGTATAAATTAAAATGTGTCTCTGGCACTATAGACAATTTCAAACAACGAAATTTGCTCATGTTGCTTTGTTGCTTCTACCACGACCGAAGGTTTCACTTATTTCGAGCAGTCTGTGATGCCAGCGCTGTTAAAATGGAGAACAATCGGAATATCACGCTAATTAATTCTTCCATCTGTTCGCAAGTGGCATTACTTGTTTCGCGAATATAAAATAGATAACTTTCCTGAAGGACGGAATGTCTATTTGAGTAGTTGTTAACGGCACTGTGTGTCCACGATAATCCGCAACTTTTTCTGGACTCATAATTCTTATCTGAAGCACAGGACAGTGCTTCCACTCAACCTAATTAGCTCACGTCTGTGACAAAAGTACTGCAGACGAAAAACAAGTCATAAAAAGAAGCACTTTATTTTTCTCAACAAAGTGACTAATATATATCACCAGTAATGTGGCTATATGTTATTTTTATCAAATTATGTTTTGTAACACGCTTGCTCCAACAATGTGCGTAAAATAATCAGCACTAATAGTAGTGGGGCAATAGGCATACGAAGCGACTGAGAATCGCCCATCGACGTTAGTGTCATGAGGGTCAGGAGAGTAATGGTACATCCGTGGTCGGGAAAGTGGCCGACGAGGAGGGGGGGTTCCTGACCCTCATGACACTAACGTCGACGGGTGATTCTCAGTGGCTCCGTATGACTATTGTCCCACTACTACTAATACTAATCTTTTACAGATATGCCTTCTACAGATTGACAATTTCCCTGCACATGCACAAATGAGGCCGATCCCTGGCGGGAATTCAGATAAAGCTGCGAGTAAGTGGAAATTATGGACATGGGGCACTACAATCATAGTGTCCAATAAGTAGGAATTTGGATAGGACAGGAAACGTGTCCGGCAGAACTGCTTGCCGGAAGTGCGGTGGCTCAGCACGTTCCGTCATAGGCCTAGGAACACTCTGTAATAATAATAATTAAAAAAAATATAATAAAAACAACTGAAACACGGTTGCCTGTCCGTAAGTATCGGGTTAACGCGAGGGAAAGAAGAAAATATGAAAATAAGTTAAACACTGAGGTGACAGCTGGCTCATAGCGGAAAATCCTGGTTCGAGTCTCGATAAAGCACAAGTAATTATCAGCTTCGCCAACGAATGTAATTCAGTGCCGTGAAACAGGAGAATAGAGAAGATTCAGAGGGTAGCTGAACTAACGAGAAGAGGAAGTGAAAAGGAATTTCTGGCGTATCTTCAGTAAAAAAAGGTCTCGATTGGTGGCACACATTCTGATACATCAAGGAATCGTCAAATCAGCATTTAAGGGTAGTGGGGGGAGGGGGTTGGAAAAAATCGCAGAGGGAGACCGACAGACGCTTACAGAAAGCGGGTGCAGAGGGAGGTGGGCTGATGTTCTTAAGAGACGAAGAGGTTTGGCAGTATAGGGTAGCGTGGAGAGATGCCTCAAACTAGTCTGGACTGAAGACCACATTAACACTATTTCAGATGTCGTGGTAATTACTTACCATGCTTACAGATAAAAAAAAGGTAGAAATTCCGCCTTAAAAATGCACCGTTAGTTTCCTTTCACTTTACCAGGGCGCATTTCTACATTTTCTGAGATATTCTGAGTGTGAATTTTTTAATTAATTTATAAGAAAATTAATATGTCATGATTCCATCTTGAGGTGATTGATAAAATTTCAACTTAAAGTTATTTACGTCTGCGAAAGACTCATGAAACAACAAACGCTGAGGTAATTGAGGAACTGTGTAACTATAATATTTTCCAAATTTGTTTTAAAGGCTTCATTTTCAGCGAAACAAATATCTCATAGCCCATTGGTGAAAGTTTTGGCCTGCGGTGGAGCCGCCGAGCGCAGTGAGGCGCTATGCTGCAATGCGCGAGGTCGTCTCCGTCAAGGGTTCGAATCCCCACTCGGGCATGGACGTTTGTGTTGTCTTTAGTATAAGGTAGTTCATAAGTAGTCTGTAAGTTTAGGGACTGATGACCCCGCAGTTAAGTTCCATAAGCTTTAGAAAACATTTGAACATTTTGAAAGTTTTGGACAAATCAGAATTTTTGGAAAAGGTCTTAGCAGTCGTGGGAGAAGGTTCATGGATAAAATGACCACCCGGGGAAACACGCATTTGTAATATGCGAAAGAATTGAATTGCATCAATGGGGATAGTTGAAAATTTGTGGTAGGCCGTGATTTTAACGGGGACTCCTTACTGGTGACGTATGCGAAAGAACAGATACCACATGTATTTAACTTGAGGAAGATGCCCAGTCATCCCTTCAGTGCAGATGGAATCAGTCTTGGTGAAATGCTACAGCCGGCCGTGGTGGCCGAGGTGACTGAGGCGCTCCAGTCACGGTCAGCACGGCTACTACGGTCGGGGGTTCGAATCCCCCCTCGGGCATGGATATTTGTGCCGTCTTTAGTCTTAGCTAGTTCATAAGTAGTTTGTAAGCTTAGGGACTGATGACCCCGTAGTTAAGTCCCATAAGTTGTACAAACATTTGACTTTTTTTTTTTTGAAATGCTAAGAGTAGAAAGAATACTGGCCAGGGGCACTACGTCAGTAATGAGCGTGAATGGTGGAACTGGCTCCTGCGGAAAGCGTGCTGAGAACACCGTTTCCCAGCGGCACCTAAACGTTTTATACACCGTGTTATACCGCAATGTTTGCTTATGGACAATGAGAAAAATATACCGCACACTCCATCATAACACTTTTATCCAAAAATCACAAAGAATACAAGCAGCAGTAGCAGTAGCTTAAGAAATAGTTTGAGCAACGGAAGATTACTTATGTCTAATGGAAATCCAAAACACCTACAAAGATATAAACACATTTAGACTGACGTTATCCGACTGAGTAAAGAAAAATGTAAAAGAGTACATGCAAGGAAATAAATAGCTCTAAAGTGAACTTGAATGGTTACCGTATGTAAAAAGCATCACAGATCGGATTGCTAAACATCTTCGCCGGGTTGGTGTCCAGCCTTTCTTTATAGTAGTCACAAGATCCAGGATGGACTTGGCTCCACAAAGGACAAGATACAGGCACTACACGCAGCAGGAGTATACAAGGTGGAATGCGAGTGTGGGGAAGTATACATAGGTGAGACAGAGAGGGCAGTGGCAACGCGCATACGCGAACATGAACGCTACATTCGATTGGGCCAACACAATAAACCTGCCGGCCGCGGTGGCCGAGCGGTCTGCGGCGCGCCAGTCACGTTCTGCACGGCCACTACGGTCGGGGGTTCTAATCCCCCCTCGCTCATGGATATTTGTGCAGCCCTTAGTATTAGCTAGTTCATAAGTAGTTTGTAAGTTTAGGGACTGATGACCCCGAAGTTAAGTCCCATAAGATTTATATATATAAGTCTGCAATAGCCGAACACCAGCAAGATTGCAGCAAAGAGATAAAATTTAAGAATGCCAGAATCCTCGCCAAGCAACCAGGGATGGTTAAACGCAAGATAAGGGAAGCCATCGAAATTGTAAAACACCCTAATAACATGAACAGAGAAGATGGACTCAGGCTTGCCCCCTCTTGGCTATCAGCCAAGGCCGCACTGGCAACACAACACGCGAGCGTCACCAGTAAGCAACTGCCGCCGCGCGGCCCACGGCCAGCAGGAGAGAAACGAAAGCCCTCACCTCATTCGCTGATGAACACCAATCATGTCTCGCTATGCAAGAAGCAATAGGCAACGGCTAACCCTCACTCCCTCCACCTCAGCATCCTATCATAATAAAGTTTCCATTCTTCCACCAAAAACCACCAATGACATCGTTGATTTTAAAAATTATGTCGTAATGTCTAATTGAAAGTAAATATAGAGTATAGTAACAACCAGCTCACATCAGTATACCCAGATGAAGGCCACTGTAGCGTTGGCCGAAACGTCGGTTATTAAAATAATAGTCTTCTTACATCATGACGCGGTACAAACCCAAAAAAACATTTATGTCATTACACAATATTATCTTAAATATGATTTCAAAATGAACAAAGTATGTTTCTGCAATATTTTACCGCTGAACAAAAAATGTTTAGAGAGAGAGAGCAGCATTGCAGCTTGCGTAATCTCTGCGGTGTGATGTCGTGACGGCAACAGGGCATGGCGGCGGTGACACTTGATGCCCAAGACGAACTTAACTGCAGGTCTACTCGTCGTATTTCAACGGTGAAATATGCAACTGATGCTTCGTCTTCATCAAAACAAATCCTATATCAGTACATTGTGAACTGTCCGGGACACTTCCGACCACGATGTCACAGTTACTCAAATTTGTGAACAACCACGATTGAGAATTCAAAGTCGATGGAAATGTTGTTGCACATAACTCACAACAGCAGTACGTTTCAATGCGACACTACGGCCATATACAACATCAGTTCATTTAACTTCCATGTATTACATTTTCACAGTTTTATAAATTTACCGTTATCCAACAACAATAGTTTCACTCACACAGTAGCCGGCCGCGGTGGCCGAGCGTTCTGCGGCGCGCCAGTCATGTTCTGCACGGCCACTACGATCGGGGGTTCGAATCCCCCCTCGGGCATGAATATTTGTGCCGCCCTTACTATTAGCTAGTTCATAAATAGTTTGTAAGTTTAGGCACTGATGACCCCCGTAGTTAAGTCCCATAAGCTCTACAAACACAGTAGCACAGTAGAAATGTTTACATTGTCCACTTGCAAAGGCATAGTTAATGCCGGATATCACATAGTCCATTCAAGAGCACACCAATCGTCGGAGGTTTGTGTTTATGATGATAACTAAGGATAATATGTATCTCAATTCTCACGAAATGATGAAAAGCGAAAATAACTTGATTCACCCAGTGGCAATGTTTAGACCGTCCACTCGTGAAAGTATTCTCGGTAGCGAGTATAACACCGTCCATTCAGTAACACGCTAACTCTGAAATACTTCGAAATCTCATCAATCGCAACCACAATTCCACTAATTGTCAGAAGTTCCATTCCTTTTAACTGTCCCGCTAAGCCTACTGGCTCACGTCTACAGTACGTATCTTTACGCCATACACGACTCAACACAACACTTCTATTTATCGCTGCTCGACATCACTATAGATATCGCTCTCTATGCTTTCATGCCTCTGATTCACACACTAGATTTTCATAACTTACTTCCTATCAGTAAAAAATAATCAGAATCAAAACAGAAAAGAAATAAAGAATACATATTTACGCATTGATTATAAATAAATACATTGCAGTTACTCTAACGTTATTATCAAACCCAGTTACATCACGTTATCCAAAGATATGAGTGTTCTACTTAATTTAAATCTAATATATAAAAATTAATGTTTGTGTTTTCCTATTTTATGCGCGGCCGTACCGTTCAACCGATTGTGATGAAACTGTCAGCATATTGCTTGCACTTTCGACCGGCCGCTGTGGCTGAGCGGTCTGCGGCGCGCAAGTCACAGTCTGCACGGCCGCTACGGTCGCGGGTTCGAATCCCCCCTCGGGCATGGATGTTTGTGTCGTCTTTAGCGTAAGGTGGTTCATAAGTTGTAAGTTTAGGAACTGATGACCCCGCAGTTAAGTCCCTTAAGCTTAACAAACGTTTTTGCATGCACTTTCGCGTTGGTCACAGGCACCATTAAATGACAGTACGACAAATAGTTCAGGAAATATGACGTAATAAACAATGAAATGCGAGGAAAAGTGCTGCATCATGCGAAGTCTGCTTCTAAACCACTGTACCGATGTCAACCAAATTTGGTACACATATTCCTTCCATGAGGAAACAATTGGCGTAGGGGTAAGAATTGCTTACGTCATATAGTTCAGGAGATATGGAGTCATAAACAATTATATGGTTGAAAACCTGTGGCATCAAGCGACATGCGAATAAGGACACTTTATTAATTTTGAAATCTTCATGACATTTTGGACACTTGACCTTCAAAACAAAAGGAAGGTCACTGTCACATAAAATTTTGGATGGTGCAAAAATATGCTTCAGTGGAAAGCATACTTCATTCAGATTTTTGAATGACGGTTTTTTGTCTGTGAGCTTTGATACATACCAAGCGTACCGAATCATTGGGGTGAAAATCACCAGCAGAAGGAATTTGTTGTTACCAACGTATGGTTTTAATGCGAATTTGAAAATAAATCTAATATATAAAAATTAATGTTTGTTAGTTTGTCGTTTTGTACGTATTTTATGCACGGCCATACTGTACACCCTAATGCGATAAAAATTTGTGAACCCATTGGTTGCACTCGTGCGGAGGTTATAGGCATACTAAAATTAACTTCGTACAGTGCATGGCAGAGGGTACCTTACAATTAGTTAATTCATTTCTTACGCCTTCACGCTGAAATGGCTGGACGGATGTGAATGAAATTTAGAACAGAGGTAGCTTACACTCTGATTAATACATGGACTTCCTTTCGTAAGCCACCTTATGGTGCGCGACGGAGGGTACCTTACAATGTGTTAATGTGTTTGCTACTGCTTCTTGCTGAATGGGATGGATAAATTTGACTGAAATTTGGAATGGAGATAGCTTATACCCTGAATTAACACATGAGCTACCTTTAGGAAGCCACCGTACGGTGCGTGGCGTAGGGTACCTTACAGTGGGTTAACAGGTTTGTTACTGTTCACGCTGAAACGGCTGGACGGAATTGAATGAAATGTGGGATGAAAATAGCTTATATCCCGTGCGCAGTAAGGCGTCTTGCTGCGGTGCGTGCGACCGTTCGTCGTCGGAAGTTCGAGTCCTCCCTTGGGCATGGATGTGTGTGTTGTTCTTAGGATAAGTTGAAGTAGATTGTAAGTTTACGGAACCGATGACCACTGCAGTTAGGTCCTATAATTTTAAAAACATTTGAACATTTTTGCTCCATAGCTGCATGGTGAACGGCGTTACAACAAACAGCCAAATTGTTTGACTGGTCAGCATGAAATTCTTTTCAAGAAGATTTTTATAATCTGCAAGCCAGTGAACTTAGCATGACGCAGGGTACTTTGCGACTTTGACACTGTTTGACCAATCACCATGAAACTTGGAGCATAAATGTATGTTATCATATATAGGAGGAAGAGAAGTAGACGGAGGGACGCAAAGGGGAGGGAGGAGACGGACAGAGAGAGGTTAGAGAAGGAAACGGAGAAAGAAAGGGGAGAGGAGGAGAATGAGAGAGTGGAGATGGTGACAGGCAGGCAAAAAGAGATGAGCAGAGGGAGGGCGAGAAGGAAGTGGACAGAAAAAGGGACAGGACACGGGGGAAGGAGCAGGCGAACAGAGAGACGGAAAAAGAGATGCATGGCTGAGAGTACGTTACATCCAAATTGTTTGACCGATCACAATGAAATTTGTTTTTGCTCAAGAAGGAAAAAAAAATATTGTCTACCCTAAAGCAATTGAAAAATGAAGTCAAAAATGACGTGGATGTCATTAATGTTTGTCCGTTCTGTATGGTTCAATTTCAATAAATGTATTTATTGTAGACTATGAAATAAATGCTTATTTCTAGCCGGCCGCGGTGGCCGAGGAGTCTGGGGCGCTCCAGTCACGGTCTGCACGGCCACTACGGTCGGGGGTTCGAATCCCCCCTCGGGCATGGATATTTGTGCCGTACTAGTTCGTAAGTAGTTCATAAGTAGTTTGTAAGTTTAGGGACTGATGACCCCGTAGTTAAGTCCCATAGACTATACAAACATTTGAACATTTGCTTATTTCTATCATTGTAATTAAACTTCCCAACACATTAAAATTTCAAATGTTATTTGTACAATTATTTCTTCTGCGGCAGCAACGCGCCGGGTACAAGCTAGTAAATAAATAAATAAAACGAAAGAATTGGACAAAAGAAAGCAAAAGAAAAAAAAAATTACCTGTCGCTGAGCACTATATCTGTTCTTTCTGACATGACCGAAAAAACACATATTTCCTAGTATGGATACTGTGGTACCAAATGATTTCGAAACCAGAATAATTATCTGCTGAAGTACTAAAAAGTGTTCAAATGTTTGTAAATATATCGGACTCAACTGTGTGGTCATTAGTTCGTAGCTTACAAACTACTTAAACTAAGGTAAACTACCCTAAGGACACAGAAACACCCAAATACCTAGGAGTTACAATTACGAACGACTTTGACTGGAGAGAACACATAGAAAATATTGTGGGGAAGGCGAATCAAAGGTTACGTTTCATTGGCAGAACGCTTCGAAGATGCACCAGCTCCACCAAAGAGACTGCCTACATCACACTTGTGCGTCCTCTCAAGGAGTACTGTTGCCCCTTGTGGGACCCTCACCAGGTGGGACTGACGGAAGATATTGAGAAGATGCAGAGAAGGGCAGCTCGTTTTGTTTTATCACGTTACGGGCGGGAAAGCGTCACGGAAATGTTGCAGGAATTGGGGTGGAAATCATTAAAAGAAAGACGTTATTCATTGCGGCGTGATCTGTTTGCGAAGTTTCAATCACCGACTTTTACTTCTGAATGTGAAAATATTTTGCTAGCACCCACCTACTTAGGGAGACATGACCATCCCAATAAAATAAGAGAAATCAGATCGAAAACGGAACGATTTAGGTGTTCTTTCTTCCCGCGCGCTATTAGAGAATGGAATGGTAGAGAAAAGTTATGAAACTGGTTAATGAACCCTCTGCCAGGCACTTAAATGTGATTTGCAGAGTATCTATGTAGATGTAGATGTAGATATAGATGTAGATGTCCGAGGGACTCGAAATTCCGACGGCGAATGGCCGCGCGCACCGCAGCACGGCGCCCCAATGCGCACGGCTCATCCGCCACGGCGATTGAAGTACTGCAGCGCTGCGGAGGTAACACTAGACTCGTACGAGTCACATCCACCTCTGGCTATACAGATTTACATTTCCCCTATTTTCCCTAAATAACCCCAGAAAAAGGTTGGGATACTTCCTTTGAAAGAGTACTGCCGAGCCGGCCGCAGTGGCCGAGGGGACTGAGGCGCATGTCACGGTCTGCACGGCCACTACGGTCGGAGGTTCGAATTCCCTCTCGGACATGGATATTTGTGCCGTCGTTAGTGTTAGCTAGTTCATAAGTAGTTTGTAAGTTTAGGGACTGATGACCCCGTAGTTAAGTCCCATACGATTAACAAAAATTTGAACAATTTTGTGCCACAGACGTTATGAGTTGTTCATCTTGTCATCAGCAAAAGGATGGTGTTTGTGCAGGACAGAGCGCCATACTGCTTCTAAACCAATGTCCGTGACCACATGGACAATAGACACTGTCAGCCGTTGGATTAAAAAAGGGAGGCTCTACCCCAAAGGCAGTACGATCATGTGAACTCACTTCTAGTAATTCAGTCCTGTAGGATTACATGAAGTCGTTGCTGTATGAAACTCAAATACTAATGGGAAATTAGCTAGTTGGTAAGTTCTTAGCGTTGTGTCTCAACGTAAAGCAGAAAAAAGAAATATTTGATAGGTTTCAGCAAAGTTTTACGCACCACTGAACTGCATGAATTGAGACTCATAGTCATCACTTTGAACAATTACTGTGCACTTAAATTCAGCCGCGGTGGAGTAGCCGAGCGGTCTAAAGCGTCTCGCTGCGGAGCGCGCGGTTGCTCGCCGTGGAGGTTCGAGTCCTCCCTGGGGCATGGGTGTGTGTGTTTGTCCGTAGGTTAGTTTACCTAGGTTTAAGTAGTTTGTAAGCTACGGACTGATGACCACGCAGTTTGGTCCGATAGATTAAAAAAAAAAAAAAAAAAAAAACTTAAATTCAAATATTCAAATGTTTGTAGAGTCTATGGGACTTAACTACGGGGTCATCAGTCCCTAAACTTACAAACTACATATGAACTAGCTAATCCTAAGGACGGCACAAATATCCATGCCCGAGGGGGGATTAGAACCCCCGACCGTAGTGGCCGTGCAGACCGTGACTGGAGCGCCTCAGTCCCCTCGGACACCGCGGCCGACTGTGCACTTAGATTAGATGATGAAGTCAATAAAAGTTAAACAGAACAATTACTGTAGGATTATGAAGTTGCTACTAAACAAAAATTTTTTGAGGTGAATAAAACGTAAATAATCATTTTAGACCTTCGGTTTATAAGTCAAAGTACTCTCTTTAGGATTCTCTAACATCTTTTTCATTTTGTCCCTAAAGGTTTGGAATTTTCTTCATTTTGTATTTTAGAGACAAGAGAAACTATTCGCAGAGAGACGGTAACCCCATCTTCATTGGCGATTAACTGAAGCAGCATTTATCTTTTTTACCACTTCTACTCTTCATCTATTTCGATACGTTGGGTTGTGGCGTCGTCAAATTACCTCTGTTAAATGTTACTCAGAGGTCAGTAGACCTAATTTAAGCACAGTTTGTGACTGATATTCGACGTCAATACGAATAGTTAATGAATCCATTTTAGTTTTATTTCTCTTTAGACGGATAGCTCACTATGCAGTACGCGTCTTTTACACTGAAAGTTTTATCGTTTGATGTCACTAGCTGCAACTATTTAATTACATCAGAGACGGTTGTTAGTTTCATAACTGGTGTTATTCACAGGAAACTAATCTGATACAGTTACTCCAGATGAGTACTTAAAAATCACCCTATGATTTGTACGCTCTCAATAATAATTAAATACATAATCCTCTTTCAAACAGAAATAATTTGCTCGTTACGAATGAATTGCGATAAATCCAATTTCATACGTAAATGACAACACGTTACCTTTTTCATATATATATTTGAGAGTATTATTATAATACTCTGATAGACCTGTCGACGGTGCTTCTATAAATATACTATAACGTTCATTTCAAACAAGTAAATACTTCGCAGTACTAGTCTTTACTTTTTTTAGAGCTTTTATTAAAAATGTTTTTACTTATGCAACAAAAGACGCGATGGCCTTTATATACAGGAACGTTAAGAGTGAAGCAAACAGTGAAAAAAGAGAAACCAATTTCGGAGCCCCTGATTTAAAGCGTAAGTAATTAAACGGAGGGAAAGTACCGTTAAAAACGAGGACAAAGACGGGGCAACAGGTTTGCACAATGGGTTATCGATTTGCTAAGAATTATCGAAGTTATGTCCTTATAAGTCCTGACACAACTTCGAGCAACGTGCCGGTCTCATTACCTAAAAAGCAGCGTATAGTTGCAAACCTAGAGACAATGTCATCACTGTTCGGAATTATCAGAATACTAATTGTATACTTGTAAATTTGTTAACTGAACTGATTAATACTGCCATAAAATTTATAAAACGACACTAATATGTAGTTTAGCAATTTTTGCGAGTTTCCTGCATTCCAGTATGCACTAGACACGTGTTGTGATGTTCTCCGCATTCCTCAATAGCGTTTAAGGGAAGATGGAGCGGACGCAATGGGTGACCCCAGGGGGTTCACGGTTCTTTCGTGAGTACATGCGTGGCGAGCACGGGGCCCCGAGCTGATGCAGTATTCCTTCTTTCTTTACTTCCCGGACTGCATTTCCTTTCTACATCTACATCTACATCTACATCTACATACATACTCCGCAATTCACCGTAAGATGCGTGGCGGAGGGTACACTGTACCACTACTAGGCATTTCCTTTCCTATTCCACTCCCAAATGGAACGAGGAAAAAAAGAATGCCTATATGCCTCCGTACGAGCCTTAATTTCTCTTATCTTGTCTTTGTGATCTTTACGCGAAATGTAAGTAGGCGGCAGCAAGATCGTACTACACTCAGCTTCAAATTCCGGCCCTCTAAATTTACTCAACAGAAATTCACGAAAAGAACGCCGTCTTTCTTACAGCGATCCCCAATTGAGTTGCCGGAGCATTTCCGTGACACTCGCGCATTGGTCGAACCTACCGGTAACAAATCTAGCTGCTCGCCTCTGAATCGCCTCTATGTCTTCCTTTAAACTGATCTGCTGCGGGACCCAAACACTTGAGCAATACTCAAGACGTGGTCGTACAAGCGTTTTATACGCGGTCTCCTTTACGGGTAAAGTACATCCTCCCAAAATTCTCCCAATAAACCGAAGTCGGCTGTTCGCCTTACTCACAACTGTCCTTACATGTTCGTTCCATTTCATATCGCTCTGCATTGTTACGCCTAGATATTTGAACGACGCGACAGCCTACGAAACTAGCATCAAGAAGCTCACTACTAATGCTGTATTCGAATATTATGGGACTGTTTTTCCTACTCATGCGCATCACCTTACATTTTTCTACATTGAGAGCTAGTTGCCATTCTTCGCACCAAATAAATATTTTGTCTAAGTCATCCTGTATGCTATTACAGTCAGTTAAAGACGACAACCTCCCATACACCACAGCATCATCAGCAAACAATCGCAAATTACAACTTACTCTGTCCATCAGATCATTTATATAGATAGAAAATAATAGCGGTCCTATCACCAGTGGCGGCTACTCCTTAAGGACTCTGGGACGGCGCCCTCCCAAAAATATCCAACACGGAATACGTACCAATCGTTAATCACAAATCGACTCGAATAATTTTCGTGTAGCAGCAGCCCGTATAAGTGAATGATCAATGTTTTTAGTCTAGGTAGTCTGCCAGCCAGGGTCAGCGAATGTTTTCAGAATGGGCTGACTGTCGGACTCTACAGGATCCGTCCGCGCCGTGTAAAGGCTGGCTACGGGCGCTTGGGGTGAGTGGGGGTACTGGGGGTTGGGCGGGGGTAGTGTGCTAAACCGGGCCGCTTAGGACGGCGTCCGCGCCAGGGGCGCCAAATATAAAGGCGCACCGCCACCAGTAAGGCAATTTCTAAGAGGTACAGTGCGTCTGATACTAGACTAGCGTCGTTGTTGTCAAGGTGCGTGTAGTTGCCTGACTGTCTTTCTCGTTTCCTATTTAGAATGAATAATATAAATAGTGTAAACTACATTTTAACATTTGGTCGTCAAAAACTGACTTTTAAAGGAAAGTTGGACTTAAAAAGGTCAGGACCACCGAGACCTGATTTGAACATTGTACAGACACAAAATGCGTGCAAAAGCAAAAGTAGTTTCACTAGGAAATTTAATCCTGCTTTATATAAACATGCAGACTGGCTTTGTGGATGTGAAATAAGAAATGCTTTCTTCTGCTACATGTGTCTGGTAATAGATGTTGCAGAACATTCTTGGACCACAGATGGGGTAACAGACATTAAACATTTAGCCGATAAAGTTAAAAAACATAAATTAAGTGAACTTTACATAAATAGTAACATCGAATTCGTTATGCTTGGCAAAGTCGATATTAGATGTCAGCTGGATAAAGCTTATAGACTGAGGAGTAAGAAATTTAATGAAGATGTTTCTAAGAATCGTTACATCCTTAGCAAGTTCATCGACTGTATCAAGTTCTGTGTGGAATTTGAACTTGCACTGAGGGGATATGACGAAACGGATGCTTCAGATAATCCTGGTATTTTTCGGGGTTTGGTCAGTCTCATGACAGAACTAGATTCCACGTTGAAGGGACATATTGAAAAAACCAATAATCGTGTTTTTTGGGGGCTTTCCAAAACAATTCAAAACCAATTGCTGGACTCTATATATACTGTGTGCCATCAGTTAATATCCAAAGAAATGTCAGAAACAGATTATGTCGCTATTGAAGTTGATGAAACGACAGATTGTGTTACCTTGTCTCAACTAGTATTTATTATTCGATACGAATTAAAGAGGAAAGTATATGTAAGGTTCATAAATTTCGTAACACCCAAAGATCACACAGCTGATGCAATAAGTACTGAAGTGTTCAACGAGCTTAAAAAACTAAAGATTGACGGCTCTCCAGAAAAATTTATAGCTTAGAGTTATGACGGAGCTTCGGTTATGAGTGGCAGGTACACTGGAGTGCATATAAGAGTGAAAGCAGTGTATGAGGGAGCAATTTTGTACACTGTTATGCCCACCAACTCAATCACATTGTAGAGCGCTGTGCAGTGTAGAGATGTTGATAGTGCGAAAGCTCTTAAAAATGTCACCGATTTCAAGTCAGCTATACAACTGACGAGAAACACTCTTGATGTCGATCATCATTGGGAAACTGGGAATGGAAATGAAGAGATCACCGGCCCAAAGCGATTCCGTTTTTTAGACTGTTGTAAAACTGATGCAAAGGAAGTTTGTGACCTTGATATGGCTAACATAGATGAGCGTTTCGCATTGATCAATCACTTGTCAGCAGCTGTATTATTGCAACCCAGTTTGTTTCCAAAACATAAGCTGCTATTCCCTGAAAAAGAATTTCAGACCATAGTTAAAATATTTCACTTAAACGGAAATGAATTGCGACAGGAATTGACAGTCATATACAGTAGAAATGATTTCCAAACAGCAAACGGAGCTTTAACACTTCTCAATTGTATCTACGAGAATAATTTAGAAACTGTGCTTCCGGAATCAGTGAAACTCATGCGTATCATTTGTACAATACCAATGACAACAGCGGAAAGTGAAAGGTGTTCTTCTACACTGAAAAGAATCAAGACTTCCACCAGAAACACAATGAAAACGGAGAGACTTAGTGCGTTAGCTATGTGCTCTATAGAAAAAACACTTTTAAATGTGCATAATTTTAATGAACTTGTGATAGACCATTTTGCTGAAGGGAAGGAGAGAAGACTGGACTTCGTCTACAAACATATTAATTAAGGTAAGAACACTAATTTGATTTTATTTCATACCAATGGTAGGCAATGAAAACCTCGTGACTACATTTGTTGGTGACAGTCTTCTAATTTCAGTAACATATTATGTTTGTCGCTGACGAAGCATTTGTGTTCTCTGAACACTTAGTGACACACACAACGAATTTACTTCTTACCACTTTACATTACTTTAAGGTACAGTTTTGGGTCTCTTGTAAAATCTAATAAAATGGAGTTAAGAGGTTTTCATTGCCTGCAGAAAATATTAAAAACTACATATTTGTGCGTAAATTTGTTCGAGGAAAAAGTCGTGTTAGATGAAGGGTTAAATTACGTAACTAGCTAATAAAATTAATGCTATATTTTCCCCATTCCAGAAATGTTCTGAAGGGACAAAATGTCGTGCACAATTGAAGAGACATGCCGCCCCTCCTAATAAACAGCCCACCAGCCGCCACTGCCTATCACACTCCCCATGGGGCACGCCTGACGATACACTCGTCTCTGATGAACACTCGCCGTCGAGAACAACGTACTGCGTTCTATTACTTAGGAAATCTTCCAGCCAGACACAAATCTGTGAACCTATTCCATACGCTCGTATCTTCGTTAGCAGTCTGCAGTGTGGCACCACGTCGAACGCTTTTTTGAAGCCGAGAAAAACACAATCCGCCTGTTTCCCTTCATCCATTGCTCGCAACATGTCATGTGAGAAAAGGGAAAGCTGAGTTTCACATGAACGATGTTTCCTAAACCCGTGCTGATTCATAGAAAGAGGCTTTTCCGTTTCAAGGAAATTTACTATATTCGAACTGAGAATACGCTCTAAAATTCTACATGAAACTGATGTCAACGATATTGGCCTGTAATTGTGTGGCTCAGTTCTCTTTCATTTTTTTATAAACGAGAGTCACCTGCGCTTTTTTCCAATCACTAGGAACTTTGCGCTGAATTAAAGATTCGCGATGAATGCAAGCTAAGTAGGGGGCCAATGCCGCAGAATAGTGTTTTGTAAAACCAAACTGGTATTCCATACGGACCTGCAGACTTTTTCGTATTTAGCTCCCTCAGCTGCTTCTCTACACCGGAAATACCTATTACTATGTCCCCCATTTCGGAATTAGTACGCTGATCAAATGATGGTACATTTGTGCGGTCCTCCTGCGTGAAAGATTTCTTAAAGGTTAAATTTAGAACTTCAGCTTTCCGTTTGCTTTCTTCTATTACTGCCCCGGAATGATCAACGAGTGACTGGACAGTGGGCTTTCACCCGCTTATCGATTTTACATAGGACCAGAATTTTTTTCGGTTCTTGGAAAGATCTTTTGTAAGGTATGGCTGTGATAATTATTATATGCTTCGCGCATCGATCTTTTTATGGATGCACGAATCTCTACTAACTTTTGCTTGTCATCATTTGCATGTTCTTTATTGAATCGAGAGTGCAAGAGTCTTTGCTTTCTCAGCAGCTTTCTAACATTATTATTATACCACGGTGGACCTTTTCCATCCTTATTCGTCTTTACTGGCACATATTTCTCTAACCCTTTATTTACAATGCACTTAAATTTAGTCCACAATTCCCCTACATCCATAGTCCCGGAATTAAACGATGCCCATTCGTTTTCTAAGTGCGGTCGTAACATTTGCTTATCGGCTCTTCCCAACAAAAACATGCTCCTAGCCTTCTTGATTGGTTTATGAAATTTGGTCACCATTGACGCTGTGACAATATCATGATCACTAATTCCTATCTCTACACAGACATCGTTAATAATGTCAGGTCTGTTCGTGGCTATAAGGTCTAAAATATTTCCATTGCGCGTGGGTTGCCGGTTTAACTGCTCGAGACAGTTTTCGGAGAATGTGTCCAAAAGTAGCTCGCAAGACTGCTTGTCTGTACCGCCTGAAATGTAACTAGCGAGGTCCCAATCTATACTCTTAAGGTTGAAGTCTCCGTCGACTAATATTACATGGCCCGGATACCAATGCACTACCTGGTGTAGACTTTTTTTTTTTAATGAATCTGAAACTGCTACAGCAGCAGTGGGGGGCCGGTAAAAACACCCAACTATTAACTTTACTTCTTTTAGACCTGTTATACGTGCCCAGATAACTTCACAGTTACTTTCAACCTCGATCTCAGTAGAAACAATATCTTTTTCCACAGCGATGAACACTCCTCCTCCAGTTGTATCAGATCTATCTTTCCGATATACATTCCACGCCTCGCTAAATATTTCTGAACTTGCCACATCATGATTTAGCCAGCTTTCGGTGCCTAAAACTATCTGAGCGCAATAAGTTCCATGCAGTGCGGCAAACTCGGGAACTTTGTTTCTAATACTCTCTAAGTTCGCGGCTAATATTTTGATGTTCGAATTTTTGTTCCGAACGTGGCCTGAACTCGCTGTTTGAATGCTGACAGGCGAGTGCTCATCAGAGTTAGAGCCTCTCCTTCCCTATCCTCACTCCTTCCCTTCCCCACCGGGGTCGGATAAACTTAGCAGTTTAGTCCCACTATCCCAACCAAACAACCCAACCCTACCCAAACTGTGTGAGACGCATCCCTGCCCGGTGGTGGTTGACAGGGAGGTAAATCTGTTCAAATCGTTTTGCTGGAAGAATGTTTCAGCAACCGCATTTGGCTCAGAGTAGGAGGGTAGATGTTCCTGTAAAGTTATGGAGCAACATTTCCTGAGCAAATTAATTCCAAAGCTTTTCGCAGTGTCCAACAGATTGAGATTATTGGCGATCCGTGGGATGACGGAAAGACCGCTGACCCATTTGCCGCTAACCGAGAGAAGCGGCGTAAATGCAGGCACAAGGTTTCACTCTCCTACTTCTCTCTTCGTACAAACATGTCACCACATTACACACGCCAATATAGTCGTCTACACTCACAAGACACATTTAAAAGGCTCTGGCACCCTCAATATTTGTTGGCCGAATACTACACTGGTGTACAAAAATTCAAGCAACAAACCGCTAATTAACCGATCTGTGTCGAATGTACGATGTAATTACAGAAATTGTCAGCAGACAAGGAAGATGTCATTCCAGCCAGCGTAAAACCATGGACGCGGCGGACCGGCCGTCGGGGTTCGAGTCCCCCCTCGGGCATGGGTGTTTTTGTGTTGTCCTCAGGTTAATTTACCTTAGTTTAAGTAGTTTGTATGATAGGGACTAATAACCACGCAGTTCAGTCCCATAGATTTACAAACATTTGAACATAGTTCATAAGTAGTTTGTAAGTTTAGGGACTGATGACCCCATAGTTTAGTCCCAAAAGCTCTACAAACATTTGAACAAACACTGTCCATCAACTCAAAATCGCTTTCGGCTTATTCCTCGTTCTGAGAGTTATCACTGGCAGAAGCGACTATAGCAGTGCCTTCCTGCTCATTGAACACCTTAGCTAAAAATCTCAGTTTTTCGTTAGAAGCCCAATCATCAGTAAAGTGGAAGTCAAACAGCTTTTTGACGTCAACGAGTTTGCTTCGGAAAGTGGTATACCTGCTGTGATTGGTATTGGACCGTTTGTTGTGCTGAACATTTTTTTCTTCTCTTCAGGATGTTCTTCCCCTATTCAAAGTTGTAGAAGGGCTCTAAAAATGTTCAAATGTTTGTTAAGCTTATGGGACTTAACTACGGGGTCATCAGTCCCTAAACTTACAAACTACTTACGAACTAGGACGGCACAAATATCCATGCCCGAGGGGGGATTCGAACCCCCGACCGTAGTGGCCGTGCTGACCGTGACTGGAGCGCCTCAGTCACCTCGGCCACCGCGGCCGGCTAGAAGGGCTCTCCACGAGCTAGACAAACCACATTCTTCTTGCTTTTTGTGAAAAAATTTTTGTTTTTCTTTTTGAAACTGTAAATGCGAGTTACCAGGGACTTTCACTGAGCCTTCTGCGTATCGTTTCCGGTTTGAACAGTACATTTATTTTGTTCTAGACGTACTATCGTTCCGAACTTCTGAAAGTGTTGAATGTATGTAGACGGATTTTTAATGAAGCTTATATTTTCATGTTCTTACCTTTCTAATTTGGATACGTTACTCTTCCACTGATCAGGGTACCTCTCACTTTTGCAAGAGTGATTATCGCTCTCGGTCTCAGTCTGGTCATTTGAGACTATGACGATGGGTTCGACTTCTTGTACAATTTCTACTACTGCAATTATTCCCACTTCATTATTGATAAATCTGAAGCATTGAATTAAAATTTGTGGTGCGGCCGGGAATCGAACCCGGACCTCCATGGCTACTAGGCAGACATCTTAACCGTTAGACTACCACACCACTAACGATTAAGGCGCCTTGGAATAGTCTATGTACGATTTCCCTCCACATCATAAACTTTAATTCAGCTTCTGTGTTCCAAAGATAATTGCCACTAATGCCAAGGCTCTCCATGCAGCGGAATAGCACCTCGGCAATGGACATGGTGGAACAATCCTGTTAAGGTGATATAAATATTAATTAATACAAATAAACAATCCCAGAGACGGATTTACGTCTCAAATATATCAAAGACATTATTGATAAATCTGAAGCATTGAATTAAAATTTGTGGTGTGGTATTCTAACGGTTAAGACGTCTGCCTAGTAATCATGGAGGTCCGGGTTCGATTCCCGGCCGCACCACAAATTTTAATTCAATTCTTCATATTTATCAATAATGTCTTTGACATATTTGAGACGTAAATCCGTCTCTGGGATTGTTTATTTGTATTAATTGATATTCCCACTTCGTTTGTTCAGTCTTCTGCATTTAAAAGATTCACAGTCAATCTATTTCTTCAAAAACATACGTCACCCAAGTATAGGTCACCAAAATATACATCAACAAGCACCAGGCTGAATAACTTTACTGTTCTTTGCGTACATTTCGACACTGCACTGACAAAGATAGCCTTGGTGTTGCGTACGCTTTCGCTACAGTGCAGCCAACTTATCTCAGAATAAGAAAAATATTCCTTCTAAACGGAACAAAGTGAAAGGTAGCTTTGGATGTCTAGATTGGTAGTTCTGACGTCAGTTGGCGTGCTTTGCATTCGGACATAACTCGGTGAACGCCATGCTTGTTGAACTTGGCGGTTTTTGCAAACTGTGAACATTTAGCGGGCTATGTACCCGCAGACAACGTGCAGTTAGCGGCTTTTCAACCGAACGCAGTTTTCTACAGCGATTTTCAACGGGTTATAGCGTGTTTTGGATCATGAAACTTATTCCATCGTGTAGCCGATGGAAAAGTTTATACGGCAGTATGTACAAATAAAAATCGACAAAATTGCATTTAGCGGCTTGTTCATATGGACTACTCAATTAGAGGAAAAGAAAACGGATGTGGAAGGTCTGGGGGGGGGGGGGGGGGGGAATAAAATCAAATGTTGCTTCGGCAGAAGTTTATTAAAATAAATGGCTTTAAGGATTCTAATTTAAAACTAGCCAGGTACTGAAAAATTAATATTTCATGAAATATGGAAATATTTTAAAAGAATCTTAAAATACCTGATAAATTAGCCTCAATTTTAAAGTAGGAAAACTCTTCTTATTAAAGGGCCAGCTTCAAGATTGCATTTATAGTTTCAAAATACAAATAATGAATAGATTCTTAAAAAGCAAATTAAAAAAAAACAACAACAGCAAGTCACTACAGACTATACAAAACAGTTCAAACAGGATCATATATTTAACGTGATAATGCCTTGGTAAGTTCAAATGTTCAAATGTTTGTATAGCTTATAGGACTTAATTACGAGATCATCAGTCCCTAAACTTACAAACTACTTTCGAACTAGCTAACACTAAGGACGGCACAAATATCCATGCCCGAGGGGAATTGAACCCCCGACCATAGTGGCCTTGCAGACCGTGATTGGCGCGCCGCAGTCCCCTCAGCCAACGCGGCCGGCCCCTGGTAAATAAGCCACAGTTTTAAAACCAGCAACACCTCTAATTTGGGGGAAAGGCGTGAACTTTAAACTCACAAGGAATGTACATGGTCTCGAACGAACATATCTGTATGAACGTTTGGTTACAGGATCTCTACGTACACCTCAATGTGCTGGTGGGTGTCGTTTTTCTGCAAAGCTCTGCAACCATGCTCTAGCACTGTAGATGTAATTGTAGAAGCCATACGTAATGCAGATATCTTAACTATAACTTATGTAATAATCATCGTACATGTTCTCTAGCGAATTGTCATCAAAAACCGTGATGATAGTTGCAACTTTAACCTTCTTCCCGAAAGACTGTTGGTATTCACTGCCACTGCTTCCATCGCCTCTTCCCGCACTTAGCACTAACGCTTGCAATGAGTTGTTCGTCATTATCATCCATATTATCATTATTATGAGTTTGTAACAACAGTATCTAACTTATGCTCATATTTCTGTACCATAATAGATACGAGAAACCATGCAAATGATTAATCTTCTACACTAATACCATCTTCACGAAGAAGGGTTCTTCGTAACTTCATCTCAACCAATCGCAATACATTAGCAGGATTGATTAGCAATCTTCGCCCCATCTGACGCTTCACCACACAAATAACATCACAAAACGCAACTTCGGAGGCACACTGCACCGTCCCTACTGGCGAACCGACAGGTCAAAGTGCAATGTGGCAAGGCATACGCAGAGGCCTCTAACGGACAACTGCAGAGTTTTGCAGATGCGGGAGTATCACAAATGAAATAAGGAATCTTTACATTATCTCTCATACGATTTTGGTGTATATGTGTTTGTTCGAGGCCAAGTACTTTCCTTGTCAGATTAATTACTTAATACTGATAATGAAGAGATTTTTAAAAGGCCTGCAAATATGTCTTTAAGGACAACATCAAGACCCTACAGAATAATAAATATAGTGCCTTTCAAAACTGTAGTCAGCTGAATTGGGTGATACCTCATTTGGTAACACATTTATGCACACCCTAATGGAAATGTAATACCATACAAATTTATTTCTAACTTGCATCCTGACACAACGGTTAAGCGCCAAGCCCGACGCTGTTCTGAGAACACCTGCAACAAGGATATAATATTTGAGGCAAGAAATGTAGTGACGCTGCGACAACCATTGAACACAAACAGATGACAGACATTTAGGGCATATACGGGATGGTAGCCAGATCTAACAATTACCCGCCTGGAGACGGAAGTCTGATTGTAGTTGGCTAAACCCCTAACTAAGTCTACGTCAGCTCGGTTATGGCAGGCAGACCTCAAGATTTATGGGTGTATACCAAAACAACAAACTCGATTAAGACTAGACTGCCAAATTACACCTTCTCGTCCGTCAATTTCGGAGGAGGGGAGGAAAATTGTGCCACAATGTACACTGGTGCCCAGAGTGGGACACAGGCACTTAAGCGGCTAATAAGCAGAAGAAACACTGGTTACCCTTAGCAAAGCAAATCAAGACCAAAGGTAAACTAAAGGCATACTCAGATAGAACAGCAAATGTTACAGCAGACAGGAACACAACAACACCCAGAAAACAGGAGTTACTATCAGTGGAAATGATTCTGGAGAGGGAAGTTTTGTATCCCATCCTCGTCGCCACTTTTGTGTCTCGTTTCCGTTGTAGGTGTCGGTGGCCGAGTAGAAAGACCGACACAGGAATAAAGGATGCACGCTTGTGCAGGTAGGAGGTGACCAGCCAGTGGGACAGCAGAAACTAGAAACACTAGAGTAAATTAGAACGAGATATATATTTCTTAGAGACTTAGTAATACTTAACTTTTACATAGCTCAGTACTGCAGAAAGCTTATACATAGTTGAGCTAGAGGCCTGCCTAGTGATGAATCCTAGTGCCTAACCGATAGCCAAGTCTTCACTGGTGCCTATCTCATTCCGAAGTGTTAACTGGTTCCTATCTCAGTCCCAAGTGAACGATGTCGTTCAGTGGTGGCCACGAGCGGAGTTGTTGCAGAGGGCGCTCGTGGCTGACGTCGTAAGAACGCCGCGCCGTGCGTGCATGGCGGCGCGCGGCGAAAGTAGGTGGCGCGCACTTTAGACTTGTGCGACACCACAGGAAGTGCCTCGAAAGATGTGACGCAAGGCAACTTATAGTGGGTTCCGACATGTTGAAGATGCTGCTACTGCTAAACTGCACAAGTTCGGAGGTCGACTCGGCAATGCATGACACTCCAGTGCGCCAGCCTAACGACCCGTCACTCTCCTCTCTGTGCGTCCAGATTATGATAACCAGCCGTAGCCACAGGTGTAATCCGGCATACAACAGCTATGAAACCGCCGTGGTGGAGTGGCCAAGCGCATTGAGGCGCTACGCTCCGATGCTCGAAGCCGCTTCCCGCCGGGTGTTCGAATCCTTCCTCGGGCACGGATGTTTTTGCTGTATTTTGTACAAGTTAGTCCATAAGTAGTATAAGGACTGATGACTCCGCAGGTAAGTCCCATAAGCTTAAAAAACCATTTTGAGCTATGAAACTGCCACTGCTGGCGGATGCCGGCGCTGCCACACACCGTCGGCTCACTGGATCCGCAGTATGTAGCGGCCCACAGGTAGGTGGTAAAGTTGGTGTGTTTTGTGTCCTAGCCTCGTCGCCGCTTTTGTGTCCCAGCCTCGTCACCGATTTTGTGTCTCGTTTCCGTCGTAGGTGTCGGTGGCCGAGTAGAAAGACCGACACAGGAATAAAGGATGCACGCTTGTGCAGGTAGGAGGTGACCAGCCAGTGGGACAGCAGAAACTAGAAACACTAGAGTAAATTAGAACGAGATATATATTTTTAGAGACTTAGTAATACTTAACTTTTACATAGCTCAGTACTACAGAATGCTGTTACATAGTTGAGCTAGAGGCCTGCCTAGTGCCTGCCCGATAACCAAGTCTTCACTGGTGCCTATCTGATTCCGAAGTGTTAACTGGTTCCTATCGCAGTCCCAAGTGAACGATGCGTTCAGTGGTGGCCACGAGCGGAGTTGTAGCAGAGGGCGCTCGTGGCTGACTTCGCGGCCGCGCCGTGCGTGCATGGCGGCGCGCAGCGAAAGTAGGTGGCGCGCACTTTAGACTTGTGCGACACCACAGTAAAACCTTCCTGCACTCACCACGACTAACTGCCCAGCACCGCAGAACTGGGACCTTATCGGCACACAGCATGCACGCGTAAACAACTGAGCATCAATGAAACAAGGACGCCCTCGTTGGTATCAGGCGAAACCGCAATCGATGCTAACAGGCGACGATAACCGTAGCAGGTGCTGTAAAATAGCTCGTCGTAAGAAATACATAGCGAAGCGCTCACCGAGGAATGTGACTTACACTCCTGGCAATTAAAATTGCTACACCACGTGCTACAGACGCAAAATTTAACCGTCAGGAAGAAGATGCTGTGATATGCAAATTATTAGCTTTTCAGAGCATTCGAGCAAGGTTGGCGCCGGTGGCGATACCTAAAATGTGCTGACATGAGGAAAGTTTCCAACCGATTTCTCATACACAAACAGCAGTTCACTGGCGTTGCCTGGTGAAACGTTGTTGTGGTGTCTCGTGTAAAGAGGAGAAATGCGTAGCATCACGTTTACAACTTCGATAAAGGTAGCTATCGCGATTGCGGTTTATCGTATCACGACATTGCTACTCGCGTTGATCACGATCCAATGACTGTTAGCAGAATATGGAATCGGTGGGTTCAGGAGGGCAATACGGAACGCCGTGCTGGATCCCAACGGCTTCGTATCACTAGCAGTCGATATAACAGGTATCTTATCCGCTTGGCTGTAACGGATCGTCCAGCCACGTCTCGATCCCTGAGTCAACAGATGGCGACGTTTGCAAGACAACAACCATCTGCGCACGAACAGTTCGAAGACGTTTGCAGCAGCATGGACTATCAGTTCGGAGACCATGCCTGCGGTTACCCTTGACGCTGCATCACAGACAGGATCGCCTACGATGGTGTACGCGACGACGAACCTGGCTGCACGAATAGCAAAACGTCATGTTTTCGTTTGAATTCAGGTTCTGTTTACAGCATCATGTGATGGTCGCATCCGTGTTCGGCGACATAGCGATGAACGCACATTGGAAGCGTGTATTCATCATCGCCATACTGGCGTATCACCCAGTGTGATAGTATGGGGTGCCATCGGTTACACGTCTCTGTTACATCTTGTTCGCATCGACGGCACTTTGAACAGTGGCCGTTACATTTCAGATGTGTTACGACCCGTGGCTCTACCCTTCATTCGATCCCTGCGAAACCCTACATTTCAACAGGATAATGCACGACCGCATGTTGCGGGTCCTGTACGGGCCTTTCTGAATACGGTAAATGTTCGACTGCTGCCTGGCCAGTACATTCTCCAGATCTCTCACCAATTGAAAATGTCTGGTCAATGGTGGCCGAGCAACTGGCTCGTCAAAATACGCCAGTCACTACTCTTGATGAACTGTGGTATCGTGTTGAAGCTGCATGGGCATCTGTACCTG
Organism: Locusta migratoria; assembly: GCA_026315105.1. Lineage (NCBI taxonomy): Eukaryota > Metazoa > Arthropoda > Insecta > Orthoptera > Acrididae > Locusta > Locusta migratoria. The sequence goes on along the minus strand of CM048755.1, from coordinate 72,075,164 downwards.
TACACGCCATCCAAGCGCTGTTTGACTCATTGCCCATGCGTATCAAGGGCGTTATTATGGGCAGAGGCGGTTGTTCTGGGTACTGATTTCTCAGGACCTATGCACTCGAATTGCTTGAAAATGTAATCACATGTCAGTTCTAGTATCATATATTTGTCCAATGAATACCCGTTTATCATCTGCATTTCTTTTTGGTGTAGCAATTTTAATGGCCAGTAGTGTAAATAGAAGTCGCAAGGTAGATGTGGTGACAAGATGTGAAATAAGAGGGAGAGATGTTTTAAAAGGAAAGTTTCGTCATCCGAACAAAGAAGGCAGACTACAAACTGCACACAACAAGATTACGTCTAACAGGAAGAATGTGCTGTATCAAAACCAGAAACCACCACGTGTCAAAGTCCTTGGTATCTCTGTGGGCGCAATTGACGCCAAATAGTTTGCTTAGTGGCAGCCAATTCTGGTCTGATCGTGGGTGCAGTATCCATGGTACGGAGCCTGCATTCTATGACACCCCAGATGTGTTTGATGTGGTTCAAATGTCATTTCTCAGGATGGCATCTCAGTCTCCAAACCTCCCCTGTAGATTCGTGCACCTTTCCTGGTCGGTGTACGAGTGATATGGGCGGTGCGGTACCATTTTGAAACCGTCTCGTTGTTGTAAGGACAAAAATACATGGAGATGGTCGCTGAGAAGCTCAAGATACCGCAGAGCATTCGAAGTTCTTTCCAGAACAGCGGGGGGCCGTTTCACACCAGGAAAATGCATCCCAGGCCATAATAGAAACACCATCGGCTTGGAGCAAACCTTCTTTGCAGGCGAGATCAGTCGACGATTCGTGTCGTCTTCGCAAAACACGGTGGCTCCCATGAGCGTGGTGAAGTAGAAATCGAGTTTCGTCCGGCCACATCACGTTTCGCCATTGTTCCAGTGTACAGCTCTGGTGATAGGCGACAACTGGTCACCGTTTTGTGTGGTTACGTTTTTGTCAACAGTTGCACCCGTGCGGTGCCGGCTCCCTTGCCCAAAGGAACCAATTTTCCTTTTGATTGTCCACTGGCAGACGTGGAGACGTCTAGCAGGTCCTTAGCTCAATAATGCCTTTACTGGCAGCACTTGTTGCATTTCTGTCACTGACGATAATTCTCTGATGTCGCCGCTTACGGCCATTTCAGGTAGCTGGACGGCCGGTACTTCGTATGCAGTTGAAGTTGACTGCGATTCCTTCATTCAGCTATTCACGATACACGATACCGCGTTTATAACATCTTCAGTTCAAGATGACGTTGCACATTAAAGAAATCACTGGCACATCCGCGTCTTATAAAACTTCCTATACAACTGCAATTCACATAGGAGTAGTGTGGTGTACGCAGAAAACACATCTGTGTTATCTTCGCAACACTATCTCGTGACGTTTGCTAAGCCAGAGTATTTCCATATCGAGAAAATATGTAATGTTTACTTGAATGCGTACGTTCAAAAATAATGTAAGCACCTCCACCTCAGTTACAAGTTTGATACAATTTAGCGTGCACGCTGTCCCCCACCCCTCTGTCACTCTAACTAACTCTCTCTCTCTCTCTCTCTCTCTCTCTCTCTCTCTCTCTCTCTCTCTCTCTCTTACACACACACACACACACACACACACACACACACACACACACACACACCTGCGTGCGCGCTTACCAGTTTATTTAGCAGGCAGAAACAACAAAACAAATTTTAAATCCATTCGGTGCCAAGAGATATCCTCAGTTGTTATCTGATATTTTTGAACATTTCATTAGCTGGAATTCACAATCGCTATCGAAATAATCACAACAGTAATTCTCTTATTCACTAGAGTTTCATTCCTCTCGACGCATTACACAAAACTAACGCACATATCCATACTATTCAACGTCAGATACTATTATGCACTGTATCAGATATCCTTCGACATTTTTTCCTACCGGGATACAGTGTGTTAATTACTAGGAGTTTCTGCAGGTAATGACATCATTTGACCTGTAACACAGGACAGAAACGATTTCATCGCCCTTCCTTTCTCTTTTATGTTTCTTGATAATTGAGACAAGAATTTGTACGCCGTTTCGCAGCGTCTTTGCCGTTTGTTATCTGTTCTTTAAATAAATTACCGTGGCTACTTTATACCTTCACAATGAAGATTTTGATGACTGTTGTAATGTAGAAGAGATTCTGTAAACGTTTCTATTGTATACTAACTTCTCCAGTATATAGTTGGAGTAGATCGAAGATTCTACGTCCCATTTGTTTCCTGTATGTTCAAAGTAGCTTTTGACATTGAGGCTCAGTGCTTTCTATCTAACTACGAATTTAAATTCATATAACGCAGCCCACCTCAGGGAGTGGGAAAGACAACATTTTTGTGTACCACTGTTACTTCCTGATTTTCCTGTTCCTGTCCCGTACGGTTCGTGGCAAGGCGACTGCCGGTTAGCCCCCGTGAGGCCTCTCTAATTTTATCCTCGAGGTCTTTTCGCGAGATATACGTTGGAGGAAGTAATACAATGCATGAAAGTTCTAGAACCGCAGCGTGATGCAGGATGCGTCTCCTGCAACGTCTACGATTAGAGTTGGTCGCTCATCGGCAGGATGCTTTCGTACTGGGTGTATTAATCCGTAATGGAGATTGCCGCTCATCTTTTTATCTTCTCTATCTCCTCTATCAATCCTGTCGAACAATATGTTCCGAGAGCTACTGTCTTTGTTAATGGACTATACTTCCTCATTCTTCTAATGAATTTCAGTCTTGCATCAGATTTAACTAATTTTGTGTGGTTGTTCCACTTCCGTTCACTCCGTATGCTTATTTCTCGATATTTTATAAAGTAACTGTTTCCAGTGATTGGAATGCAATTGCGTAATCATATAATAATGGACATTTCTCTCTATGAATTCAAATGTTCAAATGTTTGTATAGTCTATGGGACTTAACTACGGGGTCACCAGTCCCTAAACTTTCAAACTACTTATCAACTACTTACGAACTAGGACGGCACAAATATCCATGCCCGAGGAGGGATTCGAACCCCCGACCGTAGTGGCCGTGCAGACCGTGACTGAAGTGCCTCAGTCGCCGCGGCCACCGCGGCCGGCCTCTATGAATTCGCAACACTCTACATTTGTTCATATTGATCATCAGCTGTCTCTCCACATATTCTCTTTCTTATTCATAGCAGAATTGTGACGTTCCTCATCCTGAAGGTTATCATCATAATGGTCCTCATCCTGTTCAATATCAGTGACTTCTTTCGAGTAATTTTCTTGTATCGTTTTTCTTGTATAGTTTTAATGGATATTGTCACTAAGCCTTGTTATCTTCACATGCTATTTCACGCTCTTGGTGTATTATGATGAGTACCGTGTGTGATAACAATTAATCTGATGGCAACCATCGTTGGTTTGCTTACTTGTGTTGTCAGCATCCATCGCTTGCGATGATTCCTGTAGCACTTACATACTCATTTAACTCACTTTCAGGCAAAGATGCATTCAGAGCCTTGGCAGCTCACACAAATACAACAGTTGCAAATTTCATTACTCCATTACAGGTGGTCCACTGGTGTGATGTTGCCTCCGGTGTTCTGCGGAATTGCATACGGAGCATGTGCGAGGTTGGTTTTTCATTCACAAGATACTTCTTTGACCACAGCCAGGGACGCAAGAGAGTATGTGTTTTGTAAGTTTGCCTTTGCTATTCCATTGCCATTTAGCTTGCCACGCCAAAAGGCTTCCGATTACAGTAATTCTCTGTTATCAACTGTTCGACACAAACTAAGCATTTCTTTGATATTTTCCAGCAGTACTTCTAACGGTACATTACAGACCTGTGTAAGCTACACTGGGGTGTCAAAAATAATGGGATTCTTCCTAATATCATATTGGGCATCTACTTGGTCGACTAAGTGCGGTAAATCGGTGTACATGCACTCAACAGGTCGTCAGTTGCCTGTGAAATACTGGGTCACGCTGTCTCTACAATTGCGAAGTATTTTCGGTGCAGCATTTTGTGCACGTAATGACCTCTGGATTTTCTACAGATAATTTTCTGAAAAGAGCAACCACCGCTTAAATAAATTTTGATAGAATTCAATGCACAAACATCGCAAAAACTAAAATCGCATAGCTGTTAAGACGTGTTTATTTAGAGACAACCAGTTTCACATCGATATAGATGCATCCTCAGGTAATATTTGTGAATAGGAAATACATCTGAACTAATGACTGGAGTATCTAAAAGGACTAATAACTCTACGAATTTTTAAAATATTGCAAAATTAAAAAAAAAAATTATCAAACGGAGTGCCGAATGTACTTACTAGAAAAATGATTACATGTTATTAAAAAAAACAGCCTCCAGCTTTCAGGAGGCCTTGCTAAAATACTCTGACAATAGGGTGTGGTCGTCATTTGATACATAACATCCCCGATTTATCCATTCCGAAGAAACCAGCAATGTGAGTCAGGAACAGACGGCATCTCCAGAACCAGGAAGCGCTGAGGCCGCGGTACGTAACAACAAGTACATACTCAATCAGACTCACGTTGATTTCCATTCGATGATCGATTCAGTTGGACCAGAGGATTCAGTCTATGGCATGGAACCAACTTGCACAGTGACTCGCTGACACGTGGCTCCATCCGGAATACTTTTAGCTTAGCTTCTTCTCTCACCGAATTAAATCGGGACTGAACTGACCAAGAGAAGGCCTTCCAATCTTTTAAGGTCCAACCGACACATCTACGAGCGCAAGCCGTGTTACAGGTGATACCGTGCTGTTAGCGAAGGCGGCCGAGTCGATCGTGAGCTGCCGTGGCACAATCATACTGAACTGCGCCGCACTATCGCAACATATATGTTGGTCGTACATCTCGCATTGATCACTGCGGTTATTTCCAGCAGTGCTGCTTGTCTGTCAGCACTGACTCGTCTGCACTAACAACGCCGCTCTGGGTCATGATGTACAAGTCGACACCTTATCAGAGGTATTGGCCGACATATGGTATTCTCGGCACAATCTTGACCTTATAGATCTCGGAATATAGAATTCCTTGACGATTTCCACAACGGAATGTGCCATGATTATAGTTCTAACTACCAATCCATGTTCCAAGTCTTAATTCCCGTTAACCGTCGCTTGCGTCTTTGCATATCCCTTCAGCACAACCGCCATTCCGCAGCAAGCTCTCCTCTGTAAATGTTGGCTGGATGCAGTGACAATTGACACGGCCGCCAGCATGGAATAGCTATCCCAGAAATTGTTTTCATTTTTATGAGCATATCAACCAAGAATCACACACGTTTTCCAGATTAATTTGTGGATTAGCACTTTTAGAAGAAAGAATACTGTAGATAGATGTCTTTACTCACAAGGAAAGTACTTGGGCTCGAAACAAACACATATACACCAAAATCGTATGAGAGATAATGTAAAGATCCCTTATTGCACTAGTGATACTCCCGCATCTGCAAAACTCTGCAGTCGTTTGTTAGAGGCCTCTGCGTGTGCCATGCCGCATTGCACTTTGACCTGTCGGTTCGCCAGTAGTTACGGTGCAGTGTGCCTCCGAAGTTGCGTTTTGTGATGTTATTTGTGTGGTGAAGCGTCAGATGGGGCGGCGATTGCTAATCAATCCTGCTAATGTATAGCGATTAGGTGAGATGAAGTTACGAAGAACCCTTCTTCGTGAAGATTGTATTAGTGTAGAAGATGAATCATTTGCATGGTTTCTCGTATCTGTTATGGCACAGAAATATGAGCATAAGTTAGATACTGTTGTTACAAACTCATAATAATGATAATAGGGATGATAATGACGAACAGCCCCCACCACAATCGCCTGGAGCGTCGCCTCCCCCCTCATCCCCTCTGGTATCACCTCCCTCCATACCCTCACCACCCCAGCACCTGCTGCCCCTGTCCCTGCTTTTGTTACTCCTGTCACCTTTGCCCTCGAAACTTTTCTTCCCCTTCTCACCTCCCAGGGTAGGGCTGCTGCGGACGGCGCCCAGCGAGCCACAGTCGACTCTCCACTCTCCTCCCCTCCGGAGGATATTGTGGCTGCAGGACCACTGTGTCATCTCCCTGTCAACCCAATTCCCACTTCCAACTTCCAGCCACAGAAAGTGAAAAGTCCAAACATGCTGCCTCTGATTTCGCCTCCTCCTCCTCCTCCTCCTCCACAAAGAAAGTCCCACACCCCCTCGATACTCGCCCACCTGTCCCCATGCAAGCTGCTGCTCTTCCCCCAGCTCAGCCTGTGCCACCACAGACCCTTCCCACACCCCTTTCTCCACTCTCCACTCCTTTGTCCTCTCCAACCACAATCCCAAATTTCTCGACCCCTGCACCTTCACCCTACTCTTTCTGCCAATACGCCCCCTCTGCACCCATCTCCCAAATCATCCCCCAGAGGGATTTGGTCATTCTGAAATCTACAGACCCTGACCTCCACTCCCACCTCCTCCACAAGATCCCCCATATTCAGTTTGGTCCCTGTGCCTCCCTCGCCCTCTTCCTCCGTCCACCTCCCGCTGCCAAATGCCGCCCCCCCCACCGCCCCCCCCACCCCCAATGCCGTGATCACGAAACTAAACCTGGAGATCACGGAGGCTGAGGTGCTGGAGGAATAGCGGTGGGATCCCCGCCTCAACATCCGCTCCACCCATCGTATTAACAATGCAACAGGCCCTACCTATCTTATGCGCGTCTTCACAGAAGACGCACCATACGTCGACCACCTCCTCTGCAATGGGGCTCTCATCTATAACCGCCTGCACTCCATTGAACCCTCTCACTCTCCTCCCCAATCTTACCATTGTTCTAATTGTCTCACAATTACCATCTTTCCCGAAAACTGCCGCCTCCCTCCTGTCTGTCCCATTGCCAAGGTCCCCATTTCCAGACCTCCTGTCACATCCTCGCCCCCCATCCTGCAAAACCTGTGGCGAGGCTCACCCTACCTACTCTACAAGTATAAGTCCTGTCCCCCTCCTGTGAAACCAGAACTGACCGTCCCTGTCTGCCCTACCGATCGTGATACCCCAGCCAACAACTGACTCTGCCCCCCCCCTCCCCACTGCGGAGGGCATCATCAGGTTCCTCACCATTGTCCTTCAAAATATCCACTATTTTCAACGACGGATGATATTCGACCTAATACCACATTAATTAATTTTGAATCAATTCAGGGAACCTGTTTTTACGATGTTGATTAAATATGCATGGCTCGCATCAAAGTAAACGGTTGAAAGAGAACTGTTTCTTAATGTAAATGAACTTTTTGAGATATCGCTCTTAAAAACTCCATGCGCCTGCAAGTCAGTTTGTTTTATGAAATGTGCTTTGTGCTGCAAACAATTTTTTTCGGTTGATTTTAAGACAACTATCATTCGTATTTCTGTTGCAGCATAGCAAACGATGCAGGCGATAACGAGAAAGATTTTGTAATAATGACTTGAAGATTAAATTACTAAAGCAAAATTGAATATTTCTTACTAACTTCACACAATGTACACTGTTATTGAATCCATCATTACTGGTGAAACCGGGACTGCGGCTGGTCAAGATTACGTAGGAAGTAGGATACCAACAGACGTATGTTTAACAGAAACGTTTATTACTTAACTACCAGTTTCAGTATTCTATTACTTCATCTTCAGGGCCCTATATCGGAGTATTGTATCCGTTAAATATGGATCGAAAATGGTTTCGTGGATTTCTAGCTCTCAATAAGAACCAACAACAACAACTATGACAACAAGGACTCCTTGTTGTCACAGTTGTTGGTACTTATTGAGAGCTAGAAATCCACGAAACCATTTTCGATCCACATTTAATGGATACAATACTCCGATATAGAAGCCTGAAGATGGAATAATGGAATACTGAAACTGGTAGTTAAGGAATAAATGTTTCTGTTAAACATACGAGGGTTGGTATCCTACTTCCTACGTAATGTACACTGTTTGTTGATTTTCTGTAAAATCAATGGAAAAAAAAAATGTTTCAAATGTTTGTATAGCATATGGGACTTAACTACGGCGTCATCAGTCCCTAAACTTACAAACTACTTATGAACTAACTAAGACTAAGGACGACAGAAATATCCATGCCCGGGGGGGGGGGATTCTAACCCCTGACCGTAGTGACCGTGCAGACCGTGACTGGAGCGCCTCAATCCCTTCGGCCACCGCGGCCGGCAAAATCAAATGGAAAAATGTCGGACTACTCTGATTAAAAAATAAAATAAACAAAACCGCGGAGAAGTCCCGAACACGGTACCGCCAACGTAGTATCTGCGCCACGCTCACTTGTTTGGAACCTGGCTAACGTTACGCTAATTACATCGCGCAGTGAACTTCAATTTCAATTTTCTCGAAAACTAAGGCCCGTCGCTAAAAAGGCGGATAGCCTCATACTCAGGGTTGTCCCTCTACAACATATCCGAGACCCATCAAAATCCGTTATTTACACTTGTGATGGTCTCCTTGTGAGTGTCGTTTCCAGAATGAATTGTCTTTGTGCAGCGTTGTGTGTGGTCTGCCGCATTAAAGTTATGAGCCAAGCCCAGACACCCACCTGTAGCCTCGGTCATTCACGGGTAACTTTTATATCGACTGAACCATCCAAACCCTCTCAACACCCTCTGAAGAAAGACTGAGTTTTGAGAGTAGATCGGTAATCGTTCTGCTGAATCAGCAGAGGCTTATCCGCGAAAGGCAAACGTCCCAGGTATAGATCGTCATCCCGCATACTTTTAATCTGCCAGGGAAGTTTAAAACTAGCGCACACGCAGCTACAGAGTGAAAACTCGTTCTGGAAGATACAACAAGTAAGCACTTGGTGTATCTCTAAGAATGGTCAGGTTGTAGGGACGAAGAAAGTAGCTGATGGGGGACATTTGGTGTCGTACAGACGACTGGGGAGGAAATGAACCCGTGTGGTCTAAGGCACAATGTCACCGATTGCACGGTCGCTCCCGTCGGTGCTTCGAGTCCTTCGTTGGCCATGGGTGGATGTGTTGTGTTGGCATAAGTTAATTTAAGTTAAAGTAGTTTGTATGTCTAGGGAACGAGTCTTTAGGTTTACAAACATATTATCATTTAAAGAAAAGAAACACAGCTTAAAATCTGTTGGAAGTTTTATAACTTAGAAAAATGACAATGGTGGGTTGGAGAGAGCGAGGAAAAGATTGGAAACCGATTGTTGTTGGAAGAGTAGGTAAAAATGGAATGCGATGAGATATAGGTAAACATTGAAGACGAAACATGGATTTGAAGTATTTAGAGTGCAGTGGAGCAAAGACTCGAGTGGTTCCAGGTTTACAGATTGTAGCAGCGTACTCCGAATTAATAAAAATAGAGAATTGTGAAGAGTAGCCTTAGGAATACAAATGTTCCCTCGATTAGTAATAGCCAAGAGGTATGCAATCAGTTTCATAAAATACCAGATGACTATGGCTCGTGATGTTTACTGAAAGATAAAGCAGAGATTAGTCACATAATATTGGATACAGGGCCGCTGCTGTAAGACTTTTTAACCTAATGATCCTCTAGTGGTATTGGGTGGGGCTATGATTGGTTTGAATCGGGACCAGCAGTGACCTGGCGAAAGCAGCTCCTGACACATGTATTTTTGGAAATGGCTGCACTGTCACCTAGAATATCCTGCAATACATGTAATAGGAAATATTCGGAGAAATACAGCTCAGACCTTTGCTGTAATCCGGTCTCATTCTTTGAAAAAGTGCATACGCAGATTGCAGTATCGTACAGAACTCTTCAGACTGAAATTTATTGGAAACGTAAATCAGCGAAAGACGAGCGGAGAGACAGCAGGGCGGGTATAGATACGTGACGTGCACTAAGTAATGAGACGTAAGAGCAGAATTGCCCGCAGGAGACACACAATATTGTGTCGCCGAGACTGAACCGTAAAAATCCCGATAAATTGCAAACACGTCTGAAGATGCAATATAAGCCAACGACATAACCTTCCATTACTATGACATCACAGAAATGTAAGCCTGAATGTAATCTGTATCCGAGTATGATTTTTTCTCGTTATTTCTGTTTGTGAATCTCGCAAATGGCGTAGAGCTGCTCGAACTGTAATTTTGTCGCTGTATTTTCTCGAATATGCTTTCCTTATTTCGCTGTTATGTCAACCTCCCGATTCACCTGATTTACTTTTGTTGAGGACCAATCTATTTTTCCTATAGACATTAATTCAGTTGCTATTACAAAGCTTCTAGGGAGAACAGAGAGAAAAATATATCTCAGAATATCTGTGACTGAAGAGTACACATAAAAACTTACGAATACGTACAAAGTTATTATAAATTAACAGGAAAAGTAAGTACTTTCGGAACTACGAATAATTTGCAGGAATCCTTAAAATCGATAGATTAAATGAACTTTCAGTCTGGAGCATAGTTCCCCTGATAAATTTCTCTATGACCCCCCTATTCAATGCTAACATTGATGCCTCGTCTGATGTTCAGCCTTTTACTTAACATCAGAGTAGGCCATCAGTGTTAGCATTGAATAGGGGGTTCGTGGAGGAATTTTATTAGGGGGACTATGCTCCAGACTGAACGCTAAAAGGCATAATCAGTCTCTAATGATGATTGATTGTGATGCAAATAGCGTCTTAAACAGGGAGTTTGAGATATTATCCCAGTTCTCCATAGAAGTGAAAACGTAAATAATTAACGATTGTTAACGCAAAAACCTACAAATAATAAACGAAGTGACGGTTTGTATAAGTAAGGTACCGACTTTTGCAGCTGTAAATTAGTCTACTTCAGACCAGATACGTTTCGCTTTATTTTAAGGCATCTTCAGTCGTCACTTCTTTTTTTTTATATGTTGCCCTCTTCATGTGTTTCTTGTAGCACATTGCAACTTGCTGTCACTACTACAATTATACTGTTTAGAAATTCCACTTTTTCAAAAGTTGACGAAAGCTTCTTTAAAAAGTGGAATTGTAAATAGTATAATCGTAAATACTGACAGCAAGTGGCAATGTGCTACATGAAACACATAAAGAGGGCAACATAAAAAATAGTCGAGTACTGAAGATGCTTTAAGATAAAGCGAAATGCGTCTGGTCTCAAGTAGACTAATTTACAGTTGCAAAAATCGGTAACCTAAACTATACAAACTGTATAACTGCAACAGTGGAGAAGGAGGTCAAAACAACAAAGAATACTTATTTAAAGTGACACAAACTGTCAAAGAATGAATCCTACCTCAAAAAAAAAAAAAAAAAAAAAAAAAAATGCAAGTGACAGCATCAGTAAAGTTAAACACAAGTAAATACACTTCGCAAACCCTGTGTATCAAACAATAACATGGCAAATAAAATTACAAATGATTGTTTCAACAATTTACGTAGATGCAATATTTGATGGAAATAACAAAGCTGAAAGATAAAATTGTCGAAAATTGTATACAATGGCTGGATAAAAGGAAGAGAGAACCGTTTTTTTTACTCTGACGTGACTAATTGATGTCGATACTTATAGTTACACGCCTTTAGCCGCAATGGAGTGGCCGAGTGCTCTAAGGCGCCTTGCTGCGGAGCGAACGGGTACTCGCTGTCGGGGGTTGAGTTTTCCCTCGGATATGTGTGTGTGTGTGTGTGTGTGTGTGTGTGTGTGTGTGTGTGTGTGTTGTCCTTAGTGTAAGTTGAGTTAGTTTAAGTAGTGACTAATAACCCTAGAAGGTGGTGTTGCCAATTCCTTGATCACCAGTCTTTGCAACTGAAAGCCGGGATTTTAATCCCTTTAATAAAAGGACACGGATACTAGGCACAGGAGGGTATCACTGATGGACATTTTCATCAAAATACCAAGACAATGTAATTTGTTAGTAAGGGCAAAATTTAACATCACGCTTAACATCAGATAACAGCTGGCATGAATAGATAAACATACAGATCCTCAGCACAATACAATAAGGAGATATTCTAAATTTAAAGGACGAAGGGAGCAATCATTTGCCTTTACAAAATAACAGGTGACATTTAAAGAAAACAATATTACAACAAGGATAACATTTTTAAAAGAAAGATAGAGCAAGGAATAGCAAAGGCAGTAACTCTAGGTATAATTAACAGTGGCGCTGCAGGCTTTGCTTAGGCAAGTATATAAACACCAGCAGTGTAGCTGAACCGTGCTTCTAACACTGGCCTGAGCACACTGTGCAATTTAGAATGAAACCTCGCCACATAACATAAATGACCATTTGCAATAAATAAGACTCCAACTACAGTGCACTGGCCCGAAAGATTTCACAGTAACCCTAGATAAACTAATGGGCCATTTTTTTAAACACATATGGCGCAGCTCAAATTTGGAAATTTTCACAATAAAAATACCTTTAAAAAACTTTGGCCAAAACTAGACAATTAAAAGGCAGTAACACTAGATATATTAAGGTACCCCTTTGGGTTAATATACAATGATACCAAAGCCATCAACAGAGTAATTGAACAACGCCCTTTAAATACTGGCCAGAACACGTTCCGCAACAGAGAGAAGGCTCAGACCTTTACATAAATGGTCGTTTCAGTTCGACAAGTTACACTAAACATCAGCTGCCGCTCAAAAGAAGGAAAGGCAATAACTCTATATATATTATTTACAATGCCCTTTTCGGATGCTATTTAGGCAATTTCCTTTCGTAGACATATGGCTGAAATCAAGTTTGAAACTTCACAATAAAGATACCATTTTACACAATACATTGGCCAAACGAGATGGTGAAAACAATAGACAATATACTAGCATCAACGTTAACAGTGTAATTGAACCGTGCCCTTTAAATAGTGGCCAGAGCACATTGCGCGCATCAGATAAAGCTTCTGCTACGAGTTTGCTAAACACTGATACAACGACAATCTATAAATCAATAATTATAACACATGAGCACCTTTATAGGGAGAGGACCGCTCGGCTGACATAGGGGAGGAGGCGAAAAACAGTTAATACCAAACTTCCTAAAAGCCCGCGGGCTAGCGTCACTGCCACATGTATGGATAGTCACCAGACTACTCAGAAAAAACACGAACAGAAGGCTGCAAACTCGCCGACGGCAGCAACGACGATGAGAGGGAAAAGGGTCAAAACCTTAGTTCCGACTACGCCTGGGGGTGGCAACCAAGCCGCAGAAGGGCAAAACGCCAAATAAATTCCGCTCGTTTCCCTCAATATACCAATTCAAGATCGTCCTCGCATGGGAGGCGAGACATTTCAAAACACGTCACTAACGCAACAGCGAAGTCAAACTTCATCCAAAGCAGGAAACAGCCGGCGACGCCAGACACAAAACCAGGTCGGCGTCTACGCCCGAGCGGAGAACGTGCACATAACCGGCTCAAGCGTCCGCATCGGCTGTCACAGACCCACTCACTTGATCCGTCGCGGCCGACGGAAACACCAACGGAAGTAGCGCCACCACAGTTACGAGGAGAAACAAACACCAATCGGGGCGCTGATTTCGAACAGAACGAGTCCATGGCTCATCACCAATGTCCTGGATTAAGTTCCAAACCTCGCCGCAGTGTCTCATGGAGTGAGGGCATGGCTCACTGTTGATAGTGATCCGTCCGTCGGATGGGGACGTTCAGCTAGGCGGCCCTCTTGGTGCTTTTCGAGAGGAGTAGGCTATGTTCAAATGTTTGTATAGTCTATGGGACTTAACTACGGGGTCATCAGTCCCTAAACTTACAAACTACTTATGAACTAACTAAGACTAAGGACGGCACAAATATCCATGCCCGAGGGGGGATTCGAACACCCGACCGTAGTGGCCGTGCAGACCGTGACTGAAGCGCCTCAGTCCCCTCGGTCACCGCGGCCGCCAGTAGGCTATGTGCCGGCACCGGGTTTCACCCTCTCCATTTTCCCATATCTCCAACACTAACACGCCACTACACTACACACACTCACCTATTACAGTCACCTACACTTAACATAGACTCTTCAGCACACAGTTCTCACACTTGGCAAAGAAAAGGTGCCTGCGGGCGAAAACCTTTCCATTTAGGTGGCGGAATCTGCCGTTCGGGGTCTCCCAGTCATTCGTGCCATACGACTTTACTCTTTACCCCAGAAGTTAAGTCCATTAGATTTACAAACATTTGATTTGAACATGCCTTCAGTTTAAACATCCCTGTTATATGGATAGATGGATATGATGTTATGGGCGCACGACAACTAGGTCTTTAGCGCCCGTGCAAGATAATTAGGAGATACGTGTGACCTGATTAAAATGAAATGAACACCAGTAGGGAACAGAAGAGAAAGTAGCCAAACTAGCCAAACGATAAGGGGAACGAAGCAAAGACCCAACCAAACATGGCAAGGTAGTAACAGATGGTGAGCGTCTAAGGTTTACAGACGTACTCAAAATTCCATGCCAGAGGAGTGGTGGGCTATCCATTCGTTAACGTCCTAAAACCTCCAGCCTAAAAGCTTAGGCCAGAGTCCGGAAAGTTCACAGAAATTGAAAACTTTCGTCACACTCGCCTCGTCATCAGCTAAAACAGAGGGCAGGGGACCACAAAGAGCCACCGCTGCCCTAGCAGCACGGTAGGAAATACATTCCAGTAAAATGTGGCGTACAGTGATTTGCACACCACAAGCATCGCAAATCGGAGGGTCCTCTCGACGGAGTAAATAGCCATGTGTCAAAGGACAATGCCCGATTCGGAGACGTGTCAAGGCCACTTCATGCTGCCTCAATGAATGACAGGATGTTCGCCACGGTCGGACAGTTGGCTTAATCAACCGCAGTTTATTGTTCGTCACTGTCTGCCACGTCTCCTCCCACAAACGAAGGGACTTCCGGCGCACCGCAGAGAGGATGTCCGGCAGGGAAACGGCACAATGTGTAATACCAGAACCGTCGCAAGCCTCCTTGGTAGCCCGATCAGCCATTTCGTTACCACTAATGCCGACATGTCCTGGTACCCAACAGAATGTCACTTGCTTCCCCCGCTGCTGGAGAGTGTACATTCTGTCATGAATGAGCTTCACTATCTTTTCAGCTGGATACAAATTGCGTATGGATTGCAGCGCACTGAGAGAATCGGAGCACAGGAGAAACTTCGTTCCACGAACTCGCTGCATTTGCTCCAATGCCCGCAGGATTGCATGGAGTTCTGCTGAGAAAACGGAGTATGCAGGAGGGGGGCGAATCCTGATGGTGGTGTTGGGGAACACTATGGAACAGCCTATCGCGTCCCCCTGTTTGGACCCATCCGTGTACACCACGGTAAAATCACGATGCTGATCTAAAATCTGAGAGAACAGAGATTGAAATATAAAATCGGAAGTAGAATGCTTCTGAAAATGTGTCAACTCTAAAAGTAACCCAGGCCGCTGGAGGAGCCACGGTGGACGTTTACTCCAACCTCGCTGGAAAACATTAAAAACCGACGACCTTTTGCCAAATGTCCTGAAGGCGCCGGGAACCATCTGGCGACTATTTCTGTTGACGTCCGTTACTGACCGTTCTGTGGTATGGATAATGTAATCTCTGGGGGTTGTGCCCTCACCGAGGTTCTTCCACTTTGTTAGAAGAGATCGTAGGTATTCAGATCGATGAAGAAAGGCGGCTGCGGCGCAAGAGGCCTCGACATGAGCATTGTGCACTGTCATGCCCGCTACCGCACATTCGACGGCCGCGGTGGCCGAGGGGACTGAGGCGCTCCAGTCACGGTCTGCACGGCCACTACGGTCGGGGGTTCGAATCCCCCCTCGGGCATGGATATTTGTGCCGTCCTTAGTATAAGGTAGTAGAAAAGTAGTTTGTAAGTTTAGGGGCTGATGATCCCGTAGTTAAGTCCCATAAGCGTAACAAACATTTGAACATTTGAACTACCGCACATTCCGGCAAGCCCTCCTGCGTCCTGTGCTCAGGCGAGAGGAACGCCATTCCGTGGAACAGCACCCCTTCATTCTGCATGACAACGCACGATGCCACACCTTTGCTGTTGTCCACGACCTGTGGCATCGCTGGCGATGGGAGATGCTTACCCGATACTCCTATAGTACATATGACAAAAGGTCATAAATAACGGGGGCGATTATATAGAATGTGCGTAACTGGAAGTACCTCTGTCGATAAATTCATTACGGGGAAAATATTAGTTACCATAACGTTATATCCATCGCTTGTGTTTTTAAGTTTTCAATAAACGGGAAAACCACCAAGTGTCATAATATATGGAAATAGAAAAACTGCACAGGGTGAAAGAAGAATATCAACTAAAAAGAACACATCATGAGTAATTGCATTACGACCCCACAATTTGTTAGCAACGCTGAGGGAGCTTATTTAGACGGTTATTCTTCTCCCACAGGAAGTAGGTTAGTGGTATCAAAAATACGGGGTGATATATGTTGTTGCGGAGTGCGTATTGCTGTAGTTGTCTGCTTGCTCTGAAAGGTTATTGCTTTGTGTTTCATTTATGTTACTGATGGACCATCTGCATTATTAACAATGTGCTTAATGGTCCGAATAATTAATTTGCCTTTATGCAGAAGTCGCCTGTAGGTTTGGCTTTAAGTATTTTTTATGGAATCATTTCCGACATCTAGTCCTGTACCGCCCCCAGCCCCTTTATTTAGCGGGGCCAGATTATTTTTCTGATACTTTCTTAAATATTGCAGCAAATATAAATATGAAGAACTTTAAAGACAGTTTTCTGTTTTTCAACAAACGCCGTTGATTAACAACTAACAGTTGAGAATATTGTTTTAATATCGGATTACTATAAGAATATTATAATAATAATAATGGCGATAGGTTTTTTCGTTGGTACAATAATCAGACATTTATCTCTAAGAGAAAAGAGATTCGTTGGTAACAGAACTTTAATGTACATTCGTATTCCATTTTGAACTGATTGCACTAACTTCATATGTACTGTACAGTAAAAAATAAGATTTTAAGAATATTTCGACAGAGAAGAAGTTTTCTAAAGTACAGTATTGTCATGTACAGTCGGTGACAGAATTCGCGAGACCCCTCGCATAATCGCTATGCACAACCGCAAAGTTTGGCTGCTTGGTGGGGACACGATCGTACATACCGTCGATTACACGGGTACCTGAGACGAAATCTGAGAGGAAAACAGTTATCTTTCAGTATCGCAGACGGTGGTAACACGCGTGCTTTCTATGCGAGGTGAAAGCGACTTCGCAAACAGATCTTACAAGCTGCTTTGCGTTTTAGCCATTGTGTTTTAAGCTATTTGCGACCGACATATTCCTTTCCACATCGGTTTTCTTATAGTTTCAGTGAACGATGACAGCAATTAGAATTGAGATGCTGCAGTCCGTGTATACTGTCTGACGTTACTGACACATTCAAATGGAAAATGTGCATGCGTAACATAGAAGTAATGGAATTACAAGACAGGAAGCAAATTATCGACATTAGCCACTACTTAAAGTAACCTTCATCACACAAGTACGAGTAGACAAATATCTAATGGTATTTCAGCGGCACACTTGCTGGAATCACGCTACAACACTTATTCGTTGAACGAGGAGACAAAAAAGATCCTGTTCTAAACAGTTTGTTACGAAGCTAGGAGTTACAGTGCACCATGATGTTCGGAGCTATTACGTGACGGTTTCAATCCCTGCCTCAGTTGCGCTATATAGACAACAACCGTTTGGCGCGGCAGATCACTGATGGTATTTTCGAGAGTTAAGATATCGTTCTATACGTCATTTCCACTGGTTCTCTTTTGGTTCATGCTACAACTAAGATATCAGCAATGACCACGCTGTCGACGGGACATTAAACTCTAAGCTTTCTTCCTTCCTTTTAATATATCAACATAAGTTTAACAATCATAAGCCACCTGTGTTACCACAAATTACAGTTCCCCTCAGTTTTTAGGTACTGCTGTAATAAGTAAACATAGTAGATCGACCTTGGAACAAAAGTTCTAACGATACCCAAAGAAAAAGAAACACTAGAGTTGCAGGATGTAGTGGTCATGAATTTTATAAATTGCACATGTAATACAGAAACGAATGTTACAATTGCTCCAGAAGAAGCAAGCGTCATCAAAACTACCAATGTGGACAAGTGATTGTGAACTGTATCTGCATCTAACTGATCCATAGTCCATGTCTTATTAAAATACCTAATGGTAAGCAGTCGACCACATATTGCGCTGTTATAATATTAGGTACGATTAAGTCAAATGAATGTGCAGAGAACAAAACTATGCTAAAGATAGCCGCGGCGAAGTAGCCAAGCGCATTGACGCGCTATGCTCTGATACACGAGGCCGTCCCTCCTCGGGGGGTTCGAATCCCCCCTAAGGGTTAGATGTTTGTGTATAACATAGTTCATAAGTAGTTTGAAAGTTTAGGGACTGATGACCCCACAGTTAAGTCCCTTAAGCTTAACAAACATATGAACATTTTTAAGTTAAAGATAAGCTTATCTCACCTGATGGTCAACTATTAATCAGCAAATGACAGTTCGATTACTGCGTTTTTCACATTTTACTTCTATTTTGAAATATGGCTCATTACGTTTCTCAAGTAACAAAAAAGTTCAAATGTGTGCGAGCTTTTATGCGACCAAACTGCGTGGTTATCAGTCGGTAGACTTACTCACTAATTACTTGACTAAATTAATCTAATTACTCTAAGGACAACGCAAAAGCCTATGCCCGAGGGAGGATTCGAGCCCCCGACTATAGCGGCCGTGCAGAGCGTGACTGGCGCGCCGCAGAGCTCTAGGTCACTGTGGCCGGCTCTCACATAACAAAAACAAACGCACATAATAATTGAGTGATAATCTGTATCACAAACTTTGTGAGGTAATTACTGTGGTTAGTCACAGTCTTATTCCGTAACCATGAAAATGTATTGATTATTAGAAATGAAGCACGTGCAATATGCAAAAGATACGTTTTTTGTGTAAGCAACAATAGGAAATTTAAATCGCTGTGACATTCAAATCCGTAGTGGTTTAATATAATCCATTTTCACTCCAGACTCTAGTAGGAATTCCCAATAACGGCGAGCTCGGTGTTCGCCACTTGGTATCCTCACAGGTTTAGAAGATCTTTTGGTGTGAGTTTGTCACTGGCGAATATCGAACACGAGACGTTTTGCAAACTAATTAAAAATATCAACCCGCCAAACCAACCGAACCTACGAATACATCATGCGGGAAGTAGACATATGAACAATCACCGTAGAATGAAGTCGGTCATCTTTTCCAAGAAAAAGGCATTAATTTGATAATGCCAACAGTGAAACTAAGGAGGTAGAGTAATCTGTAAAATCTCGAGTCTAAGAATCGACTTCTGGAGTAGTAGGGCAAGGAGAGTACTGGCGCTCGTTTTTGACCTTGAACTCTGTGACGTCATCAAAGATGGCGGCTGGGGAAATACCATGACGTCATCCAAGATGGCGGGTGGGGAAATCCCACCCCCATCCCCACCTCAGTCAAGTCCAGACTTGTTTGCCTGACCACTAGGACATAAAAGCGGATTCTGGGGCCAAAATAATCAAATTGATATCAAATTAATTATGCCTAATTAGAGTAATTGCAATTATGTGTACTTAGAGTAATTGAATAATTGCAATTATGTGTACCTATAGTAATTACATGTACTTAGGGTAATTGTTTATTTATTTATTTATTTATTGTAATTGTTTATTGTTATTGCAATTGCACGTGTTCACTCCTCCACGTCTGGTGTGGAACTGAGCTCACCTCAAGGCATCATGTGACTATCCATGTCTCCTCCCCACCCTACTACGTGACCACCACCGACCAATGAGAGCACAGCACGTGACCGTCCCCAACCGATATTCTGCAGTCATTCGGACACAGAGTATTGGAGGGACGGCGACAACATGGAATGGATGCAATTACAGTAATTACATTTGACTCATGTAGTTGGGAGGTTCCTGGTACAACCACAAATTGGCGGGAAAACCGATTTCTGGTTGACCTGGAAGGCTTTCACCCCTCCGATCCGGTGGAGCACCCTCAGACTGCACCTGTTTCTATATATAACAACAAATCAGAGCATTCTGTTCGGTAACATGATAAAAAAGAGCCTTAATTAGAGCTCATATGGCATCCAAAATTAGATGTGCATATAGATGAATCATATATATGATCACCTGTAATGCCATATTTATGTACTCCCATTACTCTAGTAATTATATCGAATTTTCAATCCATAGCCATTGAAATCGACTGAAAGCAGCAGTTCCAACCGCTGACAACAGATGGCTCTGATCCCACCTTTACCCCCACGCAGCGCCTACACAATGAAGCCATGTGTGCAGACACTGGCCACCCTCCTCTGGAGCTGACCAGTCTCTATTGTGTGCCTCAGTCCGCCGGCCGTAGCCGCTGCGACCGAGGAGACGCGGCACACAGGCCGACTGCCCACTCACCCAGCTTCAGCCTCCTGACGATCATGTACTTGCCTACATACGCAAAAAGACCACTGTAGTGCATTTACGGAGCCCCGCCGCGGCATGCGCGCAATTTTTTCGGTCGACTTCAGCGCCGAGGAGGCCGCGCCCCGCACCTTGCGAAAGAATTGCCGCGGCGCCTGCGCCGAAAATTATTATTTAACAGAGCCACCGCTCGTTCCCCAGCCGCCGGCCCTAGAATGCGGAAGAGCGATCTGCCGCGATCTGTGAAGTCTGCACCGAATAAATTATTATTATTATTTAACCGCACCACTGCCCATCCTCAGCGATGCGGACACAGCGATCCGACTTCCCGATTATTATTTTTTTCCTACGAACGTTATAGCTCCTTGTACTACCTCTACACCAACGTCCGCAAAGTTCTAATTTGCAGTGGAACAGTCTGCCCGCAAGAAAACAATTTGCTGTGTCTCTCCTGGCGAGAAAAGCAGAACTCAGATGGACAATAGCGGCTGTCCGCTCCATTCAACCACATCCCGATACCTGCTCCGTCTCACCCTTTCAAAACAGCGCGCGCGGCCGAACCTCTCTCTCTCTTTCCTATTCCCCACAAGTAAAACCAATCAAAGAGAGAATGCGAGAAATATGTTTCTAATGTAACTTATATCGCCCTTTCTCAAACCAGTATTATGTAGGGAAAAAAACGCGTCAGGCTTATTGCATACGTCATATTCCAATACACACACGCGATCACATTTATTTATTACGCACTGCATCCAGGTTGCAAAAACAATTCTAACCAGAGCCAACTAACGAAAAGAAAAGAAATGGTCCGTTTCGGAACTCGACCGCAACCTTAGATCTAGAAATCTATCTCTTCGTTTAGACGCTGCAAGCAAGAGCCATCGAACGCAATGTAACTTATATGCCAACCACTCTTTCGACAACATAACAACAGCAGCAGCAGAAGATGGAATACTGTTTATACAAAAATTCCAAATAACAAAATTCGGCAATGACATCTAGCACAACGTCTCTAAATATACATCTGCAAGCACCGTTAAACTCGTTTGCAAAATTTGCAAGTAAGAATTTATCGATGCGCAAACGCTCCCATCTCTCTCCATGCTCTTCGCTTAGACTACAGCCGACAGGCGTGTTTAATAATAATAATAATAATAATAATAATAGTAGCACAGGTTAGATAATAAACAACACAAACTTACGTATCCATCTTAACATATACTCTTTCAATATACAAAAACAATTCTAACCAGACTCAACTAACCAAAAGAAAGGAAATGGGCCGTTTCGGAACTCGACCACAACCTTAGATCTATAAATGTATCTCTTCGTTTAGACGATGCAACCAACAGCCATCGAACGGAATGTAACTTGTATGCCAACCACTCTTTCGATAGAACAGGAACAGCAACAACAGCAGCAGCAGCAACAGCAGAAGACGACATATTGTTTATACAAAAAATCCAAATAACGAAAATCGGCAATGACATCTAACACAACGTCTCTAAATATACATCTGCAAGCACCGTTAACAATCGTCCAGAACGCAGAGCGCTCTCTCGACAGGTTACATAAAAGAAACATATGCTAAGTGTTTAAAAGCACCTAAGTTACATCTCCAAATGAGCAAAACCTTCTACGCAGACGCACCACTCTGACAAGGATAGCTCGCAATGCATTTATTTAATGGAGCTGAGCCATGCCGAAAGTTCCTAAATTTAACACTCTCTCTCTTTTTAGCGATCTTGCCCTGTTACATTTTCTTCTTAGATCGAGGTATAGATGCGTTTTCCGAGAATTCATGTACTTTAATTTTACCTCTTATTTCCTTGCTACAGCAGTAAACATGCGATCTAAGGAATCTCTATGTCCTGTTACGATGCAAACTACATTTATCTGACACCGATATTCCAGCGCCCCAGAAGACATTTAAACCCCATTGTGCAACGGAGAGTCGAAATAAAAGAAAAATACGTGAAATAATTTACCGATTTCCGTCCTCTACACTAAAACTTTTCGAAATTATTGGCCTAACAACACCCTTATTCGACAATATACCAACGACAGAACCGAGATTACCTGCCCAATGCAACACAGATTTCCAGTTCGACCCGCCCTTTACCCACAAAATTCCTACTCCAAGTTCCTTTCTTATGCATTCCACTAATCCGAACTAATATTTATTATTTTAATTACAAGTAGATGTCTACTGCAAACGAAGATGCTAACCTACACACCGCAACACATGATCCTATATAGGACATGGAATGTTTACATTTTTTTTGTTACAGTAAAACTTAGTACATGCAACGTAATGTTCGCAAACACTTATATCGCAACCAACGCCCGCATACATCGATTATAATCTGCTCTCTAAGGAATGGATGGGAGACACAGACAGTGCAAACACGTTTGACGTGTGTACCGCTAATTTCGGTCAATACAACGATTCCAGACCAATCCCCCAGGCTGTTTAGTGTAAAAGCAAATATTTCTCCCCACACTATCTGTTTAAACCGCGCTTGCACATATGCAATAGCCTCCTTTTAAAAGCCTATCTCTTCGCCATGTAACCCAGTTTTCGTTTACCCTTCTTCTTAGGACATGTGGAATAACGTAGACGATATCTACATCTGTGGATAATAAAGTCCTGGAATGCTAAAAAAATATAGCTCCTTGCTCGACTCTAAAAGTAATTTACAGTTGAAACTAAAAAACATAATGTCCGAGAGAGCGGTCAATTTTCGGGTACTCTTAATACCCAAGTAATCAAATCTAAAAGAGTATATTAACCGGGAGCGACGCACAGTACAACGGCGCACTTGTCTTACCCTCGCCTGCAACCACATTGATGATGCTCCTTCCATCAGAAAATCATGCTAGGTTAAAAAAAATCCCTTCGAAATCTTGTGTGTTTTCCAAAAATCCAGGAGATAGAAGCCATCTACACGAAGATGCTACTGTAGTATAGATGGGAGCGCCTCCATTAAAAAAAAACATCGATTAGTTGCAGTTTATAAGATATATACCCACAGGATGTACATATTTCCCCCATGTATTCCAGAAATAGTAACTTCATCTAATCTCCAGCGTTTGAAGTATCGAACTTGCTGAATTTACTACACACACACGCACTCCATTGGCTACAACCAGCGCACTTTAAGTTACCAAACTGTAGGAGTTTTATAAAACACGCTGATTTTCGACGAAAGAATTATGATTTACCGCAGCAGACACATCCGCTACGTAACGTAATGCACACCAGCTGCAAAGTAGACAACACTAGCATACGATTAAACAGGCGATGATCACTGCACCACCAAAGTTGGTTTCCTTTAGAGCTTTACCGTGACGTATATTTAGGGCATATCAACACTTTTTACTTAAATTCCGTCCCATCTAACCTACAACACTCTCTGTAAGCACCAAAAATTTCCAACACAGTAACAGAAGCACACCTGCAGTCGACACGAACCTACAACAACAAACGAATCCAACTCGTTTTTTTCCCCAACTAGCATGCTGAAAGCTATGTATACGTTCGTAACAACGCAGACAGAGCTATCCTTACATCCGTCACTAGCCCAGCACCAACTCTAAACAAGTTACCACAGATGGTGTTATAACTGCGATCAGTAACAGATAAGATCTCCCAGACAGCGCAAGAGTGAAGGTTGGTGTGAGAGTTTAAAATTGGGAAAGATTAATTTTTAAAACTCACAACCACCAACTGTGAACCAAATTCCTAAACATGCAAAAACACTGGAACTGTGATTGCGACTGTTTGCCTCGTTTTCTAGGGGATGATATGACACGTTCGCAGCTTTCCTTCCTTGCATATGATTACCAAAACAATTCATAATAAAGTCAAGTTCATGAGAGAAAAGGGTGTACTAACTACTATTTTTGAAAACACGTGAAATTTCACTTTATGTTGTTTGTTTCACAACATTAGAACCCTGTGGCTGATAAGTCTGTATGTCGACACATTTATAAAAAAAAAATTATAGCTCATGAGCCCCCAGACAAAAAGAAAATTTGTCGCAAATTGTTTTCACACCATGTGCCTGTCTCAAACACCGTTTATGTTTATGCCTATGCAACAACACGTGTTACATTAACAAAACACAGTCACTTTTAGTGCGATGCACACCTTGTTCCACCGGCTAAATATTCACAACACACAGTAGCACTCGATACAACTTGGTGCAGTCTACGACGAGCAACCACATTTGGCAATTGCCACACGAAAAATCTAAAGTCTCCACCTGGAGATACAAATGCCGACTGTCTCAGAGCGACGCCGCCCGGCCAGCTACCCCACTTGCTCCCACCTCGTCACTTCCTGCACTCGCGCGCGAGCGCGCGTGCCAAAAGCTCAACCGCCGGGTTTTTTCCCCTACGTCATCAACTTCCCCATTGGTCAGTGGTGGTCACATGGGAGGGTGGGGGTGATGTAGATAGTCACATGATGCCTTGGGTTGAGCTCAGTTCCACGCCAGACGTGGAGGAGTGAACACGTGTAATTGCAATAACAATAAACAATTACTATAAATAAATAAACAATTACCCTAAGTACATGTAATTACTCTAGGTACATGTAATTGCAATTATGCAATTGCTTTAAGTACACATAATTGCAATAACTCTAATTATGCATAATTAATTTGATATCAAATGGATATCAATTTGATTATTTTGGCCCCAGAATCCGCTTTTATATCCTAGTGGTCAGGCAAACAAGTCTGGACTTGCTTGAGGTGGGGATGAGGGTGGGATTTCCCCACCCGCCATCTTGGATGACGTCATGGGATTTCCCCAGCCGCCATCTTTGATGACGTCACAGAGTTCAAGGTCAAAAACGAGCGTCAGTACTCTCCTTGCCCTACTATTTTCTGGTGTTTCTTCATGGTAGCAAATTTAGAGGAGTAAAAGATTTGACCGAGGATTTCTTGGATTTAGAAGCCGCAGCCGTTTATTCTGTAATTGGACACCTGTGGGTTACAGTTACTGTGCAGAATACAAATCCACGTTTTTTGTCAAAAGCGTGCATAGTTTCCAGATAAGGTCTACCACCTCTGAATAGGTAGTATGAATATGTTAAGCAGAGGTTCAAAAACGGCTATATTAACGTATGTGTTGGTGGGGCCAGCGTAAATGCGCAGATGCGTAAGACGAGGTCCTATGATCGCGCTGATATCCGCAGCATTTTTGTTTTTTAATATTCGCTCATTTGCACGAGTTTCAATCCGTAGATTTCACATACTTAACTTTTCTGCCACTTCACTGCCACCGGAAAAATGCAACAGACATGCTATGAATCAAAGCGTAAATTTGTTCTACAGACCTAATTTTTGAGCTTGTTGCTACATAATTTTTTTAAACATAGGTTCCAGGGCACATGTCGTATGCATTTATAAATATCAAACATTATTGTAGCCACAATGTATTAGCTGAAATAAGTGTGTACTGGAAAACGATGCCATTATGTGGTTTCAAAACTTGACAAGCACATACCGAGTGTGTAATAGCTACAACGACATTCTTCAAATACGAAGGCTGATAATTGCCCCTTGTGTGTTTGCGTGTTGAAAGTCTCAACAGAAGCCGCGGTGGAGTAGCCGTGCGGTCTAAAGCGTCTCGCTGCGGGGCGCACGGGTGCTCGCCGTCGTGGTTCGAGTCCTCCCCATGGGTGTGTGTGTTGTCCTTAGGTTAGTTTACCTAGGTTTAAGTAGTAAGTAAGCTACGGACTGATGACCACGCAGTTTGGTCCGATAGATTTACAAACACTTGAACATTTTTTTCTCAACAGTAGGGATCGCTGGATGGGTCTCACCTACTTGGCCCAAACTGTAAGAGAAGAAACACGAATATGGACCTTTTAAATTCCTACAATATCTCCCCTATCTAGGCCTTAGGAACAGAGAAAACGCTCGCCAAAATTTTCAACTACAGATA
Source organism: Locusta migratoria (assembly GCA_026315105.1). Lineage (NCBI taxonomy): Eukaryota > Metazoa > Arthropoda > Insecta > Orthoptera > Acrididae > Locusta > Locusta migratoria. The sequence goes on along the minus strand of CM048755.1, from coordinate 72,048,712 downwards.
GATTCAATATCAGCTAATACTGAGGCTCACCATTGCTGATGACAGTCGACGCTCGGCTGCCGAGGTGGACGGACGCGCGGCGGCAGCGCTAGACGTGCTGGAGTAAACAACGGCTGCATGGCTGCTACGAAGGTCAGTAGAGCGCTTTGCCCACTATTGCGTCTTTAAGTGATTTAAAATGACAAAATGAACGAGACTGAATGTGCAAGAATATATACAATTAGACTCACCTTTGACTGGAACTGTACAAGACTGAAAGCGTTCGAGATAAGAAGATGCTTATCAGAAGAGGTTAAGATCACAGGAGAGGAAATTATTGGTGTACATCTTTCCTTTGTAATCAATTCTGTCTTTTTAAAATTGATTTCTTCTTAATTGTGTTGTTCTATTGTTGACAAATGTGGTGGTTCAAATGTTCAAATGTTTGTATAGTCTATGGGACTTAACTATGGGGTCATTAGTCCCTAAACTTACAAACTACTTATGAACTACTTACGAACTAGGACGGCACAAATATCCATGCCTGAGGGGAGATTCGAACCCCCGTCCGTAGTGGCCGTGCAGACCGTGACTGGAGAGCCTTAGTCCCCTCGGCCACCGCGGCCGGCAGTGTGGTGGTAAAATAAAATTTCGTCACTCGGACGGAAGCGTTAGTGAAGTAATTGTTTCTCATGTCGGGCTAGGCATCCGTACAGTGAGAGTTTTCGAGCTGCCATTCAAGGTTCCGGCTGCAGCAATAAACGCTGCGCTTCAGCCTTATGGTAGGGTTCTATCGAATATTGCAGAAAAGTGGTCAGAGGAACATATGTTTCCTGTTTTGAATGGAATTAGACAAATTAAGATTGAGCTTTTGAGGCATATACCTTCTTACTTGAGTATCTGTGGACATCGCGCTCTCGTAATTTACGATGGACAGCCGCGGATATGTTCGTTATGTAATCTCACCGGGCACGAGAAGGCGAGTCCCTCAATTACCGAATAACGAGGCGGTTGTCCCAGGGCAGGCCGTAAGCATGAAACTGACGTACGTTGCCGCGACAGTGAACTGGGCCCCCTCTCCACCGAGTATGGCCGAGCAGGCGGGACCTTTCGACGCGTGCGCGGAAACCGGCAAGAACGCAGAGTTGGACAAAGGAGGGCCGGCCGCGGTGGCCGAGGTGACTGAGGCGCTCCAGTCACGGTTAGCACGGCCACTACGGTCGGGGGTTCGAATCCCCCCTCGGGCATGGATATTTGTGCCGTCCTAGTTCGTAAGTAGTTCATAAGTAGTTTGTAAGCTTAGGGACTGATAACCCCGTAGTTAAGTCCCATAAGTTGTACAAACATTTGAATTTTGGACAAAGGAGGCGAGCCGATATCGGCCAACGATGACGTCACTGAGAGCGCAACGCGCATGCTTTCCGAAACTGACAACTTTTCAAACGAGAGACAAGCTTCACAGACGACACCTGATGTAGACATGATAGAAAACGTAACGACAGCCGCACACGAAGATGCCAGTAGTTTAGAGGGGCCTACAATGGATGAACTTCAAACGACCGACACACTGAAAGTGACGAAGGAAGACCGTGCGGATGACAAGATACCACAGGAAGAATCAGTTAACTCCAATCTACCGGCAAAAGGTAGAGAACAACAAGAAGAACCCGAAGCACCATCCACTTCAAGTGTCGAAGAAAAAGAAGCAACATTCGACTGCGAAATTAACGGAGTTCAAAAATCTTTTGCCAAGAAGAAAGGCGAGGTTGCCTTTCGGCGATCTTCCATGGAATCGCCAGAAAGTTCACCAAAGATTTCACCCGAGAGCTCACCAAAATCATCAAAAAAGAAAAAGAGGAGAATCGCACATCAAGCTGCAGAGATCTTGGCTCCTCATTTAAGAGAGCGGCTGAGACGGATACAGGACCCCGACAAGAGGAAAGAAGAAACAAAAACGCAAAGAATAGTTGCGTGCTCTGATCGGAAAACGAAACAGGAAAAGGTTGCTACACCGCACGGATTATGTGAACAATTGCATGACGAGACGAAACCGGATATAGACGATGACACCCGACATGGATATGTGCACGGACATGACACCAAGGAAACAAGAATGAACTGGGCGGATGACAAGGAAGATCAGACTGATGCAATGGAAACGGAAGGGGCCTTTAAGGAAGAATGTTTTTATTAAAATTTATGCATTGAACTTAGAGAAGAAAGAAAAAAAAAGAAGAAAGAAAAACGAAGAATGAAAAAAATTAAATAGGAAAAAAATTATTCTAAGAGGCTCCAATTACGTGTCCTCTATTACACGTCATGTAGCGTTTCAAACTGGAAGATACATATAATGCGCTCACTCTAAATATAAACAAAATTCAGAGTCAACCAAAGGTGGCTGCACTGAAAGACTTCCTGCATCAGTCAGAGGTGTTAAATGTAGCTCCAGAAGAATCGTGTGGGACAGCGATCCTAGCTAAAGAAGGGATTGAGATAACGAATGTGTGTCTTTTAGAGTCAGGGAGGGGAATCAGCTCAAATGTTTGTATAGCTTATGGGACTTAACTACGGGGTCATCAGTCCCTAAACTTACAAACTACTTATGAACTAGCTAACACTAAGGACGGCACAAATATCCATGCCCGAGGGGGGATTCGAACCCCAGACCGTACTGGCGGTGCAGACCGTGACTGGAGCGCCTCAGTCCCCTCGGCACCGCGGCCGGCGGCGGAATCAGCTGTAAAATTTTTAGCACCACTTTTATAAACATTTACGCGCCATCAGGCAACAACGCAAGACAAGAGAGAGCGACCTTTTTTAGGAGTGACATTTTATTTCTACTCAAAGAGAACCCGGCAAAAGTTTTAATAGGGGGCGATTTTAATTGTGGTTTGAATAAAAAGGACCAGCGTCCAAATTTTAACTTCTCCCAAGAACTGAAGGCACTGGTCGAAAACTTGAAGTGGTTTGACGCGTGGAAAATTAAATATCCTACGATGGTTAGATTTACGTACATCACTAGTACTACACAGAGTAGAATAGACAGGATATATGTCATCCCCAATCTAGAGAGCAAAGTAAGTAGCATTGAGATGATACCAGCTGCTTTCTTTGATCACTTAGCAGTGAAATGCAGTATCAAATTAACAAGGCAAAAGACTTACTGGGGTCGCCCACTATTGAAATTGAACATCATACCCTCTCAGATGATGCTCTGTCTTTAAAGATACAAGAAACTTGGGGAGCTGTTTTAAGAGCGCGTAACAAGTATAGAACAAATGAATCGGTCATTGCAAAAACGTCGTAAGTCAACTTTTTTACGAAAATGAGTTATCCATGGAAATGGATGGGAAAGTGTAGCCGGATTCATACGTACAAGAAGGGCAGAAGTCATCTTTCAAATGGTGTCACTATCGACCATTGTAATCTACGTTCATTGTAAAAAGGTCATGAGTCATTGACTCATGCCGTTTTAGCAATGACTGTGTGGAGGTGTATTTCATCGAACACAGAAGTTATTGGCGGCGTTACGCTGCTTTCCCGCTTATTTTGTCGTCTGAGGTTGGCATCACTGCAACAATCCATTGTTGTGTTTATAGCATTGTAGGTTCAAGTAATAGGTCATTACTGTCGCATTCAGAAGCTACTTATTTGTCGAGGTTTAATTATGTCAGCGGCTCCTTCGGACTCTGAAATGCCTCCTGTAGGCAAGAAACGGACAGAAAATGCTGATAAGTAAAAAGGAATATTATTCATGATTCAAAAGTAAAGGTAGTGGAATACGTGAATTGAAAAGGTGAGAAAATTCAGCGTCGGAGTACAGGAGATGACTGGAAGTGAGTAAAATATGTGTTCTTGATTTCTGTATGGAAGTAAATGCATATACCTGCATAGTATGCAATTTAAGCATTATCGTAATTGATGACTTCGACTCTTTCAGGTGCATAAAGGACTGTTTTTCTGCATTTGATGATGACGCGAAGATAGATATCATTGCTCACTTGAACAGTTTCAGTGATAATAATCAACAAGATATCTTCCTGCAAGGGCAAATCGAAGTTCAAGATGTCAAGAGCAGACGACCGCGAAAAGAGGATCCTAAATTAAGAATATTTTTGGCATACATAATGTGAAAACCCACACTTTTATGTGTACCATAAAGCGAAGCAAAGAAAGGCGTAAATGAGGTTTGCTCATTTCTGTATAATTACATCGAGAAGTATATCTCAAAAGATGTGAATGAGCTTCATCTCTTCTCTGATGGGTGTGCTGGTCAAAACAAAAATCACTCAATGATTCGCTTTTGTTTAACACTTGTATCATCTTGGAGATTTAGGAAGATGAAACATTACTTCCCTATACGCTGGCAAAGTTTCCTTCCAAACGATAGAGATTTTGGGACCATAAAAAAATTTGTAAGACGTCATGACCGGATCTACTTACCTGAAGAGTATGCCATAATGATAAAAAAGGCATCAAGTAAATACTCAGTGGAAACTATTGATAATGTTGCTGTATTAGCCTTTAAAAACTGGTGCCCTGCCTATTTTAGAAAGGTTTGCCTCTCCGAATCAAGCGTGGGAATAATTCCCAAACAACAAAAAGTTTCTTTTTCTTCTTCAAAATGGATGACATTTCAGTATGATGCACATTATCCTGGGCAAGTAAAAACAGATCAATTAATCGATGGTCTCATCAGAGAGACATTCCAGCCCCTCCAAAGCTTCAATAAGCCTCCTGTACTTCCCATCGAGTTGGCGTATCCTGGAAAGCAAGTGCTGATCAATATCAAAAAATACAAGATTTATTGAAAGTGAAGAGGTATATTCCAGCTGAATATGTGGAATTTTATGACCAACTGCAAGAATGCGCAATGGAAGGGGGAAAAATAATGAAGATAATGATCAAGAAGATTGACTTGGTTTATTGTACTCTATTTTGATGTTGTTCTTAAACACACAAATGTTGCGAAAAATGTTACTGCAGATAATAATATTCAAATTTCATTTTACTGTGTTAAATATTAACTGTTTTTCAATAAAATAGGTAATTATTTGCAAGTAATGCTTTCATTTGTTGCAACACACGGTCGTTCATTGCAAAAAGGTCATAAGTCAGCAATTTTTAAATTAATATTGTGGTTTAACTATTAATTACAAAACAAAAATACAGAGTGCAACACAGTGCTTGGCACCTCAGTAAATACTGATATTAAAATAACACTAAATAAATAAATGGTTTATGCTGTAGAATGTTTTTTCCTTCTCCTGTAAAATTTTACTTTCATGACTAATGACCTTTTTGAAATGACCGATTCAAATATCGAATTGTGGACGATGGCCGCTAAGAGAAAGTTAAGAGCAGCATTGATATCTTACGCAAAAGAAAGAGAAATTTGGTCAAGACACACAACGGAGTTCTACTACTGTTGTCTAAGGGACCTTTACGACCAACCAATATCTCAAGAGGCCATTATAAATATTAAAAACATTAAAACCAAAATGATAAGTATCAAGAGGAAACATCTGGAAGGATTGCAAATAAAGTCGCACACTAGATCTACGAGGAAGAAAATACCTCCATCACTTGATACAACACACAAAGAACAGAAGAAGAAATTTTATTGCCAGCCCCAGAACGGAAGGTAACAGAGTCCTAACAGGCCAAAAAGATATCTTAAATGAAGTACATACATTTTATCAGCAGTTATATTCTGGAAATGCTACTGACGACAACTCCGTGCAAGAGATTTTGCAGAGCTCTGAAATAGATGAGATAGTTTCAGAGGAAGAGAACAGAGGTCTTACTTTAGAAATTACGAATGAGGAAGTACTTGACATGATTACTTCTTCGCCTTCGAGGAAGTCTCCAGGCCCAGACGGCTTTCCGGTGGAATTTTATAGAACCTTTTGGCAACTAATAGGTAACGAATTCACGGAAGTCGTTAATGACGTCTTGAGAGGAGTGGATATTCCTCCTGCATTTAAGGAAAGTGTAACTGTACTACTTCCAAAGGGAAGGAGCACGGACATATTAATAATATGAGGTCGATCACTTTAATGAATTCAGATTATAAAGTAGTTACACGTGTAATCAAAGAAAGAATGAGACCTATTTTAGAAAAAGTTATTGGAAGCTACCAGATTTGTCTCCCTAGACGTACCATTTTCAAGTCTGTATGTGAATATCGCGACATAATTGCTCTTTTCGCGACATCGTCAGCTAATGGCGGCATTGCTTTCATTGATTTTGCTAAAGCTTTTGATAGAGTGAACTACTAATATCTCTTCAAAACTCTGAAACACATAGGCTTAAATGACACCAACATAACGGTTTTAATGAACATCGTCAGGGGCATAAAAACCAAAATCTCGATAAATGGGCAGTATACTAACGAGGCATTGATATTAAGTGGAGTTCCTCAGGAAAGTCCCTAGTCCATGTTGTTTTACGTAATTTCTCTAGAACCTCTTCTACGGCGTTGGAACGCAACCTTAGAAGGAATAACAGCAGCCGGACTCAAGACAGTTATAAACGCATACGCTGACTATGTGGGAGTTTTAGTGAGAAGCAATGAAGACTGTGCTAAACTAACGGAAACGTTAATGCTTTATAGCAGAGCAACTGGTGCGAGGATCAATGAGACGAAAAGCTCTTTTTTAAATTTAAAGGGACTTGAAAATGTGCAGCTACCGTGGGCACACACAGTGGAACATCACACGACTCTAGGAATAACGTCCTACAGTTGCCCGTTAAGAACAACGGCTGCAAATTGGAAACAGGTGCTAGGAAAAATATGAGGCAGCTTAATACCGAACTAAACGAGAGATTTAAATATAAAGCAAAGAATTAAGCTAATAAATTGTGCAGTTCTATCAAAAGCGGCGTACGTCACTCAGATTTTACCCACATCTCCAGCAACTGCGAGAACTATAATGAGCACTATCTGCAGATACGTATGGAAAGGCCATATTTTCCGAGTAGCAGTAGGAACAACCATCATGAGATCAGAAAAAGGAGGCCTAGGGCTGACTGACATCGGGAAAAAACACGGCCCTCTTCATTAAAAGGACAGTCAACCTTATAGAGACGCAACCGAACAGCATAACTGCTGCTCTGTTCGACCTTCTGAAACCTGGCAGCATGCAGCCACCAGGAGATGTTAGCGAAATAAGCTACAAACTGAAGCACATTCAGTCTTTTTACGTAGTGCTAAGCTACTTGACATGTATTTTAACGGATAAACACAATAGGACAAGCAAATATATAGTAGATAAGTTGAAATCCACCGACGACCAAAATAAGATGGAGCTGAAATACCCTAACAAAAACTGGGGGTAAATTTGGACAAATATAAATAACCGAATGCTGAAAACAGATGTGCAAGCGTCATGGTACAGAGTTATGAATAATGCAGTTAGCACGAACGAAAAACTTTACTCAATAGCGCGACCAACGAATGCCCAAAATGAAACATTTGTACTCATTAAGCCATCGCTTAATCTGTAACGGATACAAAAATATTTGGAAAGACATTATATCGCAAGTCGCTTTTATCAAACGGAGCGATGGAAGGGAATTAACACTAAACAATTTACTCTTTCCAGAAGATGTTCATTTCCCATCACAAAAGAACAACGTGATATTATGGCTATTCGGAAACTTTGTAAATTATGTACTCAACAAAAAAGGAACCGACAATGTACCAGAATATCGAGAATATATAACAGACGAATACTTCAAAATATACAAGAAAAAAGACCATAAAAAGAATTTTGGAAAAATGTTGAAAATTATGTTTCAGAAACAAGGTATAGGTTAATCTACATATCATGAAATAGACAGAACAAGGTAGAATGCCAAAGTAGGGGAGTGCTGTTGAGGGTGAAGTACGGTGGGGACTTCGTGTACCCCGGGGCCGCTACGGTAGTCGTGAAGGCCTCAACAGAACCCCGAAAAAGCATTTCTGCCGAAGAAGAAATGGAAACAGATAAATTGTCAGGAAGCGAAATTAGTACTGGAAAACTATACAACTGCATAAGAAGAGGTAAAGTGACGAAGATTATTTTTATTAATTATTCTACTTTTCTTTCCTTGTGAAGAACATCATTGGTTTCGTTAAAACAACTTATTCAAGTAAACTATTTAATAAAGCAAGGCATTCGGATAAGGAATTTTAAGTTTGTCTTTAAAATGCAGGAAGGCATTTTTCTTTCGTCCCGGGTTCGAATCCCGGCCACCGCATAAATTTTAATTTATTGCCTCTCCTTATGTTAAATACTTAAACTGAGTAAAAAAGTATTATTTACCTAAAAAAATGACGGTGTTGTGTAGTGGCTAAGCGATTAACTTTTGAATGAAACAGCACGGGTTCGGATCCCGTCCCTTCCAAAATTCTAATTTTTTAAATTAATATACCTTATTTCATCATTTAGTTTTCATAATTCGATGAAGTATTAAATGAAAATAATATTTCAAAAATTATAGAAGGTATTTATATGCTGATGTTATGTTATATTCCTAAGGGTGATCATCGTCAAAGAAACAAACTCCACACTATACATACTTTATGAAAGTATTTTAAGCCAAATTTTTATCCGAAATATGCATATTTCATTCTACTTTTTATTGTTGATTTTGGTGCGTACCAAGTGTATCGAATCATTGGGGTGGATATTGGTGCTCTGAACTGATGCTGTTCGATTTAATGTGTTTTGAGTCCCCCCTTGACATCTACTTTCGGGAATCATTGAAATGTTTATATAAATTTAAATTTAATAATTAAAAGGTTAAAATTGCGAGGGGTAATGTAAAATAAACAACAATCGAAGGAGTACCGGGAATCAAACCTGGGCCTCTCAATTGGCAATCCAAACGCTTGTACACTACGCTACTCACACTCGTTGAAGGCCGCGACACAGTAAGCAACATATATAGCACCTATTTCTATGTGAGAAACTTTCGGGGCCGTATTCCCTTTCGTTTTGGCCAACTCGGCGAAATATTTTGGGAATTTGAAAGGTTCATCTACTTCCTTCTTGTCGCAGGGTTTGATAATAAAAAATCGGTGAAACCCATCTATCTCGCGATCTACTCTGGTCAGTCATAAACATTATACTGTGTAACTGAATGAGGTCGAACCGCTGAGGGAAAGTTCGCATCCTCACCCATGGTCTACGGACTGAGATGCGTCATGTATGCTGAAATTCAGGGTCCTCTTATAGCGACAGTCGTAAAAATTAGGGGAATAATATTGATGGAGGACAAAAAGTGAGAAGTATGTAGACCACTCAGGATTCTAAACACCCACATGCAAAGACTTGGTATATTGAAGGTTTTCATCCTACTACTATCAATCGCTGTTTTATTTCCTCTGACTGTATTGAAACCAGAACAGTTTTTTTTTCTCTTAAAAAATAAAATAAAAATAAATGAAGCGTGTCAAGTTACCACAAAAAGGGAATCATGTTTTTGTCACTCTGATTTATTAATGGTTTCATATCACTAGAACACCTAACGCAAAAATCATTTATGAAACGTCTGAGGCCAACTGAATAACAGTTGGTAAGATTTAGCTGTAGTAGATTGTCGTGTAAGGAAGTTTGTTTACACGCGCTCGCCGTGCTGTGAAGTGTCCCGTTTACTTCCGTGTGCCGGCCGCGGTGGCCGAGGGGACTGAGGCGCTTCAGTCACGGTCTGCACGGCCACTACGGTCGGGGGTTCGAATCCCCCTCGGGCATGGATATTTGTGCCGTCCTAGTTCGTAAGTAGTTCATAAGTAGTTTGTAAGTTTAGGGACTGATGACCCCGTAGTTAAGTCCCATAAGCTGTACAAACATTTCAACAGTTGAACATTACTTCTGTGTAAACATCTCGCTGGGCACAAGCACTGACTGGAGGACGAGACATTCGCTGCGATTGAGCAGAGTAGAGGAATGCCTCGTCTTTCCTCGACTGCTCAGGAATGTGTTTGGACCTATCTTTTATTATATGGACAGTTAGCCTCATGAGGCCTGGTTTTCCTGATACCGATCTAGTAATGGATACTCGTCCCGTGTTATGCAATTGTGCACAGAATTAAAAATTGTATTTTTGGGTGGTTTCGGATAGCCCGCCGGTTAGTTGCCATATTTAGCGGTAACATTGTTTACATTGTTAAACAACAAATGTATAATAGCCGCGTTGCAGTAGCCGAGCGGTCTAAGGCGCCTCGCTGCGGAGCGCGCGGTTATTCTCCGTCGGAGGTTCGAGTCCGCCCTAGTGCATGTGTGAGTGTGTGTGTGTGTGTGTGTGTGTGTGTGTGTTGTACTTAAGTTAGTTTAACTTAGTTTAAGTAGTTTGTAAGCTACGGACTGATGACCACGCAGTTTGTTCCGATAGGATTACAAACATTTAAACAAATGTATAATACCTTCTTTACCTTCGAACATTAATATGCCGTGATGCTTTAAAAAAAGGTGTGTATGGTCTATTAAAATTGTATTCTGTTGAATGTGTAACACATTAAACTCGAAGCAGGTTTCAAATTATATCTTGATGACAGTTACATACTGATTTGAACAACGAGATTGTTTGTTGGTTTATATATATATATTTCAAAAGGTTTTAGCTGCAAGCAAAGAACTAACTTGCAGGATATCTGATCGTGAAACAAAGTATTCTGTTGTATGAACAAAAAATATAAAAGTTTCGAACGTGTTGTCATAGTCTCTGTATCTGTCATCTGGTTCAGAAGTGCGTATTGGACACGACTTCAAAAGAAATTTGAAAATAATAGGTTCCATTACACCACGACGAAAGTTGGTTGCGATTATCGTGTATACCATTGATATACCGGGATTATTACAACCTACTTAGAGTAAAATAAAAAAAAATACTCATACCTCTGACCTGAAAGAAAAAATATCACATCATTTATGGCTGCTTACTATCAACAATAGTTATAATAAAGGGTTTCATTTTATTTTTTATTTGATCTTCATCACCCTTTTAGAAGAAATTGCTTGAAGCATAATGCATTTTAATACTTGCTTCGTCTTCTGTACTTTAATTTTTCACAATGTGTTAACTTATTTATTCTCTAAATTAATCTTGAAACGTAATGCTGTTCTCTCTCAATGAAAAAAATCACAATAATAAAATGAATTCATAGATTAGAACGTTAAAACATACTGCGTGCGCTTTAAAAGAAATAAAGTAGAAATCATTCAATTTCGTTGGAGAAATCGTATTTCTATTCTACTGAACCTCTGTTTCAAAAATGTTTCAAATGTTTGTATAGTCTATGGGACTTAACTACGAGGTTATCAGTCCCTAAACTTACAAACTACTTATGAACTACTTACGAAGTAGTACGGCACAAATATCCATGCCCGGGGGGGATTCGAACCCACGACCGTAGTGGCCGTGCAGACCGTGACTGAAGCACCTCAGTCCCCGCGGCCGCCGCGGCCGGCTGAACCTCTGTCTTACTCAAACTGTCACGTTTTTCTTTTCTTTTTTTTCCCTATGGTAAACAAACGGTGGATCTCATGAGTAGCACTCTTACACCACACCCCTACTAAAACCATCATACATGAATGAACTTCTTCTACTAATTTTGATCAGAATCAGGTAAAGTTGCCTAATGCTTCCGCAACGATTCGTAGCCTATTGGGTATTCTTGTTTCTTATTGTATTGGCGTGGTATCTGTTATTTCGGACATGTCCGAAATATCGGACACCACACGAATATAATATGTATTTACACGCGAAGATGGCGTTTCTTCAATCACTTCACAGCATATGCGGTGACACGTTCGACCTCACACTGAAATCCGTACCGGCGCGTGTAAGAGAACATGGGCGATATAGGCGCTACAACCATAGCGTGCGACTTGTGGAAGTTTGACACGGACGGGGGAGAGGGTGTGGGCGACCTCGTGTAGGAAAGTGTTTATGGATAAGTCAACTCGAAGGAGGAGGAGACACGAATTCGATTCTCGGCCCAGAACACATTGTTTAGTTTCAACGCCCTAATGCAGCCACTGCCAATTCTTTCCTTCCTAATCCTTCTTCCTTCACCTCCTTCATAAATATTTGCAAATACTTGTTGCTTTTTCTGTGGGCCTGTTTATCTCCCCTTCTAGCCTGAACTTTACTCTCAAATTAAGCCTTCATCGGCGAGCTTCTACTGTGCTTTAAGATTTTTTGAAGATGTTTCAAAAACTAGTCTGCACAACCATGTTTTTAGAGATTGATGAATTTATAAAATGAGTCCAACTTCTCTCGGAAAAATAAATCATACGAATCCTGATGAAAATCAGTTTCCGCGTCCTGCTAAACTTACACCTTTTCCTTAAAATAAAAGTAAATAACATTTCCTTACAGGAAATAAATTATTTGACTGGTTAAAAAACGAAGGCTGCAGCGGAGTGACCGAGCATATTGAGGTGCTATGCTCCGATGTGGGAAGCCATTCCCCGTCGACGGTTCGAATCCCCCTCGGACATGGATATCTGTGCTGTCGTTACTATAAGTTAGTATATAATTAGTTTGTAAGTTTAGGAACTGACGATCCCGCAGTTAAGTCCCATAAGCTTAACAAACACTTTTTTTTTTTTTTTTTTTTTTTTTTTTTTTTTTTTTTTTTTTTTTTTGAAAACGAAGAAAACAACAACAAACCTCCACTAATACTGCTCAATGTCGTGCATAGCTGCCTTCTGCCTCAAAGACGGTTCGATTTCTGTCAGGAGGTGAACCCACAACTCTACCCAAGAAACGTGGATATTCACGTAGCACGTTACAAGAATCTTGACTGGTGTCAGGCCGCGGCCGAGCGCATTGAGGCGCTCTGCTGCGATGCGCGATGCCGTTCCCGTCGAGGGATCGAATCCCTCCTCGGGTATGGATGTTTGTGCCGTCTTTAGTATCCGCTAGTTCATAAGTAGTTTGTACGTTTAGGGACTGCTGACCCCATAGTTAAGTCCCATAAGCTCTACAGACATTTGAACAATTTGTGAATGGTATCAGAAAGCTGGTGGCGACGGTACGGTGAATGTCCCTTTTCTCTTATTATTATGGCCATTTGTGCCCACATATAACGAGATGAACCACTATCTCCTAAGCGAAATTACAGATTGTATTTTCATGTTACTTGATTCACTGACCAGTGTTACGTCTGCAGCCGTGGAGTGGGCAAAATGAGTGCCCAAACGCTGTCGCAGTCTGTTCCCTGCCAGCAGCGTTTTCGCAGCAGGTAATATATGCAATGTGTTTCTGTACACACCAAAAGTCTCGTTTGACTGAGGCAGAGAAGGGTGCTATAGTAGCACTACATGGAGAAGGATTTTCGAATGGTTATATAGCAAAGACTATGGGAGTTAATAGGTGAACGGTTTCCAGGTGGATCAAAGGGATGGACGGTAAATTGAACGAACGGCCTCATTCTTGTGTTCGCCGCAAAACAGCAGCAGCTCAGGATTGGCAGATATGTCTTTTCAGTGAAAACCATCCTTTTCTCGATGCGCGACAGTTCCAGCAGTCTTTGATTCCTGCTATTAGGAAGGAGGACTGAGAGCGAAAAACGTTCTGTGAAAGAGACAATGTCTGCTTCCCACAGAGAAGACTTACTAGCTTTTACTGCAGCAGAAATTGTGAGAATAATGAAAGGAAAAGGACATTCACCGTCCAGTCGCCGCCAGCTTCCTGATGCGATTCAAGACGCTTGGGAAGAGTTACTTGAATGTCCTTGTTACAAGGGTTCTCTGCCCTACAGACTTCGAGCCGTTGTTGAAGCGGAAGGCGGCTATACGCGATATTGAGCAGAATTAGTTGAGATTGGTTGCTATTGTTTTCTTCATTTTCTGACCAGTCAGAGAATATATTTCTTGTAAAGAAGAGTTATTTACTTTTATTTTAAGAAAAAGGTGTAAGTTTATCACGATGCAAAAACTAATTTTTATCAGGATTCGTAATATTTATTTTACTGAGAGATGCAGTACTCATTTTCTAAATTCAATCAATATCTAAAAACACATGGTTGTGCAGAATTCGTTTTTAAAACATCTGCAAAAAGTTTCAATACAAAGTAGAAGCGCGCCGATAAAGGCGTAATTTGAGAGCGAAGTTCAGGCTAGAAGGGGAGATAGCAGGCCTACAGAAAAAAGAAACAGAATTCACTAACATTTATGTAGGAGTTGAAGAAAGGAGTATTACGAAGGAAAGGATTGACAGTGACTGCATCAGGGCATTGAAATTAAACAATGGCGACAAGTGAAATTGTACGCCGGGCTGGGAATCGAACCCATGTACCCGGCTTTTGAGCAGAATCCGCCTTAACCAATTGCCTACCCTTGTTAGCACAGCGTCTGTATTAAACATTCATAAATCGCACGCTATGGCTGTAGCTCTCCTATCTTCCATGTGCGAGGGTGAAGGTCGGGGTGAGAGTTTAAAATAGGGGAAGTTTAATTTTTAAAACTCACAACCACCAATTGCGAACTAAATTCCTAAACATGCAAAAACACAGGAACTGCGATTGCTACTGCTTGACTCGTTTCTAGGGGATGATATCACACATTCGCAGCTTTCCTTCCCTGCATATGATTAACAAAAAAATTCATAATAAAGTCAAGTTCATGAGAGAAAAGGGTGTACTAACTACTATTTTTGAAAACACGTGAAAGTTCACTTTATGTTGTTTATTTCACAATATTAGAACCCTGTGGCTGATACGTCTGTACGTCGACACATTTATCAAATAAAGTTATAGCTCGTGAGCCCCCAGACAAAATGAATATTTGTCGCAAATTGTTTTCACACCATGTGCCTGTCTCAAACACTGTTTATGTTCATGTCTATGCGACGACACATGTTACATTAACAAAACACAGTCACTTCAATTTAGTGCGATGCACACCTTGTTCCACCGGCAAATATTCACAACACACAGTAGCACTCGATACAACTTGGTGCAGTCTACGACGAGCAACCACACTTGGCAATTGCCACACAAAAATCTATAGTCTCCACCTGGAGATCCACATGCAGACCGGCTGCCGTAGAGCGACGCCGCCCGGCCAGCTACCCCACTTGCTCCCGACTCGTCACTTCCTGCCCGCGCGCGCGCGCGCGCGCGCGCGCCACAAGCCCAACTGCCGGGTATTTTCCCTACGTCATCAAATTCCCCATGTGAGCTGTTCTAACCAACTTGCCAACGTACAGCGCTCAGCCAATACATTTCTAAAACTTTACTTAAAATCAAAATAATTACACTACACATTAAACAAATTTCTTATTATGTTTTTATATTGGTATAAATTCTGCCTTTGGCCTAACTATAAATGTTGTCACCCAACTGTGTACATACATTGCTACCATAATTATTAAGATTAACATCCTTTGCACTATTTATTACAATCGTGCAATTTCTTATATCACAGATAAGTGATTTAACTGAATATTTCAAGATAAAATACACAAGATTAATTGAAAATAAAATGAGAAATAGTTAATATATTACTTTTATAAACAAACATTGCCATGCTAGTTGTGTAACTGTCTTGTATTCATTGGTAATTTATTACTTTTCATTGTCAATTAAACATATTACGCCAGATGTGACTATATCAGCTAATGTATTGTTTATTTGTCAACAGGCTATTTTGTAATGAGGGCCTTAAAGGTTCCTAACTGCGTCGTATTACTTCAAATGCAAGTAGTATTAGAATTTTTTTTTCACGCTGTGCACTGCACTGTGCCTGGCACTCACCATTGTCCCTCTCTCCCCTCACCGGAAACTAGCCTGGAAAATCCTAAGCTGGAATAAGCCACCAACATCGGCCTGCTCGCCGCCTCCCCTCAGCTACAAGCACACAGCAAATCTCAACGTGGAGAATTTCTGCCTATGGCCTAACTATAAATGTTGTCACCCAACGGCGTACATACATTGCTACCATAATTATTAAGATTACAATTGTGTAACATTTGGTGCATTGGCATGGTCAATGTTTGCAGTGAACTTCATACTGTTTAATTACAAATGCTATTAATTACCAATATTTCTAATGGGCGGTAATCACACACATGCCCTCTTACTCTCACCGGTACGGATTCCCGTGCGAGGTTGATCTTATGACCGCATCTGTAGTGAAGTGATGGAAGCAAACGCCCTCTTCTCGTGTAAATGATTATTAAAATGGTGTGGTGTCTGATATTTCTGACATGTCCGAAATAACAGACACAGTACCAATATAATTAGAAACAAAATCGTTGCGGAAGCAAAAAGCGGCTATACGTGATTCTGAGCAACATTAGCCATAGACGTTAATTTATTTATACTGGTTTAGTATGTGACGGCATAAGAATACCACCCATAGCACCCACCGTTTGTCTACCATAGGCAAAAAAGGAAACGAGTCACAATTTGAGAAACACCGAGGTTCAGTAGAATAGAAACAAGATTTCACCAACTAGATGAAGAAAAATTTTAGTATATTTCTTTTAAAGCGTACGCAGTATGTTTTAATGTTCTAATCTGTGATTTCATTTATTATTGTGAATTTTTTCAATGAGAGAGAGCAGTATTCGTTTTCAACATTCATTTTATACTGCAAACTGCGAACCCGAGGACGTATGGTAACTTTTAAAATCTCGAGCCTAAGAGTCGACTTTAGGTGTTTCTTGATCGTAGCAAGAGCCTTACTGTGTAAAAATTAAAAATACAGATTCAAATGCTTATCTCTCGGATTTAGAAGCCGGCGCCATTTGTTCTGACTAGTAACTGTCTGTTGTCGAAATTCGACCAGTTGTGTTTGCAAAGTCATGAAAATGAAAAAAAAAATGTAATTGGAATTTATTGAGCACTGCAAATTTATAGGTTTTATGGGAATGCTATGAGAATAGGTGAAAGAAAGGGCAAAGAGAAAACATGAGAGAATTAAAGAAACAAATGAGGGAATTAATTGCTTTATTTCACAATTTAGCATTGTAAAACATTTTCCGTTGTCGTTGTCCTCTATGTTCACAAATATAAAATTTCAACCATCAAAGGCTCGAACTCTACTTGCTGCAACATATAGCTGACCATGTGTGAAAACTGGATTTCTTAATAGAATAACGACATATTCAAATGTTTGTCCTGGTGACTTACTAAAATACTATATTCATACACGGAATTGTTTAATTATACTTAAAAACTATATTTAAAAGTTAAGAATTAAATATTACGAAGAATTAAAATAAATGGAGGCTGTGTGAATCGAACCAGTGACCCTAAGAGTAGACTTCCAAGCGCAAACTGACCTTTTCTTTTTTTTTCTGCGTAGCTACACACTACTGTTAATGTCCATTTCTGCATTATTATCGTCTCTTCTAGCGCCAAGAAAAATCATTTCGAATTGAACGAATAATTTGGAAATAATGGTAACTTCTTGTTTTTCCCCACTTGAAAGAGGAAAAAAAATAATGATAAAATAAAAATTTCCAGGCATAGAAATTAGCTATAATGAATTAAATATGCTTTCTTAGCTTGTGACGCAAAAAACTTAGAGACCTTCAGACACACATGCAATCCACACCATTCTGGGACGTATTAGCGGCATAAAAAAAAACAAAAACATAAATGCCTTCTTCGGCGATCAAATAATTTCGGAAAACTTCCTCTGAAATGGCAAAAGGCCTAATGATAATAACTGAAATTCTTCTGTGTAAATTAATGTTGAGTAAATTTCTCTTTGTTAATGTTCTGTTTGTAATTACATTATCGTTTTAATCAAGAAATTAGCGTAATGTTCCTTGTACCTTTTCTTTCTTCGGATCATGTCATGTTGCATTGTCAGGTAATGTATGAAATCTTCCTTTCTCTTTGATTCGGTACTGAAGATAAAGTACACTGTATGTCCCATTATCCAGTTGACCGCGTTTCTCTTTGTCCGTGGGAATGGTATGTTATCGGGATGGAGGGCATCCGCTGGTGATATTGCGTGTGGCGAGCTTCTCGTGCTGAGTGCCAGTTTTTGCCTCGCATACTCCCATATTCCTGCGTTTATACTGCACACGAATCTGTGTTCATCACTGTCGACTAATTGACATGTCGGACACAATGGAGAGTCTTGTAGGTGTATCTTATGGAGGCGGGGTTTTTCTGTTGACCGTCATATACCACATGGCCCGCACTTGGGAAGGTAAGTCAGGGCTATGGATGTTTTCCCACGTTGTTTTCCAGTCGTGGTTCGGGAGTTTCCTTTCTATCATATTTCGTAGTTTATTTTTCATCAACGCCTGGTATACTTCCTTCACTTTTATCATTTTTCGTTCTGGGACTTTTGTTCGTATGTAACTGTATTCGAGTAGGAAATACTGTAAGTGCTGCAAAGCGTGCGACAGATGACTTACATCGATGGGCGGTCGTAGGTCTGTTGACACAGTTTCTTCCAACAGGTGGGAAGTCAGACCGTTGGTGGCCAGTTTCCATTGCTTGTATGTTTGGCATACATATAGTGCTTGCGCCTTCTTTTGCACATCGACAAGATTCAGGCCACCTAGTAGCGTCGGAAGAGTCAAGGTGTCGTATTTAATTTTGAAAATATGTGCGCGACATACAAAGTGCCCAAGCGCTGCCAGCATTCTATGTGCTATGTCGCGTGGTATTGGCAGGACTTGAGCCACGTAGTTGACCTTGGAAGTGATATACGTATTCGCCAGTGCAACTTTTTGCAACTCATCCAACTTCCTGACACTGTGCTGTTGTACAGACGCTCGAATCTTAGCCAATAACTGTTTATAATTTGCGGCAATGGTTTCTCGAATTGTCTTTCTAAAATCGACACCGAGACATTGCATCTTGGACACCTCTTGCAAACGGGGATGATTAGTCAAAGCTATGCCTTTGCCTATGTTCATTACACCCGATTTTTGCCAGTTGACTAATGCACCAGATGCCTTTTCATATGTCATGATGATCTGCAGGGCGATGTGGACTTCATTTGCTTTGGTGATCAGGAAGCCAACGTCATCAGCATAAGCCCGACACGCTAACTTCTGTCCATGTATCTGTAATCCGTTTAACTGCGCCGTCAATGTTGTTAGTAGAGGTTCTATGACGATTGCAAAGAGGGATGCTGACATCGGGCAACCTTGTCTTACGGAGCTTCTTAAGGGGATCATGCCACCTGGCCGTCCATTGCCAATCACTCGTGATGTGCTATTCTGTAACAGGTTTTGTATTACAGCGAGGAAATGCACGGGAAAACACAGCGACCGCATAACGTTAAACAAATACAAGTGGTTGACTCTGTCGAAGGCTTTTTTTTTTTTTTTTTATAATTCTTTATTATGGCTTTTGGTGACAGTGACCATACAGCCAGCGGTTATGACATTGATAACATTACAATAGAAGTGAAATTCTTGCAATGTACAGCACAATATTAATAAGTATGTTACATCATATAGCCTTAGAATAAAAGTGGAAAAATAACATGTAAAGACATTAAACAATACATATTTAACAGTACGACAGATATTTGTAATACAATAAAAGTGCAGAAAGCATAGGACCAAATGAGAGGTGCAAAGACAAATAAAAGTCAAAATATAATATAAAATCACTTATGCACTTTCCCGCTGTGCATGTTCAAGGTAAACACACTAGCTCTAAAATTAGAGCTGTATGCCAGTGACTTTGAGGTAGTCCTTCAGTAAAGTGTACTTAAGCTTGTCGAATCCATGAAGGAGGACAGTGACACTTGTGGGGAGAGGGTAACCCCTCGCGACCAGCGTTCGGTAGAATACACTTTGTGCGGCCGTGTACTTGGTGCATGCCAGTATGATGTGGTTGAGATCCGCCACTGCCGTTACATCTTTGTCGCAATGCCGAGAAGCGATGATTTTCAAACGGTGTAGGTGGGCAGGGTAACATCCATGTCCCAGTCTCATCCGAATGATAGACGTTGCATGACGTCTACTAAGCGTCATCGATGAAAACCACGGTCGTGAGGAGACATTTGGTTGTATAGCTGCCAGGTGTCCTCCCTTAAACACATGAGAGAGGCGCCATTCGTGGTCCCAAGTGCGATAGGCAGCTTTCCGAATCGTCGTTCGTAAGTCTGTATATGGAATCGGCGTGGGGCGTTGTTGTCCTTCCGTAATACTTCTCTTGGCAAGGCGGTCTACTGTTTCGTTATGGGGTATACCTCGATGTCCTTTAATCCAAAGTAAGTGGATGTCTATGCCCACTGTCTGTGCATTTGTTATGGCCTCCAAGACGTCCAATATATATCTATTCGTTCGTTTGTCAAACGTCGGATGTTGTAATTTTTTCAGCACGCTTTGAGAGTCCGTGAGGATCAATATAGAGTTAAATGTTCGTGTGCCGTAATAAATGGCCTCCCTGATGGCTAGTAACTCTGCCGTGTAAATAGATGACGCAGGCGGAAGCGCAAACATTTGGTAGGTGCCGTTAGAGGGGCAAAAGAAGGCGTATCCCACCCCTGCTTCAGTTTTAGAGCCGTCAGTATAGATGTGAGCATGCTGTGGCCAGTTGCGGAGAAGAAACTGTTCCACGTCGAGAGTGATGTTGGTCCCCGTTGTGTAGTCTGATGGCAAATGTGTCACCGGGACTGGGTTGAAAAACAGATGATAAGAATAACGGAAACAAGGAAGTTTGGTGTCCTGTATGATGAGTGGGAAGAGATGTCTCCATTTCTCGTAGCTGCGAACCAGTAAAGGAACTCGGGTCATGCCTCTTCTGTGATGCATTTCTGTTATGTTCCAAAATTGGTGTACCGTTTTGAGAGAGGCACTATCACATATTGACGCTCGGCTGAGGAGGAAAATATCGGACAGCATCTGTCGACGTATAGTTAACGGCATGTCAGACGCTTCCACGAGCAAGGCGTTGGTGGGTGTTGACTTCATAGCTCCGAGAACAAGACGAAGCATTCTGTACTGGAGGACATCAAGTTTGCGCAGGGTCGATTGCGCTGCAGTAGCGTAGACGATACTGCCATAATCCAAAACGGAGCGGATCAAGACCTTATAAAGAGTAAGGAGTACCATCGGATCGGCTCCCCACCAAACTCTGGCAAGCATACGCAGGATATTTGCAGTAGTGTCCACTTTGTCCAAGAGATATTCAACATGGCGCGTCCACGTCAGTTTGCTGTCGAAGTAAACACCAAGGAACTTAGCATATGACCGAACAGGCAGTTTGTATGGACCGAGCTGAAGGTCTGGAGAGAAATAATTCTGTCGTTTCCTCGTGAATATCACCACAGTAGATTTTTCAGGCGATAGCGTGAGTCCGTGTTCTAACTCCCATTCAGCCAGTTTTTCACATGCAGTAGTAAGCCATATGTTAGTCACCCAAAAGCACGACGAGTGGGCGTATATACAAACGTCGTCCGCGTACTGTAGAACTTTGACAGTAGGATGAAAGATAGAGTCTAAGTCGGCAACATACAAGGCGTATAGCAAGGGGCTTAATATCGCACCTTGCGGGAGGCCACGGGAAACGATTCGTGGGCCATGTAACACATTGTCCTGGTCACGGATATAAACAGTGCGGCAACAAAGTAATCTGTATATAATTCTTAACACCTTTAGCGGGAGATGCAAAAGTTGTAATTTATTTATAAGTTTATGTATCAAAACATTGTCATAAGCCCTCGAAAAATCAAGAAAAAGAGCCGTCAAATACCCATTTGTCAGGAATGTTTTTTCGATGCCCATAGCAAGAGATGTTATATTATCGTAAGTGCTCTTCCCCTTGCGAAAACCGTATTGTGTCCGTGGGAACAGATCGTGATGCTCTAACCACCATTCTAACCGGTCCTTGAGGAGACGTTCAAAGGTCTTGCACACACATGACGACAATGCAATGGGGCGATACGACGTTGCCTGACCAGGGTCTTTTCCAGGTTTCAATATAGGAACCAATACCTGAGTGGTCCAGTCGGTTGGAACAGACCCCTCTCTCAAGATGTCATTAAAGATATTCAAAAGAATAAGTTTTGCATCATCAGACAAATTGCGTATCATGGAGTAATGTATCTGGTCATGCCCGGGCGACGTATCGGTCGAGGGCGGCAGCGCACTGTTGAGTTCAGCGAGGGAGAACGGTGAGGTGAGATCATCTTGAAGATCTTCAACGGCGATATTTGTGGTGGGATCAATGGGTTCAGGCATGGCCGTAAGAGGTGCTACAATGTTGGCAAACTCGTCTATCCAGGTCTGTAACCGCTTGGGAGGCATTGGTTTTCGTTTGAGTGAGTTAACTTTCGACCAAATCCTTCCGACAGGAGTATGCAGGGATAACTGTTCACAAAATCTCTTCCAATGTTCTTTTTTACAAGTCTTGAGAAAGCGTTTGGTGGTCGCATCTATACGTTTGTAGGCGAGGTAGTTTTCCCATGTGGTTTCCCGTTTAAAACGGCTACATGCCAGTCTCCTTTGCGCCACTCGACGCGAGCACTCTTGGTTCCACCAGGCAACCGGCAGACGTCTACTGCCAGTTACCACCCTCGTCTGTGGGATTGACTGCGATGCTGCTAGGTTGATGCAATTCCTATAATGAGCGTACCTTGTTTGCGGTGACAACTCGGTGGGGAGCGACGAAAGTTGTGTATCCATGATGGCACTATACCGAGACCAATCTGCCCTCCTGACATTCCATTTGCGAGACGGCCGACAGACCGTGTTCGGTGATGAGGTTGGTGAAGAGAGCAGAATAGCATAATGGTTGGAACCCATAGGATATGAAAGTACAGACCATGTAAAGAATGAAGAAACAGACGCTGAACACAAAGTCAAATCGACTGCTGATGGTCTCTGTCCGGGTAATGGAAGTAACGTAGGGGATCCATCATTGAGGATGATAAGATTGAACTCGTCGATAATATCAAGAATGCCATCACCCAGCCTATCGTTATATGCACACCCCCACAATCTGTTGTGTGCATTAAAATCCCCACAGAACAGAAATGGAGGTTCCAACTGTTGTACCAGAGCGTACCACTCTTCAATGGTAATGTATGACCGTGGTCGGCTGTAGAGGGCCACAATAGTTATTCGACCAATTGGAGATGAGAAGTTTACTGCTATCGCTTGAAAGCTTTCAATATCGTCATGAGAAATCAGAACAGGGGTGTGATGCAGCATATTATTGATAAAGAGGGCGACTCCTCCTCGACCATCATCTCTGTCTTGGCGGTAAACGTGGTATCCTTGGAAGCGTACGATGGTATCTGGTTGAAACCATGTCTCAGAGATGGCGGCCACTGCTATCTTCCGCATCCAAAGTTCACGTTGAAGTACACCCTTGTTGGCAATCGCAGATCGCGCATTCCACTGCAGTAATTTAAATTCCGCCATTGTTGTTAGAAGTAAGGAGAGTCGTTAATAGTTGGCGAATAGGCTGTATCTGTAAAGTTCCAGGTGGCATTGTTTTCGCGTCTTCTATGAGGTGAAGGATAAACCAGATAATTTTCTCTACGATGTATTCACTATTGTTACGTGGTGGCACTGCTTGTTGTCCGTACTGAGGAGGATACGGGTTGGGTGGTAAAGGGGCCTGTGGTAGATGTTGGGAGATAGAATATTCGTGACTAACGTCTGAAAATCCCTGACGCCAGACGGGTCTGGAAGTTTGTTTTTTCCCCGTGCCGCTCATGACGGAGCTGACACCCGCTCTGTCTGCTATGGGAACATCATTCCGTTGATACCTGTCGTCCTTAGGTGGTGAACGCAGCTGGGGCGCCAATGGCGGCATTGGTGGCCCCGTAGAACGCTCTTGTACAGCGACTTGCGGTTGCTGTAAATGCCTTGGAGGTAGGGGCGGGAAGTCCGCAGAACTCTGAGGGCTAGGAGGCTTCCGTACGGCCGCGGAATATGTGGGGTGCGGCCCACTGAGTGCCCTTCCTGACGTGGCGTACGCCCTTGCACGTTGTAGCTCTTGCTGGTGGAGAAAAATGGGGCATGACCTCTCAGTGACAGGGTGCTGTCCAGAGCAATTTAAACAGGTCGGAATCGTCGCAGGGCACGAATCAGCTTGGTGCTGACCGCCGCATCTGCTGCAACGAGTATGGCTTCGACACTGGTTTGCCCGATGATGAAAACGCCAGCAATTTGTGCACTGAATGACTGGGGAAACGTACGGTACCACTGGGCAGCGTGCCCCCAGAATAGCAACATGAGAGGGTAATGTCTGAGAGCGAAACACCACCATGCAGACTGGAATGGGTACTGTGAGCTCAGGATTGGAAGGATGTTTCTTCGTGTATCGTTTTATACTTGTTACAGGATAAACACTTTCCATGGCATCTATTATCTCTTTGTCCGTTAGGCTGGTCTCTACGTCATGGATAATGCCATACGCATGGAGTAAAAAGTTAGGGATGTAAACATCGAACTTATGATCTTTGAAAGCAGGGACATTTAGTAAGTTATTAGCAGCTGCAGCAGTTTTCAGTTCTATCTTAACTCTGTTCTTGCCTGAGGAACTAATGTCAACAATATCGTGCTTGAGGTGAGAGCTGTAGGAATACAATAACTTGCCCACTGACATGGGATGGAGTTTGCCAACGTTTTTATCTAAGCTCTCCACGAAGACAATGTATGGGCCTGCATCTGTCCGACTGTATCGGTTATTGATACTCGGTCGAGTAACGGTGGCAGGAGAAGCAGATGTCTGTACCGGCGTGCGTTCTGTGTTTGCCTGTCCGGTGCCGTCGGTAGAAGACGCGTGGGAAACCGGTACCTGGCTCATTTCACAGTCCGTGACTGAAGGAGAATCGACACACAGTCGTTTACTATGGGGACCACTTTCTTGCTGCTGTTGTGCAGCTGTATCGCCACTAGGTGATATGCTGGAGGGGTCGCAGGAATAGCTGAGGTGCTGACTAACCTGTTGTAACTCATGTTGTTGATGTTGTTGCTGGAGGAATTGCTGGTGTTGCCGTTGTTGCAGCTGCAGTAGCTGAAGCTGTTGCTGCTGGGCCAGTTGCTGCTGGAATTGTAGGTGTTGGTGGTGTAGTAGCTGCGGTTCTTGTTGCTGCTGTGGCCCTTGTTGTTGTGCATATTGTAGGTCCTGTGTTGGTAGTTGACTCTGCTGTACGTCAGCAGGGTTGTCGGACATCACCGGCAGCGGGAGAGCCGTCGCTGCAGGTTGATTACATATTTCCATGGCGGACTGGATGACCTGACCCGTATTAGGTGGGTCGGCCATTTCGAAGATACACTGAGTAGTACTGCTACCACGAACGTGTGGTTGAGACAACACACACAATTCCGGCGCGCACTACTCTGCACGTGAACGTTTCTCCCCGAAAAGGCAGATACGAGTATACAAACGCACGGAAGAATAAGTACGTAGCACCACACTCGTCCGCGAAACGTAAACAAAGCGCGACCGCACAGAGCGCAGCAGTAAACGCGTCCGGACTCCGCGGGAGGCGGAAGTAAGCTGTCGAAGGCTTTATCAAGGTCCAAGCTTACCACTGCACATTCCATCCTGCATGCTTCCGCCACTGATATTAGGTCGCGGTAGTCCACTAGCGTTTGATAAATGGACCTATCTCTGCCGATACTCGTTTGATATGGACCGGCGACCTTATTCATTACGTTCGTCATCCTTTTTGCAAGAATACGTGAAAAATGTTTGTAATCACTATTTAATAGAGTAATCGGTCTCAGATTGGCGATAGTTTTACTATTTGCACGTTTTGGAACAAATACCACCAGCCCCTCACTGAACTCTTGCGGGATATTAAGATCAGGTGTCATCAATTCATTGCATATCTCTGTCAGTTTCGTCTCCATGTGTGTCCAAAAGGTTTGATAAAACTCTAAAGGGAGTCCGTCACATCCGGGCGATTTGTTCTTTGGACTGTGAAACAGCGCATCTTCCAGCTCGTATTCAGTCACTTGTGTTATTAGTTCGTCTGAGTCCTGAGGGGTAAGTCTGCTAGTTAAATTATTTTCTAATTCTTGAAATACGTTGTCATCGATCATTTTATCAGACATCAACTCCGCGTAAGCAATTTGAATCGCATGTCTAATGTCATTTTGGTGAGTTAAACGCGTACCGTCCCCAGTTTGCAGTTGGTTTTACCTTGTTTACTCTCACGTGTCAGGTGATAGAGTGATGTCGCTTCATGTCGTACTGAGTCCTGGATTCGGGATCTGACTTTTAATCCTTCCAACTGTTTCTTTTTAAGTAGTAGTAGTTTGGCTTTCACTTTCTTAATTTGGGCGTAGTTTTCAATGACTGTCCAGTTTGTACAGTTCTCGTAAACTGGAATAATGAAATTCAATGGTTCGTTTAAGCCACCAGTTCTTGTCTCGTGAGTACTGTAACATGGCTTTCCGTAATGTGGGTTTGGCACATTGTAACCGCCATTTTATAGCCGAATCATATGTTCGAAACTTGGTGAGACTTTCATTCCACGCATGTTTGAAGGCCTCATGACAACTTTGATCGTCTAAGTGTGACACATTAAGTTTCCAGGGTCCCTTACTGCGATACGTATCCTGTTTCTGCAAGTTTACGGTACAGATATAAGCCGCATGGTTTGTGAAGATAGTTGGCCAGACCTCACATTGCAGAATTCGTTGTTTTAGATTATCTGATACATATATTCTATCTAGCCTACTTGCGGAATGATTTGTGACGTACGCGAATCCAGGCGTTGCTCCATACTTGTGCTCCCAAGTGTCGATTAAGTCTTTGACTATCCGTTCTAATTCCACAGATTTGTTAAAATTTGGTGTCTTATCTTTCGGGTGCAAAACGCAGTTAAAATATCCCGCCAAGATAAGCTGGTCATACGTTGTTGTAAATAAAGGAAGAATCTCTTCCGTATAAAATTCCGCTCTGCGACGCCTGTTACTGGATCCTGAGGGAGCATATACATTAATTATTCTAGCATTGTTAACTGTTGCTGCAATCCCTCTGTGATTGACTAGCATTTCGATGTTATATGCCACAATTCCTTCTCTTAATAGGATGGCGGTACCCAAATCCGCACCAGTACCCAGGTTGGCAAGGACATTGTACCCAAATATTCGTTCTAAATTAATGTCTGCAACCTCCTGAAGTAATAGAATATCTGTATCTGCGGAATACAAAAAATCTTGAATGTGTTGTAACCGGATGGAGCTACGACACTTATTGATATTTAATGTGGCAATTTTGTAGGCTTGGCGATCACACATGTATGGATGTGAAATGTGAAAGATCTACAGATTAATAGAAATCAGAGTCAGCGTCTTTCTCCGCGTCCGTGGTTTCCATGGCCGAGGTATCTGTAACAGCAGGATCCGTGATCACTGCGTGTCCTACGTTACCAGCATCCTCCGAAGCATCTTCCAGAACTGTGTCCTTGTCTACATCCTCTGTCTCGTCTGACCAGTCCACACCGGTGGCAAACTGAGTCGACAGTGTCTTGCGTGGGTCCTGCACACGTGACTTCCGCGCCGGTTCATGAATGTGTTTGGGAGACTATTACCTTGTCAGTGTCGTCTTTTAACGGCACGGGAAGTTCTACCTGTTTATATGATGGAGGCTGATTATGTGTAACTGCAACAGTGGGTGGCTTTTCGGTAATTTTATCCTTAACTTGTTTCGCGTTTTCACGCAGTGGAGCTGACTTCTCCGCAGCTCCTTCTTGCGCCAGTCTGCGTTTCTTATGTCTGCGAGGTGACTTAGCAGAGTCATTGTCCTGCCTAGTCTCCGAAATCGCGGGCTGACTTTCTGGTGTTTGTCTGTCAGCTGTTTCCTCCACACCCACATTCTCTGTACGTTCTGCGGTGTCTTCCGTTGTCTGTGTGGGCGACTGTTGCACTTCAGATTCTGGTGCCTTTTCCGTCGTACTTCCCGAAACTTCCATTGGAGTTCCTAAGTCGTTCGCGACGATATCGGTGGCCACGTCATCTAAACAAATGTCACTAGCCGGTGGCGCAGTCAGTTGACCACGCGCCACTGCTACACACGGTTTTGGCAAAATCGTCATTTCTGAAGTCGTAACAGTTTCACCGGTAGGTAGCTGTGCAATGCGACGTTGAATGCACTCAGCACGCACGTGACCTGGCTTATTACAAAGTGCACAGGTCTTTGGTTGACCGTCATACATAACGATGCCTCGAAACCCGCAGACGTTTATGTAAGACGGTATGTGGCGACAGAGCTCTACTTTTAACTGCCTTACACCGTTCAGCATGGGAAGTTTATCTGCGGAAGATCACCTCTCGGCAACATTATTGAGAACTCAATTGGCAACTCAAATATTCTAATGGTTCTAACTCCAAAACCGACATGGTCGACAGTGACGTTACCTACATTAGCATCTCTGTGGTTAAACTTCAAGGAACCACCTGTGTCTAGAACGACCTTCTCGCATAGTTCGGAACATGTCAGCTTAACGAAAATCACACTATTTACAAAATGTACAAATGTTTGTAGAGTTTATGGGACTTAACTACGGTGTCATCAGTCCCTAAACTTACAAACTACTTATGAACTAGCTAATCCTAAAGACGGCACATATATCCATGCCCGAGGGGGGATTCGAACCCCCGACCGTAGTGGCCGTGCAGACCGTGACTGGAGCGCCTCAGTCCCCTCGGCCACCGCGGCCGGCCACTATTTACAATCGACATGTGGTATCCAATAATGTCCTCTAAAAAAATGTTCAAATGTTTGTGTAGTCTATGGGACTTAACTACGGGGTCATCAGTCCCTAAACTTACAAACTATATATGAACTACTTACGAACTAGGACGGCACAAATATCCATGCCCGAGGGGGGATTCGAACCCCCGACCGTAGTGGCCGTGCAGACCGTGACTGGAGCGCCTTAGTCCCCTCGGCCACCGCGGCCGGCTAATGTCCTCTAATCGAATCTTTGCAACAGTAATCAACCAATCTTCAAACTCAAAAGACGTTGGTCGGGAAAATTTTCGTTCGAAAGTGAACTTCAGAGTGTCTTTTCTACTAATTTGGTCCATTATAAACTTTCCATGTCACCGCAACTTCACAAGAAAGCAAGCGCTGGCGTAAGCGAGCAGCCTTATCCCTGCAGGAAGTAAACAAACCGCTGCCGCAGCGAAGCACCGCACGAGCTGCGTACACCGCCGCTGCCGCAAGCAGACTGACTGAGCTAACTTCACCTGTATGCATAAGCCACCAACAACGGGTTACAATAGAGTGGCAAAACTAATACTTTGGAGTATCATCCTAAAATTTCTTTTTACCACTCTTAACGGCTACGTGAACACACAATTTTTATATTCGCAACATGTATGAGAAACCACCTTTCGAATTATGTATGTTTCGTTGGCCGTCTAGTATGATTAATATTAAAAATCTGTACCCTCAGTTTCGTGTTAGCGTATTAATACGATGATACGAACACTGATGTAGTAAGACAGTATTACACACCGGTGGGTTTCAGTTACTACGCAGAATACAAAACCACGGCTTTTCGTCAAAAGGGTGCGTGGTTTCCAGATAAGGTCTGCAGCTTCTGAATAGGTAGTAGGCCTGTTATCCGCAAAAGTTGGAAAAACGGCTACGCTACAGTATGTGTTGGTGGCGCCGGCGTAAATGCGCAGATGCGTAAGACGAGATCCTAGGATCGAGCCGATACTTGCAGCAGATTTGCTTTTTTAATATCCACTCATTTGCACGAGTGCACGAGAAGACAAGCTGCAAGCCGTATATTTCACATACGTAACATTTCTGCCCAGTAACAATTTTTGAAACGAATATAGTATCAAAGAGTTTTAACTCTACACTCACCCAGTTCATATGATGACTTATAATAACAAAGAGAACTTTTGGATGACTGAACGAAATAGAAAGTCTATTTCCGTGCAGATGTTCTGAGCAGAGTATTACTGCCACAGAAAATGCAACAGAAATTCTATGAGTCACAGCGTAAATTTGTTCCACAGACAAATAATTTTTTTATCATGTTTCTACATAAATAATTTCCTTAAACGTAGGTATCGGACGCATATCGTATGCATTTATAAATATCAAACATTATAGTAGCCACAATTTATTAGCTGAAATAAGTGGATACTGAAAAACGCTGCCTTTATGTGGGTTCAAAACTTGACAAGCACATACCAAGAGTGTAATAGCTACAACGACAATCTCCGAATGCGATTGTCTCGACATAGGCTGATAATTGCCCCTCATGCGTTTGAGTGTTAAAAGTCTCAACACTAGAGATTACTGGATGGGTCTCACCTACTTGGCCCAAACTGTGCGAGAAGAAACACGAATACGAACCTTTTAACGACAAGAGAAAACGCTTGTCAAAAATTTTCCAGCTACAGATAGACGCATTATCAGCTAATCTTGAGAATCAGCATTGATGTGTAGTAGCTAAGCGTTTAGCTTTTGAATGAAACAGCACGGGTTCGAAATCCGCCCCTTCCAAAATATTTTTTTTATATTAGCCTTTGCAGTTTTAACTATTAATTATGAATTTTCAGTGCATAATTAATATATATGGTTTCGTTACAACTAATTAAATTAATTAATACACCTTATTTAATCATTTAATTTTCATAATTCTATGAAGTTTCAGATGAAAATAATATTTCCAAATGTAGTAGCAGGTATTTATATATCGAAGTTATATTACATTCCTTAGGGTGTTCATCGACGAAGAAACGTAAACTTCACACTATGCAAACTATATGAAAGTATTTTAAGGAAGTAATTTTATCCGAAATATGCTTCGGCGCAAAACACACTTCATTCAAGGTTTAAAGGAAATGAGTTTTCACTATTGCTTTTGGTGCATACCAAATGTATCGAATCATTGCGGTGGAAACAGGGGCACTGAATTGATGCCATGCGATTAAATGTGTTTTAATTGAGTCTCCTTTTGACGTCAACTTTTGTGGAACACTGAAATGTATATGTAAATTTAAATTTACATTGCGAGGGGTAATACAAAATGACCACGATTCTGCGAAGTACCGAGAATCGAAACTGGGCCGCATATTTTGCAATACAAGCCCTTGTCCACCACGCTAATCACTTTTGATGTAGACGGACTCAATAAGCAGCTTATATAACACCTATTTCTATGTGGGAAACTTTTGCGACCGTATTCGCTTTCCCTTTGGCCAAATCGCGCGAGATATTTTTGGGAATTTGAAATGTTTCGTCTGCTTCCTTCTTCTCGAAGAGTTCGAACCAAATGGGTGAAACCCATCTCGCGATCTACTCTGGTCATTCATAAACATTATGCAGTGTAAACTGAATGACGTTGGAGTCCTTGAGGGAAAGTTAGCACCCCTCCTTGTGAATGAAATTCCAGGACTGAGAACATCCTGGCCGATGGTCCTGCGAAATGCAGGGTCCTCTTACAGCTACAGTCGTAAAAATTGAGTGAATAAAGTGAATGGAGTCGTTTGTCTCTTTATAAAGAAGCTTTCAGCTGTAGCAACGACTGCCATATCTGCGAAACAGTAACGAATCTAAATCATTAATACGAACGTGTTTCTGTCGGTATTTTGAGTCGTGGGTGTTCTGTAGTTGAAAGGCACAAGCGGTAACAGGAAGGTAATTTTGCGAAAAATTTAGGACAAAAAGTGTTGGATAAGTATGTTCACCACTCAGGCTTCTTAATAAATGAAGCGTGTCCAGTTACCACAAAAAGGTGGCCAGATGTTATGACACCCTTAGTTGTCATTTAGCAGTTTCTTATTACCGGCACACCTAATACAAGAATCATTTTTGAAACGTCTGAGGCAAACTGAATACCATTGGGACGGTTTAGCTGGAGTAGGTTGTCGAGTAAGAAACTTTGTTTATATGCGCTCGCCGTGCTGTGAGTGCCCGTTTACTTCCGCGAAAACCTCTTGCGGCCCCAAGCACGAGACATTCTATGCGATTGAACAGAGTAGAGGAATGCCTCGCCTTTCAAATGTTCAAATGTTTGTAAATCTATCGGACCAAACTGCGTGGTCATCAGTCCGTAGCTTACAAACTACTTAAACCTAGGTAAACTAACCTAAGGACAAACACACACACCCATGCCCCAGGGAGGACTCGAACCTCCACGGCGAGCAACCGCGCGCTCCGCAGCGAGACGCTTTAGACCGCTCGGCTACTCTACCTCGGCACCTCGCCTTTCCTCGCCTGCTCACGGATGTGGTCGGACCTTTTTTTTCTTATACGGACAGTGCCTTATGAGGCCTGGTTTTCCTGATACGGATCTACTAATGGATTGTCGTCCTAGTCTATATGATTGTGCACTGAATTAAAAATTGTATTATTGGTTGGTTTCGGATAGACGTCCTGTTAGTTACTATATTTAGTGGTAATTCTTACATTGCTAAACAACAAGTGTATAATAACTTTGTTTTAACTTGGAACAGTAACAAGTTATGATGCTTTAAAAAAGCAGTGTGTGTTCTACTAAAATTGTATTCTCTTGAGTGTGTAACACTTTAAAAAAGGAGTTTATGTTCTACTAAAATTGTATTCTGTTGAGTGTGTAACACATTAAGCTCGAAGTATCTTTCAAATTATATCTGAATGATGACATGGCAGTTACAGATTGATTTGAACATTGAGGTTGTTTGTTGGTTTTAAGATTTTATTTTAATAATTTCGATAGGTTTCGCTGCAAGCAAAGAACTAACCTGGCGGAAATCTGATGGTGTAACAAAGTTTGCTGTTTGTGTGACAAGAAATACAATAAGTTTTGAACCTCTTGTCATAGTTTGTCAGCTGGTTCAGAAGTGCGTATTGGACATGACTTCAAGAAGAATTTAAAAGCGATCTCCTGTAAGTTCCATTACATGACGACCAAAGTTGGTGACGATTACCTTGTATACTATCGATGTACCGGGAATATTACTACTATATATCGTACAAAGAGCTTTGCAACCAACTTCGAGAAAAAAACACTTGGAAAACCTCCGACCTGAAAGAAAAAACATTCAAATATCGTTTATGGCTTCTTACCATCAACAATAGTTGAGATAAAGAGTAACTTTTTTTTTTTTTAATTTTGCCTTCATCACCCTTCCTGACCAACGTGCTTCGTCCAAATGCTTTTTTATCCTTGTTTCGTCTCCTGTACTATAATTGTTCACAATTTGTTAATTTATTTATTCCCTAAATTAATCTTGAAATGTTATACTGTTCTTTCTCATTGAAAAAATACACAATAATAAAATGAAATCATAAATCACAACGTTAAAACATACTGCATGTGCTTTAAAAGAAATAAACTAAAAATCGTTTCATTTCGTTGGCGAAATCTTGATTCTATTCTAGTGAACCTCAGTGTTTCTCAAACTGTTTGAAACCTTTGCTTTTCTGCCTATGGTATACAAAAGGTGGATCTTATGAGTACACTCTTACACCGTTACATACTTAACCATTCGAAATAAATAAACTTCTTCTGCTAATGTTGCTCTGAATCACTTATAGCCGCTTTCTGCTTCCGGAACGATTCGAAGCCTATTGGGTATTCTCGTTTCTTATTATATTGGTGTGATGTCAGTTATTTCGGGCATATCCGAAGTAACAGACACCATACCAATATAATTAATCACGACACGCGAAGACGGCGTTTCTTCAATCACTTCACAGCATATGCGGTCATACGTTCGACCTCGCACGATAGCGGAGCTACAGCGATAGCGTGCAACTTGTGGAAGTTTGAGACGGACGCGGGGCGAGCACCGGGATACACGTGGTTAAGTTCACCGCTGGCCCGAAGCTGGAGACCCAGGTTCGATTACCGGCCTGCTTCACATTTTTACTTGTTGCCATTGTTTAATTTCAATGCCCTAATGCAACACTGTCGATCCTTTTCTTCCTAATCTTTATTCCGTCACCTACTTCGTAATTGCTTACTAGGCAGATACTCTCCACTAGACCATCGCACCACTAGCGACTAAGGCGCCTCCACGTCACAAACTTTAATTCAGCTTCTGTGTTCCAAAGAATGTTGGAACTACTGCCAAGGCTCTCCACGCAGCGAAATAGACTAGTACGCATGGAGGTCTGTGTTCGATCCCCGACCGCATCACAAATTTTAATTCAGTGCTTCACCTTTATCTTTAATGTCTTTGACACGTTTGAGACGAAAAACAGTCTCAGGTTTCGTGTATTTCTATTTACATTGATATTTATATCACCTTAGGCTAAGGGTAAAGCCAGGAATGTTCCAATATCTCCATTGCCGAGGTGCTACTCCGCTGCATGGAGAACCTTGGCAGTAGTGGCAATATTCTATGGAACACGTCTGCTTAGTAAGCAAATTTTAATTCAGTGCTTCACCTTTATCTTTAATGTCTTTGACATGTTTGAGACGAAAAACCGTCTCAGGTTTCGTGTATTTGCATTTACATTGATATTCCTTCATAACTATTTGCTAATTCTTGTTTCTTTTTCTTTGGGCCTCTCTATCTCCCCTTCTAGCCTGAACTTCCTGCACAAATTACGCCTGCATCGGCGATCTTCTGCATTTAAACTTTTCGCAGATGTTTCTGCACAACCATATTTGTTTTAGAGAGTGATTAAATTTAGAAAATGAGTACTTCTTCTCTCGGAAAAATAAATATTACGATCCCTGATGAAAATTAGTCTGTGCGTCCAGTTTAAACTTACAGATTTCTTTAAAATAAAAGTAAATAACACTTCTTTACAAGAAATAAATTCTCTGACTGCTTAAAAAAACGAAGAAAACAAAACAACAAATCTCTACTAATACTGCTCAGTATCGCGTATAGCCGCCTTCAGCCTCAACGACGGCTCGAAGTCTGTTGGGCATTGAACCCACAAGTGTATCCATGTAACGTGGACATTCAAGTAACTCGTCCCAAGCGTCTTGAATCGCTTCAGAAAGATGACGGGGATGTACGGTGCATTTCCTTTTTCTTTTATTATTCTCACCATTTCTGTCCAAACATTCTCAATGGGATTCATGTCAGCTCCGTTAGGTGGCCATTCCAAAACAGTAATATTTCTGTGGTTGTCGAACCAACCCTTAACAATTCGTGACATATGAATGGGCGACCGATCATGTTGAAAAATGATCAGTTCGTCTCGAAATCTCGCTGCCACAGAAGGTAACGTCACATTCTCTAGCACTGAAATATAGGTGCGCGCATTCAGTTTTTCTTCAACTTCCCACAGGAGACCACACCCCTCGGCCGATATCCATGTTCACACCGTTACGACTCCTTGCCACTTCTTCGGCAACTGTAAATATATTTGGGGTTACACGTGGCACCTTTTGGCCGGTAAACGAGTACTCTTCCTGACGATGCCGCACAGAAAACCTTTTCGCCGGTGAAAACCACTCGTCTCCAAAACGCAAGAGGTCTGTCAATATTTTCTGTAGCAAAAGCAAGGCGGGATTCTCTGTGGGATGCAGACAATGTCTCTTTCACAGCAACGTTCCTTGCTCTCAGTCCACCGTTCTACTGCTAACAGCAGAGATCAAAGCCTGCTGAATCTGTCGTGCGTTGAGGAGTGGATGGTTTTCACTGAAATGACATATCTGCCGATCTTGAGCTGCTGTTGTTTTGCAACGAGCACAAGAATGAGGCCGTTCGTTCCGTTTGATCCACCTGGCAACCGTTGACTTATGAATGCCCATAGTCCTTGCTATGTAACCATTCGAAAATCCTTCTTCATGTAGTGCTACTGTAGCACCTTTGTCTGCCTCAGCCAAATGAGACATTTGGTGTGTATAGAAACTTAACCCTTTCGTGGTTTTTACTCATTTTTTAGAATATCTTAAGTTATCTCAGCCATTACAGAGTCTGTTTGGGTCAGGATTACAAATATGACAGTCAAAAAATTTTAGCACATTCCATTTTTCCCACAAAAAAAAAAAAAAAAAAAAAAAAAAAAAAAGGTGGGACACATACGTCCCACTGATCATTTCTGGCACCGATTTATCTAAGTCTTTTTAAAATAATTTCTGAAGTTATCCTAACTGTCATAGGGTCTAAACAAGAACAAGATTCAAAAATTTGTAATACACACCATATTAAAAAAAAAAAAAAAAAAAAAAAAAAAAAAAAAAAAAAAAAAGAGAGAGAGAGAGAGAGAGAGAGAGAGAGAGAGAGAGAGAGAGAGAGCTGTTTCGCAGCTTCTATAATAGAAAATTCAGATAATAGTAAACGACATACCGTGTTTTATTAGTGCAAAAATTTACAGAAAAACTGTTTTTCTTTGAAATATGAGTACTATAATATCGCAACATAAAGGCACTATAGGGCTACACAATGGTCACTGGGACACATGCGTCCCACTAATTGTAAATTCACTGAAAACAACTTTTGAAGTAAAATGAGTTTTAGAAAGCGTAATGGTTGTTTGTAAACTTCTAAGAAACTTAAAATAGCACATATACTTACTTATGACATTTT
Source organism: Locusta migratoria (assembly GCA_026315105.1). Taxonomy (NCBI): domain Eukaryota; kingdom Metazoa; phylum Arthropoda; class Insecta; order Orthoptera; family Acrididae; genus Locusta; species Locusta migratoria. The sequence continues at coordinate 72,012,337 of CM048755.1, read as the reverse complement.
CGGTAGCGAGAAAACGACGAAAACCGATTCAAGGCACAATAAACAATGGTTACGGCGCGGAAATTCACGCGGCAGCCCATATAAAAAGTCACAGCCTTCTACACTATAGGAATTCAGTTCCTCTATTTTTTTCCGCCTTCTGAAGGGCCACCAACAGATGGCAGCACTATGCAGAATTACGCAACTCGCCACCTTGTGGTACAAATGAGGTCCGAAGTTAGTGGGACGTATATGTCCCAACAACCACGAAAGGGTTAACGTTGCGTACAATACCCGCTGCGAAAACACCGCTAGCAGGAAAGGGACTGCGATAGCGCTCTGTCACTGGTTTTGCCCCGCTCCACGCGAGGCCTACGAGAAAGATAGGCCCCGGCGCGCACGTCATGCGACGTAAGCAAAGCAGTTCTGAGTTGGCCGGCCGGCTACCTGGTTGGCCGGCCGCTGGGGCACGGCCCACCGCCTCACAGTGGCCGGCCAACTAGCTAGCCGGCCGGCCGGCTCAGGAATGCTATGCTTACGTCGCATGACGTGCGCGCCGGGGCCTTTGGTGTAGCACGACATTCACTGTGGAGTCGCCACCAGGTTTATCATGTGATTCAGGACTCTTGGAACATTTTGAAACAAAATCCGCTTCGACTGCAGTTAACTTTATTTAAAAAAAGCTCTTCCGGTTTCGCGTCCTGTAGACGCATCATCAGGTGCTAAAATTCCTTAGAAAAACGTATCTGCCATTTAGCCTTCCCCAGCGTTCACGTTAAATTTAAAACAATTGAAAGCTTAACTACACGTCCTCGTTAAAAAGTATAAAACTTGAACGCTGTTGCGTTAGTCATAGTTTTTAAAAATATACTGGGGGTGGAGGGCAGGTGAAACCGTGCCATGTGGAAGCGGTGTTGGCGCGACACCGACCGAGGCAATACTCTTGGAACCAGTTACATGAATTGGAGTTGTGGGTTCACTGTCCGACGGACTTCGAGCCGTCTTTAAGGCTGTAGGAGGATATACGGGATGTTGAACAGTATTAGTAGAGTTTCTTGGCCGGCCGCAGTGCCCGAGCGGTCTGCGGCACGCCAGTCACGGTCTGCACTGCCACTACGGTCGGGGGGTCGAATTCCCCATTGGGCATGGATATTTGTGCCGTCCTTAGTATTAGCTAGTTCATAAATAGGTTCTAAGTTTAGGGACTAATGGCCCTGTACGTAAGTCCCATAAGCTCTACAAACATTTGAACATTTTGATTTGATTTCTTGTTTTGTTTGCTTCGTTTCTTAAGCAGTCAGAGAATTTATTTTTTTATAAAGAAGAGTTATTTACTTTTATTTTAAGGGACAGTTGTAAGTTTAAACTTTACGTATAAAACTAATTTTCATCAGGATTCGTAATAATAATTTTTATTTTTCCGTGAGAAGAACTATTCAATTTCTAGATTCAATAATACTAATAATAAAACATGGATGTGCAGAACTGTATTTAAAACATCTAAAAATCTGCAAAAAGTTTAGAGTACAAGATCGCCGATGAAGGCATAATTTGTGAGAGAAGTTCAGTTCAGCCTAGAAGAGCAGATAAGGAGGTCCAAAGAAAAAGAAACAAGAACTGGCACATATTTAAGAATAAGAATTAGGAAGGAAAGGAATGATAGTGCTGAATCAGGGCATTGAAATTAAACAATGGCGATAAGTGAAAATATGAAGCGGGACGGGAATCGAACCCGTGTCTCCCGCTTCAGGCCATCGGTGAACTTAACCACATGGCTACCGGTGCTCGCCCCGCGTCCGTCTCAAACTTCCACAAGTTGTACGCTATGGCTGTATCTCCGCTATCGTGCGAGGTCAAACGTATGACCGCATATGCGGTGAAGTGATTGAAGAAACGCCGTCTTCGCGAGTCGTAATTAATTATATTGGTATGGTATCTGTAACTTGGGATATGTCCGAAACAACAGACACCACACCAATATAATAAGAAACGAGAATACCCAATAGGCTTTGAATCGTTGCGGAAGCAGTATTAGCAGAAGACGTTCATTTATTTATAATGGTTCAGTATGTAACAGTATAAGATTGCTACTAGTAGGAGTCAAACAGTTTGAGAAACACCGAGAATAGAAAAAAAGTTCACCATTTAAAGCGGATGTAGTATGTTTTAACGTTCTAATCTATGATTTCATTTTAATATTGTGTATTTTTTTCAGTGAGGGAAAACAATATTACTTTTAAACATTAATTTATGGAATAAATAACACATTGTGAACAATTATAGTACAGAAGACGAAGCAAGTATAAAAAAAGCGTTGTAGAAGGAGCAGTTTCGTCTGGAAGTGCTGTGAAGGCCAAATAAAAAATAAAACACAATGAAACCCTTTATCATAAATATTGTTGATGGTAAGCAGCAATAAACGATATGTCTTTTTTTTTCAGGTCAGAGGTTTCCATAGCATTTTTTTTCTCGACGTAGGTTGCAAAGCTCTTTGTACGATATATATTAGTTAATATTCTGGGTATATCGATAGTATACCAGGTAAGCGCCAATAACTTGGGTCGTGGTGTAATGGATTTTATACGACATTACTTTCAAATTCGTCTTTGAAGCCGTGTATAAAACTCACTTCTGAACCATCTGACAGATACAGAGACTATAACAGAGGTTCTAAACTTTTGTATTGTTTGTTCATACAACAGCGTACTTCGTTTCATCATTACATTTCCCGCAGGTTAGTTCTTTGCTTGCAGCTAAGACTATCGAAATGGTATTAAAAACATTAAAAAATCCTCAAAACCAACAAACAGACTAGATGTTCAAAAATGCTCAAATGTTTGTAAATATATCGGACCAAACTGCGTGGTCATCAGACCGTAGCTTACAAACTACTTAAACCTAGGTAAACTAACCTAAGGACAAACACACACACCCATGTCCCAGGGAGGACTCTAACCTCCACGGCGAGCAACCGCGCGCTCCGCAGCGAGACGCTTTAGACCGCTCGGCTACTCCACCGCGGCACTAGATGTTCAAATCAATACATAACTGCCATGTCATAAAAAAAAAAAAAAAAAAAAAAAAAAAAAAAAAACAAGTTTAAATTTTTGTTAAGCTTATGGGATTTAACTGCGGGGTCATCAGTGCCTAAACTTACAAACTACTTATAAACAACCTTATACTTCAGACAGTACAAACATCCATGCCCAAGGGGAGATTCGAACCCCCGAGGGGGAACGGCCTCTCACATCGTAACGTAGCGCCTCAATGCGCTCGGCCATTCCTTCGCGGCCATGTCATTATTAAGATGTAATTTGATAGTTGCTTCGTATTCAACAGGAAACAAGTTTAATAGACCATACACACCTTTTTTAGAACGTCACGACTTGTTAATGTTCAAATATAAAGAAGTTGTTATAGACTTATTGTTTAATAATGTAAGAATTGCCGCTAAATATGGCAACTAACAGGAGGGATATCTGAAACCATCCAATAATATTTTTTTAAATTCTGTGCACAATAATATAACCTAGGAAATCGATATCAGGATAATCAGGCCTCATAATGCAAACAGTCCATTTAAGAAAAGACAGGTTCAGACACATCAGTGGGCAGTCGAGAAGAGGCCTCTACTCTGCTCAATCGCAGCGAATGTCTCGTCCTCCAGTCAGTGCTTGTGACCGGCCAGAGGTTTGAAAGGAAGTAAACGGGGCACTTCACAGCACGGCTAGCGCGTGTAAACAAACTTCCTTACACGACAATCTACTACAGCTAAATGTTACCAACTGTTATTCAGTTGGTCTCAGACGTTTCATAAATGATTCTTGCGTTAGGTATGTTGTAAATATGAAACTGTTCATTAAAGAAATCAGGGTGAGAAAAATAAGACCACCTTTTTTTGGTAACTTGACATGCTTCATTTATTAAAAAAACCGCACTGCTTTCAATTAAGTCAGAGGAAATGAAACAGCTATTGATAGTAGAATGAACACCCCAGAATACCAAGACCTTGCATGTGGGTGTTTAGTAGCGTGGTCGACATACGTCTCCCTCACTTTTTGTTACAAATTATTCGCAAAATTACTCTCAAGTTACCGCATGTGCCTTTCAACTATAGAACACTCACGAGTCAAAATGCCGTCAGAAACACGTTCGTATTAATTATTTAGATTCGTTGCTGTTTCGTAGATCAGGCATTAGTAGCTACAGCGTATAGTTTCTTTATAAATATTAACAGAAACTACTTCATAAACTTTATTCCCACAATTTTTACGACTCTCTCTGTAACAGGACACTGAATTTCACAAAAATATCGCGTCTCAGTCCGTCGATCATGGCTGAGGATGTTCCTACTCCTGGAATTTTAACCCACAAGGATTGGGGAGGGGGGGCAGACATTTCCTCAACGATTCTGTCTTTCAGTTTATACTGTAGAATGTTTATGACTGACAGAGTAGTTTGCGGGATGGTTTTCAAAGATTTTGTTCAAACCCTGCGAGCAGGAAGTTGACAAACCTTTAAAATTCCAAAATATCCCGTCCGAGTTGGACAAAGGGAAAGCGAATACGGTGGCGAAAATTTCTCACAGACAAATAGGTGTTATATAAGCTGCATATTAACTTTCACTGTTGGAGGAGTGTGAATAGCGTAGAGGACAAGAGCTTGGCATGCAAATTTTGAGGCCAAGGTTCGATTCCGCGGTACTCCTTACATTTTTGTTCATTTCATATTACCCCTCGCAATGTAAACTTTTTATTTATGAAATTTAAATTTACTTAAACGTTTCAGTGTGCCACGAACGTTGATGTCAAGAGCTGTCTCAATTAAAACACATTCAATCCTACAGCATCAGTTCAGTGCCACAATTTCCATCCATACACTTGGTATGCACAACAGTGAAAAGTTATTTACTTAAAAACTTGAATAAAGTATGCATTGCACTGAAGCATATTTCGGATAAAACTACTCGCTTAAAATACTTTGGTAAGCAAAATATCCACGGGTGTACTGCCGGTCTATAGTGACCGTTGGACACTATAGACCGGCAGTACACCCGTGGATATTTTGATTATCAAATACGCCGGGAGAAACTGAAGAATTACTTTGGTAAAGTCTGCATAGTGTGGAGCTTTTCTTTGACGATGAACACCCTAAGGAATGTAATATAACTTCGGCATATAAATACGTGCTACAATTCTTGAAATATTATTTTCATTTAATACTTCATCGAATTATGAAAATTAAATGATGAAATAAGATATATCAATTAATTAAATTAGTTATAACGAAACCAAATATATTCATTATGCACTGACAATTTTATAATTGATAATTAAAACTACAAGGGTTAATATAAGAAAAGTATTTTGGAAGGGACGGGATTCAAACCCGTGCTGTTTCATTCAAAAGCTAATCGTTTAGCCACGTCGCAACAACGAAAACACCGTCATCAGCAATGGTGAGCCTCAATATTAGCAGATATTGCACCTATCTGTAGTTGGAACATTTGGCGTGCGTTTTTCTCTTTTCCTGTGGCCTACACAGGGGAGATATTGTAGGAATTTGAAAGGTTCATATTCGTGTTTCTTCTCGCACAGATTGGGCCAAGTGGGTGAGACCCATCCGGCGATCCCTAGTGTTGAGACTTTTAACACGCAAACGCATATGGGGATATTATTAGCATTTGTCAAGACAATCGCATTCGGAGATTGTCGCTGTAGCTATTACACTCTTTGTATGTGCTTGTCAAGTTTTGAACCCACATAAAGGCAACGTTTTCCAGTATGCACTTATTTCAGCTAATAAATTGTGACTCTATAATGTTTGATATTTATAAATCCATACGATACGTCACCTGAAACCAACGTTTATTATCTGTCTGTGAAAAAACTTACGCTATGACTCACACGATGTGTTGCATTTTTCTGCTGGCAGTGTCAACCTGCTCAGAACATCCGACGCAAATAGACTGTCTATTTCGTTCATTCATCCAAAACTTCACTTTGTTATCGTATGAACTAGCTGAATGAAGAGTTAAGATTTTTTTAAGATGTAAATCTATCGGACCAAACTGCGTGGTCATGAGTCCGTAGCTTACAAACTACTTAAACCTAGGTAACCTAAGGACAACACACACACCCATGCCCCAGGGAGGACTAGAACCTCCACGGCAAGCAACCGCGCGCTCCGCAGCGAAATGCTTTAGACTGCTCGGCTACTCCACCGCGGCAAATGAAGAGTTAAAATTTTTGATACTATATTCGCTACTAAATATGTTACTGACCAGAAAAGTTACGTATGTAAAAATTACGGATTGAAACTCGTGAAAATGAGTGAATAATTAAAAATAAAAGTGCTGCGTATGTCAGCTCGATCCTAGGGCCTCGTGTTACGCATCTGCGCATTTATGCCGGCGCCACCAACACATACTATAGCATATCCGTTTATCGAATCTCTGCAGGAACATAGGCCTACTACCTATTCATAAGTGGCAGGAAACTACGCACACTTTTGACGAAAAACTGTGGTTTTGTATTCTGCACAGTAACTGAAACCCACCGGGGTGTAATGCTGTCCTACTACAGAATAAACGGCTGCGGCTTCTAAAACCAAGGGATTAGCTTTAGAATCTTTCACTCCTCTAATTGCTACGATGGAGAATCACCAAAAGTCGACTCTTAGGTTCGAGATTTTAAAAATTATTCTATCTACTTGTTTTTGCTGTTACCATTATGAAATTAATGCCTGCTTCTTTGAATAGATGACCGACTTCATCCTAAGGTGATTGTTCAGACGTCTACATACATACTCCGCAATTCACCGTAAGGTGCGTGGCGGAGGGTACATTGTACCACTACTAGGCATTTCCTTTCCTATTCCACTCCCAAATAGAACGAGGAAAAAAAGAATGCCTATATGTCTTCGTACGAGCCCTAATTTCTCTTATCTTGTCTTTGTGATCTTTTCGCGAAATGTAAGTAGGCGGCAGCAAGATCGTACTACACTCAGCTTCAAATTCCGGCCCTCTAAATTTCCTTAACAGAAATTCACGAAAATAACGTCGTCTTTCCTCCGGCGATCCCCAATTGAGTTGGCGGAGCATTTCCGTGACGCTCGCGCATTGGTCGAACCTACCAGTAACGAACCTAGCCGCACGCCTTTGAACTGCATCGATGTCTTCCTTTAAACCGATCTGCTGCGGGTCCCAAACACTTGAGCAATATTCAAGGCGTGGTCCTACAAGCATTTTATACGCGGTCTCCTTTACAGGTGAAGCACATCATCCAAAATTCTCTCAATAAACCGAAGTCGGCTGTCCGCCTTACACACAACTGTCCTTACATGTTCGTTCCATTTCATATCGCTCTGCAGTGTTACGCCTAGATATTTGAACGACGCGACAGCATCAAGAAGTTCACTAATAATGCAGTATTCGAACGTTATAGGATTGTTTTTCCTACTCATGCGCATCACCTTACATTTTTCCACATTGAGAGCTAGCTGCCAATCTTCGCACCAACTAGAAATTTTGTCTAAGTCATCCTGTATGCTATTACAGTCAGTTACAGACGACACCCTCCCATACACCACAGCATCATCAGCAAACAGCCGCAAATTACAACTTACACTGTCCATCAGATCATTTATATAGATAGAAAATAATAGCGGTCCTATCACACTCCCCTGGGGCACGCCTGACGATACACTCGTCTCTGATGAACACTCGCCGTCGAGAACAACGTACTGCGTTCTATTACTTAGGAAGTAATGCATGGTGTATTCATAGGTGCGGGTGGTTTGGCGGGTTGATATATTTGATTAGTATGCGAAACATATCGTCTTCGATACTCGCCAGTGACAAACTCACACCAAAAGATCTCTTTAACCTCTGGGGAAGCCAAGTGGCGAACACCGAGCTCGCCAGTATTCGGAATTCTTGTTGTCGTACTACTGTCAGGATTGAAACAGGATTAGAATAAACGACTACGGATTTAAATGTCACAGCGATTTAATATTCCTAATGTTGCTTACACGAAAAACGTAGCTTTTGCGTCGTTCTTGAAAGAAACGGAATAAAAATATAATTATATGTTGGATACGATAGTTTAAAGGAATTCATTTGATGCAACACAATTCTCTGTTGCACATGTTTAATATTGTATTATCAATATAGTTTTATGTTTACGGAATAATAATTTCCTCACAATATTTGCGATACAGATTGTTACTCAATTATCATGTGTGTTTGTTATTGTTACGTGAGAAACATAATGAGCCATATTTCAAAATAGAAGGAAAATGTGAAAGAGTCAGTAATCGAACTGTCGCTCGTTGATCAATAGTTCGCCATTTGGCGAGTTAAATAAGTTTATCTTTATCATTTGTTTGCTTCTCTGCACATTCATTTGACATAATCGTATCTGGCATTATAATAGGCCAATATGTTGTCGAATGCTTAATATTAGACATTTCAATAAGACATGGACTATGGAAAAGTACCAAACATCTGAGGAGAACTGTAATTTGTGGTGACACAGCTGGCTTATGTTTGTTGAATTTGTACCGGTAACAAATATAGCTGCTCGCCTCTGAACCGCCTCTATGTCTTCCTTTAAACTGATCTGCTGTGGGTCTCAAACACTTCAGCAATACTCAAGACCTAGTCGTACAAGCGTTTTATACGCGGTCTCCTTTACAGGTGAAGCACATCTTCCCAAAATTCTCCCAATAAACCGAAGTCTTCTGTCCGCCTTACTCACTACTGTCCTTACATGCTCGTTCCATTTCATATCGATCTGCAATGTTACGCCTAGATATTTGAACGAGGAGACAGCATCAAGAAGCTCACTACTAATGCTGTATTCGAACATTATGGGATTTCTTTTTCTACTCATGCGCATCACCTTACATTTTTCTACATTGAGAGCTAGCTGCCATTCTTCGCACCAACTAGAAATTTTGTCGAAGTCATCCTGTACGCTATTACAGTCAGTTACAGACGACACCCTCCCATACACCACAGCATCATCAGCAAACAGCCGCAAATTACAACTTACTCTGTCCATCAGATCATTTATATAGATAGAAAATAATAGCGGTCCTATCACACTCTCCTGGGGCACGCCTGACTATACACTCGTCTCTCATGAACACTCGCCGTACTGCGTTCTATTACTTAGGAAGTCTTCCAGCCAGTCACAAATCTGTGAACATATTCCATAAGCTCGTATCTTCGTTAGCAGTCTGCAGTGTGACACCGCGTCGAAAGCCTTTTTGAAGTCGAGAAAAACACAATCCGCCCCTTCACTCTCGGAAATACCATCAGTGATCTGCCGCGCCAAACGGTTGTCGTGTTTATAGCGCAACCGAGGCGGTGGGCGGAAACCGTCAGCGATACTCGGAACATGATGCACCATGATGTAACCCTTAGCTTCATAACAAATTGCTTAGAACAGGATCTGTTTTGTCTGCTCTCTCAACGAATAAGTGTTGTAGCGTGATTCCAGCCAGTGTGCCGCTGTAGCACCCACTAGACATTTGTCGACTTGCACGTGTGTGATGGTTACCTTAAGTAGTGGTTAATGTCGATAATTTGCTTCCAGTCATGTAAGTGAATTAATTCTATGATATGCATGCAATTTGAATGTGTCAGCAACGTCCGAAAATATTCACGGACTGCAGCATCTCAATTCTAATTGCTGTCTTTGTTCATTGAAACTATAAGAAAAGAAATGTGGGAATTAATTAGTCGGTCGCGAATAGCTTAAAACGCTAGAGCTAATACGCAAAGCAGTTTCTAAAATCAGTTTTCGAAGTCGCCTTCATGTCGCTTAGAAAGCACGCGTGTCGTTACAACTGGCTGCGATACTGGAAGATAACTTTTTTCCTCTCAGATGTGTAATCGACAGTATGTAAGATCGTGTTGCCTAGCTGTATATACTTCCCATCAAGCAGTAGAACTTTGCGGTTGTGTATAGCGATTAGGCGAGGGGTCTCGCGAATTCTGTCACCGACTGTACCTAGAAATAAATATTGTATGAAAATTTTAAACTCGTGTAATCGATAAAACCTTGTCGATACTACACTCATCAGCCAGCCCAGTACGACCACCTACTGAATAGCCGGCACGTCCAACTTGCCACCAATCTTGTAACTTAAGCAGTGAGGCTTTGGTGGGTAGTTAGCAGCACATCTGCACACACAAGTCACCTCATTCCCAGTAGCCAGTTCCTGACAGGGAGCGATGAGCTGTGACGCCACGTTCAGTCGCCTCTCAGATGTGTTCTCGCGAGTGGCTTTTTTGTGTCCCAACTTCGTCGCCGCTTTTGTGTCCCAGCCTCGTCGTAGGTGTCGGTGGCCGAGTGGAATGAGACCGACACGCTGGTGCAGGTACGGAGGGGAGCAGCCAGAAACTATAAACACTCGAGTAAATTAGAAAGAGATATATATTGCACAGAATGTAACAATACTTAACTTTTACATAATACTGCAGAATGTTGATACATAGTTGTTAGAGGCCTGCCTAGTGCCTGTACAATAGCAAAGTCCTCACTGGTGCCTATCTGATTACGAAGGTCCTAACTCGTTGCTATCTCAGTCCGAAGTGCCCGGTGTCTTTCCGTGGTGGCCACGAGCGGGGTTCCAGCAGAGGGCGCTCGTGGCTGTCGTCGTGAGAACGCCGCGCCGTGCGTGCATGGCGGCGCGCGGCGAAAGTAGGTGGCGCGCACTTTGTACTTGTGCGACACCACACCCCTCCCCCCCCAAACCGCCGCGCCGTCGTGGCGTAGGGCTGAGGGCCACGGCGACGGCACTGGGAGGAGGGCCTGGGCGGGGGCGTTACTGGTGGGACGGGCGTCGTAGCTGAGGCCGGGATCGAGACGCCGTCCGCGCCCCGGCATCCGCCTTGAGATCCTCCAGGGAACCCGCCGAAACCTGGGGAAGGGCGCCCGCCCCCGCCCAGAGGGAGCAGGTCATCTTCTTCTGAGGTGCGTGGCCCAGGCGGCGGCGGCACGCACGGTCCCGGAGTCCCTCTCGGTGACGCTGTCATCTGCGGCGGCGACAGCGGCGGCGTCGCGTCGATCTCCATCGGGACGATCTCGTAGTCCGGGGACGAACGATGTGGTTGTGCTCCCTGGCGGTAAACTGGGTCTGGAATCAAGAAACCGGAGACAGGATCGCGCGGCCTGTGCAGGCGCAATTGGTTTGCGTGGCGCCGCAGCTCCGACCCTGTGGAAGAACGTACAACATACATATTGCTACCGAGCACGCGCTGAATGGTGCCCGGCATCCATCGTTTCTTCGTGTTTCCAGCAAACACCCTGTACAGCACCGGCGTAGAAACCTGAAAACGCATAGCGCCATACGAACCGACTCGGTGCGTGGGAGGCTGCAGCAGGTGAAGGAGAGTGCGGTGACGGCGGCCGTGTAGCAGCTCGGCAGGAGACGGGCCGTCACGTGGCATGCACCGATACGTAGACAGGAAAAGTTTAAGAGCTTGCTGCCTGGAGTGCTGACCTTTCATCTTCTCCATGTGAGACTTGAATGTTCGAACGAAACGTTCTGCTTCACCATTGGACTGAGGGTGAAAAGGTGCGGTGGTGATATGCTGAATGCCATTCACACGACAAAACTGTTGAAATTCCGCACTAACAAACTGAGGTCCATTGTCACTGACGATAGTTTCAGGCAAGCCTTCGATGCAAAACACTGATGTTAAGGCACTGATTGTACTAGACGCCGTCGTTGAGTTCATGGCAATCACAAAAGGAAACTTGCTGAAAGCGTCTACAACAATTAACCAGCGCATATTCCAGAATGGTCCGGCAAAGTCAATATGTAAACGTTGCCATGGTCCCTTGGGGCGTGGCCAGACTGAGAAACGCTGTGGAGGAGCCGCCTGATGCTCCGCACAAACTGTACACTGTGATGTCATGCTCTCTATCTGAGCGTCCATACCAACCCAGGTACAATGACGTCTGGCCAATTGCTTTGTCCTAACAATGCCCCAATGTCCTTGATGCAGGAGGCGTAACACTTCTCGTTGCAGGGAACGAGGAACAATCACTCGTGTTTGGTCGTTGTCCGTATGTAACAACAGAACACCCTGACTTAAAGATAATGCATGACGTTGTGCAAAATAACGTCGAACCAGAGGCCGATCAATGTCTTTGGCTCTGGCAGGCCAACCAAAGCGAACAAAACGTGCTACCACACTTAAGTCTGCATCCGCAGCTGTTTCCTGTGCAACCCGACGAGAGTTCAAAGGGAAATCTGCGACAGCGGAAGCATCTCTGGAGTCTATCTGACAACATGCCATTTCTGAAGAATCAAACGACACATCCTGGCCAACCGGAAGTCGGGAAAGTGTGTCCGCGTTGGCATGTTTAGAGGTAGGTCGGTACAAAATCTCATACTGATAATTTGACAATATCAAGGACCATCTCTGAAGCTTTTGTGCCGTTCGTGGCGGAATTGGCTTTGTGGGTGAGAACAACGACGTGAGAGGCTTGTGGTCTGTCAACAAATAGAATTTTCTGCCATAGAGATAATGATGAAACTTTGTGACGCCGTAAATGATTGCTAAGGCCTCCTTTTCTATCTGACTGTAATTCTGTTGCGTTGGCGTCAGTAGCTTGGATGCAAAGGCAATAGGACGATCGTGAGATCCAATGCGATGTGAGATTACCGCGCCCAGACCGTACGACGAGGCGTCAACTGCTAACACTACAGGCTTCTGTGGGTCAAAGGGAATCAAACATGCATCACTGAGTAGTGCAGACTTTAATTTGTCAAAGGCAACCTGACAATCTTTGGACCATACAAAAGGAACATTCTTCCTACGTAAGTGATGCAGTGGAGCTGCAATCTGAGAGGCATTGGGAATAAACCTGAAATAATAGTTAAGCTTTCCCATTACTGCTTGCAATTCGTGCACATTCTTAGGAGGAGGCAAGTCTTTGATTGCTCTAAGATGTGACTGTAAGGGATGAATTCCTTGGGCATTAATCACATGGCCTAGGTACTCTATTTCAGTTTGGAAAAACGAACACTTTGCTTTATTACAACGTAGACCTGCTGCAGTCAACACTTTGAAAAGGCACTCCAGGTTTGCTAAATGTTCTTCAACTGTACGTCCGGATACCACAATATCATCTAAATAGTTCGAACAACACGGTACAGAAACTGTTAGCTGTTCCAAAAAACGCTGAAAAATAGCGGGGGCGGAAGAACTGCCAAAGGGTAGGCGTTGAAATTGAAAAAGGCCCATGTGAGTATTAATGACGAAAAACTTTTTTGACTCGTCATCAAGTGGAATCTGTAAGTATGCCTCTGCTAAATCAATCTTAGAAAAGAAGCGAGACTGTCCTAATTTGTCCATTAGTTCGTCAGGTCTGGGCAGGGGGTAAGTGTCTACAATTGTTTGACTGTTGACAGTTGATTTGAAGTCCGCACAGAGACGAAGTTTTCCTGACGGCTTGGGTATAATTACTATAGGCGAGGCCCACTGACTCGCAGAAACAGGAGAAATCACCCCACTATCTTGCCAACGTTTAAGTTCTTCGGCAACTGTATCACGCAAGGCGATAGGCACTGGTCTAGCTTTACGAAATTTTGGAACTGCAGATTCTTTTAAAGTTACATGTGCCACGAAGTCTTTTGCACAACCTAGTTCCGGCGAAAACAAGTCACTATATTTGTCACACAATGCATTGATTTTATCCTGAGGCACTATTGACGAAATTTGAAGCACATCTCTTTGAATTGATAAACCAAACAAGTCAAAAGCATCTAATCCAAAAATGTTCTGTGTTGATTTGGCCTGAAGAACTACAAAAGCAACTGTTTTTGTAACACCTTGAAAAGAGGCAGGCAGGCTACACGTTCCTAGCACGAGAATATTTTCACCTGTATAAGCTGTTAACACTTGCTGTGACGGCGACAATTTTGGCGAACCCAGAAGTTCATAAGTATCTTTATTAATTAATGTAACAGCGGAACCAGTATCAAGCTGAAATTGCACAGTCTTATTTTCTATAGAGAGAGTAACAAACAGCTTGTGCTTCTGGCGCACGACCGGTGCGCGAATGTGGGCAACGTCTAATACATATTGTTTTCTGCGCTTGCGCGGGTTGCGTGCGGTAGGAAGCGGCGCATACTCGGCACACAGCGGATTAACCACACTGTCACTAGATGACACTACCGCCGGATTGGCGTCCGCGCAATGCGAGGCTACTGCACTAAAATTACTTTCAGTGTCTACAACAAGTCTACTGTCACTAGCTACGCAGTACTGGGCACTATTACAAGGAGCAGTTGCAGAAGGCACTATTTTCACTACAGGAATGCACTGTTCATAGTCATTTTGCTTGTCCCGAACCCTTTTCCGTTGCACTGTTTTACGAGCTCGTCGGCGCTTGCTACGTGGTGCACTATATAGTTTTGCAATAGGTGCAGAAGAACTTTCTTGTAATTGAGAACCAACTAAAGCACTGTTCAATTCCACAGCCCGTATAACATTTACAGAATGAACTGTTCTCGCACTGTTTCTAACGGTACCGTTCTTTGAGTTTTTAATTTGCATACACACAGACTGCACATGTCCCGATTTGCCACATTGAAAACAGGTCGCGTTGCGACTAGGGCAATGAGCACGCTTGTGGCGAGACACACACTGGGGGCAAGATTTACGTACATTTTTCTGAAATGAGCGTTGGCGCCCGTTATTCAAATTACTGTGTCTAACACTACGGGGCGACCTTTGCGTCGCACTTTTACACTGGCTACTGTTCACTGTCTGTTCAGCACGGCCGGTAGAAAAATAAGAATCACTGGTGCTATACTGAGAACTACGGCTAGGAAAGCGTCCGCCGGCCGCGGTGGCCGAGGGGACTGAGGCGCTCCAGTCACGGTCTGCACGGCCACTACGGTCGGGGGTTCGAATCCCCCCTCGGGCATGGATATTTGTGCCGTCCTAGTTCGTAAGTAGTTCATAAGTAGTTTGTAAGTTTAGGGACTGATGACCCCGTAGTTAAGTCCCATAGACAATACAAACATTTGATTTTGATTTGAAAGCGTCCGTTGCGGCGCACTGAATTTACACTGTGGCTTTGCATTTCTACATCTGCTAAGTCAAAAGTATCATGCGCTTCTATAAGCTGCAGTACACTGTCTAATGAGGGGTCAGACTGTTTCAGAATTGCTGCTCTAATTCTGGGGTCCTGAATATTCTGCGTAATCGCATCCCTCAACATCACGTCACTATACGAAAGTCCACAAGAGCAAGTAAATTTACATTGGCGGGTTAAGCCCTTCAATTCCGTGATCCATTCTTGGTGTGACTGCTGCGGTAATTTTTTAAGTCTGAAAAATCGGTATCGTGCAGCGGCTACAAGAACTTTTCTCTCATAATGAGCATTCAGTGCATCTACAATTTGTTCAAAGTCTACATCACGAGGAGATGCGTGAGGGAATAGTTTCTGCAATAGTACGAAGGTCTGGGGGCCCACAATCGATAAGAAAAGTTTCTTCACTCTCTGACCTGTAATTTGATGAGCCGCGACGAGTTCTTGAAACTGTGCGAAATAGTCGCTCCATTCTTCCTCACGTTCGTTGTACTGGCGGAACGTCGGAAGCGGTGCGGCGGCAGGTGTGGGCTGCTGATGTGACGACTGTTGTTGTTGGTGAGCAGCCTGTGTCGTCAACTGCGACACGGCCTGGAGAAGTTGTGTTATTTGCGCCGTCTGTAACTGAATAATTTCCATTAAGTTCGGGTTCGGGCTAGTGGCCATGCTGACCGATTAGGCGCCGCGTATACAAGTAAATTAGTACAAAACACAAATGCAATATGAAAGAGGACGCTCTGCAACAAAAAAATCCACAAACACGTAACTGAAAATGTTCCCCCAAAAATCTTATAATAAGGGTGGGCGGGCGGGAGCAATTTCTGCGTGCTCCGACTGCTGCTGTCTGGCCGCTGCAAGCGGGCTGGTCCAAGGTTCGTCTATCACTCCTCGTCGCCACTTTTGTGTCCCAACTTCGTCGCCGCTTTTGTGTCCCAGCCTCGTCGTAGGTGTCGGTGGCCGAGTGGAATGAGACCGACACGCTGGTGCAGGTACGGAGGGGAGCAGCCAGAAACTATAAACACTCGAGTAAATTAGAAAGAGATATATATTGCACAGAATGTAACAATACTTAACTTTTACATAGTACTGCAGAATGTTGATACATAGTTGTTAGAGGCCTGCCTAGTGCCTGTACAATAGCAGAGTCCTCACTGGTGCCTATCTGATTACGAAGGTCCTAACTCGTTGCTATCTCAGTCCGAAGTGCCCGGTGTCTTTCCGTGGTGGCCACGAGCGGGGTTCCAGCAGAGGGCGCTCGTGGCTGTCGTCGTGAGAACGCCGCGCCGTGCGTGCATGGCGGCGCGCGGCGAAAGTAGGTGGCGCGCACTTTGTACTTGTGCGACACCACAGGCTTGGCATAAACACGTCAGTTGTAACGCTCCACATTGTTCATTGAATCACTCGATCACACCCTTGGCCTTGTGACACGGCACATTATCTAGAAGAAAAATACCACTGCCATTGGGAAATATAGGGGCTGTACGTGGTCTGCAAACGGTGTGCGATACTTGTCCGTCGAGGTGCCTTGCACGAACTCTGCTGGAAACAGGGATGCCTGCTGTGGCGCCCCATGACTGTGTAGAGTGCCCGCACAACAGACAGCCGAGCGGGGCTGCATGGTTTCCTTCTAAGGCGCCAAAGCGAACAGTAAATCGAAACAACAACTACTTCATTGTAGACAGCACTGCTTTACGAGAAGAGACATGTGACGGTGGCCAGTCAATCAAAACTGAGTTCCTAGTGTAGCCCTCCGCCGATGCCGGCTTTATAAGCTCACCGACGGTTAGTGAAGTCAACAGAGGATCAAAAGCAACTGCAAAGCGATTTAGACAAAATTTCTACTTGGTGCGAAAATTGGCAATTGACACTAAATAAAGAAAAGTGTGAAGTAATACACATGACCACTAAAAGAAATCCGCTGAACTTCAATTACGCGATAAATCAGTAAAACCTTAAGGTCGTAAATTGTACGAAATACCATCCCAATAAAATAAGAGAAATCAGATCGAAAACGGAACGATTTAGGTGTTCTTTCTTCCCGCGCGCTATTAGAGAATGGAACGGTAGAGAAAAGTTATGAAAGTGGTTAATGAACCCTCTGCCAGGCACTTAAATGTGATTTGCAGAGTATCTATGTAGATGTAGATGTAGTGTAGAATCAGTGTAAAACCCAGATAGGACAGCTACCGGCCGCTCCTACGCTCCGTCGGCACTCAGTAGACTTTAGCTCGCTTGTAGTAGTGTCGTATTTAATTTGGCCTAGCGCCACTAGTAAATTGTGGTTTGTTTAGCATGAAGCTTTACGCCCTCTATAGTTGTTTGTTTGTCCGCAATTAGTTTTCTTAGTGCTTACTGGCTTGTTTTCGTTGTACGATAAGAATGCACTTTGTGTTAATTAGTTGTATATTAATGTTACATTTGTTTTCTTTCCTGCAGATCGCCGGACGCTAGAATGCCCACATGTATGTTCCCTAGAGCAGCAGATCCCAGACGGTGGTACGAGTACCACTGTTATTTCAGGTAGTACGCGCACAAGTAAACAAAACAATTACTGATACAGGTATAATTATTCTGTAACGTTTTCTAGTTTAAAGTAAAGTGGCAGTGAGAAAAATGATTGATAAAACTACCGACAACTTCTGTATAATATTAAAGAGACTGCATTTTCCGCAGAATGTTTAATTTGGACTGTACGCAGGACACAAGACCATAGGATTATAACACCCCTCCCCACACTTCCCTCATTAGTCGTTGCTGCTTTTGCCAAGCATGATTTGTCTTGCTTTGAAGTAGCGATATTTCAATCGCGTCTTGTCGGTGGTTATTCGGAAGTTTTCATGACGATTTACAACTGCTGCCAGCTTACGCCGTGTACCAATGTGTGGCGTTGCCGTTATTACTACCCAGAGGCGCGGCAGAGTGGCCGAGCGTTCTAAGGCGTCTCACTGCGGAGCGCTCGGTTGCTTGCCGTTGGAGGTTCGAGTCCTCCTCGGGAATTTGTTTGTTTGTGTGTTTTCCTTATATTAGTTTAACTTAGTTTAAGTAGTTAGTAAGTCTAGGGACTAATAACCAAACAAGTTAAGGCCCATAGATTTACAAACATTTGAACATTACCCAGTGAATGGTTTAATGTTGTTGTTGCTTTGTTGGGCGTTACATAGCACGGTGATACGGACAAAATTTGCGTCTGAAACCGTATTGTGAGTGTTACAACGAACTGATTCTTGACTATTGTAACTGTGATGAGAAGTTAAACTTGATTGTGTGAGTTATATGTGATTGTATTTTCAGTTAGCCATGAAGCGATTTTCTGTCGCCAAGTCTGAAGTGAAGAAACCTAAGGCAACTCCTAACCGCTAGTGTGATGAAATCGACTTACAATTTGGCTTTACAATAAAGGCCGGTAAAAAAACAGTGATCAGCCAATATAAAACTTCTAATTTAGTTGGTAACCTATCGACCTGTTTTCTAACACTAATGGTAACTTCATAAAAGCCTCATGCTTTTACTACCTGCAGCTAGAGACACGGTTCAAACAGTTTTGCGGGAAAAAGTCGCCAAAGAAAAAAAATCCGTTATCCAACAATACTGTAAAATGAAGAATCGAAGACATATCTTCCTATAATGAAGAAGTGTTGTTATTACAACTGCATGAATGCATTTATTTTTCTCTTCAAATTGACGAGAGTACATATGTAACAATTAAGGCGCAGCTACGCGTTTTGTACGACTTGATTATCAAGAAGATGCAAGACAGGAGTTTTTGTTTTTCAAACCTCTTGAGTCAAATGCTACAGCAGAAAATTTTATCATTATTATTGACCTTTATTTGTTACAAGGAAGTATTCCTTGGCAAAAATGTGTTGGTATTTGTACAGATGGGGCCAAGGCAATGAGTGGTAACTTATACAGGGATGGCAGCAAGAGTAAAGAAAGTTGTATCTGATTGTCGAAACGCACTCTGTATAATACACCGAGAAGCATTGGCTTCTAAAGACATGTCTGAAACTCTTCATTTTGTTTTTACAGACGCTTTATCCAGGCAAATGCTCTAAAGTGCACTACTGTGTGGCGATATGAGAGGTAAATTTAAAAGTTTACTTTTTCATAATGATGTAAGCTGGCTCTCTCGCAACAAGATTTTAAACCAAATATTCCAACTGACATCCAAGGTATTTCTCTGTTTCAGTGAAAAAACAAAGACATAAGAATTTTTTCACTGAGGAGCAGTGTTTTTCAAGATTGGCCTATTTAGCCGATATCTTCCAGAGGCTTCACATTTTGAATATGGGCCTATAAGGACAAGGTACAACAGATTCCTTACCAGATAACAAAATATCGTCTCATTTTAGATGAAAATTACTGAACAACACCTTCTCCGCATTTCCTACTCTCATATCATTTTTGGGGGACAATGAACTACCACCCCTGAAATATTTAGTTCAAGACATTACTAAACATTTAAAAGTCGTTAAAAAGTTATGAAAAGTAATTTCTAGAAGATTACACAAAATATAACTGGATAGGAAATCCATTTACAGGAAGAGTACAAGATGAAGCAATCACGACAGAAACCGTGATTGACCAGACCAGCGACAGTTCGGTGGAAGATGCTTTGAAACAGAAAACTCGTTTTTTTTTCGATGTAAACATAAAGAGACTGTCATCCTCTTTTCAAAGAAGCAATCCGATTTATATGTGTGAAAGCAGGTTTTCTAAGTTATTGTGCTTCAAAAATAAATACGGAAACAGACTTAGTGTTGAATATTTGAGATTTAAGTTCAGTTCAACCGAGCCAGACGTTGAAGCTCTGATTAAAGATAACATGCTTCCAACTGATCCATGTGGACGCTAATTTACTATGTACAGTTTATTACTGTCTTGCACAAATGGTTTAATTTGTGATGTAGAATTTTAATAATATGTATGTTGTACAGCCTTCTGCACTGCCCCCTCCCCCTCCAACACAACAGGGTTCGTTAAAAGTGAACAAGCTATAGTGGTACCCCCAAATATCTGATAAGTGGTACGCAGTGAGACATAGTCTGGGAACTCCTGCCTTAGAGCATACCTCATGCGACGCCAGGTTGTCTTCGTTCAGCAGTACATGTGCCAAGGTGCTGTTCCCCTGAAGACGACGGATTTCCACACTCCCACGGGCAAAATGAAGAAGGTGTTTGGCTTCATCAGTTCATACAACGCTCTGCGACTGCGCTAGCGCCAAGCGAAAATAGTGATGTGCCATTTTCAGTCGTCGTAGTGTTAACATTGGCACATACAAGAGCCGTCAGCTGTGGAGATCCATCGTTATGTGTGTTCGGTGCACTGTCTGTTCAGAAAAAGTGGTACTCGGCGTTAATGTCTCAAATTGAAATGTTCAAATGTTTATATCTACATCTACATACATACTCCGCAATTCACCGTAAGGTGCGTGGCGGAGGGTACACTGTACCACTACTAGGCATTTCCTTTCCTATTCCACTCCCAAATTGAACGAGGAAAAAAAGAATGCCTATATGCCTCCGTACGAGCCCTAATTTCTCTTATATTGTCTTTGTGATCTTTACGCGAAATGTAAGTAGGCGGCAGCAAGATCGTACTACACTCAGCTTCAAATTCCGACCCTCTACATTTACTCAACAGAAATTCACGAAAATAACGTCGTCTTTCTTCCAGCGATCCCCGACTGAGTTTCCGGAGCATTTCCGTGACACTCGCGCATTGGTCGAACTTACCGGTAACAAATCTAGCTGCTCGTCTCTGAACCGCCTCTATGTCTTCCTTTAAACTGATCTGCTGCGGGTCCCAAACACTTGACCAATACTCAAGACGTGGTCGTACAAGCGTTTTATACGTAGACTCCTTTACAGGTGAAGTACATTTTCCCAAAATTCTCTCAATAAACCGAAGTCGGCTGTCCGCCTTACTCACAACTGTCCTTACATGCTCGTTCCATTTCATATCGCTCTGCAATGTTACGCCTAGATATTTGAACGAGGAGACAGCATCAAGAAGCTCACTACTAATGCTGTATTCGAACATTATAGGATTGTTTTTTCTACTCATGCGCATCACCTTACATTTTTCCACATTGAGAGCTAGCTGCCAATCTTCGCACCAACTAGAAATTTTGTCTAAGTCATACTGTATGCTATTACAGTCAGTTACAGACGACACCCTCCCATACACCACAGCATCATCAGCAAACAGCGGCATATTACAACTTACTCTGTCCATCAGATCATTTATATAGATAGAAAATAATAGCGGTCCTATCACACTCCCCTGGGGCACGCCTGACGATACACTCGTCTCTGATGAACATTTATGGGACACAGGGTCATTAGTCCCTAAACTTACAAACTACTTATAAACTAACTTATACTATAGACAGCACAAACATCCATGCCCGAGGGGCGATTCGAACCCCCCAATGCGCTTGGCCACTACGCCGCGGGCGTCAATGTTTGATGTTAGTTTCTCCATAGCTCGCCGCCTGTGCTGTTTCTCAAGTATACCCAGACTACAACGTCCGCCATTTGCTAATGAGGCGTGGCTACCCAACCCCTCGGCATTTGGATGTGGATTTACATTGGTTTCGCCACTCGCTGAAGACACCACGGCATTCCTCGAATACTAGACACGTCGTGGAGTTTCCTAAATTCTTGTGCCGAGTCTCCGCGCCATTACAATTTCCTCTCGGTGAAACGCAAATAGATAATCGTGTTCCTGATCGTACAGACGTACAGCATGCTCCCTGATATTGCGTTTGTCTGACTAGCAGGCATACCATGTCAGGTGACGCTGCTATCGCTGGGACGATTTACGTCGAATGCGTCGGCTGGTCAGTGTATCTCTATACTTATAAGACGCATTTGTTGTCTGTCTGTTCTATTATAACTCAGGATCCAGACAACCAAATAACGTTAAATATGGTACACGTACACAAAATTACATGGCGAAGGTTCTTAAACAGGTTTCGTCCCATTTTTTGGAAAACCAATCGGAAAATTTGAGAAAAAGTGAAAGTGAGTTTTCACTGTGTCCGTGTAAATCTATATCTTCGCACTGATCTTTATGAAATTTTGCACAATTGACCTTCAAAACAAGAGGAAGGGCACTGTCTACATAAAATTTCGTTCAGTGCATGGTGGAAGGTTTTGTGTCCCAGCCTCGTCGCCGCTTTTGTGTCTCGTTTCCGTCGAAGGTGTCGGTGGCCGAGTGGAATGAGACCGACACAGGAATAAAGATAGCACGCTGGTGCAGGTACAGAGGGGAGCAGCCAGAAACTAGAAACACTAGAGTAAATTAGAACGAGATATATATTGAACAGAATTAATACAATACTTAACTTTTACATAGTACTGCAGAATGTTTATACATAGTTTAGCTAGAGTCCTGCCTAGTGCCTAACTGATAGCCAAGTCTTCACTGGTGCCTATCTGATTCCGAAGTCTTAACTGGTTACTATCTCAGTCCCAAGTGAACGATGTCGTTCAGTGGTGGCCTCGAGCGGAGTTGTAGCAGAGAGCGCTCGTGGCTGACGTCGTAAGAACGCCGCGCCGTGCGTGCATGGCGGCGCGTGGCGAAAGTAGGTGGCGCGCACTTTGGACTTGTGCGACACCACAGAAGGTACTTATGGATTTCGCCAAAATCCACAGTTTTGCTCCGATCTTGATGAAATTTTGTACACTTGAACTTGAAAACAAGATGACGGTTACTGTCTACATAAAATTTCGTTCGATGCATGAGGGAGAGTACTTCACTTACCCTTTTATTACATGCAAATAAACGGTTTTGTACGCTTCTACAGAAAACCTTATTTTAAACCCGGGCAAAGCCGGGTACCTGCAGCTAGTATTTAATAATCTTTGTGTTAGCCTACATTAAAACATTACACACCACTAATTAAGTGAAAAAATCAGGAACAGTATTATCAAAAACCGCATGCAAGAAAACGATTCTGAAACAAAATCTCTTCACAAATAACATGAAAATCCGTTTTTGTGGCTAAGAAATGTTGTAAGACATTAAAAAATTTCAGTTAATTGGCAAATATCACGAAAAGATCTTCCTCATCAATGTACAAGGTGATACTACGACTAATGAAAAGTGGCTTAACCGTAAAATCGTTTTGTAACTAGTATTAAAATATATAGAATACTACTCACTATAAAATTCTGTAACTGACTAATATAAATTTACACAAAATATAGCTTTCATATACTACCCAATACTTAGATACCCCAAGGTGGGAATATTAATAAACTCTGCAGAAGACACAACATCGTAAATGTCATATAACAAGAACAACAACAACAAAAATAGTAAAAATGCCGAAAAGAAAATATGATAATTCCTGAATGTGATTCAAAAATTGGTCACTGGATTCAGCCACCGACCTGCAAACATCATGTATTACACTATTATCTAGTGTACATCTACACCCATACTCACGGTGCGTGGCGCAGGGTACTTCGTGTAGTGTTGTCACTTTTTCCTCCTGCTCCAGTCGCGTTTGTTTTGCTGAAAAACCGATTGTTTTTAATATATCTAATTACTTATATGTGGTACTTTCGCGGCATATTCGTAGGGAAAGCAATATATGGGCTGACTCCTCGCGAAACGTTTGCTCTCTTAATTGACAGAAACCCGTACCGCTATACAGAACATCTCCCTTGCAACGACTGCCCTGGACATTCTTAACCATCTCTGCGACGCTTTTGCAGTATTAAATGAGCCTGTAACGAAGTGTGATGCTCTTCACTGAATCTTCTCTATGTGTTCTATCAAACCTACATGTTACGAGTACCACAATTTTGAGCAGTATTCAAGCTTTGGCGGAACGAGTGTTTAGTAACCTCCTTTGTTGACGGACTGCACTTCCTGATAATTTTTCCAATGAATCGCTGTCTGGCATCTGCCTTACCCATGATTAATTTTATATGGTCGTTCCATTTCAAATGGCTCCTTATGTCTACACTCAGATATTTTATGAAAGAATCGGCTACTAGTATTTTTCTTACGATTCCGTGATTATGTATAATGAAGAAGCTTTCTTTCTACCTAAAAACATAACTTTCCATCCGTTTACATTGAGGCTTCATTGCCATTTCCTACACGCCTCAGATGATCCGGCATTTCGCCACCAATTTCCAATGTTTCGACGTCTCGATAAATTACAGCATCATCGGCGAAAAGCATTATTGAACTTCCGATGATATCTACAAGGTCATTTTATACATTATGAAAAGCAACGCTTCCCTAACACTCCCCTGGAGCAAGCCAGAAATCACTATCATTTCTGAAGACTTCTCTCCTTTGAGAATAACATGCTACATTCTGTTAGCTGGAAACTATCCCTTACAGTCACACAATTGGTCTGATATTTCATATGCTCGCAGTTTGTTCATCAGGCAATGGTGCGGAACCATATCGAACGCCTTGCGTAAGTCAAGAAACGTGGCATCTACTTGCGAAAATGCCCCTTCGGTCTCGTGAACGAATACGAAGAAATTTCCGGTATCGGGAAATGTCATTATATTGGAACGTACAATGTGTTCCAAAATTCTGTAACTGATCGACGTCACAGAAACATGCGTATAGGTCTGATCGACGGTTCTTGAAAAGGGGAATGACCTGCCCCTTCTCCAGACCTTAGGTACTCTTCGCTCTTCTTGAGTCCTTCGGTACATTGATGCTAGAACGGGGACGAGTTGCTTCGCATACCGCGTGTAAAATCGGAATGATACCTCATCAGGTCATGCTGCCTTTCCTTCGTTAATCGGTTTCAATTGCTTTTGTATCCCTCTGCTGTTTATTTCAATATTGTCGACCTTGCGATAGTTTGAAGGACGAACTACGATTATACCATCCTGTGTGAAACAACCTTGGAATATGACATTTATTATTTCAGCCTTTTTTGTATCATCATCTGTTTCAAAGCCATTACGGTCACAGTCTCTTGACATTTTCCATTTTACCGATTTGGCATTGCTCATGTACCTAAGAATACATACGTATTATGTTTTTAATTCAAAAGAGTTACAGTTTTGAAAATTCAGTCAATACTGTGCATGAAATCCTATCTGATATAAAACTGCTCTACTACATTCCCATATTCAATATGTGGTATCGCATTTATTTGAAGAATTAACAAAAACTATGTGCATGTTAAACATGTATTGAAGCAGATGTGGTTGTAAACTGACACAAACTAGAATTAGGAGTCTGTTTATAGGACCCCTTTAATGTTATCACATTAAAGAAACTAAGTTAATTTGCAAATATCAGGCGTTGTGTTTCAAGGTATAATATGGTGAGTGAACTATTAAATATCGCATAGCTATGCAAACCTTACGATACTATAGTCTGCGTCAGCTACGAAGACGGCCAAGTTTTCAGCCGTTCTGCGCATACCCCTCCATTGCCGCAATGACAGCCAATAACGTTCATTTTGTAGGCTTGTGGCTGGCCGTGAGTAACGCAACGTATCTCCCGCAGGCGCAACTATTGGCGCTCGGCCGTAGCTCCTCCCCTCCACGCTTCCCCTATCGCTCCGCCTCTATGTGGGGAAGCACCTTCTTCTTTGACGCCAGGTATAGTTTAAAACATTTTATTTTACTCTACATAAAAACTATAAATGAAGATTTGACAATATCTTCCAAAAATCTTTCATGTTTCACACATTATTTAAATGTGTAGAACTGAACTAAAAATATGTGTTCAACCTGAGGTTTAAAAATTCTTCAATCTCCGTGTTTGCTTACAAAATAAATTTGCTTTTTTTAAAACGAAAACAACATTATTCAAAAACTCCCGCTCCCACCACAGTCAGCTGTTCCTAACACTACTCCCAGAATTCAACTGCTCATCATCTTGTTTTCAAAACATAAACATTGAGTGAAAGTGACACAGTGCCTGTCCACAACACGAAAAACAGCGCATATCCACCAAAGTAAGTGACAAAACTTGCTATAAACACTTAGACATTTTGTTATAGAAGCAGTAGCTACAACAACATCAAACCAAAACACAAAAACTACGTCCTGTATTTTCATAAAAATCCCGATATTTACAAAGTAACTATTCACCACATTAAATACACACGTTTCGGTTTGCAGATGACAAACTGTCAAAAACTATCAGTGACGTTTTGTGAGTGGAAGAACCACAAACTTAACTACACGTGGTATTAAGGTAGGCCTAGCATACCTATAAAAATAAGAAACGATGTATAGTAGTCTCACAATTCTCTGTAGTTTTTACTGTTAATGTAAAAAAGTAACAATCATTCCACTGTTAATTTGACAGACAATAAACATCCCACTGATGATGCTGCAACGCCAGCGAAACATGTATGGGAGAAATGAAAAAAAACATTTGTATTTGCTCAAGGCGGACCAAACCTGTTAAGCAAATTTAAAAATATGTAACTAAAAATATATAAAAACAATAGAAAAAGGGAACATGATTTTCACACCAAAAACGTAGAAAAAGCGAGAAACAACTTGTGGCGGTCCCTAGGTCCATTCATTCAAGTATTTGTGTAATCGGCCAATATAAGACAGTTCCCTAGGTAAAGTCATTAGAGTCGCGCAAGTAGTATAAGTAATGGTAAAAGATAAAGGACTAGCAGTGGACCGTGGTAAGCGGTTGGAGCAGCTACCAGACAGCCCAGATAGTGGAGGCTTAAACCAAGTAGCCGGTCATAAGTTCGTCCAAATCGGCGGAAATCGGGGAAAGGCCCATGCTTTGTACTGAAAAGTAATGAGGGCTGTCAGCCGAGTGTTTCTTAAGGGTGTGTCCGGAGGACATCTGTGAGTACCATTCCCAAGTAATTCAGAATAAAATAAAATAATCTATAACATTATTTATGGTCAACATCTATGATGTCAGAATAATTATGCTCATCTCATGATTTTAAAAATAATTTCAATATCTCAAAAATTACAATGTTTATGACTACTATATAAAAACATAGAAAAATGAAGCTTAAAATAACTAATTTTGGAATGCATCATGCAATTACAACAAATTCTGGTTTAGATGATAGCTTATTGTATTAAACTATCACCTTGAAAGCGTCACACTTTTATATATTTATTTAATGACAGATTTAAACTAATATAAATATATGATGCAAATATAAGCAGATCACCATATTCTCCACAGTAACATTGAAAATGCCAGCAGCATGATTTACCTCTTGTGGTGTCGCACAAGTCCAAAGTGCGCGCCACATACTTTCGCCGCGCGCCGCTATGCACGCACGGCGCGGCGTTCTTACGACGTCAGCCACGAGCGCCCTCTGCTACAACTCCGCTCGTGGCCACCACTGAACGACATCGTTCACTTGGGACTGAGATAGGAACCAGTTAGCACTTCGGAATCAGATAGGCACCAGTGAAGACTTGGCTATCGGACAGGTACTAGGCAGGCCTCTAGCTCAACTATGTATCAGCATTCTGCAGTACTGAGCTATGTAAAAGTTAAGTATTGTATAAATTCTGTGCAATATATATCTCGTTCTAATTTACTCTAGTGTTTCTAGTTTCTGCTGTCCCACTGCCTGCTCACCTCCGTACCTGTACAAGCGTGCATCCTTTATTCCTGTGTCGGTCTCATTCTACTCGGCCACCGACACCTACGACTGAAACGGGACACAAAAGCGGCGACGAGGCTGGGACCCAAAACCTCTCGTATATTTAATTTAGTGTGTCGATTTATTCTATAGTTTGCCAGTAATTTACGTAAATATTGTGTGACATGAGCGGTCAGACTCATGGAAACTGGTTTGTCTATTTATTTCAGACTTTATGTAATACTAATTAGCAACGATTTTTGTATTTAAATAATTTTATATTAGTAAGGAAGTGGTTTCAGATGGTGAGTTTTTACTTAAAGAAATATCCCACGTTAAGATGTTTACGATTTTGGAGGGAATTGCGATCGGTCAATGAGGAAGCGGCCAAGGGACAGAACTGGTGGGGGAGCGTGTGTTTGAGAGAGGGGAGGAGAGCGAAGGGGTGCGCGGAAAAGGGGTCTAGTCTTAGCAGGAGGACCAGCCTGGATGATAGGAGTTATTCAATCGGGGACAGTGATAAGATTTGCGCAGTGAACGGTCGCTTCTCGGGACTAAATTTGGCGAGAACAAGTGAACACCAGTGCAGCTGATGAGTGTTTACGTTTTTACACAAGAACGTACGAGTGTACACATAGTGTTCGGGAAACTTAAACTATTTTGAATTATTGACAATTTCATGTTGAGTGCTCATTAAAGATACAGATTACTTAGTTAGGGAAAAGTGTTACAACTCTCTTATCGCAGTCAATGCAACTGTTGAACCATTGATTCAATTTGTGATTAATATTTCATGTGACTACTTCCAATAAGCAGCCAATTTGATTCAATAAACCTTATTCAACTAAATCTCTGACTTTGCGTACATCATTTGCAAATGTTAGGATAAAAAGAATTAATGAAACAGTTAATGTATGTAATATTTCTTATTTATTTCACGCCGGCCGCGGTGGCTGAGGGGACCGAGGCGCTCCAGTCACGGTCTGCACGGCCACTACGGTCGGGGGTTCGAATCCCCCCTCGGGCATGGATGTTTGTGCCGTCCTTAGTATAAGGTAGTAAATAAGTAGTTTGTAAGTTTAGGGACTGATGACCCCGTATTTAAGTCCCACAAGCAAAAAAAAAAAAAAAAAAAAAAAAAAAAAAAAAAAAAAAAAAAATTATTTCACAAACTACAGCCTATGCAAAGAGTGTTTTTAACTACAGGATCACAGATAAAAGATAATAACTGCAAATAAGGTAATTACTGGAGCATGAAAGCAGACATGTACGATTGGACCCTAAGATAACATCGAGGCAAATTTCTAAATCAGAACCGTACATAGCCCAATACCTAGGTTCTTACATTGTATAGTCACACGTGCATTAATCTTAGGTGTGATAAATGCGGTGTTAGAAACAGCGTAAATTTGCAGTATAGTATTAAAATAATAGTATTAAAAGGACTGCTAGAGACACTAGTCAGAATAACAATAAAAAGTTTAATGACATGAATGATTAGTAAAGGGTTTAAGGAACGCAAACGCGATGTAAGAGAGGAGACTAAAAAGGTAGAGAGAGAACATGGTGAAGGGCGAAGCGTAAGGAAGAACTGTATTCAAAAGTGCCACTGTAGTGTGGGACGCCATTACAGGAACAAGAAACTATGGTGTGATTTCGGGTAGGACGTAATGAAATTGTTAAAATAGACTACAAGAGGTGGAGAGAAATATAACTATAAATAATGAGAGAGGAGGTGTCTCGTCGTCTGTTTTGTCACTTAAGACGGAGGAACGTGAAAGCAAGATTATCTGTTGGTGGTGAGTAGACAAACGTGACAGCTATATAGAGTGACAGTATATTTTTTCACCTTCTCCACCCTAAATTTGCTCTTATCTAATGGCACTGTAGATTAATGCTACCAACAGAGAACTGGAAGTACTCGCGGTTATATTTTGAGTCCCCAGTGAAAGAAGAGCTTCAATTTCTATAGTGTGAGTGTGGACAGATGGTCCCATCTTAAGAATATGACAGTCAGTGACAATTGGCGGAAACCCACACCTTGTCGTTTGCTGAACTGTCCTGATCTACTGCCTATTAACAAAGAGTAACACTTTGTCTACACATGAAATGGAAAACCTGCCCAAGAAGGTCAGACGATTGAAGATAACGTGAAAGACTAGACTGCGGCTGAAGAATTTATCTGTTACCTTTACCTCCTCTGTTCAGCTAATAAACGAACACAATGTAGTCTACATGAACTAATAGAAATTACATACAGACTACTCCACCTGGAGCCACGTACAGAGCGAGCACATTAATAATATTAATAACGGAAGAAACAGCTTTGGTTACATTGAAACCTTTACTCAACTACTACAAGTCGATTTCGGTCACTGAGTGGCCATATTCAGTGCTAGAATCGAAACCCCGTGGGCCCACATAGAGTAGCAACTTGTATTTCATCATGAGCGTGTAACTTTATGCAGTCGAACTCAATCGTATGCTTTCTAGGCGACCAAAGCTGTTTCTTCCTTTATTAATATAATACAAGTGAGTTACAACACACAATGATTCTGTTCCAAAAATGTTTTATAATAAAACAAAGTATCCTCAGTTATCAGGAATTACATAGATAACACGCACTTTCGCCTTCGAAACCGTCTCTGTCTACATTCAGTGAACACTTCTATAGCAGTAGAGTAATAGGACTATTACAAAAGCATGCAAATGTTGCTGTATGGGTAGATATGTTACTGAAAATGTAAGATAATTGGTAAATCATGGAATTAACCAGACTAATCAAAGATTTACCATCGCGGTATGGTAGAAGTTCAAAATTTCTCATTATACGCACAGATTTCTAACTTTTACCAAGAGACATTGGTAAAACTTAGGATTTACTAATGCAAACTGATTAAGAACTGGAACAGAAGGAACGGAAGTAGAAAATGCGGCTTCAGCAGGTGAAGAAGCATCAGAGGCACAAGACTTGATGGTTGTGACGAGTCGCTGATAACTTCCAATAGTGTTCACAAAGTGAAACGGATCGAGAAGGTGCCACAGAAGGTCTTCAACTGCAGGAAAAGAAAATGAAAGTAGCCGCATGTAACAAAATTCCAAAACCTTCAGTTGGACAGAATGTGAGAATTAAAGTACCTGATGTAAACAGGGCAAAAATTGATTCAAAATCTATAATAGCAGTACTGATAAATATTCAGGATGACGAATTTTGTCATCTTGGTACCAAGGCTGGTAAGCTGAAGTCATTGAACACCAGGAACCAATTTCATTGTGCAAGTAAAATTTTATCAACGTCGAAGAAGTAGGAAGAGAAGAAATTATTGCACGGAAAGTGGTTGCCAAACAATCTTTTGTTGGAGGACAAGGTTCAAAAAGCTCAATTGCTTAAAAAGATGTTCAACTGAAAATGGTCATGTAAATCGTCTTCCACATTATGTAATTCGAAATGCCACAATAGTTGCCGTTTTGCAACAAAAATTAACGTTCACAAGGTAACATTTTTACAACATTTTTGTGTAACTATAACAAATGTTCAAATGTTTGTTAAGCTTATGGGACTTAACTACGGGGTCATCAGTCCCTAAACTTACAAACTACTTATGAACTACTTACGAACTAGGACGGCACAAATATCCATGCCCGAGGGGGGATTCGAACCCCCGACCGTAGTGGCCGTGCTGACCGTGACTGGAGCGCCTCAGTCACCTCGGCCACCGCGGCCGGCGTAACTATAACATTTTTCACTAATATGGAATATTGCTCCTTATGATTACATTGGAATACAAAAATTTGTAAAATACATTTATTTACAATAAATACAAACTACTTCAGTAATTTGTTAAGTTGATTCTTTTAATGAATACGGTTTTACCAATTGGTATTGGTAAATCCTGATATTTACCAACGTATCTCGGTAAAAGCTCGAAATCTATGCATATAATGAGAAAAATTCGGACTTTTACACGATGGTAAATCTTAAGAACCATTAGAACAATATCTGAGATAAGTGATTTTTCAACACGAAAAGTAGTCTATTACGCTTACTTTCACTCACTTATGACGTACGGCATTGTTTTTTGGGGTAACTCGCCTGTTGCAAAAAGGGTATTTCTGGCTCAAAAACGGGCAGTTCGAGCAATATGTGGTATAAGTTCGCGAACGTCATGTCGACCCCTTTTCAGTAGTCTGGGAATTTTGACTCTGGCGTCACAATACGTTTTTTCTTTAATGTCGTTTGTTGTTAATAATATCAGCTTATTCCCACGAGTTAGTGGCTTTCACTCGGTGAATACTAGACAGAAGCCGAATCTGCATTTGCATCACACCACCTTAACACTTGTGCAGAATGGGGTACAATATTCTGCGGCATCCATTTTCAGTAAGCTGCCACAAGAACTAAAGAATCTTAGCACTAATCCACACGCTTTCAAATCTAAATTGAAGAGTTACCTCATGGCTCACTCCTTTTATTCTGTCGAGAAACTCCTAGAAAAGTTAAACAATTAAGCTAATTCATTTTTTTTCTTTATTGATTCTTTTTACTTTGTCTTAAGATTGTCGTGTGCAAAGGACTACTTAAAAATTTTCTATTACCATTCTTGTGTAACAATTAATGTATTGACTTGTTCCATGACCATGGAGTCTCACTCCTAAATTGGGTCTTATGGAACAGAAAAACCAATAAATAAAAAAATAAAGTTTGACCGGTTAATTCTAGGATTTACCAGTTATCTTACTTTTACAGTAACAGATACACAGCTGGTCATCTGAAATGAAACAACAACAAGAACCACAGATGTTAAAGCCAAATTTATTTGGGAGATAACTCTTTGTACAGAGACCACATGATTAATAATATAGCCATATGTGAAGTATGGAAGGTGATGAAATCCTTAGTGAGTATTGCCGCCCTTGCTGACTAACTGCTGCTACACACCTAGGGATTGAATAAAAAAGTCTCTGCATGTGTTGTTGGGTATAGCAGGACACGCAGCTTCCAAATATTGCCTATGCTGATCTAGTGTAGTAGCGCTTGGTGTATCCCGGGCCGGTCGTTTCGCTATCACTAGTTGTTGGTTTGCGGAATAAGGGGTCAAACTACAAGTGTTATCGTTCCCCGCAATCATTGACCAGACGTTTCCGATAGGCGAGAGATTGGCAGAACAGGGAGACCAAGTCAATGATGCAATCCAACAGGCGACGAAGAAGGTTCAAGCATTACGTGACACTTAGGGTCGCGCAGTATCTTGTCGCAGAGTGGCCGTGGCAACCTCCGAAGGTATGGGAGAACAACAGACCCCAACACTTCAGACACGTAACGCTGGTTGCTTACTGTACCGATAGTTCGTACTTTGGGGGGTTGCCTAGAAGACGGTCGAATATTTCGCAATACATAAAAGCGGCTACAAAGCTCAGGCTTGTGTGGTCTCTTGGTTTACTGACAAGGCGATCCAGCAAGCATTCCCTTCTTACAGACTGAGGCCCGAAATTATTAAAAGCTATGGTATAACAGAGTACCTTCTTCAACATCGATAGCTAAGTGCGGGCATATTGCTAGTATTACATAAAGGTGGAACCGTTTCAGTTCATTATTGACTCGTGGCCTGCTAAAAGCTATTCCTTCTTGTAATATGACATTGTTGTCTATGTAATCTAACTATTTATGAGTTTATTACAAGCTATTCCCACAGAGGAACGCTGGTTCCTCAAGCCCTTGGACGTATAGTTTTACTGTCTGTTAAATAATTAAATTTGATCATTCCAAAAGTTACCTATTCTAATCGTTAAGGAAACGAGACAATATAAGTAGAAGCTGTGAAATTAACAAACTACACGTGAGAATCCGTAATATATTGGTGATTCCGTCTTTCAAGAAAATAGTTTGGTATGCTTGGTTTTACGTGAAATTATTGCCAGATCACAAAGTATTTTGCAATGTTAACGCGGTTGCTTTTCCCAATGATACAGACACTAAAAATGTGACTATGAGATAAGTGTCGTGCTCGTGGTGCTCTGAATTAATATACAATGAATTATTATATGATAAATGTCATCTTTTGGCGATGAATTGCCTTTGTTGAAGTATAAAAGTAAAAATTCAGAGGAAATTTTAAATACGAGAAGTCATTCATTGTTAATATAAGGTTTTACAAGATTTAATGTGATAAAAGCTGTTTTAAAATATATGAAATGCTGATTTTTCTTTCAGAAACACCATTTACTTTATATATCTAATAAAGAAATTAATGTCACTGATATCGCTTGCTTCTACGAAAATAAAAGAAAGAAGTCAAATGAAGTTTTCATTTGAACACAGAACGGAGAAGTTCGAAAATGTTCTCTTAGCCTGGGTGCTGCCGACTCATTTGGTTTAATACCGCGCGCGAGCACTGATGGATTAGCGTTATATTCGACTGGCTTTTTTCGGTAACTGCTCAGTGCTGCCAGTTAATAAAAATGAGTCTCATTTTATTCCCCCCCCCCCCCCCCCCCCTACTTGCACTAAGAGTACTGGGTAACTGAGCGTCGCATGGGGGATTTCACTTGTGAGATGGAGTTTAAGGAAACTGCTAATGCAACTACACGCCCAACCGTAGAACATAAAGTTCATGCAGCATATCCGCACTAGAAATATAGCTCGACAAATCAATATGGATCCAAAAGGTCTTTCATAAGAATTTAATGTACTGTCGAAATTTATAACTGCGAACTGCGACGGTCAGTACTGATATGACGAAGTTAGGATTGATGATGTAAGAATAAACGTCATTCTTTGCGTGAAAACTGACATGTTTCATTTCATATGATTTGTAGAGTGTGTTATTCTCTATTTTACCTTCTTTTGTAGACAGAATATCATTTTCTCAATGCCGTTGAAATTGTAGGGCACTATTTTGGGACTGCATCGCACCGGGACTGGGATGACGGTAGTAAAACACTCACCACTGCGCGCTAGAGTTATGAAAGTGTTAAAAAACTGGTTGAAGGTACTCAAAATTACCTGCGTTTGTTAGCAGAGTGAAGGCGAATTAAAAACGGGAATACGTATGGAACTAACAACTCAGATTTCATCTCGAAATGTTTCGTTTATTTGTGCATAGATATGTAGACTCTGTTCTTTTTTATACTTAATGCTATGGGGCAAAAGATTCCTTAAATTTCAGTGTGTATGCACACAAGGGACACTATGATTGTAGCCCAAGTTGAAAATTTATATCTGGCGGAGAGCTTCCTGGGTTATTCCTGTACTTCCGATATCCAATGCGTCAAGGCTGCAAGGTTCGATCATCGGTCTGTGCACATATTTACCACCGCCGCATTGAATTTAATTCAATGCCCCCAAAAGCTGCAAAACGTCACTAACATCGCTGATTGTAATTTGATTTATTTCATCAATTACACTTCATCCAGATTTCCTTCCCTTACCAGTGATCAATTTATTGATATACGAGAATATAAGAGAAAGAAAACTAGTCTGCATGACTGTTTCTGCTTCTAGTTCTCTGCAATTTATGTTACCCTCAAGAAAGAGCCGATGAGCATGTTTTCAGGGGACAAATATTTGTGCACAAAATCTATGTTAAATGCTCTATTTAGTTTTTCCAGGTCGCTCCAAGATGTAAGTTTGATTTGATTTGATTTGATTTTTCCAGGGAAGCCAAAACAGTCTTGGTCTAACCCGCCACTGCCCGCACCGAAACTAAGTTTAATGTGCGGTATCGCTCACTGTATATCTAGTAAAGCCAACCAATGCCCTTGAACAGTGCAAGGAGTCCCTTTACCAGTTCTTTATTAGACAATTTCTTCGGGTCTGGTTGTCCCAAATGTTCTGTGCCTTTTATTCTTTAATGCAATGCATTCGAAGATTAGATGTGATGCAGTTTCATCATCGTCATCACAGATCATACATTTAGGGTCCTCTTCTGTTATTCCCATTGTATGTAGGTGTTTTTTGAAATTCCCATGGCCTGTCAGCAATCCAACCATGAGTCTAATCTCTCTCCTGTTCAGGCCCAGGATTGCAGAGCTTCTTTTAAAACATGGCTTTGGCATCATTACCTTGCCATGTTTTTGTTGATGGACTTTGGTCCAATATTCTACGCGCTGTCTTCTGAGCGAGTTACGTAGCTCCAATTTGATCATTGCCTTGGTGATTGTCAGGACAGGTTCCGGCCCAATAAATGGAGTCTCTGCCCCTATCCTGACTAATCTGTCGGCATGTTCGTTGCCACTGATCCCCGAGTGGTACAGGGACCCACAATAGGTTTACTCTATTGCTTTCCCCTAGCTCACCAGAACCCAGTGACATTCTGCAACAATTTTAGACCTTGTTGCAGGAGCTGCCAGTGATCTCAGGGCTGCCTGGCTGTCTGAATAGATATAGATGCTACGATCTTTGTAGCACCTACGCAAATTCTCCTCCACACACGCCCTGATGGCAGTGATTTCGGCCTGGAATACTGAGGCCAGTTTCCCTAGAGAGATGATGCCCTACAGTCTTGGCTGCACCCCATATACCCCGGCCCCAACACCTTGGTCGGATTTTGACCCGTCAGTGAATCAGACAATATCCCCCGTACGGTGTCGAAGATGTAAGTTAGTTTTGTCTGCTGCGTGAGACTCGACCACAAGTGCTGCCATATTTTACGTATCAGTATTTTTCAACAACTACTCTTCGATAACTGTCGTATGATTATTACAATAGCCTACAGGCTATCGGTAGTGTAAAACAACTGGGAAGTCCATTACGAGGAAAATGCGCCAACAGTGCTCTTCAGTAGAACATCAGAGAACAACGTCAGGCTGTGTGTCGACCAGCAAGCCTGCAGTTCGGGGTCCGCGTCTCAGTTCGTGTACCGTTAGGCACGAGTTGTGTACCGTCAGGTGGTCGAGGGTAAAGACACAGCGACTATGGAGCTGCAGAGCTCACAAGGAGAGGGTCTGACACGTGGCTCACAGATTTCGATCAAATATCTATATGCAGTATAAAGAGACACATGTTACGGCTTTTTGCTAAAGAGTAATTTAAAAAAAAAAAAAAAAAAAAAAAAAAAAAAAAATTAAATTTCAAGTTTAAAGTTGATATTCCAAAATCGCGTTTTCAATGCTAAACATCGAAAGATCGTCTGAAGATGAGCAGTTTTTAGTAATATACAGGGTGTCCCATTTATCCTGACCACCTAAAATATCTCTGGAACAACAACAGCTTTTGTATAACGACTTTCACCGGTATCAATGTTACGCAGGGCCTCATGAATGTCAATATTTTGAAACATTCTAAAATGAAAGCATGTGTGTTTTTAAAGGGACACAATATATTATTTCATCAGCAATCTATATCATGACAAATCACATAAACAATGGCGTTGATTGCATCGCGATACGTTAATTACATCCCGAGATACTGCGAAGCGAAGTTGACGCTCGAAATAAGCGAAACGCGCTGCTAGCGCACGTCCTGAACAGTGCTGGGCTGTCGCCTGAGTCTCAGGTAACGGTCGCCGAGTCGGTACCATGACGCCTTAGACCAAGCAGCCGTTCCGCAAGGCCTACTCGTGTGTTCAATTCGTTATATGGCTCTGGTACATTGCCTAGAACTAATATTGGATCTGAACTTGTAGATGAATATCCTATGGAACGCTGTCCTTCAACAAGTGCACGTATCAGTGTTCTACATGCAACAGTATGGTGGACATACTTATTCACGGGCTGCAGCCATCTCTTGTTTAGCTCATTTAACACCTTCGAGCAGGATTTGATGATAGAAGTTTGGAATTTTGTCGTTTGATACTTGAAAATCGCCATTCTTTCCTGATGAAGCTACTTTCACTGACAGTTTGAATAACACTTATAAATACCATAAAGATTCCGAGTAAAACATGTATTGTGGAGAGACATTTTCAGGAGTGCTTCTCTGTAAAAGTGTGGTGTGGTTTGATAGACAATCAGTTGATTGGGGCTTTTGGGTTACAGGACCACGACAGTTACATCGTCTTGAAAATGACCTTTCAGTATTATTGGAAGAGATTACTTTGGCTGCAGAAACGCGTCTGTTATCCCAACATAGCGAAGATTCTGCACAGTTTAGTCGTCAAGTGATACAGTATCTAAAACTAACATTGTTCGGAAGATGGATCGGTACATATGGGAACGTTTCATTGCCACCAATGTTCCCGGACCTTACCCCTTAGAATTTTTGGCTCTGGGGATGATCGAAAGTATAAGTCTACATAGAAAAAGTAGGCATAAGAGTCGATTTGGTCGTGCGGATAATGAATCCTGCAGCCCTCATAAAAGATAAATGGTGAATTGAGGATGGAGGTGGAATCTTTGAAAACAACAATGAACGTCCTAATTAGACTTTGCTTTAAGTTTGCTTGGATTACATACTAACAGCTGTATCACTGCACCCAGTAAAGATGTTGTATGTTTTATTGCAATTCATCTTTACTACCACCTTCTAAATAGTTACTATTCCTCCTGAAACTCTCTGTATATACATTTGAAAATCACAGTTTACAAAATTCCTATTTTACGCTGTATGTCTTGAACAAAACTACTGGTTTTGGACTGTTGGCCCATATTTCGAAAATCGGAGGTGGTATGAAATACAGTCATGACATATTAGATATAAAATTTTGGGCAACTATATGTTACATACTCACTCAAGAAATGTCATAGGATAAGCAGCTGATCTCATATGGAGCCTCCTCTGGCACTGCAGATTGCAGTGAAAGTAAGCTCACAAGACGCTACTACCCCTTTAGAGGCACCTAACACCAAATAGTTTCCCAATTCTGGTCTGTTCGTATGTGCAGGATCCATGGAATAGAGTCTGCGGTCCATGACACCCCAGATATGGTTGATGGGGTTCAAATCTGTACTTTGGGGGGATCATCTCAGTTTTTGAAACTGCCAGGAATGTTCTTGGGACCATTCTACAGCGGCGAGTTCGCGATGTGGTGGCGCGGTTTCATCTTCAAATATCAAAGAACAGTCAGGGTCGTGTAAGCCCATTAATCTCCACCTCCACTGTCCAGCATCTTTGGAACCTCAAATGCCTACTATCGTTAATGTTATGTCCGCGAAGCATGGGTGCAATTATACCACTGCAGGAAAAAACCGACAAAACCAACAGACAGTGGGCGGCAGAGCTCCAGGGCCTCGCCTGAATATCCAAATTCACCAACCACTTCTCGACGGAATCGTATACAAATGATATGGTGAGAGGCCATCTCATTCAAACAGCTCCGGATGCGGCCTTCTGTCGTAACGCACTTAAATTGGAAGACCCATCTCTCGCAAAAATCAACGTTATGGCCTCTAAGTTCGAAATATCCTCTGAAGAAGACTGTCGATTGGAGTCGTGGGCGGAGATCGCCACCGTCATAGAAGCGCCGCCGTGGACCAGGGGGCAGTCGCCGCCGTCTACGGATCGTCGCAGAGCAATACCTGGCGGAAACCTTGAAGGACCCAGGCACCCAAGGACGGAGAGATAGGCAGTTCCCCATTGGGTTCCCAACAGCAGCCGCCGTCCCCACAGCGCCATTGCAAGGTTTCTCTTCGTCTCACGTCCTATCCCAGTTGTATTCCTCAGACGGCAAGGATGATTGACCCGATCGATGGGCTAATTGTCATCATAACAGAAAGGTTGGTCATCTCGTATCCATTTGACATGTGATGGCTCAGCATCCCGCCATTCCTTACGGCACAAAAGTCACCATATCCATGGACATCAATAAGATAGACGTCTCGACTGTGTCGAAGCTTTTTATTGATTTTTCAGTCAATGAGAAGCCTCTAAGGATGCATGTAAACACGGGAATGGCTGTGTTCAAATGTTTGTAAATCTATCGTACTCAACTAATTGGTCATCAATCCATAGCTTAAAAATTACTTAAATTAAGGTTAATTAACCTAAGGACAACACAAACACCCATGCCCATGGCGGGACTCGAACCCCTGACGGCGAACGGCCGCGCGCACCGCAGCACGGCACACCAGTACACAGGGCTAATCCGCTGTGGCGAGTGGCTGTGTTCCTCATCAGTTATTCACCTGACGCAGCCATTGGGTCCTTGCCCGTGCAGTCGGGTCTTCTTATTCATAACAAACAGGAAATTGCACTGCCTGGACAAGTCACCGCCATCATGTCCCAGAAGTTAGTAGTATAGTGCTATTTTCAGTCGTAAACTGTCAGAGACTGCAGACATTTTCGGGTTATATGGTTTCCGCCTGTTTTGGTTTGCTATTGACGACATGTGCATCTCGTGTCCACACAGGTCCCTTTACCGGAAGTGAAGGCACTCTGCAACGAATACCAGGACCTCTTCGCTCCAGGCATCGGATGCGCAAGGAAATTTGTTCCACCCCTTACTTATGCCAGTCACCGCGCCCTCGTTACTGCCGAGAAGGGCAGATGCTGGATGCCCTCGAGCAGCCACTTCAAGAAGAACTGGACCACTTGCAGCAAGAAGGACTGAGTCAGGTCCAACTCAGTTCTTGGGCCACGCCTCTCGTCCTCGTCCTGTTGTCAGGACTCCGAACCAGGTTATGTCGAGATTTTAAAGCCAACTTAAATTCCCAGCTTGGGTTGAAGATTATTCTCTACCCCGTCCAGTTGATCTGTTCCTCAAATTAGCAGGGACACCTATTTTTAAAAATTGACCTGCCAGAGACATATGTAAATCCCGTTGGATCTTCAATCTCAACCATATGCGGTCATCAGCACCCCTTCTGGCATGTTCCAACTCAAGTGCCTGATGTTTTGACTGGTTAGCAGATGTGAAGTTTTTCAAAGGTACCGCAAGCAACTACTTCACAACATTCCAGGATGCATAAATTACCTGGACGACATTGTCGTCACTGGTTCTTCGTAGACCACCTAGCCGACCTGTGACTCTTATTCCAACATCTTCGTCAGGCAGGATTGAAATGCAACAAAGACAAGTGCTCCTTGTTCCAACCCACCCACCACCTATTTGGGGAATGTCATGTCCAAGAATGGTATTGTGCCTTCTTTTCCTAAGTGGAAGCCATCTCCTGTTTACCTGATTCATGGGACATCACCCACTTAGCTGCGGTGGAGTGGCCGAGTGGAGTAATCAACAAACCCCTAAAACAAACACAAAAGTGTGTATTTTAATGTTCATAATGAATTTGTTGTACCAATAATCGACAGAAGAGTAAGTTAACTAGAAGGATTATGTTGGGCAATAGTTATGGAAAATGTTCCCCAATTTCGGAGCGAAGAATTCGAGACCTTCTTTTCCACAACTGGTATACAGAACCTATTCACCTGGCCCTTCCATCCCCAAACTGATAAGTGCAGTGCCTCATGCAGACATTTAAAACCCAGATGGCCAAATATGCTACAGATCACTCTCTCGAAGACGTGCTCACGCTGTTTCTCAATTCCTACCCTATTGGGTCCAGAGCACGGGTAATATTCGCTACGGCCAACAGCCCTGCACAATCCTGCACCTTCTGCACCGAGCACCCTAACTCTGGGTACCCACCACTCTTTCACATTACATGCTTGGATGCCTGGTCTGGGCCTGGGATTTCAGCCCAAAGGCAGGTTGGCTTCCGGGGGCCGTCCAATAGTCCCGGGGCTGCCATCTCTATGACATTCGAATAGATGATTGTATAGTGCATAGGCATCACAACCAACTATGCCCTCGTTATCGCACCACCCCTGCCCCTGCAGCTCCTGCTTGTGCCACTCCTCTGCATCCACTATCCTCAACTCTGGAGATCTTGCCTTCTAACTGGTTTATGGGCATTGTTACAGCACCACTGTTACAGCCGATGGACGACACCACAGCCCCGACATTACAGCTGGAGTTGTAGCTCGCCATCGATGAAGAAGAGCTCATGTTATTGGCGCCGTCTCTTTCACTGTCCCAGCATATGCACAGACATCCATTATCTTGCTTGGCACCACACTCTCTGGAGTCCAACTTTCACCGCCTCCTGCAGGAAGCTGCAGCAGCCGAAAAAGACAAGGTAGCCTACGCCACTTCCCTGTCGAACAGCTCCCTGTGGAAAGGAAGTGTGTACTGCCAGCCACAAGGGAACCCCTAGCAAGCTGGCAGCCCAACAAACACCGTGTTTGCCAGAAATCCTAAACAACAATCAACACAGGCACCAAACTGAAAGCCGCAGCGGAGCGGCCGATCGCGTTGGGGCGCTATGTTTGTGCTGTCTTTAGTATAAGTTAGTTCATGAGTAGTTTGTAAGTTTAGGGACTGATGACCCCGCAGTTAAGTCCCATAAGCCTTACAAACATTTGAACGTTTTTTAACCAAATTGAAGACAGTCCTAGCCGCGGTGGAGTGGCTGAGCACTTTAAGGTGCCTTGCAGCAGAGCACGCGGTTGCTCGCCGTAGGAGTTTCGAGTCCACTCTCGAGCATGGGTATATGTGTTGTCCTTAGCATAAGTTAAAGTAGTTTGGAAGACTAGGGACTTACAACAGCGGCGAAGTCCTTTTGATTTACAAACATTTGAACATTTCTTTTTAAACAGCCGTTAGAGGAAAATATAGAAAAACTTTCCGACTTAACTGAGAACCTATTATTTCAGAAGTTGCGGACAACATCTTGGGTATCCATATCGTACGCTGGCCCAGCATTGGCCGCACTGCCTATATAATCTCGGCCAGACCGCACTTCAGTTCACTTTGAGGCACTGCAGTCTATGCCACGGTCCAAAGAATCGCCGAAGTAGAAACCGACAGCTGAGTGGAAGAATCAAGAGCAGAAGCCTGTCACCACCTCAGCCAGTTTGGACCTCGGAGGCTGGCTCACCACCGATAGAATCTGCTGCAAGAATTCCGTGCAGCACAATCACTGTAATTGTCTGTAGTTAAAAGTTCTTCAATAAACTTTAGTATACCAGATAGCACTGAGTTCATTTCACACACCTTGTTTCCGCGATATGTAAATGAGCGACATCTAGCGTGTTGTAGTAAAATCATATAGTCACTAATTAATATTCGTTTTTGAAATTTCGTATGCAGGATTTTCTGGGACAGTTGACGTGCACGCCAACCGTTAAATGGTTCAGGCTCTTCAGCATCTCCGTGGCAATCTCTCGTGGGTAAAACGAATTTGAGTCCATTGTTAACGACGGACAAGCATCAGTGCTATTGTAGCAACTGAAAAGCATTTGAAGTTAGATGGACAAGCGATTGGTTTCGATTCATGAATAATCATCATGGAATCGATTCAGATTTCCGATGAGTTTCTACCGAAATTTTCCTCACTGCGAGCCGGGTTGAGTTCTCATTTCTATACGTCCAACATCCACTTTTAGTTTTATGTCGTAGGAGTCCCAAACATGTGCGAAATATTGTTTGTCCGGTGGATTTTTAATTAATCTCCTTCTTGAGAGGTTGTATTTTTCTAAGCAACTCAAATACTTCGCCTGCTTTACCTATGAAAGACCATCTGTGGTCATTCCATTCCATTTCATTTCTCTACAGATTTTTCCTGTTGAGAATTTTGTAATGTGAATTATTTCAACTATGATTCAGTGATGCTGCAGTCGATTCTCCGTTTTTTCTGTTTGTGATTAGCGAGAAATTAGTCTTTATTTTCACTACTTTTAAATTTGATGAAAATGTGACAGAAAACTTGGACAGCTTTTCTGGGTTAGTACTTCAAGGCATCGGCTAAACTTCTGAAGTTACTGTTACCACTGTCAGCCCTGTCACTGAGACACAATATGGACAGAAAGTGTCCGGACGCACTACGCCAGTGGAGCCACAAATTCCGTTTAATAACGCCAATTATTATATTTTCGTTGTTAAGGATTGGTGCTTAGGCACATTTTTTGAAGTGAAAGAATACTATGCCCATATGGTTGATCGACTTCATTCCTGACTTTGAGGAAAGAAATTGAGTCAAGCGCGACTTAGGTGTCCTATGAATAATGTTCACAGAGTCAATGCTGTTTGCCCTGGAGGACGTCATTCTGTTACAGGTACTCTATTTGATCTTGAGAACGGATATGTTTCTCGAGTCCAGTACAGATGCATATGTGTCATAATGTATGGTAGTTCTGTAGATGAATTCAGATATAATTTCTGTAAGGGGGTGTTCCCTGTGCTTTTTCCGCTTACTGAGCAAAATGCTTTGTTCGAGTGTTCTACTGTGTATCATAGTTAAAAGTGACTATCTCTGCCGGAAATCCTGTGCCGAAAATGCTCGGGATTTCAAGTAGCGCTAGAGTGTCGTTCAATTTCAGCGATTTCGTCTCGACACCACTGCCATGATTATCTATTAGATTAGAATAGATTAATACTTATTCCATAGATCATATATACGACATTTCGTATTGATGTGGAACGTGTCAGTTTAGTAAATGTTGTCTATACTTGACAATCAATATTTTAAGGATTTTTATTTTTTGTTTTTTTAATTTTTATTTTTTATTTTATTTTTTATTTTTTAAGTTTTATCTAAAAATTCATGTACATTGTAGAAGGAGTTGCCATTCAGAAATTCCTTTAATTTCTTTTTAAATACTAGTTGGCTATCTGTCAGACTTTTGATGCTACTTGGTAAGTGACCAAAGACCTTTGTGGCAGCATAATTCACCCCTTTTTGAGCTCAAGTTAGATTTAACCTTGAAAAGTGAATATCATCCTTTCTCCTAGTGTTGTAGCTATGCACACTATTACTTTTGAATTTGGTCGGATTGTTAATAACAAATTTCATGAGTGAAGAAGCTACAGTGAGTATCCCTAAATAAATGTCTGCAGGATGCTCTTGGGTGGGCTCCAGCAATTATTCTGATTACACGCTTTTGTGCAATGAATACTTTTTTACTCAATGTTGAATTGCCCCAGAATATGATTCCATATGAAAGCAGTGAATGAAAATAGGCGTAGTAAGCTAATTTACTGAGATTTATATCACCAAATTTTGCAATGACTCTGATAGCATAAGTAGCTGAACTC
This sequence comes from Locusta migratoria, assembly GCA_026315105.1. NCBI lineage: Eukaryota > Metazoa > Arthropoda > Insecta > Orthoptera > Acrididae > Locusta > Locusta migratoria. Next base: position 71,967,686 of record CM048755.1, on the reverse strand, counting down.
AGACGTTTCAGGAGATCTTCAATATGTTTCTTCCAATTCAGTCCCTCGTCAATGCAAACACCTAAAAATTTTGAATATTCTACCTTAGCTACAGATTTATGTTCAAAGTCTAAATTTATTAATGGTGTCATGCCATTTAATGTATGAAACTGTATATACTGGGTTTTATCAAAGTTTAATGAGAGTCTATTTGTAGAGAACCACTTAATGACTTTCTGGAAGATATCATTTACAATTTCATCAGTTAATTCCTGTTTGTCAGGTGTGATAGCTATACTTGTATCATCAGCAAAAAGTACTAGCTTAGCATCTTCGTTGAAACTAAGACAGAGAAGGAGACAGCTAAATAAACACTTTATTATTTCAAAAGTAATTGCCATACATGTTCATTCATTTATCCAAATGTAAAAGACGATGCTTTCATTAAAAGTTCTTTGCTGTCGCCAACGAAACTATGATTGTATACAGGCATACATCTCAACGTTCGAGGTGTATCGATTACCACAGATGTCTTTCTTCAGAGTTGCCAAAATGTGGAAAACGAACTTAGACATACAAGGACTCTATGGAGAATGTTTAATGACTTACCAGCAAAATTTCTACAGAATATTCGAAACAAACCTGCAGGATAATTCCTGATCACAGGCTGTCAAGGTTGTTTTGACCATGCTACTGACGTTTCGCTGGGAACTCGTTACACATTCTCAGTACAGTCCCGATGTCTATACACACTGTTTCCAGGTTTTTGAAAGCGTAAAAAAGACGCATTCGTGACGTTCGATTTACTTCGGACGAAGAGGTACACACGCTTGCACGGAGTGACACTTCCACCACAGTCTCATATACCAATCGCGACACTCACTGATGTAAAATCTGTTACCGCCTGACAGCTAAGACGACACTAGCGCCCCAAGCGGGGAGCAAGGGAGCCGCCTGTTAACGTCATACATATCGTAAGAATAATACTTTATTCTCGCACCATTGTTTACGTAATTCACGATACGATTATTTTATTTTAGGTATAAAGTTTTTAGTCTAATATCGGACGAGACGGACGACGCATACATACACATAAGTGGAACTAAAACAGATGAATGAAACGATGGAAGCTAGAACCTACTCACGCAGAAAAACGTGACTCCGAACATTTTTGCTGCTTTCCCCATTGAAACGGAAGTAATGTAAGCTAAAAAAGGTGTACCGTGTAGTTCCAAAGTAAACGCATATGACATACAATTTCATTTCCTTTCCTTTTGTGTTTTAGTTTTTAGGACAACTGTAAGCAAGACTACAACTTTCGTCTTTCTTATTGTTCTATGTCGGACTAGTAGTTCAAATACGTAGATTTTTTTTGTTATAGTTGAAAGTTTACGAACTGTCCTTAGGTTTACGTGTATATTTCCGAAAAAAAGGAAAGAAAAGAAGGTATAGTATGACCAGTGACGCCCAGATCTGAGTTTGGTGTCAATATTTTCTACAAAAATTGGGTATTTGCCTATCTCCTTAGATGGTTTTCATCTTATTTTCCGAAATTTCAATTTTTTACTAAAGCATAAGGTTTCAGAGTTTTGTAGCACATTCTTCAGAATGTTACTTTATATTTTAGGTCTATCATACGCTTTTTTCCCTGTACCTTTGGACATCTAGACTGCAGTACATAGTTGTCTGTATACACTACGAGCCATTTCCTAGCCCTAAAAAGGTCAAACAATCGCAATTATATATAAATAAATGCAATTTTCAGGTGAATCGTAACGGAAACTTTTTAGCAGAATAATTGTTACTTACCTCTCAGTGTTCTTAGGAAATTTGAAAAGAGACAAATGAGGTATTTTTTTCTCGTTGTTGCTACATTTTATTGTGCTACAAGCGTTCTCCGTTCCGGGAAGCATCACGAAAACGAATATAAGCTACAAGTAACCCGACGTACAACGCACGAAATACCGCCAACTCAGTAGTATCCCCTGCTGGCAGCTTGGTGCGCAGCTGTCGCGGTGGGTGACAAAAATTCGCTCGAGTGTCGTGACTGGTATGTTAGACTGTGCTTCCGCGGAGACCGGGGCTCCTGGCAGGCTATCCGGCTTTTCACCGTACAGGCGCACTAACAAGTCCAGCAGTTCAGCACAGCCGCTCCTGCGTGCTGGCTGGCGCTAACACCACAGCAGTAAACAACCGTGCATATCTTCAACGTCGCTCATCAACGTGTTTCGTGGAAAGTTTATTTTTAAGACTGTTATAATAATGAAAACTTACAATGAAATTCATAATCTCTTCTAATATTTTGATGATGCAAAGATCAGGGGGCAGCCAAATATGTAAAATGATATTTCTTACAATTGTCGCGGCGTTATAACAACAGCCTTTTTAGGATTAAATTTAAATTAAGAAATTTATATTTGACTAGCTGAAAACCCGGCGTTGCCCGGGTATTTATTTATTCGAACCTTGAGTTGCTACTTTTCCTATCCACTCTGTCCATCTCATTTTTTCTAAAAACATGTTACATTTATCAGAGAATGTATAAGAAATCACAGGTAAAAATACACTTGTTTGGAAGAATCCAATCACGAAATTCAACAATAATTGTAATAATATCACAGATGGATCACTTGATGTAATGCGCGAAACGTCAAATCGATTTTTTGTTTTCAAAGAGATGTATTAAAAGAAATTTCTTTTTTAATGCTTCATTTATTTATTCTTATATTTCCTTATTCGTATGCTTCTCCTTACAGAGAAAGAGCTGAAGACATTGTAGCACACATAGACCAAAGATATGGTCTGTGGCATCACGTTTCGCTGTACGTAACCTTGCTATAGAGTCGCAAACGTCATCGCTGGCCTTCAGTCAGAATTTTTTATAATTTGACGACTTTCAACCACCATATCATCCATCCCCTTATAGCTGTCGGCATGGAACTGCTATGGTGTACAACGGGAGATTTCGGACAACAATAACACACACACACACACACACACACACACACACACACCATTCGTTTGCGAAATATTGAAAAACACACACGCAGAATTTTATATACACCGATAACTTTCCATCCCAATATACTCAACCCTCTTATCATTAACAACCCTCAAGCAACATTGCAACCAATAAAACCATTTTCAAAGACTAAATATAATTATCAAAGAATCATTATTGTTCCGAATTTCGCATTATATTCTTCAGATTACTAAATATCTATCAGATCGCTATAAAAGCGTGCCTAAAACCTTCCTCAGGTATAAATTAGTAACTGTACAAATATTTAAGTCTCTGCGTCTTGTCGTTTGGACGTGATAAGCGTACACCGAACAGACATTCACATTAATATATATATATATATATATATATATATATATATATATATATATATATATAAATAGCTATCCGATCGCCATAAAACCGTGCCTAAAGTCTTCACCGGGTAGATATTAGTAACTGTACAAATATTTAGCTCTTTATGTCTTGTGGTTCAGACGTGATAATCGTACACCGAACAGACATTCACATTTATAGATATAGATTACCTCCTTTATTGAACACAAATGTTAGTAAAGCTATGGGCCCAAACTGCAATAGGGTAATGAATCCCTAGACTTACAAACTACTTAAACTAACTTATACGAAGGGCAACACACACACACATAGCCATGCGAGAGGGAGGACTCGAACCTCCGCCGGGGAGCAGCCGCGCACTCCGAAACAAGGCGCCCTAGAGAGCACGGTCATTCCCGCACATCTACAGACAGAATGTCAGTGAATATTACCGTACTTATGTTCCTTTCCACGAAAGGATCAATGCCGTATATCACTTTTCCAGTAATGCTAATTCAAAGAGAAGCTCTCTTAAGTTGAAATCAGCCATTGAGCTTCTGTGGGTATATTTCGCTCTCTTCATTGCGTATAAAAGCAGCATGTTGTGTACATGCAGGTCTCAGTATTGACATAATCGTAGGTGCAATGTTACACTGTGCGATCAAAAGTCTACGAGACTATGCTATGAAACTAATCACGATATCTTCACGCTGTATGTGTACAAGTTCTAGCTATAGACACGTTTCCACACTGTCAACATAGCACGAAAATCAGTGAAGCTGTACAACCCTTTGAAAGCTGGAGAACAGTGCAGTAACTTGGTATAATTACAGATCAATTCACTGTGTGTTCCTCCTGCAAACAAAAATGTATTTTCGTAATGAAAACATTTGGAAAGTTATTGAGACGTTTATTTCTCTGCTACCACATAAGGATGCCTTTCTTCAGTCATACCTCTTAAAAGCATTTTATTTAGAACAGTAAGCTTATCAAGACACCTTCGAATACAATAAATGTATTAGGCATCCTGCACAAATATGTTGATGTTTCTGGCCACTTTGTAGTTACTAACCCAACCATCATGCTACTTTCATCTCTTTATAAATATCTACTCCCCATTTTAACGGGAGACTCCTCCCTAAAGTTTCAATAAATAAAATTAAACACTGTCTAACACATTTGCAGTGTTTACTCTTAGATTTCAAAACGATTTATCTTCATTCGAATTACATGTGTGTCTAAGAAATGTTTGATGTACAGAATGGGTAAGAGACTGTGGCACACCGAAATATGCCGAAGTTAATTTCTGATTTCTATTAACATGAAACAGAACCATTTTTACTCCGAATTTGTCAAACTCAAAAACAGGTAGAAAAAAGTTACAAGATTTCCAAAAAAACTGAAGCAAATTAATTGGCAGCCAATCAATGGATATCAATAACTTCGCCTGTTATCTGTGTAAATATAAATTAGCGAATTCACTGAAATCCAGTACAATCTAAAAGCTCAAAGGAAATAGGCAATGGATTACAGTCAGATATCCGTAACACTGCTCCTGCTCAAGAAGTCTGTGAGTAGAGTTTTATTCACGAAAATCAAGAAAAGCGCTACAATGGAGTTGAATTTACAAGCAGCTGCTCAATATAAGCAGGTTGGGAATACGTTATGGCGTCGGTAAATTTTAATGAGTGTATGCATTGTAGTAATATTTATTTTTTGATAAAACGTAAACATCCATTTTACCACAAGTTTGTTTTTCTTAGTTCAGTGTCAACTGGTCGCGCGAGAATGGCCGCGTGGTCTAAGGCGCCATGTCTCGGAGTGTGCGTCTATTCCTGTCTGAGGTTCAAGTCCTCACTCGTGCATGGTGTGTGTGTGTGTGTGTGTGTGTGTGTGTGTGTGTGTGTGTGTGTGTGTTGTCCGTAGAAAGTTAGTTTAACATGTTGGCTGCTGCGTGGCCGCCGGCGGCCACAGCAGGCGGCTCTGGCGCGTCTCTGACGTCATCGTGGCAGTCAACGCGTTAAGTTTAAATAGTTTGTAAGTCTAGGGACCGATGACATCAGAAATCTGGTGCCTTAAGTTTAGAAACATTTGATCTCAACAGAGACCAAAATCTGAATGAACTTTAACAGGAAGTAGTGCGTTAATATCATCGACATATAATTTGTTTATTTTATCATCACATGTAAGTACCAACAGTTAAAGGAAGGTTAACGCTGCAATTCGAAAAAAAAAAAAGAAACGCCGATAACAAATGATTAGTATCTATATATATTTAAAAATGAATGTTTGCCTGTATGTCCTCTATATGTTCATAAACCATTCATTCGATTGCAATGAAACTTTGGTGAACTGTTCCCCGTACGCCCACGACGGTTCCTGACTCAAAAAGAAAAGAGCACGACCCAGAGCTCAGGAGATATGACGTCATAAATAATGAGAGGCCACCGCGTGAGAATACCAAGATTTAAGCGTCAATTATTGGAAAACGGGGGTAGTTAAGGATTTGCAAAAATGTTTTCATGTAATTTCGTACGTTTATGGAAGCGTTTTGTAACTGACCCCCCCCCCCCCACACACACACACATGATGATGATAGATGATGGTAGAAAACGTCAGGTAAGAAAGTATTTTTTGACAGGTGCATGGTGGAGCATACTTCTACAGACTCACGAAATCTAGTTTCTTCCGATCTTCACGAAATTTCGCACGCTTGATCTTCAAAACAAGAGGAAGGTCACCGTCTACCTTCCGTTTCATACGGTGAATGGAGGAGAGTACTTTGCAACATAAAAATGGATCCCTAAATACCTTGGTCGCCCCATAGCTTTAGAACGGTTTGACCTAATCCACAGATCCTTTTTTTGTCGTTTTCGTTATTCTAAGAACAAGAGTTGTATGAAATAAAACTGGAATGTTCGAAAAAACAAAGTGAGTGTTTCAATGTGACCCTGCGTTTCTATTGCATAGAAATATATAGTTTGGTTCAGATATTGATGAAATTTTGCACACTCTACCTTAAAAACAAGAAGAATGTCACTGTCTGCATAAAATTTCGTTCGATGCATTGTGGACGGTACTTAACTTACGAAATTTTAGAAAATGCATAGTTTTGCTCCAATCTTTAAGAATTTTTGCACGCATGACCTTTAAACCAAGAGGAAGATCACTGGGTACATAAATTTTTGTGTGATACATGACAGAGGGTACCTTGCAGAAAACTTTGCCGAGAGAGGGAAAGGTGGAAACGAACAGAGAGATGGAAGAGAAAGAGGTGGATGCAGAGGGAGGGTGAAGGGGATGTGGGCTACGAGAGTGTAGGATAAATAAAGACGCGGGCAACACCGGGTTTACAGCTAGTTTCTTATAAGATGAATGCATAGAATCTTTGAACTATGTCTTATGAATGTACCTACAAAATGTGAAAACAGGGGCTTACTGCAGAAATAGTGTAACCCACAAGTTTCCTGTTAGAATAGAGGGTTCAGAGTCAAAGGAACCGTATAAATCAACTATTACCGCTAAAAAAACTGTTCTTTGTACTAGGAGTGATATTATTATATGTTAATATCTGTTCTTAATATGAACTTAAAAATAGTATTTTTAGTACCAAAATTGTGGGTTACACCATTTGTCCTCAAAAGACAAAAAATTATACGTTATTGTTACTCTCTACGAACAAAATATGTATTTACTATAAGAATGAAGTAACCAACATTATCATAGTTTAAGAATAATGATGCAAATAACACTATTTAAATTAAATAAACACTATGTTTTTTTACTACTGTGGCATACCATGGAGGATTCTTTCCATCACTAACCATTTTATTAGCTATAGAATTATTCAGAGTTTGCTCACTAAACCTTCAAACTTCTCCTTTATGTTTGACTCCAAAGGCTAAATGTGACAAGTTCCTCCTGCAGATATGTCACCTCAGCCTTTTTAATTACTCACTACACATGTGAATCTTTTTACTTCTTTTAGTTTCCCTTTGGACTTCGTAAATCATTGGTGCTTGAACGCTTTCATTGTTACTAATAGCGTTTCCAACGTGGTCAATCGTAAATAACTAGTAGGCAATCTGGAAATGAATGGGTATTCGGTCCCATTTTGTTACAATGAGCAATTTTGAAAATTATCTGAGGAAAATGGACTCAAGAACTTAATGTCTTCTAATGTGACTACCATAAAATTGAGACACAGAAACACCAAATCAGTCATTTGACGCTCTCATGTAATATACAGTAGAATACGTCAGACTGCATAATGGCCCATCAGGTTTAATATTTACCTGAAAATTCAAAGAAATAGAACGCTTGTCATGACTAGCTTACAATGGATATTTGTTTTAACAAAAGAGAAAAATAACTTGAAAATTAACTGGTTAAAAATTTCTCGAAGCCATCAGACTTTGCACACTTTTATATCGCGTACGTGCGAGCTCGTATGATATATTCAGGTGACATTTCAGAAGTCCGACAAAAATGTGGAAATATGGTGGAGGAAACAGAAGTATAAAGAAACGTAATTAACGAATTATCCGATGCCGCGCACTAATCAATCAAATTGTGTTTTCACAAAAAGGCTGAAAATTTTGTTGACTGGAACAGAAAGGCAGATATCAGCAAACGCAGTATTCTGCACTTCATTACGTATTCATTCCCGTAACTGACAAGGAAATGACGTTAATAAGCCCGTTCACTGCTTCCGTAATTCCCTCGCCCCTGTCTCCTGAACCCTCCCATCTCACTTCAGCTCTTTCGTTTAAAAATACCGAATCAAACTCTGTTGACTGAAACATTTCCTGTCAATCTTTGCAAAGATTTTCTTCGTACTAATTCGGTTCATACTGCTAATGAAGAGTCGTATGACGTTGGGACGCTATATAGAACACTTGATAGAAGACTCATGATGCGATTGGTTTTGTTTTCTCATTTTGGTCATTTGCTACCTATTTAAATAAATTACAGTGGACAAATAACAATTTTAAGAGAGATTCTGATGTATAATGTAGCATTAAAGGCCGGACGCAGTGGCCGAGCGGTCTGCGGCGCGCCAGTCACAGTCTGCACGGCCGCTACGGTCGGGGATTCGAATTGGCCCTCGAGCATGGATGTTTGTGTCGTCTTTAGTGTGAGGTAGTTCATAAGTAGTTGGTAAGTTTAGGGACTGATAACCCCGTAGTTAAGTTCCTTAAGCTTAACAAACATTTGAACATTTAGTATTAAAGTAAGGAGTAGTCTTCAGATTTCGTCTCTTTGTTTAGTATTGAGTTCTTGATGTTGTTAAAGCTGCTTTTCCTTTCTCCAAACGTCTCTCCAACTTCTTTCCCTTCTTTTTGTTATATATGCTTCTATATCCTTATATTTGTACATTATCTGTTATTATTTACTTCTATTGCACTGTCTGTCAGTCTCTTTTTTTTGTGTTGATATTTACTCATGTCTTATTTGTTGCATTTTTATATTTTTTCCTTTCCTCAATTGAATACTGTATCTCTTGTGATAGTCAATGATTTCTAATAGGCCTTTTCGTTTTACTCATTTGAGTCTCCGATGCCTTCAATATTTTATCTCACATAACTCACTCAATGTGGACACTCAAATGTTTGTTAAGCTTATGGGACTTAACTACGGGGTCATCAGTCCCTAAACTTACAAACTACTTATGAACTACTTACGAACTAGTACGGCACAAATATCCATGCCCGAGGGGGGATTCGAACCCCCGACCGTCTCACATAACTACCCATAGGTTAAAGATCCAATACACACAAGGAGGCTACATGTGTAGCGGAAACTGTATGGAATGAATTGTACATTTGTAGGTTGGGGGGAGGGGCTTGGAAAAGATTCCTATCAGTCACAGCACGAAGGCAGACCATACATATTATAGTTGTGAACTATGGTAGCTGTGTTGAAGAAACATTAGAGTTGCAAGCACTGATAGATTCTAAACTACGGGCCTATTTCATTGACGTTAATTTGCAGCAGGGTTTTGGAACATGTCCTGTATTCAAATATTATGAATTATCTCGAACAGAACGATCTATTGACCCAAGGTCAACACGGATTTAGAAAATATCGTTCATGCGTAACACAACTAGCTCTTTATTCACACGAAGTGATGGGTCATATCGACAAGGGTTCGTAAATCGATTCCGTATTTCTTGATTTCCAGAAGGCTTTTGACACCGTACCTAACAAACGGCTTTTAATCAAATTGCGTGGTTATGGTATATCGTCCCAAATTTGCAAGTGGATAGAGGATTTCCTGTCAGAGAGGACACAGTTCGTAGTAATCTATAGTAAGGCATTGACTAAAACAGAGGTGATATCGAGCGTTCCACAGGGTAGTGTTATTGGTCCTCTGCTGTTCCTTATTTACATAAACGATTTAGGGGAAACTCTGAGTAGCTTTCTGAGGTTGTTTGCAGATGACGCCGTCATTTACCGTCTAATAAAATCATCTGAAGATCAAAACCAACTGTAAAACGATCTGAATAAAATATCAGTATGGTGTAAAAATTGTCAATTGACTCTAAATAATGAGAAGTGTGAAGTCGTCCTCATGAGTACGAGAAGAAATCCGTTAAACTTTGTTTACATGAGAAATCAATCAAAAGTGAAGACCGTAAACTCCACAAAATACCTAGGAATTACTATTACTTCAGACTTAAATTGGAAAGAACACGTAAATAATGTCTTGGTAAAGGCGAACCAGACACTGCGTTTTATTGGCAGAACCCTTAAAAGATGCAACAGAACTACAAAAGAAACTGCATATACTACGCTTGTCCGTCCATTTTTGAAGTATTGCTGCCCAGTGTGGGATCCTTATCAGGTAGGTTTGACGGAGGACATCGATAGAGTCCAAAGAAGGGCAGCTCGTTTCATCTTGTCACGATACAGGGGAGACAGCGTTACGGAAATGATACAGGATCTGGGATGGGAATCATTACAACTACGGCGCTTATCGCTGCGGCGTGGGCTACTTACGAAACTCAAATCGCCAATATTCTCCTCCGAATTCGAAAATATATTGTTGACTCCCACTTACATAGGTAGAAATGATCATCAGAATGAAATACGAGAAATCAGAGCTCGAACGGAGAGATTCAGGTGTTCTTTCTTCCCGCGCGGTATTCGAGAATGGAATGGGAGATAAATAGTATAATGGTGGTTCGATGAACCCTCTGCCAGTCACTTAAATGTGATTTGCAGAGTATCCCATGTAGATGTAGATTCCACTGAAACTGAAATCGCTAATAGTTACTGACACCTGATTACAGTCGAAAATAAGTTCAGCGAAAATATTTGATAACGACGAAAAAGTGTTAAGAAAGGATAGATTAAATAAAGAAAGAGTTTTGTAAAACGGCACATGTGTGTCCTTTAGGTATGAGCAATTTCAGCACCATCAACCAGCGGCCATTTGTTGCAGAACGGCGTCCACCCAAGTGATGGCGACGCATTGACTATTAATAATGATAAGTGTGACGTCATCCATATGACCACTAAAAGAAATTCATTAAACTTCAGTTACACGATATAACAGTAAAACCTGCAGGCCGTCAAATCAACTAAATATATGGGAATAACAATTACGAACAACTTTAATTGGAAAGAACACCTAGAAAAGCTTGTAGGGTAGGTAAACTATGTTTCATTGACAGAACACTTAGAAGATGCAACAGTTCTACTAAATAAACTGCCTACACTACACTTGTGAGTTCTATTTTGGAGTATTGCTGCGCATTGTGGGATCCACACCAGGTGGGACTGACGGACGATTTACAGAAAATTCAGAGAAGGGCAGCACGCTTTGTATTATCGCGATAGAGGGGAGAGAGTGTCACGAAAATGATGCACGGGTAGGGTGGAAATCATTAAAAGAAAGGCGTTATTTATTGCAGCGAGATCTATTTACGAAATTTCTTTTACCAACTTTCTCTTCAGAATGCGAACATATATTGTTAGCGCCCACCTACATAGAAAGACTTGATCATCACAGTAAAATAAATCAGATCGAAAACAGTAAGATTTAGGTGTTCCTTTTCTCCGCGAGCTATTGGAGAATGGAACTATAGAGAAATATCATAAAAGTGGTTCGATGAATCCTCTGCCATGCTCTTCAATGTGACTTGCAGTGTATCCATGTACATGCGGATGTAGATCTGGCATAAAGCTTAAGATCTCCAGCGTACGCTTCTTCGCTCAAATTAGCAAGTATAAATGTATTTAACGTTGCTTAACATCTATTGCTATGTTTCAGTATGCTCCATGGCGATTTTTTTACAGCATGCTGTTACAAGCGTATTCTAACTATGATCTTATTTTATTCAAGATTGTAGAAAAATTCTTGCCATGTAAGCTAGAATAAATGTTCAAATGTTTGTATAGTCCAGTCTATGAGACTTAACTACGGGGTTATCCGTCCCTAAACTTACAAACTACTTATGAACTAACTAAGGCTAAGGACGGCACAAATATCCATGCCGGAGGGGGGATTCGAACCCCCTACCGTAGTGGCCGTGCAGACCGTGACTGGAGCGCCTCAGACCCCTCGGCCACCGCGGCCGGCAAGCTAGAATACATCTTATTTCTAATGTTATGCCGAGGGTCGTGTATGCCTTGGAAAACGGATTATAATGCGGGGAAAAGGTCTAAAATTTATAACATTGTGTGTTGCTTGGGTTTAATAAAAGGGTGATAGAAGTGGTTATTCGAAACCCCTTTGGCCTGTATGCATTGAGTGCTATCTTTTTTTTTTTTTTTTTTTTTTTTTTTTTTTTTTTTTTTTTTTTTTTTTTAACTTATGGGACTTAACTACGGGGTCATCAGTCCCTATACTTACAAACTACTTATCAACTACCTTGTACTAAGGACGGCACAAATATCCATGCCCGAGGTGGGATTCGAGGCCCCGACCGTAGTGGCCGTGCAGACCGTGACTGGAGCGCCTCAGTCCCCTCGGCCACTGCTGCCGGCCGGCTATCGTTTCATGTACGATATTTCCGAGATAAATTATTCACCATATTCAGGAAGATAAACTGGCGTTGATGAAGGTCTTTTCGGTGATTTACTACTATGGTCAATGACTGTGTTCCCGATAATTAGCAAACATAACGAGCTGACGTGCGCCACTTACCTTCAGTAAGTGATATTGAAGTTAAAACCAAGGCAAGGGGATTCCTATAGGATGTTGGGATGAAAACGCTTTTAGACGCCAAGCAGAATCTATAACTGAAAAGAATGAGGAATGAAGTCGTCTGTATTCTTTTAAAGTTCTGATCGTGGCATTTGCCGTAATACCTTTAAGAAAGTCATCATACATTTGTGGGGTTTGACTGATATTTGAAGAACCGTGTCAGCAGCAGCAATGGCATACCAATATATATAAGGAATGGAAACTGTAAACCGAATAACAATATTCTTATATCGATACATGTGGCGTATATTCCGAAACAACAGACGTCACTTATGATCCTGCAGTTCTTATTCTTTCACTTTCACATCCACAGAATAAATGACATCAACTGCACATGTGCAAAGCTGAAAATGTGTACCCAGCCAGGATTCGAACCCGGGTCTCTCGCTTTCTAGGCAGTTGCGCTGACCACTGCACAACTATATATATATATATATATATATATATATATATATATATATATATATATATATATATATATATATATATATATATACTTTAACTACTTACGAACTAGCTAACACTAAGGACGGCACAAATATCCATCCCCGAGGGGTGATTCGAGCCCCCGACCGTAGAAAACACAACAGGGGACACAGTGATCACCGCACCTGCAAGGACTACCAAAGCACGCCTCCCGTCAGTTACAAATTTCCAGCTCTACTCTGCCCACAGTACTTAAACTCGTAATCACTATGTACTAATTCCCTTAAGAGTAAGGGATCCAAACTTGCCCGCCCCTCCCCACTAACGAAAGGATCACAGTGGGAAGGGGTGGGCAGGTTTGGAGCCCTTACTCTACGGGAATTAGTATATAGTGAATACGAGTTTGAGAACTGTGGGCAGGGTAGAGCTGGAAATTTATGTCTAACGGGAGGAGTATTTAGGTACTCCTTGCAGGTACGCTGATCATTGTGTCCCCAATGGTGTAATGGTCAGCGCAACTGCCTAAAAAGCGGGAGACCCGGGATCGAATCCCGCCTGGATATACATTTTCAGCTTTGCCCATGTGCAGTTGATGTCATATATTCTGTGAATATTCATATATCGGGTCAATATCTACCGTCCAGTCAATACTAAGAATTAAATACCAATGTTCGAAAATTCAAGTGTTATCTCGGATAGTTGTGGCTTTATGCTCAGAGGAGTGAAGTAGTAAACTGAAGGTACCGTGTTAAAAAATGTTCAAATGTTTGTATATATAAGGGACTTACCTACGTTGGTCATCAGTCCCTAGGCTTACAAACTACTTAAACTAACTTACGTTAAGGACAAGACACTGACCCGTACCCGAGTGAGGACTCGAACCTCCGAGGCGAGCAGCGGCGCGATCCGCAGCAAGGCGCATTAGGACGCTCGGCCACGGCACCGCGGATGGCGAGTTCAAAGTTCCTTCTTTCCTTACTTTTTATTGTCTACTAGCTGTAAACCTGACGTTGTCCGGGTGTTTATTTATCCTACACTCTCGTAGTCCACATACCCTTCCCCCTCTCTCTACATTTTCATCTTTCTCACCCATCTCTCTGTTCGTTTCCATCTTTCCCTCTCACGACAAAGTTTTCTGCAAGGTATCAAAATGTTCAAATGTTAGTAGAACTTATGGGACTTAACTACGGGGTCATCAGTCCCTAAGCGTACAAACTACTTATGAACTAGTTAAGACTAAGGACGGCACAAATATCCATGCCCGAGGGGGGATTCGAACCCCCGACCGTAGTGTCCGTGCAGCCCGTGACTGGAGCGTCTCAGTCTCCTCGGCCACCGCGGCCGGCAGCAAGGTATCTTCTGACTTGTAGCTTACAAACATTTATTTACCGAATGATCTTCCTCTTGGTTTAAAGGTCATGCGTGCAAAAATTCTTAAAGATTGGAGCAAAACTATGCATTTTCTAAAATTTCGTAAGTTAAGTACCGTCCACCATGCATGGAACGAAATTTTATGCAGACAGTGACATTCTTCTTGTTTTTAAGGTAGAGTGTGCAAAATTAAATCAATATCGGAGCAAAACTATAGTTTTCTATGCAATAGAAACGCAGGGTCACATTGAAAAACGCACTTTGTTGTTCTCAAATAATCCAGATTTATTTTATACAACCCATGTTCTGAGAATAACGAAAAAAAGGGGGTCTGTGAAATCGATCGAGCCGTTCTCAAGCTATGGCGCGACCAAGGTATTTAAGAATCCACTTTTATGTTGCAAAGTACCCTCCCCCATTCACCGTATGAAACTTACGGTAGACGGTGACCTTCCTTTTATTTTGAATGTTAAGCGTGCGAAATTTCGTGAAGATCGGAATGAAACTGTAGATTTCGTGAGTCTGTAGGAGAAGTATGCTCCGCCATGCACCTATCAGAAAATACTTTCTTAGCAGACTTTTTCTGCCTATAAACTACATTCCTGCCAAGTTTCAGCTTCATATGTGAAGTAGTTTTCGAGATTTCGTGTTTAGTCAGTGAGTGCCCTTTCGATTTTATATAGATAGAAATTAAGAAAACAGATGGCTTAATTTTGGATGCAAGAGAATTAAGGGAGACTTGCAGACAAGAATGAATTGTAATATGCAAATCTGTAATGCTAACTTTATTTGATACAAGATCATGCCTAATGCGACAGTTTTACGGCATCTATAGCGAAACTGTTGTGCGCGGTAGACTTCTTTTTGTGTGTGTGTATGGGTGGAGAGATCAGTTACAAAACGATTCATGAACGTCCGAAATTACATGCAAACTTTGTTGCAGGTCCCTAACTACTCCCATTTTCCAATAGTTGACGCATAAATCTGGGTATTCTTACGCCGTTGCCTCTCATTATTTATGACGTAATATCTCCTAATCTATGTGTCGCACACTTTTGTATTTGTGTCAGGAACCTTCGTGGGTGTGTGGTGAACAGTTCACCAAAGTTTCATTGCAATCGAATTAACGGTTTATGAACACACAGAGGACATGCAGATAAACATTCATATATATAATAAGTGTATCAACAGAAAAAGATAGCGAAATTTTGGACATTGTAAAGCCAATTATGAGACTGAGACTGAGGAAAACGAAATATCTAACCTTACTATATATAGGTTCTTCAGTAATTAAAAAATATTTCGAGTAGCTATTATCACGAGATGTAAAGTTTTGCAACTGTAAAATTTGTGATCAAATTATAGTATCATTATTACATTTTATCTCGTTTCTGTCCCTTTTAAACGGAATTGTTGATACATTTACTTCGTTAAAATTCTGATGTTTTTGTCAGACCACACTCAGTAGCTACAGTATAAATATAATACGCTTCAGTTTCGAAACCACCAGTACCAGCTACAGCTACCATAAATAATGAAAATAAAGAGCACGTGGCTGCATCTAGAATTTGTTAACATTCGAGAGTCACCTGGCCCTACAACGGCGCTCTCAGAGAGGTGGCGCACTTCTAACACCCTAGACTCACATTCCAGAGGGCGGTGGTTCAAACCCACTTCCAGCCATTCTTCTTTCTACAGCGCCCAGCGTCATCCGCTTCAGAGCTACCTACCACACAGACACCTCACATCAGACGTCCTTCGAAGAGATGCAGGCAGCATAGCGCTGTTAGTGTAATTATCATCTGTTGTTTTCGTACGGGAAGAGCTCGTAGAGTGCTCCAGCGCGCTATGTTTGACCGAGCCGCCCGTGTCTTAGCCCATGTGACACATCAGTTGCCATCGCTGCATATCTGTTGTCAGGACTACGGGCATGCGAATAACCGAGCATGACTGGTCACTCCGAGTCTCGCATTGTTTCGCCTGGCTTTACTGTACGGTACGAATGTGACATTTCTCTCTCTCTCTCTCTCTCTCTCTCTCTCTCTCTCGTGTGTGTGTGTGATTGCGTTTTTGTGACACAATTAACTTCATACAGCTGGTGAAAAATAATATTTTATGTACGGCCACATAAAGTAAATAAAACTCATTTCTGTACAGAATACGTGTTGAGCAATGACGTTAAAAGGTAAAAAGTACTATTTCTGTAACCTAGAAAAACATTTATTTATGAAGAAAATGTACAAATAATGTTGTTTGTTGCTGTTGTGGTCTTCAATCCGCAGGCTGGTTTGATGCAGCTCTCCACGCTACCCTGTCCTATGCAAGCCTCTTCATCTGAGAATACGAACAGCAACATACATCCTTTTGGATCTGTTTATGTTTTCGTCCCTCGGTCTCCGTCTACGTTCGGCAACCTACATCCTTTGAATCTGCTTACTATATTCGTCCCTCGGTCACCCTCTACGATTCTTACCCCACACACTTCCTTCTAATGCTAAGTTGACGATTTCTTGATGTCTCAGAATGTGACCCACCAATTTATCCCTTCTCTTAACCAGGATATGCAAAAAACTCCTTTCTCCCCAATTCAGTTAAGCACCTCCTCATTAGTTACGTAATCTACCCATCTAATTTCCATCATTCGCCTGTAGCACCACATTTCAAAAGCTTTTATCATCTTTCTGCCTGAACTCCTTATCGTCCCTGTTTCACTCACATACAGTGCTATACTTCAGACAGATGCTTTCAGATAGGACTTCCTAACATTTAAACTAATATTGGTTGTCAACAAATTTTCTTCTTCTGAAACGCTTTCCTTCCCATGGCCATTCTGCTTTTTATATCTGATTTACTGCAGCTATCAGAAGTTATCTTGCTACCAATATAACAAAAAACTCCTCTACTACTTTTAATATCTCATTACCTACTCTAATTCATTCAGTATCGCCTGATTTTCGAACACTACATTCCATCATCTTTCTTTTACGCTTGTTAATGTTCATTTTATACCTTCATTTCAAAAGACTGTCCAGTCCGTTTCATTGCTCTTCCAGGTCTTTTGCTGTCTCTGACAGAATTACTCTGTCGTCAGCAAACCGCAAGGTTGTTACGCTGTCTCCTTGAAATTTCATTCCCTCTCTAAATTTCTCCTTGCATTCCTTCACAGCTTGCTCAATGTACAGATTGAACAACATTAGGGAAAGGCTGCAACCCTATCGTACTCCCTTCCCACCCACTGCGACCCTTTCATGAACTTCGA
Organism: Locusta migratoria; assembly: GCA_026315105.1. NCBI lineage: Eukaryota > Metazoa > Arthropoda > Insecta > Orthoptera > Acrididae > Locusta > Locusta migratoria. The sequence continues at coordinate 71,950,100 of CM048755.1, read as the reverse complement.
GTCTAATAACTGGTGTCTGGTTTCTGTACACGTTGAATATTACTCTACGCTTCCTATATTTTACCCTGTTACCTCCAGAATATGAAAAGGTGAATTCCAGTCAACATTTTCAAAAGGTTTCTCCAGATCCACAAATTCGAAAACCGTACATTTCCCTTTCCTTAATCTATCTTCTAAGATAAGTCGTATTGGGAGTATTGCCTCGCGTGTTCCTACATTTCTCCTAAATCCATACTGATCTTCTCCAAGGTCGTATTCCACCAGTTTTTCCATTCGTCTGTATATAATTCGTGTTAGTATTTTGCAGCCATAACTTGTTAAGTTCATAGTTCTGTAATTTTCACATGTGCCTGCACTTGCTTTCTTTGGAATTGGAATCACTATATTCTTCTTGAAGTCTGAGGGTATTTCCCCCGTCTCATACATCTTGCATACCAGGTGGAACTATTCAAATGTTTATAAATCTATCGGACTCAACTGCTGGGTTATTAGTCCGTAGCTTACAAAGTACTTAAACTAAGGTAAAATAACCTAAGGACAACACAAACACACATGCCCAAGGGGGGACTTGAACCTCCGATGGCGGACGGCCGTGCGCACCGCAGCATTGGAACAATTTGTTCACGACTGGCTCTCCGACCGATAATAGCAGTTCAGACGGGATATCATCCACCCCAGCTGCCTTGTTTCTACTCAAATCATTTAGTGCTCTGTCAAATTCTTCTCGCAGTATTGTCTCTCTTTTTTCATCTTCCTCTAATTCGTCTTCCACTTCTAGAATACTGCCAATTTCCTTTGTACAGCCTTCTATATATTCCTTCCATCTTTCTGCTATCCCTTCTATGCTTGGTACTGGTTTGCCATCTGAGTTCTTGATATTCATGCCGCTACTTTTCTTGTCTCTAAATGTCTCTTTTATTTTCCTGTAGGCGGTATCTATCTTTCGCCTAGTTATACATTCTTCTATTGTCTTGCATTTCTCCTCAAGCCATTCCTGCTTAGCCAGTGTGCATTTCCTGACAACCTTATTTTTCAGACTCTGTACTCCCTTTTGCCTGTTTCACTTGATGCATTTTTATATTTTCTACTTTCATCAGTTAAGTTCAGTATCTCCTCTGTTATCCAAGGATTTCTATTAGGCCTTGTCCTTCTGCCTATATGATCCTCTGCTGCCTTCACTACTCTATCTCTCAGAGCTACCCATTCTTCTTCTACGGTATTACTTTCCCCCGTTTCAGACAATCTTTGTCTAATGCTCCCTCTAAAAATCTCATCCACCTCTGGTTCCTTCAATTTGTCCAGATTCCATCTCCTTACTTTTCTACCTATTTTCAGTCTCTTTAGTTTTAATCTACAGTTCATAGTCGATAAGTTATGGTCGGAGACTATATCTGCCTCTGGATATGTCTTACAGTTTAAAACCTGGATTCTAAATCAATTCATTACCATTATTAAGTCAATATTGTGCCTCCCAGTGTCTTATGGTTTCTTCCACGTATATAACCTTCTTTCGTGATGGTTAAACCATGTGTTCTGATGATTGAATTGTGCTCTGCACAAAATTATACCAGTCAATCTCCTATTTCATTCCTTTTCCCCAGTCCATATTCACCTATTACACTTCCTGCTCTTCTCTTTCCTACTACTGAGTTCTAGTCCCCAATAACAATCAAGTTTTCTTCTCCTTTAACGGTCTGGATAATATCCTCTATCTCTTCTTAAATTTATTCGATCTCCTCATCATCGGCAGGGCTAGTTGCCATATAAACTTGTACTACTGTGGTCTGTGTTGGTTTCGTGTCTATCTTCGCTACAAAAATGCGTTCACTATGCTGTTCATAGTAACTTAAACGCATTCGTATTTTATTATTCATTATCAGACCTACTCTTGCGTTACCAACAACTGATTTTGTACTTATAACCCTGTACTCACCTGACCAAAAATCCTGTTTATCATGCTATCGAACTTCACTAATCCCTACCTTTATCTAACTTTAACCTATCAATTTCTATTTCCAGATTTTCTAATTTACCTACCCGATTAAGGTTTAGAACATTCCACACTGCGATCAGTAGAATGCGTTTTGTTTTTCTTGATGACGACACCCTCCTGAGTATTCCCCGCCCGGAGATTAGAATGGGGGACTATTTTACCTCCAGAATATTTTACCGGAGAGGTTGCCACCATCATATATTCATACATTTCTTCGGGAAAGTTAACGACTGTAGTTTCCGCTTTCTTTCAGCCGTTCGCAATAACTGCATGCCGCGCGGGAGTAGCCGAGCGGTCTGGAGCGCCACGTTACGAGTCGAGCGGCGGGTTTTCGATCCTCCCTCGGGCACGGGTATGTGCCTTGTCCTTAGGTTATTTTAACTTAGTTTAAGAAGAAAAGACATTTTTTATATTTTGCACCAAAGCAGCTTTTATTTGAAATGCTGACTAGTTTCGGGCAAATAAAAGCAGCTTTGGTGCAAAATATAAAAAATGTCTTTTCTACAACATTTAAGAGCTGAAAAACGCGACATATCAAAAACATTTAGTTTAAGTAGTTTGTAAGCTAGGGACTAATAACCGAGCAGTTAAGTCCCATAGATTTACAAACATTTGAACATTTTTAGTAACTGCATAGTAAAGCCATGTTAGCTGATGTTAAAAGGCCAGGTCAGTCAATCAATCAGACTGTTGCCCCTGTAACTACTGAAAAGGCTGCTGTCCCTCTTCAGGAACCACACGTTTGTCTGGCCTCTCCACAGATACCCTTCCGCTGTACCTATGGTACGACTATCTATATCGTTGAGGCACGCAAGCCACCCCACCTCGGCAATGTCTGTGGTTCACAAGGGTCGAAAAATAATGTAACACGTAAAAACCAATGTCTATATGTATATTTGTTCATATTTTATGCAGTGCCATATCGTTCATCCGAAACTTTGTCAAAATATTCCTAGCACTTGCGCCAGGGTTGTAGTCATAACACTGTATAAACTATAGTACAGGAGATATGACGTCACGAAAACTAAAATGCGTGAAAAACTGCCGTATTATAAATGATGTTTAAATTTATTACTTATGTGCTACTAAATGTATTTGCAACATATTTTGCGAGTAGTATCCATTTATGCTGATGGATGTACCTACAAAATTATATCATTCTACGATTTAAAGTTCAGGAGATATGACTTCATAAACATAAAACTGCCGCATCATATTTGTTCGTATTTTATGCGCTGCAGTAACGTTCATCCGATTACGATGAAACTTTGCACTCAAAACAAGAGGAATGTCACTGTTTACGTAAAATTTTGTATGGTGCATGACAGACCGTATGTTAGCCACGAACGTCGACAAAATCTGCGGTTTTATTATGATATGGATGAAATTTTGTACACTTGACCTTCAAAATAAGAGGTTAATTACCGTATACAGGGTGAATCACCTAACACTTGCACCGCAAATATTGCGGAAACGGAAAGTGCGATTGATGTGCGGTTTTTATAGAATGGATTGGTAGTCAGGGTCTCGTATTTTTAGCTAACAAATAGATTGTAATATTACTCACAAAGTGTACTTTTTATTCAAATATACAGCTTTTTAAATGGAGCAATGGTTGTTTCTATCTTGCACTGGAATTTTTGACACCAGCTGTGTACAAAGGATTTTGAATAACATTTTTATCAGGTTTAGTTTGGCAGCTACAACCGTTCAAAGTTTCGGGGGCGGAGGCTGCGATAGCGTAGCTCACAGGTCGAGTGGCTATTCAAATGTTCAAATGTTTGTAAAGCTTATGGGACTTAACTACGGGGTCATCAGTCCCTAAACTTACAAACTACTTATGAACTACCTACAACTAAGAACGGCACAAATATCCATGCCCGAGGGGGGATTCGAATCCCCGACCGTAGTGGCCGTGCAGACCGTGACTGAAGCGCCTCAGTCCCCTCGGCCGGCTCGAGTGGCTAACCCCTGAGGCACGGCCCACTGTCTCATGACCACCAGCCAGTTAGCTACGCTGTCGTAGCCTCCGCTCCCAAAACTTTGAATGGTTGTTGCTGACAAATTAATGTGATGAAAAATTATTTGTACACAGCTGGTGTCAAAAATTCCAGTGCATGATAGAAACAACCATTGTTCCATTTGAAAAATTTATGGTTGCATAAAAAGTACACTTTCTAGGTATTTTTACAATCTGTTAATTGGCTAACAATACGAGTCCTTGACAACCAATCCATTCTGTGAAAACCGCACATCAACCGCACTTTCCGTTTCCGCATTATTTGCGGTGCAAGTGTTAGGTGATTCTCCCTGTATATATGATCTCATACGATGCATGGCGGAGGGTACCTTGCAATAAAACTTCATCGATCACCCTGAAAGTTAACAGAGTTAAGCAAATTTTAGAGATGTTAATGGACTGAGATGGTAGACGAGTTCAACAGCTGGAGCTCGGCAGAGAGAGAGGGGCAGGAGAAGATGTTCAAATAAATGTTCAAATATTTGTCAAGCTTATGGGACTGAACTGCTTGGAGGAGATGAACTGAGAGAGAGGAGAGGAACAGGGAGAGAGAGAGAGGGGGGGGGGGGAAAGAAAGAAGTAGACTTAGGGTTTAACGTCCCGTCGACAGCTTGGTCATTAGAGACGAAGCTCTTGCTTGGAATTTTGGATAAGGATGGGTAAGGAAATCTGCCATGTCCTCCCGAATGGCAGTCCAGTGTGTTATCACTGCAATACCTGGTTCTGTGTGTGGGAGGAGATGGATAGAGAAAGAAAGAAAGAAAGACAAAGTAGACAGAAAGAAAGGGGAAGGAGAGATGGACTAACTCAAGACTGGAACATATTAAGTATCCGGACGTAACTCTTTAACTTCAAACTTGTTCGCATCAGCAGCAGATCACTGATGCGAACAGTATTTAATTGGCTGTAGGCGAACTGTCAACTGCACGACTGCTTTACTGAAATACCGTTCACTAGGCGCGCTTGTTGCCGGCACACATCTAATACGTCTTGCAACTTCTCCCAGTCCTAGGAGATGTTTCTCGTGTCTGCGCTACCACTGCAAGATATCATCATCTCCAGGGTGCATTAAAGAATGTAGATCTATTTCATGTGCTGTAGAGGATTCGTTATTCTTTCATTACAAAACGATCTTCCTTTGTAGGTGGCAATGGCACTGCAATGGAAGGTCCTGTAGTAATAAACAAGAGGAAGAGAGAGAGAGAGAGAGAGAGAGAGAGAGAGAGAGAGAGAGAGAGAAGTAATACTGATTTGATGTGGAAATTATGAAGAGTGTGTTTTAAGTCGATGAAATATTATACGAAATACAATACGTCCGTTTGGTTACAAGAAAACATGAACTAATTGAAAAATGATTACCTAAAGAATTGTATGCTATACCTGCGTAACTCGCACGCATTTGTGACACACGGCTAAGAATTTCCTGGATTTAGTTTTATCAGGCCTATTGATATAACCAAATGACGACCAGAAGAATACAGTAAAGATTTGTTTGGAAGAAATAATAATTTTATCACGTAGGAGGAGCAGGACTTAGATTTATGCATGTCTTGTAAAATAGATAATCTAAATTGAAATGTTGAAAATATTGACATACTTACAATTTTTATTACTACTGGTATCCCTGAGCGATTTGTGTGTGAGATTTCTATAAAAAAATGTTTGTACATCTATGGGACTTAACTTCTTGGTTATTTGTCCCTAGCTTACAAACTACTTAAACTAAATTAAACTAACCTAAGGACAACACATACACCCATGTCGAGGGAGGACTCGAATCTCCGACGGCGAACGACCGCGCGCCCCAAACCGTCTAAAGACAACAAGGACTAGGGACTGATGACCAACATAGTTTGGTCCCACAGGATTACAAACATTTGAGCAGGTGTGCAACTGTTCTGGCCGTCTGATCACACACCATATTAGAGGCAACGAGAATTACTTTTTCACTATTATGGTAGCCCCATGATGCCTCGCTCCAAGTGAACATCACGTGAAACTCAAATAGAGGGATGAGACATCAAAATATCGTACTGTACCACACACAAATTACAATTGTAACCAATATATGAACAAAATACGTTACCATGTGTATATTGTGTATATCTTACCTGATCCCCTAATTGTTTTGAGGCGTATTGCTGGGGGGGCCGAGCGGTACATTCACAGCTTTTGACAGGATGAGGCGATGATGTCTAGTGGAGCGCCAGAGGACGCTCAGTATTAGAGCATTAGTGTTTACAGGTTTATTCAACTCCTACAAGATTCCGTGGTGCAGACGCTAGCTCGGCAGGAGCTAGATCAGCAGGTGACATCGCCTTCGCTCGCGCCAGCTCGCCGTCTGCCTGCGTCTTAGATTAGATTAGTTATTTGTTCCGTAGATCCATATTGAGGGGATCCTCGTGGATGTGGAACATGTCAAGAAACAAAATTTACAAGTTGAATAACAGATAATACTAATAATATAAATACAAATACATACACTTATAATTTTTTTTGCTTATAATATAATAATGCTAATATAGTATGAGTGCATGCATCATTTGGTACAATTTAGAAATTCACTAATGGAGTAGAAGGAGTTGGCCACTAGAAAGTCTTTTAGGTTTCTCTTAAACTGATCTTTATTTGTAGCTAAATTTTTTATACTTGATGGTAAATTATTGAAAATGTGTGTTCCTGAGTAGTGGACTCCTTTTTGAACTAAAGTAAGTGCTTTTAAATCCTTGTGTAGATCATTTTTATTCCTAGTATTGTATGTATGAACTGAGCTGTTTGTTGGGAAAAGGGATATATTATTTATGATAAATTTCATTAAGGAATAAATATACTGAGAGGCAGTAGTTAATATACCCAGTTCTTTGAAGAGGCTTCTACAAGACGTTCGTGAATTTACTCCACAAATAATACGTATTACACGTTTTTGGACTCTGAAGACTTTTGACTGACTTGAAGAGTTACCCCAAAATATTATACCATATGACATTAAGGAATGAAAGTAAGCAAAGTATGCAAGCTTTGTTATTTTTATGTCTCCTATGTCTGATAACACTCGTATTGGAAATACATATTTGATGAGTCGTTTCTGCAGTTTTGTGGTGTGCTCCTCCCAACTAAATTTATTATCTATGTTCCGGCTACCGTGACTGTTCGGACGGCTGGTACCTGCGCCGTTGCATCTGGGAGTCCAAGAAGAGACCGTCAGAGAAGATGTACTCGCTCCCACCTTCGGTCTATGCAGCTGCTTGTGTGTCCATACAGGAAACCACTGGAGTCGGATTCCGTGGTGACACATGAACTCTAGCGCGGCCACAGGATCACTGACCTTTAGGGAGCCAACCCATGAAGTTTGAGCTGGCCTCAGGCAGCAACCATACTCAGTGATGTGAAGACGGTAGAACCTTAATTCACTATAATCTATGGATGATGATCAGTTCGAAGTGTAGTTTCCGGACGCGAACTCATAGTTGCAACTAGTGGCTACAAGCCTGTACTACTTTATCTGTGAAGTAAGCTGAATGCAGTGATTAGATCATTGGATCTACGACCACTCCCCTGAGTATCATCAATCCCAAATTGCGGGAGTATATATACAGAAACCAGCTGAACCTATGACATGTGTGGGTCAGTTCGTAAGGACCGAATGTGTGCCACTTGTGAGTGTAGTGTTCACTCAATAAGCCTGTTAACCGCTGATTTATCACCTGGATATTCACTTTTGTGAAATATTTAGGTGTAGTTATGTTTGCAAGCTAACGAATGTAATATCGTTTCTCTTGTTTTCTGTTGCAGTCAACAGACTGCTGACTGTAGGCTTTCAATTCGCCGACGCAGCGACTGCTGTCGTCACGAGAAAACTGGCGTTGCATTTAGCTTGGCTGGCGGTTGCTTGATCAATGTAATATTTTAACAATTTTGTCTGTTACTATTTTGCGCTGTAACAGTATATTTACACCACAGCTACTCACGGCGGTTAGACTTAAAGGTAAAAATTCTTACACTGAGAAATGGGTCTAAAACAAAATAAAGGAGCTATAAAGCAATAATAATACTATAACTGTTTAATGTTTGCAACAGGGATGTAACGCTTATTTTCTTGTGTCAAGTGGAGGATGTTAAATTATTTATTCCTCACAGTAACACACAGCGTTCCTTCTTCTTCTTCTTCTTCTTTGTGAACTTACATTTTCTCCAGTGTTCACTGTTTCGAGTGTTTGGTTTGTTGCGAGGGCCGGGATTCAGAAATATTACATGAAGCGAAAACGATTAAAATACACAATAGAAGGGAATAGCATTAGCGGGAACTGGAGAAGACAGTCCGCGACTGTAAAGTACAGAGTCCAAAACTGGATAATTATACGATGTGCTGTAAAACAGAGGTTTCATACCGTTGTATATGCGCATATAGTAATGAAGTATACAGGTTGTACAAGGGTCGTGGTCTATACAGCTCGCCTGTTAGTGACACGATAAGAATTGGAGCACCTCGGTAGCGTATAGGAGGTTATTGCAACGGTACATTGTTCTTCGGTAGAGATGCAGAGCGTTCAATAAATCTCCGACACTTTGGTGACTTAAAGTGGACTATTTTCCATCAATTGGGAGCCTGGACAAGGTATATTTAAGTTTAATCTCAAGAGGATTGCTCTTTTGAGTGTTGTATTCGATATATTTGGGGTACAATCCATCACAATATGGCTCCGAATGTCTTGGTGTCGATGTAATGACAGTAACGACTTGCGAGGAGCGTTCTATGTGAATCGTGAGAAGGCACATGGCATTAGCTGTTGTTCTCCAGTGACTGTTAAACGGACGAGGTAAGTGCTGTATTGAGTGATGGAAAGCGATTGAGAAATACACTCAGGTGGAATCTGCATAAAGCTAAGTTACTGGATCTTTCGACGGAATGTACTAGTTTGGGGTTCGGAATTGATCTAGCGAATACGGATGATGGGTGGTGAGAGATGAAAACTTAATTGAATTGTGTTTGTAGAATCGCCCTAAACCTTGTCGGATTTTGGTTGACTGTAATCCAGATAGCTACGTGGAGGGGGACGGGGTGCGTAGAACAAAATGTAAATACAATGTATGATATAAATGGATTCTTCCGTCGCTTCTTGGTAGAACGCTTCCATATTTAAGGTTGAAAACAAACAAACTGTTTTTGTTCTACTAAATTATGTTTATTTACTAACTAGTTTTCGGCTTATTAGGCCATCATCAGGTAAACTTGACATGCGTCGACAAAGACGCTATTGCTTGGTTCTCAAAGATGGTAAAACAAAGATACAATACACAGATTACTTGGTTGTTGTTGTTGTTGTGATGGGGGGTTTTAGGGGGACTAGACTACTATGGCCATCAGTCCCCCGCTTCATATCTAGGCAACACACAGAAAAAACATAACGATAAAAAAAAGTGCCTGAATGAGATTAAAAACAAAGCAGAATGAAAGAATGCACCGTCAATGAATTATTGACTGAGTCAACACGAGACAATACGAAAGACACCAGACACACAGAAACAAATATGAGACAAAAGGACAGAGCCAGTGAATGTGGTTGACCGACCATGTGTATAAAAAGGGAAAAGCCAACCACATAGCGTACAAATTAAAAACTGTAGTCTAGAGACACGTCAAGGAGAACATAGAAAATTATCTAAAAAACCATCCAAAGGACTCACAGCAACTGGTAAAACCCCGCAGCACGAAGAAATCGTAAAACCAAATTAGCCACAGAGGCATCGTCGCCGAGCACCAAAGAGAGAGTGTTCGGGAGGTTAAAAGAATGCCGCAGTGGGGCTAAAATGGGGCAGTCGAGTAGGAGATGGGCCAGAGTCAATGGGGCACCACATTGGCACATGGGCGGGTCCTCTCGACGGAGGAGGTGACCATGCGTCAGATGGGTGTGACCAATGCGGAGACGGCAGAGAACCACGGAGTCCCTACGGGATCCCAGCTGCGACGACTTCCAGACAGATGTTGTGTCCTTTATCGTACGCAGCTTATTGGGCACGTCCAGAGCGGACCATTCGGCGTTCCACAGGTCGCGTATTTTAGTGCGAAGCAACGGGCGGAAGTCTGCTTCTGGGAGGCCAATCGCCAGAGGGCGGCAAGTGGTAGTCTGTTTGGCTAGCTGGTCAACGCTCTCGTTGCCCGGGATGCCTACATGGCCCGGGGTCCAAACGAATGTAACACAGCGACCGGAGTCACTAAGAGCCAGTATCGAATCCTGAATGGCCCTGACCAATGTATGACGAGCATAACACTGATCAAGGGCCTGTAAACCGCTCAGCGAGTCGCTACAGATCAGAAAGGAGGTCCCGGGGCACATGCGGATGTGGTTAAGGGCGCGGTATATAGCCACCAGTTCTGCAGTGAAGACGCTGCTGCCGGGTGGCAAAGAGCGTTGTTCAACATGGGCGCCATGGATGTAGGCATAACCAGTGTGGTCGCCATCTGAAGAACCGTCTGTATAAATGACCTCTGAGTTACTGAACTCACGGAGCAGTGCATAAAATTGATGCCGTAGGACCAGAGGAGAAGTAGAGGTCTTCGGCTCACGGGAAAGATCCAGCCGAATCCGCGGCCGAGGAACGGTCCAGGGAGGAGCATGGAGAGTCGAGCGGAAGGGACGGTTAAGAGGTAAGGAGTCCAGGGTCGACAGTAGCGATTGGACACGCGCTGCTATCGGGAGTCCCGACCGAGGTCGCCTCTGCGGCAAACGAGTATCCTCCCCCGGAAAGAGGAGTCTGTTATTCGGATGCCGAGGGGTACAGTGAACTCTAGCAGCATACTGGGCGAGTAGTTGTTGGCGCCGGTATCGCAACGGGGCGACTCCAGCCTCTGCCAAGAGACTTGTGACAGGGCTTGTACGAAAGGCTCCAGTGGCCAGACGGATGCCTGTATGATGCACTGGGTCGAGAACTCGCAGTGCAGATGGTGAGGCTGAGCCGTAGACCTGGCTTCCGTAGTCTAGACGTGACTGCACCAGAGCATTGTACAGCCGCAGGAGGACAGGGCGTGCTGGCTCTGGATGCGGATGTAACGCCCGTTGGCGACAAAAGTGCATTACCCTAGTTTTTGCAGGGGAAAATGTGAAACCATGGGCAGAAGCCCAATTCTGTGCCCGATGGATGGCTGCCTGCAGTCGTCGTTCAGCTACACTTGTACTAGCAGTGGAATAGTACATGCAAAAGTCGTCTGCATAGAGGGAGCAGGAAACCGATGGCCCCACTGCAGCCACTAGGCCATTAATGGCCACTAAGAAGAGGGGTACACTGAGGACGGACCCTTGTGGTACCCCATTCTCTTGGATATGGGAGGAACTGAAGGAGGTGCCAATGCGGACTCTAAAGCGGCGCGAAAGTAAAAAATTCTGAATAAAAAGTGGGAGGGAGCCACGAAGACCCCACCCATGTAGTGTGGCAAGGATGTGATGGCGCCATGCCGTGTCATATGCTTTCCGGAGGTCGAAAAAGATGGCGACGAGGTGGTGACGTCGGGCGAAAGCAGTACGGATCGCCGACTCCAAAGAGAGAAGGTTATCAATGGCAGAACGACCTTGCCGGAAAGCACTTTGTTGTGGGGCGAGCAGACCCCGATACTCGAGAACCCACAGAAGTCGCCGGCTCACCAAACGTTCAAAAAGTTTACAAAGAACGTTTGTGAGGCTTATGGGACGATAACTGTCAACGTTCAATGGATCTGCACCTGGTTTTAACAGAGGGATAACGATACTCTCCTGCCATTGGGACGGGTATGCTCCCTCTACCCAGAGACGATTAAAGAAATCCAAAAGATGGCGTTGCGAGTGTTCAGAAAGATGTTTCAGCATTTGACAGTGGATTCGGTCCGGTCCTGCAGATGTATTGGGGCAACTGGCAAGAATAGTTTGAAATTCCCACTCTGTAAATGGCGCATTGTACGGCTCTTGGCGGTTTGTGCGAAAGACCAACTGCCTTCGCTCAGCCCGCTCTTTTAAGGTACAAAAACCTTGGCTGTAGGCAGTGGACGCCGAATTAAGAGCAAAGTGCGCTGCAAAATACTCGGCAATGATGGTCGGGTCGGTATGGATTGTACCGCGGATAGAGAGACCCGCGACCCCTGTCGGTGGATGGTGACCTGATATACGACGAATCTTTGTCCAAATCTGGCTAGAAGAGACACGGGGTCCAATTGTGGATACATATTCCTCCCAGCATGCTTGCTTGCGCTGCCGGATAAGCCGGCGTGTCTGGGCCCGAAGACGCTTAAATGCAACCAGGTGGTCAAGGGTGGGGTGGCGCCGGTACTGCTGCAGAGCCCTGCGGCGATTGCGGATAGCTGCTGCTATCTCCGGTGACCACCAGGGCACTGGTCTTCGCCGAGGTAAGGCAGAAGAAGATGGTATCGTGGACTCAGCAGCAGAAACGACAATGGAAATAATTTGCTCAACAGCCATTGTCGCATCAGCAGGGAGAGGGGGATCCAACGTTGCAGTGGAAGTGTATGCTGCCCAGTCAGCCCTGTGGAAGGACCAGCGGGGTAGGCGTGCGTGGCGTTGGTGGTGGGGAAGCGAAAGGAAGATGGGAAAGTGGTCGCTTCCACAAAGGTCATCATGGACCCACCAGTTAAGTAGTGGACGTAAGCCCGGACTACACACAGAAAGGTCTATGGCGGAAAAGGTGCCATGGGCCACACTAAAATGGGTTGGAGCTCCTGTATTTAAAAGACAAAGGTCAAGTTCGTTAAAAAGTAGTTCAAATTCTTGACCACGTCCTGTAGTCACGTTGCTCCCCCATAGGGGGTGATGTGCGTTAAAATCTCCTAAAATAAGAAATGGTGAAGGAAGTTGACCGATCAAGGCTGCCAGGTCAGCTGGTGCCACTGCTGCATCAGGAGGGAGATAAAGGGAACAGATGGTAATGTCCCGTGATGCTCGAACCCTGACAGTGACAGCCTCCAGGGCTGTGTGAAGTGGCACTGGGGAACTATAGGCAGAGGTATGTACATATAGACATACCCCGCCCGACACCCTATTGTAGATGGTGCGGTTATTGAAGTTCCCCCCGGTAGCCCCGAAGGGTGGGGGTCCGATCACTAGGAAACCAGGTTTCCTGGAGAGCAACACAAATTGGTGGAAAAGAGCTCATCAGCTGACCCAATTCGGCCAAGTGACCGAAAATTCCTCCACAATTCCATTGGAGGATCAGACTGTCTCCTGGTTGACGGTGCATGAAGATGAGGATGGAAGAGGGATGGCAGGAGCACTCGTCTTGGGCTGTGAAGTCTGATCCTCCGTCTCCATGGCATCCCCGAGATCTGCGAAGGCCAGATCTTCAGGCGTCGCAAGAAGGATGACCTCATCCTCCGGTGTGTCACGTGCAAGGGTTGGGGGCACCGAGGCCGCCAGCGTTTCCTTGCGCTTCACTGTCTTTTCCTTCTTGTCTTTTTTGTCTTCCCGTCGTTCCTTGGGCCTACCGGAGGAGGGGGGTTTCTTCGGCGGGGCTTGAGGAGCGTGGGAAGACTGAGGAGCCATGCGGCGTTCTGGCCGAGTGTCCTTCAGCCGCTGGCTGGAGTCTATTTTCGGTGGTGACATGGGTGGAAGGGAAGAACAGGTTCCCTTCCCAGAAGAAGAAGCCAGAGAAGGTGAACCCTTTTCTGGCTGGGGAGTAGGGGTAACCACTCCCGACGTGGGGGGCAGTATAGGCCCCGCAGAAGATGGTGTGCCTCCAGATGTCTGGGAGGCCGAGGTAGAGGGGCAGCCCATAGGGCCCACAGATGGAGTTACAAAAGTGCGAGAAGTGGCCACTGGTTGTGGCGCCATCTATGTAGCTGCAGCATATGAAGAAAGTAAAGTGACGGGATGCAGCTTTTCGTACTTCCTCCGAGCCTCTGAGTAGGTTAGTCGGTCCAAGGTCTTATATTCTACTATCTTCCGCTCTTTGTGTAGAGCGGGACAGTCCTGCGAACAGGGAGAGTGGTGACCACTGCAGTTGACGCAGTAAGGAGGAGGAGTACAGGCAGCGTCCGGGTGTGAAGGACGGCCACAGTCCCGACAGGTTGCAGCAGCGTTGCAACGAGAGGACATGTGTCCGAAACGCCAACACTTGAAACATCGCATTGGAGGGGGGATGTATGGCTGGACGTCACAGCGATACATCATGACCTTGACCTTTTCGGGCAGATTGTCACCCTCAAAGGCCAAGACAAATGCGCCAGTGGCCACCCTATTATCCTTGGGTCCTCTAAATATGCGCCGGACAAAATGGATTCCGCATCGTTGTAGGTGCTCGCGTAACTCATCATCCGTCTGTAGCAAAAGGTCACGATGGTATATCACCCCCTGTACCCTATTTAAGGACTTGTGGGGCGTTACTGTGACAGGAATTTCACCTAAATGATCACATTTTAAGAGGCTCCGTGATTGAGCAGGGGTCTCCGCCTGTATTAGGACCGAACCGTCGCGTAGTTTCGACATTCCGGCAACTTCGCCAAACCTTTCTTCGAGGTGTTCGACGAAGAAGGAAGGCTTAGTTGCCTGGAAAGATTCCCCATCCTGTCTGGTACACACTAAGTATCTAGGTGAATAAGTCTCAACCTGCTTTGTGGACCCTCGTTCCCCCCAAGATTGAGTTAGGGAAGGAAACGATTTGGGGTCGTATCTAGTAAAATTGAATCTTCCAACCTTTGAGACACCTGACTTAGAGCCAGGATTTTCTGAGGCTTGTCTCCTCTTCATTGCGGAATTTCCGCCCCGATGCCACCCACTCCGAAACAGGGGCTCTCCTCAAAGGCGCCACCCAGCCACAGCAACGCCACCTGGCAGGATGACCGTTGCCGGGAGTCCTGATGCCCCGCAAAGACAAGCATCGACTCCTTGGCATTCATGAGGAGGTCACAGCTCAGGCATCGGCAGTGTGATCCCTGTGCAATTCAGGGGGCTCAACCATGAGGGTACATAACAGCCCCACCACACGGACTGGCTACCGTGCTGGTGACCTAGCGGGGGAGGGGGCTATGGCGAGGAGGGATGTGGAAGGAAAGGGGAGGAATCCGCGCCGTAGGGGCTAGGTTGGGAGTTCTTCCCCAAATGGCTCACACTTAATCAGAAAATTTTGTTGGAGGTCAAACCACAATGGGGACCTAACTGGGCCGAAAACTGTGAAAACGGCAAACAAAGACACAATTACATACCAACAGTACCGTGGGAATAGCCGGGCCGTCAACACGAGAACACCTAGAGACGGGGTTGGAGAAGGGTAGGGTGGGAAAAAGGATTAGGAAGGGAGGGAGCCAGGGTGAGGAAAAGCGGCCTGGGAAACAGGAAGGAAGGCCGCAATGGCTCGGGGACCCGTGCGCGCCACACACGTACCCACAAAAGAGCTGTGGGCCCCCTGGGGGGGATTACTTGGTCTTTAAGTAAAATGTAAAATCTGTGTAGAAAACGAATTTAATGTAAACCTTAAGTGACGATCCCAACGTATGCAACAGTGTCAATAATGTTAACATAGTTTTTCATTCATTAATATTTAAAATGTATTGTGTTTCACCCTGTTCACTCGCAAATTACAATGTAAAAATGTTAAGTAGGCCACTGATGACGTGAACATAATTCTGCATGGCAACAGATATTGTTTGTAATTCCAACAAATGTCATATCCAAAGACCAAGTAATCTGTGTATTGTATCTTTGTTTTACCATCTTTGAGAACCAAGCAATAGCGTCTTTGTCGACGCATGTCAACAGTTTACCTGATGATGGCCTAATAAGCTTTAAACTAGTTAGTAAATAAACATAATTTAGTAGAACAAAAACAGTTTGTTTGTTTTCAACCTTAAACAATGTATGATATTTACACATTTTATGTGGTATTTTCAAAACAGAGGGATCTGCATTTATACTGGAGAGGTGTTTGTATGCAGTAATTTGCTTAAGTCCAGTGTAGGGAGAGAATATGGAAACGATTAAATCTTTGTAGCCGAAATTTTATTAATTTATGAACAAAAGTATTTCTTTGCATATTTCTATATATAATCATTGGAGTAATGTTTAGGCGTTTGGATTTTGTTTTCTGTTGTTAGAGGAAAAATATGGATGACTCCATATGGCAAGATATATTTGATTTACCGCAACTAACATCATTTTCAAACAGTTTACTACTAATTTAAACATCTGAGAATAATTTATTAATGAAATTTTCAAATTAGTTACCTTTTCCTTTATACAATATTTTAAAAGTCTTGCTACGTGGACTCTAACTTACACATCAAACAACAATACACATTTTGTCAATACATAATAGAATAATGCTCTCTGTTTCGTCGAAGTAATGACAAGGAACCTAACCACAAATAATTTTGGAATGCTAGGTACCGTTTTCAAGCACCCGAAACTTACTGTGTAAATGCAGCGATAACACAATCACCACCGTCACAATAGCGGAGTACATCAAAGCACGATACATCATGAGTCTGTCGCGGCTGGCTAAGACAGACTGCTCCCAAGGTAATGTGAAGTGCGTGCTACTTAATGACGAAAACTGAAGCACTCCGTCCTCACGATGTTGACACTACTAGAAACTGAAAGGCTCTGAGGCTCAAGAGCTGCTCTTCAGGCTACTTAAAGACACGGCCAATTGATCCCTGTTCCCTTTCGCAGTATGCGAATATGTCCCTATAGCCAACCTAACATAGGGAAGGGGGGAAAGGCAGTAATGCTGTTCCTGGCCGACGGCAGCGGCTAACATCGGCTTTCAGGTTGGGTGCCCTGGAGTGGCGCGAATTCCCAAACCTCGGCAACTCGTCTCCCTCAGCCACCGCGAGCTTCCAACGACAGTTTGAAATAACGGCTAGGAAAACGAACTAGATTCCGGCATGTTGGGCGTTTTCTATATCAATTATTGCAAAAATTATCTGGCCCCTCCAACTGATGCTCATCATTGTAGGCAATAAATTGGTAAAGTCGGTGGAGCTGGGAAAATTAATTTACTAGTATTAATGATACAATACAGTTTGGAAGGATTATTAATTGATTGGTCAGTCTGGGTTTGTTATCAGTTTTCTCAAAATTTAATTTGCAATTCGAATCTGTGATTATAAATAAGGTTATATTTGTATAGATGTTTCTTTCTTTGTCTGTGGACTGGTGTGGACAGATGCTGAGGTCTCGCACGTTTCTTTCATGGCTCTTCAAGTTACAGCGTTACATGTGTGAAATGTAATTAACATTATAAGTAATAGTGCCATTATGGTACATATATATATGGAATTACATGACTTTCTTTGTGTCTCATTTATATGAACATGCAATTTTGCAAGCAATTTGACATGTAATTAACGTTCGATGTATTAGGCTACCTAAACTGAGTGTACCAACTTGTAGTAGATAGTCATGCCCAGAGAGTACATCGCAACACCACATGGAGCGCCCCCGCCCCCGTTCTTTCCCCACTCTGCATCATCCTGTCCACCACCACAATCCCCCACCCCTCATCCTCCCTCACAGCCCTTAATTGCTCTTCCCCTAACTTACCCTCCTCCCCAAGAATTTCTCGCCACAACAGCAACGACCTGTCTCCCGCCACCTGCCCCTCCAACCTATTCCAGAGCCTCCCCCTCCCCCTGTCTCCTAGAAAACAGCTACGTGTTCCAGAAAAGATCCTTTCCTTGTCCCCAGCAGAAAGCTGCCGCTCCTTCCGCCCCATAGACTATTGCCCCTCTCTTGATCAAATGGATACTCCCCCCCCCCAACCTCCAATTGCCTCCAAGACCTGCACACCTTTGTCCTCTCCTGAAATTACTGGACAATAAAAACCTCTCCATTGCAATCTGCAAGTGCTTCCCAGCTGCCCCCATCTCCCTACTCATTCCTTGTCAGCACTCAGTTCTTATAACACAGGACAGGAATTAGTGATCATGATATCGTCATACCGTCGATGGTGACCAAAGTTCATAAACCAGTCAAGAAGGCTAGGAGCGTGTTTTTGTTGGGAAAAGCCGACAAGCAAATGTTACGATCGCACTTAGAAAATGAATGGGCATCGTTTAATTCTGGGACTATGGATGTAGAGGAATTGTGGACTAAATTTAAATGCATTGTTAATGAAGGGTTAGAGAAATATGTGCCAGTAAAGACGATTAAGGATGGAAAAGATCCACCGTGGTATAATAATAATGTTAGAAAGCTGCTGTTGCACTCTCGATTCAAAAAAGAACACGCAAATGATGACAGGCAAAAGTTAGTAGAGATTCGTGCGTCTATAAAAAGATCGATGCGTGAAGCATACAATAATTATCACAGCCATACCTTAGCAAAAGATCTTTCCGAGAACCCGAAAAAGTTCTGGTCCTATGAAAAATCGATAAGCGGGTCAATGCCCACTGTCCAGTCACTAGTTGATCATTCCGGGGCAGTAATAGAAGAAAGCAAACGGAAAGCTGAAGTTCTAAATTTAACCTTTAAGAAATCTTTCACGCAGGAGGACCGCACAAATATACCATCATTTGATCAACGTACTAATTCCGAAATGGGGGACATAGCAATAGGTATTTCCGGTGTAGAGAAGCAGCTGAGAGAGCTAAATACGAAAAAGTCTTCTGGTCCGGATGGTATACCAGTTCGGTTTTACAAAGACTATTCTGCGGCATCGGCCCCCTACTTAGCTTGCATTTATAGCGAATCTTTAATTCAGCGCAAAGTTCCTAGTGATTGGAAAAAAGCGCAGGTGACTCCCGTGTATAAGAAAGGAAAGAGAACTGACCCATACAATTACAGGCCAATATCGTTGACATCGGTTTCATGTAGAATTTTGGAGCATATTCTCAGTTCGAATATAGTAAATTTCCTTGAAACGGAAAAGCTTCTTTCCATGAATCAGCACGGGTTTAGGAAACATCGTTCATGTGAAACTCAGCTTGCCCTTTTCTCACATGACATCTTGCGAGCCATGGACGAAGGGCAACAGGCGGATTGTGTTTTTCTCGACTTCAAAAAGGCGTTCGACACGGTGCCACACTGCAGACTGCTAACGAAGATACGAGCTTATGGAATAGGTTCACAGATTTGTGACTGGCTGGAAGACTTCCTAAGTAATAGAACGCAGTACGTTGTTCTCGACGGCGAGTGTTCATCAGAGACGAGTGTATCGTCAGGCGTGCCCCAGGGGAGTGTGATAGGACCGCTATTATTTTCTATCTATATAAATGATCTGATGGACAGAGTAAGTTGTAATTTGCGGCTGTTTGCTGATGATGCTGTGGTGTATGGGAGGGTGTCGTCTGTAACTGACTGTAATAGCATACAGGATGACTTAGACAAAATTTCTAGTTGGTGCGAAGAATGGCAGCTAGCTCTCAATGTAGAAAAATGTAAGGTGATGCACATGAGTAGAAAAAACAATCCTATAATGTTCGAATACAGCATCAGTAGTGAGCTTCTTGATGCGGTCGCGTCGTTCAAATATCTAGGCGTAACATTGCAGAGCGATATGAAATGGAACGAGCATGTAAGGACAGTTGTGAGTAAGGCAGACAGCCGACTTCGGTTTATTGGGAGAATTTTGGGAAGATGTACTTCACCTGTAAAGGAGACCGCGTATAAAACGCTTGTACGACCACGTCTTGAGTATTGCTCAAGTATTTGGGACCCGCAGCAGATCGGTTTGAAGGAAGAATAGAGGCGGTTCAGAGGCGAGCAGCTAAATTTGTTACCGGTAGGTTCGACCAATGCGCGAGTGTCACGGAAATGCTCCGGCAACTCAATTGGGGATCGCTGGAAGAAAGACGACGTTCTTTTCGTGAATTTCTGTTAAGTAAATTTAGAGGGCCGGAATTTGAAGCTGAGTGTAGTACGATCTTTCTGCCGCCTACTTACATTTCGCGTAAAGATCACAAAGACAAGGTAAGAGAAATTAGGGCTCGTACGGAGGCATATAGGCATTCTTTTTTTCCTCGTTCAATTTGGGAGTGGAATAGGAAAGGAAATGCCTAGTAGTGGTACAGTGTACCCTCCGCCACGCACCTTACGGTGAATTGCGGAGTATGTATGTAGATGTAGATGTATAATATCACCCAGCCCCACATTGGATATAGGTCTCCTTAGAAAGTCCCACGTATCCTCTTTGATGCCCATGCCACCATAACCCCCCTCCCACCACCTCCTCCCCCACCATCCTCAACCTCCTCGCTCACTGCCCACCCACATTCACCAATCTCAGCCTTAGAAACATGAATGGCCACCCTCTCCTAGAAATCCGCTCTGCCACTAGGATGCATAATGACACCCATCCCTCCTTCTTTATACGTGTGTTTACTGAGTCCAACCCCTCTATTTCCCGCAACATCAAAGAGGGGACCATGATCCACAACTGCTGGTATAAGGTTAATATTTCCCATTCCCCAGCCAAATTTTACCGCTGGCAATGGTGTGTCCTATATAATGACCAACTAACTGAAAACTGAACAACTCACCCGAGTGTCCCTACTGCAAGAACTCCTATTTTATGAAAACCTACCCAACCTTGCCACTCCCCTGAGTTGTAATACCTACAGAGAAACCCACTCCAACTATTCCTACAAGAGTATAGCTGGCCCGCCACCTACCAACCCTGAAATCACCATCTCTGTATGTCCTACTGATTGCCACCACGCACGCAAAGAACTCCCTGTATCTCCCCGCCCCCATCGCCGAGGATATCGTCTGATTCATTACCACAGTCCTCCAGACATCCACCTTTTCCAGCATCTCCATACCCTCCACCAGATCGACCTTGCCACTCGCTCTGGTTCCAATTGGAAACCTTCACCACCTTTTCCTGCAAACACGCCCACTTCACATCATTTTCCCACCTTCAAACCTAAATCTAAGCTGCCTTTGATGTGTATCCTTGCAACTCTTCTACTATCCAGAATACTTTTAAATAATCTATGGAAAATGGCAAGTTACGTGCAGTAAGTTTGCGCTGTTAACTTTCCACCTACTGCACTCTTCCCGACCGCTTCAAAAATTACACATAGTTCCTGAAAAGTAACGCACTACCTCCGAGAGGATTACCGTGTGCTTACTAATGGATAATGGCATCAGACTTTATGTTTCGTCTCATTAAAACTTTATACTTGGAGAAACTTTATGAACTAATGCAATACTGATGTGAAAATTAATGTTTCCTTGTACTGAAGTAGCAAGAACTTTAATAATAATTACAATCAGCAGACTATATAGTCACATTAATATATCAAATTATTTAATAAGTAGTAGCATCAACTATGTGATTAATTTTGTAACTTTGGAATAGGTACGCAAAAGAGCAACGTCTGTCAGTACCGAAGTATGCACTCTATTATGAAAGTAAGTTTGAAAATAATTTATTTATATCGCAAATTTTGTAATCAGAAAGTGAAAAATTAATCCCACAGTTATATACACTACTCCTAAGATGTTGTGCCAAGTATTTGACTGTACGTCTACCCTCTTTGTATGGAATAATAAATCTTGTACAGTCTATGCTTAATTGCTTGCTTACATAAACACTAGCAAACTTGTTGGTATCAGCAATATGATAATTGTATATTTTGATATAGATTGTGTACTTTAGCAATAAAACTTATATGGAACAAACATTTTCATTTCATTCAAATAAAATTATTTTCCAAGCTAAATAGTTGTTTCCCGTAAAAGATAGTAGTAATCTTTAGCTATTCTTACTCTTACCCTTGAGTGAACTCAAAAGACTGCAGAATAATTAATTTGAAAAGCAGAAAAGTTTATGCTGATGTACAAAATTTGAACAGAGCAAGAAATATAAAAAATTATTCTGTTGTTCCTTTCCTGTTTTAAATACTCTGAACTGATTAAAATATCCGAATCTGTAAACAGTAAAAGTCACACCATACAAACTAAGTTGCTGAATGGTCATAAATCTAACACTTAATACTTTATATGGCAAGATTATTATGAAAAAGGTCACCACTCTAGTTATCGTCTGATTTGGTAATTTTATCAAAATCTGATAATGTAAACTTCTATCTAGACTATCTACGAAACTTCACACGTATTTCTGTTTAGTACACAATTATGAAAAATAAAGATTAGTTGTCTTAAAC
This sequence comes from Locusta migratoria, assembly GCA_026315105.1. Classification (NCBI taxonomy): domain Eukaryota; kingdom Metazoa; phylum Arthropoda; class Insecta; order Orthoptera; family Acrididae; genus Locusta; species Locusta migratoria. The sequence continues at coordinate 71,928,002 of CM048755.1, read as the reverse complement.
GTCACTGAATTATCAAAACCTTAGGACACTCGGGTCATAAATCTAACACTTAATACTTTATATGGCAAGATTATTATGAAAAAGGTCACCACTCTAGTTATCGTCTGATTTGGTAATTTTATCAAAATCTGATAATGTAAACTTCTATCTAGACTATCTACGAAACTTCACACGTATTTCTGTTTAGTACACAATTATGAAAAATAAAGATTAGTTGTCTTAAACGTCACTGAATTATCAAAACCTTAGGACACTCGGGTAATCTTTCGTACGTATAAGTTTTGGACCCCACGTAGGTCAGCGAGGGAGGGACACAAGTTAAAATGATATTATTTTGTTACTCATAAAATCTACAATGGCTGTAGTTAGAAAAATAATAATGTTTGCATTACCTGTGTTCGCAGGGAAGAGCTGGCCTGTGGTTCGCCGTTGCGCAATCGTACAAGCGCGGGCTCATACACTGCTGTGGCTTTTACAATCTTCTTGGCGTCGAAAATTCAAAACAATTAAGCCACCAATATTTGCGCCATTGCCCAAAATATGCAACGTTCGTCATCCGAGGCCATTTCCATAAACACCTGCCATATTGGCCCTGATACAACACTGCCTCCGCTGCACTCTGCTAAACCATCAAAGCCTCATATACTACTCTGATCGACTAGAATCTATGGAGCACGCAACAGCACTACTTTTGCGCGCTTTCCCATCTTTTCCATTCAAGCACGCTCTTTCCGTTTTTTAGTTATTACCACAGGCTTTTAAATTACACTTGATAGCAGTCAACAATCCGAAGATTGGTTTGAACACCACAGTGCTTTACTAGGCATTGTCTTGTTTGGAGGTGGTATGCCGTTGCGTTCCTCTGACCTTCAAACTAACTTAGCCAGCCAGTTATAGGGGGACCTACAGTTTAACGTGTGTTCCGAACCACAAAATCCCTAAGCCAGATCCTCTATAAGCTGTTACAATAAAGTAATAACAACATTATTTATTTTACAATCCACATACGATTAAAATACACTTTTTTTAAATACATCAATAAAAATTTCACAGGAATTCCCTTGTGTTCAAAGAGTTTGTATTCACAAAGACATATCTACACATTAATCCATAGAATATTACTTGACATACATTAATATAATTATTAAAAATAGATATGTGACAAATTTGTACAGTTGATAGAAATAACAATATTAATACATAATCATCGTTTATGGTGTCGCACACTCTCCTCCCCCAGTATAGATGCCTTCTTCCTCAATGAAACTTTCCTACAACCCTACGCTCTATAAGCAGCAGTCCCTACAATCTCCAATGAACTGACTGCCATCGTCCCATCGCTCAAGGTAAAGTTGCTGCCGGCCACCATCCTGTCCAGCGACTGCCCCTCCTCAATGATCCCAACTAATACCTTATAATTAGTCATTTCATAACCTGTGTTACAGTCTACATCCTATCCACCTCCTCCCTTCCATATGTCTTCGTCTTGTGAGGATACAGGATTTTAGGTTAGTAACCTCTTTAGTACGTTTTGGTCGAACGATAGTTATCGTTGGTGTGCAGCGAGAGCTGCTGGCAACAATGCTTAGGTTGGAATGTTCTTTCTTTGTTGGCCAGGGTGCGGCAGTCTCCCGCCGACCGCAGAGCGAGGTGGTAGCATGTCGGCAGTGAGTTCATAACCTGCGTTTAGTGGAGGCTAAAGTTTTTGCCATTCCGTCGTATCGCATACGGGTTGCAGTTGTATATTGAAATGTTTCAGTGTGGACTCGTAGACATTCATCGTAGTGGCACGCAGTTATTAAATCAGTGTGTTTAAAGGGAAGAGTTTTCTTAACATTTGTCGTTCCATAATAAAGGAAGTTAACAAAGTTTACTGTTATGGATCAACCTAGTAATTGTCCGCATCCCATACCGTCAAATCATTGGAACAATTATTAAATGATTAAGCATAAAATAGAATGTAACGGCAACTTCGCCCATCGAGGATTAGGTGGACGCAGCAGTGACGTTACAGTCTCCCATATTAACCGTTCCTTTTCGAACTATGTGGTCGCTACAGACATCAACCTCTCCTCTCTGATACCTGCCAAAATCCGGCAGTGGCATCACCAACCTTCAAGGCGACCTCGTTCCCCGCCCACCCACTATGAAAGCAATACTAAGTACATGCTGTCCAGACACACTGACACCAACGCTGCCCTGCCCCATGACCTATCGTGCTCCTCCCCCAAAACTAGTCCATGATTATTGCAGAGCTGAGTGCATGCCTCCAAATGTTCAAATATTTGTATAGCTTATGGGACTTAACTACAGGGTCATCAGTCCCTAAACTTAGAAACTACTTAAGAACTAGCTACTACTAAGGACGGCACAAATATCCATGCCCGAGGGGGGATTCGAACCCCTGACCGTAGTGGCCATGCAGACAGTGACTGGAGCGCGTCAGTCCTGCATGCCTCCCAACACACAATAGATACTCCACTCGATAACCATCTCCTGTCTTACAATACTTCGACGAAATTGTCCTTGCCACCAACTTCATTCACCAGACCTTGACTGATGCCATCAAATGTTCAAATGTTTGTAGAGCTTATGGGTCTTAACTACGGGGTCATCAGTCCCTAAACTTACAAAATACTTATGAACTGGCTTATACTAAGGACGGCACAAATATCCATGTCCCAGGGGGATTCGAACCCCCGACCGTAGTGGCCGTGCAGACTGTGACTGGCGCGTCGCAGTACGCTCGGCCACCGCAGCCGGCGACTGATGCCATCCAATCCTATATTTCCACCAAAGCCATCCTTCTCCTACATGAATCCTGTCGCTTCTTTAGATTCTTCCTTTGACCCATTACCAGGCCACACTACAATGTCTCCGGCAGCTCAAACTTCACACCTGAAATCACATTGTGAAAAAACGCCTGTACTAGGGGCACAGACATGCACTTATTGTAACGCTACACCCCTCGACCCCTGTCCCCCGCCCCTAAGAACTTCTCTTAAGTACAGGCAAGCTTTCCATCACCTTGCAATAGCCCCTCACCACTGTACCCTCTGTTTCATAACCACTGTCCCTTCCCTGACAATGCCAGTAAGGCCACTTACTTTGCAAACTACTTCACCGACACTTTTTACATCGCTGACAATCCTCAATTTGACTATTGCCTTCTGCCTGACGTCCATAATCGCACTAAAGCTTCCACCCACCGCTCGACACCAGCTTCCAGTACTTGGATCACATCCTTCACTCAGAACTAAACGCGTCTAGCAACGCCATAGACATACAATTAACTCCACACCAAATGCAACACTGTTTCCGGTCGTGATCGCTTTACCTACAGGTACCTCCAGGTCTGCCCTTACTCCCTCCACACTGTCTTCGCCACCCTGTACATCATTCTCCATATTGGTTTCTACCCCTGCCTGTGGAAAACTTCCCACATCCTAATGTGCTAAAATCCTAACAAAGCCCCAGCTTCCTATCACCCCCTTAGCTTCACCTTGGTGTTCAGTAAGGTCCTGGAAACTATCATGTCTTTCTGCATCCACCAGTATCTCCATAAATACCAACTCCTCCTCCTCTCCCAGTATGGCCTGCTACAGTTATTTTCTGCATATGACCAGCTCCTTCACCTCGCCCCTTCCCCCCTCAGTTAAATTCCCATCGGTCCACCCTCTTCATCTCCCTTAATATATAAAAAAAAAAGCTTACAACTGCATGTGACATTCCAGTCTCCTTTTCAAAGACCAGACCTGTGCTATACCTATATATTATATCCGACTCATTGGTTCCTTTCTCTGTTCTCTGCAGTTGACCCTACTACGTCACTGCCTATAGTTCAAAGTTCTTTTGCTCTACCTCTCCACCAGGTGTTCCAAGGCTCTATTCTGTCCCACCTCTTCTAACTTCTTTATACTACAGAGATGCCCCAACCAGGGCCTCCTGTCCACGTCCTTCACTATGCTGATGACACCGCCTCCCTCGCCCTCGTCTTGACCTAATGCTCACAACACCTCCTACCAAAGTACCTTTCCCAATTTCCCTTGTGTAAGCAGTGGCTCCTTACCATCAACCCTATCAATTGCCACGTATACTCATAGGATGCATGACACCTACCTTCCGCCTTCATGATTTCCACCTCACTCTACATGATCATCCTATCTGCCTCACCCTCATGCTTAAATAACTCGCCCTCACCCTGGACACCCCATCTTAAGACGATCCAACAAAAAACCCATGCCTTCCTTCATATCCTCAAACTCCTCTTTTGCTGGACATGTTGCCTCCAACTCGACACCATCCTCTAAACCTACCACTCCTTCAAAGGTCCCATCCTCTGCTGCTTGATCCCACCTGGATCCTCCCCTCCTTCTACAAAACCCTTCAAGTTCCTTGAACACCACACACTCAGCCTCTAATACTGTATCCATCTCCCATCCTCCTCGTGGATCTATATGCCCTTATCCTTTTCCCTCAACTCCTATGGTTCCTTGAAAGCATTCATACACATTACATCCACCACAAACATGATTCCTCCAACCACCTGGTGTATCACCTCCTAACTAAATTGGGGCAACTGCCACACTTCCACCACTGAGTCCCACCAGCTGTGCACCTTCGTACCCTTCACATTGTCTCGCAAGGCGACTGCTGTATCCTCCCTCTTGGATGGTAACCTCCATCGTGAAATTTACACTTCTTATCCAGTCCGATCCCGCCTTCTCCTCCCTCTCTCGTCCACATAGATCAACCCCTCTTTCCGTCCATCTCCGAAATGCTTTCGGGAATAATTATGCAAATACAGTTCCTCTAAAATGTGACGTCAATGATAATTGTTTAAACAAGTATCTTTGAGTGATTATAAGCAATACTTACGTCCAACATGACTCTGCTGCTGGGGACAACGTCTTCACTTGACTATATCTTGGTAGAGTGACAGATGGAGGGAGGGAGGGAGGAAGAGGAGGTGGTTGTGGTGCTGACATCTAATGGTGAAAATAATATGTCTTTCCCACAAAAAAAGGTGGATGTTCAAATAATATTTAAAATTCAAAGTTCCCAGTAGACGCCATCTTTTATTACGTCATAGGGGGAGGGAGAGTAGGGGCACATGGGCCTGGCTTTTAGCCGGCAGCAATATCTTTTTCGCAACTGGAAGCGACGCCATCTTAATTACATCATTGCGACGTTGCCACATCGCTGCCCAGGTGGCCAAAGAGGAGGACAATTGACAACACTATAGTGAGGTGATACCCCTATTGCCCTGTTACTGATATCACGATATTGGTGAACATATCTAATACTTGACATCTGATTGTGTTCAGTTAACTATTTATAAGGATATTGGTTTCCAATCGCCGCACACATCACCATAACTTCACTTCATTGCGTTTTACACTGGTGAGTTTAACTATTTCACACAGCTTTAGTGGTTGCCTCTCAGGGGCAATGTAAGCTTCACGGAATTCCAGGTACAGTGCTAAAATTTTCATAATTTAATTCCAGGTTTGGACATTCGGCCATGTAACACCGTACTGTCGTAAACATCGATATTTTACGTCTCTTTATAGGAAGTCAAGGATCGATCAACCACACTAGCTTTGTTTTGGTTAAGATTGCGTTAAAATTTAGATCATGAGCAAAAACTCATCATTTCATTTAATGAGTGTGATATGTCATCTGACGTGTTACTTATTATAATGAAATTTAATTTACAAGCATTAAGCACGCTCTCAAATCTAATAATTCTTTTGAAATGTTTCTTGTGTGACGGTATTGGTTTGCATCTAGACTTAGTTCGATAAGTACCTGTGATAGTCTCCTGTGGTAACCTTTGTGTGGATTACAATGCCTATACTGTGGTGGCTTCATAGGACCTGCCTCACAGCTATGCAGTGTTGAATGGATACTGTCAGGTCAAACCTACACAATGGAATTAGTGGTGACCCACTATTTTTATTGGTGAGTGTACGTGGACTTCGAACAGAAAGGCCGCTATAGAGTACGCTCTTCCTCACGTTAGCACAGAAGAATGCGAAACAAGTAGCTACACGTTTCAAACGTTGTGTCTCATTCTGAATTGTAAGGCTGAAACTACACTTGAGATATTGTTCTTGCTTCGAGCATATGATACTCAGAATGACTGCGTGAAACACCTCGCCACTAGAACCAAAGAAGTTGCCTCTGATAATTGTGTGCTTTTGGCATCTAGTGGAACGATCTAGCGCTGTAGAGGCAATCACCCGCCAGTGAATTTTAGGCTGGCAAGCAGGAATTGCCGTGCGGTCTTAGGCGCCATGTCGCGGATTGCGCGGCCGCTCCTACCGGAGTTTCGAATTCTCCCTTGTACATGGATGTGTGTGTTGTGCGTAGCGTAAGTTAATTAAATTAGTTTGAAAGTCTAGGGATCGATTAAGTTTGGGCTCTTAGGTTTACAGGCATTCTGAGCATTTATTTGAATTGAAACATGGTTGAGTTGATATTAAATTTTATGCCTAGGTGGAGAAGGTACTAAAGTGCTACTTTGGGTCGTATCACGTATCGTTGCTTCTGAGATGTAATATAAGAACTCAACGATTATGAACCTTCACTGAGAAGAGAAAAGACTCGATATGTCATTCGGGTACTCCTTGAGAGGCGGCACAACAGGTTTGAGGCTATGATCGACGATGGGTATTTCTCGTTCAAGGAAAATTAAAACATACTTGACGATTCAGTGGGATGGACAAACTATGATGCTTGTCATAGAGTAGATATTACCAGCCGACCAGAATGGAGGGTTGGTGAGTGTAAGGGAGCTGGCCTGCGCTGCTGTACAAAGGATCATTGATGATATCTAGAGTTCAAGATATTGCAATCACCTCCAATTATAGTTTCGCATACATCGGATCGCCGTTTCTCCAGGAGAGGGAGAAATACAGCGAACAGTCTTGTAGACAGTGTACATAACGAATAGTATCGTTGGAGAAAGTTCATCTGGTCATTGTTTAATATCTTTAGTTTCTGGAAAGTTCTTCCAATTGCTTACTTTTGTAATGATTGTGTATATTCTAGAATGTTCGATGTGTGTATAAATTTAATTCTACTTGGGCTGTGCAATGGGAACTCTAGGGCACTTGCCCTTAATCACGTTGTTAATGTCGCAAATGTTTGACAATGTTCTTGTTGGTTATTTTTCTCTTTCTCACCTCGCTATGTTAAGTAAGACATATGTGCACTAAAATTCAATCGAATGGAAAATACAAGAAGTAAAAAACAAGATGTGCTTGTATCATACTCGAAGGAAAAGCTTAAGAAATATGACGTTGATAAACACTACTTAGTAGAACAACAAAAGAGGAACAGGTGGCAGTGTCTCTGTCGTACCTATAGGTCTACGATAGCAAAACAATTTTTTAAACCTGGTATTACAGTGAGAAGTAGATGAACTTATGATTACCTGCTTATTATCCTAGCGAATGTCTGATTATTGTCCTTACTATATTTCTGTATTATCTGAATACATTAATCAAAGATATATATATGGCATATCTGAATCCTTCGTCGAATAGTATAGAGTCGAAATGTAAAGAATATTTTCATCTGGTATGTGAACATATAAAATGCCATGCAAGTGATTTGAATGAAACATTATGGAACTTATTTACAATTTAATAACGACGAAAATAAATTATTAGGAGACATAATTTGTGAAATACATTTCTCTTATTCAAAGAAATAAAAAATAAGAAAAGATGAGTGTGGAAATAATGTACTTAACCCGGAGAGCGCAGAATTCTTTTTTTTTCCTTATTTCAATAGGTAAATTACCTTCATATGACTGCACAAAAACGTTTTAAGTGATTTTTTTCACAAACACACAATTATTTTTGGAATATTGCCTATCTTTCTGGAAGGACGTCAAAATCAATGTTTTAGAATTTTAATCTGATGTATCAATATTATTAAAACACTGTTGAAGATGAAATAAATACATATAAATGTTCCAAAAATTATATAACGTTCAGGAAATACCAACCTAACTACGAGGAACTCTTCAGTATCTTCTGCATGAACCTCAACTTTGCCGCCATATCCTACCACTTTGAAATCAACAATACAAACTAAAATTGATCTATAATCGAAGCAGGAGAGACAGAGAAATGAAATACGACACTGTACACAAAATTGTAACTACAAGTATGAGTTTGCTTTTGTCACTCACTGTGATAATTATGTTTTACTATAATGACATAGTGCACCTATGCACTGTAAATTGTTATACAACAACTGTTTGACATTACAAGATTATGGCCTTGTAAAATATTTTATTTGACCTGATGATGCTGACATAGTTCAGCGAAACCGGTCGTCGGTAATAAAACTTGATGATAAGCGATCTTGGCTATTTTATATTTTTTTTTACAACAAGTATGAAAAACTGAGCCATCATTGTCGTCCTTCTGGAAGGACGTCAGCGCTATCTGGGTTAAAACTAGTAGAAATTATAAATGAAGTGGTTAATTTATACATTTTAAGCTTCAGTATTTATGGGTAAAATAAATAGTACTGATGTGATTTTCTTTACTTGCTCATATGAGCAATTTGACATAAATCGAAATGTCTCTTTCTTAAAGCAAAACTAATGTCATGTGACTGATGATTAATGTATATAGTATCGCAGTATTCATTTGCGAGAGGATTTTATGACGCCCTTTTGTAGATGTAGACTTCATATTGTACAAAGGTAATTGACGTTGTTCATAATTATAGCGTCGTCGAAAGCATAGAGCCGGCCGCGGTGGCCGAGGGGACTAAGGCGCTCCAGTCACGGTCTGCACGGCCACTACGGTCGGGGGTTCGAATCCCCCCTCGGGCATGGATATTTGTGCCGTCCTTAGTATAAGGTAGTTGATAAGTAGTTTTTAAGTTTAGGGACTGATGACCCCGTAGTTAAGTCCCATAAACTTAACAAACATTTGAACATTTTTTTTCTTTGAAAGCATAGAAATAGCGCAGGCCACAACAGAAATCTGTTTTGGCAAAATGTAACGGTACCGGGAAGGCTACATTTACTTTAAACGGAATCTGTCTCCTCGGTTAACTGCATTATCTCAGAATGAAACAAACAGGAGAGCTGTTTGCCGCCACTTGACTTCTGGCCGGAAGCGAAGTTTTATCGACGCACCTTCCACAAAGAGAACGTCATTAACACGCGAAATAACAGAAGTGGAACGCTTTCGCTGGTGGAAACAATTTTTGTTTGCTGAGAGAATCTCGTGAAAGGGCTGCGCATCGTCGCCGGCACCGAGTCGAGCGTGCATTTGCTTAAGAGAGTGCTTGTCCGGATTTGGGTGGTAAACCACGACACGAATTATTCAGGTTGGCGCGTGCCTCCCGGGACCACCTTACCTCAGGCCACGACAAAGCAGGCTGCTCCTTCAAACGAGGGGCATGAATTTTAACGTCAGCAGAGAGCTCTCAAATGAGTGCTTTATGCCGTATTTACCGCCGCAATTACGAACGAGTTTTGGCTTTCGCGTTTTTAACAGGTAACTGAGGGCAACTACTGAACGGAATTCCTTACACAATAAAGGGGCTTTAATCGGCTGGTTACCACATGCATTACATCTTACACGTACAGTGTGATACTCATCATGTATTGGACGACTTCACACTTTTCATTATTTAGAGTCAATTGTCGATTTTTACACCATACTGATATCTTATTTACATCTTCAGATGACTTTACTAGACCATAAACGACGGCGTCATCTGCAGACAGCCTAAGAGAGCTGATCAGATTTTCTCCTAGACCGTTTATGTAGATAAGGAACAATAGAGGACCAATAACACTACCCTGTGAAACGCCGGATATCATCTGTTTTAGTCGAAGCCTTACCATCAATTATTCAAAAAAATGTTCAAATGTTTGTCAAGCTTATGGGACTTAACTACGGGGTCATCAGTCCCTAAACTTACAAACTACTTATGAACTACTTACGAACTAGGACGGCACAAATATCCATGCCCGAGGGGGGATTCGAACCCCCGACCGTAGTGGCCGTGCTGACCGTGACTGAAGCGCCTCAGTCACCTCGGCCACCGCGGCCGGCCATCAATTATTACAAAATGTGTTCTCTCTGACATGAAATCCACTATCCAGTCACAAATCTGGGACGGTATTTTTGTATCCCATCCTCGTCGCCACTTTTGTGTCCCAGCCTCGTCACCACTGTTGTGTCTCGTTTCCGTCGTAGGTGTCGGTGGCCGAGTAGAAAGAGACCGACACAGGAATAAAGGATGCACGCTTGTGCAGGTACGAAGGTGAGCAGCCAGTGGGACAGCAGAAACTAGAAACACTAGAGTAAATTAGAACGAGATCTATATTTCTTAGAGACTTAGTAATACTTAACTTTTACATAGCTCAGTACTGCAGAATGCTGATACATAGTTGAGCTAGAGGCCTGCCTAGTGCCTATCCGATAGCCAAGTCTTCACTGGTGCCTATCCGATTCCGAAGTGTTAACTGGTTCCTATCTCAGTCCCAAGTGAACGATGTCGTTCAGTGGTGGCCACGAGCGGAGTTCTAGCAGAGGGCGCTCGTGTCTGACGTCGTAAGAACGCCGCGCCGTGCGTGCATGGCGGCGCGCGGCGAAAGTAGGTGGCGCGCACTTCAGACTTGTGCGACACCACAGGTATTCCATAACCACGCAATTTGACTAAAAGCCGTTTGTGAGGTACGGTGTCAAAATTGTTGTTGATTCCTACTGAGAGCTGGAAATACACGCAACCAGTCTCGATCCCTACTAAATGGATACAATACTCCGATGTAGGGACCTGAAGATGGCATAATGAAATGCCAAAACTGGTATTGAAAGAATAAATATTCCCGTTAAACATACGGCTGTTGGTATCCTACTTCCTACATGCTCGTGAGCAGCCGCATTCCTGGTTACACCAGTAATGATGGATTCAATAAGACTCACAAGGAAAGTACTTGGGCTCAAACAAACACATATACACCAAAATCGTATGAGAGATAATGTAAAGATCCCATATTGTACTAGTGATACTCCCGCATCTTCAAAACTCTGCAGTCGTCCGTTAGAGGCCTCTGCATGTGCCTTGCCACATTGCACTTAGACCTGTCGGTTCGCCAATAAGGACGGTGCAGCATGCCTCCGAAGTTGCGTTTTGTGACGTTATTTGTGTGGTGAAGCGTCAGATGTGGCGGTGATTGGTAATCAATCCTGCTAATGTATTGCAATTGGTTGAGATGAAGTTACGAAGAACCCTTCTTAGTGAAGACGGTATTAGTGTACAAGATGAATCATTCGCCTGCTTTCTCGTATCTGTTATGGTACAGAAATATGAGCATAAGTTAGATACTGTTGTAACACTAACACATAATGATGATAATAGGGATATAATGACGAACAACTCATTGCATGCCGTAGTGCTACGGTAAGTGCGAGAAGAGGCGATGGAAGCAGTGGCAGTGAATACCAACAGTCTTCCGAGAAGAAGGTTAAAGTGGCAACTGTCATCACGGCTTTTGACGATAATACACTAGAGAACATGTACGATGATTATTACATAAGTTATAGTTAAGATATCTGCATTACGTATGGCGTCTACAATTACATCTACAGCGCTATCTGGAGCATGATTGCAAAGTTTTGCATAAAAATGACACCCACCAGCACACTGAGGTGTACGTAGAGATCCTGTAAGAAACCGTTCAGACATATATGTTTGTTCGAGCCCAAGTACGTTCCTTGTTAGTGAGGGCATTGTTTGTGTTTTGCCTCTAGTATATTTGACATATGAGCTAACTCTTTGGGTTCTCAGTCAAATTTCGAGAAGGAGTTTCGTTGTGAAAGGTATTGTAAGCATATCGCATTGAAGTCCTCGGTACATTTCGAGCTTATGTGTAGGATCGCCAATCATGGAGATTTTTTATGAGCTCCTGAGCGTAAAACGTAACCCACATGACCGTGTCTTGTAATGATCGTACATAGACAAAGAGATCGAGCAGAACGTGATGCAGAAACATAACAGATGGCGCATAGTGTTGTTTGCGCAAAACATTTCAAGAAATTTTCAAATGTTTGTAAATCCACGGGACCAAACTAATGTGGTCATTAATTCCTAGGCTTACCTACTACTTACACTAACCTAAGGACTACACACACACACCTGTACAGTACCTGTACCTGTACAGGCAATCCAAGCTCTGTTTGACTCAATGCCCAGATGTATCAAGGCAGTTATTATGGACGGAGGTGGTTGTTCTGGGTACTGATTTCCCAGGATGTGTGCACCCAAATTGCGTGAAAATGTAACCAAATGTCAGTTCTAGTACAATATATTTGTCCAATGAATACCCGTTTATAATCTGCATTTCTTCTTGGCGTAGCAATTTTAATTGCCAGTAGTGTAGTTTGTAAGCCTAGGGACTGATGACCAGAGTAGTTAAGTCCCATAGAATTGCAAACATTTGAACATCACTGGATTGTGATGGAATTACCCTTGTCAGTTGGTCCTTACCGTAGACCGTATAAACATTTCAATATTAGCGTTTATCTCCTAATTGCAGGCATTATGTAAAAATGCTGTTAACTCTTTGATATTTGTCGGTGTATTGACTGATTTCAGTCATAGTGCTGTCTATCTGTCCGATCATTGCGTAGTAGATTGTGCCCTGTTTTGAGTTGCCCAATCCGGTCGTGAGTCGCAGTGTTGTTTTGAAGCCTAGCAATATGTATGTTTTCTTCCAGCGTTATATTGTCATCTGTTCCTCAGGTTCTGTTCCCTTTGTCTGTGTTTAGTTGTTCGCTTGTTATCTGCTCTGGCGGCGAGCGTGTGTTTCTCATACTGTGTTATATTTTTTTCAGTCTCCTCTGACTCTGGTTGTGTTGTGATGCCCGTTTGTGTGTTCATTTGGTGTTGCCACGTTTCAATCCATCTCCTTACCTTGTGCGTTGTCTCGCTGCGAGTTATTTTATGGTTTGTTATTTGTGTTTGTGAAACCCCCTGAGATCAAAGTCCACTACATATCTATGTACATGTCTGTATTTGTATGTGTCCTCTCTGTCTTCTGTCATAGTGTTTGATTCTGTGTTATGTCTTGAATCCGGTGTTCCACTTTCACCTGTATTATGCGTATAAGTGTATGAGTCCACATTAGCAAAAATTTTCAAATGTTTGTAAATCTAAGGGACTTAACGACGTTGGTCATCAGTCGATACGCTTGCAAACTACTTAAACCTGAAGTAACTTCTGCTAAGGACAACACATACACCCATGCCCGAGGGAGGACTCGAACCCCCGACGGCGAGCAATGACGCGCTCCACAGCAACGCGCCTAAGAACGCTCTCCCACTCGGGCTCTACATTATCGCTGTGAGACTTATTGCTGGTGGTGTTTATGTGATTGTTAATTTCATACAGTTCTTTTTTGTGATATCTGAGCTTTCCAAAATCTACGGAAATCACGGGAAACCGAAATACGGATGGTCAGAGGCCCATATGATCCTCTGCTGCCTTCACTAACCTATCTCTCAGAGCTACCCATTCTTATTCTATTACATTACTTTCCCAAGTTTCAGCCAATCCTTGCCTAATGCTCCCTCTGAAACCCTCAACCATCTCTGGTTCCTTCAATTTGTCCAGGTTCTATCTCATAACTTTTCTACCTTTCTGCAGTCTCTTAAGTTTTAATCTGCGGTTCATAACCAACAAGTTATGGTCAGAGTCTATATCTGCCCCTGGATATGGCAGTTTAAAACCTGGTTTCTAAATCTATTCCTTACCATTATAAAGTCAATCTGGTACCTCCCAGTGTCTCCTGGTCTCTTCCACGTATACAGCCTTCATTCATGATGTTTGAACCAAGTGTTGGTGATCATTAAATTGTGCTCTGCGCAAAATTCCACCAAGCGAGCTCCTCTTTCATTCGTTTTTCCCAGCCCATATTCACCTACTAAATTTCCTTTTCTTCCCTTTCCTACTACCGAGTTCCAGTCTGCCGGCCGCGGTGGCCGAGGAGACTAAGGCGCTCCAGTCACGGTCTGCACGGCCACTACGGTCGGGGGTTCGAATCCCCCCTCGGGCATGGATATTTGTGCCGTCCTAGTTTGTAAGTAGTTCATAAGTAGTTTGTAAGTTTAGGGACTGATAACCCCGTAGTTAAGTCCCATAGACTTTACAAACATTTGAACATTTGAACATAGTTCCAGTCTCCATCACAATCAAGTTTTCGTCTCCCTTAACGTTCTTTATGATTTCTTTTATCTCCTCATACATTTCTTCGATAACCTCATCATCGGCCATGCTAATTGGCATATAAACTTGCACCACTGTGGTCAGTGTTGGCTTCGTGTCTATCTTTGCTACGATAATGCGTTTACTATGCTGTTCATAGTAACTTACCCACATTTCTATTTTCTTATTCATTATGAGATCTACTCCTGCGTTACCACCAACTGATTTTGTATTAATAACCCTGTACTACCCTGACCAGAAATCCTGTTCATCCTGCCATCTAACTTCACTAATGCCCACTATATGTAACTTCAACCTATCCATTTCCCTTTTTAAATTTTCTAACTTGCCTAAGCGATTAAGGGTTAGAACATTCCACGCTTCGACCCGTAGAATGCCTGTATTGTTGGCCCACTTTAGGTTACGGTAGTAACACTAAAAGTGGGCCTCTGCGATCGTTTTTTGACAGCTCGAAATTTGAATAAAAATAACGGCTTAACCATTCACCTGACACGAAAATTGAATAACCGAGTTTGTAGAGGAGAAAAGTCTCTACAACTTTGCTCTCTTATGTTGTTTTTTTTCATATCTCGTATCGTTTCAGAGATATTTGCAACAATAACGACGATTTTCGGATGTATGTCTGTCGGTCCGTCTGCCTGTCTGTCCGTAACGTGTTCCCCGTTTTCAAGACGAACCTTTCAACCGATCAACACCAAATTTTACAGAAATAATTGTAGGCCGACAGAGACCAGAACCTCCCTTTTTCAAATTTTTCGGACAAAAAATACGGTAGTAACGCCAAAAAAGCCGTTTGTAATATAATTGTAATTGTAAACGAACCGTTCATCTGACACGAGAATTGAACAACCTAATTGGTAGAGGGGAAAATTCACTATAATTTCGCTCTATTATTATTATTTTTCATATCTCGTATCGTTTGAGAGATATTTGCAAAAATAACAGAGTTTGACACTCTCCACTGAATTAACGAAAACCAGCCGTTCGCAGATGTCACGTGACATTCATCGCCCAGAAGTCTCTCTGGCATAAGCCATCTTGCGTATTTGATGATTTTCTTATTTTAACTTACACGATTTCATTTCAAAGCAATGGCGCACTGAATAATTAACAAAAACACGTCGTTCTTCGTACGATACATGATAATCTAGTGTCTACAAACGCCATATTAGCATCAGTTAACAAAGGCTATGAATAGTGTAAAATTTAAGAACACAACTACCAAGTGTCTGCCGTAGCGCAGTACGCAATGCGTTGGACTGTCCCGCTGAAGGTCAATGGTTCCAAACTCGCCACTACCTAAGTATTCTTTTGTCCTGGAAGGGTTTCAGACACTCTTATTAATTAATTTTTTATTGTTTACATTATTATTTTTGTCCAAATTGTTTACAAAAACTTATAAAACTACAAATCTAAAGTGGGCCGTAAAACACGTCAGTGCGAATTTTTTTCTTGATGACGACATCCCCCTGAGTAGTCCCCGCCCGGAGATCCGAATGGGGGACTATTTTATCTCCTAAATATTTTACCCAAGAAGAAGCCATCATCATATATTCATACAGTAGAGCTGCAAGTCCTCGGGAAAACTAACGACTGTAGTTTCCCCTTGCTTTCAGCTGTTCGCAGTAACAGCATGGCAAAGCCACGTTAGCTGATGTTACAAGGCAGCTCAGTCACTCATCCAGACTGTTGCCCCTGTAACTACTGAAAAGGCTGCTGCCCCTCTTCAGGAACCACACGTTTTTCAGGCCTCTCCACAGATACCCCTCCGCTGTGGTTGCACCTACGGTTCGGCTATGTGTATCGTTGAGGCACGCAAGCCACCCCACCTCGGCAGTGTCTGTGGTTCACATATATAATAGTACCGGGTGATCAAAAAGTCAGTATAAATTTGAAAAATCACAATAATGTAGATAGAGAGGTAAAAAGTGACACACATGCTTGGAATGACATGAGGTTTTATTAGAACAAAGAAAAGTTCAAAAAATGGCCGACAGATGGTGCTGGACAGCAAAACGTCAGTGACTGCGCATGAAAATCGTGTATAAATGGAGCTGTAATGAGAGAGAGAATCATCTACATCTACATCTACATGGGATACTTTGAAAATCACATTTAAGTGCTGGCAGAGGGTTCATCAAACCACTATTGTACTATTTTTCTCCCATTCCATTCTGGAATAGCGCGCAGGAAGAAAGAACACCTGAATCTCTCCGTTCGAGTTCTGATTTCTCGTATTTTATTCTGATGGTGTTTTCTACCCTTGTAAGTGGGAGTCAACAATATATTTTCGCATTCGGAGGAGAATGTTGGCGATTGGAGTTTCGTAAATAGTCCACGCCGCAGCGATAAGCGCCGTTGTTTTAATGATTCCCATTCAGTATCAGATCCTATATCATTTCCGTAACGCTGTCTCCCCTGTATCGTGACAATACGAAACGAGCTGCCTTTCTCTGGACTCTTTCGATGTCCTCCGTCAAATACACCTGGTAAGGATCCCACACTGGGTAACAATACTCCAAAAATGGACGGACAAGCATAGTGTATGCAGTTTCTTTTGTAGTTCTGTTGCATCTTTTAAGGGTTCTGCCAATAAAACGCAGTCTCTGGTTCGCCTTTCCCACGACATTAACTACGTGTTATTTCCAGTTTAAGGCTGAAGTAATAGTAATTCCTAGGTATTTTGTTGAGTTTACGGCCTTCACTTTTGATTGATTTATCATGTAAACAAAGTTAATGGATTTCTTTTCGTACTCATGTGGACGACTTCACACTTCTCATTATTTAGAGTCAATCAGATGCACCAGCAGTCGAAGGGTGTTGACGTTACCTGAAAACGCGCTTTTAGTGAAGCTGTATTATCAGAATGGGAAAGGTGCTATTTCAGCGTTACGATCCTATCGCTCTAGGAAGGAGAGTCGAATGGGTAAAGGTCCGTTGACAAATGCAGCTGTGGCGAGAATGATTTCGAAGTTCAAAGCCACGGGTTGTTTAGATGATAGACTCCGTAGTGGCCGAACGAGCACAAAGCGTAATGCTGCTGAGACAATTCAGGAAGAAATGGAGACTGTTGCGTGTTTGTCTATGCACGGTGAAGTCAGCGCTCGTGCAGTCGCACGTCGCACCGGCATTGCATACACTACTGTCTAGTTGGCACTTAGATCTACCATCCGATGCTATCCTTACAAAATCCATCGGCATCATGAAGTGTTACCTGGTAATTTAGTGAAGCGGAGGGCATTTGCGGTGTAGGCGTTTCAAAAGATGGCGGAAGATGACGATTGGTTGAGTAACGTGTTGTTAACCGACGACGCTCATTTCATTCCCCGAGGGTCTGACAACGCCCACAACTGCAGAATTTGGGCTACCGAAAATCCTAGAAGTGTTGAGGAAACTCCATTGCAGGACGAAAAAGTCACGGTATGGGTTGGATTTACCACATCTACCGTTATCGGGCCTTTTTTCTTCGAGGAACTGCGTGATTCTGGTTTTGTAACTGCTACCGTGGCGGGTGAGAGGTACGCTGATATGTTACAGAATCGCATCGTTTCCAGCCTGGCTGATAAACACATGCTTGAACATACGACTTTAATGCAGGATGGCATTCCACCCCATATTGCTAGACGCGTGAAAGATCTCTCTCTTTTCAAATTTATACTGACACCCGGTATAATTACAGGTGTCAATTCTCGCCAGATATAGAAATGACGACCGATCCCTTGCGGAAATACGCGTTAGATAAAGCTATCACTAAGACAAAGTATGTATGTGGGACACAACAATAGTAATGTACAGTGGGTTGGGAATTTGGGCAGGACGGGATGCACGTGACGATATACTACTAATGGTTAAGGAAACCGCAGCGCCGAAGCGGAAAATCCGGTTTTAAGTCCCTGGTCGGGACAAATGATTAACTACCTCCGCTGAATGTATTTCGGCACCCAGAAACAACCAAGAATTCTAGCTATTTCTATCTGTCTCTGAACTTTACTTGCGTCCAACATGTATATTCTCTTCCACATTTCCGGTAAGTACTGATTCGATATCAGGTAACCAAATTGGCTCTGGCAGTTACTCTAGCCTTCACTCTAACACTATCTTTCATTTAAAATATCGCAATAGCATGGCAGCATAGTTGCTTTATAAGTAGCCACTATTACGCTAAATACATACGCAACTTATCATTAATTGATTAATGTCTTTTGAGGTATGACTGTTTTGTGATTTTTTTCTAAATTTGTGGAAACTTTCATAAATTGAGCCAACTGTAGCGAGATACACCGACGAGTTTAGTGGCAAGAAGACTTGGAGACTCTCCAGACCCTGGCTTCTTTTTCTGATAAAGGAACTCACGTGAACGTAGTAGCTGCTTTAGAATTCCTGTGATCTAACAAATGTTTATTTCAGGGGCAGCGTTCAAGGATACCTGCGGATAAGGGAATTTGGAATGAGCTATTACCCAGCTTAATATTCAACGCGCTGTCTGCTACATATGACCAGAATGTAGGTAAGTAAAACAAAAATGTATACCACCACCTCAAAATATTGTAAATATATTCTGATGTGTTCACATCACTTTCCATTCATTATTTTCCCTTGGACAATCTTGGTCAGTTATATGGAAGTAATGCAGCAGCTGAAGGTTTACAGGGCAACGATACTGCGGCAGAAAAAATACGCCCGTTGAGGGAAAGACTGGACGCGCAGGATGTGTAAACAGTTAGATGCTTGCCACTAATCGCAGATGCGAGCAGATACCAGTCAGCCAGTGTGTCTGTTTCTACGGCCTTCGAACGAAAAGTAAAAACGCTGTTAAATAACTTCCATGGTAAAAATGCTGTGCGCCAGTATCTACCAGTATATGTCCCGTTACCTATTCTTTACCGCTGGTATACCCGTAAAATTGTCCTTCCCTCATCTCTGGATGACGTTATACTCAGAATGTGATTACAGACTCTACGCGGATTGTTTAAAACAACGAGTCAGAATCTTCAACGCTTTATACTAACCATCACAACATTACCAAAAGTCCACATGGACGTTGGTAGAAAAATCTTAGTAAGAGGAATCCCCTATAATTATTAGTTGTTGGATAATTTTCCTCAAACATTGATTTTGCTCAGTTTCTTGATTTCATATATACATGTGGCGTCTATTCCGAAAGGACAGACGTCACTTGTGATCCTGCAGCTGTTATTATTTAATATTCATAGAATATATGACATCAACTGCGATTGGGCAAAGCTGAAAATGTGTACCCAGCCGGGATTCGAACCCGGGTCTCCTGCTTTCTAGGCAGTTGCGCTGACCCCTACACCACTTTATTTTATTTTATTTTATTTATTTATTTATTTATTTATTTATTTATTTATTTATTTATTTATTTTTATTTTTTTTTTTTTTTTTTTTTTTTTTTTTTTTGGGGGCCTCCCATTTCCCCTTCTAGCCCATCCTTGCGCTCTCCAGATATGCCTTCAAAACGGCGAGCTTCGTTTGCTGTAAGCTTGTTTTTGTTTTAAGTGAAGTTTCCGGAACGGAAATGAAACTTGTGTTCAGATTAACTCAGACGTTCTCCAACGATCGTTGTAACAAAATTAAATTTCTTCTCCAAAACTTAAGAACTTGTTGTTAAAATTATTCTTTGATGAACCGATTCCTATGTAAGTAATGTCGACAAAAATAATATTCTCTTTCTGTAAATTCATCAGTAATGAACTGATTGGCCATTTAGTTCTTTAATGTGAAATTACTTCCACATTTAAACTAAAATGTCTTCATGTATACATTATATGTATATTCTTTCAAAGTAAGAAACTAAAGCGTAAGTACAAGTGATTGAATATATAGACATAAAATGACGTTGATATGTGTCTCATTTGCACCCAAATGATGGTATGTGAGCAGCCGACGAGCAAAGGTCGCAGAATTGCGTCTTCTTTCAGAGCAGAAGTTCTAGCCTATCCCTGTCTTTTTAAAGATTATCTTAAGTGCGTTCTCAAACTTCTTCTTATGGTCCCCGTAATTCCATGTTCTCGCATACTCCGTTTCCATATATGTCATAAACTCTATAAGGTTGTCACTACCGATTTTATTAACGACGTAACTGGTATAATGCCCAAGTAGCCACATTACAGTATTGTTTTTCCATTGCGGATAGTATTTTTTGTCTGGTCTATACAATAGTTTTGTTTCTATACATTCCGGTGAGGTCCTGGTTACAAGCGCTATCTGTCGCCTAATCCACTTCCAGTGATGGTCGCAGTTTCCGCACGTGAATCTGTGTGGAATAGTGTCCACTAGATTACAGGTGAGGCATCGTTCTGTGTCACTCAGTCCAATTGCATAAAGCCTCTCATTGGTGCTTACGATGTTGTTTATCGTTTTGTATAGCGCTGACTTAACGTTCGAAGGAAGTACGCAGCTGTTAATATTCTGCCACACTGCTTCCCAGTTGACTCCAATGTACTTCGATTCTATTTTATTCCTTCCTTCGTGTTTTCTTCTGTATTCCAAAATGTCTCTTGCAGTTAAGTTCTTGTAATTTTTTAGTCGTTCGCAGATAACTTCTCTCAAGATAGTACTCCCGGATATGTTTTAACTGAAAACTTATTGTTTGGACATTTATCGGTGAATCTGTACTTTCTGGTTTGACTGCTTCGAACAGCTTCGTAGTAAGGCTGTCAGGGTTGCTGTGTATGTGGTTGGTCATTCGTTTAATATATAGCGCAGTTGCTTTATTTCTTATATTAGTCAAACCCAGTCCGCCGTGTGTGGGGTCTAGCGTTACAGTTGTAGAGTCTACTCTGAATAGTTCACCCTTCCATATAAATGATGTCGTCTTTGACGTTATTGTCTTCGCTACCAGTTTAGGGATTGGAAATAACTGTGCTATGTAATATGCTTTTGACAGGATGTACGTATTTACATACTTAACCCTCTGGTACTGATCCAAACTTCGGTAGTTATTTTCAAGCAGTGCTCCATTGATTTTTTGCGCTACATCCCTCCAATTTTTTGCCATCATCTGTAAGGGGACGGTTGTCAGAATAGTTCCAAGAGCTTTATGTTCCACGACGTTTTTAGCCCAGTCGAGCCTGATGTCTTGCAATCCTCGTATACTTAAAAATTTACTTTTATTTTCGTTCATTTTTGCTCCTGATGCTAGACAATATTTATTTAGTTGTCTCTCTAGAGCCATCACGTCTTCTCTGTTCCTTACTATTATCCCTACATCATCAGCGTAGGCGCCAACCACTATTTTCCTTTCATAGATTGTAAGACCTGTCAGTTTAGCTTGCAGTTGCCTTAATAATGGTTCCAGTGATATTACAAAAAGTAACATCGATAGAGGACTTCCCTGAGGTACTCCTCGTTTAATTTGTATCTGTTTCGTCAGTTGACCGTTAACAGAAACTTTAGCCGAGATCCCCAGTGCGGCATTTTTGACGATGTTTATAGTTCCTGGAAGAAATCCCATTCGTTCCATGGTTTCTAGAAGATACTTGTGTTCGACCTGGTCGAAAGCTTTATAAAAATCGACGAAGAGGAGACCGCAGTGAATATTGCTAACAGATGTTAAAGCAATAATGTCCCTATATTGCGCAGCAGTTTGGAGTATCGTCCTTCCATAGGCACAAGTCTGATAATGACAGATAATTTTCTCAGTTAGTGGTACGATACGTTTATTTACTGCCCTTGCAATAATCTTGTAGTCAGAATTCAGTAGGGAAATTGGTCGAAGATTGTTGATTTTCTTGCATCCTTTGTTTTTTGGGATCAGAATAATTTTACATTCTTTCAATTCTGAGGGGACACATTTACCCTGAAACACTTCATTCACAATTTCTGTCATCTTATCTCCTATCAAATCCCAGTACCTTTTATAAAACTCGATGGGTAAACCATCGGGTCCTGGTGACTTCTTAGTGGGAGAAATGCGTATAATTTCCAATACTTCTTGATTAGTAAAGGCTGAAGACAACTGTTCATTGTCTTCTCTAGTTATTTTAGAAGTCACGTTTTCAAACAGTTCATCGTAATAGTCTTCATTAGAGTCACATTATTCATATATATCTCTGTAGTGCCGATGTATTTCACCAATTATTTCATTTTGTTTGGTGAGGACAGTACCATCTACCAGCTTGAGCTCATCCATGAAAGTCCTTCGGCGGTTTTTGTTGTGTTTTATTAAGTGATACAAAGCCGCAGATTCGTCTTCACTGACTGATTTTGCTTTAGATTTAAGCTTAAGTCCTTCTAATTGTTGTCTCTTCAATGCTATTAACTTTGCTTTTATCTTTTTAATATCTTGCAGTCGAGTCGTAATTCCGTCTACCTGATCATATAACCCTCTTAATACACTGTAATAGAATTCCATTGACTGTTTGATTTCCCGAGAGCGCTCTATGCTATAACAAATAATTACTTTACGTAACTTTGGCTTCGCTCTAGTGGTCCACCACTCTAAAACACTATTATAGCTGTTAACTGCGCGTAGACACAGTTCCCATGCACGATTAAGTTCTTCTTCTAATTCCTTGTCCATTAAAACAGCAGCGTTCAAACACCATTGGCCCCTGTACCATCGTGTTGGTTGTTGATCTAAATTGATACAGGTAGAAATGCTGCTGTGATCTGAAAAGCTTGCAGGAATTGTTTCCGCTTTAAGTACATTGGTCGCTAGGTTGTCCGACACATAGATCCTATCAATTCTACTGGAGGATGTACTGGTAACATAGGTGAACTGGACCAGTGTCGGATACTTAATTTCCCAAACGTCCCTCAGTTTCAGTTCTCTGACAAGACGGTTCAGCTCGTTTGAATAATTAAAATTGGGAAACTGGTCTTTTAGGTTCAGAACACAATTAAAATCACCCGATAGTATGAGTTTTTGAGGGTCCTTCCGAAGTAGATAAATTATATCTTCTTTAAAAAACTTTGCTCTTTCGGAACTATGCGTATTGCCAGAGAGTGCGTAAAGGTTAATAATTGTGACACCCATTATGCTCACCCCTATTCCTCTTCCAGATTCAAGCATTTCTACATCATTTACAGGAATACCGTCTTTTATTAAAATTGCCGTGCCAACATTCATTTCAGGTGCAGAATTAATTAGAACAACATATCCGGGTATTGTAAAATCTGTCATTAGCACCTCTTGCAAGAGAGCAATGTCTGTTGCTGATTCGTACAAAATTGTTTTAAAGCTTCGGTTTTAACTTTAGACGTAATCTTATTTATATTTATTGACGTTATTGTATAGGCCTGTAGCATTTTTGAGACTATATAATGAATTAATTGATAAAGTTGGGAGGTTATCCGAATAAAGCATGCCATGGCCAACAGCAGCAATAAAATACTTACGAAAATATAAAAAGAAAAAAAAACATCATATTGCTATGATACTTCATGAACGTCTTTTAGATACAGCAAATATTTGTTAAAAAACTGATTGAATCCCTCTTTTTTTCCGCTAAGTGTTGCCTTCAGATGTCAAACCCTGGGATATATCTGTACGTTCATTACAGGGGGAAGTTCCTTGTAAGACATTTTTGGAATTTCCCTTCAAGGAACCTTCAGTGACTATTTCATATTTGATATTTGGCGGCTTTTTATTGCCCCTGGCGGGCTGTTGTCTGCTTTGCTTCCGAGTAACTCTCAGATTTTGTTGCGGTTTGACTCGGCGGCGCAGCAAGTCCTGAGTCGCCGTGGTTTCCTGTTCACTTTCCTTGTTTTCGTCTGCCGTGTTACAACTTTGATCAGGCGAAGTCTGATGTCCGCTTCCGCGTTGCTGTTGACGGTCTTGCGCGACCTGCATCGGTGTGTCTGACGCGGCGTGTTGCTCGTCGACTGCTGCCTCGGTCTGCTTGTGTTGAGACACGTCCGGCTCCTCAGAGAGCAGCAACTTGTTCGCCGACGTGTCAGGCACTATTTTATCAGATTCCGTCTCTTGCATTACTTCTTGTTCTTTGTCTGACTGAGATTGTAGCGTGGTTTCGTCCTCCGAAGGCAGTTCTTTCATGTCTACGTTCCCTGTTCCCTCTAGCTCTTCCGCTTCGCACGGCTTCTGCTTGCGGGCGGAATGTACAGGAGAGGAATCTTCATCAGATTGATCTTCCGTTTTTTCTAGGGGTCTTTTCTTGGGTTGCTGCTCACTTTCACGCACAGCAGAACCGCTATTTGTAACTGGATTCAAGGGTGGGAACTCCTTTTCGGGTATGGTGACCACATCAGAAGTACCTTCCATGGCGACCTTAACAGGAGGTGGTTGCTCAGTAGAGGCCATAATGTTACTGAGTGTGAGTCGTTGCCGCTGTATTAAATTGGTTCTCAAAACAACGGCACGACGTGGGCAGTCCTGTCGGAAGTGTCCAGATCCGTTACAAATTTGACAAGTTTGGTCTTGTCCAGAATACACAATGTGAGCTTTATAACCTTCTACGGTAATATAAGAGGGAATATTAGTTTTAACTTCCATTTCTACAGATCGTATTCCATTATAACATTGCAGTTTGTACTGCTTGGACCACCGTTCATTCACAATTGAAATAACGTCCCCATATTTTTGAAAGTGCTTCCTTAATCAACAGATTATCAATTTCAATAGGGATATTTAAAACCCTCACAGTTTTATACGTGATATCAGCTTTCCGTACTGAGACTATACTTTTAGATCCATCTCTATGTTCAAATTCTACAGCATTACCCCACTTTGTCAGATATTTGTCGACCATCACCGGACTAAAAACTTTACAAACACACAGTATTGATCAGCGTCTAATTGAGTGGTATGTACAGAATCAGAATTAATGCCCATTACCTCAAACAGCCAGTCGTGTACTTCCAGAGCAGACGGTTGAACAGGACGAGTTTCCCTCTTGAAAGAGAAAACCAGATTATTTTTTCGTGCAGAATCAGCAATTTTCTTCAGCGGCGTAGAAATCCCGGTGAACACCGAAATCCCGCCAAATGACGAGACGTTCACAAACGAAACTCGTAAACACCACTATACAGCACTTCAAGTACGTGTACGAACACAGAAAGGACAGGAACACTGAACGTAAACAAATACACCGGCGCTAGCGCTAACGTATACGGAGCAGCAGCGGGCAGGTCCGTTCGCGTTGGCAGCTGAAGCCGAACTCTACACCAGTGGGGACACAGTGATCAACGGCACCTGCAAGGACTACCCATGCACGCCTCCCGTCAGATACAAATTCCCAGCTTCGCTCTGCCCATAGTACTCAAACTCGTAGTTTAACTGATTCCCGTAAGAGTAAGGGCTTCAAACTTGCCCACCCCTCCCCACTAACGATAGGATCATTGCCCGTCACCGGCATATTATATATATACATGTGGCGTCTATTCCGAAAGGACAGACGTCACTTGTGATCCTGCAGCTGTTATTATTTAATATTCATAGAATATATGACATCAACGTCTGTCCTTTCGGAATAGACGCCACATGTATATATATAAAATGCCCGTGACGGGAATGATCCTATCGTTAGTGGGGAGGGGTGGGCAAGTTTGAAGCCCTTACTCTTACGGGAATTAGTTAAACTACGAGTTTGAGTACTATGGGCAGAGCGAAGCTGGGAATTTGTATCTGACGGGAGGCGTGCATGGGTAGTCCTTGCAGGTGCCGTAGATCACTTTGTTCCCAGTGGTGTAGGGGTCAGCGCAACTGCCTAGAAAGCAGGAGACCCAGGTTCGAGTCCCAGCTGGGTACACATTTTCAGCTTTGCCCAATCGCAGTTGATGTCATATATTCTATGAATATTCTTGATTTCAGTTGGTTAATGCATTTTTTTTCTTTTCTTGTATGATTGTCAGAATCAAATTTTCAAATGTTTTGTAAACCGAAGGGACTAAACTGCGCCACGGTGGAACGGTGAGTGCTTTAAGGCGCCATGCTGCGGAGCGCGCGGTTGCTCGATACCAGAGGTTTGAGTCCTCCCTTGGGCATGGGTGTGTGTGTTGTCCTTAGGTTAGTTTAAGTACAGGGACTGATGACCATAGCAGTTTGGTCCAATAGGTTTACAAACATTTGAACATTTGAGTAAACCGCCGAGGTCATCGGTTCCTACACTTATAAATTGCGCCAGCCGCGGCGGCCGAGCGGTCTGCGGCCCGCCAGTCACGGTCTGCACGGCCACTACGGTCGGGGGTTCGAATCCCCCCTCGGGCAATGATATTTGTGCCGTACTTAGTATTAGCTAGTTCATAAGTAGTTTGTAAGTTTAGGGACTGATGACCCCTTAGTTAAATCCTATAAGCTCTATAAACATTTCAACATTTTACTAATTGCTTAAACTAAATTTCACTAAGGACATACACACACATATGTCCGAGGAAGGACTCGAACTTCTGACGGGAGTGGCTACGCAATCCGTGACACGGCGCCTCAGACCGATCAGCCATTTCTGCGTGATTGATTGTTCTTTGTTCCGTCCACATTAACATCATTCACAATACATCAAAACAAAATGGCGGTTATGCAATATCCACAGTATGTATGGTTAGCAGAAGTGCGGACATCACAGAAAGAAGAGACGCAGTAATTCTTATTTACAACTACCTGTTGCACATCTCTCATAAAATGATAGCGACAAGAAAAATGAGAGAAACTGAGAGTTCATACATCATCTACATGTACATTCATACTCTGCAATCGAGCGTGGGATGCGTGGCGGAGGGTATCTCGCACAACCTGTCACTTTCTTTCCTGTTCCACTCCCTAATAGAACGAGGAAGAAACGAATTCCTGTATGACGCTACGAGTCATAATTTCTCTTATCTAAACTTTGTGGCCTTTACGTGAAATATACCTTAACGGCTATTGAATCGTTCTGCAGTCAGGTTCAGATTTCGGCCTTCTAAATATCGTCAAAGTCTTTCTCGCCTTCCTTCCGGCGATTCTCATTCGAGGTCGTAGAGAAATTCTGTAATACTCAATTAGAGGTCGCAAAAGCCTTTTATATGCGCTTACAGTTACACACAAAACCCCTTCTTCCCAAACTTCCCCTATAAACCGAAGTCGATCATCCGCCTTCTCCACGAATGTCCTTACATGCTCGTTGCACTTCATATCGCTCTGCAACGTTGCGCCTAGATATTTAATCGAGAAGACTGTGTCAAGTAGCACACCACTAACAAACTTCCTGACTGCTGTATGAATAAGTCCGCAACTATCTGCTGCACATCCTCGTGCCATGCTAGACATCACTATTTCAAGGCCTTTTTAAGCTACCGAAGGCGTGATAGCCGGCCGCGGTGGCCGAGGGGATTGAGGCGCTTCAGTCACGATCTGCACGGCCATCACGGTCGGGGGTTCGAATCCCCCCTCGGGCATGGATATTTGTGCCGTCCTTAGTCTTAGCTAGTTCATAAGTAGTTTGTAAGCTTAGGGACTGATGACCCCGTAGTTAAGTACCATAAGTTCTACAAACATTTGAACATTTTGAAGGCGTGATAATCGCATGCGGAGAGATCAAAGCCGTTGGGTGGGTGCTCTAGTATTTCAAACTTGAGCTCCCATAACTTCAGCGTTAACGTGTGCTATCGTGAAGTTGCAGTATCCCTTAGCACACTATTTCACAGCGCTAGTTTTAGAGACATCTATCCTATGAACATTATTTATCGTCCGATCGTTTGTCCCCATTTATTGTTGTCGTAGTTCACGTTTCCGCATTTCCAGTAAACACGTCGTGAGGACGCCATGGTCACACTTATCTTGCCCACACGTCGGTTCCTATACAGTGTTGGTCACCCAAACACAAAGACGCCACAGCCATATTTATTTTGAGACCACATGGTTGAAAAAATTGCTCTGGTATGTTTTATAGCCCTCTTTAGATTTTTCCGTAGTTTTATGATTTTTGCAAATTTTTCGGTCAAAATAATTAAATATAAAAGTATAATACATAATATTTAAAAGTAATACAAACTAAAACATTATAATGTATATTTTTATATATTTAATTATACATTACTTATTATTTATATTATTTACATTTTTATTAATTTTTTGTCGAAATATTCCCAAAACAGGGCCTCTTTATTTTCAATCTAACATTTAAATTTGTATGTCTTATTGTCGCAAAATTCTTATTTACTTACTCTTTTATCTTCTTTATTCTTGTATTTAATTATACATTTTTTCTTAGTTTTCTGAAATAATATTTTGTTATTTCTTTTTTATTATGTTTTAAATCAGTATAAAAAGGTATTTTCCTTATATGAAATATCAAACCCAAACCATTGTTCCTACATCCATTAAATGACTTACAACAAAATAATACGATGGTTCAGCCATGTGAAGAATTATAGACGAGATAGTGCATAGTGCCGCCTTCTTGCGTCGTTGGGATATGCCGCAAGAGGAAATTTGTGGTCGATGGCAACCATTAAATACGTCTGTAAAACTTGTCGGCGATCGGTTGAACAGCGGGACCTAAACGTGGTAACATTTTACAGACAGACTCACAGATAAACAGACACTATCAAATGGCGGTTATTTGTGAAATATGGCAGATGTTGCCAGATATGGAAAAAAACCGAAGAGAACAAAGCGGATGAGAATTTTCTCAACTGCAAATTCGTTTATTCAGTTGTCCTCACAGATAAATCGTTAAGGCGTTATTTGTAATTAAATTTTGTGTTGACAAAAGGGCATCGCAAATGGATCACGTTTTGTTCTACTAACCTAAAGTGGGCCAACAGTACGCCATGTGTAGTGAAGGAGATTATGAAAACAACGTTGCCGCGGAAGAATAGCCGTGCGCACTAAGGCGCCCTGCTGCGGTGCGCGCGGCCGTTCGCCGTCGGGGGTTCGAGTCCTCCCTTGGGCATGGGTGCTTGTGTTGTCCTTAGCATAAGTTACTTTAAGTTAGTGTAAGTAGTTTGTGAGCCTAGGGACTCATGACCAACGTAGTTAAGTCCCTTAGATTTACAAACATTTAAACAGTTTTGGAAACAACGTTAGTGTACCGGTACCAGTAATACGTACTGCATGGTATAAGAGTAGAAACTAATACTACCCCAACTATGAGTGTAGGGACAATACGGCGTTGCATAAGGCAACAGTTCAACAGTGTCTCACCACCCAGATCGCCGTGGTGGTGCACGCAGAATTGAGATTCATCGGTAAAAACAATGTCGTATTATTCTTCGAGTCCGTGGTTCATCGCAGCATTGCCGGCGCAAATACCTGAGGCGTTGAATCAGTGGTAAACGCAGCTATGGACGCCTTGCGAACAGACTAGTCTATTGGAAACGACGTCGAACGGCACGCGTGGCCTCTGTTTATTGTAAATCTAACAGTCCAAGCCGGCCGCGGTGGCCGAGGAGACTGAGGCGCTCCAGTCACGGTCTGCACGGCCACTACGGTCGGGGGTTCGAATCCCCCCTCGGGCATGGATATTTGTGCCGTCCTAGTTCGTAAGTAGTTCATAAGTAGCTTGTAAGTTTAGAGACTGATGACCCCGTAGTTAAGTCCCATAGACTATACAAACTTTTTTTTTTTTTTTTTTACAGTTGAACTTTGTTATGATTCGTGATGTAGTAGAGTGATCCACCACGGCCATGTGCACAATATGGCTGTCATAATGTGTAGTTAGTGCAACCAAGAGGGTGTACCTAATCCTGTGGGTGCTCGGGCCCCTACTGCATCCAGCGCTAACAGGTCCGTATCATATTTGCTTGCTTATATCCGATAATCGATTTCACTGACCGATAATTGGCAATCCCTGCAGGTAACTATTCCCCATCCGTCAAACAACGAAATGTGCTGTAAGTAGCCACGCGGGAGTAGCCGAGTGGTCTGGAGCGCCGCGTTGCGGTTCGCGCGGCATCCCACGTCGGAGGTTCGAATCCTCCATCGGGCATAAATGTTTGTACTGTCTTTAGTATAAGTTAGTTCATAAGTTGTTTGAAAGTTTAGGGACTGATAACCCCACTGTTAAGTTCAAATGTTTGTAGAGCTTATGGGACTTAACTACGGGGTCATCAGACCCTAAACTTACAAACTACTTACGAACTAGCTAATACTAAGGACGGCACAAATATTCATGCCCGAGTGGGGATTCGAACCCCCGACCGTAGTGGCCGTGCAGAACGTGACTGGCGCGCCTCAATCAGTTCGGCCACGGCGGCCGGCCTCTGTTAAGTCCCACAAGCTTAAGAAACATTTGAATTTTGCTGCAAGTACGCTCGCTGTCTCCTACGGATCATAAATAAGCTTCTTACGAGAAACAACCGCCGTTGGCCTACACGGGCCTCTTCCACTCCTCATATAGCGCTGCCAGCGCCCATGGTGTGCGCCTGCGCTCAAGTAATAAACAAGTTGCTCTCAAAATGTTCAAATATCCGTCAAGCTTAAGGGACTTAACTGCGGGGTCGTTAGTCCCTAAACTTATGAACTACGTTATACTAAAAACGACACAAACAACCATGCGCGATGGCGATTCGAACCCCCGACGGGAAACGGCCTCGCACATCGTATCATAGCGCCTCAGTCCACACGGCCGCTCCGCCGTGGCAAGTTACTCTCTCGTCGGCGCAAATCGAAGCTGAAAAGTTTACCTGATTTAATGCTTCCTTCATAGTGTTCTATTTCCGTTGGCCAGCAGTGTATATACGCATAGGCGTTGCAATAGGTTGCATATAAGCAGCAGCAATGTCCCCAAACCGAAACGTTTTGATCGTCTCTTATAATAGGAAGACTGATTTTACTGATGGAAATCTTAATATAACTGATGGAGTGCCTATGAAATCTGAACTAAATCTGTCATTATTTACTTAAGTTTTGCTAAACAGTCACGCCGTTACCAATCGGGTCTCTCACGTCTTACTAAAGTAGAGTTGTGCTTTCTGAATCCTTCAGCTATGCAGATAGAAAAAAGAAAGTTATTCTATTGTGTATGCGTATATCGGACGCCATTATAATAATAATTTCGTGTGGCTCATTGGCCTGGTGCAAGTCTTTCAATTGGACGCCACTTCGGCGACTTGCGTGTCCCTAGCCTACACCAGGTCTCCAACCGGGGAAAGGGGACCTACAGCTTAACGTGGAATCAGAACCACGTATCGTTTCTGGCGGCTCCTCACATCGTTGAGAGGTGAAGGGTGGGTTAAAATGCAGAGTGAAAAATTCCGAGGTCCGACCTGGTTTGGAACCCGCAACCCTTCGGTTTCCAGTCGAGCGCTTTACCGCAAGATCACCTGGCCCGACGGACGTCATTATGTTACAAGACTATTGTTACTCAAGTTGTACACACGTGAAGCTTTCTCCAAATATATTTTGAGGTCTGGCTGCTAAGCTCGCAGTCCGGGCACTAAGCGTTGCCGACGAGCTACGAGTTATGCTTGTAGTGACGTAAAAAATGCTCAGAAAACAAATTACGGGCTATACTCGCAGTTCGTGTATTTCGTTATTCAGCTTAATGGTTTACTTATCCAAAAAAAAAAAAAAAAAAAAAAAAAAAAAAAAAAAAAGATCGATAGTTAGGGAGAATTGCTACAAAGAATTATCGTAAAAAATAATCCGTTCCGCCCACTCTGCTCTCTATTGAAATGAACAAGTTGAAGGTTGGAACAATTACCGGCAAACACGTATGTACTGAAGTGCGTAGGAAAGTGGAGCAGACAGCAACTATACAAATATTGATAATGCAATTAATTTAGAAACGGTTAAATACGATCGCCAACCCATTAGGGCACTATCTGTGGGACATGAACTATTAACCTCTTTCTTAGGTGTGACACAACAGAAGGTTGTGTCATACAAGTTCCACAGTACTCTTTCAAATGTTCAAATGTTTGTAGAGCTTATGGGACCCAACTACGGGGTCATCAGTCCCTAAACTTCCAACAAACTACTTATGAACTAGCTAATGCTAAGGACGGCACAAATATCCAAGCCCGAGGGGGGATTCGAACCCCCGACGTTAATGGCCGTGCAGACTGTGACTGACGCGCCGCAGAACGATCGGACACCGCGGCCGGCAGTACTCTTTCTACGAAAATAATTATATGTGATTTGGTGACTTTAAATAAAATTAAAGTAAAATTAAATTTTGAAAATAGACCTAACCAGTGATAAATCTTTTGACTGAATGATTGGAGGTAAGTCATGCAACAAACAATTGACGTACCTCAGATTGACACTTACTCACCTGTATCCTTTCTACCTCGTTAGCAGGAAAACATGTACTCAAATTAATACTAAGTTCCCAACAAATTCGTCAAAACAAGTGCAATGGAATGTCTGAAAATGAACAAAAAACCAACCATCAGGAGAACACACAATTAAAAGAAAATAAAAAAATAAAAAAATAAAAAATACACAGTACAAAACATTTCAAAATTAATACTAGTAATTTTAAGTTTAATTTTAAGTTTTCATTAGTGCCAGCCTGCAGTAACAAGAAAGCTATATTGTTAATCTTTCATTAAATTTTAGTCTATTATTAAATGAAGTTTTACTGGCTTGGCACTTAAAATAATTATTTTGTTTTAGCAACGAC
Source organism: Locusta migratoria (assembly GCA_026315105.1). NCBI lineage: Eukaryota > Metazoa > Arthropoda > Insecta > Orthoptera > Acrididae > Locusta > Locusta migratoria. The sequence continues at coordinate 71,895,204 of CM048755.1, read as the reverse complement.
ACTCGGTTTTCATTTCACTGGACAGGATAGGACCCTACGCAGGCAATAATGATTTGGGATAATAAACGTGTATTTAACTTCAAAACATCGCTATTATTTCAATCACTAGACATAAGAATTCTGGGTAAACGCCTCACAAATTGCCTAAATTTTTGTGTGGTAGAAATATAGGAGCGGTCTTACAGTATGTCCCCGTTGTTGAGAAGTCGGCCACGCTGTCGTCGACAATGCTGACGTTGAAGGTAATGGGCACACTTCCATTCAATGAGCAGTTACAGGGCAGGTTCTTGATGAGATGAAAGCCTGTGACGTCTGGCCTAGGGTTGCCAGATCTCCGGGCGCCGCCCGGAGTGCCCGGGTTTGGAATGAATTCTCCGGGTCTACGGGCCAATGACTCTCATCTCCGGGCTTGAATGTAACCTTCATCTTAACTACTCTTTTACGATGCTTTTTAAGTACTATGCTCTTGTCGCGACGATTTACATCGTACTTAACGTAATTTAAATTTAGGACGAACACAACATCCAGGCCCTAGGGGGGGATTCGAACCTCTGGCGGGAGCAGCCTCATTGTGCTCGGCCATTCCCGGCCGGCTCCTCTCTAGTAATTATGAATAACTTTATATAAATGTCAGTTTCTTATTGCAACAAAACGCTACTTTCCTGTTCTTCCTCTGAAAACTTTTCATTGTTGCGTCGGTAGTAATCGGCTAGCGCATTATTAAGCAAACACTGTTGCGGCAACGTGTCAACTGGCGACGTCTATTATTTGTGTTGGTTTCTTTAAGGTAACTGTGCCCCTTCACATGGGGCCAGTGAGAAGCTCTTCTTGGTCTTCACAGTGAGCGGAGCCGCAAGCGGCAACTCTTGGAAGGCGCAGCTGTTGATGTGAGCAGCTTTGATGCTGCCGCCACTTCTGCTGCCACGCCGACTGAAGTGTGCCGATGTTGATCCACAGCAATTGGCGGTAAGCTGCGGCATGTGAAGACCAACCCTAGCAATGTTCCACGGGGGGGGGGGGGGGAATTGAGGGGAGATGCTTGTTGGGAGGGAGGAAGGGAGGAGGTTTTTTTTTTTTTTTTTTTTTTTTTTAGTATTCATGTTTAATACTGTTTGGGGGGGGGGGAGTTGGTCGCAGTTGGGGAGGGGGGTGAGTCATTGGCCAAGGGGGAGGGGCACGTCTGGTTTCAGGGCCTGCCTCAAGTTCAATCTGGCAATCCTAGTCTGCCCTCACCACAGAGTAATATTTGTCTGTGCCCTCACCCATCACTGGATAAACGTGCCACAACTTAGTACTCCGCCAACATAGGCCTGGTAACCTGGGACACGGCACTGCGCCTTAGCCGCCTCTGCTCTCACTTCAAGCGACAACACACCACTCCCCCTTCTGTTAGCGCACACCCGCGTTTACTCGCTCGTCACAGACCACACTCCACACAATGCATATCTCAGACAAAGATATTATCCATACTTTTCCTAACGGCGTATACCCATTCCAGTAACAATTTTCATTACAGCAATAATACTCATGAATAAACAAAACATTATTACGAAAAATACAAATACTTAATTATTCCGAGGTGACTGAGGCGCTCCAGTCACGGTCAGCACGGCCACTACGGTCGGGGGTTCGAATCCCCCCTCGGGCATGGATATTTGTGCCGTCCTAGTTCGTAAGTAGTTCATAAGTAGTTTGTAAGTTTAGGGACTGATGACCCCGTAGTTAAGTCCCATAAGCTTTACAAACATTTGAACATTTGAACTTAATTATTAACACATATATAAATTACAATACATTTCTAGCTTTTGTAGATTTGGAGAACGCTTTTGACAATGTTGATTGGAATAAACTCTTTCACGTTCTGAAGCAAGCAGGAGTAAAATATAGGGAGCGTAAGGTTATTTACAACTTGTACAAAAACCAGACAGCGGTTGTCAGAGTTGAAGGACATGAAAGGGATGCAGTGCTTGGAAAGGGAGTAAGACAGGGTTGTTGTCATTTCTCCATTGTTATTCAAGTTGTACATTGAGCAAGCTATAAAGGAAAGCAAGGAGAAATTTGGAGAAGGAATTAAAGTTCAGGGTGAAGAATTAAAAACATTGCGTTTTGCCGACGACATAGTAATTCTGTCAGATACGGCAAAGGACCTGGAAGAGCAATTGAACGGAATGGACAGTGAGCTGAAAGGTGCATATAAGATGAACATTAATAAGAGTAAAACTAGGGTAATGGAGTGCAGTGTAAGAAAATCAGGTGATGCTGAAGGAATTAAATTGGGAAACGAAGCAATAAAGGAGGTAGATGAGTTTTGTTACTTGGGCAGTAAAATAACAAATGATGGTCGCAGTACAGAGGATATAAAATGCAGAATGGCAATGGGTAGAAAAGCGTTTTTGAAAAAGAGAAATTTGTTAACACGAATATTGATTTAAGCCTAAGGAAGTCCTTTCTGAAGGCATTTGTATGGAGTGTTGCCTTGTATGGGAGTGAGACATGGACGATAAACATGCGGACAGGAAGAGGATTGAGGCTTTTGAAATATGGTGCTACAGAAGAATGCTGAAGATTAGGTGGGTGGATCGCGTAACTACTGAACAAAATTGGAGAGAAAAGAAATTTCTGGCATACCTTGACTAAAAGAAGGGATAGATTGGTAGGACACATTCTTAGACATCAAGGAATTGTGAATTTAGCATTGGAGGGAAGTGTGTGGGGTAAAAATCGCAGAGGAAGACCAAGAGATGGATACAGTAAGCAGATTCAGACAGCTGTAGGTTGCCGTTCTTGTGTGGAGATGAAGAGGCTTGCTCAGGATAGGGTATTGTGGAGAGCTGCATCAAACCAGTCTCCGGAATGAAGACCACAACAACAACACAATAATTATAAACCAGGCATTTACATTAGAAAGATTTTTTATCTAGGCACATCTGCATTCAAATGTTAGAGTGTCTAAATTGTGACACATCCATGCATAAGCAGTGCCGCCAAGATGTCACAGGGCAGATGATTGCTTACAGATCAAGAAATTTTGGATGTTTTATTCAATGATTCGGGGTCTGAAGGAGAACTTATTGACGATTCTGAAGATGACGGAGTTATTGCAGGTAATTATAATATATATACTATAATTTTGACTTTGTGATATTGTCGTATAATATATTGTAAACTTCTAACGATAGTACAATATATCGAGTTGTACGTATATCTTATTTATTTGAGAAGAAGAGCTTCATGACGATATTGAATGACGTCTCAACAGGAAACGCGTCAAATACATCACTAATTTCTGACTCCTAATTACTTATTATTATAAAAATAGCTGGCCTAATGCAATTTAGTTGTATAATGTGTTTTTGTAAGTAAATACCTTTCATGTTAAAAGACTGTACACACTATACATTTCTTCCACATTAATATTTATTTTTGTTGTGAACTAGCTTTCGGCTTCTTAGGCCATCTTCAGAAAACTTAATAATGCAGATTATCCACATCACACCAGCTGCTGTGTTTCGAGTACAAAGATTTTACAAAGATAACTGTCAGTCATAGACTATGTAGCCTTTAAATATTTTATGAACAGAGACTCCCAACCAATTAAAACCAAATTGTAACTAAGACATAACTATACATTAATTTTCAAGAAACAGGTTGAAACAAACAATGGTTCAGTGAATACTAGTAAGTACAATCGTATATCAAATTAAATTATATATACGGACAAAAGTAGGGGGAGAACAGTTAAGTGAGGGAGACATAAAAATGAAATGTTGGCGGGGAACAATTACATAAGTTTGGAGTGTGTGAATATGGAACGAAGGAGCAAAAATCAAAATGTTCAAATGTTTGTAAAGTCTATGGGACTTAACTACGGGGTCATCAGTCCCTAAACTTACAAACTACTTATGAACTACTTACGATCTAGGACGGCACAAATATCCATGCCCGAGGGGGGATTCGAACCCCCGACCGTAGTGGCCGTGTAGACCGTGGCTGGAGCGCCTTAGTCTCCTCGGCCACCGCGGCCGGCGCGAAGGAGCATATTGAAGTATATAGCCTACATTAAAATTCGCTGGTTTTCAGGAGAGTAGTGTGAGTAACACATGAAAACATTGGAATGTGGGTGAGAGACATTACACAATTTCGACAAGCATGGTGGCAGAATTATTCATAATAGGTTACTTTAATAATGGTGAATACTGGTATTGGGTCTGATCATTGAGAATTAGGTTCGGTTTCTGAGCTTGGTGTTTGCTGATAGAGAGAATTTCAAGCAATGTTAGCTTTCTGCCTTTATTTACTCTGTGGAGGACACCACATTTAATATCAAAGGTATGGCATTCATCTAAGGCATGTTATGCGAAGGTGGAATCTCTCTTTTTTAGTCTTTAACTCCCCTCATGTTCAGCCAGTCTACATGACTGACGTACATATACTTTGCCACAAAGATAAAAGCTCTAAAATACACTATTGGACTAGGTATGTAGACGATGTACTATGTCTGCGAACAGGTACAAACAATTAGACAAGTTCTTCCAAAATTTAAATTTACAACATACTAAACTGGAATTCACATTGGAAGTTGGAGGAGACTCGATCAACTACTTGGGCCTCACCATAGAAATCAGTCAGAAAAAGCATTTATTTAAAATACACAGAAAATCAACTTCCACAGACACAGCAATATCTGTCACTTCCCAGCATCCAGCAACACATAAACATGCAGCCTTCTACAGCATGGTGCATCGACTATTATCTATCCCTCAGACCGAGACAGATTTTGATAATGAACTGGAAATAATAAAAGGAATTGCATTCAACAATGGTTATAGACGTACCCTGATTGACAACATACTACTTTGCAAGAAATAGAGACAGAGAATAATACCATTTTTGTATCCTCCTCAGAAGATACCTTGTAACACAAACAAAAAATGGGCACTAATGCCATACGTTGGTAAAACATCAGAAAGGCTTGCCAGCAAAAGTAAGTCCAGAAAATACACCCCAGCCTTTTATAATAGAAATACTATTGCCAACTTGCTCTTCAATAGCAAAGACAAGATTCCACCTTTGGAAAGAAGTGGCATATATAGGATCTCTTGCAATCTTTGTGGCAAAGAATATGTTGGTCAGTCAGGTAGGGCTATAACTACTAGACTGGCTGAACATGAGAGGAGTTGGAGACTAAAAAAGAGAGATTCCACCTTTGCAGAACATGCCTTAAATGAATGCCATGCCTTTGACATTAAATGTGATGTTCTCCACAGAGCAAACAAAGGCAGAAAGCTAACATTGCTGGAAATTCTCTCTATCAGCAAACACCAAGCTCAGAAACCGAACCTAATTTTCAACGATCAGACCCAATTCCAGTATTCACAATTATTAAAGTAACCTATTATGTATAATTCTGCCACCATGCTTGTCGAAATTCTGTGATGTCTCTCACCTACATTCCAACGTTTTCCGTTCATGTGTTACTCACACCACTCTCTTGAAAACCAGCGAATATCAATATAGGCTGTACACTTTAATATGCTCCTTTATTCCATACTAGCTGAAAACCCGGCGTTGCCCGGGTATTTTTTTGTTTATTTATTCAAGCCTTGGGTTAGTACTCTCCTGTCCACTCTCTGTCTGTCCATCTCCTTTATTCTAAAAACGTGATACATTAATCAGAGAATATATAAGAAATAAGAAATCGCACGTAAAAATGCACTCGTTACGAAGAATCCAATCACGAAATTCAACAATAATGATTGTAATAATATCAGAGGTCGATCACTTGATGTAATGCGCGAAACGTCAGATTGATTTTTTTTAAAGAGATGTATTAAAAGAAAATTTCTTTTTTACTGCTTTACTTATTTATTCTTATATTTCCTTATTCGTATGTTTATCCTTACAGAGAAAGAGCTGAAGACATTGTAGCACACATAGACCAGAGATATGGTCTGTGGCTTCACGTTTCGCTGTATGTAACCTCTTTGCTATAGAGTCGCAAACGTCATCGCTGGCCTATAGTCCGAATTTTTTTTTAATAATTTGACGACTTTCAACCACCGTATCTTGCACCCCTTATAGCTATTGGCATGGAACTGCTATGGTGTACAACGGGAGATATCGGACAACAATTACACACAGCCAATTCGCTGCAGAGCGAAATATTAACACATACACACACACACACACACGTAGAATTTTATATACACCGATAACTTTCCATCCCAATATACTCCATCCTTTTATCATTATCAACCCTCAAGCACCAATGCAAACCAATAAAACCATTTTTAAAAAGTAAATATAATTTTCAAAGAGGAATTATATTCTTCAAATTAGTAAATATCTATCAGATCGCTATAAAACCGTGCCTAAAACCTTCCTCAGGTTTAAATCAGTAACTGTACAAATATTTAAGTCTCTGCGTCTTGGAGTTCGTACGTGATAAGCGTACACCGAACAGATATTCACATTAATATATATATATATATATATATATATATATATATATATATATATATATATATATATATATATATAAATAGTTATCTGATCGCCATAAAACCGTGCCTAAAGCCTTCCCCGGGTAGACATTAGTAACTGTACAAATTTTTAGCTCTTTATGTCTTGTGGTTCAGACGTGATAAACGTACACCGAACAGACATTCACATTTATAGATATAGATTGACACACTCCATACTTATATAATTGTTCCCCACCAACATTTCACTTTTATGTTTTCCTCAATTACTGTTACCTCCCTACTTTTGTTCGTATATATAAGTTAATTAGATATACGATTGTACTTACTAGTATTCGATGAACCATTATTTGTTTCAACCTATTTGTTGATAATTAATGTATAGTTATGTCTTAGTTACAGTTTTTGTTTTAATTGGTTGGGCGTCTCTGTTTATAAAATACTTAAAGGCTACATAGTCTGTGCGTGATAGTTATCTTTGTAAACAAATATATAGTGTATACAGTTATTTAATATGTCTATGTTCCACCAAGAACCGACGGAAGTGTCTATAAATACCTTTAAGATTATTTTGTGAAACAAGTGCAAATTTTCTTCTACTTACAATAAGTCCTACTATAAAACTTGTTTATTTTCCTTATTTCAGCTACAAACTAGTGATAGTGGCGTAAATATAATTTAGTAACATATAATATATGATATTTTAAAAATCGATAAAAACAGTCTGGCCTGTTATAATGTCATACTAAGTCCCAAACCTTAAAGTGTTAATCTAAGTACCCATCAGCCAGAAGTAAATACAGTAGGTAAGACAATATTGCTTGTAACAATGCATATGCAATATTTAGTGTATTTAAAACATGGTTTAATGTTGAATATCTTGAATGCTAATTATAAACCTTTCGAATATCAATTGTATAGGATACACCAGATTGTTCAACAAAACATCTGGCTACATGTATTGTAAATATGTAAAAAAGAAGGAAGATTAGCATTTAACATCGGCGACAACGTCGTCATTAGACACAGAGTAACAGCCGTGATTGGTTTGTGTTTAGGATGTGAAAGGAAATCGACCTTGTCCTTTGAAAGCAACCGTCACGTCACTTGTCTGAAGCAGTTTCGAGAAATCACGGGTAACATTCTGAATGGCTGGAAGAGGGTTTGACTGCCGTCCTGCCAAATGCGAGTCCAGTGTGCTATACAATGCTCCACCTCGCTCACTGTATAAATTTGAGTTACTGCTTACTTTAAAGAAACAGTAAACGAATCGGGCAGCTTTCGTGATGTTTCCCGAGTCCCGTTTCTATAACATTTCCTGAGACCTGTTTCGATAGCATATAATTAGAAACTCGGCGAAGCCTTGTAATCTTTCCAATGCCCCTTTGGGAAATCAAAGCTCATCATCTTCATAGATGTCTTTTCTTTAGCCATCCACAATGAAAACCGTCGGTAACACACATGCAAGACGAGAGAAAAATAAACCACGCCATCTGATATGAGTAACTTGTCCTAATATTAATAATTGGAAGACAAAATAGCTTTTTCAAAAATCCAAAGAAATGATATCAAGGTATGCAGAAATGAGAAGGGTGTTCAAAACAAACCTTTTAATCCAGAAATGGATTAATCTTCATAATCAGTCACAGGAAGAAGACATACGTTGTGGTTTGTGAAACATCAGGAGCGGTTTAACGAAATTTGTGTGGAGGCTGCAGGTTTTAAACAATTCCATTGTGGGAAATGCGTGTAACAACTACCGTATTTAAACAGCTCAAAAAGTGTAATCCTCCATATTGTGTATAAATGTATGTCAGTTTACATAGCTGCTTTTATGATTCAAGTAACCCCGCAAATTTTGAACTTTCAGTTTTTTCATCGTTTTAAATTTTGTTGTTAACAATGAAATGATGTGCCTTCAGCACAGAAAACTTATAACTGTGATTCATTTATGATTAAAATGAAACATACATAATAAAATGTATAATACCCTTATCGGTAATTAAAATTAAAAATGATTCACTTAGCACGACTTTACCCAATCAGCTTTCGAGACCGGATGAGATATTTATTTCAGACAGCTCCTAGCGTGGTTTAATGATGTTGTGTAGTTCACATTACGGTTTGCACTCCAAGTAAAACGCCGTACTAGAATTGGAGATTGTCCTCCATGTACCACTAGTTCATCTCTTCCAACATGTGAATAAGAAAGGGTCTTGCTTTTTACGCATACTCCGGCTTGTTTACGTAAGATACTCAAGGCGTCAGGATTTAATTTTCATTAAATGTTTAAAATTGTCGGACGGACCTCAGCAGAAGAAAGAGAAATAAGCAACTGAATTTAATCCTTAAAATGGCTGTTTAAGGGAGAAAAATATTCTATATTTTTGAATTATTAAAATGAGTGCAGACCAGGCTGGCTAGTAATTTCTATGGGCCACAAAAAATCGTAAGTGTTAAATTCACAAATAATATTTCAGGACACTATTAAAACTATGTCAAATGAATGAAAGGGATCTTCATGTTACTAAAAAGAAAAGACAGAATTATATTGAAATTATCTTTTCGACGCGTAATGGTGGACATTTTCTTTGGCACTGGATCGATTCCGTTGTCTCTAACAACACTGTAAATAATAATAGCAGTAATAATTTATCTCTTGGCATAAAACTCATAGTTACACACTTGAATCAAAGAATGTTGTTATTGTTGTGGTCTTCAGTCCGCAGACTGGTTTGATGCAGCTCTCCACGCTACCCTGTCCTGTGCAAGTCTCTTCATCTGAGAATATGTTCGGCAACCTACATCCTTTTGAATCTGCTTACTATATTTGTCCCTCGGTTTCCCTCTACGATTTTTACCCCACAAGCTTCCTTCTAATGCTAAGTTGATAATTCCTTGATGTCTCAGAATGTGTCCCATCAATCTATCCTTTCTCTTAGTAAGGATATGCCAGAAACTCCTTTTCTCCCCGATTCGGTTAAGTACCTCCTCATTAGTTACGTGATATGCTCACCTAATTGTCATCATTCGTCTGTAATACCACATTTCAAAAGCTTCTATCATCGTTTTATCTGAACTCCTTATCGTCCACGTTTCATTGCCATACAATGCTACACTTCAGACAAATGCTTTCAGAAAGGACATCCTAACATTCAAATTAATATTGGATGTTAACAAGTTTCGCTTCTTTAGAAACGCTTTTCTTCCCATAGCCATTCTACATTTTATATCTTCTTTACTTCGGCCATCAGAAGTTATCTTGCTAACCAAATAACAAAATTCATCTACTACTTTTATTGTCTCATTACCTTATCTAATTCCTTCAGCATCGCCTCATTTTCTGACATTGCATTCCATTACCTTCGTTTTACTCTTGTTAATGTTCATCTTATATCTTCTTTTCAAGACACTGTCCGTCCCATTAAATTGCTCTTCCAGATCTTTTGCGGTCTCTGACATCAGCAAACCGCAATGTTTTTATTTCTTCTCCCTGCACTTTAATACCTTCTGCAAATTTCTCCTACTATTACTTCACTGCCTGCTCAATGTACAGATTGAACAACATTGGGGAAAGGCTACAATCTTGTCTTACTCCCTTCCAAACCTCTGCGTCCCTTTATTGCCCTTCGACTCTAATAACTGCTGTCTAGTTTTACATACAGAATCGATTTACAATTTATAAGATAACAAAGAAAGTCAAAAAATAGAAAAATGAGTGAGGGAGCATCACAGATTACAATTTATGTAAGAACAAAATAAAAAATTGATTTAGTTGGTGTATTTTTGTCTCGGCTACTGGTAAGTGTTGTACTCTAACGACACAGACGTACGAATTGTGGCGCAACTTGGCCCATGTTTCTGCTAACCCTTGCACCACCCAGGCACAAGGGCTGCTCTCACTTTGACGGACTACTCTAGGCTCATTTCAGTAATTGCGCGGTCGCTACCGCCGGAAGTTCGAGTCCTCCCTCGGGCGTGGGCGTGTGTGTTGTCATTATGTTAGTTTAACTGAGCTTAAATGGTTTGTAGGACCAGGGACTGATAACCACAGTAGTTTGGTCACATAGAATGAGAAACATTCGGACATTCACTTACATCGTCCGGCCCAAAATTCATTGGCAGAACACTTCGAAGATGTAACAGTTCTACTAAAGAAACTGCCTAGATTACACTTGTGCGTCCTATTTTGGAGTATTGCTGCGCATTGTGGGATCCACACCAGGTGGAACTAACGGACGGTTTAATGTAAATTCAGAGAAGAGCAGTTCGTTTTTTATTACCGCGATATAGAGAGAGAGAGAGTTTCACGGAAATGATGCACGAGTTGGGGTGGAAATCATTAAAAGAAAGGCGTTATTAGTTGCGGCGAGACCTATTTGCAGTATTTCTTTCACTAACTTTCTCTTCCGAATGCGAACATACTTCGTTAGCACCCACCTACATAGAGAGACAGACATGATTATCATAATAAAATAAAATAAATCAAATCGAAAACAAAAAGATTTAGGTGTTCCTGTTTCCCGCGTGCTGTTAGAGAATGGAACTGTAGAGAAATGTCATAAAAGTGGTTGGATGAACCCTCTGCCATGCACTGAATGTGACTTCCATAGCACCCAAGTAGCTGTATATGTCCTACTTCGACGATTGTACTCCACGTCTCGCAGCTAACCTTATATTTCCTCAACGAGTCCGGTCCTCGTGTGCATGCGGCCTCACACCTCGACATGGTGCATTACAATTAACAACTGCTGCGACTGTCGCCGCAATTCTTAGCATTAAAGATATTAATTGAAACGACCCACACGTTTCAGAGAATTTACATATTTTCTTAATATAAATTCCTTGAAAATATTAGGACGTAAACATTCACCTTAACATGTAATTACATAGAATTCTCTCACAGCCTGTTTTTACCTTTGTTGAATAAAACGTTCTTCGATCACTCAGCAACGGGACAGTGTTGCCAGCTCGTGGGATATGTCCCATATCGTGGGACGTTTTGACAATTATTTTTCAGAAAGGGACAAATGGATTTTTTTTGTGCTAAATGTGAGAGGAATATGGGACATTCCTTCGGTGCCTCTTTGTTTTTTCCTCTCGTCTGTTGTGGTTTGCTTACACAACACGTCTGTGTGATTGGCACATGGCGCGATAATAAGGTGAAACAAACGACACAGCAGTCCACAATCCCATTGTACAGTAACAGTAGCTATATTTAGTCACGAATGCACCATTATAAATGAAAGAGAGACACGTGTGAAACATTGTCGAATCCCCGGATAAACATTGTATCACTGAATGTTAGTTATACCCAGTCTAAAATGACTTTGTGAGAGACGTTTCAGTGTGCCGAGTGGTAGGGGAATTTTTCAGTTCAATTAGATCCGCAATCAACAACCTCCGTCCCTCATTGTCTGGCTACCTGCAGTCGCTAAGCAACGAAACGACACTACTGAACTGCCACTACCAATGACTCAAAGTAACAGTGTGTCTCTCCCCCCCCCCCCCACCCCCCATACTTCTCTTTCCACTGCGAGGCGCCAGCAAAGAGCAACAATAGACGTTAAGCAAACGACAACTTTTTTCAGAATGAATCTTCACTCTGCAGCGGAGTGTGCGCTGATATGAAACTTCCTGGCAGATTAAAATTGTGTGCCGGGACCGGGACTCGAACCTGGGACCTTTGCCTTTTTTTTTTTTTTTTTTTGACTTCGAAGGTTACTAAACTCTCTGCCTCTTTTTCTTTTTTTTTTTTTTTTTATATACACGCAGCGCTGACTGCCCTTTTTTTTCCCCTGGGCAGACGTCTTAACCATTATATATATATATATATATATATATATATATATATATATATATATATATAAAGTCGCCTTCTTCGGCATCGGCTTCAATCCGCCTTTTTGGAAATTTTATTTGTTGTAATGCTTCCTTCCATCTTGTACTTGCAAATAAAAATCTTTTTGGGGAAGTTTGGTTAAAAAGTAGGGAAAAAATAAATAATAATAATAATAAAACTTATTTGACGAATTTTCGTCTTGCTGCGCCACAGCTTTGGTTCCAAGGTATTCCAAACAAAAAGTAAAGCCACTTCTATAGTAGCAAACATAATCTATTGTTCTTCTATTTACAATTGGAGAAAATAACTTTTTACTTCTTTTTCTATGGCCCTACCCACCGTCGATTTCAAAGTTCGTCTTCTCGGTTTTTGTTTGCAATTGTTCGTGTCCGGTTGAGGTTCAGTTTCTTCGTGCTTTCTGTTATGCACTAATACAAAAATGCTTCCTTCTCTAACTCTGAAACTCGTCAGTAGGCTGGAGCACAGAATTCATCTGTAATAAAATATAAATACGTATAAAGGAGATATATCTTGTTTGAAAACCAAAACTTATTCTGAAATACAACTCTTTTCTTCCAGAAGATTCCGTTTAATCAGTAATTAGTTCGTCATTTGTTCATTTTACCATTCTTTGGGTTATTTTATTTATTTGTGCAATTAATGTCATTCTATAAACTCCATCGTCAATGGTATTGTCCCATGTGCAATTTACATGATAGTTCTCTTAAGGAAATTAGCGTATTGATGATGATAATCCTTTATTTTCAGTAGGTTTTGGTGCTGGGTCCTTATGTACGTCCAAAAGTCTTGTTCGCTCTTTTCAGTGTTTTTCAGTATATAAAATACTGTATGTCCCCTTAACCAGTTAACCGCATTGTTCTTCGTCTTGGGATACAATATTTCATCGGGTAATAAGAAGCTCGAGGGTGTTATTGTATGCGGCGATGTTCTCTGGATGATTGCTAATTTACTTCTGACTGACTGCCAGATGGTGTTCGCATCACCACAAACAAACTGGTGACCATCAGTGTCATTTAGATTACAGGTGAGACGCATAGGGGAATCGGCCATGCGAATGGAATGAAGGCGTTCGTTCGTTGTCATTTTTCTATTAACGGCGTAGTACCACGTTGCCCTCACGCAAGTTGGTAAGTTCGAATGATGTATGTTTTTCCAGACATTTGACCAGTTGACTGCATTGAATTTAGTTTCTATGACATTCTTGTTATGAAACTGCATTAAGTTTTTGTATACTTGTTTGACACTTATCATATCTTTCTCTGCAATCCTCATCCGAAGATAACTGTGCTCTATTAAGAAATGTTTTAAGTGGTAGAGTGTGCTGGGGATGTGTTGAACATCAGTTGGGGCATCACAGTTGGCTGGTACTATTTCGTTAAGTAAAAATGCGACTATGCTGTTCGGTGACCTCTTCCACTGTTTGTACGTCTTGCACGTGTACAGCGCATTTGCTTTATTATACACGTCTACAAGATTTAAGCCACCGTTGGTAGGTGGTAACGTCAGTGTTTCAAATTTTACTTTAAACAGATTTAAGCCACCGTTGGTAGGTGGTAACGTCAGTGTTTCAAATTTTACTTTAAACATGTGGCCGCGGCTGACGAAATGACCAAAGGCAGCCAGGATCCTTTTTGCCACGTCTTTTGGCATTGGCAGAACTTGTGCCACGTAATTTATTTTGGAAGTTAGATAGATGTTTACGAGTTGCACTCTCTGTATTTCATCAATCATCCTGAGCGTATGTTGGTGGATGCTGGCACGTATGACATTAAGTAATTTTCTATAGTTCGAAGCAATTGTCTGCCGGATGTTTGGTGCATATTCAATTCCAAGACATTTTAATGTGGTGGTTTCCTTTATTGGTCCTTGAGTGGGAACTCCTAAGCCACGCCCGATATTCATTAGTGCACATTTATTGCTATTCAGCTTGGCTCCGGATGCAAATGCATACTTATCTATTATTTCTAATGCCTTGCATATCTCTTCGTTATCTCGGACCAGAAAGACAACGTCGTCAGCATAGGCCTTGCACACTATCTTCTCTCCATCTATTGTGATGCCTTGGAGATGTTGATTTAAACAGAAAAACCAGAGGCTCAATGGCTATTGCAAATAGGGACATAGATAGTGGACACCCTTGTCCCACTGAACTGTTTATTGTGATAGATTTGCTGGGCTGACCGTTGACCATGACTGTGGAGGTAGCACTGTTTAAAAAATTCTTTATAATTCCGATGTAACGTTGCGGGAAGTTCATACAACCCATAGTGTGGAAGAGATAATCATGATTGATTCTGTCGAAAGCTTTCTCGAAATCTAATGAGACGAGCGCGCATTTTATTTTACAAGCTCCAGCAATTGATATGATGTCTCTATAGTCACACAGTGTGTGGTGAATGGATCTGTCGCGTCCGACACTGGATTGATACGGACCAGTGACGGTGTTCATTACGGATTTTAATCTCTCATTCAAGATGCGGGAAAATATTTTGTAATCACAGTTCAGTAATGTTAGCGGTCGTAAATTTGTTACAGATTTTCCTGCATGAGTTTTCGGGACTAGAACTATTATTCCCTCTCTAAACTCACTTGGGATATCAAAGCTGGGATTCATTAATTAGTTGCAGATTCGTGTTAGCTTAGGTATCATTTGTCTTCGGAACGTGTGGTATAGCTCAGCTGGAATTCCGTCACGCCCAGGAGATTTGTTTTTTGGACTTCGTGTTATTGCATCCGCCACGTCATCTTCCGTCACGTCAGCTAACAGGTTAACTGCTTGATTCTGGTCCAGCTTCCGTGTCAGTCCTGTTGTAAGAAAATGTTGTGCTGTGGTGTCCGTTTTGGTATTACTTAGCAGGTTGGTGAAGTATTTATAGATTTCGTTCTTAACCTCACTTTGCTGTGTAATCAGTCCACCATCCATGGAACGAATTTCAGTTAATATTTTCTTCCGGTGGCCCTTTCTTTCATTTATCACGTGGTAAATTGACGTATGTTCTCTTTTTATGTCGTTTGGAAGCCTTGATCGTATTTTGCAGCCTTCGATCTGTTTCCGTTTCAAAGCTAAGAGTTTGGCCTGAATTCTTTTTATCTCTAAATGGTTGTTGATTACTGATCGATCATTAGTGTATAATTCTCTAAGAACTGTAAAATAAAATTCAGTCGTCCGTTTTTGCCAGGCATTCTTATCTCGTGAGTAGTTTATCAGCGCTCGTCGTATAGACGGTTTAGCACATTTCAGCCACCTAGTCAGTGACGAGGGGTATGAGGTGAATTTCTTCTCGCATTCAGTCCATACACTATTGAAGATATCGTGACATTCAGGGTCTTGCAAATGTGCCACATTTAACTTCCACAATCCTCGTCCCCGGTATGTTTCTTGTCTTTTAAGGTTCATGGTGCAGATATATGCTATGTGATCCGAAAATATGGTGGGCCACAACTCGGTCTGCAGCACCTGCGTTTTTAAATTATCGGACACATATATCCTGTCGATGCGATTGGCTGAATGGCTTGTGATATAAGTAAAGCCTGGCAGTGCGCCGTTTTTGAGCTCCCAGGTATCAGTCATGTTCAGTTGTTTGATTATGTCATCAAGTTCGGCACAATAATTAAAGTTTGGCGTTTGATCTTTGGCCGACAAGACGCAGTTATAATCCCCACCTAAAATTACTTGGTCGTATCGTCCACAGAAAAGGGGAACTATATCATCTTTAAAAAATTCAGCTCTACGCCGTCTATTGCTGGAGCCGGAGGGTGCGTAGATGTTGATAAGCCTAGTGCCGTTGATGGTGACAGCTAGGCGTCTGGCATTTGTCAGTTTGACTACATCGTTGACAATAATACCTTCTTTGCTTAGTATTGCTGTGCCGAGCTCGGAATCGTTCCCTGAATTGACAATTGCATTAAATCCTGTGATATCATCAAGGTGGATGTCTGTAACTTCTTGCAACATTGCTATGTCGATATCTGCTGCGTAAAGCATATCTTGTAAGGACTTAAGTTTTAAATGACTCCGGATCTTATTAATGTTTATCGTTCCTATTTTATAGGATTGTAATGCAATTGTGAAAAGTTAGATTGACAATATAGGTGAATAACATGACTGATACTCATAGCGCCTAATATCTCTAGTGTACCAGGCGTGGAGGTGACGTCCCCTTCGTTTTCTCACCCCTCGGTACTTCCTTCATTTCTTCGTCCTCAGGGAATTGTGCAGTTTCGTCTGTCCAGTTCCCTCTATGAGTGTATTGAAGCATCGCAGTCTCAGAGCCCTGTTGAGATGGTGTTTTGTTCCGCGAATCTTTCTTTTTAGAGTTAGCCTTTGCACCGCCCTGTTGTGTGGGCGTTTCTATATTTGACGAAACGTCCATACTCATCTGTTGACTCCGTTGCAATTTTCCGGACATGTCAGCACTTAATTTTCGACTAATTTGTTGCGCTTTCTCACGCACTGGCTGTACTTTTTGTTTGGCGTCAGGAGGTGCTATGCGCCGTTTTTTATGCTTATTCGGGGAGGATCCAGATGGTGGACTCTCCTCGTTCTCGGAAGTGCTAGTGGGATCCTGAGTATTATCATCTTTAATAGAAACGGCTTCCTCCTCACGCTGCGCATCTTGTGCATAAATTTCTGGGATATTTTTATCAGGTTCATCTTTAGAGACTGTTTCCGTCGTGTTGATAGTTGCGACGACCGGTATTTGATTAGTACTGGTGTCCATTGCCACGCTTACGTTAGCGTCGTCAGTCCCGTCCATTGCGGCGGTCGACGTGGTGGCCGTGTTCTCTCGGAGGGCCGTGGCATAAGTCACCGGCAGTGACGTCATCTTCATTGGCGCGACCGGCTCACCTGTTGGCACCTGCGTCACTCTTCGCTGTACACATTCGGATCTAACGTGCCCTGTCTGTCCACAGCCTGAGCATGTACGTGGTTGATCGTCGTACATGACAATGGCTCTGTATCCGCAAACGTAAATATACGACGGAATATGTTTTTGTAGCTCAATTTTTAGTTGCCTCACACCATTGAGTACTGGGAACGTTTGAAAACTTGTCCATTTTTCAGCAGTATTGCTGATAACCCTCCCATATGGTTTTAGAGCTGAATTAATCTCATCTTCGGTTATCTCGAACGGGAGTTGGAAGACACGAACAGTTCTAGTCCCAAATCCCGCATAGTCCACTTGAACGGTACCGACAATGCCGTCACAATGATTAAATTTCAGTTTGCCTCTGCATTGTTCGATAACCTTTTCACAGCATTCAGTATTAATCATTTTTACATAAACAGTGCTACTCACGATCGATAAATGGATCCCGACTATCTCACTAATACTGAGCTTTACTACATCTCGAAGGAACGCCTCTACTTCAAATGCTCTTGGTCTAGCATAGTGTTCGTCAAACGAGAACTTCAAAGTATATTTCCGTTTAGGTTAACTCATCTTGATGATCTACACATTTCGGCACATAAAGCTACTATTTACGCTACAAGAGCGTCTAACTCACCACACATGTAAGCGCGCGTCCGGCCGCAGCGAGGAAGTAAACAGACGTCCACACAGCACGCGAGCCGAAAGCAGACTGTTATCCCGACACGACTCTCAATGCCGCCTCACAACTTTACTTCCGCCAGTACCTCGTTTCCTACTTTCCAAACTTCACAGAAGCTCTCCTGCAAACACGCAAGACTAGCACTTCTGGAAGAAAGGAAACTTTTTTTTTGTAAGCAGGCAACTGTCAGTGGCATGGGCAGTTGGTAATGAAGTTGTAACGTAGCTCATTGTTGTTCTATTCCAGTATAAAGTTGTGTCAAAGTTTCAAAACATTCGGTGAAGAACTTTTGGAGATTTGCGGCTTCTCTCAATACCTCGCAACTGACGCACGGAAGTGGTACGAGGGTCGCGCGGCCTCATTTCGTAGATATAAGATTTTCAACATAACACTGCACATGGCTGTATGTTATGCGGAGTTTTAAGAGGCGATAGAGGTAGGGTTGCCAGATTGAACTCGAGGCAGGCCCGGAGACCAGACGTGCCCCCCTCCCCCTTGGACAATGACTCACCCCCCCCCCCCCCCTCAACTGCGACCAACTCCCCCCCCCTCCCCACCAACCAGGATTACACGTGAATTCTAAAAGAAGGAAAAAAAAAACTAATCATCTCCACCCTCCCAGCAAGATCGAACTTAGATATCGTCTCTTCATTTCACTGTTATTACTCACTAATCTGAGTTAATGTAAGCTTGTCTGTTCGCACACGATCCGAGTATTCCAAAAATTGCCGGTAAACTGATAGCAAACAATGAACGAACGAACACAAATAATATACGTCGCCAATTGTCACGTTGCTGCAACAGTAAAAAGGTAAAGCAGTCCACAATCCGAAGATTGGTTTGAACACCACAGTGCTTTACTAGGCATGGTCCTGTTTGGAGGTGGTATGCCGTTTCCTTCCTCCGACCTTCGAACTGACTTACCCATCCAGTTATAGAGGGACCTACAGTTTAACGTGGGTTCCGAACCACGGTGCTACTCGGTATTTTTCACTTGAGCAATACTGCCAGAGGTGAAAGAAGTGGAAAGTGACAGATAAAAACCCTAGGACCTGGCGGGGATCGAACCCGCGACCTTTGGATTTGTAGTCTGGCACTCTACCACTGTGCAACCGAGGCGCACTTTGCTTAATAATGCGCAACAATGAAAAGTTTTCAGAGGAAGAATAGAAAAGTAGCGTTTTGTTCCAATAAGAAATTGACATTTATATAAAGTTATTCATAACTACTAGAGAGGAGCCGGCCGGGAATGGCCGAGCGCACTGAGGCGGTTTTTTTATTTAAAAAAAAGGTTAAGATTTAGGTCACATTCAAGCCCGGAGATGAGAGTCATTGGCCCGTAGACCCGGAGAATTCATTCCAAACCCGGGCACTCCGGGCGGCGCCCGGAGATCTGGCAACCCTAGATAGAGGAGTGTAAGGAAAAGTTTTATTTTTTTTCATTTATTTATCTTTTTTTTTCCTCTTATGTTTTTATTTGCCGTGGGACACATTACGCTGAAAAGGGACATTTTGAATTCCTGGTTGGGACTTTTGAGTTTCAGAGGCTGGCAACACTGCAACGGGATCGGCCAAAATCGTGGGTAAGTCGTTTGACGGAAGAGCTGAAGTTAAAGTTTAATCACTCCGAGCCTGTCCTCGGAGGATTTACGATCGCAGCCACGAGATACGACTGCACTCGACGAAGGTTGTGAAGTCAATTTCTTTGCGTTTGGCTGGGAATTAGGAAGGGCTGGGGCAGCGGTCGCCCGTCATGCAGTATTCATCGCGCCGGGCGGCCAATTATTGATGACGGATCACCGCGCCGCCAACAATTCTTTAACGTGTCCATTTCTATTCGGCGCACGCTGTATTACTCACACTTGGAGATGTGAGGAATCGCGGCAGATTGCTGCAGCGGCAGAATATTCCCAGAACTGCCCTTAACGCCGCAGAAATGAATTATTCCCCGCGCAGCGCGGACCGCTGGCCTCCTCGGGGCAATAAATACCCGGGCCACATGGCCGGTTTGGCACTTACTCCGGCCTCCCGCCTCTGACAGATCTCTGCTACGTGTTCTACCTACGCGCCACTTTTCTGTCACGTGCCGGCAAAATGTTCTCGTGTGCTAGACGTCCCCTGGAAGGGGAATTCAATTACTCATCTCTTTGAAAGGAATGCTTCTGAAACAACTTCCTATCGTCTGCGATGCTCACTTTCTCTTCCGAATCCGAAAAGATTTTGTTGACTCCCACATACGTAGGGAGAAAGGAACGTCATAAAATAAGAGATATCTGAGCTCGAATGGAAAAAATTTAGGTGTTCGTTTTTCCCGGCCGCTATTCGGGAGTGGGATGGTTAAGGAAACTGTCTCAAAAAATTTCTGGTCTAACCTCTAAAGGAAAGCTAAAGGAAAGCAAGGAGAAATTTGGAGAAGGAATTAAAGTTCAGGGTGAAGAATTAAAAACATTGCGTTTTGCCGACGACATAGTGATTCTGTCAGATACAGCAAAGGACCTGGAAGAGCAATTGAACTGAATGGACAGTATGCTGAAAGGTGCATATAAGACGAACATTAACAAGAGCAAAACTAGGGTAATGGAGTGCAGTGTAAGAAACGCATGTAATGATGAAGGAATTAGATTGAGAAACGAAGCAATAAAGGAGGTAGATGAGTCGCAGTACAGAGGATATAAAATGCAGAATGGCAATGGGTAGAAAAACGTTCTTGAAAAGGAGAAATTTGTTAACATCGAATATTGATTTAAGCCTAAGGAAGTCCTTTCTGAAGGCATTTGTATGGAGTGTTGCCTTGTATGGGAGTGAGACATGGACGATAAACAGTGCGGACAGGAAGAGAATTCAGGCTTTTGAAATATGGTGCTACAGAAGAATGCTGAAGATTAGGTGGGTGGATCGCGTAACTAATGATGAGGTACTGAACAGAATTGGGGAGAAAAGAAATTTCTGGCATAACTTGAGTAAAAGAAGGGATAGACTTGTAGGACACATTCTTAGACATCAAGGAATTGTGAATTTAGCGTTGGAGGGAAGTGTATGGGGTAAAAAATCGCAGAGGAAAACCAAGAGATGGATACAGTAAGCAAATTCAGACAGATGTAGGTTGCCGTTCTTATGTGGAGATGAAGAGACTTGCTCAGGATAGGGAATTGTGGAGAGCTGAATCAAACCAGTCTCCGGACTGAAGACCACAACAACAACAACCTCTACAATTGATATTCATGGTTTTCAACATCAAACATTATCTTAAACAGGTGAAATACTGCATATGGATTGTTACAAGCAATACTGTCTTACCCACTTTACTTACTTTTGCTTGATGGCTGCTTACATAAACATAGTAAGATCTGGGTACTGACATTATAACAGGTCAGACGGTTTTTTGTCGTTTTTTCAAAATATTGTGATTTAGGAACACTTGCAAGTAAATCGTTGCAGTTATTTCTGCTTTTGAAGTAACTCATAATAAATTATTGATACCAAATTTATTAAATTATTTAATACGAGTGGCCTGTTTCGGCGTGAATACCATCGTCAGGTGAACTGTAAAATACAAAGGTGGCTATGCAATTTAATTTAAGAAGATAATTGTACTTTATACATACATTGGTAGCTTTTATTACCCCGTCGTATTAAATAATTTAATAAAAAGCAGCGTCATTGATATCAATAATTTACAATGTCTCTAAATGACATATATGACGCAGCGGTCCCAGAAGAATATAAATAACACATTATAGTTAACAACTATACTTATAATTACACTGTTATCACAAATTTGTAGCTGAAACAAGGAAAATAAAAGAGTTTTATAGTAGAATTTATTGTAGGTACAAAGAAAATTGCTCTTGTTTTATAAAAACAACTGAAAGATATTTATTTAGAGAAGTCACGTTACACAACAGAATTGCATTAGGCAAACTGTTTTTACAATAATAAATAATTACCACTCCGAAATCCGCGATGTATTTGACGCGTTTTCTGTTGAGACTTTATGTCAATATTATCATGAAGCTCTTCTTCTGTAAATAAATAAGATATATGTACAACTCAATAAACTGTATTATCGTTAGAAGTTTACAATATATTACACGAAAAATCACAAAATCGAAATTGCAGTAAATACCTGTAATAGTTGTGTTATCTTCAGAATCGTCACCAAATTCTCCTTCAAATCTCAAATTACTGAACGGAACAACTTAAGTGTGAACTGTCAAGTACTCATTGAGATGTAAATGTAAGCAGTGGAAGCTACGAGGCGCATCCAGAAAAAGTATACCTTTTTTTCAAAACAAAGACAACGTAATTATATTAAACATTTTATTGACAACAGGTATGACAATGTCAGAACTGTTTTTCAACATAGCCACCAAGATAATCGAGGCACTTAACATATCACGGGATCAACTTTTGTGTGTCTGATAGTAAAATGTAGACTTTCACGGCCGTAAATGTCATGTCCATTAAAATTGTCTGGGCTGCTATGCCTCGGTCGGCTGAATTTGTGGTCCAAACCCAACGTTTCGTCCTCGCCTGCGGAGGATATCTTCAGGGAGTCTGTAGGATTGCAGGTCCAACACACACACTGGCTCGCTACTGACTGTCAGTCCTCCGCAGGCGGGGACGATACGTTGGGTTTCGACCACAAATTCAACCGATCACGGCATAACAGCCCGGATAATTGTAATGGACATTTTGTGTCCCTGCATCGTTGAATTCAGTCGTCTTCAGCACTTTGTCGGAGGCAAAACGCTGGCCGGTTGACAGGAATTTCTTGAATTGCAATATGTAAATGGCTGGGAGCAAGATCAGCACTATGTGCTGAATGCTCAAAGAGCTTACAGCCAAACATCTGCAAAACAGTTGCTGTGCGCCATTCCGCACGGGAACGAGCATTGTCATGGAGCAGCATAATACCTACAGTAAACATTCCATTTTTTTCTCTCACAACGTGTATACTGTCATAAAAGGCGAATATACGATGGCTGTTCTAATGAAAAGTTTCAAAACGTCTTAACAACTAACTCGGCTGAAATCTGAATATGCCGTTTTGTGCGACATCTAGGGACGGGAAACATTCGCCGTCACCTCCCCGACCCCCACAAAAAAAGAAAAAAAAATGAAAGACTCTGCCCTAAGCAGGCAAGGTGATGCTCACCGTCATTTTCGACGTCCGAGGTCCGACACTCATCGAATTCCTCGAGCACAGAAAATCCATTAATAGTGACGTGTACTGTGAGACACTCCTCAGCTTAAGGAAGCCCATCAAGAGCAAACGGCCTGGGCTGCTCCGAGACAACCCGCGTCCACACGTCTCCACAAAGTGTACTGGCCAAGTTCAATTGGGAGCAGCTTGGCCGGCCGCGGTGGCCGAGAGGACTGAGGCGCGCCAGTCACGGTCTGTACGGCCACTACGGTCGGGGGTCCGAGCCCCCCCTCAGGCATGGATATGTTCAAATGTTTGTTAAGCTTATGGGACTTAACTACGGGGTCATCAGTCCCTAAACTTACAAACTACTTATGAACTACTTACGAACTAGGACGGCACAAATATCCATGCCCGAGGGGGGATTCGAACCCCCGACCGTAGTGGTCGTGCTGACCGTGACTGGAGCGCCTTAGTCACCTCGGCCACCGCGGCCGGCGCATGGATATGTGTGCCGTCCTTAGTATAAGCTAGTTCATAAGTAGTTTGTAAGTTTAGGGACTGATGACCCCGTAGTTAAGTCCCATAAGCTATTTGAACATTTTGGAGCAGCTTGAGCATCCGCCCTACAGCCCGGGCATGTCTCCTTATGACTTCCATCTGTTTGATCCCTTAAAAACACACCTAAAAGGGAAGTGCTTCAAATCAAATGTTCAAATGTTTGTATAGTCTATGGGACTTAACTACGGGGTCATCAGCCCCTAAACTTACAAACTACTTATGAACTACTTACGAACTACGACGGCACAAATATCTATGCCCGAGGGGGGATTCGAACCCCCGACCGTGGAAGTTCTTCAACTCGAACGACGAACTAAAGGTCTCAGTAGAGGACTGGCTGCCTTCACAGCCACAAAAACTCTGACACCCAAACCTTCAGATGTCAGACACTCAGATCCGCACCAAACGTTGTATATCGATAGAGTATCAACCGAAACTTCTATATAATTCCTGATTTTTGCTGCCGTCCAGTAGAACGTGCGTAAATTATAAGTAACAGCTAACTTACGGATTAGAGAAAAGCGTGTCTGTGAGGCGCAATGGAGCCGCGCCACCGTTGGTTAGTTGCTAGAGCGTTAGCATGTGGTGCACAAGGTCCTGGGTTCAAGCACCACCTCGCTTTAATTTTTTCATTGTTTAAACTACAGTACGTTGGAAATTGTTAAAAGGAGCAACGTGTTCCTCATATGTAAAAGGACTGTTTCGATTTTGTAGCAATGTGTTATTGGCAGTTTAGTCTTGCTTCGTTTTATTTGAAAGTAGGAAACCTGTACAGTGTTATTACTTTAATTACGTTTATTGTTTTTAACATTACTTTTTTGTTATTGTTATTACTATTATTACTATTAATACAGCTGTGTGTGTGATGCAGTTGCTTTTTATTATTCATGTGTTCTGATTATGTTCGTTTATTCTTTGAAGCTACGAATAAACCCTACATATTAGCTACTTTCAAATAAAACGAAGCAAGAGTAAACTGCCAATAACACATTGCTACAAAATGGAAACAGTTCTTTTAAATATGAGGAACACGTTGCCCCTTTTAACAATTTCCAACGTACTGTAGTTTAAACAATGAAAAGATTTAAGGCCTAGGTGGGGATTGAACCCAGCACCCTCTGGAAGACAATCTAATGCTCTACTTACTAACCCACGGAATCGTGACGTGATTGTGCCTCACAGATACGCTTTTGCTCTATTCCGTAGGTTAGTTGTTACTTATTATTATAGTTTATACACGTTCTACTGGACGACAGCACAAATCACGAATTATATAGAAGTTTCGGTTGATACTCTATCGATATACAACGTTTGGTACGGACCTGAGTGTCTGACATCTGAAGGTTTGGGTGTGAGAATAAGGAATCCTTCGGCTGGTTAAACAGTGTGATAGTTGTGCTCAGCCGTCTGGTGATTACTTTTGAATAAAGACTTCAATTATAGCTCAGTGTCGTCTCGTACCTTTTCATTTGAACGCCCCTTGTAATTCAATAATATCTGTTTAGAACATCGAAACATTTTGACATATATAAGGCAGTTTCTAAAGCAATAGTGTAATTCGAAATAGTCTGTTATGAAAATAAAAATAACATCTCGACCTGGCAGCAAATTTGGACCATTTAAAAACCGATGTTTTCATGCAATTATGTTATTCAGTTTTAAAAGAATGGGAAAGCATTCATTCTTGTAATTAGTGAAGTCTGCAGCGATGAAGAGCCTGAAATGTTGAATTAAACTTTGTCACTCCCAAGCAACTAATTGTTCAAAATGTTCAAATGTTTGTATAGTCTATGGGACTTACCTACGGGGTCATCAGTCCCTAAACTTACAAACTACTTATGAACTACTTACGAACTAGGACGGCACAAATATCCATGCCCGAGGGGGGATTCGAACCCCCGACCGTAGTGGCCGTGCAGACCGTGACTGGAGCGCCTTAGTCTCCTAGGCCACCGCGGCCGGCGCAACTAATTGTTCTAGTATTTATGTGCATGCAGTATCGTCCTCCTTCCTTGTCCTTTATCTTTAAGACTTGAGTCATTAAAAACGATTGATGGTTTGTCTCTGTTCTCGGTACAGTCGATACCTTTTACAGTGCCATCGCCTTTAATGGTGTATTGACTGTAACAGATAAATCTGACACTCCCGTCAAAATGCTATATAAACGCTGTATTTCAAAAATCGCTTATAACCACATCGCGTATTGTGACCACTTTTACAAAAAGACGTATTTTGCTTTATATTTTCTGGGAACTATATCGGCTATAATGTCCTACGTTCAGTTCTGTTTATTCCGAATTGGGAATTACTAACTGTAAACTCTTGTTTTTGGTAGGTTTTATGTTGTAACTCAGTGCTGTATTCTCCCATAACTTAGTACACTGATAGTTCGGCAATATGTCACCTGTCAACAGCTGGTATCTTTGAACTTATATGAAAATGTATTTCTCTTTTGGAAAGTAGTTGTTTTTTATTGTTGTTGTGGTCTTCAGTCTAAAATCTGGTTTGATGTAGGTCTCCACTATACTCTTATCAGTCTATCCTGTGAAAGTCTCTTCAATTTGATTAAGACCCGTAACCCACAGATATTTGAACCTGCTTACAGTATTTATATTTTGGTCTCCCTGTAAAATTTTTAGTTAGCACATTTCCCTCTACTAAACTGATTATTCATTGTTGTCCCATAATGTGTCCTATCAGTTGATCCCTTCTTTTAGAGAAGATATAGCAGAAAATTCTTTTCTCGCTTACTCTGTCCAATGCCTCTGAATTAGTAACTCGATGTACCCAGGTTAACATCAGTATTCTTTTATAACATCCCATTTCAAAAGCTTCTA
This sequence comes from Locusta migratoria, assembly GCA_026315105.1. NCBI lineage: Eukaryota > Metazoa > Arthropoda > Insecta > Orthoptera > Acrididae > Locusta > Locusta migratoria. The sequence continues at coordinate 71,868,762 of CM048755.1, read as the reverse complement.
CCCTCTTCTTGTTACTTCCCAAATAATAAAACTAATCTACTACCTTTATTTTTTCGTTTCTTATTTCCATTCCCTGATCATCGCCGGATTTAATTCGACTACATTCCATTACCCTTGTTTCGTTCTTGCTAATTATCACCTTATTCCAACAATTAAGGACATTGTTGATTCAATCAAATGCTCATCAGGTCCTTTGCGTTCTCCGACAGAATTACAGTGTCATCCACAAGCCATCAGATTTTATTTTCCTTATTGATCTTTCATTCCTTTTCAAAATTTCTCCTTGCTTTTCTTCACAGCTTTCTCAATGTACAGAATGAAAAACAGATTGAAGTGATAACGACGAGTACATACCGAAAATTAGACGCCGCATTTAAAACATTTATTTCCAAGAGCCAAAGTGCATGAAAGGTGCGCAATGATTGGGAAGGGAGTGAGACAGTAGTTTGTCAATAGACCAGGACCGCAGCTCACTTTCTCCACTACTTATGACTCGTTAAACAATGAGGCAAAAGTTTTCGTGGTATGATTTGTTGCCCACTTTGAACTGAGATTATGCCAAATGCATTGATTTCTAAACTCTACCTCCATAATGTATGTGTTGAGCACAAGAAGTTATAGCACTATACTAAGAACCAAGGGTTTTGCTCTTTTATGTTAGGAACAATAGAATGCTAAACTTGAAGATTTCTTCGCGACTTTTCGGTGTCGGTAAAAGTTGTCTTCACAAAAATGGCTCTAATACGTGAAACAAGTTACAGGTGAGCCTGAAACTTTGCATACTTTCATGTCGGGTACATACTATACAAATTTCATCAAAATTGAAGATGGTCGAGCTGCGAGATTCGTCTAAGCTGGGACATTTGAGAAAAGCCAACAAAAATACTCCAATACGCTAATAGGGACTACACAAGTTTATGTATAGATTATGCGGAAACGTACGCAAATAGTTTCGTGCCGGGATATAAGTGTGAAATGCGAATTTCGATCCCATTATAGTAGCGTACTTCTACCACATTCCGGTGTTTTCCTTTTCGACAATTTACATGTAACACACACGACTAATGTGATATAGATCAAGAAGGATATTGATAGTAAATGATCACCATTTTTTTTCAGTGTTTTTCTAATTGTGGAAACGATTTAGCTTCATCTAACACTCAATGAACCCTATACGAACTTTACATCTAAAGTGCAATAAACAGACTTACCGCATTTTCTTAAGCTGTATGCGTCCGTGCCGTGAGTTTACAGAATAGAGCTTTGCGCTACTTGGCGAGAGAACAGCGAACTTCTGCGTTAGGGAGCTGAAAACTAAATGCGTACTCTTGCTTCACGCGTACTTTTAGCCCTACCTACACTATGCCTACAACTAATTACATGCAAAAGCTTGTAATGCAGTCCGCAGTTTTCGGTTGACTTTGCCTTATTTGCAAACTCAAGTATATTCATTTGGCGAGGTCGCTGATGTTCGTAACAAATAACGACATATGTTTCTTTCTTCGCAGACTGGTAATGTTGTCTGAGTACCGAGATTTCTCTTTGCTTCACTTAACGAAGCCATATTACGGTACCACCAGGGGACTTCTGCTAACAAGCGTCTTCTACTTTGTTCGCCTTAAGGAATACTTCTCTCACGGCTACTATTCCATTTCATGTTAACCAATACTGGCGTTTGAGACTCCGATACTAGAACTGAAATATGTATAACTGAGGAAACGTGGACAGACAACTGATCAAATATCCCTGCTTAGAAATATCAATTGGCATTTTCGGCACCATAAAGATAACATGTATGTGTAATTGGTTCTGATATTTTGACCAAAAGTCTTTCCTATTGTAAGTGACTTGACAACCGTCCCCGATTCGAATACTGGAAAATTTATACGTCTTTTGTGGTGAAGATATTTCGGGAAGCGGCGGTGGAATGGCCGAACGCTTCAGGGCGTCTTGCTGCAGAGCGCGCGGTTAATCGCAGTCCGAGGTTCGAGTTCTCCCTCGGGGATGGGTGTTTCTGTTGTCCTTAGGTTAATTTAACTTAGTTTAAGTATTTTGTAGGCCTAGGAACTAATAAACAACGAAGTTAAGTCCCATAGATAAAAAAATAGGAAACTATATTTATTTAATCAGCTTTAGTGTTACTGTCATCCGTTACAGTACCGCCACAATCGCACAATTAAGGTATTTATTATGTCTTGCTACTATAGTACTTTATATACGACCAGATACTCTTCGAATTTTCTTCCAAATTTGGAGACAGATTTTCGTTGTCTCATCTATTAAACGCTACTCGCATTGAAGTCCACAATAAATTTCGAGTATCTGTAAAACTTTTCCAAAATAAGGGATCGTGAATTCTTTTAAATTTTGTATTTTTTCATTTTCTCAGCAACAGTTTTCTGATCTGTCAATCGTAGAGCCACGATTTCAATACTGATAAACCATGAGATTATAGATACTATGAACCTATCATGTACCCCAGTAAAACAACGCCGGTGTTAATTTTATAGACACATAGAAGTGTCCACTGCACATTTTGCAAAATTTGCTAATTATTTAAAGGATTTGTTTCATTCGGAAACTTTCATTATATGTCTTGCATTTGTCTCAAATAAAATATATACAACTAGAAACAGTAGGGACTGATGAGCTCGTAGTTTAGTTCTCTCAAAATTCGAACACAACAGTTAAGCGGTACGACTGGTAACAGTTTATGACAAGTTGTGAGTGAGACAGCGAGAAGATTATTACACAATGGACTCGCACACCTCGACAACAACGATTCAAATCTCCGCCAAGTCTCTCATGTTTTACTTTTCCGTGATTTCCCAACGTTGCATAAGGCAAATACCAGCATTTTTCCTTTCAAAGGTCACGGCCAATTTTGTTTCTCATCCTCCCCTAATTAGTGTTTGAAGCCTAAAGATAAAGTTGTCAATGCGACGTGATAAAAACACTCAGCCTGCCTTCCTAAGTTCCTTACTTCAATGTCAAATAAATAATGGCAAGACGAACGGAAAACAATTAGAAATATTTTTCTTACATTGCAGCATTTCTAAAGTTAGTTTTCTTCATGGAAACCTCATATCTATCGATATAAACCCGTCCAGGCGAAGTCAGCGTCAACAGACGAGGAATGACTGCTAGTCAGGAAAACGAAGAGTTTACGAAGAACCAGTGAACATGCTGTCCGTATGTAGAATGAGGAACGCGCCAGATCTGTCTGAGTTTAACCTACGGCAGACTGTGACGAACTGGAGACTCGGCAAGAGCATTTCGGAACCTGCACGACTTGTCGGGTGTTGAGGACTGCTGGAGTGAGTGTTCAAATGTTCGTAATCATAAGGAATCGAAAGATTATGGTCATAAGTCCATAGACTTACAAACTAGTTAAACTAACTTATACTAAGGATAACACACATGCCAGTGGGAGGACACGAACCTCCGACGCCAACGGCCGCGCGATCCGTAACCTGTCGCTCCAGACCACACGGCCATTCCCGTGTCGTGCGGTGAGTGTCTTCAGCGAGAGTCAAAACCAAGGTAAAATCACGTCTAAGTGTCGATGGGTTGGGCGGCCATCCTCCATTACAAACGTCGGACATCGTAGACTGGACAGACAGGCGTGCAGTTGTCGCGGAACTAACATTAGATTTTAATGCCCTGCAGAATAAAAGAGGGCCTCAGCAGACAGTACACAGAATATTCCCAACAGTGGGCCTCTAAAATCGACGACCCATGCAAGTGCCAATGTTAAAAGCACGACATCGGCAACCACGACTGAAATGGGCACGTGACCATCGTCACTGGACGTTGGTGTAGTGGCAGAGAGTTACATCCTCTGATGAATTTCGATATCGTCTTCATCATGCCGATGTGAAGGTGTCAATCCGTTGTCTTCCAGTTTCAAGAGTCGTGTACTGCGGCAAGGAGACGAACTGACGGCGACTCAGTTGTGCTTAGGCGATCATGCACATGCGCATCCATGGGTCCAGTGGAGATCATAACGGCCATGAATTATCTTACACTGGTTGCAGACCACTACACCCCCTCATGACGATCATATTACCTAAACGCTTTCGCACTTTTGGGTAAGATACTTCACCATGTCACAAGGTCAGCCTACTAGAAGTGTGGTGGAGTGGTTTCAGGAACACAGTGGGCCCACAAATTCAGTAGATCTGAATCCGATCCAGATAATGTAGAATGTGATTGAACGCGCCATCGGATCTCATCTCGCCCAGTCCCAAAATTTACAGCAGTCAGGTGACTTGTGTTTACAGATGAAGTTTCTAATCCATCTAGCGACGAAGGAAGGCCTCATTGCTTTCATGCGTTGCCGCTGTTATCTGTACCAAATGTGGTGGTCTTAATGTGCTGGCTGATCGATGAACTTCTCAAAATAACTAAAATAAAGTTAAATTATCTTTCCATTTTATTGAATAAATGATTCATATTTTGGCAGACGCCTTAAATAAACTTCACGATTCCTATGATAGGCCGACCACGGTGGCCGAGGGGACGGAGGCGCGCCAGTCACGTTCTGCACGGCCACTACGGTCGGGGGTTCGAATCCCCCCTCGGGCATGGATATTTGTGCCGTCCTTAGGATTAGCTAGTTCATAAGTAGTTTGTAAGTTTAGGGACTGATGACCCCGTAGTTAATTTCCATAAGCTATACAAACATTTGAACATTTGATCCTATGATAGGTCATTTAGATATATCGTGAAAAATAACGGCTCTGTAACGCTCCCCTGGAGCACGTCTGACATCACATGAACGCCTGAAGACTTCTCTCCATTGACAATGACATGCTGCGTCCTGTTAGCTAGAAACGCCTCAGTCCAGTCGCACAGCTGGTCAGATATTCCACGAGCTCGTACTTAGTTCATCAGATGACGATGTGCAACGGTATCGAACGTCTTACGGAAATTAAGAAATGCTGCATCGAGCTGCGATTCTGTTTGTACGGCCCCCTGGTCTCGTGGATGAATAGCGCGAGTTGTATTTCACATGATCGTTTCTTTCAGAAATCATATTGATTCTACGAAGGAGATTTCCAGTCTTCAGAAATTCTATGACTTGAACATAAAAACCTGCACGCGACCGATGTCAGAGACATAGACCTATAGTTTTGCGAATCTATTCGACAAACCATCTTGTAAAAGGAAATGACCTGCGCTGTTTTACAATCTTGAGGAACGCTTCGCTCCTCTAGAGACCTGCTGCTAGAAGGAGGACAAGTTTCTTCGCATACTCTGTGTAGAATCGAAGTGGTATCCCATGAGGTCCAGTGGCCCTTTTTCTGTTGAGCGATTTCAACTAATTTTATATCCCTCTGACGCTTATTTCAATATGGTCACAGATTGCAAGGGTGCTGCAAACGGAGGTTCGAGTCCTCTCTCGGGCATGGGTGTGTGGGTGGTCCTTAGCGTAATTTAGTTTAAGTTAAAGTAGCTTGTAAGTCTTCCATGAACCACAGACATTGCCGAGGTGGGGTGGCTTGCGTGCCTCAACGATGCAGATAGCCGTACCGTAGGTGCAACCACAGCGGAGGGGTATCAGTGGAAGGCCAGACAAACGTGTGGTTCCTGAAGAGGGGCGGCAGCCTTTTCAGTAGTTGCAGGGGCAACAGCCTGGATGATTGACTGAGCTGGCCTTGTAACATCAGCTAATGTGGCTTTGCCACACAGTTACTGTGAACGGCTGAAAGCAAGGGGAAACTACAGCCGTTACTTTTCCCGAGGACATGCAGCTCTACTGTATGAAAATATGATGATGGCATCCTCTCGGGTAAAATATTCCGGAGGTAAAATAGTCCCCCATTCGGATCTCCGGGCGGGGACTACTCAGGAGGATGTTGTCATCAGGAAAGACAATACCGCCATTCTACGGATCGGAGCGTGGAATGCTAGATCCCTTAATCGGGTAGGAAAATTAGAAAATTTAAAAAGGGAAATGGATAGGTTGAAGCTAGATATAGTGGGGATTAGTGAAGTTCGGTGGCAGGATGAACAGGATTTCTGGTCAGGTGAGTACAGGATTATAAATACAAAATCAGTTGGGGGTATCACCGGAGTAGGACTGATAATGAATAAGAAGATAGGAATGCGGGAAAACTACTATGAGCAGCGCAGAGATCGCATTATCATTGTCAAGATAGATACGAAGCCAACACCGACAACAGTAGTACAGATTTATATGCCAACTATCTCTGCCGATGATGACGAGATCGGGACGAGATCGAAGAAATATATGAGGAGCTAAAGGAAATTATTCAGACAGTTAAGGGAGAGGAAAACTTAATTGTGATGGGAGACTGGAATTCGGTAGTAGGAAAAGGAAGAGAAGGAAAAATAGTAGGTGAATATGGACTGGGCAGAAGAAATGAAAGAGGAAGTCGCCTGGTAGAATTTTGCACGGAACATGATTTAATCGTAACAAACACGTGGTTTAAGAATCACAAAAGAAGGTTGTATAGGTAGAAGAGATCAGGAGACACCGGAAGGTATCAGATAGATTTTATAATGGTAAGGCATAGATTCCGGAGCCAGGTTTTAAACTGTAAAACATACCCAGGGGCAGATTAGACCCTGACCATAACTTGTTAGTCATGAACTGTAGGCTGAAATTGAAAATATTGCAGAAAGGCAGGAAAATAAGGAGATGGGACTTAGATAAATTGAAGGAACGTGAAGTTCTGGCGAATTTCAGAGTGAGATTTAGGCAACAATTGACAGAAACAGGGGGAAATAAAACAGTAGAGGAGGAATGAGTAGCATTGAGAGATGAAATAGTGAAGACAGCAGAGAACAATGTAGGTAGAAAGACAAGACCTACAAAATCCTTGGATATCACAGGAAATACTAAATTTAATTGATGAAAGGAGAAGATATAAAAATGCAGTAAATGAAACAGGCAAAATGGAGTACAGACGACTAAAAGATGAGATTGACAGGAAGTGCAAAATGGCTAAGCAGGAGTGGCTAGAAGCCAAATGCAAATCTGTAGAAGAATGTATAAGAAGGGGAAAAGTAGATACCGCCTACAGGAAAATAAAAGAGACATTTGGGGACAAGAAAAGCAACTCTATGAATATCAAGAACTCAGATGGAAAACCAGTTCTCAGCAAAGAAGGGAAAGCTGAAAGGTGGAAAGTTTACATAGAGCAGCTCTACAAAGGAAATGAACTTAGAGACGATGTTGTAGGAAGGAAAGAGGAAGTAGATCAAGATGAAATAGGAGATACTACACTGAGAGATGAATTTGACAGAGCCCTGAAAGACCTAGGTCGGAACAAGGCCCCAGGAGTAAATGACATATCCTCAGAGCTACTAAAGTCTCTGGGAGAGCCAGCCATGACAAAACTATTTGAACTGGTGTGTAGGATGTATAAGACAGGCGAAATACCCTCATAGTCTAAGAAAAATGTTATAATCCCCATTCCAAAGAAATCAGGCGCAGACAGGTGTGAAAATTACAGAACCATCAGTTTGATAAGTCATGGTTGCAAAATTTTAACACGAATTATCTACAGGAGGGTGGAAAAGCTGGGAGAAGCTGATCTCGGGGAAGATCAGTTTGGATTCAGGAGGAACGTAGGAACCCAGGAGGCAATACTCACTTTACGTCTTATCTTAGAAGATAGATTAAGGAAAGGCAAACCTACATTTTTAGCTGTTGTAGATTTGGAGAAAGCGTTTGACAATGTTGACTGGAATACACTCTTTCAAATTCTGAAGTCGTCAGGGGTAAAATACAGGGAAAGGAGAGTTATTTACAACTTGTATAAAAGCCAGCCGCAGTTATTAGACTCGAAGGGCAGGAAAGGGAGGCATCAGTTGGGAAGGGAGTAAGACAGGGTTGTAGCCTTTCTCCGATGTTATTCAATTTGTACATCGAGCAGGCGGTGAAGGAATGCAAGGAAAAATTTGGAATGGAGATTAAAGTTCAGGGGGAAGAAATAAAAACGTTGCGTTTTGCTGATGACATTGCAATTCTGTCAGAGACAGCAAAGGACCTGGAAGAGCAGTTGAATGGAATGAACAGTGTGTTGAAGAGAGCGTACAAAATGAACATTAACAAGAGCAAAACAAAAATAATGGAATGCGGTCTTAGAAAATCAGGCGATGCTGAAGGAATTATGTTAGGTCACCAAACAGTGAAGGTGGTAGATGAGTTTTGTTACTTGGGTAGTAAAATAACATGCGATGGTCGAAGTACAGAGGATATAAAATGCAGAATGGCAAAGGGGAGGAAAGCATTTTTGAAAAAGAGAAATTTGCTAACATCGAATATTAATTTAAGTGTAAGGAAGTCTTTTCTGAAGGCATTTGTGTGGAGTGTTGCCTTGTACGGGAGTGAAACATGGACGATAAGCAGTGCAGACAGGAAGAGAATAGAGGCTTTTGAAATGTGGTGTGTGTGTGTGTGTGTGTGTGTGTGTGTGTGTGGTGCTACAGAAGAATGCTGAAGATTAGGTGGGCAGATCGCATACCTAATGAAGAGGTACTGAATAGAATTGGTGAGAAAAGGAATCTTTGGCATACCCTGACTAAAAGAAGGGATCGCTTGGTAGGACACATTCTTAGACATCGAGGAATCGTAAATTTAGCATTGGAGGGAAGTGTGTGGGGTAAAAATCGCAGAGGGAGACCAAGAGACGCATATAGTAAGCAGATTCAAGTATATGTGGGTTGCGGTTCTTATGAGGAGATGAAAAGGCTTGCTCATTATAGAGTAGGGTGGAGAGTTGCATCAAACCAGTTTCCGGACTGAAGACCATAACAACAAGAAGTCTAGGAACTAATGACCTTAAGAGTTTGATCCCTTAGGTTTACAAACATTTCAACATTTGTCCTCGGTGTCTCAGTAATGTATCTCCTATCTCATCTTCATCTAATTCAGCCTCCCTCTTTACAATACAGCACTCAAATTCATTTCCCCTGTATGTTCGATCTACGTATCCCTTCCACCTTCCATATATCCCGTCTTCACTTAGCATTGGTGTTCCACAAAGTTTTTGAATTCATACACCTTCTTTTCTTTACTAAAAAGTCTGTTTAATTTTGCTATAGTCGGTAACTATCTTTCTCCTAGCTAGACATGTTTCTATAGACACACATCTGTATTCTGTTCCTCAGCCATTTTCCACTTCTTGACAACCTCATATTGTAGCAGTCTATATGCTCCTTTGACTGCTTCTTTTTCTGCACAAACACACACACACACACACATATATATATATATATATATATATATATATATATATATATATATAGAATCCACCTTCGGTTATCCAGATTTAGATTTTCCGTTATTTCTCTAAATCACTCATGGCAAATTCCGGGATGGTTCCTTTGAAAGGGCACGGCCGATTTCCTTCTAAATCCACACCCAAAAATCCGAGCGTGAGCTCCGTCTCTAATGACCACACTATCGAAGAGACGCTGATCCCTAATCTTCTAAACTTCTTTGAAACCTCCCCTTGCAGCTTTTACCGTGTTATTGTCATCTACCTCAGTAAACGCAACGTCTAATTCTCCCTCTAACTCTCTAAAGAACCTTAGGTTCCTTCAATTCACCCAGGTCCCATCTGCACCGTCCCTACTGGCGAATCGACAGGTCAAAGTGCAATGCGGCATGGCACACGCAGAGGCCTCTAACGGACGACTGTAGAGTTTTGCAGATGCGGGAGTATCATTAGTGCAATAAGGGATCTTTACATTATCTCTCATACGATTTTGATGTATATGTGTTTGTTCGAGCCCAAGTAATTTCCTTGTCAGTTATAATTATAGCGGCGTCTCACAAAGAAACCACGTGTGCTGCAATTAATGTATGGTAGCAGTATACATTAAAAAAAATAGCAAGCTACGGTCAATAATAAAATCTACACTGTTTCTTCCTCGCTTGTTTCGCTTTTTTTGCTCACGTCTCGTTCCTAATACTTTACATATTATAACATTTCTATACCAGATTTTCACCTGCAATAAATTTTTCAACGTAAATCGGTTCCACATTCAAGCATTTTATCTACCAAGTTTCACTGACATACCATACTTAAAACTCCACACTGGATCTCCGTGATTAGCTGAATTTTAATCATAGACTCCTGGTACATACGATTATTTGGACTGGTTTGCTTATTTATTTCATTACGTCAAGTGTTGGTGTCTTTCAGCAGTTCAATATATATATATATATATATATATATATATATATATATATATATATAATTTTAAATTCTTTTCTCGACAGTAGCCTAGGTGTGTGCCACTTTGCCCAAAAACTTATATTATAAACAACACCATATTCGTATAAAGAAATTCCACAGCCTCTGTTGCCGATTTACCACGACCACTTTTCATCTGAAAATATTATCCACTAGCTACCGGGGAGTAATCTTCTCGCGCAGAAAATAAGATAGCATCAACGTAATTGCGAGCGTTAGGGGTTTTTGAGAAGAGTGCGGCTGTGGTCAGAAGAGCAGTTAATCTGGGAGACAGCAGAAATTGCGTGGCCGTAATTAGCCTGAGGCTCATTGCCGATCCGTGTTAACGCCGCGTGCTTCTGGCCACCAAACAAATCACCACCACAATGTACAACCATGTTCATTAACTTCTCATTCAATTTACACATTAATGCTTTTGAAAAGAACAAAGGGCTGCACTAAAACCACCTGAACTTACCACAACGTTTTTCAGTCCAAGAAATTTTCTGCCTGTGAAACAAAAATTAACAAAAGGCAACTAAACACTTTTGCCGTATAGTATACTTGTAAATGTTCAAATGTTTGTATAGCATATGGGTCTTAAATACGGGGTCATCAGTCCCTAAACTTTCGAACTACTTATGAACTACTTACGAACTAGGACGGCACAAATATCCATACCCGAGGGGGGATTCGAACCCCCGACCGTAGTGGCCGTGCAGACCGTGACTGAAGCGCCTCTGTCTCCTCGGCCACCTATAGCATACCATGGTGCCGTAAACTATCACTTGAAACAGAGATTATTCACAAAATAAAAACAACAACAGAAAAACATTATCTTTGTAGAACACGAGAAAAATTGTCTCGAGTACATCGCGGAACAGAGCAACGGACGTGACATATTATTTAGGAACTCTGTTTACTTTTCTTTCCCCCAAACGTAGTGAAAAAGTTTATTTAAGTCCTCTGCCGGAAAATGAAACATTTATTCAATAAAATGTAAAGATAATTTAACTTTAGTTATTTTGAGAAGTACATCGATCAGTTAGAACATTACGACCACCTACCTTATAGCCTGAAATTCCACCCTTGGTAGGAATAACAGCCCAACGCAACTGGGTATGGAAGAAATGAGACCCTCTTACGTCGCTAGAGGGATTAGAAACTTCATCTGTAAACACAAGTCACCTAACTGCTGTAAATTCTGAGGCGGGTCCCAATGAGCTCTGATGACGCATTCAATCTTAGTTCAGATAAAGTCTCCCTCTTAGATAACATCGGATGTTTAGTGACGCTTTTTGCAGATGATTCTATAATTTATCGAGAAGTCACGACACTGGGAAAGGGTAACGAGATGCGGATGATCTGCAACGTATCGACGATTGGTGCAGGGAATGGCAATTGAGTCTTAAATTAAACTAATGTAAAGTGTTACGTTTATGTAGAAAGAAAGATCCTTTATGATATAACTACGTAATTGCACGTTAAACACTGAAAGCAGCTACTTCCATAAAACATCTGGCAGTAGACATAAGAGGCGATTTGAAATGTAACGACCATATAAAAAAAATCTTGGGTATGGTAGATGCCACACTAATGTTCATCGTGCGAATCCTCAAGAAGCGTAGTCCGTCAACAGAAGAAACAGGTTACAAAACTCTCCTTCGGTCAGGGTTTAAGCAAGCCCGAAAGCGACACTGACTGAGAGACGATTAGGAAACTCAAAAGGCAGATGGTGGAAGCGAGACGTTCTCTAGCGGAGTACGGACTTCTGATTAAGTTCCGAGAGCGTACGTTTCATGAAGAGTCAACCAAAATATTGCTTCCTCCTACGTATATCTCGCGAAGTGATCACTAGGATAAGATTAGAGAGATAGGGCACACACGGAAGCACAACGGCAATCATTTTTCCCGCGAACCATACGCGACTGGAACAGGCCGAAAGGACAGTGGTACGTAAAGTATCCTCCGCCACACACCGTGGGGTGGCCTGCGGAGTATGAATGTAGATGTAGACGTAGAGTGCGCCCCAGACCGCGCGGCCATTTCCATGCATCCACTGAGGACTTTGCTTGAGACCTGCTGAAGTCTCTGAGAGACGAAACTAGTCCATCTACTGTGTGATTTATGAGACAGATGAATTATCTTCAGACACCAAGAAAAACGTAATAATAACACCCAAAGAAAACAAAGGCAGTCTAGTCTGAACATTATAGCACTACCAGTTTATTAAGCAATGGTCGCAAATCACTAATATGAATTATTTACAAAAGAACGGAAACACTGGTTAAGTCCCACCTCTGTAAGGTCAGTTTGAATTTAGGATAAATATATGGACACATGAGACAATATTCACCTAACGACTTTTGTTAGAATATAGTTTGTGGAATGACGGACTTCAGTTTATATATTTTGTAGATTTGTAGAAAGTTTTCTACAATTTTGGCTGGAATATATTCTTTCAAGTTGTGAAGGTGGCAAGGATAAAATGAACGAAAATTTATATATAACTTGTACAGAAAACAGATAGCAGTTATAGGTGTCAAAGGGCATGAAAGGAGCACAGCATTTTGGGAGGAACATGATTACTACCTTCACCCAATATTATTCAGTTTTCACAATCAGCTCGCTATGAAGAAGAGCGAGGAGAAATTTGGAAAAGATCAAAGTTCTAGGAGAAGAAATAAAAACATTGCGGTTTACGATGACATTGTAATTGTATCAGAGATAACCTGTCTAAAGACTTAGAAGTGCGATGGTACGGAATGAACAGTGCCTGAAAAGAAGGGTATAAGGTGAATATTAAGTAGAGGACAACCAGGGTAATGCAATGTAGTCGAATTAAATCAGGCGGTGCCGAGGAAACTAGATTAGGTAAAGAGTCAATAAAAGTAAAATACAACGGGCAGAAAAATACACTGTTGACTATCCAAAACGCAACACCAAGGAGGACCGGAGGCACCAAAGCGAAATTTATTCTGGAGATAACATATTGTACAAAGGCCATACGATTGAAAATACAGCCAAATTTGAAGTGATGAGTGCGATTATTTTTCAGCATTGAGTATTCCCGCCATTTCTGACTATAAGCGCAGCAACAAGGTTTATCAATGAAGCAAAGAGATTCTGGATATGATATTGGTGTCGGTTGTCCATGTACGTTATTGATCGAACCAATGATAGCGCAAAGGCGTGTGGCGTTGCCTCAGTGGTAAACGCAACAATGTACGACTTCCGGACAGTCCACTCTGCGGAAAACAGCATCGAATGGTACGCGCGGACTCTGCTTGTTAAGCAGTAGACAGAATTTGTTGTCATATGGTTCATGATGTGGCAGGGCGATCAATCGCTGCCTGTACACTGTATGGGTGTGTTAGTACAAGGATTTGGGTGCGTTTTTTCTTTCCTGCATCTAGCGATTACGGATAGGCTTCGCAGATGCTCGGTTTCGTTCGACACCATCAATTGTATGTTTGATACTATGCTATTGCTATACGCAGCTATTATCCTTTTATTGAGTTCCGAAACTTTCTCGAAAGTCGCTCGCTGTGATATACAAGGAATACTGTAGCTGCTACGCAAAATATCCGGACGAATTAACAAGTTCACACGGCCATCTATTCCTCCTTTCATTTTCAGGAAATTTCTTAGAGACGGAAAAGATTCTCTCCGTGCATCAGCACAACTTTAGAAAGGATAGCTTGTGTCAAATTTGAAAGACTAGCTGTTGTAAAACTAACACTAGCTGAAAGGATCCAGTTAAAAGCTTACTTTAAACATATAATTCTGGTCGTAAAAAAACAGCTAAGGGATTCGCGTGAACTACTAACTACTTCCTGCAACAGAATCTTGTTCCCTGGCCCCAGAATTTAGAACTGACTCAAAATTTACTTTAGCAGTAGGAAGACAAAGAGACGGTGCCCAGCATACGTCGTAGATCACGAGAATTACACACAGTCATTAATATGCAAGCCACCGCGAACTAAACAATTTCATGAAGGTGACTGAGAGAACATTTATGGCGCAACGGAATTAAAAATATGATAATATGCATCTGAATTTGTTCTCAGCACTGGTGAAAAACAACATTAAATAAATAGGGATGGTATTCATAAACTAATACTTATAAGAAGGATAAAATTTCACTGACAATAAATTATTTATTCACTTCAAACAAGAGCAAATGGGGGCACCGATTTGTTAAACAATAAAAATGCATTTCATTGAACTACTAAATAAAATTAAAGTAATCTGAACTGAACATCGTCGGGGGAAGGATTTACGATCAACAAGCATTCAGCCACTCACACGCATGAAGCAAAGCGAAACTCACCCAACTCAGTGTGCTGCGGTATGCAACCCTTATAAATGCGTTGAATATCATAAGGAAGCTAAAGGAATACAGTTAGACGCGATTGGGAAGGTTTTACGCGGATGGACGAAGTCCAATCTTCAAAGTCAGAAAAATGTAATAAATTCAAAGTCGGAGAAAATCAACTAGGAAATACGGCATGCAGCCCCTAGAAATCCGTAGAATTTCATAAGAAAGCTAATAAAGGGGGTCGTACAAGGGTAGAAGAGAATTTACTGACGGAGTCCGAACACAAAGTACAAGTTGGAAACTAAACGACAATTTGAAAATAGACGGAGAGGAGATCGAGAGGTACTAATGGAAATCAGAAAAATACATGCATAATTTCTTGCTTGAAGGGCATAGGAATAGACACAGAGGTAGCTGAGGGTTTTGTTCTAAGAACACACCACGTGGAGTACATATCACTCGTGGAAGGAGAAAACGCAAAAGAATATTTCACATGCACTATACAGATTAAAAATATTCCCACACATTAGTTGCATCCCACAAAGCTAGAAAGAGTTCATACACCGCCAGCTAGTCTCACACAGGTTACCGATTCCCAGCTGTTATAAAACCGAATTAGTTGCATATTCACCACATTTACTTATGTAAAATCACCGAAATGAAATTGAATAAATTTCCGTACATGATCGGAGAAACTTATCCTGAAAAATGAACCTAAGATCTGAAGTCTAACAAACCAGACAACGAATCGCTACCGTCTGAAGAGAGGGAAAAAAATCCAGAACGTCTTACCAGGTCGAAGTACAGCCACATAATGTCCTATCGGCCCCTGAGACCCCCACCACCAGGCCCAAATATATGGGCTGATTACAGTCCTTGTGCTACAATAGATGTTCGGCATCATCATCAGTTTGAAATTCATGTATGGGGTGGAATTATAGGTGGGTGTCGTGTAGTACCACGTGTTCTCACAGCTTAACTAGCAGCTACTGCCTACTTGGATTTTAGGGGAAACAATTTTGAAGGTCTACTAAATGATGTGTCCCACGAAATAGGAAGAATCAAGTGATTTACACATGATGTAGGTCTAGCACATTCGAACCTCAGTGTTAGAGATAAGCGCAATGATACTTACCATGACAAATGGATAGCTGGAAGAGCACACGCCTCATTGCGTGCACATCACCACAACCTCAGTCATCTTAATCATTATATCTGGGGAACATTAAACAACTGCTTTGTGCATCACATCACACAGTCGCAGAAACCGTGCATCAACGTGTCACGAAACCATTCGAAACTACTAAGGAGTATTTGAAAAGATGCTACAGTCTATGTAATTCGACGGCAGCATACGTGTTTAGAAGCACGAGGAGGATATTTCCAGTATTTGATTATCAGTTTACGTGCTGATGAACCCTAATCACTTTAATTTTGAAGTTTCATAAAAGTGTCAGACGTATGCTTATGTTAATTTTTCTTGTTTTAGTGTACGGTATCTTTCTCTGAAATTTTGAAACCCCCTGTATGACCAACGTAGATACAATGAAGCCAAAGAACCAGATTACAATTATTTGCTCTTAATGTATTTGAATTTATCTACTAGATAAAAATAAAAAGATGTGCTCAAGTGGTGTGCAGTACGTTGCATGAACTAAAGAGGTTTTCCCAAACTAAACTTCCGCTGTACCTGAGGGGGAGAGTTTACAGTCAATATATGTAACAATTATCGATGTAGAGCAGTGAGACATGGAATTTAACTGTGAAGCAATTGCAATTCTGGCTTACAGTCAATGTAGAATGGAGAGAGAGGCATGTTTGTAATTGCTAGGAGAGAGAAGAAAGTAACGAAATGAATCAGGTAAGAGAAGAGATAATGAAGACAGTAATAA
Source organism: Locusta migratoria (assembly GCA_026315105.1). NCBI lineage: Eukaryota > Metazoa > Arthropoda > Insecta > Orthoptera > Acrididae > Locusta > Locusta migratoria. The sequence goes on along the minus strand of CM048755.1, from coordinate 71,852,335 downwards.
AAATGACCTGGAATTCGACAGGACATGCATTAGGGCGTATATTTGCTAGATAAACCACGAGACCTTCGATGATGACCTTCGAAAACATACGAAACCCACGTAGCTGTAGGTATCTGAAGATGTAATGGCTCACTGTAGAGGAGACCTTAAACGGTTAGTGGATGATATGTGCTGCTGCTGCTGACGATGATGATGACAGTAGGAATTTCTGAAAGCCATTTTCAGATATATAGAATTGTGTAAGTGCGCAGTTTGAAGAATCACTTTTATGGATTGTATATCTGAAAATACCGCTTCAATTTTAGTCACGGACGAGTACCAATTTTTACAGAATAAATGTTTTCGTTTGCTAGTTCCCTATAATTTATGTGTTTAATTGAAAATATTAAGTATTATAGTGGGTATCTAGCGCGGTTTGACAGTGAAATAGACTTTGCATGAATGTAAGCCATACAGATATTCCTCCACACTGCACAGTGAACCCCAAATAACACTCTAGACCTTTGTAGTGATTTTTCCCGGAGTCATGATTGTTATAACGAACTGTTACTGATGACTGTTGAAGTGATGGGTTAATAACAGCGAATGTCTTCCGCCGCAAAGTGGCGCTAGTATAGATACAGGAAGTACGCTGATGTAATTTAATTAGCAGCAGTGTCCCTAAGGTAGCGAAAATCTATCACGTTTCCTGGTAGATGTTTGGAGATGAGATAAACGCGCCATTCTGTTGTCCTAATCTGTAACAGTTGCGATAGAGCGAGTATAGTCACGTATGACGAATAGTCGCGTAATTGCGTGCATAATCACATACAATTGAAACCGCAGCCTGGTACAGAGGTAAAACGGATGCGCGGCATATCCATTAGGCAGCATCGCGGAATCAATGGCAGCATTAGTGCGGTCGCCGCACTCGCCGTTTAGTCCGCCGCTCTCGAAAATTTCACTGCCCGCGCGCTGCCACTTTACGCTAGCTTTCTTTCGCAACGAAATTCGTTTGCATACATGACACTTTTAATTTGAGCGTATCTCATGTTGTTTTTCACCAATGAAATAACTATCTCGAATTATTTTCCCGTCTATTTAACGCCATTATATGTGAAAAAAATTCTATAGTGATTTGTCACAGATATTTTGAAATTTGACAGTAGTGGAAAATGACGCATTGGGTTATTATCAAACTTTTGTTGAAAACCTTATCAGTTACACAAAAATCCACTGAAATCTAAACAAAATTTCTTAAAAATGTACAACTGCTACAGATGTTTATCTGTTGCGTCTCCACGTGGATTTAATTCTTCACTAGAATATTTACTTCATAACGCATCTTAACGATGTGTGGTGCAATGATACTATAAAGTTCTCTATTTCCTTTTTTCTTTTCCATTCGTGTATGGTATGAAGTTTATGTCTACACATATACTCCGCCAGTCAATGTGTGGTGCGTGCTGTATGTTAGGTTTCCTCGCACAGCTATTAGTCATTTCCATTCCAAAATAGAGCGTGGGAAAACAAAGTGTCTACATACCTCAGTACGAGATTTAATTTCTTCTCTCTTGTCTTTGTGGTCCTTAATGAAACGAAAAGGCGGGCGTGACATTGAACTGCAGTCAGCTTCAAATGCGGGCCCTCAAAATGTCTTCAGCAATGTTCCACAAAAAGAACGTCACATTCGGTGCATAGAGTCTCATTTGGGTTCCCGAAGCATCTCCTAAATAATCGCTCGTTGATCGAACTTATCGGCAACAAAAACAGGAGCCTGCCTCTGAATATCTTTTATATATTCCTTAGTTGCCTGAATCTTTTTTTAACTTTATGTTCTCAGAATGTTAGGACGCCTCTGTTGTAGCATCTGTTACTGTGGATCGGTTAACAAATGTTCAAATGTTTGTAAACCTATTGAACAAACTGCTATGGCCATCAGTCCCTAGACTTACATACTACTTAAACTAACTTACACTAAGGACAACACACACACCTAAACTCGAAGGAGGACTCTAAATTATGGCAGAAACCATAGCACGACTTGTAACACCACGCGGTCATTCCTCACAGCAGAACACCTTCGGAACGCTCCTTTTAGTAATTGAATATTTGATGAAACACATTTATTTACCTTGCTTCTAATTCTCTTAATCGCACCTGGTAACTATCCCACATTGACGACCAGTACACGACTAGGCCAATCGGTCGAATTCGTGTATTTACAGTAGTTTAGAGCCAGTAGTGTAATGACTAGTACTTAATATTTCCGACTATTAATGGTCAATGTGTTACATTCAGTTACATCGATGTTCAACCGAGAGTCACCGCACATATTTTTAATCCTGTGAACGTTGTCCCATGGTCAGTTTTTGTGGCAGTGCTGCAAATCAGCAACCTTGTTGGTTCCACCGAAAAACAATCAATTCATAGTTTCACTCACCTCGTGACGATTCTCTTCTTCAGCAGGCCATCCAGTGCTAACCTGACTAAAAACGAGAACCGTAATTCCACTGTAAAAAGCTGTGTAGAAAAACTAGTTGTAAAGTCTGGTTTTATTCAGTTGTCAGTTCTCCAGGATACAGTTCACTGCCAAGCTCGTGCTACTGACGCAATAGTTACACCCACACTCCACACTCACTGGTAAAGCCAATTTATGGCAATTAATTTACCCTGTCTACAAAAACGTTCTTAAAAGAAATGTTAATTTTAATATGCTCACAAAATGTCACGCATATCAGTCTACATAAATCTTCACACGTTCATGATTAGCGTAACACGCCACGCTGTTTCAATGTTGCATAATATCATAATTCTCATAAAAATTCGGAATTTCTCTACTGGTCTGTCCACACGATATTCTAAGGATGCCGATGCACTTCTTAATCCAATAAACGAGCATGTTCTGCAAAATAGTTCAAGCAAGTTCGAAGCACAATCATGGAGATGTTAACAATATCGTGCATAAACTCCGACTACTCTCTCGCACCCAAGACAGCCTAAAAGTTCCCAAATGAACGCGCGCAATGCTGTAATCTGATTGTCTAAAGATACTGGTAGCCAATCAGGTCACATAAAAGCCCGCGCAATCCCGCGCTTTCCATATACGCCTATCAGAAACTACGAACTTTCCAGAACTACATGCAGAACAAATATTTAGAAGATAGTAGCTGATAAAATATCCACGAGTTTAAGTTATTAACCATGTTAACCTGTACTGCCTGTTTCCCTTTTAGCATAAACTAACTGAATGTTCATATTCAATTTCTCCATTAATTTCTCACACACACATGTGGAAAATACCTTTCAAACGTGAGACTACTTGAACATTTATCAACTTCTATTCGTCAGCTCACTTTCACATCTATCAAAAATTAACATAGATGTATATAACCACAAAACTGTAATTAAATATTATTAACTTTCAAATATTGCAATAAATGTTCTTTCTATACATTCAGTCGTTCATTGCAATACTGCGTAGACACACGTCTGCAGAGTTCTGCCCTCTGTCTTCAAAACTAACACTTCTTAGTCAGGCTCCAAGACGGTAACATGTTGCGCTTCTGCATATCTGACATTGGCCGACACTCGGAGGCGAAAAAAAAAATCAGAGATATATAGAGACACAGGGCAGTGCATAGCCACTAAGCTACAGTGCAACTTTGTGTTATTTGGCTTTATAGGACGACGTCGTTATATATATATATATCCTCGAAAGCCAAAAAACACTTCCAATAGTATGCCTCAGATTAATTATACAGGATATAAATAAATTCCCTTTACTGACTTTGAGGACATGTTGCTGGAATCGATAAGGTTACGTTTAGGAGCCTATTTACAGAAACCTACTGATTGTCGGATACACGTAGAATACCAGAAGTCGTCTGGGTCCATTTAAATGTAGGGGTCACGATCACCTACGTCAACACAGATACGATACCTCTATGCCACGTTTCAGTACACAAGGTCACCAATCCTGCGGCATTCACAGTCAGCCCCAGTAGGTCTTTCTTGATGCCACAAGGGTCTTGAAAATGAAGGCTTCCATTTCATCCTGCTGGCAGTTGTCTATGTGGTTCAATTCGGGAGATCGTGCAGGCCACATAATTGGCCCTTCGCAAAATATCCATATCATCGGCCCAAACCATCTCAGTCCGTATGTGAGAAATTAGGTTGTGCGCCATCGCGGTCAGCCCCAGTAGGTCTTTCTTGATGCCACAAGGGTCTTGAAAATGAAGGCTTCCATTTCATCCTGCTGGCAGTTGTCTATGTGGTTCAATTCGGGAGATCGTGCAGGCCACATAATTGGCCCTTCGCAAAATATCCATATCATCGGCCCAAACCATCTCAGTCCGTATGTGAGAAATTAGGTTGTGCGCCATCGCGGTAGACACATGTTTTGACGCATAGGCAATTGCACAGCTTCTAAGAGCCCATGTGGTACACCGTCTAGGCATTGCAAATATGCAGCAATAGCGAGATGTTGGCCTAATGACGCGTTCATCCCGATGCCTGTAAAAATGCACAGACCTTATGATTTCTGAAACCAATCACATACGGAACTGTGGCGGAAATCGCGAGCACTTTTCCTGGTCTGTTTGACTTCACCCGTTTCCAACACCCAATGGTACACCTTAGCAAAGAGAGAATCCGTAGGCGTGGAAAATGTTCCTACAAAACTGAATAGCAGCCCTCCCACTGCCCCAACCCTCATCATAAAACATAATCTCGGGGTATTCCGCAAACTCGTAGTTTACAATATTCAATAACCACTTATTAAAATGAAGTGGACGTACAGATTAACTTAGGTACTGTAGTGAATAATTACATCGTTATAGTTGTAGAACAAGGACATGTCTGCCATATTTATTAATATTAAGAATAATTTTGAATTCCTCAGTGGTACAGGTAGCTAGTTTTCCATAGGAAATATTGAGCTGTGTGGAAGGATAGAAGGTCAATTAAGAACTTGGACTTCAATCAGGCACAAAAGTGAGATTAAATGATATAATGAGAAAAGAAAGGAAACAATAAATTAAAATGGTAAGAGGTGTAAGACACGGCAGCTGTTTATCACCGATCAATGAAAGCGCTTTCTTTTTCTTAAATTACAATATGACTTACTAGTTTCGACTAAGGTAATTATCAAAGAGTAGAAAATACGCAGAAAAACTGATATCAATAGAAATGCAACACTTGTATCCTTTTAAGGGGTACTATAGGATAGATAGTTAAATACTGTTTAAGCTTACAAAATAGTTAAAACATACACATATGAGGACTAACAGTAAAGTTGTCAGTGAAATGATGTTACATTAGCTGCCATCGAGAGTTAAATAAACAACGGCGATACAAGAAACTGCGTGCCTCTGTCGGGATTCGAACACGAATCTCCTGCTTGCTAGGCACATTACTGGAGTAATTTGCTGTTTATTTGGTGAATCACGCAGGGGGACGGATCTGGAAGTGAATCTGCACTGGAAAGGGACGTGTTTTAACCTACCTAGGTATCAAAACAATCACAGATATGGTCACGGTTCAAATACTTAGTGTCTTTAATACAAGTCCGATTGTATCATTCTGTATCTTTGTAGGTAGTTTGCACTTGCCTGCGGTGAAGTGTAGTTGAGTAGATAGCTACTATCCATTCGGACAAGTTTCTACTGACTTACGTTGATTACATTAAGTATTTCCCAATCTTGAAACTGTATTTTACTTTCTGTGTTACGATATTACTTAAATGTGAAAGCGTGTAAAGTTATGTATGTCTGTAGATAAAAATTTTCTCTTTTAGTTTTATAGCGTTATCGTGTAAGGCATAATGGAATAATCGAATTGTGGTAGGGACATTTCGGTGTTTGACATTACGTTCATGCATACTGTACCGTGCTATATGTTTATAATGTATAGTACCTGAAAACAATAAATTAGCAGAATATTACACAATTATTTCGTGGGTTTAATTAAAAAATAAACATTGCACAGTTTTATTTGATAATGAAACTGTGCAGTATTGCCATGTACTCCGGTCGGCAGATGAACTTGTGGTGTCGCACAAGTACAAAGTGCGCGCCACCTACTTTCGCCGCGCGCCGCCATGCACGCACGGCGCGGCGGTCTTACGACGACAGCCACGAGCGCCCTCTGCGACAACACCGCTAGTAGCCACCACTGAACGACATCGGTCACTTCGGACGGAGATAGCAACCAGTTAGGACCTTCGTAATCAGATAGGCACCATTGAAGACTTTGCTATCGTACAGGCACTAGGCAGGCCTCTAACAACTATGTATCAACATTCTGCAGTACTATGTAAAAGTTAAGTATTGTTACATTCTGTGCAATATATATCTCTTTCTAATTTACTCTAGTGTTTATAGTTTCTGGCTGCTCCCCTCCGTACCTGCACCAGCGTGCTGTCTATATTCCTGTGTCGGTCTCATTCCACTCGGCCACCGACACCGACGACGAGGCTGGGACACAAAAGCGGCGACGAAGTTGGGATACAAAAGTGGCGACGAGGAGTGATAGAACCGTGGACCAGCACGCTACAGCAGCCAGACAGCAGCAGTCGGAGCACGCAAAAATTGCTCCCGCCCACCCACCCTTATTATAACAATTTTGGGGAAAGATATTTTGTTACGTGATTTGTGGACTTTTTTGTTGCAGAGCGTCCTCTTTCATATTGCATTTGTGTTTTGTTATAAGTTACTTGTATACGCGGCGCCTAATCGGTCAGCATGGCCACTACCCCGAACCCAAACTTAATGGAAATTATTCAGTTACAGACGGCGCAAATCACTCAACTACTGCAGGCCGTGTCGCAGTTGACGACACAGGCTGCTCACCAACAACAACAGCCGCCGCTTCAGCAGCCCACACCTGCCGTCGCAACGCTTCCTACATTTCGCCAGTACAACGAACGTGAGGAAGAATGGAGCGACTACTTCGCACAGTTTCAAGAACTCGTCGCGGCTCATCAAATTACAGGTCAGAAAGTGAAGCATCTGCTATTATCTGTGGTGGGCACAAACACCTTCGTGTTACTGAAAAAACTTTTCCCGCACGCATCTCCTCGTGATGTAGACTTTGAACAAATAGTAGAGGCACTAAATGCTCATTATGAGAGAAAAGTTCTCGTAGCTGCGGCTCGGTACCGATTTTTCAGACTTAAAAAATTACCGCAGCAGTCACACCAAGAGTGGATTACGGAATTGAAGGGCTTAACCCGCCAATGTAAATTTACTTGCTCTTGTGGACTTTCGTATAGTGACGTGATGTTGAGGGATGCGATTACGCAGAATATTCAGGACCCCAGAATTAGAGCAGCAATTCTGAAACAGTCTGACCCCTCATTAGACAGTGTACTGCAGCTTATAGAAGCGCATGATACTTTTGACTTAGCAGATGTAGAAATGCAAAGCCACAGTGTAAATTCAGTGCGCCGCAACGGACGCTTTCCTAGCCGTAGTTCTCAGTATAGCACTAGTGCTTTCTTATTTTTCTACCGGCCGTGCTGAACAGACAGTGAACAGTAGCCAGAGTAAAAGTGCGACGCAAAGGTCGCCCCGTAGTGTTCGACACAGTAATTTGCATAACGGGCGCCAACGCTCATTTCAGAAAAATGTTCGTAAGTCTTGCCCCCAGTGTGTCTCTCGCCACAAGCGTGCTCATTGCCCTAGTCGCAACGCAACCTGTTATCAATGTGGCAAATCGGGACATGTGCAGTCTGTGTGTATGCAAATTAAAAACTCAAAGAACAGTAACGTTAGAAACGGTGCTTCGCAAAGTGCGAGAGCAGTGCATACAATGTTATAGACGCTGTGGAATTGAACGGTGCTTTCCTTGGATCTCAATTGCAAGAAAGTAGTTCTGCGCCTATGGCAAAACTATATAGTGCACCACGTAGCAAGCGCCGACGAGCGCGTAAAACAGTGCAACGGAAAAGGGTTCGGGACAAGCAAAATGACTATGAACAGTGCATTCCTGTAGTGAAAATAGTGCCTTCTGCAACTGCTCCTTGTAATAGTGCCCAGTACTGTGTAGCTAGTGACAGTAGACATCAAGTAGCTACTCAAAAGTGTAGTGCAGTAGTTAGTGACTCTGTAGTAGCCTCGCATTGCGCGGACGCCAATCCGGCGGTAGTGCCATCTAGTGCCAGTGTTGTTAATCCGCTGCGTGCCGAGTCTGCGCTGCTTACTTAACTACGCGGCCCGCGCAAGCACAGTAAACAAACCGTAGCAGACGTTGCCCACATTCGCGCAGCAGTCGAGCGCCGCAAGCAAAAACTGTTTGTGACTCTCTTCATAGAAAATAAGACGGTGCAATTTCAGCTTGATACTGGTTCCGCTGTTACATTAATTAATAAAGACACTTATGAACTTCTGGGTTCGCCAAAATTGTCGCCGTCACAGCAAGTGCTAACAGGGTACACAGGTCAAAATATTCCCGTGCTAGGAACGTGTAGCCTGCCTGCCTCTTTTCAAGGTGTTACAAAAACAGTTGCTTTTGTAGTTCTTCAGGCCAAATCGACACAGAACATTTTTGGACTAGATGCTTTTGACTTGTTTGGTTTATCAATTCAAAGAGATGTGCTTCAAATTTCGTCAATAGTGCCTCAGGATAAAATCAATGCATTGTGTGACAAATATAGTGACCTGTTTTCGCCGGAACTAGGTTGTGCAAAAGACTTCGTGGCACATGTAACTTTAAAAGAATCTGCAGTTCCAAAATTTCGTAAAGCTAGACCAGTGCCTATCCCATTGCGTGATTCAGTTGCCGAAGAACTTAAACGTTGGCAAGATAGTGGGGTGATTTCTCCTGTTTCTGCGAGTCAGTGGGCCTCTCCTATAGTAATTATACCCAAGCCGTCAGGAAAACTTCGTCTCTGTGCGGACTTCAAATCAACAGTGAACAGTCAAACAATTGTAGACACTTACCCTCTGCCCAGACCTGAGGAACTGATGGACAAATTAGGACAGTCTCGCTTCTTTTCCAAGATTGATTTAGCAGAGGCATACTTACAGATTCCACTTGATGACGAGTCAAAAAAGTTTTTCGTCATTAATACTCACATGGGCCTTTTTCAATTTCAACGCCTACCCTTTGGCAGTTCTTCCGCTCCCGCTATTTTTCAGCGTTTTTTGGAACAGCTGACAGTTTCTGTACCGTGTTGTTCGAACTATTTAGATGATATTGTGGTATCCGGACGTACAGTTGAAGAACATTTAGCAAACCTGGAGTGCCTTTTCAAAGTATTGACTGCAGCAGGTCTACGTTGTAATAAAGCAAAGTGTTCGTTTTTTCAAACGGAAATAGAGTACCTGGGCCATGTGATTAATGCCCAAGGAATTCATCCCTTACAGTCACATCTTCGAGCAATCAAAGACTTGCCTCCTCCTAAGAATGTGCATGAATTGCAAGCAGTGATGGGAAAGCTTAACTATTATTTCAGGTTTATTCCCAATGCCTCTCAGATTGCAGCTCCACTGCATCACTTACGTAGGAAGAATGTTCCTTTTGTATGGTCTAAAGATTGTCAGGTTGCCTTTGACAAACTAAAGTCTGCACTACTCAGTGATGCATGTTTGATTCCCTTTGACCCACAGAAGCCTGTAGTGTTAGCAGTTGACGCCTCGTCGTACGGTCTGGGTGCCGTTCTGTCGCATCGTATTGGATGTCACGATCGTCCTATTGCCTTTGCATCCAAGCTACTGACGCCGACGCAACAGAATTACAGTCAGATAGAAAAGGAGGCCTTAGCAATCATTTACGGCGTCACAAAGTTTCATCATTATCTCTATGGCAGAAAATTCTATTTGTTGACAGACCACAAGCCTCTCACGTCGTTGTTCTCACCCACAAAGCCGATTCCGCCACGTACGGCACAAAAGCTTCAGAGATGGTCCTTGATATTGTCTAATTATCAGTATGAGATTTTGTACCGACCTACCACTAAACATGCTAACGCGGACACACTTTCCCGACTTTCGGTTGGCCAGGATGTGTCGTTTGATTCTTCAGAAATGGCATGTTGTCAGATAGACTCCAGAGATGCTTCCGCTGTCGCAGATTTCCCTTTGAACTCTCGTCGGGTTGCACAGGAAACAGCTGCGGATGCAGACCTAAGTGTGGTAGCACGTTTTGTTCGCTCAGGGTGGCCTGCCAGAGCCAAAGACATTGAGCGGCCTCTGGTTCGACGTTATTTTGCACAACGTCATGCACTATCTTTAAGTCAGGGTGTACTGTTGTTGCATACCGACAACGACCAAGCAAGAGTGATTGTTCCTCGTTCCCTGCAACGAGAAGTGTTACGCCTCCTGCATCAAGGACATTGGGGCATTGTTAGGACAAAGCAACTGGCCAGACGTCATTGTACCTGGGTTGGTATGGACGCTCAAATAGAGAGCATGACATCACAGTGTACAGTTTGTGCGGGGCATCGGGCGGCTCCTCCACAGCGTTTCTCAGACTGGCCACGCCCCAAGGGACCATGGCAACGTTTACATATTGACTTTGCCGGACCTTTCTGGAATACGCGCTGGTTAATTGTTGTAGACGCTTTCAGCAAGTTTCCTTTTGTGATTGTTATGAACTCGACAGCTTCTAGTACAATCAGTGCCTTAACATCAGTGTTTTGCATCGAAGGCTTGCCTGAAACTATCGTCAGTGACAATGGACCTCAGTTTGTTAGTACGGAATTTCAACAGTTTTGTCGCGTGAATGGCATTCAGCATATCACCACCGCAGCTTTTCACCCTCAGTCCAATGGTGAAGCAGAACGTTTCGTTCGAACATTCAAGTCTCACATGGAGAAGATGAAAGGTCAGCACTCCAGGCAGAAAGCTCTTCAAATTTTCCTGTCTACGTATCGGTGCATGCCACGTGACGGCCCGTCTCCTGCCGAGCTGCTACACGGCCGCCGTCACCGCACTCTCCTTCACCTGCTGCAGCCTCCCACGCACCGAGTCGGTTCGTATGGCGCCACGCGTTTTAAGGTTTCTACGCCGGTGCTATACAGGGTGTTTGCTGGCAACAAGAAGAAATGGTTACCGGGCACCATTCAGCGCGTGCTCGGTCGCAATATGTATGTTGTACGTTCTTCCACAGGGTCAGAGCTGCGGCGCCACGCAAACCAATTGCGTCTGCATAGGCCGCGCGATCCTGTCTCCGGTTTCTTGATTCCAGACCCAGTTCACCGCCAGGGAGCACAACCACATCGTTCGTCCCCGGACTACGAGATCGTCCCGATGGAGATCGACGCGACGCCGCCGCTGTCGCCGCCGCAGATGACAGCGTCGCCGAGAGGGACTCCGGGACCGTGCGTGCCGCCGCCGCCTGGGCCACGCACCTCAGAAGAAGATGACCGGCTCCCTCTGGGCGGGGGGGTGCGCCCTTCCCCAGGTTTCGGTGGGTTCCCTGGAGGATCGCAAGGCGGATGCCGGGGCGCGGACGGCGTCTCGATCCCAGCCTCAGCTACGACGCCCGTCCCACCAGTAACGCCCCCGCCCAGGCCCTCCTCCCAGTGCCGTCGCCGTGGCCCTCAGCCCTACGCCACGACGGCGCGGCGGTTTGGGGGGGAGGGGTGTGGTGTCGCACAAGTACAAAGTGCGAGCCACCTACTTTCGCCGCGCGCCGCCATGCACACACGGCGCGGCGTTCTCAGGACAGCCACGAGCGCCCTCTGCTGCAACCCCGCTTGTGGCCACCACGGAAAGACATCGGTCACTTGGGACTGAGATAGCAACCAGTTAGGACCTTCGTAATCAGATAGGCACCATTGAAGACTTTGCTATCGTACAGGCACTAGGCAGGCCTCTAACAACTATGTATCAACATTCTGCAGTACTATGTAAAAGTTAAGTATTGTTACAATCTGTGCAATATATATCTCTTTCTAATTTACTCTAGTGTTTATAGTTTCTGGCTGCTCCCCTCCGTACCTGCACCAGCGTGCTGTCTATATTCCTGTGTCGGTCTCATTCCACTCGGCCACCGACACCGACGACGAGGCTGGGACACAAAAGCGGCGACGAAGTTGGGATACAAAAGAACTGACCTGCGTAAACGCCTCTCTGGCATTTCTTGCTTTGGTGGCAATCTTAGTTTTGACATTTCGATGACATTCTTACTCGTTCCCGCGTTTCACCAGATGTCGGCAGGCAGAGCAATCAACTCTTTTGTGTTTTTATGTCAAGTTTTCACTTCAAGCACACATTTTATTTTAAAGTAAGAGTCTGTGTATTCAGAGCTAGTTATTAATCTGACATTTTGGGATGTTATATGGAGCAATGGGAAATATTTCAGTAATTTCTTTTAAGACCATACATCTATTATTACTTCAGAAAGAATCGAAAATATTAAGTACAGTACGTGACGATCACGTTAGGTTATTGATTGTACAACAGATTGATAATATTCATATGGAGCTGTATAGGAAGAACTGTACGCTAGATCATCCCACTTATACTGCATCAGCCGTTAATTAGAAAATACGCAACACATTTTACATTGAATGGTTATCAATAGTCTGTATCGTGAGACATGAATAAATTAGATTACTATTTTCGCTTAGAAGCATTTTCTACACTGTTTGATTTCATATAGTAAATAAGTGACTATTATTCCATATTAAATTGAATCAAACTAGGATAGTTATCAATACCGTGGCAGATTTCGATCTATTATCAGTGTAATGCTGTTAAAAGTGTGCCTACCATTATTATCTCTTTCAGGCAAAAACAGTCTTGAAATCTGTACTTTTGTTTCCTTAGGCAACATTTCTCCAAGTTGAAAGAATTTACGTTTGCAACGAATAAATGTTGTAGGCGTGGGTGTTGTACTTTGAGGATTGTGCACCTAGGAACTCATGACGTTTCCTAGTTGGTGTTTCATTACAGTGACTGAATTAAGAATGAAATGAACAAATGCACACTGAAGTAGTTTCGACAATTTTTTAATATTTTTGTGAGACATAAGGTTTTTGTTAGTGCATCATTTACTAATATTTCTCATTTCAAACATCATGTGCTGTATAAGACATCGAAGCCATCTATAAAATGCTATTAAATGTTTCGTTTCAGAATGTTATATTAAGTAAAATTATGTATTCTTAAAACAGTTTATCTAATTTGTGGACGATTAAGCTAATTCTCGTCGGGCGTAAACTAAATTGTACCCTGAAACGTAAGAATCCCTTCCGTTTATTCAAAGGCAATTAATTTCTTTTGTATCTCGGAATAACTACCGGATCTGAAAACAGAAATTCACATTTTTTTCAATATATTTTATCTCACAATATAACTAGGATCTGATTCCTTTGATAACAGGTTACCATGCTTAATACATACAATGTAGGAAACGTTTGGTATAGTTTTCAGTAGCATCGGTATGCATTCATTCAGATCCATTATAGCTGTAAAGGAAATGTCATAACATCCTTCCCGCAAAACAGTGGCATGTTCAGGTGAAGATCATGAACGTGGATAGCAAACACTCGCCTTCCACACAAAGTACACCACGAAGACTGGTTGCCAATATACATGCGAAACATCATTCTTGTGCTCCAAAACTCAGTCCTGGATACTGCGAGCCGTGTGGACGGGGGCTTTGTCGCTTTGGAACACATTACAAGTGGAGAACGAGTACTGCTTGATGGTATGAAATTAAATAGCCAAGATGTTCACTTGATCGTTGGCTACACTGCAACCTTGTACGGCAACCATGGTGTCCCTGGAATACCACGATATGGCTGTCCATATCGTCACCAAACCCCCGCCATTTATCACCGATGCACGTAATCCGAATCAGACGTTGGAAACAGTATACAACAGATTTTCCACACAAATGACTTTCTTCCATTGCTCCACAACACCAACACCAACGAACACCACGCCAGAAGACGCAACAGAAACTGGCACCTACAAGAAGTCAGATACACTTATTTATGATACTTTTTTTTTTTTTTACTTTTCACTTTTAAGTAGACTAGAGAAAAAAGATATATAGCAGACAGCGCAGCGAATGCTGATTAGATTCCCCTCAGCGGCTCAGCATTAATTTGCTGAGTACGGGCTTGGCGAACCCGGGGTCCTGAGCCGTGGACTGTGTCGCGCCAACAGTCCGCTACACCGTAAGCTCTGTGCGTGCCTCAACGACCATCGTTCGGCGCGACGGTGGAAGGTTGTACGTTTCAGGGCCCGGGGATCTTGGCTTAATCGCCCGGGTCGCGAGGACAGTACAAACCTCTATAAAAAAAAACCTCAATCTCAAGGTGTGCTACGTGCCGAGGAGATGCATGGCTGTTGAGGTTGAACAACCGCTAGCCAGCAACCTCTGAGGAACCTGCGTCACCTCAGTTGTATAAGGCTTACCCAGGCAAGCGGAGATCTGCCTGGGTGGACCTTTAGTTCCCTAGCTGCTCGTGGGACAGACATGAAACGAGCAATAAATAGCGTGGGCGGTCGCAAAAACGCCGTCTCTAAGAGAGGAAGAGTTGCTTATAATGCAGCGACGTATGATCCCCGAACGTTCCCTTCCCTGGCCACCCCTTGGGAGGAACGGCGGGCCAAAGATAGGGATGAGTCTTACTCTCCAAAGTATCTCGTTTGCAGCAGAACGGATGGGGAAACCTTCATGTCAACAAAACCACTTTTCTTCGTTGAACACCTTGAAGATAAGTTTGGTGAAGTCTCGGGTATGTCAAAAATGAGGAGCGGTTCGGTACTGATCGAAACAGCGTCATCCGCCCAATCGAAAGCATTACTTGCTTGCGATAAGTTGGGTGACGTTCCGGTCAGTATAACACCCCACAAATCACTCAACATGATCCAGGGACTTATCTACCACAGAGACCTTCTTTTACAGTCGGATGACGAGCTACGCGCCAACCTAGAGCGACGGGGTGTCCACTTCGTCCGGCGCGTGCATAGGGGTTCGAAGGATAATAGGGTAGCCACCGGTGCTTTCATCTTGGCCTTTGACGGCGATACATTGCCCGAAAAGGTCAAGGTTATGGTCTACCGGTGTGATGTAAAGCCTTATATTCCTCCCCCTATGCGCTGCTTTAAATGCTGGAAGTTCGGACAATTGTCCTCCAGATGTAACTCCAGCCCCACGTGTAGGGAATGCGGGCGTCCATCACACCCGGACGCTCCGTGTACTCGTCCACCTATCTGTGTAAACTGTGGGCAGCAACATCCACCCTGTTCTCCAGACTGTACTGTGCTCCGCAAAGAGCGGAAGATAATGGAAATAAAGACCCTGGATCGACTGACACATACCGAGGCGCGTAAAAAATATGAACGGCTTTACCCGGTTTCTATGACAACGTCTTTCGCTGCTGCTGCATCATTACCACCTCTTCGATTATCTAACTTGCAACAACCATCTGTGGGCCCAAAGGGCCATCAAAGCTCATCTGCCCCCGTCAAGGTCGGGGGCACTCCTCTCACTGCCCCCCCACTACCATCTGAGGGGGCCACTCCACCACTAACATCGGGGACACCAGTCCCCACCTCCCAGCCGGAGAAGGAGCAGCCTCCTCCGGCTCCCCTCTCTCGGAAGGGGTCCCTTGGGGCGCTCCCTTCCGAGGCTTCTCTTAGTGATCCAGCGGATCCCAGCCACAGGCGGATGGATCCCAAACCTATTGGTAGAAGGTCTTCCCGCTCTTCCTCTACCACTGACGCCACTATAGAGAAGCCCTCCCGGCCCTGCAAACCTAAGGGCCAGCGAGAGGGACGGAAAAAGAAGACCAAAGAGTCTTCGGTGGCTCTACAGCCACCTGCCACCTCATCTTCTACATCGGACGATGAGGTACAGATCCTTGCGTCACGTGAGGATCTTGCACTTACTGCCTCTCCAGAACGCATGATCCTGGATTCTGAATGCTCCAAATCGGCGGCAGCAGATGAACCCATGCAATAGTTTCATTTATACTTTGCATCATGGCATTTAAAGTCATGCACCATCGAATTCTCCAGTGGAATTGCGGCGGTTTTTTCCACCACCTGGCTGAGCTGCAACAGCTAATGTGCCAAGTCCCTTTGCTCTGCATAGCGTTACAGGAAACGTGGTTTCCTGCCCAGAAGACCCCTGCCCTACGTGGCTACCGGGGCTTTTTTAAAAATCGTCCTTTCTGTGACAGGGTCTCTGGAGGTGTGTGCCTCTATGTCCTTGCCACTGTCCCCAGTACAGCTGTGCCCCTCACCACGAATCTCGAGGCAGTGGCTGTTAGGATCAGAGCAAGGCAGGAACTAACGATCTGTTCCCTCTACCTCCCGCCAGATGAGATTGTTTGTCTTGCTGACCTTGGTGCCTTGATCTCTCAACTTCCCCCACCGTTTCTCCTTTTGGGGGATTTTAATGCCCACCACCCGATGTGGGGTGGGACGCAGACTTCGGCGCGTGGTAGGGACGTGGAGATGCTCCTGACACAGCAGAACCTTCGTCTTCTGAACACGGGTGCTCCGACGCACTTCGGCGTAGCTCACGGCACATACTCGGCCATCGACCTGTCCATTTGTAGCCCGGGTCTTCTCCCTCGTCTGAATTGGACTGTGCATGATGATCTCTGTGGCAGCGACCATTTTCCCATCTTTCTGTCGCTCCCAGAGACTCAAGCCGCAAACCGGCTGCCTCATTGGTCGCTTCATAGGGCTGACTGGCCGGCATATGCTTCAGCTGCGGTGGTTACGACTCCACTTTCGGCTGACATTGAAGTGGCTGTCCAGCAAGTCACAAAGGCCATAGTTTCCGCCGCCAAGAAAACTGTTCCAACCGCATCCGCGTCACTTAGACGTAAGTCGGTCCCTTGGTGGACACAGGAGATCGCTGAGGCCATTCGGGAACGTCGGCGTGCGCTCCAGCGACACCGGCGACACCCTTCTCTGGAGAACCTCATCGCCTTTAAACGTCTCCGTGCACGGGCTCGGCGACTGATTCTGCAGAGTAAGGATTCCTGGGAGAGGTTTGTAGCGTCCATCGGTTCTCGCGCCTCCCCTTCTCGGGTCTGGACCCAAGTACGGCGCCTCTTCGGATATCGCCCACCGCCTGGAATCCCATCGCTCACCATTCAGGGTGCTCTCTGCACTGACCCACAAGCCATAGCTGAGTGCATGGCAGATCACTATGCCCGTTGCTCTGCAACTGAAACATACAGTGCAGACTTCCGCACCTTCAAAGAGAGGGTCGAGCGGCAGCAGCTGTCATTCTGCACACGCCGCCAGGAACTTTACAACGCCCCGTTTAGCGAGTGGGAGCTTCAAACCACTCTGGCTGCGTGCCCCGATACATCTCCGGGACCAGATCGGATACACAGTCAGTTCCTCCGTCACCTTTCGGCTGAGTTTCACCATCACCTTCTCTCCCTGTTCAACCGTATCTGGGCAGATGGGGTTTTCCCATCGCAGTGGCGGGAAAGCACTGTGATCCCGGTGTTGAAACCTGGAGCAGATCCATTGGTGGCTGACAGTTATCGCCCAATCAGCCTTAACAATGTGCTCTGCAAGCTACTCGAGCGAATGGTGAGTCGGCGGCTGATGTGGCTCCTTGAAGACCGCGAACTTCTTGCTCCACAACAAGGGGGATTCCGTCAAGGCCGTTCCGCCATTGACAACCTTGTCTCTCTGGAATCGGCTATTCGCACTGCCTTCACCAGGCGCGAACATCTCGTTGCGGTCTTTTTTGATCTCCGTAAGGCTTACGATACAACCTGGCGCCACCATATTCTGGCTACACTGCATGGTTGGGGTCTGAGGGGCTCCCTTCCAATTTTTATACGGAACTTTTTATCGACCCGCTATTTTCAAGTTCGTGTAGGCACCTGTCTCAGCTCTCCTCATATCCAGGAGAATGGTGTCCCACAGGGATCTGTTCTCAGTGTTCCCCCCTTCCTGATTGCAATCAATGGTCTAGCAGCAGCGGTTGGGTCATCAGTTTCCTCCTCCCTATTTGCGGATGATTTTTGCCTTTATTTCAGCTCTGCCACAATTGGTGTCGCTGAACGGCGGCTGAAGGGAGCCATTAGAAAGGCAGAGTCATGGGCCTCGGCCCACGGTTTCCACTTCTCGGGTTCTAAGACCCGAGTAATGCACTTCTGTCGTCGTCGGGCACTTCACCTTGATCCAGAGCTGTACCTAGGTAATGAACGTCTTCGTGTTGAAGAAACGCACCGCTTCCTCGGTATGGTTTTTGATGCCCGGCTGACTTGGCAGCCGCACCTCCATCAGCTGCGACAGAAATGCTTTAAACATCTGAATATCCTCTGCTGAATATCCAAGCCACACGGCTTGGGGAGCATCACGCCCAACTCTTCCCCAGCTATACAAGGCCCTCATACAATCGCGCCTGGACTACGGGAGTATTGTTTATGACTCTGCAGCGCCATCAGCACTGCAGGTATTGGACCCGGTCCTTCATAGTGGTGTCCGTTTGGCGACAGGGGCCTTTCGCACGAGCCCGGTGACAAGTCTGCTAGCCGAAGTAGGGGTTCCACCCCTGCGTTTCCGCCGGCAGCGCTTACTAGCTTCTTATGCTGCCCATGTACACACCTTACCCCACCACCCTAATTACAGGCTTCTCTTTCCGGATGTTGTCCTCCCTTTCCCACGACGGCGGCCAAGGTCGGGTCTCCAGATTGCGGTCCGTGTTCGATCCCTTCTCTCCTCACTTGAATCCCTTCCTATTCCTCCCGCTTTTCACTACTCTTCCCGTGCTCCTCCGTGGTCTGTACCACGTCCGCAGCTTCGGTTAGACTTGTCTCGTGAGTGTAAAACCTCTGTTGCACCGTTGACTCTTCGCCGCCAATTTCAGGCGATGCTGAGTTCTTTCCACAGCGCCGAAGTTGTATACACAGACGGGTCTCTCGTGGATGGCCGTTGTGGGTATGCCTACACCCACAATGAGGACATTGAACAACACGCCTTACCCTGTGGGAGTAGTATATTCACTGCGGAGCTGATCGCTATCTGTCGAGCACTTGAGCACCTTATAGCCTGTCCCGGGGAGTCGTATGTTATCTGCAGCGACTCCCTGGGCGGCTTGCAAACTCTTGACCAGTGCTTTCCAAAACACCCCCTGGTGCGGTCCATCCAGGACTCTATTAACCTTCTCGTCCAGTCTGGCCGCTCTGTGGCCTTCGTTTGGACCCCTGGGCACGTTGGAATTCCGGGGAACGAACGCGTAGATCGACTGGCTAAGCAGGCAATTACTTCCAGCCTCTTAGAAATTGGCATTCAAGAGAGGGACCTCCGATTGGAGTTCCACCGGAAGGTACTTGGGCTTTGGAACACTGAGTGGGTTGACTCACCTGCCCCAAATAAGCTCCTTGCAGTGAAGCGTTCTACAGCTCCGTGGAAGTCCTCCCTGAGGGCCTCACGGAAGGAGTCAGTCGTCCTTTGTCGTCTGCGTATTGGTCACACGTGGATGACACATGGCCATCTACTTCGACGGGAGGATCCTCCACAGTGTCGCTGTGGCACTTTATTGACAGTGGTCCACATCCTGGTGGACTGTCCCCTTTTAGCTGACTTACGACAGTCCTTTGACCTGCCAGCTGCGCTTCCTTTTATTCTGGGTGACGACGCTGCTACAGCAGATCGTGTTTTACGTTTTATCCGTGCAGCTGGGTTTTACCATTTGATATAACGGTGGGTTCCTTAGCCTGAACTCTCAGGCACTCATCTCTCACAACCTTTTACCCTTCTTATTTTGTGTTGTCTACTCTGCTTTTATTCGTATGTTTTAGAATGTGCAGAGTGGCTGGCTCATCCTTTATCATCCTCGTGATCAGCCAGCCACAACATTCTGCTGTAACTTTTTAGTCCAATTATTTTTCTTTACTCTTTGAGTTTTCTTCCTTGCGTGTCATGACCTCAATGCTCCTTGTCATTGTGTACCCATTGTGCTTTCTCTTTTTTGTGTTTCAATGATCGTTTTTTCTTCTTGCAATACGCCGCATTGACTTTGCTTGCAACAGGGGACTGATGACCGTGCAGTTTAGTCCCCTCTAAACAACAACAGCTGATTAGATTGCATAATCCAATGGGATATTCTGTCTGTTTTCCAACAATGGAGCAGACAGAATCATCCTAAGAAAATATTCCTACATCAGAAGGGCTAGACCGTAGGCTACAGGTATACCTGCGCAGATCAGAAGCATTCGACTTGGACAAAATTATGTAAGAGCCCATATCACACTCAAACAGGATGGAAATGTTTTGTACACGTAAAATACCTATAACACACACATAATGAATATATTACAACAGAAAAAAGCAGTACTACTTTTAGCGCGGAAATCCCTAAAATAGCCAAGACTTGCAAGCATACATACCTGCCTACAAGAACCTTATAATAGAAATGGCAAACTAATTTATCTGCCACCATATACTACGTTAATAACAGACAGCAATGACGTTAAGGCTGCTATAGTCATCTAAAATATAACGTCTTGTGAAATGAAGATTGCACAGTTAGGCAATGAACAGTTACAACTGAGATAACAAATGGGAACAACAGGTGGGTGATTGCATCCATGTACTCCTTAATACAGCCACCACATACAAACTTATGCGGACGTCATCAGAGACCTAGCAATGTATGCCAGAGGCAAAAACTAGTGAGAAGTGTTGAAATCACCACAAGATACACCCTCTGGAACTTAAATAGAACGGACGAAAGAGGACGCATAATCACCGACATAATACAAGAGGTACATTTACGTGTAATGAGCACGGAAGGACCTACACCAACGTATACAGGGCGTCATGGTACGAGTAGCAATATCGATTTTACGCTTGCTAATATTGCAGCAGTGGCATAGGTAACCAACTGGACTGTACAGGACAATAAAACAAGTAGCGACCACAACTTTATAACATACGCCCTTACACACGCTCACTGCGAAATTTCCAAAACACACACCAGACATTTACTGTTTCAAAAAGCAGATTGGAACAAACTAGCAGAAACTACTCATTAATCTCGTCTAGAAAACATCAACGGAGAGATCGATTACAGTACACACAAATTAATACAGATATTACATTCATAGATCACATCATTAGAGATGGCAACAAATTCAAAACATTCAACAATACCATGGGCTGACGAGCATACAAGATAAAATAAGATGCCAGACGCAAACGAAAATTATACCTAAGGGCGATACTAGACAGAGACAGACGTCTAAGACTTGAGGAACAGAGGCATAGACAAGACGTAAATAGACGCACCCTATACAAAACAAGTAAACAACACAGGGATCATTTTGTAACAACAAAAACTCAGCAAAATATATGGGGGAACCATACAAAATGTCCACTAGTTCGGGGAATGCTGAGGAAGGAGGATGGCACGATGAAGACGGGTGGAACAATACAACCAAGTTTCTACTGCATAAATAGCTCCCCGACGGTGCCATTGATACTGTAACAATTTAATGTAATTTAAGTATATTACAGTTTATACTACAGATACTCAGCTTTTTAATATTTCGATGTATGGGGGTTCTGCTCGCTGCAACATTATTCTCCTGGGGCGTCGTGGTAGAAATAAACACTCGATATATACAATTTTTCACTTCTTCTTTAATTTGACGCAAACTTCTCCACCAAAACAATACAAATTCAATACATCAGTACTTCCATTCTCAAAACACAGTGACATGAATTCCAGAGAACTAGACAAACGACTCAAACTCCGACTCCCCCACGCAAGGCGGTGAGGCAAATATATAACATCGGCAATAATGACGTTACATTAAGCATTGTTCATAACAATAGAATATATAACAAATATAACAGAAAAACATTTCATGTATACAAAAATAAACACAATATAAAATGAAAACTACGCAAACAATAATTTTAGGTGAAGCAAATATTTTTAAGTCGTAATTTCCGATCTTTCTGTTGACAACAAAGTGCAATTTTAAATGTCAATTAATTAGTTAACGAGTACATTATACAGGTTCCTAACATATATTGAGCTATCAATTATCTTGGAATTTCTCAAAATAGGTTCAAAATCTCAAGTGAGTCAATATATACAAAGAAATACAATATTCAAATCTCGAGTACATCAATAATTACACAATTAGCTGGTCTACACAACTTATTTATTAGCCTAACATATATACAATGCTATTTATTTTCATTTCTTTTTGTTTTTTACAAAAGATTTTACAATTCGTCTGTTTAAGTCTTGAAATAACATACAATGATGCAACTATTGTTTATAGAACTGTCTGGAAAGAAAATATGTGAATCTCTTAATTAATGAAATCTATCACTTGTTTTAATCACAGTATCACTGAGACACTGTCCTACACTGATTCCTAGGCTGGCTATTACGTTTTTAACTTCACACGCAACATATATCACAACTGAACCACACGATTCCGGGTCCGACGCAGATGTAAATGTACGGTAACATTGAGATGAGGGGTCAGCAGTATCGTTACAATACAGACACAACATATCACGCAACAATAAGAGAAAACTTACAAACATGGTACAGCATTTCTACTGTCAGCTGTCCTCTTGCAGAAGAAGAGGTTACGCTAGTAATCTCAGTTCTCAAAAACAAAAAAGCACATTGAAACAACTAGCATCGCAGATCATCCCATTCCTTACCACGTTACTGAACGATGCTTTACGACTGGGCAGGGTACCTTCAGACACATAAATCTACAGACCTAAACGTCTCGTAAACACCTTACGAAAGACACAGGAGAAAGTAATGTGTAACCGCTTACAAGCCCATACACCTATCAGAGGCATGAGTCACCAACAGTTTGGCTTTAGTACCGGGAAATCCACAGATGAAACCGTCAACCGTGCCCTACACATAGTTAAAAGCACCACTCACAAATATGTCATGGCTATAATGATCGACACTACCGGGGCAGTTGATAACCTCTGGTATCCCGCATTGATTCATGGTTAAGACTTGTGGAGGTACCGTAGTCTCTGTATAACAGTTTCTTAGACTACTGCAAACACCTAGTAGTCGAATGACAGACGGACAGTCGTAAAGTAATTAAAAGAATTACCCAAGGCTGTCCTCATGGATCGGTCTGCGGTCCCATCTTCTCATCATCTGCGTCTAAACAATCGAACCCCTTCTTGAACTTCTAGTTGGGAATGACAGATCAAATGGAATTGCCGCCTGTGCAGATGACCTGTTAGTTATAGTAACTGCAAACAACAGAGCTTAACTAGAAGAGAAAGCCAGTGTCATATTACAAACAGCTACGCAATGGCGTCGCAACAACAAATACAAGATAGCTGAAAACAAAATAATGTACACATTGCTGAAAGAAACTCACCAAAGCAATTCTACAGTTAAATTAGGGTGTCGAACATTAAACGTACATACGTAACACGCTGTCTAGGGATACACATAGATGACAAATTGAGTTTTCACAAACACATTGAGCCGGCCGCGGTGGCCGAGGGGACTGAGGCGCTCCAGTCACGGTCTGCACGGCCACTACGGTCGGGGGTTCGAATCCCCCCTCGGGCATGGATATTTGTGTCGTCCTAGTTCGTAAGTAGTTCTTAAGTAGTTTGTAAGTTTAGGGAGTGATGACCCCGTAGTTAAGTCCCATAAGCTGTACAAACATTTAATAAAAAAAAAAAAAAAAAAAAAAAAAAAAAAAACCATTGAGATAAAAACAAACAAAGCAGAAAAAAATTCTCCACAAACTGGTGAGGCTAAATTCAAAACAGTTTAGAATACCTCTAGCAGTCATACGGAGATACCACTGTGCACTCTTCGAATCAGTACTCAGTTTCGCAGTAATGTCTGAAACGTTGAGAAATATGAAAAAATAAAAAGAAATAAAACATAAGAGAGCCAAATTGTAGCGAATGTTCCCCTCTATAAAACTTTTCTTCTGAGATGAACGTCAAGGTGTTATTTGCAGTTAAATGTCGAGCTGTTAAGAGGCCGTCGCAAACGGTCCACTTTTAGTGTTACGCAGTCTTGGCTAAAGATACAAAAGACGTAGCTGGGAAAGAGCACTTGGCTGTAGGCGTGCGTTTCTACAAGGTTAGCAAAGTGTAGAAATGAGAGGAATTTGTAGATTTTGTAGAACTGTAACGAAATGCCTCATCGGTCGCCGAAGTAATTGACAGTTACTTGATGCGTAACGATCTTCTAACAGAATATTGTGTAGAATTTGGTTTCGATGGATAATCTATAATGACAGGAACAGATTACGCTACATATGGCATATCAAGAAAGAAATATTGTGGGGTGTCACATGGTCATTTTTCTGCCCACAAACTCAACATTGTGGTGTTCTACGCAAATGCAATTCAGGAAAAGAGGAATACCGTTGCTAATGGAAAAGATAGTAAGACATTTTTCAGATATCATATTATACGTATGAATCACAGAAACTGCCGAGGTGGGGTGGCTTGCGTGCCTCAACGAGATAGGCGTACCGTAGGTGGAACCACAGCGGATGGGTATCTGTATAAACCAGACAAACGTGTGGTTCTTGAAGAGGGGCAAGCAGCCTTTTCTGTAGTTACAGGGGTAACAGTCTGGATGATTGACTGAGCTGGTCTTCTGACATAAGCTAACGCGGCTTCGGCATGTGGGAACGGCTGAAGCAAGGGGAAACTGCAGTCGTTATATTTCCTGAGGAATGCAACTCTACTGTATGAATATATGATGATGGCGTCTTCTTGGGTAAAATATTCTGGAGGTAAAATAGTTCCTCATTCCTTTTCTTCAGGGGGGCTTTATTAAGGATAATGTTGTCATCAAGAAATACAGAACAGATATTCTACGGATCAGAGCGTGGAATGTTCTTACCCTTAAACGGGTAAGTAAGTTAGAAAATTTGAAAATATAAATGGATAGGTTGCAGTAAGTATAGTGGGGATTAGCGAAGTTCTGTGTCAGCATAAACTAGATTTCTGGTGAGGTGACAGGGTTATAAATACAAAATCAGTTTTAGGGAAAACTGGAGTTGGTCTAATAATTAGAAAGGAAATAGGAATGTGGATAAGTTACTATGAAGAGCAAAGTGAATGCATTGTCTTAGCAAAGGCAGATACGAAGCCAACACCAACCACAGCAAAAAAGTTTATACGCCAACTAGCTCTGCCGATGATGAGATTGAAAAAAATGTATGATGAGATAAAAGAATTAATTCGTACAGTTAAGGTAGAGGAAAGCTTGGTTGTCATGGGGGACTGGAACTCGGTTGTAGGTTATTATGGACTGGGGAAAAGGAATGAAAGAGGAGATCCCCTGGTAGAATTTTGGGCAGAGCACAATTTAATCATCACAAACACTTAGTTTAAGCATCATGAAAGAAGGTTGTATACGTGGAAGAGACCAGGAGACACTGGAAGGTACCAGATTGACTTATAATTTTCATAGATTTCGAACTCAGGATTTAAACTGTAAGACATATCCAGGGGCAAATAGAGACTATGACCATAACTTATTGGTAATGAACTGTAGATTAAAACTTAAGAAACTGCAAAAAAGGTAGAAAAGCAAGGAGTTGGAACCTGGAGAAAATGAAGGAACCTGACGTTGTTGATAGTTTCTAGTTTCATACGGAGCATTAAGTAATATTTGACCACAATGGGGGAAAGTTATCCAGTAGAAGAGGAATGGATAGTTTTGTAGAGAAAGTAGTGAATGCTGCAGAATCTCATATATTTAGGACAACGCCAGTAGAAATCCTTGGGTAACACAGAAGATTGATGAAAGGAGAAAACATAAAAACGCAGGAAAAGGGAATACAAATAGCTAAAAAATTAGGTTGAAAGGAAGTGCTCACTGGCCAAGCAGGATTGGCTAGAGAACAAATGCAAATCTGCAAAAGAATGTATAACTAAGAAAAAGATAGATACCGCCTACAAGTATATAAAAGAGACATTTTGAAGCAAGAAAAACATCTGCATTAATATAAAGAGCTCAAATGGAAAACCAATACTAACAAAAGAATAGAAAGCTGAAAGATGAAATGAATATATAGAGGACCTATACAAGGGAAATGAGGGCGGTTTTGTACAAATGGAAGAGGAAGCAGATGAAAATGAAATAAGAGATACGGTAATGTCAGAATAATTCGACAGAGCACTGAAAGATTTGCGTAGAAACAAGGCCCTTGAAGTAAATGATATTCTCTCTGAATTTCTGCCATCGTTGGAAGAGGCAGTCATGAGTAGAACTCCAGCCACCAAGCAAGCGCCACCGATAGCGCACAAAAGTAAAGTACCAGTGAGTTATTTTTCATTTTCTTGTCCGTCCTACAGTTTTTATATTTAGTAGGCTGAGTCTCTCTCTTTATTTTTTTCTAATTCGTGGACCTTGTAAACTTTCTATTGGATCTCCTTTTCCGCGATAGTCATTTATTTTGTTTTCGTTGTAGTAGTATCAGCACTAAGTAGTCTTTGTTTACCTTAGCTACACGCTGTAGATTCTACATCGTTCCTGTTTAGTCGTTGGTCTTTCTGGCTACCACAGTCATGGTCAGGCACTGTGGCTGCTGTATGCGGATGCAAACTGAATTGGGAACACTTCGTTCCACCTCAGGCGGTGTTAACCTAGGTTGCACGAGGCAGACACCCCAACCGTGATAGCGTGGGAGGCCGCCCCCGTGTGTAGCAGGCAGCGAAAGACTTCCCAGGGGTCAGATCGAGAGGC
The DNA here is from genome assembly GCA_026315105.1 of Locusta migratoria. Lineage (NCBI taxonomy): Eukaryota > Metazoa > Arthropoda > Insecta > Orthoptera > Acrididae > Locusta > Locusta migratoria. Next base: position 71,825,674 of record CM048755.1, on the reverse strand, counting down.
CTCCCAGTTCGCCTTACCAACGGGTTTGAGGTGATATCTGTGCCGGACAATGATCCTGAGCTCAATGTCGCTTGTCCTGAGGTCACCTCCTAGCCTGCGAGATTCGGGCTGTCACGGAGGGTGAGTTTGCTCGTGGTGGAGGCTATAGATTACTTGACTTGTTCCATCAGATGTTGGGGTACCGGGTTTCGATGAATAAGTCAGGCGCCCACTACACGCAGAAAGCGGCTCCAGTAGTAGCGGAGACCGTGTGGCGTAAACTGGGCCGTTTATTAGGTAGAGGGCCTCAGAAACACACAAAAAGTGTTCCAGTCTCATAGGGTGCAGGTCACAGATATGACGAACACTAATCTAAAAACCATTGGTCTAACAGTTGTAAATTGGGGAAAGTACCAGAGCTCCAACCGCTAATAGAAAGTACTGAAATCATTATAGGTAGCGAAGGCTGGCTAAGTCTGCTGATAAGAGGTTAAATCTGACAACCGGAATAAATTTTGTAATTGGTTATTTTTAGTGACCCTGTGACTCATCTACATCTACATCTACACTCATACTCCGCAAAGTATGTGGCGGAAGGATCTTTGTGTACGATTGTCACCTCCTCCAAATCCAGTCGCGTATGTTTCGCGGGAAAAGTGATTGCCGGTATGCCTGTGTGAAGCTTAATCTCTCTGAGTCTATCCTTGTGGTCCCTTCGCGAGATATTCCTAGGAGGAAGCAATGTGTCGGTCTACTCTTCATGAAACGTTTGGTCTTGGAGCTTTGACAAAAGCAAGCACCGCGATTCAGAACGCCTCTCTTGCAGCGTCTGCCACTGGAGTTTCTCAGTCTTCACTATGTCGCTTTCACGCTTACTAAGTGAGCTCGTATCGAAGCGTGCTGATCTCCGTTGGGTCTTCTCTGTGTCTTCTCTTAACCCTATCTGGTACGGATCCCACACTGATGAGCAATACTCAAGCGACGGCCGGACGAGATTTTTGTAGCTCACTTCCATTGTTGACGGACTACCTTCCCGAGGAGTCATCCAATGAATCTGTCTAGCATCTGCCTTACCCAAGATTTATTTTACATGGTCGTTCCATTTCGGATCGCCCCTTATGTCTACTCCTAGATATTGTATGGAAGTAAATGCTTACAGCGTGTGTGCTACTATTGCATACTTATATAATAAATTATATTTCTTTCTATGTAGATGCAGCACTTTACATTTCTTCATGAAGAGGACCAACTACCATTCCCTACACCATGCGTCAATAAGATACAGTGTTGTTGTTGCAGCCTTCAGTCCGCAGAATGGTTTGATGCAGATCTCCACCCTACTCTATTCTGTACAAGCCTCTTCATTTGATAATATGAACGGCAAGCTATATCCATTTGTATCTGCTTACTGTGTTCGTCCCTCGATCTCCCTCTACGCTTTTTACTCCACACACTTCCTTCTAATGCTAAGTTGACGATATCTTGATGTCTCAGTATGTGTCCCACCAATCTGTTCTTTCTCTTATTTAGGATATGCCAGAAACTCCTTTTCTCCAGAATTCTGTTGAACACCTGCTCATTAGTTAAATGATCTACTCATCTTATCTTCATCATCGACCGTAGAACGACATTTCAAAAGCTTATATCATCTTTGTGTCTGAACTCTTTATCGTACACGTTTCACTCCCATACAACGCTACACTCAAAACAAATGCTTTCAGAAAGGACTTCCTAATGTTCAAATTGATATTGGATGTCAACAAATTTCGCTTTTTAAGAAACGATTTTCTTACCATAGCCATGCTAAAAACGTAAGTTTCCTTTTTTCTTAATCTGTCTTCTAAGATAAGTCGTAATGTGAGTATTGCCTCGCGTATTCCTACATTTCTCTTAAATCAAAATTAATCTTCCCTAAGGTCGGATTGCACCAGTTTTTCCATTCGTCTGTAAATAATTCAGATTAGTATTTTTCATGCATGACTTATTAAACCGTTTGTTCTGTATTTTCCACATTTGTCTGCACTCTCTTTCTTTGAAATTAAAATCGCTATATAATTCTAGAAATCTGAGAATATTTCCCCTGTCTCTTAAATCTCGTATATCAGGACGAACAATTTCTTCAAGACTGGCTCTTCCAACAATATCAGGAGTTCAGACGGAATATTATCTACTCCAGGGGCCTTGTTTCGACCTAATCTCAAAGTGCCCTGTCAAATTCTTCTGGCAGTATATAATCTTCTATCTCATTTTCCTCTACTTCGTCTACCATTTCTATAATACTGCCTTCAAGTTTATTCCCTTCCAATAGGCCCTCTATATACTTTTTCCGCCTTTCAGATTTACCTTTTTTGCATAGTACTCGTTATCCATTTCAGTACTGGTTATTCATGCAACTGATTTTCTTGTTTCCAAATGTCTCTTTTATTGTGCTGTAGGTGGTGTCTATCTTTCCCCTAGCTATACATTCTTCTACGGCCTTGCATTTGTCCTCTGGCCATTCCTGCTTCGCCAGTCAGCACTTCCCGTCGAACTCATTTTTTAACTTTCTGTACTCCTTTTGCGTGTTTCACTTTCGGCATTTTTATATTTTATCCTTTCATAAATTGTGTTTAGTATCTTCTTTGTTATCCAAGGATTTATATTAGGTCTTGTCCTTCTGCTTATATGATCCTCTTTTGAATTCACTACTCTCTCTCAGAGCTAGCAATTATCCTTCTACTGTATAGCTTTCACCTGTTTCAGCTGTTCCTTGCCTAAAGCTCGCTCTGAAACTCTCAACCACCACTGGCTAGTTCGAATTGTCCAGGTTCCATCTCCGTAATTTTCTACCTTTTTTCAGTCTCTGACGTTTAAATCTACAATTCTGGTCGGAGTCTACATCTTCTCCTGAATATGTCTTACATTAAAAATCTTGATTCTAAACCCAAGCCTTACCATTATGAAGACAGTCTGGAACCTTCTAGTGTCTCCTGGTCTCTTCCACGTTTACAACCTTCTTTCATGATGCTTCAACTAATTTTTTGTGATTATTAAATTGTGCTAGAAGATCTCCTGTTTCATTCCTTTTCCCCAGTCCATATTCACCTACTGCATTTCCTTTCCTACTACCGAGTTCCAGACCCCCATCACAATCAAGTTTTCCTCTCCATTAATTGTATGAATAATTGATATTATCTCATCATACATTTCCTAGATCTCCACGTCATCATCAGAGCTAGTTGACATAGCAATGGTAATACTACCGATGACAGTACTGCTAAAGCTTTACGAAATTCGTTCACCAAAGAAGACGAAGTGAACACTCCAGTATTCAATCCAAGAACAGCTGCCAGCATACGAAACTTAGAAGTAGATGTTCCTGGAGTAGTAAAACAACTTAAGTCACTAAACAAAAATAAATCTTCCGGGCCTGATTGTATACCAACTAGATTCCTCCCAGAGTATGCTGATGCAATAGCTCCGTACATAGCTATCATTTACAACCGATCACTCAGCGAAAGATCCGTACCCAAAGACTGGAAAGTTGCCGAAGTTACTCCAATATTCAAGAAAGGCAATAGGAGTGATCCCCAAAATTACAGGCCTATCTCATTGACGTCGATTTGCAGTAGGATTTTGGAACATATACTTTGTTCGAATATTATGAACTACCTCGAAGAGAACGACCTATTAACCAGTAGTCAACACGGATTCAGAAAGTATCACTCTTGCGAAACACAGCTTGCCCTTTATTCACATGAAGTGTTAAGTGCCATCGACAAGGGATCTCAAATCGATTCCATATTTCTGGATTTCAGGAAGGCTTTTGGCACTGTACCCCACAAGCGGCTTCTAATGAAATTGCGTGCTTATGGAATATCTCCCCAATTGTGCGGTTGGATTCACGATTTCCTATAAGAAAGAACACAGTTCGTTGTAATTGACGGTAAGTCATCGAGTAAAACAGAAGTGATATCTGGCGTTCCACAGGGAAGCGTTATAGGTCCCCTACTCTTCCTCGTGTTTATAAACGATTTAGGAGACAATCTGAATAGCTCCCTTAGACTGTTCGCGGATGATGCTGTCGTTTATCGGTTAGTGAAGTCAACAGAGGATCAAAAGCAACTGCAAAGCGATTTAGACAAAATTTCTGCATGGTGCGAAAATTGGCAATTGACACTAAATAAAGAAAAGTGTGAAGTAATACACATGACCACTAAAAGAAATCCGCTGAACTTCAATTACGCGATAAATCAGTCAAACCTTAAGGTCGTAGATTCTACCAAATACCTAGGAGTTACAGTTACGAATAACTTTGACTGGAGAGAACACACAGAAAATATTGTAGGGAAGGCGAACCATAGGTTACGTTTCATCGGCAGAACGCTTCGAAGATGCACCAGCTCCACCAAAGAGACTGGCTACATCACACTTGTGCGTCCTCTCCTGGAGTACTGTTGCCCCTCGTAGGACCCTCACCAGGTGGAACTGACGGAAGACATTGAGAAGGTTCAGAGAAGGGCAGCTCGTTTTGTTTTATCACGTTACGGGGGGAAAGACTCACGGAAATGTTGCACGAATTGGGGTGGAAATCATTAAAAGAAAGACGTTATTCATTGCGGCGTGATCTGTTTGCGAAGTTTCAATCGCCTACTTAGGGAGACATGACCATCCCAATAAAATAAGAGAAATCAGATCGAAAACGGAACGATTTAGGTGTTCTTTCTTCCCGCGCGCTATTAGAGAATGGAACGGTAGAGAAAAGTTATGAAAGTGGTTAATAAACCTTCTGCCAGGCACTTGAATGTGATTTGCAGAGTATCTATGTAGATGTAGATGTAGACATATAAACTTGCACTACTATGGTTGGTGTTGGCTTCGTGTCTATTTTGCTACAATAATGCGTAACTAACAAGTGGTTTTGTATTTATAACCCTGTACTTATCCGACTAGAACTCCTGTTCTTCCTGCCACCGAGCTTCACTAATCCCCACCATATCTAACTTCAGTCTATGCATTTCTCTTTTTAAACTTTTTAACTTACCAACACAAGTAAGTGTTAGGACATTCCATGCTCCGATTGGTAGAAAGTATGTTTTGTTTTTCTTGATGAAGACATCGTTCTCAGTACTCCCCGTCCGGAGTTTCGAAGAGGGGACTATTTTACGTCCTGAATATTTTACCCAAGAAAACGCCATCATCATATATTTATGCAGTAGAGCTGCATGTGCTCGGGAAAAGTAACGACTATTGTTTCCCCTTGCTTTCAGCGGTTTGCAGTAACTGTATGGTGAAGCCATGTTAGCTGGTGTTATAAGGCCAGCTCAGTCAGTCAACCAGACTGTTTTCCCTGTAACAAATGAAAAAGGCTGCTGCCCCCTCTTCAGGAACCACACGTTTGTCTGGCCTCTCCACAGATACCCCTCCGCTGTGGTTGCACCTACGGTACGCTATCTGTATGTTTGAGGCACGCAAGCCACCCCACTTCGGCATTTTTTGTGGTTGATGCGTGTGCAGTTCATTCTGCATTTCGCTACCCTATTCCAGTGTTGCGACTTCTCGATAAACTACAGCATCATCCTAGAAACTAAAAGCCAAATAGAACATACGATGTTATGTACCATGCCATTTATATATACTGTGGAAAGGTCCCGTAGGACTCCACTTGGGCACACCTGAAATCACTTTAACTTCTGACTTCTTCTCTCCGTTGAGAATGATATGCTGCGTTCTGTTAGCTAGAAACGCATCAGTCCAGTCACACAGTTGATCTGATATCTCATATGCCCGCACTTTCTTCATCAGGAGACTGTGCGGAACGGCATGGAAAGCCTTGCGGAAGTCACAAAACACGGCGTCTACCTCGGACCATGTATTAACCGCATTCTTGATATCGTGTATGAGTAGCACGAGTTGTGTTTCACATGATCATTGCTTTCGGAAACCATGTTGATTCCTACAAAGGAGACTTCCGGTTTCCAGAAATGACATAATTTTGGTAAATAAAATGTGTTCCAAATTCTACAACTGACTGATGTCAGGGATATAGGTCTACAGTTTTGCGAATCTGATTGACAACCCTTCTTGTAAAAGGGAACGACCTGCGCCATCTTCCAACCGTTGAAAACACTTCGTTCATCTAGAGTCCTTCGGTACACCGCTCCTAGAAATGGGGCAAGTTCCTTCGCATACTGCATGTAATAACAAATGGGTATCCTATCAGGTCCGGCGGCCTTTCTTGTGTCGACCAATTATAATTGCTCCTTTCTTGCTCTGACACGTATTTCAATATCCGCCATTTTATCAATTGTGCGTTAATTTAGAGGAACAACTACAGTGCAATTATCGTCTGTGAAATAGATTTGGAAAAACACATTTAATATTTCGATCTTTTGTGTGTAATTCTCTGTTGCGACACCATTATGATCACAGAGTGTTTGGATATATGGTTTTGCCGGCCGCGGTGGCCGGGGGGACTGAGGCGCTCCAGTCACGGTCTGCCCGGCCACTATGGCCGGGGGTTCGAATCCCCCCTCGGTCATGGATACTTGTGCCCTTCTTAGTCTTAGGTAGTTCATAAGTAGTTTGTACGTTTAGGGACTGATGACCCCGTAGTTAAGTCCCATAATCGCGACAAACATTTGAACATTTTGAGATATGGTTTCGACCCGTTTACCAATTCGACAAAGGACCAAAGTTAGATCATTGTTGCTAGATTCTCTGTCTCTGTCTCCTGTCTTAAACATGTTTGTCTCCCAGTCTGTATCCTTTAAGTTAAAATCTCCACCTAAAACTATAACATAACTAGGAAACCTATGGGAAATATTTTTCAAGCTTTTCCTCAGATGATCTGCTACTACTGATGCTGAGCCAGATGGTCTAGAAAATCTTCCAAAGACCATAATGAAACTTTCACTCTGCAGCGGAGTGTGTGCGCTGATATGAAACTTCCTGGCAGATTAAAATTGTGTGCCGGAACCGGGACTCGAACCTGGGACCTTTGCCTTTCGCGGGCAAACGCTCTAAGGCAAAGGTCCCAGGTTCGAGCCCCAGTTCCGGCACACAATTTTAATCTGCCAGGAAGTTCCAAAGACCATGTTTGAGCCAGTTTTCACGCTGAATTTCGCCAAAATTATTTCACATTCCGATTATGTACTAATCTCACTCGGTAAAATTGTGTTTTTATCGTTATAAATATGCCTCCCCCTTCAGTGTTCATCCTATCTTTGCGGTATACGTTCCAGTCTGAGTTTAGAATTTCATTACTATTGACATCTGGTTTGACACAGCTTTCCGTCGCTATTACTACTTGGGAATTGTGACAATCTATAAGTGAGAGCAGTTCTGGGATATTTGCATAGACGCTCCTACAGTTAACTTTTACTATACGAATCTATTTTTCTCTGTTCTATTGGGCCGAGGGCTGCATTGTTCGGAATGAGTAAGCGTCTTAACGGGCCTTTGGAGGGATTTTTCTAACCTAAAAACTCCACATGTTCACTCCACACGTACTCTGCTACCCTAGTAGCCGTTTTCTGCGTGTAGTGCACACCTGACCTACTCGCGGCGATCCATCCGATAGCGGAGGTCCAGAAATTCGCAACAAAGGTCACCACAGAATCTGGTTTAAGCCTTCCGGACGGCTTCTACCCGACTCGCCAAAACTGTTGCAGCAAAGCCTCTAAGAACTTCTTTGCTTGAATAAAGCCTACAAAATCTAGGGCTTATTATATTGAATAATAAATATCTAAATTTTATTATCTAAGTATACATAATAAAGTGTAATCACCTAAGAAATAAGTACAGTATAGGTTCCATAGTTCGAGGTGACCGGGACCACCTCGAAATTTTGGAAACTCGGAATACGGAAGTTGTGTGGAAAAACTGAGTAAATCGATGTCCAATAAGAGCTTTGTTATCTGGGATTACGGTGATGCCCTCGACAAGTAGAGCGAACAGCCGTAGCATCCTTTTCACGGAGCCATTCATGGCACTTTCTACCCCCTGTATCTTCGTTGGCAATACAATTACGAACCCCACGTTTGGTGACCAAGTTTAGGTAAATTTCCTTTGTTCCCTAGTTATACTATCTATACCTTATACTTTAGGAAATATTGATATTCGAAAGCCGTTAATTCTGTCACTTGCTCACCGATGATCAAAATTCTAAGCTTCTTCCACCATACACAGTAACATAAAACTTTGCATTTAGTTAGTGTTTAACCTGTAAGGAAAAATTGAAATATCCCTAAATATCTATCCCGTTTGCGAACGTTCATAACGTTTGGCAGAATAGGATCTCAAAACGTTATTGTAATTGTAATGTGATGATAATGGTCTTGTGGGAATGATCTGGAGTCGCATGTGAGAAGTCCTAGGTTCCATACGTAGTGCGGTAATTAAAAAAAAAAAAAAAAAAAAACATTCATCTGATTCTAGCCTACACTCTCTACGATGTGAGGAGTCTTCATAAATGGTATGTGACACCTAATCAATGAATGAAGAACGAAGTAAATATTTGGCTATTTAATTTCTAAAACGTGCCGATTTCGGACTTGTTACTTTACACAACATGGAACAATTAATAATAAAATACTGAACAGGCAAAACATCGAAGTTCATTTCTCAGATGGGTAAAGTCCCTGAACCAAGCACATTGACAGAGATGAACACTTCTCGATCCGAGGAGTGATTACAGACTTTCCCCTTGGTAAGATATAGCTTAAATTTCTGCGATTGGAACCAGCACCAATGACATCTTGCTTGTCAAAAGTACTTCGTAATTTTCACGACATCCACCTTGTCAAAAGTACTATGTCTTCTTAAAAATTTGTCATTATTTTAAAGGGTGTGTTTAGGATAAATGTTTGTCGACAGAAACCTAAGAGTACAGCATAAACTGTCCCGAGAGAAACCAGTCGCAAGACGAAATACTGACGCGGGTCTTGGCTTAGTCAACGGTTCTATCAGTATCGAACAACAATTAAAGACTGATGCTGAAAATACAAATAATAATAATATTACATACAGCGTTTAATAAATAATATCTTTACGAGCTATATCCAGTCAAAAATAAATTATAAATTATTAATAGAGCTTATTTACATCGCCAACAGTTTACAATATGTATAGCCTATGCTATTACCAACACGAAAGTCAGAGATTAATCTAACCAATGCACTGATTGACATTAGTTCTTCATTGTTCACATGCGAACAAGCGTACGTGGCGCTTTCCAGAGTGACAAGTGTGGGCAGATTATATCTTACTAGCTGAAAGCCCGGCGTTGCCCAGGTAATTATTTATTTATTCGAGCCTTGAGTTAGAGCTTTTCCTATCCATTCTCTCTCTGTCCATCTCCTTTTTTCTAAAAACATTTTAAATTTATCAGAGAATATATAAGAAATAAGAAATCACACGTAAAACTGCACTCGTTTCGAAGAATCCAATAACGAAATTCAACAATAATGATTGTAATAATATCGCAAATCTATCACTTGATGTAATGCGCGAAACGTCAAATCTATTTTTTAAAGAGATGTATTAAGAGATTTTTCTTTTTTACTGATTTGTTTATTTATTCTTATATTTCCTTATTCGCATGCTTAATGCTTATCCTTACAGAGAAAGAGCTGAAGACAATGTAGCACGCATAGACCAAAGATATGGTCTGTGGCATCACGTTTCACGGTATGTAGCCTCCTTGCTATAGAGTCGCAAACGCCATCGCTGATCTTCAGTCCGATTTTTTAATTAATTTGACGACTTTCAACCACCATATCTTCCAACCCCTTTATAGCTACCGGCATTGAACTTCTATGGTGTGCAACGGGAGATGTCGGACAACAATTACACAGAGACCATTCGTTTGCGTTCTGGAGTTTTCGCTGCAGAGCGAAATATTAACACACACACACACACACACACACACACACACACACACACGTAGTATTTTATATACCGATAACTTTCCATCCCAATATACTCCACCCTTTTATCATTATCAACCCTCAAGGAACAATGCAACCAATAAAACCATTTTCAAATAGTAAATATAATTTTCAAAGAATAATTATTGTTCCGCTTTTCGAGTTATATTCTTCAAATTACTAAATATCAATCAGATCGCTGTAAAACCGTGCCTAAAACATTTCTCAGATATAAATTAGTAACTGTACAAATATTTAAGTCTCGCCGGCCGCGGTGGCCGAGGGAACTAAGGCACTGCAGTCACGATATGCACGGCCACTACGGTCGGGGGTTCGAATCCCCCATCGGGCATGGATATTTGTGCCGTCCTAGTTCGTAAGTAGTTCATAAGTAGTTTGTAAGTTTAGGGACTGATGACCCCGTAGTTAAGTCCCATAGACTATACAAACATTTGAACGTTTAAGTCTCTGCGTCTTGTCGTTCGGACGTGTTAAGCTTACATCGAACAGACATTCACATTAATATATATAGATAAATAGCTATCCGATCACCATAATACCGCGCCTAAAGCCTTCCCCGGGTAGACATTAGTAAATGTACAAATTTTTAGTTCTGTAAGTCTTTTTGTTCAGACGTGATAAACGTACATCGAACAGACATTCACATTTATAAATATAGATTAACGTCGACTTCAGTGTTATCAACGCTCAAGATTAGGTTCTCGCAGAACACACTACTCAACTTAGAAGCAATTACTACTCAGACTTCACAATAATTGTTACATCAAAGCTTCTGAAGAAAATTTAAAAAAAGAAAAAGAAAAAAAAAAGGTGGCAATGGGCTTTAAGAACATATGTATCTGACGTACATCAAATGTTACCAAAGAAGAACAGGAGGAGGACTGCCTACAAAACAATGATAACTGGACGTTCTCCTTGAATAACTTCAAATGGGTTGTTATACTTACTCTGTGGCCATCACATTGGCGAAGAGGAACTCAAAATAGGAATATATTACTGTAATTCAAGGAAAGAGACAAGGTATCTACATCTACAACCACACTCTGCAAGCCACCCGACGGTGAGTGGTGGAGGGTACCTTGAGTACCACTATCGATTTTCCCTCCTGTTCCAGTCACGTATTGTTCGCGGAAAGAAGGATGGTCGGTATGCCTCTGTCTGGGCTCTAATCTCCCTGATTTTATCCTCATGATCTCTTAGAGAGATATACGTAGGAGGGAGCAATATACTGCTAGACTCCTCCGTAAAGGTATGTTCTCAAAACTTCGACAAAAGCCCGTAGCGAGCGACAGAGCGTCTCTCCTGCAGAGTCTTCCACTGCAGTTTAGCGATCATCTCCGTAACGCTTTCACGATTACCAAATGATCCTGTAACGAAGCGTGCTGCTCTCCGTTGGATCTTCTCCACTTCCTCTATCAACCCCACCTGGTACGGATCCCACACCGGTGAGCAGTATTCAAGCTGTGGGCGAACAAGTGTACTGTAACCTACTTCCTTTGTTTTCGGACTGCATTTCCTTAGAATTCTCCCAATGAATCTAAGTCTGGCATCTGCTTTACCGACGATTGATTTTATATGGTCGTTCCATTTTAAATCTCTCCTAATTACTACTCCCAAATAATTTATGGAATTAACTGCTTCCAGTTGCTGACCTGCTATAGTGTAGCTAAATGATAAAGGATCTTTTTTTCTGTGTATTCGCAGCACATTACACTTGTCTACATTGAGATTCGATTGCCATTCCCTGCACCATGCGTCAATTCAATGCATATCCTCCTGCATGTCATTACAATAATCCGCAAGGTCATTTATATATATCGTGAACAGAAACGGACCCACGACACTCCCCTGTAGCACACCTGACATAACTCCTACTTCGGAAGACTTCTCTTTATTTAGAATGACCTGCTGCCTTCTGTTATCTAGGAATTTCTCAATCCAATCAAACAATTGGTCTGATAGGCCATATGCTCTTACTTTGTTCATTAAACGTTTGTGGGGAACTGTATCAAACGCCTTGCGGAAGTCGAGAAACACAGCATCTACTTGAGAACCAGTGTCTATGGCCCTCAGAGTCTCGTGGACGAATAGCGCGAGCTGGGTTTCACACGAACGCCTTTTTCAAAACCCATGCTGATTCCTACAGAGCAGATTTCTAGTCTCGAGAAATGTCATTATATTCGAAGGTACAAGAGAGAAAAATGAGAGAAACGGAAGTCACCCACATAAATTAAGGCTTTTGTGTCAAACATTCGTCAAAAGACTACCTTCAATGTAGATAATATCAGAGTGTGCACCATTTCGGATTCTGTAATACAAAATTCAGAAGTTGTGCGATAGAAGGTATTGAGGCAAAAACTGGGCAGTGATGTTTTTAAAAAATCACCAGCTAAGGTGTCAGTATTTATGTAATGTAGCGGATGCCATGCGGACATGAATTAAGCGCATTTTGTCTCTTCAAATCAGTTGATGACTTAATGCAGACGTGAAGACAATTAGTAAGAAAATCAAATAAAACCCATCTTTGATGCTGCAGTTACCAATGGAACGTGCAATGGATGAATGGTGCGAATAACTTTAAGGAAATAACAAAGAATGTCAGACATGTATCAGGTACAAGAACAACAGAAATTGATAATCAAAATATCCACGGGTGTACTGCCGGTCTATAGTGTCCAACGAGCACAATATTTCGGCGATCATACATGTCGCCATCATCAGGTGAACTGACGGACTGAGTCCCTGGAAAAGCGCCGGCTCGGAGATCCCCACGCTACGGCGTCTCGACCCTGTGCTCGCCAATTTGTACATGGAGAATTTCGAGGAGGAAGCCCTGGCATCATCTGAATGGAAACCTACTTGCTTTTTCCGTTACGTGGACGACACTTTCGTCATCTGGCCACATGGTATGGATAAACTCCTTGGCTTCCTTACATATCTGAACTCCATACACCCCAACATCAAATTCACTATGGAGACTGAAACGGAGGTTAAATTGCCGTTCCTTGACGTCTTGGTCAAGAGAAGAGCTGATGGCACCCTGGGTCATAGTGTATATCGGAAGACACGCACACTGATCTGTATTTACACGCAGACAGCTGTCACCACCCTTCACAGAGAAATGAGGTACTTAAAACTCTAGTACATAGGGCGCGAACTGTCTCCGACGCAGAGTGTCTACCCCAGGAATTTGAACACCTGAGAACTGAATTTCGAAAATAAATGGGTACTCAGAGTGGCAGATTCAGCGGGCTCTCCGCCCAACCACTTCACCATAACCTGTGGAAACGGATGAAAACACGAGGGAGGATGTAGGCACTGCGTTCATTCCATATACCGGCGCACTCTCGGGGAAGGTCGCCCGCATTTTGGAAAAACACCAGGTTGGAACTGTTTTTTGTCCGCCGAATAAAATTCGTGTACTGGTGGGGAGCGCCAAAGATGATCTCGGTTTGAGGAAGGCCGGCGTGTACCAGATTCCGTGTCAGTGTGGCAAGTCATATATTGGACAGACGATGCGTACCGTCGAGGATCGATGCGTTGAACACCAGAGGCATACACGACTGATGTATCCGAGCAAGTCGGCGGTCGCTGAACATTGTTTGTCGTAGAATCATGCGATGGAGTATGAACGCACTAGGATTCTGGTAGGTACGTCGAGATACTGGGACTGCGTCGTTAGAGAGGCCATTGTAATTCGCACAAGTGACGACCTCATAAACCGTGACTGTGGCTATAATCTTAGCAAAGTTTGGGAACCAGCGATGGGGTTAATCAAGAGCAAATCTAGCAAACGTAGCGAAGTGACGACCACGGCGGACAGAGCCCTCACATCGACGTCATCTCAGACGCCGTCGTAATCAGTTCCACTGTGCGACCGCGGCGCGGGACGCGGACTACGGAGGGGTCGCTCCGCGGACCGAGGGTATTTAAATCGCCCGCTACTGGGCTAGAACCCAGTTCCCTTCGAGCAGCCGTAGCGTATCTCCGTGCCGGCGCGTTTCCAGGAGCTCAGTCCGTCAGTTTACCTGATGATGGAGACACATATGATCGTCGAAATATTGTGCCCGTTGGACACTATATACCGGCAGTACACCCGTGGATATTTTGATTATCAAATACGCCGGGAGAAACTCAAGAATTACAACTGAAATAGAAATTGCGCACGAGAGAGCATCTTTTGCAGAAACGTAACTCGGAGAAGAATGACATAAAAACTTTGCTGCTTCATTGGAAAACTTTCCAAATATCTTGCAGAAAATTCTCTTGTGAACTCAAATGAAATTATCTAAAACAAAATGTCTCACATGAACATAGAAGAAAGAATAACGGATTCAATATTTAGGATAAAGGTGTAGTATTAGGCATATAGATCTTCCTGAAATATGAATTATTGATATGTATCTTACAAGAACGTGGGGACTGAAGTGTGGAGCTAATGCAGCGTGCACTGTACTGAAAGTTCACAAAATCATAATGGCAGAATAAGTTCGTTACCCAAAAGCTCTTACAGCCTGAGGCCACAATACTTAAAATAATTAATAATCCTCTTTTATTTGAATAGTTATTATTAAAGCTCTCAGACTACGTTCTGGGAGCAAGAGTTATACTACTACTTGTAACCATTTTCATGCTATGCAATAGTGGATACTGGAAAACAAGGCTTCTTTCTATGAATTAAAATGATTAATTTTCAATTAGTAACTGTTGTATCAATAAACAAAAAATACCTTCAGTTATACAGTAAAATATACCTTATCTGCAACTTCCGGTTACTCTGAAGTTCACAAACTTGTGCGAAGTAAGAACTAATTTGTTGATATTTTCATAGTGAACCACCGTAGGCTACGTTGCTTATAGATGATGAAAGGATTGAACATTAAAATATAATCTACTTTCCAGACATACAAAATACTGTTACAGAAATGCCCCTAACATAAAAGATATAGGGAATGGGTTTTAAGAAAATCCGTGGCTGATGTACAAAAACGTTATTCAAGATGGAAGAAAGGACTACCTACTAAAAGAACTGAAAGACCCACGACGAAAAGAAAATGTATAAAAATGCAAGATTCACAACGAGTACCTTTCACCGTAAACCGTTGTAAGATCTCATCAGAAACCAAGTCAATCATTTTAGTTAGTGCTCATGGAACTACCTATTTAATTCCTTGACATAATTTGTTATCTAATTATTTAAGAACTAACATTTATAGCGACCATATCAATATCATACATTTTTAGTTCTATAATAAATATAATGACTTGGCAATTGAATGGCTCCTCTTCTTTCTTCTTTCTCTTCAGCCTCGTTTCCCGCACATGCAGGGTCTGCTTTGTTTATTGCAGATTTGGCATGTTAGTATTGACGGGGTGGCCGGATGCCCTTCCTGCTGCCACCCCCTGCCCCCCTAGAGGAAATGTGTCCCCTAAATGTCTGTGTATAGTGTTATATGTGTGAAAGTGTTATGAAATGTTTGCGAATCGTGTAACGGAGGCGGGACTTGGGGACCAGCCCGGTATTCACCTTGGGGGATGTGGAAAACCGCCTAAAAACCACATCCAGAATGGCCGGCACTCCGACCCCCCTTCGTTAATCCGCCGGGCGGATTCGAACCGGGGCCGGTACGACTGCCCGTCTCCGAAAGCGGTGAGTTAGACCAATTTCTTTTTTTTTTTTTTTTTTTTTTTTTTTTGCTCTATGTGTAGTTCTGTTTGATGCGGACGTTGATCAAGTTTGTTCGTTTTTGTTCGATTTGTTCTTGGCTCAGCTTTTATTTATTACAGAGGGCGTTCAGCCCTCTGACCGGGCGCGCTGAGCCACGGCGCCCGGCTACCACTCGGCTAACCGAGCGGGTAATTGCATGGCACCAAAAACTAATATTTAAAATACTTTATACATACGTGAGTGTACTTCACTCTTATGTGATTATGTTTGGTTACATAATGGAATGTAAACTGTTGTTATGTCATTATATTATGGTGCGCTTGTAAAGTCATTATATTTATTATAGAAATAAATAATATATAATATTGATATAGTCACTATAAATGCTAGTTGATAACTAATTTGATAACAAATTATGACAAGGTGTTAAATAGGTGCTTCTATGAACACTAACTAGAATAATCGACTTGGTTTCCCATGATATCTGACAACTTTTTACGGTCCAAGGAATTCGTCGTAGGACTTGCATTTTCTACCTTTTATGTCTTTTGTAGGATTTTCCTTTACCGGCCAGAACTCTCGGGATTCCGGGACAAGTGTTTAAAGCAGGTGTTTACTTCTTAACCGCTCTGGACGTGGTCATTCTCGTACTGTACAATGACAGAAGATCAAACTGTACAGCCGTTGGTTGATGAACTGGGAAACTCCATCCAGCCTTACTAACACGCCCCACCTATCTGTCACACCGCACGCGCCATAATGGTTGCTGCTGTCTATCACATCAAGACACGCACGCGGGGTCGCATCTGTTTTTAAAGCTTCCAGTCTCTCTCTGATGCACCTTTTCCCGGTACCAAACTGACATATAAACGTGATTTATTGCCAGTTAGTTTCCCATCGATCATAAGGCGACTGCTCTACCCTTCAAAGAATGAAGTAACTGTACATAAAACACACATTTGTGATTGATTCGTAATGAGCCCACAGCAGATGTATTGGATTCTGAAAAGTGCCATTTCTAACAGCGAAGCGGTAAACGCACATACATTGTCGCAACTTCCTTAGCAACGCTGCTGTCCCTCACTGTATCCAACTCTCTGGAGCCGTAAGGAAAGTGGCTGCTGTGATCTGCCACTGTATGCGACATGAGGTGATTTATCAATTCAGGTGTTCCCTCCTCAAGACCTCAGTGAAGTCTTCTTTATTTTTCTCTCGCATCAAGTGAAGTCTGTCTGATAATGAGAACAGCTACGAGGCAGCAAATCTCCTTTATTTGTCTCAGAATTCGTTCTCTGCTCTCCCAGGCTGCAAAAAGATGGAGCGCCAATTGTAATGGCTTTGCTAAGTGCAGACTCGTTTTATAATATTTAGTAAGTTACCAAACACCAAAAAAATGTTCAAATGTTTGTATAGTCTATGGGACTTAACTACGGGGTCATCAGTCCCTAAAGTTACAAACTACTTTTGAACTACTTACGAACTAGGATGGCACAAATATCCACGCCCGAGGCGGGATTCGAACCCCCGACCGTAGTGGCCGTGCAGACCGTGACTGGAGCGCCTTAGTCCCCTCGACAACCGCGACCGGCTACCAAACTCCCCTCCATGCGGTATTTAATATGATTAACCAATTGTGTATGGATCTATTTAATAATTCTTCGTTTCCCTCTAACCTGATCGATGTTTTCGACAATGTGGGTTCCTCCGCGTACTGTGGTAAAATATTCTCAAAGATTTTTGTTTAGCTTCTCCTGCTTTAATATTTATTTTAGTCAAAGAAAATGTGTTTCAAACATTTCAGGTCAGGAAATCTGTTCACAAACACGTCTCACACAGCAGCAACATTTTCAAAAAGTTTTGATTGTCCCATATGTAACATTTGAGGAAACTCATTTCTCAACAAAAAAACTCACGTTCTTTGAATTTTGTTTCGTTTCACACCCAGGCTTCAGGCTTCTAAATTTTCTACCTAGTGCAGATGGTCGCCACGACAACTACAGACCTGGAGACATGTCGTGTAGAGATCAAAGCATTATGCAAAAGCGACTAGATGCTGTGTCAACGCAGGGAGACTCGATGCTGATACTTTTTTTAGAGGCATAATCAACACGGATTCAGAAAGTATTGTTCTTGTAAAACACTGATTTCTTTTTTTCTCACATGATGCGATGAGTACTATCGATAAGCGATCTCAGATCGATTCCATATTTCTATATTTCCGGAAGGCTTTTGACACAGCACCTAACAAGCGTCTCCTAATCAAATTGTGTATTTATGGAATATCGCCACAGTTGTGCGATTAGATAAACGATTTCCTATCACCAAAAACACAGTACGTTGTATCTGACGGAAAGTCATCGAATAAGACAGAACTGTTATCTGGCGTTCCCAAGGGAAGTGTTATAGGGCCCCTACTGTTCCTTATTTTTATAAACCATTTAGGAGACAATCTGAGCAACTCCCGTTGACTGATCGCGGATGATGCTGTCATTTATCGGTTAGTAGAGTCACCAGAAAATCAAAAGAAACTGCAAAATAATTTACATAAGACATCTGCATGGCACAAAAATTCGTAATTGACCCTCATTAATGATATGAGCACTAAAAGAAATCCGTAAACTTCATTTCAACGATAAATCAGTAAAACCTACAGGCCGTAAATTTAACTAAATACCTAGGAATAACAGCTACGATCAACTTAAATTGGAAAGAACACACAGAAATTATTCTAGGGAAGGCGATCCAAAGGCTACGATTCATTGGCAGAGCAGTTTCTGCTAAAGAAACTGTCTACAGTACTACGTCCTATTTTGGAGTGTGGCTGCACATCGTGGGGTCCCCACCAAGTGTGAGGTTCAGACGATTTACAGAAAGCTCACAGAAGTGCAGCTGGCTTTGTAGCATCGCGATATAGGGGAGAGAGTGCCACGGAAATGATGCACGAGTTAGGGTGGAAACCATTCAGAGAAAGGCGTTATTCGTTGCGGTGAGATTTATTTCAGAAATTTCTTTCATTAGCTTTCTTTACCGAATGACAACATATATTTTTAGAACCCACCTACATAGGGAGACATGATCATCATTATAAAATAAGAGAAATCAGATTGCAAAGAGGAAGATTTAGGTGTTCCTTTTTCCACTCGCTGTAAGAAATTGGAACTGTAGTGAAATAGCATAATAACGGTTCGATGAACCCTCTGCCATGAACGTCATTGTGATTTGCAAGTATTTTTTTAGATGTTGATGTAGACTCGCATGTGGGAAGAGAATGGTTAAATTACACCTCTAACCATCCACTTTCAGGTTTTCGGTGTTTTACCTAAATCACTGCAGGCAAATACAGGGATGGTTCTTTTGAAAGGGCACGACCGATCTCCTTCCCCATCCTTACCCAAACATCCGAGCGTCAGCTCCGTCTCCAGTGACCGCGTCGTCGACGGGACGTTAAACTCTAAGCTTCCTTACTTCCTTAATACTGTAGTGATGAAACATGGTTAGTCTGAAAATCACATTCCTTTTTTTTTAACATACAAAAGATTTATTGAATGCTCTGCTGAAACTGACGTTTTATTGATACTTCAGCTAAGGATAGAAAAAGAATTGCACAATAAGGTAGTAATAGAAAATAGGGAAGTATTGACAAGATTATATAATGCAATTTGCTGTTTAGCAAAACAGGAACGACACTTTTCAGGCTACCACGAAAATCCAAAAGGTGCGAACAAAGGCAGTTACAAGGAATGTCGTCTTGCAAATGTCGAGCTTGATATTTATTTTTATAAACGATTTAGGAGACAATCTGAATAGCTCCCTTTGATTGTTCGCGGATGATGCTGTCGTTTATCGGTTAGTGAAGTCAACAGAGGATCAAAAGCAACTGCAAAGCGATTTAGACAAAATTTCTATATGGTGCAAAAATTGGCAATTGACACTAAATAAAGAAAAGTGTGAAGTAATACACATGACCACTAAAAGAAATCCACTGAACTTCAATTACACGATAAATCAGTCAAACCTTAAGGACGTAAATTCTACCAAATACCTAGGAGTTGCAATTACTAACAACTTAGAATGAAGAGAACACACAGAAAATATTGTGGGGAAGGTGAACCAAAGATTACGTTTCATTGGCAGAACGCTTCGAAGATGCACCAACTCCACCCAAGAGACTGCCTACATCACACTTGTGCGTCCTCTCCTGGTGTACTGATGCCCATTGTGGCATCCTCACCAGGTGAGACTGACGGAAGATATGGAGAAGGTACAGAGAAGGGCAGCCCGTTTTGTTTTATCACGTTACGAGGGGAAAGCGTCATGTAAATGTTGCACGATTTGAGATGGAAATCATTAAAAGAAAGACGTTATTCGTTGCGGCAAGATCTATTTACGAAATTTCAATCACCGACTTTCACTTCTGAAAATATTTTACTAGCACCCACCTACATAGGGAGACATGACCACCCCAATAAAATAAGAGAAATCAGATCGAAAACGGAACGATTTAGGTGTTCTTTCTTCCTGTGCGCTATAAGAGAATGGAACGGTAGAGAAAGGTTATGAAAGTGGTTAATGAACCCTCTGCCAGGCACTTATATGTGATTTGCAGAGTATCTATGTAGATGTGGATTTGAAAGAATATTTTCTTACTTTTCCAAATCAAGGGACGCCAATGATTTCATGACCTAGTGAGAAACCTGGGAATATAAATTTCAGTACTTTTCACAAAAAGAAGCATAGCTTTAGTAATGCTTCGTGTTTCTCTTAATAGAACTGAAATTTTTGGGAAGACACAGCGAATTTTGGGGTCGCACATAATATAGTTATGACTAACAATGAACGCTCTGAACAATTAATAAAGAGGAAAATGTACACATTTCAGTAATTTAGAATGTACTAAAAAAAGTTTGCTTCGATTAATCTTTTTATGTTTTACTACTGACAATAACCGATTGGAAAAGTACGTTCATCCAAACTAAGATAACATATTTCGTGCATGACTGTGCAGTAAGGGATATTCGTATCTACAATGGGGTAATAATTGAATAAATTCAACAAAGAAACTTGACCATTTTCTTCTTTTAGTTGGATGTCAGACTGCAACTATGTGCATTCCATGTGAAAATCTTTTGGAAAAGTTGTTGTATCATTTGTAAACGGAGTCGCTAATTAGACACCGAAAGACAACGGTAGTCGGTTGCAGTGGATGTAGTGAGTAAGAAGCAAAGTTTCCTGATTTCAAAAATGTTCAAATGTTTGTATAGTCGATGGGACTTAATACGGGGTCATCAGTCCCTAAACTTACAAACTACTTATGAACTACATACGAACTAGGACGGCACAAATATCCATGCCCGAGGGGGGATTCGAGCCCCCGACCGTAGCGGCCGTGCAGACCGTGACTGGAGCGCCTTAGTCCTCTCGGCCACCGCGGCCGGCGTTCCTGGGTTCGAAACCCAGCGTATATTGATGCATTAATTTGAATATATGGTTCTCGTACGTTCTAGATGTATTGACAAAGAATGTTACAAGAATTTCTGTTTTTGTATATATACTGTGTAAAGCTCCGGGCACAGTTATATCATTCTGTATTCTTGTACGTGTGTGACAAGGGTTAAATAAGGTATCCCTGAGTTCAAACCCATGCTATTTTATAAAGTATCTATCAAGGAAAGTACTTGGGCTCGAACAAACACATATACATCAAAATCGTACGCCGCGGTCGTTGTTGCTCGCCGTGGAGGTTCGAGTCCTCCCTGGGGCATGGGTGTGTGTGTTGTCCTTCGGTTAGTTTAGTTTAAGTAATTTGTAAGCTACGGGCTGATGACCACGCAGTTTGGTCCGATAGAATTACAAACATTTGAACATTTGAACAAAATCGTACGAGAGATAATGTAAAGATCCCTTATTGCACTAGTGACACTCCCGCATCTGCAAAATTCTGCAGTCGTCCGTTAGAGGCCTCTACGTGTGCCTTGCCACATTGCACTTTGACCTGTCGTTTCGCCAGTAGGGACGGTGCAGTGTGCCTCCCAAGTTGCGTTTTGTGACGTTATTTGTGTGCTGAAGCGTCAGATGGAGTGGCGATTGATAATCAATCCTGCTAAAGTATTGCGATTGGTTGAGATGAAGTTACGAAGAACCCTTCTTCATGAAGATGGTATTAGTGTAAAAGATGAATCATTCGCATGCTTTCTCGTATCTGTTATGGTACAGAAATATGAGCATAAGTTAGATACTGTTGTAACACTAACACATAATGATGATAATAGGGATGATAATGACGATGAACTGATTGCTAGCGGTAGTGCTACGTTAAGTGCGGGAAGAGGCGATGGAAGCGGTGGCAGTGAATACCAACAGTCTTCCGAGAAGAAGGTTAAAGTTGCAACTACCATTACGGCTTTTGATGACAATACGCTAGAGAACTTGTACGAAGCTTATATTACATAAGTTATAGTTTAGATATCTGCATTACGTATGTCGTCTACAATTACATCTACAGTGCTATCTAGAGCATGATTGCAAAGTTTTGCATAAAAACTACAACCACCAGCACAATGAGGTGTACGTAAAGATACTTTTTGTGTCCCAGCCTCGTCGCCGCTTTTGTGTCTCGTTTCCGTCGTAGGTGTCGGTGGCCGAGTAGAAAGACCGACACAGGAATAAAGGATGCACGCTTGTGCAGGTAGGAGGTGACCACCCAGTGGGACAGCAGAAACTAGAAACACTAGAGTAAATTAGAACGAGATCTATATTTCTTAGAGACTTATTAATACTTAACTTTTACATAGCTCAGTACTGCAGAATGCTGATACATAGTTGAGCAAGAGGTCTGCCTAGTGCCTATCCGATAGCCAAGTCTTCACTGGTGCCTATCTGATTCCGAAGTGTTAACTGGTTCCTATCTCAGTCCCAAGTGAACGATGTCGTTCAGTGGTGGCCACGAGCGGAGTTGTAGCAGAGGGCGCTCGTGGCTGACGTCGTAAGAACGCCGCACCGTGCGTGCATGGCGGCGCGAGAGTAGGTGGCGCGCACTTTAGACTTGTGCGACACCACAATATTGTAACCAATCGTTCATACAGATATGTTTGTTCGAGCCCAAGTACTTTATTTGTAAGTCGTACGAGACCGCTACGTGGCAATAAGTATAAGACGAAGACGACCAATGGTGCTCTTCTAAGAGTGAATGCACACCAGACTCGAACTCTTAAGGGAATCGGCAAAATGCTGCAAATAATAAATGAAAATATGCAGGGCACTACTGTAGTAGTGTGCGGGGGATACGTCAGGCGGGAGGTGCGCTGGGGAACCCCGTTGGCCGAGGGGACTGAGGCGCTTCAGTCACGGTCTGAACGGCCACTACGGTCGGGGGTTCGAATCACTCCTCGTGCATGGATATTTGTGCCGTCCTAGTTCGTAAGTAGTTTGTAAGTTTAGGGACTGATAGCCCCGTAGTTGAGTCCCATAGGCTTTACAAACATTTGAACATTTTTGATTTGAAACTCGCGCTGTGGTGCTTCTTGCTGTGTGGCGTAGTGTTCACCGCGACCATCTAGTAAGGCACGGCTTCCAATTCCCGCTCGGTCCACATTTTCAACATTGCCAATTGATTTAATTCGTTGCAAATAGACACCTGACGCCATACATTCTTCTACTCCTCTATGGAACTTTCTATATATATTTCCAAAATCGCGACATTACGACTACTTGTAGTTCTCAGCACTTGGATGAAAAAGGTTGTTTATCACATTTGTACCGAAATACGTCTACATCTCGCGACATGTGTCCTTCCTCTCAACCTCAAGCCTTCCCCGTATATGAGCGCCCCCTCCCCTACCCCTCCCAGCAGCCGTTACACTCTCCCGCCTCCCCTCCCCCCATTCCCGCCCCTCCGGGCCGCCCCCCCCCCCCCCCCCCATGGATCCTGCGGGGTTTCAGCGCTTAAGTTTTAACTGTGCGCCGTCCAGTGTTGTGCAGAGTCTCATGTACTTCGTGTAGTTTTAAGATTTCAGCAACCGCCGTACAGGCAGAACAGAATGTAACTTGCATTTATCGCGAATCTTTAATTCAGCGCAAAGTTCCTAGTGATTGGAAAAAAGCGCAGGTGACTCCCGTTTATAAGAAAGGAAAGAGAACTGACCCACACAATTACAGGCCAATATCGTTGACATCAGTTTCTTGTAGAATTTTGGAGCATATTCTCAGTTCGAATATAGTAAATTTCCTTGAAACGGAAAAGCTTCTTTCCATGAATCAGCACGGGTTTAGGAAACATCGTTCACGTGAAACTCAGCTTGCCCTTTTCTCACATGACATCTTGCGAGCCATGGACGAAGGGCAACAGACGGATTGTGTTTTTCTCGACTTCAAAAAGGCGTTCGACGCGGTGCCACACTGCAGACTGCTAACGAAGATACGAGCTTATGGAATAGGTTCACAGATTTGTGACTGGCTGGAAGAATTCCTAAGTAATAGAACGCAGTACGTTGTTCTCGACGGCGAGTGTTCATCAGAGACTAGTGTATCGTCAGGCGTGCCCCAGGGGAGTGTGATAGGACCGCTATTATTTTCTATCTATATAAATGATCTGATGGACAGAGTAAGTTGTAATTTGCGGCTGTTTGCTGATGATGATACAGCATTAGTAGTGAGCTTCTTGATGCTGTCGCGTCGTTCAAATATCTAGGCATAACATTGCAGAGCGATATGAAATGGAACGAGCATGTAAGGACAGTTATGAGTAGGGCGGACAGCCGACTTCGGTTTATTGGGAGAATTTTGGGAAGATGTACTTCACCTGTAAAGGAGACCGCGTATAAAACGCTTGTACGACCACGTCTTGAGTATTGCTCAAGTGTTTGGGACCCGCAGCAGATCAGTTTAAAGGAAGACATAGAGGCGGTTCAGAGACGAGCAGCTAGATTTGTTACCGGTAAGTTCGACCAATGCGCGAGTGTCACGGAAATGCTCCGCAACTCAGTTGGGGATCGCTGGAAGAAAGACGACGTTCTTTTCGTGAATTTCTGTTGAGTAAATTTAGAGGGCCGGAATTTGAAGCTGAGTGTAGTACTATCTTGCTGCCGCCTACTTACATTTCGCGTAAAGATCACAAAGACAAGATAAGATAAATTAGGGCTCGTACGGAGGCATATAGGTATTCTTTTTTTCCTCGTTCAATTTGGGAGTGGAATAGGAAAGGAAATGCCTAGTAGTGGTACAGTGTACCCTCCGCCACGCACCTTACGGTGAATTGCGGAGTGTGGATGTAGATGTAGAAATGTTGCCGTGTGTTTTACCAGTGTCTCCGTCACCGTCGTCGTTTTTTGTGTACCTGCAGAGTGTTTTTCGGCCACCGTGGCATTTTAAATTCTGAATACGTGTGTCTTTTAATGTATTTTATATGCCTGTCTTATCATCTCTGTATTTTAAATTCTGCATTTATTGTCTCCAGTGTTTATGATTTTTATCTTCTTGTCATCAATATAGTAACTTTGTGGATGAAGAGCAACGGCGACGGAATAGCCGTGCGCACTGAGGCGCCCTGCTCCGTTGCGCACGGCCGTTCCACACAGGAGGTTCGAGTCGTCCCACGGGCATGGGTATTTGTGTTGTTCTTAGGATCAGTTAGTTTAAGTAGTTTGTAAGTTTAGGACCGAAGACCACTGCAGTTAGGTCCCACAACTTTACAAAAATTTGAACATTTTTGCTGAAGAGCAGCGTAATAGGTTCCTGCCGGACTGCCCATTCCGCCATAAAATAACGAATAAAGAGGTACGTCTACATCTTCAACAGAAATAACACACAGTTTCCTTGTATTTCCATAATTTATTTTCGTTATACGTCTCTAAACCTCTACTTAAATGGTTTAACAGAAGTATCCGTAAAATAACAGACCAGCCAGTATAACGGATCGACCTGTTGTAAGAACAAGACTCTGAAGGTTCGGTTACAGCACGGGCGACAATGTTAAGACCGCAATAGAGAATAACATCATGCGGCAGAAGAAAATATGCCATTTATCGTAATTTAACATAAGTGTAACAGTTATTTCATTTTCTTTAACCGATCGTGTGATACATGCAGACTGCTTGGTCCACGTTGAGATTTTCCTGGGCCGCAAGCAGCCCGCGAGACGAGGGGTGGCCTCCCATCTTTTAAAGCATAATGCTCCTCCTCTCTGACGAGACCGCCTTAAACAGCATGCATAATATGTATCGCAACAGCAATTATATCTCTATCTATATAAAAGCGAAAGGACGTTCATTCACACACTCATTCATTCACTCACTCACTGACTAAATACGAAATCTCGAAAACTACTTCACCTATGAAGCTGTAATTTATAGGTAGACAACGTCAGCTCGGGAAGTATTTTGCGATAGGACAGAAATAAGGTGCAAGGGAGAGAATACTTTTACTACAGACTGACGAAATCTACAGTTTCATTCCGATCTTCACGAAATTTTGCATGCTTGACCTTTAGTACAAGAGGAAGGTCAGCGTCTACCTAAAGTTTCACACGGTGCATGGGGGAGGGTATCTTGCAACATAAAAATGTGTCGCTAAATACCTTGGTCGCGCCGTAACTTGAGAACATCTCGATCGATTTCACAGATCTTTTTGGGTTGTTTTCGTTATTCTCAGAACAAGATTCGTATGAATTAAAACTGGGAAATTTGAGAACAACGAAGTGCGTTTTTTAATATGACGACGTTTTTATTGCATACAAATCTGTAGTTTATTCCGATATTGATGAAATTATGCATATCTGGAGTAGTAAAATAACTTAAGTCACTAAACAAACCGAGGAGACTGAGGCGCTTCAGTCACGGTCTGCACGGCCACTACGGTCGGGGGTTCGAATCCCCCCTCGGGCATGGATATTTGTGCCGTCCTAGTTCGTAAGTAGTTCATAAGTAGTTTGTAAGTTTAGGGACTGATGACCCCGTAGTTAAGTCCCATAAGCCTTACAAACATTTGAACATTTGAAAACTAAACAAAAATAAATCTTCCGGGCCAGATTGTATACCAACTAGATTCCTCTCACAGTATGCTGATGCAATAGCTCCGTACTTAGCTATCATTTACAACCGATCACTCAGCGAAAGATCCATACCCAAAGACTGGAAAGTTGCCCAAGTTACTCCAATATTCAAGAAAGGCAATAGTAGTGATCCCCAAAATTACAGGCCTATCTCATTGACGCCTATTTGCAGTAGGATTTTGGAACATATACTTTGTTCGAATATTATGAACTACCTCGAAGAGAACGACCTATTAACCAGTAGTCAACACGGATTCAGAAAGTATCACTCTTGCGAAACACAGCTTGCCCTTTATTCACATGAAGTGTTAAGTGCCATCGACAAGGGATCTCAAATCGATTCCATATTTCTGGATTTCAGGAAGGCTTTTGACACTGTACCCCACAAGCGGCTTCTTATGAAATTGCGTGCTTATGGAATATCTCCCCAATTGTGCGGTTGGATTCACGATTTCCTATCAGAATGAGCAGAGTTTGTTGTAATTGACGGTAAGTCATCGAGTAAAACAGAAGTGATATCTGGCGTTCCACAGGGAAGCGTTATAGGTCCCCTACTCTTCCTCGTGTTTATACACGATTTAGGAGACAATCTGAATATCCCCTTAGATTGTTCGCGGATGATGCTGTCGTTTATCGGTTAGTGAAGTCAACAGAGGATCAAAAGCAACTGCAAAGCGATTTAGACAAAATTTCTGCATGGTTCGAAAATTGGCAATTGACACTAAATAAAGAAAAGTGCGAAGTAATACAGATGACCGCTAAAAGAAATCCGCTGAACTTCAATTACACGATAAATCAGTCAAACCTTAAGGTCGTAGATTCTACCAAATACCTAGGAGTTACAATTACGAACAACAGAAGGCGAACCAAAGGTTACGTTTCATCGGCAGAACGCTTCGAAGATGCACAAGCTCCACCAAAGAGACTGCCTACATCACACTTGTGCGTCCTCTCCTGGAGTACTGTTGCCCCTTTTGGGACCCTCACCAGGTGGGATTGACGGAAGACATTGAGAAGGTTCAGAGAAGGGCAGCTCGTTTTGTTCTATCACGTTACGGGGGGGAAAGCGTCACGGAAATGTTGCACGAATTGGGGTGGAAATCATTAAAAGAAAGACGTTATTCATTGCGGCGTGATCTGTTTGCGAAGTTTCAATCACCGACTTTTAGTTCTGAATGTGAAAATATCTTGCTAGCACCCATCTACTTAGGGACACATGACCATCCCAATAAAATAAGAGAAATCAGATCGAAAACGGAACGATTTAGGTGTTCTTTCTTCCCGCGCGCTATTAGAGAATGGAACGGTAGAGACAAGTTATGAAAGTGGTTAATGAACCCTCTGCCAGGTACTTGAATGTGATTTGCAGAGTATCTATGTATATGTAGATGTTGATATCTGAGCTTAAAGACAAGAGGAATGTCACTGTCTGTATAAAACTTCGGTTGTTGCATGATGCATAGTTTCGCTTCGATCTTGATTAATTTTTGCACACATGGCCTTTAAACTAAGAGGAAGGTCACTGGATACATTATGTTGTTGGTATGGTACATGACAGAGGGTAACCCGGTAAAAAACTTTGCTGAGAGAGGGAAAGGTGGAAACGAACAGAGAGATGGAAGAGTAAGATGGATCCAGAGACAGGAAGGAAGGGGAGGTGGACTACGAGAGTGTGAAATAAATAAATACCCGGGCAACGCCGGGTTTACAGAAAGTATATGTTTAGAACTGACATATCCGCACAGGCCCTTCTTTAACGACTGTTGCGAAGCACGGTCATATAAGCTAGTCTTTTATATCAGTGTATGAAACTTTGTGGCCAATTCTCCTAACCATTCTATACCAAAAGAGGGGCTTCACCTTTTGTGAATAATCTTAAACTTTAATTGACAAATCGTAGTACTTGCGCTACGTTGCCCACGAAACCAATTCAGCCGTAGAGCTGCAGCGATTTGTGCCGGGACACGTTGTTAGCTACCTTCAGGAACATTCGAGTGATAATCGCAAATCTGAGCGCCAGTTTCATTCAATATTCCAACATTATTATAATCGATATTGTGGCCGCACTGGACTGATAACGGTGCAGCCGAAATTTCACTGTGATTTGTGTGCATTGGAGGCACTGCTGCATTCCGGCCTAACCTGTAACGAGTAAGTATTTGCTTCAATTTCCCATCAATCACATTTATGGGTTTTGCGTTACACCCGAACCGGATGCTCGTCGTGCGAACGCAGTAACTGCGTGTGCTGCCGCATACAGAGCCGGCCGCTGGTCAGTCACACTGCCGATGACGAATCATTCCTGCTCCTAACCAAGCACCTCCTCTGCCTCAAGTAGCAGCTTATACCGATCTCTTACATTCACTTCTGCTCTCAGACAATGCCTATTTAACCAGTTTTCGAAAATATGAAGCCTAGTGCAGATTTCTTTTCCAGGCTTCCTGGTAACACAATTTATTCTGTTTAGTAGTACATCCCATGAACCACACACATTGCCGAGGTGGGGTGGCTTGCGTGCCTCAACGATACAGATAGCCGTACCGTAGGTGCAACCACAGCGGAGGGGTATCTGTGGAGAGGCCAAACAAACGTGTGGTTCCTGAAGAGGGGCAGCAGCCTTTTCAGTAGTTACAGGGGCAACAGTCTGGATGATTGACTGAGCTAGCCTTGTAACATCAGCTAATGTGGCTTTGCCACACAGTTACTGCGAACGGCTGAAAGCAAGGGGAAAATACAGCCGTTATTTTTCCCGAGGACATGCAGCTCTACTGTATGAACATATGATGATGGCATCCTCTTGGGTAAAATATTCCGGAGGTAAAATAGTCCCCCATTCGGATCTCCGGGCGGGGACTACTCAGGAGGATGTGATCATCAGGAAAGACAGTACTGGCATTCTACGGGTCGGAGCGTGGAATGTTAGATCCCTTAATCGAGTAGGAAAATTAGAAAATTTAAAAAGGGAAATGGACAGGTTGAAGTTAGATATAGTGGGGATTAGTGAAGTTCGGTGGCAGGATGAACAGGATTTCTGGTCAGGCGAGTACAGAATTATAAATACAAAATCAATTGGGGGTATCACAGGAGTAGGATTGATAATGAATAAGAAAATAGGAATGCGGGTAAACTACTATGACCAGCACAGTGATCGCATTATCATTGTGAAGATAAATACGAAGCCAACACCGACAACAGTAGTACAGGTTTATATGCCAACTAGCTCTGCCGATGATGAGGAAATCGAAGAAATATATGAGGAGCTAAAGGGAATTATTCAGACAATTAAGGGAGAGGAAAACTTAATTGTTATGGGCGACTGGAATTCGGTAGTAGACTCTTTGAATGTAATGTATTATCAAGTTGACCTAGGTTCGAATCCCGGTCCAGTCGGAAATTTTCTCCGCACGGGGAGTGGGTGTTGTGTCTTCCTCATCATCGTTTCATAATTAGAAACCAAATTTTCAAAAGTTTCTAAATCCATGGTATTTAATTTCTTTGATTATTAGTACCTAGGCTTACAAACTAGGTTAAACTAACCTAAGGACAATACACACATCCTTCGCCGGCGAGGAATGGCGCCTTCGAGCGCTCGATCACTCCACCGCGGCATTTCATCATCAACGACGGGCCAGTCATCACCTAAAATCTTTGCACCTTGCAGGCTGAAACACGATTCCAGCGGGGGCTAACGGCCACATGATGATCATTATGTTAGTTATGAACCGAAATGGTAACAGGATTTATTCAGTCATTTTGGCGTTATTGAAAGTTTACATGATCGCAATGTGAATGTAATTAGGCCATACACACGGTTTTCAAAATAAAATAATAGTAATAAAAATGTGAAAAGGGGCCTCAGATAATTTTTCTCTTAAAAGCATGATTCTTATTATGTATTACTGAAACATTACCAATGGTTTAGAAATTGTATTTAAATGATCGAGCGAGGTTTCACAGGGGTAACACACTGGTGTCACATTCGGGAGGACACAGTTCAAACCCGCCTCCAGCCACCCGGATTTAAGTTCGCCGTAATTTCCCTAAATAACTCCAGGCAAATGCCGGGATGGTTCTTGCAAAGGACGCGGCCAATTTCCTAGCCCATCCCTCACAAAACTCTCCTTAGCGTGTGCTCCGTGTCTAATGAGCACGATGTCGACGGGACGCTAAACCAAATCTTCCTACCTTTCTTGGATTCAAATGGATGTCCAGATTGTAGAAAGATATAAGTTATACATAAGTTATTATTTTCTAGTAAGCACATGATGTTGTTTCAAAATAGAAATCGATGTAACCTCACAGCGCAGGACGGAACGTATACTGGGAAAAGAATTCTGGAATAACTGGAACGGCTCGGTATTGACATCATTGCGGTTGTTCATCATAGATTGCGCGGTCGCTACCGTAGGACAGTCAAGTGCTTCGTGTTGTCCTTAGTTTAAGTAGTTTGATCGTCTAGGGATCGATGACCTAAGCACTTTGGTCCTTTAGGTTTATATATATGGACTTCTTTTCTTAAAAAAAAAAAAAAAAAAAAAGTATAGTGAAAACTTCACACGTGTTTTGCTGCACAGATCCAGATTTCGATGTAACCAAGGGAAGGTACAGATGAAATTTATGTACTGGGTATTGTTTTTTGACTTGGCATTCAGCGAGCATCCTAATTACCGTATGAAACAATTTTTGTACTCACTATGGTATGATATGAAAGCATTCAAAACAGTCTAACACATGTATGTAGCTAACTGGTAACTAATACAATAAACTCTAAGAATATAACCACTGTGATATGTTAAAACATTTGCTGGCTAGTCTGTTTCGTGCTGATAATTTTATGCCTGCATAATTACTGCAAGTTGCAACCATTTTAACAGGATTATTGTATTAGTGTTGGTCAGCCTGAAGAATTTTTATACTTCATTCTCCTCCATCACCAAATGGTCACAGGATAGGCCCAAACAACGTATTGCTTCATTAAGACAAGTCGTACTGTAAAGCATATCTGTTCAAAATCCGAAAATGTGCTCCTCTATTACTTACTTCGTCTTTCCATAAAAATTTCAGACTCTTCTGAAGCAGAGGCTATCAGAAGCGAAGAGAAGAGCCTCAGTCTGAGAAACGAGAGACGGTGCAGTAAATAGGCCAAATTAGTAGCATATGAATTACATGAAAAAGCAGTAAAGGAAGAGCCTTGCGAACAGCAGACGTCCATGACGACGGTATGAGTTCTGCTTTAAAGAATTGACAGTTAACTTGATACGCTGATAGGTGTCACTGTAATACAGGAGACTGTCCCATAAGCACAGTAACGTCAGTGAGTTCACAAGGGCTGGAGTAGGCGCAAAACTGCTGGTAAAGCTCTCCCGTGAAGAACTCCCAGGGTGGAGCCAAATGACGTGAAATATCGTTGTTGCTGAACATTCTTAGAAGAACAGAGACGTTTTGCTTTCTGCAGAAAGCTGTTACTACCGAGTATGGATTTCATTACTGTAAACGTCAGTAACAGCCCCACCCATGGGGTAGCAGAGGGGATGGTACTAAAACGTGAGTGGCCAGTCTTCATAGAAGTGCGAAGGAGCGCGTCAGATTGGCTGAAATGTGTCAGGAGCCAGCAGGATTGGCAGAGCGACTGTAAATATGGAAAAACAGTGCACCCACGAGAGCATTTAAAATCTTTGTATTTTGTAATCATGGGGATGTTAGAGGAACGGGGCGCCATATCGTGGCTTTCGCAGTCAGCTCAGCAGAAGGCTGTCTCATCACTGAGAGTGCCGACTTTAATAGGTGGGTATTTCTTTTAGCGTTAGTCCAACACCTCCCGCTGGAAGCATGTAGCGGCTCCGCGCCTGTTGGTTTAATAAGATGTGATTTAATATCGCCACAAGAGTGTGGCCGAGCGCTCTAAGGCGCCCCATCGGAGATTTGAGTCATCCCTAGGTCATGTGTGAGTATGTGTGTGTGTGTGTGTGTGTGTGTGTGTGTGTGTGTGTGTGTGTGTGTGAGTGAGTGTGTGTGTGTGTGTTGTCCTTAGGTTAGTTTAACTTAGTTTAAGTAGTTTGTAAGTCTAGGGCCTGATGACCATTGCAGTTTGCTCCTATAACTTTACAAACATTTGAATATATAATATGCCCGAAACCTGTCGTATATTAAATAATGAGGAAAGTGCGTAACTAAAGCAGATTTTTTTCGTCTACAGGGCTCTTTCTTTAACTTTTCTAGTGTTCTCTCCTTTTGTAACGTCCACTCCAGAGGACGTAGATCATGCCTAGTGCTGTGGTAACAGTACTATGGGTTTCTAAACTACCTTCCAGTAGTAGTATTAGTATGCGTTAGAATAAATAGTTTTTCTCAGATGTATTGAATCCTCCGAGTACGAGAATTACTACTCAGTCTGACTGCTCGCGCCGCCACTCATAGGACGTTGTCGGGCGGGGAATCATATCACCAGCTGCCTTCATCCGCAGTCTATCCCTTGTATTTGTTCATAAACGCTCTGGAAGTCTGACTGAGCCCAAACATCTTCAAAAAGAAATGTTCGCAAATCTATGGGACTTAACTTCTTTGTTTATTAGTACCTAGGCTAACAAGCTACTTAGACTAAATTAAACTACTCTAAGGACAACATACACACTCATGCCACAGGGAGGACTCGAACTTCCGACGGCGAGTAACCGCGTGCTCTGCAGATTGGCGCCGTAGACCGCTCGGCCACTACACCGCAGCGCAACACTTTCTTTCCACTTGTAACGCTGTAACGTGGGGAATCATGAAAGACATGTAACAAGAACGCGGCATGTCAACTGCAGTCCACAGACAAAGAAAGAGAGAGAGCTATTCTAATAATACCTTATTTATGATCACAGATTCTAATTCCAAATTAAATTTCGAGTAAATTGATAATAAACACAGGCTGAGAATTAATTAATTAACCATCCGACAAACGTTATTGCGTCATTGACAGCATTAAATTAATTTTTTACCAGGTCCACTGATTCTACCAACTCATTGTCTACATAGAAAAGTATCAGTTGGAGGGGGAAATATAATTTTTGCATTTCCCAAGTAATAGAGAGAGAAAACGCCCAATATAATGGAATCTAATTCGTTTTCCTGGCCGTTTTTTCAAACTGACTTCGGCAGCACGCGGTGGCGGAGGGAGACGAGTTGCCGAGGTTTGGACACGCAACCTGAAGGCCAGAAGTTAGGCGCTGGCGGCGGCCAGGAAAACCTGCACTGCCTAACCCTCCCTCCCTCTGTTACGTTGGCTACGGGGACCAATTCGCGTACTGCGGAAGTGCACACGAGACCGTCTGCCGTGTCTTGAAGTAGCCTGCAGGGCAGGTCTCCAGCCCCATGCCGTTGCATTTTCTAGTGGTGTTAACATCGCGAGGACGGCGTGCTTTAGTTTTCGTCATGGAGTAGCACGTGCTTCTCATTGCCTTCAGAGAAGTCTGTCTTAGCCAGTCGCGACGGACTCGTGATGTATCGTGCTTCGATCTATTCCGACGGTTGCGATAGAGCTGTCGCTGCATTTTCACCGCCAGATTCGGGTGCTGCAAAACGGTTGTGTTGTTGTGGTCTTCAGTCCGGAGACTGGTTTGATGCAGCTCTCCACAATACCCCATCCTGAGCAAGCCTCTTCATCTCCACACAAGAACGGCAACCTACAGCTGTCTGACTCTGCTTACTGTATCCATCTCTTGGTCTTCCTCTGCGATTTTTACCCCACACACTTCCCTCCAATGCTAAATTCACAATTCCTTGATGTCTAAGAATGAGTCCTACCAATCTATCCCTTCTTTTAGTCAAGGTATGCCAGAAATTTCTTTTCTCCCCAATTCTGTTCAGAACCCCTCATTAGTTACGCGATCCACCCACCCAATCTTCAGCATTCTTCTGTAGCACCATATTTCAAAAGCCTAAATCCTCTTCCTGTCCGCACTGTTTATCGTCCATGTCTCACTCCCATACAAGGCAACACTCCATACAAATGCCTTCAGAAAGGACATCCTTAGGCTTAAATCAATATTCGATGTTAACAAATTTCTCTTTTTCAAGAACGCTTTTTTACCCATTGCCATTCTGCATTTTATTTCCTCTGTACTGCGACCATCATTTGTTATTTTACTGCCCAAGTAACAAAACTCATCTACCTCATTTATTGCTTCGTTACCTAATCTAATTCCTTCAGCATCACTTGATTTTCTTACACT
The DNA here is from genome assembly GCA_026315105.1 of Locusta migratoria. Taxonomy (NCBI): domain Eukaryota; kingdom Metazoa; phylum Arthropoda; class Insecta; order Orthoptera; family Acrididae; genus Locusta; species Locusta migratoria. The sequence goes on along the minus strand of CM048755.1, from coordinate 71,790,841 downwards.
GCACTCCATTACCCTAGTTTTGCTCTTGTTAATGTTCATCTTATATGCACCTATCAGCACACTGTCCATTCCGTTCAATTGCTCTTCCAGGTCCTTTGCTGTCTCTGACAGAATTACTATGTCGTCGGCAAAACGCAATGTTTTTAATTCTTCACCCTGAACTTTAATTCCTTATCCAAATTTCTCCTTGCTTTCCTTTATAGCTTGCTCAATGTACAAATTGAATAACAATGGAGAAAGACTACAACCCTGTCTTACTCCCTTTCCAACCACTGCATCCCTTTCATACCCTTCAACTCTGACAACCGCTGTCTGGTTTTTGTACAAGTTGTAAATAACCTTACGCTCCCTATATTTTATTCCTGCCTGCTTCAGAACTTGAAAGGTATGTATCGTAATAGTTATGTTTCTGTAATCGTTTGCGTAACCCACGGCTAATTCTCTTTCATCTGTGAGCTCTCTTTGAGGACTAATCTTCATTTCGCGCGGGAGTAGCCGATCGGTCTGGAGCGCCACGTTACGGATTGCGAGGCTTCCCGCGTCGGAGGTTCGAATCCTCCCGTGGGCATGGATGTGTGGGTTGTCCTGAGGTTAGTTTACCTTAATTTAAGTAGTTTGTAAGCTACTGTCTAATAACCAAGCAGTTGAGGCCGATAGCTTTACAAACATTTGAACTTTTTGAACTGATCTTCATTTTCTTAGCGTGTAAATCAATGTAATAACGACTTTTCATACAGGATGTATATTCCTCGTCCAGTGGCTGTATTCAGTAAGTAACTGTTCTGTTTACGAAAACATCTCTAATATATGTGCCGTATTCGGGATATACAATATTTCTCAAACAACTCTCCAGACTTTCAAAATAAAATGTTTGTTAAACTTATGGGACGTAACTGCGGGGTCATCAGTCCCTAAACTTACAAAACACTTATAAATGAACTTATACTAAAGACAACACAAACATCCATGCCCGAGGGAGGCCTCTAACCCCCGACGGGGAATGGTCTTCACTGTCTGTAGCAGCCGGCCGCGGCGGCCGAGGGGACTGAGGCGCTTCAGTCACGGTCTGCACGGTCACTACGGTCGGGGGTTCGAATCCCCTCTCGGGCATGGATATTTGTGCCGTCCTTAGTCTTAGTTAGTTCATAAGTAGTTTGTAAGTTTAGGGACTGATGACCCCGTAGTTAAGTCCCATAAGCTTAACAAACATTTTAAAATTTTAACATTTGTCTGTAGCTTCCTTAACTGTCGCATTTTTAAATTAATCGTTTACTAGGCTACGAAACAGCTGCTGAAGAAACGAAGTCCAATCGCCTGAGACAGAAGATGCGTTGGTGAGTGGTCCTTAGGAAACAATGTTAGTCGCTGCTTCTTTGAAAATTAATTCTTCCATCTACTATTTATTCAGTCTAGCGTGAAACGAGAGATCGAAGCTACAGATACTCTCATCGACAGTCCTGGGTTACACACTTTGCTATGCCAGGACGCGACACAAAATATTTTCTCTATCATGTAAAGTACAAGATTGCACGGGAAACAAATATTTTTGGAAATGTTGTTCTAAGCGTCATCTCAGGGACTGCGATTCAGCTCACGCCTGAGGTTCAAGTCCTCGCTCGGATATGGGTGTTTGTGTTGTCCTTGGGTTAGCTTAAGTAGTTTGTAAGCCTAGAGACTTATAACCAGGGTAGTTTGGTCCCATAAATTTACAAATATTTTCGAAACGTTGTTCCGAGACTTAAATTTACACTCGATGTAAACATTTATTATTATTGTTATTATTTACCATTGCCGGTCTTACCAGTCTAGACCATACATCTTCGGTATCTGTTCAATGTTCGGTGACTTTTCGGCCAGAATGGCCTAATGTTAGTTTAAGTAAATTGTAAACATAGGTACTGATTGTGGTGTCGCACAAGTCTAAAGTGCGCGCCATCTACTTTCGCCGCGCGCCGCCATGCACGCACGGCGCGGCGTTCTTACGACGTCAGCCACGAACGCCCTCTGCTACAACTCCGCTCGTGGCCACCTCTGAACGACGTCGTTCACTTGGGACTGAGATAGGAACCAGCTATCACTTCGGAATCGGATAGGCACCAGTGAAGACTTGGCTATCGGACAGGCACTAGGCAGGCCTCTAGCTTAACTATGTATCAGCATTCTGCAGTACTGAGCTATGTAAAAGTTAAGTATTGTATAAATTCTGTGAAATATATATCTCGTTCTAATTTACTCTAGTGTTTCTAGTTTCTGCTGTCCCACTGGCTGCTCACCTCCTACCTGCACAAGCGTGCATCCTTTATTCCTGTGTCGGACTCTTTCTACTCGGCCACCGACACCTACGACGGAAATGAGACACAAAAGCGGCGACGAGGCAGGGACACAAAACTGATAACCACATTAATGGCGTCCCATACATTTTTCTAACTGATTTTTAGAAAGATATGAAATACTGTCCCTAACAATAAAACGGGGCAACAAAACTAGTCAGCGTAGGCAATATTTGGTACGGTTTCAGTACAAACTGAAATAGCGTGAACAGTTTTAAAACCGTTGCAAGTGGAATGCGGAGACAAATGTCTCGATTACACGGCTGTTGCAAAAAATTATAGGTGGCAGTAGATTTATGGGAGGAAAGAGTTGGTGCTGGGTCCCGTATTCAGTTTGTTCTCTGTACTGGCCGCAGACAATTGCATCCTACGAATAAATTATCGTTTGTTTACGTCTCAAAGAATTTAGCTGCAGCGAACTTTGGCCGGTATTTTAATTGCTGCAAATGAAATGCGTGGAGCCGACGCAAATAACGGGCTGCCGCGCGGGCACGCGCTGTGCGTTCGTTTGTCGCGCGAGTAAAGAATCCAGCAGGTATGTCCGAGGGCGTGCCAGTGCTAGTAAATGAATTACGACTCGCGTAACAAATGTAGTCCGCCTACGATGTAAACCACTCTCGGTAATGTGATCAAATCCATTCACAGCTACCGTCGAAAGTAAAAGCGAGATTTCACGAACACGTAGAAGGGATAGGTTGTAATTTGTAATCGAACTCAAGTTAATTGTTTGTGAAGAACGATCGTGTCGTGTTCTCTAATTTTAGAAATGTGTTAAGTTTATAAACAGCCGCGCGCTAATAGCCGATCGGTCTGGAGAGCCACGTGACGGATCACGCGGTCTCCCGCGTCGGACGTTCGAATTCTCCCTCGGGCATGGATGTGTCTGTTGTACTTAGGTTAGTTACATTTAGTTTAAATAGTTTGCAAGTCTAGGGACTGATCACCAAAGTTGGTTGGTTGGTTGGTTTGCTTTTTAAAGGGACAAAACGGCTACGGTTATCAGTCCCTTGTTTCAACCGTAGAGAGGAGAATGAAAAGCACTACAATGTAGTAGAGAACGATGTGTTAAAACTCACCAAACAAAGGGTGTAATACGTCAAGAAGTAAAAGAACGAAAGTAAAAACGGATAAAAGAAGAGAAAGGTGGAAAGACGATACCAGAGCGTCGTGGCCAGGTGACCACAGACAAGGCAGTAGGGCATCTGGCCGCTTTTGCACATTAAAACCATCTGCCTAAAACGGTAGATGAACGAAGAACAAACACATAACGAACACAGTACTAAAAATCAAATGGATCGGTATGACCCACTCTCACGAATAAAATTTAAAACTGCATCAGCCAGAGAGGCATTGTCAGCTAAAACAACTTTCAAATCGTCAGGGAGATTAAAATTCCTTCTCTGCGCTGCTAAGTCCGGGCATTCCATGACGATGTGGGCGACTGTCAGACGCGCACCACATCGACACTCGGGAGGATCCTCGCGACGGAGAAGGTGACCGTGCGTAAGCCAAGTATGGCCGATACGCAGCCGGCAGAGAACAACAGAGTCTCTGCGAGGGGCCCGCAGAGTGGTCCTCCACACGTTTGTTGTCTCCTTTATACTCCTCAGTTTGTTGGGCACCTGTAGAGAGCGCCATTCACCACTCCACAAACCGAGAACTTTACGGCGTAGTGTACAACGGAGATAAGCACATGGAATGCCTATATTGAGGACAGGCTTGTGGGTGGCCTCTTTGGCTAGCCTGTCAGCCAGCTCATTGCCATCTATCCCGACGTGTCCCGGAGTCCAAAGGAATGCCACCGACTGCCCATGTTGTCCAATGGTGTACAAGGACTCGTGTATGGCAACAACCAAACGACTGCGCGGAAAACACTGGTCGATGGCCTGTAAACCGCCCAGGGAGTCGCTACAGATGACGAACGACTCCCCAGGGCAGGAACATATATGTTGAAGTGCGCGGTGGATGGCTACCAGCTCTGCAGTGAAAACACTGCAGCCATCTGGCAGGGAGCGCAACTCATTGTGTGCTGCAAGCGTGTAGACAAAACCGGCATGACCATCTACCATCGAGCCGTCTGTGTACACTACCGTAGAGCCTCGGAAGCCGTCAATAATTGATATGACGTGGCGACGAAGGGTCTCAGGGTGGACTGAAGTTTTAGCGTACCGTGACAGATCCAGCCGAAGGTGAGGCCGTCGTATACACCATGGTGGTGTACGCGACTGGTATCTGAATAAAGAGGGGACAGGAACAGACTCCAATTGGCTCATCAGAGACCTAACACGAACACCAACCGTCAACCCTGATCTCGGTCGCCTCTGCGGAATGTGGAGATCAGTTAGAGGAAAGAGTAGACGGTGGTTTGGGTGGTTAGGTAAACCACGGATGGTAGCCGCATAATTCGCAAACAGTTGTTGTCGCCTGATATGCAAAGAAGGCACAACGGCCTCCACAAGGAGACTAGTCACAGGACTTGTTCGAAAGGCTCCTGTTGCTAGCCTAACCCCACAGTGATGGACTGGGTCCAGCATCTGCAGAGCTGAAGGTGATGCCGAGCCATAGGCAACGCTGCCGTAGTCAAGTCTGGACAGAACAAGCGCCTTATAGCACTGCAGCAGCCTACTGCGGTCTGCGGCCCAAGTGGTGTTACCGAGGCAGCGGAGGACATTAAGGTGCTTCCAGCACTTCTGTTTGAGCTCACGGATATGAGGAAGCCATGTCAGCCGGTCGTCAAACACTAGCCCCAAGAAACGGTGCGTTTCCACCACATTGAGCAGATGGCCATCGATGTAAAGCTCAGGATGTGGATGGGCTGTCCGACGCCGGCAGAAGTGCATAACGCATGTCTTGGTAGCAGAGAACTCAAACCCATGGGCAAGGGCCCACTTCTGCGCCTTGAGTATGGCTCCCTGCAGCTGTCGTTCAGCAACACGCATACTGCTAGAGCTAAAATATAAGCAGAAGTAATCTGCATACAGCGAGGTGGTGACTGAGGAACCTACCGCTGCCGCTAGACCATTTATCGCCACTAAAAACAGAGGAACACTCAGGACAGAGCCCTGGGGTACCCCATTCTCCTGTACATGCAGAGAGCTACAAGAAGCACCGACTTGTACACGAAACGTACGAAAAGATAAAAAATTTCGAATAAAAATGGGAAGCGAACCCCGGAGACCCCACCCATGTAATGTGGTAAGGATGTGATGTCTCCAGGTCTTGTCATAAGCCTTAGATAAATCGAAGAAAACTGCCACCAGGTGTTGACGGCGAGAGAAGGCTGTCCGTACGGCGGACTCAAGGTGGACCAGGTTATCCACAGCTGAACGCCCTTTTCGGAAACCACCCTGGCATGGAGTGAGAAGACCCCTGGACTCAAGGAGCCAACACAATCGCCGCCTCACCATACGCTCCAGCAATTTGCAAAGAACGTTGGTGAGGCTGATTGGTCGGTAAGTGTTCAACTCATGTGGATGTTGACCAGGTTTGATCACTGGGACTATCAGACTCTCACGCCACTGTGAAAGGGAACGTACCAGAACTCCAGATGTGGTTGAAGATAGCCAGAACGTTACGCTGAGACTCAGGTGGCAGGTGTTTCAGTATCTGATTATGGATACGATCTGGCCCAGGCGCTGTGTCAGGCGCTGTGCCAGGGCACTGAGAAATTCCCATTCACTGAATGGAGCATTGTACAGTTCAGTACGGCTAGTCTGAAAGGATAAGCGCTGTCGTTCCTCCCGCTCTTTCAGGGCGCGAAAGGCCCTGGAGTAGGCCGCAGATGCAGAACTCTGAGCGTAGTGTTCAGCAAACAGTTCAGCAACTGCATCTGGATCTGTGTAAACTGCTCCATTCACAGAAATCCCGGGCACACTAAGAGGACACTGGTAGCCATAAACACGTCTGATCTACGCCCACACCTGGGAGGGAGAGGTACGCGATCCAATGGTAGAGACATATCTTTCCCAACACTCCAACGCAACCTCCAACATTGAGGTCGAGATGTTTTAAGTATTTTAATCATTTTTAGCATTGATAATGAGCACACAGTAGTCGAAATCTGGATCTGCCGGTAAACAAATATTTTTACGACTGATTTGCTGAAAAATTCCCATATTTAACATAGGGTTCCATTAGGGAAAAAAAAAAAAAAAAAAACTAAAGATGGTCTCATAGCCGGCCGCGTTGGCCAAGGGGACTGCACGGCCACTACGGTCGGGGGTTCGAATCCCCGCATAAGGCTTTCTGGTGTCACTAGGAAAGCAACATTTTTTGAAGGAATTTCAAAAACATAGGAATTGACCAGGGAATGCTGGAAATAATTGCAAAGTACACGAACCAATACAATGAAATTATCCGAAGCAGTTACCAGCAAGAACGAAACGCTCACGCGACTGGCGTAGTCGAGATAAGAGCGTTCATTGGACTTCCGTTTGACTTCTGTACGTAGCTGTAATGCACAAGGCGGGAAAGAAAAATCTTAAAGATTTGTGGGATTCCAAGGGGCTCGGAATCGAGATATTTGGGTTGATCATTATTGAGTACAGGTGTCGGTTTCTGTTACAAGGTCTTCGATTTGATGATAGACAGTCACGTATTGAACGCAAAGCAGTAGACCACCTGGCGCCAATTCGAGATTTATTTGAAATATGTTTGAAGAACTGCCAATCTTGCTATGCTGTAGGCCAAAACAGAAACTCGAGGTCTTCAGAGGACTTTGCTGTTTCATCCAGTATATACCGTTGAAGCCCAAAAAATATGGAATAAAAATATTTGCTACAGTTGATTCCAAAATGTTTTACACCTGAAACATGGAGATCTATGCTGGCAGACAGCTAGAAGACCCTTTTCAGCTTAGTAATAGAAGCAGTGACGTTTGGTGGCCCGTCTCACTAACTCAGGACTAAATGTCTGTGCTGACAAATGGTTCAGCGATGTAGATCTGCTCCGTGATTTGTCAGAGAAGCAACGGCTGTCATATGTTGGAACCATGGAAAGAAAATTAATAATAAATAAATAAATAAATGGCACATCCAGAAAGAAATGAAGAAAGTGAAAACCAGGGCTGCAAATTCTAGCATATTTGCTTACAGAAAAGAAGGTGTGATGGTTTCTTATGTCCCACAAAATAAAAATAACAAAAAAAACCTTTTATTGATCTCAAGTATTCATTGTGACGCTGAAATTGACGAAAAGACAGGAGATAAAAGAAAAACTGTTATGATAACATCAAATTGGGGTTGATATGGTTGACAAATTGTGCGCTGCCTACAACGTTCAGAGGGGTACACGAAGATGGTCCATGGCCGTATTTTATTCGATACTGAATCTTGCTGTATAAATTCCCAGATAATTTATATGGGTAATGGCAACTAAAGTCACCGCCGATGGCTGTTTCTTCGTCAGCTCGGATGGGAACTCTTGGAAGATCAACTGGTAAAACGAAGCCTTCTTTCTAATCTACCTCGGACCCTGACAACGCACATTATTGAAATTCTGCCGCAAAATGGCCGACCTTTATGTCTTGTTGGAGAGAGAGACGACCATGCCGACACCAATCTAGGAAGATGGAGCCGCTGCAAACCCTGTCTCACAACTAGTACAAGACGACTGACGAAATACTCGTGTAAATCTTGCGGACAGTATCTGTCCCTTCAGCTCTGTGATTTTGTTTGCCGAGAAGGATGCGAATTCGGTGATCCTCGTTGCCGGGGTGGGGTGGCCGAGGGCATTGAGGCGCTATGCTCCGATGCGTGAGACCGTTCCCCGTAGGGGGTTCGAAACCTCCAGAGGATATGGATGTTTGTGGTGTCTTTAGTATAAGGTAGTTTATAAGTAGTTTGTAAATTTTGGGACTCATGACCCCGCAGTTAGGTCCAATAAGCTTAACAAACATTTGAACATTTTTGGGTGCTCCTCCAGAAGATACATGAAAACGTCTCTTATTTGTTATATTTTTAGTTGTAAGTTACTTTTCAGGACTTTGTATGTCGTACATACCATGTAAAACATTTCCTGAACGTTCTATTTTTTCAAGCATGGTTCCTTCAAAAAATGTTTGTTAAGCTTATGGGACTTAACTGCGGGGTCATCAGTCCCTAAACTTACAAACTACTTATAAACTAACTTATACTAAACACAGCACAATCATCCATGCCCGACGGGGGTATCGAACACCCGAAGGTGAGCAGCCTCGCGCATCGGAGCATAGAGCCTCAATGCGCTCGGCCACTCCGCCGAGGCCGTAATTCTTTATTTCTATGTTGTATGTATATCAAATAATTCTATAATAGAATTATTAAAAATAAATATAGTACCTTACACCATCTTGGAGCTCATACATAAGTGATTTTTTTAAAGAATTGTTAATTGCAACTTCAGGGGCGCTAGTATCGGAGTGTTAAGAGACATTGGGAGAGCAAGCATATAGTTTCCACACTGTCTCACAATGCATAGTCTACTGGGGACCGTTATTGCAAAAGTCTAAAACGCCAGCAAAATAGATTCGAATTATCATTTCAAAAATTGTCATTTTTTAACTGTTTCGGAAATAGTTTGTCTGGGCTTGTAAATGAAAATCCTGATATGCAGAATATGTAGAATGACATAAAAGCAATCAAAGCCGGTAATGCAGAAATTCGTATGAACAATAGTCTGTGTAATCAGAATGGAATGTACGTACATCTGCTGCAACTGACATCGCAAATATTTCAACTTCGCGGGAGAAAAATTTCTGTTAAAATTTTACTTCATTTACTATTGACTGTGTACCGACCCGAGTGCGTATTACGAGAAAGTTTGAGCTAATATGATTGTAATTGGTATTCACAAAACCGAAATAATAACTCTACTTTTTAACCTTCCCCTGTTACACACAACCTCGAAAACTGAATAAACGCATCTAACGAGCCTAATAAATCAACGTAAAAGTCCTAACATATATTAAAAATGTGTTCACTTACACTGAACCAAAATTTTTGAACTGTTAATCTTGCTCAAAGTAATTGTAATAGAAGTTCACTGTCTGCTGTCTTCAGAAATAACCCTCAAAACTGAACATATTTATAGCTTACTTGTGCCCAAACCGATGATGGTGCTACTATCACTGGAAAGAAATATTTTCTTATCTACAGTTAAAATATTATTATTACACAGTTCGCGAAATGCAATGCGAATCCGTATTTCTACTAGGCTTACACTGAAACTTTTCATTGACCTATTTAAATAACAAGTGGGTGACACTTTTCTTAAATTGATAAAGCAATTCTTTCAAATAACTTTAGACTTTCTTGACACTCAATTACAAAATAATAACTAAGCATGAAGAGTCACAAAGTTATTCAATGAAACAATGCCTTTACAATGCTCATACAAAGCATAATAATTAAAACTCATTTCTGAACGCGAATTTGCAAGACTTCGGTAAGCTGGATGCTAAATGTTCGTTTGAATTCCTATCTTATACCTAACATTACTCTCCTTGTCTTCTTTTTTTAATTATTTCTGATATATATGTACAGCTCTTTTGTAGTGGATTTTATAAAATCGTTACCAACATAACTTACTCTGCACCAAATATTTAATAACATATGACAGGATCTACAAAGTAGGAACACAAGTTTTCACAAAATAAAGTTTATTACTTGAACTTAAGATGATTACATTTCACACATAACAAGATACAGCGAAGTACTGAAATGAACAATAAAAAAAATATAACTCTCATAATAATTATTTACTTAGCTAGCGAAGGGGGGGGGGGGAATGAATACCTGCCTACCACAACAAAATATGGATAATAATATTGTCACGTTGAAAACTGCAGGTGGTCCGGAATTCGAAGGCTGGTTGTTAATAGAGCACAACACTTTACACTTAGAACACGTTTATTGCTAACGCAAGCGTACACTCTACACAGGTTCTCTCCTGATTGGAAAGCTCCATTATTTACACATAGAAAGAATTTTCTGGTACTTACAAGTACATCAAACGTAAGAAACATGTAGAACACTCTAGAAATATTAAATACAAAGAAGTAAATCTTTTTCTGCCCGTAGCGGGATTTGAAGCGTAGACCGCCACCACAGCGATCTGCGACGTTAAGTACTGCACCATGCGTTCCGTCGGAAGACTCGCGGCAATATCTAAAAGTCTGTGGCCCTGGTTTGACTGTCAAAGATACATCTACTCTGTGACAAACGTGCAACACTGTGTTGAAGAATAGAGAGCGGATAATGAATCTCGCGTATTTTCCTAACAATCCAGAACAGATACACAATACTGTCTCGTTTAAGAATTGCGGCATCTGTTTTTTCGAACATGTCCGAAATAACAGACATCACTATGTGATACTGCAGCCGTTTTATTATCTTTATTATTTATTTGCTGTCATTTACAATAACCTGGCATCTACATACTAAAATAGGTCGTGTATTACATATACACCTTAAACAGCTGCTGGAATATAACTTCAAATAATAATTACAAAAATTTGAATTACATAATTGGAATGGGAGATAGAAAAAATAGAGATTATGAAATATGACAATTTACTTAATGACATATATTACTTTAGGGTAGGTGTAACAGGATTCTTCAATTTAAGATGAAGAAGTAAAAAATAAGAAACAACAATGAAGACAGTCGTGACTGCAACTTTCTTATTAATTTTTAACGCGTTTCACCCTTGTGGGACATCCTCAGAAATTCTGGAAAATAAAAGAAATGGGGTGCATACAACTTAAAAGCTCAATCTTAACGCTCACAATCACACTAAAATTAATAATGTTTACTGATCTTAAAGTAACACATCAGATGAGTAGAACTAAAACCCTTGCTAGCCATAATATGGCTGCGTCAAATCATTAAAACGGATATGGTTGACAAAACCCATCAGAATCCTATAAATAACATAGGAAATACAGAGGATGTTAAGATGCTGAATGACCAACAAAATGGATTCCAAGATAAAGAAGTGATTCACTCACGAATTAATTCTTTATAAATGGAGTTTATTACTCTTATTAGACATGAAAAGCGGAGATGGTCCTACTTTATACGTCGGTAAATAACTAAATATTTCCCCAACTATTATTCATGAGAGGCACAATATCATACGCACGCTAGTGTAAAAGTTCCAAATTATCACTTGTAAGTTAGAGTAGTCCATCGAACTTTGCAGTTCCTAGTTAATCCGCGATAAAAGTATTTGTTATAAAACACAGTTTGTCATCACACAAGTACACGATTGCCATGTTATCACAGTTCCACAGCCCTACTACCGTGCATAGTTTATCACTTTTCAAGCAGAGACTAAGTTCTGCAGTCACAGTCCCGTAAAATTTCTAAGTCCACACATGCCTATCTCTTCAAATCACAAGTTCGTAACGCGGCTTCAGACCGCCCAGCGTCACAACCTTTCACCACCACGTCCAAGTTACGAGTCATTTCCCAAGCGTTCGAAAAGCGTGCTCTCCCTGCTCCCAAAATTGTATCCTTCCGCGCATCCTAACGCCGCATGTTTAAAATAAAATTTCCCTTCCAAAATATTATACATTTAAATATCACAGAATTAAATGCTTTGACTACCTCCCTACAAATATTGTTTACATTTTACAAACAAATATATATTTAACAGTACTCTTTGCTCAGATAGCCATTAAGCGTGACGTCTCACTGTTCAAATATACTACCGCCATCGAAATATAGTTACACAATTAATATTTAATTTATCATGGCTTTTTATACAAATATATTCAGTTATTGTCCACAAATACTTATAATTGTTTATATATAAATTATCTGCTGCATGTCTACTATTTTTAGCCGGCCATGGAATATTTAAGTGACAGTCTACAACATTCAAACGTACGTTGCTAAGAATAATATTAAATATAATAAAATACATATATAAATGTAATTCGCTTTGCTGGTTTCATGTTTTGTGTTTCTGTGGTGGAATATATGTTTTGGCACAAGAATATTACTACCTCAACGAAAAACAGTACAAGAGAGTAAAACAAAGTTTATTGAAAGTATACGGAAATAACGTGGTATGTCTTTTAAGATAAGTAGCGTGGTACAATGCTGGCCATTTGCTTCTTAAATTGTTACTGATAAACACTACATATCAATAATTGTAAATATGTCTTATAATATTATTATTATAGTACTGAAATTTGTCGGCTTTTTATCTGTAAGGGATATTGAAATTATAGTAATGGCGTTTGATTCTCCCACGTTTCCTGAATCCATACTTGCCGTATGATCATTCCCTGAATTATATGGATTTTTAGAATAATGTTTATGGCTACATTGTATTTCAGTTGGAATCTGCATACCCGCCCTCGCTCATCAAAGACAGTGGCTTCTTGTTTCCGAGCACATTAGGGAAATCCTGACTACCTGAGGTCCAAACTGGTAGCCGACCTGCTGGGGAACACAGCATCCTGGCAAAACCCGCCTTTCACATGGAAACAATCAGCTTCCCCCCTGTATCTGTAATATCACAAGTAGGAGACCGTAATCTGTGATTAGCCACGGCTGAGCGCATTGAGGTGCTAAGCTAGATGCGCGAGGCCGTTCCCCGTCGGGGGTTCGAATCCCCCCTCGGGCATGGATGTTTGTGCCGTCGTTAGTATAAGGTAGTTCAGATGTAGTACTTAAGCTTAGGGACTGATGACCCCACAGTTAAGTCCCTTAAGCTTTACAAACATTTGAAATTTTTTTCTATGATTACGACGCCTACTAGCAGCTGAGACAGTAATACCTCAATTGAAAATTATTTCTTGTGGTTAAAGCTGTGACGGCCGTTGCTGTCATTAGATGCGATGTAGCCGCACCGTGCGGTGCGCCACCTGTGAAATAATGTTGCACCATGAAAACATCACATTCCGCGGACTGGGGTTGCAAATTTCAGTTGAACGTGCGGATATGGTCGCGCGGTCTAGGGCGCAGCGTGTGGTTTGTGCGGCCACTCTCGCCGGAGGTTCGTGTCCTCCGTCGGGCATGGGTGTGTGATGATCATAGTATAAGTTAGTTTATTGTAATTTATAGTTCTAGGGACCGATGACGGCAGCAGTTTGGTCCCTTAGGAGTACAGACATTTGACTTTTAGTACGACAATTCTCCTTATGAGAGCTCTAGAAATCAAGATAGATGATAGTGTCAAGAAATCCAGTTCGTCAATGTACCTAATATACAAGTTTGTCTCAGTTTGATGACGGTGCATTCAAGGAGAATCTAACGTCACTGCAGTAGATCAGTCAACACACCCCTCGAATCGTCGCAACGACCGACATTATTCAAGGAAGGCTTGTGACAAGCTTTCTAAGACACTAGAAACAATGCCTTAGTTCCTCTCCTGAAAGGAATCAGGAAGATTAGGGAATACCATCTCGTCGACAGTGTGGTCACGAGAGACGGAGCACACACTCCGATAGCTTTGGTCGAGGATGGGGAAGGAAATCTGCCATGCCCTCTGAAAAGAACCATTCCGGAATTTGCCTCCAGTAACTTTAGATCACGGATAACCAAAACCACGATGGTCCGAGACAGGTTTGAACCACCGTCCTCCTGAACGCGAGTCCATTGTGATACCACTGCGCCATCTCGCACGTAAAGAGCAGTCTGTGTAGGAGGAAAGAATATGAGTGCAGTGTGTCTAGGAGGCCACACTCATGGCTGAGTGCACTAACCTTGGTCATAAAATCACGATAACCAAAGCCCCGTGATCGTGAATAAAACATCTAGGCGTAACATTGCAGAGCGATATGAAATGGAACGAGCATGTAAGGACAGTTGTGAGTAAGGCGAACAGCCGACTTCGGTTTATTGGGAGAATTTTGGGAATATGTACATCACCTGTAAAGGAGACCGCATATAAGACGCTTGTACGACCACGTCTTGAGTATTGCTCAAGTGTTTGGGACCCGCAGCAGATCAGTTTAAAGGAAGACATAGAGGCGGTTCAGAGACGAGCAGCTAGATTTGTTACCGGTAGGTTCGATCAATGCGCGAGTGTCACGGAAATGCTCCGGCAACTCAATTGGGGATCGCTGGAAGAAAGACGACGTTCTTTTCGTGAATTTCTGTTAATTAAATTTAGAGGGCCGGAATTTGAAGCTGAGTGTAGTACGATCTTGCTGCCGCCCACTTACATTTCGCGTAAAGATCACAAAGACAAGATAAGAGAAATTAGGGCTCGTACGGAGGCATATAGGCGTTCTTTTTTTCCTCGTTCAATTTGGGAGTGCAATAGGAAAGGAAGTGCCTAGTAGTCGTACAGTGTACCCTCCACCACGCACCTTACGGTGAATTCCGGAGTATGTATGTAAATGTAGATGTAGATAAGAGAAAATAGGGCTCGTACGGAGGAATATAAGCATTCTTTTTTTCCTCGTTCTATTTGGGAGTGGAATAGGAAAGGAAATGCCTAGTAGTGGTACAGTGTACCCTCCGCCACGCACCTTACGGTGAATTGCGGAGCATATATGTAGATGTAGAATCCGCGTTTAAAATGTCGCTGCGGAGCACCAACATAAATCGGCAGTCAGCAACCCGCCGACAGCCAACAGTAAAGTTTGACCGCTGTTAACTCGAGGTATTGCAACGGAAGGCGCCTTGCAGAAAGATGTTAATAGAGTTGTAAATTTACCCACGGTCTCTTACACCCAAGTTTCCCAGACAAAGACTATAATCAGTTTCTAATGAATGTCAAAAATAATGTGAGGGATCTTCAAAAGAAGCACTGTTATTTTATTGGATTACTGCAGAAGCAAAGCGCATTGTCTCTCAGATTGCTGTCCCCGACTTATATCTCGTTAATTAGTGATTTGTTTTAATTTTATTTTTAGGATGTCCCTCGAAATTTAAAAATATTCTAACAAAAATTTCAGTATATGTAAACATTCAATTTTTTCGTAATTGGGTGAAAGTTTCTAAACGAAAGTAAGACATGTTTAAATGCTAGAAATTAACTGCTCATAAATTGAAAACAGCATAAATGAACACTCGTGATTTTGATTTTTAATCTACATAAAAAGTTGTAGTTTCGATGTTTTGATAGTCTTTTCACCGGTAGAAAATACCCATTGGGTTTCCATTTTCGAACAAAGTAATACGTTTTTATGAACAATCATTTCGACGTATGGCAAGACGCCGTTCACAACGTTAGACTGAAGTGTAACTTCGCGTCTAATTGCAATGTACGTATAAAAATGACTGTGCTACAGACAGTCAACGTCATATCTTTTTCGGCAGTAGTGACTGGTGGAGGTCTTCCATCAGATGTAGGGCAGCCTGACAGACAACCGCTACCGTTGCCAGTTTTGAATTTGGCAGCGGAGACACAGGTAAGATCTTGGAGAATAACGTACAAAAACGCTATAACAGAAGATAACCTGAAAAATACCGTGCCATACTGAAAGCTATGGAAAGAGATGTTTACATGATATGTGATATGGATCTGTGAATGTAGAAACTTGCATCAAAAGGGATAATTTCGGAAAATGCACGACTTGTCGGGTGCTCGAGGATGCTGTGGTGAGTGTCTTCAACAAGTGGTAAAACATACGTTGATGAGTTGGACAGCCATCCCCCTTACATATGTCGACTGAATAGGCTGGGTAGACACGTAAAACAGAATGTGTGGCGAACTTTGTCGGAACTAACATTATTAGACTTTGATTCTGGATAGAGTAGAAGTGTGTCTGAACTGTGCACTGAAAACTCCTAATGATGTGCCTCCGCAACCGACGACCCATGCATGTGGCAATGTTCTTTATTAAAGATTCCGTGTGAAATGTTTGGCCGTTAGACCCCATTTGAGATCGTGTTCTGCCTGCCTGGTACAAGTGTTTGGGTGACGCCATTGGGGCAATTTACGTGTCGATGATGATGAAATGATGACAATACATCACCCTATTGCTGAGTGGAGAAATATCCGACCGACCGACAATCGAACTCGGACTTCCTGTGTGGCAATCCAATATGCTGTCACTGGACTACATAGGCGGGCATAAGGCAATGTTAACCCCATGACGTCGGCAACTACTCTGTATTCACAAGAAGTTATGGGTGCTATCGACAAGGGTTCGCAAATCGATTTCGTATTTCTTGATTTCCAGACGGCTTTTGACACCGTACCTCACAAACGGCTTTTAATCACCGACTGTGCTATCCCGACACGACTCACGATGCCGCCTCACAACTTTACTTCCTCCAGTACCTCGTCTCCTACTTTCCAAACTTCACAGAAGCTCTCTTGCAAAGCCGGCCGCGGTGGCCGAGGAGACTAAGGCGCTTCAGCCACGGTCTGCACGGCCACTGCGGTCGGGGGTTCGAATCCCCCCTCGGGCATGGATATTTGTGCCGTCCTAGTTTGTAAGTAGTTCATAAGTAGTTTGTAAGTTTAGGGACTGATAGCCTCGTAGTTGAGTCCCATAGACTGTACAAACATTTGCATATTTTTTCTCTTGCAAACACGCAAGACTAGCACTCCTGGAAGAAAGGATATGGTGGAGACATGGCTTAGCCACAGCCTAAGGGATGTTTCCAGAATGAAACTTTACTCTGCAGCGGAGTGTGTGCTGATATGAAACTTCCTGGCAAATTAAAATTGTGTGCCGGAACCGGGACTCGAACCTGGAACCTTTGCCTTTCGCGGGCAAGCGCACTACCGACTGTGCTATCCCGACACGACTCACGATGCCGCCTCACAACTTTACTTCCGCCAGTACCTCGTCTCCTACTTTCCAAACTTCACAGAAGCTCTCCTGCGAAACACGCAAGACTAGCACTCCTGGAAGAAAGGATATGGTGGAGACATGGCTTAGCCACAGCCTAAGGGATGTTTCCAGAATGAAACTTCACTCTGCAGCGGAGTGTGCGCTGATATGAAACTTCCTGGCAGATTAAAATTGTGTGCCGGAACCGGGACTCGAACCTGGGACCTTTGCCTTTCGCGGGCAAGCGGAAGTAAAGTTGTGAGGCGGCATCGTGAGTCGTGTCGGGATAGCACAGTCGGTAGTGCGCATGCCCGCGAAAGACAAAGGTCCCAGGTTCGAGTCCCGGTTCCGGCACACAATTTTAATCTGCCAGGAAGTTTCATATCAGCGCACACTCCGCTGCAGAGTGAAGTTTCATTCTGGCTTTTAATCAAATTGGGTGTTTATGGTATATCGCCCCAAATTTGCGATTGGCTAGGGGATTTCCTGTCAGAGAGGACACAGTTCGTAGTAATCGATGGTAAGGCATCGACTAAATCTGAGGTGATATCGGGCGTCCCACAGGGTAGTATTATTAGTCCTCTGCTGTTCCTTATTTACATAAACGATTTAGGGGAAAATCTAAGTAGCTCCCTTAGGTTGTTTGCAGATGATGTCGTCATTTACCGTCTAGTGAAATCATCTGAAGATCAAAACCAACTGCAGAACGATCTGATTAAGATATCAGTATGGTGTAGACATTAGCAATTGACTCTAAATAATGAGAAGTGTGAAGTCGTCCACATGAGTACGAAAGAAATCCGTTAAATTTTGTTTAAAAGATAAATCAATCAAAAGTGAAGGCCGTAAACTCCACAAAATACCTAGGAATTACTATTACTTTAGACTTAAACTGGAAAGAACACGTAGATAATGTCATGGGAAAGGCGAACCAGAGACTGCGTTTTATTGGCAGAACCCTTAAAAGATGCAACAGAACTACAAAAGAAACTGCATACACTACGCTTGTCCGTCCATTTTTGGAGCATTGCTGCCCAGTGTGGGATCCTTATCAAATGGGTTTGAGGGAGGATATAGAAAGAGTCCATAGAAGGGCAGCTCGTTTCGTATTGTCACGATACAGGGGAGACTGCGTTACGGAAATGATACAGGATCTGGGATGGGAATCATTACAACAACGACGCTTATCGCTGCGGCGTGGGCTACTTACGAAAGTCCAATCGCCAAATTCTCCTCCGAATGAAAAATATATTGTTTACTCCCACTTACATAGGTTGAAATGAGCATCAGAATAAAATACGTGAAATCAGAGCTCGAACGGAGAGATTCAGGTGTTCTTTCTTCCCGCACGCTATTCGAGAATGGAATGGGAGATAAATAGTATAATGGTGGTTCTATGAATCCTCTGCCAGGCACTTAAATGTGATTTGCAGAGTATGCCATGTAGATGTAGATGTAGAAAGTGGCGCACGACCTTTGTCACTGACAGAGCGTTTCATGGTCTGATGAATCCTGATACCTTCTTCATCATGATGATGCTAGGGTGCGAATCCTACGTCACCCAAGAAAATTCCTTGACCACTGTACAGCAGGACGGAGACAATCTGTCAGTGGCTCATTTATGCACTGGTGAACATTAACGTCAACAGGGGCGTAGATAAATTTTTCCCCCCGGGGTGTGGGGGGGTTCAGATCAAGAGCTATATTGAGGTGCCCTCGCACAGTTGACAGGTGCCAAAGACGTGACACCGCCGCCAACCCTCCCTCCACCCCATAAAACAAACTTGCTATTGTTTCTATTAATTTGCAAAACTTTGCGAATAGTTAATAAAAGAATGAAGCGTTATTGAAAAAGATTGTAGACATGAAGAGCAGTTTTTTCTGGTATACCTTGAAAATGACGGGCGTTCATCTGCCGAAATACTGGCTGTTGTCGAAAACGTTGTCCAACTATATTCCCGTAAATGATTTTAACATTACATACAGAATAAGCCAAATTTTCATAGCAGAAGTAATCGCTGTAGGAATTAGTAAATTAGAAATACCTTCCGCATTACCACATCTGGCTTAAGTCGTCAGTTACCAGCAATCGTAAAAAATCGAAAGCCTTCAGACAAATGGCATATAGGGGAGAGCAGGGGAATGGTGCCAACTTAACGGAAACCAGTTTTTTTTATCTTATTGAAGGTGTGTATTTTTCGTAAAGAATAATACTACAGCTTCACCAGCTAATACTACTTTATTATAATTTTCAGACATGTGTTTTGTTAAGTTTTATTGTTAAAAATATATTGTGAAAGTATAGGCAGTGGTGCCATTACCCTGGGTTCCGGGGTAATGACGTCATACATTTGAAAATCAAGGATAAACAAAAAAAAATGTTCAAATGTTTGTTAAGCTTAAGGGACTTAACTACGGGGTCATCAGTCCCTAAACTTACAAACTACTTATGAACGAGGACGGCACAAATATCCATGCCCGAGGGGGGATTCGAACCCCCGACCGTAGTGGCCGTGCTGACCGTGACTGGAGCGCCTCAGTCACCTCGGCCACCGCGGCCGGCCAAGGATAAACCTACACGATGAGTGAGTAGTACTAAATGTTACAACCGTTGTAATTTATACTTATCACTCTTCTGTAATAGACATTTAGAAGGCTTCAAGTACCTGTCGATGTAAAACTGGAAAAAAATACATGTTATAATTTAGGCTTGATTAAGACACCGCTAAAGTGAGAAATACCGGTACAGTTTTTGGCACTTCAAACCTACCACATTCTCTACCAGAGGCGCCGACTTTTGAAAATCAGTATGGGTGCTCTATATCATGGTTCACAAATGTTCGAAACCAACCCTCCTGAAAATCATATTCATGCATTTTTAAATGAGCATTACTTGATTAAAGTAAATAGGCAGTTGTCTGGCCTTTTAAAGATAGAGGGAAGAAGGAGGAGGAAGAAAAGGAAAGCATGGCTGCATTAGGACATTACAATAAAGCGATATAATTGGCCGAAGTGGATATTTCGTTGTAAGTAGTACCCCAAAACTTCTACATGATCAGTGAAACAATTTTTCACTGTACACTATTCTAACACTTTTTGTGCGAAGCTATTCTTTCTGACAAAAGCGTTTGGTAGAACACCGTCACCAAGGTTTAAAGAAATCTTTGAAATATTTTGAGATTTTGAAGTCCAACATTTTTTTTTTTTTTTTTTTTTTTTTTTTTTTTTTTTTTTTTTTTGGTCTGTTCCAAGCACGAGCTGTATACTTCATCGAAACTTTCATTACTTCGAGATAACTTCATGATGACATCTGACAGTATTAATATAGTCCAAGGTTTTTTTAAGCCTGATAGAAAAGCATTACAAATTTCAACTGAATATATAATTTTAACAACAAGGGATGTGACAAAGTTAAATGAAAAACGACTAACTTTAGCATCATATCAGAATCTTCAAGCTAAATTCCTGAAAAAACACAATTGAATGTTCATAAATATGTACATCTGAAAGGTCAAAAGGACCGACGTGCCTCAAAATGAATAAAGCTAGCATAGTGGCTAAAACAGGGACACTTATTACTATGCGCTTGGGGACCCGCGTACACAACTGATCATTTCTTTCACGTATGAAATATCGTCTCTTGCTATGGTCACGTTTTGCATTGCCTCTTGAGTCATAAGGTAGTTTTTGATTTTCCCGTTTTTTTTTTATTTATACAATCTTATTTTTCACCTCAATTTTATGAGGGTGCTTAGCACCCCCAAAAAATTCTTGGGGGGTGCACGAGCTCCGGAGCACCCACGGAGTCGGCGCCCCTGTTCTCTACGTACTGCCAGTGCCCATTTCACAAAATGTATGCATCTGTATAACACTTGATTTTGCCTAAATTCTCCACTATGGTGTCATTGCCCCAGTTGAAAAATACGGCTAAGAACGTCAATTTAAAGCCAAAGATTTTGCGAAGCAATTAGGTTAGAGACACGAAATCGAAGATAAATATCTATAGATTACGTTAATATGAGTATTAAAAAAAACTGACAGCCTATAGAGGTACTTATTTCAATAAAATACACGCTCAAAAATTCGATCCAAAACGTCGAAACTAACACGGACGGCGAGCACAAGAATTAGTTCCGCGGTAGATGACGGAGGTACTCAGAGTTAGAGCTCCCAATTATAGGAGCCTTACCCAGGGTGGCGTCGTTGCCCTGGTCTCCCCTACGTTTCAGCACCTGCACATAGGCCTTTGAAACACAAATTACCGTAGTGAAGTTGCGGTGCTCACGAATATGAGCAAGCTGAGAGGCGACAGTTATTAACAAAGTACACTGTCGCTTCCTATGACAGACATCCATCGCTTATTTGTAATAGTGCTTTGACGAAATGACGGTTTAGAGAGTATTAGTTTGCATTTACAGTAGTGGGACGAAGGTAAGGCTGCTTTCTTGTAAGCAGAGGATGGTAACATGACTCGTTAAAATATGTTTGTCTGTATTACGTACAACTTCGCCAGCCTACTGTAGTAATAAAGTTAGTAGATCACTGAAGTTGGTAGCAGTAGTAAACATAAGACACGGTGGCCTTCGTTACACGCTAGGCAAGCCTCGCGCAGTACTTTAAACAGTCTGTGGAGCGTGTTTCTGGCTGGAATTCAACAACACTTGTTCATTGTTACTGATGGTTGGGTGTTGGTTACCTGAGCAATTATTTTTTTTTAATTAGCCAGATTTAGTGTGGTGAATGTTGTGCGCGACGCTTGCCTATGCCTCACGAAGGCCACCCATAAGACTTTCTAGACAAAGTGTCCTGACAACAAGTAAGAAGTCAAATCTCAACTAAGCATCGGTTACAACTTACAGACACCCTGCTACCTCTCTTTGTTGGCAAAGTTTTCAGTCTAACTCTCATATTCATTACACAAATTATTTTCAGTTTTTATCTTTAGCAATAGTGAAAAAAAAAGTTCTGGGTTTGAAAAACCTTGTCCCCCACCCTTCCCCAGAACTTTTTCTTTCACTATTGCTAAAGATAAAAACTGAAAATAATTTGTGTAATGAATATGAGAGTTAGACTGAAAACTTTGCCAACAAAGAGAGGTAGCAGGGTGTTGCGAGGGTGAAGATCGGGGTGAGGGTTTAATTTTTAAAACTCACAACCACCAACTGAGAACCAAATTCCTAAACTTGCAAAAACACTGGAACTGTGATCGCTACTGTTTGACTCGTTTTCTAGGGTATGATATCACACGTTTGCAGCTTTCCTTCCCTGCATATGATTAACGAAAAAATTCATAAAATGGTCAAGTTCATGAGAGAAAAGGGTGTACTAACTACTTTTTGAAAACACGTGAAAGTTCACTTTATGTTTTTTATTACACCATATTAAAACCCTGTGGCTGATACGTCTGTACGTCGACACATTTATCAAATAAAGTTATAGCTCGTGAGCCCCCAGACAAAATGAATATTTGTCGCAAATTGTTTTCACACCATGTGCCTGTCTCAAACACCGTTTATGTTCATGCCTATGCGACGACACGTGTTACATTAACAAAACACCGTCACTTTTAGTGCGATGCACACATTCTTCCACCGGCTACCTATTCACAACACAGAGTAGCACTCTTCATCTTGGTGCAGTCTACGACGAGCAACCACACTTGGCAATTGCCACACAAAAATCTATAGTCTCCACCTGGAGATCCACATGCCGACCGCCTAGAGCGACGCCGCCCGGCCAGCTACACCACTCGCTCCCGACTCGTCACTTCCTGCCCATGCGCGCGCGCGCGCCAAAAGCCCAACTGCCGGGTTTTTTCCCTACATCATCAACTTCCCCATGTGAGCTGCTCTAACCGATTTGCCAACGTAGAGCGCTCAGCCAATACATTTCTAAAACTTTACTTAAAATCAAAATAATTACACTACACATTAAACAAATTTCTTCTTAGTTTTTTATATTGGTATAAACATCCTTTGTACTATTTATTATAATCATGCAATTTCTTATATCACAGATAAGTGATTTAACTGAATACTTCAAGATAAAATACACAAGATTAATTGAAAATAAAATGAGAAATAGTTAATATATTATTTTTATAAACAAACATTGCCATGCTGGTTGTGTAACTGTCTTGTATTCGTTGGTAATTTATTACTTTTCATTGTCAATTAAACATATTACGCCAGATGTGACTATATCAGCTAATATATTGTTTATTTATCAACAGACTATTTTGTAATGAGGGCCTTAAAGGTTCCTAACTGCATCGTATTACTTCAAATGCAAGTAGTATTAGAATATTTTATTTCACGCTGTGCACTGCACTGCACCTGGCACTCGCCATTGTCCCTCTCTCCCCTCACCGGAAACGAACCTGGAAAATCCTAAGCTGGAACATGGCCTAACTATAAATGTTGTCACCCAACTGCGTACATACATTGCTACCATAATTATTAAGATTAAAATTGTGTAACACTTGGTGCATTGGCATGGTCAATGTCTGCAGTGAACTTCAAAATGCTTACAAATGCTATTAATTACCAATATTTCTAATGGGCGGTAATCTCACAGCGTCTGTAAGTTGTCTTATCTACGCCCCTGCGCGTGGGCATCCATGGGTCCAGTATAGCTAGCGCAAGACTGCATGACGGCCTGTTGCAGAGCAAGTACAACGCTTCATGACCATCATGTTTCCCAATGTCAGTGGCATTTTTCATCGAGACAGTGCAACGCAGAACAAGACCAGGGGCATTATTCTGTTTCTTTCGTACCGTTCAGTTCGGTGGGTTTTTTTCGGTGGTGACGTAAATTTCGGTTCGGTAGCAAAAATTGTTATTCTGTACACTTCTGCGGCCTGCTACCGCCCGAAGCGGTAGCGCTGCCCCGAAAGTCGCTGAGGCTTCGAGAAGGCCGATTCGTTCGTTTCGGTAGGCTTGGATTGCGAAGATAAATTGTTATTTTAGCAATGCTGTGTGGTTTTAAAATCTGATAACGAGACATCTGTTGTTGGTTTTTTAAGTAATACCCGAGCGTTCTGCGGCGTGTCAGTCACAATCTGCACGGCCACTACGGTCGGGGGTTCGAATAACCCCTCGGGTATGGACATTTGTGCCGTCCTTAGTATTAGGTAGTTCATAAGTAGTTTGTAAGTTTAGGGACTGATGACCCCATAGTTAAGTCCCATGAGCTCTACAAACATTTGAACATTTTTTAAAGTAATAAATAACTTTAAAAGTTAATTTTCAAAGTTCTCTGCAAATATTATCAGAATATTTTGTTAAAATTACTAGCGTTCTAATGTTTAGTATAACGAAGTAGCACTTCAGTAAACTCTATTGAAATAAGCTCTATCTTAAAATACGCGTCTCGGTAATGTCTTTAATGCGCCGTTCCATTTATCCTGCAAACTCTCATATTACGAAAGTGTAAATACGAAATCCATCAAATACGGCGTCACCTTCGTTTCCGCCGTTCGCAAAGCTGTCGCGTCTTATTTGGCAAATTTTCGTATTTGTACTTGAGAATTACTCAAATATGCACTCCATATACTACACCGCATTGAAAATCTTCATAAAATGAGCCATTTTCACCGCAATCTAAGTCCTGTTGTGCCCACAAGCACGTTACCGATGTATCTGAACGGTACTTAGTAGTGTTTTACCGTACTTTTCCCTGCAAAAGAAAACGCTTTTACAACGTTCAAGTTAAAATAGAAAGGAATTTTGTGAAGTCAGATAGTGGAAATCATACACATTAGTAACAGTATAAGTAACCTATAATCATTCCGCAAAGAAGTCAATGGAAACAAAGATTGACATTTGGTGCAGATGCTGTGGTCTAGTGGTTGCCGGGCGCCGTAGCTCAGAGCGCCCGGCTGAGCCAAAGAACATGTAGAACCAAAACGAACAAACACGATCAGCGTCCGTAGGAACAAAAAGTAACCACAGAGCAAAAAAAAAAAAAAAAAAAAAAAAAAAAAAAAAAAAAAAAAAAAAAAAAAAAAAAAAAAAAAGTGGTCAAGGCGACACGTTCGCATACTAAATATTTTATTTTAGAATCCTGCCCAGTGCAAAATATTTTTTCACCAGTCATCTTGTCTGTGACACTTTTCTATTCGTTTAAGAAAAGCATGATCTGCAATATTCTTTAGCATGTACATGCAAAAGCTAGCGCCAGCAGTAGTTTCTTAGACGTCGGGGTTCACTCTTATTATAAACCGAATGATGAAATTTCTGTGAGTGAAACAAACGTAAGCTTTTATTTTTATTCATTTACTTTTTTAGTCTTGTTACAAGTAATTCATGTGTGACTACTCTCAATGCTTGAAACGCAGTTTGAAACAAAGAAAAGTTTTCAGCCTTCATGTTGACGATTACATACTATTCAATATGAAGATTGAAAATTTTTGTACCTTTCAAACTATGTTTTAAGCACTGATGAGAGTCTCACAGCGACCAAAATCAAATTTTGCGACAATAAAGAAATATTTGCAATTGCTCTTCATCATCCATATACGTTAACCAGCACTGAGCACTTGGATTCAAGATGGAATCAAACCTGATGTTTCAGGTTTTGTCCAGTTAACGACAGAAGATACTAAAACTGGTTATGAGTGAATCTAAAACAAGTCCTTTAGCTTTCTCGCATCGTCAAACAACTGTTATGTTGTTAAAATATTCAAATGTTCAAATGTTTGTAAATCTATCGGACCAAACTGCTTGGTCATCAGTCCGTACCTTACAAACTACTTAATCCTAGGTAAACTAACCTAAGGACAACACACACACCCATGCCCCAGGGAGGACTCGAACCTCCTCGGCGAGAAACCGCGCGCTCCGCAGCTATTAAAATATTGTACGCTCTTTCTTCAGTATAAAAACATTGACTAATTTGTGCTTCTAAGAGCTGTCTCGACTAATATGTAATCCTTTTACTTTTCCGCAATTTCCATGTACTTCTGTAGTGCCAAAATGAAAAGTGTTTCACTGGCAGCACTGCGCTCTCTGCTGCCCCGCATTGGCCCGCGCCTAGTGAACTGTCCCTTCCGACGCGCTGAACTCGTACGTCGCCAATGAATCGCACAATACTGCACTCGTCTAGGACAAACGGTAGCACCTAACACCTTCCAACAAACGGCAAAAATTCAAACCTTTCCGAAACTTTTTCTCGCTTACACCCCCCCCCCCCCAAAAAAAAAGAAAATGTGACGGGAAAACGTTTGTCGCTTACTACATTTTGGACGTTGGTTTGGTAAAATTTCTGCGTCAGACATGAGATTTTAATTTAATACTTCACTATCACTGAATATATTGGCCGGAAAGTCTTCAGGCATCGACAACATGTAGCACTGAAGGCAATTACAAAATTATTTTGCTGTGTGACGCTTAATTTAAGAGATACGGTGTCACAAACATACAGTAGCGCGAATAAACAACTTGTCATAAAAGTTAAAATTTTCCCTTTTTCCGTGACAAAAAGTTTTAATTTAATCGAAAAGAAGGTGTCAGTAGGTAGTTCTCGGAACATACTGTCGTGTTATGTCGCCATATTATAAAATACCTGACTTTCATTTTTTTCATTTTGATGGGCTGTCTCGCACGGTAGGAAACACAGCGAACGCGGGCCACCGCTGCTGTCCCTCCTGCTCACCAGCAGTGCGCATGCGCGGGGAAGCAGTCAGTCACTTCTGACTGGCCGATGCGAATAGATCTGGCAGTAGCGCCACCGTGAGTTTCGGTGTCCTCGGAGATGGTCCACATTGTCACCGAAAGGCATACAGAATTAAATGGGGGAGCTGCTTCGATAACTCGAGCCCTCGGTGCGCTCTCTGACCGAACCGAAGTTTGGCGCACCGAAAAGATACCGAATAGGGCCCCAGGAGTGTGAGGGAATGGTCTGAGGAACTCAGTGGCGAGTTGCAGCTGACGTGCTGGCCCCCTAGCGCACATCTGGGTTGTAATTGAACATGGCGCCAGAGCTCATCACCCCACTCCCAGGAATTTAGGAAAATCAGGTGATTTGTGTTTCCACATCTGATGCTAAGTCTCTTCAGCAGCATACCTAAACCTCATTGCTTCCATGCTAAGACGTGTCGCCACTGTTATCTGTGCTGGCTATTAGTTAAGTGGTGATAATGCTCTGGCTGATCATTGTATATTATTCTGCCATATTACAAATATATAAATATCAGAGGTGAAAATACTATGAAAAATGTAAAGATAATACGTTACAAAGAAGTTCTGAAACTGTAATTTAAACTTTCTCATTGGTTCGTTTTCCGTTGAGGTACTTTTTGAACATAGCTTTGAGTTAGAATTCTAGGTTAAGGGCTATAAGGCACCCTCTTAAAGTACGAATCATTTTCAGAATTTCGATGACCTGGAGGATAACATGTTGCTTCACGCATTTGTTGCAATGGCGATCCTGGTCAAATCGCCACATTTACCGTTATCAGCAAATCCATCTTCCTTCTGTCCAACAAAGGACCCATATTATACTCACTACTCATCGTTTCTCATACCTATATATTTATTTTTTCTCCGCTCAGCTGACAATTTTTAATACTATTTTCCGTTCCTGAACTTCTGATGATTTAGGTTCTTTTTCAACGCTAAAATATATTTCTCATAGTTTATCATTACTCGCAATGAAAGGAATGCTATGTAATGCCAAAATTGCTTACACAGTATGCGATCTTACAGTATTACAATATATCTTTTATTTATGTTATTTCTAGTACTATTATCATTAATTGCTTAATGCCAGCATATCAGATTTACCTGTTTAATGTTGTTTGGTCAGCTATAACAGAGGGAACTTGAGCGCCCCCGACTTGCTAAGTGAAATATCAAAACCAACTGCAGAATTATCTAAATAATATATCACTATTGTGTAAAAATTGGCAATTGACTCTAAATAATAAGTGTGAAGTCGTCCACATGAGTACGAAAAGAAATCCGTTAAACTTTGTTTACAAGATAAATCAATCAAAAGTGAAGGCCATAAACTCCACTACATACCTAAGAATTACTATTACTTCATACTTAAACTGGAAAGAACACGTAGATAATGTCGTGGGAAAGGCGAACCAGAGACTGCGTTTTATTGGCAGAACCCTTAAAAATGAAACAGAACTACGAAAGAAACAGCTTACACTACACTTGTTCGTACTTTTTTGGAGTATTGCTGCCCAGTGTGGGATCCTTATCAGGTGGGTTTGACGGAGGACATCGAAAAAGTCCAAAGAAGGGCAGCTCGTTTCGTATTGTCACGATACAGGGGAGACAGCGTTACGGAAATGATACAAAATCTGGGATGGGAATCATTACAACAACGGCGCTTATCGCTGCGGCGTGGGCTACTTACAAAACTCCAATCGCCAACATTCTCCTCCGAATGCGAAAATATATTGTTGACTCCCACATACGTAGGTAGAAATGATCATCAGAATAAAATACGAGAAATCAGAGCTCTAACGGAGAGATTCATGTATTCTTTCTTCCCACGCGCTATTCGAGAATGACTGGCCGCGTTGGCCGAGGGGACTGAGGCGCTCCAGTCACGGTCTGCACGGCCATTACGGTCGGGGGTTCGAATCCCCCCTCGGGCATGAATATTTGTGCTGTCCTTAGTGTAAGCTAGTTCATAAGTAGTTTGTAAGTAAGCTATATAAACATTTGAACATTTTCTTCGAGAATGGAATGGGAGATGAATAGTATAAAGGTGGTTCGATGAACCCTCTGCCAGGCACTTAAATGTGATTTGCAGAGTATTCCATGTAGATGTAGATGTAGAAATAAATTAATGGCCGGCCGCGGTGGCCGAGCGGTCTGAGCGCGCCACTCACAGTCTGCACGGCCGCTACTGTCGGGGGTTCGAATCCTCCCTTGGGCATGGATGTTTGTGTCGTCCTTAGTATAAGGTATTTCATAAGTAGTTTGTAAGTGTGGGACTGATGACCCCGCAGTTAAGTCCCTTAAGCTTGACAAACATTTGAACATATTAATAAATAATTGTACAGGCGTTAGTCTACTGGTTATATCTTTATGATACTGCGTTTGATCACTCATGCTGGAGGATACAGCGTTTATTTTTATAACGTGACAAACATTCCTATAATTTATGACGATATGGCAGAAAGTTACTGCCGAAAATATTGCGTTATTATCGACTGGTAAGCATTTAAAGTTAATTACTGTGCTCATATGTATTCCATGCAATAGTTCATTACATAGTATTATAGCGTTTTACAAAATATGGTATTTTCGTGTACGTACTGGTGATGCTCATCTGGAAACTATTAATCACGTTCTATCGCTAAAATATTTCTGTTAGCCGCATACCACTGCATTTACATATAGAACAAATAAATTAGCCGCCGTCGCTATCAGAGTCATGATCGTACTCTGTACTGCACCGGGTATAGATTTTAGCTCACTCTCCTGGCAGGCTCGTAATTTCGCTTTGAAACTGTTTGTTTGGAATGGAAAGTCTTATGCTATAGCCTTCTTAATCAGTGCAATAAAAGTCTTTATCCCTCTTCGTTTCATATCACATGTTTACTAACGCACAGTTTACAAAAATGTATTTCATCGTTTATGGGCGAGTACTCAACCAGTGATAACATTGTTATTGTATTTGTGCTGAATAGTCATTGTGATAGAAATGAATGTCGATGAGGTATAATTAGAAACGCTTTGAATGCTAGTTGTTCGATATTATTTTCCGACATTTCCCTAAATTATTCCAGGAAAATGCCGGGATGGATTCTTTCCAAGGGCGCGCCCAGCTACCTTCGCCATCCATGACAAAGTTACCCGAGCGTGCGATCCGTCTCTTAATGACCACGTTGTAGGCAGGACGTTAAAACCGAACCTTCCTTCCGTACTCTGGAAATTAAATAAAGAAGAGAATGTAAACTGCTTATCGTTAATTAACCGAAAAATTTAAAGTGACCTGCAGTTCGAATAATGAACATACATTTATTAGCACACTTGGGGACACTAGTATATTAACCGCAGGACTTGATTTGATTTTCTCAGGGAAGCCAAAACAGTCTTAGTCCAACCCGCCACTGCCCGCACCGAAACTAAGTTTATTGTGCGGTATCGCTCCCTGTTTATCTAGTAAAGCCAACCAATGCCCTTGAACAGTGAAAGGAGTCCCTTTACCAGTTCTTTATTAGACACAATTTCTTCGGGTCTGGTTGTCCCAAATGTTCTGTGCCTTTTACTCTCCAATGCAATGCATTCGAAGATTAGATGTGATGCAGTTTCATCACCGTCATCACAGATACTACATTTAGGGTCCTCTTCTGTTATTCCCATTGTATGTAGGTGTTTTTTGAAATTCCCATGGCCTGTCAGCAATCCAACCTTGAGTCTGATCTCTCTCCTGTTCAGGCCCAGGATTGTAGAGCTGCTTTCAAAACATGGCTTTGGCATCATTACCTTGTCATGTTTTTGTTGATAGACTTTGGTCCAATATTCTACGTGCTGTCCTCTGAGCCACTTACGTAGCTCCAATCTGATTGCCTTGGTGATTGTCAGGAGAGGTTCCGGTCCAATAAATGAAGTCCCTGCCCCCATCCTGGCTAATCTGTCGGCATGTTCGTTGCCACTGACCCCGAGTAGCCAGGGACCCACAATAGGTTTACTCTATTGCTTTCCCCTAGGTCCACCAGAACCCTGTGACATTCTGCAACAATTTTAGACCTTGTTGCAGGAGCTGCCAGTGGTCTCAGGGCTGCCTGGCTGTCTGAATAGATATAGATACTACGGTCTTCGTAGCACCTACGCAAATTCTTCTCCACACTCGCCCTGATGGCAGTGATTTCGGCCTGGAATACTGAGGCCAGTTTCCCTAGAGAGATGACACCCTTCAGTCTTGGCTGCACCCCGTATACCCCGAACCGCAGGACTACGAGAAATATCTGTATTTTAGACCGCCAGAAAAAAAGTGCTACTTCGACTCTGCGTTCTTCTGTACAATCTTTGAGAATCAAATATCGCTGAAGGTACTATATTACTCACAGAAAATCATTATCCGAAATCTAGAAATAGAAGCACAACCGACACACTGAGAGAACATTTGTGTACAGAGTTTAAAGAAATTCAGACTATATGTTACAATGCCAGTCAGGCCGGAAAATCGTATTTTTATGCTTCTGAATCTAATTTAATATGCATATCA
Organism: Locusta migratoria; assembly: GCA_026315105.1. NCBI lineage: Eukaryota > Metazoa > Arthropoda > Insecta > Orthoptera > Acrididae > Locusta > Locusta migratoria. The sequence goes on along the minus strand of CM048755.1, from coordinate 71,759,589 downwards.
GTGCCTGTAGGCTTCTATCCATACACAGGATACCGATAGCAGTTCTATGTGAACACAGTTTATGTGAGAGAGAATGGGAAGTTTTATGCCACCAAGACGGGAGAAGCGCTCTCATTTCAATTAATGAACGTAAGAAAAAAGCATTGCTACTTGAGTCACTGATCCCTGCTGAACAGCAGTGTTATTTATGTATAAAAAAGCTGTTAATGTGAAGAGCCGAAGAAAATAGTGCAGACATCGGTATGCGAACACTAACAAAAAAAACTTACGGAAGTGTCACTCTCGGATTTTTCTGAAATTTGGATATCTTATAATACACGAAAAACTAAGGGATAAGCATTTTTGGACTTAAAAAGAAGGTTTCAATTATGTGCATATCATAATATTTAGGCGAATAGGTTTTGGAACACAGATAAGTTCAAGTATCGTATTCGTCCTTCTAAGCGGCGGCGTTTGTGTAAGGACGGACTCGCGAGGTTTACCGTGTAGTCTACACAACAGGAAAGGTCGCATTGGACAACCCGCTCCGAAGGCCGAATACGATAGGAGAACATATCTGCCTCAAAATCTATTCGCCTAAATATTATGATTTGAAAACGTTTATTTAAGCCCATCATGCTACGCTAAAATTTCAGATAGAGTTCCATAAACAAAAGAGGGCCTCATATCCCCGTAGTAAAAAAATAGTACAAACATGAAATGTATATAAGTAGCCCCTGACCCTGCAATTCACTGTCCAAACGGCATCTTTGTATCTATTACGGTTGGGGAGATAAAAAGTGTGCTATGACTTAGCTGCCTCACCCGGTTATTATAGATTCTACTTCAACTGAATCAAAACTAATTTTGTAGCAAATAATGGGTCTCTTTCAGGGTAGGTAGAAGTCTAATTTTTACTCCCCTTGCAATATACCTAGACCGATTTTCATCTTTTATCAAAAGATAATCTTATAACAGAAAACATTAAAATTGCATCACTAATCTCAAAGTTAACAAAATCTCCCCAATTTGCCTCCATTTTGAAGGGAGCTCCTCAGACTTTTAATGCTACGGAGCGTGCGATTACTCTCCGTCGGAGGTTTGAATCCTCCCTCGGGCACGCGCGTGTGTGTGTGTGTTTGGGTGTGTGTGTGTGTGTGTGTGTGTGTTTTTTAGGTTAGTTTAAGTAGTTGGTAAGTCTAGGGATTGATAACCTCAGTAGTTAAGTAGTTAAGTCCCACTGATTTATTGATATCAAAATTTTTCAGACTTAAATAATTTCACCGCCGTTAAAAAAAACTAAAGAAAAAAAAATTTAAAAAAATTAAAAAAAAAAACACTTGTCTATTAGTCCATCAACTTTCGGGCTTGTAGCCGGATCACGTTTGCGTCTTGCCACGATATTTCAGCTGACAAACATGCAGCCATCTTCAGGTGAGTACACGTGTCTCTTAGTTTTTCAAGTATTGTAACATGTCGAAATTTCGAAAACAAAAATCGGAGAGAGAAACTTCGGTAGGTTTACCTGTAAGATACGTAAAAACTGAGAAGACGGCGGCTATAGGAAACAAGTGTCTGGCGTAGGCCTTGGACCAATTACTGCTGCCACAATGGCAAGTTATCAGTATTTAAGCGGGTTTGAACGTTGTGTTATAGGCGGCGCAAGAGAGAAGGGACACAGTATTTCCAAGGTAGCAATGAGACGGGGATTTTCAAAAATGTTCAAATGTTTGTAAATCTATCGGACGAAACTGCGTGGTCATCAGTCTGTAGCTTACAAATTACTTAAACTAAGGTAAACTAACCGAAGGACAACACACACACACACACACACACACACCTGTGCCCCAGGGAGGACTCGAACCTCCGACGGCGAGCAACCGTGCGCTCTGCAGCGAGGCGCCTTAGACCGCTCGGCTACTCCACCGCGGTACGGGGATTTTCCTGAACGACTATTTCACGAGTGCTCCGCGAATATCGCGAATCCAATGAAACATCAAATCTCGGATATCGCTGTGGCCGGAACAAGATACTGCAAGAACTAGACCAGTGACGACTGAAGAGAATCGTTCAAGAAGTGCAAACCTTGCGCAAATTGCTGCGGATTTCAATGATGCGCCGGCATCAAGGGCCAGCTTGAGAACCATTCAACGTGTACCATCGATATAGGCTTTTCATGCGGAATACCAACTCCTGTACCCTTGCTGACTGCACGACACCAAATTTTACGCTTCGCCTGCGCCCGTTAACACGAACAGTGGTCTGTTGTCGACTGAAAACATGTTTCCTGGTCTAAAGAGTCTCATTTCCAATTTTATCGAGCGGACGGATGTGTACGGGTATGGAGACGTCAAGAATACATATATCCCGCATGTCAAATCAATGTTCAAATGTTTGTTACGCTTAATGATATGACTGTTGTTGTGGTCTTCAGTCCAGAAACTGGTTTGATGCAATCTCCACCCTGCTCTATCCTGAGCAAGTCACTTCATCTCCTCATACGAACGGCAGCCCGTATCCATTTGAATATGCATATTGTATTCGTCCCCCTCTCTCCCTCTACGATTTTTACACCACACACTTCCTACCAAATCTAAATTGTCGATTCCTTGATGTCTCAGAATGTGCTCCGGCAATCTATCTTTTCTCATAGTTAAGATATGACACATATTTATTTTCACAGCAATTCTGCTCAGCACTTCCTAATTATCTAACAACATAATCTTCCGCATTCGTCCGTAACACCATATTTCAAAAGCTTCTATCAACTATCATTACGCAGTGAACTTCAACACCAGTTTTCTCGAAAACAAAAGCCCTTCACTAGAGAAAACGGAGACCCTGATACTCAGGGTATGTCTCTCTACAACATATCCAAAACCCATGAAAATCCATTATTTACACTTCTGATGGTCACCTTCTTAGATGATAACTTATTATCTCCAGGTCGCATCTCGAAAACGACATACTCGTATCAATTTATTTAAGGAGCTATAACACTAGTTATATCAGTTTATTACGAAACTGTAGTCAGTTCATCGTACACTACACAGTAGCTCAGCAAATGCTAGCAGCATAATATACACACCTTATCCTCATCTTCGTGTAACTTTATAATTAATATTTGTACATTTTTTCCAGTAACTTTACACGAATGTTGTTTAGTATAAGTGGCCAAGCTCATGAAAACTGGCTTGTTTATTTATTTTATGTATTATTTTTTCTAGTGGTAGTCGCAAGGTAACTGGACGTTTATAACTCTTGTATTAAATAATGTCAAACAGTTAAGTTAGCGAGGAATTGGTCAAACTTAAGTCAAAACAAACCTTTTATGTGAAGAAATCTGCTGATTTGGAGAGAATGGTGACCAGCCAAATAGAGAGAGGTTAAGGCAAAAAACAGCTGTGGCCATGTAAAATACTTGGATGGTTCGTGTGGAGAGCTTCTTGAGTCTATAGGCACACTTTATGTCTCGTCTTAGAAGATAGAGAACCTTCCTGGAAAGCTCAAATAATCTGTTTGCGACATTGTAAGACTCTGCGCAGCAAACAGCTGTTTGTCGAGACTTTGATTTTGGCAAGGGATAAAGAGTGCCACTGTAAGTACTGTAACTGTTTACGATCTCGTAACGGAATTGTAACTGAACAGTGCATATGATTATATACGAGATTTGACCAGTGCTTATATGTTATTTGTTGTCCAAAGCTGCCGCGGCGGATTAGCCGTGCGCACTGAGGCGCCGTGCTGCGGTGCGAGAGACCGTTCGCCGTCGGGGATTCGAGTCCTCCGTCGGGCATGGGTGTGTGTGTTATCCTTAGGTTAGTTTACCTTAGTTTAAGTAATTTGTAAGCTAGGGACTAATAACTAAGCAGTTGAGTCCCATAGATTTACAGACATTTATTTGTTTTTATTTTTATTTATTATTATTATTATTATTATTATTATTTTGTACAGACCTTCGAGCTGACGATTATTTTGTGTTGCGTGATCGCAAAATGAACAAGGTGTCTGATCTTTGTCATTATCATAACACAAGTTATGATAATGATATAAGGTTTATTTCTTTATGACTTTCGTTTATGAAGGACCACTTCCAGTAGATCAAGACATGTGCGCCGGTCGCGGTGGCCGAGGGGACTAAGGCGCTCCAGTCACGGTCTGCGCGGCCACTACGGTCGGGGGTTCGAATCCCCCCTCGGGCATGGATATTTGTGCCGTCCTAGTTCGTAAGTAGTTCATAAGAAGTTTGTAAGTTTAGGGACTGATGAGCCCGTAGTTAAGTCCCATAGACTATACAAACATTTGATTTGAAGACATGTGCTTCAATAAACATTCATATGAGTTACCTGACATTGCTCATCTTATTTGCAAACGTTAGAATATAACCTCAATTATTAATTAAGCTTTTATACTTATTTTATATTTATTTATTACTGCGCAAATGGTTGCCTGTGCATATACTGTTTGACTGTAGGATCACAGGACAAGATACTGTGTGCAGCTGATGTAGGAGATGCGTCTGAAAGGTTCAGTGAATTGTCTCTGGAAATATAGGAAACAAGAGTTACAAACAAAATAACTTTACCGGCCTTCAAAGTAATCGCCATTGGCTACAATAAACCTCTGACATCGGGTGTTGGAAACTGTCAACAAACGCTTCTTGTGGAATCTCTCGAAACACTGAGGTCATGCGTAGTTCGATCACTGCAATCTTTGCGAAGCCTAAGTCTTTCGTGTCTAAATTAAGGCGGGGAAACATAAACATCCTCAAGCATCCGTCGCACTTGTACGATGTTGTCTAGGACTGTAATTGTGGACGGTCGACCCGAACGTGACTCATCCTCGACACCTCCCTTTCCGACTCTAAAACGTTAAAACCACACAAATACGTACATTTTACTCACTACTTCAACACCATACATTTTCACTAACATCCTGTATGTCTCCGTTGCCGTTTTGCCTAATTTGCGCTCTATGTTGCAATGACGCGGTCGTGGCGGAGTGGCCGAGCGTTCTAACGCGCCTTGCTACGTAGCGCGCGGTTGCTCGCAGTCGGAGGTTCGAGTCCTCCTTGCGGAATGGGTGTATGTGTTTGTTCTTAGGTTACTTTAACCCAGATAGCGCTGACGTCCTTCCAGAAGGACGAGAACGGCAGCTTACTTTTTCATTCTTGTCTGAAACAAATCGTGCACAGTGTCATATTTTATTTCTTGGAATTGCCTGATCCCACTGAAGATCAATTTTAGCCGGCCGCGGTGGCCGAGGGGACTGTCCCGAGCCGGCCGTGCTTGCGGTCGGACGCTTTCGCGCGCAGCTCTCGCGGCAGCTCGTGCTATTTGCGTGCGCTTTCTTGTAGTAAACATGGAATCGAAAGTCCGTAAATTGACACTCCAGTTCAGTTTTAGAAACGATGTATCTCGTCCGAAAGTGTACGATTTTGATATATGGGTTCACGATCAGTTCCGTCTACAAGATTACGACGTGTACGGAATGCAGTACGACTTTATTGGAAATACTTTTCAAGTCAAATTCACTCGACATGCTGTGTGCGACCGTATCGTGGAAGAAACTCACGGCGAAGCTACGTACAAAGCGCTGTCAGGAGAGGTGAGTCCTGTTACCATTTCATATGGCCGGCCGCGGTGGCCGAGGAGACTGAGGCGCTTCAGTCACGGTCTGCACGGCCACTACGGTCGGGGGTTCGAATCCCCCCTCGGGCATGGATATTTGTGCCGTCCTAGTTCGTAAGTAGTTCATAAGTAGTTTGTAAGTTTAGGGACTGATGACCCCGTAGTTAAGTCCCATAAGCTTTACAAACATTTGAACATTTCATATGCAGGTTTGGGCTTGCGGGCGGTCATAGTTCACAGCTTGCCAATTGCAATAGAAAATGTGTACATACAACGGGTGCTCTCTAAGTTTGGTACTGTGTACACTGTATCTAACGACCGGTGGACGAACAACAGATATTTCAATGTCTTCAACGGTGTCAGGACTGTGAGGATTGACTTAAATTCGCACATCCCGTCTTACGTTAATGTCATGGGTTTGAAAGCGCTAGTCGTGTACGAGGGCCAGCCGCGCACGTGCTCGCGCTGCAACGCCTCCGGCCACCTGCGGGCCGAGTGTCCGCGCAACGCGCCGACGCAGCTGCCGCGGGCCGCGCTTGTTGACAGGACTGACACTGACCAGCCGGTGACGTATGCGGCCGTAGCTGCCGACGTGCCCGCGCCGGTGCAGGCTGCGGCCGCACCTGGTCGCCTCACTGACAATCGTCCTGACACGGAAACGACGACCGTGACCCGTCTTCTGGTAACGCTAACTAAACCGAGAGTAGCGTGGCACGAGGAAGTTGAGGATGCTCCAGCTGAGGCCGCGCATCTCGACACCGCCCTGACCGCCCCCATACAGAGGCCTGTCGCGATTTCTTCCCACGAACAGGTGAATGAATCCGACAGTACCCAAACGACACCTGTGGTTTTAGAAAGCACAGACCCCGTCTCGCCGCGCAACGTTGCGGGTGACGCCGGCATTACAGACAAACTACCCGTGGGTTTGCCAGCAGACAACAGTAACTCGACCTGCCGTGTTGAGTCGTTCCAACACAAAAGAAAAAAAATTAGAATTGCCCGTGAAGGTGCTTCTGAAGTGTGAAGGTGCTTCTGAAGTTGCCGAAACACTGAAACCTAAGATCAGTAAGACTTTGAGTCAGTTGAGGGTCCTATTCCACTCCCAAATTGAACGAGGAAAAAAAGAATGCCTATATGCCTCCGTACGAGCCCTAATTTCTCTTATCTTGTCTTTGTGATCGTTACGCGAAATGTAAGTAGGCGGCAGCAAGATCGTACTACACTCAGCTTCAAATTCCGGCCCTCTAAATTTACTTAACAGAAATTCACGAAAAGAACGTCGTCTTTCTTCCAGCGATCCCCAATTGAGTTGCCGGAGCATTTCCGTGACACTCGCGCATTGGTCGAACCTACCGGTAACAAATTTAGCTGCTCGCCTCTGAACCGCCTCTATGTCTTCCTTCAAACCGATCTGCTGCGGGTCCCAAATACTTGAGCAATACTCAAGACGTGGTCGTACAAGCGTTTTATACGCGGTCTCCTTTACAGGTGAAGTACATCTTCCCAAAATTCTCCCAATAAACCGAAGTCGGCTGTCTGCCTTACTCACAACTGTCCTTACATGCTCGTTCCATTTCATATCGCTCTGCAATGTTACGCCTAGATATTTGAACGACGCGACCGCATCAAGAAGCTCACTACTGATGCTGTATTCGAACATTATAGGATTGTTTTTTCTACTCATGCACATCACCTTACATTTTTCTACATTGAGAGCTAACTGCCATTCTTCGCACCAACTAGAAATTTTGTCTAAGTCAACCTGTATGCTATTACAGTCAGTTACAGACGACACCCTCCCATACACCACAGCATCATCAGCAAACAGCCGCAAATTACAACTTACTCTGTCCATCAGATCATTTATAGAGATAGAAAATAATAGCGGTCCTATCACAGTCCCCTGGGGCACGCCTGACGATACACTAGTCTCTGATGAACACTCGCCGTCGAGTACAACGTACTGCGTTCTATTACTTAGGAAGTCTTCCAGCCAGTCACAAATCTGTGAACCTATCCCATAAGCTCGTATCTTCGTTAGCAGTCTGCAGTGTGGCACCGCGTCGAACGCCTTTTTGAAGTCGAGAACAATATCCCCGACAGATCGCAAGAAAAAATGTGCGTAGATGACCCGCCACCGCCTGAGGCAACAAACGCATCGCTGTGCCAGGATGGTGGTCCAGAAGGACGGGAGGCTGACCCTCCTTGGGGTACGGTATACGCCGCAAATGTGCACGGGAACGTTTCATCATACGTAAGAGTCGAACAACGTGACGAATTTCTTAACACCAGTTCACAATATGGACATAGGTATAGAATCGTTAACAACTGCCTAACGTATGTCACTGATAATAGGGAAAAACAAGTATGTAGTATGGGTTTTCCTTCCCCTGGTTCTACTGCGTTTGATGGATTCATGTTCCTACCAGTCTGTGGTCGATCACAAACGACATCATTTAGCGTCGGGACTAGTGGTATTAATACCACCGACGGCACTACAGAAAATCTTACACCACATGCAGCAACGATGGAAACTAATAATTACATACTATTTATCAAATGCTTAAATGCAATCTTATAAACTAGCAACTATCAATATTAATAGGATAGACTCACAAGTGAAGATTCAGTGCCTTAAAGACTATCTGTACGCGGCTGACGTCGATATTGCGCTGTTGCAGGAAGTGGTGACGGAGAAAGTTAATAGGATCACCAGATACGAAACAATTCTCAAAATCGGTAATGAGGCTGGCACTGCGATTTTATACAAAGAGTGCATCCCGTGCGTAGGTGCCAACATTTAGATACTGGAAGAGGAATCAGCGTCCATCTAAATGATTTATTAATCGTCAACGTCTATGCACCTTCGGGATCGACTGGGAAACTTAGTAGAGGCATCTTTTTTAAAAGTGACGTCGTAAAACTATTATTGAACGTTCGGAGAAATATCATCACAGGGGGCGACTACAATTGTGTGTTGCGCAAAGAGGATCAGACGCCAAATTTTAATGCATGTGGCGAACTGGCGGTTTTTGTCAATGAACTAGGTCTGGAAGATACTTGGGCCTACTTCCATCCGCAAGTTGTGCGATATACTTACGCTACTAGTGTTTCAGCAAGTCGCTTGGACCGCGTTTATATCAGTAGGGAATCCCAGGCTAATGTAATAGATTGTGAGTACTGGCCAGTGAACTTTTCGAACCATGTAGCGTATCATATCACGTTCCAACACGCGAAACAACAAACCTTTCGTGGGCGCGGTACCTGGCAGTTAAACACATCCTTACTGCTAGAAGACGGACTGAAGCAGGCGGTCAATGAGACGTGGGCCAAGTGCCTTCGACTGAAGTCACGTTACAGGGACCGAATCACTTGGTGGGTTCAACATGCGAAGCCACAACTAAGGAAAAGTCTCATCCAGTACTCCAGGGACAGATCCTATTCGAAGAAGCGTACATCCGAGTACTATTTCCACTGCTTACGCGATCTGTATAACAGACCTTCTTCTCTAGCTTCAAATATTCTGGAAATAAAACGCACCAAGGCGAATATAACTGCCTTGGCCAGGAGGACCTTAGATGGTAGCAAGATACGGTCGCGGACTACGGATTGTGTTCCTCACGAAGACATTTCCCTGTTTCACATTGTGAGGGAAATGAGGCGGGGACAACAGAAGATAATTAGTTGTTTGACGGGCGGTACGGTGTACAAGGAACAACTTACAATCAAACATCACGTGGACACGTACTACACCAACTTGTACAATGCACAAAACGTCGACTCGGATGCTCGAGGGGACCTACTGTCGATAGTTCCCGCCACGGTGACCTTGGACGACAATAGGGAGATCTTGGACAGGATAACTCCAGAGGAAATCGAAGGTACTATTAAGGCTGCACCGCGAGGGAAATCAGCTGGTTCAGATGGCCTCCCCGTTGAATTTTATGGCTGTGTGTAGGACGTCATTGGTGCGGAGATGACAGAGGTCAACAACGAACTGCTGACGGATACACTGCTCCCGCCTGCATTCACTGAAGGAATGGTAGTACTTATTCCGAAAACGCCTCGACGCGATAGGTTAAAAGATTTTCGACCTCTGACGCTACTCATTGCAGACTTTAAAATTTTTACGCGCATTTTAAATGCAAGATTGAAGCCGGTCCTGCCCAAAATAATAGGACCTTATCAATCAAGTGTCCCAATAGGTAGATCTATGCTAGACGTACTTTGCTCATATAGAGATCTCATTAACTTAACATGGATCTGTAAATGCCAACTTGCTTTAATACTTTTAGATTTTAACAAGGCATTTGACAGAACCAATCATGATTTTTTATTGTCTACAGTGACAGCCATGGGTTGTGATGACAGGTTTATACAGATCATCCGAAAATGCATAAGTGGCACCCATTCGAGGATCAAGATTAATGGTCAATTAACTGGGCCTATTCCAATTAAGCAGTCAGTACGTCAGGGTGTCCACTTTCCATGACGTTGTATGCCATAGCCGTGGAACCATTCCTCCGAAAATTGTATGAAGGTTTAACGGAAATGACATTATTCAATGTCAAAACGGTATGTCATGCCTATGCAGACGACGTAAGTGTGGTCATCAACACAAATGAAGAAATGAACGAGCTGCGTAGGATTCTGACAATGTACATGAGCTCTTCTGGAACACAAATTAACCTGCAGAAATCTCATATAATGCATTTCAGCCCTATCGGCTGAAGAGTAGACACGTTATGGATTGAGGAAACCACTGGAAGATTTCAGCCCGGGATGTACCTCATTCCAAACCCAAACGAAATGATTTCAATGAATTGGTCAAAAAAGCTGAACGCCATTCGTGGAATGTTCAGGGAAAATAATGTTCGGGCACTGGATCGGCTTCAACGAGCGCAGTTCATTAATGTTTATGTACTGAGCAAAATTCATCACATAGCGGCAGTCTTACCGATTCCGCGAGATATTGCACACAAAATACAAGCCGTAGCGTGTTGGTTCGTGTGGAAGACGAATATCTTCAAAGTGTCCTTCAACACCACTACGTTAGACAGACCCAGAGGAGGCCTAGGCGTCAAACATGTTCAGACGCTATGCCAGGCTATGTTCATGAACCGAACCTCTAAAATCATCGAAGCGAGGGAGCCAGGGATCACGCAAGTTCTCTTTCGAACTTTGTGGCCGGCCGATTGCACTGCACCATGCAATGTTGGACACATCAGTGCCGAACTCGATTACGCGCGACAATATTTCTTGGAAATCAGTTACATTTCCACCGACTAGAGACGAACCACAACAAGAAAGATCTACGAGCTATTCAATGCACGGCGTCCGCGGAGTCCGGTCGAAGGAAAATATCCAAATAAGGAATGGAAAAACGTCTGGAACAACATTTACAAAGTAAACCTACCTACCAGAGTGAGCGCTGCTTGGTATGATGTCGTTAACGCAACCATCCCAACAGTGGAGAGACTTCACAAAATTAACCTTCGAGCTACCCCGTTATGCGACCATTGTCAAGTCGTTGAGTCGGTAGCGCATTTACTTATATGCGGGGAGAAAATACGAATATGGAACTGGACGCGGAAAAAACTGGCCCTGATGACGAGGACAACTGAGGCTACAGTATCCGTAAATGACGTACTCTTCCCTGAATGGAACCATTATCCCGGAGCAAAACATAATAGTTATACCTGGCTCATGGGTCAATTTGTGTACTACGTAAGAACATATACCACACCTGCTTTTGAAGACTTTTTGTTCTACATCTCTACTGAACATCGAAAGATTCAGAGATATCGAACATACAAAAATCGTTTCCAGAACTTCCTACTAATTTCTCTGCGGTAGGAGAGCAAGTTTCCACAGCGCACTAAGTATTACAGACACGGTATGGGAATGAGAAAGTTTGATGAGTACCACAGTCCAATAATCTAATGAACAGTTGCTCACTTTATTGAATAGAATGATTTTGGTTCAACTCGATCACAAGTGAAGACGTGCCACTATAGGCATCGAGACTTCATCTCCATTCCGACATCGCACATATTTATTTGTTACGAACTTTATTTTCTCTATTATTATGGCCTGCTGGTAATCGAGGCATCCTTTGTTTTATTTATCATGTAAGTTTCTGATGGAATGGAGAATGAGCCACGAGCCCTGAGCAACAGACGTATTGCCCGAATTTTGGCAGGTGACGCCCGAAGTTAAGAGAAGACAACAAGCAATTACGATGGGGAACACTGAGGACAGAAAGAACGACAAGGAAACCCTTGCAACATTCGAGAAGACGAACTTTGTGGTTGCCACCACGCCGAAAAAGACACGCAATCATGTCGATATATATATAAGTAATTTGGAATATTGAAAGAAATTATATGTGGCAGAAGGCCAATTTGTTTCCTTTAAAGGCATTGAAGCCGACGCCGAGGAAGGCGATACATGGTGAGCGCAAGGACGGGCTGAAGGGGTGGTAAGGAGGACGTAAAAAAAAAAGGGTCTAAGGCGCTTCAGTCACGGTCTGCACGGCCACTACGGTCGGGGGTTCGAATCCCCCCTCGGGCATGGATATTTGTGTCGTCCTAGTTCGTAAGTAGTTCATAAGTAGTTTGTAAGTTTTGGGACTGATGACCCCGTAGTTAAGTCCCATAGACTATACAAACATTTCAACATTTGACCCCGTAGTTAAGTCCCATAGACTATACACACATTTGAACATATAGATCAATTTTAGCTTGTATTGTCGATTTCAAAGTGGTTGTATACAGCTGCAAAGTTGAGGCCCATACAGAAGATACTGATGAATTCCTCTCAGTTGGGTTTATATTTATTGAAATTACTTCAGTTTTTTAGACATTATAATGTGTATATTTCATCTTAAATGTTGTATTAATAATAATGATTCATCAGATTAAAATTTAAAGATTCATTTTGACATCATTCCAGAAAGAAGTGTAGTATTGCAAAACTAATGACTTGATTGTGAGAAAGTCACTTATAACGGTCTTGTGCAGTCATATGAAAGTAATTACTAGCTTCTGAGAAAAAATTAAATCAAAAATAATTCCGCGCATTCTGGGTTAACTTAGCTTAAGTAGTTTGTAAGCCTAGGGACTGATAATCAGGGCTGTTGATTCCTATAGATTTACAAACATTTGATTTTTTTGTAATGATGCGAGTTCTCACACTGACACTGTTAGCTGGGTCTCATCATGTACGTACCTCGCCTGGCTTCACTGTAGTGATTTGCACGATAGATGGCGCTTGGTAATATGTCTCTCAATGTGTATGCGCGAGCACCTCAACCTCGCCAGCGCGGTTTGTAAAATATGGGACCATTCATCGAACTTTTCAAACGCACACAGTAGTTGTTGGGCATAAAAGCAGACATATACGATTCTATACTAATGTACAGAATGACCAGCCAGTCTAAAATAGTTTCGGGAAATAATTCAAAAATTTTATTCCAAACCTTCGCCTAAGTTTTACAAGTGTTCTTCCACTGCGACATACGCCTTGACAACGTGACCAAGGCTGTCCACCTTGCAGGACAGAGCCGGCCAGAACCAGTATTGAATGCTGATTCTAAAATCACGCCACCCTTCTGGCGTCTGTGCTGAAACTACTGACGTTTCCATGCTAACGTCGAGCCAATAGCAGACACCCACGTTTGATCACGTGTGCTACTGCTGGAGGTCTCCGAGGTGCGAGAATCAGTTCCTTCGCTCTCTTCAGTTTGAGTTCTCGTACAGAACAGACGCACTCCAGAGGCTCAGCGTCTGTGCGGGGCGAACGGCCGCATGCCGTCCGCTCCCGCCCAGCGGCTGTTCGGCATCAGCCACCAACTATGTGAACCGTAACCATTACCGTAACCTTTTCCGTTTTCTAAGCCGCTAATTTAGACTGGCACTCATTCATTACATCCGACCCCAGGGCGAGTCCCGCCATGTATCCCGTATTTAAGAATATACTAAATATTAACATGCATCCTATCTTTTCTTTGCCATTCAGCCACCCTTTCCTAGGGCGCCCACAAGCCTTCACCGCTCCGCCTTCCATCCTGACAACGCTTCCAACCCATTTCATTTATGCAGCACTGGGATGGGTTGTATAATTTTCCTATCATCCGTAGGATAATGATCAAGTATTGTACACTAACACTACATCGAGGAATATGCTTAACACTGCCGAACGTAGTCCAATACGTGTATGCTGTGTTTGGCCATATAGAATAGTGTGGTCGACACGTAAAGATCTCGTGAAGCCGCAGCGCCCACAGCTTTACAGAGCCTCTACTAGCTTCAACAGTACCCTGCTGGCATGCAACAGCATAACGCTCGATTAATTTCAGTTGAGAAGGTTGGCAGTATCAGAGACCATAGCACAGCCGACGTCACGTAATTGACAGCGCCACCCTCTGTTTGGCTTCTACAGGGTGAGTCACCTAACATTACCGCTGGATATATTTCGTAAACCACATCAAATACTGACGAACCGATTCCACGTACCGAACGTGAGGAGAGGGGCTAGTGTAATTTGTTAACACAAACCGTAAAAAATTGCACAAAAGTATGTTTTTTTAACACAAACCTACGTTTTTTAAAATGGAACCCCGTTAGTTTTATTAGCACATCTGAACATATAAACAAATACGTAATCAGTGGCGTTTGTTGCATTGTAAAAAGTTAATTACATCCGGAGATATTGTAACCTAAAGTTGACGCTTGAGTACCATTCCTTCGCTGTTCGATCGTGTGTATCGGAGAGCACCGAATTAAGTAGGGATACAAAGGGAGCGGTGATGTATCTTATAATTAAATGTCCCACTGGAAAAGCGTCGACGTATGTGGTATCAGCATGATGGCGCACCTGCACATTCCGCAATTAACACTAGACTGACCGTTGACAGGATATTCGACAGGCGTTTCATTGGCCAGTCCGTTCTCCTGATCTTACACCTCTGGACTTCTTTCTGTGGGGTACGTTCAAGGATAATGTGTACCGTAATGTGCCTACAACGCCAGAGGATACGAAACAACGTATTATGGCAGCCTGCGGCGACATTACACCAGATGTACTGCGGCATGTACGATATTCATTACGCCATAAATTGCAATTGTGTGCAGCAAATGATGGCCACCACTTTGAACATCTATTGACCTGACATGTCGGGACACACTCTATTCCACTCCGTAATTGCAAACGGAAACCATGTGTGTACGTGTACCTCACACCTCATGGTAATGTACATGTGCGTCAGTGATAAAGACCGATAAAGGTGTTAGCATGTGGACGTAATATGCTGTTCTAGTCTCTTCTGTACCTAAGGTACATCACCGTTACCTTTGGATCCCTACTTAATTCGGTGCTCTCCGATACACACGATCGAACAGCGGAGGAGTGGTACTCAAGCGTCAACTTTAGGTTACAATATCTCCGGATGTAATTAACATTTTACAATGCAACAAACGGTACTGACTACGTATTTGTTTATATGTTCAGATGTGCTAACAAAACTAACGGGGTTCCATTTAAAAAAAATGTAGGTTTGTGTGAAAAAGCATACTTCCGTGATTTTTTTTATGGTTTGTATTAACTAATTAGACTAGCCCCTCTCCTCACGTTCGGTCTGTGGAATCGGTTGGTCAGTATTTGATGTGGTTTACGAAATATATCCAGCGGTAATGTTAGGTGACTCATCCTGTATATACGGCGCTCACTCGCGCTCTCGTTGCAGTACGCCGATTTACCTCGGAGGATGCATTCCGCAGTCGCAGGGGAAAATTTTATGTATGAACCACGGCATCTCAGCCCGGAAATTTCAAGTGATGACAATACTTGCCGTTAAAGCCTTCATTATATGTTGAGTCATTTAGATGTTAAGATTATACGTACTACGGTTATTCGTCCAATGTGAACTAGGATGCGGCAGGACAGAAAGCTAAGAAACACGACGTAAGCTCTGTGACACACTACTAATTAATTTTTGTGTTAAAGTACTACATTAATTTTGTGATCGGTATACATATGAAATGATCAGTTCATGTTTAAACAGACAACATTGGACCCGCATACTTTTTAAATGTCCTGTTCCACTGGCTGCTCTGTACGTTCGGAGAGTGAGAACGATGAGGGAACACGATACTGAATTGTCAACAGCTCACTTTTTCTCTCTCTCGTAATCAATGAATACAGTCAAGATTGAGTTTGTTAGTTGGAAATTTACTTCCAGCAAACACTAAAGACGGCTGTGAATTTGCGAGCGAGGGAAGTACTCCAGTTGACAGTAACAAATCATCTTCCGTACACCGTGCGTGACGTCTACGGTAATTGATGCGGCTAATATTGAGCGTAATTTCTGGCCGAAATGTGGATATTAATGTAACGAGGCATTTGAAATTTTCACAGTAAGGTTGAGTGGCTCGTGGTGTCAGAGTAACGACGGACATGGTCAATGGTGTGTAAACAGTAAGCTAACTTCAAAGCAGAAAAGTCCTAATGCTCAGCTGTAAATGTGACCACTGAGTTAAATACGATGTTATTTTTCTTGACTATTACTTCAATTATCAGGCTTGATTCCATATTGGAATGGGTGCTCCACGACAGTATTTGATTTGTGGTAATTATTCAGCAATCAGTCGTCATAAATATAAATTCTTTATTTGTTGGCAAATCCGGATTTCGACCACTGTGTGGTCATTATCAATGCTAAAATAAATACAAAAGGGCCAGTTAGAATAACATGCATGTCAGATTATAAGCTAATTGTACAAGTTTCAGTTATAGTCAATGATAAAAATACATACCTTAAAATAAATTAAAATACTTAAAATATCTCGACCTCCATGTAGGAGGTTGTGTTTGTACTGACGCAGCTGTTACAATCCTTACACAGTTGACGTCAGCATGGGTCATTTGTGACTAAGGCGCCCTCTTTAAAGTTTCATATAAATAACAAATTTATATGATGTATATTTATGGTAGAGAAAGTAACATTTTATTGTAATTTTAGTAGGCATTTTAACTTTAAACTGTTCTTTATTAATGAGTCTCGTTTACTGTTTATATATAATTGGTAGTAAAAATGTGTACTAATTGGTGTCTTACAATATATATATATATATATATATATATATATATATATATATATATATACAGCAACTCTTTTAAAATATTTTACATAAAACTGATGATCTGTTGATAATTTGTTCACAGTCAAAATCATAAAATCAAATGATGTCAATTTTAAAAAGTAGCTGTAGTAGTAAGTACAGTCGTCAGATGGTGCTAACCAACGTCTATCCCAAACTGTCTTAGAGCGTTTATATTATAAAACATGCTTGTCTGTTAGGGTTTTCATTAAAACATGTAACAGATGTTACATTTTTACTACCACTTATATATAAACAGTAAACGAGACAATAAAGAACAGTTTAAAGTTAAAATGCCTACTAAAATTACAATAAAATGTAACTTTCTCTACCATAAATATACATCATATAAATTTGTTATTTATATGAAACTTTAAAGAGGGCACCTTAGTCACAAATGACCCATGCTGACGTCAACTGTGTAAGGATTGTAACAGCTGCGTCAGTACAAACGCAGCCTCCTACATGGAGGTCGAGATATTTTAAGTATTTTAATTTATTTTAAGTTATGTATTTTTATCATTGACTGTAACTGAAACTTGTACAATTGGCTTATAATCTGACATGCATGTTATTCTAACTGGCCCTTTTATATTTATTTTAGCATTGATAATGACCACACAGTGGTCGAAATCCGGATTTGCCAACAAATAAAGAATTTATATTTATGACGACTGATTGCTGAATAATTACCACATTACTTCAATTCCTTCTCATAAAGAGCGAGCATCGTTTCAACTGAGAACATTGATGTAAAGGTATAAAAATGGCTTTGAAAATATTAAACATTAAAAATATATTGTTTAAATTGTGTATGGAAATGTTGCAGCAGTATGATCAGTAGGAGTGGTGTTTGGCATACGAGTGACTTAAATGGACACCAGGGTGATGTTCTGAGGAGGAAGGAAAAGGACGCAAAATGAAGGAGGGGACCTCGATGTGAGGAATGGCGTACAATCGACAAGAACAATTATCTCCAGAACAGATGTTCTAATCTGGCGGAGAGAGTCTGATGGTATTGCGATGAAGAGATAATGCTAAAAACTTTCAGGGGTAACGAAGAAGGGGAAAATGTAAGAAGAATGAGGTCAGGAATCCTTGTTAAGAAAAGGTCGCGTCGAAAGTAATAAGCTAAATTTATTCTGATACCTCTGACAATGGAATGAATGAAAATCAAATGTTTCAAATGTTTGTATAGCTTATGTGACTTAACTACTGGGTCATCAGTCCCTAAACTTACAAACTACTTATGAACTAGCTAACACTTAGGACGGCACAAATATCCATGCCCAAGGGGGGATTCAAACCCCCGACCGTAGTGGCCGTGCAGACCGTGACTGGCGCGCCGCAGTCCCCTCGGCCATGGAATGAATGTTTATTAGATATACTGTCTACTTTGTTGGACCATATTCTACTTGTTATTCATCAACGAATGTGATTCTAACTTGATGGAGATACACCTCGCTTCGGACGGAGGATTGTTGAACACCTGGTTCAGGCATTCTCTGAATACTGGATACGAAGAGGAGGTCATGTATTGTGGCCAGCAAATTCACCTGATATAGCCCCATATCATTTCATCTTGTGGGGCCATCTCATGTACGAGTCGCCTTCGAGATTGAAGATAATCTCCTAATGAGAATTCTCGCTGCGTGAGACATGTCACCACATGCGACATTAGTTTGTTTGTCGATACCCTGCGTCCATTGAAGCTGGGGATGATGTAATGAACAACTGTTGTAAATGTAGCAGCTTGTGACGGTTTTGCAGGTAAACAGAACGCATATGTTACTGTCACATTGACTTAGGAGTTTTGGCCTCTCTGACATAAGTTAATTTTCCCGTTACGAGTTCAACACGAGATATCTGATGCCACTCGGAGTATTCAATAAAATTATGTACGTCATGATTATAGTTTCACCCTTAGTTTAACTCGGTCGTTTCCTTATCAGGGTCTCTACCAAAAATTGATACATTTACCATTCACCGTCACCTCTGAAAGGTTGTAACGTTGTCACGGAATCGCCCTGTTGTGCTCTCTCTTATCACCTCTTTAGCTAACAGTAATCGCTACTGTTGCCTGTATAAAAACAGTCACTGTACTATATGTTTGGAGGCAGTGGCGGACTAAGGGGGGCCCAATCTCAAAAGTTACTGTTTTATAGTAATATATTTCCAAGTGGACGGGAGGGGGGGGGTCATTAGGTTTCACCCCCGCCCCGGGAGTCCAACAGCCTTAGTCCGCTACTGTTTGGAGGTTTCATTGGGGAGTGCATGGAGAACTTAGTAAATCTGGAAACAGGTCAAGAAAATTAGGATTCTGCCTTACAAAAATATTTGAAAATCTGGAAACGGTTGTAATGTCTCACGTATGTCTCCGTTATGAATAATCTGAGTTTTCCCAGATTTCTGAATGGAGCTTCAGCTATGATGAGTTTAAAATAACAATAATAAAAATTTTAAAAAAATTCGGATTTATTCTGCTTTTTTTTCTTTAAATTCCTTGGAAACTAAGCGTTTAATCGAAAAGTGGGACAAAAATCGAGAGATTGACCGATAGGTGAATACATTAAGCTCATTAAAACGATGTAGGCAGCCGCTCTTATTCAGAGATGAATAACTTGTACAGGACTGTAGTGTGCATCAAACCAGTCTATTCACTACAGACCACAACAACAACATGTCGGTACATGTTAAATAAGAGTCTACTGGTCTTTGTCTTGCACTGAAAATCGCAACTCTGTTTTTTAAATCGACATGAAGTGATATATAAGGAATTCAAGATTTATACAAATAATGTTGAAGTTCTACTATTTATAATACATATAATATTATGTGGTTGTGGTGTACAAGTTGCTGCAGAGGGGGTTGGTGTTGACGTGTTTACCAAACAAATTACACAAGCAGTTGGGTTCACATAGTGTAGTGAGCAATGCAATAAAAACGTGACTCACCCGAAGCTATGGCGTGGAAAGCCGTAGGAATGTTGGAAGCGGGACAGACACAGACGAAGGTGGCTGAAGCTATTTGAGTGTCCCAAAGTGTAATTTCCAGGACCTGGACGTGTTTTCAGACAATAGGAAAGATTAAAAAAGGCAAGGGCAGGCTAGAGAATGGTGCCGGATTTTGGTCACAGATGAGTCAAGATTTTGTGTTCCACATTCTGGTGGACAAATTGCTCGTCCCCACAGAGGTGCAGTGGAGGACAACATGCCTGAAGCTGAGTGAATTGAACGTATGGAGTGGATAGCTTGTTCACGGCGCTAACCCGATTGAGCGCGTCTGGGATGAACTTGGCAGACGAATGGCAGCCAGACCAGCACCTCCCACAACGGCTGAAGAGCTGGATATTGCACTCAGGGAATAATGGACAAGTATCCGTCAAGAAATGAATGATAATCTCATACTGTCCATGCCACGCAGGTGTGCAACTGTACTTGCCATCCCAGGTGATCACAAATCATATTACAGAGCAACGAGAATGATTTTCACTATTATGGTAGCCTCATTGTGCCTCGCTGTAAGTAAACGCCATATCAACCTCAAGACAGAAAAATATCGTACTGCGTCACACACAAATAGCAATTGTAACCAATATTAGTTCAAATGTTCAAATGTCCGTAAATCTATCGGACCAAACTGCGTGGTCATCAGTCCGTAGCTTACAAACTACTTAAACCTAGGTAAGTAAACTAACCTAAGGACAAACACCCATGCCCCAGGGAGGACTCGAACCTCCACGGGGAGCAACCGCGCACTCCGCAGCGAGACGCTTTAGACCGCTCGGCTACTCCACCGCGGCTCCAATATTAGAATAAAATACGTAACCATTTGTATATTGTGTATGATATCGCAGCTGATTCCCTAAATGTTTTGAGCAGTGTAGTAGAGGTATTTAGGACTGATATTACTTACAAACGCTACCTTGGAGCTCAGACTAGTTCTAATTTTGTAGTCACTACCACGTTTGGTAACTTACCTCTTTTGCTATATTAACAAAAGGTATGGGGGAACATAGTTGAAAATGAGTTGTAGGAAGTTATGTGTTTACAGCGATGACTGAAGTAATGTGTTTATGTTCAGTTTCCTTTATTACTCACGCCGAGCAAATGCTTTTATGGGTTGTGCAGAAATACCTTTTGGCTGCTTCATATGAGTAACAGTATGGTTAATATATAGTTATGGAGCTCTGATGCATGACAATACCGGTTCTCTTAGGTTGCTACATCGTAAATGTAGTTTGTGGAACTAAATGTAAATGATGAAACGTTAGGCAAATGCATGTTAGGTATTGGGAATAGATTTATTGCATTGGATATACTCCTGGAAGATGTTAAAGCATACAGTTGGTGATGGAATAGAAACTTCGGGTACAGATGAATTTGGTTGATGCTGAATTTACTTTACCATATATATCGATGTGTACCACGTACACACAGCAGTGAGCTTAGCCTAAAATGTAATTCGTTCCACCTGACAGCGAGGAGGCATTTTTAATCACGCTGCCAGCTGGTGCTATTAGTAGCATTATAAATTGCGACTGTCCATTATCGCCACTAATGTGTGTTTTGCCGCTAATTTTCCTTGCTAGTACATTACATAAAAAATTCAAAGCAGATGTAAGTGCCGCCGCGAAGTGGCCGAGCGCATTGAGCCGCTATGCTCCGATGCGTGAGGCCGTTCCCTGTCGGGGGTTCGAATCCTTCCTCGGGCATGGATGTTTGTTCTGTCTTTAGTATAAGTTAGTTTATAAGTACTTTGTAAGTTTAGGGACTAATGACCCCGCAGTTAAGTCCCATAAGCTTAACAAATAGTTGAACTTTTTTTAGCAGATGTAAGTCACAATACATGTTATCGTCGCTTAATGCTGAAAGAGACATTTTGTTCTTATTCTAGGATGCTGCTAGGTGGAGAGTTCTTAGACTCACAGAAGCTAGTATTTACAAATTTCGAAAGGAGCGCGATCGTATGTGATTCCGATTGTCATTTTTATAGGGGATCAGTGTACGGGGAAGGGGCAGGGGGATATGAATTTTATTTAGATCACATGAACAGTAGTGCGAAAAGACAAGTGCAAAATGTCGAGGGTTTGAAGGTGCCAATAATTTCTTGTGTAAGGAATAAAACAGAAAAAATCAACTGTGAGTGGAAATAGTGTTCTGTATTTTGTTATAATTTTACCCTAGTATAAAGCCGCCATAGACTGTAAAACTGCCATATAACGATGAGATCTCTACAAAATCTTACAACATGAGGAGGCGACAAAAAATATAAATAAATAAAACAAAATACATAAAGGAAAAAAAAGGAAAAAGAAGGTGGGAAGAGGGTAAAGACATGCTGACAGTTAAAAAAGTATTGTGTGTGGGAAAATCGCCATTAAAAATGAACGTGGGTTTATAGACTCCGGGTGACCACAGGTTTGAGAGTACAGGTACCGTGTTTCAGTAATTTTTGCTGAGGCATAGGTTTCGTCATGCCAGTTGATAGCCCACACAAACTGTCGGTGCAGCTGTCTAGAGAGGATCTAAGAGACATAAAGATTTTGTCTCATGTACTGAGATGTCTTAGGCGTCTTCTATCAGACATGCTACGGGTTCCATGCGAACTGAAGGCCCATGCAAACAGTGAGTACAACTGACTGGAGACGCTGCTCCTAATGGAATAGGGAGCAGCAGAGAAAGTAGGACGGACAGTCAGCAGAACGACTGCAAAGAACCCAGCTGAGAAAAAGAACGCAGCTGAGAAACATCATTTCAATAAAAACCGAACCGCTGCAGCTAACATTTGTGGAACCGCTGCAGTTGCTAAACCATTAATAACAAAAAAAAAATTTCAAATGTTTGTATAGCTTATGGGACTTAACTACGGGGTCATCAGTCCCTAAACTTACAAACTACTTATGAACTAGCTAATACTAAGGACGGCAAAAATATCCATGCCCGAGGGGAGGATTCGAACCCCCGACCGTAGTGGCCGTGCAGACCGTGACTGGAGCGCCTCAGTCCCCTCGGCCACCGCGGCCGGCCGTTAATAACAGAAGCCAAAGCAGAGCTTCTAAGGACATGGTACGCGATCACTAAAACTTTGCCACTTGGTTACTGGAAGTATTGGTATGGTATTATTAATCATCGTTTATATTCCTGTCTGCTGTCTTGTCACAATCGTTTTATTGCTTGTCGGTCGTCAGTTATCTTCGGATTTCGCCAGATGTTCCTCTTCGCCACTGACGTTTTATCGTGTTTTGTGTACGTTGTTCTTGCCGAGGACTTCGTCGGCAGTGACTCGTTAAACAGTACAGCCGTTTTCATGGCAACTACTGCGCACTATCGATTTGGCCTTTTTGAAATCTGGGAGATCACGCATTTCACCGACCATTTTTGCTGACCGTCTCAGAATAAAACGTATAATTTACTGCCACGTAACATCCAAGACTTCGTATGTTCATTGTGCCTTGTAGTCGCGTATTACGAGGAGACCACATGGGTATCGGATTTTAGAAGTTTTTGGTATGCATGACACGTGAAGTTCAGAACTCAAATAACAATCGGCCAAAGCCATTGGACGCAACTCCGAGAAAATCGACTTTAAGTTTTGCAAGTAACCGTAAGTACCCACCATTAAACGAACTCCAGCATCTGTCGGTGTAGCTCAGGTGTATCTGAGCGCACTATGTAATACAAAATGATGAGACAGATATTTAACGGACAATAAAGAATAAACTGAACCAACGACCGCACAGTCTAGACCTACCTGAAGGACACAAAAAGGTGGTAGCGTTCTGCCCTTATAATCCTAGGGTCGGTGATTCGAATCCTATCCTGACAGATTTTTATTTAATTTAATTTATTTATTTATTCGTTGTGTTCAAAACTTACATAATTTTAATAGCTAATGGTTATTTTTACGAAACGTGCACGTATATTTGTTTATTACTAATTTTGTATATTTTATAGAAGGTTGCTATTAATGATGGTTTCAATCAAAAACATAAGTTACATTTTTTGCAGTATTGGCTTCACTATTAATTGACGAAGGTAGTCTTTGATTGTTCAGTTTGTGAAGAGGTACGACACTGTTTTTAGAAAGTCATCTCCATAGCTACTACTGGCTTTGCAAGCAGCCAACCTACTCAACCATCATTTTACGTGACGACAAGGTTTTCAGCTCGTCTACATACACTTAAACAAAAAGTGTTTTTCATTATCGTTTTGGATAGTGCCAGCGTTTTTTAAAACAAGAGGACAATTTTGTGGGGAAAGTATTGTTTCATGATTAGGTCGCCTGCACATTTCACCGCAATATAAATTTGAGAAACACACACTATTGAACGATGAATCTCACATTGACTTCGTCAAGCGGTCAACCAGTGACGGTGGAATGTGAATGTTGTTCTGGGCAGCCCTCATTTCTTTAATGGTAGGTTGAACGGCGAAAACTACGCGATATAAATTAATTACTAACAATTAGACTAGGTGTAGGGTGTTCTACACGAAAAAA
Source organism: Locusta migratoria (assembly GCA_026315105.1). Classification (NCBI taxonomy): domain Eukaryota; kingdom Metazoa; phylum Arthropoda; class Insecta; order Orthoptera; family Acrididae; genus Locusta; species Locusta migratoria. The sequence goes on along the minus strand of CM048755.1, from coordinate 71,735,321 downwards.
CGCTACACTTAATTGCAGCGTTCCTCACAACTATTCTAACCTACGCACACTGTGGTACCAATGCACTTCAGTTAATTCCTCGGACGAGCAGCAAACAACTGACGATATAACAGCGGTGTAAGGTTTCCTCGAAAAGTGGCGATCGCTTGAAGAGCCGAAAGAACAGCAGTAAAGTTTCTAAATTCACTTCATATGTAATCCGTGATGTCTTTTCAGATACGGTATACAAAAGATTGATATCCCTAAATTTGTCCCGCGGAAATAAAGCAACCGATGCGTATATCTTCATTATTAAGTTTCGTGGAAGCAGTAATGTTTATTTCATAATCTCGCGGTTGATGTTCAGCTAGGTGGAAACAGATTAAATATATCTGCAACGGATCAAAACTAATTTGAGGTTTAAAAAGTTTGCCGCGTCGCATATATATATATATATGTATAGCGGTTGGCTCTCATAATCTACAATAGCCATTGACAGTCGTTCAAAACTTCATCTGTAAAATTTTCTGGCATTTACTCATTTTCATCGAAACACCTCTTTGCACTTAATCGAACGTTCTAATAAATTTTTATTCCATTAGCGCGGAAAAAGCGGCCGAAAGTTACAGCCTCCACCTCTGCTGCGCCGGGCTAACTGTTGCTCCCTCACGTTTTGGACGCCACAGTAGACTAGCTAAAAAAGCGGCCTTACAAATTTATAGCAATATTCTCCGCACCCAGTAACAAAGTTCGACGTATTTGTTCATATGTTTGTAATTCTATGGGACCAAACTACTGGATCATCAGTCCCCTAGGCTTATAAAGTACTTAAGTTAAACTAACCTAAGGACGAATCGCACACTCTCTTGCCCGAGGGAGGACTCGAACCTCCGACGCAGGAGGCCGCGATCGGTAACGTGGCACTCCAGACCACGCAGCTACTCCCGCGCGGCAACGTATTTGTCAAAGAAAAATCTTAAACCAGGGAAAAGTATCACTGAATAGGTATTTCTTGTTCCGCTTGATTCCTTTTTCACTGAGAAAATAGCATGTCTTGAGGTGACTCTGTGCTAGGAATTTCTTTTTCATATGATTGTGTGCCTGTGTTTAATCTATTTACGTAGTTTTATATCGGTCTATTTGTCTACTAACTCTGTTTATTTAAAATTAATTGCACAATTACCGTCACAGAAACTGAGAAGCTCTAAAGCAGATAAAATCAAAATTTTTTGTTTAATATTAGTATTCTGTTCATAGTTGTTTACTAATCGGATATTTCTGCAGTTGGTTATTTCAATCGTTTCTGTAAGTGAAGTTGTCGCTAAACTTCGGAATTTGTGTGGCTCTAACGTCTGTGACTTTCTCATAAATTTATTGTCAATGGGAGCACTTTCGATGTTAAACAAAATATTTTTTTAGAGATCTCGTTGTATTGGCCGAACGTTAATTAGGAAATGTACTATGTGATAATGTTAACCTTCCAGAATCCAAAATCCGCTACGAAGTTTCATATTAACTCTAATTATATTGGCGAATAAAGATAATACAGAGAGTTTTAGTGGAACGACATAAACTGTAGGTTCAAATGTTTGCAAATCTATCGGACTCAACTACTAGGTTATTAGTCCGTAGCTTTAAAACTATTTAAACTAAGGTAAACCTAAGAACAACACAAGCACCCACGCCCGATGCGGGGACTCGAACCCCCGATGGCGAACGGCCGCGCGCACCGCAGCACGGCGCTCCAGCACGCAAGGCTAATACGCCGCGGCAATCTTTAGGGAACTATGGAAAAGGGAATTTTATTAGTTTGACGATAGTGAACCTATTTCGGCAAATTTCTTAGCACTCGCATATAGAATATGGGACAATTTCATAAATACCGTGGGTTGTGACGATGGGAAAAATTTTAAGTAGATACAACACTGCAGCCACAGCAACTATTCAGAGCTGAGTTCTGCAGCTTTCGCCCATTTATAACATAATCGCTCAAAATTCTGTCTTACTTAATTGAAAGCTGATGTTGCTAGAACAGTATCTCAGAAAACGCCAATTCTTGCCAGACTGATTACGTAGCAGTTCCTTCTCGTCTGATTCAGTCGAAGAAAATATTAACAACTGTATATAGAAAAAATCAGTTTATTATGATGTGCAAAGAAAATTTTCTTTCTTCTAATATTCCTAAAGCACGTTTGTTTCCAGAGCAGAGATCGTTCTATGAAATATATTTCTCGATCTATCTCTCTTACAGCCGCGCGAAGTTCGCGATATGGGGCACCATGACTTGGAATTCGCGGCCGCTCCTACCAAAGGTTCGAGTCCTCCGTCGGACATCGATGTGCTTGTTGTCTTTAGTATAAGTTACTTTAAATAGTGTTTCAGTCTCTTACTCACGCAAATCCCTTTTTTTATTTTAATCTTTCAGTCCTAACACTTTTTACCATGATTACGTGAACATTCTTTCTGTGGGGAGAACAGAGACTTCATGAGGTACTGGAAAAAATTGACTATTTGGCACTTTTTGATGTTGAAAGAGTTAATGTTTGTCTTGAATTCGGGAGAAGAGGATGGGGTAATTTTGACTCTAAGCTTGAAGTATTATTTTTGGCATGTGCTTACATTTGTCTTCTGTCGCTAGCACGAATCTTCTTCATCGCTTGTAAGATGTTAATAAGCAGTGAATTGGCCTAGTAACATCCTATTTGTCCATGAGATGGCAATGAAATGTGGAGTATCAAATGTAAGATTTATAATTTGAGATCATGTGGTTCTAATATTTTGACAAACGTTTCCTGAACAAAATCCTACCTAGGTAAATACGATTGCAAAACATTAACGTTTTGTGGTGACTACCACCGTACTCGAAATGAATGGTTGTATGTTTAATATACATACGACCTCACTCATACGTATATACGTTTACAGGGTCATAGACGCGCCCTATCTGAAATAACGAGAGACGGAGGAAGAAGAAATAATGATTAGCGCTCAATAGTGGAGAGTAATTAAATGCCTCGTCCTGCTATGAAATTGTAGGTGAAACTATGGCGAAACAGTGCTGTCAGCGTATCAGGGCGAGCAAACGCAATATTTGTTCATTAAGAGGGGTCATTGCCAAGAGTGGCTGACAAATTGTGCGCGAAACCAATGGCCCGTGCCGGGCGCTGATGCTTCCTCAGTTGATCGATGGAGGATGAGTGCACGGCTTCGAAACGATATCATCATGGCCCTTGCTCATTAATATACCTGGCACATCCATCAACGCTAACGTATATCGTAGCTGACAACATCCAGCACTACCTCCCATTCATCTTCTATTTATTGTTTATTTCATTACCGATACCGAATAAACAAGATAGGACTATAACGCCTTCCATCATAGGCGCTGAACGTCGCTAAAATGAATCACGCGAGCATTACTATTGGCTTTCGGACATGTATATTTCAAAAATACTTATTGTGCGTACTTCTAATTGCTAATTGATTACATGATATTGGTCGTAGTGCACTCTAAAAATGGCAGGGGTAATTAATATTGCTGAGAAAGACATGTGACGGTAGCATATCTTAAAAGAGAGATGTTCAGATGTAAAACTAACTTCGGGCGTTCCTCAGAGTAGTATTTTTCACCATAAATACACGGAGGTGACACAGAGCACTGAATATCGGTATTCACAGATACGAGGGTACTGCAGTACTGCGTTTACAAGTCTGAAAATTGCTTTACTTTTCAGCTGATTTCACCTGTAAATTTAAACACTCGTCCCATCGTTCGAGAAGGCTTTAAAAGCCTGGAGGTTGGAATTTTTGTGGCAGCGTTTGAATCCTGTAAGTGGCGCTCTTGATCTGTAACTTTATTTGGTTCCTTAAACGGTTGCAAACCACAATCTGTCGTAGTTGTAGAGAAATACCCCTACACAGCGCGCAGAACTACCTCAGTTTGTGACTTATTCGCTGACGGACCCTTTTACATATAACTGGACATTGGTGAACACAAGGTATAAAACGGCGCTTTATAGGCAGAGCTGTGATTTGTTCTCTAGTGATTCATGTAATACCACGGCCGAGTTGCCGAGCGCTCTAAGGCGCCTTCCAGCGGAACGCGACTGCTCGCCGTCGGAGGTTAGCGCCCTCCCTCGGGCATGGGCGTGTGTGTTGTCCTTAGCATAAGTTAGTTGAAGTAGTTTGTAGGCCTAGGGCCTGATTACCTCAACAGTTAAGTCTCTTACATTTACAAAAATCTTGGTTATGGTTTTACCTTGGAACGCGGAATTTGTAGTTGGAGTTAAGCATATACGACATTCTATTTCTGAAATAATACGGGAATCCATCCAGAGAGCCATAGTGTCAAGACTGTCAGTACCAAATTTCATGTTTCACTTCTCAGCACACACTACGCATGACGGAGAGCAGCGGAATTTGCGTAGATTTGTCAGTGTTAACAGGCAAGCAATACTGCGTCAACGAACCGCAGTAATGAATGTGCGGCGTATGACGAACGCATCCGATAGCACAGTGGGGCGCTACGTCTACATCTACTACGTCTACATGGGATAGTCTGCAAATCACATTTAAGTGCCTGGCAGAGGGTTCATCGAATCTCCTTTATACTATTTATCTCCCACTCCATTCTCGAGTAGCGCGCCGAAAGAAACTACACCTGAATATCTCCGTTCGAGCCCTGATTTCTCGTATTTTATTCTGATGATCATTTCTATCAATGTCTGTGGAAGTCAACAATATCTTTTCGCATTCGAAGGAGAATGTTGGCGATTGGAGTTTCGTAAGTAGCCCGCGCCGCAGCATTAAACGCCGTTTTTGCAAAAACGTCTGCTGAACGTATTTCCGGCTACCAACTTTCGCTACCTAAATGATATGTGTTTCGGTGCTTTCTATTAAAGTTTGGGGTTCTGGCACTTCCCCGACACAGCTACGAATATTTACAACTCTTATACCGATAGTTCCTAGATCTATATTTCTCCTGTGATCGACCTGATGTTTTTAGACAGCCCATTCAGTGTTTTCCCAAAGCCTTCTACCCTAAAAAAAAAAAAAAAAAAAAAAAAAAAAAAAAAAAAAAAACAAAAAAAAAAAAAACATTCCACGCCACACAGCTACCTGTGTAGCCGTTTCCTGCGTATAGTTGACTCCTGACCTATTCAGCGGGACCCGGAACCCAACCACCCCATGGCGCAAGTCAAGGAATCTGCAGCCTACGCCAAGGAATCCGCAGCCTCTGATTCCGACCCTCCACTCGGCTCTGCATCAGAGGTCCACAGTCGGTCCTGTCAACAATGCTGCATATGGTGATCTCTGTTTTCATCTTGCAAGTAATACTGGCAGTCCTTACCACTCCAGATAGCCGCTCGAAACCTTTAGAGGATCTCTTCGGATCCAAAGCGACACACATCACTGGTACCCACGTGAGCCACCACAAGCAGTTGGCTGCACCCCGTACTATCCATGGCATACGGAAGGACCCATAGCACATCTAGAATGCCTCCACGCGTTATGCAGACGGAGTGCACGTTGGCTTTCTTCCTCTCTTTGAAGCCATCTCCCTAAGGGGCTCCATTACCCCCCTAAAGTCCCAACTATTTGGCGTTATTCCTTTATGGCAGTAGGCGACTGACTCGAGTGTCTTTGTCAACAGCACATGGTCTGTGGCGCCTGTCCTAGGGTATTGTCCTCATCAGTTGGAACCTACATGACTGTAACTCAATGTGGGGTTGAGCGACGGACACACCTGGTAGGATAGTGTGATGCAACGTGGTGTTCCTGGAGAATGACAGCAGACGACCTACTCGAGTGCCTTCGCTGACATGAGGTCATCGCCTGCAGCTCCTCTACTGGGATTGTGAACACATCGCTTGAACCCCAAACTAATGGGAAACCGCGGCTTGGTCCACATTTCATTTTGTACGAACAGATGGTAGGCTTCTAGTGTGGCGCAGACCCCACCAAGACATGGACCCAAGTTGTCAACAAAACACTATGCAAGCTGGTAGTGGCTCCTTAATGGTTTTGGCTGTTATTGCGTGGAATCCACCTAGTCCTTTTGTTCAGCTGAACTGATCAGTGACTGGAAATGATTATACTTTGCTACGTGGAGAGAAATTTCAGCCATTCATGATTTAATTGTTCCTGAACAACGATGAAATTTTTATGGATGGCAATGCACGATGTCACCGTGCCATAATTCAATGCAAATTACTTAAAGAATATTCCAGAATATGATTTGACCACTGAGATAGACTAGTGTGATTCCTGTCAATCATTTATGTGACATAATCTAAGCGCCCAGATCTACATAAATACTCTGCAAGTCACATTGAAGTGCATGACAGAAGGTTCATCGAAACGCTTTTATGAAGTTTCTCTACAGTTCCATTTTCTAATAGCTCGTAGAAAGAAGGGACACCTTAATCTATACGTTTTCTATCTCATTTCTCTTATTTTACATTGATGATCATGTCTTCTTATGTAGATTAGTGCTAACAGAATATGTTTGCAGAAGATATTTAGTTGAATTTAATTTTGACAAATTTATCGTCTAACTGAAGTGTATTGGATTTAATTTAGTGGCATATGAATGCAATTTTTTCACCATGCGAAAATTGTGAATAAAATGCTGCACCGGACACATTTCCGCAATTACGGACTGTTGTACAGGCAACATGGCTCAGTGTTCCTGCAGGCGTCTTCTGGTGACTTTCTGAGTCCATGCCACGTCGAGTGGTGGGACTTTGCCGTTTAAAGTACATCTCACACGATATTAGGATGGTGGCAGAGAATCAAATTTTCTCATTTTTAAGGAAAACGGTTGGATTTATGAGAAAATTGCTTCATTACAAAATTAAAGAGGACAAAATTATCTATAAAAAAGGTCCCATGTACTTTGCTCGTAGGATTAACGGTTTACCTTCCAAACGATTATTATTTGTCTGCACTGACCGTATAATAATGCGAAACCTATTTCTGGCTGCAGATGTCAGTGTAATTGCTTTAGAAAAAGTATGACATGACACATAGAAGTATATTTAACATTTATTGATGAAGTAAACATATATTACACAATATTACATATTTTCACAGCACTCTTAGCAGTCATCATCCTCTGTCTCACAATTGCATCCTCCCTGACGGTCTGGATTCTGGTCTGATGTCATACCGCTACCTTCAGCTGTATGTGTTTCACTATGTTATTCTTGAAGTGACGGTATGAAGCATTTGTTGAGGCAAGACACACATCGACAGAAGTTGCATATTTTGGAGCACTGCAGGGCAGCCTACCTTCAACTACAGGTAGATCCACATCCTTTTCCCCATTTGCAGCCTAACAGCTTCAGCAAGCAGTCTGGGGCGGGAGGAAGTAGAGTAGCGACTGAAACTAACGTGTTGGCAGATTTTCTCCACCCCCACTCCCAAGGGGACTTTGCAACACCCATCCACATCTGCACCTAATGATACATTCTGTAGGAGTGTTGCCTAGCGGTCTCCTCTGTTGGCGGAAGTGATGAGAGGTTCACTTTATTTCTCGTCGCTGAGGCTATGAAACAATACGAAGTCTTTCATCAGCATCACCTTTCTTTCTTCATACCACGCATCTGTTAATATTTTTAGCCTGTGTTTCTCAAACAGACAGTATAGTACTTTTTATGTGCATTTACCACGATGATCTCTTCACCATACTTCTGCTTAAGTAGCGTTCGCACAGTCTTCTCATTTGGAAAGTAGCCACCAGCCTGTTACGTTAAGTCTGTAACTCCAAACTGACAGTCATCACGGTTTTCGATTATATGGTGAGTCTCTCCATTATCTCGCCTACTTCCAAACGAGGAGCGCGACCTGTCCGTTTGTTTCCACCAGTTGGTTCCCTAAAAAATTAAACAAAACACTCCATCTGCCACTACTAGGTCAGTGATGTTATCAAGACGTATCTTAACACTTCTACCCCACTCATCGTTACTCTTTTGAGCTGTTGCAGTTACTGAATCTGTAAATGTTACAGTTTCTACTTTTATTAACTTCTGTCGTCTTTGTACTGGTTTCTTTTTTTTTTCTTCTGAAATGTTTCCTCGTTTATTTCATCCAGGCAAAACAAACATTTGTCTTTAATAGCTAATTCTGCGGCAGATCTCAAACTATCCTTGGTTGGTGAAAGATCGCATCACCAATTTTGCCGGCCGCGTTGGCCGAGGGGACTGAGGCGCTCCAGTCACGGTCTGCACGGCCACTACGGTCGGGGGTTCGAATCCCCCCTCGGGCATGGATATTTGTGCCGTCCTAGTTAGTAAGTAGTTCATAAGTAGTTTGTAAGTTTAGGGACTGATGACCCCGTAGTTAAGTCCCATAAGCTTAACAAACATTTGAACATTTTTTGGTGAAAGAGATGCTGTGTATTGCTTGTACTAACGGAAGTTTGTCTCTCACGTTTCGTGATAACACTCTCTTTTGTATAATCTTTCCGGCAACGCAGTGGAGTTTTGCACTCGGCGATCTATAAAGAGCTTCACGTTTTCCGTCACCACCTCTCGCACTGGCATTTATCAATGTACGAAGGCCTTTACCTGAAACTATACAAGAAGTCCCTTAAGAAAGTAGTCCATCACAAATCAAACACTTTCCATGATTCTCCATTTCAAATGTTATTTTTCTCCCACAACCATTTTCATAGTAAAAGTTCAGTACTGAAGGACATAGAAAGAGCATTAAAATCGTCACGATGTCTTATCATCACTCTGCGTTTACGTCCTTCAGAATAGAAATAGAGGGAAAATTAATGCTGTAGCTCTCATAAAGACACTATATACACGTAAATATTGAAATTTGACATACAAAAACATTTTGGTTTATTGTGGGAAATTTACCATACAAAAACATTTTAGTTTGTTGTGGGAGACCGTACGAATAGATTTTCAAGATGCAGCGATGCGCTGTTTTTTTAATAACGTGTGAATACAGGTCAATTGTGAGAAACCATTAATCCTATTAAGAAAGTGTTCGGACCTTCTTTTTAGACAATTTTGTCCTCTTTAATGTTGTACTGAAGCAATTTTCTCATAAATCCAAACGTTTTCCTTAAAAATGCGGAAATGTGATTCTTTGCCGCCATTTTCCAGTATGGCGAACAAAGCTCCAGCCCGATCGGTGGGAACTTTTAGTATGTTGTTTAGAAAGGTACAAAGAACATCTGTGCAAAAATCCAGCTTATTCGTAATTTTTTCCTCTAAACGTCAAAATTGAGCCTAATTTGACTGGACCAGTAGGGTCCTCGCGAGGAAGCAGAAGTGCTGAAACATGACGTGGCATGGACTTGACTAATGTCTGCTGGAGGGGACTGACTCCATGCATCATGTAGGGCTGTCCATAAATCCATAACAGTACCAATCTTCACCTGATAATTAGTGAAGTTGGAATGCCGCAAAATAGTAAAAAATATTTTTTTTCGTCTTTCTACATCTACATAGATACTCTGCAAATCACATTTAAGTGCCTGGCAGAGGGTTCATTAACCACTTTCATAACTTTTCTCTATCGTTCCATTCTCTAATAGCGCGCGGGAAGAAAGAACACCTAAATCGTTCCGTTTTCGATCTGATTTCTCTTATTTTATTGGGATGGTCATGTCTCCCTAAGTAGGTGGGTGCTAGCAAAATATTTTCACATTCATAAGTAAAAGTCGGTGATTGAAACTTCGCATACAGATCACGCCGCAATGAATAACGTCTTTCTTTTAATGATTTCCATCCCAATTCGTGCAACATTTCCGTGACGCTTTCCCCCCCGTAACGTGATAAAACAAAACGAGCTGCCCTTCTCTGAACCTTCTCAATATCTTCCGTCAGTCCCACCTGGTGAGGGTCCCACAAGGGGCAACAGTACTGCAGGAGAGGACGCACAAGTGTGATGTAGGCAGTCTCTTTGGTGGATCTGGTGCATCTTCGAAGCGTTCTGCCAATGAAACGTAACCTTTGATTCGCCTTCCCCACAATATTTTCTATGTGTTCTCTCCAGTCAAAGTTGTTCGTAATTGTAACTCCTAGGTATTTGGTAGAATTTACGACCTTAAGGTTTAACTGATTTATCGCGTAATTGAAGTTCAGTGGATTTCTTTTAGTGGTCATGTGTATTACTTCACACTTTTCTTTATTTAGTGTCAATTGCCAATTTCGCACGAAGTAGAAATTTTGTCTAAATCGCTTTGCAGTTGCTTTTGATCCTCTGTTGACTTCACTAACCGATAAACGACAGCATCATCCGCGAACAGTCCAAGGGAGCTATTCAGATTGTCTCCTAAATCGTGTATAAACACGAGGAAGAGTAGGGGACCTATAACACTTTCCTGTGGAACACCAGATATCACTTCTGTTTTACTCGATGACTTACCGTCAATTACAACGAACTGTGTCCTTTCTGATAGGAAATCGTGAATCCAATCGCACAATTGGGGAGATATTCCATAAGCACGCAATTTCATTAGAAGCCGCTTGTGGGGTACAGTGTCCAGAAATATGGAATCGATTTGAGATCCCTTGTCGATGTCACTTAACACTTCATGTGAATAAAGGGCAAGCTGTGTTTCGCAAGAGCGATACTTTCTGAATCCTTGTTGACTATTAAGATTATAAAGTAATCAGTTTTCTGCTTAAAATGGTGCACAATTTGTTAAGAAATTCTAATAAGAAGTATTTTTATTTTATTTTTCTAAATTATATGCGCGCACAGGAAAATTACCTAACTTGTGATATTTACACGTTTAAATCTTCACATTTACGAAAATATCAGATATAGAAGACTGTGGATTTCTCTCTTCAGTTGTAGAATCTTTGATCTTGCCGTTGGTACCATTGTCTTTGCAACTAGCTGTGTTTATAGTTCAGTTTTTGATCTGTGAGTTTGTGTTCTGAGCCTAGTGTTTAATTTTTCACTTGTTCAGAGTTTGTTATTTGTCTTCTTTTCACTTTTAGTGCTCAGAGTCATAGTTTCTCCGATGCCTAGGAGTACATCATTATTTAAAAAGCGTAAGTTTCGCGGTAATAGATTTACAAGCAAATATTGTGCAAGTGATTTTGTTTCGGCACCTGTTGATGACAGTGAATGTTCTAACGTTTGCACAGCTGGTACGTGTGAAGGAGACTCAACCACTAGTGCATCAAAAGAGACTTTTAGCGAGTTTATGAAGAATTGTTTGTGTTGTTATCTTTGTGAAGGTCCTTTTGACATGAACATCACAAAATTTATAGGGCTTTCCTGCAAAATTGCTATAATTTGTACCAGTTGTGAAAATGAGTCCTGTTTTTTACGCTCTAAAATGTGCAGTAGCAATTGGTTTGAGAGTAATATCAGCCTACTGTATGCAGTGAGAGCAATTGTTAAGACATACTGTTGCTCAAACATTTTGTGTCATAATGAATCTTCCGCCACCACCAACTAAAATATACATTTATACTGAAGTGATAGGAAACTGCTCAGTCTGAAGCAGATTTATCTATGAAAGCTGCTGCCAGTGAAGCAAAATATGTAAACCAAGGAAGTCTAGACATCCCTGCAGCATTTGATGGAACCGGGCAGAAAAGGGGTCACACATCCAAAAATGCTATTGCTGCTGTTAATAGCATGGTCAGTGGCAAAGTTTTGGATTATGAAGTGCTCACTAAGCATTGTTACCATTGTTCATCTGGTAAGAAAGACGAAGCTCACATCTGTAGAAAGAATTATAAAGGTACAAATGGAGGAATGGAACATGTCGCTGCTGTGAAAATTTTTTACATATCAAAAGCAGAACTGGGAATATTTTACACAAAATTCGTTGGATTTGGAGACTCCGAGACTTTGTTGTTGTGTTGTGGTCTTCAGTCCGGAGACTGGTTTGATGCAGCTCTCCACAATACCCTATCCTGAGCAAGCCTCTTCATCTCCACATAAGAACGGCAACCTACATCTGTCTGAATCTGCTTAATGTATCCATCTCTTGGTCTTCCTCTGCGATTTTTACCGCACCCACTTCCCTCCAACGCTAAATTCACAATTCCTTGATGTCTAAGAAAGTGTCCTACCAATCTATCCCTTCTTTTAGTCAAGGTATGCCAGAAATTTCTTTTCTCCCCAATTCTGTTCAGTACCTCCTCATTAGTTACGCGATCCACCCACCTAATCTTCAGCATTCTTCTGTAGCACCATATTTCAAAAGCCTCTATCCTCTTCCTGTCCGCACTGTTTATCGTCCATGTCTCACTAACATTCAAGGCAACACTCCATACAAATGCCTTCAGAAAGGACTTCCTTAGGCTTAAATCAATATTCGATGTTAACAAATTTCTCTTTTTCAAGAACGCTTTTCTACCCATTGCCATTCTGCATTTTATATCCTCTGTACTGCGACCGTCATTTGTTATTTTACTTCCCAAGTAACAAAACTCATCTACCTCTTTTATTGTTTCGTTACCTAATCTAATTCCTTCAGCATCACCTGATTTTCTTACACTGCACTCCATTACCCTAGTTTTGCTCTTGTTAATGTTCATCTTATATGCAACTTTCAGCACACTGTCCATTCCGTTCAATTGCTCTTCCAGGTTCTTTGCTGTCTCTGACAGAATTACTATGTCATCGGCAAAACGCAATGTTTTTAATTCTTCCCCCTGAACTTTAATCCCTTCTCCAAATTTCTCCTTGCTTTCCTTTATAGCTTGCTCAATGTACTAATTGAATAACATTGGAGAAAGACTACAACCCTGTCTTACTCCCTTTCCAAGCACTGCATCCCTTTCATGCCCTTCAACTCTGACAACCGCTGTCTGGTTTTTGTACAAGTTGTAAATAACCTTACGCTCCCTATATTTTACTCCTGCTTGCTTCAGAACTTGAAAGAGTTTATTCCAATCAACATTGTCAAAAGCCTTCTCCAAATCTACAAAAGCTAGAAATGTAGGTTTGCCTTTCCTTAATCTAACTTCTAGGATAAGCCGTAAAGTGAGTATTGCCTCCCGTGTTCCTACATTTCTCCTGAACCCAAACTGATCTTCCAGGAGGTCGGCTTCTACCAGCTTTTCCATCCTTCTGTATATAATTCGTGTTAATATTTTGCAACCATGACTTATTAAACTGATGGTTCTGTAGTTTTCACACCTGTCTGTACCTGCTTTCTTTGGAATGGGGATTATAACATTTTTCTTAAAGTCTGAGGGTACTTCGCCTGTCTCATACATCTTACACACCAGGTGAAACAAAAAGTGTAAAAGAATAGAGAAAACTAGGATGTGTTGGTCATGTTAAAAAATCACACTGACCTGTTTTATGGCCCACTTTAAATGTACCTGTAGTTAAATGATTTTGTGCAAACATTTCGTACACAAACAATAAATAATAAAAATTGATGGACGATACGATTATGGCTCTACTATTGTGGTAATATCTATGCACCCAACACGTAATATTCTTACTGACCGTATTTTAACAAACCGCCAAAATTATTTGATATTTGAGTTTAGCTTTGACAAATATACTCTTTTTTGAACTTTTACCTCTTTAAACTATTATTTTAATACCTCTCCCTCATTTTCAATATTCCGGCCGCGGTGGCCGAGGTGACTGAGGCGCTCCAGTCACAGTCAGCACGGCCACTACGGTCGGAGGTTCGAATCCCCCCTCGGGCATGGATATTTGTGCCGTCCTAGTTCGTAAGTAGTTCATAAGTAGTTTGTAAGTTTAGGGACTGATGACCCCGTAGTTAAGTCCCATAAGCTTAACAAACATTTGAACTTTTTTTTTCATTTTCAATATCACTCAATTTACTCATCTTAGGGAACGATCTTATCGTATAAATAGGACAAATGCCAAGATCCAAATATTAATTTTATTTATTCAAGATGACCGGTTTCGACACTGTGTGGTCCCACCATGTGGTCTCATTGACATTAAACTGTTTATTATAGTGTTCCACATAAAATCTGGGAGATGTACTGGATGATAGTTATATAGAAAATCATGTGCTGGCGGCTAGTCAGCTATAAAATGGATGGCTGGTAACAATTGAACCGTAACATATACGTAAAATAATAACCACCATAGTGCACACGTCTGGTTACTTTTATGGAGGTGCTCAACATTTGGCGTTTGGAAGTCAGTCACGTGACATCTCTCGCCCGAAACTCTCTTTTGTATACGCCATCTTGGTTTCTGTATTTGATGATTTTCTTATTATAACTCGAGCGTTGTCATTTCAAAGTAATGGCGCTCTGGGAATTATCCAAAACCGTGGTTGTTAGGACAATGAATTACAACTTAATGCCTAAAAATGCCACTTTAGTAGATAATACCTGTTTTCGATGGTACGAGAATTACGGATTACTCTGGCAGCTGTTCTGCATAGCGTACTGAGCAGCGAATTAGTTTGTGATGCACGAATATCTTAGACGGTGTTGCGAAACTTGCCGGGCGCGGTGGCTCTGAGCCTTTGGTCAGAGGGCTGCCAGCGTAGTAGCTCAGCGTGCTCGACGCCCTCTGTAACGAAAAATCTGAGCGAACGACCAAACGATCAAAACTAAACAAAATTAACCAACCTCCACAAAGGACTGATCAAACTGAAGAACCAATGAAAAGAAAGAAAAAGAAAGAGGGTTCGACGCCATGTGTAATAAAAAAAAACTGAGCAAAATTCTCAACGTACAACCCCGAATGAACATGAAAAAACGACCGCAAAGCATCGCTCTACCTGAATTATAAAAAAAATATAAATAAGTAAAAATAAAAACTTGCCACTGGCATTTTCTAGATCTTGTTTTCTAAAAGGTTTTCGAACACTCTTGTTAATTGATCACAACCATATCCCGTAAGAGTCTGTGTTGTTCAAAGGTAACAGCGATTTCTCGGAAAAATACATTGGTTCTATTTTGTGAACCTATCATGAAACACATACCAACGAATTGTAAGCATAGACCTCTTGATCACATGTACACAGACAACTACTATTACAAGTGGCGCTACGCCAAAACAAAACAAATACTACTACACGAAAAGTACGCTGAGTGCCGCTGAAGCTGGTTCCGGCGTAGGAGCGGCCGGTATGCGTTGGCTCTCCACACTCCGTAGTAGTAGTGTTTGTATAGTCTATGGGACTTAACTACGGGGTCATCAGTCACTAAACTTACAAATTACTTATGAACTACTTACAACTAAGGACGGCACAAATATCCATGCCCGAGGGAGGATTCGAACCCCCGACCGTAGTGGCCGTGCGGACCGTGACTGGAGCGCCTCAATCCCCTCGGCCACCGCGGCCGGCTCCACACTCCGTCAGTGCAAGCCGGCATCGGTGGAGGGCTACACCAGGATACTCTGCTGTCATTGGCTGGCCACTGTCACGTGGCTAAACGTCAAGTAGTGCTGCAGTACAGCGCCGTTTCTTCTGCAGTTGGTCGTTGTTAATGTTTATGTTTTACGTATGAGCGCCTACGAAGGAAAGATAAGCAGCCCGCTTTGGCGGCCTGTTATGCGGACACTCTACGCAGTCAGGGGCCGCCACAGCAGTATGGCATAAGAAATAATGCAAATAATTTGCAAGAAATGAACTAAGCTGTATGAAGAACATATGTACATCGGTAATCGACTGATGATAATCCTCAACGTTTTGCTTGTTCGGATGGTCCTCAGTCATGCTGCAAATACAGAAAAGCCCAAGCCACAGTCGATACTTATCACCATAAAAATTCTGTCCCTGTGGATGTGATGGGAGCAATTACAACAATATATAGAGACATGGGGGATCCTGATATTCAAAGAAAATGTCTTCATGGTTGTACCTCGAATGAAAACGAGTCGTTCAACAACCTGATATGGACTCATGTACCTAAGAATGTATTTTTTGGCATAAAAACTTCGAAATGGGAAGTCATTGATTCTGTTATTTCATTCTATTATGGTCATATGAGTAGACTAAAGGCCATGGAAAGACTTGAAATTGTTCCTGGTATCAGCAGAATCAGAGGTCAAAGGCTTCTGGACAACATGCGAGTAAGGAAGGCACAGTATGCAGCTGAATTTAGTATAAAAATCAAGGGCAGAAAGGATAAAAAAGCTTCTAGATAAGAAGAATAGGTACAAGATGACCCTGATTACTGTATTGGACACTTTTGATTAAAGAGTAAGAGATATTTGTGAATTTTCAAAATAAATTACTTTAATTACATTTTGTGGCATTTGACATTTTTAGTTTTCATGTACCTTTATCTCAGGAACCACTAAACCAGTACATTCTAATTTTCAGAAATGCTATATGACAGTTAAAAGAGGCCACTGAACTAGTATCAATACAGGGAAATTTACGTAAAATTGTTTCCTATAAAAATGGCTTCTTGTTGTTATGGTCTTCAGTCCGGAGACTGGTTTGATGCAGCTCTCCACCCTACTCTATCCTGAGCAAACCTTTTCATCTCCTCATAAGACCGGCAACCCACATCCACTTGATTCTGCTTACTAAACGCGTCTCTTGGTCTCCCTCTGCGATTTTTACCCCAGACACTTCCCTCCAATGCTAAATTTACGATTCCCCGATGTCTAAGAATGTGTCCTACCAAGCGATCCCTTCTTTTAGTCAAGGTATGCCAAAAATTCCTTTTCTCTCCAATTCTGTTCAGTACCTCTTCATTAGTTATGCAATCTACCCACCTAATCTTCAGCATTCTTCTGTAGCACCACATTTCAAAAGACTCTATTCTCTTCCTGTCCGCACTGCTTATCGTCCATGTTTCACTCCCGTACAAGGCAACACTCCACACAAATGCCTTCAGAAAAGACTTCTTTATCCTTAAATTAATATTCGATGTTAGCAAATTTCTCTTTTTCAAAAATGCTTTTCTTCCCATTGCCATTCTGCATTTTATATCCGTTGTACTGCGACCATCGCATGTTATTTTACTACCCAAGTATCAAAACTCATCTACCACCTTCATTGTTTCGTTACCTAATCTAATTCCTTCAGCATCGCCTGATTTTCTAAGACCGCATTGGCTTAACGGTAAAAAATTCAGATATAGTATACAAAACATTTATTCTTGTTCAGTTAACTAACAGTATATGCTGCAAATAGTAGCCGTGGCGGAATGGCCGTGCGCACTGGGGCGCCGTGCTGCGGGGTTGCGCGGCCGTCTGCTGTCGGGGAGGGGGTTCGAATCCCCCCTCAGGCATGGGTGTTTGTGTTGTCTTTAGTTTAGTTAAACTTAGTTTAAGCCTGGGGGCTAATAACCAAGCAGTTAAGTCTCATAGATTTACAAACATCTGAACATTTTAAAAATAGCTGCCAAAATTACAAAGTTCTGTATATAACAGTTCCGGAGAAAAAGGTACATAAAGTTAGAGCATTACGACTCCCCTTAATGGATTAGGTCATAAATATAGCAAAACAGTGTGGAGCATTTAGTTGAGTAATGATACACACGATGAACTAGATTCTTTAGGTTTTGAAATATGCAGACTAGGAACAAAAGCATTGCTATGACAGACTCGGAAACACGGGGTGTACCTAAGTAAGAATCAATTTGTATATTGTGGGAAAAGATAAAACAGTTGGAAGCACGTGACGCAGAACTGTGTTATAGATTGGAAGCAAAGCCAAAGACACACACACACACACACACACACACACACACACATACACACACACACACACACACACACACAAAGAGAAAAGAAACCAATGATTTTGACAGCTGTATGTTTAATTATTCCGTTTTCTGGTAAGTCAAGCGTGGATATGCAGACATATCTGGCTAATTTGAGAAACTTAACAGATATCGAGGATCGGTAAGATGCATCACTTATATTAATGCAAAAGTAAGGTTGACAGGAAGAGAAAAAGCGTCCGCAGGGTATACAGAGGATCCGAGGATAGCGGACATATTTGATCAGTTTAAGCGAGCTCTAATTGAGAAGTATAGGAAACAGAATAGTGCTAGGCACTACAGCAAGAAACTCATGTTCGTAACCAAAAAGAATGGTAAGATGGTAGAGAAATTTTCAGGAAGAATTGAAAGATTAATGAGTGCACGTAAGGATTGGAACAGGATGCTGCGTTAAATAGACTAATTTTAAGAGAAACAGAACAAAGAGCTTTAGTCGCATATTTAAGAGGGTTATCGACAGATATGTCTAGAAGGGTAAGAACGGGTCAATTGAGTGCGAGAAGATCAATGCCTCCACAGCAGCGTAAACGAAACGGTCGATATTTGCAGGTGATATAAAATCTTATAGTTGTGGTCGTTTAGGTCAAATTAGGAAGCATTGTCGCCAATTCCAGAGTAACAGTAACAGGGGGCATAGGCAGCGTGGAGTTGTAAGACTAGTGGTGAATCATCAAATTTTAATTGGGCGTTAAACGGCATAGGGAACCCGATATACATTTAACGCCGTTTCCTGTTAAATTGAATGCTACGAGATGTTCGTGTGCAGACGTTAATTGTGAATTTCAAGGAGCAGTGGGAGGAATAACATGCAGGATTATTGTATACAGGGACAGATGCGTCGATCGCCAGTGAGAGATTGGTGAAATATAAGCAATGGAACCAACCACGATATAGGTTGAGTTGTGTCAGGGACATAGACATCAGACCGCTGGGGTCCGTGGACATAGATTTCTGGCTGAGGAACGTTTAGTTTAGCTAGCATGTAGAAATCATGCCAGACGTGAGCGAAGGATATCGCATGATTCTAGGGTTAGGCTTCCTGTGTCAGCATTACGCTAAAATTGACCTTCGGCCACAAAGAGTGGAACTTAATGACTCAGTTTTCAATTAAGTTAAACTGCTGTCAGTGTAGCAACTTTGCAACTGCAACTGCACATGCCCAAAGAATTAGGCCATGAACAATGACTCTAATGCTTAATACATAAGGGTACTACGACGGCACTTTGGGTAAGTGAAAAATCCATTTGGGTTATAGGAGTATTTTATATTGTTGAACCATGCAAAGAAAATTATGTTTTAATTCAGGCAGGGTGTTTTGTAAAAAGAAGCATAGTACCTTTACAGGAGATAGATGGTGAAATAGTGGTAACGTTACTCGTAGACAATTTCGGCGCCGAAGAGGTGAAATTAACAAAGGGTTTGATAATTGTGTATATGGATATCCTGGAAGATGATGAATGGGAGACGAAGGTTGTGATCGACAAGCTGTCGCCAAGCACCATTGACACTGCGTTATGAACAAAAGTCAATCATTTACACGGTGATGACAGGAAGCGTGCGGGTGTTTATTCTTTGACTTTAAAGATTTGTTATGTCGACAAGGTCTGTTACCTGCTACAAAGATGACACAGCATTGAATACCAATGACAGATGCAGCACCCATATATATATATATATATATATATATATATATATATATATATATATATATATATATATATATATATATATATATATTATAGGGTCCCAAAGCACTTGAAAGAGGCACTAGAGTAGTTTTAAAAAATGTTAAAATGTTTGTACAGCTTATGGGGCTTAACTACGGGGTCATCAGTCTCTAAACTTACAAACTACTGATGAACTAGCTAACACTAAGGACGGCACAAATATCCATGCCCGAGGGGGTATTCGAACCCCCGACCGTAGTGGCCATGCTGACCGTGACTGGAGCGCCTGTCCCCTCGGCCACCGCGGCCGGCTAGAGGAGTTTATTGGTAAGCAGTTGAGAGATGGAATCACAGAAGAGAGCAATAGTGCGTGGGAGGCAGTAATTTTGGTGGTGCGTAGGAAGTCACCGGGCGGTTCTAAGAAATATAGGTCTTGTTGCGACTGTCGTCATTTGAATGCTAAGAAAGTAATAAATGCTTATCCCTTGCCTACTATCACTGAATCCATAGACAGTTTGGACCAGTGTGGATATTTTTCGAGCATCGATTTAAATTGTTGTTACCATCGTTCAAGAGTTTTTCAGATGGGCAAAAAATAGCATTTTCTTCGTCGTGGGAACATTATCAGCATAGGAGGATGCCATTTCGGTGGAAAATGAATCTAATACATTCGAAAGGTTGTTAGACAGGGTTCTGAGGTGTCTCGAACCTCGACAAATTATGGTTTACCTTGATGATATAATAATGTTTTCAAGCTATTTGGATCAGCATTTGCAACGAATAAAGAAAGTGGTTTTGAGATTAAAAGATCCTAATTTCACATTAAGCATACTGAAAGGTAATTTTTTATTAGAAGAAGTTTCGTATTTGGGTCACATAATAAGCAAAGGGGGAGTGAAAACAGATTCTAGGTTAGTAACAGCTGTGCATAAATTTCCTGTACTGGGTTGTGCAAAGGAGTTGCAATCATTTCTCGAGATTTCAAATTTCTGTAGATGTTTCATTAGGGGCTCTCCTGACATTGCCAGACAATTAACACGACTGTTAAAAAAAGGCCCTATGTTTTTGTATGAATAGAAGAATGTCAATGCGCATTTAAAAAACCGAAAAAAAAGCTTTTACAGAAAGTCCAGTTTTAGTATATGCAGATTTCAGTAGAGAAATTATTGTGTTTTTTGACGCATCTGGTTGTGGTTTAAGCTGTGTATTAAGTAAAGAAATTGACAGTGTAGAGCATTATGTTGATTATGCATCTCAGCAAATGAATTCAGTGGAAAGAAACTATTTAACAACTGAAAAGAGAATATTAAGCTTAATTTGCGCTATACAGTACTTCAGTTCTTACTTATATGGTAGGAAATTCCGAGCTGTGACGGACCAATCAGCATTAGGATGGCTGTTAGGGTTTAAAGGTGGGCAGTCGGGTTAAGCGAATTTGATGTGATAGATAAACTGGCTATGAAGCATGGCAACAATGCTCACTAATTAAGTTGGAAAGTCACAGTACTGGAGGCAGAAGATACTGAGAACGAGGAGTTTAAAAGTTCCAAAGGAATCCCAGTTTAAAGGATATGACGGTTTATTGCGCAGAGAAACCAAACTAGGTCCACGAGTGATTGTGCCAGCCAGATGCATGGGAAAAGTGCTGCAGGAAATGCAGACCACAAGTTGTCTGGTCACGGAGAGTGTTGAGGTACTAACAGGCGGATTGCGGAAAGGTACTGGTGACAAGCGAGGAAGATGTGTGTAGACCAGTACACATGGAACTGTATAAAATGTGGTCGAAGAGCAGAGTCATGTCGATAGAGAGCACCTTTACAGAGGTTACCTGAAGCTGCCACTCCATTAGGCTCCTATGGTAAGACATCCTGGGATCTTTCAACGAAACTCCAGCAGGGAACAAGTACGTATATTCTAAGAATTAAGCGAGTTTGATTTTGATCTGACACATATACCGGGTAAGAAGATTGGCAATGCTCATTAGTTAATAGGAAAGTCGTAGTAATGGAGGTAGATGGTAATGAGGAAAGGATAAGGAGTGTGTAAAATTTGCGATGCAATCTCAGTTTAAGGAATATGACAGTTTATTGAGCAGTTTTAACAATCCAATACTCAACTTCTGTGACTGACTCAGAACAAAAGTTATACTTCATCTGTTACAGTTGATACCGGTATTTTAGCGGTGCAGCACTACTTATACGACAGGGCGTATTTTCTTCCTGGAGTATAAAGTCAAAATTTTCGTACCATACAGCATTGTATTTATTCTTTAAAATGCAAAATGTTGCAATTACTCCAAGAGTGGTAATAGGATTTTACAGAGAGAACAACGATGTTTGAAATTATGATACTAGTAGCGGAAATTAGTTTATTTTGTAACTACCACGTGTCTACCTAATATTACTTTCACCAGAAATTACTGTGTTCATGTAAAAGTTGTTTATAATACAAGTAATTGATCTGTGAAGCTAAAGATTAAGAAACTTAAATTTTTAATTTTCTGAGAATGCACTGAAGACTGCAATAACTCCAACTGAAACGATTACTAATTTATATCAAAACAGGTAAACTAGGTCCCACAATCTTTGTGTGTTTCTTTTGACTTCGTCCTGGACCTAACAGGGGTTGGCATAGTTATTATGGGAACTGAACAGGGTAATTCAAGAGATAACTGCCAGCCCTTTCTTTCGCCACGTCGTTTTCCGCGCGTGGAGGAGTATGTGAATCCCAACTGTCTGCGTTTAGTGTTAATCGTCTGAAAGTGTACGAACGTTTCCTAAATGATTGCGAACTGTGCAACAGAGGGGGGGGGGGGGGGGCTCGGGTGTCACCCTAGCCGGATGTGGAAAAAGCCAGGAAAGCAGTTTCCGACGCAACAGCCAGCGCCGTTAATTCGCCTGACAGATTCGATCCGGGGACGGAGCACCTAACCGAATTCCGCAAGCAGAGTGTTAATACGGGCGGCTATTTGGATACGTAGGAGAGAGGATTAACTATGGCTCTGTAATAATTTAGCAAGACGGGTTTTTAAGATAGGGAAAAACTGTAGTCAACATAAATGTGCCAAATTCAAAGTTTTCTTACTGTCTAAATGCTTCACCATCGAAATTCCACCTACTCTTACCCCTTTGGTCGAAGCCTACTGGCTTAATTTAAGCCACTACGGCTTAATTTAAGCCACTACATCAATTGCACGTATTTCTAGCAAACTGTATTATGCAACTCATAATCCGACGTGTAATACGGCGAAAAATTAAAGCAGTAATTAATCCGAAAACTCATTTGATACCACAATGCTTTACTAGGCACCGTCAGTTGGAGGTGGTATGCCGCTAGCTTCCTGTGGCCTTTAATATGACGTACCCATCCAGTTATGGGGGGGGGGGGGGACGTACTGTTTAACGTCGATTCCGAACCACGAGGCAACCCGTCGTTTTTCACTTCAAAAACGTTGTAACAGATGAATGGCCGCGCGGTTTAAGACGCGACGTCATGGATTGAGCGGCTGCTCCGATCGGCGATTCGACTTCTCCCATGGGCACGGGTATGTATGTTGCTCTTAGCATAAGGTAAAGTTGTATGTAAGGCTAGTGACCGATAACGCCAGCCGTTTGGTCCCTTAGGTTCAAAAACATTCGAACATTTTAAACTATACCACGTTGTTTCCAATCTTTTCCTTTCCCTAGGGTAGATAGGTTCCTTGTGTTCGTGATACTATGCTTGTCCCATCCATGTTGATCGTTGAGTGTTTGGCACAGTTTTTTTTTTTTTTTTTTTTTTTTTTTTTTTTTTTTTTTTTTTTTTTTTTTTTTTTTTGAGAGCATCCAGCTTATGCACTGAACCATTCTGCCGGCAGCCACTGAGCAGTCCAGCCACATGGAATACAAAAGGGAGTAGTAAAACTCACAAACACTGCAAGTACACAGTTGCAAGCAGTGAAGCTAAACAAAACTTGTAATGGGAAAATTTCTTAATAGCACACTTCAGTGCTACAAGAATGAAGCAAATTCAAGAAAGATAGTATTCACCAACGTATGATATCTTGTCATGAGGAAGATTCTCGAGGAAAAAAATATTTCCAGTTAAAATCTCGGAAATTAAGTTTTAAAATCTGTTAGGATTCATGCTTGATTAGCTGGTTCAGTAACAGTGTAGCACAACGGTGGCCACCCTTTGTAATAAAAAACTGAGCCAAAAACAAAAACGATCCTACATCCACAAAGAACCGATCTTACCGAAAAAAAGGTAGAATAAAGATAGACGAAAATTGTGAGAGTACCAGACTGTGAATCCAAAGGTCGTGAGTTCGATCCCTTTTCAATCCTAGGAATTTTTTCGTTCACATATAACTTATTTCCTCTGTGGCGATGTTCACGTGAAAAATGCGGAACTTGCTCCTTGTTTCTAAACCTTCATTTAAATGTTAAGTCCCCCTATAACTGGCTGGCTAAGTCAGTTCAGAGGTAGTAGGAAGGAAACGTGTACTATCTCCATCATAACCACGCCCAGTAATGCACTGTGATGTCAAAGTAATCTCCGGATGATGACTACCTTACCTTTACCAGAATTAGTTTACATTACACAGGTAGTAACCGTTGTGAAGTTGTAAATATAAATCAGCACTTTTTTATATTAGTGTAGTTGAAAACCCAGCGTCTCCTGGGTTTTATATGTACTCCAGTCTTAAGTTAGTCCACCTCTCCTTCCCCTTTGCCTTTCTGGGCCCTTCTCTTTCCTTCTCTCTCTGCCCAACTCCTCCTCTCCCTCCCTCTATCTCTGTGCATCTCCTCATCTCCCCCCCTCTCTATCTCTACCCCCTCTCTGCCCTCCCAACTTCCGCTTTCTCTCCCTATCACCTCCTCTTCTCTGTCCAACTCCTCCTACATCTGCTCAGTCCTTTGCCTCCTCCATCTGTTACAAATTATATGACGCTGTTCACTTACAAGGTCATCAGGAAGTGGTGTCTACGTTTATTGCAGGGTACTCTCCGCCATACACAGTATTAAATCTTGCGTAGATGTTTACGTTCCTCTATTTTAAGGTTATGTGTACAAAATTTCGTCAGTATCTAAATGAAACCGTAGATACTGTCGAAATTCATAGGTAAATTACCCTCTGCTATGCACCATACACAATTTTACGCAAATATTGTCCTTCATCTTGTTTTGAAGATTAAGTCTGCAAAGTTTAATCCCTATAAGATTAACGGTACAGGATAGGATACAATCTATATCTACATCCATACTCTGCAAGCCACCCGACGGTTTGTGGTGGAGGGTGCCTTGAGTACCACTATCGGTTCTCCCTCCTATTCCAGTCACGTATTGTTCGCGGAAAGAAAGATTGTCGGTATGCCTCTATGTGGGGTCTAATCTCTTTGATTATATCCTCATGATCTCTTCGCGAGATATACGTATGAGGGAGCAATATACTGCTAGACTCCTTGGTAAAAGTGTGTTTTCGAAACTTCGACAAAAGCCCGTACCGAGCGACAGAGCGTCTCTCCTGCAGAGTGTTCTTCTGGAGTTTATAGATAATCTCCGTTACACTTTCACGATTACCAAATGATCCTGTAACGAAGCGCGCTGTTCTTAGTTGGATCTTCTCTACTTCCTCTATCACCCGTGCCTGGTACGGATCCCACGCCGATGAACTTTACTCAAGCAGTGGGCGAACAAGTGTACTGTAACCTACTTCCTTTCTTTTCAGACTGCATTTCCTTAGGATACTTCCAATGAATCTACGTGTGGCATCTGCTTTACCGACAATTGATTTTATATGGTCGTTCCATTTTAAATCACACCTTGTCCTGCTGCGTGAAGAACTTTTTAATTTTCATATTTTCATGGCGTATTTCATGATAAATAAAATTACGGGTATTCAGCCGTTACCATTTCTTTTCTTTTGCTAATATTGCGGCTGTACATCATTCATCCATTATCGGAACTAATATGAAGACTAGTAGACTGTCGGCAGACTGTTCCCGTCCACCTCCTATACTGTGCAAACGACGTCAAAGATATATCAAGCGGTAGTGCCTTCCATGGAGATTATATAGCCATAATCTGTGGTTTGCTTTGACTGCAGAGCAGTACGAAGCCGTAACGCAATCTATGGAGAGTATACGTAATAACACTCTAGGTTGACAGCAATGCAGTGCCGTTGTCTGTATGTATCATTGCGAATACCAAATTCCAAATTTTGTCAAGAGTAAATGCATCATCCCGATTAATTAAATTACTCGCCAGCTCAATTTGAACGGCGGAATAAAATAAATGGCTACTGCTGAATATCCGTAATTTCATTTGTCAAGTTCTTAATTGCCTGATGCAGGTCCTGATTCGACAGGAATCATCAGCCTATCATGTCCTTTTTTGAGGAACTAATGACGTAATAAAAGCATAGGAAGACATTAGGACAATAAGGCGGGTTTTTCAGCGTCCACTTCTTGAGGTAACTTTCGCGTTACGACGTTTACGATACGGAAGTGTGGTTTATCATGGGGCAGCAACACCAGTTTTCGCATAAGTTTCGCCTTATTTGCACACAGCCTTCGTTTTATTATGGGTGTCTGCCGGTGTTTATCTTTGTGTAGACATGAAAATATTAGCACTTTGTTCTGTTTGGACGCGCTGAGTAATAACTTCGCCATAATTCGCGTTATCGTATTTAGCATACGAACTTCGGAAGGACACGAACTCCACACATATCCACTGCTTACCTGTTGGTGCTTTTATTTCAGCATCGAATTCACACTGCGATACATGTGTGCTAAGAGAATTCCCCCAAATGGAACTTAATTGGTTGATCCTTACATTTACGGACTTGAGTTATTAAAATTTTTCACTACTCTTCTGGCGCAGTAATTTATATTATTTTCTAAGGTGCATTTTTCTGGCGAGAAACACAGCACGTGTTCAGTGTTAAAAACTGTCCCATCAGTAAAAACGTAACTAGCTGTTAACATATAGTACCTTCCAAATTGTCTTGTGAAATATTAATCCATAAAAAGAAGTACTTTTACTTTAGTTCAAATGTTTGTATAGCTTATGGGACTTAACTACGGGGTCATTACTCCCTAAACTTACAAACTACTTATGAACTAGCTAACACTAAGGACGGCACAAATATCCATGCCCGAGGGGGGATTCGAACCCCCGACCGTAGTGGCCGTGCAAAACCGTGAATGACGCGCCGCAGTCCCCTCGGCCACCGCGGCCGGCTTTTACTTTAGTCTTGCAGTCTGCGCTATGCTAGCCAGCGAAAACTTAGTTTACAAAGCTGCTGTAAACATGCCACTTCCCCACTTCCGCACGACTAGTATCAGTATCGCCACTTTGCTTCAGATTCCATTGTTACCGCTTCGCAGAGGGACCTATTAACCTCTTTTAAACTCGTCTCACTTGTAAAATATTACATTAGTTAAAATTTCATATAACTGTACAACTTTCTGTGCATAGTATCATTCTAGAAACTTTTTAATAAACGTTTAGTGACTCAACAGCAATCAAAATATTGATTCCAGAAGCAGTAGTTACATAATGTATATAAGAAGAAATTCCAAACCTTCTATGGAAAAAGAAAAAGATAGAAAAAATAATAGGAAAGGGGGAGGAAATATATTAAATGCATATGAGATTGGGAAAGAGAGAGATGGAGAGTGAGGGGAAGAGAGACGATAGAAAGCGAATGTAATAATGTGGAAGGGTATGTATGATGAGGGTGCGGCATGTGTAAGCGTGTGCTTGTCTTTTGTTTTAGGGAGCTGGGCGCTTTGTTAAGGAGTGTTTTCAACTTCTGCCATTGTCTTTCGTGAGTGAAAAAATTCTGCTAATATTAACGAAAAAAAAAGAGTTATTTTGGTAGGGGAACCACATTTTTACACGTCCATTAAAAAAATAAGAAAACCGCAAGTCCTCAGGTAATACTATATTACTATTTACGACCGTTTAGGAATACTATATTTCCAACTGCTGGCACCCAATAGAATATAAAAGAACTACGTTTTCTGTTCAGTTTCATAAAACAGAGAACATAGCAGCCTGATAGCAACTACCATCTTTCTCTGCTGGCCTTAAAATCTAGTGAAGTTCTCAGTTTTATAACTGGAAAAGAACTTTAGTTCCACAGATAACGCAGAGTCGAAGACAGTATTAATTCCATTACACTTTAGTCTGTGCCAGAAGATGCAAATATTGTGTTCCAAAACTGATCCTGAACAACAAGATATTAGTAATTCAACAACTTTGCGGCTATCTTCATTTTGTGAAAAATAACGAATATAATAAACTCCTTAAGATTTCTTCCGAATATGCTGATTTAGTTAAATTTTTTATGCAGATAGTAACTACAATCAGAGTTAAAATGCAAATAAAAATCCACGAAATGGTTAACACCGCACTTAACACAATTGCGAAAAAAAGAGTCCTTGACGTAAATGTCATTGTGACATAAATGGAGTAGCGTTTCACTTTCTGCCACTTGATCTGTGACGTGCTTCGAGTTCCTCCTTCCGGCAACATGTTCCGGCGGTCGGCTGGAACCGAAGAATTTAATAAGAGGCGCGTGCTGACGCACCCCAGGTAGCAGTGTCACACTACACTCTCAAATTTCCCGTGAATTTTCGCACATTCTCGTGTAGATATTGCGTAAGGATTCAATTCTCAAGGTTTCATACACCCCAGTCGCGCAGAAGGGCCAACACTTCAACAGAAGTTTTGTTATTGTTACTCGACTTTTGATACGAAACAGAAAGCAACGAGAAAATGATGTGGCTGAAAGCTGAGACCTGCCAGAACTTTCTGCAAGGAGGTTGGAGCTCGGGAAACTCGATTCCTAAGGAGTCCTCGTAGGAGCGGTCGTGGTCTAAGAGGAGCGGCGTTTTTGACGGGGTTTGACCTTTGCAGATAATTGTCACCTGCCCCGTTGATGCGATAAATCTGTTTTAACCTACTGTGTTTGAGCCCACAAAACATTCTTTCGAGATAGTGGAAGGTCATTGATTATAGTGCACTTACTTTCTCGCTTTTTTTATCTTTTAATAATTTCATGACTTCATATATTTTCTTTCTGCACAGCAGCAAACTTTCCATTGCGTTGTTCTGTCCGTACTTGACGAACTTTGGTAGTATAATATCTTCTATAGAAAAATTAAGATACGAAATTCAGAAACAGAGTTCAGAACATAATGTTGATTTCATGTGGAATTTGTAATAGTCATAATCATCAAGAAAGGAACGTATTTGCACTTATGTGTTCGTTTGCTGAGATAGTACTGAGTTTAGTGTAGATTTTGAGATATAACGTGACTCACATGCTAGGCATGAAAGTATCTCTGCCTCTAAGTAGGCCCGATTTGTTAGCAAGCGGGATAAATACAGAACACAAATCTCGAGTTCAAAACTGCATAGACAATATCCAGTAAGCTCAACTTGGAAACCCCTAAACTTCATATTTTCTTCATCTTGCAAACTATTCTGAACAGACTTACCCAGGTGGTATAGTCCTATCGCAAAATTCTATAATTTGAATCATTTATCTACGTCCAACTACCACGTAACTATGTTAATACGTCGTTCCCAGTGACTGATGTAACAAAGAACTAAATTAATGCTTGAATTTAGGCATAAACGAAATAAATAATATATCAATCACTGAACTAATGAAGTACATACTCTGATTCAATCCTAATACAAGCAGAGTAGTGTGCTTGCATTATATGCTAATGAACGTAGCAATATTTCGCAGTTGCCAATATATATGTGAATGGGATATACCTGCTAAAATGTTTCTCTTCCCCACTCTCTATCTCTCTTACGCCCCTCCCCCCACCCCACTATCTCTGTACAAGTCTTATCCCACACTCTATACACCTGCACCCTCCTCTCTGCGTCTGTATCCCCTCTCTCATTTTTACATTAATTTCATGCCTCATTCTCTCTCCCCTCTCTGTGGTCTTATTTATTGTTATTGAAACTGGAACCTCAGTTGGGAACAGAAATCAAAATGAGAGGATAATTCGATTGGAATCATTAGTACAGCCGCGGTGGAGCGTTCCAAGGCTCCTAGCTGCGGAGCGCGCCGCTGCCCGCCGTCGGAGGTTCGAGTCCCTTGGGTGAGGGTGTGTTTGCTGTCCTTAGCATAAGTTAGTTTAAGTAGTTTGTAAGCCTAGGGACTGATAACTAGAGTAGTTAAGTCCCATAGATTTACAAACATTTAAACATTTTTTCATTAATACACTGGGTAGCAGAGAGACCTTACGAGTTGCTGTATCTGTGACGATAGTAGCCTTAATAACCACTTCCTATGGTTTTAATCTGCGAAGAGGGAGTATTATGAATTTATCCATAAACACAACTTTGATATTTCTGTTAAAATGACTGAGAAAAGAAAAACAAATCCAAACATATATTTCCTTTCTTGCAGAGGGCTGAATGGAAAGTGTATATTTTGTAACATGTATATATGTCCAGTGGTTTGGTGTTGTTGTAGTCTTCAGGAACGATATTGGTTTAATGCAGTTCTTCACCCTCCTCTATCCTGAGCAAGCCTCAGAAGAACGGAAACCCACATTCATTTGAATTGCTTATTGTACCCGTCAACTGGTCTCCCTTTATGAATTTTAGTCCAAATCCTACATTCACGGTTCCTTGATGTCTAAGAATGTGTCCTATCAATCGATGCGTTATTTCAGTCAAGATATGCAGGAAATTCCTCTTCTCCCCTATTCTGTTCAATATTTACTCATTAGTTACGCGATTTACCCATCTAATCTACAGCATTCTTCTGTAGCACCACATTTCATAGGGCTCTAGCCTCTTCCTATCTGAACAATTTATCGTCTATGGTTCACTACCGTATAAGGCAATACTCCACACTACTTTTTTATGTTTATTTCCTTCCATCTTTACAACATGAAACCTATCATAAAAATATTGTAAATCACACTGGCGTGTTTCACAGCCCACTTTAGATTTGCCCGTAGTTTTATGATTTTTTGCAAACATCAGACACAAATAATAAAAATATAAACAATAAAAATTGATGGACGAAACGATTACGACTCTACAATTGTGATAATATCTTTGCACCCGACATGGAATATTTTTTCTGACCATATTTTAATAAACCACCAAATTTATTTGACATTTAATTTTAACTTTGACAAATATATTCTTTTTTGAACTATTACCTCTTTATAATATTATAAATCTCTCTCCCACATTTTTATTATCGATTTACTCATCTTAGGGAAGGATCTTATTGTATGAATAATATAAATTCCAAGATCCCAATATTTATTTTATTTATTGAAGACGACCGATTTCGACACTCTATGGTGTTATCATCTTGTCTCATTGGCATTAAAATGTTTATTATAGTGTTCCACATAAAATCTGGCAAGTCTACTGGATGATACTTATATAGAAAATCATGTGCTGGTGGATAGTAAGATATAAAATGAATGGCTGGTCAAAATTGAAACAGTAAAATATACATAAAATAGTAACCACCATAGTACACATGTCTGCTTGGTTTCATGGAGCCGCGATTTCCGGAAATCGGCAACGTCACATCTGTCGCCCGAAAGCATGTTCAGAAAAATGTTCAAATGTTTGTAGAACTTATGGGACTTAACTACGGGGTCATCAGTCCCTAAGCTTACAAACTACTTATGAACTAGCTAAGATTAAGGACGGCACAAATATCCGTGCCCGAGGGGGGATTCGAACCCCGACGGTAGTGGCCGAAACCATGCCTGAAACTCTTGTATACACCATTTTGCTTTCTGTATTTGATGATTTTCTTATTATAACTCAAACGTTGTCATTTAAAAGTAATGGCGCTCTGGAAATTATCAAAAACCGTCGATGTTAGGACAATGAATTACAATCTAATGTCTAAAAATGCCATGTTCGCAGATAACACCTACCACGGATGGTACGAGAATTACGGATTACTCTCACAGCTGTGCGGCGTAGCATAATGGGCAGCGAATTAGTTTGTGATGCACGAACATGTTGGATGGTGGGTCTAAACTTGCCGAACACGGTGGCTCAGGGTGTCTTTGGCGTGGTAGCTCAGCGTGCTGGCGTGCTAGCTCAGTGTGTTCACTCAGAGTGCTCGACGCCCTCTGTAACGAAGAACTGAGTCAACGACGAAACGATCAAAATGAAACAAAATGAGCCAACGTCCACAAAGGACCGATCAAACCTAAGAACCAATGGAAAGAGAGAAAAAGAAAGATGGCTCAACGTCATCTGTAATAGAAAAACGGAGCAAAAGTCTCAGCGAACAGCCCAGAACGAACATGAACAAATGACTGCAAAGCATTGATCAGTCAGAAGGAGAAAGCAATATAAATAAATAAAAATTGAAAAACTGACGCTGGTATCTTTTTTAATCTTGTTTCCTGAAAAGTTTTCGCACACTCTGAAAAGAGGATTTTGTGAACATATCATGAAATACATACCAACGAATTGCTAAAGTAGACATGTTTATCACATGTACACCAACTGGGCAGATACTTTTACAATAACTGTTGTAAATGAAGTAATGATAATAGTAACTAGAGCTTTGTGGAATTCGGTATTACCAAACTTATTCTGTTTGTTGTGTTAGCTGTAAAAGAAAACATAGTCACGGTTTGAAACAGAATATTTGCTCTTTATTTTAGCTCAGAACAAAGTAACACGAAAAAAGTCATATCTGAACTACAGGAAAGGTAATACAAACAACGTTAAAAGCGTCCACAACAACCATGCCAAAGAAAAAAAAAATTGGTAGATCCATTGATTCTAATTAATGAATTTCAACATATTGCACTAAATACTGAATAATTGCTAATAATAAAACAGGTAATTTGTTGCAATGTATACACTTCCCTTCCGTTTCATTCAGGAACAACAGTTGCTACAGAAATCTAGGACTCCATTTATATATGAAACTACCAATAGCTGCACGTTATTTAGAATATTCATTATCACAGTATCCTCCCCGTTGGTGTGCAACTGCTTCAGAAGACCAGTGTTCAATTCGTTGTTACGTATTTCACTGCATGTTCACGAAATAGAGTTTCGGAAACCCTTTTAGGAGACAAGGTGAAAAAAAGGTAGAAAGGGGGTGGCGGGTTTCGAGCTACCGACCACATATATCACAACAGAACGCACTACCCACTACACCACGGTGGAAAACTACAACATCGTTCCTTAATTCTCGTACTATTGTTGGGAGTTGCTAACAGCTAAAATTATATTTTAGACACTAGATTACAATTTACCGTACTATGAACGACGTGCTTTAGTTAATTCTTCAGTGCGTCACTGCTTTGAAATTACAACGCGTAAGTTATAATAAGAAAATCATAAAATACTGCAAGCAAGATGGCGTATGCCAGAGAGCGTTCGGCGATTAATGTCACGTGACATTTCCTAATACCTGGTTTACGTAAAATCAAGAGATGATGTCAAATCGCCGTTATTTTTGATAACTCCGAAACGATGAGAGATATGAAAAGAACATAAAAGAACAAAGTTGCAGTGAATTTTCTCCTCTACAAACTCATGTGCTCAATTTTCGTGTCTAATGAATGGTTAAGCCGTTATTTTCAATTAAATTTCAATCTGTCAATAGGCGAACCAAAAACTCACTTTTAGTGTTACTACCGTAACCTAAAGTGAGCCAACAGCCATTGATATGTGTGGTGAAGGCACGATAATCATCTCGATTTTAGCCGCGGCGTAGCGGCCGAGCGCATTGAAGAGTTATACTGCCATGCGCGACGCCGTTCCCCGTCGGGGGTTCGAATTCCCTCTCGGGTATGGAATTTTGTGCTGTCTTTAGTATAAGGTAGTTCACAAGTAGTTTGTAAGTTTAGGGACTGATGACCCCGCAGTTAAGTCCCATAAGCTTCACAAATATTTGAACTTTTTTTTTTATTTTAGCGGTGTTGCCAAGCATTTTCCGTGTTGACTCAGATCAACGTCGAAGCGGCTTATGAACTGACGTCAGATTTTAACTTCAGTCAACGATGTTTATAGAGTCAGTCCGTGAACTTTTAAATATATGTTACACTGTGCTATTAGTAAACACGCTGAGGATTCTATATCATGCACGATGTCTAATAATGTTTCGTAGAACATAGTAACGAATAAAATAAATACATACAACGATATACATAGATATATAATGTAAATTAGACTCGTGCGAAACCGTATGGGTCACTAGTAATGAAATGAAAATCTTTTCAACCATGCGATCTTCGCAATTAACATAATAAACTTCATCAGATGGCCCCCAACAAAATGTGAGTGTTATATTTAAGTAAACTTTCTGTATGAGTAGCTGAAGTAGTTATTCATCATTTCTGTTAATTTGCGAACGCCCTATTATTCTTATTAATTCTTATTTACAATATCTCCATGTATCCTTCCTTTCTATTAGTATCTTCGGAATGTTGTTATGGTCTTCAGTCCGGAGACTGGTTTGATGCAGCTCTTCACCCTACTCTATCCTGAGCAAGCCTTTTTATCTCCTCATAAGAACGGCAACCCACATCCACTTGAATCTGCTTACTATACGCGTCTCTTGGTCTCCCTCTGCGATTTTTACCCCACACACTTCCCTCCAATGTTAAATTTACGATTCCTCGATGTCTAAGAATGTGTCCTACCAAGCGATCCGTTCTTTTAGTCACGGTATGCCAAAAATTCCTTTTCTCACAAATTCTTTTCAGTACTTCTTCAATTAGTTATGCGATCTACCCACCTAATCTTCAGCATTCTTCTGTAACACCACATTTCAAAAGCCTCTATTCTCTTCCTGTCCGCACTGATTATCGTCCATGTTTCACTCCCGTACAAGGCAACACTCCACACAATTGCCTTCAGAAAAGACTTCCTTACACTTCAATTAATATTCGATGTTAGCAAATTTCTCTTTTTCAAAAATGCTTTTCTTCCCATTGCCATTCTGCCAAGTAACAAAACTCATCTACCACCTTCATTGTTTCGTTACCTAATCTAATTACTTCAGCATCGCCTGATTTTCTAAGACCGCATTCCATTATTTTTGTTTTGCTCTTGTTAATGTTCATTTTATACGCTCTCTTCAACACACTGTCCATTCCATTCAGCTGCTCTTCCAGGTCCTTTGCTGTCTCTGACAGAATTACAATGTCATCAGCAAAACGCAATGTTTTTATTTCTTCCCCCTGTACTTTAATCTTCGGAATAGCGTGATTAATGAAGAAACCAAGATAAATTACGTCTGGAAGCACGTGAGGCAGGTGGTGGCAATGTTATGACCTGAACAGGAACCTGTAAGGCAGGGGCTAAGTGTAGCACGAGCTTAAATACGGACGGCGAATTATTTGAATTTTAAAACTTTTATTCCTTTTAAATTATTAATCGCTTGTTACGGCCTCATTCAGTCGCACTGTGTTTGCGCGGTAACTTGACATTTTCACTGATGCTGCCAGAAGCGGATAAAATCGCCAGCATTTGGATGATATTTTTTCCGATTTGTCACAACGCTTATTAAATTCAAAAATGATATAAACTCTAACAACACATTTTAATGTATATATGAACAAGTTTCCCTTGGTAAAATTCGAGAAAATACATTCTTTGCTTTCCTCCGAAACTTACTTTTATGAATAACGGTTTACTGCTTTAATGGTAATTACAAGCAAATCCAGGACAGAAAATAATTATAATCGTGCAGCTCTGAACAATACTGCTAGCCGCAGAATTACGTAACTTAATCACAAGATGCAAACTCAGTAAACACTTTGATGCAAACCGAACTTTATTTTCTACTAAAATACGGCATTTTCTATTGTAGTGGGACCGTTCATGCGTGTTACTTTTTGTTTTAATATATATTTTTAAAGTGTGATTTAAGTTAATTTTTAGATTGACACAGTTTATTTTTCTTTCACCGCGGTCATTTGTTGACAGATATCATCTTCCAAAACGGATGGTGGCTGCAGATTAACCCATATGCCGACGCAGGAACTTAGATGGCGCTGGCGCAGAATCGCGTTAGTCGCTGCTGGGCTATGGACACTGCAGATACCGGGGCAAGGGCGACACCCAGGTGTATAACGCGTGGCGAGACATTTTAATCTAATATATAAAGCAGTGTCCGTATGTTTGTACGTGTTGCATACAAATCTACAGTTTTGTTCCAATCTTTATGAAATTTCGTACACGTAAGCTTCAATCCATGAAGACGGTCGCCGTAAGTGTAAGAATCACATACGATATATAGTTCACGAGATCTGATGGCATAAACAATGAGATGCGCGAAAAACTGCTGCATTTAGCGACAATGCTGCTCATTTTCTCCTAAACCATTGGACCGATTTCAACCAAATTTGGTACACACATTCCTTACCGTGGGGTAACGATTGCTGCATGGTTAAGAACCACATACGGAACATGGTTCAAAATATATTACGTCATAACAAATAGAAATCGCAAAATATGCCATATAATGCGGCGAGACTTTCGAAATACACTGTATGAGAATGACAGTACTTAGCGACTTGCAACAAACTTTAAACATAATTTCAAACCTTTATTAAACTTTTTCTCGCTAGCAAGCATAGTAAAACGATGAAAGGAAAAAAGTTTCTCCCTTACTACTTTTCCGCTGTTTATGGAGTAAAACTGCGGCTTTCGGTATGACGTTACAATTTATAATTTCTACACTACAAATTGTAGCCGCTGTAAATTTTACAGACAGTATACACTCATATAGTTAAGTGTATCTTCTACATAATATCACAGTACGTCACGTTGTTCATGAGATATGAGCTCATAAAGAATACCATTCATGGAAAACCGCCCCATCACGCACCAAGTTTTAATCTGCCAATTCTTTACTACTTATTTTAGTCCCAAGAGATTTTTCAGATATACAGCCCTTATACAAATGAATATATACCTGAAAAATGGCAGGAATAAATAATTAAATACCCGCGCAACTCCGGGTTTTCAGCTAGTTGAGAATAAGCGCGAGTGCGACAAATCAAAGTGACGTAATTTGATCTACGGGAACACTGTTCGGCATTAATTTAATATATTCATGGAATGTATGATATTAACTGCGAATGGGTACAGTTGGAAACGTTTCCCCAACGGGGACTCGAACCCGGGTCTCCTGCTTTCTAGGCAATCTACACCACTGTGGACACAGCGATAACCACAGCTGCACGGAACTACTCAAGTACGCCTCCCGTCAGATACAAATCCTCAACTATACCCTGCCCACTAGAACTCAAACTCGTGGTTGTTGTAAACTAATTCCCGTAAGAGTAAGGGTCTAGGAGAGCCTCCGCACTGAAGGAAGAATCATTGCCCGTCATCGACATTTATATAAGCTGTGTATTTGTGGCGTCTATTCTTTCGGACATGTCATACATTCCGTGAATATGAATAGATAATAACTGCAGGATCAAAAGTGTCGTCTGTTTTTTGGGAAATGTCCGAAAGAACAGAGGCCATATAACTTATTAATTTAATATGCCTAAAAATTTTAATTTGTGTTAGTTTTAAATTATGACATGTCTTTATAGATCCTAGAAGGTTCATGCTGCTTCATACACCACCACAAATTTATTCACACAATTATCTGACAAACTTGAAATAGGATGATTAGTGTGTAACGCCCCGTTGACAGCGTGGTCTTTAGTGGCGGAGCTTACGCTCGGGTTGTTTGGGTAAGGATAGGGATGGAAATGGATGGAAATCGGACGTGCCGTTTGAAGGGAACCATCCCGGCATTTGCCTGGAGTAATTTAGGGAAATCACCGAAAACCTGGAAATCGGTCGTGCCCTTTGAAGGGAACCATCGCGGCATTTGCCTGGAGTGATTTAGGGAAATCACGGAAAACCTAAATCTGGATGGCCGGAAGTGGATTTGAACCACCTTCCTCCCGAATGCGAGTCCAGTGTATTAGCACTGCTCCACTTCGCTCGGTAAAATTGAAATATTTTATGTTCATGAATTATTAAGAATATCAATTTAGGAGATAAATGTGCCATGTAAAGTGTAGGCGTGTAAGGTAATAGAAATGCCGCGATCTTTATTCGGTGGTACAGAGGTATGTGGAACATTTCTTGTCAACTAGTAGGCAGGAAGCAAGCGGCAGACAGCAATTTTAGGGGCTTTCACAAGATACCTGGACCACCAGGGTAATACCCATCGCTTAAGCAACGCGACGCGATGATAGATAATAGACAGGGCCAGTCTCAGCATATCCAAAGATGGCGGTAAATACGGAGAATGGAACTGAGATGAAAGATTGCAATCAAAATGTTCAAATGTTTGTTAAGCTTATGGGACTTAACTACGGGGTCATCAGTCCCTAAACTTAGAAACTACTTATGAACTACTTACAAACTATGACGGCACAAATATCCATGCCCGAGGGGTATTCGAACCCCCGACCGTAGTGGCCGTGCTGACCGTGACTGGAGCGCCTCAGTCACCTCGGCCACCGCGGACGGCTGAAAGATTGCCGTACTGGCAAATACAAAATTAAATAATAATCCACATTATTGACTTATAGCAAACTCCAAATATACTAATGAATGCAGAAAAATCAGCCGCATCTTGTGAACCAACAGTAGTTTTCACAGTGTCTGAATATAGCGAAATTAAACTTCAAATTACCAACTTTAGTTTGAACTATGTCTTAGATGCCAGCTTTTTACCTCAAGCCATCATCTTGAAAGCAACACATTTTTATCTATTTGTTTAAGGATTTATTACACTTGTTATAACAATTTATTATGAAATACTGTCATATCGTACTATCCTCCACAGTAACTCAGAAACTGCATGCAGCATGAGATGCACGTCTTATCCTTATGCGTGAATTTTTCACAGCGGGTAGTTACACCCTATAATTAACTTAGAAGACGTTATTGTGAATATATTCTAGGATAAGCCGCGACATATAAAGAGGTAGAGATTATGCTTACGATTGTACACGCCTTTATGGAAGCTAACCTTTCTATTGTCATCCTAACTATTATTTCGTTACAATGCTGTATTATTTAAATGTACACTTACGTTCATGTAATAAAGAACCATCGACAGCTAAGAATGAGAGTGAGAGATGCCCTTAGACCACGTTGCTTGCTGCGCCAGTGTATCACCTGCAGAGCAGTAGTTGCATAATTTCGTTTTCCTGCGTTCTCATTACTAGCCATTTTCTTAAATTTCGTTAGTGTTTCTGTCTTGAGAGCTTTATTCTCGTGTATTTGGTAAACACCGTTGGTTAGAGTTTTCATCTGTGATTTGTGTTTTCATAACAAATCAGAACGTTGCTTCAGCTAGTTAGTAGTCGTCTTAAATTCGGTTGTGTTTTCGTCGTAAAAAGCTTTATTCACGCGTAGTGTTACATATTGTTCTGCAGTCGTTGGTCTGTTGGTTTGAACAGTGGGAACCGTTTATCACAGCTCACAGCCGCCATTAGTGAAGTGTTAGTATAGTATCGAATAATTATAGTTGTGATCAATAGAGTAAACCTATTGTGGGTCCCTGGCCACTCGGGGATCAGTGGCAACGAATATGCCGACAGATTAGCAAGGATGGGGGCAGAGACTCCATTTATTTGACCGGAACCTGTCCTGACAATCAAATTGGAGCTACGTAACTGGCTCAGAAGACAGCACGTAGAATATTGGACCAAAGTCCATCAACAAAAACATGGCAAGGTAATGATGCCAAAGCCATGTTTTAAAAGAAGCTCTGCAATCCTGGGTCTGAACAGGAGAGAGATTAGACTCATGGTTGGATTGCTGACAGGCCATGGGAATTTCAAAAAACACCTACATACAATGGGAATACCAGAAGAGGACCCTAAATGTAGGATCTGTGATGAAACTGCATCACATCTAATCTTCGAATGCATTGCATTAGAGAATAAAAGGCACAGATTATTTGGGACAACCAGACCCGAAGAAATTGTGTCTAATAAAGAACTGGTAAAGGGACTCCTTGCACTGTTCAAGGGCATTGGTTGGCTTTACTAGATACACAGGGAGCGATACCGCACAATAAACGTAGTTTCGGTGCGGGCAGTGGCGGGTTGGTCCAAGACTGTTTTGGCTTCCCTGGAAAAATCAAATCAAATCAAATCAATAGTTGTGATAGGATGGATAGGTGTGTGCGGGCACATGAGGAGTTGGCCACAATCAGCCGACTCTATGCTGCTGCCTCGAGTTGTGACGGCGGAGAGTGTGACGTGCCGCATGGGGCAGCTCATGGGTCGCCTACGGTCTCTGCTGCCGCGGAACCTTCATGTGTACCGAACGCAGTTGATCCGCCATCGCCGCAAGGTAAGTGTCGGGTAGCGTGTTAGTGTGTCTCAAGGCGGAGGACCAATGTGGAGGCTGCCCTTGTGGCATTGCCCGTTCATCCTGGGAGTGGACGGGTGGCTGGTCCTTCAGCAGGGTCCGAGCAGGCATAGGAGTGGAGGGGTCTCTTAGTGGTTGGGAGCTCCAATGTTTGGGGCGTTATGGAACCCCTCAGGCAAATAGCGTCCAGGTCCAGAAAGAATTCCAGTGTGCACTCGGTATGTCTGCTGAGGGGCCTCATCTCAAATGTGGAGGCGGCCCTGCCGGTGGCTGAGCGCCCAGGGTGCAGTCGTCAACAAGTTGTCGCTCTTGTCGACACTAATGACTCTTTTCGTTTGGGTTCTGAGGACATTCTCAGATCGTACGGGCGGCTGGCGGAACTGGTGAAGACTGGCGGCCTCGCGAGCGGAGTGCAAGCGGAGCTTAGAATTTGGAGCATTGATCCCAGAGTGGATCAGGAACCGTGGTTTGAGGCCGAGTGTGTCGGTCATGCCGCAGCGGAGCGGCCGAGTGCATTGAGGCGCTATGCTACGATGCGCGAGGCCGTTCCCCGTTAAGCGTTCGAATCCCTCCTCTGGCATAGCTGTTTGTGTCGTCTTTAGTATAAGGTAGTTCATAAGTAGTTTGTAAGTTTAGGGACTGATGACCCCGCCGTTAAGTCCTTTATGGTTGACAAACATTTGAACATTTATGACGGTCATGGTTGCGAATTTCTTGACCTGCGTTATCAGATGAGGAATTGTAGGGATCCCCTTGCTAAGACAGGTGCACTACACTAGGGAAGCAGCTACTCGGGTAGCAGAATACTTGTGGAGTGCACATGGTTTTCTTAGGCTGAGTGATAGTTCTGATGAAACTCATCAGTCGATATGCAGACAGTTAAATCAGGCCACGGCGGAGCGGCCGAGCGCTTTGAGGCGCTATGTTCCGATGCCCGAGGCCGTTCCCCGACGGGGGTTCGAATCCCCCCTCGGTCATGGATGTTTGTACTGTCTTTAGGATTAGGGTACCGAAGAGTACTCAGTAGCACTACTAGTTTCTTGCTTTTCTGTTCCACCCCCATATTGAACGAGGGAAAAACGAATACTTGTATGCATCCTAATCTCTCTCATCTTATCCTTATAGTCTTTACGCGATATGTAGGTTGGCGGCAGTAGAATCGTTCTGCAGTCCGCTTCAAATTCCGGCCCTCTAAATATCTTCAACAGTGCTTCTCGAAAAGAACGTCGCCTCCCCTCCAGCGACTCCCAGTTGAGTCCCCGAAGCATTTCAGTAACACTTGCGCATTGAACGAATCTACCCGTTACAAACGTCGCCGCTCGCCTCTGAAGTGCCTCTAGGTCCTTCTTTAAACCGATATGGTGGGTATCCGAAACACTTGAGCAATATTCAAGATAGGGTCGTACAAGCGTTTTATATGTGGTCACCTTTAAGGACGAATCACAACTTCCCAAAATTCTCTCAATAAAGCGAAGTCGACCATTCGCCTTCCCCATGACTGTTCTTATATGCTAATTCCATTTCATATCGTTGTGCAGCATTACACTTAGGTATCTAACGGACGCGATTGTCAAGCAGCACACTACTAATGCTATATTCGAATATTACGGGATTGTATCTCCTACTCATCTATATCACCTTACATTTTTCTACATTTAGCGCTAGTTGAAATTTCTCACACCACCTAGAAATTTGCATCCTGCATCCTACTGCAGTCATTCAATTACAACGTCCTTTGTACAGCACAGCATCATCAGCAAACAGCCGCAGACTGCGACTCACTCTGTTCGTCAGATCATTTGTATAGATAGAAAATAATAGCAGTTCTATCACACTACCCTGGGCCATCCTTGACGATACCTTAGTCTCTGATGAACACTCCCCATCGATAACAACGTACTGGGATCTATTACTTAAGTAATCTTCGATCCTCTCACATAGTTGGGTACATTTTTCATAAGCTTGCACCTTCGTTAGCAGTCTGTAGTGCGGTACCTTGTCAAACGCCTTTCGAAAATCGAGAAATATACAGTCTGCCTGTTGCCCTTCATC
Source organism: Locusta migratoria (assembly GCA_026315105.1). Classification (NCBI taxonomy): domain Eukaryota; kingdom Metazoa; phylum Arthropoda; class Insecta; order Orthoptera; family Acrididae; genus Locusta; species Locusta migratoria. The sequence continues at coordinate 71,693,570 of CM048755.1, read as the reverse complement.
CATAGCACGCAAGATGTCATGAGGGAAAAGGGCAAGCTGTGTTTCACACGATCGATGGTTCCTAAAGCCGTGCTGACGCATGGACAGAAGCTTTTTCGTCCCAAGGAAATTTACCTTATCAGAACTAAGAATAATACTGCATTGCAGGAAATGTTTTGCTCTCAAATAATCCTCGGAACTGAGAGTTGGCTAAGTCCCAACGTAGGAAGCTCTGAAACATTTAGCGAAGAGTGGAATGTGTATAGCAGAAATAGATCAGGCACATTTGGAGGGTGTGTTCATTGCAGTCGACGAAAATACTGTTTCCTGCCGGCCGCGGTGGCCGAGGTGACTGAGGCGCTCCAGTCACGGTCAGCACGGCCACTACGGTCGGGGGTGCGAATCCCCCCTCGGGCATGGATATTTGTGCCGTCCTAGTTCGTAAGTAGTTCATAAGTATTTTGTAAGTTTAGGGACTGATGACCCCGTAGTTAAGACCCATAAGTTCAAAAAAAAAAAAAAAAAAAAAAAAAAAAAAAAAAAAAAAAAAAAAAAAAAAAGACGGACAGAGTCAGTTGCAGTCTGCGGCTGTTTTTTGATGACGCTATGGTGTACAGGATGGTATCGTCACTGAATGACTGTACTAGGATGCAGGATGACTTGGACTAAATGTCTAGGTGGTGTGAGGAATGTCAGCTAGCTCTAAATGTAGAAAAATGTAAGGTGATGCAGGTGAGTAGGATAAACAATCCCGTAATCATATTCACTGACTGTTCCGTCGGTTCTTGACAGTATATTTTATTCATTATGACTGAAACACACAAGATAACTGTGAGATATTCTGCAAATTTATTGGTTTACGAACCGGTTTTCGGCTGTTACACCATCATCAGGTAAACATTACAAGTTTAAGTTTCAAAGATCTTAATTTCCTAGATATATCCCGTAATGTTTTAATGTTCAAATGTTCGTAAAGCTTAAGGGACTTAACTCATCAGTCCCTTAACTTACAAACTACGTATGAACTACCTTATACTAAAGACAGCACAAACATCCATGCCCGAGGGGGATACGAACCCCCGATGGGGAACGACCTCAGGCATCGTAGCATAGCGCCTCAATGCGCTCGGCCGCTCCGCCGCGGCAATGTTTTAATATAGCATTAGTCGTGTGCTGCTTGAGAGAGTTGCGTCATTTAAATATGTGCTGCGAACACATAGAAAGAAAGATCCTTTATCATTTAGCTACACTATAGCAGCTCAGCAACTGGAAGCAGTTAATGCCATAAATTATCTGGAAGTAAGCATTAGGAGTGATTTAAAATGGAACGACCATATAAAATCAGTTGTCGGTAAATCAGATGCCAGACTGAGATTCATTGGAAGAATCCTAAGGAAATGCAGTCCGAAAACAAAGGAAGTAGGTTACGATACACTTGTTCGCCCACTGCTTGAATACTGCTCACCGCTGTGGGATCCGTACCAAGTGGGGTTGATAGAGGAAGTAGAGAGGATCCAACGGAGAGCAGCGCGCTTCGTTACAGGATCATTTGGTAATCGTGAAAGCGTTACGGAGATGCTCGATAAACTCCAGTGGAAGACTTTGCAGGAGAGACGCTCTGGTCGCTCGGTACGGACTTTTGTCGAAGTTTCTAGAACATACATTAACCGAGAAGTCTAGCAGTATATTGCTCCCTCCTACGTATATCTCGGAAGAGATCATGAAGATAAAATCAGGGAGATTAGAGCCTACACAGAGGCATACCGACAATCTTTCTTTCCGCGAACAATACGGGACTGGAATAGGAGGGATAACCGATAGTGGTACTCAAGGTACCCTCCGCCACACACCGTCGGGTGGCTTGCGGAGTATGGATGTAGATGTAGATCTAGCTATAAAGCAGCACAGCGGAAAAAAGTGAACGAGCATATAATGACAGTCTTGGGGATAGGCAATGTAGACTCCGTTTTACTGGGAGAATTTTGTGGAGATGTCATTCGTCTTTAAAGGAAATCTCATATACATTATTTGTGCTAGCGCGTTTGGGTGTATTGCAGAGAATGTATGTAGATGTAGACCAAGAACTGTTTTTGGTGTGTGTAATATTCCTGAACTTGTGGTACACAAACGTATCAGGGACTGCAGTACTATTACATACTGAATGCGTAGTGGCTCTCAGAATTGATGGTCAAGATGTCCTTCATTGAGTAATGGAACACGGCCCGTTGATGAGACGTCAACAATGATATGCACATGATTTCCAGTATGAGCAGTAGGAGTTTTGTCTAGTCAACAAGTTGGTGATTCTAAATGCTTGCTACTATCATTCTACAACTATTTACGTTTAGCTGGAAATTATAGGCCATGACAGATTTGATATGTTTATATACCGACACACAAGTGGCACGCTCATCAGAGAACCCTCGGGAAAATCATACGGCGAAGCATTGTTTCCTTGGTGCACTCCAGCGGAGAACACCGTCGTCAACATATCAGCGTATTTCCACAATACGGATTCAATTTAATTCATTAATGTTATATGGAAAGAGTCAACGAGGATAAAATCGTTGAAAGATGCTCGGAAATACTAAAGCAGCTGCATAATAAATGTCTGGTATTTTTCACCCTTGATTGTTATTTTTCCCATTCACCATACATAGGCAGGTGTAATTAGTCAGATGCACATAAAGGTCTTAAAGTGATTTAGTTTTTCTTCATTCCCCACATTTCGTTATTTGTCTCTTTACCTGATAAAGAGGTGAGATATGTACAAAGGAATTAAATACAAACCAAATGAAGAAAAGATACCAGCTATAATCATACAGACATTCTGACAGTAAAGAAATAAAGTTCAGAATCACTTTCTGCTGGACTGTTACAAATTCGAAATTGGCTCGGGGCATGGGTAGAATTTAAACAATCAACATAGAAACGTTTCCTTTATTATACTTGAGCATAAAATTTGAGTAAATTTCGAAACGAAATCACAAGTAACAATAAAATTTATTTACATAGCAAGGAATAAGCATGTAGGTACATGATTTCCAGGGTTCACGTTTGGTCATTTGTATTGCTGGTTTGATCTTGCTCACATTTTGGGAAAGTTGTTCTTTTGTGTCAGCCTAATACATTTCTGTAGGTTCCATCATGTCCGTTTCTTTGAACATTTTGTAATTGAGCAGCTATCAATACACAATTCTTCATTTTACATAGCTCATAAACTTATTAAAACAAAGTAGTGGTACCATCAGTAAAACAATATTTCTTATAAGAAACGTACATTGGTATTTTGTCTGTAAATGACTTATTGAACTATCGCAATTAACAATAGGTAACGCCTTATTACGAAACAAGACTGCACTTGGAGTCTTAACAACAAGAGTTTTTAAGCGAACATGATAATTGAATACATAATTTCGTAAAACGTTTTGTACAATATATTTGATTACTTAAAGACGAGAAAGATTAAAAACAAAAGTGAAAGCAATTACATGCTAATTTACACTGACACGCCGAAACTTTTGATACAGATGCGTAACAACAACTTTAAAAATCTACCTTGGATGTTAACGTTCGTGATGATTATACACTAAGTAATTTATCGAAAAAATACTAATACAACGAAAGAAACCACACGAATAAAGTTAGAGTTAACTGAAATGTGAAGGTTCTCTACCCCGTTAGAAAATGTTCAACAGTCTCATAGGAGGTGGTCTAGGCGTAATAATAAGTCATCATAAAACAATATGCAGATAAGATAAAATTCAGTGAAATGCTCTTCATTTATAAAATAAGAATGAGTCTCTTACTATAGCTTGTATTTTAAAATATTGCTGGTCTCCAGATATTATAAACTGCATTACATTATTATTAATGTCTCAGAAAAATTTGAATGATGCTTCCAGGATTGAAGATATACAAATAACACAATTAGAGAAGATCTGCAAAAATACCAGTGAGACTTCACGTTTCCATACTTCATTTATTATAATGAAACTTTTTGAAGTAACGCTTGTGAAAGACACACTACAGCTCGCTTTCATAAGGCTCAGATTTGTAGTGCATGTAATAAATGCGTGACATACGGATCTCATTTAAGTCCACTGCAACGACCGTTGTGACAGCTTCAGTGGCATTGAATTTTGGTGTTGGTGTTGTAAATATGTTGGTCGATATGCTACTGTTCACCTCTTGAGTACTGCAGCGATGAGTTAGAAAATTACACAAATTTTCAGTAGCCGATCACCTATGTACAAAAATTAGGTTTTTAACTTTACATTTTCGTCTTTGGTCACATTCAGTCCTTCATGCATGAGCCAGACAGCTACTTATATACGTATATTTAATAAAACGACAACCAGGTAGGTAGTAACCTAAAAGTACTGAGACTGTGTTCATTTATATATTGTGATTACTTTGCTTGAAGCAGCTTCAGAACGTTTCAAAGAAGTAGTGATGTTAGAATATGTCATCTACTGGATCAGTAGTACGTTTCATACCCATTAATTCCCTTGCATAGAAATTAGTTGTCACTAAGGTTCAGCTACAAGCATAAGAATTAAGTAAACACATGGGAAACATTAGGAACGTACTGTGTAGGATTGTAGTCAAAATATTTAAAGGAAAAACTGAGGAAAATATCTAGCATGATAATTTTTATTAAGTGAAGGAAAATAAAAACGAAATGACACTGGATACCTGAGGATTATAGGATGCCAGAAGTTGACACATTTTACTGGAGTATCTGAATAGCCTCCTGAAGACCTAACAAATTTTGATGGAGGAACAAAAATCTATTAAAGGGACTTTACAGGCGACTGGTGATGAGAAAACAGATAAGATGGGTGTTGGTAAAGTTGTTAAACGTAATTGATATCAGTGATCAAAGCTTTTTATGTTCATGCTGGTATAGTATCATATACAGAAAAACAGACAGTAAGAGTCAAAACATTAAAAGGAGAAATGTTGTAGATTATGAATAATGCAAAGGATGTAAAGTGTTGATAGAAACTAAGGAAGGCATCATGAACAGAAAAAGAGTAAGGAATGAGCTTGAATTTAGGAACAAATAAAGCATTGGACGGAATATCTTTTCAAACATAGATATTGGCGGAAGTAAAACCTTTGGAAATGGAAGCATAGGATTTATGAGTACAATAGGTAAATAAAAGGTGAAAGATTTCCTTAAAATAAATTTAGGTGGAAGTAAGAAAGAGATAGAACTGTTTCGTCTGGAGTGTTGTATTATATACCAATCACTAAAAAATAAGTGTAAAGAAACAGTAAAAATAAGATGCTTCTTTATTTTGCAGTACTGGACCACAAATGTATACAGTGAAATGGGCTGACCGAAAGAGTGATGATGTGCCTCTAAGAATAACAGAGGCTAGGAAAGTGGTGAAAATTGGAGGAGTGCAGAAACAATTTCTGCTTGGGCGTGTGTTGTGATCAAATTTTATGCAGTAATAGAGCACCAACGGAAACACTGCAGTCTATTAGGGAAGATAAAGGACTGATGCATGACATCAAATTTGGACGCAGTTGACAGCAGACAGTAGAAGAAATTTGGGAGGGTTAAGTTAATCTGTGTCGTTAATCAGATATACCAAAGTAGAAATCTTGCACAAAGTCCAAAACTAAAATACTTGCAGCCTAGTCAACAAATTATTTGAAAGTGGCGAAATTTCAATGTCAAGAAATATGGAGTCTATCTGGGCATAAAAAGATTGAAACGAGCCACCACGCCGTGTAAAATGGTAATGCCAATGTTTCGAGACATTAAACGTGCTTATCAGCTTGTGTTTCCTCTTTTTCAATGAATACATGCTTGCATCAACTGTACTGTGTGTCATTATTTGGTATGGGGTAAAGGATCATGTGCTCCTATTTGCACTGTTATGGGAACATCCGTGAAGAATGACTAGATACTCAGTCCTTGGAATCGAGCACGGTCAAAATGTTTCATAAATAGCCCTAGATATCGAAAGTATGTTTTCAGCAAGTAGTTTATCGTGTTTGTGTCTTATGAGATATTGACGTAACTTTTTTTAATGGGACGATACCCTTTATTAACTTCGTAATGAACGTTTCTCGAAAATAAGTAGGTATTTTTATGTCAAATTTTTAAGGTACGCGGCAAATTTCTACATCTAATTCCCTCAGTACGTAAACACATTGAACAGAGTGCGGCCAGAAACTGTAAACGGTATGTTACGGTGAAGATAGCGTCCTGCCGCGCAGTTAGAAACTTGTATAAATAGTTTGCCATAATTCGCTGAAAACTTTAGAGAATATTTTTTTCAGCGATAATATCTTCCGTTAATTAACCGTAATCCCTCCAATCCACAGTTATTTCTGAATATTGCGGCAGATAAAAAAAGCAGAAGGTGTTGTTGATAAAAAAAATAGTTCCCTCCTTTATGTTTTATCATTAGCTACTTAGTTTACGAAATGTTCGGGTGTCCAAGTTACGTAGTTCACCTCCTATAATATCTGATCCCTTATTGCATTTTTCACATTACGAAATGGCAATAATATCAAATGACTTTAAGGATGGAGAGAAACCCTATCGATGTTTTGAAGTCGCATTACGAAACCTCGGAAGTGTCATTACTAATGCTACATTTCTGAAATTAAAACAAAAAATGTTTGCCTGGAGTCTTCATTATACAGGTAAAACTACGATAGTATTGCAGTTTCGGGAAAGAACTTCAGGACTGTACGGTAGTCGTTTCAGTGGCGTACAAAACTTTTTAAAATATGCAGCTGTGGCAAGATAACTGAAGAACAGTCTTAATGAAGGGAAAGCACGGATAAAGAAACGATGGAACGTTTTTGTTTGCTCGTGATATAAATAAAAAGTACTTTCTAATGACAACGGTACTAAGTGAAAATTCGATAACTTTCACGGAAAGAAGGAAATAGTAATACGTGGACAGCTCGTTATTCACTGTGCAACTACCGAGTTGGCACCAGGAGGTAAAGTGACGGTCGTATAGATTAGTTGCTCCTCGGGTGTACAAAGTCCGGGACCAGATCTACGACTAGATGAAGAATCTGGAGAAGAGAGTCAGCAGCAGAGGAGCGCAGGCGATGGTGAACGGCGACGTGGCGAGGGCGAGGAGCGAGTGCGTGGCCGAGGGTGCTTGCCGCCCCCTGGTGCTGGCGCTGCTGGTGGTGGGCGGGGCGGCCGGACCGCGGCACACCAGCGAGTCCACAGGGTACTGCTCGCAGTGGATCTGCGGGCACACGCCACCAGCTCACCACCAAATATTTCACAGAACAAATGCAAAGGAACTTATACAAATACATTACAAACTATTATTTTACGCTAGGTAACTTGTAACGAATGTTGCACTATGCTTAAACGTGACAGAGACACTACTCAGTCAGACCATTATGATCTCCTTCCCACTACTGGGTATGCTGTCAGTATGTACACTCCTGGTCATTAACTCTTTGAGGCCCATGAATAAAAACAGGAAGAAAACTATAACATAAATTTGCTTTATAGGTTTGGTCCGCCTTGAGCAAATACAAATGTTTTTTTTATCAGGCTTGATTCCATATTGGAATGGGTGCTCCACGACTGTATTTGATTTGTGGAAATTATTCAGCAATCAGTCGTCATAAATATAAATTCTTTATTTGTTGGTAAATCCGGATTTCGACCACTGTGTGGTCATTATCAATGCTTAAAATAAATTAAAATACTTAAAATATCTCGACCTCCATGTAGGAGGTTGCGTTTGTACTGACAGCTGCGTCAGTACAAACGCAACCTCCTACATGGAGGTCGAGATATTTAAAGAATTTTAATTTATTTTAAGCATTGATAATGACCACACAGTGGTCGAAATCCGGATTTGCCAACAAATAAAGAATTTATATTTATGACGACTGATTGCTGAATAATTTCCACAAATGTTTTTTTCATTTCTCCCATACATGTTTCGCTGGCGTTGCAGCATTATCAGTGGGAAGTTTATTGTCTGTCAAATTAACAATGGAATGATTGTTACTTTTGTACATTAACAGTAAAAACTACAGATAATTGTGAGACTACTATACATGCCGGCCGCGGTGGCCGAGGAGTCTGAGGTGCTCCAGTCACGGTCTGCACGGCCACTACGGTCGGGGGTTCGAATCCCCCCTCGGGCATGGATATTAGTGCCGTCCTTAGTCTTAGTTAGTTCATAAGTAGTTTGTAAGTTTAGGGACTGATAGCCCCGTAGTTCAGTCCCATAGACTTTATAAACATTTGAACTACTATACATCGTTTCTTATTTTTATAGGTCTGCTAGGCCTACCTTAACACCACATGTAGTTAAGTTTGTGGCTCTTCCACTCACAAAACGTCACTGATAGTTTTTGACAGTTTGTCATCTGCAAACCAAAACGTGTGTATTTAATGCGGTGAATAGTTAGCTTGTAAATATCGGGATTTTTATGAAAATACAGGACATAGTTTTTGTGTTTTGGTTTGATTTACATTGGACAGACTTTCAGAAATTTCAATACCAGATACACAGAACACAGAAGAGCACTAAAAAGCAATAGTCGTTCCACATTTGCAGAACACCTCATAAACATGAACCACAAACCAAATGACATAAATACTGATCTAAAGATTCTGAAACACAGCAAAAGCCTCCCACAAAAATTAACAATCGAAGAGAACTACCATATACAGAAAGCCAGAATAGAAAGAAAAGAAATAAGCCGGCCGCGGTGGCCGCGGGGACTGAGGCGCTCCAGTCACGGTCTGCACGGCCACTACGGTCGGGGGTTCGAATCCCCCCTCGGGCATGGATATTTGTGCCGTCCTTAGTCTTAGCTAGTTCATAAGTAGTTAGTAAGCTTAGGGACTGATGACCCCGTAGTTAACTCCCATAAGTTCTACAAACAATTTTGAAAAGAAATAATAAATGAATACACAGCCCTCTGAAATGGAACCATATTTTCTGCTCTCAAAGAACTTACAGTAAACCTATAAACACACACTCACACACACACACACACACACACACACACATACACACACACACACACACACACACACACACACACACTAAAACGAAAGCAACATGATTCAAAAACTCCCGCCCCCACCACAGTCATCTGTTCCTAACACTACTCCCAGAATTCAACTGCCCACCATCTTGTTTTCATAACATAAACATTGAGTGAAAGTGAAAGTGACACAGTGCCTGTACACAACACGAAAAACAGCGCATATCCACCAAAGTAAGTGACAAAAACTTGCTATAAACACTTAGACATTTGTTATAGAAGCAGTAGCTACAATAACATCAAACCAAAACACAAAAACTACGTCCTGTATTTTCATAAAAATCCCGATATTTACAAGCTAAGAAACTGTTAAAAACTATCAGTGACGTTTTGTGAGTGGAAGAACCACAAACTTAACTACATGTGGTATTAAGGTAGGCCTAGCAGACCTATAAAAATAAGAAACGATGTATAGTAGTCTCACAATTATCTGTAGTTTTTAATGTTAATGTACAAAAGTAACAATCATTCCATTGTTAATTTGACAGACAATAAACATTCCACTGATGATGCTGCAACGCCAGCGAAACATGTATGGGAGAAATGAAAAAACATTTGTATTTGCTCAAGGAGGACCAAACATATAAAGCAAATTTATTTTGTAAGCAAACACGGAGATTGAAGAGCTTTTAAACCTCAAGATAAAAACTATAACAATTCCTTACAAAGTCTACTTTTATTGTCTCAAATGTTCAAATGTTTGTTAAGCTTATGGGACTTAACTAGGGGGTGATCAGTCCCTAAACTTACAAACTACTTATCAACTACCTTATACTAAAGACGGCACAAATATCCGTGCCCGAGGGGGGATTCGAACCCCCGACCGTAGTGGCCGTGCAGACCGTGACTGGAGCGCCGCAGTCTCCTCGGCCACCGCAGCCGGCTTTATTGTCTCAAAAAGGAATAATGTACTGTAATAACAATATAATTTGTATTTCACAGTACAAAATTCTAGATGGTTTCAAAGCGAAACCACTGGGCTTTTGCGAGAGTTTTCAGAGGAGCTTGATTTGTAAGAAGGGATATTTGAACCACACTCCTGTGAAAACTGATTCGTTTCTTTTGACAGTATCTGTTGCACTCATTCACCATGCTCTTTCAGTTCTGTATTGTCATCACACAAATCGTCGTCATTGTTACCACTGCTAACGTGAAGAGTCACTTTCAGCACACACCTTCAAAATGTTCAAATGTTTGTTAAGCTTATGGGACTTAACTACGGGGTCATCAGTCCCTAAACTTACAAACTACTTATGAACTACTTACGAACTAGGACGGCACAAATATCCATGCCCGAGGGGGGATTCGAACCCCCGACCGTAGTGGCCGTGCTGACCGTGACTGGAGCGCCTCAGTCACCTCGGTCACCGCTGCCGGCCACACATCTTCGTTCGCTACCTCATCAAATTCAACCACAGTCTCATTAGGTGAAACAGTCCTTCGTCAATTTCATCTGATTGACTTCCAGTATCCGAAATAGACGACTCAGTATCAATTGGAACTTCCGCAGGTATATCCATTAGCATTTCTGTGGTAATGTTACAAGCTTCAATTGCTGCTTCACTCACGATGACTCGGTGTAAAGAGTAAAAGAAAAGGCAACTTGTAGAATTACTATTTTAAGGTCGTCACATCCCAGTAGTTTCATTCTGTAACCAGCTACATTTTTGTAAAAAAACTAAAGTTACCACTATAATTATCGGTAATAATATCTTCCAAATATCATTAAATGAAATATAAGAATAACTGATTATCTGAAATTCCAATTATCTGGTGTATATATGACACAGAATAATCTTATTATCTACATCTACATCTACAGCAGGCCGCGGTGGCCGAGGAGACTGAGGCGCTCCAGTCACGGTCTGCACGGCCACTACGGTCGGGGGTTCGAATCCCCCCTCGGGCATGGATATTTGTGCTGTCTTTAGTATAAGGTAGTTGATAAGTAGTTTGTAAGTTTAGGTCTGATGACCCCGTAATTGGGTCCCATAAGCTTAACAAACATTTGAACATTTTCTACATCTACAACCATACTCCGCAAGCCACCTGACGGTGTGTGGCGGAGGGTACCTTGAGTACCACTATCGATTTCCCCTCCTATTCCAGTCACGTATTGTTCGCGGATAGAAAGATTGTCGGTATGCCTCTGTGTAGGCTCCAATCTCTCTGATTTTATCCTCACGGTCTCTTCGCGAGATATACGTAGGAGGGAGCAATATACTGCTAGACTCCTCGGTAAAGGTATGTTCTCGAAACTTCGACAAAAGCCCGTACCGAGCAACAGAGCGTCTTTCCTGCAGAGTCATCCACTGGAGTTTATCGATCATCTCCATAACGCTTTCACGATTACCAAATGATCCTGTAACGAAGCGCGCTGCTCTCCGTTGGATCTTCTCTACCTCCTCTATCAATCCCACCTGGTACGGATCCCACAGCGGTGAGCAGTATTCAAGCAGTGCGCGAACAAGTGTACTGTAACCTACTTCCTTTGTTTTCGGACTGCATTTCCTTAGTATTCTTCCAATGAATCTAAGTCTGGCATCTGCTTTACCGATGATTGACTTTATATGGTCGTTCCATTTTAAATCCCTCCTAATGACTACTCGCAGATACTTTATGGAATTAACTGCTTCCAGTTGCTGCCCTGCTATAGTGTAGCTAAATGATAAAGGATCTTTCTTTTTGTGTATTCGCAGCACATTACACTTGTCTACATTGAGATTTAATTGCCATTACCTGCACCATGCGTCAATTCTATGCAGATCCTCCTGCATCTCAATACAATTTTCCATTGTTACAACCTCTCTATATACTACAGCATCATCCGCAAAAAGCCTCAGTGAACTTCCGATGTTATCCGCAAGGTTATATATATATATATATATATATATATATATATATATATATATCGTGAACAGCAACGGACCCACGACACTCCCCTGTGGCACACCTGACACAACTCCTACTTCAGAAGACTTCTCTCCATTGAGAATGACCTGCTGCTTTCTGTTATCTAGGAATTCCTCAATCCAATCACACAATTGATCTGATAGACCATATGCTCTTACTTTGTTCATTAAACGTTTGTGGGGAACTGTATCAAACGCCTTGCGGAAGTCGAGAAACACAGCATCTACCTGAGAACCCGTGTCTATGGCCCTCTGAGTCTCGTGGACGAATAGCGCGAGCTGGGTTTCTCACTAACGCCTTTTTCGAAACCCATGCTGATTCCTACAGAGCAGATTCCTAGTCTCGAGAAATGTCATTATATTCGAACATAATACATGTTCCAAAATTCTACAACTGACCTACGTTAGAGATATAGGCCTTTCCTCTTTCGAGCGATTTTAATTGTTTTTCTATCCCTCTGTCAGTTATTTCGATATCTGCCATTTTGTAATCTGTGCGGCAATCTAGGGAAGGAACTACAGTGCAATCTTCTTCTGTGAAACAGCTTTGGAAAAATACATTTAGTAATTCTGCCGTTAGAGTGTCATCCGCTGTTTCAATGCCATTTACGTCACAGAGTGTCTGGACACTTTGTTTTGATCCACCTACCGCTTTGACATAAGAACAAAATTTCTTAGGATTTTCAGCCAAGTCAGTACAAAGAACTCTACTTTCGAATTCGTTGAACGCCTCTCGCATAGACCCATAGGCTGGGTCGAAAGCACTTGTACTTAGCGTAGCGCTACGCAAAGAAGACTTTTACCTGATAACAAACACTTCGATACTGCAACAAGTACCTGGCGCTGGCGCCATATGTCACCAGCAATCCATGTGGGGTGGTGGTTTCGAGAAGGAACCACTAGGCTGGAAAAGCAGGCGAACTAAAAATGTGATTTCAGGCTGAAACCACTGGGCCAAAAAGGGTTAAAATTGCTACACCACGAAGATGACGTGCTACAGACGCGAAATTTAACCGACAGGAAGAAAATGCTGTGATATGCAAATGATTAGCTTTTCAGAGCATTCACACAAGGTTGGAGCCGGTGGCGACACCTACAACGTGCAGACATGAGGAAAGTTTCCAACCGATTTCTCATACACAAACAGCAGTTGACCGGCGTTTCCTGGTGAAACGTTGTTGTGATGCTTCGTGCAAGGAGGAGAAATGCGTACCACCACGTTTCATACTTTGATAAAGGTCGGATTGTAACCTATCGCGATTGCGGTTTATCGTATCGCGATATTGCTGCTTGCGTTGGTCGCGATACAGTGACTGTTAGCAGAATATGTAATCGGTGGGTTTAGGAGGACAATACGGAACGCCGTGCTGGATGCCAACGGCCTCGTATCACTAGCCGTCGAGATGACAGGCATCTTATCCGCATGGCTGTAACGGATCGTGCAGCCACGTCTCGACCTCTCAGTTAACGTATGGGGACGTTTGCAAGACAACAAACATCTGCACGAACAGTTCGACGACGTTTGCAGCAGCATGGACTATCAGCTCGGAGACCATGGCTGCGGTTTCCTTTAACGTTGCATCACAGGCAGGAGCGCCTGCGATGGTGTACGCAACGACGAACCTGGGTGCACGAATGGCAAAACTTCATTTTTTCGGATGAATCCAGATTCTGGTTACAGCATCATGATGGTCACATCCGTGTTTGGCGACATCGCGGTGAACGCACATTGGAAGCGAGTATTAGTCATCGCCATACTGGCGTATAACCCGGGGTGATGGCATGGGGTGCCATTGGTTACACGTCTCGGTCACCTCTTTTTCGCATCGACGTCACTTTGAACAGTGGCTCTACCCTTCATTCTATCCCTGCGAAACCCTACATTTCAGCAGGATACTGCACGACCGCATGTTGCAAGTCCTGTACAGGCCTTTCTGGATACGGAAAATGTTCGGCTGCTGCCCTGGCCATCACATTCCCCAGATTTCTCACCAATTGAAAACGTCTGGTCAACGGTGGCCGAGAAACTGGCTCGTCACTATACGCTAGTCACTACTCTTGATGAATTGTGGTATAGTGTTGAAGCTGCATGGGCATCTATACCTGCACACGCCATCCAAGCTCTTTTTGGCTAAATGCCCAGGTGTATCGAGGTCGTTATTACAGCCAGAGGTGGTTGTTCTGGGTACTGATTTCTCAGGATCTATGCACCCAAATTGCGTGAAAATGTAATCACATGTCAGTTCTAGTAAAATATATTTGGCCAATGAATACCCGGTTATTATTTGCATTTCTTCTTGGTGTAGTAATTTTAATGGCCAGTTGGGGAGGGGAGAAGGCGAGCATTACCTGAGTTTCACTGGGGCAGATTGTGACGGCCTGGTGGCTCGGTATGACCTTTTAGGAAACTACACGCCTTGCCTGCTGTTCGAAGAGTAATGTGGTAAGTGTTTTCAAGGATCCAGAATTACTTGGACCAAATTTGTAGGTAAGGAACGGAACCCAACGCTAAATGTAGAAAATTGTAAGGTGATGCAGATCAGTGGGAGAAACAATCCTGTAATGTTCGAATACAACATTAGTAGTGTGCTGCTTGACAGAGTCGCGTCAGTTAAATACCTAGGCGTAACGCTGAACAGCGATATGATTATTAGGATAATTTTGGAACGATGTGATTCGTGTGTAAAGGAGACCGCTTATAAAACGCTTGTACGACCCCGTCTTGACTTTTGCACAAGTATTTGGGATCCCCACCTCATCGGTTTAAAGGAGGGCATAGAGGCACTTCAGATGCGGGCGGCGAGGTTGGTAACTGGTAGATTCGATCAATGCGCGAGTGTTACTGAAATGCTTCGGGAACTCATCTGCGAGTCGCTGGAGGGAAGACGAAATTCTTTTTGAGAAACATTGTTGAAGAAATTTAGAGGGCCGCGGACTGCAGAACGGTTTTACTGCCGCCAACCTACATTTCGCGTAAATGCCACAAACATAAGATCAGAGAGATTAGGGCCCATACGGATGCATATAAGTACACGTTTTTCCCTCGTTCGATGTGTGAGACGAACAGGAAAGCAAGTAACTAGTAGTGGTACTGAGTACCCTCCGCCACGCACCTTCGGGTGGATTGCGAAGTATGTATGTAGATGTAGAAAAAGTTAAACCACGTTCAAACGTCGAGGAGTTGGGCGACCACTGCTAACAGACGTTTGACCAGTAGGGTGGGCAGACTGATTAAACAGGACAGGTGACGAACTGTGGCGGAACTAAAATCGGGCTTTAATGTTGGACAAAATACGAGTGTTCAAATGTTTGTATAGTCTATGGGACTTAACTACGAGGTCATCAGTCCCTAAACTTACAAACTACTTATGAACTACTTACGAACTAGGACGGCACAAATATCCATGCCCGAGGGGGGATTCGAACCCCCGACCGTAGTGGCCGTGCAGACCGTGACTGGAGCGCCTTAGTCCCCTCGGCCACTGCGGCCGGCGAAGTACGAGTGTGTCTGAACACACAGTGTACCTAACACTGCTAACGACGATCCTCCGCAGTCGATGATCAGTCATGTGGCAATGTTTGAATGTTAACACTACCAAATCGGTAATTATTATTGAAGTGAGCACGTGAACACCGTCACTTAACGTTTGCGCTGTGGCAGAGCGTTGCATGATCTGATGACTCCCGATACCTTCATCATCATGCCCATAGAAGGGAGGGCATATGTCTGGACTGGACTTTATCAAAACAGTTTTTATTACAGATGTAATACATTCATATGTAGCAGCAAACTGGTGCTTGTTTATTTTAGTTCTGACATAATCACAAAAATATTTTTATTTGTAATCTGATAATGGTAAAGTAGTACCTCCGATATATGTTTTACAAAATACAAAAAACCCATCACGTGGCTTTCTATGTTTCCATGTGCTACATGCGGGTATTATATGACTACTAGCTTAAACCCGCGGCTCCGCTCGCGTGTTGGTTGATTATGATAGATAAGCTATCTTTCAGTAGTGTGCTATGAGATCAAATCACACGTAAAATGCAATCATGAAATTCAACAATAATGATTGTAATAATATCAGATATCGTTCACTTGATGTAATGCGCGAAACGTCAAATCGATTTTTTAAAGAGATGTATTAAAAGAAATTTTTTTACTGCTTTATTTATTTATTCTTATATTTCCTTATTCGTATGCTCATCCTTACAGAGAAAGAGCGGAAGACATTGTAGCACGCACAGACCAAAGATATGGTCTGTTGCATCACGTTTCGCTGTATGTAACCTCCTTGCTATAGATTCGCAAACATCATCGCTGGCTTTCAGTCCGAATTTTTTTTATAATTTGACGACTTTCAACCACCATATCTTCCACCCTCTTATAGCTATCGTCATGGAACTGCTATGGTGTACAACGGGAGACTTCGAACAACAATTACACACAGACCATTCGTTTGCGTTCTGTAGTTTTCGCTGCAGAGCGAAATATTAACACACACACACGTAGGATTTTATATACACCGATAACTTTCCATCCCAATATACTCCACCCTTTTATCATTATCAACCCTCAAGCAACAATGCAACCAATAAAACCATTTTAAAAGACTAAATATAATTTTAAAAGGGCAATTATTGTTCCGCATTTCGTGTTATATTCTTCAAATTACTAAATATCTATCAGATCGCTGTAAAACAGTGCCTAAAACCTTCGTCAGGTATAAATTAGTAACTGTACAAATATTTAAGTCTCTGCGTCTTGTCTTTCGGACGTGATAAGCGTACACCGAACAGACACTGTCATTAATATATATATATATATATATATATATATATATATATATATATATATATATATATATATAGCTATCCGATCGCCTTAAAACCGTGCCTAAAGCCTTCGCCGGGTAGACATAAGTAACTGTACAAATTTTTAGCTTTTAATGCCTCGTGGTTCAGGCGTGATAAACGTACACCGAACAGACATTCACATTTATAGATATACATTTATAATGAATTTCAAAATCTTTGTACAATTTTCGACCTGATTAAACATTCTCCATAATTAGTTGGTTTGTTGCCTATTGAAATCCATTGCTGTATAACTTCCGTTAGAGCTGTGTGCAGCTACGAAGGCGGGTGGTGGGGCGATGCGCAGTAGCAAGAGCCAGTAAACCACGTGACGTCCCAGCCAATAGCGTCATTTCGCCGTTTCGCGCCGTGCCGAGTGGGCTTTGAACGTATAGTCGTGATTTTTCTTCCAGTGCTCGTACACTGAAGGTTATTTACTTTGCGAAGTGTTCGTTGTGACTGACGGATGAAAAAAGCGGCAACTGTTACATAACAAAGCACGATCTGTTGTATTCCGAGTGTTTAACTGCTGAAGAAGGGAGGCAGGAGCAGACGACTGGCCGCCACGTGGTGCTCGCCACAACGTTGCCACAGCCAGGCGAGGGCGGCTGAGGCGCGCGGCGTGCGACATCCAGGGAGGCGAACGCGGCCGTCACAAGCAGTGGGCCGGCGTCTTTTAAATTGCCAGGGAAGTAGTGAGCACTAGGCCGAGGATTATTAGGTCGGAAAAAGAGCATTTTAGACGTCTAAAATAAACCATTCATTACCTCATCTAGGGCAAATAAAATCTACAGTAGGCCGGAAAAGAATTCATCAGACGAAATAAACATAAAGTAAAATACATAGTGTTGACTTATGAGCAAATTTTTACTCACATATAATAAGAAGAAAAACGCATATTAATGATCAAACCGACACCAAACCTTTACACTTTTCGAAAATAAAAATACAATGCAATTCAGAAGCCAGTGCTGAAATACATGTAACAGGTCTATACAATTTAACAAACACCGAATAAACCAGTGGTTTCAAACATTCATAACCTAATTGGTTTCACAGTGAATTACTGAAAACTTTTAAACGTTTACCAGAGAAAAGCCACGGTTCTCGTATAATTAATTTATACGCCGTGAATGAACGTTGTATATCAACGTATGCAACATGGGCGCACTTCACTTTCGGTATACATTTTGGACGAGAATGCAGCATTCAGTAGACCTGGATTTTTCGCCAAGGCGCTTCAGGCCGGTGTTGTTCTGGGGAACCTGCTGAAATTTTTCCCGTTCTTTTTCTACCACGTTACCTATGCTTCAGTAATTTTCTTTTATACTTCCACCAGAAAAGCTGTATTGTCATAGATAGGTTAACATCAGCCGAATACTTCAGAAATAATTGTCGCCATAAATCTGTAGTTGGCTGTAATAAAATCGAAGTCCCACTGAACTGAGGGATCATCGAGTAATTGTGTTACACCTGTCAAAGCCAGAATCACTTTGTTTTCATCTACACCGTTTTAATATAGCACCTTCAACCTAGTACTCACAAAATGTGCGACTATTTGCTCTTTAGTCTTTGAGCTTTGCTTTGAACAGATCAAATAAGCCCTGGATGGCGCATCTGGATCTAAATTGCCAACAATCAGTTTTGGAATGTTCGGTAGTTTGATCTACAGAAATCCATATGGAAGACTTCACAATACGGACTCTTTGCAGTGCGTCCGTGTAATTTAAACCGACAAAATTTTTATGCAACGTTAACTCTGCCTGCACAGACAAATGACAGTACTTTCTTTCAGATATCGACCTTAGTTTTTCTACCTTTCGAAGCAAGTCTTTTGAAAATAGAAGAAATAGATTCCTTTGGGATTTTTCAGCTGAAATATGCAAAAATATGAGTTACCTTCGAAATAGGCTATTTTAAGTAATATAAAATTAGCTCTTTCGGTTTTAAGTAGCCACGAAAGGCGCAAGTACAATTTTATTTGCAACTAGGAACTCTGGAGAATATAAGGTCTAGTGGTCACTAGAGATTACTGCAGGGAAGCGACGCAGTCGTAAGAAAGAAGTGGGCTATAATTGCGATTTTTGAAAGTAGCGTTTTGCGTGGAACAGTATTTGAAATGTATTCGAGGGCCCAATATCCGACTGCACACAAGTTGGTTCGCAAATGAAAGAAGTTGGAATGGGCAGCGAAGATGAGATTGTCAATTTATTGGCCTGAGAATTGATAAGTGCTGAATGCAGAATTACCTTGTTTGTGTAGCTGTGGCCTTACATACTGTTAGTAACTATTAATCTGTCTTTAAAATATTTGAGTAAGAAATTTTTATTTTATTTGTGTAGCGGCAAACAGTAATCGCCATTAACTATACCGCGCAGGCGCTTGCTTGCGAGTTTGTGTGTGTGTGTGTGTGTGTGTGTGTGTGTGTGTGTGTGTGTGTGTCACAGATGTCATGTTTCACAAAATCGTTCATATTTTATATTGTTATTACAAAACTCGACTATGCTTAGCAATTACTAAATATGAGTGGAAATGTCATTCTTGACTACTACAGCGTGAGTACACTTATATTTTCACTTAGACATATTTCAGTATTGTTTTTATACATTGATCAGTGGGAGTTTTGTTGCTTAATCCCTCATATTTTCTTGAGAGCGTGGCTTGGATAGCCCACTTATACATCGATAAAATGTCACTAGTAATTTTTATAATGTTGTCACTGAATTTTATTCTCATTGCTGTTATGTTCGCTTGAAAACAATATTTTCACTTTTGGAATCAAAATTATTTAATTATGCCCCTCTCTTGTAGCCGTCTGTGATCGTAGCGAAGTGGCACAGACAACTGAACTCAGTACAAATCAGTATACAGGATTCATTTATGTGGATACGACTTTATTTTTGCTGTCTATGCACGTTAATCTATGCAGCAACTACATGTACATAGCAGTATAAATGAATAATTGTAAAAATTTCCAGTTGCCCTCTATCGCAAGCAAAAAAGAGCATTTCTTACCATTAAAATTGTTTCGCCCAAAAGAAACAAATTGCACGAAAAATGCATTAATTTTGAAGGAGTATAGACTATATCTAAATCAAGATATCAGAAAGTGTAGCTGAAGTGTGTAGAAGGTTGTTGACTGGGTGCGCAGTGCGTACATTCGGATGGTGGAACTCGATCGAATAACACTACTGCCAGGAGCGCGCGGCCGCAGCGACCCACTCAGCTGACAGCGGTCAACTGACAGCCGGGGGAGGAGGCGGCGAGCTGGCGACGTCGCGGAGTGTTCTCCCTCTCTGTCTGCGCAGAACCTTTCGCTCAGCCGCCTTCCTACCTGAACACAGCTCTAGAACTTAAACCCGATTGGCCAACATTTGTATTAGAGGGTGGAGCTTTCAGTATTTAAAGGACAGCTGCACCTACTTGTACAGCAGTCAATATTAAACCTTTAGGCAGCTCCAGCTGAAAACAAACCTCTGGACAACATTATGGCTATATTTTATTCTTATTTTACTTTAGAAATAACTTATCCCTGTAATATTATATATATTACAGTTGTGGTCTGAAGATGGTCATGTAAGCTAACGAAACCGGTTACTAGGGAAATAAAGGAATTGCGATGTAGACTGCCTTGTTACAAAAATTCATAATTACTCGTAAGATCTCTGTTAATCTATAATGTTTTCAACAATAATTATTTCATTATAAGTCAACAATCTGTGTTTCAAAAACGCGTTTTCATCACATTTGGTAAATGTAAAACAGAGAAAAACGTAGCAGAGGGTTGCATTTGAACAAGGAAAACAAAGTTCATAGTCCATGACGCTAACCGTTACACTAACAAAGTGCACTAAATGCAGCGTGAGTAGCTAAGCCGACTATACAGAGAAAGACAACGCAAAACCTCCATCGTTATTTTGCTTCGAAAACATTTAATGTTGGCAACTGAGATAGAATATTTGTCTTCCTATTCTTAGACTTATTTAGCATCCCAAGTTCAGATTTAACCTGACAGGTTTTTTATAACCAATCAGCAAGAGAAAAATGCGTACTGATACAAGGAAAATGACCAGTATGCAAGATTAATTTATATATACATTAGAATCTAAATCCCAAATGTAACTAATTTGTTCCGCACTTAACGTATAATATTTTCAGTGGCCAATAACAACACTGTTAATTTTTAAATGAAATGTATTGGTAGATAAACAAAAACTGAATCTAAGATGCCATGATTTATTTACACCACGTTTATCGTGTATAATACTTCGTATCTTTATACCAGATGCAAACAAGCGACAGTTGGTTTAAATGTTGGTATATTTTATTAGTAAAAATTTGAATTCTTTTCGAACAATTAAGATACTGTAAACCCATGAACTTTCAAAAGGTTTTCACTATAAGACTTCACAATTTTTTTGCCATTCTTACATAAAAGCTGTAAATGTATTTTCCATCACAAAAAGTTATACGCAGAAAAAGTTAAGAAAAACCTAGTAACTTTCGCTAACACTGCTGTAGCACAAATATAGCTTCGTTTTCGTCATGTCATTATAACGTCATCAGAGCTGAGGCAATGACAGAGCGTTTTAGATCACGTGACCTAATCTTCAAATGTAATTATTCATGCTTTAATTTAAGAAAAAAAAAACAGACATTTCGTCAGAATAATGTCCGAAAATTCTATTAGAACGTTAATCATTCAAAATCACAACAATTCGAACCATTTTAACATAGGGAAATAGTCTGTTGCATGAAAGGTAAACTGGTTGGAAAGGAAGTGAGATAGAGTTGTAGCTTTTCCCAAATGTTATTAAATTTATACATTGTTCAAGCTTTAACGGAAAGAAAGAGGAAATTTTGAAAGGCAATTAGGGTTCAGGGAGAAGAAATAAAACAAGACTGAGTTGTGCCGATGACACTGTAATTCTGTCAGAGACGGAAAAGTTGTACGGAGCAGACGATGTTTTGAAAGGAGGATATAAGAAGAACATTAAAAAAAGGAAAACACAGGGAGTTTACTGTAGGTAATGCTGGCACAATTACATTACGACTTACTATACTGAAATAGTATACACGTTTTGCTAGTGCCGCTGTAAGATAACCTATGACGAACGAAGTATAGAGGATATAGAATGTGAATTACCAATGGAGAGATACGCATATCCGAGGAAAGTAAATTGTTGACATCGAATATAAATTTGAGTTTTACGAAGTATTTTCTGAAGGAATTTGTCTAGAGTGTAACCTTGTACATGGGTGGTACGTGGACGATAAGCAGTTGAGACTAAAAGACAATAAAAGGGTTTTGAAATGTGGTGATACAGAATAATGATGCAAACTATGTAGGTGGATCGTGTGTCTTACTGTGAGCTACTGAATTGATTTGGAAATAAAAGTAATTGATAGCATAACATGAGTAAAAGAAGGGCTCGGACGAGGGGGCACAGTTTGAGACATCAAAGAATCATCAGTTTAGTACTGGAAGAACATAATCAGGGAGTAAAGAAACCAGGTAAAACTTGACGTGAATTGCAGTAGTTATTCGGTGATTAAAAGGCTTGCAGAGGTCAGAATAGCATGAAGAGCCACATAGAAAAAATCTTTGGACTGTAGCCCACAACAAAGCAACCAAAAATGACGTACGCATTGCTAAAGGTAGAGGTCGCTCTTTCTACACATTCCGAAGGTAAATCATTATAAAGATCAATTATTCGCCTGTATTAAGGTAGTTTACTAACCAAATTCAACAAGAACATTATTGTTCTTAATAACGCTGCACCCGTAAAAGCTAACAAAGGTGAATAATGGTTGCGAAAACTTCTACGATGTATCGTACTCGATTAGGCTTCTACTGTTTGTTTAGCAATTGCGAAGTCACTAGCAGTATGGAATAATAGACAGCTTCCCTCTGCTACTGGAGTGAATTGAAGAAATGTAGACGGTTAAATAAAAAAGAAGCATCGTTATGAGATATGGAAAAGCAAGCAGTGTTTTGGTTACTCTATATGTTACACAAAATGATTGTCGTAGAAAATCCGGCTTATTATCTTTTATAACCCATGTACTATCATAAAGACAGGAAAGAATCTTTATTATCTAGGTTCAGTGTAAAGAATTTCGTGGACTGTCTTGTATATACTTTTGCCCACAGTTGATGTACCGTTAAACCACGATGAAAGAACGCTATGTGTACATTAATACACCGCTACTGGACAGTATGACTCTTCCACATCTACGTCTATTAATGTTCAATTCACACTAAATATCTTGGTCAAGGGTACAAGTCTCTAGTAACAAACTATATTTTTACCGTTCCACATTCGAATAAAATGTGAGAAAAAGATAAAACCGAAAATTTCCGAGATAGCTGTGATATCCCTGATTTTATAACCACAGTCATTGGTCGCCATCACATAAAACGAACTCTTCGTTCTTCAGGCGGTAATGCAGGTAGTCTGTTTAGTGCATCCGCACTTTCTGTAACCTGCAAACTAGTTGCAGTAATTAGTTAGCTTTCCCTACAAAATTTTCTACAAGACAGTTCCCGTGTAAGTTGTTCCTAACTGCAATTCTTAAAAATTTAAGGAAATAGGCAATTCCTAAATTTCTATTATTTAATATGTAACATTAATTCAATGGAATTGTCTTAGTACACGTGTGGGGGCTGTAACTTTTATTGTGGATGTAGATTGCCATCTAATGAACTTAGAAGAGTCCAGGTCGGGGGTGTGAACATCAAATACCTCGGATATGCCGATGATATAGTGCTACTATCCGAGTCACAAGAAGAACTGGGAGGAATGGCGGACATTCTGGAAACACAGAAAGGAAAATTGGACTTCAGATCAATAGTGACAAGACGGAATACATGCTTCTTCACCGTAGATATAATGGAACTCAGGAACCTCTCGAATGGCGGACATTCTGGAAACAACAGAGAGGAAAATTGGACTTCAAATCAATCGTGACAAGACGGAATACATGGTTCAACACCGTAGATATAATGGAATTCAAGAACCTCTACCACCCTTACGGACAACTAAAGGTTCTTATCGACGATTCTGGTAGTTCAAATATCAGAGTGCAGTTTTCAGAGATGAACCATCCAGTAAAATGGAAATAGAGGCCAGACTACAGGCAGGTAATCGCTGTTACGACGGCTTGAATGCTTTCCTAAAAACCAGCAGTTTGTCAAGACGTTACAAAACTCTCCTACAGCCAGTAGTACTATATGGATGTGCCACCTGGAGTACAACCAAACAAGATCTGTACAGACTAATGATATTTGAAAGGAAAGTCCTTCGGAAGATTCTTGGACCAGTTTACGATAATGAGAGTGAAAAGTGGAGGATGCGTCAAAACACAGAGTTATATGATATTTAGAAAGAGCCGAACATAGTGGCTATAATATAGGCACGACGACTCCAATGGGCAGGGCATTTTGCTCCAATGCGGGACAACCGATGGCCGAAAACTGTACTCAACACCAAGCCAACCGGCAGAAGGCCCGTGGGAAGACCTAGAACTCGATGGAGTGACTGCGTTGCCAAAGACGTTCAGAGAGCAGGACTGCTGGAAGAATGGCAGAAAAGAGCCGAAGACAGGCTGAAGTGGATGCAATCTCTCAAAGCCTGTAACAAGATGCTGCGACTCTTCTCATGCATAGCTTGGACAATTTTACACGGATACACAATTAGAACCCTCAGACTCCAATATCAAAGTACCAGCTGTAGAGAAAAAAGAAAGTAGTTGTTAACATCCATAGAAATGAAGTACTGAAAGCAAATACGTCAGAAACGTCTACGAGAACCTCACTGAACTGTCACTGATAAATCTACATCTACATAGATACTCTGCAAATCACATTAAACTGCCTGGCAGAGGGTTTATTAACCACTTTCATAACTTTTCTCTACCGTTCCATTCTCTAATAGCGTGCGGAAAGAAAGAACACCTAAATCGTTCCGTTTTCGATCTGATTTCTCTTATTTTATTGGGATGGTCATGTCTCCATAAGTAGGTGGGTGCTAGCAAAATATTTTCACATTCGGAATTGAATTGATTGAAACTTCGCAAACAGATCACGCAGCAATGAATAACGTCTTTCTTTTAATGATTTCCACCCCAATTCGTGCAACATTTCCGTGACGCTTTCCCCTCCGTAACGTAATAAAACGAGCTGCCCTTCTCTGACCTTCTCAATGTCTTCCGTCAGTCCCACCTGGTGAGGGACCCACAAGGGGCAACAGTACTCCAGGAGAGGACCCACAAGTGTGATGTAGGCAGTCTCTTGGTGGAGCGGGTGCATCTTCGAAGCGTTCTGCCGATGAAACGTAACCTTTGGTTCGCCTTCCCCACAATATTTTCTATGTGTTCTCTCCAGTCAAAGTTGTTCGTAGTTGTAACTCCTAGATATTTGGTAGAATCTACGACCTTAAGGTTTGACTGATTTATCGCGTAATTGAAGTTCAGTGGATTTCTTTTAGTGGTCATGTGTATTACTTCACACTTCTCTTTATTTAGTGTCAATTGCCAATTTTCGTACCATGCAGAAATTTTGTCTAAATCGCTTTGCAGTTGCTTTTGATCCTCTGTTGCCATAAAATCCATAAAAGCCATATGAAATCATTTAACTGCAAAGGGCAAAGGAATTGTGTCAGAAGCCTTATAAAAGTAAAAGAATTGGATATCAACATGAAACAAAACGTCGAAAACAGTACTTAGTGTAATACAGTGCCCTTTAAGAATCATATTAACAATTTCTTTGAATTCCTTGCTGTTTATGTCTTAGTATACTTATTCATTGGGTTATTTGATAGTGCATGAAGACAATAAACGCTTCAGAAATCTGCTGCCATCGATGTTAACAGTAGTTATTTGTAGTTTTACAAGTTGCTTTAAATATCGTTTTTCGGTATTGATGTGACCTGTGTAGCTGTCAAGCATTGAGGGACGGATCTTCATCGAGAAATTTACTAATGGGGCAAATTGCGCGCGTGCTGTGATCTGGGCGCATGTGTTACGCTGTGAACAGCACTGTTGATTGAATGGAATTTGATGGAGAGGCACTTGAAATTATTATGGGGAGATAATAATTGGGTGGGCAGGAGGCCTCGCCGAGCTGCAGCCAGCGGTAACAACTGATTCCTTCCTGGCAGCTCGTTCCTCGGCTGTCCAAATAAGTAGGCAGCGCTCTGTGGAAGGATAAAGGCCGCAGCGCTTGTCGCAATACATCTTCGTCACGAGACAGTTGCCACCGTCCCGCAACAAGTCTAGTGTGGGCGCCACGAGTCCCAAGCAAAAGAGTTCATTTCTCCTCTCCGTGCCTCATACGCCTCCTTAATGTTCAGAGTATTACTAAGGCATTACTCTCGAGGTTTAATAGCACGAATTTTCTTGAGAAGAACCTTGATCGTGTTATAGTCTGATACTCATCGAATCCGTAAACTTACTCCGACGTTTCTGTAACAGTACATTTCACACAACACTTTAATCAGGTACCTATCCCTATAGTAACTTTACCATTCCAGGTGGCGTCGACATTAAGATCATTAGAATCGGTGTCCAGTTTACATGAAGAGGTCTTAATATACGAGGCGTGTTTATTTTTTTTTTTTAAGTAAGTACCATTTTGAAATTAAAAAAAAAGACGTGCTAAGATATAACAATAATTTTATTTTTACATTAAAGCCTGTACCTTAATCTACTTTTCTATATAATTTCCGTCAATATTGAGGCACTTGTATAAAGTTGTACCAGTTTTTGAATACCCTCCTCATAGAAGTCTGCCGCCTGACTTGTTAACCACTGCATCACAACTGTTTTGACTTCTTCATCGTCTTGCTCGTTCACAATGCCATACAAGGCACTACGAGAAACATTAGGAATGTCATCCCGCAAGGGTCGGCCGCGGTGGCTGAGGGGACTGCGGCGCGCCAGTCACGGTCTGCACGCCCACTACGGTCGGGGTTTCGAATCCCCCCTCGGGCATGGATATTTGTGCCGTCCTTAGTCTTAGCTAGTTCATAAGTAGTTTGTAAGTTTAGGGACTGATGACCCCGTAGTTAAGTCCCATAAGCTATACAAACATTTGAAATATTTCCCGCAAGGAGGAAATCGTAAAGCGTCTGTTTTCTCTCACCTTATTGTCCATTTCCTGCACCAAACTTTCATTAACGACCGGAGCACGCCCACTTCGTTGTTCATCATGCACATTTGTGCGGCCGTCTTTAAATGCTCTTACCCACTTTCTTTCCATTCCATCACTCTTAATGTTTTCTCTGTAAACTGCACAGATCTCACGATGAATATCGATCGCTTTTAGGCCTTTAGCACTAAGACATAACAGCCCGTACTTCACAGTAGGCGGGACTTACGATTAGCCGGCCGCGGTGGCCGAGGGGACTAAGGCGCTCCAGTCACG
This sequence comes from Locusta migratoria, assembly GCA_026315105.1. Classification (NCBI taxonomy): domain Eukaryota; kingdom Metazoa; phylum Arthropoda; class Insecta; order Orthoptera; family Acrididae; genus Locusta; species Locusta migratoria. The sequence continues at coordinate 71,666,321 of CM048755.1, read as the reverse complement.
GTCTGCACGGCCACTAAGGTCGGGAGTTCGAATCCCCCCTCGGGCATGGATATTTGTGCCGTCCTAGTTCGTAAGTAGTTCAGAAGTAGTTTGTAAGTTTAGGGACTGATGATTCCGTAGTTAAGTCCCATAGACTATACAAACAAACTTACGATTATCGGAGGCATCTTAAACACTCAGTGCACAACGTAAACACGGAAGAATCAGACTGTAATGGCGTCAGTGCGGACACAAAATGTGTAGGTACCAAGTGCGCATAAAGTTATTGAGATATCTTTGCAGGTCTTTTTTTTTTTTTAATTTCAAAGCGGTACTTACTTTAAAAAAAAGTCTCGTATTTAATAGATAATTGTCTTAATAGTTACGTTCCAGGTGCCCAGTGATAAAATGAACGGCATATCTTAGTCTGATCATCTGATATTACCCACATTTAGTTGTCATTCTTATAGAAGCAGCACGTCAAGTAAATTTAAATGATTATGCTGTTTAATATCAAGTTGTATGTCTTAGGAGAAGGTGGATGTTTGTTAGAAACAAAATAGTAGTCATGAAGGCACCGAAACCTGACTAACGAGACAAACGTTTAAGAAGCTTGGCAACACCCTGTGACCTTGTGCATATCCACAGGTTATATAAAATATTAAAACGGCGTACTTACTAGCACGCTGGTGCACCTTCAACGTGTAATACACCAGTGACTCCGTGTGGCATGGAATCCTCAAAACCTTTGTGCCCCATTAGACTGACATCAACCCAATTTAGCATACAAAGTATCGACGAGAGTACACTATTATGTTCAAACCACTGTAGATGTCGAGTAATTAAGGCATAGCCCTGCCCTGTAATGGCGTTTCCGATTACTGCTCAGTTTCCGACAGTAATTATTCTCCATGTCATAATAATACCCCACTGGTCCACATTCCTGTTGCAGTGCATGTTTATTCAGGACAATGAAGGTACATACATGACGTTTTGGTCAAAGAGAGAAGCAGCCTATTTACAATTATATTATTTAAACCAAGGGAATATATACAGTCCGAATATGACTGTGAACTAGAGTATCCACGTTGGTACTGTAGAGTATTTGGCTATTTTCTGGAAATTGTCGTAAATCTTTAACGATGTCATCTTATGGTCATAAAGAGATTTTCCCCTCACGAGCTACAGTATTTAAAAAAATGAAGAAATAAACAGAAATTAAACTGAAATAATGAGAAAGTCCCTTGAAACGTCAGGAAATCCGCCATTGTCTCTCTAACTACAAGAATAGTGTACGTACAATAACTAGCAGAAGATTCGATTTATGTAAATTTCTCGTATTTAACTACATACAGAAGGAATTTTATTTTCTGTTATTAGTGCATAGTTCATACATTGACCAATTAGTGAAAATTATTACACATAGGTCAAGAGCTTATGTCAACACACGAAGAAATTTCTAACAGAAATGTCCCAACATACCTTTATCAGAGAAGATGACATTCGATCCAGGAAATGCTTCGTGAATCTGGCCGTTTCTTCCCCACATATCTGACGAACGATTTTCAGCGAGCACTGCAGGTAGTCTTGGAAAGAGCTGAAACACACAAAGGGTTATGTGAAATAGGAAATCTGCAATATGACGCTAATTTAGATAGTTGAGTTCTCTTGTTGAGACGAAAATACAACACACGTGATGTCTGGCTTCTGTCTACAATTCAGTGAGTTACTTTAATCAGTAAAAAAACGGATTGTACTAATTTCTTCGTGCAGGAACGAGCAACTTAACCACAATTCTCGTTAGATAATGTGCTTCCCTTGTGCGCCTCGGTTGCACAGTGGTAGAGTGCCAGACTACAAATCCGAAGGTCGCGTGTTCGATCCCCGTCAGGTCCTAGGATTTTTATCTGTCACTTTCCACTTCTTTCACCTCTGGCAGTATTGGTCATGTGATACCGAGTAGCACCGTGGTTCGGAACCCACGTTAAACTGTAGGTCCCCCTATAACTGGCTGGGTAAGTCAGTTCGAAGGTCGGAGGAAGGCAACGGCATACCACCTCCAAACAGGACCATGCCTAGTAAAGCACTGTGGTGTTCAAACCAATCTTCGGATTGATGACTGCTTTATCTTCTTTTTAATGTGCTTCCCATCTGAGCGTAACTGTAAGAATACCTTTCTATTCCAACGTGCTGCTGCTCTATCTGGCATCGACAAAAGCATGAAAGACGTAAACGGTGGAAAAGCTAGAAAAATTATAAGGTACATTTACTGCAAATAACGTTAAGATGCGTATTTTGTAATACACTCTAAGGAAAGACGGACACACCATAAAAAAGGTGTACGAATTCTTTGATACCGGTAGATGTGCTATACATGTACAAAGACATTACTACAGTTTCAGAACAATCCGAAGATATATTCAAGAGAAAGAGTTTCACAAGTTGATCAAGTCAAACTTCACACGACGGCCCACCTCTGGCGTTTATGGAAGCATTTATTGGACTTCGGATTGATTTTTAAGGAGTTGTTTGCTGTCCTCTTGCAAGGTATCGTTAAATAGTGTTCCTGCAGACTGACAAGGAAGAGATTGAGTCAATAATCGATAACCACAAAATACTAAACACATTTATGGACATAAAGGGGTAACTAGCAGAATACTAAGGTTCTGTTCTGTATCATTTAGCCCAGTACTTAGGCACATTTGTAATTTTTCGTTTCCGAATGGTCAGTTTACTGACAGATTAAAGTACTCAGTAATGAAAGGACTTCATAAAAGAGGGGAAAAGGTTACTGTAGAAACTTTAGACCTATTTCAATGCCATTGGTATTTGCCAAGTGTTTGGAAAGGCTGTATGTCCAAGGTTAACGGAGAATTTCAGTTCACATAATTTGCTATCAGATGTACAGTCTGTTTTTAGAACTGAGAAGTGATTTAACTACTGTAAATGCTGAATTCTTTGATGTCTGATAGGCATTGGATGGATTAAATCAAAGGCTGTGAATGCAAGGTGCCTTTTTTCATTTAATTAAGTTACTTGATTGCTTTAGATGTTGAGACATTATAGAATAAGGAGAGTAGATGACAATTGGTTCACCTCTTACTTTAATATTTGAAAAAGGTATTTTCTTTCTGAATAAAACATGGGAAAAATTCTCAAGGAAGTTAATATTTCGTTTTCTCCTTCTAAATGTATGAGTTCTGAATGTGATGTACTTTATCCTGGGGAAGTGAAAACAGAGCAGTCCGTAGTTGGTTTCATCAGAGAAAGTCCAACACCTTCACAGCTTCAATAAGCATCTTGTACGTCCCAGTGAGTTGGCATATCCTAGAAACGAGTGCCGATCAAATAATTCAAGATTTATAGAAAGTGAAAAAGTATATTCTAGCTGGGTATGCCGAATTTATCAGCAAATGCAAGAGTGGCTAACGGGAGACAATCAATGAAGATGATGATCAAGAACATTAACTTGTTTTTATGTTTTCCATATTGTTACAAAAAACTCAGCAGTTGCGATAAATGACAATGTGATGGTGCTAGTGGTATTTAATGTTGCCGTGTACAATATTAAGTGATTTTTTTTATGAAATCGGCAAGTATTTGCAGGTATTTCTTTCTTTTGTTACGGCAAAGCGTCATTCGTTCCAAAAACATCATGAGTACCGATTTTTAAATTAATATTATGGTTAAACTATAAACTACAAAACAAACGTACAGTGCTTGACGACGCACTAATCACTGACATTACAATAACGATACGTGAAGTGATGATTTATGATATAGAAGATTTTTCCCTGTCTTTTAACATTTTCCTTTCGTGACTCATGACCTTTCTGATACGACCGATTCAATTGTACGTTCATTTGACGTTGTGTAATACGGTTTCTTCACTCAAAAATACAAAATTTACCCCTAAATAATCCACATACCAGAAACTGTAGTACGTAACTTTGAAATTACGTGTAAATTTATTTTGAATGAAATGCGATATTTATTGACGTAAAGCATGATGCATGTAGCGTAGGTTCATTGTGCAGTAAAAGAAATGGTTCGCTTTCGTCTTCGAATTACCGTTTCTACAAAGGAAAAAAGAAATTTTATGTAAGCTATGTTACTATGTTTTATCTCTGAATATTTTCTATATATCTACCGATATAGATACAATTCAGGATGTAGATTATACCTGCTGTGCCTAAAAACTTCGGTGAATGGTGTCATATCTGAACGGCAACTTGACGCATGTGTGCGAGCATGCGAATGCTTGAGGAGAATCGAAACACAGCATGCACTGACAGTATAAACAGACTGCGATCAGTTGAACGCAGCCAGCGTGAAAGCGCAGTGGAGCAACGTGTAAACATCAGGTTCTGCTATAAGTTGGGGAAGACTGCAACGGAGAAAATGTTCAACTGTTTGTTAAGCTTATGGGACTTAACTACGGGGTCATCAGTCCCTAAACTTACAAACTACTTATCAACTACCTAATACTAAGGACGGCACAAATATCCATGCCCGAGGGGGGATTCGAACCCCCGACCGTAGTGGCCGTGCAGACCGTGACTGGAGCGCCTCAGTCTCCTCGGCCACCGCGGCCGGCTGCAACGGAGACACATAGAAAGTTGGTGTAGGTGTACGGGAGCGAAACCGTTAGCATATAATGTGTTTAGGAATGATTTAAACGCCTCTGTGAAAAGAAGGAAACAACTGAGGTTGAGCCACGTTCAGGTCGGCCATCCACAAGCAGAAACCCAGAAATTATCGGAAAGTGCAACAAAAGCTGGCACAAGATCGGCGACGGACTATCTGATTCGTTGCTGAATAATTCTTAATTACCAAGGACACTGTGCAAACCATCGTCCGCGATGATTTGGGTAAGCAGAACATTTGCTTCAGATTTGTGCTACACAAGCTCACAGACGAGCATAAAGTAAAACGGATGAATATTTTTTGTTATTTCTTTTCCATGTGTTACCAGGATTCATTGGTTCTTAACATCATCGTCACGGGAGATAAGGCCTGTTGCTGTCAGTTCTATCCGGAATCAGAACATCAATCAAATATTCACAGAATATATGGCATCAACTGCGATTGGGCAAAGCTGACAATGTGTACCCAGCCGGGATTCGAACCCGGGTCTCCTGCTTTCTAGGCAGTTGCGCTGACCGCTATCTGACGGGAAGCGTGCTTAGGTAGTCCTTGCAGGTGCGGTGATCACTGTGTCCCCAGTGGTGTAGGGGTCAGCGTAACTGCCTAGAAATCAGGAGACCCGGGTTCGAATCCCGGCTGGGTACACATTTTCAGCTTTGCCCAATCGCAGTTGATGTCATATATTCTGTGAATATTAAATAATAACAACTGTAGGATCAGAGCCGCGGTGGAGTGGCCGAGCGGTCTAAAGCACCTCGCTGCGGAGCGCGCGGTTGCTCGCCGTGGAGGTTCGAGTCCTCCCTGGGGCATGGGTGTGTGTGTTTGTCCGTAGGTTAGTTTACCTACGTTTAAGAAGTTTGTAAGCTACGGACTGATGACCACGCAGTTTGGTCCGATAGATTTACAGACATTTGAACATTTCATTTGCAGGATCAGAAGTGACATCAATCAAATGTTTGTAAATGTATCGGGCTCAACTAATTGGTAATTAGACCGTAGGTTACAAACTACTTAAACTAAGGTAAACTAACCTAAGGAAAACACACACACCCATGTCCGAAGGGGGACTCGAACCCCCGACGCAGCACGGCGCCCCAGTGCGCACGGCTAATCCGCCGCGGCGAGCATCAATCGATGTCATGGTGTTCACCGTCATCCAGCGACCACAAAAGGCCGTCTGCAAAAATCCAACGTGAAAGCACTGATTATCGCCTCCTTCGACAACAACGGCATCATCAACAAGGAAGTTGTTCCCGCAGGTCAAACCATTAATGCTGTATTTTACCAGTCCGTTTTGAAGCCATTGCTACAGCGTATCCGCCTGGTTCGGCCACAATTGTACAGGGCTGGAAATGGATGCAGACATCCCCCTGTTTCCTCGCTTGAAGGTGGCCATGAAAGGTGAACGTTTTGCGGACGTTAATGCCATCTAACATCTTGTGACAGTCGTTCTGCGGTCGATTCTACATGAGGCCCTTGCTGACAGTTTCCAGTAGCTGTACGAACGTTGTTTAAGTGTGTTGTATCTTTTGTATTGTTTGTTGTCGATAGTACTCAACGAACATTTTAAAACACACCACGTAGAATACATTCGCGAGTCTTCTTCCATCTAGTCTGCTGGCCATCCAAAATACAACAACACGCAGGACCGGAGATATCACAGCCAAATTTAGTTGGGAGATAGAACGGTGTACAGAGATCACACGATCGAATACACAGCCCCATGTGAAGTGGGAAAGAGAAAGAAATTATTACGAGTGTTGCCAGCATTGCTAGATATAACTAATGCTACACGCCTCGACAGAGAATGGAATCGGCTGTGGATGTGTTTTTAAGGTATAGCACTTCCCGCTGCTTTCAAAAATGTAACTGGGTTAGCGGAAGGTGGTACATCACGGGCCAGCGGTTCTACAATCAACGATTAGACGTTTTCGATAGGCGAGAGATCGTGAGAACTGGGAGGTGAAGACACCATTGCAATCCGATGGGTTACGAAGAAATGTTAAAACCCGCGTGCTACGTGTGGTCACGCATTATCGTGTTACTGTGGTAGTTGGCAAGCTACGAAGGTGTAAGACGGCAACAAGTTCTAACTCCAGAGAGATGTACAGCTGATTAATTAGTGTACACAGATGACTGCCTACAGCCGTGAGACCTCAAGTAAATCATCATTGATCCTTCAGACGCAATTCTTAACTAGTTTAGCTTCTAGCAAGCAACATCAGCGGAGTGAAAGCTACAATGATTCTTGCTAGTAGCTAAAATAGTTGAGAAATAAAATTAAAAACATGTAGCTAATGAAACTTCCTGGCAGATTAAAATTGTGTGCCGGAATCGGGACTCGAACCTGGGACCTTTGCCTTTCGCGGGCAAGCGCACTACCGACTGTGCTATCCCGACACGACTCACGATGCCGCCTCACAACTTTACTTCCGCCAGTACCTCGCCTCCTACTTTCCAAACTTCACAGAAGCTTTCCTGCGAACCATGCAAGACTAGCACTCCTGGAAGAAAGGATATGGTGGAGACATGGCTTAGCCACAGCCTAAGGAATGTTTCCAGAATGAAACTTTCACTCTGCAGCGGAGTGTGCGCTGATATGAAACTTCCTGGCAGATTAAAATTGTGTGCCGGAACCGGGACTCGAACCTGGGACCTTTGCCTTTTGCGGGCAAGCGCATACTCCGCTGCAGAGTGAAAGTTTCATTCTGGAAACATCCCTTAGGCTGTGGCTAAGCCATGTCTCCACCATATCCTTTCTTCCAGGAGTGCTAGTCTTGCATGGTTCGCAGGATAGCTTCTGTGAAGTTTGGAAAATAGGAGGCGAGGTACTGGCGGAAGTAAAGTTGTGAGGCGGCATCGTGAGTCGTGTCGGGATAGCACAGTCGGTAGTGCGCTTGCCCACGAAAGGCAAAGGTCCCAGGTTCGAGTCCCGGTTCCGGCACACAATTTTAATCTGCCAGGAAGTTTCATATCAGCGCACACTCCGCTGCAGAGTGAAAATTTCATTCTGGATGTAGCTAATGGTTAAAGATGATTTATTTATTTGGTTATTTAACCTGACCAGATTAGGGCCATAGGGCCCTCTCTTACATCTGATCAGGAACAACATAAACAAAGGATTTCATCACAAAAACACTGCATTAATAATATTAAATAATAACAATATATGATAATACTAATAATAATAATGATAATAATAACACGAAAATCAAAGTAATACTAATAATAACAAGAGATATTCACATTTGAATTAAGTTTAAAATAAACAGAAGAGAGAAAATGGTTAGTGAAAGAGGAGAAGATTGAAAAATGACAGTGCTAATAGATGTGAGGAAGTGGAGACATATATGAATGGAGATCTCTGCTGGCGAAAGGAAAGGGAAACATTTATGGGGGGAGGGGGGGGAGGAGGAATTGACAACAGTGGGCTACAGACTGGTAAGTGGAGAAAAAGATGGCTATTGTGACAGAAGGTGAACCCTTAGTTGTCTTTTAAAGTTTTGAATTGATTTTATTTCTCTTAACTTTTGAGAAAGATTGTCCCACAGACGTGTTCCCGATACAGAAAATGATTTGGAGAAGATTGCAGTGTTATGTGAAGGTAGAGAGAGAGTTTTATTTTGGTAAGAGCGTGTGTTTCTGCTGTGCTGTTCAGATAGTAATATAATCGTTGAGGATAAATATGAAGGTTTGCAATGATTGAGAAAGTGATGTAGTAAACATAGTGTACGATAGCTTCGACGCTTATCTGCACGTAGCCAAGATAACTGCTGGTATGCGGGACTGACATGGTCGTAGAAAGGTAAGTTACAAATGTATCGGATACAAGAATTCATCGCCAGCTCCAGCCTACGTGAGTTTTCGTGTGATATTCCTTGCAGAATAGCATCACCATAATCTAGATTGGGAAGTATTAATGTCTCAACGAGCTTCTTTTTCAGCTGTAGAGGAAATGCTTTTTTATATTTCTGCAGAGAATGAAGTGATGCATATACCTTCTTACAGACTCTCGTTGTGTGCTCTGTCCAGTCTAAGTGCTGATCAAATATTACTCCTAAGTTCTTTGCTGAATGAGAGAAGCGTATTTGTGTATCGTTCAGTATTAAAGGTGGAAGAGTTTCTCTGAACTGTGGAGTGATGAGTCTTTTATGGGCCACTAACTTACTTCAAAAATACGTACCAGATGGTCGCGGGAGTATCGCTCGTCTCACTGTGGTGTCTCCAGACTCTAAACAGATCATAGCGATGACGCATACACAATTGGGATTGGAACGCCGTTGTTTTTACGGAAGAATGCCAATCCTGCCTTCAACACCTCCATGATCGGATTAGAGTATCGGGACACCGTAGTGAAAGACATCGCCATACAGGTCCTGCAGCAGAAATTATGGTTTTGTCGGTACTGAACTCAATTCCCGCGTGCCACAGTGCGTATTGCTGGTGCATTAACCAGCTACTGTTCCAACTCTCGTGTTTTGGAGCCTACTTTCCTCCCACATCTTTGGAGCTTGCCAGAAGTCATTTTGCAGCATTATCATGCGATGACTACCCGTGGCACACAATGTTAAAGATTTCGTCGCAGTTGTCCCGAATTGTCAGCTGTCGGAAGCGTCCGATCAGTGATTGCCGACTCACTAGATACACAAATCTCTGCGTCCCGATTCCTGGCAAGACGTGGCAGCAGTGTTCACTGCTGTATCCCAGTTACATATCCCCAGTCTCTTTGATTCGATACCGAGGAGTCTATAAGCGGTTATAACCATCAACACAGGACTGATATCGGGGCTGAATTTTTGATCATATGATCTTTGTATAATGTGTTATTTCTCAAATAATTTTGGCTGTGATATCTTCGGTCCTCTTTGGTGCTACATTTTGAAAGGTCAGCAGTGTACTTGAGTAGATACGGAGCACCTGGGTGTCACATCCTAATATTCCTTTCCTTTGGCATACAAGTAATTCGAAAAAAAGTTTCATGAACTACAGAACCAAGTCATCTTTACCTATATATCTGTTTATCTGTTCCAAATGTGTCCGGAAGTTATGTTTAAAAATCTTTTCTCAGTGTAAATTGTTAGTGGTATGGTGACAGTAAGTTAGTAGTACCTATGGCAAGTTTTATTTATGATGGTATATTTAGACATAAGTTGCGCTGTTATGGTCCCTAGAGCTCAATTATACAGGAGAGAAGTTCTTCATCCGAACCTATACGTCTGAATTGTGTCGTTTTCATCAGACGGGCGTAAAAAGAATGTACTGTCCATTATGAAGAGTAGTGAGGAATCCAACTTTAATATAAAGTGACAGAAAAACGGGGGGTTAGTGAGTTTGATTGCATCATTATAAACAGACATTCACAAGGCCAACTATCAGCCAAAGAAGAAAAAAGCAGTAAGGTATTATCAAAGTGCGAAATCGTAAGAAGTATATCCGCAGAGGCAACGAATCTAATTCGAGTATGATTGGAATTCAAGTTGATTCGAAGAGTATTAATAGGAGGTTCCTAGCGTGCTACGCATCCACATGATAACATCCTTTACAACAAACAAAATATTCAAAACACAGAGAGACGAGAGTTTATACAGAGGGGAGACGCTGCACTCCGAACAAACGGAACTTAACGCTAGTCCCTTCGTCAATGCCACGAAGGCCCATAATTCTTACTTCTTAGTGCGGCAGCTACAATAACGATATGAATTATGCATAATTCCACAACGACTAGCTATAAACTGTTTGTGTTTTATTATTCAACCGGTACGCATTAAATCTTTATGGAGTATAAGGCTTCGTAAGCGCATAAATGAGCCATAGACACTACATAGCTGGCTTCACAATCACATGGCAATATTTATTTCTTTTTTATTACGCCTGTAAATTGAAGTTGTGTTCTCACGTAGTCCTTTAAGAAATATAAAATTTGAGAAAGGGTTTTTAATTAACCAAATAATTTCTTTTTCCGAAGAAACCGGATGGACTCATTCATTATTCTGTAACAATTTTGTTGTGAAAGTATTATAATCTTGTTTTATAAATTTGATAGTTACCAGAGGAAAACACATAGGGAGTCGGAAAAATACATTTCAAAATCAAGAAGACTGATGAAGGAAGTACAATGGGTGGACAAAATAATATGAACACCTTACTTAGACACAATATTTATATGTTAGTAAGGAGTTGACCCACCGTTCTCTCTGAGAACAACTGTCACTCTGATTCGTGGAGTGCCTTAATAGTTTTCAATAGAATGTTATCAATTATTGTGCCAAAACATCTGCAACTTATTTCATCGATTCTATAGCTGTTAATTTAGTCTTTAGTCTCTGCTTTAAATCTTCCCATAATGTATCAGTTATCTTGAGACATGGCGATTTTTCTGTCCAGGGGAGATGTTTGATATTTTCTGATGATGTACAAAGAACACCAAAATATTTTTGCCCGTGTGTGGTGCGTTATCATTTTGGAATATGGGAATTTTTGTTAGAAATATCTTAGTCATAGTAAGCAGATTGTTGTCGAGGATGGTGAGTTATTCATTCGCAGATATCCGAATAGTGGGAGTAGTATGGAAACAATTGAATACCACGGTATATGTGCCTAAATCATTACGGAATGTCCCCCCTTGCATGATCGTAGGAAGCAGAGGCGTGCCAAATCTTGAACTTCTTTTGAGGTTTTCGATATATACACGCGATAGTTTGTAGCAAGCAATGTAAATGTTGATTCATCCGATCGTCCCACGTACTTCCAGTCGTCAAATGTATAAGTTCTCTGGTCGTGGCTCCGCTTCCTTGGCAGCTTAGCCTTAGTTTCCGATGTTACGGGTTTAGCAACTGCTGCTCCTCCATGAATGTTAAGCTCCATTGTTACAGTTTTCATCGAAACAGTATTAGTCAAGTGAGTGCCGCGTTTTGCAGATTTATGTTGTCTGTCCACGATCGTTGTCAGAAACCTTCGGATATTTTCCACTATTCTTTTGCTCCAGTGATGTTTTACTTTGTTTGTGTACGCTGTCAATATGGAGGACACAGACGAAAGTGGAACGTTAAACAGTGTAGCAGTTTTCGTCACAGGTGTTCCACACCATCGGGCCCGCTTCATTGATAGAGCGAGGGATCATTCATTTCACCAATTATTTTCTTGACCGTCATAGGACAAAATGTACAATAGACAGCAAAGTAACGTCCAAGACTTCGTACGTGAAATGTGCACTGCGGACGTGTCTCAGTGTTAACCCGTAGCAGTGGTGGCAACTTGCAATAAGATGTAGAATACTGTATGGTATTGATATTATTTTGTCCACCTCCTGTAAAAGGGTAACGTGTTTTAGTTAAAAATCAGTCAGAAAACTTTTTCATATATCTTCCATGAATACACAGATGCTCGCCTTAGAGACCATTTAAAAGTTTTTTCTTCAATAACGGTCTATTACCTTACCGGTTTTACTTTCTTTCTCTACAGGTATAAAGGTCCTGATTTTCTAGAATCCTATTAGTATTGCGGAAGACCACGTTGTACGATAGTATAAGACACAGTGAGTGGAGTGTTGGTTGTGTTACACTGTCATTACTATGCCTCCTCTCCTGCCGATCAAAGTAATACCCTGTCCTGGGATTCGAGAGGACGGCGGTTCAAATCCTTGATTGGCATTAAAATTTTGTGATTTTCCGTGATTTCCCTATATCATTTAAGAAAAAATACCGGAAGGGTTGCATTCAAATGACACCACCGACTTCCTTCAGCATCCAATAATCTTTTCGTTGAAAGATCGCTACCTTCCTTTCTTGCCAACACGCCTAGTTTATTTGTATGTTCAAATGTGTGTAAAGTTATGGGACCTATCTGGAGTGGTCATCGGTCCCTAAAATTACAAACTACTTAAACTAACTTGACCTAATAACAAAACACACCCCCATGCCTGAGGACTCGAACCTCCGACGGCGAAAGGCCGCGCGCACCGCAGCAAGGCGCCTCAGCGCGCACGGCTATTCCACCGCGGCGAAAGGGAAAACGAGCAAAATTTGTATTTCATGATATGTGCGAACACCGACATTATCGAAAATACTCTAATAACAACACTGCTAAACGCCTCAAAATCACCAAAAACTAACTAATCAGACGTCAGGAAATTACTCATCAATTAGTAAATGCACCTTTTTCTTATTTAAATAATTTTTCTCCATAGGGACTAATTCGTTTTAATTGAAAGTTTGTAATAGGAAACAGGAAATACAAATTTTATTGTTTCTGTATAGAAATCCTCTCAATATTTTAAACACTTATCTAAAGCGAAGATGTCATTGTAACCACCATAAAAGTAATCAGTTAATATATTGAAGTATTAATAAAATTAATCTTACCAGCAAACGAGTTTAAGCTGGTTTTCACCAGCAATGACGAAAGAACTGCCATTCATTGATGTCTGCAGCTCACGGATTCTTTCTTGGTATACAGTGGCACACACTTCGTAATCAGTCCTCGCCTTACGCATACATGGTGCGTGTCTTAGGAATTCTGAAAAAAAAGCATGCATCATAATTATAGATTACCTTCATTTACTTTCTGGTTCTTACGTTACTATTTCACCACTACTTAAACAGTAACGAAACTTCTCATTGATGGGTTACATTGTAGCTATTGGTTCACAGATTAATCTGGATGTTTTCATGTGTACTTATATGTCTCCAGAAGGCACATGAAAAGTCAGTTTAGGTATAACTATATACAAACGTGTAGCGATCGCGATATGAGAATTTTTGCCGATTTAAAATTAGGCAAATCAGTCGACACACAGATATTCAAGTTGCATAAATTATTGTAGATATGAAACCATTTCCTGTTAAATCATAGATCATGCGACCTTACCCAGGAGATAATTTTGATGATCATAAACGGTAGTTTGCCTGCAGTTTGAGCTATGGGAAACTCATATAGAAATATACCTTATAATGGACGAATTGGGAATTGTACACATTTACTGCACATTTTATTAAACCAAAGCAAATACGACAATTACCTCACTAAGAAAGTTCATTTTAGGCGAGGGGATTGCACCCTACTAACAAAATCTTCAAATGTTTGTAATCTAAGGGAACTTATACTTTAGTCATCAGTCCCTATGCTTACAAACTACTTTAAACTAACTTATGCTAAGGACAACACACACACATCCATGACTGAGGAAGGACTCGAATTTCCGACGATGTGCAGCGGCGCGCTCCTCAGCATGGTGTCTTAGAGCGCTCGCCCACTCCACCGCGGCACAGCCTACTAACACCACGTTTGTAGGGAGGGAAAACAATAACAGTTCCATTTCGAATAACACAGATAGGCATCAAATCCTTCAATTATGAGCTGGAGCTGCACCTTGCTAATGATATACCTATATATCAAAAATATAAGTTGGAAACTCACATGTGCGGCCGCTCTCACCGGAGATTCAAGTCCTCCCTCGATTATAGGTGTGTATGTTGTCCTTAGGATAGGTTTAAGTTAATTTAAGTAGTTTCAAAGTCTAGGGAGCGATGAGCACGGTAGTTTCGTCCCATATGTTTATAAACATTGTAACATGTTAGAAATGAGAGGGACACAGTGTTTGAGAAGAGAGTAAGACAGGGTTGTAGCATTCCCCGCTGTTATTCAATCTGCAGGGTACGTTTAGCAACCTGCGAAGTAATGCAAAGAGACATTTAGAAATGTTCAAATGTTTGTTAAGCTTAAGGGACTTAACTACGGGGTCATCAGTCCCTAAACTTACAACAAACTGCTTATGAACTACCTATAACTAAGGACGACACAAATATCCATGCCCGAGGGGGGATTCGAACCCCCGACCGTAGTGGCCGTTCAGACCGTGACTGAAGCGCCTCAGTCCCCTCGGCCACCGCGGCCGGCAAGACATTTAGAAATGGAATTAAAATTCATGGAGTAGAAATGAAAGTTCTGCAGTTTAACTATGATATATTGGCCGAAAAGGGGCCATAATGTGAACATTATAAAGGGCAAAATATGGGTAACAGATTGAAGTCGAATACAAAATCAAGAGAGGCTGAAGGAATTACATTAGGTAACGGGATAATAAAAGTAGTAGACGACTTTTGTTCTGTAGGCATTAAATAACTTATGACGACAGGAATAGAGAATATATAAAATGCGGAATGTCAGTGGGAAGACAAGAATTTCTGAAGAAGCAAAATTTGATAACATGGAATATTAGTGTGTTAGAAAGTGTTTACCCAGAGCTTTTGTCTGGAGTGGAGCCTTCTCTGGTAAAATCGCAGAGTAATACCAAGCGACGAGTACAAAAAAAGTTTCAAATGGATGTGCGTTCCCGGAGTTACTCAGAGGTGAAGAGTCATGCACAATACAGAGTAGCGTACAAAGCTGCATTACGCCAGCGTAGGACTGAAAACCACAGCAAGAACAAAAACAACAAAGAGAAGCTGTACCTTACCTCCGAGCAAATGGACCCACCGCACAATGGTCCCAAGTCCCTAAAAGCTGGCCAAAAGTCAAAAATCAGCTGAAAATCTGGACTTCGTAGTTTTCGATTACGAATCTGGACCTCGTAGTTTTCGATTACGAATTCGAAGTCAAAATTTAGAAAAAGAAAGTGGCGTCTCCAGTATAGCTAAAAATGCACCAAGGCGAACATTCAAGAAATTTCTTTCCAATTTCCCGCTTAGAGGTTATTGTTCGTACACATTCTGATATTGGAAAATCCAATAATGCCAAATTTAAGAAATTATGATTGTGAATAAATTAAATAGAAAATGCAATGACAGTCGACATTTGGGAAGAAGAGGATTAGAATACAGTAATTAATCATTATTACAATAGAAATGAACATTTGTAATATATTTCTTTCATTCTTACATTCATAATATAGATATAAATCAATAGTTCAACCGCGTATGGGGATAACGATCTTAGTTTCTTTCGAGGAAGTTTCTGACGTTACTAAAAGTCTGCAGAAAATGTCTTCCATGTTTTTTATGCGATCAAATTATCCTGAAAAATCTTCTTGGAATCTCTTAATAAACTTGTTACATTATTCCTAAGTTTCTTCAGATATTTTCCCGATAGGAAGTAACGAAGATTCCGCAATTTGGTGACAGTGAATAAGAATTTTATGTACTGTTGTTGGCACGACGTGCTACGAATATAGTTCGACAAATTTGTGTGCAGTATCTTCACTGTATCTGAGAAATTTGGGTATTTAGAAACAACAAGAAATTACCTGCAATAACATATGAAATCTTTTTATTAATTCTTCATCAAGTCCCGTTATCGAAGCGGAAATTTCAGAATTTTAGAAAAATCTCCGAGCTGTAATTCCGGAATTTGATTTTCTATAGCCTTGTTTCAGTTTATCAATAATAAGCCCCAAAATGTCGCGGTAACACTTTCTGCGCAACCCACCCATCATTTTGCACGACAATGCGCGGCAGCATACAGCGCAAGCTGTGGCTGCTCTATCCCGTCGATGGGAGTGGAAAGTACTGTACCATCCACAATTCTCCCCGAACTTATTCATTGTAACTTTTATTTGATTACGAAGATAAAGGAACTACTTCGTGGTAGAGCTGTTCCAGAGATTCGATAGGCAGTAGACCGCTCCATTCGCAACATCAATAGAACAAGCTCTTCTATAGGTATACTACGCCTTCCAAATCGCTGGCAACGGGTTCTACCAGCACCCCCTATAGAAGAAAGCCTGCGCACGACGTCACAACATGGCGGCGGTGAGAGGCATAGAGTCCTCTGAAAGATTGTAAACATTAGCAGTGCACGCTGTTTATAGTGCATTCTGTCGTTCAGGAGTGTATTTATTACGTAAATTGGTGTTGTGTACGGTGTGATCGCTACACTGGACGATTTGTGTGTGAGAGAACAACGTGTGATCTCTTTTTTACTCACAAAATGCCGTTTCGCTGTTCTGTGCCGAAATGTAGAGGAAATTACGACTGTGGCCCAAAAGTTAACATCTTTAAACGTCCGGGGAAGAATAAGCTAATAGGGATGGTTACGTAAATAAAATGAATCGCAATATTCGACGGTTAACAGTCATAACCTAAAACTCTTTTATAAGGTTAAACAAAAACGAAAACTTACTCATTAACATGAAGAAGGAGCCAAGTTATCCTGGGAATTCTTGATATCCATTTCTTCTTCTCCTGACGTTTAAAGACGGTAGCTTTTGGGCCACAGTCGTAATTTCCTCTACATTTCGGCACAGAACAGCGAAACGGCATTTTGTCAGTAAAAAAGAGATCACACGTTGTTCTCACACACATAAATCGTCCAGCGTAGCGATCACACCCTACACAACACCAATTTACGTAATAAATACACTCCTGAACGAAAGAATGCATTATAAACAGCGTGCAATGCTAATATTCACAATCTTTCAGAGGACTCTAAGCCTCTCAGCGCAGGCTTTCTTCTATAGGGGGTGCTGGTTCTACACAACGCTGATGACTACTTTGAAGGACAGTAACAGATGCAAACATGTGAGGGTTTTGTATGGGTTGTGAATAAATAGTTGCCACTATTTAAGCTCCAAACCTCATATATTGGACCGAACTGCTATGGTCATTGAGGAATACGCGAATGTTGTATAATGCGTTTTAAACTGTTTTTAATGCTATTCAAGTCATGCGCAGTTCAAATGTCCGTTGGTAGCAAATCTTTAAGAGTTACCCCAACGACCTTGCTGTCTGGTGATTCATATTAGGCTTATTGCCTACTGCCAACACCAATATGAACTATGTATCAAAAATAAAATTAATGGCGTTTTATAATAAATTGACTAACATTCAAGAATTCCTAAGCTTAGCAAAACTCTAGAAAGGACAAATAGTTAGCTTGCTCTATGACTACTCTTGACAGGCAGCGCACAGGCCTTGTAAATTTTGTTGGCGTTGATTTGACCCATTTAGATGCTGAAGAGAGGTAATTTACAGACGATTGAGGATAGATGCTAACTATCCAGAGGAAACGTATGTACAAAATTTCAGGATATGATATAATAAGTTACGTTTCACTCCCGTAGCGCTAACGAAGACAATATTCGAACAATTTTACCTCGAAAGGAAGCGTTTAGAAAATAATCTCTTAGTACTCAATATGTGATTCGATCGGGAATAAGTCACGGTAATTGGATCATCACAGCTGGTGCAGAGTATGGAACCAGACACAAATATATTTACAAAATGTATCCCACAGGAGGAGGCTAGTTCATTCAGAAAATCAAAAGTATCAATAGTTTCTGTAGATACCGAAGTAATATTGTTTTTAATAATAACAATTATATAATTTCAACACTGTATATTTTAATTCCTATTAGTTACACGATCAGCTTATTTCGACTTAATAGTCATCTTCAGGTGTTATGCCTGCAATACATAAGTTTTCATAAAATTTACTACTATGCTGCCTACTTGTTTTATAATATTGTGCTGTCATGCAAGATCTTTATCAAGTTACAGATTTTGACATTTACTTGACAGCTCTACAGAGATGTTATATGCTTACATTATTTGCACAGAGAATATATATCTATGAGGCAAATTCTGTTAGAATTACACTACTGTTATGGAGGTTCCAGTCCTCCCTGGGGCATGGGTGTGTGTGTTGTCCTTAGAGTAGTTAACCTTAGTTTAAGTAGTTTGTAAGCTACGGACTGATGACCACGGAGTTTGGTCCGATAGATTTAAATTTTAAATAAAAGCTTTGCCTCATAGATATATATTCTCTGTGCAAATAATGTAAGCATATTATATCTCTGTAGATCTGTCAAGTAAATGTCAAAATCTGTAACTTGATAAAGATCTTGCATGACAGCACAATATTATTAGTTAGAAGAAGAAATAATAATAAAATATATCACATCACAATAATATTGAAATGAACAACATAACAGAGTGTGGTATGTAGCATTTCTTTTACATCTGTATAAAACAAGTAGGCAGCATACTAGTAAATTTTATGAAAACTTATGTATTGCAGGCAAAACACCTGAAGATGACTATTAAGTCGAAATAAGCTTATCGTGTAACTAATAGGAATTAAAATATACAGTGTTGAAATTATATAATTGTTATTATTAAAATGTCGATGTACGACATCACTAACACTGTGGGCCCTGCAGATAACAAGTTAATTTTGTTTTTATTTTCGTGAATTTCACTAAAAGAAATGTACATACGACACTGGATATTTGGTGAATTATTTGCTTTCATAAAAATGATCCTTGACGTATTTGTGAAGAGAAGTGAAACAGAAATAGTGTTTGTGAGTAGTCGTACCTGCGCGGTAGGGCCCGTCGCGGCAGAGCTGCTGAATGACCATGGTGGTGCCGGCGTACAGGCGGTTGAAGTGCTTGCGCTGCTCCTCGCTCATGCAACGCCTCGTGTACCTCTCGATGCAGCGCAGACCGCCGGCCAGGTCTCTGCAAAACACACCACTGTCATCTCTCATAGCGCCAATAGCGACACATCATCTCTGTTAGAATTACACTACTGATATGGAGGTTCGTGTCCTCCCTGGGGCATGGGTGTGTGTGTTGTCCTTAGGTTAGTTTACCTTAGTTCATCTACATCTACATCTACATACATACTCCGCAATTCACCGTAAGGTGCGTGGCGGAGGGTACAGTGTACCACTACTAGGCATTTCCTTTCCTATTCCACTCCCAAATTGAACGAGGAAAAAAACAATACCTATATGCCTCCGTACGAGCCCTAATTTCTCTTATCTTGTCTTTGTGATCTTTACGCGAAATGTAAGTAGGCGGCAGCAAGATCGTACTACACTCAGCTTCAAATTCCGGCCCTCTAAATTTACTCAACAGAAATTCACGAAATGAACGTCGTCTTTCTTCCAGCGATCCCCAATTGAGTTACCGGAGCATTTCCGTGACACTCGCGCATTGGTCGAACATACCGGTAACAAATCTAGCTGCTCGCCTCTGAACCGCCTCTATGTCTTCCTTTAAACCGATCTGCTGCGGGTCCCAAACACTTGAGCAATACTCAAGACGTGGTCGTACAAGCGTTTTATACGCGGTCTCCTTTACAGGTGAAGTACATCTTCCCAAAATTCTCCCAATAAACTGAAGTCGGCTGTCCGCCTTACTCACAACTATCCTTACATGCTCGTTCCATTTCATATCGCTCTGCAATGTTACGCCTAGATATTTGAACGACGCGACAGCATCAAGATGCTCACTACTAATGCTGTATTCGAACATTATGGGATTGTTTTTTCTACTCATGCGCATCACCTTACATTTTTTGACATTGAGAGCTAGCTGCCAATCTTCGCACCAACTAGAAATTTTGTCTAAGTCATCCTGTATGCTATTACAGTCAGTTACAGACGACACCCTCCCATACACCACAGCATCATCAGTAAACAGCCGCATATTACAACTTACTCTGTCCATCAGATCATTTATATAGATAGAAAATAATAGCGGTCCTATCACACTCCCCTGGGGCACACCTGACGATACACTCGTCTCTGATGAACACTCGCCGTTGAGAACAACGTACTGCGTTCTATTACTTAGGAAGTCTTCCAGCCAGTCACAAATCTGTGAACCTATTCCATAAGCTCGTATCTTCGTTAGCAGTCTGCAGTGTGGTACCGCGTCGAACGCCTTTTTTAAGTCGAGAAAAACACAACCCTCCTGTTGCCCTTCGTCCATGGGTCGCAAGATGTCATGTGAGAAAAGGGCAAGCTGAGTTTCACATGAACGATGTTTCCTAAACCCGTGCTGATTCATGGAAAGAAGCTTTTCCGTTTCAAGGAAATTTACTATATTCGAACTGAGAACATGCTCCAAAATTCTACATGAAACTGATATCAACGATATTGGCCTGTAATTGTGTGGGTCAGTTCTCTTTCCTTTTTTATAAACGGGAGTCACCTGCGCTTTTTTCCAATCACTAGGAACTTTGCGCTGAATTAAAGATTCGCGATAAATGCAAGCTAAGTAAGGGGCCAACGCTGCAGAATAGTCTTTGTAAAACCGAACTGGTATTTCATCCGGACCAGCAGACTTTTTCGTATTTAGCTCTCTCATCTGCTTATCTACACCGGAAATACCTATTACTATGTCCCCCATTTCGGAATTTGTACGTTGATCAAATGATGGTACATTTGTTCGGTCCTCCTGCGTGAAAGATTCCTTAAAGGTTAAATTTAGAACTGCAGCTTTCCGTTTGCTTTCTTCTATTACTTCCCCGGAATGATCAACGAGTGACTGGACAGAGGACTTTGACCCGCTTATCGATTTTACATAGGGCCAGAATTTTTTCGGATTCTCGGTAGATCTTTTGGTAAGGTATGGCTGTGATAATTATTGTATGCTTCGCGCATCGATCTTTTTATAGACGCACGAATCTCTACTAGCTTTTGCCTGTCATCATTTGCGTGTTCTTTTTTGAATCGAGAGTGCAACAGCCTTTGCTTTCTCAGCAGCTTTCTAACGTTATTATTATACCAAGGTGGATCTTTTCCATCCTTAATCGTCTTTACTGGCACATATTTCTCTAACCCTTTATTAACAATGCACTTAAATGTAGTCCATAATTCCTCTACATCCATAGTCCCGGAATTAAACGATGCCCATTCATTTTCTATGTGCGATCGTAACATTTGCTTATCGGCTCTTCCCAACAAAAACACGCTCCTAGCCTTCTTGATTGGTTTATGAACTTTGCTTAAGTATCATAAAAAATAACCAGCATAATGATTCAGACATTGTGAAATAGGTGGATTCACACACATACATACTTATATAAGAGACTCTAAGGAAAACACGCTTGCTTTCCGTGGAGCATTGTCTTATATAAAATTACAAAACGTTGTATATCATTTTTTAGAAATTATATGAACATAAATTTCAGAAATATATTAATGAAATAATTAAGACTCAGAAATATTACTTTAGTTAAAACATCAACACAATCAACAGAAATGAATAATTTCATCACATTCTCTTTTAGAGTTACTTACTCTTCAGTCGATAAGTTTTTCACATGTCTTATATGATGCCGATTTTAACGGCAACGGCCTGTTGCATTCGTATAAGGTTTTCCAGCATTCCCCAGTCTCTTTCTCATTTGTTCACTACTTAGCTTGGTTTATTTTGCGTTCCCTACCTTTGTTGCTTTTAAGGCGCTAGAAGACATACTAACACATCTAACGTCGGCCAACTTGTTACGACCTATCACGTTATTCCAGAGAGGCTGAGTTTTGAACGTTTGTTAAAACAATCCAGAGATATCGTACTCTTGTCATAGTAGCAGCAATCGATGAAGTGCATCATTACCACTTATATAACTCAAAATAACCGAAGGACTATTCCGTTGTAGCTGCTTCTACAGCTCTAGTAGACATATTTATGGAGATTCGCGTTTTCTTTGTATACTTACTGAACAATACTTTGTCCTTTAGTATTATTTTGGTGTTGTTGCAAAATTTCATCTACTTCAAGTGCGGAAGAGCTGTAATATATAATGTGTTTACAGCGGAATACCAGGGGAAAGAGTAATGGACCAATGTTCGAAATTTAAACAGGATTCGTGTTCAATCTCAGAATAACAGATTCCATAATAGAATTCAAAGCACAATCTCCTATGCTCTCAACACTAACTGTAAAAGCTACATATAGAATATACACAATAATGAATGCACCAACTAATGATAAAAAGTAATAGAAAAGACCACAGAGAAGAAGTGGATGAGATTCAGAACGTTTATATCAGTCCGCAACAAACATCAACAGAAATCATACAAACTCTTAATTAGAGACTCTAACGCTCAATACTGGGGAGTGAAAAGAGATACAGAGATGTAATATAGAAATGGTCAGCACAAAGAAGAACAAACAAAATTGGCATAAGATTGGAGGAATTCTGTAGAAACAATGACATGGTCTCAAAATCAGCATATTTTATGAGAAGACCAAATAAGCTTAAAACTTAGACTGGACAGAAGGAGAATGACAGCTGAACCATGACTGCATGGATAATAATTACCACAGGGAAATCTATAATGTTAAAGTGCTGAGAGAAATGGATATAGGATCAAAGCACTACTTGGTAAAAGTAAGAAATAAATTCACCCCATTGACAAATAAAAATCCCATTCGAAAAACAAAAGAACCTAGGACCCTCATTAATTGATAAATAACAAGGAGTATGCAGAACGAACTAGGAATGTAAAAATAACAGATAATCTTGATGAAATAATACCCCAACTGAAACAAATATCTGAACAAGTAGCAGTGATGGCGTAATAAATGTGATAAAACAGTGGAAGATAGACACCAAGCCTCGTAAAGGTATCAGAGTAATAACGCTTTTATAAAATGAAATTAAATCACCTTCTAATGGTAATAGCGTTTTGTCAAAACTGAATCCCACGGTAATTTTCTCAGCTCAACTCGGAGACTTGACGAGTAATTCTCTGGGAACACTGGAGAAGGCGTCATAGAAACTTTGGACGGAGGTTTCAGTTGTTTTATTTCTTCAAAGAAATTCTTTATGTGGTAACTGTTACGCTTTTGTGTACTTACTGATGTGATCATAGCTACTTGAATTCAAGAATTAAAATTTTCAATACGGTCATACATAGTACAGATTAATTTATTTTTAACATCCATCTAGGTATTTAAATTATGTAAATACATCGTGTTATCTTTCATGAAAGACAGGTCAGCGATGCATTGCTCCTAACTAACCTTTCATATAATGAACAGACATACTTCTTGTCTCAAATATAAAAAGAATGAGAGTACATTTTAGCAACATAACCATCGTGCAATACAATAAAAGGGAATGTTTTTGTGAAATGATTCAAGATCCTCAAAAAGCCTACTAAATTCACAATGTTTCGAGCATTACTTTTTATAAAAATTAACATTTTTTTTAACTTTATCCAAAAGACACACATGTAAATATCTTTGGGCATTGCTGTTCTTCAGGTGAAAGTCAAGTGTACTCGTACTTTCAAAATTGGGGGAAGACAAAAACCTACCTTATCCGAGAACATTGCAGCCCCCCTTCCTATTGCAATGCTGTACAGGTACTCTAGTAACAACAGCATGTCGTTCAAAACCTCAGCTAAAGGGAGGAAAATATCTTTCCCGTTTGTGGTATTTTTCTAAGAAATATCATTCAACAACTGCTCGGTAACAGTGAAATGTTTTTCCACCCCGCTTACAAACATTGCAAGTTTAGCTAGGCTGCGATTTTCAATGTTCTCATCGAGAGCAAAACAATAGTCTACAAATTTATAATATTTACAAGGTGCGTCAGAAAAGTTCGGTGAATGGTCCCATATTTTACAAACCGCGCTGGTGAGGATGAGGTGGCCGCGCATACACATTGAGGGACATATCAACAAGCGCCCCCTATTGTACAAAATACTGCTGTGAAGGGGTGGTACACGCTACGACTCACCTAACAGGGTCAGTGTGACAATTCGTGTCCTCGCAACATACAGCGCAGAATGCAACAACGCATTAGCATCAAGTTTTGTTTCAAATTAGGTAAAACGGAGACGGAGACCCATGTGTTAGTGAAAGTGTGTGGTGTTAAGCAGTGAGCGAAAAGTTTGTGTCTGAGTGGTTTAAACGCTTTAGAGACGGAAAGGAAGGTGTCGAGGGTGATCTACGTTCGGGTCAACCGTCCAAAATCAGAGTCTCAGATAACATAGAACGAAACTTCCTGGCAGATTAAAATTGCGTGCCGGAACCGGGACTCGAACCTGGGACCCTTGCCTTTCGCGGGCAAGCGCACTACCGACTGTGCTATCCCGACAAGACTCACAATGCCGCCTCACAACTTCACTTCCGCCAGTACTTCGCCTCCTACTATCCAAACTTCACAGAAGCTCTCCTGCGAACCATGCTAGACTTGCACTCCTGGAAGAAAGGATATGGTGGAGACATGGCTTAGCCACAGCCTAAGGGATGTTTCCAGAATAAAACTTACACTCTGCGGCGGAGTGTGCGCTGATATGAAACTTCCTGGCAGATTAAAATTGTGTGCCGGAACCGGGACTCGAACCTGGGACCCTTGCCTTTTGCGGGCAAGCGCACTACCGACTGTGTTATCCCGACACGACTCACGATGCCGCCTCACAACTTTACTTCCGCCTGTACCTCGCCTCCTACTTTCCAAACTTCACAGAAGCTCTCCTGCGAACCATGCAAGACTAGCACTCCTGGAAGAAAGGATATGGTGGAGACATGGCTTAACCACAGCCTAAGGGATGTTTCCAGAATGAAACTTTCACTCTGCAGCGGAGTGTGCGCTGATATGAAACTTCCTAGCAGATTAAAATTGTGTGCCGGAACCGGGACTCGAACCTGGGACCCTTGCCTTTCGCGGGCAAGCGCACTACTGACTGTGTTATCCGGACACGACTCACGATGCCGCCTCACAACTTTACTTCCACCTGTACCTCGCCTCCTACTTTCCAAACTTCACAGAAGCTCTCCTGCGAACCATGCAAGACTAGGACTCCTGGAATAAAGGATATGTTGGAGACATGGCTTAGCCACAGCCTAAGGGATGTTTCCAGAATGAAACTTTCACTCTGCAGCGGTAGTGCGCTTGCCCGCGAAAGGCAAGGGTCCCAGGTTCGAGTCCCGGTTCCGGCACGCAATTTTAATCTGCCAGGAAGTTTCATATCAGCGCACACTCCGCTGCAGAGTAAAAGTTTCATTCTGGAAACATAGAACGAGTGCGATGGATGTTTGCGGATGATCTGTGTCTGTCTTTGAGAATGATAGCAGACGAATTGAAAATCATAACAGACAGTGTAAGCACTATTGATCACTAACATGTGGGAAAGCGGAACACTTCCAGCTGGTTTGTACCGAACATTGTGATATTACCGCCCAATAGAAATATTGGTAATTAATAGCATTTGTTAATTAAACAGTATGAAGTTCACTGCAAACATTGACCATGCCAATGCACTAAATGTTACACAATTTTAATCTTATTAATTATGGTAGCAATGTATGTACACAGTTGGGTGACAACATTTATAGTTAGGCTATAGGTAGAAATTCTCCACGTTGAGATTTGCTGTGTGCTTGTAGCTGACGGGAGGCCAGCGAGCAGGCCGACGTTGGTGGCTTGTTCCAGCTTAGGATTTTTCAGGTTCGTTTCCGGTGAGGGGAGAGCGGGACAATGGCGAGTGCCAGGCACAGTGCAATGTACAGCGTGGAATAAAATATTCTAATACTACTGGCATTTGAAGTAATACGATGCAGTCATGAACCTTTAAGGCCCTCATTACAAAATAGCCTGTTGAAAAATATAGTCACATCTGGCGTAATATGTTTAATTGACAATGAAAAGTAATAAATTACCAATGAATACAAGACAGTTACACAACTAGCATGGCAATGTTTCTTTATAAAAGTAATATATTAACTATTTCTCATTTTATTTTCAATTAATCTTGTGTAGTTTATCCTGAAATGTTCAATTAAATCACTTATCTGTGATATAAGAAATTGCACGATTGTAATAAATAGTGCAAAGGATGTTTATACCAACATAAAAACATAATAAGAAATTTGCTTAATGTGTAGTGTAATTATTATGATTTTAAGTAAAGGTTTAGAAATGTATTGGCTGAGCGCTGTACGTTGGCAAGTCGGTTAGGACAGCTCACATGGGGAAGTTGATGACGGAGGGAAAAAAACCTGGCAGTTGGGCTTTTGACGCGCGCGCGCTCGCGGGCAGGAAGTGACGAGTCGGGAGCAAGTGGGGTAGCTGGCCGGGCGGCGTCGCTCTGCAGCAGTCGGCATGTAGATCTCTCGGTGGAGACTATAGATTTTTGTGTGGCAATCGCCAGGAGTGGTTGCTCGTCACAGACTGAACCAAGTTGTATCGAGTGCTACTGTGTGTTGTGAATATTTAGCCGGTGGAACAAGGTGTGACTGTGACTGTGTTTTGTTAATATAACATGCGTCGTCACATAGGCATGAACATAAACGGTGTTTAAGACAGGCACATGGTGTGAAAACAATTTGCGACAAATATTCACTTTGTCTGGAGGCTCACGAGCTATAATTCTTTTGATAAATGTGTCGACGTACAGACGTATCAGCCACAGGGTTCTAATATTGTGAAATAAACAACATAAAGTGAACTTTCACGTGTTTTCAAAAATAGTTGTTAGTACACCCTTTTCTCTCATGAACTTGACTTTATTATGAATTTTTTTGTTAATCATATGCAGGGAAGGAAAGCTGCGTACGTATGATATTATCCCCTAGAAAACGAGTCAAACATTAGCAATCACAGTTCCAGTGTTTTTGCATGTTTAGGAATTTGGTTCGCAGTTGGTGGTTGTGAGTTTTAAAAATTAAACTTTCCCTATTTTAAACTCTCACCCCGACCTTCACCCTCGCAACATGCTTACAGACGAACGGAAGCAAACTCGGATGGAAGCATCTGGAGATTTCATAGAGGTGAGAGTTTAATTTTTAAAACTCCAAGCTTCCTTCCTCCTTCCGAAAGAACAGACGTCACTTCTGATCCTGCAGTTGTTATTCTTTCATATTCACAGAATATATGACAACTGCGAATGGGTAAAGCCGAAAATGTGTACCCATCCGGGATTCGAATACTGTGGGCAGGGTATAGCTGGGAATTTGTATCTGACGGGAGGCGTGGTTAGGTAATCCTTTCATATGGACTGTCTCTCCAGTGGTCAGCGCAACTGCCTAGAAAGCGGGAGACCCGGGTTCGAATTCCAGCTGGGTACACATTTTCGGCTTTACCCATTCGCAGTTGATGCCAAATATTCTGTGAATTCTATTTTATCCTACTTGCTATTTTAATATAATACCAAGTTATATTGAGTAATCGGTTCCAAAACAGAAATTCTGTTCTAGGTCTCGTAGAAATAACATTGCGGACAAAGAGTGTTGTTTTCCATTGTTGTATGGTATCAATTAAAGAACACGCGATTGTTGTTTGAATGTGTCCACATGATAAATGACAAATGTACAGGATATTTTTTCGTCTCTTTAGTCAACATTAATTACGACTTTCAATCAAACAACAATTTAAAAATGTCGATTGCATTAGGAGGAGTTGGGAAACAAATTTTTACTCCAGGTGTCTCTTCAGGGTCGGCGCAAGGAGAGGGCAAACCGCGGGGTCACCGCCGGCCAAGCGTTCATGGCGTCTTCAAAATTTTTCGTGTCAAAATTATTTTGGCGCCAAAAAATGTCTGCCTAAAGACGTGGTCGCCTTTTGCGGGATATAAAATAAACGCCCTATTACTGTTTAGCCCTTCTGGACAGGCAACCTACACCACCATAGGGCGCCATGCTTTCTGAATCGGCGCCTTTTAGTTACAGTTAGAATTTCATCCCCCTAAAGACGAGAAACACCCTATATCTTTTTGACGCATCTTTATGGACGAACGAGACCACATACATCTGTATAGGGTGCCATCTTTTCCAATTCTGCGCTATTTATTCCAGTGAAAAATTTGTTTCGTGAAGAAGCGACCGCCTTTTTCGGAAATTAAAAGAAACATGTCATTTCTGTTTGGAGCCCCTTCTAATGTTTAAGATTACAGAATCTACAACGTAAAAGGGCGCCATACATTCAAATATAGCGCCCTGATATATTTGCGCTGTTCTGGAGTCTGACACCTGACTCCAAAAGACTATTGCACAGGAGGTCAGGAAACTGATGTATTGTTGGTGGTGAAGGGTGAGGGAATGAGTCTGTATGATGCGCACTCAATACTTTTCTGTCACAACACGACCGTACAGTCTAACCACAGCCACAGTATTAGTGCAGTGAAAATCACGTATTTGCCGGGTGGCTGGATCTGCGCTGCTGTCAAACTGTTACAGGGTTGTGTTGTGTTGGGTTGTTTGTTTCGGTTAGGGGGACTAAACTACTGAGTTTATCAGTCCCCTGGTGGGGAGGGGAAGGAGTGAGGATAGGAAAGGATGGGAGGGTGAAAGGAAATGCAGGCCGGGAAGTAAAGAAGGAAGGAAGACTGCATTAACTCGGGGCCCCGTGCTCGCGACGCACATACGAAAGAACCGTGAGCCCCCTGGGGGGAAACTGTTCCACTCGTCGTCTGGTAGCGCTGGTACAACTAGGCAACAGCGGGCGCTCAGCGTTGCCATTGTTAGAGGGCTACGCGAGAATGAATCCGAGTTCGGCAACAGCGCATTCTCCGTAACTCCCAAAGACTGCAAAGTTGCCCAAGTTACTCCAATATTCAAGAAAGGCAATAGGAGTGATCCCCAAAATTACAGGACAATCTCATTAACGTCGATTTCCAGTAGGATTTTGGAACATATACATTGTTAGAATATTATGAACTACCTAGAAGAAAAAATGTTCTAATGTTTGTATAGTTTATGAGACTTAACTACGGGGTCATCAGTCCCTAAACTTACAAACTACTTATGAACTACTTACAAACTAGGACGTCACAAATATCCATGCCCGAGGGGGGATTCGAACCCCCGACCGTAGTGGCCGTGCAGACCGTGACTGGAGCGCCTCAGTCCCCTCGGCCACCGTGGCCGGCTACCTAGAAGTGAACGACCTATTAACCAATAGTCAACACGGATTCAGAAAGTATCGCTCTCGCGAAACACAGCTTGCCCTTTATTCATATGAAGTGTTAAGTGCTATCGAGAAGGGATCTTAAATCGATTCCATATTTCTGGATTTCCGGAAGGCTTTTGACACTGTACCCCAGAAGCGGCTTATGGAATATCTCCCCAATTGTGCGATTGGATTCACGATTTGCTATCAGAAAGGACACAGTTCGTTGTAATTGACAGTAAGTCATCGAGTAAATCAGAAGTGATATCTGGCGTTCCACAGGGAAGCGTTATAGGCCACCTACTCTTCCTTGTGTTTACAAACGATTTAGGAGACAATCTGAACAGCTCCCTTAGATTTTTCGCGGATGATGCTGACGTTTATCGGTTAGTGAAGTCAACAGAGGATCAAAAGCAACTGCAAGGCGATTTAGACAAAATTTCTACATGGTGCCAAAATAGGCAATTGACACTAAACAAAGAAAAGTGTGAAGTTATACACATGACAACTAAAATAAATCCGCTGAACTTCAATTACGCGATAAATCAGTCAAACCTTAATGTCGTAAATTCTACCAAATACCTAGGAGTTACAATTACGAACAACTTAGACTGGAGAGAACACATAGAAATATTGTGGGGAAGGCGAACCAAAGGTTACGTTTCATTGGCAGAACGCTTCGAAGATGCACCAGCTCCACCAAAGAGACTGCCTACATCACACTCGTGCGTCCTCTTCTGGAGTACTGTTGCCCCTTGTGGGACCCCCACCAGGTGGGACTGGCGGAAGACATTGAGCAGCTCGTTTTGTTTCATCACGTTACGGAGGGGGGGGGGGGGGGGAGCGTCACTGAAATGTTGCGCGAATTGGGGTGGAAATCATTAAAAGAAAGACGTTATTCATTGCGGCGTGATATGTTTGCGAAGCTTCAATCACCTACTTTTACATCTGAATGGGAAAATATTTTGCTAGCACCCACCTACTTAGGGAGACATGACCATCCCAATAAAATAAGAGAAATCAAATCGAAAACGGAACGATTTAGGTGTTCTTTCTTCCCGCGCGCTATTAGAGAATGGAACGGTAGAGAAAAGTTATGAAAGTGGTTAATGAACCCTCTGCCAGGCACTTAAACGTGATTGCAGAGTATCTATGTAGATGTAGTTCCGGTGACTCAGTCTTTTTCCGCCATTGCCCTTGAGTCGTCAACAGTACACTTCCCCTCACCCTTGTTTTTTGTTACTGTGTTGATGAGAGAATAATTTTCGGTCGTGTTAGTTGTTGACGATACGGTACCGACAAATTAACACGTTTGGTCCCTAGTTCTTCGCAGAGCTCGTCAACAGAGTTCTGAGAGTTTGTCAACAGAATTTGGAATGTTTTGCGTCTCTAGCAAAAGCTGCCAAAGTCCTCTCTGACTGCAGTGTGTTGTTTAGTCCAAAGAAAACAGATACGTGATTGTTTGTTAATTCCTATTTCTGTTGTGTTTTATCATGTGACGAGTCAGCAAAATATTCCTATCACAACCAAGCCTCTAATTCGTGTAATCCCTACACATATTACAAATGTGAAAGTAGCTCTGTCTGTCTACTACGCTTTCACGCCAAAACCACAGAAACCGATTTTTAATGAAATAGGCTACTTTTTATCAAGAAGATAGGGCTTGAAAGGGTTTGATATAGGCCGAGTGGCAGGGCGTAGTACGGGTGTAGCACGTCGTTGTGGGGGTTTATATATAAGTATCTTAAAACATTAAAAATGCAGCACGAAGTAACTATTCCATGCGAAAGGAATTGCGGGCAAAAGCTAGTATATAAAGACGGCAAATGCATTATTAGAAATTCCGCAGATTGTTACAACGGAAAAGCAGTCATATATCAAAGGAACATTTGTTTACTTTATTGCAAAAGAAACGCAGGTGTAGGCCAATACATCATTTGTCAATATGCACTTTAGCGAAACTAGTGATTTCCGAACGCTGATTTTCACCAAAACAGGCGATTAGTTGTAGGTTTTCTCCCCTCTAGCGTTAAAAATGCTGGGCTAACGGTGTAGTCGCATTTGTTGATTCATATGCGTCTTCTATAGTGCTTGTACTTCTGCACTGCTAAGCTCGTGAAACAATAAAAAGAGCCGGCCGCGGTGACTGAGGGACTGAGGTGCTCCAGTCACGGTCTGCACGGCCACTACGGTCGGGGGTTCGAATCCCCCCTCGGGCATGGATATTTGTGCCGTCCTAGTTCGTAAGTAGTTCATAAGTAGTTTGTAAGTTTAGGGACTGATGACCCCGTAGTTAAGTCCCATAAGCTTAACAAACATTTCAACTTTTTTTGTCAATAAAAAGAGTAGAGTTATATTTCCCCAAATTCCCCAAACATTATCCCAAAAGAAAAAAAAATCCTCATAATTTTGAAAAAAATCCCCGCCCTATGGTGACCTCATGGTCAGAACGGCTAACATTTCATCGTTCTGCGCATGCCGGTTAAGCCCTCCCCAGCGGGGCATATTGTGACATACCCTATAATCTGTCTCTGTAACTTGGCGAACTGCACCCTAGCGGAGAAAACTGGTGCTAGCTGTAGAGTGTGCTCGCCGCGATTTCTTGTTTTTTTTATCTTTGCTTACAACTGCACGCCTATGCACTATAGTCTGTACACTAACAGACTTCATTATTTATATATAAAAAACGGTCTAGAGTGCAACAATGTCATTTTATTCAACTACTTTCGGTCCTTCCTTTAGACCATCTTCAGGAATTATAACTCTGAAATATATCATAGTTACTTTTAGAGGACATTCAAGCAATAAACATAAGTTTCAAAATTAACCTAAGTTAATAAAGAGAAATAAAAATAAACGATGTTATACCCATCGATGTCGTGGAGCTTCTAACAATTTATTGGGGCGAATAGTATACATTTCTGACACAACTGCATCACCGTAAAAAGATTAGGCCGGCCAAGAGATGATGGCGACAGTTTAAAGAAAACCTTTTTGCTTTACTTTCTTGATTATATCATTGACTCAAGGAAGAGGCTCATTTTTGAAAGCAGTCGAGCTATGAGCTATAGTAAATATGCCATATTTTCGATATGCACCACTATATGTGTGTCATACTGGAATGGCCTTTATTGCCTTGACTTCCTTATTCTCTTGACAATAATGATTGTTATGGATCGCAGTAATAAGAAAAGAATCAGATTATAAAATATACGTGGAATCTGTCTATAAGTGAGGTGATTTGCGAAACATGCGAGTGAATGTTGACGTAACTATGACGTGTAACTATATTTCGACGGCGGCAACGTATTTGAACACTGAGACGCCATGCTTAATGGCTATCTGAGCAAAGAGCTTCAGTCTCAACCCTTTTTAATAGTGTTAAATATATGTTTGTTAAATGTAAACAATATTTGTAGGGAGGTGATCAAAGCATTTAATTGTGTGATATTCAAATGTACAATATTTTGGAAGGGAAATTATATTTTAAAGATGAGGCGTTAGGATGCGCGGAGGTATACAAATTTGGGAGCAGAGGGAGCACGCTTTTCGAACGCTTGGGAAGGGACTCGTAACTTGGACTTGGTGGTGAAAGGTTGTCACGCTGGGCGGTCTGAAGCCGCGTTACGAACGTATTATTTGATGAGATAGGCATGTGTGGACTTTACGGGACTATGACTGCAGAACTTAGTCTCTGGTTGAAAAGTGGTAAACTACGGACCGTAGTAGGGCTAAGGAACTGTGATAAATCAGCAATCGTGTACACGTGTGATGACAAACTGTGTTTTATAACAAATACTTTAATCGCGGATTAATTAGGAACTGAAATGTTCAATGGACTACACTAATTTACGAGTGATAATTTGTAACTTTTACTCTCGAGAGCGTGTGATACTTATTGTGCCTCTCATGAACAATAATTGGGCAGATATTTAGTTTTTTACCGATGTATAAAGTAGGACTACCTCCGTGTTTCATGTCTGATAAGAGCAATAAACTCCATTTATAAAGAATTACTTCGTGAGTGAATCACTTCTTTATCTTAGAATCCAATTTGTTGGTCATTCTGAGGTTTAATTTATATTTGTTAAATATATTTTCACGTCCTCATATGCAGATTGATAGACTGGCTAAACTACAGATTAATTATTGATCTTGTGTAAACAGATTGGGTAGCTGTTTAGGGCATAGAAGCTGACATACATAACTCATCCCTATGAACAGAGTCATCGATCCATAAACTTTTACTACCTTGAGTTGTGTATTGCCCAAGTCTTATTGGTGAGAACCGATAGGAAGGTCGCTAGCCTACGTGTTGTGAGAACGGATAATCCCGGGATTTGGCTGTAAAAAGTTTTTTATCTTAAAATTTTGAGTGGTTTAATGTTTTATTTTAAAAACATGTGTTTGTTTTATTTAAATTTTTAGGTGAAGGTAAATTTTTATGTAAGGTTTATAAAAGAAATTTATATTAATATTTAAGATTCTCCAAATAATTGTTAACGTTATGTTATTTTAAAACGTAATAAAGTATTTATACATAATGAGATCTATTTCATATCCCCTTTCATCAGGGCTAAATTAAATTTACTTGCTTGCTTACAGTCTTCTGCGTTAATATTTTTGAGTACCTAGATATAACGTGAACCTATGTAGGCTAACCTCAATTTAACGAATGTCAATGCTATATATTATTCGGTCCATTGATATTCTTTATATTAAGGTGTAACTGTAGCATCGCATTAAAATATTTTACTGTATCAAATTAGTATTTTCGCAAGTACACGTGTTTCAGGTTTCCAATTCACGTATTTCAGGATTCGTGTGAGATATCTCCATCAACGTTCAACTCACTTAGAGATTGTGAAAAATGGCCAACCAAAATTATGTATGAAGTTCGTACTCTTCGAAAGAGGACCTATATAGGTTAAAACTTCAATTTCCCTATCGACAACATTTCGGGTAGAAGATTCACGGTTGCAAATTACGAAACGAAATTGCCAAATGAAGAGGAAATCACCCGAGAGTTGTTCGTTTTCTCAATATCATAAAATGCAATATTTTGTTTCTTTTGCAAACTTTTTAGTAATGATAATGTTTTCTTGTCTGGAACAGAAGGATATTCAGATTGGCAAAATATGTCATCGTTTCTACGTCACCACGAAAAGTCACTGTCACATGTTAAAGCCTCCCTGTCTTATCGTGGACTGTTTCGAAGGCTGCAGTTAGGCAAAACAATTGATGATCAGAACCAACAAATAATCAAATCTGAATGTGGACACTGGTATCAAGTTTTGAAGCGTCTGCTTTGCATACTGCAATTTCTAGAACTCAAGGCTTAGCTATTCGTGGCACAAACGATACAATCTTCAAAGAAAAATATAAAAACTTTTCTAAATTTGACACTGTTCTTTCCGAATATCTTCGCAGAGTAACATCAAAAGAAACCAATGTTCATTATTTAAGCAAACAAATTCAAAATGAATTTATTGCTCTACTTTCTAGTAAAGTTGATGAACACTAACTGAATGAACTACAGGAAGCGAAACATTATTGCATCATACTAGACTGCACTCTAGACGTCCGTCACCAAGAACAATTGACGATGGTGGTTAGGTTTGTTACTTCAGTACCAGGAAAAGAAGTCATTGTAAGAGAACACTTTCTTGGGTTTATTCAGGTGACAGATACAACTGGCGAAGGCTTAACTACTTCTTTATTAGAGAAGCTGGAAAAAAGAGGAATACCTTTGCAAAACATGCGTGCTCAGGAATACGACAATGGCTCTAATATCAAAGGCAAGCACGTAGGAATCCAGAAAATGGATTCTCGAACTTAACCCAAGAGCCTTTTGTGTTCCTTGTGGCAGTCATTCCCTCAACCTCGTGGCAAATGACGTAACTCTTTCCCGCATGGCAGCTGTAAGGTTTTTCAGTTTTGTTAAAGGAAATTTATACTTTCGTTTCAGGATCGACACATAAGTGGGATACATTAACTAAGCACGTCACGAACTTGATTGTGAAGCCTGTGAGTGAAACCCGCTGGGAAAGTAGGATTGAGGCTCTTGAGCCATTGAGATATTACATTGATCAAGTGTACGATGCTGTATACGAAGGAACCACTGATGCCAAGATAGATGTTTTTGGTAAGAGTAAAGCTATTGGTATTGCCAAGAAGTTAACGGATTTCCGATTTCTCTGCTCCTTAATTACCTGGTATGAGATTTTGTAAAGAGTGAATTTGGTTAGTAAAATACTTCAGAAAAAAGAAGTCAATATCTAAAATTCTTTCAAACTCATTGGAAGAGTCGAAGAGTTTCTGAATGGTATGAGGACGGAAAATGGACTCAGTCGTGTTATGACCGATGCGAAGGAGCTGGCTGATAAAGTAAAAGTTGCACCAGAATTCCCCACTGAAGTCCAAGTGAGGCCAAGAAATGTGAAACGGCAATTTTCGTATGAGAGCGAAGATGAATCTGTTAAGTCCGAGAAAGAGTCCTTTAAAATAGATTTCTCTTTTTTTGTTTTCGACAAAGCTCTCTGGATGAAAGATTCGAACTATCACGCAATAATGACAACCATTTCCAGTTTCTTTATGATTTAAAATAGGTAGAGGAACTGAAAAAGAAGAAGTTATAGAAAAGTGTAAGAACCTAGAAGCAGTATTGACAGCAGCTAATAATGGTGACATACGTGGAGAAGATCTGATGTAAGAGATCATTGTGCTAGCACCTTTGCTACCTAAAGATAAATCGTTTGAAGCTGAAGGAACATTAAGTTATATGACTAAAATGGAATAGTTGACCTTTCCCCGAACGTATTCATTGCCTTGAGAATTCTTCTTAGGCTCCCAGTCTCAGTGGCCAGGGGAGAAAGGAGTTTTTCAAAATCCAAAATAGTCAAGAACTACTGCGTTCAGACACTTCTCAAGAACGACTTAGAGCGTTGGCAACACTGGCAATTGAGAACTACATTCTGAACTCAATGGATACTAATACAATTTTGAGAGACTTTGCCAATATTAATCCAAAAAAGCGCGAATTTAGTGTTATTTTGTTTCATTCAGTGACGCCACTTTGATTGTATGTGTGAGATATTGTAATGTTGATGTTAAAATGTTACCTTTTGATTTTAAAATCTCAGAAATTTAAAATAAATATTGTAATATGATTAGTTTGGTGTTCTCAATGTTATCACTTCCACTTTATTTTGCATTTTACCTATCTTTATCTGAGGTCTAAAAGCCCTATTTTATATATATAATTTTTGTTCAATGTTGTATTTTAATTTGATTGTATATAATATGTTGGTGATGGTGGGAGGGCGGGGGAAAGAAGTAAAAAATGACTCTCGCATGTTCAGTAAAAACCCCATGTACAGGCCGAATTTGCATAACCGTTAACAAACCTCGTTCTTATAGAACTGCTGTCAGCATTCATAAGTTCGTCTACATTGTCTTTGCCACTTGACTGTCATTGAAATCATCATCGCTGCCTTTTCCACGAAACAGAAATGCTAGCAATATCTGTCAGGTGATAGCTACACTAAGAATGAGTCCTCCTGTCTCGCAAATTCAATTTCGTATGAGAATTCGCAAGGGTGTCCACTCTTGGAAATATTAAAGCGCTCTATCCAGAAAATTCCGAGAAAAGGGGCTCTAAAATTTTTATCGTATATAATAGTCAATGAACTATGTATTTAAATGTGGCGAAATAGCTCCGCCGGTAGCGTACACGACTGTGATACAGCTGACCTGGGTTCGGTCATACCTTTGGAAAATATATTTTTTCATTATCTGTTACAAATTTTAAACAATTTTTAAACCAAATTGTGATATAAAATGTTATAAGTTCAATCATAAATAACTTTATTTACGAATAAAGTGGTTGCAGCTAATTACAATTTTCATTACAATATTTTCTTTTTAATTAGTCGAATAATTCTAAATGAATTTTACAACTAATTTACGTAGGTTGAAGCGTTAAATACTATTATAATGTTATTGCCTCTTTAGGCGGTATTGTAAGCTGTGAAAAGATTGTAAATATTCGGTTTCTTCACGGAAAAGCAGAGTAGAGCTGTAGCCCTGTTGTATGTATACAAACAACAGACGCTCAGGAAATAGCAAATAAACAATGAATTCAAACTTCGATTACTCACGTGCTACATTATTTTTTCTTTTTTTCTGTTCGTTCTCAGGCAGATCGATGCTTCGCTGGCGTTTGTTCATGGTGGTTCTGGGTTGTTCGCTGAGTAATGGCTTAGTATTTCTATTACAGAGAGCGTTAACTTTTTCAGTCTTGGTGGTTAGTGTTGCTAACCACCTCTTTTCGATCACGGTACTTCTAATCCACGCCATCTAGCGATAAACGCTTGAATTAGTATGTCCGTTTGGACTGTGCTTCAAAACAAATGAAGATTCCGGGTACATTGCATGAATGTCAGTGCATACCAATTGCATTGAATATAGCGCTAACGTACCTTGTCTCGAGTGTCTGATAAAAACATCAATACGACGACTACGTAACATGTTTTCTGTAATGTATTTTATTGAACGTATTCTCATAGACCTACTTTATGTGTGTTGGCATGCAGGTACTGTTACTTTTGTGTTTTCACGTAGTAGTTACAAAGGGAATGTAAGCAAACTGGGAACTGCAGTTCTCTTCACGCCCAGACCTCGACAAGCTGATTCTGAAAGACTTCCGGAGAGAAGTATATCCGGGCCTAGTGGCACCAGCATATGTCAGATACAAACACAGGCCGATTCAGTGAACAGCAGCCGTAATTCCGCGGCCTCATCTCCAGGACCTGCATTTATAAAACGCCACAAACCTACAGTCCCGCAGTTCCCGCAGGAAATTCGTCTAGAATCCAGTCGCCATCAACCTGAAAGAAGCACATCAAGAAGATGCATCATTGTACCCGTGCGTACTGTATGACAGTGTAGTACATGTAAAGGACCTCTTTGCTTACGCAATGGTAAAACATGTTTTGCAGATTTTCATAAAAAATAATTTGCTTTTGTTAGTTTTGTACGTTTGTAATGATGATTCGTCTAATAAATAACGTTCACAATCATCCTAGTATTATTTATAGCAATAGTCATGGTGGTTAGCGTTAGTGACAACCTCAGTCCTTGAAAGCCTGAATACCTATATTATGTTTCCTCTATTGTCTGTGATATTTCAGTTGTGATTTCAGTTGACATTGATAATTATGTTCCTGTTGTAAAAGTGTGACTGAAAGAGTTAAACCCCCCGCGACCTAACGCGCTAAACCAGCGCGTCCGGCAGCAGCTCAACTATTTGACGGCGCTGCAGCACAGCCTTCACTGACACGTGAATCAGTTGTATGTGTGCTGCGCTTCAAAACTTCACAGCCCTTTTCCTTGAAATTTTCTGGATAGTACGCTTTAGGACTTTTGTGAGTGGACATCCTTGACGTATACCACTAGCATGCCAAGTCCCATCCTGAACTGAGTTACCGAGACCGAGAGGTCTCCTTGTATGTAGTACAGCCCTTGATGTTGCTATATACAACTCTAATAACTAATTGCATTTATTTGGATTCTAGCTAACGTTATCGACTACAGAGTCGATTGCCGTTCGCAGAACATTCCAGTACAGCCCTTGACGCTGATATACAACTCTAATTGCATTGTTTTGGATTCTAGCTAACGTTATCGACTACGGAGTCGATTACCGTTCGCAGAACATTCAGCCGCCAACCTGCCCGAACCGAGAAGAGGATGCGTGGCTGGTCAGTGGAGTCGAGCACGGCGGTAGCGCCGCAGCACATTCCGATCGCAGCTGGAGTACACAAGGTCGAGGCTCAGCCGTGCAACGTAGTGCGCCTGCGATGCATGACAGCTGTGGCAGCGACTTACTACTGCACTACTTTCTAACTGATATGTGAACACTCAACTTCTTAATATTATATTCACGGAATGTATGTTATTACCTGCGAATGGTAAAGTGATAAATGTTTACCCAGCCCGATTCGAAACCGGGTCTGCTGCTTGCGAGGCAGTTGTGCTCATCCTTACACCACCGGGGGAAAAATGTTCAAATGTCTGTAAATCTATCGGACCAAACTGCGTGGTCATCAGTCCGTAGCTTACAAGCTACTTAAACATAGGTAAACTAACCTGCGGACAAACACATACACCCATGCCCCAGGGAGGACTCGAACCTCCACGGCGAGCAACCGCGCGCTCCGCAGCGAGACGCTTTAGACCGCTCGGCTACTCCATCGCGGCTCACCACTGGGGACACAGAGATCACCGCAACTGCACGGGTACTCACGCACGCCTCTAGTCAGATACAATACAAATTCTTAATTTTCCCCTGCTCACTATTACGCAAACACGAGGTTTCTCCAAACTGATTCCCGTAAAAGTAAGGGCCTAGGAGTGCATCTGCACTGATGAAAGGATCATAGCTCGTCCTCAGCATAATGTATAAGTTACCTATACACAGTGTACGTTATATATATATATATATATATATATATATATATATATATGAACTTAACTAGTGTCAACACTGCTGTTGAGTCACTATGCAATGGAATCTACTATTGTCGCTGATAGCACACGTTGTTCACATAGCTACCTTACCTCCGAGCAAATGGACTCGCACGTCACACTTTACCGGCGTGCACACAATCGACAGAAAAGCAGTCATTTGTGAGCGAGCGGCCTAACGTAATGGTGTCACTATGTTTTTGAAATAGGACGAACGGTGTTGGATCAAGATTGAATATCGTACAGCCAGAGGCGTGCGGAGAATCGGCATTGCCGTACAGAACAGTGGCACGTTGGGTAAAAGCCTTCAACGAAGGTCGCCAAACTGTGGCAAACATGCATCGGGCAGGTCGTCCTAGCTTCTCTGAAGAAGTGCATGCTTTTGCCGCGTTAGTGGACAGTGATCGCCGCCATACGAATCGTGAGCTCGCCCATGAAACAAGATTAGCGCACTCGACTGTGTATCGTATCCTGAAGGGACGCCTGGGCATGCGAAAATTGTATCGCCGGCCGCGGTGGCCGAGGGGACTGAGGCGCTTCAGTCACGGTCTGCACTGCCACTACGGTCGGAGGTTCGAATGCCCCCTCGGGCATGGATATTTGTGCCGTCCTAGTTCGTAAGTAGTTCATAAGTAGTTTGTAAGTTTAGGGACTGATGACCCCGTAGTTAAGTCCCATAAGATTTACAAATATTTGAAACACTTGATTTTTGAAAATTGTATCACTATACGTTCCGCATGAATTGACGGAAATCAGAAAATGGATGCGTGACTACGCTGCTCAGGCGCATTTTGAGCGCTATGAGCGCGAAGGAGAGGCTTTCTTACGCCGTATCGTAACACTGGATGAGATATGGGCCACATCGTACGAGCCAAAACGGATACGCCAATCCCACGAATGACATCATCATGGGTCCCACGAAAGTCGAAAGTGCTTTAGAGATCCAGTACGGTGAAAGTTATGGTGATATTCGTGTACGACTGTGATGGAGTTATCCTAACGCATTATGTTCTTCCACGGCAGACGGTCTATGCACAGTATTACTGTTCGGTTTTGGAGCACAACTTGCGATCAGCTTTGAGAAAGAAGCGGCAACCCACCCATCATTTTTCACGTCTGTGCACAGGCGCATACAGCGCTAGCTAGCTATTCGGTCGATGGGACTGTGAAGTACTGTACCATCCACCATTCTCCCCGGACATATTCCTTGTAACTTTGATTTGATTACGAAGATAAAGAAACCACTTCGTGGCATTCGCTTCAGAACTGTTTCAGAGATTCGACAGGCAGTAGACCCTCCATTCGCACCATCAACAGAACAGGCTCTGTTAACGGTATACTACACCTTCCACATCGCTGGCAACGTGTTCTACACAACGTTGGTGACTACTTTCAAGGACAGTAACTAGGTGCAAACATGTAATGCTTGTGTATCGGTTGTGAATAGATAGTTGTCACTATTTAAGTTCCATAAGTTCCAACCCTCGAATATATAACTCAATATTTTCTGTTGCATGATTCTGCGAGCGTGAAGGTCGGGGTGAGAGTTTAAAAATAGGGATAGATTAATTTTTAAAACTCACAACCACCAACTGCGAACCAAATTCCTAAACATGCAAAAACACTGGAACTGTGATTGCTAATGTTTGACTCGTTTTCTAGGGGATAATATCATACGAACGCAGCTTTCCTTCCCTGCATATGATTAACAAAAAAATTCATAATAAAGTCAAGTTCATGAGAGAAAAGGGTGTACTAACAACTATTTTTGAAAACACGTGAAAGTTCACTTTATGTTGTTTATTTCACAATATTAGAACCCTGTGGCTGATACGTCTGTACGTTGACACATTTATCAAATAAAGTTATAGCTCGTGAGCCCCCAGACAAAGTGAATATTTGTCGCAAATTGTTTTCACACCATGTGCCTGTCTTAAACACCGTTTATGTTCATGCCTATGTGACGACGCATGTTATATTAACAAAACACAGTCACAGTCACACCTTGTTCCACCGGCTAAATATTCACAACACACAGTAGCACTCGATACAACTTGGTGCAGTCTGTGACGAGCAACCACTCCTGGCGATTACCACACAAAAATCTATAGTCTCCACCTAGAGATCTACATGCCGACTG
Source organism: Locusta migratoria (assembly GCA_026315105.1). Classification (NCBI taxonomy): domain Eukaryota; kingdom Metazoa; phylum Arthropoda; class Insecta; order Orthoptera; family Acrididae; genus Locusta; species Locusta migratoria. The sequence goes on along the minus strand of CM048755.1, from coordinate 71,624,402 downwards.
CTGCAGAGCGACGCCGCCCGGCCAGCTACCCCACTTGCTCCCGACTCGTCACTTCCTGCCCACGCGTGCGCGCGCGCGTCAAAAGCCCAACTGCCGGGTTTTTTCCCCTACGTCATCAACTTCCCCATGTGAGCTTTTCTAACCGACTTCCAACGTACAGTGCTCATCCAATACATTTCTAAAACTTTACTTAAAATCAAAATAATTACACTACACATTAAACAAATTTCTTTTGTTTTTATATTGGACTATTTATTACAATTGTGCAATTTCTTATATCACAGATAAGTGATTTAATTGAATATTTCAAGATAAAATACACAAGATTAATTGAAAATAAAATGAGAAATAGTTAATATATTACTTTTATAAACAAACATTGGCATGCTAGTTGTGTAACTGTCTTGTATTCATTGGTAATTTATTACTTTTCATTGTCAATTAAACATATTACTTCAGATGTGACTATATCAGCTAATATATTGCTTATTTGTCAACAGGCTATTTTGTAATGAGGGCCTTAAAGGTTCCTAACTGCATCGTATTACTTCAAATGCAAGGAGTATTAGAATATTTTATTTCACGCTGTGCAATGTACTGCACCTGGCACTAGCCATTGTCCCTCTCTCCCCTCACCGGAAACGAAATTGGAAAATCCTAAGCTGGAACAAGCCACCAACGTCGGCCTGCTCGCTGGCCTATAAATGTTGTCACCCAACTGCGTACATACATTGCTACCATAATTAATAAGATTAAAATTGTGTATCATTTAGTGCATTGGCATGCTCAATGTTTGCTGTGAACTTCATACTGTTCAATTATCAAATGCTATTAATTACCAGTATTTCTATTGGACGGTAATCTCACAATTCCCACCTCTTACGTATTAAGTCTTCCCATAGCCGCTAAAACTGGCACAAATTTTGAGGACTATCTGATGGGGCTAGGAAAATGTATGAGGATAGGAGACACTATTTCATACTTTTTAGTCAGATTTGTAAACAAGGTACATTAAATATTTAGTTTTATTTATGTAATTCTTATATGTGTTATTACGATAGCTTAGTGTCGATTCAGTAGCCTCACAATTACTATCCCACTTGGCGTTTGCCTAGATTGTAGTTCCTCTGTGCAATTCGATAAGAATCTGAGGTCATCTGCTTGGGCTTGGCAAAGAGTTTTGATATCAAAAGTGTGAAAACGGCGTAAATTGAAAAATTCTCAGTAAATGTTCCTCACACTGTGTAAACAGACTTGGTTGTCTTAGTGATCGGCCTATTTTAATTAATTCCAATGGAATTATCGTTAGCTTAAGCTTTTTATGGAAGACAATTTAGTTGCAAGTGATCTTAATGAAGATATTAATGTAATCCATTTTACTATGATTTATTACTGTGGAAGTTGAAAATGTTCAAATGTTTATAAACGTATTGAACCAAAATGCTATGGCCATCAGTCCGTAGACTTACAGACTACTTAAACTAACTTATACTAAGAACAACACATACAACCATGCCCGAGGGAGGAATCGAGCCTCCGGTGGGACCAGCCGTTCTGTCCCTAGCATGAAGCCTTAGATTACGAGCCCACTCCCACGTAGCTATGGAACTTGACGTAACTAAAGAACTAATGATACAGCTTGATTGAGACCTCCATGACAGAAAGCATAATGTCTCTTTATATTGCCAAGGTTTGTGTAACTCTCTGCTTGTGAGATCATTGCTTGATAGGAACACAGCACTTGAGCAAAAACTAGTTTTCTGTTATCTCTCACTGAACAGTTTTATAGTACTCATTCAACAATTTAATTGTTCACTACACTTTTAAGTACCTGGCCGCGTTTGTCTTAGTTGTAAATACAACAGCTACGTAAGAACGTTGTTGCGGTCAAAATGATTCTTTTAATAGTTTCACCTATGCCCTGAAGGTGTCCCAAAGTGTCAAACAAAGTTCCAGACGGTTGCTGTCTAACCTAGACGTTCAGTTCTTCGAAAAGGTTTTTTACTGTATAAACAGTTGCTCTCAAATTAACTCTTGAGTAGGCTTATTAATGCCATCGTTATTAATTTTATCTTGCATTAAGTTTTAAAGCCAGCTTGCCTGTCCGGTGTTGTGTCTGCCTCCTCGTGCAAACTCGTAAAATAATTTGTCAGCCGTAATTTAATTTCTTCCCATGCATGCACCTGCGCCCCCCTTTCATCCATCAACCATGTTATTTACTCTTTCCTACTACTCTATAATTGAAGAGGTACTCTTTAGCCTTGGCACCCAAATTAAACCAGTCTATCCTAGCCTCTTAGCCTTGATGTAGTTGGGCCTAGTGGTTTCGGGGTAAAGCTTGACTGGAACCCGAAGGGTTGCCGATGCGAAACCCGAGCGGACCTCGGTACTTTAGAATTTGCATTTTAACCCAGCCTTCACCTCTCAACGATGTGAGAAGTCGACAGAAACGTCACGTGGTTCGGATTCCTCGTTAAACTGTAGGTCCCCTTTAGGGATACGCAAGTCGTCAAAGTCCAATTGAAACACTTGCACAAGGCCACTGAGCCACACGAAATAATTATTAGTCTTGATCTCAGTTGCACGGTAAATAAGCCGTAATCTGAATAACATTGTGTTGTCATGCACTCTTCGTTATAATTTCTGAATCGAAGTTTTGTGGAACTGCCATAGGAGAACAAGGGTTTGTTTCTGGATAGAATGGAAAGTACGGATGTGAACATTTCATTGACGTGATACAATAAGTTCTGGAATTAATAAAAAAATAAATAAATAAAAAAAAACCATGTTTCCTCTCTCCATAGTCAAACAAGCTCAGGACATCAAGAACCATACTGAAGACAATGATCGTCTAAAAGATACAAAGAAAAGAAGAGTATTTTCTTTGATGTTGTTGAATATTATTCCCAGCATTTTGTAAAATTCCATAAGTATCCTCCACCGACACCGAACGAAATTTTATAGACAGTGACATTCCTCTTGTTTTTAAGGTAGAGTGTCCAAAGTTTCGTCAATATCGGAACAAAACTATAGAGTTCTATGCAATAGAAACGCAGAGTCACATTGAAAAACGCACTTTGTTGCTGGGGAGGGGGGTTGGAAGGGGTCAGTTACAAAATGATTCATAAATGTCCGAAATTACATGCTAAATTTGTTGCAGATCCCTAACTACTCCCATTTTCCAATAATTGACGCATAAATCTAGGTATTCTCTCGCGGTGTCCTCTCATTATTTATGACGTCATATATTCTGAGCTATGTGTCATGCTCTTTTGTGTTTACATCAGGAACCTTCGTGGGCGTATGGTGAACAGTTCACCAAAGTTACATTGCAATCGAATGAATGGTTTATGAACACATAGAGGACATACAGACAAACATCCATTTTTATATGTATAGATAGTATCATTTAGGTTTCTAGCCCCACGCCCATTTTTTAGTAAATAACGGAACATGATCCCTAAGGTGATGTACAGCATTTAACCTATATCCCACGGAGGACAACCCATCCCGTTGCCGTACAAATGAGATGAGACGAAGCAGTTGTCAGAATTTAAGGCGAAGCGTTGAAGGCTTGTGGGAGGAGTGAATGACAGATAAATATAAGATAGGATTGAAATAAATATTTGCTCTATTCTGAAATTATGGACTCGCCCTGGATGCGATTCAACGAATGACAGGTGTCAGTTTACGTTTTAGCGGATTAGGAAACGAAAAGATAACAGTTCACATAGCGAACGGCAGCTAGGCGAGAGCGGACGGCAAGAAGCCGTTCAGCCAGCACGGAGGCTGGGCCTCAGGGGCGCGTCTGTTCTGTTGTTGTTGTTGTTGTTGTTGGTTGTTTAAGGGGGACAAAACTGCAATGGTCATCAGTCCCCCATTCCATCTCTAGGCGTCAAAAGTAAATCCAAACACGCAAAAGATAATACGCCTAGAGTTTAAAATAGCGAAGTGGGAGAGGAGTCCCACTAGTTCATAAAACATCAAGAACCACAAGACTAAACAAAAGATGGTTACACAAAGACAACTTACAACAAAGAAACCGATAGCCGTGGTTGACCGACCATAAGAATAAAAAAAAGGAAAAGTCAACCACTCGGTTTCACAAAGAAATCTCCAGTTATAGAGAACGATAAAATCCCCCTGCTCGAATAAAACGTAAAACGGTATCTGCCATTGTGGCATCGTCACCTAAAACTTCCGATAAAACAGCAGGGGGGTTAAAATGTCTCTGCAAGGCGGCTAAAAGTGGGCAGTCCAACAATATGTGGACGACTGTCAAATTGGAGCCACACCGACATTGGGCTGGGTCCTCACCTCGAAGGAGATGTCCATGGGTGAGCCACGTATGCCCAATGCAGAGGCGACATAAAACCACTGAGTCCCGTCGTGAACCGCGCATGGAGGAGCGCCATGCAACCGTCGTTTCCTTGACCACCCGGAGCTTGTTGGGCGTGTGCAGGCTACGCCACTTAGTATCCCAAAGCTGACGTACTTTCTGGCGCAACAATGAACGGAGATCAGAAGCCGGGAGGCCGATCTCTAGACAGGACATACCTACAGCCTGCTTGGCAAGCCTGTCAACACGTTCATTGCCCGGGATACCAACATGACCTGGAGACCAGATGAACACCACCGATCGCCCGGACCGTGTAATGACATAAAGTGTCTCCTGAACGGCCAACACCAGGGTAGACCGTGGGTAACACTGCTCCAGAGCTCGAAGGCTGCTCAGGGAGTCGCTGCAAACAACAAAAGACTCGCCTGAGCAAGACTGGATATGCACAAGAGCTCTGTGAATGGCCACCAGCTCTGCAGTGTAAACACTGCAGCCATTCGGCAGAGAGTGCTGTTCCACATGGTCACCGTGTGTATAGGCAAATCCAACACGGTCATCCACCATTGAGCCATCGGTGTAGATCAGGTCATAACCACGGAACTCCGCTATGACAGCCGAGAACTGACGGCGGAGCGCCTCCAGTGGTACTGAGTCTTTGGGCCCATGGGCCAAGTCCAGCCGAATAGACGGCCTTGTCAAACACCATGGAGGTGTATGCACCTGGACCCGATATGGACATGGAAGGGGCAAAGACTCAAGTTCCAGGAGGAGGGACCGAACTCTATAGGCTATCGTATGACCTGACCTGGGGCGTCGCTGATGGTGAGGGACGACCACATTAGAAAAAAGAAAACGACGGTTTGGGTGGCCTGGGGAGCAATACACGTTCGCTGCATAAGCTGCGAGCAGGTGTTGGCGGCGGATCCCCAAAGGTGGGATCCCAGCCTCCACTAGTAAACTGTTCACCGGGCTGGTGCGGAAAGCGCCCGTCGCAATGCGGACCCCACAGTTGTGAATGGGGTCCAGGAGATGCAGTGCCGAAGGTGCCGCAGACCCATAGGCAATGCACCCAAAATCGAGACGGGACTGCACCAGCGCCGTGTAAAGCCGCAACAGTGTCGAGCGATCAGCACCCCAGGTCGTATGACCCAGGTGGCGGAGAAGGTTGAGATGGCGCCAGCACTTCCTTTTCAGCTGACGAATGTGGGGGAGCCACGTCAGCCGGGCGTCAAAGACCAGTCCTAAAAAACGGTGAGTTTCCACTACCGTAAGTGGTTCGTCATTCAGATAAAGTTCAGGGTGTGGGTGGACGGTCCGACGCCGGCAGAAGTGCATCACTCTGGTCTTGGAGGCAGAAAACTGAAAGCCATGGGTAAGCGCCCAGTTCTGCGCCTTCCGAATAGCACCTTGCAACCTGCGCTCGGCAACTTGGGTGCTGGAGGAACTAAAAGAGAGACAAAAGTCGTCAGCATAAAGAGAGGGGGACACCGACGATCCAACCGCTGCAGCTAAACCGTTGATGGCGATTAAAAATAATGGGACGCTTAAAACGGAACCCTGAGGAACCCCATTTTCCTGGACATGAGAGGAGCTCAGAGAAGCACCAATTTGAACACGAAAGGTACGGACGGCTAAAAAATTCTGAATAAAAATCGGTAGGGAGCCTCGGAGGCCCCAGTCATATAAAGTGTTGAGGATGTGGCGTCGCCAGGTTGTATCATATGCTTTGTGCATATCGAAGAAGACGGCAACGAGGTGTTGGCGCCGGGAAAAGGCTGTGCGGATTGCAGACTCGAGGCACACCAGATTATCGGTGGTAGATCGACCCTGGCGAAAACCGCCCTGGCATGGAGCCAATAATCCACGAGTCTCAAGAATCCAACACAACCGCCGACTAACCATCCGCTCCAACAGTTTGCAGGGAACGTTAGTCAGGTTAATGGGCCGATAGCTATCCAAGTTCAGAGGATGTTTGTCGGGTTTAAGTACGGGGATGATGATGCTCTCCCGCCACTGTGACGGGAAAACACCATCACACCAAATGCGGTTATAGACCGCAAGTAGGGCCCTCCGACTATCTGCTGAGAGATGTTTCAGCATTTGACTATGGATGCTATCAGGCCCTGGCGCCGTGTCTGGACATTGTTGAAGAGCACTGAGGAGCTCCCACTCTGTAAAAGGAGTGTTGTAAGATTCAGAGCGGCGGGTATGAAAGGAGAGGGGCTGGCGTTCTACCCTCTCCTTTACTGCACGGAAGGCCGGTGGATAATTTGCAGAGGCAAAGGCACGAGCATAATGCTCGGCAAACATCTCTGCAAGAGTGGCCGGGTCCGTACATAGGACTCCATTTGTGGAGATCCCAGGGATTCCCGATGTAGTCTGTATTCCCTGTAGCCGCCTGATCTTACTCCAGACCTGCGAGGCTGAGGTACCTGTCCCAATAGTGGAAACGTACCTCTCCCAGCACTCCCGTTTCCGTCTTCTTATAAGCTGGCGAGCACGAGCGCGAAGCCGTTTAAAATTGATTAGGTGCTCCTGAGAGGGGTGCCTTTTGTATCGCTGTAAGGCCCGCCTGCGGTCTTTAATGGCCTCAGCGATCTCCGGCGACCACCACGGCACTGTCTTACGCCGTGGGCACCCTGTGGAGCATGGAATTGCAGCTTTTGCAGCGGAAACAATGGTGTGAGTGACGCCCTCGACCACCACATCGATGGAATAGAGTGGGGGAGGTTGAACAATAGCGGTGGATGTGTAATCTTCCCAGTTAGCCCTGCCTAAAGCCCACCTTGGGGGGCGTTCTGGGGACTGACGTTGTGGGAGTGACAGAAAGAGCGGAAAATGGTCACTGCCACACAGGTCGTCGTGTGCTCTCCAGTGGACAGATGGTGGAAGGCTGTGGCTGCAGATTGATAAATCAATGGCCGAGAACGTGCCATGTGCCACACTAAAGTGTGTGGGGGCACCAGTATTTAATAGGCAGAGGTCGAGTTGAGAAAGTAAAGACTCGACTACTCTGCCTCGGCCAGAAAGCGAAGTACTACCCCACAACGGGTTATGGGCATTGAAGTCGCCCAATAAGAAGAAAGGCGGGGGTAGTTGCGATATAAGTGCAGCCAAATCATTCAAAGAGAGGTCACCATCTGGAGGGAGATAAAGGCTGCAGACGGTAAACTCTTGTGTTGTCCTTACCCTGACAGCCACTGCTTCTAGTGGTGTACGAAGGGGCACAGGTTCACTATGAACAGAAGTAAGGACATACACACATACACCACCTGAGACCCTGTTATATGAGCTACGGTTGCAGTAATATCCCCTGTAGCCACGAAGGGTCGGGGTCCGCATTGCTGGAAACCACGTTTCCTGTAAGGCAATGCAGAAGGCAGGTGTTATGCTTAAAAGGTGTCGTAGCTCAGCCAGGTGGGGAAAGAAACCGCCGCAGTTCCACTGGAGGATAATGCTGTCTGATAACTGGGAAGACATGGAGATTACAAATCAGCGTCACTCAGATCCGCTGTCTGCCTTTGTTCTGGCTCAGTATTCATTAGGTCTGTGATGTCCCCGACGGCGAGGTCGTCTGGGGACGCTAGAATCTCCACCTCGTCCCCAGAGGTCGAGGTGGAGTGGTGAGGTGGCTCGGGAGCCACCGTAGTATCCTTCACGTCGTCGTTAACAGTTTTCCTCCGATCCTTCTTGCCCCTCGGGGGCTTCGCCGGCAGGGCTGGCTTCTCAGACTCAGCCTCAGGGGCTGACGAGGAGCATGAGGCCCCGCGTCCAGCAGCCTTCGGTTTGGCCTGCTGCTGGCGTGTGTCGGAAGCGACACGGGCGGAACCCTCGGAAGGGAGTGTCCCAAGGGACCCCTTCCGAACGAGGGGTGCCGGAGAAGGTTGTTGTTTCTCTGGCAGAAGGGTGGAGGCTGCTCCTGAGGCAGGTACCTGGGGAGCAGAAGAAGGAAGGGGGCCCCCAACTACCTTGGGGGCAGATGTAGGTTTGTGGCCCTGGGGGGCCACAGAAAAAGAATGAGAGGAGATGGGTGTCGCCACAGATGGTGCTGACGATGTAATTGCTGCAAAAGAAGTCGTCATGGCAACTGGGTGCAAGCGCTCGTACTTCTTTTTCGCCTCAGTATAGGTCAACCGGTCCAAGGTCTTGTATTCAATAATTTTTCTCTCTTTCTGGAGCATAGGGCATTGTGATGAGCAGGGAGGATGCTCCTGGCCACAGTTCACGCAGATGGGCGGCAGAGTACATGGTGCGTCCGGGTGGGCTGGACGTCCACAATCCTGGCAAGTGGCGCTGGAAGGGCAACGGGATGACATATGCCCAAACTTCCAGCACTGGAAGCATCTCATGGGAGGAGGGATGTAGGGTTTTACATCAACCCGGTAGCACATCACCTTCACCTTCTCCGGCAGTGTATCGCCTTCGAAGGCTACAATGAAGGCACCGGTGGCAACCTTATTGTCCTTAGACCCACGATGGATGCGCCGGACAAAGTGAACACCTCGCCGCTCGAGGTTGGCGCGCAGCTCCTCATCAGATTGTAAGAGGAGATCTCTGTGGAAAATAATGCCCTGGACCAGATTGAGCGACTTATGTGGCGCAATGTTGACCGCGATATCTCCCAGCTTATCGCAAGCAAGCAACGCCCGCGACTGGGCTGGGGATGCGGTGAGGATCAAGACAGAGCCGTTACGCATCTTCGAGAGGGACTCCACCTCTCCAAACCTCTCCTCCAGATGTTCTACGAAGAACTGAGGCTTCACTGTTGTAAATGATTCCCCATCAGTCCTCGTACATACAAGATATTTAGGCGAATATGGTTCATTGTTAGCAGACCTGCGTTCCTCCCAGGGCGTAGCCAAGGAAGAGAACGACTTGGGGTCATAATAAGTAGCACGAAACTTCCCACGCTTAGAGACGGTGGTTGTACGTCCACCAACGTTATCTGTTGCTCGTTTCATTGTGGTCCCACGAGCAGCTAGGGAAAAAAGGTCCACCCAGGCAGAGCCCCGCTTGCCTGGGTAAGCCTTGTACAACTGAGGTGCGGCAGGTTCCTCAGAGGTTGCTCGCTAGCGGCTGTTCAACCTCAACAGCCATGCATCTCCTCGGCACGTAGCACACCTTGAGATGGAGGTTTTTTTTATAGAGGTTTGTACCGTCCTCGCGACCCGGGCGGTTAAGCCAAGATCCCCAGGCTCTGAAACGTACAACGTTCCACCGTCGCGCCGAACGATGGTCGTTGAAGCACGCACAGAGCTTACGGTGTAGCGGACTGTTGGCGCGACACAGTCCACAGCTCAGGACCCCGGGTTCGCCAAGCCCGTACTCAGCAAATTAATGCTGAGCCCCTGAGGGGCGTCTGTTCTGTACGATGGCTGCAACGGAAGTGAGCGGAGCGATTGCTTTTTGCGACTCGCAACTCTTCAGCAGTGGTAACGCGATCGATCGCGCGCGTTCGCTATTGCCTCACACGGAGGCATCAGAACGTCAGTAAATTCTGCACGGACGCCACAAGAATGACGTGATTCTGATATCAGCAACTCATTCTCATTCTCGACGGCACTGTACTGCTCTGTGGACATGGGTGGTCACGTTGCCATGACGGATGCTGCACTGGAATGACACTTGTAAAAATTAACCGAACCTTTGAAACAAAAGTTCTGAATTATTTTCCCCAACTATTTTCAGACTTGCTGGTCATCCTGTACAATGAGACCTAAGCAAATACGACGCCCACCGAAAAGGTAAGTTTCCCTACATTTATTTAGAAACAAGGACAACATAATTACATGAAAAACGTTTTTGACAAAGTGTACTGCAAAGTTTGATATATTTTCGAGATGATTACGACAAACTGAGGCACTTGCCATATCATGGGTAACCATTTGTATTCCTGTGTCGAAGAAGTCTGTTGCTTGTGAAAAGAAACGGCATGTTAAAGCCATCTTCATCTCTTGTAAAAACGCTGTTCTTATGTGCAAGAATAGATGGAAATCGTTGAGAATAAGATCAGGACTAAATTCTTGAAAACAGTTGCTATGCACCGAACCGTAAAGGGAGGGTACTGCCATGAGCAGAACAACACATGGAGTAAGCAAATGTTCAAATGTTTGTAGAGCTTATGGGACTTAACTACTGGGTCATCAGTCCCTAAACTTACAAACCAATGAAATAGCTAATACTAAGTACGACACAAATATCCATGCCCGAGGGGGGATTCGAACCCCCGACCGTAGTGGCCTTATCAACACCAAAGGGCAGCACCACACAGACGTGGGATTTTTATACCCCTGTTAACTCAGGGACACAGATCCCTATGTGGGACACATATGTCCCGCAGGTCACGAAAGGGTTAACACAAGAAAGTGAATTAAGTAAGGTCGGATGGAATAAAGTGAAGGATTTAACGTCCCGTCGACAGCGTAGTTATTAGAAACGAAGATCAGGCTCACAAAGTTTGGGTAAGGATGAGGAAGGAAATTGGCCGTGCCCCTTCAAAGGAACCATCACGGCATTGCCTGAAATGATTTCGAGAAATTACAAAAAACTTAAATCTAGATGGCTGCAGGTAGATTTCAACCCTGTGATAGAGGTGGTGGGCTGTAGTAAGGCTCCTGTCCTATTCAGTCAATGGCTTATGTTTATGCTGTTTTGACCCTTGTTATTAAAAAAAATTGGAGTGCTTATGCGGAGAACCTTTTGTTTTACATTGAAGTAGATTGTTATTGATACTTCTTTCTTATAAATCCTGGCGTTCACATTACGGCTGACGGAAAACCTACCGTGGGAAGAAACCTCAGCTGGAATTTATGATCTGATTTCCTGGCTTGACATCTTCTAGTCTTTAAAGTTAGCATTTCGAATTTTGATTTCAGTCGATTGCTACGTTCTTCTTCTGTTTTCGTTCATTTTGATGTTCCTTTTAATTAAATTTTAAAGATTCATTGTATTATTACTATTATACTTCTAGACATCCCAAATGCCCCTGTACGGTTTTGGTCTGCGATGGGTTTCGGTAATGTTTTCATCTTCTAGGGGAGTAATCAGAGCTAGCTTCCAGTACGAAGGCATAGTTGAATCCTGGGTAGTTAAATGTTGTGAGATTATGTTTTAGTAGAGGTTTTGTTGCTTCATTATATTTCTGTCTCTTTAGTCCAAAGTTGCCACATTATTCTTTCAGTCACATTAGTAATTTCTTGGTACAGAAGGTGTCTCGTAGTAGAGATGTCGGAATGGCCGCGGTGTAGTAGCCGAGCGGTCTAAAGCGTCTCGCTGCGGAGCGCGCGGTTGCTCGCCGTGGAGGTTCGAGTCCTCCCTGGGGCATGGGTGTGTGTGTGTGTCTTTAGGTTAGTTTACCTAGGTTTAAGTAGTTTTAATCTACGGAGTGATGACCACGCAGTTTGGTCCGATAGATTTACAAACATTAGAACTTTTTTTTTTATGTCGGAATGTCGTTCCGTGCCGGCCGCGGTGGCCGAGGAGACTGAGGCGCTCTAGTCACGGTCTGCACGGCCACTACGGTCGGGGGTTCGAATCCCCCCTCGGGCATGGATATTTGTGCCGTCGTTAGTCTTAGCTAGTTCATAAGTAGTTTGTAAGCTTAGGGACTGATGACACCGTAGTTAAGTCCCATAAGTTCTACAAACATTTGAATTTTGTCGTGCCATAGATGTCCATCGATATGTAAATATAAATCTTCTAGTTTTTGTTGTTGACACAAGCAAAGCTGTGATTCGTATTATAGAATTGTACGTACGAAGATTTTATATGTTTCGAGAACAAATGGATTTTCAACACCTCTTTTTCTGTATTTTATGAGCCTTACCAGAATTTCTTCTGTAGTATTTTCTACCAGTTTAGGTGGTCATCCAAATAGAATCTGAGGCAATTGACACTAGATTTCGGAGTTATACCTTGTCGACAGTCGGATACTGAAGCTTTGTGGATCTTCAGCTTTAAGTCGAGAAACATTTCTGTGTCTAAAAAGGATTAATTGACTTGTTGTGGGATTTCGTTTTATCTTCCATTTACTAAGATAATATTCCAATTTGTTTATGTAATTGTTTGTTTGTTCGTTTATAACAGCGCAAGGGTACGTATGACATCAGTAAGCGGTATCGTCTGCAGTATATAATAAGTATAGTTGTGGCGAAATTCCTGATTCTTGGGGTACACCAGCTTTGGGGATGAAGTAGGTGGATAGCTGGCTCCCTAACCGGACTTGAACCCTTCTGTTTCAGATAATGTTCGCTATTAGCTGCACAACGTCTGGTGGAAAGAAGTAGTGGAGCATTTTAAACAGAAATCCAGCATGCCAAGGAAGTAAGAATGGAGATTGAAATCACTGTTTAATTCGACCACTAATTCGTCATTGATTGTTTTAGAACTTTCGAAATTGTTAGCCCAATTTTGGGAGTGCTTCAAATGGCATGAGCGCCTGGTGGTAAAGTTAAAATATCCCTCTACCTGGACTCTTTTACAAAATAAATCCGATACAATGCCTCACGCTGTATTAGAGCGATATACGTATCTCTTCTTTCACTCCAATTGTATTATACATTCCTTTACCTTATGTCGTTCATATTGGACTGTGGTAAGGAGTTGCGACAATGTATGTCAATAACATTTCAAATGAAAACAATTATCTGCATCACTCTTCTTATTTCTACTATGAAGCGTTTCGAGAGATTACACACTCAATTAGGTGGATACAGTTGCTTTTGTTTACATTATTGCTGTCAGGATACATATAGTTGTTAGTTTGGATATCAGTTTCCTGCAAAACGTATAACAAACTAGTGTAAATATAACTACGCACTGAGGTTATAAATTGATGTATTGATTTAGTTACAATTTAAATTACAATGTTCAGTGTCCGTGTTTATCTATAGAACTGAGTAAATGTTCTTTAGACAGGCATGCATGTCGACAGAACTACGCAAATGTCCTGCAGACACGCATGCAGGTTTTTTGCGTAGTTCTATCGATGAACACGGCATTGCACATCGTGTTTAAATGAACCACATCAAGGCTTGTGACAAATAAAGAGAACATCTCTCCCTGAGCGGGAATTACATCTCAGGATGTACGAGCACTAATTTAATGTTTGTATTGCTTATGGGACTTAACTACGGGGTCATCAGTACCTAAACTTACAAATTACTTATGAACTAAGTAAGACTAAGGATGGCACAAATATCCACGCACGAGGGTGGATTCGAACCCCCGACCGTAGTGTCCGTGCAGACCGTGACTGGAGCGCCTCAGTCCCCTTGGCCACCGCAGCCGGCGATGTACGAGCACTCATGGGCAGCAGGCAGTGTGTGGCATATGGAAGTTTGGGTCTGTCCGGGAGGCGTGAGCGAGAAGCGTAATGCTAACGCCACCGTTCGCCGAAAGCGTGAAACCCGGGTTCTAGTGCCGTTCCGGCACAAGTTTTCATGTGTTGACATTACATCACAGAGTTGATTGCTGATTCATATTCGCAATTTCTATGACATATCTTGTACTTGCAATTTATTCCAGTGTATAGAACCCTTTATTTAAACCCAAATGGACACGTCAGTGCCGCGGTGGAATGGCCGGACGCTCTAAGGCCCCTTGCTGCTGAGCGTGTGGTTGCTACCCGTCGGAGGTTCGATTCCTCACTCGTGTGTGTGTGTGTGTGTGTGTGTGTGTGTGTGTGTGTGTGTGTGTGTGTGTTTTGTCCTTACGTTAGTTACTTTAAGTAGTTTGTAAGCCTAGGGACTGATAAGAGCAATAGTTAAGTACCATAGATTTACAAACAATTGAACATTTTTTGACATATCAGTATCAATATACACATTCAGCAGGAATCAAAATATAAACAAACCAAAAATTATGCATCCAGAGATATAGTGCCTTGTCTCAAAGATCATATATTACTGTCTAACACTGTGGGCTGCGTAAATTTATTTTGTTTTTAATAGAATGCTAATAACACTATAACTATTGCAAAATCAATGGTATTAGAAGTATATATAAAAGAACAAAACAAAGAATCAACATTAAATACTTACTATTTATTTACATGAATTGTTGGAGATCATATTCTTAGGGTTATTTTACAGGAAGAAACAAAGAAATCTTGGTTGCTGGTGACTTTAATGCAAATTTTCTGATGCAGTCTTCCTGTAAACTTTCATTACAGTCAGTAACATTGTCTTTCTATCTAACTCATACTGTAAACTTTCTAACTAGGATAACGAAATCCTCTAGGACAGCCAATTATAATATTTTATAGCAAAAAAGAAATACATGTTTCACATCCACGAGGATCCCATTAACATTGATCTGTGGAATGAAAAACTAATCTAATGTAATCTACTCAGGGTTAGTTGGGAGGTAGAAAGTAGAAAAACTTTACGGTACATGATGTAGTACATTTTTGAAGCTCTTACGGATGTACACTGCCGCTATCTCAGCGTTTTCATTTAGTGAGTTCTACCCATACTTTTTGTTGTGTATGAAAGTTTACAGTTCTTTGTAAATTTTGTAGGCTTTTTTTTTTTTTTTTTTTTTTTTTTTTTTTGTGGAGTATTGTTAGGTTTTCTTCAATGTAATGAAAAGAATCTCCCGTGTTCTGTACATGAACAACATAAGGTTATGTATCCTTAGCGAATCAGTAAAGATAGCTGTGGAATACAAAATAAATAAATAAAACTGAAACTGTTCTGCACTCGTGCTAGTATTCAATTTAACAATGTTTGAATTGTGGAATTGTTCCAAAATATATTGGAATTACTGCTGTGGAAGTTCCGGAAGCACTCTCTAATTCAAGAAAAACGCTACAGAGATAAAATATTTATATTAAGAAAAAGATCTGTATAACAGGCAGTTGTAACAAACGCATCTGTTTATATCAACACTCTATGGTGCAGCATCAGTAATTATATCTACAGAGGGCACTCATGCATCAGTAAAAGACAAATTCAAACTTTGCAAATTAAAAGAACTTCACTTGCCACCTTCGCAGTTGCTGACTAGAATGGACAGGCACAACACTTCAATTAGAGAGTAATAGACAACAGAATGACCTCTGTGATGAGTTCAGGGCCCCTTCTAATTCCACCTGCTTTCCTAAAGATGTTGAACCCAAATCTTTTTTTTTTTCATCCAACATAAATAGGAATAAAATAGTGGTTTCTGTGTTTTATTGTAATTTTATTTTCTCTTCTGCCAACTCGTTTCGTTACCAAGTACCAATATAATCTAAAAATATGTCATTATTATTTTTAGGTATCTTGTATTGACACGTTTTAACGATAAATAATAATAATTCTTTAAATTATAGTCACCCTTATCTCCTTTGATATAATTTAGATCGATTTAAAGCATAGCACTGATCTTTACATTTAGGAATGAAGTAAGATTAGCGTTTAATGCCCCATCCACACCACGGAAGTGCCCTTGGATAAGAATAAGGGAGGGCTTCATCTGTACCCTTTGAAAGAAACCATCCCAGCATTTGCCTAGAGTGATTTTAATAAAAGAAAACCTAATATAGCTTGCCGGAGGTTGATTTGAAAACCTGCCCTCCCGAATGCGAGTCCAGTATGTTACCATTGCGTCACGTCGCTCGCTTTTACTGTAAGTATGGTCAAACTTAATCGGGTAGGCGAGTTTGAAGACTGTGTGACAGCGACAAAGGGCTGTCTGTATTTTAATGTTACGAATGTTAGCGAGCCCAGAGGAAAATATTTCGTATTTCTTAGGAAAAAAATCCCACTGACGTGTCTTACGGCCCACTTTAAATTTGTAGTTTTATAAGTTTTTGCAAACATTTTGGACCAAAATAATAAACTAGATGATAAAAAATTAATTAATAAGAGTGTCTGAAACCCTTTTAGGGGAAAAAAGTTTTAAATAGTGGCGGGTTCCGAACCACTGACCTTCAACGTCACAATCCAACGCATTGCCCATTATTTTTATTTATTTATTTATTTATTTATTTTTTTTTTTTTTATTTTTTTTTTTTTTTTGTTCTTCAGGTGGACCTAAGTTTTGCGGTCGTTGTTTCATTTCGTACTTGTTTCTTCGTCGTTTATTTGGCTCAGCTTTTTTTTATTACAGAGGGCGTTTAGCCCCCTGACCGGGCGCGCTGAGCCACGGCGCCCGACCCCACTACGCTGCAGCTAAAAGTTAGCAATTGACTTTTTTAATCTCATACTATTGATAGCTGCTGTTAACTGACGTTAATATGGCATTTGTAGATACTAGATTATCATTTATCGTACGAAGAACGACGTGTTTTTGTTAATTCTTCAGTGCGCCATTGCTTTGAAATGACAACGTGTAAGTTACAATAAGAAAATCATCAAATACGCAACGCAAGATGGCGAATGCCACAGAGACTTCTGGGCGAGGAATGTCACGTGACATCTGCGAACGGCTGGTTTTCGTTAATTCAATTGAGGGTGTCAAAAATCCGTTGTTTTTGCAAATATCTCTCAAACAATACGAGATATGAAAAAAAACATAAGGGGAAAAGTTGCATAGACTTTTCCCCTCTACCAATCAGACTATTCAATTTTCGTGTGAGATGAACGGTTCGTTTGCAACTACAATTATATTAAAAATTGCTTTTTTGGTATTACTACCGTACTTTTTGGCCGAAAAATTTGAAAAATGGAGGTTCTCGTCTCTAGTGGCGTACAATTATGTCTGTAAAATTTGGTGCTGATCGGTTCAACGGTTCGTCTTAAAAACAGGGAACACGTTACGGACAGACAGACAGACGGACATCCCAAAATCGCCGTTATTTTTCCAAATATCTCTGAAACGATACCAGATATGAAAAAAACATAAGAGAGCAAAGTTGTAGAGAATTTTCTCCTCTACAAATTAGGGTATTCAATTTTCGTGTCAGATGAATGGTTAAGCCGTTATTTTCATTTAAAATTTGAGCTGTTAAAAGACGATCGCAAAGGCCCACTTTTAGTGTTACTACCGTAACCTAAAGTGGGCCAAAATTTTCAGATCTGTGTTATGAATGTTTGTTTTTTAATTGTGGGATTATAATGGTACTTGTTAAACGATAAAGATAGTAAATGGAAACAAAAAAATCAACTTTAGACTCAAACAAATAATGTGTTTTTTTAATTTATATGACATGTTAACATACCTCATTGCCAAAACATTATCTTGCTGTTGCTGCTTTGCTAGTTTTCCGTGTGTGTGTGTGTGTGTGGGGGGGGGGGGGGGGAGGAGAGGCGATATTCACGCTAGTGTAGCGGAACAAAATTAGAAGGGTCGTAAGGAGGGAAAAGCAACAATCGAATGAAAAGTAGTACTTTTAGGGATTGTCCGTATACAAAAATTAAAATTAACACTTTGAAAAGCTAATTTACATATTCACTATCATTTGTTCATGTGTGCAGGGGGGACACGATCCTTATCATAACAGGAATTTAATGGGAAAATAATGAGCAGACGATAGGTTGTTTTCATATTGCCAGCAAGTCCGTTTCTTTCTTCTGCTGTGTTCTACGAGACGGCGGAGATGAAACTAGCAGAGCAGGTGGAGAGGCCGGCTAGAAGTTTTCTTATATGGAGGTACGTACGGGCAAACTTTCTCGAGTTCGTCTTTGTTGGCGATGAAGCCGAGGTCGCTCTGGTCGGTGATGATGGCCAGCGAGGACGAGCACTGCGCCAGCCGCTCCTGCGCGCAGTCGCCCTCCGGCGGGGTCCGCTGCGCGCCCGCGCACGCTGCAACACAACACTCACGCTACACACTGACAAGTGCTGTACCGAGGAGGTTAGATGGCATTATCTATGCCGAGCACCTAAGTCATTTGAAGCCTGTCCACCATCTCAGTCAGTTTTGGAATGCTATTTCTCCGTTAAAACTATGCGTTAAGTCGACCCTCTTACTGTTAATGCATTGAACTGACAGTCAATGTAAAGTACAGTGAATAACTTTAATATTCGGACATTAAGATATTTTTAGTTTGCTGCTTATAACTGTATTCTGACAAACAAAAATATAATATTACCAAATATTATATGAAGGTACATGTCTTGTAAATAACAGTATGAACCTTGTTTACATAACGTAAAACAGTTGCTAAAGAATGCGATTAAAATAAACCACTCTGCGATGATTACGTTACTTTAATATCCGGACAGTTGGCGGTGTCGCACTTGTCACCGTTCTCGCCGGGTTGAGTAGGCCTGCTTCTAGTCAGGAGGCAGGTGTGTATTTACAAGCGCGGTCGACTGTCCAGACGGTACGATGCCACGCAAAGCTAATACTAGCTTTGAGAAACGATAACTTACTATTTTTCACAATGCGAAAGGAAAATCATATCGACAAACTGCTTCCATTCTCAACATGAGTAAGAGTACTGTGGCAGATATTGTCAGGCGTTTCAGAAACGAGGACCGTGTAGACTGCATACCACAAATGGGACAGCCACAGAAGTTGGATGAACGTGACAAGAGTAATCTAATACGGAAAATAAAGAAGGATCCTACACTCAGTGCACCGAGATTAGCACCTGAGCTTCTAAACGAGACTGGCAAGAAGGTACATCCTCAAACGATTCGCAGAGCATTGAAAGAAAGTGGTTACAATGGAAGAGTGGCTAGGAAGAAACCGTATTTGAATCAACAGAATCGACAGAAAGGATTGGACTTTGCTAGGGGGCTTATTACGAAGGATGCAATTTGGTGGAATGACGTCATTTTTTTTTTCGTCGAAAGTAAATTTAACGTTTGTGGGTTGGATGGACGAAGCATGCTGTGGCAGAAGAAAAATGAGGAATTTAGAGTCATAAATATTAAACCAACTGTAAAACTTGGAGGTGGCAGAGTCCTGTGTCTGGGACTGTATATCGACATTTGGACCGGGCGAATTGGCGTTCATCGACAATACTATGGACAAATATGTCTATTTGAAGATATTAAAGAGCAATTTACGAAAAAGTGATGAAACAACGGGGATATCAAACACCTTCAAATTTTACGAGGACAATGACCCGAAACATAAGCCTCGCATTGTGCAGGAATATTTGTTGTACAACTGCCCCAAAGTCCTACAACTACCACCTCAGTCACCAGATCTCAACCCGATTGAGAATGTGTGGGGAGGACTGAAGCGACGTATAAGAAGTACACCAATATCTTCCGAACAAAGTCTGAAGCATCGCCTAAAAGAAGAAAGGGACGGTCTACGTGCGGACTATTTAAAAAATATCATTAGCAGCATGCCGCAGCGTTTGAAAGATGTGATAAAACGGAATGGCTACCCAACAAGATATTGAAACATTTATTTTCCATAAAATTTTGTCTTGAAATAATTAGTTCTGCAAAGTGTCCGAATATTAAAGTAACGTGAATATAGGACCAAGTTGTATTTAAATTGTATTATTAAGGAAGTTATATAAGTTATCTTAATAAAATTTATATTATTACTTACAAGACACATCACTTAAGGCAATAATTGCTTATATGGTTTGTTTGTTTTGTTATCAATAAAGATATGATGTTCCAAGATTGAAATATCACAGTGTCCGAATATTAAAGTTATTCACTGTATGTACTTTCAAACAATATACTTTCTTGAATAATTAGTAAAAAAATCGCACTGACGTGTTTTACGGCCCACTTTAGATTTGTAGTTTTATAAGTTTTTGCAAACATTTTGGACCAAAAAGAATTGTAAATAGTAGTGGGTTTCGATCCACAGACCTTTCGCGTCACAGCTCAGAACCTTGCCCACAACGCTACGGCTATAAATCAAAACAAGTGTTCTTTAATCTCATACTATTCATGGCCGTTGTTAACTGATGTTAATATGGCATTTGTAGACATTAGATTATCATTTATCGTACGAAGACCGACGTGTTTCTGTTAATTCCTCAGTGTGCCGTTGCTTTGAAATGACAACGTGTAAGTTACAATAAGAAAATCATCAAATACGCGAGGAATGTCACGTGACGGTCTTAAGGCACGCCTCTCCGTACATTCAATATCTTTGATATGAGACAATATGTCACAATGAATTGAATTATTGTTGTTATTTATATCACCTATAGCGGAGGTACAATATGGAGTTGTTCCCATTCACGTTCTTTGTTGGGGTGATATTCCAATATTGGAATACGTATTTCACAGGGTAACACTGAAGCAGAATTAAAGTATGTGTTGAGAAGGGATACCTGCATTAAGACAGTCCGTGTATCCGAATCATCCATAAGGCTGTGGTATGTCAGTAGATAAAATGTCGCCGGCCGCGGTGGCCGAGGGGACTGAGGCGCTTCAGCCACGGTCTGCACGGCCACTACGGTCGGGGGTTCGAATCCCCCCTCGGGCATGGATATTTGTGCCGTCCTAGTTCGTAAGTAGTTCATAAGTAGTTTGTAAGTTTAGGGACTGATGGCCCCGTAGTTAATTCCCATAATCTTTACAAACATTTGAACATTTGATAAAATGTCTGCCTAGTAAGTTGCAGGTCCTGGGTTCGAATCCTGGCCACAGCACAAATTTTAGTTCAACGCCTTTCCTTACATTCAATATCAATGAGATAATGACGCAATAGATGTCTCAATGAACTGAATTATTGTTGATATTGATTAAAGATGTGGTTTACGCATGATGGCGCGCCAGTACACTTTCGCCACAATGTGCGCCAACATCTGACACAGACATTTCAAGACTGATGGACTGGTCCGGGAGGCCCTATACCTCCGCGTACTCGCATCCCAGAACTCAATCCTCTAGATTTTTCGTTGTGAGGACACTTGAAGGAAGTGGTCTCCGCAACTCCAATAACGATGTGCAGACACCAAATTTCCGCAGCTTCAGTGTGTGCCAATAAATACAACAACAACAACAACAAATGTTCAAATGTTTATAAAATTATGGGACCTAACTGCAATGGAAATCTGTCCCTAAACTTACAAACTACTTAAACTAAATTGTTCTGAGAACAACACACACACCCATTCCCATGGGAGGACTCGAACCTCCGAAGGCGAACGACGCGCGCACCGCAGCAAGGCGCCTTAGTGCGCATGGCTATTCCGCCATGGCAACAAGAACCAGGTATACTCCAACGGGAGCACCATTCCTTATGTCGAATGGCAGGGGGATTCACTGTCATGAATGGATGCCACGTAGCTCACCTTCTATAAAAAAAATAAATAAATAAATAAATAAAAAAAACGTGTGTATTTCACAAAGTATGAGGTTCAAGACCACAGTTTATGGGAATTATATTTCTTGTATCGATGAGTACTACCACCTCTTGAAGTATTCGACATACCCGTTTCACAGAATAGCATCACTAAACGAGTATAAAAAAGCTTAAACAGTGTATATCGTATGCATGAAATGATTACATTTAGGATCAGTAGCTCAAGTGGTACTGAGGTACCAGGTGTAGATCCATGCTCAAACACAGGAAGTAGTACGTGGTGTAGTCTCTACGGATGGCAAAGCAGGCGATGTTGTGATCTCCATTTAATCACGAATTCTTTCTTCGCTGAAGACCGCATCCCTTAATTCCATCTTCCAAGTGACCCTCTGGCGGCACTAGTTGAGCCGTGCACGTCGATGCTGTGGCCTGAGTGGAAGACGATCTTCTCACTTCGGACCCAAAAACACTATTTCTGAGCTAAGGTAGTTGTACAGGTAGTTGTACAGGTAGCTGCGTGGACGTCTACGGGTGTGATAATGTTAATGTGACCATTGCAACCAGCATGTTCACCTCGCGTGGCAGTTCTCAGAAAGGACCATCTCGCCACTCGGAAGGCTACAATTTGAATCCTTCTAAACTCACATATTTGGCTGTAGGAAGCACGACTGCGTCTCCATGGCATGGCACCTATTTGGTTAGCACGTTGATATCCCACTGAGAACTACCTATTAACCAATAGTCAGCACGGATTCAGAAAGTATCGCTCTTGCGAAACACAGCTTGCCCTTTATTCACATGAAGTGTTAAGTGCCATCGACAAGGGATCTCAAATCGATTCCATATTTCTGGATTTCCGGAAGGCTTTTGATACTGTACCCCACAAGCGGCTTCTAATGAAATTGCGTGCTTATAGAATATCTCCCCAATTGTGCGATTGGATTCACGATTTCCTATCAGAAAGGACACAGTTCGTTGTAATTGACGGTAGGTCATCGAGTAAAACAGAGGTGATATCTGGCGTTCCACAGGGAAGCGTTATTGGTCCCCTACTCTTCCTCGTGTTTATAAACGATTTAGGAGATAATCTGAATAGCTCCCTTAGACTGTAAGCGGATGATGCTGTCGTTTATCGGTTAGTGAAGTCAACAAAGGATCAAAAGCAACTGCAAAGCGAATTAGACAAAATTTCTACTTGGTGCGAAAATTGGCAATTGACACTAAATAAAGAAAAGTGTGAAGTAATACACATGACCACTGAAAGAAATCCGCTGAACTTCAATTACGCGATAAATCAGTCAAACCTTAAGGTCGTAAATTCTACCAAATACCTAGGAGTTACAATTACGAACAACTTTGACTGGAGAGAACACATAGAAAATATTGTGGGGAAGGCGAACCAAAGGTTACGTTTCATTGGCAGAACGCTTAGACGATGCACCAGCTCCACCAAAGAGACTGCCTACATCACACTTGTGCGTCCTCTCTTGGAGTACTGTTGCCCCTTGTGGGACCCTCACCAGGTGGGACTGACGGAAGATATTGAGAAGGTTCAGAGAAGGGCAGCTCGTTTTGTTTTATCACGTTACGGGGGGAAAGCGTCACAGAAATGTTGCACGAATTGGGGTGGAAATCATTAAAAGAAAGACGTTATTCATTGCGGCGTGATCTGTTTGCGAAGTTTCAATCACCGACTTTTAGTTCTGAATGTGAAAATATTTTGCTAGCACCCACCTACTTAGGGAGACATGACCATCCCAATAAAATAAGAGAAATCAGATCGAAAACGGAACGATTTAGGTGTTCTTTCTTCCCGCGCGCTATTAGAGAATGGAACGGTAGAGAAAAGTTATGAAGGTGGTTAATGAACCCTCTGCCAGGCACTTAAATGTGATTTGCAGAGTATCGATGTAGATGTAGATGTAGATGTAGATGTAGATGTAGACTTATGCCTGTAGACATTCCCTATCAGAGGGCACACTCAGATGGCACAGTAGCAGTTGTGTCTGTTGTGGCTTAAAGACAGCGCCACAAGTCAAACGTAAGAGAACGATCGTGGAGAAGGCAGCGATCGGCCGAAAGCCAATAGCAAGCAGGCGCCGCGCATCCTAGAAGGAGTAACCGAAGATGCGCGCCCTCTAGAAGCGGGTATATCAAGGCCGACATACGTCTGGGCGCCCGGCAGCTACTAGTGACAACCCGTCAGTTACTAGGCAGCTATGAAGACAGAACTAGGACAGTACTCAGTCAGAACGCCGCTATGAACTTAGCAGTCACTAGGTCTCAGCACAGCTAGCAGCATACGGACAACGCCGCGAGAAGCAAGAAGAGAGAAGAAACATACATATGTTCTGAGTATTGTAAATTTCAGTCAATAAATATCTTGTAACACTAACTATATCAATGTTTTAGATGTCAAAGGTTCCTGCACCAGTACATTCATTGACAACCAGACCGGGACGAGTAAACAACAAAAGGCGATGAGGGGACGGCCGCGGTGGCCTTGGGGACTGAGGCTCTCCAGTCACGGTCTGCACGGCCACTACGGTCGGGGGTTCGAATCCCTCCTCGGGCATGAATATTTGTGCCGTCTTTAGGATTAGCTAGTTCATAAGTCGTTTGTAAGCTTAGGGACTGATGACCCCGTAGTTAAGTCCCATAGACTCCTTAAACATTTGAACATTTTTTAGCGATGAGGTCACAAAAGTGTCAATACGCTCTCCGTTTTGGGACGACGATGAAACTATATCAGCACATCTGCTATCCCCTATGTAGCATCTGCCGTCATCGGATCAAACCTGACGTCGTCTTTCTAGCTGTATTACTTGTGTACAAGTAGCGGTGTAGAATTACAAGCATAACAGGGGCTACAAGTGACAGTTTTACCAATCAAATGTTCAAATGTTTATAAATCTAAGGGAAGTAACTGCCGTGGTTGTCAGTCTTAGGCTTACAAACTACTTAAACTAACTTATGCTAAGGACAAGACACACACCCCTGCCTGAGAGAGGACTCCAACCTCCGATGGCGATCATCGCGCGCTCCGCAACGAGGTGCTTTAGACCGCTCGGCTACTCTACCGCGGCTTACCTAGGTTTAAGTAGTTTGTAAGCTACGCAGTTTGGTCCGATAGATTTACAAACATTTGAAGACAGTAGTCTAGTGAGCGAATATTTTACACTGTTGCTGACCCTACCTGATAAATTGCAGACTGAGTATTGAAAACACCGATGTTAGTTTCTCTACTGTTGTACTGAAAAAATACAACGACATAAAATCGTTGTCCGGAACACTTACACACTTACAGTTAACCGACCCCTCTTCACCCCCCCCCCCCTGCTCATCGAAAGCCACGCGCCCAACAGATTTGTTCACGAGACGCCACTGATAACCACTGTAGCTCCTGTCCTTAACCTTTAACTGTGGAGGTGAGCTTTAATAATATGACTAGGGACGTGGGGTGTTCACAGCACCCTACATAAATACGATACTGAGGTTTCGATTTCTTTCTTAAATTGTTTATTATACAATAAACATTGCATTTAGTCTTTCATTAATTCATTTAAGTACACTTTTAACTACTAAGGTACGTGAATAATTATCCGTAACTGATAAATCAATAAAACGTGTGAAATGGTTTCAAGTGTCCGTATACATACTATTTTTTAAATTAATCAGATACGAAAACCTTGAACCATTTTAAAATAGATAGATGTTAACAGATAAACCGCCAGACGTATTTATATTACTTAAAACAATCATTCATGTTAAAAGTCTAGAGAAAAATCATATTACAACATTAAACATTTTCACCATTAGTGGAAAAAGATTCTGAATTGATACATTTACTTCCGATGTTTACATATCATTTAAACACAGAATTTGGTTACACTTGTAGCAGAGCAACTTCGGTGTTGTTGAAAAGGAGGATGCTGCATCTTCACCAGTATCGTCGTCAGGTTGATCACTAGCAGTTGCATGATCGCTTCCCAGGCACTACTCTTCTCTTCATCCGAATCTTCAAACTCTGGAATCTCATAGTCTTCATCTTCATTAAAAACTTCCTCTAACAGTCTTCTAAGTCGTTTTTGCTCCTTTTCAAATGACATCATGATGTACACAGCTCAACAAAGGATGTCGCTCTACTTGGTAGGTGGGGCGCAATCAGCACGTCAGGGTTTAAAGTTTGTTGTGTACAGTGTTGCATACGTTTAAAAACACGAGCAATGGTTTCGCAAAAATGTGTATCCCTTTGAAAGAAGAAAACAAGTCGTTCAATATTGTGACCAACTTCCTTCACTAAAGACCAGTAAACTTTTACAACTGGGGTGCTGTCACACCCCACATCTCTAGGGTTACCATATATCCAAATGAAAAAAACCGGGGGTAATTCAAACAATCTTTATGTGAAAAGAAATGGTTTAATTTTCCACAAAAGCATACTTGTCGCTTCCTCGAACAATCTTAAGTAACTCATTTTCCAATCTGATGTTAACAAATTTTTTGAACCAATGTGATATTAATAGCTATAATTGACGATCAACAAATTCTTTACACACTGTACATATAGTCTATTTCTTTCGTAAGTCCAATCTACACTTGATGAGAAACATACTATTTTCACAGCTGCATTGTCGACAGGGATTGAAAAAAATGAGTTGCACAATTTTCAAAAGTTATGAACATTCATCTCTAGAACTATTGTTCATGAAGTCACACCGTCTACCAGATACAGTTTCTCTCAAAATGTTGATGCGGGTTCCGACTTCAGTTGCTCACTTACAAACACAAAAACGTTTAGGCCGTCCACTTCACCAAAAAATTTCACAAGAATATTTCTATTTCTCAAACAGGATGCAACATTTTTTACACTTTCCCGATCAAATCGTGCATTAAGAGTTCATCGTAGAATAGAGTCAATTCGTCCTACTGCCTCATCCATGTGATTTCCCTGAATCACTCCAGGCAAACACTGAAATTGTTCCTTTTAAAGGGAACGGTCGATTTCCTTTCCCATCACTGACAGAAAAAAAAATGTGGTGATTCCTCTCTAATGATAACGAAGTCGCTGGGACTTTAAACCCTAATCTTCTTTCTCCCTCCATTCATTTTTAGAATCAGAATAAAAACATTCATATATTTTGTGAACACAATAACTTTTAGCCTTGTGTTGCATACTAGACACTCAAGACAGATTACACTTCCAATACAGTATGTTTTCACCTACACAACTTGACACAGAAATTAAAAATTCGGGGGTTCCTTCTGTTTTAGGAATGTCCAGCCGGGGGTTAAAATAGAATATTAAAAACCGGGTGGAACCCAGATAAACCGGGTGATTTGATAAGCCTACAGATCCCCAATTAAAGGTTAAACAATAGTCTTACTTCCTTACAACGTACACTCTAATCATTAGCGAAGACACATCACGTTTAGTGTGGAGATAGAAGTACGGTGTGATCCTACGTTCCTTCCATGATGTAACCAGAGGTAATCTATTTGTTTGTGCTGTGGCGTTACCCCATCATTATTACGGATTTTCTAAATTTAATTTATTTCTGTTTGAGCAGCCGGTGGCCGCCCAAGAAAAGATACTGTAGGCGACGGTTGCAAGTACCGGCTGGATTCTTGCGACAGTTCACTGATAAGCACTTTAGCTCCTGTCCTTAACCTTTAACTGTGGAGGTGAGCACTAATAATACGACTAGGGACGTGGGGTGTTCACAGCACCCTATATAAATACGATACTGAGGTTTCGATATCTTTCTTAAATTGTTTATTATACAAGGCTGCCGTTAGCCGCCCAGAATGGGCCTTCGCCGTGTTTCTATATGGCCAGACAGCCACAGTTTGTATGTTAATGTTTGACTATTTAAAAAGTATTTCCAATAACTTCAACATTACCGGGGATTACATTAATGTTCGCAGTTGTAATTAATTACATTACTATTGAAATGATATGCTAATCAAAATTATGAGGTGTATTTAAAAGTCATTTTAACTGGACGCCGATATCCAGCCAATAGTGTGCTCGTTTGATGAATTTAGCCGGCATGGTGCGAGCGTGTAACAGTTGCTAGTGGACCGTGGGTGTAGGCGCCAGCTAGTTCTGTGTCGTCGGTCGCGAGTGTAAAAGGAATTAATATTCAGTGAAAGCTATCGTGCCGATTAATATTGAGCCACTGACGTTCTGTTAATTTGTATACGTGCAAGTGAAAGATAAGTAGAAATTGTTGGTGAACTGTACTAGCTAAGGCAAACTAATATTCGGAAGGTCACGACTTCAAGAGTTGAAGGTAAAGGTCAAATTAATATTTTAATTTCATATTTAGGAAGGTGCACAGCAAAGGTAATTATTCATTACAGCGTGATTGATTTGACGTAGATGAATCTGAATTCACAATAAACTGATATTCTGAAAAAATATAAACCGAAAAGAGTCTCTTAAAGAACCACCTTTATTAGAAGTAGGCAAAACCATTCCTTCATTGACTTATAGCCTAGCAACTGATATTGCGATCTGCACACCGTTAGTCCACGACCTGAGGAGGAAAGTATCCAATGGGACACGTAAAACAGAGGTAAGCAACACTGAACTGTATGCTGAGTGACTGAGTGGGGATGGGCACACGACACTGAGAGGAGGAAAGAACAATTGCGTGAAATCGTCGTTTATCGCGTGTGTATGTGTGAATGTCTGCAATACAACGAATTCCGTCGAGTACTTAGGTCCTACACACTAAAGTTGTAGGTGGCATCCTTTAACGAACTGACATTTATAATTAACATGTCTACATGTGGGACTCAGTATTTCATTAATTCATCAGACCTAACGTGAAGTGTCGGAATGTTGTAGTGACCGTTTAAATTCGTCTCCAGGAGTGGTAATAGAACCGATACCTATGTTTAACAGCACATCACCAATCTTCCGGACCACCAAACTCCGCATGTTTCTGGGTAACGACTTTGTGTAACGCTGGTGAACCACACTGCATGTGATTTCTGACTGAATAACTCTCTGGAGGGGATTGCAGCCTTTAAATTCATTAATTCCCTTGTTTGTTCAAATCTCGCCAGGTATCCGATGGATACATCCGTTTAGATTTCGTAGTCACTGAAATAAAGTCACGTAACGGACATCTACACAAACTGCCATCACTGCGAGATATGGAAAACTGCAGAAGAAGATTCTTCCTGCCCTGCTAAGATCAAGTTGCAGCTGCGGCGGATTAGCCGTGCGTACTGGGGCGCAGTGTTGCGATGCGCGCGGCCGGTCGCCGTCGGGGGTTCGAATCCCCCCACGAGCATGGGTGTTTGTGTTGTTCTTAGGTTTGTTTAAGTTAGTTTAAGTAGTCTGTAAGCTACAGCCTAATAACCCAGCAGTTGAGTCCGATAGATTAATTAAAAAAAAATTCGAACACTTAGATCCAAGGTCACCAGACGCTAGACGGCGCCAATCCCGATCATGGCGATATATCGCGCCATGAGCGTATTAATTGCAGTTGACGTTACTGCATTTACTTAACCAAGCATGAAACTATCTTATGTTTTACTTTATTCAACAAACTGAATGTATACGTCGCTGTAACATCATTGTTATAACCAGAGCTCAGGCAATATATGGCGTATATTTTTCGGACTCAGTACACAGTGTAAAAATTTGTGACGAATTTTTTTTTCTTTTTTGCGTATTGATACCAAGGCTCCTATGTTTTTTTTTTTTTTTTTTTTTTAATTTCATTTCAACTTCTAGGATGGTACTTGTGATGGTGAATCAGTTTGGACTGAATAGATTGGGTAATTGACGGAGAAAACATTTGTGGGGTGTTTTGGCTGAGTGCAATCGAAGATAACGTTTTTCTTTTTTTTTTTTTTTTTTTTTTTTTTTTTTTTTTTTTTTTTTTTTTTTTTTTTGCTTCATTTAGTATCACTTTGGCGTGAATTATTCGCCACATTCCAAAGAATCTATCATTCTTATGCATTTGTCCCGCTTGCGCAGACTTGGCATTGTTACCCCGCACACCCATATCGGGGAGGAAATATGTGTATTCCAAAGTGTCTCCGTACAGTATTATATACAGGGCGAATCAGGAGGAAAATTACATGTTTTGAGGGATGAAACTATTGGTGATTCTGAACAAAAAAGCTTCGAATAATCATATGCCGCTTCTCTTAACGTTTGCCGGGTAAGCCAACGAAAATAATTAGGAACGGGAAAAGGGCAGGTGACAGTAAGTTAAGATACTGTTCAAATCAAATGTTCAAATGTCTGTAAATCTATCGGACCAAACTGCTTGGTCATCAGTCCGTAGCTTACAGACTACTTAAATCTAGGTAAACTAACCTAAGGACAACACACACACCCATGCCCCAGGGAGGACTTGAACCTTTACAGCGAGCAACCGCGCGCTCCGCAGCGAGGCGCCTTAGACCCTCGGCTACTCCACCGCGGCTTACGGGAATGAGTTGACTTTAAAGTGCAGATGTGGTGCCAACTTCCGCCTGCAATCTATCAAAGCCTTATTGGTTCCTTTCCTGCAAACACCGAATTAGACCATACACGTAAGTTAGATGTAGGTTTTTCTTAAATAGTAGAATAAAACACACAGGGGAAAAATTTTTGCCGGGGAGAGGAAGACTGTGGTGACAAAAGAAATTGGCCACCCAGTGCCAGGGGCATGCTCACTGGGATTCGCTCGGTGAGCTGGCCACCACAAGCAGGTTTGTAATGCTGGCACACATGTAACACCACAGCAGCAGCATAAGACACAACATCATACACATCACCCAGTATAAACATCAACAACCAGCAAGATGTCCTGCAGCGAGGCGCTTTAGACCACTCGGCTACTCCACCGCGGCTAAGATACTGTTATGTTATGGTTTGTTTAACTGTAAGTTTCCTCACATAAGATCTTCAAACAGTCCACTGTCAACTTTAATGCATTTTGCTGCTTTTTTTAGACAGGTGTGTTGCCGATCGGAGCTCATTTCTGTATTCCTTTACTTGAGCACTAGCAGGTAAGCTACGGGCGAGATGTTTCTCTCTTGTATCCACTCTGCCCTTGTACACTTGGCACTTCAGCCACCCCACAAACAGCAATCAAATGGGGCAGGATCGCGTGACCTCGGAGGCCAACCAGTGACTCCACGGCGACCGACCCAACGACGAGGACACGTTGAGTTGAGATACTGTGTCACTGGCCAAACGGAATGTGGTTGAGCTCCGTCATGCTGAAAGTACTTACGAGGTCGTTTTGCCAAAGGGATATCCTCCACGTATTCTGGTAACACATTTTGAAGGAAATCAAGATACCGTGTCCCAATAAGACGTTATGCAATACAATTGGACCGATGAGTTGCTCATCGATAATACCGCACCACACGTTGACGAAGAAATGTTGAAAATTCATTTCCACAGTAGCGTGCACATTTTCATCTGCCCATACTTGAGAGTTGCGCGTGTTGTTTATTTCGTTGCGGGTAAATGTTGACTCATCAGTGAATAGAATACGTGGAATTTTCGATCATTGGCAGTGTTTCATTGACAGAATTCTTGTCGGGTGGTAGCATCTCCTTGAGGCAGATGTTGTACTCTCTGAGAATGTAATGAATACAGAACTTGTTCCTTTACTGCGCGTATCACTCTTGTTTGTGGAATACCAAGTTGAGCAGTAGAAATGTTCAAATGTTTGTATAGTCTATGGGACTTAACTACGGGGTCATCAGACCCTAAACTTACAAACTACTTATGAACTACTTACGAACTAGGACGGCACAAATATCCATGCCCGAGGGGGGATTCGGACCCCCGACCGTAGTGGCCGTGCTGAGCAGTAGATCTTCTGGACTATGTATTTGGGTTGCGTTCCACTACTTGAAGAATGTTCCCAAGTTCATTAAAAGTGTGTTATACGGATCATTCAGAGACAACATTTACGCTGGGAAGCCTACTACGCTCACGCAATCCGTGAAACGCCCTGCTAAACACCCTGCTATCCTGCACTCTGCGATTCGTAAATCGTTGCTGGTATTCTCGCACAGCAGCTCTGAAATCCACTGGGACAAATCAAAGACAAACATCTTGTCGCCATACTTTGCATTTGTAAATATCCGTGGTATTTTCACTACTCTAAACTGTATTCTTTGTTCACGTAACAACACTGTAGTACCCGGCACTACGACGAGAGCTGTCTCACTGATACTTAAGGTAAACAACTGCGTCATGCGCAAGTGAACTGAGTACTGACACAGTTTGTAAAGACGACGATACAGTTTTCCAGTTGCTAGTTGTTTTCATAGCTTCACCAGGAAACGGTTAAGAAAAGGGCATATGTTTATTAGAAGTATTTTTGTTCATGATCTCCAGTAGTATCACCCGTGAAACCATGTACCTTTCTTCCTGTCCAACTCAGTATGTAAGAGTATGCGAATGTGTGTCTACATGTTCCTGCATCGTGTAAATGAGGCAAGACCTGGGTACAAGCCCGGTATACACTTAGTGGGATTTTGGAAAACACCTAAAGTTCACATCCAGATTGGTCAACAAACCATCCCTTGTCGTCAATCCACCGTTCGGATTGAACCAAAGCTGGCGTAATATCCTGCACAGAAAAGTGGCGCCTTAATCCACAGGGCCAATTGGCTCCTATTTCATCTCTCTCTTTCAAGTAAGTGGTAAAATATTATCGTCCTGCACTCATATATGATTTAAAATATTAGTACCCCGCAATTTTGGGATCGAGATCCAACACAGACTCGACGTTACAGCTCGACGACATTTTAAAAGAATTGGCGACGTTCTATGGTTTTCAGTGAAGCTTCTTTGTTCTAGTGTTGGCTAGGATAAATTTCGCGAAAATACGAAATTAGTGGTAGTTGTAGTGTAATTACTTTCATGAACTCATGCATTTGATAGTTATATGACACATCACCAGCAAAAATCGTTGAGAGTATTAACTGAAATAGTAAGTGAATGTAGTAGTATACTTTCTCTCTCTCTCTCTCTCTCTCTCTCTCTCTCTCTCTCTCTCTCTCTCTCTCTCTCTCGAATCACTTCCAAAAACACTTCAAAAACAAACATTTCAAGGTTTCAATGAATATACACGAGAATGAAAACGTATTGACAATATATACATGTTTTATCTAAATGTACCAGAACAAAGAACCAAAATTATATTATAGGGCATACAAGTATCCTAAACTTTCAATAATAAACAAAATAACACCACACGCGTGTAATAAAAGTAATGAAAAGCAACTATTAATTATGGTACTCCCTAAAGCAAGGAGAAAGACAAAACCCTCGTTGGTCTGGACATTGGGGGCAAAAATAAATTGAGTCCACTCTTTTATTGTTTGTGTCCATATAATGTTTACGCATCTTACGACGCGTTTTTCCAACTGGACATTTTGTCATCTTATACAAGTTTCCAGCCAAGATCGCGTTATTTATTTATGCATGTCCGGTTTCGACGTTCACAGATGTCATCTTCTGATCTATATTTTACAATGTCATATCTTATGTGGGATCAGTACTTTATGTACCATTTTCTTAGTGACTCTTCTGTAACCAGTGTGGACATGTATACTGTAGATCCAACTTCACCATATGTTTGTATACAACTACTCCATAACAAATGTAATTAAAGGATATAGGCAAAACCACATAAGATATGAAATTGTAAAATATAGGAGATTAGAAGATGACGTCTGTGAACGTCGAAACCGGTCATCCATAAATCAATAACGCGATCTTGGCTGGAAACTTGTATAAATTGATTCAGATCGCCCCAAAGAACAATGAGTTCCATACATTTAGTCATCTGTTCTGGTGGGTGAATTTGCATTGTTGGTTTGTTTGCTGCAGGATCTTGTTCTGGCAGCAAATGTGAAACTATGGCCAACTGGAAATCGTGCAGATCGATTGGTGCTGTCGCACACGTCAGGTGTGCATTGACCAACATCATATCAAATGGAATGCATGAAAGCCCAGCCTTCTTATACCATCTCAACGTCTTGCGAGAAATGGGATAATAGGCGAGCGCTACTGTCATCACCTTTCACATTTTTATTATATTGGGCAATCAAGTTTAGTTTCTTGGTGGATATTCCACGGCCAGTTGTAGTGTCTACCATATTGCCTCCGAATTCAATGATTATGGCCAGGACTTCTCGTTTGTCCTTCCATTTACAAACACACACTCCATATTCGTTGAAACGGGAAACTAACTCTCTGTTTTTCAATTTCATCCCAACAATCTCTTGTGGATTACCCTTCCAACTGGAGCGAAGAGTCCCAATGCAGAAGCATTTTTTTCAAGTAATTCATTGACGAGGGAGACATTATTACAGTAATTGTCCATAAAAAAAAAACTCTGGCCGACATCCATTTTCCCCTCCGTCTTTTTCCTCACCACTTTTGAAGCATGATCCTTCCCTCCTACTACAGGGTTCTCAGAACAGCATGAGTATGGAGGTAACGTGGGAGGAAATTTTCAAATACACAATGGGTAGCTGAAAGCACATTCATTCACAGACATGCGCATAATCCTTGGCAGTACATTACAATGCTGGCACACATGAAAACAGTGGCGAACGAAGCGTCGGCGACGTCTCGACGAGTTGATGGTTATCTTGATCACAAATTTAATTATACTGTGCACTAAACAAACTCATGTTCGGGGAAGCAGCAGCTTACTATTCTCAAGTACCATGTGGTGTGTGACCACGGTAAATTACATAGAATATACAAAGGAAATTAATTCAGAATAAGTAAATATAGCACATGCAAGAATTTGTATAGAAGAAAGCTAGTATTAATAAAACCATATCTGAAAGCCGAAGAAACGGCCATTACGAAAGCACATGGTGCAATCGATCATACAAGCCCGGAAAGATGAAATCAAACAAGAAAATGTAAGAAATATAGAAGAATAGCATACTCACAGACACAGACGCAACGTGAAAACGTTATTTAAAAACAGCAAGGAAATTCAAACACAGTAAATTTACGCAAAGGCTAAAGGCCACACACGTGTATTCTAACTTGAGCAAAATCAGACATAAAATCATCACCAGAATGAAAATGCAGATAATAAATTTACACTGAATTACACGAGTTCTGTAAATTAAGAAATACTTCGCCTTGCATAGCGAAAGAATAACTCAAGAAAACTATCACTGAAAAACCAAGACCACCTTATCACAAAGAAAGCAAAGTCCTAACAGCATGTCTTCCTCTCAGCATGATTTGGCGGAGTACTTACTTCCACAGTCGTTGGAGCTGGAATGAATACTCCAGAGTCAAGCTCTAGGGCTACGGGAAAAACCTCTCGCTGCCATACACCGGATGTAGAGCACGCTAAAAGCGACGCAGAGTGCGTTCAGAGACTAGTGTTTACTAACCCTTGCTATCTCGCTAAGACAAATCCCTCTACAACCGCTCCCAGAGAGCTCTCCTGTCACCTCTTTCATCCAAGATTAAGTTGGTACGTCACTAAAAACACGGCAACCGCGCCATCTTGCCAAGTAAGCTTGTCTGTGGCCACCCAGAAGATGCCAGCGCAGACGACAAACGAAGCCATGCGTTCGTAACTACAGCAAAACGAAGCCTACAGCGAGAGGCGGCGACTTGAAGCCACTGCGCGGCAGTCAGTCAATATTAAGGGCAACCTTCCACATTCACATGAACACCCAAGTTCAATCACACAGGTGGAAACATATATAAATATGGGGCAAACATATATAAACATGGAGCGCTGATCATTAATAAAAAGAATAAAATAATTAACAAAATAACGCTTGTAAATCTATCGGAGTCAACTGCGGGGTCATTACTCCATAGCTTACAAACTACTTAAACTAAGGTAAACTAACCTAAGGACAACACAAACACCCATACCCTAGGGGGGGGGGGGGGGGCTCGAACCCTCGACGGCGAACGGCCGCGCGCACCACAGCACGGCGCTCCAGTACGCAAGGCTAATCCGCCGCGGCAAAATAATTAACACACAGATAGATAACATTAATGGTGCAGAAACACTTTAGGCTAATGAACAAATCAAAGTGGAACACGGCTACACATTTAGTGGACGTGTGTCAAACTCATTAGTGACCATTTGTCGGCTAA
Organism: Locusta migratoria; assembly: GCA_026315105.1. Classification (NCBI taxonomy): domain Eukaryota; kingdom Metazoa; phylum Arthropoda; class Insecta; order Orthoptera; family Acrididae; genus Locusta; species Locusta migratoria. The sequence goes on along the minus strand of CM048755.1, from coordinate 71,588,774 downwards.
TGGAAGAAATATACTTTATTTATTTTTCACAACTTTTAACGTCGATCGCAGACTATGCCCGAAGAAGTCATTGATTCGACGTTTAGGAAACATCCATAAAATGGATAGACGGACATAAAGTGACACTGTGCGTTGTACATACCTCGAACAGACCGGGACGTAGCCAGAGGCGTTTCGACCCCCTCCCCAATTTCGTCAAAAAACCCAGGTCCAGGTACCTCTGAAAAAATCTTCGATATGCCCCTAGGAAATTGGTCTTATGAGATAATTTACCTTTTAGAACGAAAAATTTCCAAATGGTGGAGTAATGAAGATGAATATTCGAAGGGCTAGATAAAATAAGTTGACACTTTAACTCAGGGACGAACCAGCCTCAGTGACAGAAAAGTGTCTACTTAGGGTCTGGCCAAAGTGTTCCTTTTAACCAGCAAGCCGGACCCAGCCTATGAGCCTTGGACACGTGAGGGTGGATTTTAAACACCGCCCGCCCGAATGCGTGTCTAGTGTCTTACCACTGCGCCACTTCACTCTGTGACCTAATGCAAGATAGCGGACCTCTATTGATTAGAATTCCCTCAACTCAGTGACCGGCGGCCAGTGCACACGTGACCAGCAGCAGCTCTACATTGTACGGTAACCGGCTTCTTAATAGAAGCGACTTATTGTCATTTCGTGTGTGCTTTCTTTTACAGTTCTTAAATCCTTAGTGTTCTCGCGTGTTTATCTACTAAGAATCGCGTTTAGTTGTCAGTTCAGTTGTTATTTTGATTTATTAGCTCGCGTATATATTTTTCAGATTCGCTGTTAATAAACAGTTTAGTGTCAGATCCATATCTTTCGAAGCTCACTGTTTACCAAACTTCTGTGTCCTCAGACGTACTTACTTGGAAAAAAACAAAGGTTTTTAGAATGGCTAGGAACTGTGACTGCTGCGAACGGATGGAGGCAGAGTTGGTGACTCTTCGCTCGCAGCTTCAGGCGGCGTTGGCTTCGCTGGCAACGCTTGAGACTGCGGTGGGTGGGCGCCGCTGTTGTGGGCCTCTCGCGGGGGTGCAGCAGACGCCCTGTGCGTCTGTTGTGCCCTCCGATCGGCCTGCGGCTGTGGCCAGCCCGCACACTGCCTGCGAGGGGGTAGCCCCCCAATCCGTGGTGGATTGGGAGGTCTCCCCAGCGCGTGTCAGGCGGCGTAAGACTTTTCGGGGGACCGAAGGGGACGCCTCCTCGGTTAGTCTTCCCAACAGATTCGAGGCGCTGTCTGTGTCAGAGGATGTTCCTGACGCAGATGGTGTCGCTTGTCCTGTACTCGCCCCTTTGCCTTCAAGATCCGGGCACTCACAGAGGGTGGGTAGTTGGGAGCTCCAACGTTAGGCGGGTGATGGAACCCCTTAGGAAAATGGCTGCTAGGGAGGGGAAGAAATCCAATGTGCACTCCGTGTGCATACCGGGGGGAGTCATTCCAGATGTGGAACGGATCCTTCCGGATGCCATGAAGAGCACAGGGTGCAGCAAGCTGCAGGTGGCGGATCATGTCGGGACCAATGATGTGTGTCGCTTTGGATCGGAAGAGATCCTCTCTGGTTTCGAGCGGCTATCAGAAGTGGTAAAGACGGCCAGTCTTGCTTGCAAGATGAAAGCGGAGCTCACCATCTGCAGCATTGTCGACAGGACTGACTGCGGACCTTTGGTTCAGAGCCGAGTGGAGGGTCTGAATCAGAGGCTCAGACGGTTCTGCGACCGTGTGGGCTGCAGATTCCTCGACTTGCGTCAAAGGGTGGTGGGTTTTCGGGTTCCGCTAAATAGGTCAGGAGTCCACTACACTCAGGAAGCGGCTACACGGGTAGCGGGGGCTGTGTGGCGTGGACTGGGCGGTTTTTTAGGTTAGAGGGCCTCGGGAATACACGAAATGGGTTTCAGTCTCAAAGGGGGAGGCCAGACACAGGAAGAAAAGCAAATCTAGAAAACATTGGTATAACAGTTGTAAATTGTCGTAGCTGTATAGGGAAAGTTCCATAGCTCCAAGCGCTGATAGAAAGTACTGAGGCACAAATCGTTATAGGTTCTGAAAGCTGGCTGACGCCTGAGATAAGTTCGTCGGAAATTTTTTCAAAGGGCCAAATGGTCTTTAGAATGGATATAATAAATAAAATAGGGGGTGGAGTGTTTATTGCTGTTACTAACAGTTTATCCTGCAGCGAAATTGAGACAGATACTTCCTGTGAGTTGGTCTGGGTAAAGGTTATTCCTGATAACCGCAATAAATTAATAATTGGATCTTTTTATCAGCCCCCCTGACTCAGACGATGCGGTTGCCGAAATGTTCAAAGAAAGCTTGAATCACATTTCAGATAGGTATCCGAAGCATACTGTTATAATCGGTGGCGACTTTAATTTACCCTCGATATGTTGGCATAATTACGTATTCAAAACCGGCGGCAAATATAAAACATCGTCCGAACTAGTTCTCAATGCTTTTTCTGAAAACTACTTCGAACAGTTAGTTCATGAACCCACTAGAATAGTAAGTGGTTGCGAAAATACACTTGATCTCCTAGCAACAAATAATCCGGATCTAGTAAAGAGCATCAAAACAGATACAGGGATTAGCGAACATCGAGTTGTCGTAGCGAGACTGAATGTCGAAATGCCCAAATGCACCAAAAATAAACGAAAAATATATCTATTCAATAAAGCAGATAACAATTCGCTTCACGCTTTCCTGAGTGATAGTCTCCAGTCTTTCAAAACTAAAAATGCGAGTGTAGATCAGTTGTGGCTTACTTTCAAAGACATAATATCAGTAGCAATCGAGAGATTTATACCAAATAAATTAATAAAAGAGGGGGCTGACCCCCCGTCGTACACAAAACAGGTCAGATCACTGTTGCAGAAACAGAGAAAAACGCATGAAAAATTTAAAAATACACAGAATCCACAAGACTGGCAATCTTTTACTGAAACTCGCAAACTAGCGCGGACTTTAATGCGAGAAGCCTATAGTAGTTACCACAACGAAATCCTGTCTCGTAATCTTGCAGAAAATCCAAAGAAATTCTGATCATATGTGAAGTACACTAGCGGCAAAACACAAACGATACCTTCACTACGCGATACCAATGGTAATACTACCGATGACAGAACTGCTAAGGCAGAATTACTAAACACAGCTTTCCGAAATTCTTTCACCAAAGAAGGCGAAGTGAACACTCCAGTATTCAGTCCAAGAACAGCTGCCAGCACGCGAAACTTAGAAGTAGATGTTCCTGGAGTAGTAAAACAACTTAAGTCACTAAACAAAAATAAAGCTTCCGGGCCAGATTGTATACCAACTAGATTCCTTTCAGAGTATGCTGATGCAATAGCTCCGTACTTAGCTATAATTTACAACCGATCACTCAGCGAAAGATCCGTACTCAAAGACTGGAAAGTTGCCCAAGTTACTCCAATATTCAAGAAAGGCAATAGGAGTGATCCCCAAAATTACAGTTCTATCTCATTGACGTCGATTTGCAGTAGGATTTTGGAACATATACTTTGTTCCAATATTATCAACTACCTCGAAGAGAGCCACCTATTAACCAGTTCAAAATGTTCAAATGTTCGTAAAGCTTATGGGACTTAACTACGGGGTCATCAGTCCCTAAACTTACAAACTACTTATGAACTACTTACGAACTAGGACGGCACAAATATCCATGCCCGAGGGGGGATTCGAACCCCCGACCATAGTGACCGTGCAGACCATGACAGAAGCGCCTCAATCCCCTCGGCCACCACGGCCGGCTTAACCAGTAGTCAACACGGATTCAGAAAGTATCACTCTTGCGAAACGCAGCTTGCCCTTTACTCATATGAAGTGTTAAGTGCCATCGACAAGGGATCGCAAATCGATTCCATATTTCTGGATTTCAGAAAGGCTTTTGACACTGTACCCCACAAGCGGCTTCTTATGAAATTGCGTGCATATGGAATATCTCCCCAATTGTGCGATTGGATTCACGATTTCTTATCAGAAAGGACACAGTTCGTTGTAATTCACGAGTAAAACAGAAGTAATATCTGGCGTTCCACAGGGAAGCGTTATAGGTCCATTACTCTTCCTCGTGTTTATAAACGATTTAGGAGACAATCTGAATAGCTCCCTTAGACTGTTCGCGGATGATGCTGTCGATTATCGGTTAGTGAAGTCAATTGAGGATCAAAAGCAACTGCAATGCGATTTACACAAAATTTCTACATGGTGCGAAAATTGGCAATTGACACTAAATAAAGAAAAGTGTGAAGTAATACACATGACCACTAAAAGAAATCCGCTGAACTTTAATTACGCGATAAATCAGTCAAACCTTAAGGTCGTACATTCTACCAAATACCTAGGAGTTACAATTACGAACAACTTTGACTGGAGAGAACACATAGAAAATATTGTGGGGAAGGCTAACCAAAGGTTACGTTTCATCGGCAGAACGCTTCGAAGATGCACCAGCTCCACCAAAGAGACTGCCTACATCACACTTGTGCGTCCTCTCCTGGAGTACTTTTGCCCCTTGTGGGACCCTCCTCAGGTGGGACTGACGGAAGATATTGAGAAGGTTCAGAGAAGGGCAGCTCGTTTTGTTTTATCACGTTATGGGGGGGAAAGCGTCACGGAAATGTTGCACGAATTGGGGTGGAAATCATTAAAAGAAAGACGTTATTCATTGCGGCGTGATCTGTTTCCGAAGTTTCAATCACCGACTTTTAGTTCTGAATGTGAATATATTTTGCCAGCACCCACCTACTTAGGGAGACATGACCATCCCAATAAAATAAGAGAAATCAGATCGAAAACGGAACGATTTAGGTGATCTTTCTTCCCGCGCGCTATTAGAGAATGGAAAGGTAGAGAAAAGTTGTGGAAGTGGTTAATGAGCCCTCTGCCAGGCACTTAAATGTGATTTGCAGAGTGTCTATGTAGATGTAGATGAACTGTGCATCTTAACAAAAACTTTCAATAGAACTTGTTCAATACAAGTTTTATATCAGTTTGATAGGAAATTTCATTAACATTCTGTTGCTTTAATTTGTTTTCTTCTGCATTACATAGTTTCGCTAATAAATTGATATCTATTTGCAATTTCTCAACTGTCATTTCAGACTGTTAAATAAACATAAAAATTAATTTATCTACAATACAGAGGTTCCTACTATTCATAGAATATGCGTGCTGCCGTTCGTTTGTTTATTTAAATAAATCCTAAGCCTTAGACAACCCAAGTTTGTTACAAAATGTTTTGGAGTCGCTACTCGCCACAATGTCTGCGGTGTATACAAGGCGCCGCGCAGCTACAAGAGGCGATAAGTCGCTCCACAGTACTTCAGCCGCCGGGGGCTCCTGCAGTCTCGGTACCTCTTTGCCTGCTTTGCGCTCCGGCCAATAGGAAAAAGGGAGCTCTCTTACTTATGCCGGCGCACCCCACACACTTCCAGTCAGACGAGGCAGTTCTGCGATCCAGCAATTACGATCCAGGAGTTCCATCGACTAGAGCCAGCTGGCTGTCTGTGAACAAGTCGAAACAGTTTAGTATTACACTGCAAAACTGTGTAATCGATAGGAAGAATTTGTACCCGCACAAGCACATCGAAGTTTAATAGTTATTTCATTGCTTAATAAAATTATGTTGACTAATCAATTTTTTAGTTACAGACCTATGTCCACATCCTTACTAATAACGGCTCACCTTTCGGACCTACAGTACAGCAGAGACACAAAACGAAAAATATATGTTATTGAGTAATTCGTAAATGGTAAAAGTTGCACTTGGCGGATTATAGTACGACACAGTTTTGCGAGACCTATCCATTGCCATTTTATGCATTAAAATCGGATCATTGGTTTTCTCCTTATGATTGTTGAAAGTTAGAGTCGTTACAAAAATGTTCATTGCTAAACAGTTCAAAAACTAAGGGTGACAACGTATGTGTATTTACACAATTTTATTCGTCTAAATATTCTCCTTGATCTGAGGTACTAGCTGCTCACTAGCGCACTTGCTTTGCGAGTAATTAATTTCCTTCTGTTTGGCAAAGTCCTAGTTAACTTCCATAGCAGTCCAGCCTCAGGCTAGATCGATGCCAACATTCACCATGATGTTTCCGGTCACGTGACAACCGGCCAGTCGGTCGCGCCGGTCCTGGCCTACACTGCAACGACGGGCGCGGTCAACTCCAGACATGCTATCCTGCCGCGGTATAGCTCAGCGTGTATTTATGAGAAAATAAATGCTAGTTCAGGGGCTGTACTGTCACAAGCATTTAATGGAATTTTCAACTCCCTCCTTATCCAGGCGTGTATTTCCTAATGCTCTTTATTTTTTTATTTATATATAGATAGTATAGTGAATTCCCCTTGCATCAGCCTGAAACGTTCGCTCCCATCCTGCCTACCAAACGAAGGCGACTCTTCAGAAATTTGAATGGTAAATACTGCATCATCCTCCGTTCAGTCAAGATCTTTCAATAGGTGATTTTCACCTCTTGGGTGACGTGAAGGAAGACATGCGTGGATTTTGGTTTCAGTCAAATGAGGAGATGCAAGAATGGATGCGGATAAGGCTACGTCAGCGCCCGGCCGCAACTCCTTAACAGGAATTGATCGTCTGTCCTCCGAACGGGATGAATTTCTTAACGCATGTGGCTATCACTTTTGAATGAAACCATGCCATTGTAACATTGTGACGGGTGTTCGGTTACTTTTCACTACTGCTGTAGATAAATGGATAAATCATAAAGTACTGCCGTGGCGGAGCGGCCGAGCGCATTGAGGCGCTATGTTCCGATGCGCGAGGTCGTTCCCCGTCGGGTGTTCGAATTCCCCCTCGGGCATGGATCTTTGTGTTGTCTTAAGTATAACGTAGTTCATAAGTAGTTTGTATGTTTAGGGACTGATGACCCCACAGTTAATTCCTTAAGCTTAACAAACATTTGAACATTTTGAACATAAAGTACTCTATTTATTACACTGAATGAAATATCGTCTTCCTGGTTCCACATATCTTCTACATATATATCTTCCAGTTATACTTAAGGAATATTACATGTCCACCATACCTGAATAATGATATGTAGTATTACTAGACATAGTCCAGAAACAAAATATCCAGAATCTAAAAAAATAAAAACAAAGCAATTAGTTATAAAGTGTACAATTTAGTCTGCTAGTACAGTATTTGTATGTGCTAGTAAATATATGAAATTGCTTATATCATTTATAACATTCATCAACACGCAACCCCCACAGCTAATGTCAATGTATTCCACTGTTCCACCGTATTTCTTACCACGATTACAGAATCTTCCCTGAGAGAGGGAATTTTTATGCGTATATAACATGAATTGTTTGCGATTTAAATCTGTTATAATTATAATACTGTAATTTAATCGTCTACAAACGTTAAGGCGTGTAAAAATATTCAAATATATAAGCATGTGTACTTACACCCTTCACCGTCGTAACCACACGTTTATATCCACTACAGTGTGGTGAACTCAATGAACTGCAATGAACTACTGATAGCGTCTTTCCTCTTAGGATGCACTGAAAGCTGTCTCCATCTTTATGTCATTAACGGACGTTTAGTTTGAACAAACAATTCAAAAAAATGTTCAAATGTTTGTACAGCTTATGGGTCATCAGTCCCTAAACTTACAAACTACTTATCAACTTGCTTATCCTAAGGACGGCACAAATATCCATGCCCGAGGGGGGATTCGAACCCCCGACCGCAGCGGCCGTGCAGACCGTGACTGGAGCGCCTCAGTCCCCTCGGCCACCGCGGCCGGCTACAAACAATTCCAAAAGTAACGTGTTTGTGATGAATCTTAGTACTCCTCTTCCCTATAAATACTATATATTGTCATAACACACACGTTATACGAAAAGACTAGTGACTACGACCAATGTAGCGCCCTCAGAGTTCTTCATTTGTCGACTGGTATAGAGTTTCATCCTGTAATCGAGTTTTATGGAAAATACTTCACCACCTAGTAAACTTAGGGTGAACTAGTATCTTCCAGACAGAAAGACGTTTGACATATAATGGTATTAAAGATAGAGAATGCTTTCCAAAAACAGATTTCTTTAAAATTTAAAGCTAATAGTCACAAAACGAATTGATAATCAAGTTGATCTCACTGCTGTAATCTACGTTTACGTAATTGAATACTGATTTTAAGAGGGAGGCAGGATGAATTTTGGGGCAGTTCAAACAAAGTTGTCATTCTCTGTCATGTGTTATTTAATTTAGGAATTTCCAGTTGTCATCATGATTTTTCAGATGCGTATCTGATACGCGACAATATTTTTTTTTTTTTTTTTTTTTTTTGTTAATACATGTTCTACAAGGTTTGAATCTGTCTCCAAAGTTTCTTGTACTCTAACCACCACAGACACGACTAACCATATGTAACACCATAAAGTAGAATATCTTAATATTGCTATATTTCATCAAAATGTACAAATTTGTTGCATATTGATTTTTTCCATAACTGTATTAATGCATGTGTAGTAATATCCTATGGATGTGGTGTCTTTTTACTCTCAAAAGCTTTGAACATTTTCATATTTTATTAATGTACTAAAAATTTGAATTTCAATCTTGGTGGCCTGTAATGTTAATAGTTTTGACATTACTTTATTGTAATAGCTTTATAGAGGATCTGGCTAAGGGATTCTTTAAATGTATGCGTAATGTAAAAGCCCGTGGAAAGAACTAAAAAACGGAAAGAGCGTGCGTGAATAGAAAAGGTGGGAAAGTGCGCCAAAGCAGCTTTGTAGCGCGATGCGAACATTCTAGTTGAGAGAGTAGTGTCTGAGAATTCGACGGGTGAACAGCGTGGAGCTGAGGCAGTGTTTTATCAGGCCAATATTGCAAAATTTCATGGATATGGCCTCGGATGACGAACGCTGCATATTGAGGACAATGGCGCAAATATTGGCGGCTCAATTGTTTTAAATTTCCGACGCCAAGAAGATTGCAAAAACCACAGCACTGTAAGAGCCATACTTGTACAACTGCGCAACGGCGACCACGCACCTGCTCTTCTCTGCGAACACAGGCCATGCAATATTTATTACTTTTGTAAGCCAGAGATTCACCTTTGTACGTATTGTGAATAACAACAAAATTTCATTTTAACCTGTGTTCCAACCGTAATTTTTCTAAGTCACTGACCTATGTAGGTTCCTAACCTTATAAGTGCAAAAGATTACCTGAGTATCCTAAATACTGATTTTATTCCTTGTAATTGCATTCTCAACAAAACATACGTGTAAATTTTCTCAGACAGATTAGATAAAAGTTAACTTCAACAGATTTAAGTAAAAAGTAATTATTTAAATGAAAAATCAGATGATAATTAGAATTCTTCATAGTAATCTTGATATGTAAGATATTCAAAGACAGTGTTAGATTTATGAACAATCAGCAATTTAGTTAGTTTGTACAGTGTATTCTTTTACTGTTTACTGATTCAGAAAGTAGCTTACTCAGTTCAGGCTATTTAAAACAGAGAACAACAGAATAATATTTTGTAATTCATACTCTGTTCAGATTTGGTATATCAGTGTAGACTTTTCTGATTTACAAATTAAGTATCCTACAGTCAACGATAAAATTAGTTAAAGATAATTACAGCCTCATACTGTAACTATTTAGCCAGAAAGTCATCTTATTTGAATAACATGAAGGGGTTTGTACCATATAAGTAAATTATTAATGTAGGAAAAGTGCTCTACCACTAAAGCATATAGTCTATATGAAAACATATAGTTGTCAGCTATTGATACAAACAAGTTTGCTAGTGTATATGCAAGAAGGCAATTTAGGCCCATAATATAGAAAGTTTGATATTTCCTACTAACTGCTTAGACTTATTCCCAAATATTTGGTACACCATCTTAAGAGCAGTGTATATTACTGTGGGACATATTTTTCACTTTCTGATAACAAGCCGGCCGCGGTGGCCGAGGATACTGAGGCGCTTCAGTCACGGTCTGCACGGCCACTTCGGTCGGGGGTTCGAATCCCCCCTCGGGCATGGATATTTGTGCCGTCTTTAGGATTAGCTAGTTCATAAGTAGTTTGTAAGTTTAGGGACTGATGACCCCGTAGTTAAGTCCCATAGACTCTACAGACATTTGAACATTCTGATAACAAAAATGTACCATACAAATTAATTATTTTCAATCTTACTTTCATAACAGAGTGAATACTTGGAAACTGACAGCCTTTGTTCTTTTGTATGTCTATTCCAAAGTTAAAAAATAGTTCGCATAGTTGATGCTACTGCTTATAAAATCATTTGAAACATTAATTTCACTACATAGCCAGGCGACCGTATTTATTATTAAATTTCTTTGCACCTCAGTACAAAGAAACATTAATTTTCATATCCTTAGTGTACTAGTTTACAAAGTTTTCGCTTGTATGAAATCTTCGAGAGACGAGACATAAGGTTTGATGTCATTATCCATTAGTAAGTGGACGGGAATCGTCTTGGAGTGGTGCGCGACTGTTCAGAAACCTTGCGTTATTGTGGGAAGCGGAAGGGAACGGTGCGGTAGGTGAAACTTTAACGGTGTAAACTTATTGCACGTAATTTGCCGTTTTCTATAGATTACTTCTGAGTATCCTGGATAGTAGGAGCGTTGCACATAATAATGTATCAACTTCCACAGTTACGATAGACACACTACTTTATACCATGTATTATTTCCTTTAATCACGCCCTCCCCTTAATACTTGAGAATTTTTAGATTTGATATGTAAAAATGCTACTTTTAAGCGATATATTTTGAAAATTAATAATTAATTATTTGCATAATTATCATTGTTTTCGACATTTTCAATAGAGCCAATACATTGTAATCGGAGTAGTGTTTTAAAATGTTGGTGAATTTTAGAGGCCACTTAGTAGATGAGATTTGGAAAAGAACCTATCTCCGGAATATTCATTCATCGATACTACAAGCACTTCTTCCATTGTGCAAAATAAATTGATTACTCTGCAGTCTCTTTTTGTTCATATTTTTTGAGAGTAAAACACAATATGTTGTGAACAAAAACTCTAAACAGCACACCTCAGGAGCTATGAGCATTTGGGTAATATAAGATATGTGTTTTACTTTATGAAGAATTGCCCATGACGTCGTTGGTGATATTTTAGTACCAGCGTTCCTTATCAAAACTTTATCTACTTTCAATTATACGAGTGCAAATATTCAGCATAGTCATATCATACTTCCGTTTGAAGCAATATCAAACACTGTTCAATGATGTTTTTCTTTAAAGATTTGGTATAATATGTTTATTACAATGCGTTTTAATCATGACATATTATTGGTTTAAATGTCTCCGAATCATGCATGCAACAACGGTTGCGGCAAAACTACAGTAGAGCATGCAGAGTGAGGGATTTTTACTTCCAGAAAGAGGCGGCTGTGGGCACGTGCTGGGAGAGACAGCGTGTCCCAGCAGCGCTAAGTGAGCCACACACAGGCCCGCTCCACTCGGTATGCACGGCGGAACACAAAGAAACAATACTAACTTGTGGTTTAATACAAAAATTCGCACTTCAACACATTTGCTCGCACAGAATATAGCGGTGCTTCCAGCTTTTCGTTTGAGGCGCGTCGGGGACGTTGCAGGCAGAATACAAATGCTGGCAGTCGTAGCCACCTTGGCATCGCAAGTACAGTCCGGTCAAACCCCAACCCTCTTACTCGACAACAATCCGAATCTTCTGTTCAGCAGCTCAGCGTTATCCACTGCAGTTGGGACGTAAAATACAATTTTTATAGATACTATCTGTGTATAGATTCGAATGACGTGATAGAATCACGACAAACTACGTCCAATATACTATACCCAGAACGCCAAAATATAGTCACATTTATAACGAAACATAAGTAATTTCCTTTGCTGCTTTGTATAGAAGATTAACATAGTTCCACCAATAATGAAGTTCTCATAAATACGACAGACCGTGGGAGGCTTTACTGAACCATTCGGTAATTTGTCTCAAACGAACAGTGCATACATACCATAAGAAAGCCTCAACCAGGTAATCAAACCTTGCTCTTGAATAGCTACTCTAAGCAATATTGCCTATCCAGTAACCGCTGATTGCATGTTAAACTATTATGGTTTTAACTACATTGTCATTTTACTTACCCAACCACGTTTTGTTCAGTTACAAGGCATTACCGTATGTTAATGGTTTATACTGAGAAAAGCACGGTGACTTGATAAATGTTGTTGTGGCGTAAAGTCAGCGCCACACGCCAGATGCACGAGAACGATCGTGAAGAAGGCAGCTGCGAGAGTAAAGGTCTGGGTGAGAGTTTAAAATTTGGAATGATTAATTTTTAAAACTCACAACCACCAACTGCGAACCAAATTCCTAAACATGCAAAAACACTGGAACTGTGATTGCGACTGTTTGACTCGTTTTCTAGGGGATGATATCACACGTTCGCAGCTTTCCATCCCTGCACATGATTAACAAAACAAATTCATAATAAACTCAAGTTCATGAGAGAGGAGGGTGTACTAACTACTATTTTTGAAAACACGTGAAAGTTCACTTTATGTTGTTTATTTCACAATATTAGAACCCTGTGGCTGATACGTCTGTACGTCGACACATTTATCAAATAAAGTTATAGCTCGTGAGCCCCCAGACAAAATGAATATTTGTCTCAAATTGTTTTCACACCATGTGGCTGTCTCAAACACCGTTTATGTTCATGCCTATGCGACGACACGTGTTACATTAACAAATCACAGTCACTTTAATTCAATGCGATGCACACCTTGTTCCACCGGCTAAATATTCACCAACACACAGTAGCACTCGATTCCACTTGGTGCAGTCTACGATGAGCAACCACACGTGGCGATTGCCACATACAAATCTATAACCTCCACCTCGCGATCCACATGCCGACTGCTGCAGCGCGACGCCGCCCGGCCAGCTACCCCACGTGCTCCCGAGTCGTCACTTCCTGCCCTCGCGCGCGCGCCAAAACCTCAACTGCCGGGGTTTTTTCCCCTACGTCATCAACCTCCCCATGTGAGCTGTTCTAACCGATTTGCCAACGTACAGCGCTCAGCCAATACATTTCTAAAACGTTACTTAAAATCAAAATAATTACACTACACATTAAATAAATTGTCTTCTTAGGTTTTTATGTTGGAATAAACATCCTTTGCACTATTTATTACAATCGTGCAATTTCTTATATCACAGATAAGTGATTTAACTGAATACTTCAAGATAAAATACACAAGATTAATTGAAAATAAAATGAGAAATAGTTAATATATTATTTTATAAACAAACATTGCCATGCTAGTTGTGTAACTGTCTTGTATTCATTGAAAATGTATTACTTTTCATTGTCAATTAAACATATTACGCCAGATGTGACTATATCAGCTAATGTATTGTTTATTTATCAACTGGCTATTTTGTAATGAGGGCCTTAAAGGTTCCTAGCTGTATCGTATTACTTCAAATGCCAGTAGTATTAGAATATTTTATTTCACGCTGTGCACTGCACTGTGCCTGGCACTCACCATTGTCCCTCTCTCCCCTCACCGGAAACGAACTGGAAAATCCTAAGCTGGAACAAGCCACCAACGTCGGCCTGCTCGCTGGCCTCCCATCAGCTACAAGCACACAGCAAATCTCAACGTGGAGAATTTCTACCTATGGCCTAACTATAAATGTTGTCACCCAACTATGTACATACATTGCTACCATAATTAATAAGATTAAAATTTAGTGCATTGGCATGGTCAATGTTTGCAGTGAACTGCATACTGTTTAATTATCAAATGCTATCAATTACCAGTACTTATATTGGGCGGTAATCTTACACAGCGGATGACCAGCAGCCAATCACACGCCTCTTGGAGGGAGAAACCGAGAAGCACGCCCTCTACAACTCAGCTCCGAAGTAGGCACTAGGCAGTCTGTAGGACTCAGCGCAGCAAGCATCAGGTAGAAGACACCGCCGCAATAGGAGACATACTTTATAGAAGTTGAGTATAATGTATTCTTCAGTAAATAAGACTTTTATTACTAATCAGAATAGCTGTTTTAGATGTAAACGCATCCCAAGCGTCCTGATAGAACCTTTCCTGAAAGACAGGCCGGAAAGAACAAAACACATGGCGATGAGGACGACTAAACAAATGTAAAATGACAGAAAGGAATGCAGGAAGATTACAGTTCAAGGGCTGACAACATGGAGACGGAGCATATGCTCCATTTACTGAAGGATGGAGAACGAAATCAACCTCTCCTTTGAATCCAACCATACCACCAGTTCTATTTAAGGAAATCACGGAAAACCTAAATTAGGCTGGTCGGATGAGACTGTCAAGATTTCATGACGTACCTTGCGAACAAACACATAAACTATAAAGAAAGAAAGACAGTTCAATAATTTCCTAGAATTTTTTTTATAGGAAGAATACTAATGTAAATTTGCAATTCTTATATTACGATTTTCAACTATAACTGTAAATTAATTCATTAACAGAAAGGCAAGAGACAAGCATTTTGGGTTTTCGGAGTATTTTTATTCTAATTAGCGACTCATCCGGATTTCCCAGACTGTTAAATATCTACAGACGGACTACTTGTCTGCGTAGTGGTAATATATATTGCTCACAAATCTTACTCGTGAACTGACTATCTACTAATAATAACCGTATCCAAATTACTTCACTATATGCTTTAAACAAAAAATCGTGGTCGAAGAATACATATTTTATACATCATGTATTATAAGAACATATGTATTGTGTGTGTGTGTGTGTGTGTGTGTGTGTGTGTGTGGTCGTGCGGAATGACCGCGTGGTCTCAGGTGTGCCGGCCGCGGTGGCCGAGGGGACTGAGGCGCTCCAGTCACGGTCTGCACGGCCACTACGGTCGGGGGTTCGAATCCCCCTCGGGCATGGATATTTGTGCCGTCATTAGTGTTAGCTATTTCATAAGGTGTTTGTACGTTTAGGGACTGCTGACCCCGTAGTTAAGTTAATAATATGTTTGTTAAGCCTATGTTACTTAACTGCGGGGTCATCAGTCCCTAAACTTACAAACTACTTATCAACTAGCTAATACTAAGGACGGGACAAATATCCATGCCCGAGGGGGGATTCGAACCCCCGACCGTAGTGGCCGTGAAGACCGTGACTGAAGCGCCTCAGTCCCCTCGCCCATCGCGGCCGGCCGTAGTTAAGTCCCATAAGCTACACAAACATTTCAACATTTGAGTACAGGGTCTTAGCCTCGGTATGACCCCGTAGTTAAGTCCCATAAGCTATACAAACATTTGTCTAAGGCGTCATTCTACGGACTGGCCGTTCCCGACGGATGTGGGTTTTGTCCTTAGTTCAAATGTCTAAATGTTTGTTAAGCTTATGGGACTTAACTAAGGGGTCATCAGTCCCTAAACTTACAAACTACTTATGAACTACTTACGAACTAGGACGGCACAAATATTCATGCCCGAGGGGGGATTCGAACCCCCGACCGTAGTGGCCGTGCTGACCGTGACTGGAGCGCCTCAGTCACCTCGGCCACCGCGGCCGGCTTGTCCTTAGTATAAGTTACTTTAAGTAGCTTGTAAGTTCAGAGACTGATGACTATAGAAGTTTGGCATAATAGGTTAAGAAACATATGAACATTTTTCTCTATTACCTCTGTAGTATTTTTTTATTCATAGGTGCTAACATTGATTCTCGCCAACAAATGTCGATTTGACTGTACACACCTACCGCAAAGATATTAGTTGATGTTCGACTCCTAAAAGTCTATCTTCTACACGTTCTTCAGAAATCTCGAACTAAAAAGATAATGTTTACTGTATGTATTTTGGCGAATTTTTGTGTTTTATAAAACCATTTTCACTTACAACACTGCTTTGGTTCTTGCTTGGAATCAGGTTATAAATAAGTCAGTAATATAAGCTACATCTACATATAAGTAACTACTATGCAATTCACAGTTAAGTGCCTGGCAGAATTTTCAGACTATTCCCCAGTCATTTGACTGTGGAATAGCGCACGAGAGACACACACACTGAATCTACAGCTACCTTCACATCCACACTCAGCAAGCCATTTCTCTGTGTGTGGTGGAAGGTACTGTGAGTACTGCCACTTCCCCCCATTACCTTTACCTGTCTCAGTCGCGTATGAAATGTTCAAATGTTTGTAGAACTTATGGGACTTAACTACGGGGTCATCAGTCCCTAAGCTTACAAACTACTTATGAACTAGCCAAGACTAAGGACGGCACAAATATCCATGCCCGAGGGGGGATTCGAACCCCCGACCGTAGTGGCCGTGCAGACCGTGACTGGAGCTCCTCAGTCTCCTCGGCCACCGCGGCCGGCTCAGTCGCGTATGATTCGAAGGATAAATGTCTGCAGGTATGCCTCCGTGGGAACTCTTATCTCTCTAATTTTGTCCTCGTGATCTCTTCGCAAGATATACGTACGAGGAAACAAATTATTGGTTGATTCATCAAGAATGTATTCTGTGGGAAATTTGATAGAAGCCTATACCACAATGCACAACGTTCCTTCTACAACTTGTGAAACATAAGTTTGCAGATCTGTGACGCGTTCGCCCTTACTAAATGCAGTTTTAACAAAGTATTCAGATCCCACACTGACGAAAAATATTCACGTATTGGACAAATGAGTGTTTTATAAGCTACTGCTTCTGTTGACGGACTGCATTTCCTGACGATTCTTTCATTGACTCTCAGTCTACCCACGACTAATTTCGAGAACTTTCACCTTCGTATAGCTCCTTATACGTACTCCCAGATATTTTCTGGAAGAAACTGCTTCCAGTGATTGTTATGCAATTACGAATGAATAATTTTCTTTCTACGTATTCACAATAAGTTATTATTATTATTATTATTGCCGGCCACGGTGGCCGAGGAAACTGAGGCGCTCCAGTCACGGTCTGCACGGCCACTTCGGTCGGGGGTTCGAATCCCCCCTCGGGCATGGATATTTGTGCCGTCTTTAGTATAAGGTAGTTGATAAGTAGTTTGTAAGTTTAGGGACTGATGACCTCGTAGTTAATTCCCATAAGCTTAACAAACATTTGAACATTTGATTATTATTACTTTAACTCAATTGTCTGTTATTGCGCTACTGAAGCAGCATCTACGAAATGTGTAACTGAACATTCGACGTTTTCTACGAGATCATTTATATACATTGTGAAAGCAACAGCTCTATAACAGTCGTTTTGGCGGACACGCCAGAATCACTTTTCATCGTAGAAAATGAAATTCTGTACTCTGTTAAAAACTCGGCATTTCAGTCACACATTTTATCGAATTTTGTCCATTATAAACTGTATTGGACGTCTCCCGAAATCAAGAAACAAAGCATTTAGCAGGGAGAATGTCTCTATTGCTTTCTGGGTGTCATGAGTGAACAGTGAGAGGTGCATTTGACATATCGTTGCTTTCAGAACCTATGTTGATCCATACAGAGGAGATTTTAGGTATCCATAAATATCATCATACAGACCGACGTCAGCATTATAGTTTTTCGCATCTTTTCGAGTTCCCTTCTTGGAAACGATGATGACCTGCGCCTTTTCCAATATTTAGAAATTGTTAATTCCTCTAGAGTACACTGCTGATAGAAGAGGGGCAAGTTCCTTCACATATTCAGTGTAAAATGTAATCGGTAAACCATCATATTCAGATGTATTACCTCTGTTGAGCGATTACAATTGCTTTTGTGTTCCCTTTGTCGTTATCTGCCATTTTGTCGTCCGTGCGAAGATTTAAGGGAGCAATTACTTGCTATTCAGGCCTTTTGTTTGTCAAAAAAATGTTCAAATGTTTGTATAGCTTATGGGACTTAACTACGGGGTCATCAGTCCCTAAACTTACAAACTACTTATGAACTACCTAATACTAAGGACGGCACAAATATACATGCTCTTGGGGGGATTCGAACCCCCGACCGTAGTGGCCGTGCAGACCGTGACTGGAGCGCCTCAGTCCTCTCGGCCACCGCGGCGGGCTTTTGTTTGTCATCCTCTGTTTCAACGCCTTTATAGTCACAGAGTATCTGGAAATATTCTTTCTATCCTTTCAGTGTGTTATTAAATGAATCTCGCATTGAAGTCTGAAGTACACAATAATTTTCTGTCGAACTAAATCTTAACCATTCTTGAAAATTCTGCGTTGTTCTTAATTTGTCATACATCCAACCATGGTGGAACAGTTACGTCTCTTATTTATGTGGTATGAATTTCCTACATATTGTCGATATTATTCTATATTGACTGACTGTTCTGTTGGTTTTTGACAGACTATTTTATTTATTTTGAATGTAACACACGAGATAATTGAGTAATATTCCGAAAAGTTTTAATTTTTACAAACCGTTTTTCTGCTGTTACAGACCTCTACAGATATTTATATAGTGTTTACCTGATGATGGCGTACCATTCCTAAACCTGTTTGTAAAAACAATGAATTTGCAGAACATACACGTATCTCGTGTATTTCATTCAAAATGATACTGTTTATTTTAATTGAAGCCACATCTGGTCTACTCTCTTCGGAGGGTGTCCAACGAATTTTTACCTGCTTTTCTGTTCAGATATATTTTGCATATATTTGGGTGGAATCCGTTAGCACTATATTCAGCCTCCGTTCAACAACCTTGTGTTCACTAAGACCAATATCTGCCGTAATGCCCTCTACTTGCTAGCAAACTATAATTTGCAGAACAAGTACGAAGATGGTTTTAAAATTTTTTGCAGATTATTCATACAATGCTATCTAATTTTAAAAACAAAAATAAATGATCTATGATACATTTATGGGAAAAGAGTATTTTATTCAATATTGTCCTACAGTATTTTGTTTGTCATTCATTACTCTTAACACTGGACATATTATGAACTAGTAGCCATAACTCTTTGTTAACCCGCTCGGTTAGCCGTGTGGTCTAATGCACCGCTTTCCGAGACGGGGAGGCGTACCGGCCCCGGTTTGAATCCGGCCGGCGGATTAACGAAGGGGGTTGGAGTGCCGGCCAGCCTGGATGTGGTTTCCACATCCCCCTAGGCGAATACCGGGCTGGTCCCCAAGTCCCGCCTCAGTCACACGATTCGCAAACATTTCATAGCACTTTACACTTTCACATATATAACACTATACACAGACATTTGGGATACACATTTCCTCCCGGTGTGGGGGGGAGGGGGGGCAGGGGTGGCAGCAGGAAGGGCATCCGACCACCCCGTCAATGTAAACATGCCAAATATGCAATAACATAGCCGACCCTGCATGTGCGGGACAAGGGCTGAAGAGAGAGAGAGAGAGAGAGAGAGACATAATTCTTTGTTACCGTAAAATCACTAACTCTAGAGTGTTGATAAATTCACATCTACATACATACTCCGCAATTCACCGTAAGGTGCGTGGCGGAGGGTACACTGTACCACTACTAGGCATTTCCTTTCCTATTCCACTACCAAATTGAACGAGGAAAAAAAGAATGCCTATATGCCTCCGTACGAGCCCTAATTTCTCTTATCTTGTCTTTGTGATCTTTACGCGAAATGTAAGTAGGCGGCAGCAAGATCGTACTACACTCAGCTTCAAATTCCGGCCCTCTAATTTTACTCAACAGAAATTCACGAAAAGAAGTCGTCTTTCTTCCAGCGATCCCCAATTGAGTTGCCGGAGCATTTCCGAGACACTCGCGCATTGGTCGAAACTACCGGTAACAAATGTAGCCGCTCGTCTCTGAACCGCCTCTATGTCTTCCTTTAAACTGATCTGCTGTGGGTTCCAAACACTTGAGCAATACTCAAGACGTGGTCGTACAAGCGTTTTATACGCGTTCTCCTTTACAGGTGAAGTACATCTTCCCAAAATTCTCCCAATAAACCGAAGTCGGCTGTCCGCCTTACTCACAACTGTCCTTACATGCTCGTTCCATTTCATATCGCTCTGCAATGTTACGCCTAGATATTTGAACGACGCGACCGCATCAAGAAGCTCACTACTAATGCTGTATTCGAACATTATGGGATTGTTTTTTCTACTCATGCGCATCACCTTACATTTTTCCACATTGAGAGCTAGCTGCCAATCTTCGCACCAACTACAAATTTTGTCTAAGTCATCCTGTATGCTATTCAAGTCAGTTACAGACGACACCCTCCCATACACCACAGCATCATCAGCAAACAGCCGCATATTACAACTTACTCTGTCCATCAGATCATTTATATAGATAGAAAATAATAGCGGTCCTATCACACTCCCCTGGGGCACGCCTGACGATACACTCGTCTCTGATGAACACTCGCAGTCGAGAACAACGTACTGCGTTCTATTACTTAGGAAGTCTTCCAGCCAGTCACAATTCTGTGAACCTATTCTGTCAATTTATCGTCCAGTTATGATTTGAGTCTCCAACAGTAAACCAAACTAAGTCCTATTTAGTAATGAATCGTTAATACAGTCTACAAACAGTGTTATACTTTACAGTTGGTACTGAGTGAATCTTCAGGTTATTCAATTTACAGAATTTGTAATACCTTTCATCCTAGTATAAGACAATATCAGTCTATGATATTCAACCAGACACCTTTCCGTACGCTCAAAGGAATTTTTTTCTGGAAATGTTCAAATGTTTGTAAAGCTTGTGGGATTTAACTACCGGGTCACAAGCCCCCAAACTTACAAACTGCTTACGAACTACCTTATACTAAAGACAGACAAACATCCATGCCCGAAGGGGGATTCGCACCCCCGACGGGGAACGGCCTCGGGCATCGTAGCACAGCGCCTCAATGTGCTCAGCCGCTCCGCCGCGGCTCTTTTGGAATTACTGGAATTGCTGTCGAGTGTATTCTTAGATTATTAATTTTATGGATCGGAAAATCACTCCCTACCTGATATCCCACAAAATTAGTTAATTCTATAGAGTGAATAAGTTCCTCGTTTGCTCAGGTGCGTCATGCTTTGAAATAAATGAAATGTCAAATTATTTCGGTTTGGTTGTCAAATGCAGATCACAAGCGAGCAGGCAATTTGTTGGTGTCGGCCCGGTGCCTTTGGTAGCTTCAGTTCTATTAACAGTCATGTACAGATTCACAAAGAAACGATATGGCTGAGATTACTTGGGCGGGGCAAAAGGTTTAATTAACGGCTGGGAGAATATGGTTTCTACAGCACTGGGCTGCCAGCTGCGCTCGAGGCAGGAACAATGTTCCTAAGCCAGGCTGCGCGATGCCATGTAAGCAGCCAACACTCCGAAAAGTTTCACAGTTTAACGGTAATAAACCGTTCACCCATTAAAATTAGTTTTTACACGTTTCTTCGTTTCTCTTTAGTATTTTATCAATCACTTTAATTAGTATATGATAATCAGTTCGTAAGAAAATTGCAGTAATTATCTAGCTTGGCTTACGCAGGCAAGAAGAAATCTGTATAATCAACGAACTGCTTTAGAAACGAGACTCATCGGTTCGTAAAAAGATTCAGTTGTGCAATAGTCAATCAGACTACTGACAAGGAGACAACATGTGTTTCGCTTTTTTGTATTCTTTTATTTTGCCGGCCGCGGTGGCCGAGCTGACTGAAGCGCGCCAGTCACGGTCTGCACGGCCACTACGGTCGGGGGTTCGAATCCCCCCTCGGGCATGGATATTTGTGCCGTCCTTAGTATTAGCTAGTTCATAAGTAGTTTGTAAGCTTAGGGACTGATGACCCCGTAGTTAAGTCCCATAAGTCCTACAAACATTATCATTATATTCTTTTATTTGACGTTTAGACCTCAAATTGCAATCAGCCAAAGCCATTCGATGTAACTCTTAAACCTCCAGAGAAAATAGACTTTTAAACTTTATTGAGGACCTCTCAATCTCTATTTATATAAAAGCGAAAGGACACTCATTCACACACTCACTCACTAAACACGAAATCTCGAAAACTATTTCACCAGCGAAGCTGAAATTTGGCAGTACTGTAGGTTATAGGTAGGAGACGTCAGCTACGAAACTATTTGGCGATAAGGCTGATAGTTCAGGAGATATGACGTCATCAACAATGAAAACGTCCCTGTCTTGCGGCACGTGACGGTGTGACTTTCAGTCCACTATTTGAGAAGGAGAGCACTTAGCGACTTGCAACAAACTTTAAACATAATTTCAAACCTTTAGGAAACTTTTTCTCGCTGACACCCCCATCAAAATGGTGAAAAGAAAGAAGTTTGTCGCCTACTACTTTTTCGGCGTTCATGCAGTAAAATTACGGCATTTGGCATGACGTTAGAATTTATTACTCGTGTGCTATTAATTGTATTCGCAAGAAATGTTGCAGACAGTATACACACGTTCGAAATTTTATCATAATACGACCCAAAGTTCATGAGAAATGGAGTCATAAACAAATATGTTCATGAAAAACCGCTTCATCACGGCTGAAGTTTTGATTTATTACGTCTTTCCTACTACTTCTATTCGCGACGTATCTTGCAGACATTTTACAAATGCACCACTGGATGTACCTTCGAAATAATGTCGTATTACGACATATAGTTCAGGTGCTATGACGTCAAAGACAATGAAATGCATGAAAATTCGCCCTAATAAGAATGAGGCTGTAATTTACTACGTCTTTACTACCAACTCCATTTACAACAAATTTCGCAGGCAGTTGGCTAACATTCCACTCTATGAACCTGGTAAATAATGTTTTTGTAGGACACACAAATCAGTGAAAGGTCACTCACGCACTTACTCACTAACTAAACACTAAATCTCTAAAACTACTGCATCCATGAAGCTGAGACTTTGCCAGTTTGTAGATTATAGGTAGAAGACGTCAGCTATGAAAGCATTTTGCGATAAAACAGAATTTAGGTGCCTCGCGGAGGAGACTTTTCCTACAGACTGACGAAATCTACAGTTTCATTACGATCTCCACGAAAATTTGCATGCTTACCTTCAAAACAAGAGGAAGGTCACCGTCTACCTAAAGTTTCAAAGTTTCATACGATGCATGGGGGAGGGTATCTTGCAACATAAAAATGGACCCCTAAATACGTTGGTCGTGCCATACCCCTTGAGATTTTTTTTTTTTTTTTTTTTTTTTTTTTTTTTTTTTTTTTTTTTTTTTTTTTTAGAACAAGGGCTGTACGAAATAAAACTGGAAAGTTTGAGAACAAGAAAGTGCGATTTTCAATGTGATCCTGTGTATCTATTGCATACAAATGTATAGTTTTGTTCCAATATTGATGAAATTTTGCACACTTGACCTTGAAAACAAAAGGTATGTCACCGTCTGTATAAAATTTCGGTCGGTACACTGTGGATGGTAGTCAACTTACGGACTTTGACAAAAAGCATCGTTTTGCTCCGCTCTTAATGAAGTTTTGCATACATGACCTTTAAATCAAGAGGAAGGTCGATGAGTACATAAATGTTTGTATGATACATGACAGAGGGTACCTTGTAAAAAACTTTGCCGAGAGAGGGAAAAGTGGAAACGAACAGAGATGGGAGAGAAAGAGATCCATGCAGAGAGAGAAGGGAAGGGGAGGGGAAATACGAGAGTGTAAAATAAATAAATAAATACATGGGCAACGTCGGGTTTACAGCTAGTTACTTGTGAACAATCGCCTGACACATTTTTATTGCCGGCGCGGTAGCTGAGACTAGAACGTGTGGAGCAACATAGAGCAAATGCAATCCCACGACCGCAAAGAAGCGAACTAGTCAAAGGAAAAATAGACCTACTACAACAGTCGATGGTCTGAATTCCGCCATTCGATATTAATTTCTTTTTTCGTTATGTTCAAATACGTACATCATTCAAATTCGTTAGATATACGTTAATTAGAACATGTAATCTCATTTCTTTGCTTAAAATGTAGCTATTTCGATTATTCTGAATTTTCAATATTTTATGAAAGGTTGTTAACAATAAGGAACTCTGTTTTTTAATGTAAATTACATTTTTACAGGCCCTTTTGTAAAACAATGAAAATTAATAATAAACAAAAGGCTTACTTGAATGAAACTTCACTCTGCAGCGGATTGTGCGCTGATATGAAACTTCCTGGCAGAATAAAAATATGTGCCGGACTGGGACTCGAACCTGGGACCTTTGCCTTTCGCGGACAAGCGCAGTACCGACTGTGCTATACCGACACGACTCACGATGCCGCCTCAAAACTTTACCTTGCCTCCTACTTTCCAAACTTCACAGAAGCTCTCCTGCAAACACGCAAGACTAGCACTCCTGGAAGAAAGGATATGGTGGAGACATGGCTTAGCCACAGCCTAAGGGTTGTTTCCAGAATGAAACTTCACTCTGCAGCGGAGTGTGCGCTGATATGAAACTTCCTGGCAGATTAAAACTTTGTTCCGGAACCGGGACACGAACCTGGGACCTTTGCCTTTCGCGGGCAAGCGCACTACCGACTGTGCTGGGAACATCCCTTAGGCTGTGGCTACGCCATGTCTCCACCATATCCTTTCTTCCAGGAGTGCTAGTCTTGCATGGTTCGCAGGAGAGCTTCTGTGAAGTTTGGAACGTAGGAGGCGAGGTACTGGCGGAAGTAAAGTTGTGAGGCGGCATCGTGAGTCGTGTCGGGATAGCACAGTCGGTAGTGCGTTTGCCCGCGTAAGGCAAAGGTCCCAGGTTCGAGTCCCGGTTCCGGCACACAATTTTAATCTGCCAGGAAGTTTCAAAAGGCTTACTTGTTCATAAAAATTACTATTGCATATTTGCTGAATTTTATATTTAAATGTCGCCGGCCGCGGTGGCCGAGGAGACTGAGGCGCCCCAGTCACGGTCTGCACGGCCACTACGGTCGGGGGTTCGAATCCCCCCTCGGGCATGGATATTTGTGCCGTCCTAGTTCGTAAGTAGTTCGTAAGTAGTTTATAAGTTTAGGGACTGATGACCCCGTAGTTCAGTCCCATAGACTATACAAACAAACAAAAAATTTAAATGTTATCGGTATACCAACACAAGGGAAAAAATCTGACGGGATCCGAAGCGTCGATCATACGACTTTTTTTCATTTCTCATTATCTATTAAACAGAATATTGATTTTGCTGTGTTGCTCAAGGGTAACAAGTCGCACGACAGCCACAGCCAGTTATGTGGGGGGAAAGCAGGCGCGGCTCTCACGGCCCGTAGCGTGGGAACAGGCGCAAATTCTGACAGGCAGGAGACGCTGCCCAGTAAACGGTCGCCAGCCACATAGTCGAGTGCCGAAAGGGGGCAGCACCTCAAAGCCGGAAGCGCCGTCCCGACAGCAACGATAGTTGCTCCAATGTGTCGTCGTGTTTACTTTCGTCCGTTCGAGTGTCATGGCAGACTAGGGAGGGGGGGGGGGGGCGGAGGGGGCGGACCACCCGGGCCTCCGGTCTTGGGAAGCCTCAAATACCCGGTAAGCAAGGAGCAAGGATTTTTTTTTTCTTTTTCTTTGAGTGCACTTGGCATCACGTTCTGCTGGGCCTCCAAATCTCGAAAGCTATTTTTTTGACTGTCCCGTGCCCCTTATCCTAGGGGGTCTCCAAATCTCAAAAGTTGCTTTTTTATAGTAGTGCATGTATTTCCAAATGGACGGGGGACCTCCAACAGCCTTATTCCGCCACTGTCGTGTCTATGTGTGATTTTACACCGTGGCTAGTTTTAATGAAATGTTTGTAAATCTATGTAACTTAACTACTCTGGTTATCAGGCCCTACACTTACAACCTACTGAAACTAAGGACAAACAAACACACATATGCCCGAGGGAGGACTCGAAACCCCGACGGCGAGCAACCGCGCTCTCCGCAGCGAGGCGACTTAGCCCTTTCAGGCCCTGCAGCTTTGCTCGCTTTATTTCTTTCTGATTCACGCTAGGAAGTTCGGGCCTTCATCACACAACCGTAGATGGGCTGCGGTAATGTGCGCAACGTGTTTTAGTTCCATGTATCTAAATTGTGAGGCACCCGCAGTCGGCAAACTTGCAGTACACTTACAATGGCTGCAAGAAATACTTGCTGAGAAGGTGTTGATAACCTTGTTTTGACATGTGAAGCTATCATATCTGATAGTCAGTTGATTTTATATGACCCTGTGATTTATTATGTCATTTCTTTCATAGGAATGATAATGTAAGATGGCGCAGATCATACAAATTTGTAGTGAAGGCCCGAAACAGACAATTGTGAGAGTACAAATTTTTTTTAAAAATAAATTCGTTTTACTTTTTGTAATGAATTACTATATGTATTTGGTATCTTAAACGTACCTCTGTTTGTAAATGTCACATCACCCACAACCTTGGGTCTGAAATGGTTAGAACGCTCGGCCACTCGACCGCGGCGTGGCTAGTTTTAAACTTCAGTGAAATGTTACTGCTTCTTTACTGTATTTTAATGTTCACCCATATAAATTGACATGTAAGTTATATGTAATTTCATGACATGAACTCCCTATGTATTTATAAATCTGTGTTGCCAATTGTGTACATACTCATGGGTGAAGAGCAGAATCTTAGGCTGCTGACAACTTGCCCCATAGCGGGAGTTGAAATAGAAAAACGACGATAGGAGTCCCCATGGACGAGAGCAGAACCGCCGGCTTTCTGCAGCCCATTAATATTGCTAGACTAAGCCGCAACAGCTGTTCAGCAGGGAGGCTTTATAGGGTGGAATTACACTCTGTTAGGCCGTGGAAGTCAGGGACACTTGGGATTTGGACTCTGTCGGACCGCAGAAGAGACGCATTTTGTTGCTCTGTTTCATTTTGAATTGTGTGTAATAAAAAGGTGGATAATATTTACTCCGTGTCTTTTGTCAGGGGTGAAGCAGTACATTTCAGATGCTTTTTTATCCAACAAGACAAGGTGACGGTAGGAATCTTTGCTACAGATTTTATATGTGACTAGATGAAAATCCGGCATTGCCCGGGTATTTATTTCTTTATTTACTCCTGCCTTGAGTTAGTAATTCTCCTATCCCTTCTCTCTCTGCCCATCTCCTTGTTTTCTAAAATCACGTTATATTTACCGGAAAATATATGATACGGTGTCTCGAATAATGTGCAAAATTATAAGTGCTGTATCCAAACAAATAAAAATGGTAGTTGCCGACCGCGGTGGCCGAGGGGACTGAGGCGCTCCAGTCACGGTCTGCACGGCCTCTACGGTCGGGGGTTCGAATCCCCCCTCGGGCATGGATATTTGTGCCGTCCTAGTTCGTAAGTAGTTCATAAGTAGTTTGTAAGTTTAGGGACTGATAACCCCGTAGTTAAGTCCCATAATCTAGACAAACATTTGAACATTTTTTGAAAAATGGTAGTTAAAATACAAATGATGTATAAAATTCGTACGACCTCATATTTATTTAATTACAAGGTCATGCGTGATGCGACAGCTTTACGACATCTACAGCGAAACTGTTGTGACCGGTAGCCTTCTTTTCGTTTATCATTTTGTGTGGGAGGGGGGTGAGTTACAAAACGCTTCATAAACGTCCGAAATTACATGCAAACTTTGTTGCAGGTCCCTAACTACTCCCATTTCGTAATAATTGACGTATAAATCTGGGTATTCTCACGCTGTGGCCTCTCATTGTTTATGACGTCATATCTAAAGAGCTATGTGTCGTTCTCTTTTGTTATTGAGTCAGGAACCTTCGTGGACGTACGGTGAACAGTTCATCAAAGTGTCACTGCAATCGAATGAATGGTTTATGAACACATAGAGGACATACAGACAAATATAGATTCCACGTCCTGAGACAAAAAATTGCAAAGGCCACTTCCTCGAGATTTTTCGAGAGTCGCAGTGAACGACTTTGTCATTCGAGGTACTGAAGTTTTTACGCAGGATAGCTATAAAAGGTTACAAGAATCCGATATCCATATAGTCGCCTTGAGAGTGATATCAGTTTTTTGTCATATACTACCTAGAGATACAAATTATCTTGAATGAAAATATTCACTCTGAAGCGTAGTGTATGCTGATATGAGACTTCCTTACAGAGTAAACCTGTGTGCCAGACCAGGATTCGAACTCAGGACCTTTGCCTTTCGCTGGCTAGCTGTGAGGACGGACCTGGGGCGTGCACAGGTAGCTCAATCTGTAGTGTGCTTGGACGCGAAAGGCAAGGACCTGGGTTCGAATTCCGGAACCCAGATTCAATCTCTCGGGATGTTTTCTAATTATCTTCATTATGATAGCTTTACATAGAAAACAGCCGCGGTGGAGTGGCCGAGCGAGATAAGGCGCTTTACTGTGGATCGCGCAGTTGCGCAGTTGTGAGACTGCAAAAATAATAAAATTAACAAATAAAATAAAATAAAAATCTTCTAAAGTTTATTATTACATAATTCCATTTACTGGTCGTTTATTCAACAGCGTTCTCACAGCCAGGAAGATGAAACTTAAAAAACAACCGAAACACAAATATTTCTCTCACAATGCACAACACACAAGCTGACCTCCGAACTGTCTCAATTATATTCGGCTCATGTTCTGAAACCTTATGTACAGGAAAAAAATCGTTGGTCCGGGATTCATGGGGTGGCCACACCGACATGGCGCCTTGCGACAGGACTTTCGTCGATGATGATGCTCAACCGACCTGCACTGTTAAAGTGATAACACCGAGATGTACTTTGTGACGTTTACTTAACTACGTTTACATGCAACACATCTTCCGTAAGACGAAAACCGATTTTCGTGAACCATTTTCGCTGTTGTGTTTACATAGCATAGCCTGAATCGGATTTCCTAGCCCACTTAATTTGGCGGCTGAAAAACAGCTGATTCAGTTCCTGATTTAGTCCGCACAATCACTATTTAGCTTAATTTAAATACACACATTTATATTCACTCTTAATATTCATACTTTTATTTCACATTAGAAAATATCACTCTTTCCACTTGTGCCAAAAATTCTTAACAAGAGAAAACAATCTGACAAGCCAACAACGCTTCAAAAACGGTTGCGTTTACATGGACACGAAAATCGATTGTGGAACTGGAAAACCGATTTAGAGAAGCGGATTTCCAGAATCGATTTTGAAGTGTTTACATGACCAACCAAATCGGTTTACGAAAACCGGTTTTGGGAGCCCATGTAAACGGGGTGCTTGTTTCGACAAGTGAAGAATTTTATCCTAGGACTTCAAAATCATGCCACATTAAACGAGAGCAGAGAAAACCATGATATAGCATATGCTATTAAAATTCATGTCTTGGACCATAATCAGTTGTTCAAATGTTCAAATGTTTGTAAAGTCTATGGGACTTAACTACGGGGTCATCAGTCCCTAAGCTTACAAACTACTTATGAACTACTGACAACTAAGGACGGCACAAATATCCATTCCCGAGGGGGGATTAGAACCCCCGACCGTAGTGGCCGTGCAGACCGTGACTGGAGCGCCTCAGTTCCCTCGGCCACCGCGGCCGGCTAATCAGTTGTCCGCGGCTGTCCTTCAAGATATGCTTTTATAATCTCGGTACGCATCGAAATTAATAGGTGATACATATGTCTTCAGCAATATAAATCAGGTTTTCCACGGACGATATCTCGCACAACCCGTACATGTGGCAATATATCATTCGTGTATTGTGCATGTTGTGAGAAATATTTGTGTTTTGGTCGTTTTATGATGAGTTTTACCCTAATGGCTGTGAGGACGCTGACGAAATTAGGGCCCTGTAATTGAAATTACTTAATATTATACTTTATAAGTTTTTTTTATTTTATTTATTTCCTATTGTTTTTCACTGTGTATCACAAAACAGCTGTAAACATAATATAATGAGCTTATTTGAATATTATTCACACTTCCCGATGCTCTACTTCAAAATAAAATAATATTACAAACATGAGAATATTATCTAATACATGAAAAAATTAACGTATCGGAGGTTCAAACCTGGATCCACAGTTTAACAGTTCGAGCCCTGGACTACTGTCTTTTTCCTTCAGGTAGATCAATGCTTTGTAGTCGTTTGTTCAAGTTCGTTCGGGGTTGCTCGTTGAGTATTTGGCTCAATTTTTATTACAGAGAGCCGCTAGGAGTAGCCGAGCGTTCTGGAGCTCACGTTGCGGATCGCGCGGCCTCCCGCGTCGGAGGTTCGAATCCTCCCTCTGACATAGATGTTTGTGTTGTCTTTAGTATAAGTTAGTTCCTACGTAGTTTGCAAGTTTAGGGACTGCTGACCCCGCAGTTAAGTCCCATAATCTTAACAAACATTTGAATATTTTATTACAGAGGGCGCCGATCCCCTGACCGAGAGCGCTGAACCACCGCGCCCGGCCATTGCTCGATCGGCGACGGCTCTCGGAAGTCACCCATGTTTACGAGTATCCCAGCTACAGCTTGAAAACACAAAAAAGTTAATTACTCGAATGTCATTAACTGTTGACCCCTTTATATATCAGTAGAAATGCTCATTTTAGGTGATCTTTCGATGTGTATCATTTAAACGCGATTTTCATTCATCAACTTTGACACTCCAGGCAGCGTCAGGACGCGCAATATCAACACAAAGTCCGAAATCGCCTTCGGGATTATGGCCTGTACACACGGAGGCCTATTAAAACCACGAGTCCGTTTAGCCCGCAGGAAGTGAGCGGAGGAACATTAGGATTCTGTCCACAGATGAGTCAAGATTTTGTGTTCAGCGGACAATCGCCATTGCCTCATCTGGAGAGAACGTGGATCTCGGAACAATCCTGCTTATGTGCAGGAAAAAAAACACCATATAATGGGTAGTGGACGAATGGTGTTGGCAGGAGTCAGTATTAGCCAATGTACGGACCTCGATATCGTTCAGAATGGCGCTTTGACTGTTCAGACGTATAGAGACGATATCCTTTGATCTTTGTTGTGCCCTATGCTGGTACCATAGAAAATTGGTTCCATCAAGTAAACTTTTCTCTGAAAACTACTTCGAACAGTTAGTTCATGAACCCACTAGAATAGTACGTGGTTGCGAAAATACTCTTGATCTCCTAGCAACAAATAATCCTGAGCTAGTAAAGAGCATCAAAACAGATACAGGGATTAGAGTTGTAGTAGCGAGATTAAATTTCGACATTCCCAAATACACTAAAAATAAACGAAAAATATATCTATTCAATAAAGCAGATAAAAATTCGCTTCACGCTTTCCTGAGTGATAGTCTCCAGTCCTTCAAAACTAAAAATGCGAGTGTAGATCAGTTGTGGCTTACTTTCAAAGACATAATATCAGTAGCAATCGAGAGATTTATACCAAATAAATTAATAAAAGAGGGGGCTGACCCCCCGTGGTACACAAAACAGGTCAGATCACTGTTGCAGAAACAAAGAAAAACGCATGCAAAATTTTAAAAGACACAGAATCCACAAGACTGGCAATCATTTACTGAAACTCGCAACCTAGCGCGGACTTCAATGCGAGAAGCCTATAGTAGTTTCTACAACGAAATCCTGTCTCGTAATCTTGCAGAAAATTCAAAGAAATTCTGGTCATATGTGAAGTACACTAGCGGCAAAACACAAACAATACCTTCACTACGCCATAGCAATGGTAATACTACCGACGACAGTACGGCTAAGGCAGAATTACTAAACACAGTTTTCCGAAATTCTTTCACCAAAGAAGACGAAGTGAACACTCCAGTATTCAGTCGAAGAACAGCTGCCAGCATGCGAAACTTAGAAGTAGATGTTCCTGGAGTAGTAAAACAACTTAAGTCTCTAAACAAAAATAAATCATCCGGGCCAGATTGTATACCAACTAGATTCCTCTCATAGTATGCTGATGCAATAGCTCCGTACTTAGCTATAATTTACAACAGATCACTCAGCGAAAGATCCATACCCAAAGACTGGAAAGTTGCCCTAGTGACTCCAATATTCAAGAAAGGCAATAGGAGTGATCCCCAAAATTACAGGCCCATCTCATTGACGTCGATTTGCAGTAGGATTTTGGAACATATACTTTGTTCGAATATTATGAACTACCTCGAAGAGAACGACTTATTAACCAATAGTCAGCACGGATTCAGAAAGTATCACTCTTGCGAAACACAGCTTGCCCTTTATTCGTTTGAAGTGTTAAGTGCCATCGACAAGGGATCACAAATCGATTCCATATTTCTGGATTTCCGGAAGGCTTTTGACACTGTACCTCACAAGCGGCTTCTAATGAAATTGCGTGCTTATGGAATATCTCCCCAATTGTGCGATTGGATTCACGATTTCCTATCAGAAAAAACACAGTTCGTTGTAATTGACGGTAAGTCATTGAGTAAAACAGAAGTGATATCTGGCGTTTCACAGGGAAGCGTTATAGGTCCCCTACTCTTCCTCGTGTTTATAAACGTTTTAGGAGATAATCTGAATAGCTCCCTTAGACTGTTCGCGGATGATGCTGTCGTTTATCGGTTAGTGAAGTCAACAGAGGATCAAAAGCAACTGCAAAGCGATTTAGACAAAATTTCTACTTGGTGCGAAAATTGGCAATTGACACTAAATAAAGAAAAGTGTGAAGTAATACACATGACCACTAAAAGAAATCCGCTGAACTTCAGTTACGCGTTAAATCAGTCAAACCTTAAGGTCGTAGATTCTACCAAATACCTAGGAGTTACAATTTGTGGGGAAGGCGAACCAAAGGTTACGTTTCATTGGCAGAACGCTTAGAAGATGCACCAGCTCCACCAAAGAGACTGCCTACATCACACTTGTGCGTCCTCTCCTGCAGTACTGTTGCCCCTTGTGGGACCCTCACCAGGTGGGACTGACGGAAGATATTGAGAAGGTTCAGAGAAGGTCAGCTCGTTTTGTTTTATCACGTCACGGGGGGGGGGGGAAGCGTAACGGAAATGTTGCACGAATTGGGGTGGATATCATTAAAAGAAAGACGTTATTCATTGCGGCGTGATCTGTTTGCGTAGTTTCAATCGCCGACTTTTACTTATGAATGTGAAAATATTTTGCTAGCACCCACCTACTTAGGGAGACATGACCATCCCAATAAAATAAGAGAAATCAGATCGAAAACGGAACGATTTAGGTGTTCTTTCTTCCCGCGCGCTATTAGAGAATGGAACGGTAGAGAAAAGTTATGAAAGTGGTTAATGAACCCTCTGCCAGGCACTTAAATGTGATTTGCAGAGTATCTATGTAGATGTAGAAACTGTAACACTCGTTCCCATCAACCTTCACTGCTGAACAACGCGCTTCAAGCTGAAGGAACTGAACGACTGGAGTGGCCAGCTTGTTCACAGGGATTTAAATCCGAAAAATGTTCAAATGTTTGTATAGCTTATGGGACTTAACTACGTGGTCATCAGTCCCTAAACTTACAAACTACTTATGAACTAACTAAGACTAAGGACGGCACAAATATCCATGCCCGAGGGGGATTTCGAACCCCCGACCGTAGTGGCCGTGCAGACCGTGACTGTAGCGCCTCTGTCCCCTCGGCCACCGCGGCCGGCATTTAAATCCGACTGAAACTGTCTGTGCCGATTGGCACATGCAGTGCAGCCAGACCAGCTCTTCCCACAACGGTTGTAAAGCGCATATTGCACTCACGGAAGAATGGCCAAATATCCCTCAAGAGGCGATTGATAACTTCAGATCGTCCATGCCACGCAGGTGTGTAAGTGTACTGGCCATCCGATGTGATCATACACCATTTAGATGTCAAAGAGAATGACTTTTTCAGTATTATGGTAACCCCAGGGTACCTCAGTATAAGTAAATGCCATGTAAACCTCACGTAAATAGTTGAGACAGCAAAATATCGTACTGTATCACAAACAAATTACAGTTTCAACCAATATATGAATAAATACGTTACCAATCTTAACGAAATTTTGAACAATATGTGTGATTTCGTCCAACTTAACAGATAGGATATTAGTTTTATTGAAAATTGAATATTTTTATCAAGGTTGGTTAAATATCCAATAATCGTCGCTGTTCTTCAAC
The DNA here is from genome assembly GCA_026315105.1 of Locusta migratoria. NCBI lineage: Eukaryota > Metazoa > Arthropoda > Insecta > Orthoptera > Acrididae > Locusta > Locusta migratoria. The sequence continues at coordinate 71,554,704 of CM048755.1, read as the reverse complement.
TTCGAGTCTGGGTTACTGGCAAAAGTTATCGTTTGGAGAGCGAAATGTTGACGGTTTCCTCACTACGAGTTTTATCCTGGCCTTCACCTCTCAGCGACATGAGGCGTCGCTTGAAATAACACGTGATTCGTATACAACACTAAACTGTAGGTACCCTTTTCCCGATTAAATAAATGGAGTAGGTTAGAAAAGGAACATGTTAGGCACTGAAGTGGCGTCAAAAGTGTTTGTCATCTATAGCACTTAATTACTGTGGTTATAAGTCCATAGGCTTACAAATAACTTCCACTAACGTGAACTAACCAAAGAACTACCCACACTCCCATGCCCGAGAAAGGGCTCGAGCTTCCAACGTGTTATCAACCGCGTGCTCCGCAGAAAGGCGCCTTGGAGCGCTCGTCTATTGAAAAGGCGTGAATAGAAAGAGTAGCACCAGCTCTCTGAGCCAGACATAATCATTATTATATTATTTTGCTTCAAGTTACAATTTATTTCATATTACAATTTTGTTTCCAAATTTTACCGGTATCAATGTACGGCAGGGGCTCATGAACGTAAATATTTTGAAACATTCTAAAATGAAAGCATGTGTTCTTCAACACAAACTTACGTGTTTTTAAATAGGCAGCCTATATTATTTCATCAGCAGTCTATACCATGACAAATTACATAAACAACGGCGTCGATTGCATCACAATACTCCAATTACATCCCGAGATATTACGAAGCGAAGTTGACGCTTGAAATATGTGTAACGCGCGGTTAGCTCACGTCCTGAGCGGCATGTGGTTCTCGCCTGAGCCTCAGAAAGGGTAGGGCTCTAACTACTAGACTGGCTGAACATGAAAGGAGTTGGAGAGCCGGCCGCAGTGGTCGAGCGGTCTGCGGCGCAACAGTCACAGTCTGCACCGCCGCTACGGTCTGGGGTTTGAATCCCCCCTTGGGCACGGATGTTTTTGTCGTCTTTAGTATAAGGTAGTTCGTAAGTTTAGGGACTGATGACCCCGCAGTTAAGTCCCTTAAGCTTAACAAACATTTGAACATTTTGGAGTTGGAGACTAAAAAAGAGAGATTCCACCTTTTCAGCACATGTCTTCAATGAATGTCATGCTTTTGATATTAAATGTGATGTTATACACTGATCGAATAAAGGCAGAAAGCTAACATTGCTTCAAATTCTCTTTATGAAAAAACACCAAGCTCAGAAGCCAAATCTAATTCTCAATGATCAAACCCGATTTCAATATTCACCCTTATTAAAGTAACAGCTATTACGTATAATCCTGCCATCATTCTTGTTGAAATTGTGTAATATTTCTCACCCACATTCCAATGTTTTTCCTTCCTTGTGCTACTCAAAAATCAAATGTTTGTAAAGCTTATGGGACTTAACTACGGGGTCATAAGTCCCTAAATTTACAAACTACTTATGAACTACTTACGAACTAGGACGGCACAAATATCCATGCCCGAGGGGGGATTCGAACCCCCGACCGTAGTGGCCGTGTAGACCGTGACTGAAGCGCCTCAGTCCCCTCGGCCACCGCGGCCGGCTTGTGCTACTCTCACCATTATTGTAAAAACCAGTGAATTTTAATATAGATTGTATACTTCAATATGCTCCTTTGTTCCTAATTTACGTACTCAAAACATATGTAATTGTCTCCCACCCATATTTCATTGTTTATGTCTTCCTCACTCACCTGTTCCCCCTCCAGCTTTTGTTCGCATATATAAGTTAATTTAATATACAATTGTGTATACTGGTACATTGACTGGGCCATATGTTTGTTTCAGCTTATTTATTGAAATTTAATGTATAATTATTTCATAATTACTGTTTTGCGTCAATTGGTTGAGCGTCTCTGCTTTTTATAAAATACTTAAAAGTTACATAGTCTATGACTGGACAGATATCTTTGTACTCCACAGTAGCTGGTGTGATGTTGTCTGAAGATGACCTAAGAAGCCGAAAACTAGTTTACAACAAAATAAATATTATTTTGGAACAAATATATAGCGTATCAGTTATTTAATCTTTTATTTTTAACGCTTTTTTGTTCATTGTCTTTATATGTCTCTTTGGCAGGTAGCTCGGTGTCCTGCACCATAAATCATTGCTTGGCTGTTTGTATACTATATGCTATACTCTTAGTCAACATGTACTCGATGTACGAGGGACGTTTCCAAAGAAGTTTAATCATTGTTTTCCATACGAAAACATTACCACCATGGTAATGGTGTACCATAAAAGTACACCATAGAATTATGAACTATACATTTGGCACTACTCCGACATACGTCACCACCGACACTGAGACATCTGTCGTAGTGTGCAATCATTTTTAAGAACCCAGTGTGATAAAACGTCACGGTCTGAGACGCAAATGATTGTCGCACAGGCTGCCACACCGTTCGCAACCCGTAACAATCACCTTTCCTGCACTGGTTGACACTTGGAAGTTTCGCCTCATCGATGAAGTGAGATGCTTTACGTCATTAAGTGACCTTGGCTACTGGGCTAAAGCGGTGTTCTATGCCTCGTCGCCTGTAATGATTCTGAACAGTAGCTGATTTCTCCCTTGTGCGTACCGCATCAAAGTTGCCCAAGTTACTCCAATATTCAAGAAAGGCAATAGGAGTGATCCCCAAAATTACAGGCCTATCTCATTGACGTCGATTTGCAGTACGAGTTTGGAACATATACTTTGTTCGAATATTATGAACGACCTATTAACCAATAGTCAATACGGATTCAGAAAGTATTGCTCTTGCGAAACTCAGCTTGCCCTTTATTCACATGAAGTGTTAAGTGCCATCGACAAGGGATCTCAAATCGATTCCATATTTCTGGATTTCCGGAAGGCTTTTGATACTGTACCCCACAAGCGGCTTCTAATGAAATTGCGTGCTTATGGAATATCTACCCAATTGTGCCATTGGATTCACGATTTCCTATCAGAAAGGACACAGTTCGTTGTAATTGACGGTAAGTCATCGAGTAAAACAGAAGTGATATCTGGCGTTCCACAGGGAACCGTTATAGGTCCCCTACTCTTCCTCGTGTTTATAAACGATTTATGAGACAATCTGAATAGCTCCCTTAGATTGTTCGCGGATGATGCTGTCATTTATCGGTTAGTGAAGTCAACAGAGGATCAAAAGCAACTGCAAAGCGATTTAGACAAAATTTCTACTTGGTGCGAAAATTGGCAATTGACACTAAATAAAGAAAAGTGTGAAGTAATACACATGACCACTAAAATAAATCCGCTGAACTTTAATTACGCGATAAATCAGTCAAACATTAAGGTCGTAAATTCTACCAAATACCTAGGAGTTACAATTACGAACAACTTTGACTGGAGAGAACACATAGAAAATATTGTGGGGAAGGCGAACCAAAGGTTACGTTTCATTGGCAGAACGCTTCGAAGATGCACCAGATCCACCAAAGAGACTGCCTACATCACACTTGTGCGTCCTCTCCTGGAGTACTGTTGCCCCTTGTGGGACCCTCACCAGGTGGGACTGACGGAAGATATTGAGAAGGTTCAGAGAAGGTCAGCTCGTTTTGTTTTATCACGTCACGGGGGGGGGGGGGGAGCGTAACGGAAATGTTGCACGAATTGGGGTGGATATCATTAAAAAAAAGACGTTTTTCATTGCGGCGTGATCTGTTTGCGAAGTTTCAATCGCCGACTTTTACTTATGAATGTGAAAATATTTTGCTAGCACCCACCTACTTAGGGAGACATGACCATCCCAATAAAATAAGAGAAATCAGATCGAAAACGGAACGATTTAGGTGTTCTTTCTTCCCGCGCGCTATTAGAGAATGGAACGGTAGAGAAAAGTTATGAAAGTGGTTAATGAACCCTCTGCCAGGCACTTAAATGTGATTTGCAGAGTATCTATGTAGATGTAGAAATGATCGAGACTGAATAGCGTCTTGTAGTGCGGGATCAGGACAGCGGCAGCTACCTCCAGTACGCCGGTCTCTTGCACCCAGCTGCACATGTGTCATTCCTCCTGCTTTTACATCCTTTCCGTAGTTCAAGTGACAATACTTATGGATTTTTGTGGCGTTTGTATACATCACCTGGCGTAACAACGTCTCTTTCGAAAGTGCCTTTGGAGCACTACTCATAAACTTTGCATCTAATCCACAACCAATAACAATCTCTTTATGTTCTAGGCACCACTATCAGCTGGTTAGCTTTTTAACTTTTTTTTAAATGTTTGAAATATATCTGTGGCTTATGATCTATTTACATGTACAATTTGTGATTTTTCCTATTTGAATAAACATTAATTGTGAATTTTGTCGTTCATTTGTATACTCTAACGGTCAATTGTACATTGGTGGGTGGATGCAAGACGCATCCAGAAAGTAAGTTTCTCTGTTTTAAGAAAATAATAATACACAAGTTAATAAGACAACATAGTTACAAGAACAGTTTTATTGACAAGAGGGACAGCAATGCCTTAGATAATTTTTGATATAGTCACCAAAACCCAAAACTCGTATCATATCGTGAGATCAGCTTCTTTATCACTCTACCGTAGAAGTCTACAGCCTATGAATGGAACCATTGTGTGACAGTCATCTTCAGTTGTCAAAACGCTGGCAAGATGAAAGAATTACTTGAGCAGCAATGAAAGATGGAAATCACAGGGAGCAAAATCGGGGCTGTATGCTGGAGATCAAACAGCTCCTAATTGAACTTCTGCCAAATAGCTGCTGTGAGACGAGTTGTATGACAACAAACATGTCATTGAGCAGCGCAACGCCTGTAGCACGCATTCCACGCCTCTTATTCTGAATAACACGTCCTCTTGCCAGCGTTTTGTATGTCATCCATCGTTTCAACGCCATTATGGTCACAGAGTATCTGGACATATTGTTCGTTTACTAATTTAACATGGAATTACTTAGGATTCTATGTCAAATTGGTACATAGAATTGTACTTAGCAATTTGTTAAACGCAACACACGTATCTTTCCCCCCCCCCCCCCCTACATTCATTTCGGCATCGTTTAGTTTTTGACTGTCTGCGAGGCTTTTGCTAAGATTGAACTTGCAGTGATGCTCCCTTTCCGGTCTGTCAGGTAATCTGAAATCTGTCTCTTGTCGTCCTGATAAGTAGACAGATCATTTGTGTCTCGTCCGCCGGTTGTCGTAGGTGTCGGTGGCCGAGTAGATAGAGACCGACACAGGAATAAAGGATGCACGAGTGTGCAGGTACGGAGGTGACCAGCCAGCGGGGCAGCAGAAACTAGAAACACTAGAGTACATTAGAACGAGATATAGATTTCATAGAGACATAGTAATACTTAACTTTTACATAGTTCTTGACTGCAGAATGCTGATACATAGATTAGAGGCCTGCCTACTAATGATTCCTATGCCTATCCGATAGCCAAGTCTTAACTGGTGCCTATCTGATTCCCAAGTGTTACCTGGTTCCTATCTCAGTCCCAAGTGGACGATGCTGCAGTCGTGGCCACGAGCGGAGTTGCAGCAGAGGGCGCTCATGGCTGACGTCGTAAGAACGCCGCGCCGTGCGTGCATGGCGGCGCCCGGCGTAAGTACGTGGCGCGCACTTCATACTTGTGCGACACCACAAGATCTCCACAGCTTTCTTAACATTCCTATTTATTGCCGTACTGATCTGAGTCGAAAAGTTCGGGTGTTTTTGTCACCAACAAGTCTAAGATATTACTTCCACGAGTCGGTTCTCTGTTTGACTGCTCAATTTAGTTTCCAGATAAAGCACTTACAAAGGAAAACTCTCCATCCTACCTCCCTCAGATTTAGTACTATAGTGCCACAGCAGATAGCCCATCAGAAACTGAACTCAGGTGAAACTCTAGAATAAAAGTGGAACTCTGGAAAAAAGTAGCAAAACAGAAATAGTTAACGGACTAATTGTTAGATATACAACACAGAGTAAACAATGGTGAGTTTCCCTTGTTAGAGCAATTTCAATCGATTATATATTTCTGCTACCAGTCTTTAGCATTTGCGTTTCGCAGTCTGTATCTGGTAATTTAAAATCTTAAGAAGATTACTCGGTATAGAGTGGAGAGTTGCATCAAACAAGTCTCCGTATTCAAGACCACAACACACACTAACCCAAAACTGCGAAATGTATTCCATGATTGCCCTTACATGTTACGCTAACACTCATGCTTAGGTGTTCTACAAAAGTATTTGATGACAATATTTGATGCACTTTCTTTCCTGATTTTCACCTATATTATATCACATTCTTGATCTGTGGTAATCTGACTACATATTATCGTATTGTATGTCGCTGTTAACAAGCATCCATCTTTACTGCTCAGGTTGTCCTTTTGATATATGTACTAATCTCATTTTAGAATTTCATTACTACTGACATGTTGCTCCAGCCAGCTTTCTGTCAGTAGTGACTGTTTAGAAGTCAGTGTAGCTCTGGGACCTTGCCATGGACCAAAAATGTTCAAATGTTTGTAAATCTTATGGGACTCAATTACGGGGTCATCAGTCCCTAAACTTACAAGCTACTTATGAACTACTTACGAACTAGGACGGCACAAATATCCATGCCCGAGGGGGGATACGAACCCCCCGACCGTAGTGGCCGTGCAGACCGTGACTGAAGCGCCTCAGTCCCCTCGGCCACCGCGGCCAGCTTGCCATGGACCCCGCGTTGTTAACCACTTATTAATACATTAAAATTTTCTTTCTTTGTTCTTTTAAGACAAATTGTACCCGGTATGGGCTCAGGACGTGTCTTTTTGTGCATGGATAAGGACCTCTCTAACATACTAAATCCACAAGAGAACACTACACGTACTTTGCCATCGTAGGAACCGCTTCCTGTGTGTAGTACATGTCTGACCTATTAATCGGGACCTCACATTCCTCCAACCTATACCGGAGATCAAGTAATCCGCATACAAGATACCCAAACAATAGTCTGAGCCTCTGGTTGAAGCCTTTCATTCTGCTCCAAGGTGGAGAGCTGCGATCGGTTCCACCCCGCGAGCGAATGTAGCTCCTTCATCTGATCATCCAAACGCACGATGGCCTCTTAAATGCGGCAGCAGGCGTCATTGGTGATGCATGAGTCACCATTTGCAGTCGGGTACACCCAATAGGTTCAAACGCTCCTGGGAGAGCCTCCTTTACATCTCGGACAAGACTCCCCAGGCAGTAAACAAAGTGGACGCTGGCATTCTTTCCCAACATGCTAAACCTTTCCCTAACGGAAGCCGTAACTAATAGCGTATCAATACCATTATTACAGGACTCTGAGGGGCCAGATTAATGAGTAACTGCAAATAAACACAGTGCATACGATTACGTATTCCCTACATGAAGCAACCTGCCACACACGCGATCCATGGGTGGATAAACTTCCGTTATCGTCGACCGCAACAAGCACCTATCAATCCTTTGAGTTTACTGGCCCATTACATTTTGTGACGGCTGCTATCCAGTAAAGTACCTGTAACACAAATAAGACATTATAGTGTGAAGTAAAAAAATGTTAACTACATAACAGTTCACAGTAACATCAAGCGCCATCTCCAGTTAACTCATTACAGAAGCCGGCCGCGGTGGCCGAGTGGACTGAGGCGCTTCAGTCACGGTCTGCACGGCCACTACGGTCGGGGGTTCGAATCCCCCCTCGGGCATGGATGTTTGTGCCGTCCTTAGTTGTAGGTAGTTCATAAGTAGTTTGTAAGTTTAGGTACTGATGACCCCGTAGTTAAGTCCCTTAAGCTTAACAAACATTTGAACATTTTTTTTTCATTACAGAAAACAAATAAGGACTTAGTGTTCGATAGTTTGCTACAAAAGCGGACTTAAGCCCTATTAAGCTGGTCTGGGATGAACTTGGATGACCCATTGGAGCCGGAACAGCACCTCCTACAAGCAAAATATCGTACTGTATGCACAAAAATTACAACTGTAATCAATATCTGAATAAAGTACATTATCATATGTATATTGTGTATGATATTTCCCCAAATTTTTTTAACTACTGTATTTTAACTTACTTTTCCAATCGACCTCGCAGAATGACTACACCGAAAATGACAGGATGCGTATGTGACGTAAGGCTGAGTTTGTGTTTACTTTTAGCCGTACTGTGTTTCTCACCACTCGATCACCTTCACCAACAGTCACATCGTAAGTATGTGCAATGAAATATTGTCACAGAGATAGTTGAGGAGGTGGTTGTGCAACGAGCGTCACATACTTCGGTAGGCGTAGAAAACTGGTGACTAACAGGAATTCGTCATTTCGGAGGGCGTTAATGCGGCAGCTGTTGTGCCATTAACTTTTTCAGAAATATGCATTCGTGATTCAGTTAGAGCGTCTGGTAATGCTGGGAGCGGTGTGAATTTATGCAGAGGCATGTGGCGGGATGCGAGCAACGGCCACAATTAAAAGCCGCGCGTGATTTAACAATGCACTTCCGCCAAATTCTGTTTAAAACGAGAACTACTCGCGCCACCTTGCTCCGAATAAAAACCCGCGACTCGCACGCTCTGACGATCTGTTTGTAGGGTTATATCGTCTTGCATTTATTGTATAATGATGCAAATCACAAGAGCAGAAAATGTATTCGTCGGACAAAGCACATAGATCGATGTGAAACGAACAAAGCGACAGACAATGTACAACTAATGGAAAACAAATGTTTCCGGGGGTCAAATAAAACGGTACTGTGAGCGTCAACTGCATTATGGTTAGCTACTGGGTTAGTTATACTCTCTCCGTCGCACTTTTGTGCGTACTGGAACAGAATATTATACATTTTGCAACATAACCGAATCGCTGTTAGTCACCGAACAACATTAAAAGCATTTCCGTGCAAGCTACACCAATATAGATCAATTTTCAGAGTGTAAAACGTGGTATACATATAAACTACACTCTAACTTACGTAAGCGACAATCATATTTCGGCCTTACTGCGCAGTTTCTACTCAGGTTTTTCGAATCCTAGTGATTTCAGGTCTTTTTCTATAGCCCATTCTCTCATTTTGTTCTTGTTTGTCTACAAGGGGCTATGTTTCTGCCCCCCTTCCCCTACAACAACAGTAATTTTGGAATAGCATCATCGGTCACCCTATCAACTTGCCAAGACTACTGTAGTCGTTTAACCTAGCATATATTTTTTCGTTTCTCATCAAAAATATTGATCTCTATCCCTCACACCGATTAGTATCGCCTTTCCTCTGTAACTCCCGGTGATACTCTATGTGCTGCGTCCGTTGGCGTCTGTGACTAGCTGTACACCAACAAATTAGGTATAAACCTATTTCTGAGTTGTTTCCTCGGGTTTAGTTCAGAAATTCCGTGTGGGTTCTACTCTTTTAAGGCATTACCATCATGTTTCTGTATATGTAACCTCGTGTAGGACAGAGGAAGTACAGCAAACAGGTTCAAATGATTGTAAATCGATGTGATCAAAGTACTGTGATCATCAAAATGTGCAAATATTCGTAAACGTATTGGACCAAACTGCTATGGTCCCTAGAATTACAAACTACTTAAGATGAGTTAAAACGGAATTTCTTTTCACATTATCGAATTTTTATCTCGTTATAACATTTACAATTATACGAATAAAACTATATATACATACATGATCAACTTAACTTACATGGGAGTGTTTCATTTTTTAATATAATCAACATCGGTTGAAAATGTTAATAATTTTACGTGCATTACATCAAGATCTAATAATCTAATAAAATCGGAAATTTTTTATTTAGAAGGCTGTGGATTGCTGTATTATAAGGGTCAATTACATGTTGAATTGGTAGCACTGACGAAAACATTATCGTATCGTTTCATAGTATAAACACGCGTTGTATGTCTAAGTGCTAACTTTTTTCCTAGGAAAAGTGACGAATAGACTGATAAATCTTTCAAAAAGTATGACGCACAAACAGTGTTTTTAAGAAACGTGGATGAAAATGAAGTAGGCAGTATGGGCTACCTTCTTCTACAGACCTTTAACTGATGAAAATCCAGTACAGAACGTTTGCCCTTCTGGACCTAATTCATTACCGCAAACAGTTCATACAACCATAAACACTCCATCCTAGCTCCAGTCATGGATATCATAAAAACTACTTACAGAGACCTGGCAAATCCTGAATTACTGAAGAAGTGTCTGCATGGTCAGACTCAAAATCCCAATGAGTCGTTCAATAATCTTATATGGATTCGCTTACCAAACAATGTTTTTGTGGAATGAAGACACTAAAGTAGGGGGTTAGTGATGCTGTCATTGCTTTTAATGGTGGGAACATTGGTAGGGCAAAAGTGCTACAGTATATGGGAATTAATCCTGGAGCAAACTGCATCAGAGAACTTGAACGGATGGACGAAGTTCGCAAAGATAAAGCACATCCTGCAGCACAGTTGGCGTCTAAGAAGTGCAGAAAGAAGAATAGAAGAATAAACTTGCAAAAAGATTAAGAGGATGATATGCAGTATGGTGCAGGGTGCTTCTGGGTGAATAAAAATAAAATAAAAAAATTAAGCATATATTTAATGAGTTACAGTCTTCCGAAACTTTAGAAGCTATTACAGAAAATTTACATTTTCTGTTACATTTTTCCCTAAATTTCAGAAACCACTAAGAGTAGAGTATTCAAATTTTCAGGAAGTATCCTGAGTCTACTGAACTAAAAAAAGAAGATCATGTTATGTTTAATTAAAATTAATTAGGATAACGTACAAAAAGTACACAAAATTATAACCATGTAGTTAAAAAATTGTATTTCCAAAAGCAGTGGTTGAAATGGAATTACTGTAGTTCAGTAGATTCAGAACATACAGTTTAATGTCCTGTTAAAGTTTCATGTCAATGGCTACAGTGCTTCCTGAAATACAGGGAAGCCAAGTCACTAAATTTAATATTGTCGGGATAGGGCGTCCCAACTCCACTTAAACTAATTTGCACTAAGGACAACACTCACACACACACACACACACACACACACACACACACACACACACACACACACACACCTGAGGGAAGACTTGAACCTCCGACGGGAGCGACCGTCCAGTCCGTAGAACTATGCTTTAGACCACGCGGCCCCTACGGCGTTGTGGTCATCAGTCCCTAAGCTTACAAACTACTTAATGTAACTTAAACGAACGTAAGGACAACAGACACACCCACCCATGACAGAGGCAGGACTCCAACCTCCGGCGGAGCAGCCTCGCAATCCCTGACAAGGCTTCTAGAACCACTCGACTATTCCCGTTCAGTGAAGTGTAGCAGCTGATCGTTGATATGGCACATAAATAGGCAAACTGCTGGTTCGAGAGGAATAGAGACTGCACCTGTTTGTACAGCTCCGTCGTACGTAAAAAACAAGAACCTGTGTTGTCCCCGGCCGACAGGCTTCTGGCTGCTGCCCTACGTTACAGTGACAGTGAGTGTCGTGGACGTGAAAATAACTGATAAATCGTAAAAAAAGTTTGCCTCTGTCTAAAAGACAAATTTCTCCCTTTTCCAAAAATGTATGGTTTATTCGCTTTTAAATACTTATTATGGTCTTAAACACTCTTTGAACGAATGTCAAGACACTGGCCACGCTGATGCTTCAGGCAAGAAATATCACCATAAACATTCCATGCCTGCCACAGTCATGGCAACAATAAAACCAATATAAAGGGACCTTGGAAACAAATACACTACTGGCCATTAAAATTGCTACACCAAGAACAAATGCAGATGATAAACGGGTATTCATTGGACAAATATACTAGAACTGACATGTGCTTACATTTTCACGCAATTTGGGTGCATAGATGCTGAGAAATCAGTACCCAGAACAACCACCTCTGTCCGTAATAACGGCCTTGATACGCCTGGGCATTGAGTCAAACAAAGCTTGGATGGCGAGTACAGGTACAGATGCCCATGCAGCTTCAACACGATACCACAGTTCATCAAGAGTAGTAACTGGCGAATTGTGACGAGCCAGTTGCTCGGCCACCATTGACCAGACGTTTTCAGTTGTTGAGATATCTGGAGGATGTGACGGCCAGCACAGCAGTTGAACATTTTCCGCATCCAGAAAGGCCCGTACAGGACCTGCAACATGCGGTCGTGCATTATCCTGCTGAAATCTAGGGTTTCGCAGGGATCGAATGAAGGGTAGAGCCACGGGTCGTAACACATCTGAAATTTAACGGCCACTGTTAAAAGTGCCATCGATGTGATCAAGAGGTGACCGAGACGTGCAACCAATGGCACCTCATACCATCACGCCGGGTGATACGCCAGTATGGCGATGAAGAATACACGCTTCCAGTGTGCTCTCACCGCGATGTCGTCAAACACCGATGCGCCCATCATGATGCTGTAAACAGAACGTGGATTCACACGAAAAAAATGACGTTTTGCCATTCGTGCACCCAGTTTCGTCGTTGCGTACACCATCGCAGGCGCTCCTGTCTGTGATGCAGCGCCAAGGATAACCGCAGCCATGGTCTCCGAGGTGGTAGTCCATGCTGCTGCAAACGTCGTCGAACTGTTCGTGCAGATGGATCGAGAGATGGCTGTACGATCCGTTACACCCATGCGGATAAGATGCCTGTCATCTCGACTGCTAGTGATACGGGGCCGTTGGGATCCAGCACGGCGTTCCGTATTGCCCTCCTAAACCCACTGATTCCATATACAGTCATTGTATCGCGACCAACGCGAGCATCAATGTCGCGATACGATAAACCGCAATCGCGATAGGCTACAATCTGACCTTTATCAAAGTCGGAAACGTGATAGTACGCATCTCTCCTCCTTACACGAGGCATCACAACATCGTTTCACCAAGCAACGCCGGTCAACTGCTGTTTCTGTATGAGAAATCGGTTGGAAACTTTCCTCATGTCAGCACAGTGTAGGTGTCGCCACCGGCGCCAACCTTGTGTGAATGCGCTGAAAAGCTAATCATTTGCATATCACAGTATTTTCTTCCTTCGGTTAAATTTCGCGTCTGTAGCATGTCATCTTTGTGGTGTACCAAGTTTAATGGCCAGGAGTGTATTTACTTATCATATGTCTACATGGCTGTACAAAAATTCCAAGTGTGAGTTTCCACAGCTGCGTGTGTTAACTAGTACCAAAAACAGTGTTTTATTGGTTTGATAGTACTCAAAATAGATGTGCTGGATGCTGTGATTTGTTTCAGTGATGGTTTAATTAGCAGGACATAAGTAATGGACATATTAATCATCCAACCAGGAAATAATATGATAGCTGCTCTGACTGCCATAGATCGTCAAGCGACTTGTTGAAGCTGAAAGTGCTGCGGAAGCCACCACTTAAGAGTACAGATTAAGGTAAAGACTCCTGAAAAAAAGTCTGCAAAGGATAAAGAAGCAGCTGGACAGCAAGATTATGTCAATTTAATGTTCTGAAAGAGGCATACTGTGAGTCAAAAACACTGTGAACATTCTTTTCTCATTTTCTCGAAACTACATTTTCAGAATATTACGTACATATATCTTCATAATGGTTTTAGTTATGTTCACCAAATTTCTCCCAATTCAAGAATGCGTAATACACTGCAGAAATGATCTATGTTTGTCATTCTGTATATAACTTAACGGTAAAATTTAGACGATCTAGTAAGGAAGTGCAATAAGGTTTTTTTCCTTTTTCTTCGAATATACTCCAAGACAGACGTGAAAATTATTGAACCATCAGCTTAATATGTCATGGTTGCAAAATTTTAACACGAATTATTTAGAGAAGGATGGAAAAGCTGGTAGAAGCCGACCTTGGGGAAGACCAGTTCGGATTCAGGAGAAATGTAGGAACATGGGAGGCAATACTTACTTTACGTCTTAGAAGACAGGTTAAGGAAAAACAAACCTACATTTCTAGCTTTTGTAGATTTAGAGAAGGCTTTTGACAATGTTGATTGGAATAAACTCTTTCAAATTATGAAGCAAGCAGGAGTAAAATATATGAAACGGAAGATTATTTACAACTTGTACAAAAACCAAACAGCAGTTTTCAGAGTTGAAGGGCTTGAAAGGGATGCACGGGGAAGGGTGTAAGACAGGGTTGTAGCCTTTCCCAAATGTTACTGAATTTGTACATTGAGCAAGCTATAAATGAAAGCAAGGAGAAATTTGGAGAAGGAATCAAAGTTCAGGGTGTACAAATAAAAACCTTGCGTTTTGCTGATGACATTGTAATTCTGTCAGAGACAGCAAAGGACCTGGAGGAGCAAGTGAACGGAATGGACAGTGTGTTGAAAGGAGCATATAAGATGAACATTAACAAAAGCAAAACAAGGGAAATGGAATGCAGTCTTAGAAAAATAAATGTTCAAATGTTTGTATAGCTTATGGGACTTAAACTACAGGGTCATCAGTCCCTAAACTTACAAACTACTTATGAACTAACTAATACTAAGGACGGCACAAATATCCATGCCCGAGGGAGGATTCGAACCCCCGACCGTAGTGACCGTGCAGACCGTGACTGGAGCGCCTCAGTCCCCTCGGGCACCGCGGCCGGCAGTCTTAGAAAATCAGGCGATGCTGAAAGAATTTAATTAGGTAACGAATCAATAAAGGTGGTAAATGAGATTTGTTACTTGGGCAGTAAAATAACATATGATGGTCGCAGTACAGAGGATATAAAATGCAGAATGGCAATGCGAAGAAAATTGTTTTTGAAAAAGAGAAATTTGTTGACATCGAGTATTAATTTAAGCATAAGGAAGTCCTTTCTTATGGCATTTGTGTGGAGAGTTGCCTTGTATGGGAGTGAAACATGGACGATAAACAGTGTGGACAGGAAGAGGATAGAGGCTTTTGAAATGTGGTGTTACAGATGAATGCTGAAGATTAGGTGGGTGAATCGCGTAGCTAATGAGTAGGTACTGAACAACATTGGGGAGAAAAGGAATTTCTGGCATACATGGACTAAAAGAAGGGATCGATTGGTAGGAGACATACTTAGACAAAAAGGAATTGTGAATTTTGCGTTGGAGAGAAGGTGTGGGAAAAAATCGCAGAGGGAGACCATGAGATTTATATAGTAAGCAAATTCATATGGGTGTAGGTTGCCGTTGTTATGAGGAGCTGAAGAGGCTTGCTCAGGGTAGAGTAGGGTATAGAACTGCATCAAGCCAGTCTCCGGACTGAAGACCACAACAACAAAATACTCCAAACTACAAAACAAGAGTTATAATATATTCCTACGAATGTTGACAGCAGTCTGCCACAGTCTAAATGCTATTAGACTGATGATGCACTAGAAAATTGTTCCAAAAAACATCTATTAGTCAACATATTGTAATTCTTATACTATAAATGATATTTCATAAATTTCCTATTATAAAAAATGTTCAAATGTTTGTAAAGCTTATGGGACTTAACTGCGGTGTCATCAGTCCCTAAACTTACAAACTACTTATGAACTAACTTCAATAACAAAATATTTTTGCATTTGGAGGAGAATGTTGGCGATTGGAGTTTCATAAGTGGCCCACGCCGCAGCGATAAGCGCCGTTGTTGTAATGATTCCCATCCCAGATAATGTATCATTTCCGTAACGCTGTCTCCCTTGTATCGTGACAATACAAATCGAGCTGCCCTTTTTTGGACTCTTTCGATGCCCTCCGTGAAACCCACCTGATAAGGATCCCACACTGGGCTGCGATACTCCAAAAAAGGACGGACAAGCGTAGTGTATGCAGTTACTTTAGTAGTTCTGTAGCATCTTTTGAGGTTTCTGCCAATAAAACGCAGTCTCTGGTTCCCCTTTCCCACGACATTATCTACGTGTTCTTGTACTAAAGACAGCAGAAACATCCATGTCCGAGGGAGGATTCCAACCTCCGAAGCGTGCCTATTATAGTTTGAGTTAATGTCATTCAGTGTTGGTACAAAATGTAACTTCCTCCGCATTGAAGATCAAGAGTAATGTGCACCGAAAGCATTGTATGAAAATGCAGCCAGTTCGCTTCCAGGTTTCATTAAGCGAATAGTTTGGCACCTCTGGAGGCTATAGGACTACCTAACTTCCTGTCATTGTAACGTTGTTTGTTTGTTAAGCTTATGGGACATAACTGCGGGGACATCAGTCCCTAAACGTACACACTAATTATAAACTAACTTATATTAAAGATAGATCATTCATCCATTCCCGAGGGAAGATTCGATCTCCCGACAGGGAACAGAGTCGCACATCGGAGCATAGGACCTCAATGCGCTCGGCCACTCATCTGCGGCCATTATAAGGTCTACGACGAAAACTAGTAACTATTGAAACGAATAAATACACAAAGAGAGATGAAGTTATGGAAGCAACAAAAACACAAGGCATTAGCATGTCTGAACCGTTCATGTCCAAAATAGTTTCAAGTAATCTCGCACAGGATTAATACAGTTATTGTACGAATTTTGAGGAAATGTTCTGCCGTTATAACTGCGAAATAAAGGTATTTTCTGGTAACGTTGACGATGTCTATAGCGATCACACGACCGTTTTCCCATGATCACGAAGGTAAATAACACTGAGATCTGGTTTATGATAAAGTCCGGGGAGACGCATGAGCTCATCCTCGTGCTCATAAGACCAGTCTTGGATTATGCGAGCTACGTGAACACGGAACACCTCGTCTGTGAACACAGCATCACCATTGGGTAACGGAAATCGTATGATGGACTTGCCCTGATTATCCAAAGCTGTCACATAGTTCTTGGCAGGAATTTCTGAATACCCACCTGGCCCAAGGAGTACAATAACATGGCTTCCCAAATTGTCTCTGAAATTACCCTATGTTTCACCGTTGGGACATAAAGTCGTCCAGAAACTGTAAATGATTTGGAACAGTGCTTAACTGACCAAATTACCATTTTTCATTGCTCAATTATCCTGGACTTATGTTTTCAACATCCCCTTTTCCCGTTCCGGCTATTTGGTTTTGCCTTTCTTCCTGAAATCCCTTACTTATGGAGCTCCCACCGTCCTGTTTTGATGCTGGGAGGGTGCTGTAGTGTCGCAGATTGTAATTCCACCAAAGACAGCTCAACCAATACCGTCAGTTGCCGACAGCTGGCAATAACACTCCCTACATTCCAGTCATAGGACACGCATTATGAACACTGCCACGTGTCTCAAACATGATTTTCTGAAACACATATGAATAGCCACACATACGGCTTGTGGGACAGTGTCCATCGATTCAGCAGAGACTACTTAGTGTCGTATATAGTTAATCAAGTCGTTCCTTGTGCATCGTTTCTCAGAAGTGTGATCTCACCTGGAAGCAGTGATCCGGAATGCTTGAAGGCTTGTTTACGTAATGGTAATCACAAATTGTCACGGATTATGAAGAGAACTGTGAGGTTTTCACTCGTAAGTCTGTAATTTATCAGTCTATAATGATTATACTTCTCCAACTTCTTCCAGATGAGTATTCATTTTTTGTAATAAACGTAATATGTTACAAAAGTTTTGGGATATATACTTACGTCGCCTTACTAATAACTGCCCCACAACAGGCTCAGCACTGCGACGTTTAGGTTTGCTGCCAGTTTTGCAGCTGTCGTCCTGTAATTTTCGTCAATACTCTCTTCAGTGGCCGTTAGTCACGACCACCAAACACATACTTTCATCCTCATTCTGACGTAGCTGATGATTCTTTACCGTTTCACTGTATGCGGCATTACACTAATCTTTAACACGAAAACACTTGAAGCACTTCGGATACATTAGTTATGGAAGTGACAACCATAAAAAAACAAAAATTATGACTTGGTTAGAATTTATATAGAATTTACACCGAATACTGTATTGACCGACTTTGGTATTGACAAGTATTGAGGACACTGAACGGGAGCTATCTGTACTACAACACAACAGAGCAACCTGCAGGGTTCACTAGCGCGTGTATTTATTGGAGAGTATGCATTTCTCGCGGCGTATCTGTGTTTTTGTCCAACCGCCGCAGCCGTGAATCCTGTGTGGCCCTAATCACTAATGAATTTTGTGCGGTGTTGCGGTGGGGAAACTTGTAATGTAGAAGTTGTACAACGTAGACAGGCAATTGCAAATGAATTCAGAGCAGAAAGGGGCATTAAATATTGAGCGCAGCTTGCAGCGTGGCTGCGTGCTCTAAGCTGGCCGGACACCGGTAAGAAGATTAGCTTCTGGAAAATCCGCCCCCTGGCCACACCACCTGCTATCATGGCCGCGTCCACCTCACTTCCACCCGCAGCTCCCTGTTTTCATTCCGCAATTGCGATACTCTGCTTCCTCTACTCAGAGGCCACAAATTTCCCTTCACATTGGAACAATAAACCGCCTAAATGCTGCAGTCAATTATACGAGAGAATGTCCTCCCGCGGCATACAATAGACCGTACCCTGAGTGAAACAACATACTAGACTGGTTGGTAATGACGTTATCCAATAGATATCGAAAATTTAAAATCATCGTTTTATAACAGTGAGATCCAGTGATATTACAGATTTTGGGAGACAATAAAGACTGGCAAATGCATGAAAAAAGCATAAATTTGAGGTGAGTGACCGGAGTTCTGCCACTACCGAACAGAATATTACTGTCGCAGTTGAATTACTGAAAGACGGGAACTGTTTGAGGTAAGGAATCCGAAACGACTGAGTCGAAAATTATAAAAGAAAATTGTTCATAAACTCATCGACTTTGTGTCCGGATTGTACAAACCAAGTGATTCTATATTTTGGTGATGCAACTGTTTGCCATCTTCAGGAGAACGCCGCTTCTCCTGACTCTTGCTGAATACCGAGTATTTAGCGGGTTTCAGCAGCAACGGCGTCCTCCTGAAGATAGCGGACAAATGGATCGCCGAAATATCGAATATTCTGCTTTTACAATCCGTCACGAAATCTAAAGATATTGTGAGCACGATTTTCTCTTATAAATTTTAACTCAGTCGTTTCTAGACGAGGTTTCCGCACCTCAAATTGATACATTTACCCATCTCCATCATCTCTGAAAGTGTGAACGTTCTCCAACGCTTTGAGTGTCAGCCATATATGCAAATGTACTTAACCCAGTGACAAGCCACTTTCTTGTCTCCTTTATCCAGTGGCGGCCATTTTTTCATTAATTTCTTCCTTTGGTACAGAACGGTAATAATTAAAAATACGTATTCCTTTGACAGAATAAAGCTTATTATTTCCCTTTCAAATACACGTAACTGATACTACTCTGCGTTGTAACTTTTAATCACCACAATCGAAAATTAAAGAAGCCGTTTTCGAGTAGGGAAAAATTGTTGTTCACGTTATAAACTATTTATTTATATGAATGTCAGATTTAATGTATTTACATACTAAAATAACGAATATTAAATATCCGCAAATGATTTTTATTATTTCAAATAGTTATTTTTTGAATAATACAACTGGATGTATAGTTGGATCCAAAACCCCGACTTTGCAAAACCAAAAGCTTTTTGACGAGTTAAAATGGCAGAATGTGTCCTACAAACGTGGTTTCCGTTCTGGGAATTGTCGGAGCTGTGATATTACGCACAGGTTCTAGGAACTGAAGGAGAAGGGCCACCCGTAGTACGAGGGGCGTGGCAGATCTCACTAACACGCACGCAACTTGATGTTACGGGGATCGAACTACAAATATTATTATATCAAACATAAAAAATGAGATAGATGAAATATTTAGTTTCCAACACGAAAGATCAGAAAAATGTCATCTTTAATTCTAATGTTCTAATGTTTGTTAAGCTTATGGGACTTAACTACGGGGTCATCAGTCCCTAAACTTACAAACTACTTATGAACTACTTACGAACTAAGACGGCACAAATATCCATGCCCGAGGGGGGATTCGAACACCCGACCGTAGTGGCCGTGCAGACTGTGACTGGAGCGCCTCAGTCCCCTCGGCCACCGCGGCCGGCCATCTTTAATTCGCCAAGCAACGTTCTTGCTCGCATAATTTTGTTGGAAATTGACATGATTGTGACGTAAACTCAAATATAGAGCACAACATCTAACTTTAACGCATCGAAAATGCAGTGGTTTCTGTCCTTATTTCCGACTTTGAAAGCCAGAGGTGATCGTAGCGAGTACCCACTGTTACCGCACTCCTTTAACTCCTTTACGTTTCGAGCAGCGCCCATACCATGGCGAATGCAATCTTGCAGCGTTCATTCTCTTACGAGCCTCCACACAAAGACACACCCAACTTGATATTGTTCGCAGAGCTGGTACTCATCTTGAAACCTGAAAAACTGCCACGCGTCTGTCCAATGTTGTCGTTTGTCGCACCGCTATTGGCAAAGTTGTCTTCATTTCCATGTCAAGAAAAGCAGCATTAATTTTAGGCGTTATCGCAGAATGTTGTGCTCCACACGTTGTCGTACTGCCTGCCTGAGTATCTGAATTACAATTTACAAACCGATTTCCTGAATTCAACATCTCCATGGGATACTCTACAAATCACATTTAAGTGCTTGGCAGAGGGTTAATCGAATCATCTTTATACTATTTATTTCCCATTTCATTCTCGAATAGCGCGCTGGAAGAAAGAGCACCTGAATCTCTCCGTTCGAGCTCTTTTTTCTCTTATTTTATTCTGATGATCTTTTCTACCTGTGTAAATGGGAGTCAACAATATGTTTTCGCATTCGAAGGTGAATGTTGGCGATTGGAGTTTCGTAAGTAGCGCACACCGCAGCGATAAGCACCGTTGTTGTAATGATTCACATCCCAGATCCTGTATCATTTCCGGAACGCTGTCTCCCCTGTATCGTGACAATACAAAACGAGCTGCCCTTCTTTGGACTCTTTCGATGTCCTCCGTCAAACCAACCTGATTAGGATCCCACACTGGGCATCAATACTCTAAAAAAAAGACGGACAAGCGTAGTGTATGCACTCTGTTTAGTAGTTCTGTTGCATCTTTTAAGGGTTCTGCCAATAAAACGCAGTCTCTGGTTCGCCTTTTCCATGACATTATCTACGGGTTCTTTCCAGTTTAAGTCTAAAGTAATAGTATATATATATTAAACTATGTCGTGTGATTTTAGGATCCTGTAGGACCAAGCGAAGTTATCTAGCGCTAGTAACGTGGGAGAATTAAAATTCTTAATACATCCGTTCAGTTTTCACATGACACCAGCAGGATGCCGACCAACGTAAACAGCGGTAGTGTGGAACGATAAGACATAGAGTTTTACTGCTGGTAACACACTCATAACACGATAAGTGAATTACATTATGTGTATGTCCTTCCTGGTGTCAGTAATGTGTCAGCTGAGATTCTGCATGGGATTGGCTATGGACCTTCTTCGTCTATCCGATCTACATTCACATGATACTCGTAAAGTACGGATCAACGCAAACAGCAATAATGCTCAACGGTAAATGAACTCTGATAACCCACGAGACAGTCTCTGCCGAATTTCGACACGTGCCAGTAAACATTTCTCCTTCTCTCAGCCGGCCGCGGTGGCCGAGGGGACTGAGGCGCTCCAGTCACTGTCTGCACGGCCACTACGGTCGGGCGTTCGAATCCCCCCTCGGGCATGGATATTTGAGCCGTCCTTAGGATTAGCTAGTTCATAAGTAGTTTGTATGTTTAGGGACTGATGACCCCGTAGTTAAGTCCCATAAACTATACAAACATTTTTAATTTTCCTTCTCTCACAAGATGTAGCAGGACAGTCTCACAAACAGATAACATTCAATGAATTCTAAATATTGAAACATTTCAATCGTTTCGGGGCGTTGAAATAAAACCAACGGCGAGGTAGAAAATTGGTGCTGGACTGAGATTCGAACCCCGATTTCCCATTTCGGGCCGGCGGTCGCCTTAACCAATTGGGATATCCAGGTTCGCTTCCCTTTCAACCCAAATTCTCAACTTCTGCCCCCTGCCCACTAATTCCTCTTGCTCACAGTCTATACTGGATTCATGCAAGGGATCGAGCGTTTGAATGCGTCCTCATTGAAACTGTCAAGTGCCTGTTGGTGGCATATTTTACAATTATTGATATGTTGTCTGTCCTTTCGGACATGTCCACCGCCTTGGAGGAGTATGATTATCTGGGCGTGGGCGATTCAGAAGAAGAGTTGCGGCCTGTGTCTTGTATTGAGCGCAAGTAGGACGAACAGTCAGAAACGTTGTTCCATGCTGCATCGGAATCGGTTTTGCACAAGGGTCACGCAATTACAGACTGATCCTAGATATACACTGTTTGGTAACATAAAGACGGGGCATCTAAATTTGTTATTTGTGAACTTTTTTTAATTAAATCAATCGCTTCTGCACTGTTATCATACATGTGGACCCATGTCGCGCTAAAATGCCTATTTCACTGTACTGCAGTTATCGGCACGGTGTTACTACTTTATTGGTCAGCAGTGCCTGATCAGAGCGCATGACGGCTTTTTCAAAATGTTCAAATGTTTGTATATCTATCGGACCAAACTGCGTGGTCATCAGTCCGTAGCTTACAAACTACTTAAACTAAGGTAAACTAACCTAAGGACAAACACACACAACCATGCCCCAGGAAGGACTCTAACCTCCGACGGAAAGCAACCGCGCGCTTCGCAGCGAGGCGCTTTAGACCGCTCGGCTACTTATTTTGTTGAACGATATAGTTAGCATCTGCTAACTTGTCATTGTTCATGATATCACTGAAAACAATATGTAATTCCAATTCTTTCACTTAAGACACAATTTTCGTAAGTTATAGACACTGAGGTACTTCATCTCATACAGGTAACCGTCTGAACATAGATTGATAAATCGAAACAATTTGACCACCTGCTTAATAGCATGTTAGTGTACATTTGGAAAGGATTATCTGAGAGATGCTGCATGTCATTAAGTAAACGAGTGATATGTATGTTTCCAGAGATAAATAAAATAAGATGTCTGTGCAAAGATTCTTATACGGGTAGCTGATTCATAAACCTTGGATGAATTTGCAAGTGGAAATGGATATCCCAAAATTGGGATTTCTGGTCAGATGAATACAGGGTTACGAACACAAAATCATTTGGAAGCAGTGCAGGAGTAAGTCTAATAACGAGTTAGAAAATAGTAATGCGGGTAAGCTGCCATGAAGAGCACACTGAATGCATCTTCTTAGGAAAGGTAGGGAGGAAGCCAATACCCACAACAGTGGTTCTAAGTTACATGCCAAATATCTCTTCAGATGACGTGGAAGAGATGCGAGCAATTATGACGAAATACAAGAAATTTGTTCTATAGGTAAAGGAAAGGAAAAGTTTGATTGTGATGGTGGTGAACTGGAACTGAATAGTAGGAAAAGGATTTTCGAAAGGAAATTTGCCACGAGTCTAGCTCTATCATTCCGCGTTCAAAGTCTGTTAATTTCCGTCGGTTGGTTATAATCACATCGAAGGCCTTATCGCATAAATCACCTGAGGGCAAATGGCAGCTCTATCACTACACTTTCTTTTTAAACATTGTGCACGCGATACTGCCGCTCTCTCAGTCTGTGCAGATAGGTATCCCATGTCTTTTGTCACCTTGGTGTACTTCAGATAGACGCCTTCATTTGGTGTTTACATTACCACTTGCCATTGGTGGAAATATGCAAATGAAGAAAAATGGACGTCAGTGGTGACGGAGCTGCTGGGGTGTGCCACGTGCCTGCCTCACTTGTTTTCGGACGCTACCGTCCCATAGGGGACAGTCACCCCGCCCATATTTTCTAAAAATGTTCAAATGTTTGTTAAGCTTATGGGACTTAACTACGGGGTCATCAGTCCCTAAACTTACAAACTACTTACGAACTACCTTATACTAAGGACGGCACAAATATCCATGCCCGAGGGGGGATGCGAAACCCCGACCGTAGTGGCCGTGCAGTCCATGACTGGAGCGCCTCAGCCCCGCGGCCAACGCGGCCGGATCTTTTCTACTTATATTGGCGACTCGTTTGGCAATTTCTATTGCCTCTTTAATCTTCCTCCACAATGTAAGTGGTTTTTCACCAGTATGCGGGATTCCCGGAAAAATACCTTTTGATCGCATTCATCCTGATGCACTGTCACCGCTGACGTGGATTGTTTTATCTGGCTGAGACATCACACAGGATAGTACCTGTTTCTCTTAGTCTGCAGTAGAACACGGTGCATATACGGATAGTTTTATGTATACTTTACAGTACATTAATCGTAGTTTAAGGTGTAGGTTGTGGTAGAAGATGTACACACAAAAAATCTGTTGGTAAGGTTGTGCTACCAAGAAACAAATACTGTTGTTCATTAAAAATTAATCCTTTCTTCTTCTAAATATTTGTTAGAAACATATTCAGGAACTAACACTGGCTCCTTCTGCAATATCCAAGCCTCCTCAGGATTTGTACCACCTTCTAATTGTTCAGCTTCCTCTAAGCAAACACGTTTTCCACTATTTGTCAAACTGTATTCGGGTATTTCGTTGCCTGTTTCACAAACTGGTTCTTCTTCTGACGCAGAATGTGGCAAATAAGTCGAATATTTAATCCTGGCATCTTCTGATAAATCGAGACCATCTTCACTATCATCTCAGTTGTTCAGTAAATCATCGATTTGCTGAGCCTTTAAACCTGTAGCCAATCTGCGAAATAAATACGTCGGATGTCTAAATTAACAAAACGATGTAGTCAAACTTGTATTCAGAATCAGTGTCATGCATGGAATATTCGGTTTTTTACGACAGTATTTACGCAATGTTGCAGTACTGCTACACAGATATAATTTCACATATATATAAAATATGATACATTTTCAAAAATATATCAGAATGTTTAAAATAGACGTATACCTGTTAAATTAAGTGCCAGTTTGGACTTCTGCAACAAATCTTTCCGTTATTTCGCGCTTCAAAACAGCCGAATTCAGATGCATGCATCCTTGGAAAACAACTGACGAAAACTCGCATTACGTAAGTGTGACGGAATCTCTGAGAGCTTAGAAAGGAATAAATAATGTTCAGGCAAAGGAACATTGTGAAATTCGAGTTCTCACTTCCGAGGAAAAATATTTATGACGATCTAAATGGTATGTTGCAGGACTAC
The DNA here is from genome assembly GCA_026315105.1 of Locusta migratoria. Lineage (NCBI taxonomy): Eukaryota > Metazoa > Arthropoda > Insecta > Orthoptera > Acrididae > Locusta > Locusta migratoria. Next base: position 71,529,594 of record CM048755.1, on the reverse strand, counting down.
AACATGGTGATACAGAGGATTATATATGACCTCCAGTCGAAAGTTAGCTGAGAGTCTCTTCAGCCAAATATGTGAAAGTGGAAGGGTACCGCCTCCAAAATGTAACAGGGAAAATTTCTGGAAAAGAAAATATAACTAATTTTAAATAAAATACATATTTAATATCGCCATTAGCTGCTGTATAAATTTATTAAAATGCACTAAAACATGTATATCCTCCTGGGATCTGATGTTCATTATAATGGATAATGAGTATTCTGCCCAGCCATCACAGTTTCTGCATATACCTTTGTAATATCTGTGATACTTAAGGAAAGACGGGACGGTGCAACCATCCGACAGTAGACCCTGTCACTACAATCCCTTGGTACCAGGTAGGAGCCTTGATTACGAATTGTTTGTGGATACTCAATTGATCGAAACGTATCACATTAAAATATTTAAATTAGTATACATTAACTGTAAGTGAATAAAAGGATGAGGGCTCAAGTTCTAAGAGGCGAAGAAAATTGCCCTGACAATCACGCTCATCTACAGAAGCTCGTTTCCCAGAAGTGAACTGAAAAATTACATGAGATATAAGAATTATAGTACTAAGGCTGTTCAGCATTCTTCTAACATCAACAACACTGAGCTCCGGTAGTGTTTCCCTAAATTTATAATCTTTATAGTAGAAAAGTGACAGCTACCTATTTTTTTTTCTTTTCTTTGTTGGTGATGTAGCAAAGTATCACCACTTTTGGCAGCTGACTATTGCTATGTAAGGTACAACTGTATATTTTATCTTCTGTTCTTTCTCTCATTTGTTCCTAAATGGTTGGCATGTGCAATTTTTCGTGGACATTATGCATTGGGTACCACATGGGCGCATGAAGTATGATTATCAAACATATATTGAATTTATAATTGTTGGATGTTGGTGTTGCTAGCTTTACCTTGAGAAGAGCAGCCATATAACATTATGGGAACAATCGTTGCCTTGTAAAGCAGAAGTCTGGTGGTGGTATTAATCTCCCTGCTGTCTAAGAATGGATACAGTCCGTGGACGGCTCTGATGATTTTCTCCGTTTTGCTAGCAACGTGATGCTTGTAGAGGAGTTCTTTTGCCTAGTGTTACTCCTAGATACTTCGTTGTTTCTCTTCATTATATTTCTTCGTCGTGGACTGTCAGTTTTCTTTGGATTTCCGGTATTCTTCTTGTGAACAGTTCGGCTTTGATCTTGTGCACATTAATTTTCATTTTATCCTCCGACGTCCAGAGCTCCATTATATCCAGCTGATATTTCAGGATGTTAATTGCTTTTTAGAGAGAACTGCTACGTGTCATTAGCGTAGTTAATCTGAATATTGTGCCAAGGTGTCGTGACGTAGTTTTGGCAGACCATTTGCGTAGATGACGTTAAATAGGGGTGACAGTACCGAACCTTGGGCTACTCCTTGCTCCTATATTTTTACGCCAGATCTTTTGTCATCTATTTTGATGAATAAGTTTCTGTTTGCTTTATGTAGCATTTCGGTATGTCAGTTGTTTCTTAAATTTTCGCTCTTAGTCAGTCCCTCCGTACTTCGTCGAAAGCTATATCCACATCGAGAAAGAAGGACGCAACGTACTCTCTACCTAATATGCTGTATTTTGTTAAGTAAACTACTAATATCAGTCGGATATGTGCATAAATCAAGGCAAATGAAACCGACCACGTATCTCATTTAGTGGTAATAATATTTTCAAATCATTGTCGAATAAATCTAAGAAAAGTGCTCAATTGGAATGTAAACGCCGCGACGGAGATGCCGAGCGCATTGAGGCGCTTTGCTACGATGCGCGAGATCGTTCCCCATGGGGGGGGGGCGTCGAAACCTCCCTCGGACATGGATGTTTGTGCTGTCTTCAGTATAAGTTAGTTCATAAGTAGTTTGTAAGTTTAGAGACTGATGACGCCGCAGTTAAGACCCATAAACTTCAAAAATATTTGAACATTTTTTGGTACGCAAACAATACAGATTGGCTATCAGTATTTACAATTTTTATGCAGCAATTGATGGTGGAATTCTTGTACTACAATCTTGAAGAAACAACACTGACGTTATAATGTAATCTAGTTTTACTTTATTCGTGCCAATGTACATTGTTCCATTTTAAAAGGTGAATTTTTGAAATATAGGCATTGTAGCAATTATAAAAATAGTATGAAAAGCCATAGAATTATGATGACCTACACAATATCCAGTACGTCCACCTTTAGCACTGAGAATGGAAGAAAAGCGTCTTTTTTTAAATTTATTATAATATCAAACATTACAACCCATTACCTAAGACTAAAATGGGCAATAGTATAATACATAAATTTCTTACGGCTAAATGGTGACATTACATTTCATTACATTACATGTTTCTGCAGAAACCACAGGACATCTTGCTGGATGTTGATGTTTATACTAGGTGATGTTAATGATGTTGTGTCTTATGCTACTGCTGTGGTGTTACATGTGTGCCAGCATTACAAACCTGCTTGTGGTGGCCAGCTCACCGAGCGAATCCCAGTGAGCATGCCCCTGGCACTGGGCTGCCAATTTCTTTTGTCACCACAGCCCCCCCCCCCCGGCAAAGATTTTTCCCCTGTGTGTCTTATTCTACTATTTAAGAAAAACCTACTTCTAACTTACGTCTATGGTCTAATTCAGTGTTTGCAGGAAAGGAACAAATAAGGCTTTGATAGATTGCAGGCGGAAGTTGGCACCACATCTGCACTTTAAAGTCAACTCATTCCCGTAAGCCGCGGTGGAGTAGCTGAGGGTCTAAGGCGCCTCGCTGCGGAGCGCGCGGTTGCTCGCCGTGGAGGTTCGAGTCCTCCCTGGGGCATGGATGTGTGTGTGTTGCCTTTACGTTAGTTTACCTTGGGTTAAGTAGTTTGTAAGCTACGGACTGATGACCACGCAGTTTGGTCCGATAGATTTACAAACTTGTGTGAACATTCCCGTAACTTCTAGAGACGTCGGCAATAAGCTTGCATAAGATTTGCATTCGTCCTGTGTCTGACCTGCACCCTTTGAGACTGAAAACCATTTTGTGTGCTCCCGTGGCCCTCTAACCTAAAAAAACTCGCCCAGTCGACGCCACACAGCTCCCGTTACCCGTATAGCCGCTTCGTGACTGTAGTGGACTGCTGACCTATTTAGCGGAACGCGAAAACCCACTACCCTATGGCCCAAGTCAAGGAATCTGCAGCCTATACGGTCACAGAACCGTACGAGTCTCTGATTCAGACCCTCCACACGGCTCTGAAATAGAGGTCCGCAGTCAGTCCTGTCAACTATGCTGTAGATGGTGAGCTCTACCTTCATCTTGCAATCAACATTGGCAGTTTTTACCACCTCTGATAGCGCCCAAAACCAGAGAGAATCTCTTCCTGTCCAAAGCGACACACATCGTTGGTCCCGATATGAAACACCGCCTGCAGCTGGCTGCACCATGTGCTCTTCATGGCATCCGGAAGGATCCGTTCCACATCTGGAATGACTCCCCCCGGTATGCACACGAAGTGCACAATGGACTTCTTCGCCTCCCTAGCAGCCATATCCCTTAGTGGCCCCATTACCCGCCTAACGTTGGAGCTCCCAACTACTAACAAACCCACCCGCTTTGAGTGCCCGGATCTTGCAGGCAGAGGGGTGACCGCAGGACAAGCGACACCATCGGCGTCAGGAACATCCTCTGCCATAGACAGCGACTCGAATCTGTTTGTAAGACTAACCGGGGAGGCCTCCACTTCGGTCCTCCGGGCAGTCTTACGCCGCGTGACACGCGCCGAGGAGATCTCCCAATCCATCACGGATTGGAGCGCAACCCCCTCGCGGGCAGTGACCGGGTGGCCACAGCCGCAGACCGATTGGAAGACACAACTGACGCACAGGGCGTCTGCTGTACCCCCGCGAGCGGCCCACAACAGCGGCGCCCACCCACCGCAGTCTCAAGCGTTGCCAGCGAAGCCAACGCCGCCTGAAGCTGCGAGCGAAGATTCACTAACTGGGCCAGCCTCGTACACAGCAGTCACAGTCCTCGCCATTCTAAAAACCTATGTTCCAAATAAGTACGACTGTTGTGATTCAAAATTCGGGAGAATACACTAAGCTGTAACTTTGACGCGAATCTGACTCAATATACGATCGAGGACACGGAAGTTTGATAAACAGTGAGCTTTGAAAAATATGTACCTAACAATAAACTGTTTATTGCCGGCAAATCTGAAAATATGTACGCGAGCTATTAAATCAAAATATTAACGCTGATCTGTCAATTAAATGCGATTCTGAATGAATAAACACGCGAGCACACGAAAGTTTGATGAACTGTAAGAGAAAGCGCGCATGGAATGAAAATAAGTAGCTTCTAGTAAGAAGCCAGTTAACTTACAGTGAAGAGCTGCTGCTCCGTGACACGTTTGTACTCGCCAACGGTCACTAAGCAACTGAGATGTGTTCGATCGTGTTCAGATCTGATGAGTTGGGGTGGGGGAGATGACAGCAAATCAATTGCAGCCCCCCCTGTGTTCTAGCCATCATTCTTGTGGTCTCGTGACATTGGACATTATATTGTTGAAAAATGGTGCCGCCGGTGGGAAACTTGATCGCGATAAAGGGGTGTACGTGGCTTTCAACCATTATAGGATACTTTTGGGGCGTCATGGCGCCTTGTACGACCTGCACTGGACTCACGGATGCCCACCATTCGTGGGTGCATAATGTGGCCGCCGCCAGCTTGGCTCCATTCCTCAGTACACGTGTCATCGACCTGTTCCCCTCCAAGACGATTCAATCGCACCATCCGATCGACACCGGGAAGAATGTATCTGTATCAGGATTCATAAGTTCATGAAACGTTCCTGCCACTACGCTAACGTCCACGTACCCATTTCAGTCGTCGTCGAAGATGTGGTGGTGCTAGCATTCGTCTGTTGCGTAGGCTCATCGTTTTGATTGTTCGGTATACTGTCTGTTCAGACATACTCGTAGTCTGATAATTGTTTATATACAGTTTCTCGTTTGTCCTGTTTTACGAAACTGTCCGTATCAGAGGTGCGGCCCAACCCCTCGGCATTTGGACGTAGTTTCAACATGGTTTTTCCACTTGTTGAAGACACCACAGACCTCCTCCAATACCCGACAAGACGTGTAGTTTCCTAAATGTTCGTGCCGAGCCTCTGTACCATCACAATCTGCCCTCGGTCTGATAGATCGCGTGCCTTCTCCACTATACACGGACAGCACGCTCATTGATATTTACATACAGTGTGCGTGTGTCCAGCTACCAGTCATTCTTCGTCAGTTGACGCTGGTATACCGTGGGCGGGTTTATGTCGATAACAGGTAGTTTGTCACGTTGTAGCTGCAACTGTGAACCCTAATGCCCAATTTACACGACGATAGAAAGTTCAAATGTTTGTAAATCTATGAGACGTAACTAGTCCCTAGGTTCACAAACTACTTATACTAAGTTAAACTAATATAAAGACAACACACACACACCCATGCGCGAGGGAGGACTCGAACCTCCAACGACGAATGGTCGCGCGCATCGCAGCACAACACCCCAGTACGTATGGCTGATCGAAAGTTCACAAGAAATATCATAGTCCGCTGCAGCGCTCCAAACTCCGTACCAACGACGTGTGAACATACTGGCGTGGTTGCTTTTATGCAATAAACTTCCGTGTACACGTTTCATTACCACTGACAGCAACGCCTCTGAAAATTCGGCCGAACTACAGTTTACTCTAAATAATGAAATGTGTGAGGACATCGTCATGGTTACTAATGGTAATAGATTAAATTGAAATTACGTGATAAGCCTAGCGTTTCTCACAGTTGCAAATTTACCTAAATTTTTAGGTTTTACAAATGCAAGTAACTTCAGTTGGAACCATGTCATAGAGAATGTTGCGGTGAAATAGAAACTAAAACTGAGTTTATTTGGCAAAATACTTGGAATATGCCACAGATCTTCCATACCAAGTCATCTTCTGGACTATTGTTGCGTGGTATGGAATCTCTACCAGATAGATTTGATAGACGCCTTGAACAAATATGAGGTAACTGCATCTAGTTTTGTACTATCTCAAAGCATAGGTGAGAGTGTCACGGATAAGATACGCGACTTAGGGTGGCAAATATAAAAATACTGACGTTTATCGTTACAGCGAGATATTTTCTCGAAATACCAGCCTCCAACTTTCTCCTCCAAATGCAAAAATATTTTGTTGACAGTCACATAAGGCGAAATTACCATCGTAATTTAATAAGAGAAACTTGAGCTTACACGAAAAGATTTAAGCGAACGTGCTGGTAGAGTGTGGAATGATTGGAAAACAGTTTGAATATGAATCGTCGTGTAAGCAATAATGTTTGAGTTGCAGATTAGTGTTTCAGACACAGATATGACATTTATAATCGGAGGACTTTCTTTTCTTTGGCAAACCGTAAACACTTTCTTATGTCTATTTAAAAAGTGGTCATTTATCATTTGCCTCACTGTACTTTATCTGACCACTAAAGAACCATTCCTCATTATGAGTGCCCACACATAAGTTACTGGTCTCTTTGACGTATTTCAACACTGATGTGTTGCCTGATCATCAGAACTGCTGTCAGGCAAATTTCGTGATATATCATCTAACGTGCAACATCTGAGAAAAACTATCCTAAAATATTAATTTCGATATATATACGAAATTCATTCATTCCTCGTGGCAGATCATGTCACCATGTACAAAACAGTTGATTAATTTACAGAAAGGGAATTGTGTGGTTTTATTCATATTTTTCAGTTATGGACGTTAATGTTCAAATGTTTGTAAAGGTGTGGGACCAAACTATAGCGGTTGTCGGTCCCTAGACTTACAAACTATTCAAACTAACTTACGCTAAAGACAAGACATACACCCATGCCGGAGGGAGGACTCGAATCTCCGACGGGGAGCCCCACGCACTCCGCAGCAAGGCGCCTTAGAGCGCACGGCCACTCCCACGCGGCCGAACATGAATGTATTCAATACGCAGGAAGTATTATTGTAAATGCCTTTGGTCAAAATTTTTGGTTTTATTAAACCATACTTCGTACTGCAGACCCTATCTATTCGTCATGAGGGGAAAATCATTTTACTACATGAATTACTCCTTCTTCTACGCAAGGAGATGAGAAACGTATGTCCCGATAGGTTCAGGAAGAACATTTTTAAAGCTTTAATGTAGGCAGAGATTCTCTGTGAAGTGTTTTGTAATGTACAGAAGAGTATGCCCACTATACAGTTAAAGAATTATAAAAGTCAGTTTGCTGACATTAAAGTTCTAAAGAATGTTCTTAACCAATGTTTCAGAAGATAATATTTTGCATCGCTTCGTTCATGATCAGAAATAAATCATGCATAAAAATGTTTTCACCTGTTGATGGACCTAAAAATATTTCCAGCAGTTCAATAAAAGGCGTAAATTCCTGACTGAGGTCGCTACTTTCTGCGATCGTTATTATTGTTCCACTGCCGGTGGGTGAACATACACCCACTTGTTCACTTATCTGTGTCGACACAGCGAATTAAATTTAGTCTGAATCTGGATATTGATCAGAAGTTACACCTAGGTAATCTAAAATGGTGACCCGAACACTGCCACTCATGAAATGAATTATAGACGTCGACGCCAAGTGAAATATCGGCATTCCCTGCGCTACTGGGTCACCTCAGCCTGGACCCATGGCAATCGTCAGAAACCCAACCACCACTCCTGTCCCTCCCGGACTTGTGGTGCCACATACTGTCACTTTTGCAGCAAGTATGTCAGTTACCGTCATATTTTCGATGACAGAGTACAGATGTCAGCAGTTAAACCGGCAACCCACGCGCAATGGAAATATTTTAGACCTTATAGCCACGAACAGGCCTGACCTTATTAACGATGTCTGTCTAGAGACAGTAATTAGTGATCATGATATCGCCATAGCGTCGATGGTGACCAAAGTTCATAAACCAATCAAGAAGGCTAGGAGCGTGTTTTTGTTGGGAATAGCCGATAACCAAATGTTAGGATCGCACTTAGAAAATGAATGGGCATCGTTTAATTCCGGGACTATGGACGTAGAGGAATTGTGGACTAAATTTAAGTGCATTGTAAATAAAGGGTTAGAGAAATATGTGCCAGTAAAGACGATTAAGGATGGAAAAGATCCACCGTGGTATAATAATAATGTTAGAAAGCTGCTGAGAAATCAAAGACTGTTGCACTCGCGATTCAAAAAAGAACACGCAAATGATCACAGTAAAAATATCGATGCGCGACGCATACAATAATTACCGCAGCCAAACATTACCAAAAGATCTTTTCGAGAAACCTAAAAAATTCTGGTCCTATGTAAAATCGATAAGCGGGTCAAAGCCCACTGCCCAGTAACTCTTTGATCATTCCGGGGCAGTAATAGAAGAAAGCAAACGGAAAGCCGAAGTTCTAAACTTAACCTTTAAGAAATAATTCACGCAGGAGGACCGCACAAATGTACCATCATTTGATCAGCGTACTAATTCCGAAATGGAGGACATAGTAATTGGTATTTCCGGTGTAGAGAAGCAGCTAAGAGAGCTAAATACGAAAAAGTCTGCTGGTCCGGATGGAATGCCTGTTCGCTTTTACAAAGAGTATTCTGCGGCATTGGCCCCCTACTTACCTTGCATTTATCGCGAATCCTTAATTCAGCGCAAAGTTCCTATTGACCGGAAAAAAGCGCAGGTGACTCCGTTGTATAAGAAAGGAAAGAGAACTGACCCACACAATTACAGGCCAATATCGTTGACATCAGTTTCATGTAGGATTTTGGAGCATATTCTCAGTTCGAATATAGTAAATTTCCTTGAAACGGAAAAACTTCTTTCTGTGAATCAGCACGGGTTTAGGAAACATCGTTAATGTGAAACTCAGCTTGCTCTTTTCTCACATGACATCTTGCGAGCCATGGGTGAAGGGAAACAGGAGGGTTGTCTTTTTCTCGACTTCAAAAAGGCGTTCGACGTGGTGCCACATTGCAGTCTGCTAACGAAGGTACGAGCTTGTGGAATAGGTTCACAGATTTGTGACTATGAAAATGGAAGACTTCCTAAGTATTAGAACGCAGTACGTTGTTCTCGACGGCGAATGTTCCCCGTGCCCCAGGGGAGTGTGATAGGACCGCTATTATTTTATATCTATATAAATGCTCTGATGGACAGAGTAAGTAGCAATTTGCGGCTGTTTGCTGATGATGCTGTGGTGTATGGGAGGGTGTCGTCTTTAACTGACTGTAATAGCATACAGGATGACCTAGACAAAATTTCTAGTTGGTGCGAAGAATGGCAGTTAGCTCTCAATGTAGAAAAATGTCAGGTGATGCGCATGAGTAGGAAAAACAATCCCATAATGTTCGAATGCAGCATTAGTAGTGAGTTTGTTGATGCTGTCGCGTTGTTCAAATATCTAGGCGTAACATTGTAGTGAGATTCTTGATGCTGTCGCGTTGTTATTAGAACGCAGTACGTTGTTCTCGACGGCGAATGTTCATCAGAGACTAGTGTATCGTCAGGCGTGCCCCAGGGGAGTGTGATAGGACCGCTATTATTTTATATCTATATAAATGCTCTGATGGACAGAGTAAGTAGCAAGTAAGTATCTTAATTTAATTTGTGTCAAATTTAATTTGCCAGTCTAGTTCATTTTCGTTAGTACTCTGTTTTAAGAGCTTTATTCCCGCGTACTTGAGATTTCGTTTGTACTACTGTTTTAATAGTTTATTCTATCGTATTTGATAAATACCGTTGTGTTTAGTCTTCGTCTTTGACCGGTGTATTTCAAAACAAGTCAGAGACCGTTACTAAGCTTGTTATCAGTCAGTCCAGTGCCAGCTGTCACCAGTGCCGGGGCGTTAACAGCGCTAAGCTGCCGGACTCAGTTTTGTTGATTCGACAGTGTAGTTACCACTGACCACAGTTAAGTCAGCAGCCAGCCGCCTTCATTAGAGTACTAGGCTTCTTTAAAGTTGTTAATTGCTGTTAATTGTATCGATAGGATGGATAGGATGTGTGCCTGCTGTGTGAGGACGCAGGAGGAGTTGGCCGCGGTTCGCGAACAGCTGAGCGTGCTGTTGGCTACGGTCAGCCGTCTTCAGGCTGCTGTCTCGGGGTGCAGCGATGGTGGGGAGTCTGGTGCGTCGAGTGGGACACCTCAGGTGTCTCACGCTACGCTCTCTGTCCCCGCTACCGAGGCAGCTACCAGGTGTACCGGACGTCGTCGAGCCGCCTTCTCCGCAAGGGGAGTGGCGAGTTGTACGGCGTTCGCGTCGCTCGAGGCGGAAGGCCAATGTGGAGGCTGGACGTCCGTCCGCGCCCGTTCGTCCTGTGAGTGAAAGTGTGGCCACTCCTTCAGCAGGGTCCGATCAGGTGCACGGGGGGAGGGATTATTAGTTATTGGGAGCTCCAATGTTAGGCGCGTGATGGAGCCCATTAGGCAGATAGCGTCCAGATCTGGAAGGAATTCCAACGTGCACTCGGTGTGTTTGCCGGGGGGCCTCATCCGAGATGTGGAGGCGTCCTTGCCGGCGGCTATCGAGGGTGCGGGGTGCAGTCGACTGCAAGTCGTGGCTCACGTCGGCACCAATGACGCTTGTCGCTTGGGTTCTGAGGACATCCTCAAGTCCTACGAGCGGCTGGCGGAATTGGTGAAGGCTGCTGCCTTCGCACGCGGGGTGCAAGCAGAGCTGTCTATTTGCAGCATTGTTCCCAGGGTTGATCGGGGTCCTTTGGTTTGGAGCCGAGTGGAGGGTCTGAACCAGAGGCTTCGCCGACTCTGTGACAGTCATGGCTGCAGATTTCTGGATATGCGTTATCGGGTGGGGAATTGTAGGGTGCACTACACTAAGGAAGCGGCTACTCGGGTAGCAGAGTACTTGTGGAGTGCACATGGGTTTTTTTTAGGCTACGCGCTAACTCTGAAGAGCACTCGCCTGTCAGCATTCAAACAGCGAATTCAGGCCACGTTCGGAACAAAAATTCGAACATAAAAATATTAGCCGCGAACTTACAGAGTATTAGAAACAAAGTTCCCGAATTTGCAGCGCTGCATGGAAGTTATTGCGCTCAGATAGTTTTAGGCACCGAAAGCTGTCTAAATGATGATGTGGCAAGTTCAGAAATATTTAGCGAAGCGTGGAATGTATATCGGAAAGATAGATCTGATACAACTGGAGGAGGAGTGTTCATCGCTGTGGACAAAGATATTGTTTCCACTGAGATCGAGGTTGAAAGTAACTGTGAAGTTATCTGGGCACGCATAACAGGTCTAAAAGAAGTAAAGTTAATAGTTGGGTGTTTTTACCGGCCCCCCAGTGCTGCTGTAGCAGTTTTAGAAGCATTCAAGGAAAGTCTACGCCAGGTAGTGCATAGGTATCCGGGCCATGTAATATTAGTCGGAGGTGACTTCAACCTTAAGAGTATAGATTGGAACCTCGCTAGTTACATTTCAGGCGATACGGACAAGCAGTCTTGCGAGCTACTTTTGGACACATTCTCCGAAAACTGTCTTGAGCAGTTAAACCGGCCACCCACGCGCAATGGAAATATTCTAGACCTTATAGCCACAAACAGGCCTGACACTTATTAACGATGTCTGTGTAGAGACAGGAATTAGTGATCATGATATCGTCATAGCGTCGATGGTGACCAAAGTTCATAAACCAGTCAAGAAGGCTAGGAGCGTGTTTTTGTTGGGAAAAGCCGACAAGCAAATGTTACGATCGTACTTAGAAAATGAATGGGCATCGTTTAATTCTGGGACTATGGATGTAGAGGAATTGTGGACTACATTTAAGTGCATTGTTAATGAAGGGTTAGAGAAATATGTGCCAGTAAAGACGATTAAGGATGGAAAAGATCCACCGTGGTATAATAATAATGTTAGAAAGCTGCTGAGAAAGCAAAGGCTGTTGCACTCACGATTCAAAAAAGAACACGCAAATGATGACAGGCAAAAGTTAGTAGAGATTCGTGCGTCTATAAAAAGATCGATGCGTGAAGCATACAATAATTATCACAGCCATACCTTAGCAAAAAATCTTTCCGAAAACCCGAAAAAAATTCTGGTCCTATGTAAAATCGATAAGCGGGTCAAAGCCCACTGTCCATTCACTAGTTGATCATTCCGGGGCAGTAATAGAAGAAAGCAAACGGAAAGCTGAAGTTCTAAATTTAACCTTTAAGAAATCTTTCACGCAGGAGGACCGCACAAATATACCATCATTTGATCAACGTACTAATTCCGAAATGGGGGACATAGCAATAGGTATTTCCGGTGTATAGAAGCAGCTGAGAGAGCTAAATACGAAAAAGTCTGCTGGTCCGGATGGAATACCAGTTCGGTTTTACAAAGACTATTCTGCGGCATTGGCCACCTACTTAGCTTGCATTTATAGCGAATCTTTAATTCAGCGCAAAGTTCCTAGTGACTGGAAAAAAGCGCAGGTGACTCCCGTGTATAAGAAAGGAAAGAGAACTGACCCACACAATTACAGGCCAATATCGTTGACATCGGTTTCATGTAGAATTTTGGAGGATATTCTCAGTTCGAATATAGTAAATTTCCTTGAAACGGAAAAGCTTCTTTCCATGAATCAGCACGGGTTTAGGAAACACCGTTCATGTGAAACTCAGCTTGCCCTTTTCTCACATGACATCTTGCGAGCCATGGACGAAGGGCAACAGGCGGATTGTGTTTTTCTCGACTTCAAAAAGGCATTCGACACGGTGCCACACTGCAGACTGGTAACGAAGATACGAGCTTATGGGATAGGTTCACAGATTTGTGACTGGCTGGAAGACTTCCTAAGTAACAGAACGCAGTACGTTGTTCTCGACGGCGAGTATTCATCAGAGGCGAGTGTATCGTCAGGCGTGCCCCAGGGGAGTGTGATAGGACCGCTATTATTTTCTATCTATATAAATGATCTGATGGACAGAGTAAGTTGTAATTTGCGGCTGTTTGCTGATGATGCTGTGGTGTATGGGAGGGTGTCGTCTGTAACTGACTGTAATAGCATACAGGTTGACTTAGACAACATTTCTAGTTGGTGCGAAGAATGGCAGCTAGCTCTCCATGTAGAAAAATGTAAGGTGATGCGCATGAGTAGAAAAAACACTCCTATAATGTTCGAATACAGCATCAGTAGTGAGCTTCTTGATGCGGTCGCGTCTTTCAAATATCTAGGTGTAACATTGCAGAGCGATGTGAAATGGAACGAGCATGTAAGGACAGTTGTGAGTAAGGCAGACAGCCGACTTCGGTTTATTGGGAGAATTTTGGGAAGATGTACTTCACCTGTAAAGGAGACCGCGTATAAAACGCTTGTACGACCACGTCTTGAGTATTGCTCATGTATTTGGGACCCGCAGCAGATCGGTTTGAAGGAAGACATAGAGGCGGTTCAGAGGCGAGCAGCTAGATTTGTTACCGGTAGGTTCGACCAATGCGCGAGTGTCACGGAAATGCTCCGGCAACTCAATTGGGGATCGCTGGAAGAAAGACTACGTTCTTTTCGTGAATTTCTGTTAAGTAAATTTAGAGGGTCGCAATTTGAAGCTGAGTGTAGAACGATCTTGCTGCCGCCTACTTACATGTCGCATGGTGATCACAAAGACAAGATAAGAGAAATTAGGGCTCGTACAGAGGCATATAAACATTCTTTTTTTCTTCGTTCTATTTGGGAGTGGAATAGGAAAGGAAATGCCTAGTAATGGTACAGTGTACCCTCCGCCACGCACCTTACGGTGAATTGCGGAGTATGTATGTAGATGTAGGTACGAAGAAATGTTGTATGCCAGTTCTGTCGACATCGTGCAAACTTTTCCTGGTGTACAAATTCTTCCTAGTTGTCTCTATTGATGAACGTACAAGATACCTTCTCACACCTGAGAATAAATTTGGATTTGATACTACTAATTTATAAAGATGGAGTTGGTGTCGATGATTTGATCCGTCAAGTATTGGGAAATATTTCTGTCCATAGCAATAGGATTATCACAGGTTCGCCACAACACTATAGATCTAACACCTTGGTGTATTGTTGAGTGTGAATCTCTCTGGATGAACTTGAGTAACGCTTTATGTATTTTGTGCACATACATCATTAACTTTGTCGATGGCGATGTAGCAATGCACCATTTGTCACGGAAAATACCGTGCAAGATTAATTTGAAGAGCTTACGAGAAGTTTCAACTACTTTTCGGTCACTTGTATAGTCTAGCTTGAGTGATACGCATATTGGAAAACATAAGGATAAAACGTGAGTATTATTATGGTACTACCAGTTTACCAAAATATCACGACAGTATACGAATGTATACCATGATTTTAAAAATTACCACTCCATCTAACATCAGTTTAAGATCAGTTATGTTTCTGAAGTTCCATATTAAATAATTGATCATATGTCACGAGTGTCACCAAAAATGTTAGTATTAATAGTCACTTCGCAGACTAACGCCTCTGTATGGTAGCCAAAATACTAAAGACTGTCTAAGAAAAACTAAGCTTGTGTCTTGTCTTTATTTGGATAGGCATACGCTGAAATTTGTATGTGCCACAAAGGTCGAAGTTATATTTCCTACAGTGCATTTGATGTAATAGTCAGCAATGTTGTATTTGTAATAAGATTTAAAAATATTAGGACAGGCAGTGACATAAATCATTTAGTCACATACTTGACTGCCAGCTAGGTGCCACAGAGACTAAGCCTACCCGATAAGTAAGTGTTCTAAGTTCACTTATCTACTAGACCCGGCTACATTCCGGGAAGGAAAGAGTCTGAAGGAAGTTTTGTCTGCGCTTGAGCTGCTACAGTGCAGTATATGCTGAATGTCGCGCAATAGAGTCACAAAGTCACGACCTCTTTCCTTTATTTTTTAAACCGTAATTCGGCTGTGTGCTAAAGGTATCAGAAAAGAATTGATGAAGATAATGTTTAGCATCCCATAGATATCGAGGTCACTAGGGAAAAAACTGCTATTGGACTGTTTCAAGACTGTGGGAAAAAATGGCCGTGTCCTTCAAATATACTATCCAGGATTTGTCTGTATCGATAACAGCGAAATCACGAAAAACCTAAATCTATAGACGCAGTGCGGCACAACTTGGGCGTGTTACTGCTCGCGCAGTAAAAAGTATAAAATTGTTTATAGAATACTATGGTTTTCCGTGCGAAATAATTGGCTAAACCGAAGAATGCTTCGCAGTAACAAAATACGTTTGGGATGCCATAACTTATTCCATCTTCCATCAGTTGCTAATTCCGTATTTGAAATAATAGTGTTGTATTTCAGTTGGGTATTTAATTATTCATAGTTAATAATTATGAACGTGGTTAAAGCGTTATTAAAGACAGTTACAAATCTTGTCTAGTTTGGGTTCAAAATAGATGTGAAGGCAGTGGATGCAACTTTAAACATCAATTTCTATTGTCGCTTAAGCGGTTTTGTCAAATTATACCAGAAAAATGTTATGTTTTATCAAGAAGGATCGTTCTGGAATGAATGAATTTCCACATTCAAGAAGTTGGAAAGCCGATGAGTGTAATTATTTTATTAATTTACTGTGCGGTTTCAACACGTATACAAAAGTATTTACAATCGAACGGAAATGCCCAAATTCTAAAACAAGTTCAGAGCACTTGGTGTCACGTGATGTAAATTTGTCAAATGTTCGCAATGGACAGACTTTAACAATGTGTTCTAGAGTTTTCTCTTCCGCAACGCAGTCGCAGCCAGCAGACGAAAGGAAACCCCCACTTCTTGGTGGTGGAAGCAAAGCTCACTTCACCGTCCTAATGCTGTTCAGCCTGGACCAAGTTTGGTGTTGTAGACAGAATCTCTGAAAGTTGTTTGATGGATCTTGAACCAGACATCTTTGTGGATTGAACTTCAGTGCTTTGTTCTGGCCACTTGGAGGCGCTTTCGAAACAACTCACACTATCTGTGTCACACCAGGGTGGTTTCAGTGCTTTGAGACGAGGCGCTGTGGGGTGTGTAGAGCATAGCACTAGGGATAGTTCTTATCAGACGTGATGTTCTTTTGGAGATTCACGTTAGCTGTTTTTCTCCTTGGATCTTGTGGAGCAATATTAACCAGTAAAGGTAACCACTAAATGGACGTAGATCTAACAGTACCAGTGGCGTCATGAAGCTCGTTTGGACGCGCGGTGCTTTGTAGAAAGCTTTCTACAATATGTTTGTCTAGGTGTGTATATGTATGGGTGTGTGTGTGTATTTATTTACCTTCCTTTTTTTCCGCCGGCCGCGGTGGCCGAGGAGACTGAGGCGCTTCAGTCACGGTCTGCACGGCCACTACGGTGGGGGGTTCGAATCCCCCCTCGGGCATGGATATTTGTGCCGTCCTAGTTCGTAAGTAGTTCATAAGTAGTTTGTAAGTTTAGGGACTGATGACCCCGTAGTTAAGTCCCATAAGCTTTACAAACATTTGAACATTTGAACCTTTTTTTCCCCTGAGGTAAGTCCTTCCACTCCCGGGATTGGAATGACCCCTCATTCACTCTCTTAAAACCCGCGCCATTTCCTTTTTCCCCTCCTTCCTTCCTCTTTTCCTGACGAAGCAACCAATGGTTGATGAAGCTTGAACGTTTGTTTGTGTGTGTTTTCATTTGTGTTTTTTGTGTCTATCGGTGAGCCTGTGTTATGGGCAAGTCAAACAATCTTTATTTTCATACAAATTTTTCCCACCAGGAAAGTCTCCTTCCAAACTGGCAAGTTGCTGACCTGACCTCCAGCATGCTGGAAATGAGTGAATCACTCAGTACTGAGGCGCTTTACTCTAGATGACTAATGCTAGATTGTTAGTGCATTTTTGTCCTGTTTTCCCACAATTGCTGTATTATATTATAGTGTAGTTATTAAGGTTATCCGTCTATGCAACTGATTAATAAGAGATTATGTTGCCATATGCATTTCGCCTTTATTTGGAAGGCATTATCAGTGGCAATATTTCGTGGATCCTGATTTACATGTAGTGCTGATTGGTGACTTCTGGTTATTTTGCTTCAATTATATGAAAATGTTCAAATGTTTGTTAAGCTTAAGGGACTTAACTACGGGGTCATCAGTCCCTAAACTTACAAACTACTTATGAACTAGCTACAACTAAGGACCGCACAAATATCCATGCCCGAGGGGGAATTCGAACCCCCGACCGTAGTGGCCGTGCAGACCGTGACTGAAGCGCCTGAGTCCCCTCGGCCACCACGGCCGGCCAATTATATGACCTGTGCCTAGTGGTGCAGCTGTGAAGTTCTGAAAAACAAAAATGCAAAGGGAACATAATTGAAGCAAAACAACCATAAGTCACCAATCAGAACTACATGTAAAGTAGGATCCACGATATATTGCCACTGATGATGCTTTCCAAATAAAAGCGAAATACATATGGCAATAAAATCTCTTATTAATCAGTTGCATAGACGGATGACCTAAATAACTACACTACAATATAATGCTAGGGTGTCTTCATACTGGATTTTCATAAAGTCCGTGTCTGTGCTGTCACCAGTAAAACAATGGGGGCAGAACTGAGCCCTGAGGTAGACCGTGATTTAGAGTCTTCCGTCAGCTAGACTGTCCGTACAGGAATAACGTAAAGCCCCTGTCAGAGAGAATGTTTTTTACTAGGAACGCCAACTTTTGACATGGAATTATTCGAATAAACTTCTACATCAGTCCTTCCTTCCACATAGCGTCATAAACTACCGTGAATCCAGCGAAAGATCCGTACCCAAAGACTGGAAAGTTGCCCAAGTTACTCCAATATTCAAGAAATGCAATAGGAGTGATCCCCAAAATTACAGGCCTATCTCATTGACGTCGATTTGCAGTAGGAATTTGGAACATATACTTTGTTCGAATATTATGAACTACCTCGAAGAGAACGATCTATTAACCAGTAGTCAACACGGATTCAGAAAGTATCACTCTTGCGAAACACAGCTTACCCTTTATTCACATGAAGTGTTAAGTGCCATCAACAAGAGATCTCAAATCGATTCCATATTTCTGGATTTCAGGAAAGCTTTTGACACTGTACCCCACAAGCGGCTTCTTATGAAATTACGTGCTTATGGAATATCTCCCCAATTGTGCGATTGGATTCACGATTTCCTATCAGAAAGAACACAGTTCGTTGTAATTGACGGTAAGTCATCGAGTAAAACATAAGTGATATCTGGCGTTCCACAGGGAAGCGTTATATGTGCCCTACTCTTCCTCGTGTTTATAAACGATTTAGGAGACAATCTGAATAGCTCCCTTAGACTGTTCGCGGCTGATGCTGTCGTATATCGGTTAGTGAAGTCAATTGAGTATCAAAAGCAACTGCAAAGCGATTTAGACAAAATTTCTGCATGGTGCGAAAATTGGCAATTGACACTAAATAAAGAAAAGTGTGAAGTAATACACATGACCACTAAAAGAAATCCGCTGAACTTCAATTACGCGATAAATCAGTCAAACCTTAAGGTCGTAGATTCTACCAAATACCTAGGAGTTACAATTACGAACAACTTTGACTGGAGAGAACACATAGAAAATATTGTGGGGAAGGCGAACCAAAGGTTACGTTTCATTGGCAGAACGCTTCGAAGATGCACCAGCTCCACCAAAGAGACTGCCTACATCACACTTGTGCGTCCTCTCCTGGAGTACTGTTGCCCCTTGTGGGACCCTCACCAGGTGGGACTGACGGAAGACATGGAGATGGTTCAGAGAAGGGCAGCTCGTTTTGTTTTATCACGTTACGGGGGGGAAAGCGTCACGGAAATGTTGCACGAACTGGGGTGGAAATCATTAAAAGAAAGGCGTTATCATTGCGGCGTGATCTGTTTGCGAAGTTTCAATCACCGAATTTACTTCTGAATGTGAAAATATTTTGCTAGCACCCACATACGTAGGGAGACATGACCATCCCAATAAAATAAGAGAAATCAGATCGAAAACGAAACGATTTAGGTTTTCTTTCTTCCCGCGCGCTATTAGAGAATGGAACGGTAGAGAAAAGTTATGAAAGTGGTTAATGATCCCTCTGCCAGGCACTTGAATGTGATTTGCAGAGTATCTATGTAGATGTAGATGTAGAATCCACAAAAACTGTAGCTGATTTGAGACCTTGTTAAAATACAAGTTCTACAGAAGTTGTTAAAGTTAAGACCTGGTCGCAGCAGCTCCGGTGTTTCCTAAAGCCATTTAGTCTTCATGAGACGTTTGCATTCGGTAGGCAAGGATCAGAAGTTGGGCGTGGAGAATCCGTGTACGCTAATTCTACGCAACAGAAATCGAAACGGTGACTATAATTGTTCTATTTCGTAAATGTCACCATTACATTCATTGGAGAGTAGGCTGCAGTACTGTTACTGGTGAGGAATTATGATGCCTTTATCTTAACTTAGTAAAATAAATTGAGTAATAATCCCTATGAAAATGGAAATTATGAGACTTGGGTTAGGAATTCAGCGTTCAGTAAAGACGATGGGCGTACTTTTAGCTGATGACATAGGCAGTAAACAGATCGCGATGCCCACGAATCCATATGTAAATAATTAATAAAACTTCACGTTGTAGACAACACACTAATCTGGAATTGCAGCAGGGAACGCTCAATCAACTGCACTGATCCAAGGTTAACATAGACGCATTGATAATGGTTTCGTCTAGTTACCGAATGAAACTGAAGGTCGATCTCAAGATAAATTTGTTGCAAAGATGTAATTTTTTAGTATTAAACATGTTCGAATTTACGAACAATTAAGGAAGCACAATGACTGTACAATATCACTAATAATAGCCACACTGACTTCAATCGTGTGTAATTAACCTCAAATAGCACGAATTTGAGCCTCATTGATAAAAACTGTACAAAGACTGCTCGATCTCATCGTACTTACAGCGTGTTGCTTAAGTACGTGGCATGATTAAGCTGCCTATAAACCTGCAACCGTTTCAAGACAAATCTCAACTATGCCAACTGGAAGCGAAGATGGTTGCGAGGCCCCGATCACGTCGTGAAATCAGAAGGGAATCGCAAGGATACAGACCCTTTTCTGGCACGGATAGTCTCTAGCCACCTGCAGAAAAGATTAGAATTTTTGATCTATACTAACTCTACAATGAGATAAAGCTTTTCTTGCATGTTTAACAATGGTATGAAACTCTAAGTTTATTCCCACAAACAGCAGGACTCTACTTTATTGTCAGTGAGAAGGCAGAAATTAGATAATTTCGCACGTTTTCCATAGCTGGAAGAAAATGGTCGCTGTTGTCTTTTCGCAGTTTCATTACGTTTTCTCTCCGTGTCGTGTTTTTCCACTGGCAGCTTCACATCTTTCTAAAAGGTTTTACTAAGGGCTATTCGTTTACCTGAAACCCGGCCTGGAAGTTTTCTTGTTTTAAGATTTTGCAGGCGAGACCCCCATCAACAATGGCAGCGAATGTGTGAGAGAGTCTGCCCCTGACAGGCTCCAGAATGCATGTTCAGTGAGAACACGTTTACAGCACTGTTTCGGACGTAGCTGAACCGCCCAAACTACAACTGATGGTGTTAACAGATGATAATTGAAAACAGTAACCTACAGTTTTTATTACTGTGTTATTGTGTTTCACTGTTAAGTGTCTTCCTGGGTAAAGAATTAAAAGATATAGCTTATCTTCACAAATGTTGTGATAAATCCTAACCTTGTGACTGTAAATAAGGACAGACAACTTCAGTAACAAAAAAAGTGCAAATAAAATTGACGGAATTAATTTTGTAGCTGTATCCCAATATTTATAGACACAAAAATTTTGTGGTGTAGATTTTATTATACAAATACTAATATTAAAAACGAAATTGTATTTCATAAAGCATACATAGGGCACATATCATTGTTTATCTTGATCCAAAAACGCAGGAGAAGTAGATTTGGGAAGAAAGAGACCACTCATCAAAAATCAGAGGCGTAGAGTCGTCGACAGGTGCATGCACAAAGTGACAATACTTGCTAGATTATGAAATTGTTCCTTTTTCAAACTACAATACGAAATAAACAGACACAACTATGTTGCTATAAGTTGCTGGCTGGACGCACAGGGTTACAGTACATTCTCCAAGTGGTCTACGTTTGGGAGAGGGTTTTGTGGGATATGATGTGGTGGCCGAAGGAAAGGACGGAGGGAGGCAGTAGGAGGGGTTGAATGTGGGTAGACTAGGGAGGAGGGGAGAGGCGGGCAGTTGATTCACTAGGGATCTACATTTACATCTACATCTACATAAATACTCTGCAAATCACATTTAAGTGCCTGGCAGAGGGTTCATTAACCACTTTCATAACTTCTCTCTACCGTTCCATTCTCTAATAGCGCGCGGGAAGAAAGAACACCTAAATCGTTCCGTTTTCGATCTGATTTCTCTTATTTTATTGGGATGGTCATGTCTCCCTAAGTAGGTGGGTGCTAGCAAAATATTTTCACATTCATTAGTAAAAGTCGGTGATTGAAACTTCGCAAACAGATCACGCCGCAATGAATAACGTCTTTCTTTTAATGATTTCCACCCCAGTTCGTGCAACATTTCCGTGACGCTTTCCCCCCCGTAACGTGATAAAACAAAACGAGCTGCCCTTCTCTGAACCTGCTCAATGTCTTCCGCCAGTCCCACCTGGTGAGGGACCCACAAGGGACAACAGTACTCCAGGAGAGGACGCACAAGTGTGATGTAGGCAGTCTCTTTGGTGGAGCTGGTGCATCTTCGAAGCGTTCTGCCAATGAAATGTAACCTTTGATTCGCCTTCCCCACAATATTTTCTATGTGTTCTCTCCAGTCAAAGTTGTTTGTAATTGTAACTCCTAGATATTTGGTAGAATTTACGACCTTAAGGTTTGACTGATTTATCGCGTAATTGATGCTGACTGGAGGAGTGGCAAATGTACAGGTAGGACACAAAGTACACTGCTGACTGAGCCAATGGAGAGCAGCAAGTACTGTAAGTGGTATGGGCTCACAGGACAGAGGAGGGGAAGTTACTGCAGTGTATGGGCACAGAAGGTTACTGGAGACTGACGCCACATTGTTGTCTGGAACAGCGGATAAGTTACCCGAAAAATGTAGTATTCACATACAAATATAAAGAAAGCCTTCCATATTGTATATTATGTTGTTTTACTTCACATCTTTCTCAAGAAACGTAATAAATTTTAACTGAGGGAAAAAGATACCACTAGCCGAAAATCATACGATTTAAGTCGTCGACAGGCGTACACAGAAAAGTGAGATAACTTGCCAGTTTTCGGATTATTCCTTTTTCAAGTTACTTTGCAATATACGCGCACACACACAAGCGCGCGCGCGCACTCTTGTGATCCTACTTGGTACCAGATGGACATACAGGGCGACACTTCATGTCGCAAGTGGACTTTGTTACAGTGGAAGCTTGTGGGATAGGCTGAAATTGTCGAAGTTAAAGAGAGCTGGTGGCAGAGAGAGAAGTTGAGAGTGGGTGACTAATAGCTTGGTAGGATGCGATAGGAAACCATTTTGTTGTCTAGGCATGTGGGAGAGAGGGGTGACGGATGTACAGGCCGGGAACACAATGCACATGTGAATGAGCCAATAGAAAGCATCAGATAATGGTTGCTTTGTTGGTTGAGAGTTAAGAGAGAGAGCAACATAATATGAAAGTGGCTTGGAGACATTAATTGGGACTTGGCGATTGAACAGAGGAAGATGAAAGAGTTGGGTGAAGTGTGTGGAAACAGAAGGTTGTTGGAAACAGAGGCCACAGTGCTGTAAAAAGTGATCCCTACCCGTCTGCCACTACTGCCCAATCCATTCCATACGGATTTTATCTCTGTGGATGACCTAGGTGCAAGACTTGACCAATCCACCAACTGAGCACTTCCTACTGAAGCCGCGTCACAGGAGAATCCTATCAGATCATATTCTGAAGTCACTTTTGAAAGTAGGCACGTTATTTACCAAAATACTTCAATCAACAAACAACTTTTTATGTTGGTATGGCAACCACCCACTTGTCCACCAGGTGGGCACCACCAAATTATGTCTACAATTATGTGTACAACAGCTTAGAACATCATTATCGATTCAATGGCCGCTTCTTCATCTAGGCCTTCTAGATAGAACCCTTCGCTGAACCACACTATATATGCTATAATTACAACAAACTCCGCTTCCGAATTCACCATGGTCTTAAACCCAGGAAACGTTCCGTCCCCATACACTCCTCCCACTTCCTGATCCTCTGTCCTATCATACTTTCGCCCCATGTCCCCAGATAATTTTTATTAACTGATGCTCTCCATAAGATCCGTCACCACGTGCCCAGCATTCCTAATCAATCAACTGTCTGCCTTCCCCATCCTTCGGAGCCATTAGTCTCCCAAACCCAACTCCTCTCCAGGCCTCCTGTTTCTTTGTCCATCTTACCAACAGAACTGCCACCCCAACGTTGACAATTTGCTAAATGTAGAGCTGGCCTCTGCAATCAGCTGTTACCGTGTAAGGATACATGACACGTGTGTGTGTGTGTGTGTACCGTATCTTGCAATTGCTAGCACGTCTTCTCTAATTTATGTGTACACGTCTTTCATCACTTCTGCTTTTCACTGAGAGGTCTCTTATCCTAAGTATAATTTTAGTTTATTTCGATTCTGGATCAACAAGTCGTGGAAAACAATGGAATGTACAATATAAAGAATTTTTGTGTCTACATATAGTGGTAAATCTTTGAAATAACTATTTTCCTCTCATTATTACTTTTGCTTAGTTTTTCGTATATTTTATTTACAATAACAAAAGGAGGTTATATCCCCATATTTCTTCACCCAAACTCTATCTTACTATTCTTTGTAGCAAAAGACATTTAACTGTAAAATACAACATATACATTGAGCAAAGTTATAACTCTTTTCAGTTCTCACCTTCTTATACACCTGAGTTGCATACCATCTGAATATATCTCAGCAAAAAATTCTCTAGGAGTAACTGTGATTTTTAATTACCAATTCCCTGTAGTGTACTTGGTGTGAGTAAACGGAATTTTCATTTCATTCTTTGCCACTGAATACAGTGATTTGGGATAGTCCTCTCTGCAAGTAAGATTGACACTCCGTATGTAAATATTTCAGCAAAAATTGACAATCAGCTGTCTACGTACCCTGCCCGTACGTTACTGTTTTAAAAATTTTAATTTTTTTCGTTTGAATCCTCTTTAAGTGATTGTAAGAACTATTAATTGCAATGTGTGATACTTTTGTATTTATTTACACTTAATGATGGGTGTAAGGAATTACAGGACACAAACATATGTCAATAGAGATCATCTACAGGGTTAGTCACGACGTTTTTCCTCGCTTTCTGGACGGTCTTCCTTAGGTTAGTTCGAACAAAAAATGTAAATAAAGTAATGGGATCAGGTCCATAATTAAGTAGTTACAATGATTGAAAAACTCTGGAAAGTGACAGAAAAACTTTTATTGTAGGATTACACTTTCAAAAATGCAAATAATAACTAATTTAAACAATTTTGTAGCAGTCTCTTGCATTCAGAGTGGATTTAAAGCAATAGTTCAAAATTTTCTCCCTGGAAAATGTTCAAATGTTTGTAGAGTTTTATGGGACTTAACTACGGGATCATCAGTTCCTAAACTTACAAACTACTTATGAACTAGCTGCAACTAAGGACGGCACAAATATCCATGACCGAGGGGGGATTAGAACCCCCGACCGTAGTGGCCGTGCAGACCGTGACTGAAGCGCCTCGGTCCCCTCGGTTCTCCCTGGATTTGAAGACAAAGATTCCGTCGGGAGTGAACCGCGCTAGTATCATTTCGTAATTTCCATGCTCGTACCTTATTGACGCTGTGGAATTAAAAATGCGTTGGGTCAATTCTTTTCGTGTTTCTACTTTAACTTTGTTCTCGATGTACTCGTATTTCGCCAACCCCCAGATGCAGTAATCTAGGGGTTTTAAATCTGGGGATCTAGCAGGCCAGTTGATACGGCCCCCGCAATCTAGCCCCCGATGTGGGAAAGCTGTTTAAGATAAGCTGGTGGAAGGGTGCAGGTGGCCCGTCATATTGGACGTATATTTGGCATTTTGTCTCCAGAGGAACATCTTCCAAAAGCTGCAGTAAGTCTTCTCATAAAAAGTTACTGTACATCTGAGCATTTAAATATCCAGGGAGAATAAACGGCCCGAGTAACTGGCCATACACAACACCACACATGACATTGACACTGAATCTCCGTTGACATGAAGATACTACTGAGGCGTGGGGATTTTCGTCTGCCCAGACATGCATGTTATGCATGTTGTTGATGTCATCTCCTGTAAACGTTGCCTCATCACTGAACATTATGAAGCGATAGAGTTACCCATTTCCATTTAACCAGCTACAAAAGTGGAAACGGTTGAAAAAATAATGTGGTTCTAAATGGTGAACTTTCTGCACATGAAAAGGATACTGTCCATTCTCATGAAGAATCCTACATACCTTAGATTGTGATTTTTCAGTCGGGTAGCTAGGCGTATTGTACTTGAACGAGAACTGCGCTCTACTGAATTAAGAATGTTTTCCTCTTATTGAACGCCACAATCTCTTTTCGAGTGAATACGAATAATGGGAGGAGTACAAGATTCTAGCAATGTTCGATTTGTTCTACTAAATGTTTTGCCACTCGGAATCCTATGATTAGGTTACCGACGGTGGCCGAGATGATTCAGATGCTAATTAATCATTTGGGACCTGCAGCAGATCAGTTTAAACGAAGATGTGGAAGCAGTTCTGAGGCGAGCAGCTAGGTTCGTTGCTAGTAGGTTCGACAAATGCGAAGTGTCACAGAAATGCTCCGGGAACTCAAATGGAAATCGCTGGAGGAAAGACGACGTTCTTTTCGAGAACTTCTGGTGAGGAAATTTAGAGGATCGGAATTTGAAGCTGACTGTAGAACGATCTTGCTGCCGCCTACTTAGATTTCGCGTAAAGGTCACCGAAACAAGAGAAATTAGGGTTCGTACAGCGGCATATAGTCATTCTTATTTTCCTCGTTCTATTTGAGAGTGGGATAGGAAGGGAAATGCCTAGTAGTGGTACAGTTTACCCTCCGCCACGCGCATTACGGTGAATTTCGGAGTATATGTGTAGATGTGGAACATACTTGCGTTCATGTCCTGTGAATATGAATTTCCTCTCTCTAGTCTTTCAAGGTGATCTGTTTCATCTGAACATGAGTCTAATAATAATAAGAACAATACACATAGTTGTGACATAAAGTCACGGAGGAGGCAGGCGACCATGTTTAATAGTAAATAAAGTCTGCAATAGGCTGCATAGGTCGCTGTATTGATTAAAGTCATGAAGTGGTTAAAATATGACTTCATCAGAATCCTGCTTACATAGATTTCAAGTACGTCAGTACAAATGGTTACATGTTCTTGTCGTAACATTAAGGAGCAGACTGACGTACTTGAAATCTATGTATGCAAGATTCTGATGATGGCCCAGGTCGAAATGCGCCAAATAAAGTCATATTTTAACAACTTCATGACTTTAATCAATACAGCGACCTATGCAACCTATTGCAGACTTTATTTACTAATAAGAACTAATTATATCTGAACATCGAAAAGTATGACAACTTTTGGCCTGTGTACAAGTGTCGCAACATTGTAGAAATGACACATGAAATAACAACGTTTAGTGACATCGCATTCTATGTATGCTCGTGGGTAATACGTTCATTTGCGGTAACGCACACATACAAATGTTACTAACGAAGTCTGTAAAAACGGCTGTCCATCGGTGACGTTATTTCGCTTATATTTCTACAAGAGTAATTTTCTGGACATTTGTCATCGTTACCACAAAATCTGACCTAAGTTCTTAATTTTTAGTTTCTACAGCGAGATGAAGAGCAAATTGACAGAGAAAGGAATGAATTGGATATGAAGAGATAGAAGATATGCTTCAGAGTGGGAATGCTTTCAGATCTTTATACAGGAAAAGGACAAAAAATGTTCAAATGTTTGTATAGTCTATGGGACTTAACTACGGGGTCATCAGTCCCTAAACTTACAAACTACTTATGAACTACTTACGAACTAGGACGGCACAAATATCCATGCCCGAGGGGGGATTCGAACCCCCGACCGTAGTGGCCGTGCAGACCGTGACTGGAAGCGCCTTAGTCCCCTCGGCCACCGCGGCCGGCAGGAAAAAGGACAGTCAGAAAATTTAGTCCATCCGTTGTCTTTACAATAACTAATGATTTTATGAGAACACGACTATTTCTAACCTTCTCTTTATTCCACACATTATTAGCAACGAAGATCTCGGTGGATTTGATAGAATCACTTTCTCGGTGGGTCTATGTTCGTAACAATAAGTGTACTTACGTTCGTATTCATATCGTACCAGAGTGAGCCACAGCAAAACGTGGCCGGGTTTGGCTAGTAATTACAAATGAGTATCTTCAGCTGGATATGTATTACATGACGAAACATGTGTACTGTGCTCCTTGGCTAACTGCATTGTTTACGATGGATGCGGTTTCGCACGGCGTCTGTGCGATGTCTCCTGGGGTAGATAAGTGTTTGTTTGGTGTATTTAGTTATTTGAGTAGGAGGGCAATACACGTTAAAATGATTTAAGAATTAAATAAGTCATTATGGCACAAAAAAGATACAGGAAGTGGCATCTACACAGCATTGAAATGCCGCATTAACCCATACCTCAAACGTAAGAGGTGTGGAAAATTCACTTTTAACTTTTATGTTCCACGCAGTTAGCAGTTTCAAAATCGTCACCGTGCAGTGGAAGTGCCAGATGTAGTCCAGAATTAAGTCGTAATAAAAACTGCGGTGTCTATTTCCATTCCGTTACGCGGTTGTTACAGGTCAAATTATAATGTTTTCGCTCTTGGCCTCAGTAGAAGTGTTACCACGTTTATTGAGCGACGGAGGCTTTTAAGCAAATGGGCGTCTCGGCCACCTTGGCGTCGGTCAGCCGCTTCGAGTGTCCTCTGAGGAAAATTACGGAGCTTATTGGTGCCCGCCAGCGCATCATTTATGTACACGGCGTCCATTAACCCCTCTTTGTACGAGATTGCAGGCGGAGCCACTAAACACTCGTATGAAATACTAACAACGGAGGCTGCCACTTCCTACTGCTTTGCCCAAGAAGACATTCAAGCACGCCACCGACACAGGTGCACCACAAATATTCTACTCTCCGGACGATATTCATCTGAGAATCGTATAAATGAACTTACTGTAGTAGTTATTGTACATGTTCCTATGAATTTCCTCACAAAATTAAGACTGAAATATTTCATAAAGACAGCGAAGTTCAATATAAGAACATCCACCAGAATATATATATATATAATATTATAACTCAGATGGGAAACCAGTTCTCAGCAAAGAAGGGAAAGCTGAAAGGTGGAAAGGGTACATAGAGCAGCTCTACAAAGGAAATGAACTTAGAGACGATGTTGTAGAAAGGGAAGAGGAAGTAGATCAAGATGAAATAGGAGGAACTATACTGAGAGATAAATTTGACAGAGTCCTGAAAGACCTAGGTCAGAACAAGGCCCCAGGAGTAGATGACATACCCTCAGAGCTACTAAAGTCTCTGGGAGAGCCAGCCATGACAAAACTATTTGAACTGGTGTGTAGGATGTATGAGACAGGCGAAATACCCTCAGACTTTAAGAAAAATGTAATAATCCCATTCCAAAGAAATCAGGTGCAGACAGGTGTGAAAATTATAGAACCATCACTTTGATAAGTCATGGTTGCAAAATTTTAACACGAATTATCTACAGGAGAATGGAAAAACTGGTAGAAGCTGACCTCGGGGAAGATCAGTTTGCGTTCAGGAGGAACATAGGAACCCGGGAGGCAATACTCACTTTACGTCTTATCTTAGAAGATAGATTAAGGAAAGGCAAACCTACATTTTTAGCTTTTGTAGATTTGGAAAAAGCGTTTGACAATGTTGACTGGAATACACTCTTTCAAATTCTGAAGTCAACAGGGGTAAAATACAGGGAAAGGAGAGTTATTTACAACTTGTACAAAAGCCAGACCGCAGTTATTAGACTCGAAGGGCATGAAAGAGAAGCATCAGTTAGGAAGGGAGTAAGACAGGGTTGTAGCCTTTCTCCGATGTTATTCAATTTGTACATCGAGCAGGCGGTGAAGGAAAGCAAGGAAAAATTTGGAATAGGGATTAAAGTTCAGGGGGAAGAAATAAAAACATTGCGTTTTGCTGATGACATTGTAATTCTGTCAGAGACAGCAAAGGAACTGGAAGAGCAGTTGAATGAAATGGACAGTGTGTTGAAGAGAACGTATAAAATGAACATTAACAAGAGCAAAACAAAAATAATGGAATGCGGTCTTAGAAAATCAGGCGATGCTGAAGGAATAAGGTTAGGTAACGAAACAATGAAGGTGGTAGATGAGTTTTGTTACTTGGGTAGTAAAATATCATGCGATGGTCGCAGTACAGAGGATATAAAATGCAGAATGGCAATGGGAAGAAAAGCATTTTTGAAAAAGAGAAATTTGCTAACATCAAATATTAATTTAAGTGTAAGGAAGTCTTTTCTGAAGGCATTTGTGTGGAGTGTTGCCTTGTACGGGAGTGAAACATGGACGATAAGCAGTGCGGACAGGAAGAGAATAGAGGCTTTTGAAATGTGGTGCTACAGAAGAATGCTGAAGATTAGATGGGTAGATCGCATAACTAATGAAGAGGTACTGAACAGAATTGCTGAGAAAAGGAATTTTTGGCATACCCTGACCAAAAGAAGAGATCACTTGGTAGCACACATTCTTAGACATCGAGGAATCGTAAATTTAGCATTGGAGGGAAGTGTGTGGGGTAAAAATCGCAGAGGGAGACCAAGAGATGCATATAGTAAGCAGATTCAAGTGGATGTGGGTTGCCGTTCTTATGAGGAGATGAAAAGGCTTGCTCAGGATAGAGTAGGGTGGAGAGCTGCATCAAACCAGTCTCCGGACTGAAGACCAAAACAACAACAACATTATAATTAGAAAAAAGTGTATTCTGTCCAGCGTAACATCTTGAAGAAAATAAATATTTATATAAAAGAGAAGCATAAATATAAACTCGACGTTTAGAGCCTATTCACATGCATGCATGCCAGAGTTGGAAGAGGAGGAAAGGAAACGGAATGATAATAACATTTAAAAACAGGAGCACTGCAACAATTGTTTTCAGTAGTATAGGTCCCTGAAATTAGATGATGAAGAAGTCGAAAATTATAGCAGTAGATGACCTATCTAAAGCACTTGACAGTGTAGTAAAGATTAAAGACAAAAGCTATTACGTTTATGTCGTGTAACGAGATCACAAGTAGATAGATTCGTTAAGATTATATTAAAATATTCGACAGGACAGCAAAAATGTGAGTTTCAGATCACCTACAATAAGAACCAAATTTCTGAAAGTTTACAATTAGCGACCAAATCGAAATAAAAACAGGAAATTTAAAAGTTATTGTTAAACTAGCAAATAGCTGAGATATTTTTAAATTTATTTTTAGCAATAATAGTACACATACGGAATAATTCGTTTAAAACAAATCAGCTTCTTCATTAACTATTGTGAAACCAGTAATTATTAACTTATTTTCCTGCATTTTAAGATGCAGTTCAAGTATCTACCTCAAAAATGGCGTTACTGAAAAAATCTGAAAAATTCTAGTAAAGATAATCGTATATTAAAAACAAGATATCTCTAAAATGTCTTCGAGCCAGGGTAATAAATTTTAGAATATTCTATACAATGGGAGATCAATCCAGAATCTTTTGCCAATCTATAGATCATCGTGAAACCTTTCGATTACACGTCACAAGTCATGTGGATACACTAATCTGTCTTTACTTTGAAGGTTTCCATTATCTTCGGCATCGTCATGCTGTAGATCATTGCACTTTTTTCGTCATCAAGTCGGTCAGAAGACTAATAACTCAAATAACAATAAAATAAAAATTCCATGATTATGGGTATGAGTTAGCGGTCGTTATATTCAATCCAAACGCTTTAGTAACGTCCACTTCATTAAAAAAAAAAATCGTCACTACATAACATTACGTTCAAAGAGATCTCAATCCACAAGCCATTGCATAAAACCCATTAAAACAAGTTTATCATTTGTCATAAGTGAAATCAGTCTGTCTGTGTCTTACTTCACAGTCATTATGTTCGATAACAGTTCTGTCATACGTGTATCTACAGTTATACTATTCAAATCATCTTTTGGTATGTGTCGAGAGTGTCTTCTGTACAATTGTAAACAGTAGCGCCGAACAGTGCTTTGTGGATGGACTAATCGTCCTGAAAATCCTCTCATTGGGTCTCAGAGTAGCATCTGAATTTCATACTACTATTAGTTTTATGTGGTCGTTTCACTTCAAATAGCGCCATAATCTTACTCCCATGAATTATTTGTATGTGACTGTTCCAATGCTTGTTCGGTAATCATTTCATCGTTCAGCAATAGGATTTCCGGCTTCTTTATATGCTAAACTTGACATATCTTTACGTGCAAAATGCCGTCCATATCAGATAAAGACAAGATGGTTTGCTCAGGCATAGTCACTGCTCTAATTATAAATACTGGTGACTTTTTTTTTCAAAAAATTGTGCAAGTGGAATTAAAAATTCAACACCATAATACTGTTCTCTCATGACCAATATGACGGTTATGTCACCTAATCACTTTATTATTTTTTCCATTTATCACTCATTAGAAGCAATAAATCTAATTTACATTATGTTAGGTGTAAATGACTGGTTTACCTAAATCCATTATAACAGTATTTTAGTATCAAATAGAAGATCCCACAGTCTGATGAAATTTGTTAGGAGTAATCAATTGTAGCTCATACCATATGCATATCACTGCTGATAATTAAAATCTAGACGCCGAATATCTTTAACAGTTATGTGATTAACTTAAGCGTAGGAACGGATGCACAATTTTGCTAATATTAGTAAATGATGAGAAATTCGGCGTTGAAATTCTTATTGTGAATTTAAACAGAAATGGTTTCTTTTGAAGAGCTGTATGTATTTAGGGAACAATATAGATTTTGAAGCTTGCAGATTTTGTACCACAAACCACAACAATTTCACACTTAATTTGGAATAAAATATATATTATCGCTACTTTTTCATAAATCTACCATGACATGCTCACACAGAAATTATGTTAAATAGAACAAATAACGCAAAACCAAACTAAACTTTTCATAATGGGCAAAGATTGAAGCTAAAGCAAATATATTGTTGTGTTTTAATAATGAACAACAATGTAGCATTTCCGTGTTTTATTCATAAGGTACTCTGTCTGACTAACGTTTGAGTTTCGCTAGAAAGACTTACTTTAACAATTAACTCTCTACCAGTGTATGTTTATAAACTTTTCAATTATGTATAAAACGAAGTTAGAGACTAATTTTAAAACAAACATGGAATCAGCAACAAAAAATATAGAATTAATCAGTTATTTAACTAACGTTGGAGACATCAACGTACAGAGAGGAAGTTTAATTTTTAAACTGATACAGTATAAAATGATACTATATCAGTTTTCTAGAAATTTATATGTAATATATCTTAAATCTGTAATCAATTATATCTGTGACAAAAAGAAAGAAAAAAAAAAACAGTGTATTAATTTACACAAAATCAATTTTTTTATTTAATTCCAAAATTATCACATTCTGATACAGCTGATTAAAAAGAACAGTTGTATAAGGATCTAAGTAACGTTCACCAGTGTATTTTCTATGTCCGTGTTAGAATACATTGGAAGAGTAAGTGAACGATTGTGTTTAGCACAGAGCGTATAGTTGGCTGGAGTGGTCGTTTGAGATTAATATGCACCAGGGAGATCCCAGATGTAGCACTGAAGTGATATGCACTACAGTGACAAACACATCAACATAAGACTAGCAGAAAAACAAAACATAATAGTTCCTCTTTAGATACAAGAACGAAAGTTAGTTATACGTTACCACTTCTGTTAATTCCGTTCCACATCGAGAACAACATCCATGGTTAGCTTACACGTCACTCCGACCCATACGTTTTATTGTCAGAGTATACTTTTTACAAAGTTTATATTTCCTCAGTTCATATATTTAACATTAAAAGAATTATTATTATTAGCACTATCATTCCTATATTTTTATTATTATTATATATAAGGTAATTAAATTCATTTATATTTCACTTTTGCATCCGTTAGACATGCAATTTAAGAATATCATTGCCAGAAGTCATTTAGGATGAACACAGTAAATCTAAATCCAGATGATCGGATGAAGATGTGAATCCCCATCATTGCCAATAAAAGGTCAGCGACCTAAAAGAGTATAAAAAGTTCAGTTTATTCCTAGAATACATTACTGTTTTACACAGAAATTACTTAATAATGTAATGACCTACTGCTACATTTTTGTTTCTTTATCAATCCCACTCATTGTGCACATTAAACACACTATAAACGCATTATTCCGTCATGTAACACCACACACAGTAGCAGCTGACATCACGACCAAGATGATGGTGTCTCAAATGTTCAAATGTTTGTAACGTTTATGGGACTTAACTACGGGGTCATCAGTCCCTAAACTTACAAACTACTTATCTACTACCTTATACTAAGGACAGCACAAATATCCATGCCCGAGGGGGGATTCGAACCCCCGACCGTAGTGGCCGTGCAGACCGTGACTGGAGCGCCTACGCTTTTATGATATTTATCTACAGTTACATTCTCTCACAGTGCGAGGGAAAACATTTAACTCTTTCCCTTTTCGATTTGACTCCTTTTATTTTTTTAAGATGATCATCTCTTCCCTAACTCGTGCATCGTTTCCGTGACACTCTCTCCCCTATATCGCGATAATGCTAAACGAGCTGCCCTTCTCTAAACTTTCTCTATATCATCCATCAGTCCCACTTGTGGGAATCCAATAATGGGAAGCAGTAGTCCAAAATACGACGCAGAAGTGTGGTGTCGGCAGTTTCTCTAGTATAACTGTCGCCTCTTCCGAAGTATTCTGCCAATGAAACGTAGCCTTGGTTCGCCTTCCCTATGATATTTTTTTGGGTTCATTTCATAAAGATCTTCTTTCGACTTAAGGTTGTTCGTAATTGTAATTCCTGAGTATTTAGTTCAATTTATGGCCTTTAGATTTGACTGATTTATCGTGTAAGTTAACTTTAACGGATTTCTCATATGCATGACTTACACATTTCATTATTTAGGGTCAATTGCCAAGTTTTGAACCATGCGGAAATCTTATCTAAATCATTTTGCATTTGATTTTGATCTTCTGGTTAATTTACTAACCGACAAACGACAGTTGCATCCGCCGAGAGATCTGCTCATATTGTCTCTTATATAGTTAATAAAGATAAGGAACAGTAGAGGCACTGTAACAATTCCCTTGGGAACGCCAGATATCACTTCTGTTCTGCTCGATGACGTACCGTCAATTACAACGTACTGTGCCCTTTCTGACAGGAAATCTCGAATCGAATCGTACAACTGCTGCGATATTCCATTAGTACGCAATTTGATTAGAAGACGCTTGTGAGGTACAGTGTCAAAAACCTTTCCGGAAATCTAGAAACATGTAATCAATTTGAGATCACTTGTCGATAGCACTCATCACTTCGAGCGAGTAAAGAGCTAGCTGTGTTTCACTAGAACGATACGGTTTGAATCAGTGTTGACAATGTTTCAATAGGTCGTTCCATTCGATGTAGTTTATAACGTTTGACGAAAGTATATGTTCTAAAACCATGTTGCAAACTGACGTCAATGATAAAATGTTTACAGAGCTTATGGGACTTTACTACGGGGTCATCAGTCCCTAAACCTACAAACTACTTATGAACTAGCTTATACTAAAGACGGCACAAACATCCATGCCCGAGGGGGAATTTGAACCCCCGACGGGGAACGGCCTCGCGCTTCGTGGCATAGCGCCTCAATGCGCTCGCCCGCTCCGCCGCGGCAACGTCAATGATACAGGCCTGTAATTTTGTGGATCACTCCTATTGCCTTTATTGAATACTGGAGTGACCTGTGCAACTTTCCAGTCTTTTGGGCAGGGATCATTCATTTAGCGAGCGGTTGTATATGATAGCTATGTGTTGTTATTGCATCAGCATACTCAGAAAAGAAGCCAACTGGTATATAATCTAGACCGGGAGACTTGCGTTTGTTAACTTATTTAAATTCTTTTAATATTCCAAGGATATCTACTTCTAAATTATGCATGCTGGCGGTTGTTCTTGATTATAGTTTTGGAGTATTTTCTTCGTGTTCTTTGGTGAAGGAATTTTGGAAAGCTGTCTTTAGCAATTCTGCATTAACAGAACTGACATCACTGGTATCACAATTGCTATCGCCGGCCGCGGTGGCCGAGGAGACGGAGGCGCTCCAGTCACGGTCTGCACGGCCACTACGGTCGGGGGTTCATCTACATCTACATCTACATGGGATACTCTGCAAATCACATTTAAGTGTCTGGCAGGGGGTTCTTCGAACCACAATTATACTATTTATCTCCCATTCCATTCTCGAATACCGCGCGAGAAGAAAGAACACCTGAATCTCTCTGTTCGAGCTCTGATTTCTCGTATTTTATTCTGATGATCATTTCTACCTATGTAAGTGGGAGTCAACAATATATTTTCGCATTCGGAGGAGAATGTTGGCGATTGGAGTTTCGCAAGTAGCCCACGCCGCAGCGATAAGCGCCGTTGTTCTAGTGATTCCCATCCCAGATCCTGTATCATTTCCGTAATGCTGTCTCCCCTGTATCGTGACAATACGAAACGAGCTGCCATTCTTTGGACTCTTTCGATGTCCTCCGTCAAACCCACCTGATAAGGATCCCACACTGGGCTGCAATACTCCAAAAATGGACGGACAAGCGCAGTGTATGCAGTTTCTTTAGTAGTTCTGTTGCATCTTTTAAGGATTCTGCCAATAAAACGTAGTCTCTGGTTCGCCTTTCCCACGATATTATCTACGTGTTCTTTCCAGTTTAGGTCTGAAGTAATAGTAATTCCTAGGTATTTTGTGGAGTTTACGGCCTTCACATTTGCTTGGTTTATGTTGTAAACAAAGTTTAACGGATTTCTTTTCGTACTCATGTGGACGACTTCACACTTCTCCTTATTTAGAGCCAATTGCCAATTTTTACACCATACTGATATCTTATTCAGATCGTTCTGCAGTTGGTTTTGATCTTCAGATGATTTTACTAGACGGTAAATGACGGCGTCATCTGCAAACAACCTAAGAGAGCTACTTAGATTTTCCCCTAAATCGTTTATGTAAATAAGGAATATCAGAGGACCAATAACACTACCCTGTGGAACGCCCGATATCACCTCTGTTTTAGTCGATGCCTTACCATCGATTACTACTTCGAATCCCCCCTCGGGCATGGATATTTGTGCCGTCCTTAGTGTTAGCTAGTTCATAAGTAGTTTGTAAGTTTAGGGACTGATGACCCCGTAGTTAAGTCCCATAGACTATACAAACATTTGAACATTTTTGAACAACTGCTATCGTGTAGTGAAGGTATTGATTGTGTTTTGCCGCTAGTATACTTTTCATATGACCAGAATTTCTTAGGATTCTCTCGGAAATTACGTAACAGGGGTTAAATGAGGAAGCTTCTCGCATTGACGTTCGAGCTAAATTTCGAGTTTCTGTAAAAAATTGACAATCATGGGGAATTCGTGTCTGTTTAAATTTGCCATGCTTTTTCTCTGCCTTTGTATGAGCGATTTAACCTGTTTTGTATACTACGGAGGGTGATCACCCTCTGTTGTTAATTTGTTTGGCATAAATCTTTCATTGCTGTCTATATTATTTCTATGAATGTAAGCCACGCCTGATCTGCTTATCAGTCTTTCGAAACTAATACTGTGAGATTCTCACTCAGGAAAGCGATAAACAAATTTTTATCTCATTTTTTGAATAAATGTATTTTCGTTTAATTTGCTGGATTTGGGAATTTCGATATTCAGTTTCGCTATGACAACTCAGTGTTCACTAATCCCTGTGTCTGGTTTGATGGTATTTATTAGCTCCCGATTATTTGTTGCTGGAAAGTCAAGTATGTTTTCGCAACCATGTGCTATTCAAATAGGTTCATGAACTAATTGCTCGAGATAATTGTCGGAGAATGCATTTAGTACAATTTCGGACGATGTTTTACGCTTGCCTCCGTTTTTGAACGTGTATTTTTGCCAACATATGTAGGGTAAGTTAAAGTCGCCATCAATTACAATTACACGCTTTGGATACGTTTCTGAAATTTGATGTAAGCTTTCTTTGAATATTTCTACAACAGAATCTTATGAGTCAGGTTTAATCCCTCCTCACAGGAGCCACAGTAGAATGGTCGAACACTGTAAGGTGCCTTGATGCGGAACGCGTGGTTGCTCCCCGTTGGCGGTTCGAGTCCTTCTTCAGGCATGCGTGTGTGTGTTGTCCATAGATTAGTTTAAGTAGTTTGTAAGTCTTGGGACATAACCAGAGTAGTTAAGTCCCATACATTTACAAATATTTGAACATTTAAAACTCACAGGAACAATCAACTTCAATTTCGCTACAGGATAAACCGCTTGTGACAGCAATAAACAAGCCACCTCCTAATTTATTCAATCTATCCTTTATGAACACCATTGTACATTTGTAAAAATTTCAGCTCAACGTATCACCGGTTTTAGCCAGCTTTCGCTACATATAATGATTTGAGCTTCAGTACTTTCTTTTAGTCCTTGGAGCTCTGGTACTTTCCACACACAGGCACGACCGTTATATCAATTGATTTTAGATCTGTGTTCGTCCTATCTGTGACCTGTGCCTTTTGTGACTGAATCCCTTTTTGTGGGTTCCCGAGGCCATCTAACCTAAAAAGACGCCCAGTTCATGTCAAATAACCCCGTTACCCGTGCAACCGCTTCCTGCGTGCTGGGGATACCTGGACCATTCAGCGGAACCCGAAATCCCACTAGCCGATGGTGCAAGTCAATAAATCTCCAGCCTACACGGTCGCAGAACAGTTTGAGCCTTTGATTCAGATCCTCCAGTCGGCTCTGTATCACAGGTCTGCAGTCGGTCGTGTCATCTATGTTGCAAATCTCTCCATATATTTAGCTCTGGAAGGAAGAGTAATGTAAGGATGGCGAAAGAAATCGTCTGTGTCCTTTGACAGGAACCATTCAGGCATTTGCCAGGAGTGATTTTGGGAAATCACGGAAAACCTAAATCAGGAAAGCGAGAGGCGAGGTTTCCAAAAAAGAAATACATGTACGTGAAATATAGAAGAAAAAACATAGCATATCAGTGTTATCTGAAAAGGTGTTTACCGTCGTCAGTGACTTGTTTCCTTTTATTCCAAAATCCCCGGTCTGTTTAATCAAAAATGTTCAAATGTCTGTAAATATATCCGGCTCAAACTGCGTGATCATCAGTCCGTAGCTTACAAACTACTTAAACCTAGGAAAACTAACCTAAGGACAAACACTCACACCCATGCCCCAGGGAGGATTCGAACCTTTACGGCGAGCAACCGCGCGCTCCGCAGCGAGGTGCTTTAGACCGCTCGGCTACTCCACCGCGGCTCTGTTTAATGCAAGTCATTTTTCTTTGCGCATAATTTATTGCTGAAAATGTATTTTAATTGCCTTTATAAATAAATTAGTTTTAGTAATGCCTCTAATCATTTTTGGAAATCTATTGTAAAATCTTATACAATGATATAAATCGGTATACTTAATTTTATGTTCATTTTTTCATGGTAAATGTAATTCCAGTATAGATTTGATTCCACAGTTGTAAAGAGAGCTGTTCTTTCAGTAATTATTATTGTTATTTCTGATGTGCACATGTGACTGGTGACTATATGGTATATTTAGCAACCCTAGAGGCTTGAACATATCACGGTGAGTAATTTTTGTACTTATGTTTACCTGATAAAATTTTCGAAGTAAGAAACAATCGTAAATATTAATAATATGTCACTAAAAGAAACAAACTGTTACATTCTTCTGACAGTACAATGCAAAACGGCATTATGTCCATAAGTATCTTTGCGTGTTAACATCACTTCAACAAAGAATCAATACTTATTCCTCCATATTTTATATTTTTGAGCACTCTATAGAGTATCGTTTGCTTTCATTTTATTTCCCCGATTTCAGACTATAATTCATGGCATTTCATTTCTTTGTTTTCAGTGTCGCTTCACGGCACATTAACTGTAAACTTCCGACATATTTCCAAGAAATTATTTGTTGGTATAATTTCGTTAAATTGTCTCTGTAGAAATTACGAGCATATCTCAGAAGATTGTTCGTAGTTTAGTCCATAAAAGAGTTTCGAGGAATTTTATAAACGGATTGCACAACGATCTACAGCGTGTTTGTTGATGGGTTTTCAACATGGGAATTTCTAAGATTTCTACTGCATTCTGCATCCACTGAAGGAAGCAAATGACAATTTTAATGGAATCTGCATAAGCAGAGGAGATCGCTAGTTTCAAATATCTTTATTTAGACCGATTTCGGCAATTCTAAGTTGTCATTTTCAAGTCTCTTAACATTTGAACATTATACGGTAATATTCGACATACCCATATCAAGAACAGAACGTAAACGTTACGAAATATTACCATGTAATATTTCAATGTTAAGAGACTTGAAGATAGCAATTTACATCTACATGGGATACTCTGAAAATCACATTTAAGTGCCTGGCAGAGGATTCATCGAACCACCATTATACTATTTATCTCCCATTCCATTCTCGAATAGCGTGCGGGAAGAAAGAACACCTGGATCTCTCCGTTCGAGCTCTGATTTCTCGTATTTTATTCTGATCGTAATTTCTACCTATATAAGTGGGAGTCAACAATATATACTTTGCATTCGGAGGAGAATGGTGGCGATTGGAGTTTCGTAAGTAGCCCACGCCGCAGCGATAAGCGCCGTTGTTGTAATGATTCCCATCCCAGATCCTGTATCATTTCCGTAACGCTGTCTCCCCTGTATCGTGACAATACGAAACGAGCTGCCCTTCGTTGGACTCTTTCAATGTCTTCCGTCAAACCCACCTGATAAGGATCCCACACTGGAGAGCAATACTCCAAAAATGGACGAACAAGCGTAGTGTATGCAGTTTCTTTTGTAGTTCTGTTGCATGTTTTAAGGGTTCTGCCAATAAAACGCAGTCTCTGATTCGCCTTTCCCAAGACATTATCTACGTGTTCTTTCCAGTTTAGGTCTGAAGTAATAGTAATTCCTAGGTATTTTGTGGAGTTTACGGCCTTCACTTTTGATTGATTTATTTGTAAACAAAGTATAACGGATTTCTTTTCGTACTCATATGGACGACTTCGCACTTCTCATAATTTAGAGTCAATTGCCAATTTTTACACCATCGTGATATCTTATTCAGATCGTTCTGCAGTTGGTTTTGATTTTCAGATGATTTTACTAGACGGTAAATGACTTAGAATTGGCGAAACCGGTCTAAACAAAGCAATTTAAAATTATCTGGGGTCCTGTTCTCATGCAGATTCCATCACAAGATAATAGATCACACCTCTGGCTTGAATGATGTCAAGCATATACTAATGACCATCAGTGAACTTCATTAATGTATGGCGTTTGTCGAACATCCAGCTAAGCAGTCAGATTTAATAGATAGAGCAGCTACACGGACAGAAGTGTCATCAGTGAAAATATGGGAGGTGGACTAAATGACATTTGTCTTCCTGATAGACCTTTTCAATTATATAAACATTTCGCGAAAATGTTGTCTCTCTGTTGCCATTTTCAATTTCTGGTATGTGATTTGTTTTCATCAGAATACTATTTTACTTAAATAATACTCCTTTTGTCTTCAAAATTTTGTACTACTAAATTTTCAGTGAACATCGCGGTGAAATATTCCACATTTTGTTTCGTTTGGCAAATTTTACCATATTCCTGCGAATGTTTGCTTTAATTTTTAACGTATTCCTTAATTAATGACATCATCAGTTTAATTGTTGTTTTCTTCACATGTGCTACGTGTTTCGCTGTTTTCCGGGCAGCTATAATCTTGATATTTCAAAACGAAGTCGTTGATGACTGATTTAATTTTGCATACGCCCGGCTTTGAATAAATTTCTCATATCTAATATCTGAATACCGGGCGATTTTTTGTTAAAACTATTATACTTACATTATATTTACATTTCTTACTAGTGTATGGCTACTTGAAATACTAAAATAGCTTCACATACAATTACTCACTTGGCAATAAAGCATAAACAACTAGTTTTATATTTTAGTTGGCTCATATGAAATGGATTTGCTACTTCTGCAAGAATATTGTTAACTAACGTATATTCCTCGATAATTCTACTAATGTATGACACCTGCCATTCATAGAAGAGTACACAAGTTCTACCATCTAAGAACAGTCTCAGGATTTATCGAAACCTCCCTATTCATGTTATAGTGGGATTCCTGCCATTTGTCAATATTTTACTGTCTGTGGAAGTATCCAATCTCCTCAGTAAAAATTTGGCATTGATACATGCGTGCTGCTGTTCACGTGTCAGAACAGACCATAGGTAAACATCGTCAGGTAGTTTTTGAGTACCAATAAAGCATTTAAAGCTAGAGGGCTGCAGAGATGACTCACCTAGTTGATTGCAGCGTGTGTTAGTGGCAGCAAACCCAAACTTGTTCCTCATATCTCGATCCAGAAAGATGGGTACCTTACAAATATTAGTCACGTAACGGCATGAAAGTGTGGGTTGGACAATGAAACCACCGACTAGAATATAATGGTCTTCAGTACATGCAATTCAAGACTGTCTACACAGTTCTTAGTAATATTATTTTCAGTGTCAGTCCTGATGATATAATGGTTACTAAACATTAGATGTTACTTCATTATCTACAGATCCCGGATAACGTTTAAGGTTATGAGTATCAATATTTATTGCAGTCGAACGGGTTACTAAATTATACAGGATTATTGAACTAAGCTGTGTAATCGCAAATATGTCCAGAGCGTTGCAGTTATCATAACTCTTTTTGCCACGATATAATCCCGTCATCTTGTCACAGCAATATTAATTACAAATACATTTGTATCAAATGCATTTTCCAGGCGGATTTAAAGTAATGTTCACTGCTAGTATCGTAGTTGTCAAAGAGACCAATGCGGCGAATTTTTGCTCTCTGTGATCCAAAAAGTTGTTAAAGAAAAATTCTAATATTTAGGAATTCGAAATTTCAAACGAATTAATATTTATAGTGGGTTGTAGCCTTTCCCCAATGTTGTTTAATCTGTATATTGAGCAGGCAGAAATGGAAGGAGAAATTTGGAGAGAGCATTAAAGTGCAGGGAGAAGAAATAAACACATAGCGGTTTGCCGATGACATAGTAATTCTGTTAGAGACCGCAAAAGATTTGGAAGAGCAATTGAATGGGATGGACAGTGTCTTGAAAGGAAGATATAAGATGAACATTAACAAGAGTAAAACGAAGGTAATGGAATGTAATGTCAGAAAATCAGGCGACGCTGAAAGAATTAGATTAGGTAATGAGATAATAAAAGTAGTAGATGAATTTTGTTATTTGGGTAGCAAGATAACTTCTGATGGCCGAAGCAAAGAAGATATAAAATGCAGAATGGCTATGGGAAGAAAAGCGTTTCTAAAGAAGCGAAACTTGTTAACATCCAATATTAATTTAAATGTTAGGAAGTCCTTTCTGAAAGCATTTGTCTGGAGTGTAGCATTGTATGGGAGTGAAACGTGGACGATAAGGAGTTCAGATAAAAAGATGATAGAAGCTTTTGAAATGTGGTGCTACACACGAATGATGAAAATTAGATGGGTAGATCACGTAACTAATAAGGGGGTGCTTAACCGAATCGGAGAGAAAGGAGTTTCTGGCATATCCTGACTAAGAGAAGGGATAGATTGGTTGGACACATTCTGAGACATCAAGGAATTGTCAACTTAGCATTAGAAGGAAGCGTGTGGGTAAAAATCGTAGACGTAGACCGAGGGACGAATACAGTAAGCAGATTCAAAAGGATGTAGGTTGCCGAACGTATTCTCAGATGAAGAGACTTGCACAGGACAGGGTAGCGTGGAGAGCTGCATCAAACCAGTCTGCGGACTGAAGACCACAACGACAACAACAGTGAAATCTACAGTCGACAGAGAATACTTCGCTATTCTAATAATCATTCATTTTGACTACGTATAATATCTATTTAATCATGAGAAAACCATGTACGATTACAACTTCAGGATAGGAATTTTTTAGACCAAGAAACTACACCGATTAAGTTCTCTAAGATGTAAGCTGGTCATTGTGAGAGTGAAGACATTCAGGAAAAACATCTTGTAGGTGAATTTCTCGGTTATGACTCTGCTCCTAGTAATGAAAATATCGTGATATTTCGATTAAAGCATAGATATCTTTTTATCAAATATAGTGATAGATTAATACACACATCCGACGTGATTACAGAATTATTTTTCCTTTAAGTTGTTGTTGATAACTCTCTGAAT
The DNA here is from genome assembly GCA_026315105.1 of Locusta migratoria. Classification (NCBI taxonomy): domain Eukaryota; kingdom Metazoa; phylum Arthropoda; class Insecta; order Orthoptera; family Acrididae; genus Locusta; species Locusta migratoria. The sequence continues at coordinate 71,485,827 of CM048755.1, read as the reverse complement.
TGAGTACGAAATTACAAAATATTTTTTATTACGTATTACTAATTTCTCTTGTACGTGTATTGCCCGTGTAAGGTTGTAAATAAATACATGAAACGTACACGGTAGAGACAGTGTTTCTTTTTAATTTAATTTTGTATCTTTCTCCAAACACAGCTGCGAAGTCCGAGTTTAGGAGACTGGCGCTACTTAGGTTAAAAATATTAACGCAAAAACAAATTCGGGCAAGGGCTCGATAAAAAATGGCCGCACAAAAAGGTTGCGTCAACAGCGGCAAATTACATAAAACATGAGGGAGTGTATAAGCACAAGATGTGCATATTCATGGCAGGCTCCGCTAAAGTGATTACCACGGCGCGGACCTCCGCTCGGCCACGAGGCTGCAAATTGCAGCTCTTGCTGCCACTACTTATTGCTACAACTGTACTTCCATCTTAAACTTCTTTGCTTGCATCGATTAACCGCATCTGGCAGAATAACTAAAGGAAAACATTTTTATTAAACATCTGACATTGAGACCCATACATTTCTTCCACTTCTTCCTGTCCGTCTCTCTCTCTCTCTCTTTCTCTTTCCCTCCCGCTCTCTTTTTCACCCTTCCCCTTTCCGTCTCTCTCCATGTCTTCATTGTAAGGTCCCTCATTCATTCATGGTGATTCAAATATTATTTTTATCCCACACGCCATTCCTGTCGCAACATCAATGGATCAATGAGGTGAGCGGAATCTGTGTATATAATAATACTAGCTGAAAACCCGGCGTTGCCCGGGTATTTATTTATTTATTCGAGCCTTGTTCAAAATGTTTGTATACTCTATGGGACTTCACTACGGGGTCATCAGTCTCTAAACTTACAAACTACCTTTGAACTACCTTATACTAAAGACGGCACAAATATCCATGCCCGAGGGGGGATTCGAACCCCCGACCGTAATGACCTTGCAGACCGTGACTGAAGCGCCTCAGTCTCCTTGGCCACCGCGGCCGGCGGGACTCGAACCCCCGATTGTAGTGGCCGTGCAGACCGTGACTGCAGCGCCTCAGTCCCCTCGGCCACCGCGGCCGGCTTCGAGCCTTGAGTTAGTACTTTTCCTATCCACTCTTTCTCTCTCTCTCTGTCCATCTCCTTTTTTCTAAAAACATGTTACATTTATCAGAGAATATATAAGAAATAAGAAATCACACGTAAAAATGCACTCGTTTCGAAGAATCAAATCACGAAATTCAACAATAATGATTGTAATAATATCACAGATCGATCACTTGATGTAATGCGCGAAACGTCAAATCGATTTTTTAAAGAGGTGTATTAAAAGAAATTTCTTATTTACTGCTTTATTTATTCTTATATTTCCTTATTCGTAAGCTTATGCTTACAGAGAAAGAGCTGAAGACATTGTAGCACGCATAGACCAAAGATATGGTCTGTGGCAACACGTTTCGCTGTACGTAACCTCCTTGCTATAGAGTCGGAAACGTCATCGCTGGCCTTCAGTCCGAATTTTTTAATAATTTGACGACTTTCAACCACCATGTCTTCCACCCCCTTATAGCTATCGGCATGGAAGTGCTATGGTGTACAATGGGAGACTTCGGACAACAATTACACACAGACCATTTGTTTGCGTTCTGTAGTTTCCGCTGGAGAGCGAAATATTTACGCACACACACGTAGAATTTTATATACACCGATAACTTTCCATCCTAACATACTCCACCCTTTTATCATTATCAACCCTCAAGCAACAATGCAACCAATAAAACCATTTTCAAAGAGTAAATATAATTTTCAAAGGGTAATTATTGTTCTGCATTTCGCGTTATATTCTTCAAATTACTAAATATCTATCAGTTGTCTATAAAACCGTGCCTAAAACATTCCTCGGATATAAATTAGTAAGTGTACAAACATTTGAGTCTCTGCGTCTTGTCGTTCGGACGTGATAAGCGTACACCGATTAGACATTCACATTAATATAGATAAATAGCTATCCGATCGTCATAAAACTGTGTATAAAGCCTTCCCCTGGTAGACATTAGTAACTGTACAAATCTTTAGCTCTTTATGTCTTGTGGTTCAGACGTGATAAACGTACACCGAACAGACATTCACATTTATAGATATAGATTAACTAAATTAGAGGTTACCCAAAATGAGGCTCGACGCCTTATTACAGGAACATTAAAAATCAGAATTTCAGATCTTCAAGCATCTACTGGCATTCCACCTCTAACATCGACATTTATGAGCCTGGCACTTTTCCAACAGGAAAAATTAGTCGAACTGCCCAATGAGACATACTGGAACAATTACCCACGTTAAGGTTTAATGCAGTGGCTTGATACCTTGAGAAACGACCACTGTCCACCAGCGAGTAAACAAGGTTTCGCCCCACCAATCTGTCCTCTTAAATTATGCTCAGTCATACTCAGACTTGCTCCCAATGAAAAGGTTTTAAGAACAGAAGTGAATAAATGATTCCTTTAAAATATGTGTTTATAAACAATAAATACTAAGCATAAAAAAATAATGGCTATGAATCCTTGACAGAGACTGATGGTGTCGCTGATGCTGGAGTGCACAGTTGAATATTTTGCTTTTACAAGCCTGCCTGACAGTGTCACTCCTATTTTGATGGAGAGTTGAAGGCAATAAACCTGGCGTTAGAACAGGTTTTATTTAGCTCCAAAGATCACAAACCGTTTTTTATATTTTGTGATTAAAATTCTGCGATGCTGTGGACAGCATCTTTACAAGTACATCTAAGTGCTTGCATAAATGAAATAAAGACCCTGTTTCCTCAATTACCCAAGATGGAACTGAAATAGCTTTGCATTGTGTACCTAGACATACAGGAGTCCATAGGAGTGAAAATGCAGACTTAAAAAAAATGGAACAAAGATCTCTCTAAAAAGTTGCCCAAAATTATCCTACATCTCAGTTAAAAGAGTTATTAATAATAATTTGAAGAATACGTTTTATGACATCTTCACACAAGGAGAGAAAAACATGACTTATGCTGTTAGAGGATAAGAACGTACTTTCTGGACACCCATGAAGGAAGACGTTTGCACCATTTCAGAAAATTACTCGCTATGACCACCTGCACAGAATTGAAATCTTCCCCTCGCCGAAGCGTATCATATGCCAAAGATAAAACACCATTATAAACTGGAAACATCTAAGAAGCTGCGAAAGACTGCCATATTTTGATGGGGTGTCAGATGGTCAAATTTATTGGGAAGTTTGTGGAGTTATGACTATGTATCAAATGTCTGAGCATTTAATATATAAAATAAATTTTGATTATGATCTCCGTATCTAATTTCGCTGTACCTCAATCAAATTCTAGGCGAACATAGTCTGAGCTGCGAAACAAATACATATGGGATAGGAAAAGCTTATATTTTTATTGTCTTTAACTCTAAAAATTATGTATCTCTACCGGAACATTATGTAGTAATGATATGCTACATAAAGAAGATCGAACTAATTTTGTTACCTTTCCTCTATGAGGCACTAGATGGATTTAAAAAACGTTGCGAACATTAGATATCTGTCTTCTTTGAAGCAGTTAAGTTGTTTTTTCATATACTGTGGCTAATAGTGTCTGCACCATCTCGTCTCCTAGGTTATTGGGTTATATGGTAAAGTTCATTTCAGGATATTGATCAAACACTAAATGCTGCTATATTCACCATTCTGTACATTATCTGCAATAACTGATAGTCAAGCACGAAAATCAGTTTACTTTTCGTATTTTCATTCGCTTATGACATAAGGCATCATATTTAGTTGTAAGGTTTCTTATACATCATAGTTTGGGTTCAGAAGCGGGGAATTAGATAAATGTACTATAGAGTGGAATGAATTCACCTACGTCGAGTCAAGTCATATTCAGACGTATGTGAATTCTGAGACTTATCTCTAAGTATATTTTCGTTCGTTGATAACTGTATGAGCTTATTCCTAAGACTTATCAGCTCCTACTTACTAAACAGAAATCAAGGCTCCATTTGGATGGTAAAAGAACAATTTCCGAAAGTTTTCTCCCAAACGAAACACAAATAAAATTTTTTGCTACATACTATTTCGGATGTCTAAATGAAGCGATTTTTATCAATATATCATCACATGCATCAAAATGAAGCGATTTTTATCGTCATATCATCATATGAATCAAAACAGCTTGTTTTCAACAGGATTTAACGTTCCATCTACGTTACAGAAACACGTTGACCCATTATTTGGTAGATCCCATGAACCACAGACATTGCCGAGGTGGGGTGGCTTGCGTGCCTCAACGATACAGATAGCCGTACCGTAGGTGCAACCACAGCGGAGGGGTATCTGTGGAGAGGCCAGACAAACGTGTGGTTCCTGAAGAGGGGCAGCAGCCTTTTCAGTAGTTACAGGGGCAACAGTCTGGATGATTGACTGAGCTGGCCTTGTAACATCAGCTAATGTGGCTTTGCCACACAGCTACTGCGAACGGCTGAAAGCAAGGAGAAACTACAGCCGTTACCTTTCCCGAGGACATGCAGCTCTACTGTATGAACATATGATGATGGCATCCTCTCGGGTAAAATATTCCGGAGGTAAAATAGTCCCCCATTCGGATCTCCGGGCGGGGACTACTCAGGAGGATGTGATCGTCAGGAAAGACAATACTGGCATTCTACGGGTCGGAGCGTGGAATGTTAGATCCCTTAATCGAATAGGAAAATTAGAAAATTTAAAAAGGGAAATGGATAGGTTGAATTTAGATATACCGGGGATTAGTGAAGTTCGGTGGCAGGATGAACAGGATTTCTGGTCAGGTGAGTACAGGATTATAAATACAAAATCAATTGGGGGTATCACAGGAGTAGGATTGATAATGAATAAGAAAATAGGAATGCGGGTAAACTACTATAACCAGCACAGTGATCGAATTATCATTGTCAAGATAGATACGAAGCCAACACCGACAACAGTAGTACAGGTTTATATGCCAACTAGCTCTGCCGATGATGAGGAAATCGAAGAAATATATGAGGAGCTAAAGGAAATTATTCAGACAATTAAGGGAGAGGAAAACTTAATTGTTATGGGAGACTGGAATTCGGTAGTAGGACAAGGAAGAGAAGGAAATATAGTAGGTGAATATGGTCTGGGTAAAAGGAATGAAAGAGGAAGCCGCCTGGTAGAATTTAGCACAGAACATAATTTAGTTATAACAAACACCTGGTTCAAGAATCACAAAAGAAGGTTGTATACGTGGAAGAGACCAGGAGACACAGGGAGATACCAGATAGATTTTATAATGGTAAGACATAGATTTCGAAACCAGGTTTTACAGTGTAAGACATAGCCAGGGGCAGATATAGACTCTGACCATAACTTGTTGGTTATGAACTGTAGACTGAAACTGAAGAAACTACAAAAAGGTAAGAAAATAAGGAGATGGGACCTGGATAAATTGAAGGAACCTGAGGTTCTTAAGAATTTCAGAGGGAGCATTAGGCAACAATTGACAGAAACAGGGGGAAATAAAACAGTAGAGGAGGAATGGGTAAAATTGAGAGATGAAATAGTGAAGGTTGCAGAGGACAAAATAGGTAGGAAGGTAAGACCTACAAAAAATCCTTGGATATCACAGGAGATACTAAATTTAATCGATGAAAGGAGAAAATATAAAAATGCAGTAAATGAAACAGGCAAAATGGAGTACAGACGACTAAGAAATGAGATTGACAGGAAGTGCAAAATGGCTAAGCAGGAGTGGCTAGAAGGCAAATGCAAGGATGTAGAAGAATGTATAAATAGGGGAAAAATAGATACAGCCTACAGGAAAATAAAAGAAACATTTGGAGATAAGAAAAACAGCTCTATGAATATCAAGAACACTGATGGGAAACCAGTTCTCAGCAAGGAAGGTAAAGCTGAAAGGTGGAAAGAGTATATACAGGGGCTCTACAAAGGAAATGAACTTCGAGACAATATTGTAGGAAGGAAAGGAGATGTAGATGAAGATGAAATAGGTGATACTGTACTGGGAGAAGAATTTCACAGAGCCCTGAAAGACCTAAGTCGAAACAAGGCCCCTGGAGTAGATGATATTCCCTCAGAGCTACTGAAGTCTCTGGGAGAACCAGCCATGACAAACCTGTTTCACCTGGTGTGTAAGATGTATGAGACAGGCGAAGTACCCTCAGACTTTAAGAAAAATGTTATAATCCCCATTCCAAAGAAAGCAGGTGCAGACAGGTGTGAAAACTACAGAACCATCAGTTTAATAAGTCATGGTTGCAAAATATTAACACGAATTATATACAGAAGGATGGAAAAGCTGGTAGAAGCCGACCTCGGGGAAGATCAGTTTGGGTTCAGGAGAAATGTAGGAACACGGGAGGCAATACTCACTTTACGGCTTATCCTAGAAGATAGATTAAGAAAAGGCAAACCTACATTTACAACTTGTACAAAAACCAGACAGCGGTTGTCAGAGTTGAAGGGCATGAAAGAGATGCAGTGGTTGGAAAGGGAGTAAGACAGGGTTGTAGTCTTTCTCCATTGTTATTCAGTTTGTACATTGAGCAAGCCATAAAGGAAAGCAAGGAGAAATTTGGTGAAGGAATTAAAGTTCAGGGGGAAGAATTGAAAACTTTGCGTTTTGCCGACGACATAGTAATTCTGTCAGATACAGCAAAGGACCTGGAAGAGAAATTGAACGGAATGGACAGCGTGCTGAAAGGAGCATATAAGATGAACATTAACAAGAGCAAAACTAGGGTAATGGAGTGCAGTGTAAGAAAAGCATGTAATGCTGAAGGAATTAGATTGGGAAACGAAGCAATAAAGGAGGTATATGAGTTTTGTTACTTGGGCAGTAAAATAACAAATGATGGTCGCAGTACAGAGGATATAAAATGCAGAATGGCAATGGGTAGAAAAGCGTTCTTGAAAAAGAGAAATTTGTTAACATCGAATATTGATTTAAGCCTAAGGAAGTCCTTTCTGAAGGCATTTGAATGGAGTGTTGCTTTATACGGGAGTGAGACATGGACGATAAACAGTGCGGACAGGAAGAGGATTGAGGCTTTTGAAATATGGTGCTACAGAAGAATGCTGAAGATTAGGTGGGTGGATCGTGTAACTAATGAGGAGGTACTGAACAGAATTGGGGAGAAAAGAAATTTCTGGCATACCTTGACTAAAAGAAGGGATAGATTGCTAGGACACATTCTTAGACATGAAGGAATTGTGAATTTAGCATTGGAGGGAAGTGTGTGGGGTAAAAATCGCAGATGAAGACCAAGAGATGGGTAAAGTAAGCAGATTCAGACAGATGTAGGTTGCCGTTCTTATGTGGAGATGAAGAGGCTTGCTCAGGATAGGGTATTGTGGAGAGCTGCATCAAACCAGTCTCCGGATTGAAGACCACAACAACAACAGGTGAAAATACAGATAAACAGCTTCTTGCAGCACAATAATCTCATTCGAAACCTCAGCTCCTGGCGTATTGACCACTCGAAAAACTTAACGGGTGTGCAGGGGGGTGACAGGACCACCGACATTTCGACTGGAGCTCACCCTGACGTTTTTAAGGCAACTGCAGAGAGAAAGCATTGTGTATAGACATTTAATTCTTCTGTTTTCAACGAAAACATGAAAGATACCACACAATCACCAAGTAAGCCAACCACCCTCACACAATCATAGATGAAAATGTCACAACTATCCATCGTAAATGTCAGAGATCAACGGGTGAGGGGCAATGGTGATATTAAATTTGTATCTCTGCTTTTTTGACAAGGGAGAGAGATGGGGTTTCCACGACTGCATACGGGTAAGTTTTTCGAAGAATTTCTACGATATTTCACTCATTCAGAATCCAGTTAATACATCTTATCCACCCTAGTCACATGAGACAGAAACGTAGTAATGAAATTATATGACTTCTAACCCCAAGTTTGATCGCAACATCTGCATGGCTGAGCTTCCATGTGGCTTATAACGTAATTCTCTCATGCAAATAATACCCGTTTTTCATGTCTATGACTTATCGCGTCAGTAATATAACTATAATTTCGATTTCCTCTTTTTGATGTCATAGAACGCAGTAACTGGCAAGGTTTATCAACGAAGTTGTTAGTGTCACAACTTAGACTGTTAATGCATTCGAGTACATGTAATAAAGCCAAAAGAAGATCAAACCAAATTACAAAAATATTTAATTGAGATATAGGGGTGATGAGAAAAGTAGGAATTGACTCTAGAAAATACAGGGTGTCCAGAAAAGGACTCCCTGATTTCAAACTTAAATATCTCGTAAACAAAGATCGATAGAGGAAGGCAGTAAACGGTATGTTTATTGTGAAAGCTGTAAGAAGTTTATACAGCAGTTTGAAATAATAGTTACAAACGCTGCTAACAGATGGCGCTGTAGTCGCCATACGTAATGCCTAGTATAAATAGTGATCCGAAGCCCAGAGCGATCAGTTCCACTATTGAAACGTGAAAGGAGGTTAGCGTACCGAAGGAAGAGATTAAAACCATGTATTCCATTGAACAACGCGTTTTTCTGGTGCTAGAGTACCACAGGTACAAGGCGAAGTTTTCAAGCACGATTCAATGTTCCAAAAGGAACCGATGCGAAAACCATTCGTAAGCTCTTCGCAAAATTTCAATGAACAGGCAGCATAACTGATGATCTAGTGGGGCATGTTGGCCGCAAGCAAACCGCAGTTACGCCTGAAAATATCGCCACAGTTTCTGGAATTATTCAGCGAAATTCAATGTCATCCGTCCGTAGAATTGCATCTGAGACTGGTTTGAAGCGTTCCAGCACACAGAAAATACTGAGAAAGAGCCTACACATATTTACATTCAAAATTCAAACGCACCAGGCCATACCCGTACGACCTGTGCAACAAAGGGTTGCCTTTGCTAATCAGATGCTCACAATGATTGATAGTGAAGGATTTGATATTGGCTGCATCTGGTTCACAGATGAAGCACACTTCCACCTGAATGGATACGTGAATAAGCAGAACTGGCGATTTTGGGGTTACGAAAAGCCATATTGGTGTGAAGCGAAACCCCTACATTATCCTAAAGTTACTGTGTGGGCTGCAGTATGCAGCAGAGGCATTGTTGGCCCTTTTTTCATTGGAGAAACGGTCACTGGTCACGTTACGTTGCAATTTTGGAACAATTTGTCGTCACACAGCAAGCGTTAGAGGATCGACCAGGTACTGAATGGTTCATGCAAGATGGAGCCAGACCACATCGGACCGAACAAGTGTTTCGCTTTCTTGAAGAATACTTCGGGGATCGAGTCATTGCTTTGGTATATCCCAAATTTACTGGTGCAGGCATGGATTGGCCTCCATATTCGCCGGATTTGACTCCCTGTGACTTTCTTTTGAGGGACACAGTGAAAGACATGGTCTACCCGAAGCATCCCGCCACGCTGGACGAGGTTGAATCGGCGATCTCTGTGGCATGTGAATCCATTTCGGTTGAGACACTACGAAATGTGATGGCGAATTTCAGTCTTCGTTTGCGCCACCTCTGTAGTGGCAATGGTGAACATTTCGAAAACATTGTGGTGTGATTGTTTGCAAAGAGTGTTTTCACACGATTATTTCACTTATGTATGCTGATATGAGCTGTACAGCGTACAGCGCCATCTGGTAGCAGGTTTTGTAACTATTATTCCAAACTGCTGTATAAACTTCTTACAGCTTTCACAATAAACATACCGTTTACTGCAGTCGTCTAACGATCTTTGTTTTTCGAGATATTTAATTTTGAAATCAGGAAGCCCTTTTCTGGACACCCTGTAAGAGCGTCGTGAGTCTTCAGTTTCTCCCGGCGTAATTGTTGCTCAAACAGTCCACAGGTGTACTGCCGGTTCCTGGTGTCAAAGGGCGCAATATTTCGGCGATCAGACATGCGGCCATCGTCAGGTGCGCTGACGCACTAAGGTCTTGAGGGCGGCGGGCTGTCTTATATCCCCGCCCCCACTTCTCCAATACCTTGAGATACCCAAATAGTTATCAATTTATTTTAGTGAATTGATTAGGCATGATAGGAACAGCAGCTGCTGCCAGAATTTGTTTCAGATTCTGGAGGTGGTGGCAGCAGTAAGTGGCCTCAGATATTATTTCTGCCCAGTTAAAGATATACAGGGTGTTTCACTAAGTGTGTCTGCCTCTGTAACTTATAAAATAATAGGTGACGGGAAATTTTAATGCGGTAGGTCAACAGAAGAAATGTTACACTTTCTGCGGAGCTATGAACATAGTTTATTGTATCATTTTCCAAAGAGTTACAGCACAAAGATATAATTTTTAAATGGAACAATAGTTTTTTCTATCGTGCACTGGATTCGTTGAAACCATCTGCGTCCAAATCAATTTAAACTACATTTCTATCACTGTTAGCTTGGGAGCTACAACCCTTCAAAGTTTAGGGGGCGGAGGCTACGACAGCGTAGCTGACTGCCTGGTGGTCATGAGACAATGGGCCGTGCCCCAGGGGATAGCCACTCGGCCAGTGAGCCACGCTATCGCAGCCTCCGCCCCCGGAACTTTGAAGGGTTGTAGCTCCCAAACTAACAGTGATAGAAATGTAGTTTAAATTGATTTGGACGCAGCTGGTTTAAACGAATCCAATACAAGATAGAAAAAACTATTGTTCCATTTAAAAAATTATATCTTTGTGGCGTAACTCTTTGGAAAATGATACAATAAACTATGTTCATAGCTCCGCAGAAAGTGTAACATTTCTTGTGTTGACCTACAGCATTAAAATTTCCCGTCGCCTACTATTTTATAAGTTACAGAGGCAAACAGACTTAGTGAAACACCTTGTATGTTGGAGTTCCTTGGAGAAAGTTTATGCTTAGACGGTTGCTAAGAAGAAAAAGTTGTTGATTTTGATTTGTGTTCTGTGTTTGACGTCTGTCAAGATATTTTTGTCATATTTGTATGTACTAGTCGATAGAATAACTCCTTGAATATAAATAAATATGGAGTTAAATGTATAAAAGAGTGGTCTATTCTACAAAGTACATAGATGAGTGAGAAATGACAAATTCATTTGGTAATTAACTAATGACTAAAAGCACTTAGAGGCACAGCTATTGCTGGACCTCATTGTTTCAAGACTATCATATTTTGAACCTGAAAGGAAGATTTACTAGTTTAATTTCACTCTTCATAAAGAAGAACTGTCAGCTTGGAATTCATTAACTGGTGAAATACTAAGCATTTACGAAAGTAACTATCACACTGCTTATGTTGAAAATTATTCAAATCAGGGTCAGGCAGCCGTGATAGTTCTTCATCCATACCACAGCATTGCTGGAATTTCTCCATCCAAAGTTGAAGTAGGACTACGATTAATGATATAAACAGCTGCCAATACAGCTTCTGACCAAAACGTCTTTCCAAGCTCGCACCCAAGAATCATACAACAAGCCTTTACAATAATAGTACGATTTAGTCGTTCTGCCACTCCATTTTGTTGAGGTGTGTATCTTATGGTAAATTCGAACTGTACTCTCTTTTCTTCAAAGAATGTCTTCATTTCATTTGAAACATATTCAGGACCATTGTCACATCGAAATTTGCTTATTTTCATATTGAAATGAGCGTGAATGAATGTTTGTATAGACTATGGGACTTAAGTACGGGGTCATCAGTCCCTAAACTTACAAACTACTTATGAACTAACTAGGACTAAGAACGGCACAAATATCCATGCCCGAGGGGGGATTCGAATCCCGGCCGTAGTGGCCGTGCAGTCCGTGACTGAAGCGCCTCAGTCCCCTCGGCCACCGCGGCTGGCTTGAAATGAGCAGTAGCCATTCCAAAGTATACTTTAAATAATGAAAGACGTCAGACTTTGATTTAAGATTGTAAGCTGCCGTAAAGTGAGTAAAATCATCAATGAAAGTTAATATATATCTCTTTTCATCAATAGAAACAGGCTTTATTGGCCCACGAACATCACTATGTATCAGCTCAAGTGGCCGACTGGCTCGAACACGAGGCTGAATATGTGGCAGTCGTGTTTGTTTACCCTCTATACAGGTCAAACATTTATTTACAGATTCAAAAAACTCTACATTCTACAGTCCCTCTGCTAAATAATTAAGTTTCTTCATAATTTCTAAGTGCATATGTCCTAAACGCTTGTGCCACAAATCTACATCACTGTTTGAAATACAAGCATTGCACAAAGAACTCACGGTACATTTGAATGAAACAGTGTACATGTCTGAATCATTTCTGAGAGCTCTTTATCACCTTTTCGAATTGAACCAAAAATGTTCAAATGTTTGTTAAGCTTATGAGACTTAACTACGGGGTCATCAGTCCCTAAACTTACAAACTACTGATGAACTACTTACGAGCTATGACGGCACAAATATCCATGCCCGAGGGGGGATTCTAACCCCCGACCGTAGTGGCCGTGCTGACCGTGAATGGAGCGCCTCAGTCACCTCGGCCACCGCGGCCGGCTCGAATTGAACCCAATGAATTTTTAAAAACAATGCAGTATCCAGCCATTTCTAGTTTTCACACTGACAATAAATTATTTAGTAAACCTGACACTACTAGAACATCTTTTATTTTAATTTTAAATTTCTCTCCACAAACAATGCTTTCAACATGAACTTCTCCAACGTTTCCGGCAAACAAAAATGTACCTGTTTTGGCAACCTTTATTTTTATTGGATTTTCCAGTTCCTTTACATTGCTTAAAGGGACAGATTCATCACTAAAGGTTCTGTTGTCCCTGAATCTAGAAACCACTCTATTTTACCACCTGGAAAACCTCCAGTAACAGCTGAGAGAGAAAAATTATTTTCTCTTCCTTCTATTTCTTGCACATTCTTCGCAACATTTGCAGAATTATTATTTTTATGCTTTTGTGACAATTTAACTTTGCACTGTGCATTGATGTGACCAGGCTTTCTACGTCTGCGAGTTGCGGGACAAGTCAGCTCCAGTGTCGCCAATCGCGTGGCTACTGAAGCCATCCCCAGTTCATATGGACGGCCTGCGGAACTGGTAAAAACTCCTAGCATCTCGCGCAAGGTGCAAGTAGAGATCTTAATTTACAGCATCGTTCCCAGAAAAGATTATGGGTCTTTTGGTTTGGAGCTGAGTGGAAGATCTAAGCCAGGGATTTCGTCAACACTAATCATCTTGGCTATCGATTTTTGGACGTTCGTCATCGGGTAGAGAATTGTAGGACACTCTTTGATAGGTCAGGGTCCACTACGCAATGGAAGCAGCTCCTCGGATATAAAAGTAGTTGTGGAGTTCATAATTGGATTTTTGGGTACTTTTTGGGTGTTTTGATCAGCACTTCGCAGTCGACAAGAAGATAACTAAATCAAGACACTTTCTGAAGAAAGTTCCACTACCGTAAATTTGTTGCACTTAAATTATTCCCGTGACCGATAGCTGGCTGACTACCTAGGTAGAAAGTTTTGACATATTTAGCGAGGCATGGACTGTATTTCGTAAAGGCAGATCAGACACTATTCGAAGGAATGTGTTCATTACAGCCGACAAAAATTGTGTCTCTCCTGTGATAGAAGTTGAATGTAACTGTGGAGTAGGAATCATGGGTAAATTTTAAATGCATGGTAAATCACTCCCTGTATAAACAAGTAACGTTTGAGTAGATTAAAGGAACAAAATCCACCGTGGTTTAATAATTATATTCGGAAAATGATGTGGATGGAATCACAGTTGCACTCTCGGTTCAAGAAAGAACTTCAGACAAGTCAGGGAAAAGTTTGTAGAGATACGTGTGCCTGGTAGCAGATCGATGTGCGAAGCATACAACAACCACCGCCATACCTTATAAAAAGATCTTGCAAAGGAATCGAAAAATTCTGGCCGTATGTAAAATCGGTAAACTGATCGAAGGCCTCTATACCGTCATTCGTTGATCAGTCTAGTGTGGCAATAGAAGACAAGAAAAAGGAAAGGCAAAGTTTTAAATTTCACATTAAAGAAGCCGTTCACATACAATATCGTACTAACACACCGTCACATGTCCATCGCAGAGACTCCCGAATGGCGGACATAGTAATGCGCATCCCTGGTGTAAAGTTGCAGTTGAAAGCAAGTAGACCGCCATGTTCGGATGCAAAAGCAACTCAGGCTTACAAAGAGTACTCCACGACTTTGGCGCCTTACTTAGCTTATACTTATCGCAAATCTCCGGCCCAATGCAAAGTCCCAGGGGACTAGAAGAAAACGCCGGTGACTCTTCTTTATAGAAAAAAGATACAAGAATCTACCCGCAAAATTACAGACCAAGATCGTTAACTAAAAATCGATGCATATTTCTTGAATCTATTGTCAGTTCCAATATAATGAATTTCCTTGTGACAGAAAAGTCAGCCATGCGTCAGAACAGCTTTAGAAAAGTTCGTTCGGGTAAAGTGAAGTCTGGGATACGACCCGTCGGCTGTGACCTATGACGTCATATCTCAGTTAAAGACGATAGTTTGTTTATGAGCGGAACCTAGATTATAGATTAATAGTTTGTGTTTAAAAAGTGATATCTAGCTCCACTCTGATAGTAAGTATATTAAGTATATGGCCGGCCGCGGTGGCCGAGGGGACTGAGGCGCTTCAGTTACGGTCTGCACGGCCACTACGGTCGGGGGTTCGAATCCCCCCTCGGGCATGGATATTTGTGCCGTCCTAGTTCGTAAGTGAGCGCCGAAGGCGCGAATTTTTGTGTTGAGACCTGTGATCGATGGTACATTCGGTTGTGGCAATCTAATTTACGAGGATAATCACAGATTTTTTATTACCTACAATACATAAGTATTACGATATTATCCCGTGCGTTTATATTCGTTGAGAGTGTTTGTTTTGCTAGTTGGTATATCTACGTAGGTATCTCCTGAGACTCAGATATGACGTCATTGGTAAAAGCGGACGGTTTGTATCTCGGTCTTTAATTATGCCCGTCGTTCGTGTGAAACCGAGGCCAACGAGAAAGACATGCCGTGGCGCGTACGTCACGACATGTCATCAGAGAAGGCTTGGGACAACGAGATTGCTAGCTGACTAGATGGCCGCTGGGGCACGGCCAAGCACGTCCCACTATCTCATAAATGTTCAAATGTTTGTAATTCTATCGGACCAAACTGCGTAGTCATCAGTCCGTAGCTTACAAACTACTTAAACCTAGGTAAACTAACCTAAGGACAACACACACACACCCATGCCCCAGCGAGGACTCGAACCTCCACGGCGAGCAACCGTGCGCTCTGCGGAGACGCTTTAGACCGCTCGGCTACTCCACCGCGGCCCACTTTCTCATAGCAGCCAGCCAGTGAGGTAGCGATCGCATTGTCTCAACCATTCTCTGATAACGTGTCGAGACGGACGCGCCACGGCATGTGTTTTTCGTTCGCCTCGTGTGGAACTCATCTTGCCTTCTTCTTGCGAGCCGTTAATAAACAACAGAGGCACACCGCAGAATTTCCTGATTTCCGAAAGGCGTTTGACACGGCGTCGTAGTAAAAGACTACTAACGAAGGGAGAATGTATTAAATGACTATAGTGGGATGCAAGATAACTTAAGCAGGGTCCCGGCGGAGTGGCCGAGTGCATTGAGGCACTATGCTCCGACGTGCGAAACCGTTCCCCGTCGGGGGCTCGAATCCTCCCTCTGGTATGGATGTTTGTGCTGACTTCAGTATAAGTTAGTTTATAAGTAGTTTGTAAGTTTAGGGACTGATGACCCCGCATTTAAGTCCTTTAACAAACATTTGAACATTTTTACTTAGGCAGATTTTCAAGTTGATGTGAGGAATGACAGCTAGCTCTAAAACTAGACACATTTAAGGTGATGCAGATCAGTAGGAAAAACAATCCAATAATATTCAAGTACATCATTAATAATGTGCTGCTCAACACATTCACGTCGACTATTTAATGTAGACCGATGTGAAAGGAATGAGTCTGTAAGGGCAGTTGTGGAGAAGGCGGATGGTAAACTTATGTTTATTGGGAGAATTTTGGGAAGATGCTTTTCATCTGTAAAGAAGAGCGCATATAGAACGTTTGTGCAATCCGTTCTTGAGTACTACTCAAGTGTTTGGTATCACCAGCAGATCGTTTTAAAGATAGTCATGAAGCTAATCAGTCGTGGACTGCTAGGTTTGTTTGCGGTAGCTTCGGTGAACACGCGAGTAGCACAGAAATTTTTCGGGGACTCAAATAGAAATCGATGGAGGGAAGAAGACGTTTCTTCGGAGGACCACTATTGAAGAATTTTAGAAGGCATTCATTTGATGCAAATGACAGAACGATTCTACTGCCACCAACTTTTATTTTTCGTAACGAAGTGAAAGATAAGAGAAATTAGTGCTTGTGCGGAGGCATGTAAACTGTCGCTTTCCCTCAGTTTTGAGAGTGGAACAGATTAGGAAATTGCTTGTAGTAATACGAAGTATCCTTCTCCACGCTCCGTGTGGAGGCATATGTATACATGTTGAAACGTGTCCATAGAAAATGTATATTGCTAATTTGTAAGAAAATGTCTAATATTGTGCCTCCTGTTTTGTGTCGAGTAACTTGCTTGCAAGAAAATGTATAATATTGCTTCTACTGTGTGTATCGATATGTGTACATAAATCTGTGAAGTTTCATCTTTGGCAAAGATTATGTAGCGCATAGCATTGTAGCTCGTGAAGAGAGACAGAGAGTGGGACTAGTGGTTCAGCTCGCTTAGAGAGCAGTTGTGTTGTGTATATGGCTCCGATGTAGAGCAGAGGCTGCTGTGCCAGCAAGTTGATTTGATTGTATTTGGAATATATTGTATTTCTTATAATTGTGAAAAACGTTGTACCACCTCTGGAATTAAGGTAATAGCATTTCATGTAATTATGAAAAGGTTGCATCATTTAGGTAATGTAATGGTGATTATTAATAATAAGTAACAAAGTTGTCCTTTCCCTCCTGTTTCATTTACATAGTTAGAAGATTAACCTACTTCCTTTATCTGATAATTAGTTATTTGTGGATTTAAAGTGCAGTGTTGATTTTGGTAATCAGGTACTGATCTGCATAAAATTCTCGTAGTCTAACATTATGAAAGTGGTTTGTGTTTTTAATATCTTTCTCGCAGTCAAATATTTTGAATATAGTCTGTGTGTTTCATGCAGGTAACGTGTCATAGTTTTTTTTTTTTAAAGATCCGTTGCGCACATAATCAGTTTAATGCATTGTTTCTTATTTGACAGTATATACATCAATATCAGGGCCATAATTAAACCAAACTACTGTCTTAATGAACAATGTACGTGTTCAGTTAAATATTGATGAAGTTATCTGATGACTTAGCGATCTTGACTGTTAAACATCAATATATGACAACCATTTGGACTGCAACTAATACCAGATCAGGTTTTGAATGAGTAACTTTAAATTACTTTGTTGTCTGATTAAAAGATAGATTCAATGTTTAATGTGTTTAATTAGATGTACAACCTTAGCTGGAGTGAAATATCTGTATTTGTCACACATATCGTAAGTAACCAGTTAAAGATAGGTTGCAACTGAGGATTTCGAGTGATTTTTTTCTGTAAGTTACGTTCCGATTCATTCTTTTTTATTTGTGTGTATACAGATAAATAAAATCGAATCGTCTACACTGGAATCTTCTTAAAGTCTTCTATTAAAGAGCAAAAATAATAACACTAACATACATTTCTTCTCACTTTCTATAAAAATGGGCGATATTAATGCGTGATCATTGTTTTCTCTGTGCTTAAGTAGCATTAAAGTTATCTCAGCGAGTGATCGTTTAACGAATTACGTGCATGTAACTGTGCCCTTCTTCTGTCTTCGAACTGTCCAACGGAATATTAAACGATTATGTGTTTTCATCCTATATTTTAATGATATAAAATATCATCTGATGACCGAGGTGTTTAATTCTGTAAATTTCACTGATTGATTACTCCTGAGAAACATTCCAGAAAGGAATTTTAAATGAGTATATTTGTTCGATGTATTTGATGAAAATGAAAAGCAAAATTTCCTAGAGAGACTCAGATTTGATTTTCATACATATTTGCGCTGAACAAAACTGGAGTTCACAATTGGTATTACCACGAATATTGGGACAATAATAATATTTCATTTATCTACTCGGAAATTTATTTAACGGAAAGTGAGATTCTTCTCGCTCGCTATCCCGGTTCACCGCGCACTCAAAGCGCTTGTTTGCAAGTTGGTGAGGTGTGCCGGTCCGAATGCACTCGGCAAAAATATGCATGTGCTACATTCCTCGCCGAATGTAGGCTGGTTTCCCAGAAACACCGTTAGTGAACGATGCCACCAACTGCTGCGCAAACAATTATTCTCCACGTTCACACACTGTATGATTTCCATTTGAGACCCACATATTTCGTCTGTCCTGGGGAGGTCGACCAGGATACAATATGTTCAGTAACCGATTGTTCGGTGCGGGTAGAAGTGGGACAAGGACAGAAGGGGTGTAAACCACGACATGCCGTGGTGGGCGGTGACTCATTGCCGGTTTGGTTACCCTAGATTTCTTTCAGTTCATTTCCTTTGAAGGATATGTTCTGTGTAAAAGTTTGATTAAAAACAAAAGGTATACATCTCCTATCAAACTTTATATTTTATTATCAAAGGATTTATCAAATGTTAAAATCTTTGTAATTCTTATGGGACCAAACTACTTTGGTCATAAGTCCCTAGCCCTACAAACTACTTAAACCAAGTTAATCTAACCTGAGGACAAACACACACATCCATGCCTCCCTGCGACGCGGGAGGCCGCGCGATCCGGAACGTTCCGCTCCAAACCTCTCGGCTACTCCCGCGCGGCAAAGGATTTATCCTAATAGTAAGTATTTTGTACAGAAATTTCTTTCATCCTGTAAACTATCAGATACTTAAAGGAAAAAAAATGAAGTTTCCAACCTGCACGGTTTTGCTAATTTAAAGGGTCCAACCAGATATTTAATGTACACACGTTAGTCAAAAGCAGGTTTTTTGCTGCATCTGTCTTCCTGGCAAAGACGAGTTGTATCCTCGCATGACGCGCTTCCCTGACCTCGTGAGAGACAGTTTTGTCTTGGGCGAGCCACGGTGAAGAGAGGGTATAGTGTCGTCTTTAGCTCGGACCGAACTTGGTGAGCTCTACATTGCAGTTTAACATCAGTTCACGTAATAACTTTGTTACCAATCAAAATGATGGATTTTCGTTGTTGAATCCGTTTATTCTGCTAGTGTCTTATATTTACGAATTGCGCCGCGACGAAGTCGCCGAGCGCATTGCGGCGCTATTCTCCGATGCGCGAGGACGTTTCCCTTCGGGGGTTTGAATCCCCCCTTGGGCATGGATGTTTGTGTCGTCTTTAGTATAAGGTAGTTCGTAAGTAGTTTGTATGTTTAGGGACTGATGACCCCGCAGTTAAGTCCCTAAAAAATTGATTATTTAATGTGTCGATACTTTGATTTTTAGTAACAGTTTTCTGTGTAAATATGCAGTCTTATATTACTACTTTAAATATACATATACCTCGCAAATTCAATTGTGCATGGTGACTACCCACACTCACAAGAGAAATACACAATAGATCCAGAGAGAGCGAATCTTTGTGGCAGGGATCACCACATGTATGGTGCTAATAAAACAGGCCTATTTATTTATTTATTCCTCATTTATAATCCTGCTACCTTTTAATATAAAACAGGACGTACATTTGTAGTTTTACATGTTATACATTAGTTCATTAATGTTACACAATTTGAGTATTTAAGATAAATAGAGATAAGAAGAAAAAATAAAATAAAAGCAAAAATAAAATACATATACACAATTGCTTACAGTTGTTGCTACAATTATAATATAACAAATTAAAATTCGTGAATTTTACAATAATTAGATGTATTGGAGAACGAAAAAACATGATTGGTTACATGGTTGTTATATATATGTCGAAATTCAGTGTATTCTGATTTTTTTTTAATTTTGGGCTAAACTATGTAATAGGAAATAAATTATATCTAAACAAAAATATAGGGGCTTTTCTGTCCTTATGGTTAGCTGCATTGTACCGTTCTGGGAGTTAAGTACCTTGGAATGTTTCCTTCAAGCCACTGATCACCCAGCACAGTTTCCATGGTTTTGGTGATATTAGTCTCTTTTCTTCATATTGTTTTTTCTTTCTTGTGTTACAGGTGTTAGTATCCATATTAATGTAAAGAAGGTCTGGTTTGGGTTGATGACAGGGGGAGATTGCTCCCCTGTCAATCTTGAGTCTCATCGGTGTCAGCCGGCCGCAGTGGCCGCAGGGACTGAGGAGCTTCAGTCAGGGTCTGCACGGCCACTACGGTCGGGGGTTCGAATCCCCCCTCGGGCATGGATATTTGTGCCGTCCTTAGTCTTAGTTAGTTCATAAGTAGTTTCTAAGTTTAGGGACTGATGACCCCGTAGTTACATCCCATAGACTATACAAAAATTTGAACATTTTCATCGGTGTCACTTCCTTCATTTATGAAAGTTTCATCGCCTTTTTCCTCGTCTGTTTGTTCCCAACTATACCTGTCCACTCTGCGGGGCACATGGGGACGCCTCCTGTAGGGCCTTGTCTTTTTGTATTCTTCGTAGGTTGCATTGGATATCTTGTCTGCTAGTGTGTTGAGTTGTGTCAATTTTTGTTCGTCTCTTATTATGTCATATATCGTACGTCTGTTGTAAAGTCAAGCTGCTGTGTGTCTCTGACATGTGTGTATCGTCCGCAGAGTAAGACGATGTGTTCAGGGGAGCCTTCGGTGTTTCGACAGGTGCAAGTGTTGGTGTCACCCAGTCCCATTCGGAACAGGCCTAACCAACAAACGCATATCTGACTTAAGCATGGTGTGAAATGCGAGGAATCAGCCAGTTTTTGTCGGGAAGACAGATGCAGGCCGCGGCGGAGCGGCCGAGCGTAGTTTCGCCGAGGCAGCGGTCGGGTGCATACGTGCCGGAGCTCCCACTATGCGCGTGTTTGACGGTGCCGCAGCTGTTTGGGGACTTGTGAGTATCGCATGGCTTTCACGATGGAGGATCAGTTACGACGCTACACGTTGCGATTTCAATTTTCGTTTCGATTTAGCCGACCATAAGTGCATGAATTAGTTGATTTCTTTTTCGATAAATTGCGAATGATAGATGAGGAAGTTGTAGGCTTTTCTTACGATTTTCTAGCTAACGCTGTTTATGTCAAGCTTGTAAGCGACGAACCTTGTTTGTGTGTGTGATGGATGTAACGTAAGGTACTGCCGAGTTCGTTAATTCAAAAGGCGAACTTTGTAAAGTTCCTGTTAGTCATGCTGGACTAGGTTTACGAACAGTTCGTATGTTTAACCCGCCTTTTGAAATTGGCTTATACCGAATACGTAAATCTCTGTCACAGTATGGCAATGTAATAGAAATCCATAAAGAACAGTGGAGTGGGTTAAAGCACTTCAATGACGATAATGGCGTAAGGGCTGCGAAAATTGACCTGTCTAAGCATATCCCATCGAATATTGTCGTGCAAGGTTTCCGGGCACTTGTTACGTTTGACGGGCAACCTAGGACTTGCGTACTTTGTGGTGCTACAGACCATCTAAAGGCTGAGTGTCCGCGTAACAAACCAGTGCGTAGAGTGCAACAACAGTCAGACGCATTAGTAGTAGGGCAAGATGGCAATAAACCCACATATGCCGAAAAACTTGCCGCACCGACTACGACGAACGCGCACATCCAGCACGTGGCTCAGGTTGCTACAGCAGGGACCGTTGCCGATATAAACAACACCGCGGCACACCAAGTCGAGTTTGCATGTAGCGGTGAAAGCGAGGCGAACAGCCTCCCCGGAAAACAACATAGTTCCGATGCTGGCAGTAGCGGTGTTGAACTTCCCTTCCAGAATCTCGACACTAATATGATAATTTCCGCAGAGGGTCAACCAACTAAAGACTCCGGGAATATGAAAAACGCTGTCTCTTCTCAGGCCCAGGTAGCTTCCGCTAAAAAGCAATCTCCAAAGGGAGCTGCCTTCAAAGGCTCGGAAGATAACGGTCTTGACGAAGACACGCGTGCTCAAAAAAGAGCAAAACAAAAGAAACCTGCACGTAAGCAGACTGAAGAGGAGATTCGCACCCTACAACAGAAGTCGTAGCGCACCATTAAGCAGTTACGGTCAGCAGAATGCGAGAAAAGCAGCACAGAAGACCCGAGGCCGATAGTCCATCGTACGGAGGAGACGGAAGTGGGAATGAATATCGACTGTTCGGAGACTGATGAGCTTATAGATACCACCCAGACGCATACGACGACCCGGATGCCTCCCTGGGCTGAGGACGTCGAATGATACGGTGCAGGATTACAAAATTGCAACAACGAATTTAAATCGGATTGACTCCATGTCAATCTGTTTGAAAGACTATTTGTATGCTGCTGATATTGACATAGCTATCCTACAAGAAGTAGTTACAACCAAAGTAGGAAATATAACGGGTTATGAGGCCATCATAAATATCGGTGATAAGGCAGGAACTGCGATTTTGTTCAAAGCAGGCGTCGCTTGCCGACCTCAAGCGATTTTAGACTCAGGACGAGGGATTGCCGCACAATTTCAAGATTTCCTTCTGCTCAACATCTATGCCCCGACAGGATCTTCAGGCAGAAAAGATAGGGGTGTATTTTATCGAGATGAAATTGTCTTTACTAGCCAGTGGATTTTCGAAGATTATATTGGGAGGTGATTTTAACTGTGTTCTGCGTAAAGAAGACCAGTTTCCGAACTTTAATTATTATCGAGAGATGCAAGATTTAACTGATGGGCTGGACTTAAACGACACCTGGTGCTACCTTCGCCCACAGGTCATCGGCTACACTTACATTACTGCGACTTCCGCTAGTCGTCTGGACGGGTTTTATATAGCTAGAGAAGTTTTAAACACTGTACGGGATTGTGAAATATGGCCAATTAATTTTAGCGACCATTGTGCGTATCATATAACGCTGACATGCCCCTCAAAAAACATTTTTGGGTCGCTGTGTGTGGCAGCTGAATGTTGCATTGTTAGAGGACGCTAGCCTCAAAACTGATTTGCTTGCTATATGGCAATGGTGCCTACAGCGACAAGACAGATATAGGGAGTGTGTTTATTGGTAGACTGAGCTAGTGAAACCGAAGATAAAAAAATGTATTGGTCAGTATGCCAGGGCCAAGGCTTATTGGAAGAACCAGACTTTGTAGTTTTATTTTACCGGCATCCGGCAGCTATATAATGACCCTTTGGCGTTGCCGGAAAATATTCTTCACATTAAACGTACCAAAGCCAAGATCACCGCTTTAGTCCGTGAAAAACTGGACGGAACGAGAATACGGGCACACGCTTCCGATGACAACTGTAACGAGACAGTGTTGTTTCACGTAGTAAGAGAACGCAAACAGGGCAGACAAAAAATAATCAGTCAACTAACCGACGACGGCGAAAATGTGTATAATGAACAGCGCGCGCTTAAGACTTACGTAGTAAATTATTTCAGTTACTTTTATTGCCAGCCTGACATAGATGTAGTGGCGGAAGAGGATTTTCTTACCAATATTACGCCTACGGTAGATGAGGCGGACCACGCACATGTACTGGCCGATGTCACTAATTTGGAAGTCAAATCAATCATTAAGAGTACGGCGAAGAGAAAAGCGGCAGGTTTAGACGGCTTGCCCGTCGAATTTTACGTCCGGTACTGGGATGTGCTTGGCAACGAGTTGATCACAATGTATAATGAGTTATTAACAAGTAATGAGTTACCATCGCAGTTCACAGAAGGAATGATTGTGATAGTACCCAAAACGGCACACTTGAATACGCTCCGTGACTTTCGACCGGTAACTTTACTGAATGTGGATTTCAAGATCTTTACTAGAATTTTAAATGCCAGACTTAAATCAGTTCTTGAGAAAATGCTTGGACCTTACCAAATGAGTGTTATTAGTGGTCGTTCAATTCTGAACGCCTTGACCGAATATAGGGATATTGCATATTTGACCTGGATTTGCAAGACTGAATTGGCGATTGTATTTTTTGATTTCGATAAAGCTTTTGATAGAGTGAATCATAGTTTTTTTGTTCAGGACACTGATAAAAATGGGTTTTAATCAGAGAGTCGTACAGTTAATAAAGAAATGTATTGGTTATACTAGTTCCTGCGTGAAGTTTAACGGACATTTAACAACTTCTGTGCCAATTCAACGAGGCTTGTGACAGGGGTGTCCACTTTCTACGACTCTGTTCGCCATTGCAATAGAACCACTGTTAAAGACCTTTCATGTCACCTTACCAGGTCTTCAAACATTGAATACGAAGACGGTTTGTCATGCTTATGCTGACTATATTAGCGTGATTATTAATAACAACGAAGAGCTAGAAACAGTAAAACGACTCGTGCAGCAGTACGCCAGCGCCTGCGGTGCAAAAATTAATGAACGAAAATCTAAAGTTCTACATCTAGGACCACAGGCTCAGAACGCAAACTATACTTGATTAGAGACAACCGACCAGATGAAGCATCTTGGCTTGATCATTACCCCAAACCCGCGAGAAATGGTGAAAGTGAATTGGGAACAGAAGCTCAATGTCATCCGAGCTATGATTCGTGAGCACAATATGCGATCTTTAGACAGGATTCAGAGAGCAATTTTTGTCAATACTTACGTTTTCAGCAAGATCTATCATGTTGCCGCTGTGCTACCTATATCTCGTGAAATAGCCAATAGATTTTTATCACTAGCTGGCTGGTACGTTTGGCGGGGTAACATTTTTAAAGTCCCTTTCAAGGCTACTGCTTTACCTCGAATTAGAGGTGGGCTAGCCCTTAAAGATGTTGAGTCGCAGTGCTTGGCGATTTTTCTGACACGGACATCTCGGATTATACAAGGCACTCAGATGGGTATCACAAGAAGTCTGTTCCATCGGTTACGCCCATGGGATATGACAGCTCCAATAAATGTCCGACACATACATTCCGAGCTGGTGCACGTACGTAAGTATTTTGTGGAGCTGAGCTACGTTTACCAACACCCTCAACAATTCAACTCTGCGGC
This sequence comes from Locusta migratoria, assembly GCA_026315105.1. Classification (NCBI taxonomy): domain Eukaryota; kingdom Metazoa; phylum Arthropoda; class Insecta; order Orthoptera; family Acrididae; genus Locusta; species Locusta migratoria. The sequence continues at coordinate 71,460,673 of CM048755.1, read as the reverse complement.
TATTTATAGTGTATTAATAAAACGGCAGCAGAACAATCCTATAGAAACGAAATATACCGGCTTAAACTGGAGAGCAGTCTAGATGAACATCAGCAATCAACTTCTTCGTTCCGGGATTAGTTCTCTCTGGTATGATGTTGTAAATAAGGTGATACCCACAGGAGAGAAAATGTTTAAAATTAATCTACGACCTACTGCGAATTGTGAAAACTGTGGACTGGTGGAAACGTTAGAACATGTATTTCAATGTCGAGACCGAACACAATCTGGAATTGGGCGCGGAATAAACTAGCTCTTGTAAACAGGACGTCATGCTCCTCTATACGACTACGAGATGCATTCCACCCTGACTGGCAATTATTTCCAAAATCAAAAAAACAATAGTTACTCCTGGTTAGTAGGACAGTATCTTTATTACATGTTAACAAATAAAACACCGACGCTTTGTGATTTTCAATTGTGTCTCGCTGATGAATATCGTTCGATAAAACGTTTACGACAATAGAAAGACAAATTTCAGAATTTTCCAACGGTGGCTTTAAATGACGGAGTGCTATAAATATACGAACACTTCGGACAGTTATTTCTTTATTATTTATTAACTCATAATTTATTTAGTATGATGGTTTTCCCTTCAGTTTAACTATGAGGTGTGCCCTGCGCCATAGCATGGATATTCTTCCAAACTACGGTAAACGGAAAGAGAGGGGAAGAAAGCGCTTTGAAGCGCTATGCTCCGATGCGCGAGGCCGTTTCCCGTCGGGGGTTCGAATCCCCCCTCGGGCATGGATGTTTATGCTGTATTTTATATAAGTTAGTTCATAAGTATTTTGTAAGTTTAGGAACTGATGACCCGGCAGTTAAGTCCCATAAGCTTTACAAACGTATGATGATATGACAGATGCAACAGAAACAAATCAGTTTTGAGTGGCGTGTGTAAATTAAATATCTTGTTGTGCCCTTTCATACATAGGAAAACAATAAAACAAATTTAACGACATTTCTAAAAGAAGAGTCTTTACATGTAATCGAAAGGTCAGTTGTTGTCATGTAGTTAGGCAGATTTAGCTCTATGGATGGATGAGAAACAGTATGATACACAGATGTCTAAGTTATAGAATATCTTTTTAAAAAATTTTCAGCATGTAAAATTATTAGCTTACCATCTACATCTACATACGTAATGCGCAAACCACCAAAAGGTGTGTAATGGAAAGTGCCCGGTACCACTACTAGTTGCTTGCTTTGCTGTTCCATTGCCATATAGAACGAGAGAAAAGCGAATGCCTGTACGAATTTGTATAAAATGTTCAAATGTTTGTAAATCTATCGGACCAAACTGCGTGGTCATCACTCCGTCGCTTACAAACTACTTAAAGCTAGGTAAACTAACCTAAGGACAACACACACCCCCATGCCCCAGGAAGGACTCGAACCTCCGACGGCGAGCAACCGCACGCTCCGCAGCGAGGCGCCTTAGACCGCTCGGCTACTCCACCGCGGCGCATTGGTATAAGCCCTGATCTTATCTTTGTGGTCTTTACTCATAAGTTGGCGGTAGTCTGCAATCCGCTTCAAATTCCGGCTCTCTAAATTTCTTCAAGAGTGTTTCTCGAAAAGAATGTCGCCTTTCTCCAGCGACTCCCGTTTGATTTCCCGAATCTTCTCAGTAATACTCGCGCAATGATCGAACCTACCAGTAACAAACCTACTGCCTGCCTCTGAATTGCTTCTGTATCTTAGAACGTTACGAGGTTGTTTCTCATACTCATCTGATTCACCGTATCCCTTTTAACATTTAGAGGTAGCTGCCATCCCTTACACCACCTATATTTTTTTCCAAGTCATCCAGCATCCTACTACAGACATTCAATGCACACCTTCCTGACGTACTTGCGGATCTTGACACAGATGTTGTAAATGCTGTGCCCTTAAACGCCTTTGTATCCATATTAGATCTCAGTGGCATTCGTCAAATATCTGCAGGTATGATGGGCTGCAAGATTCATACACATTGCGTCCATAGACAAATAGCACTCATTCAGACACCGCTAAAACTACAGTACTTTACACGGACAATGTGCAATACATTTTAAGATGTCTGTCTAAAATACCTCTCCGAATCTAAAATGTGTAAAATGTTGTCACACGTTCCACGTATTTTGACCTTAAGCGTGGAAACTGATTTTAGCTCCTATTCTTCGTCCATGCTGATTGTCTTGGTGTGTAAGAGAAAGTAAAACTTGGAAGAGTTCCCTAAACAAAGAGGATAGAATGACTTCAGTTACACATAATCGGTTTCACACTTGAAGAACCGTTTCGAAGGACATCATACCACTGCTTAAACTAACGGCTAGGTACTCACAATCTCATGGTGTAAAATGAGTTCTTTAGAGGAGAGATTCTCAACAGCGATAGCACTCTTCGTCAGATCCTTGCATGGAGAGACGATCTTAAGCATTCCTGATACTTAAAACAAACACTTTAGTTTTGCTTCCACAGGAAAACTGCCTGTACAACTGCCTAGTTGTCAATGGTGGACTGGCATTGCCTCCTGTAGAATTTTGGAGCATATATAGTAATATATAGTAATATCGTAAATTCTCTTGAGACTGAAAAGCTTCTTTCTATGGAATCAGAACGGGTTTAAGAACCATAGTTCATGTAAAACTCAGCTTGCCTGTTTCTCACATGGCATCTTGCGAGCCATGGATGAAGGGCAACAGGCAGATTGTGTTTTTCTCGATTTAAAAACGGCATTTGACACGGTTCCACACCGCAGACTGCCATCGAATATACGAGCTTATGGAATAGGTCACAGATTTGTGACTGGCTGGAAGATTTCCTAAGTAAAAGAACGCAGCACGTTGTTCTCAACGGCGATAGCTCATCAGAGACGAGTGTATCATCAGGCGTGCCCCAGATGACTGTGATAGTACCGCTGTTATTTCCTCTCTATATAAATGATTTGATGGACAGAGTAACTTGTAATTTGCGGCTGTTCGCTGATGATGCTTTGGTGTATAGCGGGGGGGGGGGGGTCGTCTTTAATTGACTGTAATAGCATACAGAATGACTTAGACAAAAATTTTAGTTGGTGTGGAGAATAGCAGCTAGCTCTAAATGTAGAAAGATGTAAGGTGATGCCCATACGAACATGTAAGGATAGTTGTAAGGCGGACAGCCGACTTAGGCTTGTTGGGAGAATTTCAGGATGATGTACTTTATCTGTAAAGGAGACCGCGTATAAAACGCTAAAAATGGAAAATCAGTTTTATATTTGGCGTGGTTGAGTGGCAGTCAAATTACTTGGTACCATACATACAAAAGTAGATTTTCAGAGTAACATTTCTGAGGTAAGCATTTATGGAGCGCTAAATTACTGTGCAAGTCTGTTTTCAATATTTTTTAAGTCCATCTACGAATACTATTGTTTGAAATATGAATATGGTACGATTCACTAAAGCAACAAACATTGATTTCCAACAGCTACTGCAGAAGCACCAACACCCCTAATGTGTTATTTATGGTAGTCAAATTACCCCTGTGTTATTTTCTTAAATTATTAATGCAGTACAAAATGAAAGACTGAAGCGGTAACAGGTCTCCTGACCAATGCAGACGGCGTTATTTAGAATACGAGTGCGCACGTCTTTCGATTAAATGCCTATGCCTACCACGACCCAGCCGTTACTCGCTATCAAGTAATTGTTGACTCGGGTACTTAGGGGATCACTTCAACTAACACTGGATTTTTGTAGCTGCACTCATTCCATGCTGGCTCTAGACTCCGTATCGTCTGCAGCATGTGGCGTCATATCTCGTGTCAGCAAAATCTTGTCTTGAGTATTACTCAAGTGTTTGGGACCCGCAGCAGACCAGTTTAAAGGAAGACATAGAACCATTCCAGAGTCAAGCAGCTACGTTCGTTACTAGTAGGTTCGAACAATGCGCGAGTGTCACGAAAATGCTCCGGAAACTCAATTGGGGATCACTGGAGGAAAGACGACGTTCTTTTCGATAAATTCTGTTGAGGAATGTTAGAGGGCCGGAATTTGAAGGTGAGTGTAGAACCATCTTCCTGCCGCCTACTTACATCTCGCACAGTGATCACAAAGACAAGATAAGAGAAATTAGGGCTCGTACGGAGGCATATAGGCATTCTTTGTTTCGTCGTTGCCAGCCGCGGTGGCCGAGCTGTCTGCGGCGCGTCAGTCAGGTTCTGCACGGCCACTTCGGTCGGGGGTTCTAATCCCCGCTCGGGCATGGATATTTGTGCCGTCCTTAGTATTAGCTAATTCATAAGTAGTTTGTAAGTTTAGGGACTGATGATCCCGCAGTTAAGTTCCATAAGCTCTACAAACATTTGAACATTTCCAGAATGAAACTTTCACTCTGCAGCGGAGTGTGCGCTCATATGAAACTTCCTGGCAGATTAAAATTGTGTGATGGAACCGGGATCGAACCTGGGACCTTTGCCTTTCACGGGCAAGCGCACTACCGACTGTGCTATCCCGTCACGACTCACGATGCCGCCTCACAACTTTACTTTCGCCAGTACCTCGCCTCCTACTTTCCAAACTTCGCAGAAGTTCTCTTGCGGAACTTGCAAGACTAGCACTCCTGAAGAAAGGATATGGTGGAGACATGGCTTAGTCACAGCCTAAGGGATGTTTCCAGAATGAAACTTTCACTCTGCAGCGGAGTGTGCGCTGATATGAAACTTCCTGGCAGATTAATTGGGCAGGTTCGAGTCCCGGTTCCAGCACACAATTTTAATCTGCCAGGCAGTTTCATATCAGCGCACACTTCGCTGCAGAGTGAATGTTTCATTCTGGAAACATCCCTTAGGCTATGGCTACGCCATGTCTCCACCATATCCTTTCTTCCAAGAGTGCTAGTCTTGCATGGTTCGCAGGAGAGCTTCTGTGAAGTTTGGAAAGTAGGAGGCGAGGTACTGGCGGAAGTAAAGTTGTGAGGCGGCATCGTGAGTCGTGTCGGGATAGCACAGTCGGTAGTGCGCTTACCCGCGAAAGGCAAAGGTCCCAGGTTCGAGTCCCGGTTCCGGCACACAATTTTAATCTGCCAGGAAGTTTCATTTGAACATTTGTTTCCTCGTTCTATTTTGGAGTGAATAGAGATGGAAATGCCTAGTAGTTGTACAGTGTACCGTCGCCACCCACTTTACGGAGGATTACGGAGTATATATGCAGATGTAAATGCAGAAAGCGATTAACTACCAATTTTTAGGTTAAAATCCAATGCTTGCACACCATTGTCTCCATGGGCTTGAACGTTCGGCATCGGAGTGCATAGTCCAACTGGGGAAGGAAACTGGCTGTATCTTTTCAAACAGGTCATCCCAGTATTTCCTTGAGAAACTTAGGGAAACCGTGCAAAAATTAGATCTTTATGAGTGGTTGAATCGTAGTGCTCCCCAATTAAAATAACTCGTCCACGTCATTCCAATTTTTCGCGAAAATGATCCACGGAACATGAAATAAAGTAACTTCGATCGTAGCGTTGTAACATTGCGCCACCTATCTCGGTTGATTCTCTACGACACATTTGATGAGGGCCACACCATTATAGCTGCTTCGTATTTTTCGGTGTTTTCGAGGATTACTTAAAAAATGAACTGTAGCGAAAGTACCATGCTTTCCTTATTAGTTCAGCAGAACTTTAGTTAGAAGTCCTTAATATTCGTAGCAAAGTGTAATATTGTGTTCAATAGATTTTTCTGACACGAGATAAGATGCCACATGCTGCAGACGATACGGAGTCTAGAGCCAGCATTGGAATGAGTGCAGCTACAAAAATCCAGTGTTGGTTGAAGTGAGCCCCTAAGTACCCGAGTCAACAATAACTTGATAGCGAATAACGGCTGGGTCGTGGTAGGCATAGGCATTTAATCGAAAGGTGGTGCGCACTTGTATTCTAAATAACTCCGTCTGCACTAGTCAGGAGACCTGTTACCGCTTCAGTCTTTCATTTTGTACTGCATTAATAATTTAAGAAAATAACATAGGGGTAATTTGACTACCATAAATAACGCATTGGGGGTGTTGGTGCTTCTGCAGTAGCTGTTGGAAATCAATGTTTGTTGCTTTAGTGAATCGTACCATATTCATATTTCAAACAATAGTATTCGTAGATGGACTTAAAAAAATATTGAAAACAGACTTGCACAGTAATGTAGTGCTCCATAAATGCGTACCTCAGAAATGTTACTCTGAAAATCTACTTTTGTATGTATGGTACCAAGTAATTTGACTGCCACTCAACCACGCCAAATATAAAACTGATTTTCTATTTTTAGCGCAATACACCTCATATCCAAAGTGTCTCGTCGCTACCTGCTGAAAACAAGTAGTCACATGAAGGTAATAACTAAAGTAAATCACCTGAGGGTCATTTCGGGAAAGCTAAATGGCTTTGTCAATAGTAAAAGAATTTCAGTTGCACATGACATTCTTTTGTTATTTATTGTTAATCCATCACAGTACACACATGGTGATATATATCGCAAAGACATCGGCTAGCCGGCCGCGGTGGCCGAGCGTTCTGCACGGCCACTACGGTCGGGGGTTCGAATCCCTCCTCGGGCATGGATATTTGTGCCGTCCTTAGTATTAGCTAGTTCATAAATAGTTTGTAAGTTTAGGGACTGATGACCCCGTAGTTAAGTCCCATAAGCTCTACAAACATTTTGAACATTTTTTTTACTTCGATTAAAAAATGTTATGAATAAAAATTGTTCTACATTAATCTTTACCAAATGGCGATATTGTATTTAGAAAAATGCTTATTAATGGATATAATATACAGGTATTGTTCCTTTAATTCTCCTAGAAGCTCCGTTCTTCGCTCGTGTCACAATTATGCTTTATGGACACATTCTGTTCTCCAAAGTGTGTAAGCTGGTAACGTGGCGTATTAGGATTGGGAGCACCTGTTTTATTTGTGTGTCTATTTCATCTCCTGCTGTTATACGAGGCGCATGAAAATTCAGCTGTCGCGTATCGCCGTGTAGCGACTGGAAGCTGACGAAAAGCGCGGTCAAATCAGTAATGTATGGCCGTCAAGTGCGCTGTTCCTTCCCACACGCGCCTTCGCGGTCGATGAACGCGCCGGAAGCTTCCCTGGCTCTGTTGCTGCCACGAAAGGATGTAAAAACGCAAACAACGTTAACATTAACGTCTCCAGAAACCATATGTTTTGGCACTTTTTCTCTGGACTGTCCGTTCAGTCGGCGTCCTGCGGCTAATCCTCCTTTTAAAAATGTTTACTGCTTCCTCAAGACACAATAGACTATGTTGTTGTTGTGGTCGTCAGTCTGGAGACTGGTTTGATGCAGCTCTCCACAATACCCTATCCTGAGCAAGCATCTTCATCTCCACATAAGAACGGCAACCTACATTTGTCTGAATCTGCTTACTGTATCCATCTCTTGGTCTTCCTCTTCGATTTTTACCCCACGCACTTCCCTCCAATGCTAAATTCACAATTCCTTGATGTCTAAGAATGTGTCCTAGCAATCTATCCCGTCTTTTAGTCAAGGTATGCCAGAAATTTCTTTTATCCCCAATTCTGTTCAGTACCTCCTCATTAGTTACGCGATCCACCCACCTAATCTTCAGCATTCTTCTGTAGCACCATATTTCAAAAGCCTCAATCCTCTTCCTGTCCGCACTGTTTATCGTCCATGTCTCACTCCCATACAAGGCAACACTCCACACAAATGCCTTCAGAAAGGGCTTCCTTAGGCTTAAATCAATATTCGATGTTAACAAATTTATCTTTTTCAAGAACGCTTTTCTACCCATTGCCATTCTGCATTATATATCCTCTGTACTGCGACCATCATTTGTTATTTTACTGCCCAAGTAACAAAACTCATCTACCTCCTTTATTGCTTCGTTTCCCAATCTAATTCCTTCAGCATCACCTGATTTTCTTACACTGCACTCCATACCCTAGTTTTGCTCTTGTTAATGTTCATCTTATATGCACCTTTCAGCACAGTGTCCATTCCGTTCAATTGCTCTTCCAGGTCCTTTGCTATATCTGACAGAATTACTATGTCGTCGGCAAAACGCAATGTTTTTAATTCTTCACCCTGAACTTTAATTCCTTCTCCAAATTTCTCCTTGCTTTCCTTTATAGCTTGCTCAATGTACAAATTGAATAACAATGGAGAAAGACTACAACCCTGTCTTACTGCCTTTCCAACCACTGCATCCCTTTCATGCCCTTCAACTCTGACAACCGCTGTCTGGTTTTTGTACAAGTTGTAAATAACCCTACGCTTCCTATATTTTACTCCTGCTTGCTTCAGAACATTAAAGAGTTTATTCCAATCGACATTGTCAAAAGCCTTCTCCAAATCTACAAAAGCTAGAAATGTAGGTTTGCCTTTTCTTAATCTATGTTCTAGGATAAGCCGTAAAGTGAGTATTGCCTCCCGTGTTCCTACATTTCTCCTGACCCCAGACTGATCTTCCCCGAGGTCGGTTTCTACCAACTTTTCCATCCTTCAGTATATAATTCGTGTTAATATTTTGCAACCATGACTTATTAAACTGATCGTTCTGTAGTTTTCGCACCTATCTGCACCTGCTTTCTTTGGAATGGGGATTATAAACATTTTTCTTAAAGTCTGAGGGTACTTCGCCTGTCTCATACATCTTACACACCAGGTGAAACAGGTTTGTCATGGCTGGTTCTCCCAGAGACTTCAGTAGCTCTGAGGGAATATCATCTACTCCAGGGGCCTTGTTTCTACTTAGGTCTTTCAGGGCTCTGTCAAATTCTTCTCTCAGTACAGTATTTCCTATTTCATCTTCATCTACATCCTCTTCCCTTCCTACAATATTGTCTCGAAGTTCATTTCCTTTGTAGAGCCCCTCTATATACTCTTTCCACCTTTCAGCTTTCCCTTCTTTGCTGAGAACTGGTTTTCCATCCGTGTCCTTGATATTCAAAATGTTTCAAATGTTTGTGTAGTCTATGGGACTTAACTACGGGGTCATCAGTCCCTAAACTTACAAACTACTTATGAACTATTTACGAACTAGGACGGCACAAATATCCATGCCCGAGGGGGGATTCGAACCCCCGACCGTAGTGACCGTGCAGACCGCGACTGTAGCGTCTTAGCCTCCTCGGCCACCGCGGCCGGCTCCTTGATATTCATAGAGCTGTTTTTCTTATCTCCAAATGTTTCTTTTATTTTCCTGTAGGCTGTATCTATTTTTCCCCTATTTATACATTCTTCTACATCCTTGCATTTGCCTTCTAGCCACTCCTGCTTAGCCATTTTGCACTTCCTGTCAATCTCATTTCTTAGCCGTCTGTACTCCATTTTGCCCGTTTCATTTACTGTATTTTTATATTTTCTCCTTTCATCGATTAAATTTAGTATCTCCTGTGATATCCAAGCATTTTTTGTAGGTCTTGCCTTCCTGCCTATTTTGTCCTCTGCTACCTTCATTATTTCATCTCTCAATTTTACCCATTCCTCCTCTACTGTTTTATTTTCCCCTGTTTCTGTCAATTGTTGCCTAAAGCTCCCTCTGAAATTCTTAAGAACCTCAGGTTCCTTCAATTTATCCAGGTCCCACCTCCTTATTTTCCTACCTTTTTGTAGTTTCTTCAGTTTCAGCCTACAGTTCATAACCAACAAGTTATAGACTATATGTTTCAAGTTTTTGATGAAATCAATAGTCTGTGGTTTTGTTGCCAGATATTGTGTCTAGCTTTGCTTATATAGGGGCGCCAGTTATAATGCACGGAACACTATGAAATTACTTGGTCCCTGTTGGATCGTGCTACCCGGCTCGTTTATGAAACAATACACAAGTTGCACAGAAGACCAGTTCAGTATTGAACATTGGAGTGCACGGTAGGAGGCAGTAGGGTGCGCGCAGCTGAGGAGTGCTTTCCGGTGTCGCCAGTCAACTTCGTGTTTCCCACACAGAATCTCAGACTGATGCCTCCTGGATTTTGAATGCCGACGCAGTAGCTCAGCGCATTCAGTCAGAGGGCCGGCCGTCACTTTTAATGGGAAACTGCGTAAAGTTCTCATCGATCAACATCGTACGGAGACGCTGCCACCTTCGCAAATGTACCAGCTTCCAGAATGGCGAAGCTTCGAATCCGTCCGCCGAATTATCGAAGAAGGCCGGAGTGGATGAGGTTTATAGGCGGTTTCCCACTCCCACTAGGTTAGTGGTTGGCAAACTCTTTTGTCAAAAAAGTCAAATTGGAATATTATAGTTACTTTAAAAAATTCTGAGAGTCGCACTTATTACTGGAACCAAGCGATTAATAGGAGTTTAATAGAACTTACAGGAAATAACTATAAGGATCACAACGATAATCCTATTAATTGCCAAATACGAGGCGCGTCCAGAAAGTAAGTTCCGTTTGGTAATATAATGAAATTGTACACAGATACAGAAGAAATTTTTATTGCACAAAATTCTACAACTCTCAAACTACTTTTCCACATAACTGCCGAAATTTTGCAGGCATTTGCCACAGCGTGGCACCAGGTTTTGTGTACCTTCTTCACAGAAATCTGCCGCCTGTGTCTTCAACCAGTTGGAAACAGTTTCTTTCAGCTCGTCGTCATTGGTGAAGTGATGACCGCCAAGTGAAGTGGATCTTGTCATCAATCCCGTGAACCAGTTCTTCTGTAACCAAAGGTGGACGCCCACTTCTTCATCGTGTACATCACTACGCCCGCCATTGAGCTGTCGGACCCATCTTCTCACCATCGAATCACTCATCGCATTTGGTCCGTAAACATCGCAAATTTGCCGATAAATTTCACTTGGTTTCACTTTCCTCGCATTCAGAAACCGAATCACCGACGTGATTTCACAGGCGGCGGGATTTTAAATCAACGCCGACATTTCAAACAAGCACAACAAAGCGTACGTAACTGACAGGGATCTCCAAATGGCGCACGTTCTTCTCCTTGATACATATCGTCTACAGCGCATGTGCGGAACTGCAATCGCAGCGCTGCAGCGGAGATAAATTGAAAAGGAACGCCGGCCGCGGTGGCCGAGGGGACTGAGGCGCTCCAATCACGGTCTGCACGGCCACTACGGTCGGGGGTTCGAATCCCCCCTCGGGCATGGATATTTGTGCTGTCCTTAGTCTTCGTTAGTTCATAAGTAGTTTGTAAGTTTAGGAACTGATAACCCCGTAGTTAAGTCCCATAGGCTATACAAACATTAGAACATTTTTTTTAAAAAGGAATTTACTTTCTGGACGCGCCTCGTACAATACCATTAAGACAACAGTGGCCTTGCAGTTCTTTTGAAAATTTGACAAATTCAACTGTGTATGTTGTTCTTTTTAACTTCAGGCGTTGGATAAATCTGAATAAGGTTAGAAAAAGCTACCTTTCCGGAACGACTTACAAATCTTTTCTCAGTTAAAAATATTACGTAACCTTAATTTATCCAAAATTATCCCAGAACGATCAAAGTCAAGAGATAAGTAAACTTATACGACTCCTGAGGACGAAAATTTTTGTTACGGCAGTAGCTACAGGAAAATATCACGTTCCCCGGCGTCATTCACTTACAAATAATGTGAAATTTACCAACATGTAGCTTATTAAGTATGAGTTATATTCCAATAATAAAAACTATGAGGCTAAGTTATAAAGATTACTATAATATAACAGAAAATTCTATAAGATTCGTAGTCATTTGAAAGATACAACTAGAGTAATAGACCGTGCAGATATTTTCGTCGATCGCGGGTTTTTCCTCCGACCTCCTGGATCCGACTACTGCCAACACTGATAACTGGTTTCTTTGACAATCGTGTATCGTGCGCACCCTCCCTGTGACCAGCCTGTGGTTGACCTTTAACAATGCACATTCTCCCCCAATCGGCAGTCGATGCCAAACTTTGAGGATCGGTGTGAACATAGGCATTTTAAGCGCTTTTGCGTGACGCAGTATGTGATTGTTAACTGAGCATACAGGATTTTTCCTTTCACCGTCTTTCGTAAAAAAAGGCATTTAAAATGAATGTAATACAGAAACAAAGCTAAGGGCCAAACGTAGGCGGTCATCGGTCCATAGACTTAGGAACTACTTAAAGTAACAACACACACACCCATGCGCGAGGGAGGACTCGAAAGTCGGACGGTGAGCGACTGTTCACTTCACAACAAGGCGCCTTAGACCACACGGCCACTTCCACGCGGTAATAATTAATAACCATTCCCCTGCTCATGTAAAAGTTTGTAAACACAATTATTAACCACTATTAGCAAAGCATTATACCTGTTGGCTGTAAATTAATGATCGGTTCTCTTTTCACTGTAGGGAAATTTGACATTTGAACAACATGGCCTGTTGAAACTAGTAATGTGAACTACCCTATATAAAGTGATCGTGGCTTTGGCTTCAATCATATTATGTCAGTAGCTTTCTCTTTTTTCTTTTTCATGTATCATCCAATTGCACTCGTTCATGAAATAATCTCAAGTTACTGACTTAGTTAGTAGGCGCAGTATGACATTTTTCACAACTATCTCCTCTATTCAGGATTTGATCCTCACACGTATGACCTGTCAACTACCCAACTTCCTGATAGATCATAGAAAATGTCTTATTGCTAGTTGCGGAGTTTAACGCTGAATTAAAGGACTCCCTCTTAAACACTCCTGCTGTATAAAATTGTTCATTGAGATAAATCTTAAATACATGTTCTACGTTATTCTGTAATTAATATTGGTAATGTAAAAGAAAAATACTTATTATGACGGTACTTTCTGTTTCTTGCGAACGAAATGCACGTCCACAGCCTCTGTCTGCAATGTAGAGAACTCCATGCTGAAAATACTCAAGATGAGTAATATAATGTTAATATAACGCGTCTGAGCTTCTGTCTGCCTCACAGTTAGAATGTGTAAGGTTGAGACATTACAGGTTACTCTCCACTTCAGAGCGAGATTAATTTTGAAAATACTGTAGTCACTGGGAAAAAAATCAGCCTTAATATTACACAGTGTGACGAAACTGTATAGAATAATTTTCGTAGAGTATCTAGCATTGGAGTGTCGCACAAGCCGAGTAAAGATTGAAGGAGCTGTAGGTGGAATTTGACGCCAGCTGGGCGGAGCGTTTGTGTGGGGATAGCGTGCTAAGGCGTCGCCCCGGGCCCCAGGTCGTGGTTAGCTTGCCGACAGCAGGCAAATACAGCCAAGCTGCCTCCACGCGCCGCGATCCCAGATACTTGTGCTGCAGCCGCCATAATTAGCAAATGAGACAAGTTTCCATCGTTGGATATATCCCTGCGAAATTCTGAGCTGCCAGACCAAGTGCATTTCTAGTGTAAATTAGAGGAATGCCACTAGTACTGCCAGTATTTTATATAACTTTTGTATGTCCGTGTAGAGAACATACTACGTTGATTAAATCACTTCCCATATATTCAACCAAAAAGGATCTTTGGGATGCGGAAATAAGTCAGAAATGGATGATTTAGTTTACTGCGGTTTTTATGAATATCTGACGTATATGAAAACTTTTTAATGACGGCTATATGTGCTGACGAGAATTAATTTTTCATTCCAGTAATGTAACACAATAATAATTCACTTCAGAAAATTATTAAGAATCACAGGGACATGAGTCACAGGGGGGACTGATTACCTAACTGTTCAGTCCCGTCAAAACAACAACAACAACAACAACAATATCAGAGTTACACAGATTCGGAAGGGAATTACTATGTTCTTACAGTAATGTAGAGAGTTTTTAACTACTTATCCTGATTCCTTTTGATCTATTGTTAAGCCTTGCAGTCTTCGTAGAGATCATTTTTTCCACTGGTATTATATATAACTGACTATTTAGAAGAAAAAGTGTCTGTCTTGGATCAAATGTATTAAAACTGTCTCAACAGCTTACGTTTGTATCGTGTCGTTAATAGTAACAATAGAGTTATAGGGCAATACAGATTTAGGATTTCCGGGATTACCCGAAAGTGAGCAATGGTTCCTTTGATAGGCATGGCAAATTCTCTCCCATCCGTCCTTAATCCCAGCTTGTGCTCCACCTTTAATGGTGCAGTCGAAGGAATTTAGGCCCTTGTCTTCATATTTCTTTGTTTGTCAGACACATTATATGCGCGTCAAAATCACTTGCCCCTCTATTGCTATGGCCGGCCGCGGTGGCCGAGGGGACTGAGGCGCTCCAGTCACGGTCTGCACGGCCACTGCGGTCGGGAGTTCGAGTTCCTCCTCGGGCATGGATATTTGTGCCGTCCTTACGATTAGCTAGTTCATAAGTAGTTTGTAAGTCCCATAAGCTATACAAACATTTGAAACATTTCTATTGCTATGTCGGAAGCCCACCGAGAGGAAAGCATCAGTATGTGCTCATATTTCTCTGCCTCTACCGTAGAAGTCGTTCTGTGAGATATACAACATGAAATCAACTTGTACCAAAATAATGTTGGTGGTTGCTCAGGAACATATTCTTACAATTTTGGCAAGAGAAACATGACCACTGGTGACTCATTACGGAGTAATCGCCCAGTACTCTCTCTGGCATCCACCATCTTGCTTCCTGTATTTTATGAATTTCTTAGTATAACTCACGCGTTTTCATTTCAAAGCAGTGGCGCACTGAAGAATTGACTAAAACACGTCGTTCATAGTACGATAAATTATAATCTAGTGTCTAAAATGCCATTTTGGCTGTTAGCAACTGCCATCAACAGTACAGAAATAAGGTACAAACTCTTAGTTGTTCGCTGTGGTGTAGTGGGTACTGCGTCACGTTGTATGTGAATGTTGTCGCTAGTTCGAAACCCGCCGCTACAAATTTTTTCACACCTTGGTTCCTAAATGGGTTTCCGGTACTCTTATTAATTAAATAGAGCTATCTTTTGCAATGTTTAGAGTTGTACAGATGTAAGAGAGCTCCCTCTAAAATATGCGTTCTATTTCGTGAACATGCCATGAAATATCTAACAACGAATTGAGCACTTGTCTTCTGTAGCATTTGCACAACAAATGTTCAAAATGTTCAAATGTTTGTATAGCTTATGGGACTTAACTACGGGGTCATCAGTCCCTAAACTTACAAACTACTTATGAACTAGCTAACACTAAGGACGGCACAAATATCCATGCCCGAGGGGGATTCGAACCCCCGACCGTAGTGGCCGTGGAGACCGTGACTGGCGCGCCGCACTCCCCTCGGCCACCGCGGAGGGCTTTGCGCAACAATGGGGAGGATAATGTCAACATGAATACTCTAAACAACGTGCTGATACTGGTAGTTTCATATATAAATAGAATCTTAGATTTATGTGGCAACTGTCGTTCCTTAATGAAACGGAAGGAAAATGTACACATTGCAACAAATTAAATCGGCTATTTTTTCTAAACACTGTTCACTATTTATGGAATATATTGAAAATCATTAATTAGAATCAGTGTGTCTACCAAAATGTTTGTCTTTGGCATGGTTGCTATGGACGCTTTTCACATAGATTTTATTTCCTTTTCTGTAGTTCAGCTATGACTTTGTTCATGTTACTTTGTTCTGCACTAAAAGAAAATCAAATATGCTGTTTCAAACCGTGACTACGTTTTCTTTTACAGCTACTCTTAACATGACGTCATTTACAACAGTCATTGTAAAAGTATCTACCCAGTTTGTGGACATGTAATAAAAACGTCTACATTTGCAATTTGGTGGTATGTATTTCATGATATGTTCACAAAATTGAACAAATTCACTTTTCAGAGAAAGCGCTATTACCTGTGAACAACTCAAAATATTGCGGAATATAGTTGTGTTGAATTAACAAGAGTGTGCGAAAACCTCTTAGCAAACAAAATGAAAAGAAAATGCCAGTGGCGGGTTTTCATTTATTTATTCAGGTAGCTCGATGCTTTGCGGTCGTTTATTCATGATCGTTCTGGGTTATTCATTGAGAATTTGGCTCGGTTTTTTTATTACAAATGGCGTTGAATCCTCTTTCTTTTTCTCTCTTTTTATTGGTTCTTCGGTTTGATCGGTACTCTTCAGACGTTGGTTTATTTTGTTTAGTTTTGATATTTTCGTCGTTGACTCAGTTGTATCGATACATAGGGCATCGAGCACTCTGAGCTCGCTGAGCTACCACGCCGACAATCGCGCCCAGCAACTTTCGAACCACGGGCTAACATGTTCGTGCATCAAAAACTAATTCGTTGCCCATTACACTACACCTAACAGCTTCGAGAGTAATCCGTAAGTCTCGTATCATCGATGACAGGTGTTATCTGCTAACATGGCATTTTTAGACATATTGTAATTCATTGTCCTAACAACGACGTGTTTTTGTTCATTTTCAGTGCACCATTGCTTTGAAATGACAACGCTTGAGTTATAATAAGAAAATCCTCAAATACAGAAAGCAAGATGGCGCATACAAAAGAGAGTTTCGGGCAAGGTTCCGGGCGCGGGAAGTCACGTGACTGATTTTCGAACGCCAAATATTGAGCACCTCCATAAATCCAATCAGTCATGTGCACTACGGTGGTCATTATTTTATGTATATTTTACTGTTTTAATTTTGACCAGCCATCCATTTTATATATGACTATCCACCAGCACATGATTATCTATATAACTATCATCCACCACTACAATAAGCAGTTTAATGTCAATGCTTGAGCAGATGATAACACCACGGAGTGTCGAAACTGGTCGTCTTGAATAAATAAAATAAAAATTCGCGATCTTTGCATCTATCCTATTTATACAATAAGATCGTTCCCTAAGATGAGTAAATTAAGTGATAATGAAAATGTGGGAGTGATATTAAAATAATAGTTTACAGAAGTAAATGTTCAAAAAAAAAAAAAAAAAGAGTATATTTGTCAAAGCTAAACTCAAATATTAAATAATTTTGGCTGTTTGCTAAAATACGGTCAGAAAGAATTTTACGTGTTAGGTGCATAGATATTATCACTATAGTAGAGTCGTAATCGTATCGTCCAGCCGGCCGCGGTGGCCGAGGGGACTGAGGCGCTTCAGTCACGGTCTGCACGGCCACTACGGTCGGGGGTTCGAATCCCCCCTCGGGCATGGATATTTGTGCCGTCCTATTTCGTAAGTAGTTCATAAGTAGTTTGTAAGTTTAGGGACTGATGACCCCGTAGTTAAGTCCCATAAGCTTTACAAACATTTGAACTTTTTTTTCGTATCGTCCATCAATTTTTATTATTTACTTTTGTATTATTTGCGTCTGAAATGTTTGCAAAATATCATAAAACTACAGGCAAATCTAAAGTGGGCCGTAAAACACGCCAGTGTGATTTGTCTTCTAAACAACACATTTTTTTTCATTGTTATTATAAACCACAGTAAAATGTAACCTTAATAGAAGTTACTCAGCTCGAAGTATGTTAAAGAGCTGACTTCAGCAAACTGAGAATGTTCTCCGGTCGCGAGAAAATTCTCAAGTTTTATTCATACGAAATCGGAGAATGTTCTCTGTCGTGAGCAACTTCCCCCACCCTTTTACTCACGCTGAGAACTTACTCGGTTGAAGTACAATCTCTGACTCGGTTTATTCATGCGAACCTGAACATATTCTCTGGAATCCACAGTATAAATCAGATACTCTGCTTTATTGATACGGCCCCTTGTCTGCATTATTTTTCATTTCGTTTCATGTTCTGACAAAGTTTCTAAACGATAAACTGGAGTATCATCTTTAAAGCATCAAATATTGCTACTCAGATTGTTCACTTAAGCTTTCATAAAAATTGAGAGAAGCAGTGGCACGACAGAAGCTCGTTGGACACCTAAAAGGTTTATTTTGATTAATGGCTTGGCATCTCGTAAATTACTACTATCTGTGATTCTCTTGACAGGAAATCACGAATTCAGTGGTACAATCAGACCATATGCTATAAGCCGAGAATCTGATTAGAAGCCACTAGTGAAGAGCGTAATAATTTCGTATGTATTCTGAAAATAAAGATTTTTTAAAAGCTCAAGATAACTCTCAGTAAAAATGTTTATAAGCGGCACACGAGTATCCCTGTCCCTTACACCTGATCTAATTACGTGAGTCTCCCAATCTACACTTTGTAAGTTGCAATCTCCCTCGATTTCCATCTCATGACATGCAAATTTAAGCGCGACATTCCCAAGTTTACTCTCACTGCAGTTTCGAAGGCAGGAGGCCCATAAAAGCATCTAGTAGTCCATTTAACGCTTACATTCACGTACATCATTTACAATTAGTAATTGTAATAATCTCACCAGATATTAAAACATGCTTTGTGGGAATAATTACGCCACCACCATTGCTTACAATCTATCCTTATGTATACAGGGTATAAATAAAGGAAATTATGTATCTATTATTGCGGCTGTAGGTATAAAAAAACACATTCAGAATGGCATAAGTCACTAATATTACAAGAGAGATACAATTCAGTCAGTAATTTCTCCTCAGGGCCATAATTTACAAATGATCGTTTTCGATACTACGTAAATGGTGTAAATGTTCAAATTTTTGTATAGTCTATGGGACTTAACTACGGGGCCATCAGTCCCTAAACTTACAAACTACTTATGAACTACTTACGAACTAGGACAGCACAAATATCCATGCCCGAGGGGGGATTCGAACCCCCGACCGTAGTGGCCGTGCAGGCCGTGACTGGAGCGCCTTAGTCCCCTCGGACACCACGGCCGGCCGTAAATGGTGAATAAGGAATATCTTTCAATGTATCTGGTATGCTTGCTATGGCCGAGACTTAGATGTTTTCTCTTGGCGCTTTCAGAGCTAGTATACTTTGTCGCAGTATTCTAAGGGCGTTGAATCAAATACACTGCTCAAAACATTTAGGGGATCAGGTGAGACGTCGTACACGATATACATATGGTAACGTATTTTATTCAGATACTGTTAAAATTGTTATTTGTATGTGATACAGTACGATATTTTTCTATCTCAACTCTTTATTTGAGGCTTACATGGCGTTTACTTACCGTGAAGCACCATGGTGCAACCATAATAGTGAAAAAGTCATTCTCGTTGCCCTCTAATATGGTGTGTGATCACCTCGGACAGCCAGTAGAGTTGCACGCCTGCGTGGGATGGACAGTATCAGGTTATCAATCAGCTTTTGAGAGATATTTGACCAATCTTCCGTGAGTTTAATATCAAGCTTTGTAACGGTTGTGAGAGGTGCTGATCTGGATGCAATGCGTCTGAAAAGTGCAACCCAGAGATATTCAATATGGTTTAAGTCCTGTGAACAAGCGGGCCACTCCATTCGTTCATATCCCTCTGCTTCAAGTATTTTGTACACCAAAGAAGGTCTGTGGGGACGAGCGTTATCTCCACCATAGGGAACCCATCTCCCATGGCACCAGCGCACGACACTAGAAAAGGTCGAAGGATCTCATCTCTATACCTATGAGCAATCAAAGCACCATTCTGAACGGCATAGATGTCTGTACGTCCGCCAATACTGACTCCTACCCACACCATTCGTCCACCGCCATGATATGGTGATGTTTCCTGCACATAAGCAGGATTTTTCCGAGTTCTTTCCATATGAGACAACGCAGATTGTCCGGCTGAACACAACTCATTTGTGAAAAGAACCCAGTGCCATTCGTTACGACTCCAATTCGGATGTCCCTTCGCCCAGTTTCTGAACCCAGCTGATTGTGTAGAGTAAATACAGCAACCCCCTCTGTAACACCTTCCTGTGATTATCATATCAGGGTTGTCGTAATGTTGTTGTCTTCACAGTTTAGAATCGACAGAAAGACGTCAGTCCATTTCAGTTCATTCTACCAATGACAATACTTCCGACCCTAGATATCTCAACTTATTCCCGTAATTCTTTTGACCAGTTTAGTACAAATTCGACCTGTTCTTCATCGAACTAGTCATGCATAGATATCTAAAACGAACGTTTGTGGGGAACAGTCAGGGAATGCCAAACCCGAGAAAGCCTAGCTACTGCTATATTTTTATTCGTATTGCGCAGTAAAATTGATCACATGAAAGATATATTGACTATATGTAGAATACATAGTTTCAAAAACATTGGTGCTCGCTCAGTGTAATGTAATTTAATGTGTAAGGGTAAAATGTGGTAAGTTGCAAGAAAAATTGGACACGGTCGGAATGAATTTTCCCAAACCGTAAAAAATAAAGGACAGTCTGTATCTACACTCTACAAGCAGCCACGCGGTATGCGGCGGAGAGTACTCCTGACTTTCCTGTTCCAGTCGCATATGGTTCGCGTGATGAACGTCTAGGGTAAGCTCAAATATTTGTAAATCTATCGGACCAAACTGCGTGGTCGTCAGTCCGTAGCTTACAAACTACTTAAACCTAGGTAAACTAACCTAAGGACAACACACACACATATGCCCCAGGGAGGACTCGAACCTCCGACGGCGAACAACCGCGCGATCTGCAGCGAGACGCTGTAGACCGCTCGGCTACTCCACTGCGGCCGAGGGTAAGCGTCCTTGTGTGCTCTAATCTCTCTAATTTGAACCTCGTTGTCATAGGAACCAATATATTGGTCGACTACTAGAAACGTACGCCCCCGTAATTTTAACAATAGCCCTTAACTAATATCGGAAGCATGTCTTGCATCGTCTGCAACTGAAGGTTTTACGGATCCCACACTGACGATCAATATTCAAGTACTGGTCGTAAGAATGTCTTGTAGGCTACTTTTTTTATTTATGGACTACACTTCTTCAGGATTCTTCCAATGAATCTCTGTTTGGCATCTGCCTTCCATTTCAAATAGTTCCTCATTTATATTCCCAGACATGTTGTGAAAGGAACTGTATCCAGTGATTGAACCGCAATTGTGTGGTGATATAGTAAAGGATCTTTCTTTCTTTGTATCTGCAATAAATTAAATTTTTGTCGAATATCAGCTGGAACTCCCAGCGCCAAGCATTAATACGCTGCAGATTATCCTGTATTTCGCTACAGTTCGCCAGCGTTGTAATTTCGTTGTGTACTATAGCAGCATCAGCGAAAAGCCTCATTGAAGTAAGGATTTTATCTCAAAAATGTTCAAATGTTTGTTAAGCTTAAGGGATTTAACTGCGGGGTCATCAGTCCCTAAGCTTAAAAACTACTTATGAACTACTTTAGACTACAGACGACACAAACATCCATGCCCGAGGGGGGATTCGAACCTCCGACGGCGGACGGCCACGCACACTGCTAAACGGCGATCCAGTACGCGCGACGATTTTATTTATTAGGTGCCTTATATTTAGGGTGTTTCAAAATTTCACAGACCAAATGTTTTAAGCAAAGACAGCAAAGATTGGGAAAGTGGAGGAAGGAGGCGCATCTATGGGGGCAGCTGAAATTCACATGTTGGCGACTCTGTTGAAACGTCACTTTTGAATCGCATCAATTTTTCGTACTGAAGCAAGCAGAAAAATAAGAATATACTTAATACGTCTAGCACCTTAATAACAATATACATACGAGGGTCGTCCACAAAGTAAGATCCGTTTCTATTTCAATACGCGGCAGCGCTTCGAACGCTATTCCGAGCATGCGTGGCGGTTATTCTGACTCAAGGAGAAGACATGTACGGCATTTGCAGATACGCTGCTGCCAACGTGTGCTTTGTAGCGTTTCTTTATAATTTCAACCGTGATTCAAAATGCCGACGCATGCGAAATCACATCTGTGATTCGTTTCCTAAATGCAAAGAAAATTAAACCAATGGAAATTCACCAGGAAATCTGCTAGGTTTACGAACAAAATGCTATATGTGATTCAATGTTTACAAGATGGGTCAGACTGTTCAGTGAGGGACGCGATCACGAATGTGACCAAACAACTCTTACGGGAATTTCACTGGGACGTGTTTATCACATGAAGTGATAAGTGCCATCGACAAGGGATCTCAAATCGATTCCATATTTCTGGATTTCCGGAAGGCTTCTGACACTGTACCCCACAAGCGGCTTTTAATGAAATTGCGTGATTATGGAATATCTCCCCAATTGCGCGATTGGATTCACGATTTTCTATCAGAAAGGACACAGTTCGTTGTAATTGACGGTAAGTCATCGAGTAAAACATAAGTGATATCTGGCGTTCCCTAGGGAAGCATTATAGGTCCCCTACTCTTCCTTATGTTTATAAACGATTTAGGAGACAATCTGAATAACTTCCTATGACTGTTCGCGGATGATGCTGTCGTTTATCCGTTAGTGTTAGTCAACAGAGGATCAAAAGCAACTGCAAAGTGATTTAGACAAAATTTCTACATGGTGCTAAAATTGGCAATTAACACTAAATAAAGAAAAGTGCGAAGTAATACACATGACACTAAAGGAAATCCGCTGAACTTTAATTACGCGATAAATCAGTCAAACCTTAAGGTCGTAAATTGTACCAAATACCTAGGAGTTACAATTACGAACAACTTTGACTGGAGAGAACACACAGAAAATATTGTGGGGAAGGCGAATCAAAGGTTACGTTTCATTGGCAGAACGCTTCGAAGATGCACCAGCTCCACCACAGTGACTGCCTACGTAACACTTTTGTGTCCTCTCCTGAAGTACTGTTACCCATTGTGGGACCCTCACCAGGTGGGACTGACGGAAGATATTGAGAAGGTTCAGAGAAGGGCAGCTCGTTTTGTTTTATCACGTTACGGGGGAGAAAGCGTCACGGAAATGTTGCACGAATTGGGGTGGAAATCATTAAAAGAAAGACGTTATTCATTGCGGCGTGATCTGTTTGCGAAGTTTCAAACACCGACTTTTACTTCTGAATGTGAAAATATTTTGCTAGCACCCACCTACTTAGGGAGACATGACCATCCCAATAAAATAAGAGAAATCAGATCGAAAACGGAACGATTTAGGTGTTCTTTCTTGCCGCGTGCTATTAGAGAATGGAACGGTAGAGAAAAGTTATGAAAGTGGTTAATGAACCCTCTGCTAGGCACTTAAATGTGATTTGCAGAGTATCTATGTAGATGTAGATGATCCTCCGTACAGCCCAGAACTCGCTCTTAGCAACTTTCATCTCTTCTTACACCTAAAATCTGTCCTTGGTGGTCAACACTTCAATGATATTGACGAGCTAAAAGAACATGTTACTATATGGTTGAATACACAGGCGGCAAGCAGTTGCAACACTACGAGACGGGACCGCGCGTCGAAGGACTCAGGCAGGCGCCCTGGAGACCACAGCGCACACGCAGAGGCATCGTCTGCGCCAGGCGACCCTAATAGTAAACGGTGACACGCCACAACTGCTGCCACTTCCCTCATGTCCATCCCGCCAACAGCAAGTTCCAATGCAAAAGTCAATCGAAGACGCCTATTTTCACCAATAAGAGGGAAGAACGCAACCGCAAATCACAGGAAACACTTGTCATTGGAAACACCTATCGTTGACGCCCTTATCCACCAATAACATAAGCACCAATAAATAAAGACCCACATCCCTCTCCCTCAAACCGCTGTTATATAAGTCACAAGCAGTCTCACATTCAGCAGTCAGATACAGACCCTGATGAAGGCCGCCTGCAACAGTGGCCGAAACATCGGTAGATTTTATAAAACTTACGACGCGGACTCATACCCATAAGAATTCTATAAACAAAACGTACCGTCGTTTGACCATCCCGCAGACTCTTCAAAGGAGGACTTAGTAATAGGCATCCCTCATTAGAAAGTAAGTCGAGAAATCCGCTTGGAATCGCAATTCGCTTTTACAAAGCATACTATACTATACTGGCCTCTTACTTAGGCTACATTCATCTCTAAAACTTAGTGCAGCGCAAAGTCCAAAGCAATTGGAAAAATTCGCAGGTGACTACTGTTTATAAGAAAGGGAGAAGAACGAACCCGCATAAATGCAGATAAAAAAAGTTCAAATGTTTGTTAAGCTTAAGGGACTTAACTGCGGGATCATCAGTCCGTAAACTTACAAACTACTTATGAACTACCTTATACTAAAGACGACACAAACATCCATGTCCGACGCGGGATTCGAACCCCCCACCGTAGCGGCCCTGAAGACTGTGACTGGAGCACCGCAGTCCCCTCGGCCACCGTGGCCGGCTAAGTGCAGATCAATATCATTAACATCGGTTCGCTGTAGGATCCTTAAACATATTTTCTATACGGATATTATATATTTCCTGGGCAGGGAAAAGCGTGATGCCATGCTATAGAAAGCATCGTTTGTGTAGAACTCACTTCACCCTCTTATCATCAGACCTTGCGAAACACCGATGAATTGCAACAGGAAGAAAGGCGTTTGAGATGGTGCTGCACTGGAGACTGCTAACAAAAGTACGATAATAGAGAATAGGTTCTCAGATATGTGAATTGACTGAAGACGTCTTAATTAACAAAACACATTTCATTTTCATTTACAGCGATTGTACGCCGGTGACAAGGGTATCTTCAGCAGTGCTCCAGGGAAGTGTGAGAGGACCGTTATTCTTTTCTGTATATATAAATGATCCGTTACACAGAGTTAGTAAAAATCTGCAGCCATTTGCTAATGATGCTCTGGGGCAAGGTAAGGTAACTGTAGTTGAGGTTAAGATGACTTAAACAAAATTTCTAATCATTGTGATTAATGTAAGTAAGCTCTAAGTGTATAAAAATGTTACGTGATGTAGATCAGTAGGAAAAAATAGCCCGTAATTTTGTAATACAGGTATTAGTGGTGAGCTGTCTGAAATAGTAGTATCAATTTCATATCTAGGTGTAATGTTGCAAAGAGATATGAAATGCTACGAGCATTTAAAGACATTTGTATGGAAACGAAGTAGGATGGCCGACTTCTGTTTATTTGAAGAATTTTGGGAAGATGTAGTTAATAGTAAAGGCGACCGCGTACAGAACACTAGTACAACCTATTGTGGAGTATTGCTCAAGCGGTTGAAAGTAAAGCATAGAAGCCATTCAGAGGCGGGCTGCCATATTTGTTACTGGTAGTCTGGTTCAGCATGCGAGTGTTACGGTGACATTTAGGGAACTCGAGTGGAAACGCTTGGAGGAAAGATGGTGCGCTTTCCGAGACAACTATTGAGGAAATTTAGAGAGTCGGTATTTCAAGCCCATTAGAGAGCGATTCCACTGAAAACAGCATACATTTCACCTAACGACCAAAAAGATAAGAGAAATTAAGGGACGTACGGAAGCAAATACACAGTCGTTTTCCCCTCGCTGTATTTTGGAGTGGAACAGAAACCGCACAATATGGTGGCTTGTGGGCTATATATGTAGATGTAGTCGCTCCGTATGT
The DNA here is from genome assembly GCA_026315105.1 of Locusta migratoria. Lineage (NCBI taxonomy): Eukaryota > Metazoa > Arthropoda > Insecta > Orthoptera > Acrididae > Locusta > Locusta migratoria. The sequence continues at coordinate 71,435,332 of CM048755.1, read as the reverse complement.
TACCTCCGTAAAGACTATATTAAACCCTTGCGCATATGAAAATATGTCTGCATGGGAGTTGAAAGGCCCAGTCTGTCGCAGAATAAATGTGCTGAGGTGATATCCACCAGAGAACGATGCAGTCAGATTTCTTCAGACCTTCATCAGGGCCCCTACAAATTTACTGCTGCCACGCCTGACAAGCTACTTGGCGCGTACTTCCACAGCAAGCTCATTAGGACGCGTCATAATGCATATCTCATGCACAAGGTGGACAAGTCTGAGAAGAGAATGCTGATGCTTGCTAGAGGCTGGTGGGAGGCGGATGCGATTGTCCTCTTGACGCTGTACAATGTCTTGCTCTCTTGATCCACCCTGTCTTCGATTATGACAGCAGCGTCTACGGCACCGCAGTGAAATAAGCTCGCGCGAACTCGATATCCTCTACAATAGAGTACGCATCAAAGTTTTGACACACCTTCTGGTTACACAATACAGAAATATCGTATGGTCAATGAGGCTAAAGAAAAGATTTTGTTTCTAATTGTCAACAAGACTTTACGCAACTAAAATAGTAATCCCTAGTTGAAATCATCATTTCAGACTTATGGGCCAAAAGTTGCAATTTTAGTCTGTAAAGCTTACGTTTTATCCTTCGAGCCTCTGTAATTTTCGCATAGCAGCTCTGAGTCCCTGACTGTAAGTTTGCAGGAATGGATGTAGTCTATCCCTGTGGAAAGTGATAAACCGAGCTTGGGCTTTATAAACTGACGCTCATACCTGTAATCAATAGTATTACTAATTGTGAACAGTGCGTAATTGCATGCGCGTTGCTAATTAAAGAGATTTGTGAGTGTCATCTACGGGCCTCGGCTCTTACCATTTGTTATGCCTTTGCGGCGAGCTCATCAATTTCAGCTATAAATACATATAACTGGACACACTGACTTCCATTACCGCTGAATCGGAATATCACTGCGCGTTGTGAAAGACTATTTATTTATTTATCTATTTTTGTGTAATGCGTGACAGAGTTTTACAACTGTGATGCTGTAAAGTTGAGCGAAAGGAGTAGCACACAAGTTTTCGATGAGATTTCATAATGTGGGAGTAAAAATCATTCGGTGATTGAGAGAAACAAGTGTAACGCTCAGACCTAATGGAGTGTTGAAAAGTTTAAATTATATGTGAGATATTTACGGAATTGTTATAAACAAGGGAAAAACAGCAGTAGTCTTTTAAATTGTTTGCTTTTTATTACCCAGCAGATCACATAGTGCTCACCCTCTACTAAAATATGAATAACAACGGGAGACCACGACATTGGTATCACGGATTTTATTCTAATTTTCCCCTCTTTTAGTAGGCCATTAAAACAAAAAACAAAAATAATAAACTGCACTACTTCGGCAATTCTGAGAGATGAACAAGAGAACTTTTTACGTGTAAATTATGTAGCTTATGTATCTGTGCTTAGGTACTAGATGTTAAGGTTTATGGTGATCAAGTGGTTAAAAAAATTGGTTAGCATTCGAGCTTTGTAAGGCAAACGTGGATGAGGTGACGGTTTGACTTCCGATCATACTATGCACATCAAAGAAAGTGTTGCATCGCCTTAGTTCCTAGGTCTTGTGAACGCTGACGTTGAACGTGTATAATGAATTAATAACAATTCCATAGATTGTCCAAAGATGTCACTTAACCGCACAAAGATGTAAAAATCATGCATGAGCAGTGCTAATTCGACGGAGTGGATAAGATGGCCGATTAGTTACACCCATAACACCAGGAACGAACTACACATCTTATTTTGACTGTAGGTTTCAAAAAAATGTTCAAATGTTTGTTAAGCTTATGGGACTTAACTACGGGGTCATCAGTCCCTAAACTTACAAACTACTTATGAACTACCTTATACTAAAGACGGCACAAATATCCATGCACGAGGGGGGATTCGAACCCCCGACCGTAGTGGCCGTGCAGACCGTGACTGAAGCGCCTCAGTCTCCTCGGCCACCGCGGCCGGCTCTGTAGGTTTACCATGCCTGTAGGACAATTCCGAAGTTGGATCATATCCGTATTTTTACTTTGTGTCAGGAGAGACTCTCATCAAGGGTATTTTCCAGATCTCATGGAGTGAATCAAAGCGATGGATTTCGGATGTGGAGCAGGTACAGAGATACAGGAACTGTCGATTACTTGCCCCTTATGGCAGTCCATAGTCTAAGACAGCAGCTGATGCTCGCTACTTAACGGATTTCATCTCTCAGGTGTCTTGAGAGGAACGCCACCATGCTGAACAACGATTTTAGAACAGCCACAGGACGTTGTCTTTCGACTCAAACTGGACATTATAGGCTACATGACGTGCAACTTCACTCCCGACTTCTGTGGTGAGGTCCTGCTTTGGCACCTAGACACCATGCAGCGCAGTACAGATGGATCCAGTAACATGCTAAATGGACTCGTTAGAATTGGCATGAAGTGCTATTCACTGTGTAATGTCTCGGGATGCAGCGGGATAAAGAAATAGACCGTGACTAGCAAGGATGTGAAATGTTCAAATGTTTGTAAATCTATCGGACCAAACTGCGTGGTCATCAGTCCTTAGCTTACAAACTACTTAAACCTAGGTAAACTAACCTAAGGACAACACACACACCTATGCTCCAGGGAGGACTCGAACCTCCACGGCGATCAACCGCGCGCTCCGCAGCGAGACGCTTTAGGCCGCTCGGCTACTCCACCGCGGCTAGCAAGGATGTGAACATGGGTCTGTAACTAAAAGAACTGATTAGTCCAAATATAATTTTCTTACAAGATTAAATGAATACTTGACTTTGCTGCGCCTGTGGTGGTGCAAAATTATTCCTAACTATTATACAGTTCTGGTTTGTATAACTAAGTCTCCTGGCAATACTGTCCCGGTTTGTGCTTAAGGTAGACGGCTGGCTCTCATAGATGGAACTTCTCTATTGATCTCCCGTATGGACCTGTCGTGTTGGTGTGATGAGCCGGCGTATATAGGCGAGCCGCCGCCTTCCTGCCGCGCGAAGCCAGCAAAGAGATATTGCCGGGCGCGGTGGCCGAGGTGTCTGAGGCGCTCCAGTCACGATCAGCACGGCCACTACGGTCGGGGGTTCGAATCCCCCCTCGGGCATGGATATTTGTGCCGTCCTAGTTCGTAAGTAGTTCATAAGTAGTTTGTAAGTTTAGGGACTGATGACCCCGTAGTTAAGTCCCATACAGGTCCATACAGCTTTACAAACATTTGAACATTTTTGAAAGAGATATCGAGACTGGGGGCGCCCCCGGCGGCCGAGTACTGCAGAGCTACTCATCGCCCGTCTTGTAGTGGCGCGGCGACTTGCGTGGACGCTGGCGTCGTGGCGTCACAACACACTGATAAGAGTCGAATATGTCTTGAATTAGAGAAATGTCGGAGACGTTTTTGGAAGCAGCCTGGTCAGCCTGAACGTCTTAAACTCATCGTCCAGTGGGTGCAATCAGGAGGTGGTTTCCTGATGTATCGAGGTGACGTTTTATGGGGCCACCGTACCACACTGGTGGTCGTAGAAGACAAACGGCTATACGGGCAGGGATGACATTTTGTGACGTATAGTGCTACGACATGGGTAGCATTTCGGTGCGGGATCCTTCGTTATGGACGACAATTCCCGCTGTCAACGTGCACATCTTGTCCTTCGTGATAACGATATTGCAAGATTAAAACGGCCAGAATATGCTCCAGACATTAACCCAATTTAACCTTCGAGCACTCGCGCCATGAGCATTTTGCTCTCAGTAATTTAAAAAGAATTGTCACTTTTCGTCATTTTTAAACGGTAAAATATGAGCATTTTCTTATAAAACAACAAAAATACTTAATTGCAAGTATTAAATACATTTCATACTTCTCACTGAACGTCAGCAAAATGCTGTACACGTGACCCATCGCGTAAAGGCGCGAGTTCTCGCGGGTTAATATGACGCGAATTCATTAAAAAAGGTCTGTTGTAGGAAGATACCACCCACAAACCGATCAGAGAGTTCTACGCCGAATTTTCGTTGAGGGTTCGGACAATCTTGACCAGCTGTTCCTTGATGATCTCGTGGACAGTACGACACGCCAATTGCAGGCATGCATCACTGCAAGAGAACAGATTAACGGGTATTGGGGTGCTGGTGCATGCTACAACCTCGAACACAAATTCAGGGTACTAAGGTTATTGTCGTAAAACTTGGTAATTTTGGTTTTCATGTGCATTAAGAGAACTGAAATGTTGTTTAATATCCCTGTTCAATTTTATGTAAATGGTCAGGAATCGTGGTGATGCAACACTTTTTTGATGTGTGTATACTTTTTATCGCTGGTCATATTACTTAATTTATATGACGTTTGAGAGATAATATAATTAAAAATAACACGTTTATTTGCATGACCTTTTCAAAAAAATGTTCAAATGTTTGTAAAGTCTATGGGACTTAACTACGGGGTCATCAGTCCCTAAACTTACAAACTACTTATGAACTAGCTAAGACTAATGACGGCACAAATATCCATGCCCGAGGGGGGATTCGAACCCCCGACCGTAGTGACCGTGCAGACCGTGACTGGAGCGCCTCAGTCTCCTCGGCCACCGCGGCCGGCCATGACCTTTTAATGGATTTCATGTGTTATTTAACTATTTACTATTTTTAATTAAATTTTCGTGGTGTAGCGACAGGCTTGGAAAGCCCAAATTAAATCTCGGTAACTAATTATGCGAATGGCATTATTAAGTAATAATTGTAGTAAGTCACAATGTGCCAGACTATAAGAGTAATGTACAATTACTCGTCGGATGTGGTGTGGTCGTCACACGTTACATGATGGTATTTGTCACACAAGTATCTAACAACTTCTCTCTCAAAAGAAAATTAAACGTCAGTGTCTATCATAGCGATCACTGTGACGCTGTTCATGTCTCTTATAATGCTACAGGTCCGGTAACATTACTAAACACTAGCACTAATGCGCTTTGCTTACCGTTCTGCCTGTCATAGAGACTTAAAATTCCAATCATTTTCAGCCGATAGTGTTATGAGTACGGAGTTACATTACCATCCCAGCATGTCTTCTGGTCGTTTATTATTTTGTTCGAGGAAATATGTCCAATCGTGAGGCGATATTTGTTGGTGTTGGGGGGTTGTTTGTTTGGGATAGGGGGACTAAACAACTGAGGTTATCAGTCCCCCGGTGGGGAGAGGAAGGAGTGAGGATAGAAAAGGAGAGGAGGGGGAAAGGAAATACAGTCGGGAAAGTAAAGAAGGAAGTAAGACTGCATTAGTTGGGGGCCCCGTGCTCGCCACGCACGCACTCACGAAATAACCGTGAACCCCTGGGGGCGCGATAGTTGTGCGTGGTATGGCGTCTCTCCAAATTGTTTGCAAAATACTATTTACGACTGTAACTTCTGTGATCCGCCTATCCGGTCTTTCAATAAACAAAACATGACAGCTTTGTATTTCATAATCAAATTCTTGTCTGTTGTAGTAGACGATGGTGATGCTGATTTTCCTCGTAACTTGGTACTCACGGAAAACTCTCAACACTATGGCACGTGTGATTTGTAGTGTCTGTGTGAGATCGCATGTCGACTCTTCACTGCACGATCTCGACATCATCACAGAGAAACAACACACCAACTATCCTCTTTCTCCAGGGTGACAAGACCACTCTCCACTAAACCAGAAGCTGTCTCTACATTTTCTGCACATTAGACTATTTCACTATACAAAATCGTGTAGATCGGAGTGGGACAAAATATGAAAACAAGGAGAGAATTGTACGTTAAACATAAATACAGATGAAAACCAACCCTGTAGTTTGTATAGTTGTATTGGAGCATAGGCGGCACAGATAAGAGCGTTTGTGAGCCTATAAGTCTGAATACGAAGTGTTGCCAACAGGTATATAGCAGTGCGACTGCTGACACGCATACTTCTAGCACGTCTTCCACTCACATCTACATCTACATAGATACTCTGCAAATACATTCAAGTGCCTGGCAGAGGCTTCATTAACCACTTTCATAACTTTTCTCTACCGTTCCATTCTCTAATAGCGCGCGGCAAGAAAGAACACCTAAATCGTTCCGTTTTAGATCTGATTTCTCTTATTTTATTGGAATGGTCATGTCTCCTTAAGTAGGTGGCCGCTAGCAAAATATTTTCACATTCAGAAGTAAAAGTCGGTGACTGAAACTTTGCAAACAGATCACGCCACAACGAATAACGTCTTTCTTTTAATGATTTCCACCCCAATTCGTGCAACATTTCCGTGACGCTTTCCCCCCGTAAAGTGATAAAACAAAACGAGCTGCTCTTCTCTGAACCTTCTCAATGTCTTCCGTCAGTCCCACCTGGTGAGGGTCCCACAAGGGGCAACAGTACTCCAGGAGAGGACGCCCAAGTGTGATGTAGGCAGTCTCTTTGGTGGAGCTGGTGCATCTTCGAAGCGTTCTACCAATGAAACGTAATCTTTGGTTCACCTTCCCCACAATATTTTCTGTGTGTTCTCTCCAGTCAAAATTGTTCGTAATTGTAACTCCTAGGTATTTGGTAGAATCTACGACCTTAAGGTTTGACTGATTTATCGCGTAATTGAAGTTCAGCGGATTTATTTTAGTGGTCATGTGTATTACTTCACAATTTTCTTTATTTAGTGTCAATTGCCAATTTTCGCACCATGCAGAAATTTTGTCTAAACCGCTTTGCAGTTGCTTTTGATCCTCTGTTGACTTCACTAACCGATAAACGACCGCATCATCCGCGAACAGTCTAAGGGAGCTATTCATATTGTCTCCTAAATCGTTTATAAACACGAGGAGGAATAAAAGGCCTATAACGCTTCCCTGTGGTTTACTCGATGACTTACCGTCAACTTACCGCATCAACGTGCACGGCTCCACTAGTGCCGTCAGAGAATCACTTGCAAGATGAAATGGAGAGCCGTAGTCTTCAACAATGAAAGCAGATTCTGCCTGCACGCACTTGAATGTCTTTTTTACTTACCACGTAGACCTGGCAGGCGCTATCACGTAGCGTACATTCGTCCGAGTCACAGTGCCCCACCTCTGACCTTATGATCTGGGACAACGACAACAAATTTTGTAGGCACTTCTCATAGCGTGGCACAGTTTTTGTATGCCTTTGTCATATAAGGATGCCACCTGTGGATTCCAACATGTGGAATTTCAGTTTTTCAGTAACAATTTCATGAATTAGTGATCGTGAGATTTGCGAAATTTCTATAGCAAGGGCATTAAGTGTACAATTACGGTCGTGCTTAATTTTCTCTTCAATTGTTTGAACTAGTTCGTCAGTTAACCACAGTCGGGCGTCCGCTTCGTACTTCATCGTGCACTTTATCACAGTCTGACCCATCTTATAACCAATGAATCACTCATAGCATTTTGTCCGTAAACCTCGCAGATTTACCGATGAATTTAGTTCGGTTAACTTTCTTTGCATTAGAAAACGAATCACGGATCTGATTTCACACGCGGCGACGTTTCCAATTACAGCTAACATTATAAAGAAGCACTGCAAAGCACATGTCGGCAGCAGCGATCTGAAAATGGCGTACATGTCTTCTCCTTGAGTGAGAGTAACTGTCACGCAAGCTCGGAACTGCGATCGTAGCGCTGCCGCGGATAGAAGTAGAAACGGAACTGACTTGGTGGACGACTCACGTATACTGCGAAGCAACATCCAAGACTTCGTGTGACAATTGTGCACTGCGATGTCATATCTGTGTTAACACGTATGCAGTGGAACAAACGTCCAACCTGATGTAGCATACTGCATGGAATTTATTTTATTTTGTCTATCCTATGACAGCGTACCTCGTCCCACATCTGTAACGAGAAGTGGCCGCCAAAGCCCTCGATGTTTGGACCTGATTTCTCGTTGGTTTCACCACTTATTAAAGACACCACCGCGGTGGCCGAGGGGACTGAGGCGCTCCAGTCACGGTCTGCACGGCCACTACGGTCGGGTGTTCGAATCCCCCTCGGGCATGGATATTTGTGCCGTCCTTAGTATTAGCTAGTTCATAAGTAGTTTGTAAGTTTAGGGACTGATGACCCCGTAGTTAAGTCCCATAGACTCTACAAACATTTGAACATTTTTTTTAGCAATCTCCAACACCCAACACGTCGTGCTGTTTAAAAACGCTCGTGCCGAACATCCGTGCCATCATAGTCTGCCCTCGATCAAAATCAGACAGATGTCGCGCCTTCCCCATTCGACACACGGGCAGCATGCTCACTGGTACCGCAGGCATCGGGGCGTGTGTTTGACAGCAGTCACTCCACATCAGGTGACGGGTTATATCGATAGTTAGTAGGTAGTCATAACTTTCTTCCTAATCAGCATATGTATTGATGATCTTACCGGATGGTCATAGAGGAGAATTGTATCTGAGTATTGCAGAGTGAGGTGAAATTCCTATTCCACAGTACCTCTGTCCTCCTAACAGGGGCAGGTGATGAGAAACAATAAAATGTTGACCACTGAGAAATTGGAACAAGTAGTTGGTCAGATGTGTTCAAATTCAAATGTTTGTCAAGCTTATGGGACTTAACTACGGGGTCATCAGTCCCTAAACTTACAAACTACTTATGAACTACGTACGAACTAGGACGACACAAATATCCATGCCCGAGGGGGGATTCGAACCCCCGACCGTAGTGGCCGTGCAGACCGTGACTGAAGCGCCTCAGTCCCCTCGACCACCGCGACCGGCGGTCAGATGTGTCTCGTTTCACGTTGTTGCTAGCTTCTGACTGAGTTTACATGTGGCGTACGCCTTGCTAAATGAATGATACAGATACCTCGCCGCCAAGACTGAACCGTGGGTGGGAGGATCGGCATTTCTATGATGTTTTGGACGGCCTCTTCAAAAATGTTCAAATGTCTGTTAAGCTTAAGGGACTTAACTGCGGGGTCATCAGTCCCTACACTTACAACGTACTTATGAACTACCTTATACTAAAGACGACACAAACATCCCTGCCCGAGGGGGCAATCGAATCCCTGACCGTAGCGGCCGTACAGACTGTGTCTGTTGCGTCGTAGACCGCTCGGCCACTGCGGCCGGCCGGCCTCATCATGGTAGTCATTGTATCCCACAAAGTACTCCAAGGTCGCACTATTGCTAAGGATTACATGAGCATTATCATTATTGTTGATCATGTCAATTTCATGGTCTAATTATTCTCTCTGTCTTTCTCTCTCTCTCTCTCTCTCTCTCTCTCCCTCTCTCTCTCCTCCTCCTCCTCCTCCTCCTCCTTCTTCTTCTTCTTCTTCTTCTTGCTATTGTAGTGTATTACAGGACGTCACAGCTCGTGCTCATAAAGCTCTAATTGTCCAGAACTGGTTTTGTGAATATAAGAATGGATTACCACATGATTCCTGGACATTACAGTCACCAAATCTGAATATAATTGAGCATTCGTGGTCTAATTTGGAAGTAAGGTGCGTGTTCGCTATCAGTCACGTAAATTTGCCAATATTCTGCAGTAAGAATGGTATACGATTCACTTGAAAACAGTACACGGTGTTCTTTCGAAAGTCGACGGTTTTCCTACACAGTATCAGGCATTAGAATGTTTCGTGTTTTTTTATGTTTCCACGTTTTTGTTCATCCCTGCAAAGTTTACTTGCAAATCCAATCAGTTAATAGTGATTCATTATATGGAAACTGTTAGTTCATGCCGCTACAACCAATTCGTACAAAAGACAAATTTTTGCTCATGCTTTATCTGATTAAAAAAAAAGGTTTATCCACTCTAGTAGTTTTGTTTGAAGAAATCCTGTTTCCAACTCGAGATCTCAGTTTCTTACACATGTCTACTGACATCAGCAGGCAAATTGGATACGAAAATTATCCAGGGACTAGTATCTATTGGGGAATGAACTGCCAGACGTGATGAGCAAGCAGGGAGTCTTGTGTTGCCAGTAGTGAAGCAGTAGCTGCACTCCGCATCTATCAGTTACTTTCAACGTGAACCAGTCACTCGATATCACCTGATCAACAAATACCCTATAGGCTTTCCTACAATACAGTTAACGGTGTTGTTGACAAGTGTTAGTGCAACATAAAAATCGAAGCTTCACCTGGACTCATAAGACTTTATATAGGAACGAATCGCCGATAATCGTGAAAAATGCCTGAAAAGCTCACAGGAAATCAGCGGCTCTGTTAAATAAATATAGCCCAATGTAGTCGCAAGGTAGAACCGCACACATCTGCTTTCATACCCTGTAACTACATTACAGAAAAAGAATTCTAATAAAACACTGTTTGTAATAACAAAAGAAATAAATGAAAACCTAATTGAAATCATCGAAGTAATGTGTTCCATCTTTAGTAGAAGTCGAACTTCAACAGAAAGAATACCAACTGTGGAAGAGACGGGGTTCCAGACTAAACACAAAAAAAGGTAAACCAAAAACTACGCGAATCCTCGCAAGTATAACATTCTGCTTGTAAATTCCTGAGGATACGATGATCCGAGTATATTTCCTTCTTAAATTGATATAAAATGAGTAATAAGTCCCTAAATAAATATATACAAGTGTGCTGCTTTTATGACGCATTCGAAAGATGGCAATTTTAAGATTGATTTTGCTCTATTCAGATATTATGAACATTAACTTCGTTGTTTTGAAGGAATTAAAAATGTTGTCGGTTCATGAGATGCGCGTAACATTTCTGACACTGTAGATGCCCTTAGAATTGAAGGGAATATAACACTTTATTATTTATTTCTAAGTTAAAAGAGTGTCTATCTTATACGAATATGCCAGAGAGTTCCTTAAGATAGTCTCTGTTTTTCGTCTCAGCTCCCCCAGCACAGACTTACCCATTTCCGGCAGTTCGCCGTTGTTCACCAGTGTTTTTAGTGGTTTAGTGGTTTAATGGGGCCAAACCCAGGTACCTGATCGCTTGTCTGGCCCTCCGAAACAGAGTTTGTTTCGCTCACTTGCATAAGTGTCGCCCAACCTTCCATTGAAATCCAGAACTGGAATAATTATGTGACTGCGGACTACGTATACATTATGTCACATACCTCACCCAATATTGTCACCAATGCTGTGTTGACTGCTGAAGCTCTGCACCTTTTTTCAAAAATGTTCAAATGTTTGTAAAGTTATGGCACCTAACTGCAGTGGTCATCGGTCCCTAAATTTACAAACCGCTTAAACTAACTTTATCCTAACACCCAAACCTTCAGATGTTAGACACTCAGATCCGCACCAAACGTTGTACATCGATAGAGTATCAACCGAAACATCTATATAATTCCTGATTTTTGCTGCCGTCCAGTAGAACGTGTGTAAATTATAATAATAAGTAACAGCTAACCTACGGATTAGGGAAAAGCGTGTCTGTGAGGCGCCCTGAAGCCACGCCACCGTGGGCAGTCCGCTTGCGACAGCGGTACCGTGAGGAAGTCCGCGGTGTGCTGCGGCCGCCTCGCTCGCGCGTGGTAAGTCGGAGTGTTGCTGCGGCTTTTCGCTGTTGTCGTTGTGTTTGTGTGACTATTAGAAGATGACACCATGAATCAGCCAAATATAAAAGACACTTTGAAGTTCACCTTCGATCGTACGTTCGTTAGACCGACCTCTTACGAATTTGAACGTTTTCTTGAAGAAGTTGTGAAGATTACCTCAGATGAACTTGTCGGTATTCATTTCTCGATCGTGAGTACAGTTATTTACGTCAAACTGAGGACAGCAGATCTTTGTGAGACAGTACTACAATCTAGTGGCGGTAGCTATAAATTCAAGCATTCAGATGGCAACATAAGTGAAGTTACTGTTACCCACGCCGGCTTCGGTATAAGAACAGTCAGAATATTTGAATTACCTTTTGAGGTCACAGGAGAACAAATTAATGCGGTAGTGTCATCCTATGGCACGGTACTCAGCAACTTTGCAGAAAGGTGGTCAGGTGCGCATAGGTTTCCGGTACTAAATGGCATCAGACAACTGAAGGTCGATCTACGGAAACATATCCCGTCCTATATTGACGTGTGTGGGTACCGAGCCATTGTCATGTATGATGGGCAGCCCAGAACGTGCGCAGGGTGTGGGGCGACGGGCCACGTGCGTGCACAGTGTATGCAGAGGCGCGTAGCGCAGTTACCGGCCGGTGAATCTGTCAGACCTCCTGCTATGTCCTCACTGCCGATTTCGTACGTGGCGGCTGTCGCGGGATCCCCACCCATCGCCCCCGTTCTGCATACTTCTCAGGATAACAACTATGCTGACCGTGAAACCCCGATGGAAATATCTGAGGCCTCGGTGGCAGTCTCTGGAGACCGGGAACCTCCCGAGCCCTCACAGGTAGCTCCCGTTGACAAAGTCCAGAGCGTTACTCTGATGGACGTCACTGACCACGCGGCTGAAGTTTCTGTCGCACCACACCCGCAAGAACCCCCTGCGGAAAACTCCAGCGAGAGAGTACAGGAAAGTTGTTCGAAATCAGATGTACCTTCTGCTGACGAAACTGCCACCGATCCCGAACAGGAAAGTGTTCCACAACACTCCGCAAGCCCTACGAAGAGCCAGTCACCCAGGAAAAAGAAGAAACGCAGAATCGCGCGTCAAGCTGCCGAAGAAATTGTCCCATTAATGCGGGAGAAGGTCAAACAAGTAGTGCAGAAGTTAAATGAGGGTCCAGGGAAAGTTTCCGACTGTATTCAGCCCAACCTGTTTCCCAAGGCATCCGGTGGCGCCTCTGTAGGCGCAAAACAATTCTCCAGAGTAGCACCCGACAACCTTAACCCAACAAATCCCTGTGTTCTTGAAACAAACACGTTCTCTCCGTCATTCCAGAAAAACTGGGCGGACGATATGGACGGAGATGAGGAAATGAGGGAACCTACGTACTTTACTGCCGCCGTGCCAGCCACCTCAGATGACCGAACACCCCTCCAGAACCAGGAAACGGAGGCTGGTCATGTGTCCGACACCTACTAATAGGTGCGAAATTCCGCGAGTCATCCTTGTAAAACGCACTACATCCTGACCACCTATCAAGCCTATAGAATCGCGACTCTGAACATCACCAGCATACGCAGTACATTAAAATTACATAGCTTGAAAGACTTTCTGTACGCGGCGGATATCGACATCATTTTACTGCAGGAAGTAACCGACATTGCACTTCAAGAAATATATGGATTCCACGCTGTCATAAATGCTGGAAGCGATGGTGACCTAGGGACTGCTATACTTTTTAAGGAAGGAATAATAGTAACGGATGTGGAAAAACTCGTCAACAACAGGGGGATCGCTTGTACTGTTCACAATACCCGGATCATAAATATATATGCGCCATCTGGGAGCAGCAACCGCCGTCACCGAGCAGAATTTTTTCAACACGAAATTGTCCCTCTCTTTGGAGAGCATCAAGCCGAGATCCTTTTTGCGGGTGACTTCAATTGTGTCCTCCATCGCAAAGATCAGTTCCCTAACTTCAATCCGTCTCCCGAACTGGAACTCATCATCAACGGTTTCAGTTTAACCGATGCGTGGGAGCACAGCCATGGGGATGCACCCGGGTTTACGTTCGTCACTAACCATTCGGCCAGCCGCTTAGACAGGATGTATGTTTCTAACAACTTGACGACTCGTATCTTACACACAGAAGTGTGGCCCACCAGCTTCACCGACCATGCTGCCTTTATATGCACCATTAATATGGCGAGACAGGGTACCTACAGAGGAAGAAGCTACTGGAAGCTCAACGTATCACACTTAAAAGATGCCGAATGCCGCGAGCGTTTCCAAAAAACATGGCAGGACTGTGAAAATAAATTTACTTCGTATGATTCTGCTTTGACTTGGTGGATCAAGTGCGCGAAGCCGAAATTGAGGAAAATGTTCATAGATTACTCAAAGGAAAAAAGTTTTTGGTTCAAGACAACGACAGAATTTTATTTCCAATGCTTGCGGGACCTTTACAAATTGGACCAATCAGTCATTGAAAACTACGTCGCGATCAAGAGGATAAAATCCAAAATTCTGGCTCTGAAGCGCAAACAATTAGAGGGTTTCCAAATTCGTGCGAGAACGCAGGCTGCCGCCCCACATGAAGAAACCTCGATGTACCACGTTATGCGCGAAAGGAAAAGGGCACACAGAAAAATAATCATGGAACTAAAAGGAACTGACGGTACCGTCCTCACAACACAGAGAGACATTAAAGAGGCAATCTACAGCCATCTTTCATCCATCATGTTAGGCTGCCCAGTAGATAACGAAGCTCAAGAGGACTTGTTACGGAATCTGCAGGGCCGACTCAGCAGAGAGGCATCGCAGCGACTTATCGCGGAGATTGACGATGACGACCTGACAACAGCTATCGCGCAGAGCCCCAAAAATAAATCGCCGGGTCCTGACGGCCTTCCAGCAGAATTTTACCAGGCCTTCCAAGCGCAGATGAAGTCTAAACTGCTCCTCGTATGCAATGAATTAATGACCACTGACAGAGAAATCGCGAAGGAGTTTCTGGAAGGTATTATCGTCCTAGTTCCGAAACGCCCCGGCAGCATTTCCGTAAACCATCTTCGACCCATTAGTCTCCTGAACAGCGACTACAAAATTATGGCGCGCGTACTCGCTCGAAGATTACAATTGATACTGCACGAGGTCACTGGCCCATATCAGACAAGTGTGAGTAAGGGGAGGTCAATCATTCAAACGGTCTGCGAATATAGAGACATCATTGCGACAGCAGATGTTCTCCGACTACGGTGCGCTATCATGACACTTGACTTTGAGAAAGCTTTCGATAGGGTGGACCATAATTACCTCCTCAAAACTATGTCCGCGATGGAGATTCCCCATAATTTTGTCAATGTCATTGGAAGGATTTTGAGAAATAGCACGTCCCGGATTATGATCAATGGACAAATGACGAAACCTTTGGACTTCACACGTTCAGTCAGACAAGGGTGTCCACTGTCCATGGCTTTGTTCGCCATTGCCATTGAGCCCCTCCTAGCCACTCTACAGCAACGACTGCAAGGATTGTGCATCCATGGTCAATCTATTGTCTGCAAGGCATACGCCGATGATGTAGGTCTTGTTATCACGAGTGCAAATGACATCGAGAAGACACTTCAGGTGCTCACTAACTACGAACTTGCTTCGGGTGCGAAACTCAACAAAACGAAATCCAGCATCATGAGCATAGGGGCTGGAATGTCGTTGCAGGGCATAGAAGACTTCAATGTGGTCACCAACAAACGAATACTGGGCATCGATTACAGGTCCACCATACAGCATACCATAGCTGCCAACTCTAAGAAACTACTCGCAAGTGTGCGAGCATGCGTCAAGGAACAACGTGTAAGAAAGCTCGATGACATTCAAAAGGCAGCCTTTGCTAACATGTATATAGTTTCGAAACTACACTACGTGGCACAAGTTTTACCTTTACCCGGTGAAACAACAGCTAGAATCATGTCTGCTCTGGGCCATTTCATAAGTCAAGGAAGTATCTTTAAGGTCAAGTTTGACACTCTTACTCTCTCCGCGGATAAGGGAGGACTTAACCTTATTGATGTTGCTCTGAAATCCCGAGCTCTATTCGTGTGCACCACATATAAACTGTGGCGGAAGACGCAACACAGTTTAACGTCCCATCTACTAGAGGAAATAGCCCCTGGGGCAATGGATCCACCAATTGATGTGCGCCACGTTCCTATTGGCTTTCACCATTTTAAACAGTTTTTAATTGAACTTAGCTACATTCGGGCCAGAGTCTGTACCACGAACTTAACCAAAGTGAAGGCAGTGTATGACAAATTAATGGAAACCAAGAGTAGAAACGTGGTAGAAGAAAAGTACCCTCAATATGACTGGCGAATAATATGGCAGAATATCAGCACCCGTCTTTTACCGACAAATGTGAGAACTACATGGTACAAAGCTGTGAACAGAAAACTTGCCACCAAGACCAAACTTCACGCCATCCATTTAGTGGACTCGCCGCTGTGTGGAAACTGTAGCATACCAGACACTGACGAACATAGATTTGTCTGCAATAACGTGGCAGCAGTCTGCCTACTCGCTAGGCAAATGATAGCCACAATCACCCGAACCGCACCAGACACAATCAAGCCTGCAGATTTTTTGACTCCCGACAGTGTGCCTTATCCATATACAAAACGGAACGCCGTCAATTGGTTAAAAGGTCAAACAGTCCACTATATCCTCACTGAAGCAAATAAAAGCAAAGAGGATTTTCTATTATACCTTCAGCTGCAGCACCATATCCTAATGACATCGCGACACTATAAGAAAAATTTCGCCAATTTTCTGAAAATTCTATTGTTTGACACAGGAAGAAGGACTTGAATCATAATTGTTCCCACTACAAAATCCAGATTGTGACATTCTGAAGAATTAGAACACGCCGAGATTTTCATCTGTGCTTTGAACAAAACTTCTTTTTTGCTCCTTGTGGTGCTTTCCTTTTAGTGCTGTTTTCAACCTTCTGACGTCTGCGAGATGCATCAGAAGTGCTTTTCGTTTCGTATGGGAAAAATGTCCCCCGACAGAATCAGTCGTCTTATTTCACATTAAAAATTTCCTTTCGGAGTTCCTACGCCAGAAGGAGCGATTACAACGTTTCATGTGTCCCTTGGCGAAACCTTGCTGACACGACGCCCACGGCACGAGACAAGCGCAGAGTTAAGAGACGAGGAAAAATAAACAAATAAAATTAAATGTAAAGTTGTGGGAAACCAAAAATGTAAAGTGGAAAAACACAATTAAATTCCAGAAAACAGAAGCATGGATCGATCAAGAACGGAGTGGGGGAAACACCTCCTAAACAAATATTACGTGAAGCCGAATTCTGCAGCTGTCAATGCGCTGGGATGTTAAAGTGAAGTTTTTCCCCAGGAGCAGATATGTAAGAGCAAGACACTTATTTATTTATTCCTTTTCATTTTTTAATATTATTTTATTATTTTTTCACTTCTCTTTCTTTGGAACGAAATTCCATGTCAACAGGAACGAATGGCATTGAAGCCAGGCCAAGAAGGCAAATCATTGGCGAGCGGAAGGACGGGCTGAAGGGGAGGAAGGAGGCCTAAAAAAAAAAAAAAAAAAAAAAAAAAAAAAAAAAAAAAAAAAAAAAAAAAAAGTGGGTTAGTTGGTAGAGCGTTAGCATGTGGTGCAGAAGGTCCTGGGTTCAAACCAAACCTCGATTTAATTTTTTTTCATTGTTTAAACTACAGTACGTTGGAAATTGTTAAAAGGGGCAACGTGTTCCTCATATGTAAAAGGACTGTTTCGATTTTGTAGCAATGTGTTATTGGCAGTTTACTCTTGCTTCGTTTTATTTGAAAGTAGGAAACCTGTACAGTGTTATTACTTTAATTACGCTTATTGTTTTTAACATTACTTTTTTGTTATTGTTATTACTATTATTGTTATTAATACAGCTGTATGTGTGATGCAGTTGTTTTTTTATTCATATGTTCTGATTATGTTCGTCTATTCTGTGAAACTACGAATAAACCCTACAAATTAGCTACTTTCAAATAAAACGAAGCAAGAGTAAAATGCCAATAACACATTGCTACAAAATGGAAACAGTTCTTTTACATATGAGGAACACGTTGCCCCTTTTAACAATTTCCAACGTACTGTAGTTTAAACAATGAAAAAATTTAAGGCTTAGGTGGGGATTGAACCGAGGACCCTCTGTAAGACAATGTAATGCTCAACTTACTAACCCACGGAAGCGTGACGTGATTATGTCTCACAGATACGCTTTTGCTCTATTCCGTAGGTTAGTTGTTACTTATTATTATAGTTTATACACGTTCTACTGGACGACAGCACAAATCACGAATTATATAGAAGTTTTGGTTGATACTCTATCGATATACAACGTTTGGTACCGATCGGAGTGTCTGACATCTGAAGGTTTGGGTGTAAGAACAACACACACACACACACACAGGAAGGACTCGAATCTCCGACGGCGGACGGCCGCGTGCACCGCAACAAAGCGCCTTAGCGCGCACGGCTATTCCGCCGCTCAAACATATCGCATTCGAGACAAGTATCAATGGTAGTTTCACGTTGCCACGCCACGTACGGGATGGCAACTACCTGATATCCACCGACGAATAGTCTGCGCCCCGCACTCCCGGCCGTTATGTCAGTTTTCGTGACCGGAGCCGCTGCTTCTCCATCAAGTAGCTCCTCAGCTGGCCTCACAAGAGCTGAGTGCACCCCGCTTACAAACAACACTCGGAAGACCGGGACGGTAACCCATCCAAGTGCTAGCCAAGCTTAACTTCGTGGTATTCTGCCCATAGTGTCGTTCGCATAACTCACAGCGCAGCAAGACACTACAGCTCCAACGGTTTTTTACTTCTCCGCGATGGCGAGGCCGAAACGAAAATGAATGCAATGCACTTGTTTAATCCGGAAGATACCATACGTGAAACACATCATCTCTATCACTGTATAGGCAAGGCAGTGAGCCGTATACGGGCTCTGTGCATCCTGGAAAAAGGCCCAGAGCACCATAACGGGAGGAGTGGCCGGTGAGAAGAAGTCTAAGAGACTTGAAATGGCTTTTTACTGCTGTCCGACAGAAAGTTACTAAAGCGCTTATTGAGGTCTTCGATTGTTAGAAATCGCATATGAACTCAAAGAAAATCAACCATCATCAGGAGAACTAAACGGAAAAGACGACTTACACGTCCTCCACATGAATTCCCACTATAATCTCGAGACGTAGATCAATGATGCGAGTTTCAATTAAACTGTAGACGCAGTCGATATTACCTGATGAGCTACCCTCGAAGCTCCTAACAGTGAAGCAGTGAAGTGGATGTAACAACACGACCAAAACGCGAGCATACGGCGACGCTGCCATACAAGTCCCCACCAACAAGGTATGCATCCAAGATGCTGCAGTCGGCTGGATGGTAAACTTCTCAAACAGCTGGCTGCTGTTTATCCAATTAATTATGGAAGTCGTCGTGTACGCATAGTTGCGTATTGCACGTATTCGCTGCTGGGACAGCTGCTGACAGTTCAGACTCGACCAGCAGTGACTATTTAGTATTTAGTTTCTAGTGTTTCCTGCGATCGAAATTCCACTAATCGTGTGTACACAGTAATTTCTAATTCCTTTAGTACTCTTAACGGCTGATACATACGACTTTTTAATTTTTTTATTGTTCTGTGCTTGTGCACATCAATGGCAAAGCCCCTTTCGAATTATGTAAGCCGCGGCAGAATAGCCATGCGCACTAAGGCGTCCAGCTGCGGTGCGCGCAGCCGTTCGCCGTTGGGGGTTCGAGTCCTCAAAAAATGTTCAAATGTTTGTAGCACTTATGGGACTTAACTACGGGGTCAACAGTCCCTTAGCTTACAAACTACTTATGAACTAGCTAAGACTAAGGACGGCACAAATATCCATGCCCGAGGGGGGATTCGAACCCCCGACCGTAGTGGCCGTGCAGACCGTGACTGGAGCGCCTCAGTCCCCTCGGCCACCGCGGCCGGCTTCCAGTCCTCCCTCGGGCATGTGTGTTGGTGTTGTCCTTATAATGAGTTACTTTAAGTTTGTGCAAGTAGTTTGTAGAGCTAGGGACTAATGACCACCGTGGTTAAGTCCCTTAGATTTACAAACATTTGAACTTTTTTTTTAATTATGTAAGTTTTATTGGGCTACGTGAATAGTTTATATTGCAAATCGGTATTTTAATATTAGTGTTTGCGTATTTCTATAATGATCCTTTAAAGAAAAGATTTTTAAATATGTTTGTATTGTTTGTATACCATGTATTTTCGATGTTTGCATTAGAGGTCTGAAAATCGCCGGTTTCGCTCGCTCGTACTCGGTCGAGTGCGCAACGCTCGGCGGTGGCGCGGCGAGTGTGTACGCTCGCAGCGAGCGTGTTGACACTCGAATGAGGCTGTGTGGGGCGGGGCGGGCAGAGGCCGCACAGCGTAGTGCAGCGAGTGTCACTCTCAGATTTTTATGAAATTTGCATATGTTATAATAAATGAAAAACTATGGGACACTTATTATTTTTTAGCGGCGGAGAAGCATATTTAAGGGGCGAAACGGTCCCTCCAAAATTGTCGCTAAAATAGAAACATGGCGAAAACTTAGAGACTAGAGAAGCGATTTTAATGATGTTTGGTATGAAAGTATATTTTGATAAAAGACAAATTCCATAGATTCAACTTCGATAAAATCAAAATAATTTTCTGAGCTGTCCCCCTAATTCTCACTCCCCCAGCAATGTAACTTGGCCGTCCTCTTATCAAGACACGGAAGAAAGCCAGGATCCTATATATTGCCCAAAAGCATGCATACGTTCTTTGTTATGTAGGTAAGAAAGACGAAAATGGCAGTGGGAGATATATGAAAGTTGCAACTGGAAAAATTCCCGTTAAGGACTCACTCGGAAAAGGTAGAGGCGCAGCAACCACGCATAGTGCCAAAATGCTACGGAAATATATATTAACGAGGTGCAACAGAGAGAGAGAGAGAGAGAGAGACAGAGACAGAGACAGAGAGAGAGAGAGAGAGAGAGAGAGAGAGAGAGAGAGAGAGAGACAGAGAGAGAGATGCACAAGACTAACCTAAAGGGTGTACATCAATATCGTGTCTTTAATATCAATATAAAAGATGGAAAAAATATTCCAGGACTTGAGAGTGATAAGAGGAATGGATATAAAATACAATCACTTCCTCGTTAAGACGGCAAGTAACACCTACCACTAAACAGGCACTAACAGTCCGCAAAATGGGAACAAGAAAGAAACAAAGATCCTGGAAAACTCATTTAGAGAATGATCTTAGCACAGAAACTTTATATTAATCACGCATAATAACATGTATGGTAAAGTATAAAATGCAAAACTGAATGGCTAGTTCAACTGGATCGAGAGAACAGCTTTCGAAGCACCCGGGAAAGGAAAACATTCCAAATTTCACATTCAGGATGTATTCTCAAGCATCTAGTTTGCTCCCGACACTCGCCTTGGACTCGAGTGCCGCTGCGGTGGGCGACCGAGTGGCGAGCGGGCAGTGTGGACGGTCGGGCCAGTCGAGTGTGCACCGCTCGAACGAGCGAGGAAAAAGTCGAGAGCAGCCACACGCCTTACCGCAAGCTGCAGTACCGACACCTGTCGGACTGTCATAGAACGACGTGTATCACGCGATTCGAGCGAGCAACCGAGCGAGGTGCAGACCTCTAGTTTGCATAAATAGTAAGTCTTTTTGTCCAAGAGTTGAGTACTATTCTGGCTGTACGTTGCTGTTAATAATAAGCGTGCTTTAGTGCTAAGTGTTGTGTTCAATTAACAACCATGCTTTCGGATTTCGACTTGAGTGTGAATAAGACCTCAAATTGAATGGTTAATCACCTTTCACACATATGTTACAGAAAGAGTTTAGTGCCAAACGCCACTAGTATGAGGAATATATATGGTAATCACAAACATCGAGTTTCTTGTGTGTGGCATAGCATCCAACAGCAATGTAATTCTGTAAACCTGTAGATATCCAAATTTGAATAACGCTATAGTAGATATACAGGTGGTTATCTTTACATATAATTTGGTATTACTGCACTTCTGGTGTTAATATTTTAAAATATAAATGTTTGTCAGCTGACCAAGAACACAAACCAAAGAGACCATTATTTTAAATATGTTTACTATCATTCTCTGAGATAATTAGGAAAAACTTGATTAGATACTGGTTAATAATCTCACCATATTTTCCTAAACTGAACTATTCTGAAAGTTAACTGACCTTCATTCCAAATAAACATGTAATTTTAGTTTTATGAATAACTCGTAAAATGTACGTATGTAGTGAAGGATAAGGATAGTGTTTTACTCATGGGTGATTTCAACGCCAGGATAGGAAATCGAACAGAAGGTTATGAAAAGGTTATGGGCAAGTTTGGAGAAGATATGGAGGCCAAAAGGAACGGAAAACAGCTCTTGGATTTCTGTTCCAGTATGGGCTTAGTTATCACAAACTATTCCTTTAAGCATAAGGACATTCACTGCTGTACTTGGGAAGGAAGGGGATCCAGATCTGTCATTGACTATATAATAACAGACCAGGAATTCAGGAAGACAGTCAAGGAAACACGTGTTTTCAGGGGTTTCTTTGATGATACTGATCATTATCTAATCTGCAGTGAAATTGGTTTTGTGAGGCCAAAAGAGCAGAAAGTCAGGTCCATGTGTAGAAGGATAAGAGTGGAGAAGCTTCAAGACCAGAAAATTAGGCACAAATACATAACAATGATCTCGGAAAGGTACCAGTTAGTTAAATGTAATGAATTACACTCACTGGAAGAGGAATGGACAAGGTACAGGGACACACTACTGGAAGCAGCTAGAGAATGTCTTGGAACAGTATAGTGTAAAGATAGGAAGAAGCAGACAGCCTGGTGGAATGACACAGTCAAGGCAGCCTGTAAAAATAAAAAGGCATTTCAAAAATGGCTCTATACTAGAAATCAAGCAGACAGAGAAAGTTATGTTGAAGAAAGAAACACAGCCAAACGGATAATTGCAGACTCCAAGCAGAAATCATGGGAAGACATTGGAAATAAGCTAGAAACTCTGGGTCAAGCCGCGGGAAAACCATTTTGGGGCGTAATCAGCAATCTTCGAAAGGGAGGGAAGAAGGAATTAACAAGTGTTTTGGACAGGTCAGGAAAGCTGCTAGTCAATCCTGTGGATGCCTTGAGCCG
This sequence comes from Locusta migratoria, assembly GCA_026315105.1. NCBI lineage: Eukaryota > Metazoa > Arthropoda > Insecta > Orthoptera > Acrididae > Locusta > Locusta migratoria. The sequence goes on along the minus strand of CM048755.1, from coordinate 71,412,527 downwards.
ATGGAGGGAATATTTTGAAGAATTGCTCAATGTAGGTGAAACATTCAATGATGTGTCAGATTTTCAGGTAGAATGGGATAGGAACGACGATGGAGACAGGATCTAATTTGAAGAAGTGGAGAAAATCGTCAGTAGAGTATAGTGCAACAAAGCGGCTGGGGTGGACGAAATTAAGCCGGAACTCGTCAAATACAGTGGAATATCAGGTCTCAAATGGTAACACAGGATAATTGAGAAGGCGTGGGAATCGGGACAGGTTCCGTCTGACTGGACGAAAGCGGCAATCACGCCAATTTTTCAAACATGGAGACAGAAAAGATTGGATTGTAACAACTATCGAGTTACCTCTTTAATTAGCGTTGTAGGCAAAATATTCTCAGGTATTGTGGAAAGGAGAGTGCGAGTATTAATTGAGGACACGTTAGATGAAAATCAGTGTGGGTTTAGGCCTCTTAGAGGCTGTCAGGACCAGATCTTTAGCTTACGGAAGGTAATGGAAAAGTGCTATGAGTGGAACAGGGAATTGTATCTATGTTTCATAGATCTAGAAAAGGCTTATGACCGTGTCCCTAGGAGGAAGCTACTGTCAGTGCTAAAAGATTATGGTATAGGAGGCAAACTTTTGCAGGCAATTAAAGGGCTTTATGTAGACTGTCAGGCAGCAGTTATAGTAGATGGCAAATTAAGCTCATGGTTCAGGATAGTTTCAGGGGTAAGACAAGGCTGTAACCTGTCACCACTGTTGTTCATACTATTCCTGGATCATATGCTGACAACAGTAGACTGGCATGGCGGGATTAAAGTAGGTGAAAACAAAATAAGCAGTCTCGCAAATGCGGATGACTTAGTTGTAATGGCCGATTCAATTGTAAGGTTGCAAATTAATATTTCGGAGCTCAATCAGAGGTGCAAGGATTATGATATGAAGGTCAGCATCTCCAAAACGAAAGTAATGTCTGAGGGAAAGAGATTTAAACAGATTGAGGGCCAAATAGGAGGAACAAAGTTAGAAGAGGTAGACAGTTTCAAGTACCTAGGATGTATTTTCTCACACGATGGCAACATGGTGAAAGAACTGGAATCAAGGTGCAGCAAAGCTAATGCAGTGAGTGCTCAGCTGAGATCTACTCTCTTCCGCAAGAAGGAGGTAAGTACCAAGACTAAGTTAGCAGTGCACCGCTCTATCTTTCGACCAACTTTGTTGTATGGGAGGGAAAGTTGGGTGGATACAGGTTACCTTATTCACAAGGTAGAGGTTACAGATATGAAAGTAGCAAGAATGATTGCAGGTACTAATAGATGGAAACAATGGCAGCAGGGTGTCCGTAATGAGGAAATCAAAGAAAAACTGGGAATGAACACCATAGATGAAGCAGTTAGAGCGAACAGACTGTGATGGTGGGGTCATGTTACACGCATGGGGAAAGCAAGATTACCTAAGAGACTCATGAGCTCGGCAGCAGAGGGTAAGAGGAGTCGAGGTAGACGAAGAAGAAATTACTTAGATTCGGTGCAGAATGATTTTGAAATAAAAGGCATAACATCAGACGAGGCTTCAATGTTAGCACTGAATAGGGGATCATGGAGGAATTTTATCAGAGGTACTATGCTCCAGACTGAACACTGAAAGGCATAAACAGTCTCTGATGATGACGATGATGATGATGATGATGTACGTATGTTCATACACGACTACGCTACAGTTGTAAGAAATGAGAAATATCGTGTTTTCTGAGGCATTTCGCTTAGGGCCATGGAAAACTCGGTGTATTGTTGGAAAATGAAAGCGCACCTGCATGCAAGAAATGCGTGAGGGTCGTATATACCCCGTACAAGCTTTCAGTTTGGTATATTCCATTAATAAGAACGGTGAGATGGCCGCCCCTGGTAATGAGGCCCCTGTGGCATGTCCGCAAGCCGCAGCACGTACCAAAAGGGAGCGACGCCCACTGCACCGCACGGTGACAACGCTGCGGCCAGCTGATCCTGTTCTGGGAGCCACGCATTAAACTTGTATGTGGCGGTTGCAGTGAAAACATGCCACCCACTGGACCCCTGGCCTCGGGTCCGGGTGCAGTAATTGGCACCTTTCGCGATTTCACTCGGACGTGTCGTATTAGTTTTGTAATCGAAAGACGCTAACAAACCGAAGAGATTAAAGTGACATTAATGACTTATGGTTGTAAGGCATTCTCAGAGGATGCAGTCATTGAAGAACTTCATCTGAAACGGCAGTCTAAACGCGTTCGTTACTTGTGTTCCGTTACTTCCCAAGCCGGTTCTTTGTGTCTTAATTTATGACGTGCTCTTTCAGATTTATACTACTGGAAAATTACATAATGAACGCCTTTAGTTTTTACAGTCCGTGCACTGGAAGTTCAATGAATTTAGAGAATAGAGTAAGAGTAAGGAGTCTCTGTTATCTCTCAGTGGCAAGTAAAAAGCGAACTCTGTCTGTATTGTGTATATAACCATTAAGAGGCAAAGAGAATATGTGCCTAAATATTTAATACTATCAAAGTTCAAATCAAATCACAAGGTACAGATATCAGTCATAACAAGCATCGCTTCAGGTAATAATACGTGTTCACAAAAACGTAGAACGTATTGATTTGTCTTGTTCTAATTATTATTTGTTAAATTCTATTTCCACATACGAACTGCAGCCATTTACCTACGATATGTCACGCGCAACATTAACTATTATTGAGATCTGTGGGGTCGCACAAGTACAAAGTGCGCGCCACCTACTTTCGCCGCGCGCCGCCATGCACGCACGGCGCGGCGTTCTCACGACGACAGCCACGAGCGCCCTCTGCGACAACTCCGCTCGTGGCCACCACTGAACGACATCGTGACTTGCCACTTCGCACGGAGTTAGCAACCAGTTAGGACCTCCGTAATCAGATAGGCACCAGTGAAGACTTTGCTATCGTACAGGCACTAGGCAGGCCTCTAACAACTATGTATCAACATTCTGCAGTACTATGTAAAAGATAAGTATTGTTACATTCTGTGCAATATACATCTCTTTCTAATTTACTCTAGTGTTTATAGTTTCTGGCTGCTCCCCTCCGTACCTGCACCAGCGTGCTATTTTTGTTCCTGTGTCGGGCTCATTCCACTCGGCCACCGACACCTACGACGAGGCTGGGACACAAAAGCGGCGACGAAGTTGGGACACAAAAAGATCCACATTACGTGAATACCATTTGCTTCTTCATATTTACACGTAATTTACAGCCACGAAGCATACGTCCACTTTACACTACTTTAGTATTACTAAATTGACATGAAAGAAGAGAAGTAAATTAGAGGAAAAGAAAGAGTGAGAGTGAAAATGTGATGTCAGACAGAGGGAAAGATAAGGAAATACCCAATTACAAATATTTGTTACATAATATAAATGAAGCTATCAGAAATAGAAAGGAAATAAATACAGAAATGAATGTAGTAACTGATAGTGTCACTGGAAGGAAGTGTTAGACCCCTCGACGGAATTAGAAGTCATTTACGTTTCATATGTTTGGCTTAATGCAAACACAATTCAGTAAGACCAAGCAATTCGTGTAGTACTGATCGCCCTTCGTACGTTGTTTCGGCAAGTATGGTGGTTGGCGTTGTAGGAATGCTGTTGGCCATTAGCTGTCTGGTCCTAGAAAATCAAAGAGGCCTATCTATGAACGCACTGTAGCCGTTTACGTGTGTGTCTCGTGTTGTGGTGTGAGTAAAGCATTTTTCTCTCTGAGATACAGACCTTATAGGCTTCTGTACTGTGTGGCAATCAGCATTTCTTTTATTTCCCGTAGGTGTTTGCGTTTTAGGTTTAGCAGTAAAAAAAAAAAAAAATAATAAAAATAAAAAAAATAATGATTTTTACCTGAAAATGCTTGAGTACGACGTACGTACGTATTGTCTGTTTTTCTTATTAATGTGGTCTAGTCCTTTGGATGTGGCGAGCTGTTACCTATAGTACAAAAGCTGATATAAACTATAAAAATCTTACAGCACGCTTCCTTCTACTATATTATCTTTGACTTCTTAAATACATTAGATGCTATGTTCTGCAAATGTTTGTTAAACTTATGTGACTTAACTGCGGGGTCATCAGTCCCTAAACTTACAAACTACTTATGAAGTAGCTTAAACTAAAGACTGCACAAACATCCATGTCAGACGAGGGATTCAAACCCCGACGGGGAGCGGCCTCGCGCATTGGAGCATAGCGCCTCAATCCTCTCGGCCGCTCCTCCGCGGCTAGATGTTATGATTCCTGTCTTTATTCGAGTAAATACCAGTGATACCTATGGTAATTACTCTTTTTTCTTATTATTTTCTTATATTTACGATTTTTGTTTTAAGATACTTAATTATGGGTTCTTTCTAACACCAGTAAACAGTTTTTATTCCTTATCACAACCTTTTCAATATCGCCTTAAGCCCATTTCCTATTGTTTGTTTTAAAGTGCTATTCATTCCACCTTGAGTACTATGAAACAACCTACAGCTACCAGAGAAATAACATGGTATTTCTAAATACATACAGATCTTAAATGTACATTAAATAATTGAATATAGTTTAAAGGCAATTATATAATAGTATTGGAAGCGTGAGGGATGGTGACGACTACTCAAAATTCCTTTGGTTTTTCTAACAGTATCTAGACGTCTTTTACATCCAAATCTACATGTGTATGGTGTAAATCACACTTAAGTGCTGGTAGAGTGTTCAGCAAACCACTTCATACTGTTTATCTGCCCCATCTCTAATGGCCACCCTGTCGACGGGACGTTAAACTCTAAGTTTCTTTCCTTATTCCTTTTGTTTATCTGCCAGTGCATTCTCGATTAGCACGCGGGATTATTATGCTCATATCTTGTTATGTAGGTTGGAGTTAACAATTCATTTTCGCATTCGGAGGGAAAAGTCTGCGGTCTAAAATCATGTGTAGATCTCATCGCAACAAAGAACGTCATTGTTGTAATGATTCCCACCCCAACTCTCATGTATCATTTCCCTGACACTCTCTGCCCTTTATCGCAATAATACAAAAGGAGCTGCCTTCTTTGTACTCTTTCGATGTCCTCCGTCAGTCCTACTTGATAAGGACACCACACTCGCATTCCAAATGAGAACGGACAAGTAAATGAAGGCAGGAAGCTTAGCGTTTAACGTACCGTCGACAACGTGGTTATTAGAGACGAATCTCAAGCTTGGATTTTGGCTAAGGATGGGGAAGAAAAACGGCCGTATCGTTTATAAGGAATCATACGGGCAAATTCCTTGAGTGATTTAGGAAAATCACGCAAAAACTAAATCAGAATGACAGGAGGTGGATTTGAACCGCCGACCTCTGGAATGCGCAACCATCCAGTGTGTTCGCACTGACTGCGCTACCTCACTCGGTGGATGAACACTTATAGCGAAAGCTGTCTCTTCAGAAGTATTATTCTGCTGATAAAACACAACCTTTGTTTCACATTACTCAAAACATGTGTTCCCATTTAAGTTTGTCGCAACACTAATTCCTAGGTATGTAACTGTATTTATAGCCTTCAGATTTGATTTTTTTGTCTTATTAACGAAGCTAGTCACTTAGCAACATATCTTTGTGGATCTTCTGGGATTAATTAATATTTAAATACCGTAATTATTTGTTCTCATTGTCCTGAATGCACTATTTCGAATTGCATGAAGTATTTGTACCGTGCTGACATCCAATTCGTTTTCTTCATCTTCCAGAATCTATTATGTTCCTTTCGTCTCATGTATATAGAAATACCCGTTTTTCCTTAGTTGTACGAATTATGTTATCTTTAGCATTTCACTTTTAGATATCAGTTAAACGGATTCTTATGTACTATATACATAGCGTAGGTGAACATTGAGAACTATTTATCTGTCAATTTTTTCTATTCTGACTAAACAATCATCTCCACACGATATTAAACCACAACATATCTCCTCCTCTATCAGTAATTAACACGAAATGAAAAAGTTGCAGAAAGAAGAATGAAATGCAGAAATAGGCTGCAGTTGTAAAATATGAAAAAATAGCTGTACAAAGGAAAGTCCGTCTTGAACAGTTTCGGATGTTTTACAAGATCAAATTATTCACCTCTCCCCCCAGTGTAAAGCTTGCGTTAGTAGTGCTAGGGGAGCGAGTACAATTTGTGTAAATAGTATTCAGTGACACACACCGAAAGTGAATGCATGTATTGTTCTCAGCCGAGAGCAGATTCAGGATCTGTCAACGTTCGTCTACTAGAAACTCAAATCTGAAGTGAGCCCCATTAATATTCAGCCGTCGTCAAGCACGGCAGCGAATACATCGTAGTTTGTGGCTGCATGTTGACAATGGGTCTCGTAAATGTAGTGTTTATTTAGGCTTCTCTGAATACGCTATGGAATATGTATGATTCACTAGGCAGTAAAAAACAGGAGGGGGGAGGGACACGTAGCTCCACATCTGCTTGGAGTAATGATTCTGTACCTCCGTAACAACAATCATAAGATAGTCGCCAGTACTAAATCCATCAGTGGGGTTACCAGTTGCTAATGTTCCAAAAAGAGGACACATTGATTCATACAAAAAATCTGGAAAAGTGTTAGAATTCTAGTTTGAAATTCTTATAAGCCGAGTTCTCGCTCATTGTAGCAAACGCAACGCTTTAAACTCTTCATCCTGGAACTTTTATTTCACGATAATTGCAAATCACGTTATGTCAATTGCTCTGAAATTTTAACTTCAGTTCGGCGCGGCGACGATATAGAAGAGGGAAAAGTCTACAAACAACATGACAATATTGGAAGAAAAGTTAAATTCTGTATATTTAAAGTTAAAGCAGTAGTATTACTGCAACATTAGAAAAAACTCCATTTCCCCATTTCTCTAAACAACCGTAAGTACCATTTCTAGGGGAAGAAAGAAAGAAAAGAGGACATGTCCAGGTCTGGTAACCCTTTCCATCAAAACTTCGTTCATACAAACTGCAGCGGTAAGTGGACAAATACCCGTGCTTGCTAAACGGTCTGTACCGGGAATTGACATGGTAATAAAATGAATTCAAACGCAAAATGGTACAGTACATGACTATTAGACTACAAGAAATGTGGAAACATAAGGAAGCAAATGCATCATAATAATTAGCAATATTGTTGTCCATTTTGTTCTTATTATTTTCCAAAACGTTTTTTAAAATCATTTTTGGTAATTATTTCATCTCCATCCTTTCATTCAGCACTAGGGAAAAATAAAATATTTCTTTAGTACCCTTCTACTTTCTGATCTGTTGTATGTTAAATTCCAGCACGTCCAGATACTTTTACAAGCCTGTGCTCTAGCGTAACAGACGTATGAAATTCGTTGGCCGGTTATATGAAGCCGTGAACTCCTGCAACCGATACGTTTTTACGTGGAATTGTTGACCGGTAGAAAAGTAAGGAGAGGGCGAATTGAGGAAGCAGGCACATTTCCTGTGCACACCGGACAGCGGAAGCACGATGGTTCACGCCACAAAAGACACAAAGCCAATCACAGGAACATACTGCCTACTGCTGAAACGTCCCAATACAGTCACAGACAGACTCGGTTTGCTCTAACAAGAGATATCTTTTTCCTCGAAAGTTGTTTGCAGATGACGCAGTCATTTTCCGTCTAGTAAAATCATCTGCAGATCAAAACCAACTGCAGAGCTATCTAAATAAGATATCACTATGTTGTAAACATTGGCAACTGACTCTTAGTAATGAGAAGTGTGAAGTTGTTCACATGAGTACGAAACGAAATCCGTTACTCTTCATTTACAAGATAAATCAGTCAAAACTGACGGCCGTAAACCCCACAAATACCTAGGAATTACAATTACTTCAGACTTAAACCGGAAAGAACGCGTAGATAATGTCGTGGGAAAGGCGAAACAGAGACTGCGTTTTATTGGAAGAACCATTAAAAGATGCAACAGAACTGCTAAAGAAACTGCGTACACTACGCTTGTCCGTCCTTTTTAGGAGTATTGCTGCCCAGTGCGGCCTTAACAGGCGGGTTTGACGGAGGACTTCGAAAGAGTCCAAAGAAGGGCAGCACGTTTTGTATTGTCACGATACAGGGGAGACAGCGTCACGGAAATGATACAGGATCTGGATGGGAATCATTACAACAACGGCGATTATCGCTGCGGCGTGGACTACTTACGAAATGTTGAAATGTTCGTTAAACTTAAGGGACTTAACTGCGGGGTCATCAGTTCCTAAACTTACAAACTACTTATGAATTATCTTATACTAAAGACGACACAAAAATCCATGCCCGAGGGGGGGATTCGAACCCCCGACGGGGAACGGCCTCGCGCATCGGAACATAGCGCCTCAATGGGCTTGGCCACTCCGCCGCGGCCTCCTTACGAAAATACAATTGCCAACATTCTCCTCCGAATGCGAAAATATATTGTTGACTCCCACTTACATAGGTAGAAATAATCATCATAAAATACGATAAATCAGAGCTCGTACGGAAAGATTCAGGTGTTCTTTCTATTCGAGAATGGAATGGGACATAAATAGTATACAGATGGTTCGATGTACCCTCTGCCAGGCACTTAAATTTGATTTGTAGAGTAAACATGATTTGCAGAGTATCTCATGTAGATGTAGACCCTGCACAGAAACATGCTTAGAATATTTTTCAATCGCCAATATTACGTGGTCTGTGCCATTTCCAAGAGAACCGTTTTATCCTATCAAAAATAACGTTTTAATAGCGAGAATCGAAGAAACAAGATACTAGTACTACAAGAAGCAAGTTATATGTTAGCCACTGACGTCAACGCATCAACATTATGTTTCATCAATGACAAAAGCTCTCTGTTTAATGGAATTATAACTGTGCAACGTACACATATCCTACACACATAAGACCTCGAAGAGTAGATGCGGGATTTCAATCAACTGGTTGAAACAAATTGGAAGAGAACACTGTGCTCAGCTCACAAAAGCAATGTTTTTACATAGAAAATCACTTCGCCGCAGCGGGGAGGCCGAGTGCATTGAGGCTCTATGCTCCGATGCTCGAGTCCGTTCCCCATCGGGGTTCGAGTCCCCCTTCGCGTATGGATGTTTGTGCCGTCTTTAGTATAAGTTAGTTAATAAATAGTTTGTAAGTATAGGGACTGATGATCCCACAGCTAAGTACCACAACCTTTACAAACATTTGAACATTTTTTGAAAATCCCTTCCGCATTCAAGCAGTTCAGTACCAAAAGAGACACTAATTACATTTTCAAATGAAAATAGTGATAGGTCAATGCTATAAACTGCCTTTCGCCAAACATTTGTAACATAGGCACACTCTTTAGTGGAAAACAGTTTTCGTTGTCAGCGAGTGAAACATGATCGAATGACCTTCATGCATCTCTTCCACTTTATTCTAATCACTTCCTCCAAATCTTGTATTTACACTTTGAGGATTAAGTAACCATTAGCCAGTGAGTAGGATATTTGTATTTTGAGCTGGAATAATGCCCTTAACGAGAGAGTTTTTCGTACTGGTGATTCAAAATGCAATGATACACAGACGTCATTGAATTACGTGTAAGTTCGCTCCTATCCTATTGGTTTCTTGTTCTTTGTTTCTCTCTATGAAAATGCCACTTTCGGTAGAGTACAACGTTTGCCACGAAAACGTCACAGACCACCGTGCTTTTATGCTTGTGTCGTTCGGTTCCAGGAGTGTCTTCTAAATAATCAGATTCAATCAGGGACAGAAATCTGTCGCAAAAAATCTACTTTATTGCTTACCTACTTTACTATTACGTAGTCATCACCGTTGCTGAAACATTGTTTACTTTCATGAATGTTGCGACTTAAAGTTGTCTGTATGTGTTGACCAAACTATACAGTATTGGCCAAACACGCACTGGGCTATGTACGGTTCTGTTCAAGAAATATGCCTCGATGTAGTCTATGCGTCGAACCTTAGACATCTTATTTCATGCCCAGCAACATTAGCTGCAAATAGGAACTTCTCATTGTTTGAGGAACACTAATATAAAATGAACAGAAATAATTAATTAATAAAAGAGTTTTTACTCTAACTTTTGCAAATAATGTAAGCAACATCAGATAACTGACACTAATAATGTTTATTCATACATAATTGTTATCTATGGTAAGTGATTCTACACATAGAAATAAACCTTGTAAAATTAGCAGAACAAATGCGTTAAATGCCTTATGAGAATGGTAGCAAAATCCTCAATTAAGTAAACATCGACGATGCTCAGACACTTAAGTCCATTTCGCAATCACTCAACACGAAATAATCGTAAGCTCAAAGTATTTCAAATCTTAGTCGGACCAACAACATATCAACATTGGCAAAATCTCTTGTAGAATCGCGTAAACTGATCAGTTCCAATCCGTAATAGAATGGTGAAAAGTTAAAGTTCTTAAACTATCACTCATTAGCCATTGCCAAAGTTAAAGTCCCGTCAAAGCGGCCACTTGTAGCGCAGTTTCTAACACTAATCACTTCAGCTACCCTGGCAGGTACTCGAGCTTCTATGACGAGACATAACGTGTTTCTTATAGCTCCAAGGACCTTTCCAAGCGAACAGTCGAAGTATTTTACTTGAGCACAGCAGTTTCCTGCCTTAACGTTTCTCTCATTGGCAGATCCCCATTCCCTCAGAAAGTAGCAAAGTTCATAATATGAAGCTTTTTTGACTTAACGTTGACAAGATCGACAGGAACTTATGATTTTGACAATACTAATAGAAAAGATATAAACATTCAATCACCTTTAGACTATACAACAGTAGTCCAAATAATGTATGAAATAAATACATACGTAAATAAACAATCCAGCTTTCATGAGCTTGACTGCTCATAGTACACCATATTTATGTAAAGCTACTGGAAAAATAGACAGATATTCAGTAAACAGTGACACGAAAACAGGAACATAACATGCTGCTTGCAACTGCTGCGTTACTATGAAGGATATGATGAGCTGTGTTTATTTCCCTGATAAATTGATAAACACGTGTAATAAATCATAAAATCAATGGATACAAGTCCGTTGCTTTCAAGATGATATCTTGATATAGTTATCATAATTTGCTGAAATGAAATAAAGAAATCAGATGTTGAAACTTTTAAGTTTAATTTTGGTATATTCAGATATTGTGAATATTAACTGTTGTACACCGAAGAGCAAGAGAAGCTGTTATAAGCACGCAGAGATGTGTAAACATTCAAAGGACGGCCCTGCGGTCTGCAAAACGTCTATAACCCAACAGGTGTCTGGCGCAGGCGTTATATCGGTTACCGCTGCTACAACGACACGTTATCACGATTTAAGTGAGTTTTAACTTGTTGTTATAGTCGTCGCGCGAGAGATTGGACACAGGATCTCAGAGGTAGCAATGAGGTGGGATTTTCCAGTACGACTTTTCACGAGTGCGCCGTGGATATCGCGTCTCTAGTGAAGCATCAAATATCGGACTTCACAGCGGCCGGAAAAAATGTTACAAAATGTTCAAATGTTTTTTAAGATTAAGGGACTTAACTACGGGGTCATCAGTCCCTAAACTTACAAACTACTTAAGAACTAGCTATAACTAAGGACGGCACAAATATCCATGCCCGAGGGGGGATTCGAACCCCCGACCGTAGTGGCCGTGCAGGCCGTGACTGAAGCGCCTCAGTCCCCTCGGCCACCGCGGCCGGCAAAATGTTACAAGAACGGGACCAACGACCACTGAAGAGAATCGTTCAACGCGATAGAAATGCAACCCTTCCGCAAATTGCTGCGGATTTCAGCGCCGGGCCATCAACAAGTGTCACTGTACGATGCATTCAACAAAACATCATCGAAAGTAGGAGGCGAGATACTGGCGGAAGTAAAGTTGTGGGGCGGCATCGTGAGTCGTGTCGGGATAGCACAGTCGGTAGTGCGCTTGCCCGCGAAAGGCAAAGGTCCTAGGTTCGAGTCCCAGTTCCGGCACACAATTTTAATCTGCCAGGAAGTTTCATATCAGCGCACACTCCGCTGCAGAGTGAAAAATTTCATTCTGGAATCGTCGATAAAGGCTTCCGGAGCCGAAGGCACACTCGTGTAGCATTGCTGACTGCACGACACAAAGCTTTACGCTTCGCATGGGCCCCTCAACACCGACATTGGACTGTTGATAATCGTAAACATGTTGCCTGCCTGACGAGTCTCGTTAGCAGTTTTAACGAAATCAGGCAAGCTACGTGTTAGGAGGGGACTGTTAAGTTGGCCGGCTGCGGTGGCCGAGGGGACTGAGGCGCTCCAGTCACAGTCTGCACGGCCACTACGGTCGGGGGTTCGAATCCCCCCTCGGGCATGGATATTTGTGCCGTCCTTAGTCTTAGCTAGTTCATAAGTAGTTTGTAAGTTTAGGGCCTGATGACCCCGTAGTTAAGTCCCATAAGCTCTACAAACATTTGAACATTTTTGTTCACGTTGGTGGAGGGTCTGTAATGGTGTATGGCGTGTGTAGCTTGAAGTGATATGGGACCCCTGATACGTCTTTGTACAATTCTGACAGGTGACACGTATGGGCAGCCTGGCTGCTTACCCGCATTCGTTCATGTCCATTGTGCATTCCCACGGACTTGGGCAATTCTAGCAGGACAATGCAAGACCCCCACACGTTCAGAATTGTTACCTAGTGGCTCCAGAACACTCTTCTCAGATATGAACATTATTGAGGGTATTTGGGATGCCATGCAACGTGCTGTTCACAAGAAATCCCCAGCCCCTAGTACTCTTAAGGAGTTGTGGATACCCCTAAATGATGCATGGTGTCAGTTCCAGCACTACTTCAGACATTGGTCGCGTCCATGCCACGTCGTGTTGCAGCAACTGGGCGTGTTCGCGGGGGCCCTACGCGATATTAGGCAGTTGTACCAGTTTATATCGATCTTCAGTGTATAACGAATATGGTAGAAGCACATCAATTTTTGTGCATCAAGATGTTGTGCTATAGCTTTGCGTGGCCGATGTTAAAGTTTCCTCAATTCCCTCCTTCCAGTCAGCTTTAACCGTTACCGAGATATCACCAACACAGGAACTTAAAACAATCCATAGTGTTATGACAATCCTATCATTGGTACACTATCTTGCTAGATTATAATAGGCAAATATCCCACGTTAAGACTTTCTAGAAAAGGTTTCACAGCAGCGTTAGCCGATACTTCTTATAAATTTTAAGGTTGTATTCCTGAATAAATCACATTCTGGATGTGTTGTGACTATACACTCAGAGTTAGTGTTCGACTGCTGGAGGAAACTTTTTTTTCCCTTATGAATGAATTCTTGAACTGTATTTAAATGATTTGCTCTATTTGCTATTGCTTCTGAAGCTTTAGTATACCATCTACAGGCCACGGAATACAGTAAACACGTTCTTGCGACACATACACAAGAATTAGCTAAACCTACTATCAACAATTACGCTTAAAATTATTCGGAAATTAATTTCATTAACGGCTGACGTCCCGCTCATTATCGTTGGAGACTGATTTGAATACTTTCTGCTCAATCCCAGACAATGGATTGGTCACACAGATGGTCTGATATGAATCAACTGAACATATATGGGGCATAATATAGTGAGGTATTTAGGTACACGAAGCTTTCCAAAGGGCAACTATTTCGCATTTATGTATGATTCAGTATTGCAGCAGGAGACCTCCAGCGGTTTTTTGAGTTGTGGTGTTACAGTCGCATAGGACTGACGAGATTAGACACGATATTATGACGTATCCAATGACTTTTTCACTTCGCTGTAAGACTTGTCAAAATTGTATCCAATGGCGCTGCAAATTATGACATTTTTATAATCGTGGTGGTGGTTCTAGTAGTAGTAATGGAATTCAGACCCTCACTAGAATGATCATCAACCATCAAACAATACTACTGTGAGTGCATCCAGCAGTAGTTTTTTAATCATGAACGGGAGACGCTGCCCAAGTTATCAAAGGAGAAGATTGTAACACGTCCTTTGAGTATTTACCTGTACCACATCCCCAGCCAGTGCCAAAACTGCCTTCTACAACGTTTCTTCAGAGTTTTTCGCATGTTCAGCTGTGATCAATAGTTAAGATGCTGAAAGTTTCAGTTATTTTACCTTACTTTCATTATGTCGCTTTCTTGTCTAGTTTGCGTATTCAGTCAGAATTTCCAAATGAGCGAAATTTTTGAAACTTTACATAGAGCTAACATGTGGATAACAACTTGGTTACACCCGATACATACGCTGCCCTGCACAGTCGGTGTTGTTTGGGTACTCTGGAAATGTACTTCGGGTTGTATACGGTAAAGCAGATCTGTAAGAATAATTTCAACTTACATCAAATTTTTCCGGAAAATTATCAACTTAATTTTTGTTTTAAACATTTACTATGGCCGGCCGCGGTGGCCGAGGGGACTGAGGCGCTCCAGTCACGGTCTGCACGGCCACTACGGTCGGAGGTTCGAATCCCCCCTCGGGCATGGATATTTGTGCCGTCCTAATTCGTAAGTAGTTCATAAGTAGTTTGTAAGTTTGGGGACTGATAACCCCGTAGTTAAGTCCCATAAACTATACAAACATTTGAACAACAGCATTTACTATGATTTCTGTCCGTATACTTATCTTACTGATAAAATGTGGCTGTACACGATTGTCAAACATTTACGTTATGCTGTTATTCGATTGCACAAAAGTGCATTTCACTGGGTCTGTTCGGATAGTGGCCACGGCTATTTGAATAACGTAAATTATGGGCAGATACACAACTAAGTTACATGGATGGTAAGCTGAAAATACGCTAATTTCTATTTAATACTTATTGCCTCTAATAATGTCATATTTATAATAGTTATTTCACATTAGTGGAATTTCACCGTAATGAAGTGTTTCTATTCACATAAATCACCCGCAGCGTCAGCAAACAAATTGCTTACGATCTGTCGCATCGACACAGTATTCTTGATACCAGGCGGTACACGTTTGGAATTGTATCCATTCATGTTTCTCTTCATCTGCCATTTCTCCTGGCAGAATCTACATTTCCATTCCGTCGCCTTGTCTTGTTTCTGTCACAACGTTTCACAGTCTCTCAACTTAGTGCGGCTGCTCATGATTTAGAGAGACCCTCTGGTTTTCTCAAGGAAAGATGATTTCTTTTGCAGAATGAAACACACCAGTTCTTTCCAGCTGTCTCTTTGCAGGGGTGTGTTACGTTGTGCTAGATAGTTTGAAGGTTGCAAAACCCACATTTTTCTGTGTCAGTCCAAATCCTCTTTTTTCCAAATATATTATTGTGGTGAGAAGACATGTTTCCAAATCTTGAGATGTCCAGCTGAGTTACCAGATGAATATTTTTTTGGTAAAAGATTGCTGTTACCCATAACTTTATACAGTATTTTTCCTTTTGATAACGTCGTTACTGCTATATCGATAGCTGAGATAGGTTTGCAACATCACCTTCGCGGGCCGCCACAGAGAGCGCCCCGCGAAGCCACGGCCGATGGGGGCGCCGCCAGCGTCTTGCTTGGCAGTTAAAGACACCACGCCAGAAGACGCGAAGACCAAAAGACCTTCGGACGCCGACCAGCACTCATCGGAATACATTGCGTGTTTCTAACTAGGATAGCTGCTATACTTGTTTGTATTTATGTATCGTACTAATTCTTGAATACACTTCTGACTAATGGTTCTATGTCTATGGAAATTCTTGAGAGTTCCCGATTGCGCCCTACAACCTGGACCAACCTTCCTTCTGTGTGATCGCTAAGGACACAACAGAAACATGGCGACGAGGATGGGATTGTAGATACTATTGTAATTGGCTGTATTTGTAAGTAGCGCACTGCATTGCCTTGCCGACGTTGCTCAAGTGGTCAAATTTTTCGCAAGCATTGCGACACCACGCACGCACGTGCCAATAGGGTTTGTTGTCTTGGTCTTCGTTCAATGCTGTGGCGTATTGGTTAATTTTGTTTGGGAAAGTAGTTAAGAAAGTTGTTATATTGCTCGGGAAGGCGTGTTTCTTTTTTTGTTGTTGTTGTTTGTGAGATATTGTAAGCATGACTGCTCCCCCACCCACAGTTTCTGCCGGGCTTCCTCAACTGTCACAGCCAGGCAACGCGCCACCTACACTTGTTGATTTATTCTCTGTTATTCAGGCACAGGCGCAGCAAACAGCAGCTCTGCAAGGACTACTGTCTCAAGTACTGCAGGCTCAAGCACAGCAACTGTCGCAACAGCAGCCAGCAGCCACCACACCGAAGGTAGTGCCGTCTTTCCGTCCCTTCAACGAAGACAAAGAGGACTGGGAAAAATATGTTCAGCAGTTGGAGCAGCATTTCATCGCCCATCACGTACCAGGTACTGACAAAATTCATTTTTTTCTGTCGTGGTGTGGCCCCCAAGTCTTAGCGATTGCTGAAAAGCTGTTCCCGGACAATAAACCCGATCAGGTACAGTTTTCCACCTTAGTAGACGCCCTTTCAAAGTATTATTCAGACCACGTGCATGTAGCGGCCGCCCGTTATCAGTTTTTTAGACTTAGAAAAAAGGAAAATCAGACGTATCGCCAATGGGTGACAGAACTGCAGGGAATGACAAAAAAATGTCAATTTAAGTGCGTGTGTGGTGCTTCCTATGCAGATTCTATGATCAGGGACGCGGTAACACAAAATGTGACAGATCACAAAGTTAGGGACATAATTTTACAATATAGTAATCCCTCATTACAACAGGTATTGACTATTATTGATCATCAGGACGCGTGTGAATTAGCTACCCAGTGCTTTGACTCTCCTCAAGTGTGTAGTGTAGCGGCACAAAATGAGCGACACACGGCTGGCCGCAGCGTCCGCCGAGGCAATAAACATAGTTCGCGGAAACTGCCACGGACTCCCCGCTCGGACGCCTTACGTCAGAAAGACAAGCGCCAGAGCCACACGGACACCACTCGTAATGTTAGAAAATCTTGTCCACGTTGTTTGTCCAAACATAAACGAAGTGACTGCCCCTCGCGAAATGCTCAGTGTTTTGCGTGTGGAAAGCAAGGACATGTACAATCGGTGTGTTTACAAAGACAGCGACAGGCACCTGGTGAGCCGTCTACAAATTTAATCACTTCTACTACAGTGAACGAGCATTTCATAAATGTTCTCTCAGACAACTCTCGTGTTGCAGTGTCCAATAAAAATGAACAGACCCCGTTGCTTCGTAAGAACAATAAATTGTTTGTGAACCTTAAGATTCAAAACTTGCCTGTGGAATTACAGTTAGATACGGGAGCGTCACTTTCGTTACTAAATTATCGAACTTACAAATTGCTGGGCCAACCTCCGTTGCAACCTACTCCGGCAATTGTCAGCATACAATGGGGACACTATACTGGTACTCAAATGTAGCTTGCCCGCAAAGTACCGAAATTGTACGCAGACAGTGACTTTCCATGTACTGTGTTCGGAAGATTCAACAAACATTTTTGGACTCGATTTATTCGACTTGTTCAACATGAGTATACAGGAAAATGTGCTGACTGTTCAATCGTGTGTGCCCACCGACAGCTTAGATAAATTGTGCAAGGACTTCGCTGTACTTTTCACAGATGGCCTTGGTAGGACAACAAAGTTTATTGCACAAGTGACACTCAGGGAATCGGCCCAACCCAAGTTTTGTAGGGCGCGCCGTGTGCCTCTCGCCCTGCAGGACCAAGTGGCATTTGAACTTTCAGAATTGCAACGCAACGGTGTTATAGAACCTATTTCAGCCAGTCAGTGGGCCTCCCCCATAGGGCTTGTCCGTAAGCCGTCTGGTCGGCTCCGTATCTGCGCCGATTTTAAGACAGTTAATCCTCAACTGGTTGTGGACACATTCCCGCTACCACGCCCAGAAGAACTCGTGGACCAACTCGGGGCGGGAAAGTACTTTTCTAAAATTGATTTAAAAGATGCTTATTTGCAAGTGCCTTTAGATGAGAAATCGCAGAATGTTTTAGTTATCAATACTCCTATTGGTTTAAGTTTTTGCGATTGCCTTTTGGTTGCGCATCTTCTCCGGCTATTTTCCAGCGGTTTTTAACACAGTTGACCGCCAAGGTTCCCTGTTGTTCGACGTATTTAGACGATATTTTGGTTGCTGGTCGTACCCCAGACGAACATTTGCGAAATCTTCGTTATTTGAAGTGTTGTCGGAAGCGGGCCTCCGCTGTAATAAGGACAAATGTGTGTTTTTTTTTCAAACAGAAATTGATTATCTGGGTCATCGCATTAATGGGCAGGGTGTACATCCCCTGCAGACGCATCCACTTGCTATCAAGAATTTGCCGACTCCCAAGAATCTTCGGGAATTGCAATCTGTGCTCGGTAAATTGTATTACTATTGCAAATTTATGCCAAATGCTGCTCACATCGCTGCACCCTTACATCGTCTTCGGAAACGGAATGTTCCTCTTCAATGGACACCTGAATGTGACGTCGCTTTTCAAACCTTAAAACGGGAACTCTTGAGTGACAGATGTTTAGTTCATTTTGATCCTTCGCTTCCTGTGGTCTTAGCTGCCGATGCCTCAGCCTATGGGATTGGCGTTGTGATGTCACACCGGATTGGACAACAGGATCGTCCAATTGCTTTTGCTTCAAAGTTGCTTACTGATGCGCAGCGCAGGTACTCTCAGATAGAGAAGGAGGCGCTTGCTCTGGTATATGGTGTCACGAAGTTCCATTATTTATATGGTCGGAAATTTTTTCTTGTTACAGACCACAAACCATTGCAATCGTTGTTTCACCCTCACAAACCTCTCCCGGAAACGACTGCCCATAAATTGCAACGCTGGGCTCTGCTTTTGTCTTCTTACAATTA
This sequence comes from Locusta migratoria, assembly GCA_026315105.1. Lineage (NCBI taxonomy): Eukaryota > Metazoa > Arthropoda > Insecta > Orthoptera > Acrididae > Locusta > Locusta migratoria. Next base: position 71,393,636 of record CM048755.1, on the reverse strand, counting down.
TGAAATTTTGTATCGCCCGTCATCGAAACACGCCAACGCGGATGTCTTATCCCGCCTTCCAGTGGGCTCTGATCCAGATTTTGATTCGTCGCCGGCGTCTTGTTTTGCGCTCGACGCAGAGGTTTTCGATTGGCTTGCATCTTTTCCTCTTGATTCTCGGACGGTGGCACGGGCTACCGCCGCCGATCCGACATTGAACAATTTAGTACATTATCTTCGTTCGGGTTGGCCCCGATCTTCGAAGCATATTGCAGACTCCGAAGTTCGCCGATTTTTTGCGCACCGTAATGAGCTCTCGTTGCAAGACGGTGTCATCTTGCTCCGCAGCGGAGCGGATCAGTTGCGAGTGGTTTTGCCGACGTCGTTACGCGCACAAGTCTTGCGACTTCTGCACGAAGGCCATTGGGCTGTAGTCCGAACGAAGCAGTTAGCCCGCCGCCATTGTACGTGGAAGGGCATCGATGGGGACATAGAGCGTATGACGTCCCGTTGTCGCGTTTGTGCAGAGCACCAGTCCGCTCCACCGCGCCGTTTCTTTTCGTGGCCGAAAGCAACCGGGCCCTGGCAACGTCTTCATGTTGATTTTGCGGGACCTTTTTGGAATTCTCGTTGGTTAATGTTGGTGGATTCTTACAGTAATTTCCCGTTTGTGGTGCCTATGTCTTCGACCACGGCAACTGCCACCGTTAAGATTCTACGGTCCATATTTTGCCTTGAAGGTCTGCCACAAACGATCGTCACTGATAATGGCCCACAGTTTTCATCGTCAGTTTGCTTCCTTCTGTCGGAGCCAGGGTATCGAACACGTCACTAGCGCGCCGTTTCATCCTTCGTCGAACGGTGCCGCGGAACGTCTCGTGCGGACGTTTAAAGAACATATGACCCGCCTCAGGCATGACCATTCTCGCGGTGACGCCTTGCTCATTTTCCTGACTACCTATCGGTCGCAACCTTACAATGGCTCCTCGCCGGCGGAATTTTTGCACGGCCGGACGCATCGCACTCTGCTTCACTTGCTACACCCACGGCCACGCAGCTCGGGGTTCGTGCTGTCGGCTCCGTCGTCGCCTCTTCGTGCTGGCGCGCCTGTTTGGTTTCGTTCTTATGGCACGCGCCAGCGTTGGCAGCACGGCACAATTGCTCGCCGCCTCGGCCGCGCAATGTTCTTAGTTGGTACTGCGCGCGGCTTGCAGAAGCGGCACCGCAATCAGCTCCGTCTGTGTTTCTGGCGCGGGCTCTGTTTCCAGCCGTGGAGTCTGCTGTCCAGCGGCCGCCGCCGCCGCCGCAGCAGCAGCAGCAGCAGCAGCAGAAGCAGCACCAGCACCAGCACCAGCACCAGAGCGCGGCCGCCACGCCTCCGTCCCAGGAGCCTATGGATGTGGACGTCCCACAGCTGCCGCCGTCGCCTCAGCCGTCGGCGCCTCCCGGTCCGGCGCCTGCTCCTTCGACGGTTGTCCGCCCGATGGAAGTAGACGCCCTCGTGGGGCGTCCCTCACACCTGCCACACGCCGGACGTGGAGACGCGCGCCGCCGCCGGTTTCCTCTCGGGGTTTACGGTGGGCGCTCGCGGTGAGATCCGGGCGCGCGAGCCTGGCGTCCCCCGCTAGCAGTCCGACGCCTGGCTCCATCAGTGGTCTCCACCCGGCTCCCTCTCCCCACGGCCGTCAGCGCCAAGGGTACCGAGACGCGCCAGCCGTGGCTCCCGAAGGGGGGGAGGGGTGCTATATCGATAGCTGAGATAGGTTTGCAACCATCACATTCGCGGGCCGCCACAGAGAGCGCCCCGCGAAGCCACAGAGAGCGCCCCGCGAAGCCACGGCCGATGGGGGCGCCGCCACCGTCTTGCTTGGCAGTTAAAGACACCACGCCAGAAGACGCGAAGACCAGAAGACCAGAAGACCTTCGGACGCCGACCAGCACTCATCGGAATAAATTGCGTGTTTCTAACTAGGATAGCTGTTATACTTGTTTGTATTTATGTATCGTACTAATTCTTGAATACACTTCTGATTAATGGTTCTATGTCTATGGAAATTCTTCAGAGTTCCCGATTGCGGCCTACAACCTGGACCAACCTTCCTTCTGTGTGATCGCTAAGGACACAACAGATACAAATTCATATATGGCACTATATAAGTTATACGGGCTTCTAATAGTGATTCATCGCTGCTTCAGCTGGCTCCATCGACCCCTCGTCCCATTCCATTCTGCCTCCTCTCAGTTTATAGGAGCTCACCTCCTGAGGAAGATGAAGGAATAATTTATTACAAAATTATTACAAAACAGAATATCTTTTGTAAATGCATTTTATTCAACTTACAGTTTTCCACTACTATTCATTAATCCCCATGCTCAGTTAAATTCAAATAACCGCAAAACACACTTAAACACTATTGCGAAGTAGTTCCCCAGTGCACTAACAAATGGCAGGACATGTCACCAATGTGGCATAGGGAGGACCCAGTATCATGCCTCGACTTTCATTTCTTACAAACTGCAGGAAATCCCTAGCAAACACCTTGTCAGTTTTACAAACTTTGCACTGACCTGTTGCGATCCACTTACCTTCCAAACTTTAAATTAATCTTGCATAAATTCCTGTAGTCAGAAAACTACATTGCCATGTATTGCCATGTATGGATAGAACCTCCAACAATAAGAAACACTCAAATAATGGCGTATCCACTTACATGTTGTCGCGGCGCACGCGCAAAAGCTTACAATTATTCACATAGCCCCTCTACTCAATTACCCTACGTGCAGACAGACAGAACAAGATGACAGGAGTAGAGGAACAAAGAGGAGAGAGAGAGAGAGAGAGAGAGAGAGAGAGAAATGAGGGAGCAGAAGGAGCGAGAGAAAGGGGGACGGGGATCAGGAGAAGAACTGAGTTAGGGGGGAACGAGAAAACGGGCAGTGTTTGTGTTAGTTAGTGTAAGTAGTTTGTACGTCTAGGGACTGATGACCACTGCAGTATGTTCCCATAGCTTTACAAACATTTGAAACGGAGGAGGATAATAATATCTGTCCAACGATAAGGGCGAAGCTGTGTTGATAAAGAACTGATACAAACATCTTACAAAAATCATAAAAATTAATTTTGCTTACTTATTATGTATTTATGAAAATGAAATTAAGCAGAGTTCTGTTATTAATAGGTAGCTGTAATCACGTTTAATCTCAAAACTATACCTGGAATGTACGAGGGGTGTCGACTGTGGTGAGAGTTGCGTATGAAAGGAAAAAAATAGAATGAGACAATAGAGATAAGCCATATCTTTATTTTTCTACATAATTTCCAAGTACATTGAGACATTTGTCATACTGTTTTCTAAGCTTCAAAAAGCCTTCCGGAAATAATCAGAACGTTGCACACGGAAGGAGCGTTGAACGGCGTGTTTGACGTCAACATTGCTTCTAAAGATCCTTTCGCCGAGAGTCTTCTTCAAACTGGAAACAGATGGAAGTCACTTGGTGCTAGATCAGGACTGTATGGCGGATGGTGAAGGCGCTCCCAACCAAGAGTTGCAGTGTGGTTTTGCTTTGCCGTCGCCGAGTGTGGTCTCGCGTTGTCATCTTTACCCACTGGTGTATCGGTGTCTTGCACGTGCGCGTTCACCTGCTGTGGGCCGGCCGCGGTGGCCGAGGGGACTGAGGCGCTCCAGTCACGGTCTGCACGGCCACTACGGTCGGGGGTTCGAATCCCCCCTCGGGCATGGATATTTGTGCCGTCCTTAGTATTAGCTAGTTCATAAGTAGTTTGTAAGTTTAGGGACTGATGACCCCGTAGTTAAGTCCCATAAGCTATACAAACATTTGAAACCTGCTGTGGCGCCTTTCGCCCATATCTGTTCAACGCTTCTTCCGTATCCAAAGCCCTGATTTTTTCCTGGACGTGTTTTTTAAGCTTATAAAGCGGTTTGACAAATGTCTCGATGTACTTGGAAATGTAGAAAAAGATGTATCTTATCTTTAATGTCTTATTCTATTTCTTTCGTTTCATACGCAACTTTGCCCACAGTCGATAGGGGAACTTATTTTCCAACTTCCACTCGTAATACAGCTATTTCACTCTCATCAGTGAAATCCTACGAAAAATTTCGCATACAAGACTAAAATTCAGGAAAATATTAATTGACTAAAATAGCTTTTTTAATATACCTACAAAAACGCGGGGTGCGTTACATAGCTAAATGTCAGGAGGTGAATTATTCATGCATACATTATGGAGTATATAGACCTCACATTTTAGTTTTAAATGTTCCTAGTATTCTCATATTTATTGAAATTTCGGACATTGGCGAAAGAACAGACACCACATATAATTAAAGAGATTATAGGGCAATGATCCCTTCAGGGCAGATGAATATCATTCCACCATTCCGGACCTGTTAGAGGAATCGCAGAAACGCCGCAAGTAATGAGGGTAATGGGCAGCTGCACGACTTCATTAGTTTTGATAAGTAGTGAGCAGGAGACTCGGGTTCCAATCCCGGTTTAGCACAAATTTTCAACTTCGCCCATTGACGCAATTCAATGCCCACTTTTAGCTAATGTCTTTAATTAGTGTTCTAATGCGTCACCTTGTAGTTTCTTTAAACTGGGTAAATGGTCAAAGATTTTTATGTCTTAAAATCATATAACTTTCTTTCCAAATCAACACTGACAGATGGATTGTGCAAGATTCAGTGAATAAGTAACGCAGCACAATTTTTTTTCTCGATCAGTATCGGTTGAAAATATTTAGAATTTTATGCGGGACATCTTTGAATATTCCCGAATTCTCTCGTATAGTTTCGTTAATTTCTGACAGGTAGTAGGGGTGTAGCTAGCCTTCAAAGTGCCGTCTGTAAAAGAGGTGCGTTCCAAGAAGAGAGTAATTATTGAGTTTATTTTGGAGGAAAACCAGAGCATCACAGCTATACGTACAAAGGTGCTTGCAAAATGTCTGTGGTGACTTTGTGACACCATAAACGACGATAATGTTTCAATATTGCTATTTTTATCAAAATGTACAAATTTGTCACATTTCGATTTTTTCTATACTTATACTAATGTATGTGATGTAATGTTCAAATGTATGTAGCACTTATGGGACTTAACTACGGGGTCATCAGTCCCTAAGCTTACAAACTACTTATGAAATAGCTAAGACTAAGGACGGCTCAAATATCCATGCCCGAGGGAGGATTCGAACCCCCGACCGTAGTGGCCGTGCAGACCGTGACTGGAGCGCCTCAGTCCCCTCGGCCACCGCGGCCGGCATGTAATGTTCTCTGAATGAATTTATATAGATATGTCTTTGTATACACAAACTTTTTAAGTACAATTGAATAACTGAAACTTTTATTGGTGTATTTTAATCGTACGTGGATTTTAATGTAAATGATGTGATTACTTTATTCTCATAGATTTATAGAGGATCTGGCTTGGGGATTTTGTAAATCTTAGTGTAATGTAAAAGCCTGTGCGAAGAACTAAAAAAACGAAAATAGCGTGCGTGAACGCAAAAGGTGGGAAAGCGCGCCAAAATAGCGCTACGACGGTTCTAGTTGAACAGAGTTGTATCTGAGCTTTTGACGGGTCAGTAGCGTGCAGTGTCTGCAGTGTTGTATCAAGGCCAATATTACAGTAGTTTATGGAAATGGCCTCGGATGACGAACGCTGTATATTGTGGGCAATGGTGCAAATATTGGTGGCTTAATTGTTTTGAATTTCCGGCGCTAAGATGATTGCAAAAGCCACAGAACTGTATGAGCCCATACTTGTACAATTGCGCAACGGCGAACCACGCACCTGCTCTTCTCTTGGAACACAGATAACGCAGACCTTATTACTTTTGTAACTACAGCCAGAGACTAACATTTGTGTGTGTTACGAATAACAACCTAATATTTTAATCTGTGTTCCACCTGTTACTGCCCTATGTAGGGTCCCAATCTGTCGTTTATCGGTTAGTGAAGTCAACAGAGGATCATAAGCAACTGCAAAGCGATTTAGACAAAATTTCTGCATGGTGAGAAAATTGGCAATTGACACTAAATAAAGAAAAGTGTGAAGTAATACACATGACCACTAAAAGAAATCCGCTGAACTTCAATTACGCGATAAATCAGTCAAACCTTAAGGTCGTAGATTCTACCAAATACCTAGGAGTTACAATTACGAACAACTTTGACTGGAGAGAACACACAGAAAATATTGTGGGGAAGGCGAACCAAAGGTTACGTTTCACCGGCAGAACGCTTCGAAGATGCACCAGCTCCACCAAAGAGACTGGCTACATCACACTTGTGCGTCCTCTCCTGGAGTACTGTTGCCCCTTGTGGGACCCTCACCAGGTGGCACTGACGGAAGACATTGAGAAGGTTCAGAGAAGGGCAGCACGTTTTGTTTTATCACGTTACCGGGGGGAAAGCGTCACGGAAATGTTGCACGAATTGGGGTGGAAATCATTAAAAGAAAGACGTAATTCATTGCGGCGTGATCGGTTTGCGAAGTTTCAACCACAGACTTTTAGTTCTGAATGTGAAAATATTTTGCTGGCACCCACTTGCTTAGGGAGACATGACCATCCCAATAAAATAAGAGAAATCAGATCGAAAACGGAACGATTTATGTGTTCTTTCGTCCCGCGCGCTATTAGAGAATGGAACGGTAGAGAAAAGTTATGAAAGTGGTTAATGAACCCTCTGCCAGGCACTTGAATGTGATTTGCAGAGTATGTAGATGTAGATGTAGATAAGAGCAAAAGAGTACCCTAATGGTTTGGTAATTCAGTGAAATTTAAATCAACTTATGTTTATTCTTCATAACTGCGTTCTAAACAAAATACGTGACAATATAGATAGACTTTTATATTAACAGGTTTTGATTCAAATTACAAAACCAGACAATTGCTAGAATTGGTGAATTTTTCATAATATCTTGCTACATAAAATATTCAGAGACAATGTTAGATTTGTGATCATTCAGCAACTTAGTTTGTTTACTGTTTAGTGATTCAGAAGATAGTTTCGACAGTTCAAACTATTTAAAACAGAAAGGAAACAACAAAATAACTTTTTGTACTTCACACTCTGTTCAAATTTTGTATATTAGCGTAAACCTTTCTTCTTTTCAAATTATTTCTTCTACAGTCATTGGAGTTTACTGAAGGGTAATAGTAATAATAGTTGAAGATAACTATTGTCTCATACCACAAACAAATATTTTGCTTGGAAATAAATTTATTTGAATGAAATGAAAAGGTTTGTTTCATGTAAGTACATTACTAAAGTAGGGAAAGTGTTTTACTACTAAAGTGCACAGCCTACATCAAAATATACAAATGGCATAAACTTTTGGTAGTGTTTATGCAAACAGCGAATTTGAGCCTAGAATATGTAAGAGTTAATATTTCTTAGAAATTACAGTCCAACACTTGGCACATCTTATGAGAAGTGTTTATTACTGTGGGATCTATTTCTCACTTTCTCATTACAAAATTTACGATATAAATTAATTATTTTCAAACTTATTTTCATAGTAGAGTGCATGCTTGGGATCTCACAGACTTTACTCTTTAGTATGCCTACTTCAAAGCTACAAAATTATTCACATAGTTGATGCTACTGCTTATAAAATTATTTGAAACATTAATTTGACAATATAGTCGGGCGACTGCAATTATTTCTGAATTTCGTGGTACTTTAGTACAAGTAAACGTTAATTTTCACAGCAGTATTGGATTAAAGTTTCTTGAAGTATAAAGTCTTCGAGAGACGAAACATGAGGTTTGATGCCACTATCCATCAGTAAGCCACGGTAATCCTCTCGGAGGAGCACGTTACTGTTCAGGAACTTTGGGAAATTTTGATAAGCGGTTGGGAACACTGCAGTAGGTGGAAATTTAACAGCGCAAACTTTTTGTACGTAACTTGCCGTTTTTTATAGATTATTTCAGAGTATCCTAGATAGCGTTGCAACCTTACAGTGGACTGGACAAAAGAACGGTGATTCGTTGGGCGATCTGTCTGTCAAGGTCGCAACCAGGTCGAGAAAACCTGTCTGCTCTGCTTCATGCCGATAGCCTGTGTTGGAAAGTGCGGACATCCTTATTGGAGGTGATCGACGAATCAAAATCAGACACCTTGCTGCTCAACCTGACGAGTCTGTTAGTACTGCTGATACACTTACTTGCGCACTCGAAAGGGGCTCACTAATCTTCATTGGGCTGCTCTTCGTCATAGAAACCTACAGCCTCGATGTCTCATCTTCTGACTTCCGTCTGTAATGGCTCAATGAAGATGTACTCCGCAAGAAGCACTACGTGGATGTTGCGGAAGCTTCGGCTACAGCAATACGACAGAGACCAGAAGAGTGGTGGAATGCTGATGTAGCAATGAACGCAGATTGTGTTGGTAAATTGTGTTTTTTAACCAAAAGATTGGGAAACAATACGGCGTATTTGAATCCTGTAAAAAACCAATTTGCTTTAAGAAAAAGCATATGTTGCATTACTTATTGAACGGCATTCGTAATTGCTCGTAGTAATATTTTATAGTAGTAGGGATTAAACTGTTGTCAGTCATTGAATGAAAAAAACGATGTTAAATGCAGAATTACGTGTGTTACGTTTCATTCAAGTTCACAGTGAGTAGGAATGACAAAGTTATAGGACATTTGAAATATATAAGAATCCACACATCAGCTTATCTCTGGACACCATAGCGGTTGTTTCTACATAGCACGACTCAGTGATATAAGGAAAATTCATTTTTGTCGCTGTGGTTATTGGTGCATAAATTTTTAGCGTGGGACTGGGAAATACAAACAGTAACATTTTAAAGTGTTCGTGTCGGAGACATTATACTGTACTTATTGTGAAGCACGGCTAGCAGTTAAAAGTTCGAATTCTACTAACTATGGATGTAATTGGTTCCAAACGCTCTGGGAGCAATAAAGTTTGATATACGTAAGCGAGTTCTGGCCCTCGCGAGAACCCACAATATCCTGAGCAACAGGTGGCTCCATAACGTATGCGATTTTGTTTCCGACTACCACAGGGCCTAGGTTTTCCAGTCGAATCTGCTTTTAAAGGGCATTACACAGATCGTGGGACTACGTCTTTTATTCTTCTGTCTGACAGGATATTTACGCACAATACTCTCAGGCAGAAACCTAGTTCTACGACTGCCAGTGAATAACATAACCGAGGGTCACCGTTCCTGTTGCTCCGTGATAATATTTGTTTTATATCATTTTCCAATACAGCTACGATTAACAATAAGAAATGTGGATCATATATTACTTTAATCGAGAAGAAACTTAATTGCAGTCCAACGGATCTTTTTAGTTCTTTATCTTGCAGTACAATAATGACAAAAATTTTCTTCGTGAAGTTCGACTCAAAACTATTTAGTTCAAATGTTTGTGTAGCTGATGGGACTTAACTACGGGGTCATCAGTCCCTAAACTGACAAACTACTTATGAACTAACTAATACTAAGGACGGCACAAATATCCATGCCCGAGGGGGGATTCGAACCCCCGACCGTAGTGGCCGTGCAGACCGTGCTAACTAATACTAAGGACGGCACAAATATCCATGCCCGAGGGGGGATTCGAACCCCCGACCGTAGTGGCCGTGCAGACCGTGACTGGAGCGCCTCAGTCCCCTCGGCCACCGCGGCCGGCAAAACTATTTAGTATTGAACAAACTGGTAACAGTAGTTATACTAGTCATCCACCAATGTCACTTACCACTATTTGTGGATTTCTTTGTCTGTTCTTTGGGACTTTAATCTTATTTATTCTTCCAACACGAAAACAATTTCTGTGAGGATGCACAAATGCACCCGATCCCTTGCGGGAATACAGTCAAAGCTGCGAGAAAGAGGGAGTCATCGGCAGGGACATTACAATCACAGTGTGCGATGAGCCGAGAATTTGGGTAGGAAGAGAATTGTGTGTGTGTGTGTGTGTGTGTGTGTGTGTGTGTGTGTGTGTGTGTGTGCATAGCCTAATTGCTAAAGGCGACTGCTCGCTCCAAGCGGAAAATCCGGGTTCGAATTCCGCCCCATCACTATTTTTCAATTTCGCCATAAATGAGTTTCAATGCTCTGTAACAGTCTAGACGTTTGAATATGTCGAATTCAAAGTTTTCCGACGAGTAATATCAACCAATGGTGTCTATTCTTTCGGACGTGTTCTAAGTGACAGAAAGCGTGAGTTCGCAAGAGAACTTACTTGAAGATAGGAGATAAGGTACTAGCGGGACTAACATTATGTGGACAGCCCATGACCCGTGCACAGGTAGCTCAGTCGTTATAACGCTTACCCGCGAAAGGAAAAGCTCCTGGTATGGAGAAAGATTCAGACTTTTCAGTTCCTACTGTTGTTCCGCACATGTAACACCAACCGAGCTCTTCAGAGCGAGTAATTTACTACGATATCAAGTGACCTACATTGTCAGCGTAAGTTGTATTCTTCCCGTCTCCCCTATATGCAACTGTTTAGAAATACTTATTCTGAATAGAAAGCAAATTGATAGCAACAACATAAATCTAAGCGTATTCTTCGCAGCCGCTGTCACTATCAATAAAATTCCTCGGGGTATGATACCGCATTGTCACACTTTAAAACTGTCCCTTTTAAAGATTGACAATTCTGTCCCACACCGTGAAGAATTTTATTGACAGCAGTAACATAGTAGAGCACATATCCGCTGATTTACAGGTCAAGGATTTCTCTCAACATTCGTCTCTAGTATGTTCTAGTGAGCCTGGCGGTTCTGATAAATAAACAGAGTGATGTTTTCACTCAAGATACTTCTGACATATTACCCGCAAGTAACTACTGACGAAACGAACGCCGCGGCGAAGTGGTCAAGCGCATTGAGGCGCTATGCTCCGATGCGCGAGGCCGTTCCCCCTCGGGCATGGATGTTTGTGTCGTCTTTAGTATACGGTAGTTCATAAGTAGTTTCTAAGTTTAGGGACTGGTGACGCCGCAGTTAAGTTCCTTGAGCTTAACAAACATTTGAACATTTTGAACGAAACGCACTACTGAACACCGTTTAGCCATCACATTTCTTAAACCCCGTAACAGTTTCCCACTGAGACTCAGCAGTTTGAAACTTTGCTGGAGAGTCCTGAAACCTTCGTCTCCACTGGTGAAAACCGTAGCGCGTTGTGAACGCAAGGAGGTTAGAATCTCTGGAGATGCCCTACCACTGAAAAAGTGAAGCTAGCGAAATGCGCATTCCGGTATTTGTTTGTGCCCAAAACATAGGTCGTACTGTGTGGTAAAGTAGTTCTAGTCGTTGAAATATATGTCATTTCTAAGTAAATCCTCCAATATAACTACCAATTTAGTGGCCTTATGTAAAGAGGGCAATATTCACATAAGATTTTAAGCGAGAAATCCTTGTTTTGGGCACAAAAGCATGGCCCCCGTGGCTTCAGCCAATGCTTGTTCTCAGCATAGATAACACCACCTCCCTAGATTCTAACTTCCTTGTGTGAACGTCACATTTGAGAACGATGACGCTTCGACCAGATAGGTATCGACTCTTCTAAAAGAGACCTATATTTTGACATCCCTGCGGTATGTGACGGAACCACGATGCGCAGCGTTGAAATAACTCATTTTTTTATGGATGACAGTGAGAAACTTTACAGATCATAAACCGTTCGTTCGAAAAGGACCCAGCGGATGTCCCAAACGCCATCAAAGAAACTAGCGTCCAATTGGAGAGTTGGTAGTCCTACACTTCAGTTGCTCAGTTTCCGCCGGCCACTGCACATGTGACCAGCAGCAGCTCTACATTGTACGGTAACCGGCTTCTTAATAGAAGCGACTTATTTTCATTTCGTGTGTGTTTTCTTATGCAGCTCCTTATACTTTAGTGTGCTCGCGTGTTAATTTATTAAGAATCGCGTTTAGTTGTCAGTTCAATTGTTGATCTTTTGATTTATTAGCTCGCGTATATTTTTTTTTCAGATTCGCCAGAAATAAACAGTTTAGTGTTAGGTTCATATTTTTCGAAGCTCACTGTTTATCAAACATCTGTGTCCTCAGACTTACTTCCTTGGAAGAAACATAGGTTTTTAGAATGGCTAGGAACTGTGACTGCTGCGAACGGATGGAGACAGAGTTGGTGACTCTTCGCTCGCAGCTTCAGGAGGCGTTGGCTTCGCTAGCAACGCTTGAGACTGCGGTGGGTGGGCGCCGCTGTTGTGGGCCGCTCGCGGGGTGCAGCAGACGCCCTGTGCGTATGTTGTGCCATCCGATCGGCCTGCGGCTGTGGCCAGCCCGCTCACTGCCCGCGAGGAGGTCGCCTCCCAATCCGTGGTGGATTGGGAGGTCTCCTTCCCGGGGGACCGAAGTGGAGGCCTCTCCGGTTAGTCTTGCCAACAGATTCGAGGCGCTGTCTGTGGCAGAGGATGTTCCTGACGCAGATGGTGTCGCTTGTCCTGTACTCGCCGCTCTGCCTTCAAGATCCGGGCACTCAGAGGGTTGGTTTGTTGGTAGTTGGGAGCTCCAACCTTAGGCGGGTAATGGAGCTACTTAGGAAAATGGCTGCTAGGGAGGGGAAGTCCAATGAGCACTCCGTGTACATACCGGAGGGAGTCATTCCAGATGTGGAACGGGTCCTTCCGGATGCCATGAAGAGCACAGGGTGCAGTCAACTGCAGGTGGTGGCTCATGTCGGGACCAATGATGTGTGTCGCTTTGGATCGGAAGAGATTCTCTCTGGTTTTGAGCGGCTATCAGATGTGGTAAAGACTGCCAGTCTTGCTTGCAAGATGAAAGCGGAGGTCACCATCTGCAACATTGTCGACAGGACTGACTGCGGACCTTTCTTCCAGAGCCGAGTGGAGGGTCTGAATCAGAGGCTCAGACGGTTCTGCGACCGTTTGGGCTGCAGATTCCTCGACTTGCGCCAATGGATGGTGGGTTTTCGAGTTACGCTAAATAGGTCAGGAGTCCACTATACTCAGGAAGCGGCTACACGGGTAGCGGGGGTTTGTGGCGTGGACTGGGCGGTTTTTTAGGTTAGAGGGCCTCGGCAATACACAAAATGGGTTTCTGTCTCAAAGGGGGCAGGTCAGACACAGGAAGAAAGCAGATCTAGAAACCATTGGTATAACAATTCTAAATTGTCGTAGCTGTATTGGGAAAGTTCCAGAGCTCCAAGCGCTGATAGAAAGTACTGAGGGACAAATCGTTATAGGTTCTGAAAGCTGGCTGTCGCCTGAGATAAGTTCGGCCGAAATTTTTTCAATGGGCCAAATGGTCTTAAGAAAGGATAGAATAAATAAAAATGAGGGTGGCGTGTATATTGCTGTTACAAACGGTTTATCCTGCATGCGAAATTGAGGCAGATACTTCCTGTGAGTTGGTCTGGGTAGAGGTTTTTCCTGACAACCGGAATAAATTAATAACTGAATCTTTTTATTGGCCCCCCTGACTCAGACAATGCGGTTGCAGAAATGTTCAAAGAAAGCTTGAATCACATTTCAAATGGGTTTCCGAAGCATACTGTTATAATCGGTGCCGACTTTAATTTACCTTCGATATGTTGGCATAATTAAGTATTCAAAACAGGCGGGAAATATAAAACATCGTCCAAACTAGTTCTGAATGCTTTTCTGAAAACTACTTCGAATAGTTAGTTCATGAACCCACTAGAATAGTAAGTGGTTGCGAAAATATCCTCGATCTCCTAGCAACAAATAATCAGGAGAGCATCAAAACAGATACAGGGATTAGCGAACATCGAGTTGTAGTAGCGAGACTAAATGTCGAAATTCCCAAATGCAATAAAAAAAACGAAAAATATATCTATTCAATAAAGCAGATAAAATTTCGCTTCACGCTTTCCTGCGTGATAGTCTCCAGTCTTTCAAAACTAAAAATGACAGTGTAGATCAGTTGTGGCTTAATTTCAAAGACATAATATCAGTAGCAATCGAGAGATTTATACCAAATAAATTAATAAAAGAGGGGGCTGACCCCCCGTGGTACACAAAACAGGTCACATCACTGTTGCAGAAACAAAGAAAAACGCATGCAGAATTAAAAAGACACAGAATCCTCAAGATTGGCAATTTTTTACTGAAACTCGCAACCTAGCGCGGACTTCAATGCGAGAATCTTAAAGTAGTTACCACAACGAAATTCTGTCTCGTAATCTTGCAAAAAAAAACAAAGAAATTCTGGTACACTAGCGGCAAAACACAAACAATACCTTTACTACGCGATATCAATGGTAATACTACCGATGACAGTACTGCCAAGGCAGAATTACTAAACACAGCTTTCCGAAATTCGTTCACTAAAGAAGACGAAGAGAACACTCCAGTATTCAATCCAAGAACAGTTGCCAGCATGCGAAACTTAGAAGTAGATGTTCCTGGAGTAGCAAAACAACTTAAGTCACTAAACAAAAACAAATATTCCGGGCCAGATTGTATACCAACTAGTTTCCTCTCAGAGTAAGCTGGTGCAATAGCTCCGTACTACGCTATAATTTACAACCGATCACTCAGCGAAAGATCCGTACCCAAAGACTGGAAAGTTGCCTAAGTTACTCAAATATCAAGAAAGGCAATAGGAGTCATCCCCAAAATTACAGGCCAATGTCATTGACATCGACTTGCAGTAGGATTTTGGAACATATACTTTGTTCGAATCTTGTGAACTACCTCGAAGAGAACGACCTATTAACCAATAGTCAACACGGATTCAGAAAGTATTGCTCTTACGAAACACAGCTTGCCCTTTATTCACATGAAGTGTTAAGTGCCATCGACAAGGGATCTCATATCGATTCCATATTTCTGGATTTCCGGAAGGCTTTTGACACTGTACCCCACAAGCGGTTTCTAATGAAATTGCGTGCTTATGGAATATCTCCCCAATTGTGCGATTGGATTCACGATTTCCTATCAGAAAGGACACAGTTCGTTGTAATTGACGGTAAGTCATAGAGTAAAACAGAAGTGATATCTGGCGTTCCACAGGGAAGCGTTATAGGTCCCCTTCTCTTCCTCGTGTTTATAAACGATTTAGGAGACAATCTGAATAGCTCCTTTAGACTGTTCGCGGATGATGCTGTCGTTTATCGCTTAGTGAAGTCAACAGAGGATCAAAAGCAACTGCAAAGCGATTTAGACCAAATTTCTACATGGTGAGAAAATTTGCAATTGACACTAAATAAAGTAAAGTGTGAAGTAATACACATGACCACTAAAAGAAATCCGCTGAACTTCAATTACGCGATAAATCAGTCAAACCGTAACGTCTTAAAATCTACCTAGGAGTTACAATTACGAACAACTTTGACTGGAGAGAACACACAGAAAATATTGTAGGGAAGGCGAACCAAATGTTACGTTTCATTGGCAGAACGCTTCGAAGATGCACCAGCTCGACCAAAGAGACTGCCTACATCACACTTGTGCGTCCTCTCCTGGAGTACTGTTGCCCTTTGTGGGACCCTCACCAGGTGGGATTGACGGTAGACATTGAGAAGTTTCAGAGAAGGGCAGCTCGTTTTGTTCTATCACGTTACGGGGGGAGGGGGGGGGCAGCTTCACGGAAATGTTGCACGAACTGGGGTGGAAATCATTAAAAGAAAGGCGTTACCATTGCGGCGTGATCTGTTTGCGAAGTTTCAATCACCGAATTTACTTCTGAATGTGAAAATATTTTTCTAGCACCCACCTACTTAGGGAGACATGACCATCCTAATAAAATAAGAGAAATCTGATCGAAAACGAATCGATTTAGGTGTTCTTTCTTCCCGCGCGCTATTAGAAAATGGAACGGTAGAGAAAAGTAATGAAAGTGGTTAATGAACCCTCTGTCAGGCACTTAAATGTGATTTGCAGAGTATCTATGTAGATGTAGATAATTCCGACGCATTTGGCAGTCTAAAACGGCAGTGAACAAGACGATGAGCAAAAGGGCGAAATTTCTTAATAAGGCTGGACACAGCTCACACCCCTAAGAAAACCGTACCCATGGTAATTGCGTGGTTACAGTCCTGTTAAGAGTTCATACTGAAGAACCGAAATGCACTGCTAGCAATTCAAAATGCCGCACCTAGAAGGGCCGGAGCTATCACAAATGACTTTATTTTGGGAATAACATTTTGTACGAACAACACATGAGTGTCGAAAGAGACCCATATGACGTGAGGAAAATGATAAAGTTAGTACTGAGTGTTGCCGCCGTTGATAGATGTAATGGCTATTACGAGTCTTGGCATTGAATCAAATAGCCTCTGGATCTCTAGGGGTGTAGCAAGCCGTGCTGTTTTCACATACATATTCCCAAACTTGATCTGGCGTAGCAGCAGGTGTGTACCGTCCATCAATAACTGACCAGACGTTTACAACACGCAAGAGAATAGGGCCGCCGGGGCAGCAGTCCAGTCCGACGGATGACGAGAAAGTTTGGAACATTGTGTGCTTAAGGAACATTGCGTGCTTATGGAATATCGCTCCAATTATGCGATTGAATTCACGATTTCCTATCAGAAAGGACACACTTCGTAGTAACTGACGGTAAGTCATCGAGTAAAATACAAGTGATATCTGGCGTTCCTCAGGGAAGTGTTATAGGTCCCCTACTTTCTTGTGTTTATAAAAGATTTAGGAGACAATCTGAATAGCTCCCTTAGACTGTTCGCGAATGATGCTGTCGTTTATCGCTTAGTCAAGTCAACGGAGGATCAAAATCAACTGCAAAGCGATTTAGACAGAATTTCTATATGGTGCCAAAATTGGCAATTAACACTAAATAATTAAAAGTGTGAAGTAATACACATGGCCACTAAAAGAAATGAGCTGAACTTCAATTACACGATAAAGCATTCAAATCTTAAGGTCGTAAATTCTACTAAATACCTAGGAGTTACAATTACGAACAACTTAGACAGGAGAGAACACATAGAAAA
Source organism: Locusta migratoria (assembly GCA_026315105.1). Taxonomy (NCBI): domain Eukaryota; kingdom Metazoa; phylum Arthropoda; class Insecta; order Orthoptera; family Acrididae; genus Locusta; species Locusta migratoria. Next base: position 71,376,685 of record CM048755.1, on the reverse strand, counting down.
TATTGTGGGTAAGGTGACCAAATCAATGACAGAACTCTTCGAAGATGCAACAGCTCCACTAAAGAGACTGCCTGCATCACACTTGTGCGTCCTCTCCTGGAGTACTGTTGCCCAGTGTGGGACTCTCCCCAGATGGGACTGACGAAAGACATTCAGAAGGTTCAGAGAAGGGCAGCTCGTTTTATCACGTTACAAGGGGAAAACGTCACGGAAATGTTGCACGATTTGAAGTGGCGATCATTTAAAGATCTACGTTATTCGTTGCGGCGTGACCTATTTGCGAAATTTCAATAACCGACTTTTACTTCTGAATGTAGAAATATTTTGCTAGCTCCCACCTACATTGGGAGACATGACCATCCCCATAAAATAAGAGACATCAGATCGAAAACGGAACGATTTAGGTGTTCTATCTTCACGTGCGCTATTAGAGAATGGAACGGTAGGAAAAGGTTATGAAAGTGGTACTGGAGTGGAATCAAATAAGAAACACAATATCGAGTGGAGAACCAGCATGGTGATGCTTATTGCAACATGGATGGGTAACCATCAGGATCTGCCGAGTGGTGTTGGAAGCAGGCACACTCAGCCCTTTTGAAGCCAATTCAGGAGCTAGATGACTGGGAAGTAGCTGGAATACAGACACAACGGCCGGGTGTGCGGGTTGCTGACCACGCCCCCTCCATACCGCATGCTGTGACACCTTCTTACGGAGGATGACACGGCGGCCGGTCGGACACTTTGGGCCCTCGAGGCGTCTCTGGGACGGAGTTAACAGCACCAGATGTCCGTGTTCTCGTTGCCCTTAGGTTGCCTCACAATACGTGACACTACAACTTCATATTACAGAGCATCGTTAAAGCTGGGCCTGGTTTGAAAGCTGCAGGTAATGACCTGTCAAGAATATTTCGATTCCTTAGTTATAGTAGATCATTCAGTACTGATGCGGTACAGCCCCCATAGGACGTGCCGAATAAAGCAGACGTGGTGGAGTGCACGTAGTTTGTTGTAATATGAAAAACAGTCGCTGCCGCGTGATCTCGTGTAACGGTAAAAGGGTGGCAGCGGCGCTGACCTGCTCCTGGCAGTGCCTGCTTTGAAGTTGGACCTCTACATGTCGGCGCTCTTTGAATTTTGCTACTGTATCAAATGTTCAAATGTTTGTAGAGCTTATGGGACTTAAATACGGGGTCATCAGTCCCTAAACTTACACTAAGGACGGCACAAATATCCATGCCCGAGGGGGTTTCGAAGCCCCGACCATAGTGGCCGTGCAGAACGTGACTTACGCGCCGCAGACCGCTCGGCCACCGCGGCCGGCGCTGCTGTATCGCTCAGAAGGTATGAGAAATCCTGTGACTAAGAGGCACAAGTGTTGGTCTGGAAATCCTGTGATCGATGGCTGTTGGGAGCAAATAACGACGAAACAGCCTACTGCTATGGAGTAAAGGGAACTTCATAAGCCGGCCGCGGTGGCCGAGGGGACTGAGGCGCTCGAGTCACGGTCTGCACGGCCACTACGGTCGGGGGTTCGAATCCCCCCCTCGGGCATGGATATTTGTGCCGTCCTAGTTCCTAAGTAGTTCATAAGTAGTTTGTAAGTTTAGGGACTGATGACCCCGTAGTTAAGTCCCATAGACTATACAAACATTTGAACATTTTTGAACTTCATAGAACAATCTAAATATGATGTTTCCAATCAAATGTGAATATACTGGAAAGCTAGTACCACAAAAAGAAAAAAAAATCGCATACCTCGGACTCTCGTTTGATCGCAACTATCATGGAAGCCCCATGTACAAACCATTACTGCGTGATCGGAGTCGTCATGCTACGAATTGGGCGGCCGTTCCCGCCGGACATTAGAGTCCTCCCTTGGGCATGGGTGTGTGTGTTGTCCATAATGTAAGTTACTTTAAATAGTTTGTGAGTGTATGGTCTGATGACCATAGCAATTTAGTCCAATAGGTCTACAAAAATTTGAAAATTTTTACTAACCATTCAGAAATAAAAAATAAAAAGCATTAGCCTACAATTACAAGCACAACTAACCGGCCTGCCATGGAGTTTACTAGGTGGAATCAAGTTATAACACCTACAATTTTTTCCTCGCAAACTAATCATACGCAATCTGTGAAACTTCTGTCACTTCTGGAAGTAACCTCTTTGAACCTGAAAATATTTTTCTCAACGACGACTCTGTGATTCCATGGCCGTTGACAACGCTGCTTTAGGAGTTTCCTTTGATCAGAGGCATATCGCTACCATTCAGCTGACTGACGCTTATTTTTAGAGCTGAAAAACGGCATCGATGTCGCATCCATTGTCGTGATCGATGAAAAGAAAGTCCCGTTCATGCCGTCAGTACGCGTCATGCGCGCAGCCATCCGTCATCATACGCGGCACCCAGCTGGAGGGCACGTTTCGCGTTTTCAGCGCAGGGTTGTGTACACATTTCGCACAGAAATACCAACTGTCGATGCAATTCAGTCCTAAACAATTTTCTTACTCGCTTGATCATGTCTTCAGGCCAGCTGGTGTGAGGCGGAGATTGTCTTGGTGTGTTGTCGCACGACATTGTCTTCTATGAACTGTCGGACCCACGAATGTACATTGGACACATTCACTACTCCATCACCAAAAGTCTCACTAAATTGGCGATGGATATTCCTTAAGAATGCATTGTCTCGCGGCGATAATATTGAAGAAAAAAAATGTTATCGAGTTTCCGTCCGCGTCAAGTTTTAACCACTTGAAACAGAAGGAAACCCGATAATTTTTTATTCAATATTCCGATAGTCAACCATTTAAACCAGTTCCTGAATCTTTGTAAGCAGCGTTTCTCATCATAGTTTTATTCCGTCAACATTTTCTGATTCTCCCACAGGTTAACGAAATCTCCGGCAAGGCTGGAATAAAGCAAAGATTTTAAACAAAACCACAAAAAAAGCATGCATTTGGGAGTCCTAGGTGGTTAGCGAACCACGACAGATAGAATTTTTTGTTGAATATTTGTGCTACATATGCCCTAAGTGTCAGTGCATACCACATACCACACACGTACACTTTCATCAAAAATAACAAGGTCCAAAACATAGCCTAAGAGAATAATTATGTTGTAACATTAGCATTGCTTATACACCATATCTGGGGAACTATTAGTTCCTGGAGTATTTACTTCTTTCAGTGTCTTCTACTGGCCTCCTTTCGCTTGACCATGTAATAGTCAAAGGCGCATTAGAATCACTAGAAATACAAGTCTAGAAAATTGTTTTACTTTGAATCTATATATTAAAAGGTTCAGAATGCAAAGCTGCATTTATGTAACCTATTTTAGCAAACCACAGAAACCAGTATGATAGAATCGTAATCATGAAACTGAGTGAAGTATATTGACACTTTACCATATCACTCTGTTACACACAGAGGTGAACTGTTCTACTTAATCGACACAAGCAAGCACGAATATTGTGCAATACAAGACACATTCTCCTACTTTCACAAAATTGGATCCTTGTGATTGTTCATGTTTACTGTTGTTGTATTCAATATCTCCACTTGCTCTTACTAAAAACAATACCTGTTTTCAGAAATCCATATTATGAAAACTAAACTTGCCTTATGTAATAATTTAGTTCTATAACTCTATTATAGACCGATTGTTATGAAATACGTAACCAACCAATTTGATAGAGCCCCGAGTGTGCGTTGCAAGCCGAGAATAATTTATGATTGCTACCGCTACATTTTTTCGTTCGTTTAATTAGTTATCCCTTTTTGCAGCGGTCGAAGGTGTTCGGATTCAGCTACATCACTGTCAGCGGACACCATCGCCAAAACCAGTCCATCATTCCCGCACATCCGATGAAAATAAGCGACGTGCTGCCTGCAGCAGCGGAGCTAGCAATATACACGTCACTCTCACAACACAGAGAAGTGCGAAACAATCCCTAGAATACAAAGCGTGAAGTAGAACTTGCTTAATTCCTTTGACTTCCGTCGCTATTAACAAGGGTAGCGTAATGCTGGTCTAATGATGTATTCTCTACTACTGTAGACCACAGGTAACATACAGTCCTACAAAAAGGAAAATTAATTTTTTACTCCATTACCGCGTCTTTTGTGAAATGTGTACCCGATTGAACTAAATACTTAAACTGTGAACCATGTGACGGAAGTACTAACAGTTTCAAAATGATTCTGAGTGTATTGGTTGCTTCGTTCGTTTGTTTCTTTGCATCTTTGACCCCTCCACCCCTTTTGTTCTTTTATCCTTCCGTAACTATGTTGTGTATCCACCCGTATATTTAATCCTTCACATTCTTCATTCCTTAAGTGTTTTACATAAATGGTTTTGCTCTGGTAGTTCGAATGCGAATCTTGAAAGAATACATTTATCCAACCAAAGCAACGAGATAAAACGTGCACATCTGAATATTTATTTCCATATAGTGCCAAGGAAAACATATTTTATCCATTAAACTGGGCGAAAATACGTATTTGTGTATTGGTCCATAAGAACATCTACATCTACATCTACATACATACTCCGTAATTCACCGTAAGGTGCGTGGCGGATGGTACACTGTACCACTACTAGGCATTTCCTTTCCTATTCCACTCCCAAATAGAACGGGGGAAAAAAGAATGCCTATATGCCTCCGTACGAGCCCTAATTTCTCTTATCGTGTCTTTGTGATCTTTACGCGAAATGTAAGTAGGCGGCAGCAAGATCGTACAACACTCAGCTTCAAATTCCGGCCCTCTAAATTTACTTAACAGAAATTCACGAAAAGAACGTCGTCTATCTTCCAGCGATCCCCAATTGAGTTGCCGGAGCATTTCCGTGACACTCGCGCATTGGTCGAACCTACCGGTAACAAATCTAGCTGCTCGCCTCTGAACCGCCTCTATGTCTTCCTTCAAATCGATCTGCTGCGGGTCCCAAACACTTGAGCAATACTCAAGACGTGGTCTTACAAGCGTTTTCTACGCGGTCTTCTTTAGAGGTAAAGTACATCTTCCCAAAATTCTTCCAAGAAACCGAAGTCGGCTGTTCGCCTTACTTACAACTGTCCTTACATGTTCGTTCCATTTCATTTATATAGATAGAAAATAATAGCGGTCCTATCATGAAAGGGATACAGAGCCAGAAGAAGAAGAGAGAGAAGAATCTTAAAGACGCACATTCTAACAGCTGAAGCAAGTTATATCTAAACAGAAAAATAGCTGTGCAACTGCTAAAAACGAGTGTATCAAAACCAAGAATGAAGAGACTCTGCACAATGTAATGCTTGTAGTAATAATGAAAATAATATTATATGTTTCAAGAATCTGTATGTGTGTGTGTGTGTGTGTGTGTGTGTGTGTGTGTGTGTTTTCCACATGTCTTCCGAAACGTCTGGTCCGATTTCAAGCAAACTTTTTACACATAACACACATAGCAGATGTTATGTCATAAACAATGGATTTCGCGAAAACCTGCCATATCATGCGTAAATGTTCCTCATCTTCTCCGAAATTAATTGGTAAATTTCAACCAAATTTGGTACAAATAATCTTTGCCACTACGAAAGAACAGCTGTCGGTTAAATCCATCTGCGACACATAAGTCGCGATATATGATGTCATAAACAATGAGTGTCATAAAAAACAGCCCTTTCATGCGACACGTAAATAATGACATTTCATCCATAAACTGTTTGAGAATGAGAGCACTTAGCGACTTGCAACATTTAGGTCGGGTGATAGCGGTAGTCTTTCGATGATAGCCCGGCAATTATTTTGTAGGGGTGTGGTATACCCCAAGCATCGAATTTCCTCAGTTAATTGTTAGATGTCATGTCAGACTGATTTGTAGTTCCACGTAGCTATTACAAGACGCCAGCAGCGTGCTGCAAATATATTTTTGTAACTTTACTTGTGAACTGGCCTACGTGAGGGGTTGCTCAGATAAGTTCGAGCTAGTTTCAGAGTGTAAAACACCAACACGTCACACTCATCCAACAAGACTTAAAATTCAACGTGACTATTTCCTTGTATTTTTGCATATTTTGAATAACATATGACGTTTGATTCGATAATTAATAGTAGATTTTGTTATACTTGGAACTTTATGAGGCAATATGGGACCAAGTGCGAGCACAGAGATGAGTAATTGATCTAGGGCCAAATAATTCCAATGATGGAAATCGGGAAGCATGCTGATATTGTCAGTGATTACGGCACATCACATCACTAAGCAGATGAAAACGAGGAAGATACGGATAGTTATTGTTATTATGTCTGAAAGGATCGAACAACTAAAGGAGGTAACAAAATCCCACGACTTAAGGTTAGTAGAACGACCTGCAATATTACTGACCAACTTCCACGCGTCGTTGGCGACGACGTTGGTAATGCCAGACACCGTTAGTGTTTCAGTTACGTTCGACAGAAACATTACCTCAAGAACCTTCCAAGAATGTTCAGCAAAAGATATTCTCGGGAAAAAAGCCCAAAAACCAAAATATACTTTTAAAAAAGTAATGAATATAGCAGTTTTGACCATGTAGTAGTATTGCGTGATTCTGTCAGTAAGAAAGAGTTGGATGATGAAACAGAGAAATGTATTTTGAATACTGAAACTGTTGTGGGACTGCCTGTTCAAAATGTTCAAATCTTTGTTAAGCTTAAGGGACTTAACTGCGGGGTCATCAGTCCCTAAACTTACAAACTACTTATGAACCAGCTTATACTAAAGACGACTCAAACATCCATGCCCGAGCGGGGATTCGAACCTCCGACCGTAGCGGCCGTTCAGACTGTGACTGGCGCGCCGCAGACCGCTCGGCCTCTGCGCCCGACGTGGTACTGTCTGTAAAGGAAACCTATTTTGTTTATTGTAACGTTACACTGTGTGACAGGTGAAAGTATGCAATGTAATTTAGAATGTTGAAGTTTTGCTATACTGCCTAGAGTCCTCCGACGGGATGGGTGGTGCAGTGGTTAGCATCGCAGATCACTGTGATTGCGGTCCCCAGTTCACATCCCGACACGGGAAGAATTTTTTTTATTATTATTTATTTTTGTTTATTTAATATTTCTAGAATGTTCCACACGTTTCTTATGACTGATGTATTTGTAAGTTCCAGAAAATTCTTTCTATGAATAAATAGTGGAGCACTCCAAGCAGGAATCAGTCTGTACTAAGTGTACGCTTGTGTTAGCAATAAACGTGTTCTAAGTATAAAGTGTTGTGCTCTATTAACGACCATCCTTCGAATTCCGGGCCACCTGCAGTTTGCAACGTGACACTTTCTGGTAGAGGCGCCGGGTATCCTGCAATACATCTGCATTATTATGGCTCCGATTAGGTAGTGTAAGAGCCGTCGCCTACACGGGCAGGAACCGGAATACAAAGGATATAATGACTACCTCCGTCCGAAGATCCGTGTCCTCAAAAGAACCGTCGATGCTAAAACAGCGGTAAGCCAGCTGCACATCAGACACCTATCGGTGTTCTCGGGAGGCGCTGGACAGGACCTAAATAAATGGCTGAAAGGATTCGACCGAGTCGCCAAGTATAATAAGTGAGATCACATTATGTGCTTGGCAAACGTATATTTCTACCTGGACGGGACGGCCCAGCAGTGGTTTAAATATAACGAGCTCGATAGCTGGGAAAAATTCCAGACAGAACTTGAAAAGACGTTTGGAGACCACCAGAGGCAATTCCTTTTATCAGAAGAGCAATTGAAGATCAGGACCCAGCGACATGAGTCAACACAGTCGTATATGCAGAGTGTCGCTACGTCACGTAGTTAACCGGGATATGACGGAGGCCGATAATGTTTCACAGCTGATGAAGAACATTACGGAAGACATGTATCAAGCTCTTCTGTTAAAAGAGGTTTCGATGACACAAAAGTTTATCCAATGGTGCCAAAAAATTGAAGAGGTGCAACAGAGGAGGGTTGGACGAAAGAAGTACGACAGACATCCGAATGTTGTCCCTACGGCCGTTGTGGAAGACCAGCATGAGTTTGCTTCTCTTATACGACAAATTGTGAGAGAAGAATTACAACAGCTTATGGCAGCCGGGACTGTTGGACCAAGCGAGCACCAGATTATAGTCAAGGATGTCAGTCCTGTACGTCATGAGGGAGCCGTCACTGCTGAGGGAGAGGTATTTCAATCATTATCCGCTGTCAGCCGCTCAAGTCGTACCCGATGTGAAGAATGGCCTCGCCCTACCATGACTTACGCCACAGCCGCCAAATGGCAGCTACTGAACCGACCGACACGACCACAACCATATCCTCCGGCAAATGTCAATCCTCGTTGGCGGACAGATATCTGGAGGACAAAACACAACACGCCAGTGTGTTTTCACTGTGGGCATTTCGTACGATACTGTAGGGATAGAAGTCGAATATTTGACAATGATTATTCCGCAAGACACCAACCATCGGAGCAGTCCTTTCAACGGCAGTCAACTGAAGATGATTACTTTCGACCTATGGGACGTGGTTGCTCTCCAACACGCCGCTGCCGTTCACCGCCGCCTTACAGAGATACCAGCCGCTCGCCTAGCCGCCGTGTTCAGGAAAACTAAGCGAGGCGACCATCTACGGAGGTGAGGCCGCCGTAGATGAAATTCCTCCATGAACAACAGTCGCTAAAATGTCGGTAAATCTTATTGACGCCATCATCGACGACCAACCTGTCCGGGCACTAGTCGATTCAGGAGATTCCTTCTCTCTATATGACTAGCGTCGCAAACTAAAGAAGATAATGTCCTGTGATACAAAAGCAACTGCGCTGAAAGTCCCAAATGGAAAATACGCCCAGCCGGCAGGAACATCTATCGCAAAAGTAACTATCAACAATAGGACGCAGCCTTTTGAATTTGTCCTTTTAACAGAATGTAGCCATAACTTCATCCTTGGATGGGACTTCCTTCAGGCATCCCAGGCTGCCATTGACTGTGGAATATCTGAGCTACAAGTAGAGAAAGCCATTCCGACGAGTACATGTAACATGGACCTTCCTGGGAGGTTGTTTGCTGTCGAGAATCTTGAGATCCCACCGTTAGCAATGAGAAGAGTTCCAGTCAGTAGCCGAGATGACCAGTTGGACGGTGAAGTGCTTGTCGATAGCAGAAAGCTAATCAGTATAACAAAGGAAATATACCTACCAGTAAATATCATAAAAATTATAGTCCTAAAGCAATGTGTATTGGAACAGCCGAACCAAACCAGGACGTGAGCTCAATTTCTTCGAAGAAGTCTCATGCTCTGCTGTTACTGCCGACAACGAACTAGAGGAAACTACTATGGCATTTCACATTGGGCCTGGTCTGACGCAGGAACAACGTCAGCACGTGTTAACCATTCTACATCAATTTTCAGGTGTGTTCCAGGCCAGGCAGGAGAAGAGCCAGATGAAACGGTCCATGATAAAACACGGTATGAATACTGGGAATCATCCACCAATTAGCCACCGTTCGTACAGAGAGTCCCTAGTTGAAAGCCGGATAATTGGGGAAGAAGTGAAAAAGATGTTGCACGATGACATTCAACCTTCAGAGAGTCCCTGGTCGTCTTCGGTGGTCCTCGTGGAAAAGGATTGCACATGGGGTTTCTTTGTCGACTATCGGCGGCTCAACAAAATCACAAAGACATATGTCTACCCATTGTCGCGCACTGACGACACGTTAAACTGTTTGAAAGAACTACATACTTCTCAACCATGGACATGCAGACAGGTTACTGGCAAATCGAGGATGACGAAGCTGACAGGGAGAAGACTGCTTTTATTACACCTGACGGCCTCTATGAATTTGGACTATGTAATGCCCCGGCCACATTCGAACGCATGGCATAATGGACAACTTGCTTCGACACCTTATATGAAAGACATGTCTTTTGTTATCTATATGGCATTGTTGTTTTCTCAAGGACATTTGCGGAACATCTAAACTGCCTGTCAACTGTGTTGAAGTGTGTTCAGGCAGCAGGACTCCGCCTCAACACAAAGAAGTGCCTCTTCGTCGCCAAAGAGATAAAAATCCTAGGGCACCAAGTGAACCTAGATCTTATGCGTCCTGATCAAGATAAAATAAGGGCAGTCACAGAATTTCCACCTCTTCAGCACATCCGAGATGTGAAAACTTTCCTCGGACTGTGCTCATACTACCGTCGTTTCATAAAAGTTATTTGTAACAAGTCGCGTCCATTGCAAGAACTTCTGCATGGAGACGCCAAGTTTTACAGAGATGAGACGAAAGAAAGAGCTTTCTGGGTACTTAAGGATGCTCTAACTTGCGCACCAGTTCTAGCCTTATACGACGAGAATGCACAAACTGAACTTCACACAGACGCTAGTGGTTATGGAATTGGTGTAGTGTTGTTTAAATTCAGGAAGGTTCTGAAAAGGTGATAGCCTATGCATCAAAAGTTCTCTGAAAGTCCGAGATGAACTATTCTACAACCGAGATGCAGTGTCTCGCCGTTATCTAGGCTATCAACAAGTTCCTGTCGTATCTATTTGGTAAACCATTCACCGTCGTGACAGTACACCATTCTTTATGTTGGCTGGCCAATTTGAAGGATCCATCAGGTCGACTAGCAAGACGGGCTCTAAGACTCCAAGAGTACGATGTCACTGTGGTATTGAAAAACGATCGCTAACACGAGGAAGCCGACTGCCTTTCGAGGAATCCATTAGCCGAACACAAGAGCATGGATCAAATTTCAGTCCTCATTATTACAAACCATAGAGCCCTTGAAGAAAGGAGAACCGAACAAAGGAGAGTTTCAAGTTATAAACGGGACATTGTATAAGAGTTGCTCAGTGACTGTCAGCGAGGACGCACGTGCCGCGCAGCAGCAGCTCTTCGCTGTAAGTTAACCGGCTTCTTACTAGAAGCGACTTATTTTCATTTCGTGTGTGCTTTCTCTTACAGTTATCAAACTTTCGTGAGCTCAGGTATTTATTTATTCACAATAGCGTTTAATTTACAGATCAGAGTTGATATTTTGATTTATTAGCTCGCGTATATATTTTTCAGATTCGCCGTTACTAAACAGTTTAGTGTTAGGTACATATATTACGAAGCTTAATGTTTATCAAACTTTTGTGCCCTCGATCGTATATTTATTCATCTTCGCCTCAAAGGAACAGTTTAGTGTCATCGTGCGTATACTTAGATTCTCGTCAAAGTTACAGTTTTGTGTATTCTTCCACAGTTTAAATCACAACAGTCCTACTTATTTGGAACATAGATAGGTTTTTAGAATGGCTAGGAACTGTGACTGCTGTGTACGGATGCAGTCCGAGTTGGTGAGTCTTCGCTCGCAGCTTCAGGCGGCGTTGGCTTCGCTGGCAACGCTTCAGACTGCGGTGGGTGGGCGCCGCTGTTGTGGGCCGCTCGCGGGGATGCAGCAGATGATCTGTTGTGCCCTCCAATCGGCCCGCGGCTGTGGCAAGCTCGGTCACTGCCCGCGAGGGGGTCGCCCCACAATCCGTGGTGGATTGGCAGGTCTCCTCAGCGCGTGTCAGATGGCGTAAGATTTCCCGGGCGACCGAAGTGGAGAACTCCCCGGTTAGTCTTACGAACTGATTCCAGGCGCTGTCTGTAGCCAGAGGATGTTCCTGACGCAGATGGTGTCGTTTGTCCTGTGGTCCCCCTCTCCCTGCAAGATCCTGGCACTCACAGAGAGTCAGTTTGTTAGTAGTTGGGAGCTCCAACGTTAGGCGGGCGATGGGGCTCCTTATGCATGTGGCTAATTGGGAGTGGAAGAAATCCAATATGCACTCCGTGTGCATACCGGGGGGGTCATTCCAGATGTGGAACGGGTCCTTCCGGATGCCTTGAAGAGCACAAGGTGCAGCCAGCTGCAGGTGGTGGCTCATGTCGGGACCAACGATGTGTGTCGCTTTGGATCGGAAGAGATTCTCTCTGGTTTTGAGCGGCTATCACAGATGGTGAAGACTGCCAGTCTCGCTTGCAAGATAAAGGTAGAGCTCGGCATCTGCAGCATATTCGAGAGGACTGACTGCGGACCTATAGTTCAGAGCCGAGTGGAGGGTCGAATCAGAGGCTCAGATGGTTCTGCGGCCGTGTGGGTTGCAGTTTCCTCGACTTGCGCCAAAGGGTTTTCGGGTTCCGCTAAATAGGTCAAGAGACCATTACACTCAGGAAGCGGCTACACGGGTAGCGGGGGCTGTGTGACGTGGACGGGGCGGTTTTTTAGGTTATAGGGCCTCGGGAACACACAAGGTTTCAGTCTCAAAGGGTACAGATCAGACACAGGACGACTGCAGATCTAAGAACCATTGGTGTAAACTGTCGTAGCTGTGTTGGGAAAGGTCCAGAGCTTGAAGCGCTGATAGGAAGTACTGAGGCAGAAATCGTTATAGGTTCTGAAAGCTGGTTGATGGCAGAGATAATTTCGGCTGAAATTTTTACAAAGGGCCAAATGGCCTTCAGATAGGCTAGATCAAATAAAACTTGGGGTGGCGTGCTTATTGCTGTTACAAACGGTTTATCCTACGGCGAAATTGAGGCAGGTACTTCCTGTGAGTTAGTATGGGTAGAGGTTATTCCTGACAAGCGGAATAAATTAATAATTGGATATTTTTATCGGCCCCTGACTCAGACCATGAAATTGCCGAAATGTTCAAAGAAAGCTTGAATCACATTTCAAATAGGTACCCGAAACATACTGTTATAATCGGTGGCGACTTTAATTTACCCTAGATATGGTAGCATAAATACGTATTCAAAGCCGGAGACAAATATAAAACATCGTCAGAACTAGTTCTGAATGCTTTTTCTGAAAACTACTTCTAACGGTTAGTTCATGAAACCAGTAGAATAGTAAATGGTTGCGAAAATACCCTTGATCTCCTAGCAACAAATAATCCTGAGCTAGTAAAGAGCATCAAATCAGAAACAGGGATTAGCGAACATAGACTTGCAGTAGCGAGACTGAATATCAAAATTCCCAAATGCACCAAAAATAAACGAAAAATATATCTATTCAAAAGAGCAGATAAAAATTCCCTTCACGCTTTCCTGTGTGATAGTCTCCACTCGTTCAATACTAAAAATGTGAGTGTAGATCATTTAGGGCTTACATTCAAGTCACTAAACAAAAACAAATCGTCTGGGCCTGATTGTATACCAGGTAGACTCCGGTCAGACTATGCTGATGCAATAGCTCCATACTTAGCTATCATATATAACCGATCACTTAACGAAGATCCGTACCAAAAGACTGGAAAGTTGTCCAGGTCACTCCAATATTCAAGAAAGCCAATAGGAGTGATCCCCTAAATTACAGGCGCATCTCAAGGACGTCGATTTGCAGTAGGATTTTGAAACATATACTTTGTTCGAACATTATGAACTACCTTGAAGAGAATGACCTATTAACCAATAGTCAACATGGATTCAGAAATCATCGCTCTTGCGAAACACAGCTTGCCCTTTATTCACATGAAGTGATAAATGCCACGACTAGGGATCTAAAATCGATTACATATTTCTGGATTTCCGGAAGGCTTTTGACACTGTACATCACAAGCGGCTTCTAATGAAATTGCGTGCTTATGGAATATCGCCTCAATTGTACGACTGGATTCACGATTTCCTATCAGAAAGGACACAGTTCGCAGTAATTGACGGTAAGTCATCGAGTAAAACAGAAGTGATATCTGGCGTTCCACAAGGAAGCGTTATAGGTCCCCTACTATTCCTTGTGTTTATAAACGATTTAGGAGACAATCTGAATAGCTCTCTTAGACTTCGCGAATGATGCTGTCGTTTATCAGTCAAGTCAACAGAAGATAAGAAGCAACCTCAAAGCGATTTATACAAAATTTCTGCATGGTGCGAAAATTGGCAATTAACACTAAATAAAGAAAAATGTGAAGTAATACACATGACACTAAAAGAAATCCGCTGAACTTCAATTACGCGAAAAATCAGTCAAACCTTAAGGTCGTAAATTGTACCAAATACCTAGGAGTTACAATTACGAACAACTTAGGCTGGATAGAACACACAGAAAAAAATCGCACTGGCGTGTTTTACGGCCCACTTTAGATTTGTAGTTGTATAAGTTTTTGCAAACATTTCGGACCAAAATAGTAATCTAAATAAACAAAAATTATGGTGATACGATTACGAATCTAGTATTGTGGTAATATCTATGCACCCAACACGTAATATTCTTTCTGCAGTATTTAAACAAACAGCCAAACTTTTATGATATTTGAGTTTAGCTTGTACAAACATATTCTTTTTTGAACTTTTACCTCTTTGAGCTATCATTTTAATATCTCTCCGATGTTTTCATCATATTTTTCCGTTAAAATATTATCACCTGTCTTATCTTGGTAGTTCAAAGTAATTTTCTTTGCCTGCACTGGTTACGAATGACTATTGCCTGGAACGAACGTAGCGTACATTTCGTGCTCGGACGAGTGACAATAGCCTTAATGGAACACAGCATACATTTGTCGTTTGTAAATCAGTCACGTGACATCCCTCGCCCCAAAATCTCTTGTGTACGCCATCTTGCTTTCTCTACTTGATGATTTTCTTATTATAACTCAAGCGTTGTCATTTCAAAGCAATGGCGCACTGAAAATTATCAAAAACACGTCGTTCTTAGGACAGTGAATTATAATCTAATGTTGGTCAGTTAGTTAACACCTGCCATCGATGGTACGAGAATCACGGATTACTCTCGCAGGTGTTCGCCATAGTGTAATTAGTTTGCTAGGGCGCTGTGGCACAGCGCACTCGGTCAGAGGGTGCCGGCATGGAAGCTCGACGCCCTATGTAACGAGAAAACTGAGTTATCGGAAACAATCAAAATAGGAAAAAACAAACCAACGCCCACAAAGTACCCGTTCAAACCGAAGAACCATTGAAAAGAGAGAAAATGAAAGACGGTTCAACTAACACCATCTGAAGAGAAGGCCTGTGCACTGCCGTGCCACGTCACATCACACAGAGTAGGTCGCGGTCGCGTAGCTCACTGGCTGGCCGCTGTGAGGCGGTGGGCTGTGCCCCATCAGCCAGCTAGTAAGCTACGCGATCGCGACCTACTCTGCGTGACGTGGCTGCCACAGCAGTGCACAGGCCTTCTCTTCAGACGATGCTGGTTCAACGCCTTCGGTAATAAAAAACTGAGTAAAATTCTCAACGAACAACCCAGAACGAACATGAAAGCACATGAACAAACGACGGCAAAGCATCGCTCTCCCAGAAGAAATATATATAACCACCACAGACAATTTTTTCCCTAATGCTTCCTAAAGGTTTTTACACACTCTTGTGTCGCACACAACTATCTTCTGCAATGTTCCAGTTGTTCAAAGGTAACAGCGCTTTCTCTGAAAAGTGCATTTGTTCTGCTTCTAGAAATACATACCAACGAATTGTAAACGTGTACATAAACTGGGGAGATACTGTTACAATGTCTGTTGTAAATAATCTAATGATAGTACTAACTTTGTATATATATTAAGTACTAGATTTAAGTGGAATTCAATATTACCACACTTATTCCGTTAGTGGTTTTAGGTGTAAAAGAAAACGTAATCGCGGTTTCAAATAGAATATTTGATCTTTATTTTAGCGCATAAAAAAAGCTTCGTCCTGCCCACAGAAGCTGGGAATTTGTATCTGACGGGAGGCGTGCTTAGGTAGTCCTTGCAGGTGCGCTGGTCACTGTGTCCCCAGTGGTGTAGGTGTCAGCGCAACTGCCTAGAAAGCAGGAGACCCGGGTTCGAATCCCGGCTGGGTACACATTTTCAGCTTTGCCCAATCGCAGTTGATGTCATATATCCTGTGAATATTAAATAATAACAACTGCAGGATCAGAAGTGACGCCTGTTCTTTCGGAACAGACGCTACATGTATCCATATTTGTAATATATGTTAGAGGAAACAGTCCTTAAATTCATTACATTAAATCGATTCAGAATTAACTGGATCGATAGGTAATAGTACGAGGGGAATCAGTAAATAAGTTGCAAAGTGAGGTAGACACGCCAGTACTGCGTTTACAAGCCTAAAAATTGTTTCACTTTTCGGCTGACTCCAAGTGTTTGTATAGCTTATGGGACTTAACTACGGGGTCATCAGTCCCTAAACTTACAAACTACTTATCAACTAGCTAACACTAACGACGGCACAAATATCCATGCCCGAGGGGGGATTCGAACCCCCGACCGTAGTGGCCGTGCAGACCGTGACTGACGCGCCGCAGTCCCCTCGGCCACCGCGGCCGGCCAGCTGACTCCACCTGTAAATTTAAACACTCGCCCCATCGCTCGAGAAGGCTTTAAAGAGCCTGGAGGTTGGAATTTTTGTGTCAGCGTTTGCATCCTCTAAGTGATGCTCTTGAGCTGTAACTTTATTTGGTTCCTTAACACGTTGGCTGCCGCGATGACGTCAGAGGCTGTGGTCGCCGGCGGCCACACGGCAGCCAACGTGTTAAACTGCTGCAACTAACGAGACAGATGTGGTAGAGAAATACAGAGCGCAGTACTGGCGTGTCTTCCTCATATTTCCTGACTCGTCCACGTAAAATGATTAGTATTATGGGATGCTACGTTGATCGACGAGGTCTCTCCTTTCCTTTATTGCAGAAGGCGACCATCTGCCATCTGCGCTGAGCTATCGCCCCGGTTGACTCTGTCAGCGCCGCTTTTCCCTGAAGCATGCTTTACCTTACTGTGTGTAGGAGTAATAGGTCTAAGAATTTCTTTTCTTGATTTCTCAGAAAACGCCCTCTTTGATTCGATTTAGTGTTATGAACTTTAAGGATAGTGTTTTCCAAAATATATTACAGTCAGTTATTTTTGTTCATTCGCAAGCGTTCTGTCAAAAATAAACCGAATTTGTTGGCCGTGTCTAAGGTCCTTCCCCTATTAACCTTGGTGCGTATATATTGTGGGGTAGGTTTGCAAAGTATGAATGTATATTGCGACTCGAAAGTCAATTACATTTTAATATGCTATCGTTCATGGAATGACGTTTGTTTGAGGAATCTTATACACAAAGTTTTTGTATGTATGTGTGTGTGTGTGTGTGTGTGTGTGTGTGTAATGTGATACCATCGGCTATGCGTCCTACATGCTAGTGTCTTAAGTAAGGTTACTTTTTTAATCAATCTTTGTTTAGTATATTTAGAATGGACAGGCTTATATGGGCGTCAAGGGTCCGTAGCCGACCTTCACTGGTGATGCGTTTAGTCCTGTTCTGTAGCGGGAAGAGGGAGTGGAGTAGTTCTTCAAAACGTTTTTCAGTTCCTTCAACAAAAGGTAGGATTTTTCTAAGGGTTTCTGATGCGGTTTGAGTTTTGGTGGTAGTGGACTGAATTATAAAAAAATATTTCTGGTCGAAAGCAAGAGGTTAGAAAATCCTTGATTTGTGTTATAGAGTCCGCAATGGAGGTGGAAAAACATTCAACATGGCCTGATGTACTTCGGGATGTTGCAGTTATGAAGGTCCTGACTGATGAGCGACTCCTAACGCGATGCGGTCCAGGTTCGTCACTCGTGACTGCTGGTGGTGGGCCAGCCTGGTGCCTGATCGGTTATCGGACTCTTGTAACCTTAATGAAAACGGTTTCAGAGCTTTGTGGTTGACCGGGCAACCCCTCCAACTGGCAGGGAGTCCCAATGTTCCAATGTTTGTATAGTCTATGGGACTTAACTACGGGGTTATCAGTCCCTAAACTTACAAACTACTTATGAACTAAGTAAGACTAAGGACGGCACAAATATTCATGCCCGAGGGGGGATTCGAACCCCCGACCGTAGTGGCCGTGCAGACCGTGACTGGAGCGCCTCAGTCCCCGCGGCCACCGCGGCCGGCCAGGGAGTCCCACAGTACCACAAAGTACACATCCATTGGTTGGTCATTTTCAATGTAAATCGTCGTATGTAGTAGATAGCTTTCCGTGAAAATCTTGTCCGTTTTTTTTCCTCCTTATGTACGGAAACAGTCACCGTGGATGTGGGAAGTTGTAATCAAATTCTCGGTCTGGCGATCGCATCGATTATAAGGATGAATTTTACGAACTTGATAGCTCTTATATAGTACCGCGTGATCGAAAAGTCAGTATAAATTTGAAAACTTAATAAATCGCGGAATAATGTAGATAGAGAGGTAAAAATTGACACACATGCTTGAAATGAAATGGAGTTTTATTAGAACAAAAAAAGTTTAAAAATGTCTGACAGATGGCGTTTCATCTGATCAGAAAAGCAATAATTAGCATAACAAATTAAGACAAAGTAAAGATTATGTTGTTTACAGGAAATGCTCAATATGTTCACCACTGTTCCTCAACAATAGCTGTGGTCGAGGAATAATGTTGTGAAAAGCACTGTAAAGCATGTCCGGAGTTGTGGCGAGGCACTGGAGTCGGGTGTTGTCTTTCAGCATCCCCAGAGATGTCGGTCGATCACGATACACTTGCGACTTCAGGTAACCCCAAAGCCAATAATCGCACTGACTGACGTCTGGGGACCTGGGAGGCCAAGCATGACGGAAGTGGCGGCTGAGCACACGATCGACACCAAACGACGCGCGCAAGAGATATTTCACGCGTCTATCTATACTTTATTGTTGTTTTGTTTTTGTTCTAATAAAACCCCATGTCATTCGAAGTATGTTTGTCAATTTTCACCTCTCTATCTACATTATTCCATGATTAAGTTTTCAAATTTATACTGACTTTTTGATGACCCTGTATATATTGGTGGTTGCAACAACCACACGACACAGCGCCTGCCGTATCGGCCACCGCACCACAGGTTGCCAGACCACAGGTGGCAGACCGTGACGCCAAGCCAGAGAAGTAGACGCCAGTACAGTAAGTCAGAACACTCGATCCAGCAGAGGGCTCCATCCGAGCAGCCCTGGGCGTGGCTAAGCGACAGCGCCCTCCGCGCCAGCCGCCAGAACTACGGCACACCCATTGAAGGCCTGCGCCAGGCGTCTACAGCACAGTCTAACATATACAGTCGCGACACTACCGCTGATTTTTGTTACACTAGGCGACTGCAGCGCTCCTTGCGGACGTAAAGCCACGTTGCTCTATATCGTATACGAGACGTGTGTCTATTGTGTGTTTTGGTGTACGAAATGGTTTTTACGAAGGGAAGTGTGTGTAGTGCACTAAATTGCAGCAACAACTAGAATGTCACATTTATCATTCTCTAGGTTTCTTACAGAGCCTGAGAGGTATGTGACATCAAGTTTCGGTAATGCTTATTTACAATTATCTTGTGAGCAACAGACACACATTGAAGATTATTTCTTTTTAGGATCAAGAAATGGCTTATAAATAGAAGATGACAAGATCTTTTGGATAACGTTACCGCGTATTTACGTGATGTCAAGTTCTGCTCCCTACACTGCGATGCAAACCAGTTCATGAATAATGAACGGAAGAAGCTGGTGTGGAATGCTGTGCCTACATTGTTCGATGTTCCAAACAAACCACCGAAACTGGAAATGAAGAGGAAAATACCACAAAGACGTGATAATAAAAAGGCGGAAGAAATTAAACTGTGTTCTGAAACAAGTATTACGACTGCGGTTGCTGCTACATCACAGCTAGAAACATTTTTGTCTGGGCATTCGAAAGTAATTCATTATTGAGGCAAATGTATAAGAAATGTATGGAAAAGAAATGTTCATTGTTACCGTTATTGATGTTTGAAATGTTAAATGTTTTCTGTTTTATCTAATGGAAACCACAGTCTAACACACAAACCCATTTATCTGAAACCACAGAGCCGTCTTATTTTACATACGATTGTCGCCCCGCCCCCTCCCACTTCTCCCTCATCTACGAACCATATAATGACAGACTGTGATAATGACTTAGGATCATTCATATAATATGACATTTAGACTGTCGTGTAATCGACGTAATATTATCTTAAAACAACATGTAATTAAAATAACCTCGTAGCAAAATTATATTAGATGAAAGTTTCATAGCCAGTGGTTGTTCTCTCAACTAAAAAGGAGGGAAAGAACATTGTTTCGCACCTTTTAACATCGGGAAGGCCAATTACATGCTTCTCATGTGCGAAATACTGTGTTTACCACCAAAGTAAGGTGCAATGTCTGAAGAATTTCGTCATAACACGTTGCAGTTAGCGTCAGGTTTCGCTAAATTTACATTTATTGACATTTAACTGTCCCCTGGAAGTTCAATTATAGACTTGTCTGCGCAAAATACTATGTTTATCTATCACTACCAGCTAGGTAAGCTGCAAGCAATTTCTAAAGAAGTAATATATTGCAGTTTGTGTCAGATGCTCGGTTTACGTTTCTTTTAGACACAGTCAGGTGTAAAGATACCTAAATAAAGCTTGGAATGCAACAATATATACAGTATTTAGCAAACCACACAGGAAAGTAATTACAAGTGGGCATTATTAATGTGTCGTGTACGGCGTTAAGGGCCAGCCGTCTTTACGACCGCTTGGAGCGCTAGTGTCGCTCCAAATCTCAGGCGGTAACAGCTTTCACAGCAGTGAGTGTCGCGACTGTATTTATTAGACTGTGTCTACAGGCAGTCTCGTCCGCCGTCGACCGACCTACGACTTGTAGTAGCAGCAGTGTATTGTACTGCATTGTTTAGTGGTAACCGACTGTGTAGAACGAACAAGTCGGAATTGTAATGGCACTGATCGCCAAGTCGCATAAGAGTGTTCATTTACAGAACAAAATAAATTTATGTTGACAGCATCTGTGTTTTGTTTCTAACAGTGGTGTCATGTGGGACCGCAAGACTGACTCCCTTTGGGAGCTTTTTCTTAGTGTGTGAAAGGTAAACATAGGAATGTCGCTTTATTTATTATTTATTTACACTTTGAGAGGAAACTGGGGCACACTTTGAGTCATTAGTTCCCCAATGGAGATGACGTGTTTCATTTCTTAGGTGGTGGCTTATAGGCTTTCAGGTTGCATATTGTTCATGCAATATGTTTCGGAGACCGATGGTGCCTTGTTTAATGCGTGTATTTTCAAGGTGGGTGCCGGCGTTCTAATGAGCGGGGTACCTTATATTTTTGCCAACGTTGCGGGCGTATTGTCCCCACCAGGCAGAGTTGCTGTGCTTCATCCCGAAGTAAGTTGACCTTGGCGAATAATTTGGTGGCATAGTCTACAATATTATCCTTGAGATAATACTCCTGTAGTGTAGCATTGATTTCTCTTGTCCTCGTCCATCGGGGCCTCTAAGTAACTTTTTCTATCGATGATCTTCAATGCGGTTGTTCACAACTATATTCTTGAAGAAAGAAAAAAATGTATTTTCAACTTTACACGGTTTACCGAGACTGCGTGTCCACAATTTGTTCATTCATCCGCCGCCAGTAGCAAGCTATCGAATGCATATATTAATCGCAGAATAAGAGGAAGATTTTTCTTGCCACTCATGTGCAACAGCTGTTTCAATATTATGTCTGCTTACAACTAAAAAAAATACAGATAAAACAGAGTAATTTCTTAGAAAACAAACTTTAGGCAATGAGAAAAAATGGGTACTGATAATAATATAGCAGATTCAAATGTTTGTAGACCTACAGGGCCAAACTGACTAGGTCATTGTTCCATATAGTTACAGACTACTTTAACTTACTCTAAGGACAACACGCACATTCATGCCCAAGGGAGGACTGGAACGTCCGACGGGTGCAGCAGCGCAATCCGTAGCATGGTGCCTTAGACCATGTGGACACTCCCGCGCGGCATTATTGCAGGTGACAGCATGTTTTGCTCCCTATAGTACACTGTATAAAACAAAACAAAAAAAATACATTTTCTAAGCCCTGCACTTATACCACATTCCGAAACAAATTTGAAATTTGAAAGCTTCCTACACCCTTCTTCTCTAATCGTCCAAAGGCATTGCTCTGTGGCATCACCCTAGGGTTCGACGATTTTTCAAACTGTAAGGCGTCTGAACGTGAGGAAAAACGACAGACCTCAGAATTTCTTGAGAGATGTTCTGTGATTTAATGTTGTCCTATTGTCGCCGAATTTCACCTCAATTCTACCAAAAGTCACTGCGGATATGTAACACGACAGGAAGTACGTCATACTCCGATATCCCCACATTTGACCTCTTTATTGGCCGCATCTCCGATGGAGATATGAACCGCAATTCTCAGGCATCATATTACGCACTTTTTTTTAGCTACATAAGAACCGACACAAAAGGACTCAGGAGGTGAAACCACCCCATTCTTTGCAGCGTTGATTCTCACACATCAAGTGACGAGCAAGAGAATATCTTTCTTGAGAACCTTTGTTGTGTCAAACAGTTTCGGAGAACTTAACCCTTCTCTAAGAGCATCACAGGACTGCAAATTCAATTAACGTGGGGACACCCTTGGAGTGTAGCGATCGCAATTTTTGTTGTAGTTCACCACCGACGGCCGTTCAAAACCATTCCACAAAATTCGGGCGTGATCCAAGGCATCAGAGGATTTTTAAGTTGTTTCACCTGCTATTCCGCGCTCTCCTACTGCACGATAATGGAAGCAGGCGATATTGTCACATATGATAAAATGGCATAGGGTCCATCTACGATACCCCAGCTCGATAACACACCCGGTCGTACCCAAGAACTATAAGAATCTACCTGTAGAGAGGAATGTACTGCCTCGCGGAAATGGCTACCCGCTCTGGGGCAACATTGTCACAGCCCCTCCCATCAAAGATAGCAGTCCTCGCTGTGTTTTGTCCTTAGTATACGTTAAACTGGTTTGTAAGTCTACGGACCGATGACCTAAGCAGTTTGGTCCCTTAGGTTTGCAAACATTTGAACATTTTAGAGACATGATTTCAATAATTTTCAACGAGCGAGGTGGCGAAGTGGTAACACACTGAACTCACAGTCGAGAGGACGGTGGTTGTAATCCACCTCCGGCCATCTAGATTTAGGTTTTCCGTGATTTCCCTAAAATCACTCCAGGAAAATGCCTGGATGGTTCCTTTGGAAGGGCACGGCCGATTTCCTTGCACATCCTTACCCAAATACTCCGAGCGTAAGCTCCGTCTTCAATGACCACGCTGTTGACGGGACGTTAAACTCCAAGCTTCCTTCCTTCCCTTTTCAGTGATTTTCTATGTGCCATTGGGACACTGACAAAACCACAGATGAGAATCGTTAATCGCAGTATTAGTGCCTGCTGGCCGCATCTGACAGGTGTGTGTGTGTGTGTGTGTGTGTGTGTCAAAGCTGCTCTCTAAAGGCGAGTGGCTAGCTGCACCGAGGGGGAAGCAGCCTTGTAGGAACCCTGTGCCATTTTATTTAAACATGTGTCAAATTCGCAACGTCCTACCATAAGAAAACCACCGCGTAATTTCAACGCTAGGCGTCTTGATTCTTACTTCCATTGGGCATGCGTCTAATGAAGAGATGAATGGAGGTAAGAGGAGGTGTGGCGATCTTTCTATATTGTGACATTGCATTGGCAGACGTATAATTAATTTCATGCCATTGTCACATCGTGAACACCTCAGATAAACTTCTTAATTTTTTCCAAATGTGACGACACTTACAACCGATTTATGCCACTTCGTACGCAAGCACGGGTTACAAATCGTTCGCCGCACGAGAATGGCCCAGCGATCTGAAGCGGACTGCGAGGCCGCACCCGTCGGAATTTCGATTCCTCCCCTCGGCATGGATGTGTATTTTGTACTTAGCATTAGATAATTTAGGTTAGTTCAAGTAGTTTATCAGTCTCGGGACCGATGATCTCAGAAGTTTGGTCTCTTAGCTGTACAAATGTTTGAACAATTTTTAAACAAATCGTACACCTTAAATCGTAATTTTGTAGGAATGTTTGTGAAAACGGTGCTCTTAGAAGAATGACTCGCGAAGAACAGCTGAACTAATGAAACAAAGTCTCTTATATAAAACTTTTACCATAGAAAACTCTTGGAGTCGGGGAATCCGATTTAATCTGTATTAAACATTTATGAAAATACCAAACAGTACGCACATTCTCGCTAGAAGAATTATAACCATCATTACATTTTTAACGTAGTTCAGCATTTGTTTACAGCTAATGATACACATAACTACCCGCCGCTGCGGGATATTGCATACACATAACAACTCGTGTTGTGGAATATTGCATCCATGTGATCCGACAGCGGTAATAGGATTGGTAGCCCGCTAATATGAGATCAGGCTCACTCCAAAAACGCATCTCGGTCCAACAGATATTTTGTAATTGTGTACTTCGTTTTTGTGACATTTGTCACTGTACTCTGATAGTTTTCTATTCGCTGAAACATGTCATGCTAATCACACTTCATGATTATTTTCCGGATTAATTTTTCCAGTCAGTGCCCTTTCAATTTCTGTGATTATTTTGTCTGTACCGATAGCAAAAGAGCACCTCCCACTTCGGAGGTTCGAATCCTCGTTCGGACATGTTGTTGTTGTTGTTGGGTTTTGAAAGGGTCCTAAAGATCTAGGTTATCAGTCCCCTGCTCCTAGCCAAGAGAGAACATCTTGTAATGAGCCGGTAAAAAGTACTCCGTGTCTAATGCAAGAGACAGAGTGATAATGCGTAGCTAGACGACAACATTTAAAGGAAAATCACCAAAGTAGTTGACGAAACAGACAACACTAAAATCTTACAGCCGAAGATTGTGGCTGGCTGATAACAAAGATAATATAGGATGAGTCTGCCATTCTGCACACACTAAAACCGCCAGACAAAGAGGGGACTGACAGAACGAAAGTGAAACATTAAAACAGCTTGAATGGTGGGTGCCTAAAATATCAGGCTTAGGTACCCACCATTAAATCAAATGATAAAAGCCAGCTGCGCGAATAAAATCTAATACACGGTCAACCATAACAGCATCGTCTCCTAGCATAAAAGAAAGGGCATCTGGCAGATTAAAAGATTGTCGCAATGCAACTAAAAGTGGACAGTCCACCAGAATGTGGACCACAGTCAAGGTGGCGCTACAGTCACACTGTGGTGCGTCCTCCCGCCGGAGAAGGTGGCCATGCGTCAGCCATGTGTGGCCGATTCGTAGGCGGCAGAGAACAACCGATGCCCTACGGGATGACTGCAGTGAGGACTTCCATGCGACCGTAGATCGTCCGTAGATAACTTCACTGCACGAAGCTTGTTTGGTTGGGCAGAGTTACCCCACTTGGAATTCCAGAGATTAATTATCTTCCGATGGAACTTTAGTCGCAGATCGCCCTCCGGAAGACCAATAGCCAATGGACCGGAGGTAGTAGCCTGCTTAGCCACCTGATCCACGCGTTTGTTTCCAGGAAAGCCGATGTGGCCTGGGGTCCAAACAAAGACCATAGTGCCCGATAGATGGCAACCAATTCCGCAGTGAACATGCTACTCCCACAGGGCAGAGAATGCTGTTCGAATATGCTCACCATGGACATATGCATATCCAGTACGGCCGTCGACCACGGAAGCATCCGTGTACATGACTTCCGCGCCACAGAACGACTCTAAAACCGCCTGAAACTGGCGACGGAGACTCCATGGCGCTACAGAGGCTTTTGAGGTATGCGACAAGTCCAGCCGAAGCTGCGGACGTGGAAGAGGCCAAGGAGCGGTACGGTAAGGGCAGTGAAAAGTAGGAGGGATGGAAAGAGACTCAAGAGATGACAGGAGGGAACGAACACGGACCGCAATTGGAAGACCCAACCTCGGTCGTTGTCATGGAGATGGGAGTGTGGCAGCTGGAAAAAGAAGCCTGCGATTCGGATGGTGCGGTATTGCATGAACATGGGCAGCATAGGAGGATAACATCTGCTGCCGGCGAAATCGCAGGGGAAGGAATCCAGCTTCAGCAAGTAGACTTGTCACTGGACTTGTCCGAAAGGCCCCTGTCGCTAAACGGACGCCACTGTAGAGTACTGGGTCCAAGACCTGTAATACAGATAGGGCTGCCGAACCATACACAAAGCTACCGTAGTCTAAGCGTGATTGAATTAGCACTCTGTAGATCTGCAAAAGACTCGTACGGGCAGCTCCCCAACTAGTGTGGCTGAGGCAGCGTAGAATATTGAGGTACCGCACGCACTTCTGCTTAAGCTGGCGAAGATGGGGCACCAAAGTGAGCCGGCTGTCGAAGAGCATGCCAAGAAATCTGCCAGTCTCTTCGACACGAAGAAGTTCGTCATATAAATATAGCTCTGGGTTAAAATGGACAGCTCGACGGCGGCAGAAGTGCATAACCCGGGTTTTCGATGGAGAAAACTGGAAACCGTGGGTTGAGGCCCATGACTGCGCCTTTCGAATGGCTTCCTGTAGACGCCTTTCAGCTACCCCTATGCTAGCTGAGCTGAAGTATAAGCAGAAGTCATTGGCGAACAAGGAGGAAGAAACCGATGACCCCACTGCCTCAGCAAGTCCATTGATGGCAGTTAAAAAGAGGGGTACACTAAGAATGGAGCCCTGTGGGACACCGTTCTTCTGAACGTGAGGGGACCTGAGGGAAGTACCAACCCGTACCCGGAAAGATCGGAAGGAAAGAAAGTTTTGAATAAAAAGTGGGAGCGGACCTCCCAATCCCCAACCGTGCAGTGTAGCCAGAATATGGTGGCGCCAAGTGGTGTCTTATGCCTTTCTGAGGTCGAAAAGAACGGCAACGAGATGCTCACACCTGCTAAATGCCGTACAAATGGTGGACTCCAGAGCCACTAAGTTGTCAACAGTGGAGCGGCCTTGGCGGAAACCCCCTTGACGTGGGGACAACAGATCTCGATGTTCAAGTACCCACATAAGCCGCCGGCTCACCATACGTTCGAATAGCTTGCACGTTGGTGAGGCTGATTGGGCGGTAACTATCAGCCACCTGTGGATCAGCACCAGGTTTGATCACCGGAATAACGATGCTTTCTCGTCATTGTGACGGGAAAGCCCCCTCTGCCCATAAACGATTAAACAGAGCGAGAAGCTGGTGTTTAAACTCCACGGAAAGGTGCCGGATAAACTGGCTGTGGATCCTGTCCGGTCCCGAAGAGGTACTGGGGCATGCGGCAAGGGCCGTTTCCAATTCCCATGCACTGAAAGCGGAGTTGTATGATTCTACTCGACGTGTGTGAAAGGACAGACGTCGCTGTTCAACCCGCTCTTTCAGTGCACGGAAGTCCACACTATTGTGATGTTGCAGAGGTGCGAGCATAATGTTCTGCCTTGTGTTCAGCAATGGAAGTCGGGTCAGTACATAGGTTACCCTGGATGTGTAGACCAGGGATCGCTGCTGGTGGACGGTACCCAAAAAGGCGGCTAACCTGGGACCACACTCGAGAAGCGGAGGCGCGACAGCCGATGCTGGCGACATACGTCTCCCAACAGTCCCATTTACTCTACCGGATGAGCTGTCGAGCTTGGGCCCAGAGCCGTTTGAATGCGATAAGGTTTTCTACAGTGGGATGTCGCCGATGGCGCTGGAGCGCCGGACGACGATCCCGGCTGTGGGCAGCCAGAAGTGTGGGAATGGTTGCCCCTGCGGCTGAAACTATCGTACTGGTGACCTGGTGAACCGCCATGTCCACGCAGGCTGGCAGTGATAAAGGAACCATAGCAGCTGAGGTGTAGCGTTGCCAATCAGCTTGACGAAGAGACCATCGAGATGGGCAGCCCGCAGGTTGAAAATCCAGGAGCGACATGAGGACAGTAAAATGGTCGTTGTTGCAAAGGTCATCATGGACCCTCCACTGGAAATGCGGGAGCAGGCTCGGGGTACAAACAGAGAGATCTATTGCTGAATACGTGCCTCGCGCCACGCAAAAATGCGTGGGTGCACCAGTGTTTAACAGGCAGATGTCTTGCTGTGATAAAAGCGTCTCTATGTCCCTACCGCGGCCTGTTGTCTTCGCTCCACCCCACAAGGGATGGTGGGCATTGAAGTCCCCCAGAAGCAGAAATGGTGAGGGAAGTTGTGCCACCAGGGTAGCAAAGTCAGTAAATGAAATCATCTCATCTGGAGGAAGGTAAAGCGAACAGATCGTCAGTTCCTGCATAGCCCGGATTCGAATAGCCACCGCCTCAAGAGTCGTGTATAGAGGCACTGGGGACAGTGGCAAGGACATAGATGCAGACACCTCCAGAGACCCTGTCATATATGAGACGATTTTTGTAATAGCCCTGATACCCACGAAGGGTTGGGGTCCTATTAGCAGGAAACCAGGTTTCCTGCAGGGCTACACAAAACGCTGGGAAGCGGCACAACAATTGCTGTAACTCTGGCAGATGGCGGAAAAAGCCGCAACAGTTCCACTGGAGGATCAGAGAGCCTCCTGGTCGCTGGGACATGCTGAATTTGGCGGCGCAGTAAGGGTCGCAGTATCTTCTGCCGTCACCGATTTCTGAGGCAGAGCCTCAACGTCACATGGCTTCCGAAGACTCGGCAATTGCCATGTCTTTGGGGGACGCGAGAATCTCTATCTCGTCCTCAGAAGAAGAGGTGGAGGGGGTGGTGGCAAGGTGGCCACTGGGGTACGGGGTATCCTTCTCCTTGGGTGGTTTCTTGTCTCTTCTTCTTTGTTTTGCGCTTCTCTTTAGACTTCTCATGCTGGGAGGACGCTGCCAGCTCAGTCTCCGGGACTGAGGAGCGGCGAGCAGCCCTACGACCAGCTGACGGTACTTTCTGCCATCCACTGGCATCCACTGATTCAGCGGGAAAAACCTTAGAGGGAAGGGATCCAAACGACCCCTTCCTAGCGCAAGGAGCCAGAGCAGGCTGTTGTGACTCTGGCTCTGGGGTGGGGACCAATGTTCCCTTTGGTTTGGTGGTTACCGCTCCCAAAGCAGGGTCTTTGGGGGCGATAGAATTTCAGGTGCCCATAGTGGTTAAGGGGGCAGAGGTGGATGGTTGGGCCTGGGAGCCCACTAGGGCCGACTGTACGGGTGGTAATTCTATAGATGAAGATGCGGCTGCACCAAAGGATGTCTTCATGCCGATGGGATGCAGTTTTTCGTACTTCCTCTTTGCCTCCGAGTAAGACAGCCTATCCAGGGTTTTATATTCCATGATCTTTCTTTCGTTATGCAGAACAGGACAGGTGGGCGATCAAGAGGAGTGGTGTTGTCCACAGTTCACACAAAATGGAGGAGGTGCACAAGGGACGTTAGGGGGTTCCGCACGTCCACACTCTCGACAGGTGGAGTTGGCAGTACACCTGGAGGACATGTGCCCAAACCTGCAGCACTTGAAACAGCGCATAGGGGGAGGAACGTAGGGCTTGACATCGCACCGGTATATCATCACCTTGACTTTCTCAGGCAAGGAATCGCCCTCAAAGGCCAAGATGAATGCATAGGTAGCGACCCTGTTGTCCTTCGGACCCCTATGCACTCTCCGTTCCTCTCTGTTGAGGCTCTTACGAGGAGTGATCGTTACAGGAACTTCACCCAGCTTGTCACAGGCAAGCAATGCTCGTGACTGTGCTGGGGATGAGGTCGTAATAAGGACAGAGCCGGATCGCATCTTTGACATGCCCTCCACCTCGCCGAATTTATCCTCAATGTATTTAACAAAAAACAGGGGCTTTGTGTTGGTAAATGATTCACCATCAGTCTGGGAACATACTAAGTATTGGGGGGCATACGCCTCACCTCGATTTCTCGCCCTACGTTCCTCCCATGGCGTTGCGAAGGCAGGGAACGACTGAGGGTCATATTTCTCAGCATTGAAGTCGACCTTACCACGCTTTGAGACGCCGTTTTCACGACGGGCCGCGCTTTTATTAGGTTTCATCTTGGTCCCACGAGCAGCTAGGGAACTAAAGGTCCACCCAGGCAGAGCCCCGCTTGCCTGGGTAAGCCTTATACAACTGAGGTGCGGCAGGTTCCTCAGAGGTTGCTCGCTAGTGACTGTTCAAACACAACAGCCATGCATCTCCTCGGCACGTAGCACACCTTGAGATTGAGGTTTTGTTTTCAAAAAATGTTCAAATGTTTGTTAAGCTTATGGGACTTAACTACGGGGTCATCAGTCCCTAAACTTACAAACTACTTATGAACTACTTACGAACTAGGACGGCACAAATATCCATGCCCGAGGGGGGATTCGAACCCCCGACCGTAGTGGACGTGCAGACCGTGACTGAAGCGCCTTAGTCCCCGCGGCCACCGCGGCCGGTAGGTTTTTTTTGTTTTTTTTTTTTTTGTTTTTTTTTTTTTTTTTTTTTTTTTTTTTTTAGAGGTTTGTACCGTCCTCGCGACCCGGGCGATTAAGCCAAGATCCCCGGCCTCTGAAACGTACAACGTTCCACCGTCGCGCCGAACGATGGTCGTTGAAGCACTCACAGAGCTTACGGTGTAGCGGACTGTTGGCGCGACACAGCCCATAGCTCAGGACCCCGGGTTCGCCAAGCCCGTACCCAGCAAATTAATGCTGAGCCCCTGAGGCGACCCGGAAATGGATCTGTGTGTTGTCCTTAGGTAGTTTAACTTAGTTTAAGAAGTTCGTAAGCTACGGACTAATAACCACGCAGTTGAGTCCGATAGATTTACAAACTTTTGAATAATTGCAATTTGTATTTACTTCACATAGATTTTTCTTATTTAATACCTTTGACTGATTCAATTAAGCTGTTTGATTGAAATGTAAATCTGTTTAACCTCAACTGAATTATAAGAACATATTTACTATGGGATTTGTTGTCTTTTTCATACTTTTATTACTTCTCTCGAAGAGACAAATTCAGCCACATTTCTCTCTTTGAAATGTTGTTAATAGTGTTGTAGTAATTTCAACACTTGGAACATATATAACTTGCGCAATAGTATATATGGTGATTATAATTAAAGTTGAACTTCAGAATGCTGTAGAAATAAATTTTTTTTAAAAAAAACACACTTGTCAGAACGACGTAAAATTGCAACGAAATATTATCGTAGGAGAAGGAAAACGTATGGAAGAATAAAAATAAATACTGCGAAAATTGATCAATAGTTGGCGTTTTACGTGTCAGAACATGTCAATGAAAATAGTTGTCATGCGGCCGACCCATTGTAGTATAAACACCCCGGGTACACGGCTTTTCCTCATTTCGCGTCTGAGACGTCCGCCCTGATTGTCTGAATGCAGGATCGCGCTCTGCCTGTAAATCTGTTTTAAAATAATGATGACTGTGCACAAGCCGCTCTACAAAAGTTACTGAAGGGCTTGAATAAAGGTTTGGTCCTATGACTGCTGTGGGTCGGAGAAAATGATTAGGAAGTTCGAAAAGACTGGTTCCTTTAGCGTGCGACGTGGTAGAGGTAGAATACGAACTGATTCGACATCAGTGGAAGAAGTGGACACAGCTATTCAGGGCCGGCCGCGGTGGCCGCGGGGACTGAGGCGCTCCAATCACGGTCTGCACGGCCACTACGGTCGGGGGTTCGAATCCCCCCTCGGGCATGGATATTTGTGCCGTCCTTAGTATAAGGTAGTTCATAAGTAGTTTGTAAGTTTAGGGACTGATGACCCCGTAGTTAAGTCCCATAAGCTTAACAAACATTTGAACATTTAGCTATGCAGGCGGAGTCGAGTGATGGCGTGCAAATGTTTAGAGCACGGAGAATTGTGCGAACGTTGGGCAAACGTGCGTAAAATTCTACGAAACATAATTCTTTGCTATCCATTCAAAATTACCCGTGTTGACCTGAGAGCAATAGAGATTTTTTCTTTAGACTTTCATGCTCGTATGAAAGTGGACGATGGAGGGCCGCCGGCCGTCGTGGCCGAGGGGACTGAGGCGCTTCAGTCACGGTCTGCTCGGCCACTACGTTCGGGGGTTCGAATCCCCCCTCGGGCATGGATATTTGTGCCGTCCTAGTTCGTAAGTAGTTCATAAGTAGTTTGTAAATTTAGGGACTGATGACCCCGTAGTTAAGTCCCATAAGCCTAACAAACATTTGAACATTTTTTGATGGAGGGCCGTGGAAGATTTTTTGGACAGACGAAGCCCACTCCCATCTGACAGGATCTGTCAATACAGAGAACTGTCGAATATGGGCAACGTGAAATCCACACACAAGTCAACCAATACCACTTTATCCTGAAACGATCACTGTGTAGTGCGGGTTTCCTGTATCATTTATCATATTTTTTTCGAAGAGTCAGATGCTGCTACCTGTACCGTCACTGGTAAGCGCTATGAGTGTCTTTTGCGTTACCACTCTAATTCCAGCTCTCCGACAGCTCTCCGATGGGATCATTTTTATTCAAGATGGCGCACCTCCGCACACTGGAAATGCATTTAATAGCCTGGTGAAGCTCTATTTCGGAAATGCTAGGATTATCAACGCCATGACCCTACAGCCTGGCCGTCCAGATCACCTGATCGTAATCGGTATGATTTGGCTGTGGGGCTACCTGAAAGATGTTGTGTTCAGTGTTCGGATTGTGAACTTAGTTGCATCGAAGGCACGCATTGCGCAACACATTCTGAACGTGACCCCAGAAACACTTCGATCAGTTTTGGGACATGTTTCTCGATTTCAACTTGTTGCAAGAACCGGTGGACAGCATACTGAACATTTTTGGCTCCAGTCACACGGAAATTTAAAATCCGATTTGATTTTCATTGATGCTTCTTTTGCGGTTTTTGACCTCTGGACAGTTAGTTACGTAAGCTTGTCCACAATCTCAAGATTATATCACATCGGGTGAGGAAAATTGTTTCTAACTGTATCACACCTGTACACATATGCACACTGCGTTTTACTGTTCGTTTAATTTCTATCTTATGCCTTAAGTATTGTCGTATGATTTGTCATTTTTTAGCCGGCCACTATTACATTATTCTTACAGAACCATCTATTGATGAATTTTCACACTATTTATATTTATTATGCCATTTTGTCTCTTCTCCGATAATATTCCGTTGCAATTTGACGCTATTCTGACCAGTGGTATGTTTACAGCGTTTTGTACGTTTATTTATAATCACACTGTATATTATTTTATTCTTTATTTTGTTCAGTTACCATTACTGGCCACTAATTAAAAACCGACGGCGCAACAACAGTGGCTATGATGTTCAGATATGTACGTTTTGCTTTTGATTCATGAATTTTTTTTTCAGCCGCCCGAATAGTAGAGTACGTTAACGTACCACTATCGGAACTGGAAAGGATGTCCCTATCACACATTGAATCCGACAGCGTATTATACTCGAGGGCAAGTTTGCCAGGCAGCAGGGAGGTAGTAACGGCAATTTCTCCAATCCGATTATAAGAATACAAGTCTGATCTGAACTCCCTCTTGGATTACAAAATTCGCACAAATTTAGAAAATGATCCCACTCTTTCACATGTATAAAACTACACGCAGACACTTTGGGCAAGTGTACACATATTCCGATCCGGCGAGTAAAGTAGTTGCGACAGGATTGGCTATTCATCCCTTAAATTAAGCTTGCCTAATGCAGTAGTAACTTTGCCGACCTTTCGACATCCGGGAGAAGAAAAAGAAACAGATTTATACACTTCTTTCACTCGGTAATACTAGGACTACATTCATGGCAGTTACAGGGCACAATATCCATGCCCGAGGATTCGAACCCTGCCGGCCGCGGTGCCCGAGCAGTTTGCTGCGCGCCAGTCACGGTCTGCACGGCCACTACGGTCAGGGGTTCGAATCCCCCCTCGGGCATGGATATTTGTGCCGTCCTTAGTATTAGCTAGAACATAAGTAGTTTGTAAGTTTAAGGACTGATGACCCCGTAGTTAAGTCCCATAAGCTGTACAAACATTTGAATATTTGATTCGAACCCCCGACGGGGAAAGGCCTCGCGCATCGTAGCATAGCACCTCAACGTACTTGGCCACTCCGCAGCGGCTGTTCTAATTTGTTGATCCCTTCCGAATAATAAGAATTGTCCAAGCCTGTAAAATAACTATTATTTTCTGCAATCAACTCCTCATTTGAATGAAATCCTTGTCCTGCCATCCATTTTTTTTTTTTTTTTCAAATTGGGGGGAAAATAGTAGTCAAAATGGTCAAATGTTCAAATGTTTGTTAAGCTTAAGGGACTTAACTACGGGGTCATCAGTCCCTAAACTTACAAACTACTTATGAACTACCTACAACTAAGGACGGCACAAATATCCGTGCCCGAGGGGGGATTCGAACCCCCGACCGTAGTGGCCGTGCAGACCGTGACTGAAGCGCCTCAATCCCCTCGGCCACCGCGGCCGGCAAAATAGTAGTCCGAGAGAGCCAAGTCTGGAGAATAGGTGGTATGTGAAACGAGTTGAAATCCTCTATCCAATAATTTTACTACCACAGCTGTTTAAGTGGGTGCTGGTGCATTGTCGTGATTGAAAATTACTTTTTTGTGGGCCA
Organism: Locusta migratoria; assembly: GCA_026315105.1. Taxonomy (NCBI): domain Eukaryota; kingdom Metazoa; phylum Arthropoda; class Insecta; order Orthoptera; family Acrididae; genus Locusta; species Locusta migratoria. The sequence continues at coordinate 71,342,301 of CM048755.1, read as the reverse complement.
ATAGCCGGTGTTTTTCTTGCAGCTCGGTTTTCAAACGGTCCAATAACGATGAATAATATGCACCTGTAATAATTTTACCCTGTTCCAGATAGTTTATGAGGATTTTCCCTTGCGAATCCCAAAAGACCGTCGCCATAACCTTTCCGGCCGAAGGACCGCTCTTCGCCTTTTTTCGTGTAGATTCTCCCTTGGTAACCCATTGTTTAGATTGTTCTTTGGTGTCAGGAGTATAGTAATGTATCCATATTTCATCCACATTGACGAAAACACGCTTAAAGTCCTGTGGGTCGGCCGCAGTGGTCGAGCGGTCTGCGGCAGGCGAGTCACAGTCCGCACGGCCGCTACGGTCGGGGGTTCGAATTCCCCCTCGGGCATGGATATTTGTGTCGTTTTTAGTATAAGTTAATTCATAAGTAGTTTCTAAGTTTAGGGACTGGTGACCCCGCAGTTCAAGTCCCTTAAGCTTAACAAACATTTGAAAGTCCTGCGGATTCCTCCTGAACAGCTGCAAACCTTCCTTGCAAGACTTCACACGATTCCGTTTTTGTCAACTGTGACCAATCGCGGCACCCATCTTGCGGATAGCTTTCTCATATGCAAATGTTAATGCAAAATATTATGTACCTGTTCATTCGAGATACTCACAGCACTAGCAATCTCACGCATGTTAACTCTTCTGTCACCAATCACCATATCATGAATTTTATCAATGACTTCTGGAGTTGCCGGTCGCGGTGGCCGAGGAGACTGAGGCGCTCCAGTCACGATCTGCACGGCCACTACGGTCGGGGGTTCGAATCCCCCCTCGGGCATGGATATTTGTGTCGTCCTAGTTCGTAAGTAGTTCATAAGTAGTTTGTAAGTTTAGGGACTGATGACCCCGTAGTTAAGTCCCATAGACTATACAAACATTTAAACATTTTTTAACTTCTGGAGTTGTAATCTCCACAGGGCGTTCAGAAAGTTCAGTGTCACTTGTGCCCATATGGCCACTCCGAAATTTTTTAAACCACTTATAAACTTTTCTACAAAGTCACCAAAATGTTTATCAAGCTTCTCTTTAGTCTCCTGAGGCGTTTTGCCTTTCATAAAGTGATGTTTAATCACAACACGAAAGGACGGAGAGGGAATTCGGCGATGTGGATTCGATGAAGGTGAGATCGGCAAACACGCTTACCGTTGACAGGAAGGTACCAGACCAATTGTACATCAGATCAAGAAAGAAAGAAGTAGTGGGCCATATGGATGCCAGTCAAACGGGGGCAATTTGGATGGATCTTATATAAAGGAGTGGGACTGGCATGACCGACAGAACGACCGGAGCTGAAAGCGAGACCGGCGTGTAAGTCGACAATAGGAGACCAGCAAGGCTCGTTGGGCAACATGTCCGTATCGTCATCTGGGACCAAACAAACAGGGCACGAGCTCTATCCGGTGCGTGATACATACCTAACCCACCACGGGAAGGGTGAGCGGTTCATAATTAACATCGAACAACAAGCCATTACTGACGGAAGAGACCATCGCCATCAATGTGTGACGGGCCATGCTAAGTGGGAAGGGGAACACCTGTGCGACATGGGAAACGCTGGGTGCGGTGTAGACACTGACACATCGAACTTGCTGAAAAATCTAAGGATTGTTGGCAATAATCGGTAAAACCGGCCCTGATCTGCTGAAGTAGGCGTCGGCAGCTGACTGAGACCGAATGCCGGAGATCAGCCGTAAAATCAATGCCTAAACAGCGGATGGTATCTTTGGCGATAAGACTCGCAACGCACCCAGCACGGAGGACGCGCCAATAGTGTGACTTGCGGACGTTGAGAAAAGTGTCCGATTCCTCGCCATAAGTCGCGACCCAAGTCAAGATTGCCCGAACTTCATCAACATTACGTATACAGATTACTAATTTGTCACCATAGGCTGTGCAACAGAAGCGGTAGCCATCAATGGACAACCCCACCAAACGCCATCAAACGTTGCCGAAGGTCACAGAAAGAAGTTCCAAGGCGAAGGCCCCGGAAGGGGGCAACTCTGTCGTGAGAGCGACCAAATACGATGGGGGGGGGGGTTAGTCTACCATTGTAAAGAACTCTAAATGAAGCACTTCTTAATAGGTGTATCACCACCGCAATTATCATATAACCTAATGCAGCCGTAAGAAAGGCATGATCTAGCCTATGAAAAGCCTGACTGAAACCCAGCGAGTGCATCAGAGGGGCATTGTTCCCGTGCTACGGCGATCATAAAGCCATGCGGATGTTATGGTCTCATTCGAAGGATGCTTGATGCGACAACACGACACATCGAGCAGTGTATTTGAGGCGTGCGGCCAAACGGCGAGTGAAGATCTTAATATCACTATTTATAGCCGGCCCCGGTGGCCGAGGAGACAAAGGAGCTCCAGTCACGGTCTGCACGGCCACTACGGTCGGGGGTTCGAATCCCCCCTCGGGCATGGATATTTGTGCCGTCCTAGTTCGTAAGTAGTTCATAAGTAGTTTGTAAGTTTAGGGACTGATGACCCCGTAGTTAAGTCCCATAGACTATACAAACACTTGAATTTGAACTATTTATAATTTTGATGGACCGATAATGAATGATACGGGTGCCACTATGGACAAGAACACTGATACCTTTAAAAAGGGCGTCAGCAATGCGCACCTCTGGAGATATCAGCTGCAGCCATATAGAAGTGATGGTGGGAATGAGAAGATTGCGAAAAGTACGATAAAATTGAAGGTCCTGGGGAGGGACTGTCGGATCCTGTCCAGATCGCATCGAGGACATCATCAGCAGTTACTCCCGAAAGCAGTTCCATTGCCTCATCCATCGAGACAACATGGAAGGTGAGGCGTGAGACTTCCTCAATAACTCTGGCGCATGTGGAATTTTTGCGTAGAGCTTCTGCTAATGAATATAAAGCACATGTCCTATGGTAGACTGTTTGTCGTATTGACTCCCGTAGGGCATAAATCAACTTTCTACGTCGATGACGTCGGTCCGTGAGTACATGGTACATCGATGGGTGTTCTTGACGCATACTATCAGCAGTATAAGAACCTCACTATCGTTCCGTCCATACCTTTCCCACTGTCCAGTCACTCGATCATTCCGGGGCAGTAATAGAAGAAAGCAAACGGAAAGCTGAAGTTCTAAATTCAACCTTTAAGAAATCTTTCACGCAGGAGGACCGCACAAATATACCATCATTTGATCAACGTACTAATTCCGAAATGGAGGACATAGTAATTGGTATTTCCGGTCTAGAGAAGCAGCTGAGAGAGCTAAATACGAAAAAGTCTGCTGGTCCGGATGGAATATCAGTTCGGCTTTACAAAGAGTATTCTGTGGCATTGGCCGCCTACTTAGCTTGCATTTATAGCGAATCTTTAATTCAGCGCAAAGTTCCTAGTGATTGTAAAAAGCGCAGGCGACTCCCGTTTATAAAAAAGGAAAGAGAACTGACCCACACAATTACAGGCCAATATCGTTGACATCAGTCAGTGGAGCATATTCTCAGTTCGAATATAGTAAATTTCCTTGAAACGGAAAAGCTTGTTTCTGTGAATCAGCACGGGTTTAGGAAACATCGTTCATGTGAAACTCAGCTTGCCCTTTTCTTACATGACGTCTTGCGAGCCATGGATGAAGGGCAACAGGCGGATTGCGTTTTTCTCGACTTCAAAAAGGCGTTCGACGTGGTGCCACATTCCAGACTGCTAACGAAGATACGAGCTTATGGAATAGGTTCACAGATTTGTGACTGGCTGGAAGACTACCTAAGTAATAGAACGCAGTACGTTGTTCTCGACGGCGAGTGTTCATCAGAGACGAGTGTATCGCCAGGCGTGCCCCAGGGGAGTGTGATAGGACCGCTATTATTTTCTATTTATATAAATGATCTGATGGACAGAGTAACTTGTAATTTGCGGCTGATGATGCTGTGATGTATGGGAGGGTGTTGTGTTTAACTGACTGTAATAGCATACAGGATGACTAAGACAAAATTTCTAGTTGGTGCGAAGAATGGCAGCTAGCTCTCAATGTAGAAAAGTGTAAGGTGATGCACATGAGTAGAAAAAGCAATCCCATAATGTTCGAATACAGTATTAGTAGTGAGCTTCTTGATGCTGTCGCGTCGTTCAAATATCTAGGCGTAACATTGCAGAGCGATATGAAATGGAACGAACATGTAAGGACTGTTGTGAGTAAGGCGGACAGCCGACTTCGGTTTATTGGGAGAATTTTGAGAAGATGTACTTCATCTGTAAAGGAGACCGCGTATAAAACGCTTTTACGACCACGTCTTGAATATTGCTCGAGTGTCTGGGACCCGCAGCAGATCAGTTTACATGAAGACATAGAAGCAGTTCAGAGGTGAGCAGGTAGGTTTGTTACTGGGAGGTTCGACCAATGCGCGAGTGTCACGGAAATGCTCCGGCAACTCAACTGGGTATCGTTGGAGGAAAGACGACGTTCTTTTCGTGAAATTCTGATGAGGAAATTTAGAGGGCCGGAATTTGAAGCTGAGTGTAGTACGATCTTGCTGCCGCCTACTTACATTTCGCGTAGTGATTACAAAGACAAGATAAGAGAAATTAGGGCTCGTACGGAGGCATATAGGCATTCTTTTTTTCCTCGTTCTATTTGGGAGTGGAATAGGAAAGGAAATGCCTAATAGTGGTACAGTGTACCCTCCGCCACGCACCTTACGATGGATTGCGGAGTATGTATGTAGATGTAGATATCGGGCGCTCGCGATTCAGTCGCCTACGCAAATGTGCGGGGTCGTAGGTAAAACCCAAACCACAACCGTGGACATGGCGCCAGTATCTCAAAGTTGGACGCTATTGAGAATAGGTTCAAGAGGCGCACACGCTGAGTGGTGTGGTAATTGGTCCTGAGGTCTCTGCGTGGACTCATCACCCAGTACCATATAATCGTGCGGTCCCAAAAAGAGAAGCGTTATCTCTCTCCATAAAACGTATTACGTTCCTGACGGTGGCTGGAAGCTGATGATGCATGAACTTTCACGATGCGGTCACGAAAAGGCGTGAAAGTCATACGTCTGGTGTTGGGGAGGTTCAGAGCATCTTCAGCTAGGAGACCGTCTCAAAGGATGTTCGTAACACCACTGCCGGTGTCTGAAGCATGAGATATATAGGTCTTGAACCCATAAGCTCCGGAGGGGGGGGGGGAGTGAAGGCGTGTAATATCCTGGAGGACACGTATGGTGGCGAGGTTGATTGTGACAATACGAAAATGCTGACAAGGTGTTCCGGCAGGCAGGGGACAGGGTTCCCCTTCTACAGACGCACATCGTGCGGGGTGGCTGAAGTGGTTGCCATTATAGGGTGTGTTTGGGGACAAACAACCCCATCCACAACTATAGTCTCTATTTCGGCGTCTTCTGTCCAGGAAGCAGAGGCAGCTGAAGGACATCTGCGGAGCACATGGACCGGGTGAGGACTTTTTTTCTTTCTTTCGGGCGTTTCCATCGGTGCATTGGATTGGTTCACATCATCAGCCACCCGTGCCGGAGACTGTGGCGGTATGAACGAAGGAGCGCTTACTGCGGGAGCCTGGAGCGCGCCTCTGCATCCGACGGATATCTGCTCGTTGTTCGCCTCGTCAGCATTTCTGGTATGTATTCGAAGAATAGGACCATCAGAGGAAGAATGACTATTTTTCTTCCTCTTGGAATGGCCGAGCGCTGTAAGGCACCTTGCTGCGGAGCGCGTGGTGGCTCCCCGTCGGAGGTTCGAGTCCTCCCTCGTGTGTGTGTGTGTGTGTGTGTGTGTGTGTGTGTGTGTGTGTGTGTGTGTGTGTGTGTGTGTGTGTGTGCTGTTCTTGGTTAGTAAGTTGTTTGTAAGCCTAGGGACGGATAACCTCAGTAGTTAAGTCCCACAGATTTACAAACATTTGAACATTTTTCTCTTCCTCGTCATACGTTGTTTACGAACGTGTTGTTCATAGTCCGACTGCGGGCTGCTGTTATGTCACCGACCAAGGCTGTAGGAAGGCGACGTAGGCACGAGTCCCCGATCAACATGTATCCTAACAGAAGGAGCATCAACTGTACACGAAAGATTTGAGTGTGCAAAGTCGGCATCGGTGGAAGGTTTGTCATCATCAGTATCTGCCGCCTCCCGCGTGGATTGTGAAGGCAGGAAAAGTACTTCAAAAGGACCAGTCATGTCGTGGACAACCTTGGCGTAGTTGACGGTGATATGGGTGATCACGGCTGAGGGTAAATCTCCGATCGGCGTCTGTTTCCTTAACACATTCGGGACGATTAACTGGCGATTTATTTTCACTTGGGCCTGACTTCTTTTGTGACGTAAATTGAATCTTACGTGGACAAAACTACGATATATACCAAGAAAAAAATTATATACCACGCTGTCAGCATAATTTTGACGTCACGCCACAGTGGCGTTCGCAGGCCGCTAGGGTAGATAGTGGCATTATAGTAGGCAAACCCGCATAACAAACAGCCAGCATCGAACCTCTAACGCAAATTGTTGTTTTCCAGTTTGAATTCATGTTTTTAGCAGTATATTTTATAATCTGATCAATTTTGTAACGTTACCAATTTTTATTTTTATTTTTCATGCGATACGTCCCATTCAAATTTAGACACGTTTCAGAAAGTTGGGGACAAGTAATAATCTATGTAAACAATCTATTATACAGGAAAATAGTTATATATAAAAACAATTGTAAATACACGAAGAAAAAACAATAATTGAAAGAAAATCACTTCCACTTATGTATATACATCTGTATTCAGAACAACCTCTCCGGGGGACACCACCTTGACGAAGCACTGTCCGTGCGGGTGGAGAGGCTTGCGTATCCGTGTGAAGCAGACGGCTATATCGAAGGTAGAGAACCTACTGCCGGATAGGCCTCAGCTGATGGATCAGACCAAGCGTGTCCCACAACGTCCCGTCTTCCTTATCCTCTCCCAGTCCTTTCCCAATTCCTTTCCCAACCCAAGGTGTGATGTGATCCGTGCCGAGGGGTGCGTGGCACATGGGTGGATGTGTCTCGAACGGAGCCTCAGGGATACCGGGCGACCTCCCTGAGTAAGTAGCCTTGCACCGCGCGGGGTTATCGTGGTGTGGACCATATAAATCCCCAAATCTCGTGAGACTAAGATGAACACAAAGAAAGAAAGTATTTTAAAAGAATCTGAGGGGAAATCTGAGACCTCAGATACTCAGACGTCGGGATCAGGACCGATGGAGTGCACTCCTACTTCTGAATCAGGGTCTAGACCTGAGCAAGAAGTGGCAACTGTAACAGAGAAGTTGGACCATATTAGGATCAAGGCCTTGTCTGGGGCTCCAAGGAGGAAACTTATCAAGGAACAGAAGCAAAAGGAAGGAAAAGATTGGCTTCCTAAGCATAAGTGGAGGGAATCAAAAGGGCTTGAGCCCAAGACCCCCAAAAAGAAACTGCCTCAGGTCGAAGGGGATACACAGACCCCCTCGACGTCAAAGACAGGTGGCAAGAGGGTTAGGGAGGAATCTAAGACTCTCTCCTCTCTGGACAGGCATGATCCTAAAAGGCTGAGGCAGGAAATAGGGAAACAGACCTATAGTACTGCAGTCTCGGTCTTTAGAATGGCGGTTGTACAAGAAGGATACCCACTGGTGACCATCACCTCGCAGCAGGAGGAGCTCGTGCAGATGGCCCTCTTTGAACAGATTGGGGGGGACGCTGGTCCAGGACCCACATTCAGAAGGGTGTATCTAGATCGCAGTGCCCTCATATTTGTCTGCGAGGGGAAGCACTCAGCAGAATGGCTTAAGGACAAGGTGCCCATGATATCCCCGTGGGAGGATGTGAAGCTGCTGGTCAAGACGGCAACCGAACTCCTGAAGACCGCAAAGGTATCAATATGGGTACCAAAGATCCTTAAGGATGTCCCTCCAAAGACTGAGAAAATAAGGGTCCAGAACTCAAAAGTCTCAACAGAGGATTGGAGGGTAATTAACCAAAAGGTCGTTCCGGAATGACGAACCCTGGTGGTGGAGGTCGGAGAGAAGTCCCTGAAGGCAATGCGAGAGCAAGGCCTGAAACTGTTTTTTAGGGTTCTCGCAGGTCGCCATCAGGGTAATCAAAGACCTTAAAGGCAATAATGGCAGCAATATGGGGACTGGAAGTGCTGCAGATAAACCTGCAGCACAGTAAAGGAGCCACTGCTGCCCTCAGCCGTCGCCTGGGGAGACAAAAGGTGGACGTGGCCCTAATACAAGAACCCTATTTATACAAAGGGGGTGTATCGGGCCTTGGTGGTACTGGAGGTAAGCTGATTTATGATAGAAATCTAAAAAACTCCAGAACATGCATTTATGTTAAAAATGGAATACTTTTCATACCAATGATGGATTTTTGTTCCAGGGACTCGGTGACCATCAGGATGCAGCAACGAGAGGAAGCTATCACGAGGGAAATTGTTTTGGCCTCAGCATACCTTCCTTACAAAGACAGCTCTCCTCCTCCTTTGGAAGTGAGGAGACTGACGGAAGCCTGCCATCGGCAAGGTGACGTACTGTTGGTGGGATGTGATGCCAGTGCCCACAATCTATCGTGGGGCAGCAAGGACACCAACAGTAGAGGTGAGCACCTTCTTGAATTTCTCCTATCTAACAACTTGGATATCCTGAATAGGGTGATGAACCTACATTCAGGAATAGTAGAAGGGAAGAAGTAATTGACATAACTTTTGGTTCCATGATGATGGGAAGTTACGTCAAACAGTGGCATGTGGTCCTGGAGCCATCCTCATCAGATCACATGTATATTAAATTCAAGGTTGAAATGGGAACCAGACAGACCATGGCCTATAGGAACCCCAGGAAAACGAACTGGGAGACATGTAGGAAAGACCTTGACTTCAGCCTATCGGAAATTAAAACTTCGATAAGGAATCCAGCAGAGTTTGAGGAAGTAGCAGAGGCCGTAACCTCTGCTATAGTGACCTCATAGCAGGACAACTGCTCAATCACTAAGAAGTGCACAAATAGGAGTGTGCCTTGGTGGAATAATAACCTGGAAATGCAAAGGAAACAGGTACGAAGACTGTTTAACCTTGCGAGGCGCAAAGTATCGTGAGGCCCTTGTCAATTACAACCTTGCCATCAGACGGGCAAAGGAGGCATCCTGGAAGGTATTCTGTGAGGAAGTGGAGCGCACGGCTGCTCAAGCAAGACTTCATAAAATCCTCACTAGGGTACCAACTAATCCAGGAGGAAGATCGAGGAAGGAGGATGGGGAGTACACAAAGACAGCACATGAAACGCTGGAATTGCTCCTCAAAACTCACTTTCCTCAATATACTCTGGGGGATAACTCAGACCAGAATGCGATTCCTGAGAGACAAAGATTCTCAGGTATTCGCAAAGAGGACTGGGATCTGGCCAAGGAGTGTGTCGATTTCAGTAAGGTCCGATGGGCGGTGGGAACATTTCAACCGTTCAAGTCACCTGGCCCCGCTGGAATCTTCCCAGCTCTCCTGAAACAAGCGGGAGAAAATCTTATTAGATTCCTATGCAGGATATTCAGGGTTAGCCTAGCAGCAGGAATCATTTCCAATGCCTGGAGGGCAGTGAAGGTTGTCTTCATTCCAAAACCAGGGAGAATTGATCATACCAAGGCCAAGGATATGAGACCAATCAGCTTGTCCTCCTTCATTCTTAAGACATTGGAAAAGCTGGTTAATATGCATGTTGGAGAAAGGAGGTTAAGTAGGGCTCCTCTACATCAAACTAACATGCATATCAGCCAGGTAAATCAAGTGAGACAGCTCTCCACCAACTCGTTGGAAAGGTGGAGAAAGCACTACACTTTCTGGAAATAGCCCTCTGTATCTTCCTGGACATCGAGGGGGCTTTTAGCAACACGACCTTCGATTCCATGGTTAGGGCAGCAGAGGTGCATGACCTAGGGACCACTATATGTAGGTGGACTAGGGCCATGCTCAGTGGAAGAAAGGTAGAAGCTACGATGATGAATGAAAAATGGTAATCAACACCACTAGGGGTTGCCCGCAAGGAGGAGTTCTTTCCCCTTTATTGTGGAATCTAGTGGTGAATGATCTCATTGGAGAATTAAACAAAATGTTCAAATGTTTGTACAGTCTATGGGACTTTACTACGGGGTCATCAGTCCCTAAACTTACAAACTACTTATGAACTACTTACGAACTAGGACGGCACAAATATCCATGCCCGAGGGGGGATTCGAACCCCCGACCGTAGTGGCCGTGCAGACCGTGACTGGAGCGCCTCAGTCCCCTCGGCCACCGCGGCCGGCGAGAATTAAACTCTAAGCAGTACTTTTACCAAGGATATGCAGATGATCTTGTCATAGTAATACTTGGCAAATTTGCTGACACAGTGAAGAATATGGCACAAGGTGCATTGGACATTGTGCAAGACTGGTGCAGAAAACAGGATCTGGGTGTTAGTCCTAAGAAGACTGTTGTTGTACCATTCACAAAGAAGCATATACAACATTCAAGTTGGAATCTAAAGCTTTTCAATGAAGCGCTACATGTGAAGGGGACAGTGAAATATCTAGGGGTTACACTAGATGAGAAACTGACATGGACCCCTCACATCAGGAATATTTGCACCAAGGCAAAAGGTACTCTTGTGAGTACCAGGAGAGCTTGTGGCAAAAATTGGGGCCTGAGCCCCAAGGGTATGCACTGGATATACACCACAGTGATTAGACCCAGGATCACCTATGGGGCGGTCGTGTGGTGGAAGAAGGTAGAACAGCAGGTTGCTGCTAAGGAGCTTGGTAAGGTGCAGAGATCAGCCTGCTTAGCCATAACAGGCGGAATTAGCAGCAGACCAACTGCTGGGATGGAAACCATGCTGGATACGCCCCCATTACACCTTTAGGTCAAGATGGAGGCAGCGGCTAGTGCATACAGACTCAAACCTGGCAACAACTGGAACTCTTTGGGATATCCAGAATCACACACTAAACTAGTGAGTGAGGTAAATATTGGAAAGGTTGGGGAAATGCCAGCCGACTATATTATAAACCCAGACTGCTTCAACAAGCCTTTCAATATAACAATTGGAAGTACGGAGCAGTGGGAAAAAATAGTTCGATACCGTACGGGGGATATTGTCTGCTTCACTGACGGGTCAAAATCAGACCAAGGTGTTGGGGCCGGGGTATACGGGGTGCAGCCAAGACTGGAGGGCGTCATCTCTCTAGGAAAACTGGCCTCAGTATTCCAGGCCGAAATCACTGCCATCAGGGCGTGTGTGGAGGAGAATTTGCGTAGGTGCTACAAAGATCGTAGCATCTATATCTATTCAGACAGCCAGACAGCCCTGAGATCACTGGTATCTCCTGCAACAAGGTCTACAATTGTTGCAGAACGTCACAGGGTTCTGGTGGAGCTAGGGGAAAGCAATAGAGTAAACCTATTTTGGGTCCCTGGCCACTCGGGGATCAGTGGCAACGAACATGACGATAGATTAGCCAGGGTGGGGGCAGAGACTCCATTTATTGGACCGGAACCTGTCCTGACAATCACCAAGGCAATGATCAAATTGGCGCTATGTAACTGGCTCAGAAGACAGCACGTAGAATATTGCACCAAATTCCATCAACAAAAACATGGCAAGGTAATGATGCCAAAGCCATGTTTTAAAAGAAGCTCTGCAATCCTGGGTCTCAACAGGAGAGAGATTAGACTCATGGTTGGATTGCTGACAGGCCATGGTAATTTAAAAAAACACCAACGTACAATGGGAATAACAGAAGAGGACCCTAAATGTAGGATCTTTGATGACGGTGATGAAACTGCATCACATCTAATCTTCGAATGCATTGCATTGGAGAGTAAAAGGCACAGAACATTTGGGACAACCAGACCCAAAGAAATTGTGTCTAATAAAGAACTGGTAAAGGGACTCCTTGCACTGTTCAAGGGCATTGCTTGGCTTTACTAGATATACAGGGAGCGATACCGCACAATAAACTTAGTTTCGGTGCGGGCAGTGGCGGGTTGGACCAAGACTGTTTTGGCTTCCCTGGAAAAATCGATCAATCAATCAATTCAGAACAAACCTACATTTCAAAACTTCATTGAATATACACAAGAATAAAAACACATTGACAATTGAGACATGATTTATCTAAATGTACAAGAACAAACAGAATTATACAATAGGATATACAAATCCAGGACGTAGCCAGAGGTGTTTCGACCCCCTCTTCCCAATTTCGTCAAAAAGTCCAGGTCCATGGTACCGCTGAAAAAAGTCTTCTATATGCCCTTGGGAAATTGGTCTTAGCCGGCCGCGGTGGCCAAGGGGACTGAGGCGCTCCAGTCACGGTCTGCACGGCCACTACGGTCGGGGGTTCGAATCCTCCCTCGGGCATGGATATTTGTGACGTCCTAGTTCGTAAGTAGTTCATAAGTAGTTTGTAAGTTTAGGGACTGATGACCCCGTAGTTCAGTCCCATAAGCTCAACAAACATTTCTTTTTGTAAATAGTTTGTAAGCCTAGGGACTGATGACCAACGTAAAGTCTCTTAGATTTACAAACATTTGAACATTTGATTCGGATTTATTTGTGCCTGTGCACAGAAACTGTCATTTGCTTGTTTGAAGCATACATCTATATCTTTAAATGTGAATGTCTGTTCGGTGTACGCTTATCACGTCTGAACCACAAGATATAAAGAGCTAAAAATTTGTACAGTTACTAATGTTTACCCGGGGAAGGCTTTAGGCACGGTTTTATGGCGATCGAATAGCTATTTATCTATATATATTAATGTGAATGTCTGTTCGCTGCACGCTTATCACGTCCGATCGACAAGACGCAGACACTTAAATATTTGTACAGTTACTAATTTATACCTGAGGAAGGTTTCAGGCACGGTTTTATAGCACTCTGACGGATATTTAATAATTTGAAAAATATAACGCGAAATGCGCAACAATAATTACTCTTTGAAAATTATATTTACTCTTTGAAAATGGTTTTATTCGTTGCATTGTCGCTTGAGGGATGATAATGATAAAAGGGTGCAGTATATTGGAATGGAAAGTTATCGGTGTATATAAAATTCTACGTCTGTGTGTGTTAATATTTCTCTCTGCAGCGAAAACTGCAGAACGCAAACGAATGGTCTGTGTGTAATTGTTGTCCGAAGTCTCCCGTTGTACACCATAGCTGTTCCATGCCGATAGCTATAAGGGGGTGGAAGATACGGTGGTTTAAAGTCGTCAAATTATATAAAAATACGAACTGAAGGCCAGCGATGACGTTTGCGACTCCATAGAGTCGCAAGGAGGTTACATACCGCGAAACGTGATGCCACAGACTATATTTTTGGTCTATGCATGCTACAACGTCTTCAGCTCTTTCTCTGTAAGGATGAGCATACGAATAAGAAAATATAAGAATAAGTAAATAGCACACTACTGAAAGAAAGCTTAGCTATCAATCAATCAACACGCGAGCGGAGCCGCGGGTTTAAGCTAGTACAATATAAAATACAGGGTGTTTCAGAAGGAATAGTAAATATTTGATGAAGTGGTAATACTGACTAAATGCAATAAAAATGCCATATTAAATGCATTCAGTTTTTATTGAGTACAGAGATTATTATGTAACCCAAACAAGCTTAAAGCAAGGGCATATCAGCACGTTATGACTGAGTCTTCCGTCAGTTCTTGGAAGACCATCATCATACTGAATTAAATGCACTACTATCGTATGTTCTGTAAATCTATCGGACCAAACTGCGTGGTCATCAGTCCGTAGCTTACAAACTACTTAAACCTAGGTAATCTAACCTACGGACAAACACACACACCCATGCCCCAGGGAGGACTCGAACCTCCACGGCGAGCAACCGCGCGCTCCGCAGCGAGGTGCTTTAGACCGCTCGGCTGAAAACCGATTAGTATTTGGCACAAAATCTTTGCTGATACTAATAATAAATCTGTGCTACAGGCAGGTGTGTGGCAGACTAACGAGATTTACAGCTGAAATACATGATAAATGCATGTATTCTGATTTCCGCGAGCAGAAGTAATTAATTGTGTACGTACCAAAAATAATGAGGTAAAGCCGTTAACATTAACAAAAATCTGGCAGACACATCGGCTATCGAAAATCGGCCGCGAAGAAACACAAGTGGTAACTGGACCTAACAAGCTTCATCCTCAGCAGCTATTATAGACTGCAACGAGTTGATTCTACTCCTAATCCGTGTAACTTAGGCATTTCCGTCACACTGTAATGAAACCTGTGCCGATTACAGACCACATAGACGTACAGAAATGTTAAAAAAACATGCAAAATATAGAAGTAACTATGAATGTGGCGTGAAATGTGCAAAAAGTGCTAACAAATGATGAAATTTTCAGTTAAAGAACAACTACGTGAAACACGCCGACATTGTATGTGCGATCACTTATAAACCGGGAACACCAGTTAAGTTTACAGGTTATTTTCAATTAAAGTAGAACGAGAAAACGAAAATATATATTTTTAAAATTTAATTACGTTGTCTGTTGTATCTGAACACATTTCGTGTGTCAAAAAGTCAAATCACATGTTATTGGATCTCCACGATCAAACGACTGGATGACGATTTACTGTTATGGTTGCCGAGGGACAAACCGGAAAACATCCAGCGAAGAATGACAAATTTATATGGGACAGCATGTGTATTGAACATCACCGTTGTAGAAAACAGCGATCAGGGATTTTATAACGTACGTCCCAATATCGCAAATATTGTGATGCAGAAGTCAGAGCAACTCAAGCGGGAGACACTCTAGTTCTGATCTCTCCGCATGCGAGTATCGCGGCTCCGCTCCCTTAAAAATAGAAGGGAAGGTCGACGATTCCTCCCGCTCGAGGTTTGCAACAGGCAGTTATGGAAATCTTTACGCAGAAAGACATTTCGTTCTACCAAAGGACCCTCTTCAACCTGATGCATTCGTGACATGCTCCTCAATGCTCAAAGCGATTTTGCCTGATTTTTATAGATTTCGGACTCTGTAGACTTGGAATGGAAAGTTTCTGAACAGCCTTTTTATAATTAAACATTTATGAACATCCTCTATTGACCTGTTACGGTTTATAAGCTATCAACGAAAAGAAATAGGGTTGACACAGCTGTTGATTGATTGACTATGTAGTCCTTAATGCCCACGAAAATAATGACGTACCTGTTCATGCACGCATATAACCAGAATTAAAAGGTTATCTATAGCGACGTATTTACTTTGAAAATCACATTTAAATGTCTGGAAGAGGACTCATGGAACCACTTTCATAATATTAGGCTACTCTGCCGTGCCATTCTCCAAGAGCAGCCTCGAAAATCTTTTCGTTTTCGTTCTGATTCCTCTGATAGTTGAGAAGGTAATTCTTAAACGTCTCACTCGGCACTGCATCACCAATGACACCCTAAGACCGGAGCAATTCGGATTTAGAAATCACCATTCCGGAACACAACAACTCCTCCGCGTGGTTGATCACATAACAGACGGCTACAACAAAAACAAAGCCACTGGGGCGGTGTTCCTGGACATCGAAAAAGCTTTCGAACGTCTCTGGCACAATGGCCTTATACGCAAACTTAATGACGCCGCGTTTCCCGACGGACTCGTGCATCTCATACACTCATATCTCACCAACAGAAGCTTCAACACTGACGTGCAGGGCAAACAGTCAACACGACATGGTATTCAAGCCGGAGTACCCTAAGGCAGCATCCTGGGGCCCCTCTTGTTTAACCTCTACATTAACGATTATCCATCCACACATAACACGATGACTGCAATCTACGCAGATGACACCGCAATCATGGCGCAAGATTGGAAGCCATCAAACAAATTCACGCCTACAGACAGCACTCAGTGAACCTTGGTTGGAGAAATGGCGTGTTAAAGTCAACGTCGACAAGTGTGAGGCAGTTCTGTTCACACGCAGACCGAAACACCTGCGCAAACACCAATACTGTAGACCAATTACTCTACATACACGCCCAATACGTTTCCATGAGAAAGTCAAATACCTCGGTGTCTGGCTGGACCGGAAACTCACATGGGGGGACCATACACAACAAATGACCAACCGAGCAAACGCGAGGCTCAAAGAACTCTACCCGATGCTCAACAGGGAAAGCAAACTGAATAGCCGGGTGTCGAGGAACCTCTACATGACACATATTAGACCTCTGATGACGTACGGTGCTCCGTGCTGGGCATACGCGGCGCCAACACGGCTGCGCTGCCTGCAGCTCATACAGAACAAGGTACTACGCATCATCAGCAACGCTCCACGATACACACGCACCGTGGATCTTCACAATGAATACCGCCTAGAGCGCCTCTCGGTTGTATTCAAGAAACTCGCCACACGACTGTACAAGAACTCGAGACACTCCAACAACCCCTTCATCCTACGCTTGGGGAACTACAATCACAACCATAGGTGGAAACATAAACGCCCCAAAACACTTCTCTTCAGAGACTAACCACCTACGGTCGTAGGGAACACCAACTCCCAAACACGATGAATATAGCAAACCCCTGCAGAACAGCAAACTGACTGGCAATGCCAGCTGAGCCCACAGCCGACCTACAGGCATGGCAGGGAAACCATATTCAGCGCACTAAACACAAACAAACCTATACAGTCCCACACACTTAGCCAGTTCTATGACCGAACTGCCTAACTAACATGACAAACTTGGCTATGTTACAGGTATTCTGCCACAACCGATGTTCACAGGTATGCTGCCGCAGCCGACGCAGGAGACTTCACAGGAGCTCAGCTGCAGCAGAACCTCGCATCAAACGGACTGATTATGACGAACCTAGCAAAGTTAACGGTACTGAGATATACCCTTTACTAACATTACCAAACCTAGCATGATCTGTCGCAGCGCAGATATCATACCGCTACTGCCCTTGGAACCTACCCCACTGTCGCAGAGGTTTTTTTCCCTTGGCTCTTGCCTTGGCACTTTTTTTCCTCTGCCCTAACATACCTTTACCCTTCGTATACCTTTCGACCAATTCTATCTCCAGATGCACCGTATTAATGGGTGATCGTGCCCACACGTACGGATAACAACGCGGTTCCCACATCCCGTGATCCACCTCAGCAAACTAACATAATTACGGAGGTGACAGAACTTTTGTGATGGTCACCATGTTGGTGTGGGCGTGGATGGGCCACATCCTTTTGTCTGTCAAGTACTGATGCCGATGCTCATCTCTTCCGCCCGTTATAACTTTTCTCGTTCACCTTCCCTTCCGTTATTTATTATCTGTGTTTTATTACACTCACTTTTCCCTCCCCCCGCCATCCTTTTCTCCATGCCCATCACTGCTAGCACTCATAATTAACAGAGACATTTTTGTAGTCATTTAAGAAGTATAAATATAATCTGTGTGCACGTTTGATAATTTAAATTTTTAAAATTTGGTTTAATTAGACTACAATAATATACACAATTGAAAATACGTAGAACGCCTGGCTGGATGTAAGAGTGGACCAAAAGACCCTAATCTTGCCAGGTTAAAATTAATGAATAAATAAAAATAAATACAATTTTTTTTATTTCTTTAATTGCGATCACGTGTGTCAGTTTAGCAGCATTAACAATACATCTAGTAGCTGTAGAGAAGGACGCCCGGCAAGAGGTGGGAGAGTGACAAAGAAACGGCGTGGCCTCTGATTACGGGCCTTAAGCGTCTGCGGAAAAATGCCCCATCTCCACTCCCAGATTTCCTGCTGCCTTTCAGATTGCCGGTTTATGTTAATGTGAAAAGCCGCAAGAAATCGCTTTGCCGGCCTAGAGGCGAGGTGAGATAAAACACAAGCACAAGCAGTGGTAGTCACCAGATGCGAAGATCTGAGGGCATACGAACCATCCCACCTGTGTCCTAGCGTATCTTACAAATGCGTCTCATTCTGATTATTTCGCCTCAATTCGGAATGCACTAGAGAGGACTTCACTAGCATCTCACTCCAATATCACATCATAACAGATATAAAATCTGAAATCTTTATTCGTTTGCGAATCTTAAAAACTGATTTCGAATTTACAGTTTATCTCGAGAGTTTTAGCGATAACGATAGTTTTATTTGATTTCTGTAATATGTGTCACATTTGTTTAATGATACCCGAAATCAAATAAAGGATGGATGATTAGAGTTTAACGTCCGTCATAAGAGGCGGAGCGCACGCTTGGATTGTTTGGATGAGAATGGGGAAAAAAATCGGCTGAGCCCTTTGATAGCAATCATCCCAGAATTTCCCTAGAACGATTTCATTGAAAACGTTTTTTCATCCTCGCACCAATGGTAAATGAAAACGTTTTGTGTAGTTTGTGCATCTATTGAAGTACCTGAAACTATTGTTTGTGGTTATTGGTAAAGCCGCCGTGAGTAATATGCAGAATGATCTTGTATTCAACAAACGGTCTAGTTCTGAAAATCGAAAGAAAATACGAAAGTTCCATTTTTTTTATTTATGCAGGGTGTAAGATGCTTCATCACTCGCCATGTGAACTTCTTTTTCAATGTATAGCTTCATTTTCAAAATAGCATTGCAAGAGACCTCTGAACGCTCAGTTAGGTACAAGCAAGTACATCATTCGTCTGTTCGACAGCTTCCAAAGCCTATACTAAACCTGATGCTCTCTGCCGGCCACATCCGGAAAAATCGATGGAACTGGTTCTGAAAACAGAGCAAGTTCTACCTCGATCATTCTAGGTGGATTGAAGATCTTATAAGCAAAATGATCACGGAGAGCGATGTAGAAGCACATGCACTTGCGAGGAACAGGGAGAAAAACATGTTCTTGAAAGTGTAGATACAGTTGGATTTGATATTAAAGGCCTCATGGGTGAAATATTGTAGGCAGGAGTTACTAACTCAGATTGTTTATGAAAATAAAGAAATATTTTAAATGACCAGTATATGACGACATTTACACAATTTGTGTAGTGAATTTAGTGTCACTTGTTCCACATAATTCCTATTTAACTCGTACATCGTGCATGGAAAGTGCTACTAGCCAAACTAAACCAAACAACTTCAAAAGGTTATGCTACAGACGGTGAACACTATACAGATAGTCTGAACCAAACAAATGAAAAATTATGAAACCTGGCTTACAAAAGAAAATATGCAACCTTTCATCGGCGATGCGTATCTTCTCCCAAAAGTGCGTTCGAAACGGGAAAATTTCTAATTTCAGGTAAAAATTGTTGGAACCTCCCATCTCTCCGTCTTCCTCCTTTAATTTAAACCTATTCACATACCTAAAACCATATTTTGAGTCGGATGATAAGATTATGGAATCTTTAGATGACGATTTTGTTTGTAGAAACGTGGTGTGAATTTCAAATTGCTCATCGAAGCTAAAATTTGGCCTTCTAAAGATGATCCTGATGGATCAAAACATGTAAATGCAAAAGATCCACTTGTAACTATTGACTGATAATCAGGCAATAAATCATTTTACACTATAATTAGAAGTTTTCTTCCTCCTTTTGAGCGTCTTCATCATATTTTCTGACGTTTTAAAGCCATGACGACATTTTTTCGACCGTGACTGTTACCTGTTAAACTTATTTTCTTCTTCTGCTAACTTGATTAATAATTTCATTTAAAAATAACTAAAAATATTCAGTTTAAAATATGATACAGGAATGCTATCATTTCTTGAAGACAGGATAATAGTAATCATGTCGTGGTGCCCTCTATCCATTTCGAAGTCATTCATTCAGGATAAAGCGTTGTTTCCCTCATTTTCCTACTTATAATATTCTTTACAAAGCTTCCCACTTTAAATTATAAAAATGTAGTGCATAATTAAATTTACTGCCATTTTTCAAAATGTCTCAGTAAATACATTTTGAAAATGTTGCTTCAAACGTGGATCAAAGCCGGAGTTGGTACTAGTAAGTTGTTTTTAAGGATAGTTTACAAATTGTTAATGTATTCTTGTATGGGGAAAAAATCGCAGGGGAAGACCAAGAGATGGATACAGTAAGCAGATTCAGACAGATGTAGGTTGTCGTTCTTATGTGGAGATGAAGAGGCTTGCTCAGGATAGGGAATTGTGGAGAGCTGCATCAAACCAGTCTCCGGACTGAAGACCACAACAACAACAACAATGTATTCTTCCAGAAAATTCAAATGTTTGTTAATCTGTGAGACTTAACTAGTATGGTCATCAGTCCTTAGACATTCAAACTTATGCTAAGGATAACAAGTACACCCATGCTCGAGAGAGGACTCGAACTTCCGACGGCGAGCAGCGGCGCGTTCCCCAGCCAGGCGCCTTGAGGCTCGGCCGCTACACCCCGCCTATACTTGCAGACACATAGCAAAAGAAATCACAATGTTGCGGAGTTCGTAACTTATTTTCATTTTAAAGCACATTTTACAATTATTTTCTCGTGTTTTTTCCCGTATCTACGTTAATGATTTAATAATGATTCAAATGTTTTTAAATTAGTACATACCTCGTGGGACACCTTCCATATTGCGAATATAAGCTTCACTCATATAGAACACAAACATTTATCAATAACAATTATATTTTGCAACCTGGCGGACTGCACTCACCGCTAACAATGAATTGCCGCGTTTGCTCTAGAACAGTGTTTTCAAAGTTGTGGGTCGTGATTCCCCGGCGGTCGCGAAGCCTTGTTCGGGGGGTCGCCTTTACTGGAGAAAGTAGTCGCCCCATAAAACAACCAGCCCAGTACATGCCTGAATACTAACCGTTCCGTAATGCAAAAACATAGGCCTAAGAAAAGTGAAATGTATTTTACATTAAAATTCAAGGATTCCCTGTTGATCATCAGCTCTCACAAGAAAAGTACTCTGGCTCGAACAAACAGAAACATACCAAAATCGTGTGAGATAATGTAGAGGTCCGTTATTGCACTAGCGATAATCCTGCATCTGCAGAACTTTGCAGTCGCCCATTATAGGGCTCTGCGTGTGGTACGCCGTATTGCACATTCAGCTGCCGGTACGCCTGTCGGGAGCACTAGGAACAGTGCGGTGTGCCTTTGAAGTTGCGTTTTGTGACGTTATTTGTGTAGTGCAGCGTCTGATGGGTCGGCAATTGGTAATCAATCCTGCTAATGTATTGCGATTAGTTGAGATGAAATTCCGCCGGCCGCGGTGGCCGAGGAGACTGAGGCGCTCTAGTCACGGTCTGGACGGCCATTACGGTCGGGGGTTCGAATCCCCCCTCGGGCATGGATATTTGTGCCGTACTAGTTCGTAAGTAGTTCATAAGTAGTCTGTAAGTTTAGGGACTGATGACCCCGTAGTTAAGTCCCATAAGCTGTACAAACATTAGAATTTGAGATGAAATTCCCAAGAGCCCTTCTTCGTGAAAATGGTATTGGTGTAGAAGATGAATCATTCGCATGTTTTCTGGTATCTATTATAGTGCAGAAATATGAGCATAGATTAGAAACACTGTAATAGATACCAGGTAACATGCGAATGATTCATCTTCTACACCAATACCATGTTCACGAAGAAGGTTTCTTCGTAACTTCATCTAAACCAGTCACACTATATTAGCAGGATTTTGTGCCAATCGCTGACCTATCCGACGCTTCACTACACAAATAACGTCACAAAACGCAATTACAGAGGCACACTGCAACGTCCCTACTGGTGTTCCGGCAGCTCAATGTGCAATGCGACATGGCACACGCAGAGGCACCTAATGGGCGAAAAAAAAATCTTCAAATGTTTGTATAGTTTATGGGACTTAACTACGGGGTCATCAGTCCCTAAACTTACAAACTACTTATAAACTACTGACGAACTACTCACGAACTAGGACGGCACAAATATCCATGCCCGAGGGGGGATTCGAACCCCCGACCGTAGCGGCCGTGCAGACCGTGACTGAAGCGCCTCAGTCTCCTCTGCCACCGCGGCCGGCCTAATGGGCGACTGCAGAGTTTTGCAGATGCGGGAGTATCGCTAGTGCAATAAGGGACCTTCCCATTATCACTCACACGATTTTCAGGTATTTATATTTGTTCGAGCTCAAGTACTTTGCTTGTCAGTAAAATAGAAGAAACGTTGCTTTATAATAAATGCATTGCATTAAAAATGAATAAAATGCATGAAAACCGTTCTTAGTTACCAAGGGATAGCTAAATGTACAATACACAATAAGACATTTTAAGAAATTCGATTTCCGGCCGCGGTGGCCGAGGTGACTGAGGCGCTCCACTCACGGTCAGCACGGCCACTACGGTCGGGGGTTCGAATCCCCCTCGGGCATGGATATTTGTACCGTCCTAGTTCGTAAGTAGTTCATAAGTAGTTTGTAAGTTTAGGGACAGATGACCCCGTAGTTAAGTGCCATAAGCTTAATAAACATTTGAACATTTTTTTTTTTTTTTTTTTTTTTTTGAAATTCGATTGTTTACAAACTTACTATACAGTGGAACATTCGCTTTTGAGCTTTAGCTGCAATGCGAAACCTCGTTATGCAACATAATTTTTCCGTCTGAATTCGTGTAATAATAGGATATGTTACATTCAGAAAAATTGACTAAAATTTGACCTATAATGTGAAATACTGTACTTTTTAATCCTTTTTTTAGGAAGAAAGTTATAGCAATAAAAGAAAATTAAATTATTTTCCTTTGAAATTCAGCACATAGCTGTCTCATGGTTGGGTGAGTGGATGCGGGCCGCCAAAATATTTTTTGTGGAAGGGGTCACGTGTTCAAAAACGTTGGGAAACTCTGCCCTAGAATATAACGGATGAAACAAACAGCCGATTGACTGTATGACCGGCATTCGTTGGTTACAACGTTACTGTAACCTGCCAGATATGCCCAGCATTCCCATAGCATAACTTTGTTTTTCATGTTTCCACGTTTTCCAGTTGTGCGCTGCCTCTGTCAGCTGTAACATAGGCGCTGACTTTTGAAAATCATGGGGTCTGCTCAGAGGCATATCCATGGGGCGGGGGAAGGTCTGCACGGCCACTACGGTCGGGGGTCCCAATCCCCCCCTCGGGCACGGATATTTATGCCGTCCTTAGTATTAGCAAGTTCATAAGTAGTTTGTAAATTTAGGGACTGATGACCCCGTAGTTAAGTCCCATAAGCTAAACATTTGATTTGGGGGGAAGGGTTCAGCGTTTGCCCGCCTGCTGAAGCCCCCCACCCCAGACAGGTATTATTAAAAAAAACATTTGAACCTCAACATTTTACCAAATCATTTTCAGTGGTTTCGTCTTCTCAGACATGCATATCAGGTAATGATGTGCCTTTATTGTGATTACTGTGTTCACTGTTGCAATCACTAATATCAAATCGTCTTCCTAGCTTCATTTTTCTGCAGATTTATTTTCAATAGAGTATTACCAAAATAGCCCATAAACACCTCTGCTGTCATACCACGTCTGTCGTTACCAACAGATTTACAACTCATTGTTACATCACACACCAATTCAGTAAACAGGATGAAAAATGTCACGATTTACAATAACACGATTCCTTGAAGACAAATGACTTCTAACAGAATACATAAAACGTTTTGAACAAGAGCGACGCCATTCCAGAGACAAATTAGGTAACGTTCATGCTGGGGTCAGAAATGACCCCAAGATGGTATCTAAGGGTTATGCATATCGTACAGTAAGAGGCAAAGGTATGCCCTCACATGCTATGCCGGCACATATACTTGGGTGTTTGTATGCGAATGTGACACTATTTTAGCGTTTCTGTTTAGGCAGGGACCTGAGAGTACAGTTTTAAATTGCTACCAATGAAATGAGCAGGAATCATATTTACTGTCTTGCTTGTCAAAAGTAGATTTGTTTTTTTTTACTAATATGTCATCATTTTAAAGGATGCACTTTACAAGGATAATTACTTTATTGAACGGGCAAGATTACATACAATAACCTGTCAACCTTAGAGCAGGATTGCAGGAATAGCAAAAAGTAATTTTCCCTATTATATCGCAAATTCCGAGTCATTTTAGTTGAAAACGAAAAGTAAGGCTGAAATTGCCCAAGCGAACATTCATCTACATCTGCATCTACATACATACTCCGCAATCCACCGTAAGGTGCGTGGTGGATAGTACACTGTACCACTAAATGTTCAAATGTTTGTTAAGCTTATGGGACTTAACTAAGGGGTCATCAGTCCCTAAATTTACAAACTACTTACGAACTACCTTATACTAAGGACGGCACAAATATCCATGCCCGAGGGGGGATTCGAACCCCCGACCGTAGTGACCGTGCAGACCGTGACTGGAGCGCCTCAGTCCCCGCGGCCACCGCGGCCGACACACTGTACCACTACTAGGCGTTTCCTTTCCTATTCCACTCCGAAATAGAATGAGGAAAAAAAGAATGCCTAGTTGCTTGCCTCTGAACTGCTATGTCTTCCATCAAACTGATCTGCTGCGGGTCCCAAACACTTGAGCAATACTCAAGACGTGGCCGTACAAGCGTTTTATAAGCTGTCTCCTTTACAGATGAAGTACATCTTCCCAAAATTCTCCAAATAAACCGAAGTCGGCTGTCCGCCTTACTCACAACTGTCCTTACATGTTGGTTCCATTTCATTAAATTCTTGTAAATCTTAAAAGTTGTTGCGTGTTGTTTAAAGTTTAATCTATCGTTTAATCAGACAACAAAAGTAGTTTATTTTTAAAGTTACTCATTCAAAACCTGATCTAGTATTGATTGCAGTCCAAATAGTTGTCATATATTGATGTTTAACAGTCAAGATCACTAAGTTATCAGATAACTTCATCAAAATTTAACTGAACACGTACATTGTTCATTAACACAGTAATTTGGTTTAATTATGGCCCTGATATTGATGTATGTACTGTTAAATGAGAAACAGTGCATTAAACTGATTATTTGCGCAACGGTTCTTTTAACAAAACAACTATGACATATAGCCTGCATGAAACACACACTGACTATACTCAAAACATTTGACTGCCAGAAAGATATTAGAAACACTAGCCACTTTCTTAATGTTCGACTACGAGAATTTTATGCAGATCAGTACCTTATTATCAAAACTCAGTATCATACTCAATTAACTGCAGTGTTGCATAAAAATCATCTACTACGGTAGCAATAAAGAAATTTGTACAACAAGATTACCAAAATCAATACTGCACTTTAAATCCACAAATAACTAATTATCACATGAAGGAAGTAGGTTATTTTTCTAACTACGTAAATGAAACAGGAAAGAAAGGTCAATTTTGTTACTTATTATTAATAATCACCATTACATTATCTAAATGATACAACCTTTTCATAATTACATGAATTGCTATTACCTTAATTCCAGGAGTGGTACAATGTTTTTCAAAATTATAAGAAATACAATAGATTCCAAATACAATCAAGTCAAATTGCTGGCACAGCAGCCTCTGCTCTACATCAGAGCCACATACACAACAACACAACTGCTCTCTAAGCGAGCTGAACCACAAGTCTGACTCTCTGCACGAGCTACAATGCTATGCGATACATAATCTTTGGCAAAGATGAAACTTCACAGATTTATGTACACATATCTATACACACAGTAGAAGCAATATTATACATTTTCTTGCAAACAAGTTTCTCGACACAAAACAGGAGGTACAATATTAGACATTTTCTTACAAATTCAGCAATATACATTTTCTGTGGACATATTTCAATCTATCGGACCAAACTGCGTGGTCATCAGTCCGTAGCTTACAAACTTCTTAAACTAAAGTAAACTAAGCTAAGGACAACACAAACACCCATTCCCCAGGGAGGACTCGAACCTCCACGGCGAGCAACCGCGCGCTCCGCAGCTAGACGCTTTAGACCGCTCGGCTACTCCACCGCGGCATCAGATGATTTATACAGATAGAAAATAATAGCGGTCCTGAAACTTCCTGGCAGATTAAAATTGTGCGTCGGAACCGGGACTCGAACGTGGGACCTTTGCCTTTCGCGGGCAATCGCTCTACCGACTGAGCTATCCCGACACGACTCACGATGCCGCCCCAACACTTTATTTCCGCCAGTACCTCGCCTCATCCTTTCCAAAGGTCCCAGGTTGGAGTCCCGGTTCCGGCACACAATTTTAATCTGCCAGGAAGTTTCATATCAGCGCACACTCCGTTGCAGAGTGAAAGTTTCATTCTGCTATAGCGGTCCTATCACACTCCCCTGAGGCACGCCTGACGATACACTCGTCTCTGATGAAGACTCGCCGCCGAGAACAACGTAATGCGTTCTATTACTTTGGAAGTCTTCCAGCCAGTTACAAATCTATGAACCTATATGACAAGAATATTATAAATTTCACTGTTGCTATGTTTTGATCAGCTAACTGCAGCTTATGTGCTCTACTCGAACTCTGCCTTCTGACTCGCTAACTATATCACGTACACATCACACAGCGTAACTTCGATTTCGCACTTCGCAAAGCTCTCGCACCGTATTTGTCAAATTTTGTACAAATGTTCAAATGTTTGTAAATCTTATGGGACTTAACTACGGGGTCATCAGTCCCTAAACTTACAAACTACTTATGAAGTACTTACGAACTAGGACGGCACAAATATCCATGCCTGAGGGGTGATTCGAACCCCCGACCGTAGTGGCCGTGCAGACCGTGACCGAAGCGCCTCAGTCCCCTCGGCCACCGCGGCCGGCCAAATTTTGTATTTATACTTCAGCAACAGATGCTATACGACCCAAAAGGTTTTCACAAAATGAATCAAGAAGTATATCGTAAAAAATCAGTGGGGTATGCTTCAGTATACCCACTCAAATTTTGGGTCATGCTTGAGCGCCCGAGCATACCCGTAGTCGGTGCCTATGAGCTGTAGGTTTGTGGGCCGCTCTTAGGCTCGATGCTTCCTGTGCGCCATCAGGCTGCGACCTCAGCTGGCATCAGACGACTCCTGGGTGCCTCCGAGCAACACCACCTAGAGAGAAGGCCGCGGCGCTCTCGTGTGACGGTACGCAGTCACAGAGTAACATATACAGAGAAGCAGCCTCCCCTAAACCACTGCCCTACGCTTCCCTCGTAGTTCCATAAGATGCTAGCAGGTGTCAGGCGGATTGCTGGCTTAGAGTGCCTCTCGCTCGTCAGAGGGTAGCGTGGAGGGGAGGCTGAGGGGAGAGCTTCTGCCGCCTGCCACGAGGCCACGGCTGTGTCCGGCGTGCCGGCGTTTGAGGGGAGGTGGTGGTGGGGGCAGCCACTACCTGCCGTCTGCTCTGGCCAGTTTAAAGGTCTGCTTCTGACCGCAGCGCTATCATGGGACATCTTACGGAACTGCGTAAAAAAAAAACCGCCCCGCACCCCTGAGCGTAGGACCGGGCCCTTACGGAGGTTTCCCGTCTGTATATATTTGTCTGTGACGCAGTGTAGGCATCGTTCGCTTAGCTAACTGGGTTGTCGCTGGGGCACGGCCCACTATGCCGTAGCGGGCAGCCAGTCAGCTACGCGAACGATGCCTACACTGCGTGACGTCACACGAGAGCGCCGCGGCTTTCTCTCCCTAGGGGTTTTGCTCCGAGGCAGCGTGGGTCGCAGCGCCTCTGCCCTGGCCTGCCTACGCCTGCCTGTCGCTCGCTGTCTCTGGGCTGCCTTGCTGACTGTCGGTGCCAGCACACCGCTCTCACGAGTTCTGCCACACGTATCAGCGGGACGCCGCCATCTCCTAGGGCGCGAGGTCTTGCTACATAAAGGATGATGCACTTCGGATTTGAGGTCAGCCAGGGAACTAGTGCATAGCACTCATCGCTCCGCTCAAGGCCTGGTGTCTGTGACGAATGGACCAGTATTCAAGGTTTGCCACCGTTTATCTATTACTGTTCATTTAGATCATTTTTCTTCAATTCCTTAAGAAGATGGTTTGTTTCACCTTGGCTAACCTCGACGTAGAGGGTTGAGTTACCTTTCTTTTATATTTTCCTTTTTATTTTCAAAAGACTTTCATCTCCAGTACTTAGGGAAATAAAAAGAACACACATTAAATCAGTGACTTAAGAGGTATTGCGGGACAACGTTTCCAAGTTTCTTTCCCGAAGAAATTTCAAGTTTCCTTTGTTAATATCAGTTTCTACGCAGTGACTTCACTGACGGAAAAAGATTATGCACCTTCTTTTGTAGAGAGCTACGATATTATTTTATATAGAGGAAATAAATTATTTTAAAGGCGAAGAAGCCGGGCCGAGAAGGCAAAATTTGGCGAGCGTAAAAAGAAGGTAGGGAAAATTATTTTTAATTTTTATATGTCAATTTATGCATTACTGGCACTGCAAATAAATGAAAATTATGCACGATATATCGCATTTATTAATAATTGTTATTGCAAATCCATGTCCAAGACAGGACTGTATCACAGCGTCGACGAGGACTCTGGAATAACTTTCAGAAAAAGGATTGTAATTGAAGCGTACAGGACTTCGTATTTCGTTAATTTCATTTCCAGTAGACCTCGACAGCTGCACGCGAGCATTAGGTTCGTGGTTCCAGTAAAATCGGCCAACTGGTCGTTGTGGATAACAGTTACGGTTGCCAGGAAACCTACTTGCAGTCACACATTGTTGCTTGACTTTCCTTGTTATCCCTTTTATGAAATATTAATAAATACGATACATTGATCATAATTTTGACTTATTTGCGGTGTACGTAATACATAAACTGACATGAACAAAATAAAAATAAACACTTCCATTCGCGGATTCGATCGTACGCCCCTCGTGTGTTCAATTGCCGAACTGTGTTCTTGCCACTATGAGTAGGCGTCCTCTCCTTGTCAGACCGAACAAGGGACCAATACAAAAACGAAAGACGTGAAAAATATGACGGCAGTGGGGATCGAATTCGGGCCAATGCATCAGCAATCCCTGCGCTACGATGTACGCTATGCCAACGGTAATTGTATCGTCCGTGTAGTGACCCTTTTTCTACTTTTCATTGGATCATCATTGGGAATCGTACGTATGCAATCGATCTTTGCCGGAAGAGTTCGTGTAGCTACGAAGGTACAAGGAAGGAGGTGCGGTAGAGCAGTGACGGACATCGTCGTGACACACAAGTAGTGGCAAAATGGCCCGCGTCGGTACTCCTTCAAGGAATACGCAGATATGCATTTCGCTTACGGCGCTGCGGGTCAATATGCACCAGCTGCCCGCGACATCTACCACGCAAGATTTCGCAGCCGCGTTATTTCGTGTGTAAATACCTTATTAGCTGTTGATAGACGGTTAAGGGAGTCTGGAAGTTTTGCTGTACCCAATGTTGACGCTGGAGGAGAAAGTTACATACGGAACGTTCAGTTCGAAGAAAACTTTGTCGAAATGGTTGATGCAACACCTAGTATCAGCTCGAGGGCCATTGGTACTGCTTTGGGAGTAAGTCACGTTATTACTACATTCTTACAGAATGCCTGCAAACTACATATGGCAAAATGTATCCTTTTGTTTGTCGTTACAGGTTTCGCACGGTGTAGTATTGGACGTCTTACACGACGAAAACCTATTTCCGTATCGCCTATAGAAGGAGCACGATTTGGTTACCAATATTCCGTATGGTATTTAAATAAATGTAACGAAAATTCACATTTCGCAAAGATGGTGTTGCGGACAGACGAGGCATGTTTCACCAGAGAAACAGCAACATTTGGATGGACGCAAATCCGCATGGCACTTACGTTAAATCCTAACAGCATAGGTTTTGTGACAACATTTGGGCAGGTATCGTAGGCTACTTTTTGTCGGGTCCCGTCCTACACCCTCCCCATTTAAATGGAACGACGTATTTAGCCTTCCATGAAAACGTCCTTCCGCTATACTTAGACGTTCTTCTGGCGGTCCGTCAGGGAATGTGCTTCCAACACGATGGCGCACCACCGCACTTTGCTTTTGCGGTACGTAAGCATTTAGATGTGTTGTACCCGCAAAGGTGAATTGGCCAAGGCGGTCCATCCCTCTGTCCAGCTCGTTCACCAGATTTGACACCGTTAGACTTTTATTTGTGGGGCCATGTGAAGCAAATCGTCTACGCGACCCCAGTAGACACAACTGAAGAGCTTCTTGCGAGGATAATTTGAGCCTTCGATGAAATCAGGGAAACCTTTGATTTCGGAAAGATTGCGGATTCAATGACGTAGGCTGGATGAGGACACATTGAGCAGCTACTGTGAATTTAGTGTTACGTTTCGCTCCTGAAAATAACGTTCTTACGTTAAACAGCTGCCAAAATATCAGGTTATTGTTTTATGTTATACATTACTTTCCCTGCATTAGTAACATGTATGACCATTGACTGTGTATGACGTTTATTGTTCTTCCATATTATGTCCAAACAGGTACATATTGTTAGACCTTTGTCGGATGCATTCATGAGCAATTATTGAATGTTACAGATACTGTAGCTTTCGGAATAAATGTGCATACTTGGGGTCAACGCCAATGTGTTTATGCAAAAAAAGATGTACAGTTCCGTTACTTACATGAAATCCGTACATAAATGATAAGACAAAAAATACAGATGTGTTTCCCCATTTAGATAAAAACAAAACGATAATCCTGGTGGAGATCGAACTCAGGACCTTCTTTTTCACATGTCCAGCTCTCTACCCCAGACCACAGTGTCTCACGTTACAAAAGCCTTTCATATACAATTTTATACCCATATGACTACAACTTGGAGGATACGTTTGGTGACTGAGGCGCTCCAGTCACGGTCAGCACGGCCACTACGGTCGGGGGTTCGAATCCCCCCCCTCGGGCATGGATATTTGTGCCGTCCTAGTTCGTAAGTAGTTCATAAGTAGTTTGTAAGTTTAGGGACTGATAACCCCGTAGTTAAGTCCCATAAGCTTAACGAACATTTGAACATTTGATACGTTTGGCAACGCTGCCTCTTGTGGGCTCTTCAAATCTGCGCGCCAAACGACGTGATTGGCTATCTTCCAATCTAAATAACTCGGAAACGTGGCGACGTATCAAATTTTTTCTTAATATTTATGTCTCAGTACAACCTGCGCTACGATGTCCTGACAAGTATTTCAGACATTTTCTGACCACCCTGTATATAACTGCTAACAGTCAAGATTTTTATGTATATTTATACTTTGCACAATGCGCTTCGAGAAGTTACTTGCATTTTTAAGTACATTCATATCTGTGGTATGCCACTTTATCGTGATGTTTTTGATGTGTGAAGTTCTGCATTATTCTCTCGTGCGTACTCCAATATGTAACAACACGCAGTTTTTAGTTGCTAGTAGATCTTTAGATAAATTTGAAAGAACTTTTACTTACGGTTTTATTGTTCTCTTTTTGTTAAGGATCTGATACATGTTAAACATCACATACAATTTTTAGTCCGAGTGGGAATGGCCGCGCGGTCTGGGGCGCCAAGTCGTGTATTGCGTGACCACTCCCACTGGAGGTTAATTTAAATAGTTTGTAAGAATAGGGACCGATGACCTTGGCAGTTTGGTCCCTTACTATTATCAAATGTTCCATGTTTGTAAACCTAATCGACCATACTACTATGGTCATCAGTCCCATCAGTTACAAACTAATTAAACTAACTTGCACTAAGGACAACACACACTCTGTCTGTCTGTCTCTCTCTCTCTCTCTCTCTCTCTCTCTCTCTCACACACACACACACACACACACACACGTCCCAGGGAGGACTCGAACCTCCGCCGGGAATGGCCGCCCAGTCTGTAGCATGACGTCTTAGACCACAAAGCCATTCCACGCGGCCCTTAAGATTATAAACATATGAATTTGAACAAATGTACATCAACAAACAGTTAGAAATATGTCTTAGCTGTATATCAGATAGATGTTGCTACAGGAATTCCATCAGGAATGATATACTTTCCACAGGATCCCTTTCTACTAATATGGACCGCAATTTGCTTATATATATACTTACAATTATTCCTATGTGTTAACAAATCTATTCAAATATACTGCCGCGGCGGAGTGGTCGAGCGCATTGAGGCACTACGCTGCGATGCACAAGGCCGTTCCCCGTCGGGGGTTCGAATCCTCCCTCGGGCATGGATGCTATCTTTAGTATAAGTTGGTTTATAAGTAGTTTGTAAGTTTAGGGACTGATGACCCCGCAGTTAAGTCCCATAAGCTTAACAAACATTTCAAATATACTTTCGAAACATCCCAATAAATTCACTGATTCACTTTCACTTTCACTTTTTTCGTTTCATATCTTTCTCTGTTTTTTAATATTCAAATATTCCTAGTTCTTCAAACAAATCCATATTTGTCCTTTATTTAGATGATGACTACTTTGATATTTTGCTCTATGCCCTGTATTATGTATGTGTGTGGCTATTGCTTCCTACCTGTTGTGTGTTTAGACTTTGATCTTTTATGTACGTCTACTGTTGAAATCCTTGTCCATTCGTCCTAGATAGAAAATGGAACGTTCCAGGTATGTTGTTTTGTATCTGACAATATATCATGACTACTTTTTTTCTGTCAGCTTTGAGATTTCTGTTGTAGTTTATATGATGTAGAAAATCCCATACCTATTTTATGATTTTTGAAAAAAAATTGCAATATTCTTTGATATGTTTCCAATGTATGGGAAGCTAGATATACATTTGTTTTTACCTTTTGGCCCACTTTAGGTTACGGTAGTAGCAGTAAAAGTGGGCCTTTGCGATCGCCTTTTGACAGCTCGATATTTAAAAGAAAATAATGCATTAACCGTTCACCTGTGACGGAAACTGAAGACATGAATTTTTAGAGGAGAAAATTCTCTACAACTTCGCTCTGTTATGTTTTTTTTACTATCTTGCATCGTTGCAGAGAAATTTGCAAAAATAACGGCGATTTGACATCGGCTATTGATTTTACGCCATCTTGCGTTGCGTATTTGATGATTTTTTTAATATAACTTACACGTTGTCATTTCAAAGCAACTGCCCACTGAAGAATTAACAAAAACACGTCGTTCTTCGTACGATAAATGATAATCTAGTGTCTAAAAATGCCGTATTAGCATCAGTTAACAACTGCCATCAATAATTCGAGATAAAATGACGAATGTTACAATTGTTCTCTCTAGTGTAATGGGCAGCGCGTTTGACTATAATATACACGGTCAGTTGTTCGTAGTCCGCCACTACCAAAGAATTTTTTCCCCTTTCTTACTAAAAGGGTTTCGGGCACCCTTATAAATTAAATATAGCTATGTTCTCAATATTTAGAGTTGTGCATATGTAAGAATGCTCCCTCTAAAATGCTTGTTTGTTCTATTTCGTGAACATGCCGTGAAATGCATAACAACGAATTGAACAATGGTTTTCTGCAGCATATGTACGTAAAATGGGAGGATACTGTAATAATGTATATTCTGAACAGCCTGCTGGTAGTTTCGTATACAAAGGAAGTACTAGATTTCTGTGGCAAGTGTAGTTCCTTAATGAAACGAAAGGGAAGTGTATACATTGCAACAAATTACCTTGTTTATTTTTTTCTAAGCAATTATTCGCTATTTATGGAATATATTGAAAGTCATTGATTAGAATCAATGCATCTACTAAAATGTTTGTCTGTGATATGGTTGCTATGGACGCATTTAACGTAGATGTTATTACCTTTCCTCTAGTTCAGATATGACTTCCATCATGTTACTTTGTTCTGCGCTAAAACAAAGAGCAAATATTCTATTTCAAACCGTGATTAAGTTTTTTTACAGCTAAAAATCACAAACGGAGTAAGTGTGGTAATAATGAATACCACATAAATCTAGTACTTAATATATTTATATATATATAAACAAAGTTAGTACTATCAATACATCATTTACATGTCATTGTAACAGTATTTCCCCAGTTTATGTACATGTTTGCAATTCGTTGCTCAAACATGTTTGTTAAGCGTATGGGACTTATCTGCGGGGTCATCAGTCCTTAAACTTACAAACTACTTATAAATTAACTTATACTAAAGACAGCACAAACATCTATGTTCGAGGGGGGGGTCCAACCCCCGACAGGGAACGGCCTCAATGCGCTCAGCCACTCTGCCGCGGCGCAATTTGTAGGTTATTTATTTCATGGCATGTTCTCGAAACAGAACATATGCACTTTTCAGAAAAAGCGCTGTTACCTTTGAACAACTCGGAATATTGCAGAATATTTGTGTTCAGTTAACAAGTATGCGAAAACCTTTTAGGAAGCAAGAGGGAAAAAATTGTCAGTGGTAGTTATATATATTTCTTCAGGGAGAGTGATGCTTTGCAGTCGTTTGTTCATGTTCATTCTGGGTTGTTCGTTGACAACTTTACTCAGTTTTTATTATAGATGGCATTGAACCAACACCGTCTGAAGAGAAGGCCTGTGCACTGCCGTGCCACGCCAAGTCATGCAGAGTACATCGGTATCGCGTAGCTCACTGGCTGGCTTCACGGGAGTGCACAGGCCTCTTCAGAGGGTGTTGGTTGAACCCTCTTTCTTTTCCTCTCATTTCATTAGTTGTTCGGTTCTATCGGTACTTTGTGGACGTTGGTTTGTTTTGTTCTATTTTGACCGCTTCGTCGATCACTGTTTCCTCATTAAAGAGGGTGTCGAGCTACCATGCCGGCAACCCTCTGACCGAGCGCGCTGAGCCACCGCGCCCTAGCAAGTTTCGAACCACCGTCTAACATATTCGTACATCACAACAAATTCCTCGTCCATTACGCTATGGCGAACAGCTGTGAGAGTTATCTGTAATTTTCGCACCATCGGTGGCAGGTGTTAACTAACTAACTAACATTAGATTACAATTCATTGTTCTAAGAACGACTTGATAATTTCCATTGTGACATTGCTTTGAAACGACAACGCCTGAGTTATAAAAAGAAAATCATCAAGTATAGAAAGCAAAATGGTGTAAGCAAAAGAGAGTTTCGTATGCTATGTTCCATCCAGGCTCTAGTTACTCGTCCGAACGCCAAATGTACGCTACGTTTGTTCCACGCTATAGTCATTCGTAACCAGTACAGGCAAAGAAAATGAACTTTGAACAAACTACCAAGGCAAGACATGTTATAAAATTTTAACGGAAAAATATAATGAAAATGTGGGCGACATATTAAAATGATAGTTTAAAGAGGTAAAAGTTAAAAAGAGTATGTTTGTCAAAGCTAAACTCAAATATCATAAAAAAATTCAACTGTTTCTTAAAATACGGTCAAAAAAATATTACGTGTTGGGTGCATAGATATCATCACAATAGTAGAGTCTTAACCGTATCACTATAATTTTTATTATTTACATTATTATTTTTGGCCGAAATGTTTGCAAAATATTATAAAACTACAAATCTAAAGTGGGCCGTCACGTCAGTGCGATTTTGGCCCACTTTAGGTTACGGTAGTAACACTAAAAGTGGGCCTTTGCGATCGTCTTTTGAAAGCTCGAAATTTAAATGAAAATAACGGCTTAACCATTCATCTGACACGAAAATTGAATAACCGAATTTGTAGAGAAGAAACTTCTCTACAACTTTGCTCTCTTATGTTTTTTTCTTATCTCGTATCGCTTCAGAGATATTTGCAAAAATAACGGCGATTTTGGGATGTATGTCTGTCTGTCTGTCCGTAACGCGTTCCCCGTTTTTAAGACGAACAGTTCAACCCATCAGCACCAAATTTTACAGACATAATTGTAGGACGCCAGAGAACAGAACCTCCCTGTTTCAAAGTTTTCGGACAAAAAATACGGTAGTAATAACAAAAAAAACCAGTTTGTAATACAATTGTAATTGCAAACGAAAATTGAATAACCTAAATGGTGGAGAGGAAAATTCTCTACAACTTCGCTCTATTATATTTTTTTCATATCTTGCATTGTTGCAGAGATATTTGCAAAAATAACAGCGATTTGACGATGTCTGTGTGGCTGTAACGTGTTCCCACTTTTTAGGTCGAACCGTTCAACCGATCGGCACCAAATTTTACAGTCATAATTTTTGGCTACCAGAGACCAGAAACTCGCGTTTTGAAATATTTCGGCCAAGAAATACGTTAGTAACACCAAAAAAAAGCCGTTTGTAAGGTAATTTTAATTGCAAAAAAAAAACGTTCATCTGACGCGAAAATTGAATAAACGAATTTGTAGAGGAAAAAATTCTCTACAATTTTGTTCCCTTATGTTTTTTTTTTTTTTTTTTTTTTTTTTTTTTTTTTTTTTTTTTTTCATATCTCGTATCTTTCGAGAGATATTTGCAAAAATAACAGAGTTTTGACACCCTCCATTAAATTAACGAAACCCAGCCGTTCGCAGATGTCACGCGACATTCCTCACACAGAACTCTCACTGGAATACGCCATCTTGCGTTGCGTATTTGATGATTTTCTTATTGTAACTTACACGTTGTCATTTCAAAGCAATGGCGCACTGAAGAATTAACAAAAACACATCGTTCTTCGTACGATAAATGATAATCTAGTGTCTACAATTGCCATATTAGCATCACTTAACAACGGCCATCAATAGTATAAAATCAGAGAACGCAGTTTCTAACTCTTATCTGTAGCGTATTAGGCAATCCGTTGGACTAATGCTAAAGGTCAGTGGTTCTAAACACACCAGTACCTAAATTTTTTTCCTCAGAGGGTTTCAGGCACTCTTATTAATTAATGTTTTGATATTTAGATTATTATTTTTGTCCAAAATGTTTGCAAAAACTTATACAACTACAAATCTAAAGTGGGCCGTAAAACACGTCAGTACGATTATTTTTCTTCTCGTCACACTATCAGAGCTTTGTGTGAAATGTGACTAAGCCACACCACCCTTCGCTTCTAAGGGTGCAATATTAATTACTAATAATTTCTATTAAAATCCTATCGAGTAGGAGTTGAGTATGTTAAAGATTGTTCAACTTTGGGTGGTAGAGACAAGTTTACATTCGGACGGTTCGACCTGCAAGGCATATGCGGTTACAATTTCCTCTTGGCAGAAAAGGAAAAGTCCCGTGAGGCGGTATATCGCCTGCGGTAATTGGCATTCAATCAGTGGCCTGCCTGTGGCATGTTGTCTGTCCAACCGAGCCGTCAAGATGTCGTCTGCGAGGACTGCCCACGCAGCGCAGCGAAATATTCATGCGCGCAGCCCTGACGCCCGCCGCAGATCTCCCCGGCGGCTGAGCCTCACACTCAGCGCTCGACTCATGCAAGGAACCTCTGAAATTCACCGCCTCTATACAACGAACATGACCAACATCTGTAGTTTTGACCTGGATATAAATAATTAATGCTGTTCCTGCTCCGTGGTTAACATGGGCTTGCTTGTAGCCTCGTGTAATCAATAAATTATGCTCGTAAAGCGAACGTTTCGCTGCCAAAAAAAAAAAAGCACAATCGTCATCGCTACTGTAAGATTTAACCAAAATGTTCAAATGTTTGTAGAACTTATGGGACTTAACTACGAGGTCATCAGTCCCTAAGCTGACAAACTACTTATGATCTAGCTAAGACTAATGACGGCACAAATATCCATGCCCGAGGGGGGATTCGAACCCCCAACCGTAGTGGCCGTGCAGGCCGTGACTGGAGCGCCTCAGTCCCCTCGGCCACCGCGGCCGGCAGATTTAACAAAAACTTTGCCTTCCTTTTGAGTGTTTTCGGCATTAAATAAAAGTCTAATACAGGTATATGAGAAACCATCCCACCTCATTACTTTACAAGGCCAGGTGGCTACTGGAGACACTGCAATATAAATCGTTCTGAAGAGCACTATTACTAAACTTTTATCTACAATTTACTGAAGGTAAATCAGAAAATAAGGTTTATATAGATACTACGTTCAGCACTCTTAAGTGGAAAGTAATCTTTTCGTCTCAATACTTCAACTTTTTAAGTTGTTGTTTGTTAAGCTTAAGGGACTTAACTTTGGAGTCATCTGCCCCTAAACTTACATACTACTTACGAACTACCTTATACTAAAGACAACACAAATATCCATTCCTGATGGAGGATTCGAACCCCCGACGAGGAACGGCATCGCGCATCGGAGCACAGCGCCTCAATGCGCTCGGCCACTCCACCGCGGCCAACTTTGAAGGATTAATCTAGTTTCTGACAGGTCACAAGTGCTGTAAACATACATTGTTTTACCGAATCACTACATTTTCTAAGCAACCTTGGAAATATTCTACAGAACAGTCATTACACAATGTTAATGTTCAAATCAAATGTTCAAATGTTTGTACAACTTATGGGACTTAACTACGGGGTCATCAGTCCCTAAGCTTACAAACTACTTATGAACTACCTATGACTAAGGACGGCACAAACATCCATGCCCGAGGGGGAATTCGAACCCCCGACCGTAGTGGCTGTGCAGACCGTGACTGGAGCGCCTCAGTCCCCTCGGCCACCGCGGCCGGCAATGTTTATGTTGAACCCTATTATATTCACATCATATTTTTATTATGCTCAAAGGCACATAAAAATTTTAATTTGATCATAATGATGACAATCAGTGGTAATTTATTATTATGTCTACACTGAAACAAAATATACGTTTACAATATTAACTGTTATGCAATACTATGAACGTCAGCAAATTAACACTCTGTTTCAATGTTTTCAAATTCGTTTCGTCCCATTGAACGTTGATGTGTTACTCTATTTTTAAATGATTATAAGGAGTAACTCAGTTCTAAACTGATGCTCCCGTCGCATTGTTTGTGAAGATTTCGTCACTTTACGAAGTATCTTTTTCCTTAGCTAAAGATAACAGCCATTATTTTGGCATGATGCCAACTCTTGATGTACATAAGTAAACAGTAATTCTAGATCCGTGTTCTGCTCTGTCCAACGATCCAGGCCAGAATGAAAGCAGATCCACCTATAACAGTTGCTGAAGCTCGTAAGCGATGGTGGGGGAAACGACTTCGTGTAAGAAAGTTAAACGCGTTTGAACTTTCGCAACTTAAGCATAAGTTGACATGACAGTGTGCAAGTTAGGTTCCATGTGAATGTTCACTGTATAAGTAGTGGTGGGGGAATGCACGTGTAACAAATTCTAGCCTGCGGAAACCCGGCTTAAAGCATGGTAAATAACTACACTGTTAACCGGCTGTAATAAAATGACGCTATTACTATGAAGACACCCGCTAACTTCGGGTTACGAGACCCTGTACACCGCGCCAGCACTTCACCATACGCATGCGCAAAGCCTGCTCTCCCCGAAGAGCAAAATAGTTGTGACAACGACTAATATAAACGTAATTGACCCTCGATATGGCGACATTTTTGGAAAAAGGCAAATAACAATACAAAAGTCATTGCTGGTGCCTGAATACAAAGTGAAAATGGGGCAAAAATATTATTTTACAGCCGGACACGAACCTTCTTCCTCTTACTCGACAACGTGAGGTCGCAATCACACGGCCATTCTCACAGCTCGCAATTGAAAGTATTTTATTAGTAACCGTAGAATCATCTAAAGGTTTTTACTGCTCACGTAGACTCATCGTTAGCCGACATTTAGTTATAAAAGCAGCGGCAGAATAGCCGTGCGCATTAAGTCGCCTGGCCGCGCTGCACGCAGCCGTTCGCCGTCGGAGGTTCGAGCCCTCCCTCGAGCATGGGAGTTTGTGTTGTCCTTCGCAAAAGTTACTTTAAGTTAATTTAAGTGGTTTGTAAGCATAGGGAATAATGATCAACGTAGTTAAGTCCCTTGGATTTACAAGCATTTGAACTTTTTTTTTTTTTAGTAATCAAAGATTTTACAACATATGGCGTGTTTTTGATTAAACTTCAGTGGACAAAATAGTGTTACCTACGGGGAGACATCGCGCATGCACCAGGTGAGGTGTGGGAACTAAAGTCGGATTAAATTACTCGCTAGCTGTCAGTACACGCGATGGAGCTGCGTTCCCCCAATCACAGCGCTCACCGTTGCCAAACTGCCACAATAATTGGTCAGTTCATTTCAATTTCTTTGTTGTCTGACTCTTGATTTCTTTTTTGTGCCCCATTTACAGTTCTGCGTTTCTATTTCGAATTTCAGCACTTAATGGTCACCATAAAAAAATAAGACGCGGACAACGGTGCTAGCGAAATACGTTCTCATACACACCACGACGCACACACTACTGGATCCTTTCGGACAAGCCATGACTTAACGTCATATAGACACAACAGATATCAGCTTACATTAGATGAGCTCCGTATGGTTTACGAGTAACCGAACTCTCCAAAATCTGCAATTCAGTGATGTTGATTTGATTTGATTTGATTTTTCCACGGAAGCCAAAACAGTCTTGGTCCAACCCGCCACTGCCCGCACCGAAACTAAGTTTATTGTGCGGTGTTGCTCCCTGTTTATCTATTAAAGCCAACCACTGCCCTTGAGCAGAGCAAGGAGTCCCTTTACCAGTTTTTATTAGACACAATTTCTTCGGGTCTAGTTGTCCCAAATGTTCTGTGCCTTTTACTCTCCAATGCAATGCATTCGAAGATTAGATGTGATGCAGTTTCATCGCCGTCATCACAGATCCTACATTTAGGGTCCTCTTCTGTTATTCCCATTGTATGCAGATGTTTTTTGAAATTCCCATGGCCTGTCAGTAATCCAACCATGAGTCTAATCTCTCTCCTGTTCAGGCCCAGGATTGCACAGCTTATTTTAAAACATGGCTTTGGTATCATTACCTTGCCATGTTTTTGTTGATGGACTTTGGTCCAATATTCTACGTGCTGTCTTCTGAGCCAGTTACGTAGCTCCAATTTGATCATTGCCTTGGTGATTGTCAGGACAGGTTCCGGTCCAATAAATGGAGTCTCTGCCCCCATCCTGGCTAATCTGTCGGCATTCAGTGATGTTACTTACTGTCTACTGTGACTCGAACTTCTTCACCCAAGCTCAACGGTACAATATTCACTTCCCATTCGGAAGACTGTCGGGGGTTACTTTTCAAATTATTAATAATACATTTATTGCTATTTTATTAAATTATATTGTTTAATTAAATTTTATCCTAGTGCTATATCTCGCCTCAGGAGATAACTGAAAGACACTGTCTGATAGGGAAACTGTGTTGATTGGCCACACAAACTAATCATCTTATGGAAACAAAACTAACTAACAAACTTCTGAAACTAAGGCAAAAACAACGAACATCAACTAAAAGTTTTCTTCTTTGCCAATTCGGTACAGGCCAGGGAGATAAAGACAACCTTGAGAGAACGGCCAGGGAGACGGAGCCGGATGACGTATTCCGTTGCGGGAGTCCTGGAGGCGCGGTGTCCCTGGCAGGGACTCCTTCAAAAAAATCAAATGTTTGTAGAACTTATGTTCAAATGTTCAAATGTTTGTAAATCTTATGGGACTTAACTTCGGGGTCATCAGTCCCTACGCTTACAAACTACTTATGAACTAGCTAAGACTAAGGACGGCACAAATATCCATGCCCTAGGGGGGATTCGAACCCCCGACCGTAGTGGCTGCGCAGACTGTGACTGGAGCGCCTCGGGACTCCTTCCCGGAGGCGTCGGTCGCGATCCCTCAGCTATGGTTTTCGTAGGCGGTCGGCGGAGAACTGCCGTCGTGTTGTACTGTGCCCCTCTAAATAGTCGGCATGCAGTGATACGTGGCAGTCTCGAGCTGGTCTCACGTGACTGTGCAGAGGAAAATAGTTCCGGTGCGCTCTCTGGCGGTGCTCGTCGCGTCCTCTGGTGACTCGGAACCGCAGCTGTGGAACGCCTCACTGGTAGGCATCCATGCTCTTGTACCCTGCATTGCGGGTTGTCCGCTCGTCAGGCGAACCACCGGTACATGACACCTAGTGCTTTGTTACGTCTTTATCATAATAGAACTGATTTTTTTTTTCATTCTTAATAACCTGTAATTTTGTGCGAAGCAGGACTGCTGATTGGTTCGTAACACAAAAGTTCGTTTAACCAGTAGCCAGTGTGAGAATTTTTCAGGTAACCAATGATGGCGAGAAATTACAGTTTGCTTTTAACGCTGTATCCGAATTTTTTCGTGACTACCAACAAACTTTACATGTTATTTCATACGTGTTATTCATGCAGTTCAGTTTCTGCACCTGCCATGACGTTTTAATTTATTGTTTTTTAACTACTAACTCTGTGCGTGACACTCTTTGTAAGACAACATCCACATACATTTCCGGAAATGGAAATAAAAAATCGTACACTCTCTTACAGTTTTCCAATTCGCTCAAGATTTATTACTGAAACAGTGCACATGGAATGCATAGAATGATTACATTTATAGATCGATAGCGCAAGCGGTGCTGAGGATCAAGGTGTCGTTCCATGCTGAAATACCCATTGCTGTACGATGTGTAACTTCCACGGGAAGTAATGCAGGCGCTGATTCGAAGATGTACACTGAAGAGGCAAATAAACTGGTATAGATCTTCCTATACAAAAGCCTCAGTGTAACTGTATTGCGCACTAAGGCACCTTGCTACGGTGCACGCGGCCGTTCGAGGCCTCCCTGGAGCATAAATGTGTGTGTGTGTGTGTGTGTGTCGTTCTTAGTATCAGTTAGTTTAAGTAGTTTTTAAGTTTGGGGCCGATGACCACCGCAGTTAGGACCCATAACTTTACAAACATTTGAACATCGTACGCAAATAAAGAAATATGTAAATATTCAGAAGACGGCACTGCGGTCGGAAACGCCTATGTAAAACAACAGTTGTCTGACGCAGACGTTAGATTGGTTATTAGTGCTAAAGTGGCAGGTTT
This sequence comes from Locusta migratoria, assembly GCA_026315105.1. Taxonomy (NCBI): domain Eukaryota; kingdom Metazoa; phylum Arthropoda; class Insecta; order Orthoptera; family Acrididae; genus Locusta; species Locusta migratoria. The sequence continues at coordinate 71,299,465 of CM048755.1, read as the reverse complement.
TCACGATTTGAGTGAATTTGAATGTAGTGTTATAGTCGGCGTACATGATATGGGACGCTGTCTCTGAGGTAGCGATGAGGTGGGGGATTTTCCGTACTGCCATTTCATATCCGGAATCCGGTAAAACATCAAACCTCCGACATCGCTGAGACCTGAAAAAAATCCTACAAGAACAGAACCAACGACGACTGAAGATAGATTCTTAATTATTCGTCAATGGCTTAGTTATATTCTCCAATTATCCCACAAATGATATCGTCGCAACAATGTCTTCTGTCTTTATTTAGAAACATCAGTAGGTTAAGCCACATTTACTACAGGAAAAAACTTAGCACAAAACTTCACACAAGCTATGGTTTCTTTCCAAACTCCATATAACATAAGAAGACTAGACTAAGTAATCTTTACGTTCTATCTATTCTTAGGGAAACAGAACATAGATCTTACTACAAGCACAAAACTTCACACAAGCTATGGTTTCTTTCCAAACTCCATATAACATAAGAAGACTAGACTAAGTTATCTTTACGTTCTATCTATTCTTAGGGAAACAGAACATAGATCTTACTACAAGCAGTCCCAAACCAGAATCGCTGCAATTTATCAGTAGTCGTTTAATAGGTAATATTATTAATGTATTCTATTTATAACAAATTTTGGTTTATTTTAATTCACATGATACAATCAACAAGTTCAAATCCTCGTACGTTTTATAGTTTCATTTAAATACAAAAAATAATGTTTTAAATTCATAACAGTTATATTTCATCGTTATTTGTATGTAGCAGCAAGGCCAAATATAATTGATTGAATATAAAGTTATGATTGGATCTTCTTGATTAATTGTGTGTGCCGTTTTCTCCTATACTATTTATACTACTAGATATTATTGATTCTTAGTTCTTTAACAAGGTGGACTGAAGAATGTAAGAATGAGTAGCAACCACATTGAGCCATTTTCTCTACTATCAACTGACTTACGCCGATATGAGACAAAATGGTCAATTAAATAACTGAACACTTGTTATTGTCTTGTTTCACAATACTTTATTTTTACGACCTAGGTTTCGGGTTATGAGCCCATTTTCAACTACTTTACTGATTCCAAAGTTGTTACACCTGTGAAGAGAAACCATTATGCTACTACAGGTCTCTGTTTAGCGATTTTAACATTAGAAGAAATTACTTTTACCTTGCAATTTAGGAACTATTACACTTGCATTACCTTATTAGAATAACCTTAATTATCTATTGTACTAATATTGTGTTTAATTATGTTATCTATTAATGAAATTACTGATCATTATTGTACCTCGAAAAAATTGAACAGTTTGTACTACAAGACCTTGCTTCTTGCCTATTGTTAGTGATATTGTTATTATCTACTATGTAGAAGTTACTCATAGTTTAAAAGAGGTGAATAATGAGTAACTTTTACATAATAGATAATAGCAATATCGCTAACAATAGGGAAGAAGCAAGGTGTTGTACTATAAACTGTTCAATTTTTCGAGGTACGATAATGATCAGTAATTTCGTTAATAGGTAACATAATTAAACACAATATTAGTACAATAGATAATTAAGGTTATTCTAATAAGGTAATGCAAGTGTAATAGTTCCTAAATTGCAAGGTAAAAGTAATTTCTTCTAATGTTAAAATCGCTAAATAGAGACCTGTAGGATCATAATGGTTTGTCTTCACTGGTGTAACAACTTTGGAATCAGTAAAGTAGTTGAAAATGGGCTCATAACCCGAAACCTAGGTCGTAAAAATAAAGTTTTGCGAAACAAGGCAAATGATAAGTGTTCAGTTATTTAATTTGGAATGTTTCACCAAGAACCGACAGTAGAATCAATCCAAATGCTCAATATCTCGACGATATTATCCGTTTGTGGACATTTTTGTAGTTTTTAAAAAATATTGCAAATACTGTATCCAATAGTAACGATAGACGACCTGTATGGCATGTCTTTGTCAGCAATTTCATATAAAAAGACATTTACATATTTCCGGTGCTCTGGTGTTGGTAGTCGGTAAGCCACCGTTTGAGATTGGATACCTCTAATTTTAAAACCTACGGGTTGTTATCACATGTCTTTATTTAATACGAGTGTATTGTCAACAGTTCAGCAACAAACATCTCTCCTTGCAGAGACTAACATTTGAGTTGGAAGTGCAATTCTGTGACGCCGTTTCACTTTGGGCATTCCTTCTGTTCAATGGCGCTCAACATAACCGACAACGGCGGTGAAGTGACCGAGCGGTCTAAGGCGCCTTGCTGCAGAGCGCGTGGTTGGTCGCCGTCGGATGTTCGAGTCCTCTCTTTGACATGGGTGAGTGTGGTATCCTTTGTGTAAATAAGGATAAGCGGTTTGTAAGTCTAGGGACTGATGACCATAGCAGTTTGTTCCAATAGGTTTACAAACATTTGAACATAACCTACTAAGATTTCCTTAATGACATAAGGACCAATCGAATAGACTCCAGTAATTCTATTCCAGAAGTTATCTCTCGACTACTTTTCATGATGAAGATACCTCAGACAGTGGGAATTGTCAGAATCTCCACAATGAAACACTACTGAAGACACAAATTGAGAAACTAAAATCGACGTAAATAGCGCAGCACATTGGCCTAAACAGGAAACCCTTTTTTTTTCATGAAAGTTGAATATTACTCAGTGCACACCAATGCTATTATAGTTTCAAATCACCGCGGCGGGGCGTCCTAGCGCTTTGAAGCGCTATGCTGCGATGCGCGAGGCCGTTCCCCGTCGGGGTTTCGAATTCACACTCGGGCATGGATGTTTCTGCTGTCTTTAGTATAAGGTAGTTCATAAGTACTTTGTAAGTTTAGGGACTGATGACCCAGTAGTTAAATCCCATAAGCTTAACAAACATAGCTTCAAATCGACCTAAGTCGTTCAGTGAGCTTGTAAATATGTCCACTTGCACTCGATTTGGTTATCCACAAACGTAGTCTATAGATTGTCACATCCCATAACCAACTAATTCTAGTTATATTAAAATTTACCAGCAAAATTGAGAGTGCGAAGTTCAATAACAAACGTGAATACAAATCCGTTTTGTCACCTTCATTTCTCTAGAAATATGATATCGTTCCCCTGGAAACCATAGAAAACCTATGCTTTGAATGTTAGGCTTTTTCTTTTTTAGGTTTAGACTGGGATAGAAATGATGAAGACTAGACGAATCCAAAATAACAACCCCTCCATAATGTTGCTGCATTCGATTGCTGTCAAGATATATTTTCAGAAACGTCAAGCACGAGGCGAAATAGAATTGGTATCATACAGATCGGAAGCATTCATTGATAAACCAACGTGAGATCTTCACTTATATGGAGATTAATAGTACAAAATTAACGAACAGTCAATTATTAATTCCTATCCCTCCCCCATTCAAAGGAATTACTGGCTCAACTGACTAGGGGCGATTGACTCCCTAAAACAGTTGTTTCCGACGCATATTTTGAGCTTCTACGTGTCAAAGTATTCCCGAACATAATGGAGCAACCCTGCCATTTCGTCTCCCTTCCATGTCGGAAGGCAGCCACAATTTGTTAACATTATGTACAACACTTGATGACGTTAACTCTGGCCTGCACGTATCATCTCCAAGATATTATCGTGAGAGACTGCTTAAGAAAAGAAAATTATGTATTTCAGATTATTTATTTATTAAAAGCGAAGGAGAAATTCAAATACGATTTATAAATAATTTTGCTTATAATAGATAAGATTAATTGATCCCCAATCGTTAAACACGTGGTGTCATACCTACGAAGCTGACAAATACATGTAACCCACAAAAACAATAAATTACTGAAATTAGTGTGAAAATTAAATTATTACTCCTCAGAAGGCACATTCAAAAATGCATAAAAATGTGAGCGTCAGATCCTAATGCACATCACAATCCGACAGCTAAAGAAAACAGCTGGGGATGATTCAAGACATGATATCCACAAAACACAAAACAATTGAAGGGGTTTATGACATAAAGCTGTAAGTCAGTTTTTATCATTTCGAGAAACTGAACGTTTTGTGAAATATTGTACAGAAAAATCAGGAAAGCCATACAGAAGTATGTCTAGGGATATTCAGACTGATAAGGGATAATATTAATACTGGAGTGTAAACTAAGTGCGGTAATATTAATATATTCACTATATTTTTTTATAAATACCATTAATTACACAGAATTCAGTGTATTAATGTTTATGTCATCATATTATGTATAAGTTGTATGAATTTCAGTTTCAGTAACAAAAAAAGTACATCTCAGTCATCTTTGTCCTGAAAAGTTCTTTCAGAGAATGAAAAACATAAGCCTAGCATGTCTTCTTCCTTCAGATTACTGACTGGTCATATTGTCGCGTTGAAATGGAAGTAGGCTTGACTTCGAAGGCAACTAAACACAGCACTTATACTGAAAGCACGTTTATTACGAAATCAACATACACGCAGTAGTCACTGCCTCTCAGGCAGAGTGCTCTGCTATTTATACACAGACAGAATTTACCAGAAATTAGAAGAACAGTTAACATAAGAAACAAGTAGAATTTACAAGTGAACATAAGAAAGATGTAGAAACTTCTGGAATTGTAAATTACAAAGAAATAAATTTTTGCCGGTGGGTGGGATTGAAGCGGCGAACTTCTGCTCCGCAGTCCGTGACGCTATCCCCTGCGCCACGTCGGCAGTTGGTGTTTGTGGTCGCTCGCGGCAATATTTCACACAATAGTGTTTCCTATTTTATACTTTTGAGCTGGACTGGACGCCTTTTTCTTCCTTTTTGTTTTCCGAAGGTGAAAAAGTCCATATCAGCATTCACACTTGTTTCTGAATATAACTTCATAGGTTCAGAGCACTTACACTGCAATCAATGAATTTGTAGCCAGGGTACTAGACTTTTTAATTCATTAGTTTTCCGGTTAACTATTGCCTTCTCCAATTCAAATCCTTCATGTTCCACCTTTACTACTGCAAATGGCTTGTCTCTTTGTGACTGAGCAATAATTTTAAACTTCTGATTCAAACGGACGTTTGAGTGGATAATATTCTCAAGCAAATTCCGAAATTTATCCCTCTTTGTTAATGATCTTTCTAAACGTCCAGATTTTTGCAGACAGAAGCTAATACAAACACCAGTTATAATTTTCAAACACTCAAGCTACTGGTTCAGACAAAAACATAATAATATGAAATTTATCTCGAAAAGCTTATACAATGTTATCATACATATGTTTCCTGAAAATAACTTAGGTACTGTCATAATACAAAATAGTTTTGATGCTATTGTGCATACAAAGACATAAATCACTGTGCCATTTAAAAGAGTGCAAACTCTGATACATGACATAGAACATAAATGATTTTCGTCAAATTCCTCAAAATCCCTTCAATTTTTTCTCGTTGCGGATGCTTCGCAATTTGGTGTGAGAGCAATGCTAGCTTATCAAAAGTACAACTGTCCCACGTAAGCAGTCGCCTTCTCCATCACAACAGTGACGTCTGTAAAGACCAGTTGTATGAACATGAGAAAGAACTGTATACCATAATCAAATCTCATCTAACTTTACCTAAAGTTTCTCTCCATGTTGACAGAAAATTAAAATCCTGGAACCTTAAAACATCATTTTATGTACACAACACCTTGGCACACATTTTACCTAATGGTAAGGACAGCAAACCACCTTTGGAAAAGAGTTGAATATATAAAATCACTTGTGATTGTGGTAAATTCTACATAGGTCAGTCTGGCAGAGCTATATCAACGCGTCTAAAAGAACACCTCAGAAGTTGGACACTCAGAAAAGCGGCTCCACTTTTGCAGACCACTTACTTAAAAGGGGTCAGAACTACAAAGTCCAGCGTGAAGTTTTACACCACATTCACAAAGGTAAGAAGATGAACTATCTAGAAATATTGCACATCAACTAACATGTCTTCTGGCCCAAGCCTGGTACTCAATGAACAAACAGATTTTCCTTGTTTCCCACTTCATACTGCACATAATACAAATACTGCCACTCAGACTACTTCTTATTTACCCCATGTCCTTCTGGCTTGATTTCAGTGTTAGCAGCATTCATTTTGCCACTTACAAAACTGAACATATTACAGTTATGCTACGCTGGGTCAATCACTCTTGGCATAGTTCCTAGAATTACCATATTCAGCTTACCTAACTTCAGAAAACAATGTAATAATTTAACTTGCTATTAACCCCCTACCATATGGCTATGTTTTATTTTATGATAAGTTACTTCTTCCTTCACCCTGACTGTGACTAATCATTGTAGGCCTTTATGGTTTGTAACAGTTTTTACAGTGACACACATTTATAGAGTTTACCAATAGGCCTACCAAACTGTTATGAATGTTCCTTCACCCTGTCTGTGAATATTTTGTTGTAATCCTATTTGTTTTGTAATAGTCTTATAATGACACACGTATCTTTATCATCTTTTCGAAAAGTTTCCAAAGGCAGTATAGGCCTAAATGTTCCATTTAACCTTCTTTTACAATCAAACAACCGTGTACCAATTGTCATGTTATTAACTTTTACAAATTATCGCTAATTTTCGTAACAAATACCATGTAATTTATTTTTCAAACTGTCACTTACTTTTCTTAGCTACTTAGTTAATAATAAATTAATTTGGACCACTTCTTAGTATACCTTCCTAATAACGTTTATCTTTTGCTTATATATGTGATTCTTTGATGCACATGTCGTAAAATCTTTGCCTTGACGTTTGTTTATAGTAATCTTTATACTTGATCTTGGCGTAACAGCCGAAAACTGGTTTGTTCTAAACAATAAATATTGTGGAATATTGCAACATTATCGTGTTTTTATTAGTGATGAACAAATGTATTACTTTAGCTGTTTCTAGTGAAATTAGATTCCAGAACGACAGAACAAAATACTACTACAAATTTTAAGTTTAATAAGAGGTTTGCAGCCAAGATCGCTTTCTTCATTTAATTACATAACCGGTTTCGGCGTGCTAGACGAAATCTTCAGACCTGTAGTAATTTTACATGAATTCACTGCTATTACATTCATGTAAAATTACTACAGGTATGAAGATGGCGTCTAGTACGCCGAAACCGGTTATGTAATTAAATGAAGAAAGCGATCTTGGCTGCAAACCTCTTATTAAACAATTCTAGATCGCCCCAATTATGAGTCCCTTATATAAATTTTACGTTAAACAATAAATCACTGCTATTCCCTCGCGGATAGTAAGAGCTCACATTTACATCTAACTTGGAAAAAATAATAATGTTTTATGTCCCATCGTCAAAAAACAATGAAAGCAACTGCTAGCACAATGTACGAAGTGCAGTAACGCCTCCAGGTACGTTACCCCAGTTTAATAATGCATTGAGCCATGTACAGATGAATTTGAATAAATCTACATCTACATACATACTCCGCAATTCACCGTAAGGTGCGTGGCAGAGGGTACACTGTACCACTACTAGGCATTTCCTTTCCTATTCCACTCCCAAATAGAACGAGGAAAAAAAGAATGCCTTTATGCCTCCGTACGAGCCCTAATTTCTCTTATCTTGTCTTTGTGATCTTTACGCGAAATGTAAGTAGGCGGCAGCAAGATCGAACTACACTCAGCTTCAAATTCCGGCCCTCTAAATTTACTTAACAGAAATTCACGAAAAGAACGTCGTCTATCTTCCAGCGATCCCCAATTGAGTTGCCGGAGCATTTCCGTGACACTCGCGCATTGGTCGAACCTACCGATAACAAATCTAGCTGCTCGCCTCTGAACCGCCTCTATGTCTTCCTTCAAACCGATCTGCTGCGGGTCCCAAACACTTGAGCAATACTCAAGACGTGGTCGCACAAGCGTTTTATACGCGGTCTCCTTTACAGGTGAAATACATCTTCCCAAAATTCTCCCAATAAACCGAAGTCGGCTGTCCGCCTTACTCACAACTGTTCTTACATGTTCGTTCCATTTCATATCGCTCTGCAATGTTACGCCTAAATATTTGAACGACGCGACAGCATCAAGAAGCTCACTACTAATGCTGTATTCGAACATTATAGGATTGTTTTTTTCTACTCATGCGCATCACCTTAAATTTTTCTACATTGAGAGCAAGCTGCCATTCTTCGCACCAACTAGAAATTTTGTCTAAGTCGTTTGTTTGTAAATCTATCGGACCAAACTGCGTGGTCATCAGTCCGTAGCTTACAAACTACTTAAACTAAGGTAAACTAACCTAAGGACAACACACACACCCATGCCCAAGGGAGGACTCGAACCTCCACGGCGAGCAACCGCGCGCTCCGCAGCGAGACGCTTTAGTCCGCTCGGCTACTCCACCGCGGCGTTTGTCTAAGTCATCCTGTATGCTATTACAGTCAGTTACAGACGACACCCTCCCATACACCACAGCATCATTAGCAAACAGCCGCAAATTACAACTTACTCTGTCCATCATATCATTTATATAGACAGAAAATAATAGCGGTCCTATCACACTCCCCTGGGGCACGCCTGACGATACACTTGTCTCTGATGAACACTCGCCGTTGAGAACAACGTACTGCGTTCTATTACTTAGGATATATATACACATGAAAATCGTTTCGAGAGATTCTGAACTCATTATTAGTATGCTTTCGTGGAAGAGACAGCGTAAACAATACCTGAGACTTCTTTGGAAATTACGCAGTCGAAATACTTCCATATATTTACCTCAACTCAAGCTCGTACTCTGTCTCAAACAATGGTCTATGGATATTATGATCTACCGTAAAGACTATCAACAACGAAATGACTTTTTGGTATCAAAATATAAAAATTTTAACATAAGGCACATGAGCTGACTAGAGCATGTCTGGTCAAAAGTCTGTGAAACGTCACGAACATGTAACAGAGACGTCCTCGGAATAAAGCACGCAGTGGGGACGAGCATGTGTAAATAGTAATAGAAACGTCAGGTCTGTAGCGGCGCAAATCGTCTTAGATGAATGGGGAGGAGCGGCAAGTTGGTGTTCCCGCGACTCCTTACCTCGGAAGACAAACGACAGGGCCCCCGGCTGGGAACGTGAACAAATTCATTTAACGGCGGGGCTGCGAGCGCCCAGGCCAACTGCACGCCCACTCCCGCTCTTCCCGCCGCTTCTTACGCCCGTCCCACTATCTAAGTGTCTCCTCTAATACCGTGGCTCAGCAATCTAGAAATAGACCTTTAATAAAATCGCCTGTCGTTCAAAATAACGTCAGTTAGCGTGTATGACAATAGCAAAAGACATCAATATTTTTCTGCAGAATTAACAATTGCTGCTTGTGATTTAACTACCGCGTTCTGCTATTCAGTTAATCAATTAAACTTTCTTGTCGCACCTGATGCAAGCAAGAAAAACCACACGACTAAATGTTCAAATGTTTGTAGAACTTATGGGACTTAACTACGGGGTCATCAGTCCCTAAGCTTAGAAACTACTTACGAACTAGCTAAGACTAAGGACGGCACAAATATCCATGCCCGAGGGGGGATTCGAACCCCCGACCTTAGTGGCCGTGCAGACCGTGACTGAAGCGCCTCAGTCCCCTCGGCCACCGCGGCCGGCAAACCACACGACTGGAAAAGTGTGTAGTGAGGAGTATATTATGGCTTTTTGAATAAGTCCTCTATTGAAACTTTTCGTAATGGCATAAATAATAGTTAAATATGCTTAATGAGTTCTTTTGAGTATGGCGCCTTCTTCCCAGCAATATTATTTCAAAACCATATTTAATAGTTACATGAACTTTTTTAATTTCGTTAAATAAGCCAGCAGAAATAACGTACATTTCAAAAAGGAAATTGACAAGATTGTCTACAACTATTTGAAAAGGACACTACAGTTCTTTTATACTGTGATAATATATTTTTGAAAACGGGAAAGCTACGAGAATGAATAAGAATAGGTAAATTCAAAAGATAAAATGTTCAAATGTTTGTAAAGCTTATAGGACTTAACTGCGGCGTCATCAGTCCCTAAACTTCCAAACTACTTATGAACTAACTTATACTAAAGGCAAAACAAACATCCATGCCTGAGGGAGGATTCGAACCCCCGACGCGGGAGGCCGCGCGATCCGCAACGTGGCGCTCCAGACCGCTCGGCTACTCCCGCGCGACTCAAACGACAAAAAAATAAATAAAAACTTTCTATAAACTTTTTAAAATGTGCTATATATTGTCTCGATCGTATTTAGGAAACATTCTTGCAGTGTAATGACCAATTTAGTAAGCTTAGCTACCATTTCCAGGTCTGAGAACAGACAAATCAAAAGAAAACTGTCGTACAAGTACGTAATGGACAAGTTGCTATTTGTTTACATTTAAAAATAAAAGCGAACTAACGTACCATATAGATTATTTTACGTACAATTGTTAGTATTTAACTTGTTGTGTTATCGAGAACAATATTATTTTGAAATCTTTGTAGGTAATATATCTACTAGAAGTACAAGAGCACGTACATTATGTGCTGAAATAAGAATAAGGTAATAATTTTTTACAAGGAAGACATAATCGCTGAACGTATCACGCTGTCCCTGGGGTATGTGTGTTTCATGTTTTGACCTGACCTACAGCTTACGTTAAAAATATCTGTTTGCAGTTATAATAATATATACATAGATCTGTAAATGTACGTTTACAATGTTTACAATGCTCTGCAGGATCTCTTTTTCATTTGCTATCACAGATATATTGGTACATTCAACGAATTTTTCCGTTATTCTTATTACTACATACCATGTTTGCTCTTGCGCTTGTTTCAGGCATACGTAACAGATTTTACCTGAAACGTTTCTTTAAATAATTTTGTTCTGGGTGACTGGTCCTGTTATACACTACAAGTTTCATTTAAAATGAAATACGTAGTATTTTAATTTCCTGTTCATTCTTTTAGTAAAGCAATAACTATCTTCATAACTCATATTAGTTAAGACAGTTTCCTTTTGTTTTGTCTGTTCTCAGTTCTGCAGATTTATTGTTCACTGACACAAGTTCTCTGAAGTACAAACCAAACAAACACATCCTTCCACTACAATACACGCCTACAGTATTTAATCCGGTCTAACCTCTGTTATCCCAATGAAACCTGGATTTTTGCTCCTCCATGAATCGATAAACAGTCAAAAATCATCAAACACCACGCTGTCCACCGAGTTTTCCTCTCCCAATCCACTTTAACCACATGTTACTATGGACCATGAGGCATATTCGTCGTTCCAGATATAAATGAACACTTTCCCTACCCATTTCAAGACTCCTATGCTCTCCGGCGCACTCTTCTCCCTGCCTTTCCAGCAGCTTTATTTATTTATTTATTTATTTATCATGTTGCTCAGGATCCAATTGAGGAGCAAGCCTCCATGGGCATGTAACAAGTCAGTACATGAAACTGTATCTGTAGTAATACGTAAAATAAAACGCGTAGGGATCCTATGAAGACAACAACCTGTAAGTTTGAGTCAAAATAATCAACAACGTAAAATAGGAATTTGGTTCTTTCGAAAAAATTGCTTGGAGTTCCTCGCAGAAAAAAAAGATCAACGAGGGAACTCTTCAGTTTAGACTTGAATGTGCATGGATTACTGCATTTTTTAAAATTATTGTGGCAGCTTATTGGAAGTCGAAGCAACAGTATACTGCACGCCTTTCTGCATGAAAATCAAGGCGGTGAAATGCAAAAGTAGATTCAATTTTTGCGTATTATTAACTGAGTGAAAGATGCTAACTCTCGACGATAAGCGGTTCTTGTTAACAAAAAACGACATAACTGAAACATCTATTGGGCCAATGTCAGAATTCACATACTACTGAAGAGTGCTCGAGAAGAGCTCTTACATCACATAGACTACATTCGTGTTGAACTATCACTTATTTCAGACACTGTTCTCATGGTTTTGAACAATATTTTGAATGTGGGCCTTACATGGCAGATCTGTGTCAATAGCGCATACAATATCTTTCACTAACAACAAACAGAAGTATTCTATAAGTATAACCACCTTTTATATATACTACAAGTAATACCATTACCTAAAACAACAGTGCCCCTAGAACATACTACTGGGTCACTCCAAACTCTACTCTGCCCCATTGTGACTGCATCTCATAGCCATTTTCAACATAGCGGAGAATTACCTACTGCTGTCTGTTTCTAAAGTACGAGACGAACCGACTGTGAGGTCTCCCCCTTTTCCATAATGGTCCAACTTCTGAAGTATTATTTTGTGATCAAAACAATCAATCGATTTGTTAAATCAAAGAAGCCGCCTAATCTATGCAGCCTTTTATTTCACCCATCCAGTGCCTCACAAACCAAAGTTTACAGTTGGCAGCAAATTATGTGACCTGAGGTATCCTTGAGTATGCAGTACTTTCAGGAAGTTTCACAAACATCGATGGCATAGAATTAGAGCTAAACTTGTCTACATTATATCTTTCTTATTTTTAGAAAGTGGCTTCACTAATGCGTACTTTAATCTGTGAGGAAATTGACCATCACGAAAGGAAAAAGCACAAATGTAACTAAGTACTTCGCTAACCTATGCAGAAAAGCATCTGAGTATTCTGTCTGATACCCGTCATATCCTTGAGAGACTTTAGTCTTTTGTGATTTAATGATTGACTTAGTCTCCTCCATGTCAGTATCTCGGAAGACTATTTCCGATAACAGTCTCGGAAAGATATTTTATACGAGAGTTATACGATTCCCTGTATGAACTAAGGTTCTCTTTATTTGGTGTACTGTATTCAAAAAGTGATTATTAAATACTGTACATATATCAGTAACAGAAACATTTCTACAATGCACTGACTTTATATAGTCATCCTAGTGGTGTTGATAGACACTACCTACAGAACTGAGTATTTGTTTTTAATTTTATCTTGATTTTTTTTTTCATACCACATTCCTGTCAACTTTCTAATGACGCTTTTCAGAACATTACAGTATTGTTTGCAATTGGCTGCACTAGCCCGATTGTGGCTGCTTCAAATTTTTTATATAATTCCCACTTCGTTGTAAATGATAATCTTGTTCCAGTCACCCTGCCTGCCTGATAGTTATAATACGTTGTTTTAGATCTTCTAATGGAAATCAGCTTTCAAAGACCATGCGAAATTGACTGAGGAAAGAATTACACTCATCATCTAGGTTATCAACATTATAAACATTCTGCCAAATTTGTTGCTTAATTATATTTAAAAAGTCCACTGCTGGAAATGGATTAGCTTTTGTAAACAGTTTATCTGCCCCTGACTACACTGTTACCTATAAGTTTTGCCAACCACACCATATCTATTCAAGTGCAATCTAAGCTTAGTGAAACCCGACATGTTGTATTAAGATAATACTGATAATGACACTGAAACAGTTGCACTAAATGCACATTTGTGCCACCAGTTTCAGTAGCTATATTTTCCAAATCACTACCTATACTATACTTTACATCCCTATCGGGACTATTCCCCGCTCACCCAATATCACGACCTGAACATTATTCCCATACGTCAACACTCACCTGAGCCAAGCCTACACTAAACTTCACAATTCTGGTAACCTGGTACTCACTCCCGAACACTTCCTAAAACAGCTGGCCAACATCTCTGACATACAAACTACCTTACAACAGCCCCTCTTCTTTCTATCATACTTTGAAACTACGTTAGGCTTCCTAACAGATAAGGTCTGCTGCATGCTTCCTGCACTTAGAGCTTACAGGAGGTTCCTCTCAAGAAAACTCTGACCGTCGGTCAAATCTGTTAGTTAAAGCAAAGTGCAGCTAACTGAACAGCTCCTCCTCCGAGCTACCATATTACCAACTGTTTGCTCCCATTCAAAAAAAATGTTCAAATGTTTGTAAAGTCTATGGGTCTTAACTACGGGGTCATCAGTCCCTAAACTTATAAACTACTTATGAACTACTTACGAACTAGGACGGCACAAATATCCATGCCCGAGGGAGGATTCGAACCCCCGACCGTAGTGGCCGTACAGACCGTGACTGGAGCGCCTCAGTCCCCTCGCCCACCGCGGCCGGCTGCTCTCATTCCCGAGTCCCCTTTTTTTCTCGTTTGCGTTTTGCAACTGCACCTAAAGGACAGAGATCTTCCGTTATTGCTCCTCTGTCAACTTATTCTTCCTACATATCTAGCAATTCCAGAAGAGGATTTCATTAAAACTCCTACTAGCTTCGTCTCTGCATTATCCCAATGAAAATACTTTGTACAAATCTCACAGTGTAATCGACTACCCACATACCTACGACTGAGCCCATACATCCGACTCATGGTAGTACTGTAGAACGATTTTATGAAATAACTATGGTAATATAAACTTTAACCCTCTATTAATAAAATTACTTACAACTATTAACAGTATAATCCGCAGAAAGTAACATTACAACAAAAACTTCCCACGACTGTTTGCCTGAACGAAAGAAAATCAAGCGTCCACTAATGCACTAAGAAACTGAACACCGCAAGAGAACGAAATTATAAGACACAGTAAGCTAACGTTACCTTACAATTAGTACAGCAAAAACAGCAGCTGAAACAACTAAATTTAATAATTAACTACCATGCACTATTCCCTCATAAAAACTGCTGAAATTAATAATTACATACAAGGTGCAAACAACTTAAAACAACTCACCAGTAGTTAGCTTTCGGACACTGCTACAGCTGCGACTGCTCGCCACGAAAGGTAAACATAGAATTGACATTAGGATGCACGGCGCAAACACACTTACTGCCCCAAGCAGCATCGGCACAATAAAGTCTGAGGTGATTGTACATCCACAAATAAATCACTTATAGAGGAACTATTATCACAAATAATCGTAAAAATAATTATCTGAAGTCTAAAAATATATAAAAATTGGAGAGCGACTTTATCACCAGTGCAGAACTTCTTACGTCACACTAAGTAGTTAAGGGTTCCATCCTAATTATTTTCTTCCCGCATACTAACGCAAAAAGTAAAATCTCGCAAAGGTTCTTATCACTTTGAACACCATCTCTCTCAAATAAACGAATTTTCAACAACCATTCTTACTCCCTTGATTGTCAGTTTCAGTTTAGTTGGACAACTGTAAGAACATACAGTTCATCCATAACGGAGCCCGTCACAAAACCCCTAGAAGACTCATCCTCGAGTTTAATAGAGTCTTTAGGATCACACCAGGTGGAATTAAATGAAAAGCCTAGAAACAATTCAGTCGCCTGCAGATAGATTTTCTCCCTTTGGGTTCGATCAACACACTAATATTATGAAAGACTTCATGAACTAATATGTATATTCCTGAGGGGAATAAGACATATTTAAGAGTAACACTACGGAGAAATCTTAGAGAACCGTTATTTGCAATAGCAATCTTAGTATTACAAACGTACATCTCGCGTCGGCCCACGTAGACAAAGTACAACAAATCACAGCACGTGCACAATCATATAGGCAGTAGACTTCTCTTGATCCATTTACGAGTGTTGGAACAGAAACCTAAATGAGTAACAGTGGTACAAGGTACCCCGCGCCACACACCATACGGTGAATTGTAGATTGCTATAAGAGTCACCCCCACCGACCACCATCATCAACAGACAGTGAATTTATATGTATAATTATATACAAATCAACATTTTTCTTTTCACAGAAAGGTTTATTTATAAACATTCGGTAATAAAACTTTTTTTCAGGTAGGCCAATTAAATACCACCTTCAGTTTTGTAATCTTCTTTCCTCAGTTTTCTTCCAGAACTTTTCATCTGTTTACTGTGGTTTCTTCTTCCTGGCCAAATCAGATTAGTATTTTTCTACTCTACTGTCTTGGGATTCTTCCATATTCAACACATATCTGTTAGATGTTGCTACACCTTCTGTACAACTTATTTTCTGAATCTTTTTATTATTATTTCATGACTGAAACTAGCGTTTTACTTCTTATCCCCATAAATATTTGAAATGTTTTTCTTGCAATCGTTCAAAATGACTCATCTGTGTTCCAGCTATGTCACATTTCAGAAAGCATATTATAGTCATTTTCAAACTCGACACTTTATTGCAGCATTTTCGTTTCGTCTTCTTACACTTAGTAATGAAATCGTACATTCATTTAGTTTTTGTTTCCAAGTCGTCACTGTTTTTTTTTTTTTTTTTTTTTTTTTTTTTAATCACCTAAAGCAATGGGAGTCAGATCCTTCAGTAAAACATTATAAAATATGTATCACGAGTATCATCTACTATGTCATGATACTTTTTAAAAGATTAATTTTAGCTTATTTTATTTTCATTTTTATCGGATACCATTACAAAATTTGACTACAATATAGTATTCTTCACTATCTTTATTTTTAAAGTTCTAAATTACTGCTTCACTTTCTTTGATAGTCTGAGATAAATCTTCTACATTTTCATGATGGAGAGGTACATTTTATAAATTTGTTTTGCTCAATAAACATGCTGATCAAAATATTTGCAAGTATTTTCCACTTTTCAGTGTTGTTTAACTCAAGTCTGCCATCTTGATTTATTAGGGGGTGCTCTCAGATGCCTGGCAATAATCAACGGTATTAGTTTCTGATACTTTTTCATCAATTGTTATAACTTTCTTCTCATCACTCTCTTCTTTAGTTCCTCTAAATGTTCCATACTGATTCGTTTCTTCCCTGTTTAAAAGTTTCTTAAGTTTATATACTTTTTTTACATTTTTTGTTCTTTTATGTTAAAGCTTCTTAATGTATCTCATTCCACAATATTTTAATTTTATTTGATTGACCCTAATATCTTCTGTGCAACAATGTTAATTTGGTTAGTTAACTATGATCTTTTGCCATATTTAGATTTTTTCATTTCGTCTTAGTATTTTTCATTTGGTACTTTTAGTATAGTAAATGTATCTACATTATATTTTATTAGTTTTTGCTAGTTTCAGTGTACTTTATTAGTAAGGAATTAAACCTTAACTTTAGAGAGGTTGTGAATAGAATCAAAAATACCATTCCTTATTGCTTTCACATTCATAATTAACTTAGTATTCTTTTGAGAAACAGGTACATGCTCTAACTGAAATTCTACCATCATCGCGTATGGAGATATCCATTTTTTTCTTTTCGTGTTTCTTTTTTAAAACCATTTGTACGTATTTGTTCTTTTATTATTTTTATGTGAAGAGCCGATGTGGGGCAACTAACTATCGTCATCCGCCCGTATAAGGGAGGATTGGGAAAAGGAGGAAACATGATTAAAGTAAAAATGTGCACTCTACACCGAGGATACTTTATATTACAAGTGAAGTTAATTGTATTTTTTCGAGCAAAATAATTAATCGAACCACTAGTTAATTACACACGAACACAGTATAGCTTAATCACACACATTCCGTTTCTGATGGACATCTGTGTGGCACAGGGGAAAGAAAACAATTTTATGACGTAGAGCTACTTCAGCTCCGCTCGTCAAATGCATTCTTCTCGAAAAATAATGTGCCTGATGAAGCTATTTATTAAAGCTTCAAAACTGCGATGGACAGGTCTAGACGGCGGCAGCCGATATCAGAGAATAGGTCCACCCACCCCACGGCTCGCCGTTCTGTGCTTATTATACGATCCCAAACCGCGAAACCCATTTGACACCGCCCCGTGGGAATGACGTGTTGGTATTTACATGAAATGAGACCAACCACAGCGCAGGACATTGCATACACGCTATCTCCAAATTCTATAGCTGTCGCATTCTGTCACCACTAATACCAACTAATCTTTTTAAAAAGCAGATTACCGTATAACCAGAGATTACAGATCACGTTTTAAATATTCCCTTCGGTAGAACGTGTTGAAAATAGGCAGTAGTAACAGAAAGCCATAATTGGAAAATCCGTGAATTGAATGGGTTACGTCTGAAATGAAGTCTTCAGAAGTTAAATGTAATGTTAGATTACATTTATATCAGGCATGAAACAGCTGTCAGTGTGACTGTCTATTAAAAGTAAAATTTTCCATGGCTATTGTAATATATTTAGGCAGGAGGGTTCCATTTGTTTAAATAACTAAAGTATTCGATACCATAATTGATCGTAGTATTGTAACCTAACATTTCATGTTTATATTACATAAGCATTTTATAGCGCTTCTGTCAAGTTATTTTAATCATTATAATTTGCATTACTAGGGTCTTCTAACAAACTAAATTAATTAAGTATTGAAAGTCGTATTATCAATGTAAAATATATTAACACTGCACTAATTGTTGTTTACTTACGATCTTTTCTACTGTTTATTTTGATGTAAAAAAACTTATTATTACATCTGTCATACTTTTATGTATTTTTGCGTAAAGCAGGAGTCATTAATGTTTATTGAACAAATTGTTAAATATTTAAATGTTGTACTTCCGTGTTCTAGAAGGTTCTAGAAATGTGATTGTGTATTTATACGCGCGAATTGGCGCGAACTGGGAGAGTCTCAGTAGTGAGTATGAGTCAGTATGAGTTGAGTATGAGTCAGAATGAAGTAGTAGTAAGGAGTCTGGAGTAGTATGAAGTTACTAATGGAGTAGTTAGCATTGTTGTCAGTCAGTCTTGAAATGGATAAATAAATATACGTTAAAAATGAAACGTGTCATATTTGTAGTTTCCACAAGACTCCCAAGAACCCGACGGCATAACATAATTTTGTAATGTGTTAATGGCTGGCGAGCTACAAGATCTTCGAGACCACTGAACATCTGCAACAAGTGATGTATAAAAATGTGGCGTTAATTTATGTACAGTAAAAAACAAATGCGCCACAATATTTATCAAAAAATTATAAACAACGAAACAAGTGTATGGATATATTGTTAACGCATGTAATGCATTTTATTTACAGTTACGTGGAACCTAGTACCAGTTGTAATTTGATAATTTATAAGAATATTTAGATTCAACCACATCACAAGTTTTGATGGATCCTCACATTCTTACAAACTGCCAATACAATATATGATATATATATACGATATATATATATATATATATATATATATATATATATATATATATATATATATATATATATATATTAACGTCTTACACGAAAACTGTTAAAGAGACGGAATTCTGTAATGAAAAAGGAGACGGTGGATATTGCTTCAGAAATGTAAACGTAATGAAACATGACATGACCTTGTCACGATAAGCTGCATTACGTTCTTGTCTATCGTAGCGGACAGCACTCTAGTTTGCGAAATTCGAAGGTGAACCAGAGCGTGATCGAAGCCGCGAGCCAGGTTAACGAGCGTGGCTGCTGCACTTGCCAACTATTGTGCGTCTTTTAGGCAGTTTCCCACGCTTATTTAGGCAAATACTGGGTTGGTCCCCCAATTTACGCTTCAGAAAAAGCGTTACACAGAAGGGAAAAAATTTACACGACTTTCCTCCTTCAGGTAACTTACTACTGATATAAATGAAAATTTATAGGATGACTGCCTTTTCGGCACAGTGAAATTTCATTTTGAAGACGTTCTATAGAAAAAGCACTTCATTCTAATTTTGTTGTTCAGGCTGCTTCTTTAGTTATCTATACAGTCGTTGGCTTCAATGTTAATGCAAAATGTTATCATTTGTGTAATGACGAGGGCACTCGAAAGATTTAGTTTCACGTGATGTCTCAAGACAGGATCATTCCACAACAAGAGTGGCACGTTATCAGAAGAGAGTAAATGCTCTGAATTACCTGTAAATCCACTTCTGCTGCGGTACGGATAACAGGTGCTTCAAAAGTGGGAGTGAAGTGGGAAAGTAGGGGAGAGGTGCGCTGAGGAACGCACAATGTTTCAGCCCGTACTTAGTCTAGTGACTGAGTCTACAATAACAGGAGGCCCCCCCGTAACTATTTCCTGGAGCACTTGTTACACGCGAGGCTATGTTTTGCGCAGGATTTGTAATTATACGGATATCTGCACGTTTAAGTAGCCTACTTATTTGATGTTTTGGTACAAACTTGTCATGATTCTTTTCCTTTTCTGTTATAATTTGGTTTTGCTGTTGGTTTGAATGTGTATGTCACTCGTTTTCCATGTCTTTCGTGCTATGCATTACGCCAGTGGTAATATTCTGTGTATGTATTCATACACAAAATATTACCACTGGCGTAATGCATAGCACGAAAAACGTGGAAAACGAGTGACATACACATTCAAACCAACAGCAACAACCAAATTATAACAGAAAAGGAAAAGAATCATGACAAGTTTGTACCAAAACATCAAATAAGTAGGCTACTTAAGGAGTTTTATGTAGCCTAATGTAAAAAGGACAAAAATAAACCATCCCACTGATGATAGCACAATATGTGCTGAAACATGTTTGGGAACAATTAGAAAATCAGGTGTCTTGCATACGGCGGAAAATCCAAACCAATGAAGAAGGACTGCTAGTCAGACCCATACACGATGCGTTTAGTATCATTGAGCGTGCTCTCCGTGTGAAGAACTAGAAAGTCACAGTATCTAGCTGAGACTGACAGAGGTCAGACTGTGATGGCCTGGATACGCGGCACGAGCATGTATTGGAGCTTTTCTGCGGTGAGTGCCTTCAACGAGTGGCGAAACCACGTGCAAACGTCGAGGGCCACCCCTCATTATAGATGTTGGCCGTTGTAGGCTGGACAGACTGTTGAAACAGGACAGGTGGCGAACTGG
The DNA here is from genome assembly GCA_026315105.1 of Locusta migratoria. Lineage (NCBI taxonomy): Eukaryota > Metazoa > Arthropoda > Insecta > Orthoptera > Acrididae > Locusta > Locusta migratoria. Next base: position 71,278,711 of record CM048755.1, on the reverse strand, counting down.
CGTACCTTCGCAGCCGTCTCCCACGCATGTGCCAATGGTAACACCACGACAGCGCCCACTACCACTGAAATGGGCTCGTGAACATCGTCAATGGACGTGGCACCGTGGTAGAGGGTTGCGTGGTCTGACGCATCTCGATACTTTCTTCGTCACGTCTATGAAACGGTGCGAATCTGTTGTCTTCCAGGATAAACCTCCTTTTCTGTGGGACAGAGGCAAGCTGGCGGCGACTCGGTCATGCTCTGGAGAACCTTCACGGGAGCAACCATTGATACAGTTGAGCTCATGCAAGGTACCACGAATACCCCTTCCCAACGGTAGTGGCAATTTTTCAACAAGGTAATGCGCCATGTTGTTGTTGTTGTTGCTTTTTAGGGGACTCAAAAGCTAGGTCATCAGTCCCCAATGCACCATGTAACAAGGCCAGGAGTGTCATGGAGTGATTCGAGGAATACAGGGGCGAGCTATAGCTGATGTGCTAGACCCCCCCCCCTCCCCAGCTCGTTAGATCTGGACCGTACCGAACACATCTGGGATGTGATTGATCGTGACGTCAGAGCTCATCGCCTTCCTCCCTGTAATTTAGGGCAGTTAGGTGACGTGTTTGCAGATGTGGTGACAACGCCTTTCAGTGGCCTATCGAGCCCTCACCGCTTTCGTGCAAAGTAACGTCGCCACTGTTATCTATATCAAAGGTGAACACACAGGCTATTAAATTTAGGTGGCGATCCTAATGTTCTTGCTGATCAGCATATTTCCCGGTTAGCTATTTTACGAATAGTGCTCGTGTCCAGTTATTTTTGCAATCCTACATGGGGCTTGCTTGTTATTTTTACCATAATTGGTGTGTTCTTCAGTTACTTTGGTATTCTCTTTTAAAATTCTCTTTAGAAACTTTTCACGTTCCTGAATTCCATTTTTTTTTTTTCAAAACGAAATGAACGGAATTGTTCAATGGTGTCAGTACCATTGGTACTTATACCTTTTTTTGTATTTTGATGGTGCTTTTGAGATGACATGCTGCTTTTACTTATGCGGAGTTCACTTTTGTCTTTATATGTTTCTTTAAAATTTGCGGACTATGCAGCTTTCTTTTGAGCTTGTATCTTGTCCTAAATTAGGTAACATTTATGGCCTCTAATGAAACTTCCATGCTGCCTGCATGACGTAGCGCCATAGTATCTTTATCTCTGAAATATTTTAAGCTTCATTCCACGTAGTCTTGACAACATTTGATGTTTTCTCTGACATGGCTGTACATAATACTTAAGGGGACCTACATCTACATGGGATACTCTGCAAATCACATTTAAGTGCCTGGCAGAGGGTTCATCGAACCACAATTATACTATTTATCTCCCATTCCATTCTCGAATAGCGCGCGGGAAGAAAGAACACCTGAATCTCTCTGTTCGAGCTCTGATTTCTCTTATTTTATTCTGATGATCATTTCTACCTATGTAAGTGGGAGTCAACAATATATTTTCGCATTCGGAGGAGAATGTTGGCGACTGGAGTTTCGCAAGCAATCCACGCCTCAGCGATAAGCGCCATTGTTGTAATGATTCCCACCCCAGATCCTGTATCATTTCCGTAACGCTGTCTCCCCTGTATCGCGACAATACGAAACGAGCTGCCCTTCTTTGGACTCTTTCGATGTCATCCGTCAAACCCACCTGATAAGGATCCCACACTGGGCTGCAATACTCCAAAAATGGACGGACAAGCGCAGTGTATGCAGTTTCTTTAGTAGTTCTGTTGCATCTTTTAAGGGTTCTGCCAATAAAACGCAGTCTCTGGTTCGCCTTTCCCACGATATTATCTACGTGTTCTTTCCAGTTTAAGTCTGAAGTAATAGTGATTCCTAGGTATTTTGTGGAGTTTACGGCCTTCACATTTGATTGATTTATGTTGTAAACAAAGTAGTTTAGTCTTCTCAACATTCCAACAACAACAACATAATATCTACAATAACAACTGTAACTTTAAATGACAAATTTAAATGCCTTAATATTCTGTATATATTATATCGGTAAATATTTCCAAATGACGTAAAATTACCTGTGTATAAAAAACATTTTGTACTTTCATTGGAAATGGCTCATAATTTTGTGTATATACTTATTGGTTGTATATGGATTTTACTGACATATCATCAGCTTTGCCCGAAACATTTTGTGAAATTTAAATAATCTAATTTCAACAACTAAGAGAGTATTACAGAAACTTCAAAGCATTTTTAGAATAATTTTGTATAACTGCATTAGATCGTAAAACTCTTCATTTAATAACATCCTGAGACAGGTAGATATCTTACTTCTTTAAAAACCTCGTCGAAATAAGAAAACGAATCCAATCAGTTCCAGTGAAAAATAACATATTTCAGTAAGCTTCAGCGTATTTTTGTTTGTGTAATGTAGTACTGTTATCTTGAAAGAATTTAATTAAAGGTTCAAATATTTGCTAAGTAATCATAAAGATATCTTTCAAAATTTGCTTTGGAGAATATAAGTAAAGCTTAAAATGAGCAGAAAGTTTCCGTCGATCTGCAGAGCAGCTCAAATAAAGTACTAATCACTAATAAAGGATATCAAACAATGTTATGCCCAGCAGTAGCAACGCAGAATGATGATCGGCTGTGGTCTTTACCTAGAGCATAAATTTAATTTAATATTTAGTAATATATTGGAAATGATACAGTTCTCAGCAGAGTCGATTTATTTCTGATGGAATATTCCTAGGTAAGCAAGCTTTCCACGAAAATAATGTTTATAGTAAAGGAAGTTATAGCTCCTGAGTTAGAATTCTAAGTGAGACAGGAGATATTGAGAATACGAAGCACTGTTTTAAACTTTAATGTTTGTTGTAAATCGTGTCTATTACTTTATTTTCAAAGTTTCCTGTAATATTTGAAAACTTCGAGTTAAAGGTCATATAATGTCTTTTGCCTGACACTCCTGAGATATGCTTCTCACAGGATCGTTTGCTGTTCTATACACAATCTGAATCATTAATTAACGGAAGTAGCACTGGGCAGTCACAATGCTTGTGTTATATACCACTGTTTGTACCTACGCTCTTCATCGACTTATGAAGTTACCTGAATATTCAGATCCAGTCTCTAATCTGTATGAGTTACTAATAATAATGGAATTGAAAAATGCAGTTTGATTGTAGGACAATCTCAGCTTAAACTGTCATTTTCTTCTTTTTAAGATTCAGTTAGTTATGGAGTGTTAATCACTCGCAATCATTCTATAAGTTAGTCTTAAGAACTACTTCATAAATATTAGATTCAGTTATTTACTTAGTATTTAATGGACACTGAAAAATCTTCTGATTCTGAATATTGTAAACATTCCAACTTTAGCTTATTGCAGAGGGTTTAAAACAGAAAAGTGAATTTTCTAATGATCCTGTACAATTATACATAAGTGTTCCACGTGGTGCCTTAAGTTTACAGCTTTTACCATGAAGCATAAGGCACCACATACAACAGTTATTTATAATTGTACTGGATCAGTTAGAAACGAACCGTACTGTCGTAACACCTTACCAAGAAATTGATGATAGTTTGTACACACTTTGTACCGAAAGAGAGGATTTAACAGCGACGGATAGAGTTTTATGCATTTTGTGCCGTTTACCATATATTCTCTGTGTTTAAAGTAAGAGAACTGTACGCGCTTTGCTATTTAACACACAGTTCTAATGACATCAAAACTGCAAACAGTATAACATAGTTTTACCGGTTGTACGCTCGAGCATATTTCATACTGTTGGTACTCCACTCGTGTGTCCAGTAATACTAATAATTGTTCAACAGAAAAGCATTAATCACATATTTTATGCTCTTTGCAGTTTTAGTGTCATTACAGATGTTTGTTAAATACCAGTGGGTGTGCAGTTCTTTTAGTTCCAACACAAAGATAGTTTGGTGTATGGCAAAAAATTCTCATAATTGCATGTATCGCTCAAAATACTTTGTTTCACTGCACAGTTTATATGAAATGCACACAGAGAGTAAATGATGATCTGATTGAAGCTTCACTGTTATCGAATTTTCTATAGTAAATTTCAACTACAAATTACTCTCTTCCCAAAAATATTCTTCAAATTTTAAAATTTTCTGTGCGTCCTGCTTTGGATGAAAGCAGTAACTACAATGCAGCTGTCATTGATGACAGTTGCATTATAGACTGTTGCCAGATGAAGCTAATGGTACGCAAATTAGGAATTTAATGTACCACAACATTTTCAGTCTGCAATGTAAACTCTGCAGTTTCTTCTCGAGCACACACAAGATCTTCACAAACATCAGGTATGTCATTATATTTTGAACACTTTAAGATAAAGTTACACTAAGTCCTAATGCAAATACGTGTTTAGCTCCAAAGAAGTTGAACATGTTTCTGTTGTTACAAATACATAATGTTCACAACAAAGTTTTTTCCAATGGTACCTTCGTGGCGTACTGGGTCTTTTTCCAGTGTTTCACCATTGGCGGAGTATGTTCTAGTACCGAAAGGTCAAGAAGCGTCTGTGTCAAGTAGAGATCGGGGTTGGAGTCCCAGTCAGAGTGCAGTTTCCAACTTCTACCAGGGAAACATGTCACAGTACATAACTTCTTAATGGACGCCAGAATTCTTCATTATGAGACAATGATAAATACATACTTATACAACATAAAGAATTTTTTCTTTCCCTATCCTTATAAGTGCAGTTCATATAATTCTTCACTGGATTTTATACAAATATCGTTGAACCCTCAAATTTTCAGGTTACAAAATGACAGATTAACATGTTTATTGGGGTGTTTCCGGCAACAGATCAAATACAGACAGTCGTAAACAACGTATTCGACGACTATGAATACTGCTGTCCGCAACCGCCAAACACTTTGGTCGCTAGGCCAGTGCACATAAATAATTGTCCGAGCTGAAAATAACACTGCATCAAAAGCAGAGTGTTGAAATTAAAAACAGTAGGAAGAATTATTTCAAGTTATGAAAAGGAGCTTACATCTGTACGTTACGATTAAGGAAGAGACAATTAAAAGATTTAAGTGAAATTAATACATGTCAATCCACGAAAAATATGTGATTTTATTTAATGTCAGTAAATAATTGAAATAATAAACAAAAGTATTTATTTTGGTATGTGGTCCATTGCTTCGTACATTCTTATGTGTCTCATCTGTTGTAGACATTTCAATTACTGCTTGAAAAACACGATCAAGTGGAGACAACATCTCATGCATCTCAATTAATATCTTGTGAAGTACAGCACGCGCAAGTCTTTCTCAAATTGCTACCACTAGGAACTGATCTTTTCCAAAAGCAGAAAGTCCTTTCAACTTTTCTGGGCCTTTTGCGAGATTTTTAAGCAGATTTTCAGGTCTCGTGCCTGGTTTAACAACTGGAGGACGAAGATCACATGATAAAGCATAGCCTAAGACACAATAACACACGATTGGCCATTTCTCCACCTTCAAGACTAGCTTTCAGTATGTAATTACTCTGGTGATAAGCTTCCAATGACCATCTACAAATAATCCCCAATATTTTAAGATCAGCGGCTACAGCTAGTTTTATTTTTCCTAATGTAAAATTAAATGAGACTGTATGGTCAGTTGTGGGGAAAGCGGATGGTCGACTTTGGTTTATTGGGTGAATTTAAAACAATATATATAGTTCATCTGTAAAGGCAGAAACAATTCAGACGCGGGCTCCTGTGTTTGTTACTGGTAGGTTAGGTGAACAGTCGAATGTTACAGAAATGCTTCTGGAACTCAAATGTGAATCCCTGAAAAGAAGACAACGTTCCTTTCGAGAAACACGATTAAGAAAATTTAGAACACTGTAATTTGAAGCTGACAGGAGTTACAAACCATTTCCTCTGCCAACCACTATATGGTGGTTTGCACGTTACATATGTACGTTACCTACCATATCTTCTCACAGGCATTTTCAATATGTTTTATTTATTTCAGAACATCTTTTTTCTTTCGTTCATCGGTTTTCTGACATTTTGTGCTATCCATTATGAATTACTACCGTGTCAGGATCTCTTTTGTTCAGAAAAAAGGCTAGGGTTTAACGTCTCAGCAACAATAAAATCATTAGAAACGTAGCACAATTTCGGATTGTTTTTATTAAAAATGGAAAGGGAAATCAGCCATATTCTTCGAAAGAAGGAGCGATTCTGGGAAATCACAGAAAACCAGGATATGGATGCCTGGAATCGGGTTTGTAGCGTCCTAGTCCAGTGTACAACCACTGTGCCATTCGCTTGATTTCGTCTCAGAGGAGCGCTTACACACAACGTCCCAAGCTGCTTGTCTCCTTCCAGACCTTTCCCTTCAACGATTCTCCATACTAGCATCGAAATTGTTCCCTGGTATCTTAATCCATATTTTATCATTATTTCATACTTTCAGTTAGTGCTTTTCACACTTTCCCGCATACTCTAAAATAAACTTCCAACCAGAGCGTATATGATTAACTTGTATCTATTACTGTCTTCCAAATCGACATCTTCAGAAAGGTATTTCTCAGATTCAAACCTATGATATTAGAAATTTTCATTTGATCACGAAAGCACTAGGTCACAAGTTGGTTTGCCACTTATGTCCTTCAAACTTCTTCCGTCATGCGTAATTATCCCTGACCTTCTCATCTTGAATAAGTTAGTCGCTAAATAAGTTCTGATGCCGCTAATTTTCTTTTAACTTAACTAAACTAAACTAAACACAGCTTTCCGAAATTCGTTCACCAAAGAAGACGAAGTGAACACTCCAGTATTCAATCCAAGAACAGCTTCCAGCATGCGAAATTTAGAAGTAGATGTTCCTGGAGTAGTAAAACAACTTAAGTCACTAAACAAAAACAAATCTTCCGGGCCAGATTGTATACCAACTAGATTCCTCTTAGAGTATGCTGCTGCAATAGCTCCGTACTTAGCAATAATTTACAACCGATCACTCAGCGAAAGATCTTTACCCAAAGACTGGAAAGTTGCCCAAGTTACTCCAATATTCAAGAAAGGCAATAGGAGTGATACCCAAAATTGCAGGCCAATCTCCTTGGCGTCGATTTGCAGTAGGATTTTGGAACATATACTTTGTTCGAATATTATGAACTACCTCGAAGAGAACGACCTATTAACCAATAGTCAACACGGATTCAGAAAGTATCGCTCTTGCGAAACACAGCTTGCCCTTTATTCACATGAAGTGTTAAGTGCCATCGACAAGGGATCTCAAATCGATTCCATATTTCTGGATTTCCGGAAGGCTTTTGATACTGTACCCCACAAGCGGCTTCTAGTGAAATTGCGTGCTTATGAAATATCTCCCCAAATGTGCGATTGGATTTACGATTTTCTATCAGAAAGGACACAGTTCGTTGTAATTGACGGTAAGTCATCGAGTAAAACATAAGTGATATCTGGCGTTCCACAGGGAAGCGTTATAGGTCCCCTACTCTTCCTCGTGTTTATAAACGATTTAGGAGACAATCTGAATAGCTCCCTTAGACTGTTCGCGGATGATGCTGTCGTTTATCGGTTAGTGATGTCAACAGAGGATCAAAAGCAACTGCAAAGCTATTTAGACAAAATTTCTACTTGGTGCGAAAATTGGCAATTGACAATAAATAAAGAAAAGTGTGAAGTAATACACATGACCACTAAAAGAAATTCGCTGAACTTAAATTACCCGATAAATCAGTCAAACCTTAAGGTCGTAAATTCTACCAAATACCAAATTACGAACAACTTAGACTGGAGAGAACACATAGAAAATATTGTGGGGAAGGCGAACCAAAGGTTACGTTTCATCGGCAGAATGCTTCGAATATGCACCAGCTCCACCAAAGAGACTGGCTACATCACACTTGTGCGTCCTCTCCTGGAGTACTGTTGCCCCTTGTGGGACCCTCACCAGGTGGGACTGACGGAAGATATTGAGAAGGTTCAGAGAAGGGCAGCTCGTTTTGTCTTATCACGTTACGGGGGGGAAAGCGTCACGGAAATGTTGCACGAATTGGGGTGGAAATAATTAAAAGAAAGACGTTATTCACTGCGAAGTTTCAATCACCGACTTTTACTTCTGAATGTGAAAATATTTTGCTAGCACCCACCTACTTAGGGAGAGATGACCATCCCAATAAAACAAGAGAAATCAGATCGAAAACGGAACGATTTAGGTGTTCTTTCTTCCCGCGCGCTATTAGATAATGGAACGGTAGAGAAAAGTTATGAAAGTGGTTAATGAACCCTCTAGCAGGCACTTGAATGTGATTTGCTGAGTATCTATGTAGATGTAGATGTAGATGAATGCAAAGTCAAATGAGATGAAAAAAATTGTGAATAGATAGTCGGACCCCACACGAACACAGGACCATAACACTAGCGTCTGTCTTGTGTGCCTTGCAGAACACACAGACAAACAAATGTTCAAATGTTTGTTAAGCTGATGGGTCTTAAGTGCGGGGTCATCAGTCCCTAAACTTACAAACTACTTATCAACTACCTTATACTAAAGACGACACAAAATCCATGCCCTAGGGGGGATTCGAACCCCCGACTGCAGACTGTGACTGGTGCGACGCAGACCGCTCGGCCGGCACAGACAAACCGCAGATTCAACTATATCAGGACGTCATCTGTGGAATTCCCAGAATATGGTATAGTCTCTGAAGACGAGCACCATCAGTTTGATTAATACAGATTCAACAAACTGATTGACATATATGGCTATCTTACCTTAGTAAATATCGCCTTCATATGTTCATGCTGCGGCATGGCTAATGTTACCACAGAAGTTCTGCCAAAAACGCTTAGACTTGGAGCTTAGTTGAACCAAATGGATAATGACTTGAATGGAGTTTAGTCAAAGTAAGTCTGTTAATGCGGAGGGAATCGGGCTGGAAATATAAGGTAAAACAGTCAACAATCCCAAGATTGGTCTGAACACCATACTAGGCATGGTCCTGTTTGGAGGTGGTATGCCGTTGCCTTTCTCCGACCTTCGAACTGACTTACCCAGCCAGTCATAGTGGGACCTACTTTAACGGGCATTCCGAAGTACGGTGTAACTCATTATTCTTCACACCCACAACTCTGCCAGAGGTGAAAGAAGTGGAAAGTAACAGAGAAAAATCCTAAGCACTGGCGAGGATCGAACCCTCGACCTTTGGATTTATAGTCTGGCACTTCACTTTTTATTTCGTCAGGTAGATCTATTCATTGCGGTCGTTGCTTCAGTTCGTGCTTGTTTTTTTCGTTGAACATTTGGCTCAGTTTTTTTTTTTTATATATATATATATATATATATATATATATATATATATATATATTAGAGAGGGCGTTCGGCCCTCTGATCGGGCGCGCTGAGCCACGGCGCCCGGCTAACTGTGCTATCGAAGCACACGCTGAATTAAGAGCGTTTGGTTAACGGGTAGGAAAACAACTGACAACGATGTAGTAAATACACTGCTGGAAAAAAATAGTATGCCTGGAAAGACGACGTTGACTTTTCTCCAAATGCCGCCAGGGGGATAGCAGTTATAGTGAGAATAGTTTCAAGGTCGTCCACCAACATATAGCGTAGTGTTCAAATATTTGTAAATCTAAGGGACTTAGCTGCTGCGTTTATCAGTCATTAGGCTTACGAACTACTTAAACTAACTTATACTAAGGACAATACGCACCCATGTCCGAGAATGGACTCGAACCTCCGAACGAGAGCAACTACATGCTCCGCGCGAGCCACCTTAGAGCGCTCGGCCATTCCACCGCGGCGTAGCCTAGTTACATCGCTGATGGCGCACATACTGCGTGTGCCCTTTACTAATGAACGTTAGAGCCATAACGCTCAATGTGATATCAACGTATGAAACAAACAGGCACCATGTCACGGAGACGCCTCGTGCTTCCTAGAGCGAAATGGCCGAGTTTAAAACGGGTCAAATTGCGGCCTTTCGAGTGGCGGGTTGGTCATTTCGGAGTTGGATGTGCTGCGTCAGTTGGGAAACGATGCTGGTTCTAGTGGTCACGTAAACAAAATGTTCAAATGTTTGTAAATCTATCGGACCACACTGCGTGGTCATCAGCCCGTATGAGATATGGAGTGTCGACAAGAAATGTTGTCAAACGGTTACCAGCAGTGGGAGTAGCCCTACTCATCCCACAGCAACGACGTCCACCGCTCGGCTGGTGCCGTCAGAGGATGGGATGGCGAGCCGTGATCTTCAGCGATGAAAGCAGATTCTGCCTGTCAGTGTACCTGGGAAGTAGTGTGGGCCGATGATTTCATCCCCAAGGATTCCACACCACACGTTAATAGATTACCTACATTGACGGTCGACAGGTCGTACCCACCGAGGATTGTCTGCGGCCCAGTAGTGCATGTTATGGCGATTCACTGCACCATAATTTGTGAACGTGGACTCATCAGAGAACACAACACTTTGTAAAGACTCCAGCGTGAAATTACGCATGGCCCACTCACAGAATGTCAGTCTTGCACGAAAATCGTTCCCATGCAGCTCCTGGGTCAGTGACAGGCGGTACGGGTGAAACCTGTAGCCGTGCACTATACGCCACACAGATGTGAGACTGACACCAGCGACTGCAGCAACGGCTCGTAAGCTGACATGAGGATCGTGGTGTAGTGCAGCTAAAACAAACACCTCCGTCTTCTCACTTCTTGCAGGTCTTCGTCTGTTACTGCGGAGCATTACCAAGCTGCCTGTTTCCCGAAGTCGTTGTTCGGCACGTAAGAACGTAATGGCTGCCGGGGCTCTTCGCCTAGGATATCTCACGGCATAGCCTTGGTTGCTTCAGTGGCATCGTGTCGGCACTCGCCTAGCATCAGCAACATGTCAACGTACTCGTTGTTCGTGTATGCCATCGTCATTCGATGTCAGTAACTGTGGTATATTGAGCCCCGGTTGTTTGTGTGGCTCCAACTGCCGGGTATACGGCCGTGTGCGGCGACAGTCGGCAGTCTAACAGCGCATCGAGGAAGCTTCTCGCTCCGTGACACCGGCGACGTTACAACTCGGCCGCACCACATTTAGAAGGCGCATTGCATTATGCGCAGCGTTTGTGATATCTGCCCCTGAAACTTTGAAGGGTTGTAGCTCTCAAACTAACAGTGATAGGAATGTAGTTTAAATTGATTTGGACGAACCTGGTTTCAACGAATCCAATGCACGATAGAAAAAACTATTGTTCCATTTAAAAAATTATATCCTTGTGCTGTAACTCTTTGGAAAATGATACAATAAGCTATGTTCATAGCTCCGCAGAAAGTGTAACATTTCTTTTGTTGACCTACCGCATTAAAATTTCCCGTCACCTATTATTTTATAAGTTACAGAGGCAAACACACTTAGTGAAACACCCTGTATAAATAAATGAATGTTGGTCTGTATGTCCTCCATGTGTTCATAAACCATTCATTCGATTGCAATGAAACTTTGATGCACTGTTCACTGTACGCCCGCGAAGGTTCCTGACCCAAAAACAAAAGCGCACGACACATAGCTCAGGAGACAAGACGCCATAAATAATGAGGGCACCGCGTGAAATACCCAGATTTATGCGTCAATTATTGGAAAATGAGAGTAATTATGGACCTGCAACAAAGTTTGCATGTAATTTCGGACGTTTATGAAGCGTTTTGTAACTTCGCTGTTTTCTACAATCTTACGGGATTTATGCCAAGCGAATGGGGGTAAGCGCCGGCCGCGGTGGCCGAGGGGGCTAAGGCGCTCCAGTCACGGTCTGCACGGCCACTACGGTCGGGGGCTCGAATCCCCCCTCGGGCATGGATATTTGTGCCGTCCTAGTTCGTAAGTAGTTCATAAGTAGTTTGTAAGTTTAGGGACTGATGACCCCGTAGTTAAGTCCCATAGACTCTACAAACACTTGAACATTTTTTTGGGGGTAAGCGTGTTTAGCAGTGTGCTGCCACCGACTAGCGCTGACGAAAAGTTGTAACTGAGTGCGAACGGCTGACTGTGCACATTGTTTATGAAATCCACCCGCAAGCCAGGAGCGTCACGCCAGTTGCTCGTGCGCAAGAGCTCTGTAAAACGTGTACGACTGAAGGCCTGATCGCGACCCTGATGCACAGTTCCATGGAGTAAAGAGGAGTTTAAGTCCGTGTATTTCAGATTACTGCATCTGTGTTAGGTTTAACTTTTGTGTCCTAGCCTCGTCGACGCTTTTGTGTCTCGTTTCCGTCGTAGTTGTTGGTGGCCGAGTAGAAAGACCGACACAGGAATAAAGGATGCACGCTTGTGCCGGTACGGAGGTGAGCAGCCAGTGGGACAGCAGAAACTAGAAGCACTAGAGTAAATTAGAACGAGATATATATTGCACAGAATTTATACAATACTTAACTTTTACATAGCTCAGTACTGCAGAATGTTGATACATAGTTGAGCTAGTGGCCTGCCTAGTGCCTATCCGATAGCCAAGTCTTCACTGGTGCCTATCTGATTCCGAAGTGTTAACTGGTTCCTATCTCAGTCCCAAGTGAACGATGTCGTTCAGTGGTGGCCACGAGCGAGATAGCAGCAGAGGGCGCTCGTGGCTGACGTCGTAAGAACGCCGCGCCATGCGTGCATGGGGCGCGCGGCGAAAGTAGGTGGCGCGCACTTTATACTGGTGCGACACCACATTAACAACATTCAATGCAAAACAACAAAAATAAATTCACAAGTGTCAAAAATTATGGTCTTCGTGTGTTCGTATGCTTTAAAACAGTAGGCGCCAGTATGCGGTTTCCAGACGGGGTATGGGCATCCAGATACGTGGCGGACCTGTTCTTTCGTCACAAGCTGGGTGTAATGTCATTAGTTCTGAGGTGACGTCACTGGACGAGCGGTGTGCTGGCTTCTGTAGAGGAAGTAAACGAAAATGCGTTTAAAGGAACTCTGCGTTACACCAGCCGTAGAACCTACCAGGGGCGAGTACTTACCGCTTAATTAGACACTTTTCTTATCAAAATGTCGGCAAACAGATGGCGGCAGGGGACGCAAAGAGCGGACGAGCGCCGGTTGTCAGAAATAAATGGAGCCCAGTCGTGAGGCGGGGCGCGCCGCAAGAAAGTAGTAATACACTTAAAGGTGGAATCGCGCGAGACGGACGATTGTCAGTTTTTTGCCCGCGTCGGCGCAATAAAGGCGGAGACAGTGAGCAGGAGGCACACCCTGCCCCCAAAGTCGCGCCGCGCGCGCCGCCCTCGCAATCAGCAGCTCTTCTAAGCACCACACACGACACGCCTATTTCCCGTTTCGTTTCACGTCTCGCAAAATGTCGGCGCAGGGCTACGGTAATGTTACGAGATCACCGAGTCATTGTTTTTAATGGCAATATGTCCTCCTTCTTTCTATGAATTAAATTTTGTTATTTGTTTATTGGGTTACGCTCTCTGAACTTGTTTCCTCCTAATGTCCATTTACAAAAACGGACCTATTCAAAAGAAGTGAAAACACAGCATCGACGTAAATAACATAAATCGGTTACAAAGCTATCAATTTAAAACACCAGTCGCAGAAAACTTAATCGATAAAACAATGGATCGCGCAGTTTATTCAGTGAGTAGACTGATTCTACAAGAGACATTTCACTGACAAAATCTGTATCATTGAAAGGAATGCCAGTTAGTCTACTACACAACACGTACTGCCAATCAGATGCGATGTTTACTTATGATAATTTAATTTAAAAAAAAATATCAGATTGGTTGTACACTTACAGCTATATTTTATAACATAGCCGCGGTTGAGTAGCCGAGCGGTCTAATGCGTCTCGCTGTGGAGCGCGCGGTTGCTCGCCGTGGAGGTTCGAGTCCTCCCTGGGGCATGGGTGTGTTTGTTGTCCTTAGGTTGATTTACCTAGATTTAAGTTGTTTGTAAGCTACGTACTGAAGGCCACGTAGTTTGGTCCGATAGATCTACAAACATTTGAACATTTTTTATAACATAGGTAAACAATATATTACCTAGGTTTTATTCGATTTAAGCTCCAATCACTTTCCTATTTCATTAATTTTTTCTAAATAGACTTGTTTGCCCTACATTTTCGTAGTATATATTTTGTGATTGTTACAAACATTGACTCTAAGCAAGCTAACACGTAAACAGTTTTCCGCATTTCGACATACTACAAAAGATATTGTATTATGTTAAATAGCATCCAATCGATACTCGTCTCCAGCCCTCTCACTGTGTTCAGTTTTGTTAGTGTATCAGTCTACGCTTTGTTTTTTCCTTTTTTGTATTATTTGTTTTGGATTTAGACAGGCAGGTTTTATTTTAGTGTTATTCGCTGTAGATTAATACTGTTAATATAAGTAGTTACTTTATTTGTAGAAAGTTAAATTTGAGATTACTGCAATAGGTTGATAAAATCGTTCTACTATAGTAACAGAACTTAAAAAAGATAGAGGTTTAATGTTTTTATTAGTAGCTGTGAAATTCCAACTTTGTCCTGGGTCACAAGCATCATTTAACAATCTGATTTACTACTAAAGACATGTTTCATAATTATCAATACTATTTAGTTATTACGGCACTGAGACTAAGCTGTGAGTGCATCTTAAGTACCCTAAGACTAGGTGTACACGTTTTAATGTCATGTGTGTATTCGATGAAGCCGTTCAAATTCGCGAGAACTTTCGACGTTGTCAATATTGTGAGCAACACACACACCCCGTTTACATGGGCTCCCAAAAGCGGATTTCGTAAACCGATTTCCCAATTCCGCTTTTGGTTGGTCATGTAAACACTCCAAAATCGATTCTGGAAATCCACAATCGATTTTCGTGCCCATGTAAACGCAACCGTTTTTGAAGCGTTCTTGGCTTGTCAGATTGTGTTTTCTTGTTAAGAATTTCCGGCACATATGGAAAGAGTGATATTCTCTAATGTGAAATAAATGTATAAATATTAGAGTGAACATAAATCTGTGTATTTAAATTAAGAAAAATAGCGATTGTGCAGACTAATTAAGGAACAGAATCAGCTGTTTTCCAGCCGCCATGTTAAGTGAGCTAGGAAATCCGATTGAGGCTATGCCATGTAAACACGTAAGCGAAAAACGGTTTACGAAAATCGGTTTTCGTCTTCCGGAAGATGTGTTGCATGTAAACGTAGTGACAGAGGCAGGTGGAAGCTACAACCACACTGCTGGAATGAGCTGCGCGGCACTTTGCTGGCAGACAAGAGCACCACGTGTCTGTAATGGCCTGTAGTGGGCACAGAGAGGCGCTTGTGGCTACTCAAATGCCTGGCTCTGATGTGGAAACACTCACAACCTGAATACCGATGTGTGGCAAGTTAAGTGCAGAACAACAAAAATGTAGTGCCCTACCGACAATTTCCTCAAGCCTAGGTAGACATATTACAGAGATAATTATTACATTATTTTGTTAGAAATACGTCATAGATGGAGGAAAAGAATGAAGATCATAGATTTCAGACAGCTGTTCTCGTCATAAATGATTTACAAAATTCGTGAACAATAATGAGTTAAGGTCAACTACAACAGTGAAGTGGTAATTCATTTGAAAATCTTAAGCTCTAAGTATAAGCCACAAATGATTAATACTAAACTAAAAAGTCAAATCCTGTACACCAATATAAATTAATAATCACTATTAGTACATGTCATAAGCACTAAAGCATTGCTTGAAGTGCGATGACATACGGAAGGTGACACACAGAAACAGAGTAAAAGAAGTATCATAACAACAAAATACGTGTCAAAAAGCCATGGACAAACATTAGGGACAAGTTCCTTGCACAAAAAAAAGAAAGAAACATTGAGTACATATGGGCTCTAAAACTAATATCTTAAGAGCTATGAGCACTAGCTAATTTTCGATTCTTTGAAACATATCTCGTCTATTGAGCAAGTGCTCATAGCTCTGAAGGTATTAATTTTAGAGACTATGTGTACTCAACTTTTTTCCTTGTTTTTGGGTACAGAAACTTTCTCCAAAGTTCGTTGATGTTTTTCCGGATGCCCTGTATATGAAGTACACAAAACCGAATAAAGTAGAGGTGCGTAAAGGAACAGTGTGTCAAGTATTGGATAACTATTAGCCTCAGTAAATGAAGTTTGCGAAATACAGCATGTCTCGTACCTGAAGGTGTTCTGTTCTCCATCCATTTCCTGACCACGTCGTTGATGTAGAAGTTCAGCAGTACTTTCTAAGTGTCACTTGTTATTTTGGTGCCTGTATATCATCCTTGGCATACTTGTATCAAGCAACTGGAGAAACCTTTTTCCTCCATCAATGACCACACCTTTTTTCTTGAGGATGTGGCCATACATGTTCTCCCAGTTGATAAATGCAACATATGTTTCCAAATTGAATTATCGTCTTTCCTCTGTACCTTGTTTCAGTGTTAAAACATCGTCGTCACAGGGTCTTCCTTTACTGGAGCCTCTTCGCTGTTCTAATAATCAAAATTTACCGTAAAGAAACATCCCCTAGGCTTTGGCTAAACCATGTCTCCACTGTATCCCTTCTTTCAGGAATGCTAGTCCTGCAAGATTCTCAGGAGAACTTGCGTGAAGTTTTGAAAGTAGCAGGCGAGGTACTGGCATAAGTAAAGTTGCGAGGACGGACCATGAACCGTGCCGGGATAGCTCAGTTGGTAGAGCGCTTGCTCAAGAAAGGCAAAAGTCCCAGGTTCGAATCCCCGATCCGGTACACACATTTAATCCGCCAGGAAGTTTCAAATTTTAGCACTTCTTTCTTTCCTGAAGGACTTAACTATGATGGTCATCAGCCCATAGGTCTACAAACTATTAAACTAACTCAAAGTGACTTAAGCTAAGGACTACACAAAACCTCATGCCCGAGGGAGGACTCGAACCTTCGACGCAGGCAACCGCGCGCACCACAGCAAGGCACCTTAGAACGCTCAGCCACTCCACCGTGGCTTACCATTTCTACATTACATTATTTACTTTGGTACAAATTTGGTGCATCTGTCGCCGTAACTATCAGATTGTCTTACCACAGTAGGTACCAATTGAATTTTAAACACCAACCAACTGGCAGTTCTCCGAACAAAATCGTTTCTATACTGGTACACTTTTAGATAGTTTCATTTACACAAATTAATTTCTTTCATTATTTTAACTTAATAGTTAAGATCGAGTTGTGTGCCGCTTCATTTTATTAATTGTGTCTTCCAGTGTATATTACTGAATCATCTTTACAAACGTCTACTGATAAATTTAAAAGCTTTCTTTTTTTATCAGGCTTTGTCTACAGTTACTTGTATATAGTCTTACCATTCTGTGTGGTACAGTTAATAAGTTGGGAGCCTGACCCCATGACGGCCCTGTGGTGCACTATAGCGCATAGGTGGCACCCTGGTATGGCAGTATGTCAGATAGTTTCTTGTCTTCGCAAGAGATAGTTGAGTGCATGCACTGGAAGCAGAAGTACGGTCGTTGTTGTGACGGTAAGTTGATTGCGTTAGTCGGCCCTTCACATGTCACAGTTTGAACAACGGTCAAACATCAAGCTATGCCATAAATTGGGCAAAACCGCTGCCGAAACTTTAGAAACGCTGCAGCAGGTGTACGGCGAGGAGGCATTGAGTGGCAGTGTTGTTTTTAGGTGGTACCAACGTTTCGTGCAAGAACTGGACAGTTTGGAAGATGATGTGCGTATTGTCGGCTATGAGCAGCTCGAACGGAACGGAAGATCCAGGAAGTTGCAACGTCGGTGCGTTCTAACCGCTCCCAATCGGTAGATGGTCACAAGTTTGTAAACATATTTGACGAAACTGCTATGATAATCAGTCCTAGACTTACAAACTACTGAAACTAACCTATAATAACGACAACACACACACACACACACTCATATATAATAAACGAGTATTCATTGGACAAATATATTATACTAGAACTGACATGTGATTACATTTTCACGCAGTTTGGGTGCATAGATCCTGAGAAATCAGTACCCAGAAAAACCGCATCTGGCCGTAATAACGGCCTTGATACCCCTGGGCATTGAGTCAAAAAGGGCTTGGCTGGCGTGTACAGGTACAGATGCCCATGCAGCTTCAACACGATAACACAGTTCATCAAGAGTAGTGACTGGCGTATTGTGACGAGCCAGTTGCTCGGCCACCATTGACCAGACGTTTTCAATTGGTGAGAGATCTGGAGAATGTGCTGGTCAAGGCAGCAGTCGAACATATTCCGTATCCAGAAAGTCCGTACAGGACCTGCAACATGCGGTCGTGCATTATCCTGCTCGAATGTAGGGTTTCGCAGGGATAGAATGAAAGGTAGAGCCACTGGTCGTAACACATATGTAATGTAACGGCCACTGTTCAAAGTGCTGTCGATGCGAACAAGAGGTGACCGAGACATGTAACTAATGGCACCCCATACCGCCACGCCGGGTGATACGCCAGTATGACGATGACGAATGCATGCTTCCATTGTGCGTTCACCGCGATGTCGCCAAACACGGATGCGACCATCATGATGCTGTAAACAGAACCTGGATTCGTCCTAAAACATGACGTTTTGCTATTCGTGCTCCCAGGTTCGTCGTTGCGTACACCATCGCTCCTGTCTGTGATGCAGAGTCAAGGGTAACCGCAGCCATGGTCTCCGATCTGATAGTCCATGCTGCTGCAAACGTCGTCGAACTGTTCGTGCAGATGGTTGTTGTCTTGCAAACGTCCCCATCTGTTGACTCTGGGATCTAGACGTGGCTGCACTATCCGTTACAGCCATGTGGATAAGGTGCTTATCATCTCGACTGCTAGTGATACGAGGCCGTTGCGATCCAGAACGGCGTTTCGTATTGCCCTCCTGAACCCACCGAGTCCATATTCTGCTAACAGTCATTGGATCGCGACCAACGCGAGCAGCAATGTCGCGATACGATAAAGCGCAATCGCGATAGGCTACAATCCGACCTGTATGAAAGTCGGAAACGTGATGGTACGCTTTTCTCCTCCTTACACGAGGCATCACAACAACGTTTCACCAGGCAACGCCGGTCAACTGCTGTTTGTGTATGAGAAATCGGTTGGAAACTTTCCTCATGTCAGCACGTTGTAGGTGTCGCCACCGGTGCCAACCTTGAGTGAATGCTCTGAAAAGCTAATCATTTGCATATCACAACATATTCTTCCTGTCGGTTAAATTTCGCGTCTGTAGCACGTTATCTTCGTGGTGTAGCAATTTTAATGGCCAGGAGTATATATATATACATATGCCCGAGGGAGCACTCGAACCTCCGGCAGGAACCAATCGGTAGACAATCTATGAGCAGCAGTGGGGATCAGCCATGGTACTTGCAACAAAATTGTTCAAATGTTTTTTAAGCTTATGGGACTTAACTACGGGGTCATCAGTCCGTAAACTTACAAACTACTTATAAACTAACTTATACTAAAGACAGCACAAACATCCATGCCTGAGGGGTGATTCGGACCGCCAACGGAGAACGGCCTCGCACTTTGCAGTATAGCGCGCTCGGCCACTCCGCCGCTGCCCCACAAAATTCTGACGGACGACCTCAATATGTGTTAACCTAGCACGTGCCAGGAATACTGTCGCAAGGCCAACGTGATGATCGCATGACGATTTGTGGCGACCGCATCAGATGATCCGGCGTTTCTCAAGCGGATAATAACTGAAGACGAAACATTGTGTTTCCTTTATGATCCGAAAGCGAAACGTCAATCATCCATCTGAAATGTTGCAGCGTGTGCAACAGGCAAAGTCGTGTGGGTGCCTATCCTCCATGCGCCAAGTCTATGAACTAATTGACTGTACCACGTATCTTACATCTATGACGTAACATTCGTTTTCATCCTCGCAGCAAGTCTTCTTTCTCTCCCCTCCTTCAATGTCCTCTTTTTCATTTGCATATTCAAATGCTTCGTTGGCCAGTGAAAGTATTGACGTTGTCATTACATGTAGCACCATTCTGGACGTTATGGCCTTTGTGGAATTGTCGTCTTTCTTGACGTACGGAAATTACCTGCTTTAAGGGTGGTGAAAAGAGTTTCAGCGCTTCTGCCAGTTTAAGCTCTTCTGGTTCCCATCAAGAACACTGAACAACTTTCACCGACCTTCGCATCAAGCTATCAAACTCTGTCACTTCAGATTAAAGTTATAGCAACGGAATTTAGATTCATATGTGTGCTCTTAACAAACAGCGGTCAATGAGCATCTGGATTAAACTGAACTATTCAGTACAATGTACATAATTCGACATTCACGTTCCGTACTATGTAAGAAATGACTGACGATTATTTCGCTTTAAAATTCTACTTACAATATCTGCATTCCTCCTTCTTCTGCACCCTCCAACTTGAAATGTGTTGTTATCAGAATTAGTACGAATTTGAACATTATTCAATGAACCATATTATTTATGAAAATAATTGACGCTGTTACTATGTTTTAGGCTACACA
Organism: Locusta migratoria; assembly: GCA_026315105.1. Lineage (NCBI taxonomy): Eukaryota > Metazoa > Arthropoda > Insecta > Orthoptera > Acrididae > Locusta > Locusta migratoria. The sequence goes on along the minus strand of CM048755.1, from coordinate 71,258,218 downwards.
TTCGTGGCACGAATTTCTCTTTGTCAACCCCATACACCATCATCCTTGTAATAGCGTACTGAAGCAGTAATACATCTCATTAATGGCTCTACAATTAATTTATCAATTACCTGTTAACTCATCTTAACAGCATCACTATTTTTATAGATTATATGAATGAATTACCCAGAGCTGATGTAGTCATTCCATAGTTTAGTACTAGTAAGAAAATACATTTCTGAGGAATGATACTGGTAGACATACTTTATAATTGTCTAATTAGCGCATTTGCTGGCTGCTTCGATAATCAAGGCGGTTTCGTGCTAATAACTTAACACACGAAATGTCCTACCAGTGATTGAATCTAATCACATAGTGGTGAATGAGGATGTAAGTTGAACATGATGTCTCTTAGGAACTTTTTTAATTTCCAGTAATTGCAGCCCTTGTCTACAGTATTATGACGCACACACTGGCAGAAAGTTATCGATCTCTATCGGTTATTTTTTCTTTTTACTGCCGAACACTTCTTTACATAATTGCTTTAATACAAAGCAGCAATGACTCCTAGAGCACACCCGTCCAGTTGATACTGTGTTTCCTACAAGATTTTTTATCATGATCGCCTTGCATATGTAGCAGTTCATCTTCCTTCCTAAGATAACCCTTTCAGACCCAAGGTTGTAGGTGAGGTGACATTAATATAGAGAGAGACGTTTAAGATACAAAATAACCACAATAATTCATTACAAAACAGAAAATAAATTTATTTTCAAAACGTTTGTACCCACACAATTGTCTGTTTTGGGCCTTCATTACAAATTTTTATGATTTCCACTATCTTACAGTAACATGCCTTTGAAAGAAATGGCATAATAACATTACAGGACCATATACAATCAACTGGCTGTCAGATATGATAGCTTCACATGTCAAAACAAGGATATTAACACCTTGTCTACAAGTCTTTCTTGTCGTCATTGTAAGTGTACTGGAAGTTTGCCGACTGCTGGTGACACCCAGTGGAGAAACGTGAAACTAAAACAAGTTGCGCACATTACCACATTCCATCCACGATTGTGTGAGGCAGGTCTGAACTTAGTTGCGTTGATCACAAAGAAATAATTTTAATTTTTTTGTTTTTTTGTTTTTATGACAAAACATGTTTTGGCACTTATTGTGCCATCATCCGTGGGTTTTCTCCTTTAATTCCTGATATTGTTTTACATGTTACATTCGGTTAAATTGTTTGCGTTTCAGAATTAGGTTGAATATTTTAGGCCTACATTCATTTACATACCTACTTGAAATTATTGTTATGGTTTACATGTTACTCTAATTAAGCAATAACATGTATTACAACTAGTTATCTGCAACAAAAAATGTTTTTAAATCCAAAACTACTAAATTTTTTGTTATTTCGCCTGGATATTACGATGAAGTATATGTGGCTATATAGCGCCTTACTTACTTTTGTGCTGTGGTGTTGTTCTCTCTTGTGTCGTGTTATTGCTTTTTCTGGTGTTATCATAGTTGATTTTTTTCTGTTTTAGTACTATTTGTTAGCGACTCGCATATTCATCTCGCCATTTGTCTTGATGTGGTAGTTATATCGAATTCATTTGTTTACGTAGTGTGTCTGTGATGTGGCGCGTGATTTTGAGCGGTTTTGTCACTCAGATTTTATGTGTATGAGTGTGGAAGCAATAGTTGCAAATCTGTATATGTGGGTCAAACATGCAGAAAATCTAAAATCAGATTTACCGAACGTCTCAGAGCACTGAAAAGTAGTAGATCTTATTTAACATTTGCTGAACGTTTAAAAATGTTCAAATGTTTGTAGAGTCTATGGGACTTTACTACGGGGTCATCAGTCCCTAAACTTACAAACTACTTATGAACTAGCTACAACTAAGGACGGCACAAATATCCATGCCCGAGGGGGGATTCGAACCCCCGACCGTAGTGGCCGTGCAGACCGTGATTGAAGCTGAACATTTAATAGAAGTAAAATCATACAATAACAAATATAGAAACTGACCTACAAATTCAAAAACCAGTAAAAGCTTATTCCAGAAATTAAAAATTGAAGAAAACTACCACGAGTTTACATCACTGTCCAACAGAACTCTTTTTGACATCATAAAAGAACTATATCAATCATTCCGTCCCTACACCACACTTGCTCATTCCACACACATTCCGTCTCCTTCTCCACTCCCCACTATCCCATCTCAGTCTCTCTCTCTCTCTCTCTCTCTCTCTCTCTCTCTCTCTCTCTCTCTCTCTCTCACACACACACACACACACACACACACACAAAATAACAACAATAAGCACACACACAAAATATCACATGTGACAAAACCACTCAAAACAGCGCCCTTTATTACAGACGCTGATACACTACGTAAACAAATCAATACGATAGAGCTACAACAACACGACAATTGGCGTATAGTCATGCGAGCCGCTAACAATTAGCGCAAAAGTGAAAAATAACGGTAATAACAACAGAAAACGCGATAAAATGACAGACAAAAGAGAGAACAGCACTAAAGTAAGTCACCAAATAGCCACATATACTTCATCGTAATATCCAGGCGAATTAATAATAAATATAATCGTTTTACAAAAAAGAACGTTTTGTTTTTGCAGATAACAAGCTGTAACACTTGAAGCAGCATTTAAACCCTGCCATTGACTTCATATAGGTATGTAAATGAATGTAAACCTAAAATATCCAACCTATTTACTCAAATGTAAACATTGTAGCCAAATGTTTATATAATTCACAATAACTGTAACATGTAAAACATTCTCAGAAATTAAAGCCAAAAACTCATGGAAGATTAAACAATAAGTGCCGAAACACGTTTGGGTAATAAAAACAAAGACGGTGTCTTGCATAAGGCGGAATTCCTCCCGATATTTTTTTACTGTTTGCATATTTCCGGAAACTTTGTGAGAGTAGCAGAGATCTGTGTCTCCCTAATACTAAGAAAACAGTCTAGATCGTACCGTTTTATTTTATTCATTAGCGATTTCAATCCTAATGTGGATCATCTTCAGATCTTACTCGACTGCTCGCGACTGCAGTGACAGCTCATCTCCACACATCAACAGTCCAAGAGTTTCTGTCGTGTATCAACATCTTCAATGGAAGTGTGTGCGCTCAGATATCGGCGTACAGTAACTCCGGATGAAGAAACGAACATCTCAATATTATCTTTCATGTTCATACTTATATAACGTTCTGGTGACTTGATAAAGGAAAGAAAATTTTGTGATGATCTGTAATAACAACCATGGTGGCAACCAAGATATAAAGAAATCTAACATTTTAAAAAGGAATTTAACAGTTGATGATTTTAATTTACCTTGGTAAGAGCAAATCTTGTGTACAAATTTCAGCCAAAGTATTACAGAATACAAACTGAAAGACGAACTGATGAAACGTCTCGTGTTAAGAATTACGCATTTTTAATGAATCATCATAATTTGATAATTTATAGCTCATTCGAAAGATTGTACGTATAAATAACCACAATCAACATTAAACCATAAAGAAACTGTTATGGTGGTTCATAATTTACGTATTCAGAATACAAAGTATGACTGAAATAGAAATTCTATGAGACACTTAATTTTCACAAATACAGACATCTTGTACATAGGTTTTTGTAACACTGAAACAGTAGGCTAAAGTGCTCATGTTTTGGGTGGTTGCCACGTTACGGATAGCTAAATATGTCACTTGCTTGGTACTGCACTAAGTTGTTCGTTCCTACATGAAGCAGCGAAGATCATTCTGGTATGGCATTAAGAGCTTGGTGGATGGGGCGTCCCACTCAACTTTTTCAACTTAGATATCTCCGGAACTACAACAGATATTGAAAAACGACTTTCACGGTCATGAACGTACGGCAGGGGAATATGACAACAGGTACTATGAAACAGTCTAAAACCTAAACAAATATTACTTTTAACACAGACTTAATTATTGTTTAATGGATGCCCCATATTATTTCTTACGCAATCCATAGCATGACAAATCACAAAAAGAATGGCGCTGGTTGCATCGCAATGCATAAGTTAAATCCGGAGAAAGTGCGAGGCGAAGTTGACGTTTGAAATATATGAAGACACCAACTAGCGCGTCAAGCCAGACTCACGGCCAAGCCTCGGAACATGCGCTAGCAACGCGCCTCATGTAATTCAAACGTCAACTTCGCCTCGCAGTTTCCCCGAATATAATTGATGCATTGCGATGCACCCAACGCCATTCTTTTTGTGATTTTTCATGCTATTGACTGCGTAAGAAATAATATGGGGCAGCCATTAAAAAGGGAATTTAAGTTTGTATTAAAAGTAATATTTGTTTACGTTTTAGACTGTTTCATAGTACCTGTTGTCATAATCCCCTACCGTACGTTCATGACCGTGAAAGTCGTTTTTCAATATCCATTGTACTTCCAGAGATGTCTAGGTTGATAAAGTTGACTTGGACACCCAGTACAATTAGCAATATGCCTGTTTAGCTCAACATTCGTTAAGGACCTGTAGAAGGAGTGCAAACTGTAATAGGTGTCTCGCCCTGGATCAATACTTAACACAAAAAGGCAGGAAGGACACAAGCTGATGTAATGTGATAAGAGAATTACAAGAGAAGATCGGAAAGTAGCGCACAATAATTTTACTACAAAGAAGTTTAATAGGTGGCAAATCAAAAATATCACTATTAGACTTACACCCTTTACCTATATTTCTACAAAGTTCTCAAAATAATTTCTCCCGTCATCGTTCTTTTGACGTATCATTGGCTTTGAGAGCAGTTGCAGCTAATTCGAGGAACAGATTCCTAAGGAGTCTTTATAGTTTAAAACAGAATTACTTTTTCCATTCCTCTACAAAAATATCCGTCAATTACTTCAACGATATCAGACATGTAAATTTGGTCCTCAGGTTCTGCTCTAAAACTCCCCATAAAGTTTCATTTATGTTGACACATGGCGAATTTGCTATCCAGGGGAGGTCTCATAATTTTCTATGCTGCACAAAAGCACGCTTCAACACTTTTGGCTGTGTGTGTGAGTGCATGATCATTTTCTAATATGGCAGTCTTTGTCAGCAGTATGTTAGTCGTGGTAACGTGTTTGAGATCAAGGATGATGAGATAAGCATTCATAGTTAACCAGTTAGTAAGGCTAATGACAGAGACAGTCGAGTGCCACGATATAAATGTCCAAATCACGACAAAAAAAGGTCAAATGTTTGTAAATCTATCGGACCAAACTGCGTGGTCATCAGTCCGTAGCTTACAAACTACTTAAACTGAGGTAAACTAACCTAAGGACAACACACACACCCATGCCCCAGGGAGGACTCGAACCTCCACGGCGACCAACAGCGCGCTCCGTAGCGAGACGCCTTAGACCGCTCGGATACTCCACCGCGGCCAAGTCACGACACAATAGCCGACATGCTTCACTGCAGGAACCAGTGTCGTAAGCTTCTTTTGGGGTTTTTAATGTGTAAACCCGATTGTAAGAAGAAATATAAACAATACTTCATCAGACCATACCACATATTTGCAGACAACAAACGTCCAAGTTAAATGATGGTGGCACCACGTCCTTCGAAGCTTTCCGTTGTCTTTCATTATTAACGGTTTAGCAACTACAGCCCTTTCCATGAATCTTAAGCTTCAGTCGTAATACTCTATCGAAATAGTACTATGTCAAGTAAGTGATCTGCTTTGCAGTCTCTTTTGCCGATGTAGTGTTATACTTTCAGCTCACAATCGTTATTCATGCTTGTCGGTCGTTTCGATTTAACCTCAGGTTTCACCCACAATTCCTCTTCGCTAATTATGTTTCACCTTGTTTTGTGTTAGCTTTCATTACCAAGATACTGTCGCTGGTAAAATGTAAACGGTGCAATAGTTTTCATCACAGTTGCTCCCAGAAAATTCGTTCCATTGAGTTTGCCTATTTGGAAGTCGGAAAGAACATGTATTTCACCGATCTTAGTGTTCACAGTGGCAGAACAAAACGTATAATATAATGTCAGTTAACGCCCCAGACATCGTACGTTGGTTGTTCACTGCGGTCACGTCTCAAAGTCAACTCTGTTGCAGTGGGTCAAAATTTCAGCAAGATGTGCTATACTGCAATGTATTCATATTATTTTGTCAACCCCCTGTAGTTACAATATCTCCTATTCGCAGAAGTATGTTTGGTTGGAGCCCGCCGGAGTGGCCGAGCGCACTAAGGCGCTATGCTCCGATGCGCAAGGCCGTTCCCCGTCGGGGGTTCGATTTCTCCTTCGACATGGATGTTTGTGCTGTTTTTAGTATATGTTAGTTCATAAGTAGTTGTTTTTTTTTTTATTTTTTTTTTTTTTTTTAAGTTTAGGGACTGATGACCGAGGGGACTGATGCGCTCCAGTCACGGTCTGCACGGCCACTACCGTCGGGGGTTCGAATCCCCCCACGGGCATGGATATTTGTGCCGTCCTTAGTCTTAGTTAGTTCATAGGTAGTTTGTAAGTATAGGAACTGGTGACCCCGTAGTTAAGTCCCATAAACTATACAAACTTTTGCACATTTTTGAACCCACAGTTAAGTCCCATAAGTTTAACAAACATTTGATTTTATTGGGTTGGAGAATAGCCATCTGCAGAATACTGATTTCACTTACTTATCTTTCAGAGGAATTTCTTCGACGGTGCATGGTCCGGACTGAGTGCTGAATGCTGGAGCACCTGCCACCCAAACGTGGCGCTTTTCTCAACAACTGGAACATCAGCATGGGAGCAAGTACTCTCATGAAGAGGTTTGATACCATCAGTATTAATGTTGTGACGTTTGCCAACAAGGGTACCGTGCAATTTAACCAAAATTTTAATGTAGGCTGCAGTATTCGCAATGGTGCAGTGTTAAGGAAACATAAGAGGATGACAGTAACATTAGCGCCATTTTTGTCCCGTAGTTCAAGCTTCTCTCGCTACAGCTACAAGAGAAAAAAAAAGCACGTAGTGAAATTTCAACATTCCAACTGTAATAGCAAGGTAGAAAAAAATTATTGTATGTCACTTTCTGAGCCTCCCTCATAAATAGAGCAACAAACTTCAAAAAGATAAACGTGAAGCAATGAATTAAAATATGTGATGCGGCCGGGAATCGAACCCGGACGTCCATGCTTACTAGGCAGACGTCTTACTGTTTTTTTTTTTTTTTTTTTTTTTTTTTTTTTTTTTTTTTTTTTTTTTTTTTTTTAATTTTCGCCGGTGTGCGGGATTGAACCGGCGACCTTCTACTCCGCAGTCCGTGACGCTATCCACTGTTTTTTTTTTTTTTTTAGGGCCTCCCTTCTCCCCTCACATCCCTTCCTTACGCTCTCCAAATTGTGCCTTCTTCGGCGAGCTTCTGCTGCTTTCTTCGAAATAAATGAAAATAAATAAATATACCATTACATGATTTTGAACGAAACGATCTTCCTGGAAAAGGGAGCATTAAAAAACTGCTACACTGAAAATAATCTGTTCTTGCTGAATCCTCAACAGCGGATAAATAAATGAAAGAATATGTTCTTCTTGTATCCATCTTCTCTTTGACTCGAAATATGAAACATACATTATTCTGCAAACATGCGTTGGGAAACCTCATAATTGAGGCATAGTAACGTCGCCATGTAGTGTGTGTACGTGGTACGAGTTGTCCAGAAATCACTGGATTGTGTATCGCAAAAAGTTAGCGAAGAGTTTCTTGTAGTTCCTTCTCTTCATAAGCGTTTGGTGCTGTGTATGGAGGTGCAAGTGGAAACTATATTTGCTTTTCGCTTCTTCTGTCAGTATGTAGTGTAAAGCGTGCCCTTTTATCCAGTTTACGGCATTTCTTTTCGTGACTGGGTAAGGCACGTCGCTGGGGTTTAGAAGGTCCTTCGGTGTAACGGTATGTGGAGCCGTTCGGGTGACTTTGACTATGAGTTTTCGAGTGATTTGCCAGATTTCCTCTACTTCAGCGCAAACCAATCGATGTTCTTCAGTGTCAACTAAATTGCAGGTCGGACAGTTGGGTGAATCTGCGAGGTGGATGCGGTGCAACTTAGAATTGGTCGGTAGTTTCCTGTTGACGGCTTTATACCACCTAGCCCTGACAGTGGTCGGTAGAAATCGGCTACTGATGTTACTCCAAATGGCCTTCCAGTCATAAACAGGGTATTTCTGTTCCACAACATTTCCGGGCTTCGTTTTCATCAACGTGTCATATATCGTTTTCGCTTTGACCGTCTGCTGGACTGTGATCGTTGTGGGAAGATAACTAAGCTCAACTAGGAATTGTTGAAAATGATAAAGTCCTAAGGGAACGTGCCGAACGTCAATTGGTGGTGTGAAATCTGTAGGAGCAATTTCCGTTAGTAAGTTGGCTGTGAATGAGTTAGGTGTCATCTTCCAGAGCTTGAGCAAATTGCTTATAAATAAAGCTTTGGATTTCACGAAGATATCAGTAAGGTTGAGCCCTCCATTTTCAGCTGACAGAGTTAAAGTGTCGAATCTGACTTTAAAGAGATTCCCACGACTGATGAAGTGTCCGAAAGCCGACATTATCCTTGCAGCAGTAGCACCTGGCATGGGTAGGACTTGTGCGACATAATTGATCTTGGAAGCTATGTAGATATTGACAAGGGTTGTCTTCTGGATTTCATCAATGTGTCGCATACTGTGCTGCCTGACTCTGGCCCTCACACTGTTAAGAAGGTTCCTGTAGTTAGCTGCTGCCGTTTTTTTATGTGGTGCCGATAATTAATTCCCAAAATTGTCCGCTGGTCGACCACTGGAAGTTGTACGTTCTGCACCAATAGTCCTTTGCCTAAATTCATTATTCTGGATTTAGTTCTGTTTAATGTTGCACCTGATGCCAGTTCGTACGTGTTGATAATCTCCAATGTCCGTTCTATGTCTTCATTGATGCTGACTATGACACCTACATCATCTGCGTAGGCCTTACAAACAATTGTGTGATCGTTTATGCGTAGACCTTGTAATCGTTGGTACAGTGATGCGAGCAAAGGCTCGATAGCAATGGCGAACAAGGCCGTGGACATGGGACATCCTTGCCTCACTGAGCTCTTGAAGTGAATACTTCTGGTGAACCGGCCATTCACCATAATTTTGGATGAGCTGTTCTTTAAAATCCTGGTGACGAGGTTTACAAAACGGTGTGGAAAACCCATTCTAGACATCGTTTGGAGGAGGTAACCATGACTGACCTTGTCAAACGCCTTTTGAAAATCTAAAGTCATTAGTGCGCAATTAATGTTTAGAACATCCGCCGTTGCTATTATATCGCGATATCCGCACACTGTTTGTAAGATTGACCTGTCCTTGCCAACACTAGTTTGGTACGGACCAGTTACCTCATTCATTATAAGTTTGAGCCGTCGAGCTAAAATGCGGGTCATTATCTTGTAATCACTGTTAAGCAGTGTTATTGGTCTTAGATTCTCAATTTGCGTGGAACGTGGATTTTTTGGAATAAGTGCAACATATCCGGCAAGGAAGTCCTCTGGGATGTCACTGTCTGAATTCATGAGTTCTTTGTAGATCAGGAGCAGTTTGGGTTTCAGCTGCCTATAGAAAACCTGGTAGAACTCGGCCGGCAAGCCATCGGGTCCCGGTGATTTGTTTTTGGGACTGTGTAGGACGGCAGTGTCCAAGTCTTCTTCGTCGATCTCAGCGACCAGGCTGTCAGACGCCTCAGTGCTGAGGCTTGCTCTCAGGTGTCGGAACAAATCTCCCTGCGCTTCAGCGCTAACCGCACCGCCGGACATGAGAGTTGTGAAATATTCATAAATTTCGGTTTTAATTTCATTTTGTGTATTAATACTAGTTCCATCGGGTCTCTTGATTTCGGTGATTATTTTTTGTTGTCCTCTCTTTTGTTCCCGGATAACATGTAAAATCGACGATTCTTCACCTTTGATGGCATTCTGTATACGTGCCCTAACTTGATAGCCGTTTAATTGCTTTCGTTTCAGGGACAAAATTTTGCTTTTAATTCTCTTTATTTGGACATAATTGTCAATGACTGATCCATCAAGAGTGTATAATTCTCGCAAACATTGGAAATAAAATTCAGATGTCCTCTTGTACCAATAAGCTTTCTCCTTGGAGTAGTTCATCAGCATTCTCCTCAATTGAGGTTTGGCACAAGACATCCACCAGTTAAGAGCGGAATTGTACGACGGGAGACGTCGTTCGCATGCCTCCCATGTTTGGTTAAATCTTTCACGACATTCCGCATCGTGCAGGTGGGTGACGTTCAATTTCCAATACCCTCGTGCACGGTAGGTCCCTTGTCGTTTCATGTTGATCGTACTTATATAAGCAGCGTGGTCGGTGAAGCTGGTTGGCCATATTTCGGCGTGCAAAATGCGATCGTTCATTGTATTCGATACGTACATCCGATCCAATCTACTCGCTGAAGTTCGCGTAATGAATGTGAAACCTGGTGCATCACCGTGTGTGTATTCCCAAGTATCAGTCAGGCGCAGTTCTTTAACAAGATAGTCCAATTCAGGAGAGGTGTTGAAATTAGGGACCTGGTCCTTTGGGCTCAGGACACAGTTAAAATCTCCTGCTAAAAGAATGTTGTCTTGACGGAGTCCAAACAGAGGTACGATTTCGTGTTTGTAAAACAGTGCTCTATTACGTCTATTTGTGCCTCCTGATGGGGCATACACGTTAATTAGCCGAACGTTATGAAAGGTACAAGCTATTCCTCTACCATTGATCAATCTCTCGATACTGTGTACAATTATGCCCTCTTTCACTAAAATTGCAGTCCCCAATACGTTGCCGTTACCGGCATTGCTGTAAGCGTTATACCCACGTATATTGTCTAAGGCAATGTCAGTCACTTCTTGGAGCATAGCAATGTCTATATCTGCCGCATATAAAAAGCCTTTTAAACAATCCAACTTTACTGAACTTCGTATACTAGTTATGTTTCAGGTAGCAATTCGATAGGCCTGAAGAGTATTCATACTTGGGTAGATAACCGGTATCGGGAAAAGACGTCACTATCAAACATTTCAATACGTGTCAGTTTCGTAGCCGCTGGCCTTGTCATGATTCGGGAGATCATCAGTGGCATTCGGCGATGCTTCACCTTGAACGATGCCTGGTTCGCTCATATCGACATCTTCCATTTGATCCTGTGACCAGTCGTTGGACGAAAATCTTGTATTATTATCGACAGCAGTCGTTTGCGGTTTTCCATCACTACCGCGCTGACTGGCTTCCGGTGGGACCTCGGCTTTGGTAACAGTTGGCACAAGGGCTGGCAGGGAAGCGGTGAAGATGTTCCCCTCGTTGTCAGGTAAGGTACTAGCGATTTGTCTGGCTTTTTCTCGCAGTTTGGGGGCAGTTTCTGCTGCACCTTCATGTGCAATCCTTCGCTTTTTATGTGTTCGCGAGGTACGTTTTTTCTTTGGGGATTTAGTAGCTTCTACAGAACTTGTAAGTTCAGTTTCCGTATTTGTGTCATCAGTGGCTGTGTCCTCTACGTTAGTACTGGTCTGTTCTCGCGGTGGTTGTGTCGGCAAACCGGTTAACTGCAATGTAGCAGGTACAACCGCCACAGTGTCAGGGATTTCCATCGGAACCTCTTTATCAACCTGGGGTGTTAGTGGTTGTGTCGGCAGATCGGTTAACTGTGACGGAGCAGTAACAACTTCGGCAATGTCAGGGCTTTGCATCGGGACGTCTTTGTCAATGACGGTGGGTGACTGGTTCAGTTTCGTGGCGGGTGTGTCTAGCTGTCTGCCGCTGGCAGCGGACGCATACGTCACAGGCAGCGACGTCATCACGGCTGGTCGGGGGTTCGAATCCCCCCTCGGGCATGGATATTTGTGCCGTCTTAGTTCGTAAGTAGTTCATAAGTAGTTTGTAAGTTTAGGGACTGATGACCCCGTAGTTAAGTCCCATAAGCTTAACAAACATTTGAATTTGTTTGTTTATGTCAATGACTGATGCAGTGTATGCATAAAGACCGGCGGTCAGCAGCTGAAAAATTTCAAACGAGTTTCATCTGTTGCAATAGTGTCCAAGTTGCTTATGGCAATATAAACTACGTAGGGACTCCATGAAGTAAGTTACACATCTCATCCCACACTGAGACCACTGCGCTGCGAGTGTGGCGCTTGTCAGAAGAGAATACAAATTGTGTGTTTCCTGGAGACACTGTTAGCTGCGTCGCAGCATGGGAGGAAGTGGTACGGCAACTGCAGTAGGGAAAGAAGATTAGAGTTTAACGTCGCGTCTGCAGTGTGGGCGCTAGAGACGGACGGCAGATGGAAACGTGCTCAAAAGATGTTTTCGGTACAGAACGATTCTTGTGGACAAAGCAACTAAATTGCATACATGTCCGCAGTGAAATTCTGGTCGTATGTTGAAAAAATGCAGTATCGCGGCCAGACGCAGCGAAATGTTGCTAAGAATTTGACCAAGGACGCACAGGCGTGTAAGATACTGTACTGCAAGAAAGCCCATCGGCATCGACCATACACGATAATGTGAGTGCATTGGAAAGCTGAAAGAATGTCGTAGTACATACCCGATAATATACAAAGTTTCATTTCTTAAAAAGTCATGGGGCTAGTCACATATCACTGGAGCTAATGGAAACGATCGTACCTTGTTTATTATAAAACCATGAAAAAACATTGTGGAATTCGTTTAGAAAAACTATGAAGATGTACTCTATAACCACCTATTCGAATTTTAACCTGCGGATAGCAAGTGCGGTCAGATCTGACGTGAGTCAAGCGCCACCAACCCTGTTACTTTTCAATAAAACAATACGCGTAGCCGCAATACGCGTATTAGTCCTTGACGCTCTCCATACACTCGAACTGCTTCAGTACTGTCTTCATGCTTATGGCTTTAACGTTTCAAGAGCAGATGTAATAAAAAAACAGCTATTTCAATTAGTTTCAATAATCTTCGTAATTTATTGAAGTTTAAATATAAATTCAGAAACACTGAGATGGTTTTTCGTCTCGAATATGTCCAAGACATTAAAAATAAGATTACCTGACATAGTCGGGTCTGGAGGCGATCTAATCGTTTTATAGTTTTCAAAATGACAAGTCAAGATCGCACACTAACAATTTGTTAAATGACGACAGGTTTCGGTGCACTGTGTCACCATCATATGGTCACATATATGTTAAAGATAAACGTGAAGCAATGAATTAAAATTTGCGATGCGGCCGGGAATCGAAGCCGGACCTCCATTCATACTAGGCAGACGTCTTACCACCCCACCACTAACGTTTAAGGTGCCTTGGAATTTTTTTATCTTATGGGACTTAACTACGGGGTCATCAGTCCCTAAGCTTAGAAACTACTTATGAACTACTTACGAACTAGGACGACACAAATATCCATGCCCGAGGGGGGATTCGAACCCCCGACCGTAGTGGCCGTGCAGACCGTGACTGAAGCGCCTCAGTCCCCTCGGCCACCGCGGCCGGCGCCTTGGAATTGTCTAAGTTTGTGACGTGGGGGGAAGTGGTACTTAGACTATTCCAAGGCGCTTCAAACGTTAGTGGTGGGGTGGTCTAACGGTGCAGTTCGCCGGCGGCAGTGGTCGTGAGCGGTTGTGTGCTGAGCGCTGCGGCCGATTGCGCTTTCGCTTGGTGAGTGTCGCGCTTGCTGCTGTAACTTATTCGTGGATTGAAGTCTCTGAAAAATGAGTCCGTGATGTCTGAACCGTTTCGTATTGATACGTTGAAGTTCACGTTGGATCGTAGCCGTCCGAGACCGAATTCTTTTGAATTTGAAACGTTCCTTGAAGAAACAGTGAAGTTGAATTTTGACGACATTATAGGAATCTCTATGTCTATTATAAACAGTGACATTTTTGTAAAGTTCAAAAGTGCGGAACTATGTGAAAAGGTAGTTCAGTCTTGCGGAGGAACTTTAAAGTTCAAACATCGCGATGGACACATTGGCGATGTCGAAGTTACCCATGCAGGATCTCGAATCAGGACTGTACGAATATTCGAACTGCCTTTCGAGGTTTCAGCTGAGGAAATAAATGCAGTGGTGTCTATGTATGGGAAAGTACTTAGCAATGTAGCTGAGAAATGATCAACTTCTCATAAATTTCCCGTACTGAATGGTATCCGCCAACTTAAGGTCGATCTTCACAAGAATATTCCATCGTACATTAATATTTGCGGGTACCGCGCCATAGTGTCGTACGATGGGCAGCCAGTGGCGTAGCTATCATAGGGCTAGGCGGGGCAGTGCCCCGGGGCCCCCGAGATCAAGGGGCCCCTCGGCCTCCGTGACCAAAGTTCGGAAAAAGTCACAGTAGAGCGTCGTTGTTTTTTTTTAATTTTTATTTATTTATTTATTTTTTTACCTTGCCACCCTACCGTCCATCAATTCCCCCTCCCGTCAAATTAAGCTTCTCACAGTAGCCGCACTGGACCACAGGGTAACGGAACATTGCTTCTAGTGGGGCTGCAGACAGGCCAGGCCGACAGTCGCTGAGTACAACAATCGGTACACTCCAGTCGGCAGAAATACAGTAGCGGCAGCATCAAAGCTGTTCACAGCAACAGCTGCGCCTTCCAAGTGTTGCGGCGTGCCGCTCGGCGCAATGTGAAGGCACGCGCGACTCCAAATACTGTATAAATACATTTACTGTACAGTACTTCTTTTTGGCAAGTAGAAGTGTACAGTTCGATTATACGAATAATCGGTTTTCCGAATATCCATGTCCCCCAATCACACTTCGGATAATCGACGTTCTACTGTATATAATATTTTAGCTGAATGAAGGATTTTCGACTTTAACGTTTTGAACACTGCCAACAAACTTCAAACGCACAAAGTGAAATCCAAAAATTATTCCCATCTCAGAACATAAACATAAAAAGCTATTGCTTGTCCGCTAAGACGTGCACCCTGCCAAATGCTGAATTACTAGCATTGTGTGACAATACTGTTCATGGTTTGATTCGCGGCAGGGGGCCATATTTTCGTGGTTGAGGAAAACTTCGTTGTACCTTTTTACTAGCTTCTGCCCGCGACTTCATTCACATAGTATGGAGCAACTTCGAAAACTATTCCATGGTCGTTTTATCTGTATGTCCTACCCAGGTCCAACTCTATCCCTTTCCAAAATTTCATCTAAATCCACCCAGTAGTTTCTGCTTGAAAGCATAATTAACTTTCATAGTTATAATTATATTAGAGAGTACGATTAAAGCCGGCCGCGGTGGCCGAGGTGACTGAGGCGCTCCAGTCACGGTCAGCACGGCCACTACGGTCGGGGGTTCGAATCCCCCCTCGGGCATGGATATTTGTGCCGTCCTTAGTGTAAGCTAGTTGATAAGTAGTTTGTAAGTTTAGGGACTGATGACCCCGTAGTTAAGTCCCATAAGCTTAACAAACATTTGAACATTTTTGAAGTACGATTAAATATTATCTGCTGCGTGACACACAGTAATTTAATTAAGAGTATTTAGGTTTGCATTATTATGTCTTCCAGTAAGCGGTAAGGACCTGATGAAGTAGTATTGCATCTGTATAGTTCATAGGAGCCGATTACGGGTATGCTCGGTCGCTCAAGCATACCCAAAATTTGAGTGGGTATGCTCGGAAAATTTTGGTATTATTTTTTTTTTCTTTACGTTATATTTCTTGATTGAAATTAAACTCGACTCTCTCATTGCATTGATGGGCGGCTGGTTTTTCTAATACACTGCTGTAAAAACATTATCAAACAACAGGTAATTGAATTCGTAGGCATTAAAATTCATGTTGACATGTGAGTGAAGAGATCATTTTCTAAATAGTCCGAATGTTAAGGGAATGCTGCTTGTAAGTTCAATATCGTAAACTGAAGGCGGTAGCCTTTAATTGTTGTATTAAATAACAAGAAATGAAGTGGGTTTGGTACGATACGATGAAAATGTGTATACTACTAATTTAAAGTTTATGTATTCTCTTACAAGTCAATTGTCTTCAAGGAATCGTGTTAGTGTTAAGTCGTGACATTTTTCATCCTGTTTACTGAATTGGTGTATGATGTAAGAATGGGTTGTAAATCTATTGGTATCGACAGACATGGTATGACAGCAGAAGTGGTTATGGACTATTTTCGTAATACTGAATAGAAAATAAATATGCATAAGAAAGAAGGCAGGAAGACCATCCGATGTTAGTTTTTGCGATAATGAACACAGTATTCACAATACAGGCACATCATTATCTGATATGCATGTCTAAGAAGATGAAAACTCTGAAAATGATTTCTGTACTTAAAAAAAAAAAAAAAAAAAAAAAAAAAAAAAAAAAAAAAAAAAAAACCTGCCGTGGCTGCAGGCCGGCAACCACCTCCCTCCTATGGGAAACGCCACCCAGCATACCCCAAGAAGACGGCGGCTGTGGTATAGTTTTAGTTCAGAGAGGGCCCCAACGTCATTTTTGCCCTGGGGCCCTTGGTGTAGTAGCTACGCCACTGTGGGCAGCCCCGCACCTGCGCCGCTTGCGGTAAACATGGCCACGTGCGCGCAGAGTGCCTGCAGCGGCGCGTGGCTCAGCTGCCGGCCGGCAGATGTGTAACTTACTTCATGGAGTCCCTACGTAGTTTATATTGCCATAAACAACTTGGACACTATTGCAACAGATGAAACTCGTTTGAAATTTTTCAGCTGCTGACCGCCGGTCTTTATGCATACACTGCATCAGTCATTGACATAAACAAACAAATTCAAATGTTCAAATGTTTGTTAAGCTTATGGGACTTAACTACGGGGTCATCAGTCCCTAAACTTACAAACTACTTATGAACTACTTACGAACTAAGACGGCACAAATATCCATGCCCGAGGGGGGATTCGAACCCCCGACCGTAGTGGCCGTGGAGACCGTGACTGGAGCGCCTCAGCCCCCTCGGCCACCGCGGCCGGCTGTAAACAAACTCTGGGTTCATTTTGCATCAGTGCTTACACACGCTGATGTGCGATCTCTGCACTAAGGTACTTCATGCAGATCCTTTGACATATCTATATGATTTGAACGACCCTGATTCTGGTAAAATTATATTCGCAGCGGTGAAGTTCTTCCAGTTAGAATGAATGTTGTTGTCAAAATTTTCTCTATATATTCTTCCAGTTTTACTGGCACTCTTTACGACGTAGTAAATGTTTGTCAGCTGATTCCTTTGTGGAGTAATGCTTCATCTTCGACAATAAGTCATGAAATAAAACAAACTTGTCTTCAGTCACAAAAATCGTGATTTATTAGTACACGATTCATTTCGAGCCCTGAGGGCTCAACTTCAAGTGCCTCTTTGATGATTTACATATTTTTGAAGATATCTGGACCTGTCAAAAAGAAATATGGATGGTAATGACATGCCACATTTTAATACATGTTCACAGAATTAAGAATATTCAACTTATTGATTAACAATGGTGTACAAACATGTCTTGTGCAGCATGATAGATATGTATTGTCTGACCTTTAGCACACTTACTGGGCAGACAACGTTTATATCTCATGCCTCATCAGATGTGTGTAGAATTAATAATCTTCATCTCTACCAAAACTAGTCTGGAAAAGAAAATAAACTAGAGCATCCAAAAGTCCATATTTATCATCATAATTAGAAACATTTGTATTTAAGAATATAAATAAACATAATTTGAAAATACTGCATTTTCGGAAATATGTATATTATCCACGTCCCTCTGAAATAATATAAGTTATTTGTGTACAAATAGTTGTCAGCCATATTCATGGTTCATGTATAAACGAAAAGATTGGAAAAGTTTGTACATGAAAATACTCGAAAAATGAGACTGAGTGGAGATATTTATAAATCTGCCATTACTGTTACGAATCTTGAGTCAGTGGGTTGTCTCACATTAAGTGAAACAACTGAAATGTTCAGAGTTAGTGAAACCATTCCTGTAGCTGACATGATAGTGAAGACATGTTTCATTCGATTGCTTCATTCGACTGGAAACAATTTGACTAGATAATTACTAATAACTACCACTGAAAAGTTAAAAAGTGATACTGCCACCTGTGACTAGGTTTGATGTACTTTTAATCTCTAGATGGACCTCTCGTTCATTAAGAGATAAGTTTATTCAGATTCAAGTCAACCTATTTCAATAACTCGGCTGCATTCCATTAAAAAATCATGATTTGGCACAGCAGATGTACGTCACATAAATCAAACGATCAAAATCAAAAGGCATTAAACACTGTCTTCGTTAAAAGACATTTGTCTAGTTATGATCATGTATATCTTGATTAATGCTGTATTAACAAGATAAAAATTATAGAATGTATCAAATACCTAATTTACATATTAAATAGTCCTGTTCAAGTGATGGTGCATTTTTGTCAGAAATTGCGTAAATCGACGAACGTGTACATGAATTTTATGTGAGGTTCACGGTCTTCAAAAGAGAATACGCGTGCCTTAAATATTCTGTAGTTGCAGATTACTGAATCTGAGATCAGAAAAGTAACAGGTCGTGTAGCTGGTGTTAATCGTCCCTTGTTTGTACTTTCTTACAGTAAGGTGAATTTCCTTTTTGTGCCTTTGGAAGCCCGCAGAACTGCAATGAGCAGCGCTTGCTGAATGTCGCACGCTGGTGAGGTTGGTTACCCGCACACGAATGCAAATGGCTCTGTTTACTCAAGTAATTAACTTTAAAACTAGCTAGCAAGACGTGTTCTCCAGAAGATATGGCATTCGTAAACCCTCAGCAACAAGAAGAGTACACAGAGAGGAATGCTCTTTTTTGCCGTTTCAACTTCTGGTATATTTGTTTCCGCTCCTAAGCAAATGCTGCACAATAAATCGTTAAGTGAAGAACATTTTTCAGGCTGAGAATCCTTGTGTTGCATTACATTAGGGTCGCTGTTCGCGTACGAAACAATACGGCTGGTAACAACACGTGCAGCAGTTGCTTAAAGAGATGTACTACTGCGTGGCGCGAAAGAAATTGCTGTTGAGTGTAACTACCGCGATACCCCTCCGCCTATGGAATTAAAGGTACGCTGTTAGAGAAAAGAAAATCTCTCTCTGACTACAAATCGATAACTAACCCTAGTATGTTATTACGTTTACTTACCTAATAATCTCACTTGTTTCAGTGACATGACTAAATTTGCTATTATTTATTGTAAACATTGGAAAGGAGATGAAAAACTGATGGAAAACATATAACCATATATATTCCAAAAGTTGCAGCAGTTAATAATCCTCTTCTGAACCCGTTCATCTTTAGAGTTTTAACATATATTCTGACGCAAAATTTATCCTTATTGCATTTTTTTTTTTTTTTTTCATTTCGCATAAAAGGTAAAGCAGTCAACAACACGAAGATTGGTTTGAACACCACAGTGCTTTACTATGCTTCTGTTTGGAGGTGGTATGACGTTACTTTCCTACGACCTTTGAACTGACTTAGCTAGCCAGGGGGACGTACAGTTTAACATGAATTCCGAACCAGGGTGCTAAGCGACATTTTTCACATCAGCAACATTGAGGTGAAAGAAGTGGAAAGTGACAGATAAAAATCCTAGGACCTGCAGTGGATCGAACCCACAACCTTTGGACTTATAATCAGGCACCCTCCCACTGTGCTAACAAGCCACACTACATATTGTATAACATTCTATAAAAACACATTTTGATTTCACACCTTGGTCTTTTACAGTCACTGTCACTTACATTACACGATAGTGTTGCAGTCATCTTCAGTCCAGAGTCTGGTTTGATGCAGCTCTCCACCTTACTTTATCCTGCGCAAGCCTCTTCATCTCTGAATAAGACCTTGCTGCGGAGTGCGCGTCTGCTCTCCGTCGGATGTTCGAGTCCTCCCTCGGACATGGGTTTGTGTGTTTTCCTTAGCATAAATTAGTCCAAATAGTCTGTAAGTTTAGAGACATGACCAGTATAGTTTGGTCCCACAGCTTTACAAGAAAACTAACTCACATCCATTTGAATCTGTTTACTGTATTCGTCTCTCGGTCTCCCTCTGAGATTTTTACCCTACATACTTCGCTCCAATGTAAATTGACGAATCCATTACGTCTCAGAAAGTGTCCCACCAATCGACCCCTTCTCTTCCTCAAGAAATACCGGATACTTCCTTTCTCAAGTGTTCAAATGTTTGTATAGCTTATGGGACTTAACTACGGGGTCATCAGTCCCTAAACTTACAAACTACTTATGAGCTAGCTTATAGTAAGGACGGCACAAATATCCACGTCCGAGGGGGGATTCGAACCCCCGACCGTAGTGGGCGTGCAGACTGTGACTGGCGCGCCGCAGAGCGCTCGGCCTCCGCGGCCGGCACTTCTTTTCTCCGCCATTCTGTTCAGCGCTTCCTCATTAGTTACGTGATCTACCCCTCTAATCTTCTTTAATTTCAATAGCCCCCATCATCTTTCTGTCTGAAACCCTTATCGTCCACGTACATTCCAGACAAATGCCTTCAGAAAGGACTTTCTAACATTTAAATCAATTTTATATGTCAATGAATTTCATTTCTTCAGAAATGATTTTCTTCCCTTAACCATTCTGCTTTTTATATCTTCTCTACTTCGGCCATCAGAAGTTATTTAACCCCCGAAATAACAAAACTCATCTACTACTTTTATTGTCTCGTTAACTAATTCAATTCCTTCAGAGTCACTTGATTTCCTCACACTGCTTCCATTACTCGTGTTTTGCTCATCTAGTGTTCTTCTTATAAACTCCTTTGAAGATACTGTATTTCGTTCAATTGGTCTTTCAGGTCCTTTGCTGTCTGTGACAGAATCACAATTTCATTGACAAACCGTGAAGTATTTATTTCTCCTCCCTAAACTTTAATTCCCTCTCCAAATTTCTACTTGCATTCCTTCACAGCTTGCTCAAAGTACAGATTGAATAATATTATGGAAAAAGATACTTCCCTGTGTTATTCTCCTCCCAACCTCTGCGTTCCTTTCATGCCCTTCAACTCTTATAATTTTTTTCTACTTTTTGCACAAGTTGTATATAACTTTTCGTTCCCTTACATGGTGAGTCACCTAAAGTTACCACTGGAAATATTTCGTAAATCACAAACAGTACTAAATAACTAATTCCACAGATATAATGTGAGGAGTGGGGCTAGTGTAATTGGTTAATACAAACCATTAATGTATTATTACTTGTACTGTACAGTACACTATCACAGACGTCTGGTAACGCAGTGTACTACAATTATTCTGAGTACAGAGAAGAATTCAGAATAATAATAACAGCAAGCGCTACATGCAGACACAGACAACTATAACAAACCAAAACATTGGATTACAGCCAAACTCGTTAACATTGTAGTCTTCGTAAACGTACCCCTACAGATGCTGATCGCTAATCATGGATCTTGTTTGCTACAACAAGCGACTGAACGTCTGCGGTTTCAGGCGTCAACTTTAGATTACAATAATTCTGGATCTAATTAACACTTTACAATGTAACAAATGGAATTGATTAATTTTTTTCTATTTAGAGTTGTGCTAAAATAAATAAAACCATATGTTTGCGTTAAAAATCTTACTTCCGTGTGCTTTTCAATGGTTTGTAGTAACCAATTACACCAAACCCACTCCTCACTTTCGGTCTGTGGAATTAGTTATTCAGTATTTGTTGTGGTTTACGAAACATTTCCAGTGGTAACGTTAAGTGACTCACCCTGCATATTTCTCCTGCAACCTTCAGAATTTTAAATAGTGTATTGCAGCAAAGATTTCTCTAAATCTGGAAAAGCCAAAAACGTAGGTCTGCCTTTCCGTAACCCTCCGGTGCGCACGCCGCGTCATACACACCACAACTTTTAGTTTATCATGTTCAAATGTTCAAATGTTGTAAAGCTTATGGGACTTAACTGCAGGGTCGTCAGTCTCTAAACTTACAAACTACTTATGAACTTTGTTGCCTTATTACGTCAATTTATTGCCAGTTACCGTGATAGTGTAAGAAATCCTGAAGAGATCGTATGAATACTAGTGGACATTTGTGAAGATGAGTTGACATGGACGAGTCTCATAACAATGTTTATATGGAAGAGGAAATTGTTGTAACTGATGACCACAGCAGAGATTCTGAACTGTCGCAAGTGGGAGATGCCAGTCAGATTACTGTTCTACTTGATGTTACTCCTTGTAACTATAAAAATAGATATTAGGAAAGACAGTGAAACTTTTTGTATTAATGAGCCTCTAATGACAAGAAAAACAAGCATTAAAACATAGTTAGAATTTTACCTGGGCTATTTGCAGTATTGGAAATGCACTTGAACGTTTAGAAGCATTTCATCTGCTTATCAATGAAAACATGTATGAAGACGTCGCAGCTCATACCAGCAGACAGACTGGCAAAACACGTAGTGATACAAACCCTTCTCGAGTTCGCAATTTTAAAGTCACCACAGTAGAAGAAATTCGGATACTTTTTGGGGTGTTACTTTTAAACATGGAATTTGTTACATATTTGGCCGGCACGAAAGTGTCAGGATGAAGACATCGTTCAATAATTGGGGAAACAGTTTCTGCAAGAAGCTTTCTCGTCAGAATTTTGTGTGTTTCTCAATTGGTTCTAATGACCATCATATGGAAATTTGTTCAGATTGGAGATATTTATCAATATATTTTCTAAACAATGTTGACTGCTTTCTTATTATTTTCACCTCAAGTAGCTATTTCACACAATGATAAGTAATTGTATTACAGATTGTACCTTCTGCTTTCCCAAAAAATGATACTTGAAATTTGAGACGAAGCTGCGATGTTATTGGCGCGGTGCGTCCACTCATGCGAAATGAGGAAGCGCGACCATCGAAGGGTTAATCCAGCTTAAGGCGCAATGTGAGTTTTGCCTCGCGTCGTCCGACATTTTACAAAATCCAAACTGAACTTCCCCGGGGTCGAATTCTATCAGTTTTTGCATTAATTTTTAAGTAATTCGTGTTACTATTTTGCAACTATGACTTTTTTAAACTGATAGCTCTGAAATTTTCACACTTGTCTGCATTTTCTTTCTTTGGAATTGGAATTATGATATTTTTCGTGAACTCTGGGCGTATTTCTGCTGCCTCATACAACTTCCACACAAGGTGAAACAGTTCAGGGGGAATATCATCTACGTTCGGGGCCTTGTTTTGACTCAAAACTTTCAGTGCTCTGTCAAATTCTACTTGCACTATCATATTTCCTATCTATTTTCATCTACTTCTCCTTCGGTTTCTACAATACTGCCTTGAATTTCAATTTTCTTGATAGGCCTTCTATGTATTCCTCCCACCTTTTAACATTACCTTCTTTCCTTAGTGCTGCTCTTGATATTTATGCAGATTCTTTTCTTGTCTCCAAACAATACGATAGAGTATCCTACCTTTAGTCCGTTATCGTCTAAACGCTAAATGATGGAGCAGCACCTATTGTTCACTGGAATCCTAAGTTTGAAACGGAAAAATAACGTGCGGTAGGTTAAAGGGCTGATCACATCTAAAGGAAATTCAAACGGAGAAAACAGTTATGACCGAGGCAATTGACAACGGAGGTAGGCTCGAGTGCCTATGGACACAGCTTGCGATGGAAGACGATCCTACCCCGACCTAGCCCCAAGGTACTTTTTTTTTCACTGCTGCCTGTGATTATGGACCCACTGGCTACATAATATGGCGGTTCGGTCTTCCACAACGGTCTCTCAGCCGCCACACTGGCCGTCTAGACAAATGTTCAAATGAAACTTCCTGGCAGATTAAAACTGTGTGCCGGAACCGGGACTCGAACCTGGGACTTTTGCCTTTCGCGGGCAAGCGCACTACCGACTGTGCTATCCCGACACGACTCACGATGCCGTCTCACAACTCTACTTCCGCCAGTACCTGGTCTTCTACTTTCCAAACTTCACAGAAGCTCTCCTGCAAACACGCAAGACTTGCACTCCTGGAAGAAAGGATATGGTGGAGACGTGGCTTAGCCACAGCCTAAGGGATGTTTCTAGAATGAAACTTCACTATGCAGCGGAGTGTGTGCTGATATGAAACTTCCTGGCAGATTAAAATTGTGTGCCGGACCGGGACTCGAACCTGGGACCTTTGCCTTTCGCGGGCAAGCGCACTACCGACTGTGCTATCCCGACACGACTCACGATGCCGCCTCACAACTTTACTTCCGCCAGTACCTCGCCTCCTACTTTCCAAACTTCACAGAAGCTCTCCTGCAAACACGCAAGGAGGCGAGGTACTGGCGGAAGTAGAGTTGTGAGGCGGCATCGTGAGTCGTGTCGGGATAGCACAGTCGGTAGTGCGCTTGCCCGCGAAAGGCAAAGGTCCCAGGTTCGAGTCCCGGTCCGGCACACAATTTTAATCTGCCAGGAAGTTTCATATCAGCGCACACTCCGCTCCAGAATGAAGTTTCATTCTGGAAATGTTCAAATGTTGTATAGCTTATGGAACTTAACTACGGGGTCACCAGTCCCTAAACTTACAAACTACTTATGAACTAGCTAATACTAAGGACGGCTCATATATCCATGCCCGAGGGGGGATTCGAACCCCCGACCGTAGTGGCCGTGCAGACCGTGACTGGTGCGCCGCAGTCCCCTCGGCCACCGCGGCCGGCTCGTCTAGACATATATGATATATGTTGCACGTGTCCCACCCCGTGGAGGTGGAACTGTGTTGAGAGAAGTTTGCAGTGTTTACTCAGCAGCTACTATATACTTTTAAATAAATTAATTACAATAATAAAGAAATACATATGGGTTACAATTATATAAAAGAAACATTTAAATGCAATAGCATAGATAATTATATAAAATTCGTAACAAACAAAATGTACCTACTAATGTAAGCATTTAGCTACACTAACATAAAGGTACTCTTCATTATAATGAAAAACAGTCAGATACATTGCTTGCTGAAATCATAAAAAAGTTACAATTCTGATTTGGAATCTTATATTCCCTATATCTGACTTATAAATGAATAACAAACAAAATATACCTAACAATGTAAGGAAGTATAATTAAACATTTAACTACACAAACATAAAGGTACTCTTCATTATAATGAGAAACAGTCAGATACATTGCTTGCTGGAATCACAGAAAATTACAGTTCTGATTTAGAATATATTCCATGTATCTGACTTATAAATGGAAATACAATATAATACCAGTTTAATTTTTAAATTTCTTACAATGAAGTGAATTAAAAATACATTGAAAAAACAAAAGTGTAAGATGATAATATAAATGACACTAAAATCAACAGTAAGTTTGTAAGATTTCAATTTTACTGTTAAGAAATGCATTTATTCCTTCTAAACAAACTACTAGTAACAATTAAATGTCTTAATTCCTAAGTACATAAATAGATATAGTAAAAATAATTATTTGTAACAGTAGCAAATTTTAACAATTAATTACGGAATTTTAATATAAGTTCGTTTAGAGATACAAAAGTCACATATTTTTAGTCAGAATGGTAATTCATAATTTATTTCTTACATATACAAGATGACATTTCTCATAATATTTTGGATCTGAAAAGTGTAGTGCCAATAGAGGTGACAGAAAAAAATCAAAATTGTTGTTAGGATAAGGAGTATGAGTACAGGAACCAACTCTTTCACGCATCAACTATTACATTCATTACATAATTAGAAAATACCAAGTATGTACGTAAATAGTTCTGATTGAACCAAGAACAACAACAATATGACGTTGTTAAAGCATGGAGTTTGAGTACAAGTACCGACTACTTGACGATGCAGCTATCGTAATCATTACATAAATAGTTACAATACCTTGCCTACTAGTTGTCATAAACATGATGCAGAGATAGTAATAATCTGGACTTTATAAGTTGCGTAAATGTACTATAATGTTAATTTGGTTTATACAATGTAACTTAGTGTGGAAATGCAACTCTCATATACTTTTAGTCTAGGTGTAATTTATAAGTAAGATTGTAAGGATACAGAATAAACACTCCTGATAATTCTTTAAGCCTAAAAAAAATTTGCTCATCAACGCGTTTAAAGATAAACAAACAGTTTTATTAAGATATGGAGCATATGTACAATGACCAACTCTATAAGGATTTAATTATCACGTATTCATTACGTGTTAAGTACATTTCCTGGCCTAGTATTACAATGTTTCTTACATACTACTGTTTGCGGTAAAACGCCATATCTGAGAAAGACGCTTACGTTGAGGAAACAGAACGCTAACAGACCGCAAATAAACTATGTACACTCCTGGCCATTAAAATTTCTACACCACGAAGATGACGTGCTACAGACGCGAAATTTAACCGACAGGAAGAAGATGCTGTGATATGCAAATTATTAGCTTTTCAGAGCATTCACACAAGGTTGGCGCCGATGGCGACACCTACAACGTGCTGACATGAGGATAGTTTCCAACCGATTTCTCATACACAAACAGCAGTTGACCGGCGTTGCCTGGTGAAACGTTGTTGTGATGCCTAGTGTAAGGAGGAGAAATGAATACCATCACATTTCCGATTTTGATAAAGATAGGATTGTAGCCTATCGCGATTTCGCTTTATCGTATCGCGACATTGCTGCTCGCGTTGATCGCGATCCAATGACTGTTAGCAGAATATTGAATCGGTGAGTTCAGGAGGGCAATACGGAACGCCGTGCTGGATCCCAACGAGCTCGTATCACTAGCAGTCGAGTTGACAGGCATCTTATCCGCATGGCTGTAACGGATCGTGTAGCCACGTCTCGATCCATGAGTCAACAGATTGGGGCGTGTGCAAGACAACAACCATCTGCACGAACAGTCTGATGACGTTTGCAGCAGCATGGACTATCAGCTCGGAGACCATGGCTGCGGTTACCCTTGACGCTGCATCACAGACAGGAGCGGCTGCGTTGGTATACGCAACGACGAACCTGGAATCCAGGTGCTCTTTACAGCATCATGGTGGTCGTATCCGTATTTGGCGACATCGTGGTGAACGCACATTGGAAGCGTGTATTCATCATCGCCATACTGGCGTATCACCCGGCGTGATGGTATGGGGTGCCATTGGTTACACGTCTCTGTCACCTCTTGTTCGCATCGACGGCACTTTGAACAGTGACCGTTACATTACAGATGTGTTACGACCCGTGGTTCTACCTTTCATTCGATCCCTGAGAAACTCTACATTTCAGCAGGATAATGCACGACCGAATGTTGCAGGTCCTATACAGGCGTTTCTGGATACGGAAAATGTTCGACTGCTGCCCTAGCCAGCATATTCTCCAGATCTCTCACCAATTGAAAACGTGTGGTCAATGGCGGCCCAGCAATTGGCTCGTGACAATACACCAGTCACTACTCTTGATGAACTGTGGTATCGTGTTGAAGCTGCATGGGCATCTGTACCTGTACATGCCATCCAAGCTCTGTATGACTCAATGCCCAGGCGTATCAAGGCCGTTATTACGGCCAGAGTTGGTTGTTCTGGGTACTTAGTTTTCAGGATCTATGCACCCAAACTGCGTGAAAATGTAATCACATGTCAGTTCTAGTATAATATATTTGTCCAATGAATACCAGTTTATCATCTGCATTTCTTCTTGGTATAGCAATTTTAATGGACGGTAGTGTATTAATATGGCATGACGAACACGAAGGTGACGTAGCATGGTGGCATCCTTCCATGAATAATGGAAGAAGGGACTCCATGCATCAGTAGTCTCCTAAATATTGTCATGTTTATTAAACGGGACATTATATGATGTCCCATCGCTAAGTGAGGGGAAGTCAGACATTTACATGCAAATCCGCACCTGGGTTTATCAGACTGGATGTTGGAGAATTAATCGCTTAAATGGTCAGCCAATTCAGTCCCTTCGATACTTTCATACCGTGGTACCCAGGGAAAGACAAGCTGAACAAGCAACATTACTAAAAAAAGCGGGAAGGTTTTGAACAATAGCTGTCACAAGCTGAGAGCTGTGACAAGAGTATAGCCGAATATCTATTTATTTATTTTCGTTATCGCTTGCAGAAATAAAATTTTCAAATTCATAGCCTACATTTAAATTGTACAGAATAAAACAAAATATTATGAAGCAGTAAATTAAATATACGGGTGTTTCTAAAATTCGCTAAGGAACTTCGTGAAGTTGTGGAAGATACTTCGTAGATCAAGTTTCACATAGGAACCCCATTTCAGAAAGGTTATCCAATGGCACTTTAATCACTTCAACTTCGATACTATGAAATAAATCTCTTGCATTGCACACTCTTTTCAAATTTTGGATCAAGAAAAGAAGAAAATGTCCACTAAACATGTTATCTAAAACACATATCTTAAGAGATATGAGTCCATAATTAATAGAGGAGATGTGTTTCACAAAATCGAAGACGAAGAAGGGCTCGTAGCTCTGAAGGTATACGTATTAGCACCCATGTTTATAACACATTTTTCTTGATTCGGTCTGTAGTACCTCCTCCCAAAATATGGAAAACAAAGAAGTTGCAGTAAAAAAGACTTGTGTCATAGTACTGCAGTGCCCTTAGCGCCATGACATTTCCGGACAGGGGTTACTTTTTAAAACTTGATCTACTAAAAGAAGTTGAAATATTGGATTACTGTTGTTAAGAATAAGCAGTCGTCGAATAAACTTCGAAAGAACAGAAGATGAAATCTCTATTAAACATCAAAATTGAATTTTCATATAAACCAGGGTGGGAACTGGCTCACCATCTACATTCTACAAGCTGGTGCACGCAAGGAAGTGCGCTGTTTATACAAAGCGGCAGAAAGACTACACACATGGCAGCTTATGCAAAAGTCAACAGGGCAGTAAAAACCAAAATAATACTAGAACGTTCGTACCAGAGACTCGTTAGAACCATAAAATTTATTATTTGTGATTCTGGTGGTTCTTTATTCTTCCTTGCTTGAATATTGCAAATTTAAATGTTTTAAAGGGTTAGTGTGTAACACAAGTTTCTTTCAAAACATCATTGCTACTCCTCAAGTGTTCATAGCTCTTAAGGTATGCATTTTATATCCTACGTTTACCAATTGTTTCTTGTTGTTTCGGTCTAAACAAAGAGCTTCCAGTAGAAGAGATATGTTTCACCGTATAAAAGATGATTAAGTTCTCATAGCGCCAATGAATAACAAGGTCCTGTTTAAAAATAATCTACCCCTCTACAACCTCTCGAAGTGTGAAACATCCTGTATCAGCAAGATTGATAATTCTATCAATGTAACAGTTGTTTGTGAAGTATACGTTTTAACTAATAGATAACTGATCATAAAGACTTTTGTTTGTAGAATCTTTTGTCAGACAAAAGTAGCCGTCTGTAGACGCTCAATGCAAAGCAGGACGGGTTATTAATTATTGGTAAAACTAAATTAAATTTTATTTTCTTGTACAACAGTCGACAGAATTTCTACTGTGGTCTTGCTGCAGTCCTCCCTCGAGTATGTGTATGGGTGTCCTTATCATAAGGTAGTTTAAGTAGTTTGTAAGCCTAGGGATTGATAAGCGCCGCAGTTGAGCCCCTTAGATTTACAAACATTAGAATATTTTCTACTATGGAATACTAGCTTATATTCCCGTGATTCGCAACGGTTGTTAAAGAGGGACCTGTGTATATCATGTTTTTTTAGGGTTTCGGACCTCGGTCAGCAAAAACAGAATCCTTGTTGGATCCCTCTATCAATAAACTAAGTTCTCGTAGCCAAGATGTCAAATTTAAGTAGAAGTAATTGTCCAAAACGATGAATGGTCATAAAGTTTTTCACGCATACAGTGAAATTAATCTAAGTCCGTACAACGGAACGATGTAAGCTCAACGTTAGTTTGTCTTCATAAAGTTAAGACTGCGGTGTGTAATTGTCTGTTTGGCGTAAACTTCTGGAAACACTTCTGTCGTTGAGATGAGAAATAGTAATAATAATAAAAGCGCCATATATTGGTTCTGTGGTGTAGTACTATACTCTTTATCTCTCACAGTAAGTGTATGCTGAAGTATTACAGTGTTATAGTGTAACACTGGGGACAACGTAGTTATTCTGTATGCAGTGCCCCCTGTCATCGACAACTCGACGAATGCTGAAAGTCTGGTAATTCAACCAACAGAGCAGTTCATGTCTGTTTAAATAAGACGTCATGGTGGTGTTAATGTGCGATAAAGTAAGTCTGTGTAATCGTTGAAGGAATGGCGCCAGCTGATCGTCTGTATAGAACTCCCCATTAAATATAGTATTTCCAATGAATTGTGTTGACTTTATCAACAGCATTGGCCACTGTTTCAACTAATACATGTCCCCACGTCCTGCAGTGATTACTTCGTAAAGCACGAAGTTGAAATCAACCTTATATAGTAGAACTATATTCAGAAGTTGGATTCTAACTAAGTGCAATTATCTCTCTAAAAGAAGACGTCTTTATATTAATGTAGTCCGCACGAAAAGTAAATAATTGTAAATTTTAATCAAATATTGTACCGAACAATTATGAAAGCAGAGAGATTTCTGAAGAGTTTGTCACTCCCATGTGTATATTATCTCTAGTGGCAGGCAGAGAGCAGAAATATCTCTAGAGTGAGCATTTAGATGCGCAGAAAAAATTTTGTGTCCTGAGTATTACGGTGGAAATGTCACTTGATATTGGGAAAAATCTACTAATCGCTGAATTTATCTTGGTCCCTTCTTGTTTAGTTAAGATGATATTGGTAAATAGCCCTTTTAGCTACGCTTCCTCAACATATGGGATACAGCTAGGAAGAAAAAAAAACGAACTATTCGCTTCAGGAGGAAGATTAATTTACTGACCATAACAACATAAATTATTTATATCATCGTAAACATAAATAATTATTCCCCTCATTCTACGTGACTGATTTTTTATTAAGCTTTCAACGGCTGTCGCCAACATCAGCGCACAACGCCTCCGCCGTAAGTAAAATTGTACGCCTTCTTATAATCTATTATGCCATAGTTATGAGAATGAAAAAAAAACGCAACAACGCCATAATTATTTATTTGGCGTACTATGTAACTAACGTCGCCCCACTTTGTTCTTTCCTGTACTATGGCGTTTTCGAGGCATTCCTAAACAGGACGCTCTCAATATGTAATGAGGATACACCGAAATCAGAAACTGAACTACATGAATTCGATTTTCCTTGCAAAGAAGTCTTATGTAAATTGGAGCATCGATGGACGCGAAGGAATGTCGTTATGTTTTATATTCAAATGATACCCGCGAAAAGACGTACTTTTTTTTTTTTCTTTCCATGGAATTGCAAGGCATGCGGGATACAGCTAATAAAAGAATTATTTTTTTTTTATGTTGTACCTTAGGTAAGTTTTACATGCATTGCCAGCGGTTTAGTATGTTAACGTTGCAACGAAATATTCGCTTTAATGGGGTCATTAATTTACTGATCAGAACAAAATTAATTATTTATTTCATTATCAACACAAAGAATTATTCCCATAATTTTACGTGACTGATTTTTCAAAAAGGATTCAACATCAATACACCACACCGCTGCCATAAGGAAAATCGTAGCCCTTGTTTCGGTGTATTACACCTTATTTATATCAACAAATAACGCAATATCGCCATTTATTAGTTATTTGGTGTACTGTGTAAGTAACAGCGCCTCTGTCGGATCTTTGCTATACTACGCTGCAATTCAAGCGTAGCATACACCAGAAACTACAAATTACGATATCTTTTCTTCCCCTGATCCGACTTTGATGAAATGAAGATTAAATGTTGCCCCAAGGTACTCTCAGTTTACCTATGAAACCCCATGAAAGCTCGAATTGTACTCTTGGAGATTTGCTGTACTACACCATTCTTATAAGCATAGTATATACAAAAACTTCAAATTACGATTTCGTTTCCCGTCCTTACCCAACAAAAGTAAGCTCCGTCTCTAATGACCACGTTGTCGACGGGGCGCTGAACGCTAATATTCCTTCCTTCCTGACTATAAACAATATTTCTTGTGACTTGTCCAGGATATAATATGAATATTTTCTGTGGAGATCCCATGCCTCAGCAAGAGATATAAAACTGTCCGTGTGAGAAACATGGAGATTTCAAAATTCACTCCACAGTATTGAGTAGATTGCCTTGTGATTTATTAATGATAATGGAAAATGCAAGTCTCACTGCAAACTGCACTCTCTTAAGTTAAAATCCAGAAATAAGCCGGAAATAATGGGTATTCGTCGGATGTACTGGTTTCTTCCTTTCCTCCGAGCTGTATACATATCTATTGCTTCTTCCTACAGCGGTATGCGCTTCACAGTTCAAAGTTGCTTCAAAGTTTTCAACAGCACTGTCATCTTTCAAGAATTTCCTCAAGTTCACTGTAATACAGGAGTGTCTTAGCAGTATATAAGAAATGTAATAAAACGTGATGCCTGATGTGAAAAGTTTTTACCCATCGCAGTATATATGATCTCATATTTACTGAGTTATATGTTGAAAAATTGTATAATTTTTCAGTTATATATTGATTTGTATAAGTTCTGTATGTCGGAAAAATATGTTGCAAATTTAATTAGTAGTAAAGAAGAAATAGATTAAAACTTCGTGCGTGATGGGGCGTTTTTTTTTTGTTTTTTTTTGTGTCCCAGCCTCGTCGCCGCTTTTGTGTCCCAGCCTCGTCGCCGCTTTTGTGTCTCGTTTCCGTCGTAGGTGTCGGTAGCCGAGTGGAAAGATACCGACACAGGAATAAAGATAGCACGCTGGTGCAGGTACGGAGGGGAGCAGCCAGAAACTAGAAACACTAGAGTAAATTAGAACGAGATATATATTGCACAGAATTTATACAATACTTAACTTTTACATAGATCAGTACTGCAGATACATAGTTGAGCTAGCCGCGGTGGAGTAGCCGAGCGGTCTAAAGCGTCTCGCTGCGGAGCGCGCGGTTGCTCGCCGTGGAGGTTCCAGTCCTCCCTGGGGCATGGCTGTGTGTGTTTGTCCGTGGGTTAGTTTACCTAGGTTTAAGTAGTTTGTAAGCTACGGGCTGATGACCTCGCAGTTTGGTCCGATAGATTTACTAGCTAACATAGTTGAGCTAGAGGTCTGCCTAGTGCCTGTACGATAGCCAAGTCTTCACTGGTGCCTATCAGATTCCGAAGGTCTTAACTGGTTCCTATCTCAGTCCCAAGTGAACGATGTCGTTCAGTGGTGGCCACGAGCGCCGTTGTAGCAGAGGGCGCTCGCGGCTGTCGTCGTAAGAACGCCGCGCCGTGCGTGCATGGCGGCGCGCGGCGAAAGTAGGTGGCGCGCACTTTGAACTTGTGCGAAACCACAGTTTTCCATGTACGTTACTGTTCATATGCTTGTATCTCAGGAACGTATGGTGATACAATTTAGAAGGTACATTTAACTATATGTGTGTATACGGTGTGTAAAATTTCCTGCAGGTACAATATGTAGTGCAGAAATTATAAATTTCAACGTTATACCGAATGCCGTAGTTTTACTCCGTGAACAGCGGAAAAGTAGTAAGCGAGAAACTTTTTTCGTTTCATCCTTTTGCTATGGTTATCAGCGAGAAAAAGTTTCCTAAGGGTTTGAAATTATGTTTAAAGTTTCTTACAATTCGCTAAGTGCTTTCCTTCTTAAATAGTGGACTGATAAAGTCACAGTATCACGTGCCGCAAGACGGGGAATTTTTTCTTGTTTATGACGTCATATCTTCTGAACAATCGGTCCTATAGTGAAATCGTTTCTTAACTGACGTCTACTACCAATAAACGACTTTCCTGCCACATTTCAGCTTCATACATAAAGTAGTTTTCGAGATTTCGTGTAGTCAGTGAATGAGTGAGTGAATGTATGAATGAGTGTCCTTTCGCTTTTATATAGATAGAGATGAGTCTGAAGACTTATGTGATAGAAACGTGTACGAAAATCAATCATTATATTCATAATATGTTTCATTTTTAAGAAACCACCTGTCGAAATCTAGGTATGTTGACCTTCTGGTTAGACTAGTGTAACTCAACATTTTTTATAAGGTTGTTCCGAATAAGCGTCAAAATCTAGTAGTGGTTTGAGCTTCTATTTCAGGCCCTATGAGATTTTCTCGTGGACACTAACACTCACAAAACCGATTACCTATGTGTGACTAAAGGATGCCGTGATTCTGAATCAATGTTAGCAACAGCAGATTTTATCTTTATCTAACAATCGCTTCCACAGAGTTCGGTAACCACCTATGCTTCAACTGTAAAATACTTACTACAGCGTGGCAGGTATCATGCACGAGGACCTCTCCATTAATGAAACATGATGAGTGGTCAAGTTACTTCTGCGTAACTCAGAAGTTGATGCATTTTTGATGGTCTAACGCTGACAGTTGAAACGAAAATCAATGAAACGTCAGAGAGGCAAAGTAAAGTTTTAGGACATTTTAAAATGACTCCGTAACACATGGAGAGAAGTTCAGTGTAATTGGGGAAAGCTACCGTCGCGTTTTAATTATTTCAGAGATTGATTTTGCAAAACTCTGAGGTAAATTTTGCGTCAAATTTCGTTGGACTGTATACTACTCAGGTGCAACGAGCTGCTGTGGACACGAATGTAGAGGTGGACTTACTTATGTTTCTCACAAAACTGTCGTCAATCTATCCATATAAATACGAGCGTATTGTTTTAGTCTCTGTGGTTACGCGGGACATTACGTTTTAGGAAGAGATCAGTCAGTGTTATGTCTTTCGGATCATTTTTTTAATCTGTTGCATTTTTTGAAAATATTACATTTTTCATTATTATTATGAAGAAATAGCAAACAGAGTATTAATTCTAGGTTCCAATGTTTTTTATAGATTGGCTAATATGATGATAGATGTGCGTTACTTACCACCGTATTAGTTAGGGATACATGGTTAGATACAATCGAAATCATTTAGCTGGAACTGTAATGGTATTGGATAATTTCTCTCATCATGAATGTGAGACTAATTAACAAAATTTTCTCTCGCTTGCATTCGTCTGAGCGTTATACTGAGTAATCCGCAGACATTAAGTGGCAACTAGCTAACATGTCATCTCTGTCCCCATCTTTGTGTAGTACAAGATAAGAGACCAGTTTTGTTGACTTCATAATAAGCATCACGTTCAGTACCATCTACATGAGACTACAGTTTAGAAGGATTCTCGATCATTTTTCCAGTTCCTTTATATTTTACCTTTATATGCTTCAAGGCGGCAACCGACAAATGAAGGAATGGATATTGTTAATCAATAAATATGAAACAAGGCACAAGAATTCGAAGAATTTATTATAAGTGGTACTTAGATTATGAAGAAAACTTAGAAAGTGGGTCAAATACCTGAAGGATATGCTGGGCGGGCCTGTAGTCTCACTATTGCGTCAGGTCCGACTTTACGCTTTATCCCATCACCGCATTTAACGCTGCTAATATTGGCGCGAGAGAGAACGACCACCGACTGCCGGCGTGGCGCAGGGGATAGCGTCATGGACTGCGGTGCAGAAGATCGCCGGTTCAATCCCGACCACCGGCAAAAAATTTATTTCATTGTAATTGACAATTCCAGAAAGTTCTACATCTTTCTTATGTTCACTTGTAAATTCTACTTGTTTCTTATGTTAACTGTTATTCTAATTTCTGGTAAATTCTGTCTGTGTATAAATAGCAGAGCACTCTGCCTGAGAGGCAGTCAGTGCTGCGTGTATGTCGAGTTCGTAATAAACGTGCTTTCAGTATAAGTGCTGTGTTTAGTTGCCTTCGAAGTCAAGCCTGCTCCCATTTCAACGCGACAATATAAATGGTTTTATTCTAACGTTTGCAAACGATGTACGCAAAGTCAGAGATTTGGTTGAATAAGGTTATTCAGTCAAATAGGTTTCTAATTGGAAGTGGTTAGATAAATTATTAATCATAAATATAATAAAATGGTTAAACATTTGCATTCTCTGCGATAAGAAATTGGCAGAACTTTCCTCCTTAGTTGGAGGAAACGTAACTTTAAGGAAACGTAACTTTAAGAAACAGAGAAACTCTGTATATTTCGGGAGCATTCAACATGAAATTTTCAACAGTTCAAAATAGTTTAAGTTTCCCTAACACCATTTCTAAATTCGTAAGTTCTGGTGTAAAAAACAAACACATATCAGCTGGCGTACACTTGTTGTCGCCAAATTTATAGTCCCGAGAAGCGACCGTTCACTGCGCAGATCTTATCACTCTGCCGTATCGAATCACTAGGAGGATCCTACTTCAGCCCCGGCGGAGCGTATTGAGGCACTATGCTACGATGCGCGAGGCCGTTCCCCGTCCGGGATTCGAATCCCCCCTCGGGCATGGACGTTTGTGCCGTATAAGCTAGTTCATATGAAGTTTGTAAGTTTATGGACTGATGACCCCGTAGTTAGGTCCCATAAGCTGTACAAACATTTGAACATATTTGTCAGCCAACACTGCATACGGAGTTCCTTTGTGACGCGCCCGCCCTTCGCTCCTCTCCTCCCTCTCAAATACACTCCCCACCAGCTCTGTCTCTTGTTGATTTCTCATTGAGCGATGTCTATCCCTTCCAAACCCATCTACATCTTAACATGAGATATTTCAAGTAAAAACTGACCATCTGAAACCACTTCCTCGCTAATATAACATTATTTAAATATAAAAATGACTTAATTAGAGCCGGCCGCGGTGGCCGAGTGATCTGCGGCGCGCCAGTCACATTCTGCACGGCCGCTACTGTCGGTGGTTCGAATCCCCCCTCGGGCATGGCTGTTTGTGTCTTCTTTAGTATAAGGTAGTTCATAAGTAGTTTGTAAGTTTATGGTCTGATGACCCAGCAGTTAAGTCCCTTAAGCTTAAACAACATTTGAACATTTTTGAACTTAATTAGTATTATATAAAGTCTGAAATAAATAAATAGACAAACCAGCTTTCATGAGCTTCACCGTTCATACCACACAATATTCATGTAAATTACTGTCAAATTGTACAATAAATCGACATACTAAATTAAATATACGAGAGGTAAATCATGCTGCTTGCATTTTCAGTGTTACTGTGGAGATTATTATGATCTATTTATATTTACAGGCGGGTGCTGATGACATAGCTGTTGAGCGGCCTAAAACACCAATCATCATCATCAATTTATATCAGTTAGCATCAGTCTTTAAATAAATACATGCAAGTGTAACGCTTTTAAGTTGATTGCTAGAGACAACATTCCATCATCTAAACCAGAGTTTGTTGAAGTTTCACGAAGCATTCAAAAGTTTTAAGCTTCATTTTTGTACATTTTGTTTTATTAGTCATAAACATTTGAAATTTCTGAGATATTGAATTTATTTTTAGAATCATAAGATGTGCTTAATTATTCCGACAAGGTAGATGTCTTAAATGTTGATGCTAAATAATTTTATAGATTATTTTATTTTATTCTGAATTACTGGAGTGTGGAATTCTCAGATATCATGAGACACCCCCTTAAGAAACGCTCTGCTAGCAGCCCTCATTAGTTTTTAGTACAAAGCATGGGCGTTTCCCATATTTCCACCGATTTGGACGAACTTCCTACTGGATGCTCGGCTTAACCCGATACCACCTGGCTGCCTGGCTGCTGCTCCAGCCACTTGCCACATCCACTGTCGGGCCTCTATCTTTCCAAACAACACCATTACTTATATCAGTTGCGCGACTCTATGTACATTACTTCCATAAGTCACACAGGACACCTAGGGCATCATTACGTCTTGCGTTATCTTGTTGACACTTTACATCACAGGGATTTTGAATATACGGTACTGCCTCCGGTCTTAATAGAAATGTAACAGTTGCTGTCGAAATTAATCACTGTGTACAGCATAGATAGCCTTGCTGTGTTCAATTACGCATGTTGTCCCATACGATGATGAAGAATGCAAAATTTCATTCTTCTCGCAGCAAATACATGCACATGTCCATCATCTTCACATGCCTAGCTCCAGCAGTTACCTGAAAGTAACGACATCATGCCATTCTTCTGTTCAGTGTTGTAGTTAGAAGTAGCACAGAGGGCACGTTGTTCTCCATTGGTAAGACAATGAAAGCCATAGTAGTGACTAGCAGCTAAGGTGATTTTATGTGGTTTGTGATGTCACTTCTGGAGTTAAAAATGCTTTAAGATTCCTATGAATCAAATTAATATAAAGAATGACTCGGCCATTTATCAGCAAGATTCAGCGGATTACCAAAGGCCTCGTACCATCATTACGTTTAGTCGGCCAAAGCAGTTGCTGTTTTTCAGTCGTTGTGTTCGTGCGCAGCATCAAGGACATCGCCTCACAACCTTGAGTCCCGAGTTCTGAGGACAGAGTTGCACTGTCAAAAGCTCCAATCACCTGTAGATCACTCTACAACGGCCCAGGAAAGCGCCCCTTCTGGTGGATGCCACAGTGGTGTGTCTGGCCGGCCGCGGTGGCCGAGGAGACTGAGGCGCTCCAGTCACGGTCTGCACGGCCACTACGGTCGGGGGTTCGAATCCCCCCTCGGGCATGGATATTTGTACCGTCCTAGTTCGTAAGTAGTTCATAAGTAGTTTGTAAGTTTAGGGACTGATAACCCCGCAGTTAAGTCCTTTAAGCTTAACAAACATTTGAACATTTTTTTTTTGTGTGTGTGAGCGCGCGCGTGTGTATGTGTGTGTGTGTGTGTGTGTGTGTGTAAGGAAGTACTCGGGCCTACAACTGGGAGGAGACGCGCTTTCCGCAGCAAGGCGCCTTAGAGCGTAGGGCCATTCGCCCCCAGCGTCTATATAACTTCTGTTTCTCTTACGTCTAAAGCGCTTCGCTGCGGAGCGCGCGGTTGCTCGCCGTTGGAGGTTCGAGTCCTCCCTGGGACATGGGTGTGTGTGTGTGTGTGTGTGTTGTCCTGTAGGTTAGTTTAACTTAGTTTAACTAGTTTTTAAGCTACGGATTGATGACCACGCAGTTTGGTCCGATAGATGTACAAACATTTGAACATTTCTTACGTCTACATGTAATAACACATACATTTATTTTCTGTACTTCACTATTATACAGCCAGATACAAGAACAGCGATGTAAATAATGCACTAAACACGGAACTGATTGAGTATTAACTCTCATCCATTCGTAATACAAGCAAGTTCCCATAGGGTGCTTCCATATAACTTCGTCACAAGAGGCAGCTGAATTTCCCTATATATGAGGGGCAGGCGAATGAGAACCGAACACACGTCACAATGGTTCCATTCAAAAGTAATCACCACACTCATTCATACATTTATCCCAATTGGAGACGAGAGAATCAGTTCCTGTTTCAGTCGGTGGTCGGTTGCTAACGGATCCACAATGCACACACTTCTACACCTCCTCGTGCAACTGAAGCCTACGTCCACGCTTGTCTCTCTACACGTCGCGAAAGATGTAAAAATTACACTGGATTTACGATGGAGGCTGCAGTGTTTCCTAATCGAATCGCTTCGTCCGACTGCCGAGGAGGGGTGGGCATTATCGGGCACGGGCTGATTCCGTCCTACAGGTTCCTGGGAGTTTTGACTTTATGGCGCGTCGCAGTTTCTACAAAGTGTCTCACAGCGCTGCACAGTGATTGCGGCTTCGTGATCTAGGAACTCGACGAGCCCTTTCAGACGGAGAAAGAGGTAATCATGACCCTACTGGAACTTTAATGGAGCCGCATGGAATGGCCGCGTGTTCTACTGCATCTCGCTACGGACTGGGTGGCCGTTACAGTCGGAGGTTCGAACCCTCCCTCGGGCATGAGTGTGTGTACTGTCCTAGCGTAAGTTAGCTTACGCAATTTGTAAGACTACGGACTGATGATCAAAGCAGTTTTGTCCGACAGGTTTATAAACGCCGCGTTCCAAGGCGCCTTGCTGCGGAGCGCGTGATTGCTCGCCGTCAGAGGTTCGCGTCCTCCCTCGGGCATGGGTGTGCGTGTTTGTCCTTAGGTTAGTTTAACTTGGTTTAAGTAGATTGTTAGCCTAAGGACTGATAACCACAGTAGTTAAGCCCCATATAATTATAAACATTTGAACATTTCAACATTGAAGTTTACAAACATTTGAACTTGTGTGAACAGCTTTCCATTTCTTTGACGTCTGAAATATGGGATGTTTCCGCTGTTGGCTTTGCTGTTTTCCCTCAGTCTCGAAATAGTGACACTACGTTTCGTCTCCTGACACGATACGGGACAGAAACGTTGCACGATAGCGCTCGTCCTCATACTGGAAATCGGACGAAGGCTACATTTCAGTGATTTTTTGGGGGGAAACAATGCAACATCCTCCGTACATCTCTGAACTATCACAATGTGAGTTTCATGTCTTCAGCGATCTGAAGAAAGACACGAATGGACGTCAGTTTCAGCTGGAAAAGTAGCTGCAAGATTGGGAGTTGTGCTTAATCCATCAGTGGTCAACAGCGTTCTACGAATCAGGAATTGATAGTCTCGTTTCCCAGTGTCGTAAATGTTTTAACGTGTTTCTTGATTACTTTTGAATGAAACCATTCTATGGTCACATTGTGGCAGCTGCTCATTTTCATTTGACTGGACGCTCTGCATATGCAATCATCATGAGTAGAGAATTAAAATTGATGCAAGAAGGAAGGAAGCAAGATTAGGGTTTAGCATTCCGTCGACATCGTGGTCATTAGAGAGGGAGCACACGCTCGGAGTGATTTTAGCTAAGTATGGATATGGATATCGACCGTGTTCTGTCATAAAAGGGATGGAACACCATGGCAGACCGGCTGCTCATACGCCACATACAGAATCCCTGTAGTCAGTGTTATACAGCGCCACTGGATAGTGGATAATGGCCATCGACTGATCTGCAGTGATGAATTGTGCTGTAGCCTGTGTCAATCCAAGCAAGGATTTTGCTATGGCAAATGCCCTGCGCACATTATCTGCCATTATGCGTAATGCCATCAGTGAAGTTTGGAACAGGGTACATTTCTTGTGGTTAGGGTGTGACCCCCTCACTGCATTTAAGAAAACACTAACTGCAGGAGATCATGCGCACTTGGTATAACCTTTCTAGTGGGTACAGTAGAGGAACAGCTGAGAGACGATGATTATTTATTTCAGAACCTTGTCATAAAGCAGCATCTTTGAGACAACGATTTGTGGACAATAACATACCTGAAATGGACTTGTCTGCCCATGCTTCGTGCCTGCATCCAATGGTACACCTCTGAGATGTTTTGGAACGGCAGCTTTCTTTTCAGACTCTAGCGTACAACGCCACTATCTTCTCTGGTTTCGACGCTTGAAATCGAATGGGCAAATGAGGTACAGACTTTTTAATATAATTACTTAAAAAACACAATCGTACGGAACTTCACACATCAGACACTTTAACTTGCACTTGTTCGTCAGCCCGACTCTTTCGCGTGCCACTCTTTAAGTAACTCCAGACCAGTACTTTAGGAGAAGTATGGTATTTTGTCGAATGATGACGCTAGCTCTTGAAGGTGGTTGCATCGTCGATACAGGATACGTATTCGGCAAAGCCATCTGTGGGACGTCCTTGTCAACATAAACTGAGGCTACATTTAAATGTCCCGCTAACAGATTACACTACGTGATCAAAAGTATCCGAACACCTGGCTAAAAATGTCTTACAATTTCGTGGCGCCCTCCATGGGTAATGCTGGAATTCAATATGGTGTTGGCCCACCCTTAGCCTAGATGATAGTTTCTACTCTCGCAGGATCTGGAAGATTTCTTGGGGAATGGCAGCCCATTCTTACCGGAATACTGCACAGAGGAGAGGTATCGATGTAGGTCGGTGAGGACGGACACGAAGTCGGCTTTCCAAAACATCCCAAAGGCGTTCTATAGGATTCAAGTCCATTACAGGGATGTTACTATCGTGTAACTACTCCGCCACAGCCGTGAATTATGAAAAAGTGCTATATGTTTTTCGAAGATGCAATCGCCATCCCCGAATTGCTCTGCAACAGTGGGAAGCAAGACGATGCTTAAAACATCAATGTAGACATTTGATGTGACAGTGCCACGCGAAACAACAAAAGGTGCAAGCCCCCTCCGTGAAAAACATGACCACACAATAAAATCACCGGCTCCGAATTCTACTGTTGGCACTACATACACTGTCAGATGACATTCACCGTGCATTCGCCATACCACACCCTGCCATCGGATCACCACATTGTGCAACGTGATTCGTCACTCCACAACGTTTTTCCACTGTTCAGTAGTCCAATGTTTACGATCCTTACACCAAAGGTTCGTGCCAGCAGCTGCCAGATTGCTTGACGCGCATGCGCAACGCTGAAATTGTCCCCCAGCAGCGCCTTCTCCCGCTTCTGCCTACTTGAAGTGTGGCTGTTTGGTATTCCAGCAGTTGCCGCAAGCAGCCAGACGCTACCCGGAAAAATATTTCTGGTGCGGTCAAGCTGCCAATTTGCGCATGAGCAGAAAGGTCTCAGTTAGAGTGGGGGAGGGGGGTAGTCATCGCGTGATACATATGTGTTTTTATTGTGTTTTTCGATTATTTCGAAGTCACTGCAATCCCACTTGAGATCAGATATTTCTCGTTTACACTTCTTCGTTATTAGGAAGGAAAGTATTTTAATTATTCCTTTAAACTCACCTTCGCCTACAACCAGAAACAGCGCAAAATGCGTTCCAGCAGTGCAAGTATCAAACAAGGGTTTTTACGTCATAGTAGCTGCGCATGCGCAGTGACACCTGTTTCTTAGCGTTTGAAAGTAGCCGTCTGGCAGCTGCTGGAACGAACCTCAAGTGAGGCGTCGTTTGCCATT
Source organism: Locusta migratoria (assembly GCA_026315105.1). NCBI lineage: Eukaryota > Metazoa > Arthropoda > Insecta > Orthoptera > Acrididae > Locusta > Locusta migratoria. The sequence goes on along the minus strand of CM048755.1, from coordinate 71,215,326 downwards.
GACGTGCGCGATGTGTGGCTTAATGGACAGTCGCTCGACCATGAAATATCCAAGTTTTCTCACCTCCCGCCTGCCATAGTAATTAGCGTGGATCCTGATGCAGTTTGGAATTCCTGTAGCCGGCCGCGGTGGCCGAGGAGACTAAGTCGCTCCAGTCACGGTCTGCACGGCCACTACGGTCGGGGGTTCGAATCCCCCCTCGGGCATAGATATTTGTGCCGTCCTAGTTCGTAAGTAGTTCATAAGTAGTTTGTAAGTTTAGGGACTGATGACCCCGTAGTTAAGTCCCATAGACTTTACAAACATTTGAACATTTGAATTCCTGTAAGATGGTCTGGATAGATGCCTGCTCTCTTTAACTGTCGGCGGTCTCTGTCATCGGCCTGTAAGCCTTCGTCTGTACGTGTCCTTTCATGTTTCCACTTCACTATCACATCAGAAACAGTGGACCTAGGGATGTTTAGGAGTGTAGATATCTTGCGTACAGACTTCTGACACAAATGACACCCATTACTCTGACTAAAATCACCTGAGGTCGCTGAAAAACTATTCAAATGTTTGTTAAGCTTATGGGACTTAACTACGGGGTCATCAGTCCCTAAACTTACAAACTACTTATGAACTACTTACGAACTAGGACGGCACAAATATCCATGCCCGAGGGGGGATTCGAACCCCCGACCGTAGTGGCCGTGCTGACCGTGACTGGAGCGCCTCAGTCCCCTCGGCCACCGCGGCCGGCGAGGTCGCTGATACCTGGCAGTAGGTGGCATCATAATGCACGTAATATGAAAAATGTATGTTTTTGGCGGTGTACGGATATTTTTGATCACATAGTGTAGCATTACTTCAGTACTGGTCCAAGCTCGTAACAGTATTTTACAAAATCGGGACCAGATTGTGTCTCGTCTGAATGTCAGGACAAGAAGGTCCATAACGGTAACGGTCGTGACATATGGGGACGGACTGAACCCTTCGCCGGACACATGTAGACAATGTTGAGATATGCACTTTGTCTGTGGTACAAGGAAGGAAGGCAGGAAGGGAGATTTGAGCTTAACGTCCCGTCGACAACATGGTCATTAGAAACAGGTTTCCGGTATAGCTGAAGACAGTGGTCGAAGAACTCAGCGAATGTACCGCGAACATTTCCCTGCATGAATATGTCCGTGATAGAAAATATTTCCTGCTACGCACTTTAAACTGGTCAAGACGTACCTGTGAGGAACGATGGTGTAACGCCTTTTGAGAACTGGTACAAGGAAAGGACACGCCCACGTGTTAATGAGTTCAGCTTTGATCATATGTCAATATGTAATGTACTGTTTTATCCTTTTCTTCTTATCCAGAGGCCTAGATTTTGGACGAGGTGATGTTTCTCCTCGGCTTGAGTTTGTACTCTGGTTTCTGCAAGAGGTAAACGTAGACTGTCCTGAAGTTCACCTGTTCATGGATGAGGACTAATTTACTACTGAAGGAATGTTAATGTTATAGCCTGTATATGTGGGCCTATCAATACCCTTTAACAACACCTCAACCATTACGTGAAGTCATTAGAGACATTTCCTGTGAACATATGCGATGGTATCATATTACTCTGTTATCAAAACGTAAGCATTAGAGTAAGTTTTTCATCGTATTTCACTGATCGATGAAACTTGTATCATACATAGAATTGCTACAGTATAGTACTGAAGGACGGTTGTGAGGAAAGTGGGCGGTCGACTTTTGCTCTTTGGGAGAATCTGTAAGATAAGGTTCATCTATAAAGAACACCGCGTTTAGAACACTAGTGCAACCCATTCTTGAGTACCGGTCGGGAGTTCGAGATGCACACAAGGTCGAATTAAAGTAAGACGTAGAAGCAATTCAGTCACAGGCTTTAGATTTGTTACCCGTACGTTCGAGTACACGAGTATTACAGAAATGATTCTATAACTTAAATGTAAATCCCTGGAGGGGAGGTGACGTTCGTTTTGCTGAACAATATTGAGAAAATTTAGAAAATGGGCATTTGAAGCAGAGTGCATCTGCCTCCAACTTACATTTCTCGTAAAAAGTAAAGCAGTCAACAATCCTAATATTGGTTTCAACATCACATTGCTTTACCAGTCATAGTCCTGTTTGGAGGTGGTATGGCTTTGCTCACCTCCGACCTTCTAACTGACTTAGACAGCCAGTTATAGGGGGGCCTACAGTTTAACGTGGATTCCGAACGCACCATTGCCAGAGGTTAAAGAAGTGGAAAGTGACAGATAAAAATTATAGTATCTCGCGGGGATTGAAACCGCGACCTTTTGATTCATAGTGTGGTACCCTATCACTGTACTAGCGAGAACGAAGAACCAGAAATATAATAAACGAAACATTAGAACTAGTAGTAAGGCTTTGACTGTCTTTTTTCCATCGCTCTATTTTTAATGGAATAGGGAAGAAAATTAGTAGTACCCTATGGTGGCTTGCGGTTACTTATATAGACGTAGAAGGTAACTGAAGGAAATTTACCACGAAACGAACAAAACGGGACTTTTTTCGAAGACAGTAATGGCAATGGAGTCATCGCTTCGTGATAGGGTTTATGATCATGCGGACGGCGATGTATCATCTTCAACGTGCTGGTAATAATTCTGAGGAGTTATTTTGGCAGGAAGTTACATTCATCGAGCAGCGCTGTTGAGCCGTTGGTGCATGGCGACGTTTAGGAATGAGACTTTCCAACACATTACACACGTGCTCGATGGGATTTAAAATGGTTAACCGGAAAGGCCAGGACCTTTCGCTTAATAGCGTCTCATTCTAAGGGCCCCTCCACCTGCACTGTTCGATGCGGTCTCACAGTGCTATGCAGTATGCACAAAAATGGAGACGGGGTCGACTTCACCCCCAAAAAAGACTCACAATGAGAAGGAGTACAGTGGCACAATGACGTTGACAAGTAAGTGCACAATGTTTGAACATTATTCAGCATTATAACTCCACATCATAGCTGATAGACCAAAAAACGTTCAAACGTTTGTACAGTCTATGGGACTTAACTACGGGGTCATCAGTCCCAAAACTTACAAACTACTTACGAACTACTTATGAACTACTTACGAACTAGGACGGCACAAATATTCATGCCCGAGGGGGGAGTCGAACCCCCGACAGTAGCGGCCGCGCAGACCGTGACTGAAGCGCCTTAGTCCTCTTTTTTTTTTTTTTTTTTTTTTTTTTTTTTTTTTTTTTTTTTTTTTTTTTTTTTGCTCTATGGGTAGTTCTGTTCATTGCGGACGCTGATCGTATTTGTTCGTTGATGTTCGAAGTGTTGTTGGCTCAGCTCTTTTATTACAGAGGGCGTTGAGCCCCCTGACCACGCGCGCTGAGCCATTCGGCCACCGCGGCCGGCGCTGATGGACCACCAGAATGATGAGGTTCTACGGTGAACTTCACAACTTCCATACGCTAGGGCAAGAGGCCTTCAGCCATGACGGTGTGAGCAGCCGCTCCGGACAACGCCGCGAAGGCCGGCTCTGGCATCGCACTATTGTTAGGACAAACACACGCAGTTCACAGCTCCTAGTCCTCACTGGACTTCACCGGTAGTTCTTCAGTGACAGTCTGGAGCACGTTCACAGTATCATCCCCGCAGTTACGTGAATATTAGAAAGACATCGCCGTAGGGCGAGTGCCTGCACCTCAGACTATACCAAAAGAGACACTATTAGCTACAGTAAGCTACTGCAAAGCGATTTAGACAAAATTTCTACTTGGTGCGAAAATTGGCAATTGACACTAAATAAAGAAAAGTGTGAAGTAATACACATGGCCACTAAAAGAAATCCACTGAACTTCAATTACGCGATAAATCAGTCAAACCTTAAGGTCGTAAATTCTACCAAATACCTAGGAGTTACAATTACGAACAACTTCGACTGGAGAGAACACATAGAAAATATTGTGGGGAAGGCGAACCAAAGGTTACGTTTCATTGGCAGAACGCTTCGAAGATGCACCAGCTCCACCAAAGAGACTGCCTACATCACACTTGTGCGTCCTCTCCTGGAGTAATGTTGCCCCTTGTGGGACCCTCACCAGGTGGGACTGACGGAAGATATTGAGAAGGTTCAGAGAAGGGCAGCTCGTTTTGTTTTATCACGTTACGGGGGGGGGGGGGGGGAAGCGTCACGGAAATGTTGCACGAATTGGGGTGGAAATCATTAAAAGAAAGACGTTATTCATTGCGGCGTGATCTGTTTGCGAAGTTTCAATCACCGACTTTTAGTTCTGAATGTGAAAATATTTTGCTAGCACCCACCTACTTAAGGAGACATGACCATCCCAATAAAATAAGAGAAATCAGATCTAAAACGGAACGATTTAGGTGTTCTTTCTTCCCGCGCGCTATTAGAGAATGGAACGGTAGAGAAAAGTTATGAAAGTGGTTAATGAACCCTCTGCCAGGCACTTAAATGTGATTTGCAGAGTATCTAGGTATTACAATTTATTCGGGAATCAATATTCAATCTTTGCTGAAGTGTTATTCACTTGTGGGCCTTTCACATTTTTGCAACAGTTTCCTTGCGACGTAATTACGCTTTCTACAGCTATATACCAGTAGACTTGCCCAGTTAGCCGCGCGGTTTAAGGCGCCGCTGTCCGGGACTGTGGAGGTATGACGCTCCCGGTCCGAAGATGATGATGGTTGGCGTTTAGGGCGTTAAACGTCTGGGTCATCAACGCCTATCCCGGTTGAAATCCGCCCTGCCGGCCGCGGTGGCCGAGGGGACACTCCTTCTTCGGCCGCCGTCCTGTCAACACGTCCGGGACAGCGGGCCGTTTGTTTACGTGTGCGACGAGCGGTGCTTTGCGGCGGCCGCGTCAACTTCGTGGTTGATTTGTAAGTATGGAATTCGATAATTCCGAAGAACGACAGAACAACGTTCGATGTGAGTTCGACAGCAGCGTTGCTAGGCCGTCAGCTTACGATATTCATCAGTGGTTAAAAAACGAAATGCGATTACTGGAAAAGGACGTTCTTGGTGTGCAACTAGACACTTTTCTAAATTCCGTGTTTCTAAAATTGAAATCTACCGATATGTGTGACGCTCTGGTGCACTATAACGACGGTATCAGGAAGATCAAACACTTTGATGGTACAGTGAGTAGTGTCAAGATATCTAGTGCTGGATATGGCATACGTACTGTCCGCGTTTTCAACTTGCCATTCGAGATTAGGAATGATACCATTAAGAGACATTTCAGCCCGTATGGTGACGTAATTGACGTAATGAAGGAAAAATGGTCGAGTGCTTACTTGTACCAAGTAGACAACGGTGTGAGAAGTGTGCGAATAATAATGAGGACACATATCCCGTCATTTGTTTATGTTAACGGCCATCGAGCGTTTGTCAGTTACGGTGGGCAACTCAGACGTGCTCTTTTTCCAATAGTACGGGTCATTTCAGGCAAGACTGTCCGAGACGCAAGCGGCCAGTCCAACTGCCACGGGACGGAGGTGAGGGAGACACAACGTACGCGGGAGTGGCACTTGGTTCTGTTCCCGCCACCCCGAGACCTGTAGACAGAACCGGAGGCCGGTATAGACGACATGGACACTGCACCTGTCGCAAAACATTCGGAAGTGTCGGGACACGTCGCACCAGCAAATGTAGCTGCATCGTTGCCGGAATCTCAACCTGCTGAAGTTCCGCAAGACATAGACGGAAAACCCCTTCAAATCCTTAAAGCGTCGACAGTTATCGAACCTGAACAGAGAATTGAAACCACGACTGTGTCCGTGATTACTAAAATTCCCGACGTGACATCAATTGCAGGTCCGAATCAGGTCATGGTTTGTGAGACAGGATTTCTACATCTACATCTACATCTACATGGGATACTCTGCAAATCACATTTAAGTGCCTGGCAGAGGGTTCATCGAACCACAATTACACTATTTATCTCCCATTCCATTCTCGAATAGCGCGCGGGAAGAAAGAACACCTGAATCTCTCTGTTCGAGCTCTGATTTCTCTTATTTTATTCTGATGATCATTTCTACCTATGTAAGTGGGAGTCAACAATATATTTTCGCATTCGGAGGAGAATGCTGGCGATTGGAGTTTCGCAAGTAATCCACGCCTCAGCGATAAGCGCCGTTGTTCTAATGATTCCCATCCCAGATCCTGTATCATTTCCGTAACGCTGTCTCCCCTGTATCGTGACAATACAAAACGAGCTGCCCTTCTTTGGACTCTTTCGATGTCCTCCGTCAAACCCACCTGATAAGGACCCCACACTGGGCTGCAATACTCCAAAAATGGACGGACAAGCGCAGTGTATGCAGTTTCTTTAGTAGTTTTGTTGCATCTTTTAAGGATTCTGCCAATAAAACGCAGTCTCTGGTTCGCCTTTCCCACGATATTATCTACGTGTTCTTTCCAGTTTAAGTCTGAAATAATAGTGATTCCTAGGTATTTTGTGGAGTTTACGGCCTTCACATTTGATTGATTTATGTTGTAAACAAAGTTTAACGGATTTCTTTTCGTACTCATGTGGACGACTTCACACTTCTCATTATTTAGAGTCAATTGCCAATTTTTACACCATACTGATATCTTATTCAGATCGTTCTGCAGTTGGTTTTGATCTTCAGATGATTTTACTAGACGGTAAATGACGGCGTCATCTGCAAACAACCTAAGAGAGCTACTTAGATTTTCCCCTAAATCGTTTATGTAAATAAGGAATAGCAGAGGACCAATAACACTACCTTGTGGAACGCCCGATATCACCTCTGTTTTAGTCGATGCCTTACCATCGATTACCACGAACTGTGTCCTCTCTGACAAGAAATCCCCTATCCAATTGCAAATTTGGGGCGATATACCATAACCACGCAATTTGATTAAAAGCCGTTTGTGAGGTACGGTGTCAAAAGCTTTCTGGAAATCAAGAAATACGGAATCGATTTGCGAACCTTTGTCGATAGCACCCATCACTTCGTGTGAATATAGAGCTAGTTGTGTTTCGCATGAACGATATTTTCTAAATCCGTGTTGACCTTGGGTCAATAGATCGTTCTGTTCGAGATAATTCATAATATTTGAATACAGGATATGTTCCAAAACCCTGCTGCAAATTGACGTCAATGAAATAGGCCTGTAGTTTAGTGGGTTACTCCTACTGCCTTTCTTGAATATAGGTGTGACCTGTGCAACTTTCCAATCTTTTGGTACAGATCCTTCTATGAGAGAGCGGTTGTATATGACTGTTAAGTAAGGAGCTATCGCTTCAGCATAATCAGATAGAAATCTAATGGGTATACAATCCGGACCAGAAGATTTGTTCTTATTAAGTGATTTTAGTTGCTGCACTACTCCGATGATATCTACTTCTATGTTATTCATTACGGCATCTGTTCGTAATTCGAAATCTGGAATATTGGTTTCGTCTTCTTTAGTGAATGAGTTTCTAAAAGCTAAGTTTAGTAACTCTGCTTTAGTAGCGCTGTCATCGGCAGGATCGCCATTACTATCACGTAGTGAAGGTATTGTTTGTGACTTTCCCCGGGTATATTTAACATATGACCAAAATCTCTTTGGGTTTTCAGTCAAATTACGAGAAAGAGTTTCGTTGTGATAAATGTTGTAGGCATCTCGCATTGAAATCCTCGCTAAATTTCGAGCTTCTGAGTACAATCGCAAATCCTGGGGATTTCGTGTTCGTTTAAATTTAGTATGCCTTTTCCTTTGCTTTTGCAACAGTGTCCTGACCTGTTTTGTGTACCAAGGGGGATCGCCCCCTTCTTTTATTAATTTATTAGGTATAAAACTTTCAATTGCTGTCGATACCACTTCTTTGAATTTGAGCCACATCTGGTCTACACCTACGTTTAGTGTTAGAAACGAGTGGAAGCTGTCTTTCAAGAAGCAATGTATTTTGTTTCTATCTGCTTTCCTGAACAAATATACTTTGCGTTTATTTTTGGTAACTTTGGGACTTTCGATATTCAATTTCGCTACTACAGCTCTGTGTTCACTAATACCTGTATCCGTTTTGATGCTCATTATGAGCTCAGGATTATTTGTTGCTAAGAGATCAAGCGTGTTTTCACATCCATTTACAATTCTAGTTGGCTCATGAACTACTTGTTCGAAGTAATTCTCAGAGAATGCGTTGAGTACAATTTCGGACGATGTTTTATGCCTACCTCCTGATTTGAAAATATAATTTCGCCAACAGATCGAGGGTAAATTAAAATCACCACCTACTATTATCGTGTGAGTCGGGTACGTTTTTGTAATTAGACTCAGGTTTTCTTTGAACCTTTCTGCTATTGTATCGTCAGAGTCGGGAGGCCGGTAAAAGGAACCGATTATTAACTTCTTACGATTTTCGGGTACAACCTCTACCCATAATAGCTCGCACGAACTATCAACTTCAACTTCGCTACATGAAATACTACTTTTGACGGCGACAAACACGCCCCCACCTATTTTGTTTAATCTATCCTTTCTGAATACCGTTAGATCTTTTGAAAATACTTCTTCTGAACTTATTTCCGGCTTGAGCCAACTTTCGCTGCCTATAATGATGTGTGTTTCGGTGCATTCTATTAACGCTTGCAGTTCTGGAACTTTCCCGACACAGCTACGACAATTTACAACTGTTATACCGATAGTTTCCGGATCTACATTTCTCCTGTGATCCACCTGAACCCTTTGAGATTGCCCATTTTCTATTTCCCCGAAGCTCTTTATCCTAAAAAACCGCCCAGTCCACGCCACACAGCCCCCGCTACCCGTGTAGCCGCTTCCTGCGTGTAGTGGACTCCTGACCTATTCAACCCGGACATAGAGATGACCCAGACATATCACGGCCGCAACAAGATCCAGCTTCAGAAGAGGATAGTTCTTCAACCCGGTCACGCAGTGCCAGCAGCTCCCGCAATCAGGAGTCGGGTCGTTACCACGGGAAAGATCGTTGTCCGTCACCGGAAAGGAAGGTGTCTGCGTCCTTAAAACGCAGACAAAGGAAGAAGTTGTCACAGCGGACCGGACAGAGCGGCGACGGAGACCTTCGGCAACATACTGCACAAGGAAAGATTACAAGTGACGCGGAACAGCGGCGTGGGACGACCGTTCGTCAATTAAAAGAACTTTTACTGAAAACTGAAACAGAAGGGGAGAGTCAAATGGCGGTGGATCCTCCTTCCGGTTCTCCGAGTGCACTTGCGCCTGTAAAACGGAAGGCTGAGGAACAACACCAGAGAAGAGCTCGTCCGTCAATGCATTCTTCCCGGTCTGAGTCAACTGTAGAAGCAGCGACTGGTGTATCTGGACCTTTAGGTAGTGACGTGTCTGTGGACGTGGAGGGAGCGTCATTGCAGCCTCCTGTCGTCGAAAGGATCGACTGGGCGGAGGAGGGGGATTTGCGGTGACGGGACTCAAACCCGCACATATTGTACGAGCTGTGGTTGGGATACAACATCGCAAAGGTGGTATCGTGTTACGCGTAGTTCCGTTCGCGCCGCGTGCTGTTAGTAGTGGGAGGCCCTTGTTTTAACTTCAAAGTTTTAACTGTGCTTAGTTTATTTGTCAACATTCACGTCGACAATCTGCTAGGTTGATGTGATTTATATATACAAAGTGTTTGTTTTATGACTGAATGTTGTATGTGTTTACAGTTTTTAGAGAATGCCACGAATATCATCGTCTTCTACTAACGAACGCCAGCGTCCCGCGGTGTAATCATACCCCACCATGAAACAAAATGCCACTCTATGGATACTCAGACTTGTCGTTTATTAAAATTATCTCTAACTTTGAATGATTACCTGAATTTGTAACATTTCTTTGGACTGGACATCATAAGGACGAATTGCGACCTACTAATTATCTGAAATATGAAACACTTTTGTCCGTTAACTTGACGGATCATATATAATGTAATCCTATAACGACTTGACAGTAGGGTAATATGATCAAAAAGACAACGAAAACGAAAGCACGAGAATAAATCGGAAAGAAAGTAGAAAGGTTATTGTTTATTGTGATCTGTGAGATGGTTTCGTGTGTTTTTAGTTTCTTTGTGTAAACCTGTCAGGACTGAAGGCCTCAGGGGAAGACTTACAGCATAGTGAAGTGCTTTTGTGTTGCAGTGTATGCTTTAAATATTTATTTCATAACGTATAACCGCACGAAACGATGCACCCAAACTTATGCATTTTAGTTAGATCAATGTTTTAATTTGCAAGTGTGTAGAGAAGACACACCCTGAGAACTGTTTCTTAATTTCTACAATATAGTAAGAAGAACAGTGTATTTTCACAATAATTCTTCGGAAGTACGGATTCGCCTACCCAGATGAGTAACACGCTGTGTTACATATATCACTTTTGTTATTTTCTCTCTACAGACAACGAGAAATTCTCTGTTCGTCTACAAGCCGAAGTGTGATCCCATCGTGAATTATTTTGTTTTGTTTTGATTTATGAAGAAGGACAATTTTAGTTATGTACTTCCACGATGGATCAGAAGACGACAGAACCTCCAGAATAAAGCGAAAGAAAGCTCGCCGAAGAAGGCGTTCATGGTGAGAGCAAGGACGGGGTATAGGGGAGAAGGGAGCCTAAAAAAAAAAAAAAAAAAAAAAAAAAAAAAAAGGTGGGGACTGAGGCGCTCCAGTCACGGTCTGCACGGCCACTACGGTCGGGGGTTCTAATCCCCCCCGGGCATGGATATTTGTACCGTCCAAGTTCGTAAGTAGTTCATAAGTAGTTTGTAAGTTTAGGCACTGATGACCCCGTAGTTAAGTCCCATAGACTATACAAACATTTGAACATTTTTTGAAATCCGCCCTGCGGGTTAACGGCAGGGTTTGGTTTGGCGACCAGCCTGGATGTGGTTATTCAACTGTTCGAATGTTTGTAGATCTAAGGGACTAACTTCTGTGGTCATCAGTCCCTAGGCTTACAAACTGCTGAAACCAACTTATGCTTAGGACAAAACACACACACACACACACACCAATGCTCGAGGAAGGACTCGAACCTCCGACGGTGAGTAACCACGCGCTCCGCAGCAAGTCGCCTTAGAGTGTTCGGCCACTCCACCGCGGCGGATGTTGTTATTAGGCACTTTTCCACACCCCACTAGGTGAATACCGGGTTGGCACCGAAGTTCCGCATGTTACATAATTCACAAATATTTAGAAAACGCAAGCTCTTTCACATGTCTGGCACTATATGCAGACATGTAGGGGTCACGTATCTTCTCCCGGTGGAAATAGTGTGATGACAATGGGGTGCCCGGCCACCCCTTTAAATTAACCCTGCAGAAGTGGGGGAAAGCGAAAAGGAGAAGAACAGTTCAAAGATTGTGTACCTAAGGGGCCGAATTGCTAAGTTCATCTTTTCTAGACTTACACACTACTTTAACTAACGCGAAGGTCAACACACATTCCCATGTCAGAGGGAGGATCGAGCCTCCACCATCGACATGCCGTATGAAACCGTGTTGTCAAAAGGAGACAATCGTACCGCTGTAACTCGTGACTAGAGAAGGATCGAGCCAATTCATTCATGTGAACTGCTTCACTCATTCACACTCTTTACTGTGAAGCAATCAAATGAAGTTCTTCGTTCATGAGGCACTGAAGTCTGTCAAAACTTCTCGGTCGTTGAATGCGTCCTGTCATCCAATACTTTATATTATGACCCACAGATGGTAGAACTATGCAATTATGTGCAGCCAATGGTTCTGAGCTAATTGAAATAGATCATGGTTGCAGCGGACAAGGAAAATATAAACAGAAAAGACTGTCATATAAAAAGGAAAATACTTTAAAATGTTATCGTAAGTTTCGAATAACGCTCTGAACAAAGTTTTTATCTGGCACGTGATACCTTTTATTCTTTTTTTATTTTGTTAGGACTGAAAACTCCACAGTCACAAACAATACACCTCACAGAGCTTTAATATCATCTGAAACCGAAGGAAATTGTTAACCACTGCCGTAAAGTCTGTATACCTACATAATTAATTGTTCCTTAATTTTTCTGTCGATTGTATTTTTATCGAGAATACTAATGCTTCAAACTAAAGAAGTTAACTTGTTTCACCTTGAGGCATTGGTGTGATTTCAGGTAAATTCCTCCTTCATAGCGACGAGGTAGAGAGAGCAGAAAACAAGAATGAGTGAGCGAGCCGCGCGGGAATGCCGCGTGGCCTAAGGCGCCATGCTTCGCACTGGGCGACCCTCCAGCCGGAGGTTCGAATCCTCCTTCGGGCGCGCACACACTCGTGTTTGTTTGTGTATATATATGTGTGTGTGTGTGTGTGTGTGTGTGTGTGTGTGTGTGCGCGCGCGCGTGTGTTTGTTTGTGTTTCTGCGCGCTGTACTTAGTTTAAGTTAAGGGACTGATGGCCATAGTAGTTTGGTCCAATAGGTTTACAAACATCTGAACACATTTTGATTGAGCGAGAGACAACCGAAACGAATATGGAATGTTACTGTGCAAACATAGACACAGGCTCAGTGGTTGATGGGAGGAACCGTTAATGGGAAATTCCTCTCCCATCAGCCACCGCACCGAGTGTTAACTTAGTTTCTGCGGACTTATGAAGTGTGAGAAATGTGAAGTGTTTCATTTTAATTGAGCAGTTAATTAACACTTTACAAGAGTGAAATGTTCATTCATGAGCTTCCCGCTACTAATATTAAACATCCTCAGAAAAATATCGCAATTAACTACCACTATCTGACTAGTGTACAAAACGGTGAAGTTTCAATCGTACTTTCCACACTATAGCTGGCTCTGCATTCATTCCTTCCGTCACAGTCCAGCATACTTAGCTCTTTTAATTTTTCCATGGTAGGAGGGGCGATCTTCTTACTTTAAAGTATTAAAATGCCAAGATCGCAATTAATTTATTTATTTTTCGACGACCGTTTTCGGTACACATGGGTACAATCATCTAGTCGTTTATAAACACAAGGAAGAGTAGGGGACCTATAACGCTTCCCTGTGGAACGCCAGATATCACTTATGTTTTACTCGATGACTTACCGTCGATTAAAACAAACTGCGTACTTTCTGATAGGAAATAGTGAATTTTGGAGATATTCTGTAAGCACGCAATTTCATTAGAAGTCGCTTGTGGGGTACAGCGTCAAAAGCCTATCGGAAACCCAGAAATATGGGATCGATTTGAGATCCCTTTTGGATGGCACTTAACACTTCATGTGAATAAAGGGCAAGCTGTGTTTCGCAAGAGCGATACTTTCTGAATCCGTGTTGACTATTGGTTAATAGGTCGTTCTCTTCGAGGTAATTCATAATATTCGAACAAAATATATGTTCCAAAATCCTACTGCAAATCGACGCCAATGAGATTGGCCTGCAATTTTGGGTATCACTCCTACTGCCTTTCTTGAATATTGGAGTAACTTGGGCAACTTTCCAGTCTTTGGGTACAGATCTTTCGCTGAGTGATCGGTTGTAAATAAGAGCTAAGTACGGAGCTATTGCATCAGCATACTCAGAGAGGAATCTAGTTGGTATACAATCTGGCCCGGAAGATTTGTTTTTGTTTAGTGACGTTGGTGACTTAAGTTGTTTTACTACTCCAGGAACATCTACTTCTAAGTTTCGTATGCTGGCAGCTGTTCTTGGATTAAATACTGGATTGTTCACTTCGTCTTCTTTGGTGAACGAATTTCGGAAAGCTGTGTTTAGTAATTCTGCCTTAGCAGTACTTTCATCGGTAGTATTACCATTGCTATCGCGTAGTGAAGGTATTGTTTGTATTTTGCCGGTAGTGTACTTCACATATGACCAGAATTTCTTTCGATTTTCTGCAAGATTACGAGACAGGATTTCGTTGTGGTAGCAACTATAGGCTTCTCGCATTGAAGTCCGCGCTAGGTTGCGAGTTTCAGTAAAAGATTGCCAGTCTTGCATGCGTTCTTCTTTGTTTCTGCAAAAATGATCTGACCTGTTTTGTGTACCATGGAGGGTCAGCCCCCTCTTTTATTAATTTATTTGGTATAAATCTCTCGATTGCTACTGATATTATGTCTTTGAAAGTACGCCACAACTGATCTACACTCGCATTTTTAGTTTTGAAAGACTGGAGACTATCACTCAGGAAAGCGTGAAGCGAATTTTTATCTGCTTTATGGAATAGATATATTTTTCGTTTATTTTTGGTCCATTTGGGAATGTCGACATTCGATCTCGCTACTACAACTCGATGTTCGCTAATCCCTGTATCTGTTTTGATGCTCTTTATTAGATCAGGATTATTTGTTGTTAGGAGATCTAGGGTATTTTCGCAACCAGTTACTATTCTAGTGGGTTCATGAACTAACTGTTCGAAGTACTATTCAGAAAAAGCATTCAGAACTAGTTCGGACGATGTTTTATATTTGCCGCCGGTTTTGAATACGTAATTATGCCAACATATCGCGGGTAACTTAACATCGCCACCGATTATAACAGTATGCTTCGGATACCTATTTGAAATGTGATTCGAGCTTTACGATATATAAGGGTTCAAATATATGTCTGCATAAGGGCTCTGAGTGCTCGAAACCGGTCAATAAAACCAATTCAATTGCAACTCGTTGCTGCCATTTTAATAACCAGGTAAATAACAGCTGTTTCGATGGACAAAATACTAAACAAAACATTCAATTTACTTTGTCAGAGCACCTTATCGCTTAGCCCTACCAGGTATAACTATAAGCTTACAAAAGCTTAGTAAAATCTTGAGATCCCAAACAAAAATAAACGTAATCTGGTATATAACAACACCTCAAAATTGTGAAACATGTAACAGCTTAGTAAAAGCGTTTTACTGCGAATCCCAGTGACCTTGTTCCTCATGAAGCATATGTAACGCGAATGCACGCCGCCAATGCAGTCTCGTGAGCGGACGTCATTTAAGAATTCTGAGGGCGAACTCCGCAGCGACGAGAGCTGTTCATACGCCTCAGCGGCTTCGTCTTTCATCTGGAAACACCGACCTCTCAATAAGGCAGACGTTGTACTCAAGCTTCAACGTACGTGCGTGAATTTTCCTGCCATTGTGTTGCCGTCATTTTGCATACGGCTGTAGCAAGTTATGCCGAAACGGGCGACGCCAGTATGCGACGTTTTAAAGAGTCGGTCTAGCAGCTGTTACAAGTAACCGACTTATGAACGACATCTTTTTGCAAAAATGTTAACGGTACTGCAATACAAGCACAGATTAGAAAAATATTATCACTCATCACATAGGAGATAGCAGATATTGAAACATAACTCGGTGAACACGGAACTTTTAATCATGTTAGATTTTACTACTGCTGATTTTGACCAACATAAACCTTTCAGCGTACATTGTATCGAAATTACGATTTTTTCTTAATTTATAAAAATATTAACACTAAAACACCAAGAGTGTACAATGACCATCCATATAGATTTTTCACCTCTGTCTTCTCTTCGCTTCACTTCACGTTGCACGGTGTATTTTAATTATTTGCTATTATTGACCAAGGTACTGTAGGCGTAGCTTTACTATTCATTATATTGCATTTTTAAATGATATCGTATAGGTCAAATAAAGTAAGCTCGGTGGCCACGAAATGCTGATACATTAATATGATACATCCAGGTTTTCTACGTTAAGGTACTCTTTAGTTTTTTAGTCTACTTTCTCGATGTTAGTACTAACTTATGAGTTTTATCACATATTATTACATTTCTGATTCTGTTCTATATATTAGTGGTAATAGTTATGTTATTTATTCTTATTGGGCTATTATATCGAGTTACAGAGTCAAAGAACCATATTACTAACGAGCAAATAACATGAAAATTTATGTAGTAGTTATTATATCTGTGGAGTTTCACACCAAAGCTCGATGAGATGATACTTCTCATTTCATAATGTTCTGCTACTACATATAGCGGTGCTGAAATTATATGGTGATGGGTACATCTCCACGAAGGAAGCACGAGTATAAATAAATGCATGTAAATCTGTCTTAGGTTGCTTTGTGTTGTTTCCTGATGGTCCTTTGTACAGTCGGTGACAGAATTTACGAGAGCCCTCCCCCCCTCCCCTCCCGCTTCTACATCTACATCTACATACATACTCCGCAATTCACCGTAAGGTGCGTGGCGGAGGGTACACTGTACCACTACTAGGCATTTCCTTTCCTATTCCACTCCCAAATTGAACGAGGAAAAAAAGAATGCCTATATGCCTCCGTACGAGCCCTAATTTCTCTTATCTTGTCTTTGTGATCTTTACGCGAAATGTAAGTAGGCGGCAGCAAGATCGTACTACACTCAGCTTCAAATTCCGGCCCTCTAAATTTACTTAACAGAAATTCACGAAAAGAACGTCGTATTTCTTCCAGCGATCCCCAATTGAGTTGCCGGAGCATTTCCGTGACACTCGCGCATTGGTCGAACCTACCGGTAACAAATCTAGCTGCTCGCCTCTGAACCGCCTCTATGTCTTCCTTCAAACCGATCTGCTGCGGGTCCCAAATACTTGAGCAATACTCAAGACGTGGTCGTACAAGCGTTTTATACGCGGTCTCCTTTACAGGTGAAGTACATCTTCCCAAAATTCTCCCAATAAACCGAAGTCTGCTGTCCGCCTTACTCACAACTGTCCTTACATGCTCGTTCCATTTCATATCGCTCTGCAATGTTACGCCTAGATATTTGAACGACGCGACCGCATCAAGAAGCTCACTACTGATGCTGTATTCGAACATTATAGGATTGTTTTTTCTACTCATGCGCATCACCTTACATTTTTCTACATTGAGAGCTAGCTGCCATTCTTCGCACCAACTAGAAATTTTGTCTAAGTCAACCTGTATGCTATTACAGTCAGTTACAGACGACACCCTCCCATACACCACAGCATCATCAGCAAACAGCCGCAAATTACAACTTACTCTGTCCATCGCTTCAGCGTTTGTGCTGAACTCGACAGTTCCACTACCTGTAAATACAGCATAAGGTAAAAGGAGACGAAGTATTATCATCATATTTTCTACATACGTCAAATCGAAATACTAACCGAGCAATAGCAGACGGTTTTACATAACGTGGTAGATTGTAATGCTGATGATTAATTTGAAATGTTCTGTGTTTATTTTCAGTCCAAACTCACACTGAAATAGTATTACAGAACAACCACGAAATAATGCGACTGTAGCATTAGTGTTCGATATATAACAAAATCAACTTCAGAAGCTATACGGTGTCCACATTAAGACAATACAATTGATAGAATTAGAAAATGGGCACATTAATAAGTTTGTCACCTTTATATCTACGTGACACAGCATCAAGGCAACGGAAAAACTTATGGCAGCAATTTGTCATCAGTTTTCTTTATTTATTCCCGATATGCCAGCTAGAAGTCTTCTTTCACAGAAGAACTCTGTTTCCAGCGAGGTTATCACCGAAATCTAACACAGTTTTCCATTACTTTAAGCAAATACCTCTACCTTTTTGTCCCACTGATGACTAAGACAGAGAATATGCAAATTAAATTGAAAAGTAAACTGCAAATTCTGTTGGAAACAATTTCCTTGACATATAAATATAAGTTTGTTACTTTCCTTATGCTACAAGCAGAATATGTATGTGGGGCAACTGTGATTTTTGTGCTCTATAGAAATGAAGAAAGAACACTTTTCGAAGATGTGTCGGTGCCAGTTGTCACCATGTACACTGGACTAGAAATACTAGCATGGGCCAATGACTTTATACTTATTTCTGTAACTATTTTTTCGTCCGAAACCGTAATTATGAATAGTATCCCTGCACTGACTGCAATTCTAACATCATAAATACACTGCAGGGGGATTAGACGAGAGGCGCCGCAGAGGAGTGTCCGAGCGCACTGAGGCGCTATGCTCCGATGCGCGAGGCCGTTCGCCGTCGGTGGTTCTAATCTCTCCTCGGGCATGGATGTTTGTGCTGTCTTAAGTTCAGAAGTAGTTTGTAAGTTTAGGGAATAATGACTCCGCAGTTATGTCCCATAAGCTTAACAAACAGTTTTTTGATGAGAGGCTCTTCTCGACAGTAGCCGTTATTAAATGTATTTCCGTTTTTCGGTCTTAAACGAATAGCAATGTAGAAAACTCTTCCATTGTTCTTGATTCGCATTTTCAGATTAACAGACGCTAGGAACCTTACAAGTAGCTATCATTCATTTTAATATTACAAGGGCGACTCAAAAATCAAGTCACACTTTCAAGCTAAGGTCATTTATTAAACCCTGCTCACATAGACAACATACAAAAGCCGTGCGGGAATGTCCGTGCGGTTCTAGGCGCCATGTAACGGATTCCGTGGCCGATCACGTCGGAGTTTCGACTCCTCCATCGGGCATGGGTGTCTGTGTTGTCAGTAGCGTAAGTTAGTTTAAGTAGTTTGTAAGTCTAGGGACTGATGACCACAGCAGTTTGGTTACAAACATTTGAACTTTTTTTAACAGCATACAATGTTAGAGCACTTTTCCAAATAGTCCCCAAGAGACAGTCAACATTTTTCGGAACAGGCAACCAAGTTTTTGATTCCGGATGCACTGAACTAACCTCCAGCGGTATGTAATCGCCTGGATGGAGCTGCGAATTGAGGCGCTATGCTCCGATGCACGAGGCCGTTCCCCGTCGGGGGTTCGAATCCTCCCTCGGGCATGGCTGTTTGTATTGTCTTTAGTATAAGGTAGTTTATAAGTAGTTTGTCAGTTTAGGAACTGATGACCCCGCAGTTAAGTCCCATAAGCTTAACAAACATTTTTGATGGAGTTGCTTTCACCTCCTCAACATCGTCAACCAGTTGCGTACGGAATTGATAAGCGAGAGGAAAATTGAAAGTTGGTGTGTCCTTCTTGCACGATAACGTAATATCGTACACGGCAGCCCAAAGTTCCGAACTACTGGAACGTCGTCCACACAGTAAAGACCTAGCTCTACGCGATTAACGTTCGTTCGGAAAAATGGAAAAGGATCTCGGTGAACGACAATTCAGAAGCGGTGAAAGCAAGTGTATCCAGGTGGGTAATGCTCCAGACGCCTGTTGACTTATATATGCGTTCCCTACGCAGCGCCGTCCTCTGAGTGTTTACATATTCTGTGTTTGCGTACACACGCCTAGACCAGCGTCTTTGGCTCTTCAGTGTACGTTGCCATAGCCGCGATACCTATTTGTATGTGGTTTAATAAATGGGCGTAACTTGGAAGTGTTACTTTTTCATTCACTCTCGTACAGATTCAAAACAATTATCTTTAAGAATGCTTTCATTGGCATCTCCTGCATCATTTATTAACACAGTTATAAAGACAGCATCCACAAATATATTTCACAAGATGTGAAAAAATAGTGTCTGAAATCAGAAAACTGAACCGCCCAAGAAAATCTTTCGCAGTAGACGAAAAATAGGACACAAAAGCTGAAAAGAAAAATTAAACAAGAGAACAACTGTAGAGCAAGGGATTCCTGTTTATCAATACATGAAAGGAGAAGCAGTTGTGATGATAATATCAAACCAGTAACAACAAGTGTCGTTAGTAATGTGTAAAATGCGACACTCGTAAGCAAACCTGTCGTTCATTGAATAAAAACCAAAGCAACGAAAAACATCGTCAGTTATCAGAGATTATAATTTTCAACTGCTGGAAATTTTCTGTCATAAAACGCGTATAGCGCGTCTTGTATGAGCTTTTCAGTTTTCAGACAACTAGAAAAAGAGGAACCAAATTAACAAGACGTTACCCCAGGCAAACGTGGAAAGCTTGTTCTAAGCAGTATCTCTCAGTTAGCGCATTTACTCGTACACTATTTCCAGGTTGTTACATGCCTATCACAATATTTCTAAGATCGCAATCACATTGTAATTATTGAAACTCATTGAACTGTTTAACATTATGAAACATGCTGCCAACTGTCGCTCATGGGCATTGCTAATTGTCATTGCTGTTAGATCCGCACATATGAACTTGCTCCTGATACAATTCTCATCGGCTCTTGTTCGAGGACCACGTAAATACGACAAAACCAGAAGAACAAAGACGTGAAGACTAAGACACCTAACTCTTTTCATCACTGTGTAATAACTAAAAAATTTGACATTGGTAAGACAAAAAAATTTGACGAAATGAAGTTGATGAAATAAATTAGACATTTCGGTATGAAACATAAATTACGACTTCTGTAAGTATCTTCATTTTCAAATAGCCCCACACAACTGACGAATGTCGAAAGCCTGTAATTAAAGATCTTTTTGATTCGTTTTAATGACTTTGGTGATTCGAGTGGGGTCGGTGCGCCATAGGACACTATCGTCATTCCAGTTATGGTGTAATGCAACCTCTTATTAGTACTATACATTATCATTTGAAACTCAGAAATGATATAATTAAAGAAAGAGAATAAGTTTGATAATACACCAGTTTATTGAGACAGACTTTGAGGATTTATAGGGATTGGTCAAGCCACGTTCTAAGTTACTGGTGTGGAAATACAGCAGCAATTGTAGGTTGTATGCGTGGGCGTGAACTTACATCAACAGTTTTCTTACGAGAGGGACCCGCCATTGGTCGTTCTCTGGCAGTATCGATACTTCACGTGGCAAAAGAAAGGTTAAATTAGAGAGACAATATTTTCGTCTTATGTTCCAACAATCAATAGTTTCCGCGATGGCTATCAAAGTTTTGACACTGTTTCATCAGTTCGAGCGGGCAGCAGTAATCCAATAAAATCGGTAGCGTAGTTGCTAAGAGCACAATTTCAGAACAAAGAAAAGTTGTTGGTAACAATTTTATTGAAGGTGTTAATGCTTATTGGGTAGAGTACAAGTACAGAATCTCACAATTATAAAAGAACCAAAGTGAAAGAAAGGAGAGGATCGACTCGGGATAAAGTGGTTGGTCGTTTTAAACATTTTGCAGAATTGTATCATTTTTGCAGAACTGTTTGTGACGTCAAACTTTGGTAGTTACATATTTCTTATTAGTTAATTAGATTCTTTACAAAAGTTTCGGGGCAGGTTTTTAAAAATGTTAAAATGTTTGTAAATCTATCGGACCAAACTGCGTGGTCATCAGTCCGTAGCTTACAAACTACTTACACCTAGGTAAACTAACCTAAGTACAACACACACACCCATGCCCCAGGGGGGACTCGAACCTCCACGGTGAGCAACCGCGCGCTCCGCGGCGATGTGCTTTAGACCGCTCGGCCACACCACCGCGGCGCAGGTTTTTAATATAAAATTGCAAGTATAAAGTAATCTACGGAAGTAGATCCCTTGGTTATCTATACACAATTTCCGACGTTTCTGGAGTTCTTGAAAGCTCGTCGGAAAACTTTCAACTGATATGGTTGTCAGCTCATTTGTCACGGACAGCTGGATGTCTGTGCCATCCTGATGAAGCTTTCCTTTCAGTCGCCTTTTCACGTGAGGAAACATGAACAAACTGCAAGGCGAGAAGTAAAGCAAATGTGGCGGATGTGGGGTGGCAATAACAGAATGTCTGACCAGACAGTCGCTAACAATTCAAGCAGTATTTGATGTAGACGGGCGACCCATTGTGGAATCGTCTTGTACTGAATCTCTTCCTTTACAAAACGTTTTGTGCCACTCGAAAACTCGACTTCTGGAAATTTACTCTCCTGCATATCTTTGATTATTCATTGACCAAATTCACTATTGGTTTCCCCAAGCTTAACGCAGAACATAATGTTTACTTTTTATTCACAGTCCACATCCATTGTGTCAATATATCTAATACGCCAAGACATGCAGTGTATTGCTGACACAGCCATGCCACATACTGAGTTTGGGTAGAAACGTGACCAATTTTGTTCCAAGGGTGAACACATACTAGAGTACATAAAAACATTTTTTTTTCTTTTTTAGTATTGTGAACTCATAAATAAACACATCTCCTGGTACTTTCCCGGAAAAAGAAATAAAGTGAATATTCATTTTAATTATTTATGGACCGTATGTTTTAATTTAGTTTCCATACACCATAGCAAATGCTATGAGGTTTTCAACAAAATTTATCGATGAGACATATGGTATCCTTCTCTGCTGATTACCCGATCCTTCGATTCACCCAGGTTATCAGTCCCTAGGCTTACAAACTACTTGTACAAACTTAAACTAATTTAAGGAACACCCATGCCCGAAGGAAGTCTCGAACCTCCGACAGGTAGTAACCGCGCGCTCCCTTACAAGAACACAGTGTCCTTTCCGAATATTTTGGGACGGTTCATTCTGATTCTTTGAAAAATATTAGGATCAGGTTCTCACTAATTGGATTTAGGTTAAAGTGTCCTCATTTCGGGTGGTCGCCTAATTCTGGACAGCTGAATATCTCTTTTCTTAGTACTGCACTCTGTAGCTCGTCCGACTTTCGGTGGCGAAGGTCATTCTGATATGTTGTTTAGAGTGAGGTAGCGGCACTGCGAACGTTGTGTTGTCCATAGCTATTTCAGTGTTGTAGCTACGATAAACGTTTTCTTTGCGTTCCCATGCGTAAATCTTTATTTTTGAATCGAATGTTTGTTGTAATAAAGACTATATTATACTAATTCAATAAATTCTATATTCTATTTACAATCGGTAATTAGAAAACTTGAAATTAGGAACCATATTTTCCAAAGCTAAAAATTTAATTCCCTGCTCTGCTATTACTGAATGAATAAATATTCAGGACATTTTTGGCAAGGGTAATACTTACATATTCCCTAGTAATAGCACAGCTCATTTTCCATAACTTCAAGACTGCTAGTTTAATCATTACCTTCAATTAAAAGAAGGTACTCGATATTAGGGCGCTTCCCTCTATTGTATCACTAATATCGTCTGAACGGTCCCAGATACGATAATGTTAAGTAGTGTATTACGTACTATATGAGGAACATGAGTAGACCTAAAATACAGCCCTGTGGGATCCCGTGTTTCCTCCGCAGGTAATAATATAATGAACAATAAGAAGAATCCTTCCTATACACTCATTATTCACAGTGCTTAGACACAAAAGTATAAAATGATGAACATTCTGCTCTACATGTTAGAGGAACTGTACACTGAACGCCTGGTATACCTGTGATTTTTACTACTATATCTCCATTGACTGTAAACATAGTGTCCGTGTTTAACCAATACAATGCAATGCATGTCGGCAGAAATGGGCACTACGGCGACTACAGCTGTCAAATGAAAAAAAAAAAAAAATGTCTTCGCAACTGCGAATATGACTTAGTGTCGGCAGTACAATCAATTTGTGACACATGTAAATTTATGCCAGACCGGGGTTCAAACTCGTATTTTCCGCTTTTCAAGAGCTGTCGCGTTATCCATATTGCTATCCATGCACGAGTCCCGAGACAGACTTTCACGTGTGACACATATTTTAATACCCATGATTGCTCTACATTCCATTACATAATTCTCGCAGAGGGAAAGATATTTACTGCAAATGTCGCATGCCTTTCTTTGACTTAAACACGAGGTGCAGTATCCGTGTTTAAGCACGTAACGAATTCAATGTCTGCATGTCCTTTTTTCATAACTTGTGAAATGTGGACGTTCGCGAAAAGCAGCAAATACGAGATCAAATCCCTGTCCGGTAAAAATTTTCATATGTAATCTGTAAGTTATACAGCTGATTCTGATTCATATTTGCTTTCACAGATTGGGTACCATTAGGGCGATGAAAAACTTTGCCTTCCCCAAGACTTCTCTACAAATAACATATTAAAGTTTTCATACAAGACGCTGCTATTAAATTTTGATAGCTTCTATTGTCACATTATTATTGGCACAATAAGCTTATTTCGGCTATTAAACGCCATCGTCAGGTGTTGTGAGATTTTCTTCAATTCCGTTCAGTATCGTTGGAAATCGATTTCTCAAATGTCGTACACTGTTGTTCTATTTTATCAATCTGTATTTGCGTCTATTTTTGACTCGATCTTCATTTGATAGTTGTGTCAGCGATATTGAACGTTTACATAATCTAAACTTTCAATATCGTTGACACAACTGTCAAATGAAGATCCAGTCATAAATAGACACAAATGCAGATTGATAAAATAGAACACCAGAGTACGACATTTGACAAATAGATTTCCAACGATATTAAACGGAACTGAAGAAAATTTCACAACACCTGACGATGGCGTTTAATAGCCGAAATAAACTTATTGTGCCAATAAAAGCTATCAATATTTAATAGCAGCGTCTTGGATGAAAACTTTATCATGTCATTAAAAGACATTTTTAACACTGCGGGCCCCACACAAATCAAAACTTCTCTACAACTTGACCACATTTCATTCCTCGTGCTATAGTTGAAATTAATCGCTCCATTAATATTCTTTTTTTTTTTTTTTTTTTTTTTTTTTTTTTTTTTTTTTTTTTTTTTTTTTGCAATACGTGTGGAGGCTTCCGACATTTTCGACTAATATAAGTTTTGTTTTCAGTGTAATTCGAAAGGCAGTTCCTCAAAGCTCTGCTATCTGCGAGCCTGTAATCAACAAAAAGTTCAGGAAAAAAGTTATCGTTGTAGTGGTAGAAGTTGCAGGAAGTTTACGCATATAATGTGCTTTGCACCTCGTGGCCGGAAACCAGACACGTTCCATTACAGTTTCATTAGGCAGACTGCAGAACACAAGGGCTAATGTAAGCCGGCATGCCACGTGTTAAAGTTAACGAGATGCACTCGCGCATCGCCCACTCCCTGTAGCCGGGCTTCGCAAATTCACCGACAGAAAGTTGTGCCCTGGCCGCCCGTTGTCGGCAAAAAAGGAAACGGCCTGAAAGGACAGCGGTGCACAGCCGCCGTCTTCACAACCGCGGTCCGCATCTACGTGATTACTCCGCACTTCACACTTGACTGCTGCCACGCACTGGAAACCCATGTCTCTACCGCACCACTCCCGAACAGCGTGCGCCAAAATGAACAACTAAATCTCATCGTGAAATCTCTTATTTATTTCCTCGTGATGATTATTCCCTCCTCTATACGGGGGCGGCAGCAAAATATTTTAACACTCGAAGTAGAGAGTAACGGATTGAAATTTCATCAATAAAAATTTTGGCGTAACAATATACGCCTTTATTTTAATGATTCTCATTTCAAAACCGGGAGAGCTGCATCAAGCCAGTCTTCGTACTGAAGACAACAGGTAAGCTAAGGTAGAATATTCAAAATTTTTAAGTTTATGCATTGATGATGGGTTGAATTGGAAGAAACACATTGAAGACCTGCTGAAACGTTTGAGCTCAGCTACTTATGCTATTAGGGTGATTGCAAACTTTGGTGATGTACAACTCAGTAAACTAGCATACTATGCCTATTTTCATTCTCTGCTTTCTTATGGCATCATATTCTGGGGTAATTCATCATTTAGTAAGAAAGTATTCATTCCCCAAAAGCGGGTCATCAGAATAATTGCTGAAGCCCACCCAAGATCATCCTGCAGACATTTATTTAAGGATCTAGGAATCTTCACAGTAACTTCACAATATATATACTCACTTATAAAATTTGTTATTAACAATCCAACTGAATTCAAATGTAACAGCAGTGTGCATAGCTACAACACTTGGAGAAAGGGTGACATACACTATTCTAGGTTAAATTTAGCTCTGTCACAGAAAGGGGTTAATTATTCTGCTACAAAAGTGTTTGGTCACTTACCAAGTAGTATCAAAATTCTGACAGATAGCCAACTAGCATTTAAAAATAAATTAAGAGAATTTCTGAATGGCAATTCCTTCTACACATTAGATGAATTTCTAGATAAAAGTTAGTACTTTAGGAAAAAATATAAATAAAAAAATTTTAAAAATTTAAAAATAAAATAAAAAAATATAAAATAAAATAAAATATTCAAAAATTGAGTGTCATGTAATATGTATTGACACATTTCATTTAACTGACACGTTCCACATCATTACGAAGTGTCGTATTCATGATCTATGGAACAAGTATTAATCTAATCTAATCTAATCTAATCTAACGAGCAGTTGCTCGAGCATTGCGTTTCCCACACTCCTAAATGGTAGACGTAGTAATAGACATCCTCGGGAGAGAAGCAGCTTATACAGGGTGTTACAAAAAGGTACGGCCAAACTTTCAGGAAACATTCCTCATACACAAAGAAAGAAAATATGTTATGTGGACATGTGTCCGGAAACACTTAATTTCCATGTTAGAGCTCATTTTATTACTTCTCTTCAAGTCACATTAATCATGGAATGGAAACACACAGCAAGAGAACTTAGCAGCGTGACTTCAAACACTTTGTTACAGGAAATGTTCAAAATGTCCTCCGTTAGCGAGGATACATGCATCCACCCTCCGTCGCATGGAATCCCTGATGCGGTGATGCAGCCCTGGAGAATGGCGTATTGTATCACAGCCGTCCACTATACGAGCACGAAGAGTCTTTACATTTGGTACCGGGGTTGCATAGACAAGAGCTTTCAGATGTCCCCATAAATCCATCGGTCACCGAATCTGTTGTTGAGAAGCGTACGAACACGTCGACTGAAATGTGCAGGAGCTCCATCGTGCATGAACCACATGTTTTGTCGTACTTGTAAAGGCACATGTTCTAGCAGCACAGGTAGAGTATCCCGTATGAAATCATGATAACGTGCTCCAGTGAGCGTAGGTGGAAGAACATGAGGCACAATCAAGACATCACCAACAATTCCTGCCCAAACGTTCACAGAAAATCTGTGTTGATGACGTGAATCGAGGACGTACAGTACATACTAACGAAACAATTGGGTATTTTGACAATTGTCTGCACGAATTATTTCAATTTAAATTTAAAGTGAAATACTAAAATGAGCTCTAACATGGAAATTAAGCGTTTCCGGACACATGTCCACATAACATATTTTCTTTCTTTGTGTGTGAGGAATGTTTCCTGAAAGTTTGGCAGTATCTTTTTGTAACGCCCTGTAGAGACGAAAACCGCCAAGTCCGTATGGAATCCCAAATTGATTTTACAAAGAGTAATCTGCGGATTTGACCTCTAACTAAGTTTGCATTTATCGCGAACGTTTCATCCAGTTCACAGTCCCAAGCGACTGGTAACTAGCGTAGGTGACTTCCGTTTATAAGAAAGGTAAAAGAACGGACCGGCATAATTAGCTGTAGAATTCTTTAGCTGTAGAATCATTTAGCTGTAGAATTCTTGAACACATTCTCAGTTTGAATATAGTATATTTCCTTCCGACTGAAAAGCTTCTGTCTATTCATCAGCACGGTTTTACGAAGCATATCGCTCGTGTGAAATTCAGCTTCCCTTTTTCTCACATGAAATCCTGCGAGGCATGGACAAATAGCAACAGGCAGACTACATACAGTATATCTCGATTTCAGAAACGCGTTTGACACGACGTGGCACTGCAGACTGCCAACGAGGTACGAGCGTGTGGCGTTGTTTGCCAGATATTGAGTGGCCCGAAGACTTCTTAAGTAATAGAACCTAGTACGTTGTCCTCGACGGTGAGTGTTCATCAGAGACAAGGGAATCGTCAGTAGTGCCCTAGGGAAGTGTGTGATAGGACCATTAGTTTTTTATATCTCCATGAATGATTTGATGGACAGAAAGAGTAGAAATCTACGGATTTGCTGATGATGATGTGGTCTACGAGGCGTAGAGAAAACTTCTAATTGGTATGAGGAATCGCAGCTACGTCTAAATGTAGCAAAATGTGAGATGATGCAAATTAGGAGGAAAATTATCCTATAAGGTTCTTATACAGCATTAGTAGTTCGCTGCTTGACAAATCTTGGGAAGATGTGGTTCATCTGTAAAGGAGAGCGCGTATAAAACGCTTGTGCAACCGACCTTGGGTATTGCTCAAATGTTTGCGATCCCCACCTAAAGAAAAACATAGAAGCAATTTAGATGTGACTGCTAGGTTTATCAGAGGCGAGTTCGATCAACGCGAGTGTGTGTTACGGACGTGTTTCGGGAACACAAACGGGGATCTTTGAAGGGAAGGTGGCGTTATTTTCATGAAACACTGTTGAGAAAATTTAGAGGGCCGGAATTTGAAGCTGACTGCAGAACGATTCTACTACCGCAACCTTACATTTCACATAAAGACTACAAAGATAAGAGAAATTAGTTCTCGTACAGAGACAAACCGGCATTCGATTTTCCCCTCGTTCTATTTGGGAGCGTAACGGAAAATAAAATTTTGTAGGAAAGATATTTTTATTTACTGCACCGAAGCTGCTTTTATTTTAAGCGCTGACTAATTTTGGGCTTTGCCCATTTTATTAAGCCACATTCATATATATTTTTATTTGGATTCTATCTACATGAATGATCTGATGGACAGAAAGAGTAGAAATCTACGGATTTGCTGATCGTGCTGTGCTCTACGAGGCGTAGACAAAACTAATTGGTATGAGAAATCGCAGATTCTTCTAAATGTAGCAAAATGTGAGGTGATGCAAATTAGGAGGAAAAGTTATCCTATAAGGTTCTCATACCGCATTTTTAGTTCGCTGTTTGACAAATTTTGGGAAGATGTGATTCATCTGTAAAGGAGCAGAGAAGCAGTATCCAAATAAAAATATATATGAATGTGGCTTAAGAATATGGGCAAAGCCCGAAACTAGTCAGCATATAAAATAAAAGCAGCTTTAATTTAATATATAAAAATGTCTTTCCTACAAAACATTTAATAGCTGCAAAACGCGACGTATCAAAAACAATTGGAAAATAAAATGACTAGGAGTGGTACGCGGTACCGTCCGCCACACATCCTTGTGTGGATTGCAGAGTAAGTTTGTATATGTTAAAAAATGTTCAAATGTTTGTTAACGTTATGGGAGTTAACTGCGGGGTCATCAGTCCCTAAACTTACAAACTACTTATAAACTATCTTATACGAAAGACAACACAAACATCCATGCCCGAGGGATGATGCGCTCGGCCACTCCGCCGCGGCTGTGTATGTTATTTTAACTTACTACGATCAGTCTTTGTGCTACTTAAACTGCTGGTAGCACTTCGGAACTCATGAATAAATCTTGGCGTGGATTTAATGAGATTTTTGAGAACCAACCTCCACCATGTTAAGATAGTCTTTTTGCGCAGTGTATGAGGTCTGCCCTGGCTAGGTTTAGTGCGGTTGTTCCTAGGCGTTACCACTTCACGTTTAACAGTCACATTACTAACAGTCGACTCGAACAGTTTTAGAAGGGTTTATTCATTACACAAGTGACACCCAATGAAGAGTTTTCGTTGGAAGACACTGAGCTCCCCTGGCAGAAGTACTCGGCTATTGCTACTTCTCTGCAGTCTCCGCCTCTTTTATTCTAGCAGGTCCGCCTATCATGGCATGTAGAGGGAGATCCTGTATTAAAAAGGGATGTCCGCATTATTTTAATGAAAAAGGCTTGAGATAAGTATGTTCTCTCTCTGCTCTTACATTCAACGCTGAAATCGAGGAAGCTGTACTTAGGTGGAGATCAAAAATATTAATAGGCTGCGTTATACTGTGGTGACGGAGACATAAGATAATCTAGAGAAAGTCATCAGGACCTTGTAAAGTATATTATGTAATCCGTATAGAATAAGAATAAACGAAGACTAAAGCGATGGTATGCAGTACTGAAGCAAAATATCAACATTTAGATATAAGAATTAGAGTAGAGGAGCTGGAAGTGATAGAGGAATTTATCTATTTCAGAAGCAAAATCACAAGTGATGGTAGTAGCTGGAAAGAAATGGGGAGCATAGTGCAGCAGGCCAAAACTTCATTTAATTTGAGAAAGATCTTACTCCACAACATAACATCAGTCTGTAAATAAGGATACGTCCCCTGAAAGCTTTTGTTTGACGTTAGGTCCTATACGATTGTGAAACTTGGACAGCGGGATAACAAGGGGGAAGACGGCTGGAAACCCTGGAGATTTGGTGGTGCAAAAGTATGATGAAGATCAGCTAGAACAACAAATGAAGAGGTGCTTAGAATAATACAGAATACTATATATATGTGGAGGCACGTCCAAACAATAAGAGACAAAAAACTACTTGGAAGATTAAAATTGTGTGCCAGAACCGGGATTCGAACCTGGGACCTTTGCCTTTCGCGGGCAAGCGCTCTACTAAGTTATCCCGGCACGCTTCAACGTCCGTCCTCACAACTTTACTTCTACCACTACCTTGCCACCTACTTTAGACATTAGAGAAATTAGAAAACCAGTACTAAGCAAAGGAGGGAAAGCTGAAAGGTGGAAGGAATATTTAGAAGGCTTATACAAAGGAAATAAACTTGAAGGCAATATTCTAGAAACAGTAGACGAAGTAGAGGAAGATGAGATATGAGATACGGTACTGCGAGAAGAATTTGACAGAGCACTGAAAGATCTGACTCGAAACAAGGTCCCTGAAGTAGATACTATTCCGTCTGAACTGCTGATTCTTGACGAATTTGTCCAACTCGCAATGCAAGATGTATAAGATGAGGAAATACAAAGAAAGCAAGTGCAGATAAATGCCAGAATTACATAACTGGAAAATGTGATCGAATCCGACCTTGCGGAAGAAGTTTGGATTTAGGAGAAATGTAGATACACGCGAGGCAATACTCGCCTTACGACTTATCTTAGAAGGTAGGTTAAGGAAAGGCAAACCTACGTTTTTAACATTTGTAGATCTGGAAAAAACTTTTGACAATGTTGACTGGAATACACTTTTTCACATTCTGAAGGTATCAGGGGTAAAATACAGGAAACGAAGAGTTATATTCAACTTGTACAAAAATCAGACAGAAGTTGTAAGAGTCGAAGGACATGAAAGGGTCGCATTGCTTGGGAAGAGAGTAATCCAGGGATGAAGCCTTTCTCTAATGTTACTCAATCTGTACATTGAGCAAGCTGTGAAAGAATGCAAGGAGAGATTTGAAGAGGGAATTAAAGTTTAGGGGGAGGAAATAAAAACTTTGCAAATTGCCGATGACGTAGTCATTCTGTCATAGACAGCAGAGGACGTGAAGAGTAATTAAGCGGAATTGACAGTGTCTTGAAAGGAAGGCATAAGATGAACATTAATGAGAGTAAAACAAGGATAGTTGAATGATGTGTCAGAAAATCAGGCGGTGCTGTGGGAATTAGATTAAGTAATGAGGCAATCAAAGTAGTAGATGAGTTTTGTTATTTTGGTAGCATAATAACTGCTGATGGCCAAAGTAAAGAAGATATAAAATGGAGAATGGCTATGTGAAGAAAAGCGTTTCTGAAACAGCGGAATTTATTGATATCGAATATTAATTTAAGTGTTAGGAAGTTCTTTCCGAAAGCATTTGTCTTAAGTATAGTATTGTATGGGAATGAAACGTGCACGATGAGTAGTTCAGACATAACGATAATAGAAGCTTTTGAAATGTGGTGCTACGAACGAATGATGAATATACAATGGGTAGATCATGTAACTAACGAGGAGGTGCTCAACAGAATTGGGGGGGGGGGGGGGGGGCAGTTTCTGGCATATCC
Organism: Locusta migratoria; assembly: GCA_026315105.1. Taxonomy (NCBI): domain Eukaryota; kingdom Metazoa; phylum Arthropoda; class Insecta; order Orthoptera; family Acrididae; genus Locusta; species Locusta migratoria. Next base: position 71,183,769 of record CM048755.1, on the reverse strand, counting down.
TAACTGAGAGAGGGATAGGTTGGTGGAACACTTTCTGATACATCGAGGAATCGTGAACTTAGTATTAAAAGGAAGTATGTGAGGTAATAATCAAAGAAGGAGACCGAGAGATGAATACAGTAAGCAGATACAAAAGGATGTAAGTTGCACAGGACAGGGTAGTATGGAGAGCTGCAACAAACCAGTCCGCGGACTGAAGCCCACAAAAAGAACTGGTACAATTGTCCCATTATATGTATTATTTTCACAAGTGAATTAAGGTGTTGGCTAATGAATTGTGCAAAACTATGACGTTTCGTTTTAGCTGCCCCCTTTGTGATTGAGTGGTATCACAATTTGTTCGTCTCCAATTAATCGATAAACCGTTTTTCTTCTTTTCCTTTTAATTACTACACATCTGCATAACAGTAGAAATTGACCTACAAATATTAGTGGGCTTACTTTATCTGATAAGAATAAAACATCGAGCAATCAGATTTATTATAAATCGATTTCTGCTATAGGATAGCCATCATCAATGCAAGCGTCAGTAAGCACAATCGCATGAGAATTATGCTTACATACAGTTTCATACCACCTTATGCGTATCATTACTGTGATATTAAACTGTATGGAAGTAAAGTTCCCGTGAGATTTTACTTGCTGATTTATGCACTGATGATTGCTATTCTATAGGCGAAATTGATTTGTAATAAATCAGGTTGCTCGCAACCGATCGCTGTTTTCATAAATTTAAACGGTCGCTGCACACTCATCTGGATTCAAACATAAATAAAACATACTTTTTCTATTGATTCCGCAACAGAACTGAGTGTAATCGAGCCCATGGTTTATTTACTCGCACCCAGGACGCCACAGTGTTTAAATATGTTTCCATGCAATGGCATGAACCCTTCAAGAATTAAGAAATACCGTCAACCACTTTTCTTAAAAAGTATCTATAACTTTTTACTCATTTCAAGCATGTTGGATGATGCAGGTAGCAACTTGATTATTTTACTAATTTTCTGTAATTGACAGTCGAAGTTGCACAGAAGTAAGGTTTTCTAATTTTAGATAACCTGTTTTCGACATTATGATCCACTATCAAATCAACCAAATTAAGACCTGCAACACCACCATTACCCACATAGATCTTTTTTGTGGGTTGACAGGCCTCTAGTTTGGTGTACGCTTTAGCATATAGAAGTCTGTCAACGCACTAAAAAATCCACGTGGGCAACGGTCGTGTCGTAAGACGTAATTTGGGTAATTTGAAAATGCACCAAAATTTCCGAAACCGGTTATTAAAAATAATACCTGATTCTGTGTAACTTCGACTGTCAGTTATAGAAAACTGTTGAACTATTTGTAAGCTCAGTGCCCAGAGATGTGTGTTGTGTGGGATTCAAGAAGCTTTTGTCGTACTGCTTCCATAGGAAGAATGTTCTGTTCGGTTTTCGCATTTCTGTAAAAGTTGTATAAATTGATAGCTATAACTCTAACCTGATATATAAATGTTTTTAATAATTTTGAAAAATGACTAAGGATATATCGGGATCACAGTAAAACTCAGTTTTTATAATTTCTAACACGTAATAGAAGCTGACTTTTGATTACACATAATGGGCATATGATAAATGAGACCGAACAGTTCAAATTTTTAAGGCTTCAGATATTTAGTAAGTTGTCGTAGAAAGCCCATGTTGAGGATCTTGTTCAAAAACTCAATTCTGCATTATTTCCCATTAGAACAGTATCTGAAATAAGTGATTTTTCAACACGAAAAGTAGTGTACTATGCTTACTTTTCATTCACTTACGATGTACGGCGTTATTTTTTTAGGTTACTCGACTGATACAAAAAGGATACTTTTGCCTCAGAAACTGGCGGTTCGAGCAGTATGCGGCTTACGTTCGAAAACATCGTGTCAACCTCTTTTTGTTAGTCTGGGAATTCTGACATTGGCGTCACAATACTTATTTTTTATAATGTCGTTTGTTGTTAACAGTATCAGCTTATTCCCACGAGTTAACAGCTTTCACTTGGTGAATATTAAACAGAAATCGAATCTACACTTGGATCACACCTCCTTGACTCTTGTGCAGAAGGGTGTGCAGTATTCTGCAGGGTGGCCGACCGCTACGATGCGCGAGGCCCTTTCCCCGTCGGGGGTTCGAATCCCCCTCGCGTATGGATGTTTGTGCCGTCTTTAGTATATGCTAGTTCATAAGTAGTTTGTAAGCTTAGGGACTGATGACCCCGTATTTAAGACCCATAAGCTCTACAAACAGTATTCTGCAGCACCCATTTTCAATAAGCTGTCACAAGAACTCAAAAATCTTAGTACTAGCCCACGCGCTTTCAAATCTAAACTAAATAGTTATCTCATGGTTGCTCCTTTTATTCTGTCGAGAAACTATTGGAAAAATTAAAAAAATTAATCTTATTCCTTTTATTAGTTACTGATTATTTTTATTTTGGGTTAAGATTGTCATGCGCATAGGAGTACTTTAAGTTTTTCTATTACTGTTCTTGTGTTAAACTTCATATACTGACTTGTTCCATGACCATGGAGTCTTACACTTTAATTGGGTCCTGGGTTACATGAAACCATATTATTATTATTATTATTATTATTATTATTATTTGTCACCTACTTCAACAGTCTGAATGTGCTTGAAATTGTATATCTGCGCGGGATGCAAACATGTGATTCCCAAAGGAAACGACGATTTGAAATCTGCCGTCTTAACTAAGTATCTCACTCTAGGATCGGACATACCAATGACATTAACTTTTCTCGCTCAGACAGAACTCGAAATTAAATGCTAATGACATAACGAACAAGTAAAAGCACAGGTTCATTTATATCAATTTTTGTCAGCAAAATATTAATGAAAGTCATTTAAGCATTTCATGCATCTACGTTTCATTAGACAGTGAGTCATTAGACGACATTTACATAAACTGAGCGAGGTGGCGTAGTGGTAACACATGTGACCCGCATTCGAAGAGCGGTGATTGAAATTTACCTCCGGCAATCCAGATTTAGGTCTTCAGTGATTTCCCTAAATCACTCCAGGCGAATGCTGGGAAGGTTCCTTTGAGAGGCACGGCTGATTTTCTTCCCCATCCTTACACAAACATCCTCTAACGACCACGTTGTCGGCAGGACATTAAAGTCTTAACTTCCTTTTCCTTCATCTAAATTTACATAAAGACTAGATCACAATAGCATTCTCAAATATCTGAACCGACAGTATCAGTTTTAACCGGAAGCACTGGAATTTTATGGGTGTTCTAACATCACAGTATTCCTTAACCTTGCGTAGTCCCAAATGGTTCTCCGCAACGCTGTCCCACATGAATATAGGACTAGCCACCTACTTGACGTTTCTGCACATAGGTCAGATATAAATCGTTGGATATTTAAGGCTGTCGCAGCAAAGGGCACGTGGCCGTGGTATACGTCTGCGAGGGGCTGAGAGTACACAGCGAGCTACTCGGCAGGCAGTCCGATGGCGTTATTGCCTTCCCTGCGGGGACACACAGGCTCTTCAGCTTCCATATAAGCCCGCCTGCACAGCGCACTCCCTAACCGAAGACAATTTTCTACCCTTCCCGCAGCTTGCACAAACATTTACCGACCTATTTGAGACATAACTCGAAACGCCTGTTTATTGGCGGAAATAAACATCTTTCTCTGCGGCAAGCGTGTAATCCTCAGTGTAGGTCAAGTGACCGTTGAGAACGACGCTACAGTCTTTCGGGTAATCGTGTATGGAAGAAGAGACATTCAATCTTGTATCGTATCGTTGCCAACTAGTCACTTCTGTGATATCATAGCAATGGCTTTCATCTTTCATTTACAAGACTGTGACCAGAATAAGAAGTGGAAACATTTTGTCTTTTTTAAAATTCTTGAATTTCCGTCTCCAGATCGCTTATATTTTCTAAAACATGACCGGTTTCGGGACAGCTGCCCATCTTCAGATCTGTTAAATAAATGTTACAACTGAATATAAGCTACTATTTACAAAGTATGATATCAAAAAGATAAAGGAAAAACATTAAAAACATACCAAATTTTGAAGTTACAGAGTAACCTGTCCTGTGATGAACGAATGTTCACAGTCGTTACTAAAACATAGTAGCTTCCTGAGGCGTTATATAATGTACTTGAAATCATCTGATTGGTTGGGATCATTTTTGTTAAAATTATTCTCAATAAGTAATTATTGACTTACATATAAAAGCAATTCTGAGGTCAAGGTGTAAGATAGTAGGCAAGGTATAAAATAACAGTTACAAATGAGATACACAGCTGTCAAACTAAAAAAGGACGTCGAAATAAGATAAAATTGGGTTCTGGATAAATATAATAACATTTTAAGTGAAACTGTTATCCAGATTATATATATATAAAGTATAAAAAATAAAAAATATTGTTAAATATTAAAATCTCTTAAAAAGGATTAAAAAATATTGTGGACAATGTCTTCTTTCCCAGTGTGTCAGGTAGCAGTAGCGTCGCCGAGGTTTCCTCCGCCGTGTCCCATTCACCGCCGCCAGTGTGCTGAGGGCCGCAGTAGCTGGTGTTTGGCAGCGCGTTCCATTCCAGGCAAGGCTACAAAATGTCTTTAAATTATTTATATATTTTTTGTTTGTGTACTCTGTTGTACTAAGTCCCTCTATAAACGTTCATTATTAAAAGGCCATTCAACTGTGATATTTGTATTCCTGTTTATTTTCTTTCCCCACCGGTTTTGACGCATGGAAATGGCCGCGCTGTCTCGAGCTCCTCGTTAAGGATCACGCTGCCCTCAGGATTACAAAAAACTGAACATCTGGTACACGGTTTCAGTTGTCAGTAGCTGCTCTTCAACTCATGCATGGCCATGGCCATGCATGGGTTCAATAACTCGAATTAAGTATGAAGATTCATACTTAATTCAAGGCATTGATATGCGTGCTTGGAAAGACCATCAGTTGAAAAGGTGTATAAATCGGATGCTGATTGCCGAAAGGAGTTGCCAAAGAAAACAAAAAATGTTCAAATGTTTGTAAATCTATCGGGAGAACATCAGTCTCTGCCATTTCAAAGGTTGGATACTGGGATTTATCGGAATAGATGGCCATTTCAATGGCGACATCAGTGCTTGCACGGTAAGGTTCAGTTGTCCATTATATCCAAAAGCTTTTCGAGAGCCAACGGCAGAGAAATAACGACAGTGATTTAAAAAAAATAGCACGTGGATGCAGATAAATATATCAAGGGAGGGGTAGTAAGAGAGAGGGCGGGATCTAAGAATGAATAGGAGTGCAGAACTGGAAAATAAAAGAGTGAAGTACTTCCAAAGTACTCCTTATTTAGGCATATATCACAGTTTGTTATAGGGCCGAGAGAAAAGCAACCAATGTTTTACAGAACGAAGGATGAATTATCGGAGATATAAAAGAACACTGCTTCATAGAGAGGACCGATGGACAGTAAAGAAAGCAGACATTTAAAAAAAGTATTGTTTTAACGGAAACCACAATTTTTTACACGTTTTGAGGGAATAGACCAAAAGGGAAACTGAGGTTATAATGTAAGGAAGGTGACAGAGAGAGAGAGAGAGAGAGAGAGAGAGAGAGGGAGAGAGATTAGAGGAGAAATTAACAACGAAAAAATGCGCTACATCGTTTCCATATTTTGTGAAGGACGGAGGATCTATTAATGAATGGAGGTAGGGAGAGAGACGTATTTGAAATACCATAAATTACTTTATCAGCGTCCATAAGAAAAAAAGTTTATAAATCTATCGGATCAAACTGCGTGGTCATCAGTCCGTAGCTTACAAACTACTTAAACTAAGGTAAACTAACCAAAGGGCAACACACACACCCATGCCCCAGGGAGGACTCGAACCTTCGATGGCGAGCAACGGCGCGCTCCGCTGCGAGGTGCCTTAGACCGCTCGGCTACTCCACCGCGGCCCAAATAAAACAAATAAGAATAAAAACTTCACAGATGAATATACAAATATGGTGTCTGTTCTTGCGGACATACCCGAACTGACATCAAATGCATAAATCATATATCAGGCGATGACGGCCTACAATCCTTCTTTCAGTGCGGAACGCAGACCAGGCCCTGGAAATCGGCTACATAACACGAGTTTAAATAAATGTTCAAATGTTTGTAAATCTATGGGACTTAACGACTGTGGTTATCAGTCTAGAATTACAAACTACTTCAACTACAATTTGTATAGGTTAGGTGACCATCTTATGCAACTGTAAATTAGTCTACTTTAGACCAGACGCGTTTCGCTTTATTTTAAAGCATGTTCGGTGGTAAACTGTAGAAGAAATGTTTTGTTCCACATTATGTTTGATTTTTACCAATTTCTATCGCCTAACAGTTCTCATGCAATAGGATTCTTTTGATTCTGGATAAAATTGATTACTAATATTACTCATGCATTTGTATGTTGTCATCTTTATGTGTGTTTTGTAGCACATTGCCACTTGCTGTCACTGTTTATATTTACACTATTTAGAATTACACTTTATTATTAAAGTTTTTGAAAAATCTCCATTTCTTTGGCCTGGCAGACTATGTATGTAGTTTGTTTTGTTTTTGTTTTTCGCCTCTGTACACACCCATGCCCGATGGAGGACCCGAATCTCCAACCGGGGGCAACCGTGCGCTTTGCAGCAAGGCACGTTAAGAGTGCTTGGTCATTCCACGGCGGCATATAACATAAATTCTGAGTGATAAATGGCAGGGGCACCAACTCAGTAATGAGTGGTTAAGTTGACATTTTGCGTCTAGCGGGTAGCCCCTGCGGCTGCAGTGACCGCTGTGTCGCAATTGGGGAAGTGGTCAAGCGCGATTGCCAAATAAGGAAGAGGATCCTGGTTTGAATCCCGATTGGACACCAATATTCAAGTTTCTCCAATTAATTATTTTAGTTAACACCGTAAATTCCTTGTGTATGGATTGACCATAGCTGTATGATCAAAAGTAGGGTCTCTACAGAAATAAAAATGGATGCAGCTAAATCCTTATGTAGAAGCGCTAGGAGTGGCATAGCTTTGTGACCAAATAACTTAGCAGAATACTGTACGAAAAACGAAGTTTCTCCATTTAATTATTTTAGTTAAAAAATGTTCAAATATTTGTAGATCTTATGGTACTTAACTACGGGGTCATCAGTCCCTAAACTTACAAACTACTTATGAACTAGCTACAACTAAAGACGTCACAAATATCCATGCCCGAGGGGGGATTCGAACCCCCGACCGTAGTGGCCTTAAAGACCGTGACTGAAGCGCCTCAGTCCCCTTGGCCACCGCGGCCGGCATTTTAGTTAACATCGTAAATTCCTGTACATGGAGTGATCATAGCTTTAGGATCAAAAGTAGTGTCTCTACAGAAGTAAAATGGATGTAGATAAATCCTTCTATAGAAGCGCTGGGAGTGGCATATCTTTGTGTCAAAGAACTTTACAGAATAGTGTACGAAAAAAGAAATAAATTTGGTAATTTTGATTTAAGAAGTATATTCTACATAACATTTTAGAATCAAATGATATGCTGTACGCACGTCTTTTATATGCGAATAGTAAAACAGTAAACACATGAGAACTAGGTATTTAATAATGTCTTAAACTAAAATCCTCTTACTTTATTAATGCTTTAGAGGACTTGTAATCTGGATTACGATGAACAAACAGATACAAACGTAGTGTCTCTGTAACTTAAATTATTCGTAATTTTATAAATCACACATACGAACTTCAGGGTTTTGATTGGCCGTGCAATACAAGGTACGTCTGGAAAGTTCGGTGAATGGTGTCAGGAAATATAGGAAACAAGAGGTACAAACAAAACGCATTTACTGTCTTTCAAAATAATCGCCATTGGCTACAATACACTTCTGACATCGGTTGCACAGCTGTTGGAATCTGTCAGCAACGTTCCTTGTGGAATCGCTCGAAACACTGTAGTCGTGCGTTGTCGAATCTCCGCAACCCTCAACACACACTTTTTACTCACTGCTTGAATACCATACACTTGCACTAAATCCCATGGGTTTCCGTCTCCGTTTTACCTAATTTGAAAGAAAACTTTGAGTTAACGTGTTGCTCCATTTTGCACTCGATGTTGTAATGACACGAGTTGTCACACTGGTCCTGTCAGCTAGGTCGCTGCGTGTACCACCGCTTCCCTTCAGTGCTTTGCACGATAAGGGGTGCTTGTCGACATGGCCCTCAATGTGTATGCGCGGGCACCTTATCTCGCCAGTGCGGACTGTAAAATATGTGACCATTCACCGAACTTTTCAGACGCACATTGTGTATAGTTTAGTTTTACTAATTGTGACATAACTGATGAAATTAGGTGTAACTTTCTTGTAGTAAGTTATTTTTCAATTAATTAAATATTACTTATTTTCCTTCTGAAAATGGATTCCGCTATGTTTTACCGAATTTGTATCCATAACACCTCTTATTTAATTAGTCTGTAGGATCATTCCATGTCAAATCGACAAATTTCGGAACAATTTCCTGCTCGACCATCACGAATTTTGTTGAAATTTTATGTGAACATTGGCATATACCCTCAATGAACATTGGTGAAGTCTAACGATCGTCGAAGCAATACTGCAGGAGACAGTCACTTGCTTGAGCCCATGCACAACTTCACGAGTAGCGACCGTAAATTGTCTAGCGAATTTCAGGTGTAATATATCGCCACGTATTTTATTGACAGAAATTAAATTTGGCCATTTTCAACAACTATGTTCATTATTTTAAGAATAATCATGAAAAGAATTTTACGAACTTTTTTCATCTAGAAAATTGGGGACAAATTCGGCCGAAAAATAGTCGCCCTAAAAATTTTTCAACTGTCGCTTTGTATATGTAAGACGCAAAGCATATTAAAAACGTGAAAGTTTGCATATTTTAACCAAACTATTCAAGGTTTTCATTTATCAAGTTTCAGTGATGTATAAGTTTCCAATACCGAATAAATTAAGTACGAAGTTGAATATTTTGTAAAAAGGCCAAAAATGCACCAATTTCGCCCTTATTTTGCAAAAAATTACGTTCTTTAAAACATTCAGAAGTGGATTCATTAGAAATACCATGGCTTTAGCTGAAAAAGAGGTATATTTAATTATCCAACACGCACTATCAACTCTATATAATTCGAAATATAACGGGATATGAAAACTGCATAACGAAAAAATTCGTGAACTTTGGAAAAAAATGTTTAAATGTTTGTATAGTCTATGGGACTTAACTACGGCGTCATCAGTCCCTAAACTTACAAACTACTTATGAACTAGGACGGCACAAATATCCATGCCCGATGGGGGATTCGAACCCCCGACCGTAGTGGCCGTGTAGACCGTGACTGAAGCGCCTTAGTCCCCTGGGCCACCGCGGCCGGCCGTGAACTTTGGATATTTATATCTCACGAAATAATAGGGTGATGAACATGAAACTAAATACGTAATAGCTCAGTATCACAAGAATGTGGACTATAAAATTCCATTCTCCTAGAAATATTGTTTTCAGTAAAGCTTCAAAACCAGTCTCATCCGAAACAAAGTGCTTTGTTAACAGTGAATTTAATTTCTAACGTAGGATCACAATGCTATATAAATTGGACAAAAGAAGCCGCAAATATCGCTATGTATCGAATCTGTATAATGGCACTTAGTATGTAGGAACTTAGTATAACGGTACTTAGTATAATGGTACTTAGTATGTAGGCACTTAGTATGTAGGCACTTAGTATAACAGCAATTAGTATGTAGGCACTTAGTATGTAGGCACTTAATATAATGGTACTTAGTATAACAGCACTTACTATGTAGGCACGTAGTATAACGGCACTTAGTATGTAGGCACTTAGTATGTAGGCACTTAGTATAACGGCACTTAGTATGTAGGCACTTAGTATGTAGGCACTTAGTATAACGGCACTTAGTATGTAGGCACTTAGTATAACGGCACTTAGTATGTAGGCACTTAGTATAACGGCACTTAGTATGTAGGCACTTAGTATAACGGCACTTAGTATAACGGCACTTAGTATGTAGGCACTTAGTATAACGGCACTTAGTATGTAGGCACTTAGTATAACGGCACTTAGTATGTAGGCACTTAGTATAACGGCACTTAGTATGTAGGCACTTAGTATAACAGCACTTAGTATGTAGGCACTTAGTATAACGGCACTTAGTATGTAGGCACTTAGTATAACAGCACTTAGTATGTAGGCACTTAGTATAACAGCACTTAGTATGTAGGCACTTAGTATGTAGGCACTTAGTATAACGGCACTTAGTATGTAGGCACTTAGTATAACGGCACTTAGTATGTAGGCACTTAGTATGTAGGCACTTAGTATAACGGCACTTAGTATGTAGGCACTTAGTATAACGGCACTTAGTATGTAGGCACTTAGTATGTAGGCACTTAGTATAACGGCACTTAGTATGTAGGCACTTAGTATAACGGCACTTAGTATGTAGGCACTTAGTATGTAGGCACTTAGTATAACGGCACTTAGTATGTAGGCACTTAGTATAACGGCACTTAGTATGTAGGCACTTAGTATAACGGCACTTAGTATAACGGCACTTAGTATGTAGGCACTTAGTATAACGGCACTTAGTATGTAGGCACTTAGTATAACGGCACTTAGTATGTAGGCACTTAGTATAACGGCACTTAGTATGTAGGCACATAGTATGTTGGAACTTAGTATGTAGGAACTTAGTATATCGGCACTTAGTATAACGGCACTTAGTATAACGGCCAAGTACTGCTTTGCACAAATTTCAACAAAATCAGTTCAATTTTGCCTTTCCCAAAAATTTTAATAAGTTATTACATAATATTTTACAGTATGTGTTTTTCGTAAATTATTTGTAGTTAATCCCAGTTAGAAAGAGCACGTTTTGAAGCATCAAGATGATCTAGTTTGATTTTCCAAAAAGCGCTAACAATACCCATAAATGACGAACAAATTTGAGGAAATGTACAGTACTACTGGAACGGGTTACATTTCAGCTGCCTGTTGATTGTTTATGTAGCGTGCACTTTATTTATGCCATGGAGTATGATATCACCAGACTGCCTTCGACTAAGGTGAGATATATTCCGATGTACCTCGCGCGCCGCCTGCCGTGGAAACAATGTAACTCTACGAACGAAGGTTGTCGAGTTTAGACTTAATCTGACTTAATGAGACGTTACGCACTCTGTGACAGCCATTTATAAGTGCTTAGTGCCAGTGGTGTTCTGATGGCTCTACGTGTGGTCATTTAGACACCATATTACAGCCTTGGGAACGTGGATGGAGAAGCACGGCTATCGGGCGTGACACCTATTCTACATCTACATCTACATAGATACTCTGCAAATCACATTTAAGTGCTGGCAGAGGGTTCATTAACCACTTTCATAACTTTTCTCTGCCGTTCCATTCTCTAATAGCGCGCGGGAAGAAAGAACACCTAAATCGTTCCGTTTTCGATCTGATTTCTCTTATTTTATTGGGATGGTCATGTCTCCCTAAGTAGGTGGGTGCTAGCAAAATATTTTCACATTCAGAACTAAAAGTCGGTGATTGAAACTTCGCAAACAGATCACGCCGCAATAAATAACGTCTTTCTTTTAATGATTTCCACCCCAATTCGTTCAACATTTCCGTGACGCTTCCCCCCCCCCCCCCCGTAACGTGATAAAACAAAACGAGCTGCCCTTCTCTGAACCTTCTCAATATCTTCCGTCAGTCCCACCTGGTGAGGGTCCCACAAGGGGCAACAGTACTCCAGGAGAGGACGCACAAGTGTGATGTAGCCAGTCTCTTTGGTGGAGCTGGTGCATCTTCGAAGCGTTCTGCCAATGAAACGTAACCTTTGATTCGCCTTCCCCACAATATTTTCTATGTGTTCTCTCCAGTCGAAGTTGTTCGTAATTGTAACTCCTAGGTATTTGGTAGAATTTACGACCTTAAGGTTTGACTGATTTATCGCGTAATTGAAGTTCAGTGGATTTCTTTTAGTGGCCATGTGTATTACTTCACACTTTTCTTTATTTATTGTCAATTGCCAATTTTCGCACCAAGTAGAAATTTTGTCTAAATCGCTTTGCAGTTGCTTTTGATCCTCTGTTGACTTCACTAACCGATAAACGACAGCATCATCCGCAAACAGTATAAGGGAGCTATTCAGATTGTCTCCTAAATCGTTTATAAACACGAGGAAGAGTAGGGGACCTATAACGCTTCCCCGTTTCCCTGTTCCCTATTGCGATAAGGTTGATGGTTGTCGAACTTGTAGTGACAATATCATCATCGACCAACAAAATATAGTAATATATTCTTTACCTGTTTAAAAATAAAACATGTCATGAAACATAATCAAGAGGTACCAGATCTATACCTTGTTACCGTGGCATAAAACCAAAACTTTGTTCGTCACTTTCGGGTACTGTTAGCGCAAACTGTAAAATAAAACGAAATTTTTTTTATGATTGATAACAAGTTTTTCCAACAGAGATTAATTTGAAATAAGTTATGGAAAGCAGATTTTGTAAGAGAATTGAATGTAACATATTTTCGCAGTTTTTATGAAAATCAATTTTTAACTGAATTTGATATTTGGAAAGCAGTACGTTAACGATATTTTAAATTCAAAACTTTTGGTTACTACTATGTTTTATCCAAAGTTTCATGTTTATTGTGGCTTATTGACTTTAATCAACGACATAAAACAAGGCAAAATTGAAACTTTTTCGCTGCGTGAAATTTGTGACTTCTTTTAGCATTGTTAGCCTACGTTAGAAATTAAATCCACTGTTATAATAGGAAACAAAGCACTTTAGTTTTACTAAAAAACAGTAATTCTAAAACAAAGGTAAAATGTACCCTTTTTTCACCTTTTCACAAAATAGTTATCTTTTTCGACGAATTTGTAAAATAATGGAAAACAGTAGGAGAATGGAATTTTGTAGTCCACATCCTTGTGCTACTGAGCTATTACGTATTTACTTTTATGTACATCACGAGATTACTTCGTGGGATATAAACATTCAAAGTTTACGATTTTTTCGCGCCGCAATTTTCGTATCCCATTATACTTCGAATTATACAGCGTTGATAGCGCGCTTTCGATAATTAAATATACTTCTTTTTTCAGCTAAAGCCATGTTATTTCTAAAGAGTACACCGTGGAAAGTTTTAAAGAACGTAATATTTTGCAAAATGAGGGCGAAAATGGCGGACACCTCTCAAACAATGAGATTCAGAAGACTGTCCCGTCAAAATATTAAATTTTTTAATATTCTGAGTACTAAATTCAAGGAATCCTAAACACCAAAAACGCAGTTTGTATAGATGAAAGCAACGTACCATTTCGTGGACGTATTCGCTTTCAACAATACATCCCTAATAAAAGGCATAAATATGGGATAAAAGTCTTCAAGCTGTGTGTTGGTGGAGGTTACACACGGTCGTTCAAAGTGTACACAGGAAAAGGAAGAGCAGATGATTATACTGTTTATGGGAGAGTGGTAATATAACTGATGTAGGAGCTAGAAATTGTATTTGTGTTTGAAAATCATTTCTGTAACTTTTTATATACCACTCGTGGCAAGACAAATAAATTGTGTGAAATCCTAGAATAATCTTAAAACTTTCGATCCTCAAAATTCGCTATTATTATACACATTTTCCGCGGCCCATATATTTTTTTGTTGTCTGCTGTTGCCGATATTTCAAAATGCCCACCGGTGGACACACGGCACTCAGTGTTAAGCTACGCAACACATAATGTTTAACATCGTTGTGAAGTCCTTTTAAGGGAAGAAAATCTACTCTTAGAAGTCGACGTGATTATCGTGCAATGGAGATAGCGATAAGAAAAAGTAAACTACTTACAAAAATTTTTCTGTGACAAACATATTTCTGCAAGGTATCGTTTACTAAATCATTTGAGATCATATAAGGAAAAGTTACCTGCGCCCAGTAATAAACACTATGAGCAGATGACATGTACGGATACATCATAATTACAAGGAGTCATCACATGCAACAAAATAAAAGTACCTGAGGTTTTAAATAAGATACAAATGTTCTCTGTGCCGAGAAAACTACTCTATGGTAATTCAGTGATTTATACCTTATACATAGCACTTTAAAATCAAAATCCTCTAAGAAAATTCGAAACAGCTATGTTTCATTAAACCATAAATAAATGATAGTAACTAAAGTCGTTATCCCTCAATAATTGTTTATACGAGGTATGTCCACAAAGTAAGTTCCGTTTGGTTATATAAAACAAACGTGTACAGATACAGAAAAAATATTTATTGCACAAAAATATACAACTATTAAACTACGTTTCTACATAGCTTCCGAAATTTTGTAAGCATTTGTCATAGCATGACATAAGTTTTTGTATGCCTTCTTCGTAGAAAGTTGCCGCCTGTGTATTCAACCATGTGGTAACATGTTCTTTCAGCTCGTCATCATCGTTGAAGTGTTGACCACCATGGACAGGTTTTAGGTGTAAGAAGAAAGTCGTTAGGAGCGAGGCTGAACGGAGGATGATCAAACACGTCACAGTGAAATTCCCATAAGAGTTGTTTGGTCACATTCGCTTTGTGAGTTCGGGCGGTAACGTGAAGGGAAAAAGTAAACTTCTTTCATCTCTTCTTACGTCTAAAATCTGTCCTTGGTGGTCAACACTTCGACGATGATGAGCTAATAGAACATGTTATCACATAGTTTAATACACAGGCGGCAACCTTCAATGAAGAAGGCACACAAAAACTTGTGCCACCCTATGACAAGTGCCTACAAAATTTCGGAAGGTATGTAGAAAAGTAGATGAACAGTTGTAGATTTTTATACAATAAATATTTTTTCTGTATCTGTACACGTTTGATTGATATAAACAAACGGAACTTACTTTGTGGACATGCCTCGTACTTTCCACTAGAAACTGTAGCGGAACTATGTTGATAAAAAAAACTTAGCATTGAGTGTTATGAATGTTCTCAAATTATCTGACGGTACAAGTACATAGTGTAATTCTTTCAGTTTGTTCAAAAGGGTACGGCCGATTTCCTTCCACATCCTTACCCAAAACTCCGAGCGTTAGCTCCGTCTCTAATGGCCAAGCTGTCGACGGGCCGTTAAACCCTAAGATTCCTTTCTTCCTTCTTTCAGTTTGAGTTCATATTAGATTTTATTGATGTTGAGCAAAAAAGTATGCTGTTTTGCAGGCACATCAGCCGGCAGCTCATTTTGAGGCTTTACTTCCATTACGGGTCAGCAGGCAATCGTCGCCACGACTCTGCTTCTGAGGTAATGGAATTGCTGTCACTCTTTAATTATTTGAAAGCTTGTTCTAAATTAATAAGGTATACAATCTACGCATTTCAGCTTTCTTTATTATGACTGAGCTCAATTTCACGATAAATCATGTTATCGCACTCTGTATAGCTGCTAAATTAACATCTTTATGTTTTTACTGGTTTGGATTTACAGATAACCATCGAGGCCTGAATAATACAATGAAATTTCTCTGCGCTGCACACGCATGTCGCATGTGGATATCGGATTTTCGTGTATTTATGTGACGAGTATATTTCGAGTCTCGGTACAGTTTGAGACGAATTCATGCGAATGGCAATACAATCGATTTAATCACACTGCTTGTTAGTGAACATGTATAACTTTCTTGTCCTTTATTTGGTCATACATTGTTTCATTTTTGTACGTTTTGTAACTGTGTGCCACGTACTTTCTAAGCACCAGAATACATGTGTTATTATTTACTCACTTTTATGAAGTTACTTGCACGAATGTGTATTGTAATATTTTTCCAAACATTTTCCTTCCACGTAATTTTTAATTTAAACGAATTACTGCAAGTTCCACTCAGAAGCTGGATTATGCATAGGACGAAACGTATTATATTGGCCTTCAATAATGTTATTATAAGTGTCTACAATCATATTAATCACTACAAATACTATAGTTTTTATTCCTTTGCATGATTTTGAATAGAAAATTGTGTTCTTGAGCTGACGCATATATCACGGTCACAGTGTTTTGCTCTATAGAAAGCATTTTTATTTAGAGACTTATAATTCAGTATTATTATAAAAAGCTAGGTTTATATGTCCAGTTGTAGTTCATATGGCTATAAACTACGATGCTTGAACACTTTTATCCTCTGTTAAATACCTGGTAAGATTGTTCATGTATACTTAAATTCAATTTTCCCCTTTTGTAATCCCGAATGAATATCGTAACGCTAATAAAGTAAGTGGTCATTTCCTAGGTGTTTTCTACACAATTAATCACTCGAATCTCGTTACTGAATTTGATTAATGGGTCGATACTTTGAATATAAGAGGTCATTTATCTCATTTCAGGGCGCATCTTTAATTACTCCCTCATGTACCCTTTTCTTTGAACCAGCAGTAAATTTTCAGGAAAGGGAGGTTGACGCGGCACCTGTACACGTCTTCCCCGCACAGTTTTATTTTCATTTGTGCCAGAGGCTCGGTACGTCTTGCCACAGGGTGATCGATCTCACAAGTGGTGGTGATCACTGCTGCATCCGGGCCGGCATTGTCTGCTGACAGACGCTTCGCTTTAAGTCTGTGTCTACACCGAAGCTGTGAGCTGAAAGGTTCCCTGTGTCTCACCAGCGGTCCCATTCATCTTTAACAGTTTCATCTGTGGACGTTTACATCCCAGTAGCCTCATTAAATCGCATTACAGGAGTAATTTTTCAGAAATCCTGAGAAGAGTGGTGTATGGCACGTAAAGAGAGACAAAAAAAAATTACGCTGCCGGAAAAAGAAAGTAGAATGTCCAGAAGGGAAATCGGAAACGAAATGAAACTTCGTGGATGGAGAGAGTGTGTGATGTTATTACACAGTCAAGTCAATTTTGACCGATTCTTCTGCCGGTTACGGTAAAAAAACATTTTTTTTTTTAATTTCATCTGACCGAATTTCGACTAACGAGATCGTTCTTCAGACTTTAGCTTAAATCCTGTTTTTACGTGGTTTCCTACTATCTGAAAAATACCGCAGCCTAGTGTATCAACAATAGGAAAGATAAGATCTAATTACTATCGAATGGTGGGGTATACGAAATTAATTGACCTGATAGTGTTAAGTTTTGTATTGGTCAACCAGAAAGAGACAAGGTTGGCTGAGCATGAATTCATCTCGAGGTTGCAGAGTCATGACTCCACGTTTTGCTGAGCATCTACAGAGTGAGAAACAGAGATTGTAAATTTCCTGGACCAGACTGCTGAGGTCATCGGTTCCTAGACTTACAAGCAATTTAAACTAACTTACGATAAGGACAACACACACACATGTGCCCGAGGGAGGACTCGAACCTCCGATGTTAGCTGCCTCCAAAGCGTCTCGCTGCGGAGCGCGCGGTTGCTCGCCGTGGAGGTTCGAGTCCTCCCTGGGGCATGGGTGTGTGTGTTTGTCCTTAGGATAGTTTACCTTAGTTTAAGTAGTTTGTAAGCTACGGACTGATGACCACGCAGTTTGGTCCGATAGATTTACAGACATTTGAACATTTGTTAGCTGCCGCGTTATAGCCACAGCTACCAGTCCTATGTCCTCTGTGTAAACACAGGTTGAAAAGTCAACGTCCTGGAAGCAGCTGAAATCAGTAAACACGTAGCCAACAGTGCTGATTTAATAGTAAGTAAACAAACACAACACTTCCCCTCATTTAAATTCGCTCCCAGTTCTTCCATATCCACCCACACTGTCTGTTCCTGTCTATCCCTCGATTTTCCTGTAGTATATATTTTTTGATTTTTTAATTCCTAAGTATTTATGAATATTATGTTTGTTTCAACGTCTGCTGCTCCTCTTAATATGGACAATTGTTTAGTTTAGTCTGTCTTGCAATTCTGAATCACGTTCCACATGTAGTTTTATTTTACTGAAATTACGTAAGTGCCCAAATATTTTGTGCTGATAATTATAAGATGTGAAATTTATTCGAAATATTCTTTAGCAGTCTTGTGAAGTTAAAAAGGTAAAGCAGTCAACAATCCGAAGATTGGTTTGAACACCACAGTGCTTTACTAGGCATGGTCCTGTTTGGAGATGGTATGCCGTTGCCTCCCTCCAACCTTCGAATTGACTTACCCAGCCACTTATAGGGGGACCTACAGTTTAACGTGGGTTCCGAAGCACGGTGCTACTCGATATTTTTCACATCAGCAACACTGCCAGAGGTAAAAGAAGTGGAAAGTGACAGATAAAAATCCTAGGATCTGGTGGGGATCGAACCCGTGACCTTTGGATTTGTATTCTGGCACTGCCACTGTACTACCGAGCCGCACCTTGTCAAATTATTTTGATGAAATTGGAAGTTTTATTTAAGATTTTATATAGGTACAGAATTCCCGTATAAAATTTGTTTCAGATTTGCTCCCTGTACATTTATTTATGATTCAACTTTTACCTTTCCAACTGGACCACCACAGCATTGTCAAAGGTGACATATACTATGTGTTTGAATTTAGACGAACTACATCTTTCCGTAGCTGTACACAAGTATTGTAACTTCTTTGAGAAAAACATTAAGTTAAAATCTGAAGACAGCTAAGGCAAAACCCGATTAACGAAATAAAATAACCCTGTAGAACATATATAAAATTTCGGTTTTCATTTATCAGACGAGTCAAACTTACAAAGAGCTTCGCAGATTGAGCTTTTACACCATTATGAAACTTACCTCGATGCACTACTGTTTATTTTGGATAAGGTGTCACAAATCCAACGTATCTTTTTCCGAGTCAATCTGGCCCTCAGCTGTTGTGACCAGTCGTTTACTGGCATTGAGACGGAATTGGCGAACAAGCAGCTCCCAGTCATGTTCTATCGGGTAGAGATCTGGTCACCTTGAGGAGCATGGAAGTGTC
Source organism: Locusta migratoria (assembly GCA_026315105.1). Classification (NCBI taxonomy): domain Eukaryota; kingdom Metazoa; phylum Arthropoda; class Insecta; order Orthoptera; family Acrididae; genus Locusta; species Locusta migratoria. The sequence goes on along the minus strand of CM048755.1, from coordinate 71,164,793 downwards.
TTAAAATGACTCAGACATTTCAGAGAAACACGTGCCACGTCTAGAGGTATTCAAAATCGGCGTTAATACGTCACTAGTGCGGTTTGGATAAAACTGTCGATAACAGTGAACAATGAACGATTAATACAGATGTCGGATATCAACTATTTCAGCGCATAAGTAATACACAGACTGACTTTCAATGTATTTTTAAACTGTACCTGTGGAAATCACAATATTCGGTAATAATCTTCTTTAGCTCCTTCCTGCATCTTGCACTAACATCTCCCCGTGTTGATCCTTGTCCAATGAACATATTAAGAGCAGACAGTCAGGCAGCCCTGAGATCACTGGCAGCTCCTGCAAAAAGGTCTAAAATTGTTGCAGAATGTCACAGGGTTCTGGTGGAGCTAGGGGAAAGCAATAGAGTAAACCTATTGTGGGTCCCTGGCCATTCGCGGATCAGTGGCAACGAACATGCCGACAGATTAGCCAGGATGGGGGCAGAGACTCCATTTATTGGACCGGAACCTTTCCTGACAATCACCAAGGCAATGATCAAATTGGAGCTACGTAACTGGCTCAGAAGACAGCACGTAGAATGTTGGTACAAAGTCTACCAACAAAAACATGGCAAGGTAATGATGCCAAAGCCATGTTTTCAAAGAAGCTCTGCAATCCTGGGCCTGAACAGGAGAGAGATTAGACTCATGGTTGGATTGCTGACAGGCCATGGGAATTTCAAAAAACACCTACATACAATGGGAATAACAGAAGAGGACCCTAAATGTAGGATCTGTGATGACGGTGATGAAACTGCATCACATCTAATCTTCGAATGCATTGCATTGGAGAGTAAAAGGCACAGAACATTTGGGACAACTACACCCGAAGAAATTGTGTCGAATAAAGAACTGGTAAAGGGGTTCCTTGCTCTGCTCAAGGGCATTGGTTGGCTTTACTAGATAAACAGGGAGCAATACCGTACAATAAACTTAGTTTCGGTGCGGGCAGTGGCGGGTTAGACCAAGACTGTTTTGGCTTCCCTGTAAAATCAAATCAAGTCAATCTTATACTAAAGACGACACAAACATCCATGCCCGAAAGGGGGATTCGGCCCCCGAAGGGGAACGGCCTCGCGCATCGGACATAGCGCCTCAATGCGCTTGACCACTCCGCCGCGGCCTATTGTTTTTAATGACTTATCTATACAGAGGCGTGTTCTTTTAACATGAAGTTTTTTTCGCTGTGGTTGTCCAACATATAAATTTTTGTGCTCAAATTTGCACTGAATTTCTCTCTGTTCAGTAAATACTAATTCAACAATATCTCCACGGGGACAGACCGAGATGGCATAGTGGCTAACGTCCTCAACTCGCATTCGACAGACCCGGATTCAGTTCTCGGGGCTACCATCCAGATATCGCTTTGCTGATCTCTCCATGCTGATGGCGTGAAATGGCAACGGCCACTTTCTCCCCTTGCAGTAGTAAGAAATACGAGAAAATCTGCGTCTCTAATATAACGTTGGCTGTGGTCGGAACGTGAAACATCAATTTTCCTTCCCTCCTTCTTTCATCTCTTATGAATAGCAGTGTTTGTCCGTCTTTGCAACTACAATAAAAATGCGATTTTTTTCTCACCACACGCGTTTCGTTTTAATGACTGTAAAACATCTTCAGTGGTCTGTAATAATAGAAATCTACAGTTTGTTTTGTTTTTAGATCGAAAACAGTTCTTAAACGGACCATGAAAAGTAGACCTAATGTTTGTTACTTACGGAAATTTTGTCTTCTTTTCGCTTCACATCATGCAAAGAACCGGCGGTATTGCATGTAACAGACCGGCATTCCATGATGTGAAGCGAAAAGAAGACAATATTTTCGTAAGTAACAAACATTAGGCCTACTTTTCATGGTCCGTTTAAGAACTAATTTCGATCTAAAACAAAACAAATTGTAGATTTCTATTATTACAGACCACTTAAGATGTTTTACACTCATTAAAACGAAACGCTTCTCGTGAGAAAAAAATCGCATTTTTATTGCAGTTGCAAAGACGGACACACACTGCTATTCATAATTATGAAAGCAACTATGGACATTATGGCCACACAAACGAAGAATTCTTTCATCTCGACTTTCTTTTTGTGTCTAACTATTAAAGGAGAAAATGTATACGAGTTCCTAGTTCTTGTAAACTGTTATGTAAGAAAAAACTACATAGTCGACAAATTACGATCGCATTGTGAAATGTTAGTTTAGTCATGAGCTTCCAGCAAAGTTCATATGTTAGCCATATTGTACTGTGAGTCTGTAGGGGCGTGCACATCCTGGTGGCATACGATAGTGCAAATTTTCAACATTCAAATGAAATACTGGTAGTCCCTCTTAACAGCTAGTTTTGAGATGTAGTTTTCTAAGTACAGAAAAAATTAAAAAGTCCAAGTTTCGACATATTAGAATACTCCGTTATGAGTGATATGAGTCAGCGAAAGGGCATTTCCAGTCTTATTTCAATCGGTAATCGCTGACCTTGTAAACCTATGACTGAAGCCATCGGAGGGGGGAGGGGAGGGCAGACCTATAAAGCAGCTGTGATTGGGCGCCCTGGCGTGACGTCAGCTGCCAGGCAGCCGTGACTGATGAGGCAGACAGATCGTGGAGCGTGAATCACGACGCGTCACCAGAGAAGCCTTGAGACAACACGACCGCCAGCTGAATGGCTGGCCGCTATGAGACAGTGGGCTGTGCACCAGCGGCCAGCCAGTCAGCTAGCAATCGCGTTGGCTCAAGCCTCCTCTGATGCGTCGTGACGCGCGCCCACGGTCTTGTCTTTCTCGTTGGCCACGTCAAACGCCGACCGCGTGAGGCAGCTCGCTATACGGAAGCAAGGTTGGGGTACGGTTGAGGCAACGTGTGCTTTCGGTAAATGATTCAAACGCTAATAAAATCTGTTAAGCAAGTATAAAATAATTTATACGCCTCACCTAATACATAAAAAATTACAGTTCGATAAATGAACATAACTGTATCCTTAATTCGTAATTTCATAAAATGCATTTTTTTAAAAACCATCAGCTGTTTATTAAAAACCTTATACATCTACCAGTTTCGGTCATTGACCATCTTCATGGATAAAAAGGTGTTAAAACAGGATAGTAAAATACATCAAATAAAATACATCCAACTGAGATAAACAGGAGTCAGTATAACTAAAAGTGTAAAAAATTACTGTGGTCATCTTAGATAAAATCTATCAGTCAAACATGACAGTCTATGATTCATAGACTGACATAAAAGGTGAGAACAGTCTATGAATCATAGACTGTTCTCACCTTTTATGTCATGTTTGACTGATAGATTTTATCTAAGATGCCCACAGTAATTTTTTACACTTTTAGTTATACTGACTCCTGTTTATCTCAGTTGGATGTATTTTATTTGATGCATTTTACCATTCTGTTTTAACACCTTTTTATTCATGAAGATGGTCAATGACCAAAACTGGTAGATGCATAAGGTTTTTAATAAACAGCTGATGGTTTTTTTAAAAAAAAATGCATTTTATGAAATATATTACGGCTGTTGACACTCGCCTCACCAAAGCATTCTTAATTCGTAAGTGTGTGAATCGCCTACTCTAAAAAGGAGACCACATGGGTATCGGATTTTAGAATTGATTGATATTTATGGTACATTAAGTTCAGAATTCAAATAACAATCATCCAAAGCCACTCGACGCAACTCTCAAAAATTCTCGAGGAAATTGACTTTGAAGTTTTGGGAGTACAAGTAAGTACGAATAATTAAAACTGTTGCAGCGTCTGTCCGTGTAGCTCAGATGGTAGCGTTCAGGCCTCATAACCATAAAGACGGCGTTTCGAATCCCGCTGGCAGACTCTTTTTTTTTTCGAATACTTACACCATTTTAATACCTAATAGTAATTTTGCTGCGTACACAAGTGTCGTACATTGGACAACCACGAAAGTGTTAGAGATGTCGGTCAACAGAACATATGCGAATGGACTGTCCACCTCCGCTGCCGCGTGAAAATGTTGTAAGCGGCAGTGGAACATTGGTTCCAATAATGAGTCAGGTCGTAGAGGGCACGGCTTCAGTGCTCCGGCAGCCAAAACAAGTTCATGTAGCAGAAACAGTACCGTGACGTACAGCAACAGCTAGGGGTTTGTCCAAATCAGTCTTCCTTTCCGGAACAAGTTGCGTTATAAATGGAAACTGTCCCCACACCGAGAGACAATGTTTAAAGTGAAAGTAAAGATACGATAGTTTAACCCTCCACCCCCGCTTGAACAGATCACGTGGAAATAAAGCGAAGAATAGTGAGGATAAGAATGCGCCGCGCACCCAGGCGTCAGAAAGCGGCAGTCATTCCAAACCCCTACCACACAGGGGGCGAGAGCAAAACGCGATAGGAATGTATTCGCGAGGTGTTCTACCTCAGGGAAGCGCTGGCTGCCTTCAAGGAGTCAGCCAAAAGGAAGGGGAACAGCTAGCAGCTCCCACCTACACGTTACATTCGCGGCACACCACGTCAAGGGGGGGGGGGGGGGAGGAGACGCAGCATCTACATCTACATAGATACTCTACAAATCACATTTAAGTGCCTGACAGAGGGTTCATTAAGCACTTTCATAACCTACATCGTTCCGTTTTCGATCTGATTCTACTTATTTTATTGGGATGGCCATGTCTCCCTATGTAGGTGGGTGGTAGCAAAATATTTTCACATTCAGAACTAAAAGTCGGTGATTGAAATTTCCACCTCAAATCGTGCAACATTTACGTGACGCTTTCCCCCCTACAACGTGATAAAACAAAACGAGTTACACTTCTCTGAACTTTCTAAATGTCCTCCGTCAGTCCCATCTGGTGAGGGTCCCACACTGGGCAACAGTACTCCAGGAGAGGACGCAGAAGTGCGATGTAGGCAGTCTCTTTGGTAGAGCTGTTGCATCTTCGAAGCCTTCTGCCAATGAAACGAAACATTTGGTTCGCCTTCCCCACAATATTTTCTATCTGTTCTCTCCAGTCTAAGTTGTTCGTAATTGCAACTCCTAGGTATTCGGTAGAATTTACGACCTTAAGGTTTGACTGATTTATCGTGTAACTGAAGTTTAGGGGATTTCTTTTAGTCGTCATGTGTATCACTTCACACTTTTCATTATTTAGTGTTAATTGTCAATTTTCGCACCGAGTAGAAATTTTATCTAAATCGCTTTGCAGTTGCTTTTGATCTTCTATTGACATCACTACCCGATAAACAACAGCATCATCCGCGAACAGTCAGGAGAGCTATTCAGATTGTCTCCCAAATCGTTTATAAACACAAGGAAGAGTAGGGGACCTATAACGCTTCCCAGGGGAACGCCAGATATCACCTCTGTTTTATTCGATGAATTACCGTCAATTACCACGAACTGTATTCTTTATGATAGGAAACCGTGAATCCAATCGCACAATTAGGAAGATATTCCATAAGCACGCAATTTCATTAGAAGCCGCTTGTGAGGTACAGTGTCGAAAGCCTCCGGAATTCCAGAAATGTGGAATCGATTTGAGACCCCTTGTCGACGGCACTTATCACTTCATGTGAAGAAAGGGCAATCTGTGTTTCGCAAGAGTGGCACTTTCTGAATCCGTGTTGGCTATTGATTAATAGGTCGTTCTCTTCGAGGTAGTTCATAATATTCGAACAAAGTATATGTTCCAAAATCCTACTGCAAATCGACGTCAATGAGATGGGCCTGTAATTTTTGGGATCACTCCTATTACCTTTCTCGAATATTGGAGTGATATGGGCAACTTTTTAGTCTTTGGGTACGGATCTTTCGCTGAGTTGTATATGATAGGTAAGTATGTGCTATTGCATCAGCATTCTCTGAGAGGATTCTAATTGGTATACAATCTGGCCCGGAAGATTTGTTTTTGTTTAGTGACTTTACTTGTTGTACTACTCCAGGAACATCTACTTCTAAATTTCGCATGCTGGCAGCTGTTCTTGAATTGAATTCTGGAGTGTTTACTTCGTCTTTTTCTTTCTTTTTTTTTTTTGGGGGGGGGAAGAATTTCGGATAGCTGTATTTAGCAATTGTGCTTCAGCAGTACTGTCATCGGTAGCATTACCATTGATGACGCGTAGTGAAGGTATTGTTTGTGTTTTGCCACTAGAGTACTTCACATATGGCCAGCAATAACGCGCAGAGCCATCCCAAACAGTACGCTGGTTGTTGTGGAACCACGAGGTGTTCCTTCTCCCAAGAGAAGAATCAACCAACTTCTTTTACTTGCTAGTGGTGTTCAGTTATGACAGAGACGTTGTACCCTGGGAGCGAAAGACCTCTTTAAGGCTTCACGATTTTTGTTCTTATGGCAGCCTCTGGAGCTAGCTGGTATTTACACACAAGTAGGACTTGTTTTGGTTTTAATTACTTTTATGGCGCACCGAAGTACTGCGTTGTAATCTTTAAAACAAACTGCCACGCAATATGAGGAGTGAAAAAAGTTCATAGAAAACTACTGGAATTATTTTTCCGTATTAAGAGAATAGTTTTCATTTAAATATACCTGAAAGAGACTCTTCACGATCAATTTGGAATATAGCTTTAGTCACATTTTTTCTACTTTTCTAAGGTGGACACAGTCTCTTCCACATTAACAGGCAAGGGATCTAATTTTTAAACTTCCTAGAGCTGTTTCGTGTACTTATAATCGAGAAGATAGGCTGCTTTCTTATAACTAACAACAAAAAGCTCGAAAGGCTACTCCCTCCTAAATTTTAGTTATCAAGAAGAGCAACGAATGCTTGTAGCTTTTCTTCAGAATGATTGAGAAGTATCATTTTTTAATTTTTATTTATTTATTTCATACAAACGAACCTCCATCCAATGTCGCTATTATCTACTGCATAGCCTTACATAGTAGAGTTTGTTTATGTATCAGTATCATAGCTGAGAAGCTCGCCGATGAAAGGTAGTTTAAAGAAAGGGGAAAAAGTGGTTAAGGCCAGCGCTGGTCCGAAGCGGGAAATCCGGGTTCGAATCCCGGTCCAGCACAGATTTTCAACTTTGCAGTTGAATTTATTTCAGTGCCCTGAAATGGTCGAGATCTTTCAATGTTTCGAGTGTTGAATCATTCTAGATGTAAGTTGTTCAAGAAAGGTGTTTTAAAGTTAGTGTGTTTTCATGGGATAAAGCTCGATCACGTACAGCTTACAGTAACAACAAAGAAACAAGGAAATTGTCTGTTTTGTTAATAACCATAAAGCTACGCATTAAATAAATGCCATTTGAAAAGATTTAAGTTAATAAAATCAGCATTTATTTTATCTGCCCTCTTACAACGAACTACCCACTCCCTTTGTCCTGCATTTTTAGGGTCTCGATTACATATAGTATCACCAGTTTTACGACCACAATTGTTGGTAGTTTTCAACTGTACAATTAGTCGTGTTTTACGCATCGCTTTCACAATGCTATTACAAAAATTATTGAACGTCTAGTTTGTACACACACCACCGAGCATTGCCGGCTGTCTGCAATGTGACGTCACAGCGCGAAAGGCAGTGTGGGACACCTCTCCACAGATCCTGCCGGAATGGCATACATTACCTTGGAGTGAAACTCCTGAAGCCCACTATAACTTATATATCGTCTTCGACTCTCTACTGCGTTCTCAGCCCATTGGTCAGAACCTATATCTCGCACAGGGACCGTGAAAATATGACTCTCTTTCGGACAGAGACAATATAATCAAGTATTCCGTGATGTCTCAATTCTTGAAGAGAATGTACGAATCTATTAAACGGCGCAAGAGCAAATACGAGGGCTGATGAGAATTTAAATACTGTACCTAACGCAGAGAGATAACTAAGAGAAAATATGTCCCCAAAACAACAAGAATAAGGTTTATTAACCAAACAAGAGAACATTGAAAAGTAAAACTTCTTCTCACAAAGAAACTGAGTATATCTTCGTCAGTGTGAAGATGTTCAGATGTTTGTTAAGCTTAAACGGGCTTAACTGCGGGGTCATCAGTTCCTAAACTTACAAACTACTTATGAACTACCTTATATTAAAGACGACACGCCCGGGAGAGGGCGGGAGGATTCGAACACACGACCGTAGCGGCCGTGCAAACTGTGACTGGCGCGCCGCAGACCGCTCGGCTACTGTGGCCGGCCAGTGTGAAGAAAACTAAAATTAACCAAGAAGGCGGGACATAGAGACTAATCCAACAAGTTTCCGCAGGAAAAAAGGACTGAAGGAACGTGTACGTGACGGAGGTCAGTCGAAGGTATTTCTCCAAACATTGCTGTAAATACCCGAAGTTTCGCTGCAGTGACTCCGACCGGCCTCTGATATGAGGGCTAGGTCTAGGAAGCTCAAAAATGTTTGTGAATCTAAGGGATCAAACTAGTAGGGCCATCGGCCCCTAGACTTGCAGACTACTTAAGTTAACTTATGCCAAGGACAGTACAAACAACCATGCCCGAGGGAGGACTCTAACATCCGGCGGGAGTGGCCACGCAGTGCGGAGTAGGGTGTCTTAGCCCAAACTGCCATTTGTGCGAGGCTAGCCGGAGCAGTATTGGCCCAGAGAGTCGGTGGAGATGTGGCGATGAGCGGCCCTGCACCGCTATATATTATTGGTCCACAGAGGCACACTTCAGCATCTATTTCCACGCACGTGATTAGTAGAGGGAAATAGAGCTCCGGCGACGACCTCTGGAAGCACATTGACTGGCGTTTAGCGGAACAGGGTGGATCATCGCCGGCGACCGAAGTCCTATGAGGCGACGCCTCGCACGTATGCACGACCGCAGTACCTCTCTGGCTGAAGGGTTGCCTATCGATCAGGGGAACTTGTACATAACAGTAGGGTTGCAAGGCCGATAACAATCCTGGAGTTTTGTCTGTTATAGAGTAATTACTAGTGTGCGGTAATTATGATACTAATGGCAACTGCGCCAATTTTCAGCTATCTACTACCTTCAGATACATATGGCGATTTCAATAAAAAAAACTGGGCTCACGGATAAGTCCGCTCTGGTATTCTACACTCCGCAAAACGCTTAGGGGATCAGGTGAGATATCATACACAATATACATATGGTAACGTATTTTATTCAGATAATGGTTCCAATTGTAATGTTTTTGTGATACAGAACGATATTTTGCTTTCTCAACTCTACTTAAGGTTTACATGGCGTTTACTTAGCGCGAGGCAGCATAATAGTGAAAAAGTAATTCTCGTTGTCCTCTAATATGGTATGTGATCACCTCCGACAGTCAGTACAGTTGCACATTTGCATGAAATGGACAGTATGAGGTTATCAATCAGCTCTTGACGGATATTTGGCCATTCTTCCACTAGTTCTGAATCCAGTACTGCAACCGTTGTTGGAGGTGCTGTCCTGGCTGCAGTGCATCATACACACGCTCAGTTGGATTTAAGTCCGGTGAATAAGCTGGCCATTCCATTCGCTCAATTCCCTCAACTTCAAGGATATTGTTCACTAGTGGGAACGAGCATCATCGTCCATCAGAAAGAACCCATTCCATGTAACACCGGCGTAGGGCACGTCAACAGGTCGAAGAATCTCGTCTCTATACTTCCTCTGAGCAGTCAACCGCCATTCTGAACGACAAAGAGATTCGCCAAAATTGCCTCCTGACCACACCATTCGCCCAACACCATGATATTTTAATGTTTTCTACACATAAGCAGGTGTTACGACTTCCACTTTCTCTCCTGATGAGGTAACGACGATTATCCGGTTGAACATAAAATTTTGATTAATCTGTGATTAGAACCCGACGCCATTCGTTACGACTGCAATCCTGATGTTTCTCCACCCGGTGTCTGCGGGAAAACACACCATACACCTTCGTGCGTAGAGGCCACATTCCTTAAGGAGATTTTGGACTGTGTGTTGATATTGCGCGTCCTGTTGCTGCCTGAAGGCTACGTTGTAGCTGAGTTGCATTCAGCCTCCTGCCCCACCGGCTGTTAAGCGGAGATAACGGCCATCTCTTGCTGACGTTAACCGTGGACGACCTTGGCCTTGTCGTTTTTTAACTGTTGCTGTTGTTTGACATTGTGTCCAGGTCCTGGAAGTTACACTTTGTGACACTCCAATAGCTAAAGTCACTTCCCGCTGTGTCTGTCTCGCTTCCAACCTTCCTATGGCTCTGGTTGACATAGCTTCGGGTAAGTCACGTTGTTGCATTGCACTAGCTGCTCAATACACTATCTGAACCTAACTGCTCGTGTAATTGGTAAACACAACTCAACACCAACCCACTCTGAAGCAACTTTCTGATATTACCATTAATTAGCACTGCCTCGGTAGCAGTAATGTTTTGTCTCCACTCCATTCTGCTGCTGACCTACTTCGTAACCTAGATATCTGAACTCATCCCCTAACTCTTTTGACCAGTGTATTTCTATAGTCGAAATAATGAAATCGTGACTGAAATTCGCCGTAGCTATTAGAGCTTTACAGAGACTGTAATGCCTCCTTATCTTGAAGCATACAGCAGAGAAGACCCCCACGCGCATTAAGCCTTAGCGCTAGAACAACGTCGACCACCCTTCCCACAAGCTGGGTCTCACTTCAAGCTTCTTTCATTTATTCTCGCTTGAATGAGCTTCTAGGAGGACAAGGAGTTGAACACTTACCAACAACATGGCTGAACATGCAAGGAGATGAGTTTCAAGTGCAAGGAATACTCTAAATTATCCCACGAAGCAAGTAGTATCTCCTGTATAGGGTAATGCTATAGCGATGCTATTGGCTTTTAGATTTACGTCTATTTATGTTTTAAAATTTTATACTTCATTATCATTTGTATCAAAACTATAACAGCACAAATTTCATGGTCAACACTGGTAAAAAAAATAATTTTAAATTTGAACAAAGCTTTTTCGTTATTTTTAATAAACAGTCATTCTACTGGTATTCCGATGATATGAGGAGACGAGTAAGAGCCGGAGCTGTCATTGTGATCCTACAAGCAGTGACCGCTCCTGGAGGTTTCCTCAGCACCAGCTCATCTTCACAAATCAACATTGGGTATAACTTTGTTTCATTCCCATTTAAATTTCATTTTTGTAAGTTCATGTATAAGAATTGAATGTTGTGATCTACACTTTTTTCCTAGTATGATTGAGACACAGGTCGCTGTTATTCCACAATGTTTCCGAAAATATCTATGAAGAAGCCTAACAGGAGCAAATAGGGCCTTCAAAGCTAAAATAAAGTAACTGACAAGAAAAAGAATATTAGTAAAGCACTACCACATGATACAAAAGTATAGGATATCTCATGTCTTTAGGCACTAAGGATTACCTCCTATCGTAGTAGAAGGCGAAATTCCTTATTCAGTGCTCTCAGTTTACCGTACCCTACCATCCGTGTAATTCTGACTTTAATGGTTTAGAACACACTGTGTAGCACTATGCATAAAATTACCTTTATTCGTCAGGTGCAAAGTTAGAGTAAAACTATACAACCATCAAATATTGTGCCACTTAATTGATAAGATCAAGATGCTGATACACAATAAAAATACATTTATAGGCAAATTAATATTTTTACTCTCTGACATAGCCTATTCGGTATAGAAACTTTTGATTGGATATTTGTGTAATTTTCGAATCATTTACTGAAATATACATAAAATACTAATGATAATCAACCGAGTTAGCCCATACGTTCTCTGAGAAATGTCTTATTAATGTGTACCAATGCATAATTTTCACATTTTACCACAATATTTCTGATTTGTTCTATGGAACTTGAAAGAACTGCAGAAAATACATTTAGTCTTGAAGAAATCCGTTATGTAATCAAGAAGTCGCTTAAAGACGTAAGGTCTATTCAGTCAAGAATGTACTCTTTAGTCTAAGAAGGATGATTTTAGCAGTTCATATATTCGGTTATCAGTAAAGTCAATTTCAGAAACATGGTTCTTTCGTGCAGAAAGCCTACATCTACACAATCTATCAATAGTCAATTATTTTGTCAACCACTGATTTGTAGAATTTCATGATTACCGTTCCATCAACAAGAAACTCAAAAATAGGGTAAAAATATATAGAATGTTGCAGCAGATAATGGGACGAGCAAGCATCGTTTGAAACCCAGTTTTCAAACGAACCAAGTAAGTGATCAAAGAAACAGAAAAGTTAACAAACGGAACCAAGGTTAATAAACCATAAATTTACATCCAAAAGTCCTATCCAAGAATTGGTTTCAAAACTAATAATCCGAGATTCCACTTTCTTCATATCCCATTAAAAATAAATAGTAATTTCCTTAATTAAGGAGGAACCGAACATGAATGACATTAACTGCGTCAAACTGTACATCTGACAGTGAGACAGATTATTTGGAATTCACTTCAAAGGACCCACTTACATGCTAAACAAAATTTCTATATTTTCACACACATTAGTATGAAATGTAACATTACTGAACATGGACAAAACCAATAAGGGACAATGCATAGACCTGTTGGAGAAATTTTAGAAGTACAGCGTAAAATAAAAGTTCTCGACTTAATATACTGCCGCGCGGGAGCAGCCGAGCGGTCTGGGGCACCATGTTGCGGATTGCTCGGCTTCCCGCGTTGGAGGTTCGAATCCTCCCTCGGGCATGGATGTTTGTTGTCTTTAGTATAAGTTAGTTCATAGGTGGCTTGTAAGTTTAGGGACTGATGACCCCGCAGTCAAGTCCCATAAGCTTTACAAACATTGTTTTGAACTTAATATTGAAAGGTTAAACTGACTATCGACAACGCCTACATTAATACTATATTCTGCACTAACATGCCGATTCGGTCTAATTAGCGGTAAACATGTAGACGTTGCCGGGAGCGATTAGCGCAAGATCTTGTGCGGGTTACGGAGCAGTTTCTGCGGAAGTCTACTCAGCTTGACTACAACGACGCAACTGTCCCAAAAGTGGACACAGGAGCGTCTGGTGGCATCGCGAGCTGGTGGCCGCATTACAGTAGCACCTCCACTATTGCTCAAATACCCTTAATCGTGCGTTTTATTTTGTTTAGAATGTGTCTATTTATGAACTCATAACATAAAATACCAAATTTTATCGAATGTTTACAATTTTATAACTTAATAATAATGTAATTATGTTATGTTGTTGTTATGGTCTTCAGTCCGAAGACTGGTTTGATGCAGCTCTCCACCTTACTCTGTCCTGAGCAAGCCTTTTCATCTCCTCATAAGAACAGCAACCCACATCCACTTGCATTTGCTTACTATACGCGTCTCTTGGTCTCCCTCTGCGATTTTTACCCCACACACTTCCTTCCAATGCTAAATTTAAAATTCCTCGATGTCTAAGAATGTGTCCCACCGAGCGGTCCCTTCTTTTAGTCAAGGTATGCCAAAAATTCCTTTTCTCGCCAATTCTGTTCAGTACGTCTTCATTAGTTATGCGATCTACCCATCTAATCTTCAGCATTCTTCTGTAGCACCACATTTCAAAAGCCTCTATTCTCTTCCTGTCTGCACTGCTTATCGTCCATGTTTCACTCCCGTACAAGGCAACACTCCACACAAATGCCTTCAGAAAAGACTTCCTTACACTTACATTAATGTTGCAGACAGGTGGTAAAAATAAAAATATACATAACAGGTCAGCTGTGTTGTAGACACTGCAATACGTTACGCCATGTGTCTTCGATGCATTAAATAGATTACTCAAATGTTTGTAAAGCTTATGGGACTTAACTGTGGGGTCATCAGTTCCTAAACTTAGACTACTTATGAACTAGCTTATACTAAAGACGGCACAAACATCCATGCCTCAGGGGGGATTCGAACCCCCGACGTAAATAGGTTACTCCTGACGACGACGATGACGATGGAGGCTTTCGTCGAAAGGTCCTGATATTATCCGAAACTAACGCGGCATAGAAACCGAGAAGTTATTATATATTTTTTTTAATTCTCCATCGCGAAAGATTTCATACAATAAAATAAAACCCAAAAGGGTTGAGACTGTGCTTGATAACTCTGGTCGCCCATTCAACTCCACGAGCAGGGGCTTACAGACAGTTACATCCACCTAAGTGCATCCCTTCTAATTATCTATCTATACAACGTAATAATAAAGAAACCCTCAAATGTAATTTTGACATAGCTGTAGATTTTCCCCCAAGGATCCATCGAGTCACCTCTCTTCCATGTCCTACACAGCATTACCCCAACGACACAGCTTTCTTTTCCAGTAGGCCGCAGAATAATGTAGCAGGCGAATCTCGATACAAATGAAGACTGGTTCTTTTGTAAGACGAGGAGCCATGGAAGGGAAGAGTGTCACTCATCTTCCTAGTCTGGGGCACTGAATATTTACAGCAAACCGTCTTAGGGAGAGATATACCGCCGGTGTGGTTACCACGCACTATGAAGTGAGAACACGTTTTCAGAGAGCAAGTGCGCTCGTTAAGGAATCTAACAAAGCCGAATAAGTTAGCCAGCGGCTCTGGAGAGAGAAGTTGCGCAGCGCCACAGCTCTGGCTAGACTCCAGAAGTTGACTAAACGCGAAGAGCACAATGAATGAAGACATCGTCGCCCAATTTCGATGCCCAACTTCTACGACTTTTGTCTGCATTGGTGTGAGGTGCTGCTGTTGGAGAAGTACAAGCAAGAACGCTGTCATAAGTATCAAATCAGTCTATCAATTTCAGTTTATTCAGTTCTCTCAGACAGTCTCTAGGTGTGTGTGTGTGTGTGAGAGAGAGAGAGAGAGAGAGAGAGAGAGAGAGAGAGAGAGAAAGAGAGAGAGAGAGAGAGAGAGAGAGAGAGAGAGAGACTGTGCTACGATGCAGATACCTACGTTGGATCTAGAGTCCCGAAGCTAAGGATATCTGCCCGAAAGAAAACTGCGTACTTGGTATATTCATACTGCCGAGTCACACACTGCGTGACTACTTCCACAACCATGGTGGACGTACGTTCAAATCTAGACTGGTAGCTGCCTTGTCGCTCCCCTCCATTAATTGTGTACCACCTTGAGGCTAATCACCACCCAAGGTGGGCTCACGCCTTTGGCATTCAGTATACTGGACTGACGGTTACAAGACCGTCCTTTCCTGTGTTGATTCTGTGGCCCGAGACAGTCCACCAGCCTGTGCAGGGTGTCATTCATCGGTACGTCGTCCATCAGGTGATGTATGTTACATGCGTCGCTGTCATCGTGTGACTGTTGACAATAGCTCACTTGACTCATTTACTTATGAAGTCACCTCAGGTTCGTTGATATCTTCTTCAGTGGACATCACAACGCTGCACTTTATATGAATAAAAGCCTATATCAATCAGGTTTGTCTTACTAGCAGTTTACCGATCGATTCCAATCACACCCCTCATAGCCCATTATCCGTTGACGGAGATGGCGTTATTTTATGATCATTACAGATCCTTTTCCTCCGATGTAGCGGAAGTCTCTTTCAAATGTTCAAATTTTTTTAGAGCTTATGGGACTTAACTTTTTTTTTTTTTTTCTAATATATAATAATCGGACCAAACTGCGTGGTGATCAGTCAGTAGCTTACAAACTACTTAAACCTAGGTAAACTAACCTAAGGACAACACACATACCCATGCCCCAGGGAGGACTCGACCCTCCACGGCGAGCAACCGCGCGCTCCGCAGCGAGGTGCTTTAGACCGCTCGACTACTCCACCGCGGCGGGACTTAACTGCGGGGTCATCAGTCCCTAAGCTTTCAAACTACTTACGAACTAGCTTATACTAAAGACGGCACAAACATCCATGGCCGAGGGGGAATTCGAACCCCCGACGGGGAACGTTCTCGCGCATCGTAGCATAGAGCCTCAATGCGCTCGGCCGCTCCGCCGTTGCTGGTGTCTTTCCCAACCTCTACACCTCCTTCAATTTGGTAAAACAATCCCTCAGACATCAACTCAATAATTTCACCTCCTCTTGGAAATAATGGTATATCTCCATCAACTCTTCAGGCAAAGATGCAATAATTATAGGGGGGAAATGCAAGTTACTTTTCCTCGAGCCCTTTACCTCGTGATCCACAGCAGTCCTTTCCATCTAACTGAAATACTAAAGAAGCTTGGACTAAGACAGAAAACTAACTTAGATCTCCACACATCAAACCAAAATAGAGAATTAAATCATTAATACTAATAGCGATGACTAAATCATTCGAATATCATATGCACTGATTCCCAACACCAATCTAACTATCTACTTGCCAAGCGCATCAAGAGACGAAGTCGTCACTGAGGCCATCCGTACTGGGAAAAGATTATAAAATTAAGTTGTAGAACACCCATTACTGTTATCGTTGCCAGCTTCTTGAAATTGTCGCACACCTAGATATTAGCAGAGAAATGAAGTATCTGGAATACGACTAGGAACCGAGAGCTACAATAAATAAGTGACGCGCTTTATCCCGAGGACGGAAAGTTTTTTCCGAATACAATACATACATAATAGCTACATTGGTCTAATGGGACATTATGTGGAGTTTGCTGTAGTCAACAAATTAGCCAGTTTCAAACACTTCATCTCCTATTACTGCAGATAATTGTAAACACTTCTCAAATTTAAGAGCCGTCTTCAAAGCTTCTTCACCCTTTCGTGGTTGTTGGGACATACACGTCCGACTAACTTCTGACCTTATTTGTACCACAATGTGGCGAGTTGCGTAATTCTGCATAGTGCTGCCATCTGTTGGTGGCCCTTCAGAACGCGGAAAAAAATCAAGGCACTGAAATTCTTACAGTGTAGAAGGCTGTGACTGTTTATATGGGCTGCCGCGTGAATTTTCGCGCCGTAACCATTGTTTATTGTGCCTTGAATCGGTTTTCGTCGTTTTCTCGCTACCGAAAATGTCCGAAGTAAGTAAATTTGCTATTTTACGTTTCTTAGAAGCTTACAAACAACAATTACGCACTCTAAAACTCATTTTACTTCAAAAGTTTTTTTCAGTGAATTTACAATTAGTGGGACGCATGTGTCCCAGTGACCATTGTGTAGCCCTATAGTGCCTTTATGTTGCGATATTATAGTACTCATATTTCAAAGAAAAACAGTTTTTCTGTAAATTTTTGCGCTAATAAAACACGGTATGTGGTTTAATATTATCTGCATTTTCTATTATAGAAGCTGCGAGAAAGCACTCTCTCGGTTTTTTTTTTTTTTTTTTTTTTTTTTTTTTTTTTTTTTTTTTATTATGGTGTGCATTACAAATTTTTGAATCATGTACTTGTTTAGACCCTATGACAGTTAGGATAACTTAAGAAATTATTTTAAAAAGTCTTCTGTAAATCGGTGCCAGAAATGATCAGTGGGACGTATGTGTCCCACCTTTTATTTATTTAATTTTTTTTTAAGAAAAATGGAATGTGCTAAAATTTTTTGAGTGTCATATTTGTAATCCTGACCCAAATCAGACTCTGTAAGAGCTGAGATAACTTAAGATATTCTAAAAAATGAGTAAAAACCACGAAAGGGTTAAAGGCTGCATTGTACTAAACGGTATATCTAGACGAATTGCAAAGCTTCCTTTAAATTTAACCGCAATAGTGAACTGCCTAAACTATGTCAATGGATCTCGGACAAAAAATTATCTTCATAAATATATTGGTGAAGAGAAAGTGTCGGAATTTCATGCAAAAATTAAGTGTACTTCCTAAATGAGCACGCTTTGCTATGGGTCAATAAAAGGCAAAGTAAATGTAACAATTCTTGAGAACACGGCCGCACCAAGAAAATACATAATTTAAACCGATACCCTGCTTTGAGTTGCTGTGTCCATGTGAAATAAAGGAAAGATACAAGAAAGATTTTTCTTTCAGTAAATAATTTATTGTAAAGTCAGCGCATCTACTATTATTTTTGTTTCTTCTTTCTCTGCATAAACGTAAAGCTTAGATAGCTTATCGATTCATAAGGTTGTGATGTATAACTTGCCTTAAGAAAAGTAATCGTTTTCCACAATCTGTGCACCTACTCCCCACTAGCTCTCTCCCCACCACCCCGTCCTCCTCTGTCTAGCTCCTCTACTCCTCTCCTTTCCCCTCTATCCAATCATTCCTCTCTGCATTTCGTCGCCGCGGCGGATTAGCCGTGTGCACTGGGGCGCCGTGCTGCGGTGCGCGCGGTCGTTCGCCGTCAGGGGTTCGAGTACTCCCTCGGGCATGGGTGTTTTTGTTGTCCTCAGGTTAGGTTACCTTAGTTTAAGTAGTTTGTAAACTACGCGCTAATGACCGAGCAGCGAGCCCGATAGATTTACAAACTTTTGATTCTCCATTTCCTCTTTCCCTTCCCCTTGTCTACCATCTCTTCCTTCCTCCTCCCTCTAACCTACTCCTCCCTGTCTATGTCAGTTTCATCTTCCCTTTGTCAAAGCTAATCAGAATTTAAAATTAAAAATGAGAACTCTATATATTTTTGCTAAGGGAGGAAAGTAGTTTGAAACTGCTCTTACAGTAAGGTAAGCGAAATAGCGAAGTCAATAAACGACGTTATTTAGAGTTAATTTACTCATCGTAGGGAGCGATTTTACTATATTAATATATAAGGAAATGCGAAGATCGCAATTTCTATTTTTTATGCAAGACGACTGGTTTCGACACTCAATGGTGCCAGAACAAAAAAAATGCTCAAATGTTTGTAAATTTAGCGGACCAAACTGCGTGGGCATCAGTCCGTAGCTTACAAACTACTTAAACCTAGGTAAACTAACCTAAGGACAACACACACACCCATGCCCCAGGAAGAACTCGAACCTCCACAGCGAGCAACCGTGCGCTCCGCAGCGAGTCGCTTTAGACCGCTCGGCTACTCCACCGCAGCGGTGCCACAACATTTTCAAAATAATATGTGGAGCACTTTGATAAGCAGTTAAATGCAGAGACCAAAAGATGACACCTTTGAGTGTTAAAACCGGTCGTCTTGCATAAAAAATTAAATATAAAAATTGCGATCTTGACATTTCTTTACAGTTTTCGTTACTGTGATGTTTTCATTCCCACTGATGATATCATCAACCTAGCGGTTGTGGCAGTGAAGTCGGCGGGTATGCTTATCTTACTGCAAATGGACCATTCAAACATAATCGTCCCTAGAATTCAATGTCAGGAAACGTTGTTACTTTTATGAGTCATTTCTGCCGTAGCACTTTATGTATACTTATGTTAGAAGTTGGTAGCACTTCATTTTTCTTTACATTTGATTCCATGTTTGGATTAATGTTCAGCAGCTACCGCTGATGATTTGTAAGAGGAACACGTACATTAGTCACGAAATAAACTGTTTATTATATCAACTATTTCTTAGCCTTTATTAATATTACAGCACATGTGGTTACAACAGATCAACAGATACAGGTACACTTGATGGCTAGAAAGTAGGCGTAATCGAACTACTGAACTTGGTTTTCCTCTTACGCTTCAATATTCGATGTTCACTTATTAAAATTCGGGATTTTAATGCTTGATGGGGAAGATAACACAGTCTTACAGATCTGAATTTAACGGCTACCATATTTGCGAAGAAATACCTTTCGAGTTATATAAGTTTCAGTGGCATTGTCGTATAAGTAATATTAATGTCGATATTTCAATTTTCGTGTTCGCGAATTAATATTTCATCTGTTCTTAGAGGTCTTCATTTATTTCATTATTTTACATGGAAATTTAATTTCTCCTTAATTGAAGCTGTTTTGTTACAAACGCGACTATCGACTGTGCGAAACAATGGACAATAATTTTGACCTGCATAATATGCAACTTCAAGTATTTAGAGAACTTACAAGAGGAGGCCACGAAGTTCTTATCTTGGATTTACTTCGAACTACGCATATTTTTAATAGTTCAACAGTAAACAAATGAGCAAGTAAGAATTCATACTATTTACACAATTTCGAGAAAATCTTGCGAGAGATTTCACGGGTTTATTGTGTGCTGTACCGGTGCGTTGCAACTCTAAAGAGTAAGCGGGCGGCGCTCTAGCGGTTAGCGTTGGAGTTCTTTTTTAAGAAACAGAAGCATCAGCATTCGACGGTGATGCTTTTATTCTTACAGACGGAGAGTCATTTCCTTTTACATTTGCTATCACGAATCCCATATCCTGCAGCCTCACAGACGGAGGAAGATTGAAACCGGCACAGCAAATTGTAGCTACTAAGCTCACTCGTCGAAAACAGCATTTATTGAGTTATTGGAAAGTGTAAGGTAGGGCTATGTGGAGAGATGGGAGGCCGTAAAAATAACCTGTATGTGCGTGAACTATTATTTAATTACACATTTTTAATTTTTATTATTACAACAAATGCTATATTTATAATTATCGATAAGTATGAAATAATATGAATCTAAAAAGGAAATCAAATTTTATGATGAGTGGTACTCGACCCAGCCATCAATGATTAGGAAACTGAAACGCTATAGGACACGATCTCCTGCAGGAGATTTAGCTATTTAGACGTTTGGCTTAAACTGATTATTTGCCTTTAGAGCAAAACTTTGAATGCTCTGGACTCGCCTTTCTTCAGTTTAGCCTCTCAACAGATCCGTATGATCAATCTGTAGTAATAACTCCATAATAAAAGCTTACTTATCTGCTTTTTCCCAAACCTTTCTTTTTATTTAATTCAACCATAGGTGTATGAGTGCCAACACGGTTGCTGTCAGCTCGCTACGTAATGGAATAATGTCAAGAATGGCTAAACAAAGAAAAATAACTCTGTCGTGACCCTACACTATCTGCAATTCGTTTCCAGCTTTACTGTATTCCCTCTAATAATGTACGCTTGCGCGCCTCTTCAATCCAGGAGCTACACACTCTATACTCTCTGGTTACGGCGTTTCAACGGACTCTCCCTCCCAAAGAGCGAAATCAGTTCTGGTATTTATTCATCATATGATCTCTGATGTTTCTCAGCCTATCCTACCGACATGAGGCATTTTCCTTCCGCTTTGCTTCTTCCTCCATTCCTTACGTTTTAACACCGCGACGTGGCCTACACTCCAGTTCCCTACTACATTTCTGTCTTCTATTACCCACCCCTCTGCTACCGTTTACAACTCACTGGACCCCACACCCAATGGCTCTTAGAACCCACACTTTGCGAGAGAACTGTTGTTTCCACTACCTATCCTTCAACTTTCAGTGAATTTGTTGTGCTTCTTTTTAAGATATTTACTCCTATTTGAGAGCGAAAACAGTCAGCCGCGGCGGATTAGCCGCGCGTACTGGAGAGCCGATTTGCTGTGCGCGCGGCCGTCCGCCGTCGGGGGTTCGAGTCCCCCCTCGGGCATGGGTGTTTGTGTTGTCCTTAGGTTAGTTTACCTTAGTGTAAGTATTTTGTAAGCTAGAGACTAATCCCCAAGCAGTTGAGTCCCAAACATTTGAACATTTTTTGTAAAATTTGGTGCCGACCGGCCGAACGTCGCCACCTAAACAGTGAGAACATGTTACAGACATTGTCATGTCGCCGTTAATTTTACAAATATCTCTGAAAAGGCGTTAGACACAAAAGAAAATATAAGGGAGCAAAGTTGTATATAATTTTCTCCACCACAACTCCGTTTATTAAATATTCGTCTAAAAAGATGGGTTAAGGCGTCATTTGCATTTAAACTTTGAGCTGTCAATAGGCCATCGCAAGCGACCCACTTTTCATGTTACTAACCGGAAGTGGGCCATAAATGGAACAAATAAAAGTAATCACCAGTAAAGTTATCCTCCCAGAACAGGCAGAACAAACGACTCGTCCCAGGAATCAGATAAGCTAACGCTAATAACTGAACTCTCTTCGTGAGCGTACACACTTTTTTTCGCACTCATTACAATTAATAAAAAGTAAAGTTAAAATATTATAGATATTGGATTTTTTGTCAGACATTACATCTATCTAATTCACGTTTTGCACAATGGCCGGCCGCGGTGACCGACGGGACTGCTGCGCTCCAGTCACGGCCACTACGGTCGGAGTTCGAATTCCCCCTCGGGCATGGATATTTGTGCCGTCCGTAATGTTAGCTAGCTCATAAGTAGTTTTAAAGTTTAGGGACTGATGACCCCGCAGTTAAGTCCCTTAAGCTTAACAAACATTTGAGCAACATTGTAGCTAACCTGCACGGTTCTGTTCTGCGCCGAGTTGCTGTGCGCGCGGCCGTCCGCCGTCGGGGGTTCGAGTCCCCCCTTGGGCATGGGTATTTGTGTTGTCCTTAGGTTAGTTTACCTTAGTGTAAGTATTTTGTAAGCTAGAGACTAATCCCCAAGCAGTTGAGTCCCATAGATTTATAAACATTTGAACATTTTTGAAAACAGTCAATCCGTTTCTTCTACCATGAACGAAAATGATCTACTATTTTTAATGTGTTAATATCTCATTCTTGTAATTACACCGTTTCAGTTATACGTACTTTTAATAATTTAGGTGTAGAATGGGATGGTCGTTCCACCGACAGCAGTGCCCCCTTCCCTCCTTACCCAATGGGGTGGTGGGGATGAACGAAAATAAAGAAATAAAAATATTGGAATGTTCAGACATATTTCATACGATATGGTTATTGAATAGAGCAATTACTGCTGTTCTGGACATAATGATGTTGAGAAGTTTTATGTAATCAAATGAATCCAGTAAGCATTAAATTTCTTACGGCGAAGTGAATGGGCAATAAAAACCGTGGTAAAATTTAATTCATCTCGTTAGCTAACCATCTAAGCACAGTAGTGAAAGATGGAAATGCAACGCCAGTACACTTTACCTCACATCGAATGGTGCACAGCACGATACAGATGTATGAGAGCGGGCTCAAAATTTACGCCTCAGACTGTGGTGTCGCACAAGTCTAAAGTGCGCGCCACCTACTTTCGCCGCGCACCGCCATGCACGCACGGCGCGGCGTTCTTACGACGTCAGCCACGAGCGCCCTCTGCTACAACTCCGCTCGTGGCCACCACTGAACGACATAGTTCGCTTGGGACTGAGATAGGAATCAACTAACACTTCGGAATCAGATAGGCACCAGTGAAGACTTGGCTTCTCGGACAGGCACTAGGCAGGCCTCTAGCTCAACTATGTATCAGCATTCTGCAGTACTGAGCTATGTAAAAGTTAAGTATTACTAAGTCTCTAAGAAATATAGATCTCGTTCTAATTTACTCTAGTGTTTCTAGTTTCTGCTGTCCCACTGGCTGCTCACCTCCTACCTGCACAAGCGTGCATCCTTTATTCCTGTGTCGGTCTCTTTCTACTCGGCCACCGACACCTACGACGGAAACGAGACACAAAAGTGGCGACGAGGATGGGATACAAAAGTGGCGACGAGGATGGGATACAAAAGTGGCGACGAGGATGGGATACAAAAGTGGCGACGAGGCTGGGACACATAACAGACTTTTTGTTCTATTGTTAATATTGATGAGGTTATGCATATCATGCATATTAGCCTGTTTACCTTCCCGCTCTGGCACTAGAGGGCTGCGTTATATAGCAATTAATATAGTAACGTGTAACGTAACTACCCATATCAGTCCGTGAGAAAGAGCGTGACACCTGAAAGCACGAATAGCAAGAGTTGTTCCACACACGGAGCACCCCCCCCCCCCCTTTAGCACGACAATGCCTGACCACACGTGAACGCGGCTATATCTGCAACAATCCGACGCCTTTTGCTCCCTGTCACAGATCATCCTACATACAGGCACGACAAGCGGAGGATCTAAGCGGGAGGAAGGGCCAAACCTGCTTGTCTGCTAGGGCGTCTCTTTCTGAGGGGCGCCAGATGATATTCAAGACAACGTGACCTGCCCCTGACCAAAAAGGATGCAGAGGCCGAGCGGTATGGGTGGGGGGGGGGGAGAGGAGTACCGAGCGTAGAGGGTAGCCAAGTGGGGGGGGGGGATGACGCCCAAAAATAGCAGGGGGGGGGGGGCGCTACGATCAGGATTTTTCCCGTTGAAAAGTTGTAGATCTGGCACTACGCCCGACTTATCACCATCCCAGTTTTACCTGTTGCCAAATCTTGAAGAACACTTTCGAAGACTTTTTTTGTAATAATAACAGTCTCTGTTGCAAATTAATACTGTTTATTAACGCGTTTCGCTCTTTTGGCGCGTCATCAGAATACTGTAACAAGAGAAATTATATAAACAAACCGTGACAGTTTTAGGGCGCGAACCTATCCACAGCTTTAAAAACAAAACAAATAGGGGAGTCGGGACCTACCTAACGGTCAACAAGATTGCATTCCTTAGTAAAATACATGATGGTAAACATCATTAGTCATCTTTCGAAGACTTGGCGTTGATGGCGATAAAGTGGTGCAAGCAGAGGTGTAGTAGTGGCTTCGTCACAAAAAGCAAACATTTTACTGTGGCGGTATCAACAAAATGGGAGGAATGTGTTCTTAGTGGGTGACTATACTGAGAAATTCGAGGCGTGTTTTTAAAGTAAGTTCCGTTTGAACAGAAGTACACAACGAAAGGTTATTTCAAAAAAGTAAATTTATTGTCAGAAAGTACATACTTTATTTTTCGACATAGTTGCCTACTTTGTTCAATCACTTATGCCTCTCAACCATTTTTAAAATACCCTCTTCATACAATCTTGCCGCCAGTTCTGATACTGCCGTTTTGTAAAGCACTGATTTCGACACATCAGGAAATTCGTTTGAGAGACATATTATTGTGAAGCTCCTGTTCTCACGAATCCTCGCTTCAGCTGAAACCTCCAAATCGTCTGTAATCGAAGATGGGCGACTGGAGCGGTCCTCATCATGGACGTTGTCACAGTCATCTTTGAATTCTCGTACCCACTTACGCACTTTCCCTTTAGTCATAACAGTATCACCGTACACTTCGCAAATCTGACGATAACAGGTTCCTTGGTGACAAAAACCATATCTCTGTGCAAACCTCACACGCGGCGGGCGAGTTGATAGTTGAAAGCACAGAACAGAACCGTGCAGGTTAGCTACAATGTTGCTCAAATGTTTGTTAAGCTTAAGGGACTTAACTGCGGGGTCATCAGTCCCTGAACTTTAAACCTACTTATGAGCTAGCTAACACTACGGACGGCACAAATATCCATGCCCGAGGGGGAATTCGAACTCCGACCGTAGTGGCCGTGACTGGAGCGCAGCAGTCCCGTCGGTCACCGCGGCCGGCCATTGTGCAAAACGTGAATTAGATAGATGTAATGTCTGACAAAAAATCCAATATCTATAATATTTTAACTTTACTTTTTATTAAGAAAAGAAGTGTGTAGGCTCACGAAGAGAGTTCAGTTATTAGCGTCAGCTTATCTGATTCCTGTGACGAGTCGTTTGTTCTGCCTGTTCTGGGAGGATAACTTTACTGGTGATTACTTTTATTTGTTCCATACTTCCGGTTAGTAACATCAAAAGTGGGTCACTTGCGATGGCCTATTGACAGCTCAAAGTTTAAATGCAAATGACGCCTTAACCCTTCTTTTTAGACGAATATTTAATAAACGGAGTTGTGGTGGAGAAAATTATATACAACTTTGCTCCCTTATATTTTCTTTTGTATCTAACGCCTTTTCAGAGATATTTGTAAAATTAACGGCGACATGACAATGTCTGTAACATGTTCTCACTGTTTAGGTTGCGACGTTCAACCGGTCGGCACCAAATTTTACAAAAAATGTTCAAATTTTTGAGACTCAACAGCTTGGTTATTAATCCCTAGCTTACAAACTACTTAACCTGAGGTAAACTAAACTAAGGACAACACAAACACCCATGCCCGAGGGGGGAATCGAACCCCCGACGGCGGACGGCCGCGCGTACCGTAACACGGCGCTCCAGTACGCGCGGCTAATCCGCGGCCAAATTTTACAGACGTGTGTGTTGGACGGCAGCGGTCAGAAACTCCCTCTGGCGGCATAACAGTATGCCCAATTTATTATACGTCGGATCGTAAATATATCAAGTAAAACTTGTTCAGAGTATTTATTGTTTCAAATTTTCCGATATTTTCACTCAGCAATATATATATATATATATATATATATATATATATATATATATATATATATATATATCCCATGAACCACAGACATTGCCGAGGTGGGGTGGCCTGCGTGCCTCAACGATACAGATAGCCGTACCGTAGGTGCAACCACAGCGGAGGGGTATTTGTGGAGAGGCCAGACAAACGTGTGGTTCCTGAAGAGGGGCAGCAGCCTTTTCAGTAGTTACAGGGGCAACAGTCTGGATGATTGACTGAGCTGGCCTTGTAACATCAGCTAATGTGGCTTTGCCACACAGCTACTGCGAACGGCTGAAAGCAAGGGGAAACTACAGCCGTTATTTTTCCCGAGGACATGCAGCTCTACTGTATGAACATATGATGATGGCATCCTCTCGGGTAAAATATTCCGGAGGTAAAATAGTCCCCCATTCGGATCTCCGGGCGGGGACTACTCTGGAGGATGTGATCATCAGGAAAGACAATACTGGCATTCTACGGGTCGGAGCGTGGAATGTTAGATCCCTTAATCGAGTAGGAAAATTAGAAAATTTAAAAAGGGAAATGGATAGGTTGAAGTTAGATATAGTGGGGATTAGTGAAGTTCGGTGGCAGGATGAACAGGATTTCTGGTCAGGTGAGTACAGGATTATAAATACAAAATCAGTTGGGGGTATCACAGGAGTAGGATTGATAATGAATAAGAAAATAGGAATGCGGGTAAACTACTATGACCAGTACAGCGATCGCATTATCATTGTCAAGATAGATACGAAGCCAACACCGACAACAGTATTACAGGTTTATATGCCAACTAGCTCTGCCGATGATGAGGAGATCGAAGAAATATATGAGGAGCTAAAGGAAATTATTCAGACAATTAAGGGAGAGGAAAGCTTAATTGTTATGGGAGACTGGAATTCGGTAGTAGGACAAGGAAGGGAAGGGAAGATAGTGGGTGAATATGGTCTGGGCAAAAGGAATGAAAGAGGAAGCCGCCTGGTAGAATTTTGCACGGAACATAATTTAGTTATAACAAACACCTGGTTTAAGAATCACAAAAGAAGGTTGTATACGTGGAAGAGACCAGGAGACACCGGGAGATACCAGATAGATTTTATAATGGTAAGACATAGATTTCGGAACCAGGTTTTGAAGTGTAGGACATACCCAGGGGCAGACATAGACTCTGACCATAACTTGTTGGTTATGAACTGTAGGCTGAAACTGAAGAAACTACAGAAAGGTAGGAAAATAAGGAGATGGGACCTAGATAAATTGAAGGAACCTGAAGTTCTTAAGAATTTCAGAGGGAGCTTCAGGCAACAATTGACAGAAACAGGGGAAAATAAAACAGTTGAGGAGGAATGGGTAAAATTGAGAGATGAAATAGTGAAGGCAGCAGAGGACAAAATAGGTAGGAAGGCAAGACCTACAAAGAATCCTTGGATATCACATGAGATACTAAATCGATTAAAGGAGAAAATATAAAAATGTAGTAAATGAAACAGGCAAAATGGAGTACAGACGACTAAGAAATGAGATTGACAGGAAGTGCAAACTGGCTAAGTAAGAGTGGCTAGAAGGCAAATGCAAGGATGTAGAAGAATGTATAAATAGGGGAAAAATAGATACAGCCTACAGGAAAATAAAAGAAACATTTGGAGATAAGAAAAACAGCTCTATGAATATCAAGGACACTGATGGAAAACCAGTTCTCAGCAAAGAAGGGAAAGCTGAAAGGTGGAAAGAGTATATAGAGGGGCTCTACAAAGGAAATGAACTTCGAGACACTATTGTAGGAAGGGAAGAGGATGTAGATGATGATGAAATAGGAGATACTATACTGAGAGATGAATTTGACAGAGCACTGAAATATCTAAGTCGAAACAAGGCCCCTGGAGTAGATGATATCCCTTCAGAGCTACTGAAGTCTCTGGGAGAGCCAGCCATGACAAAACTATTTGAACTGGTGTCTAGGATGTATGAGACAGGCGAAATACCCTCAGACTTTAAGAAAAATGTAATAATCCCCATTCCAAAGAAAGCGGGTGCAGACAGGTGTGAAAACTACAGAACCATCAGTTTAATAAGTCATGGTTGCAAAATATTAACACGAATTATATATATATATATATATATATATATATATATATATATATATATATATATATATATTGTTCAGAGTATTTATTGTTTCAAATTTTCGGATATTTTGACTCTGCAATATATATATATATATACTAAAAAATCGCAGTGGTCCGTTCCACGGCCCACTTTTGCAAATATTTCGCACTAAAAATTATTAAAATATAAATAATATTAAGTATTATATTATTATTTTGATACGTTTAATGTTGTATTTTTTATTCTTATATGATTATAAATAAGGTTTGATATTTAATGCTGCTAATTTCTTTCTTATTAATTCAACAGCTGTTTCGGCCTTAGGCCATTTTCAAGCAATCTGTGAACGAACATATAAATAAAATTTTGGATTTAGATAACTTTCTCACATAAAATCGTATATGTTCGTTCACAGGCTGCTTGAAAATGGCCTAACGTTGAAAGGCCTTGAATTAATAATAAAATAATTAGCAGCATTAGAAGTCAGACCTTATTTATTTATAATGTTGTTTTACGATTTATAATTTGCTGCGGGCCCAATATTGGAGGAAACATTGTATGATTATTTTTATATATTGAAATTTATACTATACTAGCTTAAACCCGCGGCTCCGCTAGCGTGTTAGTTGGTTATGATAGATAAGCTATCTTTCAGTAGTGTGCTATGAGTCTGGTTTTGAAGTATTAAATGAAATACAATACCTTGTCTAGAAACAAACATTTTTAATCAACATTCAAATAAAAAATAAAATTATGTGAAGTGCTTAATGATTTTTTAAAGAGATGTGTTAAAAGAAATTTCTTTTTTACTGCTTTATTTATTTATTCTTATATTTCCTTATTCGTATTCTTATCCTTAAAGAGAAACAGCTGAAGACATTGTAGACCAAAGATATAGTCTGTGGCATCACGTTTCGGTGTATGTAACCTCCTTGGTATAGAGTCACGAACGTCATCACTGGACTTCAGTCCCATTTTTTAAATAATTTGACGACTTCCAACCACCATATCTTCCACCCCCTTATAGCTATCGGCATGTAACTGATATGATGTACAACGGGAGACTTCGGACAACAGTTACACACAGACCATTCGTTTGCGTTCTGTAGTTTTCGCTGCATAGCGAAATATTAACACACACACAAGCAGAATTTTATATACACCAATTACCTTCCATCCCACTATACTCCACCCTTTTATCATTATCAACCCTCAAGCAACAATGCAACCAATAAAACCATTTTCAAATAGTTAATGTAATTTTCAAAGAGTAATTATTGTTCCGCATTTCGCGTTATAGTCTTCAAATTACCAAATATCTATCAGATCGCTATAAAACCGTGCCTAAAACCTTCCTCAAGTATAAATTAGTATCTGTAAAAATATTTAAGTCTCTGCGTCTTGTCGTTCGGACGTGATAAGCGTACACCGAACAGACATTCACATTAATATATATATATATATATATATATATATATATATATATATATAGATAAATAGCTATCCGATCGCTATAAAACCGTGCTTAAAGCCTTCCCCGGGTAGAGATTAGTAACTGTACAAATTTTTAGCTCTTTATGTCTTGTGGGTCAGACGTGATAAACGTGCACCGAACAGACATTCACATTTATAGGTATAGATTTTCTTTTCTTTACTTTTTTTTTTTTTGGTCGATAATATTTACAAAAATCATAAAACTACAAGAAAACCGAAAGTGGAACGTCAAACACGTAAGTTCGATTTTTTATTCAAACTCAACTAAAGCGTTTGTGTCACAGGGAACAGGAAAGCATGAAGGCGTAATTGTTTCCGAAACCCAAAATTTTATTCTTACCATTATTCCTCATTTCCGATGTTACGCATCTGAAGCGCTTTGCTTTTGAGAAACCTCGACTTTCGACTTTGTTCAGCCTCCGGTGAACTCGTGATCAAGCCGGGAACTACGCTCCTGCGGGTCGGCCCGGTGTATGGCATTGTTACCCGTACTACCTCCATTCGGCGAATGGAGTGAACGTACCTGTGTCTATATTTGGCATACGTAAGGGGCCTCGGATGCCAGACCGCTTCTTTAATGAACGTATTTTGGCACTGTTTAGAACTTGATTCAAAATGTTCAGGTATTGCCGCGCCACACATTTCGAAGCTCCTAGAGATTTGGAGGCTCCCCAGGGTGGTTCCCACCTCTCCCCCTCCAAAACTATTCAAATGTTTGTAAACTTATTGGACCAAACTACTATGGCCATCAATCCCTGTACTTAGAAACTACTCGAAATAACTTACAATAAGGACAAAAGACACACACACACACACACACACACACACACACACACACACACACACACCGAGCGAGGACTCGAACCTCCGGTTGATCTGATGGACAGAGTAAGTTGTAATATGCGGCTGTTTGCTGATGATGCTGTGGTGTATGGGAGGGTGTCGTCTGTAACTTACTGTAATAGCATACAGGATGACTTAGACAAAATTTCTAGTTTTTGCGAAGATTGGCAGCTAGCTCTCGATGTGGGAAAATGTAAGGTGATGCGCATGAGTAGAAAAAACAATCCCATAATGTTCGAATACAGCATTAGTAGTGAGCTTCTTGATGCTGTCGCGTCGTTCAAATATCTAGGCGTAACATTGCAGAGCGATATGAAATGGAACGAGCATGTAAGGACAGTTGTGAGTAAGGCGGACAGCCGACTTCGGTTTATTGGGAGAATTTTGGGAAGATGTACTTCACCTGTAAAGGAGACAGCGTATAAAACGCTTGTACGACCAGGTCTTGAGTATTGCTGAAGTGTTTGGGACCCGCAGCAGATCAGTTTAAAGGAAGACATAGAGGCGGTTCAGAGACGAGCAGCTAGATTTGTTACCGGTAGGTTCGACCAATGCGCGAGTGTCACGGAAATGCTCCGGCAACTCAATTGGGGATCGCTGGAAGAAAGACGACGTTCTTTTCGTGAATTTCTGTTGAGTAAATTTAGAGGGCCGGAATTTGAAGCTGAGTGTAGTACGATTTTGCTGCCGCCTACTTACATTTCGCGTAAAGATCACAAAGACAAGATAAGAGAAATTAGGGCTCGTACGGCGTCATATAGGCATTCTTTTTTTCCTCGTCAATTTGGGAGTGGAATAGGAAAGGAAATGCCTAGTAGTGGTACAGTGTACCCTCCGCCACGCACCTTACGGTGAATTGCGGAGTATGTATGTAGATGTAGATGTAGAACGGCCGCCATTCCGTAACATGATGCCTTAGACTACGCGGCCATTCCGCGCCCCCTCCCCTTCATCCCCCCCCCCGCCCCCCTCATGCGCCCGCCACTGTTTAGAGCAAATCCGTGTAGATGAAGAAGTACCTTCCTCGGCATTGCAGACTACACATTACTCATCAGAGTACGACATACATGAATGGCTTATAAATCAATCTCCTGTGGTTTTTGATCAGTGTCATTCCATTATTCTTTCTGTTTTCAAATATGTTGTAAACACTGAAAAGTGGCAGATCTGCTAGCGTAAAATCTGCAAAAAAGACATACTATCAATCGTAATATATTGCGTACTAGCCTAAACCCGCGGCTTCGCTCGCGTATTGGTTATGATTGATAAGCTATCTTTCAGTAGTGTACTAAGAGACTGGGTTTGAAGGATGAAATGTAAAACCATACCTTCTTTAGAAACAAACATTTTTAATCGACATTTAAATTTAAAAAAAAAAAAAAAAAAAAAAAAAAAAAAATTATGTGAAGTGCTTAATGATTTACAATAAATAATACATCCAGTATTCCTTATAGCCTGTGTTGCAATATCTCAACACGTATGGTGAGAGTAATGTCCAAATTCATTTTAATTTCATTTAGGCATTCTGGTAAATTACGTTATTTGTAGTATAGTTTGGAGCGTAAATGTAGAGATTTTTTGGGTTGCCCACCCTTGCGCAAGCGACGTATAATTGACCATGTGATAAAAAGGGCTGTAAACTGATTTTTTTAAAGAGATGTATTAAAATAAATTTCTTTTTTACTGCTTTAGTTATTTATTCTTATATTTCCTTATTCGTATGCTTATCCTTAAAGAGAAACAGCTGAAGACATTGTAGACCAAAGATATAGTCTGTGGCATTACGTTTCGGTGTATCTAACCTCTTTGCTATAGAGTCGCGAACGTCATCTCTGGCCTTCAGTTAGAATTTCTTATAATTTGATGACTTTCAGCCACCATATCTTTCACCCCCTTATAGATATCGGCATGAAACTGCTATGGTGTACAACGGGAGATTTCGGACAACAATTACACACTGACAATTCGTCTGCGTTCTGTAGTTTTCGCTGCAGAGCGAAATATTAACACACACACACGTATAATTTTATATACACCGATAACTTTCCATACCAAAATACTCCACCCTTTTATCATTATCAACCCTCAAGCAACAATGCAACCAATAAAACCACTTTCAAAGAGTGAATATAATTTTCAAAGAGTAATTATTGTTTCGCATTTCGCGCTATATATATATATATATATATATATATATATATATATATATATATATATATATATATATAGCTATCCGATCACCATAAAACCGTGCCTAAAGCCTTCCCCGGGTAGACAATAGTAACTGTACAAATGTTTAGCTCTTTATGTTTTGTGGTTCAGACGTGATAAACGTACACCGAACAGACATTGACATTTATAGATATAGATTATATTGTAAACTTAGAAACAAGTTGGCAACTAATAAAATTTCCGAGATATTCTTGAAATCTGAAAAGAGTTAGACAGTTCGTTCTGTATAAGAGCAAATACGGCTCATATGGTTGCATGTAGACAGTCGTTTGTTCCTCGCGCTATTTACAATTGTAATAGGAGAAAGAATGAATAACATGGCACACGGTAGCGTTCGTATTGCACCGCGTGCGCTGTATGCATGAAGATGTAGTTATGACAATTCTAAGAGATATGCACCAGGTAATAGCATAAAGGTAACACAGTAAACACTCAGCATAGAGTATAATGCGAAAAATCTCTGTATTTAAAATAATTAAAAAGGAAACTTTCTGCCCACTGGCAAGACATAACGAATTCAATATTTTTCTTCCCTTATAATGCGTATATTTCTTTTATTAAACAATCTACAGGTGCTGCAAGTGGATTTTACTGCAATGATGTACATCATAGCATTTGACGGTTACTAAAAAAAGGTTTACAATGTTATATATCTTTCTTCTCATGAAACTGTTCATAATAATTCCAGGAAAATTTATTAATGTGAAGATTGAAATTTGCACATTTCCAGCGCGTTTGTAAGAGACTGGAATCGCTACAGAATCTAGGGTCATACTGAACACAGCTCCTGTTCATGTTTGTCAAAACGTCTTTCTATCACATCACCGTAATTATTTTTTAACGAGATATTAAAGTAGTTTCAACGTAGTAAGTTCAGTTTCCAAACATCTAGTTTATTTTACGGTCTTCTTAGATGAAATAAGGTGCATCAGTGAATCGAGAAAAATCTTTCACTTGTTCACAGTAGGTACTATTATCTACAGCCTAGTCCTATAGAAGATGTCGATTTTTGTACTGAACATGATGAAAACGGTCCCTAACATCAATTACAAAGATCCATTTTCATCACAGAAATTTCGCCGATCATCTCCGTAGGATAGGCTCCAGATTCTCTCCAAGTTGTTCTTGACAATCAACGCCAGCAGGTGACTTTATATTGACTTTACATACTGCTGGTATCGCAATAGTGTAAATAAATCTAAACTCCAGTTGACCATTAACAGCTTCATGAAACTCGAGTTAGGAAATGCATGAATTTAAAGAATACTGACGGCCTTTTTTAAGGATTTAGGCTACAAGTGTAAATGAGCCTATTCCCTAAGAGCTTCTTTACCATACCATAGACCAAGTCAGCCTACAAGAGCATATCTATCTATTGCGTGATCTTTGCTTCCTAGACACCAACGTACAACTGAAAGATAATGTCGATTACTACAGAACAAATTAGTGCGTTTGCAACGTTCTTTAAATTTTTCTGAATATTCTGAAACTAATTTATTACCTCTCTTCTTAATATGACATTATGATCGTCTCTAGATTCCTGTGTTCTATTTATTTATTTACACTTTTTAATTATCACACATGGCACATATATAACATGGTACTAACTGCACGAAATATATACCAAATGATAGTAAACAACAAAGTAGAATAAACAAATGCTACGTTATAAGGACAATATAAAACTGTACGCCATGTTACAGCTCTATGCAGCCATAAAATATAGGTAATTTGTTAACCGATAAGGTGCAATTAAAGGCACTGCTTCAGCATTACTGGCTCATCATACTACTGGAGGAAATTCAAACTGATACCAGTGGTAGGAAACCACTCCCTCTTTTATATTATCACAATAAATGTTGCCTACTTAAACTAAGTAATTCAATGGAAATAAAACAATATCCTTCAGTTACGATGAAACAAAATGTATGAATCAAATGTAAGTAGCAAATTCAAGGATCCATCTGTATATTGACTCCGTATATATAGAATAATCATCAATGTACAGTTACATTACTAGCTGGAATTATTTTCCATAATTCGGACTTTATCGTATCTAACCGTCCTTCACGACTTCCGAGATTGTAGGAATAAAAATTCATTAGTGAAAAGTTTTTCTCTGCATATTATTGTATAGGTAATGCCAAACGGTGAATTCTCGATTTCAAGAAATATGCTACTGTTAGACGGCAAAGATTGCTTGTATCAGCACACACTTAGAGGCGCGGGAATGGCTGTGCGCCCTGCGCTGCCTTGCCGCGGAGTACGCATCTGTTCCACGTCGGAGGATCAAGTCTTCCCTCGGGCATGGGTGTGAGTATTGTCCTTCGCATAAATTAGTTTAAGTAGTTTGTAAGTTAGGGACTGATGACCAGCGCAATTTGGTCCCATAGATTTACAAATTTTGAACATTTAGACACAGAGACAAATAATTTCTACTTTAATTTTTTTAATTCACGAGAAAGTCAGACATTGTTGCAGCAACTATACTTCAGACACTACAAAGCTACAGTACCCCCGTTATCAATGGAACTTCCGCTCTAAATATTCAGTTCATGAGTGAGGTGTAGCTCATTCCTCTCTGATAACAAGTTATAGAATTTAAAATAAACTGTAGAACATTTAGAAAGTGTTTAGAACTATGCTTCCGAATGCTGTTCCGAAGATTCCTTTGACTGTACAGAGCAAGCAATAAAGTAGCCCAAAGATATATTTGAGACGGGAGAAATAATAAAAAGAATGAGATTTTCTCATGTCATTGTAATTTCATCAGAGAGGATAATGGGCTTATAAGAGCGGTTGAACAGAATGAAGAGTACATGGAATATACATTATATGAGAAACAGCAAAACAGGTAAAACAAAGGTAGTGAAATTTAATGGAATTAAATAAGTCGTTGCTCCGGCAATGAGACACTAAAACCAGGTGATGAGTTCAATGAAAATTTCTACTGGCTTACAAAATAACTGGCGACTGCTGAAGTCGGGAATATATAGACTGCTAGTACCAAAAAAGCGATTCTAACACTGGAGGAAGGTCTTTACATCGAATAAAAATTTACATCTTATGAAATCATTTGTGAAAGCTATTTGATAAATTGCAGCTTTATAAGAAAGTTATACGACCACCATAAAAAAATTCACATAAAAAGAAAATATAAGCTTTTGAAATGTTATCCTGCAGAACACTAAACCTTATATGGTTTTTAGATATGATGATGGCAGATGACGTAAGAACGTTATATATAGAGTTTTAGCAATCTAGACGGTTTTATTCGTATTGACAAAAAAACTGAAGTTCGCGCTCTCTTACAGGAAATTCCTTTCCATTATGAGAAAAACTAATGAGTTGCCACTGAAATGAAGTGGGGGAAAAAAGAAGTTTATTGGCCCACCTGAATTGAAAGACCAAATCGTTCGATATAAAACGAGCCAAAAACTCGTCATTTTGTTAATGGGTGGTAATGGGGAGGGGGTGAAACTTTGTAGAGGGAGATCAAAGCTCGAACACAAAATCGATGTAGGCTACAGAAGTTATCCAGAGATGAAGTGACTTGCACAGGTTAGATAAGCTTGAAGAGCTGCGCCAAACCTGCTGGAATGAAGGCCACAACAGCAACACATTAAATGTAATCATAATTTGAAATGTAATTATCGTACGATTTTAGTGTCAGGGATAACCCCAACGGGATTCGCCAGCCTATTAAAACTCGTTATTGACGTCACTTAGGTGACTGGCGTTCGGTGATGATGAGTACAAAAACACAACACACAGTCCCCTGCCGGGGCTCGAACCCGGACCCCTTCCATGGCGAGCAAAGATGCAGGCACTGAACTACCGAGTTTGACAGGATAAGGTTATATTGGCCAGGAGAGCGTGCGTGGGATTATTCAGCCGCCTGATGCAAGTTTCACTTCGGCGATATGCGCTATGTGTGAATAAGACGGATGAAGGTGGGCGGAAACGAAATGGAAAACACAAACACCCACTCCCTGCGCGAAAACATGTTTGACTCAGCCAGGAATTGAACCGATATGCATGCGACCTCGAGGCAGCGACACTAGCTACTTATTTTTCGTGCCTGTTTCTTGATCTTTCTTGTTAGGAGATCGGTTCTGTGCCTATCGCAATAACGTTACTCCCTTTTTCACGAAAAAGTGTGGCCACCCTCCTGACCGATGTACTGATGTGCGGCGCCGGCGACTACTAGGGCACTGCTGTGCACAACAACAGCGATTAAAGCCGCGAATAAAATGTAGCTCTTCATTGGACAATACGCACCCCTTTACTCAATTTTATTCCGTACACAACGCAGTACAGTAAATCACACTCTAGAACAGAGCGGTGAACAGCTTCCTTATCGATCTGCGTCGGAAATAAATTGCACAATCTCGAAATTGCACTCTGGTTTTGTCAGAACAATAACCCAAGGGGCTGCCATTTTATATCAGATGGAATCATCGCTCATCGTAGTTTAACCACGTACCTTCACGATGATGTTTTATATCTGACTTTTCTTAAAATAATATTTACCTTCAGTTAATTCCCGGTACGTTAGTTTTAATTACACTTATAAACTGCTAGGCTTTGCGCAAGTGTTTATTTTCCTCTGTGTCTTCCTGAATTACAGACCTATCTGAATGACGTCAATATGTAGTATAACCATGGATCGTATTTTATCTTATGGTTTGATGAATGTTATGAATAAGGAATAAGCCTCAGTAAATGTACCATCGTTTTTGCCAACCCTGATCGTGTCATATTCGTTATGTGTCTTACTCCTTAATTTCCAAAACTTCTTAGATACATTTCCGCACCGTCGTTTAGCAGTTTGTGCAAACGGATATGTGACTGGACTAGAAACTCTACAATAAAAAGCATTCGGTGCATCGTCCTTAACGAGAAGGCTTATGCAGGAGCGAAATCAGCGTCCGCACTGCATGTAAGTGCGATAGAATACTCCATTTATAACTGGACATACCGAGATGCAGGTAATTTAGATCGCTCGAATATTATATAAAAGATTTTACGTATCTATGTAAAATTTCAAGAACATGATATAACACGAAGGCCTGTAATTTTCGGTAATGGAAACTCCGTTTTTATCTACTTACGAGGATGAATCAGTAAATAAGTCGCAAACTGAGGTAGACACGCTAGTACTGCATTTCCAAGCCTAAAAACTATCTTTATTTTTCATCTGACTCAACCTGTAAATTTAAACACTCGTCCCATAGTTCCAGAAGGCTTTAAAAGCCTGGAGGTTGGAATTTTTGTGGCAGCGTTTGCATCCTGTAAGTGACGCTCTTGAGCAGTAACTTTATTTGGTTCCTTGACTACTGGAACCCACAAGACAGATGTATCGTAAAGGTAAAGCAGTCAACAATCCGAAGATTGGTTTGAACACCACAGTGCTTTACTAGGCATGGTCCTGTTGCCTTCCTCCGACCTTCGAACTGACTTACCCAGCCAGTTATAGGGGGACCTACAGTTTAACGTGGGTTCCGAACCACAGTGCTACTCGGTATTTTTCACATGAGCAATACTGCCAGAGGTGAAAGAAGTGGAAAGTGACAGATAAAAATCCTAGGACCTGGCGGTGATCGAAGCCGCGACCTTTGGATGTGTAGTCTGGCACTCTACCAATGTGCAACCGAGGGGCACAGAGTAGTGGTAGAGAAACACCACTACACAGCGCGCAGTACTGGCCTGTCTACCGCAGTTTGCGACGTATTTACTGACTCATCCTCGTATATAATGAGGCAAGTGTGTGATTTGTTTTATTAACGGCATTTGAAATTCCTGTAAGGAGATTTCAGAGACTTGGCGATTGTTGAAGTTTTCAGAGCAATTTTCTAGATACAAATGCAAAATCAGTTGTTAAGACACTGTCTTTCCACCACAAGGCAACATATTGGCATAGGTTTGAGTGCTTTACAGTGATGATTACGCCTTATGCAGAGGAGATATGTTGCCTTGACGCCTTACGTGGAATCTTAAGAAAAATTTCAGTACCAGCCATAACGAACATTATATTTCTGAACTCGCTGTTTCAAGGAATTTTGAATGCTGTTAAAATGTACAGGGGTCCATTAAATAACTACAGCTGTTTCAGTATCTCGCTATATAAAAAAAATTCAGGGCATGCTATTTCAGCGAGTTACTGTCCACTCCCCTGCTGCGGTTTCCCAGAGTCTTCATTACCAAATATAGAAATATTCAGGGTGTAACTTTCCGAGGCGGACTGAGTATTTATGTACCCTGGAAGGAAACGTCTGTAGCAGAAGATGCATTTTTTAACGAAGAATTGACGAGGTTGCACACCGTTCTGATCTTCAGAGAGGTTTATGGGTGAAAAGTACCTGGTACAAAGATTGGCAGCTGACTCTCGATATCAGTAAATGTAACCTGACAGCCTGCTTATCCAAAAAAATAAAAGTTTTGTTTGCTAAGGAATATCGTGGAAATATTGAAGTAAAATTAATGAAAACGGCAGTTTTATAAATATTACTACGTACAAATCAATCTGTCATTTTGCAAGGATCCATCTGGAATTCTTAAGAGTATACAAGGTCAGTCGCGTGAAACGTAACATCCGTTTTACTTTCTGAACGTTTCAAGAAACCGAAATAAGGTTATCAGCAGTTAACAGTGTACACAGAAATGCATAGTTTAGTTATGCACTAAATACTCGCAATTATTGTATCAATCAAGCAACTGGGACTAATAAGGTTTTTACAATGGAACAGTGTACTTTAAAGGTATTCGAAACCTCTGAATAAGGTGATATAAAGCGTATTAATTTTTGCGACGATAGTTTTAGAAAAAGAACACGAGGGATTTGCTGAAACTGAGAGTCAAGTTGGCCGTAATTCACTGTTGCAGTTTAAGTACCCAAAAGTGAGTCAAGCCAGCCTCCGCCATTATATTCAGTTAGAAGGCTGATGTACAATATTGAGTTTAAACTCATTTCCTCTCGTCCCTACATTAAATTGCGGGGATATAAATCCACCTACGATTCTTAAGGTTAGATCTATTTATTAAAATTTAACATATCAATATAACATTTAAAATAGGTGTACATCATAACATTTGATGTATGCCACTGGTCCAAAGAAGAGCAGCGCGTTTCGTTACAGATGCATTTAGTAAGTTGAAAATATCAGCTGTTCTTTATGTAGATTTTAACAGGAGTTGTTAGTCTAAGCTGCTGTAGTCATACAAGATGACAGGTATGCTCAGCCGTCTGCAGTGGCAGGCGCTACAAGAGAGGAGTACTACATCACGGAGTAGTTTACTGATTAGCTTCCGAAAGCGCGCGTTTTTAGAAGAATCAATCTACATATTACTCCCACCTGTTTTCTATCTTACGAAAAGACCATAATGCTAAAATTAAAGAAATCTGAGCGGAAGCTTAGAAGCCACTCGTGATTAGAGGGGGAAAGTGGCAATGGTACACAAAATATCCACTCTCAAGCACCGTACGACAGATTACAATGCGTAGATGAGGATGGATACGATAACGACACAGCCTGACACGAGACTATCACTTGGCGGTATTTCCACTTCTTCATCTACATATTTACAAATCAAATGTGACCGAGATTATCGAATCGGTTTCATACTCTTTCTCTACAGTTCATTCTCTAATATCACGTGGAAAGAACACCAAAGTATTTTGATTTTCGATCTGATTTCTTATTATGATGATTGTGTCTCCCTATGTAGTTGGGTGCTAACAGATATGTTCGCATCCGGAGGAGTAAGTTGCTGAAAGAAATTTCGCCACTAGATCTCGTCGCAACGAATAACGCTTTTCTGGTAATGATTTTCACTCCAAGTCGAGCATCATTTCCGTGCAGTCTCTCACCGGTATCGCGACAGTACAAAATGAGCTGCCCTTCTCCTAACGTGCTCTACATCCTGTCAATGAAACGTAACCTTTGTCTCGTCTTCCCAACGATATTTTCTACTTGTTATTACACCATAACAGCGGATTGCGGCCACCTAGTTTCCCAATTTCAGTATTTATCTCAGATATTTTGTCACAACTATCGATGTCATGTGGTATATTAATACGCTCACTTTTTCGAGACCTTTTGAATGAACTAAAAACCGTAATAAATTCAATTTAAGATAAACAAAAATTTTAACAAATAACCGACTTAAAAAAATTATTCCAAAACAAATTAATATGCACTAATAAGTAAAAAAATAATTGCTATTCTTCTACAACTTAATAATCAACTTACTTTTTCTACTCATCAATATATAGATACAATCTATGTGTTTACCACGGAAGAAGATAGGTACGTACCTACCCGCTTTAAATCTAACTCAACACATACCTATGAATAACAAGTAATGATCAAATATTTTTAGAGTTCTCCTAAGTAAAATAAAATGAAAAATTTAAAAGTCAATCAAGTCATTACGATATTATAATGTAGTTACAATTATTGTTAGTTTTGGAGTCGGTGTCAGCCAAGGAAATACTACAATATACCTAGCAAAAGTAATACGAGAATATTGAGACCGAAGTCGGATCTAATGTTTCCTTGGTGACATCGGCTCCAAAGGTAACAATAATTGTAACTACATTATATTTTCGTAATAACTTGATTGCCTTTTAAGTAGCCAAATATTTTTCATTTCATTTTACTTGGGAGAGCTCTAAAAATATTTTGATCATTGTTTCTTATTCATAAGTATGCGTTGAGTTATATTTACAGTGGGTAGGTACCTACCTATCTTCTTGCGTCGTCAAGATTGTACCTACATATTGATGAGTAGAGAAATAAGTAGATTATTAAGGTATGGAAGAATGCAATTTTTTTTACTTTTTAGTGCATATTTATTTGTTTTGGAATAGTTTTCAAGTCTATTTTGTTATAAATTTTGTTTATTTTTGATTTTTAGTGAATCTGAAGTACACTAATTTTCGTGAATACGGGTAGAAATACTAAACGTGCTGCTCATATGAGACAGCGCCGTTTAAATGAAACAAACCCAGTCAGGGAGAAACGCGTATCTCAACAGAGGAAATCTACCTCGAGGACAATTTCAAAAGAGACTTGCGAAGAGCGCAAAAGTAGACTTTCAAAAATGCTACTTTTACGAGAAAAAAGTTTCGAACAGACAATTACTTTACCATAACGACGTTACGGTAGGTGACTCACATATCTGGATAGCCTATAAAAGCTTCGGCCGAGTGTCGTCAATTTGCTTCTAAGAATTGAAGAGTTCCATTACTTTCTTATTGATCCCTTAATCAGAGCCTAACCCATCTATCATAAAACTACTCTTGAAGTACATTCTTTCCAATAAAGAATCATCGAAATCGGTTGGTGTGATATTAAGTTATTCGTACACTTGTCGCGCACATACTTAATGCTAATTTAAGACTTATATGGTTTTCTTACGGATGCCATTGTCAGAACTGGACCAAATTGAAATGGAACTACGCGGGAAGCACCAGCTTTCAAATAAAAAAAAAAGAATAATCAAAATCGGTTCACACAGTCGAAGGTTCTGAGGTAACTAACATAAAAAATAAAAATACAGTCGAATTGAGAACCTCCTCCTTTTTCGAAGTCGGTTATAAATCATGCTAGAGGATCCGTGCGAATACTTCGCACCGTCAGTGGAATCACAAAACAGTTGATGAGATATGGAAGTAAAGTTAGATGTTCACGCATAGCTTTCTTCAGAATCAATCAATGCAAATGTTTAAAAGCGCAAATGTAAGAAGACCGTGATCCGCTGAGTGTTGTTAGATCAAAAAGAACTGCGTACTTTAATTAGTACCGAAGAGCAAAACGATTAAAATATTCAAAGCAAGGACAGAAGGATACCGCGTTTGAATAAAAGTAAAGGCTGGACTGACTTAATTCTGATACTTGGTGATAAATCTGCAAATTAATACCTTTCGTTTAAAGCAAAAATGAAGGAAATCGGTCGGATAGAACGGCCTGACCGACTGACTTTAGTTTACAGCAAGGACATCACCGTAAGAAATATATAGAAGGAAACCGCGTTTGAGTATAGAAAAAAGGAAGGCGAGAGTTGTGTAAATTCTGATACTTGGTGACAAATCTGTGGATGAACACCTTTCGTTTAAAACAAAAATGAAGGAAATCGGGTAGTTTGGTCTGGCCGACTGACATTAGTTTTCGTACATTCTTTTAATAAATAAAATACGAGGCGCGTCCAGAAAGAAAGTTCCGTTTGGTTATATAAAACGAACGGGTACAGATACAGAAAAAATAGTGATTGTACAAAAATCTACAACTGTTAAACTATTTTTCTACATAGCTTCCGAAATTTTGTAGGCAATTGTCATAGCATGGCACAAGGTTTTGTGTGCCTCTTTCATAGAATGTTGCCGCCTGTGTATTCAACTATGTGGTAACATGTTCTTTCAGCTCGTCATCATCGTTGAAGTGTTGTCCACCAAGGACAGATTTTAGGTGTAAGTAGAGGATTACTGTCAAAAGATTTTTTTTTTTTTTTTTTCGCGATAATGCCTGACCATACCCACCGAATGTGACCAATTCTTACGGAAATTTCAATGGGACCTGTTTGATCATCCTCCATACAGCTCGGACCTCTCTCTTAGCGACTTTCATCTCTTCTTACACCTAAAATCTGTCCTCGGTGGTGAACACTTCAACGATGACAAAGAGCTGTTACCACATGGTCGAATACACAGGCGGCAACCTACTGTGAAGGATGCATGCAAAATCTTGAGGCACGCTATGAAAAGTGCCTAAAAATTTCGACAGTTATGTGGAAAAGTAGTTTAACCCATTTCTTCCCAGTGTTGCGTACACGCAACACAAAATTTAGCCTTACAAAATGCAGTCGAAATGGACTTACTATACAAAACTCACCACACATGTGTTAAAAGGCATTCACGAGCTCTCTGTACATGTGTTAAAGTTTTACAATTACCATAACACTTCGTAAAAAGATGTAAGATTTACAAACGTCAGACGACCTACATGCCCAAGAAATGTCACGTTCAGCCTCACACAGAGTGTTTCTCAATATTTCATGAGTGATACCATCAATGTAAGTCAGAGTTATCATATAATAGACAATATTGCACAGTTTGAACAAATAGAAGAAGGTGATCACAAAAACTAATTTTTTCTATTTTTTTACTGGGCAACAGCGCAACATTATGGGTGGTGCAAATTACAACACATACTGCTAGTCTGTAATATTTGTAATGTTATTTCAATTATTTTAAAGAGAAACTGATGACTAAATGTAACACTTTTTCACAATTTGTATTTTTGGGAAGAAATTGGTTAAGAGTTGTAGAATTTTGTGCAATAAAAATTTCTTCTGTATCTAAATATCTAAATAAAGAAAAGTGCGAAGTAATACACATGACCACTAAAAGAAATCCGCTGAACTTCAATTACACGACAAATCAGTCAAACCTTAAGGTCGTAAATTCTACCAAATACCTAGGAGTTACAATTACGAACAACTTTGACTGGAGAGAACACATAGAAAATATTGTGGTGAAGGCGAATCAAAGGTTACGTTTCATTGGCAGAACGCTTCGAAGATGCACCAGCTCCACCAAAGAGACTGGCTACATCACACTTGTGCGTCCTCTCCTGGAGTACTGTTGCCCCTTCTGGGACCCTCACCAGGTGGGACTGACGGAAGATATTGAGAAGGTTCAGAGAAGGGCAGCTCGTTTTGTTTTATCACGTTACGGGGGGGGGGGGGGGGGGGAGCGTCACGGAAATGTTGCACGAATTGGGGTGGAAATCATTAAAAGAAACACGTTATTCATTGCGGCGTGATCTGTTTGCAAAGTTTCAATCACCGACTTTTAGTTCTGAATGTGAAAATATTTTGCTAGCACCCACCTACTTAGGGAGACATGACCATCCCAATA
The DNA here is from genome assembly GCA_026315105.1 of Locusta migratoria. Taxonomy (NCBI): domain Eukaryota; kingdom Metazoa; phylum Arthropoda; class Insecta; order Orthoptera; family Acrididae; genus Locusta; species Locusta migratoria. The sequence continues at coordinate 71,120,158 of CM048755.1, read as the reverse complement.
AAATAAATCAGATCGAAAACGGAACGATTTAGGTGTTCTTTCTTTCCGCGCGCTATTAGAGAATGGAACGGTAGAGAAAAGTTATGAAAGTGGTTAATGAACCCTCTGCCAGGCACTTAAATGTGATTTGCAGAGTATCTATGTAGATGTAGATCTGTGTACAATTTCATTTTATTAACCAAACGGAACTTATTTTCTGGACGCGCCTCGCATATCTCTGTTGATATGAGAATGAATATAGAGAACGATATCAGAGAACTGTGCGTGTCGTTGACGTCAGAGCCGCTTACCTGCCAGCCAGAGGCCGACGGCGACGGCGGCGCGGAGCCTGCGGACGGCGGTGGCGGCGGAGCTTGGGCGCGAGCACATGCTTGCCGGCGGAGGGGCGGCAGCCGACTGAGCGCGCGCCCGACGCCAGCAACAAGTCCCGCCCTCGCGCATGCGCAGTCGCCCTCCACGTGCCTCCCCCCCCACACGACTATCGCACCCTCTCATTTAGGGGCCGGCGTCAAATAGTTGCGGCGAGCGCAGACGCTAGGAATTCTTTGCCCGCCGTCTCCGCTCCGGAGTCTGCGGCCGGAGTCACGCGACAGAGACCTCGCGACGAACCCCGAGCTCGCTCGCCGTCGACTCCGACGAACAGAATTTGGAATGAACGCGAGACGATGCCCCAATCTGTCACCAGAATAGAACCGCAGGATCCTATCCTCGGACTTTCCTTTCACATTACTGAAACTAACTACATCTACATCTACATATACATACATACTCCGCAATTCAACGTAAGGTGCGTGGCGGAGGGTACACTGTACCACTACTAGGCATTTCCTTTCCTATTCCACGAGGAAAAAAAGAATGCCTATATGCCTCCGTACGAGCCCTAATTTCTCTTATCTTGTCTTAGTGATCACAACGCGAAATGTAAGTAAGCGGCAGCAAGATCGTACCACACTCAGCTTCAAATTCCGGCCCTCTAAATTTACTTAACAGAAATTCACGAAACGGACGTCGTCTATCTTCCAGCGATCCCCAATTGAGTTGCCTGAGCATTTCCGTGACACTCGCGCATTGGTCGAACCTACCGGTAACAAATCTAGCTGCTCGCCTCTGAACCGCCTCTATGTCTTCTTTCTAACCGATCTGCTGCGGGTCCCAAACATTTGAGCAATACTCAAGACGTGGTCGTACAAGCATTTTATACGCGGTCTCCTTTACAGGTGAAGTACATCTTCCCAAAATTCTCCCAATAAACCGAAGTCGGCTGTCCGTCTTACTCACAACTGTCCTTACATGTTCGTTCCATTTCATATCGCTCTGCAATGTTACGCCTAGATATTTGAACGACGCGACAGCATCAAGAAGCTCACTACTAACGCTGTATTCGAACATTATAGGATTGTTTTTTCTACTCATGCGCATCACCTTACATTTTTTCTACATGGAGAGCTAGCTGCCATTCTTCGCACCAACTGGAAATTTTGTCTAAGTCATCCTGTATGCTATTACAGTCAGTTACAGACGACACCCTCCCATACACCACAGCATCATCAGCAAACAGCCGCAAATTACAACTTACTCTGTCCATCAGATCATTTATATAGATAGAAAATAATAGCGGTCCTATCACACTCCCCTGGGGCACGCCTGACGATACACTCGTCTCTGATGAACACTCGCCGTCGAGAACAACGTACTGCGTTCTATTACTTAGGAAGTCTTCCAGCCAGTCACAAATCTTTGAACCTATTCCATAAGCTCGTATCTTCGTTAGCAGTCTGCAGTGTGGCACCGCGTCGAATGCCTTTTTGAAGTCGAGAAAAACACAATCCACCTGTTGCCTTTCATCCATGGCTCGCAAGATGTCATGTGAGAAAAGGGCAAGCTGAGTTTCACATGAACGATGTTTCCTAAACCCGTGCTGATTCATGGAAAGAATTTTCAAGGAAATTTACTATATTCGAACTGAGGATATGCTCTAAAATTCTACATGAAACTGATGTCAACGATATTGACCTGTAATTGTGTGGGTCAGTTCTCTTCCCTTTCTTATAAACGGGAGTCACCTGCGCTTTTTTCCAATCACTAGGAACTTTGCACTGAATTAAAGATTCGCGATAAATGCAAGCCAAGTAGGGGGCCAATGCCGCAGAATAGTCTTTGTAAAACCGAACTGGTATTCCATCCGGACCAGCAGACTTTTTCGTATTTAGCTCTCTCAGCTGCTTCTCTACACCGGAAATACCTATTGCTATGTCTCCCATTTCGGAATTAGTACGTTGATCAAATGATGGTACATTTATGCGGTCCTCCTGCGTGAAAGATTTCTTAAAGGTTAAATTTAGAACTTCAGCTTTCCGTTTACTTTCTTCTGTTACTGCCCCAGAACGATCAACGAGTGACTGAACAGTGGGCTTTGACCAGCTTATCGATTTTACATAGGACCAGAATTTTTTCGGGTTCTCGGAAAGATCTTTGGCTAAGGTATGGCTGTGATAATTATTGTGTGCTTCGCGCATCGATCTTTTTATAGGCGCACGAATCTCTACTAACTTTTGCCTGTCATCATTTGCTACCAATGTTTTCAGTCACTACTCTCATACTACTGTATATTGACTACACTGCTCTTGGCTCTTGTAATGGACGATGGTGCATCAAGGGGGTTGCAGCCCTCCCCCTCTCACATAGTACGAGGAAACCTCGAAATACGCGTAACAGAGATCTTTTTTTTTATTTTACTTATTTTTCAAATATATATATATGTTGTTGTTGTTGTTGTGGTCTTCAGTCCAGAGACTGGTTTGATGCAGCTCTCCACCCTACTCTATCCTGAGCTAGCCTTTTCATCTCCTCATAAGAACGACAACCCACATCCACTTGAATCTGCTTACTATACGCGTCTCTTGGTCTCCCTCTGCGATTTTTACCCCACACACTTCCCTCCAACGATAAATTCACAATATATATATATATATATATATATATATATATATATATATATATATATATATATATATATGTGTGTGTGTGTGTGTGTGTGTGTGTGTGTGTGTGTGTGTGTGTGTAGCGTCTGTTCCGAAAGAACAGACGTCACTTCTGAACCTGCGGTAGTTATTCTTTCATATTCACAGAATATATGACATCAACTGCGAATGGGCAGAGCCGAAAATATGTACCCAGCCTGGCTTTTTTTTTTAATTTTTAGTGGGTCTCCTTCCTCCCCTTCAACCCGTCCTTATGCTCGCCAAATTTTGCCTTCCTGGCCCGGCTACTTCGCCTTTAAAATTATTTATATCCTCTAGGTAAAATAAGATCATTACTCTCTACAGAAGAAAGTACAGAATCTGTTTCTGTCAGTGAAGTCACTGATTAGAAACTGACATTAACGAAAGAAAGTTAAAATTTCTTCGGGAAAGAAGCTTGGAAATGTTTTCCCTCAATACCTCTGATTGATTTTGTGTTCATTTTATTTTCCCCATACTTGAACCTCAGCATATCGACAGTTCTCAAGCTCGTCTTCTCGCTATTTGCTTTATTATGTTACCCCAAGCAGTATGCCTGGTCTCGTTTTCCTTGTTTCCCATTTTTCATCCTGCGTTCTCTCAATTTCTCGTCTCTTAGCCCTGAGTGCATCAGTCACCAAAAGTCGCCCATGTCCTGGTGATGTGCAGGGATATGAAGTTCCTTTTTTTCCCCTAAGTACTAGAGATGAATTTCTTTTGAAAATAAAAATTAAAATAAAAAGCAAATGCAAATCAACCCCTCTCCGTCGAGGTAAGATAATGTGAAACAAAACATCTTAAGTAATTGAAGAAAAACTATCTAAATGAAACAGTATTACATAGCCGCTGACAAACCTTGAATTTCGGATGCCGCACATCCATTTATTTCTACATTTGTCTTTCCTCGTACTTTCTTCGTTTTTTCCCCTCATATCCTAGTTATTTGTAGCGCCGTGATATAATTCGGAAATCTTTTCCTATCGTTAGCACCCTTCTCCAAGAGTTGGGCCGAGGTACACTCTATAGCCTGAGTATGGGGCCTTGTCTTGTGCACTGGTTTTGTAGTATAATGTATGCCCTGCTAACCAGGTCCACGTGTTTTTCTTGCTGATTGAGTAGTAACTTCCGTCAGGTTTCAGTACCGAGATGAGAGGAATGTGTTGCTGTGCTGTTCTGCAAAGTGAAGCCAGGTTTTTTCTGCACCATTCCCATATAAGTTTATTTTCTCCACAGACAAATCTGTGTTGCAAGGTGTCGATGAGATTGCACTCCCTGCATTTGTCAGCTACGGACAAATGTATTTTATGAAGTTTCTGTCTTCTTGGTATCGACTCATTAACTATTTTATACCAGGCTGATCTTATATCCGAACTGAGCACTTTGTTGTTGATGTTTTATCGTGAAACACTCCAATCCTTATCGGGGTACCTTAATTCCATTCGGTTCATCCTTCCACTGGCGTTCATTAGGCGGTAAGTTGGGCGGTGGTGAGTTCATGGAGTAGTGCGCTCGATATCATTCGGAGGTAACTAATTTCTAATAGAAACATCCTAATGTGGTTCGCCTTGTAATGCGTATCTCCAAGGTGAATTGGTACTTGCATACTATGAGACTTATATATTCTTATGGCCATAATTAGCGCACTATCCTGATATTTGTCGCACAGCTGCATAGTGCACCTTATCAGAAGTGCCTTGCGTTTAGATGAAACATCGGTAAGACCGAGGCCTCCTTTTTCTGGCGGAAGGGTGACGACAATGATCCCCACCTTGAAGATTTCTTCTCTCCAAATATACCAACCTATTGTCGACATGATTTTCCTGGCAACACTGTCTACCACAGGTATTATGTGTCCAACGAACCATAGTTTCGAGAGGATTTTGGTGTTGACGAAGTGTACTTCCTGCACCAAGTTCCGTTCACGGCCTTTTTTGTATTGTAAATAGCATCTCGTCATGGCCAGAAGGTCCTTCCAGTTGTCTGACGTTGTTTTCAGAGGACAACCGCTCATCTTTATTCCGAGCACCTTTAGGGCATCGCAGGTATGGGCAGTTGGCACCTGTGCGAAATCCACTCCCTATCGGCATGAGACGAGTTTTCCTGTAGTTTAGTGTATAACCCGATGCTGGTTCATATTCAGACATTTTAGTGGTAACGTCTCGAAGTTCCTGCTCCGAGCGTACAATGACACCCACATCGTCCGCGAATGCCACGCATTTTACTGTAGTAGAATAGAGGGTTAGACCATGAAGCGTGTAATTAAGCATTCTGACCAAAGGCTCAATTTCTATAACGTACATGGGCATAGACATAGGTCACCTCTGTCGGACTGACCTTTGAATAGGGATCTGACGGGTGAACTGACCGTTGATGATGATTTTAGAGCTGGCAGAAGTGTACATATTTTGAATTATCGTAATAAAAGGTACACCAAATCCGAGATGATTCATGATATAGAACAGGTAGCGATGTGAAAACCTGTCAAACGCCTTACATTAGTCTAAAGCTAAAATTGCTGCCTGAGGGCGTGTTAAGGCACGGAAGGAGATGATCTCCCTGTAATTTGCTAGACTCTTGATGATAGTGCGTCCCGGTACTGCTGCTGTCTGGCTGTTATGTATGATCTTTGCTAGAACATTTTTAATTCTAGTTGCTGTGACACGGGCTACAATCTTATAATCAGAGTTCAGGAGCGATAGGGGACGAAATTTGTTCATATGTTCATGTGGGTGTTCTTTCGTAACCAGTACTATTACACTGTCATTGAAGCCTGCTGATAGTTGCTGACCCGCTTTCATTTCATTACACATCCTTACAAAGCATCGCGCCATTAGATACCAAATTTTTTTGTAAAATTCTATTGGTATTCCATTTCCGGGTGATTTATTAGTCTGAGCCTTTTTCAGTGCCTCCTGAATCTCTTCCGTGGCGATCTCACACATTAATGATTCCCTGTTGGTCTCTGCAAGTGTCACTGTAAGGTAATTTTTCATTGTACGTATTGCTTCGTCATCCGCCAGCTCTGCTGTGTACAGTCGCTGATAATAGTCCGTTATATCCTCTTTTATTTCAGCCTGAGTCGTCGCGAAACTATCTTCCTTTGTTTATACGACTGATAAGTTTTTGTCTTCAGCGACGCTTCTCTCTCCCGAGATGTAAGGGTGACGAACGTTCGTCGGAGATGCAATTATCACCTCTTTGACGGATTTTAATTCCTACCATTTGTTCCCGTTTTAGAAGGGATTTTTGCTTTCATCCTTTTAATTTGTATGAACTTCTCTGGCGTGACAGGTGATCAGAATACAGTTCACGAAGACATCGGAAGTAAAATTCAAAAGTTTCTTTCTGTAGTCGGTTCCTCGCATAACTACACGCCTTCAAGACGCTGATTAATTTAGGTTTTGCGCAGTGCCGCCACCACCACAGCATTACCGATGGGAGCCTGTGTTGTCGTCGTAGACAGGTATGCCAGGCCTCTTGCAGAGGTTCTCCTGACCACTACACCACTGAGGACACAGTGATCACCGCACCTGCAAGGACTACCTAAGTACGCCTTCCGTCAGACACTGCCCATTCGCAGTTCATGTCATATAAATATGAAAGAATAACAACTACAGGATCGGAAGTGACGACTGTTCTTTCGGAACAGACGCCACACACACACACACACACACACACACACACACACACACACACATATATATATATATATATATATATATATATATATATATATATATATATATATATATATATATATATATATACCGGGTGATCAAAAAGTCAGTATAAATTTGAAAACTTAATAAATCACGGAATAATGTAGATAGAGAGGTAAAAATTGACACACATGCTTGGAATGACATGGGGTTTTACTAGAACCAAAAAAAAGGTCAAAAAATGTCCGACAGATGGCGCTTCATCTGATCAGAAAAGCAACAATTAGCATAACAAATTAAGACAAAGCAAAGATGATGTTCTTTACAGGAAATGCTCAATATGTTCACCATCATTCCTCGACAACAGCTGTAGTCGAGGAATAATGTTGTTAACAGCACTGTAAAGCATGTCCGGAGTTATGGTGAGGCATTGGCGTCGGATGTTGTCTTTCAGCATCCCTATAGATGTCGGTCGATCACGATACACTTGCGACTTCAGGTAACCCCAAAACCAATAATCGCACGGACTGAGGTCTGGGGACCAGGGTGGCCAAACATGACGAAAGTGGCGGCTGAGCAGACGATCATCACCAAATGACGCGCATAAACAAAATTATATATATATATATATATATTCTAATAAAACCCCATGTCATTCCAAGTATGTGTGTCAATTTTTACCTCTCTATCTACATTATCCGTGATTTATTAAGTTTTCAAATTTATACTGACTTTTTGATCACCCAGTATATATATATGCCGGTGACGGGGAATGATCCTTTCGTTAGTGGGGAGGGGTGGGGTAGTTTGGGGCCGTTACTCTTACGGAAATTAGTTTCTGAAACTACGAGTTTGAGTACTGTGGGCAGGGTAAAGCTGGAAATCTGTGTCCTACGGGAGGCGTGCTTAGGTAGTCCTTGCAGGTGCGGTGATCACTGTGTCCCCAGTGGTGTAGTGGTCAGCGCAACTGCCTAGAAAGCTGGAAACCCGGGTGCACCTTTTCGGCTCTGCCCATTCGCAGTTGATATCATATATTCTGTGAACATGAATTAATTGTTGAGGTACGCTCAGCCTCCCTCCTCCCCTCCCCCCCCCCCCCCACCACATACACACACCAAACTCCTGGAGTCGACAGTTGTAGTGGAATGTACTCGAATCAAACCAGATGGTGTTGATAAAATTTGCTTAGTAAATAAGACATTAAAAGTAGTCGAAGAGTTTTGCTATTTGGACAATAAATACCTGACATTTGCCAGGCCAAAGAGAATGTAGGCAGAGAAAAGCTTTTCTGAAAATGATGACTTTGTATGCATCGACTATATGTTGAAGTGCTAGTGAAGGTATTCGTGTAGCCTTGTGCAGAAATGAACCTTTAGCCCGTGCACCGGTCTTTTGCACGGGGGCGTCCTCCTTCTCCCCCCTCCCCTTCTCACTGAGTGCGTATCATCGCTCTGCCCTTCTCAGTAGCCTCAAGGCCGTTGAAGAGGAAGTCGAGGTAAGTCTTTCCTTCGTGGTGCATCTGTCTGAAGTTCTGTAATTAACGAATTGCACTCTCCGCTCCCGGTCAAAAAAGACCGAGGTGTACGCGGAATGTCTTTATTTTCCCCGGTCCGAAGTACACCGTGTTTCTCCTTTCACAGTCAGTTGCAAGTCTGTACATATCGAGTGGTGGGGAGGGGGAAGAACGAATGGTGCACTAAATGGATTTTAAGACAGTTAGAAGGTAAAAATACTGAAACAAACAACTATCTATATAAATGATCTGATGGACAGAGTAAGTTGTAATTTGCGGCTGTTTGCTGACGATGCTGTGGTGTATGGGAGGGTGTCGTCTGTAACTGACTGTAATAGCATACAGGATGACTTAGACAAAATTTCTAGTTGGTGCGAAGATTGGCAGCTAGCTCTCAATGTAGAAAAATGTAAGGTGATGCGCATGAGTAGAAAAAAAAATCCCGTAATGTTCGAATACAGCATTAGTAGTGAGCTTCTTGATGCTGTCGCGTCGTTCAAATATCTAGGCGTAACATTGCAGAGCGATATGAAATGGAACGAGCATGTAAGAACATTTGTGAGTAAGGCGGTTTATTGGGAGAATTTTGGGAAGATGTACTTCACCTGTAAAGGAGACCGCGTATAAAACGCTAGTACGACCACGTCTTGAGTATTGCTCAAGTGTTTGGGACCCGCAGCAGATCAGTTTAAAGGAAGACATAGAGGCGGTTCAGAGGCGAGCAGCTAGATTTGTTACCGGTAGGTTCGACCAATGCGCGAGTTCACGGAAATGCTCCGGCAACTCAATTGGGGGATCGCTGGAAGAAAGACGACGTTCTTTTCGTGAATTTCTGTTAAGTAAATTTAGAGGGCCGGAATTTGAAGCTGAGTGTAGTACGATCTTACTGCCGCCTACTTACATTTCGCGTAAAGATCACAAACACAAGATAAGAGAAATTAGGGCTCGTACGGAGGCATATAGGCATTCTTTTTTTCCTCGTTCAATTTGGGAGTGGAATAGGAAAGGAAATGCCTAGTAGTGGTGCAGTGTACCCTCCGCCATGCACCTTACGGTGAATTGCGGAGTATGTATGTAGATGTAGATGTAGAAACGGCTCCGCGGTCTTAAAGACGGAGTGTTGGCTTTGTGTACCGTGCGGGGGTGTACGGGCTGAAGGTTTAACATCGGCGATAAACTGTTCAGACAAGAAGAGAATATAATTTTTTAAAGTGGTGCTATGGTTAAATGTCGAAAATGAGATGTTTGCGCAGAATAACGTATACTGTGGCACTGAATCTAAATAAGCAAAGAAGAAATTCAAGACACATCTTGTCGAAGGAGAAATCGATTGATACGGCACATTACGAGGTATCAAGGAATAGTGGAAGAGGTGAACGTTGTAGCAAGGCAGTCGCTAGCTGTGACATGAAGCCACGTGGATTGACACATTTAAGTTGTGCCATTGCCTTCACAGTGACATGCCGCCATGGCGAAAGAAGAGTTTATCGACAATTCGAAACACTGGAAAGGATGATCTGCAGCGTATTGACGCATGGTGCAGGCAACGGCAATTTAGCCTCGATATAATAAAGTGTAACGTTTCTGTGTTTACATAGAAATCAATAGAAATAAAAACAGTGAAAGCAGTTACTTCCAAAAAATACCTGGGAGTAGATATAAAGGGCGATTTGAAATGGAACGACCATATAAAATCAGTCTTGGGTAAGGTAGATGCCTTACTTAGATTCATTGGAAGAATCCTACAAAGGAAGTAGGTTGCAAAACTCTGGTTCAGGCAGAGCTTGAGTATTGCTCATCAGTGTGGGATCCGTACCAGGTAGGGTATGCAGAAGACATGGACATGATCCAAGGGAGATTAGTATGCTTCGTTAAGGACTCATTCATTAAGCGTGAAGGAGTGAAGGCGTCACAGAGATTATTAGGAAACTCCAGTGGCATTTGCTGGAAGAGAGGCGTTCTTTACCGCGGTACAGGTTTCTGTGGAAGTTCATAGAGCATATACTGGCTGAAGCAAGCATAAGCCGCCAACATTATACAGATGGTACATCTCGCTGTGCTTGACAAAAAGTCTAGTAACATTTTTGTGTGTTTCCGGCGGTTGCCCCCACCCATAATAAATAAATAAATAAAAATAGACATAAATAAACCAGTTCGTCTCAGGAAGATATTTTTGGAAAAGTAGACACTTTGCAGTGTAAGTACGTAAGCAATCAGTTCCTGTTTTTGCCCGCTGCGCGTATTGACATCGCGAACGTGAATGGTAAACATCTAGGCAACTACAGCCTGAGTGGCTGCGTCATTGTAATACGCCGAGAGACGACAGCCATCGAGTAACCTGTGCAGACGTTAGTGCAACTCTGTTAACTGTTAGGATGAAAGGGAGATTTACCATTGCTGAACTATGCGATATTCATTTAATTTATGACGAGGCAAAAGACAAAGGGTGTTGCGAGTGCAACTAGAACGCTTCCCACAACGACGACTTCCTGCACGACGGACATTTTCTGCTGCTCACCAAAGGTTTCAAAGGTTTATGTCACTGTAATTCTCTACTTGTACGTGATTATTACGCATTTACTTCTTCATAAAGTACAGTACTTATCTGTACCTTTTTTAATTTTCATCTGTAGGCGAAACGTATCTTCTGTTCTGATATACTTTCCTTTGTTGTTACATCACGACAGAATAAAACTGACAGGTACGTATTTAATTTCCTTAGATTGAGAGATACTGTCTCTTTACCATCCCGCGCAGATGGCAGAGGCCACAACGTACATTGGGAGCTGAGGAAAGAATTCTGGACCGCATCCAGAAGGATCCTACTCAGATTACTAGAAGCAACGCCACCAAGTGTCCTGTCCTTCATCCAAGTTTGAAAGAGAAGCGTCTGCTGCCTTATCACATTCAATGCATACAAGCACTAGAACAACAAGATTTCCCTCCACAACGTGAATTGTCAGAGTGGCTTTTGTTACACAGTCTACAGCATGATTTTGTCAAGAAAAAACTGCCGGCCGCGGTGGCCGAGGGGACTGAGGCGCTTCAGTCACGGTCTGCACGGTCACTACGGTCGGGGGTTCGAATCCCCCCTCGGGCATGGATATTTGTGCCGTCCTTAGTATTAGCTAGTTCATAAGTAGTTTGTAAGCTTAGGGACTGATGACCCCGTAGTTAAGTCCCATAAGTTCTACAAACATTTGAAGAAAAAACTCGTCATACATGAAGGTGTTTCACTCGCGACGGAATAACTAATTTCCGTAACATGCAAATGTGGACTGTACACAATCCTCGCCATGTAGTGGCAACACATTTTCAGCGACGATTTTCCGTAAATGTTTGGGTGGGAATGCTCCATGACTACATTTTTGAACCTTATGTATTACCTGAATATTTGACTGGTAACTATTACCGAACGTTTGTAGAGGAAACATTGCTACCAACGCTGTTAGTAGACATTCCGTTGGGCATATGTCATAACATGTGGTTCCTCCACGATGGTGCTCCACGCCACATTGGTCACGGAGTACGCTGAATTTTGGATAGACGATTTCCAGGACGAGGGATCGGGCGTTCGGATCCACGTCGATGGCCAGCACGCACCACAGGAATTTCACTTCAGGTGCCAATGAAGGAAGTTGTTTATGCTTAGCAAGTTAAGAATGTGCGCGAACTTACGCAGAGGATTTTCGATGCTGCCAATACCATAAGGCGAATATGCATGTGTGTAAACGAGTGCGAGGAAACCGTGTTCGCTGTCGTGAAGCATGTATAGGATCGAATGTTATTGTATAAGTGGAAACAAAGTAATTTATAATATCCACGGGTGTACTGCCGGTCTATAGTGTCCAACGGGCACAATATTTCGGCGATCATACATGTCGCCATCATCAGGTGAACTGACGGACTGAGCTCCTGGAAACGCGCCGGCACGGAGATCCGCACGCTACGGCGGCTCTAAGGGAACTGGGTTCTAGCCCGGTAGCGGGCCATTTAAATACCGTCGGCCCGCGGAGCGACCCCTCTGCAGTCCGCGCCCCGCGCCGCGGCCGCGCGGTGGAACCGATGGCGACGGCGTCTGAGATGACGTCGTTGTGAGGGCTCTGTCCGCCCTCGTCGTCACTAAGTTACGTTTGCTAGATTTACTCTTAATTAACCCAATCGCTGGTTCCCAAGCTTTGCTAAGATTATAGCCACAGTCACGGTTTATGAGGTCGTCACTTGTGCAAATTTCAACAACGCAGTCCCAGTATCTCGACGTCTGTACCAGAATCCTAGTGCGTTCATACTCCATCGCATGATTCTCCGACAAACAATGTTCAGCGACCGCCGACTTGCTCGGATACATCAATCGTGTGTGCCTCTGGTGTTCAACGCATCGATCCTCGACGGTACGCATCGTCTGTCCAATATATGACTTTCCACACTGCCACGGAATCTGGTACACGCCGGCCTTCCTCAAACGGAGATCATCTTTGGCGCTCCCCACCAGTGCACGAATTTTATTCGGCGGACAAAAAACAGTTCCAACCTTGCGTTTTTTTCTTTTTTCAAATTGCGGGCGATCTTCCCCGAGAGTGCGCCGGTATATGGAACGAACGCAGTGCCTACATCCTCCCTCGTGTTTTCATCCGTTTGCGCAGGTTGTGCTGTAGTGGTTGGGCGGAGAGCCCGCTGAATCTGCCACTCTGAGTACCCATTTTTTCGAAATACAGTTTTCAGGTGTTCCAGTTCCTGGGGTAGACTCTCTGCGTCGGGGATAGTGCGCGCCCTATGTACTAGAGTTTTAAGTACCCCATTCCTCTGTGAAGGGTGGAGACAGCTGTCTGAGTGTAAATACAGATCAGTGTGCGTTGTCTTCCGATATACACTATGACCCAGGGTGCCATCAGCTCTTCTCTTGACCAAGACGACAAGGAACGGCAATTTACCCTCCGTTTCAGTCTCCATAGTGAATTTGATGTTGGGGTGTATGGAGTTCAGATGTGTAAGGAAGTCAAGGAGTTTATCGGTACCATGTGGCCAGATGACGAAAGTGTCGTCCACGTAACGGAAAAAGCAAGTAGGTTTCCATTCAGATGATTCCAGGGCTTCCTCCTCGAAATTCTCCATGTACAAATTTGCGACCACAGGGGAGAGTAGGCTACCCATGGCGACCTCCACGTACTTTCTTTTCAATGGCGAATACTACGAACAAACGGAGGGAGACGCCAGTGGTTTTTACTAACACAAAAATAAAATACATGATACAACAATATTGTATTATACTTTTTTCAAGTACACAGAGATGCACCATCTGCATAATTTTGGCGGCTTAAACCGTTTACACCCTGTATTTCTCGAAGAGTCAACCAAGTGCGGTAGCGGCCTCTTACCTGTTAGAGGGCCCGCACGACAGGCAAACAAGACGGGCTGTCTGTCTTCTGCCCGAGGAGCTTTCAGCGACAAACCTCCAAAGCATAAACAGCAACCACAACAACGAGAACTTCCAGCAAGACAACATTGTAGTGCGACACTACTTTGTGAGAAGCCGCATGTGACTGTCCAGACAACAGAACTGTGTGACTGAGTGCAGCCCTCCGCGGTGTGTGGGCGGCAGTGCAATTACAGCTTCATTGATCGCTTACTCCCAAGTTTCCTTGTAGTTGTTGTTCCACCTATTTGGCCTAGCACCACCACTGACTTGTGTTCCTTCTTTAGTGTAACGCTTTCGCCACTTGTCTTGTTACTTTCTCTGAGTTGTTTGAGTTTTCTCTGTTATTACTGGTTTATGGTTTAGTGTACGCCAAGAAGGCGTTTTGAGTTAAATAGAATGTATTCCACTTGATCGTTAGTTTATTTCCTGCAGAGCGCAGGACGCTACAGTATTGACGACGAGGATAAAACTTTGTCTCGGTCGTAATGGTTACCTTAGAGGAAGTCCTTCAGTACCTGACGGCAGCCATCAGCACAGGGCCCGGAAGCCTCGCAATACAATGACGAACAGGTATTTTCTATCATTCTTTTTGTGTCCCAGCCTCGTCGCCGCTTTTGTGTCTCGTTTCCGTCGTAGGTGTCGGTGGCCGAGTAGAAAAGTACCGACACAGGAATAAAGGATGCACGCTTGTGCAGGTACGGAGGTGAGCAGCCAGTGGGACAGCAGAAACTAGAAACACTAGAGTAAGTTAGAACGAGATATATATTTCTTAGAGACTTAGTAATACTTAACTTTTACATAGCTCAGTACTGCAGAATGTTGATACATAGTTGAGCTAGAGGCCTGCCTAGTGCCTATCCGATAGCCAAGTCTTCAATGGTGCCTATCTGATTCCGAAGTGTTAACTGGTTCCTATCTCAGTCCCAAGTGAACGATGTCGTTCAGTCGTGGCCACGAGCGGAGTTGTAGCAGAGGGCGCTCGTGGCTGACGTCGTAAGAACGCCGCGCCGTGCGTGCATGGCGGCGCGGCGAAAGTAGGTGGCGCGCACTTTAGACTTGTGCGACGCCACAATTCTCTTGTCAGGAACTACGCTGCTCTTCACCTTGGAGGTCGCAAATACTCCAGTGGTTTTCCAAATCGACACGGCGTCATCCGTTTCTGTCACGGATGGTTCCACATACAAACGCTTGCCCCATTGCTCAGCAAATAACGAAACGCTGTTCTCAGCATGCACACCAGGAGTGTCGTGATTCACAGCTCCTTTCCACTGCTGCATCCCCGTGTCATTAAGGCCTAGTCCCTTCCGCAGCGTCTCCAGGATGAAGTGATCCACCTACAGCAGGCGTCCTTTCTCCAGGCGCACACAGTCGTGTTAGTCGAAAAGCCGAACGACCCCTTACGCATCTGTGGCGTTTTTAAGGCCACCCTAAATTCATAGTCCGTCGTCGACGCGTATCCTGTACCGTCAATGGACGACATTGTGGCACGTCCTGTGGGCTTCACAGTCTTCGTCAAGATTGATTTGCACAATGCTTATTTGCAACTGCCATTAGACGAATAATCGCAGGAGATCCTGGTCATAAATACCCCGTGTGGCCTTTTCTGGTAAAATCGCCTCCCATTCGGCATTGCCAGCTCTCCTGCCATTTTTCATCGTTACTTTATTATGTTTTTATTCTTTTATTGTTCTTCTACATATAACGCAATATCTTAAAATTTACAACGGGTCGTAATCTTCGAAGTCTCTGCGGGTTTTCTGCCGGATAATAAAATCAAACTGATTCAATATTTCGACGGTACAGCTGTCCGCCATCTTCAGGAAACTGCTGCTGCTGAGTCCCGCTGAATACTGGTGCAAGAGCGAAGTACGGCGTTCTATATAGGCGTCGGTCGCGTGCACGGCGCATGCGCCGGCCGTCACAGTTACTACCTCCTAGACAGGGCTGGTGGCGCCGCCCCTAGTGGAACAGGGCACAACGATGTATCACACCTTATCTGAATCAGTCCCAGGTGCTGGAATCCGGGTAGAACAATGCAATTTGATATTATTTAGTAATGGATTCCATGTTCTACTAAGTGGAAACCCCATGTCTCTATTTATTAGATTGTCCGTCAGCGTGATTTCAATGGCTTCTCTGTAAACACTGTTCCAGAAACCGGAGGTATTGGTTACTATACGGATTTTATCATATATCATCTTGTGTCCTTGCGTTAAACAGTGTTCTGCTACCGCCGATTTATCCGGCTGCAATAGTCTCGTGTGGCGACAATGTTCCACGAGACTATTACAGCCGGATAAATCGGCGGTAGCAGAACACTTTTTAAAGCAAGGACACAACATGATATATGATAAAACCCGTATAGTAACTCAGCTTAGCCTCGGAGCTCACCTGTCAGGTAATAAATTCAGTATTTCTGTGTCAGCGAATAAGTGCAGTCATTCCAGTAGTTATACTCACAGGTACACGTGTATGATGTTTGTGTTCTGAACTTACACGGTGCCGATGAAGAGTAGCTACAGCAGGCATCGATTGTGGCACTCGTATAGTAACCAATACCTCCGGTTTCTGGAACAGTGTTTACAGAGAAGCCATTGAAATCACGCTGGCCTCCCGTCAGCTACAAGCACACAGCAAATCTCAACGTGGGGAATTTCTACCTTTGGCCTAACTATAAATGTTGTCACCCAACTGTGTACATACATTGCTACCATAATTAATAAGATTAAAATTGTGTAACATTAAGTGCACTGGCATGGTCAATGTTTGCAATGAACTTCATACTGTTTAATTATCAAATGCTATTAATTACCAGTATTTCTATTGGGCGGTAATCTCACACACTCGCAACACGTTCACCTGAAGCCACTTCTTCTTGTAGAGTGTGTGAGATTACCGCCCAATAGAAATACTGGTAATTAATAGCATTTGATAATTAAACAGTATGAAGTTCATTGCAAACATTGACCATGCCAGTGCACTTAATGTTACACAATTTTAATCTTATTAATTATGGTAGCAATGTATGTACACAGTTGGGTGACAACATTTATAGTTAGGCCAAAGGTAGAAATTCCCCACGTTGAGATTTGCTGTGTGCTTGTAGCTGACGGGAGGCCAGCGAGCAGGCCGACGTTGGTGGCTTGTTCCAGTTTAGGATTTTCCAGTTTCGTTTACGGTGAGGGGAGAGAGGGACAATGGCGAGTGCCAGGTGCAGTGCAGCGCACAGCGTGAAATAAAATATTCTAATACTACTTTGCATTTGAAGTAATACGATGCAGTTAGGAACCTTTAAGGCCCCCATTACAAAATAGCCTGTTGACAAATAAACAATACATTCGCTGATATAGTCACATCTGATGTAATATGTTTAATTGACAATGAAAAGTAATAAATTACCAATGAATACAAGACAGTTACACAACTAGCATGGCAATGTTTGTTTATAAAAGTAATATATTAACTATTTCTCGTTTTATTTTCAATTAATCTTGTGCATTTTATCTTGAAATATTCAGTTAAATCACTTACCTGTGATATAAGAAATTGCACGATTGTAATAAATAGTGCAAAGGATGTGTATACCAATATAAAAACATAAGAAACTTGTTTAATGTGTAGTGTAATTATTTTGATTTTAAGTAAAGTTTTAAAAATGTATTGGCTGCGTGCTGTACGTTGGAAGTCGGTTAGAACAGCTCACATTGTGAAGTTGATGACGTAGGGAAAAAACCCGGGCAGTTGGGCTTTTGGCGCGCGCGAGGTCAGGAAGTGAGGAGTCGGGAGCAAGTGGGGTAGCCGGCCGGGCGGCGTCGCTCTGCATCAGTCGGCATGGGGATCTCCAGATGGTGACTTTAGATTTTTGTGTGGCAATTGCCAAGTGCGGTTGCTCGTCGTAGACTGCACCAAGTTGTATCGAGTGCTACTGTGTGTTGTGAATATTTAGCCGGTGGAACAAGGTGTGCATCGCACTGAATTAAAGTGACTGTGTTTTGTTAATGTAACACGTGTCGTCGCATAGGCATGAACATAAACGGTGTTTGAGACAGGCACATGGTGTGAAAACAATTTGCGACAAATATTCATTTTGTCTGGGGGCTCACGAGCTATAATTCTTTTGATAAATGTGTCGACGTACAGACGTATCAGCCACAGGGTTCTAATATTGTGAAATAAACAACAGAAAGTGAACTTTCAAGTGTTTTCAAAAATAGTAGTTAGTACACACTTTTCTCTCATGAACTTGACATTATTACGAATTTTTTTGTTAATCATATGCAGGGAAGGAAAGCTGCGAACATGTGATATCATCCCCTAGAAAACGAGTCAAACAGTAGCAATCACAATTCCAGTGTTTTTGCATGTTTAGGAATTTGGTTCGCAGTTGGTGGTTGTGAGTTTTTAAAAATTAATCTTTCCCAATTTTAAACTCTCACTCCGATCTTCACTCTCGCAAGTGGCTGGTTACATTGCCAGAGCGAGAAAAGAACTGCACCTTATTGTTTCATGCATCGCAATATTAAGCTTACTGTGAAACACGGAAACTTGGTGACAGTGTAAGCATCTTTTATAGTATAAAATGTTCAAATGTTTGTAAAGCTTATGGGACTTAACTACGGGGTCATCAGTCCCTAAACTTACAATCTACGTATGAACTACTTACGAACTAGGACGGCACAAATATCCATGCCCAATGGGGGATTCGAACCCCCGACCGTAGTGGCCGTGCAGACCGTGACTGAAGCGCCTCAGTCTCCTCGGCCACCGCGGCCGGCTATAGTATAACCTTATGGAATTAGGTCATGCAAGATTTAATGGCCTCATAGACATATTACTGCTCTTAACCTTTAAATTTGATAGCAATAAAGCTCTTACTAAGTTCCACCCTTCCCGCTCAGACAACAGTGTAACATCAAGTCTAAGACAAGAAAAGTAGAGTTACATTCATCTGTCACGAAAATTAGAGAACTTAGTGTTTGTTTATGTCGCACATTTATAGCTCTGTTACAAATGTGCCCGGTTTTATAAAGTTTAATCAAGGATACACAGAAATACAGTTATCAAAAAATTGCTAGTTTCTCTTAAAATCCAAATATTTATAGACATATCCTCATCGACACAAAGAAAATAAGAATAAATTAAAATATATATTGCGCAACAAAAACGGTTGACACACTGATTTCTACATCTGCTCATCAGAGTTCACATTTACTTTTAACGCGATATCCTCTAAGCAAAATCAATTGAAATCGTTATACTCTTACCAATAACTGCAGTGGTGTGAGAAAAAATCCAGTATTCGAAACATCGCAATGTTAACTTGGAAAACGAGTTAGAATAGAAATTAAAACCCTCGCTTTTCACTAAACTATTGACAAATATTTCCTATTGTTAATGATACTTGCTTTCAACAACTTCAGTTATTACATTTGCTTCTCCAGGTGTATGTGTGGTCACACCGTTGCCTCTGGTATCTAAGAAAATAGCTTCTCTGCTTTACAATGGCTGAAGAACATTTTTTTTTTATTAACCTGTTATAGTGCGCCTCGGTTGCACAGTGGTAGAGTGCCAGACTACAAATCCAAAGATCGCGGGTTCGATCCCCGCCGGGTCCTAGGATTTTTATCTGTCACTTTCCACTTCTTTCCCCTCTGGCAGTATTGCTCATGTGAAAAATACCGAGTAGCACCGTGGTTCGGAACCCACGTTAAACTGTAGGTCCCCCTATAACTGGCTGGGTAAGTCAGTTCGAAGGTCGGAGGAAGGCAACGGCATACCACCTCCAAACAGGATCATGCCTAGTAAAGCACTGTGGTGTTCAAAAGAATCTTCGGAATGTTGACTGCTTTACCTTTAACTGTTATAAGGGAAATCCCAAACAGGCTAAAATCAAAAGTATACCGATCGGTAATCCGTCCATTGGCACTGTATGGGGCTGAATGCTGGCCTTCAACAAAAGAAGTTGGGGCAAGGACTCTCTGTTATGGAAACAAAGATCCTCAGGATCCTCTGGATTAACACTGCACGACCACATCACAAACGATCAAGTTCGTAGGTTATACGGAGTAGCTGCAATAGTAGACAAGATGACAGACAGCCGTCTGCGTTCGTTCGGGCATGTCCTTAGAGCGGGCGAAACAACAGTGGCAAAGTCTGGTTTGAAAGTAAATGAAAAACGGCCAGTAGGACGATCTAGTCTACGGTGGCTTCACACCCTCAAGATCTCACGCCTCCACCCTCACCATGCACACGACCGCAAAAAGTGGCGACAGCGAACCAAAACAGCGTACCATGCCAAAAAAATCTAAGGAAGAAGGAGACAGAATTATACGGGTGGTATCAAAAAGTTATCACAGAAACTTTTCCCATCTGCAAACAAAATCGCTTTGTAACCACTTGCCGTGCAATGTGCGTTCTATTGACTTCCATCACTAATGTCAGCAATCTGCAAGAATACATTGCACCACAGATCTACCTTGAATGATTACCGATTAAGGTATTTTTTTTAATAAATACTGAGGCACGCTCTTGTCATATGGTAATACCTCAGTCACAGAGTTGCCTCGTTTCACGGTATCTCCAATTTACTCGATGACTTAGTGATTCTGAGCATAAATTCTGATCTTTCTTCATACGCAAAAAGTGTGTCATCAGTGATGCACAACGAAGTGAGAAATACAGTTTTAAAGATTAGTGATGTTCCGTAACGGATTCATTGAAGAAACTTGTAGGTCCGTACCTAAGTAAAAGGAGCTATTTCGCCTCTCTTTCTCCAGCATGACATTTGAAAACCAACCGAACACACATGCTTTCCACAATAAAAAAAAAACTGGAAAGGAAATTTTTAAGTCCATGAAAAAACACAAAACTTTAATTATGTAAGAACGAAGGCTTTCGCGCTCATTATTGTTAAAATTAAAATTCTTCTGAGCTATTAGCCGCGTCATGATGATACAATATTTCCAACGTTTCGAATCCGTTACAGTTGCCTTCCTGCTTCCTCCTGTGCTCGTTTTGTAAAGCCAATTTTGTCCCCACGGCTAGTTCTGATTGGTTGAAATTTGGTAGCAGGAAGGAAAGAAATAACTTTATTGGTCCTTGCATTGATGTTTCTGATAGGTGGAAATACGGAAAGGAAGATATGCTTATTGGTGGTTCTGATTGTTGGAAAACAGGAAGATTTACGCTTGTTGGTGTTTGCATGTAATTGGCCAAGAATGGCGATAACCGAAGTTTCCTGGTCGGCCTAGTTCTTCTAAGTAGTGACGTTGCTGCCACGCTATCAGGAGTGCCCATCAGCGGCCCAAGGGTCCGTTCTAATTTCAATTGCTTCACGAATTTTCCTAAAAAAAAAAATCAAATGTTCGTTAAGCTTATGGGACTTAACTACGGGGTCATCAGTCCCTAAACTTACAAACTACTTATGAACTACTTACGAACTAGTACGGCACAAATATCCATGCCCGAGGGGGGATTCGAACCCCCGGCCGTAGTGGCCGTGCAGACCGTGACTGGAGCGCCTCAATCCCCTCGGCCACCGCGGCCGGCCGAATTTTCCTCTTTGTTTTAAATGGCTGTTTAGAGAGCACTTGTATATCTTTGAAGTTTATATTGTGGTAATCCTCTTACTCGTGTTCTGCAACCGCTGATTTTCTGTGCAGCTTTAAACGAATGTACCTTTCACGTTCCGTCATCCGTACATGAATAGGCCTTCCTGTTTCTCCTATATATACAGCCCCACAAACGCATTTTATTTTATACACACCAGCAGTATTCAGCTTTTCTATGGGATCCTTAGTTGATGGGAGGATATCTTTAATTTTGTTATTGCTGGAAAATACAGGTTTGATGCCAGCTCATCGTAAGACTTTCCTAATGCGCTCACGTTTGACATACATTAAGGAACCTTCGGTTATCGCCATTGTTGGCCAATTACATGCAAACACCAACAAGCGTACACCTTCCTGTTTCCCACCAATCAAAACTACCGATTCAAACACCAATAAGTCTGTGTAAGGTGAGCGGTGCTTTACTCGTAAAGCTGATTTATTAAAATAACGGCAATAGTTTTTCTGCTCTTTTTGAGTATTGGCGCATTGAAGGAATATGAAGGGTCCCTATTTTCACGACGAGGTTGAACAATATGACTCGGAATTTCGAATTAACTGCCAATTTGGGAATTGCTTTTGGGATAGAGCGGCGGTCAACTGCACCACAAATTGTTGAAGAAGTCACTGTTGCAACGGCTGATAACACGGCATAAAATGCGCGCTCTTGCATCGATGCACATCAGCCGCACATTGCATGGGCTACCGTTCTAAAATGGAAACGAACAATTGTGAAATGGTATCCGCAGTGCGGGTACAGGCTACAGTGGATGCAGGTGGCCGCCAAATTCAGAAACGTTTGTAACCTGAAACCTTTACATGGTATGAAGTGAACTAATGTTGCCTTTCATGTGGAACCTAATATATACCGGGTGATCAAAAAGTCAGTATAAATTTAGAAACTTAATAAAACAGGGAATAATTTAGACAGAGAGGTAAAAATTGACACACATGCTTAGAATGACATGGGGTTTTATTAGAATAAAAAAAATGTATTGCTAGACGCGTGAAAGATCTCTTGCACGCGTCGTTTGGTGATGATCATGTGCTCAGCCGCCACTGTCGTCATGCTTGGCCTCCCAGATCCGCAGACCTCAGTCCGTGCGATTATTCGCGTTGGGGTTACTTGAAGTCGCAAGTGTATCGTGATCGACCGACATCTCTAGGGATGCTGAAAGACAACATCCGTCGCCAATGCCTCATCATAACTCCGGACATGCTTTACAGTGCTGTTCACGACATTATTCCTCGACTACAGCTATTGTTGAGGAATGATGGTGAACATAATGAGCATTTCCTGTAAAGAACATCATCTTTGCTTTGTCTTAATTTGTTATGCTAATTATTGCTTTTCTGATCAGATGAAGTGCCATCTGTCGGACATTTTTTGAACTTTTTTTTTTTTTTGTTCTAATAAAACCCCATGTCATTACAAATATTTTTGTCAATTTTTACACCTCTCTATCTACATTATTCCGTGATTTATTAAGTTTTCAAATTTATACTGACTTCTTGATCACCCGGTATTTACTTGTTTATTCCTTATCTCTCTTCCGTGTGTCCCGACAAATGTCTTACGATCATTCGTTTGTCATAGAGTTGTTTGAAGTAGCTAAAAATTAATTGTAAATCACTTAACAAAGCCAAGCATTCCGGTCTGGCTTGTATATAAGTTAGAGTCCTTTCAGTGTATGGCGATGCAATAGATACAATCGCTCGCTCAATGGAGGATCCGTACCGAATTACTGCAAAGTTGAACAGATCAATCCTGTATTCAAGAAAGGCAATAAGAATAATCTGCAAAATTACGGGCCCATATCACTGAAGTCAAGTTTGTTATTCTATTTGACCAGCCTACTTTGGTCATAAGTCCCTAGACTTACAAATTACTTAAACTAAGATAAACTAACCTAAGGACAACACACACATCCATGCCCGAGGGAGGATTCGAACCTCCGACGCGGGAGGCCTCACGATTCGTAACGTGGCGCTCCAGACCGCTCGGCTACTCCCGCGCGGCCGTCAGTTTGCAGCAATATTTTGGAACATATACTTTGTTCGATTATTATTAAGAGATAACTATCAGCTGTGTACCCATATTCAACAGGAATTCAGAAAGCGTCGCTCCTGTGAAACACATACGGAGTGATGAGACCTATCAACACAAGATGTCAAATCCATTCCATATTTTTAGATTTCGGGAAGACTTTCGACACTGTATGTCACCAGCGGCTTGCAATCGAATTGCGTGCTTGTGGAATATCGTCTTAGTTGTGCGACTGGATTAGCGGTTTCCTGTCATAAAATGACCCATTTCGTAATAACTGACGAATGTCATCAACTAAAATAGAAGTAATATCTGTATTCCCCGGGGAAGTTCATTGGACCCCTACTATTCCTTAGCTTTATAAAACTATGCTGTTTGCAAATGATGCTGTCGCTTATCGTCTAGTAAAGTCATCAGTGGATAAAATACAACTGCGGGGGACTGATGACCTAGCTGTTTAGTACCCTCAAAACTATCAACAACAACAACTGCGAAACGATTTAGGTAATAGATAAGATACAAGTATGGTCCGAAACACGGCAATTGACAATAATAAAAAAAAGTGTGTGGTCAATCTTTCAACACTAAAGGAAATCCGTTACACTTCATTTACACGATAAATCAGTTAAATCTAAAGGCCGTAAATTGAACTAAATAGCTAGGAATTACAATCACAAACAAATTGGAAAGGACACATAGAACATTTTGTGGTTAAGGAAAACAAGAGGCTGCGTTTCTTTGCAAACCACAGTATACTAAAGAGAATGCCTACACTACATTCATCCCTCCTCTTTTGGAGTGTTGCTGTTCAGTATTGGATCCTTACTAGGTGGGACTGATAGAGACCATAGAAAACATTTAGAGAAAGGCAGCTCATTTTGTATCATTGCTATACAGGGACGAGAATGTCACGGAAATGATGCAGGAGTTGCGGTGTAAATCATTGAAATAAAGGCAGTATTCGTTGCGGCGAGATCTATTTCCGAAATTTCTTTCGCCACTTTATCTTCCGAATGCGAACATATTTTGTTAGCGTCCACCTACATAGGGAGACATGATCATCGTAATAACATGAATGAAATCAGATCCAAAACTGAAAGTTTTATGTGTTGCTTTTTCCCGTGCGCTGTTAGAGAATGGAAAGGAAGAGAAATATTATGAAATCGGTTCGATGAACCCTCTGTAAAGCACTTAAATGTGAATTACACAGTAGCAATGTATTTCAACAATCTTTCTGGAAAGCGTCTAAACTCATGTGGTTCACTGCATTTGTGTTATAGGTGTGGTATTATCTCATGGAAACTGACGAGGTCCCCCCCCCCCCACCAACTCCCCCCCCCCAAAAAAAGAAAAAAAACTGTAATTTCCCTCCACATAAAAGATGTTTCTGATATTCAGAGAGTGCGTCAAGGCTTCATGCACCGTTTCCATACATACATCGAAACTGGCGGGCGTTACTTTGAACAGTTGCTGTAAACTGCGTTGTCATGTGGTGTACGCTGTGTATATCCATAACACAATAAATATGTACTTCTGAACATTGATTACCTGCCTCAGTGTAACTGGTTTTAATGCGAAGTAATCGATCAGATACTGATTGAGTGCCTTCTATCGACTTTTGAATGTCGAAGACGTTGGGTCCATGACAATTACATTACATTCTGAAAACAGGTTTTTCGTCAGTGTAGGATGCGTACCAGAGAGAACTGGTAGTGGATGTTCTGCATCATGGTATGCACTTCTGTCAAATTTCCGACGGCTTACGTTTCTTGAGGTCTGAATACATTGCTTCCTCCTACGTACATCTCGGGAGTGTCCGTAAATACAAAATTAGAGATATTTGAGCCCACAAAAATGCTTACCAGTAATCGGCGTGATCATTTCGCGGCTGGAACAGGAAAACGAAGAAATGGCATCGGTGTACCACCTACTGTTCACCATACACAGTAAGGTGGTTTACAGAGTTTACATGTAGATTCGAACCAGCCCGTGAAAGTCTGTTGTCAAATAATTTTTCAGTTTACGATAAACTTTTTCAACCTAGAATCCATTACGACATCTGAGCTTTTTCAAACTCAAATACCCTAAAATTCAAACAATTATTTTATCCAGCAGACCAGCAAGTACTGCCCTCTGAGGTTTACCAGCTTCTCTAAT
Source organism: Locusta migratoria (assembly GCA_026315105.1). Taxonomy (NCBI): domain Eukaryota; kingdom Metazoa; phylum Arthropoda; class Insecta; order Orthoptera; family Acrididae; genus Locusta; species Locusta migratoria. The sequence goes on along the minus strand of CM048755.1, from coordinate 71,094,760 downwards.
TCTGTTGGTTATGAATGCAAACAGAAATTCACGAAGATGAAAACTTTGATGTAGCAACCATGGATGCCTACAAGGGACAAACTAAATTCTGCTACTTCGTTGTTGAAATACGGCAGTATGTCTCAATGGGAGGAAAGTTGCTAGAATTAATTAACAAACTTCGGTCCCTCCAACTAACAACACGAGCATAACATTCTACCTTCATGCCAGCAAAGAGAAGTACTTGTAAGTAACCTCCGAATAGGCCATTGTCCTATGACGCACCTACAAATGTGCGATGCTTGTGGTATTGAAATTGTTGTATGACATTTTAGGAGAGATGGAAAATCAGGTTTTAGAATCATGCCGAAAAATCATGCCACTGCATACGGTGTCTAGGCTGGGAATGGGAAAGAATGGATACGAAAATCGTCCACGACGTTATCAAAAGAACAATCACAGCATTTAACTTAATCGACTAAGTAAACCAACAAAATCCTAAATCTAGACCCTGATTATTGGGCTATGGTAAAATATATGTCGTAAAAGGACACTGCAAGCAAAGGTCGGATATATCAGGTCATAGTTTAATACACAACAGCTATTTTGTCAGTTTGGCATTTTCCAATGCTTTCGTGTATGTAAATAGTACATATATTAATTGTTCACCTTATTTATGCCTCCTAATTGACGTAATTACGTATATCAAATTGACTTACGTCTACGTTGTCCTGACGTGTATAGTTAACATCTGGTGTCTGTCTCAAAAATATTTATTCAGATTTTCGTGAAAGTCTGACTATTTTTTGTGCTGGTAAGCTATTATGCACCGTACGTAGTATAATAACGTTAACATTTAGACAATATTTTGTTATGTAATTCTGCGACGGTTGCACCATATATGTTATATATTTACAGAGCAATAGGCTATGATCAAAAATAATTATGTCTTCAGATCTTTGTTGTAGTCGCATCGAATCTATGGTTCTCGGTCTTGTTAAGGTTATGAGATGATTTTTTTAATTTTAAATCGGAATATTTGTTACAATTATCGTTTTCGTATTTTAATGGAAGTCTAATTTTATGTTGATATTAGGTCTTATTCAGTGCAAATGATATATATAATTTTTGCCGATGATATCAGAGATGTTTAATGTTTCTACAATTACATACCTTGTTCTGAGGTCAAGTTCAACAAACTTATACAAGACAAAATATTCAAATACGGAATACAATGCCTTATTCGCATTTGTTACACGAATAAAAATCCTCACAAACTTGCATTATATAGGGGTAGCAACAAATTAATTTGAAAAAGATAAAAATCTAACAGAGTCCTAAAGACGAGTAACCAATCCACGAATCAGATAACTTGCAAGTGCTTCACTCTATAAAATCTTGACCATTATTTGTCAATTTAGAAACCTTGAAGTGTAAGATTAACGGAAGACATAACATTGATTTAAATTAAGAGCAGCGTCCCTTGTCTTTGATTTATTTAGTCAACTCGAGAACGTCTTTGTTTATAAGTCTAGTGGTGAAAATTATCCCGTGTGTGTTCTTTTTTGTTATTTTCTAATTACTAACGACGCTGTGACTCAATGGAAGGATGTCTTTAAAATGGAACTGATGGACAAAAGTGGATTGTGAAGGACAAAGATAATCCCTTCTATGTTGGACGATAAAATTAGCAAACAAACAAATGTCCTTCCTTACTTCCAAAATGGTAATACCCATTCTAGTTTAATAGACCCAAGCTAAATCCACCCAAAAGAGTAGGGTCGTGCAAGACTGTATGATTAGTGGTAACTATTACGGTAATAATGAAAGTTGTGCGAATTGGAACGTGAATGCATAGTTAGAAAAAGGAAAAGCTAGTGGGACACCTATACGTGATTGAAGGGTTCTGGGAAAGAAGGCTTATGTTTAAGAAAACATCACATACAGGACGCTTGAGCGATCAAAATATAGAGTACTATTGGAACGTTTGGTGTCTTTATCAAGTACACATTGTAACACCAGCTAAAAATATGTTCCTGTAAAAGATTCTGACAGAGAAGTGGGTAATCACCTGCTTCACTCCTCATTCCGCCTTCCTCAGCAAAATGTTGGTATGATAACATAATCCTCTCTTTCAACACACAAGACGCTAAATCCTTTTAGCCAGGCTCGCGTCGTATAGACGTTCCCATGCAGAGCATCTCCCTTTCAGTGCCACTATCTACGTATTCTGTCAGTCCCTTTTTCTCACATTGGCAGTTTGTCCTGTTCATTTCTCTCAGTGTCTCTCTCCTCATCCCTTCCTGCGTATCTTCCTTGCCACTCTCTTCTTCCCGCCACCTTCATGGCCCCTCTGTTTCTTTGTCCCTTTGTTTACTCTCTGTCTCTCTCTGTTCGACACTGTTTCTTTATTTCTCAAAGTCTTCTGTGTGTCTTTTCGGTCATGCTTGTCTCCTCTCTACACTTGTTCTTGCGGATGGTTTGGTCGAGCTTATAACCTCTAGAGCGAGAAACTTTAATATTCTTGGATATAGTCGTTGGGGAAATGTGTAGAATAAATTCTTTTCTAGTTCCCCAAAGCTCATTTATGGTCTCCATTCATATCCCTTTTTCGATTCCAGTGTCTCCTTTCTCTTTTGATCCCACTGCATTTCACTACCACTGTGTGCCCCTCACAATGAAAGTACTTACATTCTCTCTTTCTCTCTCACTGGCACCGGCACTCTCGTCCACCCCTCTCTCCTCTCCCGCCGGCCGCGGTGGCCGAGGTGACTGAGGCGCTCCAGTCACGGTCAGCACGGCCACTACGGTCGGGGGTTCGAATCCCCCCTCGGGCATGGATATTTGTGCCGTCCTAGTTCGTAAGTAGTTCATAAGTAGTTTGTAAGTTTAGGGACTGATGACCCCGTAGTTAAGTCCCATAAGCTTAACAAACATTTGAACATTTGATTTCTCCTCTCCGTCCCGACAAGTCTCGAGATCCCAACGGGTACCGACCGGCCGTCATGCCATCCTCCGTCCGAAGTCGTCACTGGATACGGTATGGAGGGTGACGTGGTCAGCGCCCCACACTCCCGTGACCGGAGCCGCTACTTCTCAATCAAGCAGCTCCTCAGTTGGCCTCACAAGGGCTGAGTGCACCCCACTTTCCAACAGCGCACGGCCGGACGGTTACCCTCGAAGTGCTAGCCACGACCGACAGCGGTTAACTTCGGTGATCTAACGGGAACACGTGTGTCTACGACTGGAGCAGGTGTTCCTGGAACAGTTCTGAAGCGGATGTCACGAAGTGGTTACTTCATCTTCGGAATCAAAGACACAAGGACTTAAGTCCGGGGAGTATAGTGGATGGTACAGTACTTCCCAGCCCCATCGATCGAACAGAGCAGTAGCCGCGGTGGAGTAGCCGAGCGGTCTAAGGCGCCTCGCTGCGGAGCGCGCGGTTGCTCGCTGTCGGAGGTTCGAGTCCTCCCTGGGGAATGGGTGTGTATATGTGTTTGTCCTTAGGTTAGGTTACGTTAGTTTAAGTTGTTTGTAAGCTACGGACTGATGACCACGCAGTTTGATCCAATATATTTACAAACATTTGAACATTTTGAACAGAGAAGCCACAGCTTGCGCTGTACGCACCCGCGGATTGTCGTGCAAAATGATGGATGGCTTGCGAAGAAAGTGTTGCCGCTTCTTTCGCAAAGCTGGTATTTTATCTGATTTCGAAGATGGAGTAACACTTCGTGGCATTCGCTTCAGAACTGTTCCAGAGATTCGACAGGCATCAGACCGCCCCTTTCGCACCATCAATAGAACAGGCTCTGCTAACGGTATACTACGTCTTCCACATCGCTGGCAACGAGTTATACACATCGCTGGGGACTACTTTGAAGGGCAGTAACAGATGCAAACATGTAACGCTTTTGTATCGGTTATGAATAAATAGTTACAACCATTTAAGTTCCAACCCTCGTATATGGTACTCCCAGCTAACCAGTGTTCAGTGAGATGTGAAGTATATATGTAGATAATGGACATATTTCTACTTACTGAGTCATGAAACGAAAATTAAGTAAAACGGTTGCAGGAATATCCTGACACTAGTTACTAAATCATACCCGCTGCAGAATATAATCTCTTTCTTCCCATAATACAATGTTGAAAATGTGTGTAATACTTTTCTTTCTACAGTATGCCGTGTGTCGGGTAGAATTCTTTATCACGAGTAATTTGGCGTCAACAATGAAATCGCACAAAATTCTAGTAATTATTCCATGATTTTTATATTTTGCCTAGTTTTTCTCGAGAATTATTTGTGGTTATCAATGTAGATATTGTTAGTTTCCAGAAAACCATATTGAAATAACCAGTCGAGTTAGCTAAGTTGTGATATGAAGGAAGCTGTGTGCCTGCAAGGAACTATTGTCTTTAGGTGGCAGTTAGTTAATGCTGGGAAGGATCTGGAATACGTTCTCGAACATTCGCGCCTGGCAAATGTGGTCTTGTCAGACAGAACTGTGCTTAACTCCGAACAGCAGCGAAACGCCGCATTGTCTTAAGTGCTGCGCTCGATTCAGCTCTGTCGGCTTCCCTAGAACGACAAAAGGATTAACGTTCCCCTCGGCTAAGAAACGTAATTCCTGCACATAATTCTCTCTCGAGTCTCTTAATGCAAATTGATAATTACTGGAAAAATTAAACACGTCTTGCAAGACATGTCACATATTGTAGGTGTAAAAATGTGGCGTGAGCTGTTATCACTCTGTTGTAGCTACGTCTTTCATACGCACCTCCTATAGTTCCAATTTCCAGTTTCTGGTGCTACCAGTAGCGTTCAGATGATATTATTTCAATGAAGGAGCAGCTTTCTTAGGATATCACAAGGTAATTTATGTGAAACGAAGAAGAAGCAATACGGATTAACGAACTGTCATCAACGAAATCGTTGGAGGTGGAATACGAGAGAGGATTATAGATGAATGGAATAGGAATTTTGCAGTGACTTTTACAAAGAAACCCTACCGATATTTTTCTTAAGCAATTCAGAGAAACGACAGCAAGCTAGAACTAGATGGTCGGGCGTTACTTAAAACCAACATGTTTCGTGATACCCACATCGTGGGCTCCGACCATACACGCAGATACAACTCTTTAAGAATAGATAAATTGGAACAATAACATTATTATTTTTCTACTATCCATCTAGTGTGTCACCCACATGGAATAAAAGATTACAGCTTTCTTGAGAACTACCATTTGCTTGTAATTAATTCTAGATTATATCCGCTAGCGATCGAGGTGGTGCAGTGATTAGCAAACAGGAGTCGTATTAGGAAGAACAGCGATTCAAATCAACGTCTGGCCATTCTGATTTATGTTTTCTATGATTTCCCTGAAACTCTTCAAGCGAATTACGGAATGGTTCCTTTGAAAGGACATAATCGATTTACTTCACCATCACAGAAACAATCCGAGTTCTTGCTTCGTTCCTAATTACATGAATGTCCACGGAACGTTAAATCCTAATCGTTCTACCTTTCTGACGAGCTTGCACTGAATTCAGAAGTAGTGAGTAATCTAGAACAATAAATATTTTCCGTGGAGGTCAGCAAGGATTCCGAAAATATCGACCAAGAAAAATTCTTGAAACATTGTATCATCGAATCAAGAGGTAATGGAAACATGGTTGCTCTGGCGTTTCTAGATTATCAAAGAGCTTTTAATCCGGTACTCCATCCATGCTTTTGAAATAAAACATGTTATGAAAGAAACCTCTTCAACAGCAAATATCGCAACCATTGTTTTTATCTGGCACAAAAACGTTTTATACAGAAGCTTACTGACATAAAACGATCTTTGGTACTTTAATCCTGCACACAGTTATAAAAATTGCGAGCCCTCTTCATATTCTTCACTTAGCGTAAGACAATGCGCTGTCAAATTAAAAACTAAAACATACATAGCGCCACATATGTACCTTCACCCCCAGTTTCATTGCAACAACACTGTGTTGCTTACGACATGAGCGTACACATGCGGCCATGGAGGTTTTACTTTTTATTTTAATCATGACAACACATTGCGGTAAATGAAGAACATTAAAAAAAGTCTGTCGAAATCGGACAGCTTGTGAAAAAATAATATAAATTCTTGCTATTCTAGGTGCTGGAGATATTTCTTTTCGTAAATTAACGAATCGCTCACAGAGCACAAATATGTGCAGCCTATAACGCCACGTTCTTGTGGGAAATTTAAGCAAGTTTACAACTGGATCCAAAATTTCCTGGCATACTTACCTGCATGAATTGCTAACTACAGACACTGCAGTAATATATTGTCTACGTCACTAATGTTTGATACGACGTTTATCACACTGTTTATTTAATATGAGCGTGACAGGAATAGTGTACAGTGCCAGTTTTGTACTTGGTGGCTAAATGACTTAGCGGATAATCTTACGTGGATTCACTGGTAATGGCAACCTTTTACAAAAGAGGCTACATACAAAACACATGTAGGGGACAGATCTGAGTACTATTACAGCCTATGGAAGCAAATTAAACTGTGGCTAGTAAAGAACAAAGAGTGTAAAGAAGACTCTTGCGAATGTTCGCAAGCTTCGTGGAGATAAAGTGACAGATATGTTTCCAACACAATCTTAGCTAGCCAACATGAAGAAAGACGCCGGATGCAATACCTCGCAAAAGTGAAAGATACACAGCGATTACTGAATCCAGCAGTGCGTCTGTCGATGAATAAAATCAGCTTTTACATTTTATACGTCGATAGTCATGTTCTAGTCAGATATTCGATATTTCGATAAGTTTGTCATAATAAAGATTTTATGGCAGTTAACAGTATCTATTGTCTTGAGTCAAACTACACTAGAAGTATGCTCTGAAGATAGTTGTTTGTGAACCCAATACCGTTTATCATTTAGTTATTATTACATTTTGTTGATATCAAAACTATAAATCACGGCTTGTCCATCAGTATAGAAATTACAAATATCCATGTCCCCTGTTCACGTATCTTTTTCAGCTGCCTAGGGCTCCTGCTGTTTGTTAACCTTTTTCCCTAGATCAGCTGTACTGCCCCAATCCTTGAGGAACCGTCCGGTTATTCGCTTCCAAAATGTTCAAATGTTTGTAAAGCTTATGGGACTTAACTACGGGGTCATCAGTCCCTAAACTTACAAACTACTTACGTACTACTTACGAACTAGGACGGCACAAATATCCATGCCCGAGGGGGGATTCGAACCCCCGACCGTAGTGGCCGTGCAGACCATGACTGAAGAACCTCAGTCCCCTCGGCCACCGCGGCCGGCTATTCGCTTCCCCTGCAGTCGTCCATGTAAACGAATTTTAACTAGACTTGTGGGGTCCATCCGTTCCATGTGATCCTACCAATTTCTTGTCCTTGTCTTCATCCATTTAATGTTATCTTTTACTGGCCTCAGTACCCGACGTTGCCCGTTTTTTTTATTCCATTCTTACGTTCGTACATCTCCTTGTTCCCTCTCTTTCCATCTCTTTCTGCCCCATTCTCTGTCCATTATAACTGCACTCTGGTGAATTTCGCTCTGTAGTTCCGTTTATGCAACTCAATCCTTATGACGCCATAACTCGTGGACAACGTGTCGTACAATAGTATCACTCTCTAGGTAGGTTTAGTGGAATATTAGAAGACTGTCTGCGAAAAGTATTGCGAATAGAGTGAGTAGTAAATAGGTTATAAATTAAAACATCATACGTGATGGGGCGTTTTTCGTGTCCCACATTGTTTATGACGTCATATCTCCTGAACTATGTGTCGTATTGCGATAGAATTTTGAAGCTACATTCTGTGATATGTATGTCAACACTGTCTGCAAAATTTCTCATCATTAGTGTAGAAGTAATAACTGTAGTGTAAAGCCGAATGCTGTAGGTTTACTGTATGGACAACGGAAAAATAATAAGCGATGAACTATTTTCCTTTCATCATTTTTAGGGGTTGTTAGCGAGAAGAAATTTAAGTTAACGTCTGAAATTGTGTGTACAGTTTGTTAAAAGGCGTTAAGTGCAATCATTCTGTAACAGTATTTCACATGTATACCGACCCCCTTGGAAGTTTGTTACCACAACAGCAATTGTTACCTGATAGTGAAGACTATGTGTACTAAGTCTGATGAGGACGACGTAAAACACACACACATACATGCATTAAGTTTTATATTATGCATGGATTCCACTCTGATTCTTTATCGATAAATTTGTTCTCTTCTCCCACCTGGTTATTTCTTGGATCTATCCAAGCACCTAAATTTCTACAGCCTTTAACTTTTGTTTTATCGTTTTACCACTGCATCTGTCATAACAGGATCTATCTCATATATGTCTTACCCTAGCTACATGAACATAAAAAAGCAAACTATGTTTCTCGCAGAAGTGGTCCACCGGTGAACGGAACAGGAAGAAACCTTAAAGCATGGTACATTGAAACGTACCGATTGTAGCACACTTCATAGTAATTTTCAGAATACATATGTAGATGTTTTCCTTGCATTTTAAGTGCTGACAATATCCATACAAAGGCCACTGCAGGTAAAATAACTCATAGTAACTATATCCTGTGTCACATCCTTTTTTTATTGTTTTTCACTATCGTGATTCTGTTTGTATTCAAGCAAGAGGAACAACTGATGCATTTTCCGGAGAAAATTTGTGTAGGAAGTGGCCATTACCTTCCGGAAACGTCGGGAAAGTACGACTTTATATTAAGGTGGTAGAGCGCGGTGGTTCTGCAGCCAGCAGATGGCTCGCACGTATCACGTCGCCCGGGGGGAAATCCGAAAGAAAACCGCTGCTGTCACCACCCACAACCAGCAGCCCACTGCACTACTGCTGCTGCCGAGTATAAAAATCATCGGGAACTACAGTGTCGATATGTCCTTCTGTGTCTACACTTATATTCAAAGTAATTAATAGGTTCACAGTTGTGACTGGCTGGAAGACTTCCTAAGTAACAGAACGCAGTACGTTGTTCTCGACGGCGAGTGTTCAGGGGAGTGTGATAGGAGCACTATTATTTTCTATCTATATAAATGATCTTATAGTCAGAGTAACTTTTAATTTGCGGCTGTTTGCTGATGATGCTGTGGTGTATGGAAGGTTGTCGTATTTAATTGGTTGTAATAGCATTTCTAGTTGGTGCGAAGAATGGCAACTATACTCGAGCCGCCGAAAGAACGACTCTGACAGCTAGCGGCTATGTTGCCAATACTGCTACGCGGCTGTTTGTTGTTACGCCGTGTCGGTCGCCGGCATACGAATATCACGCCCGAAAATTTTGGGACCGTTGCTATGTACTAATAAAGCGTGAACGAACGAGAACAATCACGAAGTAATGAAAAACACTCTTTTTCAGTTGAAAAGGTTTTGAAATATATGTCGAGTTAAAGTTTCGTATGTTCCAGTATTCCATTAAATATAATGTAGCATTTAGTCTTTAGCCAAAGTTCGCTAGTTTATATATTTCATCTTCTATAACTATTTTCCACAGACTCGCTGTTATTACTCGGAGACTGTATTGTGGCAGTCTGCCGAGAGGGTAAACAAATAAGGACTACCACTTTACAAGTAGTAAAACCGCCTCTTCCAGTGAAATTATTTGTACATTTGATTCCATTCCATTCCATGGTGGTGGTGGTGGTGATTTGTCTTCTTACATAAAAAGAGTTTTTGTCTCATTCATTTATGGTCGCTGTTGACTGCCATAGTATAGTGTGAGTAATATTATCAGATCAGTTTCGACAGGTAGTCTATTGGTCACAGAAGTAGAAATAAAATAACGAAATTTTTCAGTAAACTATACATTAAAAATCAGTCGCGGCCAGCATCACGTGCAATGCACCGGCGCTACTGCTACTATCGACCCCTAATCTTATTATTAATTCTTCTACCCGTTCTTCTAGTGTACCTTCTCGTTCCCATGCCTCTTCTAAGATGTGCCACATATGTGTGACAACATTGTTCCATTTTTTGGGAGTAATACTGCCCAGTGCATCACGAACTAAGAATTCTACTTTTGTTAATGAAAAACTTTTATTATTTATGCAACGTACGATTTCACCTGAGCCCACGCGAGTTCTATGCATTGAAATGGCAATTATATGGTGGAAGGCGCAACACTATGACCACTTTCTTCAGCAATTGTATCAATTTCATAAATGATTTTTCGGCTTTTGTTTTCGTAACACAACGAGACAGATGCATTGCAGCGACTGAAGCACGCCACCCTGTGCGACCTTGAGTGGCAGGGTGGCAACACGGCACCGTTACCCTGGCAACGTTTACGAATTCCAGAGCTGAGGTTGGTGGTTGAGTGTCCCCCCCCCCCCCCCCCCACCCTCTGCGGCCCACATGCGCCAACTGTCAGGGTCGTTCTTTCGGCGGCCCGACTATAACTCTCAATGTAGAAAAATGTAAGGTGATGCGCATGAGTAGGAAAAACAATCCCATAATCTTCGAATACATCATTAGTAGTGAGCTTCTTGATGCAGCCGCGTCTTTCAAATATCTAGGCGTAACATTGCAGAGCGATATGAAATGGAACGAACAAGTAAGGAAGTTGTGAGTATGGCGGACAGCTGACTTCGATTTATTGGGAGAATTTTGGGAAGATGTACTTCATCTGTAAAGGAGACTGCGCATAAAACGCTTGTACGATCACGTCTTGTGTATTTCTCAGGTGTTTGTGACCCGCAGCAGATCAATTTAAAGGAAGACATAGAATCACTTCAGAGGCGAGCAGCTAGGTTTGTTCAAATGTTTGTGTAGTCTATGGGACTTAACTACGGGGTCATCAGTCCCTAAACTTACAAACAACTTATGAACTACTTACGAACTAGGAGGGCACAAATATCCATGCCCGAGGGGGGATTCGAACCCCCGACCGTAGTGGCCGTGCAGACCGTGACTGGAACGCCTTAGTCTCCTCGGCCACCGCGGCCGGCCTAGGTTTGTTACTGGTAGGTTCGACCAATGTACGAGTGTCACGGAGGTGCTCCGGGAACTCAAAAGGGGATCGCTGGAGGAAAGACGACGTTTTTTTTCGTGAATTTCTGTTGACGAAATTTAGAGGGCCGGAAATTGAAGCTGAGTGTAGTATGATCTTCTTGCCGCCTACTTACATTTCGCATAGTGATCACAAAGACAAGATAAGATAAATTAGGACTCGTGCGGAGGCATATAGGCATTCTTTTTTTCTTCGTACTATTTTGGAGTGGAATAGGAAAGGAAATGCCTAGTAGTGGTACAGTGTACCCTCCGCCACGCATCTTACTGTGGATTGCGGAGTATGTATGTAGATGTAGATGTAAATCAGTTTAATCACTTTGTCTCTTTACGATTATTAACAAAACGGTTAAAAGGCGTGATGCATAGAATTACAAATCAGTATCGCTTTTGCGTCTCTTGCAGGATCCATTAAAATATTCAGAGCTCAAACATAATGACTATCCTAGAAGATGACAGGCTATTCCTAAGAACTTAGAAATAAATAACTTCTGTGGAACACGACTTTCTTATTCACAAACAATATGTGCTAAAAGTTAATGCCACTGCATAGGTAAATTTCATATGCCTAAGTTTCCAAAAGGCATTAGAGACTGAATCACATTGCCGAGTACTAAACAAAAGACGATCGCACGAGTATCCTCACATATCTGCGACTGAATCGTTGAATTTTCTACTGGCACTACCCATTACGTTACACTGGACGGCGAATGTTGAACAGAAACGAATGTGACCTAATGTGTGCCTTAAATAAACGTAAAAGAATATACATACACGTTGTCTAAATATTTCATGGAATGGCTCTCAACTTGAACATTCCTTTCCTCCAGAGTACCTTGTGGTGACTTTAGATCGCACCTTAACCTTTGAAATGCTTTGTCGTTACTCCAACATGGAAGTGTCCGCAAGAAATAATATCATACGAAATCTAAGGGGATGTACTTGGGGTAGACAACTAGCCACTACTCTGATTTCAGTATTGGCGTTGTGCTGCTGTGCGGGCGAATATGGCATAATTCCTGCTATGCTAGGCAAGTGTACACTGTTTTGAATGAGCCGTACCCATAATTACTGGATGCTTGAGATCAACCAAAGTGGAGCAGCTGTATCGGCTAGCAGGTATAGCTCCGCCTGACATAAAGCGTGAAACAGCGACCCAAGCAGAAGGACTTAGAGCCATGACCTCTCACACTCACCCACTGTTCGGTCTCTCGCCAGCACCAACACGCTTGAAGTCCAGAAATAATTTCGTAAGGCCCTATGTCAGCAACAATAACACAAATTAAGCGATAGACATATGGAAAAAGAGTGTAAAATGGTGAAACTTCCTGGCAGATTAAAATTGTGTGCCGGAACCGGGACTCGAACCTGGGACCTATGCCTTTCGCGGCATTTTTTTTTTTTTTTTTTTTCGGGTCTCCTTCCTCCCCTTCAACCCGTCCTTCCGCTCGCCAATTATTGCCTTCTCGGCCCGGCTTCTGCGCCTTTAAACGAAATAATTCTTGAAAATGAAGTAAAAGTCTGTATATTATCTGTTGCCATGTTTGTTGTTGCGGTTTGTATACCGTTCTCTTCTGAACTCCATTAAAATAGTTGTAAAATAAATATAAAATGTTGTAAAATAAATCTCTCTCTATTACCTTTCGTGTTTATCGAGAGCAAAAATAAAGATTTCTTCCAGGCACAGAAATTGACTTTAAGTAACTAAATAGGTCTTCTTTGAAAGGGACATAGTACCTGTACATATAAACACATTATGTAAGTATAACATCATAACTGAATGCTATATTAACATAAATGCCTTCGTCGGCAAACAGTATGCCCCTTAATTTTTTCTATTTTGTTCTTGTTATTGTAAAAAGGCAAAATCAAAACGTTAGCAAGATAAAAGAACATCTTCCATGTATATTCCTTATTGTTTAATCTTTCTCCGATTGAGTGTTCTGTATGTATTACATTATAGTTTTAATCAGGAAGTAGGCATAACGCTCCTTGTATTTCTTCTTTCTTCGTATCTGGTCGTGTTGCATTATCAGGTAGTGTATGAAGTCCTCCTTTCTCTTTGGTTCTGTACTAAAAATATAGTACACGGTATGGCCCATTATCCAATTTACCGCATTTCGTTTTGTCTTTGGATATGGAATTGTGTCGGGGTTGAGGCCATCGGCCGGTCTTATTGTATTTGGCGAAGTTCGTCTGACCTGCGCCAACTTTTGCCTTGTGTACTCCCATATGTCTTTATTGATACTGCAGACAAAACGGTGTTCGTCGCTATCGACTAAATTACATGTGGGGCACATGGGAGAATCTTTTATGTGAATTTTATGTAGTCTGGACATCGTCGGAGTTTTTCTATTAACCGTCATATACCACGTTGCCTTTACTTGTGAAGGTAAGTCAGAACTGTGGATGTTTTCCCACGTTGCTTTCCAGTCGTTATTCGGGAATTTCCATTCTATCGCATTTCTTTGTTTGTTTAACAATAGTGCCTGGTATATTTCCTTAACTGTTGTCATTTTTCTCTCAGGAATTCTCGTTCGTATGTAACTGTAGTCGATAAGAAAACACCTCAAGTGCTGCAAGGCATGTGATAAATGACTGACATTGATTGGCGGTCGTAGGTCTAGTGGGGCTATTTCTTCCAACAGGTGACTAGTCAAAGTGTTGGTTGACAGCTTCCATTGTTTATACGTTTGGCACACGTAGAGTGCTTGCGCCTTCTTGTGTATATCAATGAGATTCAAGCCACCTAGTAGCAAAGGGAGAGTCAGGGTGTCGTACTTGATTTTGAAAATATGTGCACGACATACGAAGTGTCCAAGAGCTGCCAGCATTGTTTGCGCTATGTCGTGAGGTATCGGCAGGACTTGAGCCACGTAGTTCACCTTGGCCATGATGTAGGTATTCGCCAGCGCCACTTTTTGCAGCTCATCTAATTTCCTGACACTGTGCAGTTGTACACACGCCCGTATCTTAGCTAATAGCTGTTTGTAATTCGCGGCAACGGTTTGTCGAATTGTTTTACGAAAATCGACACCGAGACATTGCAACTTGGACACCTCTGTCAACTTGTGATGATTGGGCAAGTCTATTCCTTTGCCTATGTTCATGATGCCCGATTTTTGCCAATTTAATAGTGCACCGGATGCCTTTTCATATATCCGAGTTATCTGAAGTGCGGTGTCTACCTCATTCGCGTCGTTGACCAGGAATCCCACGTCGTCGGCATAAGCTCGACACGCTAACTTCTGACCGTGTATTTGTATTCCTTTTAAACGCGCCGTCAGTTTGGATAGCAGTGGTTCTATAGCGATCGCAAAAAGTGTCGCCGACATGGGGCACCCCTGTCTTACGGAGCTTTTTACCGGGATTATGTCACCTGGTCGTCCATTGACAATCACCCGTTATATGCTATTTTGTAATAGATTCCTTATTACACTGATGAAATTCAGGGGAAAACCTAGCGACCGCATGACGTTGAACAAATATCGGTGGTTCACTCTATCGAAAGCTTTATTAAAATCCAAGCTTACTATTGCACATTTAATTTTGCATGCATCTGCCACCGATATTAGATCGCGGTAATCAACTAATGTTTGATAGATGGTTCTATCTCTCCCGACACTGGTTTGATAAGGTCCAGTAATTGTATTCATTACATTTTTCATCCTTTTTGCAAGAATAAGTGCAAAAAGTTTATAATCGCTATTCAAAAGAGTAATCGGTCTAAGATTCGAGATAGCATTACTATTTGCGCGCTTTGGGACTAAGACGACAAGTCCTTCACTGAACTCTTGAGGAACCTGTAGATCCGGTTTCATTAATTCTGTACATATCTCTAACAGTTGTGTCTTCATTTGCGACCAAAAGGCTTGATAAAACTCCACCGGGAGTCCGTCACTTCCCAGAGATTTATTCTTGGGACTGTGGAACACCACATCTTCCAACTCGTCTTCTGTTATTTGTGTTATAAGTTCATCATATTCAGATGGGGTAAGTCTGTTCGTTAAATTGTTAGTCAGTTCTTCAAAGGCGTTGTCATCAATCGTTTTCTCAGACATCAATTCCGTGTAGACAGTCTGAATCTCATTTCTAATATCTTTCTGTTGAGTTAAGATTGCGCCGTCTCTAGTTTTTAGTTCTGTGAGTATCTTCTGTCGTCCTCGTTTACTCTCACGTGCCAGATGGTAGATTGACGTCCCTTCATTGTGTAGCGAGTCCTGGGTTCGAGATCTGACTTTCAAACCTTCTAACTGTTTTCGTTTAAGAAGTAGTAGTTTAGCTTGCACTTTTTTTAATTTCGGCGTAGTTCTCAATTACTGTCGCGTCCAGTTTATATAGTTCCCTTAGACTTGAGTAGTGAAATTCCATGGTTCGCTTAAGCCACCAGTTCTTCTCCCTTGAGTAATGTAGCATGGCTTTCCTTAATTTGGGTTTAGCACATTGTAACCACCATTTGATTGCCGAATTATATGTCCTATACTTGGCGAGACTTTCATTCCACGCATGTGTGAAGGCATCCTTACATCCTTGATCATTTAAATGTGAGATAGTAAGTTTCCAAGTTCCTTTACTACGGTACGTTCCCTGTTTCTGCAAGTTTAAAGTACAAATATATGCAGCATGGTCCGTGAAAATAGTTGGCCATACCTCGCAATGTATAATTTGGTGTTTTAAGTTGTCTAATCTACTTGCCGAATGAGTTGTCACATACGTAAAACCAGGAGTTACTCCATACTTATGCTCCCAACTGTCTGTTAAAAGTAATTCCTTTACTATCCGTTCCAGTTCCACGGATTTGTTAAAATTAGGTGTCTGATCTTTAGGGTGCAGAACACAGTTAAAATCTCCCCCCCACGATAAGCTGATCAGACGTTGATGTAAGTAGCGGAAGAATCTCCTCCGTGTAAAACTCCGCTCTGCGTCGCCTGTTATTGGATCCTGAGGGGGCATAGATGTTTACAATTCTAACGTTATTGATGGTGGCGGCGATCCCTCGATTGTTGACAAGCATTTCTATGTTTTGCGCCACAATTCCCTCTCTTAATAAGATAGCAGTCCCCAAATCTGCACCACGACCTGGGTTTGCTATGACGTTGTATCCGAATACACAGTCAGCGCGAACGTGCCCTGGTAAATTACAAAAGGCACAGGTTTTCGGTTGACCGTCATACATAACAATGCCTCTAAAACCGCAAACATTTATATATGACGGTATATGTCGGCACAGTTCAACCTTCAGTTGCCTAACACCATTCAAAACAGGCAATTTATGTGCGCTGGACCATCTCTCGGCAAAATTGCTGAGTACTCTACCATATGGAGCAATTACCGAGTTTATTGCTTCAGCTGGAACCTCGAATGGCAACTCAAAAATCCGAACAGTTCTAATTCCGAAACCAACAAGATCAACAGTGACATTACCTATATTGCCGTCTCTATGATTAAATTTCAATGAACCACCTGTGTCCTGCACTACTTTTTCACATAATTCGGCAGATGCCAGTTTCACATACATGACACTATTGATAATCGACATATGATATCCAATTATGTCTTCGAGTCGGATCTTAGCAACTTCTATGAGCCAATCTTCAAATTCAAAGGACGTTGGTCGGGCAAATTTTCGTTCGAATGTAAATTTCAACGTGTCTCGTCTACTAATGTTATCCATTACTGCGTTTTCATTTTCACAATACACACTACAGTATACGCTGGCGTAAGCGAACAGACTTACCCCACGCGGAAGTAAACAAACCGCTGCCGCAGCGAGGCACCGCGCGACCTCCTTACACCGCCGCTGCCGCAAGAAGACTAAGGATATGGTGGAGACATGGCTTAGCCACAGCCTAAGGGATGTTTCCATTCTAGTGTAAAATGGTCTTTTAGACTGGAGAAAACCTAAACAATTACTACCTCCAGGCCATAATGAGAGCTGGTGTACCTGAAAGTCCCTCAACAGAATACGAACTAGTATTGGCTGGCGTAAATCAAGCCTTTAAAAATGGGGATCCGCTAGTGGATCCTCAACCTGTGAGCGTGGGGAGGAGCAGACAGTGTCTCTCCTATTCAACTGCCATTTGTGCCCGTCATCCTACGCTGAAGAAGATTGAAGGATGGCCAGTTCTAATGCCTTGGACGTAGCTCGTTTCTAGGCGAAATCAATTCACGGCTCGGTAGCACAGTGGCAGAGTGCGAGACAACAAATCCAAAGGTCCCGGGTTCGATCCCCGCCAGGTCCTAGGATTTCTATCAGTCACTTTCCACTTCTTTCACCTCTGGCAGTGTTGCTGATGTGAAAAATACCGAGTAACACCGTGGTTCGAAACCCACGTTAAACTGTAGGTCCACCTATAACTGGCTGGGTAAGTCAGGTCGGAGGAAGGCAACGGCATACCACCTCCAAACAGGACCATGCCTAGTAAAGCACTGTGGTGTTCAAACCAATCTTCGGATTTTTTACTGCTTTACTTTTTTTTTTATTCTGTCTATTCATAATGATTGTTTATCTATGTAAAAATACAATTGTATGCTAACTCTAATAACTTGAACATAGCCCACTCCTGGGTGAAAACAATTTAATTACTTGCCTCTTCTTCATTCTACATATTAATGACTATTTTCCAGGCTCTTTTTTATTCTATAACGGTAAGATTTATGGTAATTAACTTGTAATCGATGTCTTTGAGATGAATAATAATAAATACTGCTGACTATCCAAAATGCAACACCAAGACGTCCGGAGACATCACAGCAAAATTCATTTGGAAGAGAACACGCTGTACAAACATCACATGACTGAAAATACTGGCCCAAGTGAAGCAAGGAAAATGAAATCACTATCAAGTGTTAACGTTATGGCTGACTTGAACCGCTACAACACGGAGTGTTGTTGGGGAGTGTCAGAACATACGGTTTCTATATATTGCCAAAATTGATCTGGTATGGCAACGAATAGCTTATCCCAGGCCAGTTGCTCCGTAATTATCGACCTCGTGTTTTCCAGAGGCGAGGAGTCCAATAATGTAATACAATGGGTGACGAACAAGTCTTGAGCATTGCGCGACACGCGTGGTCGCACATTTTGTGTCCTGACATCAACCGAAAATCTGTGGTCGATTACTGTGGAACGATTGGCCAGGATACGACACCCGCCGCTACACCAAATCTGCTTTGGCAATATGTGGAAGCGTTATTGACTTCTACACAGCCGGCCGCGGTGGCCGAGGGGATTGAGGCGCTCCAGTCACGGTCCGCACGGCCACTACGGTCGGGGGTTCGAATCCCCCCTCGGGCATGGATATTTGAGCCGTCCTTAGTTGTAAGTAGTTCATAAGTAGTTTGTACGTTTAGGGACTGATGACCCCGTAGTTAAGTCCCATAGACTCTACAAACATTTGAACATTTGACTTCTACACACATACACCACAGCCAGAGCTATTTCCTTCCTTGCCGAGGCGTGTAGCAGTGGTTACAGCCAGCAATTTCGGCAGCACTCTACACTGATTACAATATCTTCCTCAAATCACAGTGAGCTATATTTTCAGTCATGTGATCTTTGTACAATGTGTTATCTCTCAAACGAATTTGGAGATCATAGGGACTCGCAGGTATGGGAAGGAAATCGGCCGCGCCCTTTCAAAGGAAAGATCGCGCCATTTTCCTGGATCGATTTGGGGAAATCACGGAAAACTTAAATCTGGATCGGCACAGGCGGGTTTGAACCTCCGTCCATCCCAATGCGAGTCCAGAGCACCAAACTGCTGGGTGGCCAACAGTTTATTTATAAGATTAATCAAATGTGGACGGCAGAACCATCACATTGTCTGATGTAGCTGCTGTTGTCTACAGGGAATAATCGACTGTTACTACTGAGCATGATTGTAGAAAGTGAACAAACGTAGATACTTACTTCTGAGATCGTAATAGGTTGGCTAGCGTATTTGAAAGTATGAAGTGATAAAATATTCTTCGAATATTGCTAACAGCAATAAAAAAAAATGTTCAAATGTTTGTAGAGTCTATGGGACTTAATTACGGGGTCATCAGTCCCTAAACTTACAAACTAGTTATGAACTACTTACGAACTAGGATGGCACAAATATCCATGCCCGAGGGGGGATTCGAACCCCCGACCGTAGTGGCCGTGAAGACCGTGACTGGAGCGCCTCAGTCCCCCCCCCCCCTTTTTTTTTTTTTTTTTTTTTTTTTTAATTTAGCTTCATTTGCTGTACTTTGTCAATCAGATGTGTGGTTGATTAAACTAGTGTCTTTTCTTTAGAAACCCTCGGCCACCGCGGCCGGCTAACAGCAATCGTAAGAACTCTTCTTCTTGCCCATAACAAAATCGCTTTTGGCACAATACAGCTTTTTGCCACGCCGCTAAGAACAGTAGCACGATTAGTCTAGTAGAAGTGACTGTGTGTGGTACACTCGACGCGACTATGCAACAACACTTCTCCCCACTTACCCGCCCAGAACTTGCAGCAGCTGCACAAGTTATTTTAATCGAATTTAGCTGAGATGCACAGGGACCTGAATGACAATTTTGAAAATAAGCTAAAGCTTACCTCTCTAAATAGTAACAGTAATTTGAGAGAACTAGCAGCCCGGCGACAAATTTTTGTCGCCATTTATAACCTCCTGTACGTCTACATATATACTCCGCAATCCACCGTAAAGTGCGTGGCGGAGGGTACACTGTACCAATACTAGACATTTTCTTTCCAACACCACTCCCAAATAGAACGAGGGAAAAAGGAATGTCTATATGCCTCCTTACGAGCCCTAATTTCTCTTATCTTTGTGATCATTACGCGAAATGTAAGTAGGCGGCAGGAAGATCATTCTATACTCAGCTTCAAAATCCGGCCCTCTAAATTTCCTCAACAGAATTTCTCGAAAAGAACGTCGCCTTTCCTTCAGCGATCCCCTTTTGAGTTCCCGGAGTATTTCCGTGACACTCGCGCATTGGTCGAACCTACTAGTAACGAACCTAGCTGCTCGCCTCTGAACTGCTTCTATGTCTTCCTTTAAACTGATCTGCTGCAGGTCCCAAACACTTGGGCAATACTCAAGATATGGTCGTACAAGCGTTTAATACGTGTTCTCCTTTACAGATGAAGTACATCTTCCTAAAATTCTCTCAATAAATCGAAGTCGGCTGTCACCTTACTCACAACTGTCCTTACATGTTCGTTCCATTTCATATCGCTCTGCAATGTTACGTCTAGATATTTGAACGACACGACTGCATCAAGAAGCTCACTACTAATGCTGTATTCGAACATTATGGTACTGTTTTTCCTGCTCACCTGCATCACTTTATATTTTTCTACATTTAGATCTAGCTGTCATTCTTCACACCAAGTAGAAATTGTGTCTAATTAATGCTGTATGCTATTCGAGTCAATTGAAGACGACACCCTCCCATACACCACAGCATCATCAGCAAACAGCCTCAAATTACAACTTACTCTGTCCATCAGATCATTTATATAGATAGTTACTCTAGCCTGTGGGGACTGTAAAGTTAAAATATATATATATTAATGGTCCGTACAGAGGCTTCTAGAAATTTTATGCTTGCTCAGTTCACCGAAGAAATAACACAGATAATCGGACATACACTGTTGGAAAAAATAGCACAACCTGTTAGAGTTTTCCAGTTCAATCAGCCTTTTTCTTGGAACAGTGCATTTGGCGTACATGAAATAAATAGTTTTATAGATCGATAGCTTAACCGATCTGACATACGAGGTGTCGATGCATATTGAAACAGCCGTGTTAGTACGCCATGTAGCCTCCATGGGCTGCAACGCAGACGTTGATTCTGGCATCCATTCAATCATACATGTGACTAACATTGTCTTGGGATACATTATTCCACTCGTTCTCGACCCGTACACGTCGTTCTTCAAGAGTCGTGGATTGACGAGTCTAACGTATCAGTTGTCTTCCCAACATATCCCACGCGGGCGCGATCGAAGAAAAGTGCTGAGATTGTGCAGTCCGAGGAAGCTGCTGCACGGTTTGCAGAACACGTTCAGCTTCACGGGAAGTGTGTGGCAGAGTGTTATCCTGTTGGAACAAAACTTCACCTTCCTGTTACAAGAATGGCTGAGCGCTGTTCAGCATTCCCACACAAATAGTGTGGCTTATCGCAGCCCAGACCATAAGGCCTGGGTGGGGCCAGCGTGTCTTGGGCGGTTGCACTCTACGAAACAGCGCTTGCTACGTCGTAAGCGCAAACGACCATCACTTATGTGCAGGCAGAATCTGCTTTCACCGCTGAAGACCACGGCCCATGAATCCAGCCTCTGACGGCACCAACCGAGCAGTGCACGTCAATGTGCATTTTCTTTAAGGTTTTCTTCCCAAAGGATCAAACTGCTGACGTAATCGGTGCCGAAACTTACACACTACTTAAACTTACTTATTCTAAGGACAACACATACACACACCCATGTGAGAGGGAACGGCCGCGCTATCAGTGACGTTACATCTCAGACCGCGCGGTCATTTCCGTGATCGTGCCCGTAGTACCACTGCTAGTAATCGGTCCGTGTTGACAGTTCTGGGTTCACAAACACTCTTACCTGTGCTGTACGATATGCCACTGCTGGACTTGCAATACGTCTGTGCTGTGTGGACGCTCAGAACTTCATCTACCGGAGCGAGAATGTTCAAGTGACCATTCAACCAGCATCTCTGTGCAATTGGCGCAGCACGTCCAACTTGTACGGCAGTTCTTCGAAAGAACAATCCCGCCACTCGAAAGGTCACAGTTTGATTGCTTTCACACCCGCTCAAACGGCTATAGGAAGCACGAGTGTGTCTGAATGAGATAGTGCCTGTTTGCACCACATGGCCGGCCGCGGTGGCCGAGGGGACTGAGGCGCTCCAGTCACGGTCTGCACGGCCACTACGGTCGGGGGTTCGAATCCCCCCTCGGGCATGGATATTTGTGCCGTCCTATTTCGTAAGTAGTTCATAAGTAGTTTGTAATTTTAGGGACTGATGACCCCGTAGTTAAGACCCATAAGCTTAAAAAACATTTGAACATTTTGTTATCTTATAACGAGCCTTCCTTGTAGAGAGTTATAAATTTCTCGGAGTAATGTTAAGTCCAATGTTTATTCCAGTCACATATTCCGTAACTGAGAAATATATAAACATGTATTCTGCACAACTGTTTTCAGTACTTCTGGTGCAACAACTATCACCTTCGCGTACTATTTATGAACTGCTAATAAAGAAACACAGCAAGCTGTTAAGAAAACTTTATACATGTTCGTAAACTTCCAAAAGATATTACATTCAGTTCCACATCGACACCTTATAAATAAAATACGACAGTACGCATATCTGACCAAATTAAGCTGGATCGTTATTTCTTTCACTGAAAGGACGCAGCACGTTATCCTGGATGAGAAGTAACCTCCAAGAAACTAAAGTAAAATGTGTATTCCAGGGGAGGCTAGTAAAACCATTCCTGCTCACAGTTTACATTAATGAGCTAGAGGCTGCTGCTAGTTCTAGTCGGGAACCTTTCGCAAATGATGCATTAGTTATTGTGGCTTTCAGTCCGAAGACTAGTCGATAAGTAAATTCTGTTTGGTAAGTACTGCAATAATACCCATTCAAATCTAAATGTAATCGCAGGGCTCTCTAACCCCGGGGGATTTTGATGATATGACGCGCCAATTGGACAGAATTTTATACTCTGTCAATTAATTACAAGCTAAATAACTACTTACATAGGTTATTCTTCAGGTTATTCATTTGTTCAATTTGTATAGCTTTTTCCCTTGAATAAATAATCCACTTTTTTCTGAAATTATAGTAATTTATTTCGTCTGAATTTAATTCAGAGTTTAAAGGAGATTCGAACACGACACTCCCGTACTCCGAGATCGACATTCTATCCACACAGAGACCACAGTTCCACGGGTCCCCATGATATATTATCGCAATAATTAATATAACACAGGACCTTGCTTAAATTTTTACCCAGGATCTTCACGACGGAACTGAAGGAGTGAGCCGTGAGAAAATTATTCCGTTTATACTCAAAGTGTGAAGCGTACTGTTAGAATTTCCTAATTCTTGTGATACCTTGTTAAAATTTAATGTAACCAAACACTGTACGCCACTCTGCACAAGACTCAAATGTGCAAGGACTGGATAAAAAGTACTTAGAACTATTATTTTCACTGAAAGGAATTTATTGACAAGGTATTTATAGTTACACACTTTAGTATAATCACGCCCGTTATTTATGACCTTTTGCCAAATGTTAAGAATGCGCTTATGCCACCTGCCCGTCTATTTCTGCTGATGCCCCGTTTTGACCGCTCTATTACATGTCTAATGTCATCTCAGGTGTTTTACCCGATCGATGGTGGTCGTTCTTTCACTTTGGCAAAGGGATCGTAATCACAGGGATTCATGTCATGTGAATGTGGTGGATGTTCCAGAATCTCCTATTGTCAGCGCTGTAAGAGTTCCTGGACAGTAGTAGCGGTGTTGCATCCTGTAGAATGACTGTTCCAGGAAACGACGTCGCTTTCGCCTGAGCGCTGAACGATGGTATTGCTTAATTTCACGAAACAGCGCCCCATCGTTATACTTGACAACTGACGATGCCACACCGCTGCTGTTGATTCTGGAACATTCGCCGTACACACCCGGCATATGTCCCTGTGATTACCATCATTTTCCCAAAGTGAAAGAACTACTGCTAGGAATCCAGTACAACACCAGAGCTTACTTACCCCTGTCATAGCGCCGTCAGTACGGTATATCAACATAAATAGACACGCAGATGGTATACGACGCCTTTCTGAAATTTGGCACAAGGTCATAAATAATGGGAGTGATTACATTGAAGATGTGTAACTATAAACACCTCTGTCAATAACGACAGTTCACAGAAACAATAGTTTTCATGTTCTGAACTGCACTATTTCATACAATGTCTACGTTCCATTCGATATCCTTCACTAGAGTTATCTACGTTGCACTCCGTCTCCTTCACTACTGTTATCAGCAAACAGTAATAGTCTAGAATCACCTTCCTGTAACTGGGTTTCAAGACGATTTTAATTGAATTTATATGTTCATGAAACTTGTGCAGCTCCATCTCTCTTTCGGTGAATAGAAACTTGTGGATGTGAATAGATGCCAATAATGGATGGGAACGAGAAACATTTTTGTCATATTTCTTACTTGACTCAGTCACATCAATGAAATACCTAGACGCAGTACTGTGAAATGGAACAAACTGGAATAATCGCGAAAAGTCAACTGTACAGAAGGCACATGACCGACTACGGTTATACTTGGAGAGACCTGGCAAAGTGCAGCTCACATATAACGATAAGGCATACAGAACGCTTTTGAAAATACTGTTCTAGTATGCGTCCACTGCTATCTCTGATTAAAGGAAGGCCTCGAACCAATTCAGAGATTTACTGTTAGGTTCTTTAGTGGTCGTTTCGATCGGTGCTCGAATACTACGAAAATGTTCCTGGAACTTAAATAGAAGTCCTTGGAGGGAATAAGACATTACTTACAGTGAATATTACTGCGAAAACGTAAACCAGTATTTCGACAGATTTCAGAATGAATCTGAGACCCCCAAAGTACATTTTCCGAAAGGATGTGACAGATCAGAACTCGTTTAGAGAAAAACAGGCAATATTTCACTTTCCACATTCTGATCGCTAATGAATCGAGAAATGGGGATAACAAAGCAGCATATCCTATAGAAGTTCATGTAAAACACTATGGAGGTCAGTAAATTTCACTGTAACTTTATAGCCCTTTGCTCATAGGCACCAAAATAACAACAAGAAACTGCAACTAACCAGTTCATTCCAGTACACGACCACATACATCACTTATAATAAAATGTTAAGCCATCATAAATTTTACAGGAATACGAAGAAGTCTTAATATATTACGAAGTCCTAGAACTAGGCTCCCTTCAAAAAACTATGCAGATGCTTTAAATCTATTTAAAATATGATGCTACTCTAGTGGAATAAGAAATTCCAGCATAGACCACAATTTACACTTAGTTAAAACCATAAAAAACGAAACTCTCAGTAAGTTTTTGCAAACAATCTTCCCGGATCCAAAAACTTATCTAATATCGAAATATGTTTCGTAACATTGTCGACCCAAGACCTATCTTGTAGCCCTAGGAACATGTTTCTGCATTAATAAAATTTGGGAATGACATATTGACATGACTTCTAGGCTGCGTTGGGACAGCTTATGAAATTTGACTGGAAAGGATATCCAATAGAACAGCAATTCTATATTTACATTCTCTTCACAGTTACGTATACACAGGGTCTTTCAGGAGGAACAGTTAATATTTTAGAAGGTAGTAGTATAGTCGAAATGCAATACAAATGCAATTTAACATGTGTCCATTTTTTATTGAGTACAGAAATGCAGCTGTTATTATGTAACCCAAACTTAAAGCAAAGGCAAATGAAGACTTCTTGCTGACTCTTCCGTCGTTTCTTGGCACAAAATCATCATACTGAATTAAAATCACAATTTTATGTATATTCTACAGGTATATTTTTACCTAGTTAACTGGTTTTCGGCTTACAAGGCAATGTTCAAACTCTAAAGAATGTTAAATACTTTATTAAAAACAAGTTCATGCTTCCATACAAAATTTACTACAATACGTGAATACTGTAAGGGTTAGATTCTTCGTAGCATAATGTCAGTGCCTATCGTTGTAAGGTTGAGCTTTGAAGTATTATATCAGTAAGCAAATTCTGAAGTTCTGAAAAACATTTTCCAGTCAGCTGTCTTTATTGTCACATTTATTAGAATGTGACTATTTGTAGAATGTGTAACTCCAATCTTAAATGCATACTACAAAGATAAACATAACGCGAAAAAAAGGTACAGTCTTCTTCGTTGGTCAACATGCGTTTGCCTTCGATGGTATATTGTTAAGATTACTGTGATCTGCTTATAAGATAATTAATACGTGTATTACTCATACAGGACCAAGGCTGATATGACGCATCCCTATCAAAAACGTCATTATCGACTTTTTAGTGTAACCAACCTACCATGAGTAAATTGCAGTGCTTCCACTTTTTTACAAAACCCACACTGTTATGTAAAACGTTACACATTTATTGACTGACAATAACTGCATTTGATGGGGACTTGCTTACCGCAGGTGAACCGTAGCCTCATACAAAGAAAGACTGGGGAAGGCTTGTAATTCAACGACTATGCGTCCAAACACGATTATCCCGTTTCGTCATGGGAGACAATCTAGCAGATAATCACTATAACACTTCATTTCCACGCGAGGAACTTCCCATTTTGCAGATAAGTTAACAGCTACCTCTAAGAGGATTGTCGCAGATTATGTAATGTCCGAAATTAGGACGGCCTGCCGCTGATTGGATGATATCGGCGTAACGGGAATTAGCATTGAGAACCCTTATTAAAAACGGATAATGTGTTGTTTGCAGTAGCCAGCTGTTTCACACATTATTACTAGTAAAAACGGTTTTCGGAACACTGTGTCAGTAGGAACAAACAAAAAAGTCTGTTTTCATTCAAGGAACTCTGGCTATAGATATCAGTGTTACCGTAAAATTATCACTCTAGAAACAGAGAGGTAAAATGTAAACACTCAAATTATGGCAACGAGTTAATCGATTCCTAAGTGTTTGCTTTACGCAACAGTCTCCTTTCATAAGTAACCCTAAACATACTCATGAATTGGTTTTATCAGTCTTCAAAATTAACTTCTACATTAGAGTCAAAGAGTTAGCTTACATGTTGAAATAGAATAGATGTTTATTTATTTATTTAACTTCGTGTGTTAGACTCGAATCAAACTGTCACGCATTTCAGTCGCATTTCATTCTTTTCGTTTCTGTATATCGGATCAATTTCGTATTACACATAAATATTTTCACCGGCTGCTCGTCTGCCAGAGCGACTATTGCAACACAAATCTTATGAAACTACAAAAATAATTTTACAGACAAATAAAAACAACATAATAACTAAAACAAACACAGTCTAACAGAAAGTATCTATCTTTGTGGAATAAAAATAGCCGGTCGCGGTGGCCGAGGGGACTGCAGCGCGTCAGTCACGGTCTGTACGGTCACTACGTCGGGGTTTCGAATCCCCCCTCGGGCATGGATATTTGTGCCGCCCGTAGTGTTAGCTAGTTCATAAGTATAATTACGTAGGCTTCCGCGGCCAGAGTCAGATGACATAGAAGTTTTCTGGGTATTGTGCCGCGTCATGATGTAAGGCTATTACTTAAATAACCGACGTTTCGGCCAACGTTACAGTGGCCTTCATCTGGGTATACTGATGTGAGCTGGTTGTTACTACACTTTATATTACTTTCATTTAGACATAACGTCATAATTTTTAAAAATAAGCGATGCTATTGGTGAATTTTAGGCGGAAGACTGGAACTTTATTTTGATAGGATGCTGAGGTGGAAGAGGTGGGGTTAGCCGTTGCTTCTTGCATAGCGAGATATGATTGGTGTTCATCAACGAATGAGGTGAGGGCTTTCGTTTCTCTCCTGCTGGCCGTGGGTGGCGCGGCGGCAGTTGCTTACTAGTGACGCTCGCGTGTTGTGATGTCAGTGCGGCCTGTTTCGCTGTGATGGCTGGTAGCCAAGAGGGGGCAAGCCTGAGTCCATCTTCTCTATTCATGTTATTAAGGTGTTTTACAATTTCGATGGCTTCCCTCATCTTGCGTTTAACCATCCCTGGTTGCTTGGCGTTTATTCTGGCATCGTTAAATTTTATCTTTTTACTGCAGTCTTGCTGGTGTTCGGCTACTGCAGATTTATTGTGTTGGCCTAATCGAATGTAGTGTTCATGTTCGCGTATGCGTGTTGCCACTGCCCTCCCTGTCTCACCTATGTATACTTCCCCACACTCGCATTCCACCTTGTATACTCCTGATGCGTGTAGTGCCTCTATATTGTCCTTTGTGGAACCAAGTACATCCTTGATCTTGTGACTACTATAGAAGAAAGGCTGGACTCCAACCCGGTGAAGATGTTTAGCAATCCGATTTGTGACGTTTTTTACATACGGTAAGCGTGCTGCTGGCTGCTTTTTATTGACTTCCTGCCTACTGCCGTTTCTTTTATTTGTGTCCATGGCGGTGTGGATCACTCTGTGGTTGTAGCCATTTGCCAGAAATGTTGTTTCTAGTTTGTTGAGCTCAGCTGTTTTGTTGTCTTCATCTCTTAGTCGCTTATT
The DNA here is from genome assembly GCA_026315105.1 of Locusta migratoria. Classification (NCBI taxonomy): domain Eukaryota; kingdom Metazoa; phylum Arthropoda; class Insecta; order Orthoptera; family Acrididae; genus Locusta; species Locusta migratoria. Next base: position 71,066,436 of record CM048755.1, on the reverse strand, counting down.
AACAAAAGACTGTTTACTGATTTCAAAATATGCTGCAAATGCAAATGTTTGCAAATCTATCGGACCAAACTGCGTAGTCATCAGTCCGTAGCTTACAAACTACTTAAACCTAGGTAAACTAACCTAAGGACAAACACGCACACCCATGCCCCAGGAAGGACTCGAACCTCCACGGCGAGCAACCGCGCGCTCCGCAGCGAGACGCTTTAGGCCGCTCGGCTACTCCACCGCGGCGAAATATGCTTCAATCGCCTTAAAAGTGTGCTTCGATAAAACAAAATGAATAAAATAATTGTCGCGCAATACATAACATATTGAGCGAATGTTGCATGTTTTTATCCTGACCATTTACTGCAAACGCTTGCATAATAATTATTATAAAAATACATAATTATGCACAATCATCGGACAGGTGTGAAAAATAATTGATCCATGTCGAACTTCAACCCAGGTCGCCTGCATGGAATCATCGCATCTTGCTGATTACACCACGCTGTCTCGCTGAGCGGTAACCGCAATGTATAAGTAGATACGTTACGCGTGGTAATTTGCTGCGAATTTGATTTTGATTTTCTTAGAAATCAAGGCCCATTGGAACAAATCCTTTTAGCTCGATGGTCTGGAGGAATTCCCTCACAACATACCTACGACCCATCAAATTCCGTTGGTACCATACTTGGTGTACCCCTTGTCAGTGTATGCGCCCGCGGCACAATAGAGTCCGAGAATCGGGCGCTGCCGTGGCCGGCGGATGCAGTGGCAGCGGCGGGGAGCCGTAGTGCGCTATCCGCGGACTCCTGGCAGGCGTCTTTCGTGAGACACCCTGTACTTACTGTCGTAAACGAAAACGCCGATTTGGGTAATTTTCAGAGATTCTATGAATTATTAATAGAAATGAAACTTGAATATCTGTAGCGTCTAATATCACTGCTCTATAGCAAAACACACTTCTTTACACCTGATACACAGGTTTTATTTGCATATTATTAACTTATCCTCAGCAGCCATAAAATTTATGTTGTTTTATTTAACGACCGGTTTCGGTATTGCATTAATACCATCTTCATGCCCTATAGAAATTGATTTGCAAATCATTGTTGTATCCATAACACCATGCTGTATGTATACAAAATATAAAGAAGAATTAAAGTAATACCGAATCCAGTCGTTAAATAAAACAACATAAACTTTACGGCTGTTGGTGGATAAGTCGATAATTTGGAATTAAAACTCGACCAACAGCCGCAGTCCCTATTCCATTACAACATGGAACCACATCGATTGATACATAGGTAGCGACATTGAGCGAGCGATCCGATTTGCCCATTCACCCCGGTCTGTTTACAGTCTATCTCTCGTTTCGGTGAACGGAGTATAGATAAAAATTAATATATTTTTGGCATAAAATTGTAGTCAAATGCGAAGTATTGTGAAGCATGAATTTTCTCTGAAATGACTTTGTTGTCAGAGTCACTTATAACCTCTTTTGCTAAATGTCTGGAAGGCGTCGTATACCATTTACGCATCTCTAATATCAACAAATTGGTCATCGCACAAGGCAGTGCTCATTATTGTCATTAAGTTTCAGTTATATTACTGTCATTGTTACACCTTTACTCGAAATGTACGTCGTTGCAGTTTCCTGTGTTACTTGGATTTCATTTAGCTGTTCTTGTTTGTTTCAGATGTTTGTTCTTTCACGATAAACTTGTTGAATAAAAATGTCTCACTCTCAAACATCTTTATTAATCTAATGAATTAAATACGAGGATGAAATTTAATAGTTACGTTTTCTTTTCTGACTATGCACAGCCACATTTTAAGTCGATTGTCTTTTGATTATCATGTCTTTCACAACTTACTGCATTTTAAAAAGGTTCTCAATCAGTTTATTCAGTTTAGAATGAATCTTTGTCTCCGTAATGTATTTTACACGGATATGAAACTTCCTATGAAACTAAAACTCTTTCTTGGATCTAGACTCGAACATACTCTTTTGCCTGTTGTCGGCAGAAACTCCACAATGGAGCTAGCCAGTGTCGTCTTATTGCGTTTTCCTGTTCCACGGAACTTTAATCTATCATTACTTTCTATCTGACACGCACTGTTCAGTTCGACATATTGGACAAGAAAATAAAGAATTAAAAGTGCTAGACCCCGAACGTATGATACGTGACATTTCTTTGTAAAATGTATCATGGTATAACTTCGTTATTACGTACGCGCTAAAACAACATTCGCCCTACTGCGAACCGTATTGGTTACACAAACGTATCTGTTTTTGATGAAAATCTGATGTAGAGACATGTGTAATCCCGCGGTGTGGTAGGCCTAATCTGCGGCATTAACAGCTATCACATTATTATGGACGAGATTAATTAAAATGCGATCGGGCATTCCACTTGCCATGTATGTACTTCTAAATCCATAATTAAATTCTCTCTTGATTTAGAAATGGTGAACAAAGTTTTAAGTACACTGATGATTTTGTGTTAATTAATTTATATCCCACGCTAAAGCAGTGTTGTGAAGACGATTTATTTATTCAGTTCAGGTTACACTACAAGTCCCGATAAATAACGAATGAAGTAGAATAGAATGAAAGATGATATCTACATATGGGATACTCTACAAATAACATTTAAGTGCCTGGCAGAGGGTTCATCGATCCACCTTTATACTATTTATCTCCCATTCCATTCTCGAATAGCGCGCGGGAAGAAAGAACACCTGATTCTCTCCGTTCGAGCTCTGATTTCTCGTATTTTATTCTGATGATCATTTCAACTTATGTAAGTGGAGTCAACAATATACTTTCGCATTCGGAGGAGAATGTTGGCGACTGGAGTTTCGTAAGTAACCCACGCCGCATCCCAGATCCTGTATCATTTCCGTAACGCTGTCTCCCCTGTATCGTGACAATGCTGCCCTTCTTTGGACTCTTTCCTTGTCCTCCGTTAAACCCACCTGATAAGAATCCCACGATCCCACACTGGGCAGCAATACTCCAAAAAAGGACGAACAAGCGTAGTGTATGCAGTTTCTTTAGTAGTTCTTTTGCATCTTTTAAGGGTTCTACCAATAAAACGCAGTCTCTGATTCGCCTTTCCCACTAAATGTTCTACGTGTTCTTTCCAGTTTAAGTCTGAAGTAATAGTAATTCCTAGGTCTTTTGTGGAGTTTACGGCCTTCACGTTTGATTGATTTATCTTGTAAACAAAGTTTAACGGATTTCTTTTCTTACTCATGTGGACGACTTCACACTTCTCATTATTTAGAGTCAATTGCCAATTTTTACACCATAGTGATATCTTATTTAGATCGTTCTGCAGTTGGTTTTGATCTTCAGGTTATTTCACTGGACGGTAAATGACGGCGTCATCTGCAAACAACCTAAGAGAGCTACTTAGATTTTCCCCCAAATCGTTTATGTAAATAAGGAACAGCAGAGGACCAATAACACTACCCTGTGGAACGCCCGATATCACCTCTGTTTTAGTCGATGCCTTAGCATCGATTACCACAAACTGTGTCCTCTCTGACAGGAAATCCCTTATCCAGTCGCAAATTTGGGGCGATATACCATAACCACGCAATTTGATTAAAAGCCGTTTGTGAGGTACGGTGTCAAAATCCTTCTGGAAAGGCTATATGGACATGTTGATACCATCATTCTTATTGTAGCACACAGACTTAAACAAATGTGATACTTTAGATTTAAACACTTGATCAAGTGGGTTGTTAATTCTTCACGTTGAACCCAGTTACATGTAGGTAATTTCTAACACAAGGGGCGAATCTGAAAATCAAGAACGTCATGTAGAATCAGATGCAATTCCTATGTAAATGATCTACGATACTTGTGTTTGGCGTTTGGGGTAGTTTTGTTATCATTACAAAGTCAGACTGTTACTGGCGGGCATTCGTAACTGATAATTTGCTCATAATCTTAATGAAAACATGTTTTTGATGGCAGAGACATTATTTCAATGTTTGCGCGTAAGGTACTTATGCAACTAGTTACAAATTTTCTTTTAAGTAAACCGCCCCGATAGCCATGCAGTTTATCACGCCGCTTCCGATTCGAGAATGCTCGTCGCCCCCATTCGAAACTGCCATACGGTTTGAGGATCGAAGTGTCTGGAAGCCTGGTTGTGTGTTTTACATGGTTTCCTGGATCTGTCTATTTGAATACCGGGCTCGTTCCAAAGTACCGTCTCATTTTTATCTGCCTATCCTACTCCAATAAAAATGGGAAATCTGAATTCTGTGAAAACACGATGTAAAATCCAGGAAAAAGGAGTTACATATATCCAACTTCGATAAAAAAAGACACTTCGATCATTTTTGGATATGATAAATTGCAAGATTTAAAATGGATGTGTCTATATTATTCTCCGGAAGTCAGTTTAAGCGCTTGATGAAAGAAGACCTCTATATAGACAGCAGGACTTGAATTATACGAGACTGAAAAGTCGCTTTCTGCAGATAATAAAAAAATTCTCGGACGGCGCCAAGTTTGGGATTTAGTCACCGGTTTTCGCGATGCGACGAAACATTTATATGTAATCTATACCAAGAAATTAATTGATTTTTACGTCGGTACTTGAAAGCACACGATAATATTATCAAAAGGGAAAAAATCCTGATTTTATGCTTAATTATTTATTGAGTCACTACTGGTTTTCGGCTTCTTAGGCCATCATCAGGTAATAACGATGTCGCTAACATTTGTTCACAGGTGTGCGACGTAACAAATGTGTTATTATTATAGAAGATACAAACTGAAATGTTCACAGGACAGTGTTACAGTTTTATGGAAGTCGCACATCTGTGAACAAATGTTAGCGACATTTATTTGTTACATGATCATGGCCTAAGAAGCCGAAAGACAGTGACTCAATAAATAATTTTGTAGAACATCGGGAATTTTCCTTTTTGATGATACCAAGAAACGTTCATGCAATAGCTTTAGCGGAACCTAATTTTCTTCTGCTGACTGATACTCCTAATTTTGAGGAGTGTTACATAGTTTAAGTCTGAGAATATTTACACAGAGGTTTCAGAAGACTTTTAATTTAATGCACTGATTATAGGATAAGGCTTGTAATTTTTTTTTATCTACACAAGTTCTCAGAACTTTATTTTAAGATTTCAGTGCGATATTAAATTTGGAGAACTGTTTTATAACCACAAAGGCAAGTTAGTTTCTCGCCACGCTACTATATCATAAATTATGAAATAAACAGTTTCTTTTAGCATAATTTAGCTGTTCTGAAACGAAAACACTTCCTTTTTGGCAATCTTATCCTGCATATAAGTCAACTATAATTGCGCAACATATTCGGAAATTAGCCACATCTGTTAACACTTCCTAAAAATCAGCTAAATCATCACTTATTTATCAAAGGCTTGTTTATAAGGAGACGTTACATTCACAAGATTCTCGTTGTAGGGCTTACGTCCGGGGAGTATGATGGATGGTACAGTACTTCCCAGTCCCATCGACCAAACAGAGCAGCCTCAGGTGCACTGTATGCGCTCGAGCATTGTCGTGCAAAATGATGGGTGGGTTGCACAGAAAGTGTTAACCGCTTCTTTCGCAGAGCTTAACGCCTTGTGAATTTGATTTTATCCCGAGGATGAAGGAACCACTTCGTGGCATTCGCTTCAGAAATGTTCCAGAGATTCGACAGGAAGTAGACCGCTCCATTCGCACCATCAACAGAACAGGCTCTGCTAACGGTATACTATGCCTTCCACATCGCTAGCAACGGGTTCTACACAACACTGGTGACTACTTCCAAGGACAATAACAGGTACAAACATGTAACGCTTTTGTATCGGTTGTGAATACATAATTGACACTATTTAAGTTCCAACTCTCGTATAAGCCGATCTCCTTTGTCTCATTCCTGTTTCCTCTGTCTCCATTTCTTTTCTTGTGAAATCTTGAAGTGTCCTGCATTGAGTTTTCAGAATCTCAAGAGACCGATTCCAAACAGTGTTGAGCAGGTTTCAAATGTTTGTAAATCTAAGGGACTTAACTGATGCGGTTATCAGTCCCTAGGCTTACAAACTACTTAAACTAACTTTTGCTAACGACAACACACACACACACACACACACACACACACACACACACACACACACACACGCCCGAGCAAGAACTCGAACCTCCGACGGCGAACAACTGCGAGCTCCGCAGCAAGAATGCTAGAAATTATATGACTAGACAAGCTAATTATGGAGGAGCTACTTAATTAAACAGTATAGAAGATACGTTTATGATACAACTGCACAAAAGAAAGGGATCGCATGGTAGGACACATCGTGAGCCATGAAGGAATGATCGGTTTGGTAACGCAGGGCAGTATTCGGGTAAAAATTTTAGGAGACTAAGGCCTGACTACAGTAATCAGGTTCAAACGTCTGAAATATACGGTAGCTATGTGGAGTTCAAGAAGATTGAGCACGGCGGAGTAGCGTGGAGAGCTGCATCACCAGACATCGGACAGAAGACAAACACAACACCAGCAACATATTTCCAAGTCTTGTACTCCATAGCAAATATAAGTCTTTTTATAACAGGTCTGTTACTAGGAACATGATGTAAAATAAGTTAACTACTTGGTTACATGTAAGAGGGAGTCAGTTAGCCTTAATTTTGCCAGGTTAAATATATAAATCCTTTCCTATCTTGCACTAATTTTCCAGTCTCTATCCTTTACTATATTTTTCATTTTCTAATCATGAACTACCTCTGCTAACTTCTACCTTTCGTGCCCCTTGCAGCACAGTTAAATGTCGTATATACCGCCGCATGTGTTCCACCAACCTGACCCATCTCTGATGACTTCTGTCCTCAACAACACTTTCGCTATTTCTTCATCTTACTCTTTATCTGTCCACTTGACTTTTAGTTTTCTTCCATAGAATTACATTTCAAATGCTGCTAGTTTATTTCTCTCCATATTTATGATGATCCACGTTTCATCTTCAATTCAATTCTTTACTTCAGACACACACTTTCAGTAACTTTCTTACTTTTATTTCAATATCTGTATTCTCAGGAATTGTGCACAGATCTACTTCTGATATCTCCCATACTTCGGCTTTCCCGCGTTATCTTGCTTCCTAGATAGGACGATTCTTTCACTCCTTCCACTACTGTGTTGTCACCAAATTCGATGCTAACAAAGTCGTTATCATCTTTACTACAAATCATCGTCGCCTTCGTGTTTGTCCTGTTCGCCCTTAATCCATAATTCATACTAATTAAGTTACAAACTTCTGTTCCACTTTGACTCTAAATTCTCCTCAAATGTTCAAATTTTGGTAATCCTAGAGGACCCATCTGCTGAAGTCATCGGTTCCTACACTTACAAACTACTTCAACTAACTTACGCTAAAGACAACACACACCCATGCCCGAGGGAGGAAACGAACCTCCGACGGGAGTGGCAGTGCAGTCCTTAACGTGGCGCCCCAGACCACGCGGCATTTTCTCCTCAGTGATTTTAATTTCCTTAATTGCTTCTTCGATGTTCACGATAATGCATTTCTAATCAAAATTACCCGGACATCTCTTTAAGGACGTTACTGTGTGGTGTGTCCAACATTCGCTTTTCTTACTTCAAGAACTCTGCTAGAGATACGAGTAGTGAGGAGTCTGAATATATGTGAAGAAACGGTAGTTCATTCTTGATTAACACTTAGAGTGTCATGTACGTATTATTACATAGCTGTCGGCAGCGGGAAGATTGCCATGCCAGTAATATTACGTCCGCTTCCACTTAGCGGGAACTGCCACGCTCATAATATTACGGGCGACCCTTCTCATTCAACTCCTAGCTCCTGAGCGTAATATTACTGATCAGGCAGTTCTCAGAAGGGAGACAATTGCTTGTGGTGTACATTTCTGCCACTTGGACGCACAACATAGCTTTTGGCTTTGTGAAGTGGGGATTTGTGTGCAACTGTGCTTCCAGTTACAACATTCAAACATGAACCATCTGAAATGAATAAACATTTGCAAAAATTTAGCAAGCATGATCTCTGTATGTAAAGTCTACAAAACGCAAAAACTTTTCTTTCAACCCAAAAACAGCTTCTTAAATTTTCATTGTGGTGATGAAAGGTAAGGAATATGGCACTACAAGTGACATGTACCCGAAGAGTTACTAATTAGCTTTATTCCTGTCTAATAAAAAGATGTTGTTGTTGTTGCTGTAGGAGTCAATCAGGAAACTGATTTTATGCAACTTTCCGCCCTAGTCTATTCTGCAAAAGCCTCTCAATCTCCTCGTAAGAACAGCAACCCACATCCATTTGAACCTGCTACTGTTTTCCTCACTTTGTCTCCCTCTGCGATTTTACATACCCCAATCCACAAACACGCATACTTCCCACAAATACTAAACTGACGATTCCTTGATGCCTCCGAATGTGTCTTACCAATCGATCCCTGCTTTTAGTCAAGATACGCCAGAAATGCTTTCCTTCCGATTATCATTCTCCATTTCATATCATCGTAAGTTAATCGTAAGTTATTTTTTTCGCCAAGTAACAAAAAAACTCTACCACTTTTATTATCTCTTTTTTCTGATCTTTACTATAAAATCCCAGAATGTGCACCAAAGGGACAAATTACAGCAAAAGTTTCCGGCACTGAGTGAAGGAGACTTGAAGAGGAGCCGGAATTTGGATAAATAGATTTGCATACATGGCTGGCACTCAAAGCGTTAAGAGCAGAAAACAGGAAAGATGCCGATGGTGCCTGGAGTATTGTCAACGCTCGAATTCATCCCAAAGGTGTTCCGTTGGATTCAGGTCGAGACTCTGGGCAGCCTACACCACTTCAGGGATATCACCCTCAACAAACCAGCATTTCCATGCTTATGAAAGCATTCATCGTCTCCAAACTGTTTCTTGAGTGTACGCAATACACAATTCCGTGAAATCTTTTATATCACTTCTCATTTATCGTTTTCTCAAGAGCAATAATGAGATCACACGCTAACCACGGAAAGCATCTCAATACCCTAACACCACCTGGCTCCTGCAGTGGTACCACATTTGACTCGCATTCGGGAAGACGGCGATTCAAATCCTCCTACGGTCATCCTCATTTAGCTTCTTCGTGATGTCCCTAAATTATTACAGGCAAATGCTGAGATCGTTCCTTTCACAGGGTACGCCAGATTTTCCTTCCCCGTCCTTAGCAAAACAATCCGAACTTGTATTCCTTTTCCATTGACAATGCTGACGATCCTTCTTCTTCCTTCGTACTTCTTCGTAGCTGTATCATGTGACGGCAAGTTACGTTCTTCAGACATTTTCTAAAACCAAATACTTCATCAGATTGTCGTAGGTTAAACCACTCGTTTCTAGTCATCCATTATTCAGTTTTTGGCTTTTTGCATCAATTCAAGTGTCGCTTAGCACTGGCTGCAGGAATGTGTTGCTTCTCATCGACCGTTATACCGCTTGCTTATTGACAACCGACGCGCAGTCATTGAACTAGCTAGGCTACTGCTAGCATTTAGAACTCACCTATGATACCTTCCACTAATTTTATGAGATTTTTTACAATTCGCCTTCGGCGGTGCTCAATGTTCCCTGTATGACAGTATATGGTGGTCTTGATTTAGCTGTGCTCATTTCTTGATGTTTCCACCTCACAATCACGTCGCCGTTAATTGAGTTGAGCAACTTTAGAAGAGTTAAAGTATCTTGATGGCCTAGTTACTCAAATGACAGCAATTACTTCTCGTTGGACGTAGTGGATCCCCCCTGAAAGACACATTCTGCCGTTACTGTCCTTCGGCTGACAACTCGATACTAACTGCCTTAGCCGGCCGCGGTGGCCGAGGGGACTGAGGCGCTCCAGTCACGGTCTGCACGGCCACTACGGTCGGGGGTGCGAATCCCCCCTCGGGCGTGGATATTTGTGCCGTCCTTAGTCTTGGTTAGTTCATAAGTAGTTTGTAAGTTTAGGGACTGATAACCCTGTAGTTAAGTCCCATAAGCTATACAAACATTTTTGAACTGCCTTTCTCCGCCCAAACATCCGAGAAAAATGATTGGCATAAGCCATAGAATAGGGTAGAGCGGGACTAATTGAATAGAAGGGCTGTATGAATAAAACCAAGCTCCTTCACATATACCGTAACAAAAGGAATGTAGAGTCCATTGTGTTAGCGTTTGCCTTCAGAATCTTGCTTGTCCTGTGAACACGTCTATTTCGTTTTCTTACTTCAGTAATTTCCACAAGATTTACTTAAAATTTAGAAGGTAAGTGTCTCACTACTGGTCATTGCACGGTTTGTAAAACTGATGTATTCGCTATGGATTTGCTGTTGTTTATAAGAAATGAAAGCCGTGAAATGAGTTGAGGCGTGATACTGGGTCCTCCCTACGCCACATTGGTGACTTGTGCTGCCATTGGTTAGTGTTTTGGGGAACTACTTCACAATACCGTTTAAATGTACTTTGGGCTGAATGAATAACTAAGAACTAGGCTCTACGAATAGGTGGTCAAAAACTGGATAAATGAGGAAATACTCATGAAATTGTTCAAAATTTTTCAAGAAAATAGAGTGCTAGGAAAAGTACTTCTAATTTTGAATGGACATACGTCACATTCTTCACTATCACTAGAAATGTTCCTTTTGCCTTCGCACACTACCAGGTCCTACAGTCCGCCAGAGCCAAATTTCTGGCACGTCCGAATAATATATTGTGTGTGTAGGGTGAGTCAGAAATGAGGAAAAATATTTCGTGCAAATTGTCACATACTGAGCTACAAACATAAATTCGTTTTCCACATGTTCCTATGTCAATAAATGACAATGCATGGATGAAAAAAAACTGGAAATATGATGTGGACTTGTCGGTGTTGCTGTGCACCGACATTGGCAACAGGGCGACAGGGCACAAGTTCCTTTCCCTATGCCAACCGGCCGGCGAAAACGGTACGAGATAGACGTTAGCGCTGACATGCTCGCAGTGTCACGCAGACCGTCGCTTGACGCCGCATACCTCGTCTTCTTGTGAGCAGCTACACTATCTACACTATTTACTACACTCGCATGTTGTGCCCTGTTGCGGATCTGTCCCCTTGGCCAATGTCGGCGCAAAGTAACAGGCAAAAGTCCACTCCATATTTCCAGATTTTTACCATTCAATTGCATTGTCAGTTATTGAAATAGGAACATGTGGAAAACGAATTTATGTTTGTAGCTCAGTGTGTGACAAATTGTATGAAATATTTTTCCTCGTTTATGACTCGCCCTATATAGCGCATGACGGCCCTGTGGTGCACTATAGCCCATAGGTGGCGCTGTGGTATGTTACCATGTCAGCTAGCCTCTCATTTCCGTAAGAGACAGTTGAGTGCATGCACTGAAGACAGACGTATGGTCGTTTTTGTGACGGTGAGTGGATTGCACCAGGTAGAAAGGTGGCTATTATGCGATAGTTCCCGAATATGAGACACCCCAACTGTGCTCTTGGTAGGTGCTGCACTCTGGCAGAGGGTTTCTTAAACACGTCTATTGTGTGCCAGACGGCGAGACAACGAGTAGGACGCCATTGTTGAGCCGTACAGCGTGTGTAGAGGTTGATAGAAAATTTCTTGTGTTTGGAGTTTTTGTGACATCGGTATTAAGACATTATTTCAGCTTAAAGGTGTGTGGATATTACTGCACTCTTTTATTGTTGTTATTTGTCGTTCAAATGTTCAAATGTTTGTTAAGCTTATGGGACTTAACTACGGGGTCATCAGTCCCTAAACTTACAAACTACTTATCAACTACCTTATACTAAGGACGGCACAAATATCCATGCCCGAGGGGGGATTCGAACCCCCGACCGTAGTGGCCGTGCAAACCGTGACTGGAGCGCCTCAGTACCCTCGGCCACCGCGGCCGGCGTTATTTGTCGTGATATTACCTATAATTATTGACAGTTGCACTATCCAAAGAACGTTTTTAGCATGTGCGTGATTCTTTGTGCAAGATGGCGAAATTCCTAATATGGGACAGTGTCGCATATTACGATACCTATCGCATATTGGGAGAACTATTTCTCTTATGCCTTGTTATATGTAATTTAATCAATACTATCATAAAATAACAATATTTTATCATTTATTGTAGTAAAATATTGGCGACTTCGTTTATTTTAATTCGATTAAATTATCATAAACAGGGATTACTTTCACTAGTTTTATGATCAGAAATTGGACCTTTCAGGACAGTATTTTGTTCAGAAGCTAATCAGTATTACTCCAAATTTAAAGTACTCCGCTAACAGTGAAATGATCTAACAAATGAAATCATAGAAGTCCTTTAAGAAATATGTCTGATTACTGTATTTATTCTTTGTAGATGGCCCCAAAAAGGAAAACGTGGGATAAAGACGCCATGATTCGTGCCATTTCATGTGTGATAAATGGTGAGATGGGGTACTTAAAAGCCTCAAAACTTTTTGCTGTATCAAAACGTAGTTTGGAAAGGTATGTGAAGGATAAAACTCGTACACCCGAGGAGCTGGTTGGTGTTAGCCTTGGCAGAAGGACTGTTCTCTCATCTCAGTTGGAAGATGAACTAGTGAAATACTGCCTTGCAATGGAGGAGCGATTTTATGCTCTTAAATGTAAGGACATACGAAGCATGGCCTTCCAGTTAGCTGTCAGGAATAGGCTGAAAAATCCCAATTCAGAAAAGGCTTCAGCAGGAAAGAAATGGCCCAGAGCTTTCCTTAAGAGACATCCCATTTTATCAATGAGAACTCCTCAGGGTCTTTTAGCAGCAAGAGTGAAAGCTTTTACTACAGAAAATGTGGGAAGATTTTTTTATATTTGCGAATCTATGCTCTCTAAAGTCAACCATAACCCACATCGAGTCTTCAATGTTGACGAAACTGGGGTGACGTCTGTGCAGCACAAACACAGCAAGGTTATTTCTATGAAAGGGAAGAGACAAGTTGCTGCCTTGACTTCAGCAGAAAGAGGAAATATCATCACAACTGTGACGTGTATGAACGCTGCTGGCACTTATGTTCCATCACTAATCATCTTCCCACGAAAGAATATGAAGCAGGAATTGATGGACGGTGCACCTGCAGGATCAGTATCATCTTGTCGTCCAAGTGGCTGGATACAAACTCACATTTTTACTCGGTGGTTTGATCATTTTGTGAGCCATGTAAAGCCATCTTCAAATGACCCTGTCATTTTGATTCTCGATGGGCACTATTCCCACACAAAGAATCTTGATGTCTTAGATAAAGCACGTGAAAACAATTTTCATATTGTATGTTTGCCACCTTACTCAACGCATAAAATGCAGCCACTTGAGGTCGGATTTATGGGGCCTTTGAAAACCTACTATGCCCAAGAGATAGAAACGTGGTTGGCAAGTAACCCAGGTCGTGTTATCACCCCATTATTAATAGCCAGATTATTTGGGGCAGCTTATAATCGAGCAGCAACAATGGAAGCATCTGTGAATGCCTTCAGAAAAACATCTCATCCAATGCAACAGAAACATCTTTAGGGAACATGAATTTTCAATTCACCGCCATGCTGACGCTCTTCAAGGAAGAGATGCCGACAACGAAAGTGAAACTGCTGATAGTGATGTTGGTCAAAATGTCAGCCCTGCAGACATCAGACTTCTTCCACACATCGAAAAACAACATGGAGATAGTCAAACAGGTCAAAAATCGCGTTCGTGCACTGCTGCGTTGCTAACTTCAACTCCTTACGTGAAACGTTTACAAGAATCTAAACAGCAGAGATCACAGGTTGAAGCGAAGAAAGCAGCCAGAAAGTTATTTGGGAATAGGTCTAAGAGTGAAAAATCTTCAAATCAGAGACGTAAACTAGAAGAATCGTCTAGTGACTCGTCATCCGATGTCCATCTTGATGACAGTGGGGATTCGGACAGCAGTGATGACGATGACGCAGATTGTCTGTTCTGTACTGGGCGCTTTTCTGAAGACAAACACGGGGAAATATGGGCACAGTGTACGAAATGTTATCGCTGGGCTCACGAAGATTGCGGTGTCACAGAAGACAATTTTGTTTGCCCCGGGTGTCGTAAATATAAACGTAAGTAGTGTGAAATGAGTGCAGGAGAACAGAAATGGATGAAGATGTATTTAATTTGTGTATTCATATGTAATTATTCTGTAATAAAATAATTAAACCAACATATCACGACTGTCTCATATTAGGAAACCTTGATCTCATTTCTACGAAATGAATTGTTTGTGAAGATTTGATAATTACTCTGAAAGATTATTTATTATTGCAAATATGATTATTGTATGATAAAATTAAATAACTCAAGATATTATTACCATGATAAATAATATATTTGCACTTACGTTTAAGTCTTTAAAATGGGTTTACAAAAGTGTGTCTCATATTAGGCACCTTTCCTCTATGTCACAGTTTGAGCAACGGGCAAACATCAGCCGGCCGCGGTGGCCGAGCGGTGTGCGGCGCGCCAGTCACAATCTGCACGGCCACTACGGTCGGGGGTTCGAATCCCCCCTCGGTGCATGGATATTTGTGCCGTCCTTAGTCGATCTCTTAGTTGATAAGTAGTTTGCAAGTTTAGGGACTGATGACCCCGTAGTTAGGTCCCATAAGCTCTGCAAACATTTGTTTGTTGGCAAACATCAAATTCTAGCAGAAATTAAGGAAAAGTCTGCCAAAACGTCTGAAATGATGCACCAGGTGTATGGTGAGGACGTATTGAATCGCAGCGTTGTGTTTAGGCGGCAGCTACATTTTGTGCAAGGACGAGACAGTTTGAAAGATGATGTGCCACGAATTGTTCAAACGAAACGCACGATCCAGAAAGTTGCGTTGTTGGTGCTTGCTAACCGCTCCAAATCGGTAGACGCTATCTCAGCAGCAGTAGGGGTCAGGCATGGTACTTGCCACAAAAATCTGAAGAACGATCTCAACATGACTCGTGTTACCCAGCACAGAGTGTCGCAAGACCAAAGTGATGATCGCATGACGGTTTGTGGTGACCTCATCAGTTATGCGGACGATGATCCAATGTTTCTCAACCGGATAATAACTGGAGTCGAAACATGGTGTTTCCTTTACGATTCGCAACTCAAACGACAACCAGCCAGCTGGAATGCGGCTGCGTGTGCAACATACAGAGTTGTGTGGGTGCCTATCCAGGCGCCAAGTCTCAGAACTTATTGATTGTACCATGCATTTGAGGGCGCGCGCCCGCGCGCGAGTGTTTGTGTGTGTGTGTGTGTGTGTGTGTGTGTGTGTGTGTGTTCATTCGGACATGTTCGAAATTTTTTTCTGGTTAGAGGCGTGTGGTAGTCCGTTCTGTCGTGTGATCACAGTGCCCATGTGGCTTAGTGGTGTGGCCGAGGGGACTAAGGCGCTTCAGTCACGGTCTTCATGGCCACTACGGTCGGGGGTTCGAATCCCCCCTCGGGCATGGATATTTGTGCCGTCCTAGTTTGTAAGTAGTTCATAAGTAGTTTGTAAGTTTAGGGACTGATGACCCCGTAGTTAAGTCCCATAGACTTTACAAACATTTGAACATTTGGCTTAGTGGTCAGTACGACTGCCTACTAAGCGGGAGACCCGGGTTCTAATCCTGGCCTGGCACAACTCTATAACTTTCCCCATTACTTTAATTAAATATTCGCTAGCAGATAATGTCTTAAATTCCTTTGTGTCTTGCCGGCCGCGGTGGCCGAAGTGACTGAGGCGCTCCAGTCACGGTCAGCACGGCCACTACGGTCGGGGGTTCGAATCCCCCCTCGCGCATGGATATTTGTGCCGTCCTAGTTCGTAAGTAGTTCATAAGTAGTTTGTAAGTTTAGGGACTGATGACCCCGTAGTTAAGTCCCATAAGCTTAACAAACATTTGAACATTTCCTTTGTGTCTTGATTCATAACGCCTGCAGGATCAAAATTGTCGGTTCTTCTACGTACCTATATCTCTCTGTTACGCTTATGCTACACATAAAGTCCTGTCTTATTGATAGTAGATGCGCCAAAAGCCGCAGTCAACATGTAGCGTGGGGTGCTATACTTAAATCTATTTTTAGAGCAAAATTTAATGACAGTTAGTTAATCCATCTTTTTTCGAGTGTTAAAATTTGCCGAGCACTGGAAACACGCATAATCTTTTCGACTGTCAAAACCGAACATTCATAACAGCTCAAAGTGCAAACAACATCAGAAACGTGTATACTAACAGGATAATAAACAAAAATTTTAACAAAGAAACGACTTGAAAAAACTACTCCAAAACAAATTAATACGCCCTAAAATGTAAAAAAAAAAAATAATTGCATATTCTTCTACAATTTAATAATCAACTTACTTTTTCTTAGTCATCAATATGTAGGTACAATCTATGTGTTTACCACCCAAGAAGATAGGTAGGTATCTACCCACTTTAAATCTAATTTAACTTATACCAACGAATAACAAACAATGACAGTTTTTACAGTTCTCCTAAGTAAAATGAAATGAAAAATATTAGACTACTTAAAAGTCAAGCAAGTTATTTCGATACTATAATGTAGTTACAATTATTGTTATTTTTGGAGTCGGTGTCAGCCAAGGAAACATCCGATCAGACTTTCTGTCTCAATGTTCTCGTGTTATTTTTGCTAGTATATTGTAGTGTTTCCTTGACTGACCCGACTCCAAAAATAACAATCATTGTAATTACATTATATTATCATAATAACTTGATTGTCTTTTAAGTAGTGTAATATTTTTCTTTTTATTTTACTTATGAGAACTCTAAAAAATATTTTGATCATTGTTATATATAGGCATGTTTTGAGTCAGATTTAAAGTGGATAGATACCGACCTATCTTCGTGCGTGGTAGACACATAGATTGTACCTACATATTGATGAGTAGAAAAAGTAAGTGGATTATTAAGTTGTAGTCTTTTCAGTGCTTATTAATTTGTTTTAAAATAGTTTTTCAAGTCGGTTTTCTTATTGAAATTTTTGTTTATTTTTTGGATTTTAGTGAATCTGAAGTACACTAACTATTTTTTCCTGAATACGGGCAGACCTAGTAAACGTGCTGCTCATATGAGACAGCCCCTTTTAAATGAAACAAACGAAGTCAGGGAGAAACGCCTATTCCAACAGAGGAAATATACCTGGAGGACAATTTCAAAAGAGACTTAGGAAGAGCGCAGAAATAGACTTTCAAAAATGCGGCTTTACATGACAAAAGTGTTGAACTGGGAGTTACTTGATCATAACGACGTTACGGTAGGTGACTCAACTATCCGGACAGCCTGTAAAAGATTCGGCCGAGTATCGTTAATTTGCTCCTAAGAATTGAAGAGTTCCGTTACTTTGTCATTGATCGCATAATCAGAACAAAACTCTCATCAAACTACCATTGAAGTACATTCTTTCCGATAAAGAAAAAAACATCGAAATCGGCTGGCGTGATATTGAGTTATTCGTCCATTTGTGGATCACATACTTCATGCAAATTTAAGACTTATATGGTTTTCTTATGGGTGCCATTGTCAGAACTGGATCAAATTGAAATTGGACCGCACGGGAATACCAGTTTTCAAATAAAAAAAAAAGAATCATAAAAATCGGTTCACACAGTCGAAAGTTCTAAGGTAACAAATATAAAAAAATCGCACTGGCGTGTTTTACGGCCCACTTTAGATTTGTAGTTTTATAGTTTTTGCAAACATTTTGGACAAAACTAATAATCTAAATAATAAAAATTAGTTAATAAGAGTGTCTGAAACACTTTTAGGAAAAAAATTAGGTATTTGGGCTTTCCGAACCACCGACCTTTTGCGTCATAGTCCAAAGCCTTGACCACTACGCTACGGTTATCAATCAAAATATCAATCCTTTAATCTCATACTATTGATGGCCGTTGATAACTGATGCTAATATGGCATTAGTAGACACTAGGTTATCATTTATCGTACGAAGAACGATGTGTTTTTGTTAATTCTTCAGTGCGCCATTGCTTTGAAATGACAACGTGTAAGTTACAATAAGAAAATCATCAAATACGCAACGCAATATGGCGTATGCCAGAGAGAGTTCTGGGCGAGGAATGTCACGTGACATCTCCGAACGGCTGGTTTTCGATAATTCAATGGAGGGTGTCAAATCTCCGTTATTTTTGCAAATATGTCTCAAACGATACGAGATATGAGAAAAACATAAGGGAGTTAAGTTGTAGAGAATTTTCTCCTCTACCAATTAGGTTATTCAATTTTCGAGTCAGATGAACGGTTCGTTTGCAATTACAATTACATGACAAACGGCTTTTTTATATTACTACCGTATTTTTTTGTCCGAAGAATTTGAAAAAAGGGAGTTTCTGGTCTCTGGCGGCCTACAATCATGTCTGTAAATTTTGGTGCTGATTGGTTGAACGGTTCGTCTTAAAAACAGGGAACACGTTACCGACGGACAGACAGACAGACAGACATACATCCTAATTTTTGCAAATGTCTTTGAAACGCTACGAGATATGAAATATATATATATATAAGAGCAAAGTTGTAGAGAATTTTCTCCTCTACCAAGTAAGTTATTCAATTTTCGAGTCAGATGAACGGTTCGTTTGCAATTACAATTACATGACAAACGGCTTTTTTTATATTACTACCGTATTTTTTGTCCGAAGAATTTGAAAAAGGGAGTTTCTGTTCTCTGGCGGCCTACAATCATGTCTGTAAAATTTGGTGCCGATTGGTTGAACGGTTCGTCTTAAAAACATGGAACACGTTACCGACAGACAGACAGACATACATCCCAATTTTTGCAAATGTCTTTGAAAAGCTACGAGATATGAAAAAAAGACATAAGAGAGCAAAGGTGTAGAGAATTTTCTCCTCTACCAATTAAGTTAATCAATTTTCGAGTCAGATGAACGGTTCGTTTGCAATTACAATTATATGACAAACGGCTTTTTTTATATTACTACCGTATTTTTTGTCCGAAGAATTTGAAAAAGGGAGTTTCTGGTCTCTGGCGGCCTACAATCATGTCTGTAAAATTTGGTGCTGATTGGTTGAACGGTTCGTCTTAAAAACATGGAGCACGTTACCGACAGACAGACGGCCAGACAGACAGACATCCCAATTTTTGCAAATGTCTTTGAAAAGCTACGAGATATGAAAAAAAAAAACATATGAGAGCAAAGTTGTAGCGAATTTTATCCTCTACAAATTCGGTTATTCAATTTTCGTGTCAGATGAATAATTAAGCCGTTATTTTCATTTAAATTTCGAAGTGTCAAAAGACGATCGCAAAGGCCCAGTTTTAGTGTCACTACCGTAGCCTAAAAAAAGGTAAAGCAGTCAACAATCCGAAGATTGGTTTGAACACCACAGTGCTTTACTAGGCATGGTCCTGTTTGGAGGTGGTATGCCGTTGCCTTCCTCCGACCTTCGAACTGACTTACCCAGCCAGTTATAGGTGGACCTACAGTTTAACGTGGGTTCCGAACCACGGTGCTACTCGGTATTTTTCACATGAGCAATACTGCCAGAGGTGAAAGAAGTAGAAAGTCACAGATAAAAATCCTAGGACCTGGCGGGGATCGAACCCGCGGCCTTCGGATTTGTAGTCTGGCACTCTATGACTGTGCTACGGAGCCGCACTTTAACCTAAAGTGTGCCAAAAAGTGCAGTCGAATTTAGAACCTTCTCCTTTTTTGGAAGTCGTTTAAAAAAAAGTGAAAATCGAATGTATATAGCCCGTAAAATGAGTAAATTGGAGTGTTCAAAATGTTCCCACCCCGTATGACGGCGGTCAGTTGGGGCGGGCGCTGTGTGCAGGACGCGGATGTGGTGTATTCGGCACACGGCGCGGCGCGGCGGTCCCGCGGCGCATTGGCATGCTGCGGCCGGCGCCCGGCCTGATAGCCTCTCACGGACGCACCTCGCCGCTATCAAAGGCCGCCACATCTTTGTCTCAAACGGATACTGTCGCCCAGCGAACCTTCTGCTGCCACTGCCTTTATTTATCCGTTCTCCACTTTTACAGGAATAGTAGATACCACGTTCAGGGCGCAAGTAAATTTATTTACTCTGTTACCAAATGTCGGTATTTGTATGGCATGCAGATTAGTTAGCCGACTTTCTCGCTTCACTGGTCTACATATACATACGTACTCCTCGAGCCACCACACACAACCTCGCATTATAACTGATCAGTGGTTTTAACAGAAATCCAAAAATAAATAGGAACTTAAGGGAACAACTTATTAAAAAAAAAAAAAAGGGACCTAAAGAACTTTGAAGGAACCAACAACGATACAAAATACGAGACATCAATAAATTTCTTTTTAATGAACAACCCTACCCAATTTATCTATTAAATGATCTGATGGACAGAGTAAGTTGTAATTTGCGGCTCTTTGCTGATGATGCTGTGGTGTATGGGAGGGTGTCGTCTGTAACTGACTGTAATAGCATACAGGATGACTTAGACAAAATTTCTAGTTGGTGCGAAGATTGGCAGCTAGCTCTCAATGTGGAAAAATGTAAGGGGAAGCGCATGAGTAGAAAAAACAATCCCATAATGTTCGAATACAGCATTAGTAGTGAGCTTCTTGATGCTGTCGCGTCGTTCAAATATCTAGGCGTAACATTGCAGAGCGATATGAAATGGAACGAGCATGTAAGGACAGTTGTGAGTAAGGCGGACAGCCGACTTCGGTTTATTGGGAGAATTTTGGGAAGATGTACTTCACTTGTAAAGGAGACCGCGTATAAAACGCTTGTACGACCACGTCTTGAGTATTGCTCAAGTGTTTGGGACCCGCAGCAGATCAGTTTAAAAGAAGACATAGAGGCGGTTCAGAGGCGAGCAGCTAGATTTGTTACCGGTAGGTTCGATCAATGCGCGAGTGTCACGGAAATGCTCCGGCAACTCGATTGGGGATCGCTGGAAGAAATACGACGTTATTTTCGTGAATTTCTGTTCAGTAAATTTAGATGGCCGGAATTTGAAGCTGAGTGTAGTACGATCTTGCTGCCGCCTACTTACATTTCGCGTAGTGATCACAAAGACAAGATAAGAGAAATTAGGGCTCGTACGGAGGCATATAGGCATTCTTTTTTTTCCCCTCGTTCAATTTGGGAGTGGAATAGGAAAGGAAATGCCTAGTAGTGGTACAGTGTACCCTCCGCCACGCACCTTACGGTGAATTGCGAAATATGTATGTAGATGTAGATGTAGAATGACCCATTTATTTAATAAAGAAGTCTTGATTGTACTTTATTTCTTTGCTGCTAATGTGTTTTGCCATTTTGAGGCATCTTCAGAATGATATATATGCAAAGTTTAGTCTTAAGGCTTGAATATTTCGACTTCGTAGTTTGATTTATGCACATCAGCAGACACAGACTTGTTCTGAAGATGACCAAAAAGGGTGAGACGCGTTAGCAGTATATAAATAAGGTGCAATCGAGGCTGTTTTTAATTTGCAAAATTGTTATCACATCAAATAGGTGAACATTACAATTTGTTTTTATTGTGTTTACTAAGCCGCCCGCCGGCCGCGGTGGCCGAGGGCCTGAGGAGCGCCAGTCACGGTCTGCACGGCCACTACGGTCGGGGGTTCGAATCCCCCCGCGGGCATGGATATTTGTGCCGTCCTTAGTAGTAGCTAGTTCATAAGTAGTTTGTAAGTTTAGGGACTGATGATCCCGTAGTTAAGTCCCATAAGCTCTACAAACATTTGAATTTTGAACTAAGCCCCGCGAACAGCGGTTTGCCGTTACAGCACTACCGTACTCAAGTACAACATTGTTGCGTGCAAGTGTTGTCATTTTAATGCGAGCCTTGCGATATATCGTGGCGTATCTTATCGATTCCATTTTCGGTATGGCTATGGGCTGACCAAAAGCATAGTTTATAAACGCGGAAAGATCCTCAGTTTTAAGGGTTTGGATTTAGTGTAAGAACTCTTGGGGGAAAAAAGAATAAATTGTTTTGAAATCTACAATATCGTGTTCCACATTACCTGTGATCTACAAGCTAAAAATTGTTTGTTAACTCTAATTTCAATTATTAGCCTGCTCCACTAACTTAAAAAAAATGTTCAAATGTTTGTTAAGCTTATGGGACTTAACTACGGGGTCATCAGTCCCTAAACTTACAAACTACTTATGAACTACTTACGAACTAGGACGGCACAAATATCCATGCCCGAGGGGGGATTCGAACCCCCGACCGTAGTGGCCGTGCTGACCGTGACTGGAGCGCCTCAGTCACCTCGGCCACCGCGGCCGGCCTAACTTAAAAGTACTCGAATATGCAAATCTCATCTTTACACCTAATCATTAATAAAATATCATAATACAATACCAATCCGAAAGTAGTTACTATACCAATTAATTGTCTCGAGCGTATTATCGTGACTTTCACAGTCACAGCTAACAACCTACCGTTCAGACAGCTTACCAAAGTGCTGTAATTCTTTTGCTCACTTGATGGATTTCACGCAGCTACGAAATTCAGTGTGGCGCGACTTATACATACAGTGGCCGAGAATAACGTAGTACCGCCGCCGATGTCAGTAGCTGAACGTTTCTGATTGCAGCTGAAGTCGGTAGCACATTTCTCAGCATGTCTTGTCTCCTATCGATATAATTTAGTCGATAGGAGTCGCAAATCGTCCTCGTTGGAGCTACTGCCAACATATACGAACTACTTCCATGCGTCATTTCGACCATAAAAGATGAAGAAGTCGCGCAAAAGTTGCTGGTACTGTGTAGCACTGTCTCCGCGTACGTTTCCACGCCACACGGTCGATTATGTCCTGCCATCACTCCCTGCACTCCCCTTGACAAGACAAGTTTGTAAGTGCAGGTGCTGAGAAGAGAGAAAAGCGCTGAGTCAGAGGTTAAACCCAACTGTAATATGAAAGGTGTCTCAGTTAAGCTTTATTGCAGTTATTAAAATTCGACAAAATGTGTGCTCCAATTTGGAAAAAAGGTACTTTAGGGACCAAATTGAAAAAAAAAAAATAGGCACATTTTAGGTACTTTTGGAAAAAATGGGACTTTAGGGACCAACGGGACTTCCGCTAAATACACTGTAATCATTTCCGCTCCTGTGCCACTCACAAATAGAGCGAAGGAAATACTGCTGCTTATATGTCTCAGTATGAGCCACAATTTCTCTATCACAAAGGTCCTTACGCGAAATGTAAGATGGCGACAGCAGAATCGTTCTGCAGTCAGCTTCAACTGCAGACGAATTAAACGATTTCTTCTCAACAGCTGTAAACTGTCAAGTAGCAACGAATTATCAGCCCCAGGATATCACTCTCTCAACAGGCAAGTTCTTCCTAAAACACGTCTCTACAGACACAGTACGCAAGGCAATTATAAGAATATTTTGTGAGGCAGTAGGAAATGACGGAGTGAGCATAGGCAAGATTAAAAACATTGTTGACATTATTGTCCCAGTTCTCAAAGACATTTTCAACCTCTCTTCTTGTCAGTAGCCGCGGCGGAGCGGCCGAGCGCATTGAGGCGCCATGCTATGATGCACGAGGCCGTTCCCCGTCTTTAGTATAAGGTAGTTCATAAGTAGTTTGTAAGTTTAGGGACTGATGACCCTGCAGTTAAGTCTCATAAGCTCTACAAACATTGGAACATTCTTGTCAGTAGTACATAGCCCACTGACGGGAAGCAATATTTAATTCAACCTATACCCAAGACTGATAATCAAAGTCGCCAGGTGACTACAGCCCGATAAGCATATTACCTGCAAAGGTCTAAAGCCTCAGAATATATTGTATATGAACAGCCGACGGATTGCCTCAAAACTTATAACATGCATGGTAAATATCAATCAGGCTTCCAAAGGCACCACAGTAGAGCAACTGCGTTAATCAAAGTAACCAACGATATTAACTATGCTATGGACAGACGTGAAGCTACTATCTTAACACTGCTTGACTGTAGCAAGGCTTTTGATACGGTTGACTTTGATATACTACTTATTAAAATGAAACAGTTGAATTTCTCAAACAGTGCAATACAATGGTTCGACAGCTACCTCAAAAACAAAAGTCAACAAGTCATTTATGGGTCGGAGAAGTCATCTTGGAAAAATCTGTGCTCTAGAGTTCCCCAAGGCTCCGTCCTTGGTTCATTACTCTTTTCACTGTATATCAATGATATTTCTTCAGTGATTCACTCCTGGAACTACTATTTGCCGACGACATCCAACTGTACATAAATGCCTCCCCTAAGAACATTGATGATACAGTAGCTGGTATGAATGCAGATCTTTGCTCTGTTTCGCGATGGGCACAAAACCTAGGTCTTAAGCTAAACCCCAATAAATCCCTGGTCATTCTCATATCTCATCCAAAGTTAATGAGCCGGTATTTTCGTGAAAAAGTCCCTGAAATAAACCTCAGTGATACCCAATTACCATATCAAAAAACCTTGGGATAATCTTGGATGAACATCTAAATTGGGAAGAACAAACAGTTGTAGCTTGCAGGAAATTTCTCTTATCCCTATACGTAATCCAAATATTTAGAAAAATATTTCCAATACAAGTCAAACAAATATTAGCCCAAACACTTTTCTTGCCAAATCTTTACTATTGAGATGTAGTTCAACAGGGCACAAATAGTGAAAATTTGAGACGCCTCGAGTTAGTGATGAATGCTTGCGTAATATACGGTTGTACGATCATATCAGTCCTTCAAATGTCCAGCTAGGTTGGATGCGTCCACATAAGTGGTGCGATTTTCAAATGCTGTGCTTAATGTCATCAGCCACCAGTGCCCCCAATACTTATCTTCTCACATTAAACAGCTACCATCATTTCACAACCGCAATACCAGATAGGATACTTCTATCATCTTGGCTGTGTCTTCAAACAACACTAAATCTTTCTCCGTGTCTTTCTCCATCTCAGCCATATGATTATGGAACACACTGTCATGTGATCCACGTATTACATAAACCTCTAGACATTCAAGAGGAAACTCAAAATTTACATATTAACGACGGCATAACCTCCATTGACACTTTCCTTTCAGTTCTTTCTCTCTTCCCTCCATCATAGCTTTGAATCTTACCATTCCATTTCTCTTTCTCTAACCAGTCTACTTCTATATCGCTTTCACCACATTCTATCGTCTTATTTCTCTCCTTGATGTGAATAACTCACAGTCTGTAAGAACATAACGAGGCAATTTCTAAATGGTAACAGGGTTGATATTCAGAATATGAAACACGATTACTGTCCTTTGCAAAGTCATTATTATTATTATTATTATTATTATTATTATTATTATTATTATTATTATTATTATTATACATTATATATGTATTATTGTTACAATTATATTCTAGCAATACTCTGTATTTTTTTACCTTAATACTTGTATTACACATGGTATGTCTGTAATGTACTAAACAAATTGTTCATTTTGAATAAAGCTGGTTAGGTGTAAGAGAGGGCCTGAAGGCCCTAATCTTGTCAGGTAAAATAAATGCATAAATAAATAAATTGCCGGCTCTCTAAAATGGCTAAAAATGCAAAGAACGTCGTTTTCTCTCCATGGATTCCTATTTGAGTTCCCGAAGCATCCCCGTAACACTCGCGCATTGATTGAAACTACCAGCAATAAATCTGGCAGACCTAATCAATTGCTTCTATGTCTTCCTTGAAACCGCTGTATGGGTCACAAACACTTGAGCAGCTCACAAGACTGGACCTCACTAGCGTTCTACAGGCGACCTCCTTTACACGTGAACCAAATCTTCGCAGTATTTTCCTGACAAATCGGTCAGCCGTCTGCCTTTCCCACAACTGTCCTTACATTCTCATTTCGTTTCACATGGCTGCGCATCGTTACGTCCAGATTTTTAATTCACGCGTCTGTGTGAACTATTAACACTGTATTCGAACATTATGACATTGTTTTCCTACTCACCTGCATCACCCTACATTTTTCTACATTTACAACTAGTTACTATTAATCGCATCAACTAGAAACTCTGTAAGTCACCTTATGTCCCACAACAGTCACTTAACGATGACTCCTTCCCTATACGACAACATCATCACCAAACAGCCGCCAATTGATAGTCACACTATCCGTCAGATCATTTATCTAGATATAAAATAACACTCCCGATGATACCCTAGTCTCTGACGAACAGTCGTGATCAACGACAAATTACTGGGTGCTATTACTTCAGATGTCTTCGAGCCGCTCACATATCTGAGAAATTATTCCACATTCTCATACCTTCACTACCATTCTTCTGTGGGACACCGTCTCAAATACTTTCGGAAATCAAGGAAAATGTAATCTGCCTATTATTCTTCATCCACAGTTATAAAGATATCACGTGAGAATAGGGTAAACTTAGTTTCGCACTAGCTATGCTTTGTAAATCCGTGCTGATGCAAGTTGCTACCCTACGTTGCTAGAAGTCTCGAAGTATAGCGTGCAACGTCGCGGTGTATAACGTTACCGCGCCGCCTTGCTGTGGAGGGCGCGGTTGCTCGGCGTCGAAGGTTCGAATACTCCCTCCGGCATGTTCAAATGTTCAAATGTTTGTATAGTTTATGGGACTTAACTACGGGGTCATCAGTCCCTAAACTTACAAACTACTTATGAACTACGTACGAACTAGGACGGCACAAATATCCATGCCCGAGGAGGGATTCGAACCCCCGACGGTAGTGGCCGTGCGGACCGTGACTGGAGCGCCTCAATCCCCTCGGCCACCGCGGCCGGCCCTCCGGCATGGATGTGTGTGTTGTCCTTAGCATAAGTTCGTTTAAGTACTTTGTAAGCCTAGGGACTGATAACCGCAGTAGTCAAGTCCCTTAGCCTTAAAAACATTTGAACACTTTTTAACCTAACTACGACGGTGTGAGAGAAACAGTGCGCTGTACTATAGCAGCACAAAATGTTCCTTTATAAATGTGCACCTACTTACAAATAAAGAACGATACCCGTGTACAGAAAACAGAAATCCGTAAAGTGCGACGTTAGGTTGTTTGTGCTTGTAATAAAGGAGAACGGCTGTACTATCCTCAAGGTATGTGCTAGAGTTCTGAGTAGATGATCGCATTTCCCAGATTCAGAACTCTTCCGAGGACTTCACATTGAGTACCCAAAGTCGCCGCTCCTTTCTCTCCTCTACACCGCTGATGTTCTGAACCACTCTCCCTTCCTGTGTATCGGCTCCAACACGCTGACGAAACTGCACCCCTGCAAAGCTGCCCTACATTCCGCTCTTTGCAACATTCCGTCTAACTAGACCTCAACAATTTCATCCACTGGAGTGACCAGTGGTTCCTCTCCATCAATCTCTCTAAAACACAAGCAATGTTTATAACAAAATCTGCCCGATACTTAGGCTCTCTACTACGTAACCTTCCCATCACCCAATCTAAAGAACTAAAATACTTCGGACTAACCAGCGATCGGAAACTAACCTGGAAACTGCACCTATTAACCATCCAGAGAAAATCCCACAAGAGACTAAAATTACTAAAACTTCTAATAGGTTAAATGTAGGCACTCGACCCCGCACTTTCTTGAAAACCTACAGGACCCTCTTCTGTCTCATCTTCACTTACGCCAACGTCATATGGGCGTCTATTACTCCGACGTTTTAGCCGGCCGCGGTGGCCGAGGGGACTGAGACGCTCCAGTCACAGTCTGCACGGCCACTACGGTCGGGGGTTCGAATCCCCCCTCGGGCATGGATATTGGTGCTGTCCTTATTATTAATTAGTTCATAAGTAGTATGTAAGTTGAGGGACTGATGAGCCCGTAGTTAAGTCCCATAAGCTATACAAACATCCGAGCTTTTACCACTCCGTTGAAATCCTAGAGCGCCATGCTCTCCGTCTCGCTTCCTCCATCCGCCTCCTCTTCCCGAACCGCCACCTTTACCATTTAACCAAAATGCGATATCTCAAAAGCAT
Source organism: Locusta migratoria (assembly GCA_026315105.1). Taxonomy (NCBI): domain Eukaryota; kingdom Metazoa; phylum Arthropoda; class Insecta; order Orthoptera; family Acrididae; genus Locusta; species Locusta migratoria. Next base: position 71,038,425 of record CM048755.1, on the reverse strand, counting down.
ACAAAATATCTACGCCTCTCCTATGTCTCCCGTAAACTTAGGGTTTATCATGGATAGATGGCCATGCGTTTTTCAAAAGCCAGTATCACAAACGTAATACGTAAATTGCATTTCCACTTCATAAAAAGCAAAAGTCGACTGTGTTTACAAAGATATACTAAATTTTATACTAGCTAAAGAAAACGTTGAAGAAAGTGTAGCCGGCCGCGGTGGCCGCGGGGACTGAGGCGCTTCAGTCACGGTCTGCACGGCCACTACGGTCGGGGGTTCGAATCCACCCTCGGGCATGGATGTTTGTGCCGTCCTTAGTCTTAGTTAGTTCATAAGTAGTTTGTAAGTTTAGGGACTGATGACCCCGTAGTTAAGTCCCATAGACTATACAAACATTTGAACATTTGAAGAAAGTGTACCAATTGGCCGTCTCACCCGAGTAGCAGGGTTAGATGGTCAGATATGTAAAGAATAGGTTACCATCGCACGAAACATTTCAAAATCAAAGAGAAAATTATTAAAAACAAATGTTTGTTAAGCTTATGGGACTTAACTACGGGGTTATCAGTCCCTAAACTTACAAACTACTTATCAACTAGCTTATCCTAAGGACGGCACAAATATCCATGCCCGAGGGGGGATTCGAACCCCCGACCGTAGTGGCCGTGCAGACCGTGACTGAAGCGCCTCAGTCCCCTCGGCCACCGCGGCCGGCTATTAAAAACAACTTGCAACACATTAAACATGTTTTATTTAATCTCTTGATGTAAAAAAAAATATTTTATAAAGGTATGAATGTAGTTAAATTATAGCTTAAACTGAATCTCATTTGTAAAAAGAACTGTACAATAAGTGATTGTTTTACATTTTATTAATCGTTGAAACATACTAGTTTTATATAGAAAATAACAAGAAATCGTTTTAGTTATGCATTTGCTTTTCTTTAGAGCTACGTTTAATTTATAAGCAAGACGTTTTACCGTATAGGCTTAGATTTTGTTTTAAAAATGGCATTGACACATCGACGCCATACATCAACACACGCTGTGCAGGATTCGTGTTACCAACACTTACACCCGATACACTCAATCTAGTCACAGGTTTTATTTGTTTTCGAGTAGTCTTCGCCGCATCCAACGCACTCTTCCTCTTCGTCCCGAAGACTGGCACTTGAGTCGTCTTTGTACGGGCCTTCATCTGACGAGTCTGAACAAAATTACGATTCCGTCAAAATTTAATACGAGGGTTGGAACTTAAATAGATGCAACACTGCTGTGGGGACACTATGCAGCCGGCCGCGGTGGCCGAGGGGACTAAGGCGCTCCAGTTCAAAATGTTCAAATGTTTGTTAAGCTTATGGGACTTAACTACGGGGTCATCACTCCCTAAACTTACAAACTACTTATGAACTACTTATGAACTAGGACGGCACAAATATCCATGCCCGAGGGGTGATTCGAACCCCCGACCGTAGTGGCCGTGCAGACCGTGACTGGAGCGCCTCAGTCCCCTCGGCCACCGCGGCCGGCGGCGCTCCAGTCACGGTATGCACGGTCACTACAGTCGGGGGTTCGAATCCTCCCTCGGGCATGGTTATTTGTGTCGTCCTTAGTATTAGTTAGTTCATAAGTAGTTTGTAAGTTTATGGACTGATGACCGCATAGTTAGGTCCCATAAGCTACACAACATTTTTTTAGACACTATACAATGGAATCTACTATTGTCGCACACGTTGTTCACATACCTTACCTCCGAGCAAATGGACGTCACCGGAGTGCGCACAATGGAGGGAAACACAGTCACTTGTGAGCGAGCGGTCTAACGTAACGGTGTCACTATGATTTCGAAACAGGAACAACGGAGTTAGATCAATATTGAATGTGGCAGAGTCTTCAAGAGGCGTGCGGGGATTCGGTAATGCCGCACAGAACAGTGGCACGTAGTTAGTGGACAGTGGATCGACGCCAGACGATTCGTGAGCTCGCCAACGAAACCGAATTAGCGCATACAGCGCAAGCCGTGTCTGCTCTGTTCGCTCGATGGGACTGGTAAGTCCTGTACCATCCACCATACCCCCGGACTTAAGTCCTTGTGACTTTGATTTGATTCCGAAGATGAAGGAACCACTTCGTGCCTTTCGCTTCAGAACTGTTCCAGAGATTCGACAGGCAATAGACCGCTCCATTAGCAGCGTCAACAGAACAGGCTCTGCTAACAGCGTACTACGCCTTCCACATGGCTGGCAACGAGTTCTACACAAACCTGGTGAGTACTTTGAATGACAGTAGCAGGTGCAAACTTCTCTAACGCTTTTGTATCGGTTGTGAATAATTGGGTGCCACTAAATGTGAATATCCCTTGTTATTATTAGAATTACTTTCATTTTTGTGTTATTATTATCATTATTATTATTAGTACTATCATATATTGTTATTATTTAATATTATTAATGCAGTGTTTTTTTGTAATAAAATCCTTTGTTTATGTTGTTCCTGATCAGATGTAAGAGAGGGCCCTATGGCCCTAATCTGGTCAGGTTAAATAACCAAATAAATAAATAAATAAAAATATTTAATTTTCAACCCTCGTATATAAAGTTCTGTCGCTACTCACAACCTAAGTTACGATAAAATCGAAAGGTTATGACATAGCACATAATTTCAAGTATACTGAAAACTAGAGTCCGACAGAAACATAGTTTGTGACTGAAACCGAAACAATAACCGAATATTGGGCTCCTCTTCTAGTAACCGTAACTGAAACTTGCGTAATTGAGTTAAAATTTCTGTACATTGACGTTACACCACAAACCACTAGCTTTTTACATTTTTTCGAGATCCTCTCCCTTTACTAAGCCTTCTTGAGTGTTTGTAAGCCTAATCAGAAGTCTGTAGGAGATGATATGTTCAAATGTTTGTTAAGTTTAAGGGACTTAACTACGGGGTCATCAGTCCCTAAACTTACAAACTACTTATGAACTACCTACAGCTAAGGACGGCACAAATATCCATGCCCGAGGGGGGATTCGAACCCCCGACCGTAGTGGCCGTGCAGACAGTGACGAAGCGCCTCAGTCCCCTCGGCCACCGCGGCCAGCTGTAGGAGATGACATGGGAGGCGAACAGGTGTAGACAAATGGACAGTACTTTTATTCAAGTACTTCCAAATGTTCAAATGTTTATTAAGCTTATGGGACTTAACTACAGGGTCATCAGTCCCTAAACTTACAAACTACTTATGAACTACTTACGAACTAGGACGGCACAAATATCCATGCCCGAGGGGGGATTCGAACCCCCGACCGTAGTGGCCGTGCTGACCGTGACTGGGGCGCCTCAGTCACCTCGGCCAAGTACTTCCAAATTGGACTCTTTTCTCCTCTGTGTGATATTTTCTACCTTACGAGTTTCCCATAAATACGAGCGTTAAAAAACAAAACAACAACTGCGGATGCATTCTATCTTCACAGAAAAAGGCAGCCGGCCGCGGTGGCCGAGAGGACTGAGGCGCTTCAGTCACGGTCTGCACGCCCACTACGGTCGGGGGTTCGAATCCCCCCTCGGGCATGGATATTTGTGCCGTCCTTAGTCTTAGTTAGTTCATAACTAGTTTGTAAGTTTAGGGACTGATGACCCCGTAGTTAAGTCCCATAGACTATACAAACATTTGAACATTTTGAGAAGAAGGCACTCCATCATTATATCGCGAAGTAAATACTGAAAATACTTTAAAGCATGTAGGCTGGCAATGCTAATGACCATTGTAAAAACTTTGTTTTAAAAAAGTTCATATTTTTTACACAACTACTGTATAGCTACCACAATCCCATAGTCCTGCACACCTTCTTGTAGGAAGATAGTCTTTAGGTAGACAACAAACATGCCAAATAGATACTACGAAATGCCAGAGCCGCAACGCGGCTACCAGAATACAAAATACGCAGAAAGTAATCATTTGTTTGCTTCCATAAGTAGCCTTCACGATTTTGTTCTTGAGAGCGCTAGCTTTATATTGCCATCTTCACTTCAGGTTTTTGCAATCGACAAACAACTTGACATATTTGCTTTTTGCCATTCCTGAATACATAGCAGCTTCAGTCATAGACAACGACTACGGGTATGTTCGGTCGCCCAAGCATACCCCAAAATTTGAGTGGGTATGCTCTGCATACCCCACTGAAAATTTTGGCATTATTTTTTCTTTGCGTTATATTTCTTGGCTGTAATTAAAATCGACTCTCTCATTACACTGATGGGCGACTGGCCTTTGTAATACACCCCTGAAAAAGATTAACTGAAAATAAACAGCTAACTGAATTCGTAGGCATTAAAATCCTGCCGGCCGCTGTGGCCGAGTGGTCTGCGGCGTGTCAGTCACGGTCTGCACGTCCGCTTCGGTCAGGGGTTCCAATCCCCCTTCGGGCATGGGTGTTTGTGCCGTTTTTAGTATAAGCTATTTCATAAGTAGTGTGTAAGTTTACGGACTGATGACCCCGTAGTTAAGTCCCATAAGGTCTACAAATATTTGAACATTTTTTTTTTTTTAATCCACGTTGACTGTGAGTGTTTTCTAAATAGTCCGAATGTTAATGGAATGCCGCTTGTTAAGTCAATATTGTAAACTGGAGGCGGTAACTTTTAATTGTTGTGTTAAATAACTAGAAACGAAGAGGGTTCGGTACGATACGATAGAAATGTCTATGCGACGAATTTAATTCGCGGTATCTTTTAAGATAACCTTTTGATAACCACATATGTTACCAGTGAGCCGACATACCTACTGCGAAGAGTGCCCTATCCTTCCTAGCTAAAACATACTGTAAATAGACAGTCCTCATAACAGTTTGCGAATTTCTTTGTGTTTTAATTGGCAGCTCTACAAAAATCACGAAACGCAACAGCTAGCGAGAGATTTTTTTCTGAATTTGAATTTTCGGGCTTCAACAACTTGTCAACAATTGAACGAAGTAGTCGGCCCTTTGTTCCTGTTCTGTTTGATCTGTGTCAACTGTGATTGGAATTACGTCTTAATGTCTTGCGTGTGAAAATGATTGAAATGAATAAGTATATAGTGAAATAAAAAAGGACTTCGACTGATTATCGTGATGCTGACGGTGATACCGAATCGACAGCGTGTTTCAGTAAAAGTGATCCATATGCGGCATCTTGCGACAATGAATTCTCTTTTACTGTTCCATTAGATTCCAAGAAAAATGATTCCGGCACTGAATGTGGTAGGACTTTTAAAAAACATTGGGTAAAGATATGTACATGGATTCAGTATGACGAAAAAGATGACATTTTATTGTTTGTTGTGTAGATCCATGTGTGAAAACGAGAGACTGACTCGAAAAACGGTTACAGCGAACAAGGATTCCTGTAATGCATTCGGTAAGTACGGCTTTAAGAACTGGTCCGTTGCTCTGAAACGATTCAAATGTCATGAAAAAAGTAATTTGCATATTTGTTCAGTTAAAACAAATAATTATATGAAAAAAGGAGTAAATATTATGTCATCAATTAGTGATTCCAAAGCAAAATAAATGCAGGCCGCTACTGTTTAAGGAAATTTTTTTACTTCTGTATTGCTCTTGGTTTGCCAAGGTTTGGCCTTGCACGTAGTCATGTTGACGGGTCTTCTAATTTTGTCAGTCTTCTGAAATTACGTTCCGAATATGTGTCTGAACTGAGACTATGGCTAAATCAGACTAATTACAGGTGGATGTCTCATGATATAATTATAATTTATGTATAATTTTAACATTAAATTTTATATATAATTTCAACATTAATAAGCATTTCCTTCACAGAATTTTGATTCAAAAAATAAAATAAAATGATTTATATGCATTAATGTTGGACGAGACATCCGATATATCAATTAAAGAGCAGATGTCTGTTTGTTTTCGTATTGTTGACCAAAATTTTGCTGTTCATGCGTTGTTTTGTGGTTTTTATGAGCTCCCATTAAGTGATTCAGATACCTTGATCAAATCTGTGAAGGATATATTATTAAGATTTTCTATTTCTGTGAACAATTGTGGTGGGCAATACTATGACGACGCAAAAAAAGTTAACGGTTGTGTTCAAGGATAACAGTCACGGATAAAAGAAATTGAGCCCAGAGCTATTTACATTCACTGCTTGGCTCATTCCCTAAATTTAATTGTTCAAGACTCATTTAATAATATTGCAGTATTAAGAGATATTCTGTCAATTTTCAAAGATCTGATTTCATTTATTCGTGGTTCACCCAAGTGCCTATGAAAATTCGGAAATCTCAAGCGATTGCTTTCAGATTACCATGAGACTGAAGCAGGTAAAGATTTAAGACCGTTTCTATCCGACGAGATAGTGCATTCGTGTTGTTGTCTGTTCTGCATAGATAATAGTCACGAAGTTCTTTTGAAATTTCTGAATGATACGCAAGAGGAAAGAAATGATGCTGGAGCAAAAGCTAAAGGATTTCTAAAATATATACAAAAATTTGAAATTCTTTTTCATATCAAGGTGCTAATTTTTGTATTCCAAAGCGTAGAAAACTGTGTAGTACTTCAAAAAGTTTCATTGAATTTCCGCCTTGCTCGTTATTCTGTAAATGCTGTTTTGTCTTCTATAGGAGCCAGAAGCACAGAAACATTTTTATCGCTTTGGGAACATGCTAAAGAAAAGTGTGATGTGTTGCAATTAAGTCTCCCCACTGTTTCACGCCCTAGAAAATTACCATTGAAATTAGGTGTTGACAAGCATAATTCATCAGATATTCAAGAAAAGTTACGAATTTTATATTTTCAGTTTGTGGATTTCACAGTAAACAGCTTTTACAGCAGATTTCCGTCACTAACAATGTCACACGTTGTGAAAATGAACAATTTTTACCAGGCAAAGAAGATAGTACCTACGTTACTTCTTTTTACGGTGACGATTTCGACTGTGTAAGACTGACTGTTTATAGAGATACTTTGTCGGATGTGGTAAAACAGCTTAATATTACACTAGATAGCTGTGAAAGTGTGGTGCAATACTTGAGTAGGACAGAGGATGACAAGTGAGTAGCTCTCAAGAACAAGACACCAGAATATGTAAAATTATTCAGACTTCTTTTAACGATACCTGTAGCAACGTGCCTACTGCAAAACGTTCGTTTTCTGCCCTTCGAATACTGAAATCTTACTCCAGAGCCACCATTAACGAGGACCAGTTAACTCATGTAGCATTATTGAATATCCATTCCGATGCCGCAAAGGAACTGAACCTGGAACCTCTAATCTACATCTACATACATACTCCGCAATTCACCGTAAGGTGCGTGGCGGAGGGTACACTGTACTACTACTAGGCATTTCCTAACCTATTCCACTCCCAAATTGAACGAGGAAAAAAAGAATGCCTATATGCCTCCGTACGAGCCCTAATTTCTTTTATCTTGTCTTTGTGATCTTTACGCGAAATGTAAGTAGGCGGGAGCAAGATCGTACTACACACAGCTTCAAATTCCGGCCCTCTAAATTTACTTAACAGAAATTCACGAAAAGAACGTCGTCTTTCTTCCAGCGATCCCCAATTGAGTTGCCGGAGCATTTCCATGACACTCGCGCATTGGTCGAACCTACCGGTAACAAATCTAATTGCTCGTCTCTGAACCGCCTCTATGTCTTCCTTTAAACTGATCTGCTGCGGGTCCCAAACACTTGAGCAATACTCAAGACGTGGTCGTACAAGCGTTTTATACGCGGTCTCCTTTACAGGTGAAGTACATCTTTCCAAAATTCTCCCAATAAACCGAAGTCGGCTGTCCGCCTAATCAACTAATTCATCAGCAAAACAACTGTCAGGAGGGACAAGTTCCAGTCTCTTCCTGTTTAGGTGAGTGATAATGTATTTCATGTTAATATTGTAGCATTTATATTTACTATAATTCCTTTTTTTTGGGGGGGGTGAATTATGAGTTTTAAAGTTTAACATGATGGCTAACAGTTTCATATATTGATATCGTACTATTGGGCAACGTAGGATACAAAATAGCGGTGAACAGGCTCATTTTGTGGAGACCTTTGATGCTGTATAGCACCTGAAGTGCATATTTTCGTAATGCTGAATTATAAATTTGACAAATACGGCGCGAAAGTTTTGCTAAGTATGAAATCGAAGTTACGCTGTTGTGATGTGCACACGTTATGGTTAGAAAATCAGAAGGTAGAGTTTGAGTAGAGTATATTAGCTGTAGTTAGCTGATCAGAACACAGCAGCAGTGAAATTTAAAAATATTCTCGTCACGAATGTTCGGTTAGGCAACTTCAGCCTTACTCATCTGTTCCAACGGAACAATGACCTCGGAATTTGCGATGGGAAAATTATTTTATGCTGTTCCTGCAATCCTGCTCTATGATTGACAAATTATTTTATGTAACCTTGTCTGTTCAATAAATTAGTTATCCTCGTAAAGTGCATCCTTTAAAATGATGACATATTAGTAAAAAGTAAATATACTTTTGACAAGCAAGACAGTAAATATGATTCCTGCTCATTTCACTGGTAGCAGTTTAAGCTGGTTAGCTCGTTGCCTAATCAGATACTCTAAAATAGTGTCACATTCGCATACAAACAATTATATGCGCCGCCATAGCATGTGAGGGCATATCTTTGCCTCTTACTATACTATATGCATAACGCTCAGTTACTATCGTGGGGTCGTTTCTGAGCCCAGCATGAACAATATCTATTTTTTCTCTGGAATGGCGCCGCTCTTGCTCAAAACGTTTTCTGTATTCTCTTAGGAGTCATTTGTCTTCAAGGAATCTTGTTAGTGTACAGTAAGTCGTGACATTTTTCATCCTGACATGTTGAATAAACGGGTCTACTGCCGGATGTCTGAGTCGCTCTGGCACAATATTTCGGCGGCGTAACTCGCTGCCTTCTTCAGGTGCTACCTCAGACTGCCTTTTTGGCTAGATTGTCTTTACTCTCGAAGCTGCAGCTTCGGCTAGTTGAAGGGTTAGCAGGTCTGGCTGCTTTTCCTTCTTCTTTCACTGGTTGTTTCGGTTATTTTTTCACTTTATGTTTTCTTCCTTCTCGGTTGACTTTTATTTCTCTTCCTCTTGCTGTTTGGCAGCGTTGTTACTCTCGTAGCTGGTCTGGCCAGTGTGTTGTGTCTCTCCAGTCTATATGGTTTCCCAGATCTCTGATGAGTGGGTTGCTGCTTCTTCTCGCTTCAGCGGAAAAAATTCTCGCTGACTGCTTGAAGCGGTCCTTCAGCATCCGTACGCCTGTTAGTCGATGTAGTTCTGCCGTGCTGAAGTCTCTCGGCAGGTGCAGTGCCATTCTCAGGCACCTGTTCTGGATCTTTTGGAGACTGTTTCGGCGGCGTTTCCCCACACCACGGCTGCGTATTCTAGCCTAGGCCTGATGAGAGCCAGGTACAGCGTCTTGCCACAGTGTGGGGACAGTGTAGTCGTCGGGTTGAGTACACGGTAGAGAAGGCGCATTCTTCCAAGCGCTTTATCCCTTATCTCCTTGATGTGCCTCTTCCACGTGAGGCGTCGATCTAATGTGACTCCGAGGTAGCGGCCGGTGTTTGTCCATGGGATGGGGCCTCCGATTATGCGAATCGGCGGCAGTTCTTCCGGTATTCCTTTCTTCGTAAATATCACTGCATGACTTTTCGCAGCGTTGAACTTGAGCCGTCACTTAGTGGCGCATGTGCCCAGCTCGTTGCAGGCGTCCTCGCATCAGGTGTGCGTTGATACTCCTCGTGTACAGGGCTGTGTCATCGGCGTGCAACCCTGTGCGCACCCGCTGCGTTCGCGGCATGTCTGCCGTGAATAGGATGTACAAGATGGGCCCCAGCACTGAGCCCTGTGGGTCTCCGAATGCTATTTCTTGTGCTGTTGAGTATCCTCCTTCAATCTTCACATGGAAGCTTCGTCCGACCAGGTAGAAGTGGATCAGGTAACTTGTAGACGAATCCGTCGTGCCACACGCTGTCGAAGGCGCGGGAGACGTCAAGGAGTACCGCGCTGAGGTACTCCCTCCTCTCCAGCGCCCCCATCGCCTGTTCCACCAATCGCAGCAGTTGGTGTGTCGTCCCATGGCCCTTTCTAAAACCGAACTGTTCGTTGGGAAGGAGGCCTTCTTCTCCGACATGTCGGTGCAGTCTCTTGGCATATATCCGCTCGAATACCTTCGAGACCGTTGGCAGCAAGCTTAGGGTCCGGTAGTTTTGCGCCAGCCTGGTGTCTTTGCCGGCCTTCGGGATCGCCACTACCTCCGCATGTTTCCAGGGAGGGGAGGAGCGGCCGGTCTTAAGGATGGGACCTCCTTCAGAATCGCGCCGCCGACATTGTCGCACCCACCCGCTTTTCGCGGGTTTAGGTGGATTAGCTGCTGTCGAACCTCTTCATCGGTTGTCGGTTCAATGACGTCCTCAGGATCTTCTGTGGAGAGGTACCCGCGGAGCATTTCTTCCACCGTGCGGATATGTGCGTCGTCAACTTCTTCTTCCACCGGTGTGAAGTTTGGCGCAAAAGTATCTGCCAGTACTCCGGATTTGGCGTCTGGCTCGGCTACTGCACGCTGCCCTATGTGTAGCGGCGGGACTCGTTGCCTCCTGCGGAGGAACTGCTTTGTTGTTTGCCAGGCAGTTCCGTCCGCGATGTTGAGAGCAGCTATTTTTCCAGCCCGTTCCCTGTTTCTGTGCTCTGCGACTGCGTACTGTATGGCGCGGTGCATTCCGTTTATCCGATTTTTCGTCACCGCCTGTCAGGTGACCTGTCACTCTCGGACAAGCTAGTTTTTCTGGCGGATCATCTGCATGATGTCCGGCGGTAGCTGGCGGGAGTAATCCCGTGGTTTCCTTTGTATGTACGGCGTTGCTGCGTCGGCAGCGCTGATCGCGAAATGCGTAAACGCGGCGAATGAGGCGTCCGTGCCGTCGATGTCAGGATCGGGCGCCGCGGCGATCGTCTCTGCTAGGTGCACCAGGACGTGTTCACAGTCGGCGTCGGTGTAGGTCTTACGACCTTCAAGTGGCCTGTTCCCGTCTGTGCTCAAATCGAAGGTCACTGGTAAATGATCTGAGGACAGGGCCACATGTGCCGTCGCGACTGCATCGTGGGTCGCCCTTTTGATGACGGCGAAGTCTAGAACGTCTGGGAGGCCTCTCTTGGGATAGTGTGTGGGGTCGTAAGGCCCGGCACTATAGCATCGCCGTGTATGCCACCTTTAGAAGCTTCCTGCCGCCGGTTGTGGTGAGCCTGGAGTTCCACTCCGGATGCTCGGCGTTAAAGTCGCCGCCGATGAAGACGTTGCCCAGCATTGACATACGTGTCTCGAAATCCTGTCGCAGGAGTCGTCCAGGCTGTCGGTATGCTGCGATGAAGGTCACATAACCTACAGAGGTGCTGACTGCGACTCCTATTGCGTCTAGTTGCGTCAGTTCTGGTAGTTTGACTCGGTAGTTCCTCAGAGCACTTCTGACGTAGACTGCAGTTCCTCCACGAGCTTTCTATCGTCACGATATCACCTATAATTAGGTGCTTTCGTGCTGACGCCGGGCTTCGGCCACGTTTCACACTCGAGGCACACATCCACCGCCTGGCGCAAAAACTGCCGAACTCGCCCTCTTGCTGCCTTATGCGGTTTGCATTCTGTACGTAAACGGTGAGTCCAATGATTCGATCAGGCATCTCGAGACTCGTTTGCTTCTCTCGTGGTGTCGGCCCGGTTGGCCGCTATCATTGCAGACACGATCATCTGCGGAAGTTGGTGCAGCAGCTCCTCGAACTCCTTCAGTAGCTCCCGAAGTTCTGGTGCTTCGCTCGTTGCGATGGTCGGCAGCGGTTTGGCGGGTGCGGGGGGCGGGGAGGGGGGGGGGGTGGTTGCTCTGTGGCGGCCGCCCGCATGCCCGGCCGGCCCCTGTCCGGTGTGACGCGCTCTTTTCTTCTCTCGGCACGGGGAGCGCCTGCTGCGGTTCGGGTGGGCAGCTCCGCCTGTCGCGACTGGCCGGCGTGCTGCTGCGCAGTTCTCGCAGGCCTTTCCCGTCCGCTCGCTGCTGCGGTCGCTGCTGCTGCACCAGTTGTGAAACTTCTTTCCGGCCGCACTCTCCTCGCGGGTACTCGCCGCGCCTTCGCAGCTGCTTTCTCGGAGGCTGTGCAGCTCCGGAAGCTGGCAACATGCTCATCTTTGCAGTTACGACACGAAGGTGTGTTCTCGTTCGGGAACGGACATTCTCGGCTCAGGTGCTCCCCAGCGCCCTTTACGCAGCGTAGAACATCAAAAGAAGTAAAGTCACACGTTATCGAGAGTATCCATTAAATTACAAGGAACACATCAGGATACAAACACACAAGGCAGAAACAGTCTACATAAACTGGCAAGGTTAAACACAGAACGAAATAAATCTCAATTTGCGATGTTATGGCATCACTGTATTAGGTTTAGATGGAATACCAAACTGTGGCGAATGAAAATTTGTGCCCGGCCGGGATTCGAACCCGGGATGCCGGCTGCGGTGGCCGAGGAGACTGAGGCGCTCCAGTCACTGTCTGCACGGCCACTACGGTCGGGGGCTCGAATCCCCCCTCGGGCATGGATATTTGTGCCGTCCTTAGTCTTAGTTAGTTCATAAGTAGTTTGTAAGTTTAGGGACTGATGACCCCGTAGTTAAGTCCCATAAGCTATACAAACATTTGAACATTTTGAACCCGGGATCTCCCGCTTACTAGGCAGACGCGTCGACCACTCCGCCACCGAGGACACGGTGACCGGCCCGACTGCAGAGGGCTCTTCCCTGCACGTCTCCCGCGTCTTTATTGGTTCCAATGAATATGTGAACCAGTTTAAGCCTCTGCTATCAATGAGGTCAGTGACACTTTTGTAGTCTTTCGTGGTTTTCGTCGCGATTCGGTACATATCGTGACTCGCTGTCTTCGTTGTGAAGTTGTTTTCGACGGCTGAGAGGATCGCCTGCTCCACGTCCTTAAAGGAACCCGGCCACTTCACCATAATGGGTGGTGGTGGGGGCCCCTTCTGTTTCTGCTGTTGGCCTGCCGTCTCCTGTTCCTTCCCATCGAGTTCAGCAAACCGGTTTTTGACGGCCATGTCTGCAGCTGTGGCCATCCGTACTGCGACTGGGTATTTGGAACCCATCCATGTCGGTGGTCTTCTTGGTGGCTTTACACCCCCTTCATGACTCCTTTTTCCTGTTTGTAGCGTCGGAGCCATGACAGTGACGTCGGCGGACGAGCGTTTCCGGTAGCTTTCCGGGCTCGTCTCCACTGATCGCTTTCGGCTACAATTTTTCTCCGCCTCCGTGTCTTCTTCTGCGTCTTCTGCTTCCACTTCTCCAATATGAACTGGGCCGTCCATTTGACGGTTACTGGAAATACTTCGTTTAGTGGCGTTTGCGTCTGCTTTCGTGACCCGATATTGGGCCAGGAGATGGGTGATGATACCCTTTCGGGTGTCCTGCTCTTGGCGGTTGCGTTTTTTGGTCCTCCCACATTGAATGTGCGCATGCTGTATAGTGAGGCATCCCTCCTACTATAGTAATGGTATGCTTCTTCTTCTTCTTGTCCCCTGACTGGGACTGGGTCGTTGTAGGTTGTGGACAGGATGTAACTACCGATAATGCAATACCTCCCAGTCGGTGACTCGCCCCGCAACTAGCTTCCCCGACCAATGTCGAGATCACACAGCAGCTTCCCACCCCAGCAGGGGCTTCTCCTGCTTTTTCAACTTCTATCTTCATCTTCCCATAACGAGACGTAGTAGTTAGTAGACAGGCTATAACTGCCGGTAAAACCGATCAGCAACTTCCCCGGCTACGTGCAGCCTCCACTGAGGCATTGGCAGCCTTACCCCATCTCGTCTCGCTAGCTTCCTCCTCCTGGATCTTCTCTGGCCGATCCGTCTTGGGCAGAGGCTAAGATGGGGCCACTGACTGAGCGAGCTCTGCCGGATGCCGATCCACCACTCTGCGTTCGTCTTCATCCCAAGGAATCAACTATGTCGATGTCCGTGACACGCTGCCGGTCCATCTCGGTCGCGGGGGGGGGGGCGGATGGGGCCGTCGACAGAGCGAGATCTGCCGATCGGCGATCCGCCACACCCTTCACTTCGACGTCGTGTTCAGCAAGGTGCGCCATCTCTGAGCTCCTCTCCAGATGGTGGCGAGCAGCTCACTGCCTTTTTAGAGGATCGTGTCCAGTATTTATTCCAAGAAGGCCCTGGGCGCTTTGTTTGCGGTCCGCGCCCAACTGGCGCCGCTTGTAAGGTGTTCTCTCTTCCTCGGTGCTCCGACAGCAGCTTCCTGTGAGCAGCTTCGTGTGGGCGCGAACCCCGAACGGAGCCCCCGACGCGGTTCGGGCGCGGTTCGGGCTCGAGAGAGCTACTGCAGACACTGATGGCGGCCTAGCTGGGCGCGGAAGTCGGACAGAGCACCAGGGAAGTGTCAACACCTCACAAGCAGCGCCAGGTGGCCGCGGACCGCAAACAAAGCCCCCGGCGCCTTCTGGGCATAAATAATGGACACGATCCTCCAAAAAGGCAGTCTGAGGCAGCAGCCAAAGGAGACAGCGAGTTACGCGGCCGAAATGTTGTGCCAGAGCGACTCAGACATCCGGAAGTAGACCCGTTTATTGAACATGTCAAGTTTTTGCCGGGAAAGCCTCAAGAGTTACATTTTTCATCCTGTTTACTGAATTGGTGTGTATGTGTGTGTAACAATGGGTTGTGAATATGTTGGTATCGACAGACATGGTATGACCACATAAATGGTAATGGACTATTTTGGTAATACTGTATAGAAAATAAATCTGCAGAAGAATGAGGCCAGGAAGGCTATCCGATTGTGATAGTGAACACAGTATTCCCAATACAGACACATTATTATCTCATATGCATGTATCAGAAGACGAAAACTCTGAAAATGATTTTAGTTGTTACTACAACGGAAAAACAGATTCAAATGATCGCAAAATGCATCCAGTATTTCTAGAACATGAAACTGAAATAATGGCTGTTAATTTTTAGTGTTTATTAAAAAAATACTTTTCTCCTTTCAGAGATTAAAATGGTTCAAATGTTTGTAAAGCTTATGGGACTTAACTATGGGGTAATCAGTCCCTAAACTTACAAACTACTTACGAACTAGGACGGCACAAATATCCATGCCCGAGGGGGGATTCGAACCCCCGACCGTAGTGGCCGTGCAGACCGTGACTGAAGCGCCTCAGTCCCCTCGGCCACCGCGGCCGGCGATTAAAATGGTCCTAAATTTACACCAGATGAAGCAAAAAAGAAGAAATACTAATAAATTTTTTAAAAGAAAATATTACTTTAAAAATTAGAATTAGAAAAATGTAGATGTTAAAGTAAAGATATTTTGTATGAGTTTTTTGCCTTTTTTTCTTTTTGGAAATACGTGTTGGTGGGGGGGGGGAGGGGCAGGGGCTGCAGGTCGGCAATCCCCCTCCCCTGGATAACTCACATTGAGCATTCCTTAAGATTTTCAAAAGCCGGCGCCTATGGCTTCAGTCAATGCTGCAGAAAGTATATCGAAAAATAAAGTTGCAGTTGCAATTAAGAGTATGATTGTAGTTAGTTTAAATTTACACAAACTGAAAAGGGTGTGTATCACATGATCAATGTTACCTAAACCCATATTAGTCATTAAAAAAACATCTCGCTTGCAAGTTAACCCATTAATAAAACAGCATAAGAATATGATAACCCGTTCCTTTATGTACAATACTACTTACGTTATTTGTTACAAACACAGTACGTCACCATAATGTACGATTGCTGTATATTGTGCTTAAAAACAAAATACCCACAATTTTTACGCAGTTAATGGCACACCGTCAACTGAAGTAAATCGTTATTGTTGAGTGAATCCATCCAGAACGCGACCGGGCTTCATCAGTAGGTTTAAAAAAGCTCGTTTCGGCCGAGCCTAAGATTCGGCTGATTTCTGGGCGAAACCCAAACTGCGGCCAAAACCAATATTTCGGCTGAAGTGGCCGTAACCGAATATTCGGTCTGTCCATACCGAAAGCTTATATCGTGAAAAAGACTCATGTAGTAAAGCAACAATGTCTGACATTACGTACTCACCACCAACAGACCGGCAGCACTGTGGAAGAGGCAGGCGTTGTCTCTCTCTCCCGTATGGCCCTCTATCCTGGAATTACCCTAATTCCCAGCACCCTCTCGCCTTCCCAACCTTCGAGAATCCTGGACAGCTGCTGAGCCTCTCTCAATTTGACCCTCCTTCCCACCATCTCCACGCCCTCCATATCCTTTGTGAATGGAATTTCAACCACCTTTCCCTCCCCGACCGTGAAATCCCGGCAGTGTTACCCTCTTTACAGCCCTAACCCTACCTCTTACTTCCTCCCTCGATGAAGGCCCCGTTCCACCCACCCTTGGCCCAGCTGGCATATCCTATTCAATGTTCAAATATTTGTAAATCTATCGGACCAAACTGCGTGGTCATCAATCCGTAGCTTACAAACTACTTAAACTAAGGTAAACTAACCTAAGGACAACACACACACCCATGTCCAAGGGAGGACTCGAATCCCCGATGGCGAGTAACGGCGCGCTCCGCAGCGAGGTGCCTTAGACCGCTCGGCTACTCCACCACGGCCATTTCCTCTTCCACCACCCGTGTCCCCCTACATCTAACTTCTCCTCGACTCCACCATTAGTTACCAGTAATTCCAGCACGTCATCTTCCCCGTATGTTTTGTCTTCCCCCGATCATCTTCACCTATTTCATATCAGTAATCAAAATTTTTAAAAATTCTATTGGCTAAAGACTGTCAGTCCAGACGCTGCCAGTCCGTAAGGGGAGGAATGTAATATACTTTTAAATTAGAAAAAAAAAAAAAAAAAAAAAAAAAAAAAAAAAAAAAAAAAAAAAAAAAAACTTCACATTATTAGTGATGAAGTGATGAAAGAATAGGCGAGTCTGTGGCTCCGTCAACGAAGTAAAATATTCTATAATAACAGTATCAACGAACTGGTCTCACATCCAGAGATGTGTTGGCAGCCAGGATGGATATGTTGAGAAATAAATACGTAGACAAGAAGAATAAGATGTATAATGTTAATAAAGCTCATATTATTTCGAAATATTTAAGGTTTTCACACAGAAATTGGGAGGTATTACTTTTCGGTGTATCCACGCCATTCAGTGAAAGCATGAAAAACCAAAATCAGTATGACTGGGTTGCGATTAGATCTTCCATCGGTTCGGATACAAGATTCGTCTGTTTAAAGCAGAACAGCTACATTCGGTTCATCGTTAGGTACAATACCGTTTAGATGTTCTTGCAAAAATGTTATTTGTTAATGTCACAA
Source organism: Locusta migratoria (assembly GCA_026315105.1). Lineage (NCBI taxonomy): Eukaryota > Metazoa > Arthropoda > Insecta > Orthoptera > Acrididae > Locusta > Locusta migratoria. The sequence continues at coordinate 71,021,071 of CM048755.1, read as the reverse complement.
TATGGTGACACACCACATTCTTCGTTCAGTTCTCAACACCAGTCGCTACACACATTATACACACAATTTTTCATAATGTAAAATGTTGCTGTTATGCTGTCAGCTCATGTGTCAAGACTAGTTAAACAACAAAGCAAGGTGGCGCAATAATAAAGCAATGAACTCGCATTCGGGAGGACGGTGGTTCAAAACCATCTCCAGCAGTCCTGATTTAGGCTTTGGGTGATTTCCCCAAATCACTACAGGCAAATTCCAGGATAGGGCCTTTGAAAGGGGTCGGTCGATTTATTTCCCCATCCTTACCCAAAAATTCTAGCTTGAGCTCCATCTGTAATAATTTTCCGTCCTTCCTTCCAGTCACATGAAATTTATGGATTGTGTAATCCTCCGTATGATCTTCATGTGTTGACCAAACTAAGCTGTATTGGCCAAACACCATGCACATATTAGGCTATGCACGGCTCTGTTAAAGATGTAGTCTCAGGGTTGAACTTACACGTCTGGTTTCATGCCCAGAAACTACAATAGCTACAAGTAGTACCATGTAACTTGAATAGGCGAACATTTGCCACCCAGGAGTAGCCACGTTGTCTGTGGCATTATGCTACGGACTAAGCGGCCGCTCCCGCCGGAGGTTCGAGTTCTCCCTCGGGCATGGGTGTGTGTGTTGTCCTTAGGTTATTTTAAGTTACTTTAAGAAGTTTGAAGCCTAGGGACTGATAATTGCAGTTGTTACGCCCCATAGATTTACTAACATTTGAAGATTTGCTCCTATGCAAAGAAAAGTAATAAATTAGAAATAAACCCTATAAAACGTCAGATACCTCAGTTGAATAATGTTTATTTCATCATGTCTTTTGATCTAATGGAAGTGGACCTACAGAGCTGCGGTGGAGTGGCCGAGCACTCTAAGGTGCCTTGCTGCATAGCACGCAGTTGCTTGCCGTTGGAGATTCGAGTCCTCCTTCGGGCATTAAGTAGTTTCTAAGCCCAGGGACTCATAACTGCAGTAGTTACGTCCCATAGATTTACAAACATTTGAACATTTGCTCCTACACAAACAAAAGTAATTAATTAGAAATAAACCCTACAAAAGTAACAGAACAGATGTCTTAACTGCATTATGAGAATGTTCCTCAACTTAGTAATTACGCTCAGCCACTAAATCCATTTCAAGATCACACAACATGAAATAATCAATTCAAAATAGTTCAAATCTTAGTCCGACAAATAACATATCAACACTAACTAAATATCTTGTACAATGACATACACTGTTCAGTTACATTTCTGTAATGGGATAGGAAAAACTTAAAAAGTTCTTAAACTGGCACCCATTAGCCCTTGCCAAAGTTAAAGTCCCGATAAAGTGGCCATTTGCTGCTCAGAGCCTACCACTGTTGCAAAGTAATCACTTCACCTACCCTGGCTGGTCCTCGTTCTTTAAAGACAAGACCTAAAGTGTTCCTATAGCCCCAAGGAGCTCCCCATACAAATTCAAATTATTTTACTAGCAGTTATCTGCTATGGACACACTGTCACTGGTTGATCACCATCCCCTCCACAAGTAGCAGATGTGGTGTCGCACAAGTCTAAAGTGCGCGCCACGTACTTTCTCTGCACGCCGCCATGAACGCACGGTGCGGCGTTCTTACGACGTCAGCCACGAGTGCCCTCTGCTGCAACTCCGCTCGTGGCCACAACTGCTGCATCGGCCACTTGGGAATCAGATAGGCACCAGTTACGACTTGGCTATCAGATAGGCACTAGGAATCATCAGTAGGCAGGCCTCTAACTAGTTAAAGTACCATCGTTCTGCAGTCATGAAACTTATGAAAGATAAGTATTTTAATCTTTCTTCGAAATATATCTCTTATACTAATCTAACCTAGCGTTCTAGTTTCTGCTGTCCCACTGACTGGTCACGTCTGTACCTGACACACGATCATCCTATTTCTCTGTGTCCGTCTCTCTCTACTCGGCCACCGACACCTAGGATAACCGGCATAAACGAGACACAAAAGTGGCGATGAGGATGGGATACAAAAGTGTCGACGAGAAGCAACAGAAGAACCGTGGACCAGCCTGCTTCCAGCAGCCAGACAGCAGCAGTCGGAGCACACAGAAATTGCTCCCGCCCACCCACCCTTCTTATAAGAATTTTGGGGGAACATATTCAATTATGAGTTTGTGGACTATTTGTTGCAGTGCATCCTCAATTACATTGCATTTGTGTTTAGTTATAAGTTACTTGTGTGCGTGGCGCCTAATTGGTCAGCATGGCCACTACCCCGAACCTAAACTTAATGGAAATTATTCAGTTACAGACGGCGCAAATCACGCAACTACTCCAAGCGGTGTCGCAGTTGACGGCACAGGCAGCTCACCAACAACAACAGACGCCCACATCTGCCCCCACACCGCTTCCTACGTTTCGTCAGTGCAACGAAAGTGCAGAAGAATGAAGCGATTACTTGCCACAATTTCAAGAACTCGTCACGATTCATCAAATTACAGGTCAGACGGTGAAACACCTTTTCTTATCAGTTGTTGGGACCAAGACCTTCGTATTACTGCAGAAACTTTTCCCCCACGCATCTCCTCGCGATATACAGTTTGAACAACTCGTAGATGTACTGAATGCTCATTATGAGAGAGAAGTGCTCGTAGCTGCAGCGCGGTACTGATATTTCCGACTAAACAAATCACCGGAACAGTCACGCCAGTCACACACTGAGTTGAAGGGCTTAACCCGCAAATGTAAATTTACTTGCTCTTGTGGACTTTCGTTTGGATGACGTGATGTTGAGAGACGCTATCACACCGAACATTCAGGACCCCAGAATTAGGGACGCAATTCTGCAACAGTCTGACCCCTCATTAGACAGTGTACTGCAGCTTATAGAAGCGCATGATACTTTTGACTTAGCAGATGTAGAAATGCAAAGCCACAGTGTTAATTCAGTGTGCCGCAACGGACGCTTTCCAAGCCGTAGTTCTCAGTCTAGCCCTAGTGATTCTTATTTTTCTACCGGCCGTGCTGAACAGACAGTGAACAGTAGCCAGTGTAAAAGTGCGACACAAAGGTCGCCCCGTCGTGTTAGACAAAGTAATTTGACAAACGGGCGCCGACGCTCTTTTCAGAAAAATATTCGTAAATCTTGCCCCCAGTGTGTATCTCGCCACAAACGTGCGCAGTGTCCTAGTCGGAACACAACCTGTTATCAATGTGGCAAATCGGGACATGTACAGTCAGTGTGTATGCATAATGTAAATTCAAATAACGGTGCCATTAGGAACAGTGCTTCGCAGAGTGCGAGAACAATTCATTCTGTAAATGTCGTACACGCTGTGAACTTGGGCAATGTTTCTTTTGATTCTCAAATGCAAGAAAGTTTTTCTGCACCTATTGCAAAACTATGCAGTGAGCCACGTCGCAAGCGCCGTCGAGCGCGTAAATCTGTGCAACGGAAAAGGGTTCGGGACAAGTAAAATGATTATGTAAAGTGCACTCCTGTAGTGAACCTAGTACCTTCTGCAATTTCTCATTGTAATAGTGCCCAGTACTGTGTAGCTAGTGACAGTAGACTTGATGTAGCTACTCAAAAGTTTAGTACAGTAGTTAGTGAAGCTGGGGTAGCCTCACATGCTTGTGTGGACGCCGATCCGGCGGTAGTCCCATGTAGGGAGAGTGATATTAATCTCTGTGCCGATTCTGCGCCGCTTACTTCACTACGCACATGCACAAGTGCAGCAAACAAACTGTAGCAGACGTTGCCCACATTCGCGACCTGTCGAGCGCTACAAGCAAAAACTTTTTGTGACTCTTTACATAGAAAATAAGACTGCAATTTCAGCTCGATACTGGTTCCGCTGTCACATTAATTAATAAAGACACTTATGAATTTCTGGGTTCGCCAAAATTGTCGCTGTGTCAACAAGTGCTAACGGCATATACAGGTCAAAATATTCCCGTGCTGGGAACGTGTAGCCTGCCCGCCTCTTTTCAAGGTGTAAAAAAAAATAGTTGCTTTTGTAGTTCTTCAGGCCAAATCTACATAGAACATTTTTGGACTAGATGCATTTGACTTGTTTGGTTTATCAGTTCAAAGAGATGTGCTTCAAATTTCGTCAGTAGTGCCTCAGGACAAAATCAATGCATTGTGTGACAAATATAGTGACTTGTTTTCGCTGGAACTAGGTTGTGCAAAAGACTTCGTGGCACATGTATCTTTAAAAGAATCTGCAGTACCAAAATTTCGTAAAGCTAGACCAGTGCCTATCGCAATTCGTGATACAGTTGCTGAAGAACTTAAACGTTGGCAAGATAGTGGGGTGATTTCTCCTGTTTCTGCGAGTCATTGGGCCTCGCCTTTAGTGATTATAACCAAGCCGTCAGGAAAACTTAGTCTCTGTGCGGACTTCAAATCAACAGTGAACAGTCAAAAAATTGTAGACACTTATCCCCTGCCCAGACCTGAGGAACGTATGGACAAATTAGGACAGTCTCGCTTCTTTTCTAAGATTGATTTAGCAGAGGCATACTTACAGATTCCGCTTGATGACGAGTCAAAGCAGTTTTTCGTCATTAATACTCACATGGGTCTTTTTCAATTTCAACGCCTACCCTTTGGCAGTTCTTCCGCACTCGCTATTTTTCAGCGTTTTGTGGAACAGCTAACAGTTTCGGAACCGTGTTGCTCGAACTATTTAGATGACATTGTGGTCTCAGGGCGCACAGTTTAAGAACATTTATCAAACCTGGAGTGTCTTTTCAAAGTGTTGACTGCAGCAGATCTACGTTGTAATAAAGCAAAGTGTTGGTTTTTTCAAACTGAAATAGAGTATCTAGGCTATGTGATTAATGCCCAAGGAATCCATCCTTTACAGTCACATCATCGAGCAATCAAAGACTTGCCTCCTCCTAAGAATGTGCACAAATTGCAAGCAGTAATGGGAAAGCTGAACTATTATTTCAGGTTTATTCCCAATGCCTCTCAGACTGCAGCTCCACTGCATCGCTTACATAGGAAGAATGTTCCTTTTGAATGGTCTAAAGATTGCCAGGTTGCCTTTGGCAAATTAAAGTCTGCACTACTCAGTGATGCATGTTTGATTCCCTTTGACCCACAGAAGCCGTAGTGCTAGCAGTGGATGCCTCGTCGTACGGTCTGGGGGCAGTAATATCACATCGTATTGGATCTCACGATCGTCCTATTGCCTTTGCATCCAAGTTACTGACGCCAACGCAACAGAATTACAGTCAGATTGAAAAGGAGGCTTTAGCAATCATTTACGGCGTCACAAAGTTTCATCATTATCTCTATGGTAGAAAATTCGATTTGTTGACAGACCACAAGCCTCTCACGTCGTTGTTCTCACCCACAAAGCCAATTCCGCCACGAACGGCACAAAAGCTTCAGAGATGGTCCTTTATATTGTCTAATTATCAGTAGCAGATTTTGTACCGACCTACCACTAAACATGCCAACGTGGACACACTTTCCCGACTTCCCGGCTGGCCAGGATGTGTCGTTTGATTTTTCGGAAATGGCATGTTGTCAGACTCCAGAGATGCTTCCGCTGTCGCAGACTTCCCTTTGAACTCTCGTCGAGTTCCACAGGAAACAGCTGTGGATGCGGACCTCAGTGTGGTAGCACGTTTTGTTCGCTCAGGGTGGCCTGCCAGAGCCAAAGACATTGATCGGCCTCTGGTTCGACGTTACTTTGCACAACGTCATGCATTGTCTTTAAGTCAGGGTGTTCTGTTGTTACATACCAACAACGACCAAACGAGAGTGACTGTTCCTCATTCCCTGCAACGAGAAGTCTTACGCCTCCTGCATCAAGGACATTGGGGTATTGTTAGGACAAAGCAGCTGGCCAGACGTCATTGTACCTGGGTTGGTATGGACGCCCAGATAGGGAGCATGACGTCACAGTGTACTGTTTGTGCGGAGCATCAGGCAGCTCCTCCGCAAAGTTTCTCGGACTGGCCACGCCCCAAGGGACCATGGCAACGTTTACACATTGACTTTGCCAGACCTTTCTGGAATACACGCTGGTTAATTGTTGTAGACGCTTTCAGCAAGTTTCCTTTCGTGATTGCCATGAACTCAACGACAGCGTCTAGTACAATCAGTGCCTTAACATCAGTGTTTTGTATCGAAGGTTTGCCTGAAACTATCGTCAGTGACAATGGACCTCAGTTTGTTAGTGCGGAATTTCAACAGTTCTGTCCTGTGAATGGCATTCAGCATATCACCACCGCACCTTTTCACCCTCAGTCCAATGGTGAAGCAGAACGTTTCGTTCGAACATTCAAGTCTCACATGGAAAAGATGAAAGGTCAGCACTCCAGGCAGCAAGCCACGCCACGCAAACCAATTGCGCCTGCACATGTCGCGCAATCCTGTCTCTGGTTTCTTGATTCCAGACCCAGTTCACCGTCAGGGAGCACAGCCACATCGTTCGCCGGCGGGTCCAGCGTCCCCGGACTACGAGATAGTCCCCATGGAAGTCGATGCGTCTCAGATGCAGTCTTCCCCGCCGCCGCCGTGGTCGCCGATGCAGCTGACTGCGTCACCGGGAGGAACTCCGGGACCGTGCGTGCCCCCTCTGCCTGGGCCACGCACCTCAGAAGACGATGACCTGCTCCCTCTGGGCGGAGGGGTGCGCCCTTCCCCTCGTTTTGGTGGGTTTCCCGGGGGATCGCAAGGTGGATACCGGGGTGCGGACGGCGTCTCGATCCCAGCCTCAGCTTGGACGCCCGTCCCACCAGACACGCCCCCGCCCAGGCCCTCCTCCCAGTGCCGTCGCTGTGGCCCTCAGCCCTACGCCAAGACGGCGCGGCGATTTGAGGGGGAGGGGTGTGGTGTCGTACAAGTCTAAAGTGCGCGCCACGTACTTTCGCCGCGCGCCGCCATGCATACGCGGCGCGGCGTTCTTACGACGTCAGCCACGAGCGCCCTCTGCTGCAACTCCGCTCGTAGCCACAACTGCTGCATCGGCCACTTGGGAAACAGATAGGCACCAGTTACCACTTGGCTATCGGATAAGCACTAGGAATCATCAGTAGGCAGGCCTCTAACTAGTTAATGTATCACCGTTCTGCAGTCATGAAACTTATGAAAGATAAGTATTGTAATCTTTCTTCGAAATATATCTCTTATACTAATCTAACCTAGCGTTCTAGTTTCTACTGTCCCACTGGCTGGTCAAGTCCGTACCTGCACATGCGTGCATCCTATTTCCCTGTGTCGGTCTCTCTCTACTCGGCCACAACACCCAGGACAACCGGTGGAAACAAGACGCAAAAGTGGCGACGAGGATGGAATACAAAAGTAGAGTTCTTAACAGAAAAGATTTGTTTTGAGTTAACTTTAACCACTTCCACTCTGACTTAGCATTTTGAGAATATTAAATAGAAAGGTTATAAACATTCAGCCACATTTCAGCTGTTTATCAGCAGTAATGTATGAAATAAATTTAAAAAAAAAAGGTCAACGTTCATGAGATTGATTACTCATACTCCACAATATTTATGTACAGTTACCAGCAAAATTGATAAATATTTATTTAATAGTAACACAAACATGAGGGCGAGAAGGGCATATCATGCTGCTTTCAATTGCTGGGACACTGTGTAGGATACGATGATATGATTATATTTCCTTCATAAATTGATATAACGAGTTAATAAATTCTTAAATAAATAGGTACAAGTGCGTTACTTTTAATATGATAGCTTGAGGTAATAGATTGCAGTCTAAGACTTAGTTTGTTGAAATCACAAGACACAATTAAAAGTTAGAAATTTTATGTTTAATTTTGCTATATTCAGATACTGTGAACATAAACTTTTGTAGTTTTCAAGGTATTAGGAATTTTTCTGACATTGTAGTAGCCTCCATAATTTAAGGGAACGTAACACTGATATTTATTATTTACTAGCTGGTACCCAACGTATTGCTGCTGGAGAAGAAATAATTGCGCAAATAAGTTTGAAATTTGAAAGTTTTAGCTTGTTGGACCTCCAGTCCCTTTTTCTGTCCATTTCCTTTCACCTGTCTGTCACCATCTCCCCTTTCTCATTTTCCTCCTCTCTCCTCTCTGTCCGTCTCCTCCTCTCCCCTCTCTCTGTCCATCTACCTCCTCCTCCACCTACTCCTCTCCCTCCTATGTATGAAAACATACATATATGCATCAAGTTTCATGGTGACTGGTCAAATGGTGTCAAATTTGCAAGGTACCTTACACCATGCTAAATTCAAAGGGTTGCAGATTATAAAAATCTCCTTCATGAAAACTTTCATTTATATACCGACTTTCATGGTGAACAGTCAAACAATTTGGATGTTTGTTGTATTGTACCCCCTGCCATGCACCTACTGAAGCTTAATTCAGGGTATAAGTATCTCCATTCCAAATTTCATTCAACTCTGTCCATCCCTTTCAGCATGAAGGAGTAACAAACACATTAAGTCATTGTAAAGTATCCGCCACCAGGCACCATACGATGGCTTACAACAGGATATGGACTGGTCGGGTGCTGGCACCAAACTAAAGGCAGACGTAATGTTCCATGAAACACTTTGGGGCCGGCCGCGGTGGCCGAGGGGACTGAGACGCTCCAGTCACGGTCTCCACGGCCACTACGGTCGGGGGTTCGAATCCCCCCTCGGGCATGGATATTTGTGCTGTCCTTAGTACTAGCTAGTTCATAAGTAGTTTGTAAGTTTAGGAACTGATGACCCCGTAGTTAAGTCCCATAAGCTGTACAAACATTTGAACATTTTTGAAACACTTTGGGTGGAGGCACTGCCTTTGGTGCTCCTGGGGCTCCACACGACTTACAAGCCAGACTTTGTTGGAACAGTGGTAGAATTTGTTTACAGACAAACTCTGTCACTACCTTCCCCTCCCCCTCCCTCCTCAAACCTCCCTTCCTTTGTCGATCGTGTCCATCTCCACTGCTCCAAACTTCCGTTCCTTCCCCAACCAGTCACTCCCTTCCCCCTTTCACATCCCTTCTGCTGTATCAGAGGTTATTTGGGAATCGGTAGTGGGATGATTGAAGACTCGTCGCTCCCCCGGCTCAGACTGTCGTTCCTCCTCCTGCTCCTTGCCCAGGTCCGCCGACGTCCACTCCCAATGGTCGGCGTCTGCGCAGGTCTGGTACGGCGCCTCTAGCGCTGCACCCGGAAAGACGGCGCGCCACATCTCTGGTGTGCGGCGTCGATATGTGTATCGACACAGCACCTTCCATACTCTCAAATTGTTCTCACCTTTTCCTCAGAGATGACACTGTCCGCCCTCCTCTTCAGCTGCCGTACTCAGGCCCTCACTGTGTCCTGAAGAGGGGGCAGCAATACCTTCATTATTTCTCTTAACAGCTCCTCCACCCCTGTCTCTACCACTCGACTTAAACCGGCCTTCATCAACTCACCACCACCTCCTCCTCCTTCAGACTCTTCTCCACCACACTCCTCCCCACCACCCTCTCTCTCGCCATCCCCATCTGCTACTCAATCTCCTACTCTCCACCTTCGCCCTCAGTTCCCTTCTGAGGTTCCTCACTGTCTCCCCTTTCCCCACCTCCCCCTTCCTTGAATTCATCATTTTCGTGCCCTCTCACCTGGCTACTGATGTTTCGAGCCAATTCCATGACCGCATGATCTTCATCCTCTGTCCTTCCTCCTCTGATTCCTCTTCCCCCTCCACAGCTCCTCAGACGTATTCCACTTCCTGCCACTGTACCTGCCCATGATGTATGGGCCTTCTTACTTCCATTGTCCGAAGTCCTTGTCATTGGGCCTTCTTACTTCCATTGTCCGAAGTCCTTGTCATTTCATCGGTGGAATCTGCTGGTCTGCAGGGTTGTCCGACACGCACTACCCATGGACCTCGCCACCTTGACGATTTCAGCGTCAAAGTGCCTTCAACCCGGCGATGCCAGCGCACCGACTTACCTCCTGACTCAGTTAACAGTAACCCGACTACCACTACTAGTGAAATATCTGTGTCTCGAGATCTTTAGAGCTCAGCCTCACTGAGCCCACAAGCTATGTTATCCAGTTCTCTCTTGTATGTGCTTTTCATATTTAATAAAGAGTTGTCTCAAGTACATGTGGTAATTACTAGGGCTACAACTCCACCTAAGTCCATAAAATCAATAACTCAAACAAGATACATGGAATTTATGACATTAACTGTGAATGGGTAAAGTTGAAAATGTGTACCCAGATGGGATTTGAACCAAAGTTTCTTGCTTTCTAGGCAGTCACACTGATCCTTACACCAATAGGGACACAGCAATCAACAAACCTGCATGGAATTTCTCAAGTACACCTCCCACCAGATAAAAATTCTGAACTTTACATTGCCCACTAGTACTCAAACTTGTAGTTTTGTAAACTGATTTCTGTGAGAGTAAGGGCCTAGGAGTGCTTCAGTAATATATTTAGCCCTAGGGAACCCATCTGCTTTGGTTAATGAAATATAGGATACCATTTACATCAATGTTCAGCCATTTCTATATCTACCGGCTATCGATCAGTCAGTACTTTATTTTCATTTAAAATTTGTCACAATATTAGTGAAATTAGTATTTTGAAACATATTGTTCTGAACTTAAAGTCTTTTTGATTCCACACAAATATATTGCAATGTAAATAATGTCATGAAAGTACTATATCATTTCTTTAACTTTACTGGTTTGACTATTCTGTCAAATTACTTTTGTTTATTTACAGTTCACAAAAATCTTGTAACAACAGTGTTACTGTTGTCTTGTAACATTATGCAGTTATTCATATTACTACAAGAATATACAAGGGATATTCCAAAAGTAGGGTCTGGTTAAAACAAAAACATCCAAAGTCAAACTGGTTTTGAATGCAATTGTTTTATTGACATCCCTTCCGTCTTTCTCTATTTTTCTACATAATCTCCATACTTATTTAGATATTTGTCATATTGTTCAACAAGCTTTTGAATGCCTAAGTTGTAGAAAATGGCTTCCCATGAAGATAACCAGTCTTTAACAGCTTCTTTCACTTAATCTGTGTCGAAGCGCTTGCCGCCAAGAAACTCCTTTAGGTAGCAGAACACGTGGAAATCACTTGGCGCCAAGTCCGAACTGTACAGTGGGTGGCCCATCTGTTTCCATCCAAAGTTCTTGATTAGAGTTTGCGTGTGCTTCGCAGTATGGGGTCTGACATTGTTCTACTCACATTCGAGAAATGCACTTCTAAACCTTAAATAGTAAATCATCGATCCTCATGAATTTTGTCATCAACCTCATGAACCCACTCATCTGAAATCATGGATGGTCGGCCGGAGTGTGGTGCATCATGCACATTTTCCTGTCCTTCATTAAACGCTCGCACCCACTTGCGCACTTTACTGTCACTCATTATGTTAGAACCGTACACTTCAGTAATCTGCTGATGGATTTCTGCTGAAAAAAACTGTATCACTGCCCTCACTTCACAATCAGCGGACTGATTGATTTTCTTAAACATTGTGAACTGACACTATCAACATCACACAGCAACAGTAACAACGATACTGGGAGTGTGTAACGCACAAGGTCTGCCAAGAATTGGCATGCATGCATGTTTTGTCCTTGACACTGCTTTCAAATATTTATGGTAAATCGGGTCTTACTTTTAGAATAACCCTCGTACTTACTTACATTTCCTGAAGTTATCTAAAATACACTAAACAGTTTGTCACAACCTGCTTGCATCAAAACTTTATGGATGTTGTGTAATTGAACTGTTTCAATTGTGTAAACAAACCCATACTGCTCCAGTTGAATTTTCCGTACATGGCTAATTTGTATTTTGGTCAGTTATACAAATATTTGTAAAATTGTCTTTGTCGATAGAGACTGATGACTCCGCATTTAAGTCCCATAAGCTTTACAAGCTTTTGTGAGAAGTGTCTAATTCAATCGCAGAAATGTAACCCAGGAATGTTATTGTATCACCTTCATTGTAGAACATTCTAGAAATCAACATTGTCTATATACAATATATGCATGTGTTGTGGCACACAGTTAGAGAGTTAGTCAGTCAGTCAATTTGTTAATCAGTTTGTTAATCCATCAAAGTGTCTTTGTAATGTTTACAGTCACTGATATCATAAAATTTGGTATTTGATGCAACATTTGTAGCTTCTATGACTAAAAGAACCTGAGCATTTAATAAATAATAATTACAGGATTAAGCAGGCTGGCTTTCAATGTGGGATAACCTGTAAACCAGGTGATGTAATTTACTATTTTAAAGTCATTGTAGTGGTTCTGAACAATAAAATAGGCAGAAATCATCATACTCCACGTTGAAGAAAGGATCATTGCCCATCATCAGCTTACTCTATAAGTTATATGTATGTGGTGTCTGTTCTTACAACCAGGTTGTCTGAGTGTTTCAGTCAAAAAGTGAAGAGCAAGTCAGGCCAATCGAAGGTTAAACACCAAATTAACACTAGCAACCATCAGCCAGAGAGTGTATCTTATGTCAACAACAGAATGTCAAGTAATTCATGAAGAGGCAGAGAAAATGATGAAAAATGACATCATTCAGCCATATCACAACCCCTGATAATCACCGGTATTGTCATCATCAAAAGCAAGGATGGTAGTTGACAGTTCTGTGGTGACTACATGAAACTATAAGATTACCGAACGAGATGTTTACAGTGACGGACTAAGGCTGTCTGGGGTCTGGGGTAGCAGCAAAACAAAATGAGGTCCTCCCGTCCACTTGGAAGTATATGTCATGAACAGGTATTACTATAAACAAGTAACTTTTGAGATTTGCAACCCCCCCCCCCCCCAGGACGAGAGGCATGGGACAGTCTAAAAAAAATGGCTTTCGAGATTTGGAGGTCAAGAAGCCAAGGGCAGTCCAATAATAAAAACGTGCTTTCGACGTATTTGGAGGCCCCACAAATGCATCAGCAACTTTTGAGAAGATGATGGATAGTCTTTTATGGCACCTCAATTGGAAAATGTGTCTTTGTTACTTGAGTGACATTATATTATTCTCTGAAACTTGTGAAGAACACATAAAAATACTGAGAATTGTTCTTACGCATTTCAGACAAGGTGACCTAAAACTTAATCCACAAAAGTGTCTATCTGCAGTGAATGAGATTAGAATATTGGACATATTGTGTCAAACAATGATATATGGCCTGATCCAGAGAAGGTGAAATCTCAAATGGAATTACCTATTCCTAAACATACTAGTGATGTGAGAAGCTTCCTGGTATTGTGTTCTTATTACCAGTAGTTTATTACAGACTTCTGTATGAGAGTCCGACCATCCAGGAGCTGTTGAAAGCTGATGTTAAATTTACTTGGGAAAACCCTCAACAAGATTCATTTGATGGCCTGTAAAAAGAGCTCTGATGATGAATCCTGTACTTGGTCTGTTTGATGAGAGAGCATCTACAGAGTTGCAGACAGATGATAGAGGACACATACTTCAAGCTATTTTGGTACAAATCTTAGGCATAAAAGAAAAGTTCATAGCCTGTGCCTCCTGAATAGTTTAGAAAACTGAAACTACTTAACTACAGAACAAGAGAGTCTTGCTGTTCTTTGAGCCATCTGCAAATTTCAACAGTATCTTTACGGTAAGCCATTCATGTTTGTTACAGACGACGATTCTAAAGGAGCCATCAGAATGACTTGCCAGGTGGGCACTACATCTTCAAAAGTACAACATTACTGTAGTGTACAAGTGTGGAAGATAACACCAAGATGCCAACTGCCTCTCAAAAGATCCAGTGCAACATAATTAAGAGAATGACGAATAAAGTGACTGCCTTGCTGCACTCCATGATCTGCCAATATATCACAGATTAACCGTACCTTGAATCAGTCAGAGCATGTGAAAGGAGAATTTATTTGCTTATTTAACCTGACCAGATTAGGACCTTAAGGCTCTCTCTTACATCTCGCCAAGAACAACATAAACAAAAGATTTAAAAAATTAAAAACACAGTAATTAATAAAATTAATAACAATATTTGCTAATGCTAATAATAATAATAATGATAATAATAACACAAAAGTCAAAGTATCAATAGTAATTTGTGGTGCATGCCAATACTAATAACAGCAATAGATATTTACATGGAGATTGATTGGTTTAAAACATTTGAACTAAGTTTATTATAAACAGAAAGAAAAAAAATTAATGAAAGAGGAGAAGATTGAAAAATGAAACAGTGGCTGTGGTTGTTAGGAAGTGGAGATAAATATGAGTAAAGATCTCTGCTGACGAAAGGACAGAGAAACATTTGGGTGGTGGGGGGGGGGGGGGGGAGGAATTGACAACGGTGAGATACAGACTGGTAAGTGGAGAAAAAGATGGCTATTGTGGCTGAAGGTGGATCCTTAGCTGTCTTTTGAAGTATGGAATTGATTTAATCTCCCTTAACTTTTGAGGAAGATTGTTCCAGAGACGTGTACCCGATACAGAAAATGATTTAGAGAAGATTGCAGTGTTATGTGATGGCAGTGACGGATCTAAGAGGGGGGGGGGAAAGGGGGCAAGTTGCACGGGGCGCAGAGTTCAGCTTTAGTGTAAATATTATGATTTTTGAAGGGATAATTACATGAACTAATTCAACTTTACTTTAAGCTATAGTACGAATTTCGTTACCTTAGGAATAAGTAATTATAAGTGTTTTTATTTGCATTCCTGACCGTTTGCAACTATTAAACACATAATGTCTCGGCAGCCACTGTACCCGTGCTATTTAGATTACAGACGTATTAGCGAAGTTATCCCGAATGCGCTGACCACGGACCATTCAGTACGCTTATTCAGTAGTATTGTGACACCAGCGCCGCAGTGGCAGAAACACGAACTGCGATTTTCTTTGTTGTAATCGACTTAATCGCGTCAATATTCTCTTTGTTGTCCCTTCTATGTTTTACTTTTGACGAATGCATTTGAAGTTTTTTTAGACTAAAGGAGTTCTGACTGATGTAACTCTGAAGTATCAAGTATAAGTTTATTACTTAGGTATGAAGTGTGGGAAGATGCCAAAAAAACTATCTGGAGCGGCATTCAGGAGAAAAGCCCGAGAAAAAGAAATCTTCTTCGTTAATGTCAACTTGATTGAGAGGAAATCTGAAAGGTGGGTCATTAGGTATATAGTTTTTAGTTCAGCCAGAATCATGTTTTTCACTCGTCTCTTGTTTCAGTCCCCAATGTTTTATATGTGAAGTGATTGCACTTTTCACAGATATATCTGAAATGCAGCAGTTGTTCCGTGGCGAAGCGGACGAGCGCATTGAGGCGCTGTGCAACAATGCGCGAGGCCGTTGCCCGTCTGGGGTTCGAATCCCTGTCGAGCATGGATGTTTGTGCCCTTTTTAGTATAAGCTAGTTCATAAATAGTTTGTAAGTTTAGGGACTGATGATCCCGCAGTTAAGTCCCATAAGGTTTATTTTGTGTCCCAGCCTCGTCGCCGCTTTTGTGTCTCGTTCCGTTGTAGGTGTCGGTGACCGAGTGGAATGAGACCGACACAGAAATAAAGATAGCACGCTGGTGCAGGTACGGAGGGGAGCAGCCAGAACTAGAAACACTAGAGTAAATTAGAATGATATATATATTGCACAGAATTTATACAATACTTAACTTTTACATAGTACTGCAGAATGTTGATACATAGTTGAGCTAGAGTCCTGCCTAGTGCCTAACTGGTAGCCAAGTCTTCACTGGTGCCTATCGGATTCCGAAGTCTTTACTGGTTCCTAACTCAGTCCCAAGTGAACGATGTCGTTCAGTGGTGGCCACGAGCGGAGTTGCAGCAGAGGGCGCTCGTGGCTGTCGTCGTGAGAACGCCGCGCCGTGCGTGCATGGCGGCGCGCGGCGAAAGTAGGTGGCGCGCACTTTGGACTTGTGCGACACCACACCCCTCCCCCCCAAACCGCCGCGCCGTCGTGGCGTAGGGCTGAGGGCCACGGCGACGGCACTGGGAGGAGGGCCTGGGCGGGGGCATACTGGTGGGACGGGCGTCGGAGCTGAGGCTGGGATCGAGACGCCGTCCGCGCCCCGGTATACACCTTGCGATCCGCCGGAAAACCCGCGAAAACCAGCGGAAGGGCGCCCGCCCCCGCCCAGAGGGAGCAGGTCATCTTCTGAGGTGCGTGGCCCAAGCTGGGGGGGGCCCGCACGGTCCCGGAGTCCCTCTCGGTGACGCTGTCATCTGCGGCGGCGACAGCGGCGGCGACGACTGCGTCGGAGGTACGTCGACGTCCATAGGGATCTCGTAGTCCGGGGACGAACGATGTGGCTGTGCTCCCTGGCGGTGAACTGGGTCTGGAATCAAGAAACCCGAGACAGGATCGCACGGCCTGTGCAGGCGCAATTGGTTTGCGTGGCGCCGCAGCTCCGACCCTGTGGAAGAACGTACAACAAACATATTGCGACCGAGCACACGCCGAATGATGCCCGGTAACCACGTCTTCTTGTTGCCAGCAAACACCCTGTACAGCACCGGCGTGGAAACCTGAAAACGCGAAGCGCAATACGAACCGACTCGGTGCGTGGGAGGCTGCAGCAGGTGAAGGAGAGTGCGGTGACGGCGGCCGTGTAGCAGCTCGGCAGGAGACGGGCCGTCACGTGGCATGCACCGATACGTAGACAGGAAAATGTGAAGAGCTTGCTGCCTGGAGTGCTGACCTTTCATCTTTTCCATGTGGGACTTGAATGTTCGAACGAAACGTTCTGCTTCACCATTGGACTGAGGGTGAAAAGGTGCGGTGGTGATATGCTGAATGCCATTCACGCGACAAAACTGTTGAAATTCCGCACTAACAAACTGAGGTCCATTGTCACTGACGATAGTTTCAGGCAAACCTTCGATGCAAAACACTGATGTTAAGGCACTGATTGTACTAGAAGCTGTCGTTGAGTTCATGGCAATCACAAAAGGAAACTTGCTGAAAGCGTCTACAACAATTAACCAGCGCGTATTCCAGAAAGGTCCGGCAAAGTCAATATGTAAACGTTGCCATGGTCCGTTGGGGCGTGGCCAGTCTGAGAAACGCTGTGGAGGAGCCGCCTGATGCTCCGCACAAACTGTACACTGTGATGTCATGCTCTCTATCTGAGCGTCCATACCAACCCAGGTACAATGACGTCTGGCCAGTTGCTTTGTCCTAACAATGCCCCAATGTCCTTGATGCAGGAGGCGTAACACTTCTCGTTGCAGGGAACGAGGAACAATCACTCTTGCTTGGTCGTTGTCGGTATGCAACAACATTACACCCTGACTTAAAGACAATGCATGACGTTGTGCAAAATAACGTCGAACCAGAGGGCGCTCAATGTCTTTGGCTCTGGCAGGCCACCCTGAGCGAACAAAACGTGCTATCACACTTAGGTCTGCATCCGCAGCTGTTTCCTGTGCAACCCGACGAGAGTTCAAAGGAAAGTCTGCGACAGCGGAAGCATCCCTGGAGTCTATCTGACAACATGCCATTTCTGAAGAATCAAATGATACATCCTGGCCAACCGGAAGTCGGGAAAGTGTGTCCGCGTTGGCATGTTTAGTGGTAGGTCGGTACAAAATCTCATACTGATAATTTGACAATATCAAGGACCATCTCTGAAGCTTTTGTGCCGTTCGTGGCGGAATTGGCGTTGTGGGTGAGAACAACGACGTGAGAGGCTTGTGGTCTGTCAACAAATAGAATTTTCTGCCATAGAGATAATGATGAAACTTTGTGACGCCGTAAATGATTGCTAAGGCCTCCTTTTCTATCTGACTGTAATTCTGTTGCGTCGGCGTCAGTAGCTTGGATGCAAAGGCAATAGGACGATCGTGACATCCAATACGATGTGACAAAACTGCACCCAGACCGTACGACGAGGCATCAACTGCTAGCACTACAGGCTTCTGTGGGTCAAAGGGAATCAAACATGCATCACTGATTAGTGCAGACTTTAAGTTGTCAAAGGCAACCTGGCAATCTTTGGACCATACAAAAGGAACATTCTTCCTACGTAAGTGATGCAGTGGAGCTGCAATCTGAGAGGCATTGGGAATAAACCTGAAATAATAGTTCAGCTTTCCCATTACTGCTTGCAATTCGTGTACATTCTTAGGAGGAGGCAAGTCTTTGATTGCTCGAAGATGTGACTGTAAGGGATGTATTCCTTGGGCATTAATCACATGGCCTAGGTACTCTATTTCAGTTTGAAAAAACGAACACTTTGCTTTATTGCAACGTAGACCTGTTGCAATCAAAACTTTGAAAAGGCACTCCAGGTTTGCTAAATGTTCTTCAACTGTACGTCCGGATACCACAATATCATCTAAATAGTTCGAACAACACGGTACAGAAACTGTTAGCTGTTCCAAAAAACGCTGAAAAATAGCGGGGGCGGAAGAACTGCCAAAGGGTAGGCGTTGAAATTGAAAAAGGCCCATGTGAGTATTAATGACGAAAAACTTTTTTGACTCGTCATCAAGTGGAATCTGAAAGTATGCCTCTGTTAAATCAATCTTAGAAAAGAAGCGAGACTGTCCTAATTTGTCCATTAGTTCGTCAGGTCTGGGCAGGGGATAAGTGTCTACAATTGTTTGACTGTTCACTGTTGATTTGAAGTCCGCACAGAGACGAAGTTTTCCTGACGGCTTGGGTATAATTACTATAGGCGAGGCCCACCGACTCGCAGAAACAGGAGAAATCACCCCACAATCTTGCCCACGTTTAAGTTCTTCGGCAACTGTATCACGCATTGCGATAGGCACTGGTCTAGCCTTACGAAATTTTGGAATTGCAGATTCTTTTAAAGTTACATGTGCCACGAAGTCTTTTGCACAACCTAGTTCCGGCGAAAACAAGTCACTATATTTGTCACACAATGCATTGATTTTATCCTGAGGCACTATTGACGAAATTTGAAGCACATCTCTTTGAATTGATAAACAAAACAAGTCAAAAGCATCTAGTCCAAAAATGTTCTGTGTAGATTTGGCCTGAAGAACTACAAAAGCAACTGTCTTTGCTACACCTTGAAAAGAGGCGGGCAGGCTACACGTTCCTAGCACGGGACTATTTTGACCTGTATAAGCTGTTAACACTTGCTGTGACGGCGACAATTTTGGCGAACCCAGAAGTTCATAAGTATCTTT
The DNA here is from genome assembly GCA_026315105.1 of Locusta migratoria. Taxonomy (NCBI): domain Eukaryota; kingdom Metazoa; phylum Arthropoda; class Insecta; order Orthoptera; family Acrididae; genus Locusta; species Locusta migratoria. The sequence continues at coordinate 71,001,894 of CM048755.1, read as the reverse complement.
ATTTATTAATGTGACAGCGGAACCAGTATCAAGCTGAAATTGCACCGTCTTATTTTCTATGAAGAGAGTCACAAACAGTTTTTGCTTGCGGCGCTCGACAGGTGCGCGAATGTGGGCAACGTCTGCTACGGTTTGTTTACTGCGCTTGCGCGGGCCGCGTAGTGAAGTAAGCGGCGCAGACTCGGCACGCAGCAGATTAACAACACTGTCACTAGATGGCACTACCGCCGGATCGGCGTCCGCGCAAGCATGCGAAGCTACTCCAGATGTACTACCTACTGCACTACACTTTTGAGTAGCTACTTGATGTCTACTGTCACTAGCTACACAGTACTGGGCACTATTACAAGGAGCAGTTGCAGAAGGCACTATTTTCACTACAGGAATGCACTGTTCATAGTCATTTTGCTTGTCCCGAACCCTTTTCCGTTGCACTGTTTTACGCGCTCGTCGGCGCTTGCTACGTGGTGCACTATATAGTTTTGCCATAGGCGCAGAACTACTTTCTTGCAATTGAGATCCAAGGAAAGCACTGTTCAATTCCACAGCCCGTATAACATTTACAGAATGAACTGTTCTCGCACTCTGCGAAGCACTGTTTCTAACGGTACCGTTCTTTGAGTTTTTAATTTGCATACACACAGACTGTACATGTCCTGATTTGCCACATTGATAACAGGTTGAGTTGCGACTAGGGCAATGAGCACGCTTGTGGCGAGACACACACTGGGGGCAAGATTTACGTACATTTTTCTGAAATGAGCGTTGGCGCCCGTTATTCAAATCACTGTTTCTAACACGACGGGGCGACCTTTGTGTCGCACTTTTACACTGGCTACTGTTCACTGTCTGTTCAGCACGGCCGGTAGAAAAATAAGAATCACTAGTGCTATACTGAGAACTACGGCTAGGAAAGCGACCGTTGCGGCGCACTGAATTAACACTGTTGCTTTGCATTTCTACATCTGCTAAGTCAAAAGTATCATGCGCATCTATAAGCTGCAGTACACTGTCTAATGAGGGGTCAGACTGTTTCAGAATTGCTGCTCTAATTCTGGGGTCCTGAATATTTTGCGTAATTGCATCTCGCAACATAACGTCACTATAAGAAAGTCCACAAGAGCAAGTATATTTACATTGGCGGGTTAAGCCCTTCAATTCCGTAATCCACTCTTGGTTTGACTGCTCAGGTAATTTTTTTAGTCTGAAAAGTCGGTACCGAGCCGCAGCTACGAGAACTTTTCTCTCATAATGAGCATTCAGTGCATCTACAATTTGTTCAAAGTCCACATCACGAGGAGATGCGTGAGGAAATAGTTTCTGCAGTAATACAAAGGTTTTGGGGCCCACCACGGACAACAAAAGATGCTTAACAGTCTGACGTGTAAGTTGATGAGCCGCGACGAGTTCTTGAAACTGTGCGAAATAGTCACTCCATTCTTCCTCACGTTCGTTGTACTGGCGAAACGTAGGAAGCGTTGCGGCGGCAGGTGTGGGCTGCTGATGCGACGGCTGTTGTTGAGTTGTCGTCAACTGCGCCACTGCCTGGAGAAGTTGTGTTATCTGCGCCGTCTGTAACTGAATAATTTCCATTAAGTTTGGGTTCGGGGTAGTGGCCATGCTGACCGATTAGGCGCCGCACATACAAGTAAATTATAACAAAACACAAATGCAATATGAAAGAGGACGCTCTGCAACAAAAAAGTCCACAAACACGTAACTGAAAATGTTCCCCCAAAAATCTTATAATAAGGGTGGGAGGGCGGGAGCAATTTCTCTGAGCTAGCCGGGCTGGTCCAAGGTTCGTCTATCACTCCTCGTCGCCACTGCACGCTGGTGCAGGTACGGAGGGGAGCAGCCAGAACTAGAAACACTAGAGTAAATTAGAATGATATATATATTGCACAGAATTTATACAATACTTAACTTTTACATAGTACTGCAGAATGTTGATACATAGTTGAGCTAGAGTCCTGCCTAGTGCCTAACTGGTAGCCAAGTCTTCACTGGTGCCTATCGGATTCCGAAGTCTTTACTGGTTCCTAAATCAGTCCCAAGTGAACGATGTCGTTCAGTGGTGGCCACGAGCGGAGTTGCAGCAGAGGGCGCTCGTGGCTGTCGTCGTGAGAACGCCGCGCCGTGCGTGCATGGCGGCGCGCGGCGAAAGTAGGTGGCGCGCACTTTGGACTTGTGCGACACCACAGTTTACAAACAGTTGAAGTTGCAGCAGTTGTATTTACTATTCGAAATATATTACCATTAAAATATCTTTGCAAAAATCCATTTGTCGTAAAGCTAGAGGCACACTACTTCTCCTTATTGTAGGCACTAGTCGTAAATGTAACTTAAAAAGAACACTTGTTCACGATTTACATCAGTCCTGAATGTTTAGTGAAGTCATTACAAACGTCACGCTGGACCTACAGTGGCACTAACTTTTCTGTCAGATATGGTATCCGAGACCCTGTAACATTTAACAATCAGTTCATACACTAACAGGACGAAACGCGAAATCGGACATAATGAATTACAAATTTGAGACTGCTCACAATTTAAATTATTTATCCATTGTTGCCCCCCCCCCCCTAGCCAGCCATTATAAAGTGGAATAAAAATTACAGTTTACAGTTCTTGTTGCCGCGGTGGAGTGGCCGAGCGTTCTAAGGCGCCTAGCTGCGCAGCGCGCCGCTGCTCGCCGTCGGAGGTCCGAGTCCTCCCTCGGGAATGGGTGTATTTGTTGTCCTTACCATAATTTAGTTTAAATAGTTTGTAAGCCTAGGAACTGATAACCGCAGTAGTTAATTCCCATAGATTTACAAACATTTGACCAGTTTTTGTTCATACTGATTCATTTTTCAGTGAAGATTCGCCGCGGTAGAGTAGCCGAGCGGTCTAAAGCGTCTCGCTGCGGAGCGCGCGGTTGCTCGCCGTGGAGGTTCGAGTCCTCCCTGGGGCATAGGTTAGTTTATCTAGGTTTAAGTAGTTTTTAAGCTACGGACTGATGACCACGCAGTTTGGTCCGGTAAGATTTACAGACATTTTTTGAGTAAGGATTTCAAGATTTTATTCTATTACATATTATACTTGGAAAATTTGACTGTTTAATCTGCATTTATGTTTTATTTAACACTAAATATTTTAAATTGTTTGTGAACATCTTTTGGTAAAGAATTTTCTTAAGTTAGGCCTATCCCTCAAATTTTTAAATTTATTTTTTATTTGCATATTTATCTTTATTCATGCAGTACATTTTCTCCTGTTTGTGAATAAAGGAACTCAATATAAACGCAGTTTTTGTTGTTTTTATTAAATCTCATACTTCGTCAATGCGAAGATGAAGCAGTGAGAGACAGGGGGGGGGGGGGGGGGCGCCAAATGACAATCTTGCCCTGGGCGCCAAAAAGCCTAGATCCGTCCCTGTGTGATGGTTCAGAGAGAGTTTTAATTTGGTTTAGAGCGTATGTTTCTGCTGTGCTGTTCAGATAGTAGTATGAAGGTTGAGGATAAGTAAGAAGGTTTACAATGATTGAGGAAGTGATGCAGCAAACATAATGTATGGTGGTTCAACACTTATCTGCACGTAACCAAGATAACTGCTTGTAAGCGGGACTGATATGGTCATAGAAGCATAGGTTACAAATGTATCGGACACAAGAATTTGACGCCAACTCCAGCCTATGTGCATTTTCGTGTGACAGTCCTTGTAGAATAGCATCACCATAATCTAGGTTGGAAAGTATTAGTTTCTCAACGAGCTTCTTTTTCAGCTGCAAATGAAATGCTTTTTTGTATTTCTGCAGTGAATGAAGTGACGCATATACCTTCTTACAGCCTGTGGTTGTGTGCTCTGTCCAGTCCAAGTGCTGATCTAATATTACACCTAGGTTCTTTGGTTAATGAGAAGATCGTATTTGTGCATCATTAAGTATTAAAGGTGGAATAGATTCTCTGAGCTGTGGAGTAACGAGTCTTTTATGGACCACTAAGATTGCCTGCGTTTTTGATGGATTCAGTTTCAAGCCAATGTTATGTGCCCATGTTGATAGTGAAAGTAAGTTCGCATTTACAAGCTGGATGGCTGTGCTTCGGTTTTTATGGCTTATACTCAGATATAAGTGAAGGTCATCAGCGTATAGGTGCTATTTAAAATGGGACAGAACAGTGGACACGTCATTTACATAAAGTGAGAAAAGTAAAGGTCCCAGTACCGATCCTTGTGGAACCCCTGATGCAACATCGCTCCATTGTGACCTATTTTTTGCAGTTATTACACACTGTTTATGGGTGGTGAGGTACGAGTGGAACCACTGAATAGCACCTGTAGAGAAATTTAGATTAGCAAGTTTAGCAAGTAAAATGTCAAAATCGACATTGTCGAAAGCTTTGCTGAAATCTAAAAAACACATAATGGTTGCCTGTTGGTTATCCATAGCATGCTTGAGATCGTCTGTCACTTTTATCAGAGCGGTTGTCATGCTGCGATTTTGACGGAAACCAGACTGGTATTCATCTAATAAGTCCTGTGATGTTAAATATCTAGTAAGCTGCTCATGGACTATATATTCCAAGGCTTGGATAATGTTGGTAGGATATAAATGGGTTTGTAGTCCGAAAGTTGTGTGGCAGATTCCTTTTTTGGCAATGGTTTAATAAGACCATGCTTCCATGAAGTTGGGAAAGTACCGGAAGTCAGAGAATTGTTAAAAATATCAGTTATTATTGGTAGTAGTGGGTTGGTGACACAACTAATCATGTGTAGGCCCACATTAATATTATCATGCCCTGCAGCTGCTGAACGAATTCGCAAAATCGATTTCCTCACTGTACTAGGACTTACTGCCTGGAGAGAAAATTTTTGGTTTGTATCAGCCCCCAAAATTTTAAGGGAATTAATAGTTTGAGACTTTGTGTGTTGGTCAATTATAAATGTCGGTGTGGTAAAATACACATTAAGGCCGTATAGAGGAACTACAGGTTCAGTAGAAGATTTTGGTTTGCCTATTCCTAGACCTCGTAGTTTTTTCCATCGGACGGCAGGTCTGTGAAGCTCGTCAGTTAACGAGTGAGCATACGTTAGTTACGCATTTCAAACCGCTTGACTAACTCGGTTCCGTTGTTTCTTGTAGGCGAGGTGATTGTCAGAGGTCGGGTGCATTTTGTATTCCATGTGTGCTGCATCTCTGACATTCATAAGGTGTTTGATGTCGTCTGTAAGCCACGGAGCAGGCTTTCTCTTTACATTTCTTGTTTTAAGCGGAGCATGTTTGTCATATAAGTTAGTTAATTTATTAGTGAACTCACATACTTGAATATTAACGTCGTGGTTGTTTCCTGTTGGTATCTGCCACGAAATATCACAGGCATCTGCTGCAAGCTCAGTCATATTCATATGTTTAAAATCTCTAAAAGTCGTCACTTGCGGCGAATTCTTATGGCACTTCAGTGAATAGGACATAAATATTACATCGTGGAAAGATAATCCAGGTGCAGAAATCTGATCTGAGCGGATTACTCTGTTTGGAGACTTGGTTGCAAGTATATCAATGAGTGTATGAGTGTCTACTGTGTGGTGGGTTGGTGCAAGTGGGACCAGTGTAAGGTTTGAGGAGATAATTAATGGATTACTTTGCTAGAAAAATTTCAGCCTTTTTGGGAAGAGGTTTACCAGTGATTCGTAAACACACGCGCTTACAGAATCTACAGAAATTCAAAGATGTCTGTCTACTGGTGACAATAAATGGATTATTGTTTGTACTGATCATCTAACCTGATATGCCATTACAAAAGAGGGGAAAATGGCTGAAGCACCAGATGTAGCCAAATTCATTGTGGAAAAAATTTGTATTAAAACATAGACCACCGAGATCTATAATTACAAACTGAGGAAACGTTTTTCAGTTGAGACTTGAGGCAGACATAGAGAGTCACTGCAACATTACACATCCCATGACAACTGCCAATCATCTCAAACTAATCAATTCAGTGAACATTTTAATAAGACTTTGATTGATGTGCTGTCCATGTATGTCACCGTCAAACAGAGCAACTCTCTTTTTTAACATTCCCCTACAACACCACCAAATAAGAGCCCAGTATATTTACAGCATTCTTCTTGGTGCATAGTTTTGAAGCAACAACAACAATGGAAAATGTCGTTACAGTTCAGGCTGACAATGTAAATGACAATTACATTGTTCAATTATTAACCAGAGCTGAGGAGGCTCAGAAGTCGGCTTGACTCATTACACTACAGGCTCAGATTAAGGATTGTCAAAGATATGACATGAACCATCACCCTATTCTTTTTCAGCCTAGTGACCTCATCTGAATTGTTACTCCTGTTCAGAAGGTTGAGCTGTCAGAGACGCTACTCAGACATCACTTTGTGCCATACCAGGTCTCAAGACAGCCATTTGACATTACTTTATGAAGTCAAAGATTGCAACTCCGAGAATAGACGACAAAAGTTTAGAGTCACAGTCCATGTCCTGTGACTGAAGCCTTACAGAGATCTCACAACTTAGGATAAATTCAAAGTTCCAGTATGTCTCAACAAGGTGAAAGGCAATGGAAGTGGTAATGTCACTATAAGTTTGATGCAGTCCACTGTCAATATGAGCACCAACCATCGAAAGCCACAGTATGCAGAGCCAACAATTCATTCCCACAGCAAGAAGATATGAACACAAGGCACTCTTCCCATAAGGAGGGAGTAATGTTCTGGATGACAGTAAATATTTGGTGTAGTGGATAGAGTGTCGCGCTCTGAAGCAAAACTACACTACTGGCCATTAAAATTGCTACAGCAAGAAGAAATACAGGTGATAAACGAGTATTCATTGGACAAATCTATTATACTAGAACTGACATGTGATTACATTTTCACGCAATTTGGTTGCATAGATCCCGAGAAACCCGTACCGGTACCCAGAACAACCACCACTGGCCATAATAACGGCCTTGATATGCCTGGACATTGAGTCAGAGCGTGGATGGCATGTACAGGTACAGATGCCCATGCAGCCTCAACACGATACCACAGTTCATCAAGAGTAGTGACTGGCGTATTGTGACAAACCAGTTGCTCGGCTACCATTGACCAGACGTTTTCAATTGGTGAGAGATCTGCAGAATGTGCTGGCCAGGGCAGCAGTCGAACATTTTCCGTACAGTATCCAGAAAGACCTGTACAGGACGTGCAATATGCGGTCATCCATGATCCTGCTGAAATGTAGGGTTTCACAGGGATCGAATGAAGGGTAGAGCCATGGGTCATAACACATCTGAAATGTAATGGCCACTGTTCAATGTGCCGTCGATGCGAACAAGAGGTGACCGAGAAGTGTAACCAATGGTACCCCATACCATCATCGCCGGGTGATACACTAGTATGGCGCTGATGAATACATGCTTGCAATATGCGTTCACCGCGATGTTGCCAAACACAAGCTGGTAGCCCATGCTGCTGCAAACACCATCGAACTGTTCGTGCACATGGTTGTTGTCTTGCAAACGTCCCCATCTGTTGACTCAGGGATCGAGACACGGCTGCACGATCCATTACAGCCATGCAGATAAGATACCTGTCATCTCAACTGCTAGAGATACAAGGCAATTCCATATTCTGCTAACAGTCATTGGATCGCAACCAACACTAGCAGCAATGTTGCGATATGATAAACCGCAATCGTGATAGGCTACAATCCGACCTTTATCAAAGTCGGAAATGTGATGGTATGCATTTCTCCTCCTTACCCGAGGAATCACAACAACGTTTCACCAGGCAACACCAGTCAACTGCTGTTTGTGTATGAGAAACTGGTTGGAAACTTTCCTCATGTCAGCTTGTTGTAGGTGTCGCCACCAGCACCAACCTTGTGTGAATACTCTGAAAAGCTAATCATTTGCATATCACAGCATCCTCTTCCTGTCTGTTTAATTTCTCGTCTGTAGTGTGTCATCTTCATGATGTAGCAATTTTAATGACCAGGAGTGTAATCGTGGATTAGCATTTGGTTACTTTTTATTTATTTTGTACCCCCTTGTATACTTCTTACAACCCATGTCTGGTGATCCATATTTCGTTTTTGTTTTGTTTTTTTTTGTTTTTTCCTAAATGACAGGCAGTGGTGGGATGGTTCCTCTAAAGTGTGAGCTTTGTCTTTAATTACAATGATGTCCACGGGATGTTAAACTCTAAAATTCCTTTTTCCTTCTGAAGCAAAGGGTCCTGCATCCAAGACCCACCCTGGTTGTAAATTTTAATTGGAATACGCAATTCTACATGTATTGAGAAATAATGTTCCATAACTTTCTGTTAATGAATATGTGCTATGTAAACCTGCCTCGGCCAGTGCTGCATGACCACCACTTACACATGGAACAGTTTCGCATACCCTCCACCATTAGTACATTTTAAATATGACTACTGCGATCACCCTTTTAATTGTTTTGACGAGAACATGAACATTTGATAGCATTCAGTATTTCAAACATCTGATGTGAACTCTCATAGACACCTATAAGGACTATTAGATTAGCTCTAATAAATTCCTTTTGTTAAAAAAGATTGACCCATTTATAGTATGTAATTGTGGTGTGATTAGTTTTCCTTGGTGTGACTGGTGTGCTTGCCTACAGCTAATTGTGTTGAGTGTGGTCATACTCATGGGCACTGCACCATTATATTTACTCCACACCCAACCTGCATATATCTAATTAGAAAGCATATTTACATGACTGGAATATAAAAAATATATATGTGGTTTGGTGGAATATTTGGAATAGCTTCATATGACATTTTCTGGCCATCATCCAGGTCCCATAGGGCTGCAGACATACAACTGTGGTTTTAAAGTATAATTACACCTACACTATGTCAGTGACTGATGGTTCTAGCTATTGTCGATAGTGAGATTGCTAAAGTTCTTATCTCAAAGCATGTTTGCTCATGAGAATAAATGACAATGTAATGCAAGGCCAAGTGTGATTGTAATGCAGGAGGTGAAGCTCAGTCTGTCTGGTGTTCATGTACATGGCAGGGCATGCAGTGATGTTGGTGTGATTGTTTTGTGATGCATCAGACTTTCAAGCAAACTGAAGAGAAAGAAGTTGCATGTACAGCACAGGTATGTAAGGTTTTGGACTAGAAAGAAATGTTCAGTACAAAGATTTGTGTTTTCGTACTAAGTATGTGGAACATTGGCTCAAAAAGTTTGCACTGTATTCTGTTAATTAATAGTGCATCCCTGTTCACAGTATCTCATGAATTTTATTTTTATTTATTTATTTATTTATTAATGAATGCTGTTGTGCAATCTCCTTAAAACTTCCTAATACAAGGTTTGAGAGACAATCTGACCTGGGAAATAAACTCTGAAGAAACTATGGTATTCAGATAGAAGAAGGAAATCAGTATTATTTTTATGTTTGATTCAATGACTTTTTTTGGGCAGGGTGATGATAACGTCTTCCACTGGCTCGACCATTGCTTTGTTTCTGGGTCATAACCTTATCAACATGATTCATCACCAGTAATGACTTATGACAGAATATCTGGGTCAGTTTACAGCTATTGTTTCAAAACATGACATGTTACAACACAATGTTTCTTTTGTCAGTCAGAACCACAGGAAGAAACTTTGAAGCAACACTTTTCATTCCCAAAACTTCTGCTAAAATTTGCTTAACTGAGTCCCAAGATAACCCACTAGTCCCTGGCAGTCGATCAATTGTCTGTCAACAGTCTGTGAGCACAAGTTCTTGAGTTTTCCATTATTTTTGTTTAATCAGGCAGTGGACATCCAAAATGAGGTTCTTCATCAATCAACATGTCACTATTTTTAAATCTACATATATAATATGCAAGTCACACTAAATTGCATGGCAGAGGGTTCTTCTCTACAGTTCCATTCTCTAATAGCGGGAGAAAGGAACACCTAAATCTTTCCATTTTCTATCTGATTTCTCTTATTTTATTATGATGCTCATGTCTCCCTATGTAGGTGGGAGCTAGCAAGATATTTTCACATTCAGAAGAGAAAGTTGGTGCAAGAAATTTTGCAAATAAATCTTGTCGGAATGAGTAATACCTTGCTTTTAATAATATCCACCGCAACTTATGCACCAGTTCAGTGACACTTTCTCCCCTATATTGTGATAAAAAAAATGAGCTGCCCTTCTCTGAACTTTCTCTAAATCATCTGTCAGTCCCAACTGGTGTGGATCCGACAATATGCAGCAATATTCCAAAATAGGATGCACAAGTGTTGTGTAGACCATTTCTTTAGTAGAACTGTTGCATCTTCTGATTGTTCTGCAATGAAATGTAGTCTTTGATTTGCCTTCCCTAGTGTGCTCTTTCCAATGTAAGTTGTTTGTAATTGTTACTCCTAGGTATTTAGTTGAATTTACGACCTGTAGATTTGACTGATTTTTTGTGTAAATGAATTTTAATGGATTTCTTTTAGTGGTTATATGGATGACTTCACAGGGTCATTTGGCAATTGGCAATTTTTGCATCATGCAGATATCTTATTTAAAACATTCTGCAGTTGCTTTTGATCTTCTGGTAACTTTACTAACCAGTAAATGACAGCATCATACATTAACAGCCTAAGAGAGCTGCGGTACTCAGAGTGTCTCCTAAATCATTTATAAAAATAACAAACAGTAGGGGCCCTATAACACTTTCCTGGGGAAGGCCAGATATTACTTCTGTTTTACTCAATGACTTTCCATCAATTACTACATACTGTGTCATTTCTGACAGGTAATCACAAATCCAATTACACAACTGAGTGATATTTCATAAGAATGAAATTTGATTAGAAGATGCTTGTGAGGTACAGTGTCAGAAGCCTTCTGTAAATCTAGATATACAGAATCTATTTGAGATCCCCTGTCCACAGCACTCATCACATCTTGTAAGTAAAGAGCTGTGTTTCACAAGAATAATACTTTCTAATCCATGTTGACAGTGGGTCAATGGCTCATTCTCTTCTAGATAATTCATAATATTTGAGGAAAGTATATGTTCTGAAATCCTACTGCAAATGAATGTCATTGATATAGACCTGTAATTCTGGTGATCACTCCTATTGCCTTTCTTGAATATTAAGTTCCTTTAATATTCCAGGGATATTTACTTCTAAATTACGTATGCTGGCAGCTGTACTTGATACGAATTCTGAAGTATTTGTTTCATCTTCTTTAGTTAAGGAATTTCAGGAAGCTGTGTTAAACAATTTTGCTTTAGTGGGACTGTCATCAGTAGCATCACCATTGCTATCACATATTGAAGGTATTGATGGTGTTTTGCTGCTAGTATACTTTACATGTGACCAGAATTTCTTAGGATTCTCTACCAAATTACATGACAGGGTTTAGTTGTGGTAACTACTGTAAGCGTCTTGCATTGAAGTTCAAGCTAAATTTCTAATTTCTATAAATGATTTCTAGTGTTTGGGATTTTGTGTCCATTTAAATTTTGTATGCTTTTTTCTTTGCTTTTGCAAAAGTGATCTAACCTGCTTTGTGTACCATGGTGGGTCAGTCCCCTCTTTGGTTAATTTGTTTGTCACTACACACAATGGTTATCAATATTATTTCTTTGAATGTAAGCCACATCTGAACTACATTCACATTGTTAGTTTTGAAAGACTAGAGATTCTCACTCAGGAGAACATTAATTGAATTTTTATCTGCTTTTTTGAGTGAAAATACTTTTCTTTTAATTTTGGTGGATTTGGAAAATCAGATATTCAATCTTCCTATGACAACTTTGTGTTCACTAATCCCTGTGTCTGTTTTGATGCTCTTTATTAGCTCTGGATTATTTGTTGCTAAGAGGCCAAGTATGTTCTCACAACCATTTACTATTTACTATTCTAGTGGGTTCATGAACTAACTGCTCAAGATAATTTTCAGAGAATGCGTTCAGTAAAATTTTGGATGATGCTTTATGCTTAACTCCAGTTTTAAACATGATTTTTTGCCAATATATTGAGGGTAAGTTGAAGTTTCAAATGTTTGTATAGCTTATGGGACTTAACTACGGGGTCATCAGTCTCTAAACTTACAAACTAGCTAATACTAAGGACGGCACAAATATCCATGCCCGAGGGGGGATTTGAACCCCCGACCATAGTGGCCGTGCAGACCGTGACTGGAGCGCCTCAGTCCCCTTGGCCACCGCGGCCGGCTAAGTTGACGTCACAACCAATTAAAATTGTATGCTTTGGGAATGTTTTGAAATTTGATCCAAGCTATCTTTGAAAATTTCTGCACTCAAATTGTCTGAGTCAAGGGGTCAGTAAAAAGAACCAATTATTAATTTATTTTGGTTATCAGGTATAACCTATACCCATACTAACTCACAGGAACAATCGACATCAATTTTGCTACAGGATAAACTGCCTGTGAAGGCAATAAATATGCCACCACCTATTTTATTCGATCTATCTTTTCTAAACACCATTTGCCAATTCATAAAAATTTCTGCTGAACTTATCTCAGGCTTTAGCCAGCTTTCTTTACCTATAATAATTTGAGATTCAGTTTTTTCTATTAGTGCTTGGAGCTCTGGTACTTTCCCCAGACAGCTACAACAGTTTACAACTGTCAGACCAATCGTGTTTTGATCCATGTTCATCCTATCTTTGATCTGTACTCTTTGAGTTTGAAACCCGTTCTTTATGTTTTCAAGGACCGCTAACGTAAGAAACTACTCAGTCCACATCACACAGTCCCTGCTACCCATGTAGCTGCTTCCTGTGTGTAGTGGATGCCTGACCTTTTCAGTAAAACCTGGCATCCCACCACCCAATGGAATAAGTTGAGGAATCTGCAGTCTACACAGTTGCAGAACCATCTGAGCCTCAGATTGACCCTCCACTGGGCTCTTTATGAGAGGTCCACAGTCGCTCCCTGTCAACTATGCTGCAGATGGTGAGCTCTGTTTCCATCTTGCAAGCATGACTGGCAGTCTTTACCACTTCAGATAGCTCCTCAAAACTGGAGAGAATTTCTTCACATCCAAAGAGACACACATCATTGGTACCAACATGAACCACCACCTGCAGGTGGCTGTACCCTGTACTCTTCATGGCATCCGGAAGAAACCTTTCCACATCTGGAATGACTCTACCCAGTATGCACAAAGAGTGCACATTGGCATTCTTCCCCTCCTTAGCAACCATCTCCCTTAGGGGCTCCATAACCTGCACAATGTTGGAGCTTCGAACTACAAGCAAACCCACCCTCAGTGATAGCCCAAATCCTGGAAGCTAGGAGGTGACATCAAGATAAGTAACACCAGCTGTCTCAGGAACAGTGTCTGACACATATAGTTCCTTAAACATGTTGAAAAGACAAACCAGGGAGGTACCCTCTACCATGTTAAATACACTGATTTGCAAATTATAAAAATTTCCTTCATGGAAACATATATTCATATGCTGAGTTCCATGGTGACCAGTCAAAAAATTTGCATATTTGTTATAACATACCCTCCACTAGGCACCTTTGGAGGCTTACAAAAGGTAGCCCATGTATTAATTCAGGGTATAAGCTATCTTCATTCCACATTTCATTAAAATCTGTCCATTCCTTTCAGCATGAAAGAGTAGCAAACATATTAACTCATTGTAAGGTACCCTCCAACACACAGCATACAGTGGCTTACGAAAGGTAGCCCATGTATTAATAAGAGTATAAGCTACCTCTGTTCCAAATTTCATTCAAATCCGTCAAGCCATTTCAGCGTGAAGGAGTAAGAAGTGAATTAACTAACTGTAAAACACCCTCTGGCATGCACCATACAAAGTTAATTTTAGTATGCCTATAACGTTTGCATGAATGCAAGCAATGAGTTGACAAAGTCTTATCACAATCAGATGTATGGTATGGCCATGCATAAAATATGAACAAAAAGACAAACAAACAAACATTAATTTTCATATATTAGATTTCTGTAATCATGAAAAACATGGCTCCCTGCAACAACATCCTGGGGTTCGGCAATGATTCAAACAGCAAAGTGTCGACATTTATGGAAAAAAAAAAAAAAATCAAACAGCAAAGTGTCGACATTTATGGGGGGAAAAAAAAAAAAAAAAAAAAAAAAAAAAAAGGCCAGAACAGAATGTAATGTGAGGTCACATTGTTATTATATCTCACTAAAATTGTGCCCAACACCACCTCAAACTTATTGTATGATGGGAAGGTATCACCCTACTTTTCACCCCCATGTCACACCTGCTTTTTATACCTCTGCATTTGAGATTAAAAGTGTGATACCACTGTTATAAACACTTATTTTCCTTATAGGTGGCTGAAGAAAACATTTCAGACACACCACTACTCAGAATTGACTTGAAAAGGTCTCAGAGTTGGGAATTGTGGGGTTTGGGGTGGGGGGAGGGAGGGAGGATAAAATAAAGGGCATCAATGAAACTACCCCTCCCCTTGGGGCACTCGCAGCACAATGAGCAACACGATAACAGTCTGGAGAACCTTCGACACTGCAGATACCCACCAGATGAATGAACCCTGCTCTATGGATATTGTAAAGCTGCAACCCCACTGAACATGATCAAACCTCTTTGGGGTGTAGTACAGCCATAATTTTTTTCTCTGATTTACAGAGTTGAAGCTCTATATCCTGTTCAAAACAATTTGAGAAACTATAAATTTGATCCAAAGCAGGAAAGGTTGTTTGCAGCTTGTTAGGATACCTGGTTCATGCCCTCCTATGGGATGATCACAGCAAGATGAAACATTGGCATATGCATGAATAAAACAGCAAAGAGCTTCTTTAACACACTGTGGACAGCACCCAAGCCAGACTCGTTCAGCAGTAGTTAGTCAGAGAGACAGTGCCCAAGTCTGAGTCGTGCAACACTAAAAAATTTGTAGCTGCCACTACTCAACCTGCCCTCTGTTGGTAACAACGTAAAATAAAGAAGGAAGGTTCTCTGCATTGTGCTGCCACATAGTGAGTTGAGTTCTAACTATTTGTATGGAACAAAAGGGCTTTGTATTTCCTGCTCTCTGTCGAACCCAACACGGCTTTCATCAACTAGGTCTCTCTGTGTTACTGTCTGCTGAGTGCTCGCACTTTGATATACTTGACATGGTGAATTTAGATGAGAGTGATGTCTTCAATGTCCTGCAAAAGAAAATAGATGTTTCTGGTTCAGATGAAGACACTGACTATCTGTAAGAATCACATGTAAAAGTTTTTCTTTGGAAATAAAAACATGATTTACTAAAAAAATTTGTTTATCTGGTAATTTTAACATTTAATATAATTTTTTGGGATAGATAAAAGAAGTTTAATTGTTTCAAATGAGACAACAAACTCAATTACTGGAGTCATAGTTAGAAAGCTGTGATGTTCAAAAAACTTGTTAAAAACAGCAGTCCGGCTGCCCCACCCAGGGTGACTTATCCCAGTCGTGAATGTGTTAAGATTCCCCGACTGGTGCCATTCACACACCTATTTTGAGCTTACAGAACTGCTTGTAATGATTCAGATGATGCCCATTCAACTCTGTTGCTGCAATTAATGTGTCAAAGAAGGTGAACCCATTGACATTCCATATGGTTTGCTTGTTGGTAAGTAGATGCTAGTGATGTTGCATAGTGCCAGTGCCAATATTTAATACAGAAATTTGGTTGGTGTAGAAACAGAGCCAGATCTTATCAGTTATAATTACACTTTGGAGCATGATGTAGATGAAGAGGTAGATGAAAATTAACACACTGGCAAGGAAGCTGAGCTTGGCAGTCTTACACTCCAGAAAAGTGAATGCTAATTCTTGTACAGTAAATAACTTATTTCCATTTCTACCTTTACAAGTAGCATGTCAAAGTGATAACAGATTACACCATACTTAAATGGTTACATGATTTTAATGACTTACCTATTCTAAATGATCAATACAAATATTTATGATCCTTTTGCCCAGACAGCAACACAGTTAACTTACTGATCACACTTTTTCTTGGTACTAGCCCATGATAACTTATTTAGATCAGGGGACCGAACTGTGTAATGATGACATATGTATTACTTGTAATGATGACATATGTATTACTAGAGTGTGATAGAGCCAAAGCTCTTATAAATGATCAGGGCACCCAGTTTATCTGAGAGTTGAAGACTATGCTGTGTTGCCTTGTGAGTATATGAAAGCTCTGAACGAACATTCTATGGCCAGTGGGTGAATGGAGCAGGTACTGTACACTGGACAGTCAGGATTCCACCAAGTGATTAGTCAGCACAACAAATGGGTTTGCAATGCTTGGCAATGTGGTCACCATGTTTAAATCAACAATATGTTAAGAGTATCACACTTTCCCCATATGAGGCAGTACATGGAGAAAAGAAGTCCTTCCTTTCAAGCTTTAACAACCTCATTAGTAAGTAATGCTACACAGATCCAAGCCTTGTTAGAGAGAGTGAAATTTTCTATAGACTTGTAGCAAATGTTATAGATCATAAGTGGTAAAATGCCATAACAAAAATGAAAGCAGTACCTCTGAAATATCACAATGCCCAAATAAGTGTTACTAAATAATTCATATATGACAAAGGGGCAGGCAAATAAGTTCATAACTACATATAAGCTGGCTGTACTGTATCACTGAAAGAATGTCCCTCCCACCCTCCCCCCTTATAAAAGTTAAATTGCTGTCTACCACCCCTATGCAACAAGTGATGAAACAGGGTAAAGACTATCAGGTAGAGAAAAATTGCTGAACACAGCTCCTGTTGCAATCATGCAACCGTATATCATGACTAAAGTCTACTACACTGCACAATGAAATTGAAGAGTAATTTCCTTTTTCAGAACCACATAATTATTTCTCATTGTGACACAGAGGTTTCAAATTTGGCTCAAATGTATCTGAAATATTCCCCTGTGCTGGTCCAAAAGCATGCTGCCATGCAACAATATCTTTGCACTTACTAACACTTCAAAGATGTATGTATCAATGCTAACAGAAAAAAGCTGGATCTCAGAATTTCATGAGGTTTAAGAAATGGGTTAATGTGACATTGGAACCAAATTTCACTCTAATTCTGCACAATGTCTCCATGAACTTGTCATTCAGTAGGAAGGTTTTCATAATCTGTCTTACCCACATTTTACTCCTTCTTGTGATGCCCCTGTGATTGACGTCAAAACTGGGACACCCATTCCCTTATGGGTGGCGGCAGAAGACATTTTGGACAGTGCAACACTCAGAATTGGTATGAAAAGGCTTCAAAGTGTAATGAAATCACTCATTCTCATTGAACATTCATCAGTCCAACATATTTTGCAGTTGAAAATGTCAGTTGACAGTGCAATGAGCAACAGCATGAAGTTCCTGACAACTGTTGGCACTGCAGACATACACTGGAGTAATCAACCATTCTCCATGAACATCATGAACCTCCAACACCACAATATGTAATTACACCTATGTGGAGTGTTATCACAAGCATAATTTTTGCTCTAGTATACAGGATGGAACCACTATATACCCTTCAAAACCATCTTCAAAAATCGAAATGTGAACAATAGCAGGAAAGGTTGTGTATGATACTACAACCCTTTAGGTTCATGCCCCCTTGTGGGGTCATCATGGGAGGATGCAAAATTGACATACCCACAAATAAAATGACAAAGAGCAAGCAAACCATATAGGATGCAGTGTAACAACAGAGCTTAATGGGCATCAATATCATTACAAATAGTTTTGTAAGCTCAAGATAGGCGTGCAGGTGGCACCATTTGCTGAACTAGAGGGAGGGAAGGAGCAAGGAGATGGGGGTGGGGCTCATGTCATGGTGCCCATTGCATTGTGAGCTCTCGTTTGAGACTGAAAAATGTGTCGGAATCAATGCCCCAGTAGAACTGGTGGTTTTATTGATGCACCACACTATGAACAGGGGTGCACTGATGGAAATCACCGGTTGAAACATATCCACAGAATGCTGTGCAACATCTTTGGGCCAATCAACCATACACTTGGTATAAAAACACATATCTCTGCACTGAAACTTACCATCCCTATAATATTTATGCCCATACTATTGTTGATTTCTTCCTAGTCCAAAAGTATACCTATCTGTAACAAACATGCAACTTCTCTCTCCTCAATTTGCTTGAAAGTCTAACGCATAACAAAGCAATCACACCACCATGTTCTGGCATGTACAGGAGTACCAGAGGGACTAACTATCGCCGCCTTCATTACAGTTCTATGTGACCTTGCACTACTGTATGACATTTAGTCTCGTTAGCAAAAATGCTTTGAGATTAAAAATTTTGCAATCTCACAAAAGTGCAAGTATAATTATACTGAAAACCACAGCTACATCTCTGCATTATCTGTGGAACCTGGACCATGGCTCACAAATATTATATGAACCTATTCCAAAATATTCCACCATACCACAGAGATAACTTATATTTTGTATTACATTCATGTAGATACGCTTTTCATTCGGGTATATACAAGATGTTAGTGGAGTACTCATAATTGTACAATGCCTATTAGCATGACCACACACAACAGCAGTAGCTGCAGACAACCATACCAATGACACCAAGGAAAACATACAAACTCAATACCATAAATATGTCAATCTTCCTTAAACAAAAAGAAAGTTATTAGAGTTCATCTAATAGTACCACGTTAAAGAATGGAGTCCTTAGAAGGAAGGTAGCTGCATTACTGCCTCAGTGTTCACT
Organism: Locusta migratoria; assembly: GCA_026315105.1. Taxonomy (NCBI): domain Eukaryota; kingdom Metazoa; phylum Arthropoda; class Insecta; order Orthoptera; family Acrididae; genus Locusta; species Locusta migratoria. The sequence continues at coordinate 70,983,145 of CM048755.1, read as the reverse complement.
TAGAGGTACTGATGAGAGTTGGCTGCATGGACTCCACCTCCTGGTACTGTGTATTTATCAGTAGGTGTATCGCTGAGGTCTTATTTCTGATTTCACCATATAATAACTGCCACTGTTATGCCACTCTGACATACAACTGCTGTCTATTCTGCCCCTGCCAATATCAGAATCTATCACAATTCACCTAATAGAAGCAGCTAGCTATACTGACGACATCCAGTCACTGAGGTCATTATACTCATGTTTAACAGCAAGCCTGTAACTTCATCTTGCGTTGAGTCACTAATTGTGCAATGCCTTTCTGTTAGTATGTAATTATTCACTTCTGATGGTACTGTCATTAAAATGTACTTACACTACATTAATATCACTGAAATTATTGTAGTAATTACATTGAATAGTATAATTATTTCCTGTATCATGTGTTATTCTAAAAACAATGATACACCCAATCGCAGTTGATGTCATATATTCTGTGAATATTAAATAATAACAACTGCAGGATCAGAAGTGACGGCTGTTCTTTCGGAACAGACGGCACATGTGCATATATAATATGCCGGTGACGGGCAATGATCCTATCGTTAGTGGGGAGGGGTGGGCACTTTTGAAGCCCTTACTCTTACGGGAATTAGTTTCATAACTACGAGTTTGAGTACTGTGGGCAGGGCGAAGCTGGGAATTTGTATCTGACGGGAGGCGTGCTTAGGTAGTCCTTGCAGGTGCGGTGATCATTGTGTCCCCAGTGGTGTAGGGGTCAGCGCAACTGCCTAGAAAGCAGGAGACCCGGGTTTGAATCCCGGCTGGGTACACATTTTCAGCTTTGCCCAATCGCAGTTGATGTCATATATTCTGTGAATATTATTGTGTCTGTATTTACTTTGCAAGGCATGTCATTTATGTAATATAAGAACAGGAGTGGTCCTAGTATCGAGCCTTGGGGTACGCCTGCTTGTATTTCTTTCCAGCTAGACCAAGTTTTCTCACCCATTTGATTTATCACCACCCTTTGTTGTCTGTTTTTGAGGTAAGAAGAAAACCATCTTATAGAGTTTTCATGGAAGCCATACGTACCCAATTTTTGGAGCAGTAGCTTATGGTCTACTGTATCGAATGCCTTTGTCAGGTAACAGAAAATACCCGATACACATTGTTTGGTGTCGATACATTTACTTATTTTAGAGATTAGGTCATTAACCGCTTGTAATGTGTTTCGTCCCTTCCTAAACCCATATTGGTTATTAAGAATAATATTACCTTCTTTATTATACTTTTCTAATTGATTACATACTATTTGTTCAACTATTTTGGAAAAAAACTGGCAGTATAGACACTGGGCGAAAGTTACCTATTTCATCTTGTTTCCCCTTTTTGTAAATTGGACGAACTTCTGCATATTTTAGTCTGTCCGGAAAGCAGCCCTCATCAAAGGATTGGTTTATTATTCTACAGAGTTGAGGTGCAATGCTGTCACATCCTGCCTTTATGATTCTTGTTGGAATTTCATCCCAGCCCACAGAATTAAGATTTTTTAGAGATTTTATAGTATTGGCTACTTCCTGGCATGATACTTGACTTAATTTAAACCCTATTTGTTCTTGCAGTACTGCATTAGGCCTTGTTTGTGGTGGGGCTAAGTTATTCATTTCGTTCGCAGTTATGAAGTACTTATTAAATTCTTCACAGATGTGTCTAGTATCAGTAACAATTTTCCCGTCGATTTCTAGTTTGTATTTAAATTTTTTTCTTTCTTCTGTACCAGTTTCCTTCTTAACAACCTGCCATACTGCTTTTGATTTATTTCAGGCATTAGCGATATATTTACTGTTTGCCATTTGTTTTGCCTGTTTCACTACCTGATCAAATATTTTTTTATATTTGTTTTTGTAGCTGATAAATTCAGCATCATGATTGGTTTTAGCTTCCTTATGTAATTCCCTCTTTCTAATACTAGAGATCCGGATACCTTCTGTAATCTATGTGTTTCTGTTATTGTATTTGTCACGTGTTGTTACAAGGGGAAAGCATTCATTGAAACAATCTACCGTACAGAACCATATATGAGGCTATCAGCGCTATAGTGGCCTAACCCACATCACACTGGCTTGTGGGAATGGCCACTGGAAGATATCGACATTTACAGAATTGATATGTAAGTTAGTGATTGCAGCATATAGCAATGATTGTGGTATACATAACATGGTATGGTGTCCAGTAATCACCTATACGTGGACTTAACTGTAATAGCATTTTTAAACCATTTTTTGTGTGAGCTAGGCCACTATTGTTTCGGCGTACTTGGCCCTAATACACAAATCATGTGGGATAGGCCGTTATTGCTTTACACACTTTATTCAAACATTGGACAAGATACACCCGTATCATCATTTACAGGGATGGTGTAACCACACAGCTTAGCAGATGTCTTCAAGTTATGGGAATAACCATGGTACACTGGGGATACAAATTGCAACAAGCTCATTAAATCGGTCTTTTTTTAACATGCTAAGAGTGTGTCCATTGGAATATAGCATGTCTAGAGTCTCGATTACTATCGACCCTTGTTTAGCAAAATTGATGTCGGCAAACGGGACATCTGGATAATTGGAGTACTTATAAAACATTGATATGGGGACAGGATGCTTTATACTGAAGCAACTGAATATTGAACTCTTGCACCCTGATATTGTGTGTCGACAATTTATGGTTACGTATATACCTCTATAAACATACTGTGGACTTGAAATCATTCCTTGTCATTGATACAGCTGTGAAGGGTTGTTGTTTTCGTGCAGTGATAATGACATTCATCCAGTCAGAAAGTGTGCTCTATGTTTGGGTGAAATTTCCTGTTCTTTGAGATGATACCAAAGTCCTGGTCACATGGTAGGTATGAGTGCCCACTCACTAGGAATTAATGGTGGATTACTTCTATTGTGAAGCCTGCATGCAAAACCATTTACTGACACAGTAAGGCCATTTTTATATTCCGATTTTGCCTGCCACATTGCTCCGAGTACATAATCATTTGCTTTGTTTGGACATTATGTTTAATGTAATGCTTGAGACACGATCCAATTTCTTGCAGTCCTCGGGATGCTTCGCCCTCACTCTATGCACACATGGTAGCTTTCTTGGTACATAGGTCATGTATTCCAAGGCATTATATCCACAATTGCCGCTTGTAGTAACAGATACCTGTCGTAAGTACCTGTGTTGGTAAAACCCTCATCAAATCAAAGGCAATCACGGTCGTGTCGTCCTGATGCCTCCCTTCTGCCTTTCATTAATGAAGCACTCTTTCATGTTTCCATTTACCCTTCTCTTCCGCAGTGTCAGCTGCAGCATGGTTGATATTATAGAGGTCATACTTACAGCAGGAATCACTTACAGGAGGATGAAAGGGCAGATTAAATTTTGTATTAAATATCTTACCAAACATGTAGTACGAGACTGGATCATCATGCTCAGCTTTATATAAATCACATAACTTCCCCATGCTCAGGTCTGGTGACAAATACTTCTGATCATCTGTTTCATTTATTTGTGCATAATGGCTCCAATATACTGGAAACCGTTTTATGAAGTTCTCTAATGCAACTGTCTTCGCTATCGGTGTTTTGTTTTTAGGAGGGTGTGCACCTCACTTGTCGATGGGTGGGGTCTGGTGCTGCAATTTGTGTGAAAGAACCCTTGTAATCCTACCATCTAATACCTGCAAAATGTTATTAAAGAACGTTTCACATACCTTCAAGTCTGCTCCCTCTTCATTAGGGAAATGGTATAGGCATGTGGTTCCTCGTTGCCACTCTGTAGTACCAGAGGAATACGTGCGTACCATACGGAATACCTTCATCATAGCAAAAATGTATGCCAACAGCATCTACCTACCTAATGCATAGAATGAGTCAAACAGCTGTTGCCGGTGTCCAGGTGAAAAATGTCGACCACATTCCTTCTGACACGTGCATGCTTCGAGTGTGGGACATTTCTTTGGCATTACATTTCCCTTCACGTTAATGTATCCTTCCCTTTTCAATCGCTTTTCTTTCTGAATGTTCCATGGCCAAAGGTGAGCATTCCAGATCCGATTCCTTCCTCGTTGAGGTGCAATTACGGTACCAATACTGCAATCCCTCTCCAATATGTTCATGGTAGACATAGTGCGTGTGGTATCCTTCGATGTACTGGGTAGATTGGGTTCTGCTAACATGACACATAACTCACCATGGTACCACTTGCACAGTGGATGAATCGGCCAGGGGCACATTCCACATCTGAGGCATCGGTAGTAGTTTTCGATCCCAACAGGTCAGAAATGGAAATGTTCCTTATCCGCACCGGTGCCCATATGAAATCATACGAGTCCAATGAGGGGACATAACACCATATTTAAGTCGCAGTACGGTTTTGACATCATCAGCAGAGCTACTGCACATGTCGTTTTGTAGTACACACACTAATGATCGTTCAGCTGTGTGTCGTACACAATATTGTGAGTCTATACTGTAGCTATGTCCTCCGCTGGCCGTCACGTGCTGTATGACGTATGGTACGCTGTCCCATCGGCCTACTCACTATGGATACACGGCGCAATAATGGCCTATGTGGCATAGGCCACTATCGCACCCCATATCATATGGCACTGCATGGCGCATAAACAACATCTGATGCTGCCACATTGTCCAAGGTGTGCAAATACATGTCTGGCAATTGTAGGACGTAATGGTACGGCGTAAAGTGATGTTCTGGGTGAATATCTGATTTTTTACAAAAATGTGGGTTCGGCCACTATTGCACTGATAGCCTCATATATGGTGTTTTATGAAAATTTAATGCGAGTCCATTTGCAGAGAACCACTTAATTTTCTGAAAGACATTATGGAAAATTTCATCAGTTAATTTTTGTTTTTCATGTATGATTACAATGCTTGTATTGTCAGCAAAAGCACTATATTTTCATCTTTGTGAACATAGAATGGCAAGTCATTAATATATAGTGTCCCAGTCAACTTTTTACAGAAAATATCTCTAGAAGTCAGATGTCGAAGAAGTCTTTCATGGTCATAAATATATGGCAGGGACTTACAAAATTAAGTATTATGAGATGTAAACAAATATTATTTTCAACACAAACTTTTATTTTTTAATGGATAACCTGTATTATTTTCTTACACAATCAATAACATGAAAAATGCCAAAGAGAATGGCATTGGTTGCATCACAATAAGTCAATCACATCCAGAGGAAATACTAAGTAAATTTGACATACATAAAATGCACACTTCATGTATTTTACGTTGACTTCACTTCACTTTTTCTCCGAATGTAATGGACTTACTGTGATGCAATCAATACCATCCTATTTGTGATTTTCCCATGCTAATGTCTGTGTAAGGATGAAAATTGGATATCCATTTAACACTAAGAGGACTAGCGTTAGCGAACTACCAAGAAGGAGTGCTACCGGTCTTTTTGACCAGTGACGTGTTTCTCTAATTTTTTCTTTCTTTACTTTTTTTCAGTTTGCCTTGTTGAAATCAATCTGTTTAATTTTTTAAAATGTCACTAGAGTATTACACTTACCCTACCAATGTGCTATGCATAGGATGTAGACTATAAAATTTTCATTTGATTAAAAAATGTCTCAAGGTAAAGAATACACTGTAAAAACATTTGTTTGAAATTGAATTTACAAATGTTAATAAACACATAATTAAAAACAAATTATTTTATATCACCAAAATGTTTTCAATCAAATCTACCATCTTGGACAAAACACTTTGCGCACACATATTGAACACTTCCAGCACAAGGACCACATATGAATTTCTTGCATTGCACATACAGATTTTTAGTTTGCGGCCTTTGCAAGGATAGAGTTGCTCACCTACAGTTATAAATGCATCTAGTTTATAGTTCCAGATACAGCTGTCTACAAGTGGTTTCTAAATTGGGGTAGCTGCTGCGAAGCCATCAGTCTTCAGCCTTTCAGCATGAGTTTGCTGGTTATCAAATCTCCAAAATCGCATGATTTCTATGAACTTATTTCTTCCCATAGTATGAGAAAAAATGGTGGTCCCCACACTTGATGCCATAGAAGTTTTAGTATGAAACTCTTTCCTCCACACATTCCACATGTACACATTATGCCAAAAGTAGCTTCTAATTGGGATATATCGTATTTCCAAGTTTCATCTTGGAGTACTTCGCGGGCTCCCACTTCTGTACAGGTTTTTATTTTCTGTATAATATAATTATCAACACTCGCCATGCACTCAAGTAACTTCCTCTGACTATAAGTTTCTTAGCATTGCCCGTTGGCTCTGGAGTTTCCACAAACACATTGTGACACCCTAATTTCCAGGTGCATGGCGCGGTACAATTCCAACGACTGCAGTCTCTTCACTGCTGACTGCTGGATGCGATTCTTTTCTTTTTCTTCCTCGGCTGCGAATATGAATTAGTGGTGCCACGAGAATCAAACCAGTAAGCGCTGGGTTATTTGCATGTTTTTGTGCAGGTTCTAAATCTTCATCTTCCAAATTTGACATTTCACCTTGTTGTGTACTGTCAGGTTGGTATTCTGTATTATCATTATCATCCAACTCACCACATTCAAAAATATCTTCTCCTTCAGAATCTACTCTGGTAAACTCTTCAAATATTTCAGTAACTCTTCATCTGAATGAAAATACTGACGCGTCATTATAATGAGGACAGCTAAACCTCTGCAAAGCAGAAAAACCTACCGACATAATACAGCTATATAGTATATCCAATAAGCTACGAAATAAAGTGGAAAGGAAAGAGAGGGAACAAGACCACAACAATGAAATAACGTACCGGTAAGCTAAGCGGATAAAAAAAGCAATTTTTGCGCCTTTAGGGACATGGAACGTAAAAAATATCTCACTGGTCAAAATGACCGCTGTGGTCCTTTAACGTAAATAAAATGCAGAAAAAATTATAAGTCATTCAGTTTTCGTAATAGATATTTGAATTTGACGCAACTTGTCAACTTGTAGACCACCGAAATACACAAAAAGTCATTAAATATAAGCTCGCTAAAATAAAACCTACGTGATTTATTATATGTTAAACAATGGTCACCGGTCAGATGGACTGGTATGGTCCTTCTAGTGTTAAAAAGCACAACTTTCTGTTGAAAACGACATTTGTTTACATTTTAGAAAAACTAACTAACTTTCAGAAGCCCCTGCCGTACCTTCATGACTGTTAAAAGTCACTTTTCAATATCTATAATAGTTCCAGAGAGACTTTCAGTGAAAAAGTTGAGTGTGACACACTGTATATTAAGAACAACAAAGAACCATAGACCAATCCTTGTGGGACCCCATTCTTTGATACTTCCCCAATTTCGTAAATTATGTGAACCACTTATTTCAACTACCTGCACTCTTTCACTCAAGTATAATTTAGACTGGAAACTATTCCATTCCTACCACAATACTTGAGCTTATATAGCAGAAAACCATTATATGTAAAATAAAAAGCTTTTGAGAGCCCAATGCATTGCATTCAGTTGTTCAGAGCATTTAATATTTAATTAATGAAAACACACCCAATATTTTCTATTGAAAAACCTTTCTGACAACCAAGCAAACATTTTGCTGGTACTTTATTTTTACAAGGATGTGAAATACATAACTTTTCCAATAATTTTAGATTAAGCTATCAGAAGTGAGACTGGGTGGCAGTTGTTGACATCTGAAGTAATCCCCCCCCCCCCCCTCCCTTTTTTTCCAGTGGATTAATGATAGCAAACGTTGGTCTACTGGAAAAAATACCATCCCGCAGAGAATTATTACATATGTGGCTGAGAATCCTACTACTGTAATATGTTGGTAACAAACTTTTAGTACTTTGCTGGAAATGCCATCAATACCATTTACTCTGCCATTCAGTTTCAAAGAATTGATCATTGTGACCTATAGTGCTAGTTAATCTCCAAACAATTATTTATGAAAAATATTTTTCTAAGCTGCAATTTAGCAACAAAGTTGGAAGTAATATCTATTAACACTTTTTGATCAAGGTTAATAAAATAACCTTACTCTTTGGTAGCATTTTTATCCAGACATATCCACTAATATTCAGTAGGTATTAATGTGAAAGAGATTCAAAAGTTGTGACAGTGAAATTACAACTTAAAATTTCACTAAATTACAGAAATTACATTTTATGAAAAATAAAATTCAACTGGTTGGAGATGGCAGTCACGATGTGTGCCCAAGTTGTGCCTGTATGAAATGTGTACATAAGTACATGTTCTTTTTCTGGGGAAGCCTTTGATCTGAAGCAAGTAGTGAGATTGTGATTATCTTTCCATTATGCTTGCCTGTGGCTCAGTGTATAATCTTCAAAGTTAGTTGCAATATGTCTCTTACGTAATATTGTTGATATTCCAACCTAGAGTTTCAGTTTGAAAAATTAGAAACAAAAATGCTGTTCACCACTTACCTGCATAACATACATATAGAAAAGCAGAAATGGGTAGTCTGTCTCCAGTCTGGAAATACCGACCACCATTCAAAATAATAACAATAATAAATAAAAATAAATTCCTATTCCTGTAATTGTTCCCACTCTGCTGACAGTCCCTTGCTTGGAACCCATTGGTGTACATCACTGTAAAACCATTATGTCTAACAATAAGAAACACAAACTGGAAAGTAAAATCTGAAGTTTAATCTTTCCTTAAAGTCGTCAGGTCTAAATCAATTCTAGGCCTCTGTAGAAGCCAAAAAGGAACCCTGCCTTGTCACTTGCTTCTGATTATGAAAGACCTTTCCATTGGAGAAAGGTATGCAGGTGTGAAATGTGTGGAGAGAGTTTCATATGCCTACACACCATGACTAGCCATTGCCTGATGGTGGCACCTCCGCAGCCTCAGCACAGAGACCTGGTATGGGGCTCGTTCTGAATACCCCTGTGGTCAGCCGAGTCCATGCCTGGTGTACCACATCCATGAAAATAGGATGATCATGAAGATGCATACACCGAGCACCCGTAATCAAAACGTGATTGCACTAAGGGTCTGTAAAACCAGAGCAAACAGGTTCTGGCTGCTCCCTGCAAAGTGTGGCTAAGACATTTTAAAATTTCCATGTCATTTTGAAATTTTATGTGAGGCCAAGAAACCTCAGTATGTCTTTGAAAGTCAGAACAGTGGCTCCTCATTCGCAATTCAGGTAGATTAAAAACAGTAACTGAACGGTTAAAAAGAACACACACACACACTTTCCAGCTGAAAGTTCAAAGGCAGTCTTCTCTGCCCATGTATCCAACCATTGAAGGGTTAATTGCAATTGATGTGATGATGTTGCAAAGGCTGGAAGAGTAAGAAACAGAGATGTCATCCACAAATAGGGAACACTGGACAGGACATTTTAACTATGGATCATACAGTTAATTGCTATGACAAAGTCACAATTTAACACTACCCTCTATTCTCTTGCTAAAAGCAATTAGGTGTGTACTGATTCAGTATCTAAAATAATGTGGAGAAAGGAAGGACTGAATAAAACTGACGAGCCGCCCAAGGACAAAATGCCTCCAAATAGTATCATAGGCCTTCTCAATATCAAAACATATATCCAAGGTGATGCTGGCATAGGAATTCCTGCTGTAGAGTAGCCCCAAGAAGGCCTGGTTATCAAAGGTGGAACAATAGCTCCTGAACTCTCACTGCAGCTGAGGAGATGCCTCGATTCCAGCATCCAAACAAGGTGACAGTTGAACATCCACCTTAAGATCTTTCCCATGCAGCTAGTCAGGGCAAAAATACAATAATTACTAGGACTTTTAGTCTTTCCTGGGTTTTAAAAGAGGAAGTTAAAAAGATTGAGGAGGGTTTTCTTGTTCTGCCTTGTGAGGTGGTGTATCATAGTGTAGTGGATTCTGTCATGATCTGGAGATGTGTCATGAGCCACAAGCAACACAGAATCCAGCTCTCACATGAAGAAGGGGGCAGTTCTATTCCTCATCAATGCCTCTTAACTGGTGGTGGTAGTGACTAGAGAAATAGGCTGCCGTAGTCTTGGCCATGTCTCAGGAGCTGTTTTGGAGAGTACTATTCCCCCTTAAAGTTGTTACTGGACACCTGCCCCCTTATGGTCCTCCCATACAACTGAAGTCTTAGTGGAACAGTTAATGGAATTCAGTTACTGTTAAGAGCTATTCTTGCTTTCTCAAATAATTTGGCTACAGTTGACCATTACCACCCAAAAGGCTGCAAGGTTCTTTGCAGTAGATCAGCTTTTCAACTGACACAGAGCCACTGTCTGGTCATGACAGCTGAATGGCTTTCATCATTCCACAAAGAGACTGGCTAGCTTTTTTGTTGTCCTGAAGACCGTGGAATGGATGCATCAGTGGCTTGGTGGATTGTTTCACTGTCACGGTGCTCAAGTTGGGCACGTCGGCTGTACAGTGTCCAGTTTGCCCTATCAAGCATCCATCGAGGTGGCTTTCTTTCAGGTTCTACTCTGTCTGGAAGGTGAATTCAAATCAAGAAATCACTGCCATGCAGGTTGTCGTCCACTTCCCATTAAGCAGAGTGGGTAAGTGCTGGTGAATGAAGCGAGAGATCAGTGGCAGAGACAACTCTATGATAGTGCATGCTGTGACCAGTGTTCAGCAAATGCACAAATGATGATAAAAGAAGCCTCTCACCTATTCTATCCCTGATGCATGTCTTGGCCAAGCCGCAAAGCACACACTGTGCATTAAAATCACCACAAAAGATGAAATGGATATCAAGCATGTAATGCAGGTACAGATACAGGGAGCAGTCAGTGGCGCAACTGCACAAACACTGCTCTCTCCACTGATGATGATCTTTCTGTGGAGAAAATAGCCACACATCTCAGGTGTATTGAAAGGTTTGAAATTTGTTTCCCCGACACACACACACACACACACACACACACACACACACACACACACACACACACACCGGTGTCCCCTGAATCAACAATACTAGTTCCTCCACAAGTGTTTCAGGGTGGGAATATTAAACTGGATGGTGGTTCAGTCTTGACAAACTCCATGAGCTCTGGAATGGTCAGGAGAAGCATCTGGTATAACAACAGTAATATATTATGGTGGCTTGCTTACTACTTTTGCCCAAGTGCAAGCATTCATGTTGACACCTTCAGTTTAAGTAGAGGCATCAACTTTAGCAACTGGTTTTATGAGGATCGATTAGAAAGAGGCTGCAAATACTTGCGGCTGCATAGCCTTGATCTTTTTGGCCTCACCACAGGAGATGTATTTTAATGTCTTGATTTCCTGCACACACTCTTAAAGGTACACTTGACAGTCCCTTCTCCAGACAGGTTGGCCCCTTGCATAGTTTACACACTTGACAGGTGGTGTACATTCAGTTCCTTCATGAGGGATTTTACCACATTTGCCACACACTGCCTCACCCTTGCAACCCTGAGAGACATGCCCAAAGTGCTGGTGTTTAAAGCACTTTGGGTTGCGGACATAGGGTTTGATGTTCCGATGCAGGAAGCCTGCCTTGACATGGTCTAGAACAGGGGTACTCAACCTGCGGGCCGCGAGCCATTTGTGGCCCGCCAAGCTGTTTTGTGTGGCCCGCCAAGCTAGTCGTCCAGGATTCGAAATTTTGCAATAAAAATCTCTAATGACTGGCTGATAAAAATGGGTGAGGCATACAGCGAAATCAACGAAGCCAATGCTCTGAACTTAAGCAGCACACTCATCCACAGCGCATGTCGCTTGTTGTGAAGCAGGCCCCACTGGAGTGTTTGCATGCCCCCTGCTGCCCCGGTGCTTTCCCCCTCCCTGTCCTCCCTGGGTGGTGGCTGTGACAGATGGGACAGTGCTCGCAAAGGCGTTCTTTTCGGTGCGCTGAAGTATCCGTTCAGATGCAAGTGTGCCATTTTTGTGGGAATCTCTGATGTTGAACATTGAGGAATATGGTCGAGGGACATTAGTTCCCTCGTGTGCGACTAGTGAGAATTTTGAGGGGTCGGGAGACGTGCTCCGGATAGACAAGAAATTATAAGGGGACTGCTGGCTCAAAGTTTGTAATCAATTGCTCCACATTAACGTAGTATTTTATCTTTATCCCGAAGTCTTCAGTTCTTCCCAGCACTAATATCACAGGGTGCAGTAATTAATATTAATTTTTCTTAAAGTGTGATTATGTATTATGGTAGGTCGGGTCAAAATTTCATGACTGCACAATACAGTTCCGAGTTAACAATTAACTTCCTCAAATTGTCCGTAAAGTCATGCTTTAACGTTTAACAAAGTTAATGTTTCTAGTAATGGGTATTGATTAACACATTCGCTGCAGTCACCAGTGCAGGCCACTAACGCTCTAAGCGGATGCCCGTAAGTGCATTTGCGCCGAGAGCTGAAATCAGACCCCTACGAAACCTGTAAGTTCATGTTGTGCACGTATGTAATATTGACAACAAAAATAATGTCTGTGCGAGAGGTGCTGCTAGTTATAGAAATGCAAGTATGCTTTAGCTGCACGCCGAATGCTGTCTGATGCTTATAAGAGTATATTGTTCACTCTTACCACTCTTTTTCGGTTTAGAAGGCCTCGGTGTAGGTTGTTTCGCCGCCATTACAAACGATGCACAACACAGATGACTAAAGACGAAAACACACAACTGAAGACAAGAAAACGTTATGTGATTTTTCTTTTTTGGCTTGTACTAACACGAGTGCACAGCCGACCAACTAAACTGAGTACTCAGCTAGCGAACGCTCCTCTTATAAAGCTTACTGGCTTGATCACAGAAACGCTTATAAGCGTCAGTCGCAGTGAACATGTTGATGAAGTCAACTTTTTAGTTAACGCTGTCCAGCTCTGACAAGTACCATAGTGGCTGTTCACAGTAATCACTCACCCTGTCTCTCTTGAAAAATCACTAAATGTCATATTCCATTGATTAATGTATGTCACAAACAAAGATATTTAACAAATACGTAACTGCTTGGAAATGGCTGTCAAACAGTTGCAGCAGAGTTTCAGATGGCCACTCAAACTTTTTAAGTTCTAGCATACCTTTCTTTGAAATTGATTTGTCTAAAGAACAAGTGCACAAATTCTAAAAAAACTAGGAAAATATTAGTTAACTATATTTAAAAAAGCAATGCACTCTTTTATTCACAATTATATATTAAAATAGATTTTGATTATAAAACAAATGGGTGTAGCCATTTCGCTGTGTTATTTTGTCCTGTAATAAAGTCACAGCTGGACATATTAGGAATCTGTGAATCTAGATGGGGTGGTAACGGTGATTTTATGTCAGGGGATTTTAGGATCATTCACAGTGGTGACCTAATGAAACTAGTTAAGGAGAAGGACAACCTTATCATAATCGGTGATTTCAATGCATCAATTGGTGAAGATAAGAAAGGATTATGGAATGGCAAGTTCGGGCTAGGAACATGAATTCTAGAGGAGAAAGGTTGCTAGATTTCTGTGAACAGTATGAGATGATAGTCACCAACATATGTTTTGAACTGCCCAAGGGAAGAAGATACACGTGGAAAAGTCCAGTAGATGGAAAAAGGTATCAGATAGATTATATCCTAGTCAAGAAGAAATTTATTAATCAAATGAAGTCTAGCCATCCACAGCCTGGATATGATATAGACAGTGACCATGTTCTAGTAATAGCAGACTATAGCAGCAAATTTAAGAAATATAAAAGAACTAACTGACACAGATGGTGTGTAGAAAAACTTAAGAAAAAGCAATTAGACATGAAAGAATTGACCGATAACCTGATAGGTGACAGGAAAGGATTCAAAGAGACTGTAGACGTAGTTACTAAAGAACTAGTAGCATTAACGAAACTAGAACCAAGGAAACCACTGATGACCAAGGAAATACTAGACCTTATTGAAGAACGAAACAGGCTACGGAAAAAAAGATTTCGGTAAGTACATAAGAGTAAAAAATGCAATAACACAGAAATGTAGATTGGAAAAAGAAAAGTGGATGCATGACAAACATAAAAGAATTCAACAAGATCTAAGTGAAGGTCACACTGATAAAGCCTATTCAAAAATTAAAACAATGCAGACAAAGACAAGAACAAAAACAAATATGGTCAAGAATAAAAACGGTGACCTACTTTTCGAATTAGAGGATGTATGTGAAAGATGGAAAGAGTATATTGAAGAACTGTATGAAGGAGAAGATATTGCTAATGAGGAGGAAATTCTGGAAGAAGAGAACAGTGTGGATATCGACATGAAAGGGCCATCTATATCCAAAGAGGAACTCAACAGTGCCTTGAATGATCTAAGTAATGGCAAAGCGACAGGCACAGATAAAATCCCAGCAGAAATATTGAAGGCAGTTGGAGAATCAACGAAAGAATTTCTAACACTAAACGTAGGTGTAGACCAGATGTGGCTCAAATTCAAAGAAGTGGTATCGACAGCAATTGACAGTTTTATACCAAATAAATTAATAAAAGAAGGAGGCGATCCCCCTTGGTACACAAAACAGGTCAGGACACTGTTGCAAAAGAAAGGAAATGGCATACTAAATTTAAACGAACACAAAATCCCCAGGATTTGCGATCGTACTCTGAAGCTCGAAATTTAGCGAGGATTTCAATGCGAGATGCTTACAATATTTATCACAACGAAACTCTTTCTCGTAATTTGACTGCAAACCCAAAGAGATTTTGGTCATATGTTAAATATACTCAGGGCAAATCACAAACAATACCTTCACTACGTGACAGTAATGGCGATACTGCAGATGACAGCGCTACTAAAGCAGAGTTACTAAACTTAGCTTTTAGAAACTCATTCACCAAAGAAGACGAAACCAATATTCCAGACTTCGAATTACGAACAGATGCCGTAATGAGTAACATAGAAGAAGATATCATCGGAGTAGTGCAGCAACTAAAATCACTTAACAAGAACAAGTCTTCTGGTCTGGATTGTATACCCATTAGATTTCTATCTGATTATGCTGAAGCAATAGCTCCTTACTTAACAGTCATATACAACTGCTCTCTCATAGAAGAATCTGTACCAAAAGATTGGAAAGTTGCACAGGTCACACCTATATTCAAGAAAGGCAGTAGGAGTAACCCACTAAACTACAGGCCTATTTCATTGACATCAATTTGCAGCAGGGTTTTGGAACATATCCTGTATTCAAATATTATGAATAATCTCAAACAGAACGACCTCTTGACCCAAGGTCAACACGGATTTAGAAAATATCGTTCATGCAAAACACAACTAGCTCTTTATTCACACGAAGTGATGGGTGCTATCGACAAAGGTTCGCAAATCGATTCCGTATTTCTTGATTTCCAGAAAGCTTTTGACACCGTACCTCACAAACGGCTTTTAATGAAATTGCATGGTTATGGTATATCGCCCCAAATTTGCGATTGGATAGGGGATTTCTTGTCAGAGAGGACACAGTTCGTAGTAAACGATGGTAAGGCATCGACTAAAACAGAGGTGATATCGGGCATTCCACATGGTAGTGTTATTGGTCCTCTGCTATTCCTTATTTACATAAACGATTTAGGGGAAAATCTAAGTAGCTCTCTTAGGTTGTTTGCAGATGACACTGTCATTTACCGTCTAGTAAAATCATCTGAAGATCAAAACCAACTACAGAACGATCTGAATAAGATATCGGTATGGTGTAAAAATTGGCAATTGACTCTAAATAATGAGAAGTGTGAAGTCGTCCACATGAGTACGAAAAGAAATCCGTTAAACTTTGTTTACAACATAAATCAATCAAATGTGAAGGCCGTAAACTCCACAAAATACCTAGGAATTACTATTACTTTAGACCTAAACTGGAAAGAACACATAGATAATATTGTGGGAAAGGCGAACCAGAAACTGCGTTTTATTGGCAGAACCCTTAAAAGATGCAACAGAACTACTAAAGAAACTGCCTACACTATGCTTGTCCATCTATTTTTGGAGTATTGCAGCCCAGTGTGGGATCCTTATCAGGTGGGTTTGACGGAGGACATCGAAAGAGTCCAAAGAAGGGCAGCTCGTTTCGTATTGTCACGATACAGGGGAGACAGCGTTACGGAAATGATACAGGATCTGGGATGGGAATCATTACAACAACGGCGCTTATCGCTGCGGCGTGGGCTACTTGCGAAACTCCAATCGGCAACATTCTCCTCCGAATGCGAAAATATATTGTTGACTCTCACCTACATAGGTAGAAATGATCATCAGAATAAAATACGAGAAATCAGAGCTCGAACAGAAAGATTCAGGTGTTCTTTCTTCCCGCGGGCTATTCGAGAATGGAATGGGAGATGAATAGTATAATTGTGGTTCGATGAACCCTCTGCTAGGCACTTAAATGTGATTTGCAGAGTATCCCATGTAGATGTAGATATAAACTTTTTTGAAGATGGAAAAGAACCACCGACAGATTTGCTTAACAGCAAAACAGTAATAATTCCAAAAAAAAAAAAAAAAAAAAAAAAAAAGGAAATGCTATGGACTGAGAACAATAGAACTCTCCCCTTACTGTCTCACACTTCCAAAATAGCATTTGACATGGTTAATTGGAAATTGTTACTCTGAACAATGAAGGAAATAAATCTCCATTGGAGGGACAAGAGATTAATCTGGAACCTGTATAAAAGACAGGAATCAGAGATAGAAGTGAATTATGTGAAGAAGAAAGCAAAAATAAGGAGGGGAGTAAGACAAGGGTGCCCATTATCAACATATTTGTTCAACTTATTTATTGAAAAAGCCATTGAAAAGAGCAACCAAAGCAATTAAAATTAATGGGGAACGAATACAGTTCACCGTTTTGCAGATGATATAGTAGTACTTGCTGACTCAGTAAAGGAAATGGAGTTTATGTTGCTAAAATTTGCCAAAATCCTAAGAGAATTTAATCTAAAAATTAATAAGAAAACAAAAACTATGGTAGTTGAGAAGACAAAAGAAAAGGTTAAAGTCAATATTAAACTAGATGATGATGTATCACAGATGTAAAGAGAAGAATAGCCATGGCGAAGCAAGCTTTCCAAAATAAAAGGAATTCACTAACAGACAATCATATAAGCCTAGAAAGTAGGAAAAAGTTTGCCAAAACTTTTGTTTGGATTGTCTTAAAATACGGATGTGAAGTGTGGACTCTGGAAAAGGCAGAGAAAGAGACTGGAAGCAATGGAAATGTTGATACAGAGAAGAATGACGAAAACAAGCTGGGTAGACAAGAAATTATATAGGAAGAAGAAAATAAATGATAGGAACTGGTTGTGGCTCATTATGTGCCCTAACACTCTTGCTGCGTCTAACGCTCTCCTACAGTGAGCGCAGATGCTTATAAGTGTCAGCCGCAGTGAAAGTGCTAAAGAATGTATTTGAAGGAAAAGTTTTTGGGAAAAAACCAAGAGGCAATCCAAGAGCAACATATTTCAATAACATCAAAGAAGATATGGGGATAAAATCGTATGAAGAATTGAAGAGGATGACAATGCAGAGAGTGACATGGCTAAATCGACAAGGCGTAGCCTTTAGTTTATGATGATGAATAATGTTATGGCCCATTTGAAATAGAACTTCGAGAATTTGGCCCCAGGAGGAAAAAGGTCGAGTATAGCTGGTCTGGAAGCTTGGGATTATTAAAGGTGAGGATGAGTCAGATTTGACCAACTCCCCATCTGCCTTTTTTTTTTTTGTAATATCACGCAAGTCACCTCTGCCCTCAGAATCTCCCCCCCCCCCCCCCCCCCAATCTTTCTTCAGTTCCTCTTTCGGGATGTCTACCACATCTCTACATGTCACAACACCTTCGCTGTAGTTTAAAGTGGAGTGCAATTCACTTGCAATGACATTTTCAGAGAAGAATTTCACCGTCTGCAGGTTAGCTGCCTGCTGGGAATTTGATGTTTCAATCAGTAATGTCCCATTGCACAAACCTATCTGGATATAGTACAGGGATATCTTATTAAATGAGCCATCTTTGTTTTTTGATATTTTAAAAACAGTTTGCAGAGCAGCATGTGTTCTGTTACTAAAGACATAATTTCTTTTAGATCTTGATCCTGGAGGACTGGGCAACTGAGCCCTCTTATATGGTTGGGTGGTAGTGGAGCTTTCTGCAGCATTGCCAAAGTGCACGGTGCGTACTTCGAAATCTTTATGTTGTGGTACTTAATTATGCCAATGAATATAAAGTTTAGCATGCTGTGATTTCAGCCATCTGTTACATTTATAATTAACACGTTCGCTGCAACTGACACTTATAAACGTTTCCGTGATCAACACGACAGTGCTGCCGACGCTTATAAGCGTTTTAGTTTGTTTCGCTGTGCACTCATGTTAGTACAAACAACCAAAAAATCTCATGTAACATTTTCACGTCTGTAGTCTTGTGTTTTTGTCTTTAGAGGTTTGCTATAAAAACATCGCCTACACACATTGCAAACTTATTTCTTATATGAGATTGGATTTCCATAGCACCACTTTGCAGACGAGACCTGTTTCTTTTTCCTCCATTCAATAAACCTTTTGCTGTTTTCAGACTAATTTTTTCTCAATGAAGTGGATTTATCACTTGTTTGAATTTCATTTTCTTTCCAGCCTGCAATAAAATCAATAAATCAGAGGCGCTGTTAGAATTGTTTGCGATAAATGCATATGACGCTTGTAAGCGTCAGACAGATTGCAGCATTTATCACATAATTGGCATGCAGCTAAAACTTACTTTTATTTCTGTATCTAGCGCCACCTCTTGTATAGACGTTATATTCGCTTTCAATATTACAGGTTTCACAGGGGTATGATTTCAGCTCTCAGCGCAAGTGCGCTTACAGGTGTCCGCCTAGAGCGTTAGCGGCCCGCACTGGTGACTGCAGCGAATGTGTTGACTGCCTGCCATCAGAACGCATTAGAACCTAATTTAGCACTACAAAAAAGATGAACAAGATGTCACACTACAGTTCACTGAACATGTCCCGTTAACTGCGATGGCGAACATCAAAAATTCTTACCGTCTTAATCTTCTGTGCCAGTTTCTAATCCTGTACTTCAGAATTTCGAATGTTTTGTTTCATAGGCTAAGGTCTACAATCTTGTTACATACTGAGCTAAACAAAATGGGTTTGGCTGGCACAGTGTAGAAGTAGGAATAAATATTGAAGAGAAAAGAATCTTGCAAAACGCTAGAAACATATTTCTCATTCAGAACAGCTCATGTTCACTAGTCTACCGAACATTATATATTGCACAAAATGTCAGCACTTTCATGAACACATTGTTCACTTCCTCTACGTTGCGTAACGTAGAAGAGAAAAATGCAATACTAGTTTATATATATATATATATATACACACAAACTAGTATTGCATTTTTCTCTTCTACGTTACGCAACGTAGAGGAAGTGAACAATGTGTTCATGAAAGTGCTGACATTTTGTGCAATATATAATGTTCGGTAGACTAGTGAACATGAGCTGTTCTGAATGAGAAATATGTTTCTAGCGTTTTGCAAGATTCTTTTCTATATATATATATATATATATATATATATATATATATATATATTTATTTATTTATTTTTTTTTTTTTTTTTGATGAGTGAAAAACAATTCAAACTTAATGAGGCAGACTTACCACGAATACCAGCAGCCCCTAAGCACAAATTAAATAGGGATCTTAACACAAGGGCTTCCTTGCACAGAAATACGAAAGAAAACTCACAACACCACATCCACATATTAGGCTATTAAATTGAATTGTCCATATATGAAACGTAAGACATTTGAAAGCAAAGTTTTATTTACAGGTTTAAGGACTCGTTAATTAAATACTATAAAACATTCATTTCTTAAGCCAGTCCAAAATACACTTTTGTTTTGCTTTTTCCCAACACTTGAGTACAGAGATTGTTTTACAAATTCGACAACATTCCCAACATGCTGTATTCCACATCTGATTGTTGCATGTATTTTCTTACAGTCTCTAGGCCCTGTAGTGCCTGCAGGAAACTCACTTTCTCGGGGATTTCCACATCAGATTCCTCCTCCCCATCTCTATCTAGCAGCACAATAATCTTTTACTATGTTTTCAACAGAAATGATTTCGCACACAAATTTTTGTCACTCAAAACATATTCTATGAAATCTCTGTCTGCTCATCACACTGTATTCCAGTCTTTTAGCTTCTTTGTCTAGTAGGCTGACACTAGGCACATCAATAGTGTCTCCCCAATGTCCCAGAAAACCAAATTTCCTGAAACCATTTTCTATTGGGGTGACATCCTGTTCCACAGCTCTAAAATAAAGTGCAAAAAGGAAATTAAACTTTAGTGTGAAAGCATCTTCAAGCAGTCCTCCATCAATCATTGCAACTACTTTCCACACTAGCTGCTTTTGGTAATTACATTTGAAAACATGAATAATGCCCAAAGCTAGTGACTGCAAGCGGCTCGCATTATTGGGTGGGAAAATTATTTTAATATTTCGAAGGTTACCAAAATTCTTCGGATGTGCGGTACACTGATCAACAAATAGAAAATCTTCAAAAATGTTCGTAGTAATGTAGGAATTTGAATTCGCCATGTATTTCGTGGGTAACTTTTTAATATTTTTCAGGCAGCACGGTTTTTTAGACTTCTCAGTTACAAGTGGTGGCAGCTTCAACGAACCATAGCATTGCAGCACAGCAAAACTGTGATCCTCCTCCGTTTCAATTTGGCGCCACCATGACAAATGTCTCCCTTGTATAATAAGGTTTTATTTTGTTGCCAATTAAAGAATAATCGCTTTTCGTCTGCGTTGATAGTGTCTTTCAACTAGTAGCCCTCAATCAATTCACTTAATTTTTCCAGTCAAACAATTTTTTCGTCAACACTAGCACTTTCACCACAATGTTTTAGACACCAGATTATTGCGATTTTTTTAATCTGTCTATCCATCCACTGGATGCACGGAAATTGTGAATCCCCAACTGAGCAGCAATATGCAGTGCCTTTTCTTTTAAGACAGTGCCATCTATGGCAACATTCGCTGTGCGGACTTGTTTGAACCACGTCACAATTGTTGCAAGTTCTTCAAGCAGAGATGATTTCCTCCTCTTATAAGATGACGATCCACAACGGTAGAAATTATTCTCAATCTCTTCACATTGCTTCATAATCGTGTTTAAAGAGGATACTGGAATCCTCGGAGAAGGAGCTAACTGAACACGTGTCCCTACATTTGAATCCAGTTGTTTCAGAATCTGCTGCTTTTCTTCCAACAAAAATACTCAGAGTTCTTTTTGTTAGAATTACTGTTCATCATTAAAACAAAGTTTTGACTTGCAAGACTCACAAACACACGTCATAACAGCATACAGAACTTCTAACAATTCCTATTTTCCTCTATCATTGTTGGCTCAGTCCGGAATACTTCGCATCTACAAAGTACAGTCCTGTTTCTCCTTTACTGTGGCAACATGGCGGACTTCGTGCAGTGAAGCCAAATGTTGCAAGTTGTTACAGCAACAGTGATCGTGGATTTTGTCAGCATTCTCTCTCTCTCTCTCTCTCTCTCTCTCTCTCTCTCTCTCTCTCTCTCTCTCTCTCTCTCTCAATGTCCGCCCTTTCCATTGAGAGCGAGACTTCTTGTAAAAACGTAGAATGGAGGAAAAACTTGCTAGGAATAAACATAACATCGGGGAAATTTTAGCATTGATCTTATGGATTATTCACAGGGGCTACGAATTTAAGTCATAAAATCGCGAAAAACAAAATCGGAGAACGTAAAATCGAAGTTTCACTGTAATCTGATCCATTATGAATTGGGCTGTACCTAACCCAATAACATACTAACAACTCTTGAGAGTTCAAAATTAAAAATATGCACTGCTTGCATCATTTTACACAACCATTTTAACTTAAAGAACTTGCACGCAGAACTCACATTTGTACATAATGTTACTCCAAGCTTTTTTTTTTCTAAACAGTAAAATGAAAGAATATAGATAACATAATATTACAACAATGAATGTTGCCTGAAAAATTATATTCCAAGTCCTTGGCACTAGAACTATTAAATTAATATCACATGTTTTCATCAAAATTCATAGCTGGATCCAGAATTTTGTGCATTCCTTTTCTAAAAGAAAAGAAAAATAAATTATATTCATACTAGCCACACACAAAACAAACCCAACAAATAAATTGAGGCTGGGGTTTATTATTCACTGTATTTTCTCTCAGCATTAACAAATCTTAAGAACTGTATCTTAACCCATTAAAATAAAATTTGTAGAAAGCAAGCTGACATTTAATGGATACAAATTCTCTATGCCATATTGTAAGGTACTACTTTCATGTCACACTACAGAAAATACTGCCTTGGTACTTGCACACTGGTACATACAGCATTCCTGAAGATGTTGCACAAGCACTACATACAAGTAATCAACAATAGCATGTCAAAAATTTGAGCCCCAAACAAAAAAGAAAAATGTATGCAAACTTTTACTTCAGACCAAATTACTGCCTAAAATAAATACAATATATACTATTTTACATCTGATGCTGAACAACTAGTTCACCATTTTAACAAATATGATAAATGAACTATCAAATGACAGAACACATTCCAGAACAAGGCACTGTAACACATGCGATTAACATGCTGACCACCATGAAGTCACTGGCAGCAACAGTAGAGCCTTAAGCCACAGCAAAAGTTCATGCCCGATACTTTCATTTGACAGTGAAACATCTAACATGGTGAATGCCGAAGTCAATGCAATGAACATGGCACAAACAAGAGTGCTCATTCATTTGCACTGAAAGTTACACAGACAAAGAAATAAATTCTTACATAAGTCTCTTGCATAAAAATACCTTATTATTACCCATTAAGCATTTCACATGGGGTTTCGACAGTTGCAGATCTTACAAAGGCAGTTCCCCAACACTAGCACACCAATGCATGCTTTGGAGTAAGAACAATTTTACACAACTGTAAATTCGTTTCCATTTTCATAGCAAAGGTTGTGATTAAGATCTCCAAGGTGCAAAAAATACTCTCACAAGAGGCAGCTATGCTCACTCAAAATGTAAGTCAGAATAAACATGATAAAATAAATCAGGAGCAACAAATTATAGTAATTAAACATTTACAATTTAAAGCCCTGGGCAGGAGTAGCTGGTTAGAGCACAATGTGAATATTTAATAAATGATGTCGTGAAAAATCTGTAAGGAATTCTTAGCAATGTAGGTAGGCTTTGTGTATGTACGTTTTCCCCTTCCTCTTTTGTCTGAATACTAAAGCCTGTCTTCACACAGGATGTGTTCTATATGGCACATGCCAGGCTTGCTGTCTGGCTACAGCATGCTCTCATATATTCGTATTTTTCAAATTTTAGATATTCTGCACATTCAATAATTTAGTTTAGCATTTCTTCAGAGATAATAGGTTCTGCCCGATACATTCAAGAACACCTCAGCTCAATGTTTGTTGTGATAATTTTTGCTTTTAGTATAGTACATCAACACTATTCCATCTTTACTGCATGTGCTTCTGTGATAACACACTAGCCATGTTCTCTTTGCACGGTGAAACCGAACTATTCCAGCGCTGTACTGAAATGCAAGAGACTTCAAACACCAAGGTGGGGGGGGGGGGGGGGGGGGGGAGAGACAGTGACTTAGGGTACTGCCTTGACATTTATTGGTTCTTAAGCCTAGCATGAACTATCTCTCGTGGACAGGGTTTGTTCTCTTTTGTAACAACATTGAATACTGGATATTATATTTGTATTGAACTAACAGAAGTTCCTTAAACCATAATTAAACCAAATCCTTAAAAATCTGGGAGAGTGTAGATGCAAACCTGTTATTTATATATTCTTCCTCCTCAGCTCATGACACTAACCACTGCACTAATCCATTGTTTCTTTTTAAGACAATCAATATCACATATACTTTTAAAAAATTTAAGGAAATGAAAAAGGATTTTTTTTTTTTTTTTTTTTTTTTTTTTTTTTTTTTTTTTTTTTTTTTGGAAGTACGTGGGCACCGAACTGCACTGCATCTTGTGATGCTACCAACTGTGCTATTTGTTTAACTTGCTCAGCAGTTCCTGCTGTGTTACACTATGCACCTAAAACATTTTTTATATGTCAATTAGACGAGACAACATCACAAAGACATTCCTTTCTCCTTTCATAGCAGCATAGGAACAATATTCTTTCTCGGTATACCAATTATAAGACTCACAAACGTTAAACACGACAACCATTAAAGTTATCAATATGTAGTGTCCAGTAAATTTATTGTAACAAATAATAATTAAATTAATGTGTTTTCAAGACTTCCTCAAATTTCTGATGCTTTAGAAAAGATTATATTCAAATATCGTACGCTACAACAAAAGAAGGCACAAAATGTGGAGTTCTGTTTGCAATATGGTGGCTCAAAAGTTCTGCTTGTCACGTGAAAACCAAGTTGCATCTCAATGGCCACAATCCACTCCATGAAACAAAAATCTAACATGTCAGATCCTTCATTCAACACTTTAAAGGGTATGGAACATGGAAATGGACACTGACGTCACCAAATCATCCTCCACGTGCGTTTCCACATCCCTTGAGAGGACGGCATAACTGATAAACAGAATGTGGTAGGAACCATTTGCCTGGAAGTACAAACTAAATTATTGAGTTCTTTAGTACTATTTTATTTACCAAAGTTTAAGCTGAACTTCCCCCCCCCCCCCCCTTTTATGTATCAAAACACCACCTGCAGCTTACTATAACATGCAAGGCAAATGCACTTTTAGCGCATTCTGATCAAAATAAACTTTCTTTAGTTCAGCTGCTAAGCTTTGGATTAACTGAACTACTGTAACTATATCATCATTCATTCGAACTGACTGATCTGGTGTTAGAATGAACAAAGTATTTGAAAATTACCACTAGTAGGAATCAGTGTTTTGTTGACCATATTTGCTTAAGGAGAGTACATGACTGTCAGATGTAAAACGGTATTTTTAAATTATCATCCAGTACTTTGAAATTACAGTGGCAACAAATTTGACAACTTAATCTTTGACACTGTCAATACCATCCTTTAGCCACTGTACTTTAAAACACACTTTGTACTAACTTATGGATACTGTTGTTTAGGTGGCAGCCAAGTACTGTACTCTAAATGGAAATCCTAACAAACCTCTTGTCATTTTGAAAGCTAAATCTGCCAATAAAAAACACTATTTGCAACTAGTGGCAGTTTTCAAATACCTAACTTCATAGTCACTAATGACTGCAGGAAACGCCTGTTCTTACTGAACCAACCACAATTTGAGTTTCACCCCTTTAATTTCGGTATTTGTGTATACACAGTAAGTGGGGCATGGAGAAACTACGATTCTTTCTCAGACTACCTATTGGTAGTCATTTCATTGTGTACCTACTACTTTTGAGGAGCCTCACTGGAACTGCAACATGAAACCCTACTAGTTACAGAACCAATAATCACAAGCAACTGTAAAAAGTAACTAAATTTAAAGCACTTACAAAATGAGAAAGTGCACATAAATCTCTGAATGGCTAACATTTGTATGCATGTTACGAAATTTAAAGTAATCCTATTCTTTTTTGTTCTCTTAGGCCAATAAAACCGTCCAGGGCCCCACACAAAAAATTAATAGCTAATCGACAGCAAGTGCTACTATTTTTTATCCCTGTTCCACTTTGTGTGTTCTTTTAGATCTGGGTAATATTTCTACTCACAAAGTTGAAATGATTACCGTGTTTTTCTTATCACATCTATTCCATTTCTTTTATATGATTACACCAGTATGAACTATTTGCAGGTTCATGCTCATGTGTACACTTCATTAGTTCTATATAATTTTGGTCTTGTGTTTTAGGAGAAATGACTTCACTTTGTTTATGTGCAATCTCACAATGAATATTGTAATACAGGAAAAATTTTAAACATTCCAGTTCCTGCCCGACAGCAATATTTAAAAGAAATGGAATGCAAAATATAGGTCAGAAGCAATGTGGCCACAGTTTTACAAATAAAACAGCATATACAACAACTTGTGAATTAATAGAAAAAGATTTGTTCCCAATATAGATTTCTACATTGACTAGGAACATTCATAGGTTCTCTTAGAATAAATTAAGAAAGAGATGATAAACATTTTGCATATAACTGGACAAATTTTCCATTGTCTAACAGTGCAATGTATAATGCTTGTTGATTTCTATCTGTAGGCCGGCTTGAAAACATAAATGACCTTCCATGTAACAGAAGACATAACGGAATGTATGTACTACACTACACCATAAATTGACTGTTTATAAATTTAATTTTCCTCCCACAAATGGATGAACACTGGATTGTTGTTTTACTTTAGAGTAAGTTTCTGTAGTATCTCAATTAGCCACACTCAAGTAAAACAGTTTTTGACACAACTACCCTAACATCGATTTCCAGAAATGTGATAAGTAAAAAACAAAGCACTTATGTATTTTAAATTATTATGCATTTATTAAACTTCTTAAAACTTTTATAACAACTTCATAAAATGATTAAAGATCAGTTTTCAACAAAGAAAACAGTTTGTTGGAACACATTTGCCTGTCTCCATTGTATCACAATGGCATCGAGGTACTGTATTTATTGCATGTCTGGAAGGCTCAATGGTCACAAAATGGCATAGCAGACCACGTTGAACGAGATTACACTATGGATTTAACATATATTCACCATTTTCACTCCAACTCCTTCGGTGTACAGCATGCATTAAAGAAAAAATGTCACTGTCATTAAAACTCTCATTCAATTCAGGATAGATTTATTACTTTCATGAACCAAAGTATTATTATTACCAATATATACAATCATGCACACAACATATGTATCACATAGACGAACACGCAACCTTGCATTCACACATAACATGGAAGAATATTGCTGTACAGCTTTGTTGCTTATCTGGAAAGAAGGAGGGGCTGTGCACAGGAGAGAAGTGACGGGAAAAGTAGGCTATGTGATAATGAGAATCACTAAATATATACTATCTGTATCCTGTAATTTTCTTAAAACCATGACAACAATTCAAATGAAAATAATTCAACATGTGGCTGTTTATTAATGTGACCACTTTCTTAATGAAATCAGCGTGCATTAATTACATAGGCATGCAAAACATTCGATACAAAATATTAGCATCTTTAAGGCAGTCATAGAACACATCATCTAAATACATCATTTATAAGAGAGATTGACCAAGAATCCAAATCACATGGCAGCTTGGATTTGCACATCTAACTCTCCTCAAATAACCTCAACGAAACACCATGTGATAGTACTGATCTTTGCTCTTCTTCCAAATGCCCATATTCTCATTAATCTATAAATAACTTAGTTCTCAAATCTAAGCAGTTAACAAGAGCTACTCTTCCCATTAAGGCATTGAATTTGCCAAGTAGAGAGGTCCACTGAGCTAAGGGGTAGTAGCTTACTCATATTTTGATAAGATGCATCAAACACATTTGGTGTTTTAATGAGGCAAATCAGTTACAGAACTGTGCTTTTAACTAGAATTTATGCAGTCAGTCTTAAATTCTGCAATGTGTGCAAGAAGCCACAAATATAAATTGATCGATCTAATTTTCTTGCATCAGATTGGTCTACAACATGACTCGACAGACAAGCAGGAATAACAACTCCCCACTTTGCAGAGAACATTGAAAATGCTTCACAGGTACCATTCCAGCAATTTTTTTAATACCGTGTTGTCATGCCTGTATAGCAAAATGGTTGAACTTACTTTATGGGACCCTTTAATAACAATCATCCATTAATACCACTTACATTGGTCCCTGTAATTTCGTTAAGTGGACATTTCAAAATTCTACTTAATGGGACTTCTCCACAAAATTTGAGTTTCATGAACATAACGAATAGGGTCCTGTAACTCCTGAAGTTGTATTCAGTCAGATGAACTATTGGAAAAATTGTAAAAAAATTGTAGCCCTCAATACAGACATGACATTTCAAGCATAAGGAAATTTAAAAACACTGAAGAAAAACAGAATAACTGCGGCTCATTTACTTGGAACTGTAATTAAAGCACATTTTTACAGTTATCATTTAAGTTTAGAAGTCTGATTATTTTCAAACGACACACGTTGTATCCTATTGGACTTTACTTACAGATGGAAGTGTTTACATAGCCACCAAAATGATTTCATTAAATATTTATGTTTAACAACAGTGATAAATATAATTTAAAATTTAAATTAAAATTAAATAACAAAACCTTTGGTTTTTCAGCTAAATTCCCAGCACTAAAGTTGTGGAGAAAGTGCCCATTAACAACAATAGGGTGTCCACGGTTTATCGGATATTTCTCGGATGAAAAAACCTGCCGTACTTTCATTTTCACAAAATGTGAAACAATGATTTCAATCTTTTGTGAATAGCCTGGAATCTGTGATGCTTATTTCCAAAGATAAATCTTTACAATGAATATGAACTATAGCAGATTAACATACTTTTTGATAAAAGTAATACAATGCTTTATACTAGTGGCACAGTGCCAGGGATTTTACATGAAACTGAAAAACAAAGGAAAATGAAAGTATAATTATTTTCCATAGGTCTAATAGATAGATCTGTAACATAATTGCAGACAATTTATATGTGAATATGAACACTAAATTCATCACATACTGATATGAGCTAATAAATAAAGCAGTAACAAACACTTAAAAACGACTGCAACCCTTCAGAAAGGTGGCAATTTTACATAAAGTTGAAGAAAATGAACTTTAAGAAATGTCAATTTCCATTGTATCGATTTGCACTTCCTCTACTTTGTAGCTAAAAAAGTTGGAAATGAAGTCCTGTACTGGAAGATTCATACGCAAGCACTGCCAAATTTTTTGAAGCACATCACATAAATATTTCGTACCATATAGAAAATGAAGGAAATTTAACAAAAGTATGCAGCATAAATTTTTACTTTATAAATATGTTTAACATGTCATGTGATGCATGACGCAAGTAAAGATAACATTAGCAGATAAACATACAGATCACAAAATTAAATGTAACACCACAGGCTGAAGAAGGAAACATCTACTACAGACTTTCATGAATCTGAGAATTATTAATCAGACCCCTCCTCTTTTTCCAGAGATTTGGATGGATGAATGTATCTCCATCAAGAGGTATAATACAGAAGTCCAGATAAGAAGGAATAATGGATATCCTGCACTGAATTTCTTTACGATAGGCCAATACAGTAGTTCCCTTTGAACATTATTTTTCATTCTCTGTAATAAATTGGAACTAACAGCACTGGCACTGTGTTACAATTCTTTGTGCTCTGATTGTGAGGGTGGGATAATGGCCAGGCTGGCTTGTGGATAGTCAGAAACAGCAGCACGACCACAGATTCACCGATGAGAAGATACCTGGAGAGGCCTCTTCAACTGGTCAATACCAGGCCACATTCAATAGTGTTCAGTATTGCCAATCACAGCACTGGTCCAGTCTCTCTTATAGTAATTCACATACTGACTTCTTTTTTTTATTCAACTTCTTTTCGGGTGACTTCTTGTTTATTTGCCGCACTAAATCATAGAAGATCTGAAAAACAGAAACCAATATTACTACTGACAACAGGACATATTCAAACAAATAAGTATG
The DNA here is from genome assembly GCA_026315105.1 of Locusta migratoria. Lineage (NCBI taxonomy): Eukaryota > Metazoa > Arthropoda > Insecta > Orthoptera > Acrididae > Locusta > Locusta migratoria. The sequence goes on along the minus strand of CM048755.1, from coordinate 70,953,411 downwards.
ACGTGATTGAAACCTTTACTCCAATAAATAGGAGCAACCATCCTCCTCATTTTGTTATTTCATCCTGGACTTTTCATTGCTCGATTTGAATATGAATGGTATTTATTTTATCACTTAATGGTCTTCATTTTGTTACATTCTACCTCACGTTTCTTGTGTGTGTGTGTGTGTGTGTGTGTGTGTGTGTGTGTGTGTGTGTGTGTGTGTGTGTGGCACTTCTGTAGCCAACGAAGACTGATCGCCTTCACCGCTTTTGCAATTTCAAAGTAGGCATACAGCTCGCATGAATACTTTGTAAGTCATTTTTGATCTGTTCAGCCAAAAACCAAATTCAGCAACTCCATCATTACAGCAGAAGCTTATGCTTCTGGGCAAAACCATGGACAAGAATAATATCTTCAATCTTTTCTGTGTCACATTTTAAAATGTAAGGATATCCTTATACTTCACAATTCTATTTTTAAGCATGACAATTTTTTCAAGTAATATGTGTATCATTAAGAACCCAAAATTTATGATTGTGTACAAAAATATTTTACAGAATATCTACTTTCCTGCCACTAGTATAGGGTACTTGAAATTTCACAAAATGTTTTTGAAAGATACACAACATACAAATTCAAGTACCATTGATGACATGCTATCGAAAACCTCTCGGCGCTTAAAAGTTATTTCCTAAAAATATTTTCCAAAAATACGTACATCGTTTACGTTGATTTTGGCTTTGGCAGATGTTTCCATAAATGCACAGTTGAACTGTCGGGCAAGATTGACACCTTGATCCTTTCCTACAACCCTTTCATCTTCTAAATCACATTTGTTACCCACTAACACCATGGGCACATCGTCAGTGTCCTGAAAAATAAGAATACAACTAGTTACAAAACTGAAAGTAGTGTAAATCTCAAACACACCACAGTATGCCTGATTACTCTCCTCAAAAATTCTGTAAGTAATTATTCTTAGAATGGAGATAATTCGTTTGTGTGAAAAGAAAACTAATAAGATTGCTCAAATTATACAAATTGTTCTATTTATTAACATCAAAATTACTTCTGACAGTAATAGAATAGAGCAAAAGCTGTAAGTTCTTTCAAATGAATAAATAAAATAAATGTGCAATATACCAGTGTGCTGTTTTGCACTTAACGCTCTGCACTCAATCAGGTTTCCTGTTAGAATTGCCATACACTAGCTCTGGTCATTCCTTTACAGTATGTGTGTCCAAAGAATTACAGCAAGAGTTTATCTTACAAATCCAAGAAATGTTTCTGGAAAAATGCCACCACCTGGAGAGTAACTGAACCATAAGCTCAGGGTGACTTTATTAAATATCCCAGATTTTTCCCAGATCTGGTCCTGTTCTGTCTACAATTGACCTGACATACCCAGCGAATTCTAGAGGGACCTATAGTTTAACTAGAATTGTAAACTGCGGTACAAATCATGCGTTCACAACAATAATATTGCTGAAGGTGAAAATAAGTGACAAATGACAAAAAAAGAAAATCTTAGGTCTGAGTGGAAATCAAAACCATTATTTTTGAATTCACCATGTGGCACTATGATTCTGTTACTGAGCCACCCATACAGATTTAAAATATCTACATCTACATACATACTCCGCAAGTGTCTGTATTATTCTGTATTATTCACTATTGACAAAGGGTGTAAAATGGTGGAGAACATTTGCATTGCAAATCTTACTAGAATCATCTATAGTAAATGGCTGGCTGCTTCATTGTAAAAAGAACACTGACAATTTTCAGTGTCCACTGCTTCTAGTTTATGTGGATATACTGCCTGTACCACTCCTCCATAAAGAAAAATCCCATGCTTTGGCAATTGAGTGACGAGCAAGAAAATTTTTTAGGCACAAAAAATTGTGCTATAAAAGAATTTTCACAGAACAAGGCAAATGTTACAACCTTTCGCAACTACTGTCTAGAACATCCTAAAATGTGCATCGGGTGATTCAATCAGAAACATATCTAGGAATGACATTTTTAGGATTACAGTGTTTAAACAGTACAATGATTATTAAAATGAACAAATATTTTTGTAGCTTTTGCTTAATTTGTCTGTGTGCTTTGTAAATAAAGTAGCAGGCAAAAGTTGGTTTAAGGTTTCAATGATCAAGAGAACAAAATCAAGAATGAATTTATTAAATGTCAGTTGTGAAAACTAATTTGTTTATATTATTTCCTGAACAATTTGTTTTTGCAAATTATTTGGTGTCATTTCGGAGTCTAGCTGCTCACGACCTCAGCAGTATATGTAGCAAAATGTCCACTTTGCTGTGGAGCAGCACAACAAGTAGCTCTGTGTTGAAGTGACATCATACAGAGGAATAATCATACTCTCCGTGTTTGGGACACCGGTGCACAAGGGCACATTTCAGCGAAGTTTTGTCTGGTCGCAGTAACCCAACACGCATATCAGGCAACACATGAATTTTTTTCAATAGGGAATGTGTTAATGTGTACATAAACTGGTCACATTTAATCAGCCTTGCTGTGTCTGTCACCACAGCTGCAACATGGTGATGATAATCTGAAGATGCTCTTTATAGACTGAAACCAGTCATAAAATAAATAAAACTATTTTGAAATCTGGTCTGCTTCTAATTATAATTTCAAATATTTTGATGCATTTGTATGCATATTTCACAATATCCAAGTTTGTGGTTGGACAAAATTTAATAGCACAACAAAAGTCAAATGAAAATTCAGATTTGTTTACATACAGAAAGACAAATGCAACATTTTCATTGCCTGTTTGCACCTCACTGACTGGCCACTCATGCTCCCTTTTATTCATCATGCCTTTATAAACATATGCATTAAACAGAAACCACCAAAGAAAGTGCAGTTTTACCAAAATAAACAAAGTTGTTTCAATTTATGGTCCACAACTTTTCTGCCCTTACTTTTTCCAGTTATTTATTGGGTGCGGCTTAGATTCAAGTGAATACGGTACATGGCTTGCCAACTGGTGGCAGAATGGGTGAGGCTACAATTTTAATAGGCTGTTCATCTGCCAGGAAGAGTTGTTCTATTCTGCCATTGCTCCACACATGCACAGGGGAAGTGGTGAATATGCTGATCTGCAGAACGGAGCATTTCCATAAAGTTTGCAACAGCTGACCCCAATGGTACAGGTTAAACATTTTAGTATATTCACATAATATCTGCACAACATTCAAAACAGTGTTGTTTTGAAATCTATGAACCAAACTCCAGAAATATGCAAAAATGCCCAATTATTCCAAGATTTTTCTCAGAACTCTGGAATTCCCTGACATTTCCTGGTTTTCTGGTTGAGTGGGCACCGTGTTTTAATTGGAATTTCAGTTAACAGCACATACGAAATTATAAACTTACATCACTTAGTCCTAGAACAAACTACATCCAATTTGTTCAAATGTTTGTAAAGCTTAAGGGACTTAACTACAGGGCCATCAGCCCCTAAACTTACAAACTACTTATGAACTAGCTTATACTGAAGACGACACAAACATCCATGCCTGAGAGGGGATTCGAACACCCCAACGGCGGCATCTAATTTGAAGAGAAATTCTACACACAGATGGTGTCACTATAGGTCGCAACCTAGTAAGTACCATATCGTGCGTGCATGTGTGTGCGCGCGCGCGTGTATCTCTTGCCTCTGAGAATGTTTATTCCTACACCAAGGAACAAATGAAATTATCTGTTGTTATCAATAAGCAGATGACACACACTTAGATGGAAATGAAGACAAGTAGTAGCTATAACCACCTCAACCAAGTACATCCTAAAACCCATTTTACCGGAGAACTCTAATTCAATAAAAAAAATTAACCATATGGACCTATCAATACAAAAGGTACGAAATGAACACACATTTAAACTATACAGAAAACAGACATCAAGCAACATCAGCATTGCTGATCGTGATCACAAACTAACATTTTCCATGCAATGATTAACAAACTAGTCAGCCTGCATGTAATATTACTATGTAATGCGGCATGTCAAATAAATAAACAAAACAACTAGTCAGTCTACCACTACATGACATAGTCAAACAAATAGAATTAAGTACACTTCAATGCACAGCACAAAAGGTAAAATTTTACAGGATGACGAGGCAGACAGTGTATGAAGCAACACAATGTCAATTTAGGGTGTGCATAAACAATTAACTCCCCCTCCCAAGTTTTTTCGTTAAAAAAAGAAAGGAAAAAAAACACTTATAGACAAATTTCATTGAGAGTAAGTTTAGCATGTGTACTGAAAATGTGAACACCACTGTTTTTATTATTCATTCCACATTCAGTATTATGACCAATAAGCAAGAATGGTTTTACTGCTGCTGGCTAAGCTTTTCCAAAGATTACGAGTATTACCCAAGGAATAAGACATTTTACTTTTAACGTCATCATAGATTTTAATATTTTGTCCAAATTGACAGCAGACAAGAGACAAAAAATGGAAATTTCTCAACAAGCTTTATCAGATCTTTGCTACACAAAATGCTAGACAGGCTAAAAAAAATATTGAAGGATAATCTGTCAAAGTATCACCATCTTTCACATCTTGATAGGAGGAGGAATGTGTCTACTCAGCACATTATTACCCGTCCGCCAGGGAAGCAAACAATACGAAGCAGCGAACCTTCAATCTATCAACAGGCAACCCCAATTGGTTTTGGCTCCTCTACTGAAATAAAGTAGCTCTACAGTGGATGTATTCAAATATTACTATCGCAAACTGAAGACTAATTACATATTTTTTCAAGTGACAATTTCAACATTACGACGTTGAGAGTACCTCTCATACAGTTATCAGCAATCTCGACTGGCACCATAGATGAATTTTGAGTAATGTTACAACTCCCCAAGCTGACAAAGAGAAATTTGTAACTGCATTTATCTTATTAGCAAAGTTGCTAACCAGTCATCTCAAACAATGTGAGCAAATCACTAGCAGAAGTTCTGCTGTATTATGAAACACTAAGAGCAGTATTGTGACAATTTACCGAAGTACTGAAAGATGATACAGCTGATAAATTAGTATGAAAATAAATTTCATCACATGTCTTTCTGCATTCTGAATATTTTTCTTCTAACAACTGTCATTTACAATTGTGAAAGTTTGTTGAAACTAGTTGAAGGAAAATTAAGTATTCGTTTGTATGTGAGACAAATCACATTTCAACTAATATTGTACACCACAAATGTGAACATTGCACACCTTATATGGTGTGAGTTGTTTTTGTTGAGCCCTCCATACATGTCTCATCCTCTAACCCAAAGAATGGAATGGAGTCTACCCTATACGGCTAAAACACAATACTTAACTTTATAAAGTCTTACAACAAATAGCATCATTGAACATGTTAAGATGCTGCTCTATTAACTACTTCAACATAATAATATACTGAAGCACTGAGTCCATATTATTTTCGTAATGGGGCACACAATCTTCCTGTAAAATTTTTTGTAACCTAATACAACCTCTATAGCAACAATAGAGAATTAATAGGAATATAAAAATTATAAACATGAAAATGAAATGCAAATGCTTTGCTAATTGAAATTTTTAAAAATGGCCAAGGGACATTTCAATTTAATCTGCAATCACTACTAAGTAGTCCATATATACTCTTATGTCCATTTACTTTAATTCCCTCTGCCAGTCTATTGTTTTCAACACTAATCCATAAACAGTATGAACAAACGTGGTAACAAGTTACAGGCTTGTCTTACCCCTACAACTACCATAAAATGAGTTTGCCATCACCTTTAACTGCTGCATGACAATTTCTATGGAAGATTGTTAATTGCCTGCAGAAGTCTGCCTCCTATTCCACAATCTTTTAGAACCGACAATATCTTCCTCTTAAGAGCATAATGATATGCCTTTTCAAAATCTATAAAACATAGATCACAATTCCTGTTCTACTCCTAACACTTCTCTATTATCTGCTGTAAGTAGAAGATCTAGATCTGGCAGCCTCTGAAGGGCCTAAACCCACAACGATTTTCAACTTTTCTTCAACTAATAGTATCACTTTACTTACAACAATACTTTATAATATTTACCCCTCCCACAACACTAAAGAATATCTCTATTGTTATTACAATATTTTCGGTTTTCATGCTTTAAAATTTGTGAGATTACTTCTTTCATTCAGTAAGGCAGAAGCTATACCAACACCACTCCATTTCAATTATTCTGTATATCCACTTGAGGCCCTTCATTTCATTGTATTTGCTGAGTTTTGATGCTATTTCATCTACCCAATGTTATTTCATACACCTCACCCACTTTGTTGGACTGCAATATATTTACCATTCTCTCCACTTTCTCAAATACGACGATTTTTCAATCATTCCTATCCCACTGTGCCTCAAAAACTGACATCACAAAACTTTTACATACATTGAAGAAATCTTCAAAATATTCCCTCCATCTTCAAAATGCATCCACAGGATTCACTAGTACTGATGTGTTTTGAAATTAGCTTCAAGGTACTCTGTAACACTCTCACAATAGTGCCTAAAATCATTTAGGATTTCAGAACTATTAACCTGAATCGCTATTCCAGGGGATGAAAAAATGGAGATGTGATCATGTGTATTACTAAATTATGAATATTGATGCACTGACGTTTGATGATATTTCTTAAAAATTACTCTTCATTTGAGAATGACTAAAAATGCCTAAAATTTAGGCTTTGTGTTGCCCATTGAACGAAAGGGTGACAATTACCACATGAAAAAACTACACCCAGTTTCCTCAATGGATTATGGTCAGAAAACATCTGACGAGTATCAAAATTAAATTCTCAAGTAGTTCCCAGTATTTTAAATCCATCACAGAAAATAACTATCTATTGTGTTCCCATGTCAAAGAAGAAGTGATAACATGTTAATTTTTAGTGATTAAGACGACATTGCTGCAAATGCCTTCCTAGATACTTTGAATGCTTCTATGCAATTTTGTCATGAATCACCAGTTAAAAAGAAAAACCGACTATGAAGCAAAGATCCCCAAGCTAAAACTCTTAACTTCAGTGATCCAAAGGAAAGTGTTGTTACTGTCACCCCCTGATCTAGAGAAGAGAGATGATCATTCACACACTGTGATGATTGCTCAGCTGAAAGAGGAATTTAGTACTTGTATGTATCTAAGTAATCATGCTGAAATTCTTTACATTTTAACTACAAGCTGCAGTGTTAAAAGCTTCAAGAGGAATTCCATTTAACAAATTACATGGCTAGAAAAGTAACAGGTTTGGTAAAGTCTAAGAGTATGATGTTTTCTCACAATCTAAAATCTGGTGTTAATGCCTAGCATAAAAATTATGTACCCAGAAGAGTTGAGAGATAACATTTGAGTGCAAGAATGATCAGTTCTAAGTAATCGAAGAAATTTCTGCACAGTGTCAATTCAACCAAGGGCTCCAGCTCTAAGTCTCTTAAGATAAAATATGGTGCACACACACTTATTGCAGTGTTTCACTAAACTGTATTTTGTACAACTTACGTTTCATGTTACGAGCCTATTTTATAACACCTTACTGATTTCAAAGTACAGAAGTAAAGAAAAAAAATTCGTAAAGTCCTCCGTCTTTCTTGGCCATATTAGATGCAGACCTGTCTGCATTGACTATCATTTTATCGCAATGTTGCAGCCCAGTGATCATAGTTTCACCACAATTAATTCCCAGCTTTTTCAGTACCCAACTCTTTCGAATATTACCACAATTGAATGTGATAACAGCATAATGAACTCTTAGTTTCATTGTATGCATGCCTATGAACACAGTTGTAGGAAGGTGGTTCCAACTTATGCTGTTGAAACATTCATTTGGATTCTGTGTCTGCCCATGCAGATATTTCCTTAGGTCAGGATGAGCCAAGTCTCTTAAAATAGATTTAATTGCTGTTATTACAGCAATTTAGGCGCAGAAAGAGAATGCTGGCGAGAGTAAGATTATCCAGTTGCCTGAGCCCTATTTTATTTGTACCACGAATTTTCTCCTGAGGGACACAATGCATGACATGGCTTATCAGTAGAGGACATATGGAAGAATATGGCCCACACATCTCTTCATTGCATCCAGATTTTCTTTATTTCTCCTAATTGCCTGCCCTTAGTATACCTGCAAGTTTACTATTTCAGTTTTAGTTAACTGACCATGTCCAGTCAACAATTTTCCATCTAATTTTCTTCCTCTCATATAAACAGTTAGTTCTTGTTTCCAAACGTTTTTGAGCCTAGCCTACACATTCTAATTTGCTAATAATGGCATCTCTATATGGCTTGGAGTTCGCCACATTGTTGTATGCTTCACTCTCACCATCGCCCAATTATTTGATGTAGCGTATGCCTCTCTTTTCTATAGAGCGATGAAATATTTGTTTTACTCCATGAACTACCATACCACCACTTGTTCCTCTAAAAGTAGCCACACAGTTGTGTTCTTTACGTCCATTGACTTTACAACATTTGCAATATTTAGACATTATCTCCACATCTAACACTTGACCAGTGTCTACACTCATGGCAGTCACTACTCCATTCAGAGAATTATGTCCTCTTTTCTGCCAATTTCCATCAAGTGCAACTGCATCATTTTCTACCACTGCTTCCCTAGCAGCCAGTTTCATGCTTTCCGCACTGACTTCACATACAGCTTTCTCTAATATTGCAGTCAGTTTTTGAAATTTATTTGGTGGTTGATGTAAGTTCATCACTGAACAAAATGTTCTCCCTGCATCCATGCCCTTGCCAATGGATCGTAAGGCATAATCTAATCTAGTATTTATTTCCTATGAGCCACTTGCATCTGGCTTTGAAGAACTCAAATGAACTCCCAGCTAAGCATTTAGTGCAAACTAAATCCAAAGCAATTGCTAGGCCTTTTCTCCCACTGGCACTCTCACAAATTTTCACACACTGTGACTCACCATACTGTCTACATAGTACCAATTTAGAAATTACATCTGATAATACTCCCAACCACTCCCATGAACCACAGACATTGCCGAGGTGGGGTGGCTTGCATGCCTCAACGATACAAATAGCCGTACCGTAGGTGCAACCACAGCGGAGGGGTATCTGTGGAGAGGCCAGACAAACGTGTGGTTCCTGAAGAGGGGCAGCAGCCTTTTCAGTAGTTACAGGGGCAACAGTCTGGATGATTGACTGAGCTGGCCTTGTAACATCAGCTAATGTGGCTTTGTCACACAGTTACTGCAAACGGCTGAAAGCAAGGGGAAACTACAGCCGTTATTTTTCCCCGAGGACATGCAGCTCTACTGTATGAACATATGATGATGGAATCCTCTCGGGTAAAATATTCTGGAGGTAAAATAGTCCCCCATTCGGATATCCGGGCGGGGACTACTCAGGAGGATGACAATACTGGCATTCTACGGGTTGGAGCGTGGAATGTTAGATCCCTTAATCGAGTAGGAAAATTAGAAAATTTAAAAAGGGAAATGGATAGGTTGAAGTTAGATATAGTGGGGATTAGTGAAGTTCGGTGGCAGGATGAACAGGATTTCTTGTCAGGTGAGTACAGGATTATAAATACAAAATCAGTTGGGGGTATCACAGGAGTAGGACTGATAATGAATAAGAAAATAGGACTGCGGGTAAACTATGACCAGCACAGCGATCGCATTATAATTGTCAAGATAGATACGAAGCCAACACCGACAAGAGTAGTACAGGTTTATATGCTAACTAGCTCTGCCGATGAGGAAATCAAATAAATATATGAGGAGCTAAAGGAAATTATTCAGACAGTTAAGGGAGAGGAAAACTTAATTGTTATGGGGGACGAATTCGGTAGTAGGAAAAGGAAGGGAAGGGAAGATAGTAGGTGAATATGGTCTGGGCAAAAGGAATGAAAGAGGAAGCCGCCTGGTAGAATTTTGCACAGAACATAATTTAGTCATAACAAACACCTGGTTCAAGAATCACAAAAGAAGGTTGTATACGTGGAAGAGACCAGGAGACACCAGGAGATACCAGATAGATTTTATAATTGTAAGACACATATTTCGGAACCAGGTTTTACAGTGTAAGACTTACCCAGGGGCACATATAGACTGACCATAACTTGTTGGTTATGAATTTTAGGCTGAAATTGAAGAAACTACAAAAAGATAGGAAAATAAGGAGATGGGACCTGGATAAATTGAAGGAACCTGAAGTTCTTAAGAATTTCAGAGGGAGCGTTAGGCAACAGTTGACAAACGGGGGAAAATAAAACAGTAGAGGAGGAATGGATAGCATTGAGAGATGAAATAGTGAAGGCAGCAGAGGACAAAATAGGTAGGAAGGCAAGACATACAAAGAATCCTTGGATATCACAGGAGATACTAAAATTAATCGATTAAAGGAGAAAATATAAAAATGCAGTAAATGAAACAGGCAAAATGGAGTACAGACGACTAAGAAATGAGATTGACAGGAAGTGCAAACTGGCTAAGTAAGAGTGGTTAGAAGGCAAATGCAAGGATGTAGAAGAATGTATAAATAGGGGAAAAATAGATACAGCCTACAGGAAAATAAAAGAAACATTTGGAGATAAGAAAAACAGCTCTATGAATATCAAGGACACGGATGGAAAACCAGTTCTCAGCAAAGAAGGGAAAGCTGAAAGGTGGAAAGAGTATATAGAGGGGCTCTACATAGGAAATGAACTTCGAGACAATATTGTACGAAGGGAAGAGAATGTAGATGAAGATGAAATAGGAAATACTGTACTGAGAGAAGAATTTGACAGAGCCCTGAAAGACCAAAGTCGAAATAAGGCCCCTGGAGTAGATGATATTCCCTCAGAGCTACTAAAGTCTCTTGGAGAACCAGCCATGACAAACCTGTTTCACGTGGTGAGTAAGATGTATGAGACAGGCGAAGTACCCTCAGACTTTAAGAAAAATGTTATAATCCCCATCCCTAAGAAAGCAGGTGCAGACAGGTGTGAAAACTACAGAACCATCAGTTTAATAAGTCATGGTTGCAAAATATCAACAGGAATTATATACAGAAGGATGGAAAAGCTGGTAGAAGACCCGACCTCGGGGAAGATCAGTTTGGGTTCAGGAGAAATGTAGGAACACGGGAGGCAATACTCACTTTACGGCTTAACCTAGAAGACAGATTAAGAAAAGGCAAACCTACATTTCTAGATTTTGTAGATTTGGAGAAGGCTTTTGACAATGTTGATTGGAATAAACTCTTTCAAGTTCTGAAGCAAGCAGGAGTAAAATATAGGGAGCGTAAGGTTATTTACAACTTGTACAAAAACCAGACAGCGGTTGTCAGAGTTGAAGGGCATGAAAGGGATGCAGTGGTTGGAAAGGGAGTAAGACAGGGTTGTAGCCTTTCTCCACTGTTGTTAAATTTGTACATTGAGCAAGCTATAAAGGAAAGCAAGGAGAAATTTGGAGAAGGAATTAAAGTTCTGGGTGAAGAATTAAAAACATTGCGTTTTGCCAACGACATAGTAATTCTGTCAGATACAGCAAAGGACCTGGAAGAGCAATTGAACGGAATGGACAATGTGCTGAAAGATGCATATAAGATGAACATTAACAAGAGTAAAACTAGGGTAATGGAGTGCAGTGTAAGAAAATCAGATGATGCTGAAGGAATTAGATTGGGAAACGAAACAATAAAGGAGGTAGATGAGTTTTGTGACTTGGGCAGTAAAATAACAAATGATGGTCGCAGTACAGAAGATTTAAAATGCAGAATGGCAATGGGTAGAAAAGTGTTCTTGAAAAAGAGAAATTTGTTAACATCGAATATTGATTTAAGCCTAAGGAAGTCCTTTCTGAAGGCATTTGTATGGAGTGTTGCCTTGTATGGGAGTGAAACATGGACAAAAACAGTGCGGACAGAAAGAGGATAGAGGCTTTTGAAATGTGGTGCTACAGAAGAATGCTGAAGATTAGGTGGGTGGATCGTGTAACTAATCAGGAGGTACTGAACAGAATTGGGGAGAAAAGAAATTTCTGGCATACCTTGACTAAAAGAAGGGATAGATTGGTAGGACACATTCTTAGACATCAAGGAATTGTGAATTTAGCGTTGGAGGGAAGTGTGTGGGGTAAAAACCGCAGAGGAAGACCAATAGATAGATACAGTAAGCAGGTTCAGACAGATGTAGGTTGCCGTTCTTATGTGGAGATGAAGAGGCTTGCTCAGGATAGGGTATTGTGGAGAGCTGCATCAAACCAGTCTCCGGACTGAAAACCACCACCACCACCACCACCACCACCACAACAACAACAACAAAAACAACAGTACTCCCAAATTTATAACACTGTTACTGCACCCCTTGTCACTTACAGTAAATTCGTTGTAACACTCTTGAAATGGTGAGTGTTTTTACGATTGTTGAAGAATTATTGTTGTTGTTGTTGTTGTTGTTGTTGTTGGTTGTTTAAGGGGGGCAAAACTGCAATGGTCATCAGTCCCCCATTCCATCTCTAGGCGTCAAAAGTAAATCCCAACACGTAAAAGATAATACGCCCAGAGTTTAAAATTGCGAAGTGGGAGAGGAGTCCCATTGAGTCCATAAAACATCATCAAGAATAACAAGATAAAACGAAAAGACGGTCACACAAAGACAACTTACAACAAAGAAACCGATATCCGTGGTTGACCGACCGTAAGAATAAAAAAGGAAAAGCCAACCACTCGGTAACACACAGAAATCTCCAGTTAGAGGGAATGATAAAAACCCCCTGCTCATATAAAACGTAAAAAGGTATCTGCCATTACAGCATCGTCACCTAAAACATCTGATAAGACGGCAGGGAGGTTAAAATTCCGCCGCAAAGCGGCTAAAACTGGGCAGTCCAACAAAATGTGGACGATTGTCAGACGGGAGCCACACCGACATTGGGCTGGGTCCTCACCTCGAAGGAGATGGCCATGGGTGAGCCACGTATGCCCAATGCGGAGGCGACACAAGACCACTGAGTCCCGTCGTGAACCGCGCATGGAGGAGCGCCATGCAACCGTCGTTTCCTTGACACCCGGAGCTTGTTGGGCGTGCGCAGGCTACGCCACTCAGTATCCCAAAGCTGACGTACTTGGTGGCGCAACAACGAACGGAGATCAGAAGCCGGGAGGCCGATCTCTAGACAGGACATACCGACAGCCTGCTTGGCAAGCCTGTCAACACGTTCATTGCCCGGGATACCAACGTGACCCGGAGACCAGATGAACGTCACTGATCGCCCCGACAGTTCAACGGCACGAAGCGTCTCCTGTATGGCCAACACCAGGGGAGACCACGGGTAACACTGCTCCAGAGCTCTGAGGCTGCTCAGGGAGTCGCTGCAAACAACAAAAGACTCGCCTGAGCAAGACCGGATATGCATGAGAGCTCTGTGAATGGCCACTAGCTCTGCAGTGTGAACACTGCAGCCATTCGGCAGAGAGTGCTGTTCCACATGGTCACCATGAGTATACGCAAATCCCACACAGCCATCAACCATAGAACCATCTGTGTAGATCAGGTCATAACCACGGAATTCCGCTATGATAGCCGAGAACTGACGGTGGAGCGCCTCCAGTGGAACTGAGTCTTTGGGCCCCTGGGCCAAGTCCAGCCAAGTAGACGGCCTTGGCAAACACCATGGAGGTGTATGGGCACAGACCCGATAGGAAGATGGAAGGGGAGAAGACTCAAGCTCCTGCAGGAGGGACTGAACCCGATTGGCAATCTTATGACCTGATCTGGGGCGGCGCTGATGGGGACGGACTACCACATCAGGAAAGAGGAGACGATGGTTCGGGTGGCCTGGGGAGCAATACACATGGGCTGCGTAAGCCGCAAGTAGGTGTTGGCGGCGGATCCCCAAGGGTGCAACCCCAGCCTCCACTAGTAAGCTGTTCACTGGGCTGGTGCGGAAGGCACCCGTCGCGATGCGAACCCCACAGTTGTGAATGGGGTCAGGAGATGCAGTGCCGAAGGTGCCGCAGACCCATAGGCAATGCACCCAAAATCGAGACGGGACTGAGCCAGCGCCGTGTAAAGCCGCAACAGTGTGGAGTGGTCGGCACCCCAGGTCGTATGACCCAAGTGTCTGAGAAGGTTGAGATGGCGCCAGCACTTCCGTTTCAGCTGACGAATGTGGGGGAGCCACGTCAGCCGGGCGTCAAGGACCAGTCCTAAAAAACTGGTGAGTTTCCACTACAGTAAGTAGTTCCTCATGAAGATAAAGTTCAGGGTGCGGGTGGACGGTTCGACGCCGGCAGAAGTGCATCACTCTGGTCTTGGAGGCAGAAAACTGAAAGCCGTGGGTAAGCGCCCAGGTCTGCGCCTTCCGAATAGCACCTTGCAACCTGCGCTCGGCAACTTGGGTGCTGCAGGAACTAAAAGAGAGACAAAAGTCGTCAGCATAAAGAGAGGGGGACACCGATGATCCAACTGCTGCGGCTAAACCGTTGATGGCGATTAAAAATAATGGAACGCTTAAAACGGAACCCTGAGGAACCCCATTTTCCTGGATATGAGAGGAGCTCAGGGAGGCACCAATTTGAACACGAAAGGTACGGACGGCTAAAAAATTCTGTATAAAAATCGGTAGGGAGCCCCGGAGGCCCCAGTCATATAAAGTGTTGAGGATGTGTCGTCGCCAGGTTGTATCGTATGCTTTGTGCATATCGAAGAAGACGGCAACAAGGTGTTGGCACCGGGAAAAGGCTGTGCGGATTGCAGACTCGAGGTACACCAGATTATCGGTGGTAGATCGACCCTGGCGAAAACCGCCCTGGCATGGAGCCAATAATCCCCGAGTCTCAAGAATCCAACACAACCGCCGACTGACCATCCGCTCCAACAGTTTGCATGGCACGTTAGTCAGGTTAATGGGCCGATAGCTATCCAAGGAAAGAGGATGTTTATCTGGTTTAAGCACAGGAATGATGATACTCTCCCGCCACTGTGACACGAAAATACCATCACACTAAATGCGGTTATAAACCATTAGAAGATTACGCAGGCTGTCTGCTGAAAGGTGCTTCAGCATTTGGCTATGGATGCTATCAGGCCCAGGCACCGTGTCAGGACATAAGTTAAGAGCACTGAGGAGCTCCCACACAGTGAAAGGAGTGTTGTAGGATTCAGAGTGGTGGGTACGAAAGGAGAGAGACTGGCGTTCTACCCTTTCCTTTACTGTACGGAAGGCCGGTGGATAATTTGCAGAGGCAAAAGCGCGGGCATAATGCTCGGCAAACATCTCTGCAAGTGTGGCCGGGTCCGTACAGAGAACTCCATTTGTGGAGATTCCGGGTATTCCCGCTGGAGACTGTATTCCCTTTAACCGCCTGATCTTACTCCAGACCTGCGAGGCTGAGGTACCTGTCCCAAAGGTGGAAACGTACCTCTCCCAGAACTCCTGTTTCCGTCTTCTTATTAGCTGGCGAGCACGAGCGCGAAGCCGTTTAAAATTAATGAGGTGCTCTTGAGAGGGGTGCCGTTTGTATCGCTGTAAGGCCCGCCTGCGGTCTTTAATGGCGTCAGCGATCTCCGGCGACCACCACGGCACTGTCTTACGCCGTGGGCACCCTGATGTACGCGGAATGGTAGCGTTCGCAGCAGAAATAATAGAATGCGTGGCGCTCTCGACCACCACATCGATGTTCTCAAGTGGGGGAGGGCCAACGATGGCAGCAGAAGCATAGTCTTCCCAGTTAGCCCTGTGCAGAACCCACCTGGGTGGGCGTGCTGGGGACTTGCATTGTGGGAGTGACAAAAAGACAGGGAAATGGTTACTGCCACACAAGTCGTCATGGGCTCTCCAGTGAACAGATGGTGGAAGGCTGTGGCTGCAAATCGACAGATCAATGGCCGAAAATGTGCCATGTGCCACACTAAAGTGTGTGGGGGCACCTGTATTTAAGAGGCAGAGGTCGAGTTGAGTTAGTAAATCCTCAACAACCCTGCCGTGACCTGAGATCGTAGAACCACCCCACAAGGGACTGTGGGCATTGAAGTCGCCCAACAGTAAGAAAGGTGGGGGTAGTTGAGCAACGAGTGCAGCCAAGAAGTTCACAGATACGTCACCATCTGGCGGCAAGTAGATACTGCAGACGGTAAACTCCTGTGTGGTCTTCACACTGACAGCCACTGCTTCTAATGGTGTTTGAAGGGGCACGGGTTCACTATACACAGAGGTGAGGACGTACACACACACTCCACCTGAGACCCTGTTATATATGCTACAGTTACAGTAAAATCCCCTGTAGCCACGAAGGACAGGGGTCCGCATTGCTGGAAACCAAGTTTCCTGAAGAGCAATGCAGAAAGCAGGTGTCGTGCTCAGAAGCTGCCGTAGCTCAGCTAGGTGGGGGAAGAAACCGCCGCAGTTCCACTGGAGAATGACATTTTTCGAGAGCTGGGAAGACATGAATGAGACAAATGAGCGGGTCATACCTCATCATCACTTGCATCCACCGATGGATGTTTATCAGCTTCAGTGACCGGTTTGTCAAGGGCGTCCCCGAGAGCGAGGTCCTCGGGTGACGCAAGAATCTCCACCTCATCCTCAGAAGTAGAGGCGGAGGCAGAGGGGAGTGGTGGCACTGAAGCCACCGTGGATTCTTGTGATGTGCCTTTCTTTGGCCTTTGTTTTCCCCTCCGTTCCCTCGGGGGCTTCGCCGGTGGGAGGTGCTCCTCTGACTCAGCCACAGGGACTGAGGAGCGTGAAGCCCTACGACCAGCAGCCTGCGAGCGCGCCTGCTGCTGGTTAGTGTCGCTATCGACACTGGCGGAAGGGAGCGTCCCAAGGGACCCCTTCCATGTGAGGGAAGCCGGAGAAGGTTGTTCTTTCTCCGGCGGAGAGGTGGTAGCTGATCCCGAGGCTTTCGCCTTGGGAGCTTTGGAAGGATGGCCCCCAACCTCCGTGGGGGCAGGCTTAGGTTGGCGGCCCTGGGGGCCCACAGGAACAGAAGAAGTAGGAAATACTGTCGCCGCCAAGGAGAGTGGCGACGACGTCACTGCTGCGAACGTGTTTTTCAGTGTTACCGGGTGCAGACGATCAAACTTTTTCCTGGCCTCATTATAGGATATACGGTCCAGGGTTTTATGCTCCGTAATTTTCCGCTCCCATTGAAGTGCGGGACATTGCAACGAGCAGGGAGGATGGTTCTGACCACAGTTGACGCAGATGGGAGGCGGCGTACATGGGGCGCCCGGATGTGCTGGACGCCCGCAGTCCCTACATGTAGCACTGGACATGCAACGGGAAGACATGTGGCCGAACTTCCAGCATTGGAAGCACCGCACAGGGGGAGGAATATAAGGCCGCACATCAACACGGTAAACCATCACCTTGACCTTTTCGGGCAATGTATCACCCTCAAAGGCCAAGATGAAGGCACCAGTTGCGACCCTATTATCCTTTGGGCCCCTATGGATGCGCCGGATAAAATGAATGCCCCGTCGTTCAAGGTTTTCCTGTAGCTCGTCGTCTGTCTGGAGCAATAAATCCCGATGGAAAATTACTCCCTTCAGCGACTTGTGGGGAGTGATGGTCACCGCAACGTCACCCAGCTTGTCACAAGCGAGTAGCGCCCGTGACTGGGCCGGGGTGCTGTGTGGATGAGAACAGACCCGTTGCGCATTTTAGAAATGGAGTCCACTTCCCCAAACCTGCCCTCCAGATGGTCCACAAAGAACTGAGGCTTGGTCGCTGAGAATGAGTCCCCATCAGTCCTGCTGCACACGAGATATCGAGGAACATAATCTTCACCCTGTTTTGTGGCCCGACGTCCCTCCCAAGGCGTGGTCAGGGAGGGGAACGTTTGGGGGTCGTACATAGAAGCATTAAACTTTCCCTTCATAGAGACGGCGGTTGTACGTCCGCCAACGTCACCCGATTTGTGTCTCTTCATCGCGGGTGATCCGCCCCGATGCCACCCACTCCGATCAGGGGCTCTCCTCATGGGCGCCACCCAGCCACAGCAACGCCACCTGGCGGGATGACCGTTGCCGGGAGTCCTTGATGCCCCACAGAGACAAGCATCAACTCCTTGGCTTGCATGAGGAGTATGCAGCTCTGGCACCGGTAGAGCGATCCCTGTGTTGTCAGGGGGCTACAGCCAAGAGGGTACATGACGACCCCACCACAACGGACTGGCTACCGTGTTGGCTTTCTGGCGCTACGTGAACCATCATAAATTAGAGTGCTGAGATATCAGTGCACAATGGACGCGACTTGCACGGAAAAAGAAATGACATGCCCAGTGGCAGAATAGAATCCGCAGTCGCAAGTACATTCCATGATGGGTGCTTAAGATGGCACGGCACGAGAATTACATGATGCACCACGTAAGGTGTCCTTCCCCAAATGGTTCGCTCTTCTGAAAAATGGAGGGTCAAACCCACATAGGGGACCACAGATGGAAAGCCAAAAAGTATGAAGACTCCTTTTAGTCGCCTCTTACGACAGGCAGGAATACCGCAGGCCTATTCTTACCCCCGAACCCGCAGGGGGGGTTGAAGAATTACAATCGAACATTGTTGCCATGCGACATCACCTCTTGTATAGAAAGCTTTCTGAACTTGTTTCCTCTAAATTGTCGTTTCTTGGAAACACCTTTACGTTTTGTCATCTTCAATACAAACAACAAAACACAAAAGCATTGCAAACTACTTGCAATTACACTTTAACAAAATTAACCGTGTTTGAAAACATGTTGTTTACAAACTGTAGAAAAAACAGAATACCGACCATTGCACTCCAAGGATAATCAACACAATCTGGAGTGTTAAAAAAAAAAACCTAACATGCAATGTAGGAGATATGAAGATCTAATATATGCAGGTAAGTGGGCGTGACACAAACACACGTGGTAGGAAAATGCTCTTTAAATGCTTGAAATTAAAAAAAAATCAGCAAAATCCTTTTCGCAATACTTAAAACCTAAATCTATCCAAATGAGATGAAAAATTTGTCCTTTCTTTTTCTTTTTACCTGAACCACAGTGTGGTCCCCTGAAGTAGTATTTGTCTCATACATAGTAGCAACATAGCAATATGCTTGTTTGTTACCACTTTTGTTTCTGAATCCCAGGCCAGACACTGCCAAGTAATATGTTGTACATTAACCTATAATTATAACTGCACAGTCTGCTGATCAGTACATTATCAAGAGTCCACATGAGGAAAGTCATGATAGCTCCTTGGTGTCTGGAATAGTTTCAACATGTTGAAACAACTTACGAGTACACTGCCAGGTGACATCAACCACCAGCAATATTTTGACAGGAGCACACACTACCATTCTGTTTATCTCTATGTGAAGGAAATGCATCAGTGTTTACGGAAGTTGGATAAACTCCACAGCAGTAGAGGAAGGTTGCTATGTGTTTTATCTTTTTGTTGAAGTAATCATAATATTGTTTCAACGTTTGCTAAGGTTGTGTGTCATCAATTTTCCTGCTGCCAATAATATCAAGCAACATGCTGGCTTAGCTCTATTCCATGAAAGGATCCACTATACTCGTCAATTAGATTTTGTTTCAAAGGAATTAATTCAGCTTTAATGATTGCTGCTAATGTTCCTGAATTTTCTTGGGATTGGCTAGATGGTGCCTCTTGGACACAGTCTGACTGAATTTATATCTGTAATTGCTCAGCATTCAGCAAAACTTGAACGTTTCCTTGGCTCGGAGTGATTCCAATTTGATTTTGCAGCAGTGTGATCAATCTCTTCCAGAAAAGTTATGACGACACAGCTTTATCTTTGTTGTGGAAAGGTTTGACTTTCGAACCAACGCCTAAGCATTTACCGGTCATTGAGTTCATAAGTGCTATTGAATGGGCTGCTTCTAAACTACCTGCTGACGCTGCAGAAGAGGCTAGGAGGGAAGCTTGTTGGCTATTGACTGGGACCCGTCCACCTGTCCACCTAAGTATAATACAACAATAGCTAAAGCATCTGATTTACATTCTCTCAGAATGGATCATAATCTTGTTATCTAGCTTGCAGGAA
Source organism: Locusta migratoria (assembly GCA_026315105.1). Classification (NCBI taxonomy): domain Eukaryota; kingdom Metazoa; phylum Arthropoda; class Insecta; order Orthoptera; family Acrididae; genus Locusta; species Locusta migratoria. The sequence continues at coordinate 70,933,388 of CM048755.1, read as the reverse complement.
GGGAAAACATCACAGTTTTGTGGAAAAAGGACGAATACATTCGAAAGATGCAATGTTTACTTTGTAATACAGCATATCGTAAAATCTGTGCTGACCCTACACGAAGTTTTTAGAGAAAGGACGTATCTTCAGGAAGTTAATAGTCTGTCACAGGAGACTATCAAGAGCCAATTCTTACTGTGCTGTACCACCTAAATTGTATGGCCTTCCTAAAATCCGCAAGGAGAATGTTCCTTTGAGGCCTATAGTATCCGACATTCATTCTGTGACATACCGTGTAGCTGAACATCTTGCTAATTCGTCAAGTCCAATAGTAGGTAGGTGTGAACACTACATTAAGATCTCAGCAGACTTCTTACGTTTATTGCAGGGAATGCGTTTGAATGATATTTTAAGCGAGTTTTCATGGGGTGTCTCTTCACTCGGGTTCATCCATCTAATTCAGGTTAAGTTTGGTGTCCAGTTAACAAATCTTTTTCAACATATTCTGACTTCCATTTATTCAGTTGTCAGTACACATACAAACTGGTGGAGTTGCAATGGGAAGCCTGTTGTCACCTAAGGTAAAGCAGTCAGCAATCCGAAGATTGGTTTGAACACCACAGTGCTTTACTAGGCATGATCCTGTTTGGAGGTGGTATGCCATTGCCTTCCTCCGACCTTCGAACTGACTTACCCAGCCAGTTATAGGGGGACCTACAGTTTAACGTGGGTTCCGAACCATGGTACTACTCGGTATTTTTCACATGAGCAATAATGCCAGAGGTGAAAGAAGTGGAAAGTGACAGATAAAAATCCTAGAACCTGGCGGGAATCGAACCCACAACCTTTGGATTTTTGGTCTGCAACTCTACCACTGTGCAACCGAGGCACTTGTTGTGACCAATTTGTTTATGGAGGATTTTGAGGAATGTGCTTTAAACTCGCCAACCTTGAAACCTGCTTGCTTTTTCAGCTCTGTAGAGCCTCATGGTAGTAACAGTTTAAACTTTCACTCTCTCTCTCTCTCTCTCTCTCTCTCTCTCTCTCTCTCTCTCTCTCTCAATTCAATCCACCCAAATATTCAGTTCACTATGGAGGTGGAAAAGAATGACTGCCTTCCCTTCCTTGATGTGTTGGTCAGGAGGAGGGTTGATAGTACATTGGGACATGTTTATAGGAAGCCTATTGAAACGGATTTGTATCGACGAGCTGATAATCGTCACCACCCAGCTCAGTGTGAAGGAGTACTTCGTACTTTGTTCACAGGGTCCATGTCATTTCAGACCCTGACTGTCAGCTGAGTTGTCCCATCTCAAGGTCATCTGTCATCAGAATGGAAGTGAGAGGCAGATAAAACGTGTGTTGTGCTATCAGCCTACTATGTAATAGGTGAGTGATGACAGTTACAAAGTGGAACTTACACCTATGGCCTTTTTGCCTTACGCAGGAAGCATTTCTAATAAGATTTGATAGTATTTTGTGGAAATATGATTGAAATGTGTTTTTCGATCACTTTCTAAGATAAAGGACCTGTTGGGGTCCGTAAAGGATGATCTTCGTTTGCATACGGCTAGTGTCTTATCGTATTCCTTGCAGTTGTGGCATGTCATATATTGGTCAGTCAGGACTGTGGAAGACCAGTGTATTGAACACAAAAGTTACACGATTTCAGAACACTGTCTCCTAGCACCAGTCATCCTATGGAATACAATAGAGATTCTTGCATGCACTTCAACCTACTGGGATAGTGTTATTAAGGAAGAAGTTTAATTTCAACTAGCAAGCGACCTTTTAACACTTTGGCTGCCCTGTGGCCGGCAGTGGCCACAGCAGGTGGCTCTGGCACGTTTCTGACGTTGGCGCGCCAGTCAATGTGTTGAACAGTCTCATCTAAAAACAGGGACAGAATTAATGCTGCCTCACCCATTGATTAACATGCTGACTGCCGCGATGACGTCAGATGCGCGCCAGAGCTGCCTGCGGCCACACGACAGCCAACATGTTAATAGTCACTATCAATATTTTTTGTTTGGTTATCTTTGGTTGTTTTGACTCTTCAGTGACTTATTCTGTGTGTTTTATCTTCCTTGTTTACCATTTGCAAACCAAGGTATTAAATTCACTTGCAGTTGTTCCTCAAGAATGACAGTGCGTGCTCCTGTCAAAATATTGGCGGTGGTCGACGTCACTCGGCATCATACCCGGAAGTTGTTTGGAAATTCATTACACTGGGAAAAGTTAAGGTTTCACAGTTTTAACACTTTTTCACTTTGTAAAAACTCTTAGGCAGATTCACCTCATCTTTCAAAATATAAAATGACTGTATACAGAGATTTTCAAGTAATTTAATGAGAGGCTGAAGAGGTGATTGTAATATGGCCTTCTGTAGGTGCTGAAGACTAACCAGTGATATAATTGACATATTTTTACCATGTCTTGTTGCAAACATACTCCATTTTGCATAAATCTGAAAGTTGTGGTAATGCTAGCATAAATTTTCAATGTTTTTACAATTCTGCACAGCTTATGTGAGGCAGCTTGCTTTTAAAACACCGTGACACTGTAGACACGAACTGCAATCTTATTACGATTTAAGCCATGGCTAAAATCAAAGAATTTCATGGCGTACTACCTGATCTCTATAGTAAATATGAAATGGTTTGACAGTTGCTTGGCTGCTGTACCAATGATCTCTAATAGCATCTTGGATTATTAATGCGTATCTTTCAGTTAAGTCCAGTATTACTATAATTTCATCTTGTTTGAGATGTTCATTACAAAACTGGAGATATACAGATTGTGCTGTTGCTGTAAAGATGGGTGCAGTTGTTTTTTCACAAGACAGTTCAACAAAAACTTCCACTGTATTTTGCTTTGTTTCAAGACATACGTGACCCATGTGTGTCCATTGTTTGCAAGATTCGTCATCCATAAGGAGTTAACCATACAGTTTATTATTCTTGTGTTCAGCAAGTTTTGCTTTACTCTTTACTTATTGCACTTGTGTATCGTGCACTGGTGGGAACAGATGTCTTACACTAGCAGTTTCATTGCATCTTTAAAATCCAGACTAAACTTATTTAAATCGGCAAATAGCACACCTTAGCATTTTGATGGGTCTCGCACACATTGTGCACCTCTTTTGCACTTACAAACACTACCTGTTCGGTTGAAGACTAATCCATTTTGGCATTATGAGACTTTTCTTAATTCTATTTTACGGTTTTCCTGCTACTATGGCACTAGAACCATTATTTATAACTCGGGTACGTATTTACTAGAATATAAGCTACACTATTTTTTTTCCTTTTTTCTTTTTAATTGTGGTTTTAGGGCGCACAACTGCTGACGTCATTAGCGCCCAACACTGCCCATAGTAAAATCGAACCGGGGTTAGAACTTAAATGGCTTTCGCCATATTTGCACGATGCATAAAAAGTAAAACTCTGTTAGCAGAATGCGGGTCATCAGCTAAAATATCAGACATTTCAAATGGTAAACATAGATCATGACCAAGACGATTAAATAATGGACATTGCACTAAAAGGTGGTACACAGTAAAAGGTTCATCACAGTGCTCACATAAGGGAGAAGGATCACCATAAAGTAAATACTGGTGGCTAAAACGGCAGTGGCCAATACGAAGCCGGGCCAGGACAATCCTCTCAACGAGAGGGTCAAGAAGACATTGACCAAAGATCAGGCGCAGGTTTAATGACCCGCAATTTGTTCCCTGACAGGGACGACCAATGTAAAATCCAACTGGAGATGATACGCCGGGAGACACCAGTGCAAAGGTCATCAGAGCTAGTATAAAAGGTAGATAGCCGAGGAAGGAGAACTGCCTCCTTGGCAGCCGTATCCGCAGACTCATTTCCCAACACTCCCATGTGGCCAGGGACCCACAGAAAAGTCACAGTGGTTCCGCTCGCTGAAAGAAAGTTAAGGCAATTGCGGATGCTTTGTACCAGGGGATGGACAGGATATAGCGTGCGAAGGCTCAAAAGGTCACTAAGAGTCCGAGCAAATGACACTTATTGAGCGAGTTTCGCTGGACGTATTGGGTGGCTTGATATAATGCATACAGCTCAGCTGTAAAAAATGGAACTCCACTCAGAGACGATATTTAAACAAGGCGTTGCCAAGTACAAGGGGACACCCAACACCCTGGTCTGTCTGAGCCAGGATTGTAGATAAATTGTCATCAAATTTGAACCGGAGTGTGAGAAATTCTCTCCGGTAAACGAAACTAGGTGTGCAGTCCTTTGGAAGAGAATGAAGGTCCAAGTTAACACAGACTGAAGGGCTCAGCCATGGTGGAGAGGTGCTCTCTCCAGTCGAGAAAATAGCAGGCATTGTAACACCGAGCTGGCCAAGTAACTAACGCAAGCATACTCCTGGTGGTAGCAGAGCAGACGGGCGCATGGCAAAGACACCGTCAAGTGAGTCATCAAAGAAAACTGCGTACATTGGGTTTCCTCGCATGGATGACAAATCGCTAGCGTAACAGCTAAGCAGGAGTTCCCAACGGTAAGAAAGGGGTAGTTCAGCTGCCTCGGCATAGAGGCTCTCAACGGGGCTAGTGTAAAACACATCCATCGCCAGACAGATCCCTTGGTGGTGGATTGTGTTAAGACGGCGCAGTATGGATGGTCGAGCTGAAGAATAAACAATGCTTCCATAGTCCAGTTTGGACCGAAGTATGGAGCGATACAGATGGAGAAGAGTAGATCTATCAGCTCCCCATGAGGTGTCACTTAACACCCGCAGTACATTGAGAGAGAGGGTACAGCGAGCTGCCAACCGAGATGTGGTGAGCCCAACTTAACTTCCTGTTGAAAATGAGTCCCAAGAACGTCGTGGGCTACACAAATGGAAGTACTATGGGCCCAGACGAAGGGATGGGGGAAGGAACTCCTTCCGCCGCCAGAAGTCTTGTCAGCCGAGAATCGAAAGCCAGTGTCTATATTAGACGTGTGAAGAGTGTCTAGGGCACCGCTCCAGGAGACCTGTTTGCTCAGAGCTACTGTAGATAGATCGCGAAGTCGTCGACAAAGAGGGACGCCGACACTCCCGGTAGTAGATGATCGGCTATAGAATTGATTGCCACTGCAAATAAAACGAAGCTCAGGACCGAGCCCTGGGGGACCCTGTTCTCTTGAATAAAAGTGCTAGATAAAACCGGACCAACACACACTTTAAACACACGGTCTGTTAAAAATTCCCAGATAAAAATTGGCAGACGACCCCGAAAATCCCACGTATGCATAGTGCGGAGGATGCCCATCCTCCAGCAACCTTTTCCAGATCAAAGAACACCGCTACCGTCTGGCGCTTCCGTAAAAGTTATTCATTACTGAAGTAGATAGGGCGACAAGATGATCCACCGCAGAACGGTGCTTGTGAAACACACATTGGACCTTAGAAAGAAGATGTTGCGTTTCAAGCCACCATACCAGGTGCCCATGAATCATGTGTTCCATCACCTTGCCTACGCTACTGATGAGAGAAATGGGGCGAAAGCTGCACTCTGATCTTAAGTCACACCCAAAAAATAAGACTTGAAACTCAAAAGGGGAAATTTGAGGGGCACATTTCAAAATTTAAAAAAGTTGATTCATTTGAACATAAGACACAAATTAGGTAGAATGCATGAAGATACAGCAACAGTAGTTGGGTTTGTGTCTTAAACTTAGCAGTTGATATTAAGCAAGGTTGTTTTTGTGAAAATACTTATTAGGTGCTGGCAGTAGTAGTTAATGGCGCAACAAATTATGGGGAACACGTGCAGCCAATTGTGTGCCGTCAAACAACCATCAACTCCTTCCGAATGTACACAAACCTGATATTCCATCTTACTTTCTCTGTGCTATTATGTTCAGACTAACCATGAACTCTAAACTGTTTAAATATTCATAGAAAAATCAATATATTTATGACAAGGAAGTGAGTCAATATGTCAGCTGTCATATGGTTGGAATGAGAGGGGGGAGAGTGCTCTCTGAAGGGAAAATGCAATTAAATATGATATTTTGATTATGCAAGAATCAAACTTTGCTTTGGCAATGCTCTGGCGAGCAATCTTTATGTATAATGCTAAACTGTAAAACTATGATACTAGATTCCTGCAAGACCACATTTTTGAAAATCTTGACATATTTGCAGCTAATTCTTGAGAAAATCAAAGCCTTGTGCATTGCTGGTATTGATGTAAAGAAATTTATTTTTGTTGCTACAAATATTGGAAACACTGTTATATTCGAAGATAAGGAGTACTGAATTTCTCTTTCCTTTGTTGCATTGATTTAGTTGAGTTAATTCAGTGGTCAAAATTCAGAAAAAATGACATTTTATTAGCACTGACGTTTTGGTACCAAAATGCCTATTTATATTTAAGTCTGCACAGCGTGCTTAGTATTGCACATATTTGAAGGCAAAAGTTAGTTCTGATGGCTCCCAGCAACATTGTTCAGAACTTCCTTTTTCTTTGCACTGGATTCTAAGCTGCAGCTGGTTTTTTTAGATCCCAAAAATGGAGAAAAAGAGTGTGGCTTAGATTCAAGTAAATATGGCATTTACTTTGAGTGTCGGAGTTTTGGAAGCACTACCTTGGGCCACCAAGTATGTGATATGCTTTATAGATCAACTGGAGGTTGCCAAAGTAAGAATAGCTACTTTTTTTTTTTGGGGGGGGGGGGGGGCATGTGGATAAGACTTTTACTGCGCAGTTAGTTTGTTTGCAGCATATAGTACCATCTCATCCACCATTAATGTATGTCAGTGTGTTTCAATTCCCTTTCAACTTCTTGTAATTTTCTTCTGCCATAACTGTCATCATTCATTGTAAACATGTGCCTTGCAGTCACACACTGAAATTTGGCTGGGATATCACTTGATCCATTCAAACTACCACACTTTTGAAAAATCACCTGAAAAAAATGTGGATTTTTATGTTGTGTGTTTCCCTGTGCATGTAACTTAGTATATGTTAAAGGTAAGCAGTTTGTGCTTGTGGGGGGAGGCTCCTCTTATCAGGACTCTTACAAAAAAAGTTTCTGAAGTGCCACAAAGATCTTTTGTTCTACTTGTATGTAAACGATATTTCATCGATTTTAAGTTCCTGTGAATATCAGTTCCATGTAGACAACCTCTAGCTGTATCAAAGTACCAGACCTGAAGATATGAATACTGTGATTACCCAGATTAATGATGATCTGTCTTCTGTCTTAACATGGGCAAAAAATCTGGGACTAACATTAAATGTGAAAAAGTCTCAAGTAATCTTAGCCGCCCATTAGAAATTAATAAGTTCCGAATTACACAACCAGTAACCCAATACCGTATCAGAAACAGTTAAGAATCTGGGTGGCATTAACCACAATCATTTAAATTGTGCAGATACCATCACCATAAGCAGGAAGACACCTGCTTGCCTCTATGCCCTAAAAAACTTTCATAAATAATTTCCACAACATGTAAAATGCAAACTGGGTCAATTGTTCTTCCTACCAAACCTTTACTGTTATATGATTCAGCATGGTAGAAGTAGCAAAAATACAAAACAGAGTTTAACAATGAATGAGCGTGTACAGTACATATGCAACATTCGTAGATATGACCATATTAGGGCTTCATACAACCAGTTAGGGTGGCTATGTCCAGCAAATTATGAGACTACCACATACTGTGCCTTCTCCATCGACAGCTCGGTAAGTACCCCACTGTCTCACCTCAGAATTCGAAAACATATTTGTAGCCATCATAATACTAACACAAGATCCCACTTATGTAGTACCCCAGCTGTGCCTGTTCATAAAACTAGAACCTTTGCAAACTCCTTAGCTGTCACTGCTGTTTTGTCTATGGAATAAGCTTACATGCTCTCTTTGCACAAGTCAATCTTCTGCTACATTTAAAAAAAAGTTGAAACACTTCCTTCTCATCCTCTTGAAACTCTCCCCAAAACTAACAAATACAGTCAACTTTCTCTCTGATAGTAAAACCAATGCTCTTCTTCCTGTTATTTCTCTTCCTTTTCTTTCTTTCACCATAAATCATGCCACGTACTCTTCTGTTATATCTCCTTATTTGTGTATTATTACATTCACTTAGCTATCTTTCTTCCGCCCATACCTCTTACCATTGCTGCTAGCAGCTGTAATTAAATTATTCCATATTCAAATGTGTGATATGTTTCTTATTTATCAAATATGAACTCACTCACTCACTCCCCCCCCCCCCCCCCCAATTGTATTTTCGTCTTGTCAGTAGAATTTTCATTTTGATTGACTGCACCACTTTTGTTTTCTACTTATTGTAAGATATTTTATTTTGGTATCCAAAGCCCATTACAAGATCTATCAAATTAACTTTATTTCATTGTTCTAACTTAATAAGAACACAAGTTGTTAGTAGATCAATATTATTATGCAATTGAAAATATTGATTTTTGGATTTTTTTGCACCCATTACATTACTATGTAACATTTGAAGAAGAAGAAGAAGAAGAAGAAATTGGTTGTTTGTTACTATTTATGAGTACTACATGCATACCAAATTTCAGAGTAATTTGAAAGGGTCAGGTTGAAAATAATTTGCTGATCTGATATGAAATGGTCCATTCAAAAAGAAGAATCAGGCTCAGGAAATGGATATGTTTTGGCTCAATAATTATGCTGGATACAGTGTTCTGGCCACAAGAACACCTTGTACATGGCAAGGAGGGGAGAAGGAAAAAACTTCCCCTGGGGAAAAAATTAATTAAAACACCTTTACAATGTTACAATTGCATTCCATTGGCACTATAGAACTTGTCACTCCTCAAAAAGTAAAGGAGTTTTACACCTGTGAAAAACTCCACAGCACTTTAAGAAAAAATACAGTGCAAAAGTTCTGGAATGTTCTTTCATCCACAGCAACGTAAAACTGCGTGTTTCCATATTTTGAAAGTATGAATACAAATTCCATCATCAAACAAAGCACAGTAGCTTCTGAAGTGCTGAAAACAACATTGCATTACACAATGCACTTTTATCACCCAACATTAGCCCATGTCATGTTATTTTATATGCCAATAACAGCAAATATTCAGAGTGGAAGACACATGACGTCAGCCAACAGAAACATCATGCAATCAGTGCTAACACACAGATAGAAGTTAATTGTTAAGTTAACACACACACACACACACACACACACACACACACACACACACACACAGCACAAGAAATACAGATGTGGAACAAAGGTGGTCCATCAACCTTTAAAGCAATTAAAGCTAAATAAAAGGACAATAAAAGCCTGGCTGGTCAACAAGTTTAAGTCTGCAATATTCCATACCCAGCATACAGGGAGGGACGTGACAAGGGGGGGGGGGGGGGGGTTGCACCCCAATCCCAGCCACCCTGCCCTTGCACTGAGATAAAACAATGTAACAGAATAATAACCAATTTCAAAGAGAAACTGGACAACCACTTCAACTGCAAATTGCCCACCAATATTAGAGGAAGTAGGTCTGGATATCCAGGTTCTACATGGAGAGCCAAAGGGAAAAGAGGCAAACCATCAAGATTGAGTTACCGACTGTACGGCCACATCTTAAGTGAGCAGCTTACAGCATCATCACATCCCAAAACACGACACTTCCGCTACAGGCAGCTAAATTAGTTTTCCAATAAGTAATTGTCAGACACAGCAAAGGACCTTTAAGAGGAACTGAATGGAATGGATAATGTTATGAAAGGAGGGTAAAAGGTTAACATAACAAGAACAAAACAAGGGTTATGAAATTCAGTGTAACAAAAAAATCAGGCAATGCTGAAGGGATTTTGTTGATCTTTAATATCAATTTAAATGTTAGGAAGTCTTTTTCTGACAACTGATCTGAGTGTAGCACTACATGGGAGTGAACGATGGATGATAAAGAATTCAGACTAAAACATGATAAAGCTTTTGAAATTTGGTGCTACAGGAGAATGTGGAAGATTGGGCAGGTAAATGGCTTATCTAATGAGGAGGTACTGAACACAATTGGCAACAAAAATTTGGCTTATTTTGACCAAGAGATCAATTGATATAACACATTACGAGACATCAAGGGATTGTCTACTTACCATTGGAAAGAAGTATGAGGGGGGGGGGGGGGCAAAAAGAACAGAGGGAGACCATGTGATGAATACAATAAGCAGGTTTCTGTTCTTATTTATAGGTTAGGAGGCTTGTGCATAATAGAGTAACATGGAGAGGTACATCTTACCAGTCAGTGGACAGAAGATATGACAACAGCCTGACATCTCAAACTGAAGGAAGGAGGAATGAAGCTTAGGGTTTTACATCCTGTCGACAGTGTGGTCATTAGAGACGAGCTTATGCTTGGATTTTTGGGGAAGGATGCGGAAGGAAATCAGCCGTGCCCTTTGAAAGGGACCATCCCAGCATTTGCCTGGAGTGATTTAGGGAAATCACAGAAAATCTAAATCTGGACGGCCGGAGGTGGATTTGAACCACCATCCATCCTTCCATGTCAAAATGATTTTATTCCATGTTTACTGTACACTTTGTCAATTTCCTTACCAGTGAGTAGTTACTAGAGTTAAATAGTGTGAAAAAACCATGAGTAGTTGCTTCAGTATATCATCACATAAAAATGTTACAATAACTAATCACACAAAACACTGATACTTTTAAACATTTACACAATACTAGCTCTTTGTATCATGGAGCTAGCTATGTAACCCACAGAACATTAATTCCAGTCAATTGTTTGATTTCAATGGAGGACATGTTTTGCATGAATGTACATCTACTAGATTTACTTAAAAACAAGTCTCCAACCCAAGTAGGAAAATTGATTTAAACAGATGTGCTTTCTCAAAAAGTATACAATACTTAATTCTGAACTCACCTTCACCCTTAATATTTGCTCTCTCAAATCCTGTAGGTCATTGAATGTCGATTGTGCTGTTATAGAATACACTAGGACAAACCCTTGGCCATTTTTCATGTAAAGGTCTCTCATTGCAGTGAATTGTTCCTGGAAGTTCACAAGAATGATGAGTTACAATGTAAGTAGGCACTACAACTGAGTAGACATATTCCCAGCAGAAGGGGGGGAAAAATAGATTTTTATGACTTTTCATATAAAATTTCTTAATTTGTCATCCACTGAAATTATTAATACAAACCATTACAATATACAAATTAACAACATTTTATGCAAAAGCTATATATGGAAGTTACTGTTTTATTTAGGATGGGCTTAATGCAGACCATAATTTTAAACAAAGTAACAGAAAAGGTACCTACCGTTCCTGCAGTGTCGAGTATCTCTAGCATACACTGTTGTCCATCTACTTCCACTTGTTTTCTGTAACTGTCTTCTATTGTTGGATCATATTTTTCTACAAAAATACCTTGAACAAACTGCACTGTTAGTGCTGACTTTCCTACACCACCACTTCCCAGGACTACAATTTTATATTCACGCATTTTCTAGCCCTTCAGTCAGCCTGTGAAGGAAATAAAAAGGAAACATTATTCAAAGCCAACTCCATAGCTAAATATAGCACAACAGCAATGAAAACAACTGAAGCAGTATGCAGCTTTCCAAGGCAAGTATTACGCCAAATAATATACGGTGATTTATATAAAACAAATTGTGCCATAAGCTTTAATCTCGTCATTATGTTAAGGCTGTGTTACATGCTAGAATTCATCTTATGAAGGTTGAAAACATTTTTTCCCACCATAACAAGCTTTCAATTCCAATTTTAATTCCAGTAAGTAATGCACATTCATTATACGTTTTCAGGATTTTTTTTTTTTCTTTCATGTGCATCTACTGACAGTGGAATACCATTTGGAACATCCTACAACAATTAACTATGTTTTCATTACTGCTAGCAATGTAAACACAAATGGGAAAATCATTGCACTATTTTTGTTTACAAAAACATTCTAATGATGCTTTCAGGATTTTCATTGCTTATTATGTACTAACCAAGTTAGCTGATATACATTTCTCATAAGGATGTCCATGATATAACAGCTGTACAGCAAGGTATCTGTAAGCAAACCAATCCCAGGGAGGAAGATACCAAATCATGTTACATTTGGAAGACTGTGTAGCAGTCTTACTGAAGCGGCATCCCTTTGATCAGACACAGGAAACCAGTAGACCTCAAAGTGTCAACTGTTCATTTGAGGAAGCTGTGTTACAGCAAAATGAGAATATCACACAACCAATACACAATTTACTAATGCTCATGTGTGTAACATCCTGCACAAGATCAGACTGACCCCTATCAATTTGTTTCAGGAGGAGAAGATTTAAACATTCAGTGCATGAGACACCAATAAAGAACTCAAGAAATGGATTGTCCTTTTCACTGAAGCTGCAGCCACTGTTCATGACATTTCCAAATGTTTTGCGACTTTGTAATTAGCATACAGAAGCCAGCTGTATATTAAACAGACAACATACTTTGGAACACTTGTACAACCACCTTCATCACATGACACTTTGATCACTGGTATCAAAACCATTTTCAACCCATAGCAGGGAATAGTGCAACTGTGACATTTGTGTCACACACAACTGTTTCTTTTTATGTGCTATGAATATTACAATTTTGTATGCAAGTGTTTCTTACAATAATTTAAATCCATATATTTTAATTTCCTTTCCTTTCCTTTTAGAATATATAGTTTTGTAAATACCCCACCAGGAAAACAGCAGTGGGTTGTAGAAAAGAGACACTAACACCACAAGTAAATGAATAAAGTTAAAACTGTATAAAGGCCAAACAAATTTGTGTATCTCACTGCAGAACCACAAAACAGAGTTTATGAATAAAATGTGATAGGCATGAGGTTGGAAAAATTGTCCTAATTGCAGCAGGATACAACATACATTTGTTTAACCTAAATTTTTGACACTTCAGTTAGAGTAACGTGACTTTCACAGACCATAAGGAGTGAAGTTTTGCAACATGTCCACCTTCCATATATGAAAGATATGGAAAAGAAAACTGAAGAGTAGACAAAGTTACACAAAATGTTTTATACCACATTATTTTAACATTTCACTGAAAAGCACAAACCAGGAAGCAGGAATAAAGACTTAAAAGAAGCTCACAAAAATCTATTTACTTTGATTTACTAATTTCTAAATGTTTGGTGCCCCATTTGCCAATTGTGATATTGGCACATACATCAAATATTAGTAAGTTTTCACTGTATTCGAGGATACCGTGCAGTTGTATCACAGTGTAATATTCCTATGTAGAAGGATAGGATTAACATATTAAATAATAGCTTGACCATGAATGAAATTTCTACTTCCCATATCCCTCTGCACCATTCTGAGAAAAATATGTCCATTTTCTCTCCAAAATTACTCATGATTTAATTTTGGGTCTAATCACTGGCCCATATACTCCACTGGGTTTTTCTTTCAATTAGTATGTTTTGTGTTATTCCACAAGCAACTAGATGCTTGTCGTGCCAAAGAGCACGAAGTAGAATGTCTGAGGTGAACCCATAGTTCATTCACTAATGCACTTGGGCAAAACTGCTATCCACCTACTTTAATTTTACTGCTTCTGCACCCCCCACCTCCCATGATGAAACAAAAATCATTGCAATATGGGCAGTTTAGCATAAGTTAACATTTCCTTGGACAACATTCCAACTTCACAACTAAGTGTACTCTGATCAATGCCTTGCTTAACATTCTAAGATAGCACCTATGTGAAAGCTCCTGAAATTTACTGTAACATGTAAGTCATGATGAAGCTCAAAGTGGACAAAATGGGGATTGTGGGACAGTGAAAGTGCGTTATTTGGTGATAAATATTACCTCTAAACAAACTTATGGGTTTTTTCCTGTAAATTTCTAATTTGATGATCATGGAATTCTCAAATAATTGTAATAAAATGATGTGCTTTAGTGATAGTGCTCCAATTAAATAATTATGTGGAGAATAAAGAAAAAAAAAACTGTGGTAGCGTAACTTTTCTCTGTATAAGCTACAGAAACATCATAAGGCGAAAGTAGCACAAATAATTAAGTATTTTCATTTTGTCTCGTAAATCAAAGCCCATTTCGGAAACTGTTGAAGATATTTTTTTTTGTTTTGAGGCGTTACACACTGCAAGTGCGCGGCTAAACTGGAAGATTATAACCGTGGTTATCGGTTATGCGGTCGACACACTTCCTCCCTATCTCGGGCCATCGTATCGCACTGGAAGTAGGCTTCATGCTTTTAACTACAAGGGCCGAAACTAACGAACTCCATCACGTCACGGAGGAGGAGGATGGCATTTTACCCACACTATTAATGATTCAAGTTTGGTTGCGTCACACTATTTACGAGTAATGCTAAATTATCGGCGCGAGCGAATCACAAAACCAGAACTCTGAATTACACTACGAGACACTCGGGTACTCAGACTATTTCAACGGCAAATACTCTAAGGTGTATACTGGGAAAAATCGTCTATACACTAGAAAGAGAACAAAACACCTCATCACAAAATGCGAACTGGGGATTGTTCGCTAATATGTATTATATTTTTTATGGTTTTCTACGAATTACTTTTGCCGCATCAACATTGACAGGGGCAACATTCGCGGGAATTATGGAGGCAAATTAGCACAAATCGTAAGGCATTAAAGTGTGTTGTTCCAGGTTGATAAGATGAAAAACTAATTTCGAATTCAACTTCTCGCTGTCGTAATTACATTTTAGTAGCGGACGAACATTCCTAGCCCTGTCCAGTACGTTTACTTACTCCTTCGTTATCTACAAAGGCAATCACCGCAAATTACATTACAATAATCGGTATATAGTTTCGAGAGTCAATTGTTACACAAGAACGCTGTCCGAAAATAGTTTCGATTTATTCAACACAACCTCCGTAATGTTTTTAGCAGAGGCAATGAAGGTATTACCGTATGGATCGCAACTCCAAGAATACTAAATGTCCTATACATGTCACATGAAGAGCGATACATTTTGGTAACCTGTAAAAGTTCGAGAACTACCCGCCGCGGAAAGGTCGATTCATAATAGATGACATGGAACGGAGAGTCGCAACATTCTACAATCCATTTAAAATGGCGACGGCCTCTCAGACAGTTGAAAGAGTATAAAGACGCTAACTTCATCCTGCTAGCGACGCGCCCACCCGCATTCCAGTACAGGGCCTTTGTGCTTTAGTTTGTTCTTAGTATATCTTATCCGTTGCTGTTCCATGACGACATAAATGATCTACGACCTTGATATGCCTCCTAGTTGTCCTAGTGCGAAGTGGAAAATGGTTTGGGGTTTATAGAACCAGAACAAAACTTCCACAAAATGCACGAATAACATTAGATTGTCAAATTCATTAAAACCTCTTTGTGGCATTTTAAAAATCATCTTACTTGATAAAAATGGTTTTGACATTTGGTAATTAGGATACAGCTCTGTACGAGATAAAGGGGCCACAATCAAGTTTATTCAGTGTTATTAAGTCTGATACTATACACACTCTCCTCTTAAACCATGTAGCATTTGGTGCTGCTAGAGAAAAATCTCCACATTTGCCATAGCTGCCAAGAAATACAATTTTCTAATTCACCAAATGTATTCGTTTTTATGTTTCTTGTTTACTGACTTATGAATGTACCATTCTTTAATTAAATAAAATCACACTCCAGTAAGTTTAAGTCTTCTTGTTTGTAACATCTAAGAATCCCACTGTCCACATTAGTCTTTTTATTACTTACAGCTTTTCCCACTTTGAAGAGTCTTAGCCAGGGGTGGTATAAGGGGATCAATCCCCCCCCCCCCCAAATAGAAAAAATCTTACTACAACCCTGAATGGGTTAACTATGGATTTGGCATGCTTTTGTAAGGGGTGGCTAGATACCTCCTCACCCCCTTCAGGAGTAAATGTGTGTACACCTTAACTGTCTGCATATGGTATTAAATGTGTCAAAGTGAGCAAAAGTTTTTTCCCACATATTTGTGAGGAAGAACAATTAGTGTACCAGGCCACTATTCACCGAGTGAAATGTGGGAAAACTACCTGAAAACTGCATCCAGACTGGCCAACACACTGACCCCACTACCAATCTGCCACACATTTAAAATGGGGCTGGCTCACCTCCCCACCCTGGAAAGCTACACTTTAAACAACTGTGGCTAATTGGACAGGTTATTTGTCCTTTATCAGAGGACTTTTAAAAATCAATTTGTGATCTAACAATCACAACCTGACATTAATTGAAGAGGAAAACCTATTTTGGGACTGGAGATCTGGCTGGTACCTCTTTACAGAATCAATATTGGAATTCTTACTGGACCAGCCAGAAGAGAGATTACATACCAAATTTATGGAAAACCATGAAACCTCATGTAAGTGCAAAATTAGAAAAGCAAAGAATCCTTCAAATCAATACTAGCATTTGGTAAAAGAACCAGAAATGGGACCACTGGAGCACCAGCATTCATTCCAAGGTCATTGCTTGCACCATTTAGCCACAATTTCACCGCCCCTAACAAAATATAAAAACGGCATTCAATTATAGTGAGCCAGTGTTGGTTCATAACATTAAAATATGCTAATATCCCAACCAGTACATATATACCTTTTCAGTATCACACTAACACACATGTATTTTAATAACAAAAAACAAATTTATATAATTTTCTAAGGAATAAAAGGAGGGCATTATAGTATCTGAATTATTGAAGCATAAGAGACCAATTTCCTTCAAAAGTGTCACAAATGAAACAAGATGCTCGTGACAATTTCTTGTGTGATAACTAACAAAACTTCAGACAAATTTTACAGCTTCACACAATGGTGAAACACTGAAATGTTTCACTTCTCTGAACCTGACTGCATGCTGTATTATGACCCAGAATTGATACAAATAAATATGCTATATGTGTCACTATCAAATTGATTGAAATGACAACAGATCTGATAGTGTACGACTTCAAAGCAGTATAATCATGAAGACAGCATAAATAAAGGTTTATTAAAAAACAAATGCAGTCATTCACTATCACTGTGGAGAGTATCAATTCATTCTCTGGCAAGGTAATTGTCTGTTCATCGTAATATGCAGCAGTAAACAGAAATAGAATTAAAATGTAGAATGACAGTGTATCAAATCTGAAACCTCAAAATCAGCAACAAATAATAATATTGGCTCTTATTGATAGCTTGGAATCTCTGAAGAGTTATCCAACGCAAAATATTTGACATAGAAATAGGTGGTACCGTTTTCTTTCCTCACTTGAGTGTACTACAGAGGTCATTTCCTGTCACTGGCAGGCTAATGGTTGAGAAACACAGTTTGCTACCAAATAATGCAGCAAAAATGTTTTTAATTTTCAAAGTACGAGGTTTTCAACGTAAGTGGATGATAAAGTACATTTATTTGTATCAAAACTGGGTCATAATATGGCATGCAGTCAGGTTCAGAGAAGTGAAACATTTCAGTGTTTCACCATTGTGTGAAGCAGTAAAATTTCAGTCTGAAGACTTGTTAGTTATCACACATGAAATTGTCATCAACATTTTTGTTTCATTTGTTACACATTTGAAGGAAATTTCTCTCATGTTTACCTAATTCAGATACTGTAATTCCCTCTTTTTGTTCCTTAGAAAAGTATATAAATTTGTTTTTATTATTAAAAATATGTGTGTGTAAGTGTGATACTAGAAAGGTATTTATGTACTGTTTTGGATATTGGCATATTTTAATGCTATGAACCATCACTAACTCACTCAAATTGAATGCAGTTTTCATATTTTGTGGGAAGCAGTGCACTTGTTGCTAAACAGTGCAAACAATGATCTTAGGCACTAAACAGTCTAAGAAAAATGGTGCAGGAAGCTAATTAATGATTTCTTGAGTGCTTAACTTCCATGAATTCTATCTCCCTCTCCCTCTCTCAGTTTGGTCAATTTATTTGAGTTTTAAGAAAGGTCTCACAACCCAAAAATCACTTAAAAGAAATGTCTGCTTCCATTTTCAGTGCTTTTTACTTTCGTCGCGCCAGTGTAAAATGACAAACCTGGTATTAAGCTGCTGGTTGCCGTAGTGAAGTGCTAGTTATTGACTGTTGGCATTGCTCATCCACAGTGGCAAAAAATCTAGGACTAATAGTGATAAAGCTAGGACATGACTACTGACATAAGTACTAGTAACAGCACAATGGGTGAGCTATGCAAGACCAAACATTGAATGAATTGGAAAAGATTTTCCTCGATACAGTTTGAAACTTAAATCAATGTTGCCAATGTGACGTCAGTATTTCACATCTACTGTCTTGTACTTATATCTTTAGATTTAATGTCTTCAGTTTCAACAGACCTTGGAATATTTTATATGTCCACCAATGTAAGAGGCAGAGATATTACTGAAATTAAGGTATTATGCAAAGATCTGCCAAAGGCACATTGGATTTTTGTTTTGTTTCAATAAAAAAAAACAATGGCTAATATCTTACAAGTTTATGTTCTGATTATTAGCCTCCATGTTATATTTACATAAGAAAGGGGTACACTTTCAAACACGGGATCTTTTTTATTTTAAAATAATCTCCAAAAACAAAAGGCCTTAATTTTTTGGGATACTGAACACACCTAGCACACACATAACAGAATTTAAACAAGGCCTAATTAAAGACCTCATCTTCCTGTATCCTTTCCAACCATTAACAGGTACTCACCAGCAGCCACGCCAAGCCACTGGAAACTTCTATTTGCCAATTTTCGTGGTTCACTTTTGGTCCCACAAGTTCCTGGGCTTGGCTTTCATAATCATTTTCCCACAATAATGGTTCCCTGGAAATAAGTTATTGCCCATAAACACACTCAGAACACTAATACCCATCAGATAGAGCCTTTTGATGTCAGAGTGCTGATTTTAGACACATCAAACGATACTGTTACTACAGTAAGTGCTTAAGCACATACACCAGCAACAGTGACTCTGCTTTAAAAAATTAAACAGAGTTTTAGCTGAATAATAACATGAATCATCTTAGCTATACAAATAGCCTGAGGATATCAGGATTGTGTGTTTTGGGTGTTTGACCACTTAAGAAAAACAATTACTCTTGTCAGATCTTTGAAACAAAACCAATTTATAGAACCATCTAACGACCTGCTCATGTCATTCAAGAATTTTTATTCAGTGACAACATATGTCAATACAAATTTACAACTACAAATCTGTAAAGTTAATAGACTGAAAAAACATGGAAAGATCTATTTAACTGATGACTTACAAAATAAATAATAAAGCCAATCACCTAGAACTATACAGCAACTATTCAACAAATAGACAGGTATCAGTGATAATATTTACACAGCAGTAACAACTGTATTAAAATTTAACCAGTACAAATCTAGAAAATATTTCTTATTCAAGACAACTGGATTGTCACTCAAATGAAGCAATGAATGTTATGGAAAGAGGGTATAAAGAATTTCCTATTTTCAAAAGGCTTTTAACCCTCTGATGGTAGCAGAGGTGATGTGTCACCCCAGTGAGTTTGTTTCTTCTGTTATGTTGGCAACAATGGTATTTTTCTGGCAGGTTTGTGTATTCTTTCATCATTATTGTATAAATCAGTCGCTGTTCTGTCATGTTGCTAGTGAGTTGTGTTCAGCTGCTACTTGAGATCTAATAGTTCTTGGGGTTATAGGTCACCCCCGCTACCATTTTCGTAGGTGAAATATATTTGCTACATTTCTTAAGCTTTTCGAGTATGGAGTCTGTAAATGTGAATGATCCAAAGTTTGAGGAGTTTGTGAGAAGTGTTTTGGAGGAAGCGAGGAAGATAATTTGGAAGTACACTCTGAAAATAGTTCTGTGTTTGAAGCTACGACGTCAGGTGATGAGGAGGCGGTGGTATCTTCAGCAAAAACAGTCAAGGATAAGAATGGATTTTTATGGTCTAAAATACCACCTAAGAAAGGGAAAAACAGAAGTAGAAACATAATTAAAATTTCCTAAAGCTGTTAATGTTGCTCAAAACATTGACTCTGAGGTAGATGCTCTCGAAATATTATTAGATAGAAGAATAGTCGATATGATTGTAGCTCATACAAATGAGGAGATCCGAAGAAGAAAAATGTACATATATAGACCAGAGGTTTCTTGGTGATACAGACAAGAAAGAAATATGTCCACTAATTGGTCTGCTTTATATGTCAGGTAGCAGAAAAGATGGTTATCTCAACACTGAAGAAATGTGGTGTGGCTCATCTGTGTACAAATGTATTATGTCTCAAATGAGGTTCAGATTTCTTTTAAATTGTCCGAGATTTGATGATAAGACCGAGAAAAATAAGGACGACAAATTTTCACCTATTCATGAGCTCTGGACAGCTTTTGTTTAGTAACTGCCGCTCAAGTTATTCTCCTCATATGTATGTAACAATCTATGAGCAGCTTTTGGGATTTCGTGGCAAATGCCCATTCCATGTTTACATTGTTTCAAAACCAGATAAATATAGCATCAAAATAATCACAATGTGTGACGCCAGAAGATATTAGATGATAGATGCTAGATGCTATTCTGTATGTTGGGAAGGAGAACAGAAAAACAAATGAAAGTCTGCTAACATACTATGTGAAAACTCTGTCCAAAACTATTCATGATACAGGTTGAAATATTACTTGGGACAATTTGTTCACATCTACACCTTTGGCAGACATATTGCTGAAAGATAATTTCACAATTGTTCATATGCTGAGGAAAAATA
Organism: Locusta migratoria; assembly: GCA_026315105.1. Taxonomy (NCBI): domain Eukaryota; kingdom Metazoa; phylum Arthropoda; class Insecta; order Orthoptera; family Acrididae; genus Locusta; species Locusta migratoria. The sequence goes on along the minus strand of CM048755.1, from coordinate 70,912,628 downwards.
AGCCATAAATACCACCAAGTTTCCTACCCTATAGAAAGAAGAAAGTGCTTTTGTCAGAATTAATTTTTTAATCAGAAAAAACACTTGTCTCCTTAACTCCTAAAAAAGGAAAATATGTTGTTCTTTTGTCTACAATGCATAGTGCTTCTGATGTTGACCAGACCAAAAATAAACCCGAGATCATTGAATTTTATAATAGTATGAAAGGAGGTATGGATGTATTTGACAAAATGGTAAATGCCTACTCTGTTTCGAGGAGTACATGCCGCTGGCCCCTTCGGATGTTTTATGGAATATTGGACCAGGCAGCAATAAATGCGTTTATTCTGTTCCTAGTAAAATCGAAGCAAAAAGTGAAAAGTAAGGATTTTCTTAAAAAATCCTATTTAAACCTGCTTCACCACACATGAAATGAGACCTACAGAAAAATTTGCTAACCGAGAGCTTTCAGAAAATATAGCTTCACTCTTAGGAACAAAGGGAACAAAGGACCCACAAGACCAGGAATCCAGGCCCACAAAACTACAGAATCAATCAAGATGTCATGTATGCCCTAGAGATAAAGACAGAAAAGTGAAAGTAGCTTGTGTAAAATATGGTAGGCCGGCACGCAATGATCATAGAAAAGAAACCTGTATAGCTTGTTTCTCTTAAAGAACAATTTCCTACTTAACTGTCATCTAATTACTGTAAAGTGTTTATATGGTAATTAGAATGTTAAATGACTTTAAAGAGATCACGTTTTGTTCTGTAAGTTTTGTAAAGTTGTAACTATAAGCACAATAAAACTTTGGGATGACTAGTCACCCCAAAGGTGTGTTATGTTACTAACAGAGGGTTGTTCCTATTAAATAGCTTACTAAATTATATGCTCTTAAGAGTACCATTGCAATAGTTGAACTAGATTCCAGATATCTTGTCAATAGTGTCACAGTTAACAGTAAAAGAAAAACAGGACGTCATTTAGAGAAGCAGCTATGTGATATTTGTGTCCCTCCACAGAAATGGCTGTCAATTTAACTAAATGCTTAGGAATTACAACTTAAATGTGAACCATGACACAGAAATATTACAGGGAATCCAAGTTGAAGACTATTCACACAACACTTGGAAGGGCCACTGTTGCATGGTATGGAGTTCTTTACCAGACAGAATTGATGAGGAAATTGAAAAAGTTTGAAAGCAACTAAAAAATATGGAGAAGAGTCTCTCTTTAAAAGAGAATGACGACAAAAAATTGAACAGAAAAAGGAAAGAAATGTACATTTTAGCAAGATCCTTTTAAGACATTTCAATCAACGTCCTCCAATGACTGAAAATAACTTGACACAAACTTCCAAAAGGAGGAATATGTGTGGAATGCTTTATGAATAGTAAGGGTAAAGCAGTCAACAATCCGAAGATTGGTTTGAACACCACAATGCTTTACTAGGCATGGTCCTGTTTGGAGGTGGTATGCCGTTGCCTTCCTCCGACCTTGAACTGATTTACCCAGCCAGTTATAGGGGGACCTACAGTTTAACTTGGTTTCCGAACCACGGTGCTACTCGGTATTTTCCACATGAGCAATACTGCCAGAGGTGAAAGAAGTGGAAAGTTACAGATAAAAATCCTAGGACCTGGTGGGTATAAATCACTATGAACAGTAAGTCAAATTATGTATTACAAAGTAGTCTTGTAGACATAACCTACAAAGAAAACTATCTGCCAAGTGAAGAGTATTTACACTAGAAGTGCGAAAATGCGGTGTAATTTCTACATTAGGTTAGGGATACATTATGATAAGCCATATTCAGTCACTTTTTTTATTTTCCAACTAGTTTCAGAGCTAGAACTCTGTTTTCAAGGACTTTGTTGTTACCATATTTTGTGTTGCATCTGGTTCAGTTTTTTAACTAATGGTAGAATAGCGACAAAGTGTCGTTTTCCTACAATTGGGGGAAAACTGAAGCAGATGCAACAAAATATATTAACAAAGTCCTTGAAAGTGGAGTTCTAGCTCCAAAACGTGTCTCAAAATAACAACATTGTGACTGAAGACGGCGTATTGTTATATGCACAGTCATGGATAGCCCATGGCTAAATGTCTATTAATAATGTAAGTTCTACATTTGTAACAGGGTGAAGTAAAATTGAACAGCTGAAAACAACGCAAGTTTGTATTAAAATTATAGTACAATCTGTATATGAACTAAAAATGCTGTCAAACTGATGGCTTTTCTGAATAAACACTAAGGCAATATTACTGAGAAAATATCTACTCTAGGACGAGTATTTGCAGCAATGACCAGCTACAACTGTGTGGCAGACAGACATTCATAGAAAGTTCTTTGTCAATTACAGTATAATTCAGGCTTATTTTTCCAGTATTTACATCAAAGCAAAAACGCATGGTTGCTACATACTAGATAGGTGTTTATAAGTAAACTGCTCAAGTTTATTGACAAGTATTTACTGACTGAGTTTAATACATTACCAATTACATTCCAAACAAAGTGAGACTGAACCAGTGAAATTCATTTGAAGGGTATGTTTGATCTCCACTTATGTATGGCACTACCCTTTCAAGTTTGTTTCCTTTGTCAGTCACAAACTGTAGAGTCCCAATACACTGAAGATACTTATATGATGGCCATTTAACAATACACAACCTCCAATGAATATCTTAGATCAGTTTTATGCATACATATTGTTAATCGGTTGCACAGTGGTAGAGTGCCAGACTACAAATCCGAAGGTCGCGGGTTCGATCCCCGTCAGGTCCTATGATTTTTATCTGTCACTATCCACTTCTTTCACCTCTGGCGTTAATGCTTGTGTGAAAAATACCGAGTAGCACTGCGGTTCGGAGCTCACGTTACTGTAGGTCCCCTATAACTGGCTGGGTAAGTCAGTTCAAAGGTCTGAGGAAGGCAACGGCATACCACCTCCAAACAGGACCATGCCTAGTAAAGCACTGTGGTGTTCAAACCAATCTTCCGATTGTTGACTGCTTTACCTTTTATTGTTAACAATATCACATAACATTACTATTGCATACAATGTCTTGTGCCATAATGTGATCATCCCCTCCCCTTTTCTTCCATTCTTTGGATACAATGATGTGTTGCTACAACAGCCTAAAAATTATCATATGCGCTTCAATATGGTGAACATTTTATATCTGGTACTAAGTTCCGTTGTTGTTGTGGTCTTCAGTCCGGAGACTGGTTTGATGCAGCTCTCCACCCTACTCTATCCTGAGCAAGCCTTTTCATCTCCTCATAAGAACGGCAACCCACATCTATTTGAATCTGCTTACTATACGCGTCTCTTGGTCTCCCTCTGCGATTTTTACCCCACACACTTCCCTCCAATGCTAAATTTACGATTCCCCGATGTCTAAGAATGTGTCCTACCAAGCGATCCCTTCTTTTAGTCAGGGTATGCCAAAAATTCCTTTTCTCACCAATTCTGTTCAGTACCTCTTCATTAGTTATGTGATCTACCCACCTAATCTTCAGCATTCTTCTGTAGCACCACATTTCAAAACCCTCTATTCTCTGCCTGTCCGCACTACTTATCGTCCATGTTTCACTCCCATACAACGCAACACTCCACACAAATGCCTTCAGAAAAGACTTCCTTACACTTAAATTAATATTCGATGTTAGCAAATTTCTCTTTTTCAAAAATGCTTTTCTTCCCATTGCCATTCTGCATTTTATATCCTCTGTACTACGACCATCGCATGTTATTTTACTACCCAAGTAACAAAACTCATCTACCACCTTCATTGTTTCGTTACCTAATCTAATTCCTTCAGCATCGCCTGATTTTCTAAGACCGCATTCCATTATTTTTGTTTTGCTCTTGTTAATGTTCATTTTATACGCTCTCTTCAACACACTGTCCATTCCATTCAACTGCTCTTCCAGGTCCTTTGCTGTCTCTGATAGAATTACAATGTCATCAGCAAAACGCAATGTTTTTATTTCTTCCCCCTGAACTTTAATCCCTATTCCAAATTTTTCCTTGCTTTCCTTCACCGCTTGCTCGATGTACAAATTAAATAACATCGGAGAAAGGCTACAACCCTGTCTTACTCCCTTCCCAACTGATGCTTCCCTTTCATGCCCTTCGAGTCTAATAACTGCGGTCTGGCTTTTGTACAAGTTGTAAATAACTCTCCTTTCCCTATATTTTACCCCTGCTGACTTCAGAATTTGAAAGAGTGTATTCCAGTCAACATTGTCAAAAGCTTTCTCCAAATCTACAAAAGCTAAAAATGTAGGTTTGCCTTTCCTTAATCTATCTTCTAAGATAAGACGCAAAGTGAGTATTGCCTCCCGGGTTCCTACGCTCCTCCTGAATCCAAACTGATCTTCCCCGATGTCAGCTTCTACCAGCTTTTCCATTCTCCTGTAGATAATTCGTGTTAAAATTTTGCAACCATGACTTATCAAACTGATGGTTCTGTAATTTTCACACCTGTCTGCGCCTGATTTCTTTGGAATGGGGATTATTACATTTTTCTTAAAGTCTGAGGGTATTTCGCCTGTCTCATACATCCTACACACCAGTTCAAATAGTCTTGTCATGGCTGGCTTTCCCAGAGACTTTAATAGTTCTGCGGGTATGTCATCTACTCCTGGGGCCTTGTTCCGACCTAGGTCTTTCAAGGCTCTGTCAAATTCATCTCTCAGTATAGTATCTCCTATTTCGTCTTCGTCTACTTCCTCTTCCCTTCCTACAACATCGTCCCTAAGTTCATTTCCTTTGTAGAGCTGCTCTATGTACTCTTTCCACCTTTCAGCTTTCCCTTCTTTGCTGAGAACTGGTTTCCCATCCGAGTTCTTGATATTCGTAGAGCTGCCCTTCCTGTCCCCAAACGTCTCCTTTATTTTCCTGTAGGCGGAATCTACTTTTCCCCTTCTTATACATTCTTCTACGGATTTGCATTTGGCTTCTAGCCACTCCTGCTTAGCCATTTTGCACTTCCTGTCAATCTCATTTCTTAGTCGTCTGTACTCCATTTTGCGTGTTTCATTTACTGCATTTTTATATTTTCTCCTTTCATCTATTAAATTTAGTATTTCCTGTGATATCCAAGGATTTTTTGTTGGTCTTGCCTTCCTACCTATTTTGTCCTCTGCTGCCTTCACTATTTCGTCTCTCAATGCTACCCATTCCTCTTCTACTGTTTTATTTCCCCCTGTTTCTGTCAATTGTTGCCTAAATCTCCCTCTGAAATTCTCCAGAACTTCACTTTCCTTCAATTTATCCAAGTCCCATCTCCTTATTTTCCTACCTTTCTGCAGTTTTTTCAGTTTCAGCCTACAGTTCATGACTAACAAGTTATGGTCAGAGTCTATATCTGCCCCTGGGTATGTCTTGCAGTTTAGGACCTGGTTCCGGAATCTATGTCTTACCATTATAAAATCTATCTGATACCTTCCTGTGTCTCCTGGTCTCTTCCACGTATACAACCTTCTTTTGTGATTCTTAAACCACGTGTTTGTTACTAGTAAATCATGTTCCGTGCAAAATTCTACCAGGCGACTTCCTCTTTCATTCCTCCTGCCCAGTCCATATTCACCTACTATTTTTCCTTCTCTTCCTTTTCCTACTACCGAATTCCAGTCTCCCATCACAATTAAGTTTTCCTCTCCCTTAACTGTCTGAATAATTTCCTCTAGCTCCTCATATATTTCTTCGATCTCCTCATCATCGGCAGAGCTAGTTGGCATATAAACCTGTATTACTGTTGTCGGTGTTGGCTTCGTATCTATCTTGACAATGATAACGCGATCACTGTGCTGCTCATAGTAGTTTACCCGCATTCCTATTTTCTTATTCATTATCAGTCCTACTCCTGTGATACCCCCAACTGATTTTGTATTTATAATCCTGTACTCACCTGACCAGAAATCCTGTTCATCCTGCCACCGAACTTCACTAATCCCCACTATATCTAACTTCAACCTATCCATTTCCCTTTTTAAATTTTCTAATTTTCCTACCAGATTAAGGGATCTAACATTCCACGCTCCGATCCGTAGAATGCCAGTATTGTCTTTCCTGATGACAACATCCTCCTGAGTAGTCCCCGCCCGGAGATCCGAATGGGGGACTATTTTACCTCCGGAATATTTTACCCGGGAGGATGCCATCATCATATGTTCATACAGTAGAGCTGCATGTCCTCGGGAAAAGTAACGGCTGTAGTTTCCCCTTGCTTTCAGCCGTTCGCAGTAGCTGTGTGGCAAAGCCACATTAGCTGATGTTACAAGGCCAGCTCAGTCAATCATCCAGACTGTTGCCCCTGTAACTACTGAAAAGGCTGCTGCCCCTCTTCAGGAACCACACGTTTGTCTGGCCTCTCCACAGATACCCCTCCGCTGTGGTTGCACCTACGGTACGGCTATCTGCATCGTTGAGGCACGCAAGCCACCCCACCTCGGCAATGTCTGTGGTTCATGGGGGTGGACTAAGTTCCATGTCTTTTGAATTATAAATACAACTAAGATTATTTATAGTCCCTCCCCCTTCTTCAATAGATTCCACATCAACAAAAGAAACTTCATTTGGGGTCAGTGGAAGGTTCATTAACATCTCTCTCCTTATTTTGTAAGTATTTACTGTGTATCCCTGTTCTCCGACATGTTCGACACTAAGGATTTCCTCACTCTGGATCAATTTGAACGAAAAGTACATCTAATCTCAGTATACTAAGGTAAAATACACAGAATTTTTATTGCACAAGTTATTTCTTGTATTGTTCCTCTGAATGTCTTTCTCTCCACATTGTGTACAATTGTGTCTGCAACTTAAAGCTACATTCTCAATGCTTCTGAAAACAACTCTGCCAAGATACCACAGAAACATTACACTTATCACCCTCCGCACAACTGTATCAGGCTATCTTTCTCCTACATCTATTTTTCTTAATGCACAATTGTGAAGAATGTAAACAGTCATTACTATCTAGCATAAATAACCAACTAGACTGAGCTTAAACTAAACGATTTGATGCACTTGTGTTGTATATCTGTATGTGGAGATAGGTTAATAAGAACTAAGGCTGGAAGATTAATATGGACGGTGGTATATGTAAAATTTCCTTAGTGCACACATCACATTGTGCACTCTGTTGGAAACAACAGTGTTATCTTACAGACTGTATATGCACTGCAACATGTCTTATGTAATCTGAATTGCAATTTACAATGACAAACTTTATACCCTGCTCTGTGAAATGTACCAAATGTCCTTTTTTCATATATTACTTATGTCTCTAATAATGCACAGTTTGCCTAACTTGCAGCTTTGAGAAACTTCTGTAGTTGCACAGTACTGCAACAATTTGTTGCAGTCTTTGCTCATTACCATTTCACACACATAACAACTCAACAGATATGCAAAGAATTGTTCTTTCTTAACAACACACCTGTTTTGGCCAAGAAATAAGACTCCTACTTTAGGAAGTTTGTGCTAATCTCACTAGGAGACCATCAGACCACTTAATCACATTTCAGTGTATCTAAGGTATGTTGTAGAAAGAAGGCACAAATACTGATATATGGTAGGAGTATTTCCATGCAACAGTTCTTACCTGCCAGGAAAATCAAGGTTGAAGCTTTATGCATGCTGGTTATTTCTGCAACATTAACGATGGTTCAACAAACCCACGGTAGCACAGCAAATAAGGTATGCGACGACATGAGCAGTATGGGATCAAAACTTTATGTTATTTATGTGAAACAAGAACTTTGCATTTTTGAAGATTGTAACATCAAAAGTTAGTGTCAATAGTTTATGTTTCTTTTAAAAAATTATGTCCCCCTTGTCTTACTCAGCAATGCTTGCTGTACTGAAATATAATTACGGGGGGGTGGCATTTCTTGTAGAAGCAATTAAAACAAACTTAATAGAACACTACACTCATTAAATGCAGCCATATGGAGTTTTTGTAAGTGATACAGGAAAAAGCTCTTATTTTAAATTGAAAAAGGTTGTTCATTTGTCTATCAGTTCTAAGGCCAACTTGGCATATTTTTCACTATTCGTGTGAAAGCTGGTGCACTGATTTGATGCCGATTTAAAGACAGTACCATCAGAGAATCTTCTAACATAACTACGTCTTTTATACAGAGTCGATCCCGAATTTACAAAATAATAATTTAGGACTTAAGCACTAATGAAACATATGAACCATGTACTGGTATTTAGCAAGTTGAGACCATCATAAGTTCTTTTCACAAAAATTTTAACATGACACAAAAAAAGGGAATTTCATATGTCCAAGCAGTCAAATATAACCACTTCTAATCAGCTCAGTTGGACAAAAGAATGCAGTTCAGTAAGTGTAAAACTGGACCACACCACTATTAAGCTACAACCAGCCTGTATAGTGCCTGTAACAACTTGAATTGATGGTTTCACGGGGTCTGTGCCATGTTCTAACCCTACCATCAGCTCTTACTACCCGAAATTGTTATTTATCTGAGTATCTGACAAACGTAGTTTTCCAGTCATCTAGGGTCAGACCAGTCTGGTCATGTGCTCGGAAAGACTGCTACCGGAGACAATGTGCTGTTAGCAAAAGACATTACAGTTTATCTGCTACCATAGCCCATTAATGCCATACTGCAAATTTTCCTAAAGGGTATGCTCACCATACATCTACAGTTATTTCAAGCAGTGATGTCCATTAGTGCCAAAAATTCTATGCAAATACTGGCAATATTTGTCGTTAAGTCCAGGATGCTGTCCACTGCACTGCTGGGGAGAGGGGGCAATGCCCCAAATTTTGTACTGTCAGAACACACTTAACCTGTACGTCTTTGTGGTTTTTAGGCGACCAAACAGCTAGGTCATCAGTCCCCTCCTGTAGGTCTCGCTAATTGCCAAACAATTTCCGAAATGAAATGCCCCGTCTCTAGTGCCCCCTACAATTCCAAATTCATAGTTTCAAGTCTTGGAATGGGAATCTGCTAACAGACGAACTCAGTCCAACCATTTAAAATTTGTTCACTGAAAATTGGTTTCCACACATCTATGTTGCCATCTTAAAAGTCTTAATATTTAAATATCACATAGTAATATTTCAGCGTGTTTCTATATGACATATTAAAAGACTAAGATAGCAACTTAGATTTGCCACAACCAGTTTCAATACAGGAATTTTAAACTAGCGAACTGGCTACTCTGCTTATGCAAATTCTCATCACAAGATACTAGATCGTGCCCAGCTTTAATGATGTGAAGCACTTTGGCCTAGACCTTAATTCTTGTCATGAGGTCATAAACACATTCACGCGCATCACTGATATAGAAATGGCATTTCTGACAACACGCCTATGTTTTATATTTTGTGTACACAATACTACTGCAATCTGTGCTTATCACTATCACACGACTTATCTCCAGGCACAGCAATTAATGACATGCTGTATGCGTCAGTAGCACGGTAGCTGCAAACCATAATCTATGTAGTGCCCTTGGCCAAACCGGTTTGTGTGTTACAAAAATAGCCAATATGCATAATATTTTAACACCGATTTTCTCAGCAATTAGGTCCAGCTACAAGTTTTTCAAGACAACATCATTGATCAACAGCCCAGATGCTCTCTTTAGTAATAGCCAAGGGAAGTGTAAATATCTACATAAAAAGCACCAGGACAGTTTCCCATCTAGCAATATCTGTTGTATGAAACTTTTTTCTGTAAAAATCTGATGTATGAACCCTTTAATCCCCATGCTGTTCCTAGACAACTGTTTTTGAAAGGAGGTAAAAAGAAAAACCCATAGAATTGTGTTTTAGCAGCTGTGTTACACAGTATTGCGTGTATCAAACTTAAGCATACTGTTGAGAAACAATACGCTTTTAGATTACAATTTTATCACTTCGTGGGGCATATACGAACTTCAGAGATATTCATCTCTACTACTGAGGTTGTGTTACAATACTGTCTGAATGTAGCTGAGAGTGTGGTTTCTGTAATTTTATTTCAGCATTATTGACATGACAAGCTCTAACAAACAAAACAATGTCCAAAGTAATAATAACCTCGATACAAACCTGTATTGCGCATGGAAAATTGTGGGGAAAACTGTTCAATCCGAAATACAACAACACTATGTTTGATGCATTGTATTATTACATAAAATATTTAATTTTAATTTATTCAAACCAGAATTCATACTGTGGGAATGAAAGGTTTATGCATTTTATTCCACTGATTACTCATTTCCTTAAGCATTTATTTATTATTATGCTCCAGAGATGTCACTATTGCAGATCATTCTCATGTATATAGTCTACTTTCAGTAGAATTACTGCTGAGAGTAGCTACCAGTTTTGACAGTGCTGTGCACATGTACAGGCTACATTTCCATTTTAACAGTGTTATCCTTAATTTACTCTAAAATCTTGCACGTTTCAAACATTTGACAATTTTAGTTACTGAGGGCAGTGAAAACAGAAAATTAGTTTCCAAGCGTGTGCGTGTGAGTGGGGGTGCATTTTCTTGCTCCATTGAACTGACTTACCAAGCCAGTTATTGGATCTGCAGTTTAATGTGTGTTCCGAACCAAGGGACAACTTGGCATTTATCCACAATACTGTGCTAATGGTGAAAAGTGATAAGTAACTTAAAAACCATAGAAGTGACCAGGGATTTAACTGTGGGCTGAAGATTTATAGCTTGTCACTTTACCTTTGGGCCACAGTATTCCACTGAAATGTATGGAATATATGACACTGTCCATATGAAAGTAGGCATACTTATTGCAGTACAGTAACTTTTAGCTGTTAAGTGAAGTTTCCACAACAATTTCAAATAGGCCCTATAAGGACTATGCTTACTCCTTCCCCTATTCCACTGTGAAGGAGTCAGATGCGTAATTAAATAAATTGTACAACATGGTAATAAGCTTAGAATTTCACAGTTAAAACATTTAATGCTTAGATATTTTTCTTCTATCAGTTCTCACCCTGACCCACTCACAAAGATCTGTAATTGCATGAAAAGTAAAAGTGACAAAAATAGGACTATCACAGTACAAACCGCACAAACATGTTCAAATCAAATGTTTGTAGAGCTTATGGGACTTAACTACGGGGTCATCAGTCCCTAAACTTGAAAACTACTTATGAACTAGCTAACACTAAGGACAGCACAAATATCCATGCCCGAGGGGGGATTTGAAACCCCGACCATGGTGGCCGTGCAGTCCGTGACTGGTGCGCCGCAGTCTCCTCGGCCACCGCAGCCGGCGCACGAACATGAAACAGCAGTGTTCTGTCATTTTACATTTGTATTACTAATTCCATTGTTGAATGAGCCAATGTCAGTAACACACAATTGTTGAATTCTTTGAGAAGAAATCACTCTGTATTTGTTGTGTGTGGCTCATATGAAAATGCTTTGAAATTTGTCACATTCCAATCTTAATAGGGCCTACTGTTTTACTTGACAAGCATTAATTTCACAGCATTTAAAGTGCAATATGAAAGTAGAGAATCTAGAAACACATGTCAATATACATGTCAAGCAATTTGCTTTGTTCAGAAATTATAATCATATAAGGGCATTGAGGAAGCTCTGCAGTTCTATTTTCGTTTTCAACACAGTCTACTTTTTGTCACAGACAATGCCTAGAAATTTAGGTATCCATGGTACCCTGTCTGAAAAGCCCCATTACAAAGCTGAATCCAGCAACAATCTTTAGCAATTTGATGTAAAAAAAAACTACATGTCTACTTCAAAGATGAGTCAAACAACTGAGTTACTACAGGCTATGAACCTCTCCACTCCTATTACAGGGTAAAGTCAAAGTGTTACTAAACTCAATTATGGAGAACCAAGTACCGAATCCCTTTCCGCATCCATATTTTTACTATCCATTGCTCCCTTACATCACCTAGTGTAAGTGCCACAGTAGGTTTTGCTACACTTCTCCAATTAGAACTTATGTAGTCTGGTGATTGACAGTTAACCTATTTACTGGTAGGTCATTTCATGCACGGTAAGAACTGATGACTACTCTCATGACAATCAAGCAGAGTAACAAAAGAAAACACTATAATCTATTAGATCAGGTAAGGAAACTCTTGTAAAGGGGAATAATAAGCCTATTCAGAATTTATATCACATACTGTCTAATAACACTGAAATAAGCCTACCCAAAGACAAGTAAGAAGCAACACAACCTTCACTGTGTTCACTATACAAGCAAAAATTAATCACATTCACCCGACAATGTACTAACAAGTAAATTTTGAAAAACAACTTCCAGACTTAAAAGATATTATTTTAATATATGTCTGCTTTCTGTGGACTTCTTTATCATATACAGGGTCAGTGTCTTACACCTAAGTTGCAGCTTTATAGCTCTGGTGTGGCCTTCAGTCTGCAGACTGGTTTGATGCAGCTCTCCACACCAACATGTCCTGTGCAAGCCTCTTCAGCTGCAAACGAGATCGGCAAACTACATCCTTTTGAATTTGCTTACTGTATTCGTCCCTCAGGCTCCCTCTATGATTTTTACCCCATACACTTCCTTCTAATGCTAAGCTGAGAATTTCTTGATGTCTCAATGTGTTCCAGCAACCTATTCTTTCTCTTAGAGATAATAGAAATTCCCATTCTCCCCAATTCTGTTGAGCACCTCATTACTTACACGATCCATCTAATCTTCTTCATCGTCCACCTCCGTAGTCCAGTGACAGCACGCTAGATTGTCACGCATGCGCCCTGGATTCGATTACAGGTTGGGTTGGAGATTTTCTCCTCTCGGGGACTGGGTGTTATGTCATAAATGTTTTCAGAAAGGACTTCCTAATGTTTGAATTAATATTGGATGTCAACAAATTCAGCTTCTTCAAAAATGCTTTCTTTCCTGCAGTCATTCTGCATTTTATATATCTTCTATACTTCAGCCAGCAGAAGTTAGCTTGCTACCTAAATAACAAAACTCATCTACTACTATTATTGTCTCATTACCTAAGCTAATTCCTTCATCTCCTGCTTTTCTGACACTACATTCCATTATCCTCATTTTACTCCTGTTAAATGTCATCTCATACCTTCCTTTCAAGACTGTCCATTATGTTTAATTGCTTTTCCAGGTCCTTTGCTCACTCTGACAGAATTACTATGTCATCAGCAAACCACAAGGTTTTTATTCCCTCTCCAAATTTCTCCTTGCATTCCTTCACTGCTTGCTCAATATACAGATTGGACAACATTCGGGAAAGGCTACAACCCTGCCTTACTCCCCAACCAGTGCATCCATTTCATGCCCTTCGATAACTGCTGTCTGCCTTTTGGACAAGTTATACATGACTTTTCGTTCCCTATATTTTACCCCTGCTGCCTTCAGAATTTGAAAGAGTGTATACCAGTCAACACTGTCAAAAGCTTTCTCCAGATCTACAAATGCTAAAAACATATGTTTGCCTTTCCTTAACTTATCTTGTAAGATAAGTTGTACTGTATTGCCTCCTCTGTCCCCATGTTTTTCCTAAATCCTCCTTTCCTTAGCAATGAAAACTGTAAATAAGTCAGGAACAAAGATAGCTGTCAGCATTATGTTATGGAGAAGTATTACCTGATGCATTTACTTCAACAATGTCTAATCACAAAGTGCAGCAGACCTATGTTATTTTTAACAAAACAACAACAACAACAACAACAAAAACTACCACCACTCTTCCTAAGAAGAACTGCTTGTAAACAAATGAATAGTAAAATTACTTAACTACACCCCCACATATGCTATGTATCATCAAAATTTACTATAATAATAATTTAGAAAAAATACAAATAAAAGAAAGAAAACTGCCATCATAATCATCATCATCCAGACAGGACATCTCCCCCCCCCCCCCCCGAAAAAAAAACTGAACAACAGTCTATACTAAGCGTGTTAGCAGCAACATTTTCTACAGACAAATTTGAAGAATGTAGTACTGTGTTCCCCAGATATTATACAACTGTAGTGCATCTAGTCTATGTGAAATGCAGTTTGTTTGGCATAAATGTTGATTGCATCATGGAGTAGCAGTAGTTAATTTATTCCACTGAAAAAAAAAAAAAAAATAACATCACAGACTAAAATTAATTCTATGGGGCACTTTGTTTCCAAAGTAAAAAGTTAGCAAAAAATCTACAGCACAATACGAAGAATGTTACGGCTGTCAAGTACCGTACTTTATAGACCCTACAAAACAAAAACAACACAATCCACTACTACAATGTAGCCAGAGGCATATTTAAAAACAAACAAGCACAGTTTAAATGTTAGCAGCAGATACTAGGACATGCAGCAGATACATTCAAGGGAAATACACCCACATAACTTTACAAAACAACATACACTGAACAGCACACGGGGCAAGTTTAAATAAAAAATCCCAGTGCTCTTCATTCAAAAATGTAGCAATGGCACCTATTGTAATCATGCTACCACAGTAGTATCACCAATTCAAAGAATATTTCGGTATACAAGTGAAGAACAAGTTTTTTCTTAAGTCCAGACTTTAATGGTTTCAATTAATATTACGTATAACGCTGACTAAAGAATAATATACCTACACATTTCAGCCACTGTCAACAAAATTAGGTCTAATAAATGCTACTATTAACCCTCCCAAACACAGGATACTACATGGTAATGCAAACAAATTGGCACACTCAATATGTAATGGGAATATGTATCACATTCACGAAATTTCTTGACAGTTACTTTATCAACTGAGCACATGCACATACACTATGGGAAAGAACTACTTGTGAAAACATTAAGAATTACATGAAAGCATACCAATGGCTAACATTCAAGTTATTAATAGAAGTGGCAGTGATTCAGCATTACACTGGGTCTTTATTTCTCCTTGCACATTACATATTTATAATGGTCTTTCAACCCACAGTGCCTAGTCCCAATGAAATGCACATAACAGCCAAGTAGGCCTAATGTAGAGAGTGAAAGTTTTACATTTACTTATTCTAGAATTACACCATTCATTCTATGTGACAATGCTCGGTTCCTGTCATTAGAACATCAACATCCACGTTATTTCACAGCATTGATTATACGGATGATAACTATTGGTAAATACTCTTATTAAACACACCCAATTGAGAGTAAACAATCTGAACGGCGCCTGGAGTACTTTTCCTATTAATACTCCTGAATATAATAAAATAGTTCATGGAACAGAAAGTTCTTCCAAATCCATATATAAGAATTTATATAGCAGACTATTTTCACGCACTTACAACCGAATGCAATGTAGTTTGGTGAAGCGAAAACTGTGCACTGTTTCCTCCTGTCTATAAGAAAGCAGCGACGTATCTATCAGCATTATTATAGATTTTAACGCAGCTTAAACATCTACGTACAACAACCGCTTGTACTGTAAGAAGTGTTTCTGAAAGTGATGTTTACATACATTACCTAAAATGATCAGGCAATGTGGTTTTACTTACGTTGCGTTAACAGCACATCGCAAATTGACAACTCTTAACAACTTTGAATTACGATGACAAACTAAGCACAATACATAACGTACGACAACACACTGCAGTTAATCAACAAGACATTCATTTGAAGTTTGCCCGAACTAGGTTCACATAATATAAACAGAATGGCCTTTAAATGTCAGTTGGAAAGAAAGCCCGATATTTCAACCTATCACAAAACTGATGTTCCACTCACTTTTTTATCGGTATACGGATTTTGCGGTTGCCTTCGTCAAACTTTTAAACTACACATGCGAAGTAAACGCCCTCATTCCTTGGATTGTCAGCTCTGTCACGTAATTACACCGAAAGCAGTCTTTTAAACAGTGCCAAAACTATTATTTAATTTAAAATAAATAGCCACTAATATCAGTATTTACAATAATATTGTACAATACCTTTAATGCAAAACCCTTTCCTGCAGCTCACCGCTTGACCCCTGCTTCCTTGCTTCTTCGAAAACACTCGCCACTGAGTAGTAATTTATACCGCCATATCTTGAAGTTTGAGTCATCAGCAATCACTCCACATCCTCACACTTATTACGCTGGTCGATACCTTCAGAATCCCGATTCTCATTCGGACTTCATGTATAGCTTTACCATTAGTCAAACTAAAATCTTTCAACACTTACCGTGAACAAACTACCGTTATCTTGGGCGATGGCTCCTCCACTTCCGTTGACGCATGCGTTCTGAAACTTTCAGCTCGACAGTGCAAAAGGTACTGCAAAATATCTCCTTTGACAACACACAACACAATAAATGTGCAATAATAACAATTTCAAAGCGCTTGAGTCACTAACGAGGCGTGAAATCTTTTATTTTCAAAAAAAGTTGTTACCCACAGGTTGGATACAAGGAACAGACAATACTGGGCAGGTTGCCCACCTTGCTATTTTAATCATAATGTCGCTTGTACACAAAAATTCGTGATAAAGTTGCGACAAAATAAAATTCTACACATAGTTTTAAATTTTTTTATCAAACGTAATCCTTTCTTAACTGTATTGCTCTGACGAAAAATAAGTTTAAATTAGTCGACAGTTTTAAAAATACTAAATATATAAATTACATTAATTTTCATTTTCGTATATCGATATAAATTTCTGATGCTCTTCTTTCGTATATAGGGGAAAGTATTACAGTGAAATTAAAATCGATCTGGACGCGCGGGAATTCAAAACGCATCTGTTTCATCTTGAGTGCTCAGGGTAATTATTTACAGACACAGTTCGTAATTTACGGTGAAATATATGTCAGAGGATATTTTACATCGCACTTTAATTACCCTGTACCCTCATTTCAGTAACCACTTTATGAGTGAAAAAGTAGTATTCTTTAATGAAATTGTTGTCTGTGGACTCTTATTTCCATGAATCTTATTAGAGAGGTATATGGAAGTAATGTTATATAACTTAATACTGCATTTAACCCAACTTGAAGGATAACCTTGTAAAACAGTCTCAATTTGAGAGAGTCAGTGCAACACTGGTCTAAGCCACTCTTTTAAGAAATAGAGAAACAGTAGGTCAAAGTTATACAACTGTGGTTTTTCTTGTAATTTCGAAATCCCACGTTTTTGGTAGTTGTGTATGCCATGATGTTTGGTTAACGTAACCACAATGTTATAAATGTTTTCGTGAAGTAGTTTAAGAAATAGTGCAGTTTTTGTGAGTCACCTGCAACAAGTTTTCTGGGTTAGAGCACTGTTGTACTGATTTTTTTTTTTTTGTACATGAGAAAGAAGAAAAAAAATGTTATTTGAATAACTGTAATTTAATTATTCGTATGTTCATCCTAATAATTCTGTTACAAGTTTTAATATGAATATGAAGTAACTACACATTACACAGAGTGGTTCAGTCAGTAAAATGTTAAGATTATAAACTTATCATTAACCCATTTTTGCCTGGTGTTCCCAAATGGGAAAAATATTTTCAAAGTTTTTGTTTATTTATTGCGAGTCGAGTAATGGTTATTAAAGCGTGAATTTCGTTTTAGATCGTTGGTGTGAAGTCTATGTTCTTTCTAAGTGCTTTGGATTGAACTTCATTGTTGTCTGATCGTTGTTGTGTGTTGACAATGTTAGCAGTCACTTCAGTTCGCATCATGTCTACCAAAAAGTAAGTACTGTAGAGTAATATAGTTTCTTTCTAATTTTGTTTCATTGTCTTTCATAACTTAGTACTGTAAGGAAGTGTTCCATACAAAATTAATTATAGTAACTATATTTGTTTATTGATAAGCATCATACACATTTGCTTGTTCCCAAATGGGAACACCAAGCACATATGACCATTTGTTAATCAACCATTCACAAAGTTGAAACTTCCTGGCAGATTAAAATTGCGTGCCGGAACCGGGACTCGAACCAGGTTTCTAGTTCCGGTTCTGGCACGTAATTTTAATCTGCCAAGAAGTATCATATCAGCGCATACCCCACTGCAGAGTGAAAGTTACATTCTGATTCACAAAGTTGATCATATATATATTTATTTCAGATCTCTCACTGCTGCTGAAATTTTAGCCACTTTAGAGGAAGATGAAGACTTTGCAGAGGCAGATATATACATTGATGCTCCAGACGACAGATGGGAGACAGAAGACGATAGTGAAGATGAAGAAATTGCGGTACAGTTGACAATTTGTCTGGTGGACAACTTTCAGCTGTAGCTGAAGCAAAAGTAATCAGACGGGACAGAACAGAGTATATGGGTAGAAGTGCTTCACCTGAACTACAGTCTCATTATAGTACTCTTGAAAGCAGTACTCAACAAAGCTCAGGGGATTGCTCATCTCCTTATGATTTGGAGAAAAGTTGACATTACTCACACTTTGGAACAGTTTACTCCACTGCAAGGAAAAGGTATCCCCTCTAGCCATGTTGACTGCTTTGAACTCTTTTTTGAGGATGGTGTATTGAATTACTTTCGGGAAATGACTAGCCTATATACTTCACAGAAAGGTGATCACAGTTTTGTATTTTTGTGTGATGAACTGAAATATTTTTTGGCAATTTTTATTCTTTCAGGCTACCTAACAGTTCCTACATGGAGAGTGCTATGGGAAGTCAACACAGAGACATACAATGCATTTGTCAGTTTAGCAATGAGGTGCAACCGATTTGAAACAATAAAACGGTTTGTTCACTGAGCTGATAACACAAAAATGTCTTGAGATGACAGATTTGGAAAGATATTCACCCTTTATAAAGCTTATCAATGATCGCTTTATGTCTCATGCTCTATTAGTAGAACATCTTTCAGTTGATGATAGTATGGTACCTTATTATGGCAGGCATGGAGCAAAACAATTCCTAAGGGGAAAGCCCATAAGATTTGGCTTCAAGATTTGGTGCCTCTGTAAACCACTTGCTTAGCTTGTACAATTCTTTCCATACACCGGCAAAGATATTGAGCGACTGAGAAACGTTAGCTTAGGGGAGCATGTGGTTCTACAGTGGTCACTGGATTTCAAAAGCGCCAAAGCAGGGAAGATGTGCTCTTTGCAAAATAAATTAAAAAAAGGCAAGAAAGACATGTGAAAATGTAATATTACGCTGCATGAGCATTGTTTCAAGGATTATCATTGTAAAAATTGACTGTTGGTTGGAAGTATGTAACAAATATTTGCACTAAGCTTTTTGTTTAGCTAAATAAATCAATATTATTGAAGAAAAATATGTGTGTTTATTTCCAAACTTCCGGACTCCCTCTCATTCCCGGTGTTCCCATTTGGGAACAACGTTTTTTGTCCAAATCAGTGATAAAAATTCAAAACTTACAGTAAGGATATCTGTAATAAATTAAGTTCATTTTAAATGGTTACCCAAAATAAAACAAAGGAAAATCTCAGGCAAATATGGGTTAAAGGCAACAGCTTTCAGTTCAGTATACTTTTGCAGTATGATTTTTGCACGATTACACTTTAGGCCCACTATACACAATCAGGAATATCAAAAATATCTTCACTATTATTCTCCATAATATGTTGTGTATTTTCATCTTCCTCAGTTCTATTTTGAGATACCAGACTACCATATTGAAAATGAATGGTGAATAGGTGGAACATATTTCAAAAAGTCATTAATATCTTTAAGTTTCTTTGGGTTTATTGGCCCTGGGTTGGAATATTTTGGTATTGAGTTAACATCAAGTTCAAGGGTGTGTTTATTCTTTCTCTTTTGCCGTTTAACAATATCGCATATGCACCTTGCTCTGTACCAGCTGAATAACAATACCGGACACAATATTTCCATGGTTATTCAACAGAGACTTTCAGTATTGAAATGCAAATGAAAGCAACAGGTTCTTTATCCTCAGTAAATTTATGATTAGTTATTTTATCCATTGAAGACTTTGAACTAACAAAATCAACCAGTTGCATTACAGTTACATTAAATTTTCTTTTCCCTGTCATAGTATTTTTATAAGATCTATCCACCCATCAGGTGTATATTTTTCCAATCTTTTTCTTCTCTATGAGTCCAAAGTCCCTATCACAGGGTAGGTAGCTATGACCTAATACTAGATACTAGTGAACTATTTCCCTAACATATTATTTGTGAATAATTTGCAACCAAAACATACTAAGGATATATTCTTATTTTTAGCAAAACAGTTATCAGAATAAATGATTAATTTATAAATATTGCTCGAGACATCACTCTCGCCCTGAATGTCACCCATACCTGATGTTAATACATGTGATCCAGATACTGGCCTCTCATTGGCTGTTTGACTCTGGACCAATGTTGCACTCAAACAAAACGGAAGTTTTATCGAGGGAAGAAAGTAGTGCCTTCTAAATAATATGTATGAGATGATATTCGTTTATGCCACATGATAGAAAGGTAGTTCACCTGACTAGACAACAGATGGTACCACTATTTCATTGTATTGGCGAGGGTTAAAACACTTTTGTGCTGACCCTCTCAATTCGTTCAGTGATAATCATTGCAACGGCACAGAATTTCTCAACTTGGCACAAGAAAGAAACCTCTCATTAATACTATTAATAATATTTATTCATCTCATTTGAAATAAGGCAGCAACCAGTTGCAGAGTAATAGCTTTAATTGTTGACCAGTTTTGGGTGCCCTTCTTCAGGTTGCTGAGAAGGACATAATACTCCATTTATTCATTGTGTAATCATGTTGCACAATTATTTCGGGAAACCAATTAGACAGAGTTATGTAGATGCATAATCAGTGGTGGTGAATCCTATGTGGTCAGTGTTTCAATGAAACCACCCTAAAAGCTGATGGTATGAAAATTATAAATGCAGGTGTATATACAAGCAATTATTATTCGTTGTTTTCACATATGAGATCATCTCAGGAACATCACTTGAAATGTACAGAAAAACTGCAGAAGAAGCAAAAACATTCATTGCTCATAACCTGGGGAATGTTTCCGAAATTTTAATATGTGAAGTAGTTGTGTTCAAGGCATATTTCTAGAAACATGAACAAGTTTGGATTTCTGGTATCCATGTCCTATTGTGTTTTTCAAATTGATGGAATATAAGTTGGACATAATCTGCCTTCAACCAGTAATTTGTAAAGTAAACAAATAAGAAATGCTTAATGGGGTAACTATATAGGTAACGAGTTGTTATTGTTCTTGTTACAGAGTAACATTAACTGTTGGTACAACATTTAAGTTTTCACAGAAAATTCTGTTACTGATCTCCCTTTTGCTGTCAATTGACTCTGAAAATCATTTTATTACATGCTAAATATATACACATTAATGATTTTATATCGAATCTACAGTGTATTTCTGCTATACTTCTAGATTAGATTAGTGCTTGTTCCATATATCATGTATAATGTAATGATGTGGAATGTATCAGTTTAACAAAATGTATCTTTACATGATACTTGAAAACAAGCATTTTATATTTTAATAGTTTTGTAAAATTATTAATTTATATAAAATAATTCAGTATTTAATAATATATAATACTATATGTTAATGCAAAATCTAAATTTTCTGCAAAAATGTTCATGTATAGAATCTTCACAATGGCTTTCCTAATGGTTTTGCTTAAAATTTGGTTTGGTCCTCCATCCAAACAACTGCAAGCTGATACACAAACTTCTTCCGTACTTCCAGTTCCCATAGAAGCAACATTAATGATGTTACCTTAAAAATCTAAATTTCCTTCGCTCTTCCAACTGTCACAGAAATTGTTTAAGTAGTAAATTATTCACATCAGTCATCTTTGCTTCACTGACCGTAATGAATAGAAATATTTTTCTATCCCTTTTATAGGTCCTGTATCTTATTTAGCGTCTTCTTATAAAGAAATATAACTGCAATACTGCATTTTCTATCACTAACAGTCTTAAAAGTAAACTTACTCATAAATTAAGTTTTAATAATCCCCTTTTGCAGATGTGAGCTGTTTATAAAATTAGTTTCAGTACATGTCCTTCATATTATATAGGAGAGACAGAACGAACCTTTGCTACTAGATGCAAAGAACACTTTTTAGGGGAAAAAGGTACAAATATTCAAAACTCCTCTTTTGCCAATCACTTATTAATCACATATCACAAACCAAAAGATGTTCAGGATGCAAGCATTTTGCACATAGAGAGTAAAGAGAGAAAACTTGATCTTCTTTAGGAACTTGAGACTTTTAAACATTTTTCTTTGAATTATAATTTCATTCTAAATGAGCAACTGCAATTACATAATAGGGATATTTTTTCGGTGCACTGAAGCCTTTACTTAGAAATCCTTGACATTGTCTTTATATGCTTGGGGCCTTACTGTAGATAATGGTAATTATATTTTCATTTTCTTTAATTAATATATTTTCAGAATATGGAGAAACATGTAACTTAGTTTTATGTCTTAACTACCACACTGTAAATATACTGTTATATTGCATCAAGGTAAGAAAGAAAAAAAGAGAAAAACTGTAACCTGATTCAGACATTTTTTCTCAGTTTACAACAGAAAAAAGTTTGGCATTTTACATGGTTTTGTTAACTAATTGGTCATACTATGTATTGTATTACATTTGCCACCATTTGAGTAAGCAGCTGTGTATGTAGCCACAATGAAATGACATTACAATTGACATGACCACAATGAGCACACACTCCACCTCAGTCTGATGCCATTCCTGATTGACAATGGAAGTCCATAGCAGCCAGCCACTTCACTCTTAATTTCTTTAAACCACTAATACTTACCCAGTATGTATTTTTATAAACAAACTTAATGTCATTTTATATGACATGAGCACAATATTGCCACGTACACCGACTGCCAGCATTGTGCAGGGGATAGCATTACCGACTGCGGTGCTGAAGGTCACCAGTTCAATCCCGCCCCTTGGCAAAAATTTATTTCTTTGTAATTAACAATTCCAGAAGTTTGTACATCTTTCTTATGTTCACATGTAAATTCTACTTGTTTCTTATGTTAACTGTTCTTATAATTTCTGGTACATTCTGTCTGTGTATAAATAGCAGAGCACTCTGCCTGAGAGGCAGTTAGTGCTGTGTGTACGTTAAGTTCACAATAAACATGTTTTCATTATAAGTGCTGTGTTTAGTTGCCTTCGAAGTCAAGCCCGTTTCTTTTTCAACGTGATATTGTTTGGTGGAGGCGCCGGGTATCCTGTGCAACAGCTGCATCACCGTGGCTCCTATTAGGCCACGTAAAAGCCGTCGCTTACACGGACTTGAACCAGAATACAAGGGATATACCGAGTACGTCCTTCCGAAAGTCCGTATTATCAGAAGAACGATGGACACGAAACCAGCAGTAAGTCAGCTACACATCAGACACCCATCGGTGTTCTCTGGAGACGCTGGGCAGGACCCCAACAAATGCCTAAAAGGGTTCGACCGAGTCGTTAAGTACAACAGGTGGGATCATACAATGTGCTTGGCCAACGTTTATTTCTACCTGGACGGAACAGCCCAGCAATGGTTCGAAAACAACGAAGACAAGTTGAATGACTAGGAAACGTTCCAGACGGTACTCAAGAAGACGTTTGGTGACCGCCAGCGACAAATCCGCTCAGCGGAAAACAAATGAAGAACCGAGCACAACGACATGGTGAGCTGACACCGTCATACATTAAGAACGTTTTGGCCCTGTGTAACACAGTCAATCCGAATATGACTGAGGCCGACAAAATCATGCACCTGATGAAGGGTATAGCAGAAGACATGTACCAAGCCCTTCTGATAAAAGACGTCGCTACGACGGAAGAGTTCATCAAGTCGTGCCAGCATATTGAAGAGATACAACAAAGAAGGGTTGGACGAAAGAAGTATGACAGTCTCCCCAATGTAGTACCTATGGCCGTTGTGGAAGACCAGCATGACTTCACTTCCCTCATACGACAAATTGTGAGAGAAGAATTACAACAATTTATGGCAGCCGGGACTATTAGACCGAGTGAGCATCAGATCATGGCCATGGATGTGAGCGCTGTAATTGACGAGGGAGCCGACGCTGCTGAGGAAGAGGTATATCAGGCAATAGCTCCTGTCTGCACCGCCAATCGCACCCGACGTGAAGAATTGCGTCACCCTTCTGTGACTTACGCTGCAGCCGCCAAACGGCAGCCCATGAACCGGCCGACGCGGCCACAACCAGCTTCCGCCCGCAACTATGATGCCTGGCAAAAGAACAGACGTCTGGAGGACAGAAGACAACACACCACTGTGTTTCCACTGTGGGCGCCCTGGACATGTTTTACGCTACTGCAGAGAGAGAAGGTGAGTATTTGACGATTATTTTGCCGCAAGACGTCAGCCATCAGAGCAGTTCTATCCCAAGCAATCACCTGCTGATGAGTTCAGTCGACCTATGGGAAGAAGCCCATCGCGGTACCCTAGACGAGGTCGCTCCCTGACGTGCCGCAGCCGTTCACCCATGTCTCGGAAAACTAAGCGAGGCGACCATCTACGGAGGTGAGGCCGCCGTAGATGAAAATCCTTCATAGACGACAGTCGCTAAGATGTCGAGAAATCTCATCGACGTCATAATCGACGGATAAAACCTGTACGGGCACTTGTTGATTCAGGAGCGTCTTTCTCTGTACTGTCGGATAATTACCGTCGCACACTAAGGAAGACAATGTTCTGTGATACGGGGGCAACTGTGCTGAAGGTCGCGAATGGAAAGTACGTCCAACCACCAGGAACTTGTGTCGCAAGAATAACCAAATGTTCAAATGTTTGTAGAACTTATGGACTCAACTATGGGGCCATCAGTCCCTAAACTTACAAACTACTTATGAACTAGCTATGACTAAGAACGGTACAACTATCCATGCCCGAGGTGGGATTCGAACCCCCGACCGTAGTGGCCGTGCAGACCGTGACTGGAGCGCCTCAGTCCCCTCGGCCACCGCGGCCGGCGCAAGAATAACCATCAACAAAAGGACCCAGCCGTTTGAATTTGTCGTGCTAACAGAATGTAGTCACAATGTCATCCTCGGATGGGACTTCCTTCAGGCATCTCAAGCTATCATTGATTGTGGAAGATCTGAGCTGCAAATTGAAGAAGTTGTTCCAACTGTTACATGTAATAGAGAATTGTCTGGGAAGTTTTTTGCCATTAACAATGTAACGATCCCGCCGTTGACGATGAGAAGAGTTGCAGTCACACACACAGATGAGCGATTAAACTGTGAAGAGCTTGTCCATAGTAAAAAGTTTATCAGGATCACCAAAGAAATTTACATACCAGCGGCCAACATAAGCATTACCGGAGGTAAAGGAGATATTTGGATCACTAATTGTCACGAACAGTCGCAACTTATCCCCAAAGGAATGTGTATTGCGACAGCTGAAGCAATCCAGGAAGGTGTGCTCAGCGTCATCAACGAACACCCATGTTCTGCTGTTAGTATAGACAACACACTGGAGGAAACAAACGTGGAACTACCAATAGGGCCTGGACTGTCCAAGGAACACCGCCAGCGAGTGTTGGCTATACTACGTCATACTACGTGCATTCACACATCAGCAGGGGAAAAGTCAGACGAAACGGCCCACGATAAAGCACCGCATCAATACTGGGGATCATCCACCAATTAGCCAGCGTTCGTATAGAGTGCGCCAGCTGAAAGACGGATAATTCGGGAGGAAGTGGAGAAGATGTTGCACGATGATATTATTCAACCTTCGGAGAGTCCTTGGTCGTCTCCAGTGGTCCTTGTAAAGAAGAAGAATGGCACGTGGCGATTCTGTGTCGACTATCGACGGCTGAACAAAATCACAAAGAAAGATGTCTACCCACTGTCGCGCATTGATGACACCTTAGACTGCTTGAAAGGAGCTACATACTTCTCAACTATGGACTTGCAGAAAGGTTACTGGCAAATCGAAGTTGACGAAGCTGACAGGGAGAAGACGGCTTCTATGAATTCAAAGTAATGCCATTTGGATTATGTAATGCTCCGGCCACATTCGAACGCATGATGGACAACTTGCTTCGACACCTTAAGTGGACGACTTGTCGTTGCTATTTAGATGACATTGTCGTTTTCTCGAATACATTTGAAGAACAACTGAGTCGCCTGTCAACTGAGTTGAAGTGTGTTCAGGCTGCAGGACTCCGTCTCAATCCAAAGAAGTGCCTCTTCGTCGCCAAAGAGATAAAAATCCTAGTGCACCTAGTCAACGGAGATGGTGTTCGCCCTGATCCAGATAAAGTAAGGGCAGTCACAGAATTTCCAACTCCTCTGCACATTCGTGATATGAGAAGTTTTCTCGGGCTGTGCTCATACCACCGACGTTTCATAAAAGGATTTTGTAACAAGGCACGTCCATTACAAGAACTTCTGCAGGGAGACGCCAAGTTTTACTGGGATGAGACAAAAGAAAGAGCTTTCCAGGCACTTAAGAAGGCTCTAACTTCCGCACCAGTGCTAGCCTTGTACGACGAGAATGCGGAAACGGAACTTCACACAGACGCCAGTGGTTATGGGATTGGTGCAGTGCTTGTACAAGTTCAGGAAGGTGCTGAAAAAGTGATACCCTATGCATCAAGAGTACTCTAAAAGTCCGAGATAAACTACTCTACAACTGAGAAACAATGTCTCGCAGTGATCTGGGCTATCAACAAGTTCTGGCCGTATTTATTCAGGAAACCATTCACCGTCATGACAGATCACCATTGTTTGTGTTGGCTGACTAGCGTGAAGGATCCATCAGGTCGACTAGCAAGATGGGCACTAAGGCTCCAAGAGTACGATGTCACAGTGGTATTCAAGAACGGGCGCAAACACAAGGATACCGACTGCCTTTCGAAAAATCCATTAGTGAAACACAACAGCATGAATGAAATTTCAGCCCTCACTGAATTAGATGACGTTACAGCACAACAGCGGAAAGATCCAGCACTATTAAAAACGATAGAGGCCTTGGAGAAAGAAGAACTGATCAATGGAGAGTTCCAACTTATAAACGGAACATTGTATAAGAGCAACTACGATCCACTGGGCCCCAAATGGCTACTGGTCGTTCCAGCTCATCTCCAGCCAGCTATTCTCAAATATTTCCACGATGCAGGTATTCCTGGAAAGGTCTCACCGATCTGTACTATGTGAGTCACTATAAAGAGTGCCAGCGATGGAAGCATGTGCCGCAATTACCTCGAGGGCATCTCGTACCGATTCCGCTGGCAGCAGCTCCATTCCACCGATTTGGGATCGATCTTTTAGGGAGGTTCCAGAAGTCGACAACCGGTAACTGATGGATAATAGTCTGCACTGACTACCTCACACGCTACGCTGTAACCAAACCTGTGCCGACTGCAGAAGCTCCAGATATCGCAAAATTCCTTGTAGAAGACATTATTTTGAAGCTTGGAGCACCAAGTGTCATGCTATCTGATCGTGGAAAAGTATTCCAGTCAAAACTAGTATCAGAGGTAATGTCACGGTGCGACATTGTCCACAGAATGAGAACTGCATACCATCCTCAGACAAATGGTCTTACGGAACGTTTTAACAAGACGTTAGC
Organism: Locusta migratoria; assembly: GCA_026315105.1. Classification (NCBI taxonomy): domain Eukaryota; kingdom Metazoa; phylum Arthropoda; class Insecta; order Orthoptera; family Acrididae; genus Locusta; species Locusta migratoria. The sequence continues at coordinate 70,885,107 of CM048755.1, read as the reverse complement.
CGATATGCTGTCGATGTACGTCGATGTTGAGCAGAAGGATTGGGATACAATTCTGCCAGTCATGACATTTGCTTGCAATACCGCAAGACAAGACACAAGATACCACGATCTGGTATCGATTTTTCCCTGTACGGAAGGTTGGACTGTCAGAAAAGTTATTGAAGCAATACTTTGGTCCGTATCGTGTCATACGCCGCCTATCAGACGTCACATACGAAGTTGAGGATTATGAGCCGTGGTCGAAAAGACAAAAACGAAGAGACATTGTTCACCTCCTGCGCATGAAGCCTTACTACGATCCTGAAGAGCAGGTAGGGGACAATGGCCTCATGTTCAAGGACTATGATGAAGCCACGACAGGACCGTCTGTCGTCAATAATCGTACAAAGGGGAAAGATTCTCCAGAACTGCCATACAGAGGACCCATGACAAGATCAAGATCCAGTACATTGCAGCTGGCTCCACAGGGAACATAATAGCGGGTCGCTGTTTTTCCAGGAGAGGGAGCAATACCGTGAGCCACCACATATACTGACTGCCGGCGTGGCGCAGGGGATAGCGTCACCGACTGCGGTGCTGAAGGTCGCCGGTTCAATCCCGCCCCCGGCAAAAATTTATTTCCTTGTAATTAACAATTCCAGAAGTTTGTACATCTTTCTTATGTTCACTTGTAAATTCTACTTGTTTCTTATGTTAACTGTTCTTCTAATTTCTGGTACATTCTGTCTGCGTGTAAATAGCAGACCACCCTGCCCGAGAGGCAGTGCTGCGTGTATGTTAAGTTCGTAATAAACCTGATTTCAGTATAAGTGTGTGTTCAGTTGCCTTTGAAGTCAAGCCTGCTTCCCTTTCAACGCGACAATATTCTCTAAGTGATAATAGCTCATGTCGGTATGTAATTTTACCATTTCCATCATTAATTTTTCTGTTTCAAATAAATTATTTCTTGTAATATTTGCTAATATATCATTTGTGATTCATTTTTAGTCCTAATTTTATTCTTCTGCTGACGACACCTATAAACGGTGTTGAAATGTAGATAGTCTAACTATTTTAAAGCAAATTGTGGGGCTGCATATTTCTTTATACAGTAAATTAAACTGTTATGGTTGTTGCTCTTGATAAACTCCTCCTCCTCCTCAAACCACAATTTTCACTATTGTATAATAACCAAGCATTCACTCATTCAGCAGTCAGAGAAATACCCAGAAGAATTTGACTTGCAACAACTGCCGAAATGTTGGGCAGATTTGTAAAGGTTTGACAATGCCGTCTCACTCCCAGACACATTTTATTGATTGTGTCAATGGGTGCAGACGCCTACACTTATATTGACAAGTATTGTTCAAAATCATAAAAGTTATGACTTTAACTCACCTCTTGTTTGTTAAAAAAAAAAAAAACAGTGCTCTATAATCATCCTCATCTTGCTTGCTCGCTTTTCTTGGCGAGGACTATGCATATGGCAGCCACTATTGTTCAGCTGATGGAAGCTCGTGGGTTGCCATATTCAGGTACAGATGGAGATTGTAGTGTTGCAACAACTGGGGTACAAGTCTACATGTGATTTGCACTTCTAAAAGGCACTTAAATTCAAATTTTATCGCTTTATTGCTTATGTAGAATTTGTTGCATACCAGCAGTATCAACACATGGCAATTGGCAACAAATTGAATAAAATTAAGCATGTAAGATGATACAGTCATGTTTAATGCTAATAACAGCTGTGATAGTCACAGCATAGAGCTTACAACACAGTGTCCAGCTATAATGTGGTTACTCTTAGGTTTCTTTCTTTTTTTTGTGGCAGTTATACTTCAGTAGGTAATTTCAATTTACCATTTATTCTGAAAGTAGCATAACAGTCAACAAGAGCTGCCACAGGATAATATATGTAAATATGATTGCTAATGAGTTATTACCACATTTTGAAAATGATTTATTACAGACATTAATGGTCATTTTTGTAATCTGCTAATTAATGAAATTATAGTTTTGTTTGCAGATGTAGTATTTGTAGGTTATAAACAGGTCACTTTTTCCTTATGTATGAGGGTTGTTCAATAAAGAATTACCATAATTTTTTTTTTGCCGAGGTAGTTTTACATACCGTCGTACTTTTGATGGTCCTTTTCAAAATAGTCTGACATGAATGCAATGCACTTGTCTTCAAATACATGCTGGAAATCATTTTTTTTAGATGTCCTTTAATATAGCCTCCACAGCTTTCACCACTGTTTCTGATGATGTATAATGAGTCCCACGTAGGCGTTTATTCAAGTTAGGGAATAGAAAAATGTGACATGGGAACAAATACGGACTATAGGTTGAGGGATGCACTTCATGTTAATTTTTGCAAGACATTCAGCAATAACGATTGTAATATGCGTCCGCGCATTATCGTGATGAAGCATGCAGTCTGCTACACGAAAATGTGGTCTTTTGCGCCTGATATGGACTTCCAATGTTTTCAGGATATCCCTGTAGTGTTGTCCAGTTACTGATGTATGACATGCTGATACACCATTCAATGAATGTCAAAGAATGAGATGACCATAACTTTCCCAGAAGAAGCAATCACCTTTGCTTCTTTGGGGGTTGGTTATGAACATAATTTCCACACTGATATTTGCTGTTTTCTCTCAGGATCAAAATGATTTAGTCAGTTTTCATCAGAAGTGATTAAATTTGAAAGAAACTCCAGCTCTTCCTCTAACATAATTTTAACTGCATGTAGACCTACATGAGAATATCCTTTTGTTTGGGAATTAACGACCTTGGAACCATTCGCACACAACACCGCTTCATGTGTGGGTGGCACCCAATGAAATTTTCAGTATTTCAGAAAGTGATCTTAGGATAATTCGTCGATTTTCTTACACAATGACAGCAGCAGTGCTGTTCAAAAAAATGTTCAAATGTTTGTAATTCTATGGGACCAAACTATGTTGGTCATCAGACCCTAGTCTTACAAACTACTTAAACTAAGTTAAACTAACCTAAGGACAGCACATACATCCATTCCTGAGGGGAGATTCGAACCTCTGACATGAGAGGCCGTGTGATCCGTAACGTAGCGTTCCAGACCGCTCGGCTACTCCTACACGGCAGCAGTGTTGATGTTTTCTTCTGTAACAGCAGTAACTGCAGCACTGGATCCATCTTACTTGGAAAACGATTGTCTCCCATATTTAAACATTTTAAACCACCTTCGAGCAGTGCTGTAGAATTGAACACACTATCCATATGCCTCCTGTAATATTGAATATGCCTCAGCTGAGGATTTCTTGAGACGAACTCCGAATTTCAAAGCTGCATATTCTTACTCATGTGTTACGTCCATTCCAGTGGTAGGCGATACTGAACATATTTGAACTTGTCTGCCTCTCACAAGTGGAAACTGGGAACCCCAAAAATGAAACTGCTACAGTGTGATTGTTTCACATTAAGCTAAGAAAATATCATTAAATTTTAGCATGGGAAATTGTAACTGTAAAAAATTATGATTATTCTTTATTGAACAGCCTAAATAAATAGGAGTTTACTTTCAGATTATGATTCTTCTTACTTGTTAGCAGAAATTCCTCATGTATCATCAAAGTTTGATGTTGTACAACCGTACCACTTACGATTTTTGTAATTTTATCACATTCTGAACTCGGTCTTCATCAGTGTATTAGTACCATAACTTATTTTGTGTCTTTCTATATTTCATTTGTTTTGTACTTATTGCCAAATTAATGAAGTGTAATTGTCTACAGAAGTCTGTTCATTCCTGTTTTCCTTATATTTTCATTCAAATTAGAATTACGGAAACTTACTTAAGACTCATGTCTTGTTTTGATATTCCTGATATCTACCTCAGTGTGTGTGTGTGTGAAAAACGTAGAGTAAGGTATATATATATATATATATATATATATATATATATATATATATATATATATATATATGAATGTATTGCAGTCGTTAATTAGCAGTGCACAGATACAATCTTTACTTATTGTATAAACGTCTAAAGCTGATGGGATTGTTCCTGCAGTTGAGGGTAGTATTGCTTATTGTCACTTTACAGTAATTCCATATTACGGAAGCTTTCTCTTGTGACATTATGTATGTTTTGATGGTCTTTATGTTCTGCAAACAAAACGTGATCAGTTTTAAACATGGCAGTTATAGCTGTCCTTTTGATTTAAGAGTATGAGTTGGTAATACTGGTTAAGTGAGATGTAAGGGGAAACATCACTGATATTTTGTATGTATATTTGGGCTGGTAACTGGACTAATGTAGTGGGACACATATTTAACTGTCTACTATTGACATTGCCTTCTGTTGCAGACCACATTTGACTTTTTTTTCAACATTAACAATGCATATCAAAATGTAAATGAAAAATGTGGAGTCGTTTTTTGTATTCTGTATTGAGAGGAAGTCTCATTGCAATTATTATTTGTAATACTGAATAATATGTTATTATTTACTTCACATATAATTACAATAAAAAGTTTAAGAAGTTACTGATGAGAGTCCACAACTTCTAAAAATTGAATCAAGATGTGTAAATGATTTTTCTTAAGTGATGGTAATTCTAAAGTGAATTTTGAATGTGGTCTGAAAGATATACATAAACGTTGTGTGTCACTAAAGTGGCACGATATTGATATTACAATATAGATAACAGTTACAGATGAGCTATGGAATAAACGGAGACTATCGTAGCAACTGAGATTAAATATATTTGACTCAGGGTTTTGCCAGCGTATTGGATCTTACTATGGAATCTAATTTTGAGATTATTCGTTTTTGATTGTGAGGAACGATATTAAGAAGTATATGAAGTCTAGTATTGACAGTCATAATAATTTTTGTTGTTGGGATGCTAGTTAACTTCGTGTATGAAGTCACGGTCATTGAAGGAGCTATTTGTTTATTATATCTGAAATCACTTAAAAAAAACTAGTACCAGCACACTAGCATCCATATGAGTTAACTCTGATGGGACAGCATGAATTGACCCTAACTTCAGTTAGCTCAGAACAGATGTAATGGATTGATTTTCTTACATCGTTTTTAGAGTATGTAATGTGAGTATAAGCTGTTTCAGAGCACCAGCAAAATGAGGATCGGCTGAAAACTTTTCATTTTAAGTATGATTTGCTTTAACATATTAGCAGGAAATAATTCGTTCTGGAAATTAAAAAAAAAAAAAAAAAAAAAAAAAAAAAAAAAAAAAAAAATTTCTCGCTGCAATGTATGTTTTTGTTTATATCTACCTCATTTCGATTTTTTACTTTATGGGATCCTCAGCATGATATAGAAATTACAGTTTTGTTTTCAGATGTAGTATTTATTTTCTGAAACGAATAATTTGGCACTTGCTGTGGACGATTGCCACACAGATAAACTTGTTAACAGCTAAGTACCTACCACCAGGTCTTTTATATAAGAAAACGTATAGAACTAGACGAAATAGTGTTACAACGTTTATGCTACAAAACTATACCATTTTAGTGGCACTGCACAATAACAAACAGAAGTGTATCATTTTGTTATAGTTAAATTACGAAATTTGTAGGTACAACCTTTACATGGTGCACTTTCAATGAAGACAAAGTAGGTGGGAACATTGTGCTCATTGAATCCAAAGTTAGCAGATTTGCATCCATCTGCTTGCAGTGTTTTCACTGCATTGTTTTCTGACAGGTTTAATATAAAAAAGAAGGAAGCTGGACTTTTAAAAAAATAAAAATACCTCTACAGAACATTCAACAACGTGAACATCGTTAACCTCATTTTAATGTAATTTTAGAGCAACAAAAATGTTTCAAGGAATGTAGAAAGTTGAGTTATTTGGAAAGATAAATTGCACAGCACAGTAAAAGTAGTGTCCCCTGTCATTTTAAGCAACAACCACCACTGAATGTAAATACATAATCTTGTGCTGAATGAGAATAGTAAAAGTGGCTAGCCGTAGCTTTGCTGAGGGAACCCACGAAGACTTTGACACAAGACAATGGAAAAGAAGGGGCCCATCTCATTTGGTTTCTAATGTTTCTTCTGGGCTCTTTTCTTAATGCATCTAAGATCATGTTACCTTGTTAACATGAACAAGAATTGTCAGTGTTTACTGTGTCCCTCAATTACTATATTTACAACCAACACATTTTCCGGAAGACGAAAACCGAATTTCATAAACTATTTCTCACTGTCATGTTTACATGCCTGAAGTATTTACATGCCTGAAGTATGCACTAAATATGGCGGCTAAAACAACTGATTCAGTTCCTGATTTGGTGAACAACATCGCTATTTTTCTTTACTTAAATACACAGAGTCATGGTTACTCTAATACTTAGACTTTTCTTCCACTGCAGAAAATGTCACTACGTCCAAATGAGCCGAAAATTCTTAATAAGAAAACATAATCTGACAAGCCAAGAACGTTTCAAAAATTAGCACGAAAATCTATTGTGGAATTGGAAAACTACTTTAAGAAGTGGATTTCCAGACTCGATTTTGGAGTGTTCATATGTCCAAGCAAAAGTGGAATGGGAAATCGGTTTATGAAATCTGGTTTTTGGAGTTCATGTAATCGGGTTGAATAACAATCGTTTCATACATCACAGATAAATGCACATGATTTCAGTACATCAAAAGTTTGAGCACCTTCTAACATAAATGAACCTTACATTTATGTGGACATTTTAAGGTCAGTTTACACTGTTCACCTCGTCAACATCACGTTATAGCACCACCACGTCAGGTGTATGCATGGTGCCTGTCACATAATTTTTTTCGGGCAATACCCAAAGTTGAAAATGAGGTTATGAGTTACCATATGTTATATAAAAAGTCACAGTTTAATACGGGAATAAAGGGAACAACAACGTTAAAATTTATTGGCGGCCAAAGAAAACTTTATAATCTATCTTTAGCGTCAATATAAGTGCGGTTAAGTGCTGCAAAGTGAAACAACATGTCTAAACATTGGATACTATTTTCAAGCTAAAATATAAACATACAAACACAACAAACATTATTTATAAGAGAATAAATGGAGCCTGTTTATGCATTAGAAATTTAGCCTTTACATTGTTAATGACATTATACACAACTTAGTTTTTCTCCTTCATTCGCCCCGTTTATATGGGCTCGCAAAACTGCATTTTGTAAACCGATTTCGCAAATCCGCTTTTGGTTGGCAATGGAAACACTCCAAAATCGATTCTGAAACTCCACTTCTGCAAAGCTGTTTTCCAGTTCCACAATCGATATTTGTGCCTATGAAAACGCAACCGTTTTTTAATTGTTCTTGGCTTGTCATATTGTGTTTTCTTGTTAAGAATTTTCGGCACATATAGACAGTGTGACATTTTCTACAGTGAAATAAAAGAATAAATATTAGAGTGAGCATGAATCAATGTCTTTAAGTAAAGAGAAATAGCGAGTGTGCAGTCTAAATTAGGAACTGAATCAGTTGTTTTTCAGCCATCATGTTAAGTGGTCTTGGAAATCCGATTCAGCCTATAACACAGGCATGGCCAAACACCACTCTGCTGGCGCCGGCACCATCAGCGTGCCCGTGCCATCCTGCGCACCGTGTGCAGTAGCATGTGAGGCAGTAGCGACACACGGTCGTGGCCGGGATGGTTAACTACAGTGTACTCTGCCTGCTATAACATGTAAAAACCACAGCGAAAAACTGTTTACTAAATTCGGTTTTCGTCTTCTGGAAGATGTGTTGCATGTAAACATAGTGATTAGCACTAAGGATTTGATTTAAAATGTTGTTTGATGAAATTTGCTTATTACCTTACAACCATATTCATATAAATTCGTTCCTTCAGTCTTTTCTTTTACACTATTGTGAAACATAAACTATTTTAGGGTCTCAGATATCACTTTTTGAAGGACACTCAACTGAAAACAGTATCTTAGTCGTTATGAAACATTTGTAATTTATTGCTAAAACAACAAATAATATTAGAATTCGGCTAGGACTTCACAGTTGTGTATAAGCCAACTAATCATATACTATAACATCAGTCAGCGTGGCGAAAATAGGTTAACTTTCGATATTAGCAGATTACCATTCCATCAAAATTTTCTTCCTGAGAAACTATGATATGACATGACGTGACCTGATTTGATGGTTCAGTGATGTACGATATGAATAATGAGAGACACAAATGAAAGCAGGCTTCATGTTGATGAGCATTGTTTAAATAAAATATTCAGTGGAGCTAAGAGAAACATAATAATTCTGACTCAGTACCTTTTGTATATAGCCAGACTTCTACAGAAGTAATTAATAATATTTTTGTACATAGCCAGACTTCTACAGAAGTATTAATACGTTTTTCCTTGTAGATTACTATCCTCTTTACAAGAGAGTTTTCTTCACAGTTTAATGCCAAACAGATGGTATCAAGAACCTTTAACAGCCATTGATCACATTGGATGAAATATCCTTCATCTTCAGTACATATCTGAATAAAAATTCCTCACATTATGACAGTGAATAGAAAATACAAGAACTTTTAAATAACATAAAATTATGAAAATGAATTTAATGTAAAATCCACATTCCTTGCACTATACATGAAATGTATACAGCTGCTGAGCACCTCTAATATAGAGAATCAATAAACTGTTGTAAATGATACATAGCATCAATTTTTAGCTACGAGATACTGCTATTGTTTTACATAATTGCAATGTGTGTCAGTTTGAAATTTAAACTTCATTTATATTAAGATATAAAGATTATATTAAAAATTATTTCTTTCTCTTCTAAAGATTTCTGGATCTGTAACAAATTTTGCATCTGATCTTTATTAAATAACGAATTTAAAAATTGAAATTAAATTTCTATCAATTCATTCTATCTACTCTATAATTAAGATTTTTAATTATTTATTTCTGTAATAAGATGTTTCACAATACCATAGTAAATGCTATTCCTTTTCTTAATTCTGTCTTAATCCTAGTGTATTCAGCATTGGTAAGAGAATAATTTAATTCTTTTCTATATAATTTTTAGTAGGATATTTATTAAATTGTGTTACATAACTTTCATATTCAGCTTTTGCTAAGAGATTATTTAATATATTTCTAAATATTGTTTGGTAACTTTATCTCTATCATCAACTGAATAGCCATTTTCGCACCATGGGCCGCAAATATCCAAGTAACTAATCGTAGAAAATGGCTCAAATTTTAACTATAGATGCTATAAAATGAATCCATAAATGTCATGTTCCTCTTTCCGAAACCTTTTTGGTGTACTGAAGAATACCCAAGAAAGTAATGTTTTGCTACCAGAAGTGCCAACTATGCCAAAAGGCGACATTGTGTGCAATATGAGGCATTAGATTACTACTTGTTCCTTAGATGATGAATATAACAGTTCGTAATGATGTGGAACGTATCAGGTTTATGGAAGGTGTCTTTACAACTTATTGCTTTGTTCTAAATATTACATGAGGCAATATATTATTTTATTTTTTATTTTGTAAATATCTTTATTTTTTTCAGATTTACTAATTTATATCTAAAAATAATCTGTAGTGTAGAAGGAACTGCCATTCAGAAATTCTCTTAATTTATTTTTAAATGCTAGTTGGCTATCTCTTAATTCTGTTTGGTAGGTGATCAAAGACCTTTGTGGAAGCATTATTCACGCCTTTCTGTGCCAAAGCTAGATTTAACCTTGAAGAGTGAAGGTCATTCTTTCTCCTAGTGTTGTAGTTATGTACACTGATATTGCTTTTGAATTAGGTGGGATTGGTAATAACAAATTTCATAAGTGAATATATATACTGAGAAGCTACTGTGAAGATCCCTAGCTCTTTATTGTCTGCAGGATGATCTTGGATGGGCTCGAGCAATTATTCTGATTACACGCTTTTGTGCAATGAATACTTTTTACTCAATGATGAAATAGCCCAGAAAATGATGCCATACGAAAGCAGAGAATGAAAATAGGCATAGTAAGCTAATTTACTGAGATTATATCAACAAAATTTGCAATTACCCCAATAGCATAACTAGCTGAACTCAAACGTTTCAGCAGATCTTCAATGTGTTTTTTCCAGTTCAACCCCTCATCAATGCATACACCATAAAATTTTGAGTATTCTACCTTTGCTACAGATTTCTGATCAAAGTCTATATTTATTAATGGTGTCATTCCATTTACTGTATGGAACTGAATGTACTGTGTTTGATCAAAACTTAATGATAGTCCATTTGCTGAGAACCACATAATGATTTTCTGAAAGACATCGTTTACAATTTCTTCAATTTTAAGAAATTTACTTGGCGCAAAAATCAGATTTCAGCATATCCCATAGATTGATACCTTTCCTTGATGAAGGATTGTTTTCATTTACGTTATTTGTCAACATCAAATTAAGTAAAGCATTGCAAGACATTTTTAAGAGCTATGAACTTTGTGCATGATTGATTTTAGCTCGTACATAGCCAAGTATAAAATGCAGAAGAGATACGAAACTTTTATTTAAAATTGATAGCCCATTGAAATAATTTGTCAGTGAATTCTTGAGATATTGTTTGATATCCAATGGATGAAACTGAGTGGTATGCCCACTTCTGTCAAAGTGTGACAACTCCTCCATGGTCAGTATGCTCCCTGGACGTCTCTACCATAGGATATGTGTGAGAGGAGATGGAACACCACATGCAACCATGTTACTCTGCACATGATTTAGAAATGTCTGTTGAAGATTTGTAAACCAGTATGCCTCTGGCCAACATCAAACATGTGATCAACTCAATGCAGTAGCATCTATTCATATGTGTCAGTCAAGTTGCAGTGCTTTTATTTAATTATACACACAATATTTATTTACATGTTTTCAGTGTAGAATTAAGATGAGTCTCTCACCTTTATCATTATGTCTCATATATGTCACTTCAATCTAATGCTCCCCTCTTCATGCCCTATTTTTAGGCTTTCTTGGTGTATAAAAATTATTGGGAACCCTACCAGCATGATAGGTTTTCTTCTCTATTCTAATTTACATAATGCTTTTGTATTAAAACTTCACTCTGTGATCTTACTAATGGCTTTTAATTAATTATAAAGTGATACAATAATTACTGTCAGACTAAGCCCTGTGCAGCCCCCTAGGCAATCCATATCTTGGGGCCAACTCGAAAATCACACCTTGCTAAATTAATAATTTTTCACCAAACAACAACAATTTATTCGTAATTATATTGTTAATAATAACACCAATGTAAATTAAAAATAAAATTGCTGAATTCCATAACTTAAGCATTCGTTTAAAGTAATTAGTATGAGCAGCCATCATGTAAGACAGATATGGCCAACATTTCCACCCTGTGGGTGCACCCATGACCCGCAGGTGGAGTACACTGTGGTTCACCACCCTGGCTGCGACCGTGTGTCACTAGTGTCGCAATGGAGCGATAGAGATAGCTGCAGAAGGAGTGAGAGCACACAACACTGCTCTGCGCTGGACTATCCTGGAGTAACAAAGGAAACAAAGTAACAAAAGAAGCGTAGCTCTCTAATGTGGTTGAAAAATGGCAAAACAAGCAAACCATTTACTGTTTCGGTAACAAGTAGTGTTTGTATGTCACAATGACTATGTGAAGCTTTAGAAAATATTCAAAACAAGAATCGAAGAAAAACTTAGTAATTTTATGATGCAAATTTGATTCTATTAATATTGTACATACACACTCGTCATATATACAGTAGGCTTCTTCTGAAAGATATATGTTTCTTAAATGAACTAGTATCATAAATATGCTATTTTAAAAATAATTTTATGTGAGGGCTATATGGTCTTATTCTTACTAGTAAATATTTTTTACTAAAACAAAAATAAAAAAACTAACAAAAAAAGATTGCTTTTAGGTGCAGATGCCAAAGGCTGCAAGGGGGAAATGAAAGGAGGCATTATTTGCAACACACTGAGGTTGCTAAGTGGAGATGGCACTGTCATAGAGTCTATTATAATCTGGATTAGTATTTATTTGCTACCGTTTTTCATTCACCAATGGAATAACTTTATTATTTAATGAAATAAGCACATTATGCAGTATATCTTTCTTGAAAAATAAAATCATTTGCATTAAGCTGTTTCACATATTTAGAAACCTTTATTGAATTCCTTAAAGAGAAATGATAATTTTTGACACCTCAAGTTCAAAACAACAGGGATAATTGAAGACCTTGGGGATAAATAACAATAACCCTCATTTATAACGTGCTGAGATATGACGACTTGTACGTTTAAAAATAGTTTCTATTCCATGTTTTAATATTGGTTTTAATATTTATATTTTCAGATCTCCCTGCAGATTCATGTACAATGAGAAAAATTTGAAACATTCTGTCAGATATGAAAGTTTGCGCCAAATATATTAAAAATACAGATTTTGAGGGTAATAATTATTTACCCCAAGGTCTTCAATTACGTAACGGAAATTATATCACTGCAAAAACGAAACTGAAGTGTAGTGTGTGGGGCAGGGGCGCGGCAAAGGCACCCGTGTCCGCAGGTGGGAAAGTGGGTGCGGCGAGGGTGCCCGCACCCGTGGGGTGGTGTTTGGCCATACCTGATGAAAGATATTGACTTATGGACTACAATTAACTCAAATTTGGATATAGGTATAATAATAAGATAGTGAAATGAGTCATTCTGGTGGAACAGTTTTCAACATGTAAATGTATTTATTCAACAAAACAAACAATAAACAATACATTAATATATATTGAATAATAGGATTAAATTGAAGGAATTGTGACATTGAAAACCTATGACAATTGTAGCAGAACACTCGTTTTCGTACTTCCATTACATATATAGCCTGGGTGTGGTCACTTCATCTTTTTACGATGAAACAGTGTTAAATAATTGTTATTGATCATTTTTTTATCTTAAGCGATTTATTGTAATTTTTCTAATTTTTATAATGCTAATTTGTGTATTTTTTGATGGTATGTTGTAGATTTATTCTGTGTCTGGATATGAAGTATGAAAAATTTCTGGTGAAAATCCACATCACCAAAGAAATTCCTTGCTGCCATTGTTGCAAGTGCAGCTGGCCACTGGAAGAACACGATGCACAACGAATTAAGAATAAATTTAATTGTTAATAGCCAAAAATCCTATATTTTAGATGCTTTTGCGGGTTCCAGTTGATGAAATTTGTCTCAGTTGCAATAGTTTATGCAGCTGAGTAAAACCTGTTAGAGTCGCAATACTTTTGGTGACTCACAAAAGATAAAGTCAATACAATTAGTATACTGTTATACTATTGTTGAAAATTGCTGGTGCTGGCAGGCAATATTTTGATATTTTGGATATTTTGCCTTTCTGGAGGATTTTAAGTAATTACACCGAGCAACTTCTTTCCTGTTGGGAGTTGAATTTTGGAATTGCAACATTAGTAAAGGTATGCTATAATTTGTGAAGGAGTTAATTGCAACTTGTTGCACGGTTCCACTAGTTGTTTAAAAAGTGTGTTATGAGAATTTTGTTGGTCTTGGACAGGAGGGATTGTATGCTTTAGTAATGGTAATTTGTAATGTTGTCTGAGGGCCACATCGTAACATATATACAGACTTCCTATTGTGAATAAGAAATATTATTCTGGTTTCATCAGTCCTGCAGGGAGTTGACTTTAGTAACACAGTCAGAGAAGCTGCTATTTTTGATTCTTGCAGAAGTTCAATTTTGGTCACAAGATCTTTGTGGACTTTATTTTATGGGGTGTCTCTGAACTGTGGTTACACTTTGTAATAATTCCGCTCATTACTCATTCTGAATTTGGAGAAGTACCAACATCCCTTCCTGTGTACTGTATTAATCCCTCTCCCAGGCACTTAAATGTGATTTGCAGAGTATCCCATGTAGATGTAAATTAAAGCAGTAGGTAGCACTGTAATATAAAAGTTGTAACCAGCTTAGTAATCGAAAGTATAGAATGAGTAACCAAACTGAAGTGGCTAGTGACATAGGAAATAATATTTGGGGGTAAGGTCATTTAATTCTTCAGTGTCATAAGTCCTCAACACTAGTGATGGGAACAATCGAATGAAAACAATCGATTCATTCGGTTGTTGGAAAAAAATCGATCATTCGGTTGTAGTTTCTCGTATCGGTTGAATTATTCATTCATTCTTCTGAGTGAAACCAGTCGGTGGGACCAACCAAATGAAACAACCGATTCAGTAGGTTGGACTATTCATTCGTTCTTTTGAGTGAAACCAGTCGGTGGGATCAACCGAATGAAAAAATCGACGCAGTCGGTTGGACTATTCATTCCTTCTTTTGAGTGGAATCAGTCCCTCGGAGCAACCGAATAAAAAATCGACACATTCGGTTGGACCACTCAGTCCTTTTCTTTTGAGTTAAATCAGTCGATGGGACCAACCGAATGAAAAAATTGACACAGTACTTTGGCCTATTCATTAGTTCTTTTGAGTGAAACCAGTCAGTGGGAGGAACCGAATGAAACAGTCAGTCGGTCGTAGTTTTACGTGTATGTTGGATTAATATTCGTTTATTTTTTTCGAATGAAAGTAGTCTGTGGGAACAACCGAATGAAAACATGCGACACTTTCGCAGTTTTGTACATTGACTGAATTACTCATTCTTTCTTTTCAAGTGGAAACAGGCAGTAAGTTTTTTTGTCGGATTGAACCATGTAATCATTATCCCAATTGAAACGACTCATTAGTGTTTTAGCTTACAGAGCTATCCATTTATTTGTATGAATGAAACTGACATGCACATCAGATAACTACAGCAGTGCTACATTACTCCATTTAAAAGGAGAATGCCAAAGTTAAAATGCGTATTACAATTTTCATTTAATTATGTACTGAATGAAGTAACTTTTCGTTTTATAATACACAGTAACAGTGATTCATATTTTGTTGTAGATTAAATTGTTCGAGGTACCATCAACGAGTAACTAATTAGATGTCATATCGCTGGAGCAGGCCTGCGATCACTTTCATTGCCCACCCCAGACCTCAAAAACGCCGATCATCTGGGCCCGATCAGATTCCTTTCGCAGACACCCACAATCTTTAGAAGTGGCCAATGACCACGAAGTACCGCGAGGAGCGGGGACACGAGAGGGGGTGCTGCCTCGCTTGCGTTTTCACTGCTGACAGCGCCAGCAGGTGCGCGCCAAACTCCACACAACAGTGTCTGGCGGGCGGTGCGTGCCATCGCGCATTGTTGTCGGTTTCTTACTGTCTCAATAAAGAAGTGTGGAAACTACAGGGTGTTCCAAAATGATCGCTACAAGTTTAATCTCGCATACTGTATCTCCGAAGTGGGAACAGGTAGAAACGTGCGGTTTGCGACTTATTGTTCATACATATCTAAGGTACTAGTAGGACAGAGTTAAGGATGTTAACTTTGAGCATATTTGCTAGATCCAAATTCGAAGATCACTAAAACATTAAGTATTGAAAAAAAGCCTTCATTAAAGTATTTTGTATAAAAATATATCTTATAATAATATTTTTGTTAATTCAATCTAATTTGAAGGATCAGTGGTGTAAATTTTCTTCAGTGCGTCTGTATTCGTCAACAGTGTATGAAAACATTCATCTCAAGTTTCATAATTATTCACTCTTGTCACAGATATTTCTGTGGCTATCGGTGAAACGGTGTGGAGGTTTATTCCATCCCTCCGCCATGTACCATACAAAATCTTAGATGAACAGTGAACTGCCACTTGTTTTGAAAGTCAAGTGTGCAAAATTTCATCAAGATCAGAATGAAACTCTATATTGGCGTCGAAGTCTGGAATACCTTCTCTCATGCATCAAACTAAAGTAGATGTAGACGGTGACCATTCTCTTTCTTTGAAGGTGAAGAGTGAAATATATCATTAAAATTCGAATACAAACGGAATTTGTCGAAGTTAGTAGGAAAAGTACCCTCCGTCGTGCACCTACGAAATTTAATGTACACAGTTACCTTCGCCTTGTTTTAAAGGTCAAGTGTGCAAAATTTCATTAATATCGCAGCAAAATTGTGATTTTTGTCGAAGTCAGTATGTAAAGTACCCTCCGCCATGCACCGAATGAAAGTTGATGTAGACAATGACGTTCCTCTTGCTTTGAAGGTCAAGTGTGCCAAATTTTATCAATATTGGAACAAAACTGTAGACTTGCATGCAAGGGAAACACACACACTGACACACTGCTATTATTTTTAAGATTTGTCTCTAAGAATGTTTCATGCTGAATCACAGTTCATTTATACCCGAAAAGGCTGAAGGAGTATGCAAATAAAGTCACACAAAGTCGATGAATTAATAAAAATTTCCATATAACTGCAGAAACCGACAAAGGCTTTTCCAGTTGGTTGTATCGCATTAAGTGAAACCACTCAATGCCGAGAAGATTCATATAAAGGACGGAGACTTGTTTCATTCGGTGCTCGCGCATCGACTGAAACCACTCAAACCCACTGAATGAGTGAAAACATTCATATAGCGGCTGCAACCGACAGAGACTGGTTTCATTGGAATGTTTCACATCGACTGAAACCACTCAAACTCCGCCAGTGAGTGAAAACATTCATACGGCCACAGACTATTTTCATTCGGTTGTTTCATTCGACTGAAAAAACCGACTGAACGAAAAAACAACCGATTGACCAATCGGTTGTTAAAAACAGTCGGTTGTCCCAACACTACTCAACACCTGAAGAAAGCTCCAAGTGTTGCTATTTTAACTGTGTAAATGTACATACAGAGTCGTATCTGGTAGTGGTAGTGGTGCCACAAAGCTAGTTAGCGGGGAGCAGCTATAGGAGTCACTCGTGCACAACTTGTACCTGAGATGTAAAGAAAGTTTAAAATAAAATGGTCTACATATAGACTAATTTAAAAAAATAAACATAGGTCCTTTATTTTCCTTAGTCCAGTATTTAAGTAAGAAAAGAAAAGAAAATTGAAACAAGCTAGTAAAAACTATTCTACAAAAAGCAATGAGCTAAAATTTCAGTGTCTAACACACGAGTTACAGCGCTTTTTGCGGCAACTTCTGTAAACTTGGCCGCCATATTTTTGGTGGTGAGTACACTCGAGAGCAGTATGTCTATCGTATGTTGTTGTTGGGCTTGAAGTGTTGTATTTCGTTTATATTGTATTTAGTGTGTATTGCCTATACAATTATTGCTCATGAGATGTGCCTAAAGTGTGTTCAGCATTTAAATGCACAAATCGAAGTGATAAAACGACAAGTATTTCGTCCAAGAACAGCAAATGTTTTGCCTTGTTTGATCTCAGTCTGTCTATACTCAAACAAAATTCATGACTGATGGCACTTAGCTGCCCCAAGAGTGAAGCTTCAGATAACCGAGCCTGCAATTCCTTTTAATTACATACCATAAACAATTTTCAATTTTCTACCTAGTGTGGTAGTTGACTAGTTTGGAAGCTGTAGTGACAACCAGAATTTTTTCACTTATATATGTCTGTGTTCTTTGCAACCAATATGTACTTATTTCAGCGTGGCAACAACGAAAGTTATTTACGATACGTTATTTCGATGTGGAATGCTTTTGTGGCAGCTGAACCACGTACATTTTTATTGGAATATTCTATTGTCACTTTCGTATTTGTACTCAATTTTCACATACCTAACGTTACTTGTTTCAGCATGGCAACAAGGAATCTTATTAATGACATCTTATTTCGACATGGAATGTTTTTGTGGCAGATGACCGAGGCGCATTTTAACTGCAGTATTTTGTTGTCACATTCGTCTTTGTACGCAAATTTCGTCCACGAAAGTTCACAACTAAACCCTTTAATAGCAATTTTACAAGTTTGTAGACTTAATAGGTTTGGTAAACACAAGATAAATGTATATAGACTTTATGAAAGCAGTTGTTACAACACATTAACAATAGACGCAAATGCAAGGTCATGATTGTTCGTCATAATCAGTACTACTCACTGTATGTTTTGCAGCTCGTTTAGACCATATACTTGCATTAAAATCTACACAAATATTTTCATAGCGGCACTTTCGTTGTTATTGCAAACCGCATTTAACTGTAATTCTTCGAACTGGAACTGTAATACTAACAGGTTCGGGATATTTCATTATCGCATTTTTAGGAAATATATTGCTAGGCTCGTAAATTCACAGCTTCGAAAAGTCTGACGGAACTTGATGCACATCCACATTCAATAGTCAATCTTTATTTACAACATGTAACTGTAAATAGGTACTATTCTCGTGTGGGTGAGGCATACGAGCTGTCAGCCGATACCCCAAATAACATGGCGGACGCCAGTTCAATTTGCCTCACACTAAGCGGACCTATCGCCACTTTATGAAATTTTAGCTCGTTGACGAAAAGTCAAAGTCGCTCTGCGCTTAAAAGATATCTCTGACTTCACTCGTGACAACATATTTCACAAATACGAATTAAGCCAGAGAATGCATTTACTGCTATTACGAAAAATTCAATTATAATTAATCATAGCCTACTGCTGAAGCATATTACAGAAAAATAAATAAATAGATACAATTATTTCATAATATTTAAGAAAAGAACCAATTCCTAATATCAGAGGAAAGATAGATTTTCAGAGAGTAGTAAACTGAGATACACTGCAAGACTTGTAATAACCCCAGGCGAAGGCATATCCCATCCACAACGATAGAAGGAGGTGGAGAATGCTGGTTACGTGACTGTTTTGCTGCAACGCCATCAGATAGTGTTGTTTGCAGTAGCACACCCTTTTTGAGTTACCTTGGTAGTGTGAGTCACAGGACAGGAGCATATCACAGTCTAATATAAATATATAACTTGTGACAACATGGTGTCCAGTAACCATTCCCAGCTGTCGCTTCAAATTGATGTTGTGTTATGTCATTTTAGTGCAGGTCAATCTAATTCGTATACTTTTGGAACATACATAATGGCAAACGTTACTTTGACAGTTTTCAATGTGTTTTTAGATGATGTAAAAACGTTTACTGGATGGAATTTAAAATATTTAGACTGGCTTTCATGTTTAGAGATTTAATTTCACAAAGCATCTCTGACATGTGCCATGTTTCCAAATGAATTCGACCGAATTGAAATTAATTGGTAAGCCCCATAGACAGCTTAATAAGAGTATTCTCCTTGCCTATTAGGCCTAAGGATATTATTTTTTCTGAGAATTCTCTGATCACATTCATTGCAGATTTCCACTTCTAAAACCTCATCTCATTTTCAAATGTAGGCCAATACATTCTCTAAATCGATTTTTTCATATTGTTTCTCCCAACTTTTTGAGTTATTTTAGAAAAAGCTGGATGGGAAGACAGGGACAGTTGCCTAATATCCAATTTCTTCACATAATTTATTTTTAACAGAGGTATTACCGAAAATATTTGGAAACACTCATGTGTAAAGGATTTATTTATAATAGGTAAGTTAGTTGTTGTGAAATAAGACAAGACATGACATCATGGAATGCATTCTGAAACACCCAGTTAGATTTTTAAATGATATTTTTACATCCCACACAGGTTTCAGTGAATTGTAAGATTTTTTTGTAAATTTGGCTTCTCATTTGCCATAATTGTGTTTGAAATTACATTGTTCCAGTGGACAGTAATAGCATCTCTTAAACTTACAAACAGGTGAAAGGCAGAGTACAAATGATGTTTTCAGAAAGTGTTAGTGCACAATAAGCTGTTTCATTGTCACTTGGATCTTGAAAGTTTGTAAACAAAGAGCTCTGACATTGTGAATTGCACATTTTCTCCATCATGGGTTTGACTAAAGCCCAATCCAATATATGACAATGACCCTAAAGTACTCTGATGTATATTTCCAAACAAATGTCCATAAAGGACTTAAATACTGTCTACTTACTATCAAGCTGATGATGACACCAAATGTCAGCCTGTTGCAGAACAATGGAGTTTTTACGTGCAAGGTAACACAATACATAAATGATTCAGTTAAATTTTACTTACCTTGGAGGCACAGTGTGCTGAGGTTGACAACAAAATGTTTGTTTTATGACGATAGAGCAGGAACAGCATTAATTATTTGTTTCACAGTCAACACGAAAAAGTATTCGCTCCCATTCTATGTAATCCAATTTTCAAAGAGCATTTAATGGTCGTTGTCGACATCACCACACTATGCCCTAATGCGGTAAGTACGTTTTTAACAATTCATTCTTCTAAAAGTGCCATGAAATATCATGATGGACATCGTTTATGCACAATAATATTCACCTTCTTACTTCTACCTGATATGCCTACTACTAAGTGTAACAAAATAATGTTTTATTCTTATATGGTGTAAACTCCAAAGCTCATTGTAAATATGTCAAAGTGATAAAAAGATTAAAAATAAATAACTAAATTTTTTCTTTTGTTTATTTGTGTATCATGACAATGTTCATTTGTAGGTAGTGACTGCAAAGGACTACATATACTGCTAGATTGGTCTGTATTCTGCATTTGTCAGAGGCTACACAGGTGTCATACATTTGTTTCATTCCATGCCTGGATGTTGGATTTGATCTTTAGTGAAGTAAATAAAGCTCAGCTACCTAGAGCAATCTGACTGGTAATAACACAGTAAAGTGGCTCATACAAAGTGACTTAGTGTTTTATGTAACATTCCTTTCAGTAAAATGAATCTGCCAGAACCAGACTTCTGTAATTATTTCAGTGCTGTAAGTGCAAAAATATTTGATGTATTGTACTGGATTTCACGTATTGTGATATAACGCAAGAGCTATAAAATACCAATGTTCATATAGTTTTTGAAAATTTCAACTGTTCCCTGTAGTACATATCCTCAGTGGTAATGAAAGGGGATCTTTTCTTGCTAAGGCTATTTTGAGTGAATAATTTGAGGGTCATTGGTATTAAGACTACTTTAATAAAACAGCATGAATTTAGAATAAAAATTTCCTCAAAGTGCCTTTCATGTTATTGCTGATAAAAAGCACATGAAAACCATTGCTTGTAATGAGTTAAAAATAAATAAGGAAAATCACAAAAACACTTTATTACAGTGGCAAGCATGATAAAGTAGAGGACAATATCCTGTGTCTTTGATGCCATTTTTATACTTAAGAAGTCCCCAGAAATGAGGTATTTAAATTGTACTTACAGAAAATGTCATTCTATTCAGATTAATTTTATTTCCTTGGTTAGATTTTATGGTCATCCCACACCATGTCAACAGGTCTATGATTTTCAACCTCTGATTTATTTGGTATGCATGTAATACAGAAAGATCATTTTTACACATTTTTTTGACAAAAGGTTACTGAGTAATCGGTGTTTGACTTGCAGATCGGTGTGGGATCACTAAAGTAATTTTATGTTTAAGATGGTACTTTTTGTAATTTATTTTAAGTATTAGGCCCACATTGCTGTTATTGTACAGCTAGTGTGGACCTCGAAATAGCTTCAGAAAATCTAACAGTTGTTGTATTAAGAAAAACAATTTGTAGGCATTTAAAAATCAAAACAGCTGAATACCAAAGGTAGACTGAAATTTAATTACTTCTTAGGTATTGTTACCTAGTGGGAAGAATCACAGTTCAATTCATTGCAAATCATTTCTGCAAGGAACGAAGTATATGTTCACTCTGTAGTCTGTAGCAGTCTTAGGGTTCACGATTGCCTAAACGTACCTGCTTCTTATGGAGAAGAAGAAGGAAAAAGAAAAAAAAAACAAAAAACAAAAAAACTACACGACTGGAAAACATGAAAGCTGTAGATGAAGGAACCGAACTATAATTTCATACTTTACCTGCTTTTTTTTTTCAATTACTCAAGCAAACAATAGTGTCCAATATATTGAACAATATACTGTATCCTTTGATATTATCAAGCGATATGTAAAGCACACAGTAATTAAATTTCCCATTCTGTTTGGAGCTCAGTATTCTTAGGTTACTTTGAAGTGTCTGCTCTGGGAGAGTACACACATCACAAATGTTTTACCACATGTGGGTGTTTTGGTGTAGACCAGGATTAAGTTTAGGAAAAGGAATTATGTTTGAGGATAATGGAAATTTTTGGTAATTTCTTCACAGGAGGCTGACAGTTCTACCCCCAACAGGCGGCTCTGGCATCATCGTGGCAGCCAACATGTTAAACACACTGTAATTAGGGTTTTCACCTCCTTTAAGTAGTTTTGTAGGACACAGTCCATGTTTATGCACCAATAACATACAACAGTTTAACTGTTCCAGCTAGTTTGACTTCTTTGACTTTTTATTAAGATGTAGAAAGGTTTTCCATTATCAGTCATTACACACTACTTATTAGGTAACTAGAGAACTGTTGAGGTTGGTCGTTCAAAAATTACTGCTCCTCAAAAGGAACTACTGCATTCCATTAATGCAAAACTGTCAAAATACTTTCCTAATAGCTCTATTTTCATGTTGCTCCAATCACAGGAAAATACTTTTTAATGTGTTTTTTTACTAAGTTGAAAAGCATAAACAATATGTGTATTTTAGTAAAGCAAGCACTTATTTCAAAGAAAATATACCATGACATGGCACTTTACATACAGTCTTAGTTGCATAAAGAGAAATAAATTTCCGTGTTAAATCTTATAAGAAATTTCCTGCAATTTGATAAAGTAAGCATGAATTTCAAATCAAATTTGTCAGTCACGTAACACTTCTGTATTATGTTTCTCTGAACACTGGTGCAGAGAGAGAGAGAGAGAGAGAGAGAGAGAGAGAGAGAGAGAGAGAGAGAGAGAGAGAGAGAGAGAGAGAGAGCACATACGGTATCCATTCCAAATTTTGTATTTGTAGTTTTTTTGTGTAAGGAACTGTAAACATAGTGGTAGTTGTATTTATGTTTTTTAGGTTTATGAACATTTTGATTTTGACCATCGAATTGCAGGCTATGTAGAAATATTTTATGTATCAATCGGGAAAGATTACTTCATTAAATATCTCCACAGCAAACATCTAATTGTCATTCCTATTTTAAGAACTGAAAGATTTCAAGTGATGTCTTAGAAGTAGAAAAAGAATGAAACCGTTCCTTCATAGCAAATTCACCATATAAAATGAGAGCAACACTCAGCATTGTTAGACAAGAAACAGGAACAACAATGTAACACCAAATGAAAGGAAAATTCAGTTAATAAGTGACCCTAAGCAGACAGCAAATGATAACTCAAATTTCACTGAGGTAGCAAGAAACCAACACAAGCACAAATCTCAGTAAGCCACACAGGATAAATTCTTTTAAACATGCTGCTCTCACACTTCAGGTGCTAAAGTTGTTTCCAAATTATGTGTCCAAAAGTATGGAAATCTATCAAAGTTACGCAATTAAAACAATAAAATATACCTGTAACAGACCTTTGAATATCTATTTAGTGCTTAGAATTGGAGTCCCTGATGCATTAAAAACATCTTAAGTTGTACGCGTTTTGAAAATAAATGAATTTCTAGCCCTGTGCAAAATCAGCAAAACGTTAATTCTGAAAACAAAACGTCAGCTGTGTTTCCATCAAAACAAACATATTACTGCTACTGTGACTAAAGTAATGAAAAACACCACTGAGTTACATCTTGTAGTGAATGACACATTAAATTCAGCTGTAAAATGTTTTCATGTAATGAGCTACTCTGTTCTCCTGATAAAGCACAAAAACCTACAATGGGAATAAAATCACAGGGGGGAAAATCAGTAAAACATTTAGTATTGTATAGAGTGGATGCTGTAGAACACAAAAATCACTTCCTCACCAAGCTTGAATGTATTGTGTATTTCCTTCACATTAAAATTAATGTAAATTAGTTCAGCACTCGAGAGAACACAACATTAAAGCTAAAGGGAAATGAGACCTTGATATAACTAGCACAGGCTAACTAAAACCAATGATTCTCTCAAAATCTGTAAATTGTCAGTGGTTAATAAATCTTCTCTTCAAACTTCTCCAACAGAAGAATGGAATGTGTTTTCTCAGGAACATTAGCTCCAACAACATCATTGTGTGACAGTGTGTTTGCCTGAAAAGAAAATAGAAAGTCGCTCTAATATTTGCACATCTCAATATTTTACATTTCTAGGTAATGTTGCTGAATTACTGGACACACACACACACACACACACGCGCGAGAGAGAGAGAGAGAGAATAAATGGAAATATTTTCAATTACTTATTTTGGAATTAGCTTAGCATTAAACAATAACACTCTTTAGAATAAAATCAGGACAGAAGTGCTAATGTCAGTGTAAGTACTGACAACTACCTTTCATTTGAAAGTAAATATATTTAAAGGCGCCAATAAGAGTCAACGTTTTGTGTTTACTGTATTCAAGTTTTTATATTTCAATTAGGCAATTAAATCAGAAAATTTGTAAGCCCTAGCTGCAATGTAAGCTTGGATAATGTATAACATAGGGATCAACTGAGGCACAGGATACTACCTATCAGCTTTGACCCTTGATGTCGGCATGTTGTGTTGCATGATGTATTTCAAATGTGTCGTTTCAAACTGATCAATTTATTTTCACCCATCCACCTACCAAGCACCATGATTTAATTAAAAAACACAAAAAAACTACGTAAAACTTTGATCGTTCATAATGGGAACTGTTTAGCAGAGCACTGTGACAAAGTAATGTCATTTTTTACTTTTTGTTTCAGAATGTTTTCCATATTTTTCTTTTTTTATGTTGCCCCCATGACATAATGGGCCAAGGCAGATTGGTGGTATTGGGACCTTCGGTATTTCCAAATATAGATCTACTGAGTGTTAATTTCTTTTTATCCAACACATAATATGGAGAGGCTTGAGAGCCTAGCGAAGTGTGAAAGTGAAATTATGCCTTGCAGAGTTCTTTTGTTAACCATTGGAAGATGAGTGAACGGGACCTGTTTAGCTGGAATCAGAAGGCATAGTTCCAATTCAGCATATCAGCTGTAGTTAAGTAATCTCAACACAGCATAATGATCCCTGTTTTCGTTTGCTCGAAACAAAAATCTCATGGAATGCTGACAGAACTATGTTTTATTGCACTCAGAGAGATGGACATATCATTGTGTTGTTTAAAAAGAAAATCCTGAAAAACACCCAAAGAAATGTGCCGGCATAGCATGTGAAAGCATAATTTCGGGTCTTGCTTATGCGATATGCATATTAATTTTGAATGAAAGCCATTCCTATTTGTATGTTCTTGTGGCAAGGAAGTGTACTATTTGCGAACTAATGCTATTACAGTGCACTATCCTCATATACCGTAACAAAGGAACACCACACAGTTAAGAGCAATGTGCCGTATTTTGTTTTTACTTTTCCATTTTACGAAATTCTGGAAGGTAAACATAGAAATAAAGATATTTCCAAAACACGCATTTTTATTACCCATGAGTGCTACGACCATACAATACAATTTAACCCACATGTTATGTAGCGTGTATTTCATATTTATATGTTTTAAATTAGTAACATTACTTAACTATGATGCTAGACACAAATACCTGACAAGCGAGAGTAATGTTATTTCATTCGCTCATAAACCAATCAGCAAAAGTGAGAAATCGAAAACACAATCGAGAACAATCACTTTTAGTAAATACTTACAAATATTTCATTATTCCGTTCCTCTACAGTGTCAGAGCTAAACGTCAGTATTCTGAATAGCACAACAAACAATCATGTTGATTCAGAAGACACAAAGTCACAAACCAACTAACCTGAAAACCTGAAATCTGAAACGGTGTGCCCGCTACTACGGACCAGTCACATGACCAGCAGGCTCCGCCTCCCCCATGTCATTGTGGAGGGGATACGCCTTCGCCTGTGGTTGTTACAAGTCTTTTGAGATACACTTAAGTTCAGAGTAATTATATTGAGTGACCCATAAAAAGTGACTAGTATCTTTGAATGTATGAAAATTGTCATTGTAAATAATAATGTTCATATGGGTAAACTGATGAATTTCTATTAGAAACTGCTTTTGAAGAAGCTAGGGAGATTAACTATTTCGTATTGCTATACAGAGAAGTATTGTCTACCTATAATTTTTTAGCAAAGGTCTGTTGAGTCGCAGATGATATAAGTCATAACATAGATTTATCAGGAAGGGTTAATAATTTATTTGGTAGTGATAAAGTGTAAAACCTTCCCCAAGTTGTTAATATTGATAACTTAAGTTAGTTCAGTTCCTAATAGCCAAGATATAACGTCTGATTGAATATAATAAGTGTAAATCGTAATATCAGATGCAATTGGTATACACATAATTTAATGGGGTAAAATTTCATTTGACTGCAATGCAGTTGTATATTGAATATACCAAGTTATATTGTGTGTTACAGTATTCGAGTAAATTAAATCCCAGTTCATCCCTAACGTTTTTGAGGAAAGGCGTGTGTTTCCTGACATTTAAGATATCAACTAATACCAAAATAATAAATGTACTGTCCTGTTATATAGTTTTGGAAGGCGACAGCAGGGCCAGAGTCGATTGATAACTTACATCTAGCCGCGGCCAAGCGCATTGAGGCACTATGCTACAATGTCCGTTGGGGGTTCGAATCACCCCTCGGGCATGGCTGTTTGTGCCATCTTTAATATAAGCTAGTTCATAAGTAGTTTGTAAGTTTAGGCACTAATGACCCAGTAGTTAAGTCCCATAAGATCAACAAACATTTGAATATTTTAACTTATATCTGTTAGTTGACTTGAACAAGTTATTCTTGAAAATGTAAGTTTTAGTTTTGAAAAGTTTCACTTGTTTGTAACATTGAGACATCTATAAAGTTTTAACACAATCTTAACATTTGGGAACCTTGAATGCACCATACTTCCAGAAATGAGTTTTGTATGATCGCCATGCTAGGACTGTTTTATCAGTTTAAAGTCTTCTAGTTATGTTATGAAGAATTTACAGCAATCTTTCTGTCCACAAATTGCTCTTCAATATCCTCAGATTTAATGTCTCTAAATCTCTGGGCAGCTTCTTTAATTTAATTCATCAGACTTCAGTGGGAACTCAACAAGGAATCCAAAAAGATAATGAACTTTACTATAAGATTTTATACGACTAGAAGACTCTGTACATAATTTATCCAATACTGACAAGGTAAGTTTCAGTTTTGAATTTCTCTTTTCCATGAAGCACAACCTCTTCTGCATTACCATCGTCTTGACATTTTGGCCTTTTGCGAAGATACTTGCCTTCATTGCTATATTGTGCACACTCTTTGTCATCTGTCTTTTTCTCATAGTCATCAAACATGTCCCTTTGTGATGAAAACCGACAACAGAGTTTAGTAGTTCACAGTCGTCTGAAGCTGCACTGTTTCTCTTTGTAGAGACTTATTATTGTATCCCAGACCTCAACCAGGATGACGGTTTTCTTTTTTGAGAACTCATATTGGAAACAGCTTCGTTAATTGTGTCAAGCTTCTGATTCCTATCTTCAGCAATGTCTTGGAGGGATTTACAGAAGCCTCTTGCACACCACCTTATATCAGTGTCTCGTTTTAAAACTATTGCAGTAATTTGTTGACGTTCACTATTTACTCCTTTCAGATATTCAAGCATTTTTCCCCATTGATAGAACCATGCTGAGGAAAAGTTTACATTGATTGTACTAGCCAGAAGAACGAGATCACACAGCACACACTCCAACCAAATTGAGTGAATGTGCTGCACAAGGGATATAGTGTGCTAAATGATTTATCTGAACAATATGAGCTTAAAGATTGTAATATTCTGACATATGACATGCATAGTAATAAGACTGTACTCTCAGGATTTTTGTATCACTGCCACATTTACTCAAGGAAGTCAGAACAGTTGTGGCAAGGTTTCCTCCAGCATGTCTTGTAATTGGGTTAAAGGTGAGAAAACATTCTATCACTTCAACATCCAACGCTAGGACATAGCTAAGTACAACAGTCAGCTGATCAATACGAGAGATTTCTGGTGTCAGATGAACACCTGTAGAGAAGTATTTTGCATTGCTGTATTTTTTTCACAATATCTTCCAAAACCTTGTTTCTCATTATTTGTATAATTTCATCGCAAATTGAGGAAGATAAATAGAAATTTTTTACTCGACCTTCATTGTCATATTACAATAAATGATAGCATAAAAAAGGATTGTACTCCGCAATTAACTCTCAAATATTCAATTAGTTGCCATTATGTTGGTCACCCAGAAGTTCTATATCACTACAGGAAGCTAGTCCACTTATTTATTTATGAGAACTGCAAAGAACTGTTTATTAGATTACGACTGCATCTCCAGCTGATCAGTGTCTGAACACACTTCCGATGAGCTGCACTACCTTGATGCATTGTCATCCGTTGTGATAAATCACTCTAGTCAGAACATCCGTCTGAAAACAGATTTTGCATTTACTTGTTTCACCAAATAAGATGCATAGGAAACAGTATACATTTCCTATGGAAGGAGAGTACATGAGCCAGTCTTTCTTTATTTGTTCGCCACTAAGGTGTTTTGGATATACCGTGTCATGGGAAAACTTTCCTTTGTAACCTTCTTATTTTCTGTCTGAAGAAGAAAAAATCATAGTGTTGACATCCTGCGGAATCACTCATACACCAAAATAATCCTGCATTTCATTAGTGATAGATCACCACAGCCACTATGGTCAGGGGTTCGAATCCCCCCTCAGGTATGGATATTTTTACTGTCCTTAGATTTAGCTAGTTTATAAGTATTTTATAAGTTTAGGGACTGATGACCCCATACTTAAGTCTCATAAGCTCTACATTTGAGGGATCTGCAGCCACCACATCTGCAGCCACCACCTTTGCAGCCACCACATGGATGTGGACATATTGTGAAGAATTTTGTGTTTATGTTCTGTTCACTTACGAATAAAACCAAGTGGGTACAGTCTGGTTGATTTCTTATTTTCTAACGAATTTTCTGTGCTACTTCTTGTTCCTTTCTCTTTTCTATGCGTCACATTGGTATCTTTTTCTTTCTGCTGCCGACATTGTATATCTAGTAAAGGAGCAGAAAATTCATATTAACAGCTTGTTTAAAATGATGATACCATGTTCTAAACAGAGAAACTATTGAATATTATTTACTACTTGTTATTTCTTTCACAAAATACTGGAAGGTACAGTAACACATATGCTCTCTTTTTGTAAGTATATATTGTATATTTTGTTCTGACATGTTCTACATCCAAGAGGATTCCCTCAATTCGGATCTACTGGAACGAAAAGTACATCTAATCTAATCTGAATATGGAATGGGCAAAAGGAATGAAAGAGGAAGCCGCCTGGAACATAATTTTGCATGGAGCATAATTTAATCATAACAAACACCTGGTTTAAGAATCACGAAAGAAGGTTGTATACATGGAAGAGACCAGGAGACACTGGAAGGTACCAGATAGATTTTATAATGGTAAGACATAGATTCCGGAACCAGGTTTTAACCTGTAAGATATGCCCAGGGGCAGATATAGACTCCGACCATAACTTGCCGGTCATGAACTGTAGGTTGAAACTGAAAAAACTGCAGAAAGGTAGGAAAAAAAGGAAATGGGACCTAGATAAATTAAAGGAACCTGAAGTTGACAATTTCAGAACGAGCTTTAGGCAACCACTGACAAAAACGGGGGGAAATAAAACAGTAGAAGAGGAATTGGTAGCATTGAGAAATGAAATAGTGAAGGCAGCAGAGGACAAAATAGGCAGAAACGCAAGACCTACCAAAATCCTGGGATATCACAGGAAATATTAAATTTATTTGATGAAAGGAGAAAGTATAAAAAGGCAGTAAATGAAACAGGCAAAAGGGTGGACAGATGACTAAGAAATGAGATTGACAGGAAGTGCAAAATAGCTAAGGCAAATGCAAGTCTGTAGAAGAATGTATAAATAGGGGAAAATAGTTACCGCCTGCAGGAAAATAAAAGAGTCATTTGCAGACAAGAAAAGCAGCTGTATTAATATAAAGAACTTAGATGGATAACCACTTCTCAGCAAAGAAGGGAAAGCTGAACGGTGGAAAGAGTGTGTAGAGGAGCTCTACAAAGGAGATGAACTTTGAGACAATATTGTAGCAAGGAAAGAGGAAATAGATGAAGATGAAATAGGAGATACTATACTCAGAGAAGAATTTGATAGAGTCGAGAGACCTAAATCGAAATACGGTAAGAACTACTATAGTCTCTGGGAGAGTCAGCCATTTCACCTGATATGTAAGATTTATGAGACAGGAGAAATACCCTCAAACTTTAGGAAAAACATAATAATCCCCATTCCAAAGAAAGCAGGTGCAAACAGGTGAAAATTACAGAACCACCAGTTTAATAAGACATGGTTATAAAATTTTAACATGAGTTATTTACAGAAGGATAGAAAAGCTGGTAGAAGCCGACCTTGGTGAAAATATGTTTGAATTCAGGAGAAATGTAGGAACATGGGAAGCAATA
The DNA here is from genome assembly GCA_026315105.1 of Locusta migratoria. Classification (NCBI taxonomy): domain Eukaryota; kingdom Metazoa; phylum Arthropoda; class Insecta; order Orthoptera; family Acrididae; genus Locusta; species Locusta migratoria. Next base: position 70,854,625 of record CM048755.1, on the reverse strand, counting down.
CTCACTTTACAGCTTATCTTAAAAGATAGATTAAGGAAAGGTAAACCTACATTTCTAGCTTTTGTGTATTTGGAGTAAGCTTTTGACAATGTTGATTGGAATACACCCTTTCAAATTCTGAAACCACCACGAGTAAAATATAGGTACGGAACATTATTTACAACTTGTACAAAAAACAGACAGCAGTTATGAGAGTTGAAGGGCATGATAGGGAAACATTATTTACAACTTGTACAAAAAACAGACAGCAGTTATGAGAGTTGAAGGGCATGATAGGGAAGCAGATGTTAGGAAGAGAGTAAGACAGGGTTGTAGCCTTTCTCCAATGCTGTTCAATTTGTACATTGAGCAAGCTATAAAGGAAAGTAAGAAGAAATTTGGTGAAGGAGTTAAAGTTCAGGGTGAAGAAATAAAAACATTGGGTTTTGCTGATGACATTGTAATTCTGTCAGAGACAACAAAAGACCTGGAAGACCAGTTGAACGGAATAGACAGTGTGTTGAAAGGTACGTATAAAATGAACATTAACAAGAGCAAAACAAGGGTAATGGAGTGCAGTCTAAGAAAATCAGGTGATGCTGAAGGAATTAGATTAGGTAACGAAGCAATAAAGGAGGTAGATGAGTTTTGTTACTTGGGCAGTAAAATAACAAATGATGATCGCAGTACTGAGGATATAAAATGCAGAATGGCAATGGGAAGAAAAGCATTTTTGAAAAAGAGAAATTTGCTAACATCGAATATTAATTTAAGTATAAGGAAGTCTTTTCTGAAGGCATTTGTGTGGAGTGTTGCCTTGTATGGGAGTGAAACATGGACGATAAGCTGTGCGGACAGGAAGAGGATAGAGGCTCTTGAAATGTGGTGCTACAGAAGAATGCTGAAAATTAGGTGGGTAGATCGCATAACTAATGAAGAGGTACTGAACAGAATTGGTGAGAAAAGGAATTTTTGGCATACCCTGACTAAAAGAAGGGATCTCTTGGTAGTACACATTCTTAGACATCGAGGAATCGTAAATTTAGCATTGGAGGGAAGTGTGTGGGGTAAAAATCGCAGAGGGAGACGAAGAGACGCGTATAGTAAGCAGATTCAAGTGGATGTGGGTTGTCGTTCTTATGAGGAGATGAAAAGGCTTGCTCAGGAGAGGGTATTGTGGAGAGCTGCATCAAACCAGTCTCCGGACTGAAGACCATAACAACAACAACATGGCACTGTAGACCTTCCCCGTTGTAAAATCTATGTGAAAATCAATTTAAATTGACACTATTCACACTCATCCGGTAGAGTATTCAAGAATGTACCTCGCGAGCAGCTTGCAGCGCTGCTATCGTGGCGTATAACAAAAATCAGGGGAAGTGTCGCGACTGTTTACCTTAGACTGTGATAATATTCTGGGCTCAAACATGGCGCACAGTGGCAATTCAGTACGGTGTGGAGGAAATGGTAGCGACAGGCGAGCTGCGGCAGGGCACTGGTTCAGCATCAGCAGGTAGCGCTGGTGTCGTGGAGAACGGGCCACGCCAGCCGAGATTTCTGGTGGGGGACGACGGCGGTAATGCTTCAAGCATTTGGCACAAGCGAAAGCAAAAATCATCATATGAAAACCAAACAATATGAGCGTATTGGAAATTAAATTTTAAATAGAGTGTTAAACACTAAGCTTCCTTCCTTCCTTTTCTAATTTAACACGTTTACTTCTGAGCTACAGTTTTTACTGAATTAAGAAAAAGTTTTTTTTCGAAATTTGGGAATTTTTTTGGTCCATGCTCATCATCTTAGGCCGTGTTTTACGAAATATACACTCTACTTAAAGTTAATAAAAATAATTTCGTGTGGTTCATTTGCCTGGTGCAAGTCTTTCAATTGGACGCCACTTCGGCGACTTGCGTGTCCCTAGCCTACCCCAGTTATCCAACCGGGGAAAGGGGACCTACAGCTCAACGTGGAATCCGAACCACGTTTCGTTTCTGGCGACTCCTCACATCGTTGAGAGGTGAAGAATGGATTAAAGTACAGACTGTAAAATCCGAGGTCCGACTGGGTTTCGAACCCGCAACCCTTTGGTTTCAGGTTGAGCGCTTTACCTCAAGATCACCAGGCCCGACTGCTTAAAGTTTAATTTCCTAGACGCTCACTTTTATTTTCAGGTAATAATTTTTGCATATTTAACATTGGGACGCCACAGAACGTCGGCGTCAGTGGCCCGCTCGGCAGTACATTTCCAGGTTGTGCTCTCTTGCGAGGTGAGAGCAGGCACTCCTGTGTATAACGGCGACAGGCTGGGCAGGCCATCCGGAGGCTAGTCTTCTGGGATCGGCCATGGCCGTTGCAAGATGATGGCGAGTTGCAGAGCCGTGTGGCACGGGTTGTGTGCACTACTGATATCCACCACTCTCTCGATGCCTCTGGGCTGTTTCTGCTGGCTAGTGGGGCATCGGGAACCTTTCACCTGGTAACGTTGCGTCTGAAGCTGTTGAGGCTGCGTCCCCGTTATGTCACGCCATTAGGTGCTTCTGGTGCCATAGCACGGTATCGCTGACCTCATTACCATAGGTTACTAGCCTGGATGGTCAGCAGTTCTGCTGCGAAACTTTCCTGGTTACTATGGACTACTGAGAGTGAGGTAAATATAGGAAAGGTTGGGGAAATGCCAGCCGACTATATTATAACCCCATACTGCTTCACCAAGCCTTTCAATATAACAATTGGAAGTAGGGAGCAATGGGAGAAAACAGTTCGACACCGTACGGGGGATATTGTCTGCTTCACTGACGGATCAAAATTAGACCAAGGTGTTGGGGCCGGGGTATATGGGGTACAGCCAAGACTGGAGGGCGTCATCTCTCTAGGAAAATTGGCCTCAGTATTCCAGGCCGAAATCACTGCCACCAGGGCGTGTGTGGGGGAGAATTTGCGTAGGTGCTACAAAGATCGTAGCATCTATATCTATTCAGACAGCCAGGCAGCCCTGAGATCACTGGCAGCTCCTGCAACAAGGTCTAAAATTGTTGCAGAATGTCACAGGGTTCTGGTGGAGCTAGGGGAAAGCAATAGAGTAAACCCATTGTGGGTCCCTGACCACTCGGGGATCAGAGGCAACGAACATGTCGACAGATTAGCCAGGATGGGGGCAGAGATTCCATTTATTGGACCGGCACCTGTCCTGACAATCACCAAGGCAATGATCAAATTGGAGCTACATAACTGGGTCAGAAGACAGCACGTAGAATATTGGACCAAAGTCTACCAACAAAAACATGGCAAGGTAATGATGCCAAAGCCATGTTTTAAAAGAAGCTCTGCAATCCTGGGCCTGAACAGGAGAGAGATTAGACTCATGGTTGGATTGCTGACAGGCCATGAGAATTTCAAAAAACACCTACATACAATGGGAATAACAGAAGAGGACCCTAAATGTAGGATCTGTGATGACGGTGATGAAACTGCATCACATCTAATCTTCATATGCATTGCATTGGAGAGTAAAAGGCACAGAACATTTGGGACAACTAGACCCGAAGAAATTGTGTCTAATAAAGAACTGGTAAAGGGACTCCTTGCTCTGCTCAAGGGCATTGATTGGCTTTACTAGATATACAGGGAGCAATATCGCACAATAAACTTAGTTTCGGTGCGGGCAGTGGCGGGTTAGACGAAGACTGTTTTGGCCTCCCTGGAAAAAATCAAATCAAATCAAATCAAATCAATGGACTACTGAAATACGTGAAGTACAGCTTAATATTGTTCTTTTATACATTATATTTATCGTTTACTCACAGTAATTTACACTCTTTCATATGATTTAAACTTTGTTTACTCACATTATTTACACCTTAACATATTATTCATACTCAAATCCTTTAACCATGCTCTGCACAACTTCTCCTTATAAACGTGCACTTTGATCACTTAATTCTTCCTAAATTACTACTCCCACTATACTTGAATATAGTTTTGGATATGGAAATATGGTATATTAATCATTTGAAAGATACTGCCCTATTTACGTGCTATCCTATCACTTGATTTTATGTGTGAAATAATTTGAGAGATATAAAAGATGTTATGAATATTTCGTTCCACTTTCTTCGCTGGCTCGTGGCATCTGGACAATCTGCTATACATACCATAGATTCTCTCAAGATTGATGACAGATAGCATGATAGAAGTGAAAGGAATAGTTCAATATTTTATTTTATACTTGGCACGTTACGACCTAACATGCACCAGAATAGCATACATAGTAGCCTCCATTTGTCAATGCAAAATTTTACTTGTATATTACACTACTAAACCTTACCTGGGAATACACAGTTGGAAATAGAAATAGAAAATTAGCTCACCCTCTCAGAGTTTTCCAATTCAGTCAAGATGTGTTGTTGAAGTAATGCATATGGGATACAAGATATGATTACATTTATAGATCAATAACTCAAGCGGTACTGAAGTACGACGTCTCCTCTCATGCTCAAACACACATATTAGTGCGTGGTGTAGCGCTCACGGGTGGCAATGCATGCGCTGAGTCTGGCATCCATTAAATCGTGAACATGACGAACACTATTTTGTGATACATTAATCCACGCCTGCTCGATCTGTTCACATAGTTCTGCAGGAGTTGTGGGATGACGAGTTGCACATGCTGGTCAGGGAAGATGCCACACGTCTTGCACAACTTGTTGTATTTCACTCGCAGTGTGTGGAGGAGCATTATCCTGTTGGAAAACACATCAACTTACTGTTGTAAGAATGGAAAAAACGGGTCGTACAACTTCCTGCACGACCAAGTGCTGGTCAGAGTTCCATCCTTAAACACCCTAGACCATTAGGCCTGGAGTGGGGCCAATGTTTCTTAGACGAATGCATTCTACGAAACAGTGCTAGACAGCTCTATGTCGTACAGCTAGCAGAATTTGCTTTCATCGCTAAAGGTGACGGCCTGCCATTCCATCTTCAAACTGATCCTCTGACGGCACCAATCAATCCGTGCACGTCGATGCTGTGGCGTAAGTGGAAGATGGGCTAGAGATGTGCATGCCTATAGTCCCACTGCTAGTAACCGGTTACCACTGGTGTGTGTTGACACTTCTGGCCTCACAAATCATCTATGGTAGCTGTACCGTCTGCCACTGCCGGCCTTACAATACATGTCTTGGCGGTCTTGTGTGCTGCATGGACGGACAAACTAGTCTACAGGTGTGAGATTGTTCATATGACCATTGTAACCACGATCGTTCCACAACTGACGCAGACGTTCAACTTGTGTAGCAGTTCTCTTAAACGACCATCCCGCCACTCGGAAGGCCACATTTCCACCCGTTTCAAACTCACTCGGTTGGCTGTAGGACGCACGGGTGCGCCTTCGTGGCATGGCGCCCGTTTGCTTCACACGTCGATATCACATCTTCACCCAAACTTTGCAAGCACCTCACAGTGTGCAGCGGAGGGTACCATTGTCACTTCCTGCTATTCCAGTCGCGTATGCTTCGTGGGAAAAATGATTGCCTGTATGCCCCCCGTGTGGCTCTAATCTAATTTTATACTTCGGGTCGCGTTGTGATATTTACGTAATAGAAAACAATACATTGGCTGGCTCTTCATGAAAGGTATGCTCTTGGAATCTTTGACAGAAGTCCGTAGCGGAATACAGAGCGCCTCCCTTGCAGCGTCTACCGCTGGACTTTCCTAATCATCCACGTGATGCTTTCGCGCTCACTAAATGAGCCCATAAAGAAGCGTGCTGCCCTCCGTTTGATCTTCTCTATGTCATCTACACTACTGGCCATTAAAATTGCTACACCAAATAGAAACCCAAATGATAAACGGGTATTTAATGGACAAATATATTATACTGGAACTGACATGTGATTACATTTTCACGCAATTTGGGTGCATAGATCCTGAAAAATAAGTACCCAGACAACCACCTCTGGCCGTAATAACGGCCTTGATACGCCTGGGCATTGAGTCAAACAGAGCTTGGATGGCGTGTACAGGTACAGATGCCCATGCAGCTTCAACACGATTCTACAGTTCATCAAGAGTAGTGACTGGCGTATTGTGACGAGCCAGTTGCTCGGCCACCATTGACCAGACATTTTCATTTGGTGAGATGTCTGGAAAATGTGCTGGCCTGGGCAGCAGTCGAACATATTTCGTATCCAGAAAGACCCGTACAGGACCTGCAACATGCGGTCGTGCATTATCCTGCTGAAATGTAGGGTTTTGCAGGGACCGAATGAAGGGTAGTTCAAAGTTCAAAGTTCAAAGTGCCGTCGATGCGAACAAGAGGTGACCGAGACGTGTAACCAATGGCACCCCATACCTTCACGCCGGCTGATACGCCAGTATGGCGATGACGGATACACGCATCCAATATGCGTTCACCGCGATGTCGCCAAACACGGATGCGACCATCATGATGCTGTAAACAGAACCTGGATTCATGCGAAAAAATGACGTTTTGCCTTTCGCGCACCCAGGTTCGTCGTTTGCGTACACAATCGCAGGTGCTTCTGTCTGTGATGCAGCGTCAAGGGTAACCGCAGCCATGGTCTCCGAGCTGATAGTCCATGCTGTTGCAAACTTCGTCGAAATGTTCGTGCAGATGGTTGTTGTCTTGCAAACGTCCTTATCCGTTGACTCAGGTATCGAGACGTGGCTGCACGATCCGATACAGCCATGTGGATAAGATGCCTGTCATCTCGACTGCTAGTGATACGGGGCCGTTGGGATCCAGCACGGCGTTCCGTATTACCCTCCTGAACCCACCAATTCCATATTCTGCTAACAGTCATTGAATCGCGACCAACGTCGCGACCAATGTCGAGATACGATAAACCGCAATCGCGATAGTATACAATTCGACCTTTATCAAAGTCGGTAACGTGATGATACGCATTTCTTCTCCTTACACAAGGCATCAAAACAACCCTTCACCAGGCAACGCCGGTCAATTGCAGTTTGTGTATGAGAAATCGGTTGGAAACTTTCCTCATGTCAGCACGTTGTAGGTGTCACCACCGGCGTCAGTCTTGTGTGAATGCTCTGAAATGCTAATCATTTGCATATCACAGCTTCTTCCTGTCTGTTAAATTTCGCGCCTGTCGCACGTCATCTTCGTGGTGTAGCAATTTTAATGGCCAGGAGTGTATTAACCCAATCTGGTACGGATCCCACACTGATGACCAATACTCAAGCGTTGGCCGAACGAGACTTTTGTAACCTACTTTCTTTGCTGACGGACTACACTTCCTGAGAATTCTTCCAATAAAGCTCAGTCTGGCAATCTGCCTTACCCACGATCGACTTTATATGGTCGTTTCACCCAGATATTTTATGGAAGTAACTGCTTCCAGCGTTTGACCTGTTGTTGCGTAGTCAGATATCAAAGGATCTTTCTTTCTATATTATCGCGTTGCAAACTGCGGGTGGTCCAGAATTCCAAAGCTGGTCGTTAATAGAGCACAGCACTCTACACTTAGAACACGTTTATTGCTGACACAAACGCACACTCAGTACAGACTGACTCCTGCTTGGAGTGCTCCACTATTTATGGAACTTATAAGTACATCAAACATAAGAAACACGTACAAAATTCTAGAAATAGTAAATACAATGAAATAAATTTTTCTGTCCGTGGCGGGATTTGAACTGCGGACCGAAGGCACAGCGATGTGCGATGGTAACCACTGCGCAACGCTTTCTGTCAATATAAACGCAACACTTTATACATGTTTATGTTGAGGCTCAACTGACATTCCCTGCGCTATGCGTCGGTACACTGCAGATCTTCCTGTATGTCACTATCCTTTCCAGTGTTGTGATTTCTCGATAAACTACAGCATCATCCGCAAACAGCCATATTGAACTTACAGTGTTACATAGTAAGTTATTTATATATACTGTGATAAGCAGCGGTCCTGTAACACCTCTTTGGGGCACGTCTGTTATCACTTTAACGTCTGAAGACCTCTCCCTTGTGAATGACATGCTGCGTCCTGTTAGCTAGAAACGCTTCAGATCAGTCACGTACTTTGCACTTTGTCAATCAGGTGACGTTCCGAAACGGTATCGAACGCCTTGCGTAAGTAAAGAAATTCTACAACTGACCGATGTGAGATATATAGGTCTATATTTTTGCTCATTTGATCAATGATCTTTCTAATAAAAGGAAATGTCCTGCCCTTTTTTTTTCAAATCCTTCGGATCACTTTGCTCCTCTAGAGACCTTCGGTCCGCTGCTGCTATAAAGGGAAGCAAGTTCCTTCACATACTCCGTGTAAAATCGAATTCGTCTCTCATCAGGTCCAGCAGCCTGTCCTCTGTTGAGCGGTTTCGATTGTGTTTCTATCTCTCTGACACTTATTTCAATATCTGCCACTTTTTTTGTTTGTGCGATGGTTTAGATCAGTGTTTTTCAACCAGTGGGTTATGACCCCGACGGGGTTCGCAAAGTGTTGCTAAGGGGGTCGCCATCACAGCAGGAAGTACTTGCTCCCTAAGATAACCACGGGTTCAGTAATATAAAAAAATCACACTGACGTGTTTTATGGCCCACTTTATATTTGTGATTTTCTAAGTTTTTGCAAACATTTTGGGCTAAAATAATAATCTAAATAATAAAAAATAAATTATGGTGATAAGATTACGACTCTACTAACGTGTACGGTCTGGGGGTTCGAATCCCCCCTCGGGCATGGATATTTGTGCCGTCCTTAGTCTTAGGTAGTTCATAAGTAATTTGTAAGTTTAGGGACTGATGACCCCGTAGTTAAGTCCCATAGACTATACAAACATTTGAACATTTTTCTACTAATGTGGTAATATATATCCACCCAACACGTAATATTCTTTCTGACCGTATTTTAACAAACAGCCAAATTATATGATGATTGAGTTTAGCTTTGACAAACATACTCTTTTTTGAACTTTTACCTCTTTGAACTATCATATTAATAGCTCTCCCACATTTGCATTATATTATTTTCCCATTAAAATATTGTCACCTGCCTTACTTTGGTAGTTCAAAGTTTATTTTCTTTGCCTGTACTGGTTACGAATGACTATAGGCTGGAACGAACGTAGTGTACATTTGGCGTTCGTACGAGTGACTATAGCCTGGATGGAACACAGCATACATTTGGCGTTCGTAAATCAGTCACGTGACATCCCTCGCCCCAAAATCTCTTTTGCGTACGCCATCTTGCTTTCTCTACTTGATGATTTTCTTATTGTAACTCAAGCGTTGTCATTTCAAAGCAATGGCGCACTGAAAATTATTAAAAAAAAACACGTCGTTCTTAGGACAATGAATTATAATCTAATGTTGGTTAGTTAGTTAACACCTGCCATTGATAGTTCGAGAATAACGGATTACTCTCGCAGTTGTTCACCATAGCGTAATAGGCGAGGAATTAGTATGTGAAGTACGAACATGTCACACGGTGGTTCGGAACTTGCTACGGCACGATTGCTCAGCGCGCTCGGTCAGAGGGTTGCCGGCATGGTAGCTGGACGCCCTTTGTAACGATAGAACTGACTTATCCGAAACGATCAAAATAGTACAGAACAAACCAACGTCCACAAAGTAACCGTTCAAACCGACGAACCAATCAAAAGAGAAAAAATGAAAGACGGTTCAATTACCACCATCTGAAGAGAAGGCCTGTGCACTGCCGTGCCACGTCACATCACACAGAGTAGGTCGCGGTCGCGTAGCTCACTGGCTGGCCGATGTGAGGCGGTGGGCTGTGCCCCATCAGCCAGCCAAAACGCTACGCGATCGCGAGCTACTCTGCGTGACGTGACGTGGCACGGTAGTGCACAGGCCTTCTCTTCAGACGGTGTTGGTTAAATGCCAATAAAAACTGAGTAAAATTCTCAACGAACAACCCAGAACAAATATGAACAAACGACCGCAAAGCATCGATTTCACTGAAGAAAAAAACTATAGTCAATTTTTTGTCGCACTTTATTTTTCATCTTGCTTCCTAAAAGGTTTTCGCACACTTTTATCATCATTATCAGTGTTTTTCAACACTTTCCAATATGCGACCCCCTTCCGAGTAAAAATAGTCTGGAAGCTGTGCAGAAAAGTAGTTTAACATTTGTAGATTTTTGTACAAAATATTGTCTGTAGCTGTACACGTTTGCCGGCCGCGGTGGCCGAGGGGATTGAGGCGCTCCAGTCACGGTCCGCACGGCCACTACGGTCGGGGGTTCGAATCCCCCCTCGGGCATGGATATTTGTGCCGTCCTAGTTCATAAGTAGTTTGTAAGTTTAGGGACTGATGACCCCGCAGTTAAGTCCCTTAAGCTTAACGAACATTTTGTACACGTTTGTTTTATACAACCAAAAGGAACTTACTTTGTGGACACACCTCTTATATCTCTGTTAATCGCTTACCGTATAATTGAAGTTTCTTGCCTGAACGTTTTTACATATATTCTTCGAACAGCATCTATTTATTGTTCCTTGTATCGAGTATTACTATAGTTTAACAAAACCGCGGTGTTATAGTCCCATTTGTTAATACTACCACACATTTTAGAAGATAAAATTAAGATAATAATGACTTTTTCTGTACGTTAATGAAATTGAGTCCTTTTCATTTCTCTGCAATTTTTTATTCATCATAATGGATTGTGTGCAACTCTGCACACATTTTAACCATTTGCTCAAACGAATGTTTCCTCAAGAGTATTCAGAAATATTTTCACCGAATAGTTACTTTTTAGTCGTTTGAGAAAGATTATAGGAGTATACTACCGGATGACGTGCGCATAACATTCTGTTCTGTTAGCCGATACTCTGAGTATTTCCGCCTTGTAGGCTGTGATATCAGACGCCAAACACGATTCCTGATGGGCCAGCGCGGTCAGCATGCAGGGAACCCTACATACATTGCAAGTAAAAACGCACTGGTGCTATCTCGGCAAAGCATACGAAAGTGTTTCCAAGGAAACCAGATAACAGGTGACACAATCTGCTATAAAGCCATCGTGTGAGCTAACAACTACGTTTAAAGTGTCTCTTACTCCGTACCAGACGAGTTTAACGCTGGTGAAGCACCTTAATGTTCGTCCTACACATGATCTTTATACTTACTAGGCACAAAAAGAAATTTACTTATTATTTGAGGGTATGAAAACATTATTTTTTTCAGAATTTGATCAGACCTTCTTTGTAACTGTGAATTGGTATCAAGCTAAAACCTCTGAAGCGACTGGACGCATTTTGACGAAATTTGGGATGGAAATTTCGTATACTTTGAATTCATGTGTATGCTACCTACAATGCGTAGTGGAAGTAAATGAACATGAACAGACGGGGAGGAGGAGATGGACGGAGAGAAGGCCAAGAAGAGATGAGAACAAAATGCAAAGGAAATGGACTAATGGGAGATTGAAATGAATACAATAAATGCATAATGTAGGAAATTTTACTGCGATTTACAAGTCTATATCAGGAGGGGAGGACATAAAGAGGGTCAGGAAGAGGGAGAAAATGATAATGCGGACAGGGAGAGGAGGGAAGACGAGGGGCCAGAAAAAGGAGGAAAAGAGGTGTATTAACATAAATATATAAAAAATAAAACTGGGCTTATGGCTAGTATATGACGTGTAGTCTAAGAAGCTTGTATACTCTACCTCATCTCTATAATTTCTATGCAGGGTATGCCATCAGGGGAGCACTAGATGACTCGAATGGAGGAATTTCTGTTGGTAGCAAGAAACTAAGCAATCTACTCTTTGCAGATGGTACTACCATCATTGCAAGAAGGAAGAAGAACTTAGTGATTTAGTCTCCAGAACGAAAACTAATATTTAAACTTCGGCCTATAGATAAACATGAAATAAACTATTGGTTATTAATCGCCTATGTTGGGATGTAATTCAACTTCGGGATGCTTAACGAATATGGAGGTTCTGAGAATATCTAGGATCTATGACATGAAAGTGTGATACAGAAATAAAACGGTGAATCGTCCTTGGCCTAGTCACAATGGCTGAATTCAGTAAGATCTGGCAGAACAGGCAATATACAAAATAAAAAAGGTGAGCTTTGTGGAATCACTGGTATTTGCTGTTAAGGATTAATTACTTCTGAAACGAATTAAAAAATGGGGTCACAACACTCAGAAAAGTGTAAACCGACTACTGAATGAAGTGTTTATGCGAAAAAATATATAACATACGCTTTTATTATATCTAACATGTGACTTTATAATTTTTTAAATCTAGGAATTATCAAGATGTTAGATGATTCCGGATCCCACCAAACCTGGATAAATGAGGTTCCAATGTACATTACCTACCTTATGTATATGTAGATTGTTTGTAGTCATCATATACAAAAAGGTATCGATTTTATTTACATAGCTTATAAAAACTACAGTCATGGCGTACACTTTTGTCTTATTTTAACAGTACAGGGACAGCTACATGAACATGAGATACCACAGACAGGACTAGACAACAAAATGTAACATGATAAATTCATAAATTAGTAATTATTAACACTTATTTTCACATATATCTGTTACTTTCGAAACAGTAATAACTAACATTTTATCTGCAGTGTTCTCATAATAAAATTCATTTGTCTTTTGAATCAGCTGAACAGCTAGAAAATTACAATACAGTTCATAAATATTATTTTATTCTTGTAAACACATGGCAGTAGTCAAAGTTAACTATAAGCAGTATCTGCTTAAAGTAGTATCAAACGTCTTGAAACTGAGAAGCAGATTACAAAGTTTTGTGACCTTATTGACACTGGAGACTATTATTACTCCTGTTTTATCACAGACCTTATCTCGGGGATTTTGCCCCATAACAGAATTAATAAAGTTAGAGCTACGGAATGAAAGATGTAATGTCTTATTGTGCACAGGTGGAATAGAACTACTGAACAATTTTCATGCACAGGAAATGATGCAGAACACCTCGCAAGAATGGTGTGCCGAGGATAAGAGAGTTCTACTGGCCAATTTGGGTGCAGAATATAGATAACGAGGATACTGTATTATTAAAAACCTTCATGATTCATTTTTAAAGTAGACTTCATTAATCAAGCAAATATTTCCAAAATCTAGCACGAACAAAAGTTTTCTCTACCAGGTCACTTCTCGGCGTTCATGCTTTTATTATCTGAACGTTTCTGTACAAACGTGAAACTAATTATCAGAACAGTAATTTCACACCAATACTGAATACACAGTAAAATCCTTAAATAGATATCGCACCACAAACGGCAAGTCTATTACCGGTGAGTACAGTATTTCTGATTTGTTCTCGCTTATAACCGATGGATTGTCATTACATTTTCGTTCATATCATCCTCATTGTATGTACCAATTGCATGTCAAAGAATTCATTGTAGTTGGTACACGAGTAAGCAACAACCCTCTGCCACATTAGTTCCCTTAGTAGTAATATTCTGGTGTAGAAAACCACCTAGGTTCCCAAGTAGTAGGTGGAAACATCAGTGACAGTGAAAGTTTAAGATTAGGTTGGAGACATGCTCAGATACCGTATTGTTTAGAGTGCTTGCTCGCCAAAATCTGGAAATTTTGTTCCGAGTTTGGTTCGCGACAAATTTTCATTGTTGGCGCGTTAAAACCTTTGGAGTAACGACGAGCGATAATGCTTCTTTTGGCAATTTGCTAAGTGGTTTCAAGCAGATATCGGAGTCTGCAATCGAACAGCTGAGGTCACAGCAGCAGTAAACAAATGAATTCAAAGGTTTCTTTTCGAAGAACATTCTACGCAAACGATTCGCCTCAGCCATTAGGTAACATCGAATGTGGTAATGTGTGATGATGATAGAAATGAAAGAAGTGTCCTGCATAGCCCTACATGGCTAGTGCCTGAGGCTCGGAAGTCGTTCGCTAGTGTTCACGAGGGTCACAATTTACGTATAGCGTAGCTGGTAGCCCTATCTTCGCGAACATAACTAAATGGCAGTTTTTGCGCTTGAGACTGGCAGATTGATTTTTTGTCATAAGTACTTCTGTCTCTTTTCATATCTCTTGGAGGCAGTCTTTCGTTTCTGGCGGTTTAGTTAGCTACTCTGCAGTCATTAAAAATAATGGAGATGTCTGAGATCGAAAACCATTATCCAGCGTGAACGTTAATAAAACCGACAAAATTCGTTGGGGACTGTTTAGGGCCTTCGTAGATAAAATGTTATACAGGAAACCATGCCCGGATACCTCATCCAATAGCTACGAGCACTTCGATACTGCGAAACAAAAATATATTCTACTGCAAGCTCTTTGCTTTCCATAGTTTTGTTGAAGATACTAAGGTCCAAAACAACCCAAATATGTTTAGTAAACTTGTCTCAAAAATACCTGAAGAGCTATGAGCACTTGACCAGGAGAAGCGATCTTTTCCACAGTAAGTAACAAGGAAATGCTCATAGGTCTTACGGTATGCATTTTAGAGACCATGTTTACTGGACTAGTTCGGTTGTTTTGGTTCATACTACCTCCCCCATAAATATCGAAAAGAGAAACTGCAGTACAACAGATTTTTTTCATAGTATCGAAGATTTCCGGGCATGGATTCCTATATAAAACTGGGTCCCCTCGCCATCGCCTTGAAGTTTGGCGGTTTTATTAATGTTCACTCTATATACTGGTGACACAGTAAACGAGTGAAATAAAACATAAGGAAATCTGAGGACTTTGTTTGTTTTTATTGTTCACGAAATTGTAACAGATGTACCAAAGGACATATTAGAAAAGCCCACAATTTCGTATCCTGAACGGGTGGAGAAAAATAAATTTCTGCTCTTTATTATAATTTATTTTTTGTAGAGAACAGCCGTATTTGAATTTAACTGATAGATCGATTTTCTTCTAGTTTTTCGGTATAATTTTCTCTGGCTTTGGGGAAACTAAGCTATTTCTGCGGCTTTAATTCGTGTACGTCTTTTTTTGTGGTTTTAGGGCGCACAACTGCCCATAGTAAAATCGAACTGGGGTTAGAACTTAAATGGCTTTCGCCATGTTTGAACGATGTATAAAAAGTAAAACTCTGTTAGCAGAATGCGGATAATCAGCTAAAATATCAGACATTTCAAATGGTAAACATAGATCACGACGGAGACGATTAGAAAACGGACAGTGTACTAAAAGATGGTACACAAGTAAAAGGTTCATCACAGTGCTCACATAAGGGAGCAGGATCACCGCGAAGTAAATATTGGTGGCTTCGTGTTCGTCTGTCGGTATATTATCTCGTAAGGAATTCGTTTGCTCCTGTCACTTTTAAAGGGTTTCCCAGCCTGTTGCGTAATATATGGCTGCCACTGAATCCTCTGGTAGGAAGTGATCACTCCCGGCTCTAGTCGGGTAAGTAAGTAAGTAAGTAGAAACGGAGGCGTCTCCAACACTGCACTAAGCGGGGACCTGACGAGTGTCAGAGTAACGTAAACGGGAGAGCGCTTTTCACCAGTGTACGCACTTCCCGCGTCGAGTGGAATTTTACAGTGTCTGCGCCAAACTGAATTTTTTCGGCGAAGGGTAATCGGACACGGCAGGTCACACGCGTACGGATTTTCTCTCCGCCAAGGGATCGTCGTCGGGTATCGTTTCCGTAAGTCTCTTCCTCTTGCGCAGCGGTCTGTCGGAACCGTGCCTCAGCTGCTGCGGCGGTGCCGGCGGCGGCGGAGGCGGCGTCGGAGGCTGCGCAGGCGGGGGCGGCGGCGGCGGCGGCGGCGGCGGGGGCGGCGGGGGCGGCGGCGACGCGCGGGGCGGCGAGCAGCAGCCGGCGCGCCGGGCGGCGGGCTTGAGGTCCGCCGCGAGCAGCGGCAGCGGGATGGGGATGGGCACGGGCAGCGGCAGCGGGATGAGCACGGGGTACGGCACCATCACCGTCACCGGCGGCAGCAGCGGCGGCGGCAGCGCGAAGGCGCGCGGCGGCGGGGGCGGCGGCCGCGGGGGCGGCGGCCGCGCCTCGCCGAACAGCAGCGACTGCGGGGGCGGCGGCTGCGCGGGCGGCGGCGGGGGCGGCGGCGCGAACGCTGGGCCCAGCAGCGGCGGCGGCGGGGGCGGCGGCCGCGGCGGCAGCGGCAGGGGCGGCGGGGGCGGCGGCGGCGGGGACGCGCCGCGGGCGGACGCCACCGCGCCGGCGGCCGCCGACCGCGCGCTGCGCCGCCGCCACTGCCGGCGCGGGGCCTTAGCCTCCACCTGCCAAACACAAAAGTCAAAACTTCAAATTGCACCACATAAATCAGTGTATCTGCTGCCGAAAGGTCAATTGGTTAGGAACAAGGAGGTTAAAATAGGGGGAGATGCCTTAACGCAATAAACGTGAAGCTAGCCGTCCGCCATGTTACGGTGATCAAAACATTGTGGTTTGTGTTGTGTATGTTGCTGTTATTCTCCGAAATAGTAACGTTATTTTGTGAAGAAAATGGTTACTTGTGCTGCCTATGGGTGCACAAACAGAAGTGGGAAGTCAAATGCTACTTTTCACAGGTAAATGCAATAGCTAAACTACAATATTTCTGGTTTAAATATGGAGTGTGATTTCATTCACCACCTTAAAATTTTTATGTACATAGGTTTCCGAAGGACAGCGCAAAGAAGAACATATGGGTCAAGGCATTGCGACGAAAAGACTATGAACCAACAGAATATAGCAGAATATGTTCAGACCATTTCAGGGAATCTGACATAGATCGAACGTCGAAATCGTGTGTTCGCATCAGAGACGGCGCTGTTCCTTGCATATTCTCGTCTTTTCCCGCATACATGCAGAATGTAAGTTGCTCTAATGTTTCACAAATGTTTGTAGTGTTTTAAGTGCACGATTACTTTTCATGCCACATAATTTTTATTACGTTTCCTTGTTGGTATTTCTAGTTTCACATCAGCCGTCCGTGACTTATTTCCGTTTGTTTACGTTTCAGACAATCCAGTGTTCGATAATGCTACTCGCAAGAAATCATTGAATGTTTTAAACGTATGATTTTTTTAGTGTATAAATGATCAGTGTGTTTTGTTGGTAGTGTGTAGTGTTGGACTTTTTTTAGTTTCTTAGGGAAGGTAAGTGAATAGTGTTCTGCACTCTATATATAGACTATGTGCACACGAAATGGAAGAGTAGTTTACAAAGGCATTTGAGAATGCATAGGAAATTGAAGAAACGAATTAAAATGTAATTGACCTGTAGATCCTACTTGAGAATTTGTGTGTATACATTTTGTGTTTGTGCTTGTCATGTAATTTATCATGTCGTTTTTTGTGACTACTTCATGTAGTGAATGTAATCATTTGGCTAAACTACAGACTAATCTGTTACCACAAACTGTACTTTGTGGCATTTACATCGATTTGTTGCTCACAATAGGTATATAGAAGAAGTTGTTTATTTTGTGGTAATATTTCAGTAGTTGCAATTTCAGATCTGTCCCTATGAGAATTGGTCATCTCCTCCAAACATATGGTGAATTGTTTTTGCTGTCACACCTAACTCTGTTGTAGGCCTATCTCAAAATTATTACAGTTTTAGACCATAGTACTTTATTATAGCATTTTGAATATTGTTGCATTCTTGAGCAATGTTTGTAATGTTTCAGGTTACAAAAGAGAGACGTGTTTTGCAGAAATCAGGACAAGAAGTCATTGTATCTGCAAACCAAAGTGAAAATCATGAGGAACAGTCTTCAAGTTCCCAAGAGGGTAAGTTTTACACTGACTGTAAAACAACTAGTGAATTGGATTTTTCTCCTCTCTTTTTATGACTGAATTTGTATGGTAGTGTAACAAGAATACTGTACAGTATACCTGCTAGTCATGTAGGCATGTGGGGGGGGGGGGCATTTATTTCTTTTCCATAACCATTTCTCCTGAAAGTGGCGGTGGTGATAAAAATTTGCTGTTCAATTCTGATTATTTTAATTTATTAAAAAATATGTAACATGTTGATAACTTTTAAATTTTATGAACCTCTTTGTTTTTAGTGTTACCAAAAGAAGTTCCACTGAATCCAGACACACCGCATGTTGACCCTATTGTCCAAATCAAGAGGAAATTGGACACTGTATGTGAAGCAAATAGACAGTACCGGAAGAAGATAAAGGTTCTTCAGCAAGCAAACCGTCGCCTAAAGAAGAGAAATGCTAACTTGACAAATGTTATAAAGTCCTTACAGAAGAAGAATTATGTAGATGATGAATGTGTTTCTGTTTTGAAGAGTGTGTCAGGAGTGAGTGAACAGTTACTGTCACGTCAAATTGCAAAGAACACAGGTTCTCCTCTTTCTAGAAAATATGACTCAACCTTAAGGTCCTTTGCCTTAACATTAAATTATTATTCGCCAAAAGCATATAATTATGTGAGGACAACATTTGATACATGCTTGCCGCATCCTCTGACAATGTGTAAATGGTATGAAACTGTGAATGCAGCACCGGGCTTCACGAGTGAGGCATTTAGTATATTGAAAACAAAAGTTGACTCCAGCAGTTCAGAGTATCCTCTCCTGTGTAGTCTTCTAATGGATGACATGACAATCAGGCAGCACATTGAATTTGATGGAAATAAATATTATGGTTATGTTGACGTAGGTTCCACTGTTGAATCGGATAGTTTGCCAGTTGCTAAAGAGGCAGTGGTTTTTATGCTTGTGGGCATAAATGGCAGCTGGAAACTGCCTGTTGGGTATTTTTTAGTTGCAGGTATGAGTGGAGCCCAAAGGGCCAATTTAGTAAGGAACTGCATTGCTCTGGCAGAGTCTTCAGGTGTCAAAGTTGTATCTTTGACATGTGATGGCGCTGCATCAAATATTGCCATGGCTTCATCTCTCGGTTGTTGTCTTGACACGTCAAATTTATGCACAACTTTTGTTTCTGATAATCACAACTCTGTGTCCCTTTTCCTTGATCCCCCGCATATGCTAAAGTTAGTGCGAAACACTTTAGGTGACAAAAAAGAACTGATTGATTGTGATGGTGGTATAATTGCGTGGAGGTACATTGAGGCTTTACACAGACTCCAGGAAAGTGAGGGTGTCCATTTAGCAAATAAATTACGGGCACCTAATATTAATTGGGTGAAGAACAAAATGAAAGTGTCATTAGCAACTCAGTTGTTTAGTGATTCAGTTGCTGATGCTGTAGAGGTAGCATCTTCCCTAGGTATACCAGGTTTTGTTGGTTGTAGTGCTACAGTTAGATTTATAAGAATAATGAATCGCCTTTTTGATATACTGAATTCAAGGAGCATGGCCCAAAGTGGATGGAAAAAACCAATTAATGCTGCAAATTATGAAGAAGTAAAAAACTTCCTTACTGAAGCAAGGCAATATTTGCTTACCCTAAAATTGAAAGCTACCAATGAACTAGTCATTCTGTCAAACAGAAAAACAGGGTTCATTGGATTTATAGTTTGTATTGCAAGTTTACAGCATCTTTACGCCAAACTAATACAAGGTGAGGGATGTACACCTGTACTTAAATTTTTGCCAATGTACAAATGCTCGCAAGACCATTTAGAAGTTATGTTTGGCATAATAAGGTTTCGTGGAGGATGGAATAATAATCCAACTGCCAGGCACTTTATGTCAGCATATAAAAAAATCCTTGTACAGCATGAGCTGAGAGACTCTCAGAAAGGGAACTGTACTGAACTTGATTATGTACCTATTCTTACTGTCCCGAGCACATTAACACCTGTGGAGTGTATAAATTTAACAACAAACAGGAAGTGCCTGCTTTCAGCAGAGTGTGGCTATAATGACACCAATGACCATGACTACATCCCAAGTAGTGATAGTCTCTCTCATGTTTCTGTGTGTGTTGCAGTATACATAGCTGGGTTTGTAGTTAAATATTTGGAGGAGAAAATTAAGTGTGAAATCTGTGTCACAGCTCTGAGAGGTGGTGGTACCCATCCTTCTTTCTCCCTGATACAGAAAAAGAGCCGTGGGGCACTTATTATGCCTGCAGATGATGTTGTTGAAGTGTGTATTACTGCAGAGCAAGTTTTCCGGTACAGCAATAAGGGTGGAAAATATATTTGTCCAAAGAATACAATTGATGTCCTGGTAAATGAAGTTCTGAGTATGTGCATAAATAAGCCATTATTCCTGAACTTGAGTACTCACATGAAAGACCAACTGCCTCTGGACAATCATCTGGTTTTACTTTTAAAAGCCATTGCTAGAAGATACTTACAGTCGAGAATGGCCCATGGTGTAAGAATGCAAAATGACTTTGCCCATAAGAACAAAATTAGATCTCAATATACAAAACTAATTATTTTTCAAGGCCAATAACATATTATTGGAGTTAAAAGTAGATAAGGCTAACTGGGTTGCATTCCAGGAATATTTTGTTTTATGTAAACACACATTTTGTTGATTTATTTTCTTCCTGTTTATTTGCCACTTTCTCCTATCATCACCTCTTTACAAATTTCTTTTCTCCAGTCCTCTTCTCCCCTTTTTATACACTTGTTGCCTTATTTTGTCATGTTCTCCATTTTAATTAGCTACAGTTTTGTAGTGTATACTGAATAACAAGAAACTGGTGTAAAATTAGTAACATTTGTGACTGCCATGAGACTGCATAAATAAAATTGCCATAGGACCTACTGTAAAAGTTTTGTGGTTAGCACCATTAAATATTTCTCATTGTATAACATCAGTTTATCTCAGTTGTTAATCAAATCAATCTTCAGTGCCATTTGTTGCTTACATTAACATTTATCAATAATTTTTTCAAACTGTTTTTAAATGTGCAAAGATGTGTAATTTTTGTGAACTGTTTTAATTTTTATGTGCTGTCTTATTTGAACTGTTCATATATTGTTGTATTGTAATTTCCATTGTGTCATTTTGAGAATGACACTACCACTCCAAGTTGTTCTCTGAATTATGATAAAATTATGCTACATGTTAACTTTGTGAAGTGAAATAAATATTGGATATTGTGTTGTAAATAACTTGATCATTTAAGTGTGCTCCCCATTGTTCAAAGTTCTTTTTACATATTTCATAATTGATTGTAGGGATTATCATAGCTACCTCTTTCACCAGTCATGACTTGATAGACTGTCAGCATTGCAAGGTTTAGAACTTTTTTTTTTTTAATTTCATATACCAATGCACAGTTTAAGCAGTCCAGTTTGCTGTTTGACTGTCAAAGAACCCATTCAAAGTGTACCGTGATTTTGGCATAAATTGTGTGATATTGTTTCTCAAAATTTTACCTGTTCCAGGGACTGTATTTCAGTAATTAGTAGGCTGAACTTTGTAATAATCACTGCTCGTAAAATGTCACACGTTTTGGAGTGTTGACTGCTTGACATGTCTGTATTCTGTTCTTTGTTTTTCTTAACAGTCACTAGACAGTGGAAACCATATTGTCATCACTACTAAACACATGAATGTGGGTTTGCAGTGATCTAGATTTATCACACACTTGCTGGGATTGTCTGTGCAAATTTCAGAAAGGTCACATATACACCATGATAAAGTTCTTTTCGGCTGCTTCTATATCCTTCCTATAAAGTATTTTTGCCTGTAAATATTTCCTGTAAAACATTTACTTAGCTATGGGATCTGCTGTTTTAAAAAGAGCATGTAATAAAAGTAAAATGATTTTATTTATTTATTTTTCTGTTCACCATTATACCATATACTTATATACTCATATGGTACAATTTTGCACATATCAGAATTAAATCATAGCTAACATGTCATTAAGAATCATAAAAAGGTTGTATTCATGGAAAAGACCTGGAGACACTGGAAGGTTTCTGACTGGTTATTTAAAGGTAAGACAGGTGTTTCAGAATCAACATAAATAATCATAAAAAGGTTGTATATATGGAAAAGACCTGGAAGTTTTCACATTGGTTATATAAAGGTAAGACATGTGTTTCAAATTTTAAACTGTAAAAGATTTCCAGGGAGTGGATTCAGACTAAAGTATTTGTTATGAATTGTAGATAAAGTTGAACTGTTATAAAACAAGCAGAACATAATAATAATTGACAACTGTGACAGGAAAGTAGTCATTGCAAAGGGAATGAGACAGGGTTCTTAGCCTCTCTCGTCTTTAATCTTTACATTGATTAGGCTGTAGGGAAGACCAAGATTTAGAGGAGGTATTAGTTTGGGGAGGAGAAATTTGTAGGTATTTAGATATGTGGTTACCTTGTTGAGGTAAACCTCACCTCCAAATGATAGATGGTTTGCTACAAGTGGCCCATAACAACTAGGTTAATAAATTCTCTCCATTACTGAAGGGTATATTGGAATCACAAAAAGTAACCAACTCTCAAATATAACTCCACACAGAACACTTCAAGTCATTTTGTTAAACATGGAATTTTCTCCTGAAATATACTGGTATAGATAGCCTATGCCATCAAAGGAAGCAAATATTCTGTACCATGCACTTACCAAATATAGGTACGGTATTAGTTACAGTTATAGTTTCAGTCCTCATAATCAGCTTCTTGTGCTGATAATTAGTGCTTACTCAAGTCATAACACACCTGACTTCAATTCATTTATAAAAAAATGACAACAAATCTATTTAAAGGTGAATCCTACAACATTGTACATAGGCACTGTTTATAGCTATGGCAGTCGTATTCTGATTTGCTTTTCCCCCTAGCTGCTTCTGGTGTCTGTCTGTCAAACGAACCTATTTATCAGAAATCTTCATTATCCTCTGGAATAAAACAAAAACCTTTCATCAAATTTTTCGATCATATGTTGTTACACTAAACTTTTTCTCTTCACACAGAGTGAACACTTAGGCCTACTCGGAAACTTACCAATGGTTTCTTGTTTTAAGCTTTTCTTCTGTAAAGTTTGTTATAGTTAGGAAAGGAAGCTAAAGAAATTTTGAGGAGTTGTGCCTCTTTTGATACTGCTCACAAGTAAACATACCCTTTTTTCGCTATTCAATATTCGTTGTCGTTGCCCTGTATCAACTACTGTTTTAATCTTGCTCTTAGATATATCATTTGCAAAAGTATCAAGACCTACATTATGTGTGGTGCTGTGCGACTTAAAATCAAGCATTGTATGTATTCTAACATATCCAAAATAAAAAAAAAAAAACACACACACACCACGTATCTATCACTCAGATGGTTTATAAAGATGGAAAAAAGATGTATGAAGGTAAGGTGTAAGTTTTTTGTGTTTGTAGGAAAGGTTAATTGTACCTTAGGTCAATAAGTGATCGGATAGTTCTGTTACTATGAAGTAATACAGCTAATTGACATATAACAATCGAATGTTTTGACACAATGCAGTCAGTATATAATGAGTAAAATTTCGCCTCAGCAAATAGTTACCTGTATGCTTATAAATATTCCTCCACAAATGTATTTTGTTTATTGGTACATACTCTACAAATATCCATGTGAAGTCAGTGGCTTTAATGACAGAGCAAACGACAGTGTTTTAAAGGAGGTAAAATTTTTCATGTGAATTTTAGTTCTTAGGACTAAAAAGCACTATTTAAACGCTGACATTATGGAAGTCACTGATTTTTTGTAGTGAAATTATCGTAAAAATAATGTACTGTGACCTCCTACTGCCATGATGTTGCCCATGTTTAAAGAGTGAATTTTCGCATAAAAATTAATTTGCTAACTTTATGATAAGGTGGGCTTGTCTACAAAAGTGTGCTGTATTTTCGTACTTACTCAGATATGACTATCAATTCTGTGGCTTTAAGAACAAACTGCAAGTTTGAGCTATTACTGCCGAGATGTAGATCATACTTAAATAATAAAATTTCGCATCATATGTTTAGTTCCCAACTGCCTGATTATGTGGCTCTCTCAACGAAAGTATGTTGTAACTAAATACGTACTTAAATGTGAATGTCAACTTGGCGGGTTTATGTATAGAGGGCAAATCACATACAGGATTTTAATGGAGAAACGTTTGTTTTGATCACCCCAAGATGGCGGACTGCCACGCCCCCTGGCTTCAGCCAATCGCTACACACGACATACGTAACGCCATCTCCCCCTATTTTAACCTCCTTGGTTAGGAATCCTACTGTGAGGATAAATGGCGTGCCGGTCATCAGGCGAAAGGTAGCATGATACCTCGGGGCACAGAGTAACATATACAGAGACGCAGCCCCCCCCCCCCCCTAAACCACTGTCCTACGCTCCCCTGGTAGTTCCGTAAGATGCTAGCAGGTGTCAGGCGGTTCCCTGGCTTAGGGTGCCTCTCGCACGTCAGAGGGTAGCGTGGAGGGGATGCTGAGGGAAGGGGAGAGCTCGTGCCGCCTGCCACGAGGCCACGGCTGTGTCCGGCTTGCTGGCGTTTGAGGGGAGGTGGTGGTGGGGACAGCCGCTACCTGCCGCCTGCTCTGGCTAGTTTAAAGGGCTGCTTCTGACCGCAGCGGCATCATGGGACATCTTACGGAACTGCTGAAAACCCTCCCTCCCCGCACCCCGGAGCGTAGGACCGGGTCCTTACGGAGGTTTACCGTCTGTATATATTTGTCTGTGCTCGGGGTCATCATAGATGACCGCTGGAGTTTCGCGGCTCACAGAGATGCGGTATCTGAGAGATCTCTAGTAGTACTTCGTAGACTGGCTGGGATCGGGCATCGGCGGTTCCACCTTCCACCCGATCTTATACAGTTATATCGTAAAAGCATACTGACATCTATTGTGGGCTCCAGGTCACCAATGTGGTCCCACAGGCTCACGAGGGTGGTGCTTGCCGTGACCGTGAGAAGAGTGCAACGAAACATCCTCCTGCACTCAGTTGGGGCCTACAGGAGCCCTCCTGGCGGAGCTCTCTTGATGTCGATGGGGTTATGTCCCCTCGACATCGAGGTGAGGGAGCAGTTAGCCTGGTACTGCGCCAAAAAAGGAGACGAAGGGAAAGTCACTGAAATACTGGGTGAACTTGCCTTGAGCAAGTCAGAAATAAGGCAGAAAGGGATCCAACTGTGGCAGCAGTCACGGGAAGAAGAGAAGTCTGGAAGGAGGACATATGCTCTCCTATCAGACTTCCAGGAAAGATTGAAAATGAAACACTTCGAGCCATCTAAAGGTATGTTGCACTTTCTCACGGGCCATGGACCCTATCCGACATATCTATGCCGGTTAAGGAAACAGGCGACACCAGCCTGTGTCTGTGGAGCTGAGGTGGGAACGCCAGAGCATATCGTATACGAGTGTCCCACATTCGACGACGTGGTTGCGGACTTAAGAAGGGCATTGCCCAGTAATAACACATACGAATTAATAAGGGCCTCGGACACTTTCCACTTTACACCATTGCAAACAACATCTCACGCAAGGTGCTACGAGACTTCTTGCAAGATCATGACAGATACACCGATTACGACAATAACACCCGACTAGACAGCCACATCTGCCATGCCGCCGGGGGATGGACTGGACGTCCATTAGGACTGCACCCGCCATCCAGGGGTTAGATGTGAAATGTTCAAATGTTTGTAGAACTTATGGGACTTAACTACGGGGTCATCAGTCCCTAAGCTTACAAACTACTTATGAACTAGCTAAGACTAAGGACGGCACAAATATCCATGCCCGAGGGGGGATTCGAACCCCCGACCGTAGTGGCCGTGCAGACTGTGACTGGAGCGCCTCAGTCCCTTCGGCCACCGCGGCCGGCGGGTTAGATGTGGCCACACACCGATAAAGACTAGAAGTAGAGTAGTGTAGAGTAGTAACTTAGTTTAGTAGAGTAACACTTTTTGGGAATAGTTCGTTGCGGGGGGATGTGGCGACAATAGAATTGGCCGTCCAGTGCCAGGGGCATGCTCACTGGGTTTCGCACAGTGAGCTGGCCACTTTCAAGTAGGTTTGTACCGACTGGCACACCTGTAACGCCACAGCAGTAGCTTCGTAGGGGCAGAAGTAACAACGTCAAAGTAGAGTAGCACCAAATTCAAAAACACAGGGTTGACCAGTGGTTTTCATTTCAATATAACAAATCATTATTAGTAACTTAGTCGCTAACCATAACCCATAGAAATTAAAGTTGAATATTGTAATATTAAGACCCGTTTTTCAATATAGGTGATGGGTTGTTATGTATCATTAAAATAAATAAAGAATTAAAGAAAAAACTCACTAGTCGGCCCTAAGAGATAGCCAAATTTTGAAATGTGTCCATATACCGGGTGGTCATACTTACATTGTCCCTATTTAACAGGGAAACTAATTACCATACGACTACCAAACTTGAAAACATTAATTTCACGGACATACGGGAACAGAAAAATGCAAAATCAATTGAATTGAAACACTTTTAGTGTGCTTCTCTTACCATACCGTCAACCATCACCTACTGTCAACTAAGGTCTACAACCTGACTAAGAACTATGACCTAACCGGGCTAATTTCCAGTCTTTATCACAACCGCAGGTTCTTCGTTGACTTCCAAGGATAGCGTAGTCCAGAGGCCTCCAAATTATTAGACCTGAGGGCCACATCTCAAGTTTCGATACTCAACGGGGGGCCAGAAGACTTAATTCGCGATTACCGAAAATTGCAATACCACCCTGTACTATGACCTGTAACGTCATCACGATGTCGGCAGCCCCTATTTCAATCGTATACGATATGACCACAACGATATCTCCCATTTCAGCATGAAACAAGCATAAATAACATACGAATTGCTTAACTCCACCAAACACTTAAATATATCTACAAACAACACAATCTATGGAATCCCAACTTTTATTTGACCACACATTTTCTCATAGGAAGAAAACAACGAAAGAATTTTTTTTTTTTTTTTTTTTTTTTTTTTTTTTTTTTTTTTTTTTTTACGCAGGTACAGTATTCAATGAAAACATCAAATTATCTTTATTACTCTCCAGTACACGTACTGTGACGTATGGAATTTGCTTTTTGAATAAACGGTCTACGTTTTAATGTTTACAATTTATGTTCACGTGCGTAGTCATTGAAGTCATCAAAAGCGTCTCGCTGCGGATTGCGCGGTTGCTCGCCGTGGAGGTTCGAGTCCTCCCTGGGGCATGGGTGTGTGTGTTTGTCCTTAGGTTAGTTTACCTAGGTTTAAGTAGTTTGTAAGCTACGGACTGATGAGCACGCAGTTTGGTCCGATAGATTTACAAACATTTGAAGTCATCAAAATGTGCAACTTGCTATTTTCTTAATGACGACGTATGCTATAATCCTCGAGCACAGTAACAGCCTCATTACACATCCCACATGTTATTTTGTTGCCTCCATGTTTGACTCAATGTACGACTCTCAGTATCGACTGTTCACTTTATAGATTTAGCCCCCTTATTACACAACAAGGAACGTACGCACGTAAGGTACCAAACTGTTGCGCTCGTCGGTCCCTAGGTTTACAAACTTCTTAACTTATACTAT
Organism: Locusta migratoria; assembly: GCA_026315105.1. Taxonomy (NCBI): domain Eukaryota; kingdom Metazoa; phylum Arthropoda; class Insecta; order Orthoptera; family Acrididae; genus Locusta; species Locusta migratoria. The sequence goes on along the minus strand of CM048755.1, from coordinate 70,827,227 downwards.
GGTCAACCAACACACCCGTCCCTGAGGGAGGACTCGAACCTCCGACGGGAGTGGCCGCGCAGTCTGTGACTTGGCACCTTACGCGCGCGGCTAATGCTGATGGTACGTGGTTTGTGTCAATGATGGTGTCTGTAGTATACAGCTAACTCTACTAACATAAATAAAAAGGTACACAAGTAATGTTTACCTCATTATGCTGGCTTCTGGAGCCACAGATTTCCTATCTGAAATCGTGCAGTGGAGCATCCACTATGTCCTGTTAAATTTTTACGGAAACACACTGTATACTTTTCATTTTACAGGGCCCCAGCAGATACAATAGCTGCATATAGTACCTTCTATTTGCGATCCTATAGTGAGTCTATGCATATGCCAACATATGCGAAATAATAATAAAATAAAGATAAATGATTCATAAGTAAAATATGATTTATTTTAACGTTGCAAATGATGTAGGCAACGCCAGATAACTCAGTTGAACAGTGTTTCTTCATACACATGTTCTGGTCTGTAGGAAGCGGTCCTAGATAAACAAACGTAATGAATGAAAGTAAACATTATAAAATGAGCAGAACAGATGCGCTAATTGCGTTAAAAGAGTGGTAGAAAAATCCCCAACTAAGCAGTAATCGACGATTCAAGGAGACCGCTTGGTATCGGATTTTAGAACTTTTATATATTTATAGTGCGTTAAGTTCAGAACAAGACATACTACATTCAATCGATGAAAGGAGAAAATATAAAAATGCAGTAAATGAAACAGGCAAAATGGAGTACAGACGATAAGAAATGAGATTGACAGGAAGTGCAAAATGGCTAAGCAGGAGTGGCTAGAAGGCAAATGCAAGGATGTAGAGGAATGTATAAATAGGGGAAAAATAGACACAGCCTACAGGAAAATAAAAGAGATATTTGGAGATAAGGAAAACAGCTCTATGAATATCAAGAACACAGATGGAAAACCAGTTCTCAGTAAAGAAGGGAAAGCTGAAAGGTGGAAAGAGTATATGGAGAGGCTCTACGAAGGAAATGAACTTAGAGGCAATATTGTAGGAAGGGGAGAAGTAGTTGAGGATGAAATAGGAGATACTACACTGAGAGATGAATTTGACAGACCACTGTAAGACCAAGTCGAAACAAGGCCCCTGGAGTAAATGACATTCCCTCAGAGCTACTGTAGTCTCTGGGAGAACCAGCCATGACAAAACTGTTTCACCTGGTGTGTAAGATGTATGAGACAGGCGAAGTACCCTCAGACTTTAAGAAAAATGTTATAATCCCCATTCCAAAGAAAGCAGGCGCAGACAGGTGTGAAAACTACAGAACCATCAGTTTTATAAGTCATGTTTGCAAAATATTAACACGAATTATTTACAGAAGGATGGAAAAACTGGTAGAAGCAGACCTCGGGGAAGACCAGTTTGGGTTTGGGAGAAATAGAGGAACACGGGAGGCAATACTCACTTTACCGCTTATCCTAGAAGATAGGTTAAGAAAAGGCAAACCTACATATCTAGCTTTTGTAGAGTTGGAGAAGGCTTTTGACAATGTTGATTGGAATAAACTCTTTCAAGTTCTGAAGCAAGCAGGAGTAAAATATAGGGAGCGTAAGGTTAATTACAACTTATACAAAAACGAGACGGCGGTTGTCAGAGTATAACCGAAAACCGGTTATTTAAAAAACAGGTTATTTTGCAAGTTTTACGGTGCAGTTAAACTGGAGATGAAAAGAATCAGTATAACCGGAAACCGGTTATTTAAAAAACCGGTTATCAAATATTCAAATGTTAGTATAGACTTTGGGACTTAACTACGGGGTCATCAGTCCCTAAACTTACAAACTACTTACGAACTAGGACGACACAAATATCCATGCCCGAGGGGGGATTCGAACCCCAGACCGTAGCGGCGGTGCAGACCGTGACTGGAACGCCTTAGTCTCCTCGGCCACCGCGGCGGGCAACCGGTTATCTTGAGCAATTTTTATGGTGCAGTTAAATTGGAGATGAAAAGAACCAGTGTAACCGAAAACCAGTTATTTAAAAAACCGGTTATATTTTGCAACTTTTGCGGTGCAGTTAATCTGGAGATAGAAAGAACCGGTATAACCGAAAAGCGGATATTTAAAAACCGGTTATCTTTTGCAATTTTTACAGTTCAGTTAAACTGGAGATGAAAAGAACCGGTATAATCGAAAACCGGTTATCTTCTGCAATTTTTACAGTGCAGTTAAACTGGAGATGAAAAGAACCGGTATAACCGAAAACCGGTTATTTAAAAAACCGGTTATCTTGAGCAATTTTTACGGTGCAGTTAAATTGGAGATGAAAAGAACTGGTATAGCCGAAAACCGGTCATTTAAAAAACCGGTTATCTTTTGTAATTTTTACGGTGCAGTTAAATTGGAGATGAAAAGAACCGGTATAACCGAAAACCGGTTTTTTAAAAAACCGGTTATCTTTTGCAATTTTTACGGTGTGGTTAAACTGGAGATGAAAAGAACTGGTATAACCGAAAACCGGTTATTTAAAAAACCGGTTATCTTGAGCAATTTTTACGGTGCAGTTAAATTGGAGATGAAAAGAACCGGTATAGCCGAAAACCGGTTATTTAAAAAACCGGTTATCTTTTGTAATTTTTACGGTGCAGTAAAATTGGAGATGAAAATAACCAGTATAACCGAAAACCGGTTATTTAAAAAAACCGGTTATATTTTGCAATTTTAATGTTGTGGTTAAACTGGAGATGAAAAGAACCGGTGTAACCGTAAACCGGTTATTTAAAAAACCGGTTATCTTTTGCAATTTTTACAGTGCGGTTAAACTGAAGATGAAAAGAACCGGTATACTCGAAAACCGGTTATTTAAAAAACCGGTTATATTTGCAACTTTTACGGTGCGGTTAAACTGGAGATGAAAAGAACCGGTATAACCGAAAACCGGTTGTTTCAGCGATACCCGCCACCCGTAATAGGAATGTGTAGGACAGGAGAGCAGGTCGCGTACCAGTGGCAGCGCGGGCTCCGCAGGCGGCAGCGGCGGTGGGGGAGGCGGCGGCGGCGGGGGCGGCGTCGCGGGGGCGTCGGCGTCTGCGGGGCTGGCGGCGGGGGCGGAGTCTGCGTCCGAGCAGGCGGCGGGCGGCGGAGACGCGGGGGCGGCGGAGGCGGCGGAGGCGGCGGGCCGGCAGTCGCGCAGCCACAGGTCGGGCGTGATGAGCGCGCCGGAAGACGCCGCCGCCACCGCGCCGGCCGCGGGGTGCAGCTGCAGGTGCGCCTGCGCCTCCTTGCAGAAGATGTTCATCTTGTACTGGTTCAGGCACTTGTCGCTGCAACACGCCACCGCGACACGCAGTCAGGGCACGGTATCCAACAAATATCTATATCTACATCTACATCTACATCTACATACATACTCCGCAATTCACCGTAAGGTGCGTGGCGGAGGGTACACTGTACCACTACTAGGCATTTCCTTTCCTATTCCACTCCCAAATTGAACGAGGAAAAAAAGAATGCTTATATGCCTCCGTACGAGCCCTAATTTCTCTTATCTTGTCTTTGTGATCTTTACGCGAAATGTAAGTAGGCCGCAGCAAGATCGTACTACACTCAGCTTCAGATTTCGGCCCTCTCAACAGAAATTCACGAAAAGAACGTCGTCTATCTTCCAGCGATCCCCAATTGAGTTGCCGGAGCATTTCCGTGACACTCGCGCATTAGTCCAACCTACCGGTAACAAATCTAGCTGCTTGTCTCTGAACCGCCTCTATGTCTTCCTTCAAACCGATCTGCTGCGGGTCCCAAACACTTGAGCAATACTCAAGACGTGGTCGTACAAGCGTTTTATACGCGGTCTCCTTTACAGGTGAAGTACATCTTCCCAAAATTCTCCCCATAAACCGAAGTTGGCTGTCCGCCTTACTCACAACTGTCCTTACATGTTCGTTCCATTTCATATCGCTCTGCAATGTTACGCCTAGATATTTGAACGACGCTACAGCATCAAGAAGCTCACTACTAATGCTGTATTCGAACATTATAAGATTGTTTTTTCTACTCATGCGCATCACCTTACATTTTTCTACATTGAGAGCTAGCTGCCATTCTTCGCACCAACTAGAAATTTTGTCTAAGTCATCCTGTATGCTATTACAGTCAGTTACAGACGACACTCTCCCATACACCACAGCATCATCAGCAAACAGCCGCAAATTACAACTTACTCTGTCCATCAGATCATTTATATAGATAGAAAATAATAGCGGTCCTATCACACTCCCCTGAGGCACGCCTGACGATACACTCTTCTCTGATGAACACTCGCCGTCGAAAATAACGTACTGCGATTTATTACTTAGGAAGTCTTCCAGCCAGTCACAAATCTGTGAACCTATTCCATAAGCTCGTATCTTCGTTAGCAGTCTGCAGTATGGCACCGCGTCGAATGCCTTTCTGAAGTCGAGAAAAACACAATCCGCCTTTTGCCCTTCATCCATGGCTCGCAAGATGACACGTGAGAAAGGGCAAGCTGAGTTTCACATGAACGATGTTTCCTAAACCCGTGCTGATTCATAGAAAGAAGCTTTTCCGTTTCAAGGAAATTTACTATATTCTAACTGAGAATACGCTCCAAAATTCTACATGAAACTGATGTCAACGATATTGGCCTGTAATTGTGTGGGTCAGTTCTCTTTCCTTTCTTATAAACGGGAGTCACCTGCGCTTTTTTCCAATCACTAGGAACTTTGCGCTGAATTAAAGATTCGCGAAAAATGCAAGCTAAGTAGGGGGCCAATGCCGCAGAATAGTCTTTGTAAAACCGAACTGGTATTCCATCCGGACCAGCAGACTTTTTCGTATTTAGCTCTCTCAGCTGCTTCTCTACACCGGAAATACCTATTGCTATGTCCCCCATTTCGGAATTAGTACGTTGATCAAATGATGGTACATTTATGCGGTCCTCCTGCGTGAAAGATTTCTTAAAGGTTAAATTTAGAACTTCAGCTTTCCGTTTGCTTTCTTCTATTACTGTCCCGGAATGATCAACGAGTGACTGAACAGTGGGCTTTGACCCGCTTATCGATTTTACATAGGACCAGAATTTTTTCGCGTTCTCGGAAAGATCTTTGGCTAACACATACACATACACACATAACAAACGGTTGCATCACTCCATTCTAGGGGCTCGTGACCATTACATAAAAATAGAATAGAGATACACTAAAACAACATTTCAGTTCCCTTTATTACGCACGAAAACCGGAACTGATACGTTGTACGATAACAACACAGAATTCTGAATTTGTGTTCCAGATTGCTGGATACACAAGTACCCCTAATACCAGGTAACATGTCTTCTCGGAGTGATACATGCCCGTATTCGTTGTGGCACCCTGTAGAAGCCTCTTCAAAAAACTGGGTATATAACTGCCTCTCACAAGGAGACCACATGGGTCTCGGATTTCAGAAAAAATGTTCAAATGTTTATAGAGCTTATGGGAGTTAACTAAGGCGTCATCAGTCCCTAAACTTACAAACTACTTATGAACTAGGTTATACTAAAGACGGCACAAACATCCATGCCCGAGGGGGGATTCGAACCCCCGAAGGGGAATGGCCTCGCGCAACGTAGCATAGCGCCTCAATGCGCTCGGCCGCTCCGCCGCGGCGGATTTTAGAATTTTTTGATATTTATAGTGTGGGAAGTTAAGAACTGAAATAACAATCAGCCAAAGCCATTCGGCGCAACTCTAAAAAATTCCCAAGAAAATCGACTTTTAAGTTTTGCAAGTCAGCGTAAGTAGCAATAATTAATCAGATGTAGCATCTGGTGGTGTAGCTCAGGACGCCGGGCGCCGTGGCTCAGCGCGCCCGGTCAGAGGGCTGAACGGCCTCTGTAATAAAAAAGCTGAGCCAAGAACACATCGAACAAAAACGAACAAACTTGAACAACGTCCGCAACGAACAGAACTACACATAGAGCAAAAAAAAAAAAAAAAAAAAAAAAAAAAAAAAAAAAAAAAAAAAAAAAAGGTGGTAGCGTTCTACCATTATAACTCTAGGGTCGGTGGTTCGAGTCCTGCCGTGACAATTATTTTTAACTTTTTTCGTTGCGTTCGAATACTTGCGCAATTTTAGTATCTCATGCTAATTTTTACGAAAAGTGCACATATTTTTGTTTATTCGTAATTTACTATATATTAGAAGGTTTAAAATTAAAAAAGATACATTTTTTACAGTATTGGCTTCACTACCTCCATGCTATTAGTTGACAACAGTAGTCTTTCATTGTTCAGTTTGTGAAGAGCTACGACACTTTTTTTGGAAAGTCATCTCCATAGCTACTAATGGCTTTCCAAGCAGCTAACCAACTCTACCATTGTTTTACGTGATGACACGGTTTTCAGTTCGTCTACATAAACATCAACAAAAACTAACGCAACACGTGGAATTAGAGATCCGATAATGTTTCATACAAATTAATTCGAAAACAAAAAATATATCTCTGTCAGTGGGATACGAACCCCGACTCTACAGCTGTGACGCCAGAACGCTACCACCTTTCTTTTTCTTTTTTTTTTTTTTTTTTTTTGCCCTATGGATGGTTCTTGTCCTTGCGGACGCCGATCGTTTTTTGTTCGTTTTGGTTCTATGTGTTCTTTGGCTCAGCTTTTTTTATTTTATTTTATTTTTTATTTTTTATTTATTTATTTATTTTTTTTTTTTTTAATTGCAGAGAGCATGTAGCTCTCTGACCGGGCGCGCTGAGCCAAGGCGCCCGGCGCACCTGAGCTACAACGACAGATGCTGCATCTGCTTCAGTTGTTGGTACTTATGTGTATTCAAAGTCGATTTTCATGATAATATTGGAGAGTTGCGTCGAATGGTTTTGGCTGTTTCTTATTTACGTTCTGAACTTCACGCACCATAAATATAAAGAAATTCTAAAATCCGGTACCCATGTGTCTCCTTGTCAGTATATTTATTCCTCAATAAAATTTGTCATAACTAATATACCCCTTTTCCCCACAAACAGCTCAGTTCATACATACAATTCTAGGAACAAAAATGATCTACACAAGGACTTAAGAGCACTTACTTTAGTTCGAAAAGAGATCCACTACTTAGGAACACATAATTTCAATAATTTACCAGCAACCATAAAAAACTTAGCTATAAAGAAAGATCAGTTTAAGAGGAGCCTAAAAGACTTTTTACTGGCCAACTCCTTCTACTCCACTGATGAATTTTTAAATAGAAAAAAATGTTTCAAATGTTTGTAATTCTGTGGGACCAACCTACCTTGGTCATCAGTCCCTAGACTTACAAACTACTTAAACTAAGTTAAACTAACCTAAGGACAACACACACATCCATGCCCGAGGGAGGATTCGATCCTCCGACGCGGGAGGCCGCGCGATTCGTAACATGGCGCTCCAGACCGCTCGGCTACTCCCTCGTATATATATATATATATATATATATATATATATATATATATATATATATATATATATATACGATATTTGTCCGCGATGAACTCCGAAAATACTCAACTGCTCATTAAGTACATTGTGTGTCATTTGGTCCAACTTAGGATAGTTTTATCTCGATTAATAACCGAGATAATGTTTTATACAAAGTAAACGTTTTTTAGCTACGTTAGGTAAGTATACAATAATTGGTGCTGTTCTTCAACGTGAAGTAAGGGCTAGTGCTTGATCGGAAGGCGAAAGGTCACGTGCTCCAAACTAGCTGGAATCATAATTTTTTTCATTTCGATTTTTAACCTAGCCATCATGTGAAAAGGATTCTACGCTAATTATTATTATTGTTTTCGATTTAGGACGTTCCCTTGATGCTATAATTTATTTCACATTACAATTTTTTTTACTAAATTTACATAAGACTTAGTCGTGCTTTTCAAAATTTTCGTGTATTTAATTGTATTCTAACTTTGCTGTGTAATACCTCTATTTTTTGTGGTTTAGAAAAAATAGGGAAAACACAAAGGAACAACTGAAAAATCGAAAAAATCTAAACTGGTAATTCTGAAGGGGGCATCGCCACTGCGGACTAGATTCGCATTTTCCGCACTGTCAAACAGTTCATCAGACTGAGATAAAATTTTTAACACTCGAACTTCAAAACGAGCGGAACGGCACGTCTACATAGTAATTCGCACGATGCATGGCTGAGGGTACTTTACTCCGGGCTTTGACACCGTTTGACAGATGACCAAGAGTTTGGCAAGTATTTTAATTTTTCGTATACAAGGGAGGGAGGCGATCAACAGAGAGAAAGAGCAGGAGGAGACTGGCAGACAGCGGGGGAGGTGATGACAGAGGGGAGGAGGAGGGCGAGGCACAGCTAGCGAGACGACAGGGGGAGGACTGACTGAATACTGCAGGAAGCAAAGAAAATGAGATTAGAAAGTGGGAAGGAACAGGCATGCAGGTGGGGGAAGGGATGGCCAGAGATATTCGTCTTGTTTTATTTCAAGACATCATCAATGGGGTTTCGAAATTATATTTCTGTTTTTAGATGTAGTATTTACGGTTTATAAACAGTTCACGTCTGTTTAAAATAAATAAGTCGTTACTTACGGTTACCTTCTTCAGAATTTGGATTTTGCTATTCTTCCCATCTGGTCATACTGTTTAAGAAATTTTTGGGCATTTTTTAAAGTTTTGAATATGTTATTTATCTGTGTCACAGTCTTACAGCCGTAAATCTTTTCAAAATTCACTTTTTGTGTGTGTTGCCAATGTAATGGTGTGTGTGTGTGTGTGTGTGTGTGTGTGTGTGTGTGTGTGTGTGTGCGTGTGCTTGACTGCAATCTCTCATAGATAGTAGCAGAAATTTTTTATGTTTTAATGATCTGAGTTTCTATTTAAATGTTTAGTGGAGGGGTTAATAGGCGAATGAGTGGAGTGTTTTTTTTTCCTATTTTTCCTATTAATGTAAGCAGTGAGGTTTTTGATATATGTACTTGATCATTTAACATGACTTTCTTTCCCTCATTTCCCTGCTTACACTAATATATAAAACAGCAGACAGCCACTCCCCTCACTCCAAACTCGTAGGACGATAAAACGAAAGTAACCACTTAACTTTTTTAAAAAGTCGTGAACTGTTTACAAACTATAAATACGACGCCTAGAAACAAAAATTTAATTTCTGGAACACATTGATGCCTTGAAGTAATAATAATAATAATAATAATAATAATAATAATAATGGAGGAACGCGTCTGCATAAAATAAGCAAATTGCAGCTAGAAAACGGTGTTTTTATTTCCAAAAACGAATGATTCAGTGCTTGCTGTGGTAGATGCCCACACAAACAAACTTGTTTGATCGTTGTCTATTATTTGCGACTGGCATGAACTCACGAACCATGATTCTTGCCGTAGTGGGTAGGGTTCTCAAACTTTGAAACCTCCTAGTCTGTTGTAAAATTTTGGAACACGATTCATGCCCATTTATTACGACATTTATGAAGACCCAAAATTCTCCGTAGTCGGAATCAATATGCGTACTGAAAGCAACGATCGTGTGAAACCTAATTCGTACTATTCGCTTTCGATGATGATGATAATTTGTGTTGTAGGGCGCTGAACAGCTATGTCACCAGCGGCCGTCGCTTTTGAGACCCACATAGTAGTCGATAGAGGCAAGTAGATGCTATACGTATTCCTTGACTTATGGAAGGCGTTCGATGCGGTTTCGCACTGTTTCGTAGTTAAAACAAATACTAGCGTACGGAATATCAGAGCAATAGTGTGATGGGACTATATAGTTTTTAGCAAACAGAACACTGAATATCATTCTAAGCGCAGAGAAGTCTCCCGAGATCAAAGTGATTTCTGGCGTATTCAATGCCAGTGTTACTGGAGCATTTATTTTCAAAGTATATATAAATGACTTTGTTGATAACGCAAGAATTTCCGTGTGGCTTTCTCCGGATGATGCTGTACTTTACCGAAAAGGTGTAAAGTCGGAAAATAGCAGCTAAGAGCAGGAGGATCTGCAGAGTGGCAGCTGACCCTCAACGTAATCAAATGTGAACTATTGCAAATACTTTCAGTTCCGCTTTTAGACACGACAGCGACTGGACATGCTGTTACCTTCGTGAAGCTGTAGCGTGAAGAGTAATCAATTATTCCTGGTTTTCTCCTCTTACAAGGGGACCCTGGCTTTCTCCTCATACAAGAGGGCCGTTCCCTCCTAGACCTGGTCTATACTGACAGAGCGTGCAAGACAAAAGTAGGACTTCAACAAATGTAAAATGGAAGCCACTGCTCTCAACTGTTTTCTAGGACACCTAGTTTGAAATTTTAGGCGGCTTCAGGTACTTTTATGGTGGGTAGTATTCAGAGTGTGTGCCGTCGAGGGGAAAACACTTATTTTCATAAGAGCGATGTCTTTAGATGGAAAAGCACTATCGGTATTTGTTTTTTCCCTCTCATATAGTTCTAGAACGACTTTACAACAAGTGTGTTAATTATCATTATATATTGGATCATTTATTATTATTTTTTTAAATCTTTACCCAGAAGAATCGGAAAAATAGGCTTTTTCTCAAAAACTTTGGAAAAATGTGTCGCCGGCCGCGGTGGCCGCGGGGACTGAGGCGCTTCAGTCACGGTCTGCACGGCCACTACGGTCGGGGGTTCGAATCCCCCCTCGGGCATGGATATTTGTGCCGTCCTAGTTCGTAAGTAGTTCATAAGTAGTTTGTAAGTTTAGGGACTGATGACCCCGTAGTTAAGTCCCATAGACTTTACAAACATTTGACCATTTTGAAAAATGTGTCATTATCAATGTATTCGCAGTTCGCAGCATTTGCTGTACCTCGCAATACTCATCATTTTCTATTTTCTATATTTTTACGATCACTATCATGCCGAGTCACACAGTGAGCCATAGGTTACGCGTTATACATGTTAAAATTCTACAATTATTCTGTATCTTTAATTTATTTTTAATCTCATCAAGGAAAAGAAAAGTTCTCCTATATTCAGGATAAAGTTTAATGAGATAATAGATGAATCATCATTTGTCGAGAGGCCAGACAAACGAGTGGTCCCTCAAGAAGGGAAACAGCCTTTTTATTAGTTATGGAGCAATAGTGTGGATTGACTAGGCTGACCTTGTAGCATCAGCTACTGCGAACGGCTGAAAGCAAGGGGAATCTATGGTCGTTACTTTTCCTGAGGACTTGCAACTCTACTGCATGAATATATGATTATGGTATCCTCTTAAATAACAGTATTACGGAGGTAAAATAGTCTCCCATTCGGATCACCGGGCGGATACTAATCAGGAAAAATAGAGCAGGCATTCTTCGGATCGGAGCGTGAAATGTTCTATTCCTTAATCGGATAGGTAAGTCAGAAAATTTGAAAAGAGAAATGGATAGATGTAAGTTAGATATGGTGGTGATTAGCGAAGCTCGGTGCATGATGAACAGGATTTCTGATCGGGTGAGTACAAGGTTATAAATACAAAATCACTTGGGTGGGACGCAGCACTAGATTTAAAAACGAAGAAGAAAATAGGAATGCGGGTAAGTCACTGTAAACAGCACAGGGAACGCATTATCTGTGCAAAGCTAGACACGAAGCCAACACAAACCACAGTAGTACAAGTTAATATGCCAACTTGCTCTGCCTATGATGAAGAGATTGAAAAAATGTATGATGAGGAAAGAAGTTATTCAAACAGTTAACGAAGACGATAACTTGATTGTTACGGAGGACTGGAACTCAGTAGTAGGAAGAGGAAGTGAAGGAAAAATAGTAAGCGCATAATATGGACTGGGGAAAAAGAATGAAAAAGGATGCCGCCTGGTAGATTTTGCGCAGAGCACAATTAATTCATCACAAACAACTGTATTAATAACACTGCAAGAAGGTTGTATACGTGGAAGAAACCAGGAGATACCGGAAGGTAACAAATTGACTTTATAAATCATAATACGTAGATTTCGATACAAGGTTTTAATCTGTAATACACATCCAGGGGCAGATGTAGACTCTGACCACAACTTATTGGTAATGAACTGTAGATCAAAACTTAAGAAACTGCAAAAAGGTTGAAAAGTAGGGAGATTAAATCTGGATAAACTGAAGGAACCTGAGGTTTTTGAGACTTTCAAGGGAGTATTTCGCAAAGTTTGACAGAAATGGGGGAAAGTAATACAGCATAAGAAGACTGAACAGCTTTGAGAGATAAAGTAGTGAAGGCTGCACTTGATCATATAGGCAGGAAGACAAGGCCTAACAGAAATCCTTGGGGAACACAGGATATACTGAACATAAATGATAAAATGAGAAAAATATAAAAATGCAGCAAGTGTAGCAGGAATGTGTGTTGGAACAGTTGAACCAGTCCAGGACCGACGAAGTCTCATGCTCTGCTGTTACTGCAGACAACGCACTAGAGGAAACTACTACTGGTCTGACGCAGGAACAACGTCAGCAGGTGTTAACCATACTACACCAATTTTCACATGTATTCCAAACCAGACAGGAGAGGATCCGGATGAAACGGCCCACGAAAAAACACCGAATCAATACTGGGGATCATCCACCAATTAGCCAGCGTTCGTACTGAGTGTCGCCAGTTGAAAGACGAATTATTCGGGCAGAAGTGGAGAAGATGTTACACGATGACATTTTCAACCTTCAGAGAGTCCCTGGTCGTCTCCGGTGGTCCTCGTGACGAAGAAGGATGGCACGTGGCGTTTCTATGCCGACTATCGGCGGCTGCACAAAATCACGAAGAAAGATGTCTACCCATTGCTACGCATTGATGACACTTTAGATTGCTTGAAAGGAGCTACATACTGCTCAACCATGGACATGCAGAGTGGTTACTGGCAAATCGAGGTTGATGAAGCTGACAGGGAGAAGACGGCTTTTATTACACCTGACGGCCTCTACGAATTCAAAGTCATGCCGTTTGGACTATGTAATGCCCCGGCCACATTCGAATGCATGATGGACAACTTGCTTCGACACCTTAAACGGACGACATGTCTTTGTTATCTAGATGACACTGTCGTTTCCTGAAGGACATTTTCGGAACATCTAAGCCGCCTGTCCACTGTGTTGAAATGGTTCAGACAGCGGTACTCCGCCTCAACCCAATGAAGTGCCTCTTCGTCGCCAAAGGGGTAAAAATCCTGGGGCACCTAGTGAACGGAGATGGTGTCTATTGTTGTTGTTCAAATGTTTGTTAAGCTTAAGGCACTTAATTGCAGGTTCATCAGTCCCTATACTTACAAACTACTTATGAACTACCTTATACTAAAGACGGCACAAACATCCATACCCGAGGGGGGATTCGAACCCCCTACGTGGAACGGCCTCGCGCATCGTAGCATAGCACCTTAATGCGCTCGACCGCTCCGCCGCGGCAGATGGTGTCTGTCCTGATCCAGATAAAGTAATAATTTCCAACTCCTCAGCATATTCGTGATGTGAGATGTTTCCTCGGGCTGTGCTCATACTACCGTCGTTTCATAAAAGGGTTCTGTAACAAGGCGCGTCCATTGCAAGAACTGCTGCAGGGAGACGCCAAGTTTTACTAGGATGAGACGAAAGAACGAGCTTTCCGGGCACTTAAAGAGGTTCTGACTTCCGCACCAGTTCTAGTCTTATACGACGAGAATGCTGAGAGCGAACTTCACGCAGACGCTAGCGGTTATGGGATTGGTGCAGTACTTGTATAAATTCCGGAAGGCGCTGAAAAGGTGATAGCCTATGTATCAAGAGTTCTCGAGATAAACTACTCTACAACCGAGAAGTAATGTCTCGCCGTTATCTGGTCTATCAACAAGTTCCGGCCGCATTTATTCGGTATAAACCATTCACCGTCGTGACAGACCACCACTCTTTGTGTTGGCTGACTAGCTTGAAGGATCCATCGGGTCGACTAGCAAGATGGGCACTAAGACTCCAAGAGTACGATGTCACAGTGGTATTCAAGAACGGACGCAAACACAAGGATGCCGACTGTTTTTATGTAACTAGATTCCATTTTGTGCCAGCCCACCACAGAATTATAGTGAAATAAAAGGTTTCCGCTTGGTAGGCGATGTGAGATGTTTCTTTTATTAAACTTCAAAACATATCGATTTCGTCCCTATGATGGGACATCATCATGCAGAATTGCAAGTCATGATGACCTATGTGCTCTGCATAAAACATTTTTATCAGTAATGTCATAAAAAAAGACCTTTTAAATGCAGACCGTGACTGGAGCGCCTCAGTTCCCTCGGCCACCGCGGCCGGCGGGTTTCTCTTGAAGATCAAGTGTGGTGTCACCACCTCGAGCGGGGCCAGGGAAGGAGTGTCATACCGAGTTTATGCCACGGTTCGGATATATCGTAGATCCGTTAGTGGGTAGTATGTCAGGGGAATACAGGATGTAATGCAAAATTTCGAAGGTATAAAGAAGCAGCATGTGTCTTGTGTAGAACGAGCTGGTGCACTGTTGTACACAATAAACACCCTACTGGACAGATTCCGGCAACGTATCATCTAGACACACTGCCGTAACCTCAGGAGATTGCAGGACAATACTATTGTGATGTTTAGCCCCATAATTTGGTACTACCGCACCATTACAGTCCAAAGGAACACTCGGTATCGTCTATCTGATGATGTCTGGGTCTTGGCCTTTCTGGAGGTGGTCAAACTACATGTTTCCACTGTCTAGTTTGCTCCATTCCTTTGAGGTCATAGTAACACACGAAATAAAGAATTTCATATTCCTATTCTGTTAAAAAATTTATGCAGTGATTAAAACAAAGATTTTTAGACCATTTTCTTGAAATAGAAACAACTGATGACACTTTATCTTATGCAGTCGCTGATAGCTTTGGAGGGGGGGGGGGGGGAGGAATACCCCTCCTTTGCCTTCAGGCATGCCCCTGTCTCGTACTGTCTCTAAAACAGTCTAAAAGCAAACAGGGAGTATGAAGTTACACACAATACAGGTGAGGTAAAGTTAGGTTGCATTACACATATTTATTAAGGTGCTGAGAGTACAAGATTTACAAGTGTTATAATGAAATGACTTAAGTTCACATTTGGTGAGCTAAAGTGTGGATCTGGTAAGAGAAAAATAAGTGTGTGGTTTGCTTAATATTCATGAACTGTGTGTTGAAAAATTTTAAGCTGAAAGCCAATTCATGGACTACGTTTACAAAACAACTAGTATAAGCGGCAGACGAAAAGAGAACTGCTGCTACGGTATCCATAATGGAGCTTCAGGTATCAACTTTACTGGAAGTGCAGCAGTAGCCGAATCGGTATACTTTTTAAGAATATCGGTTATAGTAATATTTAAAGCGTTTTTAAATAGGGCGTGCTTTGAAATAATGCATGTACATTTTGGAGTCAAACATATTGGTAATATACCATGGAATATGGAAAGAGAGAGCCGGCCGCGGTGGCCGAGGGGACTGAGGCGCTCCAGTCACGGTCTGCACGGCGACTACGGTCGGGGGTTCGAATCCCCCCTTGGGCATGGATATTTGTGCTGTCCTTAGTCTTAGCTAGTTCATAAGTAGTTTGTAAGCTTAGGGAGACTGATGACTCCGAAGTTAAGTCCCATAAGTTCTACAAACATTTGAACATTTTTTGGAAAGAGAGAAATATTTTGACCTTGTTGAAAAGACATCGAAACAGTTGAAACATGTATTTGATCGCCAGGATAGGGCGAAAGCATGGGAAAGTTTCCTATACAGGAAATGAAAACAAAAATAACTGACTTTCATTTGAAGACAATTGATGCCGTAGCAAATGACAAATTTTCTAAAGACCCCGGACGAAACAAGACGTAATGGAGGAAAAAGGGAAATGAGCGTATGGCTTTCTTGGCCGGGAGATCCCGTACGTGATTTTTCGGCCGCCTGAGTGTTCAAATGTTCAAATGTTTGTTATGCTTAAGGGACTTAACTACAGGGTCATCAGTCCCTAAACTTACAAACTACTTATAAACTACTTACAACTAAGGACGGCACAAATATCCATGCCCGAGAGGGGATTCGAACCCCCGACCGTAGTGGCCGTGCAGACCGTGACTGAAGCGCCTCCGTCCCCTCGGCAACCGCGGCCGGCCCGCCTGAGTGTAAGTCTTTCTATTTGACACCGCGTGGGCGACTTACGTGCCAATGATGATGAGATGATGATGATTAGGACAACACACAACACACAGTCTTCTGTCGGTAATCAAACCGGAGCCCCCTGCGTGGTAGTCAGCGATGATGCCACTGAGCTACAGAGGCGGACGTCATGGAGGAATATGAAGTGGATCTGAATCAGGAGATGATACTGCAGCTTAACCAGAGGCGTGGGCGGAATAGGCAGCTGCCTAGGGCGGCAGACTTTAAAGAACGACTTACAAAGCTCCATCCACAGCGGCCGCGCTGAACAACGGTAAGAGGTTCAGCGTAGCGCGGCGTGGTCAAAGCGGACCGCTCTGCCCAGCTACCAGCCTCACGTTCCGCGCAGTGTCGGAACATCAAAGCAAATAGTTCGTGGCTCTCGACTGCGTTTCTAGTTTTCCGTTTTTTTTTTTTTTTTTTTTTTTTTTTGTGGCGTGAGCGCACTGGCACACAACACTCTGCTCCAATCTGTGTCCTTTCCCACTCCTCTGCGCTGTTCTGACCCTCGCTGAAGGGTCCACCCACTGTAGATGCGACTTACGCTGTCACTGTTTTTTCAACATTTTATTCACAATTCTCGAGAAAGGAAAGAACACTAACTCACAATGAAAAGGATATGAATAATAGTGGCAACAATCAGCTGCAATTTCATGAAAAGTACTGCTATAGTGATAGAGTTACGTCGTGACAATATGAACATTGTTCACTTAATTAAGTGGCGTGCCTTATCGTAAGGTATTCGTTAGGAAGGCAAATCTCGCTGGTCCTTATGATGTATTCGGAAGGATGTTGGTTCAAATCCACCTCCGGCCATCCAGATTTAGGTTTTCCGTGATTTCCCTAAATCACTCCAGGCAAATGCCGGGATGGTTCCTTTCAAAGGGCACGGCCAATTTCCTTCCCACATCCTAACCCAAAAATCCGGGCGTAAGCTCCGTCTCTACTGACCACGCTGTCGACAGGACGTTAAAACTAAGATTTCTTCCTTCCCTCCTCCTTATGATGTAACACGAAAGCTTCACGACTGGAATGCTGAGCAGTCTGTAGACTCTGGAAGCTGCCTAGTGACAACTTTTAGATCAGTGACTGAAGACATTTAATGCTAAAAGTAAATTGTTGCCAAGTATTGATACCAATATTGGAACTGTAACACAGTTATACGAATAAGTTCGAGAGAATCGTTCTCTGCGAAACATACGTAAATGCTGACAGCGAAAACAGTAAGATACAGCCACAAAAAGGAAAAGTCAGGAAAACAAAGTGGACGAAAGAGCGGAGCTTGATACTACCATCGAAGGAAAGGAAGATTTTCGGGTAGATACAATTTTCGTTGTTATATACGACAGATCAATATCTAAGTTATAGAGCAGAAAAATAATCTTTGGAGAAATTTTATATAAGTTTTGAGATCTTAAAAAATACTTCTAGACGTGACAACACTGAACTCCTCAATTTTTCAAGAGAACAGCAGTAGCATTACGAAGACGACATCAAAGTATTTTTGGCAGACGAGATTATTCATTTTAAAGCACACATAAAAAGCAATAAATTAAAATCCTTCTTTACGTAGAGAGTTGCAGGCAGCTTAAGTAAATTAAGTTTCTTTATTTGCTGATAGCATTACGAATATTTTTTGTCAATCGATACAACCTATTGTTCGACCGAGCGCCCATTCTCACTACTCAAAAGACCAAATACATAATTGCGATTATCTATCTCGCAGAATCTAGTCAACACTCTTGCCGTCCTCTGCCTGAATTCTAACACAACACAACACCTCCACTGAGGATATGTAGCAACGAATTTGCAACAAATCAAACAGCTTTGCCTGTATATTATTACTATCATTAGCTTTAGTAGTCTCCGTATTCAATTACGCGCGGATGTAACTAACTTGGTAGAACATTTATGTCGAAATGAGAAGCTGAAGTACTTTTCTCTGCCCAGGGATGACTAACAGCTAAAGTCGCCCCTCAGTTTAAGTTTCCGCTAAACTGTGATGCTGAGTTTATAGACGCGCATTTTTGGTATCTCACTGTTGGTATTTAACAGTTACTCTTCTGTAGACTTCGCAACACGATGAGTTTGAAATATAATGGGAAATAAAAAAGTCTTCAGGATATAAATAACTAACAACCTTCCAATTTATGATGAGTTCTGTGACAATATATCCCCCACTCAAGACAAAAGTCAAAATGTTCAAATGTTTGTATAGTCTATGGGACTTAACTACGGGGTCATCAGTCCCTAAACTTACAAACTACTTACGAACTAGGACGGCACAAATATTCATGCCCGAGGGGGGATTCGAACCCCCGACCGTAGTGGCCGTGCAGACCTTGACTGGAGCGCCTTAGTCCTCTCGGCCACCGCGGCCGGCAGACAACAGTCCCCGAAGGTGTAAGAAGATAATGTGTAGAAAGAAGTGGATGTGATCAAAGAAGGAAAATAGGATGACTAAAATGTGTACCTCATAATGACAGAAAATCGTGAGTACTTCCCCAAGGAAGGAAGATGTACAACACAGGAAATGACTGATTATATAGACACTGGGTATTAGGGGATTATACAAAGTGACTATGAATAATCCTCTCGTATGTGTTAGAAGCACAACAGTATACGTTCATTTCCGTATTTTTATTTTATCTGCTATTATTTCAGTTTGTTATATTAAATTTTTTGTTAATATTTCAAATAGCCTACAAGTGTAATCAACTAGCAATAGCATACAAAAATTGGAGTCTCAAGATTAATTATCAGAAAACAGAATACTTAACTAATGATCCAGGTGAACTATACATAGAGAGAAAGAAAATCAAAAAATAAACGCTTTCTGTTATTCGGTGTGTGTGTGTGTGTGTGTGTGTGTGTGTGTGTGTGTGTGTGTGTGTGTGTTGGTCTTAGATTAGTTAAAGTAGTTTGAAAGGCTTCGGACTGATCATCACAGAAGTTTGGTCCCACAGATTGGTCTGCCATAGACTGGAATTTACAAAAAAGACTGCAATTTACAGGCTTTCAAATGCCCGCTTTTAAACATGGAAAATAATGTTTTGAAAGGTAATAAACCAAAGGTGAAAGGAGGTATATACAATGGCAATGCAGATGCAATACTGTTTAAGTTCTTTGTAATATTTTTACTGTATTCTGAGTAGGCATTTCCAAAGTAGCTCAAAGGAATAACAATACGCAAAAATAACAAAACGGACAACAAAAAGTTTTCATAAATTCTCAAAGATCTTCAAGCACGCTTGTTCTGCAAGAAAAGCTGTTATCAGCCAGAATTGCTAAATTTTCAGTATTAATCAACATTTTCAGGAGGGTACGGTTCACGGGAATAAAAAAGAAACGACTAAATAAGGCGAAGAAATTAAATGCAGTGTGGCAGGGTGTGATACATAATAAGTTGCAGTTACAGGACAGAGACATGTCTATAAATGAGCCACAGTAACTATGAAACTTTTGGTACGTGCGTTGTATTGCGGAAGAACTTCCTCATAAATTACCTAAAACAGATATACAGTATGTAGAAAGTACACTGGTGCTACTATCACCGTGTCCAAAGATGACTAAGAAGTTAACATACATAGATGACGTGCAATACCATCACTAAAATTAATGCATAAAAATATAGCCTCCCTTAACTAACATGAGATTTAGTAACTATCTGGTCTAAGGCGCCTCGCTGTCTAAGGCGCGCGCGGTTGCTCACCGTCGGAGGTTCGAGTCCTCCCTGGGGCATGTGTGTGTGTGTGTGTGTGTGTGTGTGTGTGTTGTCTTTAGGTTAGTTTACCTTAGTTTAAGTAGTTCGTAAGCTACGGACTGATGACCACGCAGTTTGGTCCAATAGATTTACAAACATTTGAACATTTAGTAACTATCAGCAATAGCCAAAATAGGAACAAATCGTTCCGCAGATAAAGAAGGAGAATTTAAATCACAATCCTGCAAGAGAGTCAATTATTAAATACAGATTAATGCATTATCAATACAATTAGGAACGTCTCAATGAAGCGCAATACGATTCTCGAAGTATTATAAGTAAAGAATCACAACAGTGTTTTCAAAGAAGATTGTCGATGCACTACGAATTACACCTGTCACAGGCATATTATTAAATTCAATCTTTTGATAATGTTGAATGTAATATTCTACTAAAGAAACTGGATTCAAATGTTTGTATAGCTTATGGGACTTAACTAAGGGGTCATCAGTCCCTAAACTTACAAACTACTTATGAACTAGTTAATACTAAGGACGGCACACATATCCATGCCCGAGGGGGATTCGAACACCCGACCGTAGTGGCCGTGCAGACCGTGACTGGAGCGCCTCAGTCCCGTCGACCATCACGGCCGGCAAAACTGGATTCATTAGAACAAAGAGGTGCATCAAATTACTGATTTGGTCATACAGTAAGTTTCATTATATACTGTCGTTCCTAGTGTTGCAGATTTTAATGGCCAACAACTCACATACATTGTGGTAGGGTAGGCCACGGCGCTCCACACCAAATCCATTCCTCCAGTTGTGGGATTCCCACGTAATTTGGGAGAGAACTTCTGTGTATAGTTTTCGGAAACCATAGTCTGAAGTATCAATGACAGTGAAGGTCTGGTGGCATGCTAAGATAGCTTTATTCGTACGGCTTCTGCTCTCTAGACAAGGAAACACGTCATCCAGTCCTCATCTCGCGCTAATTTACACCAGACACAATAAATTCGTTAGGAATATTTTAACGAATCTTATACTGACTTCTGCTCTACACACGATCTAAATTTAGGAGGTGCTTCCACTTGAAATGGCTTGTACACCGAAAGTTATAATTATTTGTTAGTTGTAATTATTTAAGTTCTATGATTACTAAATATTTTCGCCTATTTAAATTGCATTTGCTTCATGTCGCTGGAAGCTGGAATGCATTCCATCAACTGTGACTTATAGGACGTCATTTTGTACGTATTTCGTTACAATTTGCTACCACTGTATCGTCCATCAGCTGCATGACTGAAACAAACGAAATCTACTAAGTAACCTATCAAACTTGATTCTCAAGAAATACCTCGGATCCTCGCATTTACAACGTGCATTCTGTCTTGCTCTACATTCCTCTTAACATGGGACTTTGCGTTCACACCCAGTGTACGTCTCCTACATATAAATACTTAAGACTTACATGGAAGAAACGACTTCGAAGTGTTG
Source organism: Locusta migratoria (assembly GCA_026315105.1). Taxonomy (NCBI): domain Eukaryota; kingdom Metazoa; phylum Arthropoda; class Insecta; order Orthoptera; family Acrididae; genus Locusta; species Locusta migratoria. The sequence continues at coordinate 70,805,848 of CM048755.1, read as the reverse complement.
GAAATGTTTAAATGTTTGTAAAGCTGTGGGACCAAACTGCAGTGGTCATCAGTCCCTAGACTTACAAACTACTTAATCCAACTTATGCTAGGGACAACACACATGCCCTTACCCTAGGGAGGACTCGAACCTCATACGGGTAGCAGCCGCTCACTCCGCAGCAATGCGCCTTAGAGCGTAAGGTCATTCCGGCGGCGAAGCGATAGAGACGAATCATAGCAAACAACATCCGTTACATATTCATTCAGAAAGAAAAGTGTGAAACCTATCCCAGCTACGTAGAAAGTAGTTTTTAGTGGTCTAAAAGTAACTGGGAGACTATTTAATTTTAATGATACTGAATGCATATTTCTTAAACTTCCGATTTGACTGGATTTTTCAAGAAGGACAGTTGACACTTAACAAATTCGATATGTGCATCTATTATCCGAGAATCTACGGACATACTCCATAATCAACTAAAGAAGAGTGGCGAAAGGTATTTTGTGTCCCTCGTCACTTTCTCCGTTCCAGTCGCGTATGGTTCGCCGAGAAAACGATTGCGCGTATGCCTCTCTGTGGGCTCTAATCTCACAAATTACCGCGAGGGGTACATACGGGATAGCAGTGTACTGGTTGATTCTTCAAGAAATGTACGCCCTCGGAACTTTGACAAAATCCCGTATGGGGATACATAACGTCTCTCTTGCAGCGTTTGCCACTGGAGTTTACCGATCGTCTATGTGACGCTTTCCCGCTTCCTGAATGAACGTGTAACGAAGCGTGCTGCTCTCCGTGTGATCTTCTCGATCTCTTATATCAACCCCACCTGGTACGGTCTCATACTGACACACACACTAAAGTATCGGTCGAACGAGTGTTTTGTAACATACTTCTTCTGCTGATGGACTACACTTCCTGACTATTCTTCCAATGAATCTCAGTCTGGCTTCTGCCTTTCTCAGGAGTAATTTGATATGGTTGTCCCATTTCTAATCGCATATTATGCCTAATCACAAATATTTTCCATTATTTTTCCTACTGATGTGTATTATAGCCCTATAACACAGGATCTTCCTTTCCATGTTTTCGCAGCACTTTATATTTGTTTATTTTGAAAGTCAGTTGCCACTTCCTGCACCATTCATGGAAACGTCACATAATCAGTGTAAAGTGTGTGGCACAAGGTGTTTTTAATTGTGCAGAGTATTAGGGCTGCTTTTCATTCCATTCTATGTGGCGGGTAGTTGAAAGGGTGACTGCTCATCCCTTTGTCACACAATGGTTTCGCTGCGAAAGCACTATTTTCTGTGTTTTATTGCCTTTTGGCATATGTAAATCATTGTGAAACCATAGTATCATCCGTAAGTCATGGTGTGTGAAAGAGACAGTAGTTTGGCAGTGATTGTCCTATGTTACAAGAGGTTGCAGCACAGCAAATGGAGGTTTCTCTGTGAAACCACTCTAAATCTACATGGGACTCTCTGCAAATCACATTTAAGTGCCTGGCAGAGGGTTCATCGAACCACCTTTTTACTATTTATCTACCATTCCATTCTCGAATAGCGCGCGGGAAGAAATCTCTCCGTTCGAGCTCTGATTTCTCGTATTTTATTCTGATGATCGTTACTATCTGTAAAAAGTTTTATAGCTGCGAATTGTCAGCGAGCGTTATAACGTCAAAGGATAAAAGTGTAGCCATCGGTTGCGAAAATAAAATTATTTAACCTGGTTTCGGCAATAACTATGATTGCCTTCATCAGAAAATATAAATTAAACGTATAACATGAGATTGCAAATTTTAAAAAAGAGTCAGATTTCATAAAAGGGGAATATAAGTTTACTAATTTGATGTAGAGCATAGAAGCAGTACTTACAAGTCACATAATAAAAGTTACAAAACATCTGTAAAGCTTACGTCACAAATTTTTGAAAAGAAAATATAAGAAGAGGTTGCACGCCTGCACGGAGGCATCAGGTCTGAGTGCTAAATCTTCTTATTTTTTCTTTTTAAAAATTTATGACGTAAGCTTTACAGTTGTTTTGTAACTTTTATTATGTGACTTGTAAGTACTGGTTCTATGCTCCACATCAAATTAGTACTTACATTCTCCTTTTATAAACATCTGACTTTTTAAAATTTTGCCATCTCGTGTTGTAGGTTTAATTTATATTATCTGATGAAGGCAATCATATTACTGCCTAAACCAGGTTAAATAATTTTATTTTCGCAACCGAGGGCTGCACTTTTATTCTTTGATTTCTATCTATGTAGGTGGGAGTCAACAATATATCTATGCATTCGGAGGAGAATGTTGGCGTATGGAGTTTCGTAAGTAGACCACGCAGCAGCGATAAACGCCGTTATTGTAATAATTCCCATCCCAGATCCTGTATCATTTCCGTGACGCTGTCTCCCCTGTATCGTGACAATACAAAACGGGCTGCCCTTCTTTGGATTCTTTCGATGGCTTCCGTCAAACCCACTTGATACGGATCCCACACTGCGCAGCAATATTCCAAATGAAGACGGACAAGCGTGGTGTATGCAGTCTCTCTAGTAGTTCTGTTGCATCTTTTATATTTTCTGCCAATAAAATGCAGTCTCTGGTTCGCCTTTCCTACGACATTATCTACGTGTTCTTTCCAGTTTAAATCTGATGTAATAGTAATTCCTAAGTATTTAGTGGAGTTTAGGGCCCTCACATTCGATTGATTTATCTTGTTAACAAAGTTTAACGGATTTCTTTTCGTACTCATGTTGACGACTTCACACTTCTCATTATTTAGAATCATTTGCCAATTTTTACATCATACTGATATCTTATTTAGATCTTTCTGCAGTTGGTTTTGATCTTCAGATGACTTTACTAGACGATAAATAACGGCGTCATCGTAAAACAACTTAATCACTGTGTCACAAAGGTTTATACGATTATGTGCGAGCTGTTATTTGCCTAATGTGAAATAGGTTCTCAGGGAACAAGAATACTCTCTTTTAGTGCGATTAATACTGTTAGCTAAGTAATCAATATATAGTATGAATAGCAATCGCAACCTGCATTTAATAAGCATCTCTGGTGCTCAACTGTGAGTAAAGAATCCTTTTTTCACAGTCATCGGGGCGATTTTTTAACGTATTTAAATACGATGTGCAGTGTCCATGTTTAGCGGTGGTACCAATGCAATGTTCTTCGGACAAGGAACGGATTCTACGTCGAACATAGCTGTCAAACGAAATACAATAAATACATTCGAAATTCCGAATACATTTATTGCATCTTAGTTGAACGTTCAATTTAGTATAGTCTAAAATGAATTTAAGGTACCGTACGACTTGTATAATATGCCCAAGGAAGCCGCCATTTCAGAAGCTTAAATGAAATGGGTAGCAGTTACAAATAGCGTGAAATGTTGAAGACTGGACAGGAGTAGGGCATCGCTAGTGAAAGGGCGGATCGGAGCCGATCGATTTGCCACGAGGCGGTAATTCCTAGAATCGTCAGAGCCCATTAAAGGTAGAGGGGCCCCGTCGCGTGGCCCTGGCTTATGTTGCCGCAGCTATACGTTTCTTCCTTCCTCAAAAACGACGAGACTGAAGAAAGGTAAACGAGTCGGCAGTTTTTCTTAGCAATGAATGTTTTAATTTGTGTACAACGTGGACAGAGGGACCATCACAAAGTCTTGTTACAGTGAATACTTATTACGTTGTATCGTAATTACACCCAATCCTTTTCTCTACTATTCTTCCTCTGGTCCTTTGAAAAGTTCTTTTCAGTATTTCTCAAGTACCTGCCGTTATCTTGACATTCGATCTCATCATATGCGTCTCCCCTTCCTCTTGGATGACAAATAAAATTTATCAAGGAATTTCGGAAAGGTGATTTTATAGCGTGTAGTAAGTCTAATGTTGAGAGTTGAGTAATTTTTGGCAGCTATCCGTGTAGCCTCACAGGAAGTTACTCTCTCACTGCATCAGGTGTTACGTGATTAGCTTTCGGTGCGTTTTCCTTGCTTAACTCAGTCGGTGTTTCAGTGCTTCAGATGACTAACCATGTGAGCAACTTGATGAATTCTAGAGAAACCATTTATTGTGTAGAAGTATTATACGTCAGTTCGACGCTATTTCATCAAGTTCTGGACGCACGTCATGATCAATATAATACCTTAGTATGTTTTCAACTGTTGAGGTCCCTACGATAGTCAGGTCACTATCAAATGTAAAGACGAAGTTATTGTCCTGAAAATTACAAACGCTGAAATGATGCTATGTTTGTAGAATCTGAAAGTAATCACCATGTATTTTTAATATATTCTGAATTGAAATTTGTTAAAAACATGAGTTTTTATGGCTTTTCTTAATTTACAAACACATTTTTTTGTCAACATGATCGTCGTTTCAAAACATTAGAAACATTAAGAACTCGTATTAATACCGTCTTTAAAGCCTCTGATTTTCTCGAAAGCTGTGAAGCCTGGTAGTTTTTTAAAGTTAGTATCTGTGTTTAAGATATTTGTATTACTGGCTTAAAACAGTAATCATCAGATACAGGAGAAATACCATTGCAATCTAGAAAATATCCGACTGAACTTGTCCGTATTCTAGCAGAAAACTGAAAAAAATTTCAGAAAGCTATTGTAGTTAACGTAAATTTGTACACGAACCAGTCTGCCGCTGTATTGGTGCTGCGATTTATTCATATCTATCCACAACATATAAATCAAAATTCCCTCTCATAATTTAACTACCTGAAGAGACAATGACTGTTGTTGTTGTGGTCTTCAGTCCAGAGACTGGTTTGATGCAGCTCTCCACCCTACTCAATCCTGAGCAAGCCTTTTCATCTCCTCATAAGAACGACAACCCACATCCACTTGAATCTGCTTATTATACGCGTCTCTTGGCCTCCCTCTGCGATTTTTACCCCACACACTTCCCTCCAATGCTAAATTCACAATTCCTTGATGTCTAAGAATGTGTCCTACCAATCTATCCCTTCTTTTAGTCAAGGTATGCCAGAAATTTCTTTTCTCCCCAATTCGGTTCAGTACCTCCTCATTAGTTACGCGATCCACCCACCTAATCTTCAGCATTCTTCTGTAGCACCACATTTCAAATGCCTCTATCCTCTTTCTGTCCACACTGCTTATCGTCCATGTTTCACTCCCATACAAGGCAACACTCCATACAAATGCCTTCAGAAAGGACTTCCTTAGGCTTAAATCAATATTAGATGTTAACAAATTTCTCTTTTTCAAAAACGCCTTTCTACCCATTGCCATTCTGCATTTTATATCCTCTGTACTGCGACCATCATTTGTTATTTTACTGCCCAAGTAACAAAACTCATCTACCTCCTTTATTGTTTCGTTACCTAATCTAATTCCTTCAGCATCACCTGATTTTCTTACACTGCACTCCATTACCCTAGTTTTACTCTTGTTAATGTTCATCTTATATGCACCTTTCAGCACACTGTCCATTCCGTTCAATTGCTCTTGCAGGTCATTTGCTGTATCTGACAGAATTACTATGTCGTCGGCAAAACGCAATGTTTTCAATTCTTCACCCTGAACTTTAATTCCTTCTCCAAATTTCTCCTTGCTTTCCTTTATAGCTTGCTCAATGTACAAATTGAACAACATTGGGGAAAGGCTACAACCCTGTCTTACTCCCTTTCCAACCACTGCATCCCTTTCATGCCCTTCAACTCTGACAACCGCTGTCTGGTTTTTGTACAAGTTGTAAATAACCTTACGCTCCCTATATTTTACTCCTGCTTGCTTCAGAACTTGAAATAGTTTGTTCCAATCAACATTGTCAAAAGCCTTCTCCAAATCTACAAAAGCTAGAAATGTTGGTTTGCCTTTTCTTAATCTATCTTCTAGGATAAGCCGTAAAGTGAGTATTGCCTCTCGTGTTCCTACATTTCTCCTGAACCCAAACTGATCTTCCCCGAGGTCGGCTTCTACCAGCTTTTCCATCCTTGACTAAGATTAAATATTTTTGTCTGTAAAGCGACTGTTGTGTTATATAATAATAATCATTTAAGACTAAAGACAGAAGTCTCAGTAATGAGTTTCGCGGAACTGCACAGGGCGGGGCAAATAAAAGTGGCCTGGACGAGTGGATATGATTTTGAAACCATTTGTGACAGCATTAACAGAAGAGGGAAAGACCTTCAGTTACTTCCAACAGCCAGACAGCCGGTTCAAACTCGGAACACATTTACACAATCTTCACGCCTGACACAATTGTTATCAGACGACAGTCTGGTCGCAGCCTTCTGGTCACCCAGGCCACCTGATCTGAGATTGTGCCCTTACTTGTGTGGAGAGCCTCGGGTGTATGCTGTACTGCAAGAATCCTCAGTATTCAAGTTCTGGAGCAGAACATTCCAGATCAGATGGCAGCAAGTCCAGCAGTCCAGCTTCGTCTTTAGCAACTTCCTGAAGGGCTCCAAAAGTAGCAAGAGATGAATGGTTATCACTTTCAGCATCTGATGTAGTCAAGTTACTACTGCATTTACTCTCGTCTGTGTGTGCCTTTTTTTTAATTTTTTTTTTTTTTGTATGCTGGAATTCTGTTCTCTGTATCATTTTTATTTGCACTATCCTGTATAAGGCGTACATGTCGTTGATTTTGAGATGAGTTCGTCGTAGGGCTAACTGCTTATTTGACGTAACAGGCAAGATAAACACTCCAGAAGGTGCTATTCACACGTACGAACAAGGAAAAAAAGATACTAAAACTAAGTTAACAGTTCAAACTTGGCTGAATTATTATCTTATGCTGTTATGTATTGCGCGACACGTTTGGAGCACAACAATCAATTGAAGCATATTGCTAGAACAGGTGGACATACATAGCGAAGCCCTAAATTACCGCGTATTGTCTACGAATATTATAATCGTATGTCAAGATGTACCACAAATGACACTTTCCCCGTACCATTGCCTCAAAGACTGACAGGGCACATTGTCGTACTAATACAAATATCGCATCCGAACTACTCCTCAATTGCAGGCAATCCACAATGCGGTTGAAAGTGTTCGTAGCCTTTCAAATTTAGCATTTTCTGAAATACTATGAGCGGACCACATCACAACCACGAACACCCACATAGAGTACTTCATCGCTGGCACTACACATGTCGCGTACATTACAGGTATTTACCAGCTTCTATCTGACTGCCACACATTATAGCGTAATGCATCAAACCAGTCACTCGGTTTCAGTCATCCACTATCCAGTAGCGTCACACTTCACACAATCCTCGCTTATCACTGACCATAGAAATGCGCGGTTTATAAGAAGCTGCTCGATCTTTGTTCGGCATTTACGTTATCTCCCAAAAAACAGTTCATTGTACGAGTGTTGGAACTTAAGTAGTCGCAACTATTTAGTCACAGCCGATAAAAAAGCGTAACATGTTTGCACCTGTTACTGTCCTTCAAAGTAGTCACCAGCGTTGTGTAGAACCCGTTACCAGCGATGTGGAAGGCGAAGTAGACCGTTAGCAGAGCCTGTTCTGTTGATGGTCAGAATGGTGCGGTCTACTGCCTGTCGAATATCTGGAACAGTTCTGAAGCGAATGCCACTAAGTGGTTCCTTCATCTTGTGAATAAAAAAAAACCACAAGGACTTAAATCTGGGGAGTACGGTGGATGATACCCTACTTCTCAGTCCCCGCGACCGAAGAGAGCAGCAGAGGAAGTCTGGATCCACCGCACCTTTGAAGAGTCGACCATGTGGCACAGTACCTCATCCTTGTGTCTTTGAGCGGTAACAGTGTTTCTCGGACCACCAAAGAAGATGTCTAGGTCCGTACGGCCATTTCACATGATGTCACCCCACACCAACTCGCCACCAGCATCGTACTGTGGTCGCATCTGCTACTCGGTTCTCTCCATATTAATGTGGGACGGTAATAATTCTGTTAACTGAAGTGGGGTACATGTGTGAAGAGCACTTTCCTTCACTCATTCATTATATTCATATATGGTACAGTAAACGGCCCGGTCTCTGTGGTGGAGTGTGTGGGAGAGCACACTGCTGGACGTATGGAAAAAGGCCTGCAATTCTGAGCCTCCCGTACACAGATGGGCGGGAAACTGCAACCCCTGAGGCAGCTGCAAGATTTGCAGACAATTGTCGTGCAGGTGAATTTCGGTCTCGTCGGGTAGTTAAGACCAGATATCGGTCCTGGCACTGCCCTACGACGAACATCCCCTGTGTCTCGGAAACGTGTCCAAAGCCTGGAAATTACACTTTGTGGCACACTAAAGGCGACTGAGACTTCGGCCTGTGTGTGGCATGCTTCAAGGCGGTCGAGTATTCTACTCTGCAGAACAGGATCTAAACGTCGTCTTTGTGCCATTCTGTTATCCCTTTCACCACGAAGATTCACTCCGCTTACTGTAACAGGATAAACACGACAAAGGAATTAGCGGTCTCAGACACTGTCCCTGTTATGCATCTTCATGTTTTCGCGGCGCAATGACTGCTCAAAGAAGTTTCGGGCGTGCAGCCGGATAAAGTTTACTTCTTCTAATATTTCGGCTGAGAAACGTTCAGCCATCTTCAGAGACGAGTCGAAGACTGACGCTCCAGCACACGCTTCGTCCTTATATACGCGCGGGCCACGATACTGCGCATGCGGCCACAGATACAACAAGGCGCCAAAGACGTTACTCGGCGGTGAGGAAGTACACGTATGTGTAAATTATGTCTGTGGCTGCATGATCGATTACTGTGGAGAAATCGATGTATTATGATCTGTGCTGTGGCGGCGTCTTTGTAAATTTATTAAAGAAAGTGCCGGATTCCATGATTTGTCTATACTGAAGCCACTGTCTCTGTTAACTAAATTGGTCCCCAAGCGAATTTCTATTGCTTATTTCACTAATGAGTCCCAGAAAGATGAAGTGGAAGCTAAAATTTTGACGTTTTCGTACGTCATAGAGTGTCCCGTATCAATACAGTGCTCTGCCACTGCCGATTTATTTGGTTGTAAAAGACGGGTATACCTCTGGTGTTCCGTGCATCTTTCCTGGACTGTACGTGTCGTCTGTCATATGTACGAAAGGCCACATTCACAGGGGATCTTGTAAACCTCGGCCTTCCAGAGCTCCAAATCATCCTTTATAGAACCCAAAAGTGCTGCTGTCTTTGGTGGGGGTCGAAAAATTACTTTAACGTCATGTTTATTCATAATCCGTCCGATTTTCGACGACAGGCTCCCAACATATGGCAAAAAAGCCATAGATTTAAAAATTTTTGAATCATCTTCTGTATTCTTTGCACGTACCGTTGGCTTCGTATGTAGTGCCTTATGTATCTGTTGTGGAGAGTACCCGTTTGCTTCAAAGACTCTCTTCAGGTGTAGAAGCTCGTCCTGCAGACTGCTCTCATCAGCAATGACGTGTGCTCTATGGACCAGTGTTCTAAGAACACTCATCGTCTGGGATGGATGATGGCAGCTATTGGCATGTAAGTATAAATCAGTATGCGTAGGTTTCCTATATACTGAATGTCCTAAGGTGCCATCGTCTTTACGTCGTACCATTACATCCAGAAATGGAAGGCATCCCTCTTTTTCGACTTCCATTGTGATCTGGATTTGGTTATGGATGGAATCAGGTGGTTTAAAAATTCTAGTAACTTATCTTCACCGTGAGGCCACACAACAAATGTGTCATCAACATACCTCCAGAACACTGTGGCCTTCAATCTGGCAGATTCCAGCACCTTTTCCTCGAAGTCCTCTATAAACATATTGGCCACCAAAGGGGACAAGTGACTACCCATGGCGACACCGTCAGTTTGTTCAAAAAATTTTTAAACCACCTGAATTCCATCCATAACCAAATCCAGTTCACAATGGAAGTCGAAAAAGAGGGATGCCTTCCATTTCTGGATGTAATGGTACGACGTAAAGACGATGGCACCTTAGGACATTCAGTATATAGGAAACCTACGCATACTGATTTATACTTACATGCCAATAGCTGCCATCATCCATCCCAGACGATGAGTGTTCTTAGAACACTGGTCCATAGAGCACACGTCATTGCTGATGAGAGCAGTCTGCAGGACGAGCTTCTACACCTGAAGAGAGTCTTTGAAGCAAACGGGTACTCTCCACAACAGATACATAAGGCACTACATACGAAGCCAACGGTACGTGCAAAGAATACAGAAGATGATTCAAAAAGTTTTAAATCTATGGCTTTTTTGCCATATGTTGGGAGCCTGTCGTCGAAAATCGGACGGATTATGAATAAACATGACGTTAAAGTAATTTTTCGACCCCCACCAAAGACAGCAGCACTTTTGGGTTCTAACAAGGATGATTTGGAGCTCTGGAAGGCCGGGGTTTACAAGATCCCCTGTGAATGTGGCCTTTCGTACATATGACAGACGACACGTACAGTCCAGGAAAGATGCACGGAACACCAGAGGTATACCCGTCTTTTACAACCAAATAAATCGGCAGTGGCAGAGCACTGTATTGATACGGGACACTCTATGACGTACGAAAACGTCAAAATTTTAGCTTCCACTTCATCTTTCTGGGACTCATTAGTGAAATAAGCAATAGAAATTCGCTTGGGGACCAATTTAGTTAACAGAGACAGTGGCTTCAGTATAGACAAATCATGGAATCCGGCACTTTCTTTAATAAATTTACAAAGACGCCGCCACAGCACAGATCATAATACATCGATTTCTCCACAGTAATCGACCATGCAGCCACAGACATAATTTACACATACGTGTACTTCCTTACCGCCGAGTAACGTCTTTGGCGCCTTGTATCTGTGGCCGCATGCGCAGTAGCGCGGCCCGCGCGTATATAAGGACGAAGCGTGTGCTGGAGCGTCAGTCTTCGACTCGTCTCTGAAGATGGCTGAACGTTTCTTAGCCGAAATATTAGAAGAAGTAAACTTTATGCGGCTGCACGCCCGAATCTTGTTTGAGCACTGTCCCTGTTAACCCTGCAGTTAACGCCGCTGTCAGATACATAGAGAACACGTATGGTTGGTAGGTAAGTATTGAGTGAGATTATCGGCGATCGCTCTCATTTCCATTTTTTGTTTTTCCTGATTATGCTTAATTTCTAGACACGAATGTTTTTATGGCACAGAATGGGAATTAAACAGACGAAACAATGATCTTTTATGTATACACCCAATTTTACCACCTAATCTCCACCTAGTTGCATGCATGGCCTTCCTCCAGCACGAACCGAAGACGTGTATGCCCCGTTGGTACCAATTCTTGTTCTGGTCACAGAGCCATACATTCACTTGTGAATCATAACATCCTTTTAAGTAAATCGTGTCATGAGAATTGCTGCACAATGGTTCAAGTGGTACCTCGCTAACAGGAAACAAAGGGTGTCAGTGCAAGGGACTAGTGAATTAAGCCATCAGTCATCATTAGATTTAAAAGAAATTACATGTGGTGTCCCACAAGGATCCATCTTAGGGTCAGTTCTTTTTCTTGTGTACATTAATTACCTCTCCTTAGTTACACAGCCAGAAACAGAGTTAGTTTTGTTTGCAGATGATACAAGGTTTGCAATAAATAGCATGTCGGACATAGATCTAGAAATGTCTGCCAATGACATTTTCACGAACATTAATAAACGGTTTAAAGCCAACTCAGTGACATTAAACTTTGAAAAGGCTCCCTAAATGCAGTTCAGAACATGTAAGAGATTTCCACCCAGCATATTCATAAAGTATGAAAAAGAGCAGATAAAAGAGACTGACAGTATTAAATTCCTGAGATTACAGATTAATAATAAATTCAGTTGGGAATAGCACATAATAGTACTGCAGAAATGACTTAACAAATCTGTATTTGTAATACGAGCTGGTATCAAATATAAGAAACATAAAAATAAAAAACCTTGCATAATTTGCTTACTTTCGTTCCATAATGTCATGTGGTATAAAATTTTGGGGTACCCCTTCAAGTCAACCAAAAGCTTTCTGACTGCAAAATCGTGTAATACATATTTGTGGAGTAAATTCACGGACATCCTATAGAAGCCTCTTCAAATAACTGGATATATTAACTACTGCCTCTCAGTATATTTATTCCTTAATGAAATTTGTCATAAATAATACATCTCGTTTCCCAACAAACAGCTCAGTTCATACATACAATACTATGAACAAGAACGATCTACACAAGGACTTACAAGCACTTTCTGTAGTTCAAAAAGGGGTCCACTACTCACGAACACACATTTTCAATCATTTACCAGTAACTATAAAAATTTAGCTACAAATAAAGATCAGTTTAAGAGTAGCCTAAAAGTCTTTCTAGTGGCCAACTCCTTCTACTCCACTGACGAATTTTTAAATAGATCCAAATGATGTATGTATCTGTATTCATACTATTAGTATTATTATATTATCAGCTTGTAAAAAATAATTAAAAAATAATTGACATGTTCCACATCCACGAGGATCTTCTCAACACGGATCTATGGAACGAAAAACTAATTTAATCTAATCTAACCTCCACGTCGTCCTCAAAATCTTTTCCATGAATGGCATCCTTTAATAGCCCAAACAGGTGGGAGTCCGTATGACAACAACAGCTCGCCGTAAAATGTTAAGTATGACAGCCATAGATGGTCTCCCCGACCGCTTCAAATTTGGAGCTCCACGTTCTTATGACTTCACTCTGTGCCCAGCGACAAATTGTAATCTTTTCGACTGCAGATGTTTGTGAATGTTCCCCACAGTTTCTCCCTCTGCAGTGAGAAGTTCAATGATGATAAGGTACGAGGTGCATCCAGAAAGTAAGTGTCCCATTTTTTAAAACAAAGACAACGTATTTACATGAAAACTTTGTGGAAACAGATAAAGCAATGTTTGATCTGTTTTTCGACACGGACGCAAAACAACTGAGATACTTGTGACATCATGGGATCAACTTTGTATACCTGTGTCGTAGATTTTCTCGCCTGTGACTGTAAACAGCGTGTGACAGTTGTCTTCAGCTCTTCAGAATTGTGAATACGCTTTCTACAGGAAAGGAATTTCTTGTGGTGCAAGAAAAGGCGGATATCGCAATGGATATTGGGATATGGGGACGAGAATTGTCATGGAGCAGCACAGCAATCCACACCTCTTGTCCTGAACGGCACGTTCTTCGTCCAGTGTTTTCACAATGACAATGTCGACTGTCATATTCTGGCTCCATTCACAAGCAGCCGACTTCTACGACACTGGAATACAAAAGCTGATCCCACGATATGACGAGTGTCTCAATTATCTTGTTTACTATGTAGAAAAATATATCAAAGATTGTTGTACCGGTTGCCAATAAAGTTTTTCGTGTAATCATGCTTTCTTTCGAATTCTAAATATTGAAACATTTCGACCGTTTCAGGGCACTGAAGTAAAGTCACCGGCGAAGTTGAAAATTGGTGTGGGACCGGGACTCGAACCCGAATTCGGGCCAGCGGTCGCCGTAACCAATTAGTCTATCCAGATACGCTTCCCTTCCTGGCCAAATTCACAACTTATACACTCTATGATGGTAGTGCTCCCCTCCAAGTAGTTCTTCGATTTCTGCAAGGGACCGAGCGTAATAATGCGGCCTCAATGAAACTGTCAATTGCCCGTTGGGGGCATATAAACAATTATTGATCTGGTGTTTCTTCTTTATGGATATAACACATTTTCAACTTTGCCGTTGAATTTATTTCAATGCCCTGAAGCGGTCGAAATGTTTCAGTATTTCGAATTCATAAAACTACGGCCGTTAAAGTCAACCAACGGTATATACAACACACTTACTTCCGCCAAGATCGCTAGTTTTTTTATTTTTTTGTTTTTAGCGGCTATGTCATCATCATCAGATATTTTTTTTTCTTTTTTTTTTACAATGTTCTCCTATTTTCACTGCAAAAAGTTACAAAGATTGTTAAAATCTGTAAAGACTCTTCTTGTTACTTGTGGCAAGAACCCACACAATTTTTATATATGCAATACAGATAACGATCCACTTTGGTGATGCAAATTTTTATCATCTGACAATGTTCTTTTCTTATATTACATTTTCACAAGTAACTATTTTATGTGAGTCCCAAAGGTTTTGTACATGTTCTGTTGCCGGCCGCGGTGGCTGAGGGGACTGAGGCGCTCTAGTCACGGTCTGCACGGCCACTACGGTCGGGGGTTCGAATCCCCCCTCGGGCATGGATATTTGACCGTCCTTAGTATAAGGTAGTTGATAAGTACAAACGTAGGCTTCCGCGGCAGTTGTCACTATCAATAAAATTCTTCTGGGTATGATACCGCGTCGTCATTTTGTAAACTGTGCCGACGTTTCGGACACTGTTGCAGGCGGCCTTCATCAGACACAGACCCTGATGAAGGCCGCCTGCAACAGTGGCCGAAACGTCGGCACAGTTTACAAAATGACGACGCGGTATCATACCCAGAAGAATTTTATTGATAGTTGATAAGTAGTTTGTAAGTTTAGGGACTGATGGCCTCGTAGTTAAGTCCCATAAGCTATACAAACATTTGAACATGTTCTGTTAACTTTTATCTTGTTTGTATACAAACAAGGACTTACAGATTTTAACAATCTTTGTAACTTTTGCAGTGAAAATTGGAGAACTTTGTAAAAATAAATAAATAAATAAATAAATAAATAAATAAAAATAAAAAAAAAATTCTGATGATGATGACATGGTTCATCGAAACCGGCGAAAAACGCAGCAAATAAACTAGCGATCTTGGCAGAAGTAAGTGTGTTTTATATGAAGTTAAGATCGCTCTCTATAGGCGTAATGTGCCACTTAACTATCAACCAATGGTGTCTGTTCTTTCGGTCATGTCAGACAAGAACAGACATCATATTGACAAAGATATATTTTTTAAATGGGGAAACTTCATGAAAAAATCTACGGTTTCCAGGCGGGTGACTGTGTCTTCAAAACGCGACATTTCGAGGAGTGACATAAGTCATCATCTTCTGTATACGTTCGTAAAGCGTACAATCACAACTAACGTCCCGGATGCGCCTCGCACATCACGCCGTTTTGAAACGGTTCTGAAGCTACGTGGAAGAGCTACAGCCGCGTTGTCTGAGGCGTCATGTCACAGACTACGCGGTCGCTCCCGTCGGACGTTCGAGTCCTCCCTTGGGCAGGTGTGTGTGTGTGTGTGTGTGTGTGTGTGTGTGTGTGTGTGTGTTTTGTCCTTAGCATAAGTTTAAGTAGTTTGTAAGTCAAGAGACCAAAATGCTAAGTCATCGGTCACTGAGGTTTATTAACATTTCAACATTTTTTTGGAAGAACCAGAGATAACGCGCACGCACTCAGAATACTTCAAATAACTATCACGTAACGTTTCTGATTCGCAACATAATTTTCGAATGAGGAAATAATGTGGTGCATTATGAAATTGCGTGCTTATGGAATATCTCCTCAATTGTGCGGTTGGATTCACGATTTCCTATCAGAAAGAACACAGTTCGTTGTAATTGACGGTAAGTCATCGAGTAAAACTGAAGTGATATCTGGCGTCCCACAGGGAAGCGTTATAGGTCCCCTACTCTTCCTCGTGTTTATAAACGATTTAGGAGACAATCTGAATAGCTACCTTAGATTGTTCTCGGATGATGCTGTCGTTTATCGGTTAGTGAAGTCAACAGAGGATCAAAAGCGACTGCAAAGCGATTTAGATAAAATTTCTGCATGGTGCGAAAATTGGCAATTGACACTAAGCAAAGAAAAGTGTGAAGTAATACACATGACCACTAAAAGAAATCTGCTGAATTTCAATTACGCGATAAATCAGTCAAACCTTAAGGTCGTAAATTCTACCAAATACCTAGGAGCTACAATTAAGAACAACTTTGACTGGAGAGAACACACAGAAAATATTGTGGGGAAGGCGAACCAAAAGTCACGTTTCATCGGCAGAACGCTTCGAAGATGCACCAGCTCCACCAAAGAGACTGGCTACATCACACTTGTGCGTCCTCTCCTGGAGTACTGTTGCCCCTTGTGATACCCTCACCAGGTGGGATTGACGAAAGACATTGAGAAGGTTCAGAGAAGAGCAGCTCGTTTTGTTCTATCACGTTACGGGGGGGAAAGCGTCACGGAAATGTTGCACGAATTGGGGTGGAAATCATTAAAAGAAAGACGTCATTCATTACGGCGTGATCTGTTTGCGAAGTTTCAATCACCTACTTAAGGAGACATGACCATCCCAATAAAATAAGAGAAAGCAGATCGAAAACGAAACGATTTATGTGTTCTTTCTTTCCGCACGCTATTAGAGAATGGAACGGTAGAGAAAAGTTATGAGAGTGGTTAATAAACCCTCTGCCAGGCACTTGAATGTGATTTGCAGATTATCTATGTAGATGCAGATGTACGAAGATGGCGATGAGGGGTAAACTTTGGGAACATGAAGCGGCGGGACGTACCTGCAGAACTGGAGCTGGTGCTCGCCGTCCTGGAAGTCGACGTAGCTGACGGTGTGGCGCACGTGGCGGCACCAGTCGCAGGTGCGGTTGCGCTTGAAGCTGGCGCGCCGGCACTGCGTGAAGCACACCTCCGAGCAGAAGGCCTTGTGGCTGGCCGCGCCGTCCGCCGACGGCTGCAGCGCCAGCACCGGCTGCCGGGACACCTTCTGGCACCAGGCGCACGCCGCGCCGTCTGCAACACGCCACCGCCTCGTCACAGAATAAGGAGTATACAGAAAGGAAACTCTCGCTGCAGTCTGTCGTCCAAAATTTAGTGCGCATGCGCGGAATCGGCCATCTTGAAAAGCAGTAAATGCGTGATCACTCCCTACTCTGTAACGTGTTAATGCACCGTCTTTGTTTGTTGGATGGATGGATGCTTAGGGTTTAACGTCCCGTCGACAGCTTGGCCATTAGAGACGGAGCTAACGCTCGGAGTTTTTGGGTTAGGATGAGGAAGGAAATCGGCCGTGCCCTTTGAAAGGAACCATGCCGGCATATGCCTGGAGTGATTTAGGGAAATCACGGAAAACCTAAATCTGGATGGCCGGAGGTGGATTTGAACCACCATCCTCCCGAATGCGAGTCCAGTGCGTTACCACTGCGCCACCTCGCTCGGTCTTTGTTTGTTAATTGTGTATTTTAACTGCCTGAATCGCATAAACATAAACAAGTATTTGGTACAGTGCAGTGAAAAGAAAGAACTGTGTGTCAGTAGTTGGAGCTGTTCCGTTTTTATTATGAGCAGCAATAAAAGAAAAGACGGCCGATGGTGTTCAGTACCTGTAGCGGCACGTTACGGATCGCGCGGCCTCCCGCGGCGGAGGTTCGAATCCTCCCTCAGGCATGGATGTGTGTGTTGTCCTTAGGTTAATTTAACTTAGTTTAAGTAGTTTGTAAGAATAGGGACTGATGACCAACGTAGTTTGGCCCCATAGAATTACAAACATATGAACGTTTTATGTTCCCATTTAAGTTCAATCCTGCCGCTATTGGACAGCCTTGGCAACTGGTACGAAATTATTCTCACGACATTAGGGAGGCACCCTCGAGATGCATCTCATAGAATGAACACGTCGAGAAAATCACAGAAATTACAGAGGCTTACCAACGGTGGCTCATTCCACGCAGCAGTCGTCACCAGAACAGGAATTAAGGGCAACGATAAAATGCCTTTAATTGTACTGACTTGTGAGAAGAAACATGGCTGGCAGTGACAGGTAATAAGCTGCGGACAGTGAAACCCACTGTCCGACCGTGGCAAACCTCCTGCCAGCCACTGAGACGACATCAAGTGGCCTCGACGCGGCTCCGAATCGGTCACTGTCTATTGACACACAAATATTTCCACTTCGCCGGGAGGATCCCCCTTTTTATGATGCCTGAGGGGGTCCAAATTACCATCTTACAGTACGGCACATTTTAACTGAGTGCAGTTCATATCGTGCTGCAACGACAGATGCTAATCTTAACCGCGGCAGAGTGGTCAAGCGCATTGAGCCGCTATGCTCCGATACGCGAGGGCTCGAATCCTGCCTCGGTCGTGGATGTTTGTGTCGTCTTTAGTATAAGGTAGTTCAAAAGTAATTTGTAAGTTTAGGGACTGATGACCCCGCAGTTAAGTCCCTTAAGCTTAACAAACATTTGTACATTTTTCGCTAATCTTAGTCGTGATCTGCCCTCCATTTTAGCTGATGATGAGGAGAGTGTGGCCAAAATTTTAAAGTTTTGTGACTCATCTGCACTCTAGATAAGCTTCTAGGCTGGAGATTTTAGTCTGCTGCAGAGTGGTTGGCTCACAATTTTTTATTTTGTGTGATCCACCAACCGTGCCTATCTGCTTTGTAGCTTTTACTACATGCGCAACTGTGATAGAAAGGAAGTTCTTGTGAAGTCCTTTATATCACGCATCTTTTACATTATGTTTTGTACTCATCTCGCACTGTTTTCGTCCGGGCGCTGAAGACCTCGATGTCGTGCGCCCTGTTAGAATACACATCAACACCACCACCACTTAAATTGTATAGATGTAAGCTTAGATGGTGGGCGCAAGACTCCTTGTTGCTGGGGACAGAAATTAACTGCCTGTGTCACGTGAACCCGACCCTACCGGTTTGTTTTAGACAGCAGGAAAAGAAATTAATATGCCTACAAAGACAACGTCGATTTGGATCCGACGACGGCAGATGGCACCTGGGGAATTGTTTCAACGTCGTCCGCCAACAGACAGCGGAGTCATTTAGCCGGCAGATTGCCATCTGTGTGTACCCTTTAGTAGCGAATGTTTTTTAACTTACAAACTACTTATCAAATACCTTATACTAAGGACGGCACGAATATCCATGCCCGAGGGGGGATTCGAACCCCCGACCGTAGTGGCCGTGCAGACCGTGACAGGAGCGCCTCAGTCCCCTCGGCCACCGCGGCCGGCAGCGAATGTTTACAGCCATCAGAATCAGTGTGATAATAGTGTGTGAAGAAAACTAAGCCGCGGTGGAATGGACGAGCGCTCTAAGGCGCCTTGTTGCGGAGTGTGCGGTTGCTCCCCGTCGGAGGTTCGAGTCTTTCCGCGGGCAGGGGTGTGTGTGTTGTCGTTAGGTTAGTTTAAGTTCAAATTGTTTGTATAGCTTATGGAACTTAACTGCGGGGTCATCAGTCCCTAAACTTACTAAATACTTATGAACTACCTTATACTAAAGACAAATCAAACATCCATGCTCGAGGGGGGATTCGAGCCCCCGATGGGGAGCGGCCTCGCGCATCGTAGCATAGCGCCTCAATGCGCTCGGCCGCAGCTTAGTTTAAGTCAAAGTGGTTTGTAAGTCTAGGGACTGATAACTATATCAGTTTGGTCCAATAGGATTATAAACATTTGAAGCTATGGCCTTGCGAATGGCGGGGTGGTTCCGTCGGAGAACTGCTCACACGAATTGTACGTGCTGCATCAGTTGGTTGCAATGGTCACTGAATATTCGCCCACCTGTAGGAGACCTGGACGTCCACGCAGCACAGACACTCGCTAAGATCGTCGAATTGTAAGGGCAGTATTGACAGATCGTACAGCTATAGGAGCACAGATAAGAGAGTTTGTGAAGCCAGAAATGTCAACACTAACTGTTACCATACGTTTATTCGTTGTGAGACTATGGAGACGGACACCTCCAGGCCGTCTTTCACCCACACCATAGCATCGACGTGCATGGCTCGACTTGAGATCTCAGAAGATCATTTTGAAGATGGAATGGTGGGCTGTAATCTTCACCAACGAAAGTAGATTCTGCCTGCACGCAAGTTATGGTGGTTTTCGCGTGCGACAAAGACCTGGAATCCCTGTCTCGTAGAGTGCATTCGTCCAGGACACCCCATGCCGTTTAGCCTGGGGTGCGATAAGCTAGACCTCCCGTTCACGTTTGGTGTTTGTGCAGTGAGCGCTGGAGTGTGCAGAATGTTGTAAGACCCGTTCTCTTGCCATTCTTGCTACCCGAAAGTGATGTGTTGTTCGAACAGGATAATGCTCGCTCACAACTGCGCATAAAACTCAACGTACTCTACCAAGATGTACAGCAACTACCCCGGCCAACGCGATGTGCGAACTTGTCTTCAGTTGAGAACGCATGGGATATGATGGGACGATAACTTATACGATTCGTCAACTCACAGTCCTTGTAATAATATATCCCACGACAGTATTCGCCATCTGTATGATCGAATGGATGGCAGAATAAGCTCTTACTTGTTGCCCGTTAAGGCTACACCGCGTACTAACATGGTCGACGCCTTGTTCCTTAGTACCGCTTGAGTTATTGATCTGTAAATGTAATCATTTCGTACACACCATATGAACTGTGACAATCATGGCTGCAGATTTCTGGATCTGCGTTATCGGGTAAGGAATTGTAGGACGCCCCTAGATAGATCAGGGGTGCACTACACTAAGGAAGCGGCTACTCGGGTAGCAGAGTACTTGTGTAGTGCACATGGGGTTTATTTAGGCTAGGCGCTAGCTCTGATGAGCACTCGCCTGTCAACATTCAGATAGCGAAATGAGGACACATCCAGAACAAAAATTCAACTATCAAAATATTAGCCGTAAATTTTCAAAGCATTGAAAACAAAAGTTCCCGAATTTGCCGAGCTGCATGGAAATTATTATGCTCAGATAGTTTTAGGCACTGAAAGCTGGCTAAATCACGATGTGGCAAGTTCAGAAATATGTAGCGAGGCGTGGAATGTATATTGGAAAGACAGATCGAACACAACTAAAGGGGGAGTGTTCATCGCCATGGACAAAGATGTTTATAACAGGTCTACGAGAAGTAAAGTTAATAGTTAGGTGTTTTTACCGCCCCCCCCCCCAGTGCTGCTGTAGCAGTTGTACAGTCATTCAAAGAAAGTCTACGCCAGGTAGTGCGTAGATATCCGGGCCATGTAATATTACTCGCGGCAGACTTCAACCCTAAGAGTTTAGATTGTGACCTCTGTAGTTTCATTTCAGGCGGTACAGACAAGCAGTCTTGCGAGCTACTTTTGGACACATTTTCCGAAAACTATCTTGAGCGGTTAAACCGATAACCCACACGCAATGGAAATATTTTAGACCTTATAGCTACGAACAGGCTTGAACTTATTAACGATTTCAGTGTAGAGACAGGAGTTAGTGATCACGATATCGTCATAGCGTCAATGGTGACCAAAGTTAATAAACCAATCTAGAAGGCTAGGAGCGTGTTTTTGTTAGAAAGAGCAGATAAGCAATTGTTGCGATCGCACTTAGAAAATGAATGGGCATCGTTTAGTTCCGGTACAATGGATGTAGAGGAATTGTGGACTCAGTTTAAATGTATTGTAAATAAAGGGTTAGAGAAATATGTGCCAGTAAAGACGATTAAAGATGGAAAAGGTCTACCGTGGTATAGTAATAATGTTAGAAAGCTGCTGAGAAAGCAAAGACTGTTGCACTCTCGGTTCAAAAAAGAACACGCAAATGATGACAGGCAAAAGTTAGTAGAGATTCGTGCATCTATAAAAAGATCGATGCGCAAAGCATACAATAATTAGCACAGCCATACCATAACAAAAGATCTTTCCGAGAACCCGAAAAAATTCTGGTCCTGTGCAAAATCGAGAAGCGGGCGAGTCACTCGATCATTCCGGGACAGTAATAGAAGAAACCAAACGGAAAGCTGAAGTTCTAAATTTAACCTTTAAGAAATCTTTCACGCAGGTGGATCGCACAAATGTACCATTATTTGATAAATGCACTAACTCCCAAATGGAGGACATAATAATAGGTATTTTAGGTGTAGAGAAACAGCTGAGAGAGGTAAATACAAAAAAGTCTCCTTGTCCGGAAGGAATAATAGTTCGGTTTTACAAAGAGTTTTCTGCGGCATTGGCTCCTTACTTAGCTTGCATTTATCGCGAATCTTTAATTCAGCGCAAAGTTCCTAGTGATAGGAAACAAGCGCTGGTGACTCCCGTTTATAAGAAAGGAAAGAGAACTGACCCACATAATTACAGGCCAATATCGTTTACATCAGTTTCCTGTAGAATTTTGGAGCGTATTCTCAGTTCGAATATAGTAAATTTCTTTGAGACGGAAAAGCTTCTTTCTATGAATCAGCACGGGTTTAGGAAACATCGTTCTTGTGAAATTAAGCTTGCCCTTTTCTCACATGACATCTTGCGAGCCACGGATGAAGGGCAACAGGTAGATTGTGTTTTTCTCCATTTCAAAAAGGCATTTGACGCGGTGCCACACTACAGACTACTAACGAAGATACGAGCATATAGAATAGGTTCACCGATTTGTGACTGGCTGGAAGTCTTCCTAAGTAATAGAACGCATATGTTGTTCTCGACGGTGAGTGTTCATCAGAAACGAGTGTATCGTCAGGCGTGTTCCAGGGGAATGTGGTAGGACAGCTATTATTTTATATCTATATAAATGATCTAATGGACAGAGTAACCTGTAATTTACGGCTGTTTGCCGATGATACTGTGGTATATGGGAGGATGTCGTCTTTAATTGACTGTAATAGCATACAGATTGACTTAGACAAAATTTCTAGTTGGTGTGAATAATTGCAGCTAGCTCTAAATGTAGAAAAATGTAAGGTGATGCGCATGAGTAGGAAAAACAGTCCCATAATGTTCCAATACAGCATTAGTAGTGAGCCTCTAGATGCAGCCGCGTCATTCAAATATCTAGGCGTAACATTGCAGAGCGATATGAAATGGAACGAACATGTAAGGACAGTTGTGAGTAAGGCGGGCAACTGACTTCGGTTTGCCGGCCGCGGTGGCCGAGGGGAATGAGGCGCTCCAGTCACGGTCTGCACGGCCACTACGGTCGGGGGTTCGAATCCCCCTTCGGGCATGGATATTTGTGCCGTCCTTAGGATTAGCTAGTTCATAAGTAGTTTGTAAGTTTAGGGACTGATGACCCCGTAGATAAGTCCCATAAGCTATACAAACATTTGAACATTTTGACTTCGGTTTATTGGGAGAATTTTGGGAAGATTTACTTCATCTGTTAACGAGGCCACGTATAAAACGCTCATACGACCGCGTCCTGAGTGTTACTCAAATATTTGGGACCCGCAGCAGATCGGTTTAAAGGAAGATATAGAAGTATTTCAGAGGCGAGCAGCTAGGTTCGTTATTGGTAGGTCTGAGCAATGCGCGAGTATCACGGAAATACTCCGGGAACTCAAATGTGTATTGCTGGAGGAAACATGACGTTCTTTTTGAGAAATTCTGTTGAGGAAATTTAGAGGGTCGGAATATGAAGCTGAATGTAGAACAATCTTCCTGCCATCTACTTACATTTCACGTAATGATCACAAAGACAAGATTAAGAAATTAGGGCTCGTACGGAGTGGAATAGGAAAGGAAATGCCTAGTAGTGGTACAGTGCACCCTCCAGCACGCACTTTACGGTGGATTGTGGAGTGTATATGTAGATGTAGATTTTGTGACTTGGATAAACTTTAAGAGAGTGTACTAATTTTTATTTGCGGTAGCGTATTTTGTCCATACTTCACATGGCGATATACCGAGGCATCCGACCCAACGTAAATTCATTCGCTGTTATTCTGTGTCATGTGCGTTATTTAAAACCACTGTCGGCCACATTCTTTCACTGCATTGTTTGTTGAGATGCGTTGTGACGTCCTGTGATGCTTCGTATTTCATAAGAGTGACCCGACTCTAGCACTTGAGTTGTGCAGTATTTCAGTGAAGTGGCGCGTGCGGGCTTGCACTTGGACATCGGAGCCAGGACGGACGTTTGAATGTCCATCAGGATATATGCACGTCGTTCATTCCCAAACGAATTCCTCTCCATTTATTGACCAGCAAAAAGAGATACAGAAACGCAATAACAAATTTAAACAGAACAAGATTTCAGCTACATGTATTACTTTTCCATACTAACCACCGGCGGTTATTCACTTTTCCCAACGACCGAACTAAGCTTGCACGAGTTCCTGGAAACCTGAACCAGGTGAGGCTAGCCACTGTCTTAGGAGTTTTGGCGACAGTATGTGGAACTGAGAAATATGGGGTGTGTAGAACAACTTTCGTTAACACAGTGAGAGGTAAGTTTGAAGTTTATAAGAACTGTTGTGGATGTGATATGACCGTTGGGCGGGTCAGTTCCAGGGGCGCAAATCTGTGGTGGGGCCTGATGCTGTTGTGTAGAAAGCCGTAGTTTTTGTTTTTCCTTGGTCTGCACCCTATTTTATTCAAGCCCGTGTTGTAACACTCTGTACTGACGATTGCTGTAGGCTACAAGACGAGACGTTGAATAGAAGAACAACTTGCCTGTCTCTGAATAATTTGCATGTCAATTTCGCCGCAGATGGCTGATCTCAACTACTTCATTGTTGGAAAATTCATGTAGTAATACATCATCTCATCTCTGGCAATGATAGTTTTCAGAAAACTGTCACTTTCAGAGTGGTCCCGGTCCATAAAATTTCAATTTGGTAACATTTGTCATTATAAGCATACACGAGACCCATATATATATATATATATATATATATATATATATATATATATATATATCACACACACACACACACACACCCATTCCAGTCTATCATTACGGAGCCAACGTTCAGTTGTGCTCAGAATTCCTTGGTCATAATTCGCTGATCATCATGACTGTGTTGTTACAGACGCTGTTAATTATTAAGGATGGTAGTTGAGCAATGACGACTGGGATGTAGCTTGTGGACATCCTACTGAAACGTAGCACACTCGGCCTCACAATACCAACATCTACTGGATCGTCTAGGTATATCTTTAGCAAATGACTCAGACACTTGGAAAAAAAAGATAGGAGAGATTAGCTCTGGTTTTAATCTTGTAGATACTTTAAATACAGTCAGTATTGCCATCGAAATTTAATAACAAAATATAGGAACGTTCAACGATAAAAAATTTTAAATCGCAAAACAATAGATGTTCTTCACAAAGATCATATGCTAAATTCTCTACAATCTCGAGAACTGAAAGAATAGAAGTGTCTTCCAAACATCTTAGAACATATACATTAGACAATATATACACCCGCAAGCACATCAAACATTATCTATAATCTATAAGGCAGGAAAACCGACTTTTTACTTAATCCTTTGTATCTTGTTTTCTTGTAAAGTGACAAATAACACCGAAAATTTTTTCTCCATATAATTCTGACTTGTTCACTGTTGAAATACTTTTAATTGAAATACGTTTATCAGTTTCCATTATTATTTATTCTGAGTGTGAAAACACACAAACACATTTCTGCTTTCAGATATTTACAAATATCTTTGTAAATATAAGCTCGACCGGAAACCAGTTTCGGCAAAGGATGGGGAAGGAAATAGGCCGTGTCCTTCGAAAGGAACCATCCCGGTATTGCCAGGAGCGATTTAGGGAAATCACGGAAAATCTAAATCTGGATCGCTGGAGGTGGATTTGAACTACCGTCCTTCCGAATGCGAGTCCAGTGTGTTACCACTGCGCCACCTCGCTCGGTTGGTAGCAAGAAAATGATGCCCCCGCCAGTCTACCAGTATCTATGGTGGAAGCCGATACGGCTGCTCTCCAGCTTTCGTCTGCTTACGCTTTGTGTGAATTTCGATACTGAATATGTAGTTACAGGTTTCTTTGACGATTCTCGGTTTTCGATCAGTACTGTGAATGTTATGCATCAGTTGTGAAACGTGTGGTGATTTGTTACAATCCCTTTCGGGACAACGTTATCTGATTATCAACTACTACAAAACGAACAAACCAAATCAATTTCACGTTACCACACCAAACGCACAATGATGGATAAGCAATTTCTGCAGGGTGATTCAACTAAGCTGTTCTCTTCAAACATATCTGGAACGTTGTACGGTATCGTGCCAACGGCCGTACCGCAGTGGGTACACCGGTTCCCATTAGTTCACTGAACTTAAGCACTGTCGAACTTGGCTAGCATTTGGATGGTTAACCGTCTGCGCCTGTCGAGCGCTGTTGGCAAGCGGGGTGCACTTAGCCCTTGTGAGGCCAACTGAGGGGTTGCTCGATTGAGAAGTAGCGGCGCCGGTGACGAAAACTGACATAACGGCCGGGAGTGCGGGGTGGGGACCAGCTACGCCTCCATACCGCATCCGTTGACGCCCTGGGGTGCAGGATGACACGGCGGCCGGTCAGTACCCAGTGGGCCTCTCTAGGCCTGTCGGACGGAGTTTGGTTTTATATATCTATTTTTTAAGATATCGTAATTCTGTTTTCACCCTGATGAAAGTCTCCCTAAACGACGTATAGTATTTTGTCATATCTATATTAAATGCATAGATGTCGTTATCAATTTGTTTTTTCGAATGGTTGTAATTTCTCTTGCTAGTATCGTAGATCTCAAAGATACTATTTCAACGGCTTTTCAAAAAAGCGTTCAAATGTTTGTAGAGCTTATGGGACTTAACTACAGGGTCATCAGTCCTTAAACTGACAAACTGCCGACCGCGATGGCCGAGGAGACTGAGGCGCTCCAGTCACGGTCTGCACGGCCACTACGGTCGGGGGTTCGAATCCCCCCTCGGGCATGGATATTTGTGCCGTCCTTAGTCTTAGTTAGTTCATAAGTAGTTTGTAAGTTTAGGGACTGATGACCCCGTAGTTAAGTCCCATAGACTATACAAACATTTGACCATTTGAACTGACAAACTACTTATGAACTAGCTAATCCTAAGGACGGCACAAATATCCATGCCCGATGGGGGATTCGAACCCCCGACCGTAGTGGCCGTGCAGACCGTGACTGAAGCGCCTCAGTCCCCTCGGCCACCGCGGCCGGCAACGGCTTTTCACCCATCGAAATCCGATAACTAGTTTCGGAGCAATTACAATATTTAGAACCCAGGATTTATCTGTTTTGAATATCAAGCTGATTGCTGTTTTATGCGGAAGTCCGTGATTTCATACCCAAATAATGAAATGTGTTATGTCGGATAATGAGTTGCACGCCGTGATGCCGGTATAAAAGGGCGAGACAGAATAAGGACCTTGTATACTATCTAGTTCACGTGTGACGAGCGCTGGGTAGTTTGGAAAAAAATATCTTTTACAAACCAATAGAAATTACATATTCTTCTTCTTTACAGAGAGTTAGAAGGAACGCAAGAGAACAAATGAGTTGTACGCACGAATGTATCCTGATAGACGAATGTGCAAAAAATTGTTATGGGTATGGTACTGGAATACTACGCAGAGGTTAAGGGGAAAGCTGCACCGAGCAGTGAGAAATACACCACTCAAAACAATTAGGAGATCAGTTGGGATATCTAGGTTCTGAAGAATTGTCATTGGAAGAATGAACTAAAATTGTTCGACGTCTTTCTGTCGGTTTACGGAGTGGAGACAACATTACGGCAACCGAGACAGTGGTAATAACGGAAAGTTTCTGCATAGGAGGTTTGTGTTGACTTGTGTCTACTCTATCAAACGAATTACACAGGCAGTTGGGTTCAGATAATGCAGTGAGCGGGTAGTGCAATACAGTAACAAAAATATTCAAATGTTTGTATAGTCTATGGGACTTAACTACGGGGTCATCAGTCCCTAAACTTACAAACTACTTATGAACTACTCACGAACTAGGACGGCACAAATATCCATGCCCGAGGGGGGATTCGAACCCCCGACCGTAGTGGCCGTGCAGACCGCGACTAGCGCGCCTCAGTCCCCTCGGCCACCGCGGCCGGCGGTTATCAGTTCCCCGGTAGGGAGGGGAAGGAGTGAGGATAGGAAAGGAGGGGAGGAGGAGAGGAAATTCAGTCCGGGAAGTAAAGAATGACAGCATTAGCTCGGGGCCCCGTGTTCGCCACGCACGTACTAAAAATGTTCAAATGATTGTAGAGCTTATGGGACTTAACTACGGGGTCATCAGTCCTTAAACTTACAAACTACTTATGAACTAGCTAACACTAAGGACGGTACAAATATCCATGCCCGAAGGGGGGATTCGAACCCCCGACCGTAGTGGCCGTGCAGACCGTGACTGGCGCGCTGCAGAGCGCTCGGCTACCGCGGCCGGTACGCACGTACTCACGAACCAGGAGGGGGGAGGGGGATAACGCTCGTCCCCATAAAACAGCATTGGTGGATAACATGCTGGAAACCGAGGGAACTGAACGAACTTGTTCACCAGACTGAAACCCGATTGAGCATGTCTGGGATGCACTTGGTAGACGCATTACATCGAGACTAGTACCTCCCACAACGGTTGCAGAGCTGGATATTGCACTCGTGGAAGGATGGCCAGATAGCCCTCAAGAGCTGATTGATAACCTCATACTGTCCATTCTGCGCAACTGTGCAACTGTACTGGCCGCCCCACCATATTAGAGGGCAACGAGAATGACTTTTCACTATCATGGTAGCCCCATGGTGCCTCGTGTACGCACACTCCGTGTAAACCTCAAGTAAAGAGTTGAGACAGGAAAATATCGTACTGTATCACACATAAATTACAATTGTAACCAATATCTGAATAAAATGCGTTACCATGTGTATATTGTGTGTGATATCTCACCTGATCCCCTAATTGTTTTGAGCAGTGTAGATGTTCTGGCAATTGTGGCTTACAATCCGCCCGTTAGTGCTAGTGGAGGTGCGACTCCCTCTCGGAAAAGGCAGTCCAGCGTTGTTCGCATTTTGTTCTCAGATAGATTCCATCCGTATCATGTGTCACTTTACCAACAGATTAACCTGCAGCTGCAGAAGACGCGGGAAACTCTGTCGCTCCTTTCTCTACATCAGGACACTAGGTTCCGTCTTTGAAGAATTCTTTTTCCGATGAAGCAACATTCATAAATCATGGGAAGCTGAATATAAAAAACACGGGTTATTGTGCCCCTGAGAATGTATTCAAATGTTTGTAAACCTATTGGAGAAAACTGCTATGGTCATCAGTCCCTAGACTTAGAAACTACTTAAACTACCCTAAAGACAACACACACACCCATCCCACAGGGAGAACCCCCGACGGCGAGCAACCGTGTGCTCCACAGCAAGGCGCCTTAGACCGCTCGGCCACTAAACTGCAGCTATCGTAGAATATTTCAGCCAGAAATGTCACGTCCTTGCTAATACTAAAAACGAAAACTACACCTATATTACAATATATGCATCTATATCGAATGACAAAAGGAAAGAAAAATACCACTGATGTGTCAGACAGTACTGATTCAAGAGACAGTGCCGGCCGCGGTGGCCGCGGGGACTGAGGCGCTTCAGTCACGGTCCGCACGGCCACTACGGTCGGGGGTTCGAATCTCCCCTCGGGCATGGATATTTGTGCCGTCCTAGTTAGTAAGTAGTTCATAAGAAGTTTGTAAGTTTAGGGACTGATGACCCCGTAGTTAAGTCCCATAGACTATACAAACATTTGAGCAAGAGACAGTTGTAACATAGCGTCACAACAGACATTTTCGGTTTTGTATTTAGAACTCGACCGTAAGTTACTCGCGGATTTGTTTCATCCGAGTTCAGAACGATATTGCTTGTCATGTTAGTGATTACTATTTCGTTATATCAGTGTTTAATGCATGTATTGCCGCGGCGGAGTGGCCAAGCGCATTGAGGCGCTATGCTGCGATGCGCGAGGCCATATCCCGTCGGGGGTTCGAACCCCCCTCGAACATGGATGTTTGTGTCGTCTTTACTATAAGGTAGTTCATAAGTAGTTTGTAAGTTTAGGGACTGATGACCCCGCAGTTCAGTCCCTCAAGCTTCACAAACATTTGATCATTTTTTGAATGGATGTACTTCAGTGAGCAAGTGAAGAGCTAAATACCATCACAAGATGTACAAGTGTTTATATGCTGTGTTTCCCATGATTTAACAGAAACATAAATTCGTCACTATTAAAGGCTCATCGTTATGTATTTTAGTAAGTGTTCAGTCTAGGAAAAGGTGTCAGTGAAGTTAATAATTTTGTTTAATAAATATCCCCGTTACTCACAGACAAGAAATTTGTGATAAACCTGTTATAAACTGATGATGAAAAGAAAATTCAGGAGATCGGATGGAGAGAATTAAAGTAAATGATATGATTACCACTTAATATGACGAATCATCAAATATATTTGTTACTGAAAATAGCTACTTCAACAAGCAGGAGTGGAGTATATTTTGCCCAGTAAACAGAGCTATAGCTTTCAACCCGTTCGGCTTTTCAATAGACCCAACAGTAGTGGATAATGTCCCAGAAAATAGCGATATGATCTGTTCACTTCAACTGTGTGCTTGAAAGGAAGATGACTCGAGACACAGATAGCATTTCAGAAGAAACGCAATGTAAAACTTTTTTTCAATAATCAACTAGGAAAGGAAATTACTAACAAACAAAGAGGTTACGGATTCAAGCTCCGCTAAGTATACAATTTTAATCTACTAGCAAGTTTCAAAGTTGCGCACGAATTGTTGCATAATGAATTATTAAATCTCGATCGAAAGTATCCGGACATCCCTACACAATGCGCAGTTGACGAACAGATGTCATTAATTGTGGCCCCAACAGTATAAAAGACGGCGGTGAGTATTCTGTTGTTAGTTGAGAAACATTAACAGTGGAATGTATCCCACACGAGAAAAATTTCTGTATATCTATCGGACCAAACTGCGTAGTCATCAGTCCGTAGCTTACAAACTACTTAAACCTAGGTAAACTAACCTAAGGACAAACACACACACCCATGCCCCAGGGAGGACTCGAACCTCCACGGCGAGCGACCGCGCGCTCCGCAGCGAGACGCTTTAGACCGCTCGGCTACTCCACCGCGGCCCCACATGAGAGATCAGTAAATTTAAACGTGGACAGGTCACCGAATATTCTCCTGAGTAACAAATCCATCAGGGATAGTTAAACCCTTCTAAAACTGCCTATGTCGACATCTGGTGGTGCGATTGTGGAGACAGGAAGGAACAACCAAAGCCAAGTCAAGACCACACAGATTTCACGTTCGGAGACGAACAGAGACAGTCTAGCATTGCGGAGGGCTGTTGTAAAAAAAAAAAAAAAAAAAAAAAAAAAAAAATCACACGATATTGGCGAAAGAGTCACTCGTGTGTCACAAAGTGCTTTCAGCTACCTAAATACCTCAATCAACTGATGGTTAGGAGTTTAAACGAATATTGTGCAATGATCGAGCGGCACTTTCAGTCCGAAAACTGGATTGATGGAGGTGTTCATGCTATTCCAGCCTGTGCAAGCCGCTTCATCTAGGAATAAGAAATGCAACTCACATTCATTTGAACTCGCTGATTATATTCGTCTGTGGTTCTCCCTCTGCGATGGTAAGGTAAAAGGTAAAGTAATCAACAATCCGAAGATTGGTTTGAACACCACAGTGCTTTAATAGGCATGGTCTTGTTTGGAGGTGGTATGCCGTTTCCTTCCTCCGACCTTAGAACTGACTTACTGAGTCAGTTATAGGGGAACCTACACTTTAACGTGGGTTCCAAACTACTGGGCTACTCGGTGTTTTTCATATGAGCAATACTGCCAGAGGTGAAAGAAATGGAAAGTGACAGATAAAAATCCTAGGACCTGGGGGGGGGGGGGGGGAATCGAACCCGCGACCTTTGGGTTTGTAGTCTGGCGTTCTACCTACTGTGCAACCTAGGCGTCTACGACGGTAGTGAAGGACAACCTTTCGTACTTTCTGAATAGTTTCACGTCTTCATTTCCTTGTGAACGTGTAAGTCCAGGTTACCAGTTTTTAATGAACTAACATTTCAATTGTTTTAATTGTGAGTGCAGATAATCGGGCTCTGAAACTGCCATAGTTTTGTACATTCGAGTGCTGTAAACTGAATTCTTATGGGCAGCATGATGGAAACTCGGTTTACTTAAAAAGCGGTCTGTACAGTTTGGATTTCTGCATTCTGACTGGTCCAGCCGCACGCAGTAATGCTGAAGTCAGCGAGAGGCAACCTGGAAGCCACGTGGCACTGGGGGGTGCAACAGGGGCGAGTGGCGAGGGTGGTTCTCTTCCGCTACGTGTGCGGCCAGTCGGGCGTGCCGCTGCGCAGATCACGCCACGCTACCTGCCTAATGGAGCACACCACACGCCTCATTATCCGTGCAAGGAAATGAAAAGATGCGTTCCCCTCATACAGAACACTTGTAAATGTTAAATGAAAAAGAGTAAGACCAGCATTATGTTATTATTTGAATTCTAAAATATCGCATCAATTTTGATATAGTAAATTTCAAGGAGTATGTAAACATTTACCGATTTTTCATGAAATATCTATATGCGGAACATTAACAAGAGCAAAACTAGGGTAATGGAGTGCAGTGTAAGAAAATCAGGTGATGCTGAAGGAATTAGATTGGGAAACGAAGCAATAAAGGAGGTAGATGAGTTTTGTTATTTGGGCAGTAAAATAACAAATGATGGTCGCAGTACGGAGGATATAAAATGCAGAATGGCAATGGGTAGAAAAGCGTTCTCGAAAAAGTGAAATTTGTTAACATCGAATATTGATTTAAGCCTAAGGAAGTCCTTTCTGAAGGCATTTGTATGGAGTGTTGCCTTGTATGGGAGTGAGACACGGACGATAAACAGTACGGATAGGAAGAGGATAGAGGCTTTTGAAATGTGGTGCTACAGAAGAATGCTGAAGATTAGGTGGGTGGATCGCGTAACTAATGAGGAGGTGCTGAACAGAATTGGGGAGAAAAGAAATTTCTGGCACACCCTGACTAAAAGAAGGGATATATTGGTAGGACACATTCTTAGACATCAAGGAATTGTGAATTTAGCGTTGGAGGGAAGTGTGTGGGGTAAAAATCGCAGAGGAAGACCAAGAGATGGATACAGTAAGCAGATTCAGACAGATGTAGGTTGGCGTTCTTATGTGGAGATGAAGAGGCTTGCTCAGGATAGGATATTGTGGAGAGCTGCATCAAACCAGTCTCCGGACTGAAGACCACAACAGAAACAACATCTATATGCGACGGGAAGTCAAATGATAACTGAATCCCTGTCACAACGGGACCATGCAATGGTTCCATTCAAAACTAATCATACTCATAATTCCACTTCCACAATAACCATTATCATTTTCACAAACAGCCGGCGTCACCATTATACCACCGCACCTTTCACCTTATCATCAGCGGTTATAGTTTACTTTTAATTTAAAATTGTCTAAAAACATTTAAAGGCAATAAAAGAAACAATTCTGTGGGGAGGGCAGCTACAACTCGGAGACATTATCAATAAAAAAACAGACTCAGCACCCAGTGGCGATTAAAATTTACATAAAATATTAATAACAATTCTAGGTCAGAAATATGAAGTGCTTCCAAAATCGCAGAGCCATATGTAGATGCTTTTACGAAGGTTGGAAAATAAATATTGGCAACTATTTATTCACAACCGATACAAAAGCGTTACATGTTGACACCTGTTACTGTCCGTCAAAGTAGTTACCAGCGTTATGCAGAACCCAGTGCCAGCGATGTGAATGGTGTAGTATACCGTCAGCAGAGCCTGTTCTGTTGATGGTGCGATTGGAGTGGTCTACTGCTTGTCGAGTCTCTGGAACAGTTCTGAAGCGATT
Source organism: Locusta migratoria (assembly GCA_026315105.1). Taxonomy (NCBI): domain Eukaryota; kingdom Metazoa; phylum Arthropoda; class Insecta; order Orthoptera; family Acrididae; genus Locusta; species Locusta migratoria. The sequence continues at coordinate 70,772,232 of CM048755.1, read as the reverse complement.
GGCACAAAGCGGTTACTTCCTTCGGAATCAAATCAAAGTCACAAGGACTGAAGTCAGGGGAGTATGGTGGATGGTACAGTACTTCCCAGTCCCATCGACCGAACAGAGCAGCCACAGCTTGCGCTGTATGCACTCGTGCATTGTCGTGCAAAATGATGGGGGAGGGGGGGGGTCCGCAGAAAGTGCCGCGGTGGATTTGCCGTGCGTACTGGAGCGCCGTGTTGCGGTGCGCACGGCCATTCGCCGTCGGGGTTCGAATCCCTCCTCGGGCATGGGTGTCTGTGTTGTCCTTAGGTTAGTTTACCTTAGTTTAAGTAGTCTGTAAGCTACGGACTAATAACCACGCAGTTAAGTCCGATAGATTTACAAACATTTGATAGTTCCGCAGAAACCATTGCCGCTTCTTTCGCAAAGCTGTTCGCAGGTGATTCTCCAAAATATAGTCTTCCACAGTTTGGCAGTTTGGTGACCTTCCTTGAAAGCTTTTACCCAACGTTCCACTGTTCTGTACGGCAACGCCGATTTCTCGCACGCCTCTTGAAGACCCTGATGGCGCTGTCGTGCTGTACGACCTCTGGCACATTCAGTCTTGATCAAACTCCTTTGTTCCTGTTTCGAAAATATATTGACACCGTTCCGTTAGACCGCTCGCTCACAAGTGACTGTTTCCCTCGATTGTGCGCACGCCAGTGACGTGAGACTTGCGAATGCACTTGCTCGGAGATAAGGTAGGTACGTCAACGTGTGTTATCAGCGACAACAGTGCATTCCATTGCATAGTGCCTCCACAGCAATGCTGCCGCTATTTAAGTTCCAACCCTCGTATTTGCAATAACCGGTTTCGTGGCACTGAAGTCGCGTCATCTGTTTATGGTATAGTAGTGATAATTTAATACGGACTAGATTTACATAGTCCCAACGGTATTTCACTTATTAAAACCAACGCTCCACGTTGAATGCCGTAATGTACTAAAATCAAATGCACTCGAAGCATTAGTCAAAATGCACCTTGCATGACTAGTAAAGCGTTATCCCGAAATCCTGGATCTTGGATTGTATCACCAAATGCAATAAACGACAACTGTATTAACTTATATAAGCAAAGTGAAGTGTAATACACATATTTAACCTGTAGGACCTTGTGATACCAATATGGCTCCCAAGATATGTTGTTGTTGTTATGGTCTTCAGTCCGGAGACTGGTCTGATACAGCTCTCCACCCTACTCTATCCTGAGCAAGCCTTTTCATCTCCTCATAAGAACGGCAACCCACATCCACTTGAATCTGTTTACTATACGCGTCTCTTGGCCTCCCTCTGCGATTTTTACCCCACACACTTCCCTCCAATGCTAAATTTACGATTCCTCGATGTCTACGAATGTGTCCTACTAAGCGATCCCTTCCTTTAGTCAAGGTATGCCAAAAATTCCTTTTCTCACGAATTCTGTTCAGTACCTCTTCATTAGTTATGCGATCTACCCACCTAATCTTCAGCATTCTTCTGTAGCACCACATTTCAAAAGCCTCTATTCTCTTCCTGCCCGCACTGCTTATCGTCCATGTTTCACTCCCGTACAAGGCAACACTCCACACAAATGCCTTCAAAAAAGACTTCCTTACACTTAAATTAATATTCGATGTTAGCAAATTTCTCTTTTTCAAAAATGCTTTTCTTCCCATTGCCATTATTCATTTTATATCCTCTGTACTGCGACCATCGGATGTTATTTTACTACCCAGGTAACAAAACTCATCTACCACCTTCATTGTTTCGTTACCTAATCTAATTCCTTCAGCATCGCCTGATTTTCTAAGACAGCATTCCATTATTTTTGTTTTGCTCTTGTTAATGTTCATTTTATACGCTCTCTTCAACACACTGTCCATTCCATTCAACTGCTCTTCCAGGTCCTTTGCTGTCTCTGACAGAATTACAATGTCATCAGCAAAACGCAATGTTTTTATTTCTTCCCTCTGAACTTTAATCCCTATTCCAAATTTTTCCTTGCTTTCCTTCACCGCCTGCTCGATGTACAAATTGAATAACATCGGAGAAAGGCTACAACCCTGTTGCACCTGCTTTCTTTGGAATGGGGATTATTATATTTTTCCTAAAGTCTGAGGGTACCTCGCCTGTCTCATACATCTTACACACCAGGTGAAACAGGTTTGTCATTGCTGGTTCTCCCAGAGACTTCAGTGAATCAGAAAATGGCCTTGGGAGCCGTTTTTGCATCTCGATGTCCTACATGATAAATAACTACAATGAAGAGCCAAACAAACGGGTGTAAGCATGCGTAGTCAAACACAGAGAGATGTAAACGCTTATGGGACGGCGCTGCGGCCAGCAACGCCTATGTAATACAATGGGAGTTTGACGAAGGTGTTAGGATTTCAGTGAGACTCAACGCGGTGTTATAGTCGACGAACGAGACATGGGTCTCAGCATCCCCGAGGTAGTGATGAGTTAGGGATTTTCTTGTACGATCATTTCACGACTGCATCGTGAATATAGGGAATCCGGTGAAACAGATCTCTAACATTGCTGCGGAAATAGATAATCCAAGAGCCGACCGCGGTGGCCGAGGAGACTGAGGCGCTCCAGTCACGGTCTGCACGGCCACTACGGTCGGGGGTTCGAATCCCCCCTCGGGCATGGATATTTGTGCCGTCCTAGTTCGTAAGTAGTTCATAAGTAGTTTGTAAGTTTAGGGAATGATGACCCCGTAGTTAAGTCCCATAGACTATACAAACATTTGAACATTTTGATAATCCAAGAACTGGACCAACGACGATTGAAAAGAATCGTTCAACGTTACGGAAATGCAACCCTTCCGCAAATTATTGCGGATTTCAATACTGGGCCATCAACAAGTGCCAGAGTTAGGAACCTTCAACGAAACATCATCGATATGAGCTATCGGAGGCCAAGGCCCACTCATGTACCCTTGCTGAATGCACGACACAAACCCTTAAGCCTCTCCTGGGCCCGTCGACACCAACTTTGGCCCGTTGATGGCTGAAAACATGTTGTCTGGTCTAACGAGTCTGGTTTCCAGTTGTATCAAGCGGATGGACTGTGTACGGATATGGAGGCAACCTCATGAATTCATGGACCGCAGTCAGCAGGGGACTTTTGAAGCTGTTGGAGGCTCTGTAATGGTGTGGGGCGTCACAGTTGGAGTGATATGGGATCACTGGTATGTCTGAGATACGACTCTGGCAGAAAATTCTGTCTGATCACCTGCATCAATGCATGGCCACATGTCCAGAATTGCTACCGAGTGGCTCCAGGAACACTCTTCTGCGCATAAACACCTCGGCCGGCCACCAAACATCCAAGACATGAATATTATTAAGCATATCTGGGATGCCTTGCAACGTCTGTTTAGAGCTCCACCCGCTGGTACCCTTACGGATTTATGGATAGCCCTGCAGGACGTACGGTGTCAATTACCTCCAGCAATACTTCAGACATTAGTCGAGTCCATGCCAAGTCGTGTTGCGTCACTGATGCGTACTCGCGGGATCCATACACTACATTAGGCAACTCCCTCCCCCCTCCGATATATAAAAAAATAAGTACGATATCTGAATTATTTTAATGAGTGATGCATGAATACATCGCCGTGGTAGACAGTCATACTTTTTTGTATTGGTGTGGGGAGTGGAGTGTCAACAATAAAACATCTTGATCTCAGTAATCTTATTCTCTTCAGAGCAATTTCTGAATATAAGCAGCGAAACTGATACAAAATATGGGGTGTCTACTTAAAATTACTTATCTTTACATTAGTCTTGTTATATTCGCCACTGACTGTATGTGTTTGTTATGGATAACTGACCTTTATTTCATTAATGAATAAGCTATTTATGGTCATTTAACTACTGTTTGGTATTACACATAAGAATTTGACACAATCAAAAAAATGTTCAAATGTTTGTTAAGCTTATGGGACTTAACTACGGGGTCATCAGTCCCTAAACTTACAAACTACTTATCTACCACCTTATACTAAGGACGGCACAAATATCCATGCCCGAGGGGGGATTCGAACCCCCGACCGTAGTGGTCGTGCTGACCGTGACTGGAGCGCCTCAGTCACCTCGGCCACCGCAGCCGGCTTTACTTCTTTCGATACATATGAAATGTTTTATGATACAGTAATATTTATTGATGAAGATTGATTGCCCTCTGTTGGATAGTTGTCTTATATTTGTAATTGATAGTATTTTTAGTTCAATTGATGTATAATACGCGACTATTATGATACCCTATATATTATAGCTTTTCCTATGATACACTTGTGTCATTTTTCCCATATAGCTTTCAGAATCTCCTGTGATATGCAGTATCGAAAGGATAAAGAACAAGTAATAAACTGTACGGATCTTGAGAAGAGAGTGATTTTTCCCAAATACGTCAATATTATTGTTGGCCATCTGCCGATTCGTCTGATTTGAGCTCGACGAAACACATTTGGGACAGTTACTGGTATCGGCTACGCGCCCATGAAACAAGAGCCCTTATTGTACGGAAATTATCTACGGAGTGTAGAGTCATCTGCTACCATACCCAACGCGAATTTGACAACGTATTTTCGGATCTACACCACACCACATCGCTGCTATTCTGCATTGGAAATGTTTACCGACTTTTCATTGATTTAATTTTTTCAGGGAAGCCAAAACAGTCTTGGTCCAACTCGCCAATGCCCACGCCGAAACTAAGTTTATTGTGCGGTATCGCTCCCTGTATATCTAGTAAAGCCAACCAATGATGGCCGAGGGGACTGAGGCGCTTCAGTCACGGTCTGCACGGCCACTACGGTCGGGGGTTCGAATCCCCCCTCGGGCATGGATATTTGTGCCGTCCTTAGTTGTAGGTAGTTCATAAGTAGTTTGTACGTTTAGGGACTGATGACCCCGTAGTTAAGGCTAAGAATGAAGCTCAATACCTAGAAATTACGACTACGAACACCCTGAGTTGCTAAGACCACGCAGATAATATTGTGGACAAGGCGAACCAAAGATTGCGGCCGGTCGCGGTGGCCGATGGGACTGAGGAGCTCCAGTTACGGTCTGCACGGCCACTACAGTCGGGGGTTCGAATCCTTAGTTGAAGGTAGTTCATAAGTAGTTTGTACGTTTAGGGACTGATGACCCCGTAGTTAAGTCCCTTAAGCTTAACAAACATTTGAACATTTTGAACCAACCAATGCCCTTGAACAGTGCAAGGAGTCCCTTTACCAGTACTTTATTAGACACAATTTCTTGTCATTAAGTCGCCAAATGTTCAAATGTTTGTAGAGCTTATGGGACTTAACTACGGGGTCATCAGTCCCTAAACTTACAAACTACTTATGAACTATCTTATACTAAGAAGGGCACAAATATCCATGCCCGAGGGGGATTCGAACCGCCGACCGTAGTGGCCGTGCAGACTGTGACTGGAGCGCCGCAGAACGGTAGGCCACCGCGGTCGGCCATTAAGCCGGCGTTCCCAATATTTTGGTCTATTATTGTAGAGCAGTCAATATCAAAAATGATTAAGCTAAGTAGTATTTCAAACTTGTTGTATCATCTTCTGGCGCAAGCAAGCCCACAACTTTTGTAACTGGGCCTTCAAATCCTCAATACTGGAAACGAAAAGGAATTGTCCCAGTTGGTCCCATACATGTTCTATCGGGGATATATATGAAGATCTTGCTGGCCAAGGAAGTACCTCAGTGTTCACGCGGACAGTTCATCTAGTCGCTTGCCAAGTGTGGATGGGTGCTGTACTGTTGGAAAAACCACCACCAGACTGTCACATGAGAGAAAACACATGAGGACGCAGGGTTTCCGTCACATACAGCTGTGGCGACAAGAGTTCCCTCCAGCGATACCAGCCGTGATCAGAAGTCATAGTCCCCACCTTATGACGCCACAAGCAACGCTGCTGTGCCTGTGTGGAATATTAGAACCTTTAGCCTGGCCGCCGCCACACTCGCCAACAATCGTCAGCCGGGTTTGTGGTGTCGCACAAGTCTAAAGTGCGCGCCACCTACTTTCGCCGCTCGCCGCCATGCACGCACGGCGCGGCGTTCTTACAACGTCAGCCACGAGCGCCCTCTGCTACAACTCAGCTCGTGGCCACCACTGAACGACATCGTTCACTTGGGACTGAGATAGGTACCAGCTAACACTTCGGAATCAGATAGGCACCAGTGAAGACTTGGCTATCGGATAGGCACTAAGCAGGACTCTAGCTCAATTATCTATCAGCATTCTGCAGTACTGAGCTATGTAAAAGTTAAGTATTGTATAAATTCTGTGCAATATATATCTCGTTCTAATTTACTCTAGTGTTTCTAGTTTCTGCTGTCTCGCTGGCAGGTCACCTCCATACCGCACAAGTGTGCATCCTTTATTCCTGTGTCGGTACTTTTCTACTCGGCCACCGACGCCTACGACGGAAACGAGACACAAAAGCGGCGACGAGGCTGGGACACAAAAGGGTTAATGCAGCACAGCGATCCATTGCTGAACGCAGTGCGTCACCATTCATCTTGAGTGGCAGCCTTCGCATACAACGACTCCTGCTAGCCTTTGATCAGTGTTGTGGAGTAGAGAAATGTAGAGGGAGACCATAAATTACTGTCGGATGGCAGGAGTAGATAAAAGCGGCTACGGTGTGTTCGGTGCATTATACGGTGGCCGCCCTTTGTGGTGGTCAGAAGTGATACGAGTGTAACTGCTCAGCCGTCCTACGCAATCTAACTTCGGACAACTGTCTCATTCAAATGACCCACAAATCTAAATATTGCACGATTCGACCAGCCGGCCAAATGGAGAACAAAACTGAGGCCACTATCAAACTTTGTCAGATTCTGAGGACACTGTCCCATTTTTTTTCCTTTATTGTTATTTTAACGCCGACGGAGTCGGCAGGCTGGCAGCAGCATCTGGCGCTGCTCTTCAGCCGAGCGTACATGTACATTGCAAGGTGAGATTAACATAAAAAATGGCATGAGAGTAAAAACAAGGAGTGAAAAAACATGGCACGAAGAAAAAACATGAAGCTTAAAAACTGGACACTGGAGACAATAGTGCAGGCTTAAAACACATGAACAGGCGAGAGAGACAGACACATAAACAGTTAAAAACAGTCTGTGCCACGGTGGCGAGAAAATCACATTGAGTAACATCACTGGACACACGAAGAAGTAACACGACGACACAGGTGAAGAGGAGACGTTATTAGACGCACTGTAAACGTACACTGAGACATGGATGCACTGGACACTAGACACTAGACGACACTGGTTTTAAAATGCGTCACTGCGGCCCCCACAGGGCAAAGAGAGGGGAAGGTTAGGAAGCGCGGGGGAAGGTTGAAAAGAGAGAGAAAGGGGGGAGGGGAGAGGAAAGACGGGTGCGATTGAGACTCCAGGTGGGGAGGGGGGGGGGAGACCAAGCGGGGAGAGGGAGGAGGAGGGGGCGGGAAGAGGGGGCGCTGATGCTACGGGGATGGGATCAGAGTTGATAGGAGGGCTATATTTCGGGACGAAGGGCATCATCCGGTAGGGGAAGGGTGCGGAAATTGCCTTGGGAGAGGACATGTAGCGTGTGCAGGTGGAGAGAGGGAGGAATGCAGTGGTGTAGGCGTGGCAGAGGCCCAGGGTTGGTTAGGATTGGGTAAACGAGTGGGTTGCGGGAATCTATTTTGCGGGTGACATACAGGATTCGGAGGTGTTCAAGGTGTTGAAGGAGGTGAGAAAAGGGGATGAGTTCATATAGGATCCGCGTGGGGGAGGGAAGTCGGATACGGGAGGTGAGGCGGAGGGCGTGGCGTTCAAGGATTTGAAGGGTCTGATAAAAGGTGGGAGGAGCGGATACCCAGTCGGGGTGGAAGGAACAGAGGATGGGGCGCATGATGGATTTATAGGTGTGGAGGATGGTGGAAGGGCTTAATCCCCACGTCTGGCCAGTGAGGAGTTTGAGGAGGTTGAGACGGGACATGGCTTTTTCACGTATGGTTTTTAGGTGGGGGGGGGGGGGTCCAGGAAAGGTGTCGGTCAAGGGTGAGACCAAGGTACTTTAGGGTGGGGGTGTGGCGGATAGGACGGCCTTGGAGGGTTAGGTAGAGGTCGAGGAGGCGGACACTGTCCCATGCGAATAGTCGCTTATATACTATATAAAGTCTGGTACCAACTCCAAACACCAGCTGCGCTAATGCTGTCATGTGACCTTTCATCTGTTACAGAGAACTGCAACTATAATCATGTACGTAGCCAACGATGTTATGTACGTGTACATAAATGTTAGTAAATCTATGTGACTCAACTGCGTGGTTATTAGTCCCTAGATAACAAACTACTTAAACTAAGTTAAACTAACCTAAGGACAACACACACACATCCATGCCCGAGGGAGGATTCGAACCCTCGACGCGGGAGGCCGCGCGACCCGTAACATGGCGCTCCAGACCGCTCGGGAACTCCCGCGCGGCTATGTGTACATAGTTACACTCACAATCGGCTAGGTATTTTGAATGCTCCAGATCTGTTTATTTTTTTATGTATTATATTTCTTCATTTTCACGCGGTGCATATAAACGGTTTAACGGATAAAGTATGATGATCCATGAGGTTGTTAATGAACAATGCTGTAATTTAGAGGATATTAAGAATATGGTGCGACGTCAGAAAGTGTAGGGAGATGCTTACTGTTGGTGCAGCGACTCGCAATTCTAACTACATGAGTAGCCTATAACTCACACGAAAGTGCCTGGCAGAAGGTTCATTGAAAAACTTTCATACTGAAACTTCCTGGCAGATTAAAATGGTGTGCCGGAAACGGGACTCGAACCTGGGACCTTTGCCTTTCGCGGCATCGTGAGTCGTGTCGGGATAGCTCAGCCGGTAGAGCGCTTGCTCGCGAAAGGCAAAGGTCCCAGGTTCGAGTCACGGATCCAGCACACAATTTTAATCTGCCAGGAAGTTTCATATCAGCGCACACTCCACAGCAGAGTGAAAAGTTTCATTCTGGAAACATCCCTTAGTGTGTTGCTAAGCCATGTCTCCACCATATCCTTTCTTCCAGGAATGCTAGTCTTGCATGTTTCGCAGGAGAGCTTCTGTGAAGTTTGTAAAGTAGAAGGCGAGGTACTGGCTGAAAACAGTTGTGAAGCGGCATCGTGTGTCGTGTCGGGATAGCTCAGTCGGTAGAGCCTTGTCCGTGAAAGGGAAAGGTCCCAGGTTCGATTCCTGGTTCCGGCACACAATTTTAATCTGCCAGGAACTTTCATATTAGCGCACACTCCGCTGCAGAGTGAAAAGTTTCAGTCTGGAACTTTCATACTATTTATCTACCATTCCACACTAATAGCTAAATCTCTCCGTTCGAGCTCTAATTTCTCAAATTTTATTATGATAATCAGTTCTCCCTATTTAGGTTTTTGCATTCGGAGGAGAAACTTCGTGATCGAAATTTCCTAAATAGATCTCGCTGGAACGAAACACGCCTTAATTGTTGTAATTTCCACCCCAGTTCGTATATCATTTCCACGACACTCTCTCCCTTGTATCACGATAATAGAAATGAACGGCCCTTCTTTGTACTTGTTCGTTGTGCTCCGTCAATCCTATCTGCTAATGATCTCACTCAGCGCAGCAATATCCTAAAAAAAATGTTCAAATGTTTGTATAACTTATGAGACTTAACTACGGGCTAATCAGTCCCTAAACTTACAAACTACTTATGAACTAACTAACACTAAGAACGGCACAAATATTCATGCCCGAGGGGGGATTCGAACCCCCGACCGTAGTGGCCGTGCAGACCGTGACTGGAGCGCCTTAGTCCCCGCCTTTTTTTTATGTGTACTGAATATAAACAAACCAAGAATAAACGGCCAAAGTCTGTAATGAAACAGCAAAACAAACATTCTGCATTTAAAATGAATCTAAGGTCAGAAAGCGTCTAAACCAGTACAGACACAAGTGAACAAACGCCGGCCGCGGTGGCCGAGGAGACTAAGGCGCTCCAGTCACGGTCTGCACGGCCACTACGGTCGGGGGTTCCAATCCCCCCTCGGGCATGGATATTTGTGACGTCCTAGTTCGTAAGTAGTTCATAAGTAGTTTGTAAGTTTAGGGACTGATGACCTCATAGTTACGTCCCGTAGACTATACAAACATTTGAACATTTTGAACAAAACACTACTTTCAGAGGCACTGCCGCGAGTGGTGCAGTGGGTGGCGCGCCACACTGCCGAACACGCCGCCCCCAACAACGCACAGGCTCTGTATATACAACTGAACTTTTCTCCTTTTTATTTTGAGTCCCCTCGGCCACCGCGGCCAGCAGCAATACTCCTAACGTAGGCGGACAAGCGTACTGTAGGTAGTGTTTGTAATAGCTGCTGTTGTGGTGTTCTACCAATAAAATGTAGTCTTCGGTTCACCTTTCCCACAACATTTCCTGTGTGTTCGTTTCTATTAAAGTCGGCCGTAATTGAATATACTAGGTATTTAGTTGAGTTTACCGTAAAATTTGATTTAAAAAATGTTCAAATGTTTGTTAAGCTTAAGAGACTTAACTTCGGGGTCGTCAGTCCCTAAACCTACAAACTACGTATGACCTAGCTTATACTAAAGACGACACAAACATCCATACCCGAGGGGAGATTCGAACCCCCGACCGTAGCGGCCGTGCAGACTGTGACTGGCGCGCCGCAGACCGCTCGGCCACTGCAGGGCGGCAGATTTGATTTAGCAAATGTTCAAATGTTTGTAGAACTTATGGGACTTAACTACGGGGTCATCAGTCCCTAAGCTTACAAACTACTTATGAACTACCTAAGACTAAGGACGGCACAAATATCCATGCCCGAGGGGGGATTCGAACCCCGGACCGTAGTGGGCGTGCAGACCGTGACTGGAGCGCCTCAGTCCTCTCGGCCACCGCGGCCGGCAGTTAATACTCTCACTGCGCGATTGTGATAAGAAGTATTACCGATGATACAGCGAAGTTACTAAATGCAGTTCCCCCTAAATTCCTTTACCCAGAAAGAGGCAGTAAATATTCCTGAATCCGAAGCAAGGAAAGCAGTTGTCATCAGTAACTTACAAGTCGATATCCTAGGTGTTGCAAAGCAACTCAAGTAGATACGTCCAAATTATATACCTACAAGTTTCATTTCAGAGTGTTCAGATACTATAGCTGCATACTTAGGAAACACAAACAATCGCTCTCTCGACGGAAGACCACAGCCTGAAGACTGGAAAGTCTCACAGTAAGTACCAATACACAAGAAAGGAAAAGGAGTAATCCACTGAATTACAGACCCATATCACTGACGTCGATATGCAGTAGGATCTTTGTGTTTATACGAGTTAATAAAAAATATATTTCTTGTGCAATACAACCAACTTTCTGTTCTCATGATGTAATGAGTGGTAATTACAGAAGATTTAAAATTGCGTTCCTATGAAATACAGTTCATTTGTGGAACTGGGTTCGTGATTTCCTTTCAAACATGTCACAGTTTGTAGTAATAAAAGGAATAGTAGCATCAGTAGAAAGAAAATCAGAGAGTGGAACAATATTGATGCGATAATTTGTGATCGACTCTAAATAAAGTATGACGTCATCCACATAGGTACTAAAAGAAATCAGTTACACGTTAAAACACACAAATCTCAAGGCTAAAAATGAAGCTCAATACCTAGAAATTACGACTACGAACACCCTGAGTTGCTAAGATCACGCAGATAATATTGTGGACAAGGCGAACCAAAGATTGCGGCCGGCCGCGGTGGCCGAGGGGACTGAGGCGCTCCAGTCACGGTCTGCACGGCCACTACGGTCGGGGGTTCGAATCCCCCCTCGTGCGTGGATATTTGTGCCGTCCTTAGTGTTAGCTAGTTCGTAAGTAGTTTGTAAGTTTAGAGACTGATGACCCCGTAGTTACGTGTCATAAGCTATACAAACATTTGAACATTTGGAACAAAGATTGCGCTTTGTTGATAGAAGGCTCAGAAGAAGCATCAAATCAGCTGAGGAGTCTCCCTAGACTACACTTTGTCCGTCTTCTTCTGGAATACTGCTGTGCGAATTGTAGGCATCTTACTAAATATGACTGACGGAGGGCAGCTCTCATTGAACTAACACGATATAGGGGAGAGTGTGTCACGGATATGATGCGCGAGTTGAGATGGCTATCATTTAAACAAAGGCGTTTTCAGTTGCGGCGAGATCTATTTATAAAATGTATATCACCAACTTTTGCCACTAAATACAAAATATTTTGTTTGTCCCTATAAGCAATGAAAGAAACAGTAATCATAATGATATATGTTTAATTAATGCTCTAACAGCAGGATTTGCGTGTTCCTTTATCCCGCGAGCTATTTGTGATTAGAACGGTTGAGAAGTATTTGAAAATGGTTCGAGGAACCCTCTGCCAGGCACTTAAGGATGAAATAAAATGTAGTCTAGTAGATCACGTAGAGTTTTACTGTTCAAGAGCGTACGAATCAACGACACTCACGCAATAAGGAACTCCCACCCATTTACAAAACTGGAAATGAGTGCACAACAAAAAGTGAAGAGAAATTAAGATCATATTGTAAAGGCTTCCACTTTTCGTTTTACCCAGCTACTACTCGCGGTTGAAACAGGAAAATGGTAAGTAACTTTTATGGAAGGTTTCATCTACTCCACATCGTGAAATGTAAAAAGTATTTTAACTTGAGAAAGACATTCGATCGAGAGTCGTAGCATCTGTAATTATTTGACGAACTGACTTAACAGAGGCAATGCGAGTAGTTTGTTAGGGACCACAAGTGTCTTCGGTGCCTGTCTACAACGCTTTCTTTCTTCTTTGAAAATTCAAATGTTTGTAAATCTATCGACTCAACTACTTGGTCATTAGTCCGTAGCTTACAAACTACTTAAACTAAGGTAAACTAATCTAAAGACAACACTCACACATTCCCTCCCTCTCTCTCTCTCTCTCTCTTTCTAGCCGCGGCGGAGTAGGCGAGCGCATTGAGCCGCTAAGCTGCGATGAGCGAGGCTGTTCCCCGTCGGAGGTTCGAATCACATGGATGTTTGTGCTGTCTTTAGTATAAGTTAGTTGATAGGCAGTTTGTAAGTTTAATGACTGATGACCCCGCAGTTAAGTCCCATAAGCTTCACAAACATTTTAACATTCTGTCTCTGTCTGTCTGTCTGTCTCTCTCTCTCTCTCTCTCTCTCTCTCTCTCTCACACACACACACACACACACACACACACACACACACATATATATATATATATATATATATGCCCGAGGGAGGACTCGAACCTCCGACAGCGAGCGGCCAGGCGCTCTGCAGCAAGGCACCTTAGATCGCTCGGCCACTCCACCGCGGCAATAAAAAGAAGTTGGCATGAAAGTTGTTCACCTCCAAGAGGGGCATTCTATTACATAAAGTTCGACCTCTCTGCTCCACTCCCGTGCACAGGAGGGGGGTGACTTTGAAATCTTAAATAGGAATCCCTATTTTTTATTGCAGATTTGGATTCTCCACGAATAAAAATGTAACATATGTACGAAACAGTTTTTTTATTTCATGACAGATGAAAAAATTAAAATGAGTAGAAAATTTTTGAAAATCGTTTATATCTCAAACAAATACTTAAATTACAGTTTTTACATATTTTTGATAATGCCGTCAAGTAACACCATCTACCCTTCCTCAATGCTTCCTTAGACTTCTTCTAACGTTACCCAGAAAGAACAATGTGGGCGTAGTAGTAATGTGTTCCCTACGGGGTGCTTCATTTTGGTTGAGTCGCCTTACCTCTCACTATCTCGGAGTGCTTGATTACTATGAGTGCGCTTGCCTCTTAAAAGTGTTTCATCTAAACAAATGTACGACATGAATTCCGTTGTATGTAATACACAAAGAAAATATGTGTCTGCGGGGCAATCCGCCATTTGTAAGTGTCGCTGCGCCAATTGTTGCACATTCATTGACAATTCGCACCTGCGTATTTTCTGGGGTTGTGGTACATCCATGTAAACTCTGTCTTCAGCCATTCTCACAGGAAAAAATTGACAGAAGACAAATCGGGCGAACTTGCGGGCCGCTTTTGGGGACTTCCTCATCCAATCCATCGACCCGGATAGTTTGAATTCAAAACTTCTTGAGATATTCGTGAATAAGGCGATGGGTACTAATTGTGTTGAAACCACATATCAATTCTTGTTTAAAGTGGAACACCTTCCATTGGTATGGGTAAAATATCTAAAATGTGGCCGTACATTTCACCAGTCAGATTACCTTCTATGAAATATGGACCAATTACCCAAGTACCTAAAATACAGCTTCAAACGTTGACACTCGATGGGCGTTGATTTTCAACTTGCCTTAAAAATAACTATTCTCCACTGACCTATATTGCATATTATGTCGATTCACTTGACCACGATTCGTCAAATTTGTTTCACCAGAGAAGATATATGTGAAATAAAATCAACATTGACGAGCTTCTTCAACATTTCTCTGAGTCTCAAAGTACGAAGAAATTATATATTCGCTTTCTACAATCGTTGACATCGTTAAAAAATATCGTAGATGTACAATGCGAGTCATTGAAGTACAATAACGTCTTGCCGGCCGCGGTGGCCGAGGGGACTAAGGCGCTCCAGTCACGGTCTGCACGGCCACTACGGTCGGGGGTTCGAATCCCCCCTCGGGCATGGATATTTGTGCCGTCCTAGTTCGTAAGTAGTTCATAAGTAGTTTGTAAGTTTAGGGATTGATGACCCCGTAGTTACGTCCCATAGACTATACAAACATTTGAACATTTGAACAATAACGTCTTACCAAGGACTGAGAGCATTATCACAGCCTGTGCTTCATTGTATTGTGGGAGGTTTCACATGACAGCATTGTGAAAAATATCAAAACTGTACTTCGATGCCGGCTGCGGTCGCCGAGGGGACTGAGGCGCTCCAGTCACGGTCTGCACAGCCACTACGGTCGGGGGTTCGAATCCCCCCCCCCCCTCGGGCATGGATATTTGTGCCGTCCTTAGTATTAGTTAGTTCATAAGTAGTTTGTAAGTTTAGGGACTGATGACCCTGTAGTTAAGTCCCATAAGCTATACAAACATTAGAAACATTGTACTTCGATGTCAGTGCAAATGTTTGTAAATCTAACGGACTTAACTATGGTGGTCATTAGTCCCTACGCTTACAAACGACTTGCACTAACTTATAATAACTTATGCTAAGGACAACACAAACACCCGTGCCCGTTGGAGGACTCGAATCCCCGACGGCGAACGGCCGCGCTCACCGCAGCTGGGCGCCTTAGTGCGCACGGCTATCTGACGCGGATATACTTCCATTTTACTAATCTGAAGTGTTAGAGATATTACCGTTTTTCAACACAGTTCAAATCATTCTCATTTTACCGATTAAAGTACCATCTATCACGCAACCAAACAAATGTTTAATACAAAAGTTACGTATTTTATCTTGGAGAATAAAAATTGGCAATAAAAATAGGGGTTCCTACTTAAGGTTTAAAAGTCACACCTCTTCCGCCCCCAGAGATGGCGCAGGAGGGCGGAGCTTAATGTTTATAGACGTCCCTCTTGGAGGTGAACACCTTTTATTGCAGTTTTAAGTGCCTCAACCCGTATATTAGAAGGTGCGTCTGAATAGTTCGGTGAATGGTATCAGGAAAGATAGGAAACAAGAGGTACAAACAAAATACCTTTACTGGCCTTCAAAGTAATCGCCATTGGCTACACATAAAATATAGGTGTATAGGTGCTGGAAACTGTCAGCAAACGCTTCTTGTGGAAGCGCTCGAAGCAAGGAAGTCACGCGTTGCTGGAGCTCCGCAATCCTGCTGATCTTCAAGCCTTCTGCTATCGTTCTCAAACACAGCCGCCGGACAGTGTAAAAAAATAGCTTCCCAGTTTTGGAGGCCGCATAACAAGAAAGGCCAGGTGCTCTTAAAAAAAATAAAAAAATTAAAAAACCCTTGATTTCGAGGCATTTGGAGGCTCCCCAAGATGAGAGGCCCAGGGCGGTCGGCATCATGCTACGGACTGGGCGGCCACTCCCGTCGGAGGTTTGACTCCTCCCTCAGTCATGGGGAATTAGTTAAAGGATTTTGTACGTCTAGGGACCGATGACCATAGAAGTTTAATCAAACAGGTTTCCGAACATTTGAAATCTAAAAATTAAAGAAAATAAATTTTGTCTATTGAAAACAAAAATTCGGGTGTCAGAATACTACGGAAATATTGTGCCGTGGTGGAGTAGCCTAGTGGTCTAAAGCGCCTCGCTGCGGAGCGCACGGTTGCTCGCCGCGGAGGTTCGAGTCCTCCCTGGGGCATGGGTGTGTGTTTTGTCCTTAGGTTAGTTTACCTAGGTTTAACTGGACAAACAAATGTGTTCAAATGTTTGTAGAGCTTATGGGACTTAACTACTGGGTCATCAGTCCCTAAACCTACAAACTACTTATGAACTGCCGGCCGCGGTGGTCGAGGGGACTGAGGCGCTTCAGTCACGGTCTGCACAGCCACTACGTTCGGGGGTTCGAATCCCCCCTCGGGCATCTCTATTTGTGCCGTCCTTAGTTGTAGCTAGTTCATAAGTAGTTTGTAAGTTTAGGGACTGATGACCCCGTAGTTAAGTCCCATAGACTCTACAAACATTTGAACATTTACTTATGAACTAGCTTATACTAACGAAGCACAAACATCCATGCCCGAGGGGGGATTCGAACCCCCGACCGCAGCAGCAGTGCAGACCGTGACTGGCATGCCATAGAACGCACTGGACAAACAAATTCGTGTAATAAAACAGGCAAAAAAGAAAGAAACAAGTAACGATAATTGCATAAACATGTTCAAAGGAACTTCTCTTTACATAAATCAGGGAGATAGCGTAATGACAGTAATGAAATAATTTTCAAACAGGTGCCGGCCACGGTGGCCGAGGGGAGTGAGGCGCTCCAGTCACGATCTGCACGGCCACTACGGTCGGGGGTTCGAATCCCCCCTCGGGTATGAATATTTGTGCCGTCCTTAGGACTAGCTAGTTGATAAGTAGAGTGTAAGTTTAGGGGTTGACGACCCCGTAGTTAAGTCCCATAGACTCTTCAAACATTTGAACATTTCTGACAGGTCGTTGAACCTTAAGCGTTCTATCTTACTCTTTCTGTTAACTTCGAAAACAGTCCAAAACAGACATTTCTACCCATTATAGGTAGCCATCGAGGACGATACCTCCTGCTTATTGGTTTTTTTTTTCAAATATAGATGTCTCTTCTCTGGATGTCAGAAAGAAGTGGGTGGATCTAAGAACGTGACGTCATCGATAACATGACCGAATTCACTAAACGCTCTCTGACAACTCGTCCGGTTTCGCTTATTCTGTATGCGAAAGTTTAAGGTTTGACAAAGATCTACGGAGTACACCTTCGCTGAGTATCACTAATGAGCAGTCAATAATTTGCATATATGTTATTTATTCCCTTTACCTGTATGAATACATTAGTATCTTAGATAACGGAGTTAGTTCCTCCGAAGTCGTTTCCGTGAACTGAACTACGGTAAGTCGTTCTCTGCAACATTTTGTACTTATAACTGGGAAGGTAATGTCGTATGGAATGGAAAATTAATGACGGGCTGGTGGTTGTATGCATACAGAATAAGGCTAAGATAAACTTTATATTTGGAAGTTGAGGAACGCCATTAGTGTTAACAACAGCGAATTTCTGGTCTGGTACTCAAATGACATGGATGTTATTGGTGTATATTCACAGAACGATATAGGTTATAGTGGACATTTTAATTTTGGGCCAACTGTCCAGTGATATCTACGAATTGTGCAACCCCCCCCCCCCCGAATGCACACGTTTGCGATTTAATGCACAACAAGATATGTGGGACAGTTTGTAACAAAAAATAGATTGAAGACAACTGATTCTACTTGTTCATTTGCAGGGGATGAAGTAATGATAGTTGAATGTGCCATTTCACAGCTGGTATTGCTGATATTAATTTTGTGGTAATAAGGCCGCGGTCCATGATATATATATCTCTGGACACTTCACGAAGCGACCGTTACGTGGATAGACATAAGTAGTTGTGGTTTGTACAGCTGATTTTAGTGTGAACCAGCCTTCTGTGTCTTCAAAGTCTCTTCAGCAGCGGAAGACAAACGGTCATGCACAAAGTTATGCTATGGGTCATGGCCTATTGTCATGAATCTAATATCGTAAATAAAATACTGATTCCAGAATGAATCTTTCACTCTGCAGCTGAGAGTGCGCTGATATGAAACTTCCTGGTAGATTAAAATTGTGAACCGGAACCGGGACTCCAACCTGGGACCTTTGCCTTTCGCGGGCAAGCGCTCTACGACTGAGCTATCCCGACACAACTCACAGTCCATCCTCCCAACTTTACTTCTGCCAGTACTTCGCCTCCTACTTTCCAAACTTCACAGAAGTTCTCCTGCGAACTTCGTATGACTTAGCCACAGCCTAAGGTATGTTTCCGAATGAAATTTCCACACTGTAGCGGAGTGTGTGCTGATATGAAACTTCCTGGCAGATTAATTTTAATCTGCCAGCAAGTTTCAAAATACTGATTGTCTTGTAATTTACGTCATGGGCCAAAAAAAAAGGTGTTTTTTTTTTTTTTTTTTTTTTTTTTTTTTTTTTTTTTTTTTTTTTTTTTTTTTTTTTTTTACAATTGATGTTCAGTGTCTCATATACAATGAGTTGGCGTACAGTTTCTTCGTTTACTATAACTGTTTTCATAGTTATATGTATCATATTGGCAACAACTAGCTACAATATGGATTTACAGTATGTTACGTATGAAGCGTGGCAAAGGGAAAACAGGAAAATCTTGGGGCTGAAATGATCTTCGCGTAGACATGAATTACAGTCCCTACAGTGCTTTTAGTATGTCCTGTTTTTATATCGAAAATTTTCTGTGATGTCATCGACTTGCACATAGTGTGTAATATGTGGTATGTGATTTTAAACGGATCCACCAACATACGATTGGTATTAATGGTAGTGAAATTACGGAAACTGAAACGAATCTCTCGTTAATAGGATTTCCATAGCATATTTTCCTGGGTGTAGTTCTCCACATAGTAGGTGTAGCAGTACAACCCGCGCACGAATGGACGGCGTGGTCTGGGGCGCCTTTTTACGGAATGCGCTGCCGCTCCAGTCCTACCTCGGACGGGTGTGTGTGTGTGTGTGTGTGTGTGTGTGTGTGTGTGTGTGTGTCCTCAGCATAAGTTAGTTTAAGTAGTTTGTTAAGTATAGGGACTGATAACCACTGCAGTTTGGTCCCATAGCTTTACAAACATGTGAACATTTGAGTTATTATAAAGTAGGATTGACACAGGTGACTGCGAATCTCCGAGGAAGAAAATGCGTTTCATCGTGGCTTTGTATAGTATGCGGGAGAGCATCACGAATATGTTCATCGAACTTCAATGAAACACGTTACGCGGTATCGGTTTTTTTTATCACGATGCATCATTATGAGATTGGTTAAATAAGTTCACCAGTTAGGTCCCTTAGGTTTACAAAAATTTTAACAAGTTACAACTGCGGTTTCCCATACGAGACTTTTAACCACAGATTCAGCAAACTATTATTGAAAGGAAACATGTTTTTATTTCCAATACATTTGGAAGTAATGTTACAATTATTAGATAAAGTGGAGACAGTGGCTGTACCTACATAAAAAGGGTAACTAAAATCTATAAAATCTTTGGGGATACGTTTCCCACAATTGCAACGGAAATATAAATCTTTGTTCAGAAATGCTTTATTTTCATGTTTCAGTTGGTAGTATATTAGCAGTGGAAAACACTAAGAGAACATAATAGTATTCTGTATGAGATTCTATTTTCATGAAATAATGAAAAATGTGTTCAAATGTTTGTTAAGCTTATGGGACTTAACTACGGGGGTCATCAGTCCCTAAACTTACAAACTACTTATGAACTACTTACGAACTAGGACGGCACAAATATCCATGCCCGAGGGGGAATTCGAACCCCCGACCGTAGTGGCCGTGCTGACCGTGACTGGAGCGCCTCAGTCACCTCGGCCACCGCGGCCGGCAACTGTATTCTTTTCTTTCTTTCTTTTTTTGTAAAGTTTATGGAACTTAACTACGGGGTCATCAGTCCCTAAACTTACAAACTACTTATGAACTACCTAATCTTAGGGACGGCACAAATATCCATGCCCGAGGGGGGATTCGAACCCCCGACCGTAGTGGCCGTGCAGACCGTGACTGGAGCGCCTCAGTCCCCTCGGCCACCGCGGCCGGCCAACTGTATTCCCTTTTTGTTATGTCTGCATATATTTTAAATCTTGTTTACCACCATTTTCTTTGTTCTATTTCATCAACAGCAAGTGTAGCACGAAAGCATACTGTTTACAGACTGTGAAGGCACTGATTTCACTGCATCAATATACTTCTCGGAAAAGTTTATTCGAGATTGGGTCACCCCTTTTTCTGTGGAACTGTCTCGGCCGAGACGTTTTTTGTACGAAATCGTAGCGTAAATTTTCAAAATCAACACATACTGAGTGACTCACGTCCTTTGGATAAAATCGAAACAGGGTATAGTGGATCCACAACCGATCATACTGAATTAGGAAATGTGGTCGGAAACGAATATTTACTGTGCTATCGACGTACATCGCATAACAACAATGTAGGTTATAGTGATTATTCAAAATGGCGGTCGGCAATCTGAGGAAGGAAGGAAGATTAGTGTTCAAAGAAGTTTTGGGCGTGCAGCCGCATAAAGTTTTCTTCTTCTAATATTTCGGCTGAGAAACGTTCAGCCATCTTCAGAGACGAGTCGAAAACTGACGCTCCAGCACACGCTTCGTGCTTATAAACGCGCGGGCCGCGCTACTGCGCATGCGGCCACAGATACAACAAGGCGCCAAAGACGTTACTCGGCGGCAAGGAAGTACACGTATATGTAAATTATGTCTGTGGCTGCATGATCGATTACTGCGGAGAAATCGATGTATTATGATCTGTGCTGTGGCGGCGTCTTTGTAAATTTATTAAAGAAAGTGCCGGATTCCATGATTTATCTAAACTGAAGCCACTGTCCCTGTTAAATTCGTCCCCAAGCGAATTTCTATTGCTTCTTTCACTACTGAGTCCCAGAAAGATGAAGTGGAAGCTAAAATTTTGACGATTTCGTACGTCATGGAGTGTCCAGTATCAAGACAGTGCTCTGCCACTGCCGATTTATTTGGTTGTAAAAGACGGGTATATCTCTGGTGTTCCGTGCATCTTTCCTGCACTATACGTGTCGTCTGTCCTATGTACGAAAGGCCACATTCACATGGGATCTTGTAAACCCCGGCCTTCCGGAGCTCCAAATCATCCTTGTTAGAACCCAAAAGTGCTGCTGTCTTTGGTGGGGGTCGAAAAATTACTATAACATCGTGTTTGTTCATAATCCGTCCGATTTTCGACGACAGGCTCCCAACATATGGCAGAAAAGCCATAGATTTAAAACTTTTTGCATCATCTTCCGTATTCTTAGCACGTACCGTTGGCTTCGTTCGTAGTGCCTTATGTATCTGTTGTGGAGAGTACCCGTTTGCTTCAAAGACTCTCTTCAGGTGTAGAAGCTCGTCCTGCAGACTGCTCTCATCAGCAATGACGTGTGCTCTATGGACCAGTGTTCTAAGAACACTCATCGTCTGGGATGGATGATGGCAGCTATTTGCATGTAAGTATAAATCGGTATGCGTCGGTTTTCTATATACTGAATGTTCTAAGGTGCCATAGTCTTTACGTCGTACCATCACATCCAGAAATGGAAGGCATCCATCTTTTTCGACTTCCATTGTCAACTGGATTTGGTTATGGATGGAATTAATGTGGTTTAAAAATTCTTGTAACTTGTCTTCACCGTGAGGCCACACAACAAATATGTCATCAACATACCTCCAGAACACTGTGGCCTTCAATCTGGCAGATTCCAGCACCTTTTCCTCGAAGTCCTCCATAAAAATATAGGCCACCAAGGGGGACAAGGGACTACCCATGGCGACACCGTCAGTTTGTTCAGTTTGCCGAGGGGACTAAGGCGCTCCAGTCATGGTCTGTACGGCCACTACGGTCGGTTGTTCGAATCCCCCCTCGGGCATGGATATTTGTGCCGTCCTAATTCGTAAGTAGTTCATAAGTAGTTTGTATGTTTAGGGACTGATGACCCCGTAGTTAAGTCCCATAGACTATACAAACATTTGAACATTTTTTGGCAGCTAGCAATTCAAATGTTCGTATAGCTTATGGGACTTAACTACGGGGTCAGCAGTCCCTAAACTTACAAACTACTTACGAACTAGCTAATACTAAGGACGGCACAAATATCCATGCCCGAGGGGGGATTCGAACCCCCGACCGTAGTGGCCGTGCAGGCCGTGACTGGAGCGCTTCAGTCCCCTCGGCCACCTCGGCCGGCCGCAGCTAGCAAATTCTGCACAAATGTTATAGGTGATAACTGCAGACGGTTTACTGATTTAGAAATATCTTTCATTCGCCGCAAAAGTATGCTTCGAAATAACGAATTACATACAATAATCGTCACGCAATACATAACACATTGAGCAATTAACGTAAGCTATTATGGCCAATTACTCAAGCATTAACATAAGAGTGGCTATGAAAGCATATAATTATGCACAATCAATCGTCGGACAAGTGTAAAAAAATGTAACTTCCGACCAGGATTTACACTCGGGTCGTCTGTGTGGCAGTCTGGCTAATTACGCCACCCTAACTCACATACTGCTAGTGACTTAGTACAGGTATAGCTGTTACGCGCTGGACTTTGATCTCGATTTTCGTGGAAATCAAGGCGCAATGGAACAAATCCTATTAGCATGGTGGTCTGGAGGAGTTCCCGCACAATATACCTGCGACTCATCAAAATTCGTTTATACCATACTTGGTGTTCTCCTTGTTAATAATACAGTGAAGTAGTGGAGCAAGCCGTACTAGGCAATGTTAAGTAGCGGCAGAAACCCGTGGTGGGTGGGGAGGGGGCGGGGGAAAAACGCACGTGGGTAGGAGTTTAAGACAGAGGCTGCGAGCTGCGGATCATCTCGGGTTGCAGCGTGCGTTTGATTAGAGCAAATCCTTTTAAATGCGCGCCGGAGGATCGACTTGCACGCACCGTCTCCACTACCGCACATTTTTAATTGGTTTCAAAAGTTGGGCTGCTACTCGCGTTGCTAAACTCCACGGGGAGCAAATGAAACACGATCGCTGCCAGTACAGCGTTACACACACACACACAGAGACAGAGAGAGAGAGAGAGAGAGGCGGTAATGCGCGATCCCAGAGGTTCCCGTGGTAATGAATGACTTCATTGCATATTAATTATGCGCATAAAGAACAATTATGTATTTTGCCCGCAGTGTGCAGCTGCAGTTGATTAAACCTCTAACTCAGAGGGTCGCTTTTAATTTAGCTTGTTATTTGAATGAGGGATTGCTTCTTCTACTGTAACCCGTCCACAGCAAAACCGGTTGAAGTTCATTAAGCGAGTTAATCGTAACAGACGAGATTACACTCCAAAAACCAAGAGCAGATCAGTTTCATTATCCTTAAAGAAAAAAAAAATGCTTTAATTGCTTCCGATGCTTGTCCAGAGCAGTCACGAAAGTATGAAATCCCTCCGCGTAGCTCGGTATATAATTATGGACAAAAATTTCAATGCGAGTATTTTTTTAGGAAGTATGCTACTTGTTATCAGTAGGCGTGTTATAGGCACAAAAGGGAAATAGGCACAAATATTCAAAAATTTTATTACACAATTTATATCCGTACAGACTGAATTCATAAGCGTATTAAGCAGAATTTCTTATGAAGAACTCTCGAATACTTCAAGAGCGTTCATTAACTTGCGATAGAACGAAAAGTGATATCCGGCTGTAACTAAACAAATTTGATACGGAAGGAGTCTGAAAAAAGTACGCAATTAAATCAAACGTGCTTCATATTAAAATTCCTCCGAACGAAGTTTCCTACATTGATAGCAATTAAAAGGGCAAGGACTGTTACCAATTTGTATTCATCGTGCTACAAATACAATAATTGATATCTTTGTAATTATTTACTGGAAACGGGTAGTTTCAGCTTTCCGGATTTATCGACGCAATGCGTTATTCTTGAGCATAGCTGACTAATTCTAATCGTAGCAGGCTCTCTCATTTTCTTCTCACATGTAACTTATAAAACACAGTTTAAGGAGTACATTAACGCTGAATTTTAAGGTTTAATGATAATGTGAAGGGTACAGAAAGGGTTATTATAAATATTTTATCGAGTCTGAGGTGCGGTACTCAACGACAGTTGAGAATTTTCTGACGGTAATAACGCCTTTTAAATTCGATAAAAGTATACTGAATAGCTGATTTAGCTGTGTGTTTTATACCACAAATAAGTTAATGATACTGTTGATTGTATTTAGTAGAATCGTGAATTATCGCGTTTTATTATCTGCTATGATATAAATAATCTGGTACACGTACAACGCGGCGGTAGAGTGGACCAACGTTCTAAGGCGCTTTGCTGCGGAGCGCGCCGTTGTTCGTCGTCGGAGGTTCGAGTCCTCCCTCAGGCGCGCGCGCGCGCGCGCGCGCGCGCGTGTGCTTGCGTGTGTGTGTGTGTGTGTGTGTGTTCTTAGGTTAGTTTAATTTATAAGTGTTTGTACAGCTTATGGGACTTAACTGTGGGGTCATCAGTCCCTAAACTACTTATGAACTAACTTATACTACAGACGACACGAACATCCATGTCCGAGGGAGGATTCTAACCTCCACGCGAGAGGCCGCGCGATCCGCAACGTGGCGCTCCAGACCGCTCGGCTACTCCCGCGAGGCTAGTTTAACTTACTTTAAATAGTTTGTAAGCCGAGGGACTAATAACCAAAGAAGTTAAGTCCCATAGATTTACAAACATTTGAACACTTACGATGACAGTTAATAGATGTGAAAAAATGATGCCCAGCCACTCACGCTGAAATGTTTGTGAATTAAAGGACCGAACTGCTAGTGTTATCGCTTCCTAGATTTACAAACAACTTCAACTTTTTTAACGACAAAACACACACACACACACACACACACACAAAATGTCCAAAGGAGGGCTAGAACCTCCGACCCGTAGACCAATCGAACACTCCCGCGCGGCCCAGTCAAGTTCATGTTTTCATAAGTTATCAAATCCAACAGGTGATGTATAGATTTTAGTTTTTATTCTTTGTTTGAACACAAAACTTTGTTGGTGCTCGGTTAATTGTTACTAAGGAATTTTTATTAGCATACTGCAGAATGATAAAAGAGCGACCTTCCCAAAAATATATTTGTTTCAGCTTTGAATTTCAAGCACGTTTAGAATTTCTTTCTTTTTGTGTCTTTAATATCCATCCATGATAATAAAAATCGCAGCCAGACTATCGATTTTGTCTGCAGATACGAACTTCGGATTTTCAGAAAATCGGTAGACACAAATACAGCTTCTGGAAGATCAAAATATTTTAAAACGTATGTGTTACGCCTTTCCTTGCTAATGGACACTGTATATCATCTAATGAAAATTTTTGGATCATAGACTATAATTAAAGGGGCAAATTCAGTACTTTTGGATCATTGTTTTTATGCGTGACTATGTTGCAAATTGTTTAGCGGTTTACATGACCCTGGGACCGAAATAATTTAATAAGACAACGGATAATACTTCTACAGCCACTGTTAAAGTAGTTGGGTTGATTTTGAGATTTTGAATCTCATAAAAGTTAATTCATTCGAATTAATGTGATTCAACTTTTTTGTATGTCATGGCTATTAACAAAATTCCATATATTTAAATGTATCGCAGTTACATCTTTTCACGATGTTTATGGGTGAAATATTCAAATTATTATTTTTATTGATCGTCAGAATTTCCTCCCCCAAAGTGGTATTCCGACTGCAACCGTTTTTCTTCCTGTCTACCGTGACACATTCATAGAACATGTTTACAACTGTGGGCTGTTTCATCCACACATCCGCACGCCTCAGAAACTGGGGGGCTCATCTCCACAAACAAAATGACCCAGATTAACAAAAACTCTATGTGGGAGAGGGGAAAACCTGAGAGGCTATGTTATGTAATACGAAGTATGTCCACAAGTAAGTTCCATTAGGTTATATAAAACAAACGTGTACAGATGCAGAAACAATATTTATTGTACAAAAATCTACAACTTTTAAACGACTTTTATACATAGCTTCCGAAATTTTGTAGGCACTTGTCAAAGTGTGGCACAAGTTTTTGTATGCCTTCTTCATAGAAGGTTGCCGCCTGCGTATTCAATCAAGTTCTTTCAGCTCGTCATCATCGTTGAAGTGTTGACCACCAAGGAGAGTTTAGGTGTGAGAAGAGGATTACTATCAAAAGGTGGTGTTCGTTTCCACGATAATGACCGACCTCACACGGAAACAAAACCTTGTGCCAGGCTATGACAAGTGCCTACATCCTCCTGAATAATTCCCCTCTCCACGGAATGAACTATTTTACCTCCGAAATATTTTGCTCAAGAAGAGCTGAATGTCCTCGCGAAAAATAACGACTGTAGTTTCCCCTTGCTTTCAGCCTTTCGCAGTAGCTACATGGCAAAGCCACGTTAGCTGCTGTTACAAGGCCAGCTCAGCCAATCATCCAGACAGATGTACCTGTAAGTACTTAAAATGCTGCTCCCCCTCTTCAGGAACCACACGTTTGTCAGGCCTCTCCATAGATACCCTTTCGCTGTGGTTGCACCTACGATACGGAAATTTGTATCGTCGAGGCAATGTCTGTGGCTCATGGGAGAGCTATTGATTCTTATTTTACTTATACTGGGCAGCTTTGATGAGTATCACGGCAATTTTTTTCCAGATACAGATTTCCATTTCTCTCCCAGCCGTCCGCCGACTTAACATTCCAGCAATATCTGATTCCGCTGCCCGGCTGTGTCGCCTGTTTTTACCTGCAATGGTAGATAAAGAGCGGTGCGTAGGCCGGTATCGACAGATAGCCTTCTGCGACAGGCCGCAGCGACAGCAGTATCTGTGGTAATCTCTAGTTCCCTGACGCGTCAACTCATATGAAATATTTTAAGTAAATTTTTTATACTCTACAGAATCGGCCTACGGGTGCTTACTGTTAAATTTACGAACTAAAGAAAAATACATCTGACATATTTTTTCGACTATTATTTAGCAAGGGAAATTATGAGGGGACGGGGGTCTAACAAACGTGAAAACTAGTTTTACATATGTACAAAAGGCTGTTTGAAAGATATGGAAAAATATTTACTAGTTTTTTCTAACAGACAACTAATATCAATTCCGAATTGGTTTGCTATTACTGTAATCTTAGAAGTGCGTAACAAATTGTTAGATTACAATTTTTTCAGTTTTGTTATGGTCGGTTTTAGCTACAAGTTGGTTCAAAAAAATGTTCAAATGTTTGTATAGTCTATGGGACTTAACTACGGGGTCATCAGTCCCTAAACTTACAAACTACTTATCAACTACCTTATACTAAGGACGGCACAAATATCCATGCCCGAGGGGGGATTCGAACCCCCGACCGTAGTGGCCGTGCAGACCGTGACTGGAGCGCCTCAGTCTCCTTGGCCACCACGGCCGGCACAACTTGGTTCATATTAAGTGCATATTCATATAGTTTTGGCGCTCGTTTTGCTTGTTTTATAGTATATTTCCCATATATTTATATATATATTTCACTGCACGCATTTAACAGAGCAAAGCGAAATGGCAATATAGTCAGGGCGGCAATGCCGACACTTTTAAATTCGAAATATGTAAATAGATAAATGAGCATGTTCTATAATATACACTATCTGCTATCCTTACAACTTGGGTTTAACACGGTACTGCCCATGTGCATATTAAAAAAATCGATGAGTGAAATGGTAATTAGACTGGGAAGCGGTCGTAAACGTCACGTCGAGTTATATGCATACGAATCGGCACTCAGTTCAGGGTATACCGTTGACGCCAGTAGTTACAGGGGGGAGAGGCGGAGGGGGGAGCTCAAGATCTATTCCTCCCGAAACGTGGTAGGATTGCACGTAATACGAGCCATCCTCCCGAACTAGCGTAATGGCCTACAGGTCACAGGCCAAGCAGTCTGCGGCTCATATCTCCGTCTACGACAGATCATCTCCGACTGAACATGCCTCCGTTGCGCATCCGGGTTCAATAAGTAGAATGGGAAGAGAAATGTTACTTCGGAAAGGTAACACGTAACACCTTCTGATTTCGAAAATGGTTCAAAACGATGATGCGCGATGGACGTGTAACATTAAGGGTTGCAGAAGCCTTAATAAAAATATTTCCATTGAGAAGGTGGGTGTTGTGCAAATTCTAGAAGACGCTAACCACGCGGACATACTTTGTGAAAAAATTCGGAGGCAAGAACAGATTTGTAATCTGTAGATTAATGCCATTAAAGATTTTTGTGAAGGACAACTACCAGTTAAAGGGAGAAATACACATGTAATAATAATCAGTGATGTCGAAAGCTTCTGTAGTTCTATTTAAAAAGCTAGGCGAAAAATTCCAGGAAAATTTTCGACGAGTAATTAAGAGGTCCATCAAGTTGTCGATACGCTGCATGTGGAAACTGCGAACGGGACAAATATCGTGCTAGAAAATAAAGCCGTGAAGGTAGTTTTAATATTATGTGAATCTGAAACCCTTAACACACTTAGTGTGTAAAATATATGTTGATACAATATTCAAGTGTTGCACGAACTCTTGTGTGATCCATATACAATATTTGGGCTACTCTATGGAAATTATATTCCATTTATTTTTCCCTTATCCTACGATAACGAAAACTCGTTGTTCAAATGTTTGCTAAGCTTATGGAATGTAACTGTGAGGATATCAGACCCTAAACTTACAAAGTACTTATGCTAAAGACAACACAAACATCCATGCCCGAGGGGGGATTCGAACCCCCGACGGAGGCAAAACTCTTTGTATCGGTGTCTTTCAGTTTTCAATAAATGTAAAAATCTAGGTCTGAAATTTTCAGCATCAGCGATGTTTTCAGGCTTTTAAACAGTATAGTGACAGATGGCTGTGAAGTCTGGAGTGATACAAGACTCCAAGGATGCAGATTTCATTTTACAGAGCTGGTGCCGGAAAACATCAATCCTGGGGCTAGCACATGAAATTACGCAAGAAATGAAATTGGAAGGTCTCTTATACATGGTGATTAAAAAAAGTTTACAAACTTTGAAGACTTTTAGATATACGCAATATTTTGAATAGGAGCACAAGTGCGGAAAAGCCATCCAACGACGCAAACTTTAACAGCTTTGAGCATTTCTTCTATACCATGAAGCACTTCTATTCCACTTCTCAAATGCTAATAGCTCTTAGGTCTTAAGATTTGCATTTTACAGCCGATGTTTACTGGACGTTTTCTTCTTGTTTTGGCCCATAGTACCTCCTCCTAAAATATGGAAAGCAAAGCGCTTGCTGTTGTTGTTCTTCACGATTTCTGGGGGAAGTGAACTGCGCCGGCCGCGGTGGCCGAGGAGACTGAGGCGCTCCAGTCACGGTCTGCACGGACACTACGGTCGGGGGTTCGAATCCCCCCTCGGGCATGGATATTTGTGCCGTCCTAATTCGTAAGTAGTTCATAAGTAGTTTGTAAGTTTAGGGACTGATGACCCCGTAGTTAAGTCCCATAAACTATACAAACATTTGAACATTTGATTTGGAAGTGAACTGCAGGGTCATCAGTCCCCCAAAGAACTCATAGTAGGAGATACTTATATAACAGTATGAGAAATGAAGAAGTGCTCATAGCGTCGATGGCTGACATTTCTGACATGGTTTCCTATTTTGTACTAACTGTTTGTAAACGTTCCTCTGAGTCACCATATATATTTGGTTCGGCGATGTTGGACACTGAAATGGGTGGTGACTACTTCGTTGAGGATTTAATGTCTGCCGGAAATTAGAAAAATAACAAACGTTTGTAATTCTTACTGGAAACTTATATCGAGGAAACTACACACTTTTCTCCGTCTATGTGGACAGAATTGTGCTGTAATAGCAAACCACGAATGCTTCTGAAAGTTTCCACACCAAAAATAATAGTTCTACAGTAAGACATGTACACATTTCTTGAGGTGATAAATTCTGCTCCAGTCTGAAATCGCAATAAATTCGTTGAAACCCCAGAAAAAGAAAGGAATTACCCTGACTTGAAAGTGGTAAATTTTAGAACTGGAAAAAAATCCGATTTCATTATGTGAAATCATACAATGAATTATGTAATATGAAATATTGTACCCAGTTTCCAGTCTGTAGCCTCAAATATTGTTTTTCTCTTACTATATACTCACTTTGTGTAATTTTCAAACTATTTTGTCATCTAGTAACATACTTTTAACATGCCATGTGCTTTTGTCAATTGTAATAAGTAACCAGATCAGTTCACTTTGTATGTAAAGTGTTACTATTGAATAACAGAAAGCGTGATATATCGTGATAGCTTGGACGGCGTGTTCGCCTGTCAGTCTGATGCCACCTGCAGTGCTGGCCGCTCACGCGACCCTTACCGGCGCCTTGTCTTACTTGTTTTTAAAAAATTTGTAATGTGCAAACTTTTTTAATTTTTGGCGCAAGCCCTATCGCTCAAGACCATCTGCAGACTATACATTCATATGTAAGTAATTTGTGAGATCGTATCTTAAGATGTTTCATTTTTTTTTATTTATTACTGAGATTGTCCTCATTACAGAGGTTTACCTCCAACATACTAATACGCCCAGAAATTTATACACCTAGTACATAAGATTTTACACTAATTATTCACTATATTTCTCCACGTGTGTCTATCTTTGTGTCCTCTTCTTCTGCGCCCAGTCTATTCATTGTGAGCTGTACATTTTTGATCCAGGTGGTCACAGGTCGTCCTCTTCTTCTTCTCCCCTCAGGTTGCCACTCCAGTACCAGCTTCGGTATTCTGGTGTCCTCCATTCTTCTTACATGCCCGTACCACCGTAATTTCTTTCTATCCATCACCTCATATATTCTTTCTATTATTTCCATCCTCTTTATTACTTCGGTGTTTCTTCTTTTTTCTTTCCTGGAAATTCTGGCCGATCTTCTCCAGAAATCCATCTCTAAAGCTTGTAGTTTCTTAGTGTGCTTCTGGTTTATGGTCCAGGTTTCCGCTCCGTACAGAACTGCACTCTCAAATATAGATTTATATATGATTTGTTTGTTCTGTTGATTACGTTTCTGCTCCATAGGACTGAGTTGAGCATTCCAATGACCTTTCTTCCACTGCTAATTGTTTTATTAATCACTGAGTCGGATTTTCCCTCAGTTTCTAAAGTGGACCCCAAATAACAGAAAGTGTTAACTTTTTTTTATTTTCTTTCCCTCTATGCGTAGTTCATGTGGATCATTAGTCAAGTATTCTATTTTTTGATAATTAATCTTCAGACCCCAATTTTTGTATGCTATTGCTAGTTGATTACACATGTAGTTTGCATCTTCCCCGTCTTGTGCTATGACAACTTGATCGTCAGTAAATAATAAATGATGTAGATAAACTCCATCTCTTATTTCTAGTCCCATACTATTACATTTCTGTGGCCACGTTCTCAGAGAAATATCTATATAGATCTTGAATAATGTTGGTGACATGGGACAGCCTTGCAACAGACCTTTGCTTGTTCTAAATTTCTGTGAAAGTGTATTACCAATTTTCACTTGGCAAATATTATCTTTATACATCTGTTCTATTATTTTAATTAAAGAAGTATTTATGTTTGCCATATGTAGTGCTCTCCAGAGTAGTTTCCTTGGAACAGTATCATACGCTTTTTCTAGATCTATAAAAATAAGTCCAACATTTTTCGATTTTTCTCTATGTTTCTCCAAAATCTGTCGTAATGTGAAAATATGGTCTACACATGATCTACCAGCTGTGAAACCGCATTGTTCTTGTTGGGTATGTTTCATACTATCTCTGTAATTTGTACTATTTTTAAATTTTTTATTCACAAGTA
The DNA here is from genome assembly GCA_026315105.1 of Locusta migratoria. NCBI lineage: Eukaryota > Metazoa > Arthropoda > Insecta > Orthoptera > Acrididae > Locusta > Locusta migratoria. Next base: position 70,740,049 of record CM048755.1, on the reverse strand, counting down.
AAAAAAACTGTTTTACTTCTGAAGAAGGCTTCCCTAGTGAAGCCGAAACCATGGTAAAGTAAAAATTTTACCAAAACTTCCGCAATCGAAGAGCTATTTTTAAAGTGATTATTTTATGTTTTGACGAACGGTTGCTGTCTTTAACAGCCATGTTTAAAATTGTACTTATATAAATTAATAAAATAACCTATATGATGACGTAGTTAATTATAACGACAGTAGTGTACGCATTGCTAAGGAGCACAAAAATATTTGCCGCCGGTGGGGAGTCTAACCCGCTTCCTAAAGACACTGTCACAGGGACAATTGGGCGGTGTTATACATCACTAGACTAAGCGCCATTTATTGATATCTTCTTATTTGATCAAATTCTATTTAGAGACATCATAATCTACGTGGATATAAATCACCGTTCTCGTCGTAGCAATGGATGCCATGATTTATTAAAAATACCAAGTGTCACTTCACCTATCGCTGATTTTCAATTTTGCATCAGAAGTCCACATGCGACAAACCAAACTGTAGTTCTGCAACAGTGGACCAAGCGCCTCCTTCCTCGACTATAGTCTAATGATGCTAAACGGAACTTGAGGCAGCGCTGGATCACAACATCGGCTGTGTGCACCGATCTAGCAAAATGCCTTGTTACCATGTTCTGTGAATTGTGTAGTGTTTACGGACGTAATACTACATTTTGTGTTGTAATGTCGTGAAGATTATGGTTAAGAGGTGCGATAATTGACGCGTTCAAGTCAAGTAAGTCGAATGGATCCGGAGCTTTAAACGTAGGACATCGTAAGTTACCTTTCGAGGTTAACTTCAAAACTACTTCATAAGGATCTAAACACAATGTCGTAAACTTTACGCACCCCGTTCTTCTTCTTTTATAGGGTGAATATGCATCTTGCAGCACGGTCATTCCAACCAGGGATTCTTCACTGAATGCAAATAACCGTAACAATGATGTAACATCAAATGAAGTAGTGGGTAAGCAAATCGATGATGGGTCTGTAACATGCAATGAAGGCAGATCTGGAAGTAGCCGCGTAGACAATGACGAGAGGTCAATAAACGTGGAAGTGGAAAGATCCCACAGAAGAATGTGTGCACTAATGATGTACAAGATAACATTCCTGAATCACGTTATTGAAAGTTATTGAAAGGCAGGCCAAAAAGGGGCAGAATACGTAAGTACGAAAATCAAGACAGAGACACCAGGAAAACATGTTGTATTAAAAACACGTTGAAGTGTTTGTTAAGCTTATAGAACTTAACTGCGGAGTCATCAGTCCCTAAACTTACAAACTACTTATAAACTAAGCTTCGTTTTCAGTAACGTGACCTCATTAAGTTGTTTTAGGATATCAAAGGCTTACTGCTTCCTAAGGCTTTATTTTTATAATAGGTCTAATGCTCAGTTCAGTTACGCATAATGAAACCAAAGGACGATTAGTCCACTGATGCATAACAGAACTGCACAAGCAGCAATTCTACATCTACATCACAATCTACATAGATACTCTGCAAATCACATTTAAGTGCCTGGCAGGGCGTTCATTAACCACTTTCATAACTTTTCTCTACCGTTCCATTCTCTAATAGCGCGCGGGAAGAAAGAACACCTAAATCGTTCCGTTTTCGATCTTATTTCTCTTATTTTATTGGAATGGTCATGTCTCCCTAAGTAGGTGGGTGCTAGCAAAATATTTTCACATTCAGAAGTAAAAGTCGGTGATTGAAACTTTGCAAACATATCGCGCCGCAATGAATAACGTCTTTCTTTTAATGATTTCCACCCCAATTCGTGCAACATTTCCGTGACGCTTTCCCCCCCCCGTAACGTGATAAAACAAAACGAGCTGCCCTTCTCTGAACCTTCTCAATATCTTCCGTCAGTCCCACCTGGTGAGGGTCCCACAAGGGGCAACAGTACTCCAGGAGAGGACGCACAAGTGTGATGTAGGCAGTCTCTTTGGTGGAGCTGGTGCATCTTCGAAGCGTTCTGCCGATGAAACGTAACCTTTGATTCGCCTTCCCCACAATATTTTCTATGTGTTCTCTCCAGTCAAAGTTGTTCGTAATTGTAGCTCCTAGGTATTTGGTAGAATTTACGACCTTAAGGTTTGACTGATTTATCGTGTAATTGAAGTTCAGCGGATTTCTTTTAGTGGTCATGTGTATTACTTCACACTTTTCTTTATTTAGTGTCAATTGCCAATCTTCGCACCAAGTAGAAATTTTGTCTAAATCGCTTTGCAGTTGCTTTTGATCCTCTGTTGACTTCACTAACCGATAAACGACAGCATCATCCGCGAACAGTCTAAGGAAGCTTTTCAGATTGTCTCCTAAATCGTTTATAAACACGAGGAAGAGTAGGGGACCTATAACGCTTCCCTGTGTAACGCCAGATATCACTTCTGTTTTACTCGATGACTTACCGTCAATTACAACGAACTGTGTCCTTTCTGATAGGAAATTGTGAATCCAATCGCACAATTGGGAAGATATTCCATAAGCACGCAATTTCATTAGAAGCCGCTTGTGGGGTACAGTATCAAAAGCCTTCCTGAAATCCAGAAATACGGAATCGATTTGAGATCCCTTGTCGATGGCACTTAACACTTCATGTGAATAAAGTGCAAGCTGTGTTAAGCATTAGTAGTCTAACGATCATTAGCGTTATTTTTCATGTTATTTAGCTTTTAATTACGGTGATCTTCCACTAATAAGAAAAACAATAATAACCCTTCCTCTGTAAAAAAATTGAGAACCTTCAACAATACATACATTTTTAAGGAAATGGTAACTTTACACGCCATTATCACGCTTACGACATTTTGGCGCTTGGTCTAGTTATACGTAACACCGTCCAATTGATAAGGTGATATGGTCACAAGTCTGTATAAAATTTCCTAAACGCTTGGCCATCTGGAGTCCCCACTTGGGCACTTTCATATCTCATCACGGCTTACCAGTACCATATATTTGGACTAATTCGACGATGATGAGTAGGTGTCCTCTCCTTTGAAGTTACTAAATGGGAATTTCAGAAAGCAAATTATTCATGTCATTCTATGCTAAGACCTTTAAGCAATTCGAGTGGCTCACTTTGGGAAGAGAGTGAATATTAAGGGTGACGTGCCGAGATATTTCAGCTGCGATACGGGGATACGGTGAACCGCGCCCTCGGTTCGGTATCTCGCGGCCGTACGCTTTTAGCGTGATATTTGTCCAGAGGACGTGAGCGACACCTCCCGGGCGGTAAAACGGAATCTGCGGCGAGCAACGAGAGTATGTCTTGGGCAGGCATAGAGAAATTACGGGTCGACTTGCTCTGGAGGGTCACGAATGTTGACGCCGGGCTGTGGGCAGAAGTACAAGCGCTCAGGCAGTTGGCTTTTGAGGCTGATGCGCGTAGCATAGGTTTGGAAGTGTCGTCGGAAAACTGTAAAGTTCTCCGTATCGGGCTAAGTGATGGAGTCGGCGAGCAGACGATTGTGTGTATTATGTCGGGGCAGAGTTCGCTTCGTTTTGGTGCTGCCGATACGCTACATGATTGCTGAGAGTATGTATTTGTTTGTCCGCTCTCTATGAGCACCTGTTTAAATGTTGTGGTTGTATCACAGTGAATTGTAATGATGTGCTAATATTTGTCCTTAGTTTAAGGATATTTTTAGTGGCAATAGCTGAGCATTATTCTTGTTTAATGTAAGTTAAGCAACTCTTTTAATACATGGTCGTAGATACTGCTCTGTCTGAATGTAAGTAATGAATTTGTTATGTTTCACCATTTTAAAAGCTATGTATTTAGGTTATTATAAACAATTTTCTTTTAATTTAGGAATTTCAAAGTTCTGAATACTTTGTCAGTTGCGTGATTTTCAGAAATTATTTACAGTGTCTTAGTTTTTAAGATCTTGTTGTAATATATGTGTGGCAAAAAGGGAGAATTGATCGTTGTCTGAACCGCTTACAACCAAACTTAAGATGCCATTCAGAACAGTACCAAACGTTGAATATCGATACAGAATCAAGCTAAACTTCGTGCTAAGTGCTTCCGTCCAGGAGAACGTGCGTAAAAGAGAAGTAATAAGTAACATCTGTCCTTCGGAGTACAGGAATTGTATATCAATGAGAGTGCGTCTTGTTGAGCTCCCGTGGGGAAATCGACAGAACATACGTTTGTCATTCCAAGGATCCTGGATTCAAGCACTGGTGATTGCTAACGTTTTTCTTTGTATTACGATGGAAATTATTCTACATCTATCTACAATGCTACATGGGACAACATGTTTCTGAAAAGTAAAAGTGCTGTCAATCTAGCAGTTATTTATTATCATTATTATTAATGTTTCAGTTATTATTCATAGCATTACGATTATTTTATTATTATTACTTTCGAAAGTGTGGTGCAACTGTTTTTTTTTTTTTTTTATTCTTGTGTTCCGATTGCCTCTCTTTATTTTCTGAAACTGCGAATATACTCTCTAGGTTTGCTACTTTCAAATAAACGAAGCAAAATCAAACTGCCGATAAGATGCTGTTATAAAAACCGAACCGTCCTTTTACATGTCAGGAACACGTTTTCCAATATAACAATTGCTAACGTACTGCATTGAGACACAGTACTGAGAGCAGGGCTTGAACCCAGGACCCTCGGTATAACACACTAACGCTCCATCAACTTGCTCACATAACCTCGGCCGCGGCGGAGCAACCGAGCCCATTGAGGCGCTATGACGCGATGCGCAAGTCCGGTCCCCGTCTGGGTTTCGAATCCCCCCTCGGGCATGGATGTTTGTACCGTCTTTAGTATAAGCTAATTCATAAGTAGTTTGTAAGTTTACGGACTGATGACCCCGTACTTAAGTCCCATAAGCAGTACAAATATTAGAACATAATCTCGACGTAATATCCTCTCACAGGTATGCTTTTCTTCTACTCCGTAGGTCAGGTGTTGCTTATTATAGTTCATGCACGTTCTCCTGGATAGAAGCACATAGCGCGAAATGTATCGGAGTTTTGGTTGATACTCAATGGATATACAACGTCTGGTAGCGATCTGACCGTCTGACATGTGGAGGTTTGGGTGTTAGTGATTTGACATTATAGCGGGCAGTGGTTACTTCTTAGGGCGTCTAGTATTTCATCGCAGTTGTTTTGGCTGTCTGTAACAGTGTAATATGCTAGATTCAACCAGCTTAAAAAGAGTGTTAAGCAGGCAGAATGTATCATTTAAATTTCGGAATAGCTGGGTCATCCAGCGGGAGTCAGAGTTCCGGGAAGCACTCACGCTTTTATTACTTGTGATTATCAGTCTTGGTTTGTATTTGTATAACCAGAAACTCTTGTCCAAGGTTGCTGGCTTTCTCTGCTGACTGTTATCGCACAGCGGTGTGTTTCAAATGTTTGTATAGCTTATGGGACTTAGCTACGGGGGTCATCAGTCCCTAAACTTACAAACTACTTACGAACTAACTAATACTAAGGACGGCACAAATATCCATGCCCGACGGGGGATTTGAACCCCCGACCGTAGTGGCCGTGCAGACCGTGACTGGAGCGCCTCAGTACAGCGGTGTGTGCCGCGCGGAATGATCGCGTTGTCCAAGGTGTCATGCTAAGTACTGGGCGGCCGTTCTCGCCGGAGGTTCGAGTCCTCCGTCGTGTGTGTGTGTGTGTGTGTGTGTGTGTGTGTGTGTGTACAGATGGTCGCTGCGTTTGGCCGGAATTTTGTTATGACGCGGAGCTAGCACACGTCTTGTCCCCTACGGCTCCTGGCAGTCGCTGATTAACAAGCTATTTTCTCATCTCTTCTTACTCCCAAACCTCCAGATGTCAGACACTCAGATCGGTATCTAAAGTTATATATCGCTAGAGTATAAACTGAAACTTCTATATAACTCGTGCTATCTGCTGCCGTCCAGGAGAACGTGCGTAAATGGGAAATAATATGTAACACCTGTCCTACGGAGCACAGGAAATCGGATCTGTAGGCGTCTGCCACACTGAGCTTCCGTGGAGTAGTTGATATAGCGAATGTTTGTCGTTACGAGGGTCCTCTTTTCAAACCCTGGTTGCACTTATTTATTTATTTTTTTCTTTTCTTTTATTTTTTTTTTTGGTCAGTATGACGTTGAAAATTGTTCTACGTCGATAAATGTACACCGAGTGTTACATGGGACATCATGTTCCTGAAATGTAAAAGGACTGTTCGGATTTTATATGACTGTGTTATCGGCAGTTTGCTTCTGCTTCGTTTTATTCGAAAGTAGCAAACCTGTATAGTATATTCGTAGAAGAAAGAATCAATTGCCCCATACGTGCGGAATTATTAAAGTAATAATAATAGTAAAGGACTACTAGATAGGCAGCACCGCCGTTCAGCGGACGTGCGTGTTGTGGCTATAGAGCCGTGTGTTTGCCCATACCATCAAGTGCTGTCCAGTCCGCACGCTACTGCTGCTGCTACTGTTGCAGCTGTCAGTGCCTTTTTGCGAAATGAACCCGTGGAACGTTATAGACATTCTCTTTTAACAATTTTCAATGTATTGCAATACTGCAGTACATTGCCCACGGTTGGACAAGGTGATAAGCTCTCACAGTTATGCTTTTCCTCTACTCCGTAGGTTAGGTGTTACTTATAATTTGCGCATCTTCTCCTGGCCGGCAGCACATGGCACGAATTATATAGAAGTTTCGGTTGATACTCTATCGATATACAACGTTTGGTACCGATCTGAGAGTCTGACATATGAAGGTTTGGGTGTTAGTCCTATCCGTGCTTCCCGGGGTTCTGTAGACGTCGTACCGTTACTTCATTGTAATCTGTCTTCTGACCTCCTGCCATTGCGCACTACTGCTTATCTTTGTTGTCGCTTCGTAACACCTTAATTTTTATAAATAGCTACTCTTCATGAAACCTTTTATTCCGCAAGATACACACACCAAAATAAAGAACAGAACTTACAAATCTAAAACGATAAAAGAAAACAAAGAAAAAACAACTCTGTATATTAATGTCTTTGCCATAAGACTATCGCACTTTGCTTCATTTATATATCTTCTTCTTCCCACACCTTATTTTCCTTTTAAGTCAAATTTTGTAGCAGCTAGCTGGTTCCCTTTTAAATGAAATTACCATATGATATAGCTTTATGCGTGGAAATGTTTGTTATATTGAAAATTGTAGTACATTCCACTTGTGTTTAGTACACTTCCGATGAGTGTTTTTACTGTTACAGATCTTATGTCCGAGCTGTGGCCGGAAGCTGTCTCTTAACTCGAGATTACTCAAATTGTAACAATCTTGTAAGAAACTGTAAAATTGTGATTGTTGAAATGGTTTTGGTTTAAACTAACTTGGTCGACATAATCACTGCTGCTCATAATTCAGCTGTCACTATTAAAACTGAGGATTTCGTTAAAGGCAACTGAATAAAGGGAAAAAAGGGGGAAAGAGTGTTGCTAAGAGTGGTAAAGCCGTTATCAAAAATAAACGAAAAACGATGGTCTAAAACTTGAACTTCTTGTAGGAATTATGGTTGATGGCGCAAGTGATATGGTTGGCGTCCACAATTATTAAAAACTTCTGTTGAATGTAATGCTCCTAATTTAACTGTGGTGAAATGTGTTCGTCATTCCCTCATCTCTGTGCTGAAAAGTTCTACCACGGCAGCTGGAATTCCTGGTAAGAGAAGTACGTAATTAGTTTTCCTACAGTCCGAAGAAGTTAACTCACTAGAGAGAATTGTACACAACTATTAATGAATGAAAACCGCACATGAAAGAAAATCCAGAGTCTTTTTGGCACGCGTTGGCTTGCAAAATTTACAGCAGTAGAAAAAGTTCTAGTACAGTGGGATGAAATGCAACTTGTTTTCCCTAGCAAAAAATTTAGATAAATATTGCATGGCTGAGCAGCTGTATAACATAATGAACTGTTCCGCTTACAAATCCTTTTTAACTTCTCTACGAAATGAACTGAAACACGTTTGCAAAGTGAATAAGTTTTTCTAAAATGACAATAATGAGCCATTTAAAGTATTTCAAGATCTTTTTCTCTCATTCAAATCTCGGCTTAAAACTTGTTGTTCCTTCTCAATTAGAACAACAAAAATATTCTAAAATCGCTCATTTTATCTTCCAAAGCTATTTAATTCACACTTCTGCCATTTACTTTGGTTCTGACTTTAAATGTTATTGAAAAGAGTATTTAAAACCAGAAAATTGTACTTATGTACGAGAAAGTTGCAAGAAGTTTTTGATATAATTTTGTGCAGTGAGTAGCAAAAACGAATACCTGAAAATATTTGCTATCGTCTCCAATTTCAGCAGACACTAGTTAGATGGAACAGCTGACGACATAGTCAGAATGTTATAATGTACAGAGTAACGTGTGGGAAAATACGTCGAAAACCACATCATTCTGGGCTGAAGTACTGAATAATAAAGATGCAGCTGGAAACGCCCGGTTTCCCAACATTGCCATAGGAATGTTACCACTTCCTATCTCAAATGCCATAAAAAATAAACTTAGAAATCGACTTTCAGATGTTCAGATGTTTGTTAAGCCTATAGGACTTAGCTACGGGGTCATTAGTCCCTAAACTTACAAACTACTTATGAACTACCTTATACTAAAGACGGCACAAATATCCATGCCCGAGGGAGGATTCGAACCCCCGACCGTAGTGGCCGTGCAGACCGTGAATAAAGCGCCTCAGTCTCCTCGGCCACCGCGGCCGGCAAATCGACTTTCATTTGAACTGACAAATAGTTCATTAACTATAAGCTATCATCTTACATCTGATAAGATGTGTGGAACAAAGTTCCAGCCATTAAAAAAAAATATCGGCAAAATTTAATGTGTCTGTATACGACCAAAAGTCGATGGAACATTCGGACGAGGAATCTGCAATTCTGGAGGACTTAGGTCTTGAAGAGTCGTCCTCATCAGACTTAAAAATGAAAGTTAAGTTCTGTTAAATACCTACCAGAAACTAGTTCATAGCGCTACTTTTCACATTTTCATATCAGTCTCAGAACAGGATTTTCGCCGGCCGCGGTGGCCGCGGGGACTGAGGCGCTCCAGTCACGGACTGCACGGCCACTACGGTCGGGGGTTCGAATCCCCCCTCGGGCATGGATATTTGTGCCGTCCTAGTTCGTAAGTAGTTCATAAGTAGTTTGTAAGTTTAGGGACTGATGACCCCGTAGTTAAGTCCCATAAGCTTAACAAACATTTGAACATTTTTGAACAGGATTTTCTCTGCAGTCCAAGTTTAACATTGCCGATTCCTTTTCTCTAATGGGACTAAACGTGGCTCTAACGGGGGTAAAATGGCCACCAGTCTGTACTTGTTTCGTCCTGATATCATGTGTCCTAGTGCGTATCCTCACACCTGTGATTATCTCACTGTACGTTGATTATCTAATATTCTGAATGATAAAATGTTGAATCAAAATTTAATTTTTTTTAAATATCTAGTGCAATCCTATAGATTTAAATTATTGTTAGAAGTTCAGAATGGAGAGTTGAATGTGTATGGTATAAATTACCCTACAGTTTTTAAATTACATTATATACAGGGTGTCCCACTCAACCGTTTCACCCTAGATATCTCTGAAACTACAAGAGATATTGAAAAAATATTTTCACTGTCATGAACGTTCGGCAGGGGCTTATGAAAATAGGTACTATGAGACACACTAAAACGTGAAGAAATATTATTTTCAACACAAACTTATGTTCTTTTTTATTTATTTTTATTTTTTTATTTTTTTAATGGATACCCATATTATTTCTTAAGCAATCTGTTGTTGTTGTGGTCTTCAGTACGGAGACTGGTTTGATGCAGCTCTCCACAATACCCTATCCTGAGCAAGCCTCTTCATCTCCACATAAGAGCGACAACCTACATCTGTCTGAATCTGCTTACTGTATCCATCTTTTGGTCTTCCCCTGCGATTTTTTCCCCATACACTTCCCTCCAACGCTAAATTAACAATTCCTTGATGTCTAAGAATGTGTCCTACCAATCTATCCCTTCTTTTAGTCAAGGTATGCCAGAAATTCCTTTTCTCCCCAATTCTGTTCAGTACCTTCTCATTAGTTACGCGATCCACCCACCTAATCTTCAGCATTCTTCTGTAGCACCATATTTCAAAAGCCTCAATCCTCTTCCTGTCCGCACTGTTTATCGTCCATGTCTCACTCCCACAGAAGGCAACACTCCATACAAATGCCTTCAGAAAGGACTTCCTTAGGTTTAAATCAATATTCGATGTTAACAAATTTCTCTTTTTCAAGAACGCTTTTCTACCCATTGCCATTCTGCATTTTATATCCTCTGTACTGCGACCATCATTTGTTATTTTACTGCTGAAAAATTGCAAAAAGAATGGCGTTGGTTGCATTGCGATGCGTAAATTACATCCGGAGAAACTGCGAAGTTGACGTTTGAAATATATGAGGCGCGCTGCTAGCGGGTGTCCTAGACTCAACCGTGAGTCTCGCTTGAGCCTCGGACATGCGCTAGCACCGCGCCTCATGTATTTCAAACGTTAACTTCGCTTCGCAGTTTCTCCGGATGTAATTTACGCATCACAATGCAACCAACGCCATTCTTTTTGTGATTTTTCATTCTATCGATTGCTTAAGAAATAATATGCGGTATCCAATAAAAAAAAAAACATAAGTTTGTGTTGAAAATAATATTTCTTCACGTTTTAGTGTCTCATAGTACCTACTTTCATAAGCCCCTGCCGTACGTACATGAGCGTAAAAGTCGTTTTTCAATATCTCTTGTAGTTTCAGAGATATCTGGGGTGAAACAGTTGAGTGGGACACCCTGTATACGGGGTGCGTGGCAGTGGACACAGACGTTACATAAAAGATCAGGCTGCAGCTCATAGCCATTTTGAGATACATTTAGGGGGGATATTAGTGAGAGTTGACAATTCTGGGTAACACATGTTTTATCGGGCACAGACAGTGGGACATTGCTGTCAACTGTAGTACCCCAGAGTCAAGATCTGTTTCGGTGGATGACCATCATCTGGCGGAAAAGATTGGTTGAACAAGTTTCGCCCACCACATTATGGTCTTTGACAGAATAAATTGTCGAAGAAGTCTCTGTGGCTTGTTTCAGTTTAGATCGTAAATAAATACAAATTCCAGCTCCCCATAGAAAAGACTTTCACGGTAATGTACTTAGGGCTGGAAGATATGAAAGTAAGTAGCAAATGTTGTCTTCAACACAATTTTTTTAAATTGATAATCATATTGTTTCATATGCAATAAATGACATGAAAAATCATAAAAAGAATGGCGTTGGTTGCATCGCAATAATTACATCCGGAGAAAAGGCAAAGCAAAGTTAACGTTTGAAATAAATAAAGATCGCAGCTGGCGCGTCCCGACTCATCATTGAGTTTCGCTTGAATCTCCGGACGCGCTTAGAAGAAATATGGCGTATCCATTTAAAGAAATGAGTTGGAGTTCAAAATAATATTTGTTTACGGTTCAGACTGTCTCACTGTACTTCCTTTCATAAGCCCCTGGCCTACGTTCATGTACGTGAAAGTCGTTTTTCTGTATCTACTGTCGTTCCAGAAAAATTCAGGGTGAAAAGTTTAAGTGGGATACCATGTATATGTATACTGGGATGAGTCACCTAAAAATATATCAGAAATGGAAGGTGCTATTGATATGCGATTTTCACAAGATGGATTGGTATTAAGAGGCTCGGATTGTTAGCTAATAAACATGTAACACCTAGTGTATTTTTTGTGCAAACACAACAATGCCTATTGATATTAACAGACCAAATGTACGGTACATTAGAATGTCACTGTAGTTTGTTTCATGACTGTAGTGCAAGTCAAGTTCAATTGTTTGTAAACCTATTGGATCAAACTACTTAGACTTAACGTAACCTACACTAACGACATCAAACGCACTCATGCCCGAGGGAGGACTCGAACTTCCGGCGGAAGCGGCCGCTCAGTCTAAAGTATGATGCCTTAGACTACACTGCTACTCACTCGTATTGTGAAACGTTTCCACAGCAACAATTTAACAATAACTGTGGCAGAACACACACTGAAGGACAAGAGTGATACATGGAAGTGATCTGGATTCTGGCCGGAAGGAGACTATTGACCATCACAGGTTGTGTTCAAAATAACTACCGGCAACGGTAGTATCTTCCTGTCTGGCATGGAAAAACTGCTGCACACGTGTTAGCATTTCAGCGGAGATATGGCAGCAGGCTGCAGTAAAACGTATATCACCACGTGTACTTGGTATGTCTTTGTGCACAACGGCTTTCACCTTTTTTCCACGGAAAAGAAGTCTACAAGAGTCAAATCCAAGGAAAGAGCTGGTCAAATTACAGGTTTCCTGCGTCCAGTCGAAAGATTCGGAAGCAATTAGCGAAGACAAGCTGTAGTAATCCGTGCCCTATGGGCTGGACAGCCATAATGTCATTACCACAGGTTCCTCCTAGTCTGCAAAGGAACGTCTTCTAGGAACCGTGGCAGATGGCCTGTAAAAGGCTGCGGTGCTTGTAACGCTCACTGTATCGTCTATGAAAAAGCTAACGTTCCAGCTGACGAAGCCAACGGGGATGTCAACAGACCAACAATGCATGGTTTGGCGGTTTATCTGGCCATTATGGGTAAATGTGGTTACATCACTAAATAAGATACATGATGCAGCTGCAGTATCCCGTATACATGTACACAAGGTAACACGATTCTAATAATCGTTTATAAACAGATCTCGCTGGAGAGACATGTGATACATGGATCCGATGTCAATCGATAATGCGTAGGAAAGTTGTCTGTCTCATTCCATTCGTCGTGCGACTGCGCTGTAACTAACGTGTGGATCAACAGCAACAGTAGCCAGTAATTTAATTTACTCCACTTCCGTCGTCACGTTTCCAGTTGTTACGTTGTCTAAGTGTTACACTAGCACATTCAAGTAACTGGTTGAAGAGGATGATACTTAATCACCGAGATGGGTGACGTCTAATGCTCGCTTCCGCATACACCTTACAGACACGAAATTATTCTTCCTATACTGACCATACACTACGGGCATGTATAGCTTTCCTGAACTGTTAAATCCCATATTCCTCTCTTAACATACTGCTTTGACTATCACACACTAACCGACTAGCAAGTCGCACTGCACTCGAGGAACACACAAGAACGATGTAAGCAAACACACTGACACGTTGGCTGCCGTGTGGCCGGCGGCGGCCACAGCAGGCGGTTTTATGAACGTCTGTATGTATATTTTGTACGTATTTTTATATAAGTATGTAAAATGAGAAAAATAAACACCAAATAAAGAAATGGTTTCTTATTTATCACAATACGATATCTCGTAAACGAATGGGACTAGAGTCTTGCAAGAAACACCACTGACATTTTGATGCACCCTACTTTTAGTTTGTTAATGTCAGTAGGCATTGTTCAATTTAAAGCAGTGCGTGTTGGCTCAAAAATATAGTTATTATTATACTGTAATCAGTTTTAGGTTTAACAGTACTAGCCCCTGACTACTATTCTATTTTGTGAAAATCACAACTAATAGCACTTTCAAATTTCCGCAATATTTGCGTATAGAAAGTGTTGCATCAAATTGGTTACAAGGTCTCCTGAACACTAATGATGAATGAGTATAGTGCATCAAGAACACAGGTACCTAAATTGTCTTTAGATGTCACTCAACCATCACAAAGATGTAAGCAGTCACGTATGAGTAGCACCAATGCGACGAAGTGGGTAAGGCGGCCGATCAGTTCCAGTCATAACACCAAGAAGGCAGTACACTGCTTGTCTTGACTGTGGTTCTCCCACGTCAAGATATATTCCGAAGTTTGATCGCATCCGCATTGTTACTTTGTCTCAGAAGGGATTCTCATCGGTCTAAAGCGTCTCGCTGCGGAGCGCGCGGTTGCTCGCCGTGGAGGTTCGAGTCCTCCCTGGGGCATGGGTGTGTGTGTTTGTCCTTAGGTTAGTTTACCTTAGATTAAGTAGTTTGTAAGCTACTGACTGATGACCACACAGTTTGGTCCGATAGATTTACAAACATTTGAACATTTTGATTCTCATCATGGTAAGTTTCCATACCTTTCGGAGTGAACCAAAGCGATGTTTTTCAGACGTGGACGTGAAAGAGGTACGTGTATAAATCCACCAGCTGTCGATGACTTGCCTTACCCGAAGGCTACCACAACAGTACTTACGGATTTCAGCTCTGAGAAACCCTGAGAGCAGCGCCACCGTGGTGAATTGTTTCCGAGCAGCCACAGGACGACGTGTTTCGACTTAAATTGTACGTAATATGCTGCACGACATGCAAATTTATTGTTCAAATGTTCAAATGTTTGTAAATCTTATGGGACTTAACTACGGGGTCTTCAGTCCCTAAACTTACAAACTACTTATGAACTACTTACGAACTAGGACGGCACAAATATCCATGCCCGAGGGGGGATTCGAACCCCCGACCGTAGTGGCCGTGCAGACCGTGACTGGAGCGCCTCAGTCTCCTCGGCCACCGCGGCCGGCGCAAATTTATTGCTGACGCCTATGGCGAGTGCTAGCTTTGACACCTAGACGACATGCACCTTGTACAGATAGGCCAAACACCAACATAAACGGCATCAAGTACTAGTGATAGATGACAATCGCATCTGCCTTCAACTAAAATATCGTCGGGGATGTTTGTGGAGGCAGAGTGGCCACCCTAAACGTCTTAGACACACTGTCCAGCGAATGCAGAAAGGTGGTGGTTTCCTGATGTTTTGGGATGGCATTATGTGGGGCCAGCGGACGACACTGGTGGTCGTAGAATGCAATCCATGGGTATGCGATACAGGGATGACATCCTCCGATAGGTAGTGTAACCATATCGGAATTATTTCGGTGAGTGATTCGTCTTAACGGGCGACAGTTCTGGTGCTCATCATGCACATCTTGTGAATGCGTTCCTTCATAATAAAGACATCGCAAGATTAGAATAGGCAGCACGTTTCCTGACATGAACCCTACTGAACATGCCTGGGAACACTGAAAAGGGTTTTTATTTATTTATTTATTTTTACGAGACGCCCCACCAACCAATCTAAGAGATATACCCCGAATTGCCGTTCAGAAGTGGGACGTTCTAGACTAACAGTCCCTTGACGATCTAGTGGATCGTATGCCACGAAATGTTCAAAAGTTTGTTAAGCTTAAGGGACTTAACTATGGGGTCATCTGTTCCTAAACTTACAAACTACTTATGAACTACCTTATACTAAAAACGACACAAACATCCATGCCCGAGGGGGGATTCGAACCCCCGACTGGGAGCGGCCGCGCGCATCGAATCATAGCGCCTCAATGCGCTTGGCCACTCCGCACCGTATGCCACTAAGAACACAGGCATGCATCAGAGCAAGAGGACGTGTTACCGTGTATTAGGGGTACTTGTGTATGCTGCAATATGGAACACAAATTTAGAATGCGTAGGTCATTGTCGTACAACTTCTCAATTTATGTTTCAATGAGCAATAAAGAGAACTGATGTGATGTTTTTATATATAGATATGCATTGAAGCCCGTTCGGACCTCGAATTGCCGGCCGCGGTGGCCGAGGGGACTGAGGCGCTCCAGTCACGGTCTGCACGGGCACTACGGTCGGGGGTTCGAATCCCCCGTCGGGCATGGATATTTGTGCCGTCCTTAATATAAGTTAGTTGCTAAGTAGTTTGTAAGTTTAGGGAGTGATGACCCCGTAGTTAAGTCCCATAACCTTAACAAACATTTGATTTTGGACCTCGAATTTTTCCAGTCAGCGCTTTAACACATCTTTCACCTCTCAATGATGTAAAGAGTCGTCGGAAACGACATGTGGTTCGGATTCCACATTAAGCTGTAGATCCCCTTTACCCGATTGGATGACTGGTGTAGACTAGGGACATACAAATCGCTGAAGTGGCGTCCAATTAAAATACTTGCACCAGACCAATGAGCCACACGAAATTATTCAATTTTATGTGAAGGTCATGAGCCCCTAAAATCGTAGTGAAGCAACAGTTTCTAGGGAATTGGGGGGTGGGGGGACTCGGGACGGCAGAATCAGTAGTAGTAGTAGTAGTAGTAGTAGTAGTGCGAAAGGTACTTAAAATCCATCTTGTATTAGAAACCGAAGCTTTGGCAAAATTTTGAAGTAATTCGTCAAGAACTTTGGGATATTAACAATTTTAACTGACATTTTTGTAACGTTCCGAATATATTACATGCATATTACACATAAGCCAGATTATGAGGTTCCAGTGCCCTCACGTTCTCATGCCCCAGTGACGTTCGAATAGCCCACAAAATTGCATACTGAAAGATTCGTGAGTCAGCCGACTGAATACATGCAATGAACTCCGTTTCGATCTCTGTCATGAATTGAGAACGATGTCTTCGTGAGTGCACTGTATCTCCACGGCCGCCATAGACGTAACATCTAACGCTGTTCGCACACATTAAACACTCTCACCAGGCGTGGTACCAATGCTGAACACAAATACAACTAATGAAACTCAAAACATTTTAAGCCGTCGCTATTTTTAATTTTTTTAAGTCGTTTAAACTAGACGTCTGCTGACACCAGTTACTCATAGCTGGCCCCTGTTTTGACTACACAACAGACTGAATTCCTCTCTTTTTTACTTTGGTTAGGGACCTCAAGTTGGAGTAAAGGAACGTTAAAGGTGGTTGCTCATATAAATTAAATTTAAAATGTAGACGGCCGAAGGTGGTTCATTTTGTTATCATATTGAACAGCTGAAGTCCCTCTTCCGTCTTGTAGAAAGACAGACTTAAAAAAGATGTAATGGGCTCTGGCGGGTGTATCACTTGCAACAAAGATTTTCTGCTCTCATCTTTTACATATGTGGGGTTTGTCGGTGTTCCTTTGGAACAGCTGTTTCATAGTAATGTACCAAGTAAAACCGATAACTGTGCTTTGTCAGGCAAGTTGTAATGTCAAGACATAAAAGGATAACAGACATTAGTTGCCAGAGACAATTACATCAATGAGTAAACTTGAAAATTTGTGGCAGACCGAAACTCGAGACTCCTGCTTACTCGGCAGTTGGAGTGACGACGCTGGCGACCGCAGTGGCCATGATACCTACAGGGACTACCCTAGGATGTTTCCTTCTGAACTTACTGACGTCGTACCACATTAGTCATAGTCCTCATTACTCGCGGTATGTCGTTGACAGCCGTAAGATAAATGAACTGAAACTCTGCACAGTTGACCATAGTATGTATCATAATTACCGCACACTTCTAATTTCTTTTTTGTTTTTGTTTGTAATTCTATCGGACCAAACTGCGTGGTCATCAGTCCGTACCTTACAAACTACTTAAACCTAAGTAAACTAACCTACGGACAAACACACACACCCATGCCCCAGGGAGGACTCGAACCTCCACGGCGAGCAACCGCGCGCTCCGCAGCGAGACGCTTTAGACCGCTCGGCTACTCCACCGCGGCTTCTAATTTCTCGACAACAAAGGAAACTCCAGGAATATCGGCTTGTAACTCCCGTTTCTGACCACCACTTATTTTT
Source organism: Locusta migratoria (assembly GCA_026315105.1). Taxonomy (NCBI): domain Eukaryota; kingdom Metazoa; phylum Arthropoda; class Insecta; order Orthoptera; family Acrididae; genus Locusta; species Locusta migratoria. The sequence goes on along the minus strand of CM048755.1, from coordinate 70,722,416 downwards.
ATTTGTCTTGAACACACTTCGTTTACTGTAAAAATTCTGCAATGATTGTCCGTATGCAGTAATTTTAATCGGTAATATACATTCTGATAAAGTGTCGAATGCCTAAGTTATCCATATTTTATCCACAGGTCATAAGGTTCAAAATCTCTATAATGTGATGCCTGTAAATGTCTCTATTGAAATCAACTGTACTAGAACGATCTGCAGCCAAGAAAACAATCACTATGGTTGTACTTAGCTTTTTGTTAAAAATGTTCAAATGTTTGTAGAGCTTATGGGACTTAACTATGGGGTCATCAGTCCCCTAAACTTGCAAACTACTTATGAACTAGCTAATACTAAGGACGGCACAAATATCCATGCCCGAGGGGGGATTCGAACCCCCGACCGTAGTGGCCGTGCAGACCGTGACTGGAGCGCCGCAGTCCCCTCGGCCACCGCGGCCGGCAGCTTTTTGTAATTTTTGATTTATCAAGTAACCACCAAACAGCCTTAGTTTTGAGTACACACCATTTTGGTGGTAATTCGTTACATTTTCAAAATTAGATCGACTTTATAGCGTAATAAAAAAAGTTGACAACTCTCCTGCAGTTTCACTGCATGCAGTGAACATGGCTGTGAAATAACTTCTCGCTTGTGGGATCAAGACGGCGCCACTTTTGCTTGAGGTTACGCAATATTTCAGTGGGAAAAATATACGTCTGCACAGGTTATTTTATTTTTTATTGTATCCCAATATGAACTTGACGCTTTTACCAAATAGTTGCAGAATGACACTATTGTTCAAAATGTTCAAATGTTTGTTAAGCTTACATCTACATCTACATGCATACTCCGCAATTCACCGTAAGGTGCGTGGCGGACGGTACACTGTACCACTACAAGGCATTTCCTTTCCTATTCCACTCCCAAATTGAACGAGGAAAAAAAGAATGCCTATATGCCTCCGTACGAGCCCTAATTTCTCTTATCTTGTCTTTGTGATCTTTACGCGAAATGTAAGTAGGCGGCAGCAAGATCGCACTACACTCAGCTTCGAATTCCGGCCCTCTAAATTTACTCAACAGAAATTCACGAAAAGAACGTCGTCTTTCTTCCAGCGATCCCCAATTGAGTTGCCGGAGCATTTCCGTGAAACTCGCGCATTGGTCGAACCTACCGGTTACAAATCTAGCTGCTATCCTCTGAACCGCCTCTATGTCTTCCTTTAAAGTGATATGCTGCGGGTCCCAAACACTTGAGCAATACTCAAGACGTGATCGTACAAGCGTCTTATGCGCGGTCTCCTTTACAGGTGAAGTACATCTTCCCAAAATTCTCCCAATAAACCGAAGTCGGCTGTCCGCCCTACTCACAACTGTCCTTACATGCTCGTCCCATTTCATATCGCTCTGCAATGTTACGCCTAGATATTTGAACGACGCGACAGCATCAAGAAGCTCACTACTAATGCTGTATTCGAACATTATGGGATTGTTTTTTCTACTCATGCGCATCACCTTATATTTTTCCACATTGAGAGCTAGCTGCCAATCTTCGCACCAACTACGCACTCAACGCACTTAACTACGGGGTCATCAGTCCCTAAACTTACAAACTACTTCCAACTACCTTATACTAAGGACGGCACAAATATCCATGCCCGAGGGGGGATTCGAACCCCCGACCGTAGTGGCCGTACAGACCGTGACTGGAGCGCCTCAGTCCCCTCGGCCACCGCGGCCGGCGACACTATTGCACTCGTTAAATAGTTTTACCACTCTCTGTACCAGGTCTATTTAGTCCACTCGTCCATAGAAACCGGGTAATTTTACCAATATTTAAAAAATCATTACATGAAACTTACTGTTTGGATTGTGGTAAATTTAGCACTATTTTGAAGCTGCACTTTTCTCTATTGTAATTTTGTGCGAAAGAAACAACTTTGGAATCTTTTTCTCAGTGTACAGTAACTACACATAAATTCAACACAGAATGATATTGCTTTTGTATTCAAAATCGTCTGAATCACTCTCTACGTTATCCAGAGTGCCGCTATCGTTAATGAGTTCCGTGAATTTTGCGTCTGATAAAACCCACCAAGAAATGATTATGAGGAACACAACGATGTAAGAAAGAATGACATCGCTAAGATAAGTTTCAACATGAATTACGGCGCTCTAAACAACACTGCTGTGCCATCTATGGGTGCATTTTGTTACTCACTATCTGTACAACATATAACGCTGACCAAACCACTAGAAGTAACGTTGCAATGTTTTGCATTAAACTAAATGTAGCGGCCCATAAATTTTACGGGTCTGGTGATTTTCGCGTGAGCACAGACCCGTGAATTTTACGGGTTTGGCGCTTAGAGTGTTAATCTGCATTCTTGCTTCTAAAGGATAGTTTTACTTACTTGTACATGAACTGAAATGGCGTAACATATATTTTTTATAATTGAGGTTGACATACTGAGGGGTAAATTATGCTCGAGATCCCTTCTGAGATAGAGCGACTTCTCTTCGAAGATGTGTTTGACATCGGCTCTGACTCTGAGTATAGGGAAACTGAGATGTTCTGGTATGAACTTCCAGAGGCATCAGCGACCACCAGACACGGCGGAGTGTTGATGACGTGAAAACGCTGAAGGGCGGAATAAGACGGGTGTACTTCTGGTTCACAATCTAACTAAAAAATGTTATTACACCTGTAGTTACCTTATGTCGTCGATATCGGACTGTGGAAAGGAACTGCGACTATTTCTGACAATAAAAACTTGCAGAAAATCCAAAGAAATTCTGGTCATATGTGAAGTACACTAGCGGCAAAACACAAACAATACCTTCACTACGCGATAGCAATGGTAATACTACCGACGACAGTACTGCTAAGGCAGAACTACTAAACACAGCTTTCAGAAATTCTTTCACCAAAGAAGACGAAGTGAACACTCCAGTATTCAATCCAAGAACAGCTGCCAGCATGCGAAACTTAGAAGTAGATGTTCCTGGAGTAGTAAAACAACTTAAGTCACTAAACAAAAATAAATCTTCCGGGCCAGATTGTATACCAACTAGATTCCTCTCAGAGTATGCTGATGAAATAGCTCCGTACTTAGCTATAATTTACAACCGATCACTCAGCGAAAGATCCGTACCCAAAGACTGGAAAGTTGCCCAAATTACTCCAATATTCAAGAAAGGCAATAGGAGTGATCCCCAAAATTACAGGCCTATCTCATTGACGTCGATTTGCAGTAGGATTTTGGAACATATACTTTGTTCGAATATTATGTACTACCTCGAAGAGAACGACCTATTAACCAATAGTCAGCACGGATTCAGAAAGTATCGCTCTTGCGAAACACAGCTTGCCCTTTATTCACATGAAGTGTTAAGTGCCGTCGACAAGGGATCTCAAATCGATTCCATATTTCTGGATTTCCGGAAGGCTTTTGATACTGTACCCCACAAGCGGCTTCTAATGAAATTGCGTGCTTATGGAATATCTCCCCAATTGTGCGATTGGATTCACGATTTCCTATCAGAAAGGACACAGTTCGTTGTAATTGACGGTAAGTCATCGAGTAAAACAGAAGTGATATCTGGCGTTCCACAGGGAAGCGTTATTGGTCCCCTACTCTTCCTCGTGTTTATAAACGATTTAGGAGATAATCTGAATAGCTCCCTTAGACTGTTCGCGGATGATGCTGTCGTTTATCGGTTGGTGAAGTCGACAGAGGATCAAAAGCTACTGCAAAGCGATTTAGACAAAATTTCTACTTGGTGCGAAAATTGGCAATTGACACTAAATAAAGAAAAGTGTGAAGTAATACACATGACCACTAAAAGAAATCCGCTGAACTTCAATTACGCGATAAATCAGTCAAACCTTAAGGTCGTAAATTCTACCAAATACCTAGGAGTTACAATTACGAACAACTTTGACTGGAGAGAACACATAGAAAATATTGTGGGGAAGGCGAACCAAAGGTTACGTTTCATCGGCAGAACGCTTAGACGATGCACCAGCTCCACCAAAGAGACTGCCTACATCACACTTGTGCGTCCTCTCTTGGAGTACTGTTGCCCCTTGTGGGACCCTCACCAGGTGGGACTGACGGAAGATATTGAGAAGGTTCAGAGAAGGGCAGCTCGTTTTGTTTTATCACGTTACGGGGGGGAAAGCGTCACGGAAATGTTGCACGAATTGGGGTGGAAATCATTAAAAGAAAGACGTTATTCATTGCGGCGTGATCTGTTTGCGAAGTTTCAATCACCGACTTTTAGTTCTGAATGTGAAAATATTTTGCTAGCACCCACCTACTTAGGGAGACATGACCATCCCAATAAAATAAGTGAAATCAGATCGAAAATGGAACGATTTAGGTGTTCTTTCTTCCCGCGCGCTATTAGAGAATGGAACGGTAGAGAAAAGTTATGAAGGTGGTTAATGAACCCTCTGCCAGGCACTTAAATGTGATTTGCAGAGTATCGATGTAGATGTAGATGTAGATGTAGAATTGAAAACAATTAACTGTATCATACACTTTTTTAAATTTCTCCCACAACTTATTTCTAAGGTTCACACACCCATCTTTTCATTTAGATTTGCCGGCCGCGGTGGCCGAGGGGACTGAGGCGCTTCAGTCACGGTCTGCACGGCCACTACGGTCGGGGGTTCGAATCCCCCCTCGGGCATGGATATTTGTGCCGTCCTAGTTCGTAAGTAGTTCATAAGCAGTTTGTAAGTTTAGGGACTGATGACCCCGTAGTTAAGTCCCATAAGCTTTACAAACATTTGAACATCATTTAGATTTATCCTAATTATACTGATACTGAAATGTCCATTTGTGATGAAATCCAGGGTTCTATACACTGGAACAAATTAAAGCCGAAACATGAACTAACAACTAGCTGGACCTGGCCAGCATTATTGTAAACAAGGAGAAAAAAGAAACCGTGTCCTCCTGAATATGAGTCTAAACAGTTGAAACGAGTCGTGGGAGATAAGTGGGTCATGCAGATAATTGGTTTTATTTGAACTTTTACTGTCCCATATCAGATACAGCCTTCTAAAATGGGACTGAAAATGTTCAAATGTTTGTAAATCTATCGGACCAAACTGCGTGGTCATCAGTCCGTAGCTTACAAACTACTTAAACCTAGGTAAACTAACCTACGGACAACACACACACACACCCATGTCACAGAGAATGAGAAAAGTAAACACCAAATAAAGATATGGTATCTTATTTTTTACTGCTATTTTTATGAAAAATCTCATTTCTAAGATGTGGTTAAATTATGGACCACAAGGTGCTATTTCGCTAAACGAATTGCGGTGAGTAATTTGCCAAGCATAAATTCTGCAATAATCAATAGTACATTTTTTTTCCAAATCTTAAATAGTGTTGATGTCTGTGGGATATGATAAGTAATCTAACAAACTACATTTCAAAGCTCTGTTTTGAAAAAAAAAAAAAAAGTTTTGTCCTATAAAGCGTTAACCAGTGTAGAATGACGATATTGGGAGATTTCACTCATCTTCCTTCACATTCCTTACATTACTTGTTTATATAGCATCCTCCTTAAAATGTTTCCCCAGTGAAGTACATCTGTGATCATTCACTCTGCTCTTCTTTGCTTATTCTCGATGATCACTGATATTCAGTACTGATACGCTTCCCAACACATGAATGTTTTATCTAGTTTAGCACGCCGTCTATCACTCTTTAGAGTCCTGATGTTTGTTTTCTCTGGGGCTACCGCAGATGTTTGCAATTTCGTATTTTCAGTGCGCAGCAGGTGTTAGACGAAACAAATGTTGTTCTTCGCATCTTTCATGCGACGCCATGTGTAGACGGAAAGCATCGATTTGTTTCCCCGTTACAAGGAAAATGAATTTTTACAAGCCCATTCGACAGAGGTCCAAAATTATTTCAATAAGTTATCAGTTTTATACCAGAACGAGATGGCGTATTCGGGAGGTAAGTGGTTCAGATCCACCTTTGGCCATGCAGAGTTCGTTTTCCGTGATTTCCCTAAATGCCGGGATAATGCCTTTAAAAGAGCAAGATCGATTTCCTTCCCCATCCTTACCAAAAACTCACAGTGCGAGCTGTCTCTGTCTCTAATGACAACGATTTAGAAGAGATGTAAATCCCTAAGCTTCCTTCCTTTCTTTTTTGAGTTTTACCACAACAGTACAAAACGAAGAATCACCATTTCTGCAGCAGCGATAGTATCGCTGACCGTCAGGGTCGGTTCTCTGAATCTCACGCGACAGCGGTACGTTGTCATGGAACGCCCCCAGAGGCGTTGTTTGTACATTTTTAACTGCTGCCGTTGCCGTGAGACGCGTTGCAGGTTCACAGCCAATCACGGAACGCGCTGAGCGTGACGTGAGCTGTGTCCGCTTGGGGTTCACTACAAATGGTTGGCCCTGTATGCATAGGAGTTTGTGACACTTGCGGGAGTGACACTTGCGCGGAAAGGGAATGTGTAGACACTTGCGGGGAGACCCGGACGCTGCAGGTAGTGGACAGGGGGTTCCAGAAGTAGGGATACACCACCCCTACTCCACGCCCTCCAGCCGCTACCTGTGCCGTATTCAGGGAAAGGCCCACCGGACCGGCCGCGCAATTTGTGACACAAATTACATTTTTGATAATATCAATTTAATGCATAGAAGTATGAAATCACATCAAGACTACTTCCTGCAAACATTTCGACAAAAAAAGTTGGCACTGAGCTCAGAAAAACAAAATTCTGGTATATTGGATTTTAACATTTTATCAAAAAATGAATGTTACTACAAGAGATACAGCCATTCAAATTTACGGGCACCATAACGTTTTCCCTTCCTGAGTAACTGAGTTTCTTCTTGTAGTTTCAACATCACAGTAGCCGTTTTCTTGAATGTTCTGAATATAAATTTTCACACAGACTTCTTGAGGAGGAGAGTGATACGGATATCTGATTGTAAACCACTGCCTATTACCTTAGACCTTTCTGACTGTACTGAACAGGAGTTCCGCGTATTCCGTAATTTATATTTATTCAGTTAACAGGCAATGTAATTTATAACCAACTATTGGCTGCCAATTTCGCTTCATGTTTCCTGGAAGTCTTGCAACTTGTTTCTCCCTGTTGGTTTTTGCCAAGTTCGGAGTAAAATTGGTTCTATATGACGATGATAGAAAATAGAATTTATCTTTAGCATTTTTCGGTGTGTGACATTCCCTTACACATTCCGTATTTCATACATTTATGAGATGTATTTGTAATTCGAATACAGCGAAATCGTTTTGGGGTCTCGAATAAACGCATCAAGTATGTAAAATACTCATTGACTTATTATTAACGTTTTTTAATTGAAGGTTTATGGTTGCATCTCCTATTAAAAAGCATTGTAGCTATTTTTAAAGATGGAAGTTGCGTGATAGTGGGGTTAACTATATAGCGGTCAATTACATCACCGTATCTGTGCAGGATGCCTAATATATTTATTGCTTGCGCAGGTGTCTTGATATGCTTAGTGTTCTGAATAATATGCTTTTAGGAGGTATGACTGTTGAAAGTCATCGTCTTGTAGTAGCAGAGAATGTCTTAATAACTCTCCAAACATTATCACTGTTTTATTTACTTTAGTATCGTCGTAACTGTTCACACGTGACCGCGCGGCTAGTCCAACCGCGCGGAAAATACAATCGCGCGGCGCCCGCGCGATTCTATTTCTGTAGAATCCTATAGGAGCGTTCCGTTTGGTTGCGGCACCGCGCGGTTCGGATGTCTCAATGCCACAAGCTTGCACTGCATCGCTTCGACACTGAATTATTTATTGATGAAGTGGAGAAAAGACCTGCATTGTGAGATCTTCAGAGCGATGAATATTCTAATGAAACTGCCAAAAACCAAGCTTGGTAAGAATTCAAATGTTCAAATGTTTGTACAGTCTATGGGACTTAACTACGGGGTCATCAGTCCCTAAACTTACCAACTACTTATGAACTACTTACGAACTAGGACGGCACAAATATCCATGCCCGAGGGGGGATTCGAATCCCCGACCGTAGTGGCCGTGCAGACCGTGACTGAAGCGCCTCTGTCCCCGCAGCCACCGCGGCCGGCTGGTAAGAATTGGTGAATATATTTGGAAATGATGAAGATACGTTGGAAAAAAAAATATTTTTGGTAAGTAGGTGTTTATCGAACAAAAATGAATTGACATGGAATCATATTTTTCTCTCATTTTTCAGGACTTGAAGTATCTTTCCTGACTAATTGAAGTACAGGGTGTCTCACGAAAGACGCCTGCCAGGCGTCCGCGGATCGCGCAGTACGGCTCCCGGCCACCGCCACCGCATCCGCCGTCCACGGCAGCGCCCGATTCTCGGACTCTATTGTGCCGTGGGCCCGTGCACTGAGTTAAAGTCTAAAATACATTGCCATCTGAGTAACCTAAGCTTATCTTTATTTACAGTAGATGTTCAAAATGATGTCCCTCTATGGAAAGAGCGACCTGACATCTCATGAACACATTTGCGAACACTCGACGAATTTCGGCTACCGAAATCTGGAAACTGACTAGTCGAATCTTTTTTCACGAAACAATAAATTCTAACAGGTATGTGAACAATATCCTGCATCCATTTTTTTCAAGAACTTTCACCCAACGAAAAGCTGTACAGCTATTTCATGCAGAACAATGCAAGACCACACATTGCCAATGCTTCTATGGCAGCAATACGAAGTGTTTTTGATGATAGGATAATTGACTGGCCTCCTCGTTCTCCAGATCTATATCCCTATTACTTTTATCTTTTGGGAATGTTACAAGACAAGGTGTATGCAAGCAATCCCCATACACTCGAAGAGTTGAAAGACAGGATTCGACTAGTCATTTCCCAGATTTCGGCAGCCGAAATTCGTCGAGTGATCGCAAAAGTGTTCAAGACATGTCAGGCCGCTCTTTCCATAGAGGGACATCGTTTGAACATCTACTGTAAGTAAAGGTAAGCGTAGGTTACTCAGATGGCAGTGTTTTATAGACTTTAACTCAGTGTATGCGCTGGCGGCACAATAGAGTCCGAGAATCGGGCGGTGCCGTGGCAGGCGGATGCGGTGGCGGCGGCCGGGAGCCGTACCGCTTCTATCTGCGGACGCCTCGCAGGCGTCTTTCGTGAGACACTCTGTAGTTCGTCAAAAGTAATTATTGATATTATCAAATAGTCAAAGAATTTTTCTCCATATATTGTTAATGTAGGATACAACGATACGAACAGGACATGTACGAGCCGATCATTTAGTATAGGATGCATCCATTACTGCCTTTTTCTTACTGTCGTTCTCTTTCTTTTAAGCAACCAGAGTAAACACAATATTTCTTACAATGTCAATTCCCGCTACACATTGTGACCGACAACCGCTTACTAACCGCGGCCGGACAGCGCCTGTCTGAACACACTGGCCGTCATTTCGCGGTTTAAACCGCGCGAATACCGCATGTATGAACGAGGCCTAATGGACCTTGCTGCGGAGTGCGCGGCTGCTCTCCGTCGGAAGACTAACTGTATGTTTGCATAAAAATGACACTTTCTAAGTAATATTACAATCTGCTTGTTGGCTAAAAATACGAGTCCCTGACTACCAATCCATTCCGTGAAAACCGCACATCAATCGCACTTTCCGTTTCCGCAATATTTGCGGTCCAAGTGTTAGGTAGAGACTGATAACCACTGTAGTTTGGCTATACAAACATTTGAACTTCTTAAAAAATATATAGTGTAAAATTTTTTTGTAAACATATATCATGTGATATAATTATGATCTTTGAAGACACTCGATGTGTGGATCATCTGTCGCACGGCAAACATTTAGGTGATAATCGAGCTCATTCCATCCTCTGCAAAGCCTAAGTAGTTTCTAAGTCTAGGATCTGATGACCATAGCGATTTGGTCCAATAGGTTTACAATCATTTAAAATTTGAGAGCATATGTGGCGTGAATGTGTTTACAGCTTGTTGTGTGGATTCTCTGGTCCACATAGCCGCACATTTGTTTACCTTACCATGAAAGTAGAAGGTAAAAATGATGTTTGACAGAAGACTGTCGTCATTTCCCAGTAACTGCTGCAGATCGGAACAGAACTGCCGTCGCCTTGATTGGTTTTCAGATTTTAACTTGTGAAGCAATTCAAATTTATATGAATGAAGGTGCAAGTTTTATAACACACTAGCTGAAAACCTGGCGTTGCCCGGGTATTTATTTATTTATTCGAACCTTGAGTTAGTACTTTTCCTGTGCAATCTCTCTCTGTCCATCTCCTTTTTTCTAAAAACATGTTACATTTATCAGAGAATATATAAGAAATCACAGCTAAAAATGCATTCGTTTCGAAGAATCCAATCACGAAATTCAACAATAATGATGGTAATAATATCACAGATGGATCACTTGTTGTAATGCGCAAAACGTCAAATCGATATTTTAAAGAGATTTATTAAAAGAAGTTTCTTTTTTACTGCTTTATTTATTTATTCTTATATTTCCTTATTCGTATGCTTATCCTTACAGAGAAAGAGCTGAAGACATTGTAGCACGCATAGACCAAAGATATGATCTGCGGCATCACGTTTCGCTGTACGTAACCTCCTTGCTATAGAGTCGCAAACGTCATCGCTGGCCTACAGTCCGAATTTTTTTTTAATAATTTGACGACTTTCAACCACCGTATCTTCCACCCCCTTATAACTGTCGGCATGGAACTGCTATGGTATACAATGGGAGACTTCGGACAAAAATTACACACACACCATTCGTTTGCGTTCTGTAGTTTTGCTAAAGAGCGAACTATTAACACACAAACACGTATAATTTTATATACACCGATAATTTTCCATCCCAACATATTCCACCCTTTTATCATTATCAACCCTCAAGCAACAATGCAACCAATAAAACGATTTTCAAAGAGTAAATATAATTTTCAAAGAATCATTATTGTTCCGCATTTCGCGTTGTATTCTTCAAATTACTAAATATCTATCAGATCGCTATAAAACCGTGCCTAAAACCTTACTCAGGTATAAATTAGTAACTGTACAAATATTTAAGTCTTTGCGTCTTGTCGTTTGGAAGTGATAAGCGTACACCGAACACACATTCACATTAATATATATATATATAGATAAATAGCTATCCGATCGCCATAAAACCGTGCCTAAAGCCTTCCCCGGGTAGACATTAGTAACTGTACAAATTTTTAGCTCTTTATGTCTTGTGGTTCAGATGTGATAAACGTACACCGAACAGACATTCACATTTATAGATATAGATTACTAACCGTACTTTCTGTTTTCTATTAGCCCTGCACCTTGAAGTTTTGAAGCTCCAGAAAAGGGTTACCTATACACCATCAACAATTTACAGCGGACATGTTGGTCGGCCAGAGTGCCCTTTTCGCTTGTCACAGATGCAGCATTCTTCGACGAGATTCTTGTACCACTTAAAACTCGACTTGTTGGATAAAATATGCGTTCAAGCGTTGAACAGGTAGAACACTTTTTTTGTGTGGAATTGTTACACACACAAGACGCGTTGATGTGGGAGAGCGCCATCTCGAATTTACAGCTCTCTAACGGAAATATGGGAGAACGTTGCAACAAATGTTCAAATGTTTATGAAGCTTACGGGATTCAACTGCGGGGTCATCAGTCCCTAAACTTACAAACTACTTATGAACTACCTTATACTAAAGACGGCACAATAATCCCTGTAGCGGCCGTGCAGACTGTGACTGGCGCGCCGCAGACCGCTCAGCTACTGCGGCCCGCGAACGTTGTAACCTGTAGGAAACAAACAGAATGTTGCGCTACGACACCTTCTGAAACCACACTTAAAACATACTGCTAAAGTTCGTGTATTCAACTATGCCTGCTGCACGAATGATAACGTTGGCCCTACTATCATCACAATAAATTGCATTAAGGTAATGCAAATTACAGTATTAAAATGTGTTATTAGGCACAGGAAGTTGCTGATTATGGACTGATCGCCGCGCGTGAATGGCCGTGTGGTTTGGAGCGCCACGTTACGGATAGCGCGACCGCTCACGTCGGAGGTTCGAGTCCTCCCTCGGGCATGTTTGCGTGCGTGTGTGTGTGTGTGTGTATGTGTGTGTTTATGTGGGGGGGGGGCTGTTCTCCTTAGAATTAGTTAGTTTAAGTAGTTTGTAAGCGTATGGATTGATAACCGCAGCAGTTAAGTCCCTTGGAGTTAAACATTTTTGAACATTTTTGAAATTGCATAAAGTCGCAATGTGTCGCATCTTTCTTTCACTGTTGCACATCTATATTTATACTTGGCGAATCACTGCGGAAGGTGGTGGCAGAAATTTCGTTTTGTTGTACCATACATTACGCGTTATTCGTGTCCCATTCTGCATAGGAAAGTAGGAATAATAACTGTTTGTTCTTCACGATACGATTTCTTCTCATACTATTAATACGTGAACATCAAAACTGAAGTGCCGGAATTTAATATTAATTTTACAAAGAGGCCAATGTAACTTATATAATTGGAAAAGTGCATTGGTACCGATGTGCACAAAACAGAAAACAAACACTGTGTGCCCATCAGGTATTATGGCAGAAATGAGACACGAAAGAAGCTACGTTTGTGAAATGTTCACGTTCCTTGAACGTTCATTTTTAATTGGTTCAATTGAACCCACACACGCTAACCGGACAGCTGCAATGCGACAGCTCCTACGTCGGCGATGATGTAAGCAGTGGACCTAGTAACTTCGATGATCCTATTCCGCCATTACCACAAAATTTGAAGTCGTTTCCTGAGTTTTAATTTATTCAATTGGAACAGCTACGACGAGAAGAAAGCTGCAACTGACAGTGAGGGAGAAGCAGATGAACAGAGAGTGGGGGAATGGGACGTAGATACAATACAGAAAACGAGGGCAATTATACTCCGCACGCTCCAGAGCCGGTAAAGTATCTAAAAATTATTGATGTTTATGCATAAAACGGATACAGAAAAATTTAAAAAATCTACTTGCATAACAATAAATGATTTCTGAAAAAAAATTAAACTTTACTTTCATTGCATATAGCCACAACAACTCAAACAGGGTACTGTCTTGACTGATGGGTTTTCTCCGTTTCCAAGAATAATTTGCGTGCTTGTGTGTGTGTGTGTGTGTGTGTGTGTGTTTGTGTGTGTGTGTGAAACAAATGTTCAAAAGTTTGTAAACCTACTGGACCAAACTGCTATGGTTATCAGTCTTTAGACTGACAAAGTACTTAAACGAACTTGTGCTAAGGACGACACACACACACACACACACACACACACACACACACACACACACACACACACGCACCCCTGAGGGAGGACTCGAACCTCCGACGGCGAGCAACCGCGTGCTCCTCAGCAAGGCGCCTTTGAACGCTCGGCCACTCCACCGCGGGGTTTTTTAAAAATAGTAGTGAAGTCCTATAGAGTTACAACATAACTCTCTAATAACTCTCTTTACCTTCCTATTCATTTCGCATCAGACTGAGCCGCAGCAAGCGTGGTCTGTCTTAGGTTAGTTTATTTTGTCGACACAACCTCTGTACGATTTGTATATACAGCTAGCTTACAATTTTGTAGTTCTTGCGCTGATTCTTCAAGTTTTCTATATAAGTTCCCAGCAAGATGTACGCTGCGTTTCTTAGAGTATTTACCAGGCAAACTTTTCCCAACTTTTCTGTTACGACATCTAACAAGATGAACATGGGTTTCCCTATTAGAATCGTCTAGTTTTGTCTGTACTATTTATACGATTAATTTGTCCAGGTATACGCTCGACAAACATCATCAGCGTTGGCATGTGTTTTCTATATAAGTTCCCAGCAAGATGTACGCTGCGTTTCTTAGAGTATTTACCAGGCAAACTTTTCCCAACTTTTCTGTTACGACATCTAACAAGATGAACATGGGTTTCCCTATTAGAATCGTCTAGTTTTGTCTGTACTATTTATACGATTAATTTGTCCAGGTATACGCTCGACAAACATCATCAGCGTTGGCATGTGTTTCGTATGCAATATCTTTTGTAACGAATTACAGGCCGTCAGTGTATTTTCAGTGGATCACACCTACAGTTTAAATCGTCCACAACTGAGATTATGGTGTCGTCCCACTAAATATTTCTACAAAACTATTGCCACCAAAAATTTTCGCTTTTACCTTTGTAGTGTATCGACGTTTATTGTCACTAAATAATTTCTTAATGGAAAAGAAGGAACAATGTATTTCACAAAAATGAGATGACTGTTCATAATACTGAAATGAAAAGAATCGGCACCTCAAATATCGCACGCAGGGAAGCGTGAAGAGTCGGGCGGAAATGGGCTGGCTGGAAGATAAGTGGCCACCTGGCTGCAGTCATCGTTCCTGGAATCGCCAGCGTAGGGGAGGGGGAGCGGGCCGTCATTTCATCGCCGCAAACCTGCTGCGTAATGTTCTACATGAGAACATTCACTCCATTCAAAAAGCTAAACAAGAAACACGCTTTAGCTACACTTAGGGAGATCCACGGCTGTTAGCACTCCCCACCCTCTGTCAATTTATTGGCCGTTTCCGATAAATTTTTAAGTCGAAATATCTATATCTATAAATGTGAATGTCTGTTCGGTGTACGTTTATCACGTCTGAACCACAAGACATAAAGAGCTAAAAAATTGTACAGTTACTAATGTCTACCCGGGGAAGGCTTTAGGCACGGTTTTATGGCGATCGGATAGTTATTTATCTATATATATATATATTAATGTGAATGTCTGTTCGGTGTACGTTTATCACGTCTGAACCACAAGACATAAAGAGCTAAAAATTTGTACAGTTACTAATGTCTACCCGGGGAAGGCTTTATGCGCGGTTTTGTGGCGTTCGGATAGTTATATATATATATATATATATATATATATATATATATATATTAACGTGAATGTCTGTTCGGTGTACGGTTATCACGTCCGAACGACAAGACGCAGAGACTTAAATATTTGTACACTTACTAATTTATACCTGAGTAAGGTTGTTGGCACGGTTTTATAGCGATCTGATAGATATTTAGTAATTTGAAGAATTAGCTATTTATATATGTCTGTTCGGTGTACGCTTAACACGCCCGAACACAAGACGCAGAGTCTTACGTATTTGTACAGTTACTAATTTATACCTGAGGAAGGTTTTAGACACGGTTTTACAGCGATCTGATAGATATTTAGTAATCTGAAGGAAATAACGTGAAATACAGAACAATAATTACTCTTTGAAAATTATATTTACTCTTTGAAAATGGTTTTATTGGTTGCATTGTTGCTTGAGGGTTGATAATGATAAAAGGGTGGAGTGTATTGGGATGGAAAGTTATCGGTGTATATAAAATTCTACGTGTGTGTGTTAATATTTCGCTCTTTAGCGAAAATTACAGAACGCAAACGAATGGTCTGTGTGTAATTGTTGTCCGAAGTCTCCCGTTGTACACCATAGCAGTTCCATGCCGATAGCTATAAGAGGGTTGATGATATGGTGGTTGAAAGTCGTAAAATTATTTAAAAAAAAAAATCGGACTGAAGGCCAGCGACGACGTTTGCGACTCTGTAGCAAGGAGGTTACATACAGTGAAACGTGATGCCACAGACCATATCTTTGGTCTATGCGTGCTACAATGTCTTCAGCTCATTCTGTGTAAGGATAAGCAAACGAATAAGGCAATATAAGAATAAATAAATAAAGCAGTAAAACATTTCTTTTAATACATCCCTTTAAAAATATCGATTTGACGTTTCACGCATTATCTATCAAATCAACCATTACGCGAGCGGAGCCGTGGGTTTAAGCTAGTATTTAATATAAAAAATGAACAACTTTCTGATGTTCTGAAAAACTTACTTATTCGACACAAACCGGATTTAGGCTTCTCAGGCCATCATCAGGTGACAACAGACTGTAGTATATGTGATTTCAAAGATGTTACAAACATATTACAATTTACAATGATGTTATCACAGAAAAGACTAGTTTCATAGCGAAAATTAAGTTCACTAAGCAACTAGGAGGATCTTCTATAAAGTTTTTGGATCTTACTATTGATATCAGCACAAAGAAACGCTTATTCAGTTTCAGAAAATCCATAGTAACAGATACAGTTATCCCTGCTAGTTCCCAGCATCCATACAGCCATAAACATGCAGCTTTCCACTCCATGGTCCATCGCCTCATATCTGTTACATTATCTAATTCTGCATTTCAAATAGATTACTAACAATCATCCATATAGCATCCAGTAATGTTTATAACCATGCCCTGATTGACAGTATACTCAATAACAAGAAAAGAAGAAAACAAATTATAACACTTTTGTGTGCTGGTCAGCAAGAACAAGTCAGAAAAAAAAACCTCGTGTGTCATCCCATATTTAGGCAAATATTCAGATCACATTGGTAAAAAGTTAAAATCTCTAACGGGCCTGCATTTTACAACACAAACAACATTTCAAAGTATTTATTCAATAGAAAGGACAAAATTCAACCCCTATCACAGAGTGGTGTGTACAAGATCACGTGCAAACATTGTGGCAAAGTGTATGTTGGTCGTTCTGGGAGGGCTGTAGCTATTAGATTGTCCGAACGAGAGAGAAGCTGGAAGTTAAAAAAGATTCAACCTTTGCTGAACATCTGCTCAGAGAAAACCACGATTATGATGTAAACTGTGAAATCCTACATCCCTTGAAAAAAAGCAGAAAGATGATACTACTGGAAATATTGAAAATGAATAAACATTTGGCTCAGGATGCCAGTTTAGTATTAAACGATCAGATCCAGTTCCCATTTACACCTCTACTGAAATAAGTTTTAGTTTCCAACTTTCCTTTTCAACAAAAATAATGCCAGTTTTGATCCTTTACATATACTTCTATTTTTATATAAATGTTAATAACTCTCATAAATACGTACTTGTAATGTACTTTCCTGTGAACTAGTCGATTTTCTGTGATAACATCTTTGTAAATCGTAACATGCCCTTTCAAAGGGCACGGCGGATTTCCTGCCATATCCTTCCCAAAAATCCGAACGTAAGCTCCGTCTCTAATGACCACGCAGTGACGGGACGTTAATCCCTTAAGCTTCCTCCAGAAACTGTGACGCCGTTGTTATCCTTTACAAGCTACAGATTTCAGAACGTATGAGTTTTACAAACGTGAAACCACGTGTTATCTCTAATTATACTTCTAGTTGTCATTTAGCAACATTAAAATCTAGTTAAACCCGGCCATGCTTCGATTTGGCTCACTCTCATATGAAATAAATAGAAAAGGAAATACTTGATGTAAACACAGAATCACCGAAAGAATGCTTCAATCATATCAATATCGCTCGTTAGGCTACTGTGGCTATGTAAAACGGAAGTTATAAAAATATAGTTTCACAGATACATATTATTATAAACCCATAAGATAGATTACATTTTTTGTCATTCGTTTTCTCCACAAACATACAGATCAGTTTACCGACTCTGGACCATGTGACGTATAAAAAAATGTTTGTTAAGCTTATGGGACTTAACTACGAGATCATCAGTCCCTAAACTTACAAACTACTTATGAACTACCTAAGACTAAGGACGGCACAAATATCCATGTCCGAGGGGGGATTCGAACCCCCGACCGTAGTGGCCGTGCAGACCGTGACTGGAGCGCCTCAGTCCCCTCGGCCACCGCGGCCGGCATGTGACGTATAATTAACCTTAGTAAAAAGCTATTGTTTTATGCATTCTTTCCCTTGTATTTCCCGTCCGTTATGTCTATCTCCTGCTTCCCCACTATCTACCCCTTCATCCTCCCTCTATCTGATCCCAGGCCTCTGTTCATCACTCCCTTTCCTTCCATCCATCTTCAATCTCCTCCTCCATATATCTCTATGCACGGATCGTCTCTCGCTCGTCGTACCTATATAAATTGAAGAAATTAAAAATTAGGAAACTACTTCAAATTATGTGTTATCTGCTGGAAATTATCACAAAGTTACTATTACATGAAATTAAATGAAATAACGACGCCCATAAACAACGTTTCTATGGTGTTTTGATTTCCACTACTAATATCGTGATCGATCTTACTGAAAATTAACCATTAAACATTAACATATCTAAAATGCCTTTCCACGAAAAGTTTTTACCATAGCACCTGGCCGGTACGCGAGGCAGAAGTTGCTACCACTTGAATTTTCGACGCTCACTTATTTGACAGCTGGAGAATTTAAAGCGTCATCAGAGCTATAGATATGAAAATATTTGCTTCCTTTTGCCTCTATTAATGGCTACGTATACACATGATTTTCGTTTTGCACGCATCTATGGCAAAGCGCCTTTTGAATTGTATCAGTTTCATTGGCCTCCTTGTACAAGTATAATCGAAAACCGTTACGTCATTTTTCATGTTGATGTATTTGTATAATGAGTTCGGTAAAATTTCACTTGCGGCAGCGGCTGATGTTGCCAAAATCTCTTGACTGCTTTTTGAAATCTCAGTGAGGCTAATAATCTTACGTATTTACCATGAAATATTACATTAGCATCAAAAGCCGCAGCTACCGAAAGTAAAATTAAACCTTCACTTCCAAGAATTTCTGTGATGGTAAACGTCCATTTTTTGTCGGCAGGGATTTAGACCGCACAATCGATATATATCGTTAGAGGCCCGGGTACTACAATTGCAAACATTATTAGAAGCCATCTGTTTCCTGAGCGTTACTCGGCCGTGATGTTTTCTGTAACGAAGTGGTAATTAGAAGGAGATTCTTATCAGATTGAATATTTTGAATGAAACGTTTGTTGACCATAAAATAACCATTTAATGAAGTTCCTGCTATGTCGTTAACTCGTTCTTGTACGAAACACTGTCAATAAATCAATTATGCTTGTAAACTGAACATTTTGTTGCCATCGGCTATTATTTGGCACTCAACTCGGATCGTTGAGTGGCAGGGTCGTCCTCCCAGTTGTCCGACTTTGTAACCGACTTTGTAAGCGACTTCGCTGCGCTCCGCTTGGTAGTATTCAGTATATAACAGGGGACACTGCGTAGACCACCTTCGAGAGAGATCACAACAGCTTGAAACGCATAATATCTACAACTAAAAGGCAATGTTCCGAGTGAGTGAGTGACTGACTGACAGACTGATTAAATGAATGATTCATCAAAAATGTTCAAATGTTTGTAGAGATTATGGAACTTAACTACGGGGTCATCAGTCCCTAAACTTACAAACTACTTATGAACTAGCTAATACTAAGGACGGCACAAATATCCATGCCCGTGGGGGGAATCGAACCCCCGACCGTAGTGGCCGTGCAGACCGTGACTGGCGCGCCGCAGACCGCTTGGCCACTGCGGCCGGCAATGATTCATCATCGCCCAGGCAAAACCACTGATGATAAAAACTTGAAATTTGCAGAGGGTGTTCATCTTACACCGTTGTCGTCGTTTAAGAAGCGATTTTTAGATATTCCGCCCCTACGTGTGAAATAGGAATGAAAACTTTTCTGAAAATACGCTGTTATCGAGTCAATTTTCATGCTAGCCTACATAAATTGGTATATGGATTCTTGGTTAGAATTAAAAACATGCGTCTTTCAGCTTTCTCTGAAAATCAGCCATTAAGGTGGTAAAATAAACAATGAAAAGATTTTTGAAAAATGCTGCTATTAAATCAGTTTTGAAGCCTGAACTAGAAAATTTGGTATTTGGAGTCTTGGTTAAAATTAAAAAAGTACGTGTGTATGTCCCCTCCCCCTCTTCGTCTTTGCCTACCCTTCCTGTATCTCGTCTTAGAAATCTAACTTAGAACCATGTTTAGTTTTACGTTCAAAATCTAATATCTCCGAACGTTCTTGACAGAATGCTTTGAAATATTGATACAACATACTACTCTATTACGCGCATGTTTTTACATACCAATTTTTTTTTAAATATATATCACATACGAATTTATGTAAATTTTATAACAATGGAAAAGTTGTTTCCAAAAATCGCAAAATTGTCATATATATATATATATATATATATATATATATATATATTATATAGGTTGTGTAATATCTTTATATATAAAAAAAGGAATGTATGTCCTCTATGTGTTCATAAACCATTCATTCGATTGCAATGAAACTTTGGTGAACTGTTCACCGTACGCCTATGAAGGTTTCTGACCCCCAAAAAAAGTATTTTGTGATAGGTGCATGACGGAGCATTCTTCTCCTACAAACTCACGAAATCTACAGTTTCATTCCGATCTTCACGAAATTTCGCACGCTTGACCTTCAAAACAAGAGAAAGGTCACCGTTTACCTTAAGTTTCATACGGTGCATGGGGGAGAGTATTTTGTAACAACATAAAAATGTATCCCTAAATACCTTGGTCGCGCCATAACTTAAGAACGGCTTGTCCGATTTCACAGATCCTTTTTTTGCTGTTTTCGTTATTCTCAGAACAAGGATTGTATGAAATATAACTGGAATATTAGAGAACAACAAAGTGCGTTTATTCGATGTGACCCTGCGTTTCTATTGCATAGAAATCTATAGGTTTGCTCGGATATTGATGAAATTTTGTACACTCTACCTTAAAAAACAAGAGGAATGTCACTGTCAGTTTAGAATTTCGTGCCGTGCATGGTGGAGGGTACTTAACTTACGGAATTTTACCAAATCCGTAGTTTTGCTCCAATCTTTATGAATTTTTGCACACATGACCTTTAAACCAAGAGGAAGATCACTGGGTACATAAATCTTTGTTTGGTACATGACAGGGGGTACGTTGTAGAAAACTTTGCCGAGAGAGGGAAAGATGGGAACGAAAAGAGAGATGGGGGAGAAAGAGGTGGATGCAGAGAGAGGGGAGAAGGGGATGTGGACTACGAGAGTGTAGGGTAAATAAATACTCGGGAAACACCGGGTTTACAGCTAGTATTAAATAAATAGGTACCTAAAAACCTTCCTGTGTTACAGTGCAACGTTGTGACGAATTTGGAGCTCAATCGGTGAAGAACCTTTTGAGATTTTCACACACCCACAAACCAACACAACATTTTTTATATGTAGATATTATGTGCAGGACATCCATCAATCTGATACCCCATTATTTGACACATTATAAAAGGTGGGTCAGTTCAAGTAAGGTACAGCTCAAGAAAGGGGCCAAACTATCCCCATTTAAGGGTGACATCAATGAAATTTGGTGCCAATGATATGTTGTCATACAATACCACACAATACATCATCAATCCACTGACATAGTACGTCCATAACATCACGATTACCGGTAGCGTGAAGTTAACGCCTGAGTCTCAGGACGTGCGCTAGCTGTGCGCTTAATTGATTTCAAGCGTCAACTTCGCTTCGCAATTTCTCAGGATGTTAGACGTATCGCAATGCAAACTACTTCATTATTTTTATCATTTATCATGCTACTGATTGCGCAGGAAATAATAGGGGTGTCCATTTAAAAATAAACAAGTTTTTGTTGATAGTAGTATTTGTTTAGGTTTTAAAATTCGCATAGTATTTAGTTTCCATATACACCCATGCCATTTGTTCATGCTGGTGAATGGTGAAAACCGTTTTTGAATATCTATTGTTGTTCCAGAGATATTTGAGGTGGCAGAGTTAGGTGTGCGTGTGTATGTGTGTGTGTGTGTGTGTGTGTGTGAGAGAGAGAGAGAGAGAGAGAGAGAGAGAGAGAGAGAGATGTTAGATTAGATTAGATTAGATTAGATTAATACTTGTTCTTTAGATCATGTATACGACATTTCGTAATGATGTGGAACGTGTCAGTTTAGTAAATTTTGTCTATACTTGACAATCTATATTTTAAGAATTCTTTTGTAAATTTTTTTTATTTATTTATTTATTTTTTTATATTTTTTATATATTTTTTATGTTTTACCTAAAAATTCATCTACATTGTAGAAGGAGTTGCCACTCAGAAATTCCTTTAATTTCTTTTTAAATACTAGTTGGCTATCTGTCAGACTTTTGATGCTACTTGGTAAGTGACCAAAGACTTTTGTGGCAGCATAATTCACCCCTTTTTGAGCCAAAGTTAGATTTAACCTTGAATAGTGAATATCATCCTTTCTCCTAGTGTTGTAGCTATGCACACTGCTATTACTTTTGAATTGAGTCGGATTGTTAATAACAAATTTCATGAGTGAATATATATATTGTGAAGCTACAGTGAGTATCCCTAGATCCCTAAATAAATGTCTGCAGGATGCTCTTGGGTGGGCTCCAGCAATTATTCTGATTACACGCTTTTGTGCAATGAATACTTTTTTACTCAATGTTGAATTGCCCCAGAATATGATCCCATATGAAAGCAGTGAATGAAAATAGGCGTAGTAAGCTAATTTACTGAGATTTATATCACCAAATTTTGCAATGACTCTGATAGCATAAGTAGCTGAACTCAGACGTTTCAGGAGATCTTCAATATGTTTCTTCCAATTCAGTCCCTCGTCAATGCAAACACCTAAAAATTTTGAATATTCTACCTTAGCTACAGATTTATGTTCAAAGTCTAAATTTATTAATGGTGTCATGCCATTTACTGTATGAAACTGTATATACTGGGTTTTATCAAAGTTTAATGAGAGTCCATTTGTAGAGAACCACTTAATGACTTTCTGGAAGATATCATTTACAATTTCATCAGTTAATTCCTGTTTGTCAGGTGTGATAGCTATACTTGTATCATCAGCAAAAAGTACTAGCTTAGCATCTTCATGTATGTAGAATGGCAAGTCATTAATATATATTAAGAACAGCAAAGGACCCAAGACCGAACCTTGTGGGACCCCATTTTTAATAACTCCCCAGTTAGAAGAATTAATTGTCTCATCTACATCATGTGAACTGCTTATTTCAACTTTCTGCACTCTTCCAGTTAAGTATGATTTAAACCATTTGTGCACTGTCCCACTCATACCACAATACTTAAGCTTATCTAGAAGAATCCCATGATTTACACAATCAAAAGCCTTTGAAAGATCACAAAAAATCCCTACTGGTGATGTCCGGTTATTCAAAGCATTTAATATTTCATCAGTGAAGGTGTATATAGCATTTTCAGTTGAAAAGCTTTTTTGAAAACCAAACTGACATTTTGTTAGAACTTTATTTATACTAATATGTGAAGCAACTCGAGAATACATAACTTTTTCAAAAATCTTTGATAAAACTGTCAGAAGTGAGATGGGCCGGTAGTTGTTGACATCGTATGTATCCCCTTTTTTATGCAAAGGTTTAACGATAGCATATTTCAGTCTATCTGGGAAAATACCCTGCTTTAATGAGCTATTACAAATATGACTGAGAATCCTACTTATCTCCTGGGAACAAGTTTATAATACCCTGCTGGAAATGCCATCAATTCCATATGACCGTTTACTCTTGAGAGAGTTTATTATTTTCCTAATTTCTGAAGGTGAGGTGGGTGGAATTTCAATTGTATCAAATTGTGTGGGTATGGCCTCTTCCATTAATTGCCTTGCTCCTTCTAATGAACATTTAGATCCTATTTTCTCCACAACATTTAAAAAGTAATCATTAAAAATGTTTTCAACTTCTGACTTTTTGTTGATAAAGGTTTCATCGGTTTTGATGGTAATACCCTCTTCCTCTGCTCTTGGTTGCCCTGTCTCCCTTTTAATAATATTCCAAATTGTTTTAATTTTATTATCAGAGGAGCTAATCTCAGAGATGATGCACATGCTTCTTGATTTTTTAATAACTTTTCTTAATGTAGCACAGTAGCTTTAATAATATTTCATTGTTTCTGGGTTATTACTCTTTCTTGCGGACAGATATAGTTCCCTCTTTCGGTTACACGATATTTTTATACCTTTAGTAAGCCATGGTTTTTTGCATGGTTTCTTAGAATTAAATTTTACTAATTTCTTGGGGAAACAGTTATCAAATACCCTTACAAATGTATCGTGAAATAAATTATATTTTAAATTAACATCAGGTTCCTTGTAAACCTCATCCCAGTCTAACTGCTGTAGACTTTCTTTGAAATTTTTAGTTGTTAAGTCATTAATCGAGCGCACTATTCTGGTGGACAGTTTCGAATTACTGAACGGAGCTATTTCATATACTGTTACTAGCTGTGAACCATGATCCGAAAGACCATTCTCAATGGGACAAGCATTTATGTTGTTAAACTTATCTTGGTCTATAAAAAAGTTATCTATCAATGTACTGCTGTCCTTTACTACCCGAGTAGGAAAATCAATAACGGATGTCAGATTGAATGAGCCAAGTAAGACTTCCAGGTCTTTCTTCCTATTACACTCTTTCAGTGAATCTACATTGAAATCACCACAAATAATAATTTGCTTCCCCCTATCTGACAGATAGCACAACAAGGCATCCAAGTTTTCCAGAAATAACTGAAAGTTCCCTGAAGGGGACCTATATACTGTTACAATTATAAGATAATCATCATTAAGTTTAAGCTGGCAGGCACATGCTTCAATATGCTGCCCTACACAAAACTTTTTTGTTTCTAAATTTTTTACACTGTGATAGCTTTTGGCATAATGGCAGCAACTCCTCCTCTTATCTTATTATCTCTACTTACATTTGAGACTAATTTATATCCACTGACATTCACATTTTCCATACCGGTGACAATGTGATACTCAGACAGGCATAGTATATCTATTACATTATCAGTTTCTATAGCATCTAAACAAACTAAAAGCTCATCTATTTTATTCTTTAGTCCCCCAATATTCTGGTCAAAAATGCTAACATTATTTTTTACTTTACTTCTCTGGGAAATATTTGATTTTTCAACATTTTTAGCACCTGCCTGCCTGAGCTTCTCACTGGACACTGATCTTAGCCTAAAAAAGAAGTACCTTCATGAATTGCAGTGTCCCCCCTTAAGGACTTTGCTATCAACCCAGCTAGTTTCCCCTTCCCTTTCCTATTGAGATGTAGGCCATGTCTAGTGAAATCCCACCTATCAATAGCATCCACAGGAACCAAACCGATGTCCGACAGAGTGTCCGCCCTAAGCAGTTGATCAATCTCCATATTGACTCTCCTGACGGAGCGGTTCAATTGGGGTTGATCGTACCGCATGAAAGCAGGCAACAGTCCAACATTTGTCTGGGTCGTTGCAGAAGCTATTTTAACCAGGTCACACTCAATATTGTAGCCCTGATCCCTATCAATGCTGTTTCCCACCCCACCCACTATAACAACATGATCCTGTTTTGTGAAACCCTTACACAAGGAACCTATATCCTCTACCACCTGGCTTAGACCTGCACTGGGCTTGAAAATGTTTGTGACCTGGTACCTGTCACCTAGTTTTTCCTGTAAAATCTGGCCCACACATCTTCCATGACTACTTCCTAACAACAGAACTTTCCTCCTACTATCTACTTTTTTTGAAACCGTTGGTTTCCTTGTGAAAGTCTGTTGCTTCCTAACTGCACCTACTTCTAAAGGAGCCTCTTCCTCACTTGACTGTGGTAGCAAGGCAAATTTATTGGTTGTGCCAATTGTGAAGCTGTCAGGAACTATACTCTCTCTGTGGCCCCTGTTCCCTGCTACCACTTCCCACCCATGCTCACCCTTCTCCCCCCTTAACCCCGTAAGTTCCTCCCTAGCACTATCCAGTTCAGCCTGAAGGGCCCTAATCTTCCCTTCCTGTTCAGCTATTTTGCTGTCCCTTGAACACACTTTGCAAAACAAAGGAAGAGACTCGTTTGCTTCCCTCTTTCCCACACCGCTACATCCCCCCCAATGAAACCACTTGTTACAACAGCTGCATTGAAACCCAAAACGAACAAACCTACTGCAGCTCAAACACATTGCATTCATGATTGTTACTACGTGATATTGACAATATATATTAACTAAAGATACAAGGGTTACTAGAATTGCTTAGGACACTAAAATACGTGTAAGCTGTTAGTAAATGCACTTAAAATTGCGGTATAACACTAAATTTTCACACTCGCGAATTTGGCCTATGAATGTACACAAAACAACTTTTCGCGATTAATGAGACAATGCGCGAAAAAAGAAAAGAACCTTTAATGGTGAGCTTGAAGACGACACTAATAAACGTATTTGGTTAGATAACTGTGTTAAATGCACTTAAAATTACGGAGAAACGCTAAATATGCACACTCGGAATTTAGGCCTAACAAGGACGTATGTAAACAAACCGTACTTTTACTGATTACTGGATAAATACGTGAGTAAAAGAAAAACCTTTAATGGTAAGCTTTAAGAGCACTGTAATAAATGTTTTAGATACTTATAGTGTTAAACTACGCTTTATTTCTACTTAAATTACTTATCTTTTCCGATCGCACTGACACCGCACGTTTGGCCTTGTGCATGGCTGTTCTTTCCGAAAGACCAGACAACCCATATACAGGGTGTAACAAAAAGAATGACGCTAACTTACTCGGTTGAAAATGTTCCAGAAAAAATGTTCCAGTAAAGATGGGTCTGCAAACGACCCGTTTGGGAGATGATTGCGAATGTATGGATCCTAGCCGCCATTGACGTCATAGTAGTGTGTGTATGGACTTGAAGGGCGCACAACACCGAGGTTATCAGCGCGACGTCATTGGAAACGTCGTCCCAGTTAGTACACATTAATTTGAAATTTATACTTATGTATTAGGTTTGACATTGCATTTATTTCATATTTCACGTATGGGTTACCTGTTAAATCACATGTTCGAAGTGTCTTCCTTGCATCTGGATGCAATACTGTGCTCATCTCTGCAATGAATTTCGAATTGTTTAGAAAATCCCTGAATCATTTCGGAATTCTTGAGAAGCGTGTGTAACTCTCCGCTCCAATTCTTCATAAATGTTCAAATGTTTGTAAAGCTTATGGGACTTAACTGCGGGGTCACCAATCCCTAAACTTATAAACTACTTATGAACTAACTCATACTAAAGGCGACAGAAACTTCCATGCCCGAGGGAGGATTCGAACCTCCGACGCGGGAGGCCGCGCGATGCACAACGTGGCGCTGCAGACCGCTCGGGTACTCCGGCGCGGCTCTAGTTCTTCAACCGTATTAACGGGTGTGCTGTGCACTTCGCTTTTGATGTGACCCCGACACAAAAATCAAAGGTCTTAGATCAGGTGATCTTGGATGCTAAGGTACAGGTCCGCCTCGGCCTATCCATCTTTGGCCGTATCCGCCCAGTAGATGCCGTCTCAGAGAAGCAGCAAAATGTGCCGGAGCTCCAACCAGCTAACTAGGACGATGGCTACAGTAAAGTCAGTGAAATGTTAACTAAATGAGATGTAAATCTTAGTAGTAAAGTCTAAATTCCAGATTAATTTGTACTAACTAGGACGATATCTACAATGTCGTCAGTGGCGGCTTCGAATTACACATTCATAATTACGGTTCGTTAGCGGACCCATGTTTACTGGGACATTTCTGCTTCTATTATCGTGTGCTTTCAATCGTTTAAGTTTGCGCCATCCTTTTTGATACACCATGTATGTAAGGGGAACCTCCTACATGCACCGTGCGATGGCTTACTAAAAGTAACGTGTGTTAATTCAAGATTTAAGCTACCTCTGTCCTGCTCCTCCCTTCCCTTGGCCCACTTAATACTAATTCTATTTCCCTCTGCTCTGCCTCTCCTCCGCCTACTTTGTCAGTGCATCTTCCCGTCCTCCTCTGTCTATGAAAAATTGCATGTATTGTCAACTTTCATGATGTTCGGCGAAACGGTAGTGAAGTTTGGCCGGCCGCGGTGGCCGAGGGGACTGAGGCGCTTCAGTCAAGGTCTGCACGGCCACTACGGTCGGGGGTTCGAATCCCCTCTCGGGCATGGATATTTGTGCCGTCCTAGTTCGTAAGTAGTTCATAAGTAGTTTGTAAGTTTAGGGACTGATGACCCCGTGGTCGAGTCCCATAAGCTTTACAAACATTTGAACATTTTGAGTGAAGCTTGTTGCAACGTACCCACTGTCATGTTCGGTTCGGTCGCTTGCCTAATATAATAACCTTCTGCATGAAAACATACATATATTCACGTGCTAACTCTCACGGTGACCGGTCAAGTGGTGTCGAAGCCTGCTGTAAGCTGCCTCCGCCATGTGTCATTTCATGTACAGTGACCCCCTCTTGTTTTGAAGGTCAAGTGCATCGAATGTCGTCAAGGTCGAAACAACACGTACTTTGTATAATTACAAACAAACGAATACTTTTGTTAATACATATAATTACTATATTTATTTAAAGATACACAGCCTGACCTTCAGAATGTTTATTAGAGCATTATGTAAACATCAGAGTAAATCGGTCAAAATCTTTTTTGTTGCAGCGTGGAACAAAGACTTGTCTTTATATAGTGGCATAAAATCTACATATGTCTTCATAGAACATGTATTTTTAAAGTATGTAGCTATATACAGCAGAATGTTTATTAGAGTGTCGTGTAGAAATGCGATGTGAATCGTTAAAGAACTTTCAATGTGTGTTCAACAGCTCCTCCTAAACCACCGGTCCGATTTCAACCGTACTCGTACACAAACTCCTGACTATCAAACAACAGTTGCAGTGGCGTAAGAATCACCTACAACTCCTAGTTCAGGAGATATGTCATAAATAATGACATCGTGAAAAACTGCCACATCATACGACAATGTTCCACGTCTCCTAAGCTAATGGACCGATTCCAAACAGATTTGGTACAATTGTTTTCCATAAGGAAACAATGGATATAGGGTGGAATTCATCTACGACACACGGTTCAAGAGATTTGATGTCTTAAACAAAGAAATGCAAAAAAGAAAAACCGCTCCATGACGCATAAGGTTGTAATTTATTACGTCTTTAGTATTCGCAGCATATTTCGCAGTTTCCTAATACTCAACTATACGTAGGGAATTATATTATTCCACTACGGTCGAGGTTCGAATCCCCCCTCGGGCATGGATATTTGTGCCGTCCTTAGTTTTGTGTCCCAGCCTCGTCGCCACTTTTGTGTCCCAGCCTCGTCGCCGCTTTTGTGTCTCGTATCCGTCGTAGTGTCGGCGGCCGAGTAGAATTTAACCGACACAGGAATAAAGGATGCACGCTTGTGCAGGTAGGAGGTGACCAGCCAGTGGGACAGCAGAAACTAGAAACACTAGAGTAAATTAGAACGAGAACTGTATTTCTTAGCGACTTATTAATATTTAACTTTCACACAGCTCAGTACTGCAGTATGCTGATACATAGTTGAGCTACAGTCCTGCCTAGTGCCTATCCGATAGCCAAGTCTTCACTGGTGCCTATCTGATTCCGAAGTGTTAACTGGTTCCTATCTCAGTCCCAAATGAACGATGTCGTTCAGTGGTGGCCACGAGCGGAGTTGTAGCAGAGGGTCGTAAGAACGCCGCGCCGCGCCTTGCGTGCATGGAGACGCGCGGCGAAAGTAGGTGGCGCGCACTTTGGACTTGTGCGACACCACACTTAGTCTTAGCTAGTTCATAAGTAGTTTGTAAGCTTAGGGACTGATGACCCCGTAGTTAAGTCCCATAAGTTCTACAAACATTTGAACATTTGAATTATATTATTGGACATTCAGGACGTGGCCAACGAAAAACACAGGCTGCGGAGCATGTCACGTGACGTGATCAAGAGGGGCCTATGTCAAAGCGATCACTAGTTGAGGCACAGCCCACTGTGTCATAGCAGATAACCATTCAGCTAGCGATCGCGTTGACGCAGGCCCCTCTTGATCACGTGACGTGACGTAAGCGCCGCGACCTGTCTTTCTCGATGGCGTAGATTCAGGAGATATGACGTCATAAGTATTGAGCTGTATGAAAACGAAACTAAATGGGCAGAGAGTGAGACAGAAGTTAATGGAATAACTGAAGAATGGAGTAAACACACACCCGGGCTACGCCGGGAACAAAGTGTAGTATTTATGTAACATACATGAGAGATATACATAGCCTTTGTCTAGGGAAACATTTATTAGAGTATCGCGTACAAAGTTTGAGCAAATCTGTCAAAAATATTTGTTTTTTGGCAACAACGTTAAACAACGATCTGTCTTAGTATACTAGAGCAAGAGGGAATACTAATTTGACGGTATGAGCAGGGACTGACGTGTATACCACAGCAGAGAGCCAACAGCGGCAATCTGAGGAGAATGGCTTCGGGAAGCCTGAAGCAGCCGTGCCGACTGCCAGCAGAGTATCTGTCCGCTACTAACTTGTCTTCCGCGTTGCCATTTCCACAGAACGCAATGCTAACTCTGATCTCCTGCCGTGAACAAACACTAGCGCACTCAACATGGCGTTTCAGAATAATGGTACTCGTT
Organism: Locusta migratoria; assembly: GCA_026315105.1. Taxonomy (NCBI): domain Eukaryota; kingdom Metazoa; phylum Arthropoda; class Insecta; order Orthoptera; family Acrididae; genus Locusta; species Locusta migratoria. The sequence goes on along the minus strand of CM048755.1, from coordinate 70,691,987 downwards.
AATGAATTTACTATTATATATAACAAGCATTTTTTGTAAAAATATCTCTCAGCACGTGTGGAAATAATTGGTTTATTGGAGGATTTAATCCTATGTTTACAAGTGGCAGATTTCTTAGTCCCCAAAGAAAGTTCAGATTTGAGGCATATTACATAAATCCTTCCGTTAGTCATAGGAACAAAACAAACATTGAAAATGTTGGTTAACATTATAGATACGTTAATTGTATTGAGAAGTAATGTGTCCATTTTCTGGCAGTTCTAGTGACTAAAGCATCACTTCGTTACCGAGAGAAAGTTCGTCATGAGATGTCCATGACCTTAGCTTTTAGTTTGACTATTTTTGTACTAGTAGCTCATAGTCCTCCATCAAAGAATTTCCTTGGGTCAAATGAAGGTGATAAAGTGAAGGAGAAGAAATCTCGAAAAACAAATTACTTCTTCAAACCTGAGTTTTATCTCAGAAAATAATTGGAAGTGAACAGAAAAGTACAGTGTTCTACCTGAATACATCGTATTACTGTTAAAATTTTTCTAGCCTACCTACCTTACCAACATTTATTAACGAAAGTATCATGAAATAAGTATCTTTCGAAATTTATTATTAACTTTTAGTGACACTTTATTGGTAGGGAGGACGTAGTATGTTATCCTGGATGGAGACTAAATGATAGATTCATACGTTTAAGTTACTTCAGTTGTGTTGAGTACTCTTAAAATGTTCACTTTATATATAAATGGCATTGCAGCCAACATTAAAACAAATATCTTTTTGCAGATTATAATGTAATACTGTCTAAAATTAGGCACAAAAATTAAGTCAGCTGTTAAAATGATTTGAAAGTTGTAAAAAATAGTGATACTTTGCTTTAGATGTTTAACTAAAAACTGTTCACAACAGAAAAGGCGAAACCACAGTAACCAATGTCTACAATATTGATGAGTATCAACTGAAGTCTGTAAAATCACAGAAATACCTGGGGATAGAATGACCCTATAGATTCAGTCGTAGGTACAAAAGTTGTCAGACACGGTTAGAATAATACGAACTATCTACAGAGAGAGTAATTAAAAGATGTAACACATATACCAAATAGCATTAATAGCAGAAACTTTATGTGCACGAAGGAGGACAGAAGGAATGGCGCCAGGTTTATTTGGACATGAGGAAGGAAAATCAGAGGTCTTAAAATGAGACAATGAACTCAAAAAATGATGTCTATATATCACTGCGATTTTATGTTGGAGATATTTCTAGAATTTATATGACATTAATCGTACATCAAAGTTAACTATAAAATTTATCTATTACTTTTTTTATTTCCGTAATATAAAGTCAACGAACAGTAGGAAGGGACTATTTACAATTTTTCTTGATATAATGGCCTTCATACAAAAATAAGAGATATGCAATAGAAAATGACTTAAGTCTGTACACTGACAGGACGATTAAATACGTAGCAGATTCCTTTTTTGACATTTTCCACCTCGGCAAAAACACGAGGAAATGACAAGTTCCGTGTCTCATCATTCTTATTAATAAGATAAAAAGCTCTTATATTAGTAACTAATTTCTAGGGCATGGCTAGAAATTTTTGCATGGTGAACACAATTCTGTAGCTGTGTGAATTTCTCTCCTCGTGAATTACCCCATGTATAATCTCCTCGACCTACATGTATGGGATCCGTCTTTACAATAGGATCTGGGAGGTATCTGCAAAGGGATCAAAATCATCTAGACTGTCTGATAACAACCAGTCTCCTTAGTTTCCTTGCCCTTTCGTCTGCTGGTGACAGGCACAACTTTCTGGCTTCTGCCCTTGGCCTACTCATTTTTTGTCTTTTGTTTTAAGGGTTTTCTTTTTCAGGAGTAAGTTTGCTGTGACAAGGGGTCTCGCTGTCTACTCTTTTTCTCAGATTTCAGTTGTTACTTTTTCACTCTCTGAAAAATCGCAACAAAGATGAATATTCGCTAATACAAAAAGAGATGACACTTTTCAGGAAACTAGCGCTTAAATTTAACTTTAATCACGACAAGGCATCATGTGCAGAAATATTGTGAGACAACTTCATGTTATTTATCGAGTCATTCGATTTTGTTTGGTATATTATATCTCTACTTTTTCAGAGTCCAATTGATAAACAACTGCTTACTAGGCAGATGCAGTCAGGCTGGTCAGCGATTCTGCCTAGTAAGCAGGAGATCCCGGCTTCGAATCCCGGCCGGGCACAAATTTTCATTCGCCGCACTTTGGTATTCCGTCTAAACCTAGTACAGTGAAGCCATAACTGATCGCAAATTACTACTTATTTCAACTAGAAATTTTGTCGAAGTAATCCTGTGTGTTGTTACAGTCAATTAAAGACGACACCCTCGCATTCACCACAGCATCATCAGCAAACAGCCGGAAATTAAAAGTTAGTCCGTCCATCAGATCATTTATGTAGATAGAAAATAATAGCGGTCCTATCACACTCCCCTGGGACACGTCTGACGATACACTCGTCTCCATCGTAGTGTGCTATAAGTTGCGATTTTAGTTTAGAAGGGAAGCGTGCCTGGATGGCTTAATTGGTTAAGACGAACGCTGGCCCGACGCGGAAAATCCGGGCTCGAATTCCGGCCCAGCAGAAATTTTCAACTACGCCGTTGAATTTATTTCAATGCCCTGAAACGATCGAAATGTTTAACGTTTTCGAATTCGAATCTTGAAGTACCTTCTGGGGGGGGGGGGGGGGGGTGGGGGGGGGGGGGAAGAGTATAGGGAAAGAGATGGAAAGAAGATTTATTTTTGGCTGCATTGCGGTAGTGAAATAATTCAAGCGTGACAAGTGAAAATTTGTGCCGATTCGGAATTGGGTCTCCCGCTTCGAGCCAACGGTCGCCTTAACCACTTGTCTCCCAAGACACTCGTTTCGTCCGTCCCAATTCCCACACTTCGCTCGCTATGTAAGTAGCGCCCCTATCATTCAGACTCCTTTTATGCTCGCCATTACGGATTCTGGCACGAGGTCGAAAGATGTTACCGCATATGCAGTGAAGCAATGAACCTGGCGTCATAATCGAGTACACGTATTTATAGGTGTGTCCAGAAAGGAAGCTTTCCTATCTTTTTAAGCAAAGACACTATAGTTACGTGAAAAGCTATATTGGCAACCAGGTACAACACTGTCTGTGCTATATTACGACGTAGTCAACAAACGAATTTAGACACTTATCGAATCGTGGGATGAACTTCTGTATTCCTGTGTCTAGAAGTCTACCTCATGTGAATGGAACTACATCTACATCTACATAGATACTCTGAAAATCACAGTTAAGTGCCTGGCAGAGGGTTCATTAACCACTTTCATAACTTTTCTCTACCGCTCCATTCACTAATAGCGGGCGGGAAGAAAGAACACCTAAGAAGAAAGAACACCTAAATCGTTCTGTTTTCGATCTGATTTTACTTATATTATTGGGATGGTCATGTCTCCCTAAGTAGGTGGGTGCTAGCAAAATATTTTCACATTCAGAAGTAAAAGTCGATGATTAAAACTTCGCAAACAGATCACGCCGCAATGAATAACGTCTTTCTTTTAATGATTTCCACCCCAATTCGTGCAACATTTCCGTGACGCTCCCCCCCCCTCCCCCGGTAACGTGATAAAACGCAAGCTGCCCTTCTCTGAACCTTCTCAATGTCTTCCGTCAGTCCCACGTGTTGAGGGTCCCACAAGGGACAATAGTACTCCAGGAGAGGACGCACAAGTGTTATGTAGGCAGTCTCTTTGGTGGAGCTGTTGCATCTTCGAAGCGTTCTGCCAATGAAACGTAATCTTTGGTTCGTCTTCCCCACAATATTTTCTATGTGTTTTCTCCAGTCAAAGTTGTTCTTAATTGTAGCTCCTAGGTATTTGGTAGAATTTACGACCTTAAGGTTTGACTGATTTATCGCGTAATTGAAGTTCAGCAGATTTCTTTTAGTGGTCATGTGTATTACTTCACACTTTTCTTTACTTAGTGTCAATTGCCAATTTTCGCACCATGTAGAAATTTTATCTAAATCGCTTTGCAGTTGCTTTTGATCCTCTGTTGACTTCACTAACCGATAAACGACAGCATCATCCGCGAACAGTCTAAGGGAGCTATTCAGATTGTCTCCTAAATCGTTTATAAACACGAGGAAGAGTAGGGGACCTATAACGCTTTCCTGTGGAACGCCAGATATCACTTCTGTTTTACTCGATGACCTACCGTCAGTTACAACGATCTGTGTCCTTACTGATAGGAAATCGTGAATCCAATCGCACAATTGGGGAGATATTCCATAAGCACGCAATTTCATTAGAAGACGCTTGTTGGGTACAGTGTCAAAAGCCTTCCGGAAATCCAGAAATATGGAATCGATTTGAGATCCCTTGTCGATGGCACTTAACACTTCATGTGAATAAAGGGAAAGCTGTGTTTCGCAAGAGCGATAGTTTCTGAATCCGTGTTGACTATTGGTTAATAGGTCGTTCTCCTCGAGGTAGTTCATAATATTCGAACAAAGTGTATGTTCTGGCCAGGAATATTTGTTTTGTGACTTTAGTTGTTTTACTACTCCGGGAACATCTAAGTTTCGCATGCTGGCAGCTGTTCTTGGATTGAATACTGGAGTGTTCACTTCGTCTTCTTTGGTGAACGAATTTCGGAAAGCTGTGTTTAGTAATTCTGCCTTAGCAGTACTGTCACCGGTAGTATTACCATTGCTATCGCGTGGTGAGGGAATTGTTTGTGTGACTAGCGGGTGACACTAGTCTTCAGTTCTTCGTCGTTGTCAAAACGCTGGCCGCGTGACAGGAATTTCTTAAAGTGTAAACAATAAGGATGCTGGATTATCAAACAGCTCCCTGCCGAACTTCTGCGAAACAGCTGGTGTGCGCCGAGCCCTATAGGGCCGAGCATTGTCATCGAGCAACACAACGCAATACATGCAAGTAAGCAGTCCACACTTCTTGTTCTGAAAGGCACCTCCAAGTTTCCAGATTGTTTCACAGTAAGAGCAGATGACGTCACATGCTGATTCCATTCATAGGCGGAAGTCTTCTACGACACAGGGATACAAAGCTGATCCCACGATAAGCAAGTGTCTCAATTCTTTTGATGTATATGTCGAAAAATAGCTCAAATATTGCCGTACCCGTATTTGTTTCAAAGATTAAATTAGATTAATACTTGTTCCGTAGATCATATATACGACATTTCGTAATGATGTGGAACGTGTCAGTTTAGTAAATGGTGTCTATACATGACAATCAATATTTTAAGGTTTTCATTTTTATTTACGTATTTTAACTTTTACCTAAGAACTCATGTAAAGTGTATAAGGAGTTGCCATTCAGAAATTCCTTTAATTTCTTTTTAAATAACAGTTGGCTATCTGTCAGTCTTTTGATGCTACTTGGTAAGTGACCGAAGACTTTTGTGACAGCATAATTCACCCCTTTCTGTGCCAAAGTCTTTGAATAATGAATATCACCCTTTCTCCTAGTGTTGTAGCTATGCACACTGCTATTGCTTTTGAATTGGGTCGGACTGTTAATAACAAATTTCATATATTGTGAAGCTACAGTGAAGATCCCTAGATCCTTAAATAAATGTCTGCAGGATGATCTTGGGTGGACTCCAGCAATTATTCTGATTACACGCTTTTGTGCAATGAATATTTTTTTACTCAATGTTTAATTGCCTTACAATATGACCCCATATGAAAGCAGTGAATGAAAATAGGCATATTAAGCTAATTTACTGAGATGTATATCACCACATTTTGCTATGACCCTGATAGCATAAGTAGCTGAAATCAAACGAGACACTATATACCTTAAGTCGTTGAAACCAGTATTGTATCGTATCAAGAGTATTAAATGACTAGTGGCAAATGCAGTGAACAGTATGTATAGTGAATATTGTAAATGAAGCAAACACACAATGTGTTCTGTGCAAGTTTCGTATTCAGTTTTGTTACTGTTATCTGAAAATGTAAATATATTGTAAGAGTTCATTCATTTATCATACTTTTTCCAATGTTCCATTAGCATCTAGTGTCTGACGTCAACACATTGGTGACTACTTTTGTGTGTGCTGTGTTAGCGTCTTTCAATCCTCGGGCTATCCAATTCTTCCTCGCCGAAACCATCAAGCATTACCCACGCAACGGATAAACAAAGTATGAATTACATCGAATAAACTGGGTATATATTTTTTGGAAAATTCAGATTGTATCAGTTTTCGGAGATGAATGGATGGGTTGTTGACGACAGAGGGACCAAACTGTCAAGGTTATCAGTCCGCGGGTCGAGAGGGAAAGGAGTGAGGATAGGAAAGCAGGGGAAGAGGAAGGAAAATTCAGTTCAAGGGGGGAAAAAAGGTAGAAAGACTTGGGGCCTCGTGCGTGCCACGCATGTGCACACGAAAGAACCGTGAGCCCCCTGAGGGGGTTTTTCGGAGAGCTTACGCAGTATATTTACTTAATGTTTAAGGAAAAGTTCAACAACATTTTTATGATAAAATAAAAAGGAAGAATTTTAAGTTTATCAGAAATATCCAACAGTACAATAGGCGAACATCCTGTATACCCCATTAACAACAAGAGAATCAACGCTAAGGCTGCTTCTGTGAGAATTACCTCAAGCTGTAAGTCACGTAGACCCGAAAAATTATTTTTCTTGCAATAGCTGTCATTTCACTAGAACTCGAAGGGGTGTCATCACAACGCCTCAATTTTCTCTTTAAACACTCAGTATGCTGGTAATACTAACAGAAAAACCTGGTTTATGTTTTCTTCAAATTCAAATGTTTGTAAAGCTATGGGTCCAAAATGCAGTGGTCATCAGTCCCTAGACTTACAAACTACTTAAACTAACTTACGTTAAGGACACAACACACACACACACACCCGTGCCCGAGGAAGGAGTCGCACCTCCGACGGGGAGCGTACGCACACTTCGCGGCAAGGCGCCTTACAGCGAACGGCCACTCCCGGGCTGCATGTTTTGTTTCAGACGCGTGCAGCTAATATTATATAATGAAACTTTGTTAGTGTGCGGTGAACGAAGAAGAGTGATTAGGTTTGAAATGTCAACATGTTATTTATCTTTGTTTGAATACAACAGTCTTACATCGCTAAATATGAGCGAGAAATGTGAGCACCTCATTAGTGATTCGCAAATGATGCAATACACGTAACTCCACTATATCGCGAATAATGCCTGTCAGTTCCTCGTTACACAACAGCATGATATGTAAGACCAGTGAAGTACTGCCCGTTGTGTAAAATATCTCTACGATACCGAAACTCAGACACAAAATCAAAGAACTGACAAGGAAAGTACTTGGGCTCGAACAAACACATATACACCAAAATCATACGAGAGATAATGTAAAGATCCCTTATTGCACTAGTGATACTCCCGCATCTGCAAAACTCTGCAGTCGTACGTTACAGGCCTCTGCGTGTGCCTTGCCACATTACACTTTGACCTGCCGGTTCGCCAGTAGGGACGGTGCAGTGTGCCTCCCAAGGTGCGTTTTGTGACGTTATTTGTGTGGTGAAACGTCAGATGGGGCGGCGATTGGTAATCAATCCTGCTAATGTATTCGCGATTGGTTGACATGAAGTTACGAAGAACCCTTCTTCTTGAAGATGGTATTAGTGTAGAAGATGAATCATTCGCATGCTTTCTCGTATTTGTTATGGTACAGAAATATGAGCATAAGTTAGATACTGTTGTAACACTAACACGTAATGATGATAATAGGGATGATAATGACGAACAACTCATTGCAAGCGGTAGTGCTACGGTAAGGGCGGGAAGAGGCGATGGAAGCAGTGGCAGTAAAAACCAACAGTCTTTCGGGAAGAAGGTTAAAGTTGCAAATATCATCACGGCCTTTGATGACAATTCGCTAGAGAACATGTACGATGATTACTGCATAAGTTATAGTTAAGATATCTGTATTACGTATGGCGTCTACAATTACATCTATACTGGTATCTAGAGCATCATTGCAGAGTTTTGCAGAAAAACGATACCCACAAGCACATTGAGGTGTACGTAGAGAAAAATGTTTCAAATGTTTGTATAGCTTATGGGACTTAACTACGGGGTCATCAGTCCCTAAACTTACAAACAGGAACTAGCTAAGACTAAGGACGGCACAAATATCCATGCCCGAAAGGGGATTCGAACCCCCGACCGTAGTGGCCGTGCAGACCGTGACTGGAGCGCCTCAGTCCCCTCGGCCACCGCGGCCGGCTGTACGTAGAGAGCCTGTAAGCAAACGTTCATACAGATATGTTTGTTCGAGCCCATGTATTTTCCTTGTGAATATTTCGCTATAGTAATGTCTGTTTCCCAAGCCTACTGCGGTAAGGTAGCGACATAGATTTGTTAAGGCATTGTGGGCTACTCAAATCTTGGGGAACCGCATACTCACTTTTCACAAAGAAAATGGAGCCGATAAATTCTTTTCTGGTACTTCGGGTGTAATAAGAATATTTGACGGTTCCACCGGACTACTTCCAGCTCAGTTTTTCAGGTAAAGAATCTAATAAATAACTGTTAATAATTCATTTTTATTTTATTATGTTGTAACAAACATTGTATACTTAATGTCCCCTTTGTTTTATTTGTTACATGATGCGTAAAACGAGCACTGACATTGCGATGTCAGCTACTTCGCCACAGCCGTGGCCGAGGTCAGATATATACAAACCGACCGCTGTTGTCATTCGTCCGAAGGGCGTGCCGCGGAAGAAGATGCTGCAGAACATTGTCAATGATTAATGGAAGGAAGGAAGATTAGTGTTTAACGCCCCGTCGACAGCGTGGTCATTAGAGGCGGAGCTTACGCTCGGGTAAGGATGGGGAAAGAAATCGGCCGTGCCCTTTGAAAGGAACCATCCCGGCATTTGCCTGGCGTGATTTAAGGAAATCGCGGAAACCTAAATCTGCAGGGCCGGAGGTGGATTTGAACCACCGTCCACCTGAATACGAGTCCAGTGTGTTACCACTGCGTCACCTCACTCGGTTAACGGTCAACGATACTGTATTATAAAATAAATTAAACATTTCATATTGTTGTGTTACACATTTTCTGAAACTAATGTTAATGAAAGTTCAGTTTCTCTTGATGTGTCGAGCCAGATTGTTCAAAAATTTCTGAAGGACTTTTGATCTTTATGACGAAATGTCTGTAGATTATCGGACCAAACTGCGTGGTCATCAGTCCGTAGCTTACAAACTACTTAAACCTAGGTAAACTAACCTACGGACAAACACACACACCCATGCCCCAGGGAGGACTCGAACCTCCACGGCGAGCAACCGCGCGCTCCGCAGCAAGGTGCTTTAGACCGCTCGGCTACTCCACCGAATCCCCCTCGGGCATGGATATTTGTGCTGTCCTTAGTATTAGTTAGTTCATAAGTAGTTTGTAAGTTTAGGGACTGACGACCCCGTAGTTAAGTCCCATAAGCTCTACAGACATTTGAACATTTTTTTAATGTTCGCATTCAGAGGAGAAAGTTTATGAACGAAATATCGTAAACAGATCTCGCCGCAACGAATAAAGACTTTGTTTTAATGATTTCCAACCCACTTTTTGCTCCCCCTTTTTCGGAATAATACAAAACGAGCTTCCCTTCTCTGAGCTTTCTCTATATCGTCCGTCAGTCCCACTTGGTGGGGATCCTACAATACGCATCAACACTCCAGAATAGGACGGACAAGTGTAGTGTAGGCAGTTTCTTCTGTAGAACTGTTCTGTCTTCTACGTGTTCTGACAATAAAACGTAGCCTTTCGTTCGCCTTTCGTAGGATTTTTCTGTGAGCTCTTTCGAATTAAAATTTCTCGTCATTGTAATTAATAAGTATCTAGTTAAATTTACGGCCTTTATATCTGAATGATTTATCGTGTGATCAAAGTTTAACGAATTTCTTTTAGTACTCATATGTATGACTTCACACTTCTCATTATTTACGGCCAACTTCCAATTTCTGCATAATTCAGATATCTTACCTAAATCTATCTGCAGTTATTTTTGATTTGGTGACTCTACTAACTGGTAAATGATGCCGGCCGCGGTGGCCGAGGAGACTAAGGCGCTCCAGCCGCGGTCTGCACTGCCACTACGGTCGGGGGTTCGAATCCCCCCTCGGGCATGGATATTTGTGCCGTCCTAGTTCGTAAGTAATTAATAAGTTGGTTGTAAGTTTAGGGACTGATGACCCCGTAGTTAAGTCCCATAGACTATACAAACATTTACAAACTGATAAATGACAGCATCATCCGCGAACTGTGTAAGGAAGGTGCTCAGAGTGTCTAATGAACAGTTTATAAAGATAACGATCTGTACAGGCCCGATAACACTTCCCTACGGAACGCCATATGTAAATTCTGTTTTACTCGATGACTTTCTGTCAGTTACAACGTACTGTGTCTTTCCTGACAGGAAATCACGAATCCAATCGCACAACTGTAGCGATATTTCATAAGCATGCAATTGGGTAGAAACCGCTTGTGAGGTACAGTGTCGAAAGCCTTCCGGAAATCTAGAAATATGGAATCAATTTGAGATATCGTTGTCGACAGCACTCATCACTTCATGTGACCAAAGAGCTAGTTGTATTTCACATGAACTGTACTTTCTGATTACGTGTTGACTATGGGCTAATTGGTAGTTTTCTTCGAGGTAGTTACTTATGTTTGACGAAAGAGTATGTTCTAAAATCCTGCTGCAGATCGACGTCTGTGATATGGGCCTATAATTTTCCGCATCACTCTATTGCCTGTCTTGAATATTGAAGTGGCCTGTTCAACTTTCCAGTCTTTCCAGTCTTCGCTGAGAGAGCGGTTGTGTATGATAGTATACTCTGAAAGGAATGTAATTGGTATACAGTCTGGACCGGGTGATTTGCTTTTGTTTAGTGAGTTATTTGTTTTAATACTCCAAGGATATAAGCTTCTAAATTACCCATGCTGGTAGCTGTTCTTGATTATAAGTCTTCTTGGGTGAAGGAATTTCGAAAAGCTGTGTTCAGAAATTATGCTTCAGCAGAACTGCCATCAACATTATCACAATTGCTATCACGTAGTAAAGGTATTGTTGTGTTTTGTCGCTGGTATACTCTACATATGACCAGTGGCGGCTGGTGATAATGTTCTAATGTGCTGCAGTACACTGTAAATATATTACTAAAATTATACCATTTCTCTTCGAAAATTACATCCTTTCTCTTGGAATACGAGCCAGATATCACAATAAAATAATGCCAATTCCCTTCCAATGCGTATTAGAATGCTAGTAATAAAGATGAAAACACATTTTCGAGCGCTCTCGCCGCAATAGCTGGAAACCAGCTCCGTGTGCTGAAGTGGGATTCAGCCACGCTGGTACGTGCGCAGAGAGGCGCCGTAGTCGTCTGTTCGCTAGTGCGCATGCGCAGACGTGACGTCAGGTCTGGCGGCTCGTGTGCTGAGACCGACTGCAGCACCACATCAATATTTCTCTTCGCGCTGCGTGTGACGGCTGCGGAAGAATAGTATATGACGAATATTGCGGCTTACAGAGTCAAATAGCGCGCTGACTCAGGCGTCTTGCGCGTTGTCTCTCAATTCCTGTGTGAGGCTCGTATTCAAATAGTTCTGAGTCTAAATTTTTAATTTTTGTAAATAAAATTAATATTTTTAAACGTTATATTTACTACCTGCAGTGAATACATGCAGTTGGCAGCGCTGTTATAGATTCCCCCGTAGGTCTTACTGTCAATACAGTATTAATTGATATTTAATTAAAGGCAATCATACAAAGCTTGACTTTTATTTTAGTATACTTTGTTTCCTGTTTATTTTTGTAATATTGTAGCACACTGGTCAAATTTGTACGAGCCGCCAATGCATATGACCAGAATTTCTTTGCATTTTATACCAAATTCCGTGGCACTGTTTGATTGTGGAAACTATTACAAGCTTCTCGCATTGAGGTTCAAGCTAAATTACGAGTTTAAAACACTGCCAGCCTTGGAGATTTTGTGTCTGTTTAAATGTGGCATGCTTTAGTCTTTGCTTTTGCAAGAGTGATGTAACCTGTTTTGTGTACCACAACCCGTCAACCCCTCCCCCCTTTTGTTGATTTCTTTGCTATAAATTTCTCAATAGCTGTCAATATTATTTATTTGAATTTAAGCCACGTCTGATCTGCACTCACATTTCTATATTCCAAAGACTGAGATTCTCACTCAAAAAAGCTTTAAGAGAAATTCATCTTCTCTTTTGAAGAAATATATTTTTCGTTTAATGTTGGTGTATTTGGGAATGAGAAAAATCGCACTGACGTGTTTCACGTCCCACTTTAGATTTGCAGTTTTATAAGTTTTTGCAAACATTTTGGACCAAAATAATAATCTAAATAATAAAAAATTAATTAATAAGAATGTCTGAAACCCTTTTAGGAAAAAAACTCGGTAGTGCCGGGTTTCGAAGCAGCAATCTTTAGCGTCATAGTTCAACGACTTGCCCACTACGCTACGGCTATCAGTCAAAATATGAATCCTTTAATTTTATACTATTGATGGCCGTTGTTAACTGATGCTGATATGGCACTTGTAGACACTAGAATATCATTTATCGTACGAAGAACGATGTATTTTTGTTAATTCTTCAGTGCGCCATTGCTTTTAAATGACAACGTATAAGTTACAATAAGAAAATCATCAAATACGCGAGGAATGTCACGTGACAACTCCGAACGGCTGGTTTTCGTTAATTCAATGGAGGGTGTCAAATCTCCGTTATTTTTGCAAATATGTCTCAAACGATACGAGATATGAAAAAAAACATAAGGGAGCTAAGTTGAAGAGAATTTTCTCCTCTACCAAGTAGGTTATTCAGTTTTCGTGTCAGATGAACGGTTCGTTTGCAATTACATTACAAACGGCTTTTTTTGGTATTATTACCGTATTTTTTGTCATAAAAATTTGAAAAAGGGAGGTTCTGGTCTCTGGCGGCCTACAATCATGTCTGTAAAATTTGGTGTTGATCGGTTGAACGGTTCGTCTTAAAAACAGGGAACGCGTTACGGACAGACAGACAGACGGACGGATAGACAGACAGACATACATCCCAAAATCGCCGTTATTTTTGCAAATATCTTTGAAACGCTACGAGATATGAAAAAAAACATGAGAGAGCAAAGATGTTGAGAATTTTCTCCTCTACAAATCCGGTTATTCAATTTTCATGTCAGATGAATAGTTAAGCCGTTATTTTCATTTAAATTTCGAGCTGTCAAAAGACGATCGCAAAGGCCCACTTTTAGCGTTACTAACGTAACCTAAAGTGGACCAAAAAGTCATAAATAACGGAGAAGACAATGTTGAAGATGTGTAACTGTAAGTACTCTATCAATAAAATCATTTCAGAGAAAGATAATGGTCCTCCTCTGCCTTTTACCCAGTCCTTGTACAAAGTTGGGCAAATAACAGCACAGACTTGGACGCGTTACATTGCCAACATTTTGAAATCATTAACGGAAAACACCTGCAGTTATTTCCAACGGGGTGGAACCTTGGAGCACATTTCCACACTCTTGACGACTGACAGTTGTCATCAGAGGTCAGTGTAGTCGCGGCACTAGCTGGCCACCAAGGTCCGCTGATATCAGTGTGTACTGTGTGGGGAGCCTTCAAGTCTAAGGTGTAACACAACAACCCTCATAGTCTTCAGGATAAGCACGAGAATATTTCGGATGAGATGGCGGCAATTCCTGCAGTTCAGCTTCGATCCGTATTCATCAACGTACTGACCAGGCCCCAAAAGAGCCAAGTGATGAATAGTGATCACTTTCAAGATCTGCTATAGTTATGTTAATACTCTATTTTGCTCTGATCTTTTTCTTTGTACCCTGAACTTCGTTCTAGGGGCCACTTCTATTTGTATTACCCTATATGACTCCGAACTGAGAAGTGTTATATGGCGGTGTGTAACCCAAATATTTCGATTCGTGAGAAACAGTCTACTGTAATCGAGTATCTGATCGCAGAAAACGTGGCTCCAAGTGAAATCCACAGAATGGTGACTGATGTACCGATGTACTGATGTACCAGTGTTGTGCGACGTTGGAATGTTCGTGCTCTGAATGGACCACCACGTACGGCAACTGACGAGACTCGTCGGAGTCGGGCTGAGAAACTCATCACAGTATATGGTGCACCACGATTAATACTACGAGGGGCGTTTGAAAAATTCGTGCAAAGTCCGAAAGATGGCACCACCGGCACGTATCGAGGTCATATTTAGTTCGTAGCATCTTTGGAAAGAACGCATACCAAATTTCAGCCATATTGGTCTCTTCCTTTGTGTTCGGCATTCGTGTGAATCAAGGAAGTCGAGTGTATACGAATGGACGAAAAAGAATCTCCCGTGGTGATTAAACATTACTATATGCCGGCCGCGGTGGCCGAGGGGACTGAGGCGCTTCAGTCACGGTCTTCACAGCCTCTACGGTTGGGGGTTCGAATCCCCCCTCGGGCATGGATATTTGTGCCGTCCTTAGTTGTAGCTAGTTCATAAGTAGTTTGTAAGTTTAGGGACTGATGACCCCGTAGTTAAGTCCCATAAGCTCAACAAACATTTGAACATTACTTTATGAAAGGCAAAACGCCTCAGTAGACTAAAGAGAAGCTTGATAAACATTATGGGGACTCTGAACTTTCGATTGGAACAGTTTATAAGTGGTTTCAAAATTTTCGGAGTGGTCATACGGGCACAAGTGACGCTGAACGTTCTGGACGCCCTGTGTAGATTACGATTCCAGAAATCACTGACAAAATCCAAGATATGGTTTTGGATGACAGAAGAGTTAAGGTGCGTAAGAGTCCTAGTGCTGTGGGCATCTCGAATGAACGGGTACATAATATTTTGCATAAACATTTGAACATGAGAAAGCTATCCGCATGATGGGTGCAGCGATTGTTCACGCTTGACCAAAAACGGATTCGTGTAAAGTGTTGCAGGTAGCTTTGCAGCTGTTCAGGAAGAATCCGCAGGACTAAGCGTCGTTTCGTCATGTGGATGAAACCTGGATACATTACTATACTCCTGAGACCAAAGAACACAATAATCAATGGGTTACCAAAGGAGAATCTACACAAAAAAAAAAAAAAATAAATAAATAAATAAAATATATATATATATAAAATAAAATAAAATAAAAAAAGGGCGAAGACCGACGTTTGGCGTGATGGCGACGGTCTTTTGGGATTCGCTAGGGATAATCCTCATCGACTATCTGTAACAGGGTAAAACTATTACAGATTCATATTATTCATCGTTGTAGGACCGTGTGAAAACCGAGCTGCAAGAAAAACGCTGGCGATTGGCCCACAAAAATGTTCTTTTCCATCACGACACTGCACCAGCACATACCTCAGCACTTGTGGTCACAAAATTATTAGAAATAGGATTCCAACTCGTTTAACATCCCCTCTATTGTCCTGTATTGGGTCCCTCGGACTTCTATTTGTTCCTCAATTTGAAGAAATGGATGGCAGGACGAAGATTTCATTCAAACGAGGAGGTGATTGCAGAAACTAATAGCTGGTTTGTAGGCTTGGACTGTTCCTATTATTCGGAAGGATCAACAAATTAGAACAGCGTTGGACGAAGTGTGTAAGTCTAAAAGGAGGCTATGTCGAAAAATGAAAATGGTTTTCCCCGAACACGTTCGTGGTTTTTATATTTGACGGACTTTTCAAACGCGCCTCGTATATGGCAACCTGTGGGCCGCGATCCCCAGGGAGGGCGCAGTTTTGTTCGGGGGTCGCGGTCGAAGGCGAAAGTATTTGCACCGTAAAGCAACCAGACCAGTACGTGTCGGGCTACTTGGGGTTCCTCAGCACCAAAATTGCCTAGCAACAGTGAAATTTATTTTATGCGAAAGTTACGTAATTACTTGTTATCATCAATTCTGATTTGAATAGAACAGACTCTTTTTTACAATAAATACGACACGTTAACGATGATCAAACGAAAATGTTGAATGCCGCGAAACATTAATCGTGCAACAAATATTTCTCATTGCCATACCAGTAGATTATTTGCCGGAAACGTCAATTTCCATATCTCTGCTGTACAATGACACGTCAGGTAACGCATGTACAGAAAGTATGACCCGTTAGAGCACAGATTTACGTTTCATAGTAAATGAAATGTAGAAAGAAATTCCAAAGATAGGCGCACTTGATTTTGTCGAATACGTCGCATACTGCCGCAAATGGAAAACAATTATTTGAAAAATTACGTATTTTTTGGCGTAGGACACGAGTATAAAACAAAAATGTGTGAGGGGCCCCCATTTGGAAGGCAATGTTGCTCCCGCCCACGCAAGAGGAGTGGTAAGATGGTAGCCAGTATCAGCACAAACATACGTTATTTTTACTTGTATTAACATTTCACTTTGAACGTTTTCGTACAATGCGTCGTTCCGAAATATTTAATTGCGTCAAGATGAAAGAAACACTCTTTACACCCGACCTACAATATCTAGGACGATCCACCCCACGGTCCCCTCGTCAGGGCTAGCTTCTACATCCTAAGTCTTGGTTTGGAATCTAATCCCTCTTCACTCCCAAATCCTGCACAAAAATCCAACCACGAAATCTTTCATCCACACTACCCCAAATGCTACAAATTCTACGATATGCCTACCCCTGACAATATACTTAAATCATTACTTCCCTTGTCTATGTACATAATTTATTAATCATATCAAATGTTTGTAAACCTATTGGACCAAACTGCTATGGTCATCAGTCCCTAGAATTACCAACTACTTGAACTAACTTACACCAAGGACAACACACACACACACACACACACACACACACACACACACACACACACCCATGCCCGAATGAGGATTCGAGCCTCTGGCGGAAACGGCCACCCAGTCTGTAGCACGATGCCTTAGACCACGTGACCATTAAAATGTTTGTAAAGCTTATGGGACTTAACTACGGGGTTAAGGTAAGGTAAAGTAGTCAGCAATCCGAAGATTGGTTTGAACACCACAGTGCTTTGCTAGGCATGGTCCTGTTTGGAGGTGGTATGCCGTTGCCTTCCTCCGACCTCCGAACTGACTTACCCAGCTAGTTATAGGGGGTCCTACAGTTTAACGTGGGTTTCCAGAGGGGAAAGAAGTGGAAAGTGACAGATAAAAATCCAAGGTCCTGGCGGGGATCGAACCTGCGACCTTTGGATTTGTAGTCTGGCACTCTACCATTGTGCAACCGAGGCCGGGGTTATCAGTCCCTATACTTACAAACTACTTATGAACTAACTAAGACTAAGGACGGCACAAATATCCATGCCCGAGGGGCGTGGCCATTTCGCGCGGCTTTTATTAATCAATAACAAATAATAATTCTATATTTTAACTTACGCTACTGAAAAACTATTTTATGAACGACTGTATTGCAGAATTTCGTTATCGTGTAGCCCAAAACGTGCAATCTAGACTAATTATAAACTTAACAGCCTTCACTTATTTATTTTACATGTATGATTACTGTCCGGATAAACGTAATATTTGTGCATATTCGTGGCCGAATTGATTCTGTCTATTGTGAAGATAAACTGTCTATCAGCATTTTCCAAGAAACGACGTTCGATGAGTCACGAGGCAGGTGATTCACCAGTGAAGTGTTTCGAATCAATATTCATTCGTGCGTCCAATTTGAGTACCCTTGTGCAGCCTTTTTAACACTGCAATGGTCACGTCACTTGGAGGAACATTGGTGGTCACGTTGTATCTGTGTCAACATTACACCATTAGCTTCAATAAACCTCAGATTTGTAGTGAATAAGTAAAGAAAACGAAGGGAAAAAGACGTTAAGTATTACAATGGTAGCAATTAAACATTTATTTTATGAAAATTAACAATAGAATGTTTAGGCCGCTGACGCGCGTGTTGTCTAGTCCGGGAATATTTGTGTGAGATCTTACGCGACCATTCTAGTGTTAAACTAGAGTGTTTGACGTATACGTAAGTAGGCACGTGTTTAAATGTCGCTGTGCTTCAGGCATTTGATTATCATTGTCAACATCCCTAGCGCAGACTTGCTGTCGTAATATAAAAACGCCTACCAAATATGCGCAGACCCTTTCAATTATATCGTTCTGAACCTCATGAGGAAAAACGTTTTATTACTTTACTGCTCCAAAATTGGTCTCCATTTCATCCACTCAATCGTCCACCGTCGAATAGGTTATGGTTTGTAGAACAATGTAGCCATGCAGACCGTTTCTACCAAAGAAATTGTTATCCGTGTATTGTTGTGGAGAAATCTTAGAAGTGCACTCATCGTTCTGTTTCAGTTAGAAGTGATCAGCATAAGGTGCTCACTAAGTACATTTATTATATTTACAAAGTAAGGAGTATTCAATAACAAACACAAAATAACTACCGAAAATTTGAGCCATTAACGAAGTAATTATTCCTTTTACTGCAATTAATGTCTCTTGTGATGAATAATTTTGTCTCCTCGCTCCGGCGGGCACAGTCCGAAATAGTTATCACTGTAGCAGTTAAAACTACAACATGTGCGTGTTTTGTAATATTAATTTATTAGTGAACACATTTTGGATTTAGAAGACTATCTTCGGTCATTACGTAACCACCAAGACAATAGAACAATGATTAAAAACTCCGAAAAATGTATTACGCACAAAGAGTGCTTCAAAAAGAGTGAATTTTATATCTGCAGTGAAATATGTATAGGCTAAATACTAATTAAATCTGAAAAGAATTTTGAAAAAATTAAGTCAAAACACTGAAAATCGTATACTGGAAGAGGGGCGCATTGGGCGAAGGGGAGAAATAATACCCTTAAAAAGAAATCATGCTATATCTAGATCTAAATTTGAAAGTAATTTAAGTACGGCATACATGACAGATTTATACAATTATTTATGAAGAATGAGGGTTAACTGAAAAGCTATTTTTTCTTCAAACAACAAAATAGAGAAGAAATTTAAAATTAAAGTCACCAAAAATAAATACACGTACAACAGAATACTGGAACGAAGCCATGAAAAAGTTATTTCATGCGGAGAGTATTACACGAAGAGGGTAAAAACTTATCCTTACTATCAGTGCACTTAGAACACATGATGTTACTTTAGAATCAGTTTTCAGTGCAAACGGTGACCAGTTTTCTATCTGTGTGCTCACGATGATGATTAGAATAACATGCAATATAATTATGCCTTTATCAATACAATACTCCGAGCTACAGGAAAAAAATGCAGTCCTTCACAATAACTAGGATACATATTGGGTCATGGTTTTCAAAAAATTGACCAGTTTAATAACGCTTCCTCCTGTAAATACAATACAAACATCTGATGACGAACAAGTCTAGGAAACAAGGGGTCTAAGATGCATACGTCAATATTTCCATAGTTATAAGCAAGTTCGATCTTGTGATACGAATCTCTTCTACTGCAAGAGCTTGCCATATTCTGATAGATGTTAATATGGCCAAAAATAAGAAAAAAAACGAGAACACAAGAATTGTAAAATGCATGTCTGAACAGCTATGAGGACGTGTTCATATGAGTGCTTACAGCTCTTAATTAATGCGCATTAGCGCCCATACTTACTAAAGTATTTTGCTTCAAATAATCGTTAACGTTATACCCTTGCATACTGGCAACTATTCTTGGGGCACCCTGTCTAAGTGCGGAAAGTTATTTATGAAAAGATAAAAGAAGTAACAGTTAACATTTTAGTGTAGAAAAGCGAACAAGTTTTCGATTTTTTTTATCGAAATACTTTCCCTTCTCATAGAGGCGTCTTCTTTCCTGTAATCCGCGCCATGTAATTGATTTTCATTATCCGAATTAATATTAATCCAACACTACAACTAGCGAATGAATAGCAGCATTGAACGCAGAGCACAAGAAACTGAAGCGTGAGGATTTCCATGAACTACGGAAGGAATGTCTCGACAAAAACCAATGACATACTTAAAGTTGAGAAGGTGATATACAGCCGCGGTGGATTAGCCGCGCGTACTGGAGCGCCGTGTTCGCGCGGACGTCCTAGTCGGGGGTTCGAATCCCCCCCTCGGGCATGGATGTTTGTGTCGTCTTCAGTATAAGGTAGTTCATAAGTAGTTTGTAAGTTTAGGTTAGGGACTGATGACCCCGCAGTTAAGTCCATTAAGCTTTACAAACATTTGATTTATTTATTTATTTATTATTTTTTTTTTTTTTTAATATTGCTCAGCTCACATTAACGGTGAGTTCTCGCAGTTCTCGAGTTCTCTCAGATTGCGGCCTGTCACACGTTGCTCATTAAACAGTAATTCACCATTTATTTATTTACTAACATTGATTTTAGTTATCTTTTTCAAAAACGCCTACCCCTTAGAATTTGTCGGTACGTAAGAATGTACATAACAGAATGCACTATTTCCCTTCCATAGCGTTCATATTATTAGATTCATTCAATTTTCGATGACGCTACATACTTTTAGAAAAAGGGAAATTTAAATTTGGAAACACAAACAGTGAATAGGACCAAAACAGGTAACACAATGTCCCAACGTGAGTACTTGACACATGATGAGGATGACCCAAAAATCTTTGCACGCAGAGAGAACAGAATTGCTGTTCATATCCCGGGTGTGATGTGACACACTATTGATGACAAATGTAGGGGTTTGGCATGAGTGCTCTACTTCCATAGCTTTAATATACATACGAAGGAGAAAAAAAATTGTGGTTTATTGATCCTTCGACAACGTGGTCATTACAGACGGAACAATGCACTATGAAATAAACCAACCCGGCATTTGCATGGAGCGATATAGGGAAATCATGGAAATCCTCAATTTGGATGATCGGAGGCAGGTTTGAACCGACGTCCTTCCGAAAGCGATTACAGAGTATTCCACTGCGCCACGTAGCTCGCTTTTGAAATACACACAGTGTGTTTCAGTAAGATCAGTAAATATTATGTGGGTGGTAATATAGGTTCAGTAGCTGAGAGGGATAGCGTGTTCGATGAATGGGCTTGTCACCTTCTGTAATAAAAACAAAAATGAAATAAACATGATTCAATTTTTAATCGGTGATGTTTCAGAGATGATATGCGATATCTCCACAGAACTTCATCGTTAAATTATTAAACCCTAGGGGACCAAACTGGTGAGGTCATCGGTCCCTAGACTTGCAAACTACTTTAACTTATGATAAGTAACACACACGCACACACACACACACACACACACACACACACAAATGGATGACTCGGGCCTCCGGCGGGAGCGGCCGCGCAATCCATGAGATGACGCCTCAGAAAAAAAAGAGTGGCAGACTGCCATGCGGAAGACCCGGGTTCGATTCACGCAAGTGCCCGGTAGTTTCCTTCCTGAGAGGACCGGAACATGGTGCACTCACCCTCTTGAGGCCAACTGAGACGCTATTTGCAAATACCTCAGTTGGCCAAGCCGCATCCTGATGGAAAAATATACCTAACATTTCAGCAAGAGGAACCTCTTCCATTGATGCTGGAATCTTATTTTTTTAAAGTAAAGACAATGGGAACTTTTAAACCATGTAGTAAAACAACAGGTCCAAAATTATTACTGTCATAGCACAACAGTTACTACAGCCGCGGGGTCTAAGGGACCATGCTCCGGATTTTGCGGCCGCTCCTCGTTGGAGGTTCGTGTACTCCCTCTGGCACGGGTGTATGTGTTGTCCTTACCATTAGTGAAAGTACTTTGTAAGTCTAGCGACCGAATACCTGAATAGTTTTATCACTTAGGTTTACAAGCATTTAACTTGAAAATTTTTTGGACTAGTTCTTGAAAATTTATGTCCATAAGGGCATGTGGATTTTCGTTGGGCTACTCAAGTAGTGAGAATTAGTGAAATCGTAGCTACCGGGAAAGCTTCATCAATTTTTGTTATTAGATGAATCACTCTGAGAACTGCAATATTGGCCAACGACAAACCTAGAACTGTCTACCTTGATATTCTTATCGAAAGTGTTGAATCCGCTGTAAATAATACAGATAGTGGCCGTCCAAACACGATGCTTCCAAAATTATTGTATGTGGAATGCCGATACATGAAGAAATTCATTGTGTGTTAGTTGAAGGGCTAAGGTCTACCAACTGAATAATTAAAATTCCGTTCAGTCATTATAATTCTTCAGCGTTTGTGAACAAATTGGCAGTTCATATAATTCCCGACGCTTTGGCTACAAATTGCAAGTGGCCAGCTCGTTTTCGTGAGTGCTGAGTATAGAAATATAACGTGGTTTTTATGATAATGGAAAAATACGTTAAAGAAAAAGGCGAAGGGTTGTTTCTGTGGATGGTTCTAGTTCTTTTGTAGGGTGATGAACTCATACTATCCACTATGGGCCTTAAACGAAAAACTACCTTGTGGACCTTCAGTACCCAGTATATCTTGCATCTGTGTGGGATAGGGTGAATCTGGTAGTCACGTCGAAGTTCATTCTAGTTTGCTTTAGCACTGCAATGGTAAGGAAAATACATTACGTAAATAACAGTCAGGTACAAGTACTTCCACCAGTAGAAGGAAATATTCCAAAGACCAATAAAGGACCCAATAACATCCCTGCTCATCTTCCTCAATCATCTTTTCCCGCCGGCCGCAGTGTCCGAAGGGACTAAGGCGCTCCAGTCACGGTCTGCACGGCCACTACGGTCGGGGGTTCGAATCCCCCCTCGGGCATGGATATTTGTGGCGTCCTAGTTCGTAAGTAGTTCATAAGTAGTTTGTAAGTTTAGGGACTGATCACCCCGTAGTTAAGTCCCATAGACTATACAAACAACATCTTTTCCCACTATTATAAAGGGTAGGCCAAATAAAAATCGCCCACAGAACAGAGTTTCTATAGAACAAGAAAACGGAGCCGAAAAATGGCAATAAAGTACTAACCGAACTGAATCAGATGTTGCAAGTGACAACCATTCAGCCGGCCGCGGTGGCCGAGGTGACTGAGGCGCTCCAGTCACGGTCAGCACGGCCACTACGGTCGGGGGTTCGAATCCCCCCTCGGGCATGGATATTTGTGGCGTCCTAGTTCGTAAGTAGTTCATAAGTAGTTTGTAAGTTTAGGGACTGATGACCCCGTAGTTAAGTCCCATAAGCTTTTAAAAAAAAAAAAAAAAAAAAAAAAAAAAAAAAAAAAAAAAAAAAAAAAAAAAAACATTCAACTCTTGACCCTTTTGGGCAGTGGTCAGCAAGTTCCTGAAGGTGTATGCAAGCTGGACTGCTGGAATTGTTGCCATCCATCCGAAATGTTGTGCTGCAGTTCTTGAAGACTACATGGGTTGTTACGGTACACCTTAGACTCGAGGACTCCCCAGTTCCCACACAAAGTTGTGGCACACTGACAGATCAGGTGACCTTCGTGGCCAACTAGTGCCGCGACCAGACTGACCTTCGCTAAGAACTCTATCAGGCGTGGAGACAGTAAATGAACTGCAAAATTCGGCCCCCTGTATGGACATTTACTCCATCCTGTTGGAATAACAGTAGGTATTTTCCTTTTTCGTTAATGCTGCCACAAATAGTTTAAAAATCGTATCCTCTCATTTCGGACACGTATTTGTTCCCACGTATCTTCTTTCATTCTCAGTCAGAGAAACACTCTGAGGAAAGCCACTTGCAATAGTGGTCGAAACTTAGGACAATTTTATAACTCTGAAGAATGGCTGCAGGAGCCAACGCTTACAATCGCACTCCGTTAAAGTGCTTCTCAATTTAGCAGTCTTATGGTACTGAACGAAGACACGAATGAACACTCTTGATTCCTGCACTCTGCGCTTAGAAAATCGTCTACTTCTCTCTCTACAAGCAGCAACGTTGCCGTTACAACGCCCGCACAAAATACTACTTCGACGCACTCAATACAGGCAGATACGTGCTGCCTGCTTAAACGATACAGTGAAACTGTCCATCAAGTCACGATATCAGTTGAAAAATGCAACGTTTCAAACTGAAGTACAATTTCACTCTTTGAACTACTGAACAAAAATGATGGGAGAAAAATAAACCAATATCAACAGTAGTATAAAAGCATGAAATAAAAAAAAATTGCCTCTACACTCCACTGTAACTCTGTAACTAACAAAAACTGAATACACAAATGTTCAAATGTTTGTATAGTCTATGGGACTTAACTACGGGGTCATCAGTCCCTAAACTTACAAACTACTTATGAAGTAACCTCTCTAAGGACGGCACAAATATCCATGCCCGAGGGGGGATTCGAACCCCCGACCGTAGTGGCCGTGCAGACCGTGACTGGAGCGCCTCAGCCTCCCCGGCCACCGCGGCCGGCAATACACATTCTGTGAAAATTTTTATCGTACATATATCGATGACACAGACTCTATATTGAAAGTTTAAGCTTCTTCAGCAGTGAACGTCAGACATAATACTTTTCTCGGCTTATCGAATGATTTTCCGTGTTATAGGAAAACGAAGATAACCAACAAAAGAGCATGACTCAACTACCGCATATCAGTAATGATAACTGGACACTCATTAGCAGAAGCGGAGCAGTTTATCCTCTGCTTAATCCCCGATAGTCGTTGCCACATTACTCTCCACCTGGCCCTGGTTAGATCCGTACACAAGCAGCTGTAGTGAAATGTAACAGGCAGGCTCAGGGTAACGTAGAAGATGGTGAATAATCGGGCTCTGAAGCTCACTCTGAGCATTTGAAGGCTTATCTGGCGAATGTTTCTTGTTCGGCTCCTGCTCCGGTTAAGGATTTGTACGTTTTGAATACGTAAGCTTTCTCGGCGTAACAACTGATGCCACTCTTCTCGTGTCTCCTGCCGGGTTATGAAGTCATCAGATGAGTGAGCTTCTGCACCACCTGTACCATTTCTACGTTATTCCTGCTCAACTACTTGATCCGTTCTAATTACACGACTTGCTGGATTGTCCATGTGGCGATGAGTTGTCCTCAAGCTACCAATGTGGAAATGAGTCGTCCTCAAGCTGCTACGGAGATAATTATTCTCGCAGTAGGGGTCAGCGCAACTGCCTAGAAAGCAGGAGACCCGGGTTCGAATCCCGGCTGGGTACACATTGTCAGCTTTGCCCAATCGCAGTTGATGTCATATATTCTATGAATATTAAATAATAACAGCTGCAGGATCAGAAGTGACGTCTGTTCTTTCGGAACAGACGCCACATGTATATATATAATATGCCGGTGACGGGCAATGATCCTATCGTTAGTGGGGAGGGGTGGGCAAGTTTGAAGCCCTTACTCTTACGGCAATTAGTTATAACTACGAGTTTGAGTACTTTGGGCAGGGCGAAGCTGGGAATTTGTATCTGACGGGAGGCGTGCATGGGTAGTCCTTGCAGGTGCGGTGATCACTGTGTCCCCAGTGGTGTAGGGGTCAGCGCAACTGCCTAGAAAGCAGGAGACCCGGGTTCGAATCCCGGCTGGGTACACATTTTCAGCTTTGCCCAATCGCAGTTGATGTCATATATTCTATGAATATTAACTTCTGAATACCTTATACTAAAGATGATACAAACATCATACCCGAGGGGGGATTCGAACCCCTGACGGGGAACGGCCTCGCGCATCGGAGCATAGCGCCTCAATGCGTTCGGCCGCTTCGCCGCGGCAGGAAATGTAAAGGTTGAAAGTAGATATGGCGGGGATTATCGACGATCGGTGGAAATATGAACAGAATTTCTGGTTAGGTGCGTACATGGTTATCAATAAAAAACCAGTTACAGGTATTACAAGAATAAGCAAACAGGAGTGCGTGTAAACTACAATGAGAGTGCAGTCATCGCATTATCGTAGCCAAGATAATACGAAGCCAACACCGAACACTAATTAAAGAGATACCTGTGTAGTTGTTACAATCTTTCCTGTTTCCATGCTTGAAAAATAGTGTGATTACTGCTTTCGTCCAGTGAGACGGACTGTCGTGACTCCCATGCCATTTCAGTAATCTTGTGTAACCATCTGAGACCTGATATTCCACTGAAATTGATGAGTTCCGACTTAATTTTTATCTACCCCAGCCGCTTTATTGCACAGCAATCTATTGACCCTTCTCCCCACTTCCACAAATGTGATCCAGTTTCTATCATCATTCCTATCCCTACCTCAAAATCTGACACATCATTGAACGTTTCACCTACATTGATCAACTCTTCGAAATATTCCCTCTCTCTGCCCAAGGCATCCACAGGATTCACTATCAGCTTTCCTGGCTTGTCCAAAACACTTGTTAATTAGTTCTTCCCTCCCTTTCGTAGACTGCTAATTACGGTCCAGAATGGTTTTCCTGAGGCTTGACCTAAAGTTTATTTTCAAAGTCTTTCCACGATTTCTGCTTGGATTCTGCAATTATCCGTTTGGCTTTGTTTCTTCCTGCAACATAACTTTCTCTGTCTGACTGAGTTCTAACATGGAGCCAATTTTGAAATGTTCCTTCCTTTTACATGTTGCTTTGACTGTGTCATTCAACCAAGCTGTCTGCTTGTTCCTTCCTTTACAACACGAAATATATTTTCTGGGAAACCCCAGTGACATGGAAGGTTTTTCTACTCTAGTGTGAGGGGGTTAAGACTGGTCTGACCAGAGTTAGGTAGAGCGTAATGCTGGAACGCCGAGGCAGTGACGATGGGGATTAACCAAAGTATGAGGTCGCGGAGACGCCCCATTTCTGTGGCACGTCTTGTGTATGAGACGCCCTGGAGAAGGAAGTTAGCTTAGGGTTTAACGTCCCGTCGACTGCTTGGTTATTAGAGACGGAGCTAACGTTCGGAGTTTTCGGTAAGGATGGGGAAGGAAATCGGCCGTACACTTTGAAAGAAAACATCCCGGTATTTGCCTGGAGCGATTTGGGGAAATCACGCAAAACTTAAATCTGGATGGCCGGAGGTGGATTTGAACCACCGTCCTCCCGAATGCGAGTCCAGTGCGTTAACACTGCGCCACCTTGCTCGGTGCGCCCTGGTGAGTCGCGCTCTTCTTCCATGAGAAAATGTTCAAATGTTTGTAGGACTTATGGGACTTAACTACGGGGTCATCAGTCCCTAAGCTTACAAACTACTTATGAACTAGCTAAGACTATGGACGGCACAAATATCCATGCCCGAGTGGGGATTCGAACCCCCGACCGTAGTGGCAGAGCAGACCGTGACTGGCGCGCCGCAGTCACCTCGGCCACCGCGGCCGGCCTTCCATGAGACACGAATCAGATTCAATTATTTGGCTTGCGACATTATTTCGGCGGAAGTGTGGCACACTCCCGAAAGTAATTCAAGTTTATAGTAAGCAAGAAAAAATATAACACTGTACAACAAGGGCGTTACTAGTTCACTACATAGTCTCGTTTCTGCGTTGTGAACAGGAGCATTTGTAGGTCGTACTAGTACTAACAGAATACGGAACACCAAGACAAGGCAGTTTTAAAAGTTAAGCTTATCAAGGCCACCAGTATGTAGTAGAAAGCACTTGTAAATGCATAAAATACTATAGTGTCTTAAATTTGGTATGAGGACTGATCTGCCTCACGATGAACACTAGGAAAAGTCGCGAAAGATGGTGCGACGTTGCTGGAAATGATACAAAACGTCAAAGTCTTCAAGAGAGAGATCTATTAGAAAGACAAAGCTAGAATACTCATGTAGTACAAAATCACGATATGTGTTTCAGGATTATAGAAACTAAGTTCTTTAGTTATCCATGAGACAATGTTAGAAGCAAAGAAATTAAATTAACATTAACATCCTGTGTCAATACCATTAAGAGCGGAGCGTTTAGCTAGTTTTGGACAAGGGCACAGAATTCAACCGACATGGTCCATTGAAAACGACATTCGTCATGAATCTGGGTTGCCGGAGGGGGATATGAACCTTAGAGCAAACGAATACGTGTGCGCTTTCTTGCTCGTGCGAAGTTGGACGTACCTCCAACTTAATTATGTTAGCTGGTGTGCGGCCATTGTTCTGCTTGAGGTGACAAATGAACGCCTCAAGTCGCCAGGAGACGCGCTGTTAATCTTGGGACCTCCACGTCTTGCGGCTATGACCGGTATTCAGCAGTACTCACGGAGGAGGCCGTGTTGTACATTCTTATCGTTACGTTTCACAATATCTCACATACTGGTTCATTTACTACCACTCTTGTGTTACAACATTGACACTTAAATGGGAATACTTCCTGATATTGATGCCGTATGGTTTCAAATCACTTTGTACCAGTAACTGAATGGTAGTAACTAAACAATAGCTTATCATCGTCAACTATCTGGTAGTTGGTCTACGTAATAAACCTTAAATAGGTTACCTACTAATAATTTACAGATACAGATGTTGCTCCCTTCCAAATAAAAATATTCTAGCGACCGCTTTCTAAGTAAAAATATTCAGGCGAATCCCTTGCTCGCCCCCCCCCCCCCCACCAACACGAAGTCTAACAGAACTGCGTTTGTTATCTAAAAGGCGACGATTCTAATGTTCTTTTGTTGATACAGCTTTCTTGTCAATTGTTGAACTTTGTTTTTAATGTGTATTTTTCGGAATTGATGACATTATTCTGTTTTACATGGTTTCTGACAAAAAAACATGTAGTTTACATAACGAGTGTTTCGCACTTTAGGCTAAATTCAGAACTGATTAACAAAGGTCTCACTGCAGAAGGAATTTTTAAAGAAGTAGATTTTTAATTTCTTAGACTTAATTATTGCATCCTGTTCATTTATCTATCGAGTGATTCCTGTAAACATTTTTCATGATTTGTCCTTATTCTTTGATAACACACTGTAATATAAAAAATTCGGTGTTCAATTCAATTCAAATATCTACCATTCTCCATCACCCCTAAAAATTGGTATCATCACGCAATTACTCCTTGCATTTCGTGAAATGTTCCATATAAGAAAACAAGGTTTTCGGTAAATTATATTACACTAAGACGGACGTGCTTTAGCATATGGAGTCCTAACTTCTCTATCAATCAAGATATTGAAGCAAGCCTTTTTTATGGAATAGAATACTTTTCACATCTGTTACGGCAATATAGCACTTATTAATATTGACGTCAAAAACTTTCACAAAAATTCAACTACTTTACCAAAGTTGAAAAGCAATTCGGCCGGAGTCGGCTACTGTCGTTTAAGCATCGTCAAGGCGAGTGGACAGATAGCAGGTGTTTTTCCTTTAATAAGTATTCAGGCGTTTCCTGATAAACACAGACCAAGAAAGGTAATACAGTAGTTTCTGTTATTCCTTTATTTTGATTATTCATCATTGTCAGGTATGAACAACCGAGGTTTCTATTTCGGCTTTGACACGTAAGAGCAACGATAATGTTTAATTAGAAAAGTACCTGCCTAAACTGAACTTCTTTCCACAAAAACCTGAAAACATAGGTACATTAGAAATAGTTTACGAACGCCCCAAATGATGCGTCAGAAGCTAGCGCATGCCGTAGTTGCATCTACAAAAATCGTATCTGATCCTGTATCTACGTCATATAGGCAATGAGGTTTCATCTTAGTAGCTACAAAACCTGTCGAGACAGCTCGGCTTGGTGGCTCAGGTGCATTGCTTTTCAATGTTAGTATATTTCTCTAATACTTCTGCGAAAGGTTTCAACGTCAGTATTAACGGCACTGTAATATTATTTCCGAAAGCTATTGAATATAGCTCTGAAAAGCATAAAAGTCCATAAAAATTGTTATTTTCAGTCTAAGGACTGGTTTGATCCAGCTCTCCACCCTACAATATATTATGCAAGCCTCTTCATCTGTGAATAAGAACAGAAACCTACATCCTTTTGAACCTGCTTACTGTATTCGTCTCTCGGTCTCACTCTGAGAATTTTACCTCACACACTTCTTTCAAATGCTAAACTAACGATTTGATGTCTTGGAATATCTCCCTCCATTCTATTCCTTCTTTTAGTCCCCCCTCCGCTATTTCTGTTCAGTATATCCTCATTACTTACTCAATCTCCTCAAGTAATCTTCATAATTTGTTCAAAAATGTTCAAATGTTTGTTAAGCTTAAGGGACTTAACTACGGGGTCATCAGTCCCTAAACTTACAAACTACTTATGAACTACCTGCAACTAAGGACGGCACAAATATCCATGCCCGAGGGGGGATTCGAACCCCCGACCGTAGGGGCCGTGCAGACCGTGACTGAAGCGTCTCAGTCCCCGCGGCCACCGCGGCCGGCTCATAATTTGTCTATATGCTTTCAGAAAGGACTTCCTAACATTTAAATTGATCGGGGATGTCACCAAAGTTTGCTTCTTCAGAAATTCTTTATCTTCCCATTACCATTCTGCATTTTATATCATCTTTAGTTCGACCATCGGAAGATATTTTACTAGCCGAATAACAATACGTACACTACTACCTTTATTTTCTCGTTACTTTATCTCATTTCTTTACATTATCTGACTTTGACTACATTCCATTAGCCTGGATTAATGTTATGTTCTACTTTCAAGACACCGTCCATTCCACTCAGCTGCCCTTGCAGATCCTCCGCGGTCTCTCACAGAACTACTATGTCATCTACAAACCACTAACACTTCATTTCTTTCCTTGGACTTAGATTCCTTCTCCCAATTTCGCCTTGCTTTCCATCACTGCTTGCGCAATGTACAGACTGAATACTTTTGCGGAAAAGCTGCAACCCTTTACTTACTATTGTATCCCTTTCATGCTTTTCGTGTTTTGTAACTGCTGTCAGTTCTATTTTCGCACAAGTTCAATAGAACTTTCGTCCCCTATATTTTACTCCTGCTACACCCAGAATTTGAAAAAGTGTATTCCAGTCTACAGTGTGAAACTTCTTCTCAAAATCTAAAAATCTTAAAAACGTAGGTTTGATTTTCTTTAACTTATCCTCTAAAAGTAAGTCGTAATGTGAATATTGCCTCATGTGTTCTTACATTTCTTCTAAATCCAAACTATTCTTATTTAATTTAAATTGGCATTACATTTCAGTCATATAAATAAAACTTTCGTCAGTGTGTGTGATAACCAATAAAATCTTTGAATTAACAAGAAATCTATTAGCATGTAGTCTAACCATATTCTTTGGTTTGTTTACAATTTGTAAAGGACGTGAGAGTTGCTGTCAATGGAAATGTCTGTGCAGTGTAGTAACATTTGCAAAATGTTTTCCCAAGTAAAACACATTACTGATGTACTTACAATGACTCTCCTAGTTGTAAGTAACACGTTGAAGTCGAACTTACATTGTAAATATTCTGTGTAGCGTACCACATGTGGTGTTTACATGTTGTGTTTTCTGTCCTGCCACAGATACACAGCAACTCTCACAAAGAAACCAAAATGCAATGAAATGTATGGTATGTACCATCTGATGATGAGCTGCTAGGCAGTTCGAAACCGGTTATGGTTTAATAAATACCTACATAAAAAAAGGCGGCCAGTTGCTGTAATTTCTGGATTTCTATTTTACGTTACAGTCGCAGGTTCTACATTCATAATGGATGAAAGTTCAAAAACGATCATCCCGAGATAAAATTCTAACAGGTTTCTTTCCATTCGTCTGTAAATAGTTCGTTTTATTATTTTGCAACCATGACTTACTAAACTAATCGTACTATAGTTATTACACTTGACGGCATATGGTTAAATTTAAAAAATAGAAAATCTTGGTTCATTATCGGGATTGATAAAGGTTATACCATATCAAGTAATCCAACACCAAATATTAAGAACCCTATACCAGCAACTTCAACTGAATTGTTCGATACCAGTAACTTAAAACACAGGATAGTTAATTTTAGGTTGTGAAATATTTTCAAACAGTAATGCAAATGCATAACCTTCATTGTTTTGAGTATTGACCCAAAGTATTAGAACAACATATCCACACATAATATATATGATAATACATTACTACCGATATTTTGTCACTTTGTAGATACGGAAACATGCTGTTAACAATATGTAGAGGATAATAATTCCAGGTAATTTGGTCATGATGCGTATTTTGTAATCTTGTAATTTCGGAAAAGCATTTGTAGCCTGTTATGTCACTAAGTCACTTTAGAGGGATTGGACATTTGTTTGATAGAATCTATATCCAATTTTATTTATTTTGGGTTTACAAAATATTTTAGAAATCAAAACAACTGATAATAATAAATGTCAGAGAACGCAAATTAATAGGTCATTTACGCTGTTTTGTTTATATATAAATGTAACTTTATGTCATTATGTTTCAAAGCTTCTAAAGTTTATGGCTGTCAATTTGATGTTAAAGTATTTATATGTGTCTTACGTTATCAAAAAAGTGTTCAAATGTTTGTAATTCTATCGGACCAAACTGCGTAGTCATCAGTCCGTATCTTACAAACTACTTAAACCTAGGTAAACTAACCTAAGGACAAACACACACACCTATGCCCCAGGGAGGACTCGAACCTCCGCAGCGAGACGCTTTAGACCGCTCGGCTACTCTACTGCGGCCGTTATCAAAAATACAAAGATTAACCATAACATTTTGCAAGTTCTATAAAACCAGACTGCTCAGAGTTTTCTGTGTCAGTTGAAATTTAGGAAAGCTGCTGATAAGACGCTACTTTATGTCCGTAAACACTGTGTGAAAGAGATTCCGATGACAAAGATAGGATACTCAGATGGCGGCATAGGCGTTTGTAAATGTATTTATGTGCCGATGAAAGTTAATAAAGTAACATCAGTTTAAAATTCTTCGAGGTTTTCATTTAGTAATTCAGCAGTTTCAACGAAATCTGGACCTCTACTTAGGTGAGAGCTTCCCTGGTGACATCGGGACCAATTTTACATCAGTTAATTATCTCTTAATAGCATACTGCAGAGATACTGAGCTTTCCGACTGCCAAAGTTACTCGATGTGCCATCTTTCACGGTGGTTATGTCAAAACCAGCTGTTAGGAATATTCTCCAGCACTTCCGACATGTTACGAGTGTGGGTGTAGTTTGGCAGTATCGGGAATGCCACAAGGTGTTACGACTCTTTATCACATACCAAGATACGTTCTCGTTAGAGTATTCATACTTACCCAAAAACCTTATTTCGACAACTGGAACCGTTCACGAAATAAAAAGGGTGCAAAATTTAGGTCATTCACTCGGTACACCAACCTGTATCTGGAATATCGCTGTTAATTGCTTTTAATTTCATCCAGAGTTCCGTTACGAATACTGAGTAAGAGTAACATTTACTGATCGCAAATAACGAACCTTTACTTCATTATTCTTCCGACGTCTTTTTGATCTGACGTCATGCCGGTTTCGGCACTGGGTGCTAAGCTGCCAGCGTGAAATTAACGATGAAACTATTCATTTTAGTACGTGTCTTTGTGGTGTCGCACAAGTCTAAAGTGCGCGCCACCTACTTTCGCCACGCGCCGCCATGCACGCACGGCGCGGCGTTCTTACGACGTCAGCCACGAGCGCCGTCTGCTGCTATCCCGCTCGTGGCCACCACTGAACGACATCGTTCACTTGGGACTGAGATAGGAACCAGTTAACACTTCGGAATCAGACAGGCACCAGTGAAGACTTGGCTATCGGATAGGCACTAGGCAGGCCTCTAGCTCACCTCTGCAGTACTGAGCTATGTAAAAGTTAAGTATTTCTAAGTCTCTATGAAATATATATCTCATTCTATTTACTTTAGTGTTTCTAGTTTCTGCTGTCCCACTGGCTGCTCACCTTCGTGCCTGCACAAGCGTGCATCCTTTATTCCTGTGTCGGTCTCTTTCTACTCGGCCACCGACACCTACGACGGAAACGAGACACAAAAGCGGCGACGAGGCTGGGACACAAAAGTCTTCATATGACCTGTTTAAAAAATTCTTATCGATAAAAACCTTAATTTTATTTGTTTGCATGTAGCGTCTTATTTCGACGCGCGAGTCATAATGTTGTGGTGGCCCAGGCGTCTTCTGCTACAAAAGGCAGGCGAGAGGCGGCTGGCCATTGTTCTGCGTCAGGTGGGTGAGTGATGGTGGCCGCCTGGACTCCAGCCAGACGGTGAGGTATTGTTGGCAGCCCTGCTATTTATACCTCGGCAGCGATGGTTTACGGAACGCCACAAGCGCCGCCGACACGGGAACAAACGGAAGGGCGTGGCTGGCGCCGGGACTCGAACTCGGGACTGCGTTGCGCCCTTTGCCAACAACAACTCACTGCTCTTCTCGAAAGCGAAGGAAGAAGAAGAAAGGAAGGAAGATTAGAGTCTACCGGTCAGTCGACATCGCGGTCATTAGAGATGGTATGAGCCGAGACAGCGAAAATGTGTAATAGCGCGGTTACAACGGAAGCGGAATGGTTGGTCCGATTAACAGCTAGAAGTCAATCGATAAAATCGTCCGAACTACTATCAATTGTTGGCGGGTAGGATACCTCTCCATTTTTGCATATAGAATGGAAGTCTGGAATTGGAATTCATTATTAGAGTTGACTGCAATTTCGTATAAAGGGATTTTACTTGTATAGAAATGTGTGCTGTTACCAGAGTAATTCGGACATTTTCATTTCAGATGTGTAACGCGTCAACATCTACCGGAGCAAAGAGGAAAGTCTCAAAAGTTTTTTTGCCTTGGTAGGCAGTAGACGACGTGCATTACTTTAGATGATCGCCTGCTGTCATTTAACGACTGCCTTTCTGCGGATACCTACTCAATCCTAAGGACGGCACAAATATCCATGCCCGAGGGGGGATTCGAACCCCCGACCGTAGTGGCCGTGCAGACCGTGACTGAAGCGTCTCTGTCCCCTCGGTCACCGCGTCCGGCATGCAACAGAACTACAAAAGAAACTGCATACACTACCATTGTCCGTCAAGTTTTGGAGTATTGCTGCCCAGTGTGGGATTCTTATCAGGGAGAACATCGAAAGAGTCCAAAGAAGGTCAGCTCGTTTCGTATTGTCACGATACAGGGGAGACACCGTTACGGAAATGATATCGGATCTATGATGGGAATAATTACAACAACGGCGCTTATCGCTGCGGCGTGGGCTACTTAGGAAACTACAATCGCCAACATTCTCCTCCGAATGCGAAAATATACTGTTGACTCCCACTTACATAGGTAGAAATGATCATCAGAATTAAATACGAGAAATCAGAGTTCGAACGGAGAGATTCAGGTGTTCTTTCTTCCCGCGCGCTATTCGAGAAATGGAATGGGAGATAAATTTTATAATGGTGGTTCGATGAACCCTCTGGCAGGCACTTAAATGTGATTTGCAGAGTATCCCAAGTAGGTGTAGATGTAGATGAATGCCTGTGCGTCATAGAAACAGTAAACATGGTTCGATACACGTTTTAGGACTATAAACCCGTGCTCCTGATGTATGGCTAAGCTCTAGGTAGCGAATGGGCTTCTAGTTGGCTGTATCACGAACGTTTCCCGTAGGTCGCTATCGCATAAACTTTTTGCCTAAATTACGCAGCGGCTACGAGAAACGTGCCTTCACCGTGAGGAGACAAGTCTGTGTTGCTCCACGGCTGCACTGCAAGTCAGAATTTGAAGAAGATGAAAACC
Source organism: Locusta migratoria (assembly GCA_026315105.1). Taxonomy (NCBI): domain Eukaryota; kingdom Metazoa; phylum Arthropoda; class Insecta; order Orthoptera; family Acrididae; genus Locusta; species Locusta migratoria. The sequence continues at coordinate 70,656,333 of CM048755.1, read as the reverse complement.
CCTCATCGAGTACTCCAACAACTGCGCGTGCAGTGAGTGTCAGCCACAGTACCGCCTGGAGCGTATTGCGTCAGCAATTGCATTCGTAGCACTTACAAATGGTACACACTACGGATCCGGCCTATTTTCCACAACTCGTTGCCTGCTGTACGTGGTTTCTGCACCGCTGCATCTACTCGCCCCCATTTTCACATCGAGTTCTCTTCACAGACAAGTGCAATCGGGATTCGTAACGTGTAGGCTTTCACGGCCGGCGTTTTCGTCAATTAAAACTTCTGGGCTAAAGTACCGTGGTCGATCATGAAATAAAATTTGGTGAGTCGAACGTACTAACGAGGACCTCGCACTATTACACACATATGTATAGAGAGGATATTGAAATCTACAAAAATCAAAACAATTTTAATAGAAAAGAGGAAGGTCTGAAATTGGACAAAATATGACGGTCGAATTTGCACCAATTACGTGACAACCGATTACCTGCAATCGAGGGAAGTGACGATAGTCACAAATAGTTGCATAGTCGGCAACACGTGGTGGTGCCCTCTATGTGCTCTATATAAGCGGCAGCTCCAGCACCTAGAAGCCAGTCGTCGACCCACCTCACAAGATGTTGTCCGCAGTTGACAACGATACGTCAGGGGGAAGAAGCTTCACCGATCGACCACGGCAATTTAGCTTGGAAGTTGTAATTGATGCAATCGGGACTATTCACCTAACAGCTATGTCTGGGCAGACGAAACCCTTCGCGTAGGGCAGGTATTCTGGACAGTAATTTATTGTGTCATACCTCAGATGTTCAGATGTTTGTAAATCTATCGCACCAAACTGCTTGGTCATCAGTCCGTAGCTTAAAAACTACTTAAATCTAGGTAAACTATCCTAAGGACAACACACACACCCATGCCCCAGAGATGACTCGAAACTCCACGGCAAGCAACCGCGCGCTCCGCAGCGAGACGCTTTAGACCGCTCGGTTACTCCACCGCGGCTGTCATACCTCCTACGGACTGATAACCAGAGTAGCTAAGTCCCATAGATTTATAAACATGTGTGTGTCCAGGGGGTGCAGTCGTCAGCGGGACTGCTTAGTAAACAGTAAAACCGGATTCAAATCCCGGCCTGGCCCAAATTTTCAACTTCCTCCACTTATTTAATTCAATGCCCATGGACAGCCAATGTCGTAAATTCCTTTGTTAGTTGTCTATTGCTGGACAGTGCAAAATCCGCACCAGGTACAATTGTTAAAAGAATTAACAGAGGATCCAAAGAAGAGCCACGTGCTGGCGAGAGGTTTCTTTAGTGGGCGCAAATGGCTCACGGAGATTATCGACCAACTCCAGCGGCAGACGCTAGAAGAATAAGTTAAGGTTCTTAGGAAAAAAAAGAAAAAGTTTCTCCATCACATTATAGACCACGGTCAATTTTACAAGATTGTACTCACCTGCTAAATTTCTTCTTCCTATGTATATTCGCGATGAGACAATGAGGATGAAAGTAGAGAGATTACAGTCCATAAGATGGCTTACGGCTATTCGTTTTTCCCGCGACTTGATTTGGAAAGGAGGAAGTCACAATGACACATAAAGTACCCCTCGGGGCACATTCTGAAGTGGTTTGCGGAGTGTAGACACGTAGGAATTAGTATTATACTGCAAAATAAATAAATAATGATTTGTAAATCCCCTAGTCTTAAAAATTACTTTCACTTCAGCTAATCTAAGGACAGTACACACAATATATATATATATATATATATATATATATATATATATATATATATATATATAGGGAGGATGCCAACCTCTGGTGAAAGCGGGCTCGCAGTCCCTGAGATGGCGCCTAGAACCACTCGGCCAATGCCGCGCTGCCTATTATGTAGCATTCCCATGCTTACAGACGCACTAAAACATCCCTATAAATTTGTTAAGGTGTAAAAGAATTGTGTTATCTGTATCAAGTCAGGCAACAACATTTCAAAAGGTTCTAACTCGCTCGTTAAGGGAAATCTTATATGGGATCAAATAATTGAATTTGATAAACATTACAAATTTAAATACTCCAGTATGCATTGTGATCATCATTCAGCGTCCGATTAAGTGCTACCTGGTGGCGTCGCATAAACGAAATAATGGTGGTGTATAACCGGGGTACACACAAATCGGAAATCAATCTAGATACAATACGGGTCACAAATGTGGAGAAGGAGTAAATTATTACTTAAACTAGAAATTTCAGAAGTCTTGGCTGTTCCAGAGCCTAGAAATACATTCGACGGCGACAGTCGAAAATTGATGCATGACCGGGAATGGCGCCTGGGTTTCCCGCTTCTTGTAACCGGTCGCCTGAACCGCTTACGTCATCCTACATACTCCACATTCAACACAAACTATCAGCTTGCCGCATAATATTAACGGATGGTTCACCGTCCGTTATCCCTCTTGCTTGCAGCTATATCCTACTTGTATTCACGCAAGGTGTCTTAAGATTTTCGTTCATCCACACTGAAATTGTCGTTCGCCCGTTGAGAAATATGTTCAATTGCACGGATTGTGCCTGTTCTTCCGGTCTAATCTTGAAATCATCCTACCCCTTGATAGAATACGAGTATAGGTGCGAACTAGATGGAGAATGGAGGGGGAACACAAGAATAGTGCTGTCCCACAAGTTGATATTTTGGGTAGAAGGGAAATAGTGCCTAGATGGCCAGGCGTTTTACGCAACCGCACGAGACAAGCGAAAAATTGTTTCGATTTCGGGATCTGCACAAAGTTTCAACCGTTACGGCTGAATGCTTTTCAAAGGCCTGTAACGGCCAAGAAATCTGAATTTTCTGACTCATAAACACGTAGCTGTTAAGTTGTTCAATGGTGACTGTCAGTTTTTGCATCGTGGTGATTGGAAACAAGCATCTCAAAAAAGGCCATGCTGGTGGGCTTCTCGCATACTACAGTTGTGATCTATATAGGGAGTTGTTGAATGTCGGTGAAATCAACAGTGTGGACATTTTCAGTTCTCACAGAACATCGGTTTCGGAGGCTTTGCTGCTCTATAAAACAAAATAGGTCTTCAGTGGCAGAGCTGACGGCAGAGTACAACACTGGCGCTGGCACAGCTGCTTTGGAACACAACCATCACAGCAAATGAATGGTCATGGGGCTTTTTCGCAGACAAACCATGTGTGTTTCCGTGTTAAAACAATGACGACTGAAGTGAGTGAGAATGAATCAATGAGTGTGGACCCTGGATCAAATGGAAACGTATCGCCATTTAGGCTGAATCACGTCACGCCACTTGAGTGGTAGTGTCGGCCCTGGTGGTCTCGTGGTATAGCGCTGGACTGAAAATAGGAGTGTTGGCGCGATAGCTCAGCACGGGGATAGACGCCTTCAGCAAAAACAACTGCTGTGCCGGAACCTTTATTTTAACCCAACCGTCGCCTCTCAACGCTGTGAGGAGCCTCCAGAAACAACTTGAAGTTCGTATTCTACGTCAAGCTGTAGTGTCCTTTCCCTGGCTGGATAACTGGGCTAGACTAGAGACACGAAGTCGCAGAAATGGCGTCAAACTGAAAGAATTGCACCAGGCTACTGGGCCACACGAAATCATTGTTGTTATTATAGTGGTAGTGTCTGTACAGGCTATTATCCAGGCGGACAACTGCTCGAAACAAGCACCACGACATGTATCCAGTGCGGTGAGGCAGTGTTAAGATGTGAGGAAATTTACCCTGTCGTTGTGCCATACTGCAGTAATCGAAAGCACCGTGCCAGATGGAGACCTCATTATGGAACATGTGTATCCTTTCGTGATTGATGTCGTTCCTGACGACGGCTGCATGTTCCAGCAATATACCTGCCCATGTCAGAAACCACAGCCGTGGTAAAGCTGTTTAACGAGCATATAAGTAAACCCAAGATGCTGTCTCTGCCGCTCAATCTGCCTGATGTGATTCTAACGGAGCGCACATGGGGCGCAACTGCACGCCATCTCTGCGCCCATAAATAACCAGATCGTGTTTTGTGGGAACTGTGCGACCTTCTTGTAAACATTTGACGTCATATACATCCGGATACCTACCAAGCACTTCTAGAATCCATGCCGCGCAGAATCGTAGCTCTATTGCACTCAGAGGGTGAGTCAATAAGATAGTAATCAAGTGTTGATAATTTTTTGCCTCTTAACCCTTCAATACATGACTTTTTATTTGAAGCTACAAAAAGTACCAGGATTAATGTATAGTGCGTATATACTGAGAAAAATATTGAAAAAATATTACTTAAAATTATTATGCACTACTAGCAACAAAAAGTTCATAGCTGGTCAGCTATATAGTGCTTACATGATCTACCCTATGTACTGAATGTCACTATTATGGCTCTAAAGTTTCCAGAAAGTAACTCATAATGTAACAGTAGTATGTGATTGACTTCTTTTACATGTCAGAGGAGGAATACTAATGTAAACAAACGCACATGTTAGAAGTAACTCAATGCAGATAACTTTCGAAATGATTCCGTAGCACTCTGCAATTTATAGTTTCTAGGACGAGCTACTAGCATATGTAACACCATGTATACAAGCAGCTACAAATGAATTTGTGATAAATTTTGATCAGTTTGAGAGATAATGGGAAAAATAAGGTATGTAGCTGATCAGATACACTATGCATTAAAGGGTAAAGTGTGTTTTTAGACTTGGTATTCAGTATAGCAACTGTTGTTGTTATGGTCTTCAGTCCAGAGACTGGTTTGATGCAGCTCTCCACCCTACTCTATCCTGAGCAAGCCTTTTCATCTCCTCATAAGAACGGCAACCGACATCTACTTGAATCTGCTTACTATATGCGTCTCTTCGTCTCCCTCTGCGATTTTTACCCCACACACTTCCCTCCAATGCTAAATTTACGATTCCTCGATGTCTAAGAATGTGTCCTACCAAGCGATCCCTTCTTTTAGTCAGGGTATGCCAAAGATTCCTTTTCTCACCAATTCTATTCAGTACCTCTTCATTAGTTATGCGATCTACCCACCTAATCTTCAGCATTCTTCTGCAGCACCACATTTCAAAAGCCTCTATTCTCTTCCTGTCTGCACTGCTTATCGTCCATGTTTCACTCCCGTACAAGGCAACACTCCACACAAATGCCTTCAGAAAAGACTTCCTTACACTTAAATTAATATTCGATGTTAGCAAATTTCTCTTTTTCAAAAATGCTTTCCTTCCCATTGCCATTCTGCATTTTATATCCTCTGTACTGCGACCATCGCATGTTATTTTACTACCCAAGTAACAAAACTCATCTACCACCTTCGTTGTTTCGTTACCTAATCTAATTCCTTCAGCATCGCCTGATTTTCTAAGACCACATTCCATTATTTTTGTTTTGCTCTTGTTAATGTTCATTTTGTACGCTCTCTTCAACACACTGTCCATTCCATTCAACTGCTCTTCCAGGTCCTTTGCTGTCTCTGACAGAATTACAATGTCATCAGCAAAACGCAATGTTTTTATTTCTTCCCCCGTGGACTTTAATCCCTACTCCAAATTTTTCCTTGCTTTTCTTCACTGCCTGCTCGATGTACAAATTGAATAATATCGGAGAAAGGCTAGAACCCTGTCTTACTCCCTTCCCAACTGATGCTGCCCTTTCATGCCCTTCGAGTCTAATAACTGCGGTCTGGCTTTTGTTTAGAGCCCGTTACCTCCGACTAAATCAACGACGCAGTAGTTTGCTTTGCAACTTGAGCCAAGAAGTTAAGTACGTACTGTGATGTACGCAGAGCGTGTGGAAAGCTTTACTCAGTTTTTCCATGTCATCTGACGTTCGGTGTTTGCTAAGTACGGGCTCAGCAGAAGCTGCTCGGCCGTAGTGTCTGAATGAAATAAAACTTTTGGTAGAGGTTGTAATATATTTATCCAGGAGGGTCCCGTTAGTTTAAATAACTGAAGTATTCGATACCATAATTGGTCGTAGTATTGTAACCTAAAATTTCAGATTTATATTATATAAGCATCTTATGGCACTTCTGTTAAGTCAAATTGTCATATGCATTACTATGATCTTCTAACAAACTGAATTAATTAAGTATTGAAAGTCGTATTAACAATGTAAACATATACTAACACTGCACTAATTGTTGTTTACTTACGATCTTTTCTACTGTTTATTTTGATGTAAAAAAACTTATTATTACATCTGTCATACTTCTATGTATCTTTGTGTAAAGCAGGAGTCAATAATGTTTATTGAACAAATTGTTAAATATTTAAATGTTGCACTTCCGTGTTCTAGAAGGTTATAGAAATGTGATTGTGTATTTATACGCGGGAATTGGCGCGAACTCAGGCAGTATGAGAATGTAGTAGTGAGTCTGCACTAGTAGTCTGGAGTATTATGGCAGTCTTCGTGAAGTAACATTTTATTTAGTATGGAAGTGTGTTGTGAAATTGCTTCATCAGAAATGGACGAATAAACATACTTAAAAATTAAATGAAAGTGTCACAAATGTAGTTTCCTGAAAACCCAAGAACCCGACGTCATAACGTAATTTTGTAATGTGTTAACGGCAGGCGAGCTACAAGATCTTCGAGACCACTGAACATCTACAACAGGTGATGTATATATAAATGTGGCGTTAATTTATGTCCAGTAAAAAACAAATGCGCCACAAGGTACATGAAGGAGGTTAAAGTACGTCTCAGTCCGTATTCATTTTTCACGAGTATAAATTTGGACATGGGCTTAATTTCGCCTCCAGCAGAGTGTCCAGCCGCCACTTGATGACGTATGGAGAGGAGTATCATCCGTGGAGCACGCAGGTGGCGGAGCGCCAGCTAGCAGGGTATCAATAGCCTGGCAGGCTGCTCTTCTATTGTTTCGCACACCTGCCGCATATCAGCTTTGCTGTAACACCTTCCACTGTTGCTTCGTTCTCCACAGAAAGGTGGCAAACACGGAGCCTTGCCTTACGGGTTACTCAGATATGACAGCCGATGTCACCCGCCTCCGTAGCTGAGGTCGCAAAGCACGATTGCGAGTAGCGCTCGACTCGAAAGCAACTCGGATACAATTCTGATGGCGGATGAAGTCTTCACTGCCAGTATTTGACCAACGAGGGAAAGACAGGTCGTGAAGTTCCTCATCACAAATTTTACGCCAACGTCGTATATAATTCCAAACTTCTGCGCAGTGTCTGATGCATTCAATGTACGTGACACTGTTGACGGTAATCCGTCCGTCGGATGTGGACATTAACCACTGCGGGTTAAGCACTTGGTGCATGTCAAAAGGAGTAGTAGTAGTATATGTGCTGGCGTCTTGCTTCACCCTCCCGTTCACTTATCATCATTAATATACAAATGTTCAAATGTTTGTAAAGCTTATGGGACTTAACTACGGGGTCATCAATCCCTAAACTTACAAACTTCTTATGAACTACTTACGAACTAGGACGGCACAAATATCCATGCCCGAGGGGGTATTCGAACCCCTGACCGTAGTGGCCGTGCAGACCGTGACTGAAGCGCCTCAGTCCCCTCGGCCACCGCGGCCGGCATTAATATACAACGAAAACAAAACACCACACTATACGTATGACCATAACGCCGCACTTACAGTTAAGAAATGCGCATGCGATTCAACTCTCGCAAAATCGCAAGGAATGGAACCATTGCACTCAGCGAAAAAAAAGAACCTGTACTTTAGGGACTTCCAGCCAGCAACATCATTTTACTTTATTTATAACCCAAGTTCCGGATTGTTTTAAAATGATAAACAGAGCCTATTCAGACCTATCTGTATACGAGACCCAATAAACAGACAATACCGGTTCCTAGGTTGATGTTGTGTTTTGGTTTCAGGAAGGTGTTCGATACAAAATATGAAATGTTTGAAAATAAGGGTCATAACTACTATGGTTATTTTTTTGTAACTAGATTCCATTTTGTGCCAGCCTACCACAGAATTATAATGAAATAAAAGGTTTCCGCTTGGTAGGCGATGTGAGATGTCTCTTTTATTAGACTTCAAAACATATCGATTTCGTCTCTATGATGGGATATCATCAGTGCTGTTAAAAAAGGGCGCCAGGCACCATCTATGTATAAGCTAAGCTGCGTAGGTGTACGTAAGCGGCTACCTGATTTTATTCTTGTGACTTTTACCGGCAAGACCTTTTAAATGTTTTTTATGACATGACTGATAAAAATGTTTAAGCAGAAAAAAAAAGTTCAAATGTTTGTAAGCTACGGACTGATGACCACGCAGTTTGTTCCGATAGATTTACAAACTACTTAAACCTAGGTAAACTAACCTAAGGACACACACACACACAGCCCCAGGGAGGACTCGAACCTCCACGGCGAGCAACCGCGCGCTCCGCAGCGAGACGCTTTAGACCGCTCGGCTACTCCACCGCGGCTTTAAGCAGAGCACATAGGTCATCATGACTTGAAATTCTGGTATGTAATTCTATTATATAAGTGTAACATTCTTGGTGCATATAATCTTATTTTAATTTCAATGTCTGACCAAGGTACCTTGTTTTTAACAGCACTGATGATGTCCCATCATAGGGACGAAATCGATATGTTTTGGAGTTTAATAAAAGAAACATCTCACATCGCCTACCAAGCGGAAACCTTTTATTTCATTACTATGGTTATTTGTCCCTACGCTTACAAACTACTTTAACTTAAACTAAACCACGGACAAAACACACACACACACACTAACACACACACACACACACACAAACACACACACACACACATACACGAGGGAGGACTCGAAGCCGCGGTGGAGTAGCCGAGCGGTCTAAGGCACCTCGCTGCGGTGCGCGCGGTTACTCGCCGTCGGAGGTTCGAGTCGTCCCTGGGGCATAAGTGTGTGTGTTGTCCTTAGGTTAGGTTACCTTAGTTTAAGTAGTTTGTAAGGTGCGGACTGATGACCACGCAGTTTGGTCCGATAGATTTACAAACATTTGAACATTTTGAGGACTCGAACCTCCGACAGGAACGGCCGCCAAGTGCGTAGCATGACGCCTTAGACTACACAGCCATTCCGTGCAACTATGTCTTTACAGCCACATTTAGTAAGCGTGAAAGGTTCACGGAGTTGACATCCCAATTCGAGTGGCAGAGGATATAGATAGGTAGTCTGCATCAAGGTGTGCTTAATGTTGAAGTTAGAGTGCGGACGTATGTCCTAGTAAAAGTCCTTGAAGGTAAAATCAGAGAGATTCCAGCTCATATGGATGCTTACCGGCAGTTGTCTGTCCCGCGCACCTTTGCGTACTTGAACAGGAGAAGAGGGCTACGATAAACAAGGTACCCTCGCCCATAAACCACTTCATGCCTTGTCGAGTATATATGTGCACCAGGTATGTTCCATTGACACATATTGGTTTCCCGATTATCAAACCTTTCTCCGCAAGTGCTGTGAATAATCTCCATGAAGCCGGCCGCGGTGGCCGAGGGGACTGAGGCGCTCCAGTCACGGTCTGCACGGCCACTACGGTCGGGGGTTCTAATCCCCCCCTCGGGCATGGATATTTGTGCCGTCCTAGTTAGTAAGTAGTTCATAAGTAGTTTGTACGTTTAGGGACTGATGACCCCGTAGTTAAGTCCCATAAGCTTAACAAACATTTGAATCTCAATGAATGTTACTCCTCCTTGATTTTCAATAAGTCTCTTACGTATTTAAAACTTGGGCTGTTTTGCTCCAGCGGTGAAATAAAAATAACCGAACTGCCACGTGACTATGTTCCCCAGTGGTTTACATATGTTTAGAGAACAAGTTTCCTCGCACTCGTTTAAAAGTGGTTCTTCTGTTGATTCGTCGACTATAGTTTAAAAGAAAGTAACTGGGCTAGTTCTATACAGAAGCGCCTTTCCTATTCAGTCCCACTGAGTGTAGCGTAAGAGAAGATCGTGTGTCTTATTTTGCGTTAGACGCCATCTGGGGTCGTGTTCCCATCTGGTGCAAGTCTTTTTAGGTGACGCCTCTTCGTCTACTTGCGTGTCGATGATGCTGCTATTACAATGAGGACAACATAACCTAGCCCCCAAGCGGACAAAATACCCAACCCGACAGAGATTGCGTGGGCACCCATCACAATGTCCACTAGAATGTGGATGCGGAGAGAGAGAGAGAGAGAGAGAGAGAGAGAGAGAGAGAGAGAGAGAGAGAGAGTGCTAAGCCGTACTTTCTCGAAATGATGGATTTCCATGTTATCTCCAACTACTACTGGCTGGTTACGAGGTTGGTATGTTCAACTTCATTGCGATGGATTTCAACATTTCGGCTGTACTTTGAAGCTCAGGGCGTAGGACAGGAAGATCGTTCGGTCTGATGCAGTGCGTCACAGCACAAAGACACACAAGTCGCCGAAGTAGCGTCAGCTTAAAAGACTTGCACCAGGCAGGCTGAACACGACCCCAGTTGGGGTCTAACGGCCAAAAATGTCGCACGATAATCAACGTCATATCACAAAAAACATGTCATATGTGATTGTGACGAGCCATATTTTCGTGGTGGTGGTGGTAGTAGTTCTCTTCCCCTGTTGGTACAAACAGATGGCCCTAATTAAATCTGCTATAATGAAATAGATCTCGGGTGAACAGCCTGATGTATGTGTGCATAGGAGACAATATTTCGGAAATCGACCATGTTGCCATCACAGGTGTGCTGATGTACTGCCATGGGGGCGGTCTGGGTGGGGTGTATATCAGGTTCCCCCCTCCTCCTTCGGCCGCTCCGGCTGAGCCCATCGCGATCTGCGCCCGGTCCGCGGTTCAGATCCCGCCTCCTCTCGTCCGTCGTCTGGGCGTTCCCTCCTACAACTCCAGGTCAGCGCCCAGGGGGGTCCGCCGGCAGTGCAGCCCCATCTGTTTCTCCCTCAGCCCTCAAAGTCAGTACACTATGGGATGTTTTATTCTTTGTCTTAATCTGGGTAATAGCTGGTTCCTAAGCTTTGCTGAGAAAAAAGCCGTTGTCTCGATTCAGTTTTGGTTTCCTTTTTCTTATCTCTATAGCCTCTTTGATGATGTAGTCCAAGTTTTTCGAAGTTTGTGCTAGGACCTTGGTCTGATCATAATCCATACCATAAAGGTTCGACAGGCAGTGCTCGGCGATTGCCGACTTATTTGGCTGCTGTAATCTTGTGTGCCTTTGGTGTTCACGGCATCAGTACGAATAGTGTGAATTCCTCGTCGTATTGGCGAGGTATCTTGTAAACTCCTGATTCACATAGACCAAGGTCGGCCTTAACATTGCCAAAAAGAGCTCTGGTTTTTACCAGAGAGCAGAAGATGGTTTTAACTTGGTATTGCGAGGGTGAGAGAGTTCGGGGCGAGAGTTTAAATAGGGAAAGTTTAATTTTTAAAACTCACAACCACCAACTGCGAACCAAATTCCTAAACATGCAAAAACACTGGAACTGTGATTGCTACTGTTTGACTCGTTTTCTAGGGGATGATATCACACGTTCGCAGCTTTCCTTCCCCGCATATGATTGACAAAAAAATTCATAATAAAGTAAGTTTATGTGAGAAAAGGGTGTACTAACTACTATTTTTGAAAACACGTGAAAGTTCACTTTATGTTGTTTATTACACCATATTAAAACCCTGTGGCTGATACGTCTGTACGTCGACACTTTTATCAAATAAAGTTATAGCTCGTGAGCCCCCAGACAAAATGAATATTTGCCACAAATTGTTTTCACACCATGTCTCAAACACCGTTAATGTTCATGCCTATACGACGACACGTGTTACATTAACAAAACATAGTCACTTTTAGTGCGATGCACACCTTGTTCCACCGGCTAAATATTCACAACACACAGTCGCACCCGATACAACTTGGTGCAGTCTACGACGAGCAACCACACTTGGCAATTGCCACACAAAAATCTATAGTCTCCACCTGGAGATCCACATGCCGACTGTGCAGAGCGACGCCGCGGCCGGCCAGCTACACCACTCGCTCCCGACTCGTCACTCCCTGGGCCGCACGTCTGCCAAAAGCCCAACTGCCGGGTTTTTTCCCCTACGTCATCAACTTCCCCATGTGAGCTGTTCTAACCGACTTGCCAACGTACAGCGCTCAGCCAATACATAGAACTTCTTCTTAGGTTTTTATATTGGTATAAAAATCCTTTTTACTATTTATTATAATCGTGCAATATCTTATATCACAGATTAGTGATTTAACTGAAAATTTCAAGATAAAATACACAAGATTAACTGAAAAGAAAATGAGAAATAGTAAATATATTATTTTTATAAACAAACATTGCCATGCTAGTTGTGTAACTGTCTTGTATTCATTGGTAATTTATTATTTTTCATATAATGAAATTATGTTTTCAATGTCAAACATATTACGCCAGATGTGACTATATCAGCTAACGTATTGTTTATTTGTCAACAGGCCATTTTGTAGTGAGGGCCTTAAAGGTTCCTAACTGCATCGTATTACTTCAGATGCAAGTAGTATTAGCATATTTTATTTCACGCTGTGCACTGCACTGCGCCTGGCAATCGTCAGCCGGCCGCCGTGGCTGAGGGGACTGAGGCGCTACAGTCACGGTCTGCACGGCCACTACGGTCGGGGGTTCGAATCCCCCCTCGAGCATGGATATTTGTGCCGTCCTTAGTATAAGGTAGTTGATAAGTAGTTTGTAAGTTTAGGGACTGATGACCCCATAGTTAAGTCCCATAAGCTTTACAAACATTTGGACATTTTTTTGGCAATCGTCATTGTCCCTCTCTCCCCTCACCGGAAACGAGCCTGGAAAATCCTAAGCTGGAACAAGCCACCAACGTCAGTCTGCTCGCTGCCTTCCCTCAGCTACAAGCACACAGCAAATCTCAACGTGGAGAATTTCTACCTTTGGCCTAACTATAAATGTTGTCACCCAACTGCGTATATACATTGCTACCATAATTATTAATATTAAAACTGTGTAACATTTGGAACATTGGCATGGTCAATGTTTGCAGTGAACTTCATACTGTTTAATTATAAATGCTATTAATTACCAATATTTCTAATGGGCGGTAATCTCACAGTATCTATGCAAAATGCTTCCAATTTTTGCGGATAAGGCCCCACAAAACGGAATGAAAGCCGTGGCCGTATTTTCCTCAGGTTCATCAGTTTCCGCTCGTTGTGCTGTGGGACGTAGAGCTATCCGGGTTTGCCCTTCCGTGTAACCGTTCTTCAGAAACACAGACTTCAGATGGTCCAATTCTTATTGGAGACTGTCAGATAGGGTGCGAGCTTTGTGTACAAGAGTTTTTATCAAGCCATTCCTCTGTGCAGGGTGCTGGCAGCTATCTGCATGTAGGTACAAATCGGTATGAGTCTTCTTCCTATACACGCTGTGTCCCAGCGTGCCGTCATCTCGTCTTCTAACCTGAACATCCAAGAAGGGGAGCATCCCATCCGCTTCGTCCTCCATGGTAACCTTAATATTCTCGTGCCTGGAGTTGAGATGTGTTAGAAACTTCGTCAGCTTATCTCTTCATGTGGCCATATAACAAAGGTATCGTCCACGTATCCGAAGAAAAAAGTGGTCTTTAGATTTGTTGACTCCAAAGCTTCCTCTTCGAAATGCTCCATGTACAGGTTGGCGACAACGGTGGATACTACGAGAAGACGGAAGGAGTTGCTATGGGGAGTCCTCTCTATCCTGTTGACGCCAACCTGTACTGTACTGTATCAAGAGCTGCATAAAATGCATTTAGAGCCTATCGAGTGTCTGCAGGAGTTATAAAAGGACAGTATTAAGCTAACATGCTGGAATCAGTATTACCCTAAGCTGTTGCTTGTGGAATGATCAGTAGTGAGTTATAAAGATAACTAATTGTTATAAGTGAAAAAGAAACTGTTTCACTTACTATTCAAGTAGTTTGTATTTTAGTGCCCAAGTCTTTCGCTTAAGCAGAATGATTAGTGCTATACACACGAGTTCCTTGACGCACTAGTTCTGATTGCTACGCTATATAAAATAGAGAAGCCCCGATGTGCTCTGAGGCAGGGATCTTTGGCACCTGCCGGTGGCGGGCCTTTATGTCGTCACGTAATGATGCGTATTTAAGTATGAGCAGCATCCTCGCGAGTTGCTTCTGAGCCGTTCCTGGAAATTAGTCAGCACGTATGCCGGGGAATTCTGTGAATTGCGTGTCAAACTGGGCCTCAGCACACCACGCCCACAGCTGGCATGGAGCAGAGCAACTCGCGAGCATGACACACACACACACACACACACACACACACACACTAGCTCCTCCACAAGCCATCGTACAATTCGTGGCGGACAGAACCTAGTCGTATTTATGTTTTGCTTTTTCTTGTTGTGCATCCAAACACAGCGATATAAAAACGACTTCCTATATGTATTCGTACAAGCCTTAATTTCTCGTATTTTACCTTTCTTTTTCTTACGCAAAATGTAATTTCACGACAGCAGAATCGTCCTACAGTCAGTTTCCAATACCAGTTCAAATGTTTGTAGAGCTTAAGGGACTTAACTGCGGGGTCATCAGTCCCTAAACTTACAAACTACATATGAACTACCTTACACTAAAGACGACACAAACATCCATGCCCGAGGGGGATTCGAACCTCCGACGGCGGACAGCCGCAACACGGCGCTTCAGCACGAGCGGCTAATCCGCCGCGGTCGCAATACCAGTCCTTCAAATTTCCTCTGTAGTATTACTCGAAAAAAGTGTCGCCTTCCCTCCATGAATTGCCATTTGATATCCCCAAGTATCTCCGTAATACTGTTGAGTTAATCGTTCCGACCAGTAACAACTCGTCTCTTTTAATCTAAAAAGATGGGGATCATTGTTCAAATGATGGCATTTATATGAAACAAAACCACTGTGGTCATCCGTCTCGAGACATACAACCTACTTTAACTAAATGAAACTAACGTAAGGACAACACACACAAACGCCAGCCGCGTTAGCCGAGGGGACTGAGGCGCTCCAGTCACGATCTGCACGGCCACTACAGTCTGGGGTTCGAATACCCCCTCGGGCATGGATATTTGTGCCGTCCTTAGTCATAGTTAGTTCATAAGTAGTTTGTAAGTTTAGGGACTAATGACCCCGTAATTACGTCACATAAGCTATACAAACATTTGAACATTTTTAGATCAATCGCATTTTCCTAATATTCTCCCGATAAACATAAGCCGACCGTTTTCCTTCGCAACTTTTTCAACAATGGTGTCCAAAATCAAAGCAACAAACGTAAATTTGGTAAAGTTGCTTTTATTTTCCATAAAACAATATAAAACAGTGCTAGTAGGTAGGCAAGGAGAGCTTCACGCCAAGAATCCGGAAGTGACGTCATCCAAGATGGCTGCCGGAAGTGACGTCATCCAAGACGACTGCCGGAAGTGACGTCATCCAACATGGCTGCCGGAAGTGACGTCACTTCTGGATTCTTGGCGTGAAGCTCTCCTTGCCTACCTACTAGTGATAGTAAAGTAGGAAAACTATATAGAATACAGAACAGAAACAACCCAACATGCAAAATGGGTGTGAGTTGTTATTAACCCTTTCGTGGTTTTTACTCATTTTTTTAGAATATATTAAGGTATCTCAGCTGTTACAGAGTCTGATTTGGATCAGGATTACAAATATGACACTCAAAAAATTTTAGCACATTCCATTTTTCCTAAAAAAAAAAAAAAAAAAGGTGGGACACATACGTCCCATTGATCATTTCTGGCACTGATTTACCTAAGAATTTTTAAAATAATTTCTTAAGTTCTCCTGTCATAGGGTCTAAACAAGTACATGATTCAAAAATATGTAATGCACAACAAATTGAAAAAAAAGAAAAAAACGAAAAAAAAAGAGAGAGAGCTGTCTTGCAGCTTCTATAATAGAAAATGCAGATAATAGTAAACCACATACCGTGTTTTATCAGAGCAAAAATTTACAGAAAAACTTGTTTTCTTCAAATATGAGTACTATAATATCACAACATAAAGGCACTATAGGGCTACACAGTGGTCACTGGGACACATGCGTCCCACTAATTGTAAATTCACTGAAAAAAACTTTTGAGGTAAAATGAGTTTTAGAAAGCTTAATTGTTATTTGTAAGCTTCTAAGAAACATAAAATAGCAAATATACTTACTTCGGACATTTTCGGTAGCGATAAAACTACGAAAACCGATTCAAGGCACAATAAACTATGGTTACGGCGCGAAAATTCACGCGGCAGCCCATATAAACAGTCACAGCCTCCTACACTGTAAGAATTTCAGTGCCTCGATTCTTTTTCCGCGTTCTGAAGGGCCACCAACAGATGGCAGCACTATGCAGAATTACGTAGCTCGCCACCTTGTGGTACAAATGAGGTCCGAAGTTAGTGGGACGTATATGTTTCAACAACCACGAAAGGGTTAATGTGTGTTGGTTTAAGTAGTTTGTAGGTTTAGAGACTGCTGACTACAGTAGGTCGGTCCAACAGGTTTACCAACATTTCAACATTTGGACTGTCGGCAGCAGGCAGCGGAGCCTCACCTGGGCTGGTGGCGGTGGGGCTGACGCTGCTGTCGGCGTCGGGGTCGGTTTCGACGTCTGCGTCTGCGGCGGCGGGGGCGGCGGTGGGCGGCGGCGGCGTGGGGGGCTGCAGGCGCGCCGCGTGCCGCGGGGGCGGCGGGGGCGGCGGCCGGCGCGGCGCGGGGGCGGCGAAGTGGCGCAGGCTCAGGCCCTGCGTGTCGCGGCTGTCCACCTTGTCGTAGCCGTACCAGCCCAGCAGCTCGTTCATCGCCGTCTCCGCGTACTCCTGCGCACACCGACACGCCCCTGTCACCTCTCGTTGCGCTACATCTTTCCGCATTTCGTTTCTACAATTTTAGATAGCGTCAGCCAAAAACATAAATAACTGATTAAATGCGTACTACATTTCACATATTTAAGTGTCGAGTGCTAGCATTGGCTAAGTTTATATCGCCTTTTTACAATTTTACGTATTGACTCTCAAAAGGCGTTCGACACGGTGCCACACTGCAGACTGCTAACGAAGATACGAGCTTATGGAATAGGTTCACAGATTTGTGACTGGCTGGAAGACTTCCTAAGTAATAGAACGCAGTACGTTGTTCTCGACGGCGAGTGTTCATCGGAGACGAGTTTATCGTCAGGCGTGCCCCAAGGGAGTGTGATAGGACTGCTATTATTTTCTATCTATATAAATGATCTGATGGACAGAGTAAGTTGTAATTTGCGGCTGTTTGCTGTGGTGTATGGGAGGGTGTCGTCTGTAACTGACTGTAATAGCATACAGGTTGACTTAGACAAAATTTCTAGTTGGTGCGAAGAATGGCAGCTAGCTCTCAATGTAGAAAAATGTAAGTTGATGCGCATGAGTAGAAAAAACAATCCTATAATGTTCGAATACAGAATTAGTAGTGAGTTTCTTGATGCTGTCACGTCGTTCAAATATCTAGGCGTAACACTGCAGAGCGATATGAAATGGAACGAACATGTAAGGACAGTTGTGAGTAAGGCGGACAGCCGACTTCGGTTTATTGGGAGAATTTTGGGAAGATGTACTTCACCTGTAAAGGAGACCGCGTATAAAACGCTTGTACGACCACGTCTTGAGTATTGCTCAAGTGTTTGGGACCCGCAGCAGATCGGTTTGAAGGAAGACATAGAGGCGGTTCAGAGGCGAGCAGCTAGATTTGTTACCGGTAGTTTCGACTAATGCGCGTGTGTCACGGAAATTCTCCGGCAACTCAATTGGGGATCGCCGGAAGATAGACGACGTTCTTTTCGTGAATTTCTGTTAAGTAAATCTAGAGGGCCGGAATTTGAAGCTGCGTGTAGTACGATCTTGCTGCCGCCTACTTATATTTCGCGTAAAGATCACAAAGACAAGATAAGAGAAATTAGGGCTCGTACGGAGGCATATAGGCATTCTCTTTTTCCTCGTTCAATTTTGGGGTGGAATAGGAAAGGAAATGCCTATTAGTGGTACAGTGTACCCTCCGCCACGCACCTTACGGTGAATTGCGGAGTTTGTATGTAGATGTAGATGTAGAAATGTGCCTTGTGGTCTTGATTTGACAACATTACATTACGTGGTTGTCTATCGGATCACCAATTGGCACCGGACGATTTACCCTGGCCTTGACAAAAAAATAAACGCAACATTCAGCATGAGGAGCTTAGAACTGGAAAAGGGCTCGAATTCGCTATTCTTGTGGCTCTTGAAGAAACAAGAAAACGTCTCATGTCCGTCAAAAGAACGTTTGTTTGTTTGTAATTCTTAACGTGGCGCTCCAGCCCGCTCTGCTACTCCCGCGTGACGAAATACAATCAGATTATATTTCCAAATTTAAAGGTATAACCTAACCATTTACAATATTAGGTGACCAAGTGTCACAATACAATAACATGAAGATATGAAACAAGCTGTCGTATAACTTAACAAAAATGAGACAATATTATACAAAATGTGATTAAGTACTGACTATATTTTCGGAGATCCTACCAATCAAAGAAACAGAATAAGAAACGGACATACTCATAAATATTATCCTAATCTGACACGAGAGGATAGAAGGCAAACACAATAAATTAATATCCCAACCTGAACTGAGATATTGAATCCTAAATAGGCAGTGGGTTAGCGCAGCAGATACTTGACTATACACAGCAACGTTGATCTCACAGCAGCGCCAATGTCTGCAGACTGGAAAAGCAGGTTGTGGATCCCATCCGCGAAATCAGTAACTTCGTCCTTTTGTGTCCCAGCCTCGTCGCCGCTTTTGTGTCTCGGTTCTGTCGTAGGTGTCGGTGGCCGAGGAGAATGAGACCGACACAGGAATAAAGGACGCACGCTTGTGCGGTACGGAGGTGACCAGCCAGTGGGACAGCAGAAACTAGAAACACTAGAGTAAATTAGAACGAGATATACATTGCACAGAATTTATACAATACTTAACTTTTACATAGCTCAGTACTGCAGAATGCTGATACATAGTTGAGCTAGAGGCCTGCCTAATGCCTGTCCGATAGCCAAGTCTTCACTGGTGCCTATCTGATTCCGAAATGTTAACTGGTTCCTATCTCAGTCCCAAGTGAACGATGTCGTTCAGTGGTGGCCACGAGCGGAGTTGTAGCAGAGGGCGCTCGTTGCTGACGTCGTAAGAACGCCGCGCCGTGCGTGCATGGCGGCGCGCGGCGAAAGTAGGTGGCGCGCACTTTGGACTTGTGCGACACCACACGTTCTACGTAGCACTCTGGTTGGTCGGGTGTAGTCACCAAGATCTAAGTTCGAGTGTGGTTGCCGCAAGCAAACCCACAACTCAAAATGCAAGTCCGCGCACTGCAGCGTCTATCTCAAGAGTTCCTGTGCGACCGTACTAGACGGAGTCTCCAGATTGTGTCTTAAACAACTTGTACCTTCCACAGTGGAGTCTAAAACCCGAAGCGAACCATACTCGACGGTATGTCTCGTCGGTCTCTCCTATCGTTTCCATTCCACACCACCGAGTAGCACACGCCAGCTATCGGCGGCCACGCACTTTACACCTAGGAAGCCAACCTCACCAAACCTTTAATAGGCTATCCAATAACAACACTCGGCCAGATGATGGATCGTTCGACCTGTCATATAGAAACCACACAGCCAATCACAGGCCGAGCTGCAGTCTGCACCCTAGAATCCGCCCCCGACAGCAAATTTTTCACGCAAAGTCACGTAGCCCAGACTTTTTACCCGAAACATCTGCGAAATTGTCTCTCGCCGTCATCTTATTAACATGGACTCTGGACACAAGCTAAGCCAGACAGGCTCTCCTCAGGGAACCACACGTGCAGCATCCTGCCATTTACTATGTTGTAAACCAAGCTACCCTCTGCCGACATTTTGGGATGCAGAGATGGTGGGGAGTCTTCCCTTATAAAACGTGCGGCCGTCTGTCGCCACTCACGTACAGAAATTCACAGACGCCCGAACCATTCTTTGGGAGCTACGAAAGAACAATCAAGGCTGGCCTGACTGGCGCCAGTCGTTTTTAAGGTAAAGCATTCTCTTCTCCAGCAACGCTGACTACCCAGAAACGTTCAGGTAGCTGGCTGGGTTAAAGCAATAAAGCGAAGTGGACTTACACATGCGTAGGACAGATGTAAATAGTTATTATTACATAACAGCTATTGCGAAAGTAGGGCATTGACGCAAACACACACAAAAAGTTCGACACTGCAATATTGCGCTACACAAACCATTTACAGGACTGATGTCTTGATTCAAACTCAAACGGTCTCAAACCTTGTACACGTGGTTTACAATACGTTTGTAGAAAGTGATCGACAACTATAAACTATATACAGAATTCGGCTATGAATTAAACAGAAGTATCAGAAATATAATGAACTGAATGGAAAATATATGGATGAAAATGTTTTCCTTCTGAATTAAATGAAATACATTTCAACACATTTAATATATACGCCCAGTCAATCCGAAACGGTTAGAGATGGACTAATAAAAAGGAAAATATGGAATTTAAGACAATGATTTTAATGCTTCATTGTTGCACGCAGTCTTTTCCCACTTCAGTAAAACGGCGTCAGCGTCCAATAGGCCACGTGACACTCCCACAGAAACCTTTCATTGGAGTACCGGTTACTCTTCTTGTTTTACAGTCCCTGTTCACACAAATTGATAGAACACGTGTGCCACTAGACTAATTTGGGGCCGCTATAATTAGCTCAAATGTTTGTAAATCTATAGGACCAAACTACGTGGTCATCAGTCCGTAGCTAACAAACTACTTAAACTAAGGTAAACTAACCTAAGGACAACACGCACACCCATGTCCCAGGGAGGACTCGAACCTCCGACGGCGAGCAACCGCGCGTTTCGCAGCGAGGCGCCTTAGACCGCTCGGCTACTCCACCGCGGCCCGCTATAATTAGACATATACAGAATTTTTCGCTTTAAAAATCATTTCTATTTGTACATGGAAAAATATGTTAGAAGTCGACACTACATGTCGCAGAAATGTGACTGGCAGCGTATTTTTGGGCTGACTCCACACAGCGAAAACGAATCTGAAAAAATCTGTCGAAACGCCCGCTTTGTACAAGATGCCTCTCCTATGGATGGTCAGACGCATTTTGTCTTCCGACGTAAAAGTAATTTCTTGCGTTCCCAGGGGGAGTGTTGTTGGATCATTACTTTTTCACAGTATATACGCGAATAACCCAGAAGATATCTTAGTTAAGTTCTGTGAGGCTTTTCTTCGATGATTCTTTAGTTTACAGAGATGATGCAATACTTGAAAACTGTAGCGAAATGCAGGAGCATAAGGAGCTTATCGACTCGTGGTTTTGCCGCGGCGGAATAACCGCGAGCACTGAGGCGCCGTGCTGCGGTGCGCGCGGCCGTTCGCGGCGGAGGTTCGAGTCCTCCCTCGGGCAAGGGTGTATGGGTTGTACTTAGGTTACTTTAACTTAGTTTAAGTAGTTTATAAGCTAGGGACTAACAACCAAGCAGTTGAGTCCCATATATTTACAAACATTTGAACCTTTGATTTGACTCGTGATTTTTGGAAGCGGCAAGTGACCCACAACATAATCAAATGTAACGTATACCGAATACACAGTAAAACAGATCCTTTACTGTATGACTACACGATAAAACGAAGTAGTTACTTGTATTCAATATCTACGATTCAGCTAACAGAGCGACTTGAAGAACGACTACATAAAACTAAACGTGGGTAGGGCAGACGACATGCTGAGGTTAATTTGGAGACTCCTCAGAAGTACAACAACAGAGGAAGTAGCTGACACAACATTCATAGAACCAATACTTAAATACTACTCGTCACCATTGGATCCCTGTAAGATAGGACTGATAGAGAAAATAGAAAAAAATCCAAAAGAAGAATTGCATTTCGTTACGGGTTTATGTCCTAAGAGCAAAAGCATCACGGAGATGATCACACAACTCCAGTGGCAGACGCCGTAAGACAGAAGTTTTGCATCACAGCGCTGACTTCTGTCAAAGTTCCAACATTGCACATTTGTTGGACAGTCAACCAAGAAATTACTTCTTCCGTACATCTTGCGAAAAGGCAGCGAAGATAAAATTAACGTTATTTGAGTGCGTGCGTGACAAGCATTACGAGAAGTAGACAAGGTTGTTTTCTAGCTGAAATATTTTCTGGTTCAAAAGGATATTTATTGCGCAGAAACGTGCTGTTCGAGAAATATGTGCAGCAAGCTTTCGTACTTTTTATCGACCCCTGTTTAGTAGCCTGGGAATACTGACATTGGCCTCTCAGTACGTATTTTCTTTAATGTCGTTTGTTGTTAGTAATAGTAAGTTATTTCCAAGAGCTATTAGCTGTCACTCAGTTAATGCTAGATAGAAATCGAGTCTGCATTTGTATCACACCTCCTCCACCCTTGTACAGAGAGGTGTGCAGTATTCTGCAGCATCCATTTTTAAAAAGCTGCCACAAGAAAATAAAATGCTTACTAGTGATCCTCGGACTTTCAAGGCTAAACTGAAAAGTTTGCTGATGTTTCATTCTTTCTAAACTGTCGAGAAATTCCTAGAATTATTAAAATATAAGCTAATTTTATTGTTACGTTGTAGGTTCTTTTTACTTATGTTTAGTTCTTCTGTGTGCATAGGATTACTATTAAGTTTCACTTTATCTTTTACACTTCTGTTACAGTTTCAAGTACTGACTCGTTTCATGACCATGGAGACATGCTCCTCATTTTGGGCCTACGAAACTTGAGGAATATAAATAAAGAAACAGAGACATCTAACACATCGTCAGGAAAAGTTTCTCGCATACGAATGATAAATCTGTAAACTGACTAATCCCATCATCAAATTTCACGTTCTCGCCTTGTACTCTTTGAGGTAATTAAATATTTACGATTACCGTTAATATTTATGTGTTGTTGTCTATTTTTTTCCATGGCCACTTTGAGATTCTTCATCTTAAAATCTCCTACGACTTGATTTTAACCAATAACTGTTCCGCCTGCAGTATTTGTAACTTTATACAAAGTCTCATGCCAACTAGCGTCATGCAATTCTTTCACAAACTCATGAATTAGCGATTAAATTTTGTTAGTTTCATAGTGTTTTATTACCTTTCCTATCATCGATAATATATTTGGACGTTTATCTTATTTTGTTCGTTTGCTGTGTAAATACGTCCGAAACATTCATTAATGAACCTATATAGTCCGTTCGCAAATTGTATAATTCAGAGCGAATTACCCATTTATAACAGACAGTAATAGACTACTATTTTTTCAACTAAGCGAACTGTACGTGTAATCGCCGAGTACTCGAAGGCGCTTTGCTCGAGCACGAAGTGTGTGTGTTGTCTTTAGGTTAGTTTAAGTAGTTTCTAAGTCTAGAGACTGAAAACGTCAGCAGTTGAGTCGTATGGATTTACAGCCCCCCCCCCCCCCCCCCCTAGATGTAGTGTTATCCATCTGAAAGTGTGAGAACAACCGAGTGAGAACAGTCGATTCATTCGGTTTATCAGCGGGTTAGGTTGTTTGGTTGGGAGAGAGGGATTAAACTATTGAGGTTATCAGTCCCCCGGTGGGGAGGGGAAGGAGTGAGGATAGAAAGGAGGGGAGGGAAAAAGGAAATGCAGTCCGGGAAATAAAGAAGGAAGGGAGACTGCATTAGCTCGGGGCCCCGTGCTCGCCACGCACGTACTCACGAAAGAACCGTGAGTCCCCTGGGGCAGGTTAGATTATCATTCTTTTATTTATCTTTTCCAGTGAAATCAGTCAGTAGAAGAAACCAAATGAAGACATTCTACACTGTTGCAGCTTTTTACATTGAATGAAATACTCATTCATTCTTTTCAAGTGAAAAGAGTCATCAGCTTTTTCACCTTTGAACTACGTATTCATTAATTCGATTGAAACGACACTCCCTTCTTTTAACTGACTGAACTGTCCATTCGTTCTTCCGAGAAAAACTACCATACAGTAGTTTTATCAGATGAAATAAAGCTATGTTACATTATACCGCAAGTGGATAACCTCAAACCCATGTTCGAAAGAACAGATACCCTATCAACAGTTGTATACATGCCAAAAACAGGCAACTGATAATTTCTGTGGGGATGCACAAACACGCTCAATACAGTTAGGCTCCGAGCAAGAAGAAGTAATCTACCATCGTAGTGTGCGATACGTTGAATACCTCAGCGGAAGAGGAAGGGTGCCTGAATTAATGTGAATGCCTTGCAATGGCCGAGAAGTTTGAACAGGTGCTAGCAACGTACTCAGGGCGTATCCGTCTCAACGTATTGAAGACACTCCGTAATTCGATATGAACAGATCTGATGGTTACTTGGCCGGCCGCGGTGGCTGAGGGGACTGAGGCGCTTCAGTCACGGTCTGCACGGCCACTACGGTCGGGGGTTCGAATCCCCCCACGGGCATGTATATTTGTGCCGTCCTTAGGATAAGCTAGTTGATAAGTAGTTTGTAAGTTTAGGGACTGATGACCCCGCAGTTAAGTCCCATAGACTATACAAACATTTGAACATTTTTGTTGGTTACTTGCTACCAATAAATATACAATATATTCGGCCTGTCGATGACACCTGAAGTAGACGTGACGTGAATGCCACGTTTTTGGAAGATGCTAAAACAATCATTGTACTTAATTTCCGTTCCGAATTTCTCAGGAGTGACTCAAATGTGCTGGATATTTCCACACAGCTCAAGACAAATGCAGGTTATGTTCCTTCAAACCTATCAGGGCCCCTACATTCAGGCATTCCAATGCGATAAGCTACGTACATCTCTTACTACCTCAATTTTACATCTATTACTACCTCAACTTAACTGAGTCTTTAAATGCAAAACAGGCCGAAATACTGAACTTTTCCTCATGTAACTTCGTTTGTAGGATAAATGTATCAAATTCAACGCCATAAATCAACTAAATACCTAGGAGTTACAGTTAAAAACAAATCAAATTTGAAAGAACACAGTAAGCGTTGTAGGGAAGGCGAACGATAGACTGCGTATATTGGCAAAACACTTAATAGATATAACAGAAATACTGAAGAGACTGGATAACACCTACGCTTGTCCGTCCTCTTCTGGGGAATTGCTGCGCAGTGTGGGATCATTATCAGGAAAGACTGACGGAGGACATCAAAAGACTACAAAGAAGGGCAGCTCGTTTCATCATTTTGATTGATTCTTCCGTCCGTTCTTGGTGGATCGTCGTCATACAGAATTAAAAATCATAATTTTGTATATGTTCAAATTTAAACACGGATTACTGATTTTAATTCAGCAGCTCGTTTCGTATTATCACGATACAGGGATAGTCACAGAAACAATAATAATAATAAATAATAATTATTATAATATGGTTTTCTGCTTCTCAGGGCCTAATTGAGGAGCAACACTACATGATCATGGAACAAGTCAGTAGGTGAAATTTTAGCGCAAGATCGGTAATAAAGAAACAAAGTAGTCCCATTCACATGACAATCTTAAGCCTAAGTAAAAAATAATCAGTAACGAAAGAAAGGAATAAACTTGTTTTTTTTTTTTTTTAATTTTTCCATGAGTTTCTCGACAAAATAAAAGGAGTGAGCCATGAGGTAACTCTTCAATTTATATTGGAAAGCGTGTGGTTTAGTACTAAAATTCTTGGGTTATTGTGACAACTTATTGAAAATGGCTACTGCAGAATACTGCACGCCTTTCTGCACAAGAATCAAGGAGGTGTGATCCAAATGTAGATTAGATTTCTGTCTAGTTTTCACCGAGTGCAAGCTGCTAACTCATGGGAATAAGCTGATATTGTTAACAACAGACGACATTAAAAAAATATATGTATAGTGACGCCAATGTCAGAATTCCCGGACTACTGATAAAGGGTCGACACAGCGTAAACGAAATTACAGCACATGTTGCTCGAAACTCCCGTTTCTGAGGCAAAAATATCCTATTTGAATCAGTAGAGTTACGTCAAAAAATAACACCATGCGTTGTTGTTGTCTTCAGTCCGGAGATTGGTTTTATGCAGCTCAAATGTTCAAATCTTTAAGCTTAAGGGACTTAACTGCGAGGTCATCAGTCCCTAAGCTTACATGCTACTTATGAACTACCTTATACTAAAGACGATACAAATATCCATGACCGAAGGGGGATTTGAACCCCCGACGCAGCGTAGCGCCTCAATGCTCTCGGACGGTCCGCCGCGGCTGATGCAGCTCGCCACCCTGCTCTATCCTGAGCAAGCCTCTTCATCTCCTCATAAGACCTGCAACCCACATCCATTTGAATTTGCTTCCCTCTGCAATTTTTACCCCACACAATTCCCTCCAACGCTGAATTCACCATTCCTTGATGTCTAAGAATGTGTCCTATCAGTCGATCTCTTCTTTTAGTCAAGGTATGCCAGAAATTCCTTTTCTCTCCTATTCCGTTCAGTACCTCTTCATTAGTCACGCCATCCACCCACCTAATGAAATTAAGCACAGATGTTGAATTTTTGAACGCTTCTTACGTATGCACAACCTTGATTTTTCCCTGGAAGGCTTTTTGAAGCTTATAAAGCGGTATGGCAAATCTTTCAATGTACATGGAAACTATGTCGAAAAATATATATCTTGAATGTCTTATTCCATCTTTTTCCTTTCATTCGCAATTCTGACCACTGTCGACAGGGGAAACTTATTTTCCAACTCCCCCTCATAGTTCATTAAAACTATCTATAACCTGTTGCTTTTATAGGCATTTTTTCCTTGATGACATTTGCAGATGCCTAGCATCACATCGTCAGACATTTATATTTGTTTATGGGTCGCGAACATCGTGTCTGTTACAGAATGTTTTTACGGACTTATTTAAGACAAATGTTTTCAACAAAAATGTGAATAGGTTTTCCATCACAAAAAATTACACGTAGAAAAAGTAAGACAAACGTAGTAACTTTCGCAACACAGATGTAACACGCATATAGCTTCATCTTGTAACGTCACCGGAGCTTCAGTCAATGACACAGCGTTTTCGATCACGTGACAATCTTCAAATTTAATGATTATTAATATTTACTTTCAGAAAAATATGTTTTGTACGATTATTGGCAGAAAATGCTATTTAAAATTCCAACCATATTTTTAACATGGGAAAATAGCCTGTTCTCCACTGCTCACAGCCAAAGGGATGGGTGGTATGCGCACTGAAATGTTTCAAATGTTTGTACAGCTTATGGGACTTAACTTACGGGGTCATCAGTCCCTAAACTTACAAACTACTTACGAACTAGCTAATACTAAGGACGGCACAAATATCCATGCCCGAGGGGGGATTCGAACCCCCGACCGTAGTGGCCGTGCAGACCGTGACTGGAGAGCCTCAGTCCCCTCGGCCACCGCGGCCGGCTATGCGCACTGAAATTATTTTTTGCTTATTTATAATTGTATGTATGGTGTCTGTTCTGTCTGACCTGCCCAAATGAACGGAAAAATACGTACAGGGTGTTTCTGTAAGAGCGTGGAAAAATTTTACAGGATACAGAGGATGCTACGCTGAAGAATTTGAGGTAGGAGACCTGAGGCGTAGAAGCCATCTTAAGGAGATGATTGGAATACAACCACGTTTTTTGGAGTTTATTTACATTTCACTGTAAATACCATCAAACACACAATGAGCGTGCCATTTGCACTGTATCTTACAACTTGAGGGCCACCAACCTCAATGTAAGCATGAATCTGCGAAAACTATTCTGACGTACCCAGTGTGTTTGAAATCACATCAGAGGCAGCTTTAATTGTGTCAACTAATTCCATCTTCGTATCCATAGATAAGTGACTTTAGATATTCCCATAGAAAATAATAAAGGGGATTGACATCAGCTGACCTCGGAGGCTATGCAATAGGAGAAGGCGCGTAGCAGTGGGTTCTGCCAAACTGTACCGGCATCTCAAATTCAAAATGTTCAAATGTTTGTATAGTCTATGGAACTTAACTACGGGGTCATCAGTCCCTAAACTTACAAACTACTTACAAACTAGGACGGCACAAATATTCATGCCCGAGGGGGTATTCGAACCCCCGACCGTAGTGGCCGTGGAGACCGTGACTGGAGCGCCTTAGTCGCCTCGGCCACCGCGGCCGGCGACCGGCATCTCTCCATCGTACTTCTCTGAGTATTGAATGGGCCTGTCGTTGACTAAGACAACGTTCTGACCAGCAGCAGTGTAACAGCAATACAACTGAGTCTCCTGATAGACAAGTAAAGTAAACAAAACCTGCATTATGACTTCCAAGTAATCAGGCTCGTCGTAACTGTTTCCTTGCAGTAAATACAGAATGTACATGTAAATAAACAGCACAGTACATGACACTGTCATGCAGATTATAACTGTTTGCCGAACCGGGATACGAACCTGGGACCTTTGTCATTCGTGAGCAGTTCTGGCATTCTTCACGGCCCGTCCTCATACCTTTACGTGCGTTAGTAACTCGCATCCTACTTTCCAAACTTCAAGTTTCGTATCAGCGAACATTCCGCTGCAGAGTGAAAATATCATTCTAGAAGCATAGTACTTGTACAAATGTACGTTAGTTGTAAATAAGTTGGAAAATAGCAGTGTGAAACAAAGCTGTAAACAAGTTTATTTCCATCTCCCTTTAAGTCGGCTACTTCTGCCCTCTGGCTCCCTACCTCAGAGTGTTGTCCTGTTAAACGTTTGCACGCTCTTACCCAAAACTCTGTAAAGCCATATTTCCAGTGAGTTACTTCAGTATCAGTTCCTCCTGAACATATACTCGTCAGTGTGATACTGTTCACATGAATTACTTACAGCTCCATTTACGTTCTATATATTTATGAAGCATAGATGAACAGATTGTCAAACCTGTTTGCAAGTATTAAACATGACTGTCATAAATTTGTGTTACTAAATGTTCAAATGTTCGGTTAAGCTTAAGGGACTTAACTGCGGGATCATCAGTCCCTAAACTTACAAACTACTTATGAACCACCTTATACTAAAGACGACACAAACATCCACGCCCGAGGGGGGATTTGAACCCCCGACCGTAGCGGCCGTGCAGACTGTGACTAACGCGCCGCAGACCACTCAGCCACTGCGGTCGGCTTTGTGTTACTAAGGTATTTGTATCACGTGACAGTTCAAAAGTACGGTCTGTTATCTGTTGGCACAAATACATTGGAAGAGCGCTGTGCTGCAAGTATATATCTGTGTACATTGTTTGGCCCTATTATCCAGGAACAATGTGACTTTTATACATGTGCAGAAAATCGAATGATGCAAAGATAATGTTGAAAGAACTTGAAATGGCATGTTGCACAAGATAATATTTACAGCGCTACTAATATTTTTCTATAGCTCACAAATAACAAGTAGTAGAAAAATAAGACTAAGTAGTACGTAAAGAGGTCTCATTACAAAGATTATGATTGAGCTGTTCCGTGCAAACTAATCGTTTTTGCAGCAAAATGCACGGCAAGTATCGGCCCTGACTCAAGGTCACAACTATGGAAACAAATTCAAATGTTTGTATAGTCTATGGGACTTAACTACGGGGTCATCAGTCCCTAAACTTACAAACTACTTATGAACTACTTACGAACTAGGACTGCACAAATATCCATGCCCGAGGGGGGATTCGAACCCCCGACCGTAGTGGCCGTGCAGACCGTGACTGGAGCGCCTTAGTCTCCTCAGCCACCGCGGCCGGCTACTATGGAAACACTGTTTTTCTATGGTGTGGACTGGTAATATTACAAGGGTAATGTCATCGAAGGTTCAGAGGTTGAACAAAATCATAGAAACACCCCAAGAAACGCATGCTTGAACATAAATGAAGATGTATTTCTGACATATTTCCTTATTTACAGTACGTTCTAAGTTATACCTCCTACTGAAATGTGAAATGCAAAAAGCATGAAATAGACCAGGTTTCTTTATCACTGTCAGATATAAAGAAGTGATCATAGCGTCACTGGATGCCTTTTCCGGGCATGAAATCTCTTCAAAACACACAAATAAAAAGGTGTTCCACATCTTCGTACGGAGGTCTCCTGAACACACGAATATGTGTATTGTATCGTGACCACAGTTACTTAGATTGTCAAAATGTTGAAATGTTCGTAAATCTAAGGGACTTATCCGCTGCGGTTATCAATCCCTAGACTTACAAACTACTTTAACCTATGGCAAGAACAGCACACAGCCATGTCCAAGGCAGGACTCGAACTTCCGACGGCGAGCAACTGCGCGCTCCCCAGTAGCGCTCGGCCATTGCATCGCAGCCATAGACTGTCCACAGAGGTCACTCAACCCGCACAAAGATGTAAACAATCACGCATGAGTAGCGCCAATGCGACGAAGAGGGTAAGACGGACGATCAAGTGTTCAAATGTTTGTAGAGCTTATGGGACTTAACTACCGGGTCATCAGTCCCTAAACTTACAACTTATGAACTAGCTTATACTAAAGACGGCACAAACATCCATGCCCGAAGGGGGGATTCGAACCCCAGACCGTGACTGGCGTGCCACAGACCGCCCGGCCACTGCGGCCGGCATGGACGATCAGTTTCAGTCATAACACCAGGAATGAAGTACACTGCTTGTGTCGACTGTAGTTCTGCCATGCCTAGAATCTCAATTCCAAATTTTGGTTTTATCCGCAATGTTATGTTTAAGGAGGGATTCTCACCAGGGAAAGTTTCCAGCCGGCCGCGGTGGCCGAGGTGACTGAGGCGCTCCAGTCACGGTCAGCACGGCCTCTACGGTCGGGGGTTCGAATCCCCCCTCGGGCATGGATATTTGTGCCGTCTTTAGTCTTAGCAAGTTCATAAGTAGTGTGTAAGCTCAGGCACTGATGACCCCGTATTTAAGTCCCATCGGTCTTAGAAAATCAGGCGATGCTGAAGGAATTAGATTAGGTAACGAAACAATGAAGGTGGTAGATGAGTTTTGTTACTTAGGTAGTAAAATAACATGCGATGGTCGCAGTACAGAGGATATAAAATGCAGAATGGCAATGGGAAGAAAAGCATTTTTGAAAAAGAGAAATTTGCTAACATCGAATATTAATTTAAGTGTAAGGAAGTCTTTTCTGAAGGCATTTGTGTGGAGTGTTGCCTTGTATGGGAGTGAGACATGGACGATAAACAGTGCGGACAGGAAGAGAATAGAGGCTTTTGAAATGTGGTGCTACAGAAGAATGCTGAAGATTAGGTGGGTAGATCGCATAACTAATGAAGAGGTACTGAACAGAATTGGTGAGAAAAGGAATTTTTGGCATACCCTAACTAAAAGAAGGGATCGCTTGATAGGACACATTCTTAGACATCGAGGAATCGTAAATTTAGCATTGGAGGGAAGTGTGTGGGGTAAAAATCGCAGAGGGAGGCCAAGAGACGCGTATAGTAAGCAGATTCAAGTGGATATGGGTTGCCGTTCTTATGAGGAGATGAAAAGGCTTGCTCAGGATAGAGTAGGGTGGAGAGCTGCATCAAACCAGTCTCCGGACTGAAGACCATAACAACAAGTTGTACAAACATTTGAACATTTGATTTGAAAGTTTCCAGATACCTTGTAGTGAATCAACTCGATGTTGTTTTGATTTGGAAGAGGTACAGACATACACGAACTTGCGATGACTTGTCTCTCCCGAAAGCTACCACAGCTATACTTACGGATTTCAGCTCCTAAGAACCCTGAGAGGAAAGCCACCCTTCTGAATGATGCTTTTCGTGCAGCCACAGGACGCCGTGTTTCGACTCAAACTGTACGTAATAGGCTGCGCAATATGCAACTGCACTCCCGACATCCATAGTGAGGTCCAACATTGACACCTAGGCACTATGCAAAACGATACAGGTGGGCCCAACAGCATCATGAATGGACTAGCCAGAATTGGCATCAATAGCTGCACTGGAATGGCCGAGCGCTCTAAGGCGTCTTGCTGCGGAGCTCGCAGTTGTCCGCCGTCGGAGGTTTGAGTCCTCCCTCGTGCAAGGGTGTGAATGTGCGTCTACGTGTGTGTCGCCCTTAGATTAGGTTAGTTTATTTTACGTAGTTTGTAAGCCTAGGGACCAATAATCACAGAATTCCCTTAGATTTACAAATATTTGAACATTTGAATGGGTATCAATAACTATTATGGATGACACTCGCATCTGCCTTCAACCAGACAATCGTCAGAGATGTTTGTGGAAGCAGCCTCGTCAGCCTGCACGTATTAGGCAGGCTTATGTTTTGGGGTGGCATTACGTGGGGCCACCGTACGCCACTGATGGTCGTAGGAGCCAATCAAATGGACAAACGGTACAGGGATGACACCCAACCACGTATATTGCAGTCTTTTCGGTGAGGGATTGGTCTTAATGGGCGACAGTTCTCGCGTTCATCGTGCACATCTTGTGAATCCGTTCCTTCATGATAATGACATCGCAAGATTAGAGTAGCCGGTATTTTCTCCAGACAAAAAACCCTATCGTATATGCCTAGGATACGTTGAAGAGAGCTGTGTTTGGACGGCCGGCCGCGGTGGCCGAGGGGACTGAGGCGCTCCAGTCACGGTCTGCACGGCCACTACGATCGGGGGTTCGAATCCCCCCTCGAGCATGGATATTTGTGCCGTCCTAGTTCGTAAGTAGTTCATAAGTAGTTTGTAAGTTTAGGGACTGATGACCCCGCAGTTAAGTCCCATAAGCTTAACAAACATTTGAACATTTGTGTTTGGACGAGACGACCACCAACGAATGTGAGAGAGCTACGCCGAATCGTAGTTGAGGAGTGGGACGGTCTGGATCAACATTTCCTTGATGATGTAGTGGACAGTATGCCAGGACGAATACAAGCATGCTTCCGTCGAAGAGGACGCATTACTGGGTATTAAGGGCACTCGTTCCGGCTGAAATTTAGAACAAATTCAGAATGTCTCTGTTAATATCGTAGAACTTGTCAGTTTCTGTTTTCATGAATAATAAAGCCCCCCCCCCCCCCCACACACACAGGGGGCTCACGGTTCTTTCGTGAGTACGTGCGTGGCGAGCACGGAGCCCCGAGCTAATGCAGTCTCTCTTCCTTCATTCCTCCTTGGAGTGCATTTCCTTTCTTTTCCCCTCCTTTTCTATCCAATCCTCTCCTCACTCCTTATCCTCCACACCGGGAGACTGGTGACCTTAGCAGTTTGGTCCCCTTTTTCCAAGAAACCAACAAACTAATCCATAAAAAAGGGAACTGAAATGTTTTTATTTTTGAAATAAAATGTTTCAGCTTGGTAGGCGATGTGAGATGTTTATTTTATTTAAATTCACAACATATCGATTTCGTTCCTACGATGGGACATCATCAGTGCGTGCAGAATTGCAAGTCATGGTGACCTATGTGCTCTGCATAAAACATTTTTTCGTCATATCATGAAATACATTAAAAGGTATAGCTGGTACAAGTCACAAGTATAAAATTTTATTTATTATTTTGGTGTGGTGTCTGTTCTTTCGGATATGTCCGAAAGAACAGACATCACACCTGCTTCGCAGCCAATTGCATTTGCAAATTAATGTTAACGGAGAGAAAGGAAGAAGGATTAGGAAGGAAAGGATTGACAGTGGCTGCTTTGGGACATTGAAATGAAACAATGACGACAACTGAAAATGTGAGCCGGACTGGGAATCGAACCCGGGTCTCCCGTTTTGGGTCAGCGGTCTCCTTAACAACTTTTTTTTTTTTTTTTTTTTGGCTCTATTGGTAGTTCTTGTCCTTGCGGACGCTGATCTTGTTTGTTCGTTTTTGTTCTACGTGTTCTTTGGCTCAGCTTTTTTTATTAAAGAGAGCGTTTAGCCCTCTGACCGGGCGCGCTGAGCTACGGCGCCCAACCACTTGGCCACCGTCGGCCGCGGTGGCCGAGGGGACTGAGGCGCTTCAGTCACGGTCTGCACGGCCACTACAGTCGGGAGTTCGAATCCCCCCCCCCTCGGGCATGGATATTTGTGCCGTCCTAGTTCGTAAGTAGTTCATAAGTAGTTTGTAAGTTTAGGGACTGATAACCCCGTAGTTAAATCCCATAAGCTTTCCAAACATGTGAACATGTGAACTTGGCCACCCGTGCTCGCCTCCTGGCCGTCTCAAATCCCCACATGTCGCACGCTATGTTTGTAGCACCCCTATCGTCCATGCCCTCTTACACTCCCCATTTTGGATTCCCGTGCGAGGTCGAACGTATGACCGCATCTGCGGTGAAGTAATCGAAGCTGACGCTGTCGTCGCGTCTAAATACCTATTATTGTATACTTGTGACTTGTACCGTCAATACCTTTTAAATGTATTTTCTGATTATGACCTGTAAATTACTAATTACAAATGGAAAAATCCACGGCGAGACTTTTGGACTATGTTCTTCATACATAATGGATGAAAATACACTGAACAGCCAGAACATTATGACCACCTACCTAATAGCTGGTATGTCCACTGATATGGCACTGATATGGCACTGATATCAGCAGCTACGAGTCTTTACATGGAAGCAATGATGTCTTCGTAGGTCGCTGAAGGGAGTTGGCACTACATCTGCACACTAGTCGCCTAATTCTGACAACTTGGGGGGGGGGGGGGGGTTGGGGTGGGGGGCGATGAGCTCTGACGCCACAATCAGTCACGTCCCAGATTTATTAAATCGGTTTCAGAACTGCCGAAATTTGGGGGGGGGGGGGGACAGGTCAACTCGGCACTGACTTCCTCGAACCACTATCACACTCCTGGCCTTTTAACAAGGTGCATTATGTTGGTGGAAAATGCCACTGCGGTTGGGAAACTTGATCGTCATGAACGGGTTACGTGACCTGCATCCAGTGTACGATACTTCTCGAACGTCTTGGTGCCTTGCACGATTTCCACTGGACCCACGGTGAATGTCCTCCAGAGCATAACTGAGACGCCGCCACATTGTCTCCGTCCAGCAGTACAAAAGTCAAGAGCTGTTCCCTTGGAATACGACGGATTCGCACTCTCCAATAGGCATGATGAAAATGATATCGGAATTCATCAGACCGTGCACCGTTCTGCCAATGCACCAACGACCAATGACAATGATTACGTGCCCATTTGAGTCATATTCGTCGAAGTCGTGGTGTTAAGAATGAGATATTGAAGGGTAGTCGTCTGCGGAGGGGTTGGGACACTTGCGGGGAACCCGGGGCCCTTGGGGCTGCTAATAGCTTTTCCTGGGTACAGGCACACCAAGAAGTCCAGCACCGTCAACATAACACCAAACTTGTTCTAACTACATATTAATTCATTGAGTGTTCCTCCTGAAAACAAAACGGTATTTTAACAGTGATAATGTTTGGAGAGTTATTAAGACATTCTCTGATACTACAAGACGATGACTTTCAACAGTCATACCTCCTAAAAGCATATTATTCAGAACACTAAGCATATCAAGACACCTGCGCAAGCAATAAATATATTAGGCATCCTGCACAGATACCTTGATGTAATTGACCAATATGTAGTTAACCCCACTATCACGCAACTTCCATCTCTTCAAAAATAGCTACTATGCTTTTTAATAGGAGATGCAACCTTAAACCTTCAACTAAAAAAACGATAATAATAAGTCAATGAGTATTTTACATACTTGATGCGTTTATTAGAGACCCCGAAACGATTTCACTGTATTCGAATTACAAATACATGTAATAAATGTATGAAATACGGAATGTGTAAGGGAATGTCAGACACTGAAAAATACTAAAGATGAATTCTATTTTCTATCACCGTCATATAGAATCATTTTTACTCCGAACTTGCCATAAACCAACAGGGGGAAACAAGTTGCAACACTTCCAGGAAAAATGAAGCGAAATTGGCAGCCAATAGTTGGTTATAAATTACATTGCCTGTTAACTGTATAAACATAAATTACGGAATACGCGGGACTCCTGTTCAGTACAGTCAAAAAGGTCTAACGTAATAGGCAGTGGTTTACAATCACATATCCGTATCACTCTCCTCCTCAAGAAGTCCGTGTGAAGATTTATATTCAGAACATTCAAGAAAAAGGCTACTGTGATCTTGAAACTACAAGAAGTAGCTCATTTACTCAGGAAGGGAAAACGTTATGGTGCCCGTAAATTTGAATGGCTGTATCTCTTGTAGTAACATTCATTTTTTGATAAAATGTTAAAATCCTCTTTATACGGCACAGGTAGCGGCTGGAGGGCGTGGAGTAGGGGTGGTGCATCCCTACTTCTGGAACACCCTCTTCACTACCTGCAGCGTCCGGGTCTCCCCGCAAGTGTCTACACATTCCCTTTCCCCACAAGTGTCACTCCCAGCAAGTGTCACAAACTCTCTGCGGAGACCCATCGTTAGCAGAGTTAGGCGAAGTGTTTGGTCAGCCACGCCGACTCCGTGAAGATATAGTACAAGACCAGAAGAAAGGACGAGTAAAATTTGCTCTGTTTAAGATGGGTGAAGGAAGAAATCGAACATCGCAAATGTCAGTCACATTTTTGTATTACCGGCTTCGACTTTCACGAAATGCTGTTTTCAAATTAGCCTGCTAGTAAGGCGGGTATTGTTTTTCCACTAACAGCAGTTATTAACAACGTATTGTCTTGAAATGCAGCACATTGGTCTGACGAATAGCGTTAGAAACGCTCGAGACTACGAATCTAAAAACTTATATGGGATTGTTTCTGGAAAAGATAATTGATAAGATTTAAAGAAAAAAAAATACTTTTAGTTTTTGTATAATATACTTGATATTCAAGTGCTTTCAACGGAGTTTCCCTTTTGGAAGTCATAGCTATGAAAGGCACTTCATATCGATTTCCAGAGCAAGTAATCTGGTATTCACTATCTTTAAACAACATTCAGTGACTATTTAATGATTTGCGTAATTCACATTATACCTCTCGTAACTTCCATTCCAGGAATCCACTGTCTGCATTCTATTAGTCACTGTTATTCTATACGGCTTGTGTATTCCACCGAAGTACCGCAGCCCTTCAAAATTACCTAGTAACACCAAAATTTTGTCAATTACGCGGTATATGCAGAACTCGGAGAGCTCCAAAAAGGTATCAGGTTCCAATTAAAACTCGACATTCAATCCGGCCGCTGCACTGTACGGATTCACATTGAAATTATTTGCGTGATGATATTTGTCGGAGAGTATAAAGTTCCTACCAAGCGCAGCATGAGATTACTACGTGATAAGCAAACTGTCTGTATCTGTATCACATTCAGCGATGGAGAAGGGAGACACCTGCAACGTAATACACTTTCTACCTTTTTGACCGTTGTTTTCCAGATAGTTAACAGAGAAAAGTAAAAGGAAAAACCAGCATTTCTCTCTCACTTTTTTTTTGTCTCTCTGTCTTTCTGTCTGTCTCCGAAATGTACGTAGACTGATTCGTCAACAGAATTTTACCGTTCTGCCACTAGTTCTTTATCAGTCGTACCTAGAAAAAAAATGAATATACTTATAACTTTTTACCTATGTGCTTGAACTAGCGGTCAGAGGTTGGAGGAAAAATTAGATTCTATCTCCAAAATTAAATACAAGTGGTGGGAACACGATAAAGTCAAGATTTAGCTTTCCACTCCGTAATACATGGACAATGCCTTGTCACTCACTATAAATTCATAAATTCACCATTACAAGAACGCAAATATGCGTCATAAGTCATATTAAAATCAATAAATGAACATTTAAAAATCCGTTGGACACTATAGACCGGCAGTACACCCGTGGATATTTTGATCAATAAAATACTGTTTGTGTGGAAAATATAGGGCAACAGAATCGCCGTAGGAAAATTTAAATTGAAAAGGAACACAGAAATTTACTAATCTAATATTTATTTCCATAAAACAAAAGTAAATTCAAGGAGATACAGGAACAACAACACAAACGAAACACAAATAAAAACAATAAAAGTCGCCAGGAACGACCACGCGGTTTAGGGTGTCACGTCGAGGAATGCGAAGACGCACCGACCGAAGGTTCGAGTCCTCCTTCGGGTATACGTGTATGTATATGTTGTCCTTAGCATAGGTAAGTAGTTAGTAGTTTTAGGAAGCGATTTACTTAGCATTTTTGTTCCTTAGAATTACATACATTCGACAATTTTGATAAAATGCATAGGAATTTTTCGAACAGAAAACACACGAAATCAGAACACCGTGAACAGTGGATGAGAAACGCTAAGTAGAAATGTGTTCATTAAAGGCCGAAAATCCGACATCCTGGGTACGCAAACAATTTAAATACAGAATGAAACTATCACTCTGCAGCGGAGTATGCGCCGAGATGAAACTTCCTGACAGATTAAAAATGTGTGCCGGAACCGGGACTCGAACCTGGGACCTTTGCCTTTCGCGGGCAAGCGCTCTACCCCTGATCTATCTGTACACGACTCACAGCCCGTCCTCACAATTTTACTTCTGCCAGTACATCGCCTCCTACTTTCCAAACTTCGTAAGAGAACTTCTGTGAGGTTTGGAAAGTAGGAGGCGAGATACTGGCAGAAGTAAAGTTGTGAGGACGGGCAGTAAGTCGTGTCGGAATAGCTCATTGCTAGAGCGCTTGTCCGCGAAAGGCAAAGGTCCCAGGTTCGAGTCCCGGTTCCTGCACACATTTTTAATCTGTTACGAAGTTTCAATTTAAATACACCTCCAAGACGGCAGATTTGCACTACAAAGATCAAAAAACCGTCAGTACCTCCATATGATTACTTGCAGATAATATTTAAGTGACTGGTAGAGGGTTCATTGAAACGCTTTCAGACTACATCTCTCTCTTTAATAGCGCGCGGGAAAGAGGAACAGCCGCGGTGGAGTGGCGGAGGGCGCCGTTGCTCGTCGACGGAGGTTCAAGTCCTCCCGCGGGCGTGTGTGTGTGTGTGTGTGTGTGTGTGTGTGTGTGTGTGTGTGTGTGTGTGTGTGCGTGTGGGTGTGGGTGTGTGTATGTGCGCACTTAGCAAAAGTTAGTGTAAGTAGTTTGTAAGCCTAGGGACTGAAATCCGAAGCAATTAAGTCCCTTAGATTTACAAACATTTTTTTTTGTTTAATTTTTGAAAAAGGAACACCTAAATCTTTCAGATTTAGATATGATTTATTTTATTATGATGATCATGTCTCCCTATGGAGGTGGGTGCTAACATAATTTGTTCGCTTTCGAAGAATAAAGCTTACGAATGAAATGTCAGAAATAGATCTCGCGGTGACGAATAACGCCTATATTGTTACGATTTCAACCCCATCTCGTGCATCATTTTCCTGACTCTTTCAGAAAAAGGGGGAGGGCAACTTCCTGTATATCTTCCGTCAGTCACACCTGGTGGGAATCTAACACAATGCACAGCAATACTCTAAATAGGACTAACGAGTGTAGTGAAGGCAGTTTCTTTTGTAGAACTGTTGAATCTTCTAAGTGTTCTGCCAAAGATATTTAGCCTTTGGTTCGTCTTCCCTACCACATTACTTGTGTGTTCTTTCCAATTAAAGTTGTTCGTAATTGTTATTCCTAGGTATTTAGCTGAATTTA
Organism: Locusta migratoria; assembly: GCA_026315105.1. NCBI lineage: Eukaryota > Metazoa > Arthropoda > Insecta > Orthoptera > Acrididae > Locusta > Locusta migratoria. The sequence continues at coordinate 70,616,709 of CM048755.1, read as the reverse complement.
CGGCCTGTAGATTTGACTGATTTGTTGAGGAAATGAAGTTTAACGGATTTCTTTTTGCTATCATATGGATGACTTCATAATTATTATTTACGGTCAACTGTCATTTTTAGCACCATACAGATATCTTACATACATCGATTTGTGTTTGTTTTTGATCTTCTGGTGACTTTACTAATCGATTAACGACAGCATCCAAGAAAAAACAAAGACTTTTCTCATATTGTCTCCTAAATCGTTTATAAAGACAACGAACAGTAGGAGCCCTATAACACTTCCCTGGCGAACGCTAGATATCACTTCTGTCTTACTAGACGACTTTCCCTCAATTACCATGTACTGCATCCTATCTGATAGGAAATCGCGAATCCAATCGCACAACCGTGGCGATATTCCATAAGCACACAATTAGATTAAAAGACTAAACGCTTGTGAGGTACCGTGTCAGAAGCCTTACGGAAATCTATAAATAAGGTGTCGATTTGATATCCCTTGTCGATACAACTCATCATATCATGTGAGTAAATCGCTAGCTGTCTTTTCAGAAGAACGATACTTTGTGAATACGTGTTGAATATGGGTCCACAGGACTTATTGTTCGAGGTAGGTTAAATGTTCGAAGAAAGTCTGTGTTCCAATATCCTGCGGCAGTCCGACGTGACATCGGCCTGTTATATTGCGGATCAGTCCAAATGTCTTTCTTTAATACTGGAGTGAGCTGTACAGGTTTCTCGTCTTCTGGTACGGATCTTTTGATGAACGAACGATTGTATCTGATGCGTAGGTATGGAGCTATTGTATCTGTATACTCTGAAAGGAACCTAACTGTTATACAATTTGGACCGGGGACTTTGATTTTGCTAAGTGAATTAGTTTGCTTTACTACTCCTAGGGTTCTAAAAAATAATATTCTAACATCACGAATATTGTGCTTTAGAAAGCTGTTCCTCGCTTAAAGAAAAAGAAGACTATACGTGGCAACAAATCTATCATATAAGGCCAATATTCTATACAGAAATAAACACCATTACAGACCACTGAAGATGATTCAAAAATAAAAAAATAAACGAAAAGCTTATGGGACAATAATAAAAAGCCTCTCATTTACCCGCCTTAGATGATACGTGTCCAAGGGACAATAATGCACTGCGCAGATTGACCCCCGCGTTTTATTTTTGTCAGTGCTTTACTGGAAAGTCCAAAGAATGACTTCCCAAAGATTCATTAAGCAATTGTATTAATTTCGAAAAATTAAAATTATAACCCTATTAGGAAAATGCACGGGCATCAAGGAGAAATTGGGATAAATAATGAAGAACTGCAGATCGAACAAACTATTGAAACAGATTTAAGAAGTAGAGTGGTCCCAAAGATAAAACGTTGCCAAGCAAGCAAGACAGAACATGTACACCAGAAGAGAGTAACACGAACAGAACAGATTAGAGCTAATTTAGTGCTTAAATGTAGCCCCAAAATGAAGGAACAAAGATTAGGGCTTAACGTCCGGTCGGCAGTGTGGTCATTACACGCAGAGCTCACGCTCGGATTTTTGGTTTTGGAAAAGGAAGGAAATTGGTCGTGCCCTTTGAAAGGAACCATTCAGGCATTTGCCTGGAATGGTTTAGGGAAATCACGCAAAACCTAAATCTGAATGGCCGGAGGTGGATTTGAACCACCGTTTTCCCGAATACGAGTCCAGTGTGTTACCACTGAGGCACCACGCTCAGTGTAGTTCCCAGCTGCCCTGTGACGAAAGAAAGGGAGCATGCGATTTACAGGTTATTTCGTATCTATTGTGGAAAATTTGCAAAGCTGTGTATCTCACTACTGTGTTTCCATGCATATATTGTTACTTTGAATCAAGCTTTTAACGCGTTTAGTTTACAAGCAGGTAAATTAAAATAAGTAATCTCTTCCAGTTGCTAACCGGTATCCTCGTAAAGAGAACAGTCTCTGTGGGAAAATCGGAGGCTTTCAGGGATTTATCTATTGAGGAATTATTTTTCAATAGGGCAGGACAGGCTCTAGCAAACGAATGGTCCACATGGCGAGTTCAGCGTCGTGGAGCCTCCTCGGAGACAGAAGCAACTGGAGAAGAAAATAGCGCGTAGTGTCTCTGTCAGGTAAACAGAGTATGAAGAGGACATCATGTGCCACTAAAAGTTGATATTATCGGTTCCTCGCAATTACTGTATGATTCTCACGGGAAACGACAAATTGCCTGTACTGCAAGAAGGAAGCTTAGGGTTTAACGTCCCGTCGACAGCTTGGTCATTAGAGACGGAGCTTACGCTCGGAGTTTTGGGTAAGGATGAGGAAGGAAATCGCCCGTGCCCTTTGAAAGGAACCATCCCGGTATTTGCCTGGAGTGATTTAGCGAAATCACGGAAAACCTAAATCTGGATGGCCGGAGGTGTATTTCAACCACCATCCTCCATAATGCGAGTCCAGTGCGTTACCACTGCGCCACCCCGCTCGATTGTACTGCAAGAGTTCGCTTCTACCAGCGGAAGCTCTTGGACGCACCATTAACTCTCTACTACCGACGTTTATATCTGTGCACACTCATCATCGCCCAGTACTAATGCCGTACAGGGTGATCCAGAAGTCAGATAACATTTCGAAAGTCAGAACTTCACGAAATACTATACGTAGAGAAGTAAATATTTACGCAGAAGATTCGCATTCAATTTGATTCATCGCGGCGTTCTCGTCGTGCAGTGCGGCTCCTACGACGGTTCTAGTATTTTCTGTAGCCAAATTTCTCCAGCTGCGGACGTCCACAGACTTTCGGCGTGTGATATTGGGTTCGTCGGTCCACAACAGGTTAGACACCAATAGTCATCTTCGTCCATCCTTACAATTTCCCATATCGCAAATGCATTATGCATGACAAAGCTAGTAGCTAATAATTCATTATGACGCTGGGACGTGTACTGATAGAGACAGCGGGTACGTAAATCTCAGAGTTCTCCAAACAGTAGTGCATGGAATGCCAGTACGACATGGCGAGCGCTGTCTTCCCCAGACGGAGATGCGATAGCTGAAGTCTCCGTATGCCCCTGAAATGTCCGAATAGCAGTACCACTTATGTCTGGTCACCTAAAACAGGGTCGATGGGCTAAACAACCCTTCGCCACATACTTCGTAGTCATCAGCGCTAGTTGTCCTAGGAGTATTACCCATTGGAACACCCTTCTTTATGCGATAGGATTGTAAAGCTGCAATAGAGGATTCTTCATTATGATACCGAAGCTTCACTAACAGTACCTTCTCTGGTAAATTCAACATGTCGCGATCGCTAGCTCATCTGGCTACCCCTTCTTGCAGCTCACTTTATACACGAATCTTATGCGGTGTTACTGCCTTATTGTGCAATCGTTATTGATTTCAATAAAACCCCGTGTCATTTCAAACATACATGTGTCTGCCTACATTATGCCGTGACTTAACGTATATTTAAATGTTGACGGACTTCTGAGCTACCCTGTATAGAGTATATATGCGACATCCATTATTGATAACATCGGATTGTTAGTAAATGCACGCAATTCAAGCAACACCACATGTGTAAAAGTGCTTCTCTAGTCTACTGCTTGCATGAAAGAACAACAATTGTCGTAGATACCGAACAGAAAAGGTGTACCAAGACTTGAGACAACAGTGCAAAGAGGAGATTTAGTTCAACAGACAATATAATGGTTTTGAAGTGACATGACAAGAAATATACATACAGGGGTGAACAAAACTATATGAACACCTAACAGTCACAATATTTATTCATTAGTAAGGAATTCGCCCACCACTGACTCTGAGGAATAGATTCTTAAAGTGTCTTTATACTTCCCAAGATAATGTTATCCATTCCTGCACCACAACATTCGCTAAATATTTCAACGTTGTTGGACTGTAGCTTTGTCCTCCCACTCTGCTCGGAAACTTCCAATAGCGGTTCAGTTATGTAGTGAAAAGGCGATTTTGTTGTACTGGGTAGATGTTCTTCCAGTAATTTTCGGGTGTGCAGCCGGATCCCATTGACATTCTGCAACGATATTTCGGCCCAGAGACGTCCGGCCATCTTCAGGTGAGTAGGCAACTACTGAAGAGCGCAGGTACGTTCGCGGTATTTATACCGAGTATTGCGCATGCGAGATACGCTGGAGTCTTACTGCGCATGTGTTAGATGGTGACATGCGCGGTACGGCCGAGCTGCGTGTGCTGCCCTCGGTGGTGAAAGTGAACACTCATCTAATCATCGAGAATCGAATGATTCCGTCGATTCCGCTGTGCCTCAATAGCTTTAAGAACAGGGTTCCAATTTTTATCCAGCTGAAAGCCGTTGTCACGATTTATTAAATTGTCAGCAAGGCGTATTTCAACCGCTTCTTTGAAGACTGAGTTCCAAAAGCCGGAAACTGGAGCTAAAATTGTGGTTTTGTTGTATTCCATGGAGTGTCCCATGGAAATGCAGTGCTCTGCTACAGCTGATTTCGACGGTTGCAGAAGACGAGTGTGTCTTTCGTGCTCCGTACAGCGCTCTTGAACCGTTCGAGTCGTGTGACCTATGTAAGCAGAACCACACTCGCAGGGAATTTTATAAACGCCCGCTTTTTTCAATAGCAAATCGTCTTTTACAGATCCGACTAGGGCTATATTCTTCGCTGGTGGACGGAAGATGACCTGGATTATATGTTTCCTTAGCAATCTGCCTATTTTAGAGGACACATTGCCAGCATAAGGAAGGAATGCAACTGATTTGTAATCTTCTTCATTGTCCTCTGTGCGTTGCTTCTTGTTGATATGATTACGTATGGCCTTCCTTATTTGGCGTGGAATTTCTCCAGTTCCTCTCTACCATGAGGCCATACAACGAAAGTGTCGTCTACGTAGCGCCAGAACACAGTGGGCTTTAAAACAGCAGACTCAAGTGCCTTCTCCTCAAAGTCCTCCATAAAAAGGTTAGCCACCACAGGGGACAGAGGGCTCCCCATGGCGACACCGTCAGTTTGTTCAAAAAATTCGTTATTAAATAAAAAGTAGGTTGAGGAGAGAGTATGCTCAAACGAAGCTGTCAAGTATTCACTGAAAATGTTACCAATGAGATGTAACGAGTCCATTAAAGGCACTTTTGTAAAGAGCGAGACCACATCAAAGCTGACTAGTAAATCCGTTCTGCTCAACTTAACTGTCTTCAGGCGATTCACAAAATCTCCAGAGTTACGTATGTGGTGACAACACTTGCCCACGTAAGGCTTGAGCAAAGAAGCCAGATGTTTAGCGGTATAATAGGTCGACGCACCAATATTGCTCACTATTAATCGTAGTGGGACACCATCCTTGTGAATCTTGGGAAGGCCGTAAAGTCTTAGTGGTACTGCACTGTGTGGTCTCAGCTTCTTGATGACTTGTTTTGGTAAAGAACTATCATTCAACAGTGAAGCGGTTTTCCTTGATATGCGACTCGTTGGGTCCTTTTCAATCTTGCGATACGTAGAATCCGATAGCTGGCTATAAATCTTCTCGTTGTAGGCTTCCCTTGTCAAGAGGACCGTGGCGTTACCCTTATCTGCAGGGAGCACGACTGTGCTGGTATCTTCTCGTAAGCTGCGGAGAGCCGCTCTTTCAGCTGGCGAGATGTTACTTCGTTGTGGAGCACACTTCAACAAAGTTCGGCAAGATTCACGTCGAACTTCGTCTGCAGAATCCACAGAGAGAGGTCTTATGGCTTCCTCAATAGAACTGATGAACTCCGTAAAAGGAGGCGAAGTAGGCGTGGGCGCGAAATTCAAACCCTTCGCAAGCACAGACATCGTCGCATCGTCAAGAGATTTCTCCGTTAAGTTCACCACGGATCGTCCAGGAACATCTTTTTGCGGTTCTTGTGCTGCGAGTCGGCCGAATTTTGCACTCTGTCTGTTTGTACTATCCCTGTGAGCCCAATCTGCCTTGGACCAGGATACACCGTCAATCCAGTCCCAGCTGAGGGAAGAACATCTTGCTGCAATTTCCACCGTCACTTAAATTCAATACATGAAAATATCAAGTTTACCATGGAGAGTGAAAAAGATGGAGCTTTACCATTTCTGGACGTGCTGGTACGACGCAAGGATGACGGCTCTTTGGGACACTCTGTGTACAGGAAACCTACGCACACAGATCTATACCTCCAGGCGTCCAGCTGCCATCATCCCGCAAAAACCGCTGGTGTCCTTAGTACGCTAATACATCGAGCACACTTGATATCAGACGAAGAAAATCTTCCTGCAGAACTGGAACACTTGGAGAAAGTGTTCAAAGAGAATGGCTACACTCCACGCCAAATAAGGAAGGCCATACGTAATCATAACAACAAGAAGCAACGCACAGAGGACAATGAAGAAGATTACAAATCAGTTGCATTCCTTCCTTATGCTGGCAATGTGTCCTCTAAAATAGGCAGATTGCTAAGGCAACATATAATCCAGGTCATCTTCCGTCCACCAGCGAAGAATATAGCCCTAGTCGGATCTGTAAAAGACGATTTGCTATTGAAAAAAGCGGGCGTTTATAAAATTCCCTGCGAGTGTGGTTCTGCTTACATAGGTCACACGACTCGAACGGTTCAAGAGCGCTGTACGGAGCACGAAAGACACACTCGTCTTCTGCAACCGTCGAAATCAGCTGTAGCAGAGCACTGCATTTCCATGGGACACTCCATGGAATACAACAAAACCACAATTTTAGCTCCAGTTTCCGGCTTTTGGAACTCAGTCTTCAAAGAAGCGGTTGAAATACGCCTTGCTGACAATTTAATAAATCGTGACAACGGCTTTCAGCTGGATAAAAATTGGAACCCTGTTCTTAAAGCTATTGAGGCACAGCGGAATCGACGGAATCATTCGATTCTCGATGATTAGATGAGTGTTCACTTTCACCACCGAGGGCAGCACACGCAGCTCGGCCGTACCGCGGCATGTCACCATCTAACACATGCGCAGTAAGACTCCAGCGTATCTCGCATGCGCAATACTCGGTATAAATACCGCGAACGTACCTGCGCTCTTCAGTAGTTGCCTACTCACCTGAAGATGGCCGGACGTCTCTGGGCCGAAATATCGTTGCAGAATGTCAATGGGATCCGGCTGCACACCCGAAAATTACTGGAAGAAGAAATACGCCGGGAAAATTTTAGGGGTTGATGTTGTTAATTTTCTGCTGCTGTAAGAAACACACCTGAACCTTTGGCTCTGTGAGTGGGCGCATTATCATTTTGAAATATGTCATCAATGTTCATGTGTTTTATGCCTAAGGGACCAAACCGCTGAGGAAATGGTTTTCTAGATTTACAGACTACTTTAACTTGTGCCAACGACACCACATACACCCATACCCGCGGGAGGTCTCGAACCTCCAACGGGGAACGACCGCGCAACTGCTTTCCTGCACGGCTGTGTCAGCCACCATAAGCAGCTTGTTGCCGGCCGCGGTGGCCGCGGGGACTGAGGCGCTTCAGTCACGGTCTGCATGGCCACTACGGTCGGGTGTTCGAATCCCCCCTCGGGCATGGATATTTGTGCCGTCCTAGTTCGTAAGTAGTTCATAAGTAGATTGTAAGTTTAGGGACTGATGACCCCGTAGTTAAGTCCCATAGACTATACAAACATTTGAACATTTTTGAAGCAGCTTGTTGGATAGGATGGTGAAATATTCAGTTATCACACCAGTGAGGATAAATATAGTAAGCGGAATAGCACAACATAGACGCCCAAACCATGATGGAACCTCCCACGTGCTTAATTACAGAAAGCCGACATGCCGTATCGTAAGGCTTTTTGGGGTTGTCGATAAATAAACCCTCTTGTTTGCAAGAAGCAATATAAAAGAGGATTCATCGGACCATATCACACACTTCCAATCATCAAGTGTTTATGATCGTGGTACCACTTCCTTTTGTAACTTTGCGTTGGCTTCGGTCATTAAGGGTTTATCCACTGCAGACCTTGCTGTAACGTTAATCTCCAGCCGTAATGTTTTCATCGGATAGTACCACTCTAGTGAGTGTTCAGTTTTGCAGTCGATTTTGCCGGGATAGTTTTGTGTTGTCTGCCACAATCGTTCTTAATGGTCGTCTGTCTCTCAAATTTAACTTCTAATTTATCCCACTATTACTCCTCGTCAATTATGTTTCGCCTTGTTTTCTGTACGCTGACATTACCGACGAACCGTCTCTAATGAAGCGATAAACAGTGCAGTCGTTTTCGTCACAGAAGCTCTCACCAACTGCCCACCATCGAACTGTCCTCTTTGGAAATCTGAGAGATCACGCATTTCGCCGATCATTTATGTTGACCGTAGAGAAACTGAATGTTTAATATACTGCAAGGTAACGTCCAAGCCTCCATACGCGAATCTGCACTGCGGTCGCGACTATGTAGTGGCGCCAACTTCTAACAAGCCGCAGTATCCTGCTTGGTGCTGGTATTATCTTGTCCTACCCCAGTATATGTTGACTACTTACTACACAGCTGCAGTACAATCAGCACTAAAAATGTACTATGAAATTAATAACGGCCGCACGGGATAGCCGCGCGATTCTAGGCGCCATGTCAGGAACTGCGCGGATGCTTCCACCGGAGATTCGGGTCCTCCCTCCGGCATCGGTGTGTGTGTGTGTGTGTGTGTGTACTTCTTAGGTTAAAGTTAGGTGAAGCAGTTCGTAAGCCTTGGGTCGGATGACGACACTAGTTTCGTCCCATGGCTTTAGAAACATTTCAACTTTTTTTTCACTAATATGCGTGGCTCGGTAGCACAGTGGTAGAGGGCCAGGCCCTGGGTATTTTATCTGTCACTTTCCGCTTCTATCACCTCTAGAAATGCTGTTCATGTCGAGTCGCACCGTGGTTCGGAACACAGATTAAACTGGAGGTCCCCCTATAACTGGCTGGGTAAGTCAGTTCGAAGGTCGGAGGAAGGCAACGGTATACCACCTCCAGACAGGACCATGCTTAGTAAAGTTTTGTGTCCCAGCTTCGTCGCCGCTTTTGTGTCTCGTATCCGTCGTAGTGTCGGTGGCCGAGTAGGAAGACCGACACAGGAATAAAGGTAGCACGCTTGTGCAGGTACGCAGGTGAGAAGTCAGTGGCATATCAGAAACTAGAAACACTAGAGTAAATTAGAACGAGATATATATTGCACAGAATTTATACAATACTTAACTTTTACACAGTTCAGTACTGCAGAGTGCTGATACATAGTTGAGCTAGAGGCCTGCCTAGTGCCTATCCGATAGCCAAGTCTTCACTGGTGCCTATCTGTTTCCGAAGTGTTAACTGGTTCCTATCTCAGTCCCAAGTGAACGATGTCGTTCAGTGGTGGCCACGAGCTGAGTTGCAGCAGAGGGCGCTCGTGGCTGACGTCGTAAGAACGCCGCGCCGTGCGTGCATGGCGGCGCGCGGCGAAAGTAGGTGGCGCGCACTTTGGACTTGTGCGACACCACATAAAGCACTGTGGTGTTCAGACCAATCTTCGGATTGTTAACTGCCTTGTCTTTTTTTTTCTTTAATAAAAAATTTCAAACGCATTGTGTGTTGGATTACAATAACTTCCAACGAAATGTTCCCAAAACCGCTGAAATGGTAAACAATATAAAAATAAAAGGTTTTCACTCGTTAGACATCTTCGTGAATATTTTCACGTCATTTGGAATGCCCTTACCGAAATAAATACTATAGACAGAACACGGATGCATTAGGAGGTCGTCCGTGAGGAATATCTTTTGAGCTTCGAGAAATGCACTTTCCAAGAACCGCTGAATCATTAGAATAAAGAACCAAGAAGAGGAGCAAGAACAAAAAAACAATAGGAATCACGCTACTGATGAAAAGTGAGATGCAGAACTGTTGTTTTGCCTTGATTCGAGACATATAATAAAAACCTGTTTTAGTGGCCTTCTTTGTAATGTTATCTACTTCTAGACGTCAGCAATATAGAATACGCCAAGTATATTGGTGAAAGGGGAAGAACTCCCCATTGAAGCAGCGGTCAGAAACGCGACCGCTGCTACGACGCTATGAAGTCCAGAACAATAAAGAGTGAGTGGCGTTGACACGCAGAGCAGATAAAGCTGCGTTTCCTACAGCAGGTGAATGACGCACGCCCATTCTCACAGGGTTGCCAAAGATCGGTAACCGGCAGAGAGAACCGAGACGTGTGAACACGGAACGTTGTTCAGGGAGAAAAAAATGTTTGTAGAGCCTATGGGACTTAACTACGGGGTCATCAGTCCCTAAACCTACAAACTACTTATGAATGTACTAAAGACGGCACAAACATCTATGCCCGAAACGGGATTCGAACCCCCGACCGCAGCGGACGTGCATATCGTGACTGACACGTCGCAGACCGCTCGGCCACTGCGGCCGGCTGTCCAGGAGACAAAGGTTTTAGTAAACGGTGTATAATTCCTACTTAAATATGATTCCGGGCACGTCAGTGTGTCTGCTTTACACGCCAGATCCTCACTAGACAAATCCTGTAACGTTATACGCAGAATTCATAGCCTTTAATTTACCTATCTTGACGTGAGTATTCCCTCCCGTGTTCCTACAGTCCTCGTATATCCAAACTGATCTTCCGCAAGGACGGATTCCAACAGGTTTTCCATTCGTCTGTAAATAATTCATGTTAATATTTTTCAGCTGTGACTAATTAAACTCATAGTTCTGTCATTTTCACACTTGGGTATACTTGCTTTCTTGGGAATTGGAATTATCATATTGTTCTTGAAGTATGAGGTTATTTCCACCTGTCTCATACACTCTTGCACACAAGATGGAGGAGTTTCTTCATAACAAGTCTTCCAACATTGTAAGCAATTTAAAACGAAATATCATCGACTGGTTTTACATGATTTGGACTAGGTACTCAGGTCAAACCGAACTGATTGACTGGAACTGGTTTTTTTCGACTACTTAGAGACCATTTGTAATCATTCACATACGACATTCATCATGTCGTGTTGTAGTCTTCAGTCCTGAGACTGATTTGAAACATCTCTTCATGCTACCCTGTCCTGTAGAAGCCCTTTCATCTCTCAACAACAGCGGCAACCTATTATCCTTTTGAACACGCTTACCATATTCGTCTCTCGGTCTCCATGTGCGATTTTTATTCCACACACTTCCCTACAATGCTAAACTGACGATTCCTTGATGTCTCATATGTGTCTCACTATGTCTTCTCTTACTCAAGATAAGCCAAACATTTCTCCCCCAATTCTGTTCAGCACCTCCTGATTAGCTATGCGATCTACCCATCTGATCTTCAGCATTCGTCTGTAGCACAACATTTAAAATGCATCTGTCATTTTCCTGTCTAAAATTCGTATCATTCACGTTTCACTCGCGTGCAGCCCTTTCAAACAGGACTTCCTAACACATTACTTTGGATGTCAACAAATTTTGCTTCTTCTGAAATCATTGTCTCCGCATAGCCATTCTGCATTTTATATCTTCTTTATTTCGGCCATCAGACATTTTGCTACCCAAATAACAAACCCCGTCCACTAATTTTATTGTCTCAGTAACTAATTCCTTCAGCACCACCTGATTTTCTAAGACTGCATTCCATTACCCTCGTATTACTCTTGTAAATGTTCATCTTATATCTTCCTTTCACGACACTGTCCATTCCATTTAATTGCTCTTCCAGGTCCTTCGCTGTCTCTGTTAGAATTAGAACGCCATAGTGGTATACAAGCACTTAGATGTAGCCAAGTGATTACTGTAGTATTGACAACGTCGCCCGGTAAAAGTGGAATCGTGAACTATAGCCATTTTACTACCAAATGTGTCGAAACACAACCGAAGTGTTGTTTGCCTTTTCTTGGGTGCCGAAGGACAAACACCGACATGTTGTTGTTGTTGTGGTCTTCAGTCCAGAGACTGGTGTGATGCAGCTCTCCACCCTACTCTATCCTGAGCAAGCCTTTTCATCTCCTCATAAGAACGACAACCCACATCCACTTGAATCTGCTTACTATACGCGTCTCTTGGTCTCCCTCTGCGATTTTTACCCCACACACTTCCTTCCAACGCTAAATTCACAATTCCTTGATATCTAAGAATGTGTCCTACCAATCTATCCCTTCTTTTAGTCAAGGTATGCCAGAAATTTCTTTTCTCCCCAATTCGGTTCAGTACCTCCTCATTAGTTACACGATCCACCCACCTAATCTTCAGCATTCTTCTGTAGCACCACATTTCAAAAGCCTCTATCCTCTTTCTGTCCACACTGCTTATCGTCCATGTTTCACTCCCATACAAGGCAACACTCCATACAAATGCCTTCAGAAAGGACTTCCTTAGGCTTAAATCAATATTCGATGTTAACAAATTTCTCTTTTTCAAAAACGCCTTTCTACCCATTGCCATTCTGCATTTTATATCATCTGTACTGCGACCATCATTTGTTATTTTACTGCCCAAGTAACAAAACTCATCTACCTCCTTTATTGTTTCGTTACATAATCTAATTCCTTCAGCATCACCTGATTTTCTTACACTTTACTCCATTACCCTTGTTTTACTCTTGTTAATGTTCATCTTATATGCACCTTTCAGCACACTGTCCATTCCGTTCAATTGCTCTTCCAGGTCCTTTGCTGTATCTGACAGAATTACTATGTCGTCGGCAAAACGCAATGTTTTTAATTCTTCACCCTGAACTTTAATTCCTTCTCCAAATTTCTCCTTGCTTTCCTTTATAGCTTGCTCAATGTACAAATTGAACAACATTGGGGAAAGGCTACAACCCTGTCTTACTCCCTTTCCAACCACTGCATCCCTTTCATGCCCTTCAACTCTGACAACCGCTGTCTGGTTTCTGTACAAGTTGTAAATAACCTTACGCTCCCTATATTTTACTCCTGCTTGCTTCAGAACTTGAAAGAGTTTATTCCAATCAACATTGTCAAAAGCCTTCTCCAAATCTACAAAAGCTAGAAATGTTGGTTTGCATTTCTTAATCTATCTTCTAGGATAAGCCGTAAAGTGAGTATTGCCTCCCGTGTTCCTACATTTCTCCTGAACCCAAACTGATCTTCCCCGAGGTCGGCTTCTACCAGCTTTTCCATCCTTCTGTAAATAATTCGTGTTAATATTTTGCAACCATGACTTATTAAACTGATGGTTCTGTAGTTTTCACACCTGTCTGCACCTGCTTTCTTAGGGATGGGGATTATAACATTTTTCTTAAAGTCTGAGGGTACTTCACCTGTCTCATACATCTTACACACAATGTGAAACAATTTTGTCATGGCTGGTTCTCCCAGAGACTTCAGTAGCTCTGACGGGATATCATCTACTCCAGGGGCCTTGTTTCGACTTAGATCTTTCAGTGCTCTGTCAAATTCATCTCTCAGTATAGTATCTCCTATTTCATCATCATCATCTACATCCTCTTCCCTTCCTATAATAGTGTCTCGAAGTTCATTTCCTTTGTAGAGCCCCTCTATATACTCTTTCCACCTTTCAGCTTTCCCTTCTTTGCTGAGAACTGGTTTTCCATCAGTGTCCTTGATATTTATAGAGCTGTTTTTCTTATCGCCAAATGTTTCTTTTATTTTCCGGTAGGCTGTATCTATTTTTCCCCTATTTATACATTCTTCTACATCCTTGCATTTGCCTTCTAGCCATTCCTGCTTAGCCATTTTGCACTTCCTGTGAATCTCATTTCTTAGTCGTCTGTACTCCATTTTGCCTGTTTCATTTACTGCATTTTTATACTTTCTCCTTTCATCGATTAAATTTAGTATCTCCTGTGATATCCAAGGATTCTTTGTAGGTCTTGCCTTCCTACCTATTTTGTCCTCTGCTGCCTTCACTATTTCATCTCTCAGTTTTACCCATTCCTCCTCAACTGTTTTATTTTCCCCTGTTTCTGTCAATTGTTGCCTGAAGCTCCCTCTGAAATTCTTAAGAACTTCAGGTTCCTTCAATTTATCTAGGTCCCATCTCCTTATTTTCCTACCTTTCTGTAGTTTCTTCAGTTTCAGCCTACAATTCATAACCAACAAGTTATGGTCAGAGTCTATGTCTGCCCCTGGGTATGTCCTACACTTCAAAACCTGGTTCCGAAATCTATGTCTTACCATTATAAAATCTATCTGGTATCTCCCGGTGTCTCCTGGTCTCTTCCATGTATAAAACCTTCTTTTGTGATTCTTAAACCAGGTGTTTGTTATAACTAAATTATGTTCCGTGCAAAATTCTACCAGGCGGCTTCCTCTTTCATTCCGTTTGCCCAGACCATATTCACCCACTATATTCCCTTCCCTTCCTTGTCCTACTACCGAATTCCAGTCTCCCATCACAATTAAGTTTTCCTCTCCCTTAACTGTATGAATAATTTCCTTTAGCTCCTCATATATTTCTTCAATCTCCTCATCATCGGCAGAGCTAGTTGGCATATAAACCTGAACTACTGTTGTCGGTGTTGGCTTCGTATCTATCTTGACAATGATAATGCGATCGCTGTGCTGCTCATAGTAGTTTACCCGCATTCCTATTTTCTTATTCATTATCAATCCTACTCCTGTGATACCCCCAACTGATTTTGTATTTATAATCCTGTACTCACCTGACCAGAAATCCTGTTCATCCTGCCACCGAACTTCACTAATCCCCACTATATCTAACTTCAACCTATCCATTTCCCTTTTTAAATTTTCTAATTTTCCTACTCGATTAAGTGATCTAACATTCCACGCTCCGACCCGTAGAATGCCAGTATTGTCTTTCCTGATGATCACATCCTCCTGAGTAGTCCCCGCCCGGAGATCCGAATGGGGGACTATTTTACCTCCGGAATATTTTATCCGAGAGGATGCCATCATCATATGTTCATACAGTAGAGCTGCATGTCCTCGGGAAAAATAAGGGCTGTAGTTTCCCCTTGCTTTCAGCCGTTCGCAGTAGCTGTGTGGCAAAGCCACATTAGCTGATGTTACAAGGCCAGCTCAGTCAATCATCCAGACTGTTGCCCCTGTAACTACTGAAAAGGCTGCTGCCCCTCTTCAGGAACCACACGTTTGTCTGGCCTCTCCACAGATACCCCTCCGCTGTGGTTGCACCTACGGTACGGCTATCTGTATCGTTGAGGCACGCAAGCCACCCCACCTCGGCAATGTCTGTGGTTCATGGGAGTGGAACACCGACATATCGATCGTAAAATTAATAATGTCTATGTGCCAGCATATCTGCCGAAAACCACCGTTGTGGAATCGATGCTGCTCCTTTATGATAACATACCTGCCAATGCTGCAAATGTTATAACGCAAAAGTTACACATACGATTATTACGCCTACAGTCGCTTAGAAAAGGCCTTGAAGGAACGACGATTCCCTCGTACGATCATGTGCAGCCGGCAGTTACAGATTTCTTCACGCTGCGGGTCGCCTTGTTTTACCAAGCGAGAATGTTTAACGTGTTCAAATGTTTGTAAAGCTTATGGGACTTAACTGCGAGGTCATCAGTCCCTACCACTTTAACGTACTGCTCGAAGCAATTGTGTCTGTCACGCATACAGACACTTGATTGTGCAGCCCTCGGACGGAAAAAATTTAGTTTCAAATTCAAATGTTTGTAAAGCGTATGGGACTTAACTACGGAGTCATCAGTCCCTAAACTTACGAACTACTTATGAACTACTTACGAACTAGGACGGCACAAATATCCATGCCCGAGGGGGAATTCGAAACCCCGACCGTAGTTGCCGTGCAGACCGTGACTGAAGCGCCTCAGTCCCCTTGGCCACCGCGGCCGGCAAAAATTTAGTTTCTCTCTCTCTCTCTCTCTCTCTCTCTCTCTCTCTCTCTCTCTCTCTCTCTCTCTCACACACACACACACACACACACACACACAGTAGAGGCGAACCGATCTGAAGACAACCTACAGGCATTGTCTAGTCGTGATTTAAAAACGTACAAATGTTTGTAAATCTAAGAGACTTAACTGCTGCGGTTATCAGTCCCTAGGGTTACAAACGGCTCAAACTAATTTATTCTTAGGCCAACACACAAACTCATGTCCGAGGGTCTCGAACCTCCGACGCCGAGAACCGCGCGCTCCGCAGCAAGGCGCCTTGGAGAGCTCGTCCACTCCACCGCGGCTCATCTGTTTTCTTAGTACATTTCTGAAAATGTTGTGTTGCCATTATTGTCCACATGACGCCGTGTGTGTTTTCTATGTGGTCAAAATTTATTTAGCAACTAAAACTTATTACTGTATTTTTAAGGATTAATTGGTGTTTTCATTTATTATGAATGATGCTAGGGATGCAACTCTCATTTGTTTATATCGGACTACAAATGATTTAAGAATAGCAATATCACGAATTCTTAAGAATTCTCCCCAAAAATACCCATATTGGATTGAAAGAGGAAACGATGTTCTCTGTATCAGCAAGAAAAGGACCAACCAGTATTACATCTACTGCACTATTTCAGATTGCCAAACCGTTCTTACGGGTTTTGAAGAAGAACTAACTAGAAAATTGTACACTCTTTGACAAAAAAAACTGGCCGCCGGCTGGCCGCCGCTGAGCCTAAGTCCGAGCCGATCGCGACATGGGACAATAAACGTGGCCGCGCTGATTCGCTCTACGTCCGGCTATCTGCACAATATGGCAACAATATTGACCGCGGGAGTTCATACAGTACTTCTTGTGTGAAGTTGGAAGAGCTGTAAGTCAGCTACGTCCGTGGTCACGCGGTAAAATCCGTGACTTGCACATGCAAGTCTTAGCGATCGAAACCGACTGTTGACGAAAATTTTAATTTCACGCCCCTCGTGCATACTGATGCCACATGTGTAAGGGGAGCATATGCGTAACGTATTTCATTTTTTGGTACACTGTTAATCATATTCCGGCCCAATAACATTGCTGCCTCTGGCCGCAGCACTTGGCAGAGCTCTCCGCGGCCCACTCGCCGGCAGCAGCGGTGGCGGCGCTACACAGCGCTGCCTCGCCCTCTGTCCACAGCGCCTGCCGCCGCTCATCGCCCTGGATATGTAAAATGCTGTAGTGTTGCTGAGTGGTGATCCACAAAAAAGGTTGCGATGTGTACTTCAGACACGATATGAATGGAGCAGACCACCCATTTTAAATGATGAACGTATTATTACACTAATACATAATACATTAGAGAGGCAAAAAATTGTCATAGTCATTGATCCACTCAAATGGCACTCTACGATGGTTAACACTTATTTGTCGTTTAAATCGCGATCTTTTTCCTTTCAGAAAAGCCTTTAATGTAATTTGTTATTGCCATCAGTTCATATGTGTTCATCAAGACACTGAGGGCAGACTGAGGGCACCAGGCGGCAGCGTGTGGTTCTGCTTGTGTCTTGTGATGCAACTCTGGTGTGAGTCGACAGTTCTAATCCAGGTTGGAGACAGTGCGTTTGGGGACGGTATTTCATTTTACTTAGTTTTATTTTACTTTATACGCTGTAGATTGCAAGAAGAAAATTTTCAAGGGAATCAGAAGAAAAGCTTTATATAATAAGTATTTCAGAAAGGTCGACTCCAAATTATGGAAATGGTATAAGATGTCTTCTTTGCTTCACCATACAAACGCCTTTGAAAGAATTCGAATTGACCTCCATCGATATGAATTTTTACTATTTCCTTAGGACCCACATGCAAGGGGATACTTACGGAGGAAGTGAATATAATGATTAATGTAGTTCCTTCATGCAAAATATCTGCTGTATAAATGAGAAATGAAGACACGAATCTTACAGTGAGCCTGTGTTACTTTAGAACGTGTGCTGAAACGTATTCACATAATTTAGCCTTTAAAGGCTTTTCTGAAAGGAAAAAGATCGCGATTTAAACGACAAATAAGTGTTAACTATCGTAGAGTGCCATTTGAGTGGATCAATGACTATGACAATTTTTTGCCTCTCTAATGTATTATGTATTAGTGTAATAATATGTTCATCATTTAAAATGAGTGGTCTGCTCCGTTCATATCGTGTCTGAAATACACATCGCAACCTTTTTTGTCGATCACCACTCAGCTACACTACAGCATTTTACATATCCAGGGCGATGAGCGGCAGCAGGCGCTGTGGACAGAGGGCGAGGAGGATGTAGCTGACCTACAGCTCTTCCAACTACACACAAGAAGTACTGTATGAACTCCCGCAGTTTACAGTGTTACCAGATTGTGCAGATAGCCGGACGTAGAGCGAATCAGCGCGGCCACGTTTTTTTGTCCCACGTCGCGATCGGCTCTGACTTAGGCTCAGCGGCGGCCGGCAGGCGGCCATGTTTTTTGTCAAAGAGTGTACATTTGTGATAAAATATATATCAGGTCATACGTGAAGTTTATTATATGCTGCTAGTTTTTCAAATATTATATGTATAAACAACAACATATTGCTGTTGACTAATGTCATTTATAATACGATAAACTAATCTGAATTACTATATTTCACTTCACTGTTATGCAGGGCTACATGAACCTATTTTTTCTTGTGTGATTTGAATTTGTTTTAAACTCGTCTTCTGTAATACATACAAATATTCGATTTATGAATAAATATTTGTGATGAAAATAAAATAATTTACGCTATATAAAAGTGATATCCTTTATTCACCCCAAAACACCATTTTTAAAACAAAGAGGTCAAAACTACATTTGAGGGTGAACAACAGCTTCAACATCCTACAATGTACCTATTTGTTTAATGTTACATAAAATGTTTTAGTTTTCAAAAAAATTGAATTTTTTAGAAGATTCGAATGTGGGAGAACTGCAGACGATATTTGGAAGTAGTAGTAGTATGTGACTCACAGAATACTGACCACTTGATATGTTTCTTTGTAGAAACAGGCAGTTGATAGTTTTGCCGCGTCGAGGACAGTCGCGCCACTGTGCACTTCAAACCGCGCCGCTTTGCGCAATAACGAACAAGTAGCGCGCAGTGTCCGTTCATCAAAGGAATGCGTTCGTTCGTGCGCCGTTTCGCGTTTCCTATTTTTATGGATGTGCGCGTGCGCACACTTGGACATTGCTGTGCACCTACAAACACACTGCTACCGGCACATTATGTGTGGACGTGGCTTTAATTCGCCCAATCGCTGTTGTAGAGAACCTTCACCTCTCAAATCAAATTATTGTAAATCTACGGGACTAAGCTGCTTGGTTATTAGTCCGTAGCTTACAAACTACTTAAACTAAGGTAAAGTAACCTGTTGTTGTTGTGGTCTTCAGTCCGGAGACTGGTTTGATGCAGCTCTCCACAATACCCTCTGCTGAGCAAGCCTCTTCATCTCCACATAAGAACGGCAACCTACATCTGTCTGAATCTGCTTACTGTATCCATCTCTTGGTCTTTCTCTGCGGTTTTTTCCCCACACACTTCCCTCCAACGCTAAATTCACAATTCCTTGATGTCTAAGAATGTGTCCTACCAATCTATCCCTTCTTTTAGTCAAGGTATGCCAGAAATTTCTTTTCTCCCCAATTCTGAACAGTACCTCCTCATTAGTTACGCGATCCACCCACCTAATCTTCAGCATTCTTCTGTAGCACCATATAATCCAAAAGCCTCAATCCTCTTCTTCTCCGCACTGTTTATCGTCCATGTCTCACTCCCATACAAGGCAACACTCCACACATATGCCTCCAGAAAGGACTATCTTAGGCTTAAATAAATGCCGGCCGCGGTGGCCAAGGTGACTGAGGCGCTCCAGTCACAGTCGGCACGGCCACTACGCTCGGGGGTTCGAATCCCCCCTCGGGCATGGATATTTGTGCCGTCCTAGTTCGTAAGTAGTTCGTAAGTAGTTCATAAGTAGTTTGTAAGTTTAGGGACTGATGACCCCGTAGTTAAGACCCATAAGCTTAACAAACATTTGAACATTTGCTTAAATCAATATTGAGGTTAACAAATTTCTGTTTTTCAAGAACGCTTTTCTACCCATTGCCATTCTGCATTTTATATCCTCTGTACTGTGACCATCATTTGTTATTTTACTGCCCAAGTAACAAAACTCATCTACCTCCTTTATTGCTTCGTTTCCCAATCTAATTCCTTCAGCATCTCTTGATTTTCTTACACTGCACTACATTACCCTAGTTTTGCTCTTGTTAATTTTCATCTTATATGCACCTTTCAGCACACTGTCCATTCCGTTCAATTGCTCTTCCAGGTCCTTTGCTGTGTCTGACAGAATTACTATGTCGTCAGCAAAACGCAATGTTTTTAATTCTTCACCCAGAACTTTAATTCCTTCTCCAAATTTCTCCTTGCTTTCCTTTATAGCTTGCTCAATGTACAAATTGAATAACAATGGAGAAAGACTACAACCCTGTCTTACTCCCTTTGCAACCACTGCATCCCTTTCATGCCCTTCAACTCTGACAACCGCAGTCTGATTTTTGTACAAGTTGTAAATAACCTTACGCTCCCTATATTTTACTCCTGCTTGCTTCAGAACTTGAAAGAGTTTATTCCAATCAACATTGTCAAAAGCCTTCTCCAAATCTACAAAAGCTAGAAATGTAGGTTTGCCTTTTCTTAATCTATCTTCTAGGATAAGCCGCAAAGTGAATATTGCCTCCCGTATTCCTACATTTCTGCTGAACCCAAACTGATCTTCCCCGAGGTCGGCTTCTACCAAACTAACATAAGGACAACATAAACACCAATGCCCGAGGGGAGACTCGAACCCCGACGGCGAACGGCCGCGCGCACCGCAGCACGGCGCGCCAGAACGCACGGCCATTCTGCCGCGGCCCTTTTCCTCTCTCCTTGGTTATACAGTATATAGACGGACTCTCAATGCAACAAAACAAGGCCATTGTTGAGTGTTTGTTATCCATCCGCCGTATTAATCTAGTACGTAGTGTACCGATGGGATCTTAACGTGTAACATAGCCATTGTTCGAAGTTATTCTAGTTTTAGTGGGTGTTTAAGTTGACGAGAAGAAAATGCCGAAAGCGACTAGGTCAAAATCTAATCGTATAATGCTGTGGCTACAGGAGTTTCCGTAAACGGAAAAATATATTCTGCCAAACATGTAACATAGAGTTCGGATGTTACGTTTTCATGCTTCTTCGTTTCTGCTCCCATTTCAGAATTGCGAATATCTTTTCATATATTTCGACACCAGAGCATTTGTGAAGCAGATTATTTTGTAAATATTGCATAAAATTATACTCATAGTTACCGTGACTCTGTTTTTAATTTTCACTGTAATTTTTAAATTAATGTGTAGCCTTCCGAAATAAGGGAAAATTAAGGAGGTGAAAATGTTACACCTATAGGATAAAAAATAAATATTTTTAAAAAGACCAACTGAGTTTAGATTTTTTATTTCAGAAACTGGACAGTTGGAAAATTAATACTTTTAAAATTTCAAATTAAGTCTAGTCGCCCTTAACAACAGCAAATACTTTTGATAAGCACTTTTATATAGCATCTTTTTTCTTTCTTGTATTACATTTCGAGTGACAACAAATACCAATTACGTCAGAAGGCAGTTGGAGTGTTACGTAAGGCAAAAGTTGAAAGAAAATCAAAATTGAAATGAATGCTTTTAAGAACGTCATCTGATATAGCATGTTCATTGCTGAACATCTATTATAGTTTCAATGCGCGAACAGTTCAGCAGCAGAAAATCTGATGAACCCACAAAAAAGAAAAATTCTGCAGTGACTTGGGTCTTGATATTGCGGTAGCAAACATCCCTTTACGAAAATTAGAAAATCAAATTCTATAAGGTTTTCTTGAAATGTACTTCCAACCGTCTGTGCCTACAGAGTCGACGTTAACTAAAAAATTGCACAGAAATCGAGAAGACATTGGACAGTCTTCCATACGGACTTCTATTAAAACTACTGACAGTCTTGGCCATTACCTTGCAAATTTGATTGCTGCGAAGTTGGGACAAATGTGCCATTCCGAACTCGTTCAGTTTGTTGAAAACATCACGAAGGACTAACCAGCTAGCATTTTGAAATGCTGTAAACAAGGTGCTATATTCAAATGACGTAGATGGAAATAAGGTGCCTCTGGTCTTCACAGATCCCGCTACATATGAGGCGTACAGAAGAAGGGGATCACTTCACAATAAGGAAGTTTCAAGTAAAACTAGACTAAGTTTCCACTGTACACTTAATTCAAATGTTCAAATGTTTGTGAAGCTTAATGGGACTTAACTGCGGGGTCATCAGTCACCAAACTTACAAACTACTTATGAACTACCTTATACTAAAGGCAGCACAAACATCCACGCCCTAAGGGGGAATCGAACCGCCGACGGGTAACGGCCTCGCACATTGCAACATAGCGCCTCAATGCGCTCGGCCGCTTGCTGCTTGCCGCCCTACCTTCGAAGTATTAACTGATACAAGATTTTAGTATAGCGAAGAAGGCTAGCTGTAAGTGCTATACCATGCGTCTTTGAACTGAAATGCAATATTTTGGATTTTTATCTTCTTTATTCTAGTCTTTCATGCAGTAAAAAGCAAAGAAAACATGTTTATTGAAACATTATTATTATTATTATTATTATTATTATTATTATTATTATTATTATTATTAAGCGATCGTTCGCCTTCTTCTATTATCGGGCGCAAGAGAGTGGTTTCTTCCCCAAGATAGTGATTACAAAAGATCGAATAAAAAATTTATTCATTTGTACACAAATAAATGGGTTTATCATTATTATTGTATATTATTTTCTTCTTCTTATTTGGAATAAAGAAAATGAGGACATCCTTTATTCTTGATGCAAAATGCTTGAACATTTTGTGCAATTGCTTTGCGATGATGACTGATCTGTTTCTCTAAGCTTGAGGTTTAAAAAAGTGAACACAAATTAATGCCAGTTGTTGAAACGGTCGCTCTAAATAATGGTTCCTTTTTGTGATCTAAATTGTTGTTGTTGTCGTCGTCGTCGGGAACCTACATCCATTTGAATATGTTTACTGTATTCGTCTCTTGGTCGTCCTCTGCGATTTTTACCCCAGACACTTCCCTCTAATTCTAAATTCACGATTCCTTAATGTCTAAGAATGTGTCCTACCAATCGATCCCTTCTTTTAGTAAAGATATGCCAGAAATGCCTTTTCACCCCAATTCTCTACAGTACCTCCTCATTAGTTACGCGATCCACCAATCTAACCTTCAGCATTCTTATGTAGCACCACATTTCAAAAGCCTCTATCCTCTTCTTGTCTGCATTGTGTATCGTCCATGTTTTACTCCCATATAAGGCAATATCCACATAAATGTCATCAGAAAATATTTACTATCGCTGAAATTAATATTCAGTGTTAACATATTTCTTTATTTCATGAACGTTTTTCTTCCCATTTATATTCTACATTTCATATCCTTTGTACTGCCACCAGCATCGTTACCTACTGTAATTCCTTCAGCATCTTTCTTAGACTGCATCACCAATATTTTGCTCTTGTTAATGTTCACCTTATACGCTCCTTTGAACACACTGTCCATTCCGTTCAATTGTTCTTCTAGGTCCCTTCTGTCTCTGACAGAATTAAAACGTCATAGACAAAACACAATGTTTTTATTTCTTCTTCGTGAACTTCAATTCCTTCTCCAAATTTCTCCTTCCTTTCCTTATAGATTGCTCTATGTACAAATGTAATAACATTGGAGAAACGCTAGAAACCTGTCTTACTTCTTTCCCAACACCTGCATCTCTTTCATATACATCAACTGTGATAACTACTGTCCGGTTTTTGTTCAAGTTGTAAATAACCTTCCGTTCCCTGTATTTACTCCTGCTTGCTTCAGAATTTGAAAGAGTGTATTGCAATTAACATTGTCAAAAGCTATCTCCAAATCTAGAAAAGCTAAAAATATTAAGGAAAGGCAAACCTACATACCTTCTAAGATAAGTCGTAAAGTGAGTATTGCCCCCCCCCACAAGTTCCTTAATTTCTCCTGAATCCAAACTGATCTTCCCCGAAATCGTCTTCTACCAGCTTTAACATCCTTCTGTAAATAATTCGTGTTAGAATTTCGCAACCATTACTTATTAAACTAATGGTTGCGTAATTCTCACACCTATCTGCGCCTGATTTCTTTGGAATGGGTATTATTACATTTTTCTTAAAGTCTTTAGCATAAATCTTACGCACCAAGTAAAAAAAATTTTCTCGTGGCTGGCTCTCCCACTGACTTCAGTATTTCTGAGGGAATGTCCACTCCAGGGGCCTTGTTTCGACTTAGATCTTTCAGTGCTCTGTCAAATTCATCTCTCAGCATGATATCTCCTTCCTGAAATATTGTCTCCAAGTTAATTTCCTTTTTAGAGCCCCTGTAAATACCTTTTCCACTTTTCGGATTTCCCTTCTTTGTTGAGAACTGAATTTCCATCTGAGTTCTTTATATTCATTCAACTGCTTTTGTCGTCTCCCAATGTGTCTTATTTTTCTTTCCCCCTGTTTATACATTCTTCTACAAAATGTTCAAATGTTTGTAAATCTATCGGACCAAACTGCGTGGTCATCAGTCCGTAGCTTACAAACTACTTAAACTTAGGTAAACTAACCTAAGGACAACAGACACACCCATGCCCCAGGGAGGACTCAAACCTCCACGGCGAGCAACCGCGCGTTCCGCAGCGAGACGCTTAGACGCTTTAGACCAGACTTGCATTTGCCTGCTTAGCTATTTTGAATTTCCTATCAATCTCATTTCTTAGTCGTCTGTATTCCATTTTGCTTGTTTCATTTACTGCATTTTCATATTTTCTTCTTTCATCAGATTTAGTATTTACTGTGATATCGAACGATTT
This sequence comes from Locusta migratoria, assembly GCA_026315105.1. Lineage (NCBI taxonomy): Eukaryota > Metazoa > Arthropoda > Insecta > Orthoptera > Acrididae > Locusta > Locusta migratoria. The sequence goes on along the minus strand of CM048755.1, from coordinate 70,591,882 downwards.
TTGTAGGTCTTGCCTTCCTATCTATTTGGTTCTCTGATGCTTTACCTATTTCATCTCTCTAGGGTACCCATTACTCTTCCACCTTTTTATTTCTCCCCGTTTCTATGAATTGTTGCCTAAAGCACCCTCTGAAATTCTCCTTCAATTTATCGAGGTCCCATCTCATTATATTCCTATTTTGCTGCATTTTCTTCAATTTCAGTCTACAGTTCATAACTAATAAGGTATGGTGAGAGTCTATATCTGCCTCTTGGTATGTCTTACAGTTAAAATCCTGGTTCCGAAATCTCTGTCTTACAAATATATAATCTATCTGGTACTTTCAGATGTCTCCTGGTCTCTTCCACGTATACAGCCCTCTTTCGTGATTCTTAAACCAGGTACTTATTTTCATCAATTACGTTCTGTGCAAAATTCTACCAGGCGGCTTCCTCTTTCATTTCTTTTCACTAGTGCCAATTCACCCACTACTTTTCCTTCCCTCCATCTTTCTACTGCCGAATTCCAGTCCCCCATCACAATTACGTTTTCCTCTTCCTATATTGAATAATTTCCTTCACTGCCTCATACATTTCTTCAATCTCCTCATCATAAAAAATGTTCAAATGTTTGTAAATATATCATACTCAATTACGTGGTTATTAGCCTGTAGCTTACAAACTACTTACACTGAGGTAAACTAACGTAAGGACAACACAAACACCCATGCCCGATGGGGGACTCGAACCCACGAACGGCTGTGCGCACCGTAGCACAGCACCCCAGTGCGCACGGCTAACCCCTGCGGCTCCTCATCGTGGGCAGAGCTATTTGGCATATAAACCTGTACTATGTAGTCGGTGTTGGCTTCGTATCTTGACTAAGATAATGCGACCACTGCGATGCTCATACTACAGGGTGTCTCACGAAAGATGCCTGTCAGGCGTCCGCGGATCGCGCGGTACAGCTCCCGGCCGCCGCCACCATATCCGCCGGCCACGGCAGCGCCCGATTCTCGGACTCTATTGTGCAGCGGGCGCATACACTGAGTTAAAGTCTAAAAAACATTGCCGTCTGAGTAACCTAAGCTTACCTTTACTTACAGCAGATGTTCAAAATGATGTCCCTCTATGGAAAGAGCGGCCTGAAACCTCTTGAACACATTTGCGAACACTCCACGAATTTCGACTGCCGAAATCTGGGAAATGACTAGTCGAATCCTGTCTTCTAACTCTTCGAGTTTATGGGGACTGCTAGCATACACCTTGTCTTTTAACATTCCCCAAAGATGAAATTCATAGGCATTTAGATCTGGGGAACGAGGAAGCCAGTCAACTACCAAATCTTCAAACGTTTGTTAAGCTTAAGGGACTTAACTGTGGGGTCATCAGTCCATAAACTTACAAACTTCTTATGAACTACCTTTCAGTAAAGACGACACAAACGTCCATGCCCGAGGGAGGATTCGAACCTCTGATCGTAGCAGCCATTCAGACTCTTACTGGCGCGCCGCAGACCGCTCGGTCACTGCGGCTAGTCAACTATCCTACCATAAAAACACTTCGTATTGCTGCCACAGACGCATTGGAAATGTGTGTTCTTGCATTGTCCTGCATGAAATAACCGTACAACTTTTCGTTGGATGAAAGTTCTTAAAAATGGATGCAGGATATTGTTCACATACCTGTCATAATTTATTGTTTCGTGAAAAAAGATTCGACTAGTCATTTCCCAGATTTCCTCAGCAGAAATTCGTCGAGTATTCGCAAATGTGTTCAAAAGATGTCAGGCTGCTCTTTTCATAGAGGGACATCAGTTTGAACATCTACTGTAAATAAAGGTAAGCTTAGGTTACTCAGATGTCAATTTTTTTGTTAGACTTTAATTCGGTGTATGTGCCCGCGGCACAATAGAGTTCGAGAATCGGGCGCTGCCGTGGCCGGCGGATGCGGTGGCGGCAGCTGCGAGCCATACCGCGCGATCCGCGGACGCCTGGCAGGCGTCTTTCGTGAGACACCCTGTAGTTTACCTGATTAAGTACTCATGTGTTACAGGAGTTCCCTAGCGCAAAACTAGTCTTTCATCAGGTCAGAGGTGATTTCCATCGCAGCTGTCAGACTGTCACAGTAATACATCGAAAAATACGAGAAAAAACACTATATGTTTACTATTTAATACTGCTGTGATGATACACTAGGTATTTACTTATTAAGTATGTGATTATGAAAAGAAAATTCTGCCAATTGGTTGGTAACACAACCAGTTTAAGTAGCATACTAGTATTGAACTTAAATACTTTAGTGGAATTTTTACGTAAAAATGGACATGAAGTTTATATTGAGCTCTTGACCATTTTCCACAGATACGTGTAGCTCAGGTCTGTTTGGTTTTACGAGACCAATGTATGGTGTCTTACGTTGCAATATAAGCAATGCAAAGTGATGACAACATACATTAAGATAGAGCTGCTTTCAAAAATTGTGACACTCTACAATTACACTAAGGGAGTATTGCACGCCTGCAAACATCTACGCAACAAATTCAGAGTTGCGCACAAATTAGCACCTTGCCGCTTGTAGTATGTAAACGTCTCTATATTAACCACACATGTCATTTGAATCAGTAAAAATGAAGGGTCTTACGCAATAAGCTTAAAACTGTGTACGATGGACGACGTTATCTTTCCCTTCAGTTGCCAAGTACTTCCACATCAGGGATCAAACGTATGCAAACGACACACGATACGAAGATGGCGAAAGTATGACTCCAAAAAAGGTAGCACAAATAAACCAAATTAAATAAAAACTAGTGCCTGAAGGTGTTATATTTATTATTCTCCAACAGCTGTCTACAGTACACAGGTAGGGCCGTACAGACTAAGGGAAACGTACCACGTGCTATTCGTCATTCACTTTATAGTGGTTTGCGAAGAGCATTTATAAAAGAAACTTCACTGCAGGCGTAAAACATACATGGGCCATAGACAGACGCATTTTAAGAAACGTTTGTCTTGGAATACAACGTTTCTCTATATAAAATCTCATATGAAGCGCGCTCCATCGAACCGCTGGTTGGTTTGAACACCACAGTGTATAATAAGCTAGGTTCTACTTTGGATCATTAACGCAACACTATCAACTATTCACCGAAACACACGCAAATGTGGTGGGGAAATAAAAATTTCGTGTACGGATTACGTTGCGAATTACGTTTCAGAAATAATGATATGAACAACCCCTTTAGTTTGACCGATCTGGGCGCGGGGTACTGTGTTTCACACTGCTCGTTGTAACCCTGTGGTATCGCAAATGAGATGCGTTCGGCCATATTATCCGATACCCCTCACATATCACGTGCACTGAACGTGAAAAATTAACGAGGGAGGGTGGACGGTGTTAGTTACACATATTTGCCAGCTGAGAGTGAGCGCGCTCTCATTTCTGGCGGGATCGAGTGTCGGATGCGCTCCCAAAGACACCCGACATCATCCGGCCGCTGCAGATGACAGCCTCACTAGTCCTTCTTACCCTCGTGCCGAAATTTAAGAACAAGAGTTGAAAACCTCACGCGAGCTATTAACGAGACATTATGCTACCACGCGGGGTATGACAAGAGGTAAAGAGTTTTTTTTTTTTTTTTTCATATTTATCGCATATTACGTTCAGAACTCAAACAGCAAACATACAAAGTCTTTCGATGCAAGCCTCAAACATTTTGGAGGAAATCGAGATTTTGAAAATTTTTTGAGGCCTTTTAATGGCACGTAAAAAAAAAAGGTCGCCGCGGCTCGTCGGTAGCGTTTTAGATTGACAATCCAGGAAGTTTTGGCTCAACTGTTCCAAACACGCCACTTCTTCTTGAATTTTTCGTTGTGTTTTACAGCATTTAAATTTGTAGTTCATCAAATGTATGATAATTAACACACAAGTAATCGCAATTTTTAGGAAAAAAGTAAGTATTTTCTATTCTTAATTTTCAATATTTTATGAAAGGTTGTTAATAATCATGGTTTATATTTTAAAAATCACAAATTATATTCTTTTACAGTGCGCACTTCACTGTTAAATGAATATGACTGGCTGTGCTGTTTCCACTGCTGGTGAAAAACTTAATTTGTGATGTTTATTTAATTTACACCATCATTATTAATCACGTTCTATAAACAAAAGACTTACGTCTTTCATAGAAATCACAGATATGTTAATAAACATATATTTCATGAATTTTATATATTCGGTAGTGTAGGTAATCGAACACAATGAGAATGAGAAAAGGAATGGCAGGTTTCGAAACGTCGATCCTAGAAATTTTTTATCACCAATTTATAACCCTACCGATAAGCCACGGCGTTTGCCGAAAATTTTTCAGGCTCCTATTTCATCATACTTTTAACATGACTTACATTTTCATAGAATCCTATACGTATTACAACAGTGTCATCATTTCTGAATAAAACCGACATTTCAATCTCACATAATAGCCACATACGTGAGACCGAACAGTTGAAATTTATAGGAGTTCAGATACATAGTAGGCTGTCGTTGAAAGTCCATGTTCAAAAATTAAATGCCGCGTTGTTTACAATTCGAACAGTTTCTGAAATAAGTAATAGTACATCACGAAAAGTAGTCTACTTTGCTTATTATCATTCGGTTATGACTTGTGGTGTTATTTCTTGGGTTAACTTCTCGGATTCAGAAAGAATGCTTATTGCTGAGAAACGGGCGGTTCGAGCAATATGTGGGTAACCTCGCGTACTTCTTGTTGACCTCTGAAAGTTTAAATGTTCAAATATTTGTAATTCTTATGGGACAAAACTACGTTGTTCATCAGTCCCTAGACTTACAAACTACTTAAACTAAGTTAAACTAACCTAAAGACAACACACAAATCCATGCCCAAGGGGGGATTAGAACCCCCGACGCGGGAGGCCGCGCGATCAGTAACGTGGTGCTCCAGACCGCTCGGCTACTCCCGCGCGGCCCCTGTTTAGTAGCCAGGAAATTCTGACATTGGTCTCGTAGCATGTTTTTCATTTAATATCGTTTGTTGATAAGAATACTGAGTTATTCCCAAGAGTTAGCACCTCTCACTGAGTTAATACTGATAGAAATCGAAGCTGCATTTGGATCACACCTCCTTGACACTTGGGCACAAAGGTGTGCAGTATTAGGCCACTTCGATTTTCAATAAGCTGCCACAAGAATTCAAAATGCTTAGTAGTAATCCTCGAACTTTCAAGTCTAAACTGAAAAGTTTCACTTTTACTCTTCTAAGAATTCCTGGCAAAATTAAAAAAAAAAAAAAAAACAAGGTTAAGCTAATTTCTGTTACGTTGTAGGTTCTTTTCACCCGTTCCATGATATAGACTGGCTCTTCAATTTCGACCTGCGGATATAATAAAAATAAATAGGAACTATATTTCCTATCCACATTGAGGAGGATTACTGTGAAATTATTTAATAAGTATGTATACTCATTAGTATGAATTCATCTTTGTTGGAACTTATTTTTACAGTAATATATATGTCTCTAAGCCCATAATTACCCCATCTATTTGTACTTGTTTAATCAACTTTATTTTTATGATTCATATCTCCCGACGTATTTCATGGCCAAAGAGTTCACGGGTGACCAGTCGGGTATCAGTGTCCAAGGACAGAATGTTTTTGCAAGCGAGCACGTTGCCATCATCAGGTGCGCTGACAAACTGACCCCAGTGTTACCAACCGTAGGGACATGTCCCTACGCGTAGGGACTTTTGCATCTTTTTTCCAAACTGTAGGGACGGATTTGCAAAACGTAGGGACCTTTCTCACGGATGACACAGAACGAAAGTACCCTTTCTTTGTTCAAAACAGTAGCAATTCAATGTACAAAATAATGTCAATAAAGGGGAAGTCATCCAATATGTAAGTAGCTATTTTTCTTGTTTTATTTTTGTTTTCCTTTTTTTAGAAATCTGTTTGGTCCGTAGGGATTTTCACGGTGAACGTAGGGATTTTTGACACGTCACGTAGGGACATGGTTGGAAAGAAGTTGTCAGTTTTTCCTGGGGTGTTACTTACCGTTCTTAATCAGATTCAAAGCGGGTTCCCATGCCTTACCACTATCTCGATTCGTTTGCACATGTCTCGATAGATTATACAGTCCCAGTATTTAGACGTCTGTGTCGGAGCTCAGGTCTGGTCTTAAATCATTCCGTGTAATTCCGAGAGGCAATGTTCAGCGACCATCAATTTGTTGGCCTGCTTCAGTATGGTGTGCCGCCGATGCTCTCCGCAACAATCTTCTATCGGACGCACCGTCTCACCTATGTAAGTCATGCCACATTCGCAGGGGATCTGATAGTCAGCTAATTTTTGAAGTCCAAGTTTGTCCTTCATGTTAACAAGCAGTGCCTGTGTTTACACTGATGAGCGTAATCCCCTCTGCACTTGATCTTTCCAGATAATGCGCCACAGAATGGAATAAATGCTGTGGCCCCATTTTTTTGATGTTCCTCTCCTGTTTCCTCCGGATGTACACTCGGTGCGGGACGCAGAACTCACAAAATTTGCTTCTTTGCGTAGCCGTTTTTCCGAAACACCGACCTCAGATGTTCAAGTTCATGTGTAGGCTCTCATTACCGGAGCGGCTGCCAGCCCTATGAATGTTCTGAGCACGCCGTTGTTCTAAGATGGGCGGTGGCAGCTGTTTGCATTTAAGGGGAGGCGGTAGGCCCTATCTCGCCATTGTCAAATTAGGTAAGTTTATGTACCTTTTTTCCTGAATTGTTAAAGATAGCCTCGGCGGAGTGGCCAAGCGCATGGAGGCGCCATGCTCCGATGCGCGAGGCCGTTCCCCGTCGGGGGTTCGAATCCCCCCTCGGGCATGGATGTTTGTGCTGTCTTTAGTGTCAGTTAGTTCATAAGTAGTTTGTAGTTTTTAAGTTTAGGGACTGATGACCCCGCAGTTAAGTCCCTTAATCTTAACAAACATTTGAACATTTTATTAAAGATAATGATTTGAAATTTTTGTATCTTATTGTGACACATATCTTGAATACACTGAAGCAGAATAAAAAAATTGTCTTATTAAGCTTAAGATATATAAGTTTTGAAATTAATATACAAATTTTTATTAAATTTTTCTACATTAATCCACCATTATTATGTGATATTTTTCAGTAATCCTGCTTCAGTGAGTGTGCTGTGCTCTGCTGAACCAGATCTGATAATTTTTACAGTTATATTAGTACTTTCTGAGAAAAAGGTACAAATATATCTAAAAATGTAGATTCTCAGGAAATTCAAAAATTGTTCATTGTTCGTAATACTTACAGTATTATCTACCTCCAACTTCAAAAACAACCTACTTATAATTATCATCACCATGTTCTTGCTGATGTTTCAAAAGCTTCCTTTTCCTGATTAATCTCGCTTCCTTAGTGTTCATTTGAGAGGTGTAGTCTGATTTGACTAGTCGTATGCTGCCCAACAGCTGCAAACCTTTCATAGTATTTATAGCAGGATAAAAACGAAGAAAGTTCAATACCCTAACCCTTCCCACATTACCATCACTGAATGACAACACTGTATCAGCAACAACCCATTTCAACAGTTTCAGAGTGTAACACGACCAAGAAAACACACTCACAGCACGATACGATAGAACTACAGAAACTTACTGACCGAAACATAAGTTGCTGATAATTTTGCGCACAAAAGGAATATCTTTCTTTACGGCAGCGTAGCCAACACATGCTAGAAAATCTCTCCTAGATTGGTTGAAAACCATAGCCTTCTATATGAAACAGGTATAAAAGTATGAATATTCAAAAATGAGCATGTCACACGATCGAGACTTGTCTTCTGCACACACATTACTTTAAAAATACTTAAAGTTCACGGATCGTAATAAATTTTGCACCATTATATTCAAAAGAATTCAAATAATTTAAAAACAAAAAATCATTTTTTAGAATTTTTGCCTACCGCCTCCCCTTAAGTATAGGTCGGTGGGCGTCTTCTTAAGGTACGCGCTGTGATCTAATGTGCCGTCTGCTCTTCTCTTAAAAAGGAAATCCAGGAAGAGCGCACCAACCACTTCGGCTTGCATGGTAAATGCATGGGAAATTCAGAAATTGTTCATTGTTCTTACTACTTACAATATTATCTACCTCCAACTTCATAAGCAGCCTGCTCCATAATTGTCATGTTCTTGCTGCTGTTTCAAAAGCTTCCTTTTACTGATTAATCTCGCTTCCTTAGTGCTCATTTGAGAGGTTTAGTCTGATTTGACTAGTCGTATGCTGCCCAACAGCTATATTCCTGTGTATGAAATTGAAATATAAAGGAAATCTTGTCTCTACCATGCGGCCATATGTCAAAGGAGTCGTCATCATAGCGGAAGGAACAGGCAGGTTGCTACTGTGCTGAATCTACATCTACATAGATACTCTGCAAATCACATTCAAGTGCCTGGCAGAGGGTTTATTAACCACTTTCATAACTTTTCTCTACCGTTCCATTCTCTAATAGCGCGCGGGAAGAAAGAACACCTAAATCGTTCCGTTTTCGATCTGATTTCTCTTATTTTATTGGGATGGTCATGTCTCCCTAAGTAGGTGGGTGCTAGCAAGATATTTTCACATTCAGAACTAAAAGTCGGTGATTGAAACTTCGCAAACAGATCACACCGCAATGAATAACGTCTTTCTTTTAATGATTTCCACCCCAATTCGTGCAACATTTCCGTGACGCTCCCCCCCCCCCCCCCCGTAACGTGATAAAACAAAACGAGCTGCCCTTCTCTGAACCTTCTCAATGTCTTCCGTCAGTCCCACCTGGTGAGGGTCCCACAAGGGGCAACAGTACTCCAGGAGAGGACGCACAAGTGTGATGTAGCTAGTCTCTTTGGTGGAGCTGGTGCATCTTCGAAGCGTTCTGCCGATGAAACGTAACCTTTGGTTCGCCTTCCCCACAATATTTTCTATGTGTTCTTTCCAGTCAAAGTTGTTCGTAATTGTAACTCCTAAGTATTTGGTAGAAGCTACGACCTTAAGGTTTGACTGATTTATCGTGTAATTGAAGTTCAGCGGATTTCTTATAGTGGTCATGTGTATTACTTCACACTTTTCTTTATTTAGTGTCAATTGCCAATTTTCGCACCAAGTAGAAATTTTGTCTAAATCGCTTTGCAGTTGCTTTTGATCCTCTGTTGACTTCACTAACCGATAAACGACAGCATCATCCGCGAACAGTCTAAGGGAGCTATTCAGATTGTCTCCTAAATCGTTTATAAACACGAGGAAGAGTAGGGGACCTATAACGCTTCCCTGTGGAACGCCAGATATCACTTCTGTTTTACTCGATGACTTACCGTTAATTACAACGAACTGTGTTCTTTCTGATAGGAAATCGTGAATCCAACCGCACAATTGGGGAGATATTCCATAAGCACGCAATTTCATAAGAAGCCGCTTGTGGGGTACAGTGTCAAAAGCCTTCCTGAAATCCAAAAATATGGAATCGATTTGAGATCCCTTGTCGATGGCACTTAACAGTTCATGTGAATAAAGGGCAAGCTGTGTTTCGCAAGAGTGATACTTTCTGAATCCGTGTTGACTACTGGTTAATAGGTCGTTCTCTTCGAGGTAGTTCATAATATTCGAACAGAACTTTCTCCTCAAAGTGTGTCCTGAATAAGTTGCTGGTGACTTTGCAGACGTCATGGCGGTTGGTTTAGCTTCGCAGCAGATTGCAGCAATGCTAGTAATACGCAATATCTTGTCATATATTAGTTACATTTATTGCAATATTCCTAACTGCAGCGAATCTTCACTACAAGCCCCATACTACGGAGTTGTGCCCCTCTGAGAGGATTTGATTGTGACAGTGTGTGTTCCTAATGGATGAAAGTATTAGAAGTATTCGCTTCACAACGATATAAAGCACAAAACAATCGACAGCCATAAATCTTCAAGAATTCAGAGATAGTTCCAGTTAAGAGCAAAATACTACAGTTTATTATGACGACCGTCGCCAGTCCCAATGGACAAGAAGTAACTACCTTCATTATATATAAAGCAGAGTGTCGGCGTGTTTGTGTGTACGTATTGCTTACAAATCTACATTTCATATCTTTATGAAATTTTGGACACGTAAGCTTCAATCCACGGGGACGGTCGCCGTAAGTGTAAGAATCACGTACAGCACAAAGTTCACGAGATATGACGTCACAAACAATGAGATGCGCGAAAAACTGCTGCATTAAGCGGCAATCCTGCTCATTTTCTTCTAACCCACTGGACCGATTTCAACCAAATTTCGTACACATATTCCTTACCGTGAGATAACAATTGCTGGAGGAGTAATAACGACACACACAGTTGGTCCAGGAGATATGACGTCATAAGCAATAGGAATCGTAAAAACTGCCACATCGTGTGATGACACTTTATTCATACACTGTAAGAGAATGAAAATACTTAGCGACTTACAACTTACATTATACATTTCAAACTTTTACACTTTTTCTTGCTGACAAACACAGCAAAATAATGAATGTTTCTCGCTTACTTCTTTTCCGCTGTACGTGGACTAAGGCATTCGGTGTGACGTTACAATTTATAATTTCTACACTACAAATTGTAGTCGCACGAAATATTACAGACAGTATAAACTCATATAGCTGAACGTGCCTTCGAAATTGTATTACAATATGACACGTTGTTCATGAGATATGAGGACATAAACATTAACGTTCGTGGAAAACCGCCTAATCACGCATCAGGTTTTAATCTATTACTTCTTTAGTACTAACTGTATTCGTAACATTTTACTAACATGCAGCATTTATACAAATGAATATATACGTATAAAATTATACAATTTTACAACATATACTTCAATAAATATGTGATCATATATACTGCGATGGGTAAAAACCTTTCACATCATGCACCACGTTTTAACACATTTACGTATTTACTACGAAGACACTCTTGCATTCCAGTCAGCTGAAAAAAAAATCCTGAAATCTGACAATGCTGTTGACAACTGTGAACCAACTGTGAAACGTACTCGGCTGTAGGCGAAAGAAAGAGACTTCCATAGGGCTACATGGAAAGTAAGAGAATGAAAGTGTACATCCAACGAATACTCATTATTTCCGGCAGATCTACCTTTTAACTTCAAGAGACTGTAGTTTCAGGTGAGACTTGCATTTTCAATTACGATTTATAAACCACAGGGCAACCTATTAAACACTGCAGAGTGGTTTTCACATCTCCATGTTTCTCAAACGGACAACTACATGTCGCTTGCTCAGGGTTGGGCTCACCAAAGAATTAATTCATGTTAGATTTTGGATAAGTAACAAGAAATATCGTTTATAATCAAGTTTTTAATTAAATGACTGTAATAAGGTCAATATCATTTGCATCTTGATGACTACTTTTCTTTTTTTGGATGCAGCAGTTATTATTTTGTACATTATGCAAGACAGCCTTATTTCTTGAATACTTTCCCATAAATGACGTGATATGAAAAAAAGGAGATGGACAGAGAGAGAAGGGATATGAGAAGTACTAACTTATAGCTTCAATAAGTAAATACCCGAGCAACATCGGGTTTTGAGCTTGTTCATTTATAAATTGAATCATGAAGTAAGAGAAATGTTTCTTTTCTTTATGTATTAACATGTAAGGATAAACACTAAATGGAACACCACTTGAAAGTCACGTGGTGGTGGTAATCAAATTTAAGCATCATCAATCTGATTCCTATCAAAGTGTAGACTACAGCATATTTCTTCTAAAGTTCTGTGTAATAACGGTAGCGGTTTCATGAAATATGTGAATCCAAAAATCTAGTACGGCAAAGTTTACACTCAGGTCTCTAAAATTCTGTGGATTAGTTATATAACAGAAAACTATTCTGTATTATTTTTTTAAAACTAATCAAACAGCTAGTTTGTACGCATTAGTCCAATTGCTTTGAAATTACATTTTACAAAATGTGGTACCTGGATCTATTTTAAAAATTCTTTTAACTAACATAAACAGCAGTAAACTTTAATACAGGGAAAGAAAACACCTTCGTAATCCCATCCAGCAATTCTTCCTTTGAAAATAACTAAGCAACTACATAATAATTCAACACTGTATGTTTTGTACCTTGCGGAAATGAAAACTGAACATAGCCTACACTTATCGTTACTCTCAAAAGCTCTATGATTTTCATCGCTCAGTTAAAGATAAAAAGTTACTAAGATTTTCGAATTATTTCACAAGGACACACTGAATACTTTAATTGGAACGGACCCTGCACAGGACAATGATAATTAACTAAAAATACAAATGTGAGGTTCAGGCTGCTATTACAGTACTTAAAGATTTTCTACTTTGCCTGTAATGGAAGATTAGTGCCGAAATATGGATCACTGTGGCGTTACGTTGGCCGTTACTGGTTCTTGCTGTAAGTGGCAAAATTCAGTCTTCGTCACTTCGAATTAATTTAAACAATAAGCCACCAATATTACGCCAGTAACCTCGCCGAAAACTATTCTTCATCCGAGGCCAATTTATATTATTCAAGTGTATGACCTCCAACAAAACAGCCCCATGTCACTTGCCCTGTTCTCTGTTCAGCATCCAAAGACAAAGAGACTTCTCCAACCAACTTTTGAAGCACGCTAGCTCTCCACTTGGCGCACGTTTTCCTTCTTTCCCTCCACGTTATCACTTCATCTTGAGAAGGAAATGCCCCAAATGTTTTATACACTAATATAATTTACAAAAGACTTATGCCAGAACCTCTACAATATTGTAATTTAATTCCATAATGGAGATTGTGCCAGCCCACTACAATATTGCAATAAAATAAGAAGTTTCAGCTTGGTGGGCGATATGAAATATTTATTTTAGAAAAATTTACATATCGACTTCGTTCCCATGATGGATCATCAGTGCTGTAAAATCAAGTTTCCGGAGTCAGACATTAAAACAAGCCCAAATGTCGCCCCGTGCGAGATGCAAAATTGCCGCCCCTCATAAAAATCCCTCATTAATATTAAAATCACTTATTTTTGTGACAGTCTTGCGTCACATGTTTTGTTAACAAAAAATACGTTTGACGGTTATGTGAAAGCATAGGCCTAATATACAAAGTTGAAAAAGCTTTTGCTGAAAAATTATTACAAATTTTTAAACAAGGACAAGGGCTGTATATTTTTGAAATATAAACAGTTCGGAAATTCCCATTATAAATTTCGAGGACTCGTACAGGGGAGTAAGTACGTATTTTGAGCACCTCACGTCTGGAAATGTCATCCAATGACACTATGAACACTTCTTTGCCTCTGTCAGTGTGAAACAAATCTTTCAATGCAAGCTCTTTGCTTTCCACATTTTGAGAGGAGCTAAATGATCCCGAACAAGAATAAAAGACTGCTAAACATGGAGTCTACAACGAATACCTTAAGAGTTATAAGCACTGAGCGTGTAGGATAGATTTGATTCACCGTGTCAAAAAGTAAAGACATCCTCATAGCGTGAATGGATGACATTCTACGACATGGCACTTTACATACTCGTGTGACTTTAATCTTCTCATACAACGACGATAAAAGCGTTACAGCCGCGGCGGATTAGTCGCGCGTACTGGAGCGTCATGATGCGGTGCGCGCGGCCGTCTCCCTCCTCGGGCATGGATGTTTGTGTCGTCTTTAGTATAAGCACAGACTAAAATATGTAACATATACAGAGGAGAAGCCCCCCCCCTAAACCTGTTTCCTACGCTCCCCTCATAGTTCTGTAAGATGCTAGCAGGTGTCAGGCGGTTCCCTGGCTTAGTACCGGTAGACCACACTAGAGGCACTTCAGAGGGTAGCGTGGAGGGGAGGCTGAGGGGAGAGCTCGTGCCGCCTGCAACGAGGCCACGGCTGCGTCCGGTGTGCTGGCGTTTGAGGGGAAGTGGTGGTGGGGGCAGCCGCTACCAGCCGTCTGCTCTGGCCAGTTTAAAGAGCTGCTTCTGACCGCAGCGCCATCATGGGACATCTTACGGAACTGATGGAAAACCTCCCTCCCCGCACCCCTGAGCCGGCCGCGGTGGCCGAGGGGACTGAGGCGCTCCAGTTACGGTCTACACGGCCACTACGGTCGGGGGTTCGAATCCCCCCTCGGGCATCGATATTTGTGCCGTCCTTAGTATAAGGTAGTTGATAAGTAGTTTGTAAGTTTAGGGACTGATGACCCCGTAGTTAAGTCCCATACGCTTAACAAACAACAACGCACCCCTGAGCGTGTGACCGGGCCCTTACGGAGGTTTTCCGTCTGTATATATTTGTCTGTGGTCTAAGCACAGAGTAACATATATATTTGTCTGTGGTATAAGGTAGTTCACAAGTAGTTTTTAAGTCCCTTAAGCTTTACAAACATTTGAACATTTGATTTGAAAGCGTTACATAAAAGTGCATCCGGTTATAGGGCCTAGATCCAGGCATCAATTAGGTCAGCACTGTAAATTTTCGTCACTTTCTCCTGAACTTGCTGTGTCGAAATGTAGCGTGTAGCAGGAACTATGCGATTAGTAGTAATATCTGCAGCTACAAGGAGAGGATTTCTCGTGAGTGAAAGCGAATTGGAGACTACACTACTCCACTGTCCTTCACATATACGAGTCTCTCTCCCGACCCATTGTTTTCTATGCAAAAGTTTGTAAGTCCCTCCAGATTCTTTAACGCCATGCAGTCAATCTCGCCTTCCGCATCCACGTAAGGTAAAGGCGCCAAATTCCGTCCCCCAGTCTGTTTTTTACCTCTCAATACCATATCATTAAATCACTGATTCCCAAATAATATATACCTACTAAGCCTACACATGGTATTTATATCAAAATATATCAGCAACGATTTGTTATCTTTACAGAAAGAAACTTCAAAACCAATGTACTTTTACCAAACTTGAAAAATTGGTACTATTTTCGTCCCCTACTTGTAAAAGGTATTGCTAATCAACATTTCTTGTACAAAAAGAAAGAACGTTTGTAACCTATATCTAATATAAATAAATACTGTATTATAACGCGTCTTTGTTATTATTATTATTATTATTATCATTATTATTGCGAGATTGACTGCATGGCGTTAAAGAATCTGGAGGGACTGTACGATTACTTTTTACCCTTTATAACAAGAGACGCAAATAAAGTTTGTTGTTCTTTGTTTCCTGAGCACATTTGGTATCGCAACATGGAACACTGAGTGCAACGCACCCATTTTTCCCCATGATTATCTTGCGAAAAACGTTTCAGGCAAATGGGGCACTACGCATCATCTTCATTATCCTCGCTTTCACTTGAAGTTTGGTATGGGACGGAGGTTTCCCGTCTGTATATAGTCCAAGAGATATCGCTGGGGTGTCTGTTATCCATTCATCTTCATCTAAGCGACGAGGCAGGGCTTCACTTATTACAGGCTCACCTTAAAAGATGCAGCTACAAGAATCTCAAGAGAAAACCAATTGTAATGTCGGAAAACGGTTTTATCTATTTCGGAAGACATTGCCAGGAAACGTAAAGAAAGCATTAAAAAAGGAAACAAAACGGAAGATCTCGAGTGACTCTGATGACGTTTGTCTGTGGTACTGGCACAGAGTAACATATATTATTTGTCTGTGGTATTGGTGACTGGAGCGACTGTCAGTAAGTCGGTGGAAGGCCTCCCAGTACTTGGAGGAATCCACGGGGGTGAGTCATTGAAACAGCTGGATGTTGGTGAGTATCATAAAGGACTGTTTATTTTCCTCTCTTTATTGTCATTTCACGTCAAACATACATTCGAACAGAACATATATGCAACAGGCTGGCAGCAGCTTCAGCGCCGCTCTTCAGCCGAAAGATTGTACACTAACGAGTATGAAGATTAAAATTATAATGCCACGAAGTTAAAAATTCGAAGAATTTAAAAACATTGACAATGAGAAGGTTTTGGCGAACGAGACATTAGAAAGGTGATAAAACACATTCAGTCCGTTAAAATTTTAGCGCCATGATGACATTTAAAATCACTCATTGACAAAACACAACACTGGACAGACGAGAAATCACTAAAGACACTACTTAAAACTTCAGACAGCGACACTTGTTTGTTGGCGGTGGACGCACTTTAAAAGACACTTTTTTTCCTTTATTGAATTTTATACCAGCAGTACACCGGTAGGCTGGCAGCAGCACTATGGGCTGCTCTTCAGCCGAGAGTAAAAATACATGTATGAGTGGAGAATTAAAATACATAACAGGCGATAAAACAACAGAGAAAGTGACATAGACAAGGCGACAGTTTGGAGTACATGACAATAGACAGATGATTAAGACCACATATACTTAGTTAAAAATGATGAGCCACGGTGACCTAAAAAACAATATAGGACGACAAGAACACAGGACGGCGAGTATACGGAGACACTAATTAAAATACACTGTGCGACACTTGTCTGGTTGCGGTGGACGCAGTTAAAAAACACACACTTCGCTGGAGCACAGCACACAACACTTGACGTAGCCCTGTTAAAACTGTCGGTCCAGGACCCCGAGAAGGGGGAGGGGGGAGGGAAGCGTGGGGGAGAGGAAAAACGGCGGGGAAAGGGGGCGGTAGGGAGGAGCCGTAGGGACTCCAGGGCAGGGAGGGGGTAGCCAAGTGGGGGAATGTAAGGGAAGGGGGGGAGAGGGGGCACTTTATCTATGGGTGGGGGATCAGAGCTGGTAGGACGGGTATATGTCGGAACGGAGGACGTCATCAGGGAGGGGGAGGCGGCGGAAATTACCCTGGGAGAGGACATGGAGGGCGTGGAGATGAAGGGAAGGGGGTATAACGCGGTAGAGGCGTGGCAGAGGCCCAGGGTTGGTAAGGATGGGGTGGACCAGGGGGTTGCGGGAGTGAAAGGGAATAAAAACCTTGTGGTTTTGCTGATGACATAGTAATTCTGTCAGAGACAGCAAAGGACCTGGAAGAACAATTAAATGGAATGGACAGTGTCTTGAAAGGAAGATATAAGATAAACATCAACAAGAGTAAAACAAAGGTAATGGAATGGAATGTCAGAAAATCAGGCGATGCTGAAGGAATTAGAGTAGGTAATGAGACAATAAAATTAGTAGATGAGTTTTGTTATTTAGGTAGCAAAATACCGTCCGATGGCCGAAGTAAAGAAGATATAAAATGCACAATGACTATGGGAAGAAAAGCGTTTCTGAAGACGCGAAATTTGTTGACATCCAATATTAGTTAGGAAGTCATATCTGAAAGCATTTAGAGTGTGGCCTTGTATGGGAGTGAAAGTTGGACAATAAGGAGTTCAGACAAAAAGGTGATAGAAGCTTTTGAAATGTGGTGCTACAGTCGAATGATGAAGATAAGCTGGGTAGATCACGTAAAAAATGAAGTGCTCAACAGAATTGGGAAGATAAGGCGTTTATGGCATATCCTGACTAACAGAAGGAATACATTCTGAGACATCAAGGAATCGTCAACGTAGCGTTAAAAAGGAAGTGTTAACATCCATGTCCGAGGGAGTATTCTAACCTCAGACGCGGGCGGCCGCGCGATCCGCAACGTGGCGCTCCAGACCGCTCGGCTACTTCCCCGCGGCGTAAAAATCGTAGTGGGAGACCGAGAGACGAATACAGTAAACAGATTCAAAAGAACGTACTTTGCCGTTCGTATTCTCATATGAGGATGTTTGCACATGACAGGGTACCGTGGAGAACTGCATGAAGCCAGTCTGCGGAGTGACGGCCACAACAACACAACACTATTTGTAATGAGTAGAAATGATAACTGCCAGTTATTGCTACCTAATGCCACCTGGGAATAACCGTTATAAACAGAATATTCATTTGAGCTAGAGTTGGCTACGGTTTCATGGTTGCGAAACCAGGTTTCGATACACACAACAGTTTCAGTGTTTCAAAACCGGCATCTTTCACGGTTTCGAAACCATGCGGTTTCATTCCGTTCTGTTTCGGATCACATTCTCGGTCGATTGTCGATACAGTGAAACCGTTTCTTCCTGTCGGTTTCACGGTATCGTGTCGGTTTCATGATTTCATGTCGGTTTCACAACACCGGTGTTTCAAACCAATAATGCAGAAAGGCGGAACAGACAAATGGTATCGAAATGTGGTGTTTCATTTTACTGAAGCTCCGCACAGATACACATATAACTTACTAGTATATAAACCATTTAGAGAGTGTCAAATAGTAGTTCACACTCTTGAGTCTGCAGCTTATGATTACTGGTATCGAGATTCGTTTGCAAGAGACTGCTGTATTCCGAAATGACATAATGTCTGCTTTATAAATGTAAAAGAACAATAAAACAACGTTCACTATTTGCATTGAAATAACCAGTTAAATCTATGTTTATCTACCGTATTTAAAGCACACAATTGAAACTACATTTTTTTTAAAATAAGATACATGATGAAGCCTGAAATGACATTTTGTACACTAATAAGGGTAGATTGCATATTTAATCTCGTGTTAAAGAGTTAGTTTCTTACGAGCGATAACGATGTTACCTACTGTCGTTATAATTTTTCGACAGTCATGTTAAAGGAATTGCGGCCGTGGTGTAACGGTCAAGAAGTACAAGTGGTGAACTTGTCTCTTATTTTATTATTTTTGTAATTCTTTATCAACATATTTCGTACAGACCAAGAAGTAAATATATACTCTATGGTTGACAGGTTCTTGTATGTACCCTTGTCCACATAGTGAGAAATATTGCCTCCTAAAACGAAGATTTCATGACAAAACATACATTGATTCACGGTTTCATGGATTCGAAACAGTGTTTCGAAACCACAGATGGTACGGTTTCATTTGTTTCGAAACCATCAGGTGTTTGAGTTTTCCCATCTCTACAGAATATTCATTTGAGCCACCTGAAAGTAGGATACAAAACATTTTGTAATTATTATTCAGGCACAGACTAGATAGTCTATGCCTTCCAAAAATTTACTTGTGAGCGACGGTGCGATACACAACAAAAGCAGCATGCAAAAGCGCCATGCATAATACATGAAGATGTGTGAGATTTTATATATGGCTTATTCTATCAGACCACTTCGTGAGCATGACTTCATAAAAACTTGTAACTGATCATATACACAGTGAATATTGTACTGGCTGCATACAGACACACAGAATACACGAAAGGAAAGAAAAATTGTTTAGTTCTGTCCCTTTCCTAGAGGAATATCTTAGATTTTGAGGTGACAACGCTCATCCTACTTGTTGACAAAAACAGCCAACAGATGACGGGAGTGGCGTATGCTACACCAACATTAGTGTTACCCCAACGTCGCCCCGCGGTAAGCTGTTGTTTTCAAGTACTTCAAATCTGACGAAATTCCTTGAAACAAAAAGATTCAAAAATGTCCATTGTAAAGTTATCTGTCCCTCGTGTATAAATATTATGTAACAGTGGACGTGTTTGTACAATATTTCCGACACCCCGCAACAACAGCCCAAAACCTCATCAACTCCATCTAGTAGCAAACACGCCACCAAGCTCAACCAAGAGATGGCGAGTCGTTCGACTGTACCGACAGATCGCAGTGGCAGCGGTCTGTGTTGCCGACATACAGCAAGGGCGCAAGCCACAAGTCACGTGTTGCGCATACCCACGAGACAGGAAGCGCACTGCTCGTCGAGAAACAACTGTTGACTCTTTCTCCACTCGATGCGCTGAAACGTACACCACAGTAATTTTCAGTACACAAACTAAAATGAAAGCGTGGTGTGAAACTAGTATTGCCTCATGAAGAGAAAACATAAAACAATTTTTCTTGTCCAAAGCAAGGCTAAAAACTTGAATTTCCCTTGCTCCCGATGATATCAGCACATTTATACATGATCCTAGAATCGTTTTATTGTCTGCACTACAACTTTTTCGGCGTTATAAAATTGTCAAGTGGTCTTTACGTGTTAATTATTACATATAGCTTCACGATATTCACGAGGTAAAGTATTTTGCTATACAAATTACGTATTACGTTGCTACTTTTGGACAGCGAGTAAATGTCATAATTTTGACGTTTCTTAATAGAACTACGTTTCCACTGTCACACGCCACACTGCCAAACGTCAAAATTATCTGACATATTTAGCCAACACGTGCTTCGTTATAGTGAACTACTTCAATTCGTGACAAATACAGATGCTATACGTCAAAATATCACCTTACTATGGCATAACGAAGGAAGCGTGTGGGGTAAAAATCGTAGAGGGAGACCGAGGGACGAATATAGCAAGCAGATTCAAAAGGATGTAGGTTGCCGAACGTATTCTCAGATGAAGATACTTGCACAGGACAGTCTAGCGTGGAGAGCTCATCAAACCAGTCTGCGGACTGAAGACCACAACAACAACAACAACAACAACGCCTAGACAGCTTTACTGAAAACAATGAAACAGTTTCAAAAGTATACAAACGAGAAACAATTCGTTATGAACGTCGTATTACGATGCATGTGTATACTGACTGTACTGTGTACTGTAAAAAAAATGCTATTAATACAAGTGACACAGGAGTGCCTGTACTCATAATGGAAGAAGCAGGAAAAGAAGAAAATATTTGTATACGAATTATTTAGAAATTTCGAAGACGTTGTATTATTTTACATCATTTTCATGTAATTTTATTGATAAATTCTTATCCTTTTCGATAATTTTCCAGGTCATAAATATCAAAGCCCATTTGCAAGTTAGTATATGAATTCTCACCTTTGACGAACCGGAAAACGTATGCTATCGATCAAAATGTATGTTGGTCGCTTCAGCAAGATGAAAGAAACACTACCGGAAATTATCTGTACAACTGGAACGTCCGTATCAATTTTGATCCGATGACGGCCGATCTGAAAGGTGCTAGATGCACTGATAATGGTTTCCCGACAAAGCTATCAGCACCATTCTGTGTTTACCCCTTTACTAGGAAATATTTACAGCGAAAGTTTCAGTGTCATTACATGTGAAGCCAACTATCACTTCTCAGTCTCATATTAGCTACTACATTTAAATGCAATAAAGGAATACCTGTCCGGGGTTACATGTGTTCTGGAAGGAATGTGAGAAAAGACTTAGCTGTTCAATAAAGTCTTTTCAATTCCTCATAAGAGTAGGGAGAAAATATTTACCATTGTAATCCGTAATCAACTTAAAGAGTAGTTTAATGGGAGATTGCTGAAAGTGAGAGTAAGGCGCAGATGCACAGAGAAAGGATTTATCAGCACGACAAATGTAAATGCAGTTAAGTAGATCAGCAGGAATTTTTAAGACGGTACGTCGCGTCTTGCAGTTGTCAGTCTCACGATAAAAAGAACGATAAAAATAAAATTAAGTATCTGCATCAACGCGGCTTATCTATTGTCAGGCTGAACAGCTTGTGCTTTCCCCATTTTCATAAGCCACCCATTACAGAGAACAGTGGAGTTTTAATGTAAATACACAGATTATGGTTATCCTCAATGCTGTTTCTGTGAAGATTACTTGCATAAAATTGCCTCACATTTGCTCACAGTGTCCATAACACGTTCATTTTTGTCGAATAATTTGTCGTTACTCTGAAAGATGTTAAGCTAGAAAAAAAAATTGTTTTAAGGTTTCATATAATCTTTGATTTATTTCGCTAACTTCGAGATTGTATTAATATCACTGATTATCTATAGTGTGCCATACACTATTATACTTTTATCACCCACCAAACGGGTGCCCACAAACGAAATTTTTAACAGTGCAACAAAAATATTGTCTACATACTGCGCTAAAGTAAAAAATAAATGCAGTGACTAAAACCTAAAATAGAACCGAAAATAAAACGAAAAATTTATTATGCAACTGCAACGTCATGGAACTGTATCAGTAAACCAAATGGAGCAAGGACTTATTAGGGCCTTACAATATATTTTCATGGATCAACAACTTTACTGCGGTGGACTGGCCGAGCGCTCTAGGGCGCTTTCCTCTGGAGCGAACGAATGCTATTCCTCAGAAGTTCGAGTCCGCCCTCGTGTGTGTGTGTGTGTGTGTGTGTGTGTGTGTGTGTGTGTGTGTGTTTCTTGTCCTCAGGCTATCTTAAGTCAATTCAAAGAGTTTGTAAGCCTAGGCACTGATAAACACAATAGTTAAATCCCATAAATTTACAAACATTTTTTTTTCTTTAACAACAACTTTCAATACTAAATCAAGAAATTCGAATACTATACACCGACACATACACTGTGTACAAATGTGAACAAATTTTAAGTAATTTCCACATAAACAGAAAGCGTTATCGTTACCCACATTCAAAGTATTCACTAAAATTACAATCTTTTATCTGTATGAAATGTTATTAATTTCGTCAAAGTCCGAAACTATTCAGCACCTTACGAGTAGTTAATTAATAAACTTTTTCCTTTAATACCACGAAGGAGAGGTAGGAATTGTAATCTAAATTATTATATAGGAAGCATCGAGACCAATGTTCAACTAGAAACTAGCAGTTCTTACTTAAGAAATAAGCGAACTACATACTTCGTAATAAGAAAGAATTGTTACAGCGTTATATTTCATAGAAATATTAAAATCAAGGTTACTTTACAATGCTGGTGAAACCACTGCTAAGAGTCACCTCAGAAGCTTGTAAGCTGCTTCAAGAGATTTATGCAGAAATTAAATCTGACAAATTGTCATAGCACGCTACAACTGTCGCGGGGTAAAATAGGCAGTTAGCTGGTGTTTATTTTATGTTTTATTGGCACTCCAACAAACGATCTGACACTGTAGAACACTGCTTCCTTATTTCTGGACCACAATTTTTCCCATTGATTATAATTCTGGTAAAGACTAATATTGCTTTATGATGCATAGTTTGCCTGTCTACTACGTACTACCCATACCCATTAATAAATTTTCTGCAGTATGCAAGTCTAAACACAGTTCATATTTACAGGTATTCCACACTGAGATTTAATTTGTTCATAAGATATGAGCAAATAATTCACATTTCACAGTAATAATCTCTCGCATTATGTACAATCCATACATTGTCTCAACAAATACACCTTCAATGACAAAGAACGGTTAACAAATATTGTACTACATAATCACCTATAATTAAAACAGCCAACTTCCATAGTTCATTCATGGGCATGGAGCTATCTCCATGCCTTTCAAAAATTGGAGCGATTTCACTGATGAAATAAAAGGCATTGGAACTGTTTCTGGAGAGGTTAATTGTAGCTTAATCTTTGCAGAGACATTCTGGGTATGATCGCATTTGAACTTGCAGCTAATAATGTACACTATGAATAATACATTCATAGGATAGAAAAGCGTTAAATTTTACCAACGGCAGACTAATTTGCTGTTCATTTTTCATACTAGCCAAATGTAGAGCAATTTCTTAGACTTAGACAAACTAGGGTTCTGTGTTGACAGAAAGTGCTAACAGATGGCACTAGCGCCTTTCGTTCATCACCGCCATCTACTGGCCAACTAGTTACAACCAACAGCCAAGAGATGGCGGGAGTGGCAGTCGTTAGCGCTGCTGAGATGCAGTGCATAACATATCAAAAGGTGTTGCACACGCCTTAGGAAAAGAAGGGAAACAGGTAGCACTTGGCGCTGTAGAAGAAACGGTCCGAGATGATGATGCTGATGATTTCGTGTGGCGTTCAATGACACCTATCCTCGACCAACTGAAACCTGAATCACAGTAATTTTTTTTTTCAGTGGCGTATATAATGGTGTTGGGAAATAATGAATATAAAGATAAAAGTATGGTATCTGAAGTCTTCTAATGAATTATGCGTGAAGGCATTGCCGTAACTCTAACTACTACTACTAGTAGTAGTAGTAATACTTTTAGAAGTAAAAAATTGAAGTTCAATCTTGGGCTTACCTTTGCTTCACACTATATCACAATGCTTTCCAATTCCTTGACTCAAATTTCTGCCTTATGACACTGAACTGTGCCGAGGTTAATACGTTAAGAGTCATACTCACTTTCTCTATTACCAGACCAGAGTGTAGCAATTGTTAGCCCACAAGACAATTTTCATTGTTCCCAAACTGCGGTTTTGTTTGTTCATAATACCTGAGGAAATTTACATTTCGAAACAAATATGAACAAAGGCATCTGTAAAAATATAAGAGGCTATTTGGCTACATTATTTAGGATATTGAAATGACGAAATCCAAGAGATATAGTCTCTATTGTAGTATGAATAATCTCTGTCAATAGTAAAAACAAAATGTCAACCTTTATTCTGTTTGCCCTAAAATAGTACGAAGTGAGATAATCTGAGTAGATTACAACATGACCCTCTTTCTAACGGTTAATCACATAAATGCTACAATTAGTAATAGTTTCAAAATATCTGAGAGGAACCATACTGATCATCATGAAGCAGTTGAACATGGCTATAACTACACACTGCTGTATCAATAAGATAAGCAAATAGTTTACAAAATTACTCCAGAACACTACACTAAACCTTCAGTGCCAACGAGAAAATAACTCTTTTCTTCCTTCATTCTCATTTCATAACTCCCTCGCCCCATATAGGCAGGCGGAAGAGGGTGGAGGCGAGATCTGGTGGTGGTTCAATTACAAATGTGTTCAAGCAAAATTTCTCTGCACTTAGTAGAATCATGCATGTAAGTAGAATCAAGCATGTAAATACGCAAATATTTACAAATTTATTTAAAAAGAAAACTTTAAATTCGTGTGAGGGATGGGGGATAAAGGGGGATATGGAATATGAGGCAGAGGGCATGGCGTTCTAGGATCTCAAGGGATTTGTTGAAGGATGGGGGGCGTGGAGATCCAGGCAGGATGGCCTACACACACACCCCCATGCCCCTGGGAGGACTCTAAGCTCCACGGCGAGCAACCGCGCGCTCCGCAGCGAGACGCTTTAGGCCGCTAGGCTACTCCACCGCGGCTGAGCTATTTCACCTGATATAAATTTATAATGGCAATATAAACAGATCAACGTATTCTACACAATTAACCTGAAAAAGAAAGCAGCATGATTTACCTCTCGTGTTCTTACTTTAATGTGTCGATTTATTGTACAATTTGCCAGTAATTTACGTAAATACTGTGTGGCATTAGAGGTCAAGTTCCTGAAAACTGGTTTGTCTATTTCAGACTTTATGTAATACTAATTAATAGTCCATTTTGTATTTAAATATTGTTATATTAGTTATGAAGTGGTTTCAGATGGTCAGTTTTTACTTCAAGAAATATCTCATGTTAAGATGTATACGATTTTGAAAGGGATGGCTATCGGCCAACGAAGAAGCTGGGACGGAACACAACTGAAGGGGAGTGTGTGTTTTGGAGAGAGGTGAGGCAAGGGGTGGGCGGAAGAGGGGACTCTATGGCTAGCCATAGCAGAAGCTACCCCCTGGATGACAAGACTGGCTAGATAGGGCAGGGAATTATGATTTGCTCAGGAAAGGGTCGCTTCTCGGGCGCGAGAGCGAGTGAACGACAGTGCAGCTGATGTGTGTTCATGTTTTTGCACAATATCATACACAAAGAAGAAATGCAGATGATAAACGGGTATTCATTGTACAAATATATTATACAAACACTGACATGTGATTACATTTTCACGCAATTTGGGTGCAGAGATCCTGAGAAATCAGTACCTAGAACAACCACCTCTGGCCGTAATTACGGCCTTGATACGCCTGGTCACGATGCCCATGCAGCTTCAACACGATACCACAGTTCATCAAGAGTAGTGACTGGCGTATTGTGACGAGCCAGTTGCTCAGCCACCATTGACAAGACGTTTCCAATTGGTGAGAGATCTGGAGAATGTGCTGGCCAGGGCAACAGTCGAAAATTTTCCGTATCCAGAAAGGCCCGTACAGGACCTGCAACATGCGGTCGTGTATTATCGCCGGCCGCGGTGGCCGAGGGGACTGAGGCGCTCCACTCACGGTCTGCACGGCCACTACGGTCGGGGGTTCGAATCTCCCCTCGGGCATGGATATTTGTGCCGTCCTTAGTATCAGTTAGTTGATAAGCAGTTTGTAAGTTTAGGGACTGATGACCCCGTAGCTATGTCCCATAAGCTATACAAACATTTGAACATTTTTTCGTGCATCATCCTGCTGAAATCTAGGGTTTCGCAGGGATCTAATGAACTGTAGAGCCACGGTTCGTAACATACCTGAAATGTTCAAAGTGCCGTCGATGCGAACAAGAGGTGACAAGACGTGTAACCAACGGCACCCCATACCATCACGCCGGGTGATACGCCAGTATGGCGATGACGAATACACGCTTCCAACGTGCGTTCACCGCGATATTGCCAAACACAGATGCGACCATCATGATACTGTAAACAGAACCTGGATTCATCCGAAAATTTACGTTTTGCCATTCATGCACCCAGGTTCGTCGTTGCGTACACCATAACAGGCGCTCCTGTCTGTGATGCAGCGCCAAGGGTAACCGCAGTTGCAGGGACATGAAAGCAGACATGTACTGTTGGACCCCAAGGTAACTTAGAGCCGAACTTCCAATCCAGAACTGTTCATAGCCCAATACGTAGGTTCTTACAAAGTGATGTCACACTTGCTTTAAAATTTCAGTGATAAATGCGGTGAAAGATACAGCGTATGGTGTTTCATTTTTTACATGTATTCCTCACTCCGATTTTGTTTGATCGTAAGATAAGAGAAATAATTTACATTTCCAAACAAATGTGAAGAAACGCCACATGTAAAATTTTAAAGGAGGCCTGCGAAAGTAGTTTCTGATCATGAGGTGGAGAAACTTGTGACAGTGCATGGTTACAGTGCAGCTTATGCTACGATCAATCTAATTACGTATGAAAATTATGTACACCTCATTGTTTGCTTTCCGAAAAATACTAGGAAATGATAAAAAGTATTACATGAAGCTACGTACATCTACCCCTTCGTAACAGTTGTATAAATACAAAATACGCTAACATTTTCCAAACACACTACAGCAAACAACCTACCTTCATGAAACAGTAGAACAAGGCAATTACAGAACACACATGTTACATTAGCAAATCTTTACTGTATTTCTATTAGGCAACGTGACAAATCAAACTTTGAACCTTCAGGGTAATGTATTATTATCACTTTTTTTTCTAAATAATGACCTGTAACATTCACATCCGAACTCAAGTGTTCAGTTATTGGCATGCCGCCGGCCGCGGTGGTAGAGGGAACTGAGGCGCTTCAGTCACGGACTGCACGGACACTGAGTAAGAGCAAAACCAAGCATTTTATTCGATAAATACAACATCTGACGAAGACCGTTGAAAAGTCCTGTAACATTAACGTAGATGAACTACACGTACCTTACTGTCCTTCGAGACAGTCACCTCCCATAACTATGCA
Source organism: Locusta migratoria (assembly GCA_026315105.1). Taxonomy (NCBI): domain Eukaryota; kingdom Metazoa; phylum Arthropoda; class Insecta; order Orthoptera; family Acrididae; genus Locusta; species Locusta migratoria. Next base: position 70,564,474 of record CM048755.1, on the reverse strand, counting down.
CCGCTGAGCTCTGCGATACATGTCCTGGAAAGAATGAAACTTTCACTCTGCAGCGGAGTGTGCCCTGATGTTAAACTTCCTGGCAGATTAAAATTATGTGCTGGAACCGGGACTCGAACCTGGGACCTTGCCTTTCGCGGGCAAGCGCTCTACCACTGAGCTATCCCGACACGACTCACACTGCCGCCTCGCAACTTTACTTCTGCCAGTACATCGACTCCTACTTTCCAAACTTGTAAGTTTCGCAGGAGAACTTCTGTAAGTTTTGGAAAGTAGGAGGCGAGGTACCGGCTGAACTGAAGTTGTGGGGCGGCACCGTGAGTCGTGTCGGGATAGCTCAGTGGTAGAGCGCTTGCCCAAGAAAGACAAAAGGTCCCAGGTTCGAGTCCCGGTTCCGGCACACATTTTAATCTGCCAGGATGTTTCATGTCCTGGAAACATTGCACGAAGTATTCATTTGGGATGGTGTTCAAAAGTCTCGTCACGTTTCGTCGGATTTCAGGAATATTGTCAAATATCTTTCAAAGCGGGTTTGAGTCGAGGAAATAGAAAGAAGTCTGGAGGATTAAGATCCGGCGAGTATGGTGGATGTTCAAGTTGCACTACCCCCTTTTTGCCAAGGAACTGTGTTACGATATTGGCTGTATATGGGCGAGCGAGATGGAAGGCAAGGGTTGCCTTCCTTTTTTGGCTATCATAATAAAGAAGAAATCTGGTGGCACTGTGGGGTATTCTGTCTTTATAGAAGAGGCACACACCTGCGCAGAAACAGCAATAATTGTCTCCATCCAGTAAAATGCTAATCTGTGCCCACCACCATGGTGCAAAGAGCACGGACATATTCGACCTACCCACCTAGTAGCAACATCTGCAGCAAACCTTCGCAGCAACGGCTACTCGGAGACACACAAGACGCTCTTTCCTGTTGCGCGCGAAGAAGAAACAAGACGAAGCAGAAGAACATATCGTCTGATGCTCCTGCTGTATAGTGGGCAATCCAGGGCGACGACTGCCTAGATAATGAAGGAAAAGGATACTTATTTTCTTTTAAATGACCAAAATAAAAACTGTGTTAATATTGATGAAACAGGGATGCATTAGCAATGATGGTCGCTCGGTGTGAGGAAACAGCCGGTGACAGTTAATGTTTTCCTCTTCACTTCAAAACTTCTCTATGTCCATGTTGTATACATTTGGTTCTCATTACCATTACACACCCATACATGGTATTTTTTACTAATAATAGTGTCCCATTGCCATTCTGTACAGCATCCGTTCTATCGTATCTCACTTCCAATGTCCTCCCTTTGAGTAAATCACGTCGTATTCCTTTGGTTTTCGTTTTTGTTGTCATTAGTAATATACCCACAGCCAATATGCACCCCTTTCATTTCTATATACTAATACTTCGTCTCCTTCCTGGTTAATTTTTACATCATGATGGCGTATGTCACTGATCCATTTCCCATCTGTGTTCCCAACCCGGCTAAGTAAAAGCTTAAATAGGCATTCATTTCACAATGAGCAAAACAGATTGGTATACGAGACGAAACCAACTGTCAGAAGTGTAAATCGAATTAATAGCACTGTAAAGCACTTTATATTTTCTTCGTAAATTCGCTAAATGCGCTACTGTTGGTGTGAACGAAGCACAAGTCAAAATTCTCCTTACATGATGCATAAAGCTAACATACTAACGCCGCTCCACACTTCCTTTTGGTGGATATCAATCAACTTTGAATCACTGAAGTATGCAAGATTTAAAATCTATTTTTCGTCGGGAGACACCATAGAACTGCTGAGGACGTCTATTCCAGGCGAGAATCATGACTATTTCAGCTCAATGATTTTGTCTTTATGCATCAGAGAAAATACTAGCACCACAGAATACGAGAAAAGTTTGGATAAATGGTTTGCACCGCTGTTGGAGATAACGGAACAGCTTCGATGTACTTCAAATGAGGAATTTCCTAAGCTGGCGCTCCTTACTAGTCGTATTCATAGCAGCTGTTGAAAGTGTAATAATAATAAATATCTCCACCCATCGGTATTCTGTATCTCACTTCCAGTTGATCAAATTTAAATGTCGTTCCAATCCCACACGTCCCCCCCCCCCCCCCCACACACACACACACCAGCATACAAATAATACGAAGGTTTCCAAATACTGCGGGCTATCTTTTACAAACGACACACACACACACACACACACACACACACACACACACACACACACACACACACACACACACACGGTGTGACATATTGTAAGTATCTTACCAGCCTAAAAGATGTTTTGAGGTGGGAGATCCTACCCACTTCCTCAAACAACGTTTGTTCAAATGTTCAAATGTTTGTTAAGCTTAAGGGACTTAACTACGGGGTCATCAGTCCATAAACTTACAAACTACTTATGAACTACCTACAACTAAGGACGGCACAAATATCCATGCCCGAAGGGGGATTCGAAACCCCGACCGTAGTAGCCGTGCAGACCGTGACTGAAGCGCCTCAGTCCCCTCGGCCACCGCGGCCGGCACACAACGTTTGTAAGCATGGTTAGTTACCATATTAATTTACCATACGAACACCACGTTAGTGAAAAGAAAATTATCGTATCTCCAAAGGCAGAAGGAATAAATCGGAACTAGTGTCCACAAACACCCTAAGGTAAAAAATACAAATTACTTCAGCAATTTTTTTCTAACTTTTTCTTTTTTAAGCATACCAAGACTTCTCTCTCTCTCTCTCTTTCTTTCTTTCTCTCTCTCTCTCCGCCCGCCCCTCCCCCCAGAATAAAATGTTACAGCAGAGTCAGTACAAAGACTAAAAGACTGCATTATAAAATTAAATGCTTTTATGAAGACTAAAAACAATAATACTACATACACACTAGCTTAGTAACACTATTCCACAAAGGTGCACAACTGGCACAGAAGCAGACTGTTTGGTAACTTTATAAAATCACTATTACTACATATACCATCATATACCACACATGCCATGAGAGCTTATAAGGACATTGATACACTGTGTTACTCGAATTCGTCAAGACATCACCATCCATCTACACGCATGGTTATTTGTGTGTGTGTGTGTGCAGCATATGCCAATGTTTTTAGCATTCTGCCAAATGATACAAATCACGCCATGGTCTGCGTTAGTCCACACACACACCTTTGAGGATCATAAGACTGTGTGTGCGACTTCTATGAAGTGTGCAATGCTTCATGCATTTCCTGTTCTAAATCTGCTGACCAATTAGTGCAACATGTAACAATATACTGACAATATGGTTAAATACTAAAGAGACTGAATAATGAACTTGGTATATGCAATGGTAGTGGTTTAAAAATTAGTAAAACTGTTGTGTGTCTGTTTTGCACCTCATTGGGGGAGTTTTAACGTGCTAATATGTCAGGGTTATTGTCATTAGTCTTTTCCGAAGGGTTTGATTTTTTTATCCGTGTCTGTATGCTGTTATTGCTGTGTCTTATGTGGTCCTCAGTGTACGTGGAATGTTACAAACATGGGCCGCCATCGTAATAGACTGCCTTCGCAATTTTTACTTGGGGAGTGTGTGGCGAGGTGGTATTAATAACGCGATCTTCCTTCGTTAAATGGATGAGGTTATGAAGCACCTACATATAAAGGTATCCAAAAAACAGTAGTTAATATGGAAATGTATTGGCAGAAGATTGGAAACAGTATCATTTAAATGCAAACCAACAAGACATCAATTTCATTTATGAACAGTGTGTTTTAAGGATTTTTTATGCGACACAAGGAATTTGCCGTAATTGCTTGTTCATAGCTAACTACAGCTTGTTTTAACATGAGCGTGAATTGTGGTGTTAACTGTTTAGCATTCATACTTTCTAAATAGTTATGAATTCAACAGCCCGTTTCATACCCGACGTGCACTATGACTGTCAAAAACAGCTACGTTCTCTTAACAGAAGTAATCTAAGTTCAGTGTTTTATCTGTTCTGATACCTTCACTGCTATGACCAAGTCCCTAGTATTAAACATTTGAATGTATTTCCCTACCCGTGAGGGGCATTATTCCTTCCTTACCTGAATTGTGCAATTAAACGCTGCACAATCTTTCACCATCTTTCTTCACTTGTAAACAGTACAGCTGTGACCAACACTGTAGGTACTGCTCAACAAATGTTCGGTCTGGGTCCACTCCGCTAATCACATTTAAGGGCCTGGCAAATGGTTTATCAAACCGCTTTTAAGATATTTATCTACCGTTCCATTCTGTAATAGCTTGCGGGAAAAAGGAAAGCCTGTATCTTTCCATTTTCGATCTGATTTCTCTCATTTATTGTGATGATTATATATGGTGCTAACAAAATAATTTCATATTCGAAAGAGAAAGTTGGTGTAACAACTTTTGCAAATAAATCTCGCCGGAAAGAATAACGCCTTTCTTTTAATGATTTCCACCCCAACTCGTGCATCATATCTGTGACAAGCTCTTCCCTGTATCAGTACAATACAAAACGAGCTGCCCTTCTCTGAACTATCTCTACATCATCCCCACTTGGTGTGGATCCCACAACGGGCAGAAACTCTACAACAGGACACACATATGTAGGGTAGGCAGTTTCTTTAGCAGAACTGTTGCATCTTCTAAGTGTTCTGCCAAAGAAACGTAGCCATTAGGTCTTTTAAATTAAAGTTGTTCGTAATTCCTAGATATTTAACTCAATTTACGGCTTTTATCTTTGACTGATTTATCGTGTATATGAAGTTTAACGGATTTATTTTAGTGCACATATGGAGGACTTCACACTTTTCATTGTTTAGGGTCAATTGCCTATTTTCGCACCATGCGGATATCTAAGTCATTTTGAACTTGCTTTAGATCTGGTGACTGTACTAGCCGATAAATGACACCATCATCATCCGCGAACAGTCTCACAGAGCGTCTCAAATTGTCTCCTAAATCCTTTATAAAGTTAAGGAACAGTAGGTACTTCAATCTCTCAAGAATCTGACCACTCTGAAAGGGAAAATTATAGTACGGCTAAGCAAAGGGCTAACAGAGGCGGAACAATACAAAAGTATTCGGCTAGATACCCCAGAATATCCGCAAGAGTCCTTAGTCTTTAGTGATTAACTATTGAATATTGTCAGTATCATGGAGGACTACTTCTGGAATGCTATTTTCTAAGGGAGTTACATCATTAACTGTAGTAGATAAGGTTCCGTTAAATTCAGCTGCTATATTCAGAAAATTATTATTAAATACTGTACATTTATCTAACTTATGGATAACATAAATCTCCACTACGCACACACAAAATCCTCACCTCTGTGCTGCTGACCAGATACTTCTTTCTCGACTGACCCTAAGGTTTTGATTTCATCCTGAGGATTAGCTATTCTTTCCGCGTACCACATACATTTTTCCTTCTTAATGACATTTTTCAAAATCTTACAATAGAGTTTATAATGGGCTACTGTAGCATGATTCTGACTGCTTCTAACATTTTGATATAATTTCCGAATTCTGCTACACGATTTTCTTATTCCTCTTGTCAGCCACCCATGCTGTTAGTGTCTAGTTTTGAGCATTCTAACGGAAAGCCGCTTTCAAAGAACATTTGAAATGTGTTAAGGAAAGCATTATGGTTATAGTCTATATTATCAGCACTATAAACACCCTGCCAATGTTGTTCATTGATTAGGTTAGAATTGGCCCCTATTCCAACTGGATTAGCTATCTTAAATAGTTGATAATAGTGTTTCACAGATGTTTGAGCACAAAACCTTTTAGAAGTTAAAATTTGTGCATAGAGGTCTGAAAGGCCCATCATTTTCTGCTAATAGAATGTCTCTCTAATAATAAAGAATAAACAAAAATTTGGTCAATATTTATGCTACTATTCCGCTGCATTGTCGATGGAAAGAAAACTGTTTGCAGCAGGTGATAAACAGATGTAAAAGCAACCTTTTCCTTGTACAATCACACAGTAAATATTGAAATCACATAAAACTAATTTTTTGCGCTGCCTATAAAGTGAACATAGAACCCTCATTAGCTTGATCAGAAATGTTTTGAAAAGCAGTGTCAGAGGACCTATAAATAACAGAGGTTCAGCTCCACTGCAGTGGATCACTCCTGCAGAACACTCAAATTTATTTTCAGTGTAGTATTTAGAAACATCAATGGACTCAACTGTAACCCTTTATCACATATATGTGCCACTCCCCCTCACTGCAAAGTCCTCCTGGAGAAAGAAGCAGCTAACTTGTAGCCTTATAAAGGAAGACTCTGAAATGTGATATTTAAGATGTGCTCTTAAATAGTAGATTCGACACCTACAAGCAGTTCACTAACTTTATCTCTTATACCCAATGTATTTTGGTGAAATATGCTACTGCATCTGACATTTGTAGAAATTGATTCCTTTGTTAGAATAACTGCCTTTAAGCAGGAATATCCATCAGCCGACTTCAGTCTAAAATAAGTGAAGCTCTAACACCACTGGTACAGAAATTTTCCCAAGCGTTAACCCCACTATACTGTCACCTATAAGCTTTGTCAATCTCTCCTCATACCAGTGGAGGTGTAGGTCGTGTATAGTGAACCCCGACCTGCCGACGGACTCAGCTGCTACCCCTGAGATGTGAGCCACGCATTCTGCCATTGGCGCCTCATTTTAATACGCCTGACAGCCGCACAAAGATGAAGCCGATCATGACGCTGAAACAGTTCCACGAAATGCACATTTGTGCCACCAGTTTCAGTAGCTATCTTTTCCAGACCAACATCTATATCGCACTGCCCATCCCCATCAAGACTATTCCCAGCACCACCCACTACCACTACCAACTCCTCATTCGAAAAATTCCTGAATAACACCTATGTTAATCACCTCATCCAAACATGCACTCGGCTTTACAACGCTAGTGACCTGGAAGTCACTCCCCAATGCTTCCTCTAACTGCTGGTCTACACGTTCCAATGCGACCTTCCTAACAACGGAACCTCCTTTCTATTAGCCTTTTATACCGTTTAAGCTTCCTAACACCCGAGGTCTGCTGCTTGTTACCTACACCTAAAGCTACAGGATGCTCCTCTCCACTCAACTCAGGCAGGTAGCCAAGCCAGTTGTTCACGCGCATTGTGAAACTAAGAACCACCTCTACCTGACAGATCCCATTCCACAGCCCACTCCTTAATCTCTCTAATTCCTCCTTTGCGTTCTGCATTGCACGTGAAGGGCACATGTCTTACGCACCTGTTTCTCTATTAACTTGTTGCCGCGGTGGAGTAGCCGAGCGGTCTCGTCTCGCTGCGGAGCGCGCAGTTGTTCGCCGTCTGAGGTTCGGGTCCTCCCTATGGCGTGGGCGTGTGTGTGTGTGTGTGTGTGTGTGTGTGTGTTTGTCTGTTTAAATGTTTGTAATTCTATCGGACCAAACTGCGTGGTCATCATTACGTAGCTTACAAACTACTTAAACCTAGGTAAACTAACCTAAGGACAAACACACACACCCATGCCCCAGGGAGGACTCGAACCTCCACGGCGAGCAACCGCGCGCTCCGCAGCGAGCCGCTTTAGACCGCTCGGCTACTCACCGCGGCTGTGTGTGTGTGTGTCCTTAGGTTAGTTTACCTTAGTTTAAATAGTTTGTAAACTACGGACTGATGGCCACGCAGTTTGGTCCGATAGATATTTGAACATTAACTTGTTATTGCTGCATAACATGCAGTACCAAGAGAGGATGTCACTAGAATGCCCACCGCTCTCCCCGCAATGAAAATACTTCATACAAATCTCTCACCGTAACCCACTACGGCACAGCCCACACTTCGGCTAAAATGCACTGTTGCCCACGCATTGCAAATGTTGGCAACACTACAGAATATCTATGTGTACACTACAGCAGTCAACCATAGAGCGGGTATAGCATGTTTTATTCATTTTATTAAAGTGGATTTATTAAAAGTGATCATTTTAAGTGAAAGTTGGGTTAGGTATAGGTTAAACAAGATTTTGTTTTTTAGTATAGGAGGGCGCGTAGCGCCAGAATCTCCGGTTCAGAAACACTCAAAGTGGCCAACATACGCGCCATGCTAATACAGACTGTGCAGTTTTACCCACACTTCTCACTCTTAGCAAAAGTTTGCAGTACTAAAAAAAAAGTGCACAAGCTTTAGAATTTCTGATACTACAAATGTTCAAATGTTTGTAAATCTATCGGACCAAACTGCGTGGTCATCAGTCCGTAGCTTACAAACTACTTAAACCTAGGTAAACTAACCTAAGGACAACGCACACACCCATGCCCCAGGGAGGACTCGAACCTCCACGGCGAGCAACCGCGCGCTCCGCAGCGAGACGCTTTAGACCGCTCGGCTACTCCACCGCGGCCTGATACTACACTAATAATATTTTATAAATTAACAACGAGAATCCAAATGTTACTCTCTACTAACAAAGTGACTACTACGATCAGCAGTATTAATCTACAGCAATTAAAACAACAGAAACTTCACACTAGCGGTTATTCAAACAAAGAAATTTAAGCGCCCCCTGATGCAACAACAAAACTGAACACGTGAAAGCACAAAAGTTGGTAAACACAGTAAGAAACACCGGTTAAAATTAACTTTAATTAGCCGGCCGCGGTGGCCGAGGGGACTGAGGCGCTCCAGTCACGGTCTGCACGGCCCCTACGGTCGGGGGTTCGAATCCCCCCTCGGGCATGAATATTTGTGCCGTCCGTAGTCTTAGTTAGTTCATAAGTAGTTTGTAAGTTTAGGGACTGATAACCCCGTAGTTAAGTCCCATAGACTATACAAACATATGAAATTTTTTTAACTTTAATTAATAACTGCCGTGCACTGACACTTCTTCAAAAGCACCAAATTTAGTAAATAACTATAAGGTATAAACAAACTATAGGAACTTAGGTTTCTTTGACCGTTACAGCTCTAAATGTTCGCCGCTAATGTAAACACCGGACTGAGCCTCAATGCACGACGCGCACAGACACGGAAAGACCACTCGAATCAAAAACGGCACAAAAAAACAAACGTTGAGACTAAAGTAAATCCAGTAATAAACAGCTTATTGAGAAAATATTATTAGTTATACTCCTTTAAATAACTGAAACCAATAAACTACATAAAACCTTGAGAGCGATTTGAACATCAGTGTTGTTCTTGTATTACAGAATGAAACTGCTGAAGCAATGGGGCTAACCTTTTTGTCGATGGTGTATGTTGTACCTAGTGCTTATTTATTCGTTCTCTCTTTGGGGATTCGATACAGTTGTTCTTAATAACATTTCCTAACTTAGTAGCATCTTCTAAAAGAACATATATTGTTTTTCTTTCTGAAACATTTTCGTTGATGGTTGTCATACAATTATGTTTGTGGTTTAATATTTTTACCAAAATCAAGTGTGGGGGCGCCTAAGTATGTTGGTCCTGTACAACAGCACTGCAGTCATCTCCTAGAAATGTAACACTCCATATGCGCAATTACGACAGAAAAAATATTGCAGCATGCTCAATGTGGCCTGTTTACAATAATGGATAGATTAACGGTAATATGTTCCGGTGGGCCGGCCGCGGTGGCCGAGGGGACTGCGGCTCGTCAGTCATGGTCTGCAGGGTCACTACGATCGGGGCTTCGAATCCCCCCTTGGGCATAGATATTTGTGCCGTCCATAGTGTTAGCTAGTTCATAAGTAGTTTGTAAGTTTAGGGACTGATGACCCCGTAGTTAAGTCCCATAAGTTCTACAAACATTTGATTTGAACATAAATGTTTCTATGTTACATGTCAGAGGGTACCTTGTAGAAAACTTTGCCGAGAGGGGGAAAGGTGGAAACGAAGCTAGTACACAATAAATTTTCCTGGTAAATTTGCTAGATGAGCGATGTAGTGAACGAAACATAGCTTTTTTTTCTTTTGTTAAGCTTAAGGACGGCACAAATATCCATGCCCGAGGGGGGATTCGAGCCCCCGACCGTAGTGGCCGTGCAGACCGTGACTGGAGCGCATCAGTCCCCTTGGCCACCGCGGCCGGCAACATTTATGTACCCAGTGATCTTCCTCTTAGTTTAAAGGGCATGGAAGGAAAAATTCATAAATATAGGAGCAAAGCTATGCATTTTGTAAAATTCCGTAAGTTATGTACCCTCAACCACGCACCGAACGAAATTTATACAGACAGTGACATTCCTCTTGTTTTTAAGGTAGAGTGTGCAAATTTCATCAATACCGGATCGAAACTATAGATTTCTATGCAATAAAAATGCGGGGTAACGTTGAAAAACGCATTTTATTGTTCTCAAATAGTTCAGTTTTATTTCATACAACCCTTGTTTTGAGAATAACGAAAACAACAAAGAAGAATCTGTAAAATCGGGCGAGCCGTTTTCAAGTTATGGTGCGTCCAAAGTATTTAGGGATCCATTTTTATGTTGCGAAGTACCCTCCACCGTGCATCGTATGAAACTTAAGGTAGACGGTGACCTTTCTCTTGTTTTGAAGGTCAAGCGTGCGAAATTTTGTGAAAATCGGAATGAAACTGTAGATTTCGTGAGTCTGTAGGAGAAGTATGCTCCGCCATGCACCTATCACAAAATACTTTCTTAGCTGACGTTTTCTACCTATAAACTATATTCATGCCAAATTTCAGCTTCATAGGTGTAGTAGTTTTCGAGATTTCGTGTTTAGTCAGCGAGTGAGTGAGTGTCCTTTCGCTTTTATATAGACAGAGATTAAGAAAACAGATTGCTTAATTTTGGATGCAAGAGAATTAAGGGAGACTTGCAGACAGTTTTACGGCATCTACAGCGAAACTCTTGTGAGCGATAGACTTCGTTTCATCATTTTGTTCGGGGCGGGGGGGGGGGGGGGTTCTGTTCTTGATAAACGTACGAAATTACATGCAAACTTTGTTGCAGGTCCCTGACTACTCCCATTTTCCAATAACTGACGCATAAATCTGGGTATTCTCACGAGGTGGCCGCTCATTATTTATGACGTCATATCTATGTGTAGTGCTCTTTTGTTTTAGGGTCAGGAACCTTCGTGGGCGTACGATGAACAGTTCACCAAAGTTTCATTGCAATCGAATGAATGGTTTATGAACACATAGAGGACATACAGACAACAATTCATTTTATATATATGTATAGATTAACAGTGGTATTAACGTTTCGCGGGCGGGGTGGTCGATATATCAGCGACAACAGAGGCTACTCGATGTTCACAGCTGAAATTTGGTGTACTACAAAAGGATTATTATTTGTGCCCGTCTCAATAATGACTCCGGCGTCGAAACTTGGAAGTGGCCCACAGACGGTTCTACAAGGGCCCCTGTGGTCCTTCTGGACACGAAATTTCTAAGTTATCTACAAATTGGTAGATCGCGTTCAAATATTATACTTGGGAGTTTTAAATGTTACTCACTCCCCCACCCTCCCCTCGTGTACCTAAACTCAGGTTCAACAAGCTTCCCGAGGTCCCAGCAATATATATAGTCCACACGTCCACACCATTGCTGCAAGTGTCCAATGGGATGTAACGGCCGCAGCGGAGTGGCCGAGCGGGCATGAATGTTTGTGTCGTCTTTAGGTATAAGGTAGTTCATAAGTAGTTTGTAAGTTTAGGGACTGATGACCCTGCAGTTAAGTCCCTTAAGCAGTTAAGCCTTAACATTTTTGGGATGTAACGCGCAAATTGTTACGTTTTGCTCTTAGCGTGACCCAGGACCAACGACATGGAAATTTCGAAGACATGATTTTCGTGAGACTCCTTGCCTCTCATGTTCGTTGTACATCATGTGTTTGATCCCTTCCATCCCTCTTTCCATTACTGCACTTCATGGTGATCCTAGTTGCGTGTGGTGGTCTTCAAAGCATGGTACTAAGCACGGAGGGACATTACAAGTGGAACAAATGATTGATGTTCTTTTGTTTTCATACGTAAAGTGCATAAATTGCATCTTCTACTTTATACTTACTCCCGCTAAATGCCGGGCTTTCAGTCGAGTGGGAATCATTGTTATGAGTATAGTTTTGAGCGGGATGAAGAGTCCATAATGCTCTAGCAGTCTCTTCCAGTTTCGCAAACGTCAGGCTCACGTACACTTGTAAATATGCTCACACTGCATTTGCCTTCCCATTTTATTGGTATTCATGCAGTTGTAGCGTAAAGTCAGGGCCACACGCCAGACGCACGGAAACGATCGTGAAGAAGGCAGAGGATGACCGACAGCCAATCACACGCCGGCACCGCGTTTCTTGGAGGGAGAAACGTAGAAGCGCGCCCTCTACAACCAGCTTTATCTAGGCCAACTTGCGTCTGTAAGGGCACTCCGAACTCGACCCCGAACTAGACAGTTACTAGGATTCAGCGCAGCTAGCATCGTGCAAGAAGACGCCGCCGCGAGAACAAACAAACCAAAGTTGAGTATTTTGTATACCTTAGTAAATAAAACTTGTATTACTAATCTATATCGCTGTTTTAGCTGTGCACGCATCCCACGCGTCCTGAGCAGATCCTTTCCCGAAAGATAGGCTGACGAAGACAAAACACATGCCTCGCTATGAGCGACTTTAACTTCGCCACGACATAATTTCAAAAAATATTCAAATGTTTGTTAAGCTCATGGGACTTAACTTCGGGGTCATCAGTCCCTAAACTTACAAACTACTTATGAACTACCTTATACTAAAGATGATACAAACATCCATACCCGAGGGGGGATTCGAACTCCCGACCGTAGCGGCCGGCCGGCCACGGTGGCCGAGGGGACTGAGGCGCTCCAGTCACGGTCTGCACGGCCACTACGGTCGGGGGCTCGAATCCCCCCTCGGGCATGGATATTTGTGCCGTCCTAGTTCGTAAGTAGTTCACAGGTGACCCCGTAGTTAAGTCCCATAAGCTTAACAAACATTTGAACATTTCGTAGCGGCCGTGCAGACTGTGACTGGCGCGCCGCAAACCGCTCGACCACTGCGGCCGGCGACGTAATTTATTATTCGGCTTACGCATCCACTTTCTGTTCGCTTTTACCGTACTACACATTCCAGTATCAAGATCATGAAGAATGTAAGCTAAACTGGGAGATTTATACCAATTATCTACTAATACTACACACCTTCTACAAAAATAAGGTTGTAAGATGTGAGAAACAACATCCCCTTTAATACCAACCTCAAACTTTTAATATTCAGCATTTGTACCTGTATAAACAATAAAGCCTTGGAAAAATCCAATTTCACAGTCTACGTTAAAGTTTGATCCCAAATGATTCCTCTTCAAGGGAATATATTGCTTGAATACAAGCCTTCCCTTCCATAACAACAGACTTTCATCAACGCACAGATTTTTACCTGCAATAACAACTGCCGCAAATTATTCTTGCAAGTGCTCTATTATTGGCTTGATTTTTTCCAGAGAGTGATTGGCAATTTCTTCATTATTATGAAAACGTTTATTGCGCAGAATAAGAAGGTACTTATCACATGCCAGTATTTGAGAAAAATCTGCAGTGTGTAGTAAGTGATACGTAGACAAATAGCTTTTCACATTCCCTTCCGGACATGGCCCATTCGAATTGAAAGACTACGAAAGCAACTGACCTCGGCTTTTGTGAGACGATACCAGCCTTTCATATGAGGGGTTTCTGCAAGAGGAATTTGTGACTCGTAACGATTCGTCTCCTCCATAATTATGAATAGCAGTGATTTTCCGTCTTTGCAACTACAATAAAAAAATGCGATTTTTCACACCAGACGCGGTTCGTTTTATTGAATGTAAAACATCTTCAGTGGTCTGAAATAATAGAAATCTACAGTTTGTTTTGTGTTTAGATCGAAAACAGTTCTTAAATGGACCCTGAAAAGTAGGCCTAATGTTTGGTACTTACGGAAATTTTGTCTTCTTTTCGCTTCACATCATGGAATGCCAGTCTGTTTAATGCAATACCGCCGGTTCTTCATGCTTATGTTTCCAAACATAATTTATTATAAAACATAGAGAAAGAACTACATTTGTGAGGTAGGCAACACTCCAATAACACACTGAGCAGAATCAGTAAAAACAAAAACACACACTTCTGATCTGTGGAAAACAACTATGAACAATGAAACAGTGACAGTGAAAGTAGTGAGAAAACGACACAGCATGAAGAACCGGCGGTATTGCATTAAACAGACCGGCATTCCATGATGTGAAGCGGAAAGAAGACAAAATTTCCGTAAGTACCAAACATTAGGCCTACTTTTCAGGGTCCATTTAAGAACTGTTTTCGATCTAAACACAAAACAAACTGTAGATTTCTATTATTTCAGACCACTGAAGATGTTTTACATTCAATAAAACGAAACGCGTCTGGTGTGAAAAAATCGCATTTGTTATTGTAGTTGCAAAGATGGAAAATCACTGCTATTCATAATTATGAAAGCAACTACGGTCATTATGGCCACACAAACCAAGAATTTTTTCCTCCATAATTGTTTCAAGTACGAAAGGATCACACTAATGAGTGAAATAATGTTTCACAGAATGGGATACCTTCACTTTGACGAGGGGAATATAGATTATTTACGCTGTTTCGGATTTTCCAGTGACGACTGCGGAATATTTTGAGGAGTCCCCTGGGAGTGGGTCGCGCGGCGTGGCGTATGGAGTATGGCTGGCAGCGGGAGTTCTCGTTATTGCCGTGGCGTCTGCACTCTATTTTTGCTCCGTGTGAAATCCGAGGCGCGGCGCCGGCGGCGTTTGTATACAGTGCAGGCCGCACCTCACTAACTATACCCTCTCAAGCGCACAGATTTCCGACAGTTCACCGCCGCCCAGCGCCTTCCATTCATCTTTCGAGTGGCTCGTGCAGTATCGCTGTCCTACAAATGCTCGCATTTTTGTGTTTGTAGGCAGAGGGAAAGCAGCGCACAATAGACAAACTGAAACAAGTAAACATCGAGTGACAACGACAATAGAAAGATGACATTCTGTTGTGAAAGGTTTTGTGTCCCAGCCTCGTCGCCGCTTTTGTGTCTCGAAAAATGTTCAAATGTTTGTATAGTCTATGGGACTTAACTACGGGGTCATCAGTCCCTAAACTTACAAACTACTTATGAACTACTTACTAACTAGGACGGCACAAATATCCATGCCCGAGGGGGGATTCGAACCCCCGACCGTAGTGCCCGTTGACCATGACTGAAGCGCCTCAGTCCCCTCGGCCACCGCGGCCGGCTTTGTGTCTCGTTTCCGTCGTAGGTGTCGGTGGCCGAGTAGGAAAGTACCGACACAGGAATAAAGGATGCACGCTTGTGCAGGTAGGTGAACAGCCAGCGGGACAGCAGAAACTAGAAACACTAGATTAAATTAGAACGAGATTTATATTTCTTAGAGACTTAGTAATACTTAACATTTACATAGCTCAGTACTGCAGAATGCTGATACATAGTTCAGATAGAGGCCTGCCTAGTGCCTATCTGATAGCCAAGTCATCAATGGTGCTTATCTGATTCCGAAGTGTTAACTGGTTACTATCTCAGTGCCAAGTGAACGATGTCGTTCAGTGGTGGCCACGAGCGGAGTTGTAGCAGAGGGCGCTCGTGGCTGACGTCTTAAGAACGCCGCGCCGTGCGTGCATGGCGGCGCGCGGCGAAAGTAGGTGGCGCGCACTTTAGACTTGTGCGACACCACAAAAGGAAAAAACAGAGATTTAATAGTACCGTAGATTACTAGGTACTTTTGAACCGGAGAAGATTCTCTGGACGGGGCAGTGTGTCAAGATAGCACTACAATAATATTTAAAATTTTCTGTTTCCTTATTTTTCTTGGCACTTTGAAGAGGGCTGCGTCAGATGTGGAGTTTGATACTCACTCTGTGGCCTAATTCCGAGTTGTGAATAGTACGAGGCGCGTCCAGAAAGTAAGTTCCGTTTCAATTTATCTCCACTGCAGCGCTGCGATTGCAGTTCCGCACATGCGCTATAGACGATGTGTATCGAGGGGAAGAACGTGCGCCATTTGGAGATCGCTGTCAGTTACGTACGCTTTGTTGTGCTTGTTTGAAATGTCGGCATTGATTGAAAATCCCGCCGCCTGCGAAATCAGGTCCGTGATTCGGTTTCTGAATGCGAGGAAAGTGAAACCGAGTGAAATTTATCGGCAAATTTGCGATGTTTACGGACCAAATGCGATGAGTGATTCGATGGTGAGAAGATGGGTCCGACAGTTCAATGGCGGGCGTAGTGATGTGCACGATGAAGAACGAAGTGGGCGTCCACCTTTGGTTACAGAAGAACTGGTTCACGCGATTGATGACAAGATCCAGGAAAACCGTAGGTTTACAATTAGTGCTCTCGCTATGGACGTCGAGCTGAAAGAAACTTTTTTCAACTGGTTGAAGACACAGGCGGCAGATTTCTATGAAGAAGGTATGCAAAACCTGGTGCCACGCTATGACAAATGCCTGCAAAATTTCGGCAGTTATGTGGAAAAGTAGTTTAAGAGTTGTAGAATTTTGCGCAATACAAATTTCTTCTGTATCTGTGTACAATTTCATTTTTTTACCAAACGGAACTTACATTCTGGACGGGCCTCGTAGTTTTTCTCTCCTGTTACTCAATTAAAACATTTCACGTAGGCCTACATGAGCAAGCAAAAGCCAAGTTCTACGTTCTGCCCCTGCCTGAAGGTTTCCATGGCAGTAGGTGCAAACCATGTCTCTATGCATGTGTCAGAAATTTTGAAGGTACTGCTATATGAACATCATGGTCTCCTAATGGTTTCTACAGAGCACCTAAGCACATAGTCGAACTTATTAACACAAACAAACTAGCAGTTGATTATAGTAACGAGTTTTTCATTACAAGACATTACGTTTTCCCATCATTTACGGAAGTTTTGTTGCTTCTAATGTAAACTGTTAATAACTTATCTGCAATTACAAATTTCATATAAAAAACCTTTGAACCACTACCACAAGCTTCAACATCGACTTTAGAGTCAGTTAATATGGAAACTACACCGTGTTTCCAGTCACACGCAAGCAATAGGACAAAGTACAACAAGAAAATATTAGACTTAACTGCGGCATCATCAGTCCCTAAACTTACAAACTACTTAAAACTAACTTATAGTAAAGACAACAAAAACATCCATGCTCGAGGGATGATTCGAACTCCCGACGGGAACGGCCTCGCGCATCGGAGCATAGCGCCTAAATTCGCTCGGCCACTCAACTGCGGCTATTAGTTTGCCACACAATCTAAATCGTTTTAGCCGGCCGCGGTGGCCGAGAGGACTGAGGCGCTTCAGTCACGGTCTGCACGGCCACTACGGTCGGGGGTTCGAATCCCCCCTCGGGCATGGATATTTGTGCCGTCCTTAGTACAAGGTAGTTGATAAGTAGTTTGTAAGTTTACGGACTGATGACCACGTAGTTAAGTCCCATAAGCTTAACAAACATTTGAAATTTTTAAAAATCGTTTTAGCTTTTGTAAGATGGTATGTCGATATTTTTCATATATTTATTTGATTATTTTCCAGGTATTTTACGTCATATACGTGGTGTGTCTAAGAAGTTCGGTGAATACTGTCTGAAAAAAAAAAGAAGGTAGCAACAAATGTTCTTTACTGCAATAAAATGTTCAAATGTTAGTAAATTTATGGGACTAAACTACTCTGGTCATCAGTCCCTAGGCTTAAAAACTACCTATACTAACTTATACTGAGAACAACAAATACGCCCATGCCCTAGGGAGGACTCAAGCCTCCAACGACGAGCAGAGATGCGCTACGCAGCTAGGAGACTTCTTTACTGTCCTTCAAAATAGTCGCTGCCCGCTACAGAGCACTTTTGACAACGTTAGTGCAGCTCCTAGGAACTATCAGCAAAGGCCGCCTGTGGAATCGATAGCTAAACGGCTGTCACACGATCACTGACGGCATCATGTCCGCAAAACGTTCACCTTTCCTGGCCACCTTCAGGCGGGGAGACAGGAGGAAGTTCGCAGGAGGCAGATCAGGGGAGTATGGAGGGTGTCAACAAGTCACCGTCTTCACGGCCGACGTGGTTCCCTGTACTATTCCAAAATGTTAAAATGTTTGGAAAGCTTGTGGGACTTGTCTGCGGAGTCATGAGTCCCTAAACTTACAAACTACTTATGAACTAGCCTATACTAAAGACGGCACAAACATCCATGTCCGAGGGGGGATTCGAACCCCCGACGGGGAACGGCCTCGCGAATTGTAGCATAACGCCTCAATGCGCTCGGCCGCTCCGCCGCGGCTGTGATATTCCGATGAAAGCTGAGTCCGCTATTGCTAATCTTTTCAAGGAATGTTTTGAACAAGAAGCACTGCAGTTTTCCAACAGAAACCCTCGAAGGGGTACCGGTACGTGGATGATAATTTTGTGATATGGAATCACGCTGAAGAGGAATTGAATGCTTTCTTGGAGCACCTAATCTGAGATACAATTTACCTTGGAGAAAGAGATAAATGAACAATTGAATTTTTGTATGTATTAGTTATCAAATGTGCAGATGGGACATTAGGGTAGAAGATATATAGAAAAGATACACACACAGCTGTACTACACAATATTTGTAGACAATTACCAGAAATGTGAGTGTCCAAACAATATATCATTGTTAGTGAATTTTACGGCAGCAGGCGTAGTATCGATTCAGTTGACGTCAAATGACTCAAATGAAGGGTCTTAGAGGGCTTATAATGTATTTTTTTATACAAAATACTGCAATTCACATGCTACGAGGATAATATGACAGAACTGACTATTTAAGACAGTTTCTAGATATCAGTCAAATACCCTTTTGTGTCCCAACTTCGTCGCCGCTTTTGTGTCCCAGCCTCGTCGTAGGTGTCGGTGGCCGAGTGGAATGAGACCGACACGCTGGTGCAGGTACGGAGGGGAGCAGCCAGAAACTATAAACACTCGAGTAAATTAGAAAGAGATATATATTGCACAGAATGTAACAATACTTAACTTTTACATAGTACTGCTGAATGTTGATACATAGTTATTAGAGGCCTGCCTAGTGCCTGTACGATAGCAAAGTCTTCACTGGTGCCTATCTGATTACGAAGGTCCTAACTCGTTGCTATCTCCGTCCGAAGTGCCCGGTGTCTTTCCGTGGTGGCCACGAGCGGGGTTGCAGCAGAGGGCGCTCGTGGCTGTCGTCGTGAGAACGCCGCGCCGTGCGTGCATGGCGGCGCGCGGCGAAAGTAGGTGGCGCGCACTTTGTACTTGTGCGACACCACACCCCTCCCCCCCAAACCGCCGCGCCGTCGTGGCGTAGGGCTGAGGGCCACGGCGACGGCACTGGGAGGAGGGCCTGGGCGGGGGCGTTACTGGTGGGACGGGCGTCGTAGCTGAGGCCGGGATCGAGACGCCGTCCGCGCCCCGGCATCCGCCTTGAGATCCTCCAGGGAACCCGCCGAAACCTGGGGAAGGGCGCCCGCCCCCGCCCAGAGGGAGCAGGTCATCTTCTTCTGAGGTGCGTGGCCCAGGCGGCGGCGGCACGCACGGTCCCGGAGTCCCTCTCGGTGACGCTGTCATCTGCGGCGGCGACAGCGGCGGCGTCGCGTCGATCTCCATCGGGACGATCTCGTAGTCCGGGGACGAACGATGTGGTTGTGCTCTCTGGCGGTGAACTGGGTCTGGAATCAAGAAACCGGAGACAGGATCGCGCGGCCCGTGCAGGCGCAATTGGTTTGCGTGGCGCCGCAGCTCCAACCCTGTGGAAGAACGTACAACATACATATTGCTACCGAGCACGCACTGAATGGTGCCCGGCAGCCATGTCTTCTTGTTTCCAGCAAACACCCTGTACAGCACCGGCGTAGAAACCTGAAAACGCGTAGCGCCATACGAACCGACTCGGTGCGTGGGAGGCTGCAGCAGGTGAAGGAGAGTGCGGTGACGGCGGCCGTGTAGCAGCTCGGCAGGAGACGGGCCGTCACGTGGCATGCACCGATACGTAGACAGGAAAATTTGAAGAGCTTGCTGCCTGGAGTGCTGACCTTTCATCTTCTCCATGTGAGACTTGAATGTTCGAACGAAACGTTCTGCTTCACCATTGGACTGAGGGTGAAAAGGTGCAGTGGTAATATGCTGAATACCATTCACACGACAAAACTGTTGAAATTCCGCACTAACAAACTGAGGTCCATTGTCACTGACGATAGTTTCAGGCAAGCCTTCGATGCAAAACACTGATGTTAAGGCACTGATTGTACTAGAAGCTGTCGTTGAGTTCATGGCAATCACAAAAGGAAACTTGCTGAAAGCGTCTACAACAATTAACCAGCGCGTATTCCAGAAAGGTCCGGCAAAGTCAATGTGTAAACGTTGCCATGGTCCCTTGGGGCGTGGCCAGTCTGAGAAACGTTGCGGAGGAGCCGCCTGATGCTCCGCACAAACTGTACACTGTGATGTCATGCTCTCTATCTGAGCGTCCATACCAACCCAGGTACAATGACGTCTGGCCAGTTGCTTTGTCCTAACAATGCCCCAATGTCCTTGATGCAGGAGGCGTAACACTTCTCGTTGCAGGGAACGAGGAACAATCACTTTTGCTTGCAATTCATGCACATTCTTAGGAGGAGGCAAGTCTTTGATTGCTCGAAGATGTGACTGTAAGGGATGAATTCCTTGGGCATTAATCACATGGCCTAGGTACTCTATTTCAGTTTGAAAAAACGAACACTTTGCTTTATTACAGCGTAGACCTGCTGCAGTCAACACTTTGAAAAGACACTCCAGGTTTGCTAAATGTTCTTCAACTGTACGTCCGGATACCACAATGTCATCTAAATAGTTCGAGCAACACGGTACAGAAACTGTCAGCTGTTCCAAAAAACGCTGAAAAATAGCGGGAGCGGAAGAACTGCCAAAGGGTAGGCGTTGAAATTGAAAAAGGCCCATGTGAGTATTAATGACGAAAAATTTTTTTGACTCGTCATCAAGCGGAATTTGTAAGTATGCCTCTGCTAAATCAATCTTGGAAAAGAAACGAGACTGTCCTAATTTGTCCATCAGTTCATCAGGTCTGGGCAGGGGATAAGTGTCTACAATTGTTTGACTATTCACTGTTGATTTGAAGTCCGCACAGAGACGAAGTTTTCCTGACGGCTTGGGTATAATTACTATAGGCGAGGCCCACTGACTCGCCGAAACAGGAGAAATCACCCCACTATCTTGCCAACGTTTAAGTTCTTCGGCAACTGTATCACGCAAGGCGATAGGCACTGGTCTAGCTTTACGAAATTTTGGAACTGCAGATTCTTTTAAAGTTACATGTGCCACAAAGTCTTTTGCACAACCTAGTTCCGGCGAAAACAAGTCACCGTATTTTTCACACAATGCATTTATTTTGTCCTGAGGCACTACTGACGAAATTTGAAGCACATCTCTTTGAATCGATAAGCCAAACAAGTCGAATGCATCTAGTCCAAAAATGTTCTGCGTAGATTTGGCCTGAAGAACAACAAAAGCAACTGTTTTTGTTACACCTTGAAAAGAGGCAGGCAGGCTACACGTTCCTAGCACGGGAATATTTTCACCTGTATAAGCTGTTAACACTTGCTGTGACGGCGACAATTTTGGCGAACCCAGAAGTTCATAAGTATCTTTATTTATTAATGTGACAGCGGAACCAGTATCAAGCTGAAATTGCACCGTCTTATTTTCTATAGAGAGAGTAACAAACAGCTTGTGCTTCTGGCTCACGACCGGTGCGCGAATGTGGGCAACGTCTAATACATATTGTTTTCTGCGCTTGCGCGGGTTGCGTGCGGTAGGAAGCGGCGCATACTCGGCACATAGCGGATTAACCACACTGTCACTAGATGACACTACCGCCGGATCGGCGTCCGCGCAATGCGAGGCTACTGCACTAAAATTACTATGAGTAGCTACACCAATTCTACTGTCACTAGCTACACAGTACTGGGCACTATTACAAGGAGCAGTTGCAGAAGGCACTATTTTCACTACAGGAATGCACTGTTCATAGTCATTTTGCTTGTCCCGAACCCTTTTCCGTTGCACTGTTTTACGCGCTCGTCGGCGCTTGCTACGTGGTGCACTATATAGATTTGCCATAGGCGCAGAACTACTTTCTTGCAATTGAGATCCAAGGGAAGCAGTGTTCAATTCCACAGCCCGTATAACATTTACAGAATGAACTGTTCTCGCACTCTGCGAAGCACTGTTTCTAACGTTACTGTTCTTTGAGTTTTTAATTTGCATACACACAGACTGCACATGTCCCACTTTGCCACATTGATAACAGGTTGCGTTGCGACTAGGGCAATGAGCACGCTTGTGGCGAGACACACACTGGGGGCAAGATTTACGTACATTTTTCTGAAATAAGCGTTGGCGCCCGTTATTCAAATCACTGTTTCTAACACGACGGGGCGACCTTTGTGTCGCACTTTTACACTGGCTACTGTTCACTGTCTGTTCAGCACGACCGGTAGAAAAATAAGAATCACTAGTGCTATACTGAGAACTACGGCTAGGAAAGCGTCCGTTGCGGCACACTGAATTTACACTGTGGCTTTGCATTTCTACATCTGCTAAGTCAAAAGTATCATGCGCTTCAATAAGCTGCAGTACACTGTCTAATGAAGGGTCTGACTGTTTCAGAATTGCTGCCCTAATTCTGGGGTCCTGAATGTTCTGCGTAATCGCATCCCTCAACATCACGTCACTATACGAAAGTCCACAAGAGCAAGTAAATTTACATTGGCGGGTTAAACCCTTCAATTCCGTAATCCACTCTTGGTGTGACTGCTGCGGTAATTTTTTAAGTCTGAAAAATCGGTACCGAGCCTCAGCTACGAGAACTTTTCTCTCATAATGAGCATTTAGTGCCTCTACAATTTGTTCAAAGTCTACATCACGAGGAGATGCGTGCGGGAATAGTTTTTGCAGTAACACGAAAGTTTTGGGGCCCACGACAGACAATAAAAGATGCTTAACAGTCTGACCTGTAAGTTGATGAGCCGCGACGAGTTCTTGAAACTGTGCGAAATAGTCGCTCCATTCTTCCTCACGTTCGTTGTATTGGCGAAACGTAGGAAGTGTTGCGGCGGCAGGTGTGGGCTGCTGAAGCGGCGGCTGTTGTTGTTGGTTAGCTGCCTGCGCTGTGAGCTGGGACACCGCCTGGAGGAGTTGCGTTATTTGCGCCGTCTGTAACTGAATAATTTCCATTAAGTTTGGGTTCGGGGTAGTGGCCATGCTGACCGATTAGGCGCCGCGTATACAAGTAAATTAGTACAAAACACAAATGCAATATGAAAGAGGACGCTCTGCAACAAAAAAGTCCACAAAACACGTAACTGAAAATGTTCCCCCAAAAAATCTTATAATAAGGGTGGGTGGGCGGGAGCAATTTTTGCGTGCTCCGACTGCTGCTGTCTGGCTGCTGCAAGCGGGCTGGTCCAAGGTTCTTATCACTCCTCGTCGCCACTTTTGTGTCCCAACTTCGTCGCCGCTTTTGTGTCCCAGCCTCGTCGTAGGTGTCGGTGGCCGAGTGGAATGAGACCGACACGCTGGTGCAGGTACGGAGGGGAGCAGCCAGAAACTATAAACACTCGAGTAAATTAGAAAGAGATATATATTGCACAGAATGTAACAATACTTAACTTTGCATAGTACTGCTGAATGTTGATACGTAGTTATTAGAGGCCTGCCTAGTGCCTGTACGATAGCAAAGTCTTCACTGGTGCCTATCTGATTACGAAGGTCCTAACTCGTTGCTATCTCCGTCCGAAGTGCCCGGTGTCTTTCCGTGGTGGCCACGAGCGGGGTTGCAGCAGAGGGCGCTCGTGGCTGTCGTCGTGAGAACGCCGCGCCGTGCGTGCATGGCGGCGCGCGGCGAAAGTGGGTGGCGCGCACTTTGTACTTGTGCGACACCACATACCCTATTGCCGATACGCCTCCGTGCGCGCTGTAAATTCCTCCTATTTTAATGGCCCATACGTGAAATGTAAGTAGGCGACAGTAACATAATCTTGCAGTCAGCTTCAAATGCTGGTTCGCTGAATTTCCTCGATAGTCTTCCTCTTCCTTCCCACCAGGAATTCCCATTTGAGTTCCCGAGGTTTCTCTATATTGCTCACTCCTGTGTGTGCGGCAAAAGCGAGCGACAGGCGCAGCACCAGAAACATGATACTACAACTGCGGGCAGCGACTTTCAGCAGAACGTCGGCTGTCCGCGCGTACAACACACGAAAACCACAAAGAGAGGATTCCCCACAGAGATTTTCAACTACGAACATCACCAACCAAACTCTTCCACGGCAACTTTCACAGCAACGAATTCACCTCCTGATTATGTTGAGAAAACTCGGATTGAATTTTTTTTTTTGAAATATTATCCTGATACAACACTCGTTCCTAAACTTTTTGTGTCCCTAAAGCAATTTCCAATTTAAATTTGAATTCGGAAATTGCTTTGGGGCCAAAAATGTTTGGGAACAAGTGTTACATCAGGATAATATTTCACAGAAAACATTTCTTCCCGTTTTCTTTTCTTTGTAAACTTACTGTGTTCTTTAGCATTATTTTGGTGGTGATGTAGCATTTCGTCCACCTAAAATAATTCTAAATGAATACAGATTATTTCAGCGAGGAAGAGCGATAAGATATAACGTGTTTTAACGAATGTTTGCATATATTTTTGCTGAACCCGAGGTAACTTTGGAGAGTACTTTTTATCCAGTCCATCCTTAAATAGCATCTTAGATTTACAATAAATCTCTGTTCGATATCTTGAACCGTTCATGAAATGTGATGATTTTTATGAACACATGGTTGTCGATGCATAAGGACGCAACTGGCCAGGACCCGTTCGCTAGATAATTCTGGAACAGAGATATAATTCTGCATTCGCATCATCTTAAGAGCTACAATAAATTATACGCAAATTCTTTCTTACCTCCATAAACTTTTGAAAATTTCGTGTAGTTATTTAATCAATATTTTCCACCGCATAGTTTTCTTAAAATCGGGCGATAAGTCTTCGATAAGCGTAGGAACGCCGTCACCGCAGCTCGGCTAATACACGAGTGGAGCGATAACATTCAATCTGGTTCGAGTTCAAACATAGCATTTTGTAGCGGATCACAGGCAGCGACACTTGGGGCAGCTAAGCTTGAGGTCGTGTTTTGTCGCCTGAAGCTGTCGGTGGGTACTGTCGGTCACGCAAGAGGGGACCTCACACCCGCGTCTTGGTCCAACCTACCCGTAACTAATAGCGCAGCCTGACCCCTTACTGTTTCCACGTCTTCCTTTAATCCGACCTGACGTGGATTACAAACACTTTAGCAGTGCTCAAGAATGAACCGTACTTTCCTATAGTTCTGCCTGTAAATTGAAACCGATCGTTCATTTTCTAATCCCCTCTCGGGCATGGATGTGTGTGTTGTTCATAGGTTGTTTTAACTTAGTTTAAGTAGGTTTACGTTATAGGAGGCGATCGACTTATAATACTGTAAAAAGATATAAAATAGCCAAGATCGCTTATCATCAGTTTTTATTAATGACGACCGATTTCACTGAACTATGTCAGCATCATCAGGTCAGTCTGACTGTGATAATTACGTTTTATTATAATGACATAGTGCACCTATGCACTGTAAATCGTTTTATATAACAACTATTTGACATTACAAGGTATGTCTCATCTCTAAATATGCCCGATCTTGCTCTTATGGATTTAATTTACGTATCTTCTCGTTTTATTATAATGACATGCATGTTTTAAATTTCCGTTTTTCCTTTTTAACAGATTATGGCCTTGTAAAATATTTTATTTGACCTGATGATGCTGACATAGTTCAGTGAAACCGGGCGTCATTAATAAAAACTGATGATAAGCGATCTTGGCTATTTTATATCTTTTTACAAAATTAGTTTAAGTAGATTGTAAGTCTAGGGACCTATGATCGAAGTAGTTTGGTCCCATAGAATTACAAACATTTGAACATTTTGTTCATTTTCGCCACTACCAGCATTACGAGCTCATTCTACTCCATATCGCTTTTGCAACGTTCCAGCTAGCATTTAATCGACGCGACTGTGACAACCAGCACAGCACTAATGCTATATTACGGTATTGCTATTTCTAGTCATACGCATAACCAAACAACATTTTACATTTAGAGATAGACGCCGTTGTTAACTCCAACTAAAAGTTTTGTCTAAGTCTCCTTGTACCTTACTGCAATCTCTCAACGACGACCCCTTTCCGAACATCACATTATTATTTGCAAACAGCCGCAGATTGCAATTCACCCTGTCACTCAGATCATTTATGCATATAGAGAATACTATCGGTCCTATCACATCATTTACAAATGAACTTCTGACAATACCCTTATCAGCGACGAACACTTGGCGCCAGGGACAACGAACAATGTTGTATTATTTTATAAATCTTCGAGCCACCCATATATCTAGGGATCTAAACCGTGCGTTCGCGCCGGCCGCGGTGGCCGAGGTGACTGAGGCGCTCCAGTCACGGTCAGCACGGCCACTACGGTCGGGGGTTCGAATCCCCCCTCGGGCATGGATATTTGTGCCGTCCTAGTTCGTAAGTAGATCATAAGTAGTTTGTAAGTTTAGGGACTGATGACTCCGTAGTTAAGTCCCATAAGCTTAACAAACATTTTTTTTTTCGTGCGTTCGTGCGTGCAGTGGAATAGCAGAATGTGAATGTGGAATATGAGAATGTGAACTCTCCGTGCTCATCTACGGGTCCGCACATCACGCCTAACGTTTGAGCTCATAGTAACTAATACTCTTATTGTTGTGGCCTCGTCGCCTTTTGTTGTTTCATTCTTTCTGCCATTAGTTGAGTACTTGTCCCGGTCTAGTTGTCAGGAAAGGTACTGGTGCAGGAATCGATGGTCAGCTAAAACATTTCTATAGAGATTAGTATTACAAGTTTTATTGACTGAAAATTACAATGATACTCAACTTTAGAACACATGTCTGTTTCTTCTCGCAGCGTCGTCTGTATGATGCTATCTGCGCTGGGACCTAGTGACTGCTTGGGTCGTAGTCGAGTTCTAACCTAATAACTGCCTGAGTTTTGACAGGTAAATGTCGGCCTACATACAGCCGCTTGTAGAGGGCGCACATGTTCGGTTACTTCCTCCAGGATGCACGGCGTCCCTTGCGAATGGCTTTCGGTCGATCACTGCCTTCTCCACGATCCAACCCCCTTTCTCTCTTTCCTACTGGGTACCCGCTCTGACTCAGCAGAAGAAGAAGTCACATTTCCACTCTAAAAAAAATGTTTGTATAGTCTATGGGACTTAACTACGGGGTCCTAAGTCCCTAAACTTACAAACTACTTATGAACTACTTACGAACTAGGACGGCACAAATATCCATGCCCGAGGGGGATTCGAACCCCCGACCGTTGTGGCCGTGCAGACCGTGACTGGAGCGCCTCAGTCTCCTCGGCCACCGCGGCCGGCTCCACTCTCAGGGTGAATAGTAGAGGCCAGACAGCCAGACTCTACATTACCCTTCCGCCTCCATCGACATAAACTCGCTACCGTCGGCCACTCACATTCATATGAGGGTGGATCCACCGAGTTGGGTAAATTACAAGGTGCCCTATCAGCAGAGCGCATGGGTGGAACAACTAACACTTGAGGGTTCCCACGCGTTGCGTCAGGTTCTTCGCCACCGTTAGAGCCAGACACCCCAAGGAAGCAGCCTGAAGACAAAGAACCATAGTCAAAAGGGCCTTTAGATGTTCGCAAACTGCAGCCAACTCCTCCTACGTACTCACATCCCCTATCCATTCTAGGGCTACTAATTCAAGAAGTAAACAGTGAAAACAAAAAGAAAAGCTAATAATGAGAATTTACTTTACATTCGTCCTTGGCTAACGGTGGCTCCTGTGTATCCAAACAGGGACCCAAATAATTGATTCATTCACGTCAGTATATCTGCAGTTGAACTGTGAAGCCGTTTCAACGTTTAAAGTTGGAACCCAGTTTGTACTGTCAGCGACTGTGGTGGCTTTTAGAATTGAACCCTATCCCCCCTTCCCCACCGTTATCCAAAACAAGCAAACAAATGATAATGACTGCTGGAATGAACTTGTTTATTGCTAACACGTGATACTGTAGCTCTCAGACCGTGTATTGTAGAAGTCCAATATGAAAAGAAATACATCAGCTAAATATGCGAGTTGGCTGTCTGAATATAATCAATGCTGAAGGGATGTCTAAAACAAAATAAAAGGAAATGAGTGATGAGGTTGAAAATGTATACGTTAATTACAAAAACGCGGACTATCCCATATATATATATATAAGGATTTGAAGAATTAAACTATGCAGAAATACAATAACAGGCGAAATTTTTAAGAAGTAAACTACGGAAACATATATGACTGCTAAATATGCAACTTGTTACTGAACTCGTCCTTCAACATCGGCGAAGAACAAATGCACCTCTGTATTCGAATACAAAATGGGCGAAGACTGGCTCAAGAGGACACACAGACATCCACACTGCTGACCATCCACAATACAACATCAAGAATGACTGGAAACTGACATACATATTCATTTGGGGGATAACAAGTTGTACAAAGATAACATGATTTACAGTAAAGCCCCATGTGATGTGAGCGAGATGATGAAATCGCTGCTGGCTACAGCCGCTGCTCCATGCCTCGTCAGTGACACTCTGAAAGTGTAGTTGGGGGATAGCAGTGCATGCTGCTTCCACAGATAGCCAAAGTTGATCTGCTGTAGCGGCGGGTGGTGTTTCTCAGGTTAGTCGGTCTGCAATTATCGACCAGACGTTTTAGACAGGCGAGAAATCGGGGGGACAGGGAGGCTCAGACAGCAATATAATAAGGAGGGTGACCAAGTTGTCTGGTGGCGCTGCAGTCTGCTGCAATGTGCTCGTCGAGAAGTTCCGAAATTACGGAAGGTAACAGGCGCCAGCATTTCAGAGGTACCACGCTAGATGGTTAGCGTACTGGCAAAGCGAACTAGGAGGGTGCCGGAGTGGAATACGATACAAATTCAAATGTTCAAATGTTTGTTAAGCTTATGGGACTTAACTACGGGGTCATCAGTCCCTAAACTTAGAAACTACTTATCAACTACCTTATGCTAAGGACGGCACAAATATCCATGCCCGAGGGGGGATTCGAACCCCCGACGGTAGTGGCCGTGCAGACCGTGACTGGAGCGCCTCAGTCTCCTCGGCCACCGCGGCCGGCGAATACGATACCACCAGAAACCATAACACTGGGTGTAGGACCAGTGCGGCATATACAAGGCACTTTATACAGTTAAGAAAGTGAGAAACGGCCTGCCATGTCGCGACAATAAGAAATGAATTTGTGATTAAGGTACTGGAGTCCTGCCTTAATCATTTTATTCATTCGAGGAAATAAGTGAGGAGAAATTGGAATTATTTTTTAACTCAGTCATTGTATAAAAAAGTTTGTATATGTTAGTCACATTTAATAAATATGGATATTTCAGAATGATGTTTCACTCTTCTGCCCAGGATATGTAACTTCTTGGGGGTTAAAATTGTGTGCCGGAACCGGGATTCGAAACTGGGACCTTTGCCTTTCGCGGGCAAGTAGGTGAACTTGTGTGAAGTTTGGAAAGCAGGGAGCGAAGTACTGGCAGAAGTGAAGGTGCGAGGACGGACCGGGCTAGCTCAGCTGGTAGAGCGCTTGTGCACGAAAGGCAAAGGTCCCAGGGTCGAATCCCGTTCCGGCCGAACATTTTAATCTGCCAGCAAGTTTTACAAGACAGCTGTTTTACATTCTCTCACCACGGTGTCTAATCCGACCATCGTGAAGTTGCAGGCACAATCGGCATTCGTCGGTAAGAACAGTGTCATTCCTTACAGCATTCGCAGCGCGAACACCTGTGGTATTGACTCACAAGGAGACGGCACGACCGTGGGGTCGAGGATTTGTTCCAAATTTTGTGTGGTGAAAGATGACCCCTAACACCTTACGTGGTTAAAATATTAGGACGCACTACTCGGAAAATCCCGAGAAAAATCGCACCGAAGTTTCTTAGGTGCCTTATGAGTATAAAATGTTAGTCCATTGCCGACCCGCCGTCGGGCCAAGATGGTTAGGACTCGGATTTACGCCAGAGGTCTCAGGCTCGATTCCTCCTCCGGTACTTTTTTTTTTCTTCTGTTTCATTTTCCTTTATTATTCCACCAATTATTCAGAAAGTTTTCCAAACCTACATTATCTTTAACAAATTCCTGGGAAGATTGTATGTTTGTTTGTATAGTCTATGGGACTTAACTACAGGGTCATCAGTCCCTAAACTTACAAACTACTTATGAACTACTTACGTACTAGGACGGCACAAATATCCATGCACGAGGGGGGATTCGAACCCCCGACCGTAGTGGCCGTGCAGACCGTGACTGGAGGGCCTTAGTCCCCTCGGCCACCGCGGCCGGCCGAAGATTGTATAAAAATTCATTTTATAATTAACCATCAATTATCGTCATCAATATTCCGAGACATGATTCAATATGACTGGTTTGCCTCAAAATTTTCAGAAAATCGAAACATTTTCGTAAATGTTAATGGGGCATGTTTTTGAACAGACTTATTGCAAACGCCCTGTGATTGTAAAAAATCCGCTTTTATATGTTGCACAAGATGTCGCAAAAATTATTGATTTGTTTATTTTCATGATAATTACCACTGAGATTCTTGTTTATAATTATTATATGTATAAAAATTCAATGTTTCCCAATCGACTTTGTTATTCTGATTAAAAACCCATTGTTTCCCCCCCATATACGTTACAATGGAAAATGGAAAACACAACGCTGTGAACTGTGTGGTTGGACAAAAAGAAATTATTTTTTATTCAATAATGTAACTAATTTGTTAAATATAATGTAGGTTTGAGAAACTTTCTGAATAATTGGTGGAATAATAAAAGAAAATGAAACAGAAGAAAAAAAGTGCTGGAGGAGGAATCGAACCCGATACCTCCGACGTAAGAGTCCGAGCCCTAGCCACATAGGCCAGAATGGCGGCTTGACAGTGGACTAACATTTTATACTCATAAGGCACCTAAGAAACTTCGAAGAGGTTTTCCTCGGGATTTTTCGAGTAGTGCGTCCTAATATTTTAACCACGTGAGGTGTTAGGGGTCCTCTCTCACCACACAAAATTTCGGACAAATGCCCGATCCCGATCTCCTTGTCAGCGATAAATCCAGTAATGGATGCGGTGTCGCACAAGTCCAAAGTGCGCGCCACCTAGTTTCGCCGCGCGCCGCCATGCGCGGCGCGGCGTTCTTACGACGTCAGCCACGAGCGCCCTCTGCTGCTATCCCGCTCGTGGCCACCACTGAACGACATCGTTCACTTGGGGACGGAGATAGGAACCAGCTAACACTTCGGAATCAGATAGGCACCAGTGAAGACTTGCCTATCGGATAGGCACTAGGCAGGCCTCTAGCTCAACTATGTATCAGCATTCTGCAGTACTGAGTTATGTAAAAGTTAAGTATTACTAAGTCTCTAAGAAATATATATCTCGTTCTAATTTACTCTAGTGTTTCTAGTTTCTTCAGTCCCACTGGCTGCTCACCTTCGTACCTGCACAAGCGTGCATCCTTTATTCCTGTGTCGGTCACTTTCTACTCGGCCACCGACACCTACGACGGAAACGAGACACAAAAATGGAGACACTCCAGTGTGCTGCAGACGCCATCAAGGTGGTTCTCTCCGATAATGCCGCGGTGGAGTAGGCGAGTGGTATAAAGCGTCTCTCTGCGGTTGCTCACCGTGGAGGTTCGAGTCCTCCCTGTGGCATGAGTGTGTGTGTTTGTCGTTAGGTTAGGTTAGGTTGAAGTAGTATGTAAGGTACGGACTGATGACCACGCAGTTTGGTCCGATAGATTTACAAACATTTGAACTTTTCTTTCTCCGACACTGACTGTCGCGCAACAGACCGAACAGTAGCGATATAGTTGATGATGCAGCGAAGCGGTCGCTCTCTTCCGTACGCACAATATGCCTGTCATTAAAAAAAAAAAAAAAAAAAAAAAAAAAGTTTGTAAAGCTTATGGGACGTAACTACGGGGTCATCAGTCCCTAATCTTACAAACTACTTATGAACTACTTACGAACTAGGACGGCACAAATATCCATGCCCGAGGGGGGATTCGAACCCCCGACCGTAGTGGCCGTGCAGACCATGACTGAAGCGCCTCAGTCCCCTCGGCCACCGCGGCCATGCCTGTCATCACGTGCAGTGGTTTAACGAGGTGGCTGCAACCGCTCCCGTCGGTCCGTCGCGCCCTCCTCCGTCCAGAGATTACAGATGCACATTACAGTTTATCTTCTTCCGTCGAACTGTGAAACGTTCTCGAAAGAAAGCTCGGTGTCTTCTACGCGGCTTACTTAAGATGCTTACGCAAACCAACTACGAGAAAAAAACAATTTCAGTACCTCCACACGGTCGACTGTTTCTCATTATGTAACGCTTGAGCGAGACGCCTGTGATGTGCTAGTCATGTTCATATGTCGTAGCCACAAGCACGTGCTGCGAATTTCAAAAATGTTCAAATGTTTGTAAATCTATCGGACCAAACTGCGTGGTCATTAGTACGTAGCTTACAAACTACTTAAACCTAGGTAAACTAACCTACGGACAAACAAACACACCCATGCCCCAGGGAGGACTCGAACCTCCACGGCGAGCAACCGCGCGCTCCGCAGCGAGACGCCTTAGACCGCTCGGCCACTCCACCGCGGCTTTGGTGCTTTCTCGGGTATTTACGTTTAGTAGTGCATATTGCCGCAAGTTTGTATTTACTATTACTAGAATGTTCTCCATGTTTCTTACGTTTTATGTACTTGTAGGTTCTTTCTAGCCGGCCGCGGTGGCCGAGGAGACTGAGGCGCTCCAGTCACGGTCTGCACGGCCACTACAGTCGGGGGTTCGAATCCCCCCTCGGGCATGGATATTTGTGACGTCCTTAGGATAAGCTAGTTCATAAGTAGTTTTATAAGTTTAGGGACTGATGACGCCGTAGTTAAGTCCCATAGACTCTACAAACATTTGAATATTTTAGTTCTTTCTATGTATAAATAGTGGAGCACTCCAAGCAGGAGTTAGTATGTACTGAGTGTACGCTTGTGTTAGCAATAAACGTTTTCTAAGTGGAAAATTGTGCTCTATTAACGACCAGTCTTCGAATTCCGGACCATCTGCAGTTTTCAACGCGACAATAATTTAATTTTTCATGGTAGCAGCTCTAGCTATGACACTTTCTCTGCAAATGTGACACTAACAGTTGTTTTAGAAAAACAGTTTCATCCAGCGTCATTCAAACCAAAACGATTTCAGCATTACAGTTAAGCAGAACAACCAAACATTAGTGTTTCAGTGCCACACCAGGTATGTGTTGTCTTGCACTTACCCACAATATCCTATGTGATGCATGTGTATAAAATATTTTTATTTTATTTTATTTTATTTTTATTTTTTTTACCGTGGAACGATGACTTAGATGAAAGTTTCTCCATTATAATAAACACTTCTCCATATAATTTGGGCTTGCAGTCGATCATTCCGTCACCAACCTGAAACAAAAGATCCGTCATGAGGTGATTTGCTGTTGGGACATAAATGTTTAGTCAAATAAAAATAAGGGTTGGTGCATAAGGATTTAAAGATACAAAAAGTAAACTGCAATGTTTGAGTATTATGCCAAACCACTGGTCCTTTATGGTCAGAGCGGTCTTAGCGGTCATACATTGTTGTTGGCAAAAAAAAAAAAACAACGAAAACGAGATGATTTAAGTGAAACAAAGCCTTCAGTTTACATTCTACAGTTGAAATTTAACAATTTATACAGTCTATGCAACAAAGCCCACCTGTTGGATTTTTTCAATGGCTTTCTGCTGACAGTATCGTCAGTCTAACTGATAATATCTCAGCTATAGTAGATAATGATCCTCGCCAGGTCCTAGGATTTTTATCTGTCACTTTCCACTTCTTTCACCTCTGGCAGTATTGTTCAAGTGAAAAATACCGAGTAGCACCGTGGTTCGGAACCCACATTAAACTGTAGGTCCCCCTATAACTGGCTGGGTAAGTCAGTTCTAAGGTCGGAGGAAGGCAACGGCATACCATCTCCAAACAGGACAATGCCTAGTAAAGCACTGTGGTGTTCAAACCAATCTTCGGATTGTTGTCTGCTTTACTTAGTAGATAATGATCTTTTAGATTTTGTGTTGGAGGCAGGTGAAACGTATCCTGTTTGTTTGAATGTCGGACTCATCCTTTTTTCGCTGATTCCATAGCTTCAGATTCTGCGCAATAGTTCCCAACCCACGAAGATACGGAATGAATCTAGGTATTTGATGCGATACAGAAACTTGAAGCACTGTGTCAGTTCGAAGATTGAACTGAGTAAATCATCCACGATTACGTTGAATATGTGTCTTGTCATTCCTCCACATGAACCATATCATTATGAGTGTGTCAAAACCCATTTCTAAGACCCAAAGTTTCTTTTTATGGATAAGAAAAATTTAATTTACGAAGTGGAAAGTTGCATTAAATATGAAGTGTTAAGGTGACACCTTGTGCATCAAACATTTCTGGATATACAGCTGATAATTATTATTGCATAAATCCAGCCAACAATAAACTTGTCGGCTTGGCGAGAGAAGAGACTAATGGATTGCAGATTGTAGAATTTGTGGTCGTATGGTTCACAATATATGGATACAGTACACAAGCGACTCAAAACACTCGATGATGAGAGAAGGTTGTGAGTTGATGATTACAGGGTGTGCATGTGTCACGACATTGACGTATTTCGCAAAATGAAATATGATAATTTTGGGTAAAGAAATCGTGTGGTTTCTACAGTTGAAAAACTGAGAACGGTCTGACATGTCACGAGAATAAGAGATACATTTGTGATGAAGCAACTAGAAACCTGCCGTAATCATAGTATTCATTCGAAGGAGTAAGTGAGAAGAATGTGGAATTCTTCTTCTTCTTTTCTTTCTTTCTCTTGAGCCATGTGCCGCACATGCAGACTGGGCTTTGGTTATGTCGGATTGTGCGTGTTAGTATTTACTGGGTGGCCGGATGCCCTTCCTGTCACCATCCCATGCCAAAAAAATTCAAAATGTTTGTAAATCTATCGGACCAAACTGCGTTGTCATGTTCAAATGTTTGTTAAGCTTATGTGAGTTAACTACGGGGTCATTAGTCCCTAAACTTACAAACTACTTATCAACTACCTTATACTAAGGACGGCACAAATATCCATGCCCGAGGGGGGATTCGAACCCCCGACAGTAGCGGCCACGCTGACCGTGACTGGAGCGCCTCAGTCGCCTCGGCCACCGCGGCCGGCGCGCCTCAGTCCCCTCGGCCACAGCGGCCGGCAGCGTGGTCATCAGTCCGTAGCTTACAAACTAAGCTAAGGACAACACACACACCCATGCCCCAGGGAAGACTCGAACCTCCACGGCGAGCAAACGCGAGCTCCGCAGCGCGACGCTTTAGACGCCTTTTTTTCTTCCCCCCCCCCCCTCCTCTCCACCCTTTCGCCCCGGCCTTGCGCTCACCAGTGTTCGCCTTCTTCGGCGTCGACTTCAAATGCCATTAAACAAAACATTCCTCTGCTGTAGGTACCAGTGTTGTATTGCAAAACAAATCAATTGTGTCTTCCCTTCAAATCCTAATACGAAACTAAAATTATGCTCTATGGAATGAATAAGAACTGCCCACTCTTCGTGTAGCAAGAAGAAAACAAAAAGCTTGTAATTCAAACAAATGAAATGATACTCAATATGTAAGTGAAACCGCCGGCCGCGGTGGCCGAGGTGACTAAGGCGCTCCAGTCATGGTCAGCACGGCCACTACGGTCGGGGGTTCGAATCCCCCCTCGGGCATGGATATTTGTGCCGTCCTAGTTCGTAAGTAGTTCATAAGTAGTTTGTAAGTTTAGGGACTGATGACCCCGTAGTTAAGTCCCATAAGCTTAACAAACATTTGAACATTTTTTTAAGTGAAACCTTTAAAAAGTTTTGGAACAAAGTCCTGTATTTGGAACGCTTTTGTAGAACGTAATGCTGGTCGTTAATATAGAGTATGAAATCTTGTAAGGTAGGAGCTTTCCGGTTAATCGCATAATAAGTAAACTGTCCAAGAAGCCATGAGTAACTATTATGCGGCCGCGGTGGAGTAGCCGAGCTGTCTAAAGCGTCTCGCTGCGGAGCGCGCGGTTGCTCGCCGTGGTGGTTCGAGTCCTCCCTGGGGCATGGGTGTGTGTGTTGTCCTTAGGTTAGTTTAGTTTAAGTAGTTTGTAAGCTACGGACTGATGACCACGCAGTTTGGTCCGATAGAATTACAAACATTTGAACTATTATGCTTGGCTTCAGGGTAATATTTCCAATCGGCTACTCCACCGCGGCACCCCATTCCCCCCCGGGAGGAAATGTGTACTCCAAATGTCTGCTATAGTGTTATATGTGTGAAAGTGTAAAGTCTTACGAAATGTTTGCGAATCGTGTAACTGAGGCGGGACTTGGGGACCAGCCCGGTATTCGCCTAGGGGGATGTGGAAAACCGCCTAAAAGCCACATCCAGGCTGGCCGGCACTCCGACCCCCTTCGTTAATCCGCCGGGCGGATTCGAACCGGGAACGTTTCGCCTCCCAGTCTCGGAAAGCGGTGCGTTAGACCGCACGGCTAACCGAGCGGGTAAGTGAGAAGAATTTGGAATTAATTTTCTTAAACTCGGTTATTGTATAAAAATGCATATGTTAGTCATATTTAATAAATATGGATATTTCAGAATGATATTTCATTTTGCAGCGGAGTGTGCGCTGATATGAAACTTTCCTGGAGTATTAAAACTGAGCCAGAACCGGGATTCGAACCGGGGACCTTAGCTATTCGCTGGAAAGTACTCTATTGACTCAGCTATCCCGTCCGTCCTCACAGTTGGAAAGTAGAAGGCGAGGTACTGGCGTAAGTAAAGCTATGAGGACGGACCGTGAAGCTCAGTCGGTAGAGCACTTTCCCGCGAAAAGCAAAAGTCCCACGTTTGAATTCCGATTCTGGCACACAGTTTTACTCCGGCAGGAAAGTTTCATGGATATAACAGACTATTTGTAAATGGAATATGTTTTTTCTGATTACTTTTGCACAAACAGTAGACTATGTTAAAAAAATTCAAATGTTTGTTAAGCTTATGGGACTTATGTCCCTAAGCTTACAAAATACTTATAAACTAACTTATATTAAAGACAACACAAACATCCATGCCCGATGGAGGATTCGAACCTCCGACAAGGGAGGCCGCGCAATCCGCAACGTGGCGCTCCAGACCGCTCGGCTACCCCCGCGCGGCCTTATGTCTTTAGTTTACTCATTTTCATGACAAACGCTGTGTACATTATGTTTAATACAATCTACAGACTTTTAGAATACAAGGTTTGTCTGTTGATCGTAGACTTGCTACTATTCGCCAAGTGAAGCAGTTTCTTAGTATCAATTTAAAAAAAAAAAAAGTGTTGGAACTATTCCTGCGACAACATAACATTCAGCGTTTGTTATTGCATGCTTATATGCAGTAATATATCACTAATCTGTATTGTAACAAAACTGGCACATCGCCTTTTCTGTAGCAAATCTTGCACAACACGGATTTTCATGAGGTTTTAATAAGTAACTTGAGCGTAGTTTTTGGAAACAGATAGCCTTTTTTCATTAAAGTCGGATCACACAAGGAAAAATATTGCAGTTTAGCCTTTTTTTTATCTTCAATCGTCGTATCTGTCTGTGCGTTTCAACATGATAATCTCGAAACTAATAAAAGAATTTGCATGGGTTTCCACAGGTAGCTTGAGCGTCATTTGGAGCAACATGTAGGAATTATTTCATAAAAATCGGATAATGGAGAAAGAAGAAATGGTCATTTAAAATCTCTCTCTGCAGCCGTCGTATCCGTTTGTCTGGTTGCACACGGTCATCTCCAAAACTACTTGAAAAACTGGTATGGGTTTATCACAGATAATTAGAGGGAAAAAATTAATTTGAAGTTTCAAGCCTTTGTTATGATTAATAGTAGTGTTGTACGCTAAAGAAACAATAGTAGACTGTGTTTCTTTTATCTTAGTGAGACAAGTATTTTCAGAAGTTAACGTTAGCGACAGAATAAGCTCCGAAATGTTATCTTTAGGAATAAAAAGTACCATTAAGTTAGGCTACTGTGCTTCTTGCGATAGGTTTTATTTATTTTGACATCTGAAGCAGCAAGAAGGAATTTATCGAATAAGTGAAAGCTATAAGGGGTTCGTTTACGCTGATTGACGTATTTATCGGCCCACTTTAGGTTACGATAGTAACACTAAAAGTGGGCCTGTGCGATCGCCTTTTGACAGCTTGAAATTTAAATGAGATTAACGGCGTAACCGTTCATCTGACACGAAATTCGAAGAAACGTATTTGTAGAGGAGAAAATCCTCTACAACACTGCTCTGTTATCTCGCACCATTTCAGAGATATTTGCAAAAATATCGGCGATTTGACGCTATCACTTGACTTTACGTAAACCAGTACAGGCAAAGAAAAAAAAACCCTTGAAAAAGAGGACAAACTACAACGACAAGACAGGTGATAATATTTTAACGGAAAAAGAGAAAATATGGTAGACATATTAAAATAATAGATTAAAGAAGTAAAAGTTTTAAGAAAGTGTTTGTCAAAGCTAAACTCAAATATCAAAGAAATTTGACTATTTGTTAAAATACGGCCAGAAAGAATATTTCGCGTTGAGTGCATAGATATTATCAAAATAGTAGATTCGTAATCGAATCGTCCATAATTTTATATTTATATTTTTATTATTTTGGTCCGAAATTTATGGTACCGGTACTAGTTAAGCCACACGTGGATTAGGCAACTTTATGAAAAATAGCAAATAAATTACGAAACGGGTTGACTATAGTCACAATAAAATAGCAAGAAAAGGAATATATATTGTTGCAGGCATTAAATAGTCATCATTGAA
The DNA here is from genome assembly GCA_026315105.1 of Locusta migratoria. Taxonomy (NCBI): domain Eukaryota; kingdom Metazoa; phylum Arthropoda; class Insecta; order Orthoptera; family Acrididae; genus Locusta; species Locusta migratoria. Next base: position 70,525,345 of record CM048755.1, on the reverse strand, counting down.
GCTGTCATAAGGTCATGGATGGTTCCGTGCAAGGCTCTATCCATCTGAAGGTGATGTGTCGTATTGTTTGTAAATCTTCACCACTGTCACAGCTTAGAGAAAATCGAAGGCCCCAAGAATGCATCTGAAAGCCACTTCTCAAATGTTTGTAGAGTCTATGGGACTTAACTACGGGGTCATCAGTCCCTAAACTTACAAACTACTTATGAAGTAGCTACAACTAAGGACGGCACAAATATCCATGCCCGAGGGGGGATTAGATTAGATTAATACTTGTTCCATAGATCATATATACGACATTTCGTAATGATGTGGAACGTGTCAGTTTAGTAAATGTTGTCTGTACTTGACAATCAATATTTTAAGGTTTTTTTAAAGTTTTATCTAAAAATTCATCTACATTGTAGAAGGAGTTGCCATTCAGAAATTCCTTTAATTTCTTTTTAAATACTAGTTGGCTATCTGTCAGACTTTTGATGCTACTTGGTAAGTGACCAAAGACTTTTGTGGCAGCATAATTCACCCCTTTCTGAGCCATAGTTAGATTTAACCTTGAATAGTGAATATCATCCTTTCTCCTAGTCTTGTAGCTATGCACACTGCTATTACTTTTGAATTGGGTCGGATAGTTAATAACAAATTTCATGAGTGAATATATATATATATTGTGAAGCTACAGTGAGTATCCCTAGATCCTTAAATAAAAGTCTGCAGGATGCTCTTGGGTGGGCTCCAGCAATTATTCTGATTACACGCTTTTGTGCAATGAATACTTTTTTACTCAATGTTGAATTGCCCCAGAATATGATCCCATATGAAAGCAGTGAATGAAAATAGGCGTAGTAAGCTAATTTACTGAGATTTATATCACCAAATTTTGCAATGACTCTGATAGCATAAGTAGCTGAATTCAGGAGATCTTCAATATGTTTCTTCCAATTCAGTGCCTCGTCAATGCAAAAAAACCTAAAAATTTTGAATATTCTACCTTAGCTACAGATTTATGTTCAATGTCTAAATTTATTAATGGTGTCATTCCATTTACTGTATGAAACTGTATATACTGGGTTTTATCAAAGTTTAATGAGAGTCCATTTGTAGAGAACCACTTAATGACTTTCTGGAAGATATCATTTACAATTTCATCAGTTAATTCCTGTTTGTCAGGTGTGATAGCTATACTTTTTGCTTAGGACACTAAAATACGTGTAAGCTGATAGTAAATGCACTTAAAATTGCGGTATAACACTAAATTTTCACACTCGCGAATTTGGCCTATGAATGTACACAAAACAACTTTTCGCGATTACTGAGACAATGCGCGAAAAAAGAAAAGAACCTTTAATGGTGAGCTTGAAGGCGACACTAATAAACGTATTTAGTTAGTTAACTGTGTTAAATGCACTTAAAATTACGGAGAAACGCTAAATATGCACACTCGGAATTTAGGCCTAACAAGGACGTATGTAAACAAACCGTACTTTCAGTGATTACTGGATCAATACGTGAATAAAAGAAAAACCTTTTGTGGTAAGCTTTTAGAGCACACTAATAAATGTTTTTAGCTACTTATAGTGTTAAACTACGTTTTATTACTACTTAAATTACTTATCTTTTCCGATCGCACTGACACCGCACGTTTGGCCTTATGCAGGGCTACCAACCGACCGTAGTGGCCGTGCAGACCGTGACTGAAGCGCCTCAGTCCCCTCGGCCACCGCGGCCGGCAAGCCATTTCTCTAAATGTCTAGTGAGTATTCAGTTCATAGGTACCCATATACACAACGGGAGATAAAATCTGAGGTGTGGTGGTGTGGGTGGATGTTAAGATCAAAGATCGCATTCCATTCGTCTCCAGGTTCACATTAAGCCAGCTGCAAGATATGATGCCCGGATTTCAGTCAAAATGAAGCGATTCTTTTGACGTCCCAATGAAATGGGAAAAAAATTTAGTGGCCATCATTTTAAAATGGCGATTGAGCTACGAATCCTTAAAAAACAACGGTATAACGGTATACAAGGGCCATGCATCAGCTTTCGTTGTGAAGCACTGACATCTAATTAGTATAACATAGACTTTTCACAGATTTTATAGAATGATTAACCGTATTTTGCAACTAAAAAAATTAGTGTAAGTCCAGACGCGTTTCGTGTTTTATTTTTTTAAATTATTTTCAGTGTTCGGTTATCTTGTGTTGCCTCATATTTTTTTGTTGACCTAAAATTGGACTTTTACTGTCACTACATGATTTGTGTTAATCTTCGTTTAAAACAGCTAGTAATTCGTTATTCCTGTCTAGTTTGGCTGTTGATTTTTAGAATCAAATGTTCAAATGAAAGTTTCATTCTGTAAATGTTCAAATGTTTGTAAACCTACTGGACCAAACTGCTGTGGTCATTAAGTCCCTAGACTTATAAGCTACTTAAACTAAGTTACAATAAGGACAAAACACATACACACACACACACATGAACGGCCGCCCAGTCATTAGCATGATGCCTTAAACCACACGGCCATTCCGCGCGCCTTTTGACAATCTAATGTTATATGTTGTCAATGGCTGATATTGCATAAAAATGGTATACGAAATTTTTTGTATAAAGCTATTGTACAAACGTTTGTCGTAATGAAACTTCCTGACAGATTAAAATTGCGTGCCGGAACCGGGACCGGGACCTTTGCCTTTCGCGGGTAAGCGCTCTACCGACATTTTTTTCTCTCTCTCTATGGGTAGTTCTGTTCATTGCGGACGCTGATCGTATTTGTTCGTTGATGTTCGAAGTGTTCTTGGCTCAGCTTTTTTATTACAGAGGGCGTTGAGCCCTCTGACCGGGCGCGCTGAGCCACGGCGCCCGGCTACCGACTGAGCTATCCCGAGACAACTCACGATGCCGCCTCACAACTTTACTTCCGCCAGTACCTCGCCTCCTACTTTCCAAACTTCACAGAAGCCCTCCTGCGAACCTTGCAAGACTAGCACTCCCGGAAGAAAGGATATGGTGGAGACCATATCCTTTCTTCCGGGAGTGCTAGTCTTGCAAGGTTCGCAGTTTGGGAGGAAGGAGGCGAAGTACTGGCGGAAGAAAAGTCGTGAGGCGGCATCGTGAGTCGTGTCGGGATAACTCAGTGGGTAGAACGCTTGCCCGCGAAAGGCAAAGGTTCCATGTTCGAGTCCCGGTTCCAGCACGCAAGTTTCATATTAGCGCACACTTAGCTACACAGTGAAAGCTTCATTCTGGTTTGTCGTAATGTTTTGCATCTGATAGAGATATTTAATTTTTAAATAATAACTCTCTTTGATATGTGAAAACGCAGACTGTGGGTTGTACATTAAAAGGGGTTCTCTTTTAAGACAAGAATGTTGCTCTGGCTGGCAGAAACTACTGTGGTCCGGACGAGGGGCTATGATTTTAAAATTATTTGTGGCAGCATTAGTGGAAAAGATCTAGAGTTATTGCAGCCAGGAAGTACGTTTGCACAATCATGACGCCTAACAGAGTTGTTAGAAGGGGGCAGTGTAGTCGCGGTCCCATCTGGCGACCCAGGTCACCTGTGTGTGATTACTGTGTGTGGGGAGTCATAAAGCGAAGGTGTACCGCAACAACCTAATTCCTTTCAAGTACTGCAGTACAAAATTTCTGATGAGATGACACCTATTACCAAACTGTATATGAACACGCCTGCAATGTAGCAATTTATCTTCACCGTAATTGAGATGTATTCTACATAAACTTACTTCAGTAACACACCTAAGTTGTAGTTCCTCTTCCTTGCTATTAATGAAGTGTGTCACAAAGCTTACACGATAAAGATATAAATGATTTTTAATATTTCTTGAAATATATATGTTTTATTTGTGTTCGTATACACAAGTTATTATTCTAAATCACTAAAGGTCAGTTTCGGATTTCAGTCCCCTCACGTTGTATGCCACACATCGAACGGCTTCCAGGACGAAGATAAATTTGATTTTAAAAAATTCGCGTAACGAACGACCGATTTTAAAATGCTATCATACACTTCTAATTAAGTGATAGTATCTTATGTGAAGTTACACACTATGAGACACGTATTACAGTGAGATATTGTGAGGTTGTCTTGAAGTTGACTGTGCTAAAAATGCCTACTTTACAAATCGTTTTGTCGCTGACACCTACACAAAATAACAGGAAAAAGCTTATCGCTTACTACATTTTCTCAGTGCATGCAGACACACTTCAGAATCTGTCATGACACAGATAAAATCAGACAGTTAGGGCTCGTACGGATGCATACAATCATTTATTTTTCCATCGCTCTATATGGAGTGGAACAGGAAAGCTAGTAACTAGTAGTGATACTCTCCGCCACGCACCTTTGTGTGGATTGCGGAGTATGAATGCTGATGTAGACATTCCAATTTATCACTTTATAACTAATAACTCTTTTCGCAGCACACTTGAAAAAATATCTACATATATCAATGAATGCACCTACAAATTGTATCGCTGTACAGTACATAGTTCATGAGAATTGACGTGATGGAAGCGTGGACGCCTCTAAAACTATCTTTCGGTATAAGCTGAACGTCAGACGTGACATTTTAACTTATTATTTGTTTATAATTTTCAGACATTAGCCACGTACACCACTGATCTATCTGCAAAAATTTATATTATAGTACGATACACCACATAGTTCAGGAAATGATACATAAGCACTGGAGATGTACGTACAATTAGATATGCATTCAGAATGGGGCACAGTTCAGTGTAGGGTGCCACAGGGGTCTGTTCTAGGACCGCTGCTGCTTGTTATTTGTATAAGTGATATACCTTCGAGTGTAACATGTGGTTGTAAAATATTTTTATTTGCTGATGATACCAGCTGGGCAGTGAAGGATGTTGTTGGTAATATTGACACAGTATCAAGTAATGCTGTTCTAGAGGCAAGTTCATGGATTGTAAAAAATAAACTGATGCAAAATCACAGCAAAACTCAGTTTTTAAAATTTCCAACACAATTCAACAAAAGCTGACATTTTGTTCAAATGTTTGTAAATCTAAGGGACTTAACTACGTTGGTCATTAGACCCTTGGCTTACAAACTACTTACATTAACTTAAAGTAAGTTATACGAAGGCCAACACAAACATCCATGCCCGAGGGAAGACTCGAACCCCCGATGGTAAACGGCCACAACTGGGAGCCTTAGAGCGCACGGCTATTCTGCCGCGGTGCTGACTTTTTCAAAAAATGTTCAAATGTTTGTATAACTTATGGGACTTAACTACGAGGTCATCAGTCCCTAAACTTACGAACTACTTATGAACGAACTAATACTAAGGACGGCACAAATATCCATACCCGAGGGGGGATTCGAACCCCCCGACCGTAGTGGCCGTGCAGACCGTGACTGGAGCGTCTCAGTTTCCTCGGCCACCGCGGCCGGCCGCTGACTTTTTGGTTACACATAAACGACATATGATGAGTGAGACTGAACAGTTCAAATTTCTAGGTGTTCAGATAGATAGTAAGCTGTTGTGGAACGGTCATGTTCAGGCTCTAGTTCAAAAACTAAATTCTGCTTGATTTACCATTAGAACAGTATCTGAAATAAGTGATTTTTCAACAGGAAAAGTAATCTACTATGCTTACTTCCATTCACTTATGACATATGGTGATATTTCTGGGGTAATTCTAGTGATTCAAAAAGAATATTTTTGGCTCAGAAACGGGCGGTTCGGTCAATATGTGGGGTAAGTTTGCGGACGTCGTGTCGACCCTTTTCAGTAGTCCGGGAATTCTGACATTGACGTAACAATACATATTTTCCTTAATGTCGTTTGTTGTTTACCATATTAGCTTATTCCCACGAGTTAGCCGCTTTCACTCGGTGAATACTAGACAGAAATCTTGACTCTTATGCAGAAAGGCGTGCAGTATTCTGCAGCATCTATTTTCAATAAGCTGCCACAAGAACTTATGAATCATGGTACTAACCCACGCGCTTTCAAGTCTAAATTGAATAGTTACTTCATGGCTCATTCCTTTTATTTTGTTGAGGAACTCCGAGAAAAATTGCGGTAATTCCTTTGTTTCTTTATTGATTCTTTTTTACTTAGGTTTAACATTGTCATGTGCTGACTACTTAATGTTTTTTTTTTTACTACTCTTGTATTGAAATTTCATGTACTGACTTTTCCCATGACCATCGAGTCTTGTTCCTCAATTACGTCCTGCGGGACAGGAAACCATATTATTATTATCATCATTATTACGCATATAATTGTTCGTATATTTACTGTATCCATTCAGTGCTTGATAAAAAGAGTACTAAGGGACTTTCAAGAAGCTTCAAAGACAATTTCAAACAATTTCTGAACTTTTTCTCGATTACATGCATGAAGTCAAATATTTTGCACATCTTTTTATTCGTAAGGTAAACATAACCATGGGATATTCATCATTTTGAATTTGCTGTTCCTGTGTATTTCAGTGTTTTCAATAAACATATTAGGTATGAAGTCCGTCTGATATGCAAGACGCTGTTTTTCTTAGCACCTTTGTGCCATCATCAGTGTGTCTTCTTTTTACTTGCGGCTACGAAAATGAAGATTTTTAGTACTAACCCAGGTGTGAAAATTAGACCTAAAAGTAGTATACCTTAGTTTTGGTTATTAATTTAGTTTTATGTTGTATGGCCGAATAGGATCATTTTTTGTAACATCAGATATTGGTTCAAATGTTCAAATTATTTGGCTGCAGATGACAACGATATCAGTATCTGACGTCATAAAATGAGGTCCTACAGGACCAAGCACTGTAAAACTAAGGTAATAACCAAAACTAAGGTATTATACTTCTACGCCTAATTTTGACACCTACGTTAGACAAAAATGTTCATTTTTGTAGCTGTAAATATATAATACATCACTAGTGATGGCATAGAGTTGCTGAAACATGTTTGGGTAACAAGAAAACACAGTGGTCTGGAAATCAGGAGGATCTCATACCCAATATAACCACGGCACTTCCATTTCTGACATTGAAATATCGTCCACACGGTTCCTAGAGGTTCCACCCTTTTTACCAGAGCAGAAATTGTGTCCGCGCTATTCTCTGAAGGAGTCACATCACGTTCATCTTTGCTGCAGCTCCCGACGTCCTCAGAGAAGGGTTGACGCCAAGGCTGTCAAGAGCGCGTTGGTGCGGCTTTCCTCGCGCGTGTTGACACCTCTCTGTTTGAAGTCTCGCCAAGCCGCAGGGCACGTCAAGGGCGCCATGCGTCTGCGCCGTTTTACCACCTCTGAGGCAAATCTGAAACTTCTGCGTCACAGCGGGAGAAGATTGCAGGATTCTGAAGAAGCGACCCTGTAATTGTGTACTTCACACGTAAATGTCGCATAGACACTCGCTGTACCTGATTTGCTTTTCTCAGGGAAGCCAAAACAGTCTTGGTCCAACCCGCCACTGCCCGCACCGAAATTAAGTTTATTGTGCGGTATCGCTCCCTGTATATCTAGTAAAGCCAACCACTGCCCTTGAACAGTGCTCCATTCACGGTCTGCACGGACACTACGGTCGGGGGTTCGAATCCCCCCTCGGGCATGGATATTTGTGCCGTCCTTAGTATTAGGTAGTTTGTAAGTTAAGGGACTGACGACCCCGTAGTTAAGTCCCATAATCTATACAAACATTTGAACATTTTTGAAGAGGTTGTATTGCGCGGGTCTGAGACGCTATGCCACAGTTGCACGGCCGCTTCCGCAAGGGAATCGAGTCCTCCCTCGAACGTAGGTATATGTGTTGTCCTTCGTATAAGTTTGTTTAATTAGAGTGTAAGCCTAGGGACCGATGGCGCTAGAAGTTTGATCCCTTAGTTACGAAAAACTTTGAACAGGTCGGGGTGGAGTTGCGTTGGGCTGCAGCTGTACTTGTCGGCAAAATACAAATAAATCATCGGAGCCGTCCATGTTAAATAAGAAAGTGGATTCGGCAGTGGGATGAATTTGGAGAATGCAAGAGTATCATTGCTCAGTTTGTGGTGAAAGCTGCACCGTAATAGCCAAATTTTATGAGAATGTAAATATGAAGTGCTACGGCCCGCTAAGAAAGATGTACGGATAGTTTGAAATTATAACTCAGAAATAGTGATGAATGTCTGTTAGTTTCTAGTTGGTTACAAGTCACATTTGACAGTTGCGGTACGAATAAATTTATTTTTAAGCCAATTTTTGAAGGCCGTTATTAGAGAAAGCCGGCCGCGGTGGCCGAGGGGACTGAGGCGCTCCAATCGCGGTCTGCACGGCCACTACGGTCGGGGGTTCGAATCCCCCATCGGGCATGGATATTTGTGCCGTCCTAGTTCGTAAGTAGTTCATAAGTAGTTTGTAAGTTTAGGGACTGATGACCCCATAGTTAAGTCCCATAAACTACACAAACATTTGAACATTTATTAGAGAAAAATAACGACGGATATTCATATAAAGCAAGGACACAGAAACAGCTCTACAATAAAGATTTTTAAAGTTATGAACAAACTTCCAGAGAGTCAACAGGGCGTTACTGTCCGTAATGAATCATTAATTTAAAAATGAACGTTCACTTTGAAGATTTTTGACGAATAAGTGCGAAAACGTAAGGATTAAAGCTAGAAGAAAAGAAGAACCGAAGGTTTAACTCGAATATCTCCGTAAAAGTCGACAGGTGAACGAATATTTCAAGACATCTAAAGTAAAATAATGTAAAATTTTTGTGACCTTTCAGTTTGTTGCATCGTGTAACTACACAGAGGTATGGTGCACGATTCAGAAAGAAAATTTCGACCTTAATTCGCCGCGGTGGAATGGCCGTGTCGTTTCGAGCGCCATGTTCGGATCGTGCGTCCTCTCGCGTTGGAGGTTCGAGTCCGCCCTCGGGCATGGTTGTGTGTGTCGTCCTTTTTAGTATAAGTTAGTTTAAGTAGTTTATAAGTCTAGGGACTGACGCCCACGGAAGTTTGGCCCCTTAGGATTACAAACATGTGGACATATCACTTTAAAAAAAATGTTTGTAAAGTCTATGGGACTTAACTACTGGGCTATCAGTCCCTAAACTTACAAACTACTTATGAACTACTTACGAACTAAGACGGCACAAATATCCATGCCCGAGGGGGATTCGAACCCCCGACCGTAGTGGCCGTGCAGACCGACATATCACTTTAATTCGTATCTATGTCTATGTTCAATTCAATTGTTTGTAAGGCCTATGGGACTCAACTACGGGGTCATCAGTCCCTAAACTTACAAACTACTTATGAACTACTTATGAACTAGGACGGCACAAATATCCATGCCCGAGGGGGGATTCGAACACCCGACCGTAGTGGCCGTGCAGACCGTGACTGAAGCGCCTCAGTCTCCTCGGCCACCGCGGTCGGCTATCTATGTCTATGTTGTTCCTACTGTGTATTGGATGACGCACTCCCGGGAAGTTCATGTTTCTATCACTGGTGGAATTCTTCACCAAGATAACTGCGTATTTCCCTGAAGTTATTTGAATGAAGTACAGTGGTATCAATATCTAAATGGATAAGGCCAAAGCGCAGAACGATACAAATATACAAGAAGGTGCTACATTGTGTTCTGAGGAACGTAAACGGTGCATAGTTCTCAGATGAAGTCATAGATACACAGAGAGGGGATTTCCGTGAAACGTGCAAACATTTGGCGCGTCCTGGTGTGAGGCGAAAACCCGAGATGAATTTCCGTACGTAAAAAATCTACATTTTGTACATTTCGTTAGCAAACTCTTTTTAGATCTAAGAAAATGAAACGAACTGCAGATACCTATTATTGCAGAACAATGAAGATTTTTTTAATTCAGTAAAACGAAACGCACCTGGTCTCGAAAGATCGCATCTTGCTGTTACAGAGACGGATTAAAAATATCCTTCATAACTGTAAAGCAACTACGGTCAACATGGCCACACAAATTAAGAATTTTTATTTAACTCTAATACCTTCTTTAAAAATTTCAGTTTTCGAATGCAGTGGGGAGCGGGAGGAAAGTTATTGGAAGAGGAGGAGCATTACCTACCTACATTGTGCCTCATTCCACCTGATACTGTTGTTGGACATCAGTGGAAATGGAGAGAAATGTAACCTTGCAAGGGTAGCTTGACACGCCAGGACTGCCCCTGGCACAGCGAAGCTGTGCATTCAGCGTCCAATTGCGTCAGACATCTATAGTTTCTCCATTGTGGTAACACAGCCGTCATGTCTCTCTGTCGATAATGGTTCTGGCATTGGAACCACAATAGACGGGTAGCTCAGATGTATCTCGTGCACAAACACCTAAGCGTCGTAAAATGCGTGGATTACCAGGGACGTAAGTATATCGACAACAGACGTTCGAAGCAGGCAGGAAAAGACTTTTATCCTTTACGCAGATAGTAAAATATTTTGTCACTCTTCGTATTTTAACGATATGTCTTATTATGTACAGCAAACGTATCTGCCAGTAGATGATGTTTTGTAACTACCATAATATTTCTTCGAGTAAATTGCTGGACGTGATATGGGGTTGCTGCCGATTACATCATAAGAATTACTGTGGGATTAACACAACTTGATCTAATGGCCAATCCCAGTAGCCGCATCTTCGATAAAATCATTTGTTACTCGCTATAGCTTATTTGAGTGTCGTGGCCATTTGCAAATGACAAAACAGCCACCGTGTAAATATAATAATGTAATAGCGTGATCGCAGATGTATTTTTGGGTTGTTGTTTACATTTTATACATAAAACGGAAATAACTTTGCGGAACATCAAAAATACTGCATTACTCAATCACGCAGAGAAAACCTGAGAGATCATAGTAAAAAAATAATCCTATCATTATGCTCAACTACTCATTGCATCGTTATTAAAAATGAAGAACTCATTTGGAAGCAGTTACATATGTCACTTGGGACCACAATTTTTCAACATATCAAACTCACTAAGGGCCGGTTTGTCAATGTCTCGTTAAGTTCCAGTTAAGATTTTAACTTGTCGTTAGCGGAGAATTGCGTTTGTTAATGTTTCGTTATGAGTTAACCTGAGCCGGCCGCGGTGGCCGAGGGGACTGAGGCGCTCCAGTCACGGTCTGCACGGCCACCACGGTCGGGGGTTCGAATCCCCCCTCGGGCATGGATATTTGTGCCGTCCTAGTTCGTGAGTAGTTCATAAGTAGTTTGTAAGTTTAGGGACTGATGACCCCGTAGTTAAGTCCCATAAGATTTACAAACATTTGAACATTTTGAGTTAACCTGAAGTTAAAAGACTTGAAACCGGCCGTTAAATTAACGAGTAGAATTCTGCTCGTTACACGGCTAACGACCAGTTAAATGAGAATCTTTATGAAAATAGCAGGATTCCAAAGCGCTAAAATACCGTGATATATTCACGTGAAAAAGACCGATTCATTGAACAAAAAACAAAAGCACTACATGTATGAAAAACTACTGTGGAAAGCAGCTTTATTGGAAAACTATGTCGTCATATTTCTCGCCCCATCCATGTCAATAGCGATTAAATGAGTTTAATATATTGCATATGCGCAACATAAATGTTTAAATGTTTGTATAGCGTATGGGACTGAACTACGGGGTCATCAGTCCCTAAACTTACAAACTACATATGAACTAACTAATACTAAGGGCGGCACAAATATCCATGCCCGAGGGGCGATTCGAACCCCCTACCGTGCGCAACATAACCTTAAAATTATTGTTGTGATATCAAAATACAAACTTACGGGTAAGGACTAGTTAAGTGAGAATCGGTATAATGAAAAAGACTGGAATAAGAGATTTGTTTGACAATGACGACGATGTCAATATATTTTGGACGATCTATAGGTCATTGCCTCTATAAAGCGCCTAGACTATTTGTGCCCGTCCAAATCATTTTGAATGCTGAGATGATGCAGAATTTGTTACGCGATTTCGTCTTCGAAAAGCCACTTTGGAAACGCTGCATGAAAAACTCCAAGACCATCTGTAGAGTCCAACAGATAATTATGTATTTTGTAAGTTATCTGTCGTAATAGAAAACAGAATATATTATTTATGTCTGCAGCTTATTAATTCAGTATTGACTTATGCTTTTTGCGCCTAGTGTAAGGCCTAAAATGTTATTTCTTCATCTGATCTACAGGAACAGTGCGCTTTTGCCTATGTGCAACTTATTGCTTGCACTAGGGTACTACGCACTTGGCAGTATGTTATCGTACTAGGCCCTAAGCGATTTTGCTGTCCTAGATATTCGATGGAAAGCATTGAATTCATTTGCCAAAATGTCACTTCCTTTTCCTTCCACGTCGTAGCGTCGTTTTTTTTTTGTTTTTTTTTTTTTTTGTTTTTTTTTTTTTTTGTTTTTTTTTTGCATTACAATGTGTTATTACATATCTCTACTAAGGACACAAGACTCTCGCACTAAGTTCTTGTAAACTTCGAGCTACTTTCACGTTTGTTTGCCATAGCGCCAAATAACAACTGTCCGCTAACCTCTTCCTGATAGTCAAATATGGCAAACAGCTGTTTGTTTAGACGGCACTTTCATTTGTTTCTATTGCCAACATAGTCAAAATATATCGTACCTTCTCGTTTTCTCCGAATTAGCAAACGAGAGGTGTATCTGGCAATGACAAACGCAACGCACTTAACGAGTAGATTCAACAGGTCGTTAAAGGCATGTTCTCGTTTACTAACGAGAAGATTAACGAGAGATGGGAGTACCGGCCCTTAGACCTATAAGTGGCCAAAACTGGAGTGAAGACACAATACTTTATAAAGTTTATTGGAAAGAGGACAATTTCCAAACTCTGTAAAAAAATTGCACCATAAAACAAAGGAATCCCTATGTAAAGGAAGTTGGTAGACATGATTATGTGAACAGACAAACAAATGATTATAATTTAAAGACTAGAGCTTCACAAATGGAGCAAGTCAAGAATACAGAATGTAAATAAAGTTCAGTAACACTTTCAATTATTTATTGCACAACAACCAAACATTGCACCGACATCATAGATATGTCATTCTGAAGAGAAACTCTGAAAGTTCTTTTTTTCCATATATACCTCCACAGAGTAGTTTGGTAATTTGTCGATAGATAGCGCTAGTCGCCAAACATGGAAAGTTGAGGTGCTATACCGGCCATGGCCCTGTCGATAGCCAACACTCACGCCACAGTGGTGTACATTCAGGAAGCTGCAATATGTCCAAGTAGGAATATCCAGTGACAGTGCTCTCGGCGAAGAAGAAAGGCCCGTACAGTTTTCGACGTGACAAGGCAAACAAAAAATTTACCCATGGGAAATCACGCACAAATTAAATGCTTTCGTGAGAAGATTTGAACCCCATATTCGACAATTATGCCTGTTCGCTTTCTCATTACTGTGAAAAGTGGCTTCGTCGCTAAAAATTGAGCGATCAACAATGCCATCCCCATCCTCATTGAATTGTTACAACTGAGAACAAAACTCATAACGCTTGTCTTTGTCGCCGGCATTGAGCTTTTGCACTAGCTCGAATTGAAATGGTTTCAAGGACAGATTCTCTTGCTGAAAATTTGTGCTGGACCGGGACTCAAACCCGGATTTCTCGCTTCGCGCCAGCGGTCGCCGTAACCAATTAGGCTATCCAAGCACGCTTTCCTTCCAACCCAAATTCTCAATTCTAATCGCCTGCCCATTGATTCTTCTTGCTCGTAGCCTATACTGGATTCCCGCAAGGGATCTAGCGATTGAATTCGTCCGCAATGAAATTGTCAGTTGCGTGTTGGTGGCATGTTTTCAAAAAAATGTTCAAATGTTTGTATAGCTTATGGGACATAACTACGGGGTCATCAGTCCCTAAACTTACAAACTACTTATGAACTAGCTTATCCTAAGGACGGCACAAATATCCATGCCCGTGGGGGGATTCGAACCCCCGACCGTAGTGGCCGTGCAGACCGTGACTGGAGCGCCTCAGTCCCCTCGCCCACCGCGGCCGGCGTGGCATGTTTTACAATTATTGATATGGTGTCTGTTCTTTCGGACATATCCGAAATAACAGACACTATATTAATAATAATATCACTCTCTCAAGGAATAAACGATTTGGGAGAAAATCTAAGTAGCTCTCTTAGGTTGTTTGCAGATGACGGCGTCATTTACCATCTAGTAAAATCATCTGAAGATCAAAACCAACTGCAGAACGATCTAAATAAGATATCACTATGGTGTAAAAATTGGCAATTGACTCTAAATAATGCGAAGTGTGAAGTCGTCCACATGAGTAAGGAAAAATCCGTTAAACTTTGTTTACAAGAAAAATCAATCAAAAGTGAAGGCCATAAACTCTACAAAATACCTAGGAATTACTATTACTTCAGAGTTAAACTGGAAAGAACAAGTAGATAATGTCGTGGGAAAGGCGAACCGGAGACTGCGTTTTATTGGCAGAACCCTTAAAAGATGCAACAGAACTACTACAGAGACTGCATACACTACGCTTGTCCGTCCATTTTTGGAGTATTGCCGCTTAGTGTGCGATCCTTATCAGGTGGGTTTGACGGAGGACATCGAAAGAGTTCAAAGAAGGGCAGCTCGTTTTGTATTGTCACGATACGCAGGAAACAGCGTCACGGAAACGATACAGGACTTGGGATGGTGGGAATCATTACAACGGCGCTTATCGCTGCGGCGTGGTATACTTACGAAACTCGTTGACTCACACCTACATAGGTAGAAATGATCATCAGAATAAAATACTAGAAACCAGAGCTCGAACGGAGAGATTCAGATGTTCTTTCTTCCCGCGCGCTATTCGAGAGTGGAATGGGAGATGAATAGTATACATGTGGTTCGGCGCACCCTCTGCCAGGCACTTAAATGTGATTTGCAGAGTATCCCATGTAGATGTAGAATTTTATTTTATTTTATTTTTTTTTTTTTATGGGACTTAACTACGGGGTCATCAGTCCCTAAACTTACAAACTACTTATGAACTACTTACGAACTAGGACGGCACAAATATCCATGCCCGAGGGGGGATTCGAACCCCCGACCGCAGTGGCCGTGTTGACCGTGACTGGAGCGCCTCAGTCACCTCGGCCACCGCGGCCGGCTAGATGTAGAAGGAACAACTAGTATACGAAACAAAATCTCGACTAAGAGCTTGCTTTGCTAGATCTCTGTGATACCTCCCACGCTGTAACAATATACAATTTCTCAGAAGAGGAAACACCTTAGGACTTATTCATTTACTTTCTATGCGCCATAGTATTTAAGACTTGAACAACTGGAATTAATATAACAAATTAGTACATAAAATATGTATGTTTTGAGTCTCAATTCATAGGATCAATGTGACATCTTTCGCTGTATGGTCTCATAGTTTCCCCCTGGGAACTGATTATCTGCAAGAAAACGTAAGTTAGGAGCGAGTTGTATAACTCGCCGGCAGGGTATCACGTGACGTAGTAGCTTCCCGCCATGTTAGATATCACCTTGTGTCTTGGGTGCCGGGTTTCTGTTGGCCGGATCAATCCATTAGCCAGACTGTTGTGGCTGATTTATTAACGGACACACGATACCCCGGCGTCTCACCTAACCGGCTGTTGCTTCAAGGCTGGCCAACCTGCTATGGCTACCACTGCGTTACTCGACAGGAAAACATTTCAAGAATCCTAGCTGACGGCACAGACATCTCGTTAGTAATGATAGCATGTGAAATTTGATATGCTAACTAGTGTTGATCAACGGAAACAACTAAGATTTTCATTGTGCTTTAGGAATGAGCTTCCATTCATAGTGGCGAAGGGTTTGCACAAGAAAAACAGCGCGTCAAAGCGATTCAACGGACGTAAGGAGTACCCGGGGCCACACGATACGAGAAGAAAACTATAGGTTACTGCCTCATAAATAAGACTACGGATAATACAAGAGGATCGCTATTGTAAAATGACAAACTTGATTGACATGACACACAATACTTCCTGCAACTGCTGCTTTACTTCGAAAAGCGGATAATGGTTATCACCTTCAACAGGCTGGTATGACATTTAACATGAAAACAAAAGCTGGCTTCTTTCTGTAACCACGCGTATTCGTTTACTTCCTTCATTTTCAATGGGGTCCGGATCATGCTGCTGTTGCATTGTTCATTGCAATAAATGCAAACATTGCTATAACGCAAAGTTGATTATGGCCTGATGGCAAATAATGTGATTTAAGAAATAATGGTTTCCTTTATAACATAAACAGTTTTTTTCCGTTATTGCAAAGGAAAAGTAACCAAATGCTGGAAGCGAAGGTTATAGCATTTAGAAAACGGGTAAAAGGAGGCACACACAGATCTACCGATCAGTAGTGCTAACATGCGCTTATAATATATTTCACATTCTAACGCAGTCACGACAAGTGTAAAAATTAGCTTGATTTATCACGTATCTCACAAACAGAAGACGCATGTGAACTCCCTCCATATTCGAAAAGGAAGAAAGAAGAAGAAGAAGAAAATGGTTTACCTCTGGCTCTTCTCTTTCGCCTAGGGGTAGAATAAATCTTCCTCAGATGGCGCTGCATGGAATATGATAGACACGAACTAGAAATACAATAAGTGCCAACGCCTTGTCAGTACTCTGATTGCTGTGTTGAATGTAGATGCGTCTGTGACTCATGCACCCAACTGCAATTGATTTATGATTCAAATAAAATACTGTATTGTTCTTTAGAATGTTAATCAGTAGACTGGTTATCAAAAAAGACCCCATGATGGATGAATAATAACTCGATCCCTCAGTATGGTGAATAAAAGTCACTATACAAAATTAATAAGTTAGGAAACACCTGGCTGTGTTCACAGCTATGAATTACAAAAGTGAAAGTTAAACAGAGCCGCCAATACTGTCCTAAAATACTGACTGTCCAAATTGGACTCCCAGCTATCTTTAATGGTCCTTTCGCCGCTCATATCTCTCCCAAATCTTCTTTCTAAACCTTCTCGAATGAAATCTGCGTTGGAGATCATCCTCTCATTCATCTTCCGACATAATGAACGCTCGGTCATCCCCACTAGCAAAGTGTCACCTTCTGCAAACCTTAGCTCCCCTCCACTTAAAAGCGCGCCTATTGACGTCACTTACGTACAACAATTTACGCGTACAACTTTTTATACGGTGGTTTAATCAGTATTCTGTTTGCGCCATTCGTTGCGCGCCAACATTGTACATAAGATATATTTGTGACAGTAAATTCTAGGACTCATAGGTTACCCGCAAATAAAATATTAAACATTTAAAAGTTATTATTGGAAGGGTGAAAATTATAAATTCCCGTAGTACCCTTATTATTAAAAGAATTTATATATATTTACTGCAATTTAAATTATGTGCCATAATAAGAAAAATGAACATAAAACAAAAAATGTAAAATGCAATGAATAATGTTAATATCTAAATAGTGTGCGTTGTTCATTGTATACACTGCCAAAACATACCGCCATGCTCTTGGTGTTTGTGTGTTCGTTTAGAAGATGCTTTGATTTTGCTTAAGTCTTCAATTAACATGTCTCTCGCAGCTTAATTATTTAAGTCGATTAACATGTAAGTACTCCCGCAGATGAGTCTTGACAAGACCTACAATATGAGTGTTTCGTTACTTTGGTGTGAAGAATACTTTTCAAGATATAAATTATTTAATGCTTGTATCATGTTCACTTCTATTTGTCTCAGTAACTCAATTCGTATTGGACATTCAGGTAATATCTATATATCATTGGGTTTGTATTTTAATTATTTATCATGTGTCATCACGTACTCTTGCGTATTCAGCTCGGTTCTCCCTACACGCTTGTAAAAATTAAGAACAATTTCCAAATTGCCATAGTCCCCGACGTCGCGATGTGTCTGGAATAACCCCGGACGTATCTCAGTGGATAACCACTGCCTTGTAAATAGCTTGGTGTAGTGTCCGAAAGAACAGTCAACACGCCAGTCTATATACATGGTGTAGCATTCATCTTTACATCCCAAAATGTCTCTGGAACAACAACAGCTATTGTAAAACGACTTTCACCGCTATCAATGTAAGGTAGGGGCTCTGAATGTAAATATTTTGAAGCATTCTAAAACGAAAGCAGGTGAGATCCCCATGCTGTTCAGGAGTGCGGTAGCCGCGCGTTTCCCGTATTTCAAGCGTCAAATTCACTTCGCAATGTCCCGGGATGTAATTGGAGTATTGCGATACAAACAACGCCATTGTTTGTGTAATGTGTAATTTTATAGATTACTGATGGAATAATATATAGTGTCCATTTAAAAACACATAAGTTTGTGTTAAAAACTCACAAGCTTTCGTTTTAGTCAAAATATTTACATTCATGAGCCAAATCAAATGTTTAAATGTTTGTAAATCTATCTGATCAAACTGCGTGGTCATCAGTCCGTAGCTTGCAAACTACTTAAACTAAGGTAAACTAACCTAAGGACAACACACTCACAACCATTTCCGAGGGAGGACTCGAACCTCCGGCGGCGAGCAACCGCGCGCTCCGCAGCGAGGATTCATGAGCCCCTGCCTTACATATATACCGGCGAAAGTCGTTTTATAACAGCAATTGTCGTTCCAGAGATATTTTGGGTCGCTAAGATAAATGGGACACCCTGTATATGTGAATTTATACGCCTTAATGGGGTAATGTTCATCTACTTTACCGCAGATGCGGTAATAACTAGACCCCGGATCTTTAGGTTATAACCTCTTCTCCTCCAGAGTTCCTAGTTGCAAATAAACTTGTAACAATGCGTTTCATGACTAATTAAAACCGAAACCACTAATTTTTTAGCACTTAAAATAACCTATTTCGATGTAATCGCTTATTTTTGCCTACTTCAGCTTTAAAAGCCTAAAAGACCCAAAATATTTGCTTCAGAGAATCAAAGGAGGCAGCACTGAAGTCGATATATGAAAAATACAGAAATAAATAAAGAAATAAATGAAATTAAAATAAAGTGCTGCCATCGATCTGTACCGGCAGAGTTAACGTTGCGTAAAAAATATGTGGACTCAACTTAGAGGGAGGCACCGCAGAGTTTCCGAGAAAGTATTGTGGAGTCTTGCATTTAGATTTCTGTAGATAAAACAAGTGACCTTCTTGGCGGGAATATTTCAAAAGTAATACTTGGTAATCCACTTATGGTTGCAGTGTTTCATTGTTCAAAGTGTTCTAGCCTTTGATGCTGAGTGTTATTTGTGTAGGACATGGTATGAACTGTGCAACAGAGCACATAAGGCTAAAGTTCCATAACGAAAATAAATAACTCTGCACAGTAGGAAACTTTCAGGTAAGCAATCGTTAAGGGTTCCACTGAATGCAGCGTTCCTGTCAAACAGGTGCCGAAAGTGAACTTTGCCGACGTCACATCCGTTCATTCTTATCAGACGAGTGCCATGGCTCTTTTTTCCGGTAAACCTATAAAATGTTTCAGTCAGTGAAGCGAACTATGTTCTGAATTTATGAAACCACTGGATTATTCAGCGTTTGTTAAATAATATATTACATGCGTTTCAAGATACAACCTCTGATTTACATATTTTTCAAGTCAAATGTTCAACACTTTTCCATAACAACTCACGTTCAAGACTTCCTCTTACCGTTTATTTCTTTGTATAAGAACAAGATAGTGCTACAAAAGCAAAACTGGTACACCTGTAACGTATGCTGTAAGTAGCTGCTAAAAATTCAGACTACTGCGAAACTTTCTGCAGAAGACTACGGAAATAATATTACAGCTTTAATGCTGGTTCTGGCACTTTATCCATTCCAGGAAAAAACTTGGAAATATTGCAGAAAATCGTGCGCATTCATGATACTGCTTGATAGTAACATTGCCAAATGAAGGGTTAAACTAGCTAAGGCCAACACACGCGCACACGCACACACACACACACACAGATCAGAGTAGTTAAGTCCCATAGATTTACAAACGTTTGAACATTTGATTTAGATAAGGAACATCTGAAAACTATATGTAGCAACTCCGCTTTAATGTGCCTGTCACTGGTAAATTACCATTGGTATTGTCTAGTGAAGCTACTGATAGTGCCTTGCACAAGTGTACTTTATATATTACGAGGGTCGGATTTTAAAGATGAGTCTTTTCCCTTAACTTTACGTGGAATTTTGTAACAAGAAAGAAATACTATTTCTAGTATCAGCTGCTACAGGCCCTTGAATTCATCAAGGGTGAATGTTGTAAATTTGTGCCAGACTGAAATTCTAACTCGCCTTATGCGAGCGGTGCCTTTACGTTTCGGCCATACGCATATGTTTACTGTCGAGCTGTCACACAATGCTGATATAGTGTCCCCCTGCATTATCCCCCTTGCTCACAACTTAGACTTATATACACTGATCAGCTTGAACATTAAGATCGCCTAACTGGTATCGATATAAGCCCGTTCAGGCAATGTCAGTTTGATATGACGTGGAAATATTTCTGGTCACACATACGCACAGTGCATGTAATGTCAGTGGTCGTTCTGTACGTGTATAAAATGAGGTAGGCGTCCCATTTATCTGACTTTGACGGAGGGCAGATTGTGGCGGCCCGGAGCTTTACGGAAACTGTCTTATCGGATGTTCGAGGAGTGCAGTGGTGAGTGTTTTCAGAAAGTGGCGATACCAAGGTGGAACCACGCGCAGACGTGAGAGGTTGACCGGCATTACAGATGCCGAACATCGCAGGCTGGGAAGACTGCTAAACCAGGAAAGGCGGCCAACGGTAACCCAACCAACATCAAACTTGACTGGTAGGCAGGCTGCAAGTACGACGGCTAGTCAGAAAGCATGGCGACTTTTCAAATTGCGCGGGAACCCTACATTCGACTGTCCATCTTTTTTTTTGTTACGTTGGTACATATGTCCCGAACATATGTTTACAGTTTTTGAAGTTTTCAGCATACTTCGTTTGTTTGTGACAGAAAGGTTAGAGTGTTTTAGTGTGCTCGGCGATTTTCTATTGTTATAAAGAATGGGGAAAAGAATTTGCATCATGTTTTGTAAGAAAAATGGAATCAAGTGCTCCAAAACCCTTGAAATGTCGACAATGGCATGCGGTAAGTCCGCTTTAAGTAATAATAATAATGATAATATAAAAAATATTTACAAGTGGTACAAGCTCTTCCAAGATGGCCGAGAAGATGCCAATTACAAACCTCGCTCTGGGCGCCCCAGTACACCAACAACAAATGATAAGTCGAAGCTGTGAAGAAACTTGATTTGGAAAATCATCGAATTATAGTAAGAGAAGTTGCTGAAGCTTTTGGCCTATCGGTCGGTTCGTGTCATACAATTTGTTTCGGATGTTTTGGGCATGAGACGTGTGCCAGCGAAGTTTGTTCCAAAACTTCTCAATTTTGATAAGAAGCACCGTCGCACGACCATCGCTTAGGAGCTCTTGAATGAGGTCATTGTCCTGATTTGCTCAAAA
The DNA here is from genome assembly GCA_026315105.1 of Locusta migratoria. Lineage (NCBI taxonomy): Eukaryota > Metazoa > Arthropoda > Insecta > Orthoptera > Acrididae > Locusta > Locusta migratoria. The sequence goes on along the minus strand of CM048755.1, from coordinate 70,503,855 downwards.
GGGCCATAACTGCTCACGAAAAATGGTATTACGGTTATGACGACGAAATAAAATCTCAATCGTCCTAATGGAAGCATCCCGCAGAGCCAAGACCGAAAAAATAACTCCGAGTTCTATCAAATGACAAAGTTTTGTTCACTTTTTTTTTTTTTTTTTTTCAATTTCAGTGGCGAAGTGCATCATGAATTTTTACCTCAAGGTCGTACGGTCAACAAGGAGTATTACGTTGATGTTATACGCCCTTTACGAGAAGCAATACACAAACGTTCGGAATTGTGGGAAACAATCCATGGCTTTTGAATCACGACAATGCACCTGCATTTTCAGCGTTGCCTTAAGAGATTATTTTGCCAAAAAAAGTACGAAAATCATGCGTCAGTCACTATATTCACCGGATTTCCTGTTCCCAAAACTGAAGAGACTAATGAAAGGAGGAACATCCGCAACAATTGAGGAAATAAAAACTACATCACTGGAAGTACTTGAGGCTGTATCAATAAGTGCTTATGAGAAGTGCGTCGAGGATTGGAAGAAACATCGGAACAAGTGTATTGCATCTGAGGGGGACTACTCTGAAGGGGACCACACGAATATTGGTGAATAAATAAATATTTTTTCATAAAATATAAAGTCAGCTTAATAATTGAATACACGTCTTGCCGGCCGCGGTGGCCGAGGGGACTGAGGCGCTCCAGTCACGGTCTGCACGGCCACTACGGTCGGGGCTTCGAATCCCCCCTCGGGCATGGATATTTGTGCCGTCCTTAGTTGTAAGTAGTTCATAAGTAGTTTGTAAGTTTAGGGACTGATGGCCCCGTAGTTAAGTCCCATAGACTCTACAAACATTTGAACATTTTTTGAACACACGTCTTATGTCTGAAAAACAGTGCGTTTTGAACACACGTCTTATGTCTGAAAAACAGTGCGCCAAACATCCTAACGATGGACCTCCGCAGACGACGGCCCAAGCATGTGCTGACCGTAACATCACGACAGGCATAAAGACTGATAGGGGTACACGACATCGCCACTGGACGGTGGCGCAGTAGCAGAGCGTTGCACGGTCTTATGGATCGTGATACCTTCTTCATCATTGTGATGGGAGGGTGCGAGTCGTCCTGTTACAGGAGAATAGGTGATTGAAACCTGTACTGCGCGACGGAGACGAGCTGGCGGCGACTCAGTCCTGCTCTGGGGAGCATTCATGTGGCCATCCACGGGTCCATGGCTGCCAAGCAGTATAGTACACCGCCTGTAGATCATATACACCCCTTCATGACCATCATGTTACGCCGGCCGCGGTGGCCGAAGGGACTGAGGCGCTCCAGTCACGGTCTGCACGGCCACTACGGTCGGGGGTTCGGATCCCCCCTCGGGCATGGATATTTGTGTCGTCCTTAGTTGTAAGTAGTTCATAAGTAGTTTGTAAGTTTAGGGACTGATGACCCCGTAGCTAAGTCCCATGGACTCTACAAACATTTGAACATTTTTGATCATGTTTCGCGAAATGGTATTTTTGTGTCCCAGCCTCGTCGCCGCTTTTGTGTCTCGTTTCCGTCGTAGGTGTCGGTGGCCAAGTAGACAGACCGACACATGAATAAAGGACGCACGCTTGTGCAGGTACAGAGGTGAGCAGCCAGTGGGACAGCAGAAACTAGAAACACTAGAGTAAATTAGAACGAGATATATATTGCACAAAATTTATACAATACTTAACTTTTACATAACTCAGTACTGCAGAATGCTGATACATAGTTGAGCTAGAGGCCTGCCTAGTGCCTATCCGATAGTCAAGTCTTCACTGGTGCCCATCTGATTTCGAAGTGTTAACTGGTTCCTATCACAGTCCCAAGTGAACGATGTAGTTCAGTGGTGGCCACGAGCGGAGTTGTAGCAGAAGGCGCTCGTGGCTGACGTCGTAAGAACGCCGCGCCGTGCGTGCATGGCGGCGCGCGGCGAAAGTAGGTGGCGCGCACTTTAGACTTGTGCGACACCACAGGTATTATTATTTTTTATGGAACTTAACTGCTTGATTATTAGCCCCTAGCTTACAAACTACTTAAACTAACTTATAATAAGGACAATACACACACCCATACCCGAGGGAGGACTCGAACCTCCGGTGAGAGCGGCTGCCCAGTCTGCAGCTTGATGCCTTATACCACGCCGTCATTCCCGCGTGGCTGAAGAATTAGCATATTTCACCAAAATACACAAAGAATTAGAGACAAAGTTAGTGAACTGCTTATGGACGTCGATTCTGACGCTATTGCTATTTCAGAGCACCTCTGAAATTATGTCACATTTCAGATGCTACCTATACCAGGGTACAAGTTAGCTGTCTGTTTCTCCAAGAGTTCTTTGCTGTGTGGGGGGTGTGGCCATGTACCTGAAACACGGTATCAGAATTGAGTGCATTGAAGTTTCTAAACACTGCACTGAAAAGATATTTGAGTGTTGTGCAGGAATGGTCCATTATAGTGGAGCTAAACGTCTCATTGTTGTTATTTATAGGTCCCTTGTCACTGATAGTTCACTGGTAAGGGTACATATTCAAATAAGATCAAATACTTTTAGTCGCTATTATACGCTAATTTATTTAAACACTAGCTTAAACCCGCGGCTCCGCTCGCATATTGGTTTATTATGATAGATAAGCTATATTTCAGTAGTGTGCTATGAGGTTTTGGTTTTGAAGGATGAAATTAAATACAACACCTTCTTTAGAAACAAACATTTTTAATCAAAATTATCAGGAAAGTAAGTAGTGTAGATCAAATCGCACGTAAAAATGCACTCGTTTCGAAGAATCCAATCACGAAATTCAACAATAATGAGTGTAATAATATCACAGATCGGTCACTTGATGTAATGCGCGAAACGTCAAATCGATTTTTTAAAGAGATGTATTAAAAGAAATTTCTTTTTCACTGCTTTATTTATTCTTATATTTCCTTATTCGCATGGTTATCCTTACAGAGAAAGAGCTGAAGACATTGTAGCACGCATAGACCAAAGATACAGATACGGTTTGTGGCATCACGTTTCGCTTTATGTAACCTCCTTGCTATAGAGTCGCAAACGTCATCGCTGGCCTTCAGTCCGAATTTTTTTTATAATTTGACGACTTTCAATCACCATATCTTCCACCTCCTTATAGCTATCGGCATGGAACGTCTATGGTGTACAACGGGAGACTTCGGACAACAATTACACACAGACCATTCGTTTGGGTTCTGTAGGTTTCGCTGCAGGGCGAAATATTAACACACACACACGTAGAATTTTATATACACCGATAACTTTCCATCCCAATATACTCCACCCTTTTATCATTATCAACCCTCAAACAACAATGCAACGAATAAAACCTTTTTCAAAGAGTAAATATAATTTCCAAAGAGTAATTATTGTTCCGCATTTCGCGTTATATTCTTCAAATTACTAAATATCTATCAGATCGCTATAAAACCGTTCCTAAAACCTTCCTCGGGTATAAATTTGTAACTGTACAAATATTTAAGTCTCTGCGTCTTGTCGTTCGGGTGTGATAAGCGTACACCGAACAGACATTAACATTAATATATGTATAGCTATCCGATCGCCAAAAAACCGTGCCTAAAGCCTTCCCCGGTTAGACATTAGTAACCGTACAAATTTTTAGCTCTTTATGTCTTGTGGTTCAGATGTGATAAACTTACACCGAACAGACATTCACATTTATAGATATAGATTATCAAACTCCAGTTTTAAGTCTTAAGTTGTGTAAGTATTTCTGCCCTCTGCATACAACAAGATACAAATATGTAACTTGTATTTGTAAGTGGAGTACAGCTGTTCTTGAAGCTTCCCTTGCAGTTCATACCCTAGGCATGTCCTGTCTTAATCTCGTCGACCACGGTTTGCTGTCGGTACACTTCATGGCAGGTACTACAAGACTCATTTGAGAATGTGCTACCGACAAGACCAATATTAGACCGACAGAATACTAGTGTCCGGGAGGTGCAGAGCCCAACCTTGAATGGGATGTATGTATGACACTTCATAAAATGGACATCGTAGATATCAAAGAAATGTTGAAACAAAACAAATAATTTTTTTCTTGTCAATAAAACATATCATCGCACTATCTGTAGCTATCCATTAAAGGCTAGCCGGTTTCACAATAAGATCCATGACAGACTGTTTGGTATTTGATTGCATGCCATCAAATTCCACGAATTCTCATCATAGCTTTTCACTAATATGATTCTATAAGCTGAACCTCCTGCACGTTTCGTAATTCCCAAGGAGTTCGCCATCGATATTGATGGTGCGAGCCTGTGTGATCACTATGGCGTGCCATTTTCCATTTGGTATTCATAGTGCAACGTAATGATTTTGTTATTTTTAACAATCCTTGATTGTCGACGTGAGTGTGTCTGCACCTCCAGAACACTAATTTTCTGTCGTCCTGCTGATTCACGTGGCTATTCATTAGTAGATAACATCTTTCTGTCATCATTGTTAATGTAACACTTTCAAATGACTTTCTAGAAACTGCACTTGTGACCTCGCACTCAAGGGGTCCTTGTATGCAAAGTGTTTTCTACCAGAGTTCGTCGCTGCTCTGTACTTGATGCATCACGGCATACGCAGGCTTGTACAGTGATAGGAGTTTAAGACGAACCCTAGAACTCCCTTCTCGTGTTCGTCGCTGGGCCGTGTGGCGCGTGAGTCCATTTGGAGGTGTAACTGCCCCTACTCTTGTCACTGGGCCACAAATTTCACTGCTTTTTGGGCTCTGCGCCTGCTTTGCGGTGGCAACTTACGGTACTAATCTTCACCACACCGCTTTCTACTAGTCTCGGGAGTCAGCTGACTTCAGTCTAAAAAGGGTGCAGCTGTAATATCCACTACACAACACAATCAACATCATTGTCGGTGTTGAGAGAATTGATAAGTAACAGATAAAAACATAGGTTTGAACAGAGAACGAACCCGTGAACTTTGGATTTGTAGTTTAGTATTTAGCTCCCTTTTCCTGTTCTTCTGGTGAGCCAGCGAGCCGTTTCATGTATAAATGATGTAAATAAGTAATTTAATAAATTTATAATATCAATCTTTTTGAAATCGCAAGTAGAATATGTGTATGTTCTGTTTTTGTCGATGTTTAACATCCCTGCTGCATGTGCTCCAATGAAGAAAGATCAGTAATTACTTCCTAACACTTAAATACGTATTCGATGTTATTTAGTGTATTTTTGTTAGAAAACCTCTAACAATTATTAATAATCTCTATTTTATATCCTACGTACTTCATCGTCAACTAATCTGGACCACAAATAACAAATCTCACAAATAACTTTTAGTGGCTCATTTATAAGCTAATTACGAAATAATCATCTGATTTAATTTGTTTGCACTGCATATTGCAGATGTTTCAATAGATTCGCGTCCACATTATAACAATTTTTCAAAACACTGTCCGTTCCGTTCAACTGATATTATGGTCTCAAACGGAATTACAGCTATATCGACATATGTTACAGTTTTTACTTTACCTCCTTGACATTTAACTCATTTTTATGAGTTTTACATTGTCTGCTGAATAGAGTGATGTACCCACATACCGAATAATATGGAGGATAGACTACATAAATTTAGCTCATTTATTTCGTCCGCATTCTGTTTATAAGATTTCAGTTACATTGCGGGAAGAAGGAATTTTGAAAGAAAGCACAGGAATTGAAGTAACTTGAAAAAAGTCGTGTTTCATCTTATAAATAATTTGGGATTACCGCACGTGTTTCGTGTGTGACGAGGATGGCACCGTTTGTAGTTGAGTCTGCATACTCATAACTACCTTTAACTTCTATCTTATAATGGCTCTATACCTATACGTGTTATGTAATTAAAATCGTATGGCATACACGAAAATTTCAGTTAAGAGTGCGTAATGGTAGGAGGTAGGTGAGTAGATAATAGTACCTTGTCTTAACGCACACGTCAGCTGAACCAACAAATTCATCCACATGTTCTCCACAACAGAACTGGTGTTATGAATTTCATCACTATCCTTCAAAATAAAGGTAGTAAAACCACTACGTCATAAATGACTAAGAACACGATCGCAGTGGTGATGCATAGGTTAGGAATTCTCTTGTGCCCTTCTCAATGGAAGCATTCTGGCATATTCGTTAGGCCATTTCGTAATACACGAAATAAACCTGAATGAGCGGATGATGAATGGAACCTACGTTCTCGCAAATCAGAGTTTGCAAAGAAGCGACGTATCTGTGAGGACACAGGCATATCCAAACAGCTCTTTTTATACTTTCAGTTATAGAATAGCAATAGCACAAATCAGGATATACAGTTTACAAAGGAACAAAAAAAATCAAATATAAATTTAAAAATTGGTGGATACCCATTGAAGATGATAGGCGTTGTATCAATGGCGTCCTGATAACATGTTTTCGATTGTGAAGAAAAGGTCTAGATATGTTTAGCTCGTACTGTACTTGGCGCCAATTATCATCACATTATGAGAGCAGAGACATGTTTTTATAGACTAGAGGATGTTGCTCTTAGTCGTGAGGCGAGCCTTAATAACTTAATTAGCCTGTGAGACGAAGTACCGGCTTCGACTGTTTTTCTGGAACACGGTATAATATCTCATAAATATTCATTAATTGACTCCAAGTCAATTGGTCGTTCTCCCTACTCTTTTTCACGTGGCACAGGGCCGTGTTAGTTGTTTAGGCAACGCCCATCAGTAACAACGATGAAAGAGGTGAAAAAACTGAGGGCGAAAACTTCCTCTTCAGTTTTGTGCGTAAATACGTTCTCGTAGCTGCGAAAATAGATTGATTAATATGTTTGTTCTGCACATGTATGCGCACCTGTAGGCGTCAACTATTCTGGCTCAGATCTCTAACCGACGCCTACACGCCTGAGCCATAGAAAATACGCGTAAAGTGGTATTTATATAATTTCACTCCGAGAAAGCTACCAAAAGAGAAATAAATACGATTAACTTTGCTTGTGAAGAAAATGCTTCTCTGCGTCCTACTGATTAATGTCTTGTGTCAGTACTGAAAAAAAAACTGAATACATATGTAGAGAACGATCATTTCACAATATCACAAATATAGTGCTCAAAATGGCGACGAAAACAGCAGTTGTTTTACCTAGAAATTGTTCTTACCAAAAGAGAACAGTCGGAAAAATGCTAAAATTGGAAACCAGTTATATAGATTTTTGGGAACATGGCCAGATACAAAGTAGCAATCATTTTCGCCGGAATTGTAAATAATTTACACTGAATTACATTAAGTAAACGTTTTTTTCCTATACACATGCTCGACGATGTGAAACTTGTCTGAGAAGCAAATGTACATAATAAATATTCAATTTTGAACATGGCTGATTAACAGCAACCGTAATCCAATTTCTTAACAATTTTATATACCAGCCAACCGGTTGTGTCATTTTTAGGTTCTTGACCTAGGTTTCGTAGCCACTAAGGATAATTTCATAAGAAGAATAAAAATATTTACCTAAAAATGATAACAACAGAGTAAATATCCTACACAAGGAAAAGGTTCTATACAGTCCTTAGTGGCAACGAAATATAGGTCAAGAACCTAAAAAATTTCGCAACCTGTTGGCTTGTATACAAAAATGTTAAAAAATAGATAAATAAAATAAATAAAAAAATATTTATAAACGCAGGCAGGAAGGAAGGATCAAATTTTAACGTACTGTAGAATTATAAGCGGATGTTTTTTCCCTTATGTTGAGATGTTTTCTTAAAGATGCGAATACTCAATTTTATAACTATTTTTAATTTAGGTATTGATTAAAAAACTTGCCACAAACACTTAAAAGAATACATAAAATGCATAAGGCAACTGCAGATCACATGTTTGTTATGTTGTAGTCTCGAAGTCAAACGAGAAAATTCTTATGGTTGCTCTCAAGATTATGAAACTGTGTGCCTGAATAAACGAAATCTTTCTGGAGAAAACAGATATTTTAAACGTTTTTGGAGACATTTATGTGCTTGTTATGAAAACCATGAAGAAAACTGATGATTTGAATTAAAACGTATTACTTGTGACAAAGTTATGTAATGAATAATTACTCTAAGAAAACGAGGTTAGTAAATCCAGTGCAGCAAGCTGCAGCAAGATGGTCTTCAGCATACACGACAAATTCAGTACATGCTATTTTACTCGAAAAAACTTACCTGAGATGATGAGCTACCTTTAAATACGATACCGTATGAATTGGTTTATTACAGTCATACAACATTTTGTTTAAGATGGATAACGTTGTTGATATTTGGAGTCAGGAAGGTGCGTCGAGACGAGACACTTAGGACAGCTAGCTCTAACGAGCTGGCACATGTGGGCTGCGGGCTCCTATTGCACCGCGACCAGCTGGCAGATGAAATGCCACATGTGCTGAAACAGTGTGGGAGGGGGCCGCGCGCGGACTGTCAGCACCGCACGTTTATCACCGAACGTCTGCCTCCTCAGGACTCTCACCAACCAATTTCTTAACAATTCTTTGCTGCAGAATTCTTCAACTTACTCGAATATCATAAATTCGCTTATAAAATAATTCGCTTGAGACGGAAAAGTTTCTCATAGGCTATTCACAGAATATATGCGAATGGGCAAAGCTGAAAACGTGTACCCAACCGCGATTCTAACCTGGGTCTCCTGCTTCCTAGGCAGTTGCGCTGACCCCTACACCACTAGGGACACAGTGATCACCGCACCTGCAAGGACTATCTAAGCACGCGTCCCGTCAGACATAAATTTCCAGCTCTACCCTGCCCACAGTACTCCAACTCGTAGTCACTATGTACTGATTCCCGTAAGAGTAAGGGCTCCAAACTTGCCCACCCCTCCCCACTAACGAAAGGATCATTGCCTGTCGCTGGCATATTATATTATATACATGTGGCGTTTATTCCGAAAGAACAGACGTCACTTCTGATCCTGAAGTTGTTACTGTTTTCATATTCACAGAATATATGACTTCAACTGCGATTGGGCAAAACTGAAAATGACAACCCAGTCGGGATTCGAACCCGGGTCTCCTGTTTTCTAGGCAGTTGCGCTGACCCCTACACCACAGCGCAACTGCCTAGAAATCAGGAGACCCGGGTTCGAATTCCGGCTGGGTACACATTTTCAGTTTTGCCCAATCGCAGTTGCAGTCATATATTCTGTGAATGTGAAGACAATAACAACTGCAGGATCAGAAGTGACGTCTGTTCTTTCGCAATAGACGCCACATGTAAATAAGAGAAGTTTCTACCAATAAATTACCAAGACATTAAAAAACATCGCTTGTTCACTATCCAGCTTCTCCTTTTCTCATATAATAACGCGAGAAGCGTGGGTGACGTGCAACAAGTAGATACCATATTAAAGTTACTGGCAGATTAAAACTATGTTTCGGATTCGAAGGTGCCTTTTGCGGAAAAAGGTCCGAGGTTCAAAGGTTCAAATCCGGGCCCGGTACATAGTTTTCATCTTCCAAGAAGTTTCATATCAGCACAGACTCCACTGAAGAGTGAAAATATCATTCTTGGTAAGATATTTCATGTTTTCCGAAAAGTGCTTAATCAGGTGCTCCGCAGCAGGCTTAATGAGTAGCTCGAAGACTCTTTAGTACCCTGAATGTTGACTACGTCGATGAGCCTTCGTCAGAAGAAAATGTGTCGTCAGGAGTGTCCCAGGGATGTGCAATACTACCGCTTCTATTCTTTCTATATATTAATAATGTGACAAAACAGTAAGTACCCATTTACGGCTGTTTGTTGTTGACGCTGTAGTGCACGGGAAGGTGTTATCGTTGAATGACTGTAGGAGGATACAAGACGTTTTTGGCAAAATACCTAGTACTTGTAATGTATGCTAGCCTGCTCTAAATGTAAAAACTGCAAGTTCATGCAGATGAGTACGAGAAACAATCTCCTAATGTTAGAAAAGAGTTTTACTAGTATGGTGGTTGAGTCACGTCGATTTGGTATCTATTTGTAACGATGCAAGCGATATGAAAGGAAACGAATATGTAAGGGCGGTAGTGGAAAAGGTAAATAGACTTCGATTTATCGCGAGAGTTCTAGGGAAGTGTAGCTCATCTAGAAAGCAACCCGTACCTGAACAGGGTTCCACTGTTCGGCTCCACAACCAGAACTGATTAAAGGAAAACACTGAAGCAATTCAGAGGCGTTTTGTTAGGTTTGTTAGCGTTAGGTTTCATAAACAAGCACGTACTTAAGATGTGTTTAGGGAACTCGAGAGGGAAGAAAAGTCGACACTACTGAGAAAATTTAGAGAACCGGCATTTGAAACTGACTGCAATACGATTATTCTGCTGCCAATGTACATTTCGTGTAAAAATCACAAATGTTTGAAAAATTAGGGCTCGTTCAGAAGCATAAAAGCATTGGTTGTTCCCTCTTTCGAAAGGTACAGGGAAGCCAATAACATCCGCCATACTTCATAGTGCGGCTTGCGGAGTTTATGTGCAAATGTAGAGGAAATAACCTGTTTCAGACTATGAGGGCCGTTTTTAGCTTAGAAGGAAATGAAGAACAAAAATAGAAAGCACCGTTACAGACTATACTTCAAAATAAATATAATACAATGAAATAAACTAGCATGACAATAGAATTACTTCAATGTCTGTCATATTCAACGTAAGTACAATCAACTGACGTAAGTCGTGGAATGCCTGCAATTATCGTGTCGCACCTAATCTGGCAGGTGAAGTGCAGCGAGTCGATGTGATGGTGATTCAACAAGTAGATGGAAGTCCCCTGCAGGAATATTAAGCCATGGTGCATTCAGAGCCTCCATAGTTGGGGAAAGTGTTGCAAGCGCAGGATTTTGTAACTGCTCTAATATGTCACATGAATGTTCGATGGGATTCGTGTCGGACGATTTGAGCGTGGAAATTATTTGCTGCAATTGCACTGAACGTTCTTCAAATCAATGGCGAAGAACTGTCATCCGGTGAGATGGCTCACTGCCATCCACAAAAGTTCATAAATGAATGCGGATGGTCGTCAAGTATCAGAAAATAATCGTTCCCAGTCAATGATCGGTTCAGTTGGTTCTATACAAAAACAGTCCACACCGTTATGGAGGCGCAACAAGCTTGCGGAGTGCCTTGTTGACGAAATGGTTCATATCTTCGTAAGGTCGGCGCCATAATGGATGTCTATAATAAGATAATACTAACTGAAATCGGGGCTCATCTGAGTAAACCGGGTTTCTCCAGTTGTATAAGATCCAACCGATACGTCTACAAGCCCAAGGCAAGTGCTACAGTGTCATGCTGTTAGAAAACTTGAGTCGGTCATCTGCTGCCACAGCCAATTAACACCAAATTGTGCCGCCCTGTCCTAACGGATACGCTCGTCAAACGGCCCACGTAGATCCCTGTGGTTACTTGACGTACTTGTATTTAGACAAAATTTCTACTTGGTGCGAAAATTGGGAATTGACACTAAATAAAGAAAAGTGTGAAGTAATACACATGACCACTCAAAGAAATCCGCTGAACTTTACGCGATAAATCAGTCAAACCTTAAGGTCGTAAATTCTACTAAATACCTAGGAGTTACAATTACGAACAACTTTGACTGGAGAGAACACATAGAAAATATTGTGAGGAAGGCGAAGCAAAGGTTACGTTTCATTGGCAGAACGCTTCGAAGATGCACCAGCTCAACCAAAGAGACTGCCTACATCACACTTATGCGTCCCCTCCTGGAGTGCTGTTGCCCCTTGTGGGACCCTCACCAGGTGGGACTGACGGAAGATATTGAGAAGATTCAGAGAAGGGCAGCTCGTTTTGTTTTATCACGTTACGGGGGGGAAAGCGTCACGGAAATGTTGCACGAATTGGGGTGGTAATCATTAAAAGAAAGACGTTATTCATTGCGGCGTGATCTGTTTGCAAAGTTTCAATCACCGACTTTTACTTCTGAATGTGAAAATATTTTGCTAGCACCCACCTACTTAGGAAGACATGACCATCCCAATAAAATAAGAGAAATCAGATCGAAAACGGAACGATTTAGGTGTTCTTTCTCCCCGCGCGCTATTAGAGAATGGAACGGTAGAGAAAAGTGGTTAAATAACCCTCTGCCAGGCACTTAAATGTGATTTGCAGAGTATCTATGTAGATGTAGATGTAGATGTATGTTAGCTCTGACACGTCTACTCAACACCTCTGCTGGAGTGGCCTCGTAGCATAGCGCCTCAAGGCGCTTGGCCACTCCGCCGCGGCACATGTCTTCCTTATCAAGATAATATATATCGCGTACACAAGGTATAATATTGCGCTTATTAGTAAAGCTGTCATTTTTACTCCGGTGATTCAATTCAAAAGGTTTCTAATGCGATTATGGCCGCTAGACTGAAATTAAGGCGACTCTGAATGACGACTGGTAGTTGGAGTTAAACGGACGGGACATTCCATTTCGGAACTGTTTGGGTAATTCAGTATACTCCACACTGTCAGGAGCCTGATAGGAATACAAAATTTTAGCATTACCTCTCACCACGAACAACTGTCTGCATTTAATGACCGAGAACAGCAGTACTCCGAAAACACCCACGAGTGTGTCGCGTTATCTTTTCACGTGGATCGCCAGACCAGTTCAGAACATCAAAGTAAGAAGTCTTACTGACTGAAAAAGCCGGCCGCGGTGGCCGAGGAGGCTGAGGCGCTCCAGTCACGGTCTGCACGGCCACTACGGTCGGGGGTGCTGTCCTTAGTTGTAAGTAGTTTGTAAGTTTAGGGACTGATGACCCCGTAGTTAAGTCCCATAGACTTTACAAACATTTGAACATTTGACTGAAAAATGTTAAAGTGTGTTTTAGAAGATATTACTTTCATAATATTTTTCACTCCACAATTCAGTTCTATGGCTTCTTGATTTAAAACAAAAATGTTTATACAGTAATGTCGTATATTTAAAGTATTTACAAACAATATTTCCACGTCAAGCACAGTGAAACGTGGTTGTTTTTCTAGAAGTTCTTGTTTTAGTAGCTACTTTCCCAGAATTCAAAATGGAAACGTAAGCCGGGCCGGGGTTCGAACCCGGGTCTGCCGATTCGGGCCAGCGGTGCCCTAACCACTTGGCTACCCGCGCTCGCCTTGCGTCCATCCCAATCTCCCACACTACAGCCGTAGCGCTGCTATCGTGCATGTCCTCTTATATTCGCCATTTCAGATTCCCGTACGAGATCGAACGTTATTACCGCATCTGCGCTGAAGTAGGTGAACCTTACGCCAAGAGAAACCTTACCATTCTATATATAAATATAACGAATTTTAGATTACATCCTTAGAATCGGAAACTATCAGCATTCCTGGAAGACTCCCTGATGGTACTATCACGTGATTCTTCTTTATAGCCTTTCTATAAAGACTCAAGCGTAATATTATTTTCGATCAGAAAAGGGAGAGTATCGAATATATGCAAATATAGCTTTCAAAGAATTCATGGGATTCGTAACTACTTACTTAAGTGATCCTGCGTTTTTTAGATTTAAATAAACGTAAGAACAAGCTGCGTAGAAACAGATTTGCGCCTGAAATCAACATACCTCAATCTAAACTTGGAGATTATAGTTAATTACACACAAACACTAATATGTACTGGGTCGTGAAAATTTTTCCACAGGTTGTGGGTACCATGACCTTGTAGTGTTACTCAGAACTTTCAATTTAAACTCCATTATTGATTTTCCTACTTAAATAACAAAGAACAGCAGCATGTCGATAGATAACTTTTTTATAGACCGAGATAAGTTTAAGAACGTAAATGCTTATCCTGTTGGGAACGGCCTTTCAGACCACGGTGCTCAGCTTATTAGAGTACATGACAACGCTCCATGCAGTAAATCAAATCAGACTTTAAAAGTAAACATTGAAAACTTTAGGGAAAGTCCATAGCAGCTAGACTGGGTATGAGGTGTATAAGGAACCCGATGCAAACCTGAAATTAACTTATTTCATGATACATTTTTAAGGTTTTTTGAAAATTGTTTGTCAAGAAAGTAGTTAAACAAAAGTATACGAAAACATGTAAAAAACCGTAAAACGGAACTGTATCTAACGGTTAGAGGGAGTACTGATTCAGAAATTGTTCAGTATTATAAAAATTACTGTGCAATACTAAGAAAATTTATTAAAAAGTCCAGAAGCATGTGTATCATGTCTGAGATCAGTACCTCTGATAATAAAATTAAAACTATTTGGAATATTATTGAAAGAGAAACAGGGCAACCAAAAGGACAGGAAGACTGTATTACCATAAAACTGAATGATAAGTGTACTAAAAATAAGTCAGAACTGGAAAATATTTTCATTAATCATTATCTAAATGTTGTGGGGAAAATAGGGTCTAGTTCTTTAGAAGAGGTCAGGCTACTAGTAGAAGGGGCCATACCTACACAGTTTGATGCAATTGTAATTCCAACAACCTCTCCCCTTGAAATCAGTTACATAATAAACTCACTGAAAAGTAAAAGCTCTTACGGAATTTATGGCATTTCCAGCCGGGTACTTAAAGCTTGTTCCCAACAGATAAGTAGGATTCATAGTCACTTATGTAATAGCTCTCTGAAGCAAGGTGTTTTCCCTGATAGACTAAAATATGCCATTGTCAAATCATTGCATAAAAAAGGGGATACATCAGATGTTTACAACTACGGTCCTATCTCTCTTCTGACAGCTTTATCGAAAAATTTTGAGAAAGTAATTTATTCAAGAGTAGCCTCCCATATTTGTAAAAACAAAGTACTAACCAAATGTCGGTTTGGTTTTCAGAAAAGCTTTTCAACAGAAAATGCTATATATGCCTTCACCGATCTAATATTAAATGCTCTGAATAACCGGACATCACCCATTGGTATTTTTTGTGATATTTCAAACGCCTTTTTTTTTGGAAAATCATGGAATTATTCTAGATAAGTTTAATCATTATGGCATTATGGTTTGACTGGGGCAGTGCACAAATGGTTTAATTCATAATTAACTGGAAGAATGCAGAAAGTTGAAATAAGTTGTTCATGTAATGTCAAAACATCAGCCGATTCCTCAAACTGGGGGACTATCAAGGATGGGGTGCCACAGGATTCGATCTTATGTCCTTTACTGTTCTTTATATACATAAATGACTTGCCATTCTACATTGACGAAGATCCAAAGTTAGGAAAAAAACCTTTTTTTTTTGCTGATGATACAAATATAGTAATCACACCCAAAAAACAAGAACTAAGTGATGTAATCGTAAATAATGTTTTTCACAAAATTATTAAGTGGTTCGCTGCAAACGGACTCGCATTAAATGTTGATAAAACACCGTATATATAGTTCTGCACAGTAAATGGCACAATTCCAGTAATAAACATAGACTTTGAACAGAAGTCTGTAACTAAGGAAGAATTTTCAAAATTTTTAGGTGTGTGTATTGATGAGAGATTAAACTGGAAGCAACACATAAACGGTCTGCTGAAACGTTTGAGTTCAGCTACGTATGTTATTAGGGTTATTGCAAACTTTGGCGATAAGAATCTCAGTAAATTAGCTTACTATGCCTATTTTCATTCACTGCTTGCGTATTGCATCATATTCTGGGGTAAATCATCATCGAGTAAAAAAAGTATTTATTGCACAAAAGCGTGTAATCAGAATAATTGCTGGAGTCCAGCCACGATCATCCTGCAGACATCTATTTAAGGATTTAGGTATCCTCACAGCAACTTCACAGTACATATATTCACTTATGAAATTTGTTGTTAATAATCCAACCCAGTTCAAAAGTAATAGCAGTGTGCACAGCTATAACACCAGGAGAAAGGATGATCTTCACTGTCTAGGGCTAAATCTGAGTTTGGCACAGAAAGTGGTAAATTATGTTGCCATAAAAGTCTTTGGTCACCTACCAAGCAGCATAAGAAGCCTGACAGATAGCCAACTAGCATTTAAAAATAAATTAAAAGAATTTCTGAATGACATCTCCTTCTACTTCATTGGATTGGATGAGTTTTTAGATCTAAATGTGTAAATCTAGAAAAAAAAACTGTCATGTAATATTTTGTGGAATGTGACGTCTTGTACAGACACCCTTCATTAACCTGACATTTTCCACGTCATTACGAAGTGTCGTTTTTCATGATCTATGGAACAAGTATTCCTCTAGTCTAATCCAATTACTAAACAGAAACCACTGGCATAGAAGTATCACTGCTAACAATCAACACTATGTAAAATAACCTCAGAAATCACGTGAAACGTACGACGTGCGTATCCGTTAGAGCAGAACTGCACAGTTTGGCTGTGGAAGCAGACGATCGACTTGAGTCCTTTGTGAACAGTACGGTATTGATTGCAGCCTCTTCCCTGTGACTGGTGATAGCATCGTCTGGCACTAGAAGACTGGAAAACCGTGGTTTGATCTGATGAGTCCCGATTTCAGTTGGTAAGAGCTGATGATAAGGTCCGAGTCCGGTGCAGACACCGACCCAAGTTATCAACAAGGCAATGTGCAGGCTTGTGGCGGCCCCAAAATGAAAAAGACTGGCTTCTTTGGTCCAGATGAACAGTTGATTGACTGAGAATGATTCTGTTCGTGTGTTGTCGTAACACAACACCCACCACCTGGCAGCATCGTCAAAGATCGATGTGCGGCTATAGAGGCGGCCCATCATGTTGAGGTGTTCATCGATGACGGCTCTAACAGAGGCATAAACACCGTCAAGCAGACAGTTGTTTAGTCCTGTATTGACGTTTCCTGAGTGTGTATTATTTACCTCAAGGGTGCTGGAAGCTAGCGAAGGTATTACGAGCTGTGAAATCAGAGCAACAATGCAGAAGCTAGACAAAATTGTGAGGTTAGTATTACATACAGTGTATCGAAACAGGGGCAGCCTGTGAATTTGCGGACGCCTTTGTTAGCGGTCCCACGATTGGAATTACATTCACAGAATTAGCAGGAAATATCTACTTGTGTCTGCGTGCTGTTGAAATGTGTTGCCATAAATCGTGGTCGAAAAGAGGTGCATTTTAGCTGGTATAGTGAGTTAGTTACGAGCCCCTGAGAACCGTAATGCCATCGGTTTTGAAAGTGTCAGAGAGAGAGAGAGAGAGAGAGAGAGAGAGAGAGAGAGAGAGAGAGAGAGAGAGAGAAAATCAAAAATGTTTGTTAAGCTTATGGGACTTAACTACGGGGTCATCAGTCCCTAAACTTACAAACTACTTATCAACTACCTTATACTAAGGACGGCACAAATATCCATGCCCGAGGGGGGATTAGAACCCCCGACCGTAGTGGCCGTGCAGACCGTGACTGGAGCGCCTCAGTCCCCTCGGCCACCGCGGGCGGCAGAAAGAGAGAGAGAGAGAGAGAGAGAGAGAGAGAGAGAGAGAGAGAGAGAGAGAGACGGAAAATGTCTCAAACTGTTGTAACAGCGCCACCACCCGCAAGAGCCACGAAGTCTGCGCCAAGTGGCGCAAAACATTGTTGTTGCTAGCAATAGTAGGAAAAGCAGTCACGGTTAGCTTTCAGTTGAACGCTGCTGCTACCTAACTTGAAGTTGGTTAATAAACCCTGTGACTGCTCTCCCTACAGAGTAAGAGAGGAACAAGCACTCTGGAAGGTGCAGAAATTAACGTCGGATTGGATAACGTCTAAAAAGTGCGGATGGGATCCGTGTAGCCACTTAAGGTATATCATTAACAGTACACCTACTCGTTGTTGTGGTTGTTGTGGTCTTCAGTCCACAGACTGGTTTGATGCAGCTCTCCATGCTACCCTGTCCTGTGCAAGTCTCTTCATCTGAGAATACGTTCGGCAACCTACATCTTTTTGAATCTGTTTACTATATTCGTCCCTCTTTATCCCTCTACGATTTTTACCCCACACGCTTCCTTCTAATGCTAAGTTGACAATTCCTTGATGTCTCAGAATGTGTCCAACCAATTTATCCCTTTTCTTAGTCAGGGTATGCCAGAAACTCCCTTTCTCCCCAATTCGGTTAAGCACCCCCTCATTAACAAGTTTCGCGTCTTTAGAAACGCTTTTCTTCCCATAGCCATTCTGCATTTTATATCTTCTTTACTTCAGCCATCAGAAGTTATCTTGCTACCCAAATAACAAAATTCATCTACTACGCTTTAAAAACCTGTGATTTGACACTTAAGGAGATATTCAGTCAGACTTGGAGGAGGCCGACTCCTTATCGCCCGTCGCCAGCCACGGTAAGCTCCTTTTAAGTCTGTCCCACTGTTCTCAATGTCTGTTTTGCTGTGCTGTCGCAGTGATTGTCGCTGTCCCCAAGTGACACCTCTGGTAGTTTCCCCGTAACGCATCCTGTGGCTTCTGTTGTGGCCCCGTAGCCTCTTCTGCTACTTCTACTTGTTTTCATGTACTATCCAGTCAGACTGCAATAAAAATATTGTTCAGACACTTGTGTTTCCGACCAGGAGTCTCTTTCGAGTCCCAAAACATTAGCACCTCAAGAAGGTCCTTTTTGCCAGGGATTGGCGTTATCCTCTCCATTGCGTTCACTGGTCAATTGTCTTCTGCAGTTTCTCCTACCGTTCGGAAACTGCAGATTGCCCTGAAAATAGTACCATTTCTTTCCTATGCCCGGACATGGCAGTTGGGTCAGTGTGTTGGCGTCAACAGGAAGTGGACACTTCTGCACTGGATCGTCGTAGCGTATGGACGTGCTGCGCGGCGCCAAGCTTCAAGTGAAGAAGATTAGTTAGCGTTAGCTTAACTTGGCACTGCCACACAGAAACGACACTGGAGACTTAGTTAAGTGCAGTTGCAGTTGGGATAGGTCAAGCTGCTACTTTGACGTCCCTTCTGAGAACTGTTTAAAAAGTTGAAGAGCTTGTAAACCTGTGTAAAGTACTGGATGAGTTTTGTTATGCGGGTGACAAAATAACTTCCGATAGCCGAAGTAGAGAAGATATAAAAAGAATAATGGCTACGGGAAGAAAAAAGTGTCTGAAGAATCGAAATTTGGTAACATTCAATATTAACTTAAATGTTAGGAAGTCCTTTCTGGAAGCTTTTGACTGGAGTGTAGCATTGTATGGGAGTGAATCGTGGAGTTCAGACAAAAAGATGATAGAAACTTTTGAAATGTGGTGCTACAAGACGAATTCTGAAGATTAGATGGGTAGATCACGTAACTAACGTGGAGGTGCTCAACATAATTGGGGAGAAAAGGAGTTTCCCGCGGTGGAGTGGCCGAACGTTCTAAGGCGCCTTGCTGCTGAGCACACGGTTGCTCGCCGTCGGAGGTTCGAGTCCTTCCTCGGACATAGATGTGTGTGTTGTTCGTAGGTTAGTTAGTTAGTTTAAGTAGTTTGTAAGTTTAGGAATTAATAACCAAAGAAGTTAAGTGCCATAGATTTAAAAACATTTGAACATTTTATGAGAAAAGGAGTTTCTGGCGTATCTTGACTAAGAGAAGAGATAGGTTGGTGGGGTACATTCTGAGACATCAAGCGATCGTCAACTTAGCTTTATAAAGAAAGAGATTAACGACGGCCAATAAATGAGGTTAACAGGAAGTGCAGATTGTCTAAGCAGGAGTAGCCAGCAGACAAATTCAAGTCCTTACAAGAATGTACAACTGGGGGAAAGATAGCTACCTCCTGAAAGAAAATAAAAGAGGCGTTTGAAGACAAGAAAAGGAACACGAATATGAAGAGATCATATGAAAAACCAGGATTAAGAAAAGAAGGAAAGCTGTAATGTGGAAGGAATATATAGAGGGCATATACAAGGAAAATGAACCTGAAGGCAGTTTTGTAGAAAGAAAAGAGGAAGTAGATGAAAATGATATTACATACGATACTTCGAGAAGAATTTGACAGAGCAATGACAGATTTGAGTAGAAAGAAGGGGTCTGGAGTAAATGATATTTCCTCTGAACTGGTGATATCCTTGGGAGAGCTATTTATAAAGAAACCATACCATCGTGTGTGCAAGATGTATGAGACAGGAAAAATAGCCTCATATAACAAGAATAATGTAATAATTCCAATTCCAAAGAAAAAAATGCAGACAAGTGTGAAAATTATAGAACCATCAGCTGAATAAGTCACGGTTGCAAATTACTAATACGACTTATTTACAGACGAATGGAAAAAGTTGTAGAATCCTGCCTCGGGCAAGATCAGTTTCGGTTCACGAGCAATGTAGGGAGACGTGAAGCAATACTCTCACTAAGCCCTATCTTAGAAGCTATGTTAAAAAAACGCAAACCTACGTTTTTAGCTTTTTTATATAGCTTTTGACAATCTCGACTGGATAACACTCTTTCAAATTCTGAATGTATCAGGAATAAAACACTGGGAATGAAAAGTTATACACGATTTGTACAAAAGCCAGACAGTATTTACAAAGAGTCGAAGGGCATGAAAGGGAAGCAGTGGTGGGGAATGGAGTAAGACAGGGTTGTAGCATTTACCCATAGTTATTGATGCTGTGTAATGAGCAAGCTGTGACGCAAAGAAAGGAGATATTCGGAGAAGGAATTAAAGTTACGGGAGAAGAAATAAAAACTTTGTGGTTTGCCGATGACATTGTAATTGTGTCAGAGACAGACAGCAAAGGTTCTCGGAGAGCAACTGAACGGAATCGACTGGGTCTTCTAAGGAGCTTATGAGATGAACACTAAGAAGACCAAAACAAGGATGATGAAATGTAGTCTAAGAAAATCACGCGATGCTGAAGGAATGAGATTAGGTAACGAGACAATAAAAGTAGTAGATGTATATTTCTCTTTGGGTAGTAACTTACGATTCCTGAAGTAGAGAAGATGTAAAATTCAGAATTGCTATGGCATTTCATGTCGTACAATAATTGATTTTCAGAGACTTATGCTGTCTCTATATATGATTAATATTGAATAGAGGGCGAGGTACCGAATTAAAAGTTGTGCCATGGCCATGCCAAAATTTTTATTCAATGCCTTGCCTTCTATTAAATATCTTTGATAATAATTTAAGTATTAGGAAATCTATTCTGAAGGCATTATTCTGGAGTATAGCCTTGTACGGGAGTGAAACGTGGACGATGAGTTTACACTAAAAAAAAAAAAAAAAAAAAAAAAAAAAAAACACATAAATCGCGGTGGACAGATCACGTTACAAATGAGGAGGTGCAAACAAAAATAAGGGGATATTTTTTTTTTATATCTTGAATAAAAGAAGGGATCGATTGGTAGGACACGCTCTGAGATGTGGGGGAATCGTGAATTCAGCAGTGGAGGGATGTGCTGGGGGTAAAAATTGCAGAGGGAGATCGAGGGACGAATACAGTAAGCAGGCTCAAAGATCTTATTCAGAGATGACGAGGTTTACGCAGGCTAGGGTAGCGTGGAGAGCTTCATGAAATCAATCTTTGGACTGCAGACCACAACAGGGAAGCATGTGGAGGTTCTGATGGGCCTGGGAAGTATGCCGAGATATCCAAAGTTAAGGCAACGACAATCAAGAGCTGGCGTTCGGCACAAATTTTCACATATACATGTGGCGTCTGTACCGAAAGAACAGACGTCAATTCTGATCCTGCAGTTATTATTTAATATTCACAGAATATATAACATCAACTGCGATTGGGCAAAGCTGAAAATGTGTACCCAGCCGGGATTCGAACCCGGGTCTCCTGCTTTCTAGGCAGTTGCGCTGACCCCTACACCACTGGGGACACATTTTCAGCTTTGCCCAATCGCAGTTGATGTCATATATTCTGTGAATATTAAATAATAACAACTGCAGGATCAGAAGTGACGTCTGTTCTTTCGGAACAGACACCACACACACACACATATATATATAATGCCGGTGACGGGCAATGATCCTATCGTTAGTGGGGAGGGGTGGGCAAGTTTGAAGCCTTTACTCTTACGGGAATTAGTTTCATAACTACGAGTTTGAGTACTGTGGGCAGGGCGAAGCTGGGAATTTGTATCTGACGGGAGGCGTGCTTAGGTAGTGCTTGCAGGTGCGGTGATCACTGTGTCCCCAGTGGTGTAGGGGTCAGCGCAACTGACTAGAAAGCAGGAGACCCGGGATCGAATCCCGGCTGGGTACACATTTTCAGCTTTGCCCAATCGCAGTTGATGTCATATAATCTGTGAATATTAAATTTTCATATGTCAGTGATAGCTAGTGCATCTACACATAAAACTAATATGAAAGAATTCGCAATCAAGGAATAAATGTTGTAGTTGATTAATTTGTTTTTACAGTTCAACATAACAGCAGAATATTCGCTATTATAAATGTACATCAGGTTAGAAATGGATTCTCCGTGGTCTCAGGCTCGGGCTCAAAGTTTCACTGGATGCTAAACCGTCGCGTTTCTCCTTTACTTCGTGATAGAATGTCCTGAGACGACTGATGGGCAGTTGCGCGGGGACGGAAGCGAGGAAACTGGTAATGAAGACGCGGTGACAGGCGCATTAGACGGGGCTTCATTAGTCCCGGCGGCCGTACGTGTATAGCGTTTCTGCGGCGGATGTCAATAGACCGCAAGGAAGAGGCGGCGGCTTCATCACGCCTAATGTGTTTGGCACCTTCTGTAAATGTATGAATTCCTCTTCAATCCAATATGCCCTTGGAGGCTAAATGGATGCAAAGGAGAGCCCATAACGCAAATTGCCTCCGCAGCCGCACCTCTGTATTTCCTCCGTCTAATGAGCAACCTGGAAACGACATCGCTTTCTTACTCGTACGTCTCTCGTCGCGACTAATATTGCTAATGTTCTGGGTATTGCTTCCGGCGTCACCAGGAAATACGGGACAAGGTTTGCTCTGTGCTCTACATCGGACATTGTAAAGTCATACCCAGCAATAAACGGCGGCTAAAATTTCATACTTAAATTAAGATACTGACTGATTACTACCAATTATTCTACTTTTTAGAAAATAAGTTTCGATTATCTGAGCTTCTGAATCAAAAAAATGTT
Source organism: Locusta migratoria (assembly GCA_026315105.1). Lineage (NCBI taxonomy): Eukaryota > Metazoa > Arthropoda > Insecta > Orthoptera > Acrididae > Locusta > Locusta migratoria. The sequence goes on along the minus strand of CM048755.1, from coordinate 70,480,831 downwards.
CAAATGTTTGTAAAGCTTATGGGACTCAACTACGGGGTCATCAGTCCCTAAACTTACAAACTACTTATGAACTGATTACGAACTAGGACGGCACAAATATCCATGCCCGAGGGGGGATTCGAACCCCAGACCGTAGTGGCCGTGCAGACCGTGACTGAAGCGCTTCAGTCCCCTCGGCCACCGCGGCCGCAGCTTCTGAATCAAATGGCAGCACACGTTTTAGGCATTTTATCGTTGGAAACGGTTTAGTCTTAAAATTAATACCAGCCACTGAATGCGAAATATTGTTGGATAAGTGTGAGAAAATATAGGGAACTGGTACAGGCACAATAACAAAATGTATAAATCCACACACTTACTAAATTCTGTGACTAAGCGAAAATAATATGTTACGGCATCGTAGAAACGAAATTTTGAACGGTGTTTCCAGTTTTCAGTTGCTTTTTCAATTATTATTATTCTGGCACTAACAAATCCGAAAGCACCACTGCCCCAAAGCAAATATCTGTGAGAGATTTTTCACTAAAAACATTACAACTTACACACTATTAAATGAGAGCAGGCGCGAAGAATATCATTTCTAAAGTTTTTGGGCTTTGCCAGTAACCAAAGCACGTATTAACGTGATGTGACTAAAAACTTTGCATAAAGTGCGTATAATTGATAGGCTGTTGATTTCATGAAACATAAGCGCAGCACTTGATTCGATTTGATTTGGCCTGCTTTGATACGCTGTTCACAAAAAAGAAGGAAAAAGAGTCAGAAAGTGCTGTAAAACAATTTGAAAACCAACTGAGAAACAAAGGGAAGTCGTCCTAGAAGTTAACTGGTCACCGCGTGTGCCACAGGGTTCAGCTTTGGACTCGCTGTTAAGATCTTTGTTCGTTAACGACATATTGTTGTACTGTCCATTAGAACATACAGTACTACTTTTGTTAGCCGACGAAATCCAGTTTTGTGAAAGTAAAAAACCGCAAGAGCAATAAATAATGCTACAGTACACATAATGTTCCTGGCAGTTTTCTAGAATAATTTGCATTCTCTTCTAAACACAATTCAGTAACTTGCTGTTTTGTAGGAAAAGCTCCTAAGTCAACACAATAACACCTCCACTATAAAATTTTACAGGCAGGCCACCCTGATGCTTTCCACCATTTCTCGCAGTGTCCCTTTAGTTATTTTTCTCGATTCAAGCGAAACAAAGTTTACATCCTTAGTATTCATCATAACTAATGGATTCACTTGTAGATTATTATGCACACGTAAATAATTTAAAAATAGATTTGTAGTCCTAATAGTTTTAAGATACGTTAATGAATAGCGCATTAATAATAAATTATAAACGTTAAACAAACAATTATGTACACGAAAACATCAGATAAAAAGGTTTCTAATATTAGTTAGGTTCAATAAGGCATCATTTTCAAACCTCTGAAGGAACGTATAGTATATAGCCAGGAAAACTCTGGAAATGACAAAAGGAATTGACCATTACAGACGACCTCGTAATAACAAGTGGGATATTAAAGAACGCAGAGAAAATACTAGAACTTATGTACTAAACAGCTGAAAAGGCATTTCAACAAATTTTGTTTCAAAAAGAGAGAGTCTATGACCAATTAAAGTAACTCATTAAAAGTTTTGAAAACCAGTGTTTTAAAAACAGACGTATTTTTCTCATTGCTCAGATTTTAACCAACCATAAGTGATGATGGCTCTCTAAGAAAAGGTAGATGTTGTTGTTGTGGTCTTCAGTCCGGAGACTGGTTTGATGCACCTCTCCACAATACCCTATCCTGAGCAAGCCTCTTCATCTCCACATAAGAACGGCAACCTACATCTGTCTGAATCTGCTTACTGTATCCATCTCTTGGTCTTCCTCTGCGATTTTTACCCCACACACTTCCCTCTAATGCTAAATTCACAATTCCTTGATGTCTAAGAATGTGTCCCACCAATCTATCCCTTCTTTTAGTCAAGGTAGGCCAGAAATTTCTTTTCTCCCCAATTCTGTTCAGTACCTCCTCATTAATTACGCGATCCACCCACCTCATCTTCAGCATTCTTCTGTAGCACCATATTTCAAAAGCTTCAATCCACTTCCTGTCCACACTGTTTATCGTCCATGTCTCACTCGCATACAAGGCAACACTCCATACAAATGCCCTCAGAAAGGACTTCCTTAGGCTTAAATCAATATTCGATATTAACAAATTTCTCTTTTTCAAAAACGCTTTTCTACCCATTGCCATTCTGCATTTTATATCCTCTGTACTGCGACTATCATTTGCTATTTTACTGCCCAAGTAACAAAACTCATCTACCTCCTTTATTGCTTCGTTTCCCAATCTAATTCCTTCAGCATCACCTGATTTTCTTACACTGCACTCCATTACCCTAGTTTTGCTCTTGTTTATGTTCATCTTATATGCACCTTTCAGCACACTGTCCATTCCGTTCAATTGCTCTTCCAGGTTCTTTGCTGTATCTGACAGAATTACTATGTCGTCGGCAAAACGCAATGTTTTTAATTCTTCCCCCTGAACTTTTATTCCTTCACCAAATTTCTCCTTGCTTTCCTTTATAGCTTGTTCAATGTACAAATTGAATAACATTGGAGAAAGACTACAACCCTGTCTCACTCCCTTCCGCTGTCTGGTTTTTGTACAAGTTGTAAATAACCTTACGCTCCCTATATTTTACTCCTGCTTGCTTCAGAACTTGAAAGAGTTTATTCCAATCAACATTGTCAAAAGCTTTCTCCAAATCTACAAAAGCTAGAAATGTAGGTTGCCTTTTCTTAATCTATCTTCTAGGATAAGCCGTAAAGTGAGTATTGCCTCCCGAGTTCCTACATTTCTCCTGAACCCAAACTGATCTTCCCCGAGGTCGGCTTCTACCAGTTTTTCCATCCTTCTGTATATAATTCGTGTTAATATTTTGCAACCATGACTTATCAAACTGATGGTTCTGTAGTTTTCACACCTGTCTGCACCTGCTTTCTTTGGAATGGGGATTATAACATTTTTCTTAAAGTCTGAGGGTACTTCGCCTGTCTCATACATCTTACACACCAGGTGAAACAGGTTTGTCATGGCTGGTTCTCCCCAGAGACTTCAGTAGCTCTGAGGGAATATCATCCACTCCAGGGGCCTTGTTTCGACTTAGGTATTTCAGGGCTCTGTCAAATTCCTCTCTCAGTACAGTATCTCGTATTTCATCTTTCTATTTCATCTTCATCTACATCCTCTTCCCTATAAGCATAAAAGCTACAAAGGAGTAGACGAACAGAGATAGGGCATTTATAATTGCATTGGTATGTGTGTGGTTTTCTTAGTATAAGTTAAAGTAATTTGCAAGTCTAGAGACCGATACCGGCAACAACAACACGCCCTCCCCCAGCTGTCTCTTCTGGGGGTAAAGTGCCAGCACGATAACTTAATCTTCTGTTACCCCCTGACGCGGCTTTTATGCTGAATACCTGTCTCAGTGTAATGTTTTATATCAGATATAGGCCATTGTCTGATCAAAATTTACTATTATAGGTATTGGATTTTATTCGGTTTTTAATACATGTATGACAGAGCCCCACGTTTTGGACAAAAAGGATTTCATAGATCGTTGTGTAGGCAAGATGGTTACAACTCGAGAATAATAAAGGGGATCAGCTAGTTTAAAGTCCATGTAACATATGGTTGTGACCTGAATGAAATAAGCACCTGTTGATGCAAATTTAATTTGCGAAACCGGTCGTGTGTTCTTAGTAAAGAATTTTTAAAAGTCGCAGTGGTGTGTCAAGGAAATGAATCCATTGGACTGTGGTTACGCCATGAATAAAGTAATGTGTTTGTGTGTTTTGTCCGTAGCATAAGTTTGTAGTTTGTACGTCTAGAGACTGATGACCACTGCAGTTTGGTCCCATAGCTATACAAACATTTGATTATGACTAGATCGTCCATACGCAGAGACGTTGGACAGTATTGGATGTTTACAAAAATAGCATTGAAGGAATTAATAAGATCCACAACTATTCACGATCCTAGCTTCCATTTCCAGTTTGCTTTATGTAACAAAAAATAAGTAATATATAATAAAATAGAAAGGAACTTTACACGGTAAAAGATTTACGCCTAAAATTATGATAACAATTTCGGTTTAGTAATAGAAATAATTTTTATATTACAAATTGAAATGCAGTCAGTATACAGATCGTAGGTCGCAAAAATTATTCCAGAACGATGGTGGGTCCCATTACGAAGAAGATAGGGAAACACTGCTCAAGAGACATCTCAGCGCATTCGAAATTCAACGTAGAGACTGGTTGATGCATAGGTACCAATGTGAGCAGATGGCATTTTAAACATTTCGTGCCATATTATTATTTATGTATTTCTTGTTCTGTTCCTGTGTATCGTATCGTAAGAACATGATTATAGTCCACAATAGTGATATATGTGAGAGACCACAGCCAGAAATAAACAAACAAAACACTGATCAAGCGTAAGTAGGACTTGCTCTCTTCGAGTGCCATACAAACGTAGTTATTTATGTAGATAACAATAAAATTTTCGTGTAGCCTGCCTTAATTATCCAACCGGGAATGGAAGTCTATAGTTTAACGCGGAAACCGAACTACATGTAGTTTCTGGAGTCTTACCACATCGTTGAGAGATGAAGATGACAGCAATTAGTTTCAAATAGTTCCCCTACTGTAGGAGGATGAAGAAACTATTTGATACTGATTGCTGTCATTTTGTATACCAGAAAACAGTCGCTGAGAACCATGGTTTCTGTATGGAATCAAACTTGGTATGATGAAGGCTAGATTCCACAACTACGTAAGTACTCTGCAAGTCACACTGAACTGCATGGCAGAGGGTTCATCGAACAGCTTTTAAGATATTTCTTTACAGTTACATTCTCTAATAGCTCACGGGAAAAAGGAACATCTAAACCCTTATGTTTTCGATTTTTCTTTACTTATGAACTAGCTAATACTAAAGACGGCACAAATATCCATGCCCGAGGAGGGATTCGAACCCCCAACCGTAGAGGCCATGCAGAACGTGACTGGCGCGTTGCAGACCGCTCGGTCACTGCGGCCGGCGTTTTCGATCTCATTTCTCTTATTTTATTTTGATGATCATGTCTTCCTATGTAGGTGGGTGCTAACAAAATATGTTCGCATTCGGGAGAGAAAGTTGGTGAATGAAATTTCGCAAATAGATTTCGTTGCAACGAATAACGCCTTTCTTTTAATGATTTCCACCCCACTCCTGCATCATTTCCAAAATGTTCAAATGTTTGTACATCTTATGGGACTTAACTACGGGGTCATCAGACCCTTAATTTACAAACTACTTATGAACTACTTACGAACTAGGACGGCACAAATATCCATGCCCGAGGGGGGATTCGAACCCCCGACCGTAGTGGCCGTGCAGACCGTGACTGAAGCACCTCAGTCCCATCGGCCACCGCGGCCGGCGCATCATTTCCGTGAAACTCTCCCCCCTATATCGCAATACTACAAAACCAACTGCTCTTCTCTGAACTTTCTCTAAATCGTCTGTCAGTCCCACTTGGTGGGAATTCCACAAAGCGCAGCAGTACTCCTAAATAGGGCGCACAAGTATGGTATAGGCAGTTTCTTTAGTAGAACTGTTGCATCTTCTAAGTGTTCTGCCAACGTAGTCTTTGGTTCGCTTTCCCTACAATATTTTTTGTGTTCTTTACAATTTAAGTTTTTCGTAATAGTTATTCCTAGGTATGTAGTTGAATTTACGGCATGTAGTTTTGACTGATTTATCGTGTAAATGAAGTTTAAGGGGTTTCTTTTAGTGGTCATATGGATAACTTCACATTTCTCATTATTAAGGGTCATCTGATGTTTTTTATTTTTTACCATGCTGGTATCTAAATCATTTTGCAATTGCTTTTGATCTTCTGATGACTTTACTAATCGATAACTGATACCATCGTCCGCGAATAGTCTAAGAGAGCTACTTATTATCATTTATAAAAATAAGGAACAGTAGGGGTCCTGTTCTATTCGCTGAGTTTCCGTCAATTACAACGTACTGTATCCTTTCTGACAGGAAATCACGAATCCAAACGCATAACTGTGGCGGATACTGCATAAGCACGCAATTTGATTAGAAGACGCTTGTGAGCTACAGTGTTAAAGCGAATAATAACAAATCCGCAGCTGTTAACGAGATTCGACCCCGCGACTTCTTGGTTCCAGTCTAATCGATTTATCGCCTTTTGTCAGGTTGATACGTTAATTTCGGATGTGAGGTCATGTTTATTCGTTGTTCGTCGAAGTTCACATCGACTGACTGATGACTGAGTTTCTGAGTAGGGGTGGTCAGAAATAGTCTATAAAGCTTGTAAGGGTGTTGCATGGTAGATTGTACACGGGAACTGTTGTAAAAGAGAAGTACTACGTTCCACCTCTTCCGACTTCGTGGGCCACAAAGTATGTTCAGTGAAATCGATGCGTGCACAAATTCGTGTACCAGTGATGCTAAACGTATTATTCGTTTGGTAAACTGAAATCAAACAAACGAAAAGTTGAAGTGCACAAGATTGCTGAGCTATTGGCACGAGTTGGAACGTTGTTACCTTGAAATATCCTATTTTTGTATCACTCGTATATTCGTTTTGAGGAAACCAAACGACGAACAAGTATGATTACACCGTCAGTGGAGGATTGTTTGAGTTTGCGCGCGCAATTATCGCATTGCCTAACTTCAATGCCAATTAAATTCAAAACGGTACAACGTTTCAGATTTTTTCTTAATAATTATTTATTGGCGTCGCGTACCCTTCAGCACCCGTTCCAGCTTTGGGACTATTTCTGACCACGCTATATAGCTGTATATTTTGATTGCACTGACTTAATGTTTTCAAAAAATCAAAAAAATGTTCAAATGTTTGTAAATATATCGGAACAAACTGCGTGGCCATCAGTCCGTAGCTTACAAACTACTTAAACCTAGGTAAACTAACCTAAGCACAACACACACACCCATGCCCCAGGGAGGACTCGAACCTCCACGGCGAGCAACCGCGGGCTCCTCAGCGAGACGCTTTAGACCGCTCGGCTACTCCACCGCGGCTTTCAAAAAAATGTTCAAATGTTTGTAAAGTCTATGGGACTTAACTACGGGGTCATCAGTCCCTAAACTTACAAACTACTTACAAACTAGCTAATACTAAGGACGACACAAATATCGATGCCCGAGGGGGGATTCGAACCCCCGACCGTAGTGGCCGTGCAGACCGTGACTGGAGCGCCTCAATCCCCTCGGCCACCGCGGCCGGCTTAATGTTTTCGCATCACCATGTAGGCCTTAGTATGTGACTTAAATTTCAACTTCAAAAATCTCGTTTCTGACGAAAAGGAAGTTGGAAAGACAGAAAGACTGACTGACAACGAAGTGATCTTACATGGATACAGTAGATTGAGAAAGGACTTGTAAAACGATTCCTGTATGTTTTTCGTTACTGTGAAGAACTGCAGAAAATGTTTTCTATCACAGAAATAAATTATTTCCGGAGCCAGTTTTACATATTTTCGTTTTGTAAGTGTGGAGAAAGTATGCTGCCGTGCTTTTTTCGCCGCCGAGAATACGGCGACGTAAAAGGACGACTGGCCGCAGCGATTTTCGCGTGTCTGGTTCGCTACGAAAAGGAGAGGAAGGGCTGCAATCGGACACACACTGTAATTGATACGTCCCCGCAACTGGAAGACTGGCGCTGTAAGAAGCATGTGAATGAGATAACTAAGATTATTTGGGCGCAGCGAGAAGGCCATCATTCAGTAGCCTGTGGGCAAGCGAGCCGTGGCAGGCGGCTCAGGTTGCGGCTGATGGAGGCAGGGATCAGATATCCTGCCACTGACAGACACATAAACAAGCGTCCCGTGTCTGCCGCCTGCAGCAAAGTCCGTGTCCAGGCCCCGCCGAATACTTCCGCTCTGGCACTTCTATTCAATGATACCAGCAAACACCTTCCCCACAATTGAATCTTAACGGTGTCCTTAACCCGTGAAACAGCGGTCACGCAGATCTCTGGTGTTTGACTGCGGACTCGATGTAAGCCGTTTTTCGTGTGTCTCGGAATTGTAACTCCGCCATCCGAGTAGATAACGTCATCGTGTGATTTGTTGTCGAACATACTGTCACCTTCAGAAGGAACTGTAGTAGTAAATCAGTGAACACTAGGTCGGAAACTATTTGCGTGGATACGCACTATTCAGCATCTCTTATTTGCAGTGGGCTTGCCGGCCGCGGTGGCCGAGGGGACTAAGGCGCTCCAGTCACGGTCTGCACGGCCACTTCGGTCGGAGGTTCGAATCCCCCCTCGGGCATGGATATTTGTGCCGTCCTAGTTCGTAAGTAGTTCATAAGTAGTTTGTAAGTTTAGGGACTGATGACCCCGTAGTTAAGTCCCATAGACTATACAAACATTTGAACATTTTGCAGTGGGCTTGCAGCGGAACTGTAAAGACTTCAAGTCTTCAAATATAAGTTGAAAGGTTTCCTTGTCGCATATTGCCTCCACTGCGTGCAGGAATTTTTGCAGTATTTAATGTGTTATTTAACCGTTTACTCTACCGCAGTTCTACTTTTTATTAACTATTTTGTCATTACATTTCTAATCAGCATTCTGTAAACTAGGTACTGCATGTACCAACGAAATAAAGTAAATGCAGGTCTATTAATTTTCTTACAAACGGCTATTCACAAAGAAAGTTCTGGGCTTCTAAGCAAATCATCTTCTAAATCATCACTCAGAATATATCCCAGTACACGCGCATTTCACTATTGCTGCATAGTGTTGACATTACACAACTGGATCAGGTGGAAAGGGGTTACAGTAAATCAACGGGTCGAAATACCAAAACAAAAACAGCAAACTTCATACTCGTGTCAAAGAATTGGAATTTGATAAATATAACAAAAGATTTATTGCACTGTCAATAGACAGATTGCGGAAAATGTCTGAACCCAGGGCTTTCGGAAAAATGAATATCCGGCATGGAAGTAAAATACTGCTGGATGGTGGCCAGATGAAAATGATGTGAATGGAGTCAGTAATTCCTAAAACGGTTAATACATTCACCCCACTGTGACACAAGCCAGTCAGTGGCTTCATAGCACTATCTTTGCGGTTGATTACGTCATTATGATTATAACAAGATATGTAGCACGTCGTTCGGAGCAAATCGGCAGCCACGAATGATTTTAAAAATATCGAAATCGTATAGACGGTCTTAACTCAGTGTGGGATAAATGTATTAACATTTATGGCTATTATTTTTAATTAGTAAACAGTTTTCATATCTTTTCCATCTGTCTCATTTTAATTTTAATTTTCCTTGTCTTTCTTGGTTCATAAACGATTACTCAAAAAATAAAAATAGAAATAGAGGAACTTAAAAACAAACCATTTCGTAAATCATGCCCAATAATATAGCATGACACATGTACATTTTCAGTACTGTAGGATATGGCAGATCTCCAACAAATTGTCAGCGTAGTAAGAGTATCGAAATGTCAACACAGAAAATGCAAAACTTATGGTCATCCCAAGGAAATGAAATTTATAATATTTTTGCATTGACCATCGAAAGACCCGAAAGTTTTAATATCTGGGCACATGTCTGTTGACAGAATGGATAGTTAGTGGTATTTAGACCTTTAATATATATGGACACTAGCTGAAAACTCGGTGTTGCCGGGGTATTGATTTATTGATGCCTTGAGTTACTACTTCTCCTACCCCTTGTCTCTCTGTCCATCTCCTTTATTCTAATAACAGGTTATATTTATCAGAGAATATATAAGAAATACGGCTGTCTTGCGTAATATACAAAATTTTAAGTACAGTATTCAAACAAAGAAAGATAGTAATCAAAATACAAATGATATGTAATATTGATACATTCATTTAATTAACAACTTTATTACAAACAATATTTCTTGTTACTTGTCCACGATCTAATAGGAATTATTTCTTTGGTGAGGCCACCCCTGACAAAATAACAAAAAGTTGTCCATGTGACAAACATGGGCATGTCAAATCCACTCCACAGTACTGAATAGATTGCCCTGTAGTTTATTAATCGTAATAGAAAATGCAAGTCTCACTGGAAACTGAAGTCTCTTGAAGTTACAGACTGTCGTAAATGATGGATATTCGTAGGATGTACTCTGTTTCATTCTCTACCTTTCCTTCTAACTCTATAGAAGTCTACTGCTATCGCCTGCATCCGTGTGCGCTTCAGAGTTTGCAGTTGTCAACACTACTGTCAGCTTTCCAGGAATTTCCTTAAGCCGACTGGAATACGAGTTGCATAATGTGACATGTTTTTACCCATCGCAGTATATATGATCTCATATTTATTGAAATTTATGATGTAGAATTGTATAATTTTGCAGTTATAAATTCATTTGTTTAAGTGCTGTATGTCGATAAAATCCGTTGTGAACAGTGTCAGTTGTAAAAGCCGCGCGTACTGGAGCGCCATGTTGCGGTGCGCGCGGCCGTCCGTCGTCGGGGGTTCGAATCCCCCCTCGGGCATGGATGTGTGTGTTGTCCTTAGGTTAGTTTAACTTAGTTTAAGTAGTTTGTATGTCTAGGGACTGATGACCAACGTAGTTTGGTCCCATAAGAATTACAAACATTTGAACATTTGATCAGTTGTAAAGAAGTAATAGATTAAAACCTGATGCGTGATGGGGCGGTTTTCAATGAACGTTACTGTTATTATCCTTATATCTAATGAACTACGTGTACTGTGATACAATTTCTAAAGTACATTCATCTGTATGTATGTATACTATCTGTAAAATTTCCTGCGACTACAATTTGCACAGATATAATTATAAATGTGCCATCATTTAGTTTAAGCTCACAGGCACATGCAAGTATATGTTGCTATACACAAAACTTCTATAGTTTCTAAATTTTCACGCAATGATAACTTTTATGGTATATTCCAACTCGTCCTTTCCTCTATTTTCTCTACTTTCATATGCTGACAGTCTGTATCAAATAAAATGTAGTGTTTCCGTATCAGTGGAAATGAGATGTTCAGATAGGCACATTACATTCATTCACGGAGATTCTAAAGTACTAAAAATAGCAAGCAATCACGCTATTTCTGATTGCAAGATTCATTCGGTTACTTTAGCAACTGTAAGAAATGGGAACTTCGCGCCACAGGAAGGTAACCCCGCCCAGACCTGATACGTACCGCGAAACACGATAGACATCGTCCACAGTCGAAACTGCGCCTGAACAAGTGACGTCACGGAGTATTGCAATTTAGGTGTACCTAAGCTATCCCGTGTAGCGACGACTGACGTTCTTTCGTCCTAGCACGCCAACATCACTGATGCACGTTATTCTACGCAGCGTCAATAGAAGTGTTCTTTTCATCAAAAATATAAAACTCTATTCTCATAAAATTTAGCGCATCAGAAGCAGACAATTCTGTTTAAATATTATGTAAAATGTGACTATGGATGAGTCTATTTAAAGTCCTATTAACTGCGGAGTCCTGCAGTATCGACTCTGCCAACGACGAAGTGACACACAAAGGTTTTCAGCTCGAGACTAAGTAGGCTGTCGCCAGTTAGCGTCCGCCTGGCTGCCCAGGCGGTCTATGTCAGTCGTTAGTCGATATTAGTGGAAGCGTAGCTGCAGACTAGCTTCACCTGCTACCTGTGCACATTGCTCGGTAGAGATTTCCTTCTACATCTACATCTACATCTACATCTACATGGGATACTCTGCAAATCACATTTAAGTGCCTGGAGGAGGATTCACCGAACCACCGTTATACTATTTTATCTCCCATTTCATTCTCGAATAGCACGCGGGAAGAATGAACACCTGAATCTCTCCGTTCGGGCTCTGATTTCTCGTATTTTATTCTGCTAATCATTTCTACCTATGTAAGTGGGAGTCAACAATATATTTTCGCATTCGGAGGAGAATGTTGGCGATTGTAGTTTCGTAAGTGGCCCACGCCGCAGCGATAAGCGCTGTTGTTGTAATGATTCCCATCCCAGATCCTGTATCATTTCCGTAACGCTATCTCCCCTGTATCGTGACAATACGAAACGAGCTGCCCTTCTTTGGACTCTTTCGATGTCCTCCGCCAAACCCACCTGATTAGGATCCCACACTGGGCAGCAATATTCCATAAAAGGACGGACAATCGTAGTGTATGCAGTTTCTTTAGCTGTTGCATCTCTTAAGGGTTCTGCCAATAAAACGCAGTCTCTGGTTCGCCTTTCCCACGACATTATCTACGTGTTCTTTCCAATTTAAGTCAGAAGTAATTGTTATTCCTAGGTATTTTGTGGCTCGGACTTGAATGGAACATTTTCATGTACTCATGTGGCCTGCCGTATTCCTGGACTCAGCACATACGGTAATAACTTTAATATTCAGACATTATGATATTTTAAACTTGCAGCATCATAACATTATTCGTAACAAAACACACAACCAAGTATTATATTAGTGATGTGTCTTGTAAAAGACTGCATAAGTTTTATTAAGATAAAGAACTTACATTAGTTAAAAATACGATTTAGATATAACTCGGTCCTATATTCACGTTACTTTAATAATCGGACAATTCGCAGAACTAATTATTTCAAGACAAAATTTTGTGAAAAATAAATGTTTCAATATCTTGTAGGGTTGCCAGTAGGTGTTATCACTTCTCGAAAGCGATGTGGCGTACTGAAAATGATCGTTTTTCAATAGTCCACATGTAGCCTAGCATCTTTTAATCGACGCTTCAGAGTTTGTAAGATACCGGTGTTTTTCTAATACGTCGCTCCAGTTGTCCCGACACATTCTCAGTGGGGTTGACATCTGGTGATTGAGACGGTGGTTGTAAGACTTTGGTGCAATTATACAAGAAATATTCCTGTACAAAGCGAGCCTTATGTTTTGGGCCATTGTTCTGGTAAAACTTGAACGTTTTTGATACTCCCATGGTTTCAGCACTTTTCCGTAAAATGTTCTTCATTATGTTCAGATAGACACAGTTGTCTATAATACTGTCGAACACCAGTTCGCCCGGTCCAGATGTCGATATACAGTCCCAGATCTCCATGCTTTACATTGGGTTTAATATTTATGACTAAATTCTTCAGCCTTCTTCCGCCACAACATGCATCGTCCATCCGACCAAAAAACGTTAAATTCAGTTTCATCCAGAAAAATGACGTCGTTCCGCCATATTTAGTTCTTCGTAAGAAACTCCGTAGAAAAGTCCAATCTATTTTTTCGGTTCTCTTCAATCACATAAGGTTTCTTCCTAACCTTTCTTCCATTGTAGCCACTTTAGTTCACTGCTCCGCTTATCGTTTTAGGATGTACTATCATGCGCAAAAATATCCGAACGACCTTAATTGCGTTTCATCTGATGTGTATGAATCCCAAATAACGTACCTGTTTTACGGGTACTCTAATCGCTTCGAGGTATAGCCGTTCGACTATTCAAAATTAAATGTACAAATGTTTATTAAGCTTAAGGGATTTAACTGACGGGTCATCAGTACCTAAACTTACAAACATCTTATGAACTAACTTATACTAAAGACAACACAAACATCCATGACCGAGGGGGGATTCGAACCCCCGACGGGGAACGACCTCGCGCATCGTAGCATAGTGCCTCAACGCGCTCGGCCGATCCGCCGCGGCTATTCAAAATCGATCCACTAGAAAAAATTGCTCTTTATGATAATAATTCCAGACGTAAATTATCAACACGATATTGCAAATAACAGGAAGCACGCGATTAAGTTGTTGACTTTTGTAAACTGCAAGTTATTACAATAACTATTAGTTTCTCCATCACTGGATGGTTGCTGTTGCCGCAACTGTGGTTCAAATTTAATGAAAGTCCAGCTCCAGACTTGGCGTTGCTTTCTCTACGGCATAACGTCTGTCACACTTGAAAATGGCCTAACATAGAGGCCGAAACCGGTAGTGTGGGCTTAAATAAAGCACCAATAAATGCAACTGGAGCTGGACTTTCATTAAATTACAATAACTGACACATCAGAGGTAATACCACACTCGTTAAAGTTAGATATGACAAAATATGGCATAAAACATTAAATAATCCTTGGACAACATTAAACATTATTATGAACAACACACTGCACTCTGAATATTTTTCTCACAGCTGCGAAACTTTGTTCCCGGGGTCAAGCTGTTTTGTATTAACGGATTGTTGAACTAACCAGATAATAAAATCTCGATTAACAGCAGCAAACGCTGTATGGAAACTTCAATATTAACAGCGTATCACTTCAATTTATCTTCAGCATGATTGAAGAAATATTTGTACTCATTTTTGAAATTGGAATGATATGACGAAGTATTTTATTCTGGATCTGGAATAAAACCCCTCACCTATAGTCATTGCTAACCAAGCAAAGCATTCGGGTCTTATCGATACTCAATCATTACAAAGATCGTCATAGTTGACTAGGCATAAAGATGTGTGAAATATCGGAGATTTCACCATAAGTATCAGGTCGCTGATCTGAACTTGAATTGGATAGTAAATAAATAAAGTCAGATGTTAGTAGTCGAATGTTTTCACCAACAGCGACATGTAATTACGTTATACCTGACCAGGAATCGAACCCCGAACCTATTGACGTCCTTTCTGTATGCTAATAGAGTTAAATATCAAATATTAACACCAGAGAATGAGGCTGCTGACGTGTCTGATTAGAAATAACGGCATCTATCGTTGTTTTTGATAGTGCATGAAAAGACGTTAAAAATTATCTTTCACTAATAGACCAGCGTGATCTATCTAGGGCTTCAAATGAAATCATGAATTGTTGGTGTTGGACCAGGATACGAATCCATGTACGCAAATTTTTTTGCAGACCTAGAAAAGTCTGCAGTCTCGGGGAAAGCAACGAAATGATCCAACTCAAATCAAATGTTTCAAATGTTTGTATAGCGTATGGGACTTAACTACGGGGTCATCAGTCCCTAAACTTACAAACTACTTATGAACTAACTAATACTAAGGACGGCACAAATATCCATGCCCGAGGGGGGATTCGAACCCCCGACCGTAGTGGCCATGCAGACCGTGACTGGAGCGCCTCAGTCCCCTCGGCCACCGCGGCCGGCATGATCCAACTATATGGTTCCGAGAGGGTCGAGTACCGCAATAGAGGAGATCCAAATTAGAATGCCAGTCCAGCAGAGTATTTTCAGCGTCTCAAGTTCCAAGACAATAAGGACCATATGACCTTAAACGAACATTGGTTTATAAAACAAATTAAAGTTCTGTAATGTAAGGAACGCTTCCTGGCTACACAGTTACTGATTACCGTATGTTCTGCTGGTTATTGCCAAACATAAATCGGCTCAATCCCAGTTGATATTAACTGATTTTCGCTTAATACGAATTTCGATACAACCGACTGTCTTCTCTAGACGTTACCGGAGGTAAAATAGATATGATCGCGTCGGTTAAAATAAACGTATGAAGAGGGGAATCGAACCAACACATTGCAGATGTTACATATTCAGAATTGATTCACAAGACCACTACGGCGAGGTGGTGTCGTAACGTAAGGTACGCTTGGCGGACATAGTGGAGGCGGTGAAGACATTGCGGCACTCAATGAAATGATCGACTACAAGGAAGCTTCGGACACTGTAGTTATACTATTCTTAATGTCTGCGGGATCTAAAGACGCCTCAAGGCATCGTATCCCGATACGAAGACTATAAGATTTAAACTATTTTAAACAAATTCATTTTTAAACAAATACCACTTCACAGTGTGAATATGCCGTATAACTTCATTATTTCGGTCAAATTGCTATTATTATGTACATACTGGTGGAGCATTTAAGGCTTTTCACTCATTTTTAGAAGCAGTTGTCCAACCCCCAAGAAAATTTATTTCTGGACTTCAACATGGTTTTTCGACAGCTTTAACTCTAAACCGATTAGTAATAATGTAATAATGTACAGTTTGCAAAAGTCAACAACTTAATTAAGGTTTTCCTGTTATTTGCAATATGGTGGTGTTAATTTACATCTGGAATGATTGCTGTTGTTGTTGTTATGGTCTTCAGTCCGGAGACTGGTTTGATGCAGCTCTCCACCCTACTCTATCCTGAGCAAGCCTTTTCATCTCCTCATAAGAACGGCAACCCACATCCACTTGAATCTGCTTACTATATGAGTCTCTTGGTCTCCCTCTGCGATTTTTACCCCGCACACTTCCCTCCAATGCTAAATTTACGATTCCTCGATGTCTAAGAATGTGTCCTACCAAGCGATCCCTTCTTTTAGTTAGGGTATGCCAAAAATTCCTTTTCTCGCCAATTCTGTACAGTACCTCTTCATTAGTTATGTGATCTACCCACCTAATCTTCAGCATTCTTCTGTAACACCACATTTCAAAAGCCTCTATTCTCTTCCTGTCCGCACTGCTTATCGTCCATGTTTCACTCCCGTACAAGGCAACACTCCACACAAATGCCTTCAGAAAAGACTTCCTTACCCTTAAATTAATATTCGATGTTATCAAATTTCTCTTTTTCAAAAATGCTTTTCTTCCCATTGCCATTCTGAATTTTATATCCTCTGTACTGCGGCCATCGCATGTTATTTTACTACCCAAGTAACAAAACTCATCTACCACCTTCATTGTTTCGTTACCTAATCTAATTCCTTCAGCATCGCCTGATTTTCTAAGACCGCATTCCATTATTTTTGTTTTGCTCTTGTTAATGTTTATTTTGTACGCTCTCTTCAACACACTGTCCATTCCATTCAACTGCTCTTCCAGGTCCTTTGCTGTCTCTGACAGAATTACAATGTCATCAGCAAAACGCAATGTTTTTATTTCTTCCCCCTGAACCTTAATCCCTATTCCAAAATTTTCCTTGCTTTCCTTCACCGCCTGCTCAGTGTACAAATTGAATAACATCGGAGAAAGGCTACAACCCTGTCTTACTCCCTTCCCAACAGATGCTTCCCTTTCATGCCCTTCGAGTCTAATAACTGCGGTCTGGTTTTTGTACAAGTTGTAGATAACTCTCCTTTCCCTGTATTTTACCCCTGCTGACTTCAAAATTTGAAAGAGTGTAGTCCAGTCAACATTGTCAAACGCTTTCTCCAAATCTACAAAGGCTAAAAATGTAGGTTTGCCTTTCCTTAATCTATCTTCTAAGATAAGACGTAAGGTAAGTATTGCCTCCCGGGTTCCTACGTTCCTCCTGAATCCAAACTGATCTTCCCCGAGGTCAGCTTCTACCAGCTTTTCCATTCTCCTGTAGATAATTCGTGTTAAAATTTTGCAACCATGACTTATCAAACTGATGGTTCTGTAATTTTCACACCTGTCTGCACCTGATTTCTTTGGAATGGGGATTATTACATTTTTCTTAAAGTCTGAGGGTATTTCGCCTGTCTCGTACATCCTACACACCAGTTCAAATAGTTTTGTCATGGCTGGCTCTTCCAGAGACTTTGGTAGCTCTGAGGGTATGTCATCAACTCCTGGGGCCTTGTTCCGACCTAGGTCTTTCAGGGCTCTGTCAAATTCATCTCTCAGTATAATATCTCCTATTTCATCTTGATCTACTTCCTCTTCCCTTCCTACAACATCGTCTCTAAGTTCATTTCCTTTGTAGAGCTGCTCTATGTACTCTTTCCACCTTTCAGCCTTCTCTTCTTTGCTGAGAACTGGTTTCCCACCTGAGTTCTTGATATTCGTAGAATTGCTTTTCTTGTCCCCAAATGTCTCTTTGATTTTCCTGTAGGCGGTATCTACTTTTCCCCTTCTTATACATTCTTCTACAGATTTGCACTTGGCTTCTAGCCCCTCCTGCTTAGCCATTTTGCACTTCCTATCAATCTCATTTCTTAGTCGTCTGTACTCCATTTTGCCTGTTTCATTTACTGCATTTTTATATTTTCTCCTTTCATCAATTAAATTTAGTATTTCCTGTGTTATCCAAGGGTTTTTTGTAGGTCTTGCCTTTCTACCTATTTTGTCCTCTGCTGCCTTCACTATTTCATCTCTCAATGGTACCCAATCCTCTTCTACTGTTTTATTTCCCCCTGTTTCTGTCAATTGTTGCCTAAATCTCCCTCTGAAATTCACCAGAACTTCCCGTTCCTTTAATTTATATAGGTCCCATCTCCTTATTTTCCTGCCTTTCTGCAGTTTTTTCAGTTTCAGCCTACAGTTCATCACTAACAAGTTATGGTCAGAGTCTATATCTGCCCCTGGGTATGTCTTGCAGTTTATAACCTGGTTCCGGAATATATGTCTTACCATTATAAAATCTATCTGATACCTTCCGGTGTCTCCTGGTCTCTTCCAAGTATACAACCTTCTTTTGTGATTCTTAAACCACGTGTTTGTTATCATTAAATTATGTTCCGTGCAAAATTCTACCAGGCGACTTCCTCTTTCATTCCTTCTGCCCAGTCCATATTCACCTACTATTTTTCCTTCTCTTCCTTTTCCTACTACCGAATTCCAGTCTCCCATTACAATTAAGTTTTCCTCTCCCTTAACTGTCTGAATAATTTCCTTTAGCTCCTCATATATTTCTTCGATCCCCTCATCATCGGCAGAGCTAGTTGGCATATAAACCTGTACTACTGTTGTCGGCGTTGGTTTCGTATCTATCTTGACAATGATAATTCCATCACTGTGCTGCTCATAGTAGTTTACCCGCATTCCTATTTTCTTATTCATTATTAGTCCTACTCCTGTGATACCCCCAACTGATTTTGTATTTATAATCCTATACTCACCTGACCACAAATCCTGTTCATCCTGCCACCGAACTTCACTAATCCCCACTATATCTAACTTCAACCTATCCATTTCCCTTTTTAAATTTTCTAGCTTCCCTACCCGATTAAGGGATCTAACATTCCACGCTCCGATCCGTATTACGCCAGTGTTGTATTTCCTGATGATCACATCCTCCTGAATACTCCCCGCCCGGAGATCCGAATGGGGGACTATTTTACCTCCGGAATATTTTACCCGAGAGGATGCCATCATCATATTTTCATACAGTAGAGCTGCATGTCCTCGGGAAAAGTAACAGCTGTAGATTCCCCTTGCTTTCAGCCGTTCGCAGTAACCGTGTGGCAAAGCCACATTGGCTGATGTTACAAGGCCAGCTCAGTCAATCATCCAGACAGTTGCCCCTGTAACTACTGAAAAGGCTGCTGCTCCTCTTCAGGAACTACACGTTTGTCTGGCCTCTCCACAGATACCCTCCGCTGCGGTTGCACCTACGGTACGGCTATCTGCATCGTTGAGGCACGCAAGCCACCCCACCTCGGCAATGTCTGTGGTTCATGGGGGTGGGAATGATTGCTATAAAGAGAATTTTTTTTTGTAGTGGCTCCATAAAGAGAAATTTTTTGTAGTGGCTCCATTTTGAATAGTCGAACGGCTATATCGCGAAGCGATTAGAGTACCTGCAAGATAGGTACGTTATATGTGATGCATGCACATCCGGCGAAACGCAATTTAGGTCGTTCGGATATTTTTGGGCATGATGGCACCTTCTTATCTGTTTCGTTTGGAAGATCACTTGCTAATCTGAGTGCACTCTGTGTAGGATACTTTTTTATTTTTTGTTTTAGCTTCCTCTTGTCACGTGCATACGACTTCCGTGGTTGGCCCTTTTGCGATATATCGTCTATACGGTCCTCGTTTTTGAATCACTTGATCATGTTTGCCACAGTGCTCTTACTCATGTTGAGTATGGCAGCAGTTTGTCTATATGATTTACCTTTCGCGTTGTTAAAAATCACAAGTTGCCGCATTTAAACACTGGTATTAGCTTTGTGTAGCATCGTACCGACTAGTCAGTCGAAGCCGCTTGGCCGCGGTGGAGTAGCTGAGCGGTCTAAGACGCCTCGCTGTGGAACGCGCGGTTGCTCGCCGTCGGAGGCTCGATTCCCCCACGGGTAGCGCGCGCGCGCGCGCGCGCGCGCGTGTGTGTGCGTGTGTGTTGTCCTTAGTTTACCTTAGTTTAAGTAGTTTGTAAGCTACGGACTGATGACCACGCAGTTTGGTCCGATAGATTTACAAACATTTTTGAAAGCGCTTGAAAACATACAACTGACTTCTGGAGTGAACGGTGAAAGAGGTCAGCTTCAAGCACGTTGTCCAGCTGTGCAGCTCTGTGGACGAGCATTATCGTCCAGCAGAAGGAACCCATCTCCTGCGGCACCAGACTAGAGCACAACAAAAGGTCGAACGATTTCGTCTCTGTACCTCTGAGCAGTCAAAGAGCCATTCTGAACGACATAGAGGTCCGCCACTACTGACTCCTGCCCACACCATTCCTCCACCACGATGATATGGTGATGTTTGCTGCACATAAACTGGAGTATTCCAGGTTCCGCGTTCTCTGCAGATTAGGGAACGACGATTCTGCGGCTGAACACAAAATGTTGATTCATCTCTCAATACAATCCGGTGAAGTGAACTACGAAAGCAAGTGCGACACTGTAATCTGTCAGGATACTAAAGTAACGTGACCGTCGAAGAGTGGTTTATTTCAATCCCATTATTTAAAAACATTATACGTTATGTTATCATCTTTCATACTATTATTTACTAGACACTTACCTGTTTATAAAACTTGGTTATATTATATTTTTGTTTTGTTCAGAATACAGTTATGATGCGGGCGGCTCGGAGATTTTCTCTGTTCGGGGACTGGGTATTGTGTCGCCCTCATCATCATTTCAACATAATTGACATGCAATTTGCCGAAGTGGCGTCAGCTAAAACAACTTGCACCGTGAAGGCGTGTGACTGGTACCTGTCATTGCAAACCACTTTACAAATGTCAGTAATTCCAGGATGGGAAAGAGTTATGCAGTCTACTAGTAACAAAATTAATGCCTACAGAAGTCTGGTAATTCAATAATTCACCACCAAGTGACTACAATTAGACGGCTTTGCAAAACATCGTCACCAACTACATTTACCGGTGTTATCCATTTCCCACACCCGCTACATAGATCACGGACATCACACAAGTTACACACGTCTCTACCACTGATTTTAGGAGAGTGTTTCACAAAAAAGCTGATTTAACAACTGCAGAGCCGCGCGGAATGGCCGCGTGGTCTAAGGCGTCATGCTGCGGACTGGACGGCCGTTCCCGGCGGAGGTTCGAGTCCACCCTCGGGCATGTGTGTGAGTGTGAGTGTGTGTGTGTGTGTGTGTGTATGTGTGTGTGTGTAAGTTAGTTTAAAGTAGTTTGTAAGTCTAGCGATAGATGACCATAGCAGTTTGGTCCAATAGGTTTACAAACACATGAATATTTGAACAACTGCAGAAATATACTTATTCAATAAACTTAAAATAACTCCACTATATAAACAGTGAAATTACTTTGTTTTCTCACATAAAAGAACTTGACACTCTGTTTGTAAATTAAAAAAAACTAGCAGCAGGATGTGCAGGACGTTCCCTTGCCAGAAGAACTTACAGAGTAACTGAAAACTTAATTGGCCGTCAGAGAGTGTAGAAGGAAGTGTAGAGATTTAAGTGGATTCTGTCCATATGCGTTAGTATTAGTAGCAACTCTTATGTGCAGAATATGTAGTGTTAATGCACACTGTCGAAACCCACCACGTCTTACTCGGGCAAGTCGGCGCACTGCACCGCCAGCGATTCATGATTCATAACGTGCACTTTTCTAGTTTCTTCTTGTGGGGTAGACAGGGTGATCAAGCACCTGCTACGGCTTCAATTTGCAGACATATGAAGGAGAGAAGTGTACAAACACAATAATACGATAGCCTACCATCTCTGACACTTATACGCCTTCACTACCCTCCCTTTGCTGCACCTCCAGAACACAATTGGTCTCTAATACGGCTCTACTGCAGTTAGATGTGGTAAACTCACTGATTTCTTGTTCTTAACCCAATTCATTTCACAATGAACATTAATTTTTTCCATTATTTTTTTCTATCCCCTACAACACGGAAACCATTAAGCCTAGATAAAACTCAGTATCACCTTATTTTATGAAACTTGATGCAATTTAGTTCTGCTAGTGGGAACATTTTCACTAGAGTCAACAGTAACAGTAATTTAGGATATTATGGATTGTCCATAATTTCTCGAGTGTTTCTGGAGATAAAATCCTACAATTCCGATTTTTCTCGAGGCCATTCAACAGAAAGAGCGCCTCATCACTGATCACTACTTTCTTGAGAAACTTTTGGCGCCGCGGCGGAGCGGCTGAGCGTATTGAGGCGCAATGCTCTGATGCACGAGGCCGTTCCCCATGGGGGGTTCGAATCCCCCCTCGGGCATGAATGTTTGTGCTGTCTTTAGTATAAGTTAGTTCATAAGTAGTTTTTAAGTTTAGGGACTGATGACCCCGCAGTTAAGTCCCATAAGCTTTACAAACATTTGAACCTGTTGTCCACTCTTTCTTTCGTAAGAACACAGTGGGCATATGCTCTTTGCTTCATTTGTTGTGTCAATTCGATTTGTAGGCCCAAAAGTGCACATCTTCTTTCAGAATTTGTTGCATGCTGGTTCTAGTTATACACGATTGTTGTGAACGTCGGGTCATGGATTTCATTGACATTACAGCAACATTACCGCTCACGATAAAACGGCAAAGATGAGGATACCACGAAGGTTTAATTTTTACAAACTTTCCTCAAACTAAAAAGTCTCTTCACATTGGACTTAATCGATGCATGACATTAGCCAAACATTCCATGTAGCTTATGAACAGTCTCTGCACATTTGCAGTAAGTTTTTATTGATGACAACATGCTATTTCGTTCTAAAGCACTTTATTACTAACGACGTATCAAGAAAAATGAATATCGTACACTGTTCAGTGGTGCCGATATGTAACAGATATAACGGTAGTTGCAAAAGCTGCGTTCTGTATGGGTGCCATTTACTTACTCCATGTGTCTTGTAAGATCCACGACGTTAAAGGTAGAGAAAATGACTCATACAGATGTCTACCAACAGAATCTCTCGCGCGAATGTAATAGCCAAAGAGGAAGTATTAATTATTTTCTGTGTACCCCCTAATACATACCGTACGGTGGTTTGCATGCTTCGGGTATATAAGAGGTATTCTCTGACATAGAAACATAGGAATAGTCACATCTTCTTGAAATATGTCTTTTGGGAGGACGACGTTTCAAAAACCCCCTCTGGCCACCCAGATTTAGGTTTCCATGATTTCCCAAAATCTTTTCAGAGAAATGCCGACGTCGTTCCTTTCAAAAGGCCAGTCCGATTTACTTCCCATCCTTCTGAAAACAATCACAGCTTGTGCGCCACCTCTAATGACCACGCTGTCGACGGTACATCAGACCCTAATCTTCCCTCCGTCTTCTTTGATATGTCGTAAAACGGAAGGTTATTGAGATATGGTTCAATCTGTCTTTCGAAAGTTACTTGTCTGTTGATTCTTCAGGAGGTCCTCAAAGTCACCACTCATTCTTACACATCCCTCAAGCCCCCACCCTAAAAAACTGTCAACTCCAGCCGACCAGCCCGGCTGCTCTCGGATTCTGTCCTGTAAGAAGGGCACGTGTCGGCAGCCAATAAAAGAGTATCATCAAGTCAGTACAATTAATGATTTCACATTTACTTCACGCACGTCGGAAAGACACGAACTGCCACAGTAATCCTTTGCCTATATGTCTGTATTTATATACCGGCATCGACGTCGCGATACGTTGCAATTACGCTACAGCAACGCCCTGAATCCGAAACATTTGATCATTCCTTATAATTTATCTTTGTTTTCCTTTATTGTTTGTTCATTGTATAAATGGAATAACGCTGAATGTCCCCAAGTCGCGAATGTTGTAATGCAGAAGTTAGGGCAACACTGGAGCAGCCGCCCCACGCATTTCTCACGCCTTCGGTCCTTCACAAAAGGCCTCGAAGGGTCGACGAATTCTATCGGATGAAGAGGTCCAGCAGACAATGACGGACTTATTCACGCAACAGAACACGCTGCCTTACCAATTGGTTATCTTCAACCAGGTGCGTAGGTGGGATCATTGCCTAAATGACAACGGTGATTTTGCCGGCCTAAAGTACCGATTCTGGACTGTAAGGCTTCCCAATGGAAAATTTCTCCTTACATGCAGCCCACTCAAAGCGTTCACAGAGGACAGAGTGTTGTAGAGAGAGGTGCCATCTTTGGAAACCTGCTTCGAAATGCAGAGTGATTTTGAGGAATAAGTAGAGATTAGCATCTGCCTCTTGTTTTTCAACCTTTTCGAAAATGCGACCCTTTCCAAATAAAAATATTCTGGTCACCCCCACCCCACTCGTCACGAACCGTAACAAAACTATGTTATCTGAAACGAAATAAATTTAATCTTCTTTATTTTGCTTCAGCTCTCTTTTAAATTGTTGTACGAATATTTATTTTTCGGAATGGAAGACGTTATCCTACCTTTAGGTAATTTCCAACAGAAAAATATATTTTGGATAACGGATGTTTCGCTTTTTAGGCAGGACTCAGAAGCGAATTGTGCTCATTAAGAAAGGTCCCAATGTATAGACAATTTGCAACGAAGTAGATCTTTTATTCGATTTTTTAAGAATTACTTATTGTATCAAATTCTTTTGCCTATCGAATGGCTGCTGAAACCTTTGTGCTTATTCATCAGTAACATTCTGTATTATAAAACACTCTATGTTCTACTCAATTCATAATGGATGTTACATAAGGAATTCCATAATTTTAACATTACATCAATTTCACTTAGACATGTGTCAGTGAACCCCTGGTTATTTTATGGTGGCAGTGCTTCCTCCTCTGACGCCGATCCCCCCTGGAAATCGTGACCCACAGGTTGAAAAACACTGTCATAAAGGAATTAAAAGTAATGTAAAACTCATAAATAGACGAATCGTCCGATATTATTTTACAACCCGATTAATCGCTGGAAGTATCTTTGTTTATCCTGAAGTTTTTGACCGGAGAGATTCAAGGTGGAGGGACCACATAAATGCACCTGAGCAAAAGGCAGATTTCAGATTCAGATTTATCATCAGAATCCTAAGAAACTGCAAAACATGTAAATAAAAGAGATTGTTTACGAAACTATTGATTAACGAATTCTTGAGTATCGTTGTCGGTTTGTGACGCTTAGCTGCTTGGATTAGCGGAAGAGATACGACAGGTTAAAAGGAAAGTAGCACAAATATTCACGGGATTGTTCAAATGTTTGTTAAGCTTATGGGACTTAACTACGGGGTCATCAGTCCCTAAACTTACAAATTACTTATGAACTACTTACGAACTAGGACGGCACAAATATCCATGCCCGAGGGGGGATTCGAACCCCCGACCGTAGTGGCCGTGCAGACCGTGACTGGAGCGCCTCAGTCCCCTCGGCCACCGCGGCCGGCGTTCACGGGATTGTGTAGGCAGTACGGGAGTATCAGGGAAATGGCTGACGCACTTCGATGGTAGGAGTTACAAATTTTAAGTGGCCCCGTTTCAAAATAAAATATGGAACCCACTTCTACCACTAACGTACTTCTTTCTTATTCATCGAGATACTAATATTGGAGAAATTAGTGGTGCTACAGAATATACGGTGTACAATACATTAATAAAGTAGAGGGAAAAGGGAATGGAGGGAGGAAAGCATACTTTCACCGTGTGCAACAAGGCCACAAGTCGGATGAGAGTGCATCATCGTAATTCAATCTGACACGCGTCATAAGTGAATGTGATTAGTATATTGGCATGTGGGAGTATTGCAGCGTGCCCATAATCTCTAGGCCACTAGCAGAAGACACTATACACAGTTTGACAGCATACGTTGCAGTTGTATCAGTGTGACACATTTTATACTCCGATTAATATAACTTTATCACTAACAGGTAGCGTTGAGAGCACGCGGCATTCTAGCAAGAATTCGTTAGATTTATTTCGTTGACAAGACTGGTAGTATTTAGTAGTCACGTATTCAGTGGTGCTGAAGCATAATTCTGGGTTGACAAAAACAAGCCAGCAAACCTTTCCAAGTACTGTGCTAGTGCAAGTATTACACTTCAAGATAGCAGATAATGTGTGACTTACAAGGAAAGTATTTGGGATCGAACAAACACATATACACCAAAATCGTATGAGAGATAATGTAAAGATCCCTCATTGCACTAGTGATACTCCCGCATCTGCAAAACTCTGCAGTCGTCCGTTAGAAGCCTCTGCGTGTGGCATGCCGCATTTTTGTCCGAGCGCTGTAAGGTTCCTTGTTGCGGAGTGTGCTCTTCCTCCCCGTCGGAGGTTCGAGTCCTCCCTCTGGCAGGTCTCGCAGGCGCGCGCGCCCGTGTATGTATTGTCCTTCGAATAAAATAGTTTCAGTAGTTTGTAAGTCTAGAGAGCGATCTGCACAGTTGTTTTGCCCCTAAGGTTTACGAACATTTGAATATGTAAATTTACCTGCTTATTTTCGATAAAGTGAACTAATGAGCCTGTTCTACCCTTATATATGTTTGTCAGTATGTCCTCTATGTGTTCATAAACCACCCATTCGATTGCAATGAAACTTTGCTGAACTGTTCACCGTACGCCCATGAAGGTTCCTGACCCAAAAATAAAATAGCACGACACTTAGCGCAGGAGATATGACTTCATAAATAATGAGAGGCCACCGCGTGAAAATACCCACATTTATGCGTCAATTATTGGAAAATGGGAGTAGTTGGGGACCTGCAACAAACTTTGCATGTAATTTCGGACGTTTATGAAGCGTTTTGTAAGTGATCCCACCTCCCCACCCACAAACTGATGAAACGAAAAGAAGTCTACCGTTCACAACAGTTTCGCTGTAGATGTCGTAAAACTGTCGTATAAGGCATGGCCTTGTACAAAATAAAGTTAGCATTACAGATTTGCATGTTTCTATTTATTTTTGTTTGTAAGTCTCCCTTCATTCTCTTGCATCCAAAATTAAACAATCTGTTCTCTTAATCTCTATCTATATAAAAGCGAAAGAACACTAACTCACTCACTGACTACGCACGAAATCTCGAAAACTGGTTCACCTATGAAGTTGAAATTTGGCAGGAATGTAGTTTATAGGTAGAAAACATCAGCTAAGACGGCGGAGCATACTTCTCCTACAGACTCACGAAATTTACAGTTTCTTTCCCATCTTCACGAAATTTGGCACGCTTGACCTTCAAAGCAAGAGCAAGATCACCTTAAGTTTCATACGGCGTAAGGGGGAGGGTACTTCGCAATACAAAACTGGATCCTTAAATACCTTGGTCGCGCCATAACTTGAGAACGGCTCGACCGATGTCACAGATCTTTTTTGTTGTTGTTGTTGTTGTTGTTGTTGTTGTTTTCGTTATTCTCAGAACAAGGGTTGTATGAAATAAATCTGGAAAATTTGAGAACAACATAGTGCGTTTTTCAGTGTGACCCTCTATTTCAATTGTATAGAAATCTATAGTTTTATTCCTTAAAAACAAGAGGAATGTCACTGTCTGTATAAAATTTCGTTCGGTGCATGGTGAAAGGAACTTAACATACGGAATTTTGCAAAATGCATGGTTTTGCTCCAATCTTAATGACATTTTGCACACATGACCTTTAAACTAAGAGGATGATTACTGGGAACATAATTTTTGTATCGTACATGACAGAGGGTTGTTGTTGTTGTGGTCTTCAGTCCGGAGACTGGTTTGATGCACCTCTCCACAATACCCTATCCTGAGCAAGCCTCTTCATCTCCACATAAGAACGGCAACCTACATCTGTCTGAATCTGCTTACTGTATCCGTCTCTTGGTCTTCCCCTGCGATTTTTCCCCACACACTTCCCTCCAACGCTAAATTCACAATTCCTTGATGTCTAAGAATGTGTCCTACCAATCTACCCTTATTTTAGTCAAGGTATGCCAGAAATTTCGTTTCTCCCCAATTCTGTTCAGTACCTCCTCATTAATTACGCGATTCACCCACCTAATCTTCAGCATTCTTCTGTAGCACCACATTTCAAAAGCCTCAATCCTCTTCCTGTCCGCACTGTTTATCGTCCATGTCTCACTCCCATACAAGGCAACACTCCATACAAATGCCTTCAGAAAGGACTTCCTTACGCTTAAATCAATATTCGCTGTTAACAAATTCCTCTTTTTCAAGAACGCCTTTCTACCCATTGCCATTCTGCATTTTATATCCTCTGTACTGCGACCATCATTTGTTATTTTACTGCCCAAGTAACAAAACTCATATACCTCCTTTATTGCTTTGTTTCCCAATCTAATTCCTTCAGCATCACCTGATTTTCTTACACTGCACTCAATTACCCTAGTTTTGCTCTTGTTAATGTTCATCTTATATGCACCTTTCAGCACACTGTCCATTCCGTTCAATTGCTCTTCCAGGTCCTTTGTTGTATCTGACAGAATTACTATGTCGTCGGCAAAACGCAATGTTTTTAATTCTTCACCCTGAACTTTAATTCCTTCTCCAAATTTCTCCTTGCTTTCCTTTATAGCTTGCTCAATGTACAAATTGAATAACAATGGAGAAAGACTACAACCCTGTCTTACTCCCTTTCCAACCACTGCATCCCTTTCATGCCCTTCAACTCTGACAACCGCTGTCTGGTTTGACAGAGGGTATCTTGCAGAAAACTTTGCCAAGAGAGGGAAAGGTGGAAACGAACAAAGAGATGGGAGGGAAAGAGATGGGTGCTGAGAGAGGGGGGAAAGGACTATGAGAGTGTAGAATAAATAAACACCCGGGCAACGCCGGGTTTACAATGAAATTGAGAGGAATGCGTAATGTAAGGCCCGTGCTGCCAGACAGCAGACTGTTTTCTCGTAATCCGGGGAATGTGTGGCATCTGGTAACACAATACCGCGCTACATGTTAGTAAGCGTTGACGACTTCCCGTAGCCAACAGTGCCAGTGCTCCTGCAGTGGCTGTCGGAAATCAGTGTCGCGCGAAAGGAACAAAGTCATTCAAAGGCACGAGCGATATTAGCTTACCGCTGTTTTGTGCAAAGTATCTAAAAGTCGAGGTGTGTCCCGGAAGATAGCACAGTTTCCTGAAAATACGCCGGTTTAAAGGAGGGCGGAGATATCGCACGGCGAAGAAACGCGATAGGAGGTGTACAGTGGCCGGATAATGTGCGAGAAAGTGAGCGGGCCGCAGGTGCATGGCACGACACCCGACACCGCCGCGCTCCGCCCTCTGTTTATCCAATGCCGCTGCATCTCAACTTAATTTGAAATCCGATCCCCTGTAACGAAATTCGTGCCATAGCCGACGATTACACGATACGCGGCTGCCCCATCGGCAGACCGGTAGCCCGCGGAATAAATCTGCCACGGTCTAATTACAGCCCAGAGCAATTACCGCGGCGCAAAAGTCGCCCGCCGCGTCTTGGCTTGCGGGGCCCTGCGCTGGCGCCCGCTCTCTGGGCGGGCATCACGGCTGTGCACCTAGCTTATGTGGCGGAAGGACACTGCTTCAAATACACCTACGCCTATCCACATTTACATTTTTCGTGATTTCTCTAAATCTTTTGTGTCCCAGCCTCGTCGCCGCTTTTGTGTCTCGTATCCGTCGTAGGTGTCGGTGGCCGAGTGGAAAGAGACCGACACAGGAATAAAGGAGGCACGTGTGTGCAGGTACGGAAGTGACCAGGCAGTGGGACAGCCGAAACTAGAAACACTAGAGTAAATTAGCACGAGATATATATTTCATAGAGACTTCGAAATACTTACCTTTTACATAACTCAGTACTGAAGAAAGCTGATACATAGTTGAGCTAGAGGCCTGCCTAGTGCCTATCCGATAGCCAAGTCTTCACTGGTGCCTATCTGATTCCGAAGTGTTAACTGGTTCCTATCTCAGTCCCAAGTGAACGATGTCGTTCATTGGTGGCCACGAGCGGAGTTGTAGCAGAGAGCGCTCGTGGCTGACGTCGTAAGAACGCCGCGCCGTGCGTGCATGGCGGTGCGCGGTGAAAGTAGGTGGCGCGCACTTTGGACTTGTGCGACACCACAAAATCACTTTAGACAAATGCCAGGGTGGTTCCTTTTGAAGGACGCGGTCGATTTCTAACACAACCGTACTCAACCCTGACTCAGCACCACTGCATCTGTTTCCAAAACTGGAGGACTCCCACGGTGGAAAACGCTCGGAAAATGATAACTTGTTGAAACCGTTACTAACTAGTTTAACGGTCGGGCGGCAGATTTCCTCGACGCTGGAATCCAAAGCTGGTGCCATGTTTTGACAAATGTTAAAAAGTTCACGATGGGTATGTTCATAAGTAAAAAAATAACAAAACAAAACAAAAAATCAGATTGTATTTTGTGATACAATTTACGTTCCTAAACAAATTTTCAAATGTCTGTAACTCTATCGGACCAAACTGCGTGTCATCAGTCCGTAGCTTACAAACTACTTAAACCTAGGTAAACTAACCTGCGGACAAACACACACACCCATGCCCCAGGGAGGACTCTAACCTCCACGGCGAGCAACCGCGCGCTCCGCAGCGAGACGCTTTTTTTTTTTTTTTTTTTTTTTTTTTTTTCCTCCTTTCCTTGTTGGGTTGTTCTTGTCCTTGCGGACGCTGATCGTGTATGTTCGTTTTCGTTCTACGTGTTCTTTGGCTCAGCTTTTTTATTACAGAGAGCATTCTGCACTCTGACCGGGCGCGCTGAGCCACGGCGCCCGGCGGACCGCTCGGCTGCTCCACTGCGGCAAACGAATTTTCTCTTACCCCATTACATATCAGTTTTTACTTCAAAAATGACCATTGTATATTACACTCTACGTTTTTCGTAACTAAAATTTTGTCACCTACCCAAGAGAAATTTTTTGCCTTTCTTGTTAAGTGCCGGCGGTGGAGTAGCCGAGCGGTCTAAAGCACCTCGCTGCGGAGCGCGTGGTTGCTCGCCGTGGAGGTTCGAGTCCTCCATGGGGCATGGGTGTGTGTGTTTGTACGTAGGTTAGTTTACCTAGGTTTAAGTAGTTTGTAAGCTACGGACTGATGACCACGCAGTTTGGTCCGATAGATTTACAAACATTTGAACAATTTTTTCTTGTTAAGTGCGGCTATATTCAAACCTCTTCCATGCTTATTCACACTGATGGACAATCTTCTGATTCCAATTTTTCAGATATGAAGTGAACCATTGTTTTTACCCTAATACCATAATGTTCAAAATTCGATATAACTATTGTATGGTCCCACAATACCATTGCCTTCAAAATACTGTTAGCCCTATTAACGCCCAACACAAATAAGAATAAATTGAATTTTCTGGGGATCCTCCTTTCCTGCAAGTCTGACAGCAAATTATTTGTACTGGGATGTGCCACTACTATCCTGCATATGGCTCCAAGAGAAAACTGAAAACATGGCTTCAAAGAAGTTAATCAGTGATGTTATAATAAATCTCTTTCGCTTTTTTTATAAAATTCTTCCATAAACAACTTATTCTCTAGCAACTAATCACGTCTGAGTGTCGCACGAGTGACTGAATACAGAACTGATATAGGGTGCACTGAACATAATTCAACTTGACATTTCATCAGACAGCTGTGAGTCTCTCCTTTCTAGTGTGTTTGTAATTGACTAGGGTTAGTTCCCGGTATTTCCCATGTGTGGCCGTCCTTTTCTTATGTCAGTCCAGCTCCGCCTTCCATCTCTCTCCGTCGCCACTACCCCTCTCTATCCATTTCAGTTTCGTTTTCATGCACCTTAATCCCTATGACGTCACATCTCCCGAACTACCGTACCGTACCATGTTATCATTTCTGAGATACTTTCAGTGGTAGGTATGCATAGCGTGTGCAAAATATGTTGCGAATAGAATTAGTAATAAAGACGTAATGAATCTAAATCTCATGCATGATGGGGTGGTTTTCCATGACCCTAATATTTATGACGTTATATTTCATGAGCTGTGTCGAACCATGATATAATATCTAAGGTACATTCAGTGGTATGAGTATATAATATCTGTAAAATTTCGTGTGGATAAAATTAGTTGAGTAGAAGTAGTTGTAACGTCATGCCGAATGCCGTAGTTTTACTGTGTGAACAGCGTAAAAGTAGTAAGGGATAAACTTATTTCCTTTCATTATTTTGTTGGTGTTGTCAGCGAGAAAAAGTTTCTGGAAGGTTTGAGATAATGTGTAAAGTTTGCTGCAAGTCATGAAGGTGCAGTTTAGATTATTTGTGAAATCATATTTCCTTTACTGTGTCTCGCAGGTGATTTTTATGCTCATGGCGACTTATTTCGTACGTTAAAAATATTTGTACCAAATTTGGTTGTAATCGGTCAATTAGTATAGGAGGAGACGCGGAATATTGTCGCATGATGTGGCAAATTTACGATTTCATGACATCATACCTCCTGAACTATGCGTCGTAAGTTGTTCTTAATTCCACAGCGATTGTCGCCTAATAGCAAGGAATATGTGTAGTACTAAGTTTAGTTGGAATCGATGCAGTAGTTTCGGAGGAGGTGTGGAACATGCACATAAATATACAAGGTGCGTCTGAAAAGTTCGACGAATGGTCTCAGGAAATATAGGAAACAAGAGGTACAAACAAAATACCTTTACTGGCCTTCAAAGTAATCGCCATTGGCTACAATACACTTCTGACATCGGCTGTACAGCAGTCTGAAACTGTTAGCAAACGCTTCTTGTCGAATCGCTCGAAGCTCTGAGGTCACGCGTTGTTGGATATCCGCAACCGTTGTGAAGAGTAAGCCTGTCAGGGTTAATTTAAGGAGAAGTCTGCCGGCGCCAAATCTGGAGAATACGGAGGATGTGTAAGCACAGTGACCTTGCGTTTAGCGAGAAAGTTGAGCACTCGGATCGCAGTGTGCGGACGGGCATTGTCGTGCAGGAAATTCCACTGCCCGCTCCGGTACAGATCAGGACGAACCCGCCGGAGGCAGCCGTTTTAAAGCTCCTTCGTAAACGTCCGATTTGACAGCATAACCTCGGGTATAAATTCATGGTGGATGAAGCCCTTGTTATCGAAAAAGGCAACCAATATCGTCTTTACCTTAGATTTTGTCAGCCGACTTTTCTTGGGAGGTGGAGAGGACGATGAACATCATGTCATTGACTGTCGCTTGCTCTCCGAATCGTATTGGTAGCACCAACTTTCATCTCCTGTTATGATGGTTTCCAAAAATAGCTGATTTCGGTCAGACATGTGGATGAAATCTCCAGATGCTTCCATAGGTGTTAGCTTCTGCTCGTCTGTCAGCATATGTGGTACACACGGCTAATATTTTCCGCTTTCCGAAATGTTGGTGAACAATAGCGCCTACGCTGTCTGTGCCGATTTGCAACTCGTCTGCTATCATTCTCAAAGGCAGCCGCCGATCATCAGCAAGCACCCGTCGCACTCTTTCGATCTTGTCTGGGACTGTGATTCTGGACGGTCGACCCGAACGTGGCTCATCCTCGACACCTTCCGTTCCGCCTCTAAAGCGTTTAAACCACTCACACATACTTTTTACTCACTGCTTTAACATCATACACTTGCACTTACATGTCATGGGTTTCTGTCGCCGTTTTGCCTAATGAAATACAAAACTTGATGTTAACGCATTGCTCCACTTTGCGCTCCGTGCTGCAATGACACGAGTTCTCACACTGATCCCGTTAGCTGGGTCGTAGCCTGTGATCTCAATGAATAACAGTGGATACACAACTGTAGTACTTTGAATCTGTGAAAATCGTGACACACTATTTTTGTTAGGCTGGCAACACCGTACGTATAGGTCGTGTTGTTCTTTTGTATTCTGCGTCCTTTGAAAATAAGATATGAATGATTAATTACTTTAATAAATACATTATACTAAAGTTTGAGTCTTTTATGCTTGAAGAGAACTCAAAGGAAATGAAGTAGAGTTCAAATCCATAGATGAACTATATTTTTAGTCAGTTCCTATCACACTGAATTTAATGAATAAATGACACTGTTGTAGACGCTACTTCTCGTGTTCATTTCTCTATTTGCCTCTTGTTTATAATACTTGCCGGTTGAGCCCACCGACTGGAAATTACTGCATGAAAAATAACGCTTATATCCGACGCTTCGAATTGATCGTTTTTACACCTTCATTTATCTTTCTACAGTAAAACAATTTATCCATTTAACGCAATATGGTAGAAACACTACTACTGAATAAAAATATAACTGACTTACACGTTTTAAAAAACCCATGCCGTTTTCTGCTATTTCGTTTCACGAGTATACCGTTTATTCGATGTCTCAACTATTTTGTGAATAGTTTTAAAATTTTCATAGGTAGCTGCCGTTGTATTTGAGTTACTTTGTTCGGAAAGCAACTAGAACAAAAGATTACAGATGCCATTACGTTAAATTTGGTGTACGCAAATACTACTAACAACTAGATAGAGACAGATATACGTTCACCAATGTGGCGTCGAGCGTCACGCTTTCTTAATACACAGTACTGACTCCAGATTATCTTTGAGGTCACTGGTCGTAGCGCGTATCACCGCTTCACTGCAGTGGTTTACACGATAGGGGTCGCTTGTTGACATTTCCCTCAACGTGTATGCGTGGGCACCTCATCCTCGCCAGCGCGGGGGACCATTCACCGAACTTTTCAGACGCATCTTGTTCATACATACGTTTTTTTTTATAACATATAATGATTCTGTATCATCTTTTCCTGTTTACTGTACATCATGGCCATACACTGCTCCACAGACCCCCTGGAAATTTGCGAAGCACTTTATTGTATTACATGGTGTAGTTTTTTAAAGGTTAGCATGTCCCAAAGTCTTCTCAGAATAAATAGAGTAACTAGTCATTCGCCGTGCTGTACTTAATATACAGATACACTGCTCTCATTCGAGCATTAGTTGGTACTAAGCAGGTACACCACCGACTGGTTACAAGCGGTTTGAAAAAGGTGTGCCGGCCGCGGTGGCCGAGGGGACTGAGGCGCTTCAGTCTCGGTCTGCACGGCCACTACGGTCGGGGGTTCGAATCCCCCCTCGGGCATGGATATTTGTGCCGTCCTTAGTCTTAGCTAGTTGATAAGTAGTTCGTAAGCTTAGGGACTGATGACCCCGTAGTTAAGTCCCATAAGTTCTACAAACATTTGAACATTTTGAAAAAGGTGCCGGTTATTATCTTTCAAATGTTCAAATGTTTGTAAAGTCTATGGGACTTAACTACGGGGTCATCAGTCCTTAAACTTACAAACTACTTATCAACTACCTTATACTAAAGACGGCACAAATATCCATGCCCGAGGGGGGATTCGAACCCCAGACCGTAGTGGCCGTGCAGACCGTGACTGGAGCGCCTCAGTCTCCTCGGCCACCGCGGCCGGCTTATTATCTTTCTCAAGGAAGGACGTCTGACAGATGTAAATAATCAAAGGCCGGAATCGGTAATGTTAGTCGGCTGTATGATAGTAGAATACTTTTTATGGTATTTCATTATGATCTTTTAGAGATCGAAAACTTTGCTCTATATGCTGCGATTGTAACTCGCTCTGTTTATCCATGAAATGCCTAATGGATTGATTCCGTTGTCAAACACAGACCTTTCAACTGCCTGCTGCATCAGCCGTATCGTGCATATGATTTTCAAACTGTGGTGGCATCACAATTTATTTAGTGATTCCGAGCAAGCGAGTAATATGGTGTACTCTTATTCTACGCGGGATGGCAGATGTGGTGTACTTCTACCATTAAGGCAACAAGTGTAATCAGCAGGCACATGCCATTTATGGCCTACATCATTATCAACGCTACATCCCCTGACCTCACACCAATCACACAACTGAGTTTCAGAAGCGAGTCTAGCGGTGACTAGAAGATAATCTTGAAACAAGGATGCAAGAAAATTAAGCTGGAGAAAGCATGAGCCACTGTGTTTTGTGATCAGTTCTCACTGCAAGAGCATTATGGCATATTACACATCTGCCAGTGATTTATAAGGCAGTGCACTGAAGATTGACCGTACACAGACTCCGGAGTCACAAAACATTTGGATAATAAATTACCGCAATGACTATGTTTGAGTAGATATCAATCCTCGAGCTTTCATGGCAGAAGATTTTGGATATCACTCTCATACCACTGCTTACCTACCTAGGGAAATTAAAAGGCGATGTTCGTTGCCTGTTACTCTAGTCAATTATTCTTGCAGATAGATAGAAATGATCAGTGTATGATGGGGCACAAACCAGTCTTTCACTACTTGTAAGACTATATCTAATACATGCGTTTTAAGAGCACAGTTTCAGTAGCATAGTCTCCCTGTTCTACATCTACATGGGATACTCTGCAAATCACATTTAAGTGCCTGGCAGAGGGTTTATCGAACCACCATTATACTATTTATCTCCCATTCCTTTCTCGAATAGCGCGCGGGAAGAAAGAACATCTGAATCTCCCAGTTCGAGCTCTGATTTCTCGTATTTTATTTTGATGATCATTTCTACTTATGTAAGTGGGAATCAACAATATATTTTCGAATTCGGAGGGGGGGATGTTGGCGATTGGAGTTTCGTAAGTAGCCCACGCTGTAGCGATAAGCGCCGTTGTTGTAATGATTCCCATCCCAGATCCTGTATCATTTCCGTAACGCTGTCTCCCTCGTATCGTGACAGTACAAAACGGGCTGCCCTTCTTTGGACTCTTTCGATGTTCTCCGACAAACCCACCTGATAAGGATCCCACTCTGGGCAGCAATACTCCAAAAATGAACGGACAAGCGTAGTGAATGCAGTTTTTTTCGTAGTTCTGTTGCATCTTTTAAGAGTTCTGCCAATAAGACGCAGTCTCCGGTTCGCCTTTCCCACGACATTATCTATGTGTTCTTTCCAGTTTAAGTCTGAAGTAATAGTAGCTCCTAGGTATTTTAATTGATTGATCTTATTCAGATCGTTCTGCAATTACTTTTGATCTTCAGATGATTTTTCTAGACCGTAAATGACGGCGTCATCTGCAAACAATCTAAAAGAGGTACTTAGATTTTCCCCTAAATCGCTTATGAAAATAAGGAACAGCAGAGGACCAATAACACTACCCTGTGGAACGCTCGATATCACCTCTGTTTTAGTCGATGCCTTACCATCGATTACTACGAACTGTGTCCTCTCTGACAGGAAATCCCCTATCCAATCGCAAATTTGGGGCGATATACCATAACCACGCAATTTGATTAAAAGCCGCTTGTGAGGTACAGTGTCAAAAGCCTTCTGGAAATCAAGAAGTACGGAATCGATTTGCGAACCCTTGTCGATTGCACCCATCCCTTCATGTGAATAAAGAGCTAGTTGTGTTTCGCAAGAACGATATTTTCTCAATCCGTGTTGATAGCTCATGCTTGTAAACTTACAGGCGTTCATGTTGTAGCGCTCTAATATTCTTGAGGCAGATTATGTAAATGCAGCCACATGACGTCGTGTTTCGACTGAGTCTGTAAGTAATAGTCTGCACGACGTGCAATGTCATTCCCGACGTCCATGGCGAGTCCAGCTTCGATACCTAGACACCATGCAGCGCGGTACAGATGGGCCCAACGGCATGCTCAATGGATTCATCAAAACTGGCATCGAGTTCTATTCACAGATAAGACTCGCATCTGCCTTCAACCAGAAAATCGTCGGAGATGTGTTTGGAGGCAGCCTGGTCAGTCGGATCACACAGTCCAGCGAGTGAATAACGTGGTGGTTCCGTCATGTTTTGGGGTGACTTTATGTGGGACCACGGTACGCTACTGGTGATTGTAGAAGGCAACGGAACAGCTATGAGGTACGGGAATGATATCCTACGACGTAAAGTGCAACTATATTGGCAGAATTTCGCTGAGGGATTCGTCTTAATAGACAGCAATTCTCGCGCTCATAGTGTACATCTTGTGAACGGTTTCCTTGATGATAACGACATGGTAAGAGTACAGTAAGCAGGTTCATAAGTAGGTTGGCTGCCGTCCTTATTTAGAGATGAAGAGGTTTGAACAGGGCAGAGTAGCGTGGAGAGCTGCAGCAAACCTTTCTTTGGACTGACGACCACAAGAACAACAATAACAACTACAGAGTTGCATTTGCTCTCTAGCCACTCCTGTTTTACAAATATTCACTTTCTGTGAACATCATTTTAAACCGTCTATACTCCCTTTGGCTACAGTGTTATATTTTCTCCTTTCATCGATTAAATCACTACCTCCTGTAACATCAAGGACTCTTTTCTAGGTCTTGCGTTTCTAGCTATTTAGTCCTATGCGGCCTTCACTATTTCATCTCTCAAAGCAAGCTGCTTATTCGTCTTCTACTGTGAATCACTCCCTCTTAAGCTGTTGACAACCTCAGGTTCCTTCAATTCACTCTGATCATATGTCCTTATTTTCGTACGTTTCTGCTGCATCTTGAATTTAACTCTACAGCTCATAACCAATAAGGTATGGTCAGAATCTATATCTCCCACTGGATATGTCTCACAGTTTAAAATATGGTTGCGAAATTTATGTCTTACCACTGATAATCCATTTTGTTCCTTTCGGTGTCTCCTGGTCTCTTTCAGTGTTTAGAGTTTATTCATTATTTTTAAACGTAGTGTTTGTGATGATTAAATTAGGCTTTGTGAAAAATTATGCATGGCCAGCTTACGCTTTCATCCTTTTCTGCAGTCCATATTCACCCACTATTTTTCTTTCTCTTCCTTTTCCTATTTTGAATTCCAGTCCTCCATTAAATCAAGTTTCCCCTCCCATAACTCTCTGAATAACTTCTCTCATTCTTTATACATTTTTACTCTCCTCATCATAGTCAGAGGTAGTTGGTATATAAATTTCTACTACTGTGGTGGGTGTTGGCTTGGTTTCTATCTCGGCTACGTTGTTAACTATAGCTTACCAGCATTCATTATTAGAACTACTCCATTTAATACAACTGATTTTGTATTTATAACCATGTACTCACCTGACCATAAACCCTGAAAAAATTTACAGCCAGCTTTACTAATCCCCACACATCTAACTTCACCTCTCAGTTTTGCAGTTCAAATTTTCTAAGTTACTTACCCGACTAAGGGATAGAACATTCCACGCTCTGATCCGTAGATTGCCTCCTTCTGAGTAGTCTCCCTCCCCCCAGGAGATCAGAATGGGGAACTCTTTACCTCCGGAATATTTTTCCCAAGACGATGCCACAATATATCCATACAGTGGAGCAGCATGTTCTCGGGAAAAGTAATGACTTTACTTTTCCCCTGCCGGTGTAATTACTGAAAAGGTTGCTGCCCCTATTCAGGAACCACACGTTTGCCTGGCCTCTGCATAAACCCGCCCACAGTGGTTGCACCTATCTGTATTATTGAAGCTCAGAACCCACCCCACCTCGTCAATGTTTATTCTTCTTATGGGCAGGAAGAAATTGTAAACTCGACAACATTCTGGTGGGGAAGAAATGCACAAAATTACATTTTTCCGAATGATAAGCTGTGGTAGCTTACTGGCGATGTATGATATCGCATTTAATTCCCGCGTACTCCGATTACTCGTAACTTATGATTTATGAAAGTTTCTGAGATTTGCTTCGATGCCGCGGTGGAGTAGCCCAGCGGTCTAAGGCGCCTCGCTGCGGAGCGCGCGGTTGCTCGCCGTCGGAGGTTTCAGTCCTCCCTGGGGCATGGGTGTGTGAGTTTGTCCTTAGGTTAGTTTACCTTAGTTTAAGTAGTTTGTAAGCTACGGACTGATGACCACGCAGTTTGGTCCGATAGATTTACAAACATTTGAACATTTTTGAATTTCCTTCGATACTGAATAATGGAATATGCTATAACTCTCTCTGTAGTTTCTTGTTGATGGTCTTGGTCTTACAGGTGGTCCTAGTCACCGGATTCTACTGTGATGAGTCAAGACCTTATGACCACCTGTTCAAAAACGTGTTGGTCCACGTTTGCGACACAGCGCAGTAGCAGTTCTCAAATGTTCAAATGTTTGTAATTCTATGGAACCAAATTACTTCGGTCCGGCAGTTCTGTGCACTATGGGTTGGGGAAATCCTTGGTAGTTTCCCGGATGTCTATGTGACCAGACGTCTATGTCAAGCAGTTACCGTAAATTATTGGGCAGTGATTTTTCAGCGTGGAGTTGGAACCAGACATTATTACAGGGACGATCCATCTGCTTTACAACAGGTTAATCTCGTGCCCAAGACATCAATGCTAGTTCACTATCATGCTCCTCAAACCACTGTAGCACGATTAGGACGCTAGCGTTTATTCTCAGGGAAGATGCCATCCCCATCAGAGCAGACGTCAAGCTTGGTCCGCAAGTTGTTTATCTAGTCCACAGTTCACATGGTGCAAGCTTAGTGGATGACTGGGAACAAGTGTTTTCAAGTAATGACTCACTGTGCACCTTGTGGCAATCCGATGGAATGGTTTGGGTTTGGTGAATACATCGAGAACAATCTCTGCCATCCTGTGTTGTGCTGATAGTGAGATGATGTTGCGGTAGGATGTGTTTTTCAAGGTTAGAGTGTCACCCCATAATTGCTCTTAGGAAAACGCCATAGCCGGCCGCGGTGGCCGAGGGGACTAAGGCGCTCCAGCCACGGTCTGCACGGCCACTACGGTCGGGGGTTCGAATGCCCCCTCGGGCATTCCTAGTTCGTAAGTAGTTCATAAGTAGTTTGTAAGTTTAGAGACTGATGACCCCGTAGTTAAGCCCCATAGACTATACAAACATTTGAACATTTGAAAACGCCATATGCGTAAGGATGTGAATACACTATATAAAACTAGCTGAAACCCCGCTGCTTCGCATGCGTAGGCTGGTTGGTCTGCACCAGTTGTTTCTTCTTAATCCTGATGAAGAATCCAGATCTTAAGTTTCGTAGTTATAGTTTGAAATTTGAGTTAACAGCACCATATTTTTGAAAATCAATTTTTGCATCTCGTATTTCACCCCCTTATTGGTCGAAATTCCAAAAATACCGAAACACGTGTCTTTTAAATTTAACCCCGAATACAAATACGAAAATTTGTAGTTCTAACTTCAAAATTGCGTAAATAGCAACAGATTTTCGAGAAACATCCCCTCTCCAATTTAACCCCCTTGATGTTTGAATTTCCAAAAATACCGAAACACGTATTTTTTAAATCATAACGAACAATACAAATACCAATTTTTGCAGCTATATCTTCAAAATTGTTTTGACAAAAAAGTGTTTTCAAAAAGAATTTTTGATCCTCTATTTAACCCTCTTACTTGTTGAATTTCCAAAAATACAAAAAACATGGATTTTTGATCTTGACCAAGATTCCATATCCGAAGTATCGTAGTTTTAGCTTAAAATTTTGAGTTAACGGCAAAATATTTTTGAAAACCATTTTTTCCGTCACCTATTTTACCCCCTTATTTGTCGAATTCAAAAAAATGCCGAAACACGTGTCTTTTAAATTCGAACCCTGAATTAAAATCTGAAATTTTGTAGTTCTAGCTTCAAAATTGCCTAAATAGCTACGTATTTAATTAAAAAAAAAAGTTTCATTCCCTATTTCGACCCCTTACGGATGGAATATCGAAAAATCGCTTCTTAAATGACGCCCACAGAGTAAGATCAACCCCCTCCACAAATTTCAAGTTTCTATCTTCAGTGGTTTGGGCTGGGCGATGATGAGTCAGTCAGTCAATCGGGACACTTCCTTTTATATATAGACATTGTATAGTGGGTACAGTAGGGGAACATTTCGAAGACGTCGATGGTGTTAATCAGCCTGACAATAACAAGCAGTAATATGGGTCACTGAATTGTGGCCAACAACGTGAGATGGTCTTTCCTGCCCAGATTCTCCACCTGGATCATATGGAACACGTTTGGAGTGAGTTAGTACGTCGACGTCACTCCAGCCCCCAGCGTGGCACTTCTGTCTTCTTTGGTCTATGCTCTTGACGAAGAATGGGCTGTCATTCCTCAAGAAATATTCAGACACCTCAATGGAAGTGTCCCTAGTAGGGTCCAACCCATCATAAAGGACAAAACTGGGCACACCTCATATGGATGTCCATCAATAGCTATCCAGCTAGTGTTGATCGTGTAGTGCATTTCGTCGAATCGTGTCGAACGCCGTTTCTAGATTGTCATTAATTAATTGTATAGTACTGCTTGTGGAAAAACTTCGCCGGCCGCGGTGGCCGAGGGGACTGAGACGCTCCAGTCACGTTCTGCACGGCCACTACGTTCGGGGGTTCGAATCCCCCCTCGGGCATGGATATTTGTGCCGTCCTTAGTTGTAGCTAGTTCATAAGTAGTTTGTAAGTTTAGGGACTGATGACCCCGTAGTTAAGACCCTTAAGCTTCACAAACATTTTTGGAAAAACTTCCTTTTTAAAAGGCCAAGTGAAATAATGTATTGTATGTAATTACAAGGACAGGTGTCTCAGAACGGAATTACTGTCTAAATGTCATAGAAGACGAGATTTGGCAACAGATTCTTTTTCTACAGATCTGCGAATTATAATAGTTTGGTTGTCTCTACACACGCGTCAAACAAATTAAATAGTTCTATGACATGTACGTGTGCTATTAAGAAATTTAGAGAGGGAGACATGTAGAAAATTTAGAATGATATACTCTAGCA
The DNA here is from genome assembly GCA_026315105.1 of Locusta migratoria. Classification (NCBI taxonomy): domain Eukaryota; kingdom Metazoa; phylum Arthropoda; class Insecta; order Orthoptera; family Acrididae; genus Locusta; species Locusta migratoria. Next base: position 70,438,085 of record CM048755.1, on the reverse strand, counting down.
GCATGTTAATTAGCATGTAGTTACTTCTGCAGCTGACTTTTGAGATTAGAAGTGATAGAGCGGTTGCCCAGTAAAACAGTTCTAGCTATTTTTCAATAATTGTCGGCATTGGTTCATACGTAGCGTCAGATGTGAGCGTTGCTAGACGCAGTGGTGATTACGCGTCCGGAAAGCAGTCCCATTGAACGGACATGGGAATGTTTTGCCGGCGGTGTAAGCGGATCCGTGCTGGGATGTTGTCTGTCAGTGCGGCAGCTGTCGCCTCAGGTTGGGTTTCACGCTGGCGGGCTTTTTCTGACGCTGACTGCAGGTAATGGATGTCCCAGGGCGCGCCGTACAGTAACAAGCTTACACGTGACCACGCAGCTCCAGCCACGCAAAACATTCATGCAAACAAGCAGCGTAACAGAAATGTAAGCATTGTGTTAATGAGAGCTAACACTGCAATAAAATAGTCTGTTCGTCAAATTCGCCCTAAATAACATGCTGCCCATTAATGTCTGGATCGAATCGATTGTCAACAACTTCAGAGCTAATCCGAACACATCAAACAATCGAATTATTTTATTCTAAAATTTTCGTTGTAAATACTGATAATTTGTGCCCCATAATATGTATTTGTGATGTCCATCTTATAATTTTGTTAAGTTAATAATAAGTATTTTAGTTTCAGTCTCTCCGTACACATATATTATTCCAGTAATAAACATGCATCAGAAATTTCAGCTGTTGTTTTCATTTATTACAATCTCCCTAAAATGGGATCATAATGTGACAGTAAGATTTATGGAAGATAACTTTACAGAAGGATGGAAAAGCTGGTAGAAGCCGACCTCGGGGAAGATCAGTTTGGGTTCAGGAGAAATGTAGGAACACGGGAGGCAATACTCACTTTACGGCTTATCCTAGAAGATAGATTAAGGAAAGGCAAACCTACATTTCTAGCTGTTGTAGATTTGGAGAAAGCTTTTGACAATATTGATAGGAATAAACTCTTTCAAGTTCTGAAGCAAGCAGTAGTAAAATATAGGGAGCGTAAGGTTATTTACAACTTGTACAAAAACCAGACAGCGGTTGTCAGAGTTGAAGGGCATGGAAGGGATGCAATGGTTGGAAAGGGAGTAAGGCAGGGTTGTAGTCTTTCTCCATTGTTATTCAATTTGTACATTGAGCAAGCTATAAAGGAAAGCAAGGAGAAATTTGGAGAAGGAATTAAAGTTCAGGGTGAAGAATTAAAAACATTGCGTTTTGCCGACGACATAGTAATTCTGTCAGATACAGCAAAGGACCTGGAAGAGCAATTGAACGGAATGGACAGTGTGCTGAAAGGGGCATATAAGATGAATATTAACAAGAGCAAAACTAGGGTAATGGAGTGCAGTGTAAGAAAATCAGGCGACGCTGAAGGAAGTAGATTGGGTAACGAAGCAATAAAGGAGGTATATGAGTTTTGTTACTTGGGCAGTAAGATAACAAATGACGGTCGCAGTACAGAGGATATAAAATGCAGAATGGCAATGGGTAGAAAAGCGTTCTTGAAAAAGAGAAATTTGTTAACATCGAATATTGATTTAAGCCTAAGAAAGTCCTTTCTGAAGGCATTTGTGTGGAGTGTTGCCTTGTATGGGAGTGAGACATGGACGATAAACAGTACGGACAGGAAGAGGATTGAGGCTTTTGAAATACGGTGCTGCAGAAGAATGCTGAAGATTAGGTGGGTGGATCGCGTAACTAATGAGGAGGTACTGAACAGAATTGGGGAGAAAAGAAATTTCTGGCATACCTTGACTAAAAGAAGGGTTAGATTGGTAGGACACATTCTTAGACATCAAGGAATTTGTGAATTTAGCGTTGGAGGGAAGTGTGTGGAGTAAAAACCGCAGAGGAAGACCAAGAAATGGATACAGTAAGCAGGTTCAGACACATGTAGGTTGCCGTTCTTATGCGGAGATGAAGAGGCTTGCTCAGGATAGGGTATTGTGGAGAGCTGCATCAAACCAGTCTCCGGACTGAAGACCACAACAAGAACAACACAACTTTATGGTGTATTAATCAAATTAACAGTATAAAACGTAGACAACATAATGTGAATACACATTTTTCAGAAAAGTATATTGCTTAATATATATGCTGCGAGTAATCAATGATAATTGTCAGGGCCACTACGTTAATACTGTGTGGATAAGCCGAGAATTTGCTTCTGACGGGAGGCGTGCAAGGGCAGCCCGCGTGTTCGTGGTGATCACCGTGTCTCAGTGACGTAATGGTCAGTGCTAGCAAGCACACCCAGGTTTAGTCCAAAGGGGCAGAAATTTTCAACTTTCCCATTGAATTATTTCAGTGCACACTGGCAGATAAATACCTTAATTTCTACGTCTGTTCATTGATATACGTTACAAGGTCATTCAGCATATTACATTTTTACAAAATAAATAAATAAGATTATGATATTAAAATTTCGGTGGTCAGACTTTTGCAGTCAGGAACTACTCATAACAAGCAACCAAAATCTAAGCTATGAAGATATTATAGAGTCTAACAGTATACAGAACTAAAATATTCGTTCAAACACTTTTAACATTTTGTTTATGCACCTGCCTAATTTTTTTTTTTTTTTTTTTTCGCGAGATAAGCGTCGTATGACTCAAGAGTCGTACTCTGAATTCAAAGACACTGTTAGTTTCAGTTATGCATCATAAAGCACACAATCACTCGCAGACGGAGCAACTTCACAATATGAAATGCTGGCATTGGGAAGTGGATAACCTGTTGGATTACAAAATAGGTAAGATTTATGACATAATTTCGATATTAATTTTGCAATGCTTGAACGTTCAGTACGTTCAAAATGTTCAAATGTTTGTATAGTCTATGGGACATAACTACGGGGTTATCAGTCCCTAAACTTACAAACTACTTATGAACTAACTAAGACTAAGGACGGCACAAATATCCGTGCCTGAGGGGGGATTCGAACCCCCGACCGTAGTGTCAGTACGTTCAGTTGACAACGTATTGAGCAATGAATATTCATCAATACAAATAATGACATCTAAGAAGCAAATTCATTTTAAACACTAACTTCCAGTATCACTGTAAATTGCAAACCAAGTTAACATAAACCGGTTTCTGAACCTTGAACAACGTGAAGGATAGCGACGGAATATTGGAGATAGCTATTCACTTTTAGAGGGTGAAAGTTAAGTGTACAACAATAAGCAAGTGAGATATTTTCCAACTACAATACAATACAATAATGAAGTGCCGGCCGCGGTGGCCGAGGGGACTGCGGCGCGCCAGTCACGGTCTGCACGGCCACTACGGTCGGGGGTTCGAATCCCCCCTCGGGCATGGGTATTTGTGCGTCCTTAGTGTTAGATAGTTCATAAGTAGTTTGTAAGTTTAGGCACTGATGAGCCCGTAGTTAAGTCCCATAAGCTATACAAACAGTTTAACATTTGAATACAACCGTATCATGCAGCCACAGTTACAGTATGTGTCGGATATGGTTTCCATGTGCCTCAACGCATGCGTACTCCAGCTGCATTTGACAGACGGACGCTAAATTCACAGTGGTGAGAACGCTGCACGAATAGGCTTCTCCATTGTCTCCACATCTCAAATAGGCTGTGCATATACTGTACTTTTGAGGTGGCCCCATAAACAGAAATGGCACGGGTCGTGATCCGGTGAACTAGCAGACCATGCAAATGGACCTCCTCTTGCGATCCATCGACCAGGAAAGATACGATTGGGGTGCGACCGTACGTTAATGGTGAAATGGGCTGGAGCTCCATCGTGTAGCGGCCACATACCCCATCGTATCATCAGTATCACAGTATATGGAGCAGTACCACTCCCAGGGACGAAACAATGAATACTGTAACGGTGGCTTCGTGGTACAGTGTGTATTAGAGCAAACTGTCGGTAACAAAGTATTATTAAACAAATGGTGTGTAGCATGCCAACCACGCATATCCGGAAATAAGATAATGAAATCTTTGTTCCGTATTCTGTACTAGATCAATACCTGGAGTTTGTACACGGTGGAAACAATCACCCTGTCCCTGTATATATGCTCTTAGAGATGACCCGAGTGAGGTGGCGCAGTGGTAACACACTGGACTCGCATTCGGAAGGATAGTGGTTCAAATCCACCTCCGACCATCCCAAATGCCGGGATGGTTCCTTTGAAAGGACACGGCCGATTTCCTTCCACATCCCTACCCAAACTCTCCGAGCGTGAGCTCCGTCTCTAATGACGACGGTGGCGACGGGACGTTAAACTCAAAGCTTCCTTCCATGTCCTTGAAATTCAACGAGACCTTCCGTCTCTAATGACCACGGTGGCGACGGGACGTTAAACTCAAAGCTTCCTTCCATGTCCTTGAAATTCAACGAGACCTTCCGCAGACGATGATGTATATCGAGAAGTCGTAATGCTCCAAAATAATAGAGAATTGCAGGAGGCTCTGCAGCTTATAGATGCTTGGTGCAGGGACTGGCAATTGACCATCAACATAAAGAAAAAGCAACTTACTGCGAATATAATGAAAAATCATTTATTACATGGTTGCTCAACTGCAGCTCACTCAGTGGAAGCAGTTACTTCCATAAAATATCTGGGAGCAGGTATAAGGCGCAATTTGAAGTGGGTAAGGCAATTGCAAGACAGATTCAATGCAAAAATCATCCATAAATGTAGCGCCTCAACAAAGAAAATTACTTAGGAAAAATTTCGTTCGACAAGTACTTGAATGTTTCTTATGACAGAGGAGATAAAGAAGATCCAAAGATAAGCAACACGTTTCGTTACAGGTGACTGGCGTATTGCGACGAGCCAGTTGCTCGGCCACCATTGACCAGAAGTTTTCAATTGGTGAGAGACCTGGAGAATGTGGTGGCCAGGGCAGCAGTCGAACATTTTCCGTATCCAGAAAGGCCCGTACAAGACCTCCAACATGCGGTCGTGCATTATCCTGCTGAAATGTAGGGTTTCGCAGGGATCGAATGAAGGGTACAGTCACGGGTCGTAACACATCTGAAATGTAACGGTCACTCTTCAAAGTGCCGTCGATGCTAATAAGAGGTGACCGAGACGTGTAACCAATGGCACCCTATACCATCACGCCGGGTGATACGCCAGTATGACGATGACAAATACACTCTTCGAATGTGCGTTCACCGCGATGTCACCAAACACGGATGCGACCTTCATGATGCTGTAAACATAACCTGGATTCATCCGAAAAATGAGGTTTTGCCATTCGTGCACCCAGGTTCGTCGTTGCGTACACCATCACAGGCGCTTTTGTATGTCATGCACCGTCAATGGTAACCGCAGCCATGGTCTCCGAGCTGATAGTCCATGCTGCTGCAAACGTCGTCGAACTGTTCGTACAGATGGTTGTTGTCTTGCAAACGTCCCCATCTGTTGTCTCAGGGATCGAGACGTGACTGCACGACCCGTTACAGCCATGCGGATAAGATGCCTGTCACCTCGACTGCTAGTGATACGAGGCCGTTGGGATCCAGCACGGCGTTTCGTATTGCCCTCCTGAACCACAGATTCCATATTCTGCTAACAGTCACTGGATCGCGACCAACGCTAGCAGCAATTTCGAGATACGGTAAACCGCAATCGCGATAGGCTACAATCCGACCTTTATCAAAGTCGGAAACGTGATCTTACGCATTCCTCCTCCTTACACGAGGCATCACGACAACGTTTCACCAGGCAACGCCGGTCAACCGCTGTTTGTGTATGAGGGAAACTTTCCTCATGTCAGCACGTTGTAGGTATCGCCACCGGCGACAACGTTGTGTGAATGGTATGGAAAGCTAATCATTTGCAAATCACAGCATCTTCTTCTTGTCTGTTAAATTTCGCGTCTGTAGCACGTAATCTTCGTGGTGTCGTAATTTTAATGGCCAGGAGTATATATTTATTGAAAACGTCCATCGAATTTTTCATATGCATGCACCTTGTAAAAAATTTAAAAAGAAGTGCAGACCCAAAGAAACAGCTGACAAAAAATCTAAAACATGGCGCCTATTATCTCCTCGAAAGACAACTCACTTTACGCAACTATTTTGGTGCTGCAGCCGTAGGAAGAAAAAGGGATATACTGCAACTCCATTGATGCATCGTAATACACTCCTGAAAAATGAAAAAAGAACACCATGAGTTCGTTCATCCAGCAGAGCGAAATTTTGTTGACACATTCTTCAGGATGTATACAACTCACGATCACACAGACAGAACTATACGCACTGGAGTTCAAACACCAGAGCATGAACATTGTTGACGCTAGTAGCGTGTATATCCTCATTTTGCAGTATTACAAACTGTAATGGAGACGATCGTAGAGGTACGGAATGTAGTCTTGCGGAATGGCTGCCACGCAGTTTACATCTGGTCTAGGGACTGATGACCCCGTAGGTAAGTCCCATAAGTTCTACAAACATTTGAACATCTGGTCTCTCAGTTGGGCCAGATTTCGTGCCGCTCATGCAGACCGCGCAACATGATATTTCATCTGGTTCCAAACACGCTCAATGGGGGGACAGATCTGGGAATAATGCTGGGCAGGGTAGTTGACGTTCATCTAGAAGAGCTCGTTAGGTTGTATGGCATACGTTTGTACGTGCTTTGTCCTGTTGGAAAAGTATATCGCCTTGTTGGTGCATGGACGGTGGCAAGACGGATTAAATGACGGTTTCAGTGTTCCGTCCACTGTTCAATTTTCCCCCGACGATCACCAGACGAGAACGGCTAGTGTAAGATATGGCTCGCCATACCATGATGCCAGCTGTCGGCCCCGTTGGCCTCTGTCGTATACTCTGCCTGTGTGATCGTGCATTGTATACATACTCAAGTATGTGACAAAATTTCCCTCTGCTGGGCCGACCAATTCATTATGTTCTTTCATTTTCCAGGAGTGTATTAATATGTGAAATCGAAAACTGAAGTACTGATTTTAAACATCTTTCTTGTGTAGCCGCGACGAATTAGCCGTGCGCACCGGGGCGCCATGCTGCGGTGCGCGCGGCCGTTCGCCGTCGAGGTTCGAGTCCCCTCTCGAGCATTGGTGTTTGTGTTGTTCTTGGGTTAGTTTACCTTATTTTAAGTAGTTTGTAAGCTACAGACAAACATTTGAACGTTTTTCTTGTATATAAAAAAGAGGTCCTTTTGTCTAATAGAAATTCATACAAACCTACAGCTTTATTCCGATCTTAAAAGTAGTTTTGCACACTTGACCATCAAAATAAGAGGAATATCCTACATGAAATTTCGTATGGTGAATAACGGAAGGTTCTTTACTTACAGACGTCGACACATACCTAGAGTTTTATTTCCGTCTTAATGAAATTTTGCACATTTGTCCATTAAAACAAGAGCCGCGGTGGAATAGCCGAGCGCGCCAAGGCCCTTGCTGCGGTGCGCGCGTGCGTTCGCCGTCGGAGGTTCGAGTCCTCCCACGGGAATGGGTCTATTTGTTGTCCTTAGTTTAAGTAGTTTGTAAGTCTATGGACTGATAAGTTAAGTCGTTGAGTCCCATAAGATTACAAACATTTGAACATTTTATTAAAGCAATAGGGTACCTTACAGCAAACTTTGACACAGTTTTACAAATTATAAGAAAGTTCGCCCCCGTATAAATGTTTTCATGGAGGGGACATTTATAAACCGAGAGTCAGCGAATGGTACATGATAAAGGGCACCTTGAAATAATCTTTGACATCATTTCCTCATCGCCACGGAAGTTGACAGATATGTGAGAGTTATCAGTGATAAGGGGATGAACCGAAGAGGCGGAATGAATAGAGAGAGGACGAGGAGTGCAAAACGGGACGGGGAGGGGCCCGTAAGAGGAAGAGAGATGGGCAGAGGGAGTGAAAAGAGGATATGATTAGAGGGATGGTAGAAGAAGAAATGGAGAGATAGAGCGAGAAGATTGGAGGGTGAGATGGACTGCGAGAGTATGCAAACAACAAATACTCAGGTAACGTCAGGTTTTCAACTAGTTCACAATAGAGGGTTTTGAAACTAAATTTTTGTCGGCCTGTGTTACCACAATAACTACGTATGGCAGACTTAGATATTCCAGACATCACATAAGTCCAGCATCAGATTCGCTTTCTTTAAAATATTGACAGAAAATTTGTGTGGTAGACTAATTGTATTTGTCGAAGAAGATATCCTCATCGTTCAGTTCATGGGGACATTTTAAGGAGTTGGTCTGTCTCTAACCCATCGCTGACATCTGCGTGTAACAGGGTTGTGTGTGTCACACGCATGTTGCCAAAGCTGAAGATAGCTAGATGAGTTTACAAGAACTTGTGATATTTTGAGGAGACTGAAGGATATGTAAGAACGGGCGCTAAACTAGGCAGAGTAACTTTCACGGTGTCAAAAAAATAAGGTTATCATATGACTAGTAATTGTATCCGGGCGTATGTGACGGGACTTTTTCTTCTAGTTTGTCTAGTGCTGTATCTCGTAAGATGTTGGGCTCCTTTCTTTGATGGCCCCTACACACGTAGATGTGAGGTTGCTCGCTCGACTGGAGTGAGACGCGGTCGTATTGCTTTGGCTGGCAGCACATACTGCAGGCGTGGTGCGAGGTGCGAGGTGCGGGCCGTCATATCTCAGAAACCCGAGCCGCCGCGGGGAGCGGCAGCGGTCGCGAGACGCCTACACAAATGGCCACGGCCTCCCGCCTGCAGTAACCACCGCCGCCGAGCTCTGGCCCGTCCACGTCGTCGTCGTTAGAGACGGAGCGCCAGCTGGGCGCTGAAGGATAGCGGCAGTAGCCCGGGCTGACTCCATCTCATTATGGCGGAACGAGGATGCGGACACCTCTCATCCTTACCGTGCGACCCCTCTCACCACCCTTTCTCAGCAGAGTTTCACGCGATCCTGAAGGCACTGGAGCAGATGCGACGTGTTCAGGACACGCGGGTTCATATCTGCTGCAATACCCTTACCTCACTGTAATCATCTACATCTACATACATACTCCGCAATTCACCGTAAGGTGCGTGGCGGAGGGTACACTGTACCACTAATAGGCATTTCCTTTCCTATTCCACTCCGAAATTGAACGAGGAAAAAAAGAATGCATATATGCCTCCGTACGAGCCATAATTTCTCTTATCTTGTCTTTGTGATCTTTACGCGAAATGTAAGTAGGCGGCAGCAAGATCGTACTACACTCAGCTTCAAATTCCGGCCCTCTAAATTTCCTCAACAGAAATTCACGAAAAGAACGTCGTCTTTCTTCCAGCGATCCCCAATTGAGTTGCCGGAGCATTTCCGTGACACTCGTGCATTGGTCGAACCTACCGGTAACAAATCTAGCTGCTCGTCTCTGAACCGCCTCTATGCCTTCCTTTAAACTGATCTGCTGCGGGTCCCAGACACTTGAGCAATACTCAAGACGTGGTCGTACAAGCGTTTTATACGCGGTCTCCTTTACAGGTGAAGTACATCTTCCCAAAATTCTCCCAATAAACCGAAGTTGGCTGTCCGCCTTACTCACAACTGTCCTTACATGTTCGTTCCATTTCATATCGCTGTGCAATGTTACGCCTAGATATTTGAACGACGCGACAGCATCAAGAAGCTCATTACTAATGCTGTATTCGAACATTATGGGATTGTTTTTCCTACTCATGCGCATCACCTTACTTTTTTCCACATTGAGAGCTAGCTGCCAATCTTCGCACCAACTAGAAATTTTGTCTAAGTCATCCTGTATGCTATTACAGTCAGTTACAGACGACACCCTCCCATACACCACAGCATCATCAGCAAACAGCCGCATATTACAACTTACTCTGTCCACCATATCATTTATATAGATAGAAAATAATAGCGGTCCTATCACACTCCCATGGGGCACGCCTGACGATACACTTGTCTCTGATGAACACTCGCCGTCGAGAACAACGTACTGCGTTCTATTACTTAGGAAGTCTTCCACCCAGTCACAAATCTGTGAACCTATTCCATAAGCTCGTATCTTCGTTAGCAGTCTGCAGTGTGGCACCGCGTCGAACGCCTTTTTGAAGTCGAGAAAAACACAATCCGTCTGTTGCCCTTCGTCCATGGCTCGCAAGATGTCGTGTGAGAAAAGGGCATTCCAAAACCTATGCCCAGCTGAAAAGGTTACACAGCTCATACACGATCTACTGCACTCCATTAAGCGGCGTGGGAATCAGGTGTCATTCTGTTGGGTGCCAAGGCATGCGGGGATTCGGAAAATGAGAAGGTTAATCGGGCTGCCAAGCAGGTCTGCAGTGTGCTTCTCCACTGCAGGATGTCCTCTCTATGTTGTGACAGAGGTCCAGTCAGTAGTGGGAAGAGACGTAGTCTGCAGTAGCAACGAATACGCTGAGTTTGGTGAAACCAACTGTCCGATCGTGGTGGACCCCTGCCAGTCATTCAACGGCATGAAGTGACCTTGACACGCCTCCAAATCGGGCACTGCCCTTTGACACACAGCATTTCACTCTTTGGAGAGGATTCCCCCGTTTGGTTATGCCTGAGGCGTGTAAATCATTGTACGCCACATTTTGGCTGAATGCATTTTACATAGTGGTACAAGGGTAGAGGTAAATCTTGGTGGTGATCTGTCCTCTACCTTAGATGATGACGAGGCAAGAGTGCCCAGAGTTTTAAAATTTTATGATTTGTCTCGACTTGGGAATAAGCTTATAGGCTTAGTTTTTCGGAGTGACTGGCTCATTCTTATTATTTATACAATCAGCCAGCCATGGACATTTGTCCAACTGTTTTAACTACTTCTACAACTTTCTCCTGTAGGAAGCAAACATAACTTATATTCTTGACTTGCAATAAACATTTATTGTCCTTGCTTTATTGTAAACATAGTTCGTCTAGTTTTGTCTTCTTTTATTTCAGTTGCTGATTTTTACTCTTACTTTATTACACTAGTTCTGGCGCTAAATGTCCCGTTTCGCGTCCGCCGAAAGTCCCTTATCCATCCATCCATCCCCCCCTTCCACGAAGCAATTTCCGTCACTTATCAAATCGACGACAATGGTACTTAAAATTGTGGGAAGCTAATGATAGAATAAGTGATGAATTATATAATACCAGGAAGTTATTTATTATGTATTTTCTGTTGAACGTAATACATGACACCACGTGCTCGTAAGAAGAATCAAACAGGATGTATTGAAAAGCTACATCTACACACAAACTCATCAAGCCACCATACGAAGCGTGGCGTAGAGTGCCTTGTGCAATTACCAGACATTTCTCTTCCTGTTCCACCTCAAAGAGGAAAAAAGGGAAAAATATAACTTATGTGTCTCTGTACGAGCACTAATTGAGAATATAATGAGAATATAATGTTTGTAAGGCTTATGGGACTTAACTACAGGATAATCAGTCCCTAAACTTACAAACTACTTATGAACTACTTACGAACTAGGACGGCACAAATATCCATGCCCGAGGGGGGATTCGAACCCCCGACCGTAGTGGCCGTGCAGACCGTGACTGAAGCGCCTCAGTCTCCTCGGCCACCGCGGCCGGCGAGCACTAATTTCTCTCATTTTTGTGACCCTAACGAGAAATGTATATTGGCGGCTGATGCATCGTCTCCAGTCAGCTTCAGATGCTAGCTTGTACATTTTTTCTTATTAGTGTTCCTGGGAAGAATCTCATTTTCCCTCACGCATTCCCAATTCAGTTCCAGAACCATCACCGTAACACTCGCATGTTGATCCAACCTATCATTAACAAATCTAGCAGCCTGCCTCAGAATTGCTTCTCTGTTTTCAAACCAATCTGGTGGGGATCCCAACACCTGAGCTGCACTCAAATGAAGTGCAATTCCTGATTGCTGCGGCTCACATGACTGACTCGGCGACGAGTTTCCTTACTGAGCATCAGTCACGTACCATATTCCTTCCGCACAAATTTTATTTCCTTGCGATCCGTCCCACCCAATACGTCTGTAATATTGTAGGTTGGGTACACGTCCTGTGGCATGGAGATTACCATGGTTTAATTGTTAAATGTAACTGATGATGTACACTACTGGCCATTAAAATTGCTACACCAAAAAGAAATGCGGATGATAAACGAGTATTCATTGGTCATATATATTATACTAGAACTGGCCTGTGATTGCATTTTTACGCAATTTGGGTGCATAGATCCTGAGACCCATAACAACCACCTCTGGCCGTAATAACGCCCTTGATACGCCTGGGCATTGAGTCAAACGTAGCTTGGATGGCGTGTGCAGGTACAGATGCCCATGCAGCTGCACCACAGTTCATCAAGAGTAGTGACTGGCGTATTGTGCCGAGCAGTTGCTCGGCCACCATTGACCAGACGTTTTCAGTTGGTCAGAGATCTGGAGAATGTGCTGTCCAGGGCAGCAGCCGAACATTTTCCGTACCCAGAAAGGCCCGTACAGGATCTGCAAGATGCGGTCGTGCATTTTCCTGCTGAAATGTAGGGTTTCGTAGGGATCGAATGAAGGGTAGAGCCACGGGTCGTAACACATTTGAAATGTAACGGCCACTGTTCAAAGTGCCGTCGATGCGAACAAGAGGTGGCCGAGACGTGTAACCAATGGAACCCCATACCATCACGCCGGGTGATAACGCCAGTATGGCGATGACGAATACACGCTTCCAATATGCGTTAACCGCGGTGTCGCCAAACACGGATGTGACCATCAGGATGCTGTAACCGGCAACGGTGGCCGAGAGGACTGCGGCGCGCCAGTCACGGTCTGCACGGCCACTACGGTTGGGAGTTCGAATCCCCCCTCGGGCATGGATATTTGTGCCGTCCTTAGTGTTAGCTAGTTCATAAGTAGTTTGTAAGTTTAGGTACTGATGACCCCGTAGTTAAGTCCCATAAGCTATTAAGACATTTTAACATTTTTAGGATGCTGTAAACAGAACCTGGATTCACCAGAAAAAAATTACGTTTTGCCATTCGTGCACCCAGGTTCGTCGTTGCGTACACCATCGCAGGCGCTCCTGTCTGTGATGCAGCGTCAAGGGCAACCGCAGCCATGGTCTCCGAGCTGATATTCCATGCTGCTGCAAACGTCGTCGAGCTGTTCGTGTAGATGGTTGTTGTCTTGCAAGCGTCCCCATCTGTTGACTCAGGGATCGAGACGTGACTGCACGATTCGTTACAGCCATGCGGATTAGATGCCTGTCATCTCGACTGCTAGTGATACGAAGCCTTTGGGATCCAGCACGGCGTTCCGTATTGCCCTCCTGAACCCACCGATTCCATATTCCGCTAACAGTCATTGGATCGCGACGAACGCGTGCAGCAATGTCGCGATACGATAAACCGCAATCGCGATAGGCTACAATTCGACCTTTATCAAAGTGGAGACGTGATGATACGCATTTTTCCTCCTTACGCCAGGCATCACAACAACGTTTCACCAGGCAACGCCGGTCAACTGCATTTTGTGTATGAGAAATTGGTTGGAAATTTTCCTCATGTCAGGACGTTGTAGGTGTCGCCATCGGCGCTTACCTTGTGTGAATGTCGTGGAAAGCTAATTATTTGCATATCACAGCATTTTCTTCCTGTCGGTTAAATTTCGCGTCTGTAACACGTCATCTTCGTGTTGTAGTAATTTTAATCGCCAGGAGTGTATGTAGTTTATAAAATTGTTATTTTATAATGATTTTTGATTTGTTATAACTCAAAAACAATTAAAGCGACAGGAGGCGTATTTATATCAGCACATCCGTCTAGTCTTCATCTGTAAAATTGGCCTACGAGCTACTTTGTATCATATATGGATCAATAAGTAATAATGTTTAAGTAGTTTTCTGCATATTTCACCAAGGCCAAACGGGCGCTGTCCCGCTTCCGCCATTCGGTCTGTCCCAGCTAGTTGATCATATACTTGAGCCACCCACATGCCCGTGTGACAGGTGACCGCTGCCGCCATCTCCTGAGTATCCCCTGAACGAAGACGAATCATTAGCTATCAGAATATGTCACTTAACAGCCAGTAGGCTAATTGTCAACATACACTCACGATTGAGGACATCGAAAGTGTCTTCAGATCTTAAAAGATCGTATGTGACATTGCTGGGCAGTTGTTCACGGAGCTCTCGCGCCACGCCTCAAAAACTGTGTGTTCTGGACTGCCGACTTCAGCTCCACCGTCACACTCGGGTGACGCCTGTACCCTAAATCAGCAAAGATATGCCGGATAGGGCCCGTGCCCCGTCAGGAAGTGCAGCTTGCCTCTGGAAGGTTTGAAGAAACTCATGGAGAGCCTCTCTTGGATATCCGACATGAACTGGTAGGTCCTTCTTCCATTGTCATCGGTGTCCCACAGCTCCTGCCAGATCTCCAAGCCCCTCCTTTCAGTGGATGTTTTACTCTGGGTACGGCAATCCATGATGCCCTCCACTCTGCCTTGCTCACCTTTCATGGCCCATTGCCACGCGGCTTACTCTCTGATCTTGATTTCAAGAGGGCGTCGCCCCATCAAGACCAGGAGTACTCCACCGGGTGTCGTGTGGTAATCTCCAACAGAGTGGAGCAGGATATTCCTTTGCACTCGTCTGACGGACACAGCGGGCGTAACCCTTGTGAGCCTGTGGGCCCAGACTGGAGATCCGTAGTCAAAAAATGTTCAAATGTTTGTTAAGCTTATGGGACTTATCTACGGGGTCATCAGTCCCTAAACTTACAAACTACTTATGAACTACTTACGAACTAGGACGGCACAAATATCCATGCCCGAGGGGGGATTCGAACCCCCGACCGTAGTGGCCGTGCTGACCGTGACTGGAGCGCCTTAGTCACCTCGGCCACCGCGGCCGGCGATCCGTAGTCCACGATGGACAAGAGAATGCAATTGTGATATAATCTGATGAGGCCGGGCGGAAGGTGAAACCTCCGATGCCCGATCCCAGCCAAATTGTGGAGTGCCGCCATGGACCTTCAGCAACTGAGTCCACGTGAGCTGCGAAACTGAATTTCTCATCGATGACCAGACCGAGGTAGCGAGCTTGTCTCCGGCGTATCATGGGTACGCCATCGATCCTGACTGTTGGATTCCGTTGCAATATTCCCTTCAGATGAAAGCAGACTGATTCGTTGGGAGCAATGTCGAGTTTGGTTCTCGTGCACCATGCTGAGAGCACTCGCATTGCCCTTTCCACTTTAGGCTCGAAGTCCTCGCGGCTACGGCCGCCTGCCAGCAAGAGGAGGTAGTCCGCGTACGCTACCACCTACAGCATGTCGTCGCAGTTCTTCAGATCCTTCAAGAGAGGCTCCATATTCAGATCCCGATTTTTGTCACAGTGTTGCAGACTTCAAGTGTCTTCACAAAGCTGACCGCTTATAGGGTTATCTGCGCTTAGTGTACAATTTTTGAGTCTAGTCAACTGCTCGCAGCCGTGCGATATGGCCACGTCGTGCTACGGACTGTGTGGCCTTTCCCTCCGGAGGCTCGAATCCTCCCTCGAACATGGGAGTGTGTGCTGTCCTTAGCTTAAATTAGTTTAAGTAGTTTGGAATTCTAAGGAGTAATGACCATATCAGTTCGTTCCAATAGGTTTACAAATATTTAATTTGAACTGCAAGCGAAGGAAAACGTATTGAGTTGGTAGTATAGCATTTTACTTACTGTCTCCAGAGACTTAGGACTCTCTAAGACTGCTAAGGTAGACTACTCAGAGGTATGCCTAAAATGTCTGAAAGTTACTCATCCTCACATTAGCGTAGTCGTGAAGGAATTTCAAATGTTCAAATGTTTGTACAGCTTATGGGACTCAACTGAGGGGTTATCAGTCCCTAAAATTACAAACTACTTATGAACTACTTACGAACTTGGACGGCACAAATATCCATGCCAGAGGGGGGGATTCGAACCCCCGACCGTAGTGGCCGTGCAGACCGTGACTGGAGCGCCTCAGTCTCCTCGGCCACCGCGGCCGGCGTGAAGGAATTTAAAAACGCTTGGAAACTATTTTCATTCCTCATGATAACAATAATAAATATTTTTTTATTCAAACATGTCATACTTTAAAATAATTGCCTGTCCGTACTGCATATGTTTATCATGTTGATAGATCTATGAGGCTCATCACTAATTTTATGTTGATTATTGCCTGAGTTCGATGAAAGCGTCAACAAACTTATGCAGCTAAATGTGCACTCTGAAAATTAAGGTCAAAAGTCCTGTAAAATGAATCACAAACTCTGGTAGTTCTTCCAGAACTTGTAGCATTGGAAGCCCAAAATAACGGTGGTAATCGACTTTCAGAGTTCATGAAGTTCGTTGTCAAATAAACAGAACAAAGTTTTCCACTTTAACTTGCTGGTTTAATGCTCATTAACTCCTCAACATAAACCCTCCGAACAAACAATATCATGTAGCAAATAAAACTGTGATTGTCGAAGTAACGTTGAACATTCGTTAAGTTGGGTAAGCAGTTAACCTTTTTGCGTGCAATGTCATATTATGCAGGTAATTATAAAACTCTGAGTAAGGTTCAGTCCTTGTTACTGTCCACGCTGTATGTCAGCAGAGCGTGTCGAGAGGTCAGAACTGCCACAACCTCCTCCCATCAGCCACTCTTTTCCACCACTCAGTACAACTGCTTGTCTGGAATTTGTTCCATGCTCAAATAACTACAAACGAGTGTATAAGACTAGCATGAACAGCGAAGATGACTGACCTTCAGCATTTGTTACAAAAAATCTGTAGTTTCTAGTTTAGTAAAGGGATTAATAAATTCACTTAAGACTTCCGATGATTTAGCGTGTGAAAGAGTTTATTTGCGCTACAAAAAAACCAAATACGTAAAATAATAAGCGATGGCCATATGACATGAGGTGTTTGAACTCTGAAGTCAGTTAAATGCGGAAGAGCATGCTTTTGCTTGCACAGGAGTTAAACTAATTATTAGGTAAACCTAGTATAGCTATCTACAGGAACAACGACTTAACAATTCACGTAATATTATTACTCAGCGACAGAAGAATTATTCTCGATTTTTATTACTATTATTTAGACAGCAGATCGTAACGTCCAAAACCTCGAACGAGCAAAGTCCATGCTGGAATAACAAGTAAATTATATCACCTCTACATTTTTTTCTTTGTTTCTCCACAGTTGAGCCTCACTACTGACCTCGGTCGACATTATTCGGCAAAAATTGAAAGCTCTCCAACAAGGGGTATATTTGCTTTAGCAGGCGCTCCCGACCTTCGAGATCCTGCAATACCGTGCCGAAGAGCCACATACCCTTGTGAAACATGAGCGAGCTGTGTGCGCGTCAGCTTTGTGAGCAGAGCAGCTTAAAAAAGAAAAAAGAAAAACATGTTATCAACAGGCGCCTCTTCTGTGATATTCGTTCCTTTATGAAGCTACGTGGTCGAACATGACAGTATTAAATTTCCGGACGAATATTGTCGTCTCGTGCAGTGTCCCTTAGTAGCAGTTTAGCAGTGCGAGTGTCCTAAAAGTGATACGTTTCAACACAATGAGCACGAACTTGCTTTCTGCTTTGCAAAGTTTGTTTAATTTCTCATAATTGCAGCACATTAGACATTTACGCACGGCAGAGTGGTCTTTGATTAACAGTGCTCTGCAGACAATGTACAACCTATTCATCGTCAGCAAGAGCTGCCTACGTTTTGGGCTTGCGGTCACTACATAACGCACGAACAGTTTCCCCTTGGAGCGTGTATTAAATTTTAACTTAATTTCATTGTCAGACTTTTCTCTTTGTGTATGTTCCTCGAGATTTTACTCGTATAATGTATCCAAAAGGACTGCGGGTACATTGTACACTGACAAAGCAAATGTCATGAGATGGACAGCTAATATCGTGTAAAGCCTCCTCTGTCTTCGCGGAATCCAGTCAGACACCGTGAAAGAGAGTCTGCAAGTACTTGGTATTCCCCTGGACGAAGATGAGACGAAATCGTTTGCATAGTAGCAGGTAATTTTGGGCTGCTTGTAGGTGCATGAGCTATGGCACAGAGCCACGACATCCAACATATGTTCCATGTGGTTCAAATCTGGGCTCCGGGATGTCCTTATCAGTCTTCGGACCTTCCCTGTAACTTCATGGAACCATTGGGGACGGCGTGGTAGCTATGTGGCGACGCGTTATCATCTTGAAACACCGCAGATCGATCAGGAGGTTGGAAGGCCAAAAATGGATGGAGATGGTTCTCAAGTAACTTAACATATCACTGACCGTTCAACGTCCCTTCCAGAACAACTTGGAAGCCCATTGCATACCAGGAAAATACACTCCAGACAACAACAGATATACCAGAGCCTTGGACACCTTTTTTTCCAGACGACATACGTCGATTGCTGTTATTTGCACCACACAAGATGCCTGCTGTTAACATAGTGCCGCTGACATAGTGATTCGTCCGACCATACACAGTTCCACCGTTGTTCCAGTGTCCAACTATTGTGACTGGCCGGCCGCGGTGGCCGAGGGGACTGAGGCGCTTCAGTCACGGTCTGCACGGCCACTACGGTCGGGGGTTCGAATCCCACCTCGGGCATGGATATTGGTGCCGTCCTAGTTCGTAAGTAGTTCATAAGTAGTTTGTAAGTTTAGGGACTGATGACCCCGTAGTTAAGTCCCATAAGCTGTACAAACATTTGAACATATTATGACTGACCACAAATGCAAGTTTTGCATACTGTGTTTAAGTCATAAAAGGTGGCTGGGATGGCAGTACTTGGTCTGTGATACTCCTCATTCAACAATTCACAGTACATTCTGGAACGTCATCATCATCATCATCATCAATCACATCATCATCATTAGAGACTATGCCTTTCAACGTTCTGTCTGGAGCATGCTCACCCTAATGAAATTTTTCCATCATCCCCTACTCAATGCTAACATTGACGCCTCGTCTGATGTTAAACCTGTCACTTGAAAATCATTCATGATCGAATACAAGTACTTTCTCCTTGGTCTACCTCGATTTCTCTTACCCTCTACTGCCAAATCCATGAGTCTCTTAAGCAACCTTGATTCTTCCATCAGTGCAACATGACCCCACCATCTCAGACTGTTCGCTCTAAATGCGTCATCTATGGTGTTCATACCCAGTTTTTCTTTGAGTTCCTCATTATGGACACCCTCTTGCCATTGTTCCAATTTATTAATATATGCAATCATCTTTTGTGTCTCGTTTCCGCCGGTTGTTGTAGGTGTCGTTGGCTTAGTAGAATGAGACCGACCCAGGAATGAAGGATGCACGCGTGTGCAGGTACGGAGTTGACCAGCCAGTGGGACAGCAGAAACTTGAGCACTAGGCTAAATTAGAACAAGATATATATTTCGTGGAGTCTTGGTAATACTTAACTTTTACATAGTTCTTGACTGCAGAATGCTGATACATAGTTTAGATAGAGGCCTGCCTACTGATAATTCCTAGTGCCTATCCATAGCCAAGTCTTTACTGGTGCCTACCTGATTCCCAAGTGGCCGATGCAGCAGTCGTGGCCACGAGCGGAGTTGCAGCAGAGGGCGCTCGTGGCTGACGTCGTAAGAACGCCGCGCCGTGCGTGCATTGCGGCGCGCGGCGAAATTACGTGGCTCGCACTTCATACTTGTGCGGCACCACATCATCCTTGCTACTTTTATTAATAAAGTAACCTGTATCCTCCCAGATTTCACTTACATACAACAAAGTTGGTCGAAGAGTGGTGCACTGCTAACTTAGTATTAGTAGTAACTTCCTTCTTGTAGAAGACAGTAGATCGTAGCTGCGCCCTCACTGCATTACCATTCTTATATCTTGGTTCCAGTTTCCCTATGTTGCCATCCCGTGAGAAAATACATCCAAAGTACTTGAAACTGTCGACCAGTTCTTTGTTTCTCCTATCTGACACTCAATCTGCTTAAATCTCTTTCCCACAGACATTACTTTCCTTTTGGAGATGCTGATATTCATACCATAAACCTTACACATTTGATCTAGCTCTGAAATATTAGATTGCAACCTTTCAATCTAATGTGTCATCACAACAAGTCGCCCGCATATGCGAGAGTACTTATTTTGTTTTAACCTACTTTAATCTCACCCTGCTAGTCCATTGTTTTCAACATAGGGTCCACAAACAGTATGAACAGCAGTGGTGACAGGTTACAGCCATGATAGTACCGTGAGCCCTGGAACGTATGAAGACGAATTCTTATCCGTCGGGTGCCGACCACCATGCCCAGTTGGAACTGCGCCCGCTGACTACTTTGCAAGTTACATACAGCACAAACACGTCTAGAAGCCCCCCTACACAGCTGGAGCTCACACAGGGGGAAACAACACTGGCTCTGTGCGCTGCTCACCCACGACATTTTACTGTCAGTGATAAGTGGCCGCCTCCTTCTCGGACATTAGCATGCTGCAACTTCATTTTAGTTTTCTCAGTCATTTTCCGACAGTATTCCTTAGAATTTGCTGCTACTATTAAACATTGTTCCCATTTCGAATGCTTCCGGTAGGGGCGGATGGAGGATTCGATTTCGGAGGGGTCACATGTCACTAGTTGTGTTTTCAGTCGTTGCCACAAAAAAAAAAAAAAAAAAAAAAAAAAAAAAAAAAAAAAAAAAGTTCGTAGAGCTTATGGGACTTGACTACGGGGTCATCAGTCCCCAAACTTACAAACTACTTATGAACTAGCTACAACTAAGGAAGGCACAAATATCCATGCCCGAGGGGGGATTCGAACCCCCGACCGTAGTGGCCGTGCAGACCGTGACTGAAGCGCCTCAGTCCCCTCGGCCACCGCGGCCGGCCGTTGTCATCACAACCTCCTCCGCGACCCTATCCAAAAACATACCTGGCCGTTTCCTTTACTTGTAATGTCTCACATATGTGTACGATTTTAACATCTGTAAAATATTTAGTTTTTCATATAAATATTTTAAATTCGTTTTCCGCAATGAATGTAACGTTGTAATATACTAATCATAGTAATAATGCCTAATACGTGTTTACGTCAATAAATAATACAATTCGTCAGCATAATAGTTTATTCAATAAACTGAAATTCCGTAAAAGACAGGTTTTTGCAAAATGTGTCCAAAACTTTGCGAACTACATCCGTCACTCAGTTAATTTAAGAACTATGATAGGATCTTAGATAGCCTCTTAATTTGCACTGTTTGAAATCTAAGTGTGCCCACAGTTTGCACGTAAAACTACGACTGTGCTTTGTATGCAAACTGTGGCTACAGGAGAGTTTTTAGGAGAGAAATGCCGATTATTTCAAACAGCTATGTGGGGGGTTCGGAAAGGCGGTGGTTACAAGTGAATAATATATAATTCAAATATTTCAAGTGATTAATGCGAGGTTGAAGAATAAATGAAATTAATTACAAAAATATATACTCCCGTATTTTTGTATACGCGTCATATCTAAAAATAAAAAAAATTAAGTGAAAGTTTTTTTTTTTTTCATGACCCCATGACCACTTTGATCCGCCCCTGCGAGCTGTAATATTTGATTTTTATTAGCTTTTTAAAGATATGTTTTCCACTGAAGTAACCTCAGCGATTCGCAAGAAATATTTTTTTTTTAATTTTTTAAACTATGATTCAGGAATTTACTAGAATGGAGCAGCACCATTAGCAAAAGGGGGTACGAATTATAATTAATTTACTCGTACTGGAAAAGCTCGCAAGATGGCGGCTGTAGATTTATGTCCGTGCATTGTTCAAGGCCGCGCGTGTGCAAGTCTGTTTTAAATAAAATTAGAGCAAGTTCGATTTTTTAATCAGCATCGGATCCTCGTCCGAAGTTTATAGCAGGCATTCAAAAAATGTTCAAATGTTTGTAAATCTATCGGACCAAACTGGGTGATCATCAGTCCGTAGCTTACAAACTACTTAAACCTAGGTAAACTAACCTACGGACAAACACACACACCCACGCCCCAGGGAGGACTCGAACCTCCACGGCGAGCAACCGCGCGCTCCGTAGCGAGAGCTTTAGACCGCTCGGCTAGCCGGCCGCGATGGCCGAGGGGACTGAGGCGCTCCAGTCACGGTCTGCACGGCCACTACGGTCGGGGGTTCGAATCCCCCCTCGGGCATGGATATTTGTGGCGTCCTTAGGATTAGCTAGTTCATAAGTAGTTTGTAAGTTTAGGGGCTGATGACCCCGTAGTTAAGTCCCATAAGCTTTACGAACATTTTTGACAAAGCTAGCCAGAATACTATCGACCATTTCCGATGTAGAAACAGAAGAAGAGATGTAGATGACAATATGCATTTGTTTCTATGAATAAAAAATATTAATGATCACAGATGATACAGAACGTTTCAATGATTAATGATTAGATTCATGCTGGCGTTATATTGTTCAACATCGTCGATATTTTACACAGATTTTAACAAAAAACATCACAGAGCGATCTGCACGATTTATTATGGTGCGAGGCGTGATAGCGTTTTTGATTACACCGGAACCTAGCTCAACAACTGCTTTGAAGAAATAGTGGAAGACTATGAAAACAGCGTTAAGCATAGCCATGCAAAAGAAGTAAATTCTGTGCGCTGGCACAAAGGTCTGAACGATTTCAACCGACCGCAATATCACCCTCTGTAATTGTGCGTCATCCGGATGCAATATTGAGGCAGGCCAACCGCCCTCCCAGCTTTCCACGCCAAACCTGGAGTCGCATTAGGGAGGACGGCGGTTCAAATCTCCTGGTATCCAGGGCTGGGTTCTCCGTGATTTTCCTAAATCACTCTAAGCAAATGCTGGGATATTCTCCAACGCCGCGGTGGAGTAGCCGAGCGGTCTAAAGCGTCTCACTGCGGAGCGCGCGGTTGCTCGCCGTGGAGGTTCGAGTCCTCCCTGGGGCATGGGTGTGTTTGTTTGTCCGTAGGTTAGTTTACCTAGGTTGAAGTAGTTTGTAAGCTACGGACTGATGACCACGCAGTTTGGTCCGATAGATTTACAGACATCTGAACATTTTTTTTTTATTTTTTATTTTTTTATTCTCCAATAGCGGCGTTGTCGTATGGATGTTAAGCGCTTAACTTCCATTCTTTTCCTGGTCGGATAATCTGACCTGCCAGATACGGAGGTGGTTAATAGCCAAGTTTAAAACGATTAATGAAGACCTACTAGCCAAGTTAAAAATGAGAAGTAAGAAATCGTAATTAGAATAAGGTGTTTTGCAAATACTGCCGGAGCCAGCTCAGATAGAAATGATGCCTATATAGGCTTTCGCAGAAGCAGAAGCATGTTCGCTCACCAGATACCATCAGAGCCAAAGCGTTGGAAGTCCTCAGCCTCCTCGTCTGTACCACTTGCCTGAAAATAAATAAAAAGTTAAACATTTTAAAAAAATGCACGCTAAAATGTCCCAAGTCAGCATTAACTGACAGTTTATCATTACATTACACAGTAGCGTATAATCTTTAACGGAAACTTTAAACGTACTAGTAATATGAGTTTATATTGATCTCGGGAATAACGGGAAACATATACCTACGTTATTTACACAGGAAGGTCAAAAGTATTAATCAAAAATCTGTTTTGAAAATAGTTTCAGATTATTTCATTCATACAAAAGCCACAATGAAGTACTAAGGAACATGACAGACAAATCAAGTACAACATTTTTACGGTATTCGACGAGTAACGTCATATATTCTAACAAGTTTCCATCACACAAAAATAATGGTTTACAGCAAGAATATAAGTAATTTTATTAAAATATGACTGCTACAAAACAGCATAAAATACAGACGAAAATGAAAACGTTCCACTAATACCGCGCCAAGAGTAGGTGACCGGGAGTTTGATGACGTTTGATATAAATTCTATATTTCTTGTCAGTAGCAAAGGCATACCAAAATTTCATGCAAAAACTAATTGTCGAAGAAACAGAACGATAACTGGGAAAATTACGAATATTGTCAACATAAAGTATGTGGCGTGGTGGCTTGCGTGCCTCAGGTATACAAATAGCTGTACCGCAGGAGCAAAGTGTTTGAAAGGCCAGAAAAACGTATGGTTTCTGGAGTGCGGCAGCAGGCTTAACAGTTAGGATGACGAGCAGATGTGGACTTGAAACGTCAACCAACGTGCCCTTACTGTGTCGCTGAAAACATGAGGAACTACAGATGTTTCTCTTACGGAGAAGATGCAGCTCTACTGTATGGTTCAATAGTTATGGCATCCTCTTGGGTAAAATATTCCTGAGGTGAAATACTCCATTCGGATCTTCGGACGGGTCTAGTCATGAGGATGTCGTCAACAGGAATAACAATAATGATAGTACTGTATGTTAGATCTCTTAATCGGGTAGGGAAGTGGCTGAGCTAGAGATGGATATAGTGCGGGTTAGTGAAGCCCGCTGAGAGTCAGATGAATACAGCGTTACCACACGAGTAATGCGGGAGTAGGTCTCATAATCAATAAGAAAACATTAATGTGAGTAAGCAATTATGAGAAGTGTAATGAACTCATTATCGTAAGCAAGACAAATATAAAAGCCACTACCCACCACAATAATTTACGTTTATATCGTAACTATCTTTGCAGATTATAAAGATTATAAAAATGTGTAAATTATTTAGAACGCTCAGAGGAATTTATGACACCAGCTGCCACCGGACAATTGGAAAAGTTGAAAATTTGTGCGCAATCGGTATTCGAACCTTTCTCATCATCATCATCATCATCATCATCATTAGAGACTGATTATGCCTTTCATCGTTCAGTCTGGAGTACCTCTAATAAAATTCCTCCATGATCCCCTGTTCAGTGCTAACATTGATGCCTCGTCTGATGTTATGCCTTTTACTGCAAAATCATTCTGCACCGAATCTAAGTACTTCCTTCTTGGTCTAACTCGACTCCTCTTACCCTCGGCTGCCAAGCTCATGAGTCTCTTAGGTAACCTTGCTTCTCCCATGCATGTAACATGACCCCACCATCTCAGTCTGTTTGCTCTAACTGCTTCATCTATGGTGTTCATTCCCAGTTTTTCTTTGATTTCCTCATTATGGACACCCTCCTGCCATTGCTTCCATCTTACAATTTTCGTCTAATCAGATCTGTTCATTTTCTTTCATTCGTGTAAGAAAAAATAAAAGTTCATTTTAACCACTCAACTCCGCTTTTTTCTTAGCCATTTTCTTGGCAGGCAATTTTCACCAATTATTTTAATATAGATGACAGATCATGGTAGACACAGGTTTTTGTTTCAAAAATGTTCAAATGTTTGTAGAACTTATGGGACTTAACTACGGGGTCATCAGTCCCTATGCTTACAAACTACTTATGAACTAGCTAAGACTAAGGACGGCCGGCCGCGGTGGCCGAGGTGACTGAGGCGCTCCAGTCACGGTCAGCACGGCCACTACGGTCGGGGGTTCGAATCCCGGGCATGGATATTTGTGCCGTCCTATTTCGTAAGTAGTTCATAAGTAGTTTGTAAGTTTAGGGACTCCTGACCCCGTAGTTAAGTCCCATAAGCTTAACAAACATTTGAACTAAGGACGGCACAAATATCCATGCCCGAGGGGGGATTCGAACCCCCGACCGTAGTGGCCGTGCAGACCGTGACTGGAGCGCCTCAGTCCCCTCGACCACAGCGACCGGCGCTTTTTGTTTGTTTTATAGAAGCCTGCGCATTATATGGAGAAAAAATCAAACTGAAACAGTTTCAATCAAACAACATTAATTAATGGTGTTTAGCAAATTGACAATTTGCTTCGCGAACGCATATGATAGAAATACAGGGCAGAAGAGACAATGGGGAACTTTGGACAAGACACGGGGAGTAAATGCATCTAGCAATATGCGTGCCATATTGATTTCATATTAGGTTCCAATAAAGGAGACCAAGTGATTCGAAATTTGTGGCTATCCAATATGAATCTAAAAACAATAAATGACGGCACGTCCTGCTTTACTCAGCAGTCGCGCTTGACCACTGCGATACCCGCGGCCGTGCGGATGAGACCTGCTCGCCTCAAAACAAAACAAAAGTTCAAATGTTTGTGAAGCTTATGGGACTTAACTACGGTGTCATCAATCCCTAAACTTACAAACTATTTATGAACTACTTACGAACTAGGACGGCACAAATATCCATGCCCGAGGGGGGATTCGAACCCCCGACCGTAGTGGCCGTGCGGACCGTGACTGAAGCGCCTCAGTCGCCTCGGCCACCGCGGCCGGCTACCGCTAACACTGGTTTAAGAATCGACAAAGAATTATGTATATGTGGAAGAGACCTGGTGATACTAGAAGGTTTATGATTTATTATATAACTGCAATTCAATGATTTAGGAACGAGATTTTTAACTTCCAGACAGTTCCGGGTGCATATGTGGTCTCTTACCACAAATAATTATTTGTTACGAACTTTGCATTAAAACTAAAGAAACAGAAAACGATACGAATGTAAGGAAATGTGATCTGGATAATTTGAAAGGATCAAACGTTGTTGATAGATTCAAAATGGAGCATAAGGAAACGATTGACTGAAACGGGCCAAAGGAAAATGTTCAAATGTTTGTTAAGCTTAAGGGACTTACATGCGGGGTCATCAGTCCCTAAACTTACAAACTACTTATGAACTATCTTATACTAAAGACGACACAAACATCCATGCCCGAGGGGGGATTCGAACCCTCGACCGTAGCGGCAGTGCAGACTGTGACTGACGCGCCGCAGAACGCTCGGCCACTGCGGCCGGCAAGAGCTACAGGAATACAGTAGAAGAAGAATGGGTAACTTTGAGAGAATTAATAGTGAAAGCAGCAAAGGAACAAATACTTTAAAGGGAAATATCTAGTAGAAATCCTTGGTTAACACGAGAGATATTGTATTTAACTGATGATAGAAGTAATTATAAAATTCAGCAGGTGAAGCAGGCAAAACGGAATGTAAGGATCTAAAATATGAAATTGACACAAAGTACAGAACTGCTAAGCACTAAAGGGTAGCGGACAAATATAAGGAAGTAAAAGAATATATTGCTAGAGGAATGCTAGAAAGCTCCTTATGAAAAATTAAACAGACAATTGAAGGAAAGGAAATCACTTGCATGAAATGTGAAGATCTTTGTAATAGGCAAAGAACTGAAAGCTGAAAGAAATATATATAGGTGCTCAACAAGGATAATGAATTTGAGGGTTGCAATGTAGAAAGAATAGGAGGTAATGAAGATGAAGTACGATATAAGATACTGAAAGATAACTTTCACAGAGCACTGAAACATTTAACTCGAAACTTTGCGAGTACGCGTAGACAACCATAACTTCGTGCAGGCAGAATCTGCTTTCCTCGCTGAAGAACAAAGCCCGCCATTTCATCGTACGAGTGATACTCGGTCGTTATAATTGTAGGGGCATCTGTTAACAGTTTGTATGACAGCATCGTGAGTTCAGGTCAGGACGGGGAGATAGCGGTTTGTTATTTTTATTTTAGACATCATTATAGGAAGGAAGATTAGACACCTCACCATTGATATCACTTTGGAATAACTTTAAAAATACGAAAACTGTCTAGTCAATGGACGTACCTGATGTTGATGAAATAAATTAAATATTACGAAATTCAATGCAACGCTGGATGGGCCGCGCGGTCTGAGACGTCTTGTCACGGATTATGCGGCAGTTCCCTTCAGATTTCGAGTCCTAAAATGTTCAAATGTTTGTAAATCTATCGGACCAAACTGCGTGGTCATCAGTCCGTAGCTTACAAACTACTTCAACTAAGGTAAACTAATCTAAGGACAACACACACACCCATGAACCAGGGAGGACTGGAACCTCCGACGGCGAGCAACCGCGCGCTCCTCAGCGAGGTGCCATAGACCGCTCGGCTACTCCACCGCGGCTTCGAGTCCTCCCTCAGACATAGGTGTGTGAGTTTTTCTTAGCATAAGTTAGTTAAAGTAGTGTGTACGTTTACTGAACGATGATATGAGTACATGGTCCTTTAGGCCTTAGACCAATTTATGATTTTTCCCATGTATCCGTGTTGAGCCGGCCGCGGTGGCCGAGGGGACTGAGGCGCTCCAGTCATGGTCTGTACGGCCACTACGGTCGGGGTTCGAATCCCCCCTCGGGCATGGATATTTGTGCCGTCCTTAGTTGTAGCTAGTTCATAAGTAGTTTGTAAGTTTAGGGACTGATGACCCCGCAGTTAAGACCCTTAAGCTTAACAAACATTTGTACATTTTATCCGTGTTGAATTGGCTCCTAGAAGGGAAAATTTCTGAATCGTTTTTCACAGAGGAGGTGTCGCTGTCTGGTTAAAAGACTGTTGGTATTTTTGGTAAAGTGTGAGTTATATCTGCCTAAATAAAATCTCACATAGCATTATACTACAAAAATTCTAGTGGCTATGATAATATATCAGCAAAGATGATTAGGCAGTGAGCTTCTGAGTTTTGTAACATTTGAAATTTGTGTAGCCATTCTTATCAGTGGGAAATTTCCTGAACGGCTGAAACATGCAGAAGTTAATCCTTTGTTTAAGAAACGAGATAAGGAAGTAGCATCAAATTTCCATCGAAATTCAGTTTTGCATGCATTCTCAATTTTTTTTTAAACGTAATACACAGTCTGTAAGATACCTGCTATGGGAAGGTATACATTTCATATTCAAATGTACCGCGAATTTGAGACCAGTGTCAAGCTAATCAGGCATGGGTCATTTATCTTTGGTTGCAGGCTTATTTTTCGATGGCAGTACTATCGATATTGGAGGCGGTTCAAAAATGTTCAAATGTTTGCTAAGCGTAAGGGATTTAACTACGGGGTTATCAGTCCCTAAACTTACAAACTACTTATGAACTACTTACGAACTAGGACGGCACAAATATCCATGCCCGAGGGGGGATTCGAACCCCCGACCGTAGTGGCCGTGCTGACCGTGACTGGAGCGCCTCAGTCACCTCGGCCACCGCGGCCGGCTGAAGTTTTCATAAGGTAAAGTTTTTCATGAAATACTTGGCATGTTTCTATGGCACAACTTCGCATTGTTAGACTGAATTGATGGTAACAGTAACGGTCGGGAAAGATCTTGCTGTTAGCTTGTGGTCTCACGATTCATGCTAGGGACCCCTTTCTGTGTTAGGAAAAGTATTTATTGTAATAGTTTAGTTTTGAAATTGCGTTTTTGTTATAAAATAGGAATTTCATGGGTAGTGTTCTTGAAATATGGTATGGTTGTAACATTGTTTGTGTAAATCGAGTTAAATTTATTAACAGTAAAGAAATGTTTATCTTTGTTTAAAAATAATTTTGTAGGCAGATTAAATATCTGAGTTATATTTTTCTCTGAAAGATTTTAAAATCATAAACATGACATTGTTAGTAATTTTCATGAAGTTCAGTTAGAAAGTAAATCTGATATTTCATTTTTAATAATTAGTTCGAGTTTCTTAAACACATTACCAGTTTATCCCTCCTCACATTTTTATTAAAAGTGCCGCAACATTGGACATAACAGTCTGTTTTAATAATTACATTTCGATAATTCTCAGATACATGTTGTGATAGCCGAGAGGCGTCGTCAGTGAAACAACCGGAAAACAAACTATATGAAAAATGTGCCATTGGCGAGGAACTGCATGGACATTCTTTTGTGGGGGTGTTATTGGTAAGGTGACGAGGTACACTTTACTAGAAAAATCGCGAAACGTAAGTAGAATATGAAAATTCATTACAAACAATTGAATAATCAACTTTGGATGTTTTACAAGTACCATCAGACTGATAGAGTTCAAGTACAGATTACGGTATTACAACTTCAAAATTGTTCGACTTGTACGAGAAAACTTCTAAGTCTCAATTTGTGAATAAGTCTTGAGGCACTGTTGCGAGGTGAGTTTACTGTTCAGCGAAACGTAGCACTGTCCTGAAGTGTAGTGCACTGTCCACTGGATCGAAGCACACTCTGCTGTATAGTAGCGCACTGGCTCACACGCCGTATGCGCCCACTATTTAACTTTTCAGGTTTGTCACACGTAAAATGTTCGTACTGCGCGGCCTCTTGCATGAATCTATGAACTTGTACTACCAACTGTCACTATTTCCGTGGACGTATCGATAGTGGTTGTTTGCCTCACAATATGCGGTACTAATTCTGTTTACATCATCAGAAGCTAAATTCTAATCAACCTAGTAATGTTGTCTGTAACGTTTCCTTCTCGGCATCTGAGTGCTTTTTTCTGACGTTACGCGCATTGAGGTGCTAGGCTCCGATGCCCGAGGTCGTTCCCCGTCGGGGGTTCGAATTCTCCCTCAGGCATGGATGTTTGTACTGTCTTTAGTAAAGTTAGATTATAAGTAGTTTGTAAGATTAGGGACTGATGACCCCGTAGTTAAGTTCAACAAACATCAACATCGGCCGTTACGAAAAATTTGCAAGCACAGGGAGTTTTTTTTATGTGAAACTGTGTTATTCTCAGCTTCCGAAATTTCTACCGGCCGCGCTGGCCGAGGGGACTGAGGCGCTCCAGTCACGGTCTTTAAAAAATCTTTAAAGTTATTATGCTCTACTAGCAAAAAACCGTTCATTGCTGGTCAACTATATAGTGCTTCCATCATGTACCCTATGCAGTAAATGTCACTATTATGCTCCTAATCTTTCCAGAAAGTAAGTTATAATGCATGAATAGTATGTGATTGACTTCTTTTACATTTCATAGGAGGAATACTAAAGTAAACAAACGCACATGTTACGAGTAACTCAATGCAGCTAACCGTCTAACTGATTCAGTAGCACTCTGCAATTTATAATTTCTAGGACGATCTACTAGCATATGTAACACTATGTGTAGAAGCAGCTAGAAACGAATTTGTGGTAAAATCTTAATCTGTTTGAGAGTTAATGGAAAAAAATAAGGGATGTAGCTGATTGCCGCGGCGGAGTGGCCTAGCGCATTGAGGCGCTATGCTCCGATGCGCGAGGCCGTTCCCCGTTGGAGGTTGGAATCCTCCCTCGGGCATGGATGTTTGTGTGGTCTTTAGTATAAGTTAGTTATTAAGTAGTTTGTAAGTTTCATCTACATCTACATGGGATACTCTGCAAAACATATTTAAGGGCCTGGCGGAGGGTTCATCGAACCGCCATTATACTATTTATCTCCCATTCCATTCTAGAATAGCGCGGGGAAGAAAGAACACATGAATCTCTCCGTTCGAGCTCTGATTTCTCGTATTTTATTCTGATGATCATTTCTACCTAAGAAAGTGGAAGTCAACAATAAATTATCGCATTCCGAGGAAAGTGTTAGCGATTGGAGTTTCGTAAGTAGCCGCAGCGATAAGAGCCGTTGTTGTAATGATTCCCATCCCAGGTCCTATATCATTTCCGTAACGCTGTCTCCCCTGTATCGTGACAATACAAAACGAGTTGTCCTTCTTTAGACTCTTTCGCTGTCCTCCGTTAAACCCACCTGATAAGGATCCCACACTGGGCAGCAATACTCCAAAAAAGGACGGATAAGCGTAGTGTATGCAGTTTCTTTGTAGTACTGTTGCATGTTTTAAGGGTTCTGCCAATAAAACGCAGTCTCTGGTTCGCCTTTCCCACGACGTTATCTACGAGTTCTTTCCAATTTAAGTCTGAAGTAATAGTAATTCCTAGGTATTTTGTGAAGTTTACGGCCTTCACTTTTGATTGATTTATCTTGTAAACAAAGTTTAACGGATTTCTATTCGTACTGATGTGGACGACTTCACACTTCTTATTATTTAGAGTCAATTGCCAATTTTTACACCATACTGATGGCCCCGCAGTTAAGTCTCATAAGCTCAACAAACATTTGAACATTTGTATCTGATCAACTACACTATGCATTAAAGGGTTCAACTAACCTAAGGACGACACACACACACACCCATGCCCGAGGGAGGGCTCGAATCTGCGACGGTAAGCAACCGCGCGCTCTGCAGCAAGGTGCCTTGGAGCGCTCGGCCACTCCACCGTGGCTTTATTTTAAACTAGCTGAAAACTCGGCGTTGGCCGGGTATTTATCTATTTATTCCTGTCATTTCGCAGGTATATATTCATTTGTATAATGGCTGTATAACTGTAAAATCTCTTGAGAATACAATTAGTAGTAAAAAAGTAATAGATTAAAACTTGGTGCGTGATGAGACAGCTTTCCGTGAAAGTTACTGTTTATGTGCTCACATCTCATTAATTACGTGTCGTACTTTGATACAATTTAGAAGGTACACTCAACTATATGCGTGTATACTGTCTGTAAAATTTCCTGTAGCTACAATTTTTAGTGTAAGAATTATAAATTATAACGTCATACCGAGAGCCGTAGTTTTACTCCATAAACAGCGGAAAAGTAGTAACTCTACGGTCGGGGGTTCGAATCTCCCCCTCGGGCATGGATATTTGTGCCGTCCTTAGTCTTAGTTAGTTCATAGGTAGTTTGTAAGTTTCCTTTCATCATTTTACTATATTTGCCAGCGAGAAAAAGTTTAATAAAGGTTTGAAATTATGTTTAAAGTTTGTTGCAAGTCGCTAAGTACTGACATTCCCATACAGTGTATTTCGAAAGTCTCGTCGCATTATATTGCATTTTTTGCGATTTCTATTGGTTATGGTGTAATATCTTTTGAACCGTGTGTCATATATGATTCTTAACCCTGCAGCAATTGTACCTCACGGCAAATTTGGTTGAAATCGGTCCAGTGAT
Organism: Locusta migratoria; assembly: GCA_026315105.1. Lineage (NCBI taxonomy): Eukaryota > Metazoa > Arthropoda > Insecta > Orthoptera > Acrididae > Locusta > Locusta migratoria. Next base: position 70,405,355 of record CM048755.1, on the reverse strand, counting down.
TTAGGAGAAAATGAGCAGTATTGTCGCTAAATGCAGCAGTTTTCCGCGCATTTCATAGTTTATGACGTCATATCTCGTGAACTATGTATCGTACGTGATCTTACACTTACGGCGACCGTTCTCACGGATTGAAGCTTACGTGTGCAAAATTTCATAAAGATTGGAACAACATTGTAGATTTCTATGCAACACGTACAAATATACGGACAGAAAGGACACAGTTCGTTGTAATTGACGGTAAGTCATCGAGTAAAACAGAAGTGATATCAGGCGTTCCACAGAAAAGCGTTATAGGTCCCCTACTTTTCCTCGTGTTTATAAACGATTTAGGAGATAATCTGAATAGCTCCCTTAGACAGTTCCCGGATAATGCTGTCGTTTATCGGTTAGTGAAGTCAACAGAGGATCAAAAGCAATTGCAAAGCTATTTAGACAAAATTTCTACTTGGTGCGAAAATTGGCAATTGACACTAAATAAAGAGAAGTGTGAAGTAATACACATGACCACTAAAAGAAATCCGCTGAACTTCAATTACGCGATAAATCAGTCAAACCTTAAGGTCGTAAATTCTACCAAATACCTAGGAGTTACAATTACGAACAACTTTAACTGGAGAGAACACATAGAAAATATTGTAGGGAAGGCGAAACAAAGGTTAAGTTTCATTGGCAGAACGCTTAGAAGATGCACCAGCTCCACCAAAGAGACTGGCTACATCACACTTGTGCGTCCTCTCCTGGAGTACTGTTGCCCCTTGTGGGACCCTCACCAGGTGGGACTGACGGAAGATATTAAGAAGGTTCAGAGAAGGGCAGCTCGTTTTGTTTTATCACGTTACGGGGGGGAAAGCGTGACGGAAATGTTGCACGAATTGGGGTGGAAATCATTAAAAGAAAGGCGTTATTCATTGCGGCGTGATCTGTTTGCGAAGTTTCAATCACCGACTTTTAGTTCTGAATGTGAAAATATTTTGCTAGCACCCACCTACTTAGGGAGATATGACCATCCCAATAAAATAAGAGAAATCAGATCGAAAACGGAAAGATTTGGGTGTTCTTTCTTCCCGCGCGCTATTAGGGAATGGAACGGTAGAGAAAAGTTATGAAAGTGGTTAATGAACCCTCTGCCAGGCACTTAAATGTAATTGCAGAGTATCTATGTAGATGTAGATGTAGATGTAGACACTCTGATTTATATATTAGATCATGTGATCTTTGAACAACGTGTTATTCCCCCAAATAAATTTCGTTATCATACCTCCGGCCCTTCTTTGTGCTGAATTTTGGATGGCCCCTTTTTTTTTTTAATGACAGAAAGGCTCCTACTTTTCGAATTTTCCTCGTTCGCCGGATGGACGAATTCGTTGCGGGTATAATTAAAAGCGCCGGACGGAGGTATAAAACAGCGGAATTACGAATGACATGTGCCACAATACGGAATAACTGCAATTCGAGCCGTGGCGCGATAAATATTTGCTTGCGTGACGCGCGGTAATGCGCGGCTGCGCGAATGCTTTGTACGCGGCTGTCCACATGTCGAACGCGCGGGGACACAGAATAGCCGCTGTGAGCGACGTCGGATATTAGAGTGAGGCGTCGGGTTGCACACAGCGGCGTCGGCGTCGGCGGCGGCGCGGCGTCCTCTTTCGCTGCAACCCGAGCCCGGTCCCACGGCGTCACACGACCGCCGCGCCGACATAGACGACGCCACCGACGCCTCCGCCCGCCCGACGCCCGCGCCCGACGCCCGACGCCCGGCGTCGAAATACAATAGCTTATCAAAAGAGTCGGCCGGACGACCCCGTCGACTATATGTAGAAACCCGAGCGCGCCGCCGGATTCCTCATTAGGCGTGTCGGTAATTAGTCAGCTTAACGGAGCCTCCAGCCACTCCTCCCCTGCTTAAAAAAATCAGTTTGGCAGAAATATCTCTATCTGTTGAAATTACTCGGAACGTATGAGAGCTGATATTTCCGCTGACGGGTATAGTTGTGTGATACAGAATTCGAAATCATTTGGAAATCAATAAGAATTGTTTCTTAAAATTGCAAAGATGAGCTTAAAAATCTACATTTAAAGTCATGTGACAACGTGACCAGTCGCGCTCTCTGCATTTCTGACCTTAGCGCGTTTTTGCAGTCGTTTTACTGCTCCCAATCTCTATCTGTTCAAATTACTGCCGGCCGCGGTGGCCGAGGGGACTGAGGCGCTCCAGTCACGGTATGTAAGGCCACTACGGTCGGGGGTTCGAATCCCCCCTCGGGCATGGATATTTGTGCCGGCCTAGTTCGTAAGTAGTTTGTAAGTTTAGGGACTGATGATCCCGTAGTTAAGTCCCATAAGATTTACAAACATTTGAACATTTTTTTTTTTTTTTTTTTTTTTTTTAATTACTCGGAACGTATGATAGCTGTTACTTACGCTGACCGGTATAGTTGTTCTGTGATACAGAATTCGAAATTATTTGGAAATCAATAAGAATTGTTTCTTAAAATTGCACAGATGAGCTTAAAAATCTACATTTAAAGTCACGTGACAACGTGATTAGTCGTGCTCTCTGCGTTTCTGGACTTAGCGCGTTTTTGCAGTCGTTTTACTGCTCCCAAGCTAAAAGAGACGGCGTCTCGTCCATGTTGAAATACCTATCATCCACTTGGCTCACAAAAGCAGCACAGAGGACGCAAGATGTTGTTATTGCAATTGTTTTATTCAAATAACTTTTAATTTTAAGCCTGGGCCATCTTTACCTGTCACGCTGTTTCCCTCTTCTCAGCAAATTTTGGCATTTGAAGCTAATCGAACACCTTGACTAGGCGTCCAAATTTGTGGGTTATACTTTTGGTTATGTATCTCCACTAAGATTTAATTTTATATGGCATCTTTTCCAAATATTTGTAAGTATATTTTGCATTTAATGTGTTTGCTCTCCTTGTGAGTATTGTGATTTCAATCTTTAAACATCCGAAATGTAATGTATTTCAGTTACATGTGCCACAGATCTGATGATGATGCGTCGAAAAGCGTAGTGTTGAAATAAAGTATATTGCGACCAAGAGAATTCAAGAAAATTTTTACGCATGCTTATCATCCAATTTTAAGAAAAATTTTCGGTGAAATAGTTTGAATTTAGAACATAAGAACTTATATCTTTACTAGACAAAGGTCGAAATTTCTTCTTGCTATTCATCAGAATAAATGTGCTGTATCATATTAAGTGAATTATTCCAATTTTTTAAAGAATTTGTCGATGTAAAATCGCATTGCCTAGTATTATGCGTATGATTGATTTCAAATGCTAGGTTTGAAATGTAAAAATGAGTTCTATTTTTTTTTTTTAATTTAGATCATATCAATATTTTCTTTCACTCTCGAGATATAGTGTTTTATACCCGACGAACATTCGTGTCTAGTATGTCCAGTTCCGTCCATGCGGTCTTGCCTATCAGCCAATTTTAAGAAAACTATTCGATAAAAAAATCATATTTTTCCACATATTACATTTTGAAACATTTGCTCGATAAAGCACCGAATTCCTTTTCGTTATTCGTTACAGTTACCGTGCTGCATCAAATTAAGTAAACTAATTCGCAAACTTAACGTTAATGAGTTTTCTGTCTCAAGCTGCTGCAATTAAGGACACTTTCTTTTGTGTCCCGACTTCGTCGCCGCTTTTGTGTCCCAGCCTCGTCGTAGGTGTCGGTGGCCGAGTGGAATGAGACCGACACGCTGGTGCAGGTACGGAGGGGAGCAGCCAGAAACTATAAACACTCGAGTAAATTAGAAAGAGATATATTGCACAGAAAGTAACAATACTTAACTTTTACATAGTACTGCAGAATGTTGATACATAGTTGTCAGAGGCCTGCCTAGTGCCTGTACAATAGCAAGGTCTCCACTGGTGCCTATCTGATTACGAAGGTCATAACTCGTTGCTATCTCAGTCCGAAGTGCGAAGTGCGAAGTGCCGATGTCCTTCAGTGGTGGCCACGAGCGGCGTTGTCGCAGAGGGCGCTCGTGGCTGTCGTCGTGAGAACGCCGCGCCGTGCGTGCATGACGGCGCGCGGCGAAAGTAAGTGGCGCGCACTTTGTACTTGTGCGACACCACACCCCTCCCCCCCAAACCGCCGCGCCGTCGTGGCGTAGGGCTGAGGGCCACGGCGACGGCACTGGGAGGAGGGCCTGGGCGGGGGCGTAACTGGTGGGACGGGCGTCGTAGCGGAGGCCGGGATCGAGACGCCGTCCGCGCCCCGGCATCCGCCTTGCGATCCTCCAGGGAACCCGCCGAAACCTGGGGAAGGGCGCCCGCCCCCGCCCAGAGGGAGCAGGTCATCTTCTTCTGAGGTGCGTGGCCCAAGCTGGGGGGGCCCGCACGGTCCCGGAGTCCCTCTCGGTGACGCTGACATCTGCGGCGGCGACAGCGGCGGCGACGACTGCGTCGGATGTACGTCGACGTCCATAGGGATCTCGTAGTCCGGGGACGAACGATGTGGTTGTGCTCCCTGGCGGTGAACTGGGTCTGGAATCAAGAAACCGGAGACAGGATCGCGCGGTCTGTGCAGGCGCAATTGGTTTGCGTGGCGCCGCAGCTCCGACCCTGTGGAAGAACGTACAACAAACATATTGCGCCCAAGCACGCGTTGAATGGTGCCCGGCAACCATGTCTTCTTGTTTCCAGCAAACACCCTGTACAGCACCGGCGTGGAAACCTGAAAACGCGTAGCGCCATACGAACCGACTCGGTGCGTGGGAGGCTGCAGCAGGTGAAGGAGAGTGCGGTGACGGCGGCCGTGTAGCAGCTCGGAAGGAGACGGGCCGTCACGTGGCATGCACCGATACGTAGACAGGAAAATTTGAAGAGCTTGCTGCCTGGAGTGCTGACCTTTCATCTTCTCCATGTGAGACTTGAATGTTCGAACGAAACGTTCTGCTTCACCATTGGACTGAGGGTGAAAAGGTGCGGTGGTAATATGCTGAATACCATTCACACGACAAAACTGTTGAAATTCCGCACTAACAAACTGAGGTCCATTGTCACTGACGATAGTTTCAGGCAAGCCTTCGATGCAAAACACTGATGTTAAGGCACTGATTGTACTAGACGCCGTCGTTGAGTTCATGGCAATCACAAAAGGAAACTTGCTGAAAGCGTCTACAACGATTAACCAGCGCGTATTCCAGAAAGGTCCGGCAAAGTCAATATGTAAACGTTGCCATGGTCCCTTGGGGCGTGGCCAGTCTGAGAAACGCTGTGGAGGAGCCGCCTGATGCTCCGCACAAACTGTACACTGTGACGTCATGTCCTCTATCTGAGCGTCCATACCAACCCAGGTACAATGACGTCTGGCCAATTGCTTTGTCCTAACAATACCCCAATGTCCTTGATGCAGGAGGCGTAACACTTCTCGTTGCAGGGAACGAGGAACAATCACTCTTGCTTGGTCGTTGTCGGTATGCAACAACAGTACACCCTGACTTAAAGATAATGCATGACGTTGTGCAAAATAACGTCGAACCAGAGGCCGATCAATGTCTTTGGCTCTGGCAGGCCACCCTGAGCGAACAAAACGTGCTACCACACTTAGGTCTGCATCCGCAGCTGTTTCCTGTGCAACCCGACGAGAGTTCAAAGGAAAGTCTGCGACAGCGGAAGCATCTCTGGAGTCTATCTGACAACATGCCATTTCTGAAGAATCAAACGACACATCCTGGCCAACCGGAAGTCGGGAAAGTGTGTCCGCGTTAGCATGTTTAGTGGTAGGTCGGTACAAAATCTCATACTGATAATTAGACAGTATTAAGGACCATCTCTGAAGCTTTTGTGCCGTACGTGGCGGAATCGGCTTTGTGGGTGAGAACAACGACGTGAGAGGCTTGTGGTCTGTCAACAAATAGAATTTTCTGCCATACAGATAATGATGAAACTTTGTGACGCCGTAAATGATTGATAAGGCCTCCTTTTCTATCTGACTGTAATTCTGTTGCGTCGGCGTCAGTAGCTTGGATGCAAAGGCAATAGGACGATCATGACATCCAATACGATGTGACAGAACTGCGCCGACACCGTACGATGAGGCGTCAACTGCTAACACTACAGGCTTCTGTGGGTCAAAGGGAATCAAACATGCATCACTGAGTAGTGCAGACTTTAATTTGTCAAAGGCAACCTGACAATCTTTGGACCATACAAAAGGAACATTCTTCCTACGTAAATGATGCAGTGGAGCTGCAATCTGAGAGGCATTGGGAATAAACCTGAAATAATAGTTAAGCTTTCCCATCACTGCTTGCAATTCATGCACATTCTTAGGAGGAGGCAAGTCTTTGATTGCTCTAAGATGTAACTGTAAGGGATGAATTCCTTGGGCATTAATCACATGGCCTAGGTACTCTATTTCAGTTTGAAAAAACGAACATTTTGCTTTATTGCAACGTAGACCTGCTGCAGTCAAAACTTTGAAAAGGCACTCCAGGTTTGCTAAATGTTCTTCAACTGTACGTCCGGATACCACAATGTCATCTAAATAGTTCGAGCAACACGGTACAGAAACTGTCAGCTGTTCCAAGAAACGCTGAAAAATAGCGGGAGCGGAAGAACTGCCAAAGGGTAAGCGTTGAAATTGAAAAAGGCCCATGTGAGTATTAATGACGAAAAACTTTTTTGACTCGTCATCAAGTGGAATCTGTAAGTATGCCTCTGCTAAATCAATCTTGGAAAAGAAGCGAGACTGTCCTAATTTGTCCATCAGTTCCTCAGGTCTGGGCAGGGGATAAGTGTCGACAATTGTTTGACTGTTCACTGTTGATTTAAAGTCCGCACAGAGACGAAGTTTTCCTGACGGCTTGGGTATAATTACTATAGGCGAGGCCCACTGACTCGCAGAAACAGGAGAAATCACCCCACTATCTTGCCAACGTTTAAGTTCTTCGGCAACTGAATCACGCATTGCGATAGGCACTGGTCTAGCTTTACGAAACTTTGGAACTGCAGATTCTTTTAAAGTTACATGTGCCACGAAGTCTTTTGCACAACCTAGTTCCGGCGAAAACAAGTCACTGTATTTGTCACACAATGCATTGATTTTATCCTGAGGCACTATTGACGAAATTTGAAGCACATCTCTTTGAATTGATAAACCAAACAAGTCAAAAGCATCTAGTCCAAAAATGTTCTGCGTAGATTTGGCCTGAAGAACAACAAAAGCAACTGTTTTCGTAACACCTTGAAAAGAGGCGGGCAGGCTACACGTTCCTAGCACGGGAATATTTTGACCTGTATAAGCTGTTAGCACTTGTTGACACAGCGATAATTTTGGAGAACCCAGAAGTTCATAAGTATCTTTATTAATTAAGGTAACAGCGGAACCAGTGTCGAGCTGAAATTGCACAGTCTTATTGTCTATAGAGAGAGTAACAAACAGCTTGTGCTTCTGGCGCACGACCGGTGCGCGAATGTGGGCAACGTCTAATACATATTGTTTTCTGCGCTTGCGCGGGTTGCGTGCGGTAGGAAGCGGCGCATACTCGGCGCACAGCGGATTAATCACACTGTCACTAGATGACACTACCGCCGGATCGGCGTCCGCGCAATGCGAGGCTACTGCACTAAAATTACTTTGAGTAGCTACACCAATTCTACTGTCACTAGCTACACAGTACTGGGCACTATTACAATTAGAAGTTGCAGAAGGCACTATTTTCACTACAGGAATGCACTGTTCATAGTCATTTTGCGTGTCCCGAACCCTTTTCCGTTGCACTGTTTTACGCGCTCGTCGGCGCTTGCTACGTGGTGCACTATATAGTTTTGCCATAGGCGCAGAACTACTTTCTTGCAATTGAGAACCAACTAAAGCACTGTTCAATTCCACAGCCCGTATAACATTTACAGAATGAACTGTTCTCGCACTCTGCGAAGCACTGTTTCTAACGGTACCGTTCTTTGAGTTTTTAATTTGCATACACACAGACTGTACATGTCCCGACTTGCCACATTGATAACAGGTTGCGTTGCGACTAGGGCAATGAACACGCTTGTGGCGAGACACACACTGGGGGCAAGACTTACGAACATTTTTCTGAAATGAGCGTTGGCGCCCGTTATGCAAATTACTGTGTCTAACACTACGGGGCGACCTTTGCGTCGCACTTTTACTCTGGCTACTGTTCACTGTCTGTTCAGCACGGCCGGTAGAAAAATAAGAATCACTAGTGCTATACTGAGAACTACGGCTAGGAAAGCGTCCGTTGCGGCGCACTGAATTTACACTGTGGCTTTGCATTTCTACATCTGCTAAGTCAAAAGTATCATGCGCTTCTATAAGCTGCAGTACACTGTCTAATGAGGGGTCAGACTGTTTCAGAATTGCTGCTCTAATTCTGGGGTCCTGAATATTCTGCGTAATCGCATCCCTCAACATCACGTCACTATACGAAAGTCCACAAGAGCAAGTAAATTTACATTGGCGGGTTAAGCCCTTCAATTCCGTAATCCACTCTTGGTGTGACTGCTGCGGTAATTTTTTAAGTCTGAAAAATCGGTATCGTGCAGCGGCTACAAGAACTTTTCTCTCATAATGAGCATTCAGTGCATCTACAATTTGTTCAAAGTCTACATCACGAGGAGATGCGAGAGGGAAAAGTTTTTGCAATAGTACGAAAGTCTGGGGGCCCACAATCGATAAGAAAAGGTTCTTCACTCTCTGACCTGTAATTTGATGAGCCGCGACGAGTTCTTGAAACTGCGCGAAATAGTCGCTCCATTCTTCCTCACGTTCGTTGTACTGGCGGAACGTCGGAAGCGGTGCGGCGGCAGGTGTGGGCTGCTGATGTGACGACTGTTGTTGTTGGTGAGCAGCCTGTGTCGTCAACTGCGACACGGCCTGGAGAAGCTGGGTAATTTGCGCCGTCTGTAACTGAATAATTTCCATTAAGTTTGGGTTCGGGGTAGTGGCCATGCTGACCGATTAGGCGCCGCGTATACAAGTAACTTATAACAAAACACAAATGCAATATGAAAGAGGACTCGCTCTGCAACAAAAAAAGTCCACAAAACACGTAACAAAATATCTTTCCCCAAAATTGTTATAATAAGGGTGGGTGGGCGGGAGCAATTTCTGCGTGCTCCGACTGCTGCTGTCTGGCTGCTACAAGCGGGCTGGTCCAAGGTTCTATCACTCCTCGTCGCCACTTTTGTGTCCCGACTTCGTCGCCGCTTTTGTGTCCCAGCCTCGTCGTAGGTGTCGGTGGCCGAGTGGAATGAGACCGACACGCTGGTGCAGGTACGGAGGGGAGCAGCCAGAAACTATAAACACTCGAGTAAATTAGAAAGAGATATATTGCACAGAAAGTAACAATACTTAACTTTTACATAGTACTGCAGAATGTTGATACATAGTTGTCAGAGGCCTGCCTAGTGCCTGTACAATAGCAAGGTCTCCACTGGTGCCTATCTGATTACGAAGGTCATAACTCGTTGCTATCTCAGTCCGAAGTGCGAAGTGCGAAGTGCCGATGTCCTTCAGTGGTGGCCACGAGCGGCGTTGTCGCAGAGGGCGCTCGTGGCTGTCGTCGTGAGAACGCCGCGCCGTGCGTGCATGACGGCGCGCGGCGAAAGTAAGTGGCGCGCACTTTGTACTTGTGCGACACCACACTTTCTACATCAGGCGCGTTTCACTTTATATTTACAAAGCATCCTCTGTGTTTGGTGTTAAACTCTTTTCTTTAAAACAGCCGCTGCCGAAGCTGACCTCAAAAACAAATATATTATTCACAAAATTTGGAATCGTTTGCAGCGCATTACGAGAATTTGCGTAATGTGGGTTTCATTGAACTACACAAAATATAGATGATTTTGCCGAAATTTTACTTCGGGTAAAAAGTATAACTATATTATCATCGTAGACATACACAGTTTTATATCCAACGGGCGACGCGTCCACTTTTGTCCCTCCGCATCGGAAATCAATCGGACAAAAATATAGTCACATTTCATAAACGGTTCAAGGCAAGAAAACTAGATTTCTCGCAAATCACAGATCGCAAAGATGAGCTTATGTTGTATGCTAAATACTCGAAACTTTTGAATTCACTTACATGTAGAAGTCACTTGTCCGTAGCTGTGAGAGGGTCGTCTGAATCGTTTAAACGTGTCGACAGTACCTGACGAATGGCCAAGTGAGTGTGTGAGTGTGTGAACAAGTGTAGACCACAGAGCGACTGTAGCAGGCGGGCGAGTTAACACGTCTGGACTAAGGGGTTCATTGCAGAGTAATACACGAAGTTAAATGTACATTTTTTCATCGTGTCTCACAGCTTATTCTTTATGCCACTGAGGTTATGTTAAAAATATGATCGTCCCTGTCATTAATAGAATATGTAAATGTGGGCCACTGTGTGTCGTAAGGAAAGGTGGGTTAAGGGTTAAGTGGCGAGGGCGGGAAGAATTAGCCATTACGTATTTTTTCCCAGAACGTTAACTGCTGTCTGCAGACAAATGCTGAGGCTACCTTTAACATACACTATTATTGTTCTCCTGAGTGTGAATGATGAAGCTTGTTCCGTTCGTTTTTGGTAAAATCATTTTAGTCTCAATTGTATAATCTAACGTAGATGATTTATATGATACCCGTCACCTCAAGTATAAGTAGAAAAATATTCACCGTATCAGTTATTAACAACGTTTTAACTGATATTGTGAGCCATAATATTGTTTCTCTTGCCTACAAACATTAATTTTGTTATTGTGTACCTTTCTGTGTTGTATAATTACTCACCACACACCATGATGCACATAAACTTTTTTTGTTGACAATCAAATTAAGTTTCAATATTTCGTGACCCTTGCCCATTAAGATTAATAGGCCTAGTGTTATTAATAGACTACCATTCTCTATGTTATACAATTTATTAAAACCTACAACACAAAAAGAAATACATAAATGTAAATCTCCCTGAAGAGATGCAACATTATTTCGAAACGTGGCTTCACTGCCGCACAAGCAAAGTAGTTTATCTTAATATCACACATTAATATAAAAAAGTCATCTGCCAATGCGACTTACGTAACTGAGAATGTTATGTTCCTACTGAATGGGGGCTATGTGGCTGAAGCACATTTCTTATATTTGGGCATTCAGCTGTTAGTTGCTCCTGCAGTGCATTTCCATAACTCACGAGTGTACAACTCGTGGGCTCGGGCCGCATTCGGCCTAAATCAAGTGTTAATGCAGTCTAATAAGTTGGATCAATAATTAAAAATTCCGTTTATTCAATTTGAAACTACCAGTACACGATCCCACATATGTTAACGATATACTACCTCCGACGAACCTTCCATTCGTTTTTGCTTAAGTATTTTATGTGCGTCTCAGAAATATTAGTCATCTTCCAATGTGTCCCAGATCAAATAAAAGCAATACTGCCAGCTGCGTCGTGGTTTGGAACATAAATAAAACTCAAAATTTTAAACATGGCTGCGTACAGCAACGGTGATTCAAAGCAGTAAAATATCAGCCAACCAGTTGCAAATTAAAGTTTAATAAACTTTACCGCGGTTTCAATTGATGTAAATCAATCTTCTTCAGAAGATACATGGACGTTACATTCTTACTGTGGAAAAGTTACAGGCGTCAATTTTTGTATACATAATGTAGCCCTTAAGACAAAGGCACTTCAAACATATAAAATGATAACATGTGCTATGTAACTTAGCAGATTGCGTAGCGTGCACACAGCACATGTTATCATTTTATATGTTTGAGTTGCCTTTGTCTTAAGGGCTACATTATGTATACAAAAATTGACGCGTGCAACTTTTCCACAGTAAGAATGTAACGTCCATGTATCTTCTGAAGAAGATTGAGTTACATCATTTGAAACCGCGGTAAAGTTGATTAAACTTTAATTTGCAACTGGTTGGCTGATATTTTACTGCTAAATAAAACTGATATGCACTATTAGCGGCCGGGTATAGGTCAGTCTATCACCGTAATTTACAAATGTTTGTAAAGTTATAGGACCAAACTGTTGTGGTCACGAGTCCCTAGACTTACAAACTACTTTAACTTATGCTAAAGCGAAAACACACACACACACACACACACACACACACACACACACACACACATATATGCCCTAGGGAGGACTCGAATTTCCGATGAGGAGCAGCGCCTTAAAGCGCACGCCTATTCCTACGCGGCTCCCTTCACCTCTAGGGAAGGTTAGGGCAGACTATGCCACGTTAAACACTGTATGGTTCAAATCGAGAGTTACATTACCTTTATACCTTACAAGATCTTCGAAAATGTTCAAATGTATAGCTTATGGGACTTAACTACGGGGTCATCAGTCCCTAAACTTACAAACTACTTATGAACTAGGACACAAAGGACGGCACAAATATCCATGCCCGAGGGGGGATTCGAACCCCCGACCGTAGTGGCCGTGCAGACCGTGACTGGGGCGCCGCAGTCCCCCTCGGCCACCGCGGCCGGCCAAGATCTTCGTATTTCTCGTTTTTTGGCTCTAGGAAAATTGACTTTACTTTGTTGCACTAAGCATCTTGGAATAACAGATAATCATATCTCGCAATACTAAGAACGTCATTTCATCAAATGGAAGCCAGTTTGCAGTTTTACATCGTTGACGATGAGGATCGTTATGACGTAGCCTGAAGTGTCTCCAAATAACGGCCGAAAGTATTTACCTGGAAGCTTCGGTCATTGATAATAACACAAATGTATGATAGTCCGACACGCCGCTATATTTGAGAGAATTCAATCTTGTACTCTCGTGTTTGGCGGATCGGGCACTAGTAATAACAATGGCGGTTGTCTTCTTGTTGGGCACTAAAAATCCAATGACCGCAATAATATTTAATTTGTACAGAACGTATATTTTCACATTTTACGTGAGCCAAGTAGAACGCACCATACCCTGAGGTGACAGAAGTCATGGGATGCCGATATTCAGAGATACAGATGGCAGGAGTATCGCATGTACGTGTTATAAAAGGTCAAAGCGTTCAGAGAGCTGTCATTCGTACTCTGGTGATTCGTGTGGAAAGGTTTCCGGTGTGATTATGGCCGCACAACGGAAATTAACTAACTTTGTATGTGGAATGGCTTTTGGAGCTAGACGCATTGATATCCCATTACGGAAATCCTTGGGGAATTCAATATTCTAAGATCCGGAGTGTCAAGGATGTGCTGAGAACCCTACATTTCAGGCGTCACCTCTCACCGCAGAAGGCACGGGCCACGGCAGAGAGCAGCGACGGTCGCTTAACGTTGACAAACAACACTGCGCGATAATACAACCACTCAATTAAATGTAGGGCGAACGTAGCGTCTGCATTGCAATCATATCAGTTGGAATCTAGATGATTGAAAAATCGTTTGGTTAGATGAGCGCCAATTTCAGTTAGTGAGAGTGTAGCGCAGACCCCACGGAGCCATGGCCACAAATAGTCGAGAAGGCACTGTGGAAGCTGGTGGTGCCACCATGATCGTGTGAGCTATTTCTACATCGGATGGACTGGGTCTTGTGGTCAAAATGAACCGATGAATGACTGGAGTAGCTGTGTCCGGCTGCTTGAAGATCATATAAGCCATTCGTGGACTTCATTTTCCCAAAGGACCATGCAATAGTTATGGATGACTGATCGCGATGAACTGATCGCGATTAGTTTTCGGAACTTTCTGGACAAAGTTTGTATATAATTTGGCCACCCAGTTCATCCGACACGAATCTCATAATTTATCGGACATAACGAGAGGTCATTGCGTGAACAAAATCATACACCGGCAAGACATTCGCAGTTATGGACAGCTATAGGAGCAGCATGGCTCAATATTCATGGAGCGGACATTCAACGAGTCGTTTAGTTCATTTCACGTCGAGTTTTGATGCACTTCGTCAGGTAAACGCAGGTCCGACAGGACTTTAGGAGGTATCCCACGCATTTTATCACGTCTCTGTGTGATAACTGGCAGTCTCATTTTATAAATAACACACAGAATACTGACTGAAAAAAAATTGCACCAGAATATACCTGACATGGAGTGCTGGAGAATAACGGAAGGCTTTAAACTACTAGCGATCTCCTGAACAAAATAACTGACCGATGTGGCACAGTGATTACGGCAACGCACTCGCAGTCAGAGTGACGACGGTTCTGATTCTCGTCTGGTCATTCGGATTTAAGTTTCCCTTAATTTCTCTACATCGCGAAAGGGGAATAACTAATAGTCCTTTTTAGAGGACACAATAGATTTCGTTTTCCCTTTCCTTCCCCAATCTTCCGAGGGATTGTTCAAAAGTAACGCCTCCATATTTTTATATGATAACTCTTAAAACTTTCTAAATAAAACAAAGTTTCTTAATGTTCTATATCCTTATTCTATATAATTTTCTGAGAAGGGCAACGACAGCTTAAATACATTTTGATAAAAACACCACAAAACTAATATTAAAAATTAACTTCAATAATATAAAGTCCTGGGTGTAGATGTGTCGAGAAAAAGTCGCATAGCTGTTAAGACGTGTTTATTTAGACACAAGCTGTTTCAAATCTGTATAGATGCACCTTCAGGTGACATCTGTCAATAGGAAATACATCTGAACTAATGACTGGAGTATCTAAAAGGACCAATAATTAAGAATTTTGAAAATATTTGATAAAATTTTTAATTTTAAAAAAAATTATAAAATATTTTCAAAATCTTAGTTATTGGTCCTTTTAGATACTACAGTCATTAGTGCAGATGTATTTCCTATTCACAGATGTCACATGAAGATGCATCTATACCGATGTGAAACCGGTTGTGTCTAAATAAACACGTCTTAATAGATATGAGATTTTATCTCGACACATCTGCACCCAGGACTTTATGTTATTGAAGTTAATTTTTAATTTTAGTTTTGTGGTGTTTGTGTATTGAATTTTATCAAAATTTATTCTATATGTCTATGTATTTATTTCCCAACATAGTCCCAATAGCGACGGAGAGTATCCTCACAACAAGATACCAGTTTATTTTGTTGACGGTCGTTTCTGTCTATGTAGTGTGATATTACAAAATATTAACGCATTGCAAGGAGAGAACTGGTGACTGAAGTTTCGGGAAACTAGTGTAAAGTAATATCCGTTACCGCTCACAACTCATCACGTGGCCACTATTGAGACTGTGCCAATCTATAAGTAGCTACACATTCATTTACTTTTTTCACATTCAGTGCTGAAGTAGACTGTTTAAATATGAAGCACATTACTTGGGTACGACTAAATAGAAGTGAATCAGCTGAAAGTAGAATAACGACATGTGGTGTAAAGATATCTACATAAAATATTAGTCTTCTGGCACAAACGCATATCTCATCTAAATCGTTCTGCGGTTGGTTCTCATCTTCTGATAATTTTTCTGGGCGATAAGCTTGAACTAAATCTGCTAACAACCTAAGTGCACTGCTCATATTTTCTCACAGATCGTTTATTTAGATAAGGAATTACAGAGGATCCGACCGCGCGAGGTAGTAACACAAGGGACTCGGATTCGGAGGGCAGTGGTTCAAATCCGACTTCCTAAATCACTCCAGGCAAATGCCGAAATGGTTCCTTTCATTCAAATGTTTAAATGTTTGTAAATCTAAGGGACTTAACCGCAGCGGTTATCAGTACTTAGGCTTACAAACTACTTAAACTAACTTATGCTAAGGACAAAACAAACACACAAACACACGCCCGAGGGAGAACTCGAGCCTCCGACGGCGTGTACCGCATGCTCCACAGCATGGCGACTTAGAGCGCTCGGCCACTCTGGCGCGGCAGGATCCTTTGGAAGGGCAAGGCTGATTTTTTCCCCCCATCATTGCCCAAACAATCCGAAAGTGAGCTCTGCTTCTAATGTTCGTGCTGTCGTAGGGGCGCCGGCCGCGGTGGCCGAGGGGACTGAGGCGCTCCAGTCACGGTCTGCACGGCCACTACGGTCGGGGGTTCGAATCCCCCCTCGGGTATGGATATTTGTGCCGTCCTTAGGATTAGCTAGTTCATAAGTAGTTTGTAAGTTTAGGGACTGATGACCCCGTAGTTAAGTCCCATAGACTCTACAAACATTTGAACATTTGAATTGTCGTAGGGGCGCTAAACCCTATTCTTCCTTTCGCTACCCTAGAGAATGCCAATATCACTTCCATTTTATCCGATGTCTTACCGTCAAACATTACGAACTGTGTCTTATCTGATAAGAAATCTGTAATCCAATCACAAATTTGATATTCCATATGATTAAAAGACGTTTCTGAGGTAAATTGTAGTTAGCACTCATCACTTCATGTGAGTAAAGAACAGCGATATTTTCTTAATCCGGGTTAATGAGACCTCAATAGATCGTTCTCATAGAGGTAACTGAAAATGTCTGAATACGGTATGTCTTTAAAAACCCTGTTGCAAACTGACGTCACTGATATAGACCTGTGATTTAGTGGGTTACTCCTATCTCCCTACTTGAATATCGGTGTCACCTGTGTAACTTTCCAGTCTTTGGATACAGATCCTTTGTTGAGCGAACGTTTTTATAAGGTCTCTTACGTGTGAGTTATTGCATCAACAATCTCCTACTCTTCCTCCTCTCAATGAACATCATCTCTTTAATTTTTTCTATGAGAAATTACAAATATCGGCCAACTTTCATACTCATTGGTAAAACAATGGCGAAGTTCATTGCCTGCACCATACAGTGTCTTATACTTCTTCATAAAAATACACGTATGTGCCAAATATCATGATAACTGGAAAATTAGTTATGATTGTGTTCACAGCATGATTTTTGCAGTGTGACTAAATTTTCCGATTTTATTTCGTAACTGTCCAAATTTTTTCTACAAAACTGATCCAAAACAAATATAGAATCACAAATATTCAAGGTCTGAATTTTGAATGATGGTCTTGGGTTCATACAACAATCCCATACAGGAAAGTTCTTAAGTTTTCCTCGAATTTTACAATTTTCTGGGAATCTTTTCCAAATTTTTCTGCTATACAAACGTCGTTCAGACAGTTACGAACGTAGTAAAACAAACCAAGCAAATTTTGTCAAGCTGTTCTGACCTAATGATATTTCATGTGTGCTGGAACTGATTTTTATTTCTATAAATGTAACGCAAATAAGTAGCAACTCACTGTAAAGACGATTGCTGAGCTTCAACATAGGAAAGAATCACACACTCACACTACTTAGCTCTTGACCACAGCCTTCATCAGTCACGAGCTGACGAGCCTAAAGTCGGAGCACTCCATCCGAAGACAGTAGTTGTGTGTGTGTGAGAGAGAGTTGTGCCTGAATAATGTATAAGCGCCTATTTCCTATTAAAACTGTAGGTGTAAGTTAAGTTCTGGAAGTGTGTCATTTCGATGTATCTGTCAGCAACGTATCCTTATTATACACTGGTCAAAGCAATTAGGAGCCAGTTGATGTATCTAGATTCTGAAGTATTGTCATCGGCGGAATGAACTAAAATGGTTCGACGTCTTTCTGTCGGTTCTACGGAGTGGTGACACGATACGGCAACCAAGATAGTAGTAACAACAGAAAGTTGCTGCACAGGGGATTGGTGTTGATTTGTGTTTAGACAACCAAACGAATTACTCAAGCACTTGGGTCCAGATAGTGTAATGAGCACTTAATGCAACACAACAACAACGTGACCTACCCGAAGCTATGGCATGAAGAGCTGTAGGAAAGTAAGAATCGAGACAGACACGAGGGAGGTGCTTGCAGCTATTGGTGTGTTCCAAAGTGTAATTTCCAGGACATGGACGCGATTTCAGACAAACGAACAGTTACAGTCAGGATAGGCCAAGGTCGTTCATGCGTAACATCAGAAAGAGATGACGGTTACCTCCGCCGGCCGCGGTGGCCGAGGGGACTGAGGCGCTCCAGTCAAGGTCTGCACGGCCACTACGGTCGGGGGTTCGAATCCCTCCTCGGGCATGGATATTTGTGCCGTCCTTAGGATTAGCTAGTTCATAAGTAGTTTGTAAGTTTAGGGACTGATGACTCCGTAGTTAAGTCCCAGGCCGGCCGCGGTGGCTGAGGTGACTGAGGCGCTCCAGTCACGGTCAGCACGGCCACTACGGTCGGGGGTTCGAATCCCCCCTCGGGCATGGATATTTGTGCCGTCCTAGTTCGTAAGTAGTTCATAAGTAGTTTGTAAGTTTAGGGACTGATGACTCCGTAGTTAAGTCCCAGGCCGGCCGCGGTGGCTGAGGTGACTGAGGCGCTCCAGTCACGGTCAGCACGGCCACTACGGTCGGGGGTTCGAATCCCCCCTCGGGCATGGATATTTGTGCCGTCCTAGTTCGTAAGTAGTTCATAAGTAGTTTGTAAGTTTAGGGACTGATGACCCCGTAGTTAAGTCCCATAAGCTTGACAAACATTTGAACATTTGAACGGTTACCTCCGGTTAAAAGCCCGTCGAGACAGGAGGCTGAATGCAACTCACCTGCAACGCACCCTCCAGGCAGCAACAGGACGCGCATTATCAACACAAACAGTCCGAAATCAGCCTTCGGCAATCTAGCCTCTACGCAAAGAGACCTATGATGTATGTCCTATTGAAACCACGACACCGTGTAACTCGCTGAAACTGGGCGTAGGCACTTCAGGATTTTAGTAGTAAAGAATGACGCCGGATTATGTTCACGGATGAGTCAAGATTCAGTATTCAGCTGGCCAATCGTTGTTCCCTCATGTGGAGAGAACGTGGAACTCGGAACAATCGTGCTTATGTGCAGGAAACATTACAATATCATGGTGATGGGCAAATGGGTAGCCCCATGGCACCTCACCCTAAATAAACGCCATGTAAACCTCAAGTAAAGAGCTGAAACGCAAAACATGTAACTGAATCACAGACAAATTTCAATTGTCATCACTATCTGAATAAATTACGTTACCATGTATATATTGTGTATGACTCTCACCTACACCCCCTATTGTTTTGACCAGTGTATTTATTTAAATAAAAATCAATTCCCCCATGTATGAAATACCATTACTAGAGAATTGCTTGACAGAATTTGCTGGATTTAGTTTGTTGTGTTCGATGTTCGTAATTGTCATTTTTATGGAGGATAATTTTGGAGTTTACCAAAAGATTGAAAATTTTAGGAAAAATATTATCCGATAGTTAAAAATTAGTTTTCCGGAATGTGTGTGTGTGTGTGTGTGTGTGTGTGTGTGTGTGTGTGTGTGTGCGTGTGCGTGCGCTGTGCGCTGTTGTGGTCTTCATGCACGTTTCAACCCTACTGTATCCTGTGCAAGCCTTGTGCTCTCTGAATAAGACCGGAAAACAACATCCATTTGAATCTTCTTACTGCATTCGTTTCTCAGTTTCCATCTGTGAATTTGCGCCACACCCTTTTATCCAATACTAGACTAATGATCCCATGATGTCTCATAATGTGGCCCACCAATCGATCCCTTCTCTCTGTCAAGATATGCCACAAACGTTTTTTCTCCCCACTTCTGTTCTTCACCTCCTAATTAGTTTACGCGATCTATCCATCTAATCTTCAGCATTCGCCTACTACAGCACCACGTTTCGAAAGCCTGATCATCTTTTTGTCTGAACTCATCGACCACTTGTCACTCATATACATTGCTACTCTCAAGACAAATGCCCTCAGAAGGGACTTCCTAACATTTAAATTAATTTTGGATGTCAACAAATTTTGCTTCTTCAAAAATGTTTTTCTTCCCATAGCCATTCTGCATTTTATATCTTCTTTACTTCTGTCATCAGAAGTTATTTTGCTACCCAAATAACAAAACTCATGTACTACATTTATTGACTTACCTAATCCAATTTCTTCAGCATCGTTTGGTTTTCTAACATTGCATTCCATTGCCCTTGTTTTGTTCTTTTTAAAGTTCATCCTATAACCTCTTTGAAGACACTGCCCATTCCGTTCAATTGCTCTTCCAGGTCGTTTGCTGTCCCACTCGTAATGCCATCAGCAAACCGCAGAGCTTTTATTTCTTCTCCCTGAATTGTAATTCCCTCTCCAGATTTCTCCTTGTTTTCCTTCACAGCTTACTCAATGTACAGATTGAACAAAATTAGGGAAAGGCCTTCACCCTGTCTTACTCCGTTCCCAACCACTGCGTCCCTTTCATGCCCTTGGACTCTAATAATTGCTGTCTCGTGTTGGACAAGTCGAACATAACTGTTCTCTCCCTACCTGTTATGTCCGCTAATTTAAGATTTTGAAATAGTACATTTCAGTCAACATTGTCAAAAGATAGCTCGCAATCTACAAAAGGTAGAAACGTAGATTTCTCTATCCTTAACCTACCTTCTATGTTAAGTCGTAAAGTATTGTCTCCCATGTTCCTATATTTCTTCGAAATCCAAACAGATCTTCCCCAAGGTCTGATTCCACAAGTTTCTCCATTCGTCTGTAAATAATTCGTGTTAGTATTTTGCAACCATGACTTATTAATCTGGTAGTTCTTTGTCACGTTTGTCTGCACTTGCTTTCTTTGGAAATGAAATTATTATATTTTTCTTGAAGTCTGAGGGTATATCCCCTGATCAAAATGTTCAAATGTTAGTAAATCTTATGGGACTTAACTACGGGGTCATCAGTCCCTAAACTTACAAACTACTTATGAACTACTTACGAACTAGGACGGCACAAATATCCATGCCCGAGGGGGGATTCGAACCCCCGACCGTAGTGGCCGTGCAGACCGTGACTGAAGCGCCTCAGTCCCCGCGGCCACCGCGGCCGGCTATATCCCCTGTCTCATACATCTTGCACTTAAGGAGCAACACTTTCTTCATCACTGGATTTTCCAACGATGTCATAAATTCCGAGGGTATGTCATCTACTCCAGCGGCCTTGTTTTGACTCAAATCTTTCAGTGTTCTGGCAAATTATTCTCTCTGTATCGTATCTCCTATCTTATCTTCATCCACTTCTTTTCCGCTTCCGTAATCTAGTGGTCAGCATGGTGGGTTGCCACGCAGGGTGCCAGGGTTCGATTCCCGGTCGGGTCGTAGGTTCTCCCCGCTCGGGGACCGGGTGTTGTGTAGGCCTCATAATAATTTAGTCATCATTGACACGCAAGTCTCCCAAGTGGCGTCTGCTAAAAGGACTAGCACCAGGCAGGCCGGAAACGACTCGAGTTGAGTGTAACGGGCATAGCTACCACATGGAACCATCATCATCTACTTCCTCTTCCAATTCTACAATACTGCCTTCATTTCATTGTATAGGGCCTCTATATATTCCTCAAATCTTTCAGGTTTCCATTCTTCGCGAAGTACTGGTTGTCCATCTGAGCTCTTGATATCCATGCATCTGTTTTTCTTGTCTCCAAAACATTTATTTTTCTGTAGGCAGTATCTATCTTTCTCAAATCAAATCAAATGTTTGTAAATCTATCGGACCAAACTGCGTGGTCCTCAGTCCGTAGCTTACAAACTACTTAAACTAAGGTGAAGTAACCTAAGGACAACACACACACCCATGCCCCAGGGAGGACTCGAACCTAAGACGGCGAGCAACCGCGCTCTCCGCAGCGAGGCGCCTTAGACCGCTCGGCTACTCCACCGCTGCCTATCTTTCTCCCAGATATACATTCTTCTACATAAATGGATTTGACCTGTATCCAGTCCCCCAAAGGCAATCTGCACTTCCTGTCACCCTCGTTTTTTAGCCGTTCGTACTCTCTTTTCCCTTCTTCACTTGCTGTGTTTTTATATTTTCTTCATTCAATTATGTTCATTATTTCAGGATTTCTATTAAGCCTTGTCCTCTTACCTATATGATCTTTTGCAGTCTTCACTAACTTATCTCTCAAAGCTATCGAGTCCTCTTTTACTGTATTACTTACCCCCATTTCAGTCAAACCTTGCCTAAAGCTCCCTCTGATACTCTTAAAAACCCAAGGTTCCATCTCCTTACTTTTCTGTTTTTTTTTTTTTTTTTTTTTTTGTTTTTTTTTTTTTTTTTTTTTTTTTTTTTTTGAGTGTTTTATGTTTAAATCTAGAATTCATTACCAGTACGTTATGGTCAGAGTATGTATCTGCCCCTGGATATGTCTTACAGTTTAAAACCTAAATCTATGTCTTACCATTATAAAGTCAATTTGGTACCTTCCGGTGTCTCGTGGTCTCTTCCACGTATACAACCTTCTTTCATAATGCTTAAACCATGTGTTTGTGATGATTAAATTGTGCTCTGCGCAAAATTGTACTAAGCAAACTCCCTCTGTCATCCCTTTTCTCCAGTCTATATTCATCTACTATTTGTCCTTCTCTTCCGTTTCCTACAACCGATTTACAGTCCCCCATGACAATCAGTTTTTTCTCTCCCTTAATTCTCTGAATGACTACTTATCTCATCATACATTTTTTCAATGTCCTCATCATCTACAGAGCTAGTTGGCATACACTTGTACTACTGTGGTCGGTGTTGGCTTCATGTCTATCTTTGCAATGATAATGCGTTCACTATGCTTTTCGTAGTAACTTCTCCGCATTCCTATTTTCTTATTCATTACTAGACCTATTCCTACGTTCCCCCAGCTGAATTTGTATTTATAACCTAGTATACACTGACCAGAAATCCTCTTTATCTTGCTATCGAACTTCACTAATCCCTAACACATCTTATTCCAACCTATCCATTTGTCTTTTCTGATTTTCTAACTTACTCATCCGATTAATGGATGGAACATTCCATGCTTCGATCCATAGAATGCCTGTTTTGTTTTTCTTGATGACGACATCCTTCTGAGTAGGCCCCGCAAGGAGTTCCGAATGGGGGACTCTTTTACCTCAGGAATCTTTTACACAAGAAGATGCCATCATCAAATAATCATAAAGTACAATTGCATGACCTCGGGAAAAATAATGACTGCACTTTCTCCTTACCTGCAGCCGTTCTCAGTAGCTACATGGCAAAGCGACGTCATCTGATGTCACAAGGTAAGCTCAGTCAACCATCCAGATTGGTGCCCCTTGTAACTGCTACCCTCCTCAGGAATCCCACGTCTGCCTAGCTTCTCCACAGATATCCGTACCGTTGAGGCACGCAAGCCACACGACCTCGGCAACGTCTGCGGTTCATGGGGAAGGATATATACGATGGTTGCAACTGTTTATTCACAACCGATACAAAAGCGTTTTCACCTGTTACTTCTTACAAAGTAGTCACCAGCGTTGTGTAGAACCCGTTGCCAGCGATGTGGAAGGCGTAGTATACGTTAGCAGAGCCTGTTCTGTTGACGGTGCGAATAGAGTGGTCTACTGCCTGTCGAATCTCTGGAACAGTTTTGAAGCGAATGCCACGAAGTGGTTCCTTCATCTTCGGAATCCAATCAAAGTTACAAGTACTTACGTCCGGGGAGAATGGTGGATGGTAGAGTACTTCCCAATCCTATCAACCGAACAGAGCAGGCACAGCTTGCGCTTTATGCGCCCGCGCATTGTCGGGCAAAATGATGGGTGATTTGCGCAGAAAGTGTTGCCGTTTCTTTCGCAAAGCTGGTCGAAGGTGATGCTCCAAAATCTAACAGGACGACATGCTCAATACATGTCAGACACAGTTTGACGATTTTCGTTGAATGCTTTTACCTAACGTTCCACTGTTCTGAACTGCAATGTCGATTCCCTGCACGCCTCTTGAAGACCGCCGGCCGCGGTGGCCGAGGGCCGGTCTGCACGGCCACTACGGTCGGGGGTTCGAATCCCCCCTCGGGCATGGATATTTGTGCCGCCTTAGTCTTAGCTAGTTCATAAGTAGTTCGTAAGCTTAGGGACTGATGACCCCGTAATTAAGTCCAATAAGTTCTACAAACATTTGAACATTTTTTTCCTGAAGACCTTCATGACACCGGTGTGCTGTACTACCTCTGGCACATTCAATCTTGATCCAATTACATTGTTCCTGTTTCGAAAACATAATGACATCGTTACATTAGACCGCTCGCTCACAAGTGATTGTGTTTCCCTCGATTGTGCGCACGCCGGTGACGTCGTACGGGCGAGTCCATTTGCTCGGAGGTAAGGTAGGTATGTGAACAACGTGTGCTATCAGAGATAATAGTAAATTCCATTGCTTAGTGTCTCCACAAGAGTTTTGCTACTATTGAAGTTCCAACCATTCCGAATCTAATAATTTCACTCGATAGAGTCGTACCTTTATCGATATATTTGTGGTATACGTTCCAGTTTGATTTTAGGATTTGATTAATACTGTCATCCGGTTTGAAACAGCTTTCTGTCTCTAGTACTAGCTGGGCATTGTGACTAAAAGTGAAAGCAGTTTTCGGATCTTTCCATTGACGCTACTGCAGTTAACTGTTACCATATTAATCTCTTTTTTTCTTTGTTCTATTGTCCGAGTGCTATATTGACCGGAATCAGTAAGCGTCTTATCGGGACCTAAAAAAACTTACATGAGGACTCCACTGGTACTTTGCTTGTAGCCGCTTTCTGCGAGTAGTGAACGCCTGACCTATTCAGGGCGATCCTACATGTCTCCACCTGATAGCGGAGGACGAGAAATTTGCAACCAACGTAACCACAGAAAGTTATTAGGCTGTGGTTTAATCTTTGCACACGGCTCCAAAACGGGAGACCGGGATCGGTTGTGGAAACGATGCTGCAAATCGAAATCTCCGCTTCCACCTCGCGAGATAAGATAGCTGTCTTCATCAAACCCGCCAGCCGCCTGGAGGAGCCGAGGATGCCCTTTGAACCCAAGCGGAAGGAGTCATTGGTGCCGACATGAGCACCGATCTGCAGCCGGGTGCACCCAGTGCTCCCTATTGCCGCCGGCAGAGCCTCCTGAAAATCTCGGATCAGACCCCCGACCTTCCCACTATTTCCCTAAGGGGCTGCACCACTCGCCTAACACTTGGAGATACCAATGACTAATAATAACCCCACCCTGTGCGTCTGTCCGGACCTATCACAAGGGTTGGCCACCGCCGCAACAGGCGAGGCAGCCCTTGCTGGCTCAGAGTTATTATCAGCAGCGGAGCCGGCCGCGGTGGCCGAGCGGTCTAAATATGAAGCACATTACTTGGGTACGACTAAATAGAAGTGAATCAGCTGAAAGTAGAATAACGATATGTGGTGTAAAGATATCTACATAAAATATTAGTCTTCTGGCACAAACGCATATCTCATCTAAATCGTTCTGCGGTTGGTTCTCATCTTCTGATAATTTTTCTGGGCGATAAGCTTGAACTACATCTGCTAACAACCTAAGTGCAGCGCTCATATTTTCTCACAGATCGTTTATTTAGATAAGGAATTACAGAGGATCCGACCGCGCGAGGTAGTAACACAAGGGACTCGGATTCGGAGGGCAGTGGTTCAAATCCGACTTCCTAAATCACTCCAGGCAAATGCCGAAATGGTTCCTTTCATTCAAATGTTTAAATGTTTGTAAATCTAAGGGACTTAACCGCAGCGGTTATCAGTACTTAGGCTTACAAACTACTTAAACTAACTTATGCTAAGGACAAAACAAACACACAAACACACGCCCGAGGGAGAACTCGAACCTCCGACGGCGAGTACCGCATGCTCCACAGCATGGCGACTTAGAGCGCTCGGCCACTCTGGCGCGGCAGGATCCTTTGGAACGGCAAGGCTGATGTTTTCCCCCCATCATTGCCCAAACAATCCGAAAGTGAGCTCTGCTTCTAATGTTCGTGCTGTCGTAGGGGCGCCGGCCGCGGTGGCCGAGGGGACTGCGGCGCGCCAGTCACGTTCTGCACGGCCACTGCTGTCGGCGGTTCGAATCCCCCCCTCGGGCATGGATATTTGTGCCGCCCTTAGTATTAGCTAGTTAATAAGTAGTTTGATCCCGTAGTTAAGTCCCACAAGCGCAAAAAACATTTGAATTTCAGCAGCGGACAACACCTCAAACCTGTTGCTGAGGCGTAAAGGGACAGCCTTGCGGCCAATTCCCGGTTTCGCCTTTTGCCCAGTTTCGTGACCCTTAACAGTTCGTCACTCAATGTCAGACAACTGTCGACTCACAGGTTGAAATGTTTGTAAATCTATGGGACTTAACTACTCTAGTCATCAGTCCCTAGGCTTACAAGCTACTTAAATTAACTTATGCTAACGACAACAAACACACCCATGCCCGAGGGAGGCCTCGAATCTCCGACGGCGATCAGCGGCGCACTCCGACTCACAGGAACGTTGGAAACTGCCAGCACAGTGGCTTGAGGGACCGGAGACGCCGCACCAGAGGTACCCAGCAACCGCCTCAGTAGGCCGAGTGACACTGCAGCGCGGGGCAGCAACCTGACCGTGTCCAACACAGCCTCCAGCAGACAGCGGCCAACGTTTCCCGAATCCACAAGCAACAGGTGCATCATCTCTGGTCAGTTACTTCATTTACCATAGGTACCAAAAGACGCGCGCCTACAGTCCTCGAAAACAGAAAATATAACGTAAATTTTCCAAAAATGCGAGAATGAAGCCTTCAAAGACAGAAGTACTATTGGAATTTAAGAAAAAGACTTGTAATGAAAATGCAGAAAAATACGAAGTTTCCCAAATACATGAGAACGAAGCAATTAAAAAAAAAAAAAAAAGGCTCTATCGAAATTGAAGAACATGACCTGAAATGAAAATGCAGAAAATTCAAATTATGATACTTAGCACTTTGCAGGTGTGAGGCAGATAGCAGCTGGCTCTAGACTCACTTGGATTGTCATAGAGTCCCGAGCTATACGAAAAGTTAAAAATTTTTGTTTCACGGAGAGATAGTTAAAACAGTCAACTGCAAAATTTGTACCAAATGGACAAATATACGAGATAGTGACGTAATTATACGTGCTGGTGAAGTGTGTACTACCAGCAGAGGCAGCTCTGCGAGGTGGAAGGCCAGCTGGTGCGGCGACCGTCGGCTCAGACCGCTCCTGGTGGCCGAACAACACCAACTGCAAAACATCACGCCACCACACAGACAAGTAAAATCAACATCAAATTGTGGCTGCTGTCCAATCATTGTAAAAGTTTACATGACTGAAATTTCTTACAGAATGTAGAACGATTCTGTAATATGTGAGATTATCGCTCATTAGAATTATTGGTAATTAATAGCATTTGTAATTAAACAGTATGAAGTTCACTGCAGACATTGGCCAAGTCAATGCACCAAATGTTACAGAATTTTAATCTTAATAATTATGGTAGCAATGTATGTACGCAGTTGGGTGACAACATTTATAGTTAGGCCATAGGTAGAAATTCTCCACGTTGAGATTTGCTGTGTGCTTGTAGGTGACGGAAGGCCAGCGAGCAGGCCGACGTTGGTGGCTTGTTCCAGCTTACGATTTTCCAGGTTCGTTTCCGGTGAGGGGAGAGAGGGACAATGGCGAGTGCCAGGTGCAGTGCAGTGCACAGCGTGAAATAAAATATTCTAATACTACTTGCATTTGAAGTAATACGATTCAGTTAGGAACCTTTAAGGCCCTCATTACAAAATAGCCTGTTGTTAAATAAACAATACATTAGCTGATATAGTCACATCTGGCGTACTATGTTTAATTGACAATGAAAAGTAATAAATTACCAATGAATACAAGACAGTTACACAACCAGCATGGCAATGTTTGTTTATAAAAATAATGTATTAACTATTTCTCATTTTATTTTCAATTAATCTTGTGTATTTTATCTTGAAGTATTCAGTTAAATCACTTATCTGTGATATAAGAAATTGCACGATTATAATAAATAGTACAAAGGATGTTTATACCAATATAAAAAAAAACTAAGAAGAAATTTGTTTAATGTGTAGTGTAATTATTTTGATTTCAAGTAAAGTTGTAGAAAGGTATTGCTGAGCGCTGTACGTTGGCAAATCGGTTAGAACAGCTCACATGGGGAAGTTGATGACATAGGGAAAAAACCCGGCAGTTGGGTTTTTGGCGCGCGCGCGTGCGTGGGCAGGAAGTGACGAGTCGGGAGGGAGTGGTGTAGCTGGCCGGGCGGCGTCGCTCTAGGACAGTCGGCATGTGGATCTCCAGGTGGAGACTATAGATTTTTGTGTGGCAGTTGCCAAGTGTGGATGCTCGTCGTAGATTGCACCAAGTTGTATCGAGTGCTACTGTGTGTTGTAAATATTTAGCCGGTGGAACGAGATGTGCATAGCACTAAAAGTGACTGTGTTTTGTTAATGTAACACGTGTCGTCGCATAGGCATGAACATAAACGGTGTTTGAGACAGGCACATGGTGTGAAAACAATTTGCGACAAATATTCATTTTGTCTGGGGGCTCATGAGCTATAACTTTATTTGATAAATGTGTCGACATACAGACGTATCAGCCACAGGGTTCTAATATTGTGAAATAAACTGAATGAAGTGAACTTTCACGTGTTTTCAAAAATAGTAGTTAGTGTGGTGTCCCACAAGTCCAAAGTGCGCGCCACCTACTTTCGCCGCGCGCCGCCATGCACGCACGGCGCAGCGTTCTTACGACGACAGCCACGAGCGCCCTCTGCTGCAACTCCGCTCGTGGCCACCACTGAACGACATCGTTCACTTGGGACTGAGAACCAGTAAAGACTTCGGAATCAGACAGGCACCAGTGAAGACTTGGCTATCAGTTAGGCACTAGGCAGGCCTCTAGCTCAACTCTGTATCTGCAGTACTGATCTATGTAAAAGTTAAGTATTGTATAAATTCTGTGCAATATATATCTCGTTCTAATTTACTCTAGTGTTTCTAGTTTCTGGCTGCTCCCCTCCGTACCTGCACCAGCGTGCTATCTTTATTCCTGTGTCGGTCTCATTCCACTCGGCCACTGACACCTACGACGGAAATGAGACACAAAAGCGGCAACGAGGCTGGGACACAAAAGTGGCGACGAGGATGGGATATAAAAGTGACGACGAGGAGTGATACACGAACCGTGGACCAGCACGCTAGCAGCAGCCAGACAGCAGCACTCGGAGCACGCAGAAATTGCTCCCGCCCACCCACCCTTATTATAAGAATTTTGGGGGAAGATATTTTGTTACGTGTTTTGTGGACTTTTTTTGTTGCAGAGCGTCCTCTTTCATATTGCATTTGTGTTTTGTTATAAGTTACTTGTATGCGCGGCGCCTAATCGGTCAGCATGGCCACTACCCCGAACCCAAACTTAATGGAAATTATTCAGTTACAGACGGCGCAAATCACACAACTTCTCCAAGCAGTGGCGCAGTTGACAGCAACTCAACAACAGCCGTCGCATCAGCAGCCCACACCTGCTGCTGTGCCGCTCCCTACGTTCCGCCAGTACAACGAACGTGAGGAAGAATGGAGCGACTACTTTGCACAGTTTCAAGAACTCGTCGCGGCGCATCAAATTACAGGTCAGAGAGTGAAGAACCTTTTCTTTTCGATTGTGGGCCCCCAGACTTTCGTGTTACTGCAGAAACTTTTCCCCAACGCATCTCCTCGTGATGTAGACTTTGAACAAATTGTATATGCACTGAATGCTCATTATGAGAGAAAAGTTCTTGTAGCCACTGCACGGTACCAATTTTTCAGACTGAAAAAATTACCTGAGCAGTCACACCAGGAATGGATCACTGAATTGAAGGGCTTAACCCGCCAATGTAAATTTACTTGCTCTTGTGGACTTTCTTATAGTGACGTAATGTTGAGAAACGCTATCACTCAGAACATTCAGGACCCCAGAATTAGGGCAGCAATTCTAAAACAGTCTGACCCCTCATTAGACAGTGTACTGCAGCTTATAGAAGCGCATGATACTTTTGACTTAGCGGATGTAGAAATGCAAAGCCACAGTGTTAATTCAGTGCGCCGTAACGGACGCTTTCCTAGCCGTAGTTCTCAGTGTAGCCCTAGTGATTCTTATATTTGTGCCGGTCGTTCTGAACAGACAGTGAACAGTAGCCAGTGTAAAAGTGCGACACAAAGGTCGCCCCGTCGTGTTAGAAACAGTAATTTGAATAACAGGCGCCAACGTCCATTTCAGAAAAAAGTTCGTAAGTCTTGCCCCCAGTGTGTATCTCGGCACAAACGTGCGCATTGCCCTCGTCGCAACGCAACCTGTTATCAATGTGGCAAATCAGGACATGTACAGTCTGTGTGTATGCAAATTAAAAACTCAAAGAACGGTACCGTTAGAAACAGTCCTTCACCGAGTGCACGAACAGTTCATGATGTAAATGTTATAGACACTGTGGAATTGAACAGTGCTTTATTTGACTCTAAAATGCAAGAAAGTTCTGCGCCTACTGCAAAACTATGTAGTGAGCCACGTCGCAAGCGTCGACGAGCGCGTAAATCTGTGCAACGTAAACGGGTTCGGGACAAGCAAAATGACTATGTACAGTGCAATCCTGTAGTGAACCTAGTGCCTTCTGCAACTTATAATTGTAATAGTGCCCAGTACTGTGTAGCTAGTGACAGTAGAATTGGTGTAGCTACTCAAAGTAATTTTAGTGCAGTAGCATCGCATTGCGCGGACGCCGATCCGGCGGTAGTGCCATCTAGTGACAGTGATGTTAATCTGTGTGCCGATTCTGCGCCGCTTCCTTCACTATGTAGCCCGCGCATGCGCAAGTGTAGTAAACAAGTTGTATCAGACGTTGCCCACATTCGCGCACCTGTCGAGCGCCACAAGCAAAAGCTTTTTGTGACTCTTTGCATAGAAAATAAGGCTGTGAAATTTCAGCTTGATACTGGTTCCGCTGTTACATTAATGAATAAAGACACTTATGAATTCCTGGGTTCGCCAAAATTGTCTCCGTGTCAACAAGTGCTAACGGCATATACAGGTCAAAATATTCCGGTGTTAGGAACGTGTAGCCTGCCTGCCTCTTTTCAAGGTGTAACAAAAACAGTTTCTTTTGTAGTTCTTCAGGCTAAATCTACACAGAACATTTTTGGACTAGATGCGTTTGACTTATTTGGACTATCAATCCAAAGAGATGTACTTCAAATTTCGTCAGTAGTGCCTCAGGACAAAATCAATGCATTATTTGAAAAATACAGTGATTTGTTTTCGCCGGAACTAGGTTGTGCAAAAGACTTCGTGGCACATGGAACTTTAAAAGAATCTGCAGTTCCAAAATTTCGTAAAGCTAGACCAGTGCCTATCGCAATTCGTGATACAGTTGCCGAAGAACTTAAACGTTGGCAAGATAGTAGGGTGATTTCTCCTGTTTCTGCGAGTCAGTGGGCCTCGCCTTTAGTAATTATACCCAAGTCGTCGGGAAAACTTCATCTCTGTGCGGACTTCAAATCGACGGTGAACAGTCAAACAATTGTAGACACATATCCCCTGCCCAGACCTGACGAACTAATGGGCAAATTAGGACAGTCTCGCTTCTTTTCCCAGATTGATTTAGCAGAGGCGTACTTACAAATTCCGCTTGATGACGAGTCAAAAAAAATTTTCGTCATTAATACTCACATGGGCCTTTTTTCATTTTCAACGCCTACCCTTTGGCAGTTCTTCCACCCCCGCTATTTTTCAGCGCTTCTTGGAGCAGCTGACAGTTTCTGTACCGTGTTGCTCGAACTATTTAGATGATATTGTGGTATCCGGACCTATAGCTGAAGAACATTTAGCAAATCTGGAGTGCCTTTTCAAAGTTTTGACTGCAGCAGGTCTACGTTGTAATAAAGCAAAGTGTTCGTTTTTTCAAACTGAAATAGAGTACCTAGGCCATGTGATTAATGCCTAAGGAATTCATCCCTTACAGTCACATCTTCGAGCAATCAAAGACTTGCCTCCTCCTAAGAATGTGCATGAATTGCAAGCAGTAATGGGAAAGCTTAACTATTATTTCAGATTTATTCCCAATGCCTCTCAGATTGCAGCTCCACTGCATCACTTACGTAGGAAGAATGTTCCTTTTGTATGGTCTAAAGATTGTCAGGTTGCCTTTGACAAACTAAAGTCTGCACTACTCAGTGATGCATGTTTGATTCCCTTTGACCCACAGACGCCTGTAGTGTTAGTAGTTGATGCCTCGTCGTACGGTCTGGGTGCAGTATTGTCGCATCGTATTGGATCTCACGATCGACCTATTGACTTTGCGTCCAAGCTTCTGACGCCAACGCTACAGAATTACAGTCAGATAGAAAAGGAGGCCTTAGCAATCATTTACGGCGTCACAAAGTTTCATCATTATCTCTATGGCAGAAAATTCTATTTGTTGACAGACCACAAGCCTCTCACGTCGTTGTTCTCACCCACAAAGCCAATTCCGCCACGAATGGCACAAAAGCTTCAGAGATGGTCCTTGATACTGTCTAATTATCAGTATGAGATTTTGTACCGACCTACCACTAAACACTCCAACGCGGACACACTTTCCCGACTTCCGGTTGGCCAGGATGTGTCGTTTGAGTCTTCAGAAATGGCTTGTTGTCAGATAGACTCCAAAGATGCTTCCGCTGTCGCAGATTTCCCTTTGAACTCTCGTCGGGTTGCACAGGAAACAGCTGCGGATGCAGACCTAAGTGTGGTAGCACGTTTTGTTCGTTCAGGGTGGCCTGCCAGAGCCACAGACATTGAGCGGCCTCTGGTTCGACGTCATTTTGCACAACGTCATGCATTATCTTTAAGTCAGGGTGTTCTGTTGTTACATACGGACAACGACCAAACAAGAGTGATTGTTCCTCGTTCCCTGCAACGAGAAGTGTTGCGCCTCCTGCATCAAGGACATTGGGGTATTGTTAGGACAAAGCAATTGGCCAGACGTCATTGTACCTGGGTTGTTATGGACGCTCAGATAGAGAGTATGACGTGACAGTGTACTGTTTGTGCGGAGCATCAGGCGGAACCTCCGCAACGTTTCTCAGACTGGCCACGCCTCAAGGGACCATGGCAACGTTTACATATTGACTTTGCCGGACCTTTCTGGAATACGCGCTGGTTAATTGTTGTAGACGCTTTCAGCAAGTTTCCTATTGTGATTGCCATGAACTCAACGACGGCGTCTAGTACAATCAGTGCCTTAACATCAGTGTTTTGCATCGAAGGTTTGCCTGAAACAATCGTCAGTGACAATAGACCTCAGTTTGTTAGTGCGGAATTTCAACAGTTTTGTCGTGTGAATGGCATTCAGCGTATCACCACCGCACCTTTTCACCCTCAGTCCAATGGTGAAGCAGAACGTTTCGTTCGAACATTCAAGTCTCACATGGAAAAAATGAAAGGTCAACACTCCAGGCAGCAAGCTCTTCAAATTTTCCTGTCTACGTATCGGTGCATGCCACGTGACGGCCCGTCTCCTGCCGAGCTGCTACACGGCCGCCGTCACCGCACTCTCCTTCACCTGCTGCAGCCTCCCACGCACCGAGTCGGTTCGTATGGCGCTACGCGTTTTCAGGTTTCTACGCCGGTGCTGTACAGGGTGTTTGCTGGCAACAAGAAGACATGGTTGCCAGGCATCATTCAGCGCGTGCTCGGCCGCAATATGTATGTTGTACGTTCTTCCACAGGGTCGGAGCTGCGGCGCCACGCAAACCAATTTTCGCCTGCATAGGCCGCGCGATCCTGTCTCGGGTTTCTTGATTCCAGACCCAGTTCACCGCCAGGGAGCACAGCCACATCGCTCGCCGCCAGGCCCAGCGTCCCCGGACTACGAGATAGTACCCATGGAGGTTGACGCGCCTCCATTGCAGTCGCCGCCGCTGTCGCCGCCGCAGATGACAGCGTCACCGAGAGGAACTCCCGGACCGTGCGTGCCCCCGCCGCCGGGGCCACGCACCTCAGAAGAAGATGACCTGCTCCGTCTGGGCGGAGGCGTGCGCCCTTCCCCTCGTTTTGGCGGGTTTTCCGGGGGATCGCAAGGCGGATGCCGGGGCGCGGACGGCGTCTCGATCCCAGCCTCTGCTACGACGCCCGTCCCACCAGTAACGCCCCCGCCCAGGCCCTCCTCCCAGTGCCGTCGCCGTGGCCCTCAGCCCTACGCCACGACGGCGCGGCGGTTTGGGGGGAGGGGTGTGGTGTCGCACAAGTCCAAAGTACGCGCCGCCTACTTTCGCCGCGCGCCGCCATGCACGCACGGCGCGGCGTTATTACGACGACAGCCACGAGCGCCCTCTGCTGCAACTCCGCTCGTGGCCACCACTGAACGACATCGTTCACTTGGGACTGAGATAGGAACCAGTAAAGACTTCGGAATCAGATAGGCACCAGTGAAGACTTGGCTATCAGTTAGGCACTAGGCAGGCCTCTAGCTCAACTCTGTATCTGCAGTACTGATCTATGTAAAAGTTAAGTATTGTATAAATTCTGTGCAATATATATCTCGTTCTAATTTACTCTAGTGTTTCTAGTTTCTGGCTGCTCCCCTCCGTACCTGCACCAGCGTGCTATCTTTATTCCTGTGTCGGTCTCATTCCACTCGGCCACCGACACCTACGACGGAAACGAGACACAAAAGCGGCAACGAGGCTGGGACACAAAAGTTAGTACACCCTTTTCTCTCATGAACTTGACTTTATTATGAATTTTTTTTTGTTAATCATATGCAGGGAAGGAAAGCTGCGAACGTGTGATATCATCCCCTAGAAAACGAGTCAAACATTAGCAATCACAGTTCCAGTGTTTTTGCATGTTTAGGAATTTGGTTGGCAGTTGGTGGTTGTGAGTTTTAAAAATTAAACTTTCCCTATTTTAAACTCTCACCCCGACCTTCACCCTCGCAAATACTAACATTAACCTCACTTAAGAATCGTAAAAATGTGATAGAGGGAATCGAGGCTCTTATGAAACCTAGTACACAGTCGTTTTTTCCTTACTCCATTTGCAAGTGGGCAGGAAAGGAAGTGACTCAATGAAAGCCGTGGTACGAGGTATCCTCCGCCATACACCATGTAGTGGTTGCGAGATATGCACGTGGAGGCAGGCAGGTAGGTACAAGCAGGGGCGTGCAAAATTTATTCTTCTGGGGTCGGCGGTTCAGTTGTCTTGTTGGCGGTTCTTAGGAATTCATCTAGATCAGTATTCTAACTAAATGCAGCTGAACTGAAAAACCGTTTTAAAGTTTAAAACTGGAACACACTTGCGCTATAAAAATTACGCCCCTTATGTGAAGTTCTATAGTGCATTAGCTTTCGTGTAATAGCTTTAGATTAATTTTTCAAGAGAAACTGATATTTTAGTTTAAATTCTTCGGAATAAAATGTATAAAAAGAAGAGATGAGCGTGATTGCCAATTGCGAACGGAAGGCGACTCCTCAACCCGGTGATCTTCCTGTAACATCCCGTCTGTGCAAAAAAACTCTTCGTGGTAAGAAACACTTCATTGATCAAGAAAATGTACTGTCCATCAGCATCGCAAATAGCAGCTTCAGCGCTTCTGAGAGAAGCGGTCTCAGGATTCTGGACAACCGTTTAACTAGCAATTTCTCTGACATTTCACTAAGGTAACTTGGTGACAAGTAAACCTTTGAAAATACCAACTACTTGTGCTGGCGAACGGTCATACCGCCGCGGTTGAATGGCCGATCGCTCTAAGGCGCCTTGCTATGGAGCGCACTGTTGCTCCCCGTCTGATGTTCGAGTCCTCCCTCCGGCATGGGTGTGTATATTTCTAAGGTTGGTTTAAGTAGTTTGTAAACCTATGGACTGATAACCGCAGTAGTTAAGTCCCATAGGTTTGCGAACATTTGAACTTTTCTTTTAACCATCGGTACGTTAAAAAGATGTCCCAAAAGCCTAAATTTCTGCAATATGTTATTTAATACTGCCGTTTTGTAGTGCAAATAAGTATCTGTTGCCGTTTGTCTGTTTGGTATAGTAAAACGGTAACGGAAACTAAAATTTGCTGTTGAAGTACCCCTGCGTCACAGTTACACATAACCCCTCTCTTGTCCATAGCAATTCGAAAATGATTCTATCGTATCTCGACGACTTCGATTTGACAATAGCTGCTTCTTGTGGTATTTTGTCATTCCATTGTGAGCGACTCCCGTCTAATTTGTAAATAAAATGTGCGCTTTCAGCTTGAGGTTTTCAGCGCTGTCTCTTAGAATGCATTGGCAGAGCTGTCATTTGGCACGGCGGCCTTGTGTCTTAAAAGCTTGTATGCGCTATGAACGACATGAAGACACTTACTTTTCCTTTGAAACTGACCACTCGCCAGCTGGTTTATACTTACGGCCGCTCCACTTATCACACACTGATTTCATCGTAATTTTTTTTACTGGTTGCAGCACTCACATATCTATATCTAGCGTTGAAACGGTTTGAGATGATCTGTGATCTTTTGTCTTCACTGCGAAAGTTCAATTTTTTCAGATGGAATGCGGTGTAGAGAATATCGTTTGACCTACCTGACACTTGCCGTTGAATAACGCCGTTCGCTAACAGCAGAATTCCACGAATGTCATTCCCTGAGCGCAATCGTGGGACTGTGGATATTCTTCATACTGTTTATATTCATAGTATTTGTATTCTTCATACTGCACGAAATAACTAAATTTGGTCTCATACTAGTACGACGTCAGTGCATATATACGGAGTGGCTGTATGGTAGGCAGTTTTAAGTGCTAGAACCGACTCTAGAATAACGATCAGAGAACTAAGCAGTTTGATAACGACATTAGATAGGACATCATCAGTGAAAAGGGCAGAAACACGGCCTAGACTGCTGAGCCACCACCATTCGCGACAAAAGAAGAGCAAGTCCTGTATTAACAACTGTTTGTTTTCTGCATATGTTTACAGTTATTTTATTCCAGTTTTCATCAGTAAGGATATGGCACACTTTCTCTTATAAACAAAATGTGTATATTTAACAACAAAAATAAAAGATTTTGCCTTCTTTTCTGCGCATACAATTACTTTTTATTTAAGTATTGATATATATGATAAAATTAATTTCTTGATTGAAATATTCCGGATGTAAAATAACCTCTCATTCGGATCTCCGGGCGGAGACTACTCAGAAGGATGTCATCATCAAGAAATACACTACTGGCCATTAAAATTGTTACACCCGAAGAAATGCAGATGATAAACGGATATTCATTGGACAAATATATTATACTAGAACTGACATGTGATTACATTTTCACTCAATTTGGGTGCACGATCCTGAGAAAACAGCAACCAGAACAACCACCTCTGGCCATAATAACGGCCTTGATACGCCTGGGCATTGAGTCAAACACAGCTTGGATGACGTGTACAGGTACAGATGCCCATTCAGCTTCAACACGATACCACAATTCATCAAGAGTAGTGAATGGCGTATTGTGACGAGTCAGTTGCACGGCACCATTGACCAGACGTTTTCATTTGGTGAGAGATCTGGAGAATGTGCTGGCCAGGGCAGCAGTCGCACAGTTTCCGT
Organism: Locusta migratoria; assembly: GCA_026315105.1. Taxonomy (NCBI): domain Eukaryota; kingdom Metazoa; phylum Arthropoda; class Insecta; order Orthoptera; family Acrididae; genus Locusta; species Locusta migratoria. Next base: position 70,367,978 of record CM048755.1, on the reverse strand, counting down.
ATCCAGAAAGGTCCGTACAGGACCTGCAACATGCGGTCGCGCATTATCCTGCTGAAATGTACGGTTTCGTAGGGATCGAATGAAGGATAGAACCACGGGTAGTAACACATCTGAAATGTAACGGCCACTGATCAAAGTGCCGTCGATGCGAACAAGGGGTAACTGAGACGTGTAACCAATGGCACCCCATAACATCATGCCGGGTGATAAGCCAGTATGACGATGACGAATACATGCTTTCAATGTGCGTTCACCGCGATGTCGCCAAACACGGATGCGACCATCAGGATGCTGTAAACAGAACTTGGATTCATCCGAAAAAATTACGTTTTGCCATTCGTACACCCAGGTTCGTCGTTGCGTACACCATCGCAGGCGCTTCTGTCTGTGATGCAGCGTCAAGGGTAACCGCTACCATGGTCTACGAGCTGATAGTCCATGCTGCAGCAAACGTCGTCGAACGCTTAGTGCATATGGTTGTTGTCTTGCCAACGTCCTCATCTATTGACTCAGGGATCGAGACGTGGCTGAACGATCCGTTGCAGCCATGCGTATAAGATGCCTGTAATCTCGACTGCTAGTGATACGAGGCTGTTGGGATCCAGCACGGGGTTCCGTATTGCCTTCCTGAACCCACCGATTCCATATTCTGCTAACAGTCATTGAATCGCAACCAACGAGAGCAGCAAAGTCGCGATACGATAAACCGCAATCGCGATAGGCTACAATCCGACCTTTATGAAAGTCGGAAACGTGATGGTAGGCTTTTCTCCTCCTTAGCCGGCCGCGGTGGTCGAGAGGACTGAAGCGCTTCAGTCACGGTCTGCACGGCCACTACGGTCGGGGGTACAAATCCCCCCTCGGGCATAGATATTTGTGCCGTCCTAGTTGGTAAGTAGTTCATAAGTAGTTTGCAAGTTTAGGGACTGATGACCCATAAGCTTTACAAACATTTGAACATTTTTCTCCTCCTTACACGAGGTATCACAACAACGTTTCACCAGGCAACGGCGGTCAACGGCTGTTTATGAGAAATCTGTTGTAAACTTTAGTCATGTCAGCACATTGTAGGTGTCGCCCCAGGCGCCAACCTTGTGTGAAGACACTGGAAGGAACCAGACTGACGATATAATGGTGACGCGTAGATTTATAAACCAGATTTTAAACTGTAAGACATATCCAGGGGCAGATATAGACCCTGACCATAACGCACTGCTAATGACGGTAGATTAAAACTTATGAATGTGAAAATATTTTGCTAGCACCCACCTACTTAGGGAGACATGACCATCCCAATAAAATAAGAGAAATCAGATCGAAAACGGAACGATTTAGGTGTTCTTTCTTCCCGCGTGCTATTAGAGAATGGAACGGTAGAGAAAAGTTATAAAAGTGGTTAATGAACCCTCTGCCAGGCACTTAAATGTGATTTGCAGAGTATCTGTGTAAATGTAGAAGAGACTGCAAAAGGTAGAAAATTAAGGAGATCTACCATGAAGAAATTGAAGGAACCAGAGGTGATTGAGAGTTTCAGAGGGAACATTAGCCAAGCCATGCTTAGATTGTAGCTCTGAGTAAGACGGCCTATTAGTTCCAATCATAGTCTAATTGAGAAGTGGACTGTTCGAGCATCTTTCAACATCGCCTGATTTTCTAACACTACATTCCATTACCCTTATTTTACTCTTTTTAATGTTCATCTTATAACCTCATTTGAAAACTATGTCCTTTGCATTCAACTGCTCTTCCAAGTCCTTTGCTGCCTCTGACATAATTCCTATGTCGTGATCAAACGGCAAATTTTCGCATTGCCACTGCTCTTGAGTGGTTATTCATATCTTTGTACGTGTTGAGTGACATCCATGAACATTCTGACTAACTGTTTTCTTGATGAAATATAAACATTCATCGTCAGTGTTCAGGAAACCTTAGATCCAAGGTGACGCCACACTTATTTTGTTGGGTGTAGTATTAACAGGGGTAAAATATAGGGAGCGGAGAGTTACATTCTACTTGTACTAAAACCAGAAAGCAGTTATTAGAGTCGAAGGGCATGAAAGGGTCGCCGTTGTTGGGAAAGGAGTAAGACAGGGTTGTAGCCTTTCCCCAATGTTGTTCAATCTATACATTGAGCAAGCTGTGAAGGAATGCAAGGAGAAATTTGGAGTGCGAATTAAAGTCCATGGAGAGGGAATAAAAACCTTGCGGTTTGCTGACGACATAGTAATTCTGTCAGAGACACCTAAGGACCTGTAAGAGCAATTAAACGGAATGTATAGTGTCTTGAAAGGAAGGTATAAGATGAACATTAACAAGAGTAAAACTAGGGTAATGGAATGTAGTGTCAGAAAATCAGGCTGAAGGAATTAGATTAGGTAATGATACGATGAAAGTAGTAGATGAGTTTTGTTATTTGGGTAGCAAGATAACTTCTGATGGCCGAAGTAAAGAAGATATAAAATACAGAATGGCTGTGGGAAGAAAAGTGTTTCTGAAGAATCGAAAGTTGTTAACATCCAATATTAGTTTCAATGTTAGGAAGTCCTCTCTGAAACCATTTGTGTGGAGTGTAGCATTGTATGCAAGTGAAACGTGGACAATAATGATTGCGGACAAAAAAATGATAGAAGCTTTTGAAATGTGGTGCTACAGACGAATGATGAAAATTAGATGGGTAGATTACGTAGCTAATGAGGAAGTGCTTAACCGAATTGTGTAGAAAAGGAATTTCTGGCATACCTTGATTAAAAGAAGGGATCGATTGGTAGAACATATTCTTAGACAGCAAGGAATCGAGAATTTAGCATTGGAGGGAAGTGTTTGGGGTAAAAATCACAGAGGGAAACCATGAGATGAATACAGGAAGCAGATTCAAAATGATGTGGATTGCCGAACTTATTCGCAGGCGACGAGGCTTGCATAGGACAAGGTAGCGTGAAGAGTTGCATCAAACCAGTCTACGGAGTGAAGACCACAACAGCAACAATAGACTGAGCGTGGCCTCATTTCGTTGCTCAAACAACTCACGGCTGAAACCATGAGTGTCCAGCGTTCCTTATGATTATATACAGATTTTTATTAAGGGTAGAAATATCAAAGTGTACGTGCGTCATCAGTTTGAAACAGTGGTATTTCTTGAACTGTTAAACTATTATTGATATCCGGTTACTGTTTGCCAAAAGTCACGTGATCAATGTTTGATACACGCCAGGCGAATACCTTCTGTACAATGCCAGGCGAATACCTTCTGTACAATATGCCCAGTCTAACAGTAAGCATGATCGAAGAGGAGACCCATTTGTAGACTACGGATCAAGATTCAAATTGCGTCTATTACTTACCCTCTGACAAATTTGATTACAACGTTAAATCCACCTATAAATGGCACCAAGTTCGATTAATGTAAATCAGATTATATATGAAAGGGATCTTCCTTTCGTTATTTAAGTACAAATGTTCAAATGTTTGTAAATCTAAGGGTGTTAACTCCAGTGCTCATTAGTCCCTAGGCTTACAAACTACTTACACTAACTTAAAGTAACTTATGCTAAGGACAACAAAACACCCATGTCCGAAGGAGAAATCGAACCCCCGACGGAGAACGGCCGCGCGCACCGCAGCTGGGCACTTTAGTGCGCACGGCCATTCTGCCGCGGCTACTTAAATAATGAGTGGCATAGGGGTACCTGCAAATTTATTTATTAGGGATATTTCAAAACTCTCTTAATTTATAACAATTGAATTGAGATACATATTACTTCGACCAGTCGCTCACTAAACGCGTGTATATTGCCGTAAAATAGTTTTCGGCAGATGAGTGATGCCGTAGGGCAGTGTTGGGGAGTCGCGCTGCTGGCTCGGGGGGGGGGGGGGGAGAGGGGTCGCCGTCACAGGGAGAAGCACTTGCGCCGTAAATCAACCAGGGAATCGAAAACGTGAAATTTATTTATTCTCATAATTACGGAGTTTCTTATGTAACATTCGTTATGAATTTAATAGATCATAGATTGTTTTATAGTTCAACTTTGTTAATGATGAAGAAGCGAAAAGTCTGAAAACTGTTTTCAGGAACCAATAGAAAGGCAAAAGTATGTAATTCTGAAAAATTCGAAAAAAAAGATCTACTTCCTTACAAATTGTCAGTGGGACCTTTCTCGGGGAACTTCATTCGCTTCTGAGTCTTGCCTGAAATGCTAAACAGTCGTTAAGCAAAATATATTTTTCCGTCCGAAATCATGTAAAAATAGGATAATGTGTTCCATTCTGGAAAATACGCAAAACAAAATTTCTCCAACAATTTAAAAGAAAGCTGAAGCAAAATAAAGAAGATGAAATTTGTTTCCTTTGAGGTAACATTGATTTTTTTTATTTGATTTTTTCAGGGAAGCCAAAACAGTGTTGGTCCAACCCGCCACTGCCCGCACCGAAACTAAGTTTATTGTGCGGTATCGCTCCCTGTATATCTAGTAAAGCCAACCAATGCCCTTGAACAGTGCAAGGAGTCCCTTTACCAGTTCTTTATTAGACACAATTTCTTCGGGTCTGGTTGTCCCAAATGTTCTGTGCCTTTTGCTCTCCAGTGCAATGCATTCGAAGATTAGATGTGATGCAGTTTCATCACCGTCATCACAGATCCTACATTTAGGGTCCTCTTCTGTTATTCCCATTGTATGTAGGTGTTTTTGGAAATTCCCATGGCCTGTCATCAACCCAACCATGAGTCTAATCTCTCTCCTGTTCAGACCCAGGATTGCAGAGCTTCTTTTAAAACATGGCTTTGGTATCATTACCTTGCCATGTTTTTGTTGATGGACTTTGGTCCAATATTCTACGTGCTGTCTTCTGAGCCAGTTACGTAGCTCCAATTTGATCATTGCCTTGGTGATTGTCAGGACAGGTTCCGGTCCAATAAATGGAGTCTCTGCCCCCAACCTGGTTAATATGTCGGCATGTTCGTTGCCACTGATCCCCGAGTGGCCAGGGACCCACAATAGGTTTACTCTATTGCTTTCCCCTAGCTCCACTAGAACCCTGTGACATTCTGCAACAATTTTAGACCTTGTTGCAGGAGCTGCCAGTGATCTCAGGGCTGCCTGGCTGTATGAATAGATATAGATGCTACAATCTTTGTAGCACCTACGCAAATTCTCCTCCACACACGCCCTGATGGCAGTGATTTCGGCCTGGAATACTGAGGCCAGTTTTCCTAGAGAGATGACGCCCTCCAGTCTTGACTACATCCCATATACCCCAGCTTGAGGTAACATAGTTTTGTTAAAATCGCGAGGGGGGGGGCTGGAAATTTTTAGTAGAGAGGGGGTCGCCTATTCGAAAAGGTTGAAATACACTGCCGTAGGGTGACGAGCAGAGCTGTGTCGTATGGCCTCCAGCACCGCTAGCTGCGGCGAGACTTGCATGCGAGGAAGCGTGCTGCATTATTGCCCCTGCGCTTGCCTTGATTTATAAGTCTTAAATACGACTAAAGGGTGGAGCAGAACGGACGATGAATTAAGCTGTGAGCGGCCATTACACGGAAGACCAGCATTTATCTTCAACAAAGGACCCGCCGCCAATAACGGCTGCAGAGAGGCCACGTGCCTTGTACACACTCGCCATTCTAGGGCATTACTTATACCCTGCAATACAAGAGCACTTTTCTTTACTGAAATATTCTGTATTTCCTGACTCCTTCTAATGATGAACCGGAGGAAGAAATCTTAAACTTTCACGTGTCATATGAGCGGACGTTATTACTTTCTATATTAGAAATACTAACACATGCAGAGGTGACAGTAGACCTATTGAGTCGGTCACCATGCTAGTGCGAGCGTGGAGGGTCTTCACTCCCCGGCATTCACTTCGAACGATTTAGGGATACTATGAACATACTACATCATGAGCGCCAGTTGGAGCAACAACTCTTCCGCCCTAAATGCGAAACAGATCGTCTCCTTTTTGTTCTAACTACTTCTGGTATTTCCTGAAGGAAGCGTTAATAGTGTACGAAGGTCTAACAAAATGTTGTTAGTTAAGAAGTATTATGAAACTAAAATAATCTACGTTCTCATCGGTCATGTATGTCACTTCACTAATATTTTTTCTTGAGACCAGAAGCTCGTATTGTGGAACTAGAATGGAAATACAACACTTGCAAACCTACATATAAACAAATAAGTGAGCCATACAATGGTAAGGTTGAAAACCGAAATTTCGTGCTTTATATCTTGGTCAGAATAAGGCTGAAAATTGTGTACGGATGTTGTAGGGTAGGATGTCCTAAGCAGTAACTGTTAAAAAAATTGATACCTTGCACCATTTCCGATTTGATTATAATCGATGTTAGGCAAATATTCAAATGTCTGTAAATCTATTGGAGTAAAATGCTAGCCGGCCGCGGTGGCCGAGGGGACTGAGACGCTTCAGTCACGGTCAGCACGGCCACTACGGTCAGGGGTTCGATTCCCCCCCATCGGGCATGGATATTTGTGCCGTCCTAGTTCGTAAGTAGTTCATAAGTAGTTTGTAAGTTTAGGGACTGATGACCCCGTAGTTAAGTCCCATAAGATTTACAAACATTTGAACATTTGAACATTTTGAGTAAAATGCTATGGTCATCAGTCCCTAGACTTACAAACTACGTAAACTAGCTCTCACTAGGGGCACACACACACACACACACACACACACAAGCCAGAGGGATGACTCGAATCTCCGGCGGTAACAGCCGTCTAGTCCGTAGCCTGACACCTTAGACCACGCGGCCATTCCGCGCGGCCGATATTAACCAAATTTTCAAATGTTTGTAAATCAATGGGACCTAACTTGTTTGGTCATCAGTCCCTATGCTTACAAACTAGTTAAATTAACTTAAACTAACGTATGGACAACACACAAAATGTTCAAACGTTTGTAAAGCTTAAGGGACTTAACTGCGAGGTCATCAGTCCCTAAAGTTACAAACTACATATGAACTAACGTATACTACAAGCAACACAAACATCCATGCCCGAGGGAGGATTCGAACCTCCAACGTGGGAGGCCACGCGATCCGCAAAGTGGCGCTCCAGACCGCTCGTCTACTCCCGCACGGCGACAACACACACACACACACACACACACACACACACACACACACACACACACACGTCCGAGGGAGGACTCGAACCTCCAACGGCGAACAACCGCATGTTCCGGAGCAAGGCGCCTTAGAACGCTCGGCAATTCTACCGCGGTCGAGATTAGTTGCTGCGCGGGCAAATTCAAGGAGTCTGCCAGTGACTGTTCTACCAAACGTGTTCTACTTTTTCTTTTCTTTTTACTCAAACCGAACGAGCAACCAATAAGCAAATTGGGCAACTGCTTAGCAGTCTCGTCGCTACCAGGTGCATTTTTTAATTAGCTAACCAAACGAAGAACATCTTGATGTCGCCCTGCCAGGCTGCTTCAATTTGTGCATCCGATGACTGGATTAACTGAATGCAGTGCACATTAATTCCTAAACTTCGCAACGTACCATATTTTGTTTATTATTCTACAACCTACCCTACAACATCCTTACAAGCTTTTCAGACTGTTTAGGATCATCCTGTTTATCTCGAGTATTTTTGTTTAATGATTACAAAACACAGGCACCATTAGATTAGTGTCAATAATATCAATGGAAAACCGGCCTTGAAAGCCTATATTCAATGATTAAACGCCTTTATGGGGAGGACGTATCACGAGAAGTTAAACTTTTGGAAGGCACAAAACGAAGACACCTCGTTTACTTGGTTCTCTCACTGCAATGGAGAGACTCTTCGACAAGATCAAATTTTCTGGGGGTGAAGAGAAATTCATTTCGGCAGCCACACATCGAGTCTACGCGCGCACAGTGACAGCAGAATGCATTCATCACACGCGGTGCGACGTGGCCGTTGTAAAGTGTCGATTTATGGAGCTACACATTTTCCTCCGTACGTCGGTGCGACTCTGCGATCGTAGGCAGCGGACTCATGACTTCACCAACCGACCGTTGCGTGGATACGCATAAACAGTACGACTTACGAAGCTGATTTTAGTGTAAATCTGTGTCTGAAAAACCTCCGAATATATTTTCAGTCATGTCCTGAACCACGATCTTTTTCCCAGGTATTTACATTGGCAATAATTTAATGTCAATTGTTTGTGTACGATCTCCTATGTACACTTGACGCCAAAAAAAGTGGGCCACACCTGAATTACCATGTGAAGGCTGCACCTGATTGTATGCAATCAAAACAGCGAAGTTGTGATGCAGGTCCTATAAACACACCGCTGTACAATCATTGTACTGTACACAACGGACACTACAAGAGACTACTTGACACCACATCTCCTTATGGCAGTGAGTTCCGATGGAAACCAGTACCCTCATACAACAAATACGAGAAACCACTGTATTAGAGACGAGGCATTCTTCAAAGTTTGTAAATTAATTTTCATTAACAATAGTGACAAGTCATCACGCTCATTAAATGGTACAATGAGATTTTGTTTGCAATCTGAATTTGAACATACTGTTAACCAAAAACCTTGCCTGTCTGATCGACACTCGATTAGGCATAAAGCGACGTAAAATTTCGACGATATCACCAATATCGGCTTACAAGGGGGAATGTCTGAACTTGGAAATAACGTACGATAATTTAAGCACTGCTGAAAAAAATGTTCAAATGTTTGTAAAGCTTATGGGACTTAACTACGGGGTCATCAGTCCCTAAACTTACAAACTACTTATGAACTACTTACGAACTAGGACGGCTCAAATATCCATGCCCGAGTGGGGATTCGAACCCCCGACCGTAGTGGCCGTGCGGACCACTCGGCCACCGCGGCCGGCTTAAGCACTGCACCAGGACTCTCATGCATATATTGTCCTGTTAGAGAACCGCTAAATATATGTAATACAGGGCGACGCATAGGTGTTAAACGCCATGAAGTCAAGTTGCAGTAATGGACGCAGATTTGAACACACTACCTATACGAATTGATAACTAGGAACAATAAGATGTCACATATTAAGTACGTTCACTAAAACGCGATACTGGAGTCTGAATGACGATGCAAATGATTTTTGCCTGGCAGGGTTTCGAACCCGTCACATTTCACCAATGTATTATAGCTACGAATATATTTATTGTTTCGTCAGCAATAGCGCAATGTCACATGTTCAGCTAGAGATAACATAAAGAATAATTTTGTGCTGCCTGGAACTTCAACCCCACACACATGGACGTTGTTGACCTTACCACATTCTCCTTCTCAAGTATCTAGGATCACGCTATTTGTGGAGACCTGGACTGGTTTGGTATCCTGAGGAAACAATGACGAAACAATAAATGTATTTGTAGCTATAATACATTGGCGAAATGTGACGCGTGAATCCCTGCCAGGCAAAAATCATTTGATCATCATTCAGGCTTCAGTATCACGTTTTAGTGAACGTACTTAAAATTTGACATCTTATTGTGCATAGTTATCAATTGATCATGTAAGCTCATAGGACCTTCATTTCTTTTTTTAGTGGCTTTGAGATTTTTATTAAAATATTGACACATGCCTGGAAGTCGAGCTTTGATTCAATTTTTCTTTGTATTTTAACTCTTCGATATAACACTGCTCAATCATTCCATTATTTCTTCAGGATACCAAACCCCTCCAGGTCTTTACAAACAGCGTAATCCTAGCTACTAATGAAGGAGAATGTTGTGATTGACACTTTGTGTAAGGTCTACAAGGACGATATGCGTAGGGTTGGAGTCCCAGGCAGCACAGAATTATTCGTTTCATCTAGCCGAGCATATGTACATAGCGCTACTGCTGTCGAAACAAAATATTCGTAAATCTAATACAATGCCGAAAGATACCGAGTTCGAATCTCTGCCAGGCAAAAGTCATTTGTATCGCCATTCAGGTATCAGTATCACGTTATTGGTAATGGTGTTTTCAATTCCTATATGTACTGGTTTCTAAACTGCGTCCATTTCTGCAACTTTTTTACATTGCGTTTAACACCTGTGAATTTCACTACATTACACATATTTTGGGGATCTCTCACAGACAATATAAGCCTCACGGGAGTTCTGAACAATGCTAAAAATTATCGTAATTTATTCCCAGGTTCAATATTCGCCCTTGTAAGCCGATACTGGTGAAAAGTCTATATTTTATGTCTCTTTACGCCTAATCGAGTCCAGATCAGGCACGGAAGCTTTTTTGTTAACAATAGGTTATAATTGAGATCACAAACAACAGCGCGTCATGCCGTTTAATGACATGAGACCGTCTTACAAGTCAATTACTGTGTTGAATTTTATTTACAAGCTTTAAGGGCTGTCTCATCTCTAATAACGTGCTTTCTAATATTTCTGGGTGACGTTATAATTTTACGTCTGCCCTGACTGCCTTAAAGAACAGTGTTCTCTAGTGTACTTTGTGGTATCCATTTCGTAGAGTGAAACGACTGTTCCCCACAAGGGTTTCGTGTGTAGACTACCTGCAACACAGCTACGTTAGTTGGGTTGCATTCATCAGTGGCCCACTTTTTTTGGCGTCAAGTGTACATCCATATTCAGCAATCCACATTATATTCAACTATTGATGAAAACAGGATTTTTTAAGCTACTCACTTCCAATTCCTTGCGATTAGTTTTACGAAGCTGTTCCACTATAAAACACTTTGTACGCATATTGCCTGCAGTAAGCGGCGATCCTCTACAAGTCTTCCTAACGTTCGCCACAGTTTTCTAGCATTGCAACTTATCTGTGTACAACATCGTCAACTGCTGAATTCATCATATTACTTCTGCAATTAAATTTTATTAAAAGTAATGGTCACAATAACATTCCACTGGAGTACTTTCGAAACTACTTTTACATCTGAAAATATCTCTCCGTCGAGAATCATAGGCTTTGTTCTACATGCTAAGATGTCTCCAAACTACACAGCAGATCTGATGATCAGAACACTCGTATTTTATTCATTACAATGCGTAACTGTATCGAACGTTATCAATAAGTCAGAGAACATGGCATCGATCTGGTCGCTGGTAGTTACTACTATCTAGGACTCCTGGACTAACAGTGCGAGCTGGATTTCACAACACCGTTGTTTGTGGAATGCAGGTTAATTCCTACAGAGGAGCTTTATGGCAAAGAGAAATGTAATACGTGAGCATAAAACATATTATACAACATACTGACATCAGCGATGTAGGCTTTTACCGTTGTGCGTCTGTTCGCCGACACTTCTTGAAAACGGGGATAACCTTGGTTTTTCTGCACTTATAGGGACAACGCCCATAAAAAAGGCACCGAGCAAGGTGGTGCACTAGTAATGGACCCGCATTCGGGAGGACGGCGGTTCAAACTCGCTTCCGACCACTGAGATTTAGTTCTCCGCGATTTAGAAAGTATCGTTCTTGTAAAACACAGCTAGCTCTTTACTCACATGATGTGATGAGTGCTATCAATAAGGGATGTCAAATAGATTCCGTATCTAAATTTCCGAAAGGCTTTCGACACTGTACCTCACAAGCGTCTTCTAATCAAACTCCGTTCTTACGGAATATCGCCACAGTTGTACGATTAGATTCGTGATTTCCTGTCAGAAAGTACACAGAACGTTGTGATTGACGGTAAGTCAGAGTAGAACAGAAGTGATATATGGCGTTCCCCAGGGAACTGTTATAGAGCTCCTACTTTACCTTATTTTTATAAACAATTTAGGGGACAATCTGAGTAGTTCTCTTAGACTATTCGCGGTTGATGCTGTCATTTATCAGTTAGTAAAGTCACCTGAAGATCAAAAGCAACTGCAAAATAATTTAGATAAGATATCTGCATGGTGCAAAAATTAACAATTGACCCTTAGTAATGATAAGTGTGAGGTCATCCATATGACCACTAAAATAAATCCGTTAAACTTCAGTTACACGATAAGCCAGTCAAACCTTGAGGTCGTCAATTCAACTAAATACCTAGGAGTAATAATTACGAACAACTTAAACTGGAAAGGACACATAGAAAATATCGTAGGGAAGGCGAACGAAAGAATATGTTTCATTGGCAGGACACTTAGAAAATGCAACAGGTCTAATAAAGAAACTGCCTACATTACACTTGTGCGTCCTATTTTGGAGTATTGCTGCGCATTGTGGGATCAACACCAGGTGAGACTGAGGGACGATTTACAGAAAATTCAGAGAACGGCAGCTCGTTTTGAATTATCGCGATAGAGAGGAGAGAGTGTCACGGAAATGAGCACGAGTTAGGGTGGAAATCATTAAAAGAAAGGCGTTATTCGTTGCGACGAGATCTTTCACCAACTTTCTCTTCAGAATGGGAACATATATTGTTAACACCCACCTACATAGGCAGACATGACCATCATAATAAAATAAGATAAATCAGATCTAAAACATAAAGATTTAGGTGTTCGTTTCTCCCGCGTGCTATTACAGAGTGGAACTATAGAGAAACATCATAAAAGCCCTTTACAAGCGGCTATATCTAGGCCGACAAATGTCTGTACAGCCCGGCAGTTACTATTCGGAATTCAGGCAGTTACTAGTCAGCTACGAAGTCAGAAATAGGACAGTACTAAGCCAGAACGCGGCTACGAACATAGCAGTCACTAGGTCTCAGCACAGATAGCATCATACGGAAGACACCGCGAGAAGCGAGAAGAGGGAAGAAACAGACGTATGTTCTAAAGTTGAGTATTATAATTTACAGTATATAAAACTTGTATTATTAATCTAAATACTTGTTACAGTTGACATCGATTCCTGCACCAGTACCTTTCCTGATAACTAGACCGGGACGAGTACTCAACAAAAGGCGACGAGGACACAACATTCCTATTTATTTCTTCATACTTTGAAACTATTTATCCGGGTCACTTATGTGTTCTCTCAGTGGCGTAAGAAATAAAGATAGACTGGGGTTTAAAGGCGTGTCGACTGCGTGGCCATTAGAGACGGAACACATCCTCGCATTGTTTGTTAAGGTTGGGGCAGGAAATTGATCATGCCCTTTCGCAGGAACAATCGTTGAATTTGGCTGGAATGATTTAGGGAAAACTTAAATCTGGATGGCCGAAGGCGGCCTCTCAACCGCCGTCTTCCAGAATGTTCAAATGTTTGTATAGCTTATGGGACTTAACTACGGGGTCATCAGTCCCTAAGCTTACAAACTACTTATGAACTAGCTAAGACTAAGGACGGCACAAATATCCATGCCCGAGGGGGGATTCGAACCCCCGACCGTAGTGGCCGTGCAGACCGTGACTGAAGCGCCTCAGTCCCCTCGGCCACCGCGGCCGGCCTTCCAGAATGCAAATCCAGTTTGCTAACCTTTGCGACACCTCTCTCGGTCTCTTATTCTCGTGTGCCCTACGCTAGACATAAGGTGTTTTCAGAACTCTTTCACAAACTTTGGAAACAGGATCCTTACACACACACACACACACACACACACACACACACACACACACACACAAAATCTTATGTTTACATAAGTCCGAAAATCCTTCGTCTTGTAGTTATGAATTAAAGTTTCCAATTTACGCCATTGAGGTTCATCAACACACAAAATTATAATAGAAGCTATAAATAGGCTCCTCTTGCTCATGAAATAATGGCTCTTACTCTCTTTTAAATACTCCCTGAGAGTTTTGAATGATTTCGCAGTCTGCCGTGCCACGTCAGTTATGTAATTAAAATAAAGTAGCTCTCATTGAAGCCTTAGCGCAATGGACACAATTCTTCAACAATTTATATACTAAAATAGGAAAATAGAAAGAGAACGCCGGCCGCGGTGGCCGAGAGGACTGAGGCGCGTCAGTCAGGGTCTGCACGGCCACTACGGTCGGGGGTTCGAATCCCCCCTCGGGCATGGATATTTGTGCCGTCCTTAGTATAGGGTAGTTGATAAGTAGTTTGTAAGTTTAGGGACTGATGACCCCGTAGTTAAGTCCCATAGACTGCACAAACATTTGAACATTTTTTTCCAAATATTAAGTGTTTAGGCTTCGACGGGACTCTGAAGAAGCATGTAAATGTTATATTAAGAGACACGTTGGCTGCACGGAACATTCATTTTGAGCTATCAATTTCCTCTTGCCTCACGAGAAACTGTAAAAAAGGCCTCCGAAGTTTCATGTGTCTAACATCTGCGATTCTGTCATGTTTTTTGTCGTGAGCGTAATAAATACTCAAGACACTTGGTGGTTTTCTCAGTTAGGACGACCCTTCCAGTTCAACACAGACATCAGGTGCTCAATATATGTTGTTTTGCCGACCGCGGTGGCCGAGGGGACTGAGGCGCTCCAGTCACGGTCTGCACGGCCACTACGGTCGGGGGTTCGAATCCCCCCTCGGGCATGGATATTTGTGCCGTCCTAGTTCGTAAGTAGTTCATAAGTAGTTTGTAAGTTTAGGGACTGATGACCTCGTAGTTAAGTCCCATAAACTATACAAACATTTTAACATTTTTTTATGTTTTTTCTGCAGACAACTACGGCCCTCTAAACGAATCTGTACAACTCAGCCTTACCTCAAAGCGTGTTTCTTACTCTGACTAAACTCTAAAAGATCAGAAACAGTTACTCTACAACAGTGTTTTTCAACCTTTTTGAGTTCGCGACCCCACTTCCAAGTAAAAATATTCTGCCCTCCCCCCCCCCCCCCTCTCTCACACACACACCGTATAGCATCACAATTATGTGTGTGAATTCAAAGACAGGGAATTTTATATTTTCTTCTGCTGATAAAACATCCTTATATATAAAGATTACAGTATTTTACATTATAGGGTGAAGGTTTTAGTCAATTTCAACACATTATCCTATCTTTACTTTAAATTCGACAGAAAAATATATGTTGCATGACGAATGTTTCACATTACAGATAACATTCGGAAAGAAATTATGCTCTGTAAGTCCTACTGTATACACAGTCTCTAAAGATGTTGAAGTTTTTTTCCGAATTTCTCAAAATTACTTATTGCCTCCCGTTAATTTGACTGTCAATAGATTCCTGATTACAGTTTTCAGGCTTTTCGTTTATTCATCGTTAACATGGCGTATTTATTGTAAAAAAGTCTGCTCTATTCAAATCAGAATTGATGACAACAAGGAATTACGTAATTTTCGTATAAAATAGATTTCACTTTTCTAACGCAATTGTGATATTGCGGAAACCCAATCAGCCAGACGTGCACTGGCCTGGTTGTTTTATTCTTCCTTCTTTGACCGCGACCCGCTGAAGAAGACTGAGAAACACTGCTCTACAAGATCAACGTATTTACTTGTTCCATCAAGCAGAGACTTTCAGACAACAGATTTTCTTGAGGACAGACTCAAATGTTTGTGCCCGTTGTATTAATATAATTAAGGCGTGAAATACACGCATTGCTTTTATGTCCACCGCATCTCCTGTTCCAATCACGTCATCGCGGTTGAGTGGCCGAGCGCTCTAAGGCGCCTTGCTGTGGGGCGTGCAGTTGCTTGCTGTCAGAGGTTCGCGTCCTCCCTCGGGTATGAGTGAGTGTGAGCTGTCCTTAGGTTAATTTAATTTAGTTCAAGTAGTCTGTAAGCCTAGAGAATAATAACCGAAGAAGGTAAGTCCCATAGATTCACAAACATTTGAACATTTCAGTAAGGATTAAAATGTCCAAATGTTTGTAAATCTATCGGACCAAACTGCGTGGTCATCAGTCCGTAGCCTACAAACTACTTAAACTAAGGTAAACTAACCTAAGGACAAACACACACACACACACACACACACACACACACACACACACACACACACACACACACACATACCCACGCCCCAGGGAGGACTCGAACCTCCGACGGCGAGCAACTGCGCGCTCCGCAGCGAGGCGCCTTAGACCGCTCGGCTACTCCTCCGCGGCTCAGTAAGGATTATAAATGGGGTGAAAATGTAAAACGCATACTTGACAATATGCAATAGTAGCTGAAACTGTTTCGAAATGTCCTTTTTCCGGTTGTGCTGCAAGTTCAGGAGAGATACTTTAACGCTCTCCATGTTTCGGTTGTGCACATATGTAATCTTGCAGCCCACGTAGCTGAAATTTGATCTTTGGTCAAGATAGTAGCTAGATCGGACATTTTGAACACATAATTTTCGTATTCCTTAAAGTTCATAACTCGACATTTCACAGCTTCAGTTTTAGTCATTTTGTGTAGCAGATGGACTGTTTTGTCAGCGAAAACTGAGTTTTTCTGTCCTGCTTGCGATCATATAGCGTTAGGCACCACGGAACAAGCTGCAAATGGGGGGGGGGGGGGGGGGGCTACATCTACATCCAAACTTCGCAAGCCACCCGATGGTGTTTGGCGGAGGGTACCTTGAGTACCACTATAGGTTCTCCCTTCTATTCCAGTCACGTATTGTTCGCGGAAAGAAAGATTGTCGGTATGCTACTGTGTGGGCTCTAATCTCTCTGATTTTATCTTCGTGATCTCTTCGTGAGATATTCGTAGGAGGGAGCAATATACTGCTAGACTCCTCGGTAAAAAGTATGTTCTCAAAATTTCGAGAAAAGCCCGTACCGAGCGATAGAGCGTCTCTCATGCAGAGTCTTCCACTGGAGTTTATCGGTCATCTCCGTAACGCTTTCACGATTACCAAATGATCCTGTAACGAAGCGCGCTGCTCTCCGTTGTATCTTCTCTACTTCCTCCATCAACGCCACCTGGTACCGATCCCACACCGGTGAGTAGTATTCAAGCTGTGGGCGAACATGTGTCCTGTAACCTACTTCCTTTGTTTTCGGACTGCATTTCCTTAGGATTTTTCTAATGTATCTAAGTCTGGCATCTGCTTTACCGACGATTAATTTTATATGGTCGTTCCACTTTAAATCACTCCTAATGCCTACTCACAGATAATTTATGGAATTAACTGCTTCCAGTTGCTGATATGCTATAGTGTAGCTAAATGATACAGGATCTTTCTTTCTAGGTATTCGCAGCACCTTACACTTGTCTACATTGAGATTCAATTGCCATTCCATGCACCATGCGTCAATTCGATACAGATTCTTCTGCATTTCAATACAATTTTCCATTATTACAACCTCTCTATATACTACAGCATCATCCGCAAAAAGCCTCAGTGAACTTCGGGTGTTATCCGCAAGGTCATATATATATCGTGAACAGCAACGGACCCACGACACTCCCCTGTGGCCCGGAAGACATCTCTCCATTGAGAATGACATGCTGCTTTCTGTTATCAAGGAACTCCTCAATCCAATCACACAATTGGTCTGATAGACCATATGCTCTTACTTTGCTCATTAAACGTCTGTGGGGAACTGTATCAAACGCCTTGCGGAAGTCAAGAAACACAGCATCTACCTGAGAACCCGTGTCTATTGCCCTCTGAGTTTCGTGGACGAATAGCGAGAGCTGGGTTTCACACGATCGCCTTTTTCGAAACCCTTGCTGATTCCTACAGAGCAGATTTCTAGTCTCCAGAGTGATTTCCCTAAATCACTCCAGGCATATGCCGGGATGGTTCCTTTCAAAGGGCACGGCCGATTTCCTTCCCCATCCTTACCCAAAGCTCCGAGCGTTAGCTCCGTCTCTCATGACCACGCTGTCGACGGGACGTTAAACCCTAAGCTTCCTTCCTTCTAGTCTCCAGAAATGTCATTATACTCGAACATACATGCTCCAAAACTCTTCAACAGACCGACGTTAGAGATATAGGGCTATAGTTCTGCACATCTGTTCGACCTCCCTTCTTGAAAACGGGGATGAAATGCGTCATTTTACAATCTTTCGGAACACTACGCTCTTCTAGAGACCTACGGTACACACTGCAAGAAGGGGGGCAAGTTCCTTCGCGTACTCTGTGTAAAAACGTACTGGTATCCCATCAGGTCCTGTGGCCTTTCCTCTTTTGAGCGATTTTAATTGTTTTTCTATCCCTCTGTCAATTATTTCGATTTCGCCAATTTGTAATCTGTGCGGCAATCTAGAGAAGTGACTACAGTGCAATCTTCCTCTGTGAAACAGCTTTGGAAAAAGTCATTTAGTAATTTAGCCTTTAGAGTGTCATCCTCTGTGTCAATGCCATTTTCGTCACAGAGTGTCTGGAGACTTTGTTTTGATCCACCTACCGCTTTGGCATAAGACCAAAATTTCTTCGGATTTTCAGCCAAGTCGGTACATAAAACTTTACTTACTCTGTAAGTTGATGCCGTATTTCCGGGTTTCTACTGAAATGATTCTGTGACGGAGATTCATGGCCATATTGCTACTCTGTAGGGAGAAATTAAGGTCATAGATTGTGTGGAATGGTTACATCCGGTAACTGATGAGGGAGATGTATGAACTGTGAGAGTCGTATTTTGGAGCAACTCACCCACAAAGCTTCTTTCAAGTCGGTGAATGTAATGGTGAGAAGCCTGTGTTACTCAAACGCGTAGTTCCGTCGAATAAGGCCATGTGCTGATGAGAAACATGTCAGGTTTGCTGCCAATCGTCATTGTTACTCGCTACATTACGAAATCAAGTAATTTAGATAATAAAGGACACGTTTATTTTCATCGTTTACCGTCAAAATAAATGTTTTCGTTAGTGCTGAAACACTGTATCCGTTATACAGGGAATAACATTGACGTTTGCCAGCAACACTATCATATTGCTCATGAATGCATTCTATAATTGTTCGCAAACTAGGTATATTCCTAACTGCGGATGTCCCCCTCTGAGTTCACCGAAATGAGCCAAAACATAATTTCACCCAAATACAACTCATACAGTTGAAACATACCCCTTGTAAGTTTTTCTGATGTTCTTCCCTAACGATGATGCATTTTCCCAGTAGGAATGTCCCTGTCGCTTAGCAACAGTTGTTTGAAAAACGCACTACTGAACATAAACGCCTACATCTCTTGACTCGCAGAATACATAGCATACATACTCAGATTTTTCGCATACAACTGAGTTTAAATTTAATCTTTCGCTTCTTACTAACGAATGACAGATAATACCTCTGGCAACCAATCATATTCGCAAGCACACTTCTGTAAAATACAACAAAGCCTATTATTTAATCTGAGGGCTTAAATGATGCGGTTATTAATAGCTAGGCTTACAAACGATTTAAACTAACTTATGATAATGACAACACACACGCCTATGCCCGAGAGAGGACTCGAACCTCCGACGGCGAGCAACCGTGCTCTCCGCAGCAAGGCGCCTTAGAGCGCTTGGCTACAGCAGCAAAGCGTTATTTAATGCAGGATGTAGTGAAATATGCCATAACTAAATATCTGCACGCAAAGTCAATGTTTATATACATTAGAATAAGGTGGACGTCTCCAAAGTTCTGCGAGACATACAGGAATTTCCATTGATATAATGTTCATGTTCTCAGTTACGATTCCATAAATGTAAGGAAAATATAAACAAGGTAAACGCACTTGTCGCTGGTGAATGCCATACTGAGACAAAGTTTCAGCACACTATTAAAAATATAATTTTTTACGTCCATTAATACCTTCCGGTGACGAAGTATGAGGATCGTTGCGGATATAACGCTGTTCGACATGTCGAGTCTCGTGGCTTGTTTGTGTCGTTGATTAGAATAAAAGAAAACGCACAAAGTGAAACACGATGCGGCTACATAGCCCTCCTCTAGAATAACACAGATAGGAGTGAGGGGGCAGAGGGAGGAAAGCAGCGTGCGCTTTATGTCGATACCTGATCCGACACATGAAACACCAGTCGGTATCAGGTAGCGTTAATATTATTGCCAGTGTTCTGCTCTTCGCTGCTTGTTCTGTCTACAGCGAAATTAAGAAAATAATAGCTGCTGTCAAAAGTAAAGCACAATATTACAATAACAACAGAATCGCCATAACTACTACTGCTGCTACTACGAACAGCTCCCTCAGCTTCCACTATTCATCATTGTTGTTTGCGCTGCAGTACGATGCAAAATACCGCTGCTAATAACTATTAGCTGCTTCACAGCTTTTAATTTAAAAATTCCTCAGAGCCAGTGGCATCCCAGCCCATATGTTGGTCATGTACCCCCACGCTACGTAGGAATCTCATTTAGATAAGATATTTATATGGTGCAAAAATTGAGATTTGACCATGAATAATGAAAAGTGTGAAATCATCCATATGAACATTCAAAGGAATCAGCTAAACTTTATTTACACCATAAATCAGTTACATTTATCGGCTCTAAATTCAACTAAATACGTAGAATGACAGTTACGAACACCTTAATTGGAAAGAACACGTACAAAATATTGTAGAAATGGCGAACCAAAGGTTACATTTCATTGGCAGAACACTTAGAAGAGGCAACAGTTCTATTGAAGTAACAGCCTACACTACACTAGTGTGTCAAATTTCTTATTATTGTTGCCCGTTTTGAGATACCCATCAAATGGGACTGACTAACGGAATGGCATCTCGTTTTGTATAATCGCGGCCGGCCACGGTGGCCGAGGGGACTGAGGCGCTTCAGTCACGGTCTGCACGGCCACTACGGTCGGGGGTTCGAATCCCCCCTCGGGCATGGATATTTGTGCCATCCTAGTTCGTAAGTAGTTCATAAGTAGTTTGTAAGTTTAGGGACTGATGACCCCGTAGTTGAGTCCCATAAGATTTACAAACATTTGAACCGGCCGCAGTGGCCGAGGGACTGAGGCGCTTCAGTCACGATCTGCATGGTCACTACGGTCGGGGGTTCGAATCCCCCCTCGGGCATGGATATTTGTGCCGTCCTTAGTTGTAGGTAGTTCATAAGTAGTTTGTAAGTTTAGGGACTGATGACCCCGTAGTTCTTTAAGCTTAACAAACATTTGAACATTTGTATAATCGCGATATAGGAGAAAGAGTGACATAGTGTGCAAATGATTATATCAAAGGCGTTATTCGTTGTGTGTGGAGATTTCATTGAGAAATTTCTTTCACCAAATCTCTCTTCCGAATGCGAACATATTTTGTTAGCACCCACCTACTTAGGAAGACATGATCATCGCAATAAAATAAGAGAAATCAAATCGAAAACGAGAAGATTTAGGTGTTCCTTTACCCCGTGCGCTATTAGAGAATGGAATGGTAGAGAAATATCATAAAAGCGGTTCGTTGAAACCTCTGCCATGCACTACAAAGTGGGTTGCAGAGTATTTATGTAGATGTTCAATTGTGAGTGACCTGCTGTCTCTTCCGCACATGGTTTTCTACATCCCTGGCGCTAGGGACATTCCCCTGGCCGCGCGGGAGTAGCCGTGTGGTCTAAGGCATCATGCTGCGGACTGGGCGACAGCTCCTACCGGAGGTTCGAGTCCTCCCTCGGTCATTTGTTTGTTTGTGTGTGTGTGTGTGTGTGTGTGTGTGTGTGTGTGTTGTCCTTAGTGTAAGTGTAAGTAGTTTGTAAGTCTAGGGACTGATGACCATGGTAGTTTCGTCCAATATGTTTACAAACATTTTAACATCTGACATTCCCTTGATACAAGGGTACGATGATACGGACTAGTTCTTCGGTAGAGGAAAACAGAGTTAATTAAAATGTTGACGTTCCTTCCAAGTCTTTCTGAACATTCTGGCGACAATGTTATCTAAGCTTTTCTGGCTGGCTCTACAGTACAGATTCTCCTTAATGGCTAGTGATCCATACTGAATCAGTTTTTCAGCGACCTGTACTAATCACGTTCGCATACAAAATGCACTCCCACACAGTGATGGAATTACTTTTCAGCAGAGCCGTGCTTCGTCAGCAAGTCGGTAAGGTGTTTTGCTACAGTAAATGGGGACTTTTTAAAAAAAATAGGGAACACTTCTTGGATCGTCTTCTTTCAGAGTGTCATCGCAGGGTACCCGTCAGCTATGAATGATTCTATTCTTTACCTTTATTCCTTATGTGAACTACACTCCTAAGACATTCTGAACATGGAATAGTTATCCTTCTTCCAATAAACACCACGCCAAAAATAAAAAGAGACGTTTCCAGAAGGAATTATCAGAATGGTCTGGAAATCTATAGATGTTCAAATGTTTGTAAATCTACGGGACTTAACTACTGCAGTTATCAGTCCCTAGGCTTACAAACTACATAAACTAACTTAAACTAACCTAAGGACAATACACATACTAATGCTTGAAGGAGGTCTCGAACCTCCGACTGAAAGCATCCGCGCGCTCCGCAGCAAGGCGCCTTTGTGCGCTCGGTCTTTCCACAGCGGCTCTATAGATGCGATTTATATGTACAGAAAAGTAAACAATTACTAATTCAGAAAAATTGGATAATTTCATTCGATAGTCTCATAATTTGAGCGTGTCAATGACGCGTTGGTCAACTTCTGGTGCTTCTTCAAACTAGTTACTCTATCATTGATTGCCGGAGCTGTTGAATTTTCTCCTAAGGGATATCGTGCCGTATTCTATCGAACTGGGAGGTTAGATTGTTAAAATTTGAGCGGGTAAGAGAGCTTTGGCTGTAACGCTCCACACGTTCTTAGCTGGAGAGGGGGAGGGGGAGCATTATCAAGCTAAAGTGTCAGCCCAGGATGGCTAACCATAAAAGGCAACGAAGCGGAGCATTGTTTGTTTGTATATACGACCTCTATTCAAGACTTTTACTCTTCCAGAAATAGAAACTAGTTCACCACCTTTAAGTTTTTCATTTCGCTCACGATTTGCTTTTGAATCTGTGCATATGGAGTTCATGAAATGATTACATCTACAAATCAATAGCTAAGCGATACTGAGGTACCAAGTATGGATCCATGCTGTTCAAATCAAATGTTTGTAATGCTATGGAACCAGAAGTTCTGAGGTCTTCAGTCACTAGGTTTACAAACTACTTCAACTAACTTAAAGTAACCTAAGGACAACACACACACACGCACGCACGCACGCACGCCAGTCACGGCCTGCACGACCGTTGCGGTCGGGGATTCGAATCCCCCCTCGGGCTTGGATGTTTGTGCTGTCTTTAGTATAAGCTAGTTCATAAGTAGTTTGTAAGTTTAGGGACTGATGATCCCGCAGTTAAGTCCCATAAGCTCTACAAACAATTTTTTGTCCTTTATTTTACGTTAGGTTAAGTAGTTTGTAAGCTAGTGACTAATAACCAAGCTCTTGAGTCCCATAGATTTACAAACATTTGAAACCTTTTTATATGCGTACATAATATAGTGATCCTCGAGTAAGGTAGCTCGCAATACAATCAGGTAACAGATTGCAACGCACTTAATTTCTCCCGGCGTATGGCGTATTCTAAAATCTTACGGGCATGCAGTCAGGTATGAAAGTCGGCGACGGCCGATATTTCGGCAGGAGTACATCCTGCCATTTTCAAGGCAATACTGCAGTGAGGTAGCAGTGTGCAACGAAGTTTAAAACCTCGGTTCTCAACGACAACAGAAAAACAACACACACCGAGAAAGCAAGCACATAGCGCCATCACACGACCAAAGATGAGAACCAAAAGCAATATAGATAATAAACATAAGTTTTCAGCGGGTGAGGTGGCATCAATTTTGACCCTCTGTTTTGAACAAGTGAGAGTGCTGGATTCCCTGCAGAATTCAAACAGAAACCTTCATCCCTATTCAGCAGGCTACCCGATAGTTTTATTTCAATCGCTTCCTTAGTAACACAATCCGCCAGCCGCAGTGGCCGAGCGGTCTGCGTGCGCCAGTCTCAGTCTGCACGGTCGGGGATTCGAACCCAGCCGGCCGCGGTGGCCGAGGGGACTGAGGCGCTCCAGTCACGGTCTGCACGGACACTACGGTCGGGGGTTCGAATCCCCCCTCGGGCACGGATATTTGTGCCGTCCTTAGTGTTAGCTAGTTAGTAAGTAGTTTGTAAGTTTAGGGACTGATGACCCCGTAGTTAAGTCCCATAAGCTTTACAAACATTTGAACATTTTGATTCGAATCCCCCCTCGGACATGGATGTTTGTGTCACCTTTAGTATAAGGTAGTTCGTAAGTAGTTTGTAAGTTTAGGGACTGACGACCCCGCAGTTAAGTCCCTTAAGCTTAACAAACATTTGAATAACACAACCCCAGTAGCTGGAAGTGCATGACAAAATTTCCGTTTTGTTATATTCCATCGGATGATTTGTGTCTTAACTTCCTCCTACTTCTTGTTTAATGACGATTACTATTAACAGACAGATGGAGTTGCAATGGTAAGTCCCTTGTCACATAGCTTTTTTTTCAGATATGTAGACGACACGTTTCAAATTTGGCCTAATGGTAGTGATAACTTCAATAATTTTTTTGGAAAATCTGAATTCAATCCACTCCAACATCCGTTTCACCGTGGGCGTGGAAAAGAATGGTTGCCTTCCTTCCTTGATGTTTTGGTTAGCAGGAAGGTAGATGGTACGTTGGGACATGCTTTTTATACGAAGTCAAAGCACACAGATTTGTAACTGCAGGGTGATAGTTGTCACCACCCAGCTACACGTGAAGGTGTTCTACGTACCTTAGTGCACAGGGTGCACGTAATTTCAGACCAGGAAATATTGTCTACCGAGTTGTCCCATCTGGGAGGTTACCTTTCGCCCGGACAGATTAAAAGAGCGTTGTGCTATCAACCAAATGTGTAATGGGCTAGAGACGATAGCACAGAGGTAGCAATGATCTTTCTGTCATACATTGACAGCATTTCCAACAAGATTGATCATATTTTACTTAAATATGACGTGAAGTGTGTGTTTCGACCACGTTCTAAAATTAACGCGCAGTTAGCTTCTGTTAAGGATGATTTGGGTTTGCGCAAGGGCGGTGCCTACCATGTAGCGGTGGGATGGCATATATAGGTCAAACAATTAGGACCATCGAGGACCGAGGTACTGAGCATAAACGTCACACACATTTGCAGCAACCTAATATATCTGCTGTTGCTGAACATTGCTTGAACACAGATCACCCGATGGAATACAACAAAACGGAAATTCAGGTATGCACTTCCCGCTACTGGGATTGTGTTATCAAGGAAGCAATTGAAATAAAACTGGCGGATATCTTGCTAAATAGGGATGGAGGTTTTTGTTTGAGTTCTGCATGGAATCCTGTTTCTCACTTGTCCAAAATCAGAGGGTCAAAGTTAATGCCACCTCACCCGCTGAGAACTGAAGTTTATTATCGATATTGCTGTTGGTTTTCATCTTTGGTCATGTGACGGCGCCGTGTGCTTGCTTTCTCGGTGTGTGTAGTCTTTCTGTTGTCTTTAATAACCGAGGTTTAAAACGTCGTTGCTCATTTCTCCCACGCTGCAGTATTGCCTTATTCAGCAAACGTACTATTGGTGCCAAGCATTAGTGCTATTATTAGCGCCAAAGGAAGTACAAGGACTGTTTAATAACGAATTATCATAATATTTTTACGGTCATAATTTTCCACGCTAACATTTAATCTTATGGTATTCAGTTAGCTTTATGTCATACAATCACGTCATAGTATTTTCATTCATTGTTGCGACAACCTTCCCGCCTGTCAGAGAAACATGTTGAGTGCCGCCTACCGCTGCAATGGAGATGACACACGAGAAACAATACGCCCCTTTGAAATTCTGCTCTCGTCTCAAGAAATCTTCAGGTTAGGCCTATGCAATGCTACAAGTTGCATTTGGAGAGGCTATCCTTCCCTACAGAACAGCTCGAAGGTAATTTATAACGTTTAAAGAGGGGCGACAATCAATTCCAAAGGAAGGTGAACCCGGTGCTCTAGTTATTGCTCTTACGGAAGAATACATCAGCAATGCTGCTGTCATTGTGAACGAGGATCGACGAATTACCCTATGATCACTTTCTGAAATACTGAACATTTCATTGGGTGCTATCGAGAAGTTGCTGATAGAAACAGTACACATGCACGGTGGGTTCCAAAACTGTTGATTCCCCCCAAAAAAGGACATTCGCGTGCAGGTATGCATGCAGTTAAAGTTGATGTTACACGAAGATCCGAAGTTTCTTTCAAATGTAATCACTGTTGATGAAACTTTGGTACATCATTTTGCTTCTGAGAGCAAACAGAAAAGCTCACTGTGGAAATCTGCTTCATCGCCAACCGCCAAAATAGCAAAAGAGTTTGCTTCTGCTGGGAAAGTTGTAGTCATCATTCTTTGATATTTGTGGGATGGTTTACAGGATGTTGTACCTGCACACACATTCAGCAGTAACTGGACAATGCTAAGGGATGTCCTGAAAATATTGCAAGTCCATATCAGGCGCAAAACACCACATTGTCGCGAAGCAGGCTGGATGCTGCACAACAATAATGCGCAGCCGCATATTGCTAATATTGTTGCTAAACATCTTGCAAAAACCAAAGTGAAGTGCATCCATTATCCTCGCTATAGCCCGGATTATCCCCTTGTGACTTTTTCTATTCCAAAACTTGAAGAATAGCGTTCGTGAGAGGCATTATCCAATATCAGAAGCAGTGGTGAAGGCTTCGGAGGTGAATTATGAAGGACCTCTCACAAAATGGTTTTCAGCATGTACTTGAAGAATGGCAGAAACGCCGGGACAAGTGCATTGCATTCATAGAAGGCTATTCTGAGGACCATCAAAATTATGATAATGAGTAAATGTATGTTGCCAAAAAATTATCATTCCTTATTGAACAGCCCTCGTCACTGTATTTCGTTAAAAGGCCAATCATTGTTTTTCACCTTTCTTTCCACGGGGATTTCGTTAATTGGTGAGCGAATCGATTTCGCCACTCATATACACAGCGGGAAAGGAATAGTACACCTATGTCGCCAGATGCCACTTGGCGATCGTAGAATTACTGAATGGTTTCAACATCGTTCGCTGATAAGCGTAGTGACGTAGCCGCCAAAACGCCATCTGTGCGTACCTTTCGATAAGGAATGATCACAGACATAACACTCAGATTCATATAAACGCGAGAAGTCAACAGGCGCCGGCCGCGGTGGCCAAGGAGACTGAGGCACTTCAGTCACGGTCTGCACGGCCACTACGGTCGGGGGATCGAATCCCCCCTCGGGCATGGATATTTATGCCGTCCTTAGTTGTAGGTAGTTCATAAGTAGTTTGTAAGTTTAGGGACTGATGACCCCGTAGTTAAGTCCCATAGACTATACAAACATTTGAACATTTTTTTTTTTTTTTTTTTTTTTTTTTTTTTAGTCAACAGGCGCCATACAGCGTAAATTGGCGGGCTCCTTTCTGCGGGGAATTGCCACCCAAGCTGGACACGCTGCGTCAGTTGTGCAGCGATGCTAGTTGGAATGGACACCTGAACATTCTCACACACGTAAACGAGGTTCTGGACGATGGAGCATATACGTCCGCCAAGATCGTTCAGCCGGCCGCAGTGGCCGAGGGGACTGAGCTACAGTCACGGTCTGCACGGCCACTACGCTCGGGGGTTCGAGTCGACCCTCGGGCATGGATATTTGTGCCGTCCTAGTTCGTAAGTAGTTCATAAGTAGTTTGTAAGGTTAGGAACTGATGACCCCGTAGTTAAGTCCCATAAACTATACAAACATTTTTTTGAAGATCGTTGATATTTGTGAATCTAAGGGACCAAACTGGTAAGGTCATCGGTCCCTAGGCTTACAAACTGCTTGAAACAACTCACGCTAAGAACAACACAGGCACACACCACGCCTCAGGAAGTACTAGCATCATCGACGGCGAGCGACCACGCAATCCGCTGCATAGCGCCGTAGCCCACGCACCATTTCTGCGCGACCTATAATTGAGTAAGTGTGGTATTATGATGGGACGACAACTGTCTCGTGCGTTTCGTCAACCCACAACTTTTTCACAGCTCCGTGAAGTAGGCATGGAATACTATATCCCAAGCCACGGCGGAGCGTCCGAGCGCATTGAGGCGCTATGTTGCGATGCTCGAGGCCGTTCCCCGTCGGGGTTTCGAATCCCCCCTCGGGCATGGATATTTGTGCTGTCTTCTGTATAAGGTAGTTCATAAGTAGAATGAAACTTTCACTCTGCAGCGGAATGTGGGCTGATATGAAACTTCCTGGCAGATTAAAATTGTGTGCCGGAACCGGGACTCGAACCTGGGACCTTTGCCTTTCGCGGGCAAGCGCTCTGCCGACTGAGCTATCCAGACACGACTCACGGTGCCGCCTCACAACTTTACTTCCGCCAGTACCTCGCCTCCTATTTTCCAAACTTCACAGAAGCTCTCCGCTGCCTTCTGGTAACATCCCTTAGGTTGTGGCTAAGCCATGTCTCCACCATATCCTTTCTTCCAGGAGTGCTAGTCTTGCATGGTTCGCAGGAGAGCTTCTGTGAAGTTTGGAAAGTAGGAGGCGAGGTACTGGCGGAAGTAAAGCTGTGAGGCGGCATCGTGAGTCGTGTCGGGATAGCTCAGTCGGTAGAGCGCTTGCCTGCGAAAGGCAAAGGTCCCAGTTTCCAGTCCCGGTTCCGGCCCACAATTTTAATCTGCCAGGAAGTTTCAGTTCATAAGTAGTTTTTAAGTTTAGGGACTGATGATCCCGCATTTAAGTCCCATAAGCTTCACAAACGTTTGAACATTTGAACTATATCCCAAGGCAGTATTCGCTATCTGTGTGATCGAATGCTTGCCAAAAACGGCGCCTGCACCACGTACTAATATGGGTGTTGCAACCCCTCACGGGAATAACTGCGCGGTTCTAGGCACCATGTCAGGTACGGCGTGGCTGCTCTCGCCGGAGGTTCGAGTCCTTCTTCGGGCGTGCCGGAGACCGCTCGACCACTGCGGCCGGCCTAAGGACAACACAAACACCCATGCCCGAGAGGGGAATCGAACCACCGACGGCGGACGGCCGCGCACATCGCAACACGGTGCTCCAGTAAGCGCGACTAATCCGCCGGAACGCATATATAACGTATTAGTGATTAACCACGTATCACATTTTCTAAGTACGGCTCCAACATCGAGTTCCAGAACACAGGACGTCGGATGGATTGTCGTGAGCCCGCTGCAGTGGCCGAGCGGTCTGCGGCGTGCCAGTCACAGTCTGCACGGCCGCTACGGTCGGGGGTCGAATCTCCCCTCGAGCATGGATGTTTGTATCGTCTTTAGTATAAGGTAGTTCATAAGTAATTTGTAAGTTTAGGGACTGATGACCCCGTGGTTTAGTCCCTTAAGCTTAACAAACATTTGAACATTTTGGGTTGTCGTGAACAGCTGTTGGAGATGATTTTGTTGAACTTTTTACCCTGAAAGTGATTCATGGCAATGTACAAAGGTTTCGGACCATTCGGCTCATACTGACAGCATTGTATATTCCCGGCCCTTTTCCAGGCATCATCAAAGAACTAGTCAATGCGGATTTCTATACCAGCAGGACGAAGGAAGGAAGCAAACTTAGGTTTCAACGTGCAGTTTACAGCGTGGTCATTAGTGGCGGAGCAGGGATGGGGAAGAAAATCGGCCGTTCCCTTTGAAGGTTTTATATCTCCTGCATGCGGAATTAGAACGAGGTGGACTGACAAGCAAGGATGTGGACATAGATCTGTAACTAAAAGAATTGATTAGTCCACATGAACTATTTATTAGATGAAACAAATACTTAACTTTGATGTGCTTCTGGTGGTACAACTTATCCTAGATATTATACAGTTCTGCTATGTAATAGTACGACATCAGGCAACAGGGCGATAGACTGCTGGCTGTAGTAGATGGTGCTGCCAGCCGCAGTGGCCGAGCGGTATGCGGCTTGGCAGTCACGGTCTGCACGGCCGCTGCGGTCGGGGGTTCGAATCCCTCCTCGGGCATGGATATTTGTGCCGTCTTTAGTATAAGCTAGTTCATAAGTAGTTTGTAGGTTTAGGGTCTGATTACCCCATAGTTGAGTCCCATAAGGTCTACAAACATTTGAACATTTGAAAAATGAGCACACTCTACTTCTATCTATTTTTAGCAGAGGTTAGCAAACTGGATTTGTATTCTGGAAGGCCGGCCGCGGTGACCGAGGGGACTGAGGCGCTCCAGTCACGGTCTGCACGGCCACTACGGTCGGGGGTTCGAATCCTCCCTCGGGCATGGATATTTGTGCCGTCCTTAGTCTTAGCTAGTTCATAAGTAGTTTGTAAGCTTAGGGACTGATGACCCCGTAGTTAAGTCCCATAAGTTCTACAAACATTTGAACATTTTTCTTCTGTTGAACTTCCTGGAACTGTCGAACTCGTGGATCTGCTTCGTACTGACTGTAACTGCCGTACTGTCCGTCATTGCGGTGGTGCGCCGGCATATGTAGGCGAGTCCCTTTCTTCCTACTGGCCGGCGCGCGAAGCAGCCAAAGAGGTACCGAGACTACGGGCGCCCACAGCAGCCGAAGTACTGTGGAGCGACTTGTCGCCTCTTCTCGTAGTTGCGCGGCGACTCGTGTAGACCGCTGGCGTTTTGGCGAATAGCGACGCCGCAACAGAAAGGAACCATCCCGGTATTTGCCTGGAGTTATTTAGAGAAAACACGGAAACTCTAAATCGGGACGGCCGGATTTGAGTTTGAACCATCGTTCTCCCGAAATTAAGTCCGGCGTGTGAGCACTGCGCCACCTCGGTCGGTAGCAGCGGGAAGTGAACAGAGGCTGTGCGGCGGTGTGTGGCAGCACCCCTGGCTGCAGAGGGTAGGCGCGCTTACATAAGGCGGCGACCGCAGAGTGGCCGCTGCGGCCGCGGTGTCGGCTTCGGCAGCCGCCTGCCGCTACCGCGCCTGCCTCCCAAACATTGCTGCTCGTCGCGTCTCTACATCTACATCTACATAGATACTCTGCAAATCACATTTAAGTGCCTGGCAGAGGGTTCATTAACCATTTTCATAACTTTTCTCTACCGTTCCATTCTCTAATAGCGCGCGGGAAGAAAGAACACCTAAATCGTTCCGTTTTCGATCTGATTTATTTTATTGGGATGGTCATGTCTCCCTAAGTAGGTGGGTGCTAGCAAAATATTTTCACATTCAGAACTAAAAGTCGGTGACTGAAACTTCGCAAACAGATCACGCCGCTATGAATAACGTCTTTCTTTTAATGATTTCCACCCCAATTCGTGCAACATTTCCGTGACGCTTTCCCCCCCGTAAAGTGATAAAACAAAACGAGCTGCCCTTCTCTGAACCTTCTCAATATCTTCCGTCAGTCCCACCTGGTGAGGGTCCCACAAGGGGCAACAGTACTCCAGGAGAGGACGCACAAGTGTGATGTAGCCAGTCTCTTTGGTGGAGCTGGTGCATCTTCGAAGCGTTCTGCCGATGAAACGTAACCTTTGGTTCGCCTTCCACACAATATTTTCTGTGTGTTATCTCCAGTCAAAGTTGTTCGTAATTGTAACTCCTAGGTATTTGGTAGAATCTACGACCTTAAGGTTTGACTGATTTATCGCGTAATTAAAGTTCAGCGGATTTCTTTTAGTGGTCATGTGTATTACTTCACACTTTTCTTTATTTAGTGTCAATTACCAATTTTCGCACCAAGTAGAAATTTTGTCTAAATCGCTTTGCAGTTGCTTTTGATCCTCTGTTGACTTCAGTAACCGATAAACGACAGCATCATCCGCGAACAGTCTAAGGGAGCTATTCAGATTGTCTCCTAAATAGTTTATAAACACGAGGAAGAGTAGGGGACCTATAACGCTTCCCTGTAGAACGCCAGATATCACTTCTGTTTTACTCGACGACTTACCGTCAATTACAACGAACTGTGTCCTTTCTGATAGGAAATCGTGAATCCAATCGCACAATTGGGAAGATATTCCATAAGCACGCAATTTCATTAGATCAATTTACACTGCTACGAAAGCTGGGAAAACAGCTCATCACTGTGAATCATACAGGCTAACATGTATTGAACTGTATGAAATAAAATCGTCGTAATTTTTGTACGATTTCCGTTAGGATGTTCAAACTGTATATTTCGCCGCGGGGCACCGTGGAAATTAGTATTCGTATGGCTACTTTCATTAGGATGCGTTCGTCAATAACCAAACGTTGCGCACTGGTGAGACGGAGAATCCGCATTTCGCTATCGGGAAGTCTCTTCACCCTCAGTATGTGTGCAATGTGTGGTGTCGCACAAGTACAAAGTGCGCGCCACCTACTTTCGCCGCGCGCCGCCATGCATGCACGGCGCGGCATTCTCACGACGACAGCCACGAGCGCCCTCTGCTGGAACGCCGCTCGTGGCCACCACTGAAGAACACCGGCCACTTCGGACTGAGATAGCAACGAGTTAGGACCTTGTAATCAGATAGGCACGAGTGAAGACTTTGCTATTGTACAGGCACTAGGCAGGCCTCTAACAACTATGTATCAACATTCTGCAGTACTATGTAAAAGTTAAGTATTGTTACATTCTGTGCAATATATCTCTTTCTAATTTACTCGAGTGTTTATAGTTTCTGGCTGCTCCCCTCCGTACCTGCACCAGTGTGTCGGTCTCGTTCCACTCGGCCACCGACACCTACGACGAGGCTGGGACACAAAAGCGGCGACGAAGTCGGGACACAAAAGTGGCGACGAGGAGTGATAGAACCTTGGACCAGCCCGCTTGCAGCAGCCAGACAGCAGCAGTCGGAGCACGCAAAAATTGCTCCCGCCCACCCACCCTTAATATAAGAATTTTGGGGGAACATATTCAGTTACGTGTTTGTGGACTTTTTTTGTTGCAGAGCGTCCTCTTTCCTATTGCATTTGTGTTTTGTACTAATTTACTTGTATACGCGGCGCCTAATCGGTCAGCATGGCCACTACCCCGAACCCAAACTTAATGGAAATTATTCAGTTACAGACGGCGCAAATTACCCAGCTTCTCCAGGCCGTGTCGCAGTTGACGACACAGGCTGCTCACCAACAACAACAGTCGTCACATCAGCAGCCCACACCTGCCGCCGCACCGCTTCCGACGTTCCGCCAGTACAACGAACGTGAGGAAGAATGGAGCGACTATTTCGCACAGTTTCAAGAACTCGTCGCGGCTCATCAAATTACAGGTCAGAGAGTGAAGAACCTTTTCTTATCGATTGTGGGCCCCCAGACTTTCGTACTATTGCAAAAACTTTTCCCTCTCGCATCTCCTCGTGATGTAGACTTTGAACAAATTGTAGATGCACTGAATGCTCATTATGAGAGAAAAGTTCTTGTAGCCGCTGCACGATACCGATTTTTCAGACTTAAAAAATTACCGCAGCAATCACACCAAGAGTGGATTACGGAATTGAAGGGCTTAACCCGCCAATGTAAATTTACTTGCTCTTGTGGACTTTCTTATAGTGACGTTATGTTACGAGATGCGATTACGCAGAACATTCAGGACCCCAGAATTAGGGCAGCAATTCTGAAACAGTCAGACCCTTCATTAGACAGTGTACTGCAGCTTATAGAAGCGCATGATACTTTTGACTTAGCAGATGTAGAAATGCAAAGCCACAGTGTAAATTCGGTGTGCCGTAACAGACGCTTTCCTAGCCGTAGTTCTCAGTATAGCACTAGTGATTCTTATTTTTCTACCGGCCGTGCTGAACTGACAGTGAACAGTAGCCAGTGTAAAAGTGCGACGCAAAGGTCGCCCCGTCGTGTTAGAAACAGTAATTTGAATAACGGGCGCCAACGCTCATTTCAGAAAAATGTACGTAAATCTTGCCCCCAGTGTGTATCTCGCCACAAACGTGCACAGTGCCCAAGTCGCAACGCAACCTGTTATCAATGTGGCAAATCAGGACATGTACAGTCTGTGTGTATGCAAATTAAAAACTCAAAGAACGGTACCGTTAGAAACAGTGCTTCGCAGAGTGCGAGAACAGTTCATTCTGTAAATGTTATACGGGCTGTGGAATTGAACAGTGCTTTAGTTGATTCTCAATTACAAGAAAGTTTTTCTGCACCTATTGCAAAACTATATAGTGCACCACGTAGCAAGCGCCGACGAGCGCGTAAAACAGTGCAACGGAAAAGGGTTCGGGACAAGCAAAATGACTATGAACAGTGCATTCCTGTAGTGAAAATAGTGCCTTCTGCAACTGCTCCTTGTAATAGTGCCCAGTACTGCGTAGCTAGTGACAGTAGAATTGGTGTAGCTACTCAAAGTAATTTTAGTGCAGTAGCCTCGCATTGCGCGGACGCCGATCCGGCGGTAGTGTCATCTAGTGACAGTGTGGTTAATCCGCTGTGTGCCGAGTATGCGCCGCTTCCTACCGCACGCAACCCGCGCAAGCGCAGAAAACAATATGTATTAGACGTTGCCCACATTCGCGCACCTGTCGAGCGCCGAAAGCAAAAACTTTTTGTGAATCTTTCCATTGACAATAAGACTGTGCAATTTCAGCTTGATACTGGTTCCGCTCTTACATTAATTAATAAAGATACTTATGAACTTCTGGGTTCTCCAAAATTATCGCTGTGTCAACAAGTGTTAACAGCTTATACAGGTCAAAATATTCCCGTGCTAGGAACGTGTAGCCTGCCTGCCTCTTTTCAAGGTGTTACGAAAACAGTTGCTTTTGTTGTTCTTCAGGCCAAATCAACACAGAACATTTTTGGACTAGATGCTTTTGACTTGTTTGGTTTATCAATTCAAAGAGATGTGCTTCAAATTCCGTCAATAGTGCCTCAGGATAAAATCAATGCATTGTGTGACAAATACAGTGACTTGTTTTCGCCGGAACTAGGTTGTGCAAAAGACTTCGTGGCACATGTAACTTTAAAAGAATCTGCAGTTCCAAAATTTCGTAAAGCTAGACCAGTGCCTATCGCCTTGCGTGATACAGTTGCCGTAGAACTTAAACGTTGGCAAGATAGTGGTGTGATTTCTCCTGTTTCTGCGAGTCAGTGGGCCTCGCCCATAGTAATTATACCCAAGCCGTCAGGAAAACTTCGTCTCTGTGCGGACTTCAAATCAACAGTGAACAGTCAAACAATTGTAGACACTTATCCCCTGCCCAGACCTGACGAACTAATGGACAAATTAGGGCAGTCTCGCTTCTTTTCCAAGATTGATTTAGCAGAGGCATACTTACAGATTCCACTTGATGACGAGTCCAAAAAGTTTTTCGTCATTAATACTCACATGGGCCTTTTTCAATTTCAACGCCTACCCTTTGGCAGTTCTTCCGCTCCCGCTATTTTTCAGCGTTTTTTGGAACAGCTGACAGTTTCTGTACCGTGTTGTTCGAACTATTTAGATGATATTGTGGTATCCGGACGTACAGTTGAAGAACATTTAGCAAACCTGGAGTGCCTTTTCAAAGTGTTGACTGCAGCAGGTCTACGTTGTAATAAAGCAAAGTGTTCGTTTTTTCAAACTGAAATAGAGTACCTGGGCCATGTGATTAATGCTCAAGGAATCCATCCTTTACAGTCACATCTTCGAGCAATCAAAGACTTGCCTCCTCCTAAGAATGTGCATGAATTGCAAGCAGTAATGGGAAAGCTTAACTATTATTTCAGGTTTATTCCCAATGCCTCTCAGATTGCAGCTCCACTGCATCACTTACGTAGGAAGAATGTTCCTTTTGTATGGTCCAAAGATTGTCAGGTTGCCTTTGACAAACTAAAGTCTGCACTACTCAGTGATGCATGTTTGATTCCCTTTGACCCACAGAAGCCTGTAGTGTTAGCAGTTGACGCCTCGTCGTACGGTCTGGGTGTTGTTCTGTCGCATCGTATTGGTTGTCATGATCGTCCTATTGCCTTTGCATCCAAGCTACTGACGCCGACGCAACAGAATTACAGTCAGATAGAAAAGGAGGCCTTAGCAATCATTTACGGCGTCGCAAAGTTTCATCATTATCTCTATGGCAGAAAATTCTATTTGTTGACAGACCACAAGCCTCTCACGTCGTTGTTCTCACCCACAAAGCCGATTCCGCCACGTACGGCACAAAAGCTTCAGAGATGGTCCTTAATACTGTCTAATTATCAGTATGAGATTTTGTACCGACCTACCACTAAACACGCCAACGCGGACACACTTTCCCGACTTCCGGTTGGCCAGGATGTATCATTTGATTCTTCAGAAATGGCATGTTGTCAGATAGACTCCAGAGATGCTTCCGCTGTCGCAGACTTTCCTTTGAACTCTCGTCGGGTTGCACAGGAAACAGCTGCGGATGCAGACCTAAGTGTGGTAGCACGTTTTGTTCGCTCAGGGTGGCCTGCCAGAGCCAAAGACATTGATCGGCCTCTGGTTCGACGTTATTTTGCACAACGTCATGCATTATCTTTAAGTCAGGGTGTACTGTTGTTGCATACCGACAACGACCAAGCAAGAGTGATTGTTCCTCGTTCCCTGCAACGAGAAGTGTTACGCCTCCTGCATCAAGGACATTGGGGCATTGTTAGGACAAAGCAACTGGCCAGACGTCATTGTACCTGGGTTGGTATGGACGCTCAGATAGAGAGCATGACATCACAGTGTACAGTTTGTGCGGAGCATCAGGCGGCTCCTCCACAGCGTTTCTCAGACTGGCCACGCCCCAAGGGACCATGGCAACGTTTACATATTGACTTTGCCGGACCTTTCTGGAATACGCGCTGGTTAATTGTTGTCGACGCTTTCAGCAAGTTTCCTTTCGTGATTGCCATGAACTCAACAACTGCTTCTAGTACAATCAGTGCCTTAACATCAGTGTTTTGCATCGAAGGCTTGCCTGAAACTATCGTCAGTGACAATGGACCTCAGTTTGTTAGTGCGGAATTTCAACAGTTTTGTCGTGTGAATGGCATTCAGCATATCACCACCGCACCTTTTCACCCTCAGTCCAATGGTGAAGCAGAACGTTTCGTTCGAACATTCAAGTCTCACATGGAGAAGATGAAAGGTCAGCACTCCAGGCAGCAAGCTCTTCAAATTTTCCTGTCTACGTATCGGTGCATGCCACGTGACGGCCCATCTCCTGCCGAGCTGCTACACGGCCGCCGTCACCGCACTCTCCTTCACCTGCTGCAGCCTCCCACGCACCGAGTCGGTTCGTATGGCGCTACGCGTTTTCAGGTTTCTACGCCGGTGCTGTACAGGGTGTTTGCTGGCAACAAGAAGAAATGGTTACCGGGCACCATTCAGCGCGTGCTCGGGCGCAATATGTTTGTTGTACGTTCTTCCACAGGGTTGGAGCTGCGGCGCCACGCAAACCAATTGCGCCTGCACAGGCCGCGCGATCCTGTCTCCGGTTTCTTGATTCCAGACCCAGTTCACCGCCAGGGAGCACAGCCACATCGTTCGTCCCCGGAGTACGAGATCCCTATGGACGTCGACATACATCCGACGCAGTCGTCGCCGCCGCTGTCGCCGCCGCAGATGACAGCGTCACCGAGAGGGACTCCGGGACCGTGCGTGCCCCCCAGCTTGGGCCACGCACCTCAGAAGAAGATGACCTGCTCCCTCTGGGCGAGGGCGGGCGCCCTTCCCCAGGTTTCGGCGGGTTCCCTGGAGGATCGCAAGGCGGATGCCGGGGCGCGGTCGGCGTCTCGATCCCGGCCTCAGCTACGACGCCCGTCCCACCAGTAACGCCCCCGCCCAGGCCCTCCTCCCAGTGCCGTCGCCGTGGCCCTCAGCCCTACGCCACGACGGCGCGGCGGTTTGGGGGGGAGGGGTGTGGTGTCGCACAAGTACAAAGTGCGCGCCACCTACTTTCGCCGCGCGCCGCCATGCATGCACGGCGCGGCATTCTCACGACGACAGCCACGAGCGCCCTCTGCTGGAACGCCGCTCGTGGCCACCACTGAAGAACACCGGCCACTTCGGACTGAGATAGCAACGAGTTAGGACCTTGTAATCAGATAGGCACGAGTGAAGACTTTGCTATTGTACAGGCACTAGGCAGGCCTCTAACAACTATGTATCAACATTCTGCAGTACTATGTAAAAGTTAAGTATTGTTACATTCTGTGCAATATATCTCTTTCTAATTTACTCGAGTGTTTATAGTTTCTGGCTGCTCCCCTCCGTACCTGCACCAGTGTGTCGGTCTCGTTCCACTCGGCCACCGACACCTACGACGAGGCTGGGACACAAAACAATGCCCAGTCACGGAATAATCAGTGCGATATTCCTTGATGGTGCGCCTCGGTTGCACAGTGGTAGAGTGCCAGACTACAAACCCAAAGGTCCCGGGTTCGATCCCCGCCAGGTCCTGGGATTTTTATCTGTCACTTTCCGCTTCTTTCACCTCTGTCAGTATTGCTCATGTGAAAAATACCGAGTAGCGCCCCCTATAATTGGCTGGGTAAGTCAGTTCGAAGGTCGGAGGAAGGCAACGGCATACCACCTCCAAACAGGACCATGCCTAGTAAAGCACTTGTTGTGTTCAAACCAATCTTCGGATTGTTGACAGCTTTACCTACCTTATTCCTTGATGGCAAGGTAACTACCGGTGAAGCTGTTGGAAGGTGATTATTATTATCCAAAGTGACTCTGATTTCGACAAGATGTGCTGGGATCGTGGAAGAGCAGCCTTGGGACCATATCCTGGCTCTGGCTCGGACATGGGCCTTAGTCGGACGCCATATTCTCCGGATAGCTTCACAAGCGGCTGGTTTTTGTGGGGATATATCAAAGAAAAGGTGTATGTCAATAACCCGGTGTTTCTACACAGCGTGTCATGCAAAATTTAGCTATTCGCCACGGAATGCAGATACATCGTACATGTCGTAACCTAAATCCGAATATGTGTAGTGACGTTTACATTTTGAATAAAGTGTGTGCACACCAAAGTTTGTAACTAATTTACGTTTTATTTCCCATAGTTCAATAATTGTCACCATGTAAAAGCCAAATTATCATTCCTCAAACTTCTTCGTATTGAAACGTCAAAGTGCTTCACATCCATCTTCAGACTTATTCGAAACTCGATGGCTCGATCTCTCTGCTCGATATCGCCCTCTGAGTTCTTCTCGGGTCACCGGGTAACTCATTGCTGTTGAAAACCTGTGTCAATAAATAATGTTTCTCTACGCTTATTTTTTCGAAGTGTTGAATACTCTTGGTGCAATTAATCGTACGACCACCGGGTAATTTAAAATGCGGAGGGGGGGGGGACAGCTATCGTCATTGTGTGAGTAGTGCATATGTGGTAGTGAAAGAGACGGAAAATATTGAGTAATGATTTTGCTGACATTCTGGTACTTGTTTTTGTCCCCAGGACGATGACATTTGGTAGTAATTCATGGAAAGGAGTCACGTGGATGGAAGCCTTGCCCATCATCTACTAGCGCAAGACCATAGAAAGTGGCGGAGACAGTGTACATAAACATTAAAGGTAAAAGGAATGTTCGATATTGCCACAGAAGTATAGGCCTAAGAAATAAATATGTTTTGTGAAAACAAAAATAATTGTGGGGCATTATTTCTAGAACGACTCTCACGTAAGTGAACGCCACATAAGTTTTCAAGTGTCCAGCTGTCCGTAGATACCAGAAGACTCGTAAGGCAGATCCGAACAGAAGATTTTAGAGTTTCTGAAGTTAGGGTAAAGAATATAGCGGCCTCATCATCCAGGAGAATTTATCTTAAGTTTACGATAGCCATAAAGGTCTGAGGCCTTGTATCTACAGTTCTCTCAAGTCAGAAGGCTGCTTGATATACAATGGAGGAACAAAAAGAGGGGAGGAACATTACGTCGCTTTAACATTATGATCATTAGAGAGGTAAAAGATAAAGCAGTCAACAATCCGAAGATTGGTTTGAACACCACAGTGCTTTACTAGGCATGGTCTTGTTTGGAGGTGGTATGCCGTTGCCTCCCTTATATCTTTTCTGCTTCGGCCACCATGTTATTTAACTGCCCAAATAAAAAATAAAAAACTTATTATTACTTTATTGTATCGTTTCCCATCTAACAACACAAGCATCGCTTGATTCATTTAGAATGCATTCCATTACCTCTGTTTCATGCTTGTTAATGTTCTTCTTATAGACTTCTTTCAATTCATTGTTCATTTCGTTCAGCAGAACTTCCGGGAACTTTTCTACATCCGACAGAACTGCAATATCATCAGCAAAGTTCAAAGTTTCTATTTCCGGGACCTTTGCTACATCCGACACAACTGCAATATCATCAGCAAAGTTTCTTTTTCTTCTCCCGGAACTTTGTTCCGTTCCCAAATTTCTCCTTGATTTCCGTCACAGCTGATGGTACACATTGGACGACATTTGGGAAAGGCTAGCACTCTGTCTTACTCCCTCCCAAACCACAACATCCTTTTCATGCCGCCGGCCGCGGTGGCCGACGAGACTGAGGCGCTTCAGTCACGGTCTGCACGGCCACTTCGGTCGGGGGTTCGAATCCCCCCTCGGGCATGGATATTTGTGCCGTCCTTAGTTGTAGGTAGTTCATAAGTAGTTTGTAAGTTTAGGGACTGATAACCCCGTAGTTAAGTCCCTTAAGCTTAACAAACATTTGAACATATCTTTTCATGCCGTTCGACTCCTATAGGGGAGAGCGGGGCAAGACGGGGTACTTAAGCACTTAACAAATTTTTGTAGGCTTACAAAATGCTCTAGTAAAATACCAGATATTCCACCTTAAACTTCAGTATTTCTAGATTTTATAAAAGAAATAGGACCAAAATTGTTAGTATTTACTATTAAAAAAAATATTTTCCCAGGGTTTACCAAGTACCCCATCTTGCCCTACAGTGAGGGAAAGATGGGGTACACAGGTGGGGCAAGATGGGTTACCTCAATACTGTACAAAGCAAAGGTAATTAAATTATTCAATGAACACAGGTTTACAAATTTATAAAAGAATTATTCTAATATCTAATGAAAATGCACGAAGTAAACATAGTGTGATGTTAAAGTTCAGTTTATTGTTATTCAGTTATTATCGTCGTTCTGTAAGCAAAATTTAAAAAAAAAAAAACCATGATGTACCTCGGCATCCTCGTCCTCTTCTCCCTCACATGAACAGTGACCCCATTTTTTGCAAGAGACGCATGACACCCACCCCTCTGTTGACTACGAGTAGAAATAGCCGCAATGCTTTCTTCTTTAATTTTTTTATCTTCTTTGCCAAGTTCGTAATTGCTTTTTTATTCTTTCCACTTTTGCCTTTACAAACAAAGAGGGATTTCTTAACAGTCTTCTCAGGTGAATCTTTCCTTCTTGTTCCTTCTTTTTTCCAGGCTTAATTTTACTTCCACTCTCCAGGAATTCTCTCCTGTAAGGGAAGCTAGTAACAACAACAGTTTTTCCCTTTTTGTGGCCTGGTTTTCGGATGTTTTTCTTTCCGACATGAGGGATCGGGACGATCTGTTCAGGTGAAACAGCAAATGACCATAATTGATTGGCGTTGTTCTCAGAAGCCTGCTTGTTTGTAGTGTTGTAATTGGGGTTATCATTCCAAAATGAGCACCCTGGGCTTAGACCTACAGCAAGCGCATCTTGCTCTTTAGTACCGGCTTTGTTGACAGGACCATCGATTGTCTCTGACATAAACTGCTTATGTGAGCCAACTGAAGCCTCTCCTTGGTCATTAGTGACAGAAACGTTAGGGGCCTCAATTGCAGTTAAAGGAGTGTCTGTAGTGACAGAAGCTTAAAAAACTGAATCTGGGAAAATGTTTGGTTCAAAGGGGCAAATTCCTATTTTTTTTCTTCTAAATCCGTTCATGGCAGTCAACATGGTTGCAGCTCATGTTATGTCATGTGGGACAAGACGGGTTCCGTAGTGGGAGGGCAGGATGGGGTACCCCATCTTGCCCTGGCACTAGGTACCCCGTCTTTCCCCCAGGGGCCATTTTTACGTTAGGTTAATATTATAGCACCAAGGATATATTCAATTAATTATTACCGGCCGCGATGGCCGAGGGGACTGAAGCGCTCCAGTCACGGTCTACACAGCCACTACGGTCGGGGGTTCGAATCCCCCCTCCAGCATGGATATTTGTGCCGTCCTTAGTCTTAGCTAGTTCATAAGTAGTTTGTAAGTTTAGGTACTGACGACCCCGTAGTTAAGTCCCATAAGCTTTACAAACATTTGAACATTTGAATTAATTATTGTATGCATTAATTAATGCTAAACAAGCTGTTTTTTCATTGATAATACTTAAGACTGTGAGAAACAATTACTTCTCTTTCCTTTTCACGTCTGAAAATGACGAAAAATTATATCAGCACTGACGAAAACACGTTTGGATGTGTTCACTCCGAATGGTTTGCTCAAAATGGCTGCCAGCACTGTCAGGCACTCGCATAGCTACTTTAACTATTCGCGACTGGTTTGCGATATCTGTCGTGGTAGGGATTACAAAAACCCCGTCTTGCCCTCCTCCCCATCTTGCCCCGCTCTCCCCTAACTGCTGTACAGGTTGTATATAACTGTGCGTTCCCTATATTTTAGCCCTGCTATCTTCAGAACTGGTAAGAGATTATTCGAGTCAACATTGTTAAAACTTTACCCATATCTACAAAAGTTACAAACGTAGGTTCATCTTTCATAATATATCTTCTAAGATGACTCAGAGTCAAGTATTGACTCACGTGTTACTACTTTTTTTTCCTAAATCAAAATCTGATCTCTCCAGAGGTGCGATTCTATCAGGTTTTATATTATTCTGTAACTAATTCGTGTTATTATTTTACAGCCCCGACTTATTAAACTGATAGTTTCGATTTATAACATTCTTTTTAAGTCTGTGGGTGTTTCGCCAGTACCACTCATCTTACACACCCACTGGAATAGAATTATGTTGGCTGGCTCTCTCTTAAACTACAATAGCTCTGAGAGATTGTCGTCTATTCCAAAAGCTTTGTTTCGAATTAGGTCTTTCAGGGATATGTCAATTTTTTCAAGCAGCATTTATAAGAGTGCCTTCAAGTTCATTTACCTTGTATAGTTCCTTTGTATATTTCTTCCACCTTTAAACTTTGTCTTCTGAACTCTTGATATTCCTTAATTTGCCAAACCCAGTTACCCATTAAAGTATCTAACACTCTATGCTCCGATATCTAGAACGCCACTTTTCTTTTTCCTGGTGACATACTTTGAGTAGTTGCCGTGCGGAGATCGGAATGGGGGACAATTTTACATCCGGCGTATTTTATCCAAGATGATGTCATTATCATGTATCCATACAATAAAGCTGTATGTCCTCTGAAAAAGTAACAATATCGTTTCCCCTTTCTTTCAGCCGTTTGAAGTAGCTTATGACAAAGTCACGTTGGCTGATGCTACAAGGTAAG
The DNA here is from genome assembly GCA_026315105.1 of Locusta migratoria. Taxonomy (NCBI): domain Eukaryota; kingdom Metazoa; phylum Arthropoda; class Insecta; order Orthoptera; family Acrididae; genus Locusta; species Locusta migratoria. The sequence continues at coordinate 70,324,776 of CM048755.1, read as the reverse complement.
ATCAGTCCACCCTATGATATATCTATCTGTAATGTTGAGGCACGCAGGCCACCTAAATCAGCAATGTCTGTGACATTAAATAATAAAAAAATATAGCTATTTTTAAAAAAACTGGCAAGATGGCGCGAAATTCACACCACTAGCACCCCACTCCCGTCACCAATACAGGAAATTATGACTGCCTACCATGGCAATGCCTTCACGCATCATTCATATACATAATTCAGATACCGTTCTTTTTTTTCTCTTTATTTCAAGGGAGACAGGCCCCCTGCCCCTCCCGTTATATACGCCAGTGGTCAATGGTTTACTTAGGTGGCTTGTGAACGTAAAATACTTCATTTCTTTTGAAGATTTTTCGACATTGACCATTTGCTGAAAGCACAGATATTCCTCCAATTCTGTATATTCTCTGTCAGTATCGGAGAAAGTTGTGTTCATTACGATATTTGGTTGTTAAATAATTGTTTCATTAGAAGTCATTACATAAGTTATATATATATATATATATATATATATATATATATATATATATATATATATATATGGCGTCTGTACTTTCGGACACGTCCGAAAGAACAGAAGTCACTTTTGATCCTGCAGTTATTATCTATTGATATTCACGGAATGTATGACATTAACTGCGAATGGTTAAAGTTGAAAATGTTAGAGTTGGTACACATTTTCAATTTTACCCTTTCGTTGTATAAGTCATTACAACGGTTTTATTTTTGAACTCAACTGCTGTATTCTTCCAATTCGAAATTTACATGCCCCATTTCCTTGCCAGTTTACCTACTTAAACCTAGGTAAACTAACCTAAGGACAAACACACACACCCATGCCCCAGGGAGGACTCGAACCTCCACGGCGAGCAACCGCGCGCTCCGCAGCGAGGCGCTTTAGACCGCTCGACTAATCCACCGCGGCTGTTCGGTTTTGCCTGGGGTCTATTTTCCCGGTAGTATTAGCTGTACTTTAACAGTAAAACACAGCAGGGCAGATGGGTTTACTTCATGTATGAGATTACTTGATGCACTGAAAGAGCTGCAGAAACGTCGCTGCGATCAGCTGTGGCACTCGCAATACTGTTCCCCCTGGTAAGATTCGAGACATTATTAGACATTATACAAGTCACCAAAGTCCACATGTCCCCAACACAAAAAACTGTCACACAATGCCGCTCAACTAAGTCCCGACGCTTAGGCAGTGCAGCTCACACCCAAAACTTCAGATGTCAGACACTCAGATCGGTACAAAACGTTGTGTATCGATAGAGTATCAACCGAAACTTCTATATAATTCGTGCTATGTGCTGCCGTCCAGGGAACGTGCGTAAACTATAATAAGTAACACCTAACCTACGGAGTAGAGAAAAAGTATAACAGTGAGAGCTTATCAAATTGCCCTACCGTGGGCTAGTTGGTGGAGAGTTAGTTCATCGAACAGAGGGTCCCGGATTCAAGCCCCGCCTAGAGATTTTTTTTTGTTTATTTACTTTTTTTATTTATTTATTTTTTACTGCAGTACGTTGGAAATTGTTAAACGGGGCAACGTGTTTCTCACATGTAAAAGGACTGTTTGGATTTTATAGCAATGTTTTATCGGCAGTTTGCTCCTGCTTCGTTTATTTGGAAGTAACAAATCTGTAGGGCTTTATTCGTAGTTTTACAGAATAAATAAACATAATCAGAACATACGAATAAAGGAACAACTGCATCACACACACAACAATATTAATAGTAATAATAATAAGAAAAATATTGGTAATGTTAAGAACAACAAGCGTAATTGAAGTAATAACCCTAGTAATAATGATAATAATAAGTAAGTAAAGTTCAGGCATGAACACAACCACCACCACAGACGCACAGCGTCGTTCATTCAGGAACGAAGGTCTCACGTATGGTGTAATTGTTTCTTTCTTTTACGAATATACTCTACAGGTTTGCTACTTCTAAATAAAACTAAGCAGAAGCAAACTGTCGATAACACAGTGCTATAAAATCCGAACAGTCCTTTTACGTTTACATTTCAGGAACATGTTGTCCCATACTCGGTGTACGTTTGTCGACGTAGAACAATTTGCAACGTTATACAGAAAAAAAATCGCGCCACCAGGTTTTGAACCGTGGACCTTCGTAATGACAAACATTCGGTCTATCACCTACCCCACGGGAGTTCAGGGCGGTAGATCCCTATAGATGCGCATTACCTGTGGTCCATAGGCCAGGTGTTACATATTTCCCGTTTCTCACATTCTCCTGGCCGGCAGCACATAGCACTAATTATATAAAAGTTTCGATTGATACTGTATCGATATACAACGTTTGGTAGCGATCTGAGTGTCTGACATCTGAAGGTTTGGGTGTCAGATTCATTCGGTGCCTCGATGATAAATTGCGTCTCCATATCTCACCACTGCATAGAGAATGAACCTGACGAACGGGTAATGAGCTGCCTTCGCCATTTACCAGCTCGCGCTGTTTTCTCAGAGGGTGCAACAGTGCCGTGCAAGAATGGCTGAGTCGTTTCTCGTGCCACGTCACGGATTGCGCGGCCGCTCCGTCTGAGGTTCGAATCCTCCATCGCACAGGTGTGTGTGTGTGTGTTTAGTCCTTGGCGTATATTAAAGTTAGTTTAAGTAGTAGACCGATGGGCACAGCAGTTTCGTCCCTTAGGTTTACAAACATTTGAACATTTTTGGTGCAACAAAGACTTATATGAAGGAATATTTCTACATTCCAAAATCGAAGAACCTCAATTTGGGTTGCAGTGCGTATTTATGTCAGTATACGGGAATAACTCTGTTTACAACGAGAAAGCGGAAAATGTCAAGGGACTTTCTCGTCGATCAAGGATGATACTGTTGGCTTCTGTCCCGGATTCTTCGGCCGGCGTTGATTTGGCGATTTTTCTGACATTTTGCCAGCGCGAGTGGTTGCCACTGAGAGAGACTGCTGCGGTGTGTTTGGAGTCCACCACGCTCTCCAAGATTATAAATTACGTAGCCTACACAGAATCGTCTACCGCGAGCTCAAACCCAGCTCACTACCAGCAATGTAATTTATCCACGAGTGACTACAAAGCCTTTGAAATTTTTGTATGGCACTGTTTGTCATCACATTCTGGAAAGCGATATTCTCTCTTGTGACTTATAATACTCAGATGGTTGTAAAAAGCGGTATAGCTTACCGCTGAAACTGAAAATATCTGTTTATGTGTTTATCGTGTAGAAGTGAGACGGCGTTCGATATCGATATGCACGCTGCGTGTCTTGATTGTGGAATAACTTGTTATAGCCTGCATTTAAGGACAAGGGTAGCGTATAATTACTTAACAACAGTAGCCTTATCTGCATTAACACACTTACGGGTACAAGCACTTAAAATTATTTTTCTTCCGTGATGTGTATATATAAGTAGACTTAAGTTTCGTATGAAAATTTATGTAAGGAATGGAATTCCAATTTGGGTCTCCTGGACTCATCATTTGTCTTCCATTGAAGTCCAAACATGGGGGGAGGGGGAAATGGATCCCGAATCTTTCCTCGCGAGCTTAAGAAACTCTTATATAATGACGAAGATCTTTTTGTTCTGTGCTGGATGAATTACAAATTGTATTTTTCCATATAGAACATCTGAGATTGAAATTTTGTATAAATGTCCAGCCGCTACGCAACACGCCAATGTCTTAATAATTGTACCCCAGCTTGCCAATCAGATCTTTGATAACATCTCTCCTGTTTCGCGATAATACAAATCGAGCTTTCTTTTAAACTTTGTCAATGTGTACTATCGTCTTACCTCGTAATTAAACGAATACCACTCACCCACCTCCAAATAGGGCTGACAAATTTAGTTTAGGCAGCTTCATTAGTAAATGTGTTCCAACGTCTGAGTTCCTCCATATAAAATTTTCTACGACTTTTCGTGAATGTCTTGGTTAAAAACTGAAAACTCTCCGCGGCGTTGCGTAGGATGGTGGCTTGTCAGACAATATATGTACGTCAATAACAGCAGCGATACTGGTGTTTATCGAAATAAGTAGTCTCTTTATCAATACCTAGTTTAACCCTCTGTTTCGGTAAGAACCATGAGCAATACAAACGCTTCGCTGTAGTACGTGGGTATTTACTAGAGTAGCCACCAAAAGTAGTGCCGCGCGGAATGGCCGCGTGGTCTAAGGCGTCACGCTATTGGCTGGGCAGCCTTTCCCGTCGGAAGTTCGAGTCCCCTCAGACGTGTGTGTGTGTGTGTGTGTGTGTGTGTGTGTGTGTGTGTGTGTGTGTGTGTGTGTGTGTGTGTGCGTGTGCTATTACCAGTTGCATTGTTGAACTTAACCTTCGGGAGCTCACTGCCAGGATACCTTATTGATATAGACATCTGCTATACACTGTAATAACAAAGTTCATCTAACGAGGAGACCACATAGTATCGGATTTTAGAATTTCTCTATAAATATAAAAAAACTCTGTAATCCGATACCCATGTGGTCTCCTTGTAAGACACCATAAAAAGGTTCTGTAGTACCTGTTTGAGTACTGTTAGCTATCTTATTCCTCGAGCGGTTAAAAACTGTTGTACTGAAAAGTAATCGTGGTTGATATAGGTGACAAGAACATTGTTTGAAATAAGGAGAAGTCAGAGACTTGGTTCACGTAGGGGATTTGTATCGAGTAAAACGTTTGTCATTTTGGAGGAGTACGAATTATGAAATATATAGCTAACAGTGCACGGCCGCAGTGGAGTGGCCGGTGTGTGTGTGTGTGTGTGTGTGTGTGTGTGTGTGTGTGTGTGTGTGTTTGTTCTTATGATAGTTTAACATAGTTTAAGTAGTTTGTAAGTCCAGGGACTGATGGCCAGACAAGTTACGTCCCATAGATTTACAAATATTTGAACATTTCAACAGTGCAAGAAGGCAACTGCAAGAAGATTGTGACATGTCCCTGTTTATAGCGTTGGCCTACCTTCACTACTTTCCAAGAATCAAGAATCGGTGTATCACTTCGATAATAAGAGAGACATTAATCACTTAATTTTGAAACTTGGTGCCGCGGTGGAGTAGCCGAGCGGTCTAAGGCGCCTAGCTACGAAGCGCGCAGTTGCTCGCCGTCGGAGGTTCGAGTCCTCCCTGGGGCATGGGGGTGTGTGTTGTCCTTAGGTTAGTTTTCCTTAGTTTAAGTAGTTTGTAAACTACGGACTGATGACCACGCAGTTTGGTCCGATAGATTTACAAACATGTTAGAAACTTGGTGGCGCCTTATCAGAGTCATATAAAAGTCTATTTGTATATATAAACGATGTGGGTTTCAAGAAAACATAGACTAACTATCCACAGAGTACTACGGCCATATGTCCTTCGTGAAACAGTATGTACAGGGAGTGGACAAAATAATATGAACATCTAACATAGATACAATAGGGATGTATTAGTATGGAATAAGCCCACCACTGGCTTTGAAAAAAACTGAAACTCTTCTAGAAAAAAATTCGTGTAATATCTTTATAAAACTTTCTGGCAGATTAAAATTGTGTGCCGGAACCGCGAAACTTGCAAGACTAACACTTCATTCTGGAAACATGCCTTAGGCTGTGGCTAAGCCATGTCTCCACCATTATTTACAGTTATGTGACCAGTGAGTGTAATGCCAGAAACAGTTGAATACCAAGATACACATGACGGAACCTCCGGCACGCAAGCCGTATCGTAACCTTGTTTTGGGCGTTTTGATACATAAACCTGGATGTTCGCAAGAAGCAATGTAAACTGATCGATAGAAGCACACCACATAGTTCCACTCATCAAGAGTTCAGATTTTATGATCATGGCACCACTTCTTTCGCGACTTTGTGTTCGCTTCCGTTTTTAAGGATTTAGCAACTGCAACCCTTCCTAAGCTTCAGGCGTACTATAGTATTAGTCAGGTAAGTGAAGAATTTTGCAGTCACTTTAGTCCTTATAGTTTTATGTTCTATGGCCACAATCGTTTTCAATATTCGTTGGTCGTTGTGAGTTAACTTCGGAGTAGTCCTCTTCTGTTTGCCTTGTTTTGTGTACGCTGTCATTTCCGAAGATACTGCCGCCAGGCTTTACAAAGTGCAGCCGTAATCGTCACAGATGTTCCCACCAACTGCGCTTCATCTAGTTGCCTCCTTGGACGTCTAAAGGGTCATCCATCACAGGACCATTACACTTGGCAGTCTACTTCCATCACAGTAATCCAGCGTCGAAACCACAATGAGTAAAGCTGTGCACTCCACTAAGATCAAGTGAAGAATTTGCGATAATTCCGTGGTTGACATGTGATTTAGCATGATCAAATGTTTGTAAATCCATTGGACCAAACTGCGTGGTCATCAGTTCGTAGCTTACAAACTACTTAAACTAAGTTAAACTAACCTAAGGATAAACACACACACACACACGCGCGCGCGCGCGTCTCCAGGGAGGACTCGAACCTCCGACGGCGATCAACCGCGCGCTCCGTAGTGAGGCGCCTTAGACCGCTCGGCTGCTCCACCGCGGCACTGTAAACGAGCCCTCCACTCTTTCGTGTTTCTTCTTCTCCTTCTTCTTGTTGAAAAATGGTCGAGCCACTATGCAAAATATAAATAACTGATTACAACGTACGACTATGGTGTAGAGAAAACCGAGACGAACAATTTAATGTAGGATACTTGCGGTCTAGCAAGCCGTTAACCTGAGATTACAGTTAAATTTACGGTGGCTGCTCTTTCAGACATGACCGAAAGAAAAGACACAATTCATCAACTTCATAAATATATGACGAAAGAATATTTTCAGACGTCAATTGTTGTTGGGCATTGAAATAAATTCAACTACACCGGAAAATTTGTGCTATTGCTGCAACTCTAATCCAGAGTAGTTGCCTTAATCGCTTCGACTATCCATATACGCTTCCTGCCCATTACAGAAGTAGTGTCCCTGTTAATGTTCCGCTTTGCTTATATCCTGCATCTGTTTCCACACGAGAGGACGAAACATTATTGTACATCTGCATTGAGACTGTTGTTTGGCTGTCGTGCGTAAACGATGTATGCTGTCTGTCCTTTCGGACACGTTCGAATCAACGGCAATCATAATGATTCGATCTCCGGTCTAATAAAAATTTTAAAATGTAGTTGTTAAATTGTATAAACCCTTCGAGAATCCTACAACAATACCTTACATGAAATCGTATACGGTGGGGCAATAAAGTGGACCGGACAACAGAGTTTCAAAGTATAAAGAAACACAGCAGGGGATACGAAATACGTTACTAACAAGACAATAGCAGATGCTGAAAATGACCACCATTCATCTTCTGCCATTTTTGGGCTTTGTCAGCAAGTTGCGTGAAAGCGGATCGACGCTGTCCTGTTGTCATTGCTGCCATCTCATCCGAAACGTTCTGCTGCAGTTCTTGAAGACTATGAGCGTTGTTGCTGTGGTATCCACTAACACCCAAACCTTCAGATGTCAGACACTCAGATCTATACCAAACATTGTATATCGATAAAGTATCAACCGAAACTTCTGTATAATTCGTGCTGTGCGCTGCCGTCCAGGAGAACGTGCGTAAACGGGAAATAATATGTAACACCTGTACTACGGAGCACAGAAAAGCGCATCTGTAGGAGTCTACCGCGTTGAACTCCCGTGGAGCAGTTGATAGAGCTAATGATCGTCGTTACGAGGGTCCTCGGTTCAGACCCTGATGACGCGAATTTTTTTCCCTCTGTATGACGTTGCAATTTATTCTACGTTGACAAACGTACACCGAGTGTTATAAGGGACACCATGTTCCTGAAATATAAAAGGACTGTTCGGATTTTATAGTACTGTGTAATCTGCAGTTTGCTTCTATTTCGTTTTATTTGAAAGTAGCAAACCTGTAGCGTATATTCGCCGAAGAAAGAAACAATTTCACCGTACGTACCGAAGTATTAAAGTAATAATAATAATATAAATAACAATAAATGACACGTAGATAGGCAGCACCGCCGTTCTGCGGATGTGTGTGTTGTCGCTAGAGTGTAGTGTGTTTGCCCACACCATCAAGTGGGGCTGACGTTGCTGTGGAGTTCGCACGCTACTGCTGCAGCTGACAGTGCTGTTTTGCGAAATGAAGCCGTGGAACGTTGTAGACATTCTCTTTTAAAAACTTTCAACGTACTGCAGTTAAAAAAAAATAAAAACGCACTAGGCGGGGCTTGAATCCACTACCCTCTGTTCGATGAACCAACGCTCTACCAACTAGCTAACGGTAGCGCAACGTTATTAGCTGTCACAGTTATGCTTTTCGTCTACTTCGTAGGTTAGGTGTTACTTATTATTATAGTTTACGCACGTTCTCCTGGACGGCAGCACGTAGCACGAATTATATAAAAGTTTCTGTTGATACTCTATCGATATACAACATCTGGTACTGATCTGAGTGTCTGACATCTGAAGGTTTGGGTGTAAGATACCGCCGCCGATCCGACAGTCTTGCGGATGTCAACAAGCGTGGCACGTGGCCAGTCTCCTCAGGTAACACTCGCGTACCGGGAGCTGAGACTCGCCGGCTGGCCGGTCCCTTTCGACCTGACCACCAGAGGACCTGTGTTGAGAGCTGGCGCATCCACCTGCCGTGCTGTGGAACTACCACGATTGTATATAGGCACAGGACGCCTCAATAGCCCACCCCTCGCACGCGGTCAACCCTCTCCGCTACACCCCTAGCGGTCGTCCTACATCTACATCTACATCTACATACATACTCCGCAATTCACCGTAAGGTGCGTGGCGGAGGGTACACTGTACCACTACTAGGCATTTCCTTTCCTATTCCACTCCCACATTGAGCGAGGAAAAGAAGAATGCCTATCTGCCTCCGTACGAGCCCTAATTTCTCTTATCTTGTCTTTGTGATCTTTACGCGAAATGTAAGTAGGCGGCAGCAAGATCGTACTACACTCAGCTTCAAATTCCGGCCCTCTTAGATTTACTTAACAGAAATTCACGAAAAGAACGTCGTCTTTCTTCCAGCGATCCCCAATTGAGTTGCCGGAGCATTTCCGTGACACTCGCGCATTGGTCGAACCTACCGGTAACAAATCTAGCTGCTCGTCTCTGAACCGCCTCTATGTCTTCCTTTAAACTGATCTGCTGCGGGCCGGCCGCGGTGGCCGAGGAGACTGAGGCGCTCCAGTCACGGTCTGCACGGCTACTACGGTCGGGGGTTCGAATCCCCCCTCGGGCATGCATATTTGTGCAGTCCTAGTTCGTAAGTAGTTCATAAGTAGTTTGTAAGTTTAGGGACTGATGACCCCGTAGTTAAGTCCCATAAGCTGTACAAACATTTGAACATTTGAACATCTGCTGCGGGTCCCAAACACTTGAGCAATACTCAAGACGTGGTCGTACAAGCGTTTTATACGCGGTCTCCTTTACAGGTGAAGTGCATCTTCCCAAAGTTCTCCCAATAAACCGAAGTCGGCTGTCCGCCCTACTCACATCTGTCCTTACATGCTCGTTCCATTTCATATCGCTCTGCAATGTTACGCCTAGATATTTGAACGACGCGACAGTATCAAGAAACTCACTACTAATGCTGTATTCGAACATTATAGAATTGTTTTTTCTACTCATGCGCATCACCTTACATTTTTCCACATTGAGAGCTAGCTGCCAATCTTCGCACTAACTAGAAATTTTGTCTAAGTCATCCTGTAAGCTATTACAGTCAGTTACAGACGACACCCTCCCATACACCACAGCATCATCAGCAAACAGCCGCAAATTACAACTTACTCTGTCCATCAGATCATTTATATAGATAGAAAATAATAGCGGTCCTATCACACTCCCCTGGGGCACGCCTGACGATACACTCGTCTCTGATGAACACTCGCCGTCGAGAACAACGTACTGCGTTCTATTACTTAGGAAGTCTTCCAGCCAGTCACAAATCTGTGAACCTATTCCATAAGCTCGTATTTTCGTTAGCAGTCTGCAGTGTGGCACCGCGTCGAACGCCTTTTTGAAGTCGAGACAAACACAATCCGCCTGTTGCCCTTCGTCCAAGGCTCGCAAGATGTAATGTGAGAAAAGGGCAAGCTGAGTTTCACATGAACGATGTTTCCTAAACCCGTGCTGATTCATGGAAAGAAGCTTTTCCGTTTCAAGGAAATTTACTATATCCGAACTGAGAATATGCTCCAAAATTCTTCATGAAAATGATGTCAACGATATTGGCCTGTAATTGTGTGGGTCAGTTCTCTTTCCTTTCTTATAAACGGGAGTCACCTGCGCTTTTTTCCAATCACTAGGAACTTTGCGCTGAATTAAAGATTCTATGTTCGCGGCACCTCTCCCCTTCCCTGTGACTTCCTTTCTCACATCGACAGATCCTTCACGCCCTATGTGGTTTCTGCCGACCTTAATATCTCCCCCAGTTCCGCTGCTGAATTCCGGCTGTGGTATCAGTTTGTCACCAACTCGCTCAGGTGTGACGTAGTCCCCCTCCCACATCACACCTTCCCCGAGAGCAACACAGCTCCTGACGTTTCGCTTCTTCCACCTCCTCTGGCGCCTGCAGGTGGACGTTCTAAGCCACATAGGCAGTGACCACGCCCCAAACGTACGTACCATATACTACGATTACATGCAACATATCTTCCGGAAGACGAAAAGCCGGCCGCGGTGGCCGAGGTGACTGAGGCGCTCCAGTCACGGTCAGCACGGCCGCTACGGTCGGGGGTTCGAATCCCCCCTGGGGCATGGATATTTGTGCCGTCCTAGTTCGTAAGTAGTTCATAAGTAGTTTGTAAGTTTAGGGACTGATGACCCCGTCGTTAAGTCCCATAAGCTTAACAAACATTTGAACATTTGAATTTGAAGACGAAAACCGAATTTCGTAAACCGTTTTTCGCCGTCTTGTTTACATGCTATAGCCTGAATCGGATTTCCTAGCCCACTCAATGTGGCGGCTGAAAACAGCTGATTCTGTGGTGTCGCACAAGTATGAAGTGCGAGCCACGTAATTTCGCCGCGTGACGCCATGCACGCACGGCGCGGCGTTCTTACGTCAGCCACGAGCGCCCTCTGCTGCAACTCCGCTCGTGGCCACGACTGCTGCATCGGCCACTTGGGTATCAGATAGGCACGAGTTAAGACTTGGCTATCGGATAGGCACTAGGAATGATCAGTAGGCAGGCCTCTATCTAAACTATGTATCAACATTCTACTACTCTGCTGCTCTCCAAGATAAGTATTGTACCATCTCTATGAAATATGTCTCGTTCTAATTTACTTCAGTGTTTCTAGTTTCTGCTGTCCCACTGGCTGCTCACCTCCGTACCTGCACACGCGTTCATCCTATTTCCCTGTGTCGGTCTCTCTCTTTACCGGCCACCGACACCCAGGACAACCGGCGGAAATGAGACACAAGAGATTCAGTTCCTGATTTCTTCACCACAATCGCTATTTTTCTTCACTTAAATACACAGATTCATGCTCACTCTAATATTACATTCAGAATACACATGTTTGTGACCGAAGTGCCCGACTTACGGTCTGTAGCCTTCCTCAGTTGCTGTCAGTTTTATTAATTAATTATTGAACATAAACCCCTGCAAGAAGAGAGGAGGTTCGATGCTGCATTTATAGCAGAAGACGATTCGCAGCCTGTTAATTGGGAAGCGGAACCCGGGCAGCTTTATTAATTAGTGCAACAATTCTTTATTTGACGAGATAGCTAACGAAAGTCGCGACAGATAAATACTCACTTCCTAACAGAATCCTAGCGGTTATCAAGTACAGTAGCGGAGTTGGACGTCATTAAATGAGGCTTGTAAGATTTATGTAGAGGTAACTAATGTTTACGGCCTGTGAGTTCATATTAAAACACGAAGAAGAAAAAATTACGTTTCTGACCTAAAGGATCCACTGCTCACAAGCATTAAAAATGTTCAGATGTTTGTATTTCTATGGGACCAAACTATGTTGGTCACCAGTCACTAGACTTACAAACTACTTAAACTAAGTTAAACTAACCTAAGGACAACACACACATCCATTCCCGAAGGATGATTCGAACCTCCGACGTGGGAGGCCGCGGGATCCGTAACGTGGCGCTCCAGACCGCTCGGCTACTCCCGCGCGAGAAAAAAAATTAGGAGGTAAGGTGAGATACCATACACAATATACATATGGTAACGCATTTTATTCAGATACTGGCTACAATTATGATTTGCGTGTGATAAAGTACGATATTTTCCTGTCTGAACTCTTTACTTGAGGTTTACATGGAGTTTACTTAGAGCGAGACACCGTTGGGCTACCATAATAGTGAAAAAGTCATTCTCGTTGCCCTTAAATATGGTTTGCGATCACCTGGGACGACCAGTACAGTTGCACACCATCGTGGCATTGACAGTATGAGGTTATCAATGAGCTGTTGAAGGATATTTGTTCAATCGTAAAAAAGGTTCAAATGTTTGTAAAGCTTATGGGACTTAACAACGGGGTCATCAGTCCCTAAACTTACAAACTACTTATGAACTACTTACGAACTAGGACGGCACAAATATCCATGCCCGAGGGGGGATTCGAACCCTCGACCGTACTGGCCGTGCAGACCGTGACTGAAGCGCCTCAGTCCCCTCGGCCACCGCGGCCGGCGTTCATTCGTCCATGAGTACAATTTCCAGCTCTGCAACCGTTGTGGGAGGTGCCGGTCTGGCTGCAATGAGTATGCCAATTGCATCCCAGATGTGAGCAATCCAGTTCAATTCCGGTGATGTGAAGGCTTGCCCACTCTTGGCTACCTGTCATCACAGCGAAATAGGCCGCACTGACAACACGCGAGCGTCACTAGTAAGCAACTGCCGCCGCGCGGCCCACGGACAGCAGGAGAGAAACGGAAGCCCTCACTTTTGTGTCCCAGCCTCGTCGCCGCTTTTGTGTCTCCTTTTCCGTCGTAGGTGTCGGTGGCCGAGTAGACAGACCGACACAGGAATAAAGGACGCACGCTTGTGCAGGTACGAAGGTCAGCACCAGTGGGACAGCAGAAACTAGAAATACTAGAGTAAATTAGAACGAGATATATAGTGCACAGAATTTATACAATACTTAACTTTTACACAGTTCAGTACGGCAGAATGCTGATACATAGTTGAGCTAGAGGCCTGCCTAGTTCCTGTCGATAGCCAAGTCTTCACTGGTGCCTATCTGATTCCGAAGTGTTAACTGGTTCCTATCTCAGTCCCAAGTGAACGATGTCGTTCACTGGTGGCCACGAGCGGAGTTATAGCAGAGGGCGCTCGTGGCCGACGTCGTAAGAACGCCGCGCCGTGCGTGCATGGCGGCGCGCGGCGAAAGTAGGCGGCGCGCACTTTAGACTTGTGCGACACCACACTCACCTCATTCGCCGATAACCACCAATTATGTCTCGCTATGCAAGAAGCAATAGGCAACGGCTAACCCCTCCCCTCCCCCTCATCATTCTATCATAATAAAGTTTCCATTCTTCCGCTAAAAACCACCAATAACGATTTTAAAAATTATGACGTAATGTCGAGTTGACAGTAAGTATGAAATGTAGTAACAACCAGCTCACTTCAGTATACCCAAATGAAGGGCATTGTATCGTTGGCCGAAACGTCGATTATTACAGTAATAGCCTTCTTACATCATGACGCGGTACAACACCCAGAAAACTTTTATGTCATCTGACTCTGGCCGTAGAAGTCTACGAAATTATACTTAAACTAAGTTAACCTAACCTAAGGACAACACATACACCCATGCCCGAGGGAGGACTCGAACTTCCGACGGCGAACGGCCACGCACGCACAGTGCGCACGGCTATTCCGCCGCGGCCACACATTGTTCATTATCTACAATACATAAATATTACGAGATTATCTCGTATGTTTATATTCGTTGATAGTGTTTGTTTGCAAATTGATATATCTACGTAGCGTTTCTTTGAGACTCAGATATGACGTCATTGGTCAAAGCCGATGGGTTGTATCGTGGTTTTGAATTACGCCGAAATTCTTTGTTGAGGTGCTGTTTGTGCGCGCACCTGGTGTGCTTGCGCGTCACCCTGACTTTCTGTAGCTAGTCAATATAATTTGATGGTTCATCTTTCACCTCCATCTTACATTTTACTCCAGTTTTGAGTGAGTGAATGTTCCGTAAGGGACAAATCCTTGATTATTAGTGGTATGCTAGGCATGTCAACAGCCGTTTCTGCTAGTTCGCACACGTACGCGTAGCTACGGCTACTCCGCGCGCTGAAGCGAAATTTATTGCATATTTTCCTGTTTTTGTGGTCTTGCGTGCGATTCGCGCAAGGGTAACAAAAAAAAAAAAAAAAAAAAAAAACATTCACCGGTTGGCGATCGAGCGGCGCTGCGATTTCTTGCCTGTTGTACAGTTTGTCTAGTGGTAGACCTAATGATCTCAGTCCGGCGAGCCATATTTTGATTGCGTGGACTCTCCTCTTCTTGCGCTGCCTATTGGCGTGGATGCCTCTCCTTGTGTTCCATCTTCCGGTCCGGGAGTGAATGCCTTTTAAGCACCGTGTATTTATATTTACTTGTGAGGAGGCATTGGTACTGTTTGTGGAGCCGGCCGTGGTGGCCGAGGGGACTGAGGCGCTCCAGTCACGGTCACCGTGACTGAAGCGCCTCAGTCCCCTCGGCCACCGCGGCCGGCATATAATATTCGAATACAGCATTAGTAGTGAGCGTCTTGATGCAGTCGCGTCGTTCAAATATCTAGGCGTAACATTGCAGAGCGATATGAAATGGAACGAACATGTAAAGACAGTTGTGAGAAAGGAGAACTGTCGGCTTCGGTTTATTGGGAGAATTTTGGAATGATTTACTTCGTCTGTAAAGGAGACCGCGTATAAAACGCTTGTACGACCACGTCTTGAGTATTGCTCAAGTGTTTGGGACCCGCAGCAGATCAGTTTAAAGGAAGGCATAGAAGCAGTTCAGAGGCGAGCAGCTAGGTTTGTTACTGGTAGGTTCGACCAATGCGTGAGTGTCACGGAAATGCTCCGGCAACTCAACTGGGGATCGCTGGAGGAAAGACGACGTTCTTTTCGTGAATTTCTGTTGAGGAAATTTAGAGGGGCGGAATTTGAAGCTGAGTGTAGTACGATCTTGCTGCCGCCTACTAAAGGCGAACAAACACACAAGATTGTAACTTCCGGCGGGAGCTGCTGCTCAATCCGCAGCCCGTGCGACCATCCCCATGTTGCCACAGTTGTGGTTACTACAGGAGCAGTGATGTTCAAATGTTTGTTAAGCTTATGGGACTTAACTACGGGGTCATCAGTCCCTAAACTTAAAAACTACATATGAACTACCTTATACTAAAGACGGCACAAATATCCATGCCCGAGTGGGGATTCGAACCCCCGACCGTAGTGGCCGTGCTGACCGTGACTGGAGCGCCTCAGTCGCCTCGACCTCCGCGGCCGGCACAGGAGCAGTGAATTCACTACATTTTCTGAGCTCCCAAATTAATAAATGAACAGCACCTTGAAACACACTGGTGGATCTAGCTATGTGAACACTATTTGATGACAGTACGTTATTCCATAGTCACCAGCAGCAGTTAAGTAATATACAAGAAAATCCTAATAAGCGCTAATTACATTTCTTACACAGGCAAATATATCATCTCAGTATAGTTCAAATACGGCATAGCGTGAGTTCTTAACATGCGTTTTTCGGCGGTGTTTCAGGCACTTAACGTCAGGAAAAAAGTTTTTCGTGAATAAATCATAAACAATGTGTGAGTCTCAGAAATATCATCATTTAGCGTGGGAATTTTCCGTTAAAATGGATATCATAGACAGGCGAAGTGAAATTCGCGCACTCAGGTTTCGCAGCGGTATTCCTCATATGCCAGCATTAAAAAAATGTCTCTCACAAAATTTTATCCAGTTCATATTTCCAGCAGTAAATTGACGTCTAAGACTGAGATAGGGCTGTGTTCCATACGTCAGTGTTTTTCAGAATTACGCAATAATACAACAATCTTCTTTGGTATGCAGAAGGCGTCTTGATAAACGAGATGAGTATATAAACCCATGCCCGGAAACGCCATTTGAACAACACTACGGAGAGTCCAAATTAGCCGGCCGCGGTGGCCGAGGGGACTGAGGCGCTCCAGTCACGGTCTGCACGGCCACTACGGTCGGGGGTTCGAATCTCCCCTCGGGCATGGATATTTGTGCCGTCCTTAGTATAAGGTAGTTGATAAGTAGTTTGTAAGTTTAGGGACTGATGACCCCGTAGTTAAGTCCCATAGACTTTACAAACATTTGAACATTTTTTTTAGTCCAAATTACAGGCACCGGCTCCTACCGCTAGACATCCGCTCCAGCTGCTTCGACGTTTCCGGGCATGTGTTTCTATGATCATTTTGTTCCTCAAGACGCCATCTACATCCCCTAGCAGTTTGTTGGTGAAATTGTGTAATTCTGAAACATACTGACGTATGGAACACAAACCTATCTGTCTTCGACGTCCATTTACTGCCGGAAACATAAGCAGGAAGAAATTTTGTGAGACATTTTGTATTGCTGGCATGTGAGGAATCGTGCTGCAAGCCCGAGTGCGGTAATTTCACTTCACCATGTATAACGTGTCCATGGAGTAACTGTCAATATTCAGGAATACGACAGGTGGCAAAAAGGTCCGGTCAACATGGATTCTGAAGTGACGTATCTTAAACTATGAGCACTTCATCTTCGATACCGTAAAACACTTGTTCTACCGTTCTACTTTCAGAGGTGGTTGTATGTTCCATAACAAGACAGAGATATTGGAGATAAAATCAAACAACCAGCAAGAAATCAGTTTGTGCATAATGCGAGAATGGCAGAAAGACAGTTGCAGAAACTACAAGACGGCGCATTTACAATCTGACAGAGTAAAGCCGGCCGCGGTGGCCGAGGGGACTGAGGAGCTACAGTCACGGTCTGCGCGGCCACTACGGTTTGGGGTTCGAATCCCCCCTCGGGCATGGATATTTGTGCCGTCCTTAGCGTTAGCTAGTTCATAAGTAGTTTGTAAGATTAGGGACTGATGACCCCGCAGTTAAGTCCCATAAGCTCTACAAACATTTAAACATTTTTGACAAAGTGAAGCATCTAGGATGATGGTCTGTATCAGCCCTAATTTCTCTGATATTATGTTTTTGGTCGTTATACGAAACGTAAGTTTGTAGCAGTCGAATCGTTCTACAGTCAGCTTCAAATGACGGCACCCAGCGAGGTGGTGCATTGGTTATCACACTGGATTCGCAATCGGAAGGATGGCGATTCAAATCCTCCTCAGGCCATCCTGATACAGGTTTCCTGTGATATCTACATATATACTCCACAATCCACCGCAAACTGCGTGGCGGAGGGTACACTGTACCACTACTAGGTATTTCCTTTTCTATTCCACTCCCAAATAGAATGAGGAAAAAAGAATGCCTATATGCCTCCGTACGAGTCCTAATTTCTCTTTTGAACTTTACGCGAAATGTAAGTATGCGACCGGAAGACCGTTATACACTCAGCTAAATTTCCTCAACAGAATTACTCGAAAAGTACGTCGTCTTTCCTCCAGAAAACCCCATTTGAGTTGCCGCAGCACTTGTGAGACATTCGCGCATTGGTCGAACCTACCAGTAAAGAACCTAGCTGCTCGCCTCTGAACGCAAGACGTGGTCGTACAAGCGTTTTATACGCGGTCTCCTTTACAGGTGAAGTACATCTTCCCAAAATTCTCCCAATAAACCGAAGTCGGCTGTCCGCCTTAGATCTGTCCTTACATGTTAGTTCCATTTCATATCGCTCTACAATGTTACGCCTAGATATTTGAATGACGCGCCTGCATCAAGACGCTCACTACTAATGTTGTATTCGTACATTATGGGATTGTTTTTCCCACTCATACGCATCACCATACATTTTTCTACATTGAGAGCTAGCTGCCATTCTTCACACCAACTAGAAATTTTGTGTAAGGTATCCTGTGTGCTATTACAGTAAATCAAAGCCGACACCCTTCCATACACCACAGTATCATCAGCGAACAGTCACCAATTATAAGTTACTCTGTCCATCAGATCATTTATATAGATAGAAAATAATAATTGTCCTATCACACTTCCCTGGGGCACGTCTGACGATACACTCGTCTGTGATGAACACTCGCCGTCGAGAACAACGTACTGCGTTCTATTACTTAGGAAGTCTTAGGAAGTCTTCGCCATCCTTATCACAAATTACGAGCGTTAGATCCGTCTCTAATTACCAAGCTGTCGACGGGACTCTTCCTCCTGCTACTTCACGCCTGGGGAATAGGCAGCACAAATCTTTGCGTGTTGCACACGCTGCGGCATTTCACGGCGTAACCTGCACAGACCCATAAAATTTTCGCCGTTGGCCGTTACGCTCTTTTGTCAAAGGAAACAAGCACGGCTGGAAGCAGTTAGCAGGAATGTCGCGTATGGCTGCTCTTATGGCCGCAATGACGTCTTCGGACGCCCGAAATCAGCGCCCACGTAAAAGTGCTTTCCGGCGAAGAGAGAGAAAACATCGCACGCTGCGAGATGAGGTGAGAACGGGGGTGTGGCAAAACCGTCACCTGTTGCCCTGCAACCTCCTCCTGGACAACGGCAGAGCAATGTGCGCGGGTGTTGTCGTGTAGCAACAGTCAATTTTTTGTACGACAAACCCCTATCGCTTACCTCGAACTGCACTGCGTAAGCGGCCAAGGATCTCCTCGTGAGGGGACTTTTGTGTCCCAGCCTCGTCGCCGCTTTTGGGTCTCGTTTCCGTCGTAGGTGTCGGTGGCCGAGTAGGAAGACCGACACAGGAATAAAGGTAGCACGCTTGTGCAGGTACGGAGGGGAGCAGCCAGTGGGACAGCAGAAACTAGAAACACTAGAGTAAATTTTATACAATACTTAACTTTTACATAGCTCAGTACTGCAGAATGCTGATACATAGTTGAGCTAGAGGCCGGCCTAGTGCCTATCCAATAGCCAAGTCTTCACTGTTGCCTATCTGATTCCGAAGTGCTAACTGCTTCCTATCTCAGTCCCAAGTGAACGATGTCGTTCAGTGGTGGCCACGAGCGGAGTTGTAGCAGAGGGCGCTCGTGGCTGACGTGGTAAGAACTCCGCGCCGTGCGTGCATGGCGGCGCGCGGCGAAAGTAGGTGGCGCGCACTTTAGAATTGTGCGACACCACAGGGACTGAGGCGCTTCTTTCACGGTCTGCACGGCCACTACGGTCGGGGGTTCGAATCCCCCCTCGGACATGGATATTTGTGCCGTCCTTAGTCTTAGCTAGTTCATAAGTAGTTTGTAAGCTTAGGGACTGATGATCCCGTAGTTAAGTCCCATAAGTTCTACAAACATTTTGATCTCCTTGTACCGTGTTTTGTTTATCGTAGCACCGTATTGGAGGAATTCCATGCGAACGATTCCATTTTAATCAAAAAATCGCACTGACGTGTTTTACGGCCCACTTTAGATTTGTGTTTTTATAAGTTTTTGCAAACATTTTGGACGAAAATAATAATCTAAATAATAAAAAATCAATTTATTAGAGTGTGTGAAACCCTTTTAAGAAAAAAAAATTATGTAGTGGTGGGTTCTAAGCCACTGACCTTCAGCGTCACAGTGCAACGCATTGCCCACTATACTACAGCTAACAATTAGAAATTACGTTCTTTAATCTCATACTATTGATGGCTGTTGTTAACTGATGCTAATATGGCATATTTAGACATGAGATTATCATTTATCGTACGAAGAACGACGTGTTTTTGTTAATTCTTCAGTGCGCCATTGCTTTGAAATGACAACGTGTAAGTTACAATAAGAAAATAATCAAATACGCAACGCAAGATGGCGTATGCCACAGTGTTCTGGGCGAGGAATGTCACGTGACATCTGCGAACGGCTGGTTTTCGTTAATTCAATGGAGGGTGTCAAAACTCCGTTATTTTTGTAAATATCTCTCAAACGAAAAAACATAAGGGAACAAAGTTGAAGAGAATTTTCTCCTCTACAAATTCGGTTATTCAATTTTATCGATGGATGAACGGTTTATTTGCAATTAAAATTACATTACAAACGGCTGTTTTTGGGATTACTAACGTATTTCTTGTCCGAAATATTTAAAAAAGCGAGGTTCTGGTCTCTGGTAGCCAAAAATTATGTCTGTAAAATTTGGTGCCGTCGGTTGAACGGTTCGACCTAAAAAGTGGGAACACTTTACAGCCAGACAGACATCGTCAAATCGAAATGGCTTTTTTTATTACTACCGCATTTTGCCTTATACAGGAGTGAAACATGGACGATAAGCAGTGTGGACAGGAAGAGAATAGAGGCTTTTGAAATGTGGAGCTACAGAAGAATGCTGAAGATTAGGTGGGTAGATCGCATAACTAATGAAGAGGTACTGAACAGAATTGGTGAGAAAAAGAATATTTGGCACACCCTGACCAAAAGAAGGGATCGCTTGGTAGGACACATTCTTAGACATCGAGGAATCGTAAATTTAGCATTGGAGGGAAGTGTGTGGGATAAAAATCGCAGAGAGAGACCAAGAGACGCGTATAGTAAGCAGATTCAAGTGGATGTGGGTTGCCGTTCTTATGAGGAGATGAAAAGGCGTGCTCAGGATAGAGTAGGGTGGAGAGCTGCATCAAAACAGTCTCCGGACTGAAGACCATAACAACAACAACCGCATTTTTTGTCCGAAAAATTTGAAAAATAGATGTTCTGGTCTCTGGCGGTTTACAATCATGTCTGAAAAATTTGGTGCTGATCGGTTGAACGGTTCGTCTTAAAAACAGGGAACACGTTACGGACAGACAGACAGACAGACAGACATCCCAAAATCGCTGTTATTGTTGCAAATATCTCTGAAACGATACGAGATATGAAAAAAATAATAATTAAGAGAGCAAAGTTGTAGAGAATTGTCTCCTCTACAGATTCGGTTATTCAATTTTCGTGTCAGATGATTAGTTAAGCCGTTATTTTAATTTAAATTTCGAGCTGTCAAAAGACGATCGCAAAGGCCCACTTTTAGTGCTACTACCGTAAAGTGGGCCAGAACACTTCCAGTATCACATACTGAGGTCGTCCGGCAGAATTTTGTGGCAAGTACCATGGCCAGCGCCAGCTCTAGGGTGGGGCGACCATAGCTAAATAAATAAATAAAAATAAAATAAACACCGGTATTAAAAACTTCAGTATTACAGTATACAATCACAAACTTTTCGAAACTAAAATATTCATCAGTCTCATTCAACATCCGTCGTTTCACTGTTTGAACGACAATGACGGAAAAGGCGGGCAATGCGTTATTAGCAAGGAGATACGACACCCATTCGTACGACCTGCGCGGCTCCGGAGACAGAGAAACACAACCTGCGCGTGTAGCCATAAGATAAATGGAACACCCTGTGTGTGGTGTCGCACAAGTTCAGAGTGTGTGCCACTTACTTCCGCCGCGCGCCGCCATGCACGCACGGCGCGGCGTTCTTACGACGTCAGCCACGAGCGCCCTCTGCTACAACTCCGCTCGTGGCCACCACTGAACGACATCGTTCACTTGGGACTGAGATAGGAACCAGTTAACACTTCGGAATCAGATAGGCACCAGTGAAGACTTGGCTATCGGACAGGCACTAGGCAGGCCTCTAGCTCAACTATGTATCAGCATTCTGCAGTACTGAACTATGTAAAAGTTAAGTATTACTAAGTCTCTATGAAATATATAACTCGTTCTAATTTACTCTAGTGTTTCTAGTTTCTGCTGTCCCACTGGCTGGTCACCTCCTACCTGCACAAGCGTGCATCCTTTATTCCTGTGTCGGTTTCTTTCTACTCGGCCACCGACACCTACGACGGAAACGAGACACAAAAGCGGCGACGAAGCTGGGACACAAAACTGTGTCTTTAAGTACTGGCCGGCCGCGGTGGCCGAGCGGACTGAGGCGTTCCAGCTACGGTCTACACGGCCACTACGGTCGGGGGTTCGAATCCCCTCTCGAGCATGGATATTTGTGCCGTCCTTAGTATTAGTTAGTTCATAAGTATTCCGTAAGTTTAGGTACTGATGACCCCGTAGTTACGTCCCATAACCTATACAAACATTTGAACATTTTAAGTACTGCATCACTGGTGTATGTATTAAAACTGGAGTCCAACATGAAATTTGCAGTTTCAGCAAATACAGTAGAGAAAGAGTTTAGATACAAATCGTTATCAGCTCATTACTCTGTACATAATAAAATTTTAAACGTTTACAGTTGCAGTGCATGATTATTAACAGCGAACTAAAACAACATCAATATGACCTGCACAGAAATAAACGCATGAAGCGATCGCAAACTTTCACATAGTGCTAAATTTTCCAACTTCTGTTGCCCTTCTAGAGATGGACAATTGATCTGTAACATATGAAAATTTGTGCCGAACCGGGAATCAAACCCGGGTCATTTCTGTTCTTTAGTTTCTTTTATTTTATAAAATCCTCAAATTCACGATGAAAAATTGTGGTGTCGCACAAGTACAAAGTGCGCGCCACCTACTTTCGCCGCGCGCCGCCATGCACGCACGGCGCGGCGTTCTTACGACGTCAGCCACGAGCGCCCTCTGCTACAACTCCGCTCGTGGCCACCACTGAACGACAACGTTCACTTGGGACTGAGATAGGAACGAGTTAACACTTTGGAATCAGATAGGCACCAGTGAAGACTTGGCTATCGGACAGGCATTAGGCAGGCCTCTAGCTCAACTATGTATCAGCATTCTGCAGTACTGATCTATGTAAAAGTTAAGTATTGTATAAATTCTGTGCAATATATATCTCGTTCTAATTTACTCTAGTGTTTCTAGTTTCTGCTGTCCCACTGGCTGCTCACCTCCGTACCTGCACAAGCGTGCTACCTTTATTCCTGTGTCGGTCTTCCTACTCGGCCACCGACACCTACGACGGAAACGAGACACAAAAGCGGCGACGAGGCAGGGACACACAAAAAATAATGTTATAAGATGACGTAATTAAACATTTAAGGCGCTTACTAGAAAACATTCAAATACCTTGTTGCAAAGTACTGCCAGATTCGCTGTTTATATAATAAAGGGCGCCAAGCGGGCGAGTCGAAGGATAAGGCCGGCCCTGACCATGGCTGACACAGACATTGTCGAGATGGGGTGGCTTGCGTGCCTCAACGATACGAACAGCAGGCCCGTAGGTGCAACCACAGCGGAGTGGTATCTGTGGAGACGTTAGACAAACGTGTGCTTCCTGAAAGGGGTAGCAGCCATTTTAGTAGTTGAAGTGAAAACAGTCTGTTCAAAAATATTTGTATAGCTTATGGGACTTAACTACTGGGTCATCAGTCCCTAAACTTACAAACTACTTATCAACTAGCTTATCCTAAAGAACCCCCGACCGTAGTGGCCGTGCAGACCGTGACTGGAGCGCCTCAGTCCCCTCGGCCATCGCGGCCGGCGAAACAGTCTGGATGATTGGCGAAACCACTTAAAAACTACTTATGAACTATCTTATACTAAAGACGGCACAAACATCCATACCCGAGGAAGGATTCGAACCCCCGACAGGGAACGGCCTCGCGCATCGGGGCATAGCGGTTCAAATCGCTCGGCCACTCCGCCGCGGCAATTGAGATGAGACAGAAGAAATGTGTGAAAAGGTAAAAGAAATTATTCTGAAGGTTGAGGGAGATGAAAACTTGATTGTGATGGGGGACTGGAATTCGGTAGTAGGGAAAGGAAGGGAAGGAAAAATAGGAGAATTTAGCTGGGAAAAAGGAATGAAAGAGGATGCCAACTGGTAGAATCTTGCACGGAACGTAATTTAATCATAACAAATACTTGGTTTAAGAATAATGAAAGACGGTTGTTTATGCGGAAGAGACGAGAAGTCTCCGGAAGTAGCCATTTACATTTTAAATCAAATGATTGTAAATCTATCGGACCAAACTGTGTGGTCATCAGTCAGTAGCTTAAACTAAGGTAAACTAACCTAAGGACAACACACACACACACACACACACACACACACACACACACACCTATGCCCCAGGGAGGTCTTGAACCTCCGACGGCGAGCAACCGCGCGCTCCGTAGCGAGGCGCCTCAGACCGCTTGGCTACTCCACCGCGTCCATTTAGATTTTATAATGGTAAGACATAGATTTCGGAACCAGGTTTTAAGGAAGGAAGCTTAGGGTTTAACGTCCCGTCGACAGCTTGGTCATTAGAGACGGAGCTAATGCTCGGAGTTTTGGGTGAGGATGGGGAAGGAAATGGGCCGTGCCCTTTGAAAGGAACCAGCCCAGAATTTGCGTGGAGTGATTTAGGGAAATCACGGAAAACCTAAATCTGGATGGCAGGAGGTGGATTTGAACCACCATCCTTCCGAATGCGAGTCCAATGCGTTACCACGAACCAGGTTTTTACTGTAAGACATATCCAGAGGCAGACACAGAGTCTGACCATATCTTATTGGTTATGAACTGTAGACAAACTGAAAAAACTGCAGAAAGGTCGGAAAATAAAGAAATGGGACCTTAAAAACCCAGACGTTCTTGAAAGTTTCAGAGGGAGCATTAGGCAACAATTGACAGAAACGGGAGGAAATAACACAGTAGATAATGAATGTGTAGCTTTGAGAGATGATATGGTGAGTACAGCACAAGACCAGCCAGGTAGAACGACAAGACCTAAAAAATCCTGTGATATAACAAGAAATATTAAATTTAATTGATGAAAGAAGAAAATACAAAAATGGCGTAATTGAAGCAGGTGAAACTGAGTATAGACGGCTAAAAATGAGTGACAGAAAGTGCAAAAATGGCTGAGCAGGAGAGCAAAGAGGAAAATACAAGTCCGTAGAAAAATGCATAACTAGGAGAAAGATAGATACAGCCTAAAAGAAAATAAAGGAGATATTTGGAGACAAGAAAAGCAGCTGTATGAATATCAAGAACTCAGATGTAAAACCATCTATGAGCGAAGAAGGGAAAGCTCAAATGTGGAAAGGTTTTGGCGCTCTACGAAAGGAAATAACTTCGTGACAATATTGAGGAAGGGAAGAGGATGTAGACGAAGATGAAATAGGAGATACTATACTGAGAGAAGAATTTGACAAAACACTGAAAGAACTAAGTCAAAACAAGGCCCCTGTTGTAGACCACATTATCTCAGATGTATTGAAGTGTCTGGGAGAGGCAGCCATGACAAAACTATTTAACCTGGTGTCCAAGACATATGAGACAGGCGAAATACCCTCAGATGTCAAGAAAAATTTAATAATCCCAATTCCAAGGAAAGCAGGCGCATACAGGTGTGAAAATTACAGAACCATTAATTTAATAAGTGACGATTGAAAAATTCTAACACGAATTATTTACAGAAGAATGGAAAAACTGGTAGAAGCTAACCTCGGGGAAGATTAGTTTGGATTTAGGAGAAATTTAGGAACACGTGAGGCAGTACTGACCTAATGTCTTATATTAGAAGATATATTATCGAAAGGCAAATGTACATTTCTATATTGTTTTTTTGTTTCTGGATTCAGAGAAAACTTTTGAAAATGTTGATTAGAATACAGTATCCCGATTCTGAAGTCAGCAGGGGTAAAATATGGAGAACGGAACGTATTTACAACTTGTACAGAAATCGGGCAGCAGTTATCCGAGTTGAAAGGCATGAAAGGGACGCAGTGGTTGGGAAGGGATTAGGGGTTGCAGCCTTTTCCCGATGTTATTCAATTTGTATATTGAGCAAGCTGTGAAGGAAAGCAAAGAGAAATTTGAAGAAGTAATTAGAGTTCAAGGTGAAGAAATAATAACATCGCATTTTGCCGATGACATTGTAATTCTGTCAGACAACAAAGGACCTGGAAGAACAGTTGAACGAAATAGACAGTATGTTGAAAGAAGCGTATAAGATGAACATTAACGAGAGAAAAACAGGGGAATGGATTGCAGTCTAAGAAAACCAAGCGATGCTCAAGGAACTAGATTAAGTATCGAGATAATAAAGGTGGTAGATGAGTTTATTACTTGGGCAGTAAAAATAACATACGATGGTCGCAGCACAGATGATATAAAATGCAGAATGGCAACGGGAAGGAAAACGTTTTTGAAATAACAAATTTGTTAACATCGACTATCAATGTGTTAGGAAGTCTTTTCTAAATGAATTTTTGTGGAGTGTTGCTTTGTACGGTAGTGAAACATGGGGCATAAATAGCTCAGACAGGAAGAGGATAGAAACTTTTGAAATGTGGTGCTTCAGGCGAATGTTGAAAATTACGTGGGTAGGTCGTGTATGTAAACAAGAGGTACTGAATAGAATGGGGACAAAATGAATATCTGGCATACCTTAATTATTAAAAGGGATTGATTGGTAGATCATATTCTTAGACATCAAGGAACCGTGAAATTAGCACTGGACAGAATTGTGTGGGGTAAAAACCGCTGAGCGAGACCGTGAAACGAATACAGTAAGCAGGGTGAAATAGATGTGGGTTCCTGTTCTTCTGATGGACCAGCGAGCGCAGTGCTCGCTGTGAGACACGGAGCGAAGTGGCGCAGTAGTAACACAATGGACGGCGGTTCAAACCCACCTCCGGCCACACAGATTTAGTTTTCTGTGATTTCCCCAAATCACTCCAGGCAAATTCCGGGATGGTTCCTTCCTCACCCTTACCCAAAGGTCCGGGCGCAAGCTCCGTCTCTAATGACCACGCTGTCGACAGGACGTTAAACCCTAAGCTTCCTTCCTTTCTTCCTTCTTATGAGGTTATGAGGAAATGAAGGGACTTGCTCAGGATAGAAGAGGGTGTAGCAAGGTTAGTCTCCAGACTGAAGACCACAACAACAATAACAATGGCTCACCTCAGTGCTGCTGCGAGAGCGTCTACCAATTGGGAGCGGTTATGGTGCATTGTGAGTACCTGGATCTTGCGAACTGTTCGTGGCCAATCAATACGCACATCATTTTCTAAACTGTCCTGTCCTTGCACAAAACGTGGCTGCCACCTAAATACATTATTGCGACTCAACACTGCAATATGTACACCTGATGCATTTCAAACATTTCGGCAATGGTTTTGCCTAATTTCTGACAGAACGTGATGTTTGTCCGTTTCTCAAACTGTGACATATCTGGGTTGGATTGGCGCATTAAACTTACCGTCACGTTCGTGAATGATGCGGTCCTTTATCGATTAGTGAAGTCACCAAAAGGTCAAAAGACACTGCAAAACGACTTAGATATCTATATGGTGCGAAAATGGGAAATTGAATCTAAATAATGAGAAGTGTTAAGTCATCCATATGAGCACTAAAAGAAACCCGTTATTATTCATTTACACGATAAGTCGTTCAAATCTACAGGCCTTAAACTAGATTAAATACTTAGAAATTATAGTTACGAACGACTTCAATCGGAAAGAACACACTGAAAATACTGTAGGAAAGGCGAACCAAAGGCTATGTTTCATTGGCAGAAGACTCAGAAGATGCATCAGTTGTGTGTCCTTATTTGGCGTATTACTGCCCATTGTGGGATCCCCACCAAGTGGAAATGATGGAGGATACGGAGAAAGTTCATAGAAGGGCAGCTCGTTTTGTATTGTCGCTATATGGGGAAGATAGTATCACGGAAATGATGTACGAGTTGTTGCGGAAATCGCTAAAACAAAGGCGTTATTCGATGCGGCGAGATCTGTTTGCGAAGTTTATTTTACCAGCTTTCTCCTCCGAATGCGAACATATTTTGTTAGCACCCACCTACATGGGGAGACATGATAATCATAATAAAATAAGAGAAATCATATCGAAAACTTAAAATCTGAGGTGTTCTTTTTTCCCGGTATTTGAGAACGGAGCGGTAGAGAAATATCATAAATGCGGTTCAAATGTTTGTAGTGCTTATGGGACTTAACTACGGGGTCATCAATCCCTAAACTTACAAACTGCTTATGAACTAGCTAATACTAAGGACGGCACAAATATCCATGCCCGAGGGGGGATTCGAACCCCCGACCGTAGTGGCCGTGCAGACTGTGACTGACGCGCAAAAGCGGTTCAATGAACCCTCCACCGTGCACTTCAATGTGATTTGCAGAGTAATTATGTAGATTTAGATACAGATAGACATCTATCCCTCAACATTGCCATTATTGCCTGACGTATGGGAGTCTAAATACAAGGCTGCTGTCTCTGGTGTACTCGATTTTACATTTGTCTGCCATAATTTTTGTCTGAAAGTACGTTTATTACTTATAATGACGTACAGAGATCTCAGAAATTTCACTTGGACGGACATTATACTATTCCTAACACTGAGTATGCGGGATTATGTAAAGATTAGGTTACCAGCCGGAAGCCAGCTAGTAATGTTGATAATCACTACTCTACAAATGTTTGTAATCTTTAGGAACCAAACTGCTAAATTCGCCGGTCCATGTACTTACAAACTACGAAAATTAACTGGTGCTAAGAACAATATGCACACTTATGAACGAGGGAGGACTCAAACCTCCGTCGGGAGCGGCCGCGCAATCCCTAAAATGACGCCCAGACCACAAGGCCTTTACCACTCTGCCACTGCCCCACATTAGGAGAATCGCCATTGTCAAGGCAAAACCCCCAGATAAGCGTCCGAGAAAAATCTAGGCTTCTACTTGGACAAACAATTTAGAGACGAGTAAGACGATAGACACTTCTTGGGCGTTGGGATGATAAGGACAATTGGAGGCGAACATGTTAGCGGAGGCTTCCAGAAGTAAAGTGTTGTTAAAACATTGAATACGCGCAGGACAGTGTCTAGTGCGGTCGCATAAACACGTCAAATGTGTTTAAACTTTTTCTGTGTATAAATGAAGATAATTTTTTATATATCAGTGTGTAAAAATAACTAGTGTAAAATCTATCATGATTAACCACAGGAAGTAATAAATGACATCCCTCAAAATGATATAACGAATGTGCTCTTTACCGCAATGCATAAGTTACCCCAGTTACCGGAATTAAGGCCTCATTCACAGCTTCCGAACCCACCAGCCCACCAGAGAGCAGCGCTTCATTCCAGCGATTCCGACAACTCTCTGGAAAGGCAAGCTTAGTCGCTTTCATAAATAACCCTAACTGTGACGGATTTGCACATCTCCAAAGACGACCTCCCGTGTGCAGTTGCTGCGTCACAGAAAGCGCGTGTCTTGCTAACTCAAGGAGAGTGTACTGCTGCATCGACGCTGGTACAGGATACGCTGCAACGACAGTAGTGAGGCGCGGATAGAAGCGGGCACTGCACCGCGCAATGTGGCCTCAGGGGGATGCCGCATGGTCATAACGGACAGAACAGCTCTTCTCAGCGTAGGCTAGACGTTGGAGCATTGCACTGGGTCAATACATGTTTGTGTCTACGCCGTCTGCTGAGTATTGGACTGATGACACGCATGGAAGTATCTTGTCTTCCATTTACCATCAACAACCGACTGCATAAAACATTGCCGGCCGCGGTGGCCGAGGGGACTGAGGCGTTCCAGCTACGGTCTGCACGGCCACTACGGTCGGGGGTTCGAATCCCCTCTCGAGCATGGATATTTGTGCCGTCCTTAGTATTAGTTACTTCATAAGTAGTTTGTAAATTTAGGTACTGATGACCCAGTAGTTAAGTCCCATAACCTATACAAACATTTGAACATTTTAAGAACTGCATCACTGGTGTAAGTATTAAAACTGGAGTCCAACATGAAATTTGCAGTTTCAGCAAATACATTAGAGAAAGAGTTTAGATACAAATCGTTATCAGCTCATTACTCTGTACATAATAAAATTTTAAACGTTTCCAGTTGCAGTGCATGATAATTAACAGTGAACTAAAACAACATCAATATGACCTGCACAGAAATAAACGCATGAAGCGATCGCAAACTTTCACAAAGTGTTAAATTTTCCAACTTCTGTTGCTCTTCTAGAGATGGACAATTGATCTGTAACACATGAAAATTTGTGCCGGACCGGGAATCGAACCCGGGTCATTTCTGTTCTTTAGTTTCTTTTATTTTATAAAATTGTAAATTCACGATGTAAAATAATGTTATAAGATGACGTAATTAAACATTTAAGACGCTTTCTAGAAAACATTCAAATACCTTGTTGCAAAGTACTGCCAGATTCGTTGTTTATATAATAAAGGGCGCCAAGTGGGCGAGTCGAGGGATAAGGCCGGCCCTGACCATGGCTGACACAGACATTGTCGAGATGGGGTGGCTTGCGTGCCTCAACGATACGAACAGCAGGACCGTAGGCGCAACCACAGCGGAGTGGTATCTGTGGAGACGTTAGACAAACGTGTGCTTCCTGAAATAGGTAGCAGCCATTTTAGTAGTTGAAGTGGAAAAAGTCTGTTCAAAAATGTTTTTATAGCTTATGGGACTTAACTACTGGGCCATCAGTCCCTAAACTTACAAACTACTTATCAACTATCTTATACTAAAGACGGCACAAACATCCATACCCGAGGAAGGATTCGAACCCCCGATAGGGAACGGCCTCGCGCATGGGGGCATAGCGCTTCAAATCGCTCGGCCACTCCGCCGCGGCAATTGTGATGAGATAGAAGAAATGTGTGAAAAGGTAAAAGAAATTATTCAGACGGTTGAGGGAGAGGAAAACTTAATTGTGGTGGGGGACTGGAATTCGGTAGTAGGGAAAGGAAGGGAAGGAAAAATAGGAGAATTTAGCTGGGAAAAAGGAATGAAAGAGGATGCCAACTCGTAGGATCTTGTACGGAACGTAATTTAATCATAACAAATACTTGTTTTAAGAATAATGATAGACGGTTGTTTATGCGGAAGAGACAAGAAGTCTCCGGAAGTAGCCATTTAGATTTTAAATCAAATGTTTGTAAATCTATCGGACCAAAGTGTTGTCATCAGTCAGTAGCTTAAACTAAGGTAAACTAACCTAAGGACAACACACACACACACACACACACACACACACACACACACACACACACACACACACACCTATGCCCCAGGGAGGTCTCGAACCTCCGACGGCGAGCAACCGCGCGCTCCGTAGCGAGGCGCCTTAGACTGCTTGGGTACTCCACCGCGCCGGCCGCGGTGGCCGAGGAGACTGAGGCGCTTCAGTCACGGTCTGCACGGCCACTACGATCGGGGGTTCGAATCCCCACTCGGGCATGGATATTTGTGCCGTCCTAGTTCGTAAGTAGTTTGTAAGTTTAGGGACTGATGACCCCGTAGTTAAGTCCCATACGCCTTACAAACATTTGAACATAAAGCAATGTCCTCGGATGAGTCGCGTTTCATCTTTTCGTGCAGTGATACATGTTAGGCGCTACCGTGGTGAAGGCTATCCAGGAGATTGTATTTAACAGCATAGCTGTCAAAGACCGAATGTAAATTTGGGGAACCATTAGGTATAGAAAGAGACATCGCCTCATATGTATTGTCGACATCCTGAACATTAACCGCCACATCAGGGAGGTTTTAGAGCCAGGGACACTACACCTCCCACAGGTAACTTCACATTTTATATTTCAGCAGGACAATGCCCCACGATATATCGGGAGAAATGCGCAAACCTTCTTCGTAGAACGACGCGTACCTCTACTACCTTGGCTGCACGTTCGCTTGAAATGTTACCCCTTGGACATATATGGGATATGCTCGGTCGCGAAATCGCTTGTTTCTTTTCTACCTACAACCTTTCACGAAGCTTTGTGGCCTTGGCGTGTAAACCGCATTTTAGTATGTACCCCAGCACATTAGTGGGGAAATTTTCGAATATAGGCCTTGACATTTAAAGAAAGGGACTGCGGCACAAGTTGGCTTAACACCGAGTTGATTTATCACGGATAAAGTGCATTAACAAAATTGTAATTCAATCATTTCCTTTCAGTCTCTGATTCCTACCTCTACGTTCACGAAAATAGAAAGATCGGACTCTTTCGTTGCTAGTTACCTTCATGTATAAGTTGCCTCATTAGTTGCCGTAAACAACAGTGTTTTAATACACGTTTCGAACAGTGTCGCAAATTAATCAGTGCCTCCGATTCCAACCGCGTGCGTATATTCAAGCCTCTCCTTATCATTATCGCGTTTCCAGTGATTTACATTTGTGACACAGTTACCCTTCAATATGACATGCAATACTGAGATAGTAAAAAGTAACTAAAGATCCGAATAATTTGGAAAGCTAGTTTTTAATGATTTAATGCTGAGAATTGAGCGGCTCGGGGGAACGCAATAGTAAGGGACATTGCCGAGTATTTTTGCTTTATAGGACAGTAAATGCAGCCTATGAGCTGCAGAGTATAATACACCGTGAACAAGTTATCTCCGGAGGGAAATTATAAATTTTTCTTGGTGTATTATATTCTGCAGCTCATAGGCTTTATTTACTGCCTTATAATGCGAAGAACTTGGTAGTGGGGCTACTAGCATTGTGTTCCCCCGACCCGCTCAATTATTAATCTATTTTAGAAGCAATATGCAGAACGGAAAATCGCCAGTTATGTCAAAATCACAATAAATTCCAAAACATAATGCAAGCACTTGTACTATAGAACAGCACAAGGATTCTTGTAAATAAACGGACTGTGTCTAATATTATATTTATTACAGAAATTTTTTCTCTTGATTTGAAATGTCTTCCAACACCTCTTACACAAAAGGAGGCTTATAATAAGTTTCATTAAGCTCTGTTCTTTTCTAGATCTTTCAACAAAAATAAGAAACGGGAATAAAGCGTAACACAATAATTATTCTTCATTGTGGGCATTGAGTAAAATCGACATATTTCAACTTAGACTTAAGACTTCTTCATCGCTAAAGCTAGTCTGGATTTAAAAATCAAGTTTCTAGTGTTTATCTAAATCTAGGCGCCAGACATCAAAAATTGGCAGCGAACAGAAAACAGGTGCTACGGTTCGTTATAGATGTACACAACGTCGTAATAAAATAATTTAATTTTAATCAAATTTTTAGTGGATTTAATTCCTGGTGATCAATAAGCTATAATAGACACCACAACAACACGAAGCCCCGCGTTAAGTACGTCAGAAAAGATAACAGTGGAAGAAACAGGGCCGCGGTGGAGTAGCCGAGCGGTCTAAAGCGTCTAGCTGCGGAGCGTGCGGTAGCTCGCCGTGGAGGTTCGAGTCCTGCCTGGGGCATGGGTGTGTGTGTTGTCCTTAGGTTAGTTTACCTATGTTTAAGTACTTTGTAAGCTACGGACTGATGACCACACAGTTTGGTCCGATAGATTTACAAACATTTGAACATTTTTGAAGAAACAGGCTGAAAGTTCACCGGAGGAAGGTAATTAAGACAAAGGATGTAGTTTCAAAATTTGGTTATTTTTGTATAAGTTTCTCTCTACATTTAACAGTTATACTCGTGAAGATTCTGTGACGTACATTATGAATAATGTAGCCAAACAAATGTTTGTAGAACTTATGGGACTTAACTACGGGGTCATCAGTCTCTAAGCTTACAAACTACTTACGAACTAGCTAAGACAAAGGACGGCACAAATATCCATGCCCGAGGGGGGATTCGAACCCCCGACCGTAGTGGCCGTGCAGACCGTGACTGGAGCGCCTCAGTCCCCTCGGCCACCGCGGCCGGCGTAGCCAAACAGATACTTTCGAAAATGAAAGGCACTGAAGATGGATGTAATAGAAGGAAGCTCTATAAACAGACAATGATTAGGGCAGGTACAACGGCGTAACTGCTAACGTACTCCAGAAGTTAGCGTTTGAAGTCCATAATCGGTATGCCAATCAAGCAAAGTTGCGCTGCGCACATATGTAATCTTGCTACCGGGGCACGCCTTTGTAAGTGTAACGGTAGCAGTACCAGTTTTTTCCATTCCTTTCCGTTCACAGTTAGTATCTGGAGAAAAAATCGATAGATGCTTTTCTCTGCGAACTCGTATAGCTCTAGTTTAATTCAAAGCTTCCCTTATACTCATTTTCTTGTTCTAGCGACGTGATGAATTCAGTGTGATGTGTAACATAAACAACGAACCAAACATAGACTTCTCCCGCAGTTTCCCAAGGTCGTGTGAACTTTCTGTGCGCTGTACGAGGGGCGACCAGTAAGTTACGATTCTAAGACTGTGCAGTCTAGAAACGGTGTGCCAACCCGACAAAATCGCAGCGAGCATTAAGGAAATAATATCACGAAACCACCAAGTTGATGATACTCGTCGGCTAACACACCATAACCTGCTGCGTGAAAAGTTCGGAGCTGCCTGTTTCACATCGTCACCAGACAAGAACATCGAAAGTTGATGGCCTTCCTTACCGAAGGCGCAATCAACGCAAAGACAGAGACCAGCAGCGTCTCCCAGTGGATTGGGTGTGGCTTGTGCGTCTTGCGTTAAAGCGCCACCGGCACGGCACCAGCCCACATCGGTGATTTTCGCCAGATATGCTGCCCTATACGCATTATTCATCCTCCAAGGGACGTCTGACAGCGTGTATGCTTCGGGAGTCAAGAGAAGGATAAAAACACGTTGATCCTGTTTGACTTATTTGGTAGTATCGTCGCCACAATTCATTAATCCGAATTTACCACAAGCATGTCGGAAAGACATGAATATCAATTAATACGTTGCCTAAATGTCGGTACCCAGCCATGCCCAAAGGAGTAGCGCTACGTTTCGTATACGCTGATGCAACGCCCTCGAACGGAATCTTTATGATCGCACATACACGTTGCCGGAAAAATATTGTACACCTGTAAAGAGAGCGTAGAGTTTGATACGATGACGAAAATGCAACTTGCTGGATAATAGACGTATTTATTGGTGTTTCGTAGCGGACTGATCAACGTGGCCACAAGCAGTGGTGCAACAAATTTGGCTACGAAATTGTGGTAGGAAAAAGATCCTGAATCAGAAAGACTGGAGACGCGTTTCATGACTTGTGAATCAAAATCTATTCGTAATCCACAGGAATTACTTTAGGCAGTGAATGAATACCCATCTCATCCTGTTGGCCAGAAAACGTTGAGGCGGGAACTGAACACAGTGAGCCTTTGGAATCGGCCACCTCGCAAGAGACAGTTTCTCACACAGGCTGAGAAAGCTGTGCGTCTTCTGAAGGCTAGAAACTATCGAAAGTGGACATTACTTATTCATTTACTGTATAG
Organism: Locusta migratoria; assembly: GCA_026315105.1. Lineage (NCBI taxonomy): Eukaryota > Metazoa > Arthropoda > Insecta > Orthoptera > Acrididae > Locusta > Locusta migratoria. The sequence continues at coordinate 70,289,509 of CM048755.1, read as the reverse complement.
AGAAACACACCGTATTGAGACGTAAAGTGGGTCGGATAATACTACATCCAGTTACTATTACAGTTTTTTTGTAAAGTGGACAGTAGATTACTGTCAAAACCTAATGTGGTGTGAAAAATCACTTTTCTGCCTTCAACATTAACCAGCATGTTTATTTAAAAATGTGAAGGATAAGGTGTTACCTTTCAGGCAACATGCGCTAGAAGAATAAATGAGTGATTCTCCTATTTTTAAACACAACCACAGCAAAGTTTATTGAGATGGATGTTTATCTGGCTAATATTTAGAACACACTCCTACCATATTATATCTCTGTTATCCTTCCAAATTACCTGACGTGAACCCAACAGAAATCTTGTGGAACAGCGGCTCAAACACTGACATCAACATCTTCGTAATGTGCTGGAATTACGCCTTCACATCCTCAGCGAGTGTCTTAACCCATTCATCGCCCATGGGACATGTGAGTTCACTTTTCGAGCTTTACGTCAAAGGAATAATAAAAATCCACATTTGTTGCGTGTTGCCACCTACTGGAAGCCCTCCGTGCACCTTGAAACTATTACCAACATGTTCGTGACAAGCACCCTGCTGGAAAGTACTTAATACAGTACTCTGTCGATGATGTAAAGATTTTTACCTTATACATGAAGATAACCTTAATAACTAAGTTTACTTTTTCCTAATAATTTGTTATTTAAGTGTTAAAAATAGTTAATATACTTGGTACATGTTTTTTATTTACAAAAAGTACTAATCACATACCCAGTGAGACATTTTATTTATTTACTTTTTTTCATTTTACAATTCGTAATAGATGCAACATTTTGGATTTTTTTTTGTGTGATAGTACGTCACCTGTCTCAGTGGATTTTTAATAAAATAATGACCTATAATTATGTATACATGTTATAAAAATTACCTCCCACAACGTCCGTCTGTCTGACCTCTAAATACATAAAGACTACAGAACGGATAATCCTACGGTTTCACCAATGGACGGTGTTATTCGTGGGGAAGGTTTGGGTATGTAATTCATTAAGGTGCGTGGCTGTGAGTGAGTGAGTAAAGCAAAAATTTGCAAAACAGAGCAATAAATTCTCTTAGGAAAAGCCATGTATTCTGTAACTTACGAAATACCGAGCGATTCGGCGCAGTGGTAACACACGGGACTCACATTCGGTGGCACGGCAGTTCAAACAAGCCACTGGCCATCCTGATTTAGGTTTTCCGTGATTTCCCTGATTTACTCCAGGAAATTGCCAGCATGGTTCCTTTCGAAAGGGTACGGCCGATTTCCTCCCCTATCCCTGACAGAAACTATTCGAGCGTGTGCTGCGTCTCCAATGACCACGATGTCGATAGAACGTTCAAGCCTAATCTTTCTCCTCCTTCCTCACGAACTTTGCTGTACATGTGAAAATACGTTTATTGTTTCAACTTTCAGATTGAAAATACGTTTATTGTTTCAACTTTCAGATTTTAATAACGACCAGCCGTCTGTAGAACGTGATGTCCACTAATCTTTAATCGTGTTGGGCATAATTCTATAAAGGAAAAACTTACACCACTGAAGACAACTCCGATTACGTAACGACCGTATATATATATATATATATATATATATATATATATATATATATATATATATATATATATATATATATATATGTGTGTGTGTGTGTGTGTGTGTGTGTGTTTCCGCGAATGTTAGTACAAGGGTTGTATGAGAAAAAAATTAAACAGGAAAAGTTGCCCAGAAAATGCGGGAAAATTCGGAAAAATTAAAATTGCCATTTCTTGTGTTATTTTTGTATGAACCTGAGATCTATTCATGATTGAGTCAAACGATAAAGATGCATAATTCTGTTTTGTTTTGTTTGGAAAAGTTGTAATTAAATACAAAATTCGAGACAGTTATAACTGAAAGTCGGAAAATTCCGACAAACTACACAAATCTTAAGATTTTAATGGACTGTTGATCGTAACTGACGACAGGAACGATATTTTTAACAGATAACCATGATATTGGCGCATACATGCACTTTTTCGTGGCGAAGATTTCTATACAGCACAATCGTGCATGGCAGAATGTTCTATAGATCACCATGATTGTTGACACTTGAAAGTATGATTACATGGAGGACGGTTGTCAGAGACAGCAAAGGACCTAGAAGAGCATTTGAATGGAATGGACAGTTTGCTGAAGAGAGCGTGTCAATCGAACATTAACAAGTGCAAAACAAAGATAATGGAATGCAGTCTAAGAAAATCAGGCGATGCTTGAAGGAATTAGATTAGATAACGCAGATGAGTTTTGTTAATTGGATAGTAAACTAACATATGACGGTCGCAGTACAGAGGATATAAAATGCAGAATGGCAATGGGAAGAAAAGAATTTTTGAAAAATAGAAATTTGCTGACAACTAATATTACTTTAAATATAAGGAAGTCTTTTCTGAAGGCATTTGTGTGGAATGTTGCCTTGTACGGGACTGAAAGCTGGGCGATAAATAGTTCAGACAGGAAAAGGATAGAGGCTTTTGAAATGTGGTGCTACAGAAGAATGCTGAACATTTGGTGGGTCGATCGCGTAACTAATGAAGAGGCAGTGAACAGAATTAGGGAGAAAAGGAATTGTTGGCATACCTTCACTAAAAGAAAGGATCGCTTGGTAGGACACATCTTAGACATCGAGGCATCGTAAATTTAGCATTGGAGGGAAGTGTGTGGGGAAAACATCGCAGAGGAAGACGCATATAGCAAGCAGATTAAAGTGGATGTGGGTTGCCGTTCTTATGAGGAGATGAAAAGTCTTGCTGAAGACCATAACAATAACAACGAACAACGGTTGTTTATTCTGCGAGGCACATGGTTCGACACTCCTAATGACCAGTGCGATATGGATGTCCCAATTCAAACTGTTCAAACACTAAATGTAGCAGCCATATGCTTTTTAGACACTTCACTCCAGAAACTATTCGCTACAAAAAGTATTGAAGAAACATTTAAAAAAATCAGCAAAAAATAATTCAATCATATAAGGCTTAAATTTCGTGCGGCGTGGACGTCGTCGACTCGCTTCCTAACGGCAACCAGACGTAAATAAAGTCCAGGACTGAAATTACCCTGTATTAAGTGATGCTCGCAATCATTTTGCCTGGTGAGCTCATTTCTGTCTCCAGATTGTAAGTTAGACTAATGGATGAGAGAATAATATAGAGTTATGTCTACGTTATATACTGTTGATGACAACGATGATGACGTGACGTTTTAGAGAGAACTACTGGAGCATAAAAGTTGCATCAGAGCGACATAAAATTAGCTTTTCAATTAAATCATGACTTTTACACAACCATATTTAGTATCTATGCACTTTGAAAATAACAGAAGACTAACATGTCACACTTCTGGCGGATCTAAATTTTATCCAACGTTTGTTTATAATCTTTTCGTAAAGACAATTCCTGTTCCTTGTTTGAAGGACAAACAACTTGGGTACAGACACCAAGCGACTTTATTCTGTACCTAAGCCTATCAGTCGTTATTCAAACAATTTGCTTGTATTAAAGTGACGCCGTATACTGGCTTTCTACAAAAAATTTTCAGTGCCGGCGTCTCGGTATCTTAAAACGATAGTATATATTCACTTTAAACTCAATTTTTACTCATGCAAAGAAAGACGTTTTCGCTCAGCTTGTCAACGGGGAAATTTACGAAACCAGTTCTTGCCATTGTTGGTCTGTCAAACGTTAGTTCTTTCTAATTGATTATAACTGAAGATTATAACTGAAGATTTACAGCACTGCTACAAACAACTCCGAAGTATTGAGCTCTTACGTTAAAAGTAATAAAAGATACGTTAGTATTTCACATCGTGGATTCTCTACGGATCAAGACACTGGACGCAACTACTTTTGTTTCAAATTCGAAAACGGCCAACTGTCGAATACATAAATTCGTAAGTTAAATCGTCGTTAGATGTACCCTTATTAGCCGAAAAGAGTCATCTTTGGAAACAAAAGAAACTGGGTGAAACCAACAGTTCACAGTTTAGCTGAGAACAAAATAACTGAGTAATATTTCACTTAGCTGCGTCGTGCAGCTTGACATAGTAATTCAATATGCCATTTGTAGACATTAATGTACAATGTACTATTTAATAATGTACCGCTGTACCTGACAGATTTCCCATTGCACGTATTATGCCCAGCGGGCCGCGGTGGCCGAGGGGACTGAGGCGCTCCAGTCACGGTCTGCACGGCCACTACGGTCGGGGGTTCGAGTCCCCCCTCGGGCATGGATATTTGTGCCGTCCTTAGTCTTAGTTAGTTTATAAAGTAGTTTGTAAGTTTAGGGACTGATGACCCCGTAGTTAAGTCCCATAGACTTTACAAACATTTGAACATTTATTATGCCCCAAGTATCGCTAATAAAAACGTGTAAACATGACTAAATATTCCAGCTCTCATATAAGAAAGCACTTCAGGAACGCCGCATCCAAGTGAGTCACTTTTAATCTGACAATCTTGAAAAATGAACAACATTCTTTGAACTTGCGTGCTAGTTCCCAACGGTTGCATAAAAACATTTGCGTCCCTTTTTCGATAAAAGAATGTCAAGTAGTGGTAAATTTGGGAGTATTATCGTAAAAATAAATAAAAATAAAATTCTATTTAGTATCAAACTTCAACATATCCTCTAATTCCGAACATTTCTTCTTCTTGTTCTTCTTTTATATAAAGCAGTGTGTCCGTGTGTTTGTTTATGTACGTATTGCATATAAAGCTACAGTTTTGTTCCAGTCTTTGATATTTTGTACGCGTAAGCTTCAATCCGGTGTGCGGCTCCGTAGCGCAGTGGTAGAGTGCCGGACTACAAACCCAAAGGTCACAGGTTCGATCCCCGCCAGGTTCTAGGCCCTCACCTTTCACTTCTTTCCCCGAGTAGTACCGTGGTTCGGAACCCACGTTAAACTGTAGGTCTCCCTATAACTGGCTGAGTAAGGCAACGGCATACCACATCCGAACAGGACCATGCCCAGTAAAGCACTGTGTTGTTCAAACCAATCTTCGGAGTGGTGACTGCTTTACCTTTAAGCTTCAATCCATGAGGACAGTCACCGTAAGGTTAAGAATCACTTGCAACACATAGTTCGAGATATCACGTCATAAACAATGAGATCCGCGAAAAACTGCTACATTAAGCGACAAAGCTGCTCATTTTCTCCTAAACCATTGGACCGATTTCAACCAAATTTGGTACACACAGGAGAAGTCGGGTAAGATGACGACAATAACTTATATTTTTTCTGGCTTTTACGTTGAAATCAGATATTTTATTTATGGGAAAAAGATTGTTCCTTTGTAATAAAGCTCTTAAACGTTTCCTAAGACTGAAGATTTGACCTGTTTTTGTAGGTGACAGTACCATTCGTCGACTTGCCCTACAGGTAGGGTCAGATGACGAAATGAACATTTTATTTAGAAAACAAGACTTTTATTGATGCTTATATACTTGTGAAAAGAGACACAAATTTAACATTTCTCCTTTGCATCCCTGTCGTTTAAGCCCGTACCCTGAGCAGAGTCTACTTCACCAACATGTTTTTTTACATGGTGACCTACAGTAGCTTCAGGGAAGTTGGACTTCCTAGCGGCGCCTTTAACAAGCTTACAATTTCTTACACGCTGCATTATCTCTTTCGATGATTCCTTGCTCCATTTCTGTCACCCTGTCGTCCTTATGATCTGCATAATTCGTCATCTTACCCACAGTCGACATTTTGGATTCAGACTTATACATACACACACTCTTACACAATAAATTCATTAAACCGTTATTAAAACATAATTAAATCCACAAGGTTTAAAAGGAATCAACTCAGATCTATTAATACAAAAGTATTACTTGCATGACACTTATTTAAATCGCAGGAAAAATTGTTACATAAACAGCATCCACTTCCGAGCTTCTGTTGTCAACAAAACAAAATGACCAAGCGGTTCTATTTGAACAGACATACCTGCAGAGCGCGTTAATGAAGTAATACCACAGTGCACGTAGCACCAGCTACTTGGTTATCGGATAAATTCAAAATTCATCTTAGACTCCTCGTCAACTTACCCGACCTTTCCCTATTCCTTACGTGAGTTAACAATTTCTGTAGGAGTAAGAACCACGTACGACACATGGTTCAGGAGATATAACGTCATAAACAATAGGAGTTGCAAGAAACTGCCACATAATGCGAAGAGACTTTATAGGCCTACATACACTATATGAGAATGACAGTACTTAGCGACTTGTAGCAAACTTTAAACATAATTTCAAACCTTTATTAAACTTCTTCTAGCTGACAACTACATCAAAATAATAAAAGAAAAATGTTTCTTGCTTACTACTTTCCTGCTGTACATGGAGGACAACTATGGCATTCGGTATGACGTTGCAGTATATAATTTCTATACTACAAATTGTAGTCGCAGGAAATTTTACAGATAGTATACACACATACAGATGAATGTACTTTAGAAATTGTATGACAATACGATACGTAGTTCGTGAGATATGAGGACAATAATAGTAACGTTCATGGAAAACCGCCCCATCACGCTTCAGGTTTTAATCTATTACTTCTTTACAACTAAATCTGTTCGCAACGGATATTACCGACGTACAGCACTTATACAAATGAATATATAACTGCGAAATTATACAACTGTACAACATATAATTCAATAAATATGAGATATATACTGCGATGGGTAAAAACCTGTCACGTCATGCAACACGTATTCCAGTCAGCTTAACAAAATGCTTGGAAAGCTGATAGTAGAGTTAACAACTTTGAGCTCTGAAGCGCACACGGATGCAGGTAATAGCAATAGACTTCTATAGAGTTATAAGGAAAGGAAGGGAATGAAACAGAGCACATCCAACGAATACCCATTATTTACGATAGATCTGGCTTTTAACTTCAAGAGACGGAAGTTTACAGTGAGACTTGCATTTTCTAATACGATTAATAAAAATAAGGCATTCTATTCACTACTGTGGAGTGATTTTGACATGCCCATATTTGTCACACGGACAACTTTATGTCACTTGCTCAGGGGTGGCCTCACCACAGAAATTATTCATATTAGATCCTGGACAAGTAACAAGAAATATTGTTTATAGTAAAGTTATGAATTAAATGAATGAATGAATGTTACATTTCATTTGTATTTTGATTATAATCTTTCTTTGTTTGGATACTGTACTTAAAATTTATATGTTTTGCAAGACAGCTTTATTTCTTATATAATCTCTGATAAATATAACATGTTATTTAAAAAAAGGAGATGGTCAGAGAGAGAAGGGACATGAGAAGTACTAACTCAAGCCTTGAATAAATAAATAAATAAATAACCGGGTAACGCCGAGTTTTCAGATAGTTCAAGATAAAAGTTAGTTTAGAAACGTTTTTAAGACTATAATCTTGAGAATTTTTTGCACATTCTTGCATAGTTTTCTTTGCTTTTCTGATAGTTATTTCCAAGGTGACGGTAATAAATGTACCAGATTTAAAATGAGTTGACGATATTGCAGTCGTTATAGCAGATTCGTCAGTATGACACTAACAGGAAGAAAAAGGCTCTAATTTATTGATATCGACTGAAACATTTAAACTCAGAACTCATATAGTCATACAACAACAGATTAAAGTGCCAAAAAATATATGTCGCGTTGTGTAATGCAGCCATAAAAGACGTAATAAGAATGAGCAGCCGGCCGCGGTGGCCGAGGGGACTGAGGCGTTCAGTCACGGTCTGCACGGCCACTACGGTCGGGGGTTCGAATCCCCCCTCGGGCATGGATATTTGTGCCGTCCTTAGGATTAGCTAGTTCATAGGTAGTTTGTAAGTTTAGGGACTGATGACCCCGTAGTTAAGTCCCATAAGCTATACAAACATTTGAACATTTGAAAAATGAGCACACTCTACTTCTATCTATTCTTATATGTGGCGTGATCTCATCGACCATACACTCGCTCCACAATCCTCACAAATTTCATTCCCTTGGATCAGCCGCGCTATGTCGTTCACAGAGGATTCGTCCTTGCGATACGTCGCTTACACCGTTACTGTATTACTTAATGTCTCTTACCCTAATTTTCCTCCGTAATACCTCCGAGCGTGACATTTTATTTCAGTCACATTTTATAGGTTGTGTTAAATCCATCTTTAAAGTAATTTATCATTTTATTTTATTTCTGTACACTATTTCGTGGATACTGTATCAGGGATCCTCGGTAAACGCTCTAAATATAAGTGTAACTCAACTTTCACGCTGTTGCGAATGCAAAGAGCAAAATTATTTCTGAAATCTGCCCTGTCTTTCACATTTCTGCGCCACACCCACTTTCCGGTCAAATGTCCTGCCATCCATTCGTAATGCGAAACTGACTACTAGATGTCACTATAATTATTAAAAGGAGGCGAAAAGTATGTTCGCCAGTAACAAGAGAATTGTTCTGTCAGTATATTTCAGTGATTTGGGACGGACTTGTCGTTGGATGTCTTCTAAGTAATAAAACAGACACATTTAAACCATTTTCAGGTTACCAAAGTCGACAGTTTGTGACTTGGTTGTGAAGTGGAAACTCGAGCAGCAAACGTAGCTAATTCAAGACCGGGCAGGCTACATATACTGACTAACAGGGACCGTTCAACATTGCGGAAGGTAGTTGTAAAACACCGCATGAAACCAGCGGACGAAACAGAAATCATTCGTGATTTCTCAAGTGCTACCAGCAGTTGATTCCGCAGAGTAATTGTGCGTACGGACTTCAGGACGGCAGGGTACAGTAGTCGAGTTGCCCTGATGAGACGCACTTTTTCATAGTATACTCGTAGTCGCTGCTAAGCGACGTCGAGGCGTTGTCAAGAGCAGCGCCATTGGGTTTCTGAAGAATAGGAACAAGTGATTTGGAGTTATGAATTATGCCACACACAGAGACACACACATGGAAGGATGTTGCACTGGCTTGAAAATGTTCAAATGTTTGTATAGTCTCTGGGACTTAACTACGGGGTCATCAGTCCCTAAACTTACAAACTACTTACGAACTAGGACGGCACAAATATCCATGCCCGAGGGGGGGATTCGAACCCCTGACCGTAGTGGCCGTGCAGACCGTGACTGGAGCGCCTCAGTCCCCTCGGCCACTGCGGACGGCTGAAAATGTTCCATCTCATCACGCGTACATCCAACAGTGAAGCACGGACGAGGATGTGTTATGAAGGAAGATTAGGGGGAAACATCTCGTCGACATGGTCGTCATTGGGATCGAGTGAGGTGGCGCAGTGGTAACACACTGGACTCCCATTCGTGAGGATGGTTGTTCAAATCCACCTCCGGCCATCCAGATTTAGGTTTTCCGTGATTTCCCTAAATAACTCTAGGCAATGCCAGGATGGTTCCTTTCAAAGGGCAAGGCCGATTTCCTTCCTCAGCCTTACCCAAACAACCCGAGCGTAAGCTCCGCCTCTAATGACCACGCTTTCGACGGCGCGTTAAACACTGATCTTCCTTCCGTCGTCATTGGAGACGGAGCACACGCTTCGATAGTTTTTGTCAGGGATGGGGAAAGAAATTGGTCGTGCCCTTGGAAAGGAACCATCCCGGCATTTCCTTGTAGTGATTTAGGGAAATCATAGAAACCTACGCTGCGCGGGGATGGCCGCTCCGACGATGAATGGCCTCGCGCACCTCAGCAAGACGCCTTAGTGCGCACGGCTATTCAGCCGCGGCTGTCGCTAGCATAAGTTAGTTTAAAGCAGTGTGAAAGTCTAGGGACTGATGACGCTAGTAGTTTGGTCCCTTTTTTTCTCAAACTTGGAACTTTTTTTTAACATAAACCTAAACCAGGATGTCCGAAAGCGGGTGTTTACCGCTGTCCTCCCGAATGTAAGTCCAGTGTGTTACCAGGGCAGCACTTGTCACGGTGGGTGTATTATGGTACGAGGGTGTTTTGCGTGATTAGGGTATGGTAGATCATTTGTCTTATTATAACGCTCAATAAGGAAGGGTATGAACACATTTTACAACACTGTGTAATCCGTATAGTAGAGGAACAGTGCGCAGGCGATATTCCATCTGGTTTGACATTTCACCAAACAGCGTCTGTGTGAACAATGACGCCCCATAATGAACTGTCATATCCATAGTCCCAACCTAAACGCAGCGTAACACCTTTAGGATGTATTGGACTGACGCATTAATTACAAATCGTTGCGTAGCGGCAATAACTTGTTTGCTTTCGTCGCTCAAGGAAGAACGGGCTGCTATTCGTCTGCAGACACACATTTCACTGGAAGTGTCCCAAGTAGAGCGTAAGTCATCGCCCCGCCGCGGCAGATTAGCTGCGCGTACAGGAGAGCCGTGTAGCGTTGCGCGCGGCCGTCCGCCGTCGGAGGTTCGAGTCCTCCCTCGGGCATGGGTGTTTGTGTTTGTCCTTAGGTTAGTTTACATCTACATCTACAACTACAACTACATACATACTCCGCAATTCACCGTAAGGTGCGTGGCGGAGGGTACACTGTACCACTCATAGGAATTTCCTATCCTATTCCACTCCCAAATTGAACGAGGAAAAAAAGAATGCCTATATGCCTCCGTACGAGCCCTAATTTCTCTTATCTTGTCTTTGTGATCTTTACGCGAAATGTAAGTTGGCGGCAGCAAGATCGTACTACACTCAGCTTCAAATTCCGGTCCTCTAAATTTACTTAACAGAAATTCGCGAAAAGAACGTCGTCTTTCTTCCAGCGATCCCCAATTGAGTTGCCGGAGCATTTCCGTGACACTCGCGCATTGGTCGAACCTACCAGTAACAAATCTAGCTGCTCGTCTCAGAACCGCCTCTATGTCTTCCTTTAAACTGATCTGCTGCGGGTCCCAAACACTTGAGCAGTACTCAAGACGTGGTCGTACAAGCGTTTTATACGCGGTCTCCTTTACAGGTGAAGTACATCTTCCCAAAATTCTCCCAATAAACCGAAGTCGGCTATCCGCCTTACTCACAACTGTCCTTACATGTTCGTTCCACTTCATATCGCTCCGCAATGTTACGCCTAGGTATTTGAACGACGCGACAGCATCAAGAAGCTCACTACTAATGCTGTATTCGAACATTATGGGATTGTTTTTTCTACTCATGCGCATCACCTTACATTTTTCTATATCGAGAGCTAGCTGCCATTCTTTGCACCAACTATTACAATCAGTTACAGACGACACCCTCCCATACATCACAGCATCATCAGCAAACAGTCGCAAATTACAGCTTAGTCTGTCCATCAGATCATTTATATAGATAGAAAATAATAGCGGTCCTATCACACTTCTCTGTGGCACGTCTGACGATACACTCGTCTCTGATGAACACTCGCCGACGAGAACAACGTACTGCGTTCTATTACTTAGGAAGTCTTCCAGCCAGTCACAAATCTGTGAACCTATTCCATAAGATCGTATCTTCGTTAGCAGTCTGCACTGTGGCACTGCGTCGAACGACTTTTTGAAGTCGAAAAAAAAAAAAAAAAACGCAATCCGCCTCCTGTTGCCCTTCATCCATGGCTCGCAAGATGTCATGTGAGAGTTTACCTTAGTTTAAGTAGTTTGTAAGCTAGGGACTAATAACTAAGCAGTTGAGTCCCACAGATTTACAAACATTTGAACTTTTTTTTTGTCATCTACCCCTCTTAAGGGACATAAACCCAGGATGGCAAACTTACAGCGCCTACTTATGCAGACAGAGTGCCTCCGTGGGTGCAGGAACGACCGGTCAGATTATTCGTTCGCCATGGTGTGTAACAGGAGAATTGAGTGAAGTTTTCATGTATACAATACGAAAGAGGTCTGCAATATCCGCACAGAACCACTGACTATAAATGGCAAACAAAAAAAATCGAAAGAAAGAACAGAAAAAAGGACTGGTTCCCGGTGCTGTCTTCGTTGCGGAAGGACCAACACTCGATACCCGGTACCTCTCCAGTAGGTTTTTTTTTTTTTTTTTTTTTTTTATCTACTGGCAGTAACGGCTGCAGGTTTTGGTAAGATACTGGTCGCGTGTACCATAGTCACACTAGGCAGCAGTCCAACAGTCGGAGCAGGCCCAAGGCCTCATACACAGTGGTGTTTACTTAACTGCAGATCGTCGTAAAGCAAGCAGATAGTGTTTCAGCCCGTTCCATTCAAGAACGGACGTTAGAAGAGTAACTGCTTAAATTATTCTCTAAAGACTATAGTAGTCTAAACTCATTCCTGAAATGTCTGCGGGCTAGTAAGTTTGGTGTTGCCATTTGAGAGTGGACTGTGCTCTAAAACAGCTTTTTCACTGTCATATTGTATTATCGTGAGATATTTGTTGTCTTTCACGTGGTTCTTGGCACTTTAGGTGTTTAACATTTCAGGTAGACCATTGTTCAAGTCAAGTAAGTCAGTGTTTATCGCACCGTTTTGTTCAAATGTTTGTTGAGTTTAAGGGACTCAACTGCGGGGTCATCAGTCCCTAACCTTACAAACTACTTATGAACTACCTTTTACTAAAGACGACACAAACATTTATGCCCGAGGGCGGATTCGAACCCCCAACCGTAGCGGCTGTGCACACTGTGACTGGCGCGCCGCAAACCTCCGACGGCGAACGACCGCGCGCACCGCAGCACGGCGCCCTAGTGCGCACGGCTAATCCGCCGCGGACATCCATCTTCTTCACAGATGGCTAAACAATATTAGCAACCGCAGTACGTAACTCTGCAAAAATTAATTCACCTGCTAAACACAATTTCAGGAAGATTTAAGTGCAAAACATCGACAGTAACAGTAATATAGATTTTCGAAGGAAATATTCAATCTACCATAATTCACTTTGGAGCATGCGATGCTAGAACATGACTTACAAGGCATTATGACCGAGACATTGATGCTGAAACCGGCCACAGTGGCCGAGCGGTCTGCGGCGCGCCAGTCACAGTCTGCACGGCCGCTACGTTCGGGGGTTCGAATCCCCCCTCGGTCATGGATGTTTGTGTCGTCTTTATTATAAGGTAGTTCATAAGTAGTTTGTAATTTTTGGGACTAATGACCCCGCAGTTAAGTCCTTTAAGCTTAACAAACATTTGAACTTTTTTTTTTTTTTACGATGAAGTGGCGATTGTCTCCAAATTGTACCACAAAATAATAAGATATTGCAGAAAATGAACCATCTACAGAATGTTCCAAAATAATGGCTAACAGAGGAATGTTATAAGGGAGCGACATAATTTAGGATTCTAAGATGCAACCAGCAGATCAAATTTTCAAATGTTTCAAAAGTGGTCATCGGTCCCTAAACTTATGAACTACTTTAACTTATCCTAAGAACAACGCACACACACACACACATTTCCGAGGGAGGACTCGAACCTCCGACGGGGAGCGGCCGCGCGCACCTTGGCAAGGCGCCTTATTGCACACGGTGTTCCGCCGCGGCTCAAACAGCAGAAATAAAATTCATAGAAGGGGTGCTCCAAAAGAAATGACGTGAGAAATGATAATGTAAAAAAAAAAAAAAAATTAAAACACTATGGTATGTGAGTCAAAATTAACGACCGTCAAAGTATATATATATACATGTGGCGTCTCTTCCGAGAGAACAGACGTCACTTCTGATCCTGCAGTTGTTATTATTCAACATTCATAGAATATATGACATCAACAGCGAATTAGTTCATAACTACGAGTTTGAGTACTGTGGGCAGGGCAAACCTGGGAATTTGTATCTGACGGGAGGCGTGCTTAGGTAGTCCTTGCAGGTGCGGTGATCACTGTGTCCCCAGTGGTGTAGGAGTCAGCGCAACTGCCTAGAAAGCAGGAGAGCCGGGTTCGAATCCCGGCTGGGTACACATTTTCAGCTTTGCCCAATCGCAGTTGATGTCATATATTCTACGAATGTCAAAGTATATGGCTTACGGTGATCCCAACAATACAAACCTGCTGCCATGATGTGTCGTATGAATGGTCTACAACAAACGCAAGGATTTCACTTATTGACGGCTTCGTTCTCAGTGAGCGCGACCTATGGGACACGCACGGATGGACGTCAGCGATAATCCACGACAGAGGCGTCTCGCTGGGAGCTGAGGCAGGCCGTATCTTGGCACTCCTCGAGCCACTCAATGGAACCAGAATACACGCCATGTGCGACCGCCGCCGCAGCCAGGGGCTGACTCAACGCTGCCGACCGCGCAGCGCGCGAACACAGACCGCTCCCACTCTGCGTTTCGTACCGCTACAACGTTTGTGCTACAATCACAGACGCAGTTTTGCAGTTGTACGTCACTAATGTAGGCGAGAAAAAGCGGACGCGATTCAGTAAGGTGAAGTAGTCGCCGGGGAATTGGAACATATATCGTTTCGTCGGAAGGTTTCAAATTAATTACCGGCCGCAGTGGCCGAGCGGTCTGCGGCGCGCCAGTCACAGTCAAAATTCAAATGTTAGTATAGTTCATGGGACTTAACTACGGGGTCATCAGTCCCTAAACTTACAAACTACTTATGAACTAGCTAATACTAAAGACGGCACAAAGAGCCATGCCTGGAGGGGGGGGGGGAGGGGGATTCCAACCCCCGACCGTAGTGGCCGTGCAGAACGTGACTGGCGCGACACAGACCGGTCGGCCACAGCGGCCGGCAGTCACAGTCTGCACGACCGCTACGGTCGGGGGTTCGAATCCCCCCTCGGGCATGGATGTTTGTGTCTCTTTAGTATAAGGTAGTTCATAAGTAGTCTGTAAGTTTAGGGACTGATGACCCCGCAGTTTGCCGGTCGCGGTGGCCGAGGAGACTGAGGCGCTCCAGTCACGGTCTGCACGGCCACTACGGTCGGGGGTTGGAATCCCCCCCCCCACTCCAGGCATGGCTCTTTGTGCCGTCTTTAGTATTAGCTAGTTCATAAGTAGTTTGTAAGTTTAGGGACTGATGACCCTGTAGTTAAGTCCCATAAGCTTAACAAACATTAGAACATTTGACCCCGCATTTAAGTCCCTTAAGCTTAACAAACAAACATTCAAATTAAATGCTAATTTATCTGTCACTTTCCGCCATAATACATTTCCCGCAGGAACCAATTAGAAGATATACAGGCTGAGATGTGGGACCGAAATCAATAAAAGGTGAACAATGCTGATATGAGAAAGCGCCGCAAAGATGAGACCGTAGGGTCCAGGCTGAGGAACAAACAGAGCGGCTACCGAGGAACAGTTATTCGAAACTGATGTTGCCGTGCAGACCAATCATAAGGCTACTTAGAGATTTTACCTGTCGCCTCAGCCTCAGCTGCTGGTAGATGTCATACAACGCGTACAAATAAAATATCGTGATTCGAAGCTGGGACCTCCTACTTAGTGAGCAGTTGAGCTAAGCCTGTGCGTACCGCAGGCACGCGGGTTACCACACCTGTCACGCTACTTCGACCATTGCCCTCCACGGCCTGGTGTCTCGCCAGGAGCCCCGACCTCCTGCGCATCCGCACTGAAAGAAGCATCAAACGTCGACAGGGCGAATGACAATATCAACAACTGTGGCGTCTCTATTGTCCTAAACAGTATGCGCCCCAAATCATAACTAATCAATGATGTCAAATGTATGAACAGACTCTCCTAATACATGGAGAACTGATAGCTCGTCCTTCATTTCAATACTTAGAAACATTTCGGCATCAACTACGATGAACAACAAAGCATCTGAAACTTGCTGCAGATTAAAATTGTGTGCCGAACCGGGACTCGAAACTGCGACCCTTGCCTTTCGCGGGCAAGCGCACTACCGCGCACAGGAGAGCTTCTGTGAAGTTTGGGAAGTAGGAGACGAGGTACTGGCGGAAGTAAAGTTGTGAGACGGCATCGTGAGTCGTGTCGGGATAGCACAGTCGGTAGTGCGCTTTCCCGCGAAAGGCAAAGGTCCCAGGTTCGAGTCCCGGTTCCGGCACACAATTTTAATCTGCCAGGAAGTTTCATATCAGCGCACACTCCGCTGCAGAGTGAAGTTTCATTCTGGGAACAAAGCATCTGTCTACATAAGCTGCAAAACGTTGGTAGTTTTTAACGTGAGTTATATAACAAAGACGACTGTACGTCTTCCCAGAGAATCATCTGTCACTGTATTGGAAACTGTACAATTCCCATTTCTTCACATACATATCAGCAAATTGCAAAGTCTTCTGACACCAGCTACTGTTCAGAAGACGGGCTGAAATGGAAATGAGCGTATGGCTTTCTTGGCCGGGAGAACCCTTGCGGGATTGTTCGGCCGCCTCAGTGTAAGTCTTTTTAGTTGACGCCGCGTGGGCGACTTACGTGCCAGTGATGATGAGATGATGATGATTAGGACAACACACAACACCCAGTCCCTTGCCGGGAATCGAACCCGGGTCCCCTGCGTATTAGTCAGCGACGCTGGCACTGAGCTACGGAGGCGGACTGAAGATGGACTATCGTTTTGTGCCACAAAGAAATTTCTGCTGGACCAGGACTCGAACCCGGTTCTCCCGCTTTTCGCGGGCGGTCGTAGAACGATACTCCATCTTTAGAACAGCAGCAAGAGTCAGAAAATTTCGTAGTTTGCGAATATGTGTGTAGATATCTACCACAGATGCGTATCACCGCCAACGTTTGCGCCTTTGGAACAGACAATCCGTAGCTTCCATTTTTGACAGTCCCAAACAGCGACAGTTCAGAAGGCCCTGAGAAAACAGCACACATTTTTGTGGATATGACACGTCTACGTTCCGTCCGTGGACTAGCTCGAAGGTGAAATGATGCCCACAGAAGTGTTCCGGGAGCAACATAAATATTCACAATGGATAAGCGAAATCGTCACAAAATCGATTTTTTTTTATGCCGATAAGAAACTCTGCCGAGACGAAGCGTCTGACAATCGCCGTGTGCGTACCTTTCTTAGAAAATTAACTAACGTCCCTCTGACATCCGTCTCGGTATGTCTCGACGTGGGAACTGGATCCGAGCACTGGGAAAAAGTGAGAGCACAAGGGACGGGGGTGGATGGGCGATGTCGAGACTGACCTTTATCTCGTCGTCGGGCGACTCCTTCTTGACGGCGAGGAGGCGCGGCGGCGGCGGCGAGGAGCGGCCGGCCATGGCGCTGGGCGGTGGGGAAGCACGCGCGTCGCGCGGCGCACTGCCAGCTGGCCCCGCGGGCCGCCCAGCCAGGGCGCGCGCATGCGCACTGCGCCGCGCAGCCGCCCGCCGCGCATGCGTACACACGGCGCGCAGCGACAGTCCTCACCTCCCCCATACGTCACACGGAGAACCGACCGTACGATCGCAGTTGCATTCCGTACCTTGTTGAGGAAGGAAAAATGTTCAAATGTTAGTATAGCTCATGGGACTTAACTACGGGGTCATCAGACCATAAACTTACAAACTTATGAACTAGAATGAAACTTTCACTCTGCAGCGGAGTGTGCGCTGATATGAAACTTCCTGGCAGATTAAAATTGTGTGCCGGAATCGGGACTCGAACCTGGGACCTTTGCATTTCGCGGGAAAGCGCACTACCGGCTGTGGTATCCCGACACGACTCACGATGCCGCCTCACAACTTTACTTCCACCAGTACCTCGCCTCCTACTTCCCAAACTTCACAGAAGCTCTCCTGCGAACCATGCAAGACTAGCACTCCGAGTTTCATATCAGGGCACACTCCGCTGCAGAGTGAAAGTTTCATTCTGGAAACATCCCTAAGGCTGTGGCTGAGCCATGTCTCCACCATATCCTTTCTTCCAGGAGTGCTAGTCTTGCATTGTTCGCAGGAGAGCTTCTGTGAAGTTTGGAAAGTAGGAGGCGAGGTACTGGCGGAAGTAAAGTTGTGAGGCGGCATCGTGAGTCGTGTCGGGATAGCTCAGTCGGTAGTGCGCTTGCCCGCGAAAGGCAAAGCTCCCAGGTTCGAGTCCCGGTTCTGGCACACAATTTTAATCTACTTATGAACTAACTAAGACTAAGGACGGCACAAATATCCTTGCCCGAGGGGGAATTCGAATCCCCGACCGTAATGGCCGTGCAGACCGTGACTGGAGCGCCTCAGTCCTCTCGGCCACCGCGGCCGGCGAAACAGAACAAATGCACTTTTCAGAGAAAGCGCTGTTACCTTTGAACAACTCGAAATCTTGTAGGATATAGTTATGTTCAGTTAACAAGTGTGTGCGAAAACCTTTAAGGAAGCAAGAGGAAAAATAAAGTGGGCCAAAAAAAGTGGTGGTCGACATCGTGGTCATTAGAGATGAACCACAGACACGGACTGTTTTTCGCCAGGGAAATGGAGGAAAACCGGCCATAGTACCATTTCAAAGGATCCATACCGTCATTTGGCTTGAGTGATTTAGAGAAATCACAGAAAACACAAATCAGGATGGCCGGAGATGTTTTTCAACCGTCGTCCTCCCAATGCGAGTCCAGTGTGTTACCGCTGCGCTACATTCTACAGCTACATACGAGGCGCGTCCAGAAATTAAGTTCCGTTTGGTAATAAAATGAAACAGTACACAGATACAGAAGAAATTTTTATGGTACAAAATTCTACAACTCTTAAACTACTTTTCCAAATAACTGCCGAAATTTTGCAGGCATTTGTCATAGCGTGGCACCAGGTTTTGTATACCTTCTTCATAGAAATCCGCCGCTTGTGTCTTCAACCAGTTGGAAACAGTTTCTTTCAGCTCGTCGTCATTGGTGAGGTGATGACCGTCAAGGAAAGACTTGATATGTCCTGGATCTTGTCATCAATCGCGTGAACTAGTTCTTCTGCAACCAAAGGTGGTTCTTCATCGTGCACATCACTACACCCGCCACTGAACTGTCGGACCCATCTTCTCACCATCGAATCACTCATCGCACTGTCGCAAATTTGCCGATAAATTCACTCGGTTTCACTTTCCTCGCATTCAGAAACCGAATCACCGACCTGATTTCACAGGCGGCGGGATTTTCAATCAACGCCGACATTTTGAAACAAGCACAACAAAGCGTACATAACTGACAGCGATCTCCAAATGGCGCACGTTCTTCTCCTTGATACACATCGTCTACAGCGCATGTGCGAAATTGCAGTCTCAGCGCTGCAGCGGAGATAAACTGAAACGGAACTTACTTTCTGCACGCGCCTCGTATATACTCAGCAATCCACCGTCTTGTGCGTGGCGGATGGTACACTGTACCCACTACTAGCATTTCCTTTCCTATTCCACCCTCAAACAGAACGAGGGAAAAACAATATCTATATGCCACTGTACGTGTCCTAATTTACCTTGTCTTTGTGATCTTTACGCGAAATTTAAGTAGGCGGCATCGAGATCGTTCTGCAGTCAGCTTCAAGTTCCGGCCCTCTAAATTTCCTCAACAGCGAAAAGAACGTCGTTTTTCCTCCAGCGATTCCCATTTGAGTTTCCGGAGCATTTCTGTGACACTCGCGCATTGGACGAACCTACCAGTAGCTGCTCATCTCTGAACCTTACTCGGTCCTAGTCAAGATCCACGCACACTTCCAAGGAATAACGTCTGACAGCTCTCCACACGAAAGCTGCAGCGTTCCAAATATGTGACAAGTCTGTAATATTTACTAAAACTTCGAAAAAATATCAGACTTTTAAATTTCTTTTTATAATAGAAGAAATACACTCCTGGACATTAAAATTGCTACACCGCGAAGATGATGTGCGACAGACGCGAAATTTAACCGACAGAAGAAGATGCTGTGATATGCAAATGATTAGCTTTTCAGAGCATTCATTCAAGGTTGCCGCCGGTGGCGACGCCTACAACGTGCTGACATGAGGAAAGTTTCCAACCGATTTCTCATACACAAACAGCACTTGACCTTCGTTGCTTGGTGAAACGTTGTTGTGATGCCTCGTGTAAGGAGGATAAATGCGTACCATCACGTTTACGACTTTGATAAAGGTCGGATTGTAGCCTAACGCGATTGCGGTTTATCGAATCGCGACATTGCTGCTCGCGTTGGTCGCGATCCAATGAATGTTAGGAGAATATGGAATAGGTGGGTTCAGGAGGGCAATACGGAACACCTTGCTGGATCCCAACGGCCTCGTATCACTAGCAGTCGAGATGACAGGCATATTATCCGCATGGCTGTAATGGATCGTGCAGCCACGTCTCGATCCCTGAGTCAACAGTTGGGGACGTTTGCAAGACAACAACCATCTGCACGAACAGTTCGACGACGTTTGCAGCAGCATGCACTTTCAGCTCGGAGACCATGGCTGTGGTTACCCTTGACGCTGCATAACAGGTAGGAGCGCCTGTGATGTTGTACGCAACAACGAACGTGGGTGCACGATGGCAAAACGTCATTTTTTCGTGTGATTCCAGGTACTGTTTACACCTTCACGATGGTCGCATCCCTGTTTGGCGACATCGCGGTGAACGCACATTGGAAGCGTGTATTCGTCATCGCCATACTGGCGTATCACCGGGCTTGATGGTATGGGGTGCCATTGGTTACACGTCTCTGTCACCTTGTTCGCATCGACGGCACTTTGAACAGTGGCCGTTACATTTCAGATTTGTTACGACCCGTGGCTCTACCCTTCGTTGGATCCCTGCGAAACCCTACATTTCAGCAGGATAATGCACGACCGCATGTTGCAGGTCCTGTACGGGCCTTCCTGGATACGGGAAATGTTCGACTGCTGCTCTGGCGAGCACATTCTCCAGATCTTTCACCAACTGAAAACGTCTGGTCAATGGTGGTCGAGCAACTAGCTCGTCACAATACACCAGTCACTACTCTTGATTAACTGTGATATCGTGTTAAAGCTGCATGGGCATCTCGCTTAAAGCGCTCAAAGTGCGTCTGAGCAGCGCCGTACCGCATCCATTTCTGCATTTCCGTCAGTCCATGCTAAAGCCATCGTGATGCAATTTTTCGCATGCCTAGGCGTTCCGTCAGGATGCGAAGCACAGTCAAATGCCCTAATCAGCCGTTGTGGACGAGCTCACGACTGGCGTCGATCAATCTACACTAAAGCGACAACACTATGCACTTCTTCTTCAGAGGCGCTAGGACTACCTGCCCGATTCATGTCTGCCACAATTTGCCGACCTTCGTTAAAGGCTTTTACCCAACGTGTCACTGTTCTGTACGGCAATGCCGACTCCCCGCACGGCTCTTGAAGACCTTGATACATTGTCTGGCACATTCAACCTCGATCCAACTCCGTTGTTACTGTTTCGAAAACATAGTGACACCGTTACGTTAGACCGCTCGCTCACAAGTGACAGTGGTTCCCACACCGGTGACGTGGGACGGGCGAGTACATTTGCTCGGAGGTAAGGTACGTATGTCAACAACGTGTGTGCCGCAGTGAAGTATCCGTACGGTCTAACGCGCCTCGCTGCCGAGCGCGCGGTTGCTCGCCATCGGAGGTTCGAGTCCTCCCTAGGGCATGGGTGTGTGTGTGTGTTGTCCTTAGGTTAGTTTACCTTAGTTTAAGTAGTTTGTAAGCTATGGACTGATGACCGCGCAGTTTGGTCCGATAGATTTACAGACATTTGAACATTTTTCAGCAACGTGTGCTATGAGCGACAATAGTAGATTCCATTGCATAGTGTCTCCACAGCAGTGTTGCCACTATTTAAGTTCCAACCCTCGTATTTATTTGTGTTTAGGAGTCTCGTAGTATTGCACCCATCTTCAGCTGGGACCGCAATGTTCTAATCGGAAAAAAATATAGCTAACCGTTTTGTATTTTCCGAAGCTTTGCTTTTATGAGTACTTGCTTCATCAAACAGTAGGTTGTCTATGACGTGCCCTGCGTTGCATTGTAATGCTACTTGTGGAACTTGTTAAAAAATTTGTATCCACAAGGTGCAAATGTTTTCCTTATTCAGTATCAGTAATTATATATAAGGTCGAGCAACTTTATAAGGAGATTGTTAATAAATTAGTTAACAAACTAATGCAAGACATAATGTGTTTACCATCACTCATGCAGCCATGCCACTGGCTTGTTCCATTCACAGTTATCACATACAGAAGCCTATCATCTGTGTAATCACATCCAAACCATTGCGCAGCGTCTTGAAATGCATGTGGCTCAATGTCGCGTGTCCCCGTACCGTACACTTGGGTATGCTGCGCCCAACACGTTGCGATGCTATCAGGGCACGGTAGTCGTTGTAATTCCCTATTCCTCGTAGTGGATTTTTGTTTGGTTTCGTGAAATCGTTCTGCTTATGAATTTCATACTAAAGGTCACATCGTCGATCGCTAGGAAATCCTAGGATTAATATTTGTCACTTTTCACCGCTGGCAATGTTTTTTGATGTAAAAAACGCCGAATAACGCCACGATTCGTTATCCATATTCAAACTCAGTAAATAATTTAAGGTGTGTTTATTTTCACAATATCAAAACGTTCAAATATTTGTAAATCTATCGGACTCAACTGCTGGGTTATTAGTCCGTAGCTTACAAACTACTTAAACTAAGGTAAACTAACCTAAGGAAAACACAAACACCTATGGCCGAGGTGGGACTCGAACACTTGACGGCGTCCCAGTACGCACGGCTAATCGCCACGGCTTCACAATATCAAATACGTGAAAATTGTGACTATAAGATAAAACGTTTCTTAAAATGTATTCATTTGCTGTACCTTTTCGTAATGAAATGTACATTGTCAAAGCAATCATGCTAGTGAGGAAAACTGCAACCAGTCTCACAGCTTGTTAATGGAAAATTTACTACGCCGTAACTTTTTTTATTTGTAAACCAATCATAAGATGACATCGGGGATTCCTTGAATAAATGGAACAGTTCCATCCCGTGTAATCGTTTTCTTTAGATATTACTAGAAAATCTGTCAATGTTTCGCAGTTGATAGCTCATATCGGAAATGGATAGGCATATGAATACGGTCGTTATGTAATCGAAGTTGTCTATCTTCAGACGTTTCTGAGTCTCCTTGAACATTATGTCTATCAAAGCCTAAACATAAGGACTGATCGTTGTTATAGTCTGAACGACGGATTCGCGCAAGCATCGTATTATGAAACAATAAACGCATTTTCCCATGTACGACCAAGTTCGTAAATCACAGGATATATCGCTTTTCCTAAGAGCATCCTATTTATTGTCCTATTTCTCGTTTCTTTTCCCTCGCCACATTCAATCACTGCCACACATCTCAATGAATTACACACGTAAACCTTTGTCATGAATGACACCGTCAACTGGTGAAAATGGTATGAAAATCCATTCCGTTTTTAGTTTATCGACGACAAGCAGAGGACTTTTTATTATAATATGTAAAGAAAAAAATATACAAGGTGTGTCTGAAAAGTTCAGTTCATGGCCCCATATTTTACAAACGACGCTGGCGAGGATGAGGCGCCCGAGCATGCACATTGTGTGACACGTCAACAAGCGCCCCCTATCGTGCAAAGCACTGCATTGACGTGGTGGTATACGCTGCGACCCAGCTAACAAAATGTTCAAATGTTTGTATAGTCTATGGGAATTAACTACGGGGTCATCAGTCCCTAAACTTACAAACTACTTATGAAGTAGGACGGCACAAATATCCATGCCCGAGGGGGGATTCGAAGCCCCGACCGTAGTGACCGTGCAGACCGTGACTGGAGCGCCTTAGTCCCCTCGGCCACCGCGGCCGGCCCCAGCTAACAGGGTCAGTGTGAGAAATCGTGTCATTGCAACATGGAGCGCAAAATGGAGCAAGGCGTTAGCATCAAGTTTTGTTTCAAATTAGGCAAAACGGCTACGGAAACCCATGGGATGTTAATGCAAGTGCAAGGTGTTTAAGCAGTGAGCGCGAAGTGTGTGAGTGGTTTATACGCTTTAGACGCGGAAAGGAAGATGTCGAGTATGAGCCACGTTCGGATCAACCTACATAATCACAGTCCCAGACAATATCGAACGAGTGCGACGGGTGTTTGAGGATGATCGTCAGACTTTTTTTGTTTAGCCCTAAAAGGCTTACGTTTCGAAACGGTTGCGGACATCCAACAACGCGTGACCCCGTGCTTCAAGCGATTCCACAAGAAGCGTTCGCTGACAGTTTGCAACAGCTGTACAACCGATGTCAGAAGTGCTTAATTTGGTCTCCCCACATTTATTTGCTTGTTAATTTTACTGAATAGATTATGATTTTAAAGTATCAAACCTCTGCTTTATGATTTCATGCTCCCTGTCCCATGTTTAATCATGTATTCATTTATTTGCAAACATTAATTTTGTATTCATGTATATATTTCGCAAATCGCGAAATTTTCCGATATCTTCCTGTAAAGATGGACAAACGATCTGCAATACATGAAAATTTGTGCCAGACTGGGACTCGAACCCGGGTTTCCCGCTTGTCGCGAGCGGTCGCCTTAACCACTGGCCAGACCAAAACTTACATGTGTTGCACTTGTCTCTATCACTCACATGCACGTTATAGTGTGAGTCCCGCAAGAGGAAGAGACACAATTCTACCACCATAAGCCTGTCATGGCGTTGATGTGTATTATTACGTCTGTTCCAAAGGAACAGACGTTGGCGGTGATCCGCAGCAGAGATAAAAATGTTCAATGTTTGTAAACCTTATGGGACTTAACTACGGGGTCATCAGTCCCTAAACTTACAAACTACTTATGAACTAGGACGGCACAAATATCCATGCCCGAGGGGGGATTCGAACCCCCGACCTTAGTGGCCGTGCAGACCATGATTTGATTTGATTTGATTTTTCCAGGGAAGCCAAAACAGTCTTGGTCGAACCCGCCACTGCCCGCACCGAAACTAAGTTTATTGTGCGGTATCGCTCCCTGTATGTCTAGTAAAGCCAACCAATGCCCTTGAACAGTGCAAGGAGTCCCTTTACCAGTTCTTTATTAGACACAATTTCTTCGGGTCTGGTTGTCCCAAATGTTCTGTGCCTTTTACTCTCCAATGCAATGCATTCGAAGATTAGATGCGATGCAGTTTCATCACCGTCATCACAGATCCTACATTTAGGGTCCTCTTCTGTTATTCCCATTGTACGTAGGTGTTTTTTGAAATTCCCATGGCCTGTCAACAATCCAACCATGAGTCTAATCTCTCTCCTGTTCAGACCCAGGATTGCAGAGCTTCTTTTAAAACATGGCTTTGGCATCATTACCTTGCCATGTTTTTGTTGATGGACTTTGGTCCAATATTTTACGTGCTGTCTTCTGAGCCAGTTACGTAGCTCCAATTTGATCATTGCCTTGGTGATTGTCAGGACAGGTTCCGGTCCAATAAATGGAGACTCTGCCCCCATCCTGGCTAATCTGTCGGCATGTGCGTTGCCACTGATCCCCGAGTGGCCAGGGACCCACAATAGGTTTACTCTATTGCTTTCCCCTAGCTCCACCAGAACCCTGTGACATTCTGCAACAATTTTAGACCTTGTTGCAGGAGCTGCCAGTGACCTCAGGGCTGCCTGGCTGTCTGAATAGATGTAGATGCTACGATTTTTGTAGCATCTACGCAAATTCTCCTGCACACATGCCCTGATGGCAGTGATTTCGGCCTGGAATACTGAGGCCAGTTTCCCTAGAGAGATGACGCCCTCCAGTCTTGGCTGCACCCCGTATACCCCGGCCCCAACGCCTTGGTCTGATTTCGACCTGTCAGTGAACCAGACAATATCCCCCGTACGGTGTCGAACTATTGTCTCCCACTGCTCCCTACTTCCAATTGTTATACTGAAAGGCTTGTTGAAACAGTATGGGGTTATAATATAGTCGGCTGGCATTTCCCCAACCTTTCCTATATTTACCTCACTCACTATTTTAGTGTGTGATTCTGGATATCCCAAAGAGTTCCAGTTGTTACAGTTTTGAGCCTGTATGCACCAGATGCTGCCTCCATCTTGGCCCAAAGGTGTAATGGGGGCATATCCAGCATGGTTTCCATCCCAGCAGTTGGTGTGCTGCTAATTCCGCCTGTTATGGCTAAGCAGGCTAGTCTCTGCACCTTACCAAGCTCCTTAGCAGCAACCTGCTGTTCTACCTTCTTGCACCACACGACCGCCCCATAGGTGATTCTTGGTCTAATCACTGTGGTGTATATCCAGTGCATACCCTTGGGGCTCAGGCCCCAATTTTTGCCACAAGCTCTCCTGGTACTTACTAAAGTACCTTTTGCCTTGGAGCAAATATTCCTAATGTGAGGGGTCCATGTCAGTTTCTCATCTAGGGTAACCCCTAGATATTTCACTGTCCCCTTCACAGGTAGTGCTTCATTGAAAAGCTTTAGATTCCAACTTGAGTGTTGGATATGTTTCCTTGTGAATGGTACAACAACAGTCTTCTTAGGACTAACCCCCAGATCCTGTTTTCTGCACCAGTCTTGCACAATTTCCAATGCACCTTGTGCCATATTCTTCACTGTGTCAGCAAATTTGCCAAGCATTACTATGACAAGTTTTGTGTCCCAGCCTCGTTGCCGCTTTTGTGTTTCGTTTCCGTCTTAGGTGTCGGTGGCCGAGTGGAATGAGACCGACACAGAAATAAAGATAGCACGCTGGTGCAGGTACGGAGGGGAGCAGCCAGAAACTAGAAACACTAGAGTAAATTAGAACGAGATATATATTGCACAGAATTTATACAATACTTAACTTTTACATGCTGATACATAGTTGAGTTAGAGTCCTGCCTAGTGCCTATACGATAGCCAAATCTTCACTGGCGCCTATCTGATTACGAAGGTCCTAACTGGTTGCTATCTCAGTCCCAAGTGAACGATGTCTTTCCGCGGTGGCCCCGAGCGGGGTTGCAGCAGAGGGCGCTCGTGGCTGTCGTCGTAAGAACGCCGCGTCGTGCGTGCATGGCGGCGCGCGGCGAAAGTAGGTGGCGGGCACTTTGTACTTGTGCGACACCACAACAAGATCATCTGCGTATCCTTGGCAAAAGTACTGCCTAGAGTTTAATTCTCCAATGAGATCATTCACCACTAGATTCCACAATAAAGAGGAAAGAACTCCTCCTTGCGGGCAACCCCTAGTGGTGTTGATTACCTTTTTTTCATTCATCATGGTAGCCTCTACCTTTCTTCCACTGAGCATGGCCCTAGTCCACCTACATATTGTGGTCCCTAGGTCATGCACCTCTGCTGCCCTAACCATGGAATCGAAGGTCGTGTTGCTAAAAGCCCCCTCAGTGTCCAGGAAGATACAGAGGGCTATCTCGTGAAAGTGTAGTGCTTTCTCCACCTTCCCAACAAGTTGGTGGAGAGCTGTCTCACATGATTTACCTGGTTGATATGCATGTTGGTTTGAATGTAGAGGAGCCCTACTTAAGCTCCTTTCTCCAACATGCACATTAACCAGCTTTTCCACTGTCTTAAGAATGAAGGAGGACAGGCTGATTGGTCTCATATCCTTGGCCTTGGTATGATCAATTCTCCCTGGCTTTGGAATGAAGACAACCTTCACTGCCCTCCAGGCATTGGGAATGATTCCTGCTGCTAGGCTAACCCTGAATAACCTGCATAGGAATCTAATAAGATTTTCTCCCGCTTGTTGCAGGAGAGCTGGATAGATTCCATCGGGGCCAGGTGACTTGAACGGTTGAAATGTTCCCACCGCCCATTGGACCTTACTGAAATCGACACACTCCTTGGCCAGATCCCAGTCCTCTTTGCGAATACCTGAGAACCGTTGTCTCTCAGGAATCGCATTCTGGTCTGAGTTATCCCCCAGAGTATATTGAGGAAAGTGAGTCTTGAGGAGCAGTTCCAGCGTTTCATGTGCTGTCTTTGTATACTCCCCATCCTCCTTCCTCAATGTTCCTCCTGGATTACTTGGTACCCTAGTGAGGATTTTATGAAGTCTCGCTTGAGCAGCCGTGCCCTCCACTTCCTCACAGAATACCTTCCAGGATGCCTCCTTTGCCCGTCTGATGGCAAGGTTGTAATTGACAAGGACCTCACGATATTTTCCCCATTGTCCTTTGCGCCTCGCAAGGTTAAACAGTTGAGCAGTTGTCCTGGTATGAGGTCACTATAGCAGAGGTTACGGCCTCTGCTACTTCCTCAAACTCTGCTGGATTCCTTATCGAAGTTTTAATTTCTGATAGGCTGAGGTCAAGGTCTCTCCTATATGTCTCCCAGTCCGTTTTCCTGGGATTCCTATAGGTCATGGTCTGTCTGGTTCCCATTTCAACCTTGAATTTAATATACATGTGATCTGACGAGGATGGCTCCAGGACCACATGCCACTGTTTGACATAACTTCCCATCATCATGGAACCAAAAGTTATGTCAATTACTTCTTCCCTTCTACTATTCCTGAATGTAGGTTCATCACCCCTATTCAGGATCTCCAAGTAGTTAGACAGGAGAAATTCAAGAAGGTGCTCACCTCTACTGTTGGTGTCCTTGCTGCCCCACGATAGATTGTGGGCATTGGCATCACATCCCACCAACAGTTCGTCACCTTGCCGATGGCAGGCTTCCGTCAGTCTCCTCACTTCCAAAGGAGGAGAGCTGTCTTCGTAAGGGAGGTATGCTGAGGCCAAAACAATTTCCCTCTTGATACCTTCCTCACATTGCTGCATCCTGATGGTCACCAGGTCCCTGGAACAAAAATCCATCATTGGTATGAAAGGTATTCCATTTCTAACATAAATGCATGTTCTGGAGTTTTTGATTTCTGGCATAAATCAGCTTACCTCCAGTACCACCGAGGCCCGATACACCCCCTTTGTATAAATAGGGTTCTTGTATCAGGGCCGCGTCCACCTCCTGTCTCCCCAGGCGACGGCTCAGGGCAGCAGTGGCCCCTTTACTGTGCTGCAGGTTTATCTGCAGCACTTCCAGTCCCCATCTTGCTGCCATTATTGCCTTTAAGGTCTTTGATTACCCTGACGGCGACCTGCGAGAACCCTAAAAACAGTTTCAGGCGTTGCTCTCGCATTGCCTTCAGGGACGTCTCTCCGACCTCCACCACCAGGGTTCGTCCTTCCGGAACGACCTTTTGCTTAATTACCCTCCAATCCTCTGTCGAGACCTTTAGGTTCTGGACCCTTTTGGGGGTCTTGGGCTCAAGCCCTTTTGATTCCCTCCACTTATGTTTAGGAAGCCATTCTTTTCCTTCCTTTTGCTTCTGTTCCTTGAGAAGTTTCCTCCTCTGAGCCCCAGACAAGGCCTTAATCCTAATCTGGTCCAACTTCTCTGTTACAGTTCCCACTTCTTGCTCAGGTCTAGACCCTGACTGAGAAGTAGGAGTGCACTCCATCGGTCCTGATCCCGATGTTTGAGTATCTGAGGTCTCAGATTGCCCCTCCGATTCTTTTAAAATAATTTTTTTCTCCGTGTTCATCTTAGTCCCACGAGATTTGGGGATTTATATGGTCCACACCACGATAACCCCGCGCGGTGCAAGGCAACTTACTCAGGGAGGTCGCCCGGTATCCCTGAGGCTCCGTTCGAGACACATCCACCCATGTGCCACGCACCCCTCAGCACGGGTCGCACCACATTTTGGGTTGGGAGGCAGTTTAACGTCGTGCCCGGGACGAGTGCAGACCATGACTGAAGCGCCTCAGTTCCCTCGGCCACCGCAGCAGAGATGGATATATCCATGTATATACTTCGCAAATCGCGAAATTTTCCGACGTCTTCCTGTAAAGATGGACAAATGATCTGCAACATATAAAAATTTGTGGCAGACTGGTACTCGAACAGGGTCTCCCGCTTTTCGCTAGCGGTCGCCTTAACCACATGACCACCCGTGCACGTTTCCCGGTCAGACCCAGACTTCCATGCGTTGCACTTGTCAAGTCTTGATGGACTGCACAGCACTGTAGCAAGGCGAGCACTGTTCGGCGGAACGATGCACTCTCTGCCGTATCGATGTACTGTATCTGAATCGATGTACACTGGGCTGACATTAGGTACACTGTCCTGCAGTCTCACAGGCCGGGTGTGCGGGCTATTTAACTGTAGTTCCACCAATCCGAGTAGACGGGATTCCAGGAACTGTTACTGCAAACTTTCGGTGCTCCCGTGGCCATGGCTGCGACTGCGATTGATAACAGTGTCGTGATGTTTGGCGCCACTGACGCCGACACTACAAACGCAACACAAACGGCTGTGTTTCAAGTGTTGCCGTGAGTAGGTGCCATACACGGCTAATTAATTGCGTCCCATTACGCTTAGCGATGAGTCGCTGATCTGCTGTAACCAGAATAACCATCGTGGCGAGTATACCAAGGAGGTTAAAGTAAGGCGAGTCGGCGCTACGATTCAAAGCTCAGCTGTCGATTGAAGCCAGTCAGCCACCTTGTGGAGCCAAGGAAAAACGTTTTCAGATTAAAGCACTCAGTGATTCTTGCCCTGTAAACTTTCATACATTTAAATGACTGTCGAGTACATATTTGATATAATATACTTTTGTGGACAAATACAGACCAGACAGTTGAATACACATTAGTCACCACAAATGTTATTGGGATAGCGTTCTGCTCACACCGTTTGGAATAAACGTGACGTCATTTTTATGTCACACGCTGTATCGAAGATCGCACAAACAGCTATCGACTATTGCCTGTTACTGGATACTTCAATGTGACAGACGCCATCTTGATTTGCCGTATTTATAAGAGTTCTGATATTATAATATGCAGTAAGCCGTTTCATGGAAACAACGCATTACAGATGAATCACAAAAACCGTTTTTTGGCTCCATTTCTTATCACTACATGTAAATAATAATACACCTACAGTCAAAAATTCCTGAAACTTTAGTAGATAAGTATACTCAAGCCTCTCGGTGCTACAAGTCGCCGTAGCGTAGTGGTTAGCGTTAGAGGCTGCCGCGGCTGATTAGCCGTGCGTACTGGAGCGCGCGCGGCCGTTCGCCGTCGGGGGTTCGAGTCCCCCCTCGGGCATGGGTGCTGTAAAAAAAAAAAAAAAAAAACACTGAATCAAATATTCAACGAACAATCAAGAACGAACTGGATCAACGACCGCAAAGGGTATACCTACCTGGAAATAAGAGGCCCTCCATACGAAGGTTTTTGGTTCTAAACTCCTACTATGAAAATATTTCTTTAAATCTCACAGTTCGTAACATAATGTAGATGTTGCTTAATCGTAACACTTTGTGGGCATTTCTTATTCATATGACGATAGTATCGTATGCAATACATGATGTTTCCTGCAACAGAGCGCTGTCTCAGGAATTTAGTGACATCGATTTGGTGACTTCGGTCTGATTAGAAAACGGAGAATAGAATTTCTGGAAGTGATACGGCCAATAATGACTTTTATGTTGAGAATGGACTTCGTGGAAATGATATGACCAGCAGTCACATTTCTGTTCTTCTTCTCACAAGTATTTGACCTTTGTTCCAAATATGTAACGATTTCCGGGGATATGGTTAGAGACAAGCCTAAGGGAAACGTTTAATAGGCTACATTTTAATAGTAAAAGACACTTAATGTACGGTATACAATATCTCTCCAAACAGAAATGAAAGGATGAATAAATAAATATACTGCTGATAAGTAAAATAAGTGCCGATGCCATTTATATTGTTCGCTTCTCAGAAATATTTCGCTGTTTGTTTCCGAATATCTTGTGATTTGTGAGTGTGTGGTTAGGCCGATATTCCTAGCTTATCTCAATATTTGGCTGTTTATTTTCGGAACTGTAGCTATTTCCGAGAGTGTGGTTAGAACGATATTCCTTGCTTGTCACCAATATTTGGTACGGTAGTTCATTTCTGAATATTTTACGATTGCGGAGATTTTGGGTAGACAAGATCCTATAAGGAAAACTTTAATTGCATTTACATATGTATACAGCTTACTTTCAGAACACTAACAGCGCCGTCTGCTGGCATCTCTACATCCTAATGATAAACACCCACAGTCTTAATTTTGGAGATATTTGAGACCCGAAATTCCTCCACAATCCGTTAGAAATATTCATTTTAATCACAGTTTGATGATGTCTACACAGACTACAAAGTGGCATTACCGAATTCTCTAGACCTATAACCATTAAGGACATTACATTTTTTAACATTTCAGCTCAAACCCATTACTCACTTATTAAGGCCTGGATAAAAGGGCAGTATATTGTATCTAGTTCTATTCTTAACATACATCAGTGACACGGATGAATAAGAGACGCAGCTAATAGCAACGTCGTACTAAAGGATAAACTTCTAGAATTCGTATCAGAAAAAAAACTCTCCAACGTATTTAGAATATTGACATGCATTTCCATGTTTCGTGCTTAGTTTATTTTTATTAAGAAGTCCCGTGGTATTTCAGAAAGACGAAGGCGAAAAAAGGAAATGGAAACGGCTCACAATCACTATATCAGATAAAGTTGCGAAACTTCGGACGATACCAGTGCTTGTTTATAACCTATAGTACCGTGAACGATGTGTTTTTATGCTACCATTTAAATAAGGCAATACCCAAGCCTGTCACTTTTGCAGCAGACTGTAATCGAACCAACAATGACGTTTATTATGATACGATAGCTACTGATATAAACCAATTCACATTGCGCTAGCATATCACGTTTGCACCAAGTTATGTGACCGCAGGTCGACAGCTCTTCGTACAACCTTCGATACAGCGCGTGACGTAAAAATGATGTCACGTTTGTTCCAAGTGGTGTGAGCAGTGTTATTTGCACCATAATATGGCGGCAATGACTCCACTTCTGTGGCGTTAAGGGCACCTCCCCCTATTCTAACGACCTTGGAGTATACGGCTACACTTATAGGGGAGCGGCGCGACTTTAGCAGAGATGCGCGCTGCTAGCAGAGCAGCGCTGTCGAGACAAACCAGTGGTGGCTATTACAAAATGTTTGTATAGTCTATGGGACTTAACTACGGGGTCATCAGTCCCTAAACTTACAAACTCCTTATGAACTACTTACGAACTAGTACGGCACAAATATCCATGCCCGAGTTGGGATTCGAACCCCCGACCGTAGTGGCCGTGCAGACCGTGACTGGAGCGCCTTAGTCCCCTCGGCCACTTAATGTTCAAATGTTTGTGTAGTCTATGGGACTTAACTACGGGGTCATCAGTCCCTAAACTTACAAACTACTTATGAACTACTGACGAACTAGGACGGCACAAATATCCATGCCTGAGGGGGGATTTGAACCCCCGACCGTAGTGGGTGGCTATTAGAGCGGCACTGCGAGCAGAGCGGCAGACAGCGGCGCGGAGAGAAGCCAACGTGGTTGCTTCAGCCGCGGCGACACACTAGGTCGTATGAATAAAATGGAGTATCTACTTTATACTCTGGATTCCAGAGAACATACTCAGATTCGCATGAATAAAGAGAGTCGGACAATATACTTCAGCCGAGTATGTTCTCGGCGTGAGTAACGGGGTGGGAGAAGTTGCTCACAACAGAGAACATTCTCCAATTTCATATGAATAAAACTGCAGAAGTTTCTCACGACGGGAGAACATTCTCAGATTTCTGGAGTGAGCTCTATGGCATACTCCGTGCTGAGTAACTTCTATTAAGGTTACGTTTTAGTGAGGTTTATAATAAAAATGACAACAATTTTGTTACTTAGAAGGCAAAAGCAAGTTCCTTTATATGTAGTATTTAAGAAATAAGAGGGGATCTACAAAGTTAATACAAATAAAAACATTTTGTTGACGAGTATCTTCCTTCGGAAAAATCGTGAGACACTTCCAGCATTTTATACAGTGACGAGAGTGATGTAAGAGCTGTTTTCATTACCGACATAAAAATGAAACACAAATGGATTCAGCTGCGTGTTTACTCATTTGTTTGGCGTGTATATTTACAGTTGTAAACAGTCACATAGCAATATAATATTGTTTTAAAATAGGGTCTATTAGTAAGACCTTATTCTGTTAGTTCCAAATAAAGTGTATCCCAGGACTTCACAGTTTCTATCACAAAATAAATATTGCTGCAATACCAGGTAGGCCTACTGAAGTACTGTTTCTATCCAAACCGGTTGGCTATTTGTGATGCGTTTTCTGACTTCGTAATCGTAAATTCTGTCATGTTAGAAGTAAGTAAACACGACAAGGAAAATTAATAACTGATTAATTACATACCTAGCAGCGTGTTTCTTGTTCAAAATCGCATGGTCTAACGCTTATGAGCAAACCACTGGGTGTCATATTTAATAACAAACAGGCTTATCTCATGTTAGAAAACTTCGACAGCATTCCACGTTGTAACAGATGAATATGTGATGCATTCTTATTATATCGTTCGCAAATTGTGCTAACCCTACTTCATTAACAAACGAGTTTCTCGCGTGACGAAAATTTTTTATCGCCAGCAGAATACATTTTCGTAAAAAGTGCATATTTAGTCTTAATAATATGCTCCTTCACAAGAAACTAATATCTAAAAACAGTCCAATTCTTTCTGAAGACGTCGATGCCTACTCCATATTTGTACACTTAATAATTTGCCTGATTGGGCTAGTTTAAAGAAATACACGATCGGACAGCTGATTTGTGGCGGACATGACACGCGGAGAACTTACTCAAGTAGGAGGGGAGGTAGCGAAAATGAACTGCCTGCTCAGAGCATATGCTTCGAAGTTTTTATTCATACGAAATTGAGAACTTACTCAGAGAACGTTCTTTTGCTCTGAGAATCTTCTCTGGAGCATGTGCTCTTTTTTTATTCATACGACCCACTGTGTCTTCTGTAGTTCGCGAACGAACTAGTTCGGAAGAGCGCTCCCACAGGCGAACTACGCGAATGAGTTCGCAGATCCCTCGCCTCTTAGTTCGTCCGCTCCTTTTCCGCAGACTGACGGGTAACAGCGAGAGGACGCGAGAGCGCGCAGAATCGCGTGATTCACTTCTGCAAGTTGCTGTCATTTTGAGCTGAGATGCAGCTCAGCTGTAGTTTTAGTAGCGGTAGCAAAAGCCAAAACGAGCGGACGAACTAAAAAGAGCGAGCTACTTCGTGGCCGAGCTGCGAACTCAAATATGGGCGATAGGTCGCGAACTAAAATATGCGTGATAGGTCGCGAATTAAAATATGCGCGATAGGTCGCGAACAGAATTAAAAATCACGTGTTTGCCTTCTGCTGATGAGAGCCATTTCGAGGTTAGCGTCTGCCTGCTAGATTACATAGTTCAGTGCTACAAAATTTCTGTTTTGAAGTACTCTGCACTCTGCAATATGTGACTAAGAAATTCCATAAAGCCAAGATATAGATATACCTCTAAACTAAAACGCGATAAATCATCCACAAACTGTTTCTTTTGGTTTGCGTGATATCGTTAGCGGCTCAGGCAGCAAGCGCATGAGGCAGTTAGGTGGGGGAACTTCTCCCTCCACCTGCGTGCGCAGACCACGCCGCTCAGCCGTCACTGGGAGCGGACGAACTAAAAGAACGAACTGAAGTGAGCGCTCCCGATCGCCAACTATTATGCGCAAGTCTACGACACAGCGGTCGGACGACTTCGGCTGCCGTCGGACAACGCCGGCAGCTCTCGGCTGATGCTGCGGCGTCAGCTGTTGTGTTCACTACTGTTGTCGGTGCTTTTGTTTCTATTGTACAAAGAAAAGAGAAAATGGCTTCAATGGGTACTTTAATATTAGTTTTGAGTCAGCGTTCTTTGTGGAAGCAATGTGACACTAATTATCATAATTATGATACGAGATGGTAACAGAATTTAGACGTAATAATAGATTAATATTAGATCCATAGATCATGAATGACTTTTCCTAATGATGCCCAACGTGTCAGTTTAATAAAAAGTATATACATATTATGTTACAAGGCATTTACCAAATCAAAATGTTTGTAAATCTTATGGGACTTAACTATGGGGTCATCAGTCCCTAAACTTACCAACTACTTATGAGCTACTTACGAACTAGGACGGCACAAATATCCATGCCCGAGGGGGGATTCGAACCCCCGACCGTAGTGGCTGTGCAGACCGTGACTGGAGCGCCTCAGTCCCCTCGGCCACCGCGACCGGCAAGGCATTTACCTTCTTTATTTTTTTTACTTTTTTTCATTATTAATTTTTTGAAACATCACTATTTTATTTCTACACTCATTTTCACAATCTCTTATTTCTTTTATACAAGAGGTGGTAATAAGGCTGGACGTAGTACATCTGTAGTATATTTTGTAACAAATACTTTGCAAAAGTGTCTCTTTCTTGCAGAGCATCATTTGTAGCTCTGTTGGAAATTTTGTGCTGTTCCATAATTGCATCGAATGGAACGTAGTCATTATGAAATGTGACAATGATAAAACGCTATCAGACTTCTACCGGGTGATCAAAAATTCAGTATAATTTGAAAACTTAATAAATCACGGAATAATTAGATGGAGAGGAAAAAATTGACACACATGTTTGGAATGACATGAGGTTTT
Source organism: Locusta migratoria (assembly GCA_026315105.1). Taxonomy (NCBI): domain Eukaryota; kingdom Metazoa; phylum Arthropoda; class Insecta; order Orthoptera; family Acrididae; genus Locusta; species Locusta migratoria. The sequence continues at coordinate 70,253,035 of CM048755.1, read as the reverse complement.
ATTAGAAAAAAAATGTTCAAAAATGTTCGACAGATGGCGCATTGTCTGATCAAAAAATGTTCAAATGTTTGTTAAGCTTATGGGACTTAACTACGGGGTCATCAGTCCCTAAACTTACAAACTACTTATGAACTACTTACGAACTAGGACGGCACAAATATCCATGCCCGAGGCGGGATTCGAACCCCCGACCGTAGTGGCCGTGCTGACCGTGACTGGAGCGCCTCAGTCACCTCGGCCACCGCGGCCGGCTTGTCTGATCAGGAAAGCAATAATTAGCATAACAAATTAAGACAAAGCAAAGATGATGTTCTTTACAGGAAATGCTCAATATGTTCATCGTCATTTCTCAACAATAGCTGTAGTCGAGGAATAATGTGAACAGCACTGTAAAGCTTGTCCGGAGTTATGGTGCGGCATTGGCGTCGGATGTTGTCTTTTAGCATCCCTAGAGATGTCGGTCTATCACGATACACTTGCGACTTCAGGTAACCACAAAGCCAATAATCGCACGGACTGAGGTCTGGGGACCTGGGAGGCCAAGCATGACGAAAGTGGTGGCTGAACACACGATCATCACCAAACGACGCGCGCAAGAGATCAAAATGTTCAAATGTTTGTAAATCTATCGAACCAAATTGCGTGGTCATCAGTCCGTAGCTTACAAACTACTTAAACTAAGGTAAACTAACCTAAGAACAACAAACACACACCCATGCTCCAGGGAGGACTCGAACCTCCGACGGCGAGCAACCGCGCGCTCCTCAGCGAAGCGCTGTAGCCCGCTCGGCTACTCCACCGCAGTGCGTAAGAGATCTTTCACGCGTCTAGAAATATGGGGTGGAGCACCATCCTGCATAAAAATCGTACGTTTCAGCAAGTGTTTATCAGCCAGGCTGGAGATGATTCGATTCTGTAACATATCGGCGTACCTCTCACTCGTCACGATAGCAGTTACAAAACCAGAATCACGCAGTTCCTCGAAGAAAAAAGGCCCGATAGATGTGGTAGCTCTAACCCATACCGTGACTTTCTCGTCGTGCAATGGAGTTTCCACAACAGTTCTAGAATTTTCGTTAGCCCAAATTCTGCAGTTGTGGGCGTTGACAGATCCTCGGAGCTTCGTCGGTCCGCAAGACGTTACTCAACCAATCGTCATCTTCCGCCATATTTTGAAACGCCCACACAGCAAATGCCCTCCGCTTCACTAAATCGCCAGGTAACAGTTCATGATGCCGATGGATTTTGTAATGATAGCATCGGAGGGTACGCCTAAGAGCCAACCAAACAGTAGTGTATGGAATGCCGGTGCGACGTGCGACTGCACGAGTGCTGACTTCCCCGTGCACAAACGAACCCGCTACAGTCTCCATTTCTTCCTGAACTGTTACAGCATCATTACACCTTGTGCTCGGTCGGCCACTACGTGGTCTATCGTATAAACAACCCGTGGCTTCTAACTTCGAAATTATTCTCGCCACAGCTGCATTTTTCAACGGACATTTACCCGTTCGAACCCCTTCCTATGGCGATAGGATCGTAACGCTGAACTAGCACATCCCCCATTCTGATAATACAGCTTCACTAAAAGCGCCTTTTCAGGTAACGTCAACGTACTGCGACTGCTAGTGCATCAGATTCTCTCTCTCATTACAGCTCCTTTTATACGCGATTTTCATGCACAGTCACTGACCTTTTGCTGTCCAGCGCCATCTATCGGACATTTTTTAAACTGTTTTTTGTTCTAATAGAACCCCAAGTCATTCCAAGCATGTGTGTTTATTTTTACCTATCTACATTATTCCGTGATTTATTAAGTTTTCAAATTTACACTGACTTTTTGATCACCCCGTATATGTGAAGTCATCGTTATGATATATTTAACTTGCAAATGTGATGTGTCCAACAAACATATCTGTGGCAGAGAGATACAAAGTCAATAACCTGCATATGAAATCGCATAACACCCAAAAGAGGTTTTGCACATCATGAAGATTTGTCCTCACAAAGAGTTGCAGCTACACATGCTGTGGAATTTCTTGGTTCGATAAATCAAGTGATGCATTTTCGTTCCATAAAGAAGATGTGGACAAATGACAAGTTCGTGATATTGCCGCGAGTTCTCCGACAGCAAGCGTAGCGCAGTAGTTAGCATGGCAGATCGTTGTGCTTGCGGTCCCCACTTCATATCCCGCTATGGGCAGAAGAAAATTCATTTCTTTGTATATACTATTTCTACAATGTTCTACATGTTTAATGTACTTGTAAGTTCCAGAAAATTCTTTCTGTGTATAAATAGTGAAGCACTCGAAGCAGGAGTCAGTCTGTACTGAGTGTACGCTTGTGTTAGCCATAAACATCTTCTACCTGTAAAGTGTTGTGCTCTATTAACGACCAGCCTTCGAATTCCGCACCACCTGCAGCTTGCAACGTGACACTTTCTGGTGGAGGTGCCGGGTATTCTGCAATACATCTGCATCATTCTGGCTCCGATTAGGCAGCGTAAGAGCCGTCGCTTACACAGACAAGAACCGTTATGCAAAGGGTATACTGATTACCTCCGTCCGAAGGTCCGTGTCATCAAAAGAACCGTGGATGCCAAAACACCGGTAAGCCAGCTACACATCAGACACCCATCGGTGTTCTCAGAGGACGCTGGACAGGACGCAAATAAATAGCTGAAAGGATTCGACAGAGTCGCCAAGTACAATAGGTGGGATCACATTATGTGCTTGGCAAACGTATATTTCTACCTGGACGGGACGGTCCAGCAGTGGTTTAAAAATAACGAGGACAAGCTCGATAGCTGGGAAAAATTCCATACAGAACTTAAGAAGACGTTTGGAGACCACCAGCGAAAGTCCGTTTATCAGAAAATCAATTGAAGAACAGGGCCCAGCGACATGGTGAGTCAACACAGTCGTATATATACCGTGTTTTTGCCCTATGTCATATAGTTAACCCGGATGTGACGGAGGCCAATAAAGTTTCATACCTGATGAAGGGCATTGCGGAAGACATGTACCAAGCTCTTCTATTAAAAAACGTTTCGACGATACAAGAGTTTAACCAATGGTCCCAGAAAATTGAAGAGATGCAACACAGGAGGGTTTGACGAAAGAAGTACCACAGACTCCCGAAGGTAGTCCTTATGGCCGTTGTGGAAGACCAACATGACTTTGCTTCTCTCATTCGACATATTGTGAGAGTATAATTACAACAGTTTATGGCATCTGCGACTGTTTGACCAAGCGAGCACCAGATTATGGCCATGGATGTCAGTCCTGTATGTCATGGGGGAGCCGACGCTGCTGAGTAAGAGGTGTTTCAGCGATGTCTGCCCCGCCAGTCGCACCCGACGTGAAGAATGGCCTCGCCTTACTATGACGTACGCCGCAGCCTCCAAACAGCAGTTTAGGAACCGCCCGACACGACCACAACCAACTCCTCAAGCCACTGTGAAGCTTCGCAGGAGGACAAATGTTCAAATGTTTGTAAATCTATCGGACCAAACTGCGTGGTCATCAGTCCGTAGCTTACAAACTACCTAAACTAAGGTAAACTAACCTAATGACAACACACACAAACCCATACCCCAGGGAGGACTCGAACCTCCGAAGGCGAACATCGCAAGAGGACAGATATCTGGAGGACGGAAGACAACACGCCATTGTGTTTTCACTGTGGCCTTCCCGGGCATGTCGTACAATATTGTAGGTAGAGGAGTATTTGAAAATGATTAGGCCGCAAGATGCCAACCATCGGAGCAGTCCTTTCACCGGCAGTCAACTGGAAATGATTACTGTCAACCTATGTTACGAAGCTCGTAGCCGTATCCTGGACGTGGTCGCTCTCCAACTCGACGCCGCCGTTCACCGTCGCCTTACAGAGATACCAGTCGCTAGCCTAACCGTCGTGTTCAGGAAAACTATGGAGGTGAGGCCGCTGCAGATGAAAATACCCCATGTACAGCAGTCGCTTAAATGCCGGGAAATCTCACTGACGTCATCATCGACGGCCAACCTGTCCGGGCACTAGTTGTTCAGGACCTTCCTATTCTGTATTGTCGAATGATTACTGCCGCAAACTCAAAAAGATAATGTTCGGTGACACAAGAGCAATTGTGCTGAAGGTCGCAAATGGAAAATACGTCCAGCCGGCAGAAACGTGTCGCGAGAGTAACTATCAACAACAGGACGTAGCCGTTTGCATTTGTCTTTTTTACAGAATGTAGCCATAACGTCATCCTCGGATGGGACTTCCTTCAGGTATCCCAGGCTGTCATTGACTGTGGAAGATCTGAGCTACAAATTGAGAAAGCCGTTCCGACGAGTACAGGTAACATGAACTTCCCTGGGAGATTGTTTGCTGTCGAGAATGTTGAGATCTCACCGTTAACAATGAGCAGTATTCCAGTCAGCAGCCGAGAAGACCAGATAGACGGTGAAGTGCTTGCTGACCCAAAAACGCTAATCAGTATAACAAAGGAAATCTACATACCAGCGGCTGTCATAAGCATTACAGGTGGTCGAGGAGAACTTTGGATCACTATTTTTCACGAGCAATCTCAACTCATTCCTAAAGGAATGTGTATTGGAAAAGCCGAGCCAGTCCAGGAAGGTGAGCTCATTGTCATCGACGAAGTCTCATGCTGTGCTGTTACTGCCGACAACGCACTATAGGAAACTACTATGGCATTGCAAATAGGACCCGGTTTGACGCAGGTGTTAAGCATACTACATCAGTCTTCAGGTGTATTCCAGGCCAGGCAGGAGAAGAGCCAGATGAACAGCCCACGATAAAACACTGTGTCAATACTGGGGATCATCCACCAATTAGCCAGGGTTCGTACAGTGTCGCCAACTGAAAGACAGATAATTCGAGAAGAAGTGGAGAAGATGTTGCAGGATGACATTATTCAAGCCGCGGTGGAATAGCCGATCGGTCTAAGGCCCTTCGCTGCGGAGCGAGTGATTGTTCGCCGTCGGAGGTTCGAGTCCTTCCTCTGGGCATGTGTGTTGTCCTTAGGTTATTTTACCTTAGTTTAAATAGTTTGTAAGCTACGGAGTGATGGCCACGCAGTTTGGTCCGATAGATTAACAAACAGTGAACATTTGAACATTATTCAACCTTCAGACAGTCCCTGGTCGTCTCCGGTGATACTCGTGCAGAAGAAGGATGGCACGTGGTGTTTAGACGGCTGAACAAAATCACAAAGAAAGATGTCTCCCATTGCCACACATTGACGACATGTTAGACTGTTTGAAAGGAGCTACATACTTCTCAACCATAGAAATGCAGACAGGTTACTAGCAAATCGAAGTTGACGAAGCTGAGAGGGGATGAGACTGCTTTTATTACACCTGACTGCATCTATGAATTCAAGGTCATGCCGTTTGGACTATGTAACGCCCCGGCCACATTCGACCGAATGATGGATAACTTTCTTAGACATCTTAAATGGACAACTTGTATTTGTTATCTAGATGACATTGTCATTTTCTCAAGGACATTTGCGGAACATCTAAGCCGCCTGTCGACTGTGCTGAAGTGTGTTCAGACAGTAGGACTCCGCCTCAACACGAAGAAGTGCTTCTTCCTCGCCAAAGAAATAAAAATCCTGGGGCACCTAGTGAACAGAGATGGAGTGCGTCTTGATCCAGATAAAGTAAGGGCAGTCACAGCATTTCCAACTCCTCAGCACATCGGTGATGTAAGACGTTTCCTCGGGTTGTGCTCATACTATCGTCCTTCCATAGTAGGTTTATGTAAAAAGGCAAGTCCATTACAAGAACATCTGCAGGGCGACGCCAAGTTTTACTGGGATGAGACGAAAGAAAGAGCTTTCCGCGAACGTAAGGAGGCTCTAACTTACGCACCAGTTCTAGCCTTATACGACGAGAATGCGGAAACTGAACTTACACAGACGCTAGTGGTCATGGGATTGGTGCAGTACTTGTGCAAGTTCAAGAAGGTGCTGTAAAGGTGATAGCTTATCCATCAAGAGTTCTCTCAAAGTCCGAGGTGAACTACTCTACAATCGAGATGGAGTGCCTTGCCATTATCTGGACTGTCAACAAGTTCTGGCAGTAACTATTCGGCAAACCATCCACCGACGAGACAGAACACCATTCTTTATGTTTTCTTACCGGTTTGAAGGTGCATTAGGTTGACTAGAAAGATGGGCACTAAGACTCCAAGAGTGTGATATCACAGTGGTATTCAAAAACGGGGAATCCATTAATCGAACACAACAGCATGGATGAAATTTCAGACCTCACTGAGTTAGGTGACATTACAGCTGAACAGAGGGATGTTCAGCATTATTACAAACTATAGAGGCCTTGGAGAAAGGAGAACCTACTAAAGGAGAGTTTCATCTTGATCTTGGGGTATAGCGCTCGACTGGAAACCGAAGGGTCGCGGGTTCAAAACCCGGTCGGACCTCGGATTTTTTCAGTCTGCACTTTAACCCATCCTTCACCTCTCAACGATGTGAGGAGTGGAAAGAAACGACAGGTGGTTCGGATTCCACGTTAAGCTGTAGGTTCCTTTCCCCGGTTGGGTAACTGGGGTAGGCTAAGGACACACAAGTCGCCGAAGTGGCGTCCAATTGAAAGACTTGCACCAGGCCAATGAGCCACACGAAATTATTATTATCTTATAAACAGGATATTGTATAAGAGCAACTACGATCCACTGAGCCCCAAATGGCTACTGGTCCTTTCAGCTCATCTGCGGCCATCTATTTCAAGTATTTCCACGATTCTCCATTATCCGGTCATCTGGGATTCGTGAAGGCCCTAGACAGAATCGGACTCAGCTATTACTGGCAAGGTCTCTACCGATCTGTCAAGCACTATGTGAGTCACTGTCACTGTATGGAGTGCCAGCAACGGAATCACGTGCCGCAATTACCTCCAGGTCAGCTGGTACCAATTCCACTTGCAGCACCTCCATTTCACTGGATTGGGATCTACCTTTTAGATAGGTTCCCGAAGTCGACATCCGGTAACCGATGGATAATAGTCTGCACTTTTTTTTTTTTTTTTTTAATCTATCGGACCAAACTGCGTGGTCATCAGTCCGTAGCTTACAAACTACTTCAGCCTAGGTAAACTAACCTAAGGACAAACACACACACCCATGCCCCAGGGAGGACTCGAACCTCCACGGCGAGCAACCGCGCGCTCCGCAGCGAGACGCTTTAGACCGCTCGGCTACTCCACCGCGGCAGTCTGCACTGACTACCTCATCCGCTACGCTGTCACGAAACCTGTGCAGACTGCAGAAGGCCCAGAGATCGCAAAATTCCTAGTAGAAGACTTTATTTTGAAGCATGGAGCACCACGTGTGATGATATCCGATCGAGGAAAATTATTCATGTCAAAACTAGTATCAGAGATTATGTCACGTTGCGACATTGTCCACAGAATAACAACTGCCTATCATACTCAGACAAATGGTCTTACAGAACATTTTAACAAGACGTTAGCAGTTATGCTGTCGATGTATGTCAATGTTGAGCAGAGGATTGGGATACAATACTGTCACTAGTGACATTTCCTAATAATACAACAAGGCAAGACACCACAGGCTTCACGCCGTTTTTCCTGCTCCATGGTCGTGAGGCTGAGACGACAGTGGATACGCTGTTTCCGTTCCAACCGGACGATACTCAGGATAACTATGTGAAAAAGCTCATCATCAGGGTCGAAGAAGCAAGACAGCTGGCTCGCTTACGGACACTGGGAGCCCAGGAGAAGGACTGCCAACGGTATAACGACAAGCATAGGAGATCTGGCATGGATTTTTACCCCTGTACGGGGTTTTCCGAGAAAAGGTACTGATGCGATACTTTGGTCCTTATCGTGTCATACGCCGCCTGTCAGACTTCACATACGAAGTCGAGGATTATGAGCAGTCCTCAAAACGACAAAAACGAAGAGACATTGTGCACTTCCTACGTATGCAGCCTTACAGCGATCCCAGAGAACAGATAGACAGAAACGGCCTCTTGTTCAAGGACTCTGCAGATCGTTACGATAATGAAGAAGCCACGACAGGGGGGTCTGGCTCCGGTCGTCATCATCTTAATGCAAACGTGCAGGCAGAAAAGGAGGATTCTCTTGAACTGCCATACAGAGGACCCATGACAAGATCCAGGACACTGCAGCTGGCTGCAAAGGGTACCTAACAGCGGGCCGCAGTTCTAGAAAGGGGAGCAATGACAACAAGCGTGGTGCAGTGGTTAGCATCACGGATGGCTGTGCTTGCGGTCCTCAGTTTAAATCCCACCATGGGCAGAAGAAAATTCATTTCTTTGTATATAATATTTCTAGAATGTTCTACATGTTTCTTATGTTTGATGTAAGAGCCAGAATATTATTTTTATGTATAAATAGTGGAGCACTCTAAGCAGGAGTCAGTCTGTACTGAGTGTACGCTTGGTTCACAAGAAACATATTGTATAGTTTTGTGCTCTGTTAACGACCAGCCTTCGAATTCCGCACCACCTGCAGTTTGCAATGTGACAATATTACCAAAATGAAAATCTAACATACTACTATCCCATTATATAATGGAATGAGTTCAAAGTCCATGAACTCAATATCATTAAATTTTGTATCTTTGATTTGATTAGTTATGTTTCGAAAATTTTCTAGAAATTTGATTTATTCTTAATTAAAAAATGAAAAAAAAATTTCTATAGATATAGAAATTAGTTCGGAAGAGTTGTTTTAATTTAGCCATTATCGAATTTCTAATTGTTGAATATGCGACGTCACGCCAGCGGTAAAGTCATGCACATGTGACCACGACAAGGAATGGGAGCGACGCTCCGAAAAATCGTGAAATTCATTTGACGTAAATTATGAATGGCACCTTTTAGACAAATGTTGATGTTATAGTCTTCATATCTAAAAGTTGAAGTCATATTCTTTATCCAAAAGTGAACGAAATTTCGGCCAACCAGTTGCAAGAAAATGGTTTATATCAGATGAGACTTAACGTGCAATGAAGTCTGGAGCTGAGTCATGTGCATGCGTGCATACATGAAAGAATTAAAGAAAGTAATGGTAGAATATATACAGCGGCCAGACATATGGCGCAGAAAACTGAGAATAAATAGCATGAAGCCTGTAGGAGGCGAGGGGGATAAACATCATGCATCACACATTACAAAATATATAAACAAGTGTACAAACAGAATTCTGAGGACAACAAACATTGCATTAACGTTGTCTACAAATAGTATTGGTTTGAAGCGTTCTAGGTATTGTCTACTTGCAAGCTGTAGTTGATCATTAAGCATATTGCCGTTGTTAATGATGAGGTGTTTGAAAATTTTATATTTTTCCGATTCAGGTTGATCGGCGTGAAACCGTTTTGTATCCCAGACACACCACGCGACCATATTCTCAGATAGGTCCGTTGTGTCTGTTTTTCGATTTTGATACTTAATGTAGGTCATTTACTAGGTGATGTCTCTCACTTGTAGTTATTTACTCGCTGATAAAATACCTTAGCCGAATACGTACACGTATCTCGTAGGTACAGCGCGACCATATACAGGGTGTCCAGAAAAGGACTCCCTGATTTCAAAATTAAATATCTCGAAAACAAAGATCGATAGAGGAATGCAGTAAACGGTATGTTTATTGTGAGAGCTGTAAGAAGTTTATACACCAGTTTGAAATAATATTTACAAAAGCTGCTAACAGATGCCGCTGTAATCGCCATACGTAATGCCTAGTATAAATAGTGATCCGAAGCCCAGAGCGATCAGTTCCACTATTGAAACGTGAAAGGAAGTTAGCGTACCGAAGGAGGAGATTAAAACCATTGAACAACGCGTTTTTATGGTGCTAGAGTACCACAGGTTAGAAGAGAGTCCTACGGCAACAAGGCGAAGTTTTCAACCACGATTTAATGTTCCAAAAGGACCCGATGCGGAAACCATTCGTACGCTCTTCGCAAAATTTCAACGAACAGGCAGCGTAACTGATGATCTAGTGGGGCATGTTGGCCGCAAGTAACCCGCAGTTACGCCTGAAAATATCGCCACAGTTTCTGGAATTATTCAGCGAAATCCAATGTCATCCGTCCGTAGAATTGCACCTGAGACTGGTTTGAAACGTTCCAGCACGCGGAAAATACTGAGAAAGAGCCTACACATGTTTCCATTCAAAATTCAAACGCACCAGGCCATACCCGTACGAGTTGTGCAACAAGGGTTGCCTTTGCTAGATGCTCACAATGATTGATAGTGAAGGATTTCATGTTGGCTGCATCTGGTTTACAGATGAAGCACACTTCCATCTGAATGGATACGTGAATAAGCAGAACTGGCGATTTTGGGGTTCCGAAAAGCCACATTGGTGTGAAGCGAAACCCCTGTATTCTCCCAAAGTTATTGTGTGGGCTGCAGTATTCAGCAGAGGCATTATTGGCCCTTTTTTCATTGAGAAAGGGTCACTGGTGCACGTTACGTTGCAATTTTGGAACAATTTGTCGCCACACAGCAAGCGTCAGAGGATCGACCAGGTATTGAATGGTTTATGCAAGATGGAGCCTGGCCACATAGGACCGAACAAGTGTTTCGCTTTCTTGAGGAATACTTCGGGAATCGAGTCATTGCTTTGGAATATCCCAAATTTACTGGTTCAGGCGTGGATTGGCCTTCATATTCGCCGGATTTGACTCCCTGTGACTTTTTTTTGTGGGGCACGGTGAAAGACATGGTCTACCCGAAGCATCCCACCACGCTGGACGAGCTTGAATCGGCGATCTCTGTGGTATGTGAATCCATTTCGGTTGAGACACTACGAAATTTGATGGCGAATTTCATTCTTCGTTTGCGCCACCTCTGTAGTGCCAATGGTGAACATTTTGAAAACATTGTGATGTGATTGTTTGCAAAGAGTGTTTTGATACGATTATTTCACTTATGTATGCTGATATGAGCTGTACAGCGTACAGCGCCATCCATTAGCAGCTTCTGTAACTATTATTTCAAACTACTGTATAAACTTCTTACAGCTCTCACGATAAACATACCGTTTACTGCATTCCTCTATCGATCTTTGTTTTCGAGATATTTAATTTCGAAATCTGGGAGGCCCTTTTCTGGACAACCCTTTATGTTACACATCAAATGTTTCAAATGTTTGTATAGCTTATGGGACTTAACTACGGGGTCATCAGTCCCTAAACTTACAAACTACTTATGAACTAACTAAGACTAAGGACGGCACAAATATCCACGCCCGAGGGGGGATTCGAACCCCGACCGTAGTGGCCGTGCAGACCGTGACTGGAGCGCCTCAGTCCCCTCGGCCACCGCGGCCGGCGTTACACATCATATATACAGGGTGGTCAGAAATTACCGTTACAAACTTCTAGGACTTGTGGAGGGTACACAACATTTTGAATACGAACCCATCTCCGGAAACGTATCTTTTCCGTTCCACCACGGTTTAAATTCAGATGATTATCTCACTCACTCATACCTGAGGATTGTAATTAGGCATGACCCAGCACAATTGTTGCAATCAATTTGAAAAAATACTGAATTGTTCCGTTATTAGTTACGCATTTTCATTACAATTTACACCTTATGGTTTACATTAGTCGACAACAACAAGAACCCAGTATCCACGCCACCAGTCGCAACGTACTGATGCATTGTAACAGCGGCTCGATGTGGCGACCACCAACGTCGTTATACACATTATACCTCCGAAGCATGTTCTGGTACACTCTCTCCATTCCACCTGGTGTCTCTTCAGTGTCTTGTGCAGCGGCCAGAATTCTATCCCTAAGCAGATGTTGACGAGTTACACATCTGAATTGAAACTGCCGTAGAACGGGGACATGGGTTCCTATTCAAAATGTAATGTATTCACTACCCTCTAAACTTCATAGAAGTTTGTAACGGGAAATTCCGACCACCCTGTATACTGTCTTTATGGCTGTTTGTGGATAATAATATAAGACCATCTTCTAATTACACTTCAATATGGACACAAGAAAAAATACGAGGTCTGCTGACATCTAAAAAATGCACGAACTCCTATTTGATGACATGAGTCCGAATATTTCTATTCTTTCGGGTTCTGCACCAGGTACTTTAGGTTTGGCGCCAAGCCTAATCGGATACAGTTTATGATGTACCTGACGAAGACTGTGACGCGGATACGGAAGAAACAATTGAAGAGCGTCAGACAGCTCAGAAACATAGCAAAGCGACACGGATGGCTTATCGTAGGGCCAAGAGGACGATGGATTTTATGTTTGTCACGAAAAGGGCAAAACTCTTTGCCGTTCATGGAAAAGGACGAAAGATATCGTTATTAGGAAACTCCCCCAGGCACGAGAGGTAGAACTCTGGGAATGCACACAATTTTAGGCACGTGTGCTTGTTTATTTTATTGAAGTTTTGTGTCCCATCCTCGTCGCCACTTTTGTGTCTAGTTTCCGCCGGTTGTCGTAGGTGTCGGTGGCTGAGTAGAAAGAGACCGACACAGGAATAAAGGATGCACGCTTGTGCAGGTACGGAGGTGACCAGCCAGTGGGACAGCAGAAACTAGAACACTAGACTAAATTAGAACAAGATATATATTTCGTGGAGTCTTGGTAATACTTAACATTTACATAGTTCTTGTCTGCAGAATGCTGATACATAGTTTAGATAGAGGCCTGCCTACTGATGATTCCTAGTGCCTATCCGATAGCCAAGTCTTAACTGGTGCCTATCTCATTCCGAAGTGAACGATGCAGTCCAGTGGTGGCCACGAGCGGAGTTTCAGCAGAGGGCGCTCGTGGCTGACGTTATGGCGCGCACTTCATACTTGTGCGACACCACATGAAGTATGTTGGACATCATTGTAGATTCCACAAACCAATACAGAGATTCCGTAAAAGATTACTAATCATGGGAAAGAGACAGCAAACCCAATGATAAATAGAATTGAAACCATTTATTGGGCTTCTGTATATTAGTGGATTCTATAAAGCTGGAAAACTAAACACTAAACCTCTTGGACTTATGGGCTAACGAAGGATTCTGGATTGAGATTTTCCGACTCACAATGTCTCTCGGACGGTTCCGAATTTTGCTTCGCGTTCTGAGGTTTGATAACAGAGAAGCAAGAGTAGTGCGAAAAGCTCTAGATCGTTTTGCCCCTATTCGGGAAATTTTTCAGATGTTTGCAATGAACTGCCAATAATATTATTGTGTAAGAGACGATGTTACACTAGATGAAAAGTTAAAGGCCTTTAGAGGCAGGTGTAATTTCCTCCAGTATATACCGTCCAATCACGCAAAATACGGGATAAAGATATTAGCTGCAGTAGACTCAAATGTATACTATACACTGAACATGGAAATTTATGTAGGTAGGCAACCTGGCGGTCATTTCCAGGTTAGCAACAAAGCCGTAGACGTGGCTGAACGTCTGCTTACTCCTATAGCAAACTCTGGCCGAAATATCACTGCTCACAACTGGTTTCGCGACACCACTCTCCTTCATGACTTGCCTAGGAAATATAAATTGTCCTACGTGGGAACACTTAAAAGTGGAAAATCCCCAATGAATTAAAGAACATAAAAAGGAGAGAACAGTTTTCTAGTATCTCTGAATTCCGCAAAGAGGGCACTATTGTGTTGTATGTGCCCCAAAATAAAAATCCCAAGAAAAACTTCATTGTGATTTCCAGCATGCATCTGGATGGAGTGACTGACGAAGAAACCGGGGACAAAATGAAACCGGAAATGATAAAGTACTATAATCGCCATAAAATGGGTGTGGCCGTGGGCGATGAGTTCTTTGTACAATAGTCAAAGAGGCACAAGACGGTTATATTTTACGCGATGTTGAACGTTGCTGGCATTAACAGCCAGATCACAGGGCCAGGAAACAGAATCGAAGTTCCGGCCCGCCGAATCTGCCTCCGTAGTCTGGAAAAGAACTGATAGAAATCAGGTGCTCGTGCTTTGCTATCCCGTTGCCTTGAACCAGTTCATTCAGCTTTCGGGAACTTCTTCTCCAAAATGAAACACCTGAGACTGCCAGAGGCACAACAGCCGAGGACGCGAAAAAGCGAAAGCGTTGCCAAATATATTGGCTGAACAAGATTACAAGATTTACCCAGTGTAAATGCAAAAGGTGTGGTCAATAGTTATGTCTACAACAATGTGCAATGTTTTGTCCCGATGGCTGTGATGCTGAAGAAAACATCGAAGACTGTGGGTGATGATACGTCTTGTTCAAAAATGTTCCAATGTTTGTAGAACTTATGGGACTTAACTACGGGGTCATCAGTCCCTAAGCTTACAAACTACTTATGAACTAGCTAAGACTAAGGACGGCACAAATATCCATGCCCAAGGCGGGATTAGAACCCCCGACCGTAGTGCCCGTGCAGACCGTGACTGGAGCGCCTCAGTCCTCTCGGCCACCGCGGCCGGCGATAGTCTTGCGTTTTTATTTTACTTCCTCAGAACGTGACTTTATTTAGTACCTGTTTCATGATTACATTCTAGATACTAATACTCTATTCTGAGTTACATTTCTAAATGTTTGTAAATAAAGGTTCTAGTGCTCATTTTTACCCAATAAATGTTCAGTAGCTATTCTTTTAGTACATACATATTTTGTTCTGTGTTTTGTTTGCTTATTCACTCCATCATCTGAGGTTAAGTGAAGCTAATGCTGCAACGTTGACCCTGTATCTCACAGATACAACGGGACCGCCGATGTTCCTCCTAGTGATGCGGGTGACTGCAGTGTTAACGTCCGCCGGCCGCGGTGGCCGAGGTGACTGAGGCGCTCCAATCACGGTCAGCACGGCCACTACGGTCGGGGGGTCGAATCCCCCTCGGGCATGGATATTTGTGCCGTCCTAGTTCGTAAGTAGTTCATAAGTAGTTTGTAAGTTTAGGGACTGATGACCCAGTAGTTAAGTCCCATAAGCTTAACAAACATTTGAACATTTTGTTAACGTCCCGTCAAAATCGTAGTCATTAGAGACGGAGCATACGCTCGGAGAGCTTTCTCAGGGATGAGGAAGGAAGTCGGCCCTGCCATTAGAAAGAAACTATACCGACGTTTGTTGGAGTAATTTGTTTTAGCGTTTTTCAATAGTATAATTTTATGTTTGGGAGAGATAGTTTCACTAAACAGTAAATTCGACGCGCAAAATTGCGTAGTCTGTAGCCACTTGTTGTTCGTTTCTAACAGCAAGTAAGCAACCAACACATTTGAGTCAGTCGTCAGCCGCTGTCCCAAAGGGACAAGTGCAGTAATGACATTTCTGTTTAGCTTTATACTTGTTTTCAAGGTTTAATTCTTAAACTATAGTGGCAGGATCGGTAGATTGTGTGCATGCTGTGCGCGGACGCAGGAGTAACTGGCTACAGTTCGCGAACAGCTGGGTGTGCTTTTGGCTACGGTTAGCCGTCTTCATACTGCTGCCTGGGGATGCCGTGGTGACGGAGAACATAACGTATGGTATGGCAAACTTAATGTATGACTTGTTTCGCTCACAAACTCTACTGCAGGGCCAATTTCCCGTATACTCAATGCAGTGGAATCGCCATCACCACAGGGTGATTGGCGGGTTGTAAGGCATTCGCGTCGCTCTGAACGGGGGGAGCATTTAGAGGCTGGCATACATAATATGATATGTAATGTATTTTATAATCTACGTTACATACCTACTCGCATAATATATAGTTCATAACAAATATTATACATTATGTATCTTCTACAAAACTGATGACGATCAGCATATGCTCGAAATCGGTCTGGAAAATTAAAACTTGTAAAAGTAATCAGTGTTGTCTTTAGAAACCTGTAATAATGTCTTGTATTAAGTTATTTGTCCTTTATTAAAAACAAACCTTGCATTTCTAACGCTGTGAATCATCGTCACGTGAAAATCTCAGGACATTATTTGCTAGTGGCTTTTAGTGAGGTGTTAGCTTTGCATTTAGTAAATAAAATGAATAAAATATTACTACAACAATTAGAAAAAACAGCGAAAAACTTACTGAAAAACCATGCAGGACATCTTTAGCTTTTCAAGTCAGTATACGGAGGTTTTTGTTTTTCAATATCACTTATCACTTTAAGATGCACATTTCCTACACATTTAAAATGTATATCACAGATATGATTTAAAAGGTACAAAGCTGAATGTTTAACAACATAGTGTTAGAGATATAAGTCTGTTTTGAATAAATTTAAAATAAGTCTTTAAAATTGCTAAAATAACTAAGCCTAAGGCTAAGGAAATTTGTGTGTTCGTTTACCATAGATTCACAATTCTTGATTTTATGGCAGAATAAAACGTATTGCTTTAAATAATAGTTAGAAATCCAAACCAATAGAGTATTAAACACCCAGATTTACAAAAATAAGACAGTAAGTTTAGACACCAAGAAAAAAGATAAAATATTTGCCAACAGGACAGGAATCGCGGGTGTGATGGGATAATTAATTCAGCGTAAACTTTATCATTGTTTTAAATCACATAATTAATGATTTTGTAGAAAATTTGTAGCTAAAAACCAAAAATTATAATCTGAAGAAATAGAATTCAATGAATGATCGTACTCAATTTATAACGAGTGATAGGGATAAGTCTATAACACGCATATATAATTACTCGTTAGTTTCAGTACACTGATAATGGCCTTTGTTCATTAATTATCAAGTAATGATGAACAGACACAGTAATACACGTAATAACATCATAATGAGGGACACGCAAGTTGCCGGAGTGGCGTCCAATTGAAAGACTTGCACCAGGCCAATGAGCCACACGACTTACAACTGTAAATTATGGATTTGAATGCAATTGACCTAATTACCGACTCTGGAAATTTTATTATGATAACCATCGTAGTTATAGGTGAACTGTGAAAACAGCATTTTATACGTCTGTCTGCAGTCAAATTTAACAAGTTTCATTTTTTTTAATCAGGCAACCGAAATACAGTTGTTTTTTTCTGGTATACGTAATATGATAAGGTTTGTGTTAATATTATCGTTTTGAACTATGGATCAGCGCACCCTTTTGGCAGTTTAATGTTTATGTAATTAATACTTTCTAACTTTCAAAATAATTTACATACTGGCGTAGTGAAAGGATTGGAAACCCAACAATATGATGAAAGTATTGGCTGTATAAGCGAAGCGTGGAGTCCAAAATTACAGGCCAGTGTCATGAATGTAACATACATGAATTTTTGTGATTACCACAAAAGTCGCATGTGATGGATTTCGCGCAAAACCAACACGTGGAGTGAAAATATTTGAACATTCTTGAAGAATGTTGCGTATGAAAGTAACAGAACTGAAGGAATTTTGCGGTATTTAAAGTTCGTTACAGCGTGGAGCAGTGCGACCTGTTCTATGTAGTCAAAATACTATTTCCGGATGCTCCGATACATTCAATGGTATTATTTACTTAGAATTTGGATCATGTGAATATACAACTCAAAGATTGGTTTGATTCAGCTCTCCGTGCTAATTTACCTTAAGCAAATCTATTGAGCTCTGCATAACTAGTTTTTCTCACGCTGCATTTCGACTACTGGCGTCTACCATGTAATATACATTTTATGAGGTAAGTAGTGCTCGAAACAGTGTGGAACCACGTCCTCGGCTCTTATGCTAGTCTGCTGGGGCCACGAGCTCCGTTGCCCATGCAGGTGTGGGCGCTCATGGAAATGTTTCGCCCTTTTTCTGTGTATACAGGACAGATTGATTATACATTTAAAGCTGTCCTACATGAAGAAATTATAAAAGAAAATATGATTTAAGTAGGTCGTTAAAGCAAGACGGAACTCGTTGATCGTTACATGTCTCTTGACTGAAGTGTCCAGGGAGGATGTCTCGGAATGTGACCTCGAGCTAAACGTCCCTGTGCAATGCCTTCATAGGTTATTAACTAAAATATATTAGCGTGCTATGCTTTTCTATAGGTTCTACACAGTGTTAGTAATGCTACGTGAAAAGTTTGACTGTTGACGTGTGTTGTGTAATTGTGTGTTATGTCTTTTTTGTATGTTTTTGTTATAAATCATGTTATTTGCTAAAGAAGTTATATCTCACTATAATATTACAGGTTTAACGTGGCGCCTGGTGCAATAACGGATAACTGTTATTAGATTTGCGTTACCGATCTATGTTGAATGGTCCTTTGTCATTTCAGTTACAGCATACATTTAAGTATCTAGATGGTATTCTTCGGGTGTTGTGTCCTTTTTTCGGAGGTGTCTGTTGTACTGAAGTCCTCGTCTCAACTAAACCAGTCGTCTCATTGACGACTACTGCGATACCTATATGATCTCACTTCTTTGTAGATAGTGTGTTCGGCCGTGGGTATGTGGTCTGTTAGTTCGTTTCGTTTTCCCAGTTTGCCTGAACCCCTGAGTGTGTATGGTAGTGTTTCTGTTGTTTTCCTGTTATTTTTCTGCATGCGTGTAATAGTCACAGTACAGTGCGCCGCGCCGGAGTAGCCGAGCGGTTCAAATTCAAAATGTTCAAATGTTTGTATATTGGTTGGTTGTTTAAGGGGGACAAAACTGCAATGGTCATCAGTCAATGTTTGTATAGCTTATGGGACTTAACTACGGGGTCATCAGTCCCTAAACTTACAAACTACTTATGAACTAACTAAGACTAGTTAGGACGGCACAAATATCCATGCCCGAGGGGGGATTCGAACCCCCGACCGTAGTGGCCGTGCAAAGCCGAGCGGTCTGGAGCGCTACGTTACGGATCGCGAGACCTCCCGCGTCGGAGGTTCGAATCCTCCCTCGGGTATGGATGTGTGTGATGTCCTTAGGTTAGTTTAACTTAGTTTAAGTAGTTTGTAGGTCTAGGGACTGATGACCATCGTAGTTTGGTGCCTTAGAATTACAAGCATTTGAACATTTAGTACAGTGCTATGTGTTCATGGAATCTATGTTCACTGCAGTGGCAATTGCCATCTGTAGAAAGTAGATACACCAGATATGAACCTTTACCAGTTATGAAATGAACCATTCCACGGCCACAATTGGCATGTTTAATACGTAGTCGTTACCTGATCTTCAAAGGTCGGAGGAAGGCAACGGCAAACCACCTCCAAACAGGACCATGCCTAGTAAAGCACTGTGGTGTTCAAACCAATCTTCGGATTGTTGACTGCTTTACCTTTTTTACCTGATCTTCGGGTAAAAAGCGTCCACTCTTTGGCCCACTCCAGTTCAAATGTTCAAATGTTTGTATAGTCTATGGGACTTAACTACGGGGTAATCAGTCCCTAAACTTACAAACTACTTACGAACTACTTACGAACTAGGATGGCACAAATATCCATGCCCGAGGGGGGATTCGAACCCCCCCCCCAACCCAGTTGCCAGACATCTAAACGTCAGGTGTTTACTTGACGTTTGTTATATCCCTGATATATCGGGACTTCCTTTTTTAGCCACTGACATGCTGCGCGGCATCTCATCTGGATGACATCAAACACGACACATAGTGCCTCTGTTGGGTCGGTGCAAAATGTCCCAGAAAGCAGCTTGAGAAGTACACTCCTCTGCTTAGTTTGTTTGTACCTTGTAGTTGTGGTTCCTAGTTACCAGGTGTAGATATATTTACGGGAAAATTGCTGTGTGAAAACTGGGCCAGCCCAGTGCCAGGGGCACGCCACAAGGTTCAGCTCAGTGGACAAAGGCCGCGCACAAAGTAGGTTCATACTTTCATCTGCCACAACCTTTAACACACTGCAGGGGTACAGTAGTAGTTAGTAAAACTACAGTAGCTTCCACAACCAGTTGTAGATGAAAGTAGTCTAATAAAAGATTGTGGAAATATATAAACAAATCATTGCATATAAGCCATAGTTATATAGGGTCCATTAAATTACTTAGGTAATGGGTTACTTTGTAGCAGAAACTTAACAAGGAAGTAAATGGGGAACAAACGGAGTCGCCCTTTGAATGGGATTGACGGATCAATAATCGAAGGACAGTTTGAAACGCGTCTGTATGCTCCAGCTGCTTAATTTCCAGGCTTTCGTATTACTGCGTCCTCTTATATATATGGGGGGGGGGGGGGCTTCTCGTCTTGATAGTAGTCTAGTTCATTACCGCAGAATTCAATCACTTTATCAGTGTCTGATAGAATTAAAGTTTTCTACACAGCTAAATTTTGTTCGTCTTGTGTTTGCTTATCGTGTAACTTTTTTTTTGTCAGACAGATTTTCGCACTCTTCTGGAACTCCTTATCGTTATTTACCCTTCCCTGTTTGTCAAACGCCTGTTCGTCAGAAACGTTACTATTCTGATAGGTTTTACTTCTACATTCGTTTGGTCCCTCGCATTAGTTCAGATGCCTATGTTGTCTGTGATGTTATGGTTTGCAGTAGGTGTGTCCAAGTTTAGCTACCCTCAAGTCACTGGTTTAGTGTCCTTTTGACTTTTTGCGTTGTCATATACGGTATCTTATGTTTGGTCTGCCTCTTATTTGTGGCTGTGCTGTATGGTATGATGATTTCATTGCCGTGTTGATGAAAATCTAAGTTTTATCAGGGCTTCTCCGTTCTGCTAGGCATACTGTGGTGCATTCTTTTTCCAGTTGTTGTTCCAGTTCTTCTATCATGAACATGAGGGTACTCAGCAACGTTTACCAGTGATATAAAAGTACTTCAACAGCCGAGCTACACCTCGCTCTGACGATCCTAAAAGCCACATCTCCTCTATATAATCCGTACTGTGTAGGAAGCTAAAAAAAAAAAAACAATGTTATTGTGTACCAGTGATGGGATTGTGCTGGTGTCACTGGTGGGTTTTACTGTAAATGAACCATGTTGGTGACGCCAGAATACTTCGCGTGGCCAGTTGTTCTTTTTTTTTTTTTTTTTGTCATTTTATGTTTCTGTCTGCTGCCTAGTGTAATGGCCTCGTTGTTTTTAGGTATGATCGGGGTATGAGGTCCTTTGTTGAGCTTTGCTTGACGTGCAGCAATGATTGGCGATAAGTTGGATCGTTGGTAGTTTCCATCGGTGATGCCACCTTCATCTTGTATTTGGCTAGTCGTTTCCTACTACGGTCTGCATTCCAAGTGGTATTGCTAAGGCAATGGAGGGCGTCAAGATGTGCCAGCACTTCTGCTTAAGCTGGCGAATATGCGGAAGCCATGTTAGCCGAGCGTCAAACATGAGTCCCAGGTGGCGACGAGTTTCCGTTACGTGTAGTAAGTGGGCATCAATGTAAAGTTCTTGATGTGGGTGGACCGTCCTACGCCGACAGAAGTGCATAACACAGGTCTTGGCGGCAGAGAACGGAACCCATGGGCGACTGCGTCTTGCGTATGGCTCCCTGCAGCTGGCGTTCATCAACACACATACTAAACGAACTAAAATATATGCAGAAGTCGTCAGCATATAATGAGGGATATAATGACACCCCTACTGCTACATCTAGGCCATTAACGGCTACTAAAAACAGGGGAACGCTCAATACAGAGCCCCGGGGGCCCAATTATCCTGGATATGCAAAAAACTATGGGAGGCACCGACTTGTACCCGGAAGATAAGGAGAGCTAAAAAGTTTTCGATAAAAATTGGGAGCGAGCCCCTGAGATCCATCCATGTAATGTAGTAAGGATTTGCTGTCTCCTGGTCGTGTCATAAACCATTGTCAAGTCACAAAAGACGGGTACCAGATGGTGGCGTCTAGAAAAAGCTGCCTGGATGGCCGAATGAAGGTAGACAAGTTGTTCATGCTTGAGCGCCCCTTGAGGAAACAACCGTGGCATGGGACCAGTAGGCCCCTAGATACAAGGAGCCAACACAGCCGCCGACTCACCATGCATTCTAGCAGTTTACATACAACGCTGGAAGGCTCATGGGCTGATAGCTATCCACATCAAGTGGGGTCTTTACCAGGCTTAAGTTCCGCAACGATGATACTCTCTCTCCACTATGGCGGGATATACCCCTATCCAGATATGATCAAGCGACATGCCCTATCCATGCTTAGACTCCTGATTGGTGTTTCAGCATCTGACTGTCGACGCCATCTGCACCAAGGGCGGTGTCAGGGCAAGGCACGAGGGCGCTGAGGAACTCCCACTCAGTATGTGGAGCGTTACATATCTAAGGGTGGCATGCAGTAAAGGAAAGATGTTTAAGTTGCACCCTCTCTTTCAGTGTACAGAAGACGGTTGGTGATTGTGAGATGCAGAGTCGCGAGTGTAGCGCTTAACAAAAGCCTCGGCGATTCCGTCTGGATTCAAATATTCAAATGTTTGTATAGTCTATGGGACTTAACTACGGGGTCATCAGTCCCTAAACTTACAAACTACATATGAACTACTTACGAACTAGGACGGCACAAATATCCATGCCCGAGGGGGGATTCGAACCCCCGACCCTAGTGGCCGTGCAAAAAATGTTCAAATGTCTGTAAATCTATCGGACCAAACTGTGTGGTCATCAGTCCGTAGCTTACAAACTACTTAAACCTAGGTAAACTAACCTACGGACAAACACACACACCCATGCCCCAGGGAGGACTCGAACCTCCACGGCGAGCAACCGCGCGGTCCGCAGCGAGGTGCTTTAGACCGCTCGGCTACTCCATCGCGGCGTGGCCGTGCAGACCGTGACTGGAGCGCCTTAGTCCCCTCGGCCACCGCGGCCGGCCGTCTGGATTCGTACAGGTAGCTATAGAAAGCCCAACTATACCTGCTGTAGTCTGGTAGCCGTGTAGGCGTCTGATCTTATTGCAGACTTGCGAGGGTGAGACACGTTGCGAGGCACTTTTCCCAACAGTCCTGTTTCCGTCTTTTTATTAGCTGGCGAGGACGAGCACGGAGTCGTTTAAATGTGATAAGGTTCTTTAGAAATTGATGCGGCATACGAGTTGATTTCTGGAGTTGAGCTGGTGGAAATGAGTGAGGTTTCGGAGCTGGACATCAGAGGAGAAGTTGGGAGGGATGCCACACTGGTTATTGAGGAGGAGGCGTTGATATATGCGTTAGGAGAGTATGGATTCGATGACCTTCCAAACCACAGAGACGAATGAGCTGATAGAAGAAGGTGGTTTAAGGTGGTATATTTAATTCTGATTGTAGTATGTCATCCAAATAAAGGTAGCTGGCAGGCAATGGGTGGATATTTGTATTTTTGTGTTTCTGGATGTCAGGGACAAGAGAAAAATGAAAATCAGGGTCATCCTGGATGGTAGGATGTCAGAGGGATAGGATTATAAAGTGGTGAGCCCTACAGCCTTCTCGACTTCTGGCGTTCTAACCTTTTCACCGTCCTACATCTGTCTTCGTTTTTCTCCTCATATTCATCGTCACCACCATCACCATCACCACAAATCTTCATCAGCCACAATCCTCTGCCTTCTCAGTGATACTCCATCACGGTGTATTAGCCTTTCCCTTCCGTGCCTCGGTCCCCATCCTTACTCACACAGTTACTACAGGAAGTATTTACTCTGGTCCAGCAACTATAATTATCCACTCCTTGATACAGGTACTCCCCCATCCATAGTCACTCCCCTACCCGCAACTCCTCCCCTACTCTCACGTCTTCGTTTGCCTGTCCTCCAATCGTCACACGCTTACCACTCTCCACTGCCAATGAAACATCTGCAAGTGTGACATCCCGCTATGCCATCATCTCTACACCAGACGCCGCACAATCCACCAGCAATAACGCTGACTCCAGCACAATGGAAGGACCTGTACACAAAACAATTCGGACCCAACTGAAGGCATAAGACTTCCTGTAAGCTCCTGAAGCAATGACAGATTGTGGTGACTCAGGGATTATGTTAATGAGATGACAGTCTGTGAAGAAGAACATAGGCATCCTAGTGTGTAGATGGTATCCGTGCTTCGGTCAGTACTTCAAAGACAACTGTCATGTGTCATGCAACACATCAGCCCGTGCAGCTCATGTCGCCAGCTGAAAGAGCATAATTCGGCAAGAAGTGGAGAAGATGTCATCGTGTATTATTCAACCTTCAGAGAGTCCTTGGTCGTCTCCGGTGGTCCTCGTGAAGATGAAGGATGGCACATGGCGTTTCTGTATCGACTGTCGGCTGCTGAACAAAATCACAAAGAAAAATGTCTACTCATCGCCGTGCATTGACGACTCCTTAGACTGCTTAAAAGGAGCTACATGCTTCTCAACCATGAACATGCAGACAATTTACTACCAAATCGAGGATGGCGAAGCTAACTGGGAAAAGCCTGCTTTTATTACACATGACGGCCTCTATGAATTCAAAGTTATGCTGTTTGGACTATATAACGTTTCGGCCACATTCGAACGCATTATGGACAACTTGTTGCGACATCTTAAATGGACTACATGTCTTTATAATATAGATAACATTGTCGTTTTCTCAAGGACATTTGTGGAACATCTAAGCCGCTTGTCAACTGTGTTTGACTGTGTTCAGACAGCAAGACTCCGCCTCAACCTAAGGAAGTGCCTCTTCGTCGCCAAAGAGATTAAAATCTTGGGACACCGCACCTAGTCAACGAAGATGGTGTCGTCGTGATCCAGATAAAGTAAGGGCAGTCGCAGAATGTCCAACTCCTCAGCACATTCGTAACGTGAGAAGTTTTCTCGGGCTGTGCTCATTCTACTGACACGAATGAAAGAGTTTTCCGGGCAGTTAAGGAGGCTTCAACTACCGCACCAGTTCTAAACTTATACGACGAGTACGCGGAAACCGAACTTTATACTGACGCTAGCGGTCATGGGATTGGTGCAGGCCGAGCGTGAGTAGCCGAGCGGTCTGGAGCGCTACGTTGTGGATCGCGAGTTCGAATCCTCCCTTGGGCATGGATGTGTGTGTTGTCCTTAGGTTAGTTTAACTTAGTTTAAGTAGTTTGTAAGTCTAGGGAGTGATGACCAACGTAGTTTGGTCCCATAGAATTACAAACATTTCAACATTTTTGATTGGTGCAGTGCTCGTACAAATTCAGGAAGGTGGTGAAAAGGTTATAGCCTATGCATCAATAGTACTCTCGAAGTCCGAGACAAACTACTCTACAACCAAAAAAGGAATAACTCGCCGTTATCTAGGGTATCAACAAGTTCCGGCCGTATTTATTCAGTAAACCATTCACCGTCGTGACAGACCACAGTTCCTTATGTTGGCTGACCAGTTTGTAGGATACATTAGGTCTACTAGAAAGAAGGGCACTAAGACTCCAAGAGTACACTGTCACAGCTGTCACAGTGGTATTAAAAAACGCGCGCAAACACAAGAACGCCGACTGCCTTTCGAGGATTCCATAATCCGAACACAACATTGATAAAATTTCAGCCCTAACTGAGTTAGATGACATTACAGCTGAACAGAGGGAAGATCCAGCGTTATTACAAACTATAGAGGCCTCGGAAAAAGGAGAACCGACAAAATGAGAGTTACAACTTATAAACGGGACATTGTGTAAGAGCAACTACGATACATTGGGCCCCAAATGGCTACTGGTTGTTTCAGCTAATCTGCGGCCAGCTATTCTAAAGTATTTCCACGATTCTCCAATACCCGGTCATTTGGGATTCGTAAAGACCCTAGACAGAATCAGACGCAGGTATTACTGGCAAGGTCTCTACCGATCTCTGAAGCACTATGTGAGTCACTGTAAGGACTGCCAGCGACGGAAGCATGTGCCGCAATTACCTCCAGGGCACCTCGTACCGATTCCGCCGGCAGCAGCTCCATTCCACCGGATTGGATCGACCTTTTAGGTAAGTTCCCAAAGTCGACACTCAGTAACCGATGGATAATAGTCTGCACTGACGACCTCACCTACTATGCTGTCACGAAACCTGTGCAAGCTGCAGAAGCCCCAAAGATCGCAAAATTCCTAGTAGAAGACATTATTTTGAAGCATGGTGCACCACGTGTGATGACACCTGAACGAGGAAAAGTATTCGTGTCAAAAATAGTATCAGAGGTAATGTCACGTTGCGACATTGTCCACAGAATAACAACTGCCTACCATCATCAGACAAATGGACTTACAGAACGTTTTAACAAAACGTTAGCAGATATACTGTCGATTTACATCGATGTTGAGCAGAAGGATTGGGATACAATACTGCCAGTCGTGACATTTGCTTATAATACCGCAAGGCAAGATAGCACAGGCTTCACGCCGTTTTCCCTGCTCCGTGGTCGTGAAGCTGAGACGACAGTGGATACGTTGTTGCAGTTCCAACCAGACGACAATCAGTATGACTATGTGAAACAGCTCATCACCAGGGTCGAAGAAGCAAGACAAGCATACGGACACTGGGCGACCAGGAGAAGGACCGTCAGCTGTATAACGACAAGCACCGACCTATTGTGTATAACCCAGGGATCTGGTATTTATTTTTACCCCTGAACGGAACGTTCGGCTATTAGAAAAGTTACTGAAGCTATACTGTGGTCCGTCTCGTGTCATACGCCGTCTGTCAGACGTGACATACGAAATCGAAGATTATGAGCTGTCCTCAAAACGACGAAAACGAAGAGACATTGTTCACTTCCTCCGTATGAAGCCTTACCATGATCCCAAAGAGCAGATAGATAGAAACGGGTTCTTGTTCAAGGATCCTAAAGTTTTTTATGATAATGACGATGCCACGATAGAAGGTTCTGTCGGTGATCATCTTCACAGCACGTGCGTGCAGTCAGAATTGAAGGATTCTCCGTACCATACAGAGGACCTATGACAAGATCAAGACCTAGGACACTGCAGCTGGCTCCAAAAGGAATCTAACAGCGGGTCGCTGTTTTTTCAGGAAGGGTGCAGTGGTCAGCGTCGCACAATTCTGTGCTCGCGGTCCTCGGTTCAAATCTCACCACCGGCAGGCAAACATTTATTTCTCTGTATTTACTTTTTCTAGAATGTTCTACATGTTTTTGTGTTTGATGTACTTGTAAGTTCTAGAAACTTCTTCTGTGTAAATAGCGGAGTACTCTTAATCAGGAGTCAGTCTGTTCTGGCGGTACGCTTGTGATAGCAATAAACCTGTTCTAAGTGTAAAGTGTTGCGCTCTATTGTCGACCCAGCCTTCGAATTCTGTTTTGAACGTGATAATATTGATACCAACTCTTCAATATTTTTTATTTAAAGTGCATCTAGAATGTTCAGCATCTCTGCTGCCAAAACACAGATTTAAAATGTCGGAAATTGCTATATTTGTCACTTACCCGTAAACGCACCACATACCATAAAACAAAAAACTTTATAATCTACGAAGGGTATTTCAACACAAAATATTGTAGAAAAAGCTAATTTCTTGTTTCTCGAAGTTGTCTGGGGTTATATTATTTGGCTTTAATGAACACAATAAGTTCGTACATTTGTATGGCGTCATTCAGATTTCATGGGCTTGAAGATACAAGGGGACGAATTATTCGTCTGCTGTAACTATATATGTACTTCGAAAGCTTTGTTCCGTTCATAACTTCCGGAATTGTTCAGTACCATATTATTCCCTGTTTTTTTTTTCTTTTTCCGTCACCCCTCCCCCTTTTCGCGTCCTCCTACGCATCCCCTTCTTCTTCTACTACTTCTTCTTCTATTTATTATTATTTTTACTATTATTCCTAATGTCTAGTTTCGTGTTTTTAAAAGTCATATTCCCTTTTTCTTCTCTTCGTATTTTCATGAAAAATCAGCGTAATTCTTTGTATCCTGTTCAAGATGTTTTTCACTTTTATTAATCAATGTCCATCTTCCTTTATTTCTTCATGATCTATATCTTCTTTCGGTGCTACCAGGTCTCTTTTATGGTATCTTTAGGAACTCTGTGAAGGGGGTCAGCGGAAGGAAACTTAAAGCCATTGTGGCTTCAGAGCTTCTAGATGCTGCACATAATAATGCTTTTCTATAAGAAATTCTATAGCAAAATGACATGCAAGAAATTTAGATACACTTTTACTTTACGAAGTACTGAAACAATGTGAAAAAAATCGCTTGTACTGTAGATATACAAAACATCCTCTCTGACACACACACACACACACACACACACACACACACACACACACACACACACACACACACAATATTAATAAGTTGTTTAGCATCTAAACGTGCAACTGAATATAACATTTAAACAAAAGCAATGGAGTAGTCGTGTTTTGTAACGCTACTTCGGCTCCACATTTTTTAAATCTAATTAAAGATATATTTGCTGAAGAAGCTTATCTGTTCAACATCTGCAGGAATAAGTAAGCACAATAGTTCGTGCTAACCCAAACGCATACTCTCCAACAGTCGTATGACTGTTAGAATCCGAATATTTTATATAAGTTATAAATTTAAATCATTTTGATTTGGGGAAATGTGAGTAACTTCTTTTAAATTTTATTTTACTTGATCTCAGGACTCACACTAAAGAAAAGAAATTATGTCGGAATTCCTTTAGCACTAACTGTGATTCTGATCTCAAAATCGCGCGCTGAAACGTTCGCACAATCGTGGCTGATAGAATCACCTACTGTGTGATTGCTTTATGAAATGTAGATAAAGTAGCCGAAAAAAATTGATCCGTTACACACGAATAATGCAGGCAGTTTATCACTTTTACAACATTAAAGGGATGGAATCAGTAGACGAACATGCCGTCCTACCATTCCGCAGAAAGGAAAGTTGGTTCTCAGCTGCAAGTAGATCCAGATAAAGCGATACGAGTGGAACAGGACACCCGTCAGAAAGCCGCAGTAGGGTCGAATGGTGCGCTGTGGTTAAGACGCAGGTCGATGGAAGAACCCACGGCCACATCTATTGCATCCACCAAATACGCTTTGCGAACGGTTGTGACATATTACACAGAGTATGACATTGAAAGCTTGTTTGTGTACATGGAGGAAGGTGCGAGATTAAATGCTTGTTAGATATCAAGATATGTTGTCTGTATATTTGGAGATTACATTAAAGTCGACCATCTTCTACAGTTTCGTGTTTAGAATCAAATCATTACTTTATCAAACGTTGGAGGCTACTTGTTTGTAAGACAAAACATCCAAATATAAAATCTGTACCAAAAGTTCTTGAGAACGGGGGGATGTAAGTATTAAGTTTCTGGCATAGAGAAGAACTGCAAGTTAACGTAAAATGTTTGTACCACCTAAGGTTTGCTCATTGACATTTTGCTGTTTGTAACGTACATGAACTACAGTACTAAAGTAAAAAATTTAATATAGCAGTTGTGAAAAAAGTGTACAAAACCAATTCCAGTAATGCTAAAACAATATGCCTTCATATATCATATATACTGAAATTATGGATCAACCCATTACAGTAGATGATGAGCTGTACTGTTTAGCAAAATTGAAGGTAGCTATACGAATAGCAAAATAATAAAAAAAGTACAACAAGTACTATACAAAAATTACATTCCCTTTAGTAAATTACACTGTGTGACAAAACACGTGAAGCTTAGAGCAAATGAAGAGGAAACGAAATGAAATTTTATGGGTTTAATGGATATGTAATTTTATTTAGTATATTACAAAATCTAGTAACTTGGAAGTATGATCCCACTTATCAGTACTATCATGCACCGCCTCTGACTTGAATGCTAGCGCCAAAGCTATTGGGAAGGGTTTCATGAAGGCAATGTATCCTCTACTTTGGTAAACTAGCCACAAAAGTTGTAATTATTCCTGAGTACCCCGGTAAACTGGACTCACACCCTGGAGGACGGAGGTTTAAATCGGCCTCCGGTCATCCAGATTTTGGTTTTCCGTGATTTCTCTACATCCCTCCCGGAAAATGTCGAGACGACCTTTCAAAGTGCACGGCCGAACTCACTCGTCATCCTTAACAAAAACAATCAGAGCGTGAGCTGCCTCTCTAATACCAAGTTGTCGACGGGACGTTAAATCTTTATCTTGCTTCCTTTCTATTTGACACCTCTCCAGCGACCCTCGTCTTGAAATTGGTATAACGGCTATCTAGGCGTCCGTTCCAGATAAGTGTATTTCGCTAACTTCTTGAGCGGGAAGTGTGGAAGGGAAGCAAAGATTGGCCTACAACGGATAGAGGGGATTTTCCAGCCATGCTGAAGGCAGTCGGTCTAGAGGATGAACCTCCCCCTGTCCCACGCCCCAAAAAAGAAAGGTCATTGTTCACTGTCCCTCAGGAATAAACGTTTAGCCAGAGGCCAGTAACCTCTAATAGTAACAAAATTAACCATCTACAACCTTGGCAAGTAAGTAGCTGGGTTGTTAAATGTTATGCCGACCATAGTGTGGAAAGTACAGGAGGAAACAGGTCAGTTTTAAGATAGCGACTTGGAATGTCAGACGAATAGCCAAATCATTTTCAGCACCGTTCGAACGCCATGAAACGTGATGTGATCTTCTTTGAACCTGACTCCTACAGACATTCTTGAGAGCGCAGCACCTGAGCAGTCTCACTACGGAATGACCCCCAGGCGGTTTCGACCTCACGTTAAAATCCATGTCATCAGAATGAAACTGCGAACAGACTTCACCAGCTGGGAGATACTATATTGAAATCCCATCTCACGCTCACTTAGGGTAACCTCTTCCTGTTCCTTTCGTTCCTCTCTGTTTCTGGGAGTCTGGAAATTGTAGAGCTCATTCGTGAGATGCTTTTCACTTCTATTTAACAAAACATCACAGGCAGTTAGTAGACGGTACTTTTTGGTTTTTATAAAATTAATTACATATCCTAGATATTACTATCACTGTTGTGGCGTAAAGTCAGCGCCACAAGCCAGACGTAAGTGAACGATCGTGGAGAAGACAGCGATCGACGGAAAGCCAATCGCAAGCAGGCGCCGCGCTTCCTGGAAGGAGTAACCGAAGATGCGCGTCCTCTACAAGCGGCTATATCTGGGTCTGGACAGCCCGTCAGTTACTAGTCAGAACGCAGGCAGTTACTAGGTCAGAGCTCGGCTACGAACCAAGCAGTCACTAGGTCTCAGCGCAGATAGCATGATACGGACGACGCCGAAACATATGTTCCAAAGTTGAGTATCATTGCAAATTTCAGTCAATAAAACTTGTAATACTAATCTCTATAGAAATGTTTTAGCTGACCATCGATTCCTGCACCAGTACCTTTCCCGACAACTAGACCGGAACGAGTACTCAACTAATGGCAGAAAGAATGAAACAACAAAAGGCAACTAGGTCACAACCATCACGACCTTTTTTCCTTGTATTATACTCTCATCAGAAATGCTCCTTTCACTTAGTCACAAGCTGGAATCGAACTAACTATGAAATTGTTCAGAAGCTTATTTTTCCCGCAAATAATAAGTCATATATTTCAGTCATTGGGAAAGATTAACCTACACGGTTCGTCTGATTGGAAACTACATGTTCGCAACTTATGAAATTTGTGAAGTTTGCGTTTTGTGCATTTATGTGTTAGAGGTTCGAGTCCTCCTCGGGCATAGCTGCTTGTGTTGTCCTTACGCTAGTTTACCTTAGTTTAAGTAGTTTGTAAGCTACGGACTAATAACCACAAAGTTGGTCCGATAGATTTACAAACATTTGAACTTTTTTTTTTTTTGTGTTAGAGGTGGTGTCAGTGATATCATTCATAATGCAATTCGTATTCAGGTATATTACATTAAAATGTGTCATGCTCAAAATATTAATAACGACTGGTGATGCTAAAATAGGAAATCACTTCAGACAAAGCAGTTCGCTTAAGGCAGAGAAACAAATGTACCTATAACAGCTATTTACTAAGTTCGGATAGCAGATGGCGCATCGTAACTACGTTATCGACACATCTTCTGCTTAAAGAAATGCGATTAAGACTTATTGGTCTACGCTAGGTGTGTCTCTTCACAGTCACTGCGCTTTCGCAGTTGCGATCTTCGTCAGCGCTAAGACAGCGCAAGGAACACAAACGCCGACCAAACGTATTCTGCCTGCCGCTAGTCTAATAGAGAATTGGCATCTACATCTACATGGGATACTCTACAAATCACATTTAAGTGCCTGGCAGAGGGTTCATCGAACCACCATTATACTATTTATCTCCCATTCCATTCTCGAATAGTGCGCGGGAAGAAAGAACACCTAAATCTCTCTGTTCGAGCTCGGATTTCTCGTATTTTATTCTGATGATCATTTCTACCCATGTAAGTGGGAGTCAACAATATATTTTCGCATTAGGAGGAGAATGTTGGCGATTGGAGTTTCGCAAGTAGCCCACGCCGCAGCGATAAGCGTCGTTGTTGTAATTATTCCCATCCCAGACCCTGTATCATTTCCGTAACGCTGTCTCCCCTGTATCGTAACAATACGAAACGAGCTGCCCTTCTTTGGACTCTTTCGATGTCCTCCGTTAAACCCACCTGACAAGGATCCCACACTGGGCAGCAATACTCCAAAAATGGACGGACAAGCGCAGTGTATGCAGTTTCTTTTGTAGTTCTGTTGCATGTTTTAAGGGTTCTGCCAATAAAACGCAGTCTCTGGTTCGCCTTTCTCAAGATATTATCTACGAGTTCTTTCCAATTTAAGTCTGAAGTAATAGTAATTCCTAGGTATTTTGTGGAGTTTACGGCCTTAACGTTTGATTGATCTATCTTGTAAACAAAGTTTAACGGATTTCTTTTCGTACTCATGTGGACGACTTCACACTTCTCATTATTTAGAGTCAATTGCCAATTTTTACACCATACCGATATCTTATTCAGATCGTTCTGCAGTTGGTTTTGATCTTCAGATGATTTTACTAGACGATAAATGATGGCGTCATCTGCAAACAACCTAAGAGAGCTACTTAGATTTCCGCCTAAATCGTTTATGTAAATAAGGAACAGCAGAGGACCAATAACACTACCCTGTCGAACGCCCGATATCACCTTACCATCGATTACTACGAACTGTGTCTTCTCTGACAAGAAATCCCCTATCCAATCGCAAATTTGGGGCGATATACCATAACCACGCAATTTGATTAAAAGCCGTTTGTGAGGTACGGTGTCAAAAGCTTTCTGGAAATCAAGATATACGGAATCGATTTGCGAACCCTTGTCGATAGCACCCATCACTTCGTGTGAAGTTGTGTTTCGCAACACTGCAAAGTAGGCAATCTGTGTGAGTGGTTAGAATTCACATGAATTTTCATGTCATTTCCATTCAATAATCTGAGTGATTTTCACTTAAAGTGTAACAAAGTTATCAATTCGTGTTTTGAATCCAGGAAAGTCATTCCACGCGAATATTGCAACCAATTTCTTCTTTTACTTTGATTTATCTGGTCTAGCAATTATTGGGGCAGTATGGATGAACCAAATACTGTACGTCTTCGCTAGCTCTGGGGCAGCGTACTCACCCGTGAAATGAAGGTGCCTTCAGAGTGTGGAGTCAGTCTCTTCTCTATTATGGAGTTTCAAGTACCCAGATTGAAAATAAATGAGGAAATCTCAAGAAAACTCGTCCGTCAACAGTTGTTTAGCTATTTCCACGACGGCATCCTTTCATATTATCTGAAAGTGACTGATAACACTTAGATAGTTAAGCGATTCAGTGCCTGTGGAAACTAACTGGTTTCGAGTTTAAGCTATCCAGAAACCACGTTGAAGCGCGTTTTAGTCAATAAATGAATTTTCTTGACGATTGGACAATTGCTTCTAAAAATGGGCTACAAGGAAGCGCCGTTGTTGTAATGATTTCCATCACAGATCCTGTATCATTTCCGTAACGCTGTCTCCCCTGTATCGTGACAATACAAAATTAACTGCCCTTCTCTGGTCTCTTTCGATGTCCTCCGTCAAACCCACCTGATAAGGATCCCACACTGGGCAACAATACTCTAAAAAAGGACGGACAAGCGTAGTGTATGCAGTCTCTTTAGTAGTTCTGTTGCATCTTGTAAGTGTTCTGCAAAGAAAACGAAGGTTCTGGTTCGCCTTTCCCACGACATTATTACGTGTTCTTTTCAGTTTAAGTCTGAAGTATTAGTAATTCCTAGGTATTTTGTGGAGTTTATGGCCTTCACTTTTGATTGATTTTTCTTGTAAACAAAGTTTAACGGATTTCTTTTCGTACTCATGTGGACGACTTCACACTTCTCATTATTTAGAGTCAATTGCCAATTTTTACACCATAGTGATATCTTATTTAGATTGTTCTGTAGTTGGTTTAGATCTTCAGATGATTTTACTATTCGGTAAATGACGGCATCATCTGCAAACAACGTAAGAGAGGTGCTTAGATCTTTTCCCAAATCGTTTATGTAAATAAGGAACAGCATAAATGTGAGTTGAGCACATGTGCAGGATTGCCTGCAGACGTATGTGTAAACCGCACCATGAAATGAGTCTGAAAGAGGGCGCAATATTTGCATGAGAGACTTGAATGTAGTCATCCTGGAATTTGCTGCTCGTATGGAGGAAGTGTTTCGGTAGTGCGACAGGTGCGTGCAGAGTGTTTCACGGAAGGCGACCAGATGGGTCAGATCGCAACACCCCCTCAGATGATCAATCCCTCATCCACATGGCATAGCAGGACACATCTGATACACGCTCCGCTCTGGCGCAACAGTGGAATACGTCATACACTATCAGGGGTGACAAGACTCGTCGCTTAACACCACATGGGTGACGTGCACTTCGTCCACTTACCCGACAAACATTGACTAATGTGCAAATCCATGCTTGACGGCAATGGTGTGTGGACAGAGGCCACTGGGAACTGGAATGGCGTCATACAGTGTTTCCAAACTAATCCAGTCCAAAGTTTTTGCTCTTTGGGGCCTGCAGCATAATAAAGGTCATATAATGACATTTTACTAAAGAAATTCCAATTTGCTGCGAAGTTTATGTATTTTTATTAAATTACAACAGACTGTTTCGGCGTATTAATGCCATTTTCAAGTGACCTGCAGATAAAGGTAATAATTTTTACATAGTTTTCGTGGTTGTAATTATAAATCTTATTCATAAAGTAATAACAAAGGTTTTTTACTTACGTCTAGATGGAATGACGTGCATATATCATCGAATCTGACTTTCTTCTGGTGTTATAAAAATTTTTACAATATTTTAAATTACGTTTGACAGTTCGATGATATATGTTTACATATTATCTTTTGATGGTGACAAAGATGATTTTTATCGCTATTAGTTGTAGTTGCGATCTCTGGTTGTTGCATTACGTGTAAGTGCACAGATTTTGCAATTAATATATCGTATATAAACTCCATGATCAACAGATTACATAATCTCCCACTAGAAAAACATGCAATACAGAAAGAACTACATACACTTCAATACATAGCCCACAGAAATAATTTCGACCCTAACATTGTCACAAAATTATACAATAAGCACAAAACACCCAAATACAACACAATACACAATGAAATACGATTAATAAGAGAAACACTAACTAAACAGAAAACTAAGTACGTACCCACCGCCTATTTAGGACGAATCTCCAACAAAATTAATGCACTTTTTAAAGCCACCAACATACAATTAGCATTCCGTACCACCAACAGCCTTAGGTTGAAACTCAGATCAAATAACACGAATACATCAATATACACTAACCCAGGTATATACAAGATCACATGCCAAGATTGTAACTGTTTTTACATAGGCCAAACTGGAAGAAATTTTAACGTAGAGATTTAAGGAACACATAAGAGATAGTGAAAATAACCAGTCAAGTTTCTTCCTCCACCTAAAAAATCACCATCACACTGTAAGCGAAATTGATAATGCATTACAAGTCCTACATAAAATTCCAAAAGGTCCTATTATGACCATTCTTGAGGAGCTTGAAATTTATATACATATGAAAAATCAACCCCAAGAAATTCTGAATGAACAAACAGAGCTTAAACACCAACAATACATTAAAAACTTTATTGAAATTCTCATAAAAGATAAGGGCTAAAATTACGAAGCCATTAATCAACCAAAGATCGCCCATATCAAAATCTCTAAGTCATTAAATTCAAAATGTTCAAATGTTTGTACAACTTATGGGACTTAACTACGGGGTCATCAGTCCCTAAGCTTACAAACTACTTATGAACTACCTAAGACTAAAGACGGCACAAATATCCATGCCCGAGGGGGGATTCGAACCCCCGACCGTAGTGGCCGTGCTGACCGTGACTGGAGCGCCGCAGTCACCTCGGCCACCGCGGCCGGCAGTCATTAAATAAAAACAGCAACTTAGACAAATAATAACACTGCTATATCAACCAGCGAAAAATACGAAATTATAGCACCAAAAAGTTTTAGAAATACGATAAAAGTTTGCACATAGTATTACCCCAACAGCAACATCATCTACTTTTCGTCGATTTTACGACGTTTATATACGATATATTAATTGCAAAATCAGTGCACTTACACGTAATGCAACAACCAGAGATCGCAACTACAACTAATAGCGATAAAAAATCATCTTTGTCACCATCAAAAGATAATATGTAAACATATATCATCGAACTGTCAAACGTAATTTAAAATATTGTAAAAAATTTTATAACACCAGAAGAAAGTCAGATTCGATGATATATGCACGTCATTCCATCTAGACGTAAGTAAAAAACCTTTGTTATTACTTTATGAATAAGATTTATAATTACAACCACGAAAACTATGTAAAAATTATTACCTTTATCTGCAGGTCACTTGAAAATGGCATTAATACGCCGAAACAGTCTGTTGTGATTTAATAAAAATACATAAACTTCGCAGCAAATTGGAATTTCTTTAGTAAAATATAATCCAGTCCAGTTTTTATTTATTTACTTATTTTTTATGATGGCAGAATTTTGGTTAGCCGCAGACAGGAGTAGTGGCATCACAGAGACTGCAATCGCAGAAGCCATACATCGTCAACTCAATACCATTTGGTGATGGGTACAACGAAAAATCGCAGTTTGTGTGTGTCCAGGGCTCTATGACGTACGTGAATGACATCCTGCAGTTCCTAGTCATTCCCATTCTGCACGACACCCAAGACGCCAGTTTTCAGCAAGACAATGCACGACCACATGTTGCCACACGAACATGCGTCTTCTTGGTGTCACGGGATGTCAGCCTTTGGCTCTGGCCCGCCGGAGCACCACACTTCTTGCTAATCGAAAATCTGTGTAATACGGTGAAACGACGGGTGCAGCGCTATGACAACCACTGCAGATGTTGTTTGGATACAGGTAAATACAGCATTCATGGCTACACCAAAGAACACTATTCATGACTTACACTCGTTGATGCCATAACGCGTGAAACAAGGTATCTGGGCTCATCGAGGATCCTGTGTCTACTAGGCAACAGAACACATGCTGAACTGAAGTGAACTGAAATGTTAATCCTTTCGTCAAAACATACCAATGGACGTGTCCTGTGAATATGTACTTACTACCTCTACGCCGCACGGGAGTGGTCGCGTGGTCTAAGACATCATGCTACGGACTGGGTGATCACTCCTGCCGGAAGTTCGAGTCTTCTCTCGTGTGTGTATGTGTGTGTGTGTGTGTGTGTGTGTGTGAGAGAGAGAGAGAGAGAGAGAGAGAGAGAGAGAGAGAGAGTATGTGTGTATGTGTTTTACTTTTAGTGTAAGTTATTTTAAGTAATTTGTAAGTCTAGGGACTGATAACCATAGCAGTTTGCTCCAATGGGTTTACAAGCAAACAGGGAAAAAAATAAATAAATAAAACAACCTACCTTTAATCGTTCCAGGTTGAAATACGACCGTCTGTCGTCTTCCATATATTTTTTTTATAAAATTGTAATTTATTTGATGTTGCTAGATTAGCATTTTGTTAAAACTAGAACCCCACTCTTTTCGAGGCATGAGGAATAGCATTTTTATTTCATTTTTTAAAAGATTAGCTTCTGAAATGTTAGTTAATATTCCTAGGATTTTGTTATTTTAATAATTTATTATAGTGTTTATGAAAGTGGCAATAAGTAGGGCTTCTCCGCTACGCCACTGTCCCTTGTCAGAATGTGTACTTGTTTTACTTTTAAGTGGATGTGCGAGAATCTAATGGCTGTCTGAATGTGGGTAGTAATTGCTCGCTTTGCATGGTTCTCTCTGGCTCAGAGTCGATAGTTAGTCGTTACCAACCTCCGCTGCTGATGCTACCAAAGAGGTTTCTACACTCTTTGGTTACAAGCCAACCAGCGAGCCCTCTCGAGGGCGAGTCTCGCGTCCCCACCACCGCTGTTTTTTCGGGTTTTGCCAGTTTCAGGTAGCTTCCTGCCTCCTGGCCGCTCACTCTTCACTTTGTCCTCGGATCATGGTGAGGTAAGGTTGGTTCTGCTCTTGTGTCCGCAGAGATGGTAGCGATTCGTTGTCTAGCATGTTTAACTTAGACTCTTGAACTTAGATTCATTTTTCGGAATATTTTTGCCTATCGTGCTCGGAAATATGTTCTAGCTTTTCAATCCAGAGATTTCCAACCGTTAAACGTGGTGTATATGTTACTAGTTGCGGTTTGATAACAGCCTGGTATATTCAAACCTTTTGTGATTATGTGGCGGTGTACGAACTCTGTGTAAATTCTTTGTAGCTTTGTGGGGGCCGATTTCTAACAGACGATATGTTCATTTTGGTACAGTGCATGTAAAATCTTTCTTGTCATTTCCTTCCATGAGTGATATGTGTTCCAAGTGGTTGGTTCTTAGAACAAAGCCTTCAGCTTCCACTTCCCCTGACCGTAGTGGCCGTGCAGAATGTCACTGGCGCGCCACAGACCGCTCGGCCACCGCGGCCGGCTATTTTTATAACACGACAAAATACGCATATGGATTATTGATAGTCGAGAACTTTATCTTCAGATTCAGACTATGGATACATCGATGACACTACAGATTCTCGTCTATTTCTTCTCTAGCCAACACAATTTTTGGTATTACTTGAGCTCCCTCGATGCTTTGTTAATCATTTCGGTTCTTACTTGCTGTTGAATTTAATGTAAGGGCTGCCATTTATCGTTTTTGCGCTATGTGATGCAGGGATAGTTTCCAATCATGCGCAAGTTTGTAACAAGAAATAAGAGGAAAACCTATTTTCATTCTTTCACTAGCGTTATCGTAAACCTATGTGCAGCAGTTTAATGTTAGTACTGGAGTTTTTATTTCAGGTGGTAATATTTCAGTGTTTCACAAGGAGCCTGCCCCCGTGTGGATACTTTCTTTTGAAGTTATGTCTGACAGTAAGATTTTATCAAAAGGGTGGATAGGTGACAATAGTAGCAAGAAGTAAAGAATCAATAATCACAAGAAGAAAATAATGGACATTAACTGACTATTGTCTTCTGTTGTCTAAACGAATATGTAAGGTATTTAGGATTGTAGAAACTCAGTGCAAATTGTGTGAAACAGTTCATTAGCTACAAATCGTTAGTCGCAGTAGAAAGGAAGCGAGCTCGGTGACATGCTATCGGTCATTGTTAATGCTCAAATGTAAATAAATATCACGCAGCATGTTAATTGGATATCGTTTAGTATAAAAACTGCAGATTCTCTTAACATATTTCGAAATAATGATACGACTGAGGGGATGATGGCGTGCTGTCGTCATGGCGCTTAAATTTAGAGGCGAAAATAATTTTAAAGAAAATCATTATGAATGTTGAAATGAAAGAGTACAAAATAAAGACAATTTTTTATAACGCTTGTAACTATTTAACATAACCTTTGTTGTTGTTGTTGTTGTTGTTGTTGTGGTGGTGGTGGTGGTAGTGGTGTTCAATACGGAGACTGGTTCAATGCAACTCTCCATCTTACTCTATCCTGAGTAAGCTTATTCATCTCATAATAAAGGAAACCCACATCCATTTGAATATGTTTACTTTATTTGTCTCTAGGTCTCCCTCTACGATTTTTACCCCACGCACTTCCCTCCAATTCTAAATTCACGATTCTTTTATATCCTCTCTCTCCAATTCTGTTTAGTACCTCCTCATTAGTTATGCGATCTATCCACCTAATCTCCAGCATTCTTCTGTAGCACCACATTTCAAAAGCCTCTACCATCTTCCTGTCTGAACTATTTATCGTCTATGTTTCACACAAACGTCTTCAAAAAAGAATTCCTTACACTTAATTTGATACTTGATGTTAGTAAATTCCTTCGTTTCAAAAACGCTTTTCTTCCCATTGCCATTCTTCATTTGATATCCCCTGTACTACTACCATCATATGTTATTTTACTGCCCAAGTTCCAAAGCTCAGCTACGAATTTTATTGATTCGTTACCTAATCTAATTCGTTCAGCGTCACCTGGTTTTCTTAGCCTGTATTCCATTACCCTTGTTTTGCTCTTGTTAATGTTCATGTAATACGCTCCCTTCAAGACACTGCTCATTCCGTTCAATTGCTTTTCCACATCCCTTGCTGTCTCTGACAAAATTACAATGTCATCTTCAAAACGAAATGTTTTTATATCTTCACCATGAACTTGAAACCCTTCTCCAAATTTTTCCTTGCTTTCCTTCACAGCTTGCTCGAAGTACAGAGTGAACAACATTGGAGAAAGACTACAATCCTGTCTTACTTCCTTCCCCACCAATGTTTTCCTTTCTTGCCATTCGACTCTAATACCTGTGGTCAGGCTTCCGTACAAGTTGTAAATAACCCTCCTTTCCCGGCGTTTTACTCCTAACGACTTCCGAATTTGAAAGAATGTATTCCAATCAACATTGTCAAAAGCTTTCTCCAAAACCACAGAAAAATACATAGTAATTGCTGTGTCTACTTGCTTTCCAATCAGTACCATAATGCGAGCTTGAGATTTTCCACAATGAAACGAGTGGAGATATACTTGCGGGATACAATGGGCGATTAAAGATTGATTGGACCACCTTTAGTGTCAGTACATTACCTTCGACGTTTTACAGCAGAATATGTCTTAAAGTCATGGCAACTGAAGAGACATAAAAATTTACGTCAGTTACTTAATTTACTTGAGTGGTGTTATTTTAATTTTTTTCAGCGTATGAAAACATTTCAGTCACAGGTGGGCCTCATTGCAGGTGGCACGTAACTCGGTCATATTGCCAGCGAGTGTTTAACGAAGTGGTAATAAGCAGAAGAAGAATAGTGAGCCGCAGTATCTCTGGTCAATCATATGATTTGAGTGTGCAAATATTCCGCTGATTTTCATTAATTGTGCGAGCCTTAGTCTGTTGGTTATTGTCCAAGAATTGTTGACTGGATAAATTTAATTCTGATAATTTTATTTGATACACAAGAAAGGTTCTCAGAAAGAGTCAATAGTTCATAGCGCGATATAAATATATGCTCTGTGCAGCTGGCTTCGTATTCAACTGCCACGCTGATAAAAATAAAGAAGATAGTTAGAGAAAACTGCTTTTATTCCGAGTACGTAGAACTATTTCCTCATGTGCCATATTCTAGCAACACGCACTGTGAGCTACACATCGTTAGAGTCCGCAGCATGAGGAGAAAAGTTTCCAATGAGACTTACTAAATTGACAGCAGGTCAGCAATCCTGGACTATGCTGATGAGTGATGGAGTGAGAGAGGGCATACGACACAGTCAGCTGGAAATAATTAGTGAGTTTGATATTTGTTTGGTGTTTGTCCCCAATATAACGAAACGTGACGAACATTTAGGTCCTATACGGGTATAGGTGGCATCCTTTTAATTAAATTGACATCATTATTAGCAGGTCATGACGTGGGACTTTAAAATTAATTAATTAATTGAAAGATGTTACAATCCCACTTCAGAGACAGACGCCCGTTCGTTGTAACTTGTGCAACTTTCCAATCATTGGGCGCGGATCTTCCGCTGAGCGAGCGATTATTGTAACTAGGTATGGAGCTATTGCGTCAGCATACTCTGAAAGGAACTTAATTGGTACCAGGAGACTTGATTTTGTTAAGTGATTTAAGTTGTTTTACTACTCCATGGATATCTACATCATTACGCATGCTGGCAGCTGTTTTTGGTTAGAATTCTGGGGTATTTTATTCCTGTTCTTTGGTGAAGGAATTTCGGAAAGCTGAGTTTGGCAATTCTGCTTTATCAGCACTCTAATCAGATGCATCACCATTGCTATTGCGTAGTGAAGGTATTGATGTGTTTTGACCCTAGTGTAGCTTACATATGACCAGAATTTCTTAGAATTTGCTACTAAATTACGAGACAGAGTGTCGTTGTGGAAACTATGATAAGCATGCCGCATTAAACTCCGCATTAAATTTAGGGTTTCCTTGAAAAATTGATAGCCTTGGAGATTTTGTGTCTGTTTAAATTTTTGCATGA
Source organism: Locusta migratoria (assembly GCA_026315105.1). Classification (NCBI taxonomy): domain Eukaryota; kingdom Metazoa; phylum Arthropoda; class Insecta; order Orthoptera; family Acrididae; genus Locusta; species Locusta migratoria. The sequence continues at coordinate 70,210,734 of CM048755.1, read as the reverse complement.
TTTTTTTCTTTGTAAGAATGATCTACTCTGTTTTGCGTACCACGGGAGGTAATCAACTCCTTTCGTTAATTTGTTTGGTATAAATTTCTCAATTGCTATAGATACTATTTATTTGAATGTAAGCTATATCTGATCTACATTCACATTGTTGGTTTCGAAAGACTGAAGAATCTCATTATGTTCTATTTTTATTTTTAATAGATATATTTTTTGTATAATTTTTCTGGATTTGGTATTTTTTTTATGCGGTCTCGCTACAACTCCATGTGTGCAAATCCCGGCATGTGTTTTGATGCTCATTATTAGCCCCACATTATTTTTTGATGTGAGCTCAAGTATGTTTTCAGTCATTTACTGTTCTAGTGGGTGTATGAACTAATTGCTCGAGATAGTTTTTGGAGACTGTTCATTGAAATTCCGAGCGATGTTTTATGCTTGTCTTCTGTTTTGAACATGTATTTTTCCAACGTATCGAGGGTAGGATAGTCACCATCAATAAAAATTGTTAGCTTCGGGATCGTTTTTGAAATTTGAATCAAGTTTTCTGTCAACATTTCTACAATCGAATCGTCTGAGTCAATGGGTCGGTAAAAAGAACTAGTTATTAACTTATTTCGGTTCTCAGGTGTAACATTTACCCATACCGAATCACAGGAACTATCTACTTCAATTTCGTCACAGGATAAACGTCATGTGATATCAACAAATACCCCACCACCTACTTTATTCAGTCTCTCCTTTCTGAACACCATTTTTCCCTTTGTAAAATTTTCAGCTGAACGTATTTCCGGCTTTAGCCAGCTTCCGCTACCTATAATGATTTGTACTTCAGTACTTTCTCTAAGCACTTGGAGCTCTGGTACCTTCCCTGCACAGCTACAACAACTTATAGCTGTTAGACCTAAGGTTCTTAGATCTGTAAACGTCCTATTTGTGACTTTACTTCTCTACTGTGGAAGTATAGGGACAAAAACTATTTCTTAATTACGACCGCATGTCCACTATTCAACTTCAAAAGTGAGTGGTTGAATGCACATCTGTTCTTTACAACTGTTACTTCAAGCAGCCATCATATTACTATGGTGACGTCACTTATATGCCTTGAATAAAATCAGTCTCTTGACCTTTTGATATATGGCATATGTTTTTCGTGTTGAGCTTTAACTTTACTTCGTGAGAAATTGATTTATTGTTCATAACTGAAGCAGAAATTTGTACAGTTTCTACTAAATTTAATTTGTATTGCTTGGTAATTCTTAGGCAACAAATAAATATCAAAGTCATGATAATTCTAAAATTAACCTTTGACAGTTAATACATATTAGGCTAAATCCAATGTTATTGAAACCTGATACACTTACTTGTCTTATTTCTGTTGCATGTTGCGGTTCTAGATGTAGTCACAACCTCTGATTATCCCAAGACGGGAAAGTCGTGGTGGATTGGCCGAGCGTTCTAAGGCGCCTTGCTGCGTAGCGCGCGCTTGCTCGCCGTCGGAGTTTCGAGTCCTCCGCTTGAACTGCTCTATTCTGCTGGCGCTATTACTCCTACGCTCTTTTTCACATGTTCAGGAAATCGATGTGTTAAAATGTTGCAGGCAAAAGAACAGTAGCGCTTCCCTCGTCAGTCGGTAAAATTACTGTTTCTGATTCTTCTCTTAAGGTACCGAGTGCTTTTATTTCCTTAGCGGAGATGTTTTATTCGGATGTTGGCATCCTGTTTATAGCCTTAATATTTATCGCCGTATTTCTTCAGCAATCTGACTGGGAAGTTTCAAGACACTCGTGGATCCCATGTCTTTTAAGTGGGAGCAAATTTCGCCCCTTTTCCAACACTGACATCATATGTTTATCTGCGTAATTACATACGGTGCAATGGAAGACATCAGCCCTCCTCAGATCCAGTTAGTTTCGGAACATCTGAGAAAGAGGTTAAGAGCATAAGCTCTAGAGCTCACAACTTAACGACCTCCCTGAGATGCAGAAGGAACCGGTTTCGCTTCGCCCCATTGAGAGAAATATTGGAGCTCCAACTTTTTACCAAACAAAATATATGACTTCTCTTTTGAGTCCTGCGGTAGGAGAATGTGAGAGCTCTACTGGAAGCTTAGAGGACTTTGTAAAGTGACTGACGAATCTAGACAAGCGCTTAAAAACAAATTTTATTTTCCATACGAACAGAGTTGGTACTAAGTTTAGATGTCTTTTGTTTCAAAGAAAAGAGTGATAATTGCTGGAAAGAAGTACTTTCATTTAAGTTTTACGTGAGGCATGGCGTAAAATGTTATGACTTGCACTTTCTAGCAAATTTTTCAATGCACCTTCTGACAAATTTTTTAGTGATATAAAATAGAAAGGGGGCGCTTTTTGACAGAACTTATATTTCTTTATTTAAAATCGTAAAACATCTTAAGCAAGTGCTGATTACCTTGCGTACGCATCAGATTAGCGGTACGGTAATCAATATTTTGGATATCACTAAGTTATGATTACTGATCGACGAACTGAGCATAATTAAGCATCATCATCATCATTAGAGAGTGATTATGCCTTTCAGCGTTCAGTCAGGAGAATAGTACCTCTAATAAAATTCCTCCATGATCCCCTATTCAATGCTAACATTGATGCCTCGTCTGATGTTATGCCTTTTACTTCAAAAACATTCTGCACCGAATCTAAGTACCTTCTTCTTGGTCTACCTCGACTTCTCTTACCCTCCGCTGCCGAGCTCATGAGTCTCTTAGGTAACCTTGCTTCTCCCATGCGTGTAACATGACCCCACCATCTCAGTCTGTTCGCTCTAACTGCTTCATCTATGGTGTTCATTCCCAGTTTTTCTTTTATTTCCTCATTATGGACACCCTCCTGCCATTGTTCCCATCTATTAGTACCTGAAATCATTCTTGCTACTTTAATATCTGTAACCTCTACCTTATGGATAAGGTAACCTGTATCCACCCAACTTTCACTCCCATACAACAAAGTTGGTCGAAAGATAGAGCGGTGCACTGCTAACTTAGTCTTGATACTGATTTCCTTCTTGCAGAAGAGAGTAGATCTTAGCTGAGCACTCACTGCATTAACTTTGCTGCACCTCGGTTCCAGTTCTTTCGCTATGTTGCCATCCTGTGAGAAAATACATCCCAGGTAATTGAAACTATCTACCTGTTCTAGCCGGCCGCGGTGGCCGAGGGGACTGAGGCGCTCCAGTCACGGTCTACATGGCCACTACGGTCGGGGGTTCGAATCCCCCCTCGGGCATGGATATTTGTGCCGTCCTTAGTATAAGGTATTAATAAGTAGTTTGTAAGTTTAGGGACTGATGACCCCATAGTTAAGTCCCATAAGCTTAACAAACAGTTGAACATTTCGACCTGTTCTAACTTTGTTCCTCCTATTTGGCACTCAATCTGTTTGAATCTCTTTCCCACAGACATTACTTTCGTTTTGGAGATGCTGATCTTCATATCATAATCCTTGCACCTCTGATCGAGCTCTGAAATATTGGTTTGCAACCGCTCAATCGAATCGGCCATTACAACTAAATCATCCGCATATGCGAGACTGCTTATTTTGTTTCCACCTATTTTAATCCCGCCCTGCCAGTCTACTGTTTTCAACATATGATCCATGAATAGTATGAACAACAGTGGTGACAGGTTACAGCCTTGCCTTACCCCTGAAACTACCTTGAACCATGAGCTTAATTTGCCATCTACTCTAACTGCTGCCTGACAGTCAATTGCCTGCAGAAGTTTCCCTCCTATACCATAATCTTGAAGAACTGACAGTAGCTTCCTCCTAGGAACACGGTCATAAGCCTTTTCCAGATCTATGAAACATAGATACAATTCCCTGTTCCTCTCATAGCACTTTTCCATTACCTGCCATAGGCTGAAGATCTGGTCCTGACAGTCTCTAAGAGGCCTAAACCCACACTGATTTTCATCTAACTTGTCCTCAATTAATATTCGCACTCTCCTTTCAACAATACCTGAGAATATTTTGCCTACAACGCTAATTAATTAATTTTAAGAAAAATTGTTTCCATTGTTGATGAGACATAAATTCGGAATTTTATACAGTCTTGAGGGATAAGGACCTGGCCAGAAGGAAGGTGGCCTGGCGGTCCGGCCTCTGGCCTTCGAGAGCAATGTCCAGGTAGAAGCTACGCTGTTGTGTACAGACTGCCAGCTGCCCAGAGCGGCTGTTGCTCTTGCTGGCACATCGGACAGCGGACGTTTGGTAGCGCACGCCACGCAGCTACACGTACACACGTATTGTAGGCTAATGCCACACTAGGCGTGTGGTCAACGATTTTTGTCGCGCTGGAAATGGAACACACTGTAGCAAACGGAGGGTGCCACACCGGGCTGTAATTGCTCCGTCAAGTGTCGCTGTCGAATGGGCGTGGGCCTATTTCTTACGCGGCAATACTCGTCGGCCTCCCTGCCACACTGGGCTGTTTTTGTCGGCAGCCACGAGCTACTGTACTCACAAGGAGATCTGATTTTAGAATTTCATTATATTTATGGTACGTGAAGTTCAGACCATCTGAACTAAACCGACAAGCGCTGCAACTGATTTAATTATTGGTACTTAAATGTACTAGCCATACTTCAAAGTCGATTTTCTCGAGAATTTTTTGAGAGTTGCGTCGATTTGCTTTATTCGACGCAACTCTCAAAAAATTCTCGAGAAAATCGAGGCAACACGACCATAGAGTTGGTAGTTCGAATCCCGCTATGACAAATATTTTTTTCGTTGTTTTCTAATTTAGTTATATAAAACATTTAGGGATCTCTAATTCCACGAGTTGTGCCAGTTTTTATTTATGTGTTTCTAGAAGAGCTGAACACCTTCTCACCTAAAACGATGAATGAGTAAGTTCGCTGCTTCGAAAGCCATTAGTAGCTATGGAGATAATTTTCCAAAGACAGCGTCAAAGCTCTTCACAAACTGAACAAAGACTACGGTCGCAATTAATATTGAAGCCAATACTGTAAACAAAAACAAAAAAGTAATTTATGGGTTTTTGATTGAAACCATCATTATTAACAACCATTTATAAAATACAGAAAATTGCGAATAAACATAAATAGTGCATTTTCGTAAAAGTTAGCATTAGATATTAACATTGGGTAAGTATTTGAACACCTAAAAGAGAAAAAATTGTTACTCAAGGATTCGAACCACCACCCCGCAGGTTGTAAGGATAGAACGCTACCACCAGAGCTACACCTACTGCTACTGTTTTAATTATTGGCACTTACGTGTTACAAAACTTCAAAGTCAATTTTCTCGATAACTTTAAGAGTTGCATCGAATGGTTTTGGCTGATTGTCAATTTTGTTCTGAACTTCAGGATCCATAAATATAAAAAAATTGCCGGCTGCAGTGGCCGCGGGGACTGAGGCGCTCCAGTCACGGTCTGCACGGCCACTACGGTCGGGGGTTCGAATCCCCCCTCGGGCATGGATATTTGTGCCGTCCTTAGTATAAGGTAGTTCGTAAGTAGTTTGTAAGTTTAGGGACTGATGACCCCGTAGTTAAGTCCCATAAGCTATACAAACATTTGAAGATTTGAATAAAAAAATTCCAAAATCCGATACCCATGTGGTCTCCTTGTCAGTTCTGTTTCGTTTGTTAGTGACAATGTCCGAAAACTCCGCAAATATCGTTCCAGAGGATCATTTGAACAGTGTACTGATAATATTTGAGGTTGAGAAGCATCCCTGTGTCTACAACATAAAATCGCAGGGTTATAAAGATAGCCTACGATAACGAACTACATATAGTGCTACTGCAGATAAATATTTAAGTTTTGAATGACAGCTCATGATGCGTGGTGTCTCTCGTGGCTGGTTGCAGAAGCCACAGATTATTGTCGCTTGTGCGGCACACAGGTAAGTACGGCGCGACCTTATTCCCCGCAATTATAATCGTTTGAAGTGTGGCGACTACTTCGGCCGCGATTATTATCGAGAGGAGAAAATCGCCTAGTGTGGCGTTAGCCGTAGCCTGCCACGTTGCGCTGCTTCTGCACGGAAAGGCCGCGTCCCGTCTGCCAGGCTTTTTTTTTTTTTTTTTTTTTCCTTTATTGTGTTTTCACACCAGCTATTACACCAGTAGGCTGGCAGCAGCTCCAGAGGCTGCTCTTCAACCGAGAGAATAAAATACATTGATGAGATGAAAAATTAAAATACAAGACAGGCGGAAAAACAACGGAGGAACAATGACATATACATGGTGACAATTCGAAGTACAAACAGTTGACAGGTGAACAAAATCAGAGTTAGTCAGTTAAAAATGAGGAGCCACGGTGACCTAAAAAGTACATGTAGGACGACAATTACACAGAACGGCGAGTACACGGAGACACTAATTAAAATACACGGTGCGACACTTGTCTGGTTGCTGTGGACGCAGTTAAAAAACACACACTTCACTGGAGCACAGCACACAACACTTGACGTAGCACTGTTAAAACTGTCGTTCCAGGACCCCGAGAAGAGGGAGGGAAGCGTGGGGGAGAGAAAAAACGGCGGGAAAAGGGGGCGGCAGGGAGGAGCCGTAGGGACTCCAGGGCAGGGAGGGGGTAGGGGGGGAGAGGGGGCACTTTATCTACGGGTGGGGGATCAGGGCTGGTAGGACGGGTATATGTCGGAACGGAGGACGTCATCAGGGAGGGGGAGGCGGCGGAAATTACCCTGGGAGAGGACGTGGAGGGTGTGGAGATGAAGGGAAGGGGGTATAACGCGGTAGAGGCGTGGCAGGGGCCCAGGGTCGTAAGGATGGGGTGGACCAGGGGGTTGCGGGAGTCTATTTTACGGGTGGTATAGAGGATACGGATATGTCTGCCAGGCCTTCACAGTCAGCTTTTACCTTTCCCTTCCTGTCCTACATTAATTGCAAACCAACACATCTGGGATCTATTTACAGGAATGAAACACAGAGGCCCTTGTGACTCATAAGGACGACATCGGTTTTGGATTACTTTGCTGTGTTTCACATTTTTACTTTCTGCTGCTAATATATCTGATTTTAAAATTTATGTTGTACGAATATTTTTGATTGCGATGAGAAAGGTACATTGAAGCAGAACGCCATACCAACAATTGTACCCCTCCTGAGACATATTCATACGTCCTTAACATGTTGGCTGTCGTGTGGCCGCCGGCGGCCACAGCAGGCGGCTATGACCGACACCGCCAAGAGACAAGGCCTCACAACAGACCGTGCCACATCACGCCGATAGGCTGCGATCAGTAACTCACTGGCTGGTTGCTGAGGCACAGCCCACTGCCACGTAGTGGCCAGCCAGTCAGATACTGATTTCTACATCTACGTGGGATACTCTGCAAATCACATTTAAGTGTCTGGCAGAGGGTTCATCGAACCACCATTAAACTATTTATCTCCCATTCCTATCTCGAATAGCGCGTGGGAAGAAAGAACACCTGAATCTCTCCGTTCGAGCTCTGATTTCTCTTATTTTATTCTGATGATCATTTCTACCAATGTAAGTTGGAGTCAACCATATATTTTCGCGTTCGGAGTGTGGTGTCGCACAAGTCTAAAGTGCGCGCCACCTACTTTCGCCGCGCGCCGCCATGCACGCACGGCGCGGCGTTCTTATGACGTCAGCCACGAGCGCCCTCTGCTACAACTCCGCTCGTGGCCATCACTGAACGACATCGTTCACTTGGGACTGAGATAGGAACCAGTTAACACTTCGGAATCAGATAGGCACCAGTGAAGACTTGGCTATCGGACAGGCACTAGGCAGGCCCCTAGCTCAACTATGTATCAGCATTCTGCAGTACTCAGCTATGTAAAAGTTAAGTATTGTATAAATTCTGTGCAATATATACCTCGTTCTAATTTACTCTATTGTTTCTAGTTTCTGCTGTCCCACTGGCTGGTCACCTCTTACCTGCACAAGCGTGCATCCTTTATTCCTGTGTCGGTACTTTTCTACCCGGCCACCGACACCTACAACGGAAACGACACACAAAAGCGGCGACGAGGCTGGGACACAAAACGGAGAAGAATGTTGGCGATTGGAGTTTCGTAAGTAGCCCACGCCGCAGCGATGAGCGCCGTTGTTGTAATGGTTCCCATCCCAGATCCTGTATCATTTCCATCTGCCAATAAAACGCAGTCTCTGGTCCGCCTTTCCCACGACATTATCTACGTGTTCTTCCCAGTTTAAGTCTGAAGTAATAGTAATTCCTGGGTATTTTGTGGAGTTTACGGCCTTCACTTTTGATTGATTATCTTGTAAACAAAATTTAACGGATTTCTTTTCGTACTTTTATGGACGACTTCACATCTCTCATTATTTAGAGTCAATTGCCAATTTTTGCACCATACTGATATCTTATTCAGATCGTTCTGCAGTTGGTTTTGATCTTCAGATGATTTTTACTAGACGGTCAATGACGGCGTCATCTTAAAACCACCTAAGAGAGCTACTTAGATTTTCCCCTAAATCGTTTATGTAAATAAGGAATAGCAAAGGACTAATAACACTAGCCTGTGCAACGCCCGATATCACGTCTGTTCTAGTCGATGCCTTACCATCGATTACTACGAACTGTGTCCTCTCTGACAGGAAATCCCCTATCCAATCGCAAATTTGGGGCGATATACCATAACCACGCAATTTGATTAAAAGCCGTTTGTGAGGCACGGTGTCAAAAGCCTTCTGGAAATCAAGAAATACGAAATCGATTTGCGAACCCTTGTCGATAGCACCCATCACTTCGTGTGAATAAAGAGCTAGTTGTGTTTCGCATGAACGATATTTTCTAAATCCGTGTTGACCTTGGGTCAATAGATCATTCTGTTCGAGATAATTCATAATATTTGAATACAGGAAAATTTAAATGTTTGTTAACCTTATGGGACTTAACTACGGGGTCATCAGTCCCTAAACTTACAAACTACTTATGAACTACTTACGAACTAGGACGGCACAAATATCCATGCCCGAGGGGGGATTCGAACCCCCGACCGTAGTGGCCGTGCTGACCGTGACTGGAGCGCCTCAGTCACCTCGGCCACCGCGGCCGGCTGAATACAGGATATGTTCTCAAACCCTGCTGCAAATTGACGTCAATGAAATAGGCCTGTAGTTTAGTGGGTTACTCCTACTGCCTTTCTTGATATAGGTGTGACCTGTGCAACTTTCCAATCTTTTGGTACAGATCCTTCTTTGAGAGAGCGGCTGTATATGGCTGTTAAGTAAGGAGCTATCGCTTCAGCATAATCAGATATAAATCTAATGGGTATACAGTCCGGACCAGAAGACTTGTTCTTGTTAAGTGATTTTAGTTGCTGCACTACTCCGATGATATCTACTTCTACGTTACTCATTACGGCCTCTGTTCGTAATTCGAAATCTGGAATACTGGTTTCGTCTTCTTTGGTGGATGAGTTTCCAAAGCTATGTTTAATAACTCTGTTTTAGTAGTGCTGTCCTCGGTCCTCGGTAGGATCGCCATTACTATCATGTACTGAGGGTATGGTTTGTGGGTTGTGCCTATCGATGTGACATCACACGCACGGTTGTGAGGCCTTGTCTGTAGAAGATGTTCCTCGGACGTCATCGCGGCAGTCAACGTGTTAAAATAACTAATAACAATTTCAGATGTCTAAATAACGAATTTTTAATAATATAAATCTCTGGACAAATCACGACATACTGAACTTAATTGACTAAAGGAGAAAACATTAGAATGTATCAAGTGAAGCAGGCAAAAGGGAGTAGTGACGTCAGAAAAAATGAGTTGGACAGGAAGTGCTGATTGGCTAAGTAGCAGTGCCTCGAGGTAAAATGCAAGACCGTAGAAGAATATATAACTAGAGGAAAAATAGTTACCTCCTACAGGGAAGAAAAGGAACATTTGGTGACAAGAAAACCATTGGTATGAATATCAAGAACTCAGATGGAAAACTAGTACTACATCTACATGGGATACTCTGCAAATCACATTTAAGTGCCTGACAGAGGGTTCATCGAACCACCATTATACTATTTATCTCCCATTCCATTCTCGGATAGCGCGCGGGAAGAAAGAATACCTGAATCTCTCTGTTCGAGCTCTGATTTCTCTTATTTTATTCTGATGATCATTTCTACCTATGTAAGTGGGAGTCAACAATATATTTTCGCATTCGGAGGAGAATGTTGGCGATTGGAGTTTCGCAAGTAGCCCACGCCGCATCGATAAGCGCCGTTGTTGTAATGTTTGCCATCCCAGATCCTGTATCATTTCCGTAACGCTGTCTCCCCTGTATCGTGACAATACGAAACGAGCTGCCCTTCTGTGGACTCTTTCGATGTCCTCCGTCAAACCCACCTGATAAGGATCCCACACTGGGCTGCAATACTCCAAAAATGGACGGACAAGCGCAGTGTATGCAGTTTCTTTTGTAGTTCTGTTGCATCTTTTAAGGTTTCTGCCAATAAACCGCAGTCTCTGGTTCGCCTTTCCCACGATATTATCTACGTGTTCTTTCCAGTTTAGGTCTGAAGTAACAGTAATTCCTAGGTATTTTGTGGAGTTTACGGCCTTCACATTTGATTGATTTATGTTGTAAACAAAGTTTAACGGATTTCTTTTCGTACTCATGTGGACGACTTCACACTTCTCATTCTTTAGAGTCAATTGCCAATTTTTACACCATACTGATATCTTTTTCAGATCGTTCTGTAGTTGGTTTTGATCTTCAGATGATTTTACTAGACGGTAAATGACGGCGTCATCTGCAAACAACCTAAGAGAGCTACTTAGATTTTCCCCTAAATCGTTTATGTAAATAAGGAATAGCAGAGGACCAATAACACTACCCTGTGGAACGCCCGATATCACCTCTGTTTTAGTCGATGCCTTACCAACGATTACTACGAACTGTGTCCTCTCTGACAAGAAATCCCCTATCCAATCGCAAATTTGGGGCGATATACCATAACCACGCAAAGAAGGGAAAGTTGAAAGGTGGAAGGAATATATAGAGGGCCAATACAAAGGTAATAAACTTGAAGGTAGATTCTAGAAATGGAAGACGCAGTACAGGAAGATGAAATAGGAGATACGATACTGCGAGAAGAAATTGACAGAGCACTTAAACATTTGCGTAGAAACAGCGCCCATGGAGTAGATTATGTTCCGTCTGAACTGCTATTATCGTTGGGGGAGCCAGTCAAGAAGAGAATGTTCCACCTGGTATGCAGGATGTATGAGACAGGGGGAATACCCTCAGACTTTAAGATATTGAAATTCCGAAGAAAGCAAGTGAAGACAAATGTGAAAATTACAGAACTATCAGTTTTAAAAGTCATGGTTGCAAAACACTGACACAAATTATTTACAGAAGACTGGAAAAACTGGTGGAATCCGACTTTGGGGAAGATCAATTTGGATTTAGGATAAATGAAGGAACACGCGAGACAATACTTACATTACGTCTTATTCTACAATATAGGTTAAGGGAAGGTAAATCTACGTTTTTAACAATTGTGGATCACGAGAAACCTGGAATACGCTCTTTCAAATTCTGAAGGTGACAGGGGTAAAATATAGAGAGCGAAGAATTATATTCAACTTGCACAAAAACCAGACAGCAATTATTAGAACTGAAGGGCATGAAATGGTCGCAGAGGTTGGAAAAGGAGTTAGACAGGGTTGAAGCCTTTCAAAAATGTTGTTTAATCTGTATTTTGAGCAAGCTGTCAAGGAATGCAAGAAGGAATTTGGATAGAGAATTAAAGTCCATGGAGAGGGAATAAAAACCTTGCGGTTGTTTGCTGACGACATAGTAATTCTGTCCGAGACAGCAAAGGACCTGGGTGAGTAATTAAATGGAATTGACAGTGTCTTCAAAGGAAGATATAAGATGAACATTAACAAGAGTAAAAATGTTCAAATGTTTGTTAAGCTTATGGGACTTAACTACGGGGTCATCAGTCCCTAAACTTAGAAACTACTTATTTACTACCTTATACTAAGGTCGGTACAAATATCCATGCCCGAGGGGGGATTCGAACCCCCGACCGTAGTGGCCGTGCAGACCGTGACTGGAGCACCTCAGTCCCCTCGGCCACCGCGGCCGGCTAACAAGAGTAAAACTAGGGTAATGTAACGTAGTGTCAGAAAATCAGGCGATGCTGAAGGAATGAGATTAGGTAATGAGACCTTAAAAGATGAGTTTTGTTATTTGGGTAGCAAGATAAGTGCTGATGGCAGAACTAAAGAAGAATTAAAATGCAGAATGGCTACGGGAAGAAAAGCGTTTCTGAAGACGTGAAATTTGTTGACATCGCCAAAGGCAAAGGTCACAGGTTCGGGTCCTGGTTCCAGCACACAATTTTAATCTGTTAAGAAGTTTCATATCAGCGCACACTCCGCTGCAGAGTGAGAGTTTCATTCTGAAAACATCCCTTAGGCTGTGGCTAAGCCATGCCTCTACCATATCCTAGGAGTGCTAGTCTTGCAAGGTTCGCAGGAGAACTGTGAAGTTTGGCAAGTAGGAGGCGAGGTACTGGCAGAGGTAAAGTTGTGAGGACGGATCGTGGGTCGTGTCGGGATAGCTCAGTGGTAGAGCACTTGCCCGCGAAAGGCAAAGGTCCCAGGTTCGAATCCCGGTTCCGGCACACAATTTTAATGTACCCGGAAGTTTCAGAGAATCTCTTCTTCTCAAAACCGGTCTTGCCATGACTGGTGTAGGAAATTCAAATACGGAATAGAGAAATTTTCTGTAGTAGGCACACTCAGTTATAGAATCTGATGGATGATTGGAATGATGCATTTGTCGTGCAACAGCTTGCGGCTGTCGAAAGCTAGTGACAGCCATTCCAAGTTCCAAGTGCGCTATAGGTACTTTCAGAACTTTTCGCGATCGTTTCAAGTTCAGTTTCCGCATTTTCTGTCATTTATTAACATTTTTAAGCCGGCCGCGATGGCCGAGCATTCTGCGGCGCGTCAGTCACAGTCTGCACGGCCACTACGGTCGGGGGTTCGAATGCTCCCTCGGCCATGGATATTTGTGCCGTCCTTAGTATTAGCTAGTTCATAAGTAGTTTGTAAAGTTAGGGACTGATGACCGCGTAGTTAAGTCCCATAAGCTCTACAAACATTTGAACATTTTTAAAATTCCTTGAGTATGTTCCGGAACTTCTAACGAGTTAATGTTCACTGACTGTAGGACAATAGTTTGGCTGAATATTTAGCTACCACGTTTAGAGTACCAATAGCCGCGGTGGAGTAGCCGAGCGGTCTAAAGCGTCTTGCTGCGGAGCGCGCGGCTGCTCGCCGTGGAGGTTCGAGTCCTCCCTGGGGCATGGGTGTGTGTGTGTGTTGTCCTTAGGTTAGTTTAGTTTAAGTAGTTTGTAAGCTACGGACTGATGATCACGCAGTTTGGTCCGATTGAATTACAAACATTTGAACATTTGAGAGTACCAATAAAGGTTGCAGAAGTAAGTGTGCCGTAAAGTAGCCAGGTTTTCTGCGTAGTTTCACGAGCTCCTTCTGAACGTAAAGTTGTTAGTTTCAATTTCTAAAAACTTTTTATTTCCTTATAGACTTATGCTTCTCAGACCAGCGTGTCTTTCATGCTTCAAATCATAATTTTTGCAGGTTGCTATTGATTGAATAAGATCTTACATTTTAGACACTCGCCAATATCCTTTCTTTCGATGTAACTTCCTACATCTAGGATACTGAGTTTGATACCACTATCCATTTCAACAACACATATGAAGCCAACAGAGGTACTGGCTCCGTCTCTGTTTTCTCCATCAGTACAGTTAGTGAATTTTTAACAGTGATGATTGCGATTTACTCACTCCTCTCCTGTGATACTTCTTCATACACAGTATCGTTTTCGACGCCATCAATATCATTTGAAGTCTTCATACGCTTATGATGTAGAAGAAAAAACTGCCGGCCGCGGTGGCCGAGGGGACTGAGGCGCTTCAGTCACGATCTGCACGGCCACTACGGTCGGGGGTTCGAATCCCCCCTCGGGCATGGATATTTGTGCCGTCCTAGTTCGTAAGTAGTTCATAAGTAGTTTGTAAGTTTAGGGACTGATGACCCCGTAGTTAAGTCCCATAAGCTTAACAAACATTTGAAGAAAAAACTAAAGTATATTTATGAAATTCCAACATGTTGGAAATTTTTGAAATTATTAATAAAGTATATTTGTCAAATAGCTGAAAACCCGACGTTGCTCGGAAAATTATTTATTCAAGCTTTGAGTTATTACCTCTGATATTCCTTCTCCCTCTGTTGATCTCTATTTTTTTTTATAACATGTCATATTTATGTGAGATTATTCAAGAAATAAAGCTGTCTTGCATCGTGTTCAAAATAATAACTGTTGTTGTTGTTCAAATCAAATGTTTGTTAAGCTTAAGGGACTTAACTGCGGGATCGTCAGTCCCTAAACTTACAAACTACTTATGAACTACCTTATACCAAAGACGACACAAACATCCATGCCCGAGGGAGGATTCGAACCCCCGACCGTAGCGGCCGTGCATACTGAGACTGGCGAGCCGCAGACCACTTGGCCACTGCGGCCGGTTGTTGTTGTTGTTGTTGTTGTGGTCTTCAGTCAGCAGACTGGTTTGATGCAACTCTTCACGCTACCTTGTCCTGTGCAAGGCTCTTCACCTGAGAATAAGTTCGACAATCCACATAATTTTGAATCTGCTTCCTGTATTCATCTCTTGGTCTCCCTCTGCGGTTTTTACCCCAAACACTTCCCTCCAATGCTAAATTCTCGATTCCTTGCTGTCTAAGAATGTGTCCTACCAATCGATCCCTTCTTTTAGTCAAGATATGCCAGAAATTCCTTTTCTACAATTCGGTTAAGCACCTCCACATTAGTTACGTGATCTACGCATCTAATTTTCATCATTCTTCTGTAGAACCACATTTCAAAAGCTTCCTGTCCGCACTGTTTGTCGTCCAAATTTCACTCCCATTCAATGCTACACTAGAGACAAATGCTTTCAGAAAGGACTTCCAAAAATTTAAATTAATACTGGATGTCAACAAATTTCGATTCTTTAGAATCGCTTTTCTTCCCATAGCCATTCTTCATTTTATATCTTCTTTACTTCGGCCATCATAAGTTATCTTGCAACCCAAATAACAAAACTCATCTACTACTCCTATTGTCTCATTACCTAATGTAATTCCTTCAGCATGGCCTGACTTTCTGCCGCTACATTCCATTATCTTTGTTTTACTCTTGTTGATGTTCATCTTATACCTTCTTTTCAAGACACTGTCCATTCCATTCAATTGTTCTTCCAGGTCCTTTGCGTTCTCTGACAGAATTACTATATCATCGGCAAACCGCAAAGTTTTTATTTCTTCTCCCTGAACTTTAATTACCTCTCCAAATTTCTCCTTGCATTCCTTCACTGCTTGCTTTATGTACAGATTGAACAACTTTGGGGGAAGGCTACAACCCTGTC
The DNA here is from genome assembly GCA_026315105.1 of Locusta migratoria. Lineage (NCBI taxonomy): Eukaryota > Metazoa > Arthropoda > Insecta > Orthoptera > Acrididae > Locusta > Locusta migratoria. The sequence continues at coordinate 70,195,239 of CM048755.1, read as the reverse complement.
TTACTCCCTCCCAAACCTCTGCGTCCCTTTCCTGCCCTTCAACTCTAATAACCACTGTCTGGTTTTTGTAAAAGTTGAATATAACTCTTCGCTCCCGTCGCCCCCTGTTACCTTCAGAATTTGGACGAGTTTATTCCACTCGACATTGTCAAAAGCTTTCTCCAAATCTACAAATGCTAAAAACGTAGGTTTACATTTCCTTAGCCTATCTTCTAAGATAAGTCGTAATGCATTGCCTCTCGTGTTTCTACATTTCTCCTAAACCAAACTGATCTTCCCCAAAGTTAGATTTCACAAGTTCTTCCATTCGTCAGTAAATTATTCGTGTTAGTATTTTGCAACCACGACTAATTAACCTGATAGTTCTGTAATTTTCACATTTGTCTGCACTTCTTTAAATGTTCAAATGTTTGTAGAACTTATGGGACTTAACTACGGGGTCATCTGTCCCTAAGCTTCCAAACCACTTATGAACCAGCTAAGACTAATGACGGCACAAATATCCATGCCCGAGGGGGGATTCGAACCCCCGACCGTAGTGACCGTGCAGACCGTGACTGGAGCGCCTCAGTCCCCTCGGCCACCGCGGCCGGCTGCACTTCTTTCTTCGGAATTGGAATTACTGTATTCTTCTTGAAGTCTGAGGGTATTTCCCCTGTCTCATACATCTTGCATGGTAGTTGGAACAATTTCTTCATGACTGGCTCTCCTAACGATATCAGCAGTTCAGACGCCCCCTTCTCCAGGGGCCTTGTTTCGACTCAAATCATTGAGCGCTCTGTCAAATTCTTCTCGCAGTATCGAATCTCCTATCTTCTCTTCCTCCACTTCGTCTTCCATTTCTAGAATACTGTCTTGAAGTTTATTTCCTTTGCACAGGCCCTCTATATATTCCTTCCACATTTCACCTTTTCCCTCTTTGTTTACTACTTTTTTCCGCCTGAGTTCTTAATATTCATACTGCTGCTTTTCTTGACTCCAAATATCTATCTTATTTCCTGTAGCTGGTATCTATCTTTCCCCTGGTTATACATTCTTCTATGGTTCTGCATTTGTCCTCTAGCCGCACCTCCTTAGCCAGTCTGTACTTCCTGTTAATCTCATTTTTCAGAAGTTTGTAGTCCCTTTTTCCTGCTTCACTTGATGCATTTTTATATTTTATCCTCTCATCAGTTAAGTCCAGTACATCCTGTGTTTTCCATTGATTTGTATTAGGCCTTGTCTTTCTGCTTATATGATCCTTTGCTGCTTTCACTACTCTATCTCTCAGAGCTACCCATTCTTCTTCTACTGTATTACTTTCCCCCGTTTCAGCCAATCCTTGCCTAATGCTCCCTCTGAAAACCTCAACCACCTCTGGTTCCTTCAATTTGTCCAGGTTCCATCTCCTAACTTTCCTACCTTTCTGCAGTCTCTTGAGTTTTAATCTGCAGTTCGTAACCAATAAGTTATGACCAGAGTCTATATCTGCCCCTGGTTATGTCTTAAATTTTTAAAATCGGGTTCCTAAATCTATTCCTTACCAGTTGTAAAGTCAATCTGGTACCGTCCAATATCTCTTGGTCTCTTCTTTCATGATGTTCAAACCATGTGTTGGTGATCATTAAATTGTGCTCTGCACAAAATGCTACCAACCGATCTCCTCTTTCATTTCTATTCCCCAGTCCATATTCACCTACAACATTTCCTTCTCTTCCTTTTCCTACTACCGAGTTCCAGTCCCCCATCACAATCAAGTTTTCGTCTCCCTTAATTTTCTGAATAATTTCTTTTTTCTCCTCATACATTTTCTTCTATGTCCTCATCATTGGCCGTGCTAATTGGCATATAAACTTGCCCTACTGTGGTCGGTGTTGGTTTTGTGTCTATCTTTGCTACGATAATGCGTTCACTATGCTGTTCATAATAACGTACCCGCATTTCTATTTTCTTATTCATTATCAGACGTACTCCTGCTTTACCAGCAACTGATTTTGTATTTATAATCCTGTACTCACCTGACCAGAAGTCCTGTTCATCCTGCCACCGAAGGTTACTAATGCCCACCATATCTAACTGTAACCTATCCATTTCTCTTTTCAAATTCTCTAACTTACCTACGCGATGAAGAGTTATAACATTCCACGCTCCGACCCTTAGAATGCCAGTTTTGTTTTTCTTGATAACGACACATCTTCCTCAGTAGTTCCCGCCCGGAGATCCGAATGGGGAACTATTTTACCTCCGGAATATTTTACCCAAGAAGACGCCATCATCGTATATTCATACAGTAGAGCTGCATGTCATCGAGATACGTAACGCGTGTAGTTAACCCCTTGCTTTCAGCCGTTCGCAGTAACTGCATGGCAAAGCCATGATCTATATCTACATATCTACATATACATACATACTCCACAATCCACCGTAAGGTGCGTGGTGGAGGGTACACTGTACCACTACTAGCCATTTATTTTCCTATTCCACTCCCAAATAGAACGAGGAAAAAAAGAATGCCTATATGCCTCCGTACGAGCCCTAATTTCTCTTATATTGTCTTTGTGATCACTACGCGAAATGTAAGTAGGCGGCAGCAAGATCGTACTACACTAAGCTTCAAATTCTGGCCCTCGAAATTTCCTCAACAGAAATTCACGAAAAGAACGTCGTCTTTCCTCCAGCAACCCCCAATTGAGTTGCCGGAGCATTTCCGTGACACTTCCTCATTGGTCGAACCTACCAGTAACAAACCTAGCTGCTCGCCTCTGAACTGCTTCTATGTCTTCCTTTAAACTGATCTGCTGCGGGTCCCAAACACTTCAGCAATACACAAGACGTGGTCGTACAAGCGTTTTATGCGCGGTCTCCTTTATAGATGAAGTACATCTTCCCATAATTCTCCCAATAAACCGAAGTCGGCTGTCCGCCTTACTCACAACTTTCCTTATATGTTCGTTCCATTTCATATCGCTCAGCAATGTTACTCCTAGATATTTGAACGACGCGACAGCATCAAGAAGCTCACTACTAATAGTGTATTCGAACATTATGGGATTGTTTTTCGTACTCATGCGCATCACCTTACATTTTTCTATATTGAGAGCTACCTGCCATTCTTCGCACCAACTAGAAATTTTGTCTAAGTCATCCTGTATGTTATTACAGTCAGTTAAAGACGACACCCTCCCATACACCACAGCATCATCAGCAAACAGCCGCAAATTACAAGTTACTCTGTCCATCAGATCATTTATATAGATAGAAAATAATAGCGGTCCTATCACACTCCCCTGGGGCACGCCTGACGATACACTCGTCTCTGATGAACACTCGCCGTCGAGAACAACGTACTGCGTTCTATTACTTAGGAAGTCCTCCAGCCAGTCACAAATCTGTGAACCTATTACATAAGCTCGTATCTTCGTTAGCAGTCTGCAGTGTGGCACCGCGTCGAACGCCTTTTTGAAGTCGAGAAAAACACAATCCGACTGTTGCCCTTCATCCATGGCTCGCAAGATGTCATGTGAGAAAAGGGCAAGCTGAGTTTCATATGAACGATGTTTCCTAAACCCGTGCTGATTCATAGAAAGAAGCTGATGTTACAAGGCCAGCTCAGTCAATCATCCAGACTGTTGCTCCTGTAACTACTGAAAAGGCTGCTGCACCTCTTCAGGAACCACACGTTTGTCTGACCTCTCCATAGATATCCCTCCGCTGTGGTTGCACCTGCGGTACGGCTATCTGTATCGCTGAGGCACACGAGCCACCCATCTCGGCAATGTCTGTGGTTCATGGGGTTGGAAATGATAACTGCTGTATTCAAACAAAGAAAGGTTGTCATGAAGATGCAAATGATACCTAACCTTAATACATTAATTTAATTCAAAACTTGATTATAAACAATATTTCTGATTACTTGTCCAAGATCAAATATGAATAAATTCTTTGTGGACCCCACCCCTGAGCAAGCGACATGTAGTTGTCCGTTTGAGAAACATGGAGATGTGAAAACCACTCTGCAGTGTTTAATAGGTTGCCCTGTGGTTTATAAATCGTAATTGAAAATGCAAGTCTCACTGGACACTACAGTCTCTTGAAGTTAAAAGGTAGATCTGCCGGAAATAATGAGTAGTCATTGGATGTACACTGATTCATTCTCTTCCTTTCCCTGTAGCCCTATGGAAGTCTCTTGCTTTCGCCTACAGCCGAGAGTACGCTTCACAGTTGGTTCGCAGTTGTCAACAGCACTGTCAGCTTTCAGGATTTTCTTTCAGCTGACTGGAATACAGGTGTGTCTTACAAGGGAAACAGCAAGTATGGTACAAACTAATTTTGATGAGTCGCAGGTATGTTGTGCGGGAATTCGTCCAGACCACCGAGTTAAAAGGATTTGTTCCAATGCGCCTTGGTCTCCACGAAAATATAGATAAAAGTGCAGCGCGTAACAGCTCAACCTGTACTAAGTCATCATAGGTACGTGAGCCAGCGTAGTGTAATTAGCAAGGCACTTGATTGCAACGGTGACGACTGGACTTCAAATCCTGCTCGGAACTTACTTTTTTTATTTCGAAACACATTTATATCAAAATTACACAACTATAATAAAAAAGTGCAGACATTCCTTCATTGTTTATGCGGAATTGTAAGCTTCTTTTTTCATTCTCCATTGAATATCGTATGTTTTTATAGCCATTCTTATGTTAACACTTGAGTAAATTCAGTCACGGTCTGCACGGCCACTACGGTCGGGGGTTCGAATCCCCCCTCGGGCATGGATATTTGTGCCGTCCTAGTTCGTAAGTAGTTCATAAGTAGTTTGTAAGTTTAGGGACTGATGACCCCGTACTTAAGTCCCATAAGATTTACAAAAAAAAATAAAAAATAGAAAATATAATAAAATAAATAAATAAATAAAAATAAAAAATAAAAAAAAATAAAGCCGGCCGCGGTGGCCGAGGGGACTGAGGCGCTCCAGTCACGATCTGCACGGCCACTACGGTCGGGGGTTCGAATCCCCCTCGGGCATGGATATTTGTGCTATCCTTAGTCTTAGCTAGTTCATAAGTAGTTTGTAAGCTTAGGGACTGATGACCCCGTAGTTAAGACCCCATTTGAACTTGAGTACATGATCAGGATAACAACATATTAACAAAGCCGTCACTCATTTTTTCTTTTATTGCGCAATTTTATTTACTCACTGTCTCATTCGTCACTAGCTTCAATGGATGTACAAAATTCTGGGTGATAGGTATCATAGAAACACCGAAAGCACAGAACATTGCAGCACCACGCACATCTAATAAACGCTACTGCTCTACAGGCGCACGGTGTTTTCATCAGCGATACTGGAAAACACTGGTCGTTCACATTCAAAAAAACTGTACGATTGTCAAGTAATTGCGACGCAAACCAGGCATATTTAATCATGGGGATGCAATGGAAACGAATGTATTCTTATCCAGTCCTCTCGTAAAGCGATTTCGCAATTAGCTTTTAACAATTCGGAAGCATTTTGTAATCTTTTAATGAAGAGTGTTACCTGACGGTGAAAATACAATCATGACCAATTACTCAAGCATTAACATAAGAGTGGCTATGGAAGCATATAAGTATGCACAATCAATCGTCGGGACTGATAACCGTAGTCGTTTAGTCCCTCTAAAAATCAAACCATCCATCAATCGTCGGACAAGTGTAAAAGAGAAAGTAAGTTCCGAGCAGGATTTAAACTTGGGTCGTCACTGTGACAATCAAGCTCCTTGCTAATTACACTACGGCGACTCACGTACCGAGGGTGACTTACAGAAGTACAGGTATAGCTGTTACGCGCTGGACTTTGATCTCGATTTTCGTGGAAACCAAGGCGCATTGGAACAAATCCTATTAGCTTGGTGGTCTGGAGGACTTCCCGCACAACATATCTGCGACCCATCAAAATTCGTTTGTACCATACTTCGTGTTCCTCTTGTTAGTAGGAAATACGTAAATGTATTGAAATGTGGTGCACGAAGTGAAAGGATTATATACGATCTCATATTTATTCAGTTATATGTTGTAAAATTATATAATTTTCTAGGTATATCTTCATTTATATAAGTTCTGAATGTCGGTAAAATCTGTTAAGAATACAGTTAGTAGTAAAGAAGTAATAGATTAAAACCTGGTGCGTGATGGGACGGTTTTCCATGAAACTGTTTATGTGCTCATATGTCATGAACAACGTGTGGTATTGTGATACAATTTCGAAGGCACATTCAGCTATATGTGTGTATACTGTCAGTAAAATTTCCTGCGGCTACATTTTGTAGCGTACAAATTATAAATTGTAGCGTCATATCGAATACCATAATTTAGTTCATGATCAGCGGAAAAGTAAGCAAGAAACTTTTTTTTTCCTTTCATCGTTGTGCTGTGGTTTTCAACGAGAAAAAGTGTAATATAAGTTTGAAATTATGTTTAAAATATGTTGCAAGTCGGTAAATACTCTCATTCTCAAACAGTGTATAAATAAAATTTAATCACACGCTGTGGCAGTTTTTTGTGATTCCTGTTGTTTATGACGTCGTATCTCCTGGACCATGTGTGTATGTGATTCTTACCCGTTCAGCAATTGTTACCTTACGGTCCAGTGATTAAGGAGAAAATAAGCAGCATTATCGCTTAATGCAGCAGTTTTCCGCGCATCTCATTGTTTATGACATCATATCTCATAAACTATGTCTTGCCGCGCAGGAGTAGCCGTGCGGTCTGGAGAGCCTCGTTGCGGATCCCGCGGCCTCCCACGTCGGATGTTCGAAGCCTCCCTCGGGCATAGATGTTTATATAAAGATTTACCACTGTACTGAATACGTTTCTACATTTCAGAATGCACGTGAGTCAATGAAAACCGCAATCATGCGTTACTGTCCACTTACAACTCACACTGCATTTATAGCACCCCGACGAGATGCGATGCCACGCTGAACGATATCTAAGAGAAGAGAAACTGAAATCGTATATGTGACTATCGTGGCCGGTGACATGCGCACCCAACCACAAAATTGTGACAGTTGCTCCAGTCTAGCTGGAAACTACCTTCTCACTACGTCACGACCTACCTGCAGCCCTCAGCATCTCCTGCCCCCGCGGAAATTGAATGCGACGCTTATCCCCAGGGAGTCCTCGCTCACCGGAAACGTTCTATCGATGCGGTCTGCCTGCAGTCCCAAAGTCCTTCGCCTCAGCGGCATACGATGACTGCACGTCTCTGAATATCGCAGAGTTCAGTGCGGGCACATTGTGTGTTTGTGTGCTTATACACTACTGGCCGTTAAAATTGCTATACCAAGAAGAAATGCAGATGATAAACGGGTATTCATTGGACAAATATATTATACTAAAACTGACATGTGATTACATTTGCACGCAATTTGGGTGCATATAGATCCTGAGAATTCCGTACCCAGAACAGCCAGCCACCTCTGGCCATAATAACGGCCTTTATACGCCTGGGCATTGAGCCAAACAGAGCTTGGATGGCGTGTACAGGTACAGATGCCCATGCAGCTTCCACACGATCCCACAGTTCAACAAGAGTAGTGACTGGCGTATTGTGACAAGCCAATTGCTCAACCACAATTGACCAGACGTTTTCAGTTGGTGAAAGATCTGGAGAATGTGCTGGCCAGGGCAGCAGTCGAACATTTTCCGTATCGAGAAAGGCCCGTACAGGACCTGCAACATGCGGTCGTGCATTATCTTGCTGAAATGTAGGGTTTCGCAGGGATCGAATGAAGGGTAGAGCCACGGGTCGTAACACATCTGAAATGTAACGGCCACTGTTCAAAGTGCCGTCGATGCGAACAAGAGGTGACTGAGACGTGTAACCAATGGCACCCCATACCATCACGCCGGGTGACACGCCAGTATGGCGATGACGAATACACGCTTCCAATATGCGTTCACCTCGATGTCGCCAAACACGGATGCGACCATCATGATGCTGTAAAGAGAACCCGGATTCATCCGAAAAAATGACATTTTGCCATTCGTGCACCCAGGTTCATCGTTGTGTACACCATCGCAGATGCTCCTGTCTGTGATGCAGCTTCAAGGGTAACCGCAGCCATGGTCTCCGAGCTGATATTCCATGCTGCTGTTTGTGCAGGTGTTGTTGTCTTCCAAACGTCCAAATCTGTTGACTCAGGGATCGAGACGTGGCTTCACGATCCGTTACAGCCATACGAATAAGATGCCTGTCATCTCGACTGCTAGTGATACGAGGCCGTTGGGATCCAGGACGGCGTTCCGTATTGCCCTCCTGAACCCACCGAGTCCATATTCTGCTAACAGTCATTGGATCGCGACCAACGCGAGAAGCAATGTCGTGATACGAAAAACCGCAATCGCGATAGGCTACAATCCGACCTTCATCAAAGTAAGAAACGTGATGGTACGCATTTCTCCTCCTTACACGAGGCATCACAACAACGTTTCACCAGGCAACGCCGGTAAACTGTTGTTTGTGTATGATAAATCGGTCGGAAACTTTCAAATGTACAGCTTGTGGGACTTAACTACGGGGTCATCAGTCCCTAAACTTACAAACTACTTATGAACTACTTACGAACTAGGACGGCACAAATATCCATGCCCTAGGGGGGATTCGAACCCCCGTCCGTATTGGCCGTGCAGACCGTGACTGAAGCGCCTCAGTCCCCTCGGCCACCGCGGCCGGCTCGGAAACTTTCCTCATGTCAGCACGTGGTAGGTGTCGCCACCGGCGCCAACCTTTTGTGAATGCTCTGAAAATCTAAACATTTGCATATCACAGCATCTTCTTCTGTCGGTTAAATTTCGCGCCCGTAGCACGTCATCTTCGTGGTGTAGCAATTTTAATGGCCAGGAGTGTAGGTTCGATATGGAGCTTCACCTATAAAGTTTACATGGCTCTAGTTCACTTTGTACCTCAGTTTACATGTTTTATTTCATTTTTGCGTCATTTTATAGAAATTTTCGGATTATTTGATTGGTAATTCTACAGGTATTTTAAATCATACGGCCCCAAGTTATAGGTCTTTTTTATATTTGTAAACTGAATGAATTCTCACTATGGGCAACTGCCCCCCCCCCCCCCCCCCACCCCTTGCTCGCGCCACTACACACAAACTTATGTATTTGCGATTTTCAATGTTGGTTCTTTAATATCCCTGCCAATGGAGGAGGTGGCCAGCGGAGCGGAGGCATTACATCTGGAGATCGCCACGAGCGTGGCCGTCAGGTCACGTGGGCAGGCATCATAGACGCAATAGCTGGCGGCTTAGGAGACGCGGCACAAGCCACAGCAGGCGACTCGTGGGTCAGCAGCAGCGACTGTGGCCATCACTGTGTCCCCATCGCTGCGTGTGACGAGTCACTGCAGTTTCTGCCCTCAGATTCAGATTCCGAGAACCTTCAAACTGCCATCGAATACCTCTATATTTACGGCGGAGACAGCGGCAATTCTGGAAGCACTTAGGTTTGTTTCTACCATTTCATTCCCGAAAATATTAATTGTGTCTGACTCTCAAAGTGTCCTTCAAACCCTAGAACACCGGAGATGGAACAAAAAAACCAACAGCTATATTCTGGATGTGATTTCGGCATATATTCGCTGTACAAATTCGGGACGGACAGTTAATTTACTGTGGGTGCCTTCTCACGCTGGTATCTGCTATAATGAGGAAGTTGATGCATAGGCTAAACAAGCGGCATCCTTAGGCACTGTCTTGGACCTACAACTACCATACACGTACTTCTTATCTGCGGTCAAGGAATACGCCAAACAACAGTGGCAACAGATGTGGAACGTTTCGCAAGAAACGAAAGGCGCTTCCTACGCTGTGCTGCAACCTCGGATTTCTTCACAGCCGTGGTTTATGAGGACTCATCTGGACCGATCAGCGATTGCTACCATTATTCTCTTCGCTTCAATCACGCCTCTTATCCAAAACATCTACATCGGATCAACGTCTACGATTCGGCGGCATGTGAATGTGCCCCAAATTTCACCGAGAACGTTCGAACGTCCTGCAGTCATTGGTGAAGATGGGATATCCCCTTCCCCAGTCAGCTTCTTCCCTTTTGTTTACAAAAGACATTCGTGTATATAAAAGCATAGTTAAGTTTATTAAGATCACTGTACACAATCTATAAGCATAAAGTGTGTTGGTAATATAAGGTTTTGCTTGTGAATATGTGAAAATGTTCCAACAGTATTTAAATTGTAATGTAAAGCAGTTTTCGCTTTGCTTCCACTTTCCATTTTGACAAAATGTACTTCTGTTTTGTCTGTTCATTTAAATATATGTACATTTCCACTGTGTGTTGTAGATGGCCATATTGAGTTAACACTCAGAAGGCCAAATAAATTAAAAAAAAAACAACGTATATCTCCATGTTGAACTGCTCCATTCTGCTTATGGAACTGTGAGAAGCCAGTAGAGTGCTTTGCATTAGTCCTCTAGTAGTCATATTGGATGAATACCGCTTTAGCTGTATGGTACTCCTTTATTTTCAACCAACTAGTTTCGTGGCATTAGAGCCACATCATCAGGGCTATCTGTATACAAAGAAGAGCAAATGCCACTAACAATTACGATATGGTATTTTACATTTGGCTATAGAGAAGAAAACTGTAGGTGAAAAATACTCACAAATTATTTCATATTTTTCTCTCGGTGACTCTAGTGTTTAACGCCCTGTCGACAGAGTCGTCATGAGAGGCGGAGCTTACGCTCGGGTTGTTTGGGTAAGGATGGGGAAGGAAATCGGCCGTGCCCTTTGAAAGGAACCATTCCGGCATTTGCCTGGAGTGATTTAAGGAAATCACGGAAACCTAAATCTGTGTAGCCGGAGGTGGATTTTGAACCACCGGCTTCCCGAATGCGAGTCCAGTGTGTTACCACTGCGCCACCTCGCTCGGTTCTCTAGACGACCCAGTCTCTCTGGTCCTATTCCATAAATGATAAATAAATTGGATTGCCTGAATTGAAACAATGTGTGAATGATAAATATGATAAAATTAAGCATACGTACCGGTGGCGCTGCGCTGTGGCCGCCCGTCGTAAACTATGTGGTGTTCGTGACAGAGCTGGTGCGTCTAGGGATGCAACATCGTTGATAAAATCATCGATGTTCAGACATTGATGTGCCTGCGGAAAAATATCGATGTTAAAAGAACATCGCTCTCAAATACGATATATCGATGTTTTTCCAATGTTTCCATACGTTTAAGAAATATTAGGGAAAACATACTGAAATGAAGCTGTGTTGCCAGAAAGTATGTTCTTTCACTAGACTACGAATACACAGCGAAATGGCAAATTAGAATGAAAAAAGAAGTTGGGAATAAGGTTTAGCTACCTACTGCGCTGATTTTACTTGGGATTAACATCGATTTGTTCATTACATGCGAAATAACTTGTGTTTTGTTGACGTATTGCATTTTTCTTAGCTGTCGACGTGGAGAAAATTAAATATTATGCATCTTTCAGTTATTACTTAATAATGTATTTTTAAAATGAATATTCATCAATGACGTTTATCAAATCATGTACCTTGCTGAAATGAAAATTTATGTTATACTTGGCTTGTTGGCTTTTGTCTCGGATTTTTCGTCGACTTTTGTTTGATGTTTTAACTGACGTTTTCACAGTATGATATAACTCTCACTGGGAAACACTGTCAAAGATTCGATTCCACTGATGTTGGAGAGTGAAATTTCAGCAATGCCAGCTGCCCGTGCTGGACAAACATCAGATTAATCATCAAAGATCGACATAAAAAACGATATAGACTCCAAGAGGCCACATGACAAATAATAACCATGAAAGCTTTTAATTTTGTTTAAGAATTTGGGATTTGTCTTCGCAACATCGGCATTCTCCAGTGTCGTGAAGGTCCAATAACTTCTACAGTCACTAATATAATAATTACCGGTACAAGAAAAATTCTAATGTACACTTTTTTATTCAATATTTCAAGTTACTAACTCTTTTTTGCAGTAGAACAAAAAGCTTCATATAAAATCCTCTTATGCACACAATACTCAGACAAAAATCATTTAGAGTGGCAACATTTTTCTTCACTAAAGATTCCATCAATGGATAATGTCTACTGTCATGTCTCAAATACAGAAATACCTATCCGTGTCAATGTACTGAGTTCACCGACTCTATCCATCTGAGAAGATAATTAATGGTTTTTAGGACAGTAATTTATTATCAATTTGTTTTATTTTGTAACGTAACCACACATTCGGAAATTGTCACTTATTCGGAAGAACCCTTCTTCCTACGCAATTTTTTTGCTTCGCTTTTGACATAGGTTTGATGATTTCGAAATTTTTTGTTATTCTGAAGTCATCGGTGTGATATTTCAGTTGCGATGTTTCGGTGCATTACTTTCAATATCCCATAGAACTCTAGATTCGGATTTATAAAATTGGTAGTCCTTGCATTTCACCACTTACTGCTGCACACAACAAACTCACGATAGCAAACTACTACACGTGTGGCTAATTGGCTATATGTACGCGTACAAACTGTCCAACAAAAGTGAAACATACTATTGTTTTCACTCGAACAGGTGACTGCAGCACTGAAAGAATAGCAAACAAAGGTGAGTAAATGATATTGTTGTTAGTTTCATATTTCACTTACCTACTATTTCAAAAGTATGAAAACAGCGACGAGCGACGACAGCAGGAGCACCGCACTTGAGCTGACGCTGGGGGAGCAACTAATAAAGTAATAATGGAGTTGACGATCAATTGAACGATGTAGACAGTTTGGGACTTCTGTCGTCGATGCATCGGCGATATATCGCTGTTCAAAACATCGATGTTTATGGACGAAACATCGATGTTTTCAAAACATCGACGTATCGTTTGCATCCCTAGGTACGTCAGAAGTGCGCATGCGCGAAAATCAAATTGCGCGTGAGGCGGTTAGCGCCTTGAAACAAGTATTGTAGCACAGAAGGTTGGGCTACGCCTTTACACATCACAAAAAATGATCTTAAGGATAGAAAGAACTTACATCACTGTTTTTCATCGTTAAACAAGAGCCGCTTTTTTATATATTACTGTAATAAAAATAATTTTTTGCGCACAGGTTTTAGTCTGACAATAAAATGATAGGACATGAATTATATTTTACATTACCATATTAATATTTTGAATTTAAATACTGTTTATGTAGATTTTCTTTGGGTATCCTACATGAAGACAGCATGCCTTATTATTCATACAATCAAAATTTGCCAAGATGTGGCGATGGCGGAGCTCAAGTTGTCCGTTGAGTGTGTACATTGGGAGACGCTTCTTGCATCTCAATATTTCGATCTCTTACAGAATATTAAGGTTATGTCCCTTTCTTTCCCTGTGGAGAATTTTGAAATTATTTTGTAAATTTGTAATGGAGTGCCCCTCTTCCTGCAGTTGTTTGCTTAAGGCAGACTCGGAGTTAACAAGATTCGTGTGATCTTTAAATCTTGTGCAGAAACTTCTGCCTGTTTGTCCTATTAATGTCATGGGACAGTTATCATATAATGTGTTGCCTCTAGAAGTCGTTTGTGCGAATTGGCAAAGAAGATGCAGCCCCTCACAGCTACTAGTGACTAGCCTTTCTTTCCTTCATGTGCGTTATTGGCCGAATACTAAAGCTAGAAGACGCACCTTGTTGCCCCTAAGCTCCACTTTATCCAGTGTCGGAATCAGTCTTACGACACGTCGGCTGCCGACTTGAAGGTTGAAAGGAGTACGCAAATTAATTTTCACTTAATTTTTGCCTGTCAGAAAGCCTTGAGCATGTTTTGTTACAAAAACCTAAGCTGTAATTCTGTAGAAAACAAATTTATGTAATATTTTGTACCATTTCACTAATCGATATGACATACTGTACTTATTTTCATATCTTTGCTGTAAACCAAAGACTTTGTTTGATCTTTGGAGTATGTCTTGCACTCGCAGTTGTTGCGTTGAAAGGAGTCGGTGTGTATGAGTCGGTGTGTGACCTTCATGAAGGCGAGTCGATGTCTGATTATGGTAGAGTTGTAGTCGTGAAACTGTCGGGTTAGTCTGTCTGTGTGTTAGACTCGAAGAGTAAAAATTCAGTTTTGAAGAGTCGCAGCCAAGTCTGCAGATTATAATTTTTGCGTGGAAATTAATCTGTCTCAAATAAGGTATTCTGTACTTTTCTATTGTTATGTCTGCTAGCCTGTATTTGAACTATTGTAGTTGGTGTTTGTCCTTTTCCTAATGAATACTGTTTAGTGCAGCTTGCATTTATCATTTAACCCTGAGTCATTTTACCAGTTCCTCGTTCCTTATACCAATTGGAATTACAATCCGTCCTGATCATTGTTTCTTGTGAAAATGTTGCATAATTATTGTGTCTGTAAATTTATGTGCTAATTAGAACTGTTCAGTGTAGGCATTTTGTCATGATAAATTGGTCTATTAATGAGAGCAGGAAGTAGTTTGTTCATAAATCCAGTAAAGTTCATAGTTTTTCTGAGTCTTAATGAAAGTTCAAATTATTAAGTCTGTTAATGTTAGTAACAGTTAAATTGATTTGTCTGATCAGAAGAGAAATAGATCACGTAAAGAGATGAGAAATATTTGCAGTGAGTGAGACTTGAAACTATTACCAGATTTGTAGGACATTTTTTATTACGTTGAATCAGTATGGTAATTGTTGTTCAGATAGGCACATTATCCAGTGCAGTGATTTTTGGTATCTAATTAATATCAAATATCTTTGTTTGGCATCCTGTTTATTCAAGTAACAAAATTATCACTGTAGTAGCACGTTCTTTTTGTTGGCTCTTACAGACGAATTGTGCATGTATAGTCTGACTACTGGTATGTGGTGCACGCTAACAGAGCTGAACTTTTCATTTGCTCATATTGTCTCTCACACACGAGATTAATGTGTACACCAATTACGACTTTTAATTACTGTCAACTTATTAGCTACTGTACAATTTAAAGTGTTATCCGTTGCGCATCAAACTAAATCACATTTACGTAAGATCATTGCATCCCATGTCAGTTGCAATTTATTCTAACGGGGCAAAGGAAGGTACTAAGTCTCATTGCTTAGTCAAATTATTTTGTAACCAAAACCACAACAGAACATTTATTTGGGAATTTTAGCGGGGACGGTCTCTTAACAAAAGCAGTGACACGCTCGCCCCACAAACACATACTACTTTTCATTTCAAACAAACGCACACTACTTTTAAGGTTACCGCCCGCAGGTGAAATTCCACGGCTCAAATGTGTGAAGTTTGGAATACAAATCGTTGATTCAGATTGTCGTCGCATGTCGTGCCCCAACTAGGAAGTCACGGGCAAGGCGTTGGCTATGTTTGATTCTAGTCTGAATGAGACGCTTGCAGTGCTAAAGCTTTCTTCATAAGCCCTGTGTAGACCCGTTTTTAGGGAGAATTCGCCAGGCTTTGGAACCTCACCGTTACTTTTCTGCTTTCCCCCAGTCAAAGGAGTATGCCTTTGGTGGTCCTTAAAAAACCAAATGAGTCACTGCGTATTTGTGGTGACTTTAAGATCACTGTTAATTGTTAGTGTAACAATGATTTATATATATTGCTTGGGTAAAGTAGCTAACCATTTTTGGTTGTAAGTGTACACACCATTTCCCAAAGTACTTGAAATAATTGATTCAAGGTATCTTACGCTGTATAAACTATCTGAATGAAATTATTGCCGCAGACACGACTCACTAGGAGCATCACAGGAATCTTTAATATCTTTTTAAGCGTCTCCAGGAACTTGGTTTATGGTGACAGCTGAAAAGTGTAGATTCTTTGTTCACAGTTTCAAGAACCTGAGGCACAATCTCAGTCAGAAGGGTGTCTCGCTATGCCTGCCTCTATTATCCTTACACAGTTCCAGTCATTTCTTAGCAAAATTAGGTGTTATTCCTCGTTTCTTCCACAAATAGCAAATCTCAAGGGGTTCTATGCTTGATGCCTTATACGCTGGGTCTGCCATTAAAGCTGGCAACAGAAGCGACCTAGTACATCATCGCACCGATTTCGTCAAACAAATTAGTGGTTGGTATGGAGAACCTATTGGTTTTTTTACTACAAAACGTTGAGTACTGTCCAGCTAAACTACTCACAAATTGTGAAGAAGGCTGTAGTAATCTTTTTGGAGCAAAAATATTTAATAAATTCTTGTTAAATCGCAAATTTCACTCTTTATTTTCCACAATCCTTCAACTCCCTTGTTCAGACCTTGGTCTAAGCTACCACATACAAGAGCGCAGCACCTGCATCATTGGGAGTTCTTTCTAAGTTCGTAAAATTACAAAATACATTTTCAACTATCTGCCCAACATGCCAATGCTTACACTGCCTGGCCTCTCTCTCTCGGCTCCGATGCATATGGATTTTGGATGGCATTTCTCTCTCCGTCACGCATTGCAATCAGAGCCATGCCTCACTGCATCTCATCAGAGAAACCTCTTCACGCCACTAACATCTCGCAGCATAGCAATTGCGAGGTACTCTCCCACTGGGATCCTGACAACTCCAAACACCCAATTATCTACATTTCAAAGACTCTCATCCAGATCCAGTGAAAAAAGGAGGTATTAACTTCAGTTTACACAATGACGAAATTTCACATCTGTTTGTACTGCAGTCTTGCGAGCTACTTTTGGACACATTCTCCGAAAACTGTCTTGAGCAGTTAAACCGGCAAACCACGCGCAATGGAAATATTCTAGACCTTATTGCCACAAACAGGCCTGACCTTATTAACGATGTCTGTGTAGAGACAGGAATTAGTGATCACAGTATCGTCATAGCGCCGATGGTGACCAAAGTTCATAAACCAATCAAGAAGGCTAGGAGCGCGTTTTGTTGGGAAGAGCCGATAAGCAAATGTTACGATCGCACTTAGAAAATGAATGGGCATCGTTTAATTGCGGGACTATGCATGTAGAGGAATTGTGGACTAAATTTAAGTGCATTGTTAATAAAGGGTTAGAGAAATATGTGCCAGTAAAGACGATTAAGGATGGAAAAGATCCACCGTGGTATAATAATAATATTAGAAAGCTGCTGAGAAAGCAAAGGCTGTTGCACTCTCGATTAAAAAAAGAACACCCAAATGACGACAGGAAAAAGTTAGTAGAGATTCGTGCGTCTATAAAAAGATCGATGCGCGAAGAATACAATAATTATCACAGCCATACCTTAGCAAAAGATCTTTCCGAGAACCCGAAAAAGTGCTGGTCCTATGTAAAATCGATAAGCGGGTCAAATCCCACTGTCCAGTCACTCGTTGATCGTTCCGGGGCAGTAATAGAAGAAAGCAAACGGAAAGCTGAAGTTCTAAATTTAACCTTTAAGAAATCTTTCACGCAGGAGGACCGCACAAATGTACCATCATTTCATCAACGTGCTAATTCCGAAATGGGGGACACAGCAATAGGTATTCCCGTTGTAGAGAAGCAGCTGAGAGAGCTAAATACGAAAAAGTCTGCTGGTCCGGAAGGAATACCAGTTCGGTTTTACAAAGAGTAATCTGCAGCATTGCCCCCTTACTTAGCTTGCATTTATCGCGAATCTTTAATTCAGCGCAAAGTTCCTTCTGATTGGAAAAAAGCACAGGTGACTCCCATTTATAAGAAAGAAAAGAGAACAGACCCATACAATTACAGGCCAATATCGTTGACATCAGTTTCATGTAGAATTTTAGAGCATATTCTCAGTTCGAATATAGTAAATTTCCTTGAAACGGAAAAGCTTCTTTCCATGAATCAGCACGGGTTTAGGAAATATCGTTCATGTGAAACTCAGCTTGCCCTTTTCTCACATGACATCTTGCGAGCCATGGATGAAGGGCAAAAGGCGGATTGTGTTTTTCTCGACTTCAAAAAGACGTTCGACGCGGTGCCACACTGCAGACTGCTAACGAAGATACGAGCTTATGGAATAGGTTCACAAATTTGTGACTGCCTGGAAGACTTCCTAAGTAATAGATCGCAGTACGTTGTTCTCGACGGCGAGTGTTCATCAGAGACGAATGTATCGTCAGGCGTGCCCCAGGGGAGTGTGATAGGACCGCTATTATTTTCTATCTATATAAATGATCTGATGGACAGAGTAACTTGTAATTTGCGCCTGTTTGCTGATGATGCTGTGGTGTATGGGAGGGTGTCGTCTGTAACTGACTGTAATAGCATACAGGATGACTTAGACAAAATTTCTAGTTGGTGCGAAGAATGGCAGCTAGCTCTCAATGTAGAAAAATGTAAGGTGATGCGCATGAGTAGAAAAAACAATTCTATAATGTTCGAATATAGCATTAGTTGTGAGCTTCTTGATGCTGTCGCGTCGTTCAAATATCTAGGCGTAACATTGCAGAGCGATATGAAATGGAACGAACATGTAAGGACAGTTGTGAGTAAGGCAGACAGCCGACTTCGGTTTATTGGGAGAATTTTGGGAAGATGTACTTCACCTGTAAAGGAGATCGCCTATAAAACGCTTGTACGACCACGTCTTGAGTATTGCTCAAGTGTTTGGGACCCGCATCAGATCAGTTTAAAGGAAGACAGCTAGATTTGTTACCGGTAGGTTCGACCAATGCGCGCGAGTCACGGAAATGCTCCGGCAACTCAGTTGGGGATCGCTGGAAGAAAGACGACGTTCTTTTTGTGAATTTCTGTTAAGTAAATTTAGAGGGCCAGAATTTGAAGCTGAGTGTAGTACGATCCTGCTGCCGCCTACTTACATTTCGCGTAAATACGTACTCCGCAATTCACCGTAAGGTGCGTGGCGGAGGGTACACTGTACCACTACTAGGCATTTCCTTTCCTATTCCACTCCCAAATTGTATGAGGAAAAAAAGAGTGCCTATATGCCTCCGTACGAGCCCTAATTTCTCTTATCTTGTCTTTGTGATCTTTACGCGAAATGTAAGTAGGCGGCAGCAAGATCGTACTACACTCAGCTTCAAATTCCGGCCCTCTAAATTTACTTAACAGAAATTCACGAAAAGAACGTCATCTTTCTTCCAGCGATCCCCAATAGATTTGCCGGAGCATTTCCGTGACACTCGCGCATTGGTCGAACCTACCGGTAACAAATCTAGCTGCTCGTCTCTGAACCGCCTCTATGTCTACCTTTAAACTGATCTGCTGCGGGTCCCAACACTTGAGCAATACTCAAGACGTGGTCGTACAAGCGTTTTACACGCGGTCTCCTTTACAGGTGAAGTACATCGTCCCAAAATTCTCCCAATAAACCGAAGTCGGCTGTCCGCCTTACTCACAACTGTTCCATTTCATATCTCTCTGCAATGTTACGCCTAGATATTTGAACGACGCGACAGCATCAAGAAGCTCACTACGAATGCTGTATTCTAACATTATGGGATTGTTTTTTCTACTCATGCGCACTCGTCTCCGATGAACACTCGCCGTCGAGAACAACGTACTGCGTTCTATTACTTAGGAAGTCTTCCAGGCAGTCACAAATCTGTGAACCTATTCCATAAGCTCGTATCTTCGTTAGCAGTCTGCAGTGTGGCACCGCGTCGAACGCCAAAAGTAGTGGTACAGTGTACCCTCCGCCACGCACCTTACAGTGAATTGCGGAGTATGTATGTAGATGTAGATGAAGTTTCAGTTGATCAAGTACCACAAGGAATTACTCACATAGTTGGTCACTCTGTCCAGACTTCCAGACAAGATGCAGAAAAGCTTCAGCATTTAATGTTGTTTTTGTCATAGTATACAGACAACATTCTCTAGCAACTATCCGGTCACCATGCAAATGGCGACGACTGTCGACTGGCCCAGACCCTGATTATAATGCTCGGGAATTTGTCGTTTTTCATCTACATTCTATCTCCTCACATGTCGACAGGACGTTAAACCCTAAATATTCCCTCCTTTTTATATCTCATCATTGGCTCCTCAGGAGATCCCTCTCGCAGCAAATGCAATCACCCCTCACACATGAGCAGACACCATGCTCTGTTCAGTTGTCCAGTGGATTTAGTGTGGTTGGCCTCACAAATGTTCACCAACACGCATGGTTTCTTGAAGACATACTTTCCCCTTTGGCCCTGTCTCTCCCTCCATGACCAGGTTCTCTTTATGCAGACAGAATATGACTGGTCTTGAGTCATTACTCCACTATTCTGCATCACAAGGTCCATACTCTTTTACACGTCAGCTGCTCGGGCAATTAACCCATTATTCGGACGCCAACTGGCTAGAAATTAGTAGGGACCTGGAGTCGACAACTCTGGCCTGACTGTGTGTGCCCACCAGCAGTACACTCCACCAGGGTCCCTAGGAGCCTCTTCACACTGACTTTGCTGGACTCATTTTGAGACAGATGTGGTCGACGTTCTCCCAAAGTTTCCTTATATCCACCCACTTTCCTCTACTTTGTCAGCAAACACCATTTAGGACTTGTCTCAGACATTGCTATTGACGATCTCATGTCGGCCATAATTTCCAACATTGCTTCCATTTTATTTCTACATGATTCAGACGATTTGGCTAGCTCAAAGGAAATATATTCAAGAAGTTGTTGGCCATGGTTCACTCTGCTTTGACAGACAAGGCCTGCATGCTGTTTCTGGCCTCCAGTTAGATTAGGCTACTGCTTGCGGCTGTTGCTGGTTTCAGCTGGATGCAGCAGTGCGGGTGGGGTCATTCAGTTGGTGTCCATCCTGCCTTTCTGTTACAGTCAATGGCCCTCATGCTAGCCAGATGTATGAGGTATCCGCTGAGGCTAGTCCAGGTGGCATCACCAGAACAAGTTGCACCCCAGAATGTCACAATCTGGCTTGTCTTCTTCACCTCTCTCATCCCTCCAGCAACCACCTATGCTTCACCCAAGCAGACCTACAGTGCCCCAGGGGTCATCGAGTGGACCCAATAGTTTTGTCTGTCTTTGTTACTGTTCGATTAGATATCCCACCATTTCCAGTGGCCAGTGTGTGTAATCAACCATGTCTGTTCTTGCCAGTCCTTGACTTACCGACACCGAGATGCAACCTTTCTCAAACTTGACCATGCAATGAGCCCTCGAGAAATTGCTTCAAATGTGGTCTCTGAACCTTCTCATAGCACTGGGCACTACAGACGCTATTTCCACCCCTTTGTGCCAGCTTCGAGTGAGAGGCGTACAGAACTGTTGTAACTTAGAGGGGCAGTGAGAGTGAGCTATCACAACTGTCCAAAGTTATTTCAGACTTGCAGTAAACACCGCTGATGGCACAGCAAGCTGTGAGAAGTGGCGAATATACGAACTCCAGAGAGGAAACACTCTACCACTCTCACCTGCCGGAACCATGTCATCAGCTGCTTCATGTAAGCGGGTGCTCCACCATAAACCATCCAGTTATTTCCTGTGTTCTGGATAATTTGTTTATTATGTCAGCTTCACATTTGGGATTCACTTAGACTGTTTTCCCAGTCTCTTCAGTTTGACCATAGTGATTCAGTACTTATTTTCCCCATAACAGTTTGTTTACTCTGTGACTATAGTTCACATGGAATGAAGTGTATTTCTACGTCTAAAACTCAACAAAATGCTTTTTTTCCCCTCCAGTGTGAGGGCAATCTTTGCTGTGTTCCGTTCAAACAGCGTCTAAGGAGTTCAGGAATGTATAAAATTTCGTATCAGTGTGGAAAACGATACATTGCCCAGATTTTTCGCACTGTTAAAGATGTATGCAATGCAGATAAATGTCACATTAGAATATGTCAGCCAGAAAAGTCTGCTGTTGACGGAAACTGTACTGAAACATGAAATACCTTGACCTATGGAGAGACAAATATCCTCCTCTCAACATCCACATACTGGGACCGCAGCATGAAAGTATCAATCGAAATACGTATATCTTATAACTGAATTAATATAGATACTACATTTCAACTTACTAAGGCATAGAAACAAGCACTGGTAATACTTACGCATTGCTGGCCTCATTAGAATGAATCTAGGGACTCAACACAGGTGAAGAATCAGTCAGGACATTTAAACTGGACGCCAACACGTCCGAATATGCGTGTTGGGTCCGCGACTTGTCGCTGCACTTCTTACCATGTCATGCACATGAAGGTACCCAAATATGAGGGTGACTCGAAGATTACTTAAGTAATAGAACCCAGTACGTTCTCCTCGATGGTGAGTGTTCATCAGAGACTAGGATATCGTCAGGGGTGCCCCAGGGAAGTGTGATAGGACCGCTATTAGTTTCTATCTATATAAATTATCTGACGGACAGAGTGAGTTGAATTCTGTGGCTGTTTACTGATGATGCTGTGGTGTACAACAGGGTGTCGTCTTTTAATGATTGTAGTAGGATGCAGGATGACATGGACCAAGTTTCTTGGTGGTGTGAGGAATAAAAAGTAGCGCTAAATGTAGAAAAATGCAAAGTGATGCAGATGAGTACGAGAAATAATCCCATAATTTTCGAATACAGCATTAGTAGTGTGCTGCATGTGAGTGCCGTGGCCATTTAATACCTAGGCGTAATTCTGCACAGCGATATGAAATGGAACGAGTAGATACTGTAAGAACAGTCGTGGGGAAGGCAAATGGTCGACTTCGTTTTAGTGGGACAATTTTGGGGAGGTGTGATTCGTCTGTAAAGGAGACCCCATATAAACGCTTGCTCGACCCCATCTTGAGTATTCCTCAACTGTTTGGGATCCCCACCAGATTGGTTTAAAGGAGGACATAGAGTCAGTTCAGAGGCGAGCGGCGATGTTTGTGACTGGAAGATTCGATCAAAGCGCGAGTGTTATCGAAATGCTTCGGGAATTCAAATGGGAGTCGCTGGAGGGGAAGCAACGTTCTTTTCGAGAAGCACTGTTGAAGAAATTTAGAGGGCCGTATTTGAGGCGAATTGCAGAACAATTCTACTGCCCAGAATGAATCTTTCACTCTGCAGCGGAGTGTGCGCTTATATGAAACTTCCTGGCAGATTAAAATTGTGTGCCGGAACCCGGCACAGTCGGTAGTGCGCTTGCCCGCGAAAGGCAAAGGTCCCAGGTTCGAGTCCCGGTTCTGGCACACAAGGCACACAAGTCTTTCCTTGATGTAGTTACCTAGGCTGTCCAGTCGTAATAATTCTTCCTAGTTTCTTCGGGTCTGCTGCCGGATCTTGAAATCAAGCTGACTCAATATATCTGCGCTCCAACTTTCCGCCAACTTCAGGAGAAACTGCTGCTGCTGAATCCTGCTGACGACTAATGACTAGCTCAGAAATCACCGTCCTATACAGACTCGCGTATGGTGAATTACGTATGCACCGCCCGGCATAGGTACTGCACAGTGGCTTGTGGTGCGGTGCCCACCATATATCGCATGCGGTCCAACTCTCTGGCAGGTCACATAAAGGAACGATGTTTTTTCTTGTCAGATAAAACCAGGTTCCACGTCCTGATAACCGGAAAACCCTTGATCAAATCCGACAACCTAATTTCGTTCGATTCTGTAAAAACTGTCCCAAAGCCGGACGTACCGACCACTATAAGAGTTTCGTAAAGAATCATCCTATATCCCACGTGTAAACAATGTTCCACCACCGTTGATTTTTTCGAGCTGTATGAGTATCATGTGACGGATCGACCTGCCGACATAAGCCTTCCCCCACATGTATGAAATACTGTACACTCGTTTTTGTAAGTTCCAGGTCATCTTTAACGGATCCTATAAGTTCCTTAATCTTCGCTGGTAGACGGAACACACTCAGGATATTGAATCTCCTTAGGATTCTGCCGATGTTGAAAGATATGCTCCCTGAATAAGGAATGAAAGCCACAGATTTAACCTCCTCTTCACGAACTTCGAGGGATGGTCCAAAGTCCATAGTTCGACGATTCTGTTTCTCGGTGTATTCGTTTTACACGTAGACAGCTAGATTTTTCCTCCAGAGAATTGTTTTGCCGTGTATTTATTTATTGCACATTTTATGACCTGCTGCCTAATATTTAAAAGCAGGTCTTACATTTCACAATATAGCACACAATAGAAATACATTCATTCATGTTACTATTATGATATTGTAAACAGAAAATAGAAAAACAACAAAAGAAAAAAGAAAAATACAAAGATAATTAGAAAATTACTTACTGAAAAAGAGAAAAAAATTACAAAGAGTGTACATGTTTAGTTCTTTATCAGGCTGTTCCAGGTGAGAGGTTCTCGAGAAAATTCGTCGGACCTGTCCCCCCATAACCTGCCTGTATTTAATCGAACATTGTTACAATGTTTTTGTTACTACTCATGTGGGTGGATGGTGAGACAAATTAATCTGGTGTGTTCAGAACTAGAAAAGAGAATAACGTCCCTATAACGTCCCTTAAGCTGGCTGTTCTAGGCGGGAGGACTTTGGCAAGGCCTCGCGCCTGTCCCTCCTGAAACAGCTCCTTATTTGCACTCACCTAGAATTGTAGTTTTATTCTTTGGGCCGGCCGCGGTGGCCGAGGTGACTGAGGCGCTCCAGTCACGGTCAGCACGGCCACTACGGTCGGGGGTTCGAATCCCCCCTCGGGCATGGATATTTGTGCCGTCCTAGTTCGTAAGTAGTTCATAAGTAGTTTGTAAGTTTAGGGACTGATGACCCCGTAGTTAAGTCCCATAACCTATACAAACATTTGAACATTTTTTAAATTCTTTGTTACGTAATGTTTTACTTACTATTATTTAATTTCTATACTCACAATTCTTGTTACTTTACGTTTTACGTAAGGATAAGTATTGTCTTTGTTGTCAACGTGCATATAAATTTTTCCTTGTCATCTGTTTGATTATTGCGGTGTTTGTGCTTGTGCGTCATTTTCATTATTTGTGTCAGTACCTGTATTTGTGTCTGAAGTGTTTCAGGTGTTTTGTTGTGTTTCTCGTTGGCGTGTTCTAAATATGGCGTATTTGCGTTCCTGTCTGTACGAGATCAGTAAAGATGTATAAGTTTTATCGGGTACACTATTTAAAATACACCAATTGTTTGGTTCTCGAACGAAGTGTTTAACGTCATCACAGTCGATTTGTGGTCATATTTCATTAAGTCTCTCACACTGTAATATTACATGTTCTGGAGTTCCCAGGCAGGGCACCTCATTCACAGAAGTCTGTGTTTCTCAGTCCAAATCGGAGCAGATGTGTTACCTACTTATGGATCTGTCTGCTCTACTGTCAGCAGAAGTTTCGGACTGGGTTGATGGTTCTACTTGTGCGCTACCAGGTTGAGCCAGAGAAACGCCGTTAACAGATAGTCGTTCAAATTTGAACGCCTTGTTTCTCGACCTGTAACGTCAGAAGAGCATACACGTCGACGCACTGTAATCTCTCAGGTAAGGAGAAAGGTCTAAATTTTTGCACTTGCTCCAAGGAGACTTCCTCTTACTGAATTCAGCTGCTCTGTGGAACAAGCAGTATACAGCCTCCCGGAAGAAGATGAAGAATAAATTAGACAATATGTGTCCCACACATTACGGCGTGCTCGGGCACTGCTAGAGAACGTCTCTTCTGCAGAGAGAGCTGTCATTCATTCCCTTAGTAATGACGATGAAGTTGTGGTTTTACCAGCTGACAAGGAAAATGCCACGGTTGTTTCTAAAGAGATGATTATGTCCTTAAAATGAATTCTTTACTCACTGATCCGGTAGACAAAAGGTTGAGCTGCGACCTCACAGAAAGGTTTAAACGTAAGACACTTTCACTTTTTGAAATGTAACACGTTATCTGAAGGGTGTCGAGAAAATTGCACCCAGCGAAATTTGCTCCCAGTAAAATTTGCGCCCAGAAAAGTTGGAGGAAGGATCGACTAATCCCCTTGTCCGGCAGCTAGCAGTTGTTTTCATTAATTAAGATTTAAAAATTACCTAAATTTATTGATTTCTGAGGAGCGACAGTGTCCAAGTAGACCACCCGTGAACAAAGAACATGGAGTAAAAACTGATGTCAAAGTTTTAAATGGCAAGTTGCTGACTGGCTCAGTTGTGAAAATTTTGTAGTATTTTACGTCAGGATCAAGTATGTAAGAAGCATTTGACCCAGAGAACATGGAAAATACGTTGTTAGATTATCTCAGTCCAAGAGTGAATTTTTAGATAACCAAAAAACTGAATAGGTAATGAAAACGAATAATTCTTGTAGGTAGTCGTAACGTAATCGAAAATGCATAGGACGGCAGCGCACTAGAAGAAGAGAAAAAATTAAGGATACTCTGAAATTTATCGTAATATTTTCTTTTCGATATCACTAAGTGGAGAGGCCTTCGCCTGCTCCTGAAGATGAATTATTAAAACAGTTAGTGAAACATTTCAAAAGAAGTATCGTTCATTTATTTCTGTTAAAATACAAGGAGATAATGGTAAGAAATGCTAACCAGCATTTGCCACCTAACTGCTTTTGTTTCTATCAAGGAAAGGGAGAGAAACGTTTTTAGAACTCAACAAAAATATTTTATACTGCTTTTGTTGCACCTTTTGCTTGAACAATGTACGCAAATTTATTAATGGTTTAATGGCCTATGGACAAAACTTAAAATATATGACCTTAAGAACAAGCCTGTCAGTATAAATATTGACTACGTTACCTAGTCAGCATCTGGATCAGAAAAAAAGGAAATGTAATGACATTTTCGCGAGACATCACTATGATTTTGAGTGAACAAAGTCATCTATTTTACACACACATAGAAAAAATTCGGCAGGCGGGGCAACATTTATCGTCCATAGTTGCCAATTTATTTATGGCGGACGATCGAAGATATGTCACAGAGGACTTCGTCTTTGCAGCCAATGTGTTTCTGAAAATATGTTGATGACTCTTTCTGTGTCCCCTTGGCCGCGGTGTAGTAGCCGAGCGGTCTAGCCGGGCGCCGTGGCTCAGCGCGCCCGGTCAGAGGGCTGAACGCCCTCTGTAATAAAAAAGCTGAGCCAACAACAAATAGAACAACAACGAACCCTCAAGATCAGCGACCGCAATGAGCAGAACTACCCAGAGAACAAAAAAAAAAAAAAAAAAAAAAAAAAAACAAAAAAAAAAAAAAAAAAAAAAAAGCGGTCTAAATCGTCTCGCTGCGGAGCGCGCGGTTGCTCGCCGTGGAGGTTCGAGTCCTCCCTGGAGCATGAGTGTGTGTGTTTGTACGTAGGTTAGTTTACCTAGGTTTAAGTAATTTGTAAGCTACGGATTGATGACCACGCAGTTTGGTCCGATAGATTCACAGACATTTGATTTTTTTCTGTGTCCTCGTGGACTGGATTCTCTGAATCGATTCCTAGACCACTTCAACTGATTCTACCCCAATACCAATTTCACTATGTAGGTTGAAAGCGATGGGAAGCTTCCTTTCTTGAATGTCATGGTTTACAAGGAACATTATGGTACTCTGAGACATAGCATTCACCGGAAACCCACACGTACTGATTGATACTGAATGCAAGGAGCTGCCATCCCATCCACCACACAAACTCAGTGGTGTCCTTAAAACTCGGTACTCTGAGCCTATACTGTTTCCGATGCAGATATTCTACCACATGAACTAATGCACTTAGCTTCTGTGTTTAAGGAGAATGGGCACTCCGAGAAGCAGATTCGTCGAACTATGGCGTTTGAACCACCCACGAAAGTTCGTGAAGAAGAGAATAGATCTGTGGCTTTCATTCCTTATGCAAGGGGCATATCTTTCAAGATTGGCAGAATCCTAAGGAGATTTAATATCCAGATTGATTTCCGTGCATCAACGAAGATTAAGGCACTTATGCGATCCGTTAAAGATAACCTGGGACTAAGAGCGCGTACAGGATTTCATGCGACTGTGGGAAGGCTTACATCGGCAGGTCGATCCCCGTCACATGAGACTCCACCAGCCCGAAAAATCGCCGATGGCGGAACGTTGCTGAAACGAGGAATCAAGGATGATTCTTGACGAGACCCTTATAGTGACCGGTACGTTCGTATTTAGGGCAGTGCTTACGAAGAGTCGAACGAAATTACGTTGTGGAATAAGTTAATCAACAGAGGCAAGGGTTTCCAAATTAGCAGGACGAGAATCTTATAGTTGTTTCCACAACGAAATCCTGTCTCGTAATCTTGCAGAAAATCGAAAGAAATTCTGGTCATATGTGAAGTACACTAGCGGCAAAACACAAACAATACCTTCACTACGCGATAGCAATGGTAATACTACCGACGACAGTACTGCTAAGGCAGAATTACTAAACACAGCTTGCCGAAATTCTTTCACCAAAGAAGACGAAGTGAACACTCCAGTATTCAATCCAAGAACAGCTGCCAGCATGCGAAACTTAGAAGTAGATGTTCCTGGAGTAGTAAAACAACTTAAGTCACTAAACAAAAATAAATCTTCCGGGCCAGACTGTATACCAACTAGATTCCTCTCAGAGTATGCTGATGCAATAGCTCCATACTTAGCTATAATTTACAACCGATCACTCAGCGAAAGATCCGTACCCAAAGACTGGAAAGTTGCCCAAGTTACTCCAATATTCAAGAAAGGCAATAGGAGTGATCCCCAAAATTACAGGCCTATCTCATTGACGTCGATTTTCAGTAGGATTTTGGAATATATACTTTGTTCGAATATTATGTACTACCTCGAAGAGAACGACCTATTAACCAATAGTCAGCACGGATTCAGAAAGTATCGCTCTTGCGAAACACAGCTTGCTCTTTATTCACGTGAAGTGTTAAGTGCCATCGACAAGGGATCTCAAATCGATTCCATATTTCTGGATTTCCGGAAGGCTTTTGATACTGTACCCCACAAGCGGCTTCTAATGAAATTGCGTGCTTATGGAATATCTCCCCAATTGTGCGATTGGATTCACGATTTCCTATCAGAAAGGACACAGTTCGTTGTAATTGACGGTAAGTCATCGAGTAAAACAGAAGTGATATCTGGCGTTCCACAGGGAAGCGTTATAGGTCCCCTACTCTTCCTCGTGTTTATAAACGATTAGGAGCTAATCTGAATAGCTACCTTAGACTGTTCGCGGATGATGCTGTCGTTTATCGGTCAGTGAATTCAACAGAGGATCAAAAGCAACTGCAAAGCGATTTAGACAAAATTTCTACTTGGTGCGAAAATTGGCAATTGACACTAAATAAAGAAAAGTGTGAAGTAATACACATGACCACTAAAAGAAATCCGCTGAACTTCAATTAAGCGATAAATCAGTCA
This sequence comes from Locusta migratoria, assembly GCA_026315105.1. Classification (NCBI taxonomy): domain Eukaryota; kingdom Metazoa; phylum Arthropoda; class Insecta; order Orthoptera; family Acrididae; genus Locusta; species Locusta migratoria. Next base: position 70,166,024 of record CM048755.1, on the reverse strand, counting down.
AACCTTAAGGTCGTAAATTCTACCAAATACCTAGGAGTTACAATTACGAACAACTTTGACTGGAGAGAACACAGAAAATATTGTGGGGAAGGCGAACCAAAGGTTACGTTTCATTGGCAAAACGCTTAGAAGATGCACCAGCTCCACCAAAGAGACTGCCTACATCACACTTGTGCGTCCTCTCTTGGAGTACTGTTGCCCCTTGTGGGACCCTCACCAGGTGGGACTGACGGAAGATATTGAGAAGGTTCAGAGAAGGGCAGCTCGTTTTGTTTTATCACGTTACGGGGGGGAAAGCGTCACGGAAATGTTGCACGAATTGGGGTGGAAATCATTAAAAGAAAGACGTTATTCATAGCGGCGTGATCTGTTTGCGAAGTTTCAGTCACCGACTTTTAGTTCTGAATGTGAAAATATTTTGCTAGCACCCACCTACTTAGGGAGACATGACCATCCCAATAAAATAAATCAGATCGAAAACGGAACGATTTAGGTGTTCTTTCTTCCCGCGCGCTATTAGAGAATGGAACGGTAGAGAAAAGTTATGAAAATGGTTAATGAACCCTCTGCCAGGCACTTAAATGTGATTTGCAGAGTATCTATGTAGATGATGTAGATGTAGACGTGGAACCCGGTTTTATCTGACATGAAAAACATCGCTCTTCTATGAAACCCGCCAGTGTGTTGGAAGGCGATATATCGGGGGCACCGCGCCGCAAAATCTATGTGCAGTACCCATGGCGGGAGGCGCATGCGCCATACACCACATGCGGGCCTAAATGCGACGGCGATTTTTGAGCTCGTCATCAGTCGTCAGCAGGATTCAGCAGCAGCAGCAGCTTCACCTGAAGATGGCGAAAATTAGGACCGCCGAAATATTGAGTCAGCTTGATTTCAAGATCTGGCAATAAACCCAAATGAACTACGAAGTCTTTCCTTAATAATGGCGACATTGCTTTATCATCGCCATGACGTCTCAGGCATACTGCGACAACCAACTGTGTGTTGAACTCAGTATCTACCTCACCAACTGTGTACAGCTTATGCCCTGTGGTTATTGCACTCAAAATAGTCATAATAACAGCTGTCGTATCAATAAGTAATGAATTTGTGACTTATCAATGCCGTATGTTTCATGATTTACGACGACTAAGGAAAAAGAACAGAGTGAAATTTGTACCATCATTACACAGTTTCTTACATATTCCTGTAGTGTGATAGATGATCATAATCACCACGAGGAATGAAAAAAATGTCTTGCAGTAGCCAGAGATATTGGTTATGTTTTAGGGAGTTGTGCCTATGTTAATGTATGAATGACTGTGTAGAATGAAGTGATGGGTATGAATTACCACGTTGCACAGTGGTTCAGAACGGCCGATTCCCTGGCGAAAAGTCGAAAAATGAAGGTTGAAAAATCAATGTTTTTGGAATGTATTCTTGTTAAGGAGGGTTTGGGGCTCTCTCAGATCTCATTAGCAGAGGTCACAATATTGTCCACCTGCTTCCCTGCGACAGTCGCTAGTTGCCTCTCGTAGAAACACTCGCGACGCGTCAGTGCCCAGTTATACAGTGCTTCAGAAAATCATAAAGAATTTTACAACGAAGCGTCCGATTCCAATTTTCCAAAAAGGAAAATGTTTACGAAGGTATGTAGAAACAGTTTATGTACTTCAATGTTCGAAAATGTATGTTGCTGTTTATGAGACGTTATACTAAAGGTAATCGTGATTATCTTGTTTTTTCGCTTCTTTAGAAATACATTTGTGTCGATACAAAAAAATTTTAACACATTTTAACGCTGGAATTGACAGGGACATGATTGTTGAACTATCTATTAATGAAATGTTCAAGAATTAGCTGCTCGAAATTTGCCCATTTAGAATAATAAAGATTTTAGTGTTACTGTGCACGCTGTCGTGCGCATTGCGCACTGTGACTTAATGGCGATACTCTCCCCTCAACTTCCTATACCTGAGGCTTGAAAGGTCCCACATATGAAGGGTTTTTTGTAGATGGTTTCTACCTCTTTCTAAAGTATTGAGGAGATAAGTACGGTATATTATTGCAACAGTGTAGCAGAGTGAATAAAGATTTTAAATAAAATTCCAACCGTAATGACAATTTTTACATAAATATGTTTACAAATATGTTTGGATGAACCAAAGGCCTTCTTCATTCTGTTACTGCAGACCACTGAGATTGCAAGTTTTGAAAGAAACCGTCAGTCAACTGTTGATGAAAAAAATATCATCGATAAGTAGATAGCATCTCTCTTCACATTCACTATGGTAACGGAGGGTACTAACGTTCAAGTGAAATATGACTTACCGTTTACAATGATAGATGTAAACATGAGATATGGTATTACTGACTCTAAATCTGCACATAGATGTTATTTATGTAATTTGACGTCAAAAAATTTCAATAATTTACAATTGGTGGAACAAACAAAATGTGATGGCTCGAAACTAAATTTTGGAATTTCTTCCTTACAGGCGTGGATAAGGTTCATGGAATGGATGCTTCATATTGCATATAAACTGAATGACGGAACTAATGGATGGAAATAAAGTATTTAAAGATCGTAACGAACAAATACGAAAGAAATTTTAAAACTGCTTTAGGTTTACATATCGATATGCCTAAACAAGGATTTGGCAGTACAAACGACGGCAATAGAGCCCGACTTATTTTTATTTATTTATTTATTTATTTTTGAGAATGCTGCCTTAACAGCAGATATAATGAATTTGGACGAAAAATTCGTAGCAAGCTGCAAGGTAATTTTGCAGACAATGATGAGCTGTTTCGCTGTACATATCGACAAGTTCAGGGTTTATTGCTTAGATGTCGCGAAACGATATGTTGAGCTATATTCCTGGTACCAGATGCCAACATTGATACATACCGTTTTAATTCAGTCTAATGGGATGTGTTGTATGGAATTATGTACATAAAATAGAAATTTATATATTCTACAAAATTATTTCTCATTTTAGAATTTCAAATATCATGAATCTATTATCAAATTCGTAATCAGCGACCCCAAAAACATAAAGTTGGGAAATTTGAAATTATTATTCTCACTTTTCGACTTTTGGCCAGGGATTAGGCCGTTCTGAACCACTGTGCGTTGTATGGATTGTTAGAGTTTGAGAGCGTTTTTGGTCAAATTTCAAAATAATCTGTACCGAATACTTTTGAGAAACAAAGCAGGCCTACTGATACCACTAGCTGTGTCGTGCAGAATGTATATTTCTGAGTTATTGTTTTCATTCAACTACAGAAATATAGAATGAAATGGAGAGTTGAAAGAGGACTCAAGAGGAAGTTTTTATTTCAAGAGAACTATGCTCATCAGCCCTAAATAAGCACTATATCATCAAAGTTACCCACACATCTATTAGTGTCAATTAATATGGGATTTGTGCAGCTTTCGCCTTTATGGACGCTTGAACTCTACTGGGAACACTTCTAATAATGTTTCAGAATGTCTGTGGAGGACTGGGGGATCCTTCCTTAAGATGTAAACAAGAGGAGGTAGTACTGCTGACCACTGGGGTCAAGAACAAATGGAACGTCCTAGATCATCACAAAGGTATTACATAGAGTCCATATTAGGACACTGGACAAGCCAGTACATTTCTTTAAATTATTGTCTATTAATTATTGCCACACATATGCTGTTTAAGAGAGGATGTATTGTCATGCTGATGTAAATTATCACTGCCTATTAATTGTTTATCCGCTGTGCTGTAAAATGTGTTCATATCCTTCCACATCTAAAATTTTGTTAAGAGTTAAAATGAGGCTGTGTGTGGACTAAGAAACATAACAGCACACTCTTACACCACCTCCTCTGTGCTACAGTCCTGTTACTATACACGATAACACATAATGTTTTCCAGACATTATCCAAGCCCAAAAAACCCTTCCACCTGATTGCCACAGAGTAAAGTGTGATTGATAACTCCAAATCCCATATTTCCATCATCATCTTGTGAATGTTGTCATGTTTCAACTTCACACTCACATTACAAACAGTAAACATGGGTAGTTAGACATGACAAGTTAGATATATGTGCAATATTCAATAATCACTTTCTGAATATAGTAGGGGAACTAAACAAAACTCTAGTTTCTACAGGTAACCATATAACGTTTTTAGAAAATGCCTTTCCGAGGCTGTTACCTGAAATGGTCCTTCATGATACTTCCATAGGTGAGATTGAGTCAATAATTAAATCACTAAAGACTATGGACTTTTGTGGATATTATGGAGTATCTACCAGAACTCTAAAGTACTGTTCTCCATATGTTAGCTCAGTACTAAGCCATATTTGTAATTTTTCCTTTCAGGATGGTCAGTTTCCTGACAGATTAAAGTACTCAGTAGTGAAACCACTTTATAAAAAAGGAGAAAGGGATAATGTAGACAACTATAGACCTATTTCTATGCCATCGGTTTTTTCTAAAGTTATTGAAAAGGCAGTATATTCAAGATTAATTGATCATTTCAGTTCACATAATTTATTGTCAAACATACAGTTTGGTTTTAGAAGTGGTTTAACGACTGAAAATGCTATATTTTCGTTTCTCTGTGAGGCACTTGATGGGTTAAATAAGAGGCTACAGACATTAGGCGTCTTCTTTGATTTAACAAAAGCGTTTGATTGTATTGATCACAAAATATTGTTGCAGAAGTTGGAACATTATGGAATACGGGGAAAAGCCCACAACTGGTCCACCTCTTACTTTAATAATAGACAACAGAAGGTAATTCTCTGCAGTGTAGAAAATGGCTATGACGTGCAATCCCAATGGGGCACAATTAAGTATGGGGTGCCCCAGGGGTCTGTTTTGGGACCATTGCTGTTTCTTATTTATATAAATGATATGCCTTCGAGTATAACAGGTGACTGTAAAATATTTTTGTTTGATGATGATACCAGCTTGGTAGTGAAGGATGTTGCTCGTAATATTGACACAGTATCAAATAATGCAGTTCAATGGACATGTGATAAGTGAGACTGAACAGTTCAAATTTCATGGCTTGTAGAAAACAAGTTGATGTTAAATCACAGTAAAACTGTTTTTACAATTTCTAACACATAATTTGACGAAAGCTGACATTCTGATTACACATAATGGACATGTGATAAGTGAGACTGAACAGTTCAAATTTCTAGGTGTTCATATAAACAGTAAGCTGTCATGGAAAGCCCATGTTCAGGATCTTGTTCTAAAACTAAATTCTGCTATATTTACCATTAGAACAATATCTGAGATAAGTGATTTTTCAACACTAAAAGTAGTCTATTATGCTTACTTTCACTCACTTATAACGTACAGCATTGTTTTTGGGATAACTCGCCTGATGCAAGAAGGATATTTCTGGCTCAAAAACGGGCGGTTCGAGCAATATCTGGTGTAAGTTCGCAAACGTCATGTCGACCCCTTTTCAGTAGTCTGGGAATTTTGACTCTGGCGTCACAATACGTTTTTTTCTTTAATGTCGTTTGTTGTTATTAATATCAGCTTATTCCCACGAGTTAGTAGTTTTCACTCGGTGAATACTAGACAGAAGTCGAATCTACATTTGCATCACACCACCTTAACACTTGTGCAGAAAGGGGTACAGTATTCTGCGGCATCCATTTTCAATAAGCTGCCACAAGAACTAAAGAATCTTAGCACTAATCCACACGCTTTCAAATCTAAATTGAAGAGTTACCTCATGGCTCACTCCTTTTATTCTGTCTAGGAACTCCTAGAAAAGTTAAACAATGAAGCTAATTCATTTTTTCTTTATTAATTCTTTTCACTTTGTCTTAAGATTTTTTTGTGCAAAGCACTACTTAAAAATTATCTATTACCATTCTTGTGTAACAATTAATGTATTGACGTGTTCCATGACCATGGAGTTTCACTCCTCAATTGGGTCCTATGGAATAGAAAAAAAACTATAAAAAAATTAAAAAAAGCCTTATAAGAGTTTGTACTCGAGTAATGTCCAATGACTAGTCCATGTTTGAAGATACTGAGCTCCCCTGATTAACATATCCTGCTAACACTGCTTCTCTACCAACAACACAATAGTTCCCACTTCCTTTTATGGTGGTAGATTTAGGTCTCAAGACATCTACTGGTTAATTTTACATTACATAACGTTCTCCAGATATTTTTATCAGAGAGATACACATAGATCACTGTATTTTTCTGATGACTGGACCAGGAAAACGAAGGAAAAGCACATATTTATGTGACATACTTGTATCTACTTCGTTTTGCTGCTGAAAGTATATTATTTGATACAGAACAGTTACACTTATAAAATACATAGAAGTACAGAATTATGTAAATTAATGAAGAATTCATTTGTCGTATTCATGAGTTTTTCTGCCTGAGGCAAATGGAGACAGGAGAAAAACAAACAGAAGTTAAAAATAGTGTGAAATTGTTTTGTATATGTGAAGTAGGTTTATGAAACTTAAGCTCAAAGTGTGTCTGTAAAGGATAGAGAAGAAGAAATTATGGGATTTTAGGCTTAATGATGATACCAATCAAAATGAAATGAAACTGGATGAGATCTGTAGGTAAATGAATGGTTGACGGATCCATAAGAGTTTTGATATTTTCAAAAGAATTAGTAGAGACTGAAGAAGTAACTTAATGAAAGGTGACATAAAAATAAATATAGGAATTACAAGGATGGATATATAATACAAAGTGAAGTCTGAGAGAAGAAGTTATCCAGCAGATTGGCGATGTCAAATTGTACCATCATGTGAAAATTATTTTTATGTTATTTCTGTTACAGAAAAAATCCTGTAAGTTTGTCTTTGAAGCAAGAAAGTCCTTTGGCGTGTGATATAAGTTGAAAACACTATGAATATCAGTAACACATATTAAATAAAAATTACGTAATTTCAGTATTTATATAGAAAAAGTTTATTAATCTCAGTTCTTCTGTTAATCTGTTTCATATACAGGAACATTAACAGCAAAGTTGTTCCCCAACATTTGTATATAAAAATTTGAGCATATTGTCATAACCAGTGATATACACTGCTATACTTGTTTAATGGGGTTAAATTTTTCTATGATGTTGAAATTTAAATAATTATAAGATAAAATGTATAACTTAAACCCTGTAGGTACAAACTGACTTCAAATTGACCAACATTAAACATTGAAAAGAAAACTAAATTGGCAGTTCATGTTTGTATCTAAAAAACTAAATCATTGTGGCAAGAAAAAGTACTATATCAAGTAACAGTACATTGATTCTTCAGAAGTGACATTATTCACCTGCATGCAAATACAACAAAGTATTAATAACCAATTTTAGACAATATGATAAATGCTCAGCTTGTAGATTGCAAAAGTAACATACATACTTTGACACATTGATAAGACTGTTAACCACATATACAGAAACACACAATGGTGCAGGTAAACATTTCTTATTAAAGTGCCAAGGTCAATACATCTGCTGTTCATGCACAATCTTCTTCTGTCCAAACGATACTGAAATTCATTTAATGATGGAATATATGTGTCTAGTTTAATCAACTGATACACAAAAATTTCTTTAATTCTATAATCTTGATGACACTCATAAAAACTTTTCCTGAACTTTAACTGTTCTTATAATAAACACATCAGTAAGCTATGCATTCCTAATACATATCTCCATTAAGATTACATATCCCTTGACACAATCTATCTATGTCTTGTTCCTTCTATGCTCAAAAAGAGTATGACTTTAAAAGAACCAAAATTCAGGAATGCACAGGAAATAACACGACTTAAGGGTATGGCATGATATGATATGATGAATATACTCATGGTTTTTCACAATATCATTGTTACATTTTTTAAAAGCTCAAATATTTCTAATGATATGCAAAACATTTTTCATAATATTAATGCTAGTACCCACGTTGTTTTGGACGGAGAGAGCCTTTATTTATTATATTGACCTACAATATTTTATAAACACAGTATAACAGCAGCCTATTAATTGAGATATATTCAGTGCAGAAATACACATTAGGTTGTTTTGCACATGAATAACTTTAAGGAATTCAGTTATTGGAAAACATCTGGGACAAAAAAAATTAAAATCTGTATAACAGCAGTCTTGGCATATATTTGTGGTAACTAAAAGCTGTATTTTGAGGAAAGTCAGCTGTTTCAGTTGTTTTGCAAATGGTAACAAAGCATAAAAGATGACAATAGGTTGCCAAATAATTATGGAATTTCTGCATATAACGCCATCACAATAACAAAGTGTACAGCTGCTTGAAACTGTTTATAACCTCATAGTGTAGTAAAAATAATGTTTGTTTCTTTATGCTATAAATCATAAAATACAGCACCATTAATTACAATGAAAAATTACTAAAAATGTTAACAATATCAAATAGTTCACACAAATTCCATGAGTCGATAGTCACATCCTTCAAATAAATACTGAGGATTAATAAGACTCTAAAACAGAACTTTTCAATGAAATAAAATACTTAAACCAGTCAAAACATATCCTGTAGAGTAATTACAGATCAGTCTACAATAATATTTTAGAAAATAACTTTGTAACCACAACTTTCATCATTATAGCAAGAACAAGGAATTCAGGAGAAATCTGGAAGTAACACATGTAGTGTAGAATGTAGATTATCAAGTTTTTCATGGAGGAAGGATGGTGAAGGGCATGTATCACTTGACCAGCGGCAGATGACAGATGTTTGATGATGGAGTACAAGGACAGAAGCAAAGGGCTATAATGAAAGTAGTGTAAATATACATTTGGGTGAGTGAGTATTACAAGCAAAGACTATAGAAGGTGTGATGAAAGATAAAAGAAAGAAAGAGCTGTCTGAGAGGGAGTAGTCAAGGAAGATACAGATGATAACGATGTATATAATAGTGTGAGCAAACAAAATAGAAGGGAAAACGGAAGTCTGACTGGCAAAAATAGGTAGGTAAACAATGAGAAGCATGAAAAGTTCAAAGAACCAAAAGGTAAGAATGGTGTTTCAAGTGGACGTTTTCTGAGATAAAAAATTCTGTAGGGGAACTTTCACACACCGATAAATATACTGATAATATGTAGGAACGTTATCTAAGCCTTGGCACTGGTCTTCTCAATTAACCCTAATAAAATTTCCTGTACTCACATTCATGACTTAAATTCGAAAAACCAGGTACTATACTTTTATCTATGTGAACACATTCATGTTTATATCCCTAACCCAAAAACTTGTGGTTACAATAGATACATTATGTTTGACTATACATTTCAGTTTTTTATTATTTGTATTAGGAATTGCATCTTCTCAGGTTATTCACAGTTCAGGTAATTTTTATGTAGATTCAATAATTAATACAAATAATTACACTTTTATGGAGCAACCAATAATTCTCTGAACAAGTACTAAAATTTATCAGTCTGTTTACAGTTGGTATTAATTATAGATAAATTCCATTGGTATACAGTTGTTGTTGGAAATTTTGAAAAATAAAATAAGTGATCATGGCACTGTTAGACAGATACATTGTCTGTCTACTTCAGTAGGTCTAGGAAATTTCTATTAGAAGTTCCAAAATATTTTTTACACAAAATATACATACAAGATCCATTCATGAGACCTATGTTATTATGGACCTGTTAAGGTAATAATTCATAAACAAGTTTGAAATTATCCTTTCAGCTGTATGGTCAAAAAATAAAACAAATAGAAGATATTTTATTGCTTCCTCATGTCACTCTCCACAACATTTTAAACACTAAACAACAAATGCATTTCACTACAGATACTTAATTTGTTTCATTTTGCATCATCCTGTATTAAGGTGATAAAACCTCTCATTATTGTATTAGTCAATGACATTGGAACATTTTAAAGAATATGCATATTTCATGGACAGAACTGTTTCAACATTGGAAACTGCTTTAACAAAGGTTTTTATAATTTATCCTATAAAATAAAAATATTTGAATTATCCAGAACACAAATCTGGAGTACCTACGAGATCTACAGGACAATTTGGTATCCATAAGTGAACTGTTAAAACAGTAATATTTACCATTTTAGAGAATTATAATCAAGGCACTACATAACACCTGTAAGAGCGTCTGTAAATCAATACTAACATGTTATATGTCCTTTAGTCTCAGACAAGGAAAAAAAAAGAAAAAAATGGTTCTACAGGTATTTTTCTGTGTGTTGAATCAAAGCAATTAACAAAGGAAAAAGAAAATGCAAATGTAATAAGTCCATTAGATTGGAATCAAATATATGTAATAGAATGATGTATTTCCTTAACTTTGCTAACAAATAAAATTGCACTTCTTGGAATTAATTGTGTCAGAAAATATAAATATTTGTAATTATTACAAATAAATATTTTATGTCTTTCAGTCATCAACCAAATGTACCAAACAACTAATTTTAGAAATGCTTGTGAGTATAATTTTTAAAATCACTGACATAGCCATATAAGTACAAATGCATATGCAGTATGTAAGACAGTAGTGCTTTTACACACAATTGTGTCACTCAATAAATGCTTCTACTGGAATTGATTTCAAGTTGAACACTAGCTAAACACTACTTCTTCCCATGAAAAGACATAGTAGAAGCACACAAAAAAAAGAAATGCATAAACATGTTGAGTTCAGCTTCACCACTCTGAGAACAAGCAAAAGAATAAAAAGTGTTTCGCAGAGTAATAAAATGCATCCATCGTTCACTGCAAACTATTGTTAATCTATGGAGGAAAAATGAAATCATTACACAGACCACAATCAAACTCCAACCTTTCCATTCATTGCTCTGTTCACTTCTTCGAGAAGGGATTCTGCCTCTGTTATGTGTGGTAGTTCTCCAAGAACATCATCATCACAGTCATTTCCAGTACTTACACGTTTGTCAACTGTAAAACAAGAAAATTCAGGAAAATCAGATAACATTCATTTGTAACATTGGATTTTTCTAAATTATTGTCTCCTGAATGGAGTTGCTGCAAGTTAAATTATATATTTATTTGAGAAAATATAACACATGCATTTAGGTAATGGATTTAAATGTTATTCAGAAAAATAATTAAAATAGATGGCAATTGTTATTTTTAAATTTTGCATGCAAGTGAAAGTTATTTACAAAAATTTTAAAGCAGAAACTGGAATGAAGAAAACTTACCAAGCCATAAAAGAGAAGGAAACGTCTTTTTTAATAAATAGGAACCAGTAAGCAGGCTTGACTGTGAGTTACAAATGTAAGGTCCTGTATGGTTATGAATGTCTTGCAGAACTTTTTCATTATATATATCAGCAATTTCTCATCAGGCATCCAAAGCTGTCACCAGTATAAATGTGTGAACACTTAAACATACTAAGACTGTTAATAGTTGTTAGCACTCTCAAAGGTAACCAAGATTTAAATATTTCATCTCTCTTTATGACAATGAAAAAATGATGAGATAAATATTTACAATGAGATAGTATTACAACCCAAAACTTGGGAATGAGATGAATGAATGGATAGTAATTTAAGTAGCAGAAGCATTTTTAATGCAAGGTGTATTTAGTTCTGTAGCTATGTTATAAAGACTTGTTTAAAAATCACATACTCTCTAAAACATATTTATATACCTTTTTGAAAAAGGTATTGAAAATAAACTATCATCTTAATTATTTAAGCTTTGAAAGAGAAATACTTGACAAACAACTTAGAACGAAAGATGAATGGGTAAAAATTACATTTTGTTAAATAGCATCTAAACTACACTATTAACTAAAGTGGTTTACATACAGCAACACTTCCTGTACTAGATCACATTTTGTCTGGCTTATACAAACTTCTCCTTGCTTCTTTGAAAATGTTAAAATCAAGAACACTGATATGTCATAAATCATAAGGCATGTATGCCTCTCTCTTTTGCTTAATATATGGAACAATAAATGTAGTAATGAATACTGTTGCAGGCTAGTGACAAGACTCAAATGTCTTTTATTGCAATTGTCAAATATCAATAAAATATATTCCAATTTGGTTTTGAATGCAGTGGTATAGAATGTGTATTCAAATTTAGTCAAAATAGAAGTTTATTTTCTTATGGCATCCTACTAATGATTGTATTCTTTGTACTTTTGTGATTCAGAACACAATTCAAATGTTCATCACATGGGGAAATTTTATATTATGGTATGTGTACAAAATCATAAATGCAGTATACTGATTTCAGCATTGTACTGAGATTCCCTAACAGTTTTTGTATCATCTTCACATCTCTGAATTTCAAATAACCACTTAAATTACTGGTACAGTAAACATGACTTTTTTCATTCTTGGATATTGTAATTTTGTGTCTCTGGATTTGTACAAATGTAACTGTATTATTATCACTTCAGCTGTAAATAAACAAGTTTTGTAGGTCTGTAACTGTTACAGCAGTGGATGCCAGTTTCATGTCACATAACTTAAGTCTAATAATAACAGCAAATGAAATAAAAGGAAACAACTCGATAATCCAGTGTGGAAACAAAGATGGTCAGGTGGATATCTGGGTTACCATTACATGAGAACATCAAAAATATTAAATTTCTGACATTACATTGCACAGCACCAATAGTAGACAAGATAGGAATACGACACCTACATTGGTATGAGTATGTCCTTACATGAAACAGCAGTGCTAATACTGGTTTTAGCTTGTATGTAAATGGTAAATTTCCAGTAGAACGAGCAAGACAGTGATGATTTGACACCCAGTATGAAGACCCCAAGATGTCAGAGCTCTACACTTATCAGGTAAAACATTCTAAAAATGATGATAGTGAGCCAAAACCGCAGACACTGCCAGCATGTAGCAAGAGGCTAAAGAAGAAGAAGAATTTGGAAACTTTTTATACACAATTATGATCAGTTAGTTTATACGAGTATTGTGTACTTGGATTCTTTCTAATTTTAGATGTAGTATTAAACGTATTTTGTTAATATCAGTTTCCATATATTGAGTCCTGGTCCAGGACAAAACTTTCATATGTTACCATAAAATCAAACAGGTTATGCTGATTCATAATCCAAAATGCGAATACATTTCTTGTAACTTAAATCTGAGTTTCATAGGGTTGTTAACACTGACATTGAATTTTGCAAAAGATGTTAGTTATAGTATGATGTTCCTTGAACAACATAATCTTATCATAACATTTAGCATCCGATAGTGTAGTAGTGTTTGGAAAAGTAAGAATTTATACAGCCTTACCACAATAACTAACGAAGATTTCTGGTATTTTAAAGTATACAGGATTCAGTTAATATAAAAAACTGAATAAAATCACAAACGAATTAATAAAAAGGATTTTCATTTTTAAGAAAGATTAATAATCATGAAAGTAGTGAGTAAGGTATTAAACCTTCATGATACTGGAATAAATTGGGTCTTTAGCTTCTGACAGGTAAAACCAGATATACTACGAATGAATTTCAGATTAATAAATGTTTGAATTTTAGTATCTGTGCTATAAAGAGACAAATATGCGGCAAAGTCATATACCTCTGTGAAAGTCATATACCTTTGTGAAAACAAAAGTCTATTACAGAAGCTAACCCAAATACACGAATTTTCCACCAAAAAAGATTTTTTAAACTTTTCCTGTTCTGTTTTTTAAACTTTTCAATAGGCATATCATTATAGTCAGTTTTGGACAAGGGTGGGTGTTTCTTGTTGAGAAGCACTACTAGTCTTTCAAAAACCTAGTCATCAGCTAAGTAGTCTAAATGTATAGAAGACGACAGAATATTATTCTCCCACTACAAAGCAATTTCGAAGTAATAATGGGAAACAGGAGAATTCTGCTATTGAATCTTGAGAAACCCACACAAACGTGAATGCAGACTTTTTAACACGTTGGCTGCCGTGTGGCCGGCGGTGGCCACAGAAGGCGGCTCTGGCACGTCTCTGACGTCATCGCGTCAGTCAATGTGTTAAGGAAGTACCTGTCACATAGAAAAACAAAGTAGGACTACATAATCAGTGCTATTTTTGTAAGAAAATGACTATTACGGAATTTGCTTAGAAGAAAACGACACAGAATTAACAACATAGTGAATACATGATTTATTCCTTTAAGGTCGAAACTTATTAAAAATGTAGCTTATTTTGTATGTTAATGACTTTATTAACTATGTAGAGTGAAATAATTTTTATGAGTAACACTGACATATGTCAGTACCACCCATTCCTGCTCTGGGGTTAAATAATACTCAAGAAACATGCAATGTGTTATGTGGCAGTTATGGCTCAAACTGACACCTAACTTATTTTATTATTCATTTATTAAAACACGAAGCATGTAAAGTCAGGCTAATGAGTGCGCAAGTACAAATAATTTGCATGATTGTGGATCACTTTCTGTATGTCTGTCTGCTTTGAAAGAGCTCATGCATGCCACTGCGTTTAGTGCAGTGAAGAACCACCACATAGTTACAAAAGTGTTTCTCCATGAAAGGGCGGATGGACAAGACAGGGTCCCCTGAGTGTTTCAGTACTGGCGAGCAGTCCAGGCGCCCCGTACAGTAAGGGAAAAATCTAAACGCACTTCATCCTTGTTTCAGAGAAACTGGCACCTGAAAGACTCCTTTTTAGAGAAAGATACTAATCTGCCAAGGGAGAAAATATATGCCACAGCCGGCCGCAGTGGCCGAGGGGACTGAGGCGCTCCAGTCACGGTCTGCACGGCCACTACGGTCGGGGGTTCGAATCCCCCCTCGGGCATGGATATTTGTGCCGTCCTTAGTATAAGGTAGTAGATAAGTAGTTTGTAAGTTTAGGGACTGATGACCCCGTAGTTAAGTCCCATAAGCTTAACAAACATTTGAACATTTTTTATACGTCACAGCATGAAAACAGAGATGCTCTAGTGAGGGTGAAATAGCAGGAGCCAGTTGTTCCTGGTAGAAATTCATAAGCCATCCAGTGAGTGGTTCACACACAGCTAACGAAAGAGTCAGTAAACAATGAGATTTAATTTAAACAAAAGCTTGAATTTATACAAATACAATCAATACTACCAATTATTTTTATGTTAACACTGTTTTCTGTCTTCATTATTATACCTTTGAAAGTCTTTTCGGAACACTGTGCCTGTCAATATTTGTCCTTCAACCAATCACTTTACTTCAGAAAGTTTTATTTAAATGATTGCAAACGGCAATGGCATAATGTGAAGGAGAACCGTAATTTTGAAGTTAATGTTTGTAAGCCTATTGTACCAAACTGCTATGTTCATCAGTCCCTAGACTTAAAAACTATTTAAACTAAGGAAAACTCGCACACCCATGCCCGAGGGAGGACTCGAACCTCTGGGGGGAGAGGTCGCGAATACCCCTGCGCGGCAATTTTCAAGGTAAATTTCTTGAAATGTTTCAGCAGATGACGTAAGTCTTGCTCCCGCGTGAATTTGAATCACATACAAATAATGATTTCCTAAAATTGGTGCTTCAAAAAATGATGTTTTGCTACCCCCAAACACTCACACCAGATTGATTTAGCTCCTGTTCTAACAAAATATTTCGATTGTTAGTAAACTAGAAAGTGCAGTCATGTCTTTTAAGTTGTTCACGTAGCCTCATCAGGACTCAAAACTTTACTGAATAGGTTAGGATCATGTTTCTGTTGGTCAAGCATCAGTTCACGAAACTAAAGACGTCTAATTGAATATCTTCAAGAAACCAATGTCATAAACGTGGAATGTATACTTTAAACTTCTGTTTTAGTAACGTTCTTTAAAGTTTATCGTTGCTTTGCTCCTACACGTATATTATTATTATTATTTTGACAGCTGAAAGTTCTTGAGTTTCGAAACAAGCTGTTTATTTAAATATATTTATGCTGCAGGTCGCTTATTACAGAATCTTTGCTTCTATATGACAAAGTTTGTTTATACCATAAAATGTATGTAGGTGTGTCGTGTCTCTAGCACTCACCATCTGGGGTTATGGCAGCCTTTTCAAAGTGCAATATCTCTGTTTGACACTGAGCAGTATTTGCGCTTTACGAAACATGAAGATTATTGACTAGCAGCCTTCAAAGTGGAACTGAATCAACTGAAGGCATATCAGCAATTCACTAAAGTAGTGATCGCTAAGGTGAGGGAAATAGTGCTTCTTTATTATTTTAGGGCACCTCACTTCTACACTGCTCAGAACAACTAGGGGATCACGTGAGATATCATACACAATATTCATATGCTAACATATTTTATTCTGATATTGCTTACAATTGTAATTTGTGTGTGATACAGTACGATATGCCGCGGTGGGATGACCGAGCGCACTAAGGCGCCTAGCTGCGGAGCGCGAGTTTGCTCCCCGTCGGAGATTCGAGTCCT
Source organism: Locusta migratoria (assembly GCA_026315105.1). Classification (NCBI taxonomy): domain Eukaryota; kingdom Metazoa; phylum Arthropoda; class Insecta; order Orthoptera; family Acrididae; genus Locusta; species Locusta migratoria. The sequence continues at coordinate 70,149,616 of CM048755.1, read as the reverse complement.
CCCTCGGGCATGGGTGGATGTGTTGTCCATAGGTTAGTTTAAGATAGTTTACGTAGTTTGTAAGCCTGGGAATTGATAAACAATAATCAAGTCCCATAGGTTTACAAACATTTGAACAGTACGATATTTTGATGTCTCAGCTCTTTATTTGAGGTTTACATGGCGTTTAAAGCGAGGCACGATGGGGCTACCATAATAGTGATAGAGTCATTCTCGTTGCCTTGTAATACGGCGTGTGGTCACCTCTGACGGCCAGTACATTAGAGCCGGTCATTTCAGCCTTTATTCTCTCTCGTAGCCCGTCCCCCCCCCCTTACGCCAGACTCGCAGACACAGGGGGCAATGGGGCACTGCGAGTCAGACGCGGCTAGCCAGCTACGAGTTTCCGCTGCACTCGCGAGTCTCGCAGACTCGTTAACGCTCATAGAGAACTCGCAGCGCTCGTGAGACTCGCAGACTCGCGACTTCCGTAGAACCTCGCAGCGCAATGACGGTGAAAGAGGACGTTCTGCGACTGTTGTCAGACGGGAAATACGTTCTGCTGGACAGGACCAGAACAACCCGCGGTAGTTGCTGCTAGGATAACCTTAAGGTACTTATTTAATTAGAAATTTATGTCATTTCATGTTAGAAGATCGCGGTGCTCACGTTAACATTGCCGCGAAACACCACGTAAACGGAGTGCCGGCGTGGCGCAGGGGATAGCGTCACCGACTGCGATGCTGACGGTCGCCGGTTCAATCCCGTCCCCCGGCAAAAAATTATTTCTTTGTAATGAACAATTCCAGAAGGTTCTACATCTTTCTTATGTTCACTTGTAAATTGTACTTGTTTCTTATGTTAGCTGTTCTTCTAATTTCTGGTGCATTATGTCTGTGTATAAATAGCTGAGCACTCTGACCGAGAGGCAGTTACTGCTGCGTGTATGTTAAGTTCGTAATAAACCTGCTTTTAATGTAAGTGCTGTGTTCAGTTGCCATCGAAGTCAAGCCTGCTTCCATTTCAATGCGACGTTGTTTGGTGGAGGCGCCGGGTACACTGTGCAACATCTGCATCACCGTGGCTCCGATGAGGCAACATAAAAGCCGTCGCTTACACGGACTAGAACCGGAATACAAGGGATATACCGAGTACATGCCTCCGAAAGTCCGTATTATCAGAAGAACGATGGACACGAAACCAGCGGTAAACCAGCTCACATCAGACACCCGTCGGTGTTCTCTGGAGACGCTGGACAGCACCACAACCAATGGTTAAAAGGGTTCGACCGAGTCGTCAAGTACAACAGGTAGGAAAATACAATGTGCTTGGCCAACGTTTATTTATACCTGGGCAAACAGCCCAGCAATGATTCGAAAACAACGAAGAGAAGCTGAATGACTGGGAAACGTCCAAACGGAACTCCAGAAGACGTTTGGTGACCGCCAGCAACAAATCCGCTCGGCGGAAGAACAACTGAAGATCCGGGCCCAAGACATGGTGAGCCGACACTGTCGTACATACAGAATGTTTTGGCCCTGTGTAACATAGTCAATCCGAATATGACTGAGGCCAACAAAATCACGCACCTGATAAAGGGTATAGCAGAAGACATGTACCACGCCCTTCTGATAAAAGACGTCGCTATGACGGAAGAGTTCATCAAATGGTGGCAGCGTATTGAAGAGATGCAACAAAGGAGGGTAGGACGAAAGAAGTATGACCGACTCCCCAATTTAGTCCCTATAGCCGTTATGGAAGACCAGCATGACTTTGCTTCTCTCATACGCCAAATTGTAAGAGAAAAATTACAACAGTTTATGGCAGCCGGGACTATGAGATCGAGCGAGCCTCAGATTATGGCCATGGATGCAAGCCCTGTAAGTCACGAGGAAGCCGACGCCGTTGAGGAAGAGGTATTTCAGACATTAGCTCCTGTCTGCCGCGTCAATCGCACCCGACGTGAAGAATGGCGTCGTCCGGTTATCTCTTACGCCTCAGCCGCCAAACGGCAGCCTATGACCCGGCCGACGCGGCCACAACCAACTCCTCCGGTAACTATGACGCCCCGCAGAAGAACAGATGTTTGGAGGACAGAATACAACACGCCATTGTGTTTCCACTGTAGGCGCCCTGGACATGTCGTACGCTACTGCAGAGCGAGAAGGCGAAGTATTCGACGATTATTTTACCGCAAGACGTCAGCCACCAGAGCAGTTCTATCCCAGGCAGTCACCTGCTGATGAGTTCAGTCGACCTATGGGAAGAAGCCCATCGCCGTACCCTAGACGAGGTCGCTCCCCGACGCGCCGCAGCCGTTCACCGTCGCCGTACAGAGGTACAAGCCGCTCCCCTAGCCGCCGCGCCCGGGAAAACTAAGCGAGGCGACCATCTACAGAGGTGAGGCCGCCGCAGATGAAAATTCCATGGACGACAGTCGCTAAGATGTCGGGAAATCTCATCGACGTCTTAATCGACAGCCAACCTGTCCGGGCACTTGTTGATTCAGGAGCTTCTTTTTCTGTATTGTCGGATAATTACCGCCGCACACAAAAGAAGACAATATTCTGTGACACGAGGGCAACTGTGCTGAATGTCGCGAATGGAAAGTACGTCCAGCTAGCAGGAACTTGTGTCGCAAGAATAACCAACAACAACAGAATGTAGTCACAATGTCATCCTCGGATGGGTCTTCAAAAAATGTTCAAATGTTTGTATAGTTTATGGGACTTAACTACGGGGTCATCAGTCCCTAAACTTACAAACTACTTATGAACTATTTACGAACTAGGACGGCACAAATATCCATGCCCGAGGGGGGATTCTAACCCCCGACCGTAGTGGCCGTGCAGATCGTGACTGGAGCGCCTCAGTCTCCTCGGCCACCGCGGCCGGCGATGGGACTTCCTTCAGGCATCCCAAGCTATCATTGACTGTGGAAGATCTGAGCTGCAAATTGAAGTTGTTCCAACCTGTACACGTAATGCAGAATTTTCTGGGAAGTTATTTGCCATTGACAATGTGACGATCCCGCCGTTGACGATGAGAAGAGTTGCAGTCACAAACATAGATGAGCGATTAAACTGTGAAGTGCTTGTTGATAGTAAAACGTTTATCAGGCTCACCAAAGAAATTTACATACCAGCGGCTATCATAAGCATTACCGGTGGTCAAGGAGAGATTTGGATCACAAATTGTCACGAGCAGTCACAACTTATCCCCAAGGGAATGTGTATCGGGACAGCTGAACCAATCCAGGACGGTGAGCTAAACATCAATGAAAACCCATGCCCTGCTGTTAGTACAGACAACTCGCTGGAGGAAACAAACGTGGAACTGTCAATTGGGCCCAGACTGACCAAGGAATAACGCCAGCGGGTGTTAGCTATAATACGTCAATTTTCGGGTGCATTCACACCTCAGCAGGGGAAACGTAAGACGAAACGGCCCACGATAAGGCATCGTATCAATACTGGGGATCATCCACCAATTAGCCAGCGTTTGTATATAGTGTCGCCAGCTGAAAGACGGATAATTCGGGAGGAAGTGGAGATGTTGCACGATGACATTATTCAACCTTCGTAGAGTCCTTGGTCGTCTCCGGCGGTCCTTGTTAAGAAGAAGGGTGGCACTTGGTGGTTCTGTGTCGACTATCGGCGGCTGAACAAAATCACAAAGAAAGATGTCTACATACTGCCGCGCATTGACGATACCTTAGACTGCTTGAAAGGAGCTACATACTTCTCAACTATGGACATGCAGACAGGTTACTGGCAAATCGAGGTTGATGAAGCTGACAGGGAGAAGACGGCTTTTATTACACCTGATGGTCTCTATGAATTCAAAGTAATGCCATTTGGATTATGTAATGCTTCGGCCACATTCAAACGCATGATGGACAACTTGCTGCGATACCTTAAGTGGACGACGTGTCTTTGCTATTTAGATGACATTGTCGTTTTCTCGAAAACATTTGAAGAACATCTGAGTCGCCTGTCAACTGTGTTGAAGTGTGTTTAGGCTGCAGGACTCCGCCTCAATCCAAAGAAGTGCCTCTTCGTTACCAAAGAGATAAAAATCCTGGGGCACCTAGTCAATGGATATAGTGTCCGTCCTGATCCAGATAAAGTAAGGGCAGTCACAGAATTTCCAACTCCTCAGCACATTCGTGATGTGAGAAGTTTTCTCGGGCTGTGCTCATACTACCGACGTTTCATAAAAGGATTTTGTAACAAGGCACGTCCATTACAAGAACTTCTGCAGGGAGACGCCAAGTTTTACTGGGCTGAGACAAAAGAAAGAGCTTTCCGGGCACTTAAGGAGGCTCTAACTTCCGCACCAGAGCTAGCCTTGTACGACGAGAATGCGGAAACGGAACTTCACACAGACGCCAGTGGTTATGGGATTGGTGCAGTGCTTGTACAAGTTCAGGAAGGTGCTGAAAAAGTGATAGCCTATACATAAAGAGTACTCCCAAAATCCGAGATAAACTCCTCTACAACTGAGAAAGAATGTCTTGCAATTATTTGGGCTATCAACAAGTTCCGGCCGTATCTATTTGGCGAACCATTCACCATCGTGACAGACCACCATTCTCTGTGTTGGCTGACTAGCTTGAAGGATCCATCAGGTCGACTAGCAAGATGGGCACTAAGACTCCAAGAGTACGATTTCACAGTGGTATTCAAGAATGGGCGCAAACACAAGGATGCCGACTGCCTTTCGAGGAATCCATTAGTGGAACACAACAGCATAAATGAAATTTCAGCCTCACTGAATTAGATGACGTTAAAGCTGAGGGAAGATCCAGCACTATTAAAAACGATAGAGGCCTTGGATAAAGGAGAACCGACGAATGGAGACTTCCAACTTATAAACGGAACATTGTATAGAGCAACTACGATCCTTTGGGGCCCCAAATGGCTACTGGTCGTTCCAGCTCATCTCCAGCCAGCTATTCTCAAATATTTCCACGATGCTCCAATATCCGGTCACCTGGGATTCGTGAAGACCCTAGACAGAATCAGACGCAGGTATTACTGGAAAGGCCTTTACCGATCTCTCAAGCACTATGTGAGTCACTGTAAAGAGTGCCAGTGACGGAAGCATGTGCCGCAGTTACCTCCAGGGCATCTCGTACCGATTCCGTCGGCAGCAGCTCCATTCCACCGAGTTCGGATCGATCTTTTAGGAAGGTTCTCGAAGTCGACGACCGGTAACCGATGGATAATAGTCTGCACTGACTACCTCACACGCTATGCTGTCACCAAACCCGTGCCGACTACAGAAGCTCCAGAGATCGCAAAATTCCTTGTAGACGAGATTATTTTGAAGCAAGGAGCACCACGTGTCATGATATGTGATCGTGGAAAAATATTCCAGTCAAAACTAGTATCAGAGGTAATGTCACCGTGCGACATTGCCCATAGAATGACAACTGCATATCGTTCTCAGACAATTGGTCTTACGGGACGTTTTAACAAGACGTTAGCCGACATGCTGTAGATGTACGTCGATGTTGAGCAGAAGAATTGGGATACAATTCTGCCAGTCGTGACATTTGCCTACAATACCGCAAGACAGGACACCACAGGATTCACGCCGTTTTTGATGCTCCATGGCCGTGAAGCTGAGACGATAATGGATACGCTGTTCCTGTTCCAACCGGACGACACTCAGGATGATTATGTTAAACAGCTCATCACCAGGGTCGAAGAAGCAAGACAGCTGGCTCGCATATGGATACTGGACGCCCAGGAGAAGGACCGTCAGCGGTATAACGACAAGCACCGACCTGTTGTGTACAGTCCAGAAGATGTGGTATGGATTTTTACCCCTGTACGGAAGGTTGGACTGTCAGAAAAGTTACTGAAGCGATACTTTGGTCCGTATCGTGTCATACGCCACCTGTCAGACGTCACATACGAAGTTGAGGATTATGAGCCGTCGACGAAACGACAAAAACGAAGAGATATTGTTCACGTCCTGCGCATGAAGCCTCACTACGATCCTGAAGATGAGTTAGGTGACAATGGCTTATTGTTCAAGGACTCTAAGGACGGTAATGTTACTGATGAAGCCACGACAGGAACGACTGTCGTCGATAATCGTGGAGAAGGGAAGGATTCTCTAGAACTGCCATACAGAGGACCCATAACAAGGTCAAGATTCAGGACATTGCAGCTAGCTCCACAGGGAACATAACAGCGGGTCGCTGTTTTTCCAGGAGGGGGAGCAATGCCGCGCGACACCACATAAACCGACTGCCGGCGTGGCGCAGAGGATAGCGTCACCGACTGCGATGTTGAAGGTCGCCGGTTCACTCCCGTCCATCGCCAAAAATTTATTTCTTTGTAATGAACAATTCCAGAAGGTTCTACACCTTTCCTATGTTCACTTGTAAATTGTACTTGTTTCTTATGTTAACTGTTCTTATTTCTATTATATTCTGTCTGTGTATAAATAGCAGAGCACTCTGCCCGAGCCGGCCGCGGTGGCCGAGGAGACTGAGGCGCTACAGTCACGGTCTGCACGGCCACTACGGTCGGGGGTTCGAATCCCCCCTCGGGCATGGATATTTGTGCCGTCTTAGTTCGTAAGTAGTTCATAAGTAGTTTGTAAGTTTAGGGACTGATGACCCCGTAGTTAAGTCCCATAGACTATACAAACATTTGAACATTTGAACTCTGCCCGAGAGGCAGTTACTACTGTGTGTATCTTAAGTCCGCAATAAACCTGCTTTCAATATAAGTGCTGTGTTCCGTTGCCTTCAAAGTCAAGCCTGCTTCCATTTCAACGCGACAATATATCGGAATTTTCTTAAGTTCATGTTATAGCTATTTTAAACAAGAGTGCGAAAGATTTATTTTCATATCACTTACCTTATAAATAGTTACACTTTAAACTTGCAGTAATTATGATATTTAAGTGTTCAGTTTGTTTTCTCACCATATCGACAATTTGGAATCTGCACTCGGTTTTAGTGTGTTCTTTAGGGTACTGACGTTAATTCTGAGATTTAAAACAGATTAAAGCCTTATTCCCAGAAGGTTGGACGTGTAAATTACAGACTGTAACAACTGTAGCATTTTTTCCGCTCATAGTCTAATTTAACTTACTTCCACATAAAGATAAAAGCTCAGTATCAGCAAAAAGCATACTATTGAAAACTTAAATACAAATTATAATGGACAGTAATTTTTGCGGTAAGAATTAGAAAATGTGTTCTTAGATTTCACTGAAATTTGAATCATAGTTTTCATTTACTGAATGTGGTGGCGACGAGATTTGAACTTGGAACCATTATGGAAGTAATAACAACATTTTGCGCTTTCCTTTTTGTTGACTTCTAGTTTCCAAAACATTGCGTCATTACTTTTAAATAGATATAAGAAATAGGTGCTGCATTCGACAGAATAGATGTTTATTATTGCAGTTTTTAATTGCAGATAGTGGCAGAAAGGAAGACCAGTAATCAGATCTTCAAATGGTTTTATAGCTTATGGGACTTAACTACGGGGTCATCAGTCCCTAAACTTACAAACTACTTATGAACTAGCTACAACTAAGGACGGCAGGACGGCACAAATATCCATGCCCGAGGGAGGATCCGAACCCCCGACCGTAGTGGCCGTGCAGACCGTGACTGAAGCGCCGCAGTCCCCTCGGCCAACGCGGCCGGCTAGAGACCAGTAATCATGTGGGTTATGTACAGTGCCAAAGAGAAGGATGCAAAGCGTTACTCTGTACAAAGGAAGCACCACGAGCGTGAAAAGGCATTCGTGCAGAAGAATCACACATTCTTTGTGTACAACAGTTGCGAACAGCGACAAAGAGACAATCAGCGACAGGTGCGTGCAAATGTGTGTGTTGGATCTACGGCCATTCACCTTTGTCAGTGGGGAGGTGTTTATTAACCTTGCACAAGGACCAATTGACATTGGTGCTAAGTACGGTGCGGTTAAAGCAGAAGAGATACTAACCTTCTATAAGAACTGTGTCTCGACATATACAAGATATGGCTGATGAAGTGAGAAGGGAAATCTTGCCTCAGCTAAAGAAGGCTATTGACCACGAGCGTGCTATGACATGCGACCTTTGGACTGACAATTATCGCAAAATTCATTGTATGACAGGCACTTCTAGTATTATTGCAGATTTTCAAAATGTTCAAATGTTTGTACATCTATCGGACCAAACTGCGTGGTCTAACGAACTACTTAAACCTAGGTAAACTAACCTAAGGACAACACACACACCCATGCCCCAGGGAGGACTCGAACCTCCACGGCGAGCAGCCGCGCGCTCCACCACAGCGAGACGCTTTAGACCGCTCGGCTACTCCACCGCGGCGTTGCCGATTTTGAGGACAGGTGTAAACTAAGAAACAATGTGCTCCTCACAAAACGTTTCCTGACGTTTCACAAACTAGTGAGAATATTGTGACAGAGTTATATGAAAAATTGTGTGAAATAAATATATCTCCTCTGCAACTAGCGAAAGTGACATTTGTAACGGATCAAGGGACAAACATAAAAAAAGCTCTTGAAAACCACAACCGTCTGCCATGCGCAGTGCACTTAATAAACACAGCATTAAGGCATACATTTGATGAAACATTTCTTAGTGAAGAATTGCCTGAGATTTGTATATCCATACAGGCCGTGGGATATATGAAACGCTCGGGATTGGTGGCAAGGTTAGGGAAAACACTTCATCAAGAAGTTGAAAGTAGATGGAATAGCATGTACATGATGTTAGAGTCATTTCATTCTCAAAAAAAAAAAAAAAAAACGAAATTGAGAATTTGCTGTTTGAAAAAAACGAGCATGAAATGATAGCTTCATATTAGGCGGATATAATGGAGGGCATTATTAAATTTCTCGAAGATTTCCATTTGTAGTGCTGTGGGCATTTAGTTTACTAGATACATGCCAAAATGAAGATGAGAATGCAGTAGTTAAATTGTTGAAAGAGCGTGCATAAAGAATCCCAAAAGAGAAAGTCATTAGCGAACTACAAGATTCTCATTACATTTCTACAGTTTTGCATCCCTATTTCAAGGAACTACTAGTGCTGACTAAATATAAGTGAGAAAATATATATAAGAAACCGTTCGTCAGAAGTTTACTGAGCCGGCCGCGGTGGCCGAGGAGACTGAGGCGCTCCAGTCACGGTCTGCACGGCCACTACGGTCGGGGGTTCGAATCCCCCCTCGGGCATGGATATTTGTGCCGTCCTTAGTATAAGGTAGTTAATAAGTAGTTTGTATGTTTAGGGACTGATGAGCCTGTAGTTAAGTCCCTTAAGCTTAACAAACATTTGAACATTTGAATTAAAAAAAAAAAAAAAAAAAAAAAAGTTTACTGATGTAATAGTGGAAGAAGGGCGAGAAGAACCCATCCCTTTTCCTGTTAAGAAGTTCCGAGGCTGGCGTTCATCAAATTCCAAAGGTAAAGATAAATTTGATAAATATTTGAATATGGATAGCCCAGGTGATAACTTCAGGAACATTCTGTCCTGGTGGAAGACCAATGCCTGCGCACTCCCCAAACTGGCCAGAGAGACCCTATACATTCCCGCTAGCAGCGCTGCAAGCGAGAGAAATTTTAGCAGGGCTGGATTAATTGTAACAGAGAAGAGCTGCTCTATCGATCCAGATCTTGCAAAGACATTTTGTTTCTTCATAACAATAAGAGGGACAAGTAAATTATTTTAATTTTATGAACACATTTTATATAATACAAGTAATGTGTGTCAATAACCTCCACTTATATTATTTAAACGAAAAGTGTTGTATCAATGTTGTATTTAGAAGTTTTTGTTACAATAATTTTTTCTTAAATTGTGGATTTCATTTTTATATGCTGTTAAATTGTGGCTTCACGTCAAAGGCAATATGAAAACATTTGCTTTCTGAATTATTAGTCGAAAACTCTAAAAATAATTAAATTACAAAAAAAAAATAATAAAATAAATAAATAAATCAAGCTATTGTTTGCTCAGAAGTATGTAATCTACCGAACTGTATTGGTTTCTTCGACAGACGACACAACACGGTTAAAGTTCCTGGTAATTATGGTTCAATATATTATAACTGCAATACATAGTCTTGTTGGTTGTTTTCAAATTCAGATGAAAATTGAATTGAAGCTGTGGGGCGTGGCCGTGAGTCGTGTCGGGATAGCTCAGTGGTAGAGCGCTTGCTCGCGAAAGGCAAAGGTCCCAGGTTCGAGTCCCGGTTCCGGCACACAATTTTAATCTGCCAGGATGTTACAGATTTACAATAGTTTGTCATTCTGCTGGGTACAGAGAAAACTGCAAAACTGAAGCAGAAACGTTGGCAAACTGTCAGTAGCTCGCACATGGCGCTGCACTGCCCCGTTTGACTGCTACAGTGTGCTCAGCTGGAGTTCGTGTCTGGTGGCAGGTCACCAGCCAGGTGGTAAAGTGCACTGTAATTCTATTTATAGTGCTTTACAGGTGGCAGAGCTCTGTCTTACGTCGTTTGACAGCGCTAGCGGATGTTCAAATTCAAATGTTCAAATGTTTGTAAGGTTAAAAATGTTCAAATGTTTGTAAAGCTTATGGGACTTAACTACGGGGTCATCAGTCCCTAAACTTACAAACTACTTATGAACTAGCTAATACTAAGGACGGCACAAATATCCATGCCCGAGGGGGGATTAGAACCCCCGACCGTAGTGGCCGTGCAGACCGTGACTGAAGCGCCTCAGTCTCCTCGGCCACCGCGGCCGGCTTGTAAGGTTATGGGACGTAATTGCAGTGGTCATCGGTCCCTAAATTCGTGGGAGGAGTCGAACCTCCGTCGGCGAACTGCCGCACGCACCGCAGCAAGGCGCCTTAGTGCGCACAGCTACTCCGCGGCTCGCGGATGTTCCTTGCTTATTTCGTCACGAAGTGGTATTTCTGACCTTCGAAGGACTCTCGTAAGAAGTAATGTCTCCATTATCCAATTCACAAGTGAAGAATATAATACAGCAGATTAAGAAAAGGGTGTTAACGCGTACCCTCATCCGTGCATCATATGGTGACTTGGGAAGTTTACAATTCCTATCCATACATACGTACATACATACATACATACATGCATTCGTCAGTTGTCACTGGTCAAACAATGTCGAAGTCTGTTGTAAAGTATCCTGTCTAAATGTTCAAATGTTTGTCGATATCCATGCCCGAGGGGGGATTCGAACCCCCGACCGTAGTGGCCGTGCGGACCATGACTGGAGCGCCTCAATCCCCTCGGCCACCGCGGCCGGCTATCCTGTCTCACGCAGCATACAAAATGTTATAAGCCTAGTGTTTTCCTCTTGTTTTGAAGGTCAAGTGTGCAGAAGTTCATCAAAATTAGTATAAAATTGTACATTTGTATGCAAACACACACACACACACACACACACACACACACACACACACACACACACACACACTCCGGACATCATACATAAGATATTCATGTTGTACTTTTAAATGATTTTGTAGTCCTTCTTGGGACGTTTAGATTGTATAAAAGGTAAGTAATTAACTATTCTCCTTTAGATGTTAGTGGTTTCTGTGGTCCTATTTCTGTGAAATGTATTGGTGGCATTCAACAACAGTGGATTGAAGAAATGTACTAATCTCGCAAGCAAATCATGCAATCAGGCTAATGTACGGGCAATAATACTATTATATACTAATAAAACATGTAAACATAGCTAAATATATTTTCTTTTAAAACTAAACACACTACTCGTTAGAACCATGAGTAGCTCTACATCAGTACCACCAGACTAGCAGACAACCAGACAAAACATTGGCACTTTCCGTTATCTAGTTTAGCGGTATTGTACTTTTTTTACCTCTGCAGTCGTTCACCATCATTCAGTCTTTTTTTTTTTTTTTTTTTTTTTTTTTTTTTTTTTTTTTTTTTTGGTACCATTTATTATTGCCGTATCTTTACACAGAATGAATATTTTCTCAAAAAATTTAGTTTATAACACACAGTGAAGCTGTTAACAGTTTATCATGTTTATTATTAAGTCTCTTCCTAAACCACATCCCAAGAGACGGTACACCACACTTGGCCGACTTCTCCTCCGCTACGAGTCTGACCGCTCGCTCGCGCCTGTGCTCGAACAACAAGGTGCTCGCTGCGCCACTCCCGAGTAGTGACCGCACAAACGAGTAACCAGCGAGTTTCTTGCGCCTGCTGACCGGCTCTACAGTACAGCTGCACGCCTGTGTGGCGTGGACAGTACGAGGTTATCAATCAGCTCTTGAGGGATATTCGGCCATTCTTCCATGAGCGCAATATTCATCTCTGCAACTTGTACCGAGGTGACTGTATGACTGCATGCATCTCCCAATTGAATCCCAGACATGCCCAATCGGGTTGAAGCACGAGCGTAGGGCACAACAAGAGGTCGAAGGATTTCGTCTCTATACCTCTGAACACTGAACGACATAGTGGTCCGAACGTTCGCCAATACTGACTCCTGCCCACACCATTCATCCACCACCATGATATGGCGATGTTTCCTGCATATAAGCAGGATTGTTCCGAGTTACACGTTCTCTCCAGATGAGGGAACGATATTGTCCGGCTGAACACAAAATCTTGATTCATCTGTGAACAGAACCTGACGTCATTCGTTACGACTCCAAAAAAATGTTCAAATGTTTGTTAAGCTTATGGGACTTAACTACGGGGTCATCAGTCCCTAAACTTACAAACTACTTATGAACTAGCTACAACTAAGGACGGCAGGACGGCACAAATATCCGTGCCCGAGGGAGGATCCGAACCACCGACCGTAGTGGCCGTGCAGACCGTGACTGAAGCGCCGCAGTCCCCTCGGCCAACGCGGCCGGCTAGAGACCAGTAATCATGTGGGTTATGTACAGTGCCAAAGAGAAGGATGCAAAGCGTTACTCTGTACAAAGGAAGCACCACGAGCGTGAAAAGGCATTCGTGCAGAAGAATCACACATTCTTTGTGTACAACAGTTGCGAACAGCGACAAAGAGACAATCAGCGACAGGTGCGTGCAAATGTGTGTGTTGGATCTACGGCCATTCACCTTTGTCAGTGGGGAGGTGTTTATTAACCTTGCACAAGGACCAATTGACATTGGTGCCAAGTACGGTGCGGTTAAAGCAGACTTACGAACTAGGACGGCACAAATATCCATGCCCGAGGGGGGATTCGAACCCCCGACCGTAGTGGCCGTGCTGACCGTGACTGGAGCGCCTCAGTCACCTCGGCCGGCTACGACTCCAATCCTGATGTTCCTGCGCCCAGTTTCTTCGGTGTAAACAGTGCCGTAGTTTTAATGAGACACAGACCAAAGGCCTCCGTGCGTAGAGGCCACATTCCCGAAGACGAGTTCCGACTGTTTGTGTTGATTTATGCGTCCCATTGCTGCCTGGAGGGTGCCTTGCAGCTGCGTTGTATTCAGCCTCCTTTCTCGACGGGCTGTTAATCAGAGATAACGGTCATCTCTTGCTGATATTACCTGTGGCCGCCCTTGGCCTTGCTTTCTTTTAACGGTTCCTGTGGTCTAAAAGCGCCTCCATGTCCTGTAAATTATACTTTGGGACACTCCAATAGCCGCAACAATCTCCCTTTGTTTCTGTCTCGCTTCCAAACTCACTATTATCTCCATGAAGTTCTTTTGGATAAGTTCAAATGTTCAAATGTCTGTTAAGCTTAAGGGACTCAACTGCGGAGTCATCAGTCCCTAAACTTACAACCTACTTATGAACTAGCTTATAGTAAAGACGACACAAACATCCATGCCCGAGGGGGGATTCGAACCTCCGACCATAGCGACCGTGCAGACTGTGACTGGCGCGCCGCAGACCGCTCGTCCACTGCAGCCGACGAAGCACTACACAGCGGCTTCCGGAGTACTGGTTAATTGTCGTGTTTTACTGTTCTGTTAATACATTTCGATAAACCGAATATCACACTAGACTAATTTGGGACTGCTTTATCGAATGAGCACACAAATTTCGCTTTAAAAATCTTTTTGTGCCTGACAGGACACAAACCGACGTTTTACATCCATACCGAACGTCGCAGGAATGGCTTGAGGAGCACAATTTGTTTGGCCTGAGTCCAGCTACACGGTGTAAAAACGAAATTGCAAATATCTGCTCAAACAGCAGAGATAATGCACTTGACGACTCTTAGGTGAGACACTCCTGGAAAATGAAAAAAGAAAACGACGAATTCGTCGAACCATCAGAGGGACATTATATTGACACGTTCTTGAGGATGTGTAAAACACACTATCACACAGACAGAGCCACACGCGCGTGATTTCAGTCACCAGAGTGTGCGCTAGTACGACCATTGGTGGCACCAAGGCAGAAGTGAATCTGATCAACGAAGACTACACGTCTGCAGTCGTCCTCCAATAAGCACTTACCGCGACACCACATGAGACAGACTGAATGATGTAAGCTGAAGACGCCCAAACGCCACATACGATCGTGCATCGTCGTGTGGGGAGCCATATCCTATACTTGCGACCTTCGAGGGAACACTGAACAGTGCACGGTACACTGAAAGCATAATTCAACCTGTCTTCCTACCGTTCATGCACCAACAAATCAAAATCCTTTTCCAACAGGACAATGTAGGTCGACATGTATCCTGCACAACTCGAAGTGCTCTTCTACGTCAACTACCCTGGCCAGCAAGATCCCCAGATTTGTCCCCCATTGATCATGTTTGTGACTGGATGAAACGTCATCTTGAGCGGTCTGCGCCACCAATACGAAATCTGGTGCAGGCACAAGGTGGAGGCTCTATGGCAGGCCATTCCGAAAGATTGCATTTGGCACCACTACGATCGTCTCCATGGGAAAATTGTAGCTTTCGTTATTTGCAAAACGAGAGTATGCAAGGCACTAGCATCGACATTGCGCACGCTCTGGTGATTGAACACGCGTGTGTATCGCTCTGTCTGTGTGATCATGTGTTGTATACATCCTCAAGAATGTGTCAATAAAATTTCCCTCTGCTGGGTCGAAGAATTCATGGTGTTCTTTTTTCATTTTCCAAGAGTATATATCACATAACAAGCACTACACTAAACCCTCTCACATACACACAATCCTACCATATGTGAATCGCTGAGATAAAAAGTGAGTGTCTGATTTCTCGAATGAAACCTCCATTTTGCCAATAACGATGTAGTACACCGAAATTGTCAATATGCTGAGCCGTTTTATTGTGTATCCCATTATTTATAAGCTTCTAGACATTATTTAATGCAAAGTTAAAAAATTCATGTTTTCGATAATGTAGTACATATTGTTATCATACACGACTTAAATATAAATAAGTAATTTGTAATATAAATTACCTTTATAAGCAGTAAATGCCTAGTAAGCCTAGGAGATCTTACACTGAGACGCTCGATACCAAATATTTATGTGGAATCAAAGCATGGAATTGCGTTACATTAAACAGTTACAACCACAGTTTACAGTGAATTCCTCATTTTATGGGTTTACACTAAAGTGATTTTCATGACAACTGCTCTGAAATCTATGCGAGACTTGTCTCTATCTTATTATTAAAGCAGAAAAGCAGGATATCTGGTGCAGAACTTACCTCAGAATTTGCTGTCTGAAACGAAACATTAAAGCTGTGTAACTAGATACATTTTTTCATGTTACTGACATATTGTAATTTGAATGGGACATGCACATAATAATACCAAAGTTTTCCTTCGTCAAGCAGTATCCAAGTAACCAGACAACGTGATTCAGCGTCATTATAAAGAAATGTTACTAAACAGCTTTGATAAAGTTCGTAGGGCAAAATACATTTAAACTTTTTGTTATGTACTGGTGGTGACAACTTCTTGCGATTATGACTGTGTACTAATTCAGCAGATTATATTTATACAGGGTGTTACAAAAAGGTACTGCCAAAATATCAGGAAACATTCCTCACACACAAAGAAAGAAAATACGTTATGTGGACATGTGTCCGGAAACGCTTAATTTCCATGTTAGAGCTCATTTTATTACTTCTCTTCAAATCACATTAATCATGGAATGGAAACACACAGCAACAGAACTTACCAGCATGACTTCAAATATTTGCTACAGGAAATGTTCACAATGTCCTCCGTTAGCGAGGATACATGCATCCACCCTCCATCGCTTGGAATCCCTGTTGCGCTGGTGCAGCCCTGGAGAATGGCGTATTGTATCACAGCCGTCCACAATACGAGCACGAAGAGTCTCTACATTTGGTACCGGGGTTGCGCAGACAAGAGCATTCAAATGCCCCCATAAATGAAAGTGAAGAGGGTTGAGGTCAGGAGAGCGTGGAGGCCATGGAATTGGTCCGCCTCTAGCAATCCATCGGTCACCGAATCTGTTGTTGAGAAGCGTACGAACACGTCGACTGAAATGTGCAGGAGCTCCATCGTGCATGAGCCACATGCTGTGTCGTACTTGTGAATCGAGCAAGTACAGTACATACTAACGAAAAAATTGGGTATTTTGACAACTGTCTGCACGAATTATTTCAATTTACATTTAAAGAGAAATACTAAAATGAGCTCTAACATGGAAATTAAGCGTTTCCGGACGTGTGTCCACATAACATATTTTCTTTCTTTGTGTGTGAGGAATGTTTCCTGAAAGTTTGGCCGTACCTTTTTGTAACGCCCTGTATTTTTTATATGGGTAGCTGCAGTGTCCTGTCTCTGTATTACCAAACAAAGTGTATTACCGTTTCCTCAACTATAATATTTAAACTTGCCGGTGTGCAAGAACCGGATCCCTGTGTTATGGCGGCTACTGCCGTATTCGCGGTGCCTCTTACAGTGTTCATGCCATAGGCTGTTTCACTGCTCAGCGCCGTATTGTCTTGGTAATGGCCAGGCAATGTCAAATCCTGCATACGGCACCTGTTGGCGCCGTGGGTACGAGGCGAAAGAATTTGTTTAAATAATATATGTCACTGATCTGCGACGGTGATAAGCTGAAGAACAAACTTTGTTCCTCAGAGTAAGAGGTTGGTACATAAGTTCTTAGCAGTTTTGATTTCCATGTTGGGATTCCGGTTGGTATGGATTTATTTATCGATTGTCATTTCTATTTTTAGTTCAGACTGATATTTAAGTTTGGAGAAATCGAAACATTTCCATCGTATTCTATTGTTGAGTTCAGTAAAGTGGTGACAACTCAGTAGGCAGATAGAAGCATTTGCGGCTCGTAAGCCTAATGGACAGAGAACGGCCATAAAATTGCTGTATTTGACCTTTGTGGCTCTATACGTCCAGGAAGCCCTACGAAAATCGCGTAAAGGGAATAATCCACAAAAATATAAAGGAAAGTGTGTTATTGATGACTGAAGTCTCTGTTATGTGTATGTTTTGTGTTTATTAAACTTACGGGAAAACTCTACGAACTTATGAACCATCCTAATAAAAAGAAATACCAAAATGCCTGCTCGATGATCCACTGAAAAAAAAGTGAGTAATTAAACGAAGCATTCACAGTTTAACAATGCAATGTACCCGTATCTTTCCTTCAAGCTGAATTCGAATCGATGACAATGGTGGCAGCCCCGTGTATTAAACATTCGCATTCTGTATTTCCCTAAATCACAAATTATCCATGTTTTCTCTTCATTACACTGCTTATGGTCAACAATTAAAATTTCATTGTTTGCTATCCATCCTTGTGCTGCAGTTTTAATGGCTATCAGTGTGGTTCGATGGAGATGTGTAACTCATTTCTGTAAGTTTTGGCTCGGATGTTCAGGCAATTATTCCAGTACCGTCAGTTGGTTCACTAGCATTATACAGCTATTTTCAGGTAGTACCTGACCGACTTCTCACGATGGTCTCGTCCGGCTGTAATATTGATGGTGCTGAGTCCACAGAAACATGAGACCCTCAGATACCAAAAATCTGGTCAGAATAACTCGACCATCCGCATTTTTTCCTTTATTGTAATTTCATTTCCCCTAGCCAGGGCGGGCTGTCAGCACACGCAGGCGCTCTTCAGCCGAGAGGTAAGGACTAAAATTAACATGGAGTGTATAGAGATAAAGTGGTGACAAAACTCGGAAATTAATAAAATTTACAGAAAACATTTAGAGAAAAAATCAAGGACGGACACAGTGTAATTGCAGCAGGTGTAGATCTAAAAGAAACACCAGGTGTCGACTGTGAGTTGGCCGTTCACTGTTCGTTAAATAAAAACACCACACTGAAAAGACACTACATTCACGAAGCACACAGCTGAAACACTGACGATGATGAGATGGGGAGAGGTGGGGGAAGGGGCAGAGTGGGGTGAGGGCCAGGGGGAAAGGACTAAAGGGTAGGATGTTCCAGGAAGCCGTGTGGTTGGGGGGAGAGGAGGGGAGGGGCTGGAGGGACGGCTGCGGCGAGTAGAGATAGGAGAAGGGGGTAAAGGGGAGGAAGGGGGGACAGATAGTGGGAGGGAGCAGGATCACAGCTGGTAGGAAGTGGTGGTGGCATGGCAATAGACCGGGTGTACAGAAGAGGGACTGGAAGAGAGGATTGGGTGGGTCTAACTTGTAGGAGAGGAAATGGAGTCGGTCTCGTTCAATGGAGAGGACAGTGCGGAGAAAAGAATAAGGTCATAGAGGACACGCATGGGGTAGGGAGGATAAAGGGGGATGCGGAGGGTGAGGTGGAATGCATGGCACTCTGGGAACTCCAGGGATTTGTAGAAAGACAGGGGGGCGGAGATCCAGGCGTGATTGGCTGAACAGAGGATGTTGAGGATGAGGGATTTGTAGGTGTAAAGGACAGTGGTAGGGTGTAGGCTGTAGGTTAGTCTTATGAGGAGTTTGAGCAGGTGGAGGCTGGGGTGGGCTTTCTCTTGGATGGTGCACAGATGAGGAGTCCAGGAGAGGTATATGGTTGGGCCTAGATATTTGAGGGTGATCATCAAAAAAAAAAAAAATGTTTTCAGTCAAAATTAGTACAATCACCACCTGATTTTGTCTATATTTGGTGACGAACACAAGTAACTTGACACAGACGAACGCGAAAAAAGAAGAAAAAAATTCAGGGTGTCCAGATTAATGTATCACAAATCATTTGTATTGTGAAATCCTTAAGAATTGTCTACAAGAGTTCAGAAAAGGGGTCTAAATAGTTCGAAAACCTGGTGGCAGGTGGCGCTGTAATCGAATTATAGCGTGAACATAGAGCTCAGAGAGATCTGTTCCAACGCTGCAGCGTCAAAAGGTGATTAGCGTGCCGAAGGAGGAGGTTCCAGTCATTCTATATACTCTATAGAACAACGTATTTTTCTTTTTCTTCTTTTTGTTTTCCTTTTTTTTTTTTTTTTCTTTTTTTTTTCCCCTTTTGGTTCTGGAATGCCACAGGTTACAACACAGTCCTACGACGACAAGGCGCAGTTTTTAAACTCGGTTAAAAGTGCCAGAAGGACCCATTGCAAAAATAATTCGAAAGCTCTTTGCAAATTGCAACGTACAGGCACCGTCTCTGATGATGTAGAAGGAGAATGTTGACCCCAGGAAAATGTACCTACTCCTACAGCTTCTAGAATTATTAATCAAAATCCAATCAAATCCGTCCAAAGAACTGCGGCAGAGGCAGAAACGTACCAGCAGGCAGAATATACTGAGATAAAGCCTACACTTCGGCAATGGGGTCATTTCCTCGGATTATTGCAAATTTACTGGCGCAGGGATGAACTGGCATCAATATTCTTCTGATATGACTACGTGACTGCTTTTTGTGGGGCATATTGAGAAGACACTCTCTGGGGGCAGCTGACTCCATTTCTGTTGAGACTCCAAAGGGTGGATGGCAAATTTTATTGTTCGTTTGCGCCACTTCCGAACTGTGCCGCGGCAAAGCGGCCGAGCGCATTGAGGCGCCAAGCTGCGATGTGCGAGGCCGTTCCCCGTCGGGGGTTCGAATCCCCCCTCGGGCATGGATGTTTGTGCTGTCTTTAGTATAAGGTAGTTCATAAGTAGTTTGTAAGTTTAGGGACTGATGATCCCGTAGTTAAGTCCCAAAAGCTTCACAAACATTTGAACATTTTTTTTTCCGTACGGCGTGCGGTGGGTATATCGAAAAGATCGTGATGTGATTGCAAAGACGGCGTGTGACAGACGAGATTCATTAGTTCACGCTGATATTGTACGAGCTGCACCATCTGTTATCAGCTTTTCAAAATATTTAGAAATTTTGTGATCTTCTATACAACATTCTTACAGCTTTCACAATGAAAATGCTTTTTTATTCACTCGTCGATCGCTCTTCGTTTCCGATGTACTTAATTTTGATACCATGGACTCCTTTGATGGACACCCTGAACTTGCATTTTCCTCCGTTTGGTTGCTCAGTGGCGTGGAAGATTAATCATCCCCAGAGCGGAGATAACAATGAATCATTCTCCAAGTCTCCAGCGAAAATAGGTCAGCTCATGAAAACTTGTAAAGACAAATGTAAAAGTCAGAGCACCGGTGTATATTGCATTAGGAAACATTTATGAAATTAATCGATTTCTAGGAAACGATAGTAACAGAAGTGACTGAAATAAAAATCTCAGATAAGACCCTCAACGTTTTCATCTAAATAAATACTCCGCAAGCCACTATATTAATGGCACGTGGCGGAGGATACTTCGTTTCACTACTGTTCCATCTCAAAGTAGGAGAAGGGAAAAAGGACTGTCTATATTCCACCGCATGAGACGTAATTTCTCTTCTTTGTGATCCTCAAGCGAAATGTAAGTTGGTGGCAGAAGAATCATTTTACAGTCGGCTTCAAATTCCGGCCCTCTAAATTCGCTGAATACTGTTCCTCGAAAAGAACGACACCTCCCCTCACCGATTCCCTTTCCAATGCGCGAATCACGTGTGTAACACTCGCGTATTGATCAAATATAACATTAACAAATCCAACAGCCAACCTCTTAATTCCATCTATGGCTTTCTTTGAAGTGACCTTGTAGGAATTATTCTATACGCACTCTCCTTCACAGATGAACCACATTCTCCCAAAATTCTTCCATTAAAGTGATACTGACCGTCCGTCCTCTCCAACAAAGGCAGGGAATGGGCCATCGGTAGATTGAAGTGAGTGCTGCTAGTAAGATATTGGCTTATTTGGCGATGGATTGTTCACCGGCAACGTCACAATTGTCGCACGGCTGTATTTGAACGACGCGTCCTATGACACAGCAGAGCGTTATCACTTGACAATGGACGTGGAGAATTCGGATAAAACATGTGAAAATTAATCCTTTAATCCAAATACCGACGCTTTCCTGTTCGTTAACTCTACGATGATTACGAGTTGCCGCAGTGGAGTAGCCGAGCGGTATAAAGCACCTCGCTGCGGAGCGCGCGGTTGCTCGCCGTGGAGGTTCGAGTCCTCCCTGGGACATGGGTGTGTGTGTTTGTCCGTAGATTAGTTTCCCTAGGTATAAGTAGTTTGTAAGCTACGGACTGATGACCACGCAGTTTGGTCCGATAGATTTACATTTTGATTACGAGTTCTAACAACAAATGGCATGTTACACGAGTAATACGATTTACCCATATCCTTATTATACACTTCAAACACTTGAAATGTCCGATAAGCAATCACATCTCTATTATTAAAACTCTCAAGTGCACCTTGCGCCTTTAAAGTATCACCGTTACCACGAACAATTGCAGCTGTACTCCAACCATTACCATGATTCGGAGCATTGTCAGCTCTAGTAACAGTAAACTGGAGAACACCACCGCAAAACACACTAGGTCCTTGCAGAAACACCTGTGCCCCTACATTATTAGTCGTATTCTTAATGTCTATATTATCAATAGCCTTAAACACTGTAAGACGAGAACGCCTCATGCTATGCCTACGAACCATAAGAAACGTCTATCCGATCCAGAAAGACCGCGAGAGCGCTCCTAACGGCCCTTTTAAAGCTAAAGCGCAAGCGATTACGTCACGCCCTATGACGTCATCTTGAATTTTGAGCGGCGCGCTGCATGTAAGCATAGTGCAGCGCGCGCCACTTTCGATTGCAGGATGCCTACATACGCAGGCGCGAGGACACTCCCGCAACTTCTTTAACATAGCACAGCTATCTTATCAAAGATATATATCAAGATAACTTGATTTAATCACGGTAATGTAAAATAATCTAATTGGCTGTTGGATGAGAAGATTTTATTAACTCATTTCGCCACGAGATCACGTATTCGCGGGTAGCAAACCGTTCATGTGATTGCACCTTAAACATTGATGTTCACAATTAATTATCTCAAAAACTATCTATTCTTACGCAAAAGGTGTTCCAGGTGGATGTCCTCAAATGTTCAAATGTTTGTAAAGCTTATGGTACTTAACTGCGGGGCCATCAGTCCCTAAACTTACAAACTACTTATGAACTAGCTTATACTAAAGACGGCACAAACATCGATGCCCTAGGGGGGATTCGAACTCCCGACGAAGAACGGCCTCGTGCATCGTAGCATAGCGCCTCAATGCGCTCGGCCGCTCCGCCACGTCGGATGTCCTCACAACAGATGTAGACAAGTATCCATCTTTTTAATATCTCCTGAACTGAAAAGTAACGCCCCCAAGTGACACTCGCCGATTCCGGTACACTTCGAATACGTTGTAGTCTAGGTCAAAATATGAGACACTATATTTTCATTCGTGCCCATACGGCCCTTTAAGTGGTGACGACCCTCATGAAGAAAACGCGGTTCTTATCTTTCTGAGCAAAAATAATGTTCAAATGTTTGTAATTCTATGGGACCAAACTACCTTGGTCATCAGGCCCTAGACTTATAAATTACTTACACTAAGTTAAACTAACCTAAGGACAACACACACGTCCATGTCCGAGGGAGGATTCGAACCCCCTACGCGGGAGGCCGCACGATCCGCAACGTGGCGCTCCAGACCGCTCGGCTACTCCCACGCGGCTTTCTGAGCACATATCGTCTAAACAGTAGGAGATACAAACGTAGAAACGTTGACTCATAATTCCCGTGTTTGTTGCTATACTTTACAACTGTGCAATTACATATTTGAACATGTTGATGCACTCCCTTTACCTCACAATTTTGCAAACAACACTATCGCCATGTATGACAGGCGTCACAAGGCGGACAGAGTGCGTGTATAACGGTATATAGGGATACCTCCAACTTATATCTGACTGCTGCGACTACGGGACGTAGCTTATCATATATGGTTGAATCTGTTAAATATTCTATTAGATTTACCACACACAAAATTTTTACCGTTTCAAACATTGTGTGGTAAGGGGAGGATTTCTGAAGATATCAAAATATTTAAAGAAGTGCTTGCAAAGTTGTAAACTACAATAGCAAGCATGGAAATTATGTTTCAAAGCTTCTGTATATCTCCTACTGTTTCGACGACATTTTCTCAGAAAGATAAAACAGCGTTTCCTTTGGGAGAGGTTTTACCACTTAGAAAGCCGTATGCGCACGTATAAAAATACGTGTCTCATATTTTGACATAGAGTACAACATATACGAAGTGTATCGGTATCATCGAGTGACACTTGGTAGTTACATGTGAGTTAACAACTTGCTTTAATGAATAGTCATCTCTAATGAATTACAGATGCATATCTTACTCGGGAGACTACGAATCTGTATATGAAGTGGTTCTTTAAAGCTTACTCGCTACCCAAGGAAATCACATCGCATTAGTCTATTGAGAAAGAGCCTTAAGGAATATCAATGTGACACACAATGTCAATTTCTGGAACATTCGGAACATCGTGCAATATTTAATACCAAATATTTACCGCATAGCTTAAAGGGTGCCTCAGAAATATCGTTCCTAAGAAAATTAGAAAACTGCCTGGGAAAGAGTTTGATGTGCACGATACAGAGCACCCCCACACAGCGAAAGGGAGCGGCGGCTTGCAACAGAGGCCGTGCTCTCAGACCGGCCTCCACGAGAGCACATGGAAGGACAAAAGTCCTAAACGTCACTGCGGCCAATGTCAAGGCGACCATCCAGCTACTACAAAGATGGAAGCAAGACGCGGATTAACTGAGAACTTAACAGTGCAAAATGCACTGTAAAATGCTATACGCCAAGTAGTCTTAAATTACAAATTTTCAACCAAGACATTTGGCGCAAAGATGATAAAAATCTCATGATAATGTACTTAATGTTAACTTTTTTTTAATTATATCAACATCTAAAGGTAAAGTCTGTTGTGCAAGCCCGTGATGGGCGTCGTCCTAAGATCCCCGACACTCATTTTGAAAGCAAGCTGAGTGAGCCTGTATCCGTCATATGGGGACCGGAAAGAGGAAAACTCCACTCCCGCTCCCGGGCTTGAACCCGGTACCTCCAGGGCCTGTGTCTAATGGTCTAGACAGTAGATCAGACGGGGCACTTTAAGCTACATCAAACGAATTGAAAATAAGTCAGATTTACCACGCTAGCTGACGTTACAAGGCCAGCTCAGTCAATCATCCAGACTGTTGCCCCTGTAACTACTGAACAGGCCTGCTGCCCCTCTTCAGGAACCACATGTGTGTTGGGCCCTCCACAGATACCCCTCCGCTGTGGTTGCACCTATCTGTATTGTTGAGGCACGCAAGCCACCCAACCTCGGCAATGTATGTGGTTCATGAGGGTGGATCTTTTGAGTATAAAATGCATTTTAAATGGATATCCGATCCACCCCCATGAACCACAGTCATTGCCGAGGTGGGGTGGCTTGCGTGCCTCAACGATGCAGATAGCCGTACCGTAGGTGCAACCACAGCGGAGGGGTATCTGTGGAGAGTCCAGACAAACGTGTGGTTCCTGAAGAGGGGCAGCAGCCTTTTCAGTAGTTACAGGGGCAACAGTCTGGATGATTGACTGAGCTGGCCTTGTAACATCAGCTAATGCGGCTTTGCCACACAGCTACTGCGAACGGCTGAAAGCAAGGGGAAACTACAGCCGTTACTTTTCCCGAGGACATGCAGCTCTACTGTATTGAAATATGATGATGGCATCCTCTCGGGTAAAATATTCCGGAGGTAAAATAGTCCCCCATTGGGATCTCCGGGCGGGGACTACTCAGGAGGATGTGATCATCAGGAAAGACAATACTGGCATTCTACGGATCGGAGCGTGGAATGTTAGATCCCTTAATCGGGTAGGAAAATTAGAAAATTTAAAAAGGGAAATGGATAGGTTGATGTTAGATATAGTGGGGATTAGTGAAGTTCGGTGGCAGGATGAACAGGATTTCTGGTCAGGTGAGTACAGGATTATAAATACAAAATCAGTTGGGGGTATCACAGGAGTAGGACTGATAATGAATAAGAAAATAGGAATGCGGGTAAACTACTATGAGCAGCACAGTGATCGCATTATCATTGTCAAGATAGATACGAAGCCAACACCAACAATGGTAGTACAGGTTTATATGCCAACTAGCTCTGCCGATGATGAGGAGATCGAAGAAATATATGAGGAGCTAAAGGAAATTATTCAGACAGTTAAAGGAGAGGAAAACTTAATTGTGATGGGAGACTGGAATTCGGTAGTAGGAAAAGGAAGAGAAGGAAAAATAATAGGTGAATATGGACTGGGCAGGAGGAATGAAAGAGGAAGTCACCTGGTAGAATTTTGCACGGAACATGATTTAATCGTAACAAACACGTGGTTTAAGAATCACAAAAGAAGGTTGTATACATGGAAGAGACCAGGAGACACCGGAAGGTATCAGATAGATTTTATAATGGTAAGACATAGGTACCGGAACCAGGTTATAAACTGCAGGACATACCCAGGGGCAGATATAGACTCTGACCATAACTTGTTAGTCATGAACTGTAGGCTGAAGCTGAAAAAACTGCAGAAAGGTAAGAAAATAAGGAGATGGGACTTAGATAAATTGAAGGAAAGTGAAGTTCTGGAGAATTTCAGAGGGAGATTTAGGCAGCAATTGACAGAAACAGGGGGAAATAAAACAGTAGAAGAGGAATGGGTAGCATTGAGAGATGAAATAGTGAAGGCAGCAGAGGACAAAATAGGTAGAAAGGCAAGACCTACAAAATATCCATGGATATCACAGGAAATACTATAGTTAATTGATGAAAGGAGAAAATATAAAAATGCAGTAAATGAAACAGGCAAAATGGAGTACAGAAGACTAAAAAATGAGATTGACAGGAAGTGCAAAATGGCTAAGCAGGAGTGGCTAGAAGCCAAATGCAAATCTGTAGAAGAATGTATAGCAAGGGGAAAAGTAGATACCGCCTACAGGAAAATAAAAGAGACATTTGGGGACAAGAAAAGCAACTCTACTAATATCAAGAACTCAGATGGGAAACCAGTTCTCAGCAAAGAAGGGAAAGCTGAATGGTGGAAAGAGTACATAGAGCAGCTCTACAAAGGAAATGAACTTAGAGACGATGTTGTTGGAAGGGAAAAGGAAGTAGATCAAGATGAAATAGGAGATACTATACTGAGAGATGAATTTGACACAGCCTTGAAAGACCTAGGTCTGAACAAGGCCCCAGGAGTAGATGACATACCCTCAGAGCTACTAAAGTCTCTGGGAGAGCCAGCCATGACAAGACTATTTGAACTGGTGTGTAGGATGTATGAGACAGGCGAAATGCCCTCAGACTTTAAGAAAAATGTAATAATTCCCATTCCAAAGAAATCAGGCGCAGACAGGTGTGAAAATTACAGATCCATCAGTTTGATACGTCATGGTTGCAAAATTTTAACACGAATTATCTACAGGAGAATGGAAAAGCTGGTAGAAGCTGACCTCGGGGAAGATCAGTATGGATTCAGGAGGAACATAGGAACCCGGGAGGCAATACTCACTTTACGTCTTATCTTAGAAGATAGATTAGGGAAAGGCAAACCTACATTTTTAGCTTTTGTAGATTTGGAGAAAGCATTTGATAATGTTCACTGGAATACACTCTTTCAAATTCTGAAGTCAGCAGGGGTAAAATACAGGGAAAGGGGAGTTATTTACAACTTGTACAAAAGCCAGACCGCAGTTATTAGACTCGAAGGGCATGAAAGGGAAGCATCAGTTGGGAAGGGAGTAAGACAGGGTTGTAGCCTTTCTCCGATGTTATTCAATTTGTACATCGAGCAGGCGGTGAAGGAAAGCAAGGAAAAATTTGGAATAGGGATTAAAGTTCAGGGGGAAGAAATAAAAACATTGCGTTTTGCTGATGACATTGTAATTCTGTCAGAGACAGCAAAGGACCTGGAAGAGCAGTTGAATGGAATGGACAGCGTATTGAAGAGGACATATAAAATGAACATTAACAAGAGCAAAACAAAAGTAATGGAATGCGGTCTTAGAAGATCAGGCGATGCTGAAGGAATTAGATTAGGTAACGAAACAATGAAGGTGGTAGATGAGTTTTGTTACTTGGGTAGTAAAATAACATGCGATGGTCGCAGTACAGAGGATATAAAATGCAGAATGGCAATGGGAAGAAAAGCATTTTTGAAAAAGAGAAATTTGCTAACATCGAATATTAATTTAAGGGTAAGGAAGTCTTTTCTGAAGGCATTTGTGTGGAGTGTTGCCTTGTACGGGAGTGAAACATGGACGATAAGCAGTGCGGACAGGAAGAGAATAGAGGCTTTTGAAATGTGATGCTACAGAAGAATGCTGAAGATTAGGTGGGTAGATCGCATAACTAATGAAGAGGTACTGAACAGAATTGGTGAGAAAAGGAATTTTTGGCATACCTTGACTAAAAGAAGGGATCGCTTGGTAGGACACATTCTTAGACATCGGGGAATCGTAAATTTAGCATTGGAGGGAAGTGTGTGGGGTAAAAATCGCAGAGGGAGACCAAGAGACGCGTATAGTAAGCAGATTCAAGTGGATGTGGGTTGCCGTTCTTATGAAGAGATGAAAAGGCTTGCTCAGGATAGAGTTGGGTGGAGAGCTGCATCAAACCAGTCTCCGGACTGAAGACCATAACAACATTCTTCAGCGCCGGCCGCGGTGGCCGAGGTGACTGAGGCGCTTCAGTCACGGTCAGCACGGCCACTACGGTCGGGGGTTCGAATCCCCCCCTCGGGCATGGATATTTGTGCCGTCTTTAGTCTTAGCTAGTTCATAAGTAGTTTGTAACCTTAGGGACTGATGACCTCGTAGTTAAGTCCCATAAGTTGTACAAGCATTTGATTTTATTCTTCAGCATTTGATTCAGAAATAATATTAGTAAACAGTAGTATGGTTGGGGGACTGATGACCTTGCAGTTTCGTTCCCCTAAAACATCCCCACAAAAACAACAACAACAAGTTGTATGGTGTCTTGAATAGAGAACTGCAGAAAAAACAGAATGTATCTAGAAAGTGGGCCAGCAGCGCTACGCCGTGTTGTATACAGCCATTCCTGAAGCCTCCTGTTGACCGTGTCAAGCTGCCAGTCTTCCCCTGTTGAGTAGCGGACGGCAGCTAGCTGCAGTCTAACTTGTTGCAGCGAGAGCTTGCGTATTTATTACTTTTTTTTCAAGTTAAAGGTAGGGACTGCATAAATCTTCAAAGGGAAATCAACGTGTAATAAAAGTTTAATCCTTATGAAAAATGTATTTATTTTAATAAATGAAAAATGGGTTTTACAACTATGAATTAATTGTTATCATTTTATTGTTGTGTACCTACATCAACTTTGAGTAGTCAGCTTCAAAATGAACCGTAGTTCACTAAAATCAGATATTATGAGGTTCTCGAGTTACACAGCACACATAGTGCTGCTTTCGGAAAATGACACTAACTTCACCGAATTTTAAGTCAAAAAATAGTAATCATTTAAGCGATAAATTCATGACACTCGTTTCCTTCTACATGACTTGACACACTTAGAAATTATTAATTATTTGAAAATATACAGGTCAATTTTCACATTTTTCTTCCGATTTCAAGTGGAATAGCCCATATACAGTATATCTGGAAGTAATCGATGACGAGTATGCGCGATTCTTTCCTTTTTTTTACACAAGGGCATCATCTAATGGGAAAATACAATTTTTTCCACAAAATTTTCCCCTTCTTTGATAATATTCCGTTCAAATTTGGCCTCATTCTGAGCAAAGGTTCGCTTTTTTAACAGCATTTCAAAATTGGAATTTTAATTATAATCACCCAAGCTGACAAGCTCTAGTACGGAGGATGTTACCTACAAATGTTATATTTATTTGATTATTATTCTACTTGTCCCTCCCCCACTCATGATTTTAAAGGAAAGGCACCCTTAACTTCAAATATGGGAATTAAAACTGTAAACCACGATTAAAATAAATAAAACTGGATACTAACAGCATTAATTGTGAGATGAGGACATTTAGTTTGACAATCTAGATAGTTTTATGCATAAAATATTCATGATCATCGCAGACTCACAGAGGAAATTTTTGCATTATTAGCATTGTGGTTCATAAATGTTTTGTAATTTTATATTATTCTTTGTAACCTCAGTACGAGAGACATTCATAATTAAATTACACTTTACTACTAAGCATTTATTATGATTTTATCGTGTTGTTTTCACGAAGTTATAAGGTACGGATCCGATCTGTGCACACATAAACATCAATTCTACCATGTGATAGAAAAAAATTAATAGTTCGTTATATTCTTTGTAAAGGTAACTATGAGCAGTCCAGCTGAGGACCAAAGTTGATATATTTTGTATAATAAAATATTTGTGAAGTGTACTAATATACTTCACTTATCTTCTTCAATCTGGTGTATGTAGCTGTTTCTTTCGACATTGGTTTCAATTCCACGTGTAATTTTAATTTTTATTGTTCATAAATATAATTAATACAACTTAGTTTCTGAAATAGATAGCGCAACAAATCCTTCACATCTTAATTCGTCTCAACAATGCTGATCAACAAGAAAATAACTCACTACCAAGCTTAAATCCCATTATCAATTAATCCCCAACAGGAAAAGAAATATTAATTCTACAACTAAACTGAAGAATTTTACTATCTCTCGAAGTAATTGAGGAAATCAGTTTTCATCAGTTAACTGCCCCTGATAAAACGTATATTCGTGTTCAAATATAAGCACCCAAAAGCACTAGAGAAAATATTTTTTCACTCTATATATAAGAGTCTAAATTGTTATAAATATAGGACTATATTTTGTCTTGTAGTCTTAATTCTAATGTTTGTAACTTTTTATTATTTGGAGAAATGGTATTTCTGAACAGCCAAGGTTATTTTAGGAGTAGGCTAACAGGAAAATCCAGGCGGACTCAGAGGATGTTATCCATACAGCCATAATTAGGAATTTTCAAATTATCGTAATGAGTTAAAAAAAATCAAAACTCTTTGGCGTACAACGAATAAGATTTTATTAAAATATACAGTAGAAAAATAAGAATCAAAATAAGTACTTTTGCAATACTATAATTTAGTTCTCCATATACATTCTCAGGTGTGAATCAATTCTAACAGAAATTCCTGAGATTCATACCTCACCGCAGGTATCAGTAAATTGATCTTCATTATACATGAACATATTTTGTTCCACATGGCAGTGAATCCGAAGACTTATTAGCAGCGATTATATAGGAACTATGACAATTTTTTGCTGTTTCATAGGTCTTCGTCATATTTAGTTTATAATGATCACAGTAGCACCAATTCAAAAAGAATCGTAAAGTTACGAGACAAACTTATTACAGCACTGAATAGCTGTACCTCCTTAGCTTTTGATCTCCAATACAGATCTGAGGGCACGACTTAACAGGGTCTATAATTAATCTCTCACATTCAGGAATGCAATGAGGCGTAATTCTTGCAGCGAAAATGTCAACCCACATACCTGTTCCATTTTCGAGTGTTAATGGATGGCTCGCTGAATTACAGTTATTAATAACTGGCAGCTTGTTATCCTCGACGGCAGCAGAAGTGTCTATTACTTGCAGGGACTTGGCTTCGCTCATCGCCTCATCTTCATCTTCGCTGTCTGACACGCACTGGACCAAGTACAGCGCAATTCCTCCGACAATTGGTGGGACGCCAGCCAGCAAGAAAGGTATCGTGTACGATTTAGTGTGGTCGTATATAATACCTGTCAACATAAAGAGCAAATGAATATGTCTCCCTTCGTCACAAACATCAGAAAACTGGTTTCAGTGTAGTAACTAGTATATTTTAACCTAATGTACCAAATTAGGGGACACGCAAATAAAAATAGCAGAAGTTATAGTAAATAAAATTGTGTGTCCACTATGGGTAACAGGTATACACGATATAATATAATATTATAGTGCAGGTATTTCACTTATCTGTCTATGCAACTGATTTAATAAAATATGCTATTGCCATATGCATTTCGCCTTTATTTGGAAGGCATCATCAGTGGCAATATTTCATAGATATAGCTTTACATCTGGTGCTCATTGGTTACTTCCAGCTGTTCTGCTTCAATTCCGTGCATTTTGCTGTTTTTGTTGTACCAGCACTTCACAGTTAGCACCACTAGGCACATGCCATTTTTGTTTGTGCCTAGTGGTGCTGTGAAGTGCTGGTACAACAAAAACAGCAAAATGCACAAAATTGAAGCAGAACAGCTGGAAGCAACCAATGAGCACCAGATGTAAAGCTATATCCATGAAATATTGCCACTGATGATGCCTTCCAAATAAAGGCGAAATGCATATGGCAATAGCATATTTTATTAAATCAGTTGCATAGACAGATAAGTGAAATACCTGCACTATAATATTATAATATAGCAACTGTTGGAAAAAGAGGACAAAAGGAACTAAAAATGATACACGATATACCTCGGATTTTTGCAGTCGTTACGATGGAAAGTTGGATGAGAATATAGATGGAAAAACAGAACACATTTTCAAGTACTTTACAACCGTACACACAAAATTCATTTCAAGCACTATTTTATATTTTCTGACAAGGAAGGATGATTAGAGTTTCACGTCCCGTCGACAGCGTACTCAACGCATAAGCACGGATTGTTTTTGTTAAGGAGGGCAAGGAAATCTTTCAAAGGAATCATCCTGGTATTTGTATGGAGTGATTTATGGAAATCACGAAAAACCTAATATGGATGGACAGAGGTCGATTTGAACCACGTTTTCCCGAATGCGGGATTGGCTGTTCTATGACAATGATGTTTAGGTTAAGACAGGTAAAAAAATAAGTGTCTGAATGCGAAAGTAATGGACAGCATAAGTTCATTTTGACTTAAAAGGCCAATAGCTTTGCCTTTCAGAACTGTCTAATACTCTGAATATTATTTCCCTATAGATACTAGACCTGCATTCAGTTACTCAGTTAACATGGCTTCTTAAAAAAATTCTTACATATGTAACAGACAGCGCTTTTAGCTATATTAATCATGTAAATTCGGCAGTATTACAAGTCACTTCATTTAATATATTAAATATTTCTTTACATAGTAGATATGATACACAATCTCCGCTGACTTAACTAACGTTCTAAGTATACAATAACTGTAAAATATTGAAGATACATTTGTTTTTCCCCTACCATCTTAGATTTGCATTTTGATGCAATTAGCTCTATTACCCATTTACTACTTAACAAGAATGCAATGGCAGCGATCTGCTATGTTCAATAATTAAAACTAACAAGGTAGATGTTTTAATAGTATGAGTCGCTTTTGGGTGAAATTAAAATCAGGCTCATTTCGAGTCGGTGAATGTAGCGCTGTAAATCCCCTGTTACGGAAATACCTAATTTCCTTGCAATAACACCAAGCAGGCAAACGGCAGTGTATTATTCCGTATACAGCGCAAAAGACAGTTTAAACACTAACCGACACATCTATTTTCTTTCATGTTAAATTGAATTGAAGCAACATCCATAATTTTTTTATAAATAACTATCTGAAAGCCGGCGTCGCCCGAGTTCTTCTTTATTCCATTCTTAAGTTAGTCCACTGCCCCTTACATTTTCTCTCTCTGTCCACCTTCTCTTTCCTTCTCACTCTGACCATCTCATCATATACATCTCTCTCTCTCTCTCTCTTTCTCCCTGGGTTAGCCCCTTCTAATCCCCTCTCCACTTCCCCTTTCTCTGCCAATAACCTCCTCGTCTCTCTGTCTTCAACTCCTCCTCCACCTGCTCAGTCCATCTGTGAAAACTTATATAACTTTGTTAACTTTCACGGTGATCAGTGAAATGGTGCCTATGTTTATTGAAAGGTACCCTCCGCTATGCACCGTACGAAATCTTTGGTAGACGGTGATGTTCCTCTTGTCTTGAAGGTTAAGTGTGAAAAATTTCATCAAGATCGTAATAGAACCTTAGATTATGTCGAAAATCGTAAGTAAAGTACCCTCTGCCATGAACCACACAAACGTTTACGTAGGCACTAAAGCCAACTGCAGGCCCCTGAAACAAATGGAGGTTCCGTGTCCTTTTACAGTATAACGAGTCAATTCTACTAGTGTCGTGGATTCACACAATTACTTCACCTGCCACCAACATCGTTGAACACGAAAATATGGTACCTTTCCGTTTAGTATGAAATAAGAATGCCGTTTATCTGCATATTGCTTATGAATTCATGGCCTTATTGCCCGAAACCTAGACACTTAACTTGGAAGGGACCGCTGTAGCTTAGTCCGTTTCACAGTTGAAGCAACCAACCGTAACTTGGGATATCCACACCTGCGTTCACAAACTCTAAATGAGCACCCAAATATAACTCATGCTTGTAAGAAAATTCCTTATAAATTTGTAAAATTGTGTAAATAACTGAGAGACAAATTGTATCTTCTAATCATCGTTTGTAAAACACCTGGCAGTGTCAGTTTGTCATACTGATGAATGAGTTACATAAAAGGGTTTTTATATACATGGACAGCAGAATTAAACAAGGCACGTGACCTGTGTAAACAACAACTGAACGGTATGCTCACCTGCCACTGGCGGACCCACTGTCAATGGGACAGAGCACATTCCAAGCAAGAAGCCAATCGCTTGAGGAGCCCCTTTGTGACCACATATTTCAAAAGCTATGGGACCAAGAAGACTGATGAAACACCCATCGAATAATCCCATGCATAACGCTATTACCACTAGAATGCCAAACTTGTTTACTACTGGCAGTAGCATGGTAAGACAGCCAATAGCTACAAAGGATATCTGAAAAAAAAGAAAAAAAGAAATATTTGTTACATAAAGTACAAACATAAACAATGAGTACTATAATTAAATATAGTGAAACTGCAGAGCATCAATGTAACAGCGAAATAATGTGCCATTCCAAAGCAGTTACATCAATCTGGTACGAAAATACGCCTATCTGAAAATTTCTCATGTCTATTCTAGGATTTTTATCTGTCACTTTCCACTTCTTTCACCTCTGGCAGTATTGCTCATGTGAAAAATACCGAGTAGCACCGTGGTTCGGAACCCACGTTAAACTGTAAGTCCCCCTATAACTGGCTGGGTAAGTCAGTTCGAAGGTCGGAGGAAGGCAACGGCATACCACCTCCAAACAGGATCATGCCTAGTAAAGCACTGTGGTGTTCAAACCAAACTTCGGATTGTTGACTGCTTTACCTAATGTTGATAAGTGACGCAGTTAATTCGAGGTATATAATTTTGAACTTGACGCAAACATCTGAAAAAATTAACGTGATGTAACTGCTGGAACTGCATAAAAGTGACCATAAACGGATTTCGATTATCAGTGTTTCTCACTATGTGGGCAGCCATCGCCACGGGCGTCGTAAAATCTTGCTCGGGGGTCACCGTACAGGAGGAAGTAGTTGCACCGTAAAACAACAGGACCAGTGCATGTCTCAGTATCAGCGGTTCGAAACAACAAAAACATAAAAAAAAGGTAAAGCAGTCAACAATCCGAAGATTGGTTTGAGCAGCACAGTGCTTTACTAGGCATGGTGGTATGCCGTTGCCTTCTTCCGACCTCCGAACTGACTTACCCAGCCATTTATAGGGGGACCTACAGTTTAACGTGGGTTCCGAACCACGGTGCTACTCGGTATTTTTCACATCAGCAACACTGCCAGAGGGGAAAGAAGTGGAAAGTGACAGATAAAAATCCTAGGACCTGGCGGGGATCGAACCCACGCCCTTGGGATTTGTAGTCTGGCACTCTACCACTGTGCTACGAAACCGCACAACAAAAACATACGTCTAATAAAACTAGTATTTCATTATACTAATTGTGA
Source organism: Locusta migratoria (assembly GCA_026315105.1). Classification (NCBI taxonomy): domain Eukaryota; kingdom Metazoa; phylum Arthropoda; class Insecta; order Orthoptera; family Acrididae; genus Locusta; species Locusta migratoria. The sequence goes on along the minus strand of CM048755.1, from coordinate 70,114,396 downwards.
ATAACTCACTTCTATGTCTTATATGAAACGCGAAACAGTCGTTACTCAAAATATATTTTTCTGTCTAAAATCCTGTAAACATTGGATGTGTTCCATAACGAAAAATATATTAAGAATTGATCATATTTGTTGTGGCGTAAAGTCAACGCCACACGCCAGACGTACAGAACGATCGTGGAGAAGGCAGCGATCGACCGAAAGCCAATCTCAAGCAGGCGCCGCGTATCCTGGAGGGAGGAACCGAAGATGCGCGCTCTCTACAAGCGGCTGTATCTAGGCCGACATACGTCTGGACGCCCGGCAGTTACTATTCAGGAATAAGGCAGTTACTGGTGAGAATTCGTCAGTTACTAGTGAGAACTCGGACAGTTACTATTCAGATCTCAAACCGTTACTAGGCACTTACGAAGACAGAAATAGGATAGTACTCATACGGACGACGCCACGAGAAGCAACAAGAGAGAAGAAACGGACACATTTTCTAAAGTTCAGTATTATACTTTTAAGTCAATAAATATCTTGTAATACTAACTATATCAATGTTTTAGATGTCAAAGGATCCTGCACCAATAATACCTTTATTGACAACCAGACTGGGACGAGTACTAAACAAAAGGCGACGAGTTCACAACACTATTAATGTATACTACTCTACATTTGTTTTACAAGGGAGTTGTATTAACAGAAATAATTCGTTGTCTTTGAGTTCAAACACATAGTTGTGTTACGGTTTGGAGGCAGGAGGTCGTCAGAATGTTTTTGCTTGGAAGGGGATCGGGTATTGATAAGGGTTGAGAACCACTGCATTAGGTTATCACACCCCCGTGCTCAAGTGAAATAAAATGTCCATGGCTGACAAATGTGACACTATTAAGAGCTGAGTAGAAAGTAATTACATTTTAGTGAGGTAAATCACATTTATTAGTACAGATTGCAATCTTAAATGCAGCCGTTCCTAGTGTTCTGCTGTTAGTACACATAGAACGTTTTATGGCGGGAAAAATTTGGATGAGCTGCTTACAAGATTCCGCTGATGATAAGGAAGGGCGCGGTGGAGTGGCCGAGCGGTCTAAGGCGCCTTGTAGTGGAGCGATCGGTTGATCGCCGTCTGAGGTTCGAGACCTCCATCGCGTGTATGTGTGCGTGTGTGTGTGTGTGTGTGTGTGTGTGTGTGTGTGTGTTTTGTCCTTAGGCTAGTTTAACTTCGTTTAAATAGTTTCTAAGCCTAGGGACTAATAACCATAGATGTCCCATAGATTTGAGAGAGAAGGAAGGGAGGAAAAATGAGGTACAAGCCCACTGAAATAGTATCGCGAATCAGTGCCTGCAGTCCACTAAACGTAAAGGCCTTATACACGAAGACGACGCCACAGCATTTTGACAATACTGACGTGAGGCGCTGGCTTGTGATCAGCTAACGAAACAGTTGTACTGACTGCAGGCAAGATTTACAAGCACACAGGTGTGACATAAAATTCAGTGAAGAGACAGGGCTGCGGTGGAGTAGCCGAGCGATCTAAAGCGTCTCGCTGCGGAGCGCGCGGTTGCTCGCCGTGGAGGTTCGAGTCTTCCCTGCGGCATGGGTGTGTGTGTTGTCCTTAGGTTAGTTTACCTAGGTTTAAGTAGTTTGTAAGCTACGGACTGATGACCACGCAATTTGGTCCGATAGATTTACAAACTTAGAACATTTTGAAGAGACAGGCGACCATGATTAAAATTATGCAAAGTTTGCAAAATGCTGAGTTGGCTGCTGAGGCAGAAGTCATGAACTGGCTTCAAAATGACTAGTCTGCTCTTGTATGTCCAAATAACAACATGTAATGTAGTATCCAAAGGTGTTCTTAAAATATCCAGATTTCGAATGATGGTTATCGCCGAAACGCGTAAATTAGAATTTCGCTATTAAGACACCATGGAAGTAGATTATACAAGAACCAAGTCGAGACCATGTGTCCGCTGCGAGGAACGGGAGCATGAAGCAGCGGGCAAACTTGCTCTCTGTTCAGTGTCCATGTTTTAAAAGTGAAATCCTAGAAATCGGGGAATAAGTTTCGTTCAACAACATGTGGTTATTTTATGGCATCCATATGAGAAGGAAGGAATGTAAATGAGTATTTTACGTCCCATCGACAGCTTGGTCATTAGAGACAAAGTACAATCTCATGTCCACCTGAGGATGTAACTAAAAGTTACGGGCACGATTTTGTGCCTCAAATATTCATACGGGTGCAGATGTGTTCCTTTAACATAAACTTTTCTGGCTGTGGGTCTCCAATCTATAAACTTTTGGGGATGCAAATGTTCAAATGTTTGTATAGCTTATGGGACATAACTACGGGGTCATCAGTCCATAAACTTACAAACTAATTATGAACTGGCTAATACTAAGGACGGCACAAATATCCATGCCCGAGGGGGGATTCGACCGTAGTGACCGTGCAGACCGTGACTGGAGCGCCTCAGTCCCCTCGGCCACCGCGGCCGGCTTTTGGGGATACCGTAAGGTTATCAGAAATACTGCAACAAAACAGAAACCAAAGACAATTTAAATTGTGACACATTTATATTTCAGAGGAAGAGAGCGCGGAAGAATTTCATGTGCAGGCTACATTGTAAATAACAAATCCCATAAAAAACTGTAAAAGTAAGTCTCGCAACGAATTCCTTCAACGGAAAATTGTTGTAGAGATTTTACAGGAAAACAAGTCAGTTATTTTTCTTAGTGTTCATGGAACCACCATTTTAACACCTCGTCATAATTATTCATCAAATCAGATATTTACCAATATTTATAGCGACTGTATCAATTTTGTACATTTTTAATTTCATAGTAAATATATTGACTGGGCAATCACACCAAAATATACTGACACCAGAATAAATATAATGATCTGGCAATTGCACATCGACATGAGTTGACAATAATTTATATTCCATTATGTAACCAAGTCGATTTGAAGGAACTGGAAGTCGTGCAGTCCTTCACTTATCTTGGGGCAACCATCTGCAGCACGGGAAGTTGTAAGGATGAGATAAGAAGACGGATCACGCTACAGTGAGTGGCTATGAAGATCTGGCAGTGCAGGACAATAACAATAGCACAAATATCCGCCTAGTTGAAACTCTCGTATTTTCTGTCTTCTTTTATGGTTGCGAAATATAGACACTCAGGGCCACAGACAAACAGCACATTATGCGTTTGAGCTTTGGTGCTGTCGTAGAATGCTAGGCATAAATTGGACCCAAAGAAGAACAAATGAGTCCATTACTGAACAACTCGATATCTCCAGACGCCTATTGCCGACCGCGGTGGCCGAGGGGACTGAGGCGCTGCAGTCACGGTCTGCACGGCCACTACGGTCGGGGGTTCGAATACCCCCTCGCGCATGGATATTTGTGCCGTCCTTAGGATTAGCTAGATAGTAAGTATTTTGTAAGTTTAGGGACTGATGACCCTGTAGTTAAGTCCCATAAGCTATACAAACATTTGAACATTTTTTTTTCTCCAGACGCCATTTTTTCAAGTCACCGAAAAAATTCTCCAGTTCCTTGGTCATATTTTGAAAAGAGATAGAGGAAAGATATAAAAAAATAATCTTGCAAGTAAAGACCGAGGGCATGAGACCAAGAGGAAGAGCAGCGGGCAGATAGCTCAAATCAAGCTCTTCTGTAGGCACTCAGAGAAGCTCGCACCCGACTGGGATGGGGGTCCTCATTTTAAAAAATAAAGCCTATTGAATTTATTAATCTATGGCTTATTTTTACATTTATTTTAATTTAGGCAATTATACTACGAAAACAATTGCACAAAAAATAAAATGAGTAGGCTCACATTAATTTGAAAGTCGAAGAGGAGCAACGTGGTGGAAATGGAGTGAATACAATCAGCTCGCAAAATAATTAAGCAGCTTCTACGTTACTAGCCAAAGAGAAAGTCTTTACAGTTTAATTAACATGAGAGTCCATGTGTAAAAAATGGCCTAAAATAACACTACTGTTATTCATAAGATTCCACTCGGTAGCGCCGCTGACCTGCTAAGCAGCGGGTCGCCGCATATGAAAATAGGCTCGTAACTACAGCACAGCATTAACAATAGCGGCAGCATCAAAGCTGGCCGCAGCGGCATTAAAACCACTCACAGTAACAGCAGTACACGCTTCCAGTGGCCGCACGTTGGCGACCCATTGTCACGTTCACTTGTGCTTGGCAAATTATAGTTACGTTGTGATTTATTACATGTGTACTACTTCAAATTTCCGGTTCCGACCTGTTTGAAAAAAATGAAAATTAAAAAAATAATAAAATTTAAAAATCTGTGGTAGGTGCTGGGGGGGGGCTCCCCCCCCCCCCCCCCCGGCGCCAAGGAGGAGTATCCGAGCGGTCTAGGGCGCCACGTTACGGATTGCGCAGCCTCCCACGTCGGGGGTTCGAATCCCACCTCGGGCATCAATTTGTGTGTTGTCCTTAGGTTAGTTCAAGTAGTTTGTAAGTCTAGGGACTTATGAGCAACGTAGTTTGGTCCCATAGAATTACAAACATTTAAACATATTTTGTGGCTGCGCCCCTAATGGAGACGCTTGGTTCATGGCATCATGACGCTCAGCAGTGACCACATCGACTTAGATCATGTAACCAAACATAAGAATGAAGTACACTCATATATGCATGAAGGATTTAAATAAGAATGTTGCCTTGCGATTGCCAAGTCAGTATAATTATTATAGAATTAAAAATGTACAACAATGATAGAGTTGCTATGAATGTTGGTAGATAACTAATTACATTATAATTAATTATGACAAGATTTTGAAGAACACAACCTAAAATAACTGACTTGGTTTCCCATAAGATCTCACAACTTTTTATGGTGGAAGAAATTCGTCGCTAAACTTGTATTTACTTTATGTTTTTATGGGATTCCATTTCTTTTAGTAGGTTGTCCTATTTTTTCACCTTGGGTAAAATCAGACACGAATTTCTTAAAAGCTGTTCCCAATCTTTTTTGGTTTAACTCAGAAGCTGTGATGTAACAATATTTGGGAAGTCTGGAAGGTCGATTACATTGTTAATGTTCAATCACTTCATCAACCTGTGGTGGATCACTATAAATATATCAAGAAGTTAATCTTGTATTTCGCATCAGTTTGTGAATTTCAGAACACACCGAAGTTATCAATGAAGTATATTTTCATGTATAATTGAAGTAGTTGTTGTTATCTTGCATGGTATTTATTTAATGATCAGTTACTTCAACAACAGTTCGTGATTCAAAATTAATTTTTAGTCCATAAAAAGCCTTGTTTTTCAGTGTACACAACTGTTAATTTCAGCAGTGAATGAGAAAACAAAATGTGCAAACTACATTTCATACAGTTCGTAATGACGAAAACGGCTTGGCCGCGGTGGCCGAGGAGACTGAGGCGCTCCAGTCACGGTCTGCGCGGCCACTACGGTCGGGGGTTCGAATCCCCCCTCGGGCATGGATATTTGTGCCGTCCTAGTTCGTAAGTAGTTTGTAAGTTTAAGGACTGATGACCCTGTAGCTAAGTCCCATAGACTATACAAACATTTGAACTTTTTTTTGAAAACGGCTTAATGTCCCATGTCACGTGACTTACATGTTGAATATTCATAGAATATATGACATCAACTGCGATTGGGCAAAGCTGAAAATGTGTACCCAGCCAGGATTCGAACCCGGGTGTCCTGCTTTCTAGGCAGTTGCGCTGACCCCTACACCACTGGGGACACAGTGATCACCGCACCTGCAAGGACTACCTAGGTACGCCTCCCGTCAAATACAAATTCCCAGCTTCGCCCTGCCCACAGTACTCAAACTCGTAGTTATGAAACTAATTCCCGTAAGAGTAAGGACTTCAAACTGGCCCACCCCTCCCCACTAACGATAGGATCATTGCCCGTCACCGGCATATTATATATATATATATATATATATATATATATATATATATATATATATATATATATATATATATATATATATAGCGTCTGTTCCGAAAGAACAGACGTCACTGTGTCCCCAGTGGTGTAGGGGTCAGCGCAACTGCCTAGAAAACAGGAGACCCGGGTTCGAATCCCGGCTGGGTACACATTTTCAGCTTTGCCCAATCGCAGTTGATGTCATATATTCTATGAATATTAAATAATAATAATAATAACAACTGCAGGATCAGAAGTGACGTCTGTTCTTTCGGAACAGACGCCACATGTATATACTTACATGTTGGTTTCAGTACAATTACGTCATGTCCAAAAACATGAATTACTGGCTAACCACATGCTTTAATATAATAACAAACTGCCGCGGCGGCGTGGCCGAGTGCATTGAGGCCCTATGCTCCGATGCGCGAGGCCATTCTCCGTCGGAAGTTCGAATTCCCCCTCGAGCTTGGATGTTTGTGCTGTCTTTAGTATAAGCTAGTTTATAAGGAGGTTGTAAGTTTAAGGACTGATGACCCCGTAGTTAAGTCCCATAAGCTTAACAAACACTTAAACATTTGATTTTAATAACAAATTCGTAAAAAAATAAAGTACTTTAACAAAGTAGTCTGTAGATGTCAGTCATGCTGGATCAATTTAAGCTATATCTTACCAGTGAAAAAGTTTATAATCACATTTCAGATACAGAAGTATTCATGTCTATCAATGCACTTGGCTCAGGGCCATTACCTATGTGAGAAACGAACTACGGTGCTTTCCTTGTTCGTCAGTATTTTATTATCAACTGTTGCATGCCTGGAAGAAGTTTCATAACAGCGCACACTCCGCTGCAGAGTGATAGCTTCACAGTGGCGGTGCTAGACAAAAACTGAACGTCGGCGAACTCCTCTTTGCGAGGCCCCCTTTGATTTTTTCATAAGGAGGAAAATGTTAAATGAAATGAGCTGAATTATACATCAGTAATCATTATACTAAAATTTTATTAATATAATATACAAGTATTTTTGCAATCGCAAAAATTACAATAAAAAAAACGCAAATTAAAATAGAGAAACTTTTCGGCTTTTCGCCTCACTGAATTTTTTTAAGATCACATATTAATTAATACTAGCCGCTATTTCAATTAATAGTAACGAAAACGCAGATAATGTATCTTGGCCCATTGTGCTTCTCAAGTAAGTCTTAATCAATTTTAACTTTGAGAAGCTTCTCTCGGTCGAAGCTGTACTGACTGGAACTGTGCGCATGATTCTGATTGTTATATAAACGTGTGGATATACTTCTTCCAAATTGTTTTCTAAAATTTACTGAAGAAGTTGTTTCCAGGTATTTAACTAAAAATTGTATCACTGCTGCACTCACACGGAAATAAATACGGACAACTGAATAGCTGCCAGGCGGAAATGGCCGAGCGCACTAAGCGGTCATACCACGGTGAGCGACATCGCTCTTGTCGGGGGTCGAATCCCACCCATGGGTATAGATGTTGTGTTCGTCCTTCGTCGCTACATAACCTAGCAGTTGAAAAGCGCCGTTAAACAACAAATATTGAAAAAAAAAAGGAACATGTTAACAATGTTTTGCGAGGCCCCCACAAACGAGAGGCCGTCGGCGGTTGCCGACGTCGCCGACGCCTAGCGCCGCCACTGTAGCTTCATTCTGGAAATATCCCTTAGGCTGTGGCTAGGCCATGTCTCCATAATAACCTTTCTTCCAGGAGTGCTAGTCTTGCATAATAACCTTTCTTCCAGGAGTGCTAGTCTTGCATAATAATCTTTCTTCCAGGAGTGCTAGTCTTGCAAGGTTCGCAGGAGAACTTCTGTGAAGTTTGGAAAGTAGGAGGCGAGGTACTGGCAGAACTGAAGTTGTCTGGAGCGACCACCACGAGTGTCGGGAGAGCTCAGTGGTAGAGCGCTTGCTCGCGAAAGGCAAAGGTCCCAGGTTCGAGTCCCGGTTTTGTTGTTCAAAAATGTTTGTATAGTCTATTGGACTTAACTACGGGGTCATCAGTCCCTAAACTTACAAACTACTTATGAACTACTTACGAACTAGGACGGCACAAATATCCATGCCCGCGGGGGGATTCGAACCCCCGACCGTAGTGGCCGTGCAGACCGTGACTGGAGCGCCTTAGTCCCCTCGGCCACCGCGGCCGGCCCCGGTTTTGGCACAAAATTTTAATCTGCTAGGAAGTTTCATGCCGTAAATGGCTTAGAGAAAAACGATGCTATGGCTGTGTGTTCAACTTACTGTACCTCCAGAAAACAAAAATCATATGAGAAACCAATGCACTTTTCAACAACGATGTATTCCTTTTTTTCCACTTAAGTTTCGATAGTCCGAGTTTTCAATATTTCTATGTGGCACCAGACACCTAGAACTATATCGAACCTGTACTGTACTCTCTTCTAATGTAATTATACTTTATTATTGTGTGATTATGCTTAGTTAGGTAATAGTGTTTAGACATTAATTATTAAATGCAATATTCCTCACACTTTGTAGGCTTTATGTAACAATTTGTCATAAGTATGGACGGCAAATGCGTCTAGGTGGATTATATTCAGTGATTGCTGACTATTGCTCTGTGATACTAAGGAAGTCGACATTTGTTAAATATAATCGCAAAAAAAAAAAAAAAAAAAATCAAATGTTTGTATAGTCTATGGGACTTAACTACGGGGTCATCAGTCCCTAAACTTACAAACTACTTATGAACTACTTACGAACTAAGACGGCACAAATATCCATGCCCGAGGGGGGATTCGAACCCCCGACCGCAGTGGCCGTGCAGACCGTGACTGGAGCGCCTTAGTCTCCTCGGCCACCGCGGCCGGCTATATAATCGCTCCAGTGGAGCAACCACAGGGGGGGGGGCTAACGGTGCTGAAGCCCCCCCCCCCTCCAGCACTTTTATTTATTTTTTTTAAACAGGTCGGCACCGGAAATTTGAAACAGTACACATGTAATAAATCACAACGTAACTATAATTTGCCAAGCACAAGTGAACGTGACAGTGGGTCGACAACGTGATGCCGCCAATGCAACGTGTGCTGCTGTTACTGTGAGCGGTTTTAATGGCTTCGCGACCAGCTTTGATGCTGCCGCTATTGTCACTGCTATGCTGAAGCACAGAGTAATATATATTTGTCTGTGGCTGAAGTTACGAGCCGATTGTTGATATGCGGCGACCCGCTGCTTAACAGGTCAGCGGCGCCACAGAGTGGCTGCCAGAAACTATCAACAACAATAGTGTTATTTTAGTTCAAGTTTTACACATAGAGTCTCGTGATACAGTTACAACATTGGCGAGCTTCTTATATTTCTAATAGTTAATAGCGAATGATAAGAACCCTTTACCATTTATAAATTCAGTAGGCATTATTTAAAAAGAAAAGCCCCCCCCCCCCCCCCCACCAGAACCAATTTCTGGCTGCGCTACTGAATCGGTCCAACTTTTCACCTTCGAAAGTGCTATGTACAGTTGACCGTATCTGAACACGGAAGAATCCATCAGTGCACTGATTGCACCTACAGTTTAAGGTGGAATTCGAATATCTGACGATTCCTCACTTCATAGAAAGGTGACGGCTAGGTTATCTGATTTGTAGAGAGTAGGATTTGTTGATGGCTGTGGTTAGGGTGTTCCATAAACTCGTTCTTCTGTAGAAACGTAACTTACAGAACATAGACGTCTAGTTTTTCTTAACAAGCAACATGAAGCACATGTCATTGCAACATGGAGCACAAAATAAGCAAGGCATTAACATCCAGTTTTGTTTCAAATTAGGAAAACTGGCGACAGAAATAATTGGAATGTTAGTGCAAGTTTATGGTGTTGTAGCAGAGAGTAAAAAGTGTTTATTGAATGGATCAAACACTTTAGAGATGGAATGGAATACTGTATGTCGAGGATGAGCCATGCTTGGGTCAACATCAAACGAGTCTGATGGATGCTTGTGGATGATTGGTAGACTCCTTTCTGTTACCCCACCATAAAATAGCCCTAAGAGGCTTATACTTCGCTGTGGTTGTGGAGATCCAACAATGTGCAACCTCAGTGCTTTGTGTGATTCCACAAGAAGCATTTTTTGACAGTTTCCAGCTGATGTCAAAAGTCTATTGTAGCCCATGGTGATCACTCTCAAGGCCAGGAGAGGTATTTTGTTTGTAACTCTAGTTTCCCATATTTACTGAGAACATTCACCAAATTTTTCCGATGTACCTTGTAGAAAAGTTAGGTTCATTTATAGCACATGATTCCACCCGTCAGCTTTAACTCGTGACATTGGCTGTGTCATGTTGCATGGTGTCATCACGTGCATGGTAGTTTTAAGATGAGTGTGATAACATTATTTGGGATAACTGTAGACTGGGATACCACCCGTCTGCTTTGACCCATGACGTCATCAAGAAGTCGGAAAAGCAGTACACGGGATATCTTAATACTTCTGTATTGTAGATACAAACAATCTGTTGTTATTATAGATAACAGAGTGTACCATCGATCACAGGTCTTAGCCCAAAAATTTGCCCCTTTGGCATCCACATACGAAAAAAAAAAAAAAAAAAAAAAAAAAAAAAATCTCTTGGTTAACCTACACCTAGCCATAAGAGAGAAGTTACAGATCACTTTTTTAAGACAAAATATTAATCTGTTTTGTTTGTAAACAATCATCTTTAACTCAACCACCACATAATCACTCACACCTTCTCCAAACACGCACACACCTCACAACTACCACGCTGTGATACGTCGCGGGTCAAAGCTGACGTACGGTGAGCCGAAATCAGTTGTGATTGTGGACTCTTGATAACAAAGTGGATTGAAAGGTAGTTGTAAAAATTATCTTTGACACACAGTAAGAAATATGTAATGGAAAAGTTGTAATGAAACAAAAACTTAAGATCTTCTTTTACTGATTCTACCTGGTAAGAATCCCAAACTTCAGAATGAATAGTAGTGTCCGAAAACCAGTTGTATAAGGAGTTCATAAGCTATGACAGGCTATGTTTTTCATAGGTGAAGCTTATAAATTTTCCAGTAAAATAGCTCAGTACTAGGACAAAAACCAGTAAAATAATGACTCCCCTACGTGAGAAAGAAAGAAGGAAGTGGCAGATGTTAAATATGCTGTAAATTTATTGTTGACACAATAACAAAAATTACTTTACAGAAACTATTTATTCACTTGGTTTTATACTTACTTGTTGTAGAAATATTCGATTAACTTTTGGAATATCTGCAATCTTGCCAAAAATTAATCTGCCTAAGCCTGATGTAGCACCAAGACACATTATCAAGAGCTTTCCATCTTCTTGAGGGAATGAGTCTTGGACAAACTTCAACTGAAAAAATAAAATTATATATATTTGTGAATATATAGGTACAACATATTTTCACAGTTTCATCATGTTAGAAAGCAATAATATTCTTAAAATAAAGTCATATTTATTTCTGATGCTATACTTCAGAAATAAAGCATCCCAAATCTAACAAGCAAAATCAAGGCAAAGATGCACATTCTGGTCCTAGATAGGTCAATTGACTGCAACTGATCACCATGTAATCCTCGGTCAATGGCGTCATTGGTTGTGGTATGGAGAGGAATGTAGTCAGCACATGGCTCTCCCAGTTGTTATGGAGTTTCTTGACTTGGAAACACACTGCTCTATCATGTAGCTCCTCAGTTGACTTATCAAGGCTGAGGGCACCCCTTTCTAGTTCTCCCATAAAAGGATAAATCCTCTGCAGTACCGAACCCTGACCCTCTGCATGGCAATCTACTATGCTAACCATTCAGCTATGGAGGCAGACCCAAATTTCATATCTTATTCCATATTCAGAAAATATAATAATGAGAAAAAGCGAACTTATAGAATGTATCCAAAACCTTTAGGATCAAAATTATGCAGATTGTAGTTGATCCTAAAATGTTTACTTTCAGGTAAGAAATGATAGGTAGAAAATAAATATTTAGTATTTCAGTGACACTTTGAACAACATCAATGGCAACAGCAGCAATAACAACTTAAACTAATAGTAACTATTAAAATTAAAGACTGCCAGTCTCACAGCATGCACTAAAATGGTGCATAAAATTTTGCTACATACTATCAAATATCCATGTTGTTATCCTGTTGATACACAAATCAAATAACATACAGGAGGCATCTACCCATGTAGCAGGGTCTACTTGGCAAGGTCTGGGTGTGGTTTAATAGTCAATACTGTAGTTTGGTTGTACATTGTTGTAGCTGTATTTGCAAAGTACTATAGCTTCAAGTGCTAATAGAAATTGTTATAGGTATAGAAAGCTATTTAAATGTGGATATAAGTTCTTCCAAAATTTTTATGAAGGTCCAGATGGTATTCAGAAACAATATATTATACATATTTTGTGGTGGTGTATTTGTGACTGTTAGTTTTAGTTTATCTTGCAGTGAAATTAGACAGTCCATGCGAATCATTGTTGGCAGAGGTTATACTCACCAACTGAACCAAATTAATAATTGTCTCCTCACAAAGATCATCATCAAACAGCAAACATGCATGTAAATATGTACATTAATGTATTAGGATAAAATCCACTTCAGACTTATCAAGTTAATCATGTAATAATTGCTGAGTAACTGGCATTGAACCAGTGTGTATTTGTTCCAACTCAACTAATCCACTCTATCTTTTATCACCCCACTATGTATCCTCTGCCCATTTGCTCGTTCTCCTCCCTCTGTCCATTTGGTCCTGTTCCTATTCCTTCTTCCACCCATCTACTCCTCCCCATCTTTCCATATGCTCCACTGCTCTCTCTCCAACTGCTTGTTTTAAGTCTTTACATCTTCTCCCCCCCCCCCCCCTCTAAGTTCATCTCTCCCTCAGCCCATACAAATCCACAAATCCACCTTCTTCCCCACTCTCTGCTTATCTCCTCCTAAACTCTTTCCAGGTCCTTCGGTGTCAACCTCCTCCTGTTTCCTTATTTTTACTGAATCCCCCCTCCTTATTTTCGGTCCATATCCTCCTGTTCCTTTTCTCTGTGTATGTTGTCCTCAGCCTTCCTTAAATCCACCTCATGTGCTCTCTTTGTCTGTCCTTGTCTCCTCCCTTCTCCATCCAAATTATAGCTCCCTTCCAAAAGGGGATTGTTGTTTCTTACCCCAAAAGAGTTTTTTGCTAGATAATAAGTAATATGTGCATCAAGTTTGTATGAAATCTATCCTAGAGTTTAGGAGGAGCCTATTACAAACACCTTTGCCCAGAAACACATGTCAGATACTTTCCACACATGTTTATACACATATGTTCTACTAGTGAATTAGAGCAAAAACTAAGTAAATGTGCAATGAGTGAAAAGTGGTGGGCAATAAGAAGTAAACTGAACACAGGTAAATTAACTTTGCCGCTGTGGATAGGCTCAAGTGCCAAAATGTGTGTAATGTCAATAAAACAGGAAAAAATGCCTCAGAACTTCCAGAAACTGTTTACATGCCAACTAGAAAAACCAAATTTATGCAAGAAAATGTGGTAATAGATACCAACAGTATTTCATAACCTACAGTATGCAAACCTGTGAAACAAACTTACAAGTCAAGAATTACAAAATGGAAGGTAGAAGGTATAATAATGTATGACAGTCAGTTCAGGTACTGGAGAAACATACTCAAGAATAAACTTGACTCATAGTATGACATACAAAGTCCGTTCTCGTGGAATTCTATGACTATCAAAAAAGACGGTGAGCATCACCTTGCCTGCTGAGGAAACATTCTTGATTTTTTTTTTTTTTTTTTTTTTTTTTTTTTTTTTTTTTTTTTTTTTTTTACAGGGAGTTAATGACAGTATATTTGCATCCCTAGATGTTGCACTGCATTATCTCAAGTGGCATATTCAAATTTCATCTGGTTTTGCTGCTAAGAACATTCATACCTTTTCATTTGAACACCCCTCATATATGCATCACATTTTCTCAGCATCTCAACATTCAAGTCAGGCTGGAAACTTAGAGTTTTCTGTGACTATGGAAACAATTTTTTCCCCATGGCTGATATAGCCATTAACTGGCACCAGCTAAGATACACATAACAAACAAATTGGACTGCTGATGCTAATTCATACGTGCAATTGTGAATACATTCCTTGTATTTCATTTGTGAGCTGTAGTTACCACTGTGTCTATTCCATAAGACATGCATGCATGTCTGAAGGACATTTTCATTGGTTTCATAGATAAATACAGACACTGCACATTGTTTAATAAAATGCATATTGACCCATCAGATGTTTAATTAAATGCGTTAGTATCAACCAGTTTTGGCCATTGACATTCATCACAAGATAAAAGATTAAAAACAAATAAGGAAAATATGTAATATAAAGCTGTAACTTGCTGGCAACAGTCCAGTGATATGTTCAAATTAAAATGTGCCATATGTAACATCATATAAAAGATAATTTATTAACAGTTCTAATAAACTTGTATGAATGTATTTTCCTGATCTACTTTAAGTCATTTATCCTGTGATGATGGTCAATGATTGGTGGTGGAAGATACTAAAGGTTTTAATAAAGCAGCTGATGGTTCAAAATTCATTTTATTAAATATGTAACCTCTGTTAACATTCACCTGTTCAAAGCAATGACTGCACATAATTTTTAGCTAAGAAATGAGTCTTACCAATAATACTAAACCAAAAGAGTATACACATAAATGTTAAAACTTCCAATAGTTCTCATCAGAATAATGAAAAATTTGTAAAGGAGAAATTTTTGTTGTTGTTGTTGTTCTGAGATTCAGTCCAGAGACTGGTTTAATGCAGCTCTCCACCTTACTTTATCCTGAACAACCCTCTACATCTCCTCATAAGAATGGCAACTAGGAGAAATTATAGCAATAAAATTATTTTCAGTATTTCTGGGAAAACTTTTTATGTCCTTAAACTGAGAAGATGAAATCTTACATGTTAAAGGAATATATCAAACACACCCTAATTTTATGACAAGACTGCATCAACATAAAGCTTACTGTCCTTCACATATTACCAGTACTGATTGTGACTTACTGTAGTGAGGCATAGATTTCTAATACTGACTAATACTAACTGTAGTCGGATATTGACAGTTTTTAGTGAGCATTGGAAATATTCATCATGAGAAATACTACCAGAATGAGGGGAAAAATATCTCAGTGAACACACTGAAGTTCAATACATAAACATGTCATTAAAATAAATGAAAATTTGTGAAATGTGTATTCAAATGAATAATGATAAGTCAAGGATATGATTTGCTCAATTCTAACAAATAAGAAAACACTGAGTGTATTATCTAGTACAAATAGGATAGATAACATCATAAAAATATGTTCAGATCACACGGAAAAGTCAGATGTTGATGTATGTCCATTATCCCTGTCACTTAATCATTAATCAGTGATAATACATAGTTTTAAGTGGCACTGGAACAAATATTATTACATGCCATAAACCAGGGGCTAAAGAGTCATATAATAAACTGAAACACTTTAGCCCCTATTATCTTGGTAAACCAGTCTTCCTGAGACTGTGACATTGTATTCTGGGGATAAAATGATAGACGAAAGATAAAGTAGGGTGTAATACTATGTCAGAGCAGAGGTCATTGTAGGCACAAAACTAGCTGAATTACAAGAAAACAAAAAAGAACTAGCTACCGTAATATATTGGGAGAAATGATAGAATCCAGTATACAACTAATTTTATTTTGAAAAGACATAAAAATCTAAAAGTAGACAATAGGATAAAGATTCAAACTGCTTTCCTACTGGCTAGATACCAACTGTTTCAAGCTCAGTCCTTTGTTCAAAAGTTCATTTGATTTAGCATCTGATCACTAAAACTGCTTACAGAGTAAACTGCAATTCATCGCACTGGGTCTGCAGCCAACATAGTGTGCAATTAAATAAATATTTGTGTTTCAGGATTCACAAGTTGCAGCCCTCTACAAGTAGCGTGCAAATATGTTACTCATGTCTGATACTAATTAATAATAGAAGTTTCAGTATGTGCTCGCAATAACATTTTTTTATCTAGTAATACTGTAGCAGTGTAGGACTTGCAAATCTTAGGGGATGAATAATAAAAATTATTTTAACTTTTTAGAAGAATTTATGAAGTGTCTGAAATTACTAAATATATATTTAGAGTCTGATACTACACTGGAGATGCTCATATAGTTCATTTGTAAAACAGTGTCTAAAAACTGCAAAGCTTTTTATTTGGGGCTGTGAAACAAAGTATTCTTCTGTCATTCAGGAAAACATTACTTGAGTATATACTTAAATTATACACAGGAAAGTCCAGGTTGGAATATCAATAGACTAATGACGATAAATTTAAATTCACCATAAAAATTGTAGCTGAGATGCAGACAGACATGTAGAAAAGACAATCACACACACACACACACACACACAAAGTTTTGGCCATAGCCTTCATCGGAAATAGAGTTCACACAAATTCTACAAACACACAGGTACAACTCATGCACACTTGATCCCAGTCTCCAAGTGATATTGTATTTAATGTGTGAATACTCTTTTTATGACAAACATATGTGGTGGGAAGCTTTATTTGTGTAAATGTGATTGTCTTTCCTACTTGTCTGTCTGAGGATCAGGAATCATCTTTGCAGTGAGTTGAAATCTATCCTCATATTATTAATGTTTAAATTCAGGATTAGGCCATATGCCAGGTTATGGCCTTGCCACCTTATCCTAGGGCCTTCCCATGCTCCTGCTTCCAATAGGATTGTATACACAGATGATGCTGTCATTTATCAGTCAGTAAAGTCACCAGAAGATCAAAAGTAACTGCAAAATGATTTAGATAAGAATATTTGCGTGGTACAAAACTTGCCAATTTACTCTTGTGGGTTTTAGGGGTCCCAACAGAAAGATATTGCACGAAATGTCATGCGTAAATACTTTATTAGCTAGTACACATATACACAAGGCAAGACAATCATACAATGTGTTAATAATGGGTACTGAAGCAGGAACAGTAATCATTGATCACAAATGCTATAGGCGTAAGTGCAAGGTATTGAACCTTGTGGTCCACTACAGAGTCCCCCAGCAGTAACGTGGAGCACAGCGGAGGCACCAGCGAGCCATGACTGTAGTTGGGTGAAGCCCCTATGGTTGTCATGGGACTTTATGGGGAAGTTGAGTGGTGTAGGCGTCTTCGCCATCATCCATAAATCGTGAGCGGCGGATGAGGCATCCAAGGTGCAGAGGCATCGTCGTCTTGCGGGTGCGACATGAAGCGACATCATGAGAATGCGACGCTGCCGCAGGCCATAGATGTGAGGAGGCATCGCAGAAGCATCAGCATTGTGTGGCGGTGTCTTGAGATCCTGGTGCAGCAGTTGAGTCACCGTCATGGTGAGGGGGTGGCACAGGGAAACGTCGTCGTGACGTCGCGGAGTTGTGACAAATGCGGTGCTGCACTGCATCCGACGTCCCAATCGGTGGAGGAACACCTGATGTCAGCATTACTCCTGCGCACCTGTCCAGCACAGCAATGAGTGTAAGCTTCTAGTGTGTCACTGACACACTAGAAGGCTTCAAGTCTCCTGCCAGCACCACAACATCAATGAAGCTTAATTTCCTGAAGATGGTTTAAATATAACCGAAACTAGTTTGGAAAAAATAAAAAAATTTTCACTCTAGACTGTACTTTATATATAAACTTCGTTGGTAAATTTAAGTTGGAAAATGTGAACTGGTTCATATTTTTGTCATAAAGTGTGTACTGGTACATGATAGAAAACTGTTGACATCATTAATAACACAGTACTGATTCCAAATTATGCGTTTAGAAGATGACAGAAAATCAAGCATTGTGTCTTAGAACAGCTCTTCATTGTTCACATAGCACTGTCCACATTCCCACTGCACATAAGCAAACGTTAGAGATGTTTTCACTCTTATATTTGATATCATAAAGATTGTAAAAATGTCACTGGTAGAATATGTGGTGTTTCACTTATTTAGAGCTAATAATGGGTTGTAGTCCGTGATGTACCAATATTGCTTCAGATGTGTTTACATCCTCGTGTGCTGATTCCGGCTTCTTCTCTTCGTTGACGTCGTCATCGGTGTCATCGCACATGTCATATTCAAATTCGGGGTCACTAATATGAGTATTAGGGGTCCCAGCAGAAAGATATGGCATGATATGTCACAAGTACTTTATTAGCTAGTACACATATACACAAGGCAAGACAATCATACACTGCATTAATAATGTTTGCCAAAGGAGCTATAGTAATCATCATTCACAAATGCTATAGGCATGAGTGCAAGGTATCAAACCTCACAGTCCACTATACTATAAATTATAAGTGTGAAGTTATGCATGTGAACACTAAAAGAAATCAGTTAAACTACATTTACACAATAAATGATTCAAATTCGATGGTCATAAATTCAACTAAATACCTAGGAATAACAATTATGAACAATTTAAATATGAAAGAAAACCTAGGAAATATTGTAGGGAAGGCAAACCAAAGAATATGTTTCACTGGCAGAACATGCAACAGTTCTGCTACAGAAACTGTCTACACTACACTTGTGCATCTTATTTTGGAGTACTGCTGCACATGGTGAGATTGCCACCAATACAAACAGAGAAAGTTTAGAAGGGGCAACTCCTTTTGTATTATTGTCATTTAAAGTCCTTTACTGTTCCTTATTTTTGTAAATGACATACCACAATGTACAAAGCTACAGTTCTATTTTACATCTTTTGCAGATGACACCAACATTGTAACTGATAGCCATGCACGTGAGAATCTTTAAGGATCTGTTAAGATTCATAATGATTTAGTGAAATGGTTCAACAGCAATGGACTCTTGATGACCTTTAGTAAGCCTGATTATATTCACTTCATTCCAACTATTAAACCAGGAAGATCTAACTGTAATGTGTGACACAGAAACAATAGTAAGAACTGAAACAATAAGGTTTTTAGGCATTATATTGACTACAGAGTAAACTGGCCTCAACATATATTAAATCTTCAATTGAGACTCACCTCACTGATTTTTGCGCTATGTGTTATCTCTGAGAGCAGGAACACAGAAATACTATGTATACTTCCATTCTCTGGCCCTTTAAGTGTGAATGACAGATGTATCTATCTGCCATGTTCTGTGGCTAATATCTTGTGGGAATGACAAGATTTCATCCTGATGTTGCAACTTTGGTATTAGACAAGGAATGGTTGCATGCACGTGCCTGCTAACCTAGCACTTAAAGGGCAAACAGCATATGGTACCATTTTTAGGGAAACCAAACACATTAAAAGAAGATATTCTTAGCCCAAAAGCATTTTGTTAGAATAATGAATGGTGTAGACTCTAGATGTAGTTGTAAACAACTTTTCTGGCAACTAAAAATTCTTAAAATTCCTTCCCAGCACATAATTTTATCAGATAAATACTGAGTTTTATAAAAGAAATAGTGAATACCATGGCTATTATACTAGGAGAAAGCATGATTTTTCACAATGCTTGTAAAAGCCTGACTATGTCCAGTTCTCTGGTGCAAAAGTTTTCATGATTTTCCTTCAGGTATTAAAAGTAAGCTCAAGAACAAGACCATGTTAGGAATCATCTAAAACTATTCTAACTAGGAAATACATTTTACAATTTGGAAGAGCTTTTTAGTCACAATAAGAAAACCTCCTAGGACTGTGGATTGGGAAATTTGATTGTGTTATTGTGTAAATTTGTACAATTATGTAGGTCTTCAGAGTACATTACAGATTTTTAACTGTGTTTCTATTTGTTTTTCAATTACTCTGTCTAATGTTTAGTATATTTGTCTCTAATGAGTCAGATGCAGATTCTTTATTAGTCATTCAGCATTGGTACATGTAATAGATTTCATCATTTTATCTTATAAGTATTACAAAATACATAGTTACATTAATTTGCTAATATCCACTATATCTAAAAATTCGTCTAAAGAATAATATGGATTCACCAACAAGAAATTGTGCAGTTTTCTTTTCTAAATGATTTAATTGGCATATTTGTAAACTGCTTGGGCATCTTGTTATATATATTTTACTGCCATGTAGATATGGCTGTTGCTGGTTTCTGCTAACCTATTTTGTGGCATAATAAGAGAATTACATGTTCTTGTATTATAATGATTTTCTTTGATTTGTTACAGGTAAATTTGGTAGTTCAGCCAGTATATAATTAACACTTTCTAAGATATATAAATTAATTACTGTTAAAACTTTAAACTTAATGAATAAAGGCTTACAGTGAGTTCTGTCATTAGCCCTTGCCATTACTCTAATTGCTTTTTTCTGAAGCACGAGGACTTCATTTATTTTTTTGCTATTACCCCATAGTATCAGTCCATATTTTAATATAGGGTCAAAAAAAGCAAAATATGCCGTCCTTACGTATTCTATGGTAACACATGACATTAGTCTTCTTAACAATGCAAAGATATTGTAGTATTTATTTTGTATGATTGTACCCATGTAATGAGTGTTTATGGACACACTATGTCCCTGTGAGCTTATCACAGTTGGGTTGTTGGAGTAATAAATAAATAAATATTTGTGTTACTTCTATCTCCTTTCTCAAACAGCGAAATAACTTTAGCATATCCCCATTCTTCTGGTGTTGCACCAGTATATCTGCATGTTATAGAAGTACAGTGTGGTGTCGCACAAGTACAAAGTGCGCGCCACCTACTTTCGCCGCGCGCCGACATGCACGCATGCGCGGCGTTCTTACGACGTCAGCCACGAGCGCCCCCTGTTAAAACTCCGCTCGTGGCCACCACTGAACGACATCGTTCACTTGGGACTGAGATAGGGACCAGTTAACACTTCGGACTCAGATAGGCACCAGTGAAGACTTGGCTATCAGATAGGCACTAGGCAGGCCTCTAAGTCAACTATGTATCAGCACTCTGCAGTACTGATCTCTGTAAAAGTTAAGTATTGTATAAATTCTGTTCAATATATATCTCGTTCTAATTTACTCTAGTGTTTCTAGTTTCTGGCTGCTCCCCTCCGTACCTGCACCAGCGTGCTATCTTTATTCCTGTGTCGATCACATTCCACTCGGCCACCGACACCTACGACGGAAACGAGACACAAAAGCGGTGACGAGGCTGGGACACAAAATACAGCATTCCAATTTGTAGAGACCATACAGCATATAGCATCAGTTCTGAATTTATTCTGACTAGTCCAGGTATACTATAATTTCGTTTAGTGATGTATCCAGCCTTCTGAAGGAATGATGTTTATGGCTGTGATATCTTTATCAGTTCTTTTTAGCTGTGTGATCAGTTTATCCCTTCAAGATCTGTTTACTTGTCTTACTATTATTGTTCATTTCTAATTTTATTATATTTTTCTTTAGTTTCTTCAGTCTGTTTCTTTAAGAACTACCTATAGTATTTATTTTTCATATGGCTTCTTCTATCTGTTCTTTCCAAATTTTAAGTCCTCATGTTTTAAATTTGTTTAGGATTTCACTTAGTACTTCTAATGTTTGTCCATTCTTCAGTTAAATCTTCACTTGAAGGCATGTGTTGAAGTATGTTAGTTAACCTGCACTGGTATAGATTTGTTAAACACTCATCTTAGAGCTTCTTAAAAATTTGTTTTGTTTCTTTCGCGTTTTTTTTTTTTTTTTTTTTTTTTTTTTTTTTTTTTTTTTTTTTTTTTTTTTTTTTTGGTTCAGTGTTTTCCCTGGTTTTGTGTTCCTTTCATCCCCCCCCCCATTTGTATATTTGATTTGACAAGTTTTTGTCCATATTCACATTTCTTCCCCTATATACTTGTGTGCCTGTCACCCTTGTAAGTAGGTTTTGTTTACAATTTTATATTGCTGTATGTTGTTTTCCATTTCCTGTCTATCAGTACTGCCACTCTAGTACATGCTCTTTGTTCAAGTGATACTCCACTGTATAACATGGGGTAATCTAGGTAATTACTATCTTTCAACTTCTTTGAGTGACATACTAATCCTTAAGTATTCTGTTAAGCTGTTATCTTCCTTGTCCATGGATCCTGTATGTTCTAGCACTGTATGTGGCAACACTGAGTATGTCTTTTAAATCTTCATCTTGTCTACTCATCATCCATAATTACCCATTTTATATGGAGACTTATTTTGAGCCATGTATGATGATTTTCACAAGTTTATTTTATTATGTGAAACAGTTGAGATCGCTAATTACCTTTATTAAGATGACTGGTTTTAGCAGATTAAATTGTCATCATTGGACCTTTCATTTAATGCACCACATCACAAAGGAAACCCTTTAAAAATGTAATTTTTCAACAACAATCTAGGTGTCATGCCACAATACAAATAAAGCATCAGACACACATGCTTCTGTGTGATGTGCTCACAGTAAACTTAAAACAAAGAATGTTATTCCAACTTTACTGTGACCACATGTGTTTGATTTTTTTATTTGTATTGTGAAATGCTGACAATGATATTGGTGAACAATTTCATTTTTAAAAGGTTTCCTTTGTAATGTGGAGCATGAATTAAAAGAATTAATGATAACGGTTCAACCTGACAAATCCGCTCATCCTAATGAAGATAATTAGTGATCTTGGCTGTTTTACATACGCTAATAAATTAACTGAACAGATCATCACTCCCCCCCCCCCCTCCCCAAGTATGACAAGCTTTTATGATTTTCATTTACAGGTTGACTACCGCAATGATGTCAGAGGGACACCAGAGCCACCTGCTGTGGCTGTGGTGGCCACACTTCAGCCAACATGTTAATAGCCTTAAAGGCATAACCCTCTATGTGGAAAGGCTGGCTTCACATCTGAGGAGGCCTTCCAATCCCAATTATGGATTATGAAAACTCTACCAAATTTGTTTCAGTAGTAACTTGTGTCCTGTTTTTGTGCACCCTTAATTGTTGTCCAAATATTTCTAGATTTAATACCAACAGAATTTTATTCTCACAGTATATATGAAATTAACTGCAAATGGGCAAAACTGAAAATGTGTACTCAGCCGGGATTCAAACCCAGGTCTCCTGTTTTCTAGGCAGTTGCACTGACCACTACACCACTGCAGACATAGTAATCAACGCACCTGCAAGGATTACCTAAGCACGCCTACCATGAGACACAAATTTCCAGCTTTACCCTCCACACAGTACTCAAACTCTTAATCACTTTGTACTAATTCCCGTAAGAGTAAGGGCTCCAAACTTGCCCACCCCTCCCCACTAACAAAAGGATCATTGCCTGTCATTGACATATTATATATATACATGTGGCATCTATTCGGAAGGAACAGATGTCACTTCTGATCCTGCAGTTGTTATTCTTTCATATTCACAGAATATATTACATCAACATTCTGTGAATATGAAAGAATAACAACTGCAGGATCGGAAGTGATGTCTGTTCTTTCAGAATAGACACCACGTGTATAAACACAATTTTATGTAAAATAAAACAGTTCTCATAGTTTGCTAGTAACAGTGATTGATGACATTTAATTCCAGAGTCTTTTCAGTTGACAAGACGAACATGATTGCATTAACTGTTGTCCTCCAAAGGAAACAGTTTTATCACTGCATCTTTCAATCAAAATAACAAAACAAAGTTTTCATTTTTTTATCTGACACTGTGACACTTCCCATTGTTGCCTCCTCATGATTTGTTTATACAATGATTTGTAACTACAGAGGGTGGACAAAATAATAAACACATATAACGCAGACACAATACTTTTCCATCAGTAACAAATTGGCCCACCATTGGCATTGAGGACAGCAGCAACTCTTTGAGAAACAGATTTGTGAAGTGCCTTCATACCTTCCAATGGCAAACTGCATTTTATTCATTCTTCTACCAAAATTTCCAGCAATTACTTCTATGTAAGTTTGGTAATCATATCCAGAAATTACTTCAATGTAAGTTTGGTAATCATTTTCTACTCTAAAACTCACCACAATAGTTCAGTTATGTTGAGACAGGGTGATTTGCTGACCAGGAAAGATGTTTGCTAATTTTTGATTGTGTAAAAGCACACCTGAATCATTTTCACCCTGGTTGTGTGGATGCATTGCCATTTTGGAATATGGCAGTGTTTCTTAGCAATAAATTAGTCATATTAAGTAGTTTCTGTCAAGGATAGTGAGATATTTCTTTCAGTTTTTTGAAAGGACAATAATGATAGAAACAGTTGAATACCACAAAATAGAAACCCAAACCATACTGGGACCTCCCCCATGCTTTACTATAGGAAGTAGGCATGAAATAACAAGCTGCTTTATATAAACACACCTGTTTGTCAAAAACAATGTAATCAATTATTCATCAGAGCAGTCCACATTCTTCCAGTCATGAAATGTACAGTTTTTATCATTATGGCACCACTTCCTTTGTAGTTTTGCATTGGATTCCATTATTAGATGTTTCGTAACTTCAGCCCTTCCATTAATGTTAATCTCCAGCTGTACTGTTTTTATCAAAAAAGTAATAATGAAGTAAGTGTTGTCTTTTGCAGTGGTACTTTTATGTAGTATAGCCAAAATCGTTCTTGATACTCATTGGTCATTGTCAATTAACTTCGGATATTACCCACTATTCACCATTGCCAATGATGTTTTACCTTACTTTACCTAAGCTGCCATTACCAAGGATACTGCCACTAATGAAACATTAAATAGTACATGCATTTTTGTCACAAATGCTCCCACTTTCTGTGCACCATTGAGTTGGCCTCTTTGCTTGAGATATCATTCATTTCATTGATCATTGTGTTGAACATTGCAGAACAAGACATATTCTATAATGCAAGGTAACATCCAAGATTTTGCAACAATTGTTTACTATGGTCATAATGATGCCAGCTTAAAGAAAGATACAGTACACTGCATGGTGTTCAACTTATTTTGTCTACCCCCTGTATAAATTGTAATACAAACTAACTGTAAAAAATGTAAACGAAGGTTTCTGTGGCTGTCACTGTCTGTAAAATTCTTTGGGGTTTTTGGCTGCATCGTCTATATGTACAATTCTGAATTTTGACAACTGTTGCAGGTGACATTTGTCAGCCAAACACCATGACATAGGCCACTTGCAACAGTGGTTGAAATGCTGGAATTGTACATATTGACAATGCGGCCAAAAATTCTGAAAAATTTTATTAACAGCAACTGTAAAAATTTTAATAGCATTAAGCTTAAGGGACTTTAATAAATAGTAGCCAAAAAATTCTGTTGCGGGTCATTAAACACTTTGCATTAATTATTATGTTAAACATAGAAATTTAAAAGAAACAGTTACTACTGGCAATCATATTTCCTAACAAGTAGTTTTAATGATATATGAATTAGATAAATTTTACATTTTATAAGCTCCACATATGAAAATTATTTACTATATCTCATCTTTACATCATTTCTTTTTCTAGAAGTAAGCTTTAACTTCATAATATTGTACAGAGCATTTTGTTTGCTACCAAACCCATTATGTATTTTTAACAAATAATATACTACAACAGGAACTGAAACAATAAGGTAATTGTGAAAAAAAATTGAAGATGTCATAACATGTTCAGGATGTGATTAATATCTGTATCCAACCACACAAACCAAACATACCACATTCTTGAATGATGATGTTAGTGCATGTGTTGTCCTTGTTCATGTTTTTCAGTTTACATATGCCTTCATTGCATCAATGATTTGTATTTTGTTTTCTTTAACTATCCCATTAAGATAGGACACAGATATTAACTAGGCTAGGTGATATAGTGACCAAAGTTACTTCAAACTGATATCGCCCCCAAAAAAAAGACTGAATTTCAACGATTCTAGAGTATGATATATATATTGGTTATCATTCCATCCCGCAGGAAATATCCAATGGAGAGTTCTTCATTATCTAAATTATTTGGAAAGCCATGGAAGATTTTAATATATGAAACTTTGTTAATGATTGAATAAAGAAATTTTGAATAGAATTGGAAAACAGGTATGAGCTGTTACAGAAATGTTCTGCAGAAATCACAGAAACCTTCTGCAAAAACCAATTTTCTTAGAATGAAATGATTTCGTAATTTTCATGCTTAGTTCTTTCTTGCCCATATTTAAAAAGTTTCATTATTAACACACTGGAGAAGTCAAATTACACCTCATCCATACTGCCTGAGTGTTACTGAATGAATATATGCCACTATAGTCCCTATGCCATCAGGCTCTGTTACCACTAGAACTGCTGACATTTGGGCATACCTAGAACCAAGGCTGAGTCACTTATGACCCAGGTATCTTCTCCTTTTATTCTGCAAGGTCAGTTGGTTATTGTTGCTATTAAAGAATCCATTCTTCGAAGTGCTGGGTATTTCATTAAAAAACAAACGTACAGTCGTTTTTACAAAATATCCATTATTTTTATGAAAATTTACATCTGCTGAGTGTTTTTACGTAATAGCATTACATAATGAGCACAAATAATACTCTTTTGAGGTGCATTTGTTGCAGACTTTTTCTTACTCATATGACACTTTACAAGTGATTTGTTTCCAAGTGCAGTCTGACTTCACAATGCAAAGTGTTCGATTTTCTTGTCTCTCAGGAATATCTTCTGGAGTAACACAAGCACTAGTCTTCTTAGCAAGCTCCTCCTCTAGCTGCAATATGAAGTCGATGAATTTCAATTTTTTCTCCTTTAAACTAGTATACAATTTACAGGCGTATATTGCAGCCAAATCCAACAAGTTGTAAAATGTGTGAACAGGCCAACGTCTGGATGGTGCTTTGACTATTTTCTAACCATCATTATTCAGTAAATCGTCACCTGGTGTAACAGCATCTGCTGATGATGAATCTGGTACTACAGATCCTTCCAATTCTTCCTCAGATGAAAAATCCAGCGAGTCACCCTCAGATTCATGATCCAAAATCTCATTTATGGCATTTACAATGTCTTGTTCTGTTCTTAGACATTTTGTCATAGTCTATTGTGTGTTGCAAGCACTATTTATGTAGTAAGACTGCACTACTCACACAGTCTTTCATGGAACAAAACACTGGATGAGTAATATTTGTGTGCACATTCAGATGAGTTCCAACTTTATTTTCCTCCCCCTGCTGCTGAAAATGGAAACAATGTCACGGAGCAACATAAGAGTGTGTCACGATTGTTGAACAAATTCACTCCACAAATACACAAGAAGAAGTACAAGATACGAGGTTACTATTATGGCTGCAGCAGTGGGTCAGAACTGACCCGTCCGCGGTTCTGGGTGAACCTAGATTTTTCTCTTTTATTGTTGCACCAAGGAAGGTAAAATTAAATGTGATTCTTAATTACCTTATTTGATAAAGAGTCATAAAATCCAGTACTCTAGGTAATAATACAAAACCGTGACAAACGAAAGAATTAGGCAACGGGTCACGAGCGAGCCAGCCGCGGTTCTATTGTTAACTTATGAAACTGATGCATGAAAGTTCACTCTTGTTTAACACTAAAATATGCAGTGTGAAACTATTAATTAAGAGTTTCCATATTCCACTTCTTCACTTTCTCAACCTTTCACAAATATTTTGTCTTCCACATTCTCATCCTACAAAGAAAACTTACTTTAAGTTTTACTAGAAAGACCTACATAGAATTAAGTCATATATCTGCTTCAACACTTATTACTCTGCAGACATAAGTTTAAAGATATTGTTTTTCTTGAAGGGTAAACATTAAAATGCACCATTTGAAACAATACTTGTGTATTTCTTAAATTATCCTGGCACATTTATGTACCACAACAGCAACTAAAAATCATGGAAACATTTAGATTGAGCAATTTTTTGTCATTTAAATTCCAGAAAAAAAGAACAGTACCGGTAGTGGTTAACTATGCAGCAGATATGTGGATAGTTACAAACTAGTCTTAGTTTTGTTATAATGAGTAGGTAAGTGAAGTAGACACACACATCATTCCATACATACCAGCAACAGCTCTGTAATATATAACTTCAAATGTTAAAACTATTACTAATTTCAGATTCAGTAGCAAGCATAAAACCCTGCACCATTTTATTACTTTCCTGAAAAACTACATTGTATTAATTCTGTTTTATGTATCTCTGAATCAGTAGGAAGGCTTCCATAAAGGTCAGAAGGACATTTTAACAGATAAGTTACTTGTTTATTTATCTGTAAGTATCAACAAATAACATTAAACTCTACCCTCTAATTGTACTATTAATGCCTTAACGTCCACATAGCTGGCAATAGGTGGTACATGACTCTGTGGAAAACTTGCCCGCCCGCTACGGTAGAGTTTGTATACCTTCATCACATTCAAAAGAATTCTAAGTTTCATGATTGAGATACTACAAATATATCAAAAGACTGTTATAACACGGGTCGTAACATATCTGACATGTTCAAAGTTCTGTCAATGCGAAAAAGAGGTGACTGAGACGTATAACCAATGGCACCCCATACCATCACGCCGGGTGATATGCCAGTATGGCGATGACGAATAAACGCTTCCAATGTGGCTTCATCACAATGTCACCAAATACAGATGTGACACTCATGATGCTGTAAGCAGAACCTGGATTCATCCGAAAAAATTACGTTTTGCCATTCGTGCACCCACATTCGTCATTGTGCACACCATTGCAGGTGCTCCTGTTTGTGATGCAGCGTCAAGGGTAACCGCAGCCATGGTCTCCGAGCTGATAGTCCATGCTGCTGCAAACATCGTTGAACTGTTCGTACAGATGGTTGTTGTCTTGCAAACGTCCTCATCTGTTGACTCAGGGATCAAGATGTGGCTGCACGATATGTTACAGTCATGCGGATAAGATGCGTGGCATCTCGACTACTAGTGATACGAGACTGTTGGGATCCAGCACAGCATTCCGTATTGCCCTCCTGAACCCACCAATTCCATATTCTGCTAACAGTCATTCAATCATGACCAACGTGAGCAGGGTACACATTTCTCCTCCGTAAAAAAGCCATCACAACAACGGTTCACCAGGAAATGCTGGTCAACTTTTGTTTGTGTATGAGAAATTGGTTGGAAACTTTCCTCATGTCAGCAAATTTTAGGTGTCACCACCAGTGCCAACCTTGTGTCAATGCTCTGAAAAGCTAATCATTTGTATATCACAGCATCTTCTTCCTGCAGGTTAAATTTGGCGTCTATAGCATGCCATCTTCATGGTGTAGCAATTTTAATGGCCAGGAGTGTATGATGATGACATCCTCTTGGGTAAAATATTCCGTAGGTACAAAAGTCCCCCATTAGGATCTCCGGGTGATGACTACTCAGGAGGATGTTGGCATCACAAAAGACAACACTGGCATTCTACGGATTGGAGCGTCGAATGTTATATCCCTCTATGGAATAGGGAGGTTTGAAAATTTAAAAAGAGAAATGGATAGGTTGAAGTTAGATATAGTGGGGATTAGTAAAGTTGAGTGGAAAGAGAAACAGGATTTCTGGTCAGGTGAGAACACAATTATAAATACAAAATCAGTTTGGGGTAGTATGGGAATAGGACTTATAATGAATAAGAAAATAGGAATGTGGGTAAACTACTTTGAGCAGCATAGTAATCACATTACTGTAGAGGAAGGTAATGGAAATTATTCAGACAGTTAAGGGAGGGGAAAACTTCATTGTGATGGGAGACTGGAATTTGGTAGTAGGAAAAGAAAGGAAAGGAGAAATAGAAGGTGAATATGGACTGGGCAAAAGGAATGAAAGAGGAAGCCGCCTGGTAGAATTTTACATGGAACATAATTTAATCATAACAAACACCTTGTTTAAGAATCATGAAAGAAGGTGGTATACATGGAAGACACCAGGAGACACCAGAAGGTACCAGATAGATTTTATAATGCTAAAACATAGATTTCGGAATTGGGTTTTGAACTGTAAGACATACCCAGGGGCATATATAGACTCTGACCCATATCTTATTGGTCACGAACTGTAGGCTGAAACTGAAAACACTGCAGAAAGGTAGACAAATAAGGAGATGGGACCTGGATAAATTGAAGAAACCTGAAGTTCTTGAGAATTTCAGAAGGAGCTTTAGGCAACAATTGACAGAAATGGGAGGAAATAATACAGTAGAAGAGGTATGAGTAGCCTTGTGAGATGAAATAGTTAAGACGGCAGATGACAAAATAGGTAGGAAGGCAAGACCTACAAAAATCCTTGGATATCACAGGAAATACTATATTTAATTGATGAAAGGAGAAAATATAAAAACACAGTAAACGAACAGGCAAAATGGAGTACAGATGACTAAGAAATGAGATACTGCAAAATAGCTAAGCTGGAGTGGCTAGAAGGCAAATGCAAGTCTGTAGAAGAATGTATAAATAGGGGGAAAATAGATACCATCTACAGGAAAATAAGAGACATTTGGAGACAAGAAAAACAGCAGTATGAATTTAAAGAACTCAGATGGAAAACCAGTTCTCAGCAATGGAGGGAAAGCTGAAAGGTGGAAAGAGTATATAGAGGGGCTAAACAAAGGAAAGGAACTTCGAGACTACATTGTAGGAAGGGAAGAGAAAGTAGATGAAGATTAAATAGGAGATACTATACTGAGAGAAGAATTTGACAGGGCACTTACAGACCTAAGTCAAAACAAGGCTCCTAGAGTGGACGACATTCCCTCAGAACTACTGAAGTTTCTGGGAGAGCCATTTCACCAGGCGTGTAAAATGAATGAGAGAGGGGAAATACCCTCAGACCTTAAGAAAAATGTAATAGTCCCCATTCCAAAAAAGCAGGCACAAACAGATATGTAAATTTCAGAACCATCAGTTTAATGTCATGGTTGCAAAATTTTAACATGAATTATTCACAGAAGAATGGAAAAGCTGGTTGAAGTCAATCTCAGGGATGAGTTTGGATTCAGGAGAAATGTAGGAACACAGGAGGCAATTTTCACTTTATGGCTTATCTTAGAAGATAGATTAATGAAAGGCAAACCTATATTTCTAGATTTTGTAGATTTGGAGAAAGCCTTTGATGGTGTTGATTAGAATAAACTGTTTCAAATTCTGAAATCAGCATGAGTAAAATATAAGGAAAGGAAGGTTATTTACAACATGTACAAAAACCAGATAGCAGTTATTAGAGTTGAAGGAAATGAAAGGGAGGCAGAGGTTGGGAAGGGAGTAAGACACGGTTGTAAACTTTCTCCAATGTTATTCAATTTGTACATTGAGCAAAGGAAAGCAAGGAGAAATTTGGAGAAGGAATTAATGAAGAAATAAAAACATTGCTTTTTCTCGATGACATTGCATTTGTGTCAGAGACAGCAAACGACCTGGAAGAGCAGTTGAATGGAATGGACAGTGTGTCGAAAGGTGCATATAACATGAACATTAACAAGAGCAAAACAAAAGTAATGGAGTGCAGGCTAAGAAAATCAGGCAATGCTGAAGGAATTACATTAGGTAACGAAACAATGAAGGAGGTAGATGAGTTTTGTTACTTGGGTAGTAAAATAACATATGATGGTCACAGTATAGAGGATATAAAATGCAGAATGGCAATGGGAGGAAAAGCGTTTTTGAAAAAGAGAAATTTGCTAACATCGAATATTAATTTAAGTGTAAAGAAGTCCTTTCTGAAGGCATTTGTGTGGAATGTTGCCTTGTGCAGGAGTGAAACATGGACAATAAATAGTGCAGACAGGTAGAGGATACAGGCTTTTGAAATGTGGTGCTACAGAAGAATGCTGAAGCTTAGGTGGGTGGATCACATAACTAATGAAGAGGTACTGAACAGATTTGGGGAGAAAAGGAATTTCTGGTATACCTTGACTAAAAGAAGGGTTTGATTAGTTGGACACATCCATAGAAATGAATGAATTGTGAATTTAGCATTGGGGGGAAGTTTGTGGGGTAAAAATTGCAGCGGGACACCATGAGATGAATACAGTAAGCAGATTCAAATAGATGTAGGGTGCCGTTCTTATGAGAATATAAAGAGGCTTGCTCTGGATAGAGTAGGGTAGACAACTGCATCAAACCAGTCTCCAAACTGAAGACCACAACAACAACAACAACAACAACAGTCATTCATGGTGGTTTTCAAAGGAAACAGGTTTCATGTGCTACACTTATAGACCTAAGTAAAGCTTTTGACTCCATCTGACATGAGATTAGTGTAAAACAGCTGGAGTACTATGGCATTACAGGTAAAGAATTAAATGTATTTAAATCACATTTATACAATACATGACAACTAGTGTATGTTCACAAGGAGCAGTCAAAACTAATGGTAATTAGGAGAGGAATTCCACAAGCCCCCTTTCTTGGACCATTCCTTTTTATTGTCAACATTAATGATTTCCCAAACTATATACCCTGCATATGAAGATGATATGACAATGATTGTCTGGCTAGAATATACAGGCAGTGAGAGTCAAAAATAAGGAACTATTTGAAAAAAAAAAAAAAAAAAAAAAAAAAATCAGTCAGTTGTGTAAAGCTAACCAGTTGTGTATAAATACAGAAAAATTCAAGGCAATATATTTAACCTAGAGGTATGGAAAGCAGAAAATTGAATTGTTAAATTGCTGGGCTTCAAAATAGACCAAAGACTTTCTTGGGATGAACATACACAATATGTCTCTACTAAACTTGCAAGTGCGGGTTCTTTCTATTATATAAAGAAAGACACTGTGCTGGCTATTATGCATTCTTTCAGTCACAGCTGCAGTATGGGGTACTGTTATGGGGAAACATGCCATGTAGAAACCTTGTCTTCAAATTGCAGAAAAAAGCAATTAGATGTATACAAGGGCTGGGACCTAAAGAATCCTGTAGAAACCATTTCAGTCAACTCAGTATGACACTCCTGAGTCTCTATATGTACTACTGTATAATCTATATAAAAGAAAAATACAGAGCAAACATGCACATGCATAGTACCAGAAACAACAGTATTTTAGATATACCACAGTCAAAACTGTTACTGATACATAACAGCCATAAACACATAGGACTTAAACTGTATAATCACCTACCACAGAAAGTAAAAACCTTATTTTAAGTAAATTTAAGGCTGTACTAGAGGTATGTTTCAAAAAGACATAATATTATTCAGTAGATGAATACTTCTAAAGTAACTTGGAGGGCATCCACAAAGATTAAAAAATCACTGTTACTAGTTAATAAGGCCTATAATGACAACTAATTTTAACAATAATGTAAAAGAAAGTGTAATAAGATGTTCATACTTATTTTAAATTAGGTTATATTATAAATTTGTAAATATCTAGAAATATATAATGTATATGTATGGCCCAATGAGGAAGCCAATTGCATGGTAAACATACTGAAAGGCTAATAAATAAACATAAAACTTTACTATTATTACCAAGTGCTACACACATTACCTCAGAATGTGAACAAGCAATAATTATCTTTTACAATTGACCAGCAGCAATCAAATGGCCTATCTCAGCCCATGGGTTATCATTTGGAGGCAGTGCCACGAAACCATCCTTTCAGTATTGACCAAAGCTCATAGTGATTAAGACTCACCATTTTAGTGTACCAAGTTACCATAAGCTTTCAGTCAGATTTCTCTCACTGTGTTGTCACCATGGATGATTACCCAATATCTCTGCCACTCATACCTGCTACTAGTGTATGCTTTTGCCTTCACAGAAGGGACTGGGTAGTCTACAGCAACACCTTGAAGTTTCCCACAGACTTCAATATGCCCTGGGATAAGAGTGACTTTTAACATTTTGTCACTGACAAGGATCCTGTTCTACAATGGGTTCTACATCACATAGAAAATGGCTGGCCAGACCATCCTTCTGGAAAAGCGTCGGATCCTCTACTTCCATCTTTGGCTGCACCTCTCCTCCCTCAATGAAGTTATCCTGCTGGCTACCAACAGCGTCTCTCCCCGCTTTGTCATTCCGGCAACGTTGCGGCTTGCGGTCCTACGTCTTCTACACCAGGGACACTAAGGTGTCTCTAGGATGAAGAATCTCACTAGACAACATGTCTACTAGCCCGCACTTGACGCGGTAATTGCGCACATGGTGGCCGTTTATCGGGCATGTGCTGCGCAAGCATCTGCGCCCAAGCCCTTGCTTTCTCCATGGCCCACACCTGAAAAGCCATGGGATTGCATTCATATAGATTTCACTGGACCCTTCCTCAACACTAATTGGCTCCTAGTCATTGTTGCCTATTCCAATTTTCCTTTTGTGCTTTGCTATGCTTCACCAACCACAGATGCTAGCACCACGGCTTTGGCCAAAATCTTTACCCTGGAATGTTTACCCATTACCATGGTTTCTGATAATGGGCTCCAATTCACCTCCTCTGAATTTTCTGACTTTTGTGCCCAAAGGGGCATATCCCATATCACCACACCACCGCTCCACCCCCAGTCTAATGGGTAAGTGGAATGTTTGGTCCGTACCTTTACATCCCAAATGAAGAAACATCTCACATCATCTTCCACTGATGATGCACTCCTGCAATCCCTAGCATCATATCGCTTCACTCCATCTGGGGAACCATAGCCTGGCAAAGCTTTTGCATGGACGCCAACCTCGTACTCTCCTCCACCTCCTCACACCCCACCTTCTAAAGGCACTATCAGTGCTCAAGGAAGAATTGCAGAGGGCGCTCCTGTGTGGGTCCGAGGCTACGGAAAACAACCAAAATGGTCACAAAGCCATGTTGTCACATGGAAAGGCTAGAGATTGTACACTGTCAGCACTCTTGCAGGGGAGGTGTCTCGGCACATCCACTAACTTCCAAGAGTCACCACGCTACTGGTACTGCCCGTCAAGGAGAACTTGAAGATGGATGTGGACACGGATCTTCCTGCAATGAGAAATCAAGCTGACACTTCCAACATCCTAGTAGATTGGACACCACCACAACAGATGGGACAAGACAACCGTGAAGCCACCGATACACAGATCTCTCCTTTCTTCCCTACGTCTTTCACATATGCATCATCACGCACCTCCACCACCCATGTCACCCATCATCTCATTAAAAGCCTGAACAGGACATTATCAGCCATATGAGAAAGTACCAACTAGATCATTCGCAAACAGTGATGAAGAAAAGATGGATGTAGGCTTACAACAACAAGTGAGTGAAAAACAAAAAGGGGGAAGTGGGTAAATTCAAATTTTCCACGTGCCTGTTGGTGCTGTAGTACAAGTGTGAAAGTTCGCAAGTGCCACCTGGTCAGCTGGTGGTGGAAGGACTAAAAGCAGTATGCAGAATGGCAGTTCACATTCAGACTCATAAGTTTAATGTCCTATTCTCTTCTTGATAGTGTCATGCATGTTGATTATTGAGTATTCCTGTTGTTACAACAGTTGGACCTGCTGATGCGAATTTTGCAATGCACTTTTTTTGCTTTCCATGTTTGTTATTCAGGAACAGTGAATCCTGTAGTCAGGGCCTCACTTTAGGGCTGGACATGCCGGCCTTTTGCTGGGGCAGCAAATTTGAGGGGCAGCATTTTGGGTCACTTCACTACGTTGTCAAAACAGTCTGCTGCAATGAGTCTCATAGGCAGAATCCCTCCAGCAGTGTGGTGAAATCTCTTGTCTCTGGGCTGTAAAGTCCATTTACTACCTGAGTTGGGACCTGGGAAACCAATGTTTTAAGTGAAGCTTTTGTATTCTCGTGACCTGCATACCATTTACCTCCTTACCCCCATTGCCCCCTTCACTAAATTAAAATAAATAAAGAACCTTTTGCACTCAATAACTATGCAGAACTGATTGAATGGTTTGTCCATGTTGGCAATTGAGATTGAAATAACAGATGAAGTAAACTTAGAAGATGTATTTAAACAGTTTGCAGAATTAAAAATGAGGAAAAAGATTTTTGTTACTTCATAGCTTTGATCCTTTTCTAGGGTGTAAATTGTTTTGTGTTGTGCATTATAGGGTTGAAAATCCAGAAACAAAAACTTAAATATTGCACATAGTTACCTAATATCTTATACTGTAACTTACTTCGCATTTCATGTATAGGGAACAGCATTACTACATTTCCAACAGGTAACAATTTTGAATGCATTACAAATAAGATTTAACTTTTACTGGTGCAATAGATCATTTCTAGTCTCAAACCATTCAGTCTTTATGGTTCACTGAAAGCCCATAAATTCTCCTCCGCTGTGCATAAAATTTATGGAGTGTTATTCACAGGACAAAGAATGGTTCTGTTTGCAGCATTTTACAATATCTAGCTAACACTGTTTCTGAATCTACAAAGGGCTTATGTTTCTGGTTTCATACTACAATATATCACTCACTCAACAGTGTACAGTTTTCCATTTAACTTTTCCCTCTTCCATAATATTTCTTAGTGTTCCTTGCTTTTGTGACATATTGTTTCTATGCACAGATCAGTGTGAGCATGATGTTATGTGTGAGTGGGAAACAATAAAAATGAGGTGGTCACCAAAAAGGACTTACTAATTGAGAAATGCCGATATTAAGAAATGTAGTAATTAGGTTACACTACTTGTTTATTTTAGTGCGGTATCATTTCATGTCTTACACAGAATGTAACTTTGTAAACTGTTTCCATTCAAAAGGCTTTAGTGTTATTTGTATTTTTACCTAACTTTTGTAAATTGTGTAACTAATAGATTATGCTGTTGTTGTTTATTCTAGTGATGTATAACTTTCTGCCTTGAACATAATGCAATTTTCTACCATATATTAATTTAAATACATGATTTTATAATATTTAAAAGACTTAAATTTTATTTCAATAACTGAAATGTTTAAATTGCCTAATTACAAGGGGCAGCTGTGGATGTAAGTTTCCAGGGTGGGAAAGATCACCATCCAGGCTTCGGGTTTTGAGAGGGTCAGGATTTGGTATAGTCATTTTGTGTGAAATGAACACAAGAACAACCATAATAGCAATAACAATAATAAAAAACGAAGTCTAGAAATTTATAAATCAGAAATATGCATATTTTATTATAATGTGTGGATCATGAATTGAACCCCTCCCCCCTAGTCCCCCCACCGTCCTTAGAAGCGCACTTAATGAGGGGCGGCACTGTAACTTCGTCCAGGGCAGTGTTAATGCCAGAGAGGGCCCTGCTGGAGTGCAGGTGGAGTGATAGATCTAGCACACATTAATGCATATCAATGCAGAAATTATTACTGCATAACCAACATTTGAACAACTTACGAGTGTGCAACTGGGTTCAGCATTAACAGCTGCTGATATACCAACTGTTGAATACCTGACCATTTTCAAGAAAAAACTGCAGAGAGAAAGCCCTATGTACAAAAATTTAATATCTTGGTTTTCAATGAAAACAGTAAAGATATCACACAAGAATGTGCTAGATCAGCTCTTGTCAATGAAAGTATTCATTATACCACCAAAAAGTAGGTTTTACTTGAGTTTCATTTAATAATGGGAGGGGGGGGGAGATTGGCTGGACATTGCTTATGGTCACAGTTTGACTGGGAATTTCAGCTCGTAGCTGCTTTGCATTCAGTAAAGCTTGAACTTTTCCATAGCTCAGCATCTAATTCAATAACTTGACATTCTGTGATCAGTCTCACAGAGAAAACTTTTGATGATGCAGCTTCATCCATGCTGGAGAAAGGTTTCAATTTTGCACCAATGACTAGGCATTTATGTAATTAGTTCTATTGAACAAGCTGTTTTTAAACTACCTTGTGATGCACAGATGAGGACAGGAGGGAAGCTTGTCATGTATTGACTAGGTCGAGTTCATCAATGAGTAATAAAACAGCAACTGAGGCAGCTGCTACACATTCACTCAGGTGGATTCTTATATTCTTATTTTATCTGTGGACAAGGTAAAACTATGGTTGTGTTGAACAAGCATAATTACATTAAAAACATGTGGTGTTTACTTTCTGACTCAGAATATTACAAGATTGGTGCTGACCCTACAAAAAGTGTTGAGAGAAAGAATAACCCGAAGAAGAAAAGCTATTTGTCACAGAAGAATATAAAGAGTTGTATTCTTCTTGTGCTGTATCTCCCAGATTATATAGCCTTTCCAAAGTCCACAAGGAAGGGGTCCCACTCAAACCCATTGTACATTACATTGGTGCTCTGACATATCATGTAGCCACACATATTGCTGGTTTGTTGAGCTACTAGTAGTTCAGTGTTAACAACATATTAAGAAATCCACAGATTTCCTGTGTCATTTGAAGTAACTTTCTCTATTCACTCACATTCATGCATTTGATTCTTTGCAACTAACTGTGATTAGGTTTCTTATGGAGTTAACAAATTTATTTCAACATGTGGTAACTTCCATCTACTTCTTATTCAATGATGAGTACTATAAACAGATACATGGAGTGAGATAGCAAGCACCTTGTCACTTATAACTGACACTTTTCATGAAGAATTTGGAGGATCATGGCTTGGATTCAGTGGCATTGAAACCTGAATATTTTTCCCCCTGTTTTAACATCTAAATTCTGTCCACCTGAATATTCGTTTCACTATGGAAGTGAAAAAGAATGGTTGCCTTCTCTTGCTGGATGCATTGGTCACAAGGAAGGTTGATGGTGCATTGGGACACACTGTTTATAGGAAGCCAACTCAAGTTGATAGTTTTCACCATGTGTCTCAGCACAAAGGGGTACTTTGTACTTTAGTGCACAGTGCTCACATCATTTCAGACCCTGAAATTTTTTCAGCTGAGCAATCCCCTTTGGTAGTCACATTATGTCAGCATGGTTGTGGTTGAAAGCCAGATCAAGGGACCATTACGCTATTGCCTGAATGTGCAATGATTGAGTGATGATTCACTGAGGTTGTATCCAACTTAACAGACTTTATGCCTTACCCAACAAGCATCCCCAACAGAATTGGTCACATTTTGCAGAAATATTATGTGAAATGTGTTTTTTGACCACCATCTAAGATTAAGATAGTGTTAGAACCAATAAAGGATGATTTTATTTTTCACCGTCGCAGTTGCACATGTAATTGAAGTTTTTTGTGACTAGTTTCAGTACAGTTCAACAATTTTCAAACTTGTCTACAAAAGAATCAACTGATTTTGAAATTGAAGTATAATGAAAATTTTTGTTGTCTGCACATGCATGTAACCAGCATATACTGGCTGCTAAACCCTACTTCAGATTATAATCAGGTGCCTCGCTAGAGGTCGCTACCCATAGTGTGCATTACAAATGCACTCACATTATTTAAATTTATTATCATGTTTGCAGCATCATTTCATAAAACTACAATAGTGGTGCAAAGTTGACAAGTCTCATGAGTAAAAATGAAATGTAATAAAAATATCATAATTGTAAAATGAAACATTGTGAAATTGATAAACATAGGGTCTTTAGCAGTACCACATTCTGGCTTCACTGCCACAGCCATGCATAAAATGTTACACAACACATCATAAAAACATTTGGAGCACATATAAAATTTACCTAAACGAGTGATCACAACAGTCATGTTTAATATTATTCCACACATTCAGGCTGTATTCCCACACTCTGACATTACAAAATTATAAAACAAAGACCTGACACAACACCAGCATAAAATATTACAAACACTTCATGAACCTGGAGCACAAAGCATTGGGTAGAAAGATACACATTACTACAAATGTCAATAATGGAGGATAGACAACAACTCACCATAAAGAGACTTGCTGAGCTACTGATAGGCACAAAAAACAGACAATCACATTCACACAACTTAAATTTTTGGCCATGGCCTTCACCAGAAAAACAAACACATACATTCATACAATCACTCAGACAACTATACACACACAACCATTCCAGTACAACAAGTACCTTGACTGTGAGTGAGGTGGGGAGAGGAGGGGGAAGGATGCCAGGTAAGTTCTGCAGGTTCTGATAGCTGGGAGTGAGAGATGTAGCATTGAATACAGCGAAGGGAAGGGGTGGGAGAGGATAAAAGGAAGGTGTAGAGTAGTGTAAAGAGGGAGTGGGGGGAACTAAAACAGTAAAAATAACAAGGAAAAATAAAAAGTAAAAAAGTAATTAATTAGGGGAGGGCTACAGGATAATGTGTGGGGAGTGAGGGGGAGTTAATAATGTTCGGCATAGTGTGTAGGGATGGCAAGTTATTTTAGGTTGAGACCAGGATGGTTGCAGGACCATAGAATTTGTTTAAGGGACAACTCCCATCTGCGTACTTCAAAAGAGCTGGTGGTGGAGGGGAGGATCCAGATGGCTCAGGTAGTAAAGCAGCCATTGAAATCCAAAGTGGCATGTTCAGCCACATGCTGTGCCACAGGGTGGTCCCTCTTGCTTTTTGCCAGTTTGACAATGGCCATTCATCCTGATAGACAGCTGATTCATTGTCATACCAATTAAAAACACTGTACAATGATTGCAGCAGAATAGGTAAATCACATGGCTGCTTTCACAGGCGGCCTGACCTCTGATGGGGTAGGATAAGCCTGCGACAGGACTGGAATAGGAAGTACTGGGTAGGTATATTAGGCAGGTTTTGCATCGGACTGCAACAATTAACTCAAATCCTTAGTCAGGGCTTTGATTATCTGCCGTCATTCCCTGAAATGAGAGACAACCTGCTCCAGATCCTTCCGACCCCCCCTAAAGTGGTGTTCCATCGCCCACCTAACCTCCACAACATCCTAGTCTACCCCTATGTCACTCTCAATCCTAACCCCTTACCACCGGGATCATATCCCTGTCAATGACCCTGACGCCATCCCCTACACCCTATGCCTAACATTATCCCCCCTTCTCTCCCCACTCATTATCTGGAATCCCTCCAATTAATATATTTCTTGTTGTCCCTTACAATACCCCATAATTAGTTACTTTTTTATTTTTATTTTTTTTCCTCATTATTTTTATTATTTAAATTCCCTCTACTCCCTCCTCACACTCCTCTACACCTCCCTTTTATCCTCTCCCATCCCTTCCCTCCACTGTATTCAATGCTACATCTCAATCCCACCTATCAAAGCCTTCATAACTGTCCACCCCCATCCTTACCTGGCATCCTTCCCCCTCCACTCCCCACCTCACTCACAGTCAAGATAATTGTGGCACTGGAGCAGCATGATGGATGTGTGTGTAGTTGTCGGAGTGATTGTGTGAATGTATGTGTTTCTTTTTCTGATGAAGGTCATGGCCTGAAAATTTAAGTTGTGTGAATGTGATTGTCTCTTTTTCATGCTTGTCAGCAGCTCATTGAGCCTCTTTATGATGAGTTATTATCTATGCTCCATTATTGACATTCCAATTGGATTTCCCATAGTTAAAATGTTACTACAAACATTGCACATATGCCACATGTATTCAAAGTTACATAATAATCACAAAAAATTATTTATAAACATGCCAGAAAAAAATCCCACTGTAGAGTGTCACAGTGAAGTAAAACATAGGCCTTGTAATATGCCATATTACAGTAAACATAAGCCTCAGGATACACACCAGAATACATCTATCACAAATGCAAATGATGTTGAAGTGCTTCATATCAAAGCATTCAGTGTGTAGACCTCAGGTAACATTATAATAAAATGTAAAACTAATCTACCTTATAACATTCAAACATTGTAAATTAAATACATTAAATTCTGTTACACTACTGAAGTCCAACATAAAAGTTCATAACATATCACACAATGGTTGTATAATAATGCGTAAGATGACAAGAAAATGTCCATGTCACATGAAGGCTATTGTATAAAAGTCATGCAAAATGTAGAATAAAGTGTCACACTCCTCATAAAAGCAAAGAATCGTATATTTCATATAGGTTTTTTGTCAAAATATTCTGTACGTAGACCTGCAGTAACATTGCAATGAAAAATAAACCTGAAGCAATACGTAAATTTGAAGCTACATTGCAATGCACCATAAACCTTAATGAAGCTCAAAATGTACAAATATCCTAAATAAAGATCTTAACAATGTTCTTTGTAAAGTTGCTATGCAAAACGAGATAAGTTTTCAAAAAAAAAAGATTATGTGATCTACAAAATTACACTTGAAACTTCCTGGCAGATTAAAATTGTGTGCTGTATCCGGGATTTGAACCTGGGACCTTTGCCTTTTGCTAGCAAGCGCTCTACCATCAAAATATCCTGATTCCCGTCACAGTCCCTCCACAAAACTTCACTTCTGCTAGTACCCCGTGTCCTACTTTCCAAATTTCACAGCAGTCCTCCTCTAAATCTTTCAGAACTGGCACTCCTCAATCTGGAAACATTACACTGTGGCTAAGCCATGTCTCCATGACATCCTTTCCCCCAGGAATGCTAGTCCTGCAAGGTTTGCAGGGGGACTTCTGTGAAGTTTGGAAAGTAGGAGGTGAGAAACAGGAAGAAGCAAAGTTGTGACGACGGACTGTGAAGCATGTTGGGATAGTTCAGACAGTAGAGTACTTGCCCGAAAGTCAAAGCTCGCAGGTTCGAATACTGGGTACAGCACACAATTTTAATCTGCCAGGAAGTTACATATCAGCGAGCGCACACTTCACGGAAGTGTGAATATTTGATTCTGAAAATTACACTTGACTGTGTTTTAAGAAGTATTTCTAGTACCATGAAAATCCTTTGTATCTGTGTGGAAAAATGCCGTTGAAATTTCTAATTTGCTCCAATGACTGGAAAATCAAAACATGTAGCTTCAAATAAAACTGTTTATAATGGATGGGAGTACCATTTCTTAGTATCAAGTAAAAGGGCTGCGGTGGAGTGCCCAAGCACATTGAGGTGCTATGCTACGATGTGCGAGGTTATTCCCCGTTGGGGGTTCGAATCCCCCTCGCCCCCTCAGGCATGGATTTTTGTGTTGTCTTTAGTATAAGTGAGTTCATAAGTAGTTTGTAAGTTTAGGGACTGACGACCCCGCTGTTAAGTCCCATAAGCTTAACAAACATCTGAACACTTTTTGTCTAGTAAAAGAATCAGATAAACCATTTACCAAAAACATTTGAATGCGCCATCCTGAACGCAGCCCTTGAAAGTCATAGTTTCTTATATAGTTAAATCTTTTAACTTTATTTACGTATGAGTGAAGCATACACAATATCTCATTTACCTCCCAAGCAATCATGAAACAGTGAACCACTTTTATTTTTATTTTTATCATAAACTAGCTGAAAACCCGGCATTGCCCGAGTATTTATTTATTTATTCGAGCCTTGAGTTAGTACTTTTCCTATCCACTCTCTCTCTGTCCATCTCCTTTTTTCTAAAAACATGTTACATTTATCAGAGAATATATAAGAAATAAGAAATCACACGTAAAAATGCACTCATTTTGAAGAATCCAATCACGAAATTCAACAATAATGATTGTAATAATATCACAGATTGATCACTTGCTGTAATTCGCGAAACGTCATATCGATTTTTTTTAAAGAGCTATATTAAAAGAAATTTCTTTTTTACTGCTTTATTTATTTGTTATATTTCCTTATTCATATGCTTATCCTTACAGAGAAAGAGCTGAAGACATTGTAGCACGCATAGACCAAAGATATGGTCTGTGGCATCACGTTTCGTTATATGTAACCTCCTTGCTATAGAGTCGCAAACATCATCGCTGGCCTTCAGTCTGATTTTTTTATAATTTGACAACTTTCAACCACCATATATTGCACCCCCTTATAGCTATCGGCATGGAACTGCTATGGTGTACAAAGGGAGACTTCGGACAACAATTACATCCAGACCATTTGTTTGCGTTCTGTAGTTTTCGCTGCAGAGCGAAATATTAACACACACCCACACACGTAGAATTTTATATACACCAATAACTTTCCATCCCAATATACTCCACCCTTTTATCATTATCAATCCTCAAGCAACAATGCAGCCAATAAAACCATTTTCAAAGAGTAAATATAATTTTCAAAGAGTCATTACTGTTCCGCATTTCGCATTATATTCTTCAAATTACTAAATATCACTATAAAACCATGCTTAAAACCTTCCTCAGGTATAAATTGGTAACTGTACAAATATTTAAGTCTCTGCGTCTTGTTGTTCGGACGTGATAAACGTACACTGAACAGATATTCACATTGATATATATAGATAAAAAGCTATCCGATCACAATAAAACTGTGCCTAAAGCCTTCCTCGGGTAGACATTAGTGACTGTACAAATGTTTAGCTCTTTATGTCTTGTGGTTCAGACGTGATAAACGTACACCGAACAGACATTCACATTTATAGATATAGATTACTGACAAAAAAGAGCAAAGAGCAATTAAATGGAAGCATAACACAAAAAGTCAAATTACATTAAGTTAAATACAGAGATTTTGAATTTTTAAACTCACAAT
This sequence comes from Locusta migratoria, assembly GCA_026315105.1. Taxonomy (NCBI): domain Eukaryota; kingdom Metazoa; phylum Arthropoda; class Insecta; order Orthoptera; family Acrididae; genus Locusta; species Locusta migratoria. Next base: position 70,070,021 of record CM048755.1, on the reverse strand, counting down.
TACATGCTGCTTGTAAGTAAAAGTTAATTATTCTAATGCTAAGATTTTTCCCTCCCTCCCTCCCTCACCATCTCTCTCTCTCTCTCTCTCTCTCTCTCTCTCTCTCTCTCTCTCTCTCTCTCTCTCTCTCTCAGCAAAAAATGGAAGGACATAATTAATGCTGTGCAGAAGTGGCTGTGCACTCTAATGTGTCTTGCTGTAGTGTGCACATCTGCTCCCCTTCAGAGGTTCAAGTCCTCTCTTGGGCATGTGTGTGTGTGTGTGTGTGTGTGTGTGTGTGTGTGTGTGTGTGTGTGATCCTTAGCACAAGTTAGTATCAGTAGTTGTAGAAAAAAAGACAGAATTAATGCCATCTCACATGTTGTTTACTATTATTCACCATCAAAATTCCTGATGTTTCTTCACATTTGGTTGTGTGATGGTGCTGCTGCTTACTTGCTGTTGGTGTAATATCTTTCATGCTTTCATTGAAAATGAGGTATTGAATTCCCAAGCACAGTGCTTCCTCTCTGCAGTTTTGTCTTGAAAATGGCGAGTAATCTCTGTTTGAAATATCGGCTTTTGTCCATGCAATTATCTGGTTGAATGCCCATAAGCTGTTTCAATATTCAATATGTCAAGAAAAGCTTAGTATTCATACAAACAGCATGCTTGATTTTAGACATTATCTTCTACATCTAGATCCATACTCCACAAATTCCTTCTAGTCTTATAAGGTTGTGGGTAAAGGGAGAAGCTGATTGTTTCCATGTGAAAAGAAAGTTTAGGCAAGCTTTTGGGTTCCCCAGCCGGCCAGCTAACAGCTTGGACCTAGTGAATGGAATACAGGTCGTTAGGAAAACCCTGATCTGCTGAAAAACAGGAAATGGCGGTCTTAGATAAGCGAGGGCGGCTATCCCAGATTACAACTGAAATACAATATAGCCACACACATTATTCTAAAAAATCCATATAAAATCAGGGAATGATCATACAGCAAATATAATTATATGAATGGATTCAGGAGACTTTGGAGAATCAAATGCCGTAATTACAATTTCAGTATCCCTTACAGATAAATATCCAATAAATTTCAGTACTATAATAATAAGACTTATATTTACAATTATTGATACATTGTGTTTATCCGTAACAGTTTAAGAAGCAAATGGGCAGCATTGCACCACGCTACCTATTTTACAAGATGCACCACATTATTTCTGTATTCTTTCAATAAACTTTGTTTGACTCTCTTGTTCTGCTTTTTGTTGAGGTAGTAACATTCTTGTGTCAGATCATAGATTCCACTACAGAAACACATAACATGACCCCAGAAAAGTGCATTACATTTATATACATATTTTATTATATTTAATATTATTCTTAGTAACATTCGTTTTATTTTGTAGACTGCCTCTAAAATATCTCATGGCTGACTAAAATTACATATATGCAGCAGATAATTTATACATAAACAATTGTATGTATTTGTGGACAAGAACTGAATATATTTGCATAAAAAGCAATGATAAATTAAATATTAATTGTGTAACTACATTTCTATGGTGGCAGTATATTTGAACAGTTTGATATCATGCTTATTAGCTACCTGAGCAAAGAGTTTGTCTCAACCGATTTTATTATTGTTACATATGTATTTGTTTGTTAAATGTAAACAACATTTGTAGGGAGGTGGTCAAAGCATTTCATTCTATGATATTCAAAGGTATAATATTTTGGAAAGGAAATTGTATTTTAAAGATGAGGCATTAGGACGTGTGGAAGGGTACAATTTTGGGAGCAGATAGAACACGCTTTTGAATGCTTGGGAAGGGACTCATAACTTGGATGTGGTGGTGAGATGTTGTGACTGGACGGTCTGAAGCCACATTATGAACTTGTGATTTGAAGAGATAGGCATGTGTGTATGGGACTGTGACTGCAGAACTTAGTCTCTGGTTGAAAAGTGGTAAACTATGGATGGTAGTAGGGCTGTAGAACAGTGATAATTCAGCTATTGTGTACTCATGTGATGACAAACTGTGTTTTATAACAAATACTGTAATTAATCATGGATTAATTTGGAACTGCAATGTTCGATGGACTTCATTAATTTACAAGTGATAATTTGGAACTTTTTCTCTCAAGTACATGTGATACTTATTGTGGCTCTCATGAACAATAGTTGGGAAAATATTCAGTTATTTACTGATGTATAAAGTAGGACCACCTTCGCATTTTCATGTCCAAAAAGAGTAATAAACTGCATTTATATAAAAATTACTTCGTGAGTAAATTTCTTCTAAACATTATCTTAGAATCCATTTTGTTGATTATTCAGAGCTTTAATTTATGTTTATTTAAATATATTTTTCGTGTCACCATCTGCAGATTGATAGACTGGCTAAACTACAGATTAACTGTTGATCTTATTTAAACAGTTTGGGTAGCCGTTTAGGGCACAGAAGCTGACATACATAACTCACACCTATGAACAGAGACAACGAGCCATAAACCTTTTACTAATCTGTGTTATGTATTGCCCAATTCTTATTGGCGAGTACCGATAGGAAGGTCACAAGGTTTGTAGAAAAAATGACTGCCAGTATGCCTCTGCGAAGACTGTAATCTCTGATTTTATCCTTGTGGCCTTTTAGCAAGATATACATTGGAGGAAGCATTATATTGGTTGATTTCTTGAGAAACATATGCTTTCAAAACTTTCACAGAAGCATGTACCACCTCAATACAGAACATCTCTCTTGCAGTGTCTATCATGGATTTTCCTGATCATCTCTGAGATGCTTTCACAGTTACTAAATGAGCCTGTAACACAGCGTGTTGCTCTCTATTGGAACTTCTCTCTGTCTGCTATCAACCTTACTTGGTATGCATTGAGTACTGATGAGCAATACTCGAGCATTTGTTGATGGATTATACTTAATACTCAAGCATTTGTTGATGGACCATTCTTCCAATGCATCTCAATATGGAATTTGTCTGATCCACAATAAATTTTCTATGGTCATTCCAGTTCAGATCACCCTTTATGTCTACTCCGAGATATTTTACAGAAGTAACTGCTTATGGTGTTTGTCCTGATATTGTCCTTTCTTTGTATGTAAATGGAACATTTTTCATTTGTTTATGCTGAGACTCAATTGCTATTCCCTGCACCACATGTCAATACACTGCAGATACTCCTGCATTTCACTACCCTTCTCGACAAACTACAGCATCATTTGTAAAAAGCCTCATTGACCTTCCGATCATGTCTATGAGGTCATTTATATACATTGTGAAAAGCAATGGTCCTGTAACACTCCCCTTGGCACACTAGAAATCACCATCATGTCTGAAGACTTCTCTCCATTTGGAATGACATGCTGCATTTGGTTAGCAAGAAACTCTTCAATACAGTCATGTAGTTATGGAACTAATGGTTTGTGATCAGAGATCATTGGGTCAAACATACTCACCTTATAGTCCTATGTATTTACGAATGTGCTCACAGTGTCTAGGCAGGCATCACATCTGTTTGGCACATAATTTACTATAAATTGTCCATAATTGGTTACTATGATCATAAATTCTCTCCCCTTAGTGCTGTTTCCACCAAAGTGTACAAAAATAGAGATCAAACAACCAGCTGCTATCTAGCATTCTAGCTATGTATTCACAAAAATTGTCTTAAATACGGAAACACTTAATGCTTTACAAATATTAGTATCTGCAATAGATTTACTGCCTAAACTACAGTAAATGGCAGCATCTGATTCATTTAAAGAGTATTTCCAGACTATCAAAGCCAAATGTGATCACAGTTATCCACAGAGGACCAAAAACTCTTGTAAACAAGTCACAAAACAAGGTACAAAACATCAAAAAGACAGGGAAAAACAACATGGTATACTAGTGAATTGAAAAATGTAAAATTCAATGTACTGCTACTTCATGAACACTGCAAAACAGCAACTGATGCCAATGACAAGAAATTTTTCTACAGCAAATATTTACAAGCAAAAAGATGCAAAAAAAGACAAAAAGAAAAGTAATGATAGGGTCATTGCGGGAGCCCATAATCCATGCAAGGCAGCCTGGAACCATATCAATGAACACAGGAAGAGAATCACTTCTTCCATACACTTGTGTAGTCCAGATGACTTTAACAATTTTTATTGAAATTGTAGAAAACACAGTAAGTGCAATCCCAGATCAAAAAATTGACTTTGCAGCTGCCATAAGAAATGACGATATGTGCAGTATGATAAACTGTAAGGAATTAGAACAAAAGGAAATAATTAAGATTATAAAATCTTTTAAGCCATTTGATAGTCAGTATATGGGATGTTCCAATAGCCTCCTCAAAGAAATTGCCTACAAAATTACTGGACCATTCATGGTGGTAATTAATAAGTGTCTCTCTGTAAGTGTATTTTCTGAATTTTAGAAGATTCCAAAACCAGTGATAAAACCAGTGATCCAGCTATGGTAGCAAACGTCACACCAGTCTCAATAATTCCTATCTTTGCTAAGGTAATTGAGACTGGAATGAAAGACCAAACCCTAGAATACTTTGAAAGTAGTGAACTGTTCACAGAGGCATAGCATGTCTTCCAGAAAGGGAGCTCTACAACAGCAGCTGCAATGTATCTGGTTACAAGAATTAAGCAGGGAAAAAGAGCCTGTGGCATCAACACTGTGAGACCTTATGAGACCTCAGTAAGGCATTTGATTGTATTTCTCATACAGTACTCATAAATAAACTTGGTATATATGGAATTGAAAGTACTGTTCTGTAAAGCCTCAAGTTCTATTTGGAAAACAGAAGCCAGATTGTGGCTCCCCTCATGTTCCTTGTCTTTGTAAATGATATAATCTCACTTGGATAGTACTTACAATTTACAGATGACAAAACTCTGATCTCAAAAGGTATCAATGCAACCAAGACTCAAGAAGAAGCAGATGTTCTGTTTGACACCACAAATAAATGGTTCACAATCAACAAAATGAAAATCAATGAAGAAAAGACACAACAATTAGTATGCAGCCTTAGTGATAAAGAAGATCCAAATAGCAGAGGGGCTGTGAAACTTCTGGGGTTCATGATAGATGGCAGACTGATTTGGCAAGAACACACCCCACACATACACCATGTGATCAAAAGTATCCGGACTCCCAGCACCTGGCTGAAAATGACTTACAAGTTCGTGCCCTCCCCCCTCTCCCCAAATCAGTAATGCTGGAATTCAATATGGTGCTGACCTACCCTTAGCCTTGATGACAGCTTCCGCTCTTGCAGGCATACGTTCAGTCAGGTGCTGGAATGTTTCTTGGGAAATGATAGCCAATTCTTCATGGAGTGCTGCACTGAGTAGAGGTATCGATGTAGTTCGGTGATGCATGGCATAAAGTCAGCATTCCAAAACATCCCAAAGTTGTTCTATAGGATTTATATTAGGACTCTGTGCAGGTCAGTCCATTACAGTGATGTTATTGTCATGTAACTACTCTGCCACAGACTGTGCATAATGAGCAGGTGCCCAACTGTGTTGAAAGATGCAATCACCATCCCCTAATTGCTCTTCAACAGTGGGAAACAAGAAGGTGCTTAAAACATCAATGTATGCCTGTGCGGTGATAGTGCCAAGCAAAACAACATGGGGTGCAAACCCCCTCCATGAAAAACACAACCACACCATAACACCACCGCCTACAGATTTTACTGTTGGCACTACACACAATGGCAGATGATGTTCACCAGGCATTCATCACACTCACATCATGCCATCGGATCACCACATTGTGTACCTTCATTTATCACTCCCCACAACATTTTTCCTTTGTTCAATCATCCAATGTTTATGCTTCTTACACCAAGTACAATTTGGCATTGATCTGCATGATGTGTGTATCATGGGCAGCTGCTCAACCACAATATCCAAGTTTTCTCACCTGCCACCTAACTGTCATAGTACTTGGAGTGGACCTTGATGAACTTTGGAATTGCTGTGTGACGGTCTGGAATATGCCTGCCTACTACACTGTATGATCCCCTTCACCTGTCAGTGCTCTCTCTCAGTCAACAGATGAGGTAGACCTTTATGCTTTCATATTGTACACGTCCCTTCACGTTTCCACTTCTCTATCATGTAAGAAACAATGGACTTAGGAATGTTTAGAAGTGTGGAAATCTCATGTACACACTTCTGACATAAGTGACACCCAATTACCTGATCATGTTCAAAGTCTGAGTTCCATGGAGCACAGCCTTCTGTTCTCTCATGATGTATAATAAGTACCTGACAGCAGGTGGCAGCACAATGCCCATAATATGAAAAATATATGTTTTGGGGGTTTCCAGATACTTTTGATCACATAGTGTGTGTGACAAACTATCATGGGTCATATACCGTCTAAGGAAACTGAAACATGTGATAACTGACAAATATATGCTACTGGTGTATATGGTGAATTATTAGGTGTTTCATAGCCATATCACCTATGTTATGTTACTGTGTTGACACTCTACAGGATGCCAGTAAATATTTTTACTCAGAAAAAAAAGGAAGAAGAAGAAGAAGCAGTAAGAATATCATCCAACAGAAGGCATGAACACTGCACCAATCTTCACACAACTAGGTGTGATGACCATTTTCAGTCAATTGTCATCTAATTTCTGATGTATCTAAAGGAAAATCAGGAAATATTCTCACACAGGAGCAACATCCACAATTACGGTACACACGATATGGGAAACATAGACGTTCCAAGCAATGAACTCCCATCCTTGAAATGGGCAAATTTTGAAGGAAGATTTCACAATATCTAAGCCAGAAACCATGATACACGGCGAGTGAATTCTTTAACAGTGAAACAGAAAACTGGACTGTCCGAACAATGCCCCAGTAAGTGAATTAAATGAACATTTTCTTGTTGAAAATTGCTCTTCATATGCCATTGTGCATCATAGGATACCTATGAACATTCATTTTCTTAATAGTATATACTTTGTTGATTTTTCTCTTGTTTGTCTCTATAAAAGTAACCTTGTAGCATTGACACAGTCTGACCAGCCTTGACTGGTGAATGACATACCTGTGGTAATAAATGGTAATAGTAATAATAAATGACATGGCTAAATTTAATTCACAACGACCAAGAACAGATACGTAAATTTCACTGTTTTCCGTATCTTTATTTATGTTAATTACAACCTCTGAAAAGTCAGAGTATTATTTTCATATTTATAACAGAAATATTTTGAATGATTGTGGTCCTACAAGAACTGAGTTATTACATTTAATTCTCTGCATGAGGTGTGACTACACTGATGCATGCCCCTTATAGATGCTATTAAGGAAAGTTCCATGGGAAATGCAGCACTGACTTATTATTTAGGAAACAAATAACTCTTCTTGAAGAGGTCTAAAGTTTTCCTCTGAATCCTGCCAGTCAGATCATCTCGTAGCTTGCGTTAACCCTTTCCCACCCTGCATGCACAATTGTGCATTTCTGGTTTTGCTCACTTTATTTCTTTGTGATTCATGCTAGGAAGTTTGGGCCTGCATCACACAATCATGTGTGGACTGTGGTAACATGTACAATGTGTTTTAGTCTCATGTTTCTACACTGGGTGACACCAGCAGTCGGCAAAAGTCCAGTACACTTGCAACTGTGGCAAGAAAGAGTTGTTGACAAGGTATTGATATTCTTGTTTTGAAATGTGAAGCTACCATAGCCAATTGATTTTATATGATCCTGTGATATTATTATCTTTCAAAGGCATGTTACTGTAAGATGATGCGGATTATAAAAATTTGTAGTGAGGGCAACAGACAACTGTTTGGGTACAAAATTTTTGAAAATAAATTTATTTTCTTTTTTTGTATCTTACACATACCTCTCTATATTAATGTCACATCACCTACAACCTTGGGTCTAAAAGGGATATGCATGACTAGTGAGCAATACCTTGATCTTCCTGTTGTACTCGGATGTGATCGTCATGTCCATAATTCGGAGGACTTTATAGGACACCTGAAGATGCTTTAACTACAACCATTGGACCTTTTGCTCACTTTTGACATTGTATCTTTATTTTAAAAAAAGTACTTTACAGGACTCATTACAGATTATCAGCACTAATTTTTTTAATGTGCTCACTTAATGCATTTTATTTAATAACCATTATTTCGAACAAGTGGATACTCATTATGGGAAGTCCTTTGTCCTCCACCATCGTGACGAATTATTTTATGGAAGACTTTGAGGAAAAAGCACTACTGTTGACATGTCTCCAACTTTCCTGGTTCTGGTAGTATGAAGAAGATACACATTTTGTGGTGTGGCTCCATGGAATAGAGAGAGAGAGAGAGAGAGAGAGAGAGAGAGAGACATTGTCTGTGTTTTCCAGCATCTGAACACTCCCCATCAAAATATCCTGTTCACCAAGGAGGTAGAAAAAAGTGACTGTTTAACATTGCTGGAAGTTATAATTAGAACAAAAGTTGACAATAATCTGGGACACAGTGTTAATTTACATTGAGTTAGATTTGCAGGACACATGCTCTCATCACCTCACACAACATGGTCGTGCCTTTGCTTTCCGTTGCATGGGGCATTTGTGGTCAGAGAACACTACAGTCCATCAGCTGTGCTACAACACCTATGAAAAATGTTCCAACAGTACATTGATACTTACAGATAGATAAATAATGCATTCCAATTGAAGTGAGTTCATTGTAGGGATGTTACTGAAGATGTGGAAGCATCAACCATTACAGAATTCTTGTTATATTTTGGTGTCATATCTTCAAGAAGAGAAATAATCCTCAAGAGACACAACAGCATGCATGTTTTCTCTCCACCAGCAAAACAAGAATCTGTTGTGTTCCATCAAAGAGGAACTTGGCTTTAGAAAGCATTGCATATATAAGATCTCATGTAAGTGTGCAAAATCTTATGTTGGACAGATGTCTCAAACTGTGCAGTAATGTTGTGTTCATCACCATCACCAAACATCTCTGGGACAAACTGGTAAGTTGTCAGTATTGGAGCATACATGCTTTATGAGAAATCAGGCGTTTTATTGTCTGTGTCATCGATCTGGGATAACATTATTAAGTAGGCCACATATATCCATATCGTTGACAATTTTACTAGCAGGGGGTCCTGCAGTTACATCCCAATTCATGAACCACAGGCAACACATGAGTGGCCAAGTAAGTGGTCCTGACAGTTGGGATAACAGTTACTTTGGAATGAGGATGGGTATCTTGGACATATTCTGAGTGATGGCCACCATTTTGCTCAGATAGCATAGACTATCAAATCCACTGGTTAGTCCCTCAAGCATTAGGGGTAAAACCCAATAGAACCCGGACAAGTAAGGCTAGCAACCAGCTTCCTAGTTACTTCAATATGATGCTGGTAACAATCGGAGCATAATGCCTTGGACCTTTGCAGATAAGAGCCCCGTCTCTATTTGACAGTCCAGGGACTCCTCAGATACATCTTGGTAAACAATCTGGAATCAGATGGTGAGCTATTAATATCAATGGGAACTACACTGGGAATAAGTTCGGGCTGGCAGAGGCTGCATGCGAGATGGGGTCAGGTGTTTCAGTTGTTAGGGTATGGGGAGAGAAACAGGACAAAGTGGGAGAATACAAGATCTACCTATTAGGAGTCAAAGCTGTAACAGCACAGTGTGGTGTAGGCCTTTACATCAGGAAAGCAATCGAACCCAGCATAATTGCAATGAGGTATGTAAATCAATGACTGATGTGGATAGATTCAGCAATCTACAGCAAGAAAATTAGTATTTTGTTACTGTATTCACCCTGTAAAGGGGCAGATCAAAATGAGATGAACAGATTTTATGATGCACTCAGTGATGTAATTGTTAGAATAATGACAGTGTTTTCCTCATGGTTGACTTCAGTGTTAGGATAGAAAATTGAACAGAAGGGAATGGAAAGGTTATGGGCACATTTGTAGAGGATATGGAGGCCAACAGTAATGGAAAACAGCTCTTGGATTTCTATGTCAGTATGGGCTTAGTTATCACAAACATTCAGCAGAACACATGTTATCACAAACATTCAGGGGAAATATTGAACAAAATATTTAACAAATTTTCAAATGTTTGTTAAGCTTGTGGGACTTAACTACGGGGTCATCAGTCCCTAAACTTACAAACTACTTATGAACTAACTTATACTAAAGACAACACAAACATCCATGTCCGAGGGGGGATTCGAACCCCACCGACGGCGGACGGCTGCACGCACCGCAACACGGCGCTCCAGTACGCGCAGCTAATCCGGCGCTGCAAGAGGAATGGACAAGGTACACGGACACACTACTAGAAGTGGCTACAGAATATCTTGGAACAGTAGAGTGTGATGGCAGTAAGAAGCAGGTACCTTGGTGGAATGTAAAAAGAAAGAGAAGGCTTTTCAAAAATGGCTTCACATTAAAACTCAGGCACACAGAGAAAGTTATGTTGAAGTAAGAAACAAAGCCAAACACATAGTTACATAGTGCAAGCATAAACCATGGGAAGACTTTGGAAATAGGTTAGAAGCTTTGGGTCAAGCCACCGGATAACCATTCTGAAGCATAATTAGCAGTCTTCAAAATGGAGAGAAGAAGGAACTAACAAGTGGTGTTTTGGACAGGCCAGGAAAGCTTCTAGTGAATCTTGTGGATGCCTTGGGCAGATGGAGGAAATATTTTGAAGAATTGCTTAATGTAGATGAAATTTTCAACACTGTGTCAGTTTATGAGGTACAATGGAATAGGAATGATGATGGAAACATGATCATATTTGAGGAAGTGAAGCAATGGTCAATAGACTACAGTGCAATAAAGCTGCTGGGGTAGATGAAATTAAGTTGGAACTCATCCAGTACAGCGGAATGTCAGGTCTCAAATAGTTACACATGATAACTGAGATGGCATGGGAGTTGGGGCAGGTTCCATCTGAATGAACGAAATGTTCACACATGGAAACAGAAAAGATTGTAAGAACTACAGAGGCATCTCTTAAATTAGCATTGTGGGCAAATTATTCTTAGGTATTTTTGAAAGGAGAGTATGAGTATTACTGGAACACAAGTTGGATAAAAATCAATGGGTTAGGCCTCTTAGAGGCTGTCAAGACAAGATCTTTAGCTTACAGAAGGAAACGGAGAAATGCTGTGAGCGGAACATGTTATTTTATCTATGTTTTATAGATCTAGAAAAGGCTTATAATTGTGTTCCGGGGAGGATGCTATTGTCACTTCTACAAGATTATGGAAAGAAGGACAAATTCCGAGGCACTTAAGGTCTTTACATAGATTGTCATGCAGCAGTTAGAGGTGAAGGTAAATTGAGTTCATGGTTCAGGATAGTTTCAGGCCTAAGACAAGGCTGTAACCCTCATCACTGTTGTTCGTACTATTTATAAATCATATGTTGAAAACAATAGAGTGGCAGTGTGATATTAAAGTAGGTGAAAACAAAATAAGCAGTCTCACATATGCAGATGGCATATTTCATTGAAAGGTTGTGATCTAATATTTCAGAGCTAGATCAGTGGTATAATGGTTATGTTAAAAAGATCAGCATATCCAAAATGAAAGTAATGTCTGTGGGAAAGAGATTTAAACAGATTGCGTGTCAAATAGGAGGAACAAAGTCAGAACAAGTGGACGTTTCAAATATTTAGGATATATTTTGTTACAGTATGGCAATATAGTAAAATAACTGGAATCAAGCTGTAGCAAAGCTAATGCAGTGAGTGCACACCAATGATCTACTCTCTACTGCAAGAAGGAAGTCAGTACCAAGACTAAGATAGCAGTGCACCCCTCTATCTTTAGACCAACTTTGTTGTATGAGAGTGAAAGCTGGGTTGATACAGGTTACCTCATTAATAAGATTGAGGTTACAGATATGAAAGTAGCAAGGATGATTGCAGGTACTAACAGATGGGAGCAATGGCATCAGAGTGTCCATAATGAGGAAATCAAAGAAAAACTGGGAATGAACACCACAGCTGAAGTAGTTAAAATGAACAGGCTGAGATGATGGGGTCATGTTACACACATGGGACAAGCAAGGTTACCTAAGAGACTCATGGGTTTAGCAGCAGAGGGTAAGAGAAATCAAGGAGAAAGTACGTAGATTCAGTCAAGAATGATTTTGAAGTAACAGGCTTAACATCAGACAAGGCATTAATGTTAGCATTGAATAGGGAATCATAGAGGAATTTTATTAGGAGGACTATGCTCCAGACTGAACACTGAAAGGCATAATGAGTCTCCAATAATGATGATGCCTTTTCACTTCTTTCACCTTGGTAATGTCGTTGATGTGAAAAATTTCATGTATTACTGTCGTTCAGAATCCAGTTTAAAATGAAAATCCCTGTAACTGGCTGGGTGAGTTAGTTTAAAGGTCAGAAGAGGGCAATGGCATACCATCTCCAAACAGAACCATGCCTAGTATAAAGCACTGTGGTATTCAAACCAATCTTTGGATTGTTGTCTGTTTTACCTTACCTTATGCACAATATTATCCAGCAGAATCCCCAGGAATTATATATATACAACAGATCAATTTAGAAAAACTGAAAAATCTCAAATATGTATTGTTTTCAAACACAGGGGAATAGCTGCACTGGATATCCAGCTCAGAAGAATAAGCAAGGTGGTTTACTGATAAAATGAAGTATTGTACTTGGGAGGGCAGTGGTTAAACTCTCTATTCAGCAATTCAAATTTAGTTTCTCTATTGTTATGATGAGATTAATACACAAGTACAATATCGAATTACTGTAAGTAAACATGGGCTGTGAGCCAACCAAGCTGGACAATTATAAGTTAGGCTATTATTAACAAAAAATGGAGTGTGTGTGACTTTTTCATCTAGATCAAGAAAGTTTGAGAACTTTTGCGCTTGACAATAATGACAATGTTGCAGGCATAATTATGATATATTCACAGTCTTTAAGAATGTGAACCATTAAAGTCTAATAAAGAAGCAATAATAATTAGGAATTAAAGGAGTAAGAGAGGACTGGTTCTGAATATACCTACAAAACAAGATATGATTTGTAGAGGCAGCACAAATACTACAGGAAGAAAACAAAATCTGTTTCTACAACATTGTTGTAGATGTTTATTCAGTTTGTATCCTATGACAATTAGTGTTCCTGATACATATCTATGACATTCCAGACAATGTTATAAACACAAAAAAACGTTTCTCAAATCATGATAGCATCAATTTAAAACAGACAAAAACAAAATATAACTCATGGTACAGATAGTAAATTCATTCCTAAGGGCTACTTTCAATAGTTCAATTTGAAATCAAGTAATATTGCTCATCCAGGCAAAAAAAAAAAAAAAAAAAAAAAAAAAAAAAAAATTTAGTTTAACAATGGAAAATAATAATGCCACATCAAAAATATTTGGTATTCCATAAAATGTATGAGAAACATTTTTAAAGATTACTACTGACTACCCTTTGTAGTGAATTAAATACAAAGATACATTAACTATAACAATATCATTACCATTTTATGCTACTTTAAATATATTACTGGTGTGTGGCAGTGAGCGTTTTCAGGTTACATACTATACCTATTTACACTAAGACCTTAGCTATGGAATCATTTTCAGGAAGGTCAGATATGAGTGTTTTGAACTAAAGAAAAGAATAACTAAAACAATAACTGTTCTATCACTTGGTTCATAAAACCATCCATTCTTGTTGGACACGCGACCTTACGTTGGCATGTATGAAAAAATTGTTGAAATGTCTTGGTCGCAGTTAGCTTTATTTAATGACGCGTTTCGAGAACATCATCAGAAAAAGATTTTAAAAAAAACAACGATGGGAATTACACCATCTTGGTATAGATTCCTGATTACAAATTTAAAATACCATCATGGATGTCTGGTGAAGGTGTTCAACCAGACTTACATGCTCAACTGTTGAGCATGTAAGTCTGGTTGAACACCTTCACCAGACATCCATGATGGTATTTTAAATTTGTAATCAGGAATCTATACCAAGATGGTGTAATTCCCATCGTTTTTTTTAAATCTTTTTCTGATGATGTTCTCGAAATGCGTCATGAAATAAAGCTAACTGCGACCAAGACATTTCAACAATTTTTTCATACATAATAACTGTTCTCACAGAAAATACCTAGTAAAAGTGTTGTGGAATCTAACTGCACATTCTGATTGCTTCTAGTAATTTATTATGCATATTAAAAATATATTAGTAATAACTGCACTAACAGTGTTACACATTAACATGAAACAATGGACAGGCTATGCATATGTGTGAAAAGAAAAAGAAAACAGTTTGCAGGAACGTTCTTTGTAAAGAATGTAAACACTAATGTAGATACTTAGGAGCCAAGCTCTGTGTGCTTTACTTTAATTATGCCAACTACGATCATGTTTTGTATACATGTGAGAGGGTTTTATCAAAACATTAATAATTAATGAATATGTGAATCCATTATTCATTATTATAAATTCTCATCACATCACTTTATGTTATCAAACTGCAACACCATCTACTGATCAACATTAGTTGTATGATTTGTGCATCATCATGTGCTTGTCTTGATTCAAAGGCCATGCATAAATAAACATAACAGGTAGGTGGCTACAAAGATGCATTAGTAAAACAACTGCGCAATCAAGAGTGACACAGCAGAGACTTTTAACTTACAACTATGAAATTGTATTTTTTCCACTTTAGTTTTTTTAACTTGTGATGGTGCAGAATATATATTAAGAAACCAAATATTTGTAGTTCTTTGCAGTACAAAGCCCTTTATAATATGATTCAGCTTTACTATATATGATGTAAAAAGTACCTTCAGCAGTATCGCTTACCCATTCTGCTTATTCAAATACAGAACTTACTTTAGCATGTTAAATAACTAATTATAAGAGACAGCACCCCATTTTTAATTTCATTAATTTGAATGTGACTTTCTTCAAAAAAATTAATCCTTCAGAAGGAATCCCCAATCATGGATCCAAAATATGCCCCAAATCCGCAGTTCTCAAGTGTTCAAATATAAATTCATTTAGCCATGTTTAACTTGCTGCAGAATTGTTAGTTCTTGGGTACGGTGTGATGGGTGCTGTAGTTCTTTCCATTGGGGTGACTGTAGTGGCATGGTAATTGAGCAAGTGAGAGACTCATCAGTGGTTTTGTACAATATGTAGTAGAGATAGGAAGATAGTGGAACAGGAGGGGAAAATTGTTCGCCTTCATGCTGAGTTATATCAGGCTAATAGGAATCTGGACAGATTAGGAAGGGAGAAGGGTAAGGAGAGGCGGAAAGTGGCAATAGGAGGAAAGAAAAGGGGTCAGAACTCAATGGAACAGCTGTATGGTGAATGTGGAAAATAAGTTTGACTTGTTGCTTCTGTTAGAAACTGATGGGTTTCAAACAAAAGAAGACATAGACAGGGCTGAACAAACTTTCTGTAGAAAATTGAATAAGTATGTAGGTAAATCAGTGAAAAGGAAGAAAGTTTTGTTATCAGGTAGTTCATATGCAAGGATTGTCAGGCAATGCCCACACGATGGATTAGGAACAGAATACCAGGTCACAAGTTTTTTCAATCAGAGTGCTGTTCAGGGTCAGGTGCCAGACGATTTAGGTTCACTAAGACTTCACCAAGATTAGATTAGAGATTAGATTAGTTTTTGTTCCATACATCCATGTTGAGGAAATTCTCGTGGAAGTGGAACATGTCAAGAAACAAAATTTACAAGCTGAATAATAGATAATACTAATAATATAAATACAGATACATACATTTTTAAAGTTTTTTTAGCTGATAATGTAATAATACTAATATAGTATGAATACTGATGCATGCATCATTTGGTACAATTTAGAAATTCATTAATGGAGTAGAAGGGCAACACTGTAGGTTTTGTGGGTGGTCTGGAAAATATTATTTGCAGATATCTGGGATACAACATAGAATGTGACCTACAAAGAATGCAGCAGCATTGAGGTATACAAATGTTTAGTTTGTGTCTGTTCTATAGTGCCATGACCAACCTCATGTGAACTCTTCTGTGATGAGAGTTCATTTGGTGTTGGCATGGCTGTTTGGATTAGGTGTGGGATTACACATTGGTGTGGTTCCTATTGATTCACTCAGTAGGTGAGACTATGTTATGAATGGTCTGCACCTTACCAGGTAAGAGAAGGGTAAACTGGCTGGGCTAATAGCAGGGAACTTAAGGCGGGGAGGCACTGACATGGCTGGTAAAATATCAGTCGTTATCTATCAGATTCAAGATTAAAAAGGTGTCAGTAAGCAAAAATTGACCATTTTTGAAAAAGTCTCAAAGACATTAATTGGAGTGATGTTTACACTGGTCATAGCATTAATAAGAAATACAACACTTTCATAAATAGTGTCCTTATCTTATCTGAAAACTGCTTTCCTCCAAAACTAACACAAGTTAGATCAAAGTCTATAAAGAAACCATGGGTTACTCAAGGAAAAATGATCTCCTGTAAGACAAGAAGGAAATTATATCTATCAGTCAGAAACAGTTCAGAAGTAAATGTTTTAGATCATTACAAAAACACTGCAAAATATTGAAGATGGTAATACAGACATCAAACCAAATGCATTATCTGAATAGGATAGTCACATCAGATAACAAAATAAAGACAATATGGGATATAGTGAAGGATGTGACTGCTACGAACAGAGATGAAAATGATAATGTAGCATTAAGAGTACCTGATGCATGGGTAATAGATCTGTGCAGTGTTGCTGAAATTTTGAATATGCATTTCATAACTGTTACTGAAAATATGGTATTATCATGGTCAGTAATTGCTGCAGTGGAATATCTCTTACCTGTCACTATGAATAACTACAGTTATATGAGTATGACACAACACCACTGGCAGTAAGGTCCACCATAAAATCCTTAATATAAAAAAATTCCAGTGGCTATGATAATATATCAACAAATTTGATTAAACTTTGCGACTCTGAGTTTAGTGATATTTTAAGTTTTTGTTTAACTGGTCTTTTACCAGTGGAACATTTCCTGTATGGTTGAAATATGCTGAAGTTAAGCAATTGTATAAGAAAGATAAAATAATTTAATCTAACTTCCATCCCACTTCACTTTTGCCCATATTCTCTGGAGTTCAAGGAGATATCCAATAAAGCATACTATTTCCTTTTGTAAAGCATATTGTACACATTCTTCTGAGCAAGTGTGAGATAATGTTGAGAATGGTAGAAGCCAATTTTGTTATTAGGGCTTTGATTATGAATACTAATATTATTTTTAAATGTGACTGCTTCTTAAAACCAAACCAAATAATACAGTAAAATAATTCACACCTGATGATAGAAAACCTACTTTTTTAGCAGATTTCTACATGATATTTGACTTTTTATGCCACATACAATTGTCACAGCACTGGTTTGTGCAATTAACACTATAAGTCCCAGAGTAAAAGTGTCTCTAGGTATTTGTAAATATAAGAGCATGGTAAGCAATCTTCCTGTTGCTCTCATATAATATATAAAGCAGAGTGTCCGTATATTTGTACATGTGGCATACAAATCTACAGTTTTCTTCCAATCTTTATGAAATTTTGTACACGTAAGCTTCAATCCATTAGGACGGTCGCTGTAAGTGTAAGAATCACATACGATATATAGTTCACGAGATATGACATCATAAACAATGAGATGTGCGAAAAACTGCTGCATTTTGCGACAATGCTGCTCTTTTCTCCTAAACCATTGGACCGATTTCAACCAAATTTGGTACATACAGTCCTTACTGTGAGGTAACAATTACTGCATGGTTAAGAATTACATACAGCACATGGTTCAAAAGATATTACATCATAAGCAATAGAAATCGCAAAAAATGCCATATAATGCAGCTAGACTTTCGAAATACGTTGTATGAGGATGACAGTACTTAGCAACTTGCACCAAACTTTAAACATAATTACAAACCTGTATTAAACTTTTTCTTGCTAGCAATCATAGTAAAATGATGGAAGGAAACAAGTTTCTCGCTTACTACTTTTCTGCTGTTTATGGAGTAAAACTACGGCTCTCGGTATGACGTTACAATTTGTAATTTCTGCAGTACTAATTGTAGTCACAGAAAATTTTATGGACTATATACATGCATATAGTTCAGTGTACCCTCTAAACTGTAACACAGTATGACACATAGTTCACGAGATTTGAGCACATAAACAGTAATGTTCATGGAAAACCGTCCCTTCCCACACCAAGTTTTAATGTATTACTTCTTTACTACTACCTGTATTCCCAAGAGATTATACAGACATACAGCCTTTATACAAGTGAAAATATACCTGAAAAATCGAAGCAATAAATAAATAAATACCCGGGCAACACCGGGTTTTCAGCTAGTTATAAATATCAGTACTCACAATCTGAATATGTGCTGCTAAAATATCTATTTAAGATCTTTAACTTGAAGAGTATTATCAATATCCACATGCAGGCATTCTAATAATTCAGTTTATGTATTCCTTTCTTATGTAGTGTTACTGATAGTTTTATATTTTCTCTTGTAAATAAATAACTTAACTGATTTTTATTGTTTTGTATAATATTAAATGCATGACCAGTAGTAGAAAACCAGTTAGCAGTTAATCAGTTTATAATTGCTTTACATATTTAGTGGGCTTACCTCACTAGCACAGATAATTATATTTACCATATCAGGATGGGAGTTTGGTATTATTTCTTTTAAGTAAGAACAGACTCAATTTTGCATAAGCATAATTTTTTTCCAGTTTGGAAGAGTGATAGGTGGACCTGATTACAAGTGGAGAACTTATGTTCAGTTTTGTTTCCATGTTGTTATGGAATTTTCCTTAGGGGCAGGAGTGAATGAGTCCTCTCAGTTTCATTATGCTAATTAAGGAGTTATCTTAAAGACGTGATGTAGATTGAAGTGCTGGAATGATGACAATGGCTGGGAAAGTAGTGTACTGGTCCCATGCTCCTGATTACCACATCTCAATGATACAATGTGGCAGAGGATGGAATGGAAGTGGTCATCACATTACATTCTGTGGGCCTAACTCTGGTGTTTACGAAATGTGAAACTTTAATGCTCAAACTGAAAAAGGAACATAATTTAAAAAAATTGTGGGAGAGAGGGGGAAGCTTTCCAGCATGTCAACAAACAAACAAAACTGGTAAAAAAACATAGAATTGTGCCAATCATTTTGATTGATAGTGATGTTCTTTAACTTAAAGAGGCTAGATTACAAACAGAAATTATGGAAATCATCAAATGGTCTCCATGGATAAATACAAACAGGTGATGTAGTGATAATAATAGAAAAGAGGAGAGAAAACATCTGAATATGCCAGTTGGAAACAAATTCCAGCACCTAATTGACAAAGAAAACTCAGAAGTGTTCTGAAATGGCTGATGAATTGGGAAAAAAGAAAGAAATTCAAAACAGAGATACCTTTTGAAACAGGATTTTTTATGCCCATCTACAGAGATAGATAGTTCCTCCATCCTGACAACTGAGAATTTTGACATTTTTAGCCTAGCTCCGAATCCACCTCAATCAGTTTGCCTCTGTCCAGCTAACTAACACACTAAAATACCTTAGAGTAACCTTCAACCAAGCAACGAGTGTGGAATCCTCACTTACTGACCATCCGACAGAAAGCCTGAAAGAGTCCCATTGTTTTGACTGTTGCCTCATCTTTTGAATGTAATGGTGAATCCAAGATTCACCCATAAAAAAAATAAAAGAAGAAGTTGGATTTTCCTTAAGTAGCTGCAAACTTTCACCAGATGTTCGCAAGTGATTTCATTTCATCTCTGTAGTCAGCAGTTGCAGCACCAATGTTCCAAAAAACATCTTTATGCTCAACTCATAATGCAAAATAAATGAAGTCGGTCATTTGAAACACTTGGGGTCTCTGCCTGCCACCCAAAACAATATCATGCCCTCTGTCATTGTTCTCTGGTGTCACAACTGGAACCCCAGGTAGTGGTACATCTTTCATCCCTGTCCCGCCTTCCTTTAATTGATTGATCCAAAGTTTCACTGTCTCATAGGAAGAGTATGATTCATGGATTTCAACAGTGACACAGGCCAGCTATGGGCAGTACAGTTAACAGTTTTGGAATTTGCCCTCACAAAAGTTCTGTTGGCTGGATTTACCATGGTTTGAAGTGATACTGAGTGCGAGGACATAAAGGCCGAACATTGTGTGGCCATCTTCAGCACTGTATGGGTATGCGCATCATGTGGCTTTAGCACAATGCGCACTCCCCACTTTTGTGCACATGAGTCATGCAATTATCACCTTGTGCCCCAATATCTGTTCCACTGCAAAATTAATCATAACCACGAGGACAGACAGATCACACACCTTGCCACACTCACTTTCATCATTTCCATGTGGCCATGATAGCCACATCATATGCATGATCACAATGGAGTGTACATTCACCAGGATCTGTGTATTTGTGTGTGTGTGTGTGTGTGTGTGTGTGTGTGTGTGTGTGTGTGTGTGCGTGCGCACGCGGACACCTCTCATACCCTCTCTTAGACTTGATATAAATTTCAATGAGCTACCATGAAAATTTGAAGAACTGTTAGTGCAAAGCTGGCTCCTGGAAGACAAGCTGCATGCACAGTCAACACGCACAGAGACTGTGCCTCAGAGTCAACAAATGAACATTCAAGCACGCAAAACCAACCCCACACTGACACCCTTTGCCACTGCTGGAGTAGCTGTTGGCTAAGGTTGTGTGTTACTTATGGTGTCCTTCTTCTGGCCTCATGACCCATTCATGTGGTTTGGCCAGATGTAAAAGGTTTTCCTAATTAAAAATACAACATGTCAGCTTATAGAATTCAGTCATGTTGTCACTCAGATTGAGCAATATTATACAGCCGAGGTACCCGACTTCATAATTGCTCCACCAAAGCAGTCCTCCTACTGAAGACTTGAGGAACACCTGATACATCAGATTTCATCATCTGAGGAGCAGCAACTGCTAAGACAAGAAGAATGCAGTGACAGGCAGCCTTTGCAGTTCTTGCGCCACCTACAGACCATGACTCTTACGAACATTGTCCCGCACACTGTCCTGTGTATTATCTAATTGTGTAGCTTCCCTGCCCAGGTGCAAGCAGTGATAGCCACACAGAATGGTTGCATCTGGACACCGTACTGGACCTCACAGACAAGGTGCATGACACATTGGCAACAAAGTCAAACACCACAGCTGTGTCTGCTTGTTTAACCATACCTCCAGCAGCCACCCACACTGCGCACCAACACCCTGGCCCAGATATGCCAAAGCATACTAACTTGTACTACCTTTTGCAGAATGTGGCCACCCAGGCTGTAGCACTCACCACACATGTAGACCAATTATCACGCCCAAGACAAGACAGCATGTCAGACAACTGGTGGCGTGACTCACGTAGCAGATAATGCATCAAAAGCCACTGTAACAGTTCCCACTGATGGTATATCAGGCTCACAACAACTTCTTTTGGTACCATGTCTGCTTTGGCACTGAAGCAACGAAATGCCACATCCTCTGTTTCACACCCAAATGCCAGCTGCAACCAGGCTCAGATGCACCAGCCTGTAATGCCATCTCCAAGCATCTAATCGTGGGAGTAAAGCAATGGGCCATGAGGTATATCGTAGACACGGGATCAGACCTACAAATTTTTCCCAGGTCCATGTCATGAGATAAGAAGGCTCAAACTCTGTGCCTCATGGTGGCGAACAATTCGTTCATAAAACGTACAGCAACTACCATCAGGATGTGGGTCTAGAACACCACACATTCATGTGGAGGTTCACCATTAATGAGCTAATATGTGGCACAGATATTTTAGCTCACTATAAGTTTCTCACCAACATTATGAACAGAGAATTCATGGACTCTATAATAGCTCCAAATATCGTGGGACAACAGTGACAGACCACCTTCTTTAGTGTCAAACCTGTGGCGTATTCCAGGTCATTTATGGACATTCTCAAAAAATTCCTAAACTTAACTCGCTCATCTGGAGCGCCTAAGGAGGTGAAGCATTCAACACCACACTACATTATCTCTACCACTGTCATCTCATCTTGTGCTCCCACATTGCCTCGTGCACAATACACTTGCGGTCACAAAGGCCAAGTTTGAGGCAATATAGCATTGAGGCATTGTGAACCCTTCATATTGCCCGTGGTGATCCACTTTGTATTTGGTTCCGAAAACAGACAATTTGTGGCACCCATGCAGTGACTATCGCACCCTCAGTGTGAAGACAGAACAGGACAGATACCAGTGTTGCATCTTTAGGACTTCAATTACTTCCCGACTGGTATGGCTGTATTTAGCAAAGTGGGCTCTACAGAGACATGCGTGCAGATCCATATGGTTCCTGAGGCTGTCGGAAAAACTGCCATCACCACCCCTTTTAGACTCTTCCAGAGCACATTTATGATGTATGGCCTGCGGAATGCTGCCCAGGCCTGGCAGCTGCTCCTGACTGGTGTTCTGCTTCAGCTAGGATTACCATGGTACTGGACGACATCCTCACATTCTTGTAGTCACCCGAACTCCACCCCAGTCACCTAACAACGATCTTCAGGTGTCTCAGTGAGGTTGGCATTGTGATCTACTTACAGAAATGCATATTCAGGGTTGATGACATTGAATTCTTGGGGCACCTGATCTCCCTTACTGGATCCACATATCTACCGGACAAAGTCGAGGTAGTCGTTACCATACCACGCCGAGAGATACATAAGGGCTTAAAGCCTTACCTCATCATGCTGCATTTTTAACGGTGCCATCTGCATTACACTGCCATGGTGCTCGAACCCCTCACTGCTGTGTAACATGGTCCCACAGTAAAACCGAGGGCTCCCATTACGTGGACCGATGACATGGAGTGCAGCTTTATCAATTTTAAATGTTGTCTCACCGAAGTGGCGCCCCTCGCACACCCAGTATACGATGCTGAGATAACTGTCATGGAAGCCACCAGCCAGATCACTTTAGGCACAGTGCTGCAACAATGTGTTGATGGCAGCTGGTAGCCACTCGGCTTCTGCAAGAAGCTATCAGCATCGCAGCATTCCTGGAGTAGTTACAGCAGCGGTCTGCTTGCTCTATACCAGACAGTAAAGTACTTCCTCTCGTCAGTAGAAGCCTGCCCCCTTACAATCTTATGGACCAAAGACCTATAAATTAGGCATTCCAGAGGAACAATACTAACTGCTTACCTTACAGGGGTTGGAGGACACGTCACAGTTCACAACAGACATCCGCCATATTTCTGGGATGGACAACACCATTGCTGACTACTTGTAGCACAAATACATCGCCCTCTCCTCACCGGTGGAATTCAATGACGTTGGACAAGCACAATAGAGTGATGAGGAATTGGGCAAGCACCAACTACCTACATTTAGAACTGGTATCGATCCGTGGCTCCTCCCGAAAATTTTGGTCCAATGTCATGAGTGGAACACATCAGCTCTTTATCCCAGAGAAATTGTGGTGCATTCAATTGTGTGAATGGGTTCTCAACCCTTGTAGAAACACCCTGTGTTGCTTGTGGATGTATATTTTGTCTGGACAGTCTTCTGAAAAGACCACTACCAGTGGGCAAGTGCCTGGACGGCATGCCTGCACATCAAAGTTGGTAGGCATACACATGCACCCATCAGCCCCTCTCCGATGCAACACGCCACTTCAACCACGTTTATGGGGTCATCACTGAGCCACTGCCTCCATCACAATAGGCATGCTACTTACATACAACGGCAGACCGCTTCACCCACTGACCAGAGGCCACTTCCGTTGCTGACATCACTGCCGAGATGGTCACTACTGGCTCGTTTTGGCTGTCCCAGTCACGTGACTGCAGGTCTAAGTTGCCAGTTTGACTGCACACTAATCAGTGTGGCACACAACTACACTGCATGGTGAGCTACCACCCGGCATCCAATGGTATAGTCAAGTGGCCCCATCGAACACTGAAGGCATCCCTGATGTGCCACGATGCCACCTGGATGGAGGTCTACCACTCATCCTCCTTGATCTGAGGGAGACACCTTGGGATGAAACTGCTGTGTCACCTGCAGCCCTCATCTACAGCCAATCACTCGCTATCCCCAGTAAATTCATGGAAGATTCACAGCCACCACAGGTCCACGGCTCTGCCACTTGCAGAATGCCTGTGCAATCATGTGGCCAGCCTCCGAACACACCAAGAAATACGGTAAGACACCTGTACTGATTTCATATGCACAGATCTACTGTGCTGCACCCATGTCATGATGTGTGCAGATGCGATAAGGCTGCTACTGCCACCCTACTTTGACCCACAACACGTGATAACCTTGGGTAGAAAGATGCTGGAGATAGTGTGGAACGGTATGCCGACAACTGTGTCAATTGACAGGGTGTAGCTGACTTACTTGTTAATGGAAGCATTTCTCCAATCTGTCAGATGGACTTTCAATGGCTCTGCACGCATATGGTCAGGCAAAGACAGCCGCTGATGATGTACACATGCTGCCAACTGTCACACCTCAGCCACATGTGCCACAGCCTTCTCCCACTTCCCCCAACAGCCTACATAACAGACTGTGCCGCGTCTACCTCAGGCAACCCCGCCTTGCTGCATTCAAACAGCTACCCAGACTTTGTGTGCTAATGAATTAATTTGTTTTTATGAGTGTCAGTTTTCCGCCATCTGATACCGTACTCTAGATCTGCAGCCAATCCTCGCTGCAGCCACATTCCTGCTCAGCACTGCCCGGTACAGCTCTCATAGTGTGAAGCGTAAGAACACACCCCCTGCTTGCCCAATTGACTGACCTGAGCTGATGTCACTATCAGTGCTCGTGGTTCAAACATGGCTCACCACAATCGACACACACTCTCACTTTCAGCTCCCTGCGAGCTATTCTATCCCAGTGGAAGATGTGTGTGGCAGCCGTACATGGCCGAGGAGACTGAGGCGCTCCAGTCACGGTCTGCACGGTCACTACGGTCGGGGGTTCGAATCCCCCCTCGGGCATGGATATTTGTGCCGTCCTTAGTCTTAGGTAGTTCATAAGTAGTTTGTAAGTTTAGGGACTGATAGCCCCGTAGTTGAGTCCCATAGACTTTACAAACATTTGAAACATTTTTTTGATTTGCAGCCGTACACACAACCGTCGACAGCTGCACAGACCAGCTATGGACAGCAAAGTTAATGGTGCCCGAATTCGCCTGTGTGAAAGGCCTAATGACCGAATTCGCTACGGTGTGGATTGGCATACAGCGTTCGGACGCATAGACAGAACCAGAGAGAGACCGTCATTAGCAATGTATGGATACGTTGGATTGCCATTTCATTTATTGTGACAATGTGGGTTCAGTACTACGTGTGCTCTCTGCCATCGCGCAAACGATTTGTGCAATTATTGCCTTAAGCTGCGAATTCTGTTCTGGTGAAAAATTAATCAGAACCGCGAGGGCGGACGATTCTCGCACCTCGCCGCACTCGTGATCATCATTTGAGTGTGGCCATGATATTTGTTTCATACGCTCAATCACCATGGGCTGTCCACCCCCTATGATCAGCGGTTCAGCCGTTCATCATGACCAGCACAGTCGCGAAACAGACATTCTGTTTTGATTCACTTATGTATGTTTCACGACACGTTCAATCAGGCTTTTTGTGGATGATGCAGTAATTTATCGAGAAGTCCGAACACTGGTAAAGGGTAATAAAATGCAAATATTGATATGTTTGTAAACTGTTGGGCCAAACTGCTATGGTCATCAATCCCTAGACTTACAAAGTACTTGAACTAACTTACATAATGTAAGGACAATACACCCACCCATGCCCTAGGAAGGACTCTGACCTCTGGCGGGAACAGCCGCCCAGTCCGTAGCATGACGCCTTAGACCACTTGACCATCCCGTGCGGCTAACGAAATGCAGGATGATCTGCAGTGTACCGACGCTTGGTGATGGGAATGAAAAATGAGCCTCAACATAAAAAGTCGAGTGTAAAGATCCTTTAATATGTAACTATGTAATAGCAGGACAAACACTACTTCCATAAAATATGTGGTACTAGATATGACGGGCCCTTTGAAATGGAACGGTCATATAAATTCAGTCGTGGGTAAGACTGATGCAATACTGAGATTCATTGAAAGAATTTTCAGGAAGTGTAGTCCGTTAACAAAGGAAGTATTTTCCAAAATTGTCGTTCAGCCAACACTTGAGTATCGGTCATCAGTGTGGGATTCGTACTATGTGGGGTTGATATAAGACAGAGAGAAGATCCAAGAGAGAGCAGCACGCTTAGATACAGGCTCATTTAGTAAGTACCAAAGCATCACAGAGATGATTAGGAAACTCCAGTAGCAGACGCTGTATTGCGGTACGGGCTTCTGCCAAAGTTCCGAGAGGTACGTTTCATGAAGAGCCAACCAAAATATTGCGTCCTCCTACCTATACCCCGCAAAGTGATAACAAGGATAAGATTAAGGCCCACACAGGCAAAGAGGCAGTAATGTTTTCCGCAATCCATACGCTACTGGAGTAGGAGGAGGTGATAATGCCACACACCATGAGGTGGCTCGCTGAGTGTGGATGTAGATGGAGATGCGATAAATGTGTTTTTAATGAAGAGACGTGTGTTCTATGCCGCCCATCACTACGTCCTACATTGAGCAATAAATTGTAAGTGGAGACGTCACACTCGCTTCACTACCCAGCTTTCACTCTGACTCGCAAACGACTGTGTACAAGTTACTGTCCAAAAGTAGTGTGGGAATTACTAGAACAATGAAATTTTATTCTACATTGTTGAATTCTTAAATTATTCTAGTTCTATGTTGCTGTCATCACCTCTAAAGATGCGAGCAAAGTTAATTATCGAATGACCTTCTTACCTGTGCAGTTTGATATTTCATGACTTTTGTTAACTCAGTGTAATCGACTTTCACAGAAAGTTGTCGTTATGTCTGGCATATCGTAATGAGTATCTCATAAATGGCGAGGCTAATATGACATTCGCGTGCTAGTGGCTGCGCAGGCATTCTGCAAGTGGCAGGGCCATGCACCTCTGGTGGCTGTGCATCTCCCATGAATTCACTGGCGATAGCCAGAATTGGTAGGGTTGCCAGATCTCCGGGCGCCGCCCGGAGTGCCCGGGTTTGGAATGAATTCTCCGGATCTACGGGCCAATGACTCATCTCCGGGCTTGAATGTAACCTTCATCTTAACTTTTTTTAAGACGCTTTTTAAGTACTATGCTCATGTAGCTTAACTTAAACTAAGGACGAACACAACATACATGCCTTAGGGAAGGATTCGAACCTCCGGCGGGAGCAGCCTCGCACATCGTGGCAAGACGCCTCAGTGCGGTTTTTTTTTTTTTTTTTTTTTTAGAATTCACGTGCATTGCTGGCTGGGGGGTGGGTGGGGGAGTTGGTCGCAGTTGGGGGGAGTGAGTCATTGACCAACGGGGAGGGGGGCACGTCTGGTCTCCAGGCCTGCCTCGAGTTCAATCTGGGAACCCTAAGAATTTGCTGTAGATGAGGACTGCATGTGACACATCAGATTCATCCCGAGGTGTCACGCTCAGAACGAGGAGGATGAGTGGTAGGCCTCCATCCAGGTGGCATCGTGGCACATCATGGATGCCTACATCGTTTGATGGGGTCACTTGACTATACCATTGGATGTCGGTTGGTAGCTCATCATGTGATGTAGTTGCGTGCCACAGTAACCAAAACGCGCCACCCACGTGTCAAAGGCAGTGGTGACCACCTCGGTAGTGATGTCGGTAATGGAAGTGGCCTCTGGCCAGCTGGTGGAGTGGTCTACCATTCTATGTAAGTAGCATGTCCATTTTGATGGAGGATAAATCGACACATCTCCTGACTTCAGCCCGAGTTCCCCATCACTGCACATTGATATATGTTGTACTCAGAATCTGAGCGATGATATAAGGCACAACATACCTCCTCCCACTGCAACTGAGTAAACCGCACTTTAACGCTCTTTATCACACACTCAATATAGGTTGCCACATGTCAGTCACTGTCTGCTTATATACCTATATTCAGGTGCTTTGAGTGACTAGCAGTTAAATTATATCTGAAAGTGAATAGGAGCGGTGGACTGGGATGAATTTATGCATGTCACTGACATGGTGGGCTGATGTGTTGGGCGAAGAAGAAGAGGAACTGTTACATGTGATTGACATGTAACATTATTATTAAGAAAGTGGTACTTACTCTTCCACTTCTTCTTATGCGGCTCATGTAGATGGCCCATCCACTGACAGCAACTGGGACTGATAGGCCACCGTGCATGCCTCATATCCTGATGTATGAATCATGTGACCAGATGTGTTAGTGGTGGTGTTGCTACATCACCTGCTGGTGTATGTTGGCAGCCATCTCTCATGATATGGGAAATAGTATGGTTTTTCAAAAAGGGCATATAGTTCCTGCACCAGAAAAAATTTGCTGAAGTTGCGTTATGTGTTTTATTCTACAGAAGTGCACCAACAGCAGATGAGCTTTGAATTAGTGGGAGGAGGTCTCAACTTACAGCTCATTATTTCAGAATTCATGCCAATATACTCACTATAAAATCTATAATGCTACAACAGCAGGAAGCTGTAACATCCATCACTGTCTGCTTCTCTTCCAGGTCCATCTTACAGACAGGCGAGTACAAGTCTCCTTCACGTCTTCAAGACAAGGCGTGCACACCATCATTAGGATACAAATGCAGCGGAAGAATATTTCACACAGATATTTAAAGCTGTACACTGTCAGAAGCAGCCATAAATTGGGTTCGAATCTCAGGTGCGGTATTCTGAGAGAGGGGAGGGATGGCAGCGCCAGTCATTGCTGCTTATATCGCACAGCTTGCAAACACTACGGAAGTATATGCTATATTCACCACTGGAATTACCTAAAACAAATTATTTCAAAATGTTTGTAGAGCTTATGGGACTTAACTATGGGGTCATCAGTCCCTAAACTTACAAACTACTTATCAACTAGCTTATCCTAAGGACGGCAATACCCATGCCCGAGGGGGGATTCGAACCCCCGACCGTAGTGGCCGTGAAGACCGTGACTGGAGCGCCTCAGTCTCCTCGGCCACCGAGGCCGGCACAAATTATTTCTTCAACTCTTTAAACCATTATAAATAACCTGTAATAAATAATATTAGTTACAAATTTCACGTTCTCGTAACCATTAAATAAGGGCGAAGGCGGGCAACAGTTCATCCCTTCTGCATTGCCATTCGATAGTCTACTTTTTTCTCCTTCCTTTTATGGTTCGCGTCTACTTCTTTCGCTGAAGCAGGGTTAGCAACACTGGAATCATTTCATCGTCAGGCACTAACGGAAAGAGCACGTGTAATTGCGTGAATAAATATATATTACATACTTTGCTGTGGTGCATGGCGGAGGGTATCTATTCCTGCTATTGTTTTTGATTTATTGCATCCTTCTTAGAAATTCTACTCATTCTCCATTGGGGAGGGACTGAGGTTCATCATCTGTCAATCAGAACTGCGCTAAGACTCTGGCGTAGGATATCCTTAGAAGAATGGCGTCTGGCCTCTAGGGTGGGATAGGGGGGAGGGGTGTTGTGACTGTCGATTGGAATTAGTGTAAGAGCCGCACTATCTAATTACTTTCATGTGACTACTTATAGGCATTAAACAGCACTGTATTAACATATGTAAAATTCAACACCCATATATATAACTCTTTCAGATTTATCGGCAGTTGCATGGGGTCATATATTTCATTATGTGTTATGTATCATAAATAGTCTGAAATTATATCTCCATGGTTGACTGTTACTATGATAGTACAATATTAACATTGCTCTACTTCTTAATTTAACTATATATGCTACTGATGAGCGCTATTATGCATGCCATGCAAGTGTGATAAAAATTTCCATGCATTAAACTCTATCTGGGTTAACATATAGTGAGAGTTATCTACATAAAATAAAATTAATGAATTACCATGTGAATGTAGGGAACAAAATACCCAAAAAGCGCTGAAGGAACAGCAATAGCCCAAATCACATACTTCTTTTTCTTCCATATGTCCAAATTCAACAGTGATTTGAATCCAGTCTTTACGTCGTTGGAAGCCTCACTAGTTGATTTCACTGGCTTAAAGAGCACTGCACACAACATCATGAGTGCCATTAGACCAGCAAGAAACTGCATACACGACTCCATTGACACGGCAGTCAGGAGGCCTTCGATAACAAAAGGCATCACAATGGTGAAAACAGAGCTTCCAGCAGTTACAAATCCGTTCACAATACCCATGTATTTCTTGAAGTAATGGCCCAGAATTACAAGTGAAGGTGTATAGACCAGGGAGGCTCCAGTTCCGAACATGATTCCATACGTGAAACACAGAAGTTCAATCTGAAACAAAGAAAAAAAGAATACCGATGTTAAAATTATAAACATCAAAATTTGTCTGCTCATTACACAAAATATTGACATTTTTGTGTCATTGGCATAAGAAAGAAAACCAAATTTTGTAGAAGCTAAAATGCAAAATGCATTCATTAAACTTATACACAAACATGAGCAAATAGAACATTCCCCAGTTTAACTGATATTATTAAATTACATTACGGGAGACACATTTGATGCATTTGTACCTGAACTAATGGGATGTGAAGTAAAAAAGACCGTTCAGGCTAATTTTATGGAAGAGCGACATACGAAGGAAACCAAGTATCAAGTATAATTTCTTATGAAACAAAACTAAAAAACATTGAAATACCGTTAGCGTTTATACAAAAAAAAGTTAAAATGTTTGTTAAGCTTAAGGGACTTAACTGCGGGGTCATCAGTCCCTAAACTTACAAACTACTTATGAACTACCATATACTAAAGACGACAGAAACATCCATGCCTGAGGTGGGATTCGAACCCCCTACCGAAGCAACCGTGCAGACTGTGACTGGCGCGCTGCAGACCGCTCGGACTCTGCGGCCGGCCGTTTATCCCCAATTATGTTAATACTACCACCTCATAATAGGTCCTCACTACCTACAGTGTTTTTATTTGAGATAGTGCATTAAACAGGGTGATTTTTTCTATTTTTATACTTATTATTTTTTTATCACACAGGTAATGTTCGGTTACAAGGAAGTAAGCTCGCTGAACTTCCAGTAGAAAAAAGTTTAAATGTTTGTAAACCTATCGGACCAAACTGCGCGGTCATCAGTCCGTAGCTTACAAACTACTTAAACCTAGGTAAACTAAACTAAGGACAACACACACACACACACACACACACACACACACACACACACACACACACACACACCCATGCCCCAGGGAGGACTCGAACCCCCACGGCGAGCAACCGCGCGCTCCGCAGCGAGACGCTTTAGACCGCTCGGCTACTCCACCGCGGCAACTTCCAGTAGAGACCGACAGATAAAGTGTTAAGCTTTCACAGAAGGCGCAGCAATCGAATCACTTGCTTAACCATGCATGACCTGCCTGCATAAGGTAGCAGCGATAAGGGAGGCACATTGCACAGAAACACGGGGTAAATTTAAAGACGTGTCAGAATGGCAAAAGGAGCAAATGTGATTGGTTATGTCGATGGCCATATTGTGTGTGAATTGGATTTGTCAATGTTTTGTGGTGGACTCTTCAACGAGACTACAAGCCATGCTGTAACATACGTGGCCACAAAACACTTCAGAACTGTGGTTGGAAAAGTATCCTGACCAAGTCAATACAGAGACTCTTCTCACGGCTTACGGATTAAAATCGATTTCAATACCAACAGTAATGGCTACAGGGAGCGAATAAAGATTCAGAGAACCTGTTAGCGAAAGAACATTATGGCAGGAACCCATGCAACATTTGGAGTCAGTCATCTCTCAAGAGGCCATTACTCTCACAGGCCAGACAGCGCTGACGTCCTTCCAGAAGGACGAGAACGGCAGCTTAGTTGTTTATTCTTGTCTGTAGGAACTCGTGTAAAGTGTCATATTTTATTTCTCTGAATCGCCTGCTCCCACTGCAGATCAATTTCATCTTGTATTGTCGATTGGAAAGTGGTCGGATATAGCTACAAAGTTGTGGTTCATACAAACGATACTGAAGACTTCCTCGTAGGTGGATTTATAAAGCTTGAACTTTTTTCAATTTTTGAGACGTTTATAAGTATATATTTCATCTTAAATGTTGTTTTGATATTACTGATTCATCTGATTAAAATAATAAACCATTTATTTTGGCCGCGGTGGAGTAGCCGAGCGGTCTAAAGCGTCTCGCTGCGGAGCGTGCGGTTGCTCGCCGTGGAGTTTCGAGTCCTCCCTGGGGCATGGGTGTGTGTGTGTTTGTCCGTAGGTTAGTTTACCTAGGTTTAAGTAGTTTGTAAGCTACGGACTGATGACCATGCAGTTTGGTCCGATAGATTTACAAACATTTGAACATTTTGAACATTCATTTTGGCGTCATTCCAGAAAGAAGGGCAGTATTGCTAAACTAATGTCGTGATTGTGAAAAAAAGCACTTATAATGATCTTGTGCAGTCATATGAAGATAATTAATAGCTTATGAGAAAAAAATTAAACCAAAAATGATTCCGCGTTCTCTGGGTTAAGCTGCTAGTCGTCAGTAGACTAGAAACCATAGATTGTGGACAGTGGCTGACTGGTGGAACACATTGTGGTCTGATGTATCACATTTTTGCCTTTATTCAAATGACACACACCGATGAATGCACCACAGGCCAAATGAAGCATCTGCAAGCTAAAGGTGAGTCCCCAATGTCTTTGTGATATTTTGCTTATCCTGAACTGGGTCTGCTCGCTGTGCTAACTACGAACATGAATTTAAACATTTTTCCTTTCAGATAAAATGTGAATAACGAGTATGCTGTTAGTACTCCTAGCTTTCAAGACAACTAAATAATAGTTCATGGGACTAGAAGACCATGTGATCGGTTTTCTGACCACATCCCCAGACTGTTACATTCTGGCAGCCTGGCAAATGCTGGAATGGTTCCTTTCACAGGACAAAGCCAATTCCCCTCCCCATCCCCGACATAACTATCCGAGCATATGCGCCGTCTCTAATGACGAGATCGACGGCACCTTAACACTTTTGCTGCGGCTGACGCCAGCCTACATTGAGCGCGGACGCTTATGACTTCAGCCGCAGCGAAAGTGTTAAACCCTAATCTTCCAGCCTGCAAAACTACCTGACTCGAGCCCCCTAGAAAATCAGTATGAAAAGCGGGTAAGCCGGCCGCAGTGGCCAAGCAGTCTGTGGCGCGCCAGTCACGTCCTCACAGCCACTACGGTCAGGGGTTCGAATCCCCCCCCCCTGGGGGATGGATATTTGTGCCCGCCTTAGTAATAGCTAGTTCTTAAGTAGTTTGTAAGTTTAGGGACTGATGACCCCGTAGTTAAGACCCATAAGCTCTACAAACGTCTGAACGTAACGATGAGGAAATACAAGGCATTCATAACAAAAAATCCTTAGATAATTGTTTGTGATGATACCTTCAACTTATCAGAATATTTTTTACGCGTCAATGCAGGGAATGATAAAAAAAATGTTCAAATGTTAGTAGAGTCTATGGGACTTAACTACGGGGTCATCAGTCCCTAAGCTTACAAACTACTTGTGAACTAGCCAATTCTAAGGACGGCACAAATATCCATGCCCGAGGGGGGATTCCAACCCCCGACCGTAGTGGCCGTGCAGACCGTGACTGGAGCGCCTCAGTCCCCTCGGCCACCGCGGCCCTCGGAAATTATGTAAGTAAAAGAAATAACATTTAACTATCAGCTAAGCAGGACACGTACATCTACATCTACATACATACTCCGCAATTCACCGTAAGGTGCGTGGCGGAGGGTACACTGTACCACTACTAGGCATTTCCTTTCCTATTCCACTCCCAAATTGAACGAGGAAAAAAATAATGCCTATATGCCTCCGTACGAGCCCTAATTTCTCTTATCTTGTCTTTGTGATCTTTACGCGAAATGTAAGTAGGCAGCAGCAAGATCGTACTACACTCAGCTTCAAATTCCGGCCCTCTAAATTTACTTAACAGAAATTCACGAAAAGAGCGTCGTCTTTCTTCCAGCGATCCCCAATTTAGTTGCCGGAGCATTTCCGTGACACTCGCGCATTGGTCGAACCTACCGGTAACAAATCTAGCTGCTCGCCTCTGAACCGCCTCTATGTCTTCCTTCAAACCGATCTGCTGCGAGTCCCAAATACTTGAGCAATACTCAAGACGTGGTCGTACAAGCGTTTTATACGCGGTCTCCTTTACAGGTGAAGTACATCTTCCCAAAATTCTCCCAATAAACCGAAGTCGGCTGTCTGCCTTACTCCCAACTGTCCTTACATGCTCGTTCCATTTCATATCGCTCTGCAGTGTTACGCCTAGATATTTGAACGACGAGACCGCATCAAGAAGCTCACTACTGATGCTGTATTCGAACATTATAGGATTGTTTTTTCTACTCATGCGCATCACCTTACATTTTTCTACATTGAGAGCTAGCTGCCATTCTTCGCACCAACTAGAAATTTTGTCTAAGTCATCCTGTATGCTATTACAGTCATTTACAGACGACACCCTCCCATACACCACAGCATCATCAGCAAACAGCCGCAAATTACAACTTACTCTGTCCATCAGATCATTTATATAGATAGAAAATAATAGCGGTCCTATCACACTCCCCTGGGGCACGCCTGACGATACATTCGTCTCTGATGAACACTCGCCGTCGAGAACAACGTACTGCGTTCTATTACTTAGGAAGTCTTCCAGCCAGTCACAAATCTGTGAACCTATTCCATAAGCTCGTTTCTTCGTTAGCAGTCTGCAGTGTGGCACCGTGTCGAACGCCTTTTTGAAGTCGAGAAAAACACAATCCGCCTGTTGCCCTTCGTCCATGGCTCGCAAGATGTCATGTGAGAAAAGGGCAAGCTGAGTTTCACATGAACGATGTTTCCTAAACCCGTGCTGATTCATGGAAAGAAGCTTTTCCGTTTCAAGGAAATTTACTATATTCGAACTGAGAATATGCTCCAAAATTCTACATGAAACCGATGTCAACGATATTGGCCTGTAATTGTATGGGTCAGTTCTCTTTCCTTTCTTATACACGGGAAACACCTGCGCTTTTTTCCAATCACTAGGAACTTTGCGCTGAATTAAAGATTCGCTATAAATGCAAGCTAAGTAGGGGGCCAATGCCGCAGAATAGTCTTTGTAAAACCGAACTGGTATTCCATCCGGACCAGCAGACTTTTTCGTATTTAGCTCTCTCAGCTGCTTCTCTACACCGGAAATACCTATTGCTATGTCCCCCATTTCGAAATTAGTACGTTGATCAAATGATGGTATATTTGTGCGGTCCTCCTGCGTGAAAGATTTCTTAAAGGTTAAATTTAGAACTTCAGCTTTCTGTTTGCTTTCTTCTATTACTGCCCCGGAATGATCAACTAGTGACTGGACAGTGGGCTTTGACCCGCTTATCGATTTTACATAGGACCAGAATTTTTTCGGGTTCTCGGAAAGATAATTTGCTAAGGTATGGCTGTGATAATTATTGTATTCTTCACGCATCGATCTTTTTATAGACGCACGAATCTCTACTAACTTTTGCCTGTCATCATTTGCGTGTTCTTTTTTGAATCGAGAGTGCAACAGCCTTTGCTTTCTCAGCAGCTTTCTAACATTATTATTATACCACGGTGGATCTTTTCCATCCTTAATCGTCTTTACTGGCACATATTTCTCTAACCCTTCATTAACAATGCACTTAAATGTAGTCCACAATTCCTCTACATCCATAGTCCCAGAATTAAACGATGCCCATTCATTTTCTAAGTGCGATCGTAACATTTGCTTGTCGGCTTTTCCCAACAAAAACACGCTCCTAGCCTTCTTGATTGGTTTATGAACTTTGGTCACCATCGACGCTATGACGATATCATGATCACTAATTCCTGTCTCTACACAGACATCGTTAATAAGGTCAGGCCTGTTTGTGGCTATAAGGTCTAGAATATTTCCATTGCGCGTGGGTTGCCGGTTTAACTGCTCAAGACAGTTTTCGGAGAATGTGTCCAAAAGTAGCTCGCAAGACTGCTTGTCTGTACCGCCTGAAATGTAACTAGCGAGGTCCCAATTTATACTCTTAAGGTTGAAGTCACCTCCGACTAATATTACATGGCCCGGATACCTATGCACTACCTGGTGTAGACTTTCCTTGAATGATTCTAAAACTGCTACAGCAGCACTGGGGGGCCGGTAAAAACACCCAACTATTAACTTTACTTCTTTTAGACCTGTTATGCGTGCCCAGATAACTTCACAGTTACTTTCAACCTCGATCTCAGTAGAAACAATATCTTTGTCCACAGCGATGAACACTCCTCCTCCAGTTGTATCAGATCTATCTTTCCGATATACATTCCACGCTTCGCTAAATATTTCTGAACTTGCCACATCATCATTTAGCCAGCTTTCGGTGCCTAAAACTATCTGAGCGCAATAACTTCCATGCAGCGCTGCAAATTCGGGAACTTTGTTTCTAATACTCTGTAAGTTCACGGCTAATATTTTTATGTTCGAATTTTTGTTCCGAACGTGGCCTGAATTCGCTGTTTGAATGCTGACAGGCGAGTGCTCATCAGAGTTAGCGCCTAGCCTAAAAAACCCCTATGTGCACTCCACAAGTACTCTGCTACCCGAGAAGCCGCTTCCTTAGTGTAGTGCACCCCTGATCTATCTAGGGGCACCCTACAATTCCCCACCCGATAACGCAGATCCAGAAATCTGCAGCCATGACTGTCACAGAGTCGGCGAAGCCTCTGGTTCAGACCCTCCACTCGGCTCCAAACCAAAGGACCCCGATCAACCCTGGGATCAATGCTGCAAATCGACAGCTTTGCTTGCACCCCGCGTGCGAAGGCAGCAGCCTTCACCAATTCCGCCAGCCGCTCGTAGGACCTGAGGATGTCCTCAGAACCCAAGCGACAAGCGTCATTGGTGCCGACGTGAGCCACGACTTGCAGTCGACTGCACCCCGCACCTTCGATAGCCGCCGGCAAGGCCGCCTCCACATCTCGGATGAGGCCCCCCGGCAAACACACCGAGTGCACGTTGGAACTCCTTCCAGATCTGGACGCTATCTGCCTAAGGGGCTCCATCACGCGCCTGACATTGGAGCTCCCAATAACTAATAATCCCCTCCCCCCGTGCACCTGCTCGGACCCTGCTGAAGGAGTGGCCACACTTTCACTCACAGGACGAACGGGCGCGGACGGACGTCCAGCCTCCACATTGGCCTTCCGCCTCGAGCGACGCGAACGCCGTACAACCCGCCACTCCCCTTGCGGAGAAGGCGGCTCGACGACGTCCGGTACACCTGAAGGTGCCTCGGTAGCAGGGACAGAGAGCGTAGCGTGAGACACCTGAGGTGTCCCACTCGACGCACCAGACTCCCCACCATCGCTGCACCCCGAGACAGCAGCCTGAAGACGGCTGACCGTAGCCAACAGCACGCTCAGCTGTTCGCGAACCGCGGCCAACTCCTCCTGCGTCCGCACACAGCAGGCACACATCCTATCCATCCTATCGATACAATTAACAGCAATTAACAACTTTAAAGAAGCCTAGTACTCTAATGAAGGCGGCTGGCTGCTGACTTAACTGTGGTCAGTGGTAACTACACTGTCGAATCAACAAAACTGAGTCCGGCAGCTTAGCGCTGTTAACGCCGCGACACTGGTGACAGCTGGCACTGGACTGACTGATAACGAGCTTAATAACGGTCTCCGACCCGTTTTGAAATACACCGGTCAAAGACGAAGACTAAACACAACGGTATTTATCAAATACGATAGAATAAACTATTAAAACAGTAGTACAAACGAAATCTGCAAGTACGCGGGAATAAAGCTCTTAAAACAGAGTACTAACGAAAATGAACTAGACTGGCAAATTAAATTTGACACAAATTAAATTCAGATACTTAGCGCTGTTAACGCCGCGACACGTAGGTTCATTAGATGCACTTTTGGTATTTTATCCAGTAAATGGCAGTTATTACATCGACCGCTAAACGCCAAAATAAATTTACCAAAAAAGTGTGAAAGCTTACAAAATAATGTAAAAATCTGTTGTATAATTCGAAACTTTGCACGTGAAAGACATGGTCTTAACTTCGAACAGACTTCACAAATGCCACAAGAAGGATTATTTCATAGTGAAAAAGGGACAGTTCAGAGAGGAAACTGATCAGAACAGCAGAGATGTTCAAAATGTTCAAATGTTTGTTAAGCTTATGGGACTTAACTACGGGGTCATCAGTCCCTAAACTTACAAACTGCTTATGAACTACCTTATACTAAAGACGACACAAATATCCATGCCCGAGGGGGGATTCGAACCCCCGAACGTAGTGGCCGTGCAGACCGTGACTGAAGCGCCTGTCTCCTCGGCCACCGCGGCTGGCCAGCAGAGATGTACTAACACAGTATTTGTTAATGTGACTCCAACATCATCGACTTGCTGAGCATTTGACGTATCAATTGATTTAAAGACATAAAAATGTAACGACATTCTACAAACGAAAAAGTACCTACATTTTCATCTTGTGACAATTCCCTTCCACCAAATATGTCTGCTATGTCCACCCACATTTTAAGCTTTAAAATGTGTCACTGTATTCGTTCACTTTTATGTTACAGATGGACGGGTGATTTTCCACTTCCAAAATAAGCTTCTCCGTGTGGAAATCCAGCGCGGTGTGGTTGCGGCTTGAGGCGTCTCCCTGCAGACAAGCGCGCCCCGCCTGCTGTGCTTTCCCGCAGGCGTCGCTTTTGTCACAGTCGCCGACCTCACACTCATTTCCTGCCACTTCATAACTGCAGCGGTGAGGCTGGCTCGTATAAACAAACCGCGAAACGATTGTCTATTGAAATTTGTGTGTGTGTGTGTGTGTGTGTGTGTGTGTGTGTGTGTGGAGTGAAGCAGCATATTGCCGGCCGAGGTGGCCGAAGGGACTGAGGCGCTTCAGTCACGGTCTGCACGGCCACTACGGTCGGGGGTTCGAATCCCCCCTCGGGCATGGATATTTGTGCCGTCCTTAGTTGTAGGTAGTTCATAAGTAGTTTGTAAGTTTAGGGACTGATGACCCTGTAGTTAAGTCCCTTAAGCTTAACAAACATTTGAACATTTTTTAAGCAGCACATTCAAAATACCACGTATTTAGGAGAGTTTGTAGCAGCTATCAGAAAGATAATCCGAAAATCTCTCATTTGCAAAGGATGCTGAGAAGTAAGAGAATAATGTTACGAATAACAGGTATTCATTTACGGTGGTTAGTTATACTTTTAGGCATGGAAGAAAATCTTTAACAATTCATTTACTTCGGAACTTCAGCTCGTATTGAGAATCGCAAATGCTTAACCATTTCCATCTACATGGATACTCTGCGAATCACATTTAAGTGCCTGACAGAGGGTTCATTAACCAATTTCATAACCTTTCTCTACGTTCCATTCTCTAATAGCGCGCGGAAAGAAAGAACACCTAAATCGTTCCGTTTTCTATCCGATTCCTCTTATTTTATTGGGATGGTCATGCCTCCCTCTGTAGGTGGGAGCTAGCAAAATATTTTCACATTCAGAAGTAAAACTCGGTGACTGAAATTTCTCAAATAGATCTCGCCGCAACGAATAACGTCGTTCTTTTAATGATTTCCACGTCAAATCGTGCAACATTTCCGTGACGCTTTCCCCCCTGTAACGCGATAAAACAAAACAAGCTGCCCTTCTCTGAAACTTCTCAATGTCCTCTGTCAGTCCCACATTGGGCAACAGTACTCCAGGAGAGGACGCACAAGTGTGATGTAGACAGTCTCTTTGGTGGAGCTGTTGCATCTTCGAAGCGTTCTGCCAATGAAACGTAATCTTTGGTACGCCTTCCCGGCAATAGTTTCTGTGTGTTCTCTCCAATCTAAGTTGTTCGTAATTGTAACTCTTAGGTATTTGGTAGCATTTACGACCTTAAGGTTTGACTGTTTTATCGTGTAATTGAAGTTAATCGGATTTCTTTTAGTGGTCATGTGTATTACTTCACATTTTCCATTACTTAGTGTTCAAAAATGTTCAAATGTTTGTTAAGCTTAAGGGACTTAACTGCGGGGTCATCAGTCCCTAAACTTACAAACTACTTATGAACATCCTTATACTAAAGACAACACAAACATCCATGCCCGAGGAGAGATTCGAACGCCCGACAGTAGCGGCCGTGCAGACTGTGACTAGCGTGGCGCAGTCCCCTTGGCCACTGCGGCCGGCTATTTAGTGTTAATTGCCAATTTTCGCACAATGTAGAAATTTTGTCTAAATCGCTTTGCAGTTACTTTTGATCCTCTGTTGACTTCACTAACCGATAAACGACAGCATCATCCGCGAACAGTCTAAGGGAGCTATTCAGATTGTCTCCTAAATCGTTTATAAACACAAGGAAGAGTAGGGGACCTATAACACTTCCCTGGGGAACGCCAGATATCACTTCAGTTTTACTCGATGACTTACCGTCAGTTACTACGAACTGTGTCCTTTCTGATAAGAAATCGTGAATCCAATAGCACAATTGGGGCGATATTCTATAATCACGCAATTTCATTAGAAGCTGCTTGAGAGGTACATTGTCAAAAGCCTTATGGAAATCCAGAAATATGGAATCGATTTGAGATCCCTTGTCGATGGTACTTATCACTTCATGTGAATAAAGGGCAAGCTGTGTTTGACAAGAGTGATACTTTTTGAATCCGTGTTGACTATTGGTTAATAGGTCGTTCTCTTCGAGGTAGTTCATAATGTTCGTACAAAGTGTACGTTCCAAAATCCTACTGCAAATCGAAGTCAATGAGATGGGTCCGTAATTTTGGGAATCACTCCTATTGCCTTTCTTGAATAATGAAGTGACCTGGGCAACTTTCAAGTCGTTGGGTACTGTTGTATAAAATTGTCTGAACGCTTCGAATTGCAGTTAGTCAACTATTTCAGAATAACATGCATAGTTTTTTACCTCAGTTTCACAAAAATTTTGGCCACAAACCGACATATTTTGCAGTTACCTGCTAGTTTAAAAAAGTGAATAAGTAATATGCCCGTGTATAAACTGTTAATATTATCTCGTTACATACTTGAAGGTTTTCAGTTTCATACCTGACAAGTAGCTAAAAAAACAAATCAAGGTAGGTACAAGCAAGACTCAGACGGAACGACAATATGAAAAAAGCGTTTAGGAGGAGATGTAGAACTTAGTCTCCAACAATGAAAACATCGTGTCTAGTTTTGAAAATATTACAGTGTCAGAAATCCGCTAAATCAAATTTCATGCAGTGCGATAGTACGCTCCGAGAGCGCAAATATACGGTAATCATTATCAGTTAGTTTTGTACCTGAGCTCATTCGGTTGCAAATCATTTACGATATTAAAACGTTTTTGGACGATACGATTACGACTCAGCTGTTGTGAGCTGTATGAATTACACTGCGTTGACATTTTGTTATTACAGAACAGAAGCAGTGATATTACTTTACCGTATTTTCATACTTATATTAGAAAAACCACAACGTTTAGTGACTAGGAAGTATGAAGGTAAGAGCATTGAAAATAAGCAACTTGTCAGTTTGTATCGTACCATTCATCTGTTACTCCCTACTGGCCGCTTGGAGCGCTAGCGTCGCACTTTCCCCCTTGAGTGTTTCGCGACTGTATTAGACAGTGCCTTAGTAGTGCGTTGTCCTCTCCATTGGACTATAACAGTAGTTCCAAACCTACGATCTACTTACCATCAAAGACACGTTCGGGGAGCGTTTATAACCTCTCTGTTTAGAAGACACATTAGTTTCAGTCCAGGAATACCGAACAATGCTTGCAAACACTGGAGAAAGGACTGATTGTGTAGAATACACATCAGTAACGACAATGGATCCCTCGACGACAGTACGAACTGGCAGTCATTACAGACACTGAGACCTTCAGTCTAGTCCAGCACC
Source organism: Locusta migratoria (assembly GCA_026315105.1). Taxonomy (NCBI): domain Eukaryota; kingdom Metazoa; phylum Arthropoda; class Insecta; order Orthoptera; family Acrididae; genus Locusta; species Locusta migratoria. The sequence goes on along the minus strand of CM048755.1, from coordinate 70,027,811 downwards.
GACGTGAACTGACGGAAGAATGGCACATCGTGTGGCTGAATGCAGGATGTGCACTCAGGAGCGATGGTCTAGACTGTATTAATATGGCAAATGGGACGGACAAGGGAACAACCATTCTCTCAAAAGAAGGAATACTATTACATTATATAGAACGGCACCTGAAAAGCAGCCGGCCGCGGTGGCCGAGGGGACTGAGGCGTTTCAATCACGGTCTGCACGGTCACTACGGTCGGGGGTTCGAATCCCCCCTCGGGCATGGATATTTGTGCCGTCCTTAATATTAGCTAGTTCATAAGTAGTTTGTAAGTTTAGGGACTGATGACCCCGCAGTTAAGTACCATAAGCTTAACAAACATTTCAACATTTCAACCTGAAAAGCAGAGGTGTTGCCGGTACCTTCAACACCACCAGAATTATTAGCACCTATGCACAGTCTGGAAGCACTAACAATCAAAGAATAGTTTTTTTAAGTTAACAATAGTTTCTCGTTTCAAACAACACCAAGAAAAGTTTATCTTTGCAGGAAACTTCAAATGCCTACTCAGTCATAAAAATCAAACACCTGCCTTTAATAAATGCACATATCTAGAACATCTAAGAAACGAATTACAGCTGCGAGATACATGGAAACTAAAGCATGGGAACCAATCACGATTGAAGTATGTAATTGGTCACTCAACCAGCTGACTGGACGAAATATACATATCAGATAAAAATAAATGTGGCCTATGAATTTTTCTGACCATATTGGTTACATAATCCCAATAAACAAGTAGAAAAAAGTGCAAATTCATCAGCACTGTTCTGTAGAGACTAAAGATATGGTGGGCACCATAGATGGGATGTACAAAACGAGCACGAGAACAAACAGAAGAATACTCCACAATATTCATTATGTGATCAAAAGTATCCGGACACCCCTAAAAACATACGTTTTTCATATTAGGTGCATTGTGGTGCCACCTACTGCCAGGCACTCCTTATCAGCGACATCATAAGTCATTAGACATCGTAAGAGAGTAGAATTGGGCGCTCCTCAGAACTCACGGAGTTCGAATGTGTCAGTGATTGCGTGTCACTTGTGTCAGAAGTCTCTACGCGTGATTTCCACCCTCCTAAACATCCATAGGTCCACTGTTTCTGATGTGATTGTGAAGTGGGAACGTGAACGGACACGTAAAGCACCAAAGCGTTCAAGCCTCCGCCCTCTGTCGCTTGACACAGACCGCCGACAGTTTAAGACGGTCGTACAGTGAAATAAGGACGCATCTATCCAGACCATCACACAGGAATTACAAAATGCATCAGGATCCACTTCAAGTATTATGACAGGCGGGAGGTGACAATACTTGGATTTCATGGTCGAGTGGCTGCCCATAAGCCACACATCACGCACGTCAATGCCAAACGACGCCTCGCTTGGTGTAAGGAGAGCAAACATTGGACCACTGAACAGTGGAAAAACATGGGGGAGTGAAGAATCACGGTACACAATGTAGCGACCTGATGGCAGGGTGTAGGTATGGCGAATGCCCGGTGAACATCATCTGACAGCGTGTGTAGTGCCAAGAGTAAAATTCGGAGGCGGTGGTGTTACGGTATAGTTGTGTTTTTCATAGAGGGGAGGCGAGTTAGTACACAGTATCTAATGCTATTCGCAGTTTTTTTTCAACTACGCATAAAATTCGAACGCACTTTTGTTGTTTTTACATTTGATGTTTTGTTTTGTCGCAATATGGCATGAGAAGTAATGTCGACAAACGCAGTGTTCTCGTTACGATGACAAATTATTGACCGGACAAGGGTAGGCCCTACATACAACAACCTGTCAATAATAGAGCAGGAACATCATTAATTATTTACTTGAATGTTAACACAAAGGGTTATTTCCCTCACACGTAAAATTTTACTTAACCCTAGCTTAGTAACATCCGTCAAAATGACGGCTACGTTCAAAATGTCAGTGAGCTGTGACTTTTGAGGAACAATTGACGAACGGATGTTACTAACAAAAGTTCCAAACCCCCTGAAAGACGGGTGTTAGTAGCGAGCGTTAAAATCAGATGTTGGTGACGCCGGGTTAAGTCAGATAATGGGCGGCATAGTTGTTTCTGTTGACCACGAAGTAATTAGTTAATGCTGTCCCTGCTCTGTGGTTGAAAGGTTCTTGTATGTACTCCGGTCCGGTCAGTAAATTAAATTATAATCGGAAAGGCAACATTTTGCTGTCGACATTAGCTCACTATCCTGCGCCACCCTACGTAAAACTTAACCATGCCGCGATTCATTGTAACGTGTGAAAGAGGGGGCGTATTTAACACTCTTTTACGTCCTTCAGTTTCTTATAATTACGTTTTCATGCAACGATTAAAATCGACTTAATTCTGATTGGCTGCCTCCATCCGTTCCATCGGTGATCGCCTCATACCCAGCCATTTTCATTCGTTAGATTAGATTAGATTAATACTTGTTCCATAGATCATGAATACGACACTTCGTAATGATGTGGAACGTGTCAGTTAACTGAAATGTGTCAATACATAATATTACATGGCACTCAATTTTTGAATATTTTATTTTATATTTTTTGATATTTTTTTTTATTTTTTTTTATTTATTTTTTTTTTTTTCCTAAAGTACTAACTTTTATCTAGAAATTCATCTAATGTGTAGAAGGAATTGCCATTCAGAAATTCTCTTAATTTATTTTTAAATGCTAGTTGGCTATCTGTCAGAATTTTGATACTACTTGGTAAGTGACCAAAGACTTTTGTGGCAGAATAATTAACCCCTTTCTGTGACAGAGCTAAATTTAACCTTGAATAGTGTAGGTCACCCTTTCTCCTAGTGTTGTAGCTATGCACACTGCCGTTACATTTGAATTCAGTTGGATTGTTAATAACAAATTTCATAAGTGAATATATATACTGTGAAGCTACTGTGAAGATTCCTAGATCCTTAAATAAATGTCTGCAGGATGATCTTGGGTGGGCTCCAGCAATTATTCTGATGACCCGCATTTGGGCAATGAATACTTTCTTACTAAATGATGAATTGCCGCAGAATATGATGCCATAAGAAAGCAGAGAATGAAAATAGTCATAGCATGCTAGTTTACTGAGTTGTACATCACCAAAGTTCGCAATCACCCTAATAGCATAAGTAGCTGAGCTCAAACGTTTCAGCAGATCTTCAATGTGTTTCTTCCAATTCAATCCCTCATCAATGCATAAACCTAAAAATTTTGAATATTCTACCTTAGCTATAGATTTCTGGTTGAAGTCAATATTAATTAATGGTGTGATGCCATTTATTGTGTGAAACTGAATATACTGTGTGTGTGTGTTTTTTTTTTTTTTTTTTTTTTTTTTCAAAATTTAAATAGAGTCCATTTACAGAGAACCACCTAATAATTCTCTGAAACGCTTCATTGACAATTTCATCAGTTAATTCCTGTGATTCGGGTGTGATAGCGATACTTGTATCATCAGCAAAGAGAATTAGCTTGGCATCTTTATGAATATAGAAAGGCAAATCATTAATATATATTAAGAACAGCAAAGGTCCCAGTTCCGAACCCTGTGGCACCCCATGCTTGATAGTTCCCCTGTAAGAGCTGAAATTTCATTAATGCTGTTGTGGTCCACTAATGGATTCCTCGAAAGGCAGTCGGCATCCTTGTGTTTGCGACCTTCTTGAATACCACTGTGACATCGTACTCTTGGAGTCTTAGTGCCCATCTTGCTAGTCGACCTGATGAATCCTTCAAGCTAGTCAACCAACATAAAGAATGGTGATCTGTCACGACGGTGAATGGTTTTCCGAATAAATACGGCCGGAACTTGTTGATAGCCCAGATAACCGCGAGACATTCTTTTTCAGTTGTAGAGTAGTTTATCTCGGACTTTGAGAGTACTCTTGACGCATAGGCTAGCACTTTTTCAGCACCTTCCTGAAATTGTACAAGCACTGCACCAATCCCATAACCACTGGCGTCTGTGTGAAGTTCCGTTTCTGCATTCTCGTCGTACAAGGCTAGCACTGGTGCCAGTGGCGTAGCTATGTCACTAAGGGCCCCGGGGCAGAAATGACATTGGGGCCCTCTTTAAAACTAGACAGGTGCAAAACTACTTCATCAGCAGGTCCTTACCGCCCACTGTTCGACTAAATAGGGCAAATCTAAATACTAATAAGGAAATTATTATGTGTCATGCAGAAGATAATACTTAATCGTAGTCTCTAATATAATTATAACTATGAAACTTCATTATGCTTTCACGCAAAAATTACTGAGTGGATTTGAATAAAATTTTGCAGAGGGATAGAGTTGGACCTGGGTAGGACATACAGATAAAACGACCCCATAGTTTCCTAAGCTGCTCCATACTAGGTGAATGAAGTCCAAGCAGAAGCTAGTAAAAAAATAAACAATGAAGAAATATTACTTAACCACGGAAACATAATAATAATAATTTCGTGGGGCTCATTGGTCTGGTGCAAGCCCTTCAATTGGACGCCACTTTTGGCCCTAGTCAATTCCAGTTATCAAACCAGGGAAAGGGGATCTACAGCTTAACGTGAAAGCCGAACCGCGTGTCGTTTCTGGCGACTCCTCACATCGTTGGGAGGTGAAAGATGGGTTAAAACGCAGGCTGAAAAATTCAAGGTCCAATCGGGTTCCGAACCCGCGACCCTTCACTTTCCAGTCACACAGACAATTTTATGCTTCTAAATTAGTGCTACAATGCGGCTTTTGTTATTAATAAAGACCTCGAATGCATACGAATGAGACACACCTGTCTGGAGAGAAGAAAGTGGCGAGGATTGTGTACTATCCTCAGTTATTGCTACTCCCAAACAAAGGAAAAATTTCTGTTACATACGTGTAATATTTCGTGGTGTCATTGACAAGCAATATTTCAGTTTTGCTAAATTTATTTCAAATTGTGCAGACATACAACAGTTAACCTCCATACTTTAAATACTGAAAAACTACACCAGTTGGGGAAGTTTATTGCTTATCACAACGAATTTCGAAGATTTATTCGCATTTCTAGTACGTTTCAGTGTGTGATTTCCTGACAATTACATTGCAGTTGTCCCTTTTAGGTTAGCTACTGAAGTTGGGGTAAAATCGGACAGAATAAATATTGAGGTGTATGTTTTAGATGATGTTCAGAAGTTTGTAAATCTATCGGACCAAACTGCGTGGTCATCAGTCCGTAGCTTACAAACTACTTAAACCTAGGTAAACTAACCTACGGACAAACACACACACACCCATGCCCCAGGGAGGACTCGAACCTCCATGGCGAGCAACCGCGCGCTCCGCAGCGAGACGCTTTAGACCGCTCGGCTACTCCACCGCGGCTGTATGTTTTATCCTAATGTTACAAACCATAACGTTTTCTGTCTGCGTAAAGATAATGTGGCTTTTCCATTACTCAGAAAATGCAACATAGTAATCGTGACTTAGGCTTACTATAGCCTGAGTACAAAAACCAGTGTAAGTAACTAATTTTGTGTTGTGACACCCAGTTTAGTGGACCTGACATAATACCTGCAAGTATAGAGAGACGTAGTAGTTAGTATGTAAAAGAGTTGCCAAGATTTTATTATGTAGGACTATGCTACGTTTTCCCTCATTACAGTAGGCCTAATCTCAAAAAGATGACATCTGTGCAAGAGCTGCACAAAATCATACATGGAAACGTATCGACCTATTTATGTAAAGAAATGCACTAACAGCGAGAAAAATTCTCGAAATGCATTGCGTCGAGCATAAAAATATATGATGGATGAAGTTTTTCAGTATTTAAATTCATGATGAACACAGTTAAAAGCCATCTAGAAACATCCGATTATGATGAACGAAACGAAGTTACGTTACACTGAACTTCAATGACTGTCATTCAATATATTTGTGAAACACAAGTGTGAAATTAAGAATAATTTTGAACACTGAAACCACTGAAAAGCGGAAACACACGTAGGGCTGCACCACATTTGCAGGTCACTTCATAGAACAGACTCATCACCTTGTTAAAGAACGCAAGGACCAGTAAGAATAATTTGTGGATAGCTAATACCCCATTATCACAGTGCAAAACAACGTAACAGAGCCACTACAAAAACATTAAGATACGCCACAGGCCCGGACTGAACACATTCTTTAGATTATCATTTACGTCTAAAATTTCTGATAAAGGATTTAACTAACTTGGAGTTTCCAATGAACTGTAATATCAGACCATAGTCTCCGAATTATTTCCAGATTGTGATATTTATCGTCTTCTGGGTGCCACAATCTCTTTCTTTCTTTCTTTAAGCATATCAGTTTCTCACTGTCCATATCTAGCATGTAAGAACGTCGGTCAATTTTGTGACCGTGCCCATAGTGGAGTACTGATTTAAACGATCGGCCGTTTTCCGCCGATGTTTGCCGTCGGTAAAACCCACCGATATAGGAGCCACTACGACCACAGCCTTAGCTCATTTTCCGTATCGATCAACGTAATTTCGTTGATGGCCCTTCGTTGACAGGAAGGAAAATAGGGGAAATATTCGTTAGGTGGTTTCAGGAAAAAAGTAAGTTGCCGTGCCCCTACCAGGCTTCATAAAGCATGCGCTGGTGTCTGGCCAGGAAACAGTAATAGGCCTAAATAAATTAACTAAGTCGACATCTTCGGTTATCATCGTGACATTGCCATAGAGGGCAGCGTTTTAAATGCTCAATTCACTATTGTGACAAAGTAACCATATTTTCTCTTTTTCTTGCACGAATTTCAGAGTGCAGTTGGTTACAGCACTTCATTGGGATCTACGATTAAGGAGCACTCCAAGTGTTCCAGTTTTTGTATAGCTTATGGGACTTAACTACGGGGACATCAGCCCCTAAACTTACAAACTACTTATGAACTAGCTAACACTAAGGACGGCACAAATATCCATGCCCGAGAGGGGATTCGAACCCCCGACCGTAGTGGCCGTGCAGACCGTGAATGAAGCGCCGCAGTCCCCTCGGCCATCGCGGCCGGCTAAGGAGCACTCCCCTGGGGAAATTCACTGCACAAACAGTTGAGTTACCATAATAACACTATTCTGTAGTAATAAATTGTAGATACTTCATATTCAAATGTGGTCACGTCGTGTAATGTCAAACACACAGCTAGTAATTCAGCGTCATTGACAGTTATTTCGCAAAGATTGGCAACCATGGCAACTCAGACTTCAACCAACAGCACACTAAAGGTGGCAGGGAGTAGGGGAGTGATGGGCATTCCACGCCACTGAGATTCGCGCGTCTTTTGTTTTTTGGCGGGAAATTTGAATTACGCCCCACCCCTCCTCCCTCGGCCAATTGCCTGACCGCAGATCAAAGGATACCGCCACAGGATGATTGATAGGTCTTCCTGGAAGAACGAAAGATGATTGACAGTTTACATTTAGGTCCTTTTGATTCGCTACTTGTCCGACTGCTTATCAAAGGATGCCGCCACAGGATGATTGATAGGTCTTCCTGGAAGAACGAAAGATGATTGACAGGTTGCAACACCTCCCTCGGCCACACACGACGCCCCGCCCCCCCGCCCCCCCGCCCCGCCCCCCCACCCTCCACCCCTCGGTGCAGCCGCCAGACAAGCGGCACCTCCGACAAGTCCAGACCTGTAGACCCCTCGACATGTCTGTACTCGCACCCTGGACCACACACCTGGCCGGTTCGACGCCCCCCTCCACCCCTCGGCACCGCCGCCAGACAGGCGGCACCTCCGACAGGTCCAGACCTGTAGACCCCTCGACATGTCTGTACTCGCACCCGCGACCCCTACTCGCTCGGCCGATTGCCGGACCGCCGCCTCCGCCGCCGACAGATGCTACCCCCCTCCTCCTCCACGCTAGCGACCGGTTCTCAAAGGACGCCGCCACCCGCCCTACCCGGGAGAACAAACAATACCGCGACGATTGTCTTGACCGCACCGACACCGCCCCCACAGGCCGACCCCTGCTCTCTTTTTACGGCGACCGCGGCCCGACAGGTCAGCAGCCAATTAAATTGCATATTTATTATTATTAAGCGCGCCGCAGCGATCCGTACGCCAGATCTCGATTTATGTAACAACAACAATTTCCGCCGTTTATTATTATTATTCTTGGAAAAAAATAAAGCTACCATAGTGTTCTTCGTATGCTTTAGAACAGAAATGCTTAGTTGGTCTCGTATACTACAGCATGTAGTAGTATTAAATATTAAAACTCGTATGCAAAATTTGCAAGTAAGAATTTCCACTCCCATCTCTCTCCATGCTCTTTGCATAGACTACAACCGACAGACGTGTTTAATAATAATAATAGCGCAGGTTACGGTAACGAACGCCACAAACTTACGTATCCATCTTAACATATACTCTTTCGATATACAGACACAATTCTAACGAAAAGAAAAGAAATGGTCCGTTTTCGGAATTCGACCGCAACCTTAGATCTATAAATGTATCTCTTCGTTTAGACGATGCAAGCAACAGCCATCGAACGGAATGTAACTTGTATGCCAACCACTCTTTCGATAAAACAGCAACAACAGCGGCAAGCAGCAGAAGACGGCATATTGTTTATACAAAAATTCCAAATAACGAAAATCGGCAATGACATTTAGCACAACGTCTCTAAATATACATCTGCAAAGCACCGTTAAACTCGTATGCAAAATTTGCAAGTAAGAATTTACATTTCCATCTCTTTCCAGCCGTGTTTAATAATAATAGCGCAGGTTAGATAATAAACGCCACAAACTTACTTATCCATCTTAACATAAACTCTTTCGATATACAGAAACAATTCTAACGAAAAGAAAAGAAATGGTCCGTTTCGGAACTCGACCACAACCTTGATCTATAAATGTATCTCTTCGTTTAGACGATGCAAGCAATAGCCATCGAACGGGATGTAACTTGTATGCCAACCACTCTTTTCGATAAAACAGCAACAACAGCGGCAAGCAGCAGAATACGACATAGTGTTTATACAAAAATTCCAAATAACGAAAATCGGCAATGACATTTAGCACAAAGTCTCTAAATAAACATCTGCAAGCACCGTTAACAATCGTCCAGAACGCAGAGCGCTCTCTCGGCAGACTACATAAAAGAAACATATGCTAAGTGTTTAAACAAAAACACCTAAGTTACATCTCCAAATGATCAAAACCTTCTATGCAGACGCACCATTCTGACAAGGATAGCTCGCAATGCATTTATTTAATGGAGCTGAGCCATGCCGAAAGTTCCGAAATTTAACACTCTCTCTCTCTTTAGCGATCTTGCCCTGTTACGTTTCCTTCTTCTTAGATCGAAGTATAACTGCGCATTCCGAGAGTTCGGGTACTTTAATTTTACCTCTTATTTCCTTGCTACAGCAGTACACATCCCATCTAAGAAATGTCTATGTCCTGTTACGATGCAAACTACATTTATCTGACACCGATATTCCAGCGCCCCAGATGACATTTAATCCCTATTGTGCAACGGAGAGTCGAAATAAAAGAAAAATACGTGAAATAATTTACCGATTCCGACCGTCTACACTAAAACGTTTCGAAATTATTGGCCTAACAACACCCTTATTCGACAATACAGCAACCACAGAACCGAAGTTACCTGCCCAATGCAACACAGATTTCCAGCTCGACCCGCCCTTTACCCACAAAATTCCTAATCCGAACTAAGATTTATTATTTTAATTACAAGTAGATGTCCACCGCAAACGAAGACGCTAACCTACACGCCACAACACATGATTCTACATAGGACATGGAGTGTTTACAATTTTTGTTTTGTTTATTACAGTACAACTGAGTACATGCAACGTAATGTTCGCAAACACTTATATCGCAACCAACTCCCGCACACTTCGATCATAACCTGCTCTCTAAGGAATGGATGGGAGTCACACACAGTACAAACACGTTTGTCGTGTGTTCCGCTAATTTCGGCCAGTACAACGATGCGAGACCAATCCCCCCGCTTGTTTACTGTAAAAGCAATTATTTTTCCCCACACTATCTGTTTAAACCGGGCTTGCACATATGCAGTAGCCTTCTTTGAAAAGCCTTAGTCTTCGCCATATAACCCAGTTTTCGTTTCCATTCTTCTTCTTCGGACTTGTGGAATAACGTAGACGATATCTACGTCTGTGGATAATAAAGTCCTGGAATGCTGGAATGCTAAAGAAAATATAGCTCCTTGCTCGACTCTACAAGTAATTTACAGTTGAAACTAAAAAAAAAACATAATGTCCGAGAGAGTGGTCAATTTTCGGGTACTCTTAATACCCAACTAATCAAATCTAAAAGCGTTTGCACAGTACAACGGCGCACTTTGTAAATACCGTATCTTCTCTTTTAGAACACTTAAACAATCTTCTTGCACAATCCTCCATCCTGGTAATATCTTTGCTTACACCAGGGCTCATGATTTTCGAAAAATTTATTTGGGTTCTACAATTCGACGCCAACCACGTTAAGCAGTCGTTTCCTCGCCCGCAACCACTGATATTGCTCCTTCCATCCGAAAGTCATGCTCGGATACGAACGCCACTCGGTTAAAGTGTTGTCCAAAAATCCAGGAGATAGAAGCCATCTACACGAAGCTGCTGCTGTAGTATAGATGGAAGCGCCTCCATTAAAAAAAGCATCGATTAGCTGCAGTTTATAAGATATATACCCACAGGACATACATATTTCCCCCATGTATTCCAGAAATAGCGACTTCGTCTTGTCTCCAGCGTTTGCAGTATCGAACTTGCTGAATTTACTACACTCACACGCACTCAATTGGCTACAACTAGCGCACTTTCTTCTGCGACATCCCTTATATATATATTTTGCGGCAGATGTGTGTCTTCGCTATAGCCGGGAGGTCCTCCCAGCTGTTGCGCTTCGGATTCGATTCTACGCACCTGTCTCTATACCACAAGTCCCGAAGAACGCATCTAGAATCTCGCCTATATGGAGGTTATTTAGTACTTCGCCTGGAAATACCAGTCAAAACCATAATTTGGAGAACGTCCTGAAGTCTTACTAGGGTATAATCCGCTGTTTGTGGTGTGAAATTTGTGATCCGTGACCCGATTTACCCTAAAAAGAGAGATAGAGGTCGATTTGAGCACTTACTTCGTTTTTGGGTCGAGAACAGGGGTATAACAATATACGATTACCGGATGGAGAGTGTTTTTGATCTTGTGCAAGACTCTTTAAGTTTTTTAAACGGTATCTGCAAAGTGTTTCTCCACCATGTGGGGGGCGAATAACAAACATCTGGGACACCAGATGCTTTGTAGTGTTTAATAGTGTCCTGCAATTTGTGTACTGGTGTAATAAAAATACCCAAAAATTAATCGGTGTACAGGTTAAACCTTCCAGATCGATAGAAACTTATACGTTACGTTCTATCAGCTTTTAGTTTCCATTGTCTACCTGTAAATTAGGTGGAGATTCGTAATACTGACAGCGGCAAAGACGATATAAGTAGTACACTTAAAAACTACATTAAAGCAGGGGAAACATACTTCTTCCAATCCAGAACATTGTTCTCCACACTGCCTCCAGATATAGATATCGCCGAATTAGGTCTAGTACCTACAAACAATGTCATTCTGCAAGTCCAGCGAAAAGAGTAAATGTATCACACAGGCTTAAGCCGTCCCCATTCAAGAAATTACATCGCTACCTGCAGTTAATGTCTTCTGTGCGCGAAAAGAAAACTGGAAATGGCGGATATCGAGACCAAGAGAAGGAAGCTAGAATATATGGCTAAAGCAACTGCCATAAAGGACGAGTACAACCTAATGCTGGAGAAAGACGAAGCTATGGCATATGTGTAAGCCCGGCTTAAACAGAGGGTGTGGAGAAATCTGGTTACGACTGGGACTTATAAAATATTTGCTTTTTACAGTAAACAGTCAGGGAGATTGGTCGCGCGTCGGTGTACTGACCGAAAATAGCGGAACACACGAAAAACGTATTGCATTATCGTTTGGAGAAGGGACTACATTGCATCCAAATGTCGAGGACTGGGGACAGTCATTTGCAGAGTTAAAAACGGAAGGAATAACAAGCAATCGTTTGCAATAGTCGTAAACCTAGTGCTCCATACGGAAATTACCACAGGAGTTGGTAACGTGCAGACATAGGGACGCATATTGCTATACAGGAAATAATGGGAAAAGTTAAAATACCCGATTGTTCTCGTCTAGAAGCATTGCCCGAAGGTGCAGAGCTATAAAGGATTTGGGATGCAGGAGGAAGCGAAGATACGTAATGGAGTTCGAGAACATACCTTCCCTCTACCTTTCAAACTTCTGGCTGGAACGGTAATAGGAGACGCCGATGTGGATCTAAAACTACGAGTTAAAAAAAATTACAGCGGAGAAAATTAAAGTTACACATAACAAGAATAATAAAGAACGATTTGTACTCTGTGTCTAGCTTCTCGAGTAGAAAGTTTCGGTCTTATAGGGTTTAGGAGAAGATACCAGAAAACAGGTTGCTTGTTACCAGAGAGCAGTAACTCCCTCGGTAAAGTATCTGTTAGGGAGGTGTAATTCTGTGTTGTTCTATTCTACAGCTAAGCAAAGTGTTCGTTTAAATCGATGTTGCTCGGTACATTGCTACATGGAGTGGGGTTTGACTTATTGCACATTGGTTCATCTTGTATAAATTTCGTTCTTCTTCTTATCGAATTTCTAAAAAAACTATGTTTCGTTTTTGTAGGAGCTACATCGCAAATTTGCGCTTATCCTACTGGCTGTATATGTATCTGCTTATAAAAGTTATAACGACAGCTCGCACGGTAAAAACATTGCTTGTGTCAGTTGCGAGGAAATGTATCTTCGCCAAAATAGCTCTCTTGTATTCGGAATCTGGTGCGGTCGGGAAAAATTAAAGCCGGCCGCGGTGGCCGAGGGGACTGAGGCGCTTCAGTCACGGTCTGCACGGCCACTACGGTCGGGGGTTCGAATCCCCCCTCGGGCATGGATATTTGTGCCGTCCTAGTTCGTAAGTAGTTCATAAGTAGTTTGTAAGTTTAGGGACTGATGACCCCGTAGTTAAGTCCCATAAAATTTACAAACATTTGATTTGAAAAATTAAACCGAAAACTTCTCCAGGTCAGGTGCGAGCGTGGACAGGTATGTTTACATGTATAGGACGTACACACGCTCCAAACCGGAGTCTACGATGAGTCAACAGGTCCGCACTCTCCTACAGCCAGAAATAACATGGAATGTGAGTATGCATGCTAGCTTGCGCGAAGTACCTATTTCGAACTGTTTAGTCGCGCGAAACGATGCAACGCAGATATGATCCGCAATTGTGGAAATACTTATAGATACTTAGTAGCATGGATGTGGGGCATTTATATCTTCTTTTAGCTGTGTTTACGAATTGACGTCTCTCGGTAGCGTATTGGAGATGACTGCAGTGATAAATTAATGTTCTTTGGTCGATAAGCATCGAGTTAGAGGATTAGTTACCTACGTTGGAGGTGCATTTAATCGTATGTTTAGTCTCTAAAGGATTGCTCTTGGAGATCGTTAAAAAAATCTGGTGTTGCATTAGTTCGAAATGGTGTAGACTATTTTGCGTTGCTGCTTGTAAGGATTATAAGAACTTGGCTTTGATCTAGATCTTTTCTTGTTAGCTGTTCTGTGCGTGTACGTCGATCATTTTTTACACTGTGTTACAGATGTTTAACGAGGGTAATAATTTGTTAGAAGCAGTGGAATACGATGGTTGTTTGTGCGCGAATGCTCGGGGTATTGGCTGATAGAAAGCGTTCCAGAAATATTGTCTGCCGGGCTATGCATTGGAAACAAAATTGTGGTTGGATGTTAGGGACGGATCAAGCAACCAACGTAGTTATTGGGTGGAGAGAGAGAGAGAGAGAGAGAGAGATCGAAACATTATTAAAAGGCTGTGTGTCTGGGAGATCTTGTCTGTTACAGATCACGGCTATAACACCATCTGTGGTAACTTGTTTAGAGTTGTTGCTGGGCTAGTGACGGAAGTAAGGATATCTCTGTCTGGGTTGTTACGAACGCATACATAGCTTGCAGCATGCTAGTTGGGACAAAAATCGAGTTGGAATGACTAGATTCGTTTGTTGTTGTAGGTTCGTGTTGACTGTAGGTGTACTTCTGTTACTGTGTTGGAAATGTTTGGCGCTTACAGAGAGTGTTGTAGGCTATATGGGACGGACTGTAAGTAAAAAGTGTTGATCTACCCTAAATATATACGACACGGTAATGCTCTAAGGAAAACCGACTTTGGTGGTGCATTGATCTTTCGTCGAAGCATCGCCTGTTTAATCGTATGCTAGTGTTGTCTGGTGTGCATTACGTTACGTAGCGGATGTGTCTGCTGCGGTAAATCATAATTCTTTCGTCGAAAATCAACGTGTTTTATAAAACTCCTACAGTTTGGTAACTTAAAGTGCGCTAGTTGTAGCCAATTGAGTGCGTGTGAGTGTAGTAAATTCAGCAAGTTCGATACTGCAAACGCTGGAGACAAGACGAAGTTGCTATTTCTGGAATACATGGGGGAAATATGTATGTCCTGTGGGTATATATCTTATAAACTGCAGCTAATCGATGCTTTTTTTAATGGAGGCGCTCCCATCTATACTACAGCAGCAGCTTCGTGTAGATGGCTTCTATCTCCTGGATTTTTGGACAACACTTTAACCGAGTGGCGTTCGTATCCGAGCATGACTTTCGGATGGAAGGAGCAATATCAGTGGTTGCGGGCGAGGAAACGACTGCTTAACGTGGTTGGCGTCGAATTGTAGAACCCAAATAAATTTGTCGAAAATCATGAGCCCTGGTGTAAGCAAAGATATTACCAGGATGGAGGATTGTGCAAGAAGATTGTTTAAGTGTTCTAAAAGAGAAGATACGGTATTTACAAAGTGCGCCGTTGTACTGTGCAAACGCTTTTAGATTTGATTAGTTGGGTATTAAGAGTACCCGAAAATTGACCACTCTCTCGGACATTATGTTTTTTTTTTAGTTTCAACTGTAAATTACTTGTAGAGTCGAGCAAGGAGCTATATTTTCTTTAGCATTCCAGCATTCCAGGACTTTATTATCCACAGACGTAGATATCGTCTACGTTATTCCACAAGTCCGAAGAAGAAGAATGGAAACGAAAACTGGGTTATATGGCGAAGACTAAGGCTTTTCAAAGAAGGCTACTGCATATGTGCAAGCCCGGTTTAAACAGATAGTGTGGGGAAAAATAATTGCTTTTACAGTAAACAAGCGGGGGGATTGGTCTCGCATCGTTGTACTGGCCGAAATTAGCGGAACACACGACAAACGTGTTTGTACTGTGTGTGACTCCCATCCATTCCTTAGAGAGCAGGTTATGATCGAAGTGTGCGGGAGTTGGTTGCGATATAAGTGTTTGCGAACATTACGTTGCATGTACTCAGTTGTACTGTAATAAACAAAACAAAAATTGTAAACACTCCATGTCCTATGTAGAATCATGTGTTGTGGCGTGTAGGTTAGCGTCTTCGTTTGCGGTGGACATCTACTTGTAATTAAAATAATAAATCTTAGTTCGGATTAGGAATTTTGTGGGTAAAGGGCGGGTCGAGCTGGAAATCTGTGTTGCATTGGGCAGGTAACTTCGGTTCTGTGGTTGCTGTATTGTCGAATAAGGGTGTTGTTAGGCCAATAATTTCGAAACGTTTTAGTGTAGACGGTCGGAATCGGTAAATTATTTCACGTATTTTTCTTTTATTTCGACTCTCCGTTGCACAATAGGGATTAAATGTCATCTGGGGCGCTGGAATATCGGTGTCAGATAAATGTAGTTTGCATCGTAACAGGACATAGACATTTCTTAGATGGGATGTGTACTGCTGTAGCAAGGAAATAAGAGGTAAAATTAAAGTACCCGAACTCTCGGAATGCGCAGTTATACCTCGATCTAAGAAGAAGGAAACGTAACAGGGCAAGATCGCTAAAGAGAGAGAGAGTGTTAAATTTCGGAACTTTCGGCATGGCTCAGCTCCATTAAATAAATGCATTGCGAGCTATCCTTGTCAGAATGGTGCGTCTGCATAGAAGGTTTTGATCATTTGGAGATGTAACTTAGGTGTTTTTGTTTAAACACTTAGCATATGTTTCTTTTATGTAGTCTGCCGAGAGAGCGCTCTGCGTTCTGGACGATTGTTAACGGTGCTTGCAGATGTTTATTTAGAGACTTTGTGCTAAATGTCATTGCCGATTTTCGTTATTTGGAATTTTTGTATAAACACTATGTCGTATTCTGCTGCTTGCCGCTGTTGTTGCTGTTTTATCGAAAAGAGTGGTTGGCATACAAGTTACATCCCGTTCGATGGCTATTGCTTGCATCGTCTAAACGAAGAGATACATTTATAGATCAAGGTTGTGGTCGAGTTCCGAAACGGACCATTTCTTTTCTTTTCGTTAGAATTGTTTCTGTATATCGAAAGAGTTTATGTTAAGATGGATAAGTAAGTTTGTGGCGTTTATTATCTAACCTGCGCTATTATTATTAAACACGGCTGGAAAGAGATGGAAATGTAAATTCTTACTTGCAAATTTTGCATACGAGTTTAACGGTGCTTTGCAGATGTATATTTAGAGACGTTGTGCTAAATGTCATTGCCGATTTTCGTTATTTGGAATTTTTGTATAAACAATATGCCGTCTTCTGCTGCTTGCCGCTGTTGTTGCTGTTTTATCGAAAGAGTGGTTGGCATACAAGTTACATTCCGTTCGATGGCTGTTGCTTGCATCGTCTAAACGAAGAGATACATTTATAGATCTAAGGTTGCGGTCGAATTCCGAAAACGGACCATTTCTTTTCTTTTCGTTAGAATTGTTTCTGTATATCGAAAGAGTATATGTTAAGATGGATACGTAAGTTTGTGGCGTTCGTTACCGTAACCTGCGCTATTATTATTATTAAACACGTCTGTCGGTTGTAGTCTATGCAAAGAGCATGGAGAGAGATGGGAGTGGAAATTCTTACTTGCAAATTTTGCATACGAGTTTTAATATTTAATACTACTACATGCTGTAGTATACGAGACCAACTAAGCATTTCTGTTCTAAAGCATACGAAGAACACTATGGTAGCTTTATTTTTTTCCAAGAATAAGAATAATAAACGGCGGAAATTGTTGTTGTTACATAAATCGAGATCTGGCGTACGGATCGCTGCGGCGCGCTTAATAATAATAAATATGCAATTTAATTGGCTGCTGACCTGTCGGGCCGCGGTCGCCGTAAAAAGAGAGCAGGGGTCGGCCTGTGGGGGCGGTGTCGGTGCGGTCAAGACAATCGTCGCGGTATTGTTTGTTCTCCCGGGTAGGGCGGGTGGCGGCGTCCTTTGAGAACCGGTCGCTAGCGTGGAGGAGGAGGGGGTAGCATCTGTCGGCGGCGGAGGCGGCGGTCCGGCAATCGGCCGAGCGAGTAGGGGTCGCGGGTGCGAGTACAGACATGTCGAGGGGTCTACAGGTCTGGACCTGTCGGAGGTGCCGCCTGTCTGGCGGCGGTGCCGAGGGGTGGAGGGGGGCGTCGAACCGGCCAGGTGTGTGGTCCAGGGTGCGAGTACAGACATGTCGAGGGGTCTACAGGTCTGGACTTGTCGGAGGTGCCGCTTGTCTGGCGGCTGCACCGAGGGGTGGAGGGTGGGGGGGCGGGGCGGGGGGCGGGGGGGCGGGGCGTCGTGTGTGGCCGAGGGAGGTGTTGCAACCTGTCAATCATCTTTCGTTCTTCCAGGAAGACCTATCAATCATCCTGTGGCGGCATCCTTTGATAAGCAGTCGGACAAGTAGCGAATCAAAAGGACCTAAATGTAAACTGTCAATCATCTTTCGTTCTTCCAGGAAGACCTATCAATCATCCTGTGGCGGTATCCTTTGATCTGCGGTCAGGCAATTGGCCGAGGGAGGAGGGGTGGGGCGTAATTCAAATTTCCCGCCAAAAAACAAAAGACGCGCGAATCTCAGTGGCGTGGAATGCCCATCACTCCCCTACTGCAGGGTCCATGTCTTAGAGGACAAGCAATCGACCTTGTTATGTTTATATTCTGAGGTGGGAATAATTTTTTGATTTCTCTTCGTGCGTTTGAAGTTTGTTGGTCGGGGCTCAAAAAAGTTAAAAGTGGAAAAGCCTTCACTCAACTAAAATATTATACACAAAAAGATGGCGATTATCCGAAGTAACTGGAGGACATAGATGTTCAGATTATTTATACAGTATTCAGAGGCGCGCGATCCTTGACGAGTGGCGACGTGGGAAGGCCGCATCAGAGGCAATGTTCCGCCACCCGGTGGCCCATTGCGGCTACTGTGGGAGACTTGGTTTGAGGGGAGTAGGAGGTGATGGATGGTAGGATGGGAGGGTAAAAAAGTGAAATAAATTCCCGCTCTACTGCAACTTTTTTCGAACGTCGTTCACGGAGGCCGAGGGGCCCCTAGAGCTTGGGGGCCCCGGGGCATTGCCCCGCCTAGCCCTATGATAGCTACGCCACTGACTGGTGCGGAAGTTAGAGCCTCCTTAAGTGCCCGGAAAGCTCTTTCTTTTGTCTCATCTCAGTAAAATGTGGCGTCTCCCTGGAGAAGTTCTTGTAATGGACGTGCCTTGTTACAAAATCCTTTTATGAAACGTCGGTAGTATGAGCACAGCCCGAGAAAACTTCTCACATCACGAATGTGCTGAGGAGTTGGAAATTCTGTGACTGCCCTTACTTTATCTGGATCAGGACGGACACCATCTCCGTTGACTAGGTGCCCCAGGATTTTTATCTCTTTGGCGACGAAGAGGCACTTCTTTGGATTGAGGCGGAGACCTGCACCGCAGTCCGTGACGCTATCCCCTGCGCCACGCCGGTAGTTGGTGTT
The DNA here is from genome assembly GCA_026315105.1 of Locusta migratoria. Taxonomy (NCBI): domain Eukaryota; kingdom Metazoa; phylum Arthropoda; class Insecta; order Orthoptera; family Acrididae; genus Locusta; species Locusta migratoria. The sequence goes on along the minus strand of CM048755.1, from coordinate 70,008,876 downwards.
CGTGGTCTCTCGCGGCATTATGTGAATTACTTATATCAACTTTCTGAACTCTTCCAGTTACTCTTGGTCGCCAAGTTCGTAAGTAAAATTTAACCAAATTATGTTCTATGTTCATTACCCCCAGGTCATTTAGATGCTGTTGTCCTATCGGGTTTATGTGCTTTAAAGGTGAAAAAATTTTGAGTGCCTTACTGGTGATCATCAAAGGCAAGTAAATGCGTTGGGCCATTCCGACACGTGGAAAAAGCGAGGCGCTGCGCTGCCTTTGATGTGCCGACAGCAGCGGAGGAGTGCCGCGCGCTCTGAGGCAGCTGCCGCTGTCGCTGTCGATAACGTCTGCACCCAGCCGCGCCATGTCCTCGTCTAGAGATACTAAATACGCCAAAACAAAAACTCAAGGACCGATTTATAATACGGTTACACGACGGCGCCAATCAAACTTACATAATTCGAAAGCTACTTTGCCGCCGCCACTATGTGAAGGCACAAGTGAGCAAAATAAGGGAGGACGTTGATTCCGTTATTAATAAAGTCACTGCATTAGAGATAAAGTTAGACAATAAAATGGAAAAGGTACAGCACGAATTAAACAGCAATGCAATGAAGATTGTGCAACGACAAGATAATTTTGCAAAGGCAACTACAGCTGAAATAAATAATTTAACGGATAGGATGGCGGGTTGTAAAATGGAAAAAAAGAATGTAGTGGGAGAATTGATCAGAAAAAGGTGCAGATACAGCAAAAAAATTGAGGACGTGCGAGCTGAATTAGGTAATGCAAATGTTAGTCCACTTGTAAATAATCTGTGGTTTACAGCTGGAAATAATAAGAATTTTCTAACGATGGCAGTTACCACCCAGTAGATTTTCTTGCCGCATGGATTTGTTAGGGGGATGAGTGACCGAGGTAAAATTAAATTGGTAAAAAGACAACTTGAGGGTAGTGCGCAGTCGTGGGATAATTTAAATAATCATTTGTACGAGACCTATGACAAGTTTGAGATTTGTTTCTTAAGTACTGGAGTGAAGCAAAGCAAACGCGGCTTCAAAACGAATTTCTTAACAGTCCAAATTTCAAGTATGGCAATGGTTCAATTCGCGAATTTTGTGTGCGTGAACTGAATAAGTTAATGCATACAAATCAGCTGCTGGGAGTTCTGACGGAAATCACGACGTTAAGGAGGCGATTACCAGATTACTTGCAATGGGATTTGGTGCATAGTCCGACGCAATCGATTGATGAATTTTTAAATTTTGTTGAAAAGTTGGAACGAGCATTAAAGTTTAAACCAAATCATGGTAACGAAAGAGGAAATGGTAGTCCGAATTGGAACCATGATAGTAATAATGGTAATTATGGGAACCACAGTGATAACGGTAAGTTCCGGAATCAACATAATAACAATGCTAATCAGAGGAATAAATTTTATGAAGGTCAAGGCAATGGGAATTATCAGGAGAGAAATCAGGGAAGGTAACATAGTGATATGCGATCGGGAAACTGAGAAACGCCGCGTCTCATGTGCGGGGATGGCGAAATAAACCGGCGATAGATAGGATACCGTATTGCGATAAATTGGTGAGAAATAGATGTAATAGGGGCAGACGGAAGTTGTAGAAATATGTGCGATAGTTAAATCTGTAAAAGTTGGTAATTTAAAACAGCGTGACCGTCAGAGAAATCAAAATTATTTTAGGCAATCATTTGAATGACATGAAGATATGGGTATACAAAAACTATTTTGTGAAGAGAGTCTAAGAATGGATACGAGGAAAATTTGAATTTGGTGGAGATGAGGTATGCAGAAAATTCCAAGTTATTGACCAGTAGCAACTATGTGCGTACAAAATTTGGTGAATTTGAGGCGGCGGATGTAAGTGGTGAATTTTGTGAAGGCATCGTAGCTAAGGGCACGCTAGCTGGTAACAATTTAAGTGGTAAATCGGCGGATGTGAGTGAAAGCGGCGTAGCATTGGTCTCGTCGGCAGGTGATGAATTATATTATGTATGTGGCATGATAGATGATTTATTGTTGAAGGGAAATGAAATATGTGAGACATGTGATGAATTTGAAGCTACTGAGAAGGTTGCTACTGAGGAAGGAATATGCGCCTTTATTTCTGTTGATGAGGATTATTCAATAGCTCTTCATGGGATTATGAATTGTGAATGGAAGGTGATGGATGAAAGTGTTGATTCTACCATTATCTGTAGTGAAGGAAAGTTTAATATTGGAGAAACAGATAATATTTTGGGGGGAAATTTGATGTGGGTTACAGATGCAGATGTGAAACTGAAATTGTCAAATAACGAGTGTACTAAAGACCTGAATGAGGCGCGATGTAGTAGCGAAGTAATACATAGTGATTGTTGGGAAATAGATTTTAATAACTCTGTGTTCAATGATAAATCGCCGGAGGTAAATGAAATATGTAATAAGGTTTTAAGTGCATCGGCTGAAGTCGATAATGTTTCGTGGAAACCAAGGTGCATTGGAACAAATCCTTTTAGCTTGGTGGTCTGAAGGAGATCCCGCACAATATACCTGCGACTCGTCAAAATTAGTTGGTACCATACTTGGTGTTCCCCTTATAAGTACTATGACAGTTAGGCGGGAGGTGAGAAAACTTGGATTTCATGGTCGAGTGGCTGCCCATAAGCCACACATCACGCACGTCAATGCCAAACGACGCCTCGCTTGGTGTAAGGAGCGTGAACATTGGACCACTGAACAGTGGATAAACGTTGTGTGGAGTGAAGACTCACGATAGACAATGTGGCGACCTGACGGAAGTGTGTGGGTATGGCGAATGCCCGGTGAACATCATCTGACAGCATGTGTTTTGCCAACAGTAAAATTCGGAGGCGGTGATGTTAAACTGTAGTCATGTTTTTCATAGAAGGGAGTTACACCCGTCGTTGTTTTGCGTGGCACAACTGATGTTTTAAGCACCTTCTTGCTCCCCACTGAGTGCAATTCGGGGGATGGCGACAGCACCAACACGATCGAGCACCTGTTCAAATTGCATGGCCTGTGCCGGAGTGGTTACACGACAATAACATCCCTGTAATGGACTGTCCTGACTTGAATCCTATACAACACCTTTGGGATGTTTTGGAACGCCGCCTTCGTGCCACGCCTCACCGACCTACATCGATACTTCTTCTCAGTGTAGCCTGCCCTGAAGAATGGGCTGTCATTCCCCAAGAAACTTTCCAGCACCTGATTGAACGTATGCCTGAGAGAATGGAAGCCGTTATCAAGGTTATGGGTGGGCCAACACCATACTGAATTCCAGCATTACTGATGGAGGGTGGCACCAACTTGTAAGTCATTGTCAGCCAGGTGACCGGATACTTTTGATCACGTACTGTACATGTTACTGATAGTGTGGGATTGTCAGGGTCAGTACATAATGCCCTTGAATATCTAATACTAGCATTTACGAATAACTTCAGGTACATGAATGTGTCACTAAGTTCACAAGAAATAACTTCCAAATTGAATCTTTAAAAACAAAACATTCCAGTTGTTCCAATGAAATATCAAAAAATTAAGGCGTGTTTTTGTGCGTTTAGCACAATTTTAAGTTATTCGTTTGACCATTCTGTTGTAACTGAAACATTTCCTGACAGTCTAAAATATGCGGATATTAAATCTCTATTCAAAAAAGGGGATAAAGATATACCATCATACTACAAACCGATTTCACTTTTGCCGGTATTCTCGAAAATTCTAGAAAAGGTAATCTTCAAGCAGCTTTTCAACCACCTGGCCACAAATAACATATTGTCCATAACACAGTTTAGATTTCTGAAAGGTTCTGATATTGGGAAGGGTATTTACACATACAGTGAGAATGTACTTAATTCATTAGATGATAAATGAGTAGAAGCAGGTAAAAAGGTAGGTAAAGCAGGCAACAATCCGAAGATTGGTTTGAACACCACAGTGCTTTACTAGGCATGGTCCTGTTTGGAGGTGGTATGCCGTGGCCATCCTACGACCTTCGAACTGACTTACCCAGCCAGTTATTGGGGGACCAACAGTTTGACGTGGGTTCCGAACCACGGTGCTACTCGCTATTTTTCACATAAGCAACACTGCCAGAGGTGAAATAAGTAGAAAGTGACCGATAAAAATCCTAGAACCTGGCGGGGATCGAACCCGCAACATTTGAACTTGTAGTCTGGCACTCTACCACTGTGGTACGGAGCAGGTATTTTCTGTGATTTGTCAAAGGCGCTTGATTGTGTGAACCACAACATCATTTTTAGTAATTTATGGTATCTATGGTATCACGAACAATGCTGCAAAATGGTTCAAATCCTACGTCGCTAAAAGAAAAGAAAGGTTGTCAGTGCAAGGGACTAATGGATTAAGCCATCTGCTATCTTCAGTTTGGTAGAAATTATATGTGGTGCCACACAAGGATCTATCTTAGGGCTACAGATTTTTCCTTGTATACATTAATGAACTCTCATCAGTTACACTGCCAGAAGCAGAGTTTGTTTTGTTTGCAGATGATACAAATATTGCAATAAACAGCATGTCGAGATTACGTCTAGAAAGGTCTGCTAATGAACATTAATAAATGGTTTAAAGCCAAGTCATTGACATTAAACTTTGAAAAGACTCACTACGTGCAGTTCAGAACACGTAAGAGGTTTGCATCCAGCACATGCATAAAGTACGAAGTATAAAGTACAGTATAACTTGCAGCAATATGTGATTTGCGTATAATTCTTTTGCTTTACAAGGAATATTAGGTGGCTTACCGTATTTATTATTCCAAGAAGCATGATAATCGAGGATTGATAATTGATCAATTTACTGAAAACTTATCTATTAAATGTATTCTTTACAAACAAATGAAGAAACTGAATCGACAAGGATTAAGAAATGTCTAGTGAATATATGATTTACAGTCGAGGTATAACAAATTACTGGAATATAGCGTTTCACATATTGTGTCTTTCAAGAAAATGAAAAAGAGTAAGAGCAAAGCAAATAACTGATTATGTAATTATTGGTGGAATGGGATAATATGGTTACAATTACTGGGGTTGTTGACTTTTAGCTACAAACTAAAATGCAAATAATAAAATCCATTTGCAACTTACGAGCGTGATGGGAGGAGAGAGAGAAAATTTTGAATTTTTTCAAGGAAGTCTTTTCATTAAATAAAAACTGAAAGAATAGGATATTTAACAATTTCCTAGCCAACTGGAACTATAATTTTCTAAAACACTGTGAGTCTGTGAGCAGTGCAATGCAAATACACTGAGGAAGGTACTGACAGCAGGATTCAGGAATACGGAGAAAAGTAATGAAGTAATGAACAGAGATTACCACCAAGGAATGGTGGGAGTTGTCGTTTGATAATTATGAAACTGGCAAACGTTCGAACAACTTACGTGTAGCACTTCTTACTCCAAACTAAGGAAACGATCATCTTTTAATAGGAGAAAAATAGGTTACAGGAGTAGATTACTTGAATGTAAAACCAAACAAGGTTGCTTTAGACTGGGGGCAATCCGATAGCTGGGAGAGGACCTTGGAAAATTGTAAGCTCCTTCAAGAAACTTTAGGAGGGAACAAACCTGAGTGCAGTATGTAATAATAATAACAGCTGTGGATGGGGAAAATAAGAAATGATCCATTTTGTTTTAGTTCGGTTTAAAATGGATCTCGAAATCGTAATAGGGAACATCGCATTCCCATTCATGGGCTCAAATTTCTGCCCCATGAGCATTAATTTAATCAAGATTAATACTATATTAAGAGGCATATTCAATTTGACTACTTCCTAGACCAACGGATAAATATTTTATACTATATATGGCACATGGCAATGTTCCTTTTTTTATATGAAAGAAGAAATGAAATGCAACTTATTTGTAAGACCAGAGGAAATAATTTACATTTTCAACCAAATATGAAGGCAAACAAACTGTAAAAATTAAAAAAGGCTGTTCTATAATTTGTTTCACAATGGAATATGCTGAAACTTAAGATACTGCTTTGGTGGTATGGTTGATTTCTGTAATTAGCTCAAAAAGTATGTCCATTTCACATTGTTTGCACAAAGATACTAAGAAATCATAAAAACTGGTTACATAAAGCTAAAGATATCTATAAGTTCTTAACAGTTTGTCTAGTAAATGGTACCTATTACAGTTTCTAATTCACAACATAAAACAAGCTCATCTTCATTAAGCCATAATTGAACATTGTAAAACATGTATAAGCAAATCGTAATTTACTTCTCGAATTTTCTCTGAAAGTTTCCTATCAGAGACATAATTTGGGATATTTTCGTCACAAATGAATTTCAAACAACAACCATACCACACTTTTTCCACTTGATTATTGGCATAGAATTTTGTTTCTTTCCATGGTTGCCAAGAAGTTATAACACAACACACAATTCAAAACGGCTACTATTATAACTCCCTGGTAACCACGGGGAGAAACAGAAAAGGGATATTACTTATTGGTTATTATAGCGAGACTATGGCGAGACATGTTGAGAGTATGACCACATTAAAGCTTGTAAGTGATCATATGTAGTATGAAGACTGTATTTTCTGGATAAAGCCAATAAATTAGCACCACTTACAAAATTAGTTTCTTCTCCATAATGGAAAACGTAAAAGATTTTTATTAAACTTGCAGCGGCTCGAAAGGAACTGAGTTACATCGCGTTCACACATAGCACTAACAGATGGCATGAGTGGCAAGCCTTACAGTAGCTTATGCGTCTTCAGTACATTCCGATATTGATAGGTAATTCAAAATATATACATCAAGTACAGATATTCAATTAACCATCGCATTAAAATGTGTATTGTGAAGTTAGCTGCCCTTCGAAACAAATATTAACAACATTTAAAAGGATTTAATAAGATTTCAGCTACCCAAGCCAAGCTACACTGGGAAGAGCAGTGCACCACACGAACTCCATCTACCAGCAATTTTGTAACCAACTACAGCCAACAGATGGCGGGTGACTCGAGATATGCCTGAGGTTCATATAGGTTACGCCACCAAGACCCTACCAGCATGCGAAGAACAAAATGCTACGACCTACAATCTCATTAAAGCAACACTGTGACTTATTGTTTGTAGTGGCAGGGGTTAGATTTGACGACATGCAGTTGCCAAATTTCAGAAGTTGCGACACATATATCCAGTAAACAGTGAGGACGTGGCACTAAATCGAAAACAGTTAGCTACTTCGCACCACCCGACTTGCAGAAACGTCACTAATAGAGAACATAAATTGATAAAAATATACAAACCAAAGTAATATTATGGTCTGGAGCTGGTGTTTCCCCGAAAAGAAGAAACAAATTAAACGCGGGAACAGAATACGTCTTATTAGCAGCAGATAACCTGTATAAAGTACATAAATATTGTGTTACACATCGATAGCTCTTCAGATATCAACTGTCATATACTCTAAGGTTGGTTTTGTACGTTTATGGCACGATTCAGACAATATTCGTGCAATTACACAGTGCCAGCAGTTTTAATTACGTCTGATACACTAAAATGATATATTCCACTAACACGGTTATTAGTACTGAGTGGAAATAACGATGACTGTGCGTTATTGTCCCAACACAGTACTTACTACCTAGTAGAAATTATTGTTCGTTATAACTATTAAATTGAAATAAGGATAAATACACGTTATTTCTACCTAGTATTAGAATACCTTGCAGCTATGCCATCTAGAAATTGGTTATAGAAATAACTAGCAGTTATTAATAACAATTACAATTAACTACAGTAACAGAAAGAAAATATAGCCGTTATAACAGATATCGGAGAATAACCGTTTGACCCAACTCTATTACTAACAGTTTCCAGTTCACAACAGAAAACGTTCTCATCTTCATTAAGCAGTAATGAACACGAAAACTTAAGTAAGGAAATACTGCTGTACTTATAGTATCTATGGAAGTTTTCTGTCATTGACACAGTTTAGAAAACTTTAGTAACAAGGGAGTAACAGTAACAACGGAATCATGACCCACTTTGGAATTTTAATTTGGGCCTAGATATCTATGCCTCCCAAAAATTGTTTTTCCCCTTACTTTCAACGTAATTACAGCAGCACACAAAGAATGGCGTGTATTTATGTCTTCTTATGGCCAGATTAGTTGAAAGTATGACCACAATAAAACTTAGATATGATCATATGAGTATGAAAACTGTTTTCTGGATTTAACCAATCAAATGCCACCGTTTACACTATTAGTTTCCTCTCTATACTGGAAATTGTAGAGGATTTGCTTAAACTAGTGGCGGTATTTAAGGAACTGAGTTTCAGTGTGTTGAAACACAGAACCTACAGATGGCAAGAGTTACAGTAGCAATGCGTCTTCAGTATGTTCTGCTCTTGATAGATAATTAAAAAAAATCCGAAGATTGGTTAGAACACCACAGTGCTTTACTAGGCACGGGTCTGTTTGGAGGTTACCAGTATGCTGTTGCCTTCCTCCGACCTTCGAACTGACTTACCCAGCCAAATAGAGGAGGACCTACAGTTCAACGTGGGTTCCGAACCACGGTGCTATTCGGTATTTTGACATCAGCAACAGTGCCAGAGGTGAAAGAAGTGGAAAGTGACAGATAAAAATCCTAGGACCTGGCGGGGATCGAACACGCGACCTTTGGTCTGTAGTCTGACACTTTACCACTGTGCTACGGAGCCGCACTGATTCAAGAAAAAAATACAAATTAAACATCACATTAAGAATTATAATGCGAAGTTAGCTGCCCTAGGAAGCTAATATTATAAACATTTAAAGGATTTCAACAAGATCTAAGGTACCCAAGGCCTAGCTACAACGGGAACAGCAAAGCACCACACCAACTCCATCTAGCGGCAGTTTTGTTGCTACCTACGGCTTACAGATGGCGGGTGACTTAAGTAAGTATAGCTTACGCTACACTTCCCACATCCGAAGAAAAAAATTCTATGAACTATAATTTCATTAAAATGGCACTCTTACTTATTTTTTGTATTGACGGGGGTTACATTTGACGACATGCAGTTGCCAAATTTCAGACGTTGCGGCACATATACCCACAATGCAGATAGGAACGAAGCACGTGTATGCTTCTTGCTACCCTACTTTTAAAAACGTCAAAAATAGGTATCTTAAATTGAGAACAATATACAAATTATGGTAAAATTATTATCTGAAGTTACATTGCCCAAGAAGAACAAACACATACATCTTATTAGACGACAACAGCAATTTATATGTTAAGCAACACGGATGCTTCCATTAGCAATCTCAGTAGGTGCAATAACTGAAGTGTTACACCGTTTTGTTTTAGAAATACGAAACTTTTTCAAAGAATAAGATCCCGATTGAAAACTTGCAAATTGTTATTGCAGCTTGATGTGATTTCCGTCTATAGCGTATGTAAATATAACAAAATATATTTAAAATCTGGACTCTTAGTCGATATACGATTATTGTTACGTGGCCTATCACATGTAGTATTATCCCTTTCAGGCCCTGCACGCACAATTGTGTGATTCTGGTTTCTCTCGCTTTATTTCTTTGTCTTTCACGCTAGGTAGTTCGGGCCTGCATCACAGCCGGCCGCGGTGGCCGAGGTGACTGAGGCGCTCCAGTCACGGTCAGCACGGCTACTACGGTCGGGGGTTCGAATCCCCCCTCGGGCATGGATATTTGTGCCGTCCTAGTTCGTAAGTAGTTCATAAGTAGTTTGTAAGTTTAGGGACTGATGACCCCGTAGTTAAGTCCCATAAGCTTAACAAACATTTGAACATTTGAGCCTGCATCACACAATCGTGGATGGAATGTGGTAACGTGCGCAACGTGTTTTAGTTCCACGTTTCTACACTGGGTGACACCAGCAGTCGGCAAACTTCCAGTACACTTACAATAGCGGCAAGAAAGACTTGTTAACGAGGTGATGATATCCTTGTTTTAACTTGTGAAGCTATCATATCTGACAGACAGTTGATTTTATATGATCCTGTAAATTTATTATGTCATTCCTTTCAAGCATGTTACTGTTAAGATGGTGCAGATCATAAAAATTTGTAGTGAAGGCCCAAAAGACAATTGTGTGGGTACAAAAGTTATGAAAATAAATTTATTTTCTTTTTTGTAATGAATTACTGTATGTATTTTGTATCTTAAACGTCTCTCTCTATATTAATGTCACATCGCCTACAACCTTGGGTCTGAAAGGGTTTTAAGAAGCATGATAATTATTGATTGACAACTGAACAAATCACTGAGGACTTGAATCTATTAAATACATTCTTTACAAATAATTGAAGGAACTGAATGGACAAGGAATGAGAAATGGCTGGTGAACAAGCAATTTAAATAAGAGAGATAACAATTTACTGGAATATACAATTACAGATATTGTATATTTCAAGAAAATGAAAAAGAGCAAAGCAAAAATTGAGAATGGAGTAATTTAGTGGAATGGTACAACACGGTTTCCTACACTGTAGTTGATGATTCTCTATTATCTACAAATTAAAATGTAAATAAGAAATATCCATCTGCAGCTTATGTGCTTGGTTGGAGGAGAGTGAGAAAATTTTGTATTTTTTCAATTTAGCCTTTCCATCAAATGACAACCGCAAGGATAAGATATTTAACAAAATCCAAGCCAACTGAAACTATAAACTCTAAAAGTTGTCTGCCTGAGAGGTGGTGAGGAGTGCTATTGAAATGCATATACGCAGAGGAAGATACTGCCATCAGGTTGTTGGAAAACAGAAAGTAATGCAAATAAAACAGAAAAGTTTATTACCAAGGAAAGTTGGAAATTATAACTTACATTGTTAATTAGGAAACTGGCCAATGTACGTCCAACTTCCAAACAGGACTTTCTTAAACAAAACCAAGGAAACTTTTATTATTTTATTGGAGAAAAAATGATATTGTGTTCGATTACATTAGGGGAGACCGGGGCACGTTTTCCACCATTTTACATTTTTATTTTTGTACTTTTTCTTTTTATCGGTTTTGAGGTAAACAGCGGAACATTATATTTCCTATACCTTTATCTACAGTCTTGTACAGATATTTTTGAAAATAGTAAATATCCTTCTTGGCAACAAATGATTTTGTGTGACCATGTTGCGTTGGAAAATTTACCCCGTATGCGGGGCAAGTTTTCCAGCTTACGTAAAATGTACAGGGGCAAATTTTCCAACCATACTTTAAATGGTAAAACAGAGATAATTATCTTGAATTCACTGAATATGTATTTTTATTATGCATTTACAATACATTACAAAAGAAGGATAATAAAAGTTACCCCATTCAATAAAAATAAATACTACTAAAAGATTTTACAAAATATGTGACTCAAATATTTCACAACTACAGACATTTTTTAACAAAACTCATACTCATTGTCTGAATGACAATGTAAGCAAACAAAAAATGCAACATTCCCTTTCGTACAGTCTCCATGCGCCCATTTCTTGCAGTTCGTGCACAGTACTCACTTTTCATTTGCTTTAGACTTGGCGTTAAGACTCAAAGCAATAAGGAAAATGTGCCCCGTATGCTCGGGGAAAACGTTCCCCGTCACCATATTCGGAACTATAACACTACGTCCATGAGTAACTGTGTAAGCTATTTACAAAACAAATGCACAGACATGAAGAAAGAAACCCACTTTCAGTGCGTGCAGTGTCAAAATAATAGGTTTAACTCTAGTATGTTTATTTGAAGTTTCAATACAAATGTGAAAGTTTAGTCACCTTTGCAAAAATGATGAAAACGGCCCTGCCGAGGTTGTGACGGCTGGTACAGCACTAAAAATTTCCTAAATGAACCGTGCTTAGTTGCTACTTCCTACATTATCAACGGTGGTACCATCTAGCAGTTTGTTTCGAAACTAAAGGGAGTTGGAAAACCTGCCCCTATGGAAAATGTGCCCCGGTCTCCCCTAATCTAAAAGTAAGCAAGTAGATTGGGGGTGAGCTGAAAGAGGACCATGAACATCTAAACTGCTTCAAGATGCTTTAGGAGACATTAAACGTGAGTGACAAGATGTAATGTTATTATTAATTAAAACAACAGAAAAGTTTTTAAACATTGAAACTGATATTAGGAAAAGGGAAATGAAATTCTTTGGCCACTTCAGCCGATTACCGAAGAAACGGCTGACGTAGAAAGTAATATGCAACCTCACTTAAGAATTCCACACCTTGGCTAGATGAAATTCAAAAGGACATAAATAATGCAAACATGAGACCAGCCGACATTATAAAAGGAGACACCTTCAGTCACAACGTAGACACACGGGAAGTTATATCAGAGTAACCGAAAGAAAAACAATACAGATCGAAGTGGTCAGATGAGCGTAAGCAAGCCTTTTTTAAAATAATGAAAGCGTACTGGAAGGACAAGAACGCAAAGAAAAATTGATCGAGTTATTGGCTTAATGTATTCCATTTCTGGGGAGAATTCGCCAACATCAATAATAATAATAAACAACAGCTATGGATAAGGAAAAGAAGAAGAACTGATGGGTTTTATTATTATTTTCATTCAGTTCCAAGATTCGCTTTGGCACTATAGAACAAGGTTTTCCCATTCATGGGATCAAATTCTGCACAAGAATTTGATAAAGATTAATTCTACATTAGGAGACATATTCAGTTTGATTATCCTGTTGCATAAATTGTTTGACAATTGGATGTAGTGAAACTGAAGATACTACTTTAGTATCATAGTAATTGGGTAAAGTAAAAAAGGTAAAGCAGTCAACAATTCGAAGATTGGTTTGAACACCACAGTGCTTTACTAGGCATGGTCCTGTTTGGAGGTGGTATGCCGTTGCCTTCCTCCGACCTTCGAACTGACTTACCCAACTAGTTATAGGGGGACCTACAGTTTAACGTGGGTTCCGAACCACGGTGCTACTCTGTATTTTTCACATGAGCAATACTGCCAGAGGTGAAAGAAGTGGAAAGTGACAGATAAAAATCCTAGGACCCGGAGGGGATCGAACCCGCGACCCGTTGGATTTGTAGTCTGGCACTCTACCACTGTGCAACCAAGGCGCACTTGGGTAAAGTAACAAATGTGATTTCCCCTCGCGTTCAGACGTTCGCAGTAACTACGTGGTAAAGCCACGTTAGCTGATGTTACAAGGCCAGCGCGGTCAATCATCCGGACTGTTGCCCCTGTAACTACTGAAAAGACTGCTGCCCCTCTTTAGGAACCACACGTTTTTCTTGCCTCTCCACAGATACCCCTCCGCTGTGGTTGCACCTACGGTACGCTATCTGTATCGTTGAGGCACGCAAGCCACTCCACCTCGGCTATGTCTGTGGTTCTGAAGGCTTGGACGCAAAATGTATAGTATCATTTTCATAATTAATGCTTGAAAGTGAATCTGTATGGAATGAAGCTGAAGAGCAGCTGGTCTGGTAATATTGGACCTGTGTCACTCACTTGGGGCTCCGTATCCGCATTATGTACTCCTGGTTTGGGACCTACAAAGCATACGTAGCATTAAAATTGTAAACGCATTTTATTGTAACACTTTCGCCATACAGGCACGGCCATACCGAGACCATGACGAAATAGGCCCTCACCAAGAGTGGAGGTCACCTTCACGTTCACTTCAGTACGTGTTAAGTGCCTAAAAGAAATTTAACATAATGCAGTACCTCAAGTGTATGTATGCCTACTACATAGGAGAGAGCACACTGAATGATATTCCTCGCATGTATACAACAAAATATCAAGCATTTATATATGGACTGGAATATATCATGCTGACATTTTTCCCTGCTGTCCTAAATATGATTAACACGTTATGTTCTGACAAAAATATCGCAGATCTGAACAATATATCTTTGTTTAATGGAAGAGAAAAAGTCATTCTTCCTCCTACGTTAATGAGACAGTTATCGCTTCAATAAAGATCATGTAGTAAGAGTAGTGACAATGATTTCAAGAAAATGCTCAGCTGGTTACAGTAAAAAAAGAAAGGAACTTAAATGCTCGCTTAAATAAGGGATAAATTTTTAAAAAGGTGTATCTAACAGATTTTTTTTTGTTTGACTGTACTCCATAATGAAACAGAAAATGTCTAACAAGTATGTACGGGGTAGGAAGGGATAACATGCCAATGCACACAGAGAACAAATTCTTAGTCTATTGAACAAGGATGGAGAAATATGTACCTGTGCTATCATTAAATAATAATAATAATAGAACGTATCTGCTTAAATGCTCATTAATACAATCATAACCACCAACTGGTGACATCTATAGCATTGCATAGTGCTGAAACTTCTTTGAAAACGGATTTATCCTGTAAAATGCTAATATTGGCCACATACTTCACAGGTAAGATTTGACAGTATTAAGATTTGTAAACTACAGTAAAACTGGTACATTGACAATGTAATACGACACGAATTATATTCTGCATGGAGCTACTGTTCCTTTTTAACGGCAAAATTTTACTTAGGGCAGCGGCTGCATAGCGTTGGCGAGGGCCCTTGAATGCTCTTTGAAAACTCGATCACATAGACTGAGGATGAATAATTTTTCAAGTTGGCCATGAAATAAATTAGTCCTGTTCCTTCTCTATAGATGAGAGGTTCTTGCATGTATATACCCTTGTCCAATCAGTAATCTAATTACCCTCTTAAAGCGAAAACTTTGTTGCCAACATTAGGGCATGCCCCCGATGCCATAATTACAGTAAACCAGTTTGAAGTGTGGGGAATTTTTCACTTTGTTGACATCCGCAGTACACGGTAACATGCCTCGTTTCTTTCCTCACAGCACACATTTATGGGTTGGTAAACAGAATGCCGATACCAGTAGTTTTTCTATTCATTTTTTACGAACGTTAACATTAAATATGTTCAGCAAATAAGATGAAATGTGAAATTGTACGAATAAGGATCACAAACAAGAAGCAAAGACCTCTAGCATTATCTGCTGTAGACACAAATATAGTAAAAGAGGTTGTAAATTACAAATGCGCATTTTTCACGTTATATACTCATATTGCTACACGAAACACGCATTCAAGGCTAGAAAACGTATTAAACTGCAATGTTTACACTATTTTATTAACGTAAACAATGTAACATTTACTACTTCAAAAAATGTTCAAATGTTTGTTAAGCCTATGGGACCTAACTACGGGGTCATCAGTCCCTAAACTTACAAACTACTTATGAACTACTTACGAACTAGGACGGCACAAATATCCATGCCCGAGGGGGGATTCGAACCCCCGACCGTAGTGGCCGTGCTGACCGTGACTGGAGCGCCTCAGTCACCTCGGCCACCGCATTTACTACTTAAAACAACGTTTGTGTACCGAAAACAAATTAATAACAAGAATAAGAAGCAATAGTAAGCAGGAATCTGTTGAAAGTTTCACTGCAGTATCATCGTTTGTATGATCCGATTTACAATTCCCACTAATGATAGGACAAATTAACTTCAACAGGTAAATATTACTCAATACTCCATACTGTCTAATGATAATGATGCTAATCGTTATCACTGTACTGGTGTCCAGGTTACTGTTATCAGTAGTGGTGGCCCGGTAACTGCCAGTGAAAATTATCTGCCACTGATATTTCTACACTTTTCTCAACTCAGAAGTCCCTACAGCGTCTACGGTTATCATAGTACCACGAATTCAGAAGGGTTAGATGCGGCGGTGGAATAGATGAGCTCTCTAAGGCGTTTTTCTGTGGAGCGTACGGTTACTTCTCGTCTGAGGTTCGAGTCTTCCCTCGCGTGCGTGTGTTTGTGTGTGTGTGTGTGTGTGTGTGTGTGTGTGTGTGTTTTGTTCTTGGGTCAGTTTAAGTTTTTTTTAGTTTCTAAGCCTAGGGAACGATAACCACAGTAGATAAGTCCCATAGATTTACTACAATTTAGTTTGAACCACTAGATACACGTTTTTCCATGAGTACGTAGTGCATACTTTCACTAACAGATGGATAAGCGGTTGACCAGTTAGTACCCAGTTAATTCCATGGAATTTACAACTGACGAGTATTTGGACAGGGCCTCTGGTCGATACTTTTTATCTGTGGTCGAATCACAGATACGAAAGCGCAGTAATAGTACCCACAACTGTGAACAGAGGGCACTACACACTATGGCAATTTATTTTGATAACTTCCAGTATGTGATGAGCGGTTATTACAATAACGGTTACTTATCAAGTATTCAAATGTTTGTAATTCTAGGGAATTTAATTTCTTTGGTTATTAGTCCCTGCCGCGGTGGAGTAGTCGAGCGGTCTAAAGCGTCTCGCTGCGGAGCGCGCGGTTGCTCGCCGTGGAGGTTCGAGTCCTCCCTGGGGCATGGATGTGTGTGTGTGTGTGTGTGTGTGTGTGTGTGTGTGTGTGTGTGTGTGTGTGTTTGTCCTTAGATTAGTTTATCTAGGTTTAAGTAGTTTGTAAGCTACGGACTGATGACCACGTAGTTTGGTCCGATAGATTTACAAATATTTTGTACTAGCTGAAAACCCGGCGTTGCCCGGGTATTTATTTATTTATTTATTCGCACTAATGAGTTAGTACATTTCCTATCCACTCTCTCTCTGTCCATCTCCTTTTTTCTATCAGAGAACGTATAAGAAATCACAGGTAAAAATGCACTCGTTTCGAAGAATCCAATCACGAAATTCAACAATAATGATAATAATAATATCACAGATGAATCACTTGATGTAATGCGCGAAACGTCAAATCGATTTTTTAAAGAGATGTATTAAAAGAAATTTCTTTTTTACTGCTTTATTTATTCATTCTTATATTTCCTTATTCGTATTCTTATGCATACAACAGAGAAAGAGCTGAAGACATTGTAGCACACATAGACCAAAGATATGGTCTTTGGCATCACGTTTCGCTGTAAGTAACCTCCTTGCTATAGAGTCTCAAACGTCATCGCTGGCCATCAGTCCGAATTTTTTTATAATTTGACGACTTTCAACCACCATATCTTCCACCCCCTTATGGCTGTCGGCATGGAACTGCTATGGTGTACAATGGGAGACTTCGGACAACAATTAAACACACACCATTTGTTTGTATTCTGTAGTTTTCGCTGCAAAGCGAAATATTAAAACACACACACACACACACACACACACACACACACACACACACACACACACACACACACGTAGAATATTATATACACCGATAACTTTCCATCCCAATATACTTCACCCTTTTATAATCATCAACCCTAAAGCAACAATGTAATCAATAAAACCATTTTCAAAGAGTAAATATAATTTTCAAAGAATCATTATTGTTCCGCATTTCGCGTTATATTCTTCAAATTACTAAATATCTATCAGATCGCTATAAAACCGTGCCTAAAACCTTCCTCAGAAATAAATTAGTAACTGTACAAATATTTAAGTCTCTGTGTCTTGTCGTTCGGACGCGATAAGCGTACACCGAACAGACATTCACATTAATATATATAGATAAATAGCTATCCGATCGGCATAAAACCGTGCCTAAAGCCTTCCCCGGGTAGACATTAGTAACTGTACAAATTTTTAGCTCTTTATGTCTTGTGGTTCAGAAGTGATAAACGTACACCGAACAGACATTCACATTTATAGATATAGATTAGTGCCTAGGCTTACTAACTACTTAAGTTAAACTAACCTAAGATATTTCTTGATCAAATTCGTGCTCGTAGGGCAGGAATTTGAGGCCAGGTTTATTGTCTCCTTAACTTTCTTGGAGGAGCTTAAAATCTTCCAGAGCCCTCTTCCAGCTGTGTAAAGTAAACTTGCAGTCTTTTTTATTCATGTATTCTACTACCGTCAGCTACTTTTATAGAAGGATGATTGTTTCCTTAGTTTTGGAGTAAGAACTGCTGCTTGTAAATTGAACGTATGTTTGTCACTTTACTAATTAATAATTTAGGTTACAACTTCCATCTTTGCTTGGTGATCATCTTTTCTGTTCATTACTGTCATTAATTCTCTCAGTTTTCCTGCATCCTGCTAGCAGTACCTTCGTCTGTGAATCTGCATTTCATGAGCACTGTTCACAGCCTCTGAGGCAGACAATCTTTTAGAAGGGGATAGTTCCAGTTTTCATTTAATAAAAAGATCTCCTTGGAAAAATACAAAATTTTCTCACTCTCCTTCCTTCAAGCACGTTTTTTATTTGCAATTCAGTTTGGTAACTAATAACGACTCAATAACCACAGTACTGGAAACATTATTGGACCATTCCACTAAAATATTCCAAATTTAATTGTTTGCTTTGTTCTTTTTCCTTTTCTTAAAAGATACAATATCTGTAATGCTATATTCCAGTAAAGTGTTATATCTATTTTGTAAATCGGTTGTTCACCTGCCGTTTCTAAATTTTTGTTGATTCAGTTCCTTTAACTTTTTGTAAAGAATATCTTCTTCTAATATATAAAACAGAGTGTCCGTATGTTTGTACGTGTTGCATACAAATCTACAGTTTTGTTACAATCTTTATGAAATTTTGTATACGTAAGCTTCAATCCATGAGGACGGTCGCCGTAAGTGTAAGAATCACATACGGCAGAGGTGGGCAATGAGCGAGCCGTGCTCGCAGAGCCGCCTGCCTGAGCAGGAGCAGAGCCGAGAGCAGCTTGAGCTGGCGTCCATCACGTAGTTCCTGCTGAAAAGAATAGATGGCGTTATGCGCAGCCAACGTGCTAACGTAGCCGCAGAAATGCACCTGGCTGAGTGCATTATAAAATAACTTATCAAGATAATAGTGCAAACTCTTTAGTATCCAACTCGAATGAACAGATTCCACTGCTAGTGGTATCTCCTGAAAAATGCTGTTATGTTTATAAGCCGGCAAATATCGTATCAAGATAAGGGCGAACTACGTGTGCCAGCAAGCATGCAGACCTCTAGCGGCAACTAGGATAACTACCGGCCGAGCGCGAACGCTGCTCTTTTTCCGGCCTGAGTCGGAGCGCTGCTCATTGACCCGATTTGTGCCCACCTCTGACATACGGTATATAGCTCACGAGATATTATGTCAAAACAATGAGATGTGCGAAAAACTGCTGCATTTTGCGACAATGCTGCTCATTTTCTCCTAAACCATTGGACCGATTTCAACCAAATTTGATACACACATTCCTTACCGTGAGGTAACAATTGCTGCATAGTTAAGAATCACATACGTCACGTGGTTCAAATGATATTACGTCATAAACAATAGAAATCGTAAAAAATGCCATATAATGCGGCGAGACTTTCGAAATACACTGTATGAGAATGACAGTACTTAGCGACTTGCAACAAACTTTAAACATAATTTCAAACCTTTATTAAACCTTTTCTCGCTGGCAACCATAGTAAAATGATGAAAGGAAAAAAGTTTCTCGCTTACTACTTTTCCGCTGTTTATGGAGTAAAACTACGGCTCTCAGTATGACGTTACAATTTATAATTTGAACACTACAACTTGTAGCGACAGGAAACTTTACAGACAGTATAGACATACATAGTTGAATGTAGCTTATAAATTGTATCACATTCCGACACGTAGGTCATGAGATATGAGCACATAAACTGTAACATTCATGAAAAATTGTTCTGGCTGGAAGCGAAAGCAGTTTACTTCCATAGAGCTAAAAGGAAAGGAACAGAATGAAACAGAGTAAAAATGTACTTAAATTATACTAAATATTAAAAATGCTAAAACTATTTGTTTATGAAACTTTTTCATTTATTTATTATTTTCAGAGTCAACTTATTTCTTGACGAAATTCAAGTATACTAAAATGATAAAATTATTTACTTTATAATTTAAAAAGAAATCGAAGAATAAGTGGTATCAATAAACCTTTGGTTTGAAATTGGTGTATATCCGGAAAGTCAGAATCGGAAGCCTGGAACCTGATTTTTATAATATGTGCTTTCCATCTACACCTACTGCAGTTTCACATGCAGCCTGGCAGATATTTAACATCCCGGGCAACGCCGGGTTTTCAGCTAGTTTTAAATAAGCTGTAGACGCAAATAATACCAAGCTGAAGTAATCATATGCATGCTTTTTCAGGATATCATTCGATGAAAAAATTTTATATTTCTGAAAACAAAACGGTTGTAACACACCACTCAATTTGCACTCATCGAAATCAGTACTGGCAGCTTCTGTGTTGCCACCATGTGAACTTATATCATCATCCAACAGGAGATGGCTGTAAGGAAGGAAGATTTTTTGGTAAGGATGGGGAAGGAAATCGGCCGTGCCATTTGAAAGGAGCCATCCCGGCACTTTCCTGGAGTGATTTAGTGACATCACCGAAACCTAAATGTGTATGGCCGGAAGTGGATTTGAACCACCGTCAAAAACAAGACAAAATCCAATGTTTATAGTCCTCAGGCACCAAACTGCTTTTGTCATCAGTACCTAGACTTACTTAAACTCAATTATGCTAAGGACAAGACACACATACACACACACACACACACACACACACACACACACACACACACACACCTATGCTCGAGAGATGACTCGAACTTGCGACGCGAGTGGCTGTGCGATCCGTAATGTAGCGCTCAAGAGCGTGCGGCCACTCCCTAGCGGCAAAACACCGCCCTGCCCAATATGAGTGCAGTGCGCATACAAGAATTTCATCATTTCAGCGAGCTACAGGGCAAAAGCGTATATCTTACGCAAAGATACGAGAATTTGGTCTAATGCCTAAGTTTTCACTAAATATGCCGTATATAAAAATGTTCAAATGTTTGTATAGCTTATGGGACTTAACTACGGGGTCATCAGTCCCTAAACTTACAAACTACTTTTGAACCAGCTAACACTAAGGACGGCACAAATATCCTTGCCCGAGGGGGGATTCGAACCCCCGACCGTAGTGGCCGTGCAGACCGTGACTGACGCGCCGCAGTCCCCTCGGCCACCGCGGCCAGCTATACCGTATACATGTTTTTTCGTTCGACTAGTGCAGAGGTGGGCAATGAGCGAGCCGTGCTCGCGGAGCCGCCTGCCTGAGCAGGAGCAGAGCCGCGAGCAGCTGGCGTCCATCACGTCGTTCCTGCTGACAGGACTAGATGGCGTTATGCGCAGCCAACGTGCTAACGTAGCCGCAGAAATGCACCTGGCTGAGTGCATTATAAAATAACTTATCAAGATAATAGAGCAAACTCTTTAGTATCCAACTCGAATGAACAGATTCCACTGCTAGTGGTATCTCCTGAAATATGCTATTATGTTTACAAGTAAGTAACTTATAAACATAATACTGGAAACTCTTCTCTAAAATGTCCAGCGCGTACAGTTGAGCCGGCACAAATATGTTATTAAGATAAGAGCGAATTACGTGCGCCAGCAAGCATGCAGACCTCTATCGGCAACTACCGGCCGAGCGCGAACGCTGCTCTTTTTCCTGCTCATTGAGGCGATTTGTGCCCACCTCTGGACTAGTGTATTTAATGAAAGGAATGACGATTAAGGACAATGCAGAATCCGTCAATTATCACCTCCAGTCAGAGAGATTGAGTGTCCAGTCGCCGACCCTGGCTCAACAATTAAAGTCCAGAATGAAAATTCAACGTCTGACCATAAAAAAAATGATTAAAGGAGTTAACTGTAACGAATCACTGTTTTGTATTCTTCGAATCAGACCATCACTTACTACTCCAAATCGCGGTAAAATGTGACATATACAGACGAAAGGACAAGGAGTTAACTACATGTGTGGACAATGAATAGCACTGAAATATCGTAACACCAGTGGCGTAGCTATCATAGGGCTGGGCGGGTCAGTGCCCCGGGGTCCCCGAGCTGCAGGGGCCCCTCGGCCTTCGTGAGCTGCCTCCGGAAAAAGTTACAATAGAGCGTCGAATTTTTTATTGTTTTTACTCTCCCGCCCTAACGTCCCTCTCCCTCCCCTCCCACCAAATTTCCAATAGTAACCGCATTGGGCCACCGAATGGCGGAGCAAAGCTTCCTAATGGGACCTTCGCACGAAACCATTCGGTGGCGCAGCTGACCAGCCAAGCCGCCAATCGCTGTGCAGAACACATCTGTCGGGATAGCAGCAGACGTAGCGGCAGCATCAAAGACTTCCAAGTGTTGCGGCGTGCCGCTCGGCGCAGTGTGAATGATCGCGCGCCTCCAAACACTGCATAAACTTCAATAAGAAGTGTACAGTACGATTATCTGTATAAACCGGTTTTTCGAACATCCATGTCTCCCAATAACTTTGGATAATAGATGTTCTACTCTATAGAATATTTTAGTTGAATCAAGGATTTTCGACTTTACCCTTGACCAACAAACCTCAAAGGCAGGAAGTGAAATCCAAAATTATTCCCACCTCAGGATATAACCATAACAAGGTCTATTGCTTGTCCGCTAAGACGTGTACCGTGTCACTATTAGCGTGTTTCGGCTGAAGTCGGAGTTGCGAAATAACAGTCAATGGCGCTGAATTACTAGTAGTGTGTATGACAATAAACTGTGTGACCACATTTGAATATGAAGTAGTATAGTGTATTAGTACAGAACGGTATTGTTATACTAACTCCTGTTTGTGTAGTGAATACCCCCAAGGAGTGCTTCTTAATGATAAATCCCAATTAAGTGCTCTAACGAATTGCACTCTGAAATTCGTGCAAGAAGAAGAGAAAATGTGGATAGTGGATAGGCGCGTCATCAGTGAAGCTTCTGCCTGCTACTTCATTCGCCTAGCATAGAGCAAATTTCAAAACTATCTCATAAGGTCGTTTTATCTGTGTGTCCTACCCAAGTCGAACTCTATTCCTTTACAAAATTTTAACAAATCCACCCATTAATTTTTGCTTGAAAGGATAACAAACAAACTTACACAGTTATATTAGAGCGTACAATTAAATATTGTCTCGTCCATCGCACGTGATACTTTGCTTAGTAGTATTTAGATTTGCCTTATTATGTCTTCTAGTGGTCGGTACGAAGCTGGTGACGAAGTAGTTTTGTATCTGTGTAGTTTCAGTTTAAAGAGGGCCCCAATGTCATTTTTGCCCCGGGGCCCTCGGTGATACAGCTACGCCACTGCGTAACACACTAATTTATTAGCGTAGTATACAGGGCAATATGGCCTTCACGCTGCAAAATAATGACAACACAGTACACGTACAGTTAACATGACAAACCTGGGCCTACAGACCTCAAAGTAGTCCCCTGTTAAGGTCACCACGCGCTACTAACGATGTGGGAGGCGCTGAATACCATCTGCCTCAGCATTTGCCGCATCATGTGTGAATCAGACAAATACATCAATAGCTAACAAATGTTCAAATGTTTGTAAACATATTGAACCAAACTGCTGTGGCCTTCAGTCCCACGACCTACGAAGTACTTCAGCTAAGCACAAAACACACACACACACACACACACACACACACACACATACACACACCAGGGAGGATACAAACCTCCGGCGGGAACTGCTGTAGCAATAAGAAAGTTGGCAAAGTGAAAACTGTATACAGAAGCTACTTGTAACAGTATTCACCCATTCATATTTTTTTTAGACTTATAGCCTGAAAATATTATTTAAATCACAAAAGTTAATATTTGGTGGGGTTTCCCTTTGCACTTATTAGTGTTTGTAGTTGACGGGACATCGACTTGACTAAATTTGCCGTAAGAGAGGACGGTATTTTGTCTCATTCCTCTTGAAGTAATTCTTTTAAGTCTGCCTTTTCAGAAATGTGTCTTTCTGATGTTGTCTTCCAGTACTTTCCAAAGGTGGTCAATGGGATTACATCTGTGCTCTGAGAAGGTGTGTGTAGTTGCTTCGGTGTATTGTGCAGCAACCACAGCCTAGTATTTAGAACTGTATGCTTCGGGTCGTTGTCTTGTTGAAAAATGTTATTTCCTTCTAGACCTAAATTTTCCGCGCTAACATTTAAATATTCATTTATGATGTTGATATACCCATGTGCTATGGGTCAGCGTTATAGTTTAACCACTGGGTGTAGATTTGAGGCACGTTCAGATTTTCCTTTAAGATGTTGATATACATTCAGTGTAGCTACGTTCGCAGTCGTAACACTGAACACAACGTCTTTCAGATAGCCCCACAGGAATTATAGACAGGATTCAGGTAAACAGAGAAGTAGTGACCAGAAAAGATTACAAACAATGAGAAGTAGAAGACGACAAGTAAATTATTAATTACGAAACTGTCAAACGGACGTTCAACACACAAACAGTATTTTCTACTCCAAATTAAGGAAACTATTGTCCTTTAATTGGAGGAAAATATCTTATAGTATTAGATTACATGAACATAAAAAAGCAAGCAGGGTTATTTTACATTTGGAAGGAGGGGGGAACACAGCTCGAAGAGGACGACAGAAGATTGGAAGTTGCATCAAGAAACGTTTGGAGACAATAAACATGAATGGTAACTTGTAAGAATAATAAGCAACAAATGTGGAACGGCAAGATTAGGAAATGAGCATTTTTATTTATCTTCGCTAGAAGAATCGCTGTGACACTACATAACATTGCTTTCCCATTTCTTTCCTACATCAAAATTTTTAACGAGATTATTACTACCTTACGAGGCGTATTCAACTTAATTATTGCCCAAACCAGCAATATACATTCTGTAGTATGTAAAGCACGAGGCACTTTTCATTTTTACATGGATGCCACAGTGCAGTTTTGTTTCTTCGTAATAATCAAGCAACTAAATTAATTTTTCAACAAAAATATAAAGGAAAACAGTTCTTGAAAATTTAAAGCAATTGTGTAATTTGTTTCAGAGTCTGAAGCGATGTAATTTAACATACTGCATTGGTATAGTGGAGGTTATGATAATGTTCGTCTATGTCCCTGTGCCTGTAAACAGCATGCCCATCTCATATTCTGTTTCCGCATAAAATACTACGTAATGAAAAAAAAAATTACATGAAAATAAAGATATCAAACTATTTTCTAATTGTTTCTCTCAATTATGTGACTATAACAGTTCCCAAATACCTAATAGAAAACATGCTGAATATCGTGATTTAGCTGTACATGTGCATAAAGGGATATTGTAAAAATTATATGAGAAAATCTCTGCTGTATTTCATGAAGTTATTCCACATCCGTGATGCTGAACCTTCACTGTCAATGAGAGAATAACACCTACTTTTCTAAGAAACCATTTAAGAATGCCATGACTCAATTCAGCATTTATTTAGTGGGCATAGACTTCTATCTATGCCCTCCAAAAGTTATCCCATTGTATCAGCTACTATGCTTGCATGCTTAAGCATCATACACAAAGCCATGCATAATCACAGCATTTTTGTGCGATTATATATAGTTTATTCTGTCCAGAGATGATGTGGGAATGATCTCATTGAAACTTGCGAGTGATCATGTGCAGTATGAAGATGTTACTGACTGGATAGAGAGAAATAAATTCAGCCAAGGTAAGAGTTGTTTTCTTTTGACTTCTCTTATTGGAAAATGTTAGAACTGCTGTAGTTTGCATCGTACGTCGCTGAGTGTCTACGTGTTGACAGAAAGCGCAAATAGAGGCCACTAGTGACATTAATTACAGCTGTAAGACTTGTACGCCTATGCGTCTTCACTAGGGTTCGTTATTGATATACCTAATTAAATAAATATACACTCAGAACTAAAGTAATTTATTGAAACATTCGTGTTGAAAACATTTGCATTGTGAAGTTAGCTGCCTCCAAAGCGGCAGATATTAAGGATGTGAACGACATCAGTCACACTCACAGAAGTCCAACCACTTTATCAGTTGCTCCTCTTGCCTTGCTATTTTTATCTTCCCTATTGAACTTCTCCTCCTTCCCTTTCACTCCCAACCTCCTTCCTCTTAGAATTATTTGTCCTTCTGGTACCACCACATACTCCTCATTTCTTGCCTCCTAAAATCTATTCTGCCCCACTTACACCACGCACCAGTCCTTCACCTCATACCACCACCTCATACCCTCCTCAACCAACGACCCCTTCACTCTCCAACAACAGACCTATACCAGGGTATATAGTTCCAAATTTACTGGATTATTTTAAAAATAGTATATTCTTCAATATGGTTTAATTGTTTAAAATGTTCTCTTATTATTTATGTTTTTTATGTTTCATTTTTTCTGTTTTCAATTAAAAATTAAAAAGCCATTCTGCTCATGAATATAAACACATCAGTTTGTTTCATCTCTTTAGTTTATTTTTAATCATGTCTAAATACATAAGTTTATTATTTTGCCATCCATTAGTGTTACTTATCACCTGGATGAAGAATGTGTTGAATATACCGGGACAGCGTACCTCCAGCTCACATGAGGCGAGGGGATAAAGTTACAAACTAGTAAAGAAAAGACGCAAGGCATAGATACATCGGCAACAGCCTAGCAGCTCATCAGCTGCACCTACTCTCCCATAGGTTACCATCTTCAGCCAAGAGCTGACACGTGAGACTCCACTTTTGTTATTCCACACATCTCATATTCGAACAATAAGCTGCTGTGACCTATAGATACATCACATATACTTGTTGATTGACAAAATGCAGAGGCGATTATTTGTGTTCCTGACATGTAGGAAGCCAAACTTCAATAGATGTTGCACACATCCACAAAACAGATAACACAGTGAGCACAGGGAAATCAAAAAGTAACATTTTCCATCTACCACACGACTCGCTAAAATGTAAATCATAGTAATTATAAATGGAGTCCAGTATTCAAAGGAAGATGTAAGTGTGGTTTGAGGCAGGTATTGCATCAAAAATAATAAAGAAAGAAGTGGGAATGTCTACTTTCCAGATGATATCAGTAAGAGTGATACGCTCTTAGCGAACTCAGGAACTGGCTACAAGCTATTAGATGAGGCTAGTGGTTCACATGTCAGTAACACAGAAGCTTACAGTACTTATCTCAGCAAGTGCAATATTTGATGTAGCATATTGTTATGTTTTCCGAAATTTTAATTTTTTTCCAAAGAATGATATACAGATGGATAAACTGTATAATGTTTACTGCAGCTTGATGAACATATAATTTTAACTTGTGCGAAATTTGGTTCTTTTAATGTGATTTATAATTAATTTTATGTGGATATAAAGCTTAGTATTCTAAAATGCATGTGTATTGAGGACTGGTAGTGGAACTATTTTCTGAATATTTGCATTTATTAAATATATCCTCCAGAAATAATTGTAGAACTAATGGGAAAGTGACAAATGGTAGATGAACCAATGATTCACTTCAGAAAGATAATTTACAGGGATAAAGCATTAGAGATATCTGACATTATATGTTATGTATCTTATTCTATCCACACACGATGTGTACATGACCTCATTCAAAGTTGCAGGTTATCATACATAGTATGATGATTGTACTGACTGGATAGATGAAATGTTTATTTATATTTACTACAGTGGACCTGAGTAGGACTTCTAAATATGAATGAACATCAAATGTTTGTTAAGGTTATGGGACTCAACTACGGGGTCATCAGTCCCTAAACTTACAAACTACTTATGAACTATTTACGATCTAGGACGGCACAAATATCCATGCCCGAGGGGGTGAATGAATGAACATGATTAGTCTACATTTCACACTGAAGTGCCTGACAGAAGGGTTATCGAATTATTTTCGGGCGTTTGGTCTACGTTTTAGACGTTTAGTGCGCGGGAAAAATGAACACCCGAATACATTGTGTGTCTGAAGACTTCGGTGAATGGTGTAATATCTGAATGGCAATTTGGCTCGTCTGTGCGTAAATGTGCGTGGATCCTCAAAGCCTTGAGGAAAACCGATACATAGCAGGCAGGCACTGCCTGTGACTGGTAAACAGACTGCAACCAGTTGAAGTAAGTGAATGTGAGAGGAAGTGTCACAGCGCAATGGAACAATGTGTAAACATCAAGTTCTGCAACAAACTGCGGACGACTGCTACGCAGAAACATGGGACGTTGGTGCAGTTGTACAGGATGGAAGCCGTGTGCAGAAAATGTATTTACAGATCCTCCGCGGACAGTGGTGTGCACGGTTTCATTGCTAACGCCCAAGTCTTCCACAATCAGTCTAAGAGAATTTGTCGCACTTTCTCGACCATTTCTGGGGTTCTGCTTGTCGATATCCGACCTGAACGTGGTTCATCCTCAGCTATTTCCTTCCCTTCACGGAATCAAAAATGTTTGTAAAGCTTATGGGACTTAACTGCGGGGTCGTCAGCCCCTAAACTTACAAACTACTTGTAAACAAATTTATACTAAAGACAGGACAAACATCCATGCCCAAATGGGGGATTCGAACCCCCGACGGGGAACGGCCTCGCGCATCAGAGCATAGCGCTTCAATGCGCTCGGCCATTCCACCGCGGTTTCACGGAATCGCTTAAATCATTCGTAAACATATTTCCTATTCACGGCTTCACTCCCGTACCTGTACCAACATTTCACGTGTCTCAGTAGCAGTCTTCCTCTATTTGTAGCAGAACTTGATGTATAACGTTGCTCTATTGCACTATGACACAGTTTTAGGGGGCCTACAGTTTATCGTGAATTCCGAACCATGGTGCTACTCCATGTTGTTCACATCAGAAGCATTGTCAGAGGGGAAATAAGTGAACAGTGACGAATAAAAATTCTAGGACTCAGTGGGGATCGAATCTGTGACCTTTCGATTAATAGCCTGGCATTCTACCAGTGTACTACCAGACAAAAATCTAGCAAACCAGATCTTCATTTGACGCTTCACATATAGTGAAACGTTGAATTCCACGCTGTCAGGTCGGTATTTCCTCGTTTTCTCTTTCCAGGAGAGGACGGCTGAAGCAGATAAACCCCAGCGTACCGCAGAATACCAAAACAAATGTTTATAAATGGGACTTAACTACTCTGGTCATTAGTCCCTTGGTTTACAAACTACTTAAAATAACTTATGCTAAGGACAATAAATACACCCATGCTCGAGGGAGGACTCGAACCTCCGACGGCGAGCAACGGCGCGCTTCGCAGCTAGAGGGCGTGGAACGCTCGGTCACTCCACCGCCCGCAGCCGAGTAGTTATCATCTTATAGGAGGAGTAACAATTTAAAACGCCGAAAGTCCACAAAATAATTTATACGGGAGATAAAAATCGAATAGCAAATAGCCCACACTTCAAGGTGCGTCAGAAAATTTCGGTGAATGGTCCCCTTTTTACAAACGTCGCTGGTGAGGATGAGTTGCCCGCGCGAGGGCCATGTCAACAAGCGAGCCATATCGTACAAAGCACCGCTTGTAAAGCGAAGGTACACGCTGCGACGCAGCTAACCGACACCGCCTAGAAGACAACTGGCCCGTGGCCTGCGAGAAAGACAGGCCCCAGCGCGGCTGGCATGCCACCTAAGCGAGGTAGTTCCGAGCCGGCGCTATCGCTAGCTCAGTGGCTGCCCGCTATGACGCAGTGGGCCGTGCCCCAGCGGCCGACCAATCGGCTAGCGACCGCGCCGGCTCGGAACTACCTTGCTTACGTAGCATGAAGTGCGCGCTCAGGCCTGTATTTCTCGCCGGCCACGGGTCTGACTAGAGCACTGTATAGTACAAGCAGAACAATCCGCCATTTTGAATCCCTCGTTGAAGGCGCGCATTTAAAGACTACGGAACAACTACGCTTTTTGATATGTTCTTAAGGTTATTAAATATACTTTCCTAACGCAGAAAATATTACAGCGTAGTAAATTTGTTTGCTTACATCATCTGAATATAAGAGGCAAGCAAGTTAAAGTTAGTGGTTACATAGATTTTTAAAGGCATGATACATTCACTTACATTCCAAATTAAGGCCTTTCTAAATATTTACCACATACAGTAAAAATAGGTTACAATTATCGTATTTTCTGGTTTATAAACGGTACATTCACATACGTTTATGGTAACTAAGAGTAGCTTTCGAAAACAATTACGGATTATTGTTAAATTACAGTACTGTACTTCCCGTATTCTCCCCTCTAATGTCTCGCATTTTTATACACGTCATATTTCAGGGTAGATTTTACGTCAAAAATGTGTTTAATAACTATGAACGTCTGATTTCTTTAGATAACGACTAAAAAAGTCTCTCTGGTAGCATGCATTTCGAAATAAAGTGAAATTTTCATGCAAAGTTTTGACTCTAATGTCTTTCATGTACGAATTCTTTCCTGTTCGTATTCTTTGCGAAGTTCAATTTATTATTACTTCTTTTTTTCGACATCCTCTTCACAGCTTGGCTTAGGCCTACATATTTCCTTGTTCAGATTCACATTTAAATTAAACACTGAACCAATGCGAAATATCATAATTTGAAAACCATTAGCTGGGCAAAGCCAGCTACACTCATTTATCACTTAAAATAAAATGAACAGCGCTTAGAATTACTCCTTAGTTGGTCTAAATAAAATCAAGAAAAGTAGCTTACTTTCAACACACTGTATGTCGTCTTATGTTAACAAATGTTTGTACAAGTTATGGGACTTAACTACTGGGTCATCAGTCCCTAAACTTACAAACTACTTATCAACTACTTACGAACTAGGACGGCACAAATATCCATGCCCGAGGGGGGATTCGAACCCCCGACTGTAGTGGCCGTGCAGACCGTGACTGAAGCGCCTCAATCCCCTCGGCCACCGCGGCCGGCTTATGTTAACAATCTATAGCAAAATTAAACCATTGCTTACATGTATAGACCTGTATTTTCATTACTACTTCTCTGTGAGCTTAACTATTTTTAATACTAATAAAACCATGATTTTATTCTTAACGTTATACAGATAGTTGCTCGATTTTGGAGTCCATATTTGGCGTCTGGAATTGACATCTTTTACGCCGATATATATTTGAAGGAAAGCGATAAAATTTTTAGCGACCATGTCTGCTATTATTTGAGCAGCCTGGAGCAGCACAACCAACCATTTCTCACTGTGAAACAATAAAATCACAAAATATTCGCTGATTCACTTCGCCACACAACACAAAGCATACAACACGCCGTAGCATTGGGATTCAAAATGGCGGATTGTTCAGCTCGGTATATCTAGTGCTTTAGGCCTGGCCGTACCTACGTCACACCGAGAGGCGGCGGCTGCCAGTTGACTGGCTGGCCGCTGGGGCACCAACACCGCCAAGTAGCGGCCGGCCAGTCAGCTTGCGTTCGCCGCGTCTCGGTGTGACGTAGGCACGGCCAGTTGTCAGGCCTTGTCTTCTAGGTGGCGTTGAGCTAACAGCGTCAGTGTGAAAACTCGTGTCATTGAAACGTGGAGTACAAAACGAAGCAACGCGTTATCATCAAGTCATATTGTCAACGAGGAAGGTGATGACGGAGTTTTGAAAAGCTGCTGCAACGCATCCGGCGAGTTCGCCCTGATCTGTAATGGAGTGGGCAGTTGAATTTCTTGCACGACAATGCCCGTCCGGACACTGCGATCCACGTACTGAACTTCCTCGCTAAACTCAAGGTCACTGAGCTTCCACACCCTCCTTATTCTTCAGATCTGGCGCCGGCAGTCTTCTTTCTGTTTCCCCACCTTAAATTACCCCTGGAAGGATTACGCTTCGCAGTGGTTGCAGAGATACAACGTGACCTCAGTGTTTCGAGCGATTCCCACAAGAAGCGTTTGCTGACAGTTTCCAATAGAGCCCTGTATTGGGAGAGTACCGCCAACCGGGCGAGCGCCGCCATTCTAGGCCTATCTCGCTATAGCGGCGCTATGAACGGCACTGTTAAATTAGCATTTATGATGAACGGAAATGGTCTGAGCATCGATGTGGTATGACAGTAAACAATGAACTTAAGTTTTTAATCGTTTCATCACATCTACAGCGAATATTAGGGAAAAATAGGTAATCTGAGAGCAAGACCTTTATTTTTGAGCAAACTATTTGTAAAATTGTTTCGTGCTAAGTTTAATGATAAGATACTTCAAGTGTTTGATTTAACATATTTGATTTTAAGTACTGGTACTTATTAAAATACAAATGTGTACTTTGGTTATTTAGACTGCTACTGCTGGGTACTTCAGTAAAATAAACTTTATCTTAAAATTCGAGTTTTGGAGATCTATTTAATGGGCGGTTTCATTTGCCATCCAAACTTTTGTAATATGCAGGCTAAGTATAAATACGAAATTCGTCAAATACGGCACATTATGTTAGATTTTCATGTATTTATATCTTTTAAAAATATCTTTTCTCTTACATGTTTGTCCGTCCAACATTGGTCGCAAGAAACTTGTATGAACAGATAAACCTAGAAGTTTACTCGATATTTCAAAACAAATTTACTTACTTCGCAAAATTTTGCATTCTCGTATGGAAATGCAGTTTTCCTTCCAATGCGGTGTACCCACAATTCGCGTCTTTCCGTGTCTCTTTCGCCCTGTGGAATGCGTAAAACTTTCTACCTCGGACTGTCTTAGTATAACAATTCACTGCCAACACTGCGCCATTTTTCACCATATAAAAATGGAATATGCTATGTTAAGCTCTTAATTTAATATATAATAAGTGTACACATTTCGAACACCTCTAAATGCTAAAATGACAGCTAGTTAAGTGAAATATGCCATTTACTCTGATGGACTGCTTAGGCCTAAAATGGCGGACGTGCCCCATCCGCGCTCAACTGACCAATAGCAGCCGGCGGTTGTCGGCAAGCCACACATAAAAGGTTGGCGCTACTCTCCCAATACAGGGCTCTAGTTTCCAACAGCTGTACAACCGATGTCGGAAGTGTATTGTAGCCAATGGCGATTACTTTGAAAGCCAAGTAAAGTTATTTTGTTCGTAACTCTCGTTTCCCATATTTCCTGAGATTCGCCGAACTTTTCAAAATCACCTTGTAGGGAAAACCCACTCTCAATTTAAAGGTACTGCTGCTACTCAGTTTTTGTAATGATATGTGGACATGCTACACTCTGCATGAACCACAGGGGCATTTCCTGATTTGAACCAAATTTACACAAGAAAATACCAAGACTCCATACTTTAACTTTTATTTTGAGCAATAATATATAACAAAAAGAAACAAAAATATTTGTACAAACAATGCGTTTGAAATGACTGATTTATTCCATTTTAATGAGAGGAAGGAGAAGGGAAGGGAAGAAATGACTGACTGCAGCTGTAGTAGGGCATTCAAATCATTCAATGGCGACAAGTCAATATCTATACCGGGTCGGTTTTAGAAGCCGGGTCTCCCGCTTCGGGCCAGCGGTCACCTTAACCTCTCGATTCAAAAATGTTCAAATGTTTGTTAAGCTTATGGGACTTAACTACGGGGTCATCAGTCCCTAAACTTACAAACTACTTATGAACTACTTACGAACTAGGACGGCACAAATATCCATGCCCGAGGGGGGATTCGAACCCCCGACCGTAGTGGCCGTGCAGACCGTGACTGAAGCGCCTCAGTCCCCTCGGCCACCGCGGCCGGCGGTCATTTATGTACAAGGCACATATAGAAATAAAGTTTCCCTATTTTTAGGTACGGTCACCATTTGTGGGACCAAATTTTCAATCCCTGTGTTGTAGAAGTCAGCCATCTGTGCATGGAACCAGCGGGTGGCAGCATTGGCGCAGCCCCGAGGGAGGGGGGGGGGGAGGGGAGGGGGGCTAATGAAGCTGTAGTCCCGCCCCCTTCTAGTACTTCCCACAGATTTTTTAATTTACTACTTTTTATTCTTTTTATTTTTTTATTTTTTTTTTTTTTTAGCAGGTCGGCACCGGAAATTTGAAATAGTACACATGTAATAAATCACAACGTAACTATAATTTGCCAAGCACAAGTGAAAATGGGTCGCCAACGTGTTGCCGCCACTGAGAATGTGTGCTGCTGTTATTGTGAGCAATGTTAAGTTACGGGCCGATTGTTCTGCTTAGCAGGTCATCGGCGACACCGAGTGGAATCTTACGAACAACAACGGTATTAATTTAGTTCTATTTTTAAACATAGAGTCTCATGATAATTAAACTGTAAAGACCTTTCTCTTCGGCTAGTAACATAGAAGCTGCTTAATTATTTTACGAGCTGATTATATACACTCCATTTCCACCACGTTGGTCCTCTTCCGCCGGCCGCGGTGGACGAGAGGACTGAGGCGCTCCAGTCACGGTCTGCACGGCCACTACGGTCGGGGGTTCGAATCCCCCTTCGGGCATGGATATTTGTGCCGTCCTAGTTCGTAAGTAGTTCATAAGTAGTTTGTAAGTTTAGGGACTGATGACCCCGTAGTTTAAGTCCCATAGACTATACAAACATTTGAACATTTTTTTGGTCCTCTTCCACATTTCAAATTAATGCAAGCCTATTCATTTTAATTCCTGTGCAATTGTTTTCGTAGTATAATTGGATAAATTATAAAAAGTGTCAAAATAAGTCAGAGATTGATAAATACAAAAGGCTTCCCCCCCCCCCCCCCCCCCCCGGAAACAAAACCTGGCAAGGCCACTCGGTGACAGTCGTCTTCAGCTTTTCGTCGTTGTCAAATCGCTGGATGGATAACAAGAATTTTTTGAGGTGCGAATATATAAATAACTAGAAATTAAAATAAAAAAATGCAAATCGCCAGGATGAAGATCAGGACTGTATGCTGGATGATCAAACAGCTCCCAGACCAACTTCTGCAAAACAGTTGCTTTGCGCAGAGTCATGGAGCAGTACAACACCTGCGGGAAGCATGTTTAAATTTTCAAATGTTTGTTAAGCTTAAGGGACTTAACTGCGGGGTCATCAGTCCCTAAACTTACACACTACTCGTGAACTACCTTATACTAAAGACGACACAAACACTCATGCACGAGGGGGGATTCGAACCCCCGACGGGGAACGGCCTCGCGCATCGTAGCATAGCGCGTCAATGCGCTCGGCCGCTCCGCCGCGGCGCAGGAAGCATTCCACGCCTCTTGTTCTGAATTGAACGTGTTCCGGCCAGCGTGACAACGACAAACAGCTGTCACGCACTGACTGTATTCACAGGCAGCAGACTACTACGACACAGAAATACAAAAGTTGATCCCAAGATATGAGAAGCATTTCAATTATTTCTGTAACTGTCGAAATTTAGCTCAAACATTAATGTACTTGTTGATAATAAAGTTTTCATTCACTACTCTATCTTTTTTATTCCTTTTATTGGCCCACTTTAGGTTGCGGTAGTAACACTAAAAGTGGGCCTTTTGCGATCGTCTTTTGACAGCTCGAAATTAAAATGAAAGTAACGGCTTAACTATTTATCTGACACGAAAATTGAATAACCGAATTTATAGAGGAGAAAATTCTCTACAACTTTGCACTCTTATGTTTTTTTCATATCTCGTAGCGTTTCAAAGATATTTGCAAAAATAACGGCGATTTTGGGATGTATGTCTGTCTGTCCGTCTGTCTGTCCGTAACGTGTTCCCTGTTTTTAAGACGAACCGTTCAACCAAATTTTACAGACATGATTGTAGGTCGCCTGAGACCAGAACCTCCATTTTTAAAATTTTTCGGACAAAAAATACGGTAGTAATACAAAAAAAAGCCGTTTGTAACATAGTTATAATTGCAAACGACCAGTTCATCTGACACGAAAATTGAATAACCTAATTGGTAGAGGAGAAAATTCTCTACAACTTAGCTCCCTTATGTTTTTTATATCTCGTATCGTTTGAGACATATTTGCAAAAATAACGGAGATTTGACACCTTCCATTGAATTAACGAAAACCAGCCGTTCGCAGATGTCACGTGACATTCCTCGCCCAGAACTCTCTCTCGTATACGCCATCGTGCATTGCGTATTTGATGATTTTCTTATTGTAACTTACACGTTGTCATTTCAAAGCAATGGCGCACTGAAGAATTAACAAAACACATCGTTCCTCGTACGATAAATGATAATCTAGTGTCTACAAATGCCATATTAGCATCAGTTAACAACGGCCATCAATAGTATGACATTTTAGTACTCACCTTTTGATTGATAGCCCTTTTTTCCTAAAAGGGTTTAAGACACTCTTATTAATTAATTTTTTATTATTTATATTATTATTTTGATCCAAAATGTTTGCAAAAACTTATAAAACTACAAATCTAATGTGGGCCTTAAAACACGTCAGTGTGATTTTTTTCTTTTAATAAATAGCGAAACATACTTTTTCGATGCCCTTCGTTCCAACCCACCGGTTGTTCATAATCGGCCTAATCAATGTTTAATGAATAATAAGTAACCGTCCCTAAGTGTACGTCAGAACTATTGTAAAATACATCAGCGCCGGGATTACGGAATATAAAGGTTAACAGCAGGCTGAAGCAGACAGAGAAATCGTTGAGTGACCCGGAATATTATATAAAATTCGCCGAGACTCAAGTTCTGTATGAGGAAAGCAATTATCATACCAGTTTGCATCGAGAGTCCCTGGAGATATGCAAGGACGGCAACAGTTTCAAGAAGGAGAACGAAAGGCTCAGACGAAGCGGAAGTTAAATTCCCTCCGAGTGTGAGTTCGCCTTCGTTGAGAAATGGGGGAAGTTATTTCAGAAAGTCAGCCCCTCGTGTGGACAAAAAGTGCGATTATTAATCAGAATGGCGTTGAACTAAGAATCTAAAGCATGGCCTCATGGCAACATGTGCAACGCAGGTGCTAAAATCTCAATGATTACAAATACGAAAAACATGCAAATAGTAAGTTTCTCCATTCTTTTAAACAAAGATAACGTTGTTACATGTAAAATTTTGTTGAAAACGGCTACAAAAATGTTTGAGATACTTTTCCACAAAGTCGCCAGACGATTTTGACAACTGTCATGAGTTAACTTTTGTATTTCTCTGTCGGAGAAGTCTGCCGTCTGTCAATAGAACCAGCCCTCTTCGGCTTTTCGTCGTTGTCGAAACGCCTGAGGACAGGAGAAGAGGAATTTCATAGGGTGCAAGAAAACAGTGAAATCGCTTGGAGCAAGGTCACGGCAGTATGATCCTTCCACAGAACAGTTTCTGTGCGTCGAGCCATGTGGGGACTAGCACTGTCACGCGTGCGGTAAGCATTCCACCCCTCCTGTTCTCCGGCCAGCATCTTGACAATAGCCAAGAGCTGCAGACGACTGCAACATGCTGCTTCCATTCACACGCGGCTGACTTTCACGTCACACAAAAACAAAAGCTAATGCCACTATATGAGAGGTGTCGAAATTCTTTTGGTGATTATATCGTATAATACATCATACAGTGCTGTAATGGTTGCCGATGAAGTTTTTCATGGATCTATGTTGTCACTGACTAAAAAAGCGCGTTGTACAATACTTATTTTTTTAATAGTAGCTGATGTCACTAAAAGGCGTAATACTTTATTGACATTTTAGTTCTATACATTATATGATTGCTTACAAGTTATACAAAGTGGTCACAAACAGTCTGTAAAGCTTGTAAACAGTGTAGTAGTTGGACTGTGATACTACATAATTGTTAACAAAAATATTCGATACATTCCACCGTTTCCGATTTAATTTCCACTGAAGTTAGCCAATCACGTCATTGCAAAGTCAAGCAGCCTGCGAGAGGCAGTGTTGCGAAATGCGGTCTTCGTTTGTTTAGTTGAAACAGAAACAAGGAAAAATCGTTATCGCACGAAACTGCTGAGCTCGGGTTCGAACCTGGCTACATTCTAGTATCCAAGTATTGTATCACTTTCTTCTTCGGTTTGAGGAAAACAAAAGAAGAACACATTTGGCAACACCGTCATTGACAGGCTGCTTGAAACTGCTCGTGAAAAAACCGGATTGGTTAACTTAAGCGCTAATTAAATCGCAAACGGTGCAACGTATCATTTCTTGTTAACCCTTTCCAGCCCAGTGATGCCATATGGCATCATCATCTTTATCTGTTACTCTCGGCCCAACCGACATTATAAAGAAGACTGCAGGACTTCCCAAAATTAATTGCGAGTAGCTTTGTTACCATCACTTCAAGGAAACAGAGGAGCATTATGCTACAACGCATTGATAAAATATACTTTGTTGATCAATGTCTAAGTTAGAGTACAAACAGCAATACTTTCAAAATATTATATCAAGGTAAAGGAAACAAAATAATTTGAAAATTTCACTAATAATATTCTGAAATGTGTAAATTTGTAGTAAACAATTTGAAAAAGGCGTCAGTAACAGTAAAGGAAACATATCCTGCCCAATGATGCCGTTTGAAGTCATCCCGAATTTCCCTCCAAAAAATAATAAATCTCATAAGTTCAAAAAATATACATTATTCCAATCATTATGAACAGAAATATGTAAAGAATTACTTTTGGTCACAAATTAATAAAATTTGGGCTGGAAAGGGATAACAGTTATTCTCAAACCAACCACCTTGAAATATCGTTACAAGCTTTCTGACCACCGTTTATACAGGGTGCAAAAATTGAACAGGATAGAGGGGATCCTCCATTGAAGAATCTGAGGAAGGGAGCCGGGTTACGGAGAAGCCGGCTTAGGGAGATAATGAGAATACAATCACATGACTGTGTACTTGTTATTGACATTAGCTACCTTTAACTGAGAATACCATCACTGATACAATGGACGTACCGTTGTATCTTACAAAATGTGCGTAAACTGATGGCCATCAATCTCAATGCAACCGTGACATCGACGGACAAGATCCTGACGCAACCTGGCAATATCCCTGGCTTGTTGCGAATCACGTAACAAGCAGCTACAGTTCCGGCAACTAATTCCATCTCCGTATTCACTGGGACTCAAACGCAAGTTGCTTTAGAGATTCCCATAGGAATTAATAAAGGGGATTCAGATCAAGTGATTCGCAGGCCATGGAATAAGGCCTTCCCTTCCGATTCAGCGACTAAACCTGCGTCATGACTTCCTAATAATTAGGCTCGTCCTCATTTCCTCGCAGGAAATAAAGAATGAACTTGTAAATGAACAGCATAGTACATCTAAACGTGTACACCTGTTGGTTATCAATAAGCTGGAAAACGGTAATGTGAGACATGTTCCGTATTTTCATATCTTCTTATGCCGGCTTCTCCGAAACCACGTTCCCTAACTCAAATTGTTCAGCAGAGCATTCTGTATAGCCTGTAATATTTTTGCACGATCTTACGGAGGATATGGTGGCAGTGGTTTTTATACACTGATTCGTTGCAAATTTTCAACTGTTTGTAAACGTATTGAACCAAACTGCTACGGTCATCAGTCCCTAGACTTACAAACTACTTTAACTTACACTAAGAACAAGGCACACACAACCATGTCCGGGGGAGGACTCGAACATCCGGCGGGAACGTCCACCCAGTCCATAGCATGATGCCTTAGACCACGCGGCCAGCCGCGGTGGAGTAGCCGAGCGGTCTAAAGCACCTCATTGTGGAGCGCGCGGTTGCTCGCCGTGGAGGTTCGAGTCCTCCCTGGGGCATGGGTGTGTGTGTTGTCCTTAGGTTAGTTTACCTAGGTTTAAGTAGTTTGTAAGCTACGGACTGATAACCACGCAGTTTGGTCCGATAGATTTACGGACATTTGAACATTTGAACCACGCGGCCATTCCGCTCGGCGATCTGTTGCAGAATAATTATTTTACAGGCAACACAAAAAAAGTTCAGTGGTCGTAAATTTAACAATTTAAATGCTTTTTAGCAAAATTATTAAATCACTTCGGAAACTCTGATACAACATCCTGTCGTCGGTAATGTTATTGGATTCGGAGACAAACACGGATAAGTCAAGAATACGAATGCAGGCGATCAAGACGTTCTCAGGGGAAAGGTCGCAGCATCCACTGTTACAGTTTTAGGAAACCAACAGAGACCAATATGGATGGCCAGTGTCGAAACCACTGCACGAAATCGCTCGGTTTCAGTCACAATGTAAGTATGAATTAAGTAAGTTTGGGTTCCCAAAAACTATTTCGCATTGTTTTAATGTTAATTTAGGGAATAAGTCACGTAATTTACAGCTTTTAAATATGCAGTAATATATTCCGTTGCTGGGATACGTGTGCGTGTGCGTGCGTGTGTATGTGTTTCTATACGAAAAAATGCTAACGACAACTGTTGCTCAGAAATTAGTTCAAAAATTCAAATGTTTGTAGATCTTATGGGACTTAACTACGGGGTCAGCAGTCCCTAAACTTACAAACTACTTATGAACTAGCTAACACTAAGGACGGCACAAATATCCACGCCCGAGGGGGGATTCGAACCCCCGACCGTAGTGGCCGTGCAGACCGTGACTGGAGCGCCTCAGTCCCCTCGGCCACCGCGGCCGGCCAGAAATTAGTATTGAGACACCATATAGTGGCTCGCGGAATATGTATGTAGCTGTAGAAACGCAGTTGACAGAAAATATGTGGCTCCACTTGCAGAAGCCGACAAGTTGTTTTCAGCTCAGTTTTGTTTTTGTGGCGGCGCCGGCAGCGTGCGTAATTCATGCGTAAATCCGACAGCTAACGGCGCAGCGGACGCCCGCTCTGTATCGCGGCTCCGATATGGCACGTGACGTCACGCGAGGACAAAGGGAAGCAGGGAGAACCCAACGCCATGCCAATTCAATACGATACAACTCGGAGAATTTCCCTGATACGTCTCAAAAGAATTTGATAGCCCCAAAAAAACTTCGGTTTTTCGAGCTCCGTCAAATTCAAATCAAATGTTCAAACGTTTGTAAATACATTCGATCAAACTGCTATAGTCTTCAGTCCCTAGACTTACAAAATAAACTTACACTAAGAACAATACAGACACACACACACACACACACACACACACACACACAGACGCGCGCCTAAACACGCACGTTCGCGCGCCCGAAGGAGGATTCGAACCTTCAGCGGGAGCGACCGCCCAGTCTGTATCATTATGCCGCGGCGGAATAGCCGTGCGCATTATGGCGCCTTTGCTGCGGTGCGCGCGGCCGTTGACCGTCGGACGTTCGAGTCCTTCCTCGGGCATGGGTGTTTGTTTTGTTCTTAGGATAAGTTGAAGTAGTTTCTCAGTTTAGGGACCGATGACCACTGAAGTTAGGTCCCATAAATTTACAAACATTTCAACATTTCGTACCATGATGCCTTAGTCCACGCGGCTACTCCCGCGCTGCTCCGTCAAGATCATCAGCAAGACAACGATTAAGCTGCGAGTACTTTTGTAATGTTTTTTAATAAAAAGAGTTCCTTGACGATATCAGACAGGCCGTAAGGAGCACAAGGGAAGGAAGAAGAGGTGTTTCACAAGTTCACCACGGCGAAAAACCCATTCGAAACAGTTTCATTATTCCGAACTCAAAAACGCGCGTTTTGGGGAAATGTGTGAAATGGTCCACGTGGAAGATTTTTGTACACTCCAATATATCAAAAAAAGGAGAAAAGCTATTAATTATTAATGTCAGCATTGGCGAATACTTTTTTCCCACCAGCCATTGATGATGTATGAGAGCCTTTGGCCACTAAATGTGTCAAACAATATAATTGCTTACAAATTAGCCAACTTCGCAGAAGTTAGGCAGTTTGCCAGAGTTCTCAAATTCAGGAAATATAACATTTATGTATCTCTTCTTAGCTAATGAATATGAAATGAGCATATCTCGAGTAACTTTTGCTGAGTCGAATACTTTTCCATGTCCTTGGTTTTGAATAAAATCTCTTTTTCTGCATTGACTAACACTGTAGAAAGCAGATAGCAACCTGACAAGGGAGACTGTGGAAGCTGAAACCTATGTGGTAACTCACATTTCCGAAGCTGATATTGCAGTGTTGACACGACCAACGCAGAAACGGTGCTGGGAGTTCAATTACTGAGAATCGAATGAATAAAGGAAGCCATCAACGCTCCGGTCACGGTCTGCACGGCCACTACGGTCGGGGGTTCGAATCCCCCCTCGGGCATGGATATTTGTGCCGTCCTAGTTCGTAAGTAGTTCATAAGTAGTTTGTAAGTTTAGGGACTGATGACCCCGTAGTTAAGTCACATAAGCTTAACAAACATTTGAACATTTTGAACCAATAATTGACAGTAGGTGTGAAGCAAAGGAAATATTTTAACAATAACTTATAAATGAGTATAAGCGACTCTTACAAACTGTAAGACATGCCCCGCGTCAGAGCTGACTCGGAGTTCACTTATTGGTAATAAATTGTAGATTACAACTGGAGGAACTGCAAAAAGTTAGAAAAGTAAGGAGGTGGTACCTGGCTTATCTGAAGGAGCGTGAGTTTGTTGAGAGTTTCAGAGACAACAGTAGGCACCATCTCTGGCGTGCATTCCGCATTTACTCGCCTGCGCCGATCGCCGAGTAGCGTTGCCCGCAGCGCGGGTGGCCGAACCCAACTGTACCAACAGACTACCTGTGCTCGTGCCGGCAAGACACAACGTGGCTCACCGCAACGGGAAATGCAGGTACTTCGGCGCAAAGCCCCAAGATATCAGGTAGTAAGCCATTCGCAACTGTTTTGGTTTCCGTCAGAGGCCTCATCGGTTGTCAAAAAATGTTCAAATGTTTGTATAGTTTATGGGACTTAACTACGGGGTCATCACTCCCTAAACTTACAAACTACTTAACTAGCTTATCCTAAGGACGGCACAAATATCCATGCCCGAGGGGGGATTCGAACCCCCGACCGTAGTGGCCGTGCAGACCGTGACTGGAGCGCCCCAGTCTCCTCGCCCACCGCGGCCGGCATCGGTTGTCTTATTATTATTATCTAAGAAATACTCAGTGACTAAAGGTCCTCGCAACGTCCAAACATTAAAAAGTAAGACGAATAGATAGAAGAAGTTTCTTTGAACCTGGATGAGGGAATCTATACTCGTCAGGAGGTATCAAACTTTGCACAGTAAATCTGTAGATTTTTCACAATTTAGTGGCATTCGTAAGGTGTTAGCTTATCGTGTTAGCAGCACCAATACCTCCTTGTCTCCACACTTGAACGCCGCCATGCAGAATGGCCGTGCGGTCTGGGGCATCAGATAACACGGCAGCTCGTGTCGGAGGTTCTAGTTCTCCCTCGGGCACGGGTGTGTGTCTTGTACTTAGTTTAAGTTAGTTTAAGTCGTTTGTAAGTCTAGGGATCGATGACATGAGTAGTTTGGTCTCTTAGAATTACAACAAACATTTGAACTTTAATACCTGCATAGCTTCTCCTTATCTACATCTACATCTACATAGATACTCTGCAAATCACATTCAAGTACCTGGCAGAGGGTTCATTAACCACTTTCATAACTTTTCTCTACCGTTCCATTCTCTAATAGCGCGCGGGAAGAAACACCACCTAAATCCTTCCGTTTTCGATCTGATTTCTCTTATTTTATTGGGATGGTCATGTCTCCCTAAGTAGGTGGGTGCTAGCAAAATATTTTCACATTCATAAGTAAAAGTCGGTGATTGAAACTTCGCAAACAGATCACGCCGCAATGAATAACGTCTTTCTTTTAATGATTTCCACCCCAATTCGTGCAACATTTCCGTGACGCTCCCCCCCCCCCCCCCCCGTAACGTGATAAAACAAAACGAGCTGCCCTTCTCTGAACCTTCTCAATATCTTCCGTCAGTCCCACCTGGTGAGGGTCCCACAAGGGGTAACAGTACTCCAGGAGAGGACGCCCAAGTGTGATGTAGGCAGTCTCTTTGGTGGAGCTGGTGCATCTTCGAAGCGTTCTGCCAATGAAACGTAACCTTTGATTCGCCTTCCCGACATCTGTGTGTTCTCTCCAGTCAAAGTTGTTCGTAATTGTAACTCCTAGGTTTTTGGTAGAATTTACGACCTTAAGGTTTGACTGATTTATCGTGTAATTGAAGTTCAATGGATTTCTTTTTATTGGTCATGTGTATTACTTCACACTTTTCTTTATTTAGTCGTAGGATTTTTTTATTACAATGGTTTGTTAACCTAATGGGCCAAACTGCTTCGGTCATCACTCCCTAGACTTAACAAACTACTTTAACTTATACTAAGGACAACACATAACCCATGCCATAGGGAGGACTCGAACTTCCCAGTCCGTAGCATGATTCCTTAGACCATGCGGCCACTCCCGCGCGGCATATGATTTTTGTTCTATACATCATACACAACAGCAGTATGTAATGTTTGTTTACGGGTAGGTGGCGTCAGGGCTCGATTTTTCACCGCAGAAGTGGAAAAATCGTTCCACCTCATGCGGGGAACCGGATGGCAAGCACGGATGGGAGGCGTACGCCGGATAGCCAATAGGTTAAGGCGACCACTGGCCCAAAGCGGGAATCCAGGGTTCGAATCCGGTCCGGCATAAATTTCCATTCAACCACTAAATTATATCAGTGTCCTAGTGCAGGCCAAGCTAATCATCCTCCCTTCCCCTTTCTATTCCTTCCCCCTTAGGAAGTCATATGACTAGTACTAGTAACCTTCCGGCGTCATCAAAATCCATTGTACTGGAGAAGTGTGTAGGATTGTGTCCGCGAGGCCGGCGACCGTTCAGGAGAAGGCTTTCAATGCTACAAATAGGAGACAGCATCACCCGAAGCTGCAACAGACGTGATTCCCCACTCATCAATAATTTCTCGAAAGGTTAAAAAAAGAT
This sequence comes from Locusta migratoria, assembly GCA_026315105.1. NCBI lineage: Eukaryota > Metazoa > Arthropoda > Insecta > Orthoptera > Acrididae > Locusta > Locusta migratoria. Next base: position 69,964,263 of record CM048755.1, on the reverse strand, counting down.
GGCTAATACGATCCAGCTATCGTTCCCCAGGTTTACAGGATATGGACTGCGGTTCCGTGCATATGAGTAGATGCTTACTTTTGTGTCCCAGCCTCGTCGCCGCTTTTGTGTCTCGTTTCCGCCGGTTGTAGGTGTCGGTGGCCGAGTAGAAACAGACCGACACAGGAATAAAGGATGCACGCTTGTGCAGGTACGAAGGTGAGCAGCCAGTGGGACAGCTGAAACTAGAAACACTAGAGTAAATTAGAACGAGATATATATTTCATAGAGTCTTGGTAATACTTAACTTTTACATACTTCTTGACTGCAGAATACTGATACATAGTTTATATAGAGGCCTGCCTAATGATGATTCCTAGTGCCTATCTGATATCCAAGTCTTTACTGGTGCCTATCTGATGCCGAAGTGTTAGCTAGTTCCTATCTCAGTCCCAAGTGAACGATGCAGTCCAGTGGTGGCCACGAGCGGAGTTGTAGCAGAGGGCGCTCGTGGCTGACGTCGTAAGAACGCCGCGCCGTGCGTGCATGGCGGCGCGCGGCGAAAGTAGGTGGCGCGCACTTTATACTTGTGCGACACCACACTTACAGTAAAACACTAGTTTGTTACCGTTATGGCCGCGGAGGAACGGCCGAACGCATTGAGGCGCTAAGCTACGATGCGCGAGACCGTTCCCCGTCGGGGGTTCGAATCTCCCCTCGGGCATGGATGTTTGTGCCGTCTTTAGTATAAGCTAGTTCATAAGTAGTTTGTAAGTTTAGGGACTGATGATCCCGTAGTTAAGTCGCATAAGCTCTACAAACATTTTTTGTTTGCGTTATGTGTGTCAGAATTGGAATCACACCTTATAACGCGTGGCATATTTTTTAAGATTTTCATAATTTAACAGTGCAGCCGGCCGCGGGGCCGAGGAGACTGAGGCGCTTCAGTGACGGTCTGCACGGCAACTACGGTCGGGGGTTCGAATCCCCCCTCGGGCATGGATATTTGTGCCGTCCTTAGTTGTAGCTAGTTCATAAGTAGTTTGTAAGTTTAGGGACTGATGACCCCGTAGTTAAGTCCCATAAGCTCTACAAACATTTGAACATTTTTAATTTAACAGAAGCTGCTCGTTTTAATCTACAGTTCATGTGGATACCAAAATTATTTCATTTTCGAAGAGAGCGAATACAATTATTGTTACTTATAGCCAGAACAAGGAACTAATCTCTAGAAGTTTTTCTAAGTTCCTACAAATATTCTTTAATTATGTTCTTGATATCTTCGTTCGAAAAAGATGAATTTCTGTTTAGAAATCGTAAGCGCTCCATTTGACTAGAATTCAAAGAGATTTTTTATTTATTTATTTATTTTTTTTTTTTTAATGGGACTAACTACGGGGTTATCAGTCCCTAAACTTACAAACTACTTATCAACTACCTTATACTAAAGACGGCACAAATATCCATGGCCGAGGGGGGATTCGAACCCCCGACCGTAGTGGCCGTGCAGACCGTGACTGGAGCGCCTCAGTCTCCTCGGCCACCGCGGCCGGCTCAAAGAGATTCCCCAAACTGTAAGCTATTTAATGAACGATTCGAAAAGGTCTGCCACAGCAGAACTGTTTCTGTTTGATCCATTAAGCAATATACTTAAGCTGATGATTTTTTTAAGAAAGAGAGTGCCAATAAACCAAGTCTGACGCCACCCATGTCTGAAGCCACTGAAGAAGGCAAGTTTGGTTTAACGTCTCGTTGTCAACGTGGTCATCAGAGACGGAGCTCACGCATTTGCCTGAACTGTTTTTGGAAAATCACGGAAACACAATACTGATAGCCGGAGATAGATTCGAATCATCGACCTCCTGAATGCCAGTTCAGTGTGTTATCACTAAGCCACCTCCTTCGGTTCTGAAGCCACACATGCCTTATTTTATTAACATTTTATTAACTTGTGTTTTCAATAAAAGCTTTTAAATACTTCCTATTTCGTCATACAGTATTGGTAAAATTTTATAATTACTAGGACAACCTTTACTAAAATCATAGCATTGATTGATACAGAGTCTTTTTCAGAAGCACATAAGAATACGTTGTTTATCAAATTCAAACAGCAAAGAATGATTAAGAAATCATCTTTTTCCATGTATTACAGTCATCAGATAATTTAAAGCCGGTAATTACTGTATTGGTAAAAAGGAAAAAAATCCTGCTTGCGAACGGGACAGTGATTTCTTTTTGCGCTTGCAGCAGTGTACCGTCAGTCAGAAAACCAGCACTAACCAAGGAAGGGATAGCAGAAACGTCGAGATTATATAAGGGAAATGAACCTGGAGGCAGGATTGTAGAACGGGAAGAGGAAATAGATGTAGATGAGATAGGACATACTATAATCTGAAAAGAATTTGGTAGAACACTTTTAATTCGAAACAATGCTCCTAGAATAGATGGTATTCCCTCTGAACTGTCGATATTCTTGTGAGAGCCGACTGTGAAGAAAGTATTCCACTTTCTGTGCAGTCTGTATGAAACAGTGAAACACCCGCAGACATGTAACAACATATAATAAGACCAGTTGCAAAGAAAGCTGGTGTACACAGGTGTGAAAATTAAAGCAATATCAATTTAATAAATCATGACTGCAAAACAGTAACTCTAAATATTTACACAAGAAAGAAAAAGCTGGTAGTATCCGACCTGGGGGACGATCAGTTTGGATTTAGCATCAGTATTGACTGGAATATACTCTTTAAAGTTATAAAGTCAACAAGGATAAAATAAAAATCAAATGTTTGTACAGCTTATGGGACTTAACTACGGGGTCATCAGTCCCTAAACTTACAAACTACTTATGAACCAACTAAGACTAAGGACGGCACAAATATCCATGCCCGAGGGGGGATTCGAACCCCCGACCGTAGTGGCCGTGCAAACCGTGACTGGTGCGCCTCAGTCCCCTCGGCCACCGCGGCCGGCAAGGATAAAATATCGGGAACGGAAAGTTATATACAACTTGTACAGAAACTAGACAGCAGTTATGAGTCAAAGAGCATAAAAAGGATACAGCGGATGGGAACAGAGTAAGCCTTTCCCAAATGAAGGAACATTTAAGAGTTTATCGTCTCGTCGACAGAGTGGTCTTTAGAGACGACTTTCCTCAACGTTATTCAATCGTTACATTGAACAATTTGTAAAAGAAAGAACGGAGAAATTTGGAAACAACATTAAAGTTCAGGAAGAAGAAATAAGAACCTTGCGGTTTACCAATGACGTAACTGTGTCGGAGACAGTGTAAGAGTACGTGAATGGAATGGATAGTGTGGGGGTACAGGATGAGCACTAACAAGAGCAAAACCAGGGTAATTGTTTGAAGTCGAATTAAATAAAGCTATTATGACGGAATTAGATCAGGAAACGATACATTAAAGATAATTATCTATTATAATAGACGAGTTTGTTATTTGGGCGTAAAATAACTTCCAGTGGGCGGAGTAGAGGAAATTTAAAATGCAGAATTGCAATGGGAAGAAAAGCATTTATGAATAAGAGAAATTTGTTTTTATAGACTAATAATTAAGGTGTTAGAAAACCTATTCTGAAGTCATTTGCCTGTAGAGTAGTCTTGTACTGGAGAGAAATGCGGACGATAAATAGTTCTGAAAAGAAGAGAATAGTAGCTTCATGTCTTCAATAATTTTTTGATCTTTGTAGAAGGAGCAGCTTGGGGTTTAACGTACCGTCGACAGCGTGGCCATTGGAGACGAAGCTCGGAGATTGGCCGTGTCCTTTCAAAGCAATCATCCCGGCATTTGCCTGGAGTGATTTAGGGAAATCACGTGAATATCAAATCTAGATGGCCGGTGGTGGATTTGAACTGTCGTCCCCACGAATGCGAGTCCAGTGCGATACCAATGCGCCACCTCGCTCGGTAGTCCCTGTAGAGCAGCCAAATACGAAACATAGTATTTCTTACGACTGTGGCTTACATACAAATATCCGTACCACTGGTCCTCTTCAAGCAGTCTGTGAGTAGATGATGTAATCATAAAATTGAAGAAAAAACTACCCTGGTGTTGAAATTACAAGAAGAAGGCTTATAAATCAGGAAGGGAAAACGTTACGGTGCAGGTAAATTTTAATGGCTGTGTGTCTTGGAGTAACATTCATTTTCTGACAAAATGTTAAAATCCATTTTATCAGAAGTTTGCGTTTCTCAACTCAGTGCCAACGTATGTACTAATGGACGCTACTGGGCAAATACGAGACCGGAAATGTACCCAAACGTAGCTGCGGCGTACAAGCGGGTGTAGCCTACTTCTGGAACACCCTCACTACTACCTGCAGTGTCCTGGGGTCCAGGAAAGTGTCAACATATTCCCTCTCCGCGCAAGTGTCACTCCGTGCAAATGCCACAGGTTCCCAACTTCTTTCCGGAAAGCTAACGGTCACCAGAGTATCATGAGTTTTGCACCCAAAGGCGATCAATACCCTCCCCGAGTCCCGCCAATCTGTACGACAGTCATTTAATTATTTATCCTAGAATGTTTGAGACATGATGTCCTTATCTAACTATTTTGTATTACGAAAATATTATAAGAGGTCTTACATCTAGCCGCGGTGGAGTAGCCGAGCGGTCTAAAACGTCTTGCTGCGGAGCGCGCGGTTGCTCGCCGTGGAGGTTCGAGTCCTCCCTGGGGCATGGGTGTTACAAGCTTCCTAGGGTTTTAATTGCGGACGGAGAAGTTAGTACTGCTTCCTCCCACATGTCCCCTAAAACCTCCACAACCTTGCGGATGCTGTTGCGTAGCAGTGTGCGTTTGTACCGCCCTACAGTACGCACGAGGTGCCATAGCTGCTGTCCAATACTTTATGGAAAGCATAGAGTTCTGACTAACCTGTTGTCTTCTATACTTGTGTCCCCAGCGCAGAAGACAGCACACAGGTCGTTGGTTCTCCTACAGCATAAAAGTGAGGCTAAAATAAGTTCTGTATGATGGAAGCATAAGAAGCGACTCACGAGATGTTTAATTGTCAGGGATGCCATTTATTAAATAAATAATAAAAAAATGAGCAACTATTGTTAATATGATACTGCCTAAGCTGCCCATAGTTCATGTTGAGACCTCGTCTGTTATTACATTTACGCAAATCTTTACTCATGACCGGCGCGGTCCGGCGCGTATAGCGGTCTGCTCGAGACTGAAACTGCGGCGCGTTGCGAGACTAGAGGGCACCTGACGCTCTATTTCGCGCCAAAACAGGGCCGTCGCGCGCCTTCTGCAAAATCGCTCTTCTCTTGTTACAATAAGAGAAGGCACCTTAAACTTTTTAAACTGTCAAAACCTAGCCTGTCCTTGAGAGATATTTATTAGAAATTCTCAACTGTGAATAATTAATATTTAGTATATAATAAACAAAATTAATTTCAAAAGAAATCACATGACGTGAAATGCAGCAGCCAATGCGAGGAGAGTACCAGTAACATAGGCGGGCTTTCCCACGGGAACCAGCACCTACTGTGCCATATGCTACTGCTCCCCACCCCACATTTCAATATATGCTGCACTTCTGTCTCTCTTCCGCGTTTAAGACACGTACGATGTTAGCAAAGAAACGGCCAGCGGCCAGAAATATGAAGTGGCCATAGGCCAGGAATATCACAGTGTGTGTGTTTGTCCGTAGGTTAGTTTACCTAGGTTTAAGTTGTTTGTAAGCTACGGACAATGACCACGCAGTTTGGTCCGATAGATTTACAGACATTTGAACATTTTGAATCTTACATCTAACATGGAATCCAGCGCTTACAAATATCAAGGTGAAACAATTTATAAAAGAAAAAAATAAAACAGGTACGATTTGTTTGTGATAAGTTAATTTTTGGCAACTAAAATTACAACGATATTAAGGAGGCATAAAACAAACACAAACTGACACATATCTGTTTCCTTTACCGCTATTCCCTTGGTTCCCTTACTTGGCAAATACATACAAAATCTGACAACTGAATCGCCTAAACTGGGCTCTTCCAGAGCATTTGTATTTCCAAATCTAGAAATTTTTGGATCAATTTAAATGAAGAAGGAAGGAATATATCTAAAATTTACGCAAGAGATATAACAAAAAACAACAAATTGGATTACAGGAGAACACAGACACTGACAAAGTGACAACCAGTTGAATGAAATAAATCACTTTTCTTCAAAATGTTTGTTCAAATGTTTGTAAAGCTTATGGGACTTAACTACGGGGTCATGAGTCCCTAAACTTACAAACTACTTATGAACTACTTACGAACTAGGACGTCACAAATATCCATGCCCGAGGGGGGATTCGAACCCCCGACCGTAGTGGCCGTGCTGACCGTGACTGGAGCGCCTCAGTCACCTCGGCCACCGCGGCCGGCTCACTTTTCATCTACATCTACATAGATACTCTGGAAATCACTTTTAAGTGCCTGGCAGAGGGTTCATTAACCACTTTCATAACTTTTCTCTATCGTTCCATTCTCTAATAGCGCGCGGGAAGAAAGAACACCTAAATCGTTGCGTTTTCGATCTGATTTCTCTTATTTTATTGTGATGGTCATGTATCCCTAAGTAGGTGGGTGCTAGCAAAATATTTTCACATTCAGAACTAAAAGTCGGTAATTGAAACTTCGCAAACAGATCACGCCGCAATGAATAACGTCTTTCTTTTAATGATTTCCACCCCAATTCGTGCAACATTTCCGTGACGCTTTCCCCCCCGTAACGTGATAGAAAAAAACGAGCTGCCCTTCTCTGAACCTTCTCAATATCTTCCGTCAGTCCCACCTGGTGAGGGTCCCACAAGGGGTAACAGTACTCCAGGAGAGGACGCCCAAGTGTGATGTAGGCAGTCTCTTTGGTGGAGCTGGTGCATCTTCGAAGCGTTCTGCCAATGAAACGTAACCTTTGATTCGCCTTCCCCACAATATTTTCTATGTGTTCTCTCCAGTCAAAGTTGTTCGTAATTGTAACTCCTAGGTATTTGGTAGAATTTACGATCTTAAGGTTTGACTGATTTATCGTGTAATTGAAGTTCAGCGGATTTCTTTTAGTGGTCATGTGTATTACTTCACACTTTTCTTTATTTAGTGTCAAATGCCAATCTTCGCACCAAGTTGAAATTTTGTCTAAATCGCTTTGCAGTTGCTTTTGATCCTCAATTCACTTCACTAACCGATAAACGACAGCATCATCCGCAAACCATCCGTTATATATCTGACGCACTGCTCTATTTCTGTTCTTTTGGCCATGTAATTAAACCTGCCGTTAGACGTAAACATGAGCTCCTAGTTCGGTTAATCATTTTACGCAGAAGTACGTCATGAGTCGTGATCTATACCGAAGAGCCAAATAAACTGCCATAGGCATGAGTGTGCCAAAAGAGATGTGTATACACTCAGAGGGCGGCGCTGCGGTCGGCAACGCCTATATAAGACAACAGGCGTCTGGCACAGGCGTTAGATTGGTTACAGCTGCTACAATGGCTGGTTATCACCATTTAAGTGAGTTTGGACGTGGTGTTACAGTCCGCGCACGAGACATGGGACACAGCATCTGCAAGATAGTGATGACGTGGGGATTATCCCTTAGGACAATTTCACGAATGTGTTGTGAATATCGCGAATCCGGTAAAACATCATATAGCTCCGGCCGGTAAAAGATACTGCAAGAACACCACTAACCCACGACTAAAGGGATTCAAAAATGTTCAAATGTTTGTAGAACTTATGGGACTTAACTACGGGGTCATCAGTCCCTAAGCTTACAAACTACTTATGAACTAGCTAAGACTATGGACGGCACAAATATCCATGCCCGAGGGGGGATTCGAACCCCCGACCGTAGTGGCCGTGCAGACCGTGACTGGAGCGCCTCAGTCCCCTCGGCCACCGCGGCCGGCGAAGGGATTCGTTCAACGTGACAGAAGTACAATGTTTCCGCAAAATGCTGCGTATTTCAGTGCTGTGCCATCAAGAAGTGTCAGCGAGAGAAGCATTCAACCAAACATCATATCCTTGCTGACAACACGACACAAATATTTACGCCTCCCTAGGACCGTCAATACCGACTTTGGACTATTGGTGACTGGGAACATGTTGTTTGGTTAATGACTTCTGTTTCCAGTTGTATCGTGCAGATGGACGTGTACGAGTATGGAGACGTAATGAATCCATGGATTCTGCATGTCAGCAAGGGACTGCTCAAGCGCCGCGGCGGAGCGGCCGAGAGCATTGAGGCGCTATGCTACGATGCGCGAGGCCGTTCCCCGTCGGGGGTTCGAATCCCCCCTTAGGCATGGATGTTTGTGCCGTCTTTAGTATAAGGTAGTTCATAGGTAGTTTGTAAGTTTAGGGACAGATGACCCCGCAAAAAATTCAAATGTTTGTATAGCTTATGGGACTTAAGTACGGGGTCATCAGTCCGTAAACTTACAAACTACTTACGAACTAACCAATACTAAGGACAGCACAAATATCCATGCCCGAGGGGGGGGGGGGATTCGAACCCCCGACCGTAGTGGGCGTGCAGACTGTGACTGGAGCGCCTCAGTCCCCTCGGCCACCGCGGCCGGCATGACCCCGCAGTTAAGTCCCTTAAGCTTAACAAACATTTGAACATTTGACTGTTCAAGCTGGTGGAGGCTCTCTAATGGCGTGGAACGTGTGCAGTTGGAGTGATATGGGACCCCAGATAAGTCTAGATACGACTCTGACAGATGACACGATCGCACGCATCCTGCTTGATCACTTGCATCCATGCATTCCGACGGACTTGGGCATATCCAGCAGGATAATGATACATCTCACAGGTCCAGAGTTGCTACAAAGTGTATCCAGGAACACTATGCAGTGTTTCAACACCGCTGGCCACCAAACTCCCCAGATATGAGCATTATTGGCCTTATCTGGGATGCCTTGCAACGTGCTGCTCAAAAGAGATCTCCACCCCCTCCAAGTCTTTCGGTTTTATGGAAAGCCCTGCCGGATGCACGGCGTCAGTTCTCTCTAGTAGTTCTTCATACATTGGGTCGCGTCCATACCACGTCGTGTTGTGGCACTTCTACATGCTCTCGTGGTGCCTACACGGTATTAGGCAGTGTATCAGCTTCTGTGGCTCTTCCCTTGAATCCATGGATTCATTACGTCTCCATACTCGTACACGTCCATCTGCTCGATACAATTAGAAACGGAAGTCATCAGACCAAACAACATGTTTCCAGTCATCAACAGTCCAAAGTCGGTATTGACGGTCCTAGACGAGGCGTAAAGCTTTGTGTCGTGTAGTCAGCAAGGGTATGATGTTTCGTCGAATGATTCTCTCGCTGACACTTCTTGATGGCACAGCATTGAAATACGCAGCATTTTGCGAAAACATTGTACTTCTGCCACGTTGAACGAATCTCTTCAGACGTCGTTGGTGGTGTTCTTGTAGTATCTTTTACCGGCACTAATTAAATAACTTAGGACACGATATTCACAAATCGTGAAAGAACGGTGGAAATGTGTACCAAGGGAAACAAGTTCATTTGCACTCCAGCAGATATCGCCAATAAGAAAGAAGAAAGATTTGGGTTTCACGTTCCGTCACCAGAGTGGTCATTAGAGATAGAGCTCACGCTCGGAGTATTAGGTTGAAGTTTGAGATGGAAATCGGCTGTACTATTTCAAAGGAGCCATCTCGGCATTTGCCTGGGGATCTTTACGAAAATAACGGAAAACCTAAATCTGTACTTCTGGTAGTGGATTTGAACCACCGCACTCCCAAATACGAGTCCAGTGTGGTAATCACTGTATCACCTCGCTCGATAGGTATGGATAGTACTACATATTTGGTTCATTCTCCTACACACACAGTTGTAGAGAATATTTTCTACATTGTTAATACTTCGCGATAGAACATTTCCTAGCATCGCTGGAAGAAACTCACAGTTTGATGATCTGCAGGCCTTGCACCATGCAGACAATGCAAATGTTGAATTATTTTACAAAAATGTCCGACAGCAAAACGACCATTAAAAGCCAAAGTTCTCCCAGGTGAAATTGGACATTTATCAAAGCAGTGTGTTTAGATTTACTCACTGGTTCCACCAAGGAGGAGAGGAACATCCCACCGGAGGCGAGTGCGCCGCCAACGAAGGTTGTGAGGCGGATCCCGAAGCGGTCGGTGAGGACGCCCGCGACGGGAGACAGGATGAACGTCGTCCCCATCGCCAGGGCGCCGACCAGCGCTGGAACACCAGAGCGGACACTCAGTCACAAAGTCTGGCATATACCTTACATAAGGTAGTAACACATAAAAACATACACATATAAAAGGTTATCTATAATAAGACTTACTAATCCGCGCGGCACCGAGCGAGGTGGCGCAGTGGTAACGCACTGGACTCGTATTCGGGAGGGCGGTGGTTCAAATCCACCCCCGGCCATCCAGATTTAGGTTTTCCGTGATTTTCCTGAATCACTCCACGCAAAAGCCGGGATGGTTCCTTTCAAAGGGCACGGCCGATTTCCTTCACCATTCTTACCCAAAACTCCTAGCGTGAGCTCCGTCTCTAATGACCAAGCTGTCGATGGGACGTTAAACGCTAAGCTTCCTTTCTTCCTAATTCGCGCGGCCGTTCGCCGTCGAGGGTTCGAGTCCTCCCTCGGGAATGGGTGTTTATGTTGTCCTTAGTTTAAGTTAGTGGAAGTACTTTCTAAGCCCAGGGCCTGATGACCAACGTAGTTAAGTCCCTTAGATTTACAAACATTTGAACATTTTCTTCCAACATATTTCTTCGGTTTTTTGGCCTTGTCTTCCGCAGTTGCAGTTACACAATTTTGTATAGGATGTGGGACCGTCTTTTGCAACTGTAAATTAGTCTACTTTAGACCAGACGCGTTTCGCTTTATTTTAAAGCATCTTCAGTGGTCAAATGTACAATAAATGGTTTGTATTACATTATTTGTTTTAGTTTTTACGAAATTCGATCTGTAACAGTTCTCATGTAATTGGCTTATTTTCATTCTGAATAAATTGGACTATTAATATTACTCACGAATTTTTTATGTTTTTATCTTCATGTGTGGTTTGTAGCACCTTGTCACTTGCTGTCACTGCTTATATTTACACTATTTTACACTTTTTTACAGTAACATTTCTACGCAAGTTTATGAAACATAACCATTTTCTGTGGCCTGGCAGGCTCTGTATGTCGTTTGTTTTGTTTGTCTTATGTCTGTGTGTGTGTTCTTTTTTTTCCCAAGTTCTTTGGTTCGTGCTGTGAGATGTGTTTTTGTTTCGTTTCTGTCAAAATAGGCGTCTGCTATCAACCTTGTGTGTGATGTTCTGACTGTATTGTGTGTTTATAAATATGATTTTTGGTTCAACTAGCGACTTTCTGTGTGTGTGTGTGTGTGTGTGTGTGTGTGTGTGTGTGTGTGTGTGTGAGTGAGAGAGAGAGAGAGAGAGAGATATTCCGATTTTTCTGTGTGTGTTAATGTGTGGGTAGGGATTTTGTTTTTGTTGTTGTCTTATGTGGTCGTATTATGTGGTGATTTTGCGGGTGGAGACAAACCTCCTCCACCCGCAAAATCACCACATAATACGACCACGTAAGACAACAAAAACAAAATCCCTACCCACACATTAACACACACAGAAAAATCGGAATATCTCTCTCTCACTCACTCACACACACACACACACACACACAGAAAGTCGCTAGATGAACCAAAAATCATATTTATAAACACACAATACAGTCAGAACATCACACACAAGGTTGATAGCAGACGCCTATTTTGACAGAAACGAAACAAAAACACATCTCACAGCACGAACCAAAGAACTTGGGAAAAAAAAGAACACACACACAGACATAAGACAAACAAAACAAACGACATACAGAGCCTGCCAGGCCACAGAAAATGGTTATGTTTCATAAACTTGCGTAGAAATGTTACTGTAAAAAAGTGTAAAATAGTGTAAATATAAGCAGTGACAGCAAGTGACAAGGTGCTACAAACCACACATGAAGATAAAAACATAAAAAATTCGTGAGTAATATTAATAGTCCAATTTATTCAGAATGAAAATAAGCCAATTACATGAGAACTGTTACAGATCGAATTTCGTAAAAACTAAAACAAATAATGTAATACAAACCATTTATTGTACATTTGACCACTGAAGATGCTTTAAAATAAAGCGAAACGCGTCTGGTCTAAAGTAGACTAATTTACAGTCGCAAAAGACGGTCCCACATCCTATACAAAATTATTTTCTTACAAATTCTTAAAAGCAGATCAACATTTATTGTACATTTTATAATTATATTATAAAACGATGCGCCTCGGTTGCACAGTGGTAGAGTGCCAGACTACAAATCCAAAGGTCGCGGGTTCGATCCCCGCCAGGTCCTCGGATTTTTATCTGTCACTTTCCACTTCTTTCACCTCTGGCAGTATTACTCATGTGAAAAATACCGAGTAGCGCCGTGGTTACGGTCGGGGGTCGAATCCCCCCCTCGGGCATGGATATTTGTGCCGTCCTTAGTATTAGCTAGTTCGTAAGTAGTTTGTAAGTTTAGGGACTGATAACCCCGTAGTTAAGTCCCATAAGCTATACAAACATTTGAACATATGAATTTAGCACCGTGTTCGGAACCCACGTTAAACTGTAGGTCCCCCTATAACTGGCTGGGTAAGTCAGTTCGAAGGTCGGTGGAAGGCAACGGCATACCACCTCCAAACAGGACCATGCCTAGTAAAGCACTGTGGTGTTGAAACCAATCTTCGGATTGATGACTGCTTTACCTTTTATTATAAAACGATGCGTTTAGAGTAAATTCTGCTGTTGACTTATAAACCCGATGATGATAATGTTTCGTACTGAAACTTTTACTGAGACGCCTCAAGAAAATGTAAGAATGATAATACAGGAACCGATGACACAGGTATTTGACAGGTACAAAAACAGGTAATTTTAGGGGCTTGTAGCATTCCACTTCAATACAGTTTACGGTGAAGGAATCAGATTAGGTAACCAAACAATGAAGGTTGTAGATGAGTTTTGTTACTTGGGTATTAAAATAACATATGACGGTCGCAGTACAGAGGATATAAAACGCAGAATGGCAATGGGAAGAAAAGCACTTTTGAAAAAGAGAAATTTGCTAACATCGAATATTAATTTAAGTGTAAGGAAGTCTTTTCTGAAGGCATTTGTGTGGAGTATTGCCTTGTACGGGAGTGAAACATGGACGATAAGCAGTGCAGACAGGAAGAGAAAAGAGGCTTCTGAAATGTCGTGCTACAGAAGAATGCTGAAGATTATGTGGGTAAATAGCGTAACTAATAAGGAGGTACTGAAAGAATTGTGGAGGCAAGAAATCTCTGGTGTACCTTGACTAAGAGAATAGTTTGATTGGTAGGACACATTCTTAGACATCGAGGAATCGTAAATTTAGGATTGGAGGAAAGTGTGTGGGGGAAAAATCGCAGAGGGAGACCAAGAGACGCATATAGTGAGCAGATTCAAATGGTTGTAGGTTGCCGTTCTTAGGAGGAGATGAAAAGGCTTGCTCAGGATCGAGTAAGGTGGAGAGCTGCATCAAACCATTCTCCCGACTGAAGACCGTAACAACAACAACATATTTTTTATTAACTAATGTTACTATACGAATTAAAATTTGAAGTTCCGAAGTAAGGTATTACCTAAAATTCAAAGAATCGCAAAAAAGGCATCATTAGCGTGATACAAATTTGGAAAAGCTTCTCAAAGACAACAGTACCGCAATTTCCATTAAAAACAAGACATAAAAAAAAAGTTCAAATGTTTGTAAACCTATCGGACTTAAATTCTAGGTTAACAGTCCGTAGCCTACAAACTACTTAAACAAAGTTAAACTAACCTAAGGACAACACAAACAACCATCCCCTACGGTGGACTCGAACCCCCGACGACGAACGGCTGCGCGCACCGCAACACGGCGCTCCAGTACTCAGTACGCACGGCTAATCCGCCGCGGCAAGCAAGTCATCAGTAAATCATTTGCTTCCATGTTAATTTATCCTTGTATATTCAGAAAGGCACAGGCATACGGTTTACTTACAAGCCGGCCGCGGTGGCCGAGGGGACTGAGGCGCTCCAGTCACGGTCTGCACGGCCACTACGGTCGGGGGTTCGAATCCTCCCTCGGGCATGGATATTTGTGCCGTCCTTAGTATTAGCTAGTTCGTAAGTAGTTTGTAAGTTTAGGGACTGATGACCCCATAGTTAAGTCCCATAAGCTTAACAAACATTTGAACATTTTTTTTACTTACAAAATGAAAATTACACGTTCTCGCATGGTCATAAAACGATGCAATTAATTGCAGAACAACTATTATAATTGCTTCTAAAGTGAAGCGTAAGGCCGCTTCCATAGCCGAATGGTTATCAGCACATTGATTCACGTGTTCAGTCATACTCCGTAATCAAATCCTCAGTAAATTCTCATCGACAGAACTTTAAAGATTAAATACGCAGACGCACAAGTCCAATTACGACTAAACGACTAAGAAACACCTAAAAGTACAGAATTCAAACAATAAAAAATTGTAATAGTGGCTGACTGTCATGCCGAAGGTCGTGGTTGGATTCAGGGCACTGCCAGAATTTTTTCTAATAGTGGGAAAACTGGAACAGGGTGCACTCAGCGTTATCAGTCCAACCGAAAAACAAAGATTATTCCGAAAGAATAAATAAATATGTAATTATGAGATCGATGTTACCAGAACAGAAAAAGTATTATAAACTTAGAACACGAGTGTATCCTATTTCTATATTCATGTTTATGCGAATTTACAGTCTTAGGGTATTTAATGGGGCGTCATTACCTAACTACAAAAACTAAGATCATCTAGAGTCACATCTGATTTTTCATTATGCTTTATAAAATCGATAAAAAATATTAATTCTGTATAAATGAAAGACCATAAAATATAGTTCATCCCCACATAGACAATAGTAGTGCAGATATCTGAAGGCAGCGCAATTGTATTTTGTTCTCACATCACCTAAAACAGCACCACGTCGCACAGTAATTAAAAGAAAGGTTGAAAGAGGAGCTAAATACGCCATCTCTACGCACTACTGAGTTGCTGAAGGTGTTCATAAGACAGTGAACACATTAATAAGCAGTTTAATGTAAATGAGACAAGGTGATGACACCGTAGAGTGTCGAAACCGGTCCTCTTGAATAAATAAAATAAAAATTCCGAACTTGGCATCTGTCCTATTTACAGTGAACTGTACTGTCTGCAGTAGGAAGTATTTTATTTGCTATCCAAGTTATTCAACAGCTTTTTAAATGTATTTACTGCTGTGTGTGTGTGTGTGAACTAATACATCAAATGGTACTTACAGCATGGACTGATGCAAATGAGCGGTGACCTCAGTACGAGCGCAATCAGTCAAATGAGCAATTTATGCGTTATATGAGCAGTAGCTGTAGGATGCGTCATACGATTTTCAGTCCACTATATACACGCTTATTAATGTTATGTCATCTCAAAACACTTATATCTACTAACACTTATTCCCGCAGATGTGAGGACCGAGCGAGGCTGGTGTGTCTCTCTTAAGGATGTTGATCACCAAATGGCAGGAATGCCTTCCACTGAATGGCACAGGAGGATGAGTCTTCTTTGAAAGCAAATAAAATTAGAGACGCAGATAAACAGCACTTATATAACGTCGTAGGCCAGCTCAGAACTAAATGTTGTTAGTTCTTGAGTGCACTAACAGCTGTGCGACAGCACAATAAAGGAGAATGTAAAACGTAGGCATGACTCAGAGACAGTCGTGTGGACTGACCAGTTGACACTTGCACTTGACGGCGAGGCTGTCAGGGAGCTGGGATGCAAAACCTCTGCACAAGCATCGAGCGAACAAGTTCTGCCTATTCGAAGCAGACACTGTCAGAAGAGTGCTTTGCGTAAGCATCGTGCATTACAAATATTACGCAATATCAACTCAATTAAATTAATTCATATAAAAGGACTCAATGGGGATCAAATCAATGAGGCCAAATTTTATCATCGAACTCTGTCCGGAAAAACTGAACCGTGCAATAAAAATTTGTGCCAGCCCAGAACTTAAAATCCTAGATTTTCTTTTTTATTTAAGGCCCTCATCATAACCTTTAAGAATTTGAGTACGCCTGCTCACTTCAGCTTTTTGTTGATTTTACTTAAGAAGGAATCAATAAAGACTGACTTCGTCTCAGATGTCGTAGCAAGCAAGACCCTTTCCTTGTATTTACTCTGAAATTTTTAAATTTTTAAATTTTGCGTTCGGCCCACAATAATCTAAGAGTCGAAAGGAGGACTTAATGTTTTGCGTACTTATCTTGTTTATAAATTCCCGCAGAATTTGGGTGATCTTTCCTCAGTGCGACACTGCGTTGTGAAGCTCAGTGAAAAAGTAATTTATTGTGGGTAGGTTTCTAAATAATCTGAAGGAGGTGACGTTACGTTTCATAGACTTTTATTCAAATGTTCAAATGTTTGTAGATCTATCGGACCAAACTGCGTGGTCATCAGTCCGTAGCTTACAAACTACTTAAACCTAGGTAAACTAACCTACGAACAAACACACACACCCATGCCCCAGGGAGGACTCGAACCTCCACGGCGAGCAACCGCGCGCTCCGCAGCGAGACGCTTTAGACCGCTCGGCTACTCCACCGCGGCAGACTTTTATTCTGACTGGTTTTAAACACCTTACAGTTCTCATGCTAAGGTCTCCCACAAATCTTACATAACTTTCTTCAGCAGACTGCCACTGAACAATGCCAAATCTAGAACTCTCTGACTGAACTGTCCTTGGCTTCACAAATCCTTGAGCATCATATCCCACCACCTTTGTGGTCAGTGGACGTACATTTTTGTAAAATATGTTTAATTGCAAGTTTCTAATAGTTTTCAAATTTATGTGGTTTAAATTAGTCCTATTAGACATATAGCTGGCGTATTCTAATGTGTGTGTAGCTGGTATTTGTAAAATTATTGTGTAGTCAATGGGACATATATTGTTTGATTTGGCTTGTAGTCATCCGCCGCACACATCGATAATATATTTATAGCTATTAGTTTTTATAAACATTCCTTTCATTCGTATCGTCTGTGTTTTTGTTTTATTGTGAAGTGTAAGGAGTATTTTTGAAACGGTGTAGGGTTGGGGGTAAATATGCTGAATTGTTGCTTGAGGTATTTGGTGCCTATTTGTTGATTTATTCTATTATTTACGTTTTGGTGACTTATGCAGCAGTTAAGGATTGATTGGGTATCGTATATATGTTTTCTATGCTGAACTAAAGGGTTTCGTGGGGCACATTTCTTAAAATAATTTGGTGTTTGTGAAGAATTACATTGTGTTGTCTCTCTACGTTTGAATACTGTGTTTTTTTTTAAATAGCTAAATTGTTGTTCAGTAATCTTTATTGGTCAGGTTAGGTATTTGCGTGTTTTAAATGTAAATTCAGAGATTGGGATTGATGTAGAGGCGTGGTTGTCTATTATGGGTGGTCCGTCTGTAATTACGTAAATATGTTAGAGCCTGCATGGCCTGCTCACACATTTAGTACTGTTACTTCCGAACACTACAACTACAAGTTTATCTGTGAGTTACATGCTCCAGAATCAAATCCGCGATTGACTCGAGCTACTCTCAAAAGCCCAAACAGAGAACCTGTGGTTGGCAGAGCTAGTATGGAATAAGAGGAAACACCAGTGATAGGTTTGAATCACACTTGGGAGCGTTCTCCCATAGCCTTTTTGTGTCCCAGCCTCGTCGCCGCTTTTGTGTCTCGTTTCCGTCGTAGTTGTCGGTGGCCGAATAGAAAAGTACCGACACAGAAATAAAGGATGCACGCTTGTGCAGGTACGAAGGTGAGCAGCCAGTGGGACAGCAGAAACTAGAAACTCTAGAGTAAATTAGAACGAGATATATATTTCACAGAGACTTAGTAATACTTAACTTTTACATAGCTCAGTACTGCAGAATGCTGATACATAGTTGAGCTAGAGGCCTGCCTAGTGCCTATCCGATAGCCAAGTCTTCACTGGTGCCTATCTGATTCCGAAGTGTTAACTGGTTCCTATCTCAGTCCCAAGTGAATGATGTCGTTCAGTGGTGGCTACGAGCGGAGTTGTAGCAGAGGGCGCTAGTGGCTGACGACGTAAGAACGCCGCGCCGTGCGTGCATGGCGGCGCGCGGCGAAAGTAGGTGGCGCGAACTTTGGACTTGTGCGGCACCACAGCCTTATAGTTGACGCCACTGCTTACGATTACCATTCAATCAGGGTATTTTTCTGGTATAGATATTCATTTCCCATTATTTATTAATTACGTCGTACCAGATACGCTAACTAGTGTCATACTACGAGTATATCACTGGTTCACAGCCGGCCGCGGTGGCCGAGGGGACTGAGGCGCTTCAGTCACGGTCTGCACGGCCACTACGGTCGGGGGTTCGAATCCCCCCCTCGGGCATGGATATTTGTGCCGTCCTAGTTCGTAAGTAGTTCATAAGTAGTTTGCAAGTTTAGGGACTGATGACCCCGTAGTTAAGTCCCATAAGCTATACAAACATTTGATTTTTTGAACTGGTTGACACAGAATCAAATAATTACATTTGTGAAACAGCTTTTTGAGATTCTATATTAGGAAATACGTCTATTTGAATTCTCATTGACTCCCTTCTGTTAATTATCTCTATTTTGTACGTACAAATGTAACATTACTTGTCAATTAAGACACTTATCAACAATAATTCAGTTCCCTGAGACAAACATTGTCTCATTATCCCAAAGGAGAGACACTGAATTAAAATTTGTCCTATGACCAGGATTCGAACCCAGCACCTCCTGCTTACTAGACAGTGGCTTTGCCCGTAACGCTGTGTTGGCTGAGAGGTCTGGAGCGCCTGCCTAGTGAGCAGGAGGTCCTGGTCCGAATCCTGGTCACAGCACAAATTTTAATTCAATGCCTCTCCTTATTTTTAATAAGACACTTTTGTTCCCGTATAGAAAATTAAATGCCATACCGAGAGTCTCAGTTTCAGAACTTGATTACTTGAAAGTAATAACAGCCTTTACTTCGAAAGTCGAATCCATTAGTTTCGGTAAAGAACGAATTCGAACTACTTTTGTATATACAAGACATCGGTATACGTAAGAATAAATCATAATATTGTATCATAAAGACGTTGCTCATCTTGAACCACTACGTTGTTTCAAAGTTAATTGGAACTTAGCCATGTAATATGCCAATGATGATGGAACTGATACCAAGCCTGTATATTCGTGAGAAGACCTGCGTCTGAAGCTACTACGCTCATCACATTACACGGGGCTTAAAATATGACCGAATTAGCGTGCACAAGCTCCTTCTTTGAGGTTACAGTTTCCAAAACGCAAATCTATTCGGCAAGAAACCGATTTAGAGAACAAAGAGTCTAGAACAAATCTGATTTTCAATCACAGTTCTTCTCGTATCCCGTGAGACGTTTTCGTGGCCATCAAAGAATATGGAATGTTTAACAAGAACTCTTCAAAAGCATCGAATTAAATAAGGACGTACCTCCAGTAAGACCTGTCCATGTAAATGGAACTATGATAGCCGATGGATTCATCACTCTAACCATCGCTCCACCATCCACGGTAGTCACGGCAGGCTAAGCTTTATGTAGGATGAGTCAGTAACATCTAAAAAATGTTGCCAGTCTTAATGCTAAAACTTAAAATATCTTTGACTATTTAGAAGCACAGACAAAAAGGCAAGAGGGATATACTTTGCATTACACTACCATGATTCACTACGCTTTTAGAATCTGCTGAGAAACAGTTCCGTGAATATGTGTTTGTGTGTGTGTGTGTGTGTGTGTGTGTGTGTGGGTGGGTGGGTGGGTGGGTGGGTGCGCGCGCGAGATGGAGTAGACAAATGTTCAAATGTTCAAATGTTTGTATAGTCTATGGGACTTAACTACGGGGTCATCAGTCCCTAAACTTACAAACTACTTATGAACTTCTTACGAACTAGGACGGCACTAATATCCATGCCCGAGGGGGGATTCGAACCCCCGACCGTAGTGGCCGTGAAGACCGTGACTGGAGCGCCTTAGTCCCCTCGGCCACCGCGGCCGGTTGGAGTGGACAGAAAGAGAGAGAGATTATATGGAGAGTGAATCGAGTAAGACGTAAACACAACTTTCATTTCGTGAAAAGTTCACAGTGTTCAAATTTTTGAAAACCTATTGGACCGAACTGCTATGATCATCAGCCCCCAGACTTAAAAGATACTTCAACTAACTTACACTAAGGACAACATCCACACTCCCATGCCCGAGGGAGAATGTTCAAATGTTTGTAAATATATCGGACTCAACTGCATGGTTATTAGTCCGTAGCATACAAACTACTTAAACTAAGATAAACTAACCTAAATACAACACAAACATCCATGCCCGAGGGAGAACTCGAACCTCCGGCGGGAACGGCCACCCAGTTCGTGGCATGACGCCTTTGACCACGCGGCCTTCCTACGTGGCGTGAACACTTCAAGATATGCAAAGAGATTTTTCGGTTAACGTTAGTATGCAGAATGGACTCAATTTTGAAAATAGTTACTATTCTTAACACTGATATGAACCGAGATACGGCCGCCACGGTCGGAGGTTCGAAACCCCCTCGGGCACGGATATTTGTGTCATCATAGTATAAGGTAGTTCATAAATAGTTTGTAAGTTTAGGGACTGATGACCGCGCGGTTAAGTCCCTTACGATTAACAAACATTTGAACATTTGATGAACCGAGATATTGAAGCAAGCATTCGAAAGCTCTCGAATTTCTTATAACAGTGATATAGACGTTGTTAATATTAACATTGAAACTTCAAAGAAAATTATCTGAGTATTAAAACTAAGAGATACCGCATACGTAATCGGATATTGCGATTTAACGTGGCTCTATCTCATACGACACAGATACAGGGGTATTAAAGCTCCGCTAGACTATGATCACACAGCAATGGCGTTGCCTCTACATTATAGAACATTTCTCGTTTAATTTATAGGAAACTTTCAAGTCCGGCATTAGCAATCGTTACTTATTGTCCTTATCTCAAATAACTTTCCACTTCTTTTAAAAAAGTAAATACAAAACCCAGAAACTGAAAGGTTTTAAAACTATTAATTTTTACGAAGTATAGTAAAAGTACTTTTTGCGAAATCTATAACTTGAAAAATATTGTAAGATTGCACTGTATAGTTCTAAATATTTTCAGTTCGCTGTGGCCGTATTTAGCAGATCTGTGGGAAGTACTTCTTCAAAATACAAGTAGAAATATACATAAATCCTGCAGTGCGATACATAACGCTAAAGTTTCTGCACCAGCATAAGCTGGCACACGCGGTCCCTGCTACAGCGCCGTATGTATCACACAAACATATTCAACGGTGTAAGACTATCTCAATCCACCGTACGATGATGCCATCGTAATGCAAAAGCGTATGGTGTTAAAATTTGAAATGAAAGTAAATCAAGTAGTGTATCAATAATTTCTTTAATGAGAATTTCTATTAAGATCTTCCTGGCTTCAATATCTTTGTGAATACAAAGTTTATTAACCGTTTAAATATTTTTTTTTTCCTCTTTGTTCTCTCCTTTGCGTTCTCTCGTGTACAGAAGATCTCGTTTCGACATCATGGACAATACACATACTAAAAGTAGTAATAACAGAATTTCCAGCTTGGTGGCTATGATATAAAATATGTATTTAAAAATATAGCATACCAATTTCGTTCAATGAGTGAACGTCCTCAATGCAGTTTCGAGTCCAGAGGACTCGGGTATACTGCTTAATTATTTTAACAAGTAAAATATACAAAAGGATATGACACCATGTGTCGAATTTGTAATGCACACCTTGACATGTCATTTTATGTATTTTGACCGTAAATAAAAAAGCTGAAAAGCATTGCACATGAGTCTGCTCGTCTGCACTGAGCATGTTCCTTCAATAAAAGCAATAAAACCACCAAGCTGAAATTTCTATTATTAATAATAATGTGATTTTGTGGTGCACACAACTCATAATGGAGTCTTCATACCGTATACTAAATGATTTGTTACGTCTTATTGGTCCCACACTGGATATATTTTACTGCATGTGTGGAAGAGTGTGGACAGAAATTTTGCTTGGGAAACGGCAATCCACAGGAAACGCAAATTTCTTCAGCTTCCCAATGCAACAAACTAAAAGAAAATGCAAAAACAATCGCACTTCCTTGATCCGAATGTGTTTAGTAATAGGTAATTGCCGCGGTGGAGTAGCCGAGCGGTCTAAAGCGTCTCGCTGCGGAGCGCGCGGTTGCTCGCCGTGGAGGTTCGAGTCCTCCCTGGGGCATGGGTGTGTGTGTTTGTCCTTAGGTTAGTTTACCTAGGTTTAAGTAGTTTGAAAAAAGCCGGCCGAGGTGGCCGAGGGGACTGAGGCGCTTCAGTCACGGTCTGCACGGCCACTACGGTCGGGGGTTCGAATCCCCCCTCGGGCATGGATATTTGTGCCGTCCTTAGTTGTAGGTAGTTCATAAGTAGTTTGTAAGTTTAGGGACTGATGACCCCGTAGTTAAGTCCCTTAAGCTTAACAAACATTTGAACATTTGAATAGGTAATTTGCATCTTCTTCGCTGAGGCAGTGGAGATGATGTAGCAATTATAATGTCGTCACGACGTCACTAAGCGACTACTTCTGCTACCTTATTTCAGGCAGCGGGACGGTGTACTAGCGGCATGCGCCGTTTGAGACAGCCTGTGAGTGCCACTTTACAGTAGCAAGGCGCAGTACTCACTCTAGCCACCTAAGTGTCTAAATGACCACTTCCTGCGGACTACTGCACATTTCCAGAAAAGGAACGGAGGAAGATTAGAGTTGAATGTCCCCTGACTTCAAGGCCGTTAGAAACAGCGCAATACACTAAGGTGAGAAAAGTCATGGCTTAGCGATGCGCGCAGATACAGAGAACGATAGCATCGCGTACACAAGGCCGGTGCATTGTCATTTGTACTCCGTTGATTCATGTGTAAAGCCTTCTGACGATGTTATGACCGCACTACAAAAATTAATAGACTTTGAAAGCAAATGGTAGTTGTAGCTGGACGCATGGGATATTCCATTTTGGAAATCGTTAGAGAAGTTGAAACGTGTTCATAAAAAATATTTTTGTAAGAAAATGTCTAATATTGTGCCTCCTGTTTTGTGTCGAGTAACTTGCTTGCAAGAAAATGTATAATATCACTTCTACTGTGTGTATCGATATGTGTTCTTAACTCTGTGAACTTTCATCTTTGGCAAAGATCATGTATTGCATAGCATTGTGGCTCGCGCAGAGAGAGAGTTGAACTTGTGGTTCAGCTCGCTTAGAGAGCGGTTGAGTTGTGTGTATGGCTCCGATGTAGAGCAGAGGCTGCTGCCAGCAAGTCGATTTGATTGTATTTGGAATATATATTGTATTGTGCATTTGATGTCATTAGGAAGAAGTTGTATTATGGAGGTAATGTAATGCTGATTATTAATAGCCGGCCGCGGTGGCCGAGGTGATTGAGGCACTCCAGTCACGGTCACCACGGCTACTACGGTCGGGGGTTCGAATCCCCCCTCGGGCATGGATATTTGTGCCGTCCTAGTTCGTAAGTAGTTCATAAGTTGTTTGTAAGTTTAGGGACTGATGACCCCGTAGTTAAGTCCCAAAAGCTTAACAAACATTTGAACATTTTGATTATTAATAATAAGTAACAAAGTTGACCTCTCTTTCCCGTTTCATTTACGGAGTTAGAAGATTAACCTACTTCCTTCATTTGATAATTAGTTATTAGTGCATTTAAAGTGCAGTATTGATTTTGATAATATTGTTGAACAGATTTCGTTATTGGTGCCATAGTAAATGATAGTTAATTGACTATGATACTAAATTTCAATAATCAGAAACTGATCTGCATAAAATTCTCACAGTCAAACATTAAGAAAGTGGTTTGTGGTTTTTTAATATCTTTCTCGCAGTCAAAATTTTTGAGTATAGTCAGTGTCTGTTTCAAATGGTGACTTGCCACAGTTGTTTTGTGTTTAAAATATCCGTTGCGCACATAATCAGTTTAATGCACTGTTTCTTATTTAATAGTATATACATCATTATCAGGGCCATAATTAAACCAAATTGCTGTGTTAATGAACAATTTGTTGTCTGATTTAACGATAGGTTCAACACACACACAGCTTTTAAATTCAGCATTCCAAAACAAAATACAGACATTTCTTCTCACCACGGACAACGCAGTGGCTGACGGCCTGCACTTAACGATTCAAAGCAACGGCTTTTTTCGTAGCGTTGTCACTGTTGTCAGACAAGCATCACCGCGAGAAATAATCGCAGAATCCATGTGTGGACGGGCGACGAACGTTTCCGTTAGAACAGGGACTGATAACCTCGCAGTTTAGTCCCCTTTAAATAACAACAACATTAGACCAGTAGTACGGCCCAATTTGGAGCCGTGGCAGCAGATGACCGACTCGAGTCCCTTTGCTAACAGGAGGGCACCGCCTGCAGCGCCTCTCCTCAGAGGCTCGTGACTTAACTGTTGTTACCTAGACGACTGGAAAACGGTTACTGGGTCACATGATTACCGATTTCTGTCGGTAAGAGTTGATGCTAGGATTGGAGTGTGGCGCAGACCCGATGAAGCCATGGACCCAAATTGTTAACCAGGCACTGTGCAGCTCTAATCGACATAATGTTCGGATTTGTGTTCGCAGCATCCGCACGCTATCACTGAACATGTCCGTGATAACCCCAACTGAACGCCTGGTATGAACTGAGAAATCACTGAGCGGGAATGGCCCAGCGGTCTGAGGCGCCATGTCCTGAATTGCGCGGCCGCTCCCATCGGGGTTTCGAATCCTCCCTCGGACATGTGTGTGTGTGTGTGTGTGTGTGTGTGTGTGTTGTCCTCAGCATAAGTTAGTTTAAGTAGTTTGTATGTCTAGGGTACGATTACCTCAGCAGTTTGGTCCTTTAGGTTTGCAAACATTGGAACAATTGCATGCACAAAAGGTATCATGGACCGTTCTTCTTTGCAGCAAAGCTCCGTGGATGGGTCCGTCAATCTCGACATTTTCAGACAGTTTGTGCACCACCAGATGCAAGAATGCAACGAAAATCATTTTTCAAGAAAATGGAACTCCGTCCTATTAGCCAATGACTATCTGCAAATTATAGGATACGAACATTTCCCAGTCGCTCGATTGGATTTGGCAGACCCACTTTCTAGCTACCACTTTCCCCCAACATTACCCTGTAGGATTTCTTCTTGTAAGGAATCGTGAAGAAACGCGTGTATGCAAACCAAAATGAAAGATATGTCTATGTTAAAACATCGTGTCACTGATTCCGCAGCAACAATAACAGAACATGTTACGAAGAACATGGAGAGAATTTGAATACAGACTCGATATTTTCCGTGCTACAAATGGTTCACATGTATAAGTATCCTGATGATTTTTTTTAAACAAATACTTTGAGATGCTCTAACATATGGTGTAATGTCATTGTTGTACTTACTACAGTTCTTCCACGCCTTTAAGAAATGGGAGTATTAAAACGGACTCCCTGTTTCTTGGCTGTAGAAGAAGCACACAACCACGTTTCCATAAATCAGGTAAGTAAGAAGCTAAAAACAAATACCGCAAAACTGCAATGTCTTCTTGGGTAGAGACTTCTGCTTCTTCACCTAATACACATTTTCAAACATTAAATAACTCTCGGCATCCATATTAAATAATGGATAGACTACGGAGGACGAAAAATATTCTTAAATGGTTCTTTTTAGAAGAAATATAGCAGTTCAAATTAAAATGTTTGTAAATCTATCGGACCAAACTGCGTGGTCATCAGTCCGTAGCTTAGAAACTACTTAAACCTAGGTAAACTAACCTAAGGACAAACACACACCCATGCCTTAGGGAGGACTCGATCCTCCACGGCGAGCAACCGCGCGCTCCGCAGCGAGACGCTTTAGACCGCTCGGCTACTCCACCGCAGCATATTGCAGTTAATTGGATAAATCAGTATGTTTCTGTTTATTGCCTCAATTGCCAATACGATGTCTCTGATTTAGGAATGTAGTTTCTCAACTCCTCGGAATTCGGTTTCCCAACAAAACAGTCTCTCACAGCTAGCGTGGCACTTAGTCCATTCATACATCCTAAAGCTTAAAAGAGAGCTGTTAACCTTTGTTTGACAGATGGTAGTTTCCTTCCAATTGTTCCATGCGAGTAGTAACGGAGCAAATAACTTTAGCACAAACGTATTGTACTTGCTACGACTGCTGCCTTCCCTGAAAATAGAAATACGATCGAATTGTTCTGCCTTGGGTCGTAAAAAGTAACAGTTTCCTCCTCTTGACCTTCGTTTATCGGTGTCAGATCACTGACCCGCAACGTCACTTGTCTAGTGTGATATGTCAAAGAAGAACGTTTTCAGAAAAGGAGACCGAAACTGTATTAGTAACGAATCAATTAGCAGTAAAAAACTATATTTCACGAAGTTTATACTTTGCTTTTTTTCTTCTTACAAACTTGTAATGTTACCGCAAAATGCTGATTGCGTGACAGTAATTTGTTCGTGTGTAGATGCGAAACTTCTTCACTTCCCATTTGTACATCGGCTCATGGAAAGTCGCAGCCATATGATTCAATTGATGTGGGCAGATCAAGATGAAGACAGCGTCTACTATCTCCCATTGTAATTTACCAGTTGATGTGAACGCTGTGGAGTGGCTAAAGGGCAGTTTCCACAACGAAATAGCTTTCTACATAACATCATAATCAGTTAATGATGTTGATAAGTAGTTTGTAAGTTTAGGGACTGATGACCCCGTCGTTAAGTCCCATAAGCTTAACAAACATTTGAACTTTTTTTTTTTAAGTTAATGATGTGTCTATATCGGTACGAAGCCGGTATGACTTTTATAAATAACAGTATCACACAGACAGAGAGGACTTCTTCATTAAAACTTATTGTAGCATACTGCTCAAAACAATTAGGGGATCCGATGAGATATCATAAACAATATACATATGATAGAGTAGGTTTTCACGGCCGGCGTCTTCATTAATTAAAACTTCCGTGCTAAGTTGTCGTGGTCCATCAATAAAACTTCTTACTCCCGACGTTTCGTTGCCTACTGCGGGCAACATCTTCAAGGGTGAAGATGTTGCCCGCAGTAGGCAACGAAACGGCGGGAGTAAGAAGTTTTATTGATGGACCACGGCAACTTAGCCCGGAAGTTATAATTAATAATATACATATGGTAACGAATTTTATTCAGATATTGATTACAATTGTAATTTATGTGTGACACAGTATGATATTTCGCTACCTAAACTCTTCACTCAGGTTCACATGGCGTTTACTTAGAGCAAGGCACCATGGGGCACCATAACAGTGAAAAAGTAATTCTCGGACGGCCAGTACAGTTACACACCTGCGTGGCATGGACAGTATGAGGTTATCAATCAGCTCTTGAGAGATATTTGCCCAGTCCTCCATATGTGCAACATCCAACTCTGCAACCGTTGTGGGAGGTTCTGGTCTGGCTGCAATGTGTCTGGCAAGTTCAACCAAGATATGCTCGATCATGATTAAGCCCAGTATACAAGCTGGCCACCATTCTTTGAATTCCCTCAGCTTCAAGCATGTTGTCCACAATTGCAGCTCTGTGGGGACGAGTGTTATCGTCGACTAGAAAGAACCCATCTCCTATAGCACATCAAAAGGTCGACAGATCTCGTCCCCATAACTCGGAGCAGTCAAAGCGCCATTCTGAACGACATAGAGGTCCGTACGTCAGCCAATACTGACTCCTGCCCACACCAATAGTCCACTGCAATGATATGGTAATTTTTCCCGCACATAAGGAGGATTGTTCCGAGTTCCACGTTCTCTCCACACGAAGGAAAGACGATGGTCCCGTTGAACACAAACGTTTAACTCGTCTGTGAACAGAACCTGGTGCCATACGTTACGACTCCAATCCTGATGTTCCTCCACCCAGTTTCTGCGAGCTAAACCGTGTCGTGGTTTTAATCGAACACACATCATATACCTCCTTGCGTAGAGTCACATTCCTAAAGCCGATTTCGGGGAGTTTGCGTTGATATTGCGCGTCCTGTTTTGTCTGGAGGGTACGTTGCAGTTGAGTTGCATTCAGTCTCCTGTCTCGACTTGCAGTTAACCGGAGATAATGGCCATCTCTTGCTGATTTACCCGTGGCCGACCTTTGATTTGCTTCTTTTAACGGTTCCTGTTATTTGAAATCGTGCCCAGGTCCTGGAAATTACACTTTGGAACACTCCAGTAGATGCAGCCACCTCTTTCTGTGTCTGTCCCGCTTCCAATTGACCTATGGCCGTAGTTGCGGATAAGTCACGTTGTTTTTGCATTGAACTACCTGCTCACGACGCTATCAGAACCCAACTTCTTGTGTACTTCGTTTGATACAGTAAACAAAAGTAAACACCAACCGCCTCTGCAGCAACATTCTGTTGTTACCACTCTTCCGGTGCTCATAATGTTGTTGTCTTCACTCCGTAGAATCGACAGAAAGACGTCGAAACATTTTATTTAATTCTGACGATGACAATAATTCAGACCATAGATATATCAACTGATCTTCTAATTGTTTTCACCATTGTAGGAACGAAGAGAAATTAGTGTTTAACGTTCCACCGACAAGGAGGTCATTAGAAACGCAGTGCAATTTTATATTAAGAAAGGCTAGGCGAATGAAATCGTCCGTGTCCTTCAAAGGAACCATGTTGCTAAAGCGATTTGGGGATAGCACGGAAAACTTAAATCTTAACTGTTGGAATGCGTTTCTAACCGTCGTCCCCTCTAATTAGATGAAAGTTACCTAGCCTTTGCATTACATCATGCGTTGTAAAATATAGGTGATTTTGCAGCAGACTAATCAGTGTTGAAAGTCAAAAATATGTGATGAAACAATCCTGCCAGATGGGTCTCGTCACTAAAGGATAAAGAAGCCATCTCCCACAAGTGTATATACTTGGTTTGCACCTTTTTCTCTTTTCTTGTTATTTTACCCTTCCCTCTCGCCGTGCCTCCTGATTATCAGATGCTTATTTTGACGGATGTGTCGGCAGACATTTGTATTTTCGTTTTTACCGTGTGTAGCTGGATTCAGCCCTAACAGGTACTGCTCATCACGTCTGTCATACGATGCTTAGTGCTGAAGGAAAGTGTCCATTTTTTCCTGTTAAAGAGAAAATAGTTTTCACAGCAAAATTTTACGTGTACATTCCATAGTGCGGTTCCAAATTAGTCTGACACTGTAATTGTTTTTGTGTGTGTATTACCAGTGGCAGTAAACCACGAAGCATAACCAGCAGTCCAGCAGGCACTGCACAGCGCCGCTGCGTGGCCGTATTAGTCACAGGCGAGTATTTTTCATTATTCGTACTTTTCTGCCCACGTTAATACATATCGATAAAACGAATATAGCAGTACACTAATTTGGAACCACTCTGTTAAATGGCTAACTAAAATGCCGCTTTCAAATAATTTTGACGGTGATGGGTGAAAAAAACTGATGCTTTCTGTTGATCGTGGGCGTCGCATGAATGACATGATGAGTTGTGTTTGTCTCGACTGACTCCTGCTGCAAACAATAGAAAATATATTGTAATATTCTGCCGCAACACCAGTCATAGGAGGGACAGCATAGATGGATATGCTGAACTAATATTGGCACTATCTTGTTCAATCTTTGAAGTCTCTGCATTAATGGTTTCATGAAACGAAGAACACTGCGCTACTTCTCTCTCTTCAAATGGTGGTAGTACTAAAGCAATATCAAGAAACTCTTGACTAACTGAGATTTGGGTAGAATGTGTGCGCAAATCTGTTTACATACACACGAAACCACTTATTGAAATAAGGTGAACTACTTATGCGGCCAAGATCTTTTATGTAATGTCGCTCGACTCAAATTTAATTGGCAGAAAAATATTTCTACTGGTGGGAGAAGGAAAATACAGCAGTGGGTTTTCTGGTGGGTTTTCATGTGCGTCAGATATAATCTCGACCTCTGCAAAGAACAGCATGTGTGTATCAAAAGCAGAGAAAGGGGAATAAAGCTTGTGTGCGTTTTCTATATTATGAGAACCACAATCCATTCCGCGTGAGATCTGTGAGTTTTCTGCGATAAACGGATGGAAACGTATAGCAAAATACCGCTATCACACATTACCTTCCATATTACCCAAGGTAGTTCAGCAGATCTTTGTGCTGAGTGCTATTTATTATCTGTTCTTAATTTCCTTTGTGGTTTCTGTGTTTTAAAAATCCGTAGATTATTTATATCTAGACACATAATGATGTACGCGAAGCGACACCATTAAGCCGCCTGGCAACAATTTGATTACTCGCTATTTCTGTGTATCAGAATGTTGAACAAAACATCCTAAAATTAAATTTCCTATTACGTGAAATTTCTAATATGAGATTCCTTACCTCTCCCTTCCTCCCCCTGCTCCATCTTCTACCCATAGACCCTGGAAATAGTGCATCCGAGGAAATAAAGAACAATAAAATTGTTTAGAAAATGTACTCAGAATTATTTTATTCGGGTGGTTTCATTAATTATTGTAATTTAACGGACATTCAAATTGGTGCTCTTTCGTTTGTTTATTTTTCTGGCCACACAATTCAAAATTCAAAAGTTTGTAAATCTCGGAGCTTGGCTTCTATGGTTATCAGTCCCTAGGCTTACAAACTGCTTAAACTAATTTAAGGACAAACACACACATCCATGCCTGAAGAAGGACTCGAACCTCCGACTGCGAGTAACAATGCGCTCCGCAACAAGGCGCCTTAGAATGCTGGGCCACTCTACCGCGGCGCCACACAATTTGT
This sequence comes from Locusta migratoria, assembly GCA_026315105.1. Taxonomy (NCBI): domain Eukaryota; kingdom Metazoa; phylum Arthropoda; class Insecta; order Orthoptera; family Acrididae; genus Locusta; species Locusta migratoria. Next base: position 69,933,252 of record CM048755.1, on the reverse strand, counting down.
AAGGAACTTTGAATTACACTTTATTATCAGTTTGATATTTTGTTACTTTGTCGATAAGGCTCGCAAATATAATTTTAATTTTATAACTTTAAAGAGTCTGAAATGCATAAAATAATTCAGGGTATCAAGAAGTCAAACTGCAATGCCATCTTGTTGTCTTGTCTTTGATGCAACTCTCCACGCTAGCATGTCCTGTGCATGTCTCTTCATCTGAGAATAAGAACAGCTACCTACATCCTTTTGAATCTGCTTACTGTACTTGTCCCTCGGTCTCCCTCTAGGATTCTTATCCCACACACTTCCTTCTAATGCTAAGTTGACGATTCCTTGATGTCTCAGAACATTTCCCACCAATCTACCCCTTCTCTTAGTCAGGATCAGAATACGCCAGAAAGGCCTTTTCTCCCCAATTCTGTGGAGCACGTCCTCATTAGTACCTTGATCTATCCATCTAATCTTCATCAGTCATCTTTAGCACCACATTTCAAAAGATTCTATCATCTTTTTTTCTGAACTCTTTATCGTCCACGTTTCACTCCCATACTTGCTACACTCCAGACAAATGCTTTCAGAGAGGAATTCATAACTTTTAAACTAATACTAAATGTCATAAAATTTCCCTTCTTCAGAATAGCTTTTCTTCCCATAGCCATTCTGCATTTTATATCTTCTTTACTTCGGCCATCAGATGTTATTTTGCTGCCCAAATAACAAAACTCATCTGCGACTTATATTGTCTCACTACCTAATCCAATTCGTTCAGCATCGCCTGATTTTCTGACGCTACATTCCATTGCCCTTGTTTTACTCATGTTATTGTTCATCTTATAATTCCTTTCAAGATACTTTCCGTTTAATTGCTCTTCCAGGTATTATACTGTCGCTGACAGAATTACTATGTCGTCAGCAAACCGCAAGGCTTTTATTCCCTCTCCCTGGACTTTAATTCCCTCTACAAATTTTCCTTGCATTCCTTCACTACTTGCTCAATGTACAGATTGAACAATATTGGGGGAAGGCTACAACCTTGTCTTACTTCCTTCCCAGCCACTGCGACTCTTTCATGCCCTTTGACTCTAATAAATGCTGTCCTGTTTTTGTACAAGCTGAATGTAACTATTTACTCCCTATATTTTACCCGTGCTACCTTCATAATTTGAAAGAGCGTATTCCAGTCAGCGTTGTCAAAAGCTTTCTCCAGATCTACAAATGCTAAAAACGTAGGTTTCCCTTTCCTTAACCTATCTTCTAAGATACATCGTAATGTGAATATAACCTCGCGTGTTCCTACATTTCTCCTAAACCCAAACTGATCTTCTCCAAGATCGGATTCCGCCAGTTTTCCCATTCGTTTGCAAATAATTCGTGTTAGTATTTTTGAACCATGACTTATTAAGCTGATCATTCCGTTACTTTCACATTTGTTTAAACTTGCTTCTTAGAAATTGGTATTACTATATTATTCTTGAAGTCTCAGAGTGTTTTCCCTGTCTCATACATCTTGCACACCATGTGGAACAATTTTTTGATGGCTGGCTCTCCTAACGACATCAGTATTTCAGACGGAACATCACCTACTCCAGGTTCCTTGTTTCTACTCAAATCTTTTAGTTGTCTATCAAATTCTTCTCACAGTATCGTATCTATCTATCTTACTCTACTTCCTCTTCCAGTTCTAGAATACGTTTTCAAATTTATTTCCTTTGTACGGGCCCTCTATATATTCCTTCCACCTTTCTGTTTTCCCTTTTTTCCTTACTACTGGTTTTTCATCTGATTTCTTGATATTCATACCGTTGATTTTCTTGTTCCCAAATTTCTCTTGTTTAGCGATGACGGCTAGCCCCAATGCTAACTAAATTACGATAGATGAGCGTTTTCCAAACTGAGTGAAATGAATAATTGGCTCAAGAGAAATTATTAATTCCTTGCCTTTTTTCTGTCTACATTTTATGACACCAATTCAACGGATATTGTCAATGCTCTGTAGTAATAACTGAATAAAACAAGTTTTTCTCGTTTTTAGAATTTTTGTTAATTTCATTAACCTTCAAAATAAAAACAAAGTGCTGTAGCGAAATCCAGGATTCTTAAAGTGTTTCATCACAGGGAAGTTTGGTAACATCTACCACAGAAGCTCGAAGCTATCAGTGTAATGTGGCCCATTGAGCGAGAGTATAACAACATAAAAACGTCCATGGTATGTCATGTGAATTGCAAAACCTCGGGACACAAATATGATGAGAAAAGTACTACATAATGTCAACTAATGGAGGATATAGTACGAAAATTAAGTGCTGTGATGTGAAGTATAAAATTAAACGATTTGCACAAAATTCAGATGACACTTGTGACTCGTTTCTGGTATACTGTTGACAATGAAGAGAGAAAAATTCAGTGATCTATAAAAATTTGGATGAGAACTGTAACTGTCAGTTACACTGAGTATTTTTTCTGGCGACAAATTGTTGGATTTTCAGCCAAATTGTCAATCGTATTTTGCTCATGTTATTCAGTGAGCTCTGAAATCGTGCTGTTGAGAATTCTCAGCACCAGCGCTCTAAAACCCGTGCGGCAGTAATCATGCGAAATGGAATGGCCTCTTTCTCGTATGATACTCGGCGTCAAATGACACAGCACGCAGCACGGATGTTCGCCAGACGGCGCAACAGCCTTTTTTTTTTTTTTTCTTTTCTTTTCTTTTCTTTTCTTCTTCTTCTTTTTTCATCTGAATGTAAGCCACCTTTTTATGGATTCTTTGCAGAATAGCGTCTCTTAATGTGTGTACTGAAACTCTCGCACAAAGTAAACCTGTGAGTCCATCCGGGATTCGAACCCTGAATCGTGCGTTCCGCGTTTATCCGTCACCACTGCTGATCGACAGCGGACGCTCACGACTGGCCTCCGTAGCTACAGTTTTTACAGTTCACAGAAGCTCTCCTGCAAACATTGCCACAAGAGTGACTCCAGCAAGCTGAATAGTTTCTGTGAAGTTTGCGAAGTAGAAGAAGGCTATTAGAACTAGAACTTTGCATGTGGGCTATGCATTCTGTATGGATGTGAGGCTCCAGGTAGTAGTTTTACTCCAAGAAGTTTTAGTACAGCGCATACCTTGTCACAGATTGGAAAATTCATTGGAAAGTGAGCGTATCCATGGATTCCACCGAAAAAAAAGGTCTTCACTCGATTATTAGGAAAAAATATAATATAGCCGCACATGATTATTTGATAACAAGCTAGATTATAGTTATTGTTATTACATTGTTTCGAAGATACGAGCCTATTGTACTTAAATCAAAGACTTTGTAACATCGTAACTTGATACTTTGCGTACGGTACTTTTAAGGTCACACATTGTTGCACACAGAATCCGTCCTGCATATTGAAATTGTTTTTTTAGCTGAAAGCAGAGCCACACGCAATGGAATTTACCCAGTGGTGGTGTGCTATGCCACGCTGCGCCGTAAGCTGCACCTGTATATCCGTGGGGGTGCTTCTAAAAGAGTATTTCGTCTGTTATAGGTAAAAATGAAAGCATCAAGAAGCGAACAATGAAACAAATAGATAACCCCAGTAAACATAGTTACGTAATCGAATGTTCCCCGATTCGGCATATTTCCAACGTTGCAACGCTGTTAATGTTTAAGTCTAATTTTATTTCAACTCAAAGGAAGTGAGGTGTAAATTACGTAGTAATAAACTGCCTCGTTTGATTTCATCATCATTCAATTCAAATGTTCAAATGTTTGTATAGTCTATGGGACTTAACTACGGGGTCATCAGTCCCTAAACTTACAAACTACTTATGAACTACTTACGAACTAGGACGGCACAAATATCCATGCCCGAGGGGGGATTCGAACCCTCGACCGTAGTGGCCGTGCAGACCATGACTGGAGCGCCTCAGTCCCCTCGGCCACCGCGGCCGGCATCATCATTCCAGACACCTAAGTATATGTAAATAGCTTTACGATAAGAAGTGTATCGCTCATAACTCCCAATCTGAATCTCTCAGATTTTTTTGTGTGGGGGTATTAAACGTTTTGGTGTTTTCCATACCTGTAACTGGTTTGTATCTCGAGGAACTCATTGTGGATGGTTGGCATCAGCTTAGTTTGTGACTGAATAACAGAATAAAATTTCAAGAATTCTCTTACTGAAGTGATGTAATTACGTACCAATGGCAAAATTTAGTGCTAAAAACTTCTAATAATTTAGACAGAATTGTTTGGCAATCGACACGATTGAAGTAATTTTCCTCTCGAAGGAAAGTACTAATGAAACTAAAAATTGCACAACTCGTAACTGAACAATTGTTCGTAGTATTCTTGCAGCACGTGCCAGTAACCACCCCATCGGGTTAATCTCAAACGATCCTGCAGTCATTAGCAGAGATACTTATTTTTAACCATAAAGTGTATTAAACTTCAGAATAGATTGATATGGTTTCTGCATTATATGTGCAGGTAATCTAAATTAATAAAAATTAATCAGTCTGTCTTCTTCACTCTAACAGAAGAAACGCATACCAACTCTGTTCCATGTTTTAGTTCTGTACCTTTAATTTGTTACTGAATCAACGAACGCTGTATTCAAGAACATTTTCTACATCTACATATCTACATGGGATACTCTGCAAATCACATTTAAGTGCCTGGCAGAGGGTTCATCGAACCATCGTTATACTATTTTATCTCCCATTCCATTCTCGAATAGCACGCGGGAAGAATGAACACCTGAATCTCTCCGTTCTGGCTCTGATTTCTCGTATTTTATTCTGATGATCATTTCTACCTATGTAAGTGGGAGTCAACAATATATTTCGCATTCGGAGGAGGACGTCGGTGATTGTAGTTTCGTAAGTAGCCCACGCCGCAGCGATAAGCGTCGTTGTTGTAATGATTCCCATCCCAGATCCTATATCATTTTCGTAACGCTGTCACCCCTGTATCGTGACAATACGAAACGAGCTGCCCTTCTTTGGACTCTTACGATGTCCTCCGTCAAACCCACCTGATAAGGATCCCACACTGGACAGCAATAACCCATAAAAGGACGGACTGGGGATACTGATTCGTCACATACGTATGCCGTTTTTTGGCATCTTTTATGAGATTGTGAATCTGAGTAAAATACACTGAAGAGCCAAAGACACTGGTACACCTGGTTAACATCGTGCAGCGCCCCTGCCAGCACGCAGAAATGCCGCAACACGACGTTCAAATGTTTGTAGAGTTTATGGGACTTAACTACGGGGTCATCAATCCCTAAACTTACAAACTACTTATGAACTAGCTAATACTAAGGACGGCACAAATATCCATGCCCGTGGGGGGATTCGAACCCTCGACCGTAGTGGCCGTGCAGAACGTGACTGGCGCGCCGCAGACCGCTCGGCCACCGCGGACGGCCAACACGACGTGGTGTGGCTGAAGTCTGTAGCAGTGCTGGAGGGAACTGACACCATACATTCTACAGAGCTGTCCACAAATCCGTAGGAGTACGATGGGATGGAGATGTCTTCTGAACAGCACGCTGCAAGGCATCCCAGGTATGTCCAATAATGTTCATATCTGGGGAGTCTGCTGACCAGCGGAGGAGTTTAAACACAGAAGAATGTTCCTGAAGCCACTCTGTACCAGTTCTGGACGTGTGAGGTGTCGCATTGTCCTGGTGGAATTGCCCAAGTCCGTCGGAATTTAAAATAGACATAAATGGATTCAGGTGGTCAGCTAATATGCGTACGTACGTGTCACCTGTCAGAGTCGTATCTAGACGTATCAGGGCCCCATATCATTCCAATTGCACGCGACCCACACCATTTCAGAGCCTCCGCCAGCTGTAAGAGTCTCCTGCTGACATGCAGGGCCCATGGATTCATGAGGTTGTCTCCATACCCGTACACGTCCATCCGTTCGATACACACCGAGCGAGGTGGCGCAGTGGTAACGCACTGGAATCGCATTCGGGAGGAAGGTGGTTCAAATCCACCTCCGGCCATTCTGATTTAGGTTTTCCGTGATTTCCCTAAATCACTCCAGGCAAATGCCTGGATGGTTCCTTTCAAAAGGACACGGCCGACTTCCTTCCCCATCCTTACCCAAAATTCTGAGCGTTAGCCCCGTCTCTAATGACCAAGTTGTCGATGGGGCGTTAAACTCTAAGCTTCCTTTTATTCCTTCCGCTCGATACAATTGGAAACGACACTTGTCAGTGCAACATGTTTCCAGACTTCAACAGTCCACGGCGGGCCGCGGTGGCCGAGGGGACTGAGGCTCTCCAGTCACGGCCACTACGGTCGCGGGTTCGAATTCCCCCTCGGGCATGGATGTTTGTGCCGTCCTTAGTATTAGTTAGTTCATAGTACATTGTAAGCTTAGGGACTGATGACCCCGTAGTTAAGTCCCATAAGCTATACAAACATTTGAACAAAAGTCCATGGTCGGTGTTGACGGGCTCAGGCGAGGCGTACAGCTTTGTGTCGTGCAGTGGGCAACGGTACACGAGTGGGCCTAACGGTTTCGAAACGATATATCGACGATGTTTAGTTGAATAGTTCGCACGGTGACACTTGTTGATGGCCCAGCATTGGAATCCATAGCAGTTTGAGGAAGGGTTGCACTTGTGCCACTCTCAACGATTCCCTTCATTCGTGGTTCTCGCAGTATCTTTTCTCGGGCGCAGCGATGTTTTAACGGAGTCCCGATATCCACTGGGCGAAATAGTCGTACGGGAAAACCGCCACCTCATCGCTACCTCGTAGATGCTGTGTCCCATCTGTCGTGCGTCGACTGGTACACCACGTCCAAACTCACTCACATGGTGATAACCTGCCATTGGACAGAGCTGACTCACGCGCCAGACCGACCGCAGCCATCCTGCCAGTGTTTACGTATCTATTGTTTGCATACGCATCCCAGTACCAGTTTCTTTGATTCTTCAGCGTAATATTTAGTTATTCGGAAGTAAAGTAAAATGTTTGCAGTTTAGACGAAGTTGTATCTTACGTTCTTGTTCTAACTGGTAACCTATGTTTCAAAACTAAAGTCCACTCTAATTGATAACATTTTGCCTTCCCCAATATTGGTGTTACGTGTTGGTCCTATTTCAGATCACATATTCCTATTACCCGTAAGTATTTAACTTCCATTCTGTGCACCAGTAATCGGATACTATCAATTTATTACTGTATGTTATTGAAATTGTCTCGCAAATACCTACAATGAAAAACGACTACCATTGGTTACACGAAATAAGACGAATAGGAAGTCTTTCTCTGCATATTTACTCTCGTCTAACGGCGACTTTGTTTAAAGAAATCTGGAAGTCGTCAATATAAAGTAGTATTTGGCACAGGAAACAAAGTAATGCCGCGTCTAGCTGAGGACCGACTCTGCGGGCCTGTGTATGACGTCATCTTGAGGGTTCATTAGGGAGACCCATTACATCAATAAACTGGCGATGTAACCATCGTTCCGTTTTAATAGGCAACTGCGGTTCGCTTCAAAGCGGCGGCCTCTTTTGTGGCCGAAAAGGAGTACCCAGACATTAATGAATGTTTTGTCTTCGTCCATATATAAGAAGTTCTGTGTCCCAGCGCTTTACATGAAGATTTCACGCCGAGGAACGTCTCTTCAGCATTCACTATTTAGAATTTCGTTGTAAAAAGGTAGACTCTTTCTTCGTGCGAACCACAAAATGTTAGCTACTTCTACACTTTTCGAGTTGTGTGTGCATTTTTTACTTGTTGGAGACCAACAGATTCTACACAGGCTGTCAAGATATGGTGTAACAATGGAAGTCAATATCTGTAGAAGATATTCAGATTGTGCAACGTAAAACCAAGGACACTTAACTCTTTTGGCCGCGGTGGAGTGGCCAAGCGCATTGAGGCGCTATGCTCCGATGCGCGAGGCCGTTCCCCGTCGGGGTTTAATCCCCCCTCGGGCATGAATCTTTGTGTTGTCTTTAGTATAAGTTAGTTCAAATCAAATGTTCAAATGTTTGTAAAGCTTATGGGACTTAACTACGGGGTCATCAGTCCCTAAACTTACAAACTACTTATGAACTACTTACGAACTAGGACGGCACAAATATCCATGCCCGAGAGGGGATTCGAACCCCCGACCGTAGTGGCCGTGCAGACCGTGACTGAAGCGCCTCAGTCCCCTCGGCCACCGCGGCCGGCATAAGTTAGTTCATAAGTAGTTTGCAGTTAAGTCCCATAAGCTTTACAAACATTTTCATTTTAACTCTTTTCCCATGACCAGGCTGCTATTGCCTCCTCTGAAAATTGTTTTAGATAAAGCAGGTTACGTGTCGTTATACGGATCTGAAGTACATAAATGTGAAACCTAATAAATAAAAATCAAGAGCCACGGTGGAATAGCCGTGCGCGCTGAGTCGCACTGCTACGATGCGCAAGGCCGTTCCACGTCGGAGGTTTGAGCCCCCCCTCGGGCATGGGTGTTTGTGTTGTTCTTAGAATAAGTTAGTTTAAGTAGTCTGTAAGTTTAGGGGCCCATAACCAATGCATTTAGGTCCCATAACTTTCCAAACATCTGAACATTTTTGAAAAATCAAGGAAAAAGAACTATTTTTAAGCAGTAGCTGTATCGAAGAAACATCAGATTTTAATTATCACAACTGCTGTACCACTATGAAGATGACCGAGATATCGAAACTGATATTGTTTCTAGTGAATGTGTGAGTAATCAGCAGAACAGTGGTTGTAACTGCCTCAAAGAGACACAGAATGAAATCGTACTAGATGATGTTGCTCTCAGCTCTTTTGCACGTTGACGAATATTTTTAGTACATTTCCTAGTCATGCTGTAGTTTCAGGTGAAGATTTTAACTTACGTGATATAGACTGGAAGACTAATGTGATTAAGATGGATGGCAGGGACAGAGAATCCAGCAATATTGTTTAAGTGCTGTATCCGAAAAATACCTCGAGTAGTTAGAGAGCCGACTTGTGGAGGTAACGTGTTAGACCTGCTGATTACAAATAGACCCGAACTTTTTGATTCAGTTAGCGTACAACAGAGAATCAGCAATTATAGGGCCGTTACAGCATCAATGAATACAGCTGTAAATAGAAATATCAAGAAAGGTAGGAAGATCTTCCTGCTCAGCAAAAATGAAAAGGGGCAGATTTCAGAGTACTTGACTTCTAACTCGATAGTTTCGTTACTAACACTGACAGTCTTGAGCATCTGTGGATCTTTAGTTAAGTATGTGCCGAGTAAAATTAGAAGACTTATTATATTGGTGTGGTGTCTGTTCTTTCAGACGTCCGAAAGAACAGACACCACACCAAAACAATAAGTATTTAAAAGCGCGACGACAGCGTTAGTTTCAGTTATTTCACCGCAGATGCAGTCATACGTCCGACCTCGCACGGGGATCCGTAATGGCGAGTGTAAGAGGGCATGGACGATAGGGGCGCTACAATCATAGCGTGCGACTTTGAGACGGACGGAAGGCGAGCACGGGTGGCCAAGTGGTTAAGGCGACCGCTGACCCTAAGCGGTAGACCCGGGTTCGATTCCCGGTCCGGCTCACATTTTCACTTGTCGCCATTGCTTAATATCAATGCCCAAATGCGGCCACTGTCAATCCTTTCTTTCCTATCCTTCTTCCTGCAAAATTAGAAGAGATGGGAAAGATCCACCGTGGTTCAGCAACCGAGTTTGGAAACTGTAACTAAAGCAAAGAAAACTTCACTGCAAATGTAATCGTGGTCAAAGTCTTGCAGACATGAAAGAAAAAAAAATTAAAGGCTGCCAAAATTAGCGAAAGGGCTGTTATGCGAGACTAAATACGTATTTTATGTACCAACTTGGCAGAAAATCAAATCAAATGTTCAAATGTTTGTTAAGCGTAAGGGACATAACTACGGGGTCATCAGTCCCTAAACTTACAAACTACTTATGAACTAGCTTATACTAAAGACGGCACGAACATCCATACCCAAGCGGGGAACGGCCTCGCGCATCGTAGCATAGGGCCTCAATGCTCTCGGCCGCTCCGCGGCGGCGGCAGAAAATCCTAAAAAATTTTGGTCTTACGTGAAATCGGTAAACAAAAATTGGTATTCAGACACTCTGTGATCATAATGGCGTTGAAGCAGATAATGACACACAAAAGGCTGAGATACTAAACGTATTTTCCAAATTTGTTTCACAGAGGAAGATTGAACTGTAGATCCTCTTCTAAACCTTCGCAAAAACGACAAGATAGCAGGTGTTAAAATAGGTATCAGATGGATAGAAAAGCAAATTAAATCGCTCAATAGAGGAAAAAACCGCTGGATCTGATGGGATAGCAATTCGAATTTACATGGAATAGGGGCAGTAGATACGGCATCGCGATAGATGCCGTATTTCTTGACTTCGGCAAGGCGTTCGATGCCGTTCCGCACCGTCGTCTGATGAACAAAGTGCGAGCATATGGAATATCAGACCAACTGTGTGACTGGACTGAGGCGTTTCTAACTAACAGAACGCAGCATGTCATCCTGAACGGAGACTAATCTTCAGACGTAAAAGAGCTTTGACGCGTGCCTAAGGGGAGTGTAATAGGGCCGTTGCTTTGCCCAATATATACAGGGTGTTACAAAAAGGTACGGCCAAACTTTCAGGAAACATTCCTCACACGCAAAGAAAGAAAATATATGGACATGTGTCCGGAAACGCTTACTTTCCATGTTAGAGCTCATTTTATTACTTCTCTTCTAATCACATTAATCATGGAATGGAAACACACAGCAACAGAACGTACCAGCGTGGCTTCAAACACTTTGTTACAGGCAATGTTCAAAATGTCCTCAGTTAGCGAGGATACATGCATCCACCCTCCGTCGCATGGAATCTCTGATGCGCTGATGCAGCCCTGGAGATTGGCGTATTGTATCACAGCCGTCCACATTACTAGCACGAAGAGTCTCTACATTTGGTACCGGGGTTGCGTAGACAAGAGCTTTCAAATGACCCCATAAATGAAAGTCAAGAGGGTTGAGGTCAGGAGAGCGTGGAGGCAATGGACTTGGTTCGCCTCTACCAATCCATCGGTCACCGAATCTGTTGTTGAGAAGCGTACGAACACGTCGACTGAAATGTGCAGGAGCTCCATCGTGCATGAACCACATGTTGTGTGGTACTTGTAAAGGTACATGTTCTAGCAGCACAGGTAGAGTATCCCGTATGAAAGCATGATAACGTGCTCCAGTGAGAGTAGGTGGAAGAACATGAGGCCCAATCAAGACATCACCAACAATTCCTGCCCAAACGTTCACATCAAATCTGTGTTGATGACGTGATTGCACAATTACGTGCGGAGTCTCGTCAGCCCACATATGTTGATTGTGAAAATTTACTATTTGATCACGTTGGAATGAAATTTACGTTTAAAGGGAAATACTAAAATGAGCTCTAACATGGAAATTAAGCGTTTCCGGACACATGTCCACATAACATATTTTCTTTCTTCCTGTGTGAGGAATGTTTCCTGAAAGTTTGGCCGTACCTTTTTGTAACACCCTGTATAAATGAAAAAAGGTTGTCATATTTGGGGACGGTACTTTCAATCAATTTACTAAGGACAACAGCCACGAACGCTTTTAGTTTTTTATTTAGGTTAGCGGTTTCAGCAGTTTCACCCCCCCCCCCCCCCCGGGGCTCACGGTTCTTTCGTGAGTACGTGCGTGGCGAACACGGGACCCGAGATAATGCAGTCCTTCTTCCTTCTTTACTTCCCGGACTGCATTTCCTTTCACCCTCCCTCCTTTTCTAACCTCAGTCCTTCCCCTCCCCACAAGGGGGACTGATAACCTTAGCATTTTGGTCACCATATCCCAACCAAACAACCTAACCCAACTCGTCAGTTTCACTGCCATCCTAGATCTGTGAGTACACATTAAAAACGTACTAAAAATGCTGTGATAAAACAAGTCAGAGACATACATATCGTTAAATACGTCCATTTTCCAAACTCACCTCTCATTTCATTCTTCACATCACAAAAACTTTTAAAAAAACTTATTCGCCAACATTATTGTTGGCTTTTCATAATATAAATAAACATCAGGAGCCTCATGATGTAATGTGATGTGATTACTCTTCCTGATGTCAAGAACAGCAATCCTGTACACATCCAACGACATTAACATTTACAATATCGAAATTGACAATATGTGTCGCAACGTATTGTCAAGTTACCGATAAAATTTGAAACAGTAAATAGGTGTCACACGACACAGGTTGTGCTATTAAAAGTATAAAGATGGTGCATGGAATAGCAACTGATCCTCAATATAAACAAGTCCTTTATTATATAACTACACAAAAGCAGGACAAACACTGAAAGCAGTTACTTCCATAAAATATCTGCGAGTAAACGTAAAAGTCAATTTGAAATGGGACAGCGATATAGAATCAACCGTGGTTAAGGCAGGTGCCAGACAGATTCATTGGAACAATCCTCAGGATATTTAGTCCGTCGACAAAGGAAGGAGGTTACAAATCACTCATTCAGCCAACTCTCCAGTATTGGTCACCAGTGTGGGATCTGTACCAGGTAGGGTTAATAGAAGACACAGAGAAGATCAAACGGAAAGCAGAACTGTTGGTTACGAACTCATTTAGTAAGTGCGAAAACATCGCAGAGATGATCAGGAGCCGCGGTGGAGTAGCCGAGTGGTCTAAAGCGTCTCGCTGCGGAGCGCGCGGTTGCTCGCCGTGGAGGTTCGAGTTCTCCCTGGAGAATGTGTGTGTATGTGTTGTCCTTAGGTTAGTTTACCTAGGTTTAAGTAGTTTGTAAGCTACGGATTGATGACCACGTAGTTTGGTCCGATAGATTTACAAACATTTGACTTTGATTTTTGATGATCAGGAGCTCCAGTGGCAGACGCTGCAAGAGAGTCGAACGGTATGGACTTCTGCCAAAGCTCATAGAGCGCGCATTTCTAGAAGAGTCAGCCAATATGTTCTTTCGTCTTACATATATCTTGCGAAACGACCACAAAGACAAAGTTAGACAGATTAGGGCCCAACGGAGGCTTACCGCTAATCTTTTTACCGCGAACCATACGCGACAGGAATTGGGGGAGGAAGTGAGAATTGTACACCAAGTACCCGCTGCAACACACCGAGAGCTGGCTTGCGCAGTATGGATGTAGATGTAGATGTAGGTGTAGGTGTAGACATGGACCCCAAAGACCTACAGGTGCCGGCCGCGGTGGCCGAGTGGTCTGCGGCGTGCCAGTCACGGTCTGCACGGCCGCTGCGGTCGGGGGTTCGAATCACCCCTCGGGCACGGATGTTTATGCCGTTTTTAGTATAAGCTAGTTCATAAGTAGTGAACAGTGTTAGATTACCCATAAGGCAGAATAGGCAGCTACCTACGGGCCACGCGCATTCTAGAGGCCCCGTGTGCACCGATATAACAATAAGAATTTTTTAGAAAGACTTAGCGTTTTAAATAAAAATTAGTTGCCTTTTAGTTGTCTATCTACAGGCGAGTGAAAGAAAATATATATGATAGGAAATGGATCCTGATAGTTATGAAGAGTTTGAGAAGTACAAGACGCTTAGTCTTCAGCGGAAGTTGTCCACACTAAAGAAAAGCTGCAGCAGACTAATCCCTTCAGGTAGGAGTTGTGACAGGCAGGTCCTCCGCTAACGGCGCCTCATCATGAGGTTCTCGAAACTCAGGGAAACCCGGAGTACATTCCTGTTTTCAATCATCACAAAGGAACATGTTTGATGACTACGAGAAAAAAGCAGATGAGAAAATACGTCCAGAATACAACGATGAAGGCAAGCGCCTTCGCAAAAGACCAAAATGTCAAGACGATGGTAATGCAGAAGAGACTGTGCTTCACGGAAAAGAAAAATTCAAAACTGAAAGTTAAAATCAAATGTTTGTACAGCTTATGGGACTTGACTACGGGGTCATCAGTCCCTAAACTTACAAACTACTTATGAACTAGCTAACACTAAGGACGGCACAAATATCCATGCCCGAGGGGGGATTCGAACCCCCGACCGTAGTGGCCGTGCAGACCGTGACTGGCGCGCCCAGTCCCCTCGGCCACTGTGGCCAGCCTGAAACTTGCCTACCAATATTGCATAAATTATGTACAGAGTTTTCTCGTCGTATAAAAGCTTATAATAACTCTAATGACCAAGCTGTCGATCGGTCGTTAAACCCTAAGGTAAGCTAAGCTTACAATTAAGTTCATTGTCTTTTTGGATTCCTTGTTGAGTCCCCACTGAAGTCTGGTGATGAAACTGGAGAAGCTGTCCAGAGATTTAGAGACATTTATTCTGAGAACATCGAACAGAAAGTTGTGGAAGAAATGATTCATTTTAGATTCTTTACATCACAGGTAGAAGATTTTAAAGCTGACCAAGCAGTTACAGCATAGCGATCATACAACCCCCCCTTTTTTTTTTATTTTTTTTTTATTTTTTATTTTTTATTTTTTTTTATTTTTTTTTTTTTATTTTATTTTTTTTTTTTTTTTTTTGAGAATATAATGCAATCAACGTTCCCAAATGTTATGTGTCCGTTAAAAATTCACAGTTGTCTCATTATTACGAATGTAACGGGCGAGCGAAGTTTTCAAAACTAAAACATAAAATTGTCATAGGTCTTCAATGTGCCAAGAACGTTTGAACTCACTTGCCATTACGACCAGAGAATATATCTTGCAGGATATAGACTTTAAAGTTATTTTGAAAGATTTAGCTGGAAGAAATTGAGGAAAGTAAATGTTTAATGCGTTTCTTTAATTATTATTAATTTATATATTTTTGTTAAATAATTTATGGAATATTATTGTATTAATCAACGTATATTGATCTATTGATAATTGTTTGTTTTGTTGAATAAATACATTTACATGTTGCACGAAAATGTCTCATTTCACAATGCTGTTATTATTCTTATATCCAAATCTGAGTTTATTGTAGCTCGTAAGCGGCTATCTTAAACAATGGATGAACATATTAATTACTTAAAACGAATGCTTCGGTTGTGGAATACCACAATTTTATTATTATTATGGATTACTTCAATTATTATTATTATTATTATTATTACCAATAGATTGTTGTTGTTTGGTGGAAAATTATTAACTTATTAAGGGAATAGTTTGGACTGGGGCTCCAAGATTTGGATTGCCTAGGGGCCTACACAGGACTTAATCCGGCACTGTTGATGACCCCGCAGTTAAGTCCCATAATCTCTACAAACATTTGAACATTTTGAACATTTGATCCACAGGTGCTGAATTCAGCAAACAAAAAAGTTTATGAGAAACGCAAATGTTGTAGCATACTAAATAACATCTGTAATTAACTGACGTAAAATGAGGTGTTTCCAAAATAATGTCTTTCTCCATGACAAGCAAAATGAATTAGGAGAACACCGACCGTGCGGAAACAAACGCTTTTCGTACATAACATCATTAAGGCCATTGGTCAAGGCATTTAGGTAGGTGTGCTATTTTCATTAATTTCCAAACACGTTCCACTCAGTCCCACACCAACACTTATTAACTAAATTTCGATCATATGACGTATCAAAAAAATTTGCGGCTGGACAGACAACTTCTTGATGTGTTACACCCCCTTCCTGTCATTTGGAGAAGTGCCGTTTATTTATGTACTCTTATCTAACTCGCCACTACTTGTGCCCGATCTGACCTCACAGCAGTCTGTGCCTGTACTGCCATTTATGGATGATTTGATAAAGCGTGCACGTCCGAAACTGGTAACCGTGTAGAAGAAGAATACTTCCAAAGGCAATACACCTCATATTTTGTTCAGTTCTCCAATATTTAAAAGTTGCCGATCAACTTTACCTGCGGTATGATGCAATTTCGTAAATATCTTGCGATTTATGTTGTTTATTAATGGCCTGGCAGTAAATATTAATAGCAATATCAACCTTTTGCCGGTGATGCTTATCAAATGTTAAAATGTTTGTAAATGTATCGGAGTCAACTGCGTGGTCATTAGTCCGTAGCCTACAAACTACTTAAACTAAGGTAAACTAACCTAAGGTCAACACAAACACCCATGCCCGAGGGGCGACTCGAACCCGCGACGGCAATCGGCCGAGCGCACCGCAGCAAGACGCCCCAGTGCGCACAGCTAATCCGCCGCTGCGTGATGCCTATATTTACATTGCGAAATGCAATTGAATCGGTCGGTGGAGAAAGGAACTAAGTCACTTTTTTGTACTTTTCAGGAGAGACAAAAAACTGTTTTATTGTTAAACTATTTAACAGATTGCATTGAAATTTTGGACATTTGCTGTACTCTAACCATACATACTGTGAATGAAAATAATTTTTATATATTCTACAAAGTATCTTCTGAGAAAAAAATTTGAAATTTGTAATATAGTTCCTTTCTCCAGTCAACGAAGGAATTAGTACTTTTCGAGAGTATAATACATTCAAAGATACACATTTCTGGATTAAAGCTCAAATTTATTGGCAAATTATCTTCAGCTGAACATGAAAACAACTTTTTAAAAGAATTCAAAATTCGGAATAGTTCATATCACAGTGAGTTATCACTTGAAGTTAGCCATTTCGAAATCTCCCCATAAAAAATCTCAGTGTCTTCTCCATGAATGTATTTCATCAGTTTCCGAAAATATCTTCATTTTTTTTATATTGATTCGCACTTTGTAATTTTTATGAAAATGTTTCCTATAGAAGTTGTATTTCACATTTACGTCTGGATATTTCTTAAGGAACATTTCGTGCAAAGTTTTCAGATCCAAGCTTGAATCTAGGTATTTCATTTCCTTCCCAGCATAGTAAGTTTCTTTGAGTGGGAAAGATGTGATACTGGGTACTATCAAATTTATTACATTTTCCGGAACTTTTGTTATGCATGAAATTCTTACACACATGTCCTTTTGACATTTAGAAAGACGGTATTCAATCACTTACAACACTCAACAATAATCGTGACACCTGACGAAGTTGGCGCCAAATTACTGTTTTGTTGCGCTTTCTACAGCTGCATGCCGCAGACCAACGCCATCTAGCATGTAGCTGGTGTAGTAAAAGCTCGCTGACAGTAAAATTTACTGATGGGATGCGACGTGCAGCGGAGAAAGGAACTAAGTCACTGACTTAATTACTTTCTCCTCGGCACGTATAAAATCGACCTCATGTTATTCCCACAGGAAGAAGCCAAACATAGTTCCTTTCATCACAGTAAGGTGTATCTTGGTCTGCTTACTACAGTTCTGTGCCGGCCGCGGTGGCCGAGGTGACTGAGGCGCTTCAGTCACGGTCAGCACGGCCACTACGGTCGGGGGTTCGAATCCCCCCTCGGGCATGGATATTTGTGCCGTCCTAGTTCGTAAGTAGTTCATAAGTAGTTTGTAAGTTTAGGGACTGATGACCCCGTAGTTAAGTCCCATAAGCTTAACAAACATTTGAACATTTGAATACAGTTCTGTAGAAAAGTGAAAATCACCAAAAAGTGACTTAGTTCCTTTCTCCACCAACCGATTCAATTAAAGGGGCCACTATTCCGAAACCCCGTAATCGTTGCGCCTCTAGCGACCCTGTTTCGACAGGACGTTAAACTCAAATATTCCTTCTTCGGTGATTGTCTCCCACTGAGACGCAGAAGTTTGAAATTTGGCTCAAAGGTACCTGCAACGTTTCTCTGTAATGCTGAAAAAGCGCGCTGCGTTGCGATGACACACTCCGACTAGCCAACGTGTCAGATGCCGAAGAGTCGTCACATGAGGGAATAGGTCAGAGCTCAGACGTTCACGCGAGACGTAAGATGGATCAATGCTGTCTCACTGGCAGCGAATTCTGCCCAACGCCACGTAGGGCATGTCACGTTTCATCCATTCTTTAGCGGTGGACACCCCTCAGCGTTTACACGTTGCCAGCAGGCATTAGCGTCGAGAGGGTTGCCTACCACTGGGAGATACGTATCGGGGGAAGGGAGGGCGCGGTTAACTTCTCATTAGAGACGGAGCAAAAACTAAGACAGTTTTTGATACGGATGGGGGAGAAAATTGGCCGTGCCCTTTCAAAGGAACCATCCCATTTTCCATGGGCGATTTAGGGGAATCACGGAAAACGTAAATCGGGATAATTCTTTCCATAATTAATGGACTGGGACTGCATCTGAGATAAAAGTTTAGACTGAAAGAAAGTACCAGCAGCTCTGTTTACATTTTTTAATTAATTATGCGCCGGTTTCGGTGTTATACTCGCACCATCTTCAGGCCCCCGTTACGTAACTGTCACAAGTAATAACGCATTTAAAATGGATGGTCGTTGACACTGGTAACCATAAATTTCTTCGTACTTGCATGACAGTTATCAAACGACATCTATTACGACATCAGTTGTCGTTTCATACCCGTTATGCAAGGACAAAGAAATTTCTGGTTACGGATGTCAACGGCCCCCCTTTTAAATGTGCTATTTGTGGCAGTTACACAATGGTGGCCTGAAGATGCTGCGAATACAGCACCGGTCGCGTAATGAATAAAAAAACTCTAAACACAGCTGCCGGTACTTTCTTTCAATCTATGCGTAAACCGCCGTCTTGCCGGGTTCAATATTGTAACCACTGCGCCACCTCGCTTTGTGTAGGTTCAATTCATTTTTTTTTTAAATCCAAATGTTTGTAAATCTATCGGACCAAACTGCGTGGTCATCAGTCCGTAACTTACAAACTACTTAAACCTAGGTAAACTAACCTAAGGACATCACACACACCCATGCCCCAGGGAGGACTCGAACCTCCACGGCGAGCAACCGCGCGCTCCGCAGCGAGACGCTTTAGACCGCTCGGCTACTCCACCGCGGCTTTGTATAGGTCCCTCAGTATCGATGTTCCAGTATAGAAACATTTTTAAAGTGCACAACGAAGATGGGAGGATGGCAGCGAGGGTGCTGCCAAGTTGGGGGATATTAAACAGGGACCTTTGTCGATTTATTCACACACATGACAATTTTACAACCTGTGGTGTGGGTGTCTACACGACGTAGGTAGACTGTAAGAG
This sequence comes from Locusta migratoria, assembly GCA_026315105.1. Lineage (NCBI taxonomy): Eukaryota > Metazoa > Arthropoda > Insecta > Orthoptera > Acrididae > Locusta > Locusta migratoria. The sequence continues at coordinate 69,914,184 of CM048755.1, read as the reverse complement.
GAAGCTACCACAACTTTTGCAGATAGATATGTAGATATGTAGATATATGAAAATTTATTACAATCAATCCCCGCCCGGAGATATCCCAATCGGATCTCCGGGCGGGGTCTACTCAGGAGAATTTCGTCATCAAGTAAAACAAAACAGGCATTCTACGGATCGGAGCGTGTAATGTTCTATTCCTCAATCGGGTAGGTAAATTAGAAAATATGAAAAGAGAATTGGATAGGTTAAAGTAAGATATGGTGGGGATTAGTGAAGTTCTGTGGAAGGATGAACAGGATTTCTGGTCAGGTGAGTACAGGGTTCTAATTACAAAATCAGATAGCGGTAACGCAGGAGTAGGTCTGATAATGAATAAAAAATAGGAGTGTAGCTAAGTTACAATGAGCAGCATAGTGAACGAATTATCATAGCAAAGATAGACACGAAGCCAACACCGATCACAGTAGTACAAGTTTATATGCCAACTAGCTCTGCTGATGATGAGGAGATCGAAGAAATGTATGAGGAGATAGAAGAAACTATTCAGACCGTTAAAGGATAAGAAAACTTAATTGTGATGGGGGACTGGAACTCGGTAGTAAGAAAGGGAGGAGAAAGAACTGTAGTAGGTGAATATGGAGTTGGAAAAAGGAATGAAAGAGGAGATGATCTGTTAGAGTTTTATGCAGAGCACAATTTAATCATCACAAACACCTGGTTCAATCATAATGAAAGAAGGTTATATACGTGGGAGAGACCAGGAGACACTGGGAGGTACCAAATTGACTTTATAATGGTAAGGCAAAGGTTTAGAAACCAGGTTTTGAACTTTAAGACATATCCAGAGACAGATATAGATTCTGACCATAATTTATTGGCTATGAACTGTAGATTAAAACTTAAAAGACTGCAAAAAGGTAGAAAATTAGGGAGATGGAATCTGGACAATTTGTAGGAACCAGAGGTTGTTGAGAATTTTAGAGGGAGCGTTAGGCAAGGATTGTCGGAAACAGGGGAAAGTAATACAATGGAAGAAGAATGGGTAGTTCCGAGAGATAGAGTCGTGAAGGCCGCAGAGGATCATATAGGCAGAAGGACAAGGCCCAATAGAAATCCTTGGATAACACAGGATATATTGAACTTACTGGACAAAAGGAGAAAATATAAAAATGCATCAAGTGAAGCAGGCAAAAGGGAGTACAGACGTCTGAAAAATGAGGTTGACAGGAACTGCAGACTGTCTAAGCAAGAGTGGCTTGAGAAGAAATGCAAGATCGTAGAATAATGTATAACTAGGGGAAAGATAGGTACCGCCTACAGGAAAATAAAAGAGACATTTGGAGACAAGAAAAGCAGCGGTATGAATATCGAGAACCACTACCAAGCAAATCAGGAAAAGCTGAAAGATGAAAGAAATATATAGAAGGCCTGTACAAAGGAAATAAAATTGAAGGCACTATTCTAGAAATGGAAGACGAAGTAGAGGACGACGAGATAAAAGATACGATACTAAGAGAAGAATTTGACAGAGAACTAAAAGATTTGAGTAGAAACTCACATTACAATTTATCTTAAGATAGGTTAAGGAAAGGGAAACCTACTTTTTAGCATTTGTGGATCTGGAGAAAACTTTTGACAATGTTGACCGGAATACACCCTTTCAAATTCTGAAGGTATCAGGGGTAAAATATAGAGAGCAAAGAGTTATATTCAACTTGTACAAATACCAGACAGCAATTATTCGAATGAAGGGCATGAAAAGGATGCAGTGGTTGGTGAAAGTTGTTAATAATAGTTGATATTTTAATGACTGTTATTGATCAAAATAAATCTATAATGATTGGTATTGTGATTAAAATAGTACCGTTTAGTTTGTATTCGCCGGTTGTCAATAAAAATTGCTTCACTGTACTTCAGTGAATTCAAACGTTTGTATAGCTTATGGGACTTAACTACGGGGTCATCAGTCCCTAAACTTACAAACTACTTATGAACTAGCTAACACTAATGACGGCACAAATATCCATGCCCGAGGGGGGATTCGAACCCCCGACCGTAGGGGCCGTGCAGACCGTGACTGGAGCGCCTCAGTCCCCTCGGCCACCGCGGCCGGCTTCAGTGAATTCTCAAAAAATTGTATCGTGTGTAGTTGTGTGTGTGGGTAGCTGTAAATGAATCTGCACTTGAACTCAGTTACTAAACTGACTGAATACTTTATCCAATTAGTTAAGCATGGCTTTGAACAAAAACCAAATATGTAATAAAACCAATTCTGGTCCTGTGACATTATTCATATAATGGGCACTCTGACCTCCGGTAGAAAATAATCTGTTTCATTAAAGATTGCAGTTGTTTGAACAATAGGACATCATCTTGCTGCAGAAGTGACTGATTGGAAAATAGATCTGAGTTCGACAGTTATTCCTGAATTACCTCACTCAAGGGTTTACACTGATTTTATGGCCTACCTGTGCCAAGGAAACATGCGCAACTGCCCTCAGAATAACTGCCAAAAATGCTGCTGCTGCAAGGTCAAAAACTAACAACAGAATTCGCAGGAGTGCAATGCGAATCCACTAACTACACAAATACTTATTTTGTCCATCTCTGTTGTTAAAACAAATAATTAATTGGGTTTCGGGATGAATGACTAACACGAAACAGACCTGAGGTTGAAGTTTAAACTTCAGCACTTTATACTTCTTTTTCACAAAAGGAGAACATGAACTTAAACAATAGTGCACAAAAATCGTGATTACAACTTAGGAATGTCTTACAGAAATCTATCCAGAAAATCAATTACTTCTACTGTCATTTTCAACAAAATAAAAACCATAGTACTTTATACAATGTAAATAAAAAAATCGAAATTGTCTACATCACATTCCCTCAATTTTTTTTTTGCATACTAAAAACATACTAAATTCCTGCACTGAAGTTTTAATTACCGTATTTTAAAGAATGGACATAAAAGACGAAAATTAAACCCCTCATGTTGAATGTCTGTTAGAGATGGACTACAATTACCCGAAGCACCTCCTTACCTTTATTCTTCATAATCTCAGAACATTTTCAAATTCAAATATTTCTCAACATTATCACACATAAAAAGCTCACACTGCAATTTGCGACTACATTCCGAGGCTGCTTACATGACATCACTCCTGCTCACCCGTCGGAGGTCGGAATCCAAACTCAGTAAGTTCACACGCGGGACAGCGAAAACCAAAGATTGTCCTCGTGGAGCCAAAGATATTATTTTTACAGACATTCAAATTATCGACATTACATGCCGACGTTTCATTGGGAAGGGAGTAAGAAAGGGTTGTAGCCTTCCCCAATATTGTTCAATCTGTACATTGAGCAAGCTGTGAAGGAATGCAAGGAGAAATTTGGAGACGGAAGTAAAAAACAGGGAGAGGGAATAAAAACCTTGGGTTTGCTGACGACATGGTAATTCTGCCTGAGACAGCAAAGAACCTGGAAGAGAAATTCAATGGAACGGACAGTGTCTTGAAAGGAAGATATAAGATGAACATTAACAAGAGTAGAACGAGGGTAATGGAATGGAATGTCAGAAAATCAGGCGATGCTGAAGGAGTTAGATTAGGCAATGAGACAATAAAAGTAGTAGATGAGTTTTGTTATTTAGGTAGCAAGATAACTTCTTATGACCAAAGTAAAGAAGACATAAAATGCAGAATGGCTATGGAAAGAAAAGCGTTTCTGAAGAAGCGAAATTTGTTGACATCCAATATTAGTCTGAAACCATTTTTCTGGAGTGTAGCATTGTATGAAAGTGGAACTTGGACGATAGGGAGTTCAGACGAAAAGATGATAGAAGCTTTAGAAATGTGGTGCTACAGACGAATGCTGAAGATTAGATGGATAGATCACGTGACTAATGATGAGGTACTCAACAGAATTTAGAAGAAAAGGAGTTTCTAGCATATGCTGTCTAAGAGAAGGGATAGGTTGGTGGGACACATTCTGAGACATCAAGGAATCGTTAACTTAGCATTAGAAGGAAGTGTGTGGGGTAAAAGTCGTACAGGGAGACCGAGTGACGAATACAGTAAGCAGATACAAAAGTATGTAGGTTGCCGTTCTTATTCTCAGATGAATAGGCTTGCACAGGACAGGGTAGCGTGGAGAGCTGCACAAACCAGTCTGCGGACTGAAGACCACAACAACAACTATGAATAAGCAAACCTTGGGCGTTGTAGAAGTACAATCAGATTGATAAACTCCAGACATCAGAGCAAATACTGCAAAGTTCCATTTACGGTCCACGACAATTTCTAAGTCTACATTAGTGAATTGTCTTGAAGTAGCAACATATCTAGGTGTGGTCCTCTTCAGCGTAGCGTAGCACTTAGTTCTGAATCGTCGTACACTCTGCTGGATATAAGCAGGGATGACGGTTATTGCTCAAACTATTTTCGGTTGTACCTTTTTTTTCATATACAGTTCAACCTCACTGAAAAAACCGCTCTAGAAGAACAGTTTGTTAAATAACCAGTTTTCAGTTTTTTTATTGTCGTTTTCAGTAACAAATGTAGTAATCAAAAGATGAAAAATGTTAAGTCTTCCTCAGACTCTTGCATTATAGTTTCTTCAAGATATGTAGAATCAAAGTATTTGGCAGAATAAGGAACTGAAACAGAACTTAGTCGTCTAACGTTCGTTTCTTTTATCGGAAAGTAATGCGGGGTTCATTACCACAAAAAATTTACCGTTTTCTCCTATTGATTCTTAATCTCGGCTGAAAACTCATGTAGTAATCTAGGATCACTTCAGTATTTGGGATCTACGAATAGTCAGAACTAACGGGTGAAAACTGTGGGGGGGGGGGGCGAATTCTCAAAATGTTCAAATGTTTGTAAAGCTTATGGGACTTAACTACGTGGTCATCAGTCCCTAAATTTACAAACTACTTACGAACTAGGACGGCACAAATATCCATGCCCGAGGGGGGTTTCGAACCCCCGACCGTAGTGGCCGTGCTGACCGTGACTGGAGCGCCTCAGTCACCTCGGCCACCGCGGCCGGCGGGCGAATTCTGTCTTTCGTGTTAACCTGGACGTTTCTAACGGCTACAAACATATACGGGCATATAATGCAGACACCGGCAACAGGCCAGCTTTTTTCTGTTTAAAGTTTGGAGCACCGTGAGATAGAGGTAACAAAACTTTGTAGTTTATGATCCAACAGTAAAAACAGTCAACGTCAAAAGATAACTCATTTACTAAAATGGCCGCTTCCGGCGCATTTAGTCACATATCGTCAGATTAAGAGCACCATTTCCAAACAAATGGTTTATCTCAATACGGCCGAAATTGGTAATTGCAATAAATGAGATTTTTGTGATCTTAATTGTTTTTCAATTGTTCAACTGTTTGTAGAACTTATGGGACTTAACTACGGGGTCATCAGTCCCTAAGCTTACAAACTACTTATGAACTAGCTAAGACTAAGGACGGCATAAATATCCATGCCCGAGGGGGGATTCGAACCCCCGACCGTAGTTAATTGTATCCACTTCTTGATTTTTTCTGTTTATACTATCAACTATGAATGAATTCTTAATTTTGTAATTTATCACTATTGCCGTAATGTCCTTTATCTGACATTATTTCACAGAAAGGCAGACAAATACAAAGAAGTTCCAGATTGAGAATGGTGCTGTTTAAGACTCAACCGATGTCCGGCGAAGACAGCGAGGAACTGCCGTTTGACTAGATGGAGGCAAATCAAATCAAATGTTTGTATAGCTTATGGGACTTAACTACGGGGTCATCAGTCCCTAAACTTACAAACTACTTACGAACTAGCTAACACTAAGGACGGCACAAATATCCATGCCCGAGGGGGGATTCGAACCCCCGACCGTAGTGACCGTGTAGACCGTGACTGGAGCGCCTCAGTCCCCTCGGCCACTGCGGCCGGCCCAGATGGAGGCAAGTCTTGCACATTACACGTGCATACGCATCGACTAATAGCCCGCCACAAGCCAACGGGAGCACTGCGTAAAATCAAATGTTCGTAAATGTAAGGGACTTAAATGCTGCCGGCCGCAGTGGCTGAGCGGTCTGCGAAACGCCAGTCACAGACCCCACGGCTGCTACGGTCGGGGGTTCGAATCCCCCCCCCCCCCAGGCATGGATGTTTGTGTCGTCTTTAGTATAAGGTAGTTCACAAGTAGTTTGTAAGTTTAGGGAGTGATGACCCTGCAGTTAAGTCCCTTAAGCTTAACACACATCTGAACATTGAACGTAACTGCTGCGGTTATCTTTCCTTAGGCTTACAAACTACTTAAACTAACTTATGCGCAGGACAACACACACGCCCATGCCAGAGAGAGTACCGACGGCAACCAACCGCGCGCTCCGCACCAAGGCGCCTTAGAACGCTCGGCCAATCCACCGCGGCGTACACCACCTCAACAACACCTACACAAATGCTTATGCCACGCATTTGTAGCTTGTTGCTGACTCGGGATTATTCTTCAATTATCAGCGATCGCATGGGTTGGATTGGGTTGTTGCCGGCCGCGGTGGCCGATGGGATTGAGGCGCTTCAGTCACGGTCTGCACGGCCACTACGGTCGGGGGTTCGAATCCCCCCCAGGCATGGATATTTGTGCCGTACTTAGTATTAGCTAGTTGATAAGTAGTTTGTAAGTTTAGGGACTGATGACCCCGTAGTTAAGTCCCATAAGCTTTACAAACATTTGAACATTTTGATTGGGTTGTTCGTTTGGGACAGGGGGACTAAACTACTTAGGTTATCAGTCCCACGTTGGCGAGGGGAAGGAGTGAGGATAGGAAAGGAGGGGAGGGGGAAAGGAAATGCAGTCCTGGAAGTAAAGAAAGAAGGAAGGAAGACTGCATTAGCTCGGGACGATCGCATGTCCCAGTTTCTACGGTAACCCAATATTTCACAGCAGGAGAAATTTTAGGAATAAGTAGTTCTAGTTTATAATTTTTTTAATTATATAAAAACAAAGAACATTTAGAACCACTACTACAGAAACCAGTAATACCGGTATTTTTACCCGGTTACCGGCAATAACTAAAAAAACGGTTATAACCGACACCAAATAAATACAAAAAACGGTTATTCACAAATAAAACACCAGTATCGGTTTAACAGGTCGGTTTTTCCATCCCTTCTGATGATTCGCAGCACACACGGCCTCAGATGGAAGGGGGCCCTGTGCAAAACTCCCCTGTCCCCTCCAGCACAGCACGAGTTATCACTTTCGTCACGGTAAAAAAGAATTCTAAGTTTCGTTATTGACAAACTACCGATATATCAAAAGAGTGTGACAGAGAAAAACATCATCTGGTAGATACTAATGATGGCATAACAACCGAAAACCGATTAGTAAAAACAATAAATTTGGAGAATATTACACATTCATGTCGTATGTCTCATTCAAAATGAATAAAACATTCTGTCAAGAACCGACGGTACACTCATTATAATTAAGCATTTAACGAAATGCATTTTGAACCATCAATTGTTTTAATAAAACCTTTAGTATCGCTAGTTTCATTCACTGACCATGATCACTGTATAAAAGGTTTAAATAGTTGATGGAAGTACATTGTATAAAGTTTTAACTTGTTGATAACAGCATACATATTTATTGGAGTTATTCATAATTTATATTTATATTATGTTGCATATAGAACGTTTTAATCTCTACATTGCAATGGACTGTTTTTTCAGCAAGTTATAACTTTATACTATTTATTTTGATGGTCTGTTTTAAACCTTTTATCTAGTGATGATTGTCAGTGACAGAAACTAGTAGATACAAAATTTATTTCATAAATATAGAACGATTGTTATTAATCATTTGACCAAAGCATATAATTAAGTATTCTCTGAAAAGTCTTCACAAATATTCAGTTAGATCTTAATAAGATATAAGATGTTGAAAAAATACGCAATCTACATCTACATAGATACTCTGCAAATCACATTTAAGTGCCTGGCAGAGGGTTCATTAACCACTTTCATAACTTTTCTCTGCCGTTCCATTCTCTAATAGCGCGCGGGAAGAAAGAACACCTAAATCGTTCCGTTTTCGATCTGATTTCTCTTATTTTATTGGGATGGTCATGTCTCCCTAAGTAGGTGGGTGCTAGCAAAATATTTTCACATTCATAAGTAAAAGTCGGTGATTGAAACTTCGCAAACAGAACACGCCGCAATGAATAACGTCTTTCTTTTAATGATTTCCACCCCAATTCGTGCAATACGCCTTAAAGCTTCAGAAACGTAAAATTTTGCACTTTACTAACGGGAAAAACACATCGTATGAGTGTATTAACATCAATGCGTCAAAAGTAGATCTGTCAACTGATACAAATGATAGAGCAAACCAATTTGTTGGGGTATGAATTGCGACGCTATCATGCACTCAGTTGTAAGTAAACACGTGGCAGACGAGTTGATCGGTAGGTTAGATTAGATTTGTACTTTTTTCATAGATCATGAATACGACATTACGTAATGATGTGCAACGAGCCAGTTTAATAGAAGGTATCTTCACATGATGTTACTAGATATTCAATTTTTTGTATTATCTTATTTTTATTAATTCTTTATTTATTTATGTTTATTTAAAGTAACTAATTTGTATCTGAAAATTTATCTACTGAGTGGAAGGAGTCTTCATTTAAAAATTCTTATAACTTCTTTGTAAATGCTGGTTGGCTGTTAAACTTTTGATGATATTTGGTAAATGACCAAAGTCTTTCGTGGCAGCGTAATTCATTCCTTTATGTGCCAAAGTTAGATTTAATCTTGAATGGTGAAGATCATCATCCTCCTAGTATTGTAGCTATGCACACTGCTATTACTTTTGAATTTGGTTCGGTTACTAATTTCTGAAGATACCAAGATCCTAAAATGAGGTAGAAATTTAAGGCAACCCATAAAGCAGATTATTCGCAAAAAACTTGTTGCAGACCATCCCAGAATATTGTTCAACTGTGTAGGATCTATGCCATATAGCACGAACGTATACAAAGATGAGCAGCTGAAATTATGTCAAGAATTATGAAGAGTCTCTCGCATGTGCTGAACTGTCAGACTCTTGGTAGTAGAAGTTACGTATTTTCAAATATCAAACGTTCATAATCAGTAACAGAACATCAAAAAAATAATACATCAAAATTCTTGTTTTTTCGAAGATGTTGGAGAGCAGCAAGCGTGTCTACTTTAAACAGCACGCGCTGGAAGTGTCATCGGACGCCAGCAACTATCAGCTAGCGGGCATTGCCCCTCCCCTCCGGTCGTTCCCTGGCTGTTAGCGGCAGATGGTCCACAACAGAAGCACTAGAGATCTCGGGCCGATATTCTATCCATTCACTTTCGTGTCATAGCTGTTCCAGCGTGTTACAGCCGTTCCAGAAGCCAAACAAATCAGTTGAGTCCTTAAAAACCGGTAATGGGAACCACAACGCAAATATTTCTATACTTATTCTCCACTATATATTAATTACTATTAGTTTACTATTCAGCTACACGATCTGTTGATTTCAAGAAATGTGCGAAGTGCAACTTACAAGAAAGCACAAAGATCAAGCTTTTGTCGAGTGGCTCCCTACCAATGGGATTCACTCCAGTATCGCTTCTGTAAGCCACGTCTTGCTTTTTATCTGTTATTCCTAAAACTGTTTCCTTAAGGTTACCGAACACAACTTCCCACAGTTGCGGAACTGCGAAATTTACACACTCGCAAAGAGTGATTCTTGCCCAAAAATCTCGTTATTACCACTGTTCCCTTTGTACAGAGTTTATGCTACTTATCCTAAGCTTGCATCTAACTCATTTTTCTCACTTAGTCTGAAACTTACAGTTATCTCATAACTACTATTTCTTATTACGTTTAATGCTGAGATCAGTGCCCCACATTGATATTTCACTAATCTCGCATTGTGTCAACTATTTGATCATGCATCCATGCCTTTTTCTTATTAGGAAGATCTTGTCCCTTGCCAGTTCTACAACACAAAGCAGATTGTGCCTTATTTATAATTACAATCAGTCCTCTGTGCCGTACTGACTTTCACCACAACGTTATGGCAGACCTCTCTGTTATAACTGCCCTGTTTTGATAAGTTTGCAGTGGTAACATGATACGTTTTTCTTGCTCTTCGCTCTCTTGCTTACGATTCCAAGGTTTTTTTTTTTTTTTTTTTTTCATTTTATTCGAATTTTCTTGCCAGTTTGGCAAATACTGAGGTGTTTTACGTAAGACATCAGACCTGCGTACGAATTTGTGCAGAAATCGTTACTGTGCAGGCACATTCTTATCGTCGGATACTGTTCGGCCGTTCCCTGTACTTTGCTAAGTGACGTATCAGCTTTCGCTGAACTTGTCCAGGAAAATTATTGGTCCATTTCATGCTTCCAGCCGATGTGTCAATAGCACCTGCCGGCAAAGCTGTCAACACAGTAAAATCGAGCCGGCCGCGGTGGCCGAGGGGATTGAGGCGCTCCAGTCACGGTCTGCACGGCCACTACGGTCGGGGGTTCGAATCCCCCCTCGGGCATGGATATTTGTGCCGTCCTTAGTGTTAGGTAGTTCGTAAGTAGTTTGTAAGTTTAGGGACTGATGACCGAGTAGTTAAGTCCCATAAGCTATACAAAAATTTGAGCATTTGATTTGAGTAAAATCGAAACGTGACTGACTAATTCAAATACTGTTGTTCAACAGATTTTTGAAGTTTATGGATGAAGTAGAGGCTGCTTCTGGTACGATCTCTCCTCAAATAAAACACTGCTGCGTTATTCAGGTTACCTGAAATCGCAGAACGCCGACGAAGGAGTCCTAAAAATGGTCATTTAGACCTTCTAGAAGATATGTAAACAGGAGTCTGCAATTGGTGTACCACAATTAACTAGACGAACTTTTTTTCCACGAAACCTTAGCATCCCTATTATTACATGTAGACTCTAAATGTAGAAAGGTTTTTAAACTGGGACCAAATTGTTAAGGTCATCGGTCCCTAGATTCACAAACTACTTTAAATTATGCTAAGGACAACGCACATTCACATGCCCGAGAGAGGACTTGAACCTCCAACGGGAGCGGCCATGTAATCCGTGACATGGTGCCTCAGACCGCGCTGCTGCCATTCCCGCGCGACTATGAGTAGAATAAGCTCCAACCTGTTTTCAGATAATTAACAAATAACGAAAATACTAGCAGTACTTTCATGCAGGACAATGCAAGAGCACACACTGCCAATGTGCATATGACAGGATCTAGATCACAGTTACAAGGAGCAAAAACGGTTCGTGAAACTTCCTCCGATAGCTAAAACTCTAGAAAGTAATCGAAGGACATCAAGTTGGGACTGCAATCTCTGAATATCCAGCAAGACCAAAACGTGATTATTAATATTTACCAGTATTTCACTCATAACTGGATTAATACTGAAGTGTTTGTTGAAGGCTATTATTTTGTGTGTGTTTCAATACTTTCTCCTCCAGGAGAGATAGAGACAAGGAAGAGAGGGACGGGGAGAGAGAGAGAGAGTGGGGGGGGGGGGGGGGGGAGAGGGAAAATAAATAGTTATGAAAATAACAATATTTGCTGCATGTACAACTCTGTAAATGACAAAGTCGAGCGAATAACGAAAGGACACTATTAGAATTCAGACTCAAACAGAAATTTCCGTCTTCGTGGCTGTTCCAGGACATTAAATTCGTTCCGCAGCGACACTCGAAAATTATCCTCATTAGGATTCGAACCCTGATTTCCTGCTTCTGGCGAGTAGACGCCTTAACCGCCTTGGCCAGCCGGACACTTTCCGTCCTACCCAAATTCTCATCTAACCTACTGTAATGCTCCCCGTCCATTGTCCCTCTTGCTAGTGATGGGACAACCGACTGTTTTTAACAACCGATTGGTCAATCGGTTGTTTTTTCGTTCAGTCGGTTTTTTTCAGTCGAATGAAACAACCGAATGAAAATAGTCTCTGTGGCCGTATGAATGTTTTCACTCACTGGCGGGGTTTGAGTGGTTTCAGTCGATGCGAAACAATCGAATGAAACCAGTCTCTGTCGGTTGCTGTCGCTATATGAATGTTTTCACTCAGTCAGTGGGTTTGAGTGGTTTCAGTCGATGCGCGAGCACCGAATGAAACAAGTCTCTGTCCTTTATATGAATGTTCTCCGCATTGAGTGGTTTCAGTTGATGCGATACAACCGACTGGAAAAAGTCTTTGTCGGTTTCTGCAATTATATGGATGTTTTCATTAATTCATCGACTTTATGTGACTTTATTCGCATACGCCTTCTGCCTTTTCCGGTATAAATGAACCGTGATTCAGCATGAAACATTCTTAGAGACAAATCTTAAAAATATAGCAGTGTGTCCGTGTGTGTATTTCTATTGCATGCAAATCTGCAGTTTTGTTCCAATCTTGATGAAATTTTGCACACTAGACCTTCAAAGCAAGAGGAACGTCACTGTCTACATCAAATTTCATTCGGTGCATGGCGGAGGGTACTTTACATACTAACTACGACAAAAACCACAATTTGGCTGCGATCTTGATGAAATTTTGCACACTTGACCTTTAAAACAAGGCGAAGGTAACTGTGTACAATAAATTTCGTAGGTGCAAGGCGAAGGGTACTTTACATTCTAACTTCGACAAATTCCATTTTAATTTTAATTTTAATGATATATTTCACTCTTCACCTTCAAAGAAAGAGAATGGTCACAGTCTACATCTACTTTAGTTTGATTCATGAAAGAAGGTATTCCAGACTTCGACGCCAATATAGAGTTTTATTCCGATCTTGTTGAAATTTTGCACATTTGACTTTCAAAACAAGTGGCAGTTCACTGTTCATCTAAGATTTTGTATGGTACATGGCGGAGGGATGGAATAAACCTCCAAACCGTTTCACCGATAACCACAGAAATATCTGTGACAAGAGTGAATAATTATAAAACTTGAGATGAATGTTTTCATACACTGTTGACGAATACAGACGCGCTGAAGAAAATTTACAGCACTGATAAATGTTGTACGTCTTCTCGTACTCCTGTAAATCTGATGGAATTAACAAAAATATTTTCATAAGAAATATTTTAATACAAAATACTTTAATAAACTTTTTTTACAATACCTAATGTTTTAGTGATCTTCGAATTTGGATCTAGCAAATATGCTCAAAGTTAAAATACTTAACTCTGGCCTACTAGTACCTTAGATATGTATGACCAATAAGCCGCAAACCGCACGTTTCTACATGTTTCCACTTCGGAGATACAGTATGCGAGATTAAATTTGTAGCGATCATTTTGGAACACCCTGTAGTTTCCACGCTTCTTTATTGAGACAGTAAGAAAGCGACAACAATCGGCGATGGCACGCCCCGCCCGCCAGAAACTGTTGTGTGGAGTTTGGCGCGCGCCTGCTGGACTAGCGCTGTCAGCGAGGCAGCACCCCTTCTCGTGTCCCCGCTCCCCGCGGTACTTCGTGGTCATTGGCCACTCATCTTCTACAGATTGTGGGTGTCTGCGAAAGTAATCTAATCGGGCCCAGATGATCGGCGTTTTTGAGGTCTGTGGTGGACAATGAAAGTGATCGCAGGCCTGCTCCAGCGATATGACATCTAATTAGTTACTCGTTGATGGCATCTCGAACAATTTAATCTACAACAAAATATGAATCACTGTTATTGTGTATTATAAAACGAAAAGTTACTTCATTCGGTACATAATTAAATGAACATTGTAATACGCATTTTAACTTTGGCATACCCCTTTTACATGGCGGTATAATGTAGCACTGCTGTAGTTGTCTGATGTGCATGTCAGTTTCATTCATAGGAATAAATGGATAGCTCTGTAAGCTAAAACACTAATGAGTCGTTTCAGTTGGAATAATGATTACATCGTTCATCCGACAGAAAAACTTACTGCCTCTTTTCACTTGAACAGAAAGAATGAGTAATTCAGTCAATGTACAAAACTGCAAAAGTATCGCATGTTTTCATTCGGTTGTTGCCACAGACTACTTTAATTCGAAAAAAATAAACGAATATTAATCCAACATAGTAAAACTACGACCGACTGACTGTTTCATTCGGTTGCTCCCACTGACTGGTTTCACTCTAAAGAACTAATGAAGAGGCCAACGTAACGTATCAATTTTTTCATTCGGTTGGTCCCATCGACTGATTTAACTCAAAAGGAATTAGTGGTCCAACCGACTGAGTCGATTTTTTTATTCGGTTGCTCCGACCGACTGATTTCACTCAAAAGAAGGAATGAGTAGTCCAACCGACTGCGTCGATTTTTTCATTCGGTTGATCCCACCGACTGATTTCACTCAAAAGAACGAATGAATAATTCAACCGATACGAGAAACTACAACCGAATGATCCGATTTTTTTTTCAACAACCGAATGAATCGATTGTTTTCATTCGGTTGTTCCCATCACTACCTCTTGCTTGCAGCTTTATTCGCATTCCAGCAATGGCTGGGGCGATGTTTTTCCATCCGCACTGAAGCAGTCGTTTGCCCGTCGAGGCACATGTATGGTGCCTGTTGTACCGCTGCCTTTCATTAATCTCCCTACATTACGATGAATACACGGAGTTACTTAAACAGTGGACTAACCGGCCGACGTGCGACGTCGGTAGAGATGACTGATCTTTGCTGTAGTGTATGTGTGGTCGCAATTGCAATCACTTTTCTGCTTGGAATGGTGGTTCGGCCAGAGTAGAACTTTCTCTATCATGAACCACCGAGAGCTAGTGGACACACCGAGAAAAAAATTAGATAATGTTGGGTTATGCTTTGGTTGTCAGCCGCGAAGCTAGCTTGCCTGGGCCAACAGGAAACGGACCGATCGCAGTCTGGAAGACTGATCAAATTCAAATGTTTGTATAGCTTATGGGACTTAACTACGGGGTCATCAGTCCCTGAACTTACAAACTACTTACGAACTAGCTAATACTAAGGACGGCACAAATATCCATGCCCGAGGGGGGATTCGAACCCCCGACGGGGAACGGCCTCGCGCATCGTAGCATAGCGCCTCAATGCGCTCTGCCGTTCCGTCGCGGCAATGCATTTTGGCCATAGCGATTATAGTATATTCGTCTGAGGAATATCGATGGCGCGCTATATTACCATTACTTTCATTGTTGTGGGAAGTGTGCGAGAAGTCTACACTCGTCGTTGCTCGTAAGTAAAATGAAGACTAGCGTAGATAATAGCATAATAGTCTGCTGAGCCGCTGTCTAGGTTTCGAGCCCTAGTCCAGTAACGAAGAATACGTTTGGCACCAATGTCTCTAGAAGTCTGCTTGAACTTGCGGGCGAAACGACCTCTTTGGGTAACTTCAATGCTAATTAAATCTGTGGTAACGGCACAACATATCGATTTTTTTTCTAACCAGTTACTTTTCAATACAACCTATCGTATAAAAGTTTGCCATGTTTGGAGGAGGGATCCTTTCAGTCAATTTATTAAGGACAACAGCCAAGATATTTTCTAATTTTTATTTAGATAACCGGTTTCGGAAGTTTACTGCCATCTTCGATCTTTCATTTCATTCCTCAGATCATCACAACTAAAAAATTTTAAAAACATACTTATTCTCCAACATTATTGTTGGGTTGTCATCATATAAATAAAACATCAAAAGCATCATCCTGTGATAAGATGTGGTCACTAAGTTAAAACACAGAGATACGTAAGATTTTAATAATAGTTATCATAATAATAATAATGACGATAAAATACATAGTACGTTGTGAAAGGTGAAATCATTTGTTAAACCCGTGCTTTTCCTGTTTTCGGGTGGAGTGTCAGGACCTAAATCTCCCTGCCCCCCCCCCCTCTTCTAATAGATCCGCACCTGGACGTGGAACCATAAAAATAACTAGAATATATCTGTTCCCAGTGCCTCATAAGCAGAAGAGCTCTAAGATCAAGTGTCGTTAGATTTTTCTTTCTCGCCTTGTTGATCTGCGGCCAATGTTTCTCTTGTAGCTTACAATAGTATTTCATTGACAAAACAAACTCAGAAACGACACCTCCGCGTGCTCTACTGACAGAAATAACACAGGCCATTGTCCCCACGGCTTAAGTTAACAAGCGCCGAACGCGGAAGCAACGCTTGAACACTGCCTGGAATTGGCTTCAGCGAGACACCAGTAGCATTTTAAACACGTGCTGCAGGCTTGTATCTTACTGTTCGCATAGTATTTCGAATATCTCGGTTTATAATTTATACAGGTAAGATGCTTTCACTTTGTTATTACTAATTTCAGGGTCTCTGAGTAAAAACCGACACGGTTAAAACAATCTTCTTATATGTTAAAAGAATCTACGAAAACTAAATTGAGTAGGCCATATCAAACTACCCGGCCCATTTCCTTCATATTTGTTTTAAAAGAAAGGTATTCATCCACAGATTTGTCATCAAGTATCAGAATTTACGTAAGTCTCGCCTTCCTTTTTCCATACTTCCTTCTGTATATTTCTTATGGGAATGTCGGCCAGACCGTTCGATCCGACCGGATGTCCTTCATTTTTGCTTTAAACGAAAGGTATTCATTCGCAGATTTGTCATGAAGTGTCAGAATTAACTTAAGCCTCTGCATCCTTTATTTTTATTCAAACGCTGTATCCTTCTGTCCTTGCATAGAATATTTTAATCGGTATGGATTACGATATATTCGGTTCTAATTAAGGTACGCAGTTCTCTTTGACCTAACAACACTCAGCAGATCAAGTTCTTTCATTTGCGGTTTTAAACACTTGCGTTGATTGATTCTGAAGAAAGCTATGCGTGAACATTCAACTTTAATTCCATTTTTTTCCAAACTTTTTTGTCATTCCACTAACGGTGCGAAGCATTTGCACGGGTCCTCTATTATGAATAGCTTGTCGCACGTTTTTGAAGATCTACGTAGTGTCCTATATGAACGATCGTTTGTGTGACGAAACAAAAACTGATTTACTTCGTACGTAATCGGCAGAGTTATGGTGAAGGTCACTATAGTCTGCGAGGCGAAGTTGACCAGAATGAAAACAACAGTGAAATTTGCTAAATGATTTTACAATTTATTTGATAATACGGTGACCGGTTTCGATTTACTCTGAGACTATCAACGACGAATCGTTCGGATGATGGTCTGAGAGTAGATCGATACTGGTCAACGTATTATCAAATAAACTGTAAAATCATTTTGCGAACGTGACTTATTTTCATTCTGAAACATAAAGCAATTCGCTGACCTTCCAATAGGAAATCATGTTTTCCAAACTCATTAGAAGGTGACCAGGTTGACCACCAATACTATGCATAGAGCGGAAGCATCAGCCCTCGTATTTTTGGTTGGTAAAGTTTTCTACAATGTCGACTGGAATACCCTCTTTCAAATTCTGACGGTAGCAGGGGTAAACTACGTTGGTCATTAGTTTTAAAAAAGTTCAAAAGTTTGTTGAGCTTATGGGACTTAACTGCGCGGTCATACCAACTTATACTAAAGACAGCACAAACATCCATATCCGAGGGAGGATTCGAATCCCCGGCGGGGAACGGCCTTGCGCATCGGAGCATAGCGCCTCAATGCGCTCGGCCACTCCGCCGCGGCGGTCATTAGTCTCTAGGCTTACAAACTACTTACACTAACTTAAACTAACTTATGCTAAGGACAACACATACACCTATGCCCGAGGGAGGACTCGAATCCCCGACGGCTAACGAACAATGAGCACCCTGATCGTTTGGGTACAGCAGTTGTCATGGTGTGGATAACGTGGGAGGGTGGGGGGGGGGGGAGAATATTCATCAGTCAACGTTATTGCGGTTCTGTAATGTGTAATTTTTCAGGGGTGCGTTACCGAGAGAAGTAAATGCCGGGTTGGTTCCTTTCAAAGGGCATTGCCGATTTCCTTCCCGATTCTTGTCAAAATACAATCCGAGATTTAATGACCACGGTGTAAATGGGACGATAAACTCTAATCTTCCTTCCTTCCAAATCTTCCCCTTTTTATAATTCGTGATCGCATCGATGATCGCAGGTGGGGCAACTGTTGGAACGAGAGGACATTCGGCATGCCCGTTTCCTCCGACTTAAATCCCATGAAGCACGTGTGGAGTGCGTTTAATACACGAACGACACCCAGCACTTGTCAACCGCAGGTGGCCACAAAAACTCCATCCAACGGAGTGGCCAGCATTTGCGAGCAGAGCAATCACTTCCGCCAGCGGTTATCAGACTGATCCCAGCGTTGCCATATGATGACGCAACACAAGCGTCGTCGTTTCTGCGAATCGGCGCTAGTCGCTTGTTGCGTCACAGTCAATCGCTACGGAAGTTCATTGTTGCAAACTGTAGCAGGTGTCTGGCACAAGGCTGGGTCAGTTGTTGCTTTGCTATCAGACAGAGAAGACTTGGAAAGTAAGAATGACGCCCGAGAAAGACGATCCCACGTACATGATAAGGTAAAAGTTACTTTGTAATATTTACTTATTCAATGCAGTGTTGATACCTATTGGAGATTCCTGTTGAAATATGTGGCTTTACTGTAGTACTTTAGTTTGGCAAAATTGCATTTTAAAGTTATTTTATGGTATATTGTCTATTTGTTACCATTTGGCAAGGCTAGGACATACAGGGCTTTTCCATACTGTTGACATTTTTGATACGCTATTAAATATTTTAGGGTATTTTGAATTGTTTTTTTTTTAGAACTGAGGCTTGATTACAATAGACTAATATCTTTCTCTCCATTTCTAGTTATTTTAGGCCCCTTTCACTGATATACGCCCTTGATTATTTAGAGGAAATTATAGATGAAGGTATTTACAACCCCCTGAAACCGAAGATGGAGCTGTTAGTGTAGAATAGGACGCTGAAGATGAAGAAGTTAGATTACAGATAATTTGTGCCGTGGACAGTTAAAAAGTAATTGTGAAATTATTTTGAAATTTGGCGGCCGTATTGAGACTATTCAAGAGATGGGATCACAGCAAGAGGTGGAAGCGGAAACTGGAATAGATGAAAAAATGTTGGCCGAAGTTTGGGGCGCTATGCTTCGATGAGTGAGGCCATTCCCCGTCGGGGGTTCGAATTCCCCCTCGGGCATGGATGTTTGTGCTGTCTTTAGTGGGTAGTTCATAAGAAGTTTGTAAGTTTAAGGACTAATGACCCCGCATTTTAGTCCCATAAGCTTTACAAACATTTGAACTTTCAATTTGAGCATCTGAAAGCAAATATAGTAAAGCATTTCATCCCAAGCAGAATCTATCATATAATGAAAGCATGATAGCGTACTACAGACGTCACGGCTGTAAGCAGATTATAAAGGGAAAACCACTGCGATTCGGATACAAAATTTAGTCATTATGCTGACAAGCAGTTTACCTAAGAAATTTCGAAATATACCTGGGTCAAAATCCACGATCAGATAAAGACTATGAAGAAAATTTGGAAGATCAGCAGCTCCACTTGTGACTATGATTGATGAATTTGAAACAGATGTCCATCAGCTCCCTTTATCATTTTACTTTGATAGGTTATTTACCTGATTTCTATTTTTAGCGGAACTGAAATCTTGTGGGCTATCTGTAAAGGAACTATTCGTCAAAACTTCCATCTTAATGAAGGATAGTGGTATAATTGTCACCAAATGGTTAGATAATGCCTTGCAAATTTTGCATCGACAACGAAAGGAAATCCACTTTCAATGGAGCAGCGTTATTCTAAGGAACACAAAAAGAATAACAACATTAGCCGGTCCAATGTTATCAAATAATACAACAGATCAATTGGAGGTATGGACCGAATGGACCAGAATGTAAGCAAATTATTGATAAAGGACGGAAAGGAAGAAGGATTAGGAAAGAAAGGAATGACAGTGGCTGCATTAGGGCTACGGAACAGACACCACACCAATATAATAAGTAGTTACACGCGAAGACGACGTTGGCTTCGATTACTTCACCGCAGATGCGGTCATACGTTCCACCTCGCACGGGAATCCAAAATGGCGAGTGTAAGAGGGCATGGGCGACTTGTGGGAACTTGAGACGGATGGGAGACGAGCACGGGTAGCCAAGTGATTAAGGCGACCGCTGGCCCGAAGAGGGAGACCCAGGTTCGATTCCCGGCCCGGCTCACATCTTCGCCAACACACAGCCATCTGTTACTGCAATCATTACGGAGAAAATTCAAAGGCCCAGGACGAAAGCAAGCATTAGAAGATAGTCCTTACGAAAACCTACGTTATGATACACTTAACCAATGGTCAGGTCCAGTTGAGAAGACAATGGGATGTGCTGCATGCTCAATGTGTGAGATTGCGCTATGCGGAAAGTGCTTTCAAAATTACCTTTTAAAAGCTTTAAAAAATTAATTCCACACACGTAAAATATTATTTTATGTTCATATTTCATGTAAATAATGACTTTTCTCAGGTTGTACGCAATAAAAGCTAGTGTGGAATATGAACATTACATTTGGAGTACAATTTTCCTTTGGATGACCTAGCGTTGACACGTGGGAACGCATTCTAGGGAGGAAAGTGAGAAGAGAGAAAAGAAAAGTATTGATATTTTTAGTTACAGAAATCCCTCTACTCATGGTTACAAACATTGTTCGTAATTTTTTTATTAATTCGAACATGACTGGTTAAAAACCTTGGCCCGCCTTTTGTCTTGCCCAGGGGACCATATCGAACCGCTGTGATCTCACAAGGAGACCACATGGGTATCGAACTTTAGAATTTTTTTATACAGTATTTATGGTACGTGAAGTTCAGAACACAAATAACAGTCAGCCAAATCCATTCGACGCAAGTCTTAAAAAGTTCCGAGATAATCGACTTTGAAGTTTTGCAAGTAAGTGTAAGTACCAATCATTAAATGAGGTAGAGTATCTGTCGGTGTAGCTCAGGTGGTAGCGTTCTGGCGTTACAACCATAGGGTCGGTGGTACGAAACCTGTTGTGAAAGACAATTTTAATATCTAATGGTAATTTTTACGAAAAGTGCACGTATTTTTGTTTATTCGTAATTTTCTATATTTTATAGAAGATTGTTAATAATGATGTGCTCCATCGAAAAAAAAAACCTAAGTTACTTTTTTTACAGTATCGGCTTCACTATTAGCTGACGACGGTAATCTTTGATATTTAGTTTGTGAAAAGCTACGACACTGTTTTTGGAAAGACATCTCCATAACTGCTAATGGGTTTCCAAGCAGTTAACCCACTCAACCATCGTTTTACGCAACGACAAGGTTTTCAGCTCGTATACGGACACACAAACAAAAACTGACACAACACGTGGAATTAGAGAACCCAAATTGTTTTATATAACTGAATTCTAAAACGAAAAAAGAAAAAAACAAACTGCCTCCGCGAGTGAGGCCACAACGCTAACATCTGAACTAGACCAACAGATGCTGCAGCAGTTTTAATTATTGGCGCTTACGTGCACTTTGCAAAGCTACAAAGTCAATTTTCTCGAGAATTTTTTAGAGTTGCGTCGAATGGCTTTGGCTGATTGTTATTTAAGCTCTGAACGTCACGTACCATTCTAAAACCCGATACCCATATGGTTTCTTCGTGTAATTACTGTCTTTGAATAAACGTGTTTGCGTGATCGTTTACTTTGCTCAGTTATCTGCTGCAATGTACAGTTCTTTCTATTAATATTCCAAGTTTCTTCTAGGAGAGATGCTAGGCCGCGGTGGTGTGACCAAGCTCTCTGTTCAAATGTTCAAATGTTTGTAAATCTATAGGACCAAACTGCGAGGTCATCAGTCCGTAGCTCACAAACTAACTTAAACTAAGGTAAACTAACCTAAGGACAACACACACACACACACACACACACACACACACACACACACACACACACCAATGCCCCAGGGAGGACTTGAACCTCCGACGGCGAGCAACCGCGCGCTCCGCAACAAGGCACCTTAGACTGCTCGGCTACTCCACTGCGGCGAGCGTTCTGAGGCGCTTTGCTGCGGAGCGCGTGGTTGCTCCCCGTCAGAGGTTCGAGTTCTCCCTCGGGCATGGTTGTGTGTGTTGACCTTAGTATAAATTAATTGAAGTTGTTTGTAAGCCTAGGGTCTGATAACCCCAGAAGTCCCTTAGATTTACAAACATTTAGAGTTACTTGGAAGTGGCACATTATGAGAAAGCTACTTTCGGCCTTACGTTCTGCAAACTAGTCCATTATCAAACAGAGATGTTTTAATATTCGTAGAATATATGACTTCAACTGCTATTGGGCAAAGCTGAAAATGTGTACCCAGCCGGGATTCGAACCCGGGTCTCCTGCTTTCTAGGCAGTTGCGCTGACCCCTACACCACTGGGGACACAGTGATCACCGCACCTGCAAGGACTACCCATGCACGCCTCCCGTCAGATACAAATTCCCAGCTTTGCCCTGTCAAAGTCATATATTCTACGAATATTAAATAATAACAGCTGCAGGATCAGAATGTGACGTCTGTTCTTTCCGAACAGACGCCACATGTGTATATATATAATATGCCGGTGACGGGCAATGATCCTATCGTTAGTGGGGAGGGGTGGGCAAGTTTGAAGCCCTTACTCTTACGGGAATTAGTTAAACTACGAGTTTGAGTACTATGGGCAGGGCAAAGCTGGGAATTTGTATCTGACGGGAGGCGTGCATGGGTAGTCCTTGCAGGTGCGGTGATCACTGTGTCCCCAGTGGTGTAGGGGTCAGCGCAACTGCCTAGAAAGCAGGAGACCCGGGTTCGAATCCCGGCTGGGTACACATTTTCAGCTTTGCCCAATAGCAGTTGAAGTCATATATTCTACGAATATTAAATAATAACAGCTGCAGGATCAGAATGTGACGTCTGTTCTTTCCGAACAGACGCCACATGTGTATATATATAATATGCCGGTGACGGGCAATGATCCTATCGTTAGTGGGGAGGGGTGGGCAAGTTTGAAGCCCTTACTCTTACGGGAATTAGTTAAACTACGAGTTTGAGTACTATGGGCAGGGCAAAGCTGGGAATTTGTATCTGACGGGAGGCGTGCATGGGTAGTCCTTGCAGGTGCGGTGATCACTGTGTCCCCAGTGGTGTAGGGGTCAGCGCAACTGCCTAGAAAGCAGGAGACCCGGGTTCGAATCCCGGCTGGGTACACATTTTCAGCTTTGCCCAATAGCAGTTGAAGTCATATATTCTACGAATATTAAATAATAACAGCTGCAGGATCAGAATGTGACGTCTGTTCTTTCCGAACAGACGCCACATGTGTATATAGAGATGTTTTATTCTCTTAATAATGCACAGTACTTTACATTTATTTAGCTTCAAGATACATTGCTAGAGGGCCGCGGTGGCCGAGCGTTCTGCGGCGTGCCAGTCACAGTCTCAAAAATGTTCAAATGTCTGTAAATCTATCGGACCAAACTGCGTAGTCATCAGTCCTTAGCTTACAAACTACTTAAACCTAGGTAAACTAACCTAAGGATAAACACACACACCCATGCCCCAGGGAGGACTCGAACCTCCACGGCGAGCAACCGCGCGCTCCGCAGCGAGACGCTTTAGACCGCTCGGCTACTCCACCGCGGCAGCCACAGTCTGCACGGCCACTACGGTCGGAGGTTCGAATCCTCCCTCGGGCATGGATATTTGTGCCGTCCTTAGTATTAGCTAGTTCATAAGTAGTTTGTAAGTTTAGGGACTGATGAACCCGTAGTTAAGTCCCATAAGCTCTACAAACATTTGAACATACATTGCTAGTCCCTTCATCTACATCTACATCTACATGGGATACTCTGCAAATCACATTTAAGTGCCTGGCAGAGGGTTCATCGAACCACAATTATACTATTTATCTCCCATTCCATTCTCGAATAGCGCGCGAGAAGAAAGAACACCTGAATCTCTCTGTTCGAGTTCTGATTTCTCATATTTTATTCTGATGATCATTTCTACCTACGTAAGTGGGAGTCAACAATATATTTTCGCATTCGGAGGAGAATGTTGGCGATTGAAGTTTCGCAAGTAGCCCACGCCGCAGCGATAAGCGCCGTTGTAATGATTCCCATGCCAGATCCTGTATCATTTCCGTAACGCTGTCTCCCCTGTATCGTGACAATACGAAACGTGCTGCCCTTCTTTGGACTCTTTCGATGCCCTCCGTCAAACCCATCTGATAAGGATCCCACACTGGGCTGCAATACTCCAAAAATGGACGGACAAGCGTAGTGTATGCAGTTTCTTTTGTAGTTCGGTTGCATGTTTTAAGGGTTCTTCCTAATCATTTTGCCGCGTTCTTGCAACCTATGTGTAATGCCGTCGCCCGTCATTAGTCTCACTGAGCTACTGAACGTATAACGCACTGTAAACTGTATAGGTCTAATACCACTCCCATGTGTTGCTCCCGCTCTTACGTTTACACCTGTCGACTTCATTCTGTTCTAACTGTTAGAAAATGTTGAATATTGCCACAAGTTTGGTCAATGAGTTCAATGGTTCACTGACGGGCCAAAATCCGACCAAGGTGTTGGGGCCGGGGTATATGGGGTGCAGCCAAGATTGGAGGGCGTCATCTCTCTAGGAAAACTGGCCTCAGTATTCCAGGCGGAAATCACTGCCATCAGGGCGTGTGTGGAGGAGAATTTGCATAGGTGCTACAAGGATGGTAGCATCTATATCTATTCAGAGAGCCAGGCAGCCCTGAGATCACAGGCAGCTCCTGCAACAAGGTCTAAAATTGTTGCAGAATGTCGCAGGGTTCTGGAGGAGCTAGGGGAAAGCAATAGAGTAAACCTATTGTAGGTCCCTGGCCAGTCGGGGATCAGTGGCAACGAACATACCGACAGATTAGCCAGGATGGGGGCAGAGACTCCATTTATTGGACCGGAACCTGTGCTGACAATCACCAAGGCAATGATCAAATTGGAGCTACGTAACTGGTTCAGACGACAGCACGTAGAATATTGGACCAAAGTCTACCAAGAAAAACATGGCAAGGTAATGATGCCAAATCCATGTTTTAAAAGAAGCTCTGCAATCCTGGGCCTGAACAGGAGAGAGATTAGACTCACGGTTGGATTGCTGACAGGCCACGGGAATTTCAAAAAACACCTACATACAATGGGAATAACAGAAGAGGACCCTAAATGTAGGATCTGTGATGACGGTGATGAAACTGCATCACATCTAATCTTCGAATGCATTGCATTGGAGAGTAAAAGGCACAGAACATTTGTGACAACTAGACCCGAAGAAATTGTGTTTAATAAAGAACTAGTAAAGGGACTCCTTGCACTGTTCAAGGGCATTGGTTGGCTTTACTAGTTATACAGGGAGCGATACCGCACAATAAACTTAGTTTCGGTGCGGGCAGTGGCGGGTTAGGCCAAGACTGTTTTGGCTTCCCTGGAAAAAATCAAATCAAATCAAATTGGTCAATGAGTCGTAAGAAGGTACGACTTAGGACGAGAGGATATCCCGACAGGTGGGCCAACGCAGCCGGGCAGAGGAGCGCGCCAGCTCCAGTGTCGCGCCGTATTTACCGTAACTACACGCTGTTGCTGGTTCGTCGACCTTGCTGGCAGATAGCTGGGGTCACAGTTCGCCGCTGATAGCCACGTGTCTGGGCTCAAAGCGGAGGAACCGCAAGCTAATTGCCGCCTAATTGGCCACATGGGGAGGCGATGAGGCGGCGACTGCCTTCGCCAATATACTGTAAGTGGCTGCGGCGCACGTGCTGACGCGTGTCACTTCCTGACCCACCAATTGACCTTGGCAGGCCGGCAAATATAATCATTTGTTACAAGATAGCATTTATTGCGGCTAATTAACCCTGCCAAATTATTTCAGACCAGATGCCGAGGCAGTACAACACAACAAAGAGAATAACTCAAAGCCTCGGAGCACGTTTCGTTTGTTCCCCACGCCAATCACCCAACAGTAGCCACAGAATAAATTTGCTTTATAGGTTTGGTCCGCCTTGAACAAACACAAATGTTTTTTTCATTTCTCCCATACATGTTTCGCTGGCGTTGCAGCAGCATCAGTGGGATGTTTATTGTTTGTCAACAGTGGAATGATTATTACTTTTTTACATTAACAGTAAAACTACAGATAATTGTGAGACTACTATACATCGTTTCTTATTTTTATAGGTATGCTAGGCCTACCTTAATACAATTTGACAGACAATAAACATCCCACTGATGATGCTCCAACGCCAGCGAAACATGTATGGGAGAAATGAAAAAACATTTGTGTTTGCTCAAGGCGGACCAAACCTATAAAGCAAATTTATTTTGTAAGCAAACACGGAGATTGAAGAGCTTTTAAACCTCAAGATGAGTAGCAACAGATGTGGAACGTTTCCCAAGAAATGAAAGGCGCTTCCTACGCTGTGCTGCAACCTCGGAGTTCTACGCAGCCGTGGTTTATGAGGGCTCATCTGGATCGATCCGCGATTGCTACCATTATTCATCTTCGCTTCAATCACGCCTCTTATCCAAAACATCTACATCGCATCAACGTCTACGATTCGGCGGCATGTTAGTGTGATGCTGAAACGGAAGCTGATGTCAACCATATCCTGTTCAGGTGCCCCAAATTTGACTGAGAACGTTTTAACTTCCTGCAGACATTGGTGAAGATGGGATATCCCCTTCCCCAGTCAGCTTCTTCCCTTTTGTGTACAAAAGACATTCGTGTATATAAAATCATAATTAAGTTTATTAATATCACTGTACATAATCTATAAGCATCAAGTGTGTTGGTAATATAAGGTTTTGCTTGTGAATATGTGAAAATGTTCCAACAGTATTTAAATTGTAATGTAATGCAGTTTTCGCTTTGTTTCCACTTTTCATTTTGCAAAATGTACTTCTGTTTTGTCTGTTTATTTAAATATATGTACATTTCCACTGTGTGTTTTAGATGGCCACATTGAGTTAACACTCAGAAGGCCAAATAAATAATTTGAAAAACAATCACCCAACGGTCAGCAAGTATCGGTTTGAGTGTCAGCACTTAACGTCAGCGTGGATTTCTCGCGCTGCTCGTACAGGGAATAAAGCTAAGCAAAAAGTAGAAATAAGCCTTAACGGGAAAGTAATTTTTTTTTCCTTTTTCTTTCTAATATGCAGCAGAGTTTCTGAAAATTGTAATATCAAAACATGATTAGGGGATGAGTACCTTTAACGTTCACTCGGTGACGAAGTCTTTAGCGGCGGAGCATAAAATCAGATCTGGGAACGATATACAGGGTGAATATAAATTTGCACACTCGGGCTTCGCAGCACGATTACTCAGATGCTAGAAATAAAAAAAAAATGCCTGTCACAAAATTTCGTCCTGCGCATATTTCCGGCAATAAATGGACGTCGAAGACTGAGATGGGTGTGTGTCCCATACGTCAGTGAGTTTCGGAATTACACTACAATACCAACAAACTTCTAGGGGATGTGGGAGGTGTCTTGAGGGTACTATAGCAGATATTTTTCTTGACTCATTACAAGATAGGATAGAGTAGGGTGGAGAGCTGGATCAAACCATGCACACAAGCATCCAAATAAAATACTCAACAATCAAACAGATCTAAATCACAAGCAGTTCATCGAAAATTTTATTAGTCATCTACATCTGGATGCCGGTTAAAAATTATAAACTTTGAAATTCCAGCGATAAAAATTATAGCTAAGGTACTAACATCTGAAAATCTTCCACAGAACATATATATCAGCTGTAAACATAATACATTATCTTAGGAGCGCTGTCAAATTTCTGTCACATTAAATACCATATAAATATACGAAATTTTAATCCACAATTAAACAGTGAACAATTTTAAAAATCGTTCGCAACATCGCGGTGGAAACGTCTAAATAGATGGGATATTTCGACGATTTTCTTACGACAGTGAACGGACAAGTTGACTTATGTACATTAGATCTGAACATATTGTAAGTAAAACATTTTTGTAAACATTATAAAACCATCACAGTAGGCTATAATATGACTGTAACTACATAAATAACAATACTGTGCATTATAGTTCGCAAGAGCTTGAAAATATACAACGAGCCATGCTTCCTGCAACATAGTTCTAAAAATACAAAGAGGATGGAAACAATGAATGAATGGCTTTTTACAACCATACGTAAAACTTCTACCTGACAGTTCCTTTGCTATTTGTATTATTTTGTTACAGATGTTGACATTATAATGATTTATCGACAACTAGCTTATTTTAATAAAATATAAATGTTAAAATGTTTGTAAATCTATCGGACGCAACTGCTTGGTTATTAGTCCGTAGCTTAAAAACTATTTAAACTAAGGTAAACTAACCTAAAGACAACACAAACACCCGTGCCCGAGTGGGGACTCGAACCCTCGACGGCGAACGGCCACATAAAATATAGCGGGACTCAATGTCGGAGAGAACTATGTCACGCAAACGCAAACGAGAAAATGTGATTTTGGGGTTTCAGACAACTCAAGCCAATTGACAGCAGGTACTGCAAGTTGCAATCCATCATCGATTTCATCTGCTGGCCAGTACTATTTGTACAAAGTCACTCATTTTAATTCGAGAGGAATCTCAGTGTCATGAGGCATAATCCCACATCTAAAGATGATTGGATGCAGCTGCTACCAAGAGAAATATATTTTAAGAAACTTATTTTAAATTTTAGAGCTAATTTGAACGTTAAATGTTACACGTTTAAATCATGGTTTGATTTTGGACCTTATACAGTAAGTCTCACACCATCGTTAGTCATATTAATGTATGTACATCCAAAGATTAGAAAACGTGAACTTGATGATCATTTGAATAGAATATGAAGGAACATGCTTATTTGGGAAGAAACGAACAGGTAATAAATATTCCTGAAACAATAGCTTAGTATTATTCTACAAAAAAAAAAACACACATTATAGCTAAACCAACTAACAAATGTGACCATAAATAGGATTTTACAGCAGTAGGCGATATCAGTACTCTGATGGATTCTGAACCACTGAGTTCACTGTCCATGAGATGCTTCTTCCCATCATTCACTTTATAATGGATTAACATTATCAAAAATGCAGATTAATACTTGATATTTTAACAGTACTTTCCAAACTTTCCAAATGTTTTGATGATTGTACTTTGATATTAACCATTACTATAACTGCATTATCGTCTTAATTTTAAGTCCGTGTTAAAAATAGAATAGCCGGCCGCGGTGGCCGAGGGGACTGAGGCGCTTCAGTCACGGTCTGCACGGCCACTACGGTCGGGTGTTCGAATCCCCCCTCGGGCATGGATATTTGTGCCGTCCTAGTTCGTAAGTAGTTCATAAGTAGTTTGTAAGTTTAGGGACTGATGACCCCGTAGTTAAGTCCCATAAGCTGTAAAACATTTATTTATTTTTTTATTTTTTTTAATAGAATAAAATTAGAAAAATTACTTTCTAATTTCTTTTATCGATGTCTCGAAAATACGTATTGAAATCAAATTAACTAAAAATATGACTTTTTGACATAAGCCAAGACTAATAAAATTTGGTTTTTCTTACATTTGATTAGGTGTGGGATAGCTCCCTTTAGCACAAAGTCCCGCAATCATGAGTAATTGTAACGCTCGTTTACATTTTACGTTACAGTTTCAGTGGTTCACAGTACTGCGACTAAATTAACTTTATATACAGATTTAGGTAAAATTACAGAACTGTACATAAATCCTGACTGAGAATTCAGTACGGTCACATTAAGCGACCCATGAGAACATCAAATTCTAGTTTTATGGAATCTTAGGCGACCCAGAATTGTTCTTGAGTATTATTTCATGAAATTTTTATATTAGTTAATATACGATCATATTTATTGCTGGGTAACTGTAACGATTTCCGACGAACCATAAGGCAGCCTTGTTTAAAATTGTTCAAATGATTGTAGAGCTTATGGGACTTAACTACGGGGTCATCAGTCTCTAAACTTACAAACTACTTATGAACTAGCTTATACTAAAGACGTCACAAACATCCATGCCCGAGGGGGGATTCGAACCACCGACGGGGAACGGCCTCGCGCATCGTAGCATAGCGCCTCAATGCGCTCGGCCGCGGCCCAGCCGTGTTTTGTGCTGCTCTTAGTGCCTTTAGTAGGTAATAGTCGACACAATATTCCCATATTCCTACAGAAATATTTTAACAACTGGCTTCATGGTATTCCCTGTATTTGGTCTATGTCTGTAGTTAATCGCTTGGATAGAACATGGTCGTTTCTACCATTTTAACACAAGCTCATGTCCTTTCATTTCAGGTGTACAGTTTTGTATTGCATTTTTGTTCACTTTAAAACTTAGTATTGAAACACTACTTCCCGATATTTGTTGTAATTTTCAGTGCCATGACGCTTCTTTAATTTGTCAGATGCAGACCGAATTGCATGGCCTGCCTCTAGGACGTGGCAAATCATGGAGGAAGAATGGAGTACCACAAGTGGCGAGGGAGGTAATTCAGATCGCTAACGGACGGGCGAGGTGGAGCAGTTGGTAACACACTGGACTCGCATGCGGGAGGACGGTGTTTCAAATGCACCTCCACCGGCCATTCAGATTTAGGTTTTTGATCTGCCTAAATATTTCCATGCAAATGTTTCCTTTCAATGGGCGCGGCCTATTTCCTTCCCTATCCTTAACCAAACAGAACTGGAGCTTGCTCTCTGTCTCCAATAACAGTGCTGTCGACGCCACATTAAATACTGATCTTCCTTCCTTCAGATCTCTAATGACTTGAATGCTGCTTACTTCATCCTTCATATCTTAAAAAATATTCTCGCTGCATTGCAGGTTGAAAAACTGCTTCATGTGCGTGATGTGATTTCAGCATGAGAATACATTCGAACCGCATAACGGCCACATACCTGACCCTCACTATACCTATGCCCGTTATATATTTGACTTTGAGAATGAATATGTCGCTATGGAGGCCCTTATACATAAAATGTAATTACTCTTCTGTTTATAGTTTATTATTATTATTTTCGACTATTCCCTATTAAGAGCGAGACTGAACTTGGGTAGTCATGATTTTTTCTTCGTCCTCCTTTTTCGCCGGCCGCGGTGGCCGAGGAGACTGAGGCGCTCCAGTCACGGTCTGCACGGCCACTACGGTCGGGTGTTCGAATCCCCCCTCGGGCATGGATATTTGTGCCTTCCTTAGTTGTAAGTAGTTCATAAGTAGTTTGTAAGTTTAGGGACTGATGACCCCGTAGTTAAGTCCCATAGACTCTACAAACATTTGAACATTCGTCCTCCTTTATTCCCAATTCTCTTCCTACACTCGCTGTGTTCTTTCTTTCACTCTTCTGACCAATTATTTCCCGCTCTCTTTTACTCTTTATTTCGTTTAAATGCATATTTATGATGTTTCTAAACCGCCCTCAATTGATTATGCTGTACTGTCGGATTCCCAGTACTTTAATGTCTTCTTCTCTTTTAGTGACCCTTTTTTTTTTGCTAGTTTTTACGATTTCAAAGATTTGCCTTGTAATCCTGGCGCCAAATAAGATGTTCATACACGTTATTTTATATTTCTAATAAGACTTTTGGCAGAGAAATCCTAGGTTTCTTTCGCTCGCTTTCAATTTGTTTAATGTTGGATATAAAGAATCGCAAAAATGTATATTAAATAGTAAAAATCTCTGTTCACAATGGTTTTCTGAGGCTATGTATGTAATTAGATTCTTGTAAATAAAAATAAAATTGTAACCGTTAAATATAAATTTCACATACACAAAATGAAGCAAATCAGACATAATAAGGCTGAATTCAACAGAAGAAATATTGCTATTTTTTCATTACTGGATAACCCAGTCTTCGAATCATGTTAGGATTCAATATTGGAGCAGATGTACACCTAATTATGTAAACATGTAGTTTTAAATACTAATCTTTTTAAACCGTTTTACAGTAAGGAATTTAAAACAACACAGCACGTTCTGAAATAACTAATATCATCTGTATTTTTCTAAATATCTTTTTTAATTACGATCTTTGTAATAGTTTTTCATCTGTTTGGCTCAACGTCTCCTATAGGCAGTTTGACACAGTATGTAAACAGCCTCTTACGACACGAATTGGCATTTGCGCTTCAGGTATTAATGACGAAGCCAGTTTGATGTTATGAGTTTACAGATTGCCGAGTTTTCAAAGTTGTGTATTTTGACATGTCACATGGTGTTATCTTTGCTATGGACAGGTATTTATAATGCTGTACAGATGGTGTTGGAAAGGAAATTGTATATAGAATGAAACTTTCCCTCTGCAGCGGAGTGTGCGCTGATATGAAACTACCTGGCAGATTAAAATTAAGTGTCGGAACCGGGACTCGAACCTGGGACCTTTGCCTTTCGCGGGCAAGAGCTCTACCGACTGATCTATCTCAACACGACTCACGATCCCGCCTTACAACTTTACTTCCGCCAATACCTCGTTCCTACTTGCGCGCGAAAAACAAAGGTCCCAGGTTCGAGTCCCGGTTCCGGCACACAATTTTTTCTGTCAGGAAGTTTCAAATTGTATATACTTTACGTTTTTATAAATGATTATAATCAGTGCTTCATTTGGAAAAAAAAAAAGTTTTAGGCGGTACTCTGCTCGACGGGAAAAAAATAGGCAGACAATTTTAGAAAATCAGTAAAGTAAAGATTTAGACATGTGAATACACTAACAAAATGTAGCTATAATTTACAGATGTGAAACTCATTTTTATTCTATTTAAGGGTTTAGTGTAAATGAGGATACCACCCAACGACTTTGGACAAAGACACACACTTCACAAAAACAGTACTTGACAAAGCAGACTTACATCACACGAAAACCATTACAAAATTCGGAAAATAGTACTGATTGGCACTTTTAAAGACGAAACCAAGCATTTACCGCCGTAAGAGGCAAAACTGGCAGCGTTACTAACAGTTGAACACATCCAGCCAGTTGAAGAAGCATTGGTCAAAGAGATTAAAATCCGCCTCTATTTTAGTTCCTACTAGTGCTACGACACACTATTTTATAATCTTAAACTGACTACAGTGCGAAATAGACCCTAGTAAACATAATATTTACGGTAAATATTTTATCTTGACAGTGAGTCGTTCTCAAAACGTGTCGTGCTAAGCATGAAAACACGCGTAACTCGTGCAGTGTTCCATGATTCAATAAATGAAAATTAAGTCAAAATGTTGCGATGTACTGTCCCTTAAATTTTTAAAAGAATTGCCGGGATTTCGCGTTTGCTTTCTTCATGGAGGTAAGAATAAGCGGAGGCGCTCTGACGCCGCATCTGTGAAGCCGAGGGTAGCCATCTTGATACGAGCAAAGCACTGCTGTATTTACCTTGTTTGAGTATGCTAGTAGCTCGATTTTGGGAGGATTTTGCACTGTTACGGTGACTTGTGTGATGTTTATGTACGAATCGTTGTGATTGTGACGCGAAATCGAAGGAAATACCTTTTCATGTGTAAATTGCCTCGCTAACGTGTGATTTTACCACTTTTATTGTGAACGAACCTATACAACCTCTTTACTTGTAATGTAGCGTATTTTCTCTTATCGATTTCCTAAAGATGAAATTTATTTCCGTCGCTGAACGTACTATTTACGAATGAATGAGGAATAAAATATAAATTTGATTTTTATTAAGTCAATTATTTCGAAAGCAAAACCTAGTTTAAATATTAATGAAACATCTACACAAAGAAAAGATATCGTCAGTGTGCTTCTAAATCTGTTGTTGGTTCACACAATCGAATTATTTTATCTGACGATCGTCGGATTAGCTAAAGAAAGAATCCACGTCTGTGACTCGTAATATTGTAGTAACAACTATTTTTAAACGATAAACGCGATTTTTTTCGTTTTTCAAAATTTTATGTTAAATAAGAACTTGAAACAACCTGTTTGAGGACGTTACATGCGTATATGATGCAATTAGCGACTGTAAATACAGACACAGCTATAACATACTGTCAGTGTTTTGGTCGGAGTGTCATGGCGGCTATGGCTTCAAAGCGTAGTACTATTGGGATACGTAGCGCCATCGCCCTTTATTCTTACCTCCATGGCTTTCTTCAACGATATTGCACACAAAAGACTTTGCTATGTAGTGGCTTATCTCTTTGGAGCAAAGTTCTTAAACGCTTTGGAGTCGGTAAGAAGCATTTCCTATGTCTCGGTTCAGACCAGGCGGAACTCTTCACTGGCTAATTCAAACATTTGACAACCAGTCACATTCCAATGGAATTGTGCGAATGTGCAATTTGAACGCTTCGACGGTTATGATCGCAACTCGAACGAACCTCAAACTTTCCAATTTTTCTTTCCGAAATCCATTCGACACTTTACAGTTTGGCTACTTTTTTACAGATTTAAGAAAGAATTTTAGCCGGTACGCTAATAGCGAGTCTGAATTTTAGGTGGTACGCCCTACCGCCCCATACCGGCCCAACTAAAGCACTGATTATAATTTAATATTATTGTGTTACAGACAACTGCTGGTTATCAAAAGAGAAGGGGTTTATAGTCTACATGCAGTAGTTACATGCCACTGTATTTCAGACAACTACCGGTTTTCTGAAACGAAAGTTAGTCACACAGTGGTTGCATGACTCCTGTACTGCATTCAGACAGCTGCTGGTTGTCAGGAACAAAAGTCATTCATGCAGTGGTAGCCTGCCTTCTTACGAAACATATTACATATGTATCATTTTCCAATGGTAATGTCATGTTATGATAGCATCTATAAATATCATGTGTTTGACCTTAAGGATGAGCAGTGTTTTGACTCGTATAAATATGATACATATATGCTATGCGTATTTTGAAATAGTGTTTTTCATTATTAATCACTTGAAAATGACAGGTTTGTCGGAACAAGTGGTATGAAAACAAGATATAAAAGTGATCTAGGCTTGTCTTCGTTAAGAAGCATTTAAATTAAAAAACTGACTACTCTCCTATCGACAAAATGTCGGCTGCTGATAGTTGACTTTCGTCTTATTAACTATTTCTGTTCAGTTGATCTCCAAAGTCCTCTGTAATCTCAGACGGAACATAAATATCCGTGGTACTTTTCTCCTGCTCTGCATACTTATACAAATTAATTAACCACTCCTTCAACGTCTGCCATCCTTTAATGTTCACCCACTCATATAACTGCAGTCTGATTTCTGCAGAAGCTGTGGACGTCAGACATTCGCTTTACGCATTTTGTACATGAAAATTCATAAAGTGTATCTAAGCCAATTTGTTTCTTTTTATTCCGAGAGCAGGCTTAACTGTTTCTGTTTATTTTGTGCTCGGCATGTTATCTAAAGGTATAATGTACTGAAATGACATCAAGAGTAAGGACGGGTGTTCGGAGTTCAATGTAATTGGCATGTCTACACGCATAAACGCTTATCAGCTGACCACAAGCCGGATTATCGGTACTCCAGCACCGCCAGGTTTTCTTGGCGACCGCGAGACGACTATTTGCGAATGCTGGAATGGCCGTAAAATCTATTTACGGCTGTGGCCAGTAGTCGTCAAGACAGGGCTCATATTTCCATTCTTTTCTTGAGCCTGCTTTACAATACTTCGTTCCCAACTCGCGATACCCTTTACGTGCAATTCTTTCTCCTATGGTTACAAAGAGATTTTACAGAGCTAGTTGTTTTTCAGAGTGCCTCGTATCTCCAGACATGTTTAATACTGTTTCTTAAAGTTTTTTTTCTTTTGTTAAACTTATGACTCTTAACTCCGGGGTCATCAATCCCTAAACGTACAAACTACTTATAAACTACCTTATACTAAAGACAACACAAACATCCATAGCCAAGGGAGGATTCGAACCGCCGACGGGGAGAGGCCTCGCGCATCGGAGCATAGCGCCTCAATGCGCCCGGCTACTCCGCCGTGGCTGTTTCTTTGTAAGTTCTGTTCCAGTATTAATTAACCAGTTACTTATTCAGATTTAAGCTCTGGAGTTGGTGTTCGCTCCTGAGGCAAACAGGAATAAAGAAATGCATCGACAATTGTTGCTCCACTTTGTCTTCATATTACAGATTTTGTTGGAACAGTATGCTTTCGTGAGGAAATATTTTCAGTGATAATCTATAAGTGGTCCATTGATAGTGACCGGGCGAAAGAACTACAAAGAACAAAACTTTTCTAGCTTGAAGGGGGGAAAACAGATGGCGCTATGGTTGACCCGCTAGATAGCGCTGCCATAGGTCAAACAGATATTAACTGCATTTTTTAAATAGGTACCCCCATTTTTTATTGCATATTCGTCTAGTACGTAAATAAATATGAATGTTTTAAAAAATGTTCAAATGTTTGTATAGTCTATGGGACTCAACTACGGGGTCATCAGTCCCTAAACTTACAAACTACTTATGAACTACGTACGAACTAGGACGGCACAAATATCCATGCCCGACCGTAGTGGCCGTGCAGACCGTGACTGAAGCGCCTCAGTCCCCGCGGCCACCGCGGCCGGCATGAATGTTTTATTTGGAACACTTTTTTCACTTTGTGATAGATGGCGCTGTAATAGTCACAAACATATAGCTCACAATTTTAGACAAACAGTGGGTAACTGGTAGGTTTTTTAAATTAAAACACAGAAGGTAGGTACGTTTGAATTTTATTTCGGTTGTTCCAATCTGATACATTTACTTTTGTAAAGGTATCAAACATTATGAGAACGCTTGCTGTTACTGCGTAATTACCTGTAATTACCTCATGACTTCAATAAATGCTCAAAATGATGTCCTTCAACTTCAAAGCATTTGGCAATACGCGTAACGAAATTCCTCTCAACAGCGAGTAGTTCGCCTTCAATAATGTTCTCATATGCACTGATAATGTGCTGACGCATGTTTTCAGGCATTGTCGGTGAATCACGATAGCAAATATCCTTCAATTTTCCCGACAGTAAGAAATCCAGGGAGGTAAGATCCGGTGAACGTGCGGACCATGGTGCTTCTAGGACCAATCCACCTGTCATTAAATATTCCATTTAAAACCGCTTCAACTGCACGCGAGCCATGTTCCGGACATCCATCATGTTGAAAGTACATCGCCATTCTCAAAATGTTTCAAATGTTTGTATAGTCTATGGGACTTAACTACGGGGTCATCAGTCCCTAAACTTACAAACTACTTATGAACTACTTACGAACTAGGACGGCACAAATATCCATGCCCGAGGGGGGAATCGAACCCCCGACCGTAGTGGCCGTGCAGACCGCGACTGAAGCGCCTCAGTCCCCGCGGCCACCGCGGCCGGCATCGTCATTCTGTCATGCAGTGAAACATCTTGTAGTAAAATCGGTAGAATATTACGTAAGAAATCAGCATACATTGCACCATTTAGATTGCCATCGATAAAATAGGGGCCAATTATCCTTCCTCCCATAATGCCGCACCATACGTTAACCCGCCAAGGTCGCTGATGTTCCACTTGTCGCAGCCATCGTGGATTTTCCGTTGCCCAGTAGTGCATATTATGCCGGTTTACGTTACCTCTGTTTGTGAATGACACTTCGTCACTAAATAGAACGCATGAAAAAATCTGTTACCGTCCCGTAATTTATTTTGTGCCCAATGGCAAAACTGTTCACGACGTTCAAAGTCTTCGACATGCAAATCCTGGTGCATAGAAATATGGTACGGGTGAAATTTATGTTGATGTAGAATTCTCAACACCAACATTATTGAGATTCCCGATTATCTCTCAATTTGTCTGCTACCGATGTACAGATTAGGCGCAACTGCAGCTAAAACACTTACTTGGGCATCATCATTTGTTGCAGGTCGTGGGTGACGTTTTACTTGTGGCTGAACACTTCCTGTCTCTTTAAATAACGGAACTATTCGACGAAAGGTGGGGATACTTGGATGATGTCTTCCAGGATAACGATCAACATACATACCACAGGCCCGTTGGGCATTTTGATCACAATAGCCATACATAAATACCATACCGACATTTTCTACGATTGGTAAACGGTCCATTTTAACACGAGTAATGTATCACAAAGCAAATACCGTCCGCACTGGCGAAATGTTACGCGAAACTACGTACGTATACGTTTGTGACTATTACAGCGCCATCTATCACAAATCGAAAAAAGTGTTTCAAGTAAAACATTCATATTTATTTACGTACTAGAGGAATATGTAGTAAACAATGGGGAGTACCTATTTTTTAAAAATGCAGTTAATATGCGTTTGACCTATGGCAGCGCCATCTGTTTTCCCCCTTCAAGCTAGAAACGTTTTGTTCTTAGTAATTTTTTTCGTTTTATGCTTATTTCGTGAGATATTTGGCCCGATCACTATCAGTAGACCATCCTGTATTGCGATAACCTATAACTGGATAAACACATAATTTTCATCTTGTGAAATGTAATTATTAGTTGCGATTCTTTGTTGAGCAGACCACGACAATGTAAGGATACCAAGTTTAAATGTTCAAATGTTTCAAATGTTCATATGTTTGCAAAACTAAGGGAATTAACTGCTGCGGTTAACAGTTCCTAGTCTTATAAATTACTTAAACTAACTTATGCTAAAGACACCACACACACACACACACACACACACACACACACACACATACACACACTCACTCATGACCAAGGGAGGACTCTGACGGCGAGCAACCACAGTCTCACGAGGAAGGCGCCTTAGAGCGCTCAAACACTCCACCGCAGTTTCAACTGTTTGTAAAGCTATGGGAGCAAACTTAAACGTACAAACTACAGAAACTAACTTATACTAAGGACAATACACACATATCTATGCCCGGGGAGGACTCTAATCTCTGACGGGGAGCAGACGCGCACTCCTGCGCGGCGATGCCAACATTACGATAGAGAATTGTCTTTCTGTTTCGTTCTCATAAATATAGTTTGTAGTCATTCGTTAGCACTAATTCTGTGCGGTTGTCTAGCTTAGTAACATCCGTCAAAATGACGGCTACGTTCAAATTGTCAGTCAGCTGTGACTTTTGAGGAACAATTGATGAACAAGTGAACACGGGTAGAGTGTTGGTTTGGAATCACACTCGCCGAATTGACGGGTGTTACTAACAAAAGTACAAATACCCCCTTAAAGACGAGTGTTAGTAGCGAGTGTTAAAACCAGATGTTGTAATGCAGGGTTAATATTAACTGTCGATTATTTGCTTGTTTGTTCCGAGAATACTTCTTTATTGTAAGGTATGCATAATCAGTCACTGATAAGTCCCGTCACATAATGTGGGTTAGACAGTAAGTCTCGTAAATCGGAACTTGGAAGCTGTTCTTACTTGGAAAGCACGTTCCTGCTGGGGTCAGTGGTTGCCGTGGTTACGTGGTCAGCCACTGAGCCGTCCCCACACTGACAGCCTGCTGTCCCGCTGACCACTACATACTTTGTTTTGTGATCACTGCCGTCTCGTCTGAACATAGGAAATTCCAATTCGCTATCAGAGATAAAACTCTACTTTTTCACTATAGGTGATTCTGAAATATTTACTTTACGGGTAGTTTCAAAAGAATCTGTTCATTTCAAAGTACACTGAAAACTACAATTTTACATATATTTCGTTTCATGAAGGCGAATTGAAAATGTATTAGCCGATGAAAATGTTGTTTCTTTCAGAAAGGTACTCGTTACGCAGGAAACATTACAAACATTGATTGTGTAAAATGGCAATGAAAATTTAAGAGGCAGATGATAGTTAATAAATATATGCCCTTTTTCAGATTACATGACACTAGTACAGTAATAATTGCATGTGTTTGAATTGCCTGTGCAAATCTCATAACTGGACGCTGAAATGGCGTCCACTTCAGTGAATTGCATGTAGTTAAACTGCCCTAATAATCCTCCTAGAATAAAAGTGAGCAATTATTTAACATGTAATCCGTTCCTGGTGAATCTCTCACCATTGCTAGGGGAAGTCTACAGGTAGGTTAAAGATCCGTAATCCGACCGGGCTTCAATTACCCAGCCTTCAAATGTTCAAATGTTTGTAAATCTAATGGACTTCACTACGGCGGTCATTAGTCCCTATGCTTACAAACTACTTACACTAACATAATCTAACTTATGCTAAGGACAGCCCAAACACCCATGCCCTAGGGAGGACTCGAACCCCCGACGGCGAACGGCCACACTCACCGCAGATGGGCGCCTTAATGCGCACAGCTATTCTGCTGAGGCTTCCAATTTTCGGGTCTCACGTTACCACTAGACCACTGGGTCCGAAAGTAGTACCGCTGAAAGTATATCCACTCCCAACTACAATTTGTAACATCACTGATGTGGCTCACTCTGTAGAGATTTATTTTATCTTTTGTCGTGCATTGTGCGAGGTAGGGATGGTTACTCTGGTTGTAGCGTGGTTACTTTTAAGGGATGGCCGAGAAGGCTTTCTGCTACCACCACAATGTCTCCCGGGAACATAGTGAAGACGAGATGTCCACCTTTGCTTAGTTTACAGTGACGACGCTTCTTGGCATGGAATCAATGAGGCCTTGTCATGTTTCTGGAAGGAGTTGGCAGTACAGCTGCATACACAACTCTCCTACTAGCGGTAAGTTCCAGGGAAAGGGCAATGAGCTCTGAGCCACGTTCAATCACACACCAAATCTCTTCGATCGGGCTCAGATCTGCCCCGTTGAGAGGACAGGGCAGATCACTTTCAACTCGCAATTGTGTTCCTCGAACAACTCCCTCGCACACCGAGCCTCGTAACATGGCGCATTATCTTGTTGAAAAATGGCATTGACGTTTGGAAACATGAACGTCATGTATGGGTGTAGCTGGTCTGCAAGCAATATAGCGATACTTCTTGGCCGTAATGGTGGCTGGCACGAGATTAACAATGTTCAAATGTTTGTAAATCTATCGGACCAAACTGCGTGGTCATCAGTCCGTAGCTTACAAACTACTTCAACCTAGGTAAACTAACCTACGGACAAACACACACACCCATTCCCCAGGGAGGACTCGAACCTCCACGGCGGCACGAGCTCCATTATACTCATGGGTGCCCTTGTGAATGTTCGGCAGAGCATAACCGACTCACTGCCAGCTTGTCCCCGTTCCGCAGTACAGGCGTCAAGGAGTTGTTCTCCTGGAAGACGACATGATGAAGAAGATATTGAGGTTCATCAGACCATCCAATGCTCTTCCACTGCGCCAACGTGCAGTGACGATGGTCACGTACGTGCCGATTTCAGTTGCCGTTTCCGATACCGTGGTGTTAACTTTGGCACATGCACGGTTCGTCAGGCGCGGTGGCACATCGAGTTCGGTGTACTGCGTGTTCAGACACACTTGTATTCTATATACATGTGGCGTCTGTTCCGAAAGAATAGACGTCACTTCTGATCCTGCAGTTGTTATTATTCAATATTCTCAGAATATATGACATCAACTGCGATTGGGCAAAGCTGAAAATGTGTACCCAGCCGGGATTCGAACCCGGGTCTCCCGCTTTCTAGGCAGTCACGCTGACCCCTACACCACGGAGGACACAGTGATCACCGCACCTGCAAGGACTACCTAAGTACGCCTCCCGTCAGATACAAATTCCCAGCTTCGCCCTGCCCACAGTACTCAAACTCGTAGTTATGAACTAATTCCCGTAAGACTAAGGGCTTCAAACTTTGCACACCCCTCCCCACTAACGATAGGATGCCGGTGACGGGCAATGATCCTATCGTTAGTGGGGAGGGGTAGGCAAAGTTTGAAGCCCTTACTCTTACGGGAATTAGTTCATAACTACGAGTTTGAGTACTGTGGGCAGGGCGAAGCTGGGAATTTGTATCTGACGGGAGGCGTACTTAGGTAGTCCTTGCAGGTGCGGTGATCTCTGTGTCCTCAGTGGTGTAGGGGTCAGCGCAACTGCCTAGAAAGCGGGAGACCCGGGTTCGAAACCCGGCTGGGTACACATTTTCAGCTTTGCCCAATCGCAGTTGATGTCATATATTCTGAGAACACTTGTATTCTGCCCAGCATTAAAACTAAATGTTAGTTCCACTACAGTTCGCCGCCTGTCCTGTTTCAGCAGTCTGCTCAGACAACGACGCCCGATATCTGTAACGATGGGTGGCTGCCAACCCCTCGACGCTTGGACGTGGCTTCACCACTTGTTGGAGATACCCTCCACAGCACACCACAAAATGTCGAGCCTCCGTACTACCATAATCTGACTTCGGTCAAATTCAAATAGCCGCGAAGGAATGGCTGCTTAGTCTAAGGCGCCATGCTACGGATTCCAGGTCCGCTCCCGTCCTAAGTTCGAGTCCTCCCTCGGGCATGGCTATGTTTGTTGTCCTTAACGTAAGTTAGTTTGTAAGTCTAGGGACCAATGACCGTAGCAGTTTAGACCCTCAGATTTACATTTGAACATTTTTGAAACTCAAATAGTTCGCGACCCTTCCGCGCTATATACACGGACAGCAAGCTCACTGATATTATATGCAACATGTGTATGCCTGACTGGCAGTCACTCCTCATCAGGTGACGCTGCTATCGCCTAGTCGAGTTTATATTTATAGTAGGTAGGTGGTCCAATGTTCTGTCTGATAAGTGTATGTGTTCCCAACAATCTGCGTATAGTGCTGTACACGTGAAAGCATGTACACGTTGTTGTGTAATTTAGTCAGAAAAATGTTCAAATGTTTGTAGAACTTATGGGACTGAACTACGGGGTCATCAGTCCCTAAGCTTACAAACTACTAATGAACTAGCTAAGACTAAGGACGGCACAAATATCCATGCCCGAGGGGGGGATTCGAACCCCCGACCGTAGTGGCCGTGCAGACCGTAACTGGAGCGCCTCAGTCCCCTCGGCCACCGCGGCCGGTCATAATTTAGTCGAGACTTGGGTAGCAGCCCAGTGTTTACCGAGTGTGATGTGCAGAAATTGCCTAAAATCCACATCCAAAGTGGTCGCCACACCAGTTCTCGTCGTTAATCCGCCACCCAGCGAGGCGGTGCAGTGGTAACACACTGGACTCGCATTCGGGAGGACGGTGGTTCATATCCACCTCCGGCCATCCATATTTAGGTTTTCCGGAGTGGTTTCTTTGAAAGGGATCGGCCGATTTCCTTCCTCATCCTTTCTTAGAGAATCCGAGTGTGAGCCTCGCCTCTAACGACCACCTAATTCGGCGGGCACATTCGATCCGGAGCCGTTGCTTGTCCCTATCCCGGAAGCAGGCTTCAACACGCCCGGCTTACCGGGAGGGTACTCTGTAAGGCTTTATAGCATATTTGAATTAATCCGTTTCTAAACTGCTGAAAATGAAAAAACTTACACAAATTTTTGATCTGCATCTAAACGTTGGAAACAAAAAAAATTATGTCATCGCGGTATTCTAAATCAATGATTCCAATTAAATACAAACATCGCGGCCACCCTAAAAATTCCTAGAAACTAATTCTGTTGTGGCGTCGCTTTCGCCACAACGCCAGCGTCCACGCAAGTCGCCGCGTCCGCGCCACTACA
Organism: Locusta migratoria; assembly: GCA_026315105.1. Lineage (NCBI taxonomy): Eukaryota > Metazoa > Arthropoda > Insecta > Orthoptera > Acrididae > Locusta > Locusta migratoria. The sequence continues at coordinate 69,870,609 of CM048755.1, read as the reverse complement.
AGACGGGCGATGGGTCGCTCTATAATACTTCGGCCGCCCGGGGCGCCCCCAGTCTCTGTACGTCTTTGCTTGCTTGGCGCGCCAGCCAATAGGAAGAAGGGGGCTCGCCTACATATGCCGACGCACCACAGCACCAGGGCAGTTCTGCAGTTCGATCCAGGAGTTCCATCTACCTTAGCACAAACCAGGACAGTATTGCCAGGACTCTTATGATACATTGCAGAACTGTGTATCAAATAGGAACAATTTTGTACCACACAAGCACAGCAAAGTTAAGTACTCATTTCACTGTGTGAATAAAATTATATGGATTAATCAATTCTTTTAGTTGTAGATCTATGTCCACATCATTGGTCATCACTGTCCACTTCCTGAACTCGTTGCATCCCGGAGACATAACAAATTCATTCTTCCAAAGAAGTTGAAACTTACCTCACTTCATTCGATGTTGTGTGCCAAGAGAACAAAAATAAACTTTAATGTTTGTAAAACCATATCTATACCTACAGGTACTTCCGTACTTATTTTTGTGTCCCAGCCTCGTCGCCCCCCTTTGTGTCTCGTTTCCGTCGTAGGTGTCGGTGGCCGAGTAGAAAGACCGACACAGGAATAAAGGATGCACGCTTGTGCAGGTAGGAGGTGAGCAGCCAGGTGAGCGCGCACTTTAGACTTGTGCGACACCACGCTTATCGTAGACATAAAGTTAATCGTAAGATCGCAGCAGACGGGGCTGGAGGGAACATAACACCAGACCTGATTTCCATATTGACAAAGTCCCTCATCTCCACAATAACCTCCAGCTTACGTTTCAAGACCACATATTCTCAAAGTCCCTTTCACCTACAGACCATTTCATTGCTGGTGAAGTCATCGTTCAACACTGTAAAACAGCATACTTATTATTCATTCTCCCAAGCCCAATAATAGCGAGACTAGCCAAGACTCCGACTTTTCCCCTCTTTAAAGGTCAACATCACCTGAAATGATGTCCCAAACAGCTGCCTCTGAAACACTTGCAGCCTCCCTCACACATTACTTATATGAACATAAGGTAAAAACTACTCTAAACGTTACTAAACTTAGTCAGCTCCTTACATCTTACATCAGCCACAGAAAATAAAATCCCTTTTGCAACCACTTTTGACCAAAATATCTGTATCTTCAAGCGAGCGAAAACACTGCAACAAAACACACAGCCGGCTGCGGTGGCCGAGGGGACTGAGGCGCTCCAGTCACGGTCTGCACGGCCACTACGGTCGGGGGTTCGAATCCCCCTCGGGCATGGATATTTGTGCCGTCCTTAGTCTTAGTTAGTTCATAAGTAGTTTGTAAGTTTAGGGACTGATGACCCCATAGTTAAGTCCCATAGACTATACAAACATTTGAAAACAAACAAAACACGCAGGCTGCCCGTTTCAACTAAACAGTGCTTCGTATTCCCATTCACATTCTTCTGCCTTAATACTCTTGTCTAATCGCACTACAACCTTACATAGGGCAGCACATGGGTTCCTGTATCTACAGCTCTATTCGTAAGCCATCTGCCAACGTAGTTCAGATGTTCAAATGTTTGTCAAGCTTATGGGACTTAACTACGGGGTCATCAGTCCCTAAACTTACAAACTACTTATGAACTAGCTAATCCTAAGGACGGCACAAATATCCATGACCGTGGGGGATTCGAACCCCCGACTTTAGTGGCCGTGTAGACCGTGACTGGAGCGCCTCAGTCCCCTCGGCCACCGCGGCCGGCATTTCCCCATATCTCTAGTCCATTCACTAATGGCGCTCAGAACGGATGATTTTCTGTAAAACTGTATGATTTATTATATTGGTGTGGTGTCTGTTCTTTCGAACATGTCCGAAAGAACAGACACCAAGCCTGCTTCGCAGCCATATTGCATTTGCAATATGGGCATTAGGGCATTGAAATGAAACAATGGCGACAAGTGAAAATGTGACCCGGCCTGAGAATCGAACTCTGAACTCCCGTTTCTGTCCAGTGGTCGCCTTAACCACTTGGCTCCCCGTGCTCGCCTCCCGTCCGACTTAAATTCCCGCAACTCGCACGCTATGGCTGTAGCGCCCCTATCCTTCATGCCTTTTTACACTCGCCATTACCGATTCCCGTGCGAGGTCGAACGTATGACCGCATCTGCGGTGAAGTAATTGAAGCTAACGCCGTCTTCGCGTGTAAATACTTATTATATCGGTGTGGTGTCATGTCCAATGCCCTAGTCTGTAATTACTTGTCAACAGTTTTTCTTGGCTTTCTTTACTGATTAAATGACACGCAACACTGCCTTGCTCCTTCCTCAATTACTGCTCCCCTTCCCTTTCAAATGTTCAAATGTTTGCAAATCTATCGGACCAAACTAGGTGGTCATCAGTCCGTAGCTTACAAACTACTTAAACCTAGGTAAACTAACCTACGGACAAACACACACACCCAAGCCCCAGGGAAGACTCGAACCTCCACGGCGAGCAACCGCGCGCTCCACAGCGAGGTGCTTTAGACCGCTCGGCTACTCCACCGCGTCTACCTTTCCCTTTGACTCTTATACTTGCAAGTTTAATTTTCTGCAAGTGATAAATAACTTATCCTTTATGATATTTTTCCTTATAACTCAGAATTTCATAATAATTTCCCATAAAGGTAGTCAACAAATTTTCTGAATCTACAAATGCTATATCTCTATATACAGGGTGTTCCAGAAGACCCCTTCCGAAATCGAGGTAGACTTAAGAAATGTAAAATGTACTATCTTTTCGTAGGGTAAGTATACCTTGCCGGATCCAATAGTGACATTTGCAACAACCTATTCCCACCGGAAGTGGCCTATTCTGAGAGGAAGTCAGTTTTTTTTTAATTGTACGACATACATTTTCTTCTTGATTTCGGTTCTATGCCGAAAACTGAGAAGGTTGTCTAAAAAAATTTCTAAATCGTTATTCTCCACTCCAAACTGTCTTCAGTAGTGTGATGGCACATTAGTAAAGTGGCACGTATAGATTACTTAATGGGATTAGATACTAAAGCCAAATATGTTGCACACTTCTAATAATGTAATATGTTACTAAGATGCATACAGAATATCCAAAGGCAATCGCCCATGTAGTGATACGTACCCACGACGATTTTGAGTAGTGTACGGCCACCTGGAAACACACTCGAGCTTCTCAGCTGGACTGAATGTTTATCAACTGACTGGTGGCTGAACATCTGCATTGGCCGTTTAAATGAATTTTCGGGGGTAAGGAGTACTTAATTTTATACAGAATTACTCCTCTGTCGCTGGCCGTGGTGGCCGAGCGGTCTGCGGCATGTCAGTCACGGTCTGCACGGCCGCTGCGGTCGGGGGGTTCGAATCCACCCTCGGGCATGGATGTTTGTGCCGTCTTTCGTAAAAGTTAGTTTGTAAGTTTAGGGACTGATGGCCCCGTAGTTAAGTCCTATAAACTCTACAAACATTTGAACATTTGAACTCTTCCGTCTTCAAGTGCAAAAATGTTACTGGTTCTGATAATGTCATCCGTTCCCAATTCCCCAAAAAATGTTCAAGTGTTCGTAAATCTATGGAACTTAACTTCTTTGGTTATTAGTCCCTAGGCTTACAAACTACTTAAACTAAGTTAAAGTAACCTAAGGACAACATACACACCCATGCCCCAGGCAGCACTCGAACCTCCGAAGACGAGCAACCAAACGCTCTGCAGCAAGGCGCCTTAGACCACTCGGCCACTCCTGCGCGACTCCAAATTGCAGTCATGGTTTATTCCAATCAAGAAGCTATTTAGATCATCTAAATACTAGGAGAGAGCCGAAATGTTGCTGCTGCAGCCGAACAATTATGTCGCTACCGTTTCCCACAAAGATTTATTGTCACGCGTTCATAATTATGGTTGTGTGCAGCCACGACATAATACAGGCACACACATATGTAGCTGAATTCGTGACGCGAGAACTGCCGATATCATTACCTCTCCTCATGTCGCCCCTAACGACAATTTGAGGCGCAGAGAAAGAATTTCTGGTGTATCTAAAAGCACGATTTACTGAATTTTGCGCGAATTTTGTATTTAATTAAGTACTTCTTATCGTCGCGGCGGAACGACCGAGCGCTCTAATGCGGCTTGCTGCGGAGCGCGCGGTTGCTCCCCGTCGGGGGTTCGGGTCCTCCTTCGGGCACATGTGTGTGTGTGTGTGTGTTCACTTAAAACTCCCACTGCAGATGTTCCAGGCACATGTCACCTGGTAAACTGGTACAGTCCAGTTTACAAGCTGGACTGTGTGTTTATGTGTCAGTACACTACTAAGAATCCACGTCTGCGCTTATCACTACGCTACCAACTGCCAATTGCATTGCGTTTCAAGGTACAACTGGATACTCTGTATGCATCTTAATAACTTGTTACGCTATTAGATGTAACTTATTTGGCTTTAGTATCTAACCTCACTAAGTAATCTACGCATGCCACGTTACTGATGGCCCATCACACTGCTGAAGGGGAATAACGACATACAAATAATTTAAAAAAAGTTTAACAAAATGTTCAAATGTTTGTAGAGCTTATGGGATTTAACTACGGGGCCCTCAGTCCCTAAACCTACAAACTACTTATGAACTAGCTTATACTAAAGACGGCACAAACATCCATGCCCGAGGGGGGATTCGAACCCCCGAGCGTAGCGGCCGTGCAGACCGTGACTGGCACGACGCAGACCGCTCGGCCACCGCGGCCGGTAAAATTTAACAAAACCGAAATGGCATAGAATCGAAATAAAGAAGAATATGAATGCCAGGAATTAAAAAAAAAAGAAAATCCTACTTCCGGTCAGAATAGCCCACTTCCTGTGGAAATCGGAAGTTTCAAATGTCACCAATCATTCGGCATAGTACACTTACTACGAAGAGGTATTCCATTTTACATTTCATAAAACTACCTCGTTTTCAGATGGGGTGGACGGGTGGGCTGGGATGTCCATGTAAAAATCAATCGCTGTGCGTTAGTCTCGCTAAAACTCAAGATATGGTTGGCCGATCTGAATTATTTTTTTCGATAAACAGGGTTGGTTTAGAAAAGAGGGTAAAGCCAAAGCAACAGCTAAAAATATTGAAAAAATCGAAATTGACATTTTTAATTGTCTTCCCCACTTGGGATTAGATTCGTATTTTATGCACTGTCATACCGTTCTCGAATTACGATGAAATTTTGCACACTTGACCTACAGAAAAGAGGAACGGCACTCTCAACGTAACAATTCGCATGGTGCAAGGCGGAGGGTACTTCATAGACTCCGAGACCAATCTACAAAAAATGTTTCACATGTTTGTAAATCTATGAGACTTAACTGCTTGGTTACTAGTCCGTAGCTTACAAACTACTTAAACTAAGCTAAACTAACCTAAGGACAACACAAACACCCATGCCCGAGGGAGTACTCGAACATCCACGGCGAACGGCCGCGCGCACCGCAGCACCGTGCTTCAGTGCGCACGGCTATTCCGCCGCAGCACCAATCTACAGTTTTATTCTGATGTTGACGAAATTTTGCACTCTTGACCTTCAAAACAGGAAGGCCGTCACTATCTACATAAGATGTCGTGCCGTTCATGACGGAGGGTACTTTACTCCACACATTTATACCGCCTGACTGATCACCGTCAAATTTGGTAGCTGCGTATAATATTTCATATACTGGTGAGGGAGAAGACGAACAGAGAGAGGGTACAGGAGGAGACTGGCAGAGAGCTGTGGTAGATGAGGACAGAGACAGGGAAATGGATGGTTAGGTACAGGAAAGAAGGAGGAGGCAGAGAGAGGAGGGAGTAGTACATGGACAGCCCAACTGTGGAACAGATGAATACCCGGCCAACACCGGCTTTTCTGCTAGCTAATACAGAGAGAAGCCCACGAGGACAAATAAGAAGGTAAGTAATAGGAACAGAGGTAGGGGAAGTGATGGGCATAGAGGATCAGATGTTCAAATGTTTGTAAAGCTTATGGGACTGTACTGCGGGGTCATCAGTCCCTAAACTTACAAACTACTTATGAACTAACTTATACTAAAGACAGCACAAACATCCATGCCCTAGGGGGGATCCGAACCCCCGACAGGAAACGGCCTCGCGCATCTGAACATAGGGAGATGTATATGATATTCCCATGCATATTTAGTAATTGCGAAGCATTGCCGGGTTCGCTAATATACATTATATGTACTGTATATGAGTACAGGTTCTGTCAGTCAGAAGTCTGAAGACCTAACTAGTACGTAAACTATGAAATTGGAATTACTTCACTCAAAATGGGAAACTTGTTCTGTTGAGGTGCAAGCGTCCGTATTATTTGGTACGGAATACTGGCGGAACTGATACTCAGATACAAATATGGCCATCCCAGTCATTACTCTAAACCCATCTTAGTAATTTTCAATAAACGTTTTTAAAGAAAACTGCGGTAAACACTTTGTCCGATAATTCTCTTTAATAGTCAATTTTCGAATGCGGCTCCAAAACCAGAGGCACCATAAGTATCGGAGGAGAAGACCTGCGGAAGACCACGCATTTTAAGAAACTGGAGTCCGTTGTCACCACAGACTGTGACACAACTCGCGATACTCGGACAAGAGTGAATGCAGCTTGGGTCAAGTGGAGACAGGTCACTGGAGTCCTCTGCGATAAAAAGATGCCTCAACGCATAAAGGCAAAAGTTTACAAAACCATTGTACGTCCAGCAGCAATCTATGGGACTGAGTGTGCCCTATAACGAAACAGCAGGAGGAAATGCTACATACGATGGAAATGAAGATGCTTCGTTGGTCCATGGGGCTGACCCGATGTGACTATGTCAAAAATACAGAAGTCCGACAAAAGTTTGGTGTGGCGCCCATCACAGACAAACTGAGGGAAAGAAGGGCAACTCGGTTGCGAAGACTGCACTCCACACCAACCCAGGAGGAACAAGACCACGAGGGAGACCGGCAAAGAGATGGACTGACAACATCAGGGCAGACATGCACGCTGCTGCTTTAAGGCAAGAAGATATCAACGACCAAATAGAAATGGAGGAGACGCAGCAAAGTAGCAGACCTGCAAGTCGGGATTAATGCTTGGAATGAGAGAGTCAATTCTCGAATGTAATCTATACATATTAGAAATTAAAGTGAAGGATAATTAATTTCAGGAATTATTGTAGGGAAAACCTATACAGTTTTCACTAATAGTTTTCATTGATTTAGGAGACAATCTGAATAGCTCCCTTAGACTGTTCGCGGATGATGCTGTCGTTTATCGGTTAGTGAAGTCAACAGAGGATCAAAAGCAACTGCAAAGCGATTTAGACAAAATTTCTACTTGGTGCGAAAATTGGCAATTGACACTAAATAAAGAAAAGTGTGAAGTAATACACATTACCACTAAAAGAAATCCACTGAACTTCAATTACGCGATATAATCAGTCAAACCTTAAGGTCGTAAATTCTACCAAATACCTAGGAGTTACAATTACGAACAACTTTGACTGGAGAGAACACACAGAAAATATTGTGGGGAAGGAGAATCAAAGGTTACGTTTCATTGGCAGAACGCTTCGAAGATGCACCAGCTCCACCAAAGAGACTGCCTACATCACACTTGTGCGTCCTCTCCTGGAGTACTGTTGCCCCTTGTGGGACCCTCACCAGGTGGGACTGACGGAAGATATTGAGAAGGTTGAGAGAAGGGCAGCTCGTTTGGTTTTATCACGTTACGGGAGGGAAAGCGTCACGGAAATGCTGCACGAATTGGGGTGGAAATCATTAAAAGAGAGACGTTATTCATTGCGGCGTGATCTGTTTGCGAAGTTTCAATCACCGACTTTTACTTATGAATGTGAAAATATTTTGCTAGCACCCACCTACTTAGGGAGACATGACCATCCAAATAAAATAAGAGAAATCAGATCGAAAACGGAACGATTTAGGTGTTCTTTCTTCCCGCGCGCTATTAGAGAATGGAACGGTAGAGAAAAGTTATGAAAGTGGTTAATGAACCCTCTGCCAGGCACTTAAATGTGATTTGCAGAGTATCTATGTAGATGTAGATGTAGATGTAGAATACTAGTAGATAGACTGATAACGAGGATGACTTGTGTGTATAATTTCTTTACCGCAACTCCGTCAGGTCGTCCGGTCGCAATACTTGATGTACCCAGGCGAAGTTGGTAAAGGGCCGCTGTCTGAACGACAAGAAAGGATTTAAGCAGGCGGCGTGTGATCGTGTAGCCTGAGCAGCCGGCGGTCGGTGCCGCAGCCGCATTCCTGTGTCCGTAGACAACAGGTTTGTCGCGAGCTCTTCTTACGGGCAACCACTCCATGCCGAACCTGTCTCCCACCACACGTGCTGGTCACGTGAAACGCCCTGTTTCGATAGTCTGCCACAGTCATGTCACTAAAGAGTCGCTCAGGTCGTTTAGTAACATGGAGAGCTTAACTTAGATGTAGCTGATTTATGCCATTAGGAATGGAATGCCGCAGGTGAATCTGGCTCTGACGAGAGCCCAACTGGCGAAATGACTATCCAGGGTTGCTGTCTCTAAGAAGGCTTCACACATTCCCTTGTCGCACAAAAGCGGAAGAATGTGGTCAGCCGGCCGCGGTGGCCGAGGGGACTGAGGCGCTCCAGTCACGGTCTGCACGGCCACTACGGTCGGGGGTTCGAATCCCCCCTCGGGCATGGATATTTGTGCCGTCCTAGTTAGTAAGTAGTTTGTAAGTTTAGGGACTGATGACCCCATAGTTAAGTCCCATAGACTATACAAACATTTGAACCTTTTTTTTTTTTTTTTTTTTTTTTTTTTAATGTCGTCAATTCAAGCCTAGCTTACTCTGGGGCGAACAAAATCGAGAGAACAACAACGAATCGGCAATAACCGTGGACTAAGCGATCGGTAAGTACGAGTGAAAAGCATTCACTCGTGTTTGATTGGCGTTTGCAGCAACTCGCTGTTGTTCCTATAGTTGTCAACCTTTCCAGTAAGACTGGGGTCACAAAGGAACCGATATAGCTAAATTCTACTGACGACCAACGTCGATCAAAGACAGCCGATGTTTCAGAATTACGGCACTATGTGCGTAGAAACAATCCAGCCAATCTCATCACCCAAACGTAGATACTTCGTACTACAACCGCTAAAACTCAAATAGGAATTAAATTTTCAATCTAATGTGGAATGTTCGCAGATATGAAACCTCCTTGCAGATTATTACTGTGTTCCACACCGGGATTCATTCACCACCTTTACCTTTCGTGGGCAAGTGGTCTGCCGTCTGAGCTATCCGTGCACGCTTCACGCCCGACGTCACAGCCTGTACCTCGTCTCCTACTTCCTAACATCACAGAAGTTCTTCTGCGAACCTTTCAGGAAGAAAGGATATTATGGAGACATGGCTTAGCCATAGCCTACGGGATGTTTCCAGAATTCTATGAAGTATGGAAGGTAGGAGACGAGATACTGGCGGTAGGTTGTAAGGTCGGGGTCGTGAAGCGTGCACAGGTAGCTCAGTCGATAGAGCGCTTACCCGCAAAAGGCAAAGGTCCTTGGTTCGAATCCCGGTCTGGCACACTGTTTTAATGTACCGGGAAGTTTCAAGTTCAGATCAGTCAAGTTCATATCACACACGAAATATGAACTGTCGGAAACTTAAAAGTTTAATCTTAAGATATAAAACATGATAATCGTGTAATACTCATAGTCCGGAATCTCTTGACTAAAATCGTTTCGTTATTGGAAACCACAGACAGCAAAATATTTATCGCAAGACAGGGTTAAAATATAACTTCAAATACTATTTTCTTCAGTTTGAGAAGGGAGCTGCATTTCATGTTTGGTGTCGCAGGTGGACATTAGATTTCTACAAATCATTGTTACGGGCGTTTTGGTCCTGTTATACGAGATTGTTTAGAAATGTGGTGTCCGTTTTCCTAGTTTTCATAGCTTATTATTCTTTAATTGATTTATTTACCTTTTTTTATATAAAGGGTGTCTCACTCAACGTTTTCACCGAAAATATCTGTCGAAATGCAACTGATATTGGGAAACGACTTGGGGCTTATGAAAGTGAGTACTATGAGACAGTGTAAAACATAAACAAATATGGTTTTCAACACATACTTATATAATTTCTTAGGCATTAAATAACATGATAATTCGTGTTGGTTGCATTGTAATGCGTCAATTACATCCAGAGAAATTGCAAAGCGAAATAGGCGTGCAGCTAGCACGTCGCGAAACTCACGCTTGGATCTCGGGAAATGGGCTATCTGCACTCTTCATGTATTTCAAACGCCGTCTTCGCTTCGCAGTAGAAATAAAAGACGCATTGCGATGCAACCAAGGCCATTATTTTTGTGATTTTTCATGCTGTTGAATACATAATAAGTAATATGGGGTATCCATTTAAAAATACGTGTTGAAAATCATATTTGTTTAAGTTTTCGACTGCCTGATAGTACTTACTTTCGTAAGACCTTGTGGTACGTTCATGACAGTGAAAGTCGTTTTTCAATATGTATTGTAATTCCAGAGATATCTGAAGTGAAAACGTTGAGTCGGAGACCCCGTATATGCTGAACAACAGCCATCGATGGCTAATTGTCATCTGTGTAAGATGCTGAATTTATCTCAAGTTGTGCAGAGTATTTGTAATCTTTTTGATGTCACCACGAATATTTTCGGGTATGTTAATAGAACGTTTCCCTCTTATTTCTCATACATTCGTCAAACTCGTCTGGTTACTCCAATAAGAGAGGACGGAGTATACAGCACTGTCCATACTCTTTTTGAGCAGATGTAGCTCATTCACATGTATATCACGTCTTTTTAATAACGTCTCCAAGCACTGAGGTGTCGTTGTATCCATCCCTCGCGAGGAGATTGAAATCTGACCTACTTCATACAACAGATTAAAACATAACCCAACATGCTTGATGAAGTCTGACGCAGCGTTAGCACGGTGTCTGGTGAACGTAGTCGTTTGCAGCCTACTGATGACAGGATAATTTCGCGCTCTCCACCTCGGCGTAAACAGCACACAGATAGCATTGGCTTTCGCAGACAGATGATGTTAGCACGCGAACTAAGTTTGTTATTGAAACAGAGTTGCGTGAGTGAAGGGAAGAGTACGCAAGAGTCACATGTGCTGGTGGCATCCGAGAGATCCACAGTGTAAAATACGGAATAAATGTATTTCGATTTGTGATATTTTCATAAGCTTATATGAAGAGTGAATCTGAGTCTTCTGCGTTTCTGTGTGCTCTTTACTGCACTGAATGACATGTTTAGGAATAGCTCAGTTAGTAGAAAATAATATTTTCCTGGTTTATTTATGAAGAACGACAACGTTTGTTATGCTCTGAAGTCATAATCGGATTTGCCTCAAAATATCGCATTTATCACCCTCCGGGCAGCGATGAAGATACCAATCCTGCCTGACTATGTATGAGAAATACAAAGTGCTTTGTTCGTGTTTCTGCGAATTTTACTAATGTACTGTCCTCCAGACACGTTTGCAATAGGAGGAAATGGGCAAAAAATGTATCTGCAGCTGCAAATATCATTAAGCAACCGTTGTGGAGCGTAATTAGCAGTCTTAGAAGCGGAGGGAAGAAGGAATTAACAAGTGTTTTGAAGAAGCCAGGAAAACTGTTAGTGAATCCCGTGGATGCTTTGGGAAGATGGAGGGAATTTTTTGAAGAATTGACCAATGTAGGTGAAACGCTCAATTATAGGTCAGCGTTTGAGGTGGAATGGGATAGGAATGATGATGGAAACAGGATCACATTTGAGGAAGTGGAGGGAATGGTCAGTAGATTGCAGTGCAATAAAGCGGCTGGGGTAGATGAAATTAAGCCGGAACTCGTCAAATACAGCGGAATATCAGGTCTCAAACGGTTACACAGAATAACTGAAAAGGAATGGAATTCGGGACAGGTTCCGTCTGACTGGACTAAAGCAGTAATCATGCCAATTTTCAAACAAGGGAACAGAAAAGATTGCGACAACTACAGGGGTATTTACTTAATTAGCGTTGTGGGGAAAATATTCTCAGGTATTGTTGAATGAAGAATGCGAATATTAGTTGAAAACAAGTTGGATGAAAATCAGTGTGGGTTCAGGCCTCTTAGAGGCTGTAAGTAGCAGATCTTTAGCTTACGGCAGATGATGGAGAAGTGCTATGGGTGGAACAGGGAACTGTATCTACGTTTTATAGATCTAGAAAACGCTTATGACCGTGCTGACAGTTCTACAAGATTAAGGAATAAGAGAAAAACTTCAGTACGCAATTAAAGTCTTTACGTAGACTGTCAGGCAGCAGTTAGCTTAGACAATAACCTGAGTTTATGTGGTTCAGAGTAGTTTCAGGGGTAGGACAAGGCTGTAACCCGTCACCACTGTTCTTCATACTATTAATGGATCATATGTTGAAAACAGTAAACTGGCAGGGTGGGATTAAAATAGGTGAAAACAAAATAAGCAGTCTTTCATTTGCAGAAGACTTAGTTGTGATGACAGATTCGATTGAAAGGTTGCAATCTAATATTTCAGAGCTCAATCAGAGGTGTAAGGTTTATGATATGAAGATCAGCATCTTCAAAACGAAAGTAATGTCTGTGGGAAAGACTGAGTGCCAAATATGAGGAACAAAGAACAGGTGGACAGTTTCAAGTACCTAGGATATGTTTTCTCACATGATGGCAAGATGGAGAAAGAACTTGAATCAAGGTTCAAAATGTTCAAATGTTTGTAATCTTATGGGACCAAACTACGTTGGTCACCGTCCCTAGTCTTATAAAGCGATCCGTAACGTGGCGCTCCAGACCGCTCGGATACTCCCGCAAGGCTTGAATAAAGGTATAGCAAAGCTAATGCAGTGAGTGCTCAGCTAAGATCTACTCTTTCCTGCAAGAACGAAGTCAGTACCAAGACTATGTTAGCTGTGCACTACTGTATCGATCGACTAACTTTGTTGTACGGGAGTGAAAGCTGGGTGGATAAATGTTCAAATGTTTGTTAAGGGACTTAACTGCAGGGTCATCAGTCCCTAAACTTACAATCTACTTATGAACTACCTTATACTAAAGACGACACAAACATCCATGACCGAGGGGGGATTCGAACCCCCAACCGTAGCGGCCGTGCAGTCCGTGCGGCCGTGCAGACTGTGACTGGCGCGCCGCAGACCGCTCGTCACTGCGGCCGGCTGGGTGGATACAGGTTACCTTATCAATAAGGTGTAGGTTACAGATATGAAAGTAGGAAGGATGACTGCAGGTAGTAATAGATGATAACAATTTCAGGAGGATGTCCACCATACGGAAATCAAAGAAAAACTGGGAATGAACACCATAGATGAAGCAGTTAGAGCAAACAGGCTGAGATGAAGGGGTCATGTTACACGCATGGGAGAACCAAGGTTACCTAAGAGTCTCATGGATTCGACATTAGAGGGTAAGAGGAGTCGAGGGAGACCAAGGAGAAAGTACTTAGATTCGGTGAAGAATGATTTTGAAGTAAAAGGATTACCAGACGAGGCACTAATGTTAGCATTGAATAGGGGATGATGGACGCATTTTATTAGGGGGACTATTCTCCAGACTGAACGCTGAAGGGCATAATCGGTCTCTAATGATAATGATGATGATGATGAGCTGTACAATTTGTTGGTAACGTATGAAAGCTGATGTTGAACCGGGACTCGAGACCGGATTTTCCGAGTTTCGGGAGAGAACACCTTAATTTCTTTTTCTTCGTTTAGATAGCTTCTTTGCTGACGTTGGATCATGTTTCTTCTCTGTTTGTAGATAAGTTATCAGCTCAGTTATTTATTCATATTCTCATGTTTCAAAGAGTGGCCAGTTCTCTGACCGAATACGCTGAACTACAGCCCAGGCAAAAAATTTGACTTTCAGCGCGACTGAAAAACTATTAAACTATCGTTGAACGACTCTCGGATTATATGAAGCCGCGGCGGATTAGCCGTGCGCACTGGGGTGCCATGCTGCGGTACGCGCGGCCGTTCGCCGACGGGGGTTCGAGTCCCCTCTCGGGCATGGGTGTGTGTGTTGTCCTCAGGTTAGTTCAACTTAGTTTAAGTAGTTTGTAAGCTACGGACTAATAACCAAGCAGTTGAGTCCGATAGTTATACAAACATTTGAACATTTTGACCTAACGAAACTTCCATATAGCACCCACAGTCTAAAGCAAACGCTTTGCCACAGTGGATACACCAGTTCCCGCTCGATCACTGAAGTGGTGCGTAGTACTTTGATGGGCCACCGTCTGGATCTCCTGAGCGCTGTTGGCAAGTGGGGTGGACTCAGCCCTTGTGAGGCCAATTGAGGAGCTACTTGACTGAGAAGTAGCGGCTGAGGTCACGAAAAATTACACAACGACCCTGAGTGCAGGGCCCCCTCCATCCCGCTTCCGTTTAACGCCTTCAGGCGGAGGTTGACACCGTGGCCGATAGCTACCTGTTGGGTCTTTCGAGGCCTGTAGGACGGAGTTCACACAGCGTCTACTATTACTCTGCACACTATCATTCTCGCAAAGTGCTTGACATTTTACTATTATAGTGTAGGTATTTCACTTATCTGTCTATGCAACTGATCTAATAAAATATGCTATTGCCATATGCATTTCGCCTTTATTTGGAAGGTATCATCAGTGGCCTTAATATATACATGATTATTTTTACAATAGTTTATATTTATATTTCTCAGTATTTTTAGGTTATGAACAGTTCTGATGCGTTATTTTGGTATAGTATTGATATCTGGATGTTGTACTTACAATATTTCATGGGTATAGCTTTACATCTGGTGCTCATTGGTTGCTTCCAGCTGTTCTGCTTCAATTCTGTGCATTTTGCTGTTTTTGTTGTTCCAGCACTTCACAGTTAGCAACACTAGCCCCCCCCCCTCCCAAAAAAAGGACATGTGCCTAATGGTGCTAACTGTGAAGTGCTGGAACAACAAAAACAGCAAAATGCACAGAATTGAAGCAGAACAGCTGGAAGCAACCAATGAGCATCAGATGTAAAGCTATACCCATGAAATATTGTAAGTACAACATCCAGATATCAATACTATACCAAAATAACACATCAGAACTGTTCATAACCTAAAAATACTGAGAAATGTAAATATAAACTATTGTAAAAATAATCATGTATATATTAAGGCCACTGATGATACCTTCCAAATAAAGGCGAAATGCATATGGGAATAGCATATTTTATTAAATCAGTTGCATAGACAGATAAGTGAAATACCTACACTATAATAGTATAATATAGCAACTGTGGGGAAACAGGACAAAAGGAACTAAAAATGCTTGACATTTATTTATTATTGCACGTCTTGCTTTGGCTTTGCAACGTTATTCAGATCTTCCTTGTAAAACTTTTGTCATCCCTTTAAGACAGTAGAGTGGTCGTTTGGGAGCTGGTAATAAGCGGTCATGTCACCCTTCACCGCTGACGTAAGCGGTGGCAGAGAATGAATGTGTAGGGGCGCCACGCATGAGCGACGCGTTGCAGCGATCCGTCACATGAGATACCCGGCCTCTCGCCTCGCCCCTGCCACGCACGAGTGCCTGACAAGCAATTCAGCCAGCATTACTGTGCCCACAACTTCTGCTGTCGAAAATGATCTATGTTTAGAGGGAATCGCATTTCATCTCCGTGTCACCATGAGCACTATCGAAATAATAATTAAAAAGACGGAATTTCAAGTTATTAAAAATATTTGAAACGCTTTTATAGGGCACTGTGAGTTACTTTACAGAATACGTGACATGACGCCAAGTCGGCTATGTACGTATTTTCAAAAATTAAATTTTCTTTAAACCTAAGGGGACCAAACTGTTGAAGACATCAGCCCCTAGACTTACAAACCTAACTGGCGGAAGTGAGGTTGTGAGGCGCCATCGTGAGTCGTGTCGGGATAGCACAGTCGGTAGTGCGCTTGCCCGCGAAAGGCAAAGGTCCCAGGTTCGAGTCCCGGTTCCAGCACACAATTTTAATCTGCCAGGAAGTTTCATATCAGCGCACACTCCGCAGCAGAGTGAAGTTTCATTCTGAAAACTAAATTTTGTTGAGAACACACACACGTAGAACCGAGGGAGGCTTCGAACCTCCAAAGGGGGCGGCAGCGCAATTCGTAACATGGTGCCCCAGACCCCGCGGCCATTCCCGTGCGTCGTACATATTTCCATTCGAGTTTTAAAATGTTCCTAATTGAAAATGTTTGGAACATTTTAAGACAGAAATGTGTAGCGCTACGCGTAACCTGATACGCAACTTGTAACAAAGCAAGGTTACTACCTACCACCATATCTGCCCCAATATTTAACTCTTTTAGATTAAATTATAGCCACGCGGGAGTAGCCGAGCGGTCTGGAGCGCCACGTTACAGATGCGCGGCCTCCCGCGTCAGAGATTCGAATCCTCCCACGGGCGTGGATGTGTGTGTTGTCCTTTGGTTAGTTTAAGTAATTTGTAAGTCTAGGGACTGATGAGCATCGTAGTTTGGTCCCATAAGAATTACAAACATTTGATTAATTTATATTTCCCAAAATCTCAAATATTCATTTTCAAACATAAGCAGTAAGCACAGTAGATACAGTCAAAATAGCAAATATGTAAATAAGTGTTCTGCAAGGTAATTTTATTATTCAGCCTATTGTGTGTAACAGTATGTACACATTGTGATAATTAGTAAAGCCAGGAACAGTATTAATACTGAAATATTTTTAATTGAAGAAGTAATTTCAAGTCGCCTTTCAAGTGCGGAAATCGGCATATTTGAATGTAATGACCACACCAGGGTATAGCTGAACACCTCCGTTTTATAGCAAGGTATCTGGGATCATCTAAAATTTGCTAACATACGTAATAATTGAAATTAAAACTTTATACTAGTACTGACTTTCATGGTCATTACTCCTAAACTATTGTTAGAGTCCGGACTTTGACTACATACTTTTGTTGCCACCGCTTTTACCTTTCTTCTGATATACTACATTGAAATTGAATTATTTTCTGTAAAAAATTATTTTATTCAATATGGCTGCCAGTCACAAAGGATTGGGGAGTCCCCCATCGTATCAATAATTGATCCCAGATACATTACTATCTTTCCGTCAAACTGTAATTTCTGTAAACCAAATTGTAATAGTAACATATAGTTTAATTCGAATGTCAAATTCTGACCTAGCCGTTGTATAAACAATTGTGCAAATTATGAGATCACAAAATTATTACTACGCCGGTATATATATATATATAAAAATCAAGAATTAGTTAGTTGGCGTTTTGACATAACTAGAAATAACGAGTGCGACATAAGCCTGGCGATGTACCGCTCATACTCAAATGAACTGCGGTTCACGGTTATTTCGTGAGTACGTGCGTGGCGAGCACGGGGTCCCGAGCTAATGCTGTCTTTCTTCCTCCTTTCCTCCCTGGACTGTAATTTCCTTTCCCTCCTTTCCTATCCTCACTCCTTCCCCAGCCCACCCGGGGACCGATAACCTTTGCAGTTTGGTCTCCCTATCCCAACCAACTAAGTTCTATGCTGTAATTCATGAACAGTGTAAATTTACCAGTAACTACTGTGCATTAAGTTTTGGTTAATTGTGTTGACTTGACAGTCTGATCTGTGACTGTGCTATTACCGCACGCAAATAACTGTTAACATCGTTGTTAAAGTGTTAAAATACTGCACTGGCATTATATTATCAATATCATCTAATTATGTGCAGTTTGTACTATTATGTTCTTGCCATGAAAACGATTGTGAGAACCGAACTGGCCACGTACATTAGTTGTTCATACGTATGGTGCTAAATAAATAATTAACTTCAAATTACATTGTTACGAACTTCTGTGATAGAGCATAGTAGCACCAACATTGTTAGGGCTAGTCCATACTAAAGAGACGCTACCGAGTGCACCAGGCAACAAGACTACGAGAGCTAAGGACAGGATAATTACAAACTGTAGGGAAGCAAAATTCCTGTGTGACTGTACTGGCTGACTTTCGCACTGATGATTTCTATTCTATGTCCGAAATCGATTCGTAATAAATCAGATTAATCGCAACTGATTGTTGTTTCCTGTTTATTGCATCCAGGTACATGCTGTCAAAATATCGACCTTGTGCACTGCCTTGCAATTAGTTCTTACTGCCGCAAAATATGAAGCTGAGCGCTTCACGAAACATATAAGCGTGGTACACTTTTACAATGAGTTACAGTTACAGTCAGTTATGTCATACAAATATTCGGAAGTAGCTACGTGTACAAATATGAAGTGAGTGAAACGACCACACCGGCTCAGTTGTAGGTTAGAGGGCCTCGGGAACACACAGAAAGGGTTTCAACCTCAAAAGGTGCAGATCTAAAAACCAAAGGTCTAACGGTCGTAAATTGTCGTAGTTGTGTGGGGAAAATACCAGAGTTCCATGCGCTAACAGAAAGTACTGAATCCCAAATCATTATAGGTACCGAACGCTAGCTAAAGACAAAATAGTTCAGAAGAAATTTTTATAAAGGGGCATATGGTTTTCAGAATAGAGAGATTGAATGAAATAGGTGGTGGTATATTTATTGCTGTCAAAGGCGGTTTATCCTGTAGCGAAATTGAAGTAGATTTCTCCTGTTAGTTGGTATGGGTAGAGGTTATACCTGACAACCATAATAAAGTAATAAATGGTTCTTTTTGTCGACCCCCTGACTCAGACGATTCGATTGCAGAAATGTTTAAAGAAAGCTTGGATCAAATTACAAAAACGTACCTAAAGCATACAATTTTAATTGGTGGCGACTTTAACGTATTCTCGATACGTTGGCAAAAATACATGTTCAGAACCGGAGGCAATCATAAAACATCGTCCGAAATTCCACTGAACGCATTCTCCGAAAATCATGTCGAGCAGTTAGTTCATGAAGCCACAAGAATAGTAAATGGTGGTGAGAAGATACTTCACCTCCTAGGAACAAATACCGCGGCGGAGTGGCCGAGCGCATTGAGGCGCTATGCTCCGATGCGCGAGGCCCCTTCCGTCGGGGGTTCGAATCCTCCCTCGGGCATGGATGTTTGTGCTGTCTTTAGTTTAAGTTAGTTTGTAAGTTTAGGGACTGATGACCCCGCAGTTAAGTCCCATAAGCTTAACAAACATTTTAGGAACAAATAATCCGGAGTTAATGAAGAGCATCAAAACAGACACAGGGATTAGTGAACATAGAGTTTTCGTAACGAGACTGAATATCAGACTTTGCAAATCTACTAAACTAAACAGAAAAGTATATTTATTTTAAAAAGCAGATAAAAATTGATAAACGCATATATACAAATACGTAATACGGACAAACATTAACAGATTTATACTAAAATTAACAATAGAGGAAGCTTGCCCGCCGAGATACACAAAACAGGTTATATCACTCTCACAAAAGCAAAGAAAACAGCAAGCCAAGCTTAAACGCACAAAAAATCCCAAAGACTCGCTATCTTTTTCAGAAACTAGAAATTTAGCTCGAACTTCAGTGCGAGAAGCTCACAATAGTTACCACTACGAAACACTGTCACGTAATTTGGTAGAGAATCCTAAGAAATCCTGGTCGTATGTATACTAGCGGCAAAACACAATCAATACCTTCATTACATGATAGAAATGGTGAGTTCTGCTAAAGCAGAATTGGTTAACACAACTTTCCGAAATTCGTTCACTAGAGAAGACAAAGCAAATACTCCAGAATTCCTGTCAAAAACAGCTTCCATCACGCGTAATTTAGAAGTAGATACCCCTGGAATATTAAAGCAACTTAAATCACTTAACAAAGTATGTCTCAATTGTATACCAATTAGGTTCCTTTCAGAGTATGCTGATGCAATAGTCCCACACGTATCATATACAACCGTACGCTCAGCGAATGTTCCATACCCAAAGGCGGTAATGTTGCACATGTCACTCCAATATTCAACAAAGGCAATAGGAATGATTCGAAAAATTACAGGCTTATAGCCAATGTTGTTGTTCAATCTGTACATTCAGCAGGCAGTGAAGGAATGGAAGGAGAAATTTGGAGAGGGCATCAAAGTGCAGGGAGAAGAAATAAAAACGGTGCGGTTTGCCGATGACATAGTAATTCTGTCAGAGACCGCAATGGATTTGGATGAGCAATTGAATGGAATGGACAGTGTCTTGAAAGGAAGATATAAGATGAACATTAACAAGAGTAAAACGAAGGTAATGGAATGCAATGTCAGAAAATCAGGCGATGCTGAAGGAATTAGACTAGGTAATGAAACAATAAAAGTAGTAGATGAATTTTGTTATTTGGGAAGCAAGATAACTTCTGATGGCCGATGTAAAGAAAGACATAAAATGCAGAATGGCTTTGGGAAGAAAAGCGTTTCTAAAGAAGCGAAACTTCTTGACATCCAATATTAATTTAAATGTTAGGAAGTCCTTTCTGAAAGGATTTGTCTGGAGTGTAGCAGTGTATGGGAGTGAAACGTGGACGATAAGGAGTTCAGATAAAAATATTATAAAAGCTTTTGAAATGTGGTGTATACAGACGACTGATGAAAATTAGATGGGTAGATCACGTAACTAATGAGGAGGTGCTTAAACGAATCGGAGAGAAAAGGAGTTTCTGGCATATCCTTACTAAGAGAAGGGATAGATTGGTTGTACACACTCTGAGACATCAAGGAATTGTCAACTTAGCATTAGAAGGAAGCGTGTGGGGTAAAAATCGTAGAGCGAGACCGAGGGACGAATATAGTAAGCAGATACAAAAGTATGTAGGTTGCCGAACGTATTCTCAGATGAAGAGACTTGCACAGGACATGGTAGCGTGGAGAGCTGCATCAAACCAGTCTACGGACTGAAGACCACAACAACAACATCCAATGTTTACGCTCTTTACACCAAACGGGCGTCACTTGGCACTGACCTGCGTGATGTGTGGCTTACGGGCAGCCGGTCGAGCATGAAATCAAAGTTTTCTCTCCTCCCGCCTAACTGTCCTAGTACTTGGAGTGGCTCCTGATGCAGTTTGCAATTCATCTGTGATGGTCTGGATAGATGCCTGCCTACTTCACGTTACCAACCTCTTCAAGTGTCAGCGGCAGCCGGCCGCGGTGGCCGAGGTGACTGAGGCGCTCCAGTCACGGTCAGCACGGCCACTACGGTCGGGGGTTCGAATCCCCCCTCGGGCATGGATATTTGTGCCGTCCTAGTTTGTAAGTAGTTCATAAGTAGTTTGTAAGTTTAGGGACTGATGACCCCATAGTTAAGTCCCATAAGCTTAACAAACATTTGATTTTTGTCAGCGGCATCCGTCAGTCAACAACAGCGCTTTCGTGCTGTACGTATCCCTTCACATTTCCACTTCACTGTCACATCAGAAATAGAGGTCCTAGGAATGTTTAGGAGTGTGAAAATCTCGCGTAAAGACTTCTGACCCAAGTGAAGCCCAGTCACTTGATCACTTTCGAAGTCCGTGAATTCAGCTGAGCGCCATTCTGCTCTCTCACGATGTCTAATGACTACTGGTGCGAAGAATGGCAGCTAGATCTCAATGTAGAAAAATGAAAGGTGATGCGCATGAGTAGAAAAAACAATCCTATAATGTTCGAATACAGAATTAGTAGTGAGCTTCTTGATGCTGTCGCGTCGTTCAAATATCTAGGCGTAACATTGCAGAGCGATATGAAATGGAACGAGCATGTAATGACAGTTGTGAGTAAGGCGGACAGCCGACTTCGGTTTATTAAGAGAATTTTGGGAAGATGTACTTCACCTGTAAAGGAGACCGCGTATAAAACGCTTGTACGACCACGTCTTGAGTATTGCTCAAGTGTTTGGGACCCGCAGCAGATCGGTTTGAAGGAAGACATAGAGGCGGTTCAGAGGCGAGCAGCTAGATTTGTTACCGGTAGGTTCGACCAATGCGCGAGTGTCACGGAAATGCTCCGGCAACTCAATTGGGGTTCGCTGGAAGAAAGACGACGTTCTTTTCGTGAATTTCTGTAAAGTAAATTTAGAGGGCCGGAATTTGAAGCTGAGTGTAGTACGATCTTGCTGCCGCCTACTTACATTTCGCGTAAAGATCACAAAGACAAGATAAGAGAAATTAGGGCTCGTACGGAGGCATATAGGCATTTTTTTCCTCGTTCTATTTGGGAGTGGAATAGGAAAGGAAATGCCTAGTAGTGGTACAGTGTACCTTCCGCCACGCACCTTACGGTGAATTGCGGAGTATGTATGTAGATGCAGATGTACTGAGGTCGCTGATGTGGAGTACCTGGCTTTAGCCGGCCGCGGTGGCCGAGGGGACTGAGGCGTTCCAGTCACGGTCTGCACGGCCACTACGGTCGGGGGTTCGAATCCCCCTCGGGCATGGATATTTGTGCCGTCTTTAGTATAAGCTAGTTCATAAGTAGTTTGTAAGTTTAGGGACTGATGACCCCGTAGTTAAGTCCCATAAGTTCTACAAACATTTGAACATTTTAACATGGCTTTAGGTGGTAGCACAATCCACATAGTATCAAAAACGTATGTTTTGGGGGGATGTCAGGATATTTTTGATCATACAGTGTATGTGGAACAATAAAAACGTACTCTTTTTCAGAGAGTTCGCAGTGATTTGCACATCACGGTTGCAGAAAGTGCTACTAGCGTACAGAGGCGCGATGCGAGGTTATCTGTGGAGGCAGCTGCACGCTCCAGCACCTGCCTCTTGGCTTCCGGCTGCAGCTGGACGCTGCGTTCGAGTTAAGGCAACTCACTGCTGCCTGCAAAACACGTCACAGTTGCCGGATGACCAGTCTCGTTTTTGTTTCCTTGCATTAGTCAGCACAATTGAGCTCTGTACCTTCCATGCTTCCATACAATCGCACGTTCACTTGTAAGGAGGCAACGTCGGTATTCACCTTGTGTCTGGCGCATATACTTCGTGGCGATTATTCGGTATAAGCATTTAGTAGCGGAGCATGTAAATGCTATCACTGCGCACTCAAGAGATAGCATTCCATTTATGATGATCCTGCATCAAAGACACGTACATTCCTTCTAGAACAGACAAATTCGCTAATTATTGCACGCTGGATTTGACTAAGCTTTCTTGCAAAATTTTCTATGGCAGTTATCGGAGAGTCCTATGCTAAACAGCTCAAACAAACTTTTACGTTAATCTCATTTCTTTCGAAAGAATGAGAAACGTCTCTCCTAATACGCTTTTAATCACAAGGTAATCGCCAGCCACCTGTGTAATGGAAATAAAAGCAAGCCGAAGTTCTCAGTTGAATTAATTATAGTCTTCAGTCGTGATCGGAACACTGCAGCGTGTATACACTGTAAGGCTCTCAAAATGCCTCGAGGCGTCTGAAGGTTAGAACGAGCGCACGTTTTCACCTTGCAGAAATAAACGTTGTCAAAACAGGAAGTAGCACGTCAAACTGCCGTACTCAACATTGACGTTATCCGAACAGTTATCCGCTGTTGTGGGATACAAGACAATGGTGATCTGCCTTTAAGTCGTAGCCCATAATCAACATTAGCAGATAACTATCAACTACAGTGGTTGACAAAAAATAAAATATAAGAAATAATAAAAAGAGGTACTCAGCTCAGAAGACATGATCCGATGTCAACCTATCTCCATACACATACACCCACCTACCTAACACACACACACACACACACACACACACACACACACAACTGATGGGTAAGTAAATGATCAGAGTTGCAATTCTGTAGTACAAGCAAAATGTCATCGTTCGTGTTTAGTGTTGTTATCATGCCTGCTAGGATTTATAAGGGACGTGAACATACACAAGTTGAGTGACCACACTAAGGGACAGGTTTATGACGCCACTACATCTACATACAAACTCTGCAAAACACATTTAAGTGTATGGTAGAGGGTTTACCGAACGGCTTTCGTAATATTTCTCTACCGTTCCATTCTCTAATAGCGCGAGGAACATTTAACAGCCAAATTCTTCCGTTTTGGTCTAATTGATATTATCATTTTGATCGTGTCTCCCTATGTAGGTGGCTGCAACAAAAAATATTCGCATTCGGAGGGGAAAGTTGATAAGAGTAATTTCGAAAATAGATCTCGCCGCGACGAATAACGCCCTTCTTTTAAAGATTTCCATCCCAAGTCGTGCATCATTTCTGTGGCAACTCTCTCCCGTATCGCGATAATACAAAACGAGCTGTCCTTCTCTGAACCTTTTCTATGTCCTCCATCAGTCCCAAATAGTAAGGAAACCACAATGCGCAGCAGTACTCCAAAACAGAACAGATCAGTACAGTGTAGGCAGTTTCTTTAGTTGAACTGTTGCATCTTTTAAGTGTTCTGCCAATGAGACGCAGCCTTTGGTTCGCCTTCCCCACGATAGTAACTGTCTGTTCTCTCTCTCATTAAAGTTGCTCTTAATTGAAATTCGCCGCGGTGGAGTAGCCGAGCGGTCTAAAGCGTCTCGCTGCGGAGCGTGCGGTTGCTCGCCGTGGAGGTTCGAGTCCTCCCTGGGGCATGGGTGTGTGTGTTTGTCCTTAGGTTATTTTACCTAGGTTTAAGTAGTTTGTAAGCTACGGACTGATGACCACGCAGTTTGGTCCGATAGAATTACAAACATTTGAACATTTTTTGAATTGAAATTCGTAGCTATTTAGTTGAGTTCAAGGCCTTTATATAAAGAGAACTGCCAAGGCCGCAATTTTTATTTTATTATTCAAGACGACCGGCTTCGACCCTCAAGGGTATCATCTTCTGGTCTCTGCTACAACTGGTATTTAACTGCTTATTAAAGAGCTGCACACATTATGTTGAAAAAGTTCTGGTGGGTAGTCACGTATGAAACAGTAAAATAGACTACACGAAGAACCACCATAGTGAACATTTCTGGCTGAGCGTCCTCATGGAGTTTTTGCCTCAGGAGAGGGTACAACTTTGTTACACCGTCCTGAATTGAATCATTGTATATATACACGCCACAAGAGTTGAAACGTGATACTGTTAAGCGGGCTGAAGGTCCCAAAGCATTTGTAGATTTGTCTCTGTTTTGTAATCACTGAAATAACGTCACAGACCTTCTCCCCTTCTGGGATTTTATGTTTATTTGTTTTATATATTATTATTGGTCGTGGGTACGCAGGAGACTACACTAGAAATTCATTGTAATTTCGGAGGCATCTGGAATGGTATCCAGTCGTCTAAACATGACCAATTGAGAAGCCTAGTAACATTCATTGTCAAAACCAGATAAAAATGGGTTACAAACAAGTGTCGATATTTCTTTTTTTTTCAAAAACGGCCAAGCCCAAGCAGGTGTTCTTTTGTGTTTACTTGTGTGCTACGTTCCTGTTAGTGCTGTTTATTACCGTGTTTGTTTTGCTTTGTTTTCTTTCTTTTTTTCAGTTTCGAAACAGGTTTCCCTTATACGAAAGGAAATGTTCCTCCAAACCACATGGAAAGAACTTTGCGATTGCGAGAGTATGGAAGATCAGGATTTAGTACTCTTTTTATGTGCTTAGTTCTTTCTTCTTACTTTGCAAATATCTGAAATTATTAAGCATTTCATCTAGAAACCATCGTTTTTTGCGGCCGCTCCCGCCGGAGGTTCGAGTCCTACCGCAGACATTGGTATTTGTATTATCCTTAGCATAAGTTAGTTTAAGTAGTTTGTAAGTCTAGGGACCGATGACCACAGCAGTT
Organism: Locusta migratoria; assembly: GCA_026315105.1. Taxonomy (NCBI): domain Eukaryota; kingdom Metazoa; phylum Arthropoda; class Insecta; order Orthoptera; family Acrididae; genus Locusta; species Locusta migratoria. The sequence continues at coordinate 69,844,827 of CM048755.1, read as the reverse complement.
TGGTCCCTTAGGTTTACAAACATTTGAAAGCAATGCTAAAATTCAGATTAATACAACGTTCTTTTGATGACTCAGTTAATGTTTTTCATTTGATCATGCAGTATTTTTTTCAACCCTTATTCATTTTCTGTGTGGTGTGTTTATTCTGTATTAATTGCCAATGGGGTCACTCGTAAAACGAAAATGTATAAGTTTCAGAATTTTAGATTGTTAAACATTAGAAAAAATAGTAAAAACTAATATAAGAAGTACATCGATACCTTGCGTTCAGTTTCAAAAGTGGAAAAATTCAGTATTTAATATCAAAGACCCTCCATTCCAGTAGTCAACCATTTTCACATTACGATTGATTTTTGGCATGTTTTCGCTGCTGAAATTCATATTTTGACATAAAAGTGAGCAGACAATAAAATCTCACAAGTGTGAGTATGTTGCTTATATGGTTTTCAGTTTTTTGCCTCTCCCGTAAAAACAAGGGAAGTCTTTGATTTTGGGTTCCTCAAATAATGCCTCTATGCGTCATTAAGAATATCATTAAAAATCCCCCAAACACCGTACTGCGCGAAGGAAGTGGGCAAGGGAACTTTTGGAATGCAATTTGGTGCTGTTTAGAGGCAACTGTAGAAGTCTGAAGATTATTTTACAATAGTGTACAAGTGCTTCCCATATGCTAACGCACGAGAATACCGTTCCTCCAGAAAGCAGAAATCAAGCAAATCCAGTAGCCAGTGTTTATCAGCTGACAATAATTAAACTGAGCAGGCTTGGGGTTAGTTGACACTTGAAGAGCACAACGGATGGCGACAGGAGGGTGTCAGGCTTGAGCAATAACTTATCGAGCACAATGTGGACAGCATGACAACGGCCGCGGTGGAATAGCCGAGAGCACTAAGGCGCCTTGATGCGGAGAGCGCGGTGCTCCCCGTCGAAGGTTCGAGTCCTACCTCGTGAATGGTTGTGTGTGTTGTCGTTAAGTTAGTTTAAGTAGTTTGTAAGCCTACTGCCTGATAACCACGGTTTTAAGTCCCAAAGATTTACAAAAATTTGAACATTTTGAAGCATGCCAACGAGGATCCAATGTATATTGGATACTACCTCGCAGAAACTTTTGGTATCATAGGTGTGCGAAAATGTACGTACACTTTCGAGAAATCTGGCTTTAATTTCAAATTTCTTGTTTTCGTTTAATAGTAAATTTATTTTTAGTTTCAAAATGGTTATTACCTATTTCGCATACCTGTAATTGGTGAAAACTGATTTTGAGTAGCCCGTTGGAAGAAATACACAACCATATACACGAAAACACAAAATTAAGGAAAAAGTTCGCTTTAAACAGTCACAACACCAGAATGGTCACAGCCGAAATTTAAGCCACCTTTCAAGCAACGTAGTATCCAGTCAGGTTGACTCAACCTGGTACTTGGGAACCGGAGTCCGTAAGAACATGTGAAGACTTTTGTATTGTAAGACACTCATCGGCAAGAGACATATCAGTGAAAAGACACTTACGGATCTGTGCACTATAACAACATATGCTTTTGTATTTTCCGGTTCCTCTGTATGTATAACTACAATTTACTGTCATTCTTACTTTAGTGTCCTTCCTTATATGCGTTTACATTATTATTATCATCATCATCAAAATTCAAATGTTTGTACAACTTATGGGACTTAACTACGGCGTCATCAGTCCCTAAAATCACAAACTACTTATGAACTAGCTAAGACTAAGGACGGCACAAATATCCATGCCCGAGGGGGGATTCGAACCCCCGACCGCAGTGGCCGTACAGGCCGTGACTGGAGCGCCTCAGGCCCCTCGGCCACCGCGGCCGGCTATTATCATCATTATTATCGAGATGCATTGCTGTTTTGCAACTAAATAAGAGGCAGTTCTTTTGTGTCATATGCAGCTGGTTTTGTTTTCTTTGTGAAGCATTCTCAGTGTAATGTAAATGTAATTTTTTTATACGCGTATAAAATGTGTTTCATATACACTGTTATGTTACAGATTTTCCGTTATTCTCTTGTTGTTAAATATGCAACGACTTTCTGGAGCACATGCTACGTAAGGTTTAATTATTGACTGGTCTTACATAAGCCGCGATTGAATGGCTGAGGCCTCAAGGGCGCCTTGCTGCGTAGCGCGCGGTTGCTCACCGTCGGAGGTTCGAGTCCTCCCTGAGGCATGGGTCTGTGTGTATGTGTGTGTTTGTGTGTGTGTGTGTGTGTGTGTGTGTGTGTGTGTGTGTGTGTGTGTGTCGTCCTTATCATAAGTTAAAGTAGTTCGTAAGCCTAGGGACTGACAACGGCAGCAGTTCAGTCCCTTAGATTTACAAACATTTGAACATTTTGTTCCACATAACGATTTTTTTTATCCTGTTATCACATGTATGTCCCTCTGGAATTGTACTACATTGTCCATGGTGACCCATCTCAGAAAGTCGCCAGCAATGCCAAACGGTAATTTCACCTTCAGATTCAGACAGATGTAGGTTGCCGTTCTTATGTGGAGATGAAGAGGCTTGCTCAGGATAGGGTATTGTGGAGAGCTGCATCAAACCAGTCTCCGGACTGAAGACCACAACAACAACAACAACAACACAATTTCACCTTACAACGCGCCGAATGGCCACGCGGTCTAAGGCGTCATGCTACGGACTCCGCGGCCGTGCTCGTCGGAGGTTCGAGTCCTCCATAGGCACGGTTTCGCGACCGCGCGCGCGCGCGCGCGCGCGCGCGTGTTTGTGTGTGTGTGTGAGTTCTTCTTAGCCGCGGTGGAGCAGCCGAGCAGTCTAAGCGTCTTGCTGCGGAGCGCGCTGTTGCTCGCCGTCGGAGGTTCGAGTCCTCCCTGGGGCATGGGTGTGTGTGTGTGTGGGTGTGTGTGTGTGTGTGTGTGTGTGTGTGTGTGTGTGTGTGTGTGTTGTCCGTAGGTTAGTTTACCTTAGTTTAAGTATTTTGTAAGCTGCGGACTGATGACCACGCAGTTTTGTCCGACAGATTTACAAACATTTGATCATTTGAATTTTGTGTTCTTCTTATAAGTCTAGGGACTGATGTGCATAACAGTTTAGTCCACTAGGTTCACAAACTACTTGAACTAACTAATGCCAAGGAAAACAGATACATCCATGACCGAAGGAGGACTCAGATCTCCGAGTGGTTGTGGAAACGGTGACATGGCATCTCAAGCTGCACGGCCATTCCTGCGCGACTTTCAGGAGTTTATCGGCTTCTCTGAGAGAACGCAACACTTTATTTACATCGAGGCGACTCGCTGTCGACAGGCCAATTCACCCTGTTCGTCCGCATATCTGCGCCAATTGGCACGTGATATTGCTCTGACATTTCAACACGGCAGCCTCGAAGGATGCACATCTTTTCATGAAACTCTTCTTCTTCATCCTTGGTTATGACGTAGGAGTCTTTTCTGAATCCTGGTTTTAGCATTAATTTTGTTCATTTGAATTTAACCCTGGACTAAGAATCAGCCATTACCACTGACTCAATCTTTGTAGTCGCATAAATACTCAATTTTTTATGTAATACAGCCATCCGGATGCGCGCACAAATTCGAGCAGTCCGACGGAGGCAATATTTGCGGAAGATAAGGGTTTAACGTCCCGTCGACATCGTGGTTATCAGAGACGGTGCACACCCTCGGATTGTCTTTATTAGGATAGAGAAGAAATTCATTGTGCACTTTCAAAGGGACCACCCCGGCATTTGCCTTGACTGATGTAGGGAAATAACTGAGGTGGGTTTGAACCGTAGTCATTCCGAATGTAATTCTAGAGACGGTGTTGAGAAATGTATTTCTTCCTTTGGTTAGCTGAAACCTAAAACAGAAAAAATGATTGGACCGTTGTCCAGGACCGAACCTCGTTACAGTCAAGTATCCAACTTTTGTATCGCTCTCGTTAGGTTTGAGAAAACCAAACGAAGAATACACTTGGCAACAGCATCACTGGTAAGTGGCGTGAATTTGCGTAAGCAAAGAACTAAATGGCTAACTTCTGTGTTGATTAAATCGTAATCGCAGCAACGTATCATTGCCTTGTTTCAAGTAACATTCCCTGAGACTCAACGTGCAGAACTTTTATAGTCACCTGCTGTTACTGTTGTACTGCATGAGAGATGATGAATGTTCAAATGTATGTAAAGTTATGGGACCTAACTGCAATGAACATCGGTCCCTAAACTTACAAACAACTTAAACTAACTTTTCCTAAGAACAACATAAACACCCAGGCCCGAGCGAGGACTCGAACCTCCGACGTGGAACGGTCGCGTGCACCGCAGGAAGGCGCCTTAGTGCGTACGGCTATTCCGCCGCGCCACACTGAAATCTGTACTCAAAGGATGGTTCCTAGTGAAGGTCAGGAATATTTCCTTACCTGTCCTTCAAAAATCAGAGCTTATATTGCGTCTCTACTGACCTTTCCTTCAGAGGTTGAACCTCACATGTCACGTAACGTCGGAGATGATTCCGCAGTCTTACTACTTGCACTGCAATATTTTGGTTGGTAGGGACTGATGACCCCGCAGTTAAGTCCCATAAGTGTTACAAACATTTGAACATTTTATTTTGGTTGGGAGCGAGGCTTGACACGTGTCGCTGCCGCTGCGGCACTGCATCGACAACCTAGTGGACCTCACATAGTCTCACTCTGTCTACGTACCTAAATAATAGCAATAAATAATGTTTGTCTGATTTCATTTTTCGTACAAGGTGATTAATATAAACGCTCTATTAAAATTTCGAGTCAATATTTAGGATACTTTCAGAAATACAAAAAATTACCTAAAAATCATGATAACTTTCTTCTAATGCAAAAACAGAGTTAGGAACGACAGTGTGTTTATTCTGAAGATCAGTTTAAAATACAAACAAAACCTAAGTTTATCAAAATTAGTCATATAAAGAAATTTCTTGGTGATACTAAAGAATCAAATGACGTAATATGAATCTTTTTCAGAATTACAATTTAAATATTTTATATTATGTGAATTTTTCATGATTTGATTGGCAGAGCTTGAGATGCTCGCAAATGCTCTAACGCAGGAACAGAGGACGGTAGCAAACGCAAAAAATGTGGGATAAATACGTTGCCCCGAGAACAGAGTTCCGGGGTACCAAGAAACACAGCAGATGAAAGGATATACCTGACAATAACACCTGTTTAAACCGGACCACCATTCATCTCTTGACACTTTCGGGGCCTCTCCGACAAGCTGCTGAAAGCGGGTAGAAGCTGAACTGATGGCACTGCTACCGTCAATCTGCTGCATTTCTTGAAGACTATGATGGTTGTTGCGATACACCTTAGTCTTGAGCGCTGCCCACACAAAGAAAAGGCACACTAACACATCAGGTGACCAGGTTGGCCAGGCAGGACCGCGACCAAACTGACCTCTGCTAACAACTCTGTCAGGCGTCCAGATTGTCGAAATGTTCTCCAAGGTTCTGCCAGCTAATGGGCAGTTGCTTCAGCAAATCTATGAAGACTTATTTCAAAGTAATTAGCAGTCTTCAGCTAAAGCCGGCCGCAGTGGCCGAGCGGTCTGTGGCGCGTCAGTCACGTTCTGCACGGCCACTGCGGTCGGGGGTTCGAATCCCCCCCCTCGGGAATGGATATTTCTGCCGTCTTTAGCATTAGCTAGTTCAAAAGTAGTTTGTGATTTTAGGGACTGATGACGCCGTAGTTAAGTCCCATAAGCTCTGCAAACATTTGAACATTTCTTCAGCTAATCAGCATGTGTGGCAGTTGTGTGCCAAGAAAATAAAAATGTTAGGAACAAAACTATTGTTAATATTAGTGAGTACAATGCGCCTTTTAAAATTTAGTCGTAGCGAATGCATGTTACCTAAATTCCTTAGATACTTCACTTTAAAGGGACTGTTTCGAATTCTTATGCACATCAATCAAAAAAAAATGTTCAAATGTTTGTTAAGCTTTTGGGACTTAACTACGGGGTCATCAGTCCCTAAACTTACAAACTACTTATGAACTACTTACAAACTAGGACGGCACAAATATCCATGCCCGAGGGGGGATTCGAACCCCCGACCGTAGTGGCCGTGCTGACCGTGACTGTAGCGCCTCAGTCACCTCGGCCACCGCGGCCGGCGCACATCAATCTTTGGACAGTATCGTTTCACCGGAATGATGAGGAAAGGTGTTGGAAAATATTTCCTAGGCATCAGACTTGGAGGAAAAGTCCAAAACGCTCCGGACGAAACGAAAACTGTACACTATCGTGATACATAGAACTCTCGACCCCAGTTGGGGTCTAACGGTCATAAATGCCACACGATCATCATCATCACACAGAACTCTGCCATGCAATGTACTGCGGCTTAACAGAGTTCATAGGACTACTCAAACAAAATGTAACATCATTTTATTTCGTAAATTGTTCGAGATGTCGAGACGATAGTCCACAGTTGATTATGTAACTTGACTGTCGAATTTTGAGGTTGAATTGCATTGAAGTGAATGGAAACGAAACAGCAAAGAGACCGCGCCCCGCCAAGGTCTGTCGCTATCCGTAGCGTTCCTTGGCCCCACTGCTTCCCGCACCGAACAGACGGTTTTTGTACGGTTTGTTCCCTGCCGGACGCCCGGGAACAGAGGAAATATGTATACTCCAAATGTCTGCGCGCAGTGTAAATCATGAAGTGTGTGAGCGCGGAGAAATTGTTCGGCCACCAGTTGCGGGCATAACTAAAGCGAGCAGAGGAAGCAGCCTGCATCTGCCCAGGTACGTGGAGAACCGCCTGGAAACCACGCTCAGGCTGGCCAGAATTACGACAGGCATGACAGTAGTCTATTTGTACACTTTAGCGCATGTCCTATTGGTGGGTTATATTGTGGCCTTCTAAATAACTGAAGTTACGATTTCAAGGTGCAACAGACGAATATGTGCAATTTCAGAAGAAAGAACATGTTGGTAAATTAAATTATGAAGTCTATTAAATGATATCTATAATCTGTGTCGTAATGGAAGCGGTCCTTAGCACACGGGGAATAGGTGAACACAGAGAGTGCGTCGCACATCCTGAATGAATGACTTGCTTCTTGCTTCTTCTGCTTAAAGTCACGACGTGGACCGTTTTTAATGCCATTATTGGCCGGCCGCGGTGGCCGATGGGACTGAGGCGCTTCAGTCACGGTCTGCACGGCCACTACGGTCGGGGGTTCGAATCCCCCCCCGGGCATGGATATTTGTGCCGTCCTTAGTCTTAGCTAGTTCATAAGTAGTTTGTAAGTTTAGAGACTGATGACCCCGTAGTTAAGTCCCATAGACTTTACAAACATTTGAATTGCCATTATTGACAAATGGTCCAATTTTTTTTATACAGTTTGTATACAGTTGCCCACTTTTTCGGTGTTGAATGTGTGTTTACACCGGCCATAAGAGTTGCACAATACCGGCAATATACCCTAAAAATGTAATCCGACAACAATGCCACACATTACCAGCAACTACTTCCTGGCAAAGTTTGCAGCAATGCATTTTCGCGGTTATCCATGGTGAATTTCAGGTCATCAGTAACCTCGATTAGTACAGTGTTTGCCGCGGCGCAGCGTCCGAGCGCATTTAGGCGCTATGCTACCATGCGCGAGGCCTTCCCCGTCGAGGGTTCGAATCGCCCCCTCGGGCAAGGATGTTTGTGACGTCTTTCAAATGTTCAAATGTTTGTATAGTCTATGGGACCCAACTACGGGGTCATCAGTCCCTAAACCTACAAACTACTTATGAACTAGCTAACACTAAGGACGGCACAAATATCCATGCCCGAGGGGGAATTCGAACCCCCGACCGTAGTGGTCGTGCAGACTGTGACTGGAGCGCCTCAGTCCCCTCGGCCACCGCGGCCGGCGTGCCGTCTTTAGTATAAGCTAGTTCATAAGTATTTTGTAAGTTTAGGGACTGATGACCCCGCAATTAAATCCTATAAGCTTCACAAACATTTGAACATTTGAGTACAGGGTTTGTGCTGTGGTATTTAAGAAAACGGAATTGATATTTGTCAAATTAGGTGAATTTCGACAAGTGTTTAGCAATTTGGTCGTGAACAAAGTATTCCAGAACTTTGGAAACGGCAGGTAATATAATATTGACGAAAATTAAAAGCAAGATAGGGTTTTCGATTTTAGGGACAGGTTGGTATGTGGGATACACTTCGTTTACGAGAAAAAATTAAGTTTGTTAAGCCATGTAAAAACTATCGGTGACATTCTTGATCATGATTATGCTAATGCCGTAGTTGTTTATCGCTTCAGAAGAGATTTTGGTTGTTTCTCTTCTTTTATTACTGTTATGTGTTTTAGGTGGATGGTGTCATGGTTAGTTATATGGTTACGGGATTCTTGAGGGCGATTGTTCTTCACCGCATGGGAGTTGATTGGTGCGGAGAACAACTCCTCCAGTTTGTCAGCTGAGACTTGAAAAACAGTTTCTGGTGTTGTTTCTTCGACATCCAAGCTGTATAGATTCTTCCATTGGATCGCCGGTGTCCTGTTGCTGCATGCGAAAGAATGAGCGTACGTAATTTTGGCATTACCGAGGCCAACGAGAAAGACTGATTGGCTGGCCTCTGTGAGACAATGGGCTGTGCCACAGCGGCCAGACAGTTGGCGGTCGCGTTGTCTCAAGCATTCCCGTCTTTCTCGTTGGCCTTAGGCGATACGAACGCATTGTTTTACCCTGTTACGTTTTTTTTTCTGTATTATTCAGAATCTTCGTGTTTGGGTCTTGCTTTGCACTGTGAGTGTACCCCAGCTGCTTTTACGTGTCAGAAAGAATAAAGTCAGAAAGAACAAGAGAAATTAGGCTTCGTGGAGACTTTTCTTTCTTTAACTAAGCGGAATCTTCAAAAATTTTAACTCGTGAATAAAATTGGATATATATTTTTTCTAGTATTTTAATAGAAAGCCGAACACGGTTTCTAATGGCTCGTACAAGAAACACAAATAAGGTACACCGTATACCAGTTAAAAATCAACTGGCGAGCACCTTTCGGCCTGTAACCGCTGGTAATTCTTACTATAATTTAATTTACATTTTCAAACTGCACAATTTGTCAATAAGTCTCTTAGTACCAGACTACACAGTGTTTTGGTAGAAGGGTTGCCTGATTTCATTAAGCTACATTTGAAATAAGAATACTACTATCATTGGTATTTTCTTTTTGTTCAGCAGCATCAGGGAGGATACGGGATAAAGCTAACAACAAAACAAAGCGTGATTCCGACCTCATTGGCAACTGCTAACTGACTATCCATTTTCAGACTGCAACCTTTGTATACATTATTTCCAACGTAAATAACTAGCATGTATGAAATTCATAGTTCTCTCGTGTATCCACTTCTCAAATTGCGGTCTAAAGCGTCTCGCTGCGGAGCTCGCGGTTGCTCGCCGTGGAGGTTCGAGTCCTCCCTGGGGCATGGGTGTGTGTGTTTGTCCGTAGGTTAGTTTACCTAGGTTTAAGTAGTTTGTAAGCTACGGACTGATGACCACGCAGTTTGGTCCGATAGATTTACAGACATTTGAACATTTGAACTTCTCAAATTTTGTACACATCAAGAAGCAGCCAAACAAGATAGGTGGCTATTTTTCACGAGTGTGAACATTCGAACAAAAGCGAAATGATATTGTTTTCTCCCAGATATGAGACTGCAGCACTGCCACTGAGAGAAATATGGAACAAAGGTGAAAATGAGAAAGAAGAATTTACATACAAGGGCAGAGAGAGATATTGCCTGGAAATATGAAATATTCTCCACCACTGGTGGGCAATACCGAACCCTTCGGTATTACGTGGGCAGATACCTACAGCAGCCTGTCATACCTGAAATATTGCCCCGTCATATCTCATAGCCGCTGGGTATTGCCGTGAATGTTGACTGCATCGCTACTCCGTCCAAATGTTGCCGTATAATGTGGCGCGTCTAAACGCACCTTAACGGGTCACCTCTAACTTTATTGTCATTGCGACCATACACAACGACTCTGGAAGCAACGTCCCCAGGATAACGTGACCAGCTCATTTCATTAGTATCGGGTAGATAACCTCGCAAGAAAGGAATCTTCGCTTCGGTAACATGGTATTAATAAATATTCTTTCAGACCCACGACTATATCTTTTGGAAGCATGCCAGTCAACACCGTTATCTCAGTAAAAATACGAGACTGGCGTTACACACCGTGACGATAGCTTTACGACTGCGCCAGTGTCATATAAAAACATCGCTATCACACGTCTTGCTTTGTTTCTTCTTTCCTCCTCTAACATAGGTGTCCACAAATCAAGATTAAATAAAAAATAATTAGAATACCTATGCTTCAGATGTGATGAAACGAAGTCACGATATAGATTACATAACACAACAACCACTCAAAATAAAACAATATTTGAAGAGAACAAAATGTGCGAGTTTCTACTTGGTAGAGCACAATTAATACGTATCACTTTTCGACTACTTCTTCCGTCGGTTCTTGGTGGATCATCATCATACAGGTATGCAGTGGTCTGCGGCATGCCAGTCACGGTCTGCACGGCTGCTGCAGTCGGGGGTTCGAATTCCCCCTCAGGCATGGAGGTTTGTGCCGTCTTTAGTATAAGCTAGTTCCTAAGTAGTTTGTAAGTTTAGGGACTAATGACCCCATAGTTAAGTCCCATAAGCTCTACAAACATTTGAACATTTTGAACATCACCATACTGAATAAAAAATCACAATTTCGAGTATTTTCTGGAAGTTTATTTTAATTAGTAACCGGTTTTCGGCTTATATGGCTATCTTCAGACTTTGCCTCAAGGATGTTGCAGTGTTTTGATACAGACTTAAAAGATATGCTACTCGTTGCACATAACATTTATCATCTTTGGCTCTACAGTGGTAGTACAATTAAAAAAAATGTTCAAATGTTTGTTAAGCTTATGGGACTTAACTACGGGGTCATCAGTCCCTAAACTTACAAACTACTTATGAACTACTTACGAACTAGGACGGCACAAATATCCATGCCCGAGGGGGGATTCGAGCCCCCTAGTACAATTAAAAGTTTCCAATAAAACAATCATTACTAAATACACAAGAGGGGGAACCAGGAATAAATATAATTTTAATTTAAGAAATTTATGCGTAAAACATTTTAACAAATAACCATGCCAATGAGTAAATTACTTGAGACATTGCTAAATTATTTTAAATAAATCCCACAATGTAAGTTATTTTTAAATACTTTTAATTTTTTTAATTTATTTAAAAAAAATATATTGGAAAATTGTAATTATACTAACACAGTAGAGCTAAGGATGATGATTGTTAGCCGGCCGCGGTGGCCGAGGAGACTGAGGCGCTTCAGACACTGTCTGCACGGCCACTACGGTCGGAGGTTCGAATCCCCCCTCGGGCATGGATATTTGTGCCGTCCTAGTTCGTAAGTAGTTCCTAAGTAGTTTGTAAGTTTAGGGACAGATGACCCCGTCGTTAAGTCCCATAAGCTTTACAAACATTTGAACATTTTGATGATTGTTATGTGCTTGCATATAAGTGTAACGAGTAGAATATCTTTCAAGTCTGTATCAAAACATTTCAACCTCCTTGAGATAAACAATAAAGTCTGAAGATAGCCATATAAGCCGAAAACCGGTTCAAGGATTAAAATAAACTTGTGGAACATATTCTAAATTGCGATTTGTTTTATTCAATACGCATCACATCGAATGAGACTGACCGAAGCAGCATTATAATTAATAACAGACGATTCGAAGACGTTTAGTCAGTGGATGAACAGGATGACAGAAATAACAGTCGGTAATTCGCCTGCGTGGTGATCTCTGTAACTCACAACACACTCTCGCCAACGTCGATGAATCTAAAGCATTGAATTAAAATTTGTGGTGCGGCCGGGAATCGAACCCGGACCTCCATGCTTACTAGGCAGACGGTTTAACCGTTAGACTGCCACACCACTAACGATTAAGGCGCCTTGGAATAGTCTATGTACGATTTCCCTCCACAACACAAACTTTAATTCAGCTTCTTTGTTCCAAAGATATTTGCCACTACTGCCAAGGCTCTCCATGCAGCGGAATAGCACCTCAGCAATGGACATGGTGGAACAATCCTGTTATGGTGATATAAATATCAATTAATACAAATAAATAATCCGAGAGACGGACTTACGTCTCAAATATGTCAAAGACATTATTGATAGATCTGAATCATTGAATTAAAATTTGTGGTGCGGCCGGGAATCGAACCCGGACCTCCATGCTTACTAGGTATTTATCTTTAGAACAAAGAAGCTGAATTAAAGTTTGTGTTGTGGAGGGAAATCGTACATAAACTATACCAAGGCGCCTTAATCGTTAGTCTAACGGTTAAGCCGTCTGCCTAGTAAGCATGGAGGTCCGGGTTCGATTCCCGGCCGCACCACAAATTTTAATTCAATGCTTTAGATCTATCAATAATGTCTTCGACATATTTGAGACGAAAATCAGTCTCTGGGGTTATTTATTTGTATTAGTCGATGAATCTGTTGGAGCATTTTCTCTAAGACTTCTTTAGCAATTTGTCCAAGCATTGATTTCCATGTCTTAAAAATGTGTGTCATCCGTAATTACCTTTAGGGAGGGGGAAAATCATCCTAATCGCCATTGTGTTCAAAAATGTTTGTAAAGCGTATGGGCCGGCCGCGGTGGCCGAGATGACTGAGGCGCTCCAGTCACGGTCTGCACGACCACTACGGTCGGGGGTTCGAATCCCCCCTCGGGCATGGATATTTGTGCCGTCCTTAGTGTTAGCTAGTTCGTAAGTAGTTTGTAAGTTTAGGGACTGATGACCCCGTAGTTACGTCCCATAAGGTATACAAACATTTTGTAAAGCTTATGGGACTTAACTACGGGGTCATCAGTCCCTAAACTTACAAACTACTTATGAACTAGCTACTACTAAGGACGGTACAAATATCCATGCCCGAGGGGGGATTCGAACCCCCGACCGTAGTGGCCGTGCAGACTGTGATTGACGCTCCGCAGTACGCTCGGCCACCGCGGCCGGCAATCGCCATTGTGATTTTTTATTTTATTTCTATTGTTTATAGTTGCTTTTAATTTTATTCGTGCCAGTCACACTCTATTACAAAGGAAACATTATTGTAAAACTTTTACTTCGTTCATCTGATACACAGAGACTGCAGTCTGAAGGATCTGCAGTCCATAATTTTTAATGGTTTCCAATTGCTTTCAGATTGCAGTTTAATTACCTGCGTTGTCTCTCTGCAGGAAAATGAAAACAAGAAAAAGCGACAATTACACGTGGCCTTCCATTGTAGATGTTTCGGATCTGGGTTACGGCCTGTTAATAGGTGCAACATACCTCCAGTAGGGGAAAAGCGCATACTGAGCCTTTTCCTATTGCTTGGGAATGGATGGTACGCAGTGCTTGTTCCAGTGACAAGCACACAGGGCGTAGTTGCCTATGTGTTTTCGATTCACGGCCGCAATGTCAATACGCGCAGCGTTACATAACACCAACCGATCGCATAGTCAGTACACTTCCCAGCTTTTGCTGTTCCGTAAACTTTTTTCTGTGATTAACTACTTTTTCTGGTGCAACGTAGGAACTGAACAAACACGTTACGTTTCCTTTTTGACTTTATCCCGCATTGACGAAAGGTCGGCATATTTACTATGGATTTGTTATGTTAGTTTAAAGGGTGGCCGCATGCCCTTGCTATCGACATGCCGTTACCCTCCAGAAGGAAAATTTGTGTACTCGAACTGTCAACGTGCAGTGTTATACTTGCGAAAGAGTGAAAATCTTAGAAATGTTCGCGTGTCGTTTAAATGAGGCGGAACGTGCCTACCAATCCGGACCGTATGTAACTAGCGGCAAAACACAATATCTTCACTAAACGATAGTAATGGTGAGGCTACCGCTGACAGTTCTGCTACAGCAGAGTTGCTTAACACAACTTTCCGAAATCCCTTCACCAAAGAAGACGAAGCAAATATTCCAGAATTCGTATCAAGAACAGCTGCCACCATGCGTAATTTAGAAGTAGATACCCTATTGTATTAAATCGCTTAACAAAAGTACGCCCGGTCCCGATTCTACACCAATTAGTTTCCTTTAAGAGTATGGTGATGCAATATCTCCATACCTACCTGTCATATATAACCGCTCGCGCAGCGAATGATCCGTACCCAAAGACTGGAAAGTTGCACAGCTCACTCCAATATTCAAGAAAGGCAGTAGCAGTGATCCTCAGAATTACAGGCCAATATCACTGACGTCGGTTTGCAGCAGGATTGTAGAACCTATACTTTCCTCAAATATTATGAACTACCTCGAAGAGAACGACCTATTGACCCATAGTTAACACGGATGCAGAAAGTATTCTTGTGACACACAGCTAGCTCTTTACCCATATGAAGTGATGAGTGCTATCGACGAGGGATCTCAAAATGATTCCATATTTCTGGAGTTTTCGAAAGGCTTTTGACACTGTACCTCATAAGCGTCTTTTAATGAAATATAGGACAGGGTGCACGAGTTGAGGTGGAAAACATTAAAAGAAAGGCTTCATTCGTTACGGCGAGATTTATTTGCGAAGTTTCTGTCACCAACTATCCGTGTCTAACGCTTTAATCAATGCAACAGACATGCATGTATGTGCAGCACAAATTGGGGTGACGTGGTTAATTTTCCAGTCTTTGAGTACGGATCTTTCGCTGAGTGAGCGGTTTTATATTATAGCTAGGTATGGAGCTACTGCATCAGGATACTATGAAAAGAACCTAACTGGTATACAATTTGGATAATTGCTCGCTCGCTTAACGCTGGAAGTTACAACGGGACCATGAATCGTGACAAATTACATTTTACGCATTAACAAATCATGGGCAGCGAGTGGAAGTGAAAGATTATACGAAAAATCAAAACCGGCTGGGAATATGACCCATCTCCTTTTTATCTGCGGTGCTATATTTACCCATGCAATTTACCCTTAATAATGATAAGTGTGAAGTCATGCATATGACCAGTAAAAGAAATAGGTTAAACTTCAGTTACACGACAAATCAGTCAAATCTACATGCCGTCAATTCAGCTAAATATCTAGGAATAACAATTACGAAAAATTTAAAATTGGAAAGGACACATAGAAAATATTGTGGGGAAGGCGAACAAAAGGCTAAGTTTCATTGACAGACCTACATAGGGACAGATGCTCATCATAATAAAATAAGAGAAATCAGAACGAAAAGAGAAAGGTTTAGGTGTTCGTTTTTCCCCGCGAGCTGTTAGAGAGTGGATCTGTAAAGAAATATTATAAAAGTGATTCGCTGAACCCTCTGCAGTGCACTTCAATGTGACTTGCAGAGTATTTATGTAGATGTAGGATTACTCACCTAGGGAGATGTGGGAAACCACCTAAAATTTCATACTTGAACTGACTCAAGGCGTTAATCCGCAGGGCGAACTCGAATCGTGGCAGGCATGCCTCCTATTCCTCTTTTTACGACAGTTAAGTATGTTCTACTAACAGGATTTTTATACCGTTAATCTCCTGTGCATCGGACATATCCCGAGAACCGCAGGTGTAGCGCCAACGACAACAGTGAGCGTCGGAGTAGGCTTGCAGAAGGCGCTTCTCCAGGCGAGAATGTCTCGGAGTAGGCTTGCAGAAGGCGCTTCTCCAGACGAGAATGTCGTTACAGGAAACATACGGTCTGTTGGCTGGGGAAGGTATTCAGTAGCGGCCTGATTTCCTATAACACTCACGTTGAAAGTCGTCTCAATTCACAAAACCGGGAAAATTGAAATCTCAGTGGTCACAGAGGGGTTTGAACATTGATCTCCCTGAAAGTGAGGCCATTAAATGTGCAAAGTGTGTCACCTCTCTAGACGTAGCTCTTTGCAACACTTAAGATCTACGTGGAGCAGTTTCATGTAGTGCTACTGTCGAAGTAAACCTCCGATTTTTTCTATTTTAGAGGTACTGCAACAAATAACTGAAATGAATTAATAACAATGAATTAAAGTGATAGAATCATTGAGGATGAATTGAATTAAATGCCGCGGTGTGTGTGTGTGTGTTGCCCTTAGTTTAGTTTAAGTAGTTTGAAAGCCTAGGGACTGATAACCACAGCAGTTAACTCCCTTAGATTCAAAAACATTTGAATACTTTTTTTAATTAAATGCAGTGACGTGAACTGATAACTCGTAAGAACTCTGAAGAAACGCCGACCTCATATAAATTTATATGGGATTGACCTCAATAAAATACAACTTAATAAGCCTCAATTTCGGTTGACAAACAAATATCTCCACATCCATGGAAACAAACATAAAACTTCCTTTCAGTTCATCTGAACAGTTTAAAAAAATTCATTTTTATGATAGAATTCACGTCTTAATAGAACAATAGGAATCGTTCCATGCTTACTAATGACTCGATACCTAAGTAAAATCGTTACAAGTATTTTTAGACAAAATTAAAAGCTTGGTCAAAGCATAACAGCATATAAAACCTGTCGAATACTACTCGATTAACATTCGAAAGGCTTTATACGTTAACAGTTGATCAAACTTTTAATGAGTTACATTACACAAGATGTGAAAAACATATTTAACTGCCGACACAGGTTACTTCCATAGATCTGAAGATTGCTGAAAGTCGTTCGAAACCAGTAATCATGATGTTGGAATTATATTTAATTTTGATCAAGTCCATTAAAGCTTATAACAAATAATGAAGCTCACCGTGACCCCTTCACCCGAAGATGTCGCGCCTTAGTAATTAGCCGCACGGGAGTAGCCGAGCGGTCTGGAGTGCCACGTTGCGGATCGAGCGGCCTCCCGCGTCGGAGGTTCGAATCCTCCCTCGGGCACGGATGGTTGTGCCGTCTTTAGTATAAGTTAATTCATAAGTACTTTGTGAGTTTAGGGACTGATAACCCCGCAGTTAAGTCCCATACGGTTTACAAACATTTGAACATTTTTAGTAATTAGACAAAGGCACCACTTCAGCTGATGCCGCTTTCTCACCTGTGTGTTTCAGAGCACCGGCCGCGGTGGCCGAGGGGACTGAGGCGCTCCAGTCACGGTCTGCACGGCCACTACGGTCGGGGGTTCGAATCCCCCCTCTGGCATGGATATTTGTGCCGTCCTTAGTATTAGCTAGTTCGTAAGTAGTTTGTAAGCTTAGGGATTGATGACCCCGTAGTTAAGTCCCATAAGCTATACAAACATTTGAACATTTTTTGTTTTTTTTTTTGTTTCAGAGCAAGTTTTCTTCCTCTCGTTCCTTTCAGCTTTTTCATCTTTGCTTAGTACTAGTTTTCCATCCGAGTTCTTGATATTCATACAACTGCTTTTCTTGTCTCCTAATATCTCTCTTATTTTCCTGTAGGCGGTATCTATCTTCCCCCTATTTATACATTCTTCTACGCTCTTGCATTTCTCCTCAAGCCACTCCTGCGTAGTCAGTCTGCACTTCCTGTCAACCTCATTTTTCAGACGTCTGTACTTCCTTTTTCCTGTTTCACTTACTGAATTTTTATATTTTCTCCTTTCATCAATTAAGTTCAGTATATCCTGTGTTATCCAGGGATTTCTATTAGGCCTTTTCCTTCTGCCTATATGATCCTCTGCAGCCTTCACTACCCTATCACTCAGAGCTACCCATTCTTCTTCTACTGTATTACTTTCCCCCGTTTCAGCCAATCCTTGCCTAATGCTCCCCCTGAAACCCTCCACCACCTCTGGTTCCTTCAATTTGTCCAGGTTCCATCTCCTAACTTTTCTACCTTTCTGCAGTCTCTTAAGTTTTAATCTGCAGTTCATAACCAATAAGTTATGGTCAGAGTCTATATCTGCCCCGGATATGCCTTACAATTTAAAACATGTTTCCTAAATCTATTCCTTACCATTATAAAGTCAATCTGGTACCGTCCAGTGCCTCCTGGTCTCTTCCACGTATACAGCTTTTGTTCATCATGTTGAAACCAAGTGTTCGTAATCATTAAATTGTGCTCTGCACAGAATTCTACCAAGCGATTTTCTCTTTAATTCCTTTTTCCCAGTCTCTATTCACCTACTACATTTCCTTCTCTTCCTTTTCCTACTACCGAGTTCCAGTCCCCCATTACAATCAAGTTTTAATCTCCCTTAATTTTCTGAATAATTTCTTTTATCTCCTCATACGTTTGTTCCATATCATCATCATCATCGGCAGAGCTAGTTGGCATGTGTTTAACATGGAGGTGTGAAACTTAACTGGGTCGGTGGGCGAGTAACAGACCACTACATTCTAGCTTCTAACCACTGATGTCTTGTAATCGAGAATTGCGGGAGACGTCGCATTGAGATTCTGCAGCTGATGGTAATACATACTGTAACCTGGATTAGTCTCAGCTGCTTTTCTACATCTACATCTACATAGATACTCTGCAAATCACATTCAAGTGCCTGGCAGAGGGTTTATTAACCACTTTCATATTTTTTCTCTACCGTTCCATTCTCTAATAGCGCGCGGGAAGAAAGAACACCTAAATCGTTCCGTTCTCTTATTTTATTGGGATGGTCATGTCTCCCTAAGTAGATGGGTGCTAGCAAAATATTTTCACATTAAGAACTAAAAGTCGGTGATTGAAACTTCGCAAACAGATCACGCCGCAATGAATAACGTCTTTCTTTTAATGATTTCCACCCCAATTCGTGCAACATTTCAGTGACGCTTTCCCCCCCGTAACGTGATAGAACAAAACGAGCTGCCCTTCTCTGAACCTTCTCAATGTCTTCCGTCAATCCCACCTGGTGAGGGTCCCACAAGGGGCAACAGTACTCCAGGAGAGGACGCACAAGTGTGATGTAGCCACTCTTTGGTGGAGCTGGTGCATCCTCGAAGCGTTCTGCCAATGAAACGTAACCTTTGATTCGCCTTCCCCACAATATTTTCTATGTGTTCTCTCCAGTCAAAGTTGTTCGTAATTGTAACTCCTAGGTATTTGGTAGAATCTGCGACCTTAAGGTTTGACTGATTTATCGCGTAATTGAAGTTCAGCGGATTTCTTTTAGTGGTAATGTGTATTACTTCACACTTTTCTTTATTTAATGTCAATTGCCAATTTTCGCGCCATGCAGAAATTTCGTCTAAATCGCTTTGCAGTTGCATTTGATCCTTTGTTGACTTCACTAACCGATAAACGACAGCATCATCCGCGAACAATCTAAGGGAGCTATTCAGATTGTCTCCTAAATAGTTTATAAACACGAGGAAGAGTAGGGGACCTATAACGCTTCTCTGTGGAACGCCAGATATCACTTCTGTTTTACTCGATGACTTACCGTCAATTACAACGAACTGTGTTCTTTCTGATAGGAAATCTTGAATCCAACCGCACAATTGGGGAGATATTCCATAAGCACGCAATTTCATAAGAATCCGCTTGTGGGGTACAGTGTCAAAAGCCTTCCTGAAATCCAGTTAGGTGATATAATCGTACAACATTACAATTTGGAAATTTGTGCAGGGGCCGGGATTGGAACGTGGTGCCGCCGGCTTAGTAGGCAGTGGCGCTAAACTTGTGCGGCACGCCAGGCAAACGGGCTCACACCCCTGAACCGATCACCCAAGCATGTACCCCGTCAGACTCAAACCACCATACGACGGTTGGAACGGACCCCTTGAATCCATAGTGTAGCTGATCAACTAAATACCTTATTTTTTCCATGATCTCTCAAACTGATCGACATTTTACCGCAAATTCATTTGTAGCTGCTTCTACACATAGTGTTACACATGCAGGTAGCTCGTCCTAGAAATTATAATTTGCAGATTGCTACTGAATCAGTTCGGCAGTTAGCAGCATTGAGTTACTCCTAACATGTGCGTTTGTTTACTTTAGTATTCCTCCATTGTCATGTAAAAGTAGTCAATCACAACTACTGTTACATTATGAGTTACTTTCTGGAAACATTAGAGTCATAATAGTGACATTTACTGCATCGGGTACATCATGGAAGCACTATATACCTGACCAACTATGAACTTTTTGTTGCTAGAAACACATAATAGTTTTAAGATTTTTTCAATATTTTCGTAGTATGTATACACTATACATTAATGGCGGTAGCTTTTATAGCTTCAAATAAAAATTCATGCATTACAGGGTTGATTTGATTTGATTTTTCCAGGGAAGCCAAAACAGTCTTGGTCTAACCCGCCACTACCCGCACCGAAACTAAGTTTATTGTGCGGTATCGCTCCCTGTATATCTAGTAAAGCCAACCAATGCCCTTGAACAGTGCAAGGAGTCCCTTTACCAGTTCTTTATTAGACACAATTTCTTCGGGTCTGCTTGTCCCAAATATCGTGTGCCTTTTATTCTCCAATGCAATGCATTCGAAGATTAGATGTGATGCAGTTTCGTCACCGTCATCATAGATCCTACATTTAGGGTCCTCTTCTGTTATTCCCATTGTACGTAGGTGTTTTTTGAAATTCGCATGGCCTGTCAGCAATCCAACCATGAGTCTAATCTCTCTCCTGTTCAGGTCCAGGATTGCAGAGCTTCTTTTAAAACATGGCTTTGGCATCATTACCTTGCCATGTTTTTCTTGATGGACTTTGGTCCAATATTCTACGTGCTGTCTTCTGAGCCAGTTACGTAGCTCCAATTTGATCATTGCCTTGGTGATTGTCAGGACAGGTTCCGGTCCAATAAATGGAGACTCTGCCCCCATCCTGGCTAATCTGTCGGCATGTTCGTTGCCACTGATCCCCGAGTGGCCAGGGTTTGCTTTACTGCTTTCCCCTAGCTCCACCAGAACCCTGTGACATTCTGCAACAATTTTAGACCTTGTTGCAGGAGCTGCCAGTGATCTCAGGGCTGCCTGGCTGTCTCAATAGAATTACAGTGTTAAGTAGTGGCAACTATTTATTCACAACCGATACAACAGCGTTACATGTTGCAATTTTTACTGTCATTCAAAGTAGTCACTTTCGTTGTGAAGAACCTGTTGCCAGCGATGCGGAAGGCGTAGTATACCATTAGCAGAGCCTGTTCTGTTGATGGTGGG
Source organism: Locusta migratoria (assembly GCA_026315105.1). NCBI lineage: Eukaryota > Metazoa > Arthropoda > Insecta > Orthoptera > Acrididae > Locusta > Locusta migratoria. Next base: position 69,823,723 of record CM048755.1, on the reverse strand, counting down.
AATGGAGCGGTCTTACTGCCTGTCGAATCTCTAGAACAGGTCTGAAGCGAATGTCACATAGTGGATCTTTTATCTTCAGAATCAAATCAAAGTCACAAGGACTTACGTCCGGGGAGTATGGTGGATGATACAGTACTTCCAGTCCCATCGATCTAACAGGGCAGCCACAGATTTCACTGTATACGCCCGCGCATTGTCGTGCAAACTGAGAGGGGGGGGAGGGAGGGGTCAGAAAGTGTTGCCGCTTCTTTAGCAAAGCTGGTTGCGAGTGATGTTCCAAAACCGAACATTAATACTATGCACTAACGGTCTGCCGCGGAGAAACGTTATGTGTTAGGATGACACCACAGTCGTACATGAGAGTCAACATAACATAACTTTCACAATACTGGGGCTTTCCGCACGTCTCTTGAAGACCTTGATGACACTGTCGTGCTGTACGACCTCTGGGACATTCAATCTTGATCCAACTCGTTGTTCCAGTTTAGAAAACAAGGGTCACCGTTACGTTAGACCGCTCGCTCACAAATGACTGTCTCCCTCGATTGCGCGCACGCCGGTGACGTGGGACGGGCGAATCCTTTCGCTCGGAGGTAAGGTAGATATGTGAACAACGTGTGCTCTCAGCCACAAAGTAGATTCCAGTGCATAGTGTCTCCACGGCAGTGGTGCCAGTATCTAAGTTCCAACCATCTGGACCATCGTACTCCACGGCTGGCAGCTGGCCCTGTATTCCCTCCTGGCGTTCTGTCACCGTGTGCCTCCGTGCTGAAATATGCATCAGTCCTCGACATGGATACTGCAGTACAAGTGTCGTCGTAGGAGTACACATGAATGTTTGAGTCCGACGGGTTACGTGCTCGGGTAGGCGGTGCAGTGGTGTTGAATCCGTGTGCCTGAGGTAGCGGAACCGCTGGCAATTAGAAGCTCCATGGTGTGAATCCCGCCCCCGGCATAAATTTTCATATGTCCATGTTGTAAGATTAAAACATCTAGTAACAGGCGAGACTTGCAAAACCTAGTTAAAATCTACTAATGGCATGGCCTAGAGCACTTTTTCCTTTATGGATGATCTCCTATGATGCTCTCATGTTTTCGGGGTCAAAATCATAAACTCTACTTCCATCACTTGTCAAAACCTTCCACTCAAAATGCAAGACACATTGTCAGATGTTCAGTCTCTTATGTTTCGTGACAGGAGTGAGGATGCAAAGCACCCACCGTTCTGCGCTGCATTCGTGCAGGGATAACATACATGCTCTCGTGGTATGCCACACGTACCGGAAGGCTGTGTCTGTGCTAACCACTGATCTGCTCGGAAAGTTCATCGAGCCGATTCTGATAGTCTCGTCGGTTCCCGTAGGCAGACGTCCACTCCTGTAGCTGATACACACAATGAAAAGAAGAAGGAAGGAAGATTATGCAGAATATTTTCACGCCGGCCGCGGTGGACGAGGGGACTAAGGTGCTCCAGTCACGGTCTGCACGGCCACTACGGTCGGGGGTTCGAATCCCGCCTCGGGCATTCATATTTGTGACGTTCTTAGTCTTAGCTAGTTCATAAGTAGTTTGTAAGCTTAGGGACTGATGACCCCATAGTTAAGTCCCATAAGTTCTACAAACATTTGAACATTTGAATATTTTCACTCTGGATTGGAGAGAACGCTGATATGCAGCAACTTTCTGGCTGATTAAAACTGTGTTCCGGACAGGAATTCGAACCCGGACCTTTCCTTTCGCGGGCAAGTGTTCTACCTAATGAGCTACTTGGAAGGTAATAGGCGAAGTATTGGCGGAAGTAAAGCTATTAGTACACGCCTTGTGGCGTTTCCACGGTAGCTCAGTCGTAGAGCGTTTACCCGCGAAAGTCAAAGGTTGTGGGTTCGAATCCTTTAAGGAAGCTTCGAGGTAGATTATGGTTTAAGGACCTGTCGACAGCGTGCTCATCAGAAATGGCGCACAAGCTTTGGCTGTTTTGTTAAGGTCGGGAAAGGAACCCCGCTATGCCCTTTTTAAAGAAACCAACCGGACATTTTCCTGTGGTGATTTAGAGAAAGCACGGAAATTTGGATGGCCGGGGCGGATTTGAACAGCCGTCTTCGCGAATGCGAGTCAGTGTGCTAACCACTGCACCTCAGCACGTACTGTGATGTCATCGCGCCCGTTTCCATCATTACGAACATGACAACCCAATTTCGAACATTAATGACGTCCGTACAATCATCACCGTGCACAGCTTTCATTCTCATGTAGATTTCAGTTGGAGACAAGCTTACTGTGGCTAGAAACTCGTTTACAGTACTCTGTTTTTTCACATTGCACACTGCTAAATTACACAGTAGAATTCTGAGCCCGGCAAGCGAAGAAGGGTTGCAACCCGCGTCAGCGAAGCGGAAGAGTCGACAGAGTAACTATGCGTGACATGTAACACCTCAAACGATACTGGGAACAGAATAAAACATTCGGAGACATTACGTATATCAGATATGCGAAACATCCGGTGACCCGTTCTAATCTATATCTATAAATGTGAATGTCTGTTCGGTGTACGTTTATCACGTCTGAACCACAAGACATAAAGAGCTAAAATTTTTTACAGTTACTAATGTCTACCCGGGGACGGCTTTAGTCACAGTTTTATGGCGATCGAATTGCTATTTATTTATCTCTCTCTCTCTCTCTCTCTCTCTCTCTCTCTCTCTCTCTCTCTCTCTATATATATATATATATATATATATATATATATATATGTGAATGTCTATTCTGTGTATGCTTATCACGTCCGAACGACAAGACGCAGAGACTTAAATATTACTAATTTATACCCGAGAAATGTTTTAGGCACGGTTTTACAGCGATCTGATAGATATTTAGTAATTTTAAGAATATAACGCGAAATGCGGAACAATAATGACTCCTTCAAAAAAATGTTCAAATGTTTGTATAGCTTATGGGACTTAACTACGGGGTCAACAGTCCCCAAACTTACAAACTACTTATTAACTACTTAACACTAAGGACGGCACAAATATCCATGTCCGAGGGGGATTCGAACCCCCGACCGTAGTGAATGACTCCTTGAAAATTATATTTACTCTTTGAAAATGGTTTTATTGGTTGCATTGTTGCTTGAGGGTAGGTAATGATAAAAGGGTGGAGTATATTGGGATGGAAAGTTTTTGGTGGATATAAAATTCTACGTGTGTGTGTGTTAATATTTCACTCTGCAGCGAAATCTACAGAACGCAAACGAATGGTCTGTGTGTAATTGTAGTCCTAAGTCTCCCGTTGTACACCATAGCAGTTCCATGCCGATAGCTATAAGGTGGTGCAAGATATGGTGGTTGAAAGACGTCAAATTATAAAAAAATTCGGGCTGAAGGCCAGCGATGACGTTTGCGACTATATAGCAAGGAGGTTACATACAGCGACACGTGATGCCACAGACCATATCTTTGGTCTATGCGTGCAACGAATTAGGAAATATAAGAATAAATAAAGCAGTAAAAAAGAAATGTCTTTTAATACATCTCTTTAAAAAAATATATTTGACGTTTCGCGCATTACAGCAAATGATCGATCTGTGATATAATTACAATCATTATTGTTGAATTTCGTGATTGAATTCTTCGAAACGAGTGCATTTTTACGTGTGATGACTTATTTCTTATGTATTCTCTGATAAATGTAACATGTTTTTAGAAAAAAAAATGAGGTGGACAGAGAGAGTGGATAGGAAAAGTACTAACTCAAGGCTCGAATAAATAAATAAATTCCCGAGCAACGCCGGGTTTTCGGCTAGTCTGCGATATGCGTAAAGGGCACTTCAGAATCATACAAAGTGGCTGCAGGTAGAAAACGATAGTAGAATAAATTGAATATCTGTAGGTATGTGATTACTTGCAGGAAGCAGGTTATCTGTGTTCGGTCCTTATGTATAGCACATTTTCGTGAATTCCGACGTACTCAATAAACCTGCCCACATAGGGCTACACAACTGGCGCTAGTACGAGAGACGGGCTGTTGAGACAGGACTGGGCTGGAACCAAGGAGGTTAGAATACAGGGAGACGCCCTTATGCAGAAAAAGTGAAGCTTGCCTCCGCCATGTTGCTAAATTTTGGAGAAGTGTTCGTATTGCAGAGTTAATGTTATATGCCACTTAAAACGTGAATAAAACGTCCGATGGTTTTTGCCGTGGTGTACAACGTGATAAGAGTGCGAAATAGCCGGCAAAAATTAAGTTTTCAAAAACATCCTTTACCTTACATTATGATAGGTATTTATTACTATTTATTCAAGAAAGTATATTGTTTGAAAGTACATACTTTGCACTGACTGTCAGTTCAATGCATCAACAGTAAAAGGTTCGAGTTAACGCATAGTTTTAACGGAGAAATAGCATTCCAAAACTGACCAAGATGACGGACAGGCTTCAACTGACTTATATGCTAGCCATGGATAATGCCATCTCCCTTTATTCTAACCTCCTTGAATGGAACCGTGCGATCCTGGCTGGTGCGCCGACCAGCGTCAGTGTGTGGGTTTTAGGCGGGTTCCCCCACTCTAGGGAAATGCTTGTCTGTTCTACACTTTGCCTTTCAGAAAACACGATACACAAACAGTTAAAACACGACCACTTGTAGCAGAAAATTGATCCACATCACAGACAGGTGGCACTGTTACGTAATGGCAGCTGCGCTGACAGCCAGAGCATTATGACCACCTACCGGCACCCACTACCGATATAAACCCGTTCAGGCGAGAGCAGCGTCACTTGACGAGGAATGCCTACCAGTCAAACACACGCACCGTGCATGCAGTATCAGTGAAACATCTATCTCACAAGTAAAGCTACCCCAGTGCCAATCGCGAATCCGATACACCCCGAATATATTGTGATAAGCCAAAATATGAGACATGTATTTTTTTTTTTTTTTTTTTTTTTTTTTTTTTTTTTTTTACGGCCCTTAAGATACAGAGAACGCTATTATTATTTATCCGAGCACATATCGTCGAAACAGAAGCAGTTATTATAAAAATTTTGAAACATAAGTTCCATGGTTGGTACCGTACATTACAACTGTGCACTCACATCCTTTGATTTTTTTTTTTTTTTTTTTTTTTTTAATCCTCTCAACATCTCACAATCTTTGCACGGTAAAATTTGTAATCAATCTATGTATCTGTGTATATTTAACAACAAATTCAACCATATATGATAAAGTTAGCCGCGGTGGAACGGCCGAGTGCTCTGAGGCACCTTGCTGCGGAGCGCGCGGTTGCTCCCCATCGGACGTTCGTGTCCTCCCTCGGTAGAGTGTGTGTGTGTGTGTGTGTGTGTGTGTGTGTGTGTAATGTCCTTAATTTAAGTAGTTTGTAAGCCTAGGGACAGATGACCACAGACGTTTGTGTCCCATAGATTTACAAACATTTGAACGTTGTTTGTTGCGGTCTTCAGTCCGCTGACTGGTTTGATGCAGCTCTCCATGCTACCCTGTCCTGTGCAAGCCTCTTCATCTGAGAATACGTACGGCAACCTACATCATTTTGAATCTGCTTACTGTATTCGTCCCTCGGTCTCCCTCTACGTTTTTTACCCCACACACCTCCTTCTAATGCTAAGCTGACGATTCCTATGTCTCAGAATGTGTCCCACCAACCTATCCCTTCTCTAAGTCAGCATATGCAACAAACTCCTTTTCTTCCCAATTCTGTTGAGTATCCCTTCATTAGTTACGTGATCTACCCATCTAATCTTCATCGTTCGTCTGTAGCACCACATTTAAAAAGCTTCTATCATCTTTTTGTCTGAACTCCTTATCGTCCACGTTTCACTCCCATACAATGCTACACCCCAGAAAAATTCTTACAGACTAATATCAGATGTCAACAAATTTCGCTTCTTCAACGCTTTTCTTCCATAGCAATTCTACATTTTATAACTTCTTTACTTCGGCCATCAGAAGTTATCTTGCTACCTAAATAACAAAACTCATCTATTGCCTTTATTGTCTCATTACCTATTCTAATTCCTTCAGCATCGCCTTATATTCTGACACTGCATTTCATTACCCTTGTTTTTCTCTTGTTAAAATTCATCTTATTCCCTCCCTTAAAGACACTGTCCATTCCGTTCAATTGCTCTTCCCAGGCCTTTTGCTGTCTTTGACAGAATTAATATGTCGTCAGCAAACCGCAAGGTTTTTATTCCCTCTCCATGGACTTTAATTCCCTCTCCATATATCTCCTTGCATTTCTTCACAGCTTGCTTAATGTATAGATTGAACAACATTGGGAAACGGCTACAACGCTGTCTTACTCCCTTCCCAACCACTGCGACCCTTTCAGACCTTCGGCTCTAATAATCGCTGTATGGTTTTTGTACAAGTTGAATATAACTCTTCGCTCCCTATATTTTACCCCTGCTACCTTCAGAATCTGAAAAAGTGTATCCCAGTCAACATTGTCAAAAGCTTTCGCCAGATCGACAAATGATAAAAACGTAGGTTTGCCTTTCTTTAATCTTCTTCTAAGATAAGTCGTAATGTGAGTATTGCAACACGTGTTCCTGCATTTCTCCTATATCCAAATTGATCTTCCCCAAGGTAGGATTCCACCAGTTTTTCCGTTCGTCTGTAGATAATACGTGTTAACAAAAACAAATCTTCCGGGCCAGATTGTATACCAACTAGATTTCTCTCAGAGTATGCTGATGCAATAGCTCCGTACTTAGGTGTAATTTACAACCGATCACTCAGCGTAAGATCCGTACCCAAGGACTGCGAAGTTGCCCAAATCATTCCAATATTCAAGAAAGGCAATAGGAGTGATCCCCAAAATTACAGGCCAATCTGATTGACGTCGATTTGCAATAGGATTTTGGAACATATACTTTGTTCGAATATTACGAACTACCTCGAAGAGAACGACCTATTAACCAATAGTCAACACGGATTCAGAAAGTATCGGTCTTGCGAAACACAGCTTGCCCTTTATTGACATGAAGTGTTAAGTGCCATCGACAATGGGATCTCAAATCGATTCCATAATTCTGGATTTCCGGAAGGCTTTTTGACACTGTACCCCAAAAGCAACTTCTAATGAAATTGCGTGCTTATGGAATATCTCCCCAATTGTGCGACTGGATTCACGATTTCCTATCAGAAAGGACACAGTTCGTTGTAATTGACGTTAAGTCATCGAGTAAAACAGAAGTGATATCTGGCGTTCCACAGGGAAGCGTTATTGGTCCCCTACTCTTCCTCGTGTTTATAAACGATTTAGGAGATAATCTGAATAGCTCCCTTCGACTGTTCGCGGATGATGCTGTCGTTTATCGGTTAGTGAAGTCAACAGAGGATCAAAAGCAACTGCAAAGCGATTTAGACAAAATTTCTACATGGTGCGAAAATTGGCAATTGACACTAAATAAAGAAAAGTGTGAAGTAATACACATGGCCACTAAAAGAAATCCACTGAACTTCAATTACGCGATATAATCAGTCAAACCTTAAGGTCGTAAATTCTACCAAATACCTAGGAGTTACAATTACGAACAACTTCGACTGGAGAGTACACATAGAAAATATTGTGGGGAAGGCGAACCAAAGGTTACGTTTCATTGGCAGAATGCTTCGAAGGTGCACCAGCTCCACCAAAGAGACTGCCTACATTACACTTGTGCGTCCTCTCATGGAGTACTGTTGCCCAGTGTGGGACCCTAACCAGGTGGGACTGACGGAAGAGATTGAGAAGGTTCAGAGGAGGGCAGAAAAGAAAGACGTTATTCATTGCGGCGTGATCTGTTTGCGAAGTTTCAATCACCGAATTTTACTTCTGAATGTGAAAATATTTTTCTAGGACCCACCTACTTAGGGAGACATGACCATCACAATAAAATAAGAGAATGTTGTTGTTGTGGTCTTCAGTCCGGAGACTGGTTTGATGCAGCTCTCCACAGTACCCTATCCTGAGCAAGCCTCTTTAACTCCACATAAGAACGGCAACGTACATCTGTCTGAATCTGCTTACTGTATCCATCTCTTGGTGTTCCTCTACGGTTTTTACCCCACACACTTCCCTCCAATGTTAAATTCACGATTCCTTGATGTCTAAGAATGTGTCCTGCCAATCGATCCCTTCTTTTAGTCAAGATATGCCAGAAATTCCTTTCCTCCCCAATTCTGCTCAGTACCTCCTCATTAGTAATGCGATCCACCCACCTAATCTTCAGCATTATTCAGTAGCACCACATTTCAAGAGCCTCTATCCTCTTCCTGCCCGCACTGTTTATCGTCCATGTTTCACTACCATACAAGGCAACACTCCATACAAATGCCTTCAGAAAGGACTTCCTTAGGCCTAAATCAATATTCGATGTTAACAAATTTCTCTTTTTCAAGAACACTTTTCTACCCATTGCCATTCTGCATTTTATATCCCCTGTACTGCGACCATCATTTGTTATTTTACTGCCCAAGTAACAAAACTCATCTACCTCCTTTATTGTATCGTTACCTAATCTAATTTCATCAGCATCACCTGATTTTCTTACACTGCACTCCATTACCCTTGTTTTACTCTTGTTAATGTTCATCTTATATGCCCCTTTCAGCACACTGTCCATTCCGTTCAACTGCTCTTCCAGGTCCTTTGCTGTCTCTGACAGAATTACTATGTCATAGGCAAAACGCAAGGTTTTTATTTCTTCACCCTGAACTTTAATTCCGTCTCCAAATTTCTCCTTGCTTCCTTTTATATCTTGCTCAATGTACAAATTGAATAACATTGGAGAAAGGCTACAACCCTGTCTTACTCCCTTCCCAACCACTGCATCCCTTTCATGCCCTTCAACTCTAACAACTGCTGTCTGGATTTTTTTACAAGTTGTAAATAACCTTACGCTCCCTATATTTTACTCCTGCCTGCTTCAGAACTTTAAAGAATTTATTCCAATCAACATTGTCAAAAGCCTTCCCCATATCTACAAAAGCTAAATCAGATCGAAAGCTAAACGATTTGGGTGTTCTTTCTTCCCGCGCGCTATTAGAGAATGGAACGGTAGAGAAAAGCTACGAAAGTGGTTAATGAACCATCTGCCAGGCACTTCATCTACATCTACATAGATACTCTGCAAATCACATTCAAGTGCCTGGCAGAGGTTTTATTAACCACTTTCATAACTTTTCTCTACCGTTCCATTCTCTAATAGCGCGCGGGATGAAAGAACACCTAAATCGTTCCGTTTTCGATCTGATTTCTCTTATTTTATTGGGATGGTCATGTCTCCCTAAGTAGGTGGGTGCTAGCAAACTATTTTCACATTCAGAACTAAAAGTCGGTGATTGAAACTTCGCAAACATATCACGCCGCAATGAATAACGTCTTTCTTTTAATGATTTCCACCCCAATTCGTGCAACATTTCCGTGACGCTTTCCCCCTCGTAACGTGATAGAACAAAACGAGCTGCCCTTCTCTGAACCTTCTCAATGTCTTCCGTCAATCCCGCCTGGTGAGGGTCCCACAAGGGGCAACATTACTCCAGGAGAGGACGCACAAGTGTGATGTAGCCAGTCTCTTTGGTGTAGCTGGTACATCTTCGAAGCGTTCTGCCGATGAAACGTAACCTTTGGTTCGCCTTCCCCACAATATTTTCTATGTGTTCTCTCCTGTCAAAGTTGTTCGTAATTGTAACTCCTAGGTATTTGGTAGAATCTACGACCTTAAGGTTTGACTGATCTATCGCGTAATAAAAGTTCAGCGGATTTCTTTTAGTGGTCAAGTGTATTACTTCACACTTTTCTTAATTTAGTGTCAATACTGCACTTAAGTGTAATTTGCAGAGTATCTATGTATATGTAGATGTTAGTATTATTTGATTTCACGAAGACCCGTTGACAGAAGTTGGTGTATAAGCTGCAGTGCCGGATGGCCGTCGGCGGGCGGGAGATGGGAAAGCAATTACCCGGGATGAGGCGGCTTTGTGTAGTGGGTAAGGCTGGGCGCAAGTGCGCCACTTAAGGCCTTTCTTCTGATGTTAGCGCCCAGCCGCTCCCACCATCTGCTCGCCTCGGTCAACACGCTTCAAAACCGCTGGCCAGTCTGCTGCTGTTAGCTCCCAGCACCCTTCCCCACTCCACTGGACTTCGAAATTTTCAACTGGACTTACCCATCCCAATATCCATCACCAAGATGAAAAATCACCATTCTCTTTCATGTTATCAGTTGTTGTTGTTATGGTCTTCAGTCCGGAGACTGGTTTGATGCAGCTCTCCACCCTACTCTATCCTGAGCAAGCCTTTTCATCTCCTCATAAGAATGGCAACCCACATCCACTTGAATCTGCTTACTATACGCGTCTCTTGGTCTCCCTCTGCGATTTTTACCCCACACACTTCCCTCCAATGCTAAATTTACGATTCCCCGTTGTCTAAGAATGTGTCCTACCAAGCGATCCCTTCTTTTAGTCAGGGTATGCCAAAAATTCCTTTTCCCACCAATTCTGTTCAGTACCTCCTCATTAGTTATGCGATCTACCCACCTAATCTTCAGCATTATTCTGTAGCACCACATTTCAAAGGCCTCTATCCTCGTCCTGTCCGCACTGTTTATCGTCCATGTTTCACTCCCATACAAGGCAACACTCCACACAAATGCCTTCAGAAAAGACTTCCTTACCCTTAAATTAATATTCGATGTTAGCAAATTTCTCTTTTTCAAAAATGCTTTTCTTCCCATTGCCATTCTACATTATAAATCCTCTGTACTGCGACCATCGCATGTTATTTTACTACCCAAGTAACAAAACTCATCTACCACCTTCATTTTTTCGTTACCTAATCTAATTCCTTCAGCATCGCATGATTTTCTAAGACCGCATTCCGTTATCAGTTACTAGCTGTAAACCCGGCGTTGCCCGGGTGTTTATTTATCCTACACTATCGTAGTCACATCCCCTCCCCTCCCCCCTCTCTCTCTGCATCCACCTCATTCTCTTCCATCTTTCTGTTCCTTTCCACCTTTCCCTCTCTCGCCAAAGTTACCTGCAAGGTATCTTCTGTCATTTACCATAGAAACATTTATGTACCCAGTGATCTTCCTCTTGGTTCAAAGGTCCTGTGTGCAAAAATTCATAAAGATTGGAGCAAAACTATTCATTTTGTAAAATTCCGTAAATTAAGTGCCCTCCACCATGCACCGAACGCAGTTTTATACAGACAGTGACATTCCTGTTGTTTTTGAGGTTGTGTATGCTTATCCTTACAGAGAAAGAGCTGAAGATATTGTAGCACGCATAGACCAAAGATATGGTATGTGGCATCACGTTTCGCTTTATGTAACCTCCTTGCTATAGAGTCGCAAATGTTATCGCTGGACGTCGTTCCGAATTTTTTTATAATTTGACGACTTTCAACCACCATATCTTCCACCCCTTATAGCTATCGGCATGGAACTGCTATGGTGTACAACGGGAGACTTCGGACGACAATTACACACAGACCATTCGTTCGCGTTTTGTAGGATTCGCTGCAGAGCCAAATATTAACACACACACACACACACACACACACACGTAGAATTTTATATACACCTATAAGTTTCCATCCCAATATACTGCACCCTTTTATCATTACCAACCCTCAAGCAACAATGCAACCAATAAAACCATTTTCAAACAGAAAACATGATTTTCAAAGAGTAATTATTGTTCCGCATTTCGCGTTATATTCTTCAAATTACTAAATATCTAACAGATCGCTATAAAACAGTGCCTAAAACCTTCCTCAGGTATAAATTAGTAACTGTACAAATGTTTAAGTCTTGTCGATCGGACGTGATAAGCGTACACCGAACAGACATTCACATTTATAGAAATAGATTAAGATAATTATTTTAAGGTGTAGTATAATGTATCAGAGTAAATCGAACCAAATGCATTTCTGATGTCCGTAACCACATATCTTGCAATAAATTGCATGCTCTTTTTTCAGTTTTTTTCTTATATTCACTTCATAGGAAATTATAACGACAAAGAGGCTCCAATACGGATAAATAGTTATTGCATACAGGGTGTTACAAAAAGGTACGGCCAAACTTTCAGGAAACATTCCTCACACACAAAGAAAGAAAATATGTTATGTGGACATGTGTCCGGAAACGCTTAATTTCCATGTTAGAGTTCATTTTAGTATTTCTCTTTAAATGTAAATTGAAAAAAACTCGTGCAGACAATTATTTCGTTAGTATGTACTGTACTTCCTCGATTCACCGCCAGTTGGCCCAATTGAAGGAAGGTAATGTTGACTTCAGTGCTTGTGTTGACATGCGACTCATTGCTCTACAGTACTAGCATCAACCACATCAGTACGTAGCATCAACTGGTTAGTGTTCATCACGAACGTGGTTTTGCAGTCAGTGCAATCTTTACAAATGCGGAGTTGGCAGATGCCCATTTGATGAATGGATTAGCACGGGGCAATAGCCGTGGCGCGGTACGTTTGTATCGGGACAGATTTCCAGAACGAAGGTGTCCCGACAGGAAGACGTTCGAATCAATTGATCGGCGTCTTAGGGAGGACGGAGCATTCCAGCCTATGACTCGCGACTGGGGAAGACCTAGAACGACGAGGACACCTGAAATGGACGAGGCAATTCTTCGTGCAGTTGACGATAACCCTAAAGTCAGCGTCAGAGATGTTGCTGCTGTACAAGGTAACATTGACCACGTCACTGTATGGAGATTGCTACGGGAGAACCAGTTGTTTCCGTACCATGTACAGCGTGAGCAGGCACTATCAGCAGCTGATTGGCCTCCACGGGTACACTTCTGCGAATAGTTCATCCAACAATGTATCACTTCTCATTTCAGTGCAAATGTTCTATTTACGGATGAGGCTTCATTCCAACGTGATCAAATTGTAAATTTTCGCAATCAACATGTGTTGGCTGACGAGAATCCGCACGCAATTGTGCAATCACGTCATCAACACAGATTTTCTGTGAACGTTTGGGCAGGAATTGTTGCTGATATCTTGATTGGGCCTCATGTTCTTCCACCTACGCTCACTGGAGCATGTTATCATGATTTCATACGGGATACTCTACCTGTGCTGCTAGAACATGTGCCTTTACAAGTACGACACAACATGTGGTTCATGTACGGTGGAGCTCATGCACATTTCAGTCGACGTGTTCGTACGCTTCTCAACAACAGATTCGGTGACCGATGGATTGGTAGAGGCGGATCAATTCCATGGCCTCCACGCTCTCCTGACCTCAACCCTCTTGACTTTCATTTATGGGGGCATTTGAAAGCTCTTGTCTACGCAACCCTGGTACCAAATGTAGGGACTCTTCGTGCTCGTATTGTGGGCGGCTGTGATACAGTACGCCATTCTCCAGGGCTGCATCAGCGCATCAGGGATTCCATGCGACGGAGGGTGGATGCATGTATCCTCGCTAACGGAGGACATTTTGAACATTTCCTGTAACAAAGTGTTTGAAGTCACGCTGGTACGTTCTGTTGCTGTGTGTTTCCATTCCATGATTAATGTGATTTGAAGAGAAGTAATAAAATGAGCTCTAACATGGAAATTAAGCGTTTCCGGACACATGTCTACATATTTTCTTTCTTTGTGTGTGAGGAATATTTCATGAAAGTTTGGCCGTACCTTCTTGTAACACCCTGTATAACTAGGCCTCGGACTTTTAGGTTTTAAAAATCTTAAATTATGTACCTAAAATAGGTTACATCAACTACAAAAATTAGTTATAAAATCAGAAAATAGGTGAGGAAAAGATCACAGTTTACTGTCTAGAAATCTAAATAGTTTGACAAAAATGCGCATTATTATATTGTCCATGTCCGTAATTACAATCACAGTAAATAACTAACACTTTCTCCAGATTTTCCGTTGAGAAACTACTTCGATAGTATGTCAATAGCGTCTTATATGCCGAAGAGCGTTTCACGTCAACATATGTCACCGGAGCATTGTAAGTGACGGATTTATATACGCGCAATGCGACCGCACACTCGTGTTCCGTTAATTTACCTGGTAAGATGTCACCCTGTGTGCAGGCGGTGATCAGTCCTGGTTTATATATATTTATTTTATATTTGCAACACTATATTTAGTTTCTCGCAAAATTTTATACTAACAGAACCTGGGACCAAGTTGATTTTTTCTACCACCTTTTCTGTCGATCGTTGTTGCATGATTTCCCTGAACATTCTAGAGCTTTAAGAATAGGTACCAAAAATGCATAGTGAAATTTTATGTATGTAATGTTGCAAATTGTTGGGTGCTTTAGCAGGTCTTTAGCTGAAATAACGCTCACAGTCTCGTCGCGCAATTTAACAACAATGTCCTTAACGTCTTCCAAACGCTCGCTGTAATATTCCACGGCCTCTAGTCACCTAGGTATGGGGTCTCGCGGAAGTGTTGCGTTGGGGAGTTCCTCTCGAAATAACTGGATTCTTGTACGTGCTTCTATAAAAAACATTTTTGCTAGAAGAAACTAGCTTATTTACATGTGTGAATTTCAAACGTGTGGTCTGAGCTACACCCTTCATAGCATCGGCAAGACACGTGATATAGAGCAAGGCTGGATAAAACGGTTTTAGTCATACGAATTTTATATGACTGGATTTTTAAAAATTAGATACAGTCATGTTCTAACATGAAATTAGGATTTCTTAGATTTTTAAAAATTACTTACATAAGTTTCTAATAAGAAATTATGTATTTTAGGTACTACAAAATTACAATTTTCGATAAAAATTCTTAGCTGGGAAGACCACGAGAGAACGTTAGCCACATTTTTTTTAATTTAATTAGATTTTTAAAATTTAGGTATATACCTTAAGTCAGGTATTTGTAGGTGCTATAAAATAGCGTTTTCCATCATACGTTGGTGTAATTCGGGTATGTACAACTTTTATAGCCTTTATTTAATGAGTAACAAAATAGGTTTTTACCTAAAATCCGAGGTATTCTTATAATACTGTAGCCACGCGGGAATAGCCGAGCGGTCTGGAGCGCCACATTACAGATCGCGCGGCCTCCCGAGGTTCAAATCCTCCCTCGGGCATGAATGTGAGTGTTGTCCTTAGGTTAGTTTAATTTGTTTGTAAGACTAGGGACTGATGACCAACGTAGTTTGGTCCCACAGGATGACAAACATTTGAATAACACTGTCGCCATCACCATCACCATTTGAGGTGACGTGGTAAGAAGCTGGACTTTTTAAAAACTTATTTAGTCTGTTGAGGACCATATTAAGTAACTTCTGCCTTGAAAAGATACCAGCACAGGCAGGTACTTTCACGCAACTTCCCACCATCATCCTACGCAAAAGAAGTCCGTGCTTCACACTCGAACTATGACGGCCCATCGGATTAGCGATGAACAACACCTGAAGGCAGAATTAGAAAACCTCAGGTCCATCTTCGAAGCAAACGGTTATGGGAAGAGGATGATTGAGCAAACTATGACAACTAATGATGGAAATAAAAGGCCTGCCGCGGTGGCCGAGGGGACTGCGGTGCGCCAGTCACGGCCTGCACGGCCACTACGGTCGGGGGTTCGAATCCCACCTCGGGCATGGATATTTGTGCCGTCCTTAGTATTAGCTAGTTCATAAGTAGTTTGTAAGTTTAGGGACTGATGACCCCGTAGTTAAGTCCCATAAGCTATACAAACATTTGAAACATTTGATTTGGAAATATAAGGGAAGAGCAAATGGAAGAACAAACAATCGCCCTATTGCCAAATGTACACGGAGTCACCAGACGAGTGGGCAAAATTCTTCGTCGAGAGGGCATCAAATCTATATTTCGTAGCAACAATAAAATAAGAGATTTCCCAAGTTCAATGAAGGGCAAAACTGATAAATTGCACACAGCCGGAGTCTATGAAATCGGCTGCGAGTGCGGCCAGGAGTACATTAGAGAAACAGGGCGGCCGATTAACACAAAAATAGCCGAGCACGAGAGGTACATTCGGGTGGGACAGCATACGAAGTCGGCAGTATCTGAACACCAAGAAGAGTGCGGCAAAGAGAGCCGGCCGCGGTGGCCGAGGTGACTGAGGCGCTCCAGTCACGGTCAGCACGGCCACTACGGTCGGGGGTTCGAATCCCCCCTCGGGCATGGATATTTGTGCCGTCCTAGTTCGTAAGTAGTTCATAAGTAGTTTGTAAGTTTAGGGACTGATGACCCCGTAGTTAAGTCCCATGAGCTTAACAAACATTTGAACATTGCGGCAAAGAGATAGGTTTTCGGGAAGTCACTGTACTGGCAAAACAACCCCTCACTTTGACAAGGAAAATCAGGGAAGCAATGGAAATAGCTAAGCGACCCGGAAATATGAACAGGGAAGACGGGTATAGACTTGCGGCGTTTTGGCTGACCGCAGAAGCAGCGCTTCGCGACGACACCGCGCGCAGTGCAGTCCACAGAGGCCCGCCGCAGACAACAGCGGCCGCCCCTTCACAGAGCAAATAGCACGCTCTAGCCGGCGCTAGGCTAGGCATCTTGCTTTGTCAAAAACGCAAAAAGTGCTTCTTCTTCATTTAGTCTTTTCAGGTGTCCATAGAATGCTACTATTCCCTTTTCTCAATGTGTTTTATATTCACTCTATTTTCCCATGAATTTTTTTCTCACTCCACAAATGTTCAAATCTAAGGCAGTGTTTTTTTTAACCTTTTGGAACGCACGACCCCCTTTCCGAGTAAAAATGCGCCCCCCCCCCCCCCCGCCGGGCCTGTAATAAAGTTATGTCAGTGATTCCAAAGGCAAAATATTAAATTTATTTCTTAGATGTATCTAAGACCTACGCAGCCATTCACATCTGGTGAAAGCTGCAGTAGCGGAAACCAATATAAACTGAAAAGAAAAAGACTTTATGACTACACGTAGTTAATGTATGCTTTCTCTGCCATGAATAATAAACCACAATGCGAAATTTGAGCTGGCGTGTTGTAATGTGCGAGTATAAAACCATCATAGGTGATGCATTACTTCTTAATATAGGGTGTCTCGCGAAAGACGCCTGCCAGGCGTCCGCAGATCGCGCAACCGCTCTCGGCCGCCGCCACCGCGTCTGCCGGCCACGGCAGCGCCCAATTCTCAGACTCTTTTGCGCCATGGGCGCATACACTAAGTCTAAAAAACATTGCCATCTGAGTACCTAAGCTTACCTTTATTTACAGCAGATGTTCAAAATGATGTCCCTCTATGGAAAGAGCAGCCTGACATCTCTTAAACACATTTGCGTACACTCGACGAATTTCGGCTGTCGAAATCTGGAAAATGACCAGTCGAATCCTGTCTTCCAACTCTTCGAGTGTGTGGGGATTTGTCAGGCTACGTAAATTCGCAGAAAAATCGACGTTGGAGCTCAGAAAATCCACATGAGATCAACAACCTCTTCATGACGCGAAAACTGGAGTATGGTGTGCAATTACTGCGAGGCGAATAACTCGGACAATACGAAACAATAAATCCTGACAGGTATGTGAACAATATCCTTCATCCATTTTTTCAAGAACTTTCACCCAACGAAAAGCTGTACGGTTATTTCATGCAGGACAATGCAAGACCACACATTGCATATGCTTCTATGGCATCAGTACGAAGTGTTTTTGATGATAGGATAGTCGACTGGCCTCCTCGTTCTCTAAACACTTCTTTATTTCTAAAATCCCTAAATCCCCGTGACTTTTATCTCTGAGGAATGTTAAAAGACAAGGTGTATGCAAGCAATCCCCATAGACTCCAAGAGTTGAAAGAAAGAATTCAACTAGTCATTTCCCAGATTTCGGCAGCCGAATATCGTCGAGTGTTCGCAAATGTGTTCAAGAGATGTCAGGCCGCTCTTTCCATAGAGGGACATCATTTTGAACATCTACTGTAAATAAACGTAAGATTAAGTTACTCAGATGGCAACGTTTTCAGATTTTAACTCAGTGTATACGCCTGCGGCACAATAGAGTTACAATTAGGAGTTACAATTAGGAACAACTTGGACTGGAGAGAACACATAGAAAATATTGTGGGGAAGGCGAACCAAAGGTTACGTTTCATTGGCAGAACGCTTAGACGATGCACCAGCTCCACCAAAGAGACTGCCTACATCACACTTGTGCGTCCTCTCTTGGAGTACTGTTGCCCCTTGTGGGACCCTCACCAGGTGGGACTGACGGAAGACATTGAGAAGGTTCAGAGAAGGGCAGCTCGTTTTGTTTTATCACGTTACGGGGGGGAAAGCGTCACGGAAATGTTGCACGAATTGGGGTGGAAATCATTAAAAGAAAGACGTTATTCATTGCGGCGTGATCTGTTTGCGAAGTTTCAATCACCGACTTTTAGTTCTGAATGTGAAAATATTTTGCTAGCACCCACCTACTTAGGGAGACATGACCATCCCAATAAAATAAGAGAAATCAGATCGAAAACGGAACGATTTAGGTGTTCTTTCTTCCCGCGCGCTATTAGAGAATGGAACGGTAGAGAAAAGTTATGAAGGTGGTTAATGAACCCTCTGCCAGGCACTTGAATGTGATTTGCAGAGTATCGATGTAGATGTAGATGTAGAGTCCGAGAATCGGGCGCTACCGTGGCCGGCGAATGCGTTGGCGGCGGCTGGGAGCCGTACCACGCGATCCGTGGACGCCTGGCAGGCGTTTTTCGTGGGCCACCCTGTAGTTCAAGGGTGATCATAAACATTGGATTTCTTCGAAAGGATACTGAAACCCTGAAGTAGTAGCAAAGTATTCATATTATTTGATTAAAAATAATTCTGCACTGAAAACTCGTTACCAGCAGCGAACTACTACGACCCAGTAATAAAAAGGTATTGTTGTGTATTGTTAATATTATATTAGTAATATTTTTCTGACATAACAATATTTGAACATGTGACAAAGCCATACAAGATTGCGATCATTGTAAATAACTGTAGCAGTACTGCACAAACGCTGTTAAGTAGCTTAATTAACAATTCATCATGAGGTGGAAAAATGGCTTCATTGTTACGCGCTACAGTCAGCCCAACATCATAAATAAAAAATGGCATAGGTACATATTGTACCTGTCACTCTTTCGATGTGTCATTGAGGGCTACAGGATACGTGTCACAACAAAGGCAATTTTCCACCTACAGATGACTTATTAATTAAGCGACTTTTACAAAACGCTGTCACTTCCGTGTGCCCTTTCTGCCACAGTAGTTGAACGTTACGGAACGTAGATCTGCTATCGAACATGCAGCTACTGCATCCTCTTGCGACCGCACCCCCCGAGCAACACTGCGAACTCACAGGGTCCCAGGGAATTGCGACCCACAGGTTGAAAAACACTCCACTACGCCATACGGCGGGCAATACGCGACATCAAAAATAGACACGCAGATGGTATACGACGCCTTCCAGACATTCGGCAAAAGGTCATAACTAACGGGAGCGATTATATTGAAAGTGTGGAACGGTAAGCATCTCTGTCAATAATGTCATCTCCGACAAAAATAATAGTAATTGCATTTTTCCAGCCCATATATGAGTAAAAGATTAATTTCCGAAGATGAGTTCGTTATCGCAATGTTAGCTTCCTTCACAATCTCTAGAAACCGGGGATAACGATTCTGAATTACTCAGAACATACAACTATTTACCTCTCGCCATGCCATCTTACAAGCACCACATCCATCTACAGACTACTCACTACAGGTATATAATTACCAACATTCCAATTTTCCTATTCACAAAATGGGATATCCTCAGAGCCAAATGTAAATGTGAATATAAACAGGAAGTTCTGTAATCGTAAGAAAGTCGTTTTAAAAATTCACGTTTAACTGTAAAGCTCTTGTATATTCAATACCCTGGTACAGTTTTCTGCACTGTTTCGAAATGTGGGGCTTTGGAAACGAGAAGACAAACGGAATACAACTCACCAAGTAAGGTTTGCAAGGTGCATAGGCATTCAACACTGGGTACTCACCTGGAACAGAAGAAAACGAAAATTAGGTTCAGAAGACGGGTATCGTTAAAACAGTCATTTAACATAAGTCATCTAATAATATCAGCTAAAACAAAACCGCCATCAAATCACATTCCCACACAATAACGACAGCTTTTAAGCAGATTTCATCTGTTAATTGTGTATCACAAGCTGGACACAGATTCAATAATTTGTCACATACTGTAGTCAGAGCAAAGCAAGGTAAACGCAGTGCTCTCTACTGATTGTTTCCGTGCGACGTATTCACTGTTTATGGGATGACAGATTAATGGTTATGTTTCAGCTGCCGTTAGTGTGTGAATGACGTTTAACGACGACTTCGAAAATTATTGCTCGTGTCAGTTATGAAGTGCAGGATGTAATTAGATTTTTATGTGAATATAAGGAAATTCATTTGGTGATGGATCTAGTAGCCCATTAACACCTCGCGTTTCCATTTGGCAGTGATTTTCAAATTTTCCAATATGTAACCCCTTCCGATTAAAATATTCCGGCGACCCACTTCCAATTAAAAACATACTGTAATCCCCCTGAATCCCCCTCAACACGACCTCTTAACAAAACTACGTTCGTTATCTCGTAGGCGACGAATGTAATGTTCTTTCTGTTGATACACCTTTTTGTAAATTGTTGGACGCTGTATTTTTCGGAATGGAAGACATTTTTTCATGGTTTCCGACAGAAATTTACATTTTGCAAAACGAGTGTTTCAAACTTAGACAATATTGAGAACCGAATTATGCTGATTAAGAAGGATCCCACTTCATAGACAATTTTTAAGGAAGTAGATTTTTTTTAATTTCTTAGAATTCTGTTGCACAGTGGTGAGTGTCAAACTACATATCCAAAGGTTCACAGGTTCGATCCCCACCAGGTCCTAGGATTTTTACCTGTCACTTTCCACTTCTTTCCCCTCTGGCCGTATTGCTCATGTGAAAAATACCGAGTAGCACCGTGGTTCGGAACCCACGTTAAACTGTAGTTCCCCCTATAAGTGGCTGGGTAAGTCAGTTCGAAACTCGGAGGAAGGAAACGGCATACCACCTCCAAACACAATGTTCAAGTGTTTGTAGAGCTTATGGGACTTAACTACGGGGTCATCAGTCCCTAAACATACAAACTACTTATGAACTAGCTTATACTAAGGACGGCACAAACGTGCCCGAGGGGGGATTCGAACCCCCGAACGCAGCGGCCGTGTAGATCGTGACTGGTACGTCGCAGACCGTAGCATGGTGCCATAGAACACGCGGCTACTATGGTTTAAAGACGGTGCTGAAGGGCCATAATTTTGCGTTAACGGAAAAAGATTTCTTGTTACAAAGATTTTTCGTTAGTTCAAAAGTCACTTCCACTTTCCGTTGTTAATTTAGCTTCATTTTTCAATACATTCTGTTGTATTATTTCACCTAGATATTTAAATTCTGTCTTGATAATCATCTGCAAAAACGAAACAATTAACATCACTGTTTTTTAATCCACTCTTCTTATGATATTTTCGTTCAAATGTTTCTAAAGCTTATGGGACTTAACTATGTGGTGATCAGACCCTAAACGTAGAAACTACTTACGAACTAGCTAATACTAACGACGGCACAAATATCCATCCCCGAGGGGGATTAGAACCCTCGACGGTAGTGGCCGTGCAGATGGCTTGGCCACCCAGCCGGCTATTTTCATCCATTCCCTGATTATTTTATATAGTACAAAATTGAATAACAGTAAAGTCAATCCCTCTCCTTGCATTATCCCAGTTTTGTTCTAAAAAAACTTTCATGTTTCACTTAAAAATTTAATTTTGCCATTGATTTGTTGTCAGTTGTCAGCCTGTGATATTACAGATACAGGGGGAAGTTGATTGTTTCCATATGAACGGCGGGTTTTGTCAGGCTGTTGGGTTCCCCGGCCACCCAACTAACAATTTGGACCTAGTGAATGGAATACAGGTAATCAGGGTTTCCCTAATGTGCTCGGAAACAGGAAGCGAGTGTCTTGGATGAGCGAGGGCGGCTATTCCAGATTGCAACCAATACAATATAGCCACACACATTATTCTAAAAATCCATATAAAATCAGGGAATGATCATACGGCAAATATAGTTATATGAATGGATTCAGGAGACTCGGGAGAATCAAATGCTGTAATTTCAATTTCAATATCCCTTACAGATAAAAAGCCGACAAATTTCAGTACTATAATAATAAAATTATAAGACTAATATTTACAATTATTGATACGTAGTGTTTATCAACAACAGTTTAAGAAGCAAATGGGCAGAATTGCACCACGCTACCTATCTTAAAGACGCATCACATTATTTCCGTATTCTTTCAATAAACTTTTTTTATTCTCTTGTTCTGCTTTTCGTTGAGGTAGTAATATTTTTGTATCAGAACATAGATTCCACCACAGAAACACAATACATGAACCCAGAAAAGCGCATTACATTTGTATATGTATTTTATTATATTTAATATTATTCTTAGTAACGTTCGTTTTATGTTGTAGACTGCCACTTAAATATTTTATGACCGACTAAAACTAGTAAATATACAGCAGATCATTTATACATAAACAATTGTATGTATTTGTGGACAAGAACTGAATACATTTGCATACAAAGCCATGATAAATATTAATTGTGTAACTATATTTCGACGGCGGCAGTATATTTGAACAGTGAGATGTCACGCTTAATAGCTACCTGAGCAAAGAGCTTCAGTCTCAACCGATTTTAGTATTGTTAAATATGTATTTGTTTGTTAAATGTAAACAACATTTGTAGGGAGGTGGTCAAAGCATTTCATTCTGTGATATTCAAACGTATAATATTTTGGAAGGAAAATTGTATTTTACAGATGAAGCGATAGGATGCTCGGAATGATACAATTTTTGGAGCAGGTAGAGCACGCTTTCGAACGCCTTCGAAGGAACTCGTAACTTGGACGCGGTGGTGAAAGGTTGTGACGCTGGGCGGTCTGAAGCCGCGTTACGAACTTGTGATTTGAAGAGATAGGCATGTGTGGACGGGTCTGTGACTGCAGAACTTAGTCTCTCCTTGGAAAGGACTATGGACGGCAGTAGGGTTGTGGAACTGTGATAATTCAGCTATCGTGTACTCGTGTGATGACGAACTGTGTTTTATAACAAATACTGTAATTAATCGCGGATTAATTTGGAACTGCAATGTCCGATGGACTTCATTAATTTACAAGTGATAATTTGGAACTTTTACTCTCAAGTGCGTGTGATACTTATTGTGGTGCTCATGAACAATAGTTGGGGAAATATTCAGTTATTTACCGATGTACAAAGTAGGGCCACCTCAGCATTTTCATGCACAAAAAGAGTAATAAACTGCATTTATATAAAAATTACTTCGTGAGTAAATCTCTTCTAAACATTATCTTAGAATCCATTTTGTTGGTTATTCAGAGCTTTAATTTATGTTTATTTAAATATATTTTACGCTTCACCATCTGCAGATTGATAGACTGACTAAACTACAGATTAATTATTGAACTTATTTAAACAGTTTGGGTAGCTGTTTAGGGCATAGAAGCTGACATACATAACTCACCCCTATGAACAGAGACAATGAGCCATAAACCTTTTACTAGCCTGAGTTATGTATTGCCCAATTCTTGTTGGTGAGTACCGATAGGAAGGTCATAAACCTATGGACTGATAACCACAGCAGTTAAGTCCCTTAGATTTACAAACACTTGAATAGCGAATTCTGATGATCAGATAGAAGTTCAGTTAACATGAAGAGTTATTGAATCAAATAAAAGGGAAAGCAACATTATGGTAAAATGTGACTCATAGAGGAGCAAACTGATAGGACGCATTGTCAAGCATGAAACATGAAGTTAGAAGCTGAGTGAAGTTTGTAGTGAAAAAACTGTAGAAGAGACTGTTTCGGCTACTCTAAAGAGGTGCAAGTGTATGTATGATGCGGTAGTTATGGAGAGATTATGAGACAGTAGCATCACACCAACACTATAAATTCTAAATATGTGATGTGTCTTCTCTCTCACTTTTGAGCCTGCAGCCGTTACGAATCAAGACACAAAGGAATGAAAGACATTAGGTCCCGGTGAGCACTGAAATACGTCAGTGGGGAAAGCTAAAAATTTGTACCCTCGGGCATGGGTGAGTGTGTGTGTGTGTGTGTGTGTGTGTAAGTGTGTCGTCCTTAGTACAAGTCAGCCTAGGGACTGATAACCGCAGCATAAGTCCCTTAGATTTACAAACATTTGACCATTCGCAATTTAGTCTCCTCTCCACTAGGCAGGTGTGCTAACCACTAGTCCATCAGAACACAGAGGTCACCATAACATTAGTATCCATCATAGCACCCTCCCGGCAGACCCACATTCTCAGCTTAACCACACACTACTGACACATTACCCGCAGCGCGTCACCTATTCTCGCAATAGTTCGAGTGCGATGTGCTCGTACACTTAAGGGATCATTGGCTTGTCATTGATCTTAATTATATACAAGTTATACTGTCCGCGGTAGTGTGTCCGAGCGCTCTAAGGCGCCTTGCTGCGGAGCGCGTGGTTGCTCGCCGACGGAGGCTCGAGTCCTCCCTCGGACATGGGTGTGTTTTGGCCTTCAGTTACTTTAGGTAGTCTGTATGCCTAGCGACTGATAACCGCAGTAGTTAAGTCTCATAGATTTACAATCATTTGGACACGTTGTGTATTTCTATCTGACGGTATGCGTGCTGGCGTATTCCGTGCAGTTGTGGTGCCTTCTCTGTCCGGATGACATAGTGGTCAGGGCTAACGCCTATTAAGCAGGGGACCTGAGTTCGAATCCCAGTCCGGCACAAATTTTCAACTTTCCGCACGATATAAAATTGTAAATCCTTTGCGTCTTGAATGAAAATTATTTTAAAATTCCTGGCGTTGTCAAGTTGCTACATTTTACTTCATACTTCACCAGTAGTTTATTTTAAGAATAAGGCCGCAACTCTTAGTAAATTAAGGAGAAATATCATGTTCCGCACCTGCCGGAGACATCCACCAACGTAGTCCTGCGATGTTCAACTGTTTGTACTTAGTCTTTTCTGTACCGAAAATTGGTGGCCAGTCTAAACAAACTTGAAAAAAATAATCAGATATTATTTCGCATTTTCCGAAAACTTTGGACCTTAGCTGCTCTTCTTAAGAATAGGAGGACATAATTACGAGGTCGGACGTGTGTAGTCCTGTGTGCTCAGGTGCTGCACAGGCTGAGCGCAGCTGCCTAGCGAGTAGGAGCTTCCGGGTTGTACGATTAGAACAGCTGTACTCAAAACAACAGCTGCAGCAAGACATAGCGACGTTTTCTTCTTTAGGACATCTCCAAAAGAACAGACGCCAAAATTCTTAGTTGCTATTGTTAAGATAGTCTATCATTTTGTGACACATGAAAATTTGGCAGGACCGGGACTCGAATCCGGATCTCCCGTCCTTGAAAAACCACCTAATACCCATAGTCGACCTGGCAGCTGTACTAGGTCTACATAGCAGTAATTAAGCGGGCGCGATGATACGATAGGGTTCTGGCCACCTTCCCGTCTCCTTAAGATTATGAGCAGCGAGCAGACGTAAGAAAAGTCCTGTTGTCCTCAGGAATTTTCCTTGGTTGTACATATAAATACTGTGTGTGCTCGAGCCCGCAGCGGTGGCCGAGGGGACTGCGGCGCGCCAGTCACGGCCTGCACGGCCACTACGGTCGGGGGTTGAATCCCCCCTCGGGCATGGATATTTGTGCCATCCTTAGTGTTAGCTAGTTCATAAGTAGTTTGTAAGTTTAGGGACTGATGACCCCGTAGTTAAGTCCTATAAGCTATACAAACTTTTGAACATTTTGTGTGTGCTCGGATACTGAGCACGAGTGTGGTACGTGTTAATAATATTTCAGTCAAGAGAATGAGGAGAACGACTGTATAATCTGATCACGTGTAAACGCACCAAGGCAACTGGAGAACAGAACGTGACTGTCCTATCAGCTGTTGTCATTGCGTAAGGCTTGGACGTCAAATGACTTCTCTCTTGCCTTATCCTACTACTTTATGTAATGAAATTCCCTGTACTCCAAAATGACTCAGAGGGATGGTTGGAGAACATATTTTCCACACGTTAGTTCTCCCCCCCCCCTTTCTCCCTCAGATATTAATTACCTTCTCTAGGGGTCTTGATAAGGCACTAAAATTATATTTAAATCTAGTGATGGAGAATTTTTTCCTTCCAAATCAGTACAAAATACACATTCTTCTAATACTTTCCCATCAAATTTGGGTCAAATTTCACTGTAACTCACGTTGTGAAATGTAGTATATGAATGATGGACCACAGTCACATTTCCATGGTTAATTAAAATGTGAAAGTCTAGATCGCAAGTTGCTGAGCTTTTTATTAGCAACCGGTTTCGGTCCTACAGGACCATCATCAGGCCTTTGGCACTGTAATATAACAGCGAGAAACTTATGTGATACCAATAATTACATTCTACAGTTAGTAGTGAAATAGCTAATAAAATGATAAAAGTTTTTACCCTTGTTAGTGGACGGTGGCGGTGTCCGGAGCAGGCGTCAACTGCTAGTGAGGCAGCTAAATCTCTCAGTTAAATACAGGAGCATCCTTTATTTAAATGAGAGCGTTAGCTACCATCACCAGCAGTTGACGCCTGTTCCGGCCACCGCCACCGTCCATTTCCTTTCATTTTATTAGCTATTTTACTTTTAAAAGATCTACTCTCTTCTGCAAGGAGGAAGTAAGTACCAAGACTAAGCTAGCAGTGCACCGCTCTATCTTTCGACCAACTTTGTTGTATGGGTAGGAAAGTTCGGTGGTTACAGGTCACCTTATTCACAAGGTAAAGGTTACAGATATGAAAGTAGCAAGAATGATTGCAGGTACTAATAGATGGGAACAATGGCAGGAGGGTGTCCATGATGAGGAAATCAAAGAAAAACTGGGAATGAACACCATAGATGAAGCAGTTAGAGCGAACAGACTGAGATGGTGTGGTCATGTTACACGCATGGGAGAAGCAAGGTTACCTAAGAGACTCATGAGCTCGGCTGTAGAGGCTAAGAGAAGTCGAGGAAGAACAAGAAGAAAGTACTTAGATTCGGTGAAGAGTGATTTTGAAGTCAAAGGCATAACATCAGACGAGGCGTCAATGTTAGCATTGAATAGGGGATCATGGGGGAATTTTATCAGAGGTACTATTCTCCAGACTGAACGCTGAAAGGCATAATCAGTCTCTAATGATGATGTTGTTGATGTTTTACTTTTAAATGTAGAATGTAATTATTGGTATCGCGTAAGTCTCTCTCTGTTATATTACAGTGCCAAAGACCTGATGATGATCTTGTAGGACCCAAACCGGTTGCCAATAAAAATCTCAGCAGCTTCCGATCTACACTGTCATATTTTAATTATTTCTCATTTTAAGATCACTGTATCGAAAAATGCTTTCAAACATTTCGATGATGTTTTAAGACGACATCCAATGCGCCAATAAACTCCAAAATGCATGACTCGAGAACCGTCTTCTTTGGCTTCTAACGTCACCTGATTTCGAGGCTGTTAAGTTTTTCTGTCTGATGTCATCTGAAAAGTGAAATGTACGGCACACCTGCTGATGCGCAAACCGTACAGTCTTATCGTTGTGTATGTATCGGTTGAGGTAAACGTGCACTTCTACGATGATAACGAGTTAGGCAGAATGACATGTTCGCACATACAAACTAACGGTTATGGATCACCGTGAAAGATAATAAACATGGAACACAAGCACAAATACTTGAAAGTCAACAATAAATTTGAAGTTAAAACCGCCGCGGTGGAGTAACCGAGCGATCTAAAGCGTCTCGCTGCGGAGCGGGCGGTTGCTCGCCGTGGAGGTTCGAGTCCTCCCTGGGGCATGGGTGTGTGTGTTTGTCCTTAGGTTAGTTTACCTTAGTTTAAGTAGTTTGTAAGCTACGGACTGATGACCACGCAGTTTGGTCCGATAGAATTACAAACATTTGAACATTTGAAGTTAAAACATAACTTATTTTTCTCATCCAATTACAAAAGTCATGGGATAGCTCCTAATATTGCGTCGGAACTATTTATTCCGGGCAACTGCAGCCACGCGACGTGAAAATCGCCAATACAACCAGCCAACAACTCGCTGGAAGCCCCTGCGCGAATATTGAGCCATGCTGCCGTAACAGGCGGTTCATAACTGCGAAAGTGTTACCGGTACGTGCACGAACTGACCTCTCGAATACAACCCTCAAATGTTCGAGAGATTCATGTCGGGCGATCTAGCTGAGTCCATGATGTGCTGTAGTTGTCCGAAATGTTCTTGAAAACCAGTCGCACCGGCCGCAGTGGCCGAGCGGTCTGCGGCGCGCCAGTCATAGTCTGCACGGCCGCTACGATCGGGGATTCGAATCCCCCCATGTGCATGGATGTTTGTAGCCTGTCACGAACATGTTCCCAAACAACGACGAGTGCCGGTGCACAAAAAGGGCCACAATTCTTCGAGACTGGTTTAACATAACTTAATAAAGTTCGTTAAGCTTAAGGGACTTAACTGTGAGGTCATCAGTCCCTAAACTTACAAACTACTTATGAACTACCTTATACTAAAGACAGCACAAACATCCATGCCCGAGGGGGTATTCGAATCCCCGGCGAGGAACGGCCTCGCGCATTGCAGCATAGCGCCCCAATGCGCTCGGCCGCTCAAATTCAAATTCAAATGTTTGTAAAGCTTATGGGACTTAACTACGGGGTCATCAGTCCCTAAACTTACAAACTACTTATGAACTACTTACGAACTAGGACGGCACAAACATCCATGCCCGAGGGGGGATTCGAACCCCCGACCGTAGTGGCCGTGCGGACCGTGACTGAAGCGCCTCAGTCCCCTCGGCCACCGCGGCCGGCTCTCGGCCGCTCCGCCGTGGCTGTATTATATCACTGACAACCAACTCTACGCTAACGCTGCTATTATCTGCCATTAAGTGCAGGCCATTGGACACTGCGTTGGTGAGAGGTAATCTGATATCCAGGGCTACCCTTGTCACTGGGGATCTCTGAGTATTGAACTCCCTAAGGATTTCGGAAATGAAATATTCCATGCGTCTCGATGGAACTACCATTCCGTCCGAGAATCCCATTGGATCTCGATCTGCGGCCGTTTGATTTTTTTTATTTTTCCAGGGAAGCCAAAACAGTCTTGGTCCAGCCCGCCACTGCCCGCACCGAAACAAAGTTTATTGTGCGGTATCGCTCCCTGTATATCTAGTAATGACAACCAACGCCCTTGAACATTGCAAGGAGTCCCTTTACCAGTTCTTTATTAGACACAATTTCTTCGGGTCTGGTTGTCCCAAATGTTCTGTGCCTTTTACTCTCCAATACAATGCATTCGAAGATTAGATGTAATGCAGTTTCATCACCGTCATCACAGATCCTACATTTAGGGTCCTCTTCTGTTATTCCCATTGTATGTAGGTGTTTTTTGAAATTCCCATGGCCTTTCAGCAATCCAACCATGAGTCTAATCTCTCTCCTGTTCAGGTCCAGGATTGCAGAGCTTCTTTTAAAACATGGCTTTGGCATCATTACCTTGCCATGTTTTTCTTGATGGACTTTGGTCCAATATTCTACGTGCTGTCTTCTGAGCCAGTTACGTAGCTCCAATTTGATCATTGCCTTGGTGATTGTCAGGACAGGTTCCGGTCCAATAAATGGAGACTCTGCCCCCATCCTGGCTAATCTGTCGGCATGTTCGTTGCCACTGATCCCCGAGTGGCCAGGGACCCACAATAGGTTTACTCTATAGCTTTCCCCTAGCTCCACCCGAACCCTGTTACATTCTGCAACAATTTTAGACCTTGTTGCAGGAGCTGCCAGTGATCTCAGGGCTTCCTGGCTGTCTGAATAGATATAGATGCTACGATCTTTGTAGCACCTGCGGCCATAATCACATCGGAAACCTTTTCTTATGAATCACCGAAGTACCCAAACGAGCGAGGTGGCGCTGTGGTTCACACTGGACTCACATCCCGGACGAGGGCGGCTTAAACCCGCCTCCGGTCATCCACCATTTTAGTCTTCCGTGATTTCCGTAAATCTGCCGACTACCTTTACCATTCATAAGAAATAAAATCGAGTTTGTGCTCCGTCACTAATGACCGCGCAGTCGACGGGGCGTTAAACTGTAATCTTTCTTTTTCCTCGGAGAACAATGGGCCGCCCTGTTATACCTTGTATATGCGATACTAGTGCCATCTGTGTGTGTCGGCATCGCAATCCCATGACTTCTGTAACATGTAACATATCGAATCGGTATTGTATTCCTTATCAAGATCTAGATCACGGGTAAAATCTGACCCAAACCAGATGATAACTTAATACAAAAGTTCACATTTCAAAAACAGCACAGCCGCAGTCGAGTGGCCGAGCGTTCTGACGCCTTGCTACGGAGCGCGCGGTTGCTCGCCGTCGGAGGTTCGAGTCCTCCCTCGGGCATGATGTATGTGTCTGTGTGTGTGTGTGTATGTGTGGTCATTAGGTTAGTTTAATTTAGTTTAAGTAGTTTGTAAAGCTAGGGACTAATAACCAAAAGGAGTTAAGTCCCATTTATTTACAAACAGTTTTTCAAAAACAGTGGACCAAAAGTCATGGAATCGCAATATGCAAAGATAAAGATGGCGTTAGTACCACGTAAATGAGGTATAAAAACAGCGTTCATTACAGATCTGTCATTTGTCCTCTGGTGATTTATGGTTACCGAGGTGATAAAGGCTGCATAACGGGAATCAACAGACTAACAGACTTTCAAGGCGGGATGGTACTTGGCGATATACGCACGGGACGTAGCACTTCAGGATCGTTGCGTAATTCATTATTCCGAGATTCGCAGTTCAAGAGTGAACATCAAATTTCGGGCAATATTTCTCACCTCGGACAACGCAGTGCTAGCAGAGAATCGACACTGTTTGAAATAAACGCAGATATCAGTGTGGAGCGTTAGGACAGCGTGCCACAGTTGGGCGTTAACGGGATATGGTAGCAGACGAAAGATTCGAGTGTGTTTGCACGACATCGCCTGCGGCGCCTCTCCTGGCTCGTGAACATATCGTTTGGACGCTAAATGATTCAATAATGATGGCGTTGTCGGATGAGTCCCGATTTAAGCTGGTAGAAGCTGATGGAAGGTTTCTTGTGCGTTGCAGATCCGTCGAAGCCATGGAGCCAAGTTGCCAACAAGGCACTGTATAAGTTGGTGGTGGCTCCATAATGATATGTGCTGTCTTATGGTCCAACTGGACCGAATATTAACAGTAAATGATTATGTGTAGCTGCTTGGAGACCATTCGCAGTAATTAGTGGACATAATGTTGCCAAACAAAGATGGGATTATTATGGATGACAATGTGCCATGTCACCGGGCCACAACTATTTGCGACTAGTTTGAATATTATTTTTAACCATTCCAGCAAATGCTTTGACCACTCTCATCTCCCGACTTAACCCCATGGAACGTTTATGGAACATAGCGTGACGATCAGATCGCATAGAAAATTCTGCGCTGGTAACCTTCGCAGTTATGTACAGCTATAGAGGCAGCATGACTTTCCTGTAGGAGACTAATCAGGAGGTATCCCATGACTATAGCTACCTCAGTGCACTAACCAAGGTAATATCTTAAGTGCCAGCTAGTGTAGACATTAGTAATTACCTCACTAACAGCTCATTTGTGGGCTCACGTTTGCTGTAACGCTGTTAAAACTAATGTCATCTGCTTTGAAACGTGACAGTTTTCGCTAATATTACAATACACGCTGTATGCTAATGTTGCAACTGTCGGCTCACATGAACGTTTTTGAAGTAATGTGCTATGCCAGTAAGTTTTTTTAAGTGTACACCGGAATTCGAATTGCTAAATTTTATAGCTCTTGAACAACTACGTTGTCTAAAGATCCAATAGACACTAATAGACTCCCAAGCAAAGTCAGTAAATAACGCAGTCTGCATGTTACTTACAAAAAACCACCGTCTCTCCGTTAGTTTTACATACGATTTCAGAAATCATTAGTTTTTATACAGAATAATCCTTTATTGTATAAGTAAGCAATAGCAGGAAAAACAATGGAAGCATTACCTTCCATAAAATATCTGGTAGTAGATGTACGGGGCGATTTTAAATGGAACGACCACAAAAAATTAACCGAGGTCAAGGCCGATGACAGAGGGAGATTCATTCTGTGGTGTCGCACAAGTCTAAAGTGCGCGGCATCTACTTTCGCCGCGCGCCGCCATGCACGCACGGCGCGGCGTTCTTACGACATCAGCCACGAGCGCCCTCTGGTAGAACTCGGCTCGTGGCCACCACTGAACGACATCGTTCACTTGGGACTGAGAGAGGAACCAGTTAACACTTCGGATTCAGATAGGCACCAGTGAAGACTTGGCTATGGGACAGGCACTAGGCAGGCCTCTAGCTCAACTATGTATCAGCGTTCTGCAGTACTGAGATATGTAAAAGTTAGGTATTGTATAAATTCTGTGCAATATATATCTCGTTCTAATTTACTCTAGTGTTTCTAGTTTCTGCTGTCCCACTGGCTGCTCACCTCCGTACCTGCACAAGCGTGATTCCTTTATTCCTGTGTCGGTCTTTCTACTCGGCCACCGACACCTACGACGGAAACGAGACACAAAAGCGGCGACGAGACTGGGACACAAAACATTCGAAGAAGCCCCAGTAAGCAGAGTCCATTAACAAAGGTAGTAAATTACAAAGATGCTTCAGTGTGTTTATAAGTGAGGGGTCCGTACCAGGTAGGGTTGATAGAAGACATCAAAAATACCTAACGGAGAGCGACATGCTTCCTTACGGGCTCATTTAGTAAGCGCTGAAGCACCACACAGATGACCAGTAAACTTGAGTGGCCCACGCTGCATGAGAGACCTTGTGTATCGCGGTACAGGCTCCTCTCAAAGTTACGAGATCAATAGATCAATCGTTTCTCGAGGAGTCCACCATTATACTGCTCCTCCTACGAATATCTCTAGAAAATATCACAATGATAAAATTAGAGAGGTTAGAGCCCACACCGAGGCATACCGACAATAGTT
Organism: Locusta migratoria; assembly: GCA_026315105.1. Lineage (NCBI taxonomy): Eukaryota > Metazoa > Arthropoda > Insecta > Orthoptera > Acrididae > Locusta > Locusta migratoria. The sequence continues at coordinate 69,790,548 of CM048755.1, read as the reverse complement.
GTTTTCCGTGAACCACACGTGACTTGAATAGGAAGCGGAAGTGACAATGGTATACAAGGTACCCTCCGCCTCACACTGAAAGGTGGCTTCCATTGTATGGATGTAGAGGAAGATGCAGACATTACCGAAAAATTTTAAATTTTGGACCGTGTGTTGCAGATTTGCCTCGTTCCAGTGGCGGCATTCCTGCGCGGTCAAGGGCGATGCAGCGTAATTGAGTTTTTAAAAGCCGCCGACACAGTTCCACGCTGCTGCCTTGTAAACAAATATGTGTTGACAGGAAATCACAACAAATCTGTTAATGCATGCAAGGGAAGACGATTAGGGTGTTTAACGTCGCGTCCACGACGAGGACATCAGATACGGAGCACAAGCATAGCGGAAGGATGAGTCAGGAGGTCATCCGTATTTTTTTAAAAGCAGCCGGGCCGGTGCGTGGTTTGTTGAAGCCATCTGAGACCTAAATCTGGATTGCTAGACAGAGATCTGAACCGGCTACCCTGTCACTGCGGCAAACTTCTGGGATTCTACTAAAAGTTCTTATCTAACAGAGCTAAGTATATTTTAAAGATTTAAAATGCCAAGATCGCAAATAATTAATTTGTGTTTCGACGACCGGTTTCGGCATACTTAAGGTACCCTCATCTTGTCACATGTGTCCTATGCTATCCATTTCGTGAAGGCGCACGATATTATAATGGTACGTCAATCATACATGTTTTAACGTTTATAAAAAAGTAAATTGACGAACCATTATAATGAAAAGCATAGGACACAAGTGACTAGATGATTATACCCTAGGTGTACCGAAAACGGGCGTCGAAAAATAAATTAATTAATTACGATCTTGTCATTTTAATACTTTAAAGTAGGAAGATCACCCGTCCTACCATGGAAAAATTAAAAAAGTTAAGTATGTTGGACTGTGACGGAAGGAATGAATGCAGAGCCAGCTATAGCGCGGAAAGTGCTATTGAAACTTCACCATTTTGTATACGAGTCAGAGAGTGGTAGTTAATTACGATATTTTTCTGAGGATGTTTAATAGTAGTAGCGGGAAGCTCATGAATGATTCGTTCACAATGAACGCTTCACTCCTGTAAAGTGTTAATTAACTGCTCAATTAAAATGAAACACTTCACAAGTCCTCAGAAACTAAGTTACCACTCGGTGCGGTGGATGATGGGAGCTACCGTAGAGGAATTTCCCATTTACGTTTCCTCCCATTAACCACTGCGCCTGTGTCAACTTAGTTTGTTTGCACAGTAACATTCCAAAACCGTTTCGGTTGTCTCTCACTCACTCAAAATGTGTTCAGATGTTTTTAAACCTATTGGACCAAACTGCTATGAACGAGGAATTTACCTGAAATCATACCAACGCCTCAACGCGGAATAAGTTATTTTCTTTAGTTTGAAGCATTTATATTCTCGACAAAAATATAATCGACCGGAAAAATAATGAACAATTAATTATGATAGGTATATAGACTTTCCGGCAGTGGTTAACGTATTCCTTCGGTTTCGGATGATATTATAGCTCTGTGAGGTGTATTGTTCGTGACCATCGAGTTTTCAGTTCTTAAAAACAGTAACAAAATAAAAAAAGAATAAAAGGTATCACGTGCCAGATAAAAAAAATTTGTTCAGAGCGTCATGCGAAAATTACGATCACATTTTAAAGTATTTTCCTTTTTATATGACAGAGTCTTTTCTGTTTATATTTTCCTTGTTCCCAGCAACCATGATCTATTTCAATTAGCTCAGAAGCCGTAGGTGCAAGAACCATTGGCTGCACACAGTTGCATAGTTCTGCCATCTGTGTGTCATAATATAAAGTATAGGGTGACAGGACGCACTGAACGATCGAGTATTTTTGACAGACTTCAGTAACTCATGAACGAAGAACTTCAGCTGGCCGCGGTGGCCGAAGGGACTGAGGCGCTTCAGTCACGGTCTGCACGGCCACTACGGTCGGGGGTTCGAATCCCTCCTCGGGCATGGATATTTGTGCCGTCCTAGTTCGTAAGTAGTTCATAAGTAGTCTGTATGTTTAGGGACTGATGACCCCGTAGTTAAGTCCCATAAGCTTTACAAACATTTGAACATTTTTGAAGAACTTCATTTGAATGCTTCACAGTAAAGATTGTGACTGAGTGAAGCAGTTCACATGAATGAATTGGCTCGATCCTTCTCTAGTCACGAGTTACTTCTCCTTTTAGCAACACGGTTTGATACGCCATGTCGATGCCGGAGGCTCGATCCTCCCTCTAGCATGGGAGTGTGTGTTGACCATCGCGTTAGTTAGTTTAAGAAGTGTGTAAGTCTAGGAAAAGATGAACTTAGCAGTTCGGTCCCTTTGGTACACAACCTTTGAACTGTTCTTTTCCTTTTCGCTTTCCCCCACTTCTGCAGGGTTAATTTAAAGTGGTGGCCGGGCGCCCCCTACTGTCATCACCCTATTTCCACCAGGAGGAGATACGTGTCTGCATATAGTGCCACACATGTGAAAGAGAGCTTGCGTTTTCTAAACGTTTGTGAATTATGTAACTAATGCGGAACTTCTATGCCAACCCGGTATTCACCTACTGGGATGTGGAAAAGCGCCTAATAACCGCATCCGCCGCGGTGGAATGGCCGAACGCTCTAAGGCGACTTGCAACGGAGCGCATGGTTACTCACCGTCGGAGGTTCGAGTCCATCCTCGAGCATTGGTGTGTGTGTGTGTGTGTATGTGTGTGTGTGTGTGTGTGTGTGTGTGTGTGTGTGTGTGTAGTCCTAAGCATAAGTTGGTTTAAGTCGTTTGTAAGCCTAGGGACTGATGACTACAGAAGTTAGTCCCTTAGATTTACAAACATTTGAACAGTTGAATAACCACATCCAGGCTGGTCGCCAAACCAAACCCTGCCGTTAACCCGCAGGGCGGATTTCAAGCGGGATAGGCGTTGATGACCCAGACGTTTAACGCCCTAAAACGCCAATCATCATCATCTTCGGACCGGGAGCGTCATACCTCCACAGTCCCAGACAGCGGCGCCTTAAACCGCGCGGCTAACTGGGCAAGTCTACTGGTATATAGCTGTAGAAAGCGTAATTACGTCGCAAGGAAACTGTTGCAAAAATGTGAAAGGCCCACAAGTGAATAACACTTCAGCAAAGACTGAATATTGATTCCCGACACAATAAATTGTAATACCTAATACAGTCATCGACTCAGATGGCAATCACATTAGCACCACGACAAGCAGCTTTAGCGAGTGTTAGCGAGCACGGAAACAGAGGAGAATACATTTGGATTTAACAGTGTAAAATTCTACTTCCTCTTTTATTCTGCTGCGAGCGTTATATCTGAAGGATAATTATAGGTTGACAGGTAGGGTTTAATGTGAAACACACAGCCACAGAGCGAAATGAAACCTTTAGTGGAATGGAACGAAGAAAGCAGCTCAAACGGTAAAGTAACGAATGGTTGATCAGGGACAGGAAGTGAGTCTATGTATACTCTATCTTATATTACGGGTCATTCACAGTAATTCACACACAATATACACAATAAAGGCTTTTATTTATATAACACGCAAGTTTTCAAGAAGGAAACCTTTGGATGAAATGTTTGAAATTATTTTACGTTACCTTATTAAAAACAAAATAGCCTTATTCAGTGGATCCCGCGGTGGGAAGGTCTGCGATCTCCTTTACAGATGAACATCTTCCGAAAATTCTTCCAATAAACCGAAATTGACCATCAGCCTTCTCCACAACTATACTTACATGCTCTTTCCATTCCATATCGCCTTGTATGGAAGAAAACGTTTTGCTTTGCAAACCATGTTGACGCTACGCGAAATGTGCCTCGCGAGTCTGTAGTGCAAGGCTGTTTCCCATAGTTAAAAAATGTTCAAATGTTTGTAGAGCTTATGGGACTTAACTACGGGGTCATCAGTCCCTAAACTTACAAACTACTTATGAACTGGCTTATACTAAAGACGGCACAAACATCCATGCCCGAGGGGGGATTCGAACCCCCGACGGGGAACGGCCTCGTGCATCGTAGCATAGCTCCTCAATGCGCTCGGCCGCTCCGCCGCGGCTTCGCATAGTGATCTTTCGGATAGCGCAATAGTCCACCTGAATATTTGTCCACAATCTGCAGGTCTTTCCTACAAAATGTTCAAACGTTTGTCAAGCTTAAGGGACTTAACTACGGGGTCATCAGTCCCTAATGTGGTGTCGCACAAGTACAAAGTGCGCGCCACTTACTTTCGCCGCGCGCCGTCATGCACGCACGGCGCGGCGATCTCACGACGACAGCCACGAGCGCCCTCTGCTGGAACGCCGCTCGTGGCCACCACTGAAGAACACCGGTCACTTCGCACTTCGGACTGAGATAGCAACGAGTTAGGACCTTCGTAATCCGATAGGCACGAGTGAAGACTTTGCTATCGTACAGGCACTAGGCAGGCCTCTAACAACTATGTATCAACATTCTGCAGTACTATGTAAAAGTTAAGTATTGTTACATTCTGTGCAATATATATCTTTCTAATTTACTCTAGTGTTTATAGTTTCTGGCTGCTCCCCTCCGTACCTGCACCAGCGTGTCGGTCTTATTCCACTCGGCCACCGACACCTACGACGAGGCTGGGACACAAAAGCGGCGACGAAGTTGGGACACAAAAGTGGCGACGAGGAGTGATAGAACCTTGGACCAGCCCGCTTGCAGCAGCCAGACAGCAGCAGTCGGAGCACGCAGAAATTGCTCCCGCCCACCCACCCTTAATATAAGAATTTTGGGGAAAGATATTTTGTTACGTGTTTTGTGGACTTTTTTGTTGCAGAGCGAGCCCTCCTTTCATATTGCATTTGTGTTTTGTACTAATTTACTTGTATACGCGGCGCCTAATCGGTCAGCATGGCCACTACCCCGAACCCAAACTTAATGGAAATTATTCAGTTACAGACGGCGCAAATCTCACAACTTCTCAACGCAGTGGCGCAGTTGACGGCAACTCAACAACAGCCGTCGCATCAGCAGCCCACACCTGCCGCCGCACCGCTTCCGACGTTCCGCCAGTACAACGAACGTGAGGAAGAATGGAGTGACTATTTCGCGCAGTTTCAAGAACTCGTCGCGGCTCATCAAATTACAGGTCAGAGAGTGAAGAACCTTTTCTTATCGATTGTGGGCCCCCAGACGTTCGTACTATTGCAAAAACTTTTCCCTCTCGCATCTCCTCGTGATGTAGACTTTGAACAAATTGTAGATGCACTGAATGCTCATTATGAGAGAAAAGTTCTTGTAGCCGCTGCACGATATCGATTTTTCAGACTTAAAAAATTACCGCAGCAGTCACACCAAGAGTGGATTACGGAATTGAAGGGCTTAACCCGCCAATGTAAATTTACTTGCTCTTGTGGACTTTCGTATAGTGACGTGATGTTGAGGGATGCGATTACGCAGAATATTCAGGACCCCAGAATTAGAGCAGCAATTCTGAAACAGTCTGACCCCTCATTAGACAGTGTACTGCAGCTTATAGAAGCGCATGATACTTTTGACTTAGCTGATGTAGAAATGCAAAGCCATAGTGTAAATTCAGTGCGCCGCAACGGACGCTTTCCTAGCCGTAGTTCTCAGTATAGCACTAGTGATTCTTATTTTTCTACCGGCCGTGCTGAACAGACAGTGAACTGTAGCCAGAGTAAAAGTGCGACGCAAAGGTCGCCCCGTCGTGTTAGACACAGTAATTTGAATAACGGGCGCCAACGCTCATTTCAGAAAAATGTACGTAAATCTTGCCCCCAGTGTGTGTCTCGCCACAAGCGTGCTCATTGCCCTAGTCGCAACGCAACCTGTTATCAATGTGGCAAATCAGGACATGTGCAGTCTGTGTGTATGCAAATTAAAAACTCAAAGAACAGTAACGTTAGAAACGGTGCTTCGCAGAGTGCGAGAACAGTTCATTCTGTAAATGTTATCCACGCTGTGGACTTGAACAGGGCTTCTCTTGATTCTCAATTGAAGGAAAGTTGTTCTGCGCCTATGGCAAAACTATATAGTGCACCACTTAGCAAGCGCCGACGTGCGCGTAAAACGGTGCAACGGAAAAGGGTTCGGGACAAGCAAAATGACTATGAACAGTGCATTCCGGTAGTGAAAATAGTGCCTTCTGCAACTGCTCATTGTACTAGTTCCCAGTACTGTGTAGATGGTGACAGTAGAATTGGTGTAGCTACTCAAAGTAATTTTAGTGCAGTAGCCTCGCATTGCGCGGACGCCGATCCGGCGGTAGTGTCATCTAGTGACAGTGTGGTTAATCCGCTGTGTGCCGAGTATGCGCCGCTTCCTACCGCACGCAACCCGCGCAAGCGCAGAAAACAATATGTATTAGACGTTGCCCACATTCGCGCACCGGTCGTGCGCCAGAAGCACAAGCTGTTTGTTACTCTCTCTATAGAAAATAAGACTGTGCAATTTCAGCTTGATACTGGTTCCGCTGTCACATTAATAAATAAAGATACTTATGAAATTCTGGATTCGCCAAAATTGTCGCCGTCACAGCAAGTGTTAACAGCTTATACAGGTCAAAATATTCCCGTGCTAGGAACATGTAGCCTGCCTGCCTCTTTTCAAGGTGTCACGAAAACAGTTGCTTTTGTTGTTCTTCAGGCCAAATCGACGCAGAACATTTTTGGACTAGATGCTTTTGACTTGTTTGGTTTATCAATTCAAAGAGATGTGCTTCAAATTTCGTCAATAGTGCCTCAGGAAAAAATCAATGCATTGTGTGACAAATATAGTGACTTGTTTTCGCCGGAACTAGGTTGTGCAAAAGACTTCGTGGCACATGTGACTTTAAAAGAATCTGCAGTTCCAAAGTTTCGTAAAGCTAGACCAGTGCCTATCGCATTGCGTGATACAGTTGCCGAAGAACTTCAACGTTGGCAAGATAGTGGGGTGATTTCTCCTGTTTCTGCGAGTCAGTGGGCCTCGCCTTTAGTAATTATACCCAAGCCGTCAGGAAACCTTCGTCTCTGTGCGGACTTTAAATCAACAGTGAACAGTCAAACAATTGTAGACACTTACCCCCTGCCCAGACCTGACGAACTGATGGACAAATTAGGACAGTCTCGTTTCTTTTCTAAGATTGATTTAGCAGAGGCATACTTACAAATTCCGCTTGATGACGAGTCAAAAAAGTTTTTCGTCATTAATACTCACATGGGCCTTTTTCAATTTCAACGCCTACCCTTTGGCAGTTCTTCCGCCCCCGCTATTTTTCAACGTTTTTTGGAACAGCTGACAGTTTCTGTACCGTGTTGTTCGAACTATTTAGATGATATTGTGGTATCCGGACGTACAGTTGAAGAACATTTAGCAAACCTGGAGTGCCTTTTCAAAGTTTTGACTGCAGCAGGTCTCCGTTGTAATAAAGCAAAGTGTTAGTTTTTTCAAACTGAAATAGAGTACCTAGGCCATGTGATTAATGCCCAAGGAATTCATCCCTTACAGTCACATCTTAGAGCAATCAAAGACTTGCCTCCTCCTAAGAATGTGCACGAATTGCAAACAGTAATGGGAAAGCTTAACTATTATTTCAGATTTATTCCCAATGCCTCTCAGGTTGCAGCTCCACTGCATCACTTACGTAGGAAGAATGTTCCTTTTGTATGGTCTAAAGATTGTCAGGTTGCCTTTGACAAATTAAAGTCTGCACTACTCAGTGATGCATGTTTGATTCCCTTTGACCCACAGAAGCCTGTAGTGTTAGCAGTTGACGCCTCGTCGTACGGTCTGGGTGTTGTTCTGTCGCATCGTATTGGATGTCACGATCGTCCTATTGCCTTTGCATCCAAGCTACTGACGCCGACGCAACAGAACTACAGTCAGATAGAAAAGGAGGCCTTAGCAATCATTTACGGCGTCACAAAGTTTCATCATTATCTGTATGGCAGAAAATTCTATTTGTTGACAGACCACAAGCCTCTCACGTCGTTGTTCTCACCCACAAAGCCGATTCCGCCACGTACGGCACAAAAGCTTCAGAGATGGTCCTTGATATTGTCTAATTATCAGTATGAGATTTTGTACCGACCTACCACTAAACATGCTAACGCGGACACACTTTCCCGACTTCCGGTTGGCCAGGATGTGTCGTTTGATTCTTCAGAAACGGCATGTTGTCAGATAGACTCCAGAGATGCTTCCGCTGTCGCAGATTTCCCTTTGAACTCTCGTCGGGTTGCACAGGAAACGGCTGCGGATGCAGACTTAAGTGTGATAGCACGTTTTGTTCGCTTTGGTTGGCCTGCCAGAGCCAAAGACATTGATCGGCCTCTGGTTCGACGTTATTTTGCACAACGTCATGCATTATCTTTAAGTCAGGGTGTACTGTTGTTGCATACCGACAACGACCAAGCAAGAGTGATTGTTCCTCGTTCCCTGCAACGTGAAGTGTTACGCCTCCTGCATCAAGGACATTGGGGCATTGTTAGGACAAAGCAACTGGCCAGACGTCATTGTACCTGGGTTGGTATGGACGCTCAGATAGAGAGCATGACATCACAGTGTACAGTTTGTGCGGAGCATCAGGCGGCTCCTCCACAGCGTTTCTCAGACTGGCCACGCCCCAAGGGACCATGGCAACGTTTACATATTGACTTTGCCGGACCTTTCTGGAATACGCGCTGGTTAATTGTTGTAGACGCTTTCAGCAAGTTTCCTTTTGTGATTGCCATGAACTCAACGACGGCGTCTAGTACAATCAGTGCCTTAACATCAGTGTTTTGCATCGAAGGCTTGCCTGAAACTATCGTCAGTGACAATGGACCTCAGTTTGTTAGTGCGGAATTTCAACAGTTTTGTCGTGTGAATGGCATTCAGCATATCACCACCGCACCTTTTCACCCTCAGTCCAATGGTGAAGCAGAACGTTTCGTTCGAACATTCAAGTCTCACATGGAGAAGATGAAAGGTCAGCACTCCAGGCAGCAAGCTCTTCAAATTTTCCTGTCTACGTATCGGTGCATGCCACGTGACGGCCCGTCTCCTGCCGAGTTGCTACACGGCCGCCGTCACCGCACTCTCCTTCACCTGCTGCAGCCTCCCACGCACCGAGTCGGTTCGTATGGCGCTACGCGTTTTCAGGTTTCCACGCCGGTGCTGTACAGGGTGTTTGCTGGAAACAAGAAGACATGGTTGCCGGGCACCATTCAGCGCGTGCTTGGTCGCAATATGTTTATTGTACGTTCTTCCACAGGGTCGGAGCTGCGGCGCCACGCAAACCAATTGCGCCTGCACAGACCGCGCGATCCTGTCTCCGGTTTCTTGATTCCAGACCCAGTTCTGCGCCAGGGAGCACAACCACATCGTTCGTCCCCGGACTACGAGATCCCTATGGACGTCGACGTACATCCGACGCAGTCGTCGCCGCCGCTGTCGCCGCCGCAGATGACAGCGTCACCGAGAGGGACTCCGAGACCGTGCGGGCCCCCCAGCTTGGGCCACGCACCTCAGAAGAAGATGACCTGCTCCCTCTGGGCGGGGGCGGGCGCCCTTCCCCAGGTTTCGGCGGGTTCCCTGGAGGATCGCAAGGCGGATGCCGGGGCGCGGACGGCGTCTCGATCCCGGCCTCAGCTACGACGCCCGTCCCACCAGTAACGCCCCCGCCCAGGCCCTCCTCCCAGTGCCGTCGCCGTGGCCCTCAGCCCTACGCCACGACGGCGCGGCGGTTTGGGGGGGAGGGGTGTGGTGTCGCACAAGTACAAAGTGCGCGCCACTTACTTTCGCCGCGCGCCGTCATGCACGCACGGCGCGGCGATCTCACGACGACAGCCACGAGCGCCCTCTGCTGGAACGCCGCTCGTGGCCACCACTGAAGAACACCGGTCACTTCGCACTTCGGACTGAGATAGCAACGAGTTAGGACCTTCGTAATCCGATAGGCACGAGTGAAGACTTTGCTATCGTACAGGCACTAGGCAGGCCTCTAACAACTATGTATCAACATTCTGCAGTACTATGTAAAAGTTAAGTATTGTTACATTCTGTGCAATATATATCTTTCTAATTTACTCTAGTGTTTATAGTTTCTGGCTGCTCCCCTCCGTACCTGCACCAGCGTGTCGGTCTTATTCCACTCGGCCACCGACACCTACGACGAGGCTGGGACACAAAAGCGGCGACGAAGTTGGGACACAAAACCTAAACTTACAAATTACTTATGAACTACCTTATACTAGAGATGACACAAACAGCCATGCCCGAGGGGTGATTGGAGCCCCCTACAATTGCGATCTCGTCAAGTGACACAACTGTTTATTGGCGGTCTCGGATCAACTCATCAAAGTACAGAATTGCTGAAACAGTAACGGGCGCCAGTTTATGGACGGGAAAGATATATCAATATAACCCAGAGAGGTGTTATAGGGGCCCTATTCTTACTTACCTTTATAAGCGTTTTAGGAGACAATTGAGATACTCTCTTGGACGGATGATTCTATCATTTATCGGTTAGCAAAGTCACCAGAAGATCAAAAGTAAAATGAATTAGATAAGATACCTGCATGGTGCAAAATTTGGCAATTGATCGTTAATAACTATAAATGTGAAGTCATCTATATGAGTACTAAAGGAAATCTGTTTAAATTCATGTACACTATAAATCAGTCAAATGTACAGTCCATAAATTCAACTAAATACCTAGGGATAACCGTTACGGACAACTTAAATCGGAAACAACACATAGAAAATATTGTAGGGAAGGCGAACCAAAGACTACGTTTTAATAGCAGAACACTAAGAAGAACACTACTAATGAAACCGCCTACACTGCCATACTACTACGCTTGTGAGTCCTATTTTGGAGTATTGCTGCGCATTGTGGGATCCACAACAAGTGGGACTGACGGACGATTTAGAGACAGTTCAGAAAAGGGCGGCTCGTTTAGTATTTTCGCCATATAGGGCAGAGAGTGTCACGGAAAAGATGTAAGAGTTGGGGTGCAAATCGTTAAACGAAAGGGATTATTCGTTGCGGCGAGATCTATTTGCGAAATTTCTTTCTCTAACTTCCTCTGCCTAATGCGAAAATATTTTGTTTACACCTACCTACATAGGGATACATGATAATCATAACAAAATAAGATAAATGAGATCGAAAACGCAAAGATTTTCCTTTTTCTCACGTGCTTTCAGAGAATAGAATTGTACAGAAATATTATAAAAGCGGTTCGATGAACCCTCTGCCATTCACTTCAATGTGACTCTCAGAGTATTTATGTAGATTTAGACACGTCGTCATTTAAATAATCGATACACCGCTAAATTTTTATTTAATATTGAATATCGAAAGCTAGATTGCATTTTTATTGTCTGTCTCTTTTTGGACTCATAGCATTATAATTCATATAGACAGATTACTTGCCATTCTAGCTATTAACAATCTTTTCAGTTTGACAGTATATTTAATACTGAACATAGAGCTTCAGCTCTAATACAATTTGGCCACGAGATGAAAAACTGTTGCCCTGAAGTTCAGAAACGCAACAATGTCCAAGTTCTGATTCTGCGCCCAACGAGCTAAAACAATACCCGATCAACGACATTCAGGACAGAATTGTGAGGTTTAAAAGTTCTGGATTGATAGTCGTCAAATCACACAAGTTTGGTACGAAACTGATCAGAAGTAACAAATGTGCCAAGCCTCTTCCGTTTCATTCGTAAGAGGGGATTCATTAATTAATTTTGTTGCGCCAGACAACAAAAACAGACTGACAGGGGAACATGTTAAATAGAGAGTTCTATTAACGTCTATCGCTGATGATTATTAGTTTCATTATTATTTATTTATTTAGTTTTGAAAATGGATGATTCTGTAGTGGATTGTGTATGCTTAATTGATTAACGTTAGAAATAAGAAAGAAATCGTCAATTTTAAAATGTTTGTGAGTCACTTATGTAATTTTGACCAATTCTTTTGAAATTCTTGTAAAACGTAAAATGCACACGGATAAATCGAAATATCACAATTCATGTTTGGTAATATGGATATATTTTATAAATATCGATTCAAGTTAAACCGATATTTTAAATTCTGCTCATTTGAACACCAATCTCGATTTGAGCCGCGACATAAGACAAAGTCATAAGTCTAAATTTAACTAATTATTGCGCTTAATTAATCGAACTGGATTAAGATAAATTAAAAATTCCTATCGATTGACTGGAAATATGCAACTCTAAGCATCTTCGCTTGATCTAAAACAGGTTCTTTGCAACGGTAATCTCTCGACACGAAGTGTTATTTTCGACATTATTTGGCAGTTGTTTCCTGTTTGCATTGCTCATTTACGCGTACTTTTTGGTAAAAATATAAAGCGATGCTAGTTAACTTTCAGTACAAAACCAAAAGGAGACTTAAGTTGACGCTTTAGAAACTGTGACACCTAACGCAAGTACCGGCAAAACTAAATTCAAATTTTTGTAAAGTTATGGAACCTAACTGCTGTGGTCATTGGTCCCTAAACTTCCAAACTACTTAACAAACTTATCCTAAGAACAAAACACACCCATGGCCGAGGGAGGACTCGAACGTCCGACGGCGAACGGTCGCGCGCACTGCAGCAAGGCGCCTTAGTGCGCACAGCTATTCCGTTGCGTCCCGGCAAAATTACTTTCACGAATCAATACCAACGTATCTTCGGACTTCCAGTACGTCCGTGCTAACTGGCTGTTTTAATGGAGCAATTTCCACTTCGGAATCAACTCCTGTGGTACATATCTGCGTTTGTCAAAGGGAACAGAATTTCAGCGCGGTTCAATCGTGCCAAAGGCTAAGTTGGTTCTAATTCAAAGATACACCATACCAAAGCACGTACAGACGCACCGCTAAAACTTGACGCTGCAAGTTGTCTAAACCACCAAGAATGCATAAACAAATGGTCCATGAAAAAATTCTATCGTTTATAATCAGAATTAAAAAGTAAGTAAACAGTACAAATAGGTATAAGAAAGGAAGCAAGGATATTTTGCTATTGCTTTTGTTTGCTGATTCGTCTTATCCCTCCCTTCCACTTGTTCATAACTTATTACAACAGAACAACTGCCTAAACTAGCAAGTATTACAATCAGATTTAGACTACAATAGAAATGTTCAAATGTTTGTAAATCTTATAGGACTTAACTACGGGGTCATCAGTCACTAAACTTACAAACTACTTATGAACTACTTACAAACTAGGACGGCACAAATATCCATGCCCGAGGGGGGATTCGATCCCCCGACCGTAGTGGCCGTGCAGACTACAATAGGTTCAGAATAATTTGACCATTACTTCGAAATTCGAGGTTAGAACACTGAACTGCAGACCCGAGTCATAATGAACGTGATAAAAACGAGAATATTCTCTTAATCCGAAAGGTTTATAGTGTTTCTCAGAAAGCGGTTCCAGAATTCCAAAAATTGTTGTTGTTGACAATGCTCAACGACGTGATGTCTTATTATTATGACGCCACTTCCTGCACCGTTGTCTACAGAATATGCAAAACTGTTCTTACATTGTTTTACCTTTCCATTTTCCTTTTCAACTATCCGGTAAACTAGATTCTACACTAAGAAAAGGAAGGAAGGAAGATGAAGGTTCATGACCCCGTCAACAAAATGTTCAAATGTTTGTATAGCTTATGGGACTTAACTACTGGGTCATCAGTCCCTAAACTTACAAACTACTTATGAACTAGCTAATCCTAAGGACGGCACAAATATCCATGCCCGAGGGGGGGGATTCGAACCCCGACCGTAGTGGCCGTGCAGACCGTGAATGGAGCGCCTCAGTCCTCTCGGCCACCGCGGTCGGCCCCCGTCAACAACTAGGTTATTAGAGATGGACCACATGCTTGGCTTGAGGAATACTGTGGAAAAATGTATCCGTCTCCTGTTCTAAGAAAACATGCAGACATCTGACTTAAGCGATTTAGAAACACTATACAAAACAAATATGAAGGGCCAATGAGGATTTTAATCGCCATTCACATTGTTATCTTATTCAACGTACTTTCTCTCCTCAGTCTTCGTTGCAAGGACAATTTTATTTTTCCCACTGTAATTCGCTTTTTATTTATACTATTTATTTTATTTTTCTACGCTAAAATGATACGAAGTCGTCCTTCAAGTGTGCCTCTACACATTGCTGTCAACAAATTTATGAGATAAGAAAAAAAAAAGTTCAAATGTTTGTAAAGTCTATGGGACTTAACTACGGGGTCATCAGTCCCTAAACTTACAAACTACTTATGAACTAACTAAGACTAAGGACGGCACAAATATCCATGCCCGAGGTGGGATTCGAACCCCCGACCGTAGTGGCCGTGCAGACCGTGACTGGAGCGCCTCAGTCCCGTCGGCCACTGCGGCCGGCGAGATAAGACACATAAGTGATTGATAAAACTTTATCTCTCGGATAACAACGCACTGATAAGGCTCATACGTATCTTATTTGTCATTGAGCCGTATGTATATTCCATGAAATGCTACGAGTATAAAATCTCTGCCGTTGTCCAGGTACCGCACGTCAATCAACTACGTTCATTGTGAGGCAAAATCGAGAATAACAAAGTGTTGGCACGTAAGCTAAACGTACTAGAAGGTAATATTATATTCAAATTGTGGCCGTGAAGCATATCACAACAGAGTCATGCAGTAACGTTAGACTGGTACTCAGTATGAAGTGATCACAATTAGTGACCGATAGCACAACACAACATTACCGGTACTTGAGATAAGAGAGTCAAAATAGCAAGTAAAATCCCATACCAACCAAAATAACCACGGGACTTCTGGTCGATTCGCAGAATACCCGTTGTATACTACTGTAGGAGATGGCGGGGTGGTTAGCACAATGGGGGACGGTGGTTGAAAGCTGCCTCCGGCTATCCAGATTCAGGAATACCGTGATTGCCCTAAATCACTCCAGGCAAATGCCGTGATGGTTCCTTTGAAAGGTCATGGCCAATTTTCTTCCCCGCCCTTACCAAAACAATCCGGGCCTGTGCTCCGTCTCTAATGACCACGCTGTTGGTGGGACGTTAAACCCTGATCTTCCTTTTCCCGCAGTATCTAAAGCGTGGAAAAAATATCGTACATGAACAACTTACGGGCCACGTTAAAACTTAAAGTTTGTTTGGTAAACATCAGCGGGACGTCCAAAGAACCAGAGTTACTGCATTACCCAAAGTGGCTGATGCCATAGACAAACACGAACCAATCAATTTAATACTTTTTGAAAAAAGAAGAGTAAAGGACGTATTACCCACTGACTTCACAGTTGTTATGGTATAGGCCCCTAATATCGCGCGGGGCTTTTTCTGACTCTGAAGACTGCAGTGAGATACCTAAGTAAGTGTGGAGTCCTCCGATACTCCTTTGGCCCCAGCTGACACCAAATCGTTTGCAGAACAGCAGACAGTTCTGGTCTCTTCGTGGTTGCAGGATCCATGTCATTGAGCCTGCGTTCTGTCTTCTCAGATATGCTCGATGAATTTCAAGTCTTCGAAACTCGTTTGTATGTTCCTGGAACCATTACCGGCGTGGGTTTAGCTAAATAAGATTCCACAGTACCAACCCACCACCTTTAGTTTCTCCCATCTGTTACCCACTAGGTTTTTAAATATGACTACAACATGGAATCCTCTCATATGATTTTAGTGAGTATGTTCTGTTATTGTCATTGTAGTTAGGTACATCGTGTTATAGTGACACAATTGTGCACCACCGTTGGTTTATATGTATGGCTCAGCTTCACATGTTACTGACGCTAATTTAATCATGCACAATGATTTTGTGCTTAAAATTATGGTATGTTCTCAGAATAATACTGCTTTTCGATGTTTCGGTCTGATGCTTTTGTAACTATGTAGGTGCCTGAAGGTGGAATGATTGGAATGCTGAAACTGGCAAAATTGTAAGTTTAAAATTTTGAAAAACGGCTTTTGGGTGTTTTTCTGCAATAATTCGACCACCCGAAGTCCCACTGTGCATACCAGGAAATTGATTCATATCAGTTTTCTAAATTCTGTTCACCCAATTCCCATGCCCTCTCTCTGTCCATGTCCTCCTTCATTGTTCAGTCCATTTCCTCATTTCCTCGTCGTAGCTAATCAAAAACGAAGAAACAAAAAATTAGGAATTGACCTCAAATCTGACATATACGGATGGCAGCAGATGACCACGAAGATACTCTTACAGAACAATAAGCGAAATGGCGATGCCAGTGAACGTCATCTATAGACTCTGTTACTAAGTTTTATTTTTATTCCCACTGTTGTCAAACAGACCTATCCAAATGCCTAGTGGCATTGTAGCTGTTCTCTATGTGTATTTTACAGCAAATGAACCATTTAAATACGATGTCTCTCGAATGCGATTTCACGAAACTGTGTTACTTTCGTGTGTCATTTCTACTGCAGCACCTGATCGGCACGCAGTCCGAAGGTGGTAGCACTTCTTTGTTGACGATGTATTATTATTACGACAGTGGGAGATTTTAATACGTAACTAGAGGACCAGTGCGTATATTTCGCACCGTTAGTGGAATGACAAAAAGTTGAAAAAAATGGAATTAAAGTGAATGTTCATGCATAGCTTTCTTCAGAATCAATCAATGCAAGTGTTTAAAAGCGTAAATGAAAGAGCTTGATCCGCTGAGTGTTGTTAGGTCAAAAAGAACTGCGTACCTTATTTAGAACCGAAGACATCGTAGAAGAAGAAAAAGAGGATTAAAATATTCAATGCAGGGACAGAAGGATATCGCGATTGAAACATATAAAGGATATAGAGACTTAAGTTAATTCTGATTCTTGATGGCAAATCAATACCTTTCGTTTAAAGCAAAAATGAAGGAAATCGGTCGGACAGAAAGGCCAGACCGACTGACTTTAGTTTACATCAAGGACATCCCCATAAGAATTATACAGAAGGAAATCACGTTTTAGTATAGAAAAAGGAAGACGAGAGTTATGTAAATTCTGATACTTTATGACAAATCTGTGGATGAATATTTTTCGTTTACAATTTAAAAAAATGAATGAAACTATCACTCTGCAGCGGAGTGTGCGCTGATATGAAACTTCCTGGCAGATTAAAATTGTGTGCCGGAACCGGGACTCGAACCTGGGACCTTTGCCTTTCGCGGGCAAGGTTCGAGTTCCGGTTCCGGCATACAATTCTAATCTGCCAGGAAGTTTAAAAAAAAAATGAAGGTCCGGCTGGTTTGGTCTGGCCTACTGACTTTAGTTTTCGTAGATTCTTTTAATATATAAGTTACAGAAGATAACATCAGAGGTATAGATATAAAAACATCTACTACCTTATACCACACCCAACGGCAGCGTACACGCGTGATTTTTTATTTATGCATATCTATGGCAAAACACCTTTCGAATTACATGTTTCATTAGCCTCATTGTATAGATATTATTAAAGTCAGTACTTCAATGTTCGTGACCACGTATTAATGTTATGGTTAAAACTGTATGGCTAGTATGTTGTTCCTTTTAGATGGACACATCTACATCTACATCTACATACATACTCCGCAATTCACCGTAAGGTGCGTGGCGGAGGGTACACTGTACCACTACTAGGCATTTCCTTTCCTATTCCACTCCCAAATTGAACGAGGAAAGAAAGAATGCCTATATGCCTCCGTACGAGCCCTAATTTCTCTTATCTTGTCTTTGTGATCTTTACGCGAAATGTATGTAGGCGGCAGCAAGATCGTACTACACTCAGCTTCAAATTCCGGCCCTCTAAATTTACTTAACAGAAATTCACGAAAAGAACGTCGTCTTTCTTCCAGCGATCCCCAATTGAGTTGCCGGAGCATTTCCGTGACACTCGCGCATTGGTCGAACCTACCGGTAACAAATCTAGCTGCTCGCCTCTGAACCGCCTCTATGTCTTCCTTCAAACCGATCTGCTGCGGGTCCCAAATACTTGAGCAATACTCAAGACGTGGTCGTACAAGCGTTTTATACGCGGTCTCCTTTACAGGTGAAGTACATCTTCCCAAAATTCTCCCAATAAACCGAAGTCGGCTGTCTGCCTTACTCACAACTGTCCTTACATGCTCGTTCCATTTCATATCGCTCTGCAATGTTACGCCTAGATATTTGAACGACGCAACAGCATCAAGAAGCTCACTACTAATGCTGTATTCGAACATTATAGGATTGTTTTTTCTACTCATGCGCATCACCTTACATTTTTCTACATTGAGAGCTAGCTGACATTCTTAGCACCAACTAGAAATTTTGTCTAAGTCAACCTGTATGCTATTACAGTCAGTTACAGACGACACCTCCCGTACACCACAGCATCATCAGCAAACAGCCGCAAATTAAAACTTACTCTGTCCATCAGATCATTTATATAGATAGAAAATAATAGCGGTCCTATCACACTCCCCTGGGGCACGCCTGACGATACACTCTCTCTGATGAACACTCGCCGTCGAGAACAACGTACTGCGTTCTATTACTTAGGAAGTCTTCCAGCCAGTCACAAATCTGCGAACCTATTCCATAAGCTCGTATCTTCGTTAGCAGTCTGCAGTGTGGCACCGCGTCGAACGCCTTTTTGAAGTCGAGAAAAACACAATCCGCCTGTTGCCCTTCGTCCATGGCTCACAAGATGTCATGTGAGAAAAGGGCAAGCTGAGTTTCACATGAACGATGTTTCCTAAACCCGTGCTGATTCATGGAAAGAAGCTTTTCCGTTTCAAGGAAATTTACTATATTCGAACTGAGAATATGCTCAAAAATTCTACATGAAACCGATGTCAATGATATTGGCCTGTAATTGTATGTGTCAGTTCTCTTTCCTTTCTTATACACGGGAGTCACCTGCGCCTTTTTCCAATCACTAGGAACTTTGCACTGAATTAAAGATTCGCTATAAATGCAAGCTAAGTAGGGGGCAAATGCCGCAGAATAGTCTTTGTAAAACCGAACTGGTATTCCATACGGACCAGCAGACTTTTTCGTATTTAGCTCTCTCAGCTGCTTCTCTACACCGGAAATACCTATTGATATGTCCCCCATTTCGGAATTAGTACGTTGATCAAATGATGGTACATGTGTGCGGTCCTCCTGCGTGAAAGATTTCTGAAAGGTTAAATTTAGAACTTCAGCTTTCCGTTTGCTTTCTTCTATTACTGCCCCGGAATGATCAACTAGTGACTGGACAGTGGGCTTTGACCCGCTTATCGATTTTACGTAGGACCAGAATTTTTTCGGGTTCTCGGAAAGATCTTTTGCTAAGGTATTGCTGTGATAATTATTGTATGCTTCACGCATCGATCTTTTTATAGACGCACGAATCTCTACTAACTTTTGCCTGTCATCATTTGCGTGTTCTTTTTTTAATCGAGAGTGCAACAGCCTTTGCTTTCTCAGCAGCTTTCTTTACTGGCACATATTTCTCTAACCCTTTATTAATAATGCACTTAAATTTAGTCCACAATTCCTCTACATCCATAGTTCCAGAATTAAACGATGCCCATTCATTTTGTAAGTGCGATCGTAACATTTGCTTGTCGGCTCTCCCAACAAAAACACGCTCCTAGCCTTCTTGACTGGTTTATGAACTTTGGTCACCATCGACGCTATGACGATATCATGATCACTAATTCCTGTCTCTACACAGACATCGTTAATAAGGTCAGGCCTGTTTGTGGCTATAAGGTCTAGAATATTTCCATTGCGCGTGGGTTGCCGGTTTAACTGCTCAAGACAGTTTTCAGATAGGATAGGATTAACTTATTAATCGCGTCGAGCGGATTGTGGTGTACACATATTCGGAAGTAATACGGCTCAAATGCCCATCCATCCAATTAGTTATTGGTTTTCCGTGGTTTCTTTAAATCAATTATGGCAATTATGGCAAATATATAAATGATCTGATGGACAGAGTAAGTTGTAATTTGCGGCTGTTTGCTGATGATGCTGTGGTGTATTGGAGGGTGTCGTCTGTAACTGACTGTAATAGCATACAGGATGACTTAGACAAAATTTCTAGTTGGTGCGAAGAATGGCAGCTAGCCATCAATATAGAAAAATGTAAGGTGATGCGCATGAGTAGGAAAAACAATCCCATAATATTCGAATACAGCATTAGTAGTGAGCTTCTTGATGCTGTCGCGTCGTTCAAATATGTAGGCGTAACATTGCAGAGCGATATGAAATGGAACGAGCATGTAAGGACAGTTGTGAGTAAGGCGGACAGCCGACTTCGGTTTATTGGGAGAATTTTGGGAAGACGTACTTCACCTGTAAAGGAGACCGCATATAAAACGCTTGTACGACCACGTCTTGAGTATTGCTCAAGTGTTTGGGACCCGCAGCAGATCAGTTTAAAGGAAGACATAGAGGCGGTTCAGAGACGAGCAGCTAGATTTGTTACCGGTAGGTTCGACCAATGCGCGAGTGTCACGGAAATGCTCCGACAACTCAATTGGGGATCGCTGGAAGAAAGACGACGTTCTTTTCGTGAATTTCTGTTAAGTAAATTTAGAGGGCCGGAATTTTAAGGTGAGTGTAGTACGAACTTGCTGCCGCCTACTTACATTTCGCGTAAAGATCACAAAGACAAGATAAGAGAAATTAGGGCTCGTACGGAGGCATATAGGCATTCTTTTTTTCCTCGTTCAATTTGGGAGTGGAATAGGAAAGGAAATGCCTAGTAGTGGTACAGTGTACCCTCCGCCACGCACCTTACGGTGAATTGCGGAGTATGTATGTAGATGTAGATGTAGAAATTCCAGGAGAAGCTCTTCAAGAACGTCGCCAACATTTCCCTCGCCAGTTTGCGCTTTTGTCTAATGGCCTTGTCGTTGACTGGGCGATTTTTCTTTTCACAGAAGTAAGCAATACAGGAGCACGGCGTAGAAGATAGAGCTGTATTCCGTCTACGTACGGATGGCACGGATACAGTACGGTACTTAGTTCCCACGAGTGAGGCTTGGATCCCGTGCGGTGCAGACAGCGGAAGTGAGACGACATCGGCGCGGCGTCCCTCTGGTGAAAGTGATGAGCCGGTCGAACTATTTGCGTCCCACCCACGCAGCCAAACGTGCGGGGGCGGGTGGGAAGCCTCGCTGCTGACCAGCGCGCTCTGCCGCCCGCGATAGCAACTTCCAGGTACAATCACAGCGCGCCAGCGGGCTCATTCATTTCTTACACCGGGGCAATTAATTTCCTACACTCCGAGATACATTTATGAATTTACTTTTACACTCGAGAAACTGTGTAATGTCGTTCATAACATCGGAAGTTCGATGAGGAATTTCGGGGACGATGCCGTAGTATATCCAGAAGTCGCAATGCCAGAAAATTGTAGCGTAATGCAAGATGCTATGCAGCGTATCGACGCTCGGTGCGCCGCGCAGGAGTAGCCGAGCGGTCTGGAGCGCCAAGTTACGGATCACGCGGCCTCCCGCGTCGGAGGTTCGAATCCCCCTTCAGCATGGATGTATTTGTTGTCCTTACGTCAGTTTACTTAGTTTCAGTAGTTTGTAAGTCTAGTGGCTTATGACCAAAGTAGTTTTGTCCCATAGAATTACAAACATTTGAACATTATTTTGACGCTTGGTGCAGGAAGGGGCAACTGATCATCAGCATAAACAAATGTAGCGTACTGCGAATACACAAAAAGAAAAAGCCATTAATATATGATTATGCAACTGCAGATGAATCACTGGAAGCAGTTACTTCCATAAAATATCTGGGCAGTATGCAAACGTAGTGATTTGAAGTGAACGACGACATAAAATTAATTAGTTTAAGTAGTTTTTAAGTCTAGGCTTATGACCAAAGTAGTTTGCTCCCATAGAATTACAGACATTTGAACATTTTTTTTGACGCTTGAAGCAGGAAGGAGCAACTGACCATCAGCATAAACAAATGTAGCGTACTGCGAATACACAAAAAGAAAAAGCCATTTATATATGATTATGCAATTGCAGATGAATCACTGGAAGCAGTTGCTACCACAAAATATCTGGGGAGTATGCAAACGTAGTGATCTGAAGTGAACGACGACATAAAATTAATCCTGGGTAAGGCAGATGTTGGACTGAGACTCATCGGAGGAATCGTCAGGATGCTGAGCTCATCAACATAGGAAGTGGCTTACAAAACACTAGTCCGATCAATACCTGAATACCGCTCATCACTTTGGGATCCGTGTCATATACTGTTGATAGAAGAGATGTAGAAGATCCAAAGAAGAGCAGCACGGTTGGTTTAGGGTTCATTTAGTAAGGGTGAAAGCTTCATCACGGAAATGATCGACAAATTCCAGTGGCAGCCGCGGAAGCAGTGCGATTCTGTATCACGGTATGAGCTGCCATCAGAGTGCAAGATTCAACCAATACATCGCTTCCTCCTACGTGTATATCGTGAATAGAGCTCTGAAAAAATCAGGAGGCATGCCTGCAGTCTTTTTTTCCTGGCCAACCATACGTGACTGGAACAGGGGAAAGAAGGTTGTGGAGTGGTACACCAAACACCGTCCGCCACACACCGTGAGGTTCTTGTGGAGTATGGGTGTACACATAGATCTATAAATAAAGCAGCCGGGTGGCAAAAGTTCTGCTTTGTTAAGTTACCGCTGTTATTTGATGACTCATTAATCTACATCTACATAACTAATCTGCAAGCCACGAAATAACTAACTTTTGGCCTTTACGACAGTTCACAAAACATACCGTTTTTATGACTTCACCTTTTTAATATTTCTCCTCTACAGAAATCTGTATGTACCAATAATCGTGATCTCTTACCATCTTCTTCTTCTGCTGCTTGTCCATTAATGGATGTTGGCGACCACATGACGCATCTTTCTTCTGTGAACCGCAGTATGAAGTAATAAATCGCAATTTGCGATCAGTTATGGCTTCACTGCACTAGGTTTATATGGAATACCGAAGTGCAGCGAATGGAAATTTGTGCCCGTCCGGGATTCGAACCCGGGATCTCCTGCTTACTAGGCAGACGCGTTGACCACTCCGCCACCGAGGACACAGTGACCAACTCGACTGCAGAGGACTCTTCCCTGCACGTCTCCCGCCACACCCAAATCTCCATTCGCCACGCTGTCTCTTTACTATTACCACAGCCTATTTGTTCTGTAATAGGAAAGAGACAGCGTGGCGAATGGAGATTTGGGTGTGGCGGGAGACGTGGAGACGTGTAGGGAAGAGTCCTCTGCAGTCGAGTTGGTCATTGTGTCCTCGGTGGCGGAAAAAAAAAAAAAAAAAAAAAAAAAAATTGGTCAACGTGTCTGCCTAGTAAGCAGGAGATCCCGGCTTCGAATCCCGGGCCGGGCACAAATTTTCATTCGCTGCACTTTGGTATTCCATCTAAACCTAGTACATTGAAGCCATAACTGATCGCAAATTGCGATTTATTTCATTCATTGAACGCTGTAACGTCGTCAAAAATATATAATTGCAGTATGAAGTAGCTGGTCTACATTTCCTAGTCCTGTCCACTGCTTTATATTGTCCAACCAGGATGTTCTTCTTCGTCCATCTTCCCTTCTATTATTAACTATTCAAACATATATTTGGTGTTTTGTACTGTATGTCCTAGGTATGCAGATTTTCTTCTTTTAGCACTGTCAACAATTCTCGCTGCTTCTACATTCGTTCCAGAACTTTGGTGTTGGTTATTCTTTCAGTCCACGGTATTTTAAGTATTCTGCGATAAATCCACATTTCAGAGGCCTCTAACTTATTTGTTGTTGACATATTTAGTGTCCATCTTTCAGAGCCATATAGAAGCACGGACCAAATGTAGCATTTTCAAATCGGACTCTAAGGTTTAGGTCTAGGTCTGTGCTTGTAAAAATATTCTTAAATTTTATGAAGGCGTTTCTGACGTTCTCTATGCGACATCTTATTTCGAAGTCTGTTAGCCAGTCTTCACAAAACCAGGTTCCGATGTATTTAAACTTGCTGACTCTTTGTATTACACATCCTTGAAATTGTAGATTTGCATCTTTAAGTGAGTTGGACTCTTGTGTGACAATCATTAGTCTTTTTCATGTTAATATTCAGACCTAGAGTACTACTGTAATCTCCTACTATGTTGACAGGTTGTTGAAGGTCATCTAAATTATCAGCAATCAATACCGTGTCATCAGCGAATGTTGTTGGTACGTACAGTGTGTCAATTCTGGAATAAAATTTCGAAGCTTACAACAAACATTTTAAAAATGTTTAAAGTGTCATTTCTATCCTCTAGTTCAGTCTCAAGCAATCTACACACAATATTGTTTTTAACTATACTCGTTACAAAATTAAACGTGCATTGTCCATATCTTTACAATCTAACCAACACGTAATGGGCAGGGGCCCTACGTGAATAGTTGTGGATAAGTTGAAGGAAGGAAGATTACTGATCAACGTCCCGTCGACAACATGGTAATCAGAGATGGTGGATAAGTTAAGAATTATGGAGGCGTGCTAGCGTAGAGCGTGCAGTGTGTCCGTATGGCGTAGTGGTCAGTGCACCCGCCTTGTGACCAGGAGACCAGGCTTCTAATCCCGATTCGCCACAATTTTTTTTACCAACTGATGTAACGGAATGCCCACTAGAAGCTAATGTATTTTATTCCTTTGTGTCTTAATTTATAGTGAGTACAGGGGCAAAATGATGACATATACGTAAGCGCGCGCGCGCGCACACACACACACACACACACACACACACACACACACACACACACACAAACATTCCCACCCAACTTGTTCACCAAAAATATCTGTGGAACTAGAATGTACATTGAAAAACGATTTTCACGGTCATGAACGTACGGCAGGGGCTCAAAAACATCAAGTTTGTGTTGAAAATAATATTTCTTTACGTCATAGGTTGTTTCGTAGTACTTACTTTCATTAACCCCTGCCCTTCATGACCGTGTAAATCGTTAACATCTATTTTAGTTCCAGAGATATCTTCGGTGAAAAAGTTGAATGGACACACTTTTATGGAGTGATGCTGAAGAGTTTTTTGTGAAACTACGAAATGATAGAAAATACAAAAGAAGGAGTTTACAAAAAGTTCAGATATTGCCCTTATTCTCATTTGGATGTCTGGAAACAAATATCTATACAGTAGCTCTGTAACACAAAGTTTATATTCCAGATGTCTCTCCTAGTAATCGTCAGTCGAATAATGTGTGATGCTTCCTCTATATTTTAAAATTTATTTTCGTTGTCCAGCAAACACTGTTCATTACCTGTTTAACACGAAATCTAGCTTCAACAGAGAATAACGATTTGTTTTTCGCTATAAACAAAATGTTTTCAAATGTGGAATGATATATGCCTATTAGGGAGAATGTCTCAGCGAGAAACATCATCAGGAAATTAACTAACGGATCCTGGGGTGGAAACCCAAAAGTCCTGAGAACCTCAGCCCTTGCGCTTAGTGTATCAGCTGCGGAATACGCCGCTCCAGTATGGAGTTCGTCAACACACGCGAGAAAAGTTGACATCGCGGTGAATGAAATGGCACAGATTGTGACTGGGTGCCTGAAACCAACACCAGTACACAAGATGTACTTAATTATGAGATCGCGCCGCCCAACATACGACGTGACATTGCTGCCGAAGCCGAAAAAAAAAAAACGAAGCAAGAAAAGGATATGCGTCACCCTCTATATGGACACCAGCCTGCTGACCGAAGGCTTCGTTCGCGGAAGAGCTTCCTGTCACGTATCCGAGCACTGGAAGGGTCGGCCGCAGAGAACCGTATTGCTAGGTGGGAAATGGATTTGAGAAGCCCCCATAAAGCAGCAAAAGAAGAACTGGCACCTGGTGGAGACCTGCCATACACAATCTGGAGAACCCTGAACCGTATGAGGGTAGAAGTGCCAAAGTGCAAGACAAACAAGCAGCGATGTGGCTTCCTAAAAGATAATGAGAACACTTTGTGTCTTTGTGGTGCTGTACAGGATCCTCAACACCTGCTTATCTCTCCATATTTAGAAAATCCCTGTACAATGGAAGACTTATGGGAAGATAACGACAAAGCTTTATCGGCTGCTAATTTCTGGAAGTTAGAAGTCCAGTTCCGGACACGGAAAGTAAGTAAGTATTCGATAGACCGGTGCGAAATAGTTTTGGTGTTATATTAAGTTCAATGATACGAATTAAATGGGACACGGAAACACAGAGAGTAATAAGTACTCCAGTAGCGCGGCGCCGTAGGAAAACAACCGACGAGAGACGTAACCAACCAATGTTTTCTGTTAGGTAATGCTGGCATATACTGGAACCGGCCAGTTTCTTTCAAATCCAGCGCACAGTTAACACTCACAGTTTGATTGTACCCAGGTTCACTACCTCGATATACTTTCCAATTCAAAGCTAAACTGAGACTGTTTTCTTTTGAAAAGAAAATGTTAATATAGAAATTGTAGCACCAGGCAGATTTGAGAAAATGTTTGGAAGTGAATTTGGCCCGGACTTTCTTAGTATTGTAGCTACATAAGTTGTTCTCGATCAGCTTCTAATGCAATTAATTACTACAAAGGACACCTATAGATCGGCAGACATTGCCTGCCGACCGCGGTGGCCGAGGGGACTGAGGCGCTCCAGTCACGGTCTTCACGGCCACTACGGTCGGGGGTTCGAATCCCCCCTCGGGCATGGATATTTGTGCCGTCCTAGTTCGTAAGTAGTTCATAAACAGTTTGTAAATTTAGGGACTGATGACCCCGTAGTTAAGTCCCATAGATTATACAAACAATTGAGACATTGCCTTCCTTACTGGACTTGGGCCATTTCATGTGTGTCCGTACAATGCCGTGTCAACAGCGCCGTTCACTGATTACTCAGCCGGTAAAGAAACGTGTAAGTGCCACATTATAAATACAAAGTCCGGATTACAATCCTAGATCCATCTTTCACCTATGAAAAAAATTAGTATATGTGAAAAATGCTAAGTTTCTCAGTGGTTCCAAACTCACGTACAACTTTTGGACCTGTATGAAAGATTGGGCAAGTCATATCAATGGACGGACGAAGGACAGGGGATACTACAAGCCGGCCGCGGTGGCCGAGGGGACTGAGGCGCTCCAGTCAAGGTCTGCACGGCCACTACGGTCGGGGGTTCGAATCCCCCCTCGGGCATGGATATTTTTGCCGTCCTTAGTCTTAGTTAGTTCATAAGTAGTTTGTAAGTTTAGGGACTGATGACCCCGTAGTTAAGTCCCATAGACTATAGAAACATTTGAACCTTTTAGATACCACAAATTGCAATAAGTAACGCATAGCGACGTTCAAATCATCGCACGGGTTAAGTCAGCTTTATTATCCTGCTCAATGCAATTACTGAAATAATTATTGCTTTCTGAATATGGCAATCAGTCCGCAAAATGCGTTAGTCGCGTCAATTGTTATTTTCAGGTACGGAGGTCTCGATACAATTACAGAAAAATGTTCAAATGTTTGTAAAGCTTATGGGACTTAACCACGGGGTCATCAGTCCCTAAACTTACAAACTACTTATCACCTAGCTTATCCTAAGGACGGCAGAAATATCCATGCCCGAGGGGGGATTCCAACCCCCGACCGTAGTGGCCGTGCAGACCGTGACTGGAGCGCCTCAGTCCCCTCGGCCACCGCGGCCGGCAATTACAGAAAGCAATAGAAGTTAGAGACCAAGT
The DNA here is from genome assembly GCA_026315105.1 of Locusta migratoria. Taxonomy (NCBI): domain Eukaryota; kingdom Metazoa; phylum Arthropoda; class Insecta; order Orthoptera; family Acrididae; genus Locusta; species Locusta migratoria. The sequence continues at coordinate 69,762,815 of CM048755.1, read as the reverse complement.
TTTTCGTGTGGCAACTTCAGCAACGGGCTCCGACCTGGTTGGCGTACTGAATGTGATGGATCTAAGACTCTACAAAAATGTGTGCTCTTTTCCAAAACAAATTCATTCTTATATTTGACATCATGAAAACATCGGCTGTATGAAATCAGACTGTGGGACATTAGAGTGAATTTGACAAACACGAGAAACGAAGGAGAGACGGAGGAAATGTTGGCATTCCGCTACTGCAGTTGGCTCGCTAAGTGCTGTCGAATTACCTCTGCAACTATACCTGGATACACTGTAAGTAAACGAAGACTTTATTTTGAGCTGACACGAGGAGTGGACGACGAGCGTTAAGTAGGTCGTGAATGTTGGCACTTCGTCCTCATGGAAGATTTTAAATCGGGATACATGCTGACAGGCTCAAGTTTTCGAGAAGCAGCTAACCACAGGATTTGCTCGCACCACCATTCATCAGCATGCATGGTATCCAAAATGCCTGACTGGCGGTATTCAGCAGTGTTATCGTCACCTCGTTTTACACGTCGGTTAAAAATATTGTTTAAGTAGCTATCAGGCCATCGCGATCAATATTTTGTTTGGCTTCCTTCCACCGATAGAGGTGAATACTGGAATATTTACTTCAACAAGATAACGTACGGTTTGTTTTCGAGACATATATGGAACAGCTACGTGGACTATCCGATCGTGTCGTTTCGAATCCTGTCATCGGTGATGCCGTGGCGCTTCCGATCTACCGCTTTTGCATAATACCTGTCAACATTGGAAACACATAAGAAGAGACGAAGTTAAATCCTTTTTTATTATCTTTGATCGCATACAAAATTCAAAATAAACGTGACTAACTTTTTATGCATTGAAAATAAAATGCCTAGATGTTCACGGAAAACTGTAGTGTTAAAACTGTGAAATACAATTAAATCTATTAAAATAGTGTTTCCCGAAACATACGTTTCCGGTTGCAATTTGCACTTTAAGCAATGATAAGGGAAAAAATACAAGAACTGGGATTTACGTGGTTTACAGGAAAAGAGAAGAAGTCTTCCGCCAATTAGTGTTAATGAAGCGTGGATGGTATTAATGAATAAGTAGATAACACACCATCCGTAGACTACACAGTCAAAAAAGGGATGGAAAACATTACACCAACTGAAATGTGCATCTCTTTCACCAGCGAAAAAGAGTCGTCATCGTATACCGCCTGATACATAACCTGAAGGGGCAAGCACTAAATGTTATACTTGAATATACAAAAACGATTCCATTATCAAAATCAAATGTTCAAATTTTTGTAAATCTATGGGACTTGACTACTTTGGTCATCAGTCCCTAGGCTTACAAACTACTTTAACTTACGCTAAGGATAACAAATACACCCATGCCCGAGGGAGGACTCGAACCTCCGATGGCGAGCAGCGGCGTGCTCCGCAGCTCTGAGCCTTAGAAGACTCGGCCAGTTCACCGCGGCATTCCATTCGCATACCTCTTCAATAAGAAAAAGAATGACACATAAATCTCGAAAAATGTTAAATGACATTATAACAATAGATGTCGACACACGGGATTTAAGAAGATAATGAAAATTTATGTTTCTTACAAAAAACTGAGTGAGAAAACTGTCTGCTGCAGCAACGTTGTGGAAAGAATTTTTTTCTATTAAAAAAAAAAAAAAAAAAAAAAAAAAAAAAAAAAAAAAAAAAAAAAAAAAAAAAAAAAAACATTTCAGCAGACCTAAGTCTATTACTGTGTGCATATAAAGAATGTAAGTAAAGCTAAACGATTGGTTTGAATACCGTACTTATTTACTAGGCATGGTCAAGTTGGAGATGGTATGCCGTTGCCTTCCTCCATCCTCTTACCTGGATTACGCAGCCAATTATAGGGGGACCTACAGTTTTACATTTTAGACACCAATCTGTTCCTGACTCATTCGTTTTCTTGGCTCTCTCACTAATTACCAGCACACACCGATGCCATAAATTCTTTTTACGGGCGCGGTTGTTTCGTTCTATCTTCAGTACGACTTACAGTTATTTTCAATTATTGATATGGTGTCTGTTCTTTCCGGCATGTCCAATAGAACAGACACCATATCGAAAATTGTATATATGCCCCCAACAGGCAAATATGCTCGATCCATTTCGTGAATTCTTTTCGGCTACAAGTAAGAGAACTAATTAGCAGGGAGAACTATCGTCGTACTGTCCAATATGTTGAGAATTTGGGTAGGATGAGAAGCGTGCTTCGATAGTCATATTGGTTAAAGCTATCGCTGGCCCGAAGCGAGAAATACGGGTTCGAATCCCGGTTCAACACAAATTTTCAATTTCACCATTGAATTTATTTCAGTGCTCTGGAAAGGTCGAGATGTTTGAATACTTTGAATTCGATAGATTTATTTGTCCAAGACGTCCATATATGCATCACCATTGTCCTTGCAAGGCTTAATACGCCTCCATGTCGTCCTACTGCAGCTTAGCAACTGTGTCCCGTTTAAACGCGAAGAAATATTGCGTTCCTTTTAATTCCAAGCCCTGTAGCAGGATTGCAAGATGAACGCATTAACGTCGCACTGTATTCAGCACTTTCCCTTCGAGTTGTTTGACTACCATTGCGGGGGCTAAGGATTGGTTGATCATTACCGAAGTCCACCCATCACCTGTGTGATATTTACCGAGTTGTGTTTCCGGTCACGGACCCACACATCTGTCACTCACACGTTTGTCACTAAGCGCTCCTCCGAAGTGAAGTCGCTTGTATCTATCATTGTTCTCCACCAAAGGCGAACAATGAACCGGTGAACACACAGTCACTGCTCTTCTTACGTGGCGGTTACACGACGATCACGTTGCTACACACGACAGGATCGCTGCTGCCGTAATACTGATTAGGACGAGAGACTCAAATCTTAAATACTGTATCGCTTTACGTTGTTATACTCATTTAATTCAGGACTAAAACGACTTTCTGGTCGTACTGAAAATATCTCGACTGCTCGCTGAGTGATTATAAGTTGTTTAATTGTTTTTGAATTAACACTCCACTTCTAACTGCCACAATTCAAAGCAGGTAATGCACACTGATTGTGTACTTTACATTCAGACATTTAGGAGGCTCAGATACAAAACATTCGGTTTAATTTACTCAGAGCTGGGCCCAAGTCCGTTAATCGTTAATTAACGAAGTTAACTTTTTGAGTAACGGATTAACTTTTAAGTTAATTCAAAAAAAAAAAAAAAAAAAAAAAAAAAAAAAAAAAAAAAAAAAAAAAAAAAAAAACATTAACACTCTCTTTAACTTCCGTTAACTTGGCCTAAGCCGGTTAATCAGTTATTTTTGTACCCACTTCATGTTTCCATCAACGATAACAATGCTGAACGAGAATGTTTCAACGAAAATAAATGTTTTTCTTATGTCCCTGTTGATTAATAGTACGTTCATCGCTGACGTACTAAACAAATAAGCATTTTTAATGTTCTAACTTGTGGAGTATCTGCTCGCCGTAGGTATTAGTGGTGAATGGGGACTAGAAGGCAGAAAAGTTAATTTTCATTACATATTTTGAGTCTCCCGTAAATTTTATATTATCGATCAATTATTAAATATCAATGTAAATAGAAATTCACAAACTCTAAGATGATTTTTCATCTCGAACATGTCAAAGACATTAAAGATAAAAGTGAAGCAATGAATTAAAATTTGTTATGCAGCCGGGAATCGAATTCGGACCTCCATGTTTACTTTTTAAACACAAAATCGTAATCTATAATTTATGTTCTGCTTGCAAACAAAGTATCGTATTTATCTCAGATATGACGTCATTGGTCAAAACTGGCGGGTCGTACCGCAGACGTCAATTGACCCAAACAGGCTTTATTTTCAAATAAAAGTACTCATTTTGAAAACGAGCCAAAACATTTATTGTTGAAAGCAGGTTTAGTTGAATAACCTTTGTTTTCGTGAACTTACTGAAGCATACTTCAACACTTTTAAAAGGTAAGGGAACGTACTTCATATTACTGTTTCATGACTCTGAAATCCGGTCTGTTTACCAAAATCCGCACATGGTTTTTACTACTGCACTTTTTCTTCCAGTATACATAACAGATACTACAAAAAATTTAATTAGCATTGAACTAGTAGTGAAAAGTTCTGACTGTTACCCACACCATTCCATACTTTCTGGTACAAATACTCAAATATTTCTAATGAAATTATGAAATTGTCGAATACTTACTATCGAAGCCGGCGCCATTGGTCTCGAAATAAAAGTTTCGAGACTCACTCGTACCAGTAACATCCGAACGTCTCTAACTTCCTCTGTGCGCTGGACTATTAATCCCTAGTGCCCTCTGTCCGTTCTAAACGGATCCCCAAACGGGTCCTGTGCAGAGACGCACAGACTAGATTGCTACAGTTCTCTGCTGCTACCATGTGAAGAGACATTATTATAGCCAACTAGTATGTAATACAATATTTCGCACTTTTGTGCAGATTCAGTTTCGATTACTATTATTGCAACGCAGTGAACTGTAAATTTTATGCTGTGGTGCAAAACACACTTGTACGTAAGAAATGAAAAATTGAATCTCTTACCGTTACGCAACAACAGAAACAGAGTGCAGTACAACAAGCTGACACCGCAGAGGTGGCGAAACTATAGCAGACCCGCCTAGCACAGCAGGCTGTACGCGCTCCCATGTAAACAGCTGCACTGCCTCAAAAGCAATAACAAGGAGACTCGGCCTCTCACAAATGGTGAAAAAATGGGCAGTGCTGCACATGTCAACTAACCTGTTTAAACGATAACACGCAACGTCTCTTCTGCCACGCTCTTTCCCCACCTGACACGCAAGGTGGCGCATTCTGCACTTGCAGGAGTGTGGAATATATCCCCGTTCAGCCATGAGCATGCTTGCTGACTGTTTCATATGCACGACCCAGAAAGGCTAACAAGAGTTTCTTTTTAGATATGTTCACTGCCTTTCATCTGCAAGTTACACTTTATTGGTCATATAAAAGGAAATATTATGGAAGAATTCCGCGGTCATGGCGAACTTTCTTCAGGGGCCGGCCGCGGTGGCCGAGGTGACTGAGGCGCTCCAGTCTCGGTCAGCACGGCCACTACGGTCGGGGGTTCGAATCCCCCCTCGGGCATGGATATTTGTGCCGTCCTAGTTCGTAAGTAGTTCATAAGTAGTTTGTAAGTTTAGGGACTGATGACCCCGTAGTTAAGTCCCATAAGCTTAACAAACATTTGAACGTTTGATTTCTTCAGGGAAATGTTTTAGGGCCCCTACTGTTCCTTGTCCTTTATAAACTATTTAGGAGACAATCTGAGCAGCTCTCTTAGATTGTTCGCGAATTATGCTGTAGCTTATCGGTTAGCAAAGTCACCAGAAGATCGAAAGCAACTGCAACACGATTTAGATATCTGCATGATGCGAAAATTGGCAGTTCACCCTAAATAAGTGTAAAGACCTATATGAAAACTGAAATAAATCCAATAAACTTCATTTAGACGACAAATTAGTCAAATCTAAAGGCCGAAAATTTAACTAAACAGCCTGCGTAAGAATTACAAATACGGACAACTTTATTTTGAAAGAACACACAGAACAAAAATGTTCAAATATTTGTAAATCTATCGGACCAAACTACGTGGTTATCAGTTCGTAGCTTACAAACTACTTAAACCTAGGTAAACTAACCTAAGGACAAACACACACACCCATACCCCAGGGAGTACTCGAACCTCCACGGCGAGCAACCGCGGGCTCCGCAGCGAGACGCTTTAGACCGCTTTTTTATAAAATTTTCCCAGATGGCCGTTGCTGCACGAAATATCAGTACACCGACAGTTTCAGGGTTTGTCTTCTCGTATGTCTGCTGTCGCAGGTAGTTCCGTGTTCTCTCAATTACGTTGTGTTTCTGCCTTCGGTTGCCCGAGATGCATAGTCTATAGTGTACTTCTGTGAACCCTGACGCCGTCAGTTACCATAATCGTGCCATTTATTTCTTCAGAACACTAAACATATAACAAAAGGAACCGCTCGGCTACTCCACCGCGGCCACACAGAACATATCGTAGGGAAGGTTAACCAAAGACTAAGTTTCATTGGCAGAACACTTTGAGGATGCAACAGTTCTACTAAAGAAACTGCCTACACTACACTTGCGGGTTCTGTTATGGAGTACTGCTGTGCATTGTGGGATCCTCACCAAGTGGGACTGACGGAGGATATAGGGGAAGTTCAGAGAAGGTCAGCTCGTTTTGTATTATCGCGATATAGGGGAGAGTGTCACGGAAATGATGCAAGAGCTGGGGTGGGAAACATTAAAAGAAAAGCGTTATTAGTTTCGGCGAGATCTATTTACCAAATATCTTTCACCAACTTTCTCTTCGGGATCCAAACATATTTCGGTAGTACCCACTAACATGGAGAGACATGATCATTTGAATAAAAATAAGAGAAATCAGTTCGAAAACTGTAAGATTTGAGCGTTCATTTTTAGGCGCGCTCTTAGAGAATGTAACGGTAGAGAAATATTATGAAAGCGGTTCGATAAACCCTCTGCCAGGCACTTAAATGTGATTCGCAGAGTAAAAATACATACCTAATTGTAAGTTTAGGTGTAGAATTCTGTTTTCAGACAGATGCTGCCATCTTAGGTCACGTCTTGAAATTTCACTGCTAATAATATATTGAATTGTCCTGAAACATAAACTGGACAACAATCCGGCGTTGCCCAGGGATTTATTTGTTCCACACTTTTATTAGTACATTCTGCCGACCCCTCCTGCCCTCCTCAGTCTCTTCCTCCGCCTCTCTTAGTCCATCTTCTCTCCCCCTGTTCGGACATGTCCATTGGTCGACACTAACAGCCATAAATGTATGAAATAGAAATATTTCAGGACATTTAATTAAATTCCATAGCGAAGTTAAAAAATTGTGTCGGACAGAGACTCGAACCCGGATTTCTCGGTTTGGACCAGCGTTCGCCTTAACCACCAGGCTATCCGGACACTCTTCTCGCCCTGCCCAAATTGTCAACTTATCGCATATTACGGCTTTAGTTTCCCCTTTTCATTACTTCCACTTGCTCGCAGTTTTATCTGTATTACCGCAAGCGGTCGAACTTATTTGAGCATCCACACAGACACTGTCATTTACTTATTTGAGGCATACACATAATTACGGATATAGTGTCTGTTCTTTTGGACATGTTAAATAACAGACACTATAAGTGTATGTATGCCTCAGAAAAGTGACAACCTTTGTGGGGATGTACAATTAAGTCCGATTCAAATGTTTGTATGTTCAAATGTTTGTATAGCTTAGAGGACTGATCTTGTGCGCCTCGGTTGCACAGTGGTAGAGTGCCAGACTACAAATCTAAAGGTCGCGGGTTCGATCCCCGCCAGGTCCTAGGATTTTTATCTGTCACTTTCCACTTCTTTCACCTCTTGCAGTATTGCTCATGTGAAAAATACCGAGTAGCACCGTGGTTCGGAACCCACGTTAAACTGTAGGTCCCCCTATAACTGGCTGGGTAAGTCAGTTCAAAGGTCGGAGGAAGGCAACGGCATACCACCTCCAAACAGGACCATGCCTAGTAAAGCACTGTGGTGTTCAAACCAATCTTCGGATTGTTGACTGCTTTACCTTTAGGACTGAACTACGGGCTTATCAGTCCCTAAACTTACAAACTACTTGCCGGCCGCGGTGGCCGAGGTGACTGAGGCGCTCCAGTCACGGTCAGCACGGCCACTACGGTCGGGGGTTCGAATCCCCCCTCGGGCATGGATATTTGTGCCGTCTTAGTTCGTAAGTAGTTCATAAGTAGTTTGTAAGTTTAGGGACTGATGACCCCGTAGTTAAGTCCCATAAGCTTGACAAACATTTGAACATTTTTTACAAACTACTTACGAACTAGCTAACACTAAGGACGGCACAAATATCCATGCCCGAGGGGGGATTCGAACCCCCGACCGTAGTGGCCGTGCAGACCGTGACTGGAGCGCCTCAGTCCCCCCGGCCACCGCGGCCGGCAAGTCCGATTCCTTGAGGGGAATATACATAGAGCTGTGATTAAATGGTAGTAATGGACATGGGACACTAAAATAGTAGTTTGCGGTAAGTTGACAATTTGGGCAGGGTGAGAAGACTGTCCTGATGACCTAATGGTTAAGGCGACCGCTGGCCCAAACAGAAAAATCCGCGTTCAATTCTCTGTCCGGCACAAATTTTCAGCTTCACCACTGAATTTAATTAAATATCTTGAAACAGCTATGATGTTGAAATATTTTTAATTCATTGTCGAAGTCTATTGTAATCTACCTTCCGCCGTACATTGTAAGATGGCTTACGACAGGTAACCTAGGTTTTAATTCAGGGTACAAGATATGTCCTTTTCAAATCTTCCTAGTTGTTGCAGCGTCACTGAAAAAATATAGGAAAAACCTCGAAAGGTTGTGGAGGGGACCTAGTACAACAAGTTCTAAACAGGACCTCGTGTCGCTAGAGCACTTATTCAACGTCGATACTGTGAAATAAATATTTTCTACTGCTTGCTTTTTGTATTCAATGTTTTGGGAGGAGATACAACGGACTAAAACTACCAAAAATTATCTATTAAACGTGTGCTCTAAAATGCATACCTTTAAAGGTACGAGCACTTGACCAGTAGAGTTGATTTTTTCCACAGTATCGAAGACAATGAACTACGCACTGCTCTTAATGTACGGTATCCATTCCAGCGCCCATGTTTACAGGATTTATTCCTTGTTTTGGTCCATCGGACTTTCAAAATGTGGAAAGCGAAGGGACTTGCAGTAGAGATTTATTTCATAGTACCGCAGTTGAATAAGTGCTCATACCGTCACTGCATGGCTTTTCCTGACACGAGTTCCTATGTAAACTTAATCTACTGAGTCCCCTCTACATCCCCTCGACGTTAGTTGGTTTTGTTAAATATATATATATACGGCCCTATGAATTCGGAAGATGAATTGAGACACCTGGATTAAACATGAGATTTGCTTACTGATTCGATGTTAGTCCCTGTCTACAAAAACGCAGTAACACCCGAGAATGAAACAAGTTTAATATTCCTAAAAGAACTGGTTATGCGATACAGGCTTATAGCTGAAAGACGCAAGTTTCCTATACCGTATGAAATACTGAAACAACATAAGTCATCGACAATCGCCAGTTTTTCGACTGCGCAATTCCGTCCAATTTTAATGGCACAAATGCAATGAGAGAGCGCTGTGCAAGGAAATTTAAAACCTCGGTATGCGGGGCAGCTGCAAAAACACAACGTATACACGAAAACAGCTAGCGTCACCACACGACCAAATAGTGGCATCGTCGTGAATATTAATTACAGCGCATGAGAAATCAGCACTAATTGTATATCTCTGTTGCCTTACCAGGAATGAAACAGGATCCCAAGAAGAATCGATCAATCAAAACTATTAGTCTCTATTTATAAGGTCAAATGCTAAAATTAATCTCAACTGCTTCCTCAATAATACGGTCTCTATCGAAGGAAGTGCACAGCACAATCTACTCGTCGCTGTATTCATAGGATAGCAATGTCCAGTAGCACATGTTCTCTGCTATTGTGTGATTATGATGCTTAGCTCACGTCACTTGTCTCCAGCGTTCTGACAAGGATATGACACAAAGCAATTGCAACAGGCCTGCGGCGACCACAACGTGGTCTGAGGCGCTATGTCACGGAATGCGTGGCCACTCCCGCTGGGGGTTCGAGTCCTTCCTCGGGCATGGTTGTGTGTGTGGTCCTTAGCATAAGTTAGCTGAAGTACTGTGTAATCCTAGGGACTGATGACATCAACAGTCTAGTTCCTTAATAAAAAAAAATAATTACATGGTTCGGTAGAGGGTTTTCACCACTTCATCTTCCGTATGGGCACGTTTAATAAATATGTGTCTCATATTTTGACCTAGATTACAACATATACGAATCGGCGAGTGTCACTTTGGTAGTGTTTAGTGTTACTTGTTAGAATGTCGTCAAAAACAGACTTCAGCCAGTCTTGTTGGAAATTCTACCTGTATAAGGAAAAGAGGTCTCGAACGTACCTTGCTATTTTCAGCACTCGCCCGATTCAGGGATGGTCGATAGCGGAACGCGCGTTTTTCTGTCTTCTTTTTTTTTAACAATTCTGGCAAAAGGTTACTTCGAGGTGAGCTAACTCCGTTGACAAAGTTTCGGCGGTTGAGATGACGTGGGCGACATGAGAGGTACGAATTACCCCTTCACGCAGAGTCGGATGAAGACGATTATCAGCGTAAAGATTGAATACGGTTTGTGATTGCTTCCTGTGAACGACATGTCCCAACGTACCAGCAACGTTCCTCGGTGCCAAGAAAGGGAAGACAACCATTCCTTTCAACTTCCATCTCCAAACAAGCATTCGAGTGAACTTAATTCAGATGTTCTAGAAAGCTGCCTCAGTTATCTTTTCCTCTATGTCAAACAACAAAAACTTATTCTTCGTTTTCGAAGGTTAAAAAAAGCGCCTCGTGTTTGCTGCAAATAATTTTATTTCTCCCAGACGCGTTTCGACTTTTATTTTAAAGGTGTCTTCAGCGGGATCTACAAGTACAATGTTTATGTGAGAGGTATTGTTTCCAGATTATAAACAGTTCACGTATTTATTTATTTATTTACATAAGGGAAGAAGATTTTACTTACTTTTTCATTGTCTTTTCAGATACCTTCTGCTGTTTCATCTGGTCAAGATCACGTGTTTCACATTGTATAACTAGCGGAATTTCGCACATATGTATACATTTTGGCTGCAAAACACCTCCAAAATGTGTACAAATGTACGAAATTCCGTTAGTTATACAATGTGCTACATGTGTCCTTGACCAGATGGAGGAAACAGCAGAAGGTAGCTGAAAAGACAACGAAAATATAAGTAAAATCTTCTTCCCTCATGTAAAAAAAAAAATACGTGAACGTTTGATAATCTGGAAACAATACATCTCACATAAAAATTGTAATTGTAGATCCCACTAAAGATGCCTTTAAAATAAAAGGCGAAACGTGTCTGGGAGAAGTAAAATCAATTGCAGCAAACACAAGGCTTCTGTTTTTTATTTTTTTATTTTTTGTTTTGTCCACCTTCAAAAGCGAAGAACTTCGGAAGATGGCCACCCAAACAAACTTGGAACTAAAGTATAATCTACATATGTGATAAAAGTACGCAAATCTCGACATCGCTGACTTCAGATGGAGGTCATTATTATGTACCGTGAACAACAGCCGCAATACCACACTATACACATTCGCGCTGACCGTTACTTTTGCCTCTAGCACATTTGTCATGTAAATAATAGCACAGAGTTGATAGTAGTATTAAGAAGAGACCAAAGAAATCATTTTCACTTAAAATATCCCGAATTAATTCAGAACACGTTAACATTCACGAAAGATGGATTACGGTTACCATTATAAACTTGCACAACATCTTAACAATTACGGAAATAGCAATTACATGTGGAGGGCAGAGGCCAGGATGCACTTCGTTACAGCGGCATGAACGCAGAAGTGCAGCGGCGGCAGAGGCGAGGTGAGGTGAACGATCGCAGCGCATAGCGGGTAAGTCGCCGGCAGCCAATCTCGCCGTATCTCCAAGCGTCGGCCGGTCACGTTTCTCATCAGCCGGAACAATGAGTGGAACTCCGCCGAGTGTAAAGCTCTGGTACTTTTAGACGCCCATTTAAGTGACTCAAGTTAAATTTGATGCTTTTCGTTGTTTCACGGTGAAAACTAAAATGTGACTAGCATGTGAGATCACTGATTACTACGGCGAAGGGCTATTACGTTTTACAAATCTTTAAGCCGCGGCGGAGCGGCCAAGTGCATTGAGGCGCTATGCTACGATGCGCAAGGCCGTTCCCACTCGGGGATTCGAATGCCCCCTCGGGCATGGATGTTTGTGTCGGCTTTAATATAAGGTAGTACATAAGTTTGGAATGCGGTCTTAGAAAATCAGGTGATACTGAAGGAATTAGATTAGGTAACGAAACAATGAAGGTGGTAGATGAGTTTTGTTACTTGGGTAGTAAAATAACATGCGATGGTCGCAGTACAGAGGATATAAAATGCAGAATGGCAATGGGAAGAAAAGCATTTTTGAAAAAGAGAAATTTGCTAACATCGAATATTAATTTAAGGGTAAGGAAGTCTTTTCTGAAGGCATTTGTGTGGAGTGTTGCCTTGTACGGGAGTGAAACATGGACGATAAGCAGTGCGGACAGGAAGAGAATAGAGGCTTTTGAAATGTGGTGTTACAGAAGAATGCTGAAGATTAGGTGGGTAGATAGTATAACTAATGAAGAGGTACTGAACAGAATTGGTGAGAAAAGGAATTTTTGGTATACCCTGACTAAAAGAAGGGATCGCTTGGTAGGACACATTCTTAGACACCGGGGAATCGTAAATTTAGCATTGGAGGGAAGTGTGTGGGGTAAAAATCGCAGAGGGAGACCAAGATACGCGTATAGTAAGCAGATTCAAGTGGATGTGGGTTGTCGTTCTTATGAGGAGATGAAAAGGCTTGCTCAGGATAGAGTAGGGTGGAGAGCTGCATCAAATCAGTCTCCGGACTGAAGACCATAACAACAACAACAAGTTTGTAAGTTTAGGGACTGGTGACCCCGCAGTTAAATCCCTTAAGCTTCACAAACATTTGAACATTTTTTACAAATCTCTATCGATTGCAGTTCTTTGATTCGATACCTGGTTTATTTTACGTCTGCAACGTTTTGGCCTCAAGTTTAACTTGAGCATATACTCTAGTGTAGCATTTTCGGGGTTACTTTGTCGTCCGTCTGAGATGACGTAGTGTTAGAAATTGTAATCAAATTAGGAAGGACGGCGATTTAATCCCGCCTCCGGCCATCCAGATTTGGGTTTTCAGTGATTTTCCTGAAAGGTCCGAGGCAAAGGTCGCAATTTTTCCTTTCAAACTGCACGGATGATTCCCTTCCCCATTCTCAATCTCAGCTTCTGTTCTGCCTCTAATGGAAGCAGTTACTTCCATAAAATCTCTGGAATTAGACATAAAGGCTGATTGGAAATGGAACGATCATACATAATTAATCATGGATAAGGTACATACCAGACTGAGATTCATTGGAAGAATCCTCGGGAATTGAAGTCCGTCAACAAAGGAAGAAGGTTGCAAAACTCTCTTTCGGGCTGCTCATCCCTGTGGAATCCTTACCAGGTAGGGTTAATAGTAGATATACAGAAGATCCAACAAAGAGCAGCACACTGCGTTAGGGCTTATTTAGTAAGCATGAAAGCGTCACGGGGATGACTGGGTAATTCCAATGGCAGACGCTGAAAGTTACATAGTCTGTATCGCGGTACGGGCTTCTTTCAAAGTTCCGAGAGCATACGTTTCGTGAAAAGTCAGCCAATATATTGCTTCCTCCTACGCATATCTCGCGAAGCGACCACAAAATCAGACTAGGGCCACTACGGAGGCTTACCGCCAATCGTTTTTCCCGCGAAACATACGCGACAGGAATATGTGGAAGTGACAGTTGTGCACGGATTACCCTCCGCCCCTCATCACGAGGTGACTTGCAAAAGCAATGTGATGCCCACCTTTTGGACTGGACAGTAAGCCGTAATCTCCCTTTACGTTTGATTGTCTGTTTGACCGTTAAGACGACTTTTTCTCGGGGAAGGGCAGAGTCATGAAATTGAAATTTGTGTTGCATACTTACCACTGTCTTACATTTATGATCAGATGACATTCATGATAATTCTCACACTACGTGACATTGTACGCCAATGTTAAAATACTTACCAACTACGTCTCTAATCTGCCGCGTTTTTTTTTTTTTTTTTTTTTTTTTTTTTTTTTTTTTTTTTTTTGCCGACACTATTGTATCACTTCTTTTTTTTTTTTTATTTCCTCTTCAGAAACGCGTTTTACAACTTGTTACCAGTTAAATGTTATATCTGCGTTTCGTGCTGAGTACTATGATTCCTTCATTCATGGAAGCAGTGGCAGTGAATACCAACAGTCTTTCGAGAAGAAGGTTAAAGTTGCAACTATCATCACGGCTTTTGATGACAATACGCTAGAGAACATGTACGACGATTATTACATAAGTCATAGTTCAGATATCTGCTTTACGTATGGCGTCTACAATTACATCTACAGTGCTATCTAGAGCATGATTGCAAAGTTTTGCATTAAAACGACACTCACCAGCACATTGAGGTGTACGTAGATATACTGTAACCAAACGTTCATACAGATATGTTTGTTCGAGCCCAAGTACTTTCCTTGTTAGTTTGTTTGACCGTTTACATAACTTTCGATCACAATCTAAAGTTTTATTTTGATATGGGCATCGACTGCGTCCTGTTCGGTACACTTTGTTGTTCTGAATAAGAGATAACAATTTATTTCCGAGCAGCCGAGAACAGCTTAATTTCCTTCCATAAAAGCGCTCAAATGCGTTGTTAGTTGCCCGATTCCACTACTAAGGAAGAACCTGAGTAAAACTTTATTTTAGTTCTAAAAATCGAGTTTTGTTAAATGGATCACATTTGAGAAGTTAGTTATTTCAAACACATATGAATAACTAGCGTTCAGTATAATTTCACTCTTTTCATCCTAGTTCCAACAATATCTTGCAGTTACTTCAACGATTGTCTGCTTTAATAACGAAATGCATGTCTACCACCTTATGTAAAATTAAAACCTAGAAGACGTAAAATGAAATTAGCAAATAATTATTATTTGCGTCTAACTTATTTGTAAAGTGGGCAGCTTTTGGATGATGTATTTGATACTAATGGTTATTAATGTAGTCATTGAAACTGACGGCGCGGATTACGACGTTCGAGAATCGCATATAAAGTAGCGTAACATCAGTGCGGATGAGCCAGAGAAATGCTTGGCTACATAAATTGTCATATTCTCACGTGGAATCGGTATCAAGTACCTGTCACGACAATAGTTTCGACTGATTACAAATCAGTCTAGTCCCCTCTAAACAACAACAACAAAAATAGTTTCATCAGCAGGAAATGGCGCAATGGAAGCAAGTTTGCTATGCAAGCACGAAACACAGACATGCCTGAACTGTTTGCCTAAGCAGAATGTGCAAGTAAATTATAATACTTCGTAAATAAATAAGACTACCTACCTTCCAGAAATTAGAAACGTTAAATAACTGCCGCGGTGGAGTAGCCGAGCGGTCTAAAGCGTTTCGCTGCGGAGCGCGCGGTTGCTCGCCGTGGAGGTTCGAGTCCTCCCTGGGGCATGGGTGTGTGTGTTTGTCCTTAGGTTAGTTAACATAGGTTTAAGTAGTTTGTAAGCTATGGACTGATGACCACGAGGTTTGGTCCGATAGATTTACAAACATCTGAACATCTGATAAATAACTGCAAGAGGCAGGTATCGAGTAAATGTGTTCGCAGGTCGTTAACCAGCGACTTAGCCAACGTACTGCATACAGTGAGCGCATTTCTTGGTTCTTCTAAATTTAAGATGTGTTAGAAACATTTCTGTATCACATACTGAGTAAAGGAATGGTTCACTTGAGGAGAAAGCAGTCTTAATTGGCACATTTTGTATTTTTAAAATTTTCTCATTTGATAACTTTTTAATCTTAGAAAGAAACAGTGTTCATATTTAACGATATATGCCCTTCACAACATGTATTGAACTTTGTATTACACTAGACCAAACGTTCAAATGTTTGTAGAGCTTATGGGACTTAATTAAGGGGTCATCAGTCCCTAAACTTACAAACTGCTTATGAACTGGCTTATACTAAAGGCGGAACAAACATCCATGCTCGAGTGAGGATTCGAACCCCCGACCGCAGCGGCCGTGCAGACCGTGACTCGCACGCCGCAGACCGCTCGGCCATTGCGGCTGGCTAAGCAACATTTATATCTTGCCCACGACGTTTTGTCGTATGTAGGACACAGTAACAGCCATTCCTGCCGTAGAGAAGCAGTTTATACAGCTGAAAACAAATAAGTCTCCTGTACATAAAGTACTCGACTGTATTGGCCTGTTAATTAAGTTGCGTTTGTCGCCACTGGAAAGGTGATTCTTGTATATAAGCAGAGTTAAAGAACGCATAAGCAAAGGCACAGACCAATATCCTGAACATCAGTTTGCCACAGAATTTTCCACCATATTCTCAGACTGGATATAATAAATTTTCATTGAGAAAAAAATCTACAAAAATGTTTGTAAACCTACTGGACCAAATTGCTATAGTTATCAGTCTCTCGACTTAAAAACTACTTTAACTTAAACTAACCTAACGACAACACACACACACACATGCGCCAGCGAGGATTCGAACCTCCGAAGGCGAGGAACCGCGCGCTCCGCAGCAAGGCGCCTTAGAAAGCTCGGCCATTCCACCGCGGCTAGAAAATAATCACGGTTTCAGAAAGCAACGCTCGCGTGACAACTTGACCTTTTATCACCACCAGCGAACCATGGATGAAGGACAACAGGCAGATTCCATGTCCCTAGATTTCTGAAAAGTTTGGCACGGCGCCCCACTGGAAACTCCTATGAGCATACAAAGTAGGTTCTTAAGTAATATAACCCAGTACGTTGTCCTCGACGGCGAGTGTTCTTCGGAAACATGGGTATCGTCAGGAGTGCAATAGAACCGCCAATGTCCTCAATATACACAAGTTATCTGACGGGCAGCGTGAACAGCAGTCTGTGGTTGTTTGTTGGTGCTGCGGTATACAGTAAGATGTCATCGTTGAGTGGCTGTAGGAGAATACAAGTTGACCAACATAAATTTTCTAGTTGGTGTGATGAATTGCACATACCTCCAAATGAAGAAAAAATGTAAGTTAATGCATGTGAGTAGGAAAACTAATCTCATACGTTAGAATACAGCATCAGTTGTGTACTGTTTGATACAGTCATGTCGATAAAATATCTTGGCGTAACGTCACAAACAGATATTAAATTTCTGACGATAAAGTTAGGTGAATAGGCATATAACGTTAACGTAGATGAACTATTAACTACAGTTACCTTACTGTTGTTCCAAATAGTCGCCTCCCACAACTATGCACCGCTAAGCTCTGCGATACATGTCCTGCAAGCTTTGCACGAAATATTTCTTTGGGATGGCGTTTAAAAGCTTCGTCACGTTTCGTTGGATGTCGGGAATATCGTCAAATAGCTCTTTACTTTCAAAACGAGTTTGTGTCGAGCGAACAGGAGGAAGTCTGAAGGATTGAGATCCGGCGATTATGGTGGATGTTCAAGTTGGTCCACCCCGTTTTTTGCCAGGAACTGTCTGACGACATTGGCTGTGTGTGCATTGTCGAGCAACTTGAACATCCACCATATCGACGAATCTCAATCCTACAGACTTCTTCCTATTCCCTTGACTCAAACTCGCTTTGTAAGGAAAGAGATTTGACTATATTCCAGACATCCAACGAAACGTGACGAGGCTTTTGAACATCATCCCAAAGGAAGACTTCGTGCAAAGTTTCCAGGACATGCATTGCAGAGCTCAACGGTACGTAGTTATGGCAGGTGACTATTTTAAAGGACAGTAAAGTAACTATAGTTCATAGTTCATCTATGTCAATCTTACAGGACTATTCACCCAACGTTATTGTCAGAGGATGTATAACGAGACTCTAGGGATACTTGTGGAGAAGACGAATGCTCGACTAGAGCTTATTGGGAAATCTGAGGAAAATGTGGTTCAGGAGACCATGTATAGGACACTAGTAGGGCACATTCTTGAACACTGCTCGAATGTTGACATCCTCACTAGATCGCAGGAAAGGAAGACACCTAATCAATTGAGAGGTTGGAAGCCTCCGATATCTTACAGTAACATGCAAGTATAGTGGAGATCCTTCGAGAACGGAAATGACAGTCCCTTTGGGGAAGGCGATGTTCTTTTCTTGGGACACTATTTCAGAAATTTAGAGAACCGGAGTCTGAAGCATAGTTTAGAACGATTCTGCAGTCGCCAACGGATATTTCACGTAATATTAAAGAAATCATGGCTAGTACGAAGCTGTATAGAGAGTAGTTTTCTCCGTCGTCCTATATGCGAGTGCCACAGGAAAGGCAATGACTAATACAAGGTGCTTATCACCACGCACCATACGGTGGTTTTCGGAATAGGCACAGTATGAAGATGTACACTGGGCAACCTAATTTATGGAGCCCTTCTTCTGAATGGCTAAAAGGAGCCTACAGTCTCTCTCTGTGACGCATCGGAAGCATGGTGCACTGCGACAGCACCCTCAGGCTCGGAAACGCCTACAACAACAAGCTGTCGACGAACACGAAAACAGACCAGAGCTTAGAATTTCCTGAGTTTTAAGGTGGGCGTTGCGCCTCCCCAGCAGAAGAGTCATCACGGATCACTGACATATGGAGGGCCCCAGTTCTCCTTGGTGGAAGGGCTGCACTCAGCTTCGCGAATCCAAATGAGGAGTAACGGCTTCAAGGCGACACACTCGACAACGACCGAAAGACCGGTGTGCTGACTACAAGCCGCTCCATATCACATATAACGACGCCTTTGCCAGAGGATAACACTATACGATCGGCCGGGCCTGATATGCCCATCTATGGTCAGAACACGGAACTGTGCCCTTTTTAACGTGGGTTTAGTGATGGCTGTAGAGGGTAGGAGGATGACAAAGAATTAACAGGCTTAACATCAGACGAGGCATCATCGCTAGTACCGAACAGGGTCTCAGGGGTGAATTTTATAAAGGGGTCAATACTCCTGACTGAACGTTGAAAAGCTTAATCAGTCTTAAAGGATGATGATGATATTTATAGCATATTAGCACTAAATTTCACCAACAATCTGCGCTACGGTGTACGTTTCACATGATGGGAAGGCTCTTATACACAATTTTACTCATATCTCATCCCTTCCTTTGACGCCTCTGCGATTGTGGTAAGAACTGCGATACACAGCATTCTTTTATGTCGACGAGGGCAGGATTTAACAAGACACATCTTTATTTAGAATCGACATGTAAATGCCTTCAGGGGTTGGTATAAAGGGCGACAAAGAAACCACCAATCCCTTAGATCGTTGATTACCATACATTTCGCGATCGAAAACTACAACTCGCAGTGTGATGGACAAACATGATAACGTTCTTGATATCCTTCGACACGCCTGACACAACTCGCACGAATCAAACTTCCTCTAAGGACATCTTGAAGCTGAAACTCTTATGAATGTGATCACATTTCTTTGGACAGTAGCTCGACCACAAGTTTTGATCTGGTATACAAAGCAGAACCATCATGACTATTGAAAACGATCAGACGAAATTTCAACGTGATGTGAAGCAGGAAAACGAGTGGATATTTTTCAAAAAAAAAAAAAAAAAAAAAAAAAAATGTTTAAATGTTTGTAAAGCTTATGGGACTTAACTACGGGGTCATCAGTCCCTAAACTTACAAACTACTTATGAACTACTTTATACTAAGGACGGCACAAATATCCTTCCCCTAGGGGGGATTCGAACCCCCGACCGTAGTGACCGTGCAGACCGTGACTGGAGCGCCTCAGTCCCCTCGGCCACCGCGGCCGGCGGACATTTTTCCGGCCCTTTATTTTCTCACCCGTGCGTGAGGTGATTGCAGGATGCAAGATTGGCACATGCGGAAAAAGGTTCCCCCTAAGACCCCTCCTCGAGTCAGCAACACCCTTAGAGCCGCCCGCCCACCTCTGTCGATCTCTTTACAAACCCAACTGCAAGCGACTTGGACACCCATTTGCCTGAATGGCGCTCTAAAACGTCACGAGCACCTGCTTGCAGGCAAGCATATCGTAAGGGATGTCGGTGGGGTTGCTTACCCTCAGGCGCTAGCTCAGCAACAGAACCGAAGGGATGTCGAAATCGCTTACACTTAAGCATGTAAAGACCGCAACAGACGTACGCATTTGGCGCCAAGGGTGTTCCTGAATGGGAGGGGGGGCATTTAGGGAGAAACTTTTCAATTTTATTCATTCATGCATTAATCTTGCACCCTCACGTAATCATGCCACAGAAAGACACGGAAGTAGAAAGCAGAAAATCCTCAAAAACCCTTTCCTCCTCCATATCACGTTTAAACTTCATCGGGTAGTTTTAAACGGTCCCTAGAGCTTGCAACGTATATCCCTGAGTTCGGACTGTACTCCGAAGAGGCGCGATCACATTCATTGGTTTTGCAACCTCTCGGTGTCCTTGCAGAAGGGTTGTTTCGTCCGAGGGGTGCCAAGAGGTTGAAAGGATGCCTTGTTGTCCATCACTCTGCCAATTGTCGTTGTCGACCGCGAAATGTGTGGTAATCGGTCCAAGGGATGGGGTGGTTTCATTGCCACCCCTTATATCATACCCTGAGGACGTTTCGTGTCAATTCTACGCGGCGGTCTAAAATGTTCAAAATGTCCTCAGCCACGCATAACAGCGTGATTTCAATGCTGAACATCGCGAATCAGACCACAATCGCAGAGACGTGAAAAGAAGCGTAGCAATGTGGGCACGAGAAATGAAGGGGGCCCGCCTGTCGGCCTTTCCATTGGATGATACGGAAGATTAATGTTTAACGCCCTGTGGACAGTGTGGTCCTTAGAGGCGGGGCTCACGCTCGGACTGTGTGGGTAAAGATTGGGAAGGAAATCGGCCGTGCCTTTTCAAATGAACTATCTCGACATTTGCCTGGTGTAATTCACGGAAATATCAGAAAACCTAAATCTGGATGGTCGGATGTGGAGCCGGCCGAGGGGACTAAGGCGCTCCAGTCACGGTCTGCACGGCCACTACGGTCGGGGGTTCGAATCCCCCCTCGGGTATGGATATTTGTGCCGTCATAGTTCGTAAGTAGTTCATAAGCAGTTTGTAAGTTTAGGGACTGATGACCCCCTAGTTAAGTCTCATAGACTATACAAACATTTGAACTTTTTTTTTTCGGATGTGGATTTGAACCACCGTCCTCCCAGCGCCACCTCGGTCGGTGTGACGTTGCACGGCGCCATACTTTTGTACCATTAGATAGGAAGGTTTTAGGCGTGTTGTTGCAAAATTTTTGTCTTATAAGTAGTAATCAGCGAAAATTACGAGATTTCGAAAAACTGTTTCTTTAATTATATTACGCATTGTAGTCGTAGAAGCCGCGTTTCCCGGTGTCCATCTCAATATAAGTTTGTGCTCCGTATCTAATATTCTCGCCGTCGACACGGTCTTAACCCTTTCCTGGTACCATTCCCCATAGAAAAGAATTTTCTTTAGTAGAATAGATCTAAAACTTTTCGAAAGTCTAGAAGCATCGAATCAATCTGGATCCCTCTAAAGCTGCTTAAAAGAAGGTCTGCACTCACACGTCGTCGATACACTAAGAAAACAAGAAAAGCACACGATGATTTACTTCGTAACAATTGGGTAACAAAGTATACAAACTCAAGTCAATGTTATCTAAGCTTTACACAACTGCTATCTCTGAATTTACTCATCGCACCTTCCAATGAGCACATTGTTTTCCTGCTTTGTATCAGAGAAGTATCTATCATTAGAGTAAGGCCTAAGGGACTGATATTCTGTATAAACTGCATACAGGAGTAACAAATTTTGAGAAGTCATTAGACACACATAGAAGATTAAAATTTATTCTACGGACATTGGTGCAGAAACACTTTTCGTCCGTGCTAGAACGTATTTCTGCTAATCTTCATAGTACCAGCTGTTATTATAAAGTGAGGTAACAAAGCCTGCATTGAGACAAGTGCATTTTATTTCATACATCCAATGCAGATAACTGATATTACATACAATAGGCTGTTTTTATACAAATTCTCCCTGCCGGTTTAGGAATGCATCTCTTCGTCGGATGAGTGAGAATATAAACATGTAGTAAAAATTCTATCCCAGCGTATTCTCTCACGTTGTCACTAAGTTCAAATTTGTATACAATTTTTCAGCAATCAGTCGTAAATATTTAAATTATTCAGATCTAGATTTCGACCACTGTGTAACCTCCAAGAAGGCGGTCCAAATGTTTTACGTGTTTTAAGCGTTTTGTTTTATGCATTGATAATGACCACACGGTGGTCAAAATCTATATCTGAATAATTTAAATATTTACGACTGACTTCTGAAAAATTTTCTAAAAATCAAAAACAGTCGTTGAGCACAAGTGTCATTATGAAATCAAGCACGATAAAATGTTCAAATGTTTGTAAGCTAAGAGAGAAACCTGCCGAGGTCATCGGTTCCTAGACTTGCAAATGACTTTAACTTATGATAAGCACAACACACGCACACCTACGCCCGCGGGAGGACTCGAACAGCCATTCCCGCGCGGCTGTCACGAAGTGTTTCACCTCATCTGCTGAAGCTAAGTGTCCTCTCACTGGTGCTCCTTCGCGGTGGAGTAGCCGAGCGGTCTAAAGCATCTCGCTGCGGAGCGCGCGGTTGCTCGCCGTGGAGGTTCGAGTCCTCCCTGGGGCATGGGTGTGTGTTTTGTCCTTCGGTTAGTTTACCTAGGTTTAAGTAGTTTGTAAGCTACGGACTGATGGCCACGCAGTTTGGTCCGATAGATTTACAAACATTTGAACATTTGAATTGGTGCTCCTTCAAGTGAGGACAAGTTGGAACGAAGTCCGGGCTGTAGGATGGGTCATCCGATGTTCCAACAAAATTACTTCTACAGCGTTGTGGTCTTTTTAGCTATGCGCACAAGAGAGATTATAGTGTTCAAATGTTTGTATAGCTTATGGGACTTAACTTCGGGGTCATCAGTCCCTAAACTTACAAACTGCTTATGAGCTAGCTAACACTAAGGACGAAACAAATATCCATGCCCGAGGGGGGATTCGAACCCCCGACCGTAGTGACCGTGCAGACCGCAACTGGCGCGCCGCAGACCCCTCGGCCACCGCGGCCGGCAGATTATAGTCTTCCAGTAAACCTCTACCAGCTTCCTGCGGATTTCAGCCGTTGTTACATGTTTCGCCTACAGAAATCAAATAACTGAGCATATTTCTTGGTGAGAACAGTTTTCCACATCGTCATATGTGTTTACCCACGTATCAGAATAATCGCACACTACTAATTTCTCCATAACAGAAGAAGCTCCAAGAACATCGAACTAGTAACCTTAGAGTCTGATCACTTCCCCAGTACACGTACATGCAGGCATACGTCATGAAATTCTCCCATGAAATGTTCATATAGCCTCTGTTTCATTGTTTTATCCATCAATCCGCCACAGCATTTACAGTAATCGTGGATGTCTGAAGTATTGGAGTTTTATGTATGGCTTCGCAGCTTATCCCAATAAAGGCACGGAGACTCTAGTTCGACTCAAAAAGAGCTTTCAAATGTCCCCAGAAATCAGCATCTCTTTGGTTACAGTTTGGAAAACGTGGAAGCTAGAGAACTGGCGGCGTCTCGCTGCGGGTCCTGAAACGCCATATGCCCTTGTTGGCCACAAACCCAGTTTTCGGCAACAATCAGTTCACACTACTAGTGCCGACGTGGTTATAAACTTTCGAATGTTAAGAAAAATAGAATGACAGGACTCTCACAGTATGACATTCGGGTTACTGCAGGATTGTGCTCAAGCTCATTTTGCACATTCTACGAAGCCAATAGCGGTCTCTACAGATCGGACCAGTGTTGCCAACTCTGTCAAATCAATTTCGGCTAATCAACATTTGGAAATCAGGCAGAGAAAAGGTGTCAGAAACATGCCGTCGTCTTCCAGGATAACTCGTTGACACATGTACTTCAGACGGAGACAAACTGTCGACAGCTCAGTTGTGCTGTAGGGAACACTCATGCTGGCATCTGCAGTTCCAATGGAGCTTGTGCAAGCCACCACGATGGCCAAGAGGTATCGTATACTGGTTGCAGACCATGTGTGTCTACTCCCTTTCGTGCCTATCACGTATCTTAACGGCAGTGATATTTTTCAGGAATATATACGTTACAAGGCCAGGAGTGAGATAGAGTTGCCGGCCGCGGTGGCCGAGGGGACTGAGGCGCTCCAGTCACGGTCTGCACGGCCACTACGGTCGGGGGTTCGAATCCCCCCTCGGGCATGGATATCTGTGCCGTCCTAGTTCGTAAGTATTTCATAAGTAGTTTGTAAGTTTAGGGATTGATGACCCCGTAGTTAAGTTCCATAAGCTCTACAAACATTTCAACTTTTTTTTTTATTTATTTATTTATTTATTTATTTATTTATTTATTTTTTTTTTTTTTTTTTTTTTTTTTTTTTTTTTTTTTTTTTTTGCAAATGTTGAAAAGGGCACGGCCAATTAACTTTCACATCCATTTTTACCTCAAGTTTCGTACTCAACCTTTAAATAACTTTGCAGTTGATGGGAACTTGACCTGTAAATGTTCCTTACTTCCTTGGTGTTCGCCAGCATAATGTCCAAAACAAGCTTCAGCACAATCCGTCAGTAACCCGAATGTCATACTGTGAGAGTAGTGTCATCCTATTTACAACTACTTCGGCACAAGTAGTTTAAACTGATTGTTGACGAAGATAGGCTTCGTAGCTAACACGGGCAGATAGTGTTTCAGGACCTGCGTCCGCAGCAAGACGCTACAGTATCGGAAAGTAAATCGCATTACGGGGAAAGTCGTAATGCTTCTGCCAGTGTTATACGTTTTCTTGCAGCGTGGTTAGAATGCTCTGAAGAATCGATCGGAAATATTATGAAAGATGTGTGCTTTAGCCAGTAATGAGTGGAAAACAACTTTATTATCGAGATATTTGTGACTGTGTCACCGAGAAACTTCAGTACACTGTCAGACTGAACTATACATTCTGCAATGAAACTTGTTAACTGACAGTATAACGACAGATTTATAAATTTTATTGCAACATTAGATCGATAAATTTTATTTGTTCAAATATGAACAATCAAGAATTGGTTCCTGCTACACATTTTGGGTAAACGATGTGCGAGCTACAGCGGAGTTGGTTATTTGATTGAAGAATTTTTAGAATATATGAAGAGCGGAAATGTCAAACGATAGAAGAGTCGTTTTTCCACAAAACGCGTTTTGAGTGCCGTTGTGTCCTCAGTACCCAGTCGCATGTCGCTAGAACGTTCCAAGTCCCACACCATAGAGAATATTTTTAAATATTTATGAATATAGAGCTCATGGCTTTCGTGTCAAGCAGTGCTTCCTCTGATGTTCCAAGTGTCATGCGTCACGGTCTGCTCCATTTAGCCTGGGAATGTCTAAAGAGATAACAAATAGTGGACACAACTTTCTGAAATGCGACACAGATTCTATCATTTACGTTGTGATGTGGCAGCTATTTGATAACCAGAGATGTAATATGGTTACATACTGTATGTTTATTATTACGATAATCTTTGCTACCGGTATTTGAGAGGTTGGTTAATGTATGTCTTTGCATATGTCGAGAAATTTTGTTATCTTCGCCGAATCGTCATTGGCATGTGTGATCTTTGTATCATA
This sequence comes from Locusta migratoria, assembly GCA_026315105.1. Lineage (NCBI taxonomy): Eukaryota > Metazoa > Arthropoda > Insecta > Orthoptera > Acrididae > Locusta > Locusta migratoria. The sequence goes on along the minus strand of CM048755.1, from coordinate 69,737,267 downwards.
AATTTATTAATCTTTGCTACTGAAATTTCGTTCGTGTGTAATCTATGATGGTCTAAAATTTTTACCCATTTTCTTGGTGTACGATATCAATAAAATTTTGTATGTAGATTTTGTGTTTTAAGTCGACTTGTTCATTTAGTATTTCAGAGTCGTGGTGTAGTGAGTGTAAATATATTTCGATTTCTTCTAGAATGTTCATAACTTGTCCTTTAGGTGTTACATGTAAAATTTCGACTAGCTGTTCTATATTATCCGCTGTGTGCTTTTCCGTTTTTAAATGTTGGTAAAAAGTAGATGGGTTATTTGTGCTTTGTCTGGTGTGCTCCCGGTGCCTGATATTGAAATTTCTGCCTGCCTGGCCTATATAAAATTTACTGCAGTTGCTACATGTAATTTTGTATATTCCTAAGCAGAAATTTCAATCAATAATTAAAATTCAAAACAACGTAAATGATAAGTCATCAGAAATATTGCAATAATTAAAATTCAAAGCAATAAATAAATGACTGACAGCAATAAAACCATCGATGTATATGGATGTCAGGACCAACAGACGTATGTAATATTTCGTAATAGTATTTACAATTACGATAATCATAAAATTTGATGTATTTATAATGTAACATTTTTCGCAGATCCCTGACGATGGCGCTAAAAGCCGAAATAGGCCTATAGTGTAATAAATTTAATTATATTTAAAGCAGCATTTAGGATTTATTGCATAAGTTAAAACATTACTATTTTATGCACTTGTATAACAGAAATTTAAACGTAGTACTTCAGTATTAATTGTACTTGAAACAATTTTTTTCTTACTGGCACTTAGAATCAGTCAGTTTCCTGCTATATCATTAGGAAATTCGTAATAAATTATTTATTTTCCAGTTTTTCTCATTATTTATATAGTGATGAAGTGAGCAGCACAGTATAGTACATAAGAATATCCTATCACTATTTACAGTAGATACAAATAAGTTATATTCGGAAAGAGATACATTGTGTTATGATTCCACAGAAAAATATGAGATTTCTACCTTTGGTATTTCTCTTATTCACATGTGAATGTATTTCGGGAATTTTGAGCGTTTTTTTTTTTTTTTTTTTTTTGGGTAGCTTATGGGACTTAACTACGGAGTCATCAGTCCCTACAAATATCCACGCCCTAGGGGGGATTCGAACCCCCGACCGTAGTGGCCGTGCAGACCGTGACTGGAGTGCCTCAGTCCCCTCGGCCACCGCGGCCGGCTGAGCGTTATTCCAGACTCGCCTTGCTACCTACGTAAATAACGTTTTTCGGATACAACACACTGCAGTGTTAACAGTGAATGATTGCAGCGTCTGTGCAGTGATATAAAGTGCATCGTGTTGTGGTTGGACATTAACGAACGTAAGACACAAAAACACACATTTCTTAACATTAGAATTTTGGCGTAGGATCTCACAGATACGTATTCCCGGAAGAGGCAACCCGCGCGTCAGCAGACCTAAACATTTTATTGTTAATTTTCTTAACATAAATGTCCAGTTGCTACTATTGTAATACTTAGATGTTTTCTCCCTCGCTTTGTTTACTTATTCACTGCAACATCTGAGGTTTATTAAAGCTAACTGTGCAATGTTGACCCTGTATCTCACAGGTACAATGCGACCACCAATGTTCCTTCATGTGACGCGATCATTGCAGTGTTAATGCGTCACAGCGGGTATAGGAAACGAGGTGAAATATTCTAACAAACCAATATCTATACATCACGAAAGGCGCTTAACTATAGTATACCTTGCAGTTCACCTTTGTTCAACGCAAAAACACAACAAAGTGAATTACGAAGTCAACAGGAGTGAAATCTTGAACTCTCTACGAATCGTATAGTGTATCTGATAGATTCAACAGAATAAAGAGAGCGAAAACCATTTTACGCGTAATTCGTCGTGTATTGATACAAAGCTAGTCATCCTAGAGAGCAAACTTTGTTTCTTTCAAGTCTGAAGTCCGTAGAGTCGTTCATTGTCCTCCTTGGTCGCAGTATTGTGGTACGCCTTGCTTTGTTTCCCTCAAGCCTTGGGACAGATCCAGAAACACGGTATCCGTCGGAAGAAATGTTCAAATGTTTGTAAAGCTTATGGGACTCAACAGCGAGGTCATCAGTCCCTAAACTTACAAACTACTTATGAAAAAACTTATACTAAAGACAACACAAACATCCATGCCCGAGGGAGGATTCGAATCTCCGACGCGGGAGGCCGTACGATCCGCAACGTGGCGCTCCAGACCGCTCGGCTACTCCCGCGCGGCCCCTTCGGAAGTCTCTCACGTATATTGTTGATCTTTTTCAACCACTTATCTTACTTAAAGTTTCGGTTTGTTTGTCCATACAGAGACATTTGCCAGCTAATTCTGTAGTCGGATACAGTTCTACTTGTCTAATTATGGTGGTGCTTCAACGTTTAAACGAGGAGTGCCGTCTTACACGCCTTTATATCAAGACTCGCCATATCAGTGCACACTTCATACCATATTTAGCGCATTATTGAAGCTTCCTGTCTTCATTCCTCATTTGTATTTGATTGCTCTCCAATATAAAAAATTAATTAAGTAAATAAAATATTAGGCCGCACAAATAACATATAGTAGTTTCTCGTGTTCCACACAGCACATTTAGATTCATAGATTTTGGATCAGGCTTTCTGGAGATTGATTCTGTGCCTTAAACGATTACCTTTCCAATCTCCGTCGTTCTTCAAAGTTTATACCATTGTTGTGGAAACATTCTGAAAACAACAAATAGCGTGTTCCTAGTGAATCAGAAAAGATTTCAAAATAGTGATCCCCTAAATTATATAAGTTACAGTGATCGAGCAATTGGAGTTAACTAGAGGAATAAGTGTATAAGATTACACACACCCACGAATTACTCTGTAACCACATAGACGCCCACTTACTATTAACTTTTACTGAGTCCACTAATAATAGTGTCCACTTAACAGCGAAATGCAATTGTCAGAAGAAAGAAGACTGAATCTAACAAACAATCCTCATTTACACTCACATTTATAGTTTATAACATTTTTATAGTCAAACTGTCGCCACAAGCAAGTAACAATTAGCTTTACGTGTAGGGAGTTTCTAAATTTAAAATTCATTTTTCACATTCAAGAAAAAAAGGGATATTTTTGAACACGAAGACGCCATAAATGCACGAACTATCGCAAAGATTCCACTATCAGCCTTCACAAAAAATTGCTGTGTTAGTTAAATGTTTAAAATGCATTTTCCAAGACTAAATACCTAAACTGTTTGCAGAAAGAGTGTCAAACCATAGCAACTTCGACGAACACTGCTTCAACACATGTATATGTTCGGTCTACTGCTGGACTGTACAGAGCTTCAGCCTCTAACAGAGCGTTTTCGATCACGTGACTAAATCTTGAAATTTAATTATTCTTAAACGTTAATTACATAAAAACAACAGATTCTTCGTGAGAGTAGTGACCAAAAATGCTATATGAATGTTATAATAATTCAGAGTAACGACTATCGAAACCATATTTTAACTCGGAAATATAGCCTACTGTCAATTAGGTAATGGAAGGAAATGTGAAAGGCTAAAACTGTAGGGGGCAGGAGGAAAGGGTGACCTTATTTGTAGGGTAGGCTGAGAATTAGATTTTTGACAGGAAAAATTTCAAACAAAAACTTAGTATAGGTTAGAAAGACTGCATAAGTAACCTAGTTATTTTTCTGCCAAGATTGCATCAATGCGCGAGTGTTACCGAAATGCTTCGGGATCTCAACTGGGAGTCGCTGGAGGGGAGGTGACGTTCTTTTCCAGAAGCACTGTTGAAGAGATTTAGAGGGCCGGAATTTGAAGCGGACTGCAGAACGATTCTACTGCCACCATCCTATATTTCGCGTAAAGACAATAAGGATGAGATTAGAGAGATACGGCTCGTTCGGATGCATACCAAGTACTCGCTTTTCCCTCGTTCTATATGTGAGTGGAACAGGAAAGCAAGTAACTGAGTAACCTCCGCCACGCACCTTTGGGTGGATTGCGGAGTATGTATGTAGATGTAGAAACTACTACCACACAGACATTGTTACAAATAAATGCGTGGAAACACTAAATAACTACACATTAATAAAAAAAATATAACACATAGTAACTCACTGTCTCATCTTTTTGTAAATTAGTCCTATCCTCCTGTACTTTTTCTAAGCGTAGACATAAATAACGAGAGATATGAACTCCAGACGTTTGGTTGAATATTTCACTGTTCCCTTCTTTATAGCCAAAATCGCCAAGTTTGAAAGTCTGTCATTTGTCATTGTGTTGCGAAGGTAGGTTTTAACACGTTTTAACATGCTCATGCTTTTTTCGCAAGATGCAGTGGTTACTGTAATTGCAAGAACTAACGACAGTAATTTCACACATTCAGATAACACATTTTAACCTTTTTTCATTATATATTTAAGGAGATCCCTCGGTTGTAGCTGTTTATCTCAACTGCTGTAAATAAAAGTAAGTTCTCCTTTCAGTTTCTCACTGTCAAAGAAGGGATACAGTTTAAGCAAACTTTCAACCTCACCAGTCTGGAAACTGTTTGGCCTACTATAAATTGAAAACTTCCTCTCATTTAAAAGTTCAGCAAAACCTATTTCTTGAAAGTCTTTGAATCTAGTTTGCATGTTTACCAGTACTGTGCCAATTATTTAGACTGCAAGCCTTCTTAGCTTCTGAGTACTCGTTTCTGTTTCATTAAAATTAATTTCAGACACTCCTGCTGAATTTTATAAAGGCTCTTAGCATCAACTACGCCTTTCACAATGATTTCCTCACATCTTAGTCTTTCAATAGTTCTAATGAAGTTTTCAATTTCTAGCTTGCAGCGTCTTATATCCACGATTTTACTTTTCAATATGTCAAACAAGATACTTGTATGCTTGAAAATCGCAATGTACAGCTGCAGTAGAAAAAGAAAAGTCTCATCATCTAGTATATTATTTAGCCCAGTCGCTTGACTAAAGAATTACCATCCCACACTTTTTTTTATCACGTCATTAATGGCTGCTTTGAAGTCTGTATAAATGAAAAATAATTGTCTGTACAGCACGTGAATGAAAATTCCACCTTGTTTCACAAGGATTTGTCAGTTTAAATTCCCTTCCCCTCAAAAGTTCTCTTCTTTTACTTGAACAGCAAAAAATGTGTGAAATCCTGAAAGGTTGGCCACAAAAATTTTTATTTAAATAATTTTTTACATTCCTGAAGGAGGACTAAGTTTAGTTGGTGTGCATAGCAGTGGATAAAGAGAGCATAAGGATACGCTTATTTCACAATAGAATGGACACCGGAATTTTTCCGTGCCATTACACTACAGCCATCGTATGACTGGGATACTAATTTCTTCTTACCAATATTACTACTGCGTAGAACGTCCAACAAAACCATGGCTATTCCTTGTGCACTTCGGTTTTGTATACGTCATAAAACCCAACGAATCTCTTTTATTTTTCCTGATACGTTATTCGCATAACGAAAAATTACACTCATATGGCTTCTAGTTGAGACATCCGTTGTTTCATCAGCTTGTATTGATTCTTATAAAAGCACTATTTTCAATTTCACTTGATATTTGTTCCTTAACAACAGCAGTAATACAAGCTATTAACTCATTCTGTGTGTCAGAGGAAGTGCCTTTGAATACTTCATCGGACGCTAAATGATCTTTCATGTATCGTTCTTCTTCTGCCAAGAAATCCAGAAATTATAAATAATTTCCTTTATCTAGCGACACCTAAGATTCATCATATCCTCGAAGTGCTAACTCTTGCCGTGCTAAAACCACCATTTCCCATTCGAAACAATACACAGTAAAAACAAAAAAGCTTGTTCTCTACAATGCTTCCACTAAACCACGGTTCTGAATTGTACCATTGTGTTAGGAAACGTCTTATAAATTTTCCACGCGGGTTTTTAATGGACAAACTTGGCGTCGGCTCTCGTTCTTTCAAATGTTTGTACAGCTTATGGGACTTAACTACGGGGTCATCAGTCCCTAAACTTACAAACTACTTATGAACTAACTAATACTAACGACGGCACAAATATCCATGCCCGAGGGCGGATTCGAACCCCCGACCGTAGTGGCCGTGCAAACCGTGACAGGAGCGCCTCAGTCCCCTCGGCCACTGCGGCCGGCTGTCGTTCTTTCACGAGGAAATTATCTTCCAAAGGAAGACGAGAAAAGAATGTAGATTTTCAATTAATAAATCCACTGGATCTTGCTATGAGTTAAACGCGTCCATGGTACTTGGAAATACTTGTACAAATAGTAGGCTACTTACATTTTCCTATCGACACACAATGACAAGACGAATTTACCTCAGGCGTCACAGGGCACACAGAAATACACTTCACAAATCAATCACTATCACTACCCAAAACATTAACTACAAAATTTGTGAGTCACGTTGTAGCAGATAAGCACGTGTAGTACAATTTTCCCAGAACTGTAATTGCCAGCTGCAGTATTCCACAGGAAATGTTGAAAAAGTTTTTTTTTCAACAATAACAGAACCAAGCTGTATCATTTTCGTAAGTTCAGTACTGAAGACACGATTTTTTTTTTATGTTGAACACATCGAAAATTCTTTCTAAAGGTTCCACGTCATTAAATATTCATACTAAAATCCTGTACCACCAGGTCTTTGAAATTTCAAGGCAACCTATATCTTGTAATATTGAAAATTAGAAGTCGCTGAGGGAAAAACACTGAAACAAATAACAAGTATTATTTTAGAAACAAAAAGAGTTTTTCTAAAATGGCAGATGACTTTCTTGTTCTGCTTGCACCTCGATAGGTAATGCAGCCAACGTTTGTGTTCTTTTTAGATAAGTCCCACTTTCAACTCACAATGCAGTGAATACACACTCATCACCACAAATGTTGTTGGCTCCGTAATATGGCGACAATGGCTTCACTTCTGTGGCGTGAAGGGCATCTCCCCTTATTCTAACCTTCTTATTCTAACCTCCTCGGTTCCACCATGACGTTTAGAAGGTCCAGGTTTGTATCCATCTGATGGCGAGAAGTGGAAACAAATGAAATGCCATATTTTAGAAGTCGTATGAAGGTTGTGAAAACCCTGCAGCCACGGGAAACACACAGTTTACTGCGTATGCGCCAAACAAGCTCGGAATTCTGTGCAGCTATTGGTTGCACAGCTAGAGGAGTGTTGCATTTCAGTGGTGGGCGAATATCCGAAGTTCATAAATAAAATATTTGAAAACATTTACTAGTGTTCGTCATCAGATGGGATTAATATCAGTTAGGACGAGTTATTTTGGAATTTTTTGGGTAGGCTCAGCCTTTGAGCCGTAAAGGCGGTATTTACGACGATCCGCCGCGAAAGGTATAGGTCTAGGGCAACAGCCATCTAACGGCAGATCACATGGAACTACCAGGGAACCACAATTATTAGCAGACACTTTAGGTTCGTTCCAGCAGCTGCCAGACGACTACTTTCAAGCGCTAATAAACATGTGTTACTGCGCATGCGCAGCTAGTGTGACGTAAAAACCCTTGATTGATACTAGCACTGCTGGGAAGTTTTTTCCGCTGTTTCTGGCTGCAGGCGAAGGTGATTTTAAAGGAATAAGTAAAATACTTTCCTTCCTAATAATGATGAAGTGTAAACGAGAAATACATGATCTTAAGTGTGATTGCAGTGACTTCGAAATAATCGAAAAACCCGCTACAAACACACACGTATGGCTACCCCCCCCCCCCTCTAACTCAGACCTTTCTGCGCATGCGCAAATTGGCAGCTTGACCGCGCCAGAAATATTTTTCCGGGTAGCGTCTGGCTGCTTGCGGCAACTGCTGGAACGCCAAACAGCCACACTAGTAGCGAGAAGCGGGAGAAGGCGCTGCTGGAACACAATTTCAGCGTTGCGCATGCGCGTCGAGCAGTCTGGCAGCTGCTGGAACGAATTTTTATTTGCGGGCCGGAGTAGAGACCAGTTCCAAACTCCCGTGAATTGGCGCATGCGCACTAGGCAGCGCTAGCGCGCGGATGCACAGAAGTAGCGGCAGTAAGATTTCTGCTTGTTATTTGTGTATGATAGCGGTTCCCAACCTATTGTGGGCCGCGGGCAGCCTGGCACAGGTGCGCGAGCGCTCGTCGAGAGTCGAAGACAAGAAGAAATTATCGATAAGTTCAGGGATTTAACTCGTCAGTTGCCAAGGTCACCGAGTAAAAAATTAAATAAGAGGTAAATGTCCTATAGATCCTGCATCATTCGTAAGGGAATGGAGCATTCTGTCACTCCGAAAGCTCCCTCAAAAGAAACAGCGAAAACGTACTGCTAGTATTTTTTTATGTTGAAAATCAACAATATCGCGTGCCACCAGGTGGCTGGATGTGTACACTCCAACAGCGCTGGCAGCTTATGGAGTAACCACACAATTTTTCTCAAAATTGAACTACACCGTTTGTGTCACAGGAGCCATGAAAGAATGAGTACGGTACATCATTGTGTAGAGCCTCTTGTTGTACAGACACCTCGCCTTCCGTTTGTCAAATGTTCAAATGTTTGTAGAGCTTATGGGACTTAACTACGGGGTCATCAGTCCCTAAACTTACAAACTATTTATGAACTAGCTAAGACTACAGACGGCACAAATATCCATGCCCGAGGGGGGATTCGAACCCCCGACCGTAGTGGCCGTGCAGACCGTGACTGAAGCGCCTCAGTCCCCTACTTCTTTAAAAAGGGAACCAACGCCTGACCGCGTTTAAGCAGTGCACACACACTACTACAGATTTACGAAACCAAACCAAACTTGTAGAGAGGAGGGAGGTGCGCGCTGCCGCGGCTACAGGAGACCGGCGGCAGGCGTCTGGCCGCCCACACAACCCACCGTTACCATATGCACTAGACTGCTATTTTTTTTTTCGTTAAAAGCAACTGTTTAAAAAAAAATCTAGGAATAAACAGCAATATCCATTGCAAAACAGAAACAATAGGTTCTTCTTTAAAATGTAAGTGAAACTGTTGCGTTTTTAAATGGCGACAGTAGCAGTAATTATAGTCCCAAGACAAAAAAAAAAAAAAAAAAAAAAAAAAAATTATCCTATTCCAGCCTTTTCAAAAGCTATATTTAGCATGTTGCTAAACTCTTTTTTCTCATCAATAGTGCTTATGATTCTCCATCTCGCTGTGTTCATGTACGATTGAAAACTTATGGGATTGTCTTCTGCAGGTCCGCGGAATATATAGTTTACATAATTACCGAGAAGCCACATAAATGTATTGTTCTTTGTTTTCGGGTAATAACTTCTTTCCGGCCACATCATAGTCCCCTCGGCCACCGCGGCCGGCTTCCGTTTGTCCACCACGGTAAACACGTGATCAGGCCGTGCTGGCCGGCCGCGGTGGCCGAGGTGACTGAGGCGCTCCAGTCACGGTCAGCACGGCCACTACGGTCGGGGGTTCGAATCCCCCCTCGGGCATGGATATTTGTGCCGTCCTAGTTCGTAAGTAGTTGATAAGTAGTTTGTAAGTTTAGGGACTGATGACCCCGTAGTTAAGTCCCATAGACTATACAAACATTCGAACATTCGAGGCCGTGCTGCCTTTCTATGCGGAAGCCCAGCGCGTCACATTGTTATACCTGCTCTGTCTCAGTTCGGTGAAAGGATACAGTCGGTGATCATGTGTTGTATCGTAGGATTGTGTCTGCGTAGTTACTGCTACTTCACCTGAATATGGATGCTTGGTTACGGACCGGGACTTGCCGCAAGACAAAGCAGTCAAGTGACGAAGGAACTTCCTCAATGTGTGTGAGGTCTTATGCGACCAAACTTCGTGGTCATCAGTCACTAGACTTACACATTAATTACTTAACTAACTTAAACTAACTTACGCTAAGGACAACACAAACACCCATGCCCGAAGGAGGATTCGAACCCTCGACCACAGCGGCTGTTCAGACCCTGACTGGCGCGCCGCAGACCGCTCGGCCACTGAGGCCGGCGAGGTTCCACATCAGACTCAGTACATAGGCTGTAAGTACGTCAGCACCAAGTCCAACCACCAGAAAAACAGCAAAGAAGACGATAATATATTTTCTTAAATACAATCCCGATTTCCTGAAAGTCGGGTTTGTGTACTCTGGCGCTGAGGAAGAACCTATGCTTCATTGTGTGATTTTTTCGCAACGCTATCCAACGAATGCATGAAACTGTCTAAACTTGAAAGGCATCTATCAACGAAACATCGTGAATGCGTAGGGAAGTCTCTAGGTTTCTTTCAAATCAAGAAAAGAAATTTGTCTATGTCTAAATCTGTCATGGAGAAGTCTTCGAAACACTATGGACAAGAGTTTCTTATGAGCTATCTTTTTTAACTGTAAAGAAGGTAGCAGCTCACACTTCAGGAGAAGAACTTATTATAGCCGCAGCAAAAGTTATTAGCAATGATTTGACGAAAAATGTACACAAAAAATTAACGAAATTCCGTTATCAAATACTACTGTGAAGAGAAGAATCGACGAAATGTCGTAAAATGTGAAAGAAGCTGTCATTACTGATTTGAAACAAAGTGAATGTTTATCGCTGAAGCTTGATGACAGTACAGACGTTACTGGCCAGGCTAATTTATTAGCTTTTAGTCTGTTTGAGTTAAACGATAGTATTGAAGAAGAAATGTTATTCTGCGAGTTCTTGCCGACAAAAACAACTGCCGAAGAGATTTTCAAATGTATGGACAGGTTGATGAAAGAAAAGATGTAGATTGGTGAAAATGCGTAGGTTTGACAACTGATACGGCGCGTGCTATGTCTGGTATTCATACTGGCTTAGTTGCCAAAGTTAGATAAGGTGCTCCCTTGGTTCAGTGGACACATTTCAACATCCATAGAGAGGCTCTTACAGTGAAAATTTTGAACGAATATATATAAAAAAAAATTCTTGGCAATGCAGTAAAAATCGTCAATTTTATTAAAGCAACGCCAAAAATTCGAGACTGTTAATGTTTTGTGTGATGAAATGGGGAGTTAACACAAACAGCTTCTACTTCACTCCGAAGTTCGGTGGCTGTCAAGAGGTAAAGTCTTGTCAAGATTATTTGCACTCCGTGATAAATTAAAGATTTTTCTTATGCATGAAGATTGTGCTGGAAAACGTGCAACTTCCTACCTAGACTGTGTGGCCGATGAAACCTGGTTGACGCGCTTAGCTTATCTGGCGGACACTTTTGTTGCTCTCAACATTTTTAACTCTGAAGGACAAGGACGTTAATATGTTTCTTGTGCAAGACAAAGTGGAAGCAGTGATGAAACTTCAACGATGGGCTCAAAAAATGGAACCAGATTGCTTCGACGCATTTTCAGTCTTACATGATTTTCTGGAAACCAACGAAGTCAAGATTGATAAAAGAACAGCTGCAGCCATGGTAGATCACCTCAAATGTTTGGCCTCTAACCTCAGGTAATTTAAAATTATATATTTACATAAATTTCATGAAAATATCAAGTGAAGAAGACTTGTTAACTGAACTATCATGTGACCAGTCTTTAAAATCGTTTTTCATAACAACGGCATTGTCCCATTCTGGATAAGTGTTCGGCAAGACTATCCAGCAATTGTCAAAATTGATGGGCTTTTCGACAACCTATTTATGTGAACTAGCCTTTTCAACTTTACTCTTTTTGAAAAATAAGTACAGAAATGGACTGAATGTAGAGAATGATTTGAGGCAAAAGTTAACTAGTTTTTATACAAATATTGAATGTCTTATAAGTGAAAAACAGTGTCAAAAGACCTATTGAGGGCTTTTTCCTTTAAATTGCCAACTCGTTTTTGAGTTTTCACATACTTGTTATAATTAAGTGCATACAATAAAAGTTTTTTCTGTATAAAGAAATATAAGCACCTTCCTTCTTGTACAGTATGTTAGTATATTTTACTAATACTGCGTACTGTGTGTGTGTGTGGGGGGGGGGGTGCGTGTGCACACCTATATTTGAGTGTTGATGATTTTTACTTTTTATTTAGTTGCTGGGCCTCCCAGATGATTTTATGCAATGGGTGGGCCGCAGAGCAAAAACGGTTGGGAACCGCTGGTGTATGACATTCGTGGTTAGGACTGATTTCTGATTTCAGACTTCCGTGTTTCGTATTTTGCCGATTTTTTTCAGTTAGTAGATTTTCATCAATTCAGTAATTAAACAAAAACAATATTTGTTTGCCAGCGCACTTTTATACTAGGTGTTTATGAGAAGGAGTTTTTATATTGGATGCTTCAAACTTTAGAAATGAAATGGAACAGAGCCGTTGAGTCTTCATACAGGCGTACAGGAAGGAAAGGTGTTTGTATATACGACCCCCTTCATCATAGTAAGTTATGTCAGCAGTCGTTTTCTCCTCGATAATATGGATACAACGTTACAGACAGCAGCTCTTCAAAAGAGACCACATCCTTCCTCATGAAGTTCGGAAATTCATGCGGATCTACGGGAATGAGTTCTTTTATAAGCTGCGCGTATATTCCCCTGCCTTCCTTCTTTCCGGCCATAGTCGTATACAACGTCTAACTTTTCGTCGTTGTGCTCGAATCTGAAGATTTACGCCACAGCTTCAAAAATGAGTCATCTACGTGCAAAATATTGCACAAATGTAAATTTATATATACATATAATGTGCAACTAAGTGTCGTAATATGTAAGGACCGTGCGGTCAGAGGCTGCATGTCACGAATTGTGAGGCCACTCCCGCCGGAAGTTCGAGTCCTGCCTCTGGCATTTGTATGCATGTTGTCCTTAGCGTAAGTTGAGTCTAGGGACCGATGACCTAAGTAGTTTGACTCTTAGTTACACAAACTTCGAACTTTAAAACGAAAGTGTTGAGTATTCAAAGCAGTAGTGACTCAATTCCGTGCCAACTACATAAGAGAAAAACAATTACTTAAAAAATTAAAACTTCTCATTAAGTAGGAACCTTACGTTCACAGAAATAATTTGATTGACGTTCAAAGTAATCAAGCCTCTCGGGTTCTTGTGCGGTATGAATGATCGATTACAAGAGCTCAGTTATCATCGTATTTCTTGCGAGTTATTGGTGTCTACTGCGCATGCGCGGATTCGCGCCAAGGAATATGCCGTGCATCGTGTTAATAAGTCTACGTGAAGCAGTACGAAGTTCCAGATAATCACTTTTGGGCGTTTCTTCATAGGTGTACGCTCAGGTGTATCATGTAATATGGCCTCAATGGAGGATTCGCCATTGGTAGGGGGACAACAAGGTTTGAGTACATTAAAACAGATTCAAATGGATGTAGCTGTGCAGAGATTGAGGCTTGCAAAAGATAAGACAAAGAGTCGCATTAGAACAGTCTTCGTTCTGAAGACAACAGCAACAAACCAGTAAATTATTGTGGTGTCGCACAAGTACAAAGTGCCCGCCATGCACGCACGGCGCGGCGTTCTTACGACGTCAGCCACGAGTGCCCTCTGCTACAACTCCGCTCGTGGCCACCACTGAACGACTTCGTTCACTTGGGACTGAGATAGGAACCAGTTAACACTTCGGAATCAGATAGACACCAGTAAAGACTTGGCTATCGTATAGGCACTAGGCAGAACTCTAGCTCAACTATGTATCAGCATTCTGCAGTACTGATCTATGTAAAAGTTAAGTATTGTATACATTCTGTGCAATATATATCTCGTTCTAATTTACTCTAGTGTTTCTAGTTTCTGCTGCCCGCTGGCTGCTCCCCTCCGTACCTGCACAAGCGTGCTACCTTTATTCCTGTGTCGGTCTTCCTACTCGGCCACCGACACCTACGACGGAAACGAGACACAAAAACTGCGACGAGGCTGGGACACAAAAATTATGATTCACAGCGTTTACTATAAAACATCGAACACTTCTTTATTTCGAAGCTACCCATAAGAATATGATCTTTCTGAAATATTTGAGCGGCGGTGAAAAATTGCTGATATCTGTTTTTGCTTCAGGAAAGTTAGGCTACGTTATACCACCCGTACACCTGACTCCATGAAATTATAGTTTTCTTAATAACCGCCTCCACTTTTGGGCTGTTTGAGGTTTTTCTTTTTGTAATCCTATGATACGGACATCGATTAGAAGCTGTGAACAGAGATATTAGCTGTGTCCGATCTGTCGTCTTCCCGATCTCGTCCACGCGAGGCGCCAGTGTAGGCAGCGACCTCTAGCGAGCCGGCTGACATCTCTGGGGAACTGCTTTAAATAGACGACGCAACTGGCCATGTGGCTCTGCAGTGGAGCGGTGAGCGATATCACGGTGCTGTTCCTCTGTCCATATCTGCTGCTTGAGTTTTGCCTTCATTCTACTCACATCGTGACAACTTTGGCTTGCTAGCTGATTCGTTCAGCTTATCGCTTAACACAGGTACTCTCCATGGGCGTCCGCAGAAATTTATCCAAGAAAGAGCAAACTTCGAAACTTGCGGGGTTTTATAGAGCAAATTCGACTAAGAGTATACTAAACGGCCTGTATTTCAACTTTTACAGTTGAATATTTTGACAACTTTGAGACGTAAAATGTAAAATGATCATACTTCCTCAATGTAAACAGTCTTTCTCTTTTCTTATTAATATACATCCAGATTTTCCGATTTATCGGCAAGAAATAAAAAAAAGGTAAAGCAGTCAACAATCCGAAGATTGGTTTGAACACCACAGTGCTTTACTAGTCATGGTCCTGTTTGCAGGTGGTATGCCGTTGCCTTCCTCCGACCTTCGAACTGACTTACCCAGCCAGTTATAGGGGACCTACAGTTTAACGTGGGTTCCGAACCACGGTGCTACTCGACATTTTTCACATTAACAACATTGCCAGAGGGGAAAGAAGAGGAAAGTGGCAGATAACAATCCTAGGACCTGGCGGGTATCGAACCCACGACCTTCGGATTCATAGCCGGCACTGTGCTACCGAGCCGAGCAACAAATTGTATTCCGAAAATTCAACAAGGTAGAAAATAATACTAGATATATTCCCAAAAATAACGTTTTTTCACATCCCTGTAAAATTTTATGTATATGAAACATTAGGGGAGTCTGAAATCTTCTGAAAAATACTGTTCGCCGGCCGCGGTGGCCGAGAGGACTGAGGCGCTTCAGTCACGGTCTGCACGGCCACTACGGTCGGGGGTTCGAATCCCCCCTCGGGCATGGATATTTGTGCCGTCCTTAGTTGTAGGTAGTTCATAAGTAGTTTGTAAGTTTAGGGACTGATGACCCCGTAGTTAAGTCCCTTAAGCTTAACAAACATTTGAACATTTTTGAAATACTGTTCGTTAATAACAAGACCTACCAGCAGAAATTTCAGTACATGATTTGTACTGTTCGAAACTGAAAAACAGAATACAAACTGTAGAAAAAGTTATGCAACTTTTATGTCATCTACAACAACTCCTTAGCTTTAAGAACTATACGCCATCTCACGTTAATGAACGGATTGAATTACTTTTAAGTTTGCTCTGCGATCAGACGGCAAAACTAAAACGTAGCATGTTGTATTGGACCCTTTTTTAATTTCTTGAAGGGCTGCACACGGAAATGGTAGAGAACAGGTTGTGGACTGCTATATTGTGGCAATTTTCTGCAAATTTCCCACGACTGCAGGGCGGTGTAAAAAGCAACATCGCACAAAGCAAAAGGCGTACTTCGTCCTGAATACCCTAACTTACCAAACAAAGTCACTACCGAAGCCACAGTACTTCTCTCGCACTGGGCAGTGCTAGATCTATTCATTGCAATGAACTGCAGATTACCCTCTTGCCTCTCCATACGGTCGCCTATGGTACTCTTCACACCGGATTTTCCATTGGCGTTTGTAGCTGATGCTCCAGCACCCAGTTCACGCGTTTTCCATGCCAAAGTGTTACGCTCTTCAAAGATTGTAAGATTAGCTGTGGCTGTGGTTGTTTTGTGTTCGTCGGTCGCAACTAGCGGCGAATTTTTTTGTTCGCAGACGAAATGATTAATGGACAGTTTTTGGCTGTTTCTCGATAAAACCTACTAATGTTTTCTAAAAATATTCATCCAACAGATGGCATTAGATTTTCTTCCTTCAGAAGTACAGTCAATTGTTTCTCAGAGTTGCAGTGAACGCCGTTACAGTAGCCTTGTTTCCTGGTGTTCATGGACTCAGGATATAGCTTTTGGTTTAAATGTTTTGTAAGTAAACAGAAAAGTTGTATGTGAGTTTTAATAGTTGGATGAAGTATGAGAAGAATCGACAATCTCCTTATTTACTTGAAGACAGACTGTCAAGAAGGTTCAAATGTTGAAATATTTGTAAATCTGTGGGAGTTAACATTCTTGGTTATCAGTCCCTAGGCTTACAAACTACGTAAACTAAGTAAAAATAACCTAAGGACAAAGCACACACCCATGTCCGATGGAGGACTCGGACCTCCGATGGCGGGCAGCCGCGCGCTCCGCAGCAAAGCACCTTAGAACGATCGGCCACTCCACCGCGGCTTGTCAAGAAGGATATGTTTTATTTATTCACTTTGTGTATGGTAGAATTTTCAATTATCGCATTGTCTAAATATTTAGATTCGTTCCACAACGCAGTGAAAACGCAATATGCTTGTGTGCACGCAAACAGGAAGTGTAGATCGTATGTTTATCTTGGTTCTCTCATACAACGTGAAGGGAAGCGCAGGGAATACCGATCAATAACAATATTGACAAAATAAAACAAAATCGTCCATCGTCGGAAACAACGGAACAATGAACTTGCATATTTGCTACACAGACAGACGCAGACAAGAGGGTTATGAAAGAGATGCTGAATTCATTTACGCAATGCTTTTTGTTACCGAACAACTATAACTGTAATACAAGCTATTTATATGCAGAACATTCATGAAATGAAAACCGAAATACGAAAGTCTGTTTATTAAAGTAATGGAATCTGATTTATATACTTTGAAACAGAAAACCAATATTGATCATAAATAATATATCAAACACCTTCCTGAGAGTTTCAAAATGAAAGTGGACGAAATCTCTCATCGTTACATTTTAACCCTTCCAGACAATAACCCTTATGGGTTAGGTATATGTCTATTCAAATGTCTGTAAATCTAAGGGACTTAACTACTTTGGTCATCAGATCCCAGGCTTACAAACTACTTAAACTGATTAAACTAACCTCAACACATATACCCACGGCCAAGGGAGAACTCGAACCTCCGACGGCAAGGCGCCTTAGACAGCTCAGCCACTCCACTGTGGCTGTAGTCTATTAAACACTTTATTAAACGCACCTAAATCTTGAAAACAATTTAAACCACTGGGTTTACTCATTAAAGATGTTTACCTTTTCACTGCTTTAAAAACGGAATTTTAATTATCTACTCTTCAAATACATCGGAGAGGCAGCTATATTTCCTGTGAATACATCAACAGGAGACACGGAATTTAGCTGGAGGAGTGCTTGATAACATGTTCGAATGGATATTTTTTCTCTCTGCGAATAGTCTGGATACGCAGTATAATTTTGTAGCTGCTGCGTTATACTGTTACAGCAAGTGCAATTTGTTATACGATGCACGCAGTAACTGCAAAGATTGCAAATGTAATAGTGCGAAACGTTTGACACATGGTTCAATAAGACAACGGTGACTTTGCATGTACATGGGCCGTATCTGCACTTTAAAAGTTACCAGGCACTTTATACACGATGTTTCCGTAAAAAATTGTCATCTACACTTCTTAACTAATCTTTTAATTCAAGAACCTCGATATTCACAAAGAATGGTAGACATGAACCCCCTCTTCTAACAGTTCCGCTACTACATCTTTTTTCCTCGTCAATGACGTATATTTAAATTTCATATATATACATGAAGACTTTTAAACAAGTAAATTGTGTTTTTGGGGAGTTGGTGGCCCCCATTGCTTTTAACCCCATTTAAACCGGTTGCAGCTACAAGACATAACATGATTTAGATTGTTTTTAGTTAGCAAGCCAAGCTAATATCACGGGGATTTTAATAATGCGTAGTTCAACTGCACATTTTGTAATCACAGCACTTAAAAACAAACAGATCGTCAAACCAGTATCAACTGGACCTGAGACACTTCTTCCAATGATTCACAAATCTCGTACATTTACATCCACGTATATAGTCTGCAGTTCACATTTAAGTGCCTGGAAATGGTTTATCGAACCTCTTTCATATTTCTCTACAGTACCATTCTCTAATAGCGCGAGAGAAAAAGGGACAGCTAAATCTTTCAGTTTTGGATCTGATTTCTCTTACTTTATTATTATGATCGTGTCTCCCTACGTACTTGAGTGTTAAAAAAATATGTTCACATTCGGGGGAGAAAGTTAGTGAGAGAAATTTCGCAAATCTTGCAGCGACGGATAACGCCTTTCTCTTATAGATTTCCATCCCAACTCTTGAATCATTTCCGTGACACTTTCCCCGTATCGTGATAATACAAAACGAGATGCACTCATCGGAACCTTTTCTGTGTCCTCCGTCCGTCCCAAATAGTGAGGATCCCAAAATGCGAAACAATTCCCCAAAGTAGTGTAAAGTAGGTAGTTTCTTTAGTAGAACTATTGAATCTTTTAAGTGTTCTGCCAATGAATTGTCGCCTTCGGTTTACTTTTCCCATGATTTTTCTGCGAATTATCTCCAATCGAAACCGTTCGTATTTGAAATTCCTAGGTATTTAGTTGAATTTACGGACTTTATATTTCGCTAATTTAGCGTGTAAATGCAGTTTACGGATTTGTTTTAGAGCTCATATCAGATTACTTCACACACTTCATTATTTACGATTTTGCACCATGCAGACATCTTATCTAAATCGTTTTGCAGCTGCTTTTGGCCTTTGGGTGACTTTACTAACCGACAAACGACAGCATCATCTGCGAACAGTCTGAAAGAGCTGCTCAGATTGTCTCCTAAAACGTTGATAAAAATAAGGAACAGTAGGGCCGTATATCACTTCCCTGGGGAACGCCAGGTACCACTTACGTTTTACTTGACGACTTTCTGTCAATTACTACGTACTGTGTCCTTTCCGACAGAAATCACGACTCTAATCCCGTAACTGAGCCGACATTCCATAAGCACGCAATTTAATTATACGCCGCTTGCTAAGTACAATAGCAAATACCTTCCGGAAATCTAGAAATCTCTTGAGATCTCTTGTAGATAGTACTCATCACTACTTGTGAGTAAAGACACAAAAATCAAATGTTTGTTAAGCTTATGGGACTTAACTACGGGGTCATCAGTCCCTAAACTTACAAACTACTTATGAACTACTTATGAACTACTTACAAACTAGGACGGCACAAATATCCATGCCCGAGGGGGGATTCGAACCCCCAACCGTAGTGGCCGTGCTGACCGTGACTGGAGCGCCTCAGTCACCTCGGCCACCGCGGCCGGCGTAAAGACACAGCTGTGTTTCGCAAGAACGATACTTTTTGACTACGAAACAAAACTCTTCGAGGTACTTCACAATCTACGTAAAAAAAGGATATGTTCCAAATCCAGGTGCAAGCCGACGTCAATGACCTCTCCTTATGCGGGCGAGTTGTGCAACTTTCCAGTCTTTGGGTCTGAATCTTTCGCTCTGGGAGCGAGTGTTTATGATAACTAGGTACGGAGCTATTGCATCAGCATACTCTGAAAGTATTATGGTGCTTTTTGCTCGTTTGCTCGCTGTGTTGTCATTGAAAACAGTGTTCAAAAAAAAATGTTCAAATGTTTGTATAGTCTATGGGACTTAACTACGGGGTCATCAGTCCCTAAACTTACAAACAACTTAAGAACTAACTAAGACTAAGGACGGCACAAATATCCATGCCCGAGGGGGGATTCGAACCCCCGACCGTAGTGGCCGTGCAGGCC
Organism: Locusta migratoria; assembly: GCA_026315105.1. Lineage (NCBI taxonomy): Eukaryota > Metazoa > Arthropoda > Insecta > Orthoptera > Acrididae > Locusta > Locusta migratoria. The sequence continues at coordinate 69,717,323 of CM048755.1, read as the reverse complement.
GTGACTGAAGCGCCTCAGTCCCCGCGGCCAGCGCGGCCGGCTTGAAAACAGTGGTTTTAAACGTGGTTTGTAGGCATCCCTTAATAAATTTCAAACTTCTTCTTCGTTATGGGAGACAAAACGGGGTTTTGAAAACCTGACCCTTTAATGTTGATGCGCAGTGCAACATTCCATATTGAGTCAGTGTTTGACGCCCAGCACTAGTAACGTCTACGTACAGAGGACATTCCCACAACAGAGTTGAGGTGTCTTAGTCGGAACTATTCTTTCATATCATCCCATTGTTGCTGCCAGAGGAGGAGGATTCATTTGCTTTCTGCCTGTGGCCTCTGCTAGTATGATATCCTGAACTTAGTTGTTCAAATGTTTACGCTTATGGGACTTAACTGCGGGGTTATCAGTCCATAAACTTACAAACTACTAATGAACTAACTTATACTAAAGACAGCACAAACATCCGTGCCCAGGGGAGATTCGAACCCCCGACGAACAACGGTCTCGCGCATCGGAGCATAGCGCCTCAATCTGCTTGGCTACTCGGCCGCAGCTCTGAACTTAGTAGTACTCATTTATTTTCAAGCAGCACTTTTTTTCGCATTAGTGGAGCACGTGTACATGTTCCGAGTGCCTCCACCAATACAGCGCCAATAGTTTCTGACAATTCCCCACTACACTCTGTTTATTTCTTGTGAGGAAGTGAACAGTGCCAGCCTGAGTCCAAAAAATTACTCGATAGCAGCTAACATAGCTTCGTGAAACAACAATTTTGTTTGTACTGACAATTTATAATCGCGTCTTGTGAAGCTTGTCGTTTCCTATTACGTTTCTGCCTTTCTTGGCACAACTTCTCTAAGTAGGACGAAATCGTGTTTGTACTGACAATTTATAATCGCGTCTTGTGAAGCTTGTTGTTTCCTATTACGTTTCTGCCTTTCTTGGCACAACTTCTATAAGTAGGACGAAATCGTGTTTGTACTGACAATTTATAATCGCGTCTTGTGAAGCTTGTTGTTTCCTATTACGTTTCTGCCTTTCTTGGCACAACTTCTATAAGTAGGACGAAATCGAATACATCTAAATATCTGGATACAGTTTTTCTTTTCTTAAGTACGTTATGAGGTCTCATACAGCTTGTCCCTTAACAGGAACATCTTGTGCGGAAACAACTGTGGTCCATTCAGCCAAGGAACTTGGTGCTGACAACAGTAATGTCCACCGAATCATTCACCCTCAAACCTGGATACAGAACTGTTCGGTTCTGCCTGATGTTTGTTTTATGCAGTGTTAGTTGTACGTTAACAGCGATACACAGGACTGTGGGTTGGTTTACTGATAAAGAGTTAGCCGATAGGCTCCTCGTGTTTAGGTTACTACGCTGTAAGCCAGTGTTTTTCAACCGTTTTGAATATGCGACCCCCTAGCAAGCAAAAATATTTTGGAGACCTCTTTCCAAATAAAAATATTCTAGCGACCCCATACCTCACGAACGTAACAAAACTGACATTTAAAGGAAACTAATCTTTTTTTCTGATTTTTTTTAAAATTGTTATTTTTCGGAATGGAACATATTATCCTATTTTTACATGATTCCCGACAGAAAAGAAAATGCTTAGTGTTTCGCATTTGAGGTAAGACTCAGATGCGAATTGTGCCCATTAAGATATGTTCCTCTATTACACTGTATAGAAAATTTGTAAAGACTAGATTTTTCGATTTTTTTTTCAGAATTACTTATTGTATCATGTTATTTGACCTAGCGGTTGGTTCCTGAAAACAGTTTTCAGACTTTGCGCTTATTCATTATTAACACACTGCATTATAAAAGAATCTATGACCTTTTCAGTTCATAATGAATATTACACAAGGAACTCCGTAATTTTAACATTGAATAAAGTCCTTCTTGGCATACGTTTTTTGTATTACTGAACCCCCCCCCCCCCTAGAGCAACACTATGCGACCCCCTGTGCGTCGCGATCCACAGGTTGGAAAACACTGCTGTAAACTGACACACAGTAATAATAATGTAGAAAGATGTAAAAAAGCCAAGATCGCTGATCATCAATTTTTATTTACGACGACCGGTTTTGCTGAACTATGTCAGCATCATCTGGTCAAATAAAACATTTTACAAGGCCATAATCTTTATTTACGACGACCGGTTTTGCTGAACTATGTCAGCATCATCTGGTCAAATAAAATATTTTACAAGGCCATAATCTTGTAATGTCAATCAGTTGTTATATAACAATTTATAATATTTTATTTGACCAGATGATGCTGACATAGTTCAGCAAAACCGGTCGTCGTAAATAAAAATTGATGATCAGCGATCTTGGCTTTTTTATATCTTTCTACATTATCATAATTGGATCGCCTTCTAGAACGTAAACCAACACGCAGTAATAAAAGTATACGTTTTTCTTCCTAAGATTACTGTATCGCTTCGTGTTTTCTGTTGGGCAGTTTGGTGATCGCACGTTACAGACGTTTTCGCTAATTTGAAGGTACTTTCGTGGAAACAAACAACCTTTTAACTCGTGTGACGGAGGGGCGTGTGAACCACTGTAATTTCCCCGTTTTCCTGTTCCAATTACGAATGGGTCAGGATAGGAATGATTATTGGTATGCCTCTATATGATCTCTCTAATTTCACCTTTATCATATGTTCCCGATATACACTGAGGTGACCTCTTTCCTTCCGGTGGAGTGCAACACTCCCATGTGGAAGGGACTTAACAAGTAGCTGAAATTCTCGTGCAGGAATATGGAGACATGTTGCGTCTATAGCCGTCCATAACTGAGAAAAGTGTTGCCGGTGCAGGATTATGTGCACAAATGGACTTCTCCATTATGTTCCATTCATGTTCGGTGGGATTAATGATGGTCGGTCTGGGTCGCCAGTCATTTGCTGGAATTGTCCAGATTGTTCTTCAGATCGATTGCGGACAACTGTGACCCACTAGCTTGCCGCATTGTCATTCATAAATGTTTCATCGTTGTTTAAGGACATCTACATCTACATAGATACTCTGCAAATCACATTCAAGTACCTGGCAGAGGGTTTATTAACCACTTTCATAACTTTTCTCTACCGTTCCATTCTCTAATAGCGCGCGGGAAGAAAGAACACCTAAATCGTTCCGTTTTCCATCTGATTTCTCTTGTTTTATTGGGATGATCATGTCTCCCTAAGTAGGTGGGCGCTAGCAAAATATTTTCACATTCAGAACTAAAAGTGGGTGTTTGAAACTTCGCAAACAGATTACGCCGCAATGAATAACGTCTTTCTTTTAATGATTTCCACCCCAATTCGTGCAACATTTCCGTGACGCTTTCCCCCCCGTAACGTGATAGAACAAAACGAGCTGCCCTTCTCTGAACCTTCTCAATGTCTTCCGTCAATCCCACCTGGTGAGGGTCCCACAAGGGGCAACAGTACTCCAAGAGAGGACGCACAAGTGTGATGTAGCCAGTCTCTTTGGTGGAGCTGGTACATCTTCGAAGCGTTCTGCCGATGAAACGTAACCTTTGGTTCGCCTTCCCCACAATATTTTCTATGTGTTCTCTCCAGTCAAAGTTGTTCGTAATTGTAACTCCTAGGTATTTGGTAGAATCTACGACCTTAAGGTTTGACTGATTTATCGCGTAATTGAAGTTCAGCGGATTTCTTTTAGTGGTCATGTGTATTACTTCACACTTTTCTTTATTTAATGTCAATTGCCAATTTTCGCACCATGCAGAAATTTTGTCTAAATCGCTTTGCAGTTGCTTTTGATCCTCTGTTGACTTCACTAACCGATAAACGACAGCATCATCCGCGAACAATCTAAGGGAGCTATTCAGATTGTCTCCTATATCGTTTATGAACACGAGGAGGAGTATGGGACCTATAACGCTTCCCTGTGGAACGCCAGATATCACTTCAGTTTTACTCGATGACTTACCGTTAATTACAACGAACTGTGTTCTTTCTGATAGGAAATCGTGAATCCAACCGCACAATTGGGGAGATATTCCATAAGCACGCAATTTCATAAGAAGCCGCTTGTGGGGTACAGTGTCAAAAGCCTTCCTGAAATCCAGAAATATGGAATCGATTTGAGATCCTGGCTGTAAACGTTCTCCAAGTAGCGAACATAGCCATTTCCAGTGGGTGGTAGCTTCATTTGCACCAGAGGGCCCAGTTCATTCCATGGAGCCACGGCCAGCTTGCTTAATACCTTATTGACAACTTGGGTTTTGCGCGCCAATCTGGCCCTTCAATCAGAACTTACTAACTGAAATCGGCGTGACCAAGCAGCAGGTACCCAGTCGTGTAGGATCCCAGCAATGCGGTCACGAGTACGAGTCCACGAGTGGCGATGTTGGTGATGTCGAGCTGTCAGCAGAGGCACTCGAGTTGTTGTCTTCTGTCACAACCCACTGTCCTACCGTGTACTTGGGCCATACGTTCCACAATGATTTCTGCGGATTTGACGCATTGTTTCTTGTCTTTACAACTCTATGTAAACCCCGCCGCTCTCGGCTATTGCGTTGTCCATTGTGGAGAGTAAATGCCTGCAATTTGATAATATCGCCTGTCTATGCATATCGCTATCCCGTGACTCTTCCCACCACAGCGTATATGTATGAGTAGCCAATATATGGGTTTTATCTACTACAGACGGAAGCCCTCGGAATTTTAACGGTAAATTACATATTAATTCACGACGTCCCTCTGTTAACGTCTTCAGTTGGAGTTGGATAAGCTTACTGAACGTACTTTTAACATAACGTGCTGTTCTTGTAATCTAGTCTAGATTCTCTAGCAATTTTATATGATACGGATCCCATACTGGTAAGTCGTATTTATATATTGGCCGAACGATCATTTTGTATGCTTCCTGCTTAGTCAGTGAACTTCACTTCCAAGAATTCTTCCAATAAGTCAGAGTCTGAAATCTACCTTGATTCCGATTTATTTTATGCGATAGTTCCACTATAAATCGCCCTGTACGCTTACTCCTAGACATGTAATAGAAGTGCCTGCTTCCAGTGACTGTTTTTCAGTTGTCTAATCACATAATTATAACTATTTTGCCTACTTATGCCCATTAACTTACATCTGGTTATGTTGAAGGTCAACTACCAATCCCTGTACCGACAACCGAGTTTCTGCATGCCTTCCTGCGTTGCGATTAGTTTTCTAGCATCACATTCTCTATGTAAGAACACAATCAGCCACGAAAAACCTCACACAACTTCCAACATCACCCAATACCTCATTTACAAAAATTTCGAAAAGAAATGATCCCATATCACTCTCTTTGGGTATGTCTGAAGGTTTGTCTGGGTTAAGGACATGATGTGTTCTGCTTCGCCGGCCGCGGTGGCCGAGGTGACTGAGGCGCTCCAGTCACGGTCAGCACGGCCACTACGGTCGGGGATTCGAATCCCCCCTCGCGCATGGATATTTGTGCCGTCTTTAGTCTTAGCTAGTAGTTTGTGAGCTTAGTGACTGATGACCCCGAAGTTAAGTCCCATGAGTTGTAGAAACATTTGAACATTTTTGTTCTGCTTCTTAGTTCCTTCTCAGCCCAGTCAGAAAGAGAGTATGGCCTTCCTTTCGCTCGTATTTAAATCATTAGACAACAGTCCAAAACTGTATCAGACGCCTTGTGTACGTTAGCGACATTGAGGCACCGTAATTATCATATTCCTTTATGATATAATGTCATAATCCAGTGTAGGACTCAAAGAATCACCATAAAAATCCTGCGCTGATTAAAAGCTGGTCGTGATACAAGGGCTGGCTTTAGAAAGGAGAAATTAAGACATATAGCAGATACTTTCAGGTTATTGACGAAAAGTACAATACGAGAGATATAATGGGCCGCGGTGGAGTAGCCGAGCGGTCTAAAGCGTCTAGCTGCGGAGCGCGCGGTTGCTCGCCGTGGAGGTTCGAGTCCTCCCTGGGGCATGGGTGTGTCTGTTGTCCTTAGGTTAGTTTACCTAGGTTTAAGTAGTCTGTAAGCTACGGACTGATGACCACGCAGTTTGGTCCGATAGATTAACAAACATATGCATATATGAGATACATTGGTTAGAATGGTACCGAAATTGATAAAATTGTAATATCAGTAGGCACTCGACTATTTGATACTGCATGTCCGTAGATGGAATGCTAGTGAAGGCGACAACAGCAGCAGTGCGCGTGATGGGTGTGACAATAATGTTTGCGCTGCGGCTGGATAAGGTCGCACCAGTTGGAGCGCAGGTCGCGAATGTCAAACGGCACCCGCCGCGTTGACGCAGGCGCCCACCGCATCTGCGGCGTCTGTGATGCTCGCCAAAAGCGATCTCCAATACTGTGTGTGAATCAGAATTATTCTGTCAAGTCACGCTTTGCTTCTAATGTTACACAGTGATAAATCATTTTATAAATAAAATTTGAAACAATATAGGGAGTTACGATAATCGCGAAGTACACTCGTGCCACACTGCAGACTGCTAACCAAGATACGAGCTTATGGAATAGGTTCACAGATTTGTGACTGGCTGGAAGACTTCCTAAGTAATAGAACGCAGTACGTTGTTCTCGACGGCGAGTGTTCATCAGAGACGACTGTATCGTCAGGCGTGCCCCAGGGGAGTGTGATAGGACCGCTATTATTTTCTATCTATATAAATGATCTGATGGACAGAGTAAGTTGTAATTTGCGGCTGTTTGCTGATGATTCTGTGGTGTATGGGAGGGTGTCGTCTGTAACTGACTGTAATAGCATACAGGATGACTTAGACAAAATTTCTAGTTGGTGCGAAGAATGGCAGCTAGCTCTCAATGTGGAAAAATGTAAGGTTATGCGCATGAGTAGAAAAAACAATCCCATAATGTTCGAATACAGCATTAGTAGTGAGCTTCTTGATGCTGTCGCGTCGTTCAAATATCTAGGCGTAACATTGCAGAGCGATATGAAATGGAACGAGCATGTAAGGACAGTTGTGAGTAAGGCGGACAGCCGACTTCGGTTTATTGGGCGAATTTGGGGATGATGTACTTCACCTGTAAAGGAGACCACGTATAAAACGCTTGTAAGACCACGTCTTGAGTATTGCTCAAGTATTTGGGACCCGCAGCAGATCGGTTTGAAGGAAGACATAGAGGCGGTTCAGAGGCGAGCAGCTAGATTTGTTACCGGTAGGTTCGATCAATGCGCGAGTGTCACGGAAATGCTCCGGCAACTCAATTGGGGATCGCTGGAAGAAAGACGACGTTCTTTTCGTGAATTTCTGTTAAGGAAATTTAGAGGGCCGGAATTTGAAGCTGAGTGTAGTACGATCTTGCTGCCGCCTACTTACATTTCGCGTAAAGATCACAATGACAAGATAAGAGAAATTAGGGATCGTACGGAGGCATATAGGCATTCTTTTTTTTCCTCGATCAATTTGGGAGTGGAATAGGAAAGGAAATGCCTAGTAGTGGTACAGTGTACCCTCCGCCACGCACCTTACGGTGAATTGCGGAGTATGTGTGTAGATGTAGATGTAGTAGTAGCTTGTAGTTTTGTTAGTAATACAATGAATGCAATGTAGGCACAGAAAAATAAAATTAGTCTATGACCTCCTCTTCAACTGAGCATACAAATACACTAGATATATTTTCTTCTTCTTCAGACGATTTAAAAATGTTCCTAGGTGGGAGTCTCAGAATATGTGCTGAAACCCCTAAGAGTTTTTTTGCTCCCTTCTAATCATGGTTCCGTAATCTAATATACACTACTGGCCATTAAAATTGCTACACCAAGAAGAAATACAGATGACAAACGGGTATTCATTGGACAAACATATTATACTAGAACTGACATGTGATTACATTTTCACGCAATTTGGGTGCATAGATCCTGAGAAATCAGTACCCGAAACAAACACCTCTGGCCGTAATAACGGCCTTGATACGCCTGGGCATTGAGTCAAACAGAGTTTGGATGCCGTGTACAGGTACAGATGCTCATGCAGCTTCAACACGATACCACAGTTCATCAAGAGTGGTGACTGGCGTATCGTGACATGCCAGTTGCCCGGCCACCATTGATCAGACCTTTTCAGTTGGTGAGAGATCTGGAGAATGTGCTGGGCAGGGCAGCAGTCGAACATTTTCCGTATACAGAAAGGCCCGTACAGGACCTGCAACCTTCGTTGCTGCATTATCCTGCTGAAATGTAGGGTTTCGCAGGGATCGAATGAAGGGTAGAGCCACGGGTCGTAACACATCTGAAATGTAACGGCCACTGTTCAAAGTGCCGTCGATGCGAACAAGAGGTGACAGAGACGTGTAACCAATGGCACCCCATACCATCGCGCCGGGTGATACACCAGTATGGCGACGACGAATAAACGCTTCCAATGTGCGTTCACCGCGATGTCGCCAAACACAGATGCGACCATCGTGATGTACACAGAACCTGTGTACATCGTGCACCCAGGTTCGTCGTTGCGTACAATCGCAGGTGCTCCCATCTGTGATGCAGCGTCAATGGTAACCGCAGTCATGGTCTTCCAGCTGATAGTCCATGCTGCTGCAAACGTGCAGATGGTTGTTGTCTTGCAAACGTCCCCATCTGTTGACTAAGGGATCGAGACGTGGCTGCACGATCCGTTACAGCCATGCGGATAAGATGCCAGTTAACTCGACTGCTAGTGATACTACGCCGTTGGGATCCAGCACGGCGTTCCGTATTGCCCTCCTGAACCCACCGATTCCATTTTCTGCAAACAGTCATTGGATCGCGATCAACGCGAGCAGCAATGTCGTAATACGATAAACCGCAATCGCGATAGGCTACAATCCGACCTTTATCAAAGCCGGAAACGTCATGGTACGCATTTCTCCTCCTTACACGAGGCATCACAACAACGTTTCACCACGTAACGTCGGTCAACTGCTGTTTGTACATGAGAAATCGGTTGGAAACTTTCCTCATGTCAGCACGCTGTAGGTGTCGCCACCGGCGCCAACCTTGTGTGAATGCTCTGAAAAGCTAATCATTTGCATATCACAGCATCTTCTTCCTGTAGGTTAAATTTCGCGGCTGCAGCAAGTCATCTTCGTGGTGTAGCAATTTTAATGGCCACGAGGGTCTATTAAATTGTTTGTTTGTTTGTCTTCTTGTGTGTATTTTATGAACGGGCATACAGTACACCTGATTGCGATAAAACTTTGTCAACTCATTACTTGCACTCGTGCGAAGGTTATAGGCATACCAAAATTAACTTCGTACGGTGTTTGGCGGAGGGTGCTTTTCAATTAGTTAATTCGTTTCTTAGGCCTTCACGCTGAAATGGCTGGAGGGATACAAATGAAATTTGGAACAGAGGTAGCTTATTCCCTGGTTAATAAATTCGCTACCTTTCATAAGCCACCGTATGATGCGTGGCAGAGGGTGCCTTACAATAGGTTAATATGTTTGCTACGTCTTGATGCTGAAAGGGATGGACAAATGTGAATGGAATTTGGAATGGAGGTAGCTTATACCCTGCATTAATACACGGGCTACCTTTCGCAATCCATCATACGGTGCGTGGCGGAGGGTAACTTACAATGGATTAATACTTTTATTACTCCTTTACTACTAAATGTGTTCGCAACATATTTTGCAAATAGTTTTTATTTACACTAATGAATTTGCCTACAAAATTATCTCATTGTACGATTTATATTTTAGGAGATATGACGTGGGAAAACTGCAGCATCCAGCATCATGTATGTTCCTATTTTATGCGCTGCCCTATAAAAAAATAAATAAAATGTTCAAATGTTTGTAAATCTATCGGACCAAACTGCGTGGTCATCAGTCCGTAGCTTACAAACTACTTAAACCTAAGTAAACTAACCTAAGGACAAACACACACACCCTTGCCCCAGGGAGGACTCGATCCTCCACGGCGAGCAACCGCGCGCTCCGCAACGAGACGCTGTAGACCGCTCGGCTACTCCACCGCGACAGTACTTCACCCCTCATCATGAAAGTTAACAAACAATTTTTCACAGATGGAGGAGGCAATGGACTTAGCAGGTAGAGGAGGAGTTCGATAGAGAGACGAGGAGTTGATTCACAGAGAAAGCGGGACGTGAGTATGGGCAGAGAGAAGTTTAGGAGATGAATAAAGAGAGGGAGGAGAGGAAGAGATGCACAGAGAGATAGAGAGAATGTGAGAAAAAGGTGGATGGAGAGAGAAAGGGAAGGAGAGATGGCCTAACTAAAGACTGCAATAAATAAGTGTCCCGGCGACGCCGGGGTTTCAGCAAGTAATTCTATAAGATCCTCATAGTACTATTACAGTCCAATACCGCATGATATATATTCAGTGCCGGCCGCGGTGGCCGAGCGGTCTGCGGCACGCCAGTCACGTTCTGCACGGCCACTACGGTCGGGGGTTCGAATCGACCCTCGGGCATAGATATTTGTGCCATCCTTAGTATTAGCTAGTTCATTAGTAGTTTGTAAGTTTAGGGGCTGATGTCCCCGTAGTTAAGTCCCATAAGTTCTACAAACTATTGAATCTGAATACATTCAGTGATTTCTGTATGTGCGTATGTGGGAAGGAGGAGGACGTTAGGTACGTCCAACAACGAGGTTATTAGCGCTCATACGAAAGTAGTAGAAAAATGTGTTTACAAATGGGAAAGTGCTACAAAAGAGAAAGAAAACGTAATCATACCCCCAGTCTCAACCATGAGTGTCAGCTAAATCACATTGGCTCACCTAATGGAAGACGTCATTATAACTGAAACTTCCTGGCAGATTAAAATTGCGTGCCGGAACCGGGACTCGAACCTGGGACCTTTGCCTTTCGCGGGCAAGCGCACTATCGACTGTGCTATCCCGACACGACTCACGATATGCCTCACAACTTTACTTCTGCCAGTACCTCGCCTCCTACTTTCCAAACTTCACAGCAGCTCTCCTGCAAACACGCAAGACTAGCACTCCTGGAAGAAAGGATATGGTGGAGACATGGCTTAGCCACAGCCTAAGGGATGTTTCCAGAATGAAACTTTCACTCTGCAGCGGGTGCGGGTGCGCTTGCCCGCGAAAGGCAAAGGTCCCAGGTTCGAGTCCCGGTTCCGGCACACAATTTTAATCTGCCAGGAAGTTTCATATCAGCGCACACTCCGCTGCAGAGTGAAGTTTCATTCTGGAATTATAACTGTTCAATTGTTCTACAACTGTTAAATAATGAAAAGAAGACATGCAAACACCTAATAGATATTCACAGGAATATACGGCTGGCTGATTTTAAACAAATATAAAATTAGGGATAAGCCAGCCAACATTGACAATTTTTATGAGGTAAGTCATATAATGCACAAAACCTTCAGTACAACATTCGACTGATCATCACTTAAAATATAAGCGAAATTTGTCGGCAAATGAGATGCCGCCCTTAGATCTGAAAATAAAAACCAAAGATAGCGCACTGTCATCTGGACGCCACGACCACCACTAGCTGGAGGAGTCTCTCGCCAAAGGAAGAAGCCGTGTGCCAGAGGGCATTGACATATGCGGAGGAAGTAACGCAGACATCTCGCCTGTTTAGCCGGAAGGAGGTACCCCACGATCACGTTGTAGACTCAACTAAACGCAGCTTAACCTTCGCCGGCCGCGGTGGTCAAACGGTCTGCGGCGCGCCAGTCACAGTCTGCACGGCCACTACGGTCGGGGGTTCGAATTCCCCCTCGGGCATGGATATTTCTGCCGTCCTTAGTATTTGTTAGTTCATAAGTAGTTTGTAAGTTTAGGGACTGATGACCCCGCAGTTAAGTCCCATAAGTTCTGCAAACATTTGAACATTTGATTTGCTTAATGTTCACCAAAACAAGAAAAAATCATGTAAACATGAGCTCTAAAATGCGTAGCTTAAGAGCTATGAGCACGTGTCCAATAGAGGAGTTGTGTTTCACAGTATCCAATATAAGCAAGTGCCCAAAAGCTCTTAATGTGTGAATTTTAGGGCCCACGTTTCGATATTTCCTTGTTTTGTATAAGGAAGCTGTCCACAAAGTTTAACAGAGTTTTCTTTGGGCACCATGTGTAGTGTCTAGTTTTTAGCATAGGAACACAACAAAATTTCGCGTAGGTTCACACACAGCCAACTTAACATGGAAATATGTTTTGTTTTCCTCTCTGACATACGGAGATAGTATTTTGTTACTGTACTCACAATAAACAAGCACTTCTGAAGTGACACTGCTAGATAACAGCAAGATGAACTTTGGGGACCGCTTTAGTTATGTTTCATATTTATTAATGACAGCAGTTTCTTTGGCAATGGGCTCGCATTGTGAAGAACATCGTAGGCCCTACCATAGATCTCATTCCTGGTGTTTCTTTGTATAAATTATCCAGATGTCCTGCAATTACGTCACGGTTCTTATCTACCTTAGGTGAGGCATTGCCATGCCGGCAGGAGCAAACGAAATTGCTGATACAGCACAATCTAATAATGTTTGTACCGATTACTTAGAGTGGCATCCCGACAACTCTGTGTTTTTTGGTTAAGAGCATGAAGGGTGAAGGAAATCAGAGGCACTTTGAACAAATTCTACAAACTATTAGAGACACTGTAAAAAGCTATTCGCGAAATTTTCTTCCGTCCTTTTTAAATTTGTTTGGTTTCTCGGTAGATAAGCGTCACACCATACACACGAAGTTCAACAGTTCAATCTTCAGCCGGTTCAAAGATCTTTTTCTGTCACTTGACCCCTTTTTAACCTGTGAAAATGACTTGTCTTGTTAATGACTGAAAATACCAGGACATAACGTAGTTCGAAGTCCTCGTTAAATTTCAGGTGCTATTAGTAAGCAGGTAACAGAAGTCAAACATCGGAGGAAGGCAGTCACTGCACGGTAAGCGTCAGAGAGTGCTTAGTCAACAAGTATTATTTCCCGCATTTTTTTCTCATTTTCTGAATGGTACGTCGAATTAAAGCGTGGATGCCCTACTGTATGAGCCCTAATTTCGCTAATTTTATCGTCCAGATCATTTGTTCCATTGGTCGCCGGATGGCTTTACATATATACTTACCGAATGAAAAAGTATCAATGTATTGCAAGAGCAAAGTTTCATGATCTGAAAAGTTATGTCTTAAAACGGTTCTAAACCAGATTGTATCGTCCATATCGAGAGGTGAAGGAAAGTATCGGGTGTTTACAGTCATAGCATTGAAGGAATTTATAGGCTCCACAACTAGTTAAATATGCGAGCGTGCATTTCTAGTCTACTTTATATTAAAGAAATAAACTTTACGTGGTAAAAGATTTACGCCGAAAACTAGCCATTTCAATCCAGAGAGCTAAAGTAACATTGACATGAAGACTAAGACTAGCACAAACATCATTGAGTTTACCATTAAATTTGTATAAAATGTTTTTTTACTGGAGAAATTTTTTTTATATAAATGTTCCCTTCACCAGTTCCAAAAGACTTACTCAGGAAAGCACTTACATATAATAAAATTTCGGTTTCATATTACATATAATTTTTACATTACAAATTGCTGTGCAGTCAGCATAGTATATACGCTATGTCTAGAAAAATTATGGGCCCCATTACAAAATATTGGGAACCACTGGTCCAGATCATAGTAATGAATGTATATTGGAGGAAGTAGTATTGTTCTTGATCCTTTTCGAACATAGTTTTTTTTTTTTTTTTAATTTCTGGAATAATATTGCCTGATGTACAGTAACGCCTCCATAGCTATTTCTTAAACTTTTCTGTGAGACTCTCACGTTAGCTAATCAAATCACTGACGAATCACTTTGATTCTCTTTTAAAGTTTTCCATTGCTTCTGTAATTCAGTTTGGCGAAGTTCCAATCTGATAACACTAAAGGACTGGACGAACGAAGGTCTTGTAAGCAATGTTTAGCGTAATTCTTCCAATAAGTCTGTGTCTCGTATCAGCCTTCAGCACGGTTAGATTTCTATGGTTGTACCATCTTAAATGGCTCCAGATAGATGCTCTCAGGTATTTGAAGGTTTTGATCAATTCCAGTGTATGCCGATCTCATACCCAAAAACACGGAGTCTTTCCGTTTATTTACTCGCATTTATTTGTGCGAACAGCAGCTGACACTCTTTGCGCCAGGCGTTGCTAGTTAAAATTCTGCATCAACTGTTACCTAACTGTACAGTATAGTGTTACTTGCGAATAGCCACACAGAGCTACATATGTTACTCAAATGTTTGTTAACTTATTGGACCAAACTGCTATGGTCAGCAGTCCTTAGACTTACAGACTACTTAAAATAACTTATAATAAGGACAACACACACACCCATGCCCAAGGGAGAACTCGAACAGATGTTATTTAACGAGTGATTTATACAGAGTGACTCAAATCTTTTGGGTCAAACTCAGATATAATATAGTAGGTCCACAAACTATAAGATACTACAGGTCGTACATGGATATTTACTTTCTTATGAAATTACACAGCGTGCACTGTATAACAACAACATTGTAATTATTCAGAGCGACGACCGCCACTTTCAATGCATGTATTGCATATCTAGAGTGAGGACAATCCCCTCGCCACCCACTTCGGTGGCCACCAGCAACGATTCTCTGGAAACATATTGGTCTGCATTGTACAGTATCACCTAATACAACCCTCTGCTGCCTCCCCGTTTGAATGGTCCACTGTACTTAGTGTTTCTTAGAGATGTGCTGCGTCACTTGGAGACCTTGTTGTCCGCAAAAGAATCTGGTGTCGACACGAAATTGTACCTGTCGACATCGATATTAATGACCGCGGGCACATGAAAAACACCTACCCTCATCGCTAGATTTGAAGGGAGTGTTCTTTCCAACGGCTAGCGTGATCGCTGGATTACGCACCTCTGCACTTATTCCTCTAGTGTTACGCCAAGTCGTTATGAAATCTCCGTAGAAACATATGCAGACTAGTTTGCTGGGGTCCAAGCTGCCTGTTACGTGGTACAACAGACATTAAGGATCTTTGAAAGCCGGCCGCGATGGCCGAGGGGACTGAGGCGCTCCAGTCCCGGTCTGCACGGCCACTACGGTCGGGGGTTCGAATCCCCCATCGGGCATGGATATTTGTGCCGTCCTTAGTTGTAAGTAGTTCATAAGTAGTTTGTAAGTTTAGGGACTGATGACCACGTAGTTAAGTCCCATTGAAAAAAAAAAATCTTTGAAAGAATAAACAGAACTTCATGCACCGTTACTATACATTCATTGAAACTGGCGGTCGTCACTTCGAACATATTACTGTGAGCTACGTTGTTGTTTTGCGGTATAAGCCCTATACGTTCGTAATACAATAAATATGCAATATGATCGGTTGTGGAGCGAATACGCTTGACGCTCGCTTTGCTCTGACGTTGACTCGCCTTTAAAAACGATATACTGATTTCCACTGCATATGGAACTGTACACAATAGACAATTCGAATCTGGTATCGTATCGCGCAAAAAGCAATGCTGACAACGTTGAACTTCTTCAATAGGCCAAACGACACCATTTCTTGGTATCATATGTTTTATGAACACGGACAAGAACCAAGATATATATTTCAACAATATCGGTGACCAAGTGTTGCAGCCGGCCGCGGTGGCCGAGAGGACTGCGGCACTCGAGTCACGTTCTGCACGGCCACTACGGTCGGAGGTTCGAATCCCCCTCGGGCATGGTTATTTGTGTCGTCCTTAGTATTACCTAGTTCATAAGTAGTTTGTAAGTTTAGGGACTGATGCCCCCGTAGTTAAGTCCCATAAGCTCTACAAACATTTGAACATTTTGACCAAGTGTTGCCCTACCTTCCGCATCTTCATGGTTTCCACCAACATGCTGCCACAAAAGTCTCTGGTCACTTAATAAACAACATCAAATGTCTGACAAACAGTCAACCAGCATTTACAAAGAAATTGAAAGAATTTCTGAATGGCAACTCCTTCTATTCAGTAGATGAATTTTTACATAGAAATTAGTAATTAAAAAAATGTATGTTATGAAACGTTATCTTTTACTAAACTGACACGTTCCTCATCGTTACGATATCTCGCTTCCATGATCTATGGAACAAGTATTAATGTCACTTTAAGTCTTCAAGAGCAGCAGCCCTCGCGCAGCTACAAGCTTCCTCTTGCTGAACTCAGTTTACATCTCTCCACCTTTACTTTGATATTCATGTTAGTCTTCTCCCACAGGGAGTAAAACACGTCTTATATCTCAACGACCATAGGTGCTTGACCAAATTCAAATGTGCCTCTGCCAGCCACTTTTCCTGTTTCTGTCACGTGTGGTTCACGGTAAGACGACTGCCTACAAGCCTCCGCGGGACTCAAATCTCCCTAATATTAAGTTTCTAAACTTTCAGTGAGATACACACAGGTGTAGGCACTTCACTGGACGACTCTTCTAAACATATACACTCTCGGAAATTCGACAGTTGCCCACACCGTGAAGCACAATGATACTCGTGCAGCGTCTTCTTATTAAACGAAGGAAGATCAGGGTTTAACGTCCCATCGACAGCGTGGTCATTAATAACGAAGGAAAATTCGGGTCGTTTTGTTATGGATAGGGAAAGAAAGTCACAGTGCCCTTTCAAAGGAACCATCCGGCATTTGCTTCGAGCGATTTCGGAAAATCACAGAAAATCTACAGCTAGATGGCGAGAAGGATTTGAGCCTCCGTCTTTCAGAATGAGAGACCAGTGTGCTAACCAACTTGCTCTGTCTCTTCCTCTGGAGTTCCCCGGCCATCTGGGTGTCGCTTTCGCGCTTGCTAAAACAATCTGTAACCAAGCGTGCTGCTCTTCTTTGGTGCTTCTCTATCTCCTCGAGCAATTTCATTTGGTAATGATCTTCCACGGACAAGCAATATTCAAATATTGGTGGAACGAGTGTTCTGTAAGCTACATCCTTTGTTCATGAAATACACGTCCTGAAAATACTTACAATGAATGTGACTGGCATTTGCCTTACCCAGGATTAATTTTATATGGTCGTTCTACTTCAAATCAAAGGCATATGTTACTTCCAGATATTTTATGAGCCGGCTGCGGTGGCCGAGGGGACTGCGGCGCGCCAGTCACGGTCTGCATGGCCACTAGGGTCGGGGGTTCGAATCCCCCGTCGGGCATGGATATTTGTGCCGTCTTTAGTATTAGCTAGTTCATAAGTAGTTTGTAAGTTTAGGGACTGATGACCCCGTAGTTAAGTCCCATAAGCTATACAAACATTTGAAACATTTATTTTATGAAAGTAACTGCTCCCAGTGATTGATCTCCAATTGGGTAATCCTACAAGTAAGGAGCTTACTTTCTATGTATTCGCGATACGTTACATGTGTTTATACTGAAGAACAGTTGCCACTCGTTGCACCAAGCGTCAATTCCCTGCTGATCTTTCAGAATGTCTATTTTAACTATAATTTTCAATCGCTATCAGGTATGGGACCATATATCTTATTTAAGACTTTCCGCTCGTAAATGAAGTTATGTACGTAGTTTTTCCCAGACAGTCCTAGTTTCACAACCACATAGGCCAACTGTTTAAGTCGGCGTTTTTTACAGCTGGAGTACGAACTTCTTTGTGGGACTTCATGATTTATAAAGCTGACTCAGACTGAATTTTGGTCGGTTTTCGTCATGCCTCATGCAAGGCATCTTCTGCAAAGGGGGAGAGAGGGTGTAATAGGGTCACGACAGGAAGAGCACCTGGCCACTCCTTAAATTAACGTGCCAAATCTATAGTAACTATGCTGATCCTGTGTCAGTGCGGGAAAAAAGGCAAAAGGAAATGAAATAGCCTACCATTTTCCTACAGTGTTCGCAAAGTGTCTGTGATTTCCGAATAGGGCGAGATATTAGTTTACTGTCACAGGTCATGTTTTGACTTGAAAGACTGTGCAGTGTTCGTCATTTTACATATCTTGTACTGCTGACAGCTGTCATCGCCGCAATGTCGGTGATTGCTGTGGTTAAATCATAAACAAAAATTAAAAAAAAACCGGACTTAAAAACAATCCCAAAACAAATTAATATTCACTAAAAAGTAAAAAAAATAATGCGTATTCCTCTACAACTTAATAATCAACTTACCTTTTCTACTCATCAATATGTAGGTGCGATTTACCACGCAAGAAGTTACGAAGATACCTAACCACTTTAAATCTAACTCAGCACTTACCTAGGAAAAATAATGACCAAAATATTTTAGAGTTCTCCTAAATAAAATGAAATGAAAAATATTAGACTACTTAAAAGTCAATCAAGTTAATACTAAAATATAATGTAGTTACAATTATTGTTATTTTTGGAGTCGCTCTCAACCAAGGAAACATCCGATCCTACTTCGGTCTCAATATTCTCGTATTATTTTTGCTAGGTAGTCAGGGAGAAACGCCTATCTTAACAGAGGAAATCTACCTCCAGGACAATTTCAAAAGAGACTTGCGAAGAGCGCAAAAAATAGACTTTCAAAACTGCGGCTTTACCTGAAAAAGTTTTGAACAGGGAATTACTTGACGATAACGAGGTTATGGTAGGTGACTCAAATATCCGGATAGCCTATAAAAGATTCGGTCGAGTATCGTCAATTTGCTCCTAAGAATTGAAGAAGTCCGTTACTTTGTCATGGATCCCATAATCAGAACCTAACCAAACTCTCATCAAAATACCCTTGAAGTACATCCTTCCGAATAAAAAAAGAATCATAGAAATCGGTTGGCGTGATATTAAGCTATTCGTCCATTCGTCGCGCACAAACATAATTCAAGAGTTATATGGTTTTCTTATGGATGTCATTGTTCGAACTGGACGAAATTGAAATGGTACCACACGGGAAGCACCAGCTTTCAGATAAAAAAAGAATCATCAAAATCGGTTCTCGTAGCCGAAGGTGCTGAGGTAACAAACATAAAAAATACAGTCGAATTGAGAAGCTCCTCCTTTTTTTAAGTTGGTTAACAAAAACACAAGAGCAAAACTAGGGTAATGGAGTGCAGTGTAAGAAAATCAGGTGATGCTGAAGGAATTAGATTGGGAAACGAAGCAATAAAGAAGGTAGATGAGTTTTGTTACTTGGGCAGTAAAATAACAAATGATAGTCGCAGTACAGAGGATATAAAATGCTGAATGGCAATGGGTAGAAAAGCGTTCTTGAAAAAGAGAGATTTGTTAACATCGAATATTGATTTAAGCCTAAGGAAGTCCTTTCTGAAGGCATTTGTATGGAGTGTTGCCTTGTATGGGAGTGGGACATGGACGATAAACAGTGCGGACAGGAAGAGGATTGAGGCTTTTGAAATATGGTGCTACAGAAGAATGCTGAAGATTAGGTGGGTGGATCGCGTAACTAATGAGGAGGTACTGAACAGAATTGGGGAGAAAAGAAATTTCTGGCATACCTTGACTAAAAGAAGGGATAGATTGGTAGGACACATTCTTAGACATCAAGGAATTGTGAATTTAGCGTTGGAGGGAAGTGTGTGGGGTAAAAATCGCAGAGGAAGACCAAGAGATGGATACAGTAAGCAGATTCAGACAGATGTAGGTTGCCGTTCTTAAGTGGAGATGAAGAGGCTTGCTCAGGATAGGGTATTGTGGAGAGCTGCATCAAAGCAGTCTCCGGACTGAAGTCCACAACAACAACAATAAAAATACGTTCACTGCACGTTTTATTTCAAGCCAAAGCAAGACTTGTGACAGTAAATAGATGTCTCGCCTTGCGAAGGACCCACATTGTGAGAGAACGTAAGGGCAATAATGGAGAAAGTGCGGTTTATGGAAGTTCCGGCGATGCGGAACGCGTGCACGGATAACGTACCGTTCACGCCGCCGCTCGTCGAAAGTTGCAAATCCCGGGTAGAATTCTGGTCCGGTACAAATTTGTGTATCACCAACAAATTACAAAGACGATACTTCATCAAATTCGTAATTGCGAACACATGTCTTCTGTGTACTTTTTTTTTTTTTTTTTTTTTTTTTTTTTTACTTTTGTCACATATTTTGAGTTGGCATCACTATAAACAACGGCTAGTGGATGTTACCTTCATGAGCAAAAGTACGCGATATTGTCTAGAAAACGGTCAGTTCGAGGCAAAAACGTCTGTCCCCCCGTTCAGTTCAGGTAGTTATAAAAGAAGAAAAGGAGATTAGGGTTTAAAGTCCCGTCGAGGCAGTTAGAATCGGATCTCCTCCCAAGTCACTGTCAGCAAAGCTGCCCCTGGCTTCACGTATACAGGACTGCAGAGTCACAGGAATGCGACCATGCTGCAGTAGTGCTTGGCAAGCTGCTGCCTCTTGTTTAGCAGTGTTAGCAGTACGCGTTATGTGGATACGCCATTTTTTTAATTTTTATTTTTATTTTGTGTAATTGTGCCTATCACATATGAAGATTCTCATAGTAAGCAACTGTGAATGTAGCGAGAGTAGCACAAATAAATAATGATCCAATAATGTTGCCTACAAAATCATTTATTGAGCGCTGCCTGAAAAAAAAAAAATAGAGAAATGTGTCTCTGTGGCTGCACTGCGCAAACCACTGCGAAGTAAATTGCTGAGACACTTCAAACTGCGCCAGATACTGAAGTTCCTTGACACTGTATTCGAATAGGCGGTCCGCGAAAATATTGTCCTAGCGACTCCTTGCAAAGCGTTTGATATGAAGCACGCCTCCCGTCAGATACGAACTCTCAACTTTACCCTGTCCACTACTCAAACTCACAGTTTTTTCAAACTGATTTCTTTGAGGATAAGGGGCTAGGAGTAACTACGCAATGAAGAAAGGATCATTATTCGTCATCGGCATATTGCATACGTTATATACATGACGTCTGTTATTTCTACACCTCTTTTCATCCTGCAGTTGTCTACTCATACTCATGGAATGCATGACATGACATTAATTGCGAATGGGTAAAGATGAAAATATTTACCCAGCCGGGTTTCGAGCCCGTGTCTCCTGTATTCTAGGCCTCCGAGAGCTTGAGTAATACTGGGCAGGATAAAGTTGAGAGCCAGCCGCGGTGGCCGAGGGGACTAAGGCGCTCCAGTCACGGTCTGCACGGCCACTACGGTCGGGGGTTCGAATCTCCCCTCGGGCATGGATATTTGTGCCGTCCTAGTTCGTAAGTAGTTCATAAGTAGTTTGTAAGTTTAGGGACTGATGACCACGTAGTTAAGTCCCGCCGGCCGCGGTGGTCGAGGAGACTGAGGCGCTTCAGCCACGGTCTGCACGGCCACTACGGTCGGGGGTTCGAATCCCCCCTCGGGCATGGATATTTGTGCCGTCCTTAGTTGTAGGTACTTCATAAGTAGTTTGTAAGTTTAGGGACTGATGACTCCGTAGTTAAGTCCCTTAAGCTTAACAAACATTTGAACATTTTAGTTAAGTCCCATAGACTATACAAACATTTGAACATTTTGTAAAGTTGAGAATTTGAACCTGCGGGAGGCGCGCGTGAGTAATCCGTGCAGGTGTGTGATCGTTGCGTCGCCAGTGGTGTAGGGGTCAGTGCAATTGCCTAGCAAGCAGCAGACCCGGGTTTGAATCTCGGCAGGATACACATTTTCAACTTTACTCATTCGCAGTTAATGTCATACATTCCGTGAATAGAAATCTGTAACAATTAGAGCAGTTGATGTAGGTATGCATCCAATACTCCGTTAGTTCCATTAGGTGCTGGGCTACATCAGGAGCCGTACGAGTGTCTTATTAACACTCTTCGAAGTCTGACTGCTTTTTATCAATAACATGCCACTGAATCACTGTTTTCTCTACTATTGAACCCACAAGATTGCTCCATTTCATATACTGGTAAATTGAATCCAGATATTTGTATGAATTGACTGATACCAACATCGCACATTTTTATATTCTGAACATGTAAAGCGAGTAGTCAATATTTGTACCGTTTATAAAGAACTACTTTTTGTGTCCCAACTTCGTCGCCGCTTTTGTGTCCCAGCCTCGTCGTAGGTGTCGGTGGCCGAGTGGAATGAGACCGACACAGGAACAAAAATAGCACGCTGGTGCAGGTACGGAGGGGAACAGCCAGAAACTATAAACACTAGAGTAAATTAGAAAGAGATATATATTGCACAGAATGTAACGATACTTAACTTTTACATAGTACTGCAGAATGTTGATACATAGTTGTTAGAGGCCTGCCTAGTGCCTGTACGATAGCAAAGTCTTCACTGGTGCCTATCTGATTACGAAGGTCCTAACTGGTTGCTATCTCAGTCCCAAGTGAACGATGTCCTTCAGTGGTGGCCACGAGCGGAGTTGTCGCAGAGGGCGCTCGTGGCTGTCGTCGTGAGAACGCCGCGCCGTGCGTGCATGGCGGCGCGCGGCGAAAGTAGGTGGCGCGCACTTTGTACTTGTGCGACACCACACTACTGATGCCTCCTTCAGCTATTCAAGTATTACTTCATTACAAATAACTTCGTCTACGAAGAGTATTACTTCATCACAGATAACTTCGTCTACGAACTGTCTTACGGCTCTATAAATGCCTGATCATTGATACGCAATATGTACGTGCGCGCCTGACCTTGCATCCACATCTGCTGATGACCCTCAGTAACATGCTATGTCCTTCCTACTAATAATCTTTTAATCGTGTCACAAATTTAATTTGATACCCAAAAAGTGTCAGTGCAGTACTGAGTCAAATACTTCTTTATAGTCACGAAGTAATGTATTGCTTTGGTCCATCGAGTTCAAGATGTTATCCGACAAAAGCTCAAGAAGGGTTCCACATGAAGTATGTTTTAGAAATCCGTGTTACTTAGCAAGAAGTAAATAGTTTTGTCTAAGACACCTTACAATAATTGTATGTTGAAAAACAGTAAACTTGGTTATTTGTTCTGACGTGTTATTCATTACTGATGTATTGCTTTGTGATGGTTTCTGCGAAATAATCACAGGACGCTCAATTACAGCTAAACTAGAATAGAATTAACGTTTTAACAGTAATCTCTTGACCCCTCGTTCTCATTAACAATCAGACCAGCACGAAGCGTTTTACAGTTCCCATTTCTTCCTCAATCTTCGTATATCCATATTTTATCCATTTACAGCAGATTTCATAGCTACTTCTAGTAATCTATAACGAGCCATACTTTGGAAATGATCATACCCTATTCCTAGTTTCCTCAAAAGTGGTCGTGCTGTATGAAAATTGGTAATGACTCCGTTGAAACATATCACATTCATGTCTTATTTCTTGAAGTTTTTGTGAACACATATACTTCTAAATTTGTTCAGCATTTCATCCAGCTCTATGTCGTCTTACGAAATATAATATCCTATCCTTAAAATACTTTATTCCTATAATTTTATCTCCAACAGTCACTCTTACTGGCCATTTGCTTATAAATTGATATGGCTTTTGCCTTGTCTGAAGAAATATTCAAATCATATGGTATTGAGAGCTTTTTTAAAATAAAATAGTGGCGCGGAATGGCTGCGTGGTCTTAGGCGTCATGCTGCAGACTGGGCGGACGTTCCCGTCGGAGATTCGAGTTCTCCCTCAAGCGTGTGTGTATGTGTGTGTGTGTGTGTGTGTGTGTGTGTGTGTGTGTGTGTGTGTGTGTGTGTGTGTGTGTCTGTGTTGTCCTTTGTGTAAGTTAGTTTAAGTAATTTGTAAGTCTATGGACTGATGACCATAGCAGTTTGGTCCAAAAGGTTTATAAAACATTTGAACATTTTTGAAAATAAAATAGCCTAGTATTGAATAAATAGATCTTTAATTCAGAAAACTGTTTTTCTCAAGATAAAGATTCCTACAACATTAAGATTTTCGCTTATCTTCTTCCGACTGCCGTGCACCTATGTAGAATGACTACAATACACAAAACAACACACACAAGTTTAGATCCCTATGATCTTGAGAATGGTGATAAAGCCACGAAAATAATCTCAGTTTCAACAAGAGTCTAAATGGCAGACAGTTTTCTTCTTTCCAATGTATGAAATATGTTTCATAATTGTCCCGCTATTGTTAACAATGTTAACAATTATAGCATCTTACTTTTCCGAATATTAAATAGCAGTTGCCTTCAGTATTTTGAACATGCGTTGGCACGGAACAGATATAATACCTGCGTAATGAATAATGCCCATCTGTTTCATTGGGAAGCATGGAGAGGAAAACGATTGCCGACACATACTCAGTGCTGGCTGCCGATGTGATTAGCCGGTTTTCCACAATAATTTAGAGAAATCCTCACCTGTTTTATCAGTTGCATCCTATACATACGCCATGCAGATATTAAAAATACGAAAACCAATAAAATGCTTATATACAATGGAATGCCGCGGTGGAGTAGCCGAGCGTCTAAGGCGCCTCGCTGCGGAGCGCGCGGTTGCTCGCCGTCGGGGGTTCGAGTCGTCCCTTGGGCATAGGTGTGTGTGTTGTCCTTAGGTTAGTTTACCTTAGTTTAAGTACTTTGCAAGCTACGTACTGATGACCACGCAGTTTGGTCCGATAGATTTACAAACATTTGAACATTTTGAATAATGGTAATAACAATTAGGTGATCAGTTGAAATATATAGGTTCTTAAGTATTGTCATCGGCAGAATGCTAAAATGATTCGACGTCTACTTGACAACCTCATACTATCCATGCCACGGAGGGGTGTAACTGTACTGGCCATCCGAGGTGATCACACACCATATTAGATGGCAACGGAATGAGTTTTTCACTATTATGGTAGCCCTATGGTGCCTCAACGTCATGTAAACCTCAAGTAAAGAGTTGAGGCAGGAAAATATCGTACTGTATCACACACATAACACAATTGTAACAAATATCTGAATAAAATACGTTACCATATGAATATTGTGTACGATATCTCACCTAATCCCCTAATTGTTTCTAGCAGTGTATAAGAAATCTTGCATAAAATATAACTTCACTTTTTCTGTGCACTTCCAAATCGCTGTCTGTATAAGTTTTTCTCAATGTTCAAATGTTTTTCACTATGCCACTTAAACTGAAATATTTTTGAGATGCACTCACACCACTGACTACTTCTTATTTCTTACATTTTATAAATTTTTGAACTAGTTCCGCAAATAGCTGCAAGATAAATTAATAAATTAACACACTGAGCATTCAAATACTGTGTTTTGTCCTACTTGAACAAGGCGAAAGAATCAATCAACTTCATATTCAATATTCATAGGTCCTTACGTTTCGTACAATGAAACAGTCTGGTACTGGCAATTAAAGGGACGTGCTCTCCAACACCTAAAACCTCTGTTTTTGCCAAACAGTGAACGCAGAATAGGTGCAATGCGGCGGCAGAAAAACTACGAATTCAAGTGATTCACAACAACGTGTAGTACATTTCTTGGCCACAATGCCGTAAATGTATTCGCGGCACGAATGTAAGGAACACTAAACGTTGCGTGATGAAGCTGGGCTTTCTGCAAAATATTTGTTTGTCCGATCTTAATTGCTTGTCAAGTTCAATGTGTGTTTACGTTTCTAGTGCTTACACTGTCTACTGAAATTCTTAAGATATCAGGCATGAAATATAGAGAGCGCGGGGTTATCTCCAGCTTGTACAGAAACCAGACAGCAATAATAAAAGCAAAGGCTATGGAGGGGTGACAGTGTCTGAGAAGACAGTGAGATACGGACGTAGGCTGTGCCTCACGTTACTCATCTGCACGTAGAGCCAATGAGAAATATGAAAAAGAAACTGAACTTCACGGAGGCGAAAAAAAGGAGCCTTTAAAGTTTATCGGTAACTGCAGTTCAGCCAGAGACGGCAAAGGAGGTCCGTGATCAGTGGAACGAAGCGTCTTGTGATGAGTTCATAAGATTAAAATTAATAGCAGTAAAATATGGGTAACTGAGTTTACTCCAGTTAAATCGAGTGGCGTTGGAGGAATCAGGTTAAGAAACGAGACACTAAAAATTAATAAACGAGTTTCGTTGTTTCTTCAGCAAACTGACTGACGACAGAAATCATTATTTAAAAAAATGGCAGTTGGGAGAAAAGGTGTTATATGCAAGATAAATAGACAGCTGGACATCCAAACCGCAACGTCAAGAAGGAGCGGAGCTATCATAGCCAAATTTATTTCGCAGATAACACATTGTACAAAGATCACATGATTGAAAATACAGACCCAAGTGAAGTGAGGAGGAGGATGAAAGCCGTATTTACTGTTTTCGCCATATCTGACTCAAATGTTCAAATGTTTCTAAACCTGTTGGACCAAACTACTATGGGCATCAGTCCCTAGACCTGCGGACTACTTAAACTATCTTACACTAAAGACAACAGACAGCCGGCCGCGGTGGCCGAGGGGACTGAGGCGCTCCAGTCACGGTCTGCACGGCCACTACGGTCGGGGGTTCGAATCCCCCCTCGGGCATGGATATTTGTGACGTCCTTAGTATTCAGTAGTTCATAAGTAGTTTGTAAGTTTAGGGACTGATGGCCCCGTAGTCGAGTCCCATAAGCTATACAAACATTTGAACATTTGACAACAGACACGCCCATGCCAAAGCGAGGACTCGTACTTCCAGCGGGAACGACAATTCACTCCGTAGCATCACGCATTAGACCACGCTAAGGCTCCTATAATTACGAGTTGACGCATTCGCCATTTTAATTCTCGTGGCTCGTAAGTTAAACACACTGCGGTGCTATAGGATTTGCGTCACGACACTGGTTGTGTTGCCATAAACTGCTCAAATCATTCCATAGGTGGCTACAGAACGTTTAGTTTCCCGAGAGATTCTAAAAGAAGAAAAAAGTCAATCATTAAATGTCGGCGCAAAACCTGGGAACCCGACCCTAGCCCACAGTTATGTATTGTAAGTAAATAGTTATTATTATGACTTGAAGCAATATTTAATAGTAAAAATCGTTTATGATATTTGAACTTACGGTTTTGTCTAGCTCTTCTGAAAGTACTGCCGGCCGCGGTGGTCGAGGGGACTAAGACGCTCCAGTCACGGTCAGCACGGCCACTACGGTCGGGGGTTCGAATCCCCCCTCGGGTATGGATATTTGTGCCGTCCTAGTTCGTAAGTAGTTCATAAGTAGTTTGTAAGTTTAGGGACTGATGACCCCGTAGTTAAGTCCCATAAGCTTAACAAACATTTGAACTTTGAACTTTGCTCCAGTCACGGTCTGCACGGCCACTACGGTCGGGGGTTCGAATCCCCCCTCGGGCATGGATCTTTGTGCCGTCCTTAGTCTTAGCTAGTTCATAAGTAGTTTGTAAGTTTAGGGACTGATGACCCCGTAGTTAAGTCCCATAGACTATAAAAACGTTTAAACATTCTGAAAGTACTACCTCTTAACAGAGAAGCTGACTGTAGGGAATTAGCAGCCGCAAAATATCATATTACAGTAAAGCATCCCAGAACATACTGTTTTAGAGCACAATGTGTGTGTCTTATATATGTATGTAGTATATTGAGAAATACACCTCATCAAAAAGTTTTGTACTGACATTGCACAAATTGTTGAAGATACTTGTGTTATTGCGAGAAAGTATTACAAACACTAAAGCGGAAAATATAAATATACTGCACAAAAAGTTTCGTTACGGCTGTGACAGCGTACTGTGCTGATACATGCAACTACCGTGCAATGCTATTTCGCGAAGTTTTAGAGTCGTAACTTGTAGTATGCAATTTGAAAGAATAGTACGGTACCTGATGTTTTATCACAAAATACACACTCAATTCAATTTCTTATTAGTAAATGCCAATATCGACGCTTATCGAGGCTGTAACATAAGTGGCAAAGAATACTGGCTAAATTTTACTTGTGGCTGCGGCGGCGTAGTGTGCTAATGTTGGCAACGAACGTTTGCTTTATAAGGATTATTAAATTACTGACGAGACAAGGGTACTGTTACACACGAAAACCTGTCAATCTTAGAGAAGGAACAGAATTATTTATTTATTTCATGATCAACACATTCTATACGATTAGGTTTTCAAATAGCATTCAAAGGTTGTTGCCTACACCGACACCATCACTACGTTTACATGTAACACATCTTCCAGAAGACGAAAACCGATTTTCGTAAACCGTTTTTCGCTGTCGTGTTTACATGGCACAGCCTGAATCGCATTTCCTAATCCACTTAAGATGGCGGCTGAAAAACAGCTGATTCAGTCCCCGATTTAGTCAGCATAATCGCTATTTTTCTTTACTTAAATACATAGATTCATGCTCACTCTAATATTAATACTTTTATTTCGCATTAGAAAATATCACTCTGTCCATATGTGCCGAAAATTCTTACCAAAAAAACACAATGTGACAAGCCAAGAACGCTTCAAAAACGGTTGCGTTTACATGGTCACGAAAATCGATTGTGGATCTGGAAAACCGCTTTAGAGAAGCGGATTTCCAGATTCGATTTTGGAATGTTTACATGACCAACCAAAAGCGGAATTGAGAAATCGGTTTACGAAATCCGGTTTTGGAAGCCCATGTAAACGGGGTGCATGTGCTTCTACAACTGTAAACTTTAGATCCTGTACACTAACATTCCTTTTAGTTTTAGTATTTGTAATTCATTTTAATACTTTCTCAGTAACATAATAGTACTTTCAGCAATTTGAGTACAAAAATCCGATGTGGTGAATTTGTCACAGCAGACAACAAACACTTACTGCAAGACGACAAACAAAGCTCGCATATTGACAGTCATTATTCAAATAGAAGCCAAGATCGCTTAAAAATTTTATCTAGATGACCAGTTTTTGCAGCATTAAACGTAGTATGCGATTTTTATCACAGAAATATATGTTTCTTGCTCTTTTTTCTGTATTTGGACAGAAGCAGCAATAAGTAAAGAAAACGCGAGTTTTTGTGTGTCTAATCCACATATAGATGTAAACAAGAGCGGAATGCAAGCTCAAAGTAGCACGATCTAAGGCTCTATGCCGGGCACTTGTAAAATATTTCACTAAACTTAAATAAAACATCACTGTTCGTATAAGCTGCGTGCTGTGTTTAGCATTCGCAGGAATGAAAATGGCGGATGCGCCAGCCTGTGTTTTTAGGAGCTCTAGACCGCGCGCACATTTCGCGCAGCAGGCTTGAACATTGCGTGCCACGTGTGGCCACGCATTATGCTGCTGCAATGTGGCCATCGGCATGATCCGAAGGAATGGGAGGGCAGCAGGCTGCAAGGCTTCACAGATGCACCCATGGCTGCTTAGTGTGCTAACGATGCGTACCAGAATAGGCGGGCAGTGGCATCCAATACCAGTCCAATAGCGGATGCAGCGTAGATGTCAGTAAGGCGAGTAATTCTGTCAGATACAGCAAAGGACCTGGAAGAGCAATTGAACGGAATGGACAGTGTGCTGAAAGGTGCACATAAGATGAACATTAACAAGAGCAAAACTAGGGTAATGGAGTGCAGTGTAAGAAAATTATGTGATGCTGAGGAATTAGAGGAATTAGATTGGGTAAGAAGCAATAAGGGAGGTAGATAAGTTTTGTTACTTGGGCAATAAAATAACAAATGATAGTCGCAGTTCAGAGGATATAAAATGCAGAATGGCAATGGGTAGAAAAGTGTTCTTGAAAAAGAGAAATTTGTTAACATCGAATATTAATTTAAGCCTAAGGAAGTCTTTTCTGAAGGCATTTGTATGGAGTGTTGCCTTGTATGGGAGTGAGACATGGACGATAAACAGTGCGGACAGGAAGAGGACTGAGGCTTTGAAATATGGTGCTACAGAAGAATACTGAAGATTAGGTGGGTGGATCGCGTATCTAATGAGGAGGTACTGAACAGAATTGGGGAGAAAAGAAATTTCTGGCATACCTTGACTAAAAGAAGGGATCGATTGGTAGGACACATTCTTAGACATCAAGGAATCGTGAATTTAGCGTTGGATGGAAGTGTGTGGGGTAAAAACCGCAGAGGAAGACCAAGAGATGGATACAGTAAGCAGATTCAGTCAGATGTAGGTTGCCGTTCTTATGTGGAGATGAAGAGGCTTGCTCAGTGATAGGGTATTGTGGAGAGCTGCATCAAACCAGTCTCCGGACTGAAGACCACAACAACAACAACAAGGCAACAGTCTCACGCCAGGTGTGTCCGCACTCTAATCCGACCATCTTGGTGGTGCAGGTAAACTCTATATTCGTCGGTAAAAAAAATGTCGTCCCATTCGGTTGTCCATGTCGGTCGTTCATCACCAATTGCGTACTCAAATGTCTCCGGCGCTGACTCAGTGGTAAACGCGACGGACGCTTTGTGGACAATCCACTCTACTGCAGACAACGTCGAATGGTACGCGCGGACACTGCTCTTTGGGCAACAGACCGAATTTGTGGCATAGTAACCCACCAATGCGCTGCGTACAACACGCCTGCCATCACGTATAGGCCACTGCTGCAATCCCTGACGTCGCTCCGCCTTGTGGCTCTGCACCCATCGATTACAGATTCGCATCGCAGCTGCTCGGTTACGTCCGACACGATCACCCATTTCTCTGAAGGGTAATCCGCGTCCCTACATCCAACTATTCTTCCATCCGCAACGTACTCTAAAGATGCTCACTGTTTTCTACGGAGCGCATTGGAGCTGCTTCCGCAAAACAACCGCATGAAATAAGAATTGCATCATTCATTTCGATAAGGTCACACATCCATCTCCACCACATTTACATTTTAGTTCAAATAAGTAAAAATTAATAGATCATATCCTACACTATTAATCTGAATGTTAAAACAAAATGCATTTTACACATCGGTATTCCAATGCGAACATTTGTTTTTCTTTCTCCTGAAAAACTAACGTTGGTGGTACGGCCTTTTCGAAATGACATTCAACTCCAGTATGTCTACATGGCCATTGGTCCTCCCTTTATATAGCGTTTGCGGTTGCCACTACTAACGTCGGTGATAAGCCTCTGTGCTGAAATATTAATCACGTGCATCTCTGGTTGCCGCAAACGCATTTTGCAAATTTCACCTAATTTTGATGCTTCCTTCACGACGTTGCATTTTCGTTGGCCAGCAGAGTATTTTAACGGTTAATATAAATTTAGGTTTGTGGTGTCTGTTATGAACGAAAGAATAGCCACCAGACACACAATGCGACGACGGGAAAAAGGTCCTTACGTTTTATTGCGGATGCGCAAAAAGCTCGATTTTGGCCAACTATGGCAGCCAGTAAACAAGAATAATGGGCAAAGGACACCATTATAATAGTGCAGTGTGTAAGTTGACAATTTTTCTCTGGCTGAGAGGGTGCCAAGGCAGTTCCTGCAGTTCCCATACCCGTGTCCAGATGGCTTAGTGGCTACAACATATGCCTAAAAAGCAGGAGACCCAGATTCGATCCCCAGTATGGACACAAATTTGTAATCGCCTAACTGTATTTAAATCAATGCCCACCAAACCTTCTATTTTTGATTATAATACATTTAGGCGTTAAGAAGTCGTTTCTGGCATTATTTTTCAGTGGTGTAGCCTTACATGGAAGTCAAACGTGGTTGCTAAAGAATACATTATAGAACAGAATAAAATATTTTGAAATGTAGTGTTACTAAATATTGATGTCGACATGATGGGTATGTTGGATAACTAAAAAGTTATCATTGAAAATAATGTAGCACAGAAAGCTTTACGACGCAATTTGACTAAAATGGAATAGAACAGGATCGTTCCGAACAAAAGCTTGGATCGAGGAAGGGTAGTAAAGTTAATCAGCCTTTCCTTAGATTTCAGAACATCCAACGCCACAATGACAATAAATATATAAATAAAATAAAAAAGTGAAACGCTATCAAAAGGGAAGGCGGAAACGAAATGAAACTTCACGGGTAAGAGCGTACGTAATGTGATTTCCGTGCAGACCGCGGTGGCCCTGGGGACTAAGGCGCTCCAGTCACGGTCTGCACGGCCACTACGGTCGGGGGTTCGAATCCCCCCTCGGGCATGGATATTTGTGCCGTCCTAGTTCGTAAGTAGTTCATAAGTAGTTTGTAAATTTAGGGACTGATGGCCCCGTAGTTAAGTCCCATAAGCTTAACAAACATTTGAACTTTTTTTTTTATTTCCGTGATTACAAAATGAAGTAAAATTTAAGATGTTCAAATGTTTGTACAGATTATGGGACTTAACTACGGGGTTATCAGTCCCTAAACTTACAAGCTACTTATGAACTAGCTAAGACTAAGGACGGCACAAATATCCATGCTCGAGGGGGGATTCAAACCCCCGACCGTAGTGGCCGTGCAGACCGTCACTGAAGCGCCTCAGTCCCCTCGGCCACCGCGGCCGGCTAAAATTTAAGAACTTCGCAGTATGAGCCCACTTAGACGGTGTCCAGAAAAGGGCTCCCTGATTTCAAAATTAAATATCTTGAAAACAAAGATCGATAGAGGAATGCAGTAAACGGTATGTTTATTGTGAAAGCTGTAAGAAGTGTATACAGCAGTTTGACATAATAGTTACAAAAGTTGCTAACAGATGGCGCTGTACGCTGTACAGGTCATATCAGCATACATAAGTGAAATAATCGTATGAAAACACTCTTTGCAAACAATCACATCACATTGTTTTCAAAATGTTCACCATTGGCACAACAGAGCTGGTGCAAACGAAGAATGAAATTCGCCATCACATTTCATAGTGTCTCAACCGAAATGTATTCACATGCCACAGAGATCGCCGATTCAAGCTCGTCCAGCGTGGCGGGATTATTCGGGTAGACCATGTCTTTCAGTGTGCCCCACAAAAAAAAGTCACAGGCACTCAAATCCGGCGAATATGGAGGCCAATCCATGCCTGCGCCAGTAAATGTGGGATATTCCAAAGCAATGGCTCGGTTCCCGAAGTATTCCTCAAGAAAGCGGAACACTTGTTCGGTCCGATGTGGTCGGGCTCCATCTTGCATAAACCATTCAGTACCTGATCGATCATCTAACGCTTACTGTGTGGCGACAAATTGTTCCAAAATTGCAACGTAACGTGCATCAGTGACCGTTTCTCGAATGAAAAAAGGGCCAATAATGCCTCTGCTGCATACTCGAGCCCACACAGTAACTTTAGGAGAATACAGGGGTTTCGCTTCACACCAATATGGCTTTTCGGAACCACAAAATCGCCAGTTCTGCTTATCCACGTATCCATTCAGGTGGAAATGTGCTTCATCTGTAAACCAGATGCAGCCAACATCAAATCTTTCACTATCAATCATTGTGAGCATCTGATTAGCAAAGGCAACCCTTTGTTGCACAGCTCGTACGGGTATAGCCTGGTGCGTTTGAATTTTGAATGGAAACATGTGTAGGCTCTTTCTCAGTATTTTCTGCGTGCTGGAACGCTTCAAATCAGTCTCAGATGCAATTCTACAGACGGATGACATTGGATTCCGCTGAATAATTCCAGAAACTGTGGCGATATTTTCAGGCGTAACTGCGGTTTGCTTGCGGCCAACATGCCCCACTAGATCATCAGTTACGCTGCCTGTTCGTTGAAATTTTGCGAAGAGCGTACGAATGGTTTTCGCGTCGGGTCCTTTCGGAACATCAAATCGTGCTTGAAAACTTCGCCTTGTTGCCGTGGGACTGTCTTCTAACCTGTGGTACTGTAGCACCAGAAAAGCGCGTTGTTCAATGGAGTACATTGTTTTAATCTCTTCCTTTGGTACGCTAACCTCCTTTCACGTTTCAATAGTGAAACTGATCGCTCTGGGCTTCGGATCACTATTTATACTAGGCATTACGTTTCGAGATTACAGCGCCATCTGTTAGCAGCTTTTGTAACTATTATTTCAAACTACTGTATAAACTTCTTCCAGCTTTCAGAATAAACATACCGTTTACTGCATTCCTTTATCGATCTCTGTTTTCGAGATATTTAATTTTGAAATCAGGGAGTCCTTTTCTGGACACCCTGTATCAGTCTGATGCTGCAGTCTGGCTTGGATACATGACCGAGTGAGGTGGCGCAGTGGTAACACACTGCACTCGCATTCGGAAGGGTGATGGTTCAAATCCACCTCCGGCCATCCAGATTTAGGTTTTCCGTGATTTCCCTAAATCACTCCATGCAAATGCTGGGATGGTTCCTTATAAAGGGCACTGCCGATTTCCTTTCCCCATCCTCACCCACAAATCCGAGCGTGAGCTCCGTCTCTAAATGACCACGCTGTCGATGGGACGTTAAACCCGCAGATTCTTTCATTCCTTGGATACATATAGTGATTCTGTTGGGAAGGGTGTCATACGCCCTTACCAACATAAACGCACCCGCATCTATTGTAGATGATCCTTGATATCATGGACACTGCACTGCGATAGTTGTGACGTCTGAGCTAGTGCCATTTATGTTTCGTCGCTGCCAGATTCTGGGGTCTCCTGGCCACAGGAGTACACCACGCAGTCATTTCATATGTACAGGTGTCATATGTGGACGGCCATTGTCCTGATAAGAAATTGTGGTAAAATACTGCCTCTTAAGAGAGACTCACAATGCGGCCCCTTTGAAACTCGGCCAGGTGGCGATGACGCTCTCTCACACGAGAAGGGAGCATCCCTGTAAATCATCATTCACGATCAGACTCTCTGCTCGTTTCTTAAATACCCTTTCAGACGTGATAACAACACTAAAAAAAACCATAGAAGTGGCCTCAGCGGTAACACAAGGGCCGGCCGCGGTGGCCGAGGGGATTGAGGCGCTCCAGTCACGGTCTGCACGGCCACTACGGTCGGGGGTTCGAATCCCCCCTCGGGCATGGATATTTGTGCCGTCCTTAGGATTAGCTAGTTCATAAGTAGTTTGTAAGTTTAGGGACTGATGACCCCATAGTTAAGTCCCATAAGCTATACAAACATTTGAACATTTTGGTAACACAAGGGACTCACATTCGGAAGGACAGCGGTTCAAACCCACATCTGGCCATCCTGATTTAGGTTTTCCGCGATTTCCCTAAATCACTCCAGGCAAATGCTGGGATGGTTCCTTTCAAATGGCACGGCCGATTTCCTTCCCCATCATTAGGAAAAAACCAACCCAAGCATTTGCTCCGTCTTAAATGACCACAATATCGATGGCACGTCACCTAATCTTTCTTTCTAAACACGAAAACAATGCACTTTAGTGGTCGTTCTAGCTGATGGAGAGAACTGAAACTCTAATCGTTCACAAACCTGCCGATGGTGGCTAAGTGTACGATGTGATACTGACATAACACCATGTCTTCTGGATGCACCCCTTTCTAAAGTAGTGTATGTGTAGAAGATTAGGCTTATACAAAGTATACTATGGTGGAGAGCTTTATAAATCTCGTCTTGGTACCGAAGAAAACAGTATCAGTATGGTCTCTATATAAGTAACCTCTTTTTCCTTCTAGCGAACGATTGAACATTTTCCATATGCATATAGTGGACTGAAACGGTAATTTATTGAAAAAATGACAACAGTATAAATGGATTCAAGCCAGTGATGCATTATCCTTGACAGAAAATCAATACGGGATCGTAACGCTTTTATCCACTGTCCGCGTTATCAAATGCGAGCTTTCCGCCGTCTAGTTATATTACAGCGGAAAATTAATGAGCCTAGTATTATGATGAGGCATGTCACAAAAGAGTAATGTGTGCCTCTAAATGTCATGTAACAACAGAGTTTGTCCGAAAAGGCACCATACGTAGGATCTCGTCACATATTCTACTAACCGTATGACCTAGCGGTGGTTTATATGTCGCGATACTCAACTTGACCTCGATGTCTCATTTCAATTGAGTGGTCCTGCGTAGAATTATCTATACTGAACGAGGCAGAGGTCGTAAACCGGCCTAGATTCTCCCGAAAGTACACACAAAGGCTAAATCGTCACCAGTTCGCAAAAATTAAACACGCTGTGACAAATGGAGCGTGGTGGCGCAACGGTAACACACTGGACTGGCTTCCGGGAGGACGGCGTTCTAGACCCGTCTCCGGCCATCCATGATTTCCATCAATAACTGTAGGTAAATGCCGGAATAGTTTCTTTCAAAGGGCACAGCAGCTTTCCTTCCCGATCCCTGACAATACCTATCCGTGCGTGTACTCCGTCTCTAATGACCACGGTTTCGACGGGACGTTAAAATCCAATCCTCCTTCCTTTTTACGCTGTGGCATTTCAATCTAAGTAAATTCCTCGTCATTCGCGCACTCAACTAGAAGTCGTTGGAGAATTCATGGCTTAACGTTAAAAAAATACAGCCATTTGACACACAAAGAAAGGAGGAAGATCAGGATCAGAATTTAGCGTTCCGCCCCCGTGGTGGTCATATTTTGGATAAGGGAGCAATGGGAAGCGGTGGAGTGGCCGAGCGGTCTAAAGCGCCTTGTCGCGGAGCGCACGGTTGCTCGCCGTCGGAGGTTAGTTCTCCCTGCGGAATGTGTGTGTGTGTTGTCCTTAAGTTAGTTTAACTTAGTTTAAGTAGTTTGTAAGCCTATGGGCTAATAACCAGAAAAGTTAAGTCCAATAGATTTACAAACAGTTGAACATTTTTGAGCAATGGGAAAATCTTTTGAAAACAACCATACGGGTATTTGCTTTAAATACTTTACGAAATCTATGGACACCTACACCTGGATGGAGCAGGAGATTTTAAATACCGTTCTTCCCATACGTGTAAAGAGCTTTCCATTGAGTTACTACGCACCATCACACACAAAAGAATATCACTACACTGCAGGGGAAAAAACAGCAAAAGTGATCACGAGCCGCGGCAGATTAGCCGTGCACACTGGGCAGCCTTACTGCGGTGCGCGCGGCCGTTCGCGTCGGGGGTTCGAGTCCCCTCTTGAGCATGGATGTTTGTGCTATCCTTAAGTTAGTTTACCTTAGTTTAAGTAGTTTGTATGCTACGGACTAATAACCACGCAGTTGTGTCCTATGGATTTACAAACAATTAAACAGAGGTGATAGTGAAATCACTGGTAACGAGGGCTCTTGGAGAGGACAGTGAAGCTGTAATACAATTCACGTACATGATTCTAGTGCTATGAATTATTCTGAAACAAGTTCACTGCTACCTCTTGCGGCACGATGTCTACAAGAAACTTTGGAAGGGAGGAGATTCTGTTCGGATTTACCTTCCGGCCATATTTCGACGTTCAGTAAGAGTGAGTAACACTTATCCTGCCTCCACGTTCTTCTCTGGTAATAAGGGCAACAAGTTTCTACGTATAGACACGTACTCTGTACGTCAGTGTGTGGCGAAGGGTGTATTGTATCACTGCTAGTCATTTTCGTCTCTGTTCCATTCCCAAAGACAGCGATACAGAAACAACTGCTTCGATGCCCCGGGGAATCCCATTTTCATTTATTTATTTTTTAATTTATTATTATTTTTTTTATCTTATTGGTGGAAGTATAATCGTTCTGCAGCCAATTTCAAACACCGGCGCTCTAAGTTTTCTCATTCGTTTTCCTTGGAAAGAACGTCATCTTCCCTACAGGGATTCTCATTTGAGTTCCCGAAGGATCTCCGTAACTTTCACGCATTGATTGAACCTACAAGTAACAAAGGCAGCAGCCCGTCTCTGTTCAAATGTTTGTAAAGCTTATGGGACTTAACTACGGGGTCATCAGTGCCTAAACTTACAAACTACTTATGAACTAACTGATACTAAAGACAACACAAACATATATGCCTGAGGGAGGATTCGAACCTCCGACGTAGGAGGCCGCGCGATCCGCAACGTAGCGCTCCAGACCGCTCGGCTACTCCCGCGCGGCGCCCGTCTGTGAACTGTTTCTATGTCTTCCTTTAAATCGATATAGTGTGGATCTCAAACACTTAAGCAGTGCTAGCGTTCTGGAAGCGTCCTCCTTTACAGACGAACTACATCTTCCCACATTTTTCCCAACGAACTGTAGTGGACCATCCAACTTCTCCACAAATGTCTTTACTCGCTCGCTACTTTCCATATCGCTCTGGAACGATGCGAACGGGTCAAACAGCACAGTATCAATATTTTATTCCAACATTATAGAATTGTTTTTCCTAATAACGTACATTAACTTATAGTTTACCTCATATGTACCTAGCTGCCATTCATCACATCAACTAGACAATTTGTATAAGTCACTCCTGCAGTGACTCAGCGACACTTTCCCGTACACCGCAACATCATCGACCAACAGCCAGAGACTGCTACCCACCCTCTCCGTCAGATCATTTATATAGAGAAAAAATAACAATGGTTGTATCACACTTATGTGCGGCACTCCTGACGATACCACAATGAATGTTCTAATGTTTGTAAACTTAAGGGACCGAACTGCTTAGGTCATCGCTCCCTAGTCTTACAAACTACTGAAAGTAACTTAAGCTAAGGACAACACACACACTCTCCCGATGGAGGACTCGAACCTCCGACGTAGGCGGCCGTTGGAAATACCCATGTTTTACTTGGATACATGAATATCATACAAATTTTCTAAGATTGCTATGAATTGCACTCCATTGTAACACTGAAAAGTGGTTTCGAAGCATACAAAATGCAATATAATAAAGTCTGACTAAAATAGGGGACATCTAATGGAGCGCTATTTGTCACAAAAACACACACCGATAAGCCAAAGTATAATGAGCACCTGCTTGGAACCGCTTTGGCCCACTTTTGCAACACAGTGCAACCAGTGCATGGTATTTCCAAGTCACTGGTACATTTAGAGAGGTATGTGGCAGTAGCCGTCTACGCACAAGTCACGCAGTTCCCATATGTTACGGACCGTAGGTTTGCTGGCTCGAATCTGGCACCCAGCAGCGTTCCAGATGTGTGTCCACTGGGTTCTGATCAGGCGTGCTGGGTGGCCAAGACATCAAACGGAGTTCACTACCTTTCTCCTGAGACCACTGCAGGCATTGTGGCACTGACAGCTGTCGTGCTTGCAGACACCATGGCAATTCGGAAATACAACGAGCGTGAAAGGGGATCGCAACCAGGTTAACGTAGGATGTGTTCAACTAAGCAACAACTGCGTTAGAGGTTTATGTTGCTGTAAGTGCCCATATATTGGCTGTGTGAATCGGTTCAAAGTTTGGAAGGAAAGCAACGGCATGCTACTTCTAACTAAATCACGCTTAGTGAAGTTCTTTGGCGTTCAAACGTTTCTCCGGACTGAAAGAAAGGAATGAAGATTTAGCTTTAACGTCCCGTCAACAGCGTGGTCACTAGTGGCGGAGCTCAAGCTCGGATTGTTTTGGGTAAGGATAGAGAAGGAAAACGGCCGTGCCCTTTCAAAGGAACCATCCCGACATTTTCCTGGAGTAATTTAGGGAAATCGCGGAAACCCAAATATGGATAGTCGGAGGTGGATTTGAACCACCGTCCTCCCGCATGCCACTCCAGTGTGTTACCACTGCGCCACCTCGCTCGGTTTTCTTCGGATTGATGATTGCTATATTTAATTAACAGAATTCAGTACACTTTCTTCGACGGCGGGTGTTCATCAGAGACGAGGGCATCTTCAGTAGTACCACAGAGAAGTGTGATAGGCCCACTATCATTCTCTCTGTATATAAATGATCTGACGGACAGGGTGAGCAGCTGTTTCCAGACGGTTATGGCGTAGAGCAGAGTTTCCCAAACTTTTTTAATACGCGACCACTTCCAACTAAAAATATTTTGGTGACCCCCAACGTCTCCCCGAACCATAACACAACTGTGTGTAATATCATAGGCAACAAATTTAATTTTCGCCTGTTTATACATCTTTCTTTTAAAATGCAAACAGTATTGTACATTATAAGATAAATAGTGTCCATTTTTCTCAAAGAAACATATCCGATTATTACATGAATTCTGGCAGAAAAAAATATGTTGCATAACGCAGTTTCGCACTGCGTGGTCTACTTACGAAACTCCAATCGCCAACATTCTCCTCCGAATACGAAAAAATATTGTTGACTCCCACCTACATAGGTAGAAATGATCATCAGAATAAAATACGAGAAACGAAGAGATTCAGGTATTCTTTCTTCGCCGGCCGCGGTGGCCGAGCGGTCTGCGGCGCGCCAGTCACCTTCTGCACGGCCACTACGGTCGGGGGTTCGAATCCCCCCTCGGGCATGGATATTTGTGCCGTCCTTAATATTAGCTAGTTCATAAGTAGTTTGCAAGTTTAGGGACTGATGACCCCGTAGTTAAGTCCCATAAGCTCTACAAACATTTGAACATTTGAATTTGTTCATTCTTCCCGTGCGCTATTAGAGAGTGGAATGGGAGATGAATAGTATAAAGGTGGTTCGATGAACCTTCTGCCAGGCACTTAAATGTGATTTGCAGAGTATCCCATGTAGATGTAGATGTAAAGCCCAGAAGCAAATTATGCTCGTTGAGCAAGGTCCCACTATATAATCAATTTATAAATCACCCAAATTTCTCAAAATTACTTATTGTATCTTGTAATTTTACTATAGCCTGGTACCTCAAAACAGTGTTCAGGCCTTTCGTTTATTCATTGCTAGCAGGGTGTGTTTATTATAAAACAATATTTGTTATATTCAACTGAGAACTAATGAACGAAAAGAAATCGCGTAATTTTAATATAAAATACATTCGATTTTTCTTAGGCTTATATTTTTGCATTACGGAACCCCTAGTATTCAGACATGCACTGGTCTGTTTATTTTATGGTGGGACTACTTCCTCCTGTGACGGCGACCCCTCTAACAAGACTTTGCGACCCCCGTGGGTGTCACGACCCACAGGTTGCGAAACACTGGAGTAGAGGAAGGTATTGTCGTTGAATGGCTGTAGGAGAATATTGGATAACTTAGACATAATTTCTAGTTGGTTTGATGAATTACAGCTAGTTTTACATGTAGATAATTTTAAGTTACTGTAGATTAGTATGAATAACAATCTCGTAATGTATTAGTAGTCTGCTGCTTCACATAGTGCATGCGACAAAATACCCACGTGTAATGCTGCATAATATTTATATGATATGGAAAGAGCATGTAAGAATAGTTGTAGAGAAATCGAATGAAGGACATCGTTTTGCTGGTAGAATTCTGTGAAGGTGTGGTTCACCTGTGAAAAAGGCCGTACGAAACACTTGTGCGACCCATTCCTTAGTACTGCTGGAGTGTTTAGGAGAGCGACCAGGCAGCATTGAAAAATGACATGGAAACAATTCAAAGGCGAGGTGGTGCAGTGATGCCGTCACTGGTCTTCAGGACGGTGGTTAAAATCCGCCTCCGGGCATCCATATTAGGGTTTTCCGTGATTTCTCCGAATCGTTGCAGGCAAATGTCTGGATGACTCGTTTAAACAACTGTGGACAATTTCCTTCCCCATCCTTAACAAAAACGATCCTAACTTGGGCCTAGTCTCTAATGACCAACATTTTCTAATGACCAAGTTCTCGACGGGACTATAAACCCTACTCTTCCTTTCTTCCTTCAGATGTGTGCTTCGAGATGTGTCATCGGTGGGTTAGATCAACTCGCGAGTATTACAGAAAATCTTTAGGAACTCAAACTGAGACGTTCTCTTCGCGGAACACTATCGAGAAAATTCCGAAAGCCGGAATTTCAAGCTCATAACAAAACGATTCTATTGTTCCCAACTAACATATCGCGTAAGTATCACAAAGATAAGTTCAACAGAAATTACGGCTCGTGTGGAGGCATATAGACAGTCATTTTCCCCTCGCTCTGTTAAGAAGTGGAACAGGAAAGGAAATAGCAACTGGAGGTACAAGGTACCCTCCGCCACGCACCAGTGTTGAATGTGCACATCGATGTAGCACAAAACTTCCTATTGTGTGCTCTATCGTGCCGGAATCACCATGAACACAACGAGCTGTCATACGCGCTGCTCACTAAACAATGGGCTGCAGTTCTTTATGAC
Source organism: Locusta migratoria (assembly GCA_026315105.1). Lineage (NCBI taxonomy): Eukaryota > Metazoa > Arthropoda > Insecta > Orthoptera > Acrididae > Locusta > Locusta migratoria. The sequence goes on along the minus strand of CM048755.1, from coordinate 69,675,428 downwards.
AAACATGTCCTAAACAAACGACTGCTAACAGTGTGGCCAGATGACTTAATGGGTAAATATAGCACCGCAAGTGAAAAGCAGATGGTTATATTCCCAGTCTGTTTTGATTTCTCCTATCACCTTTCACTTCCACACACTGTCAATGATTTGCTAATGCGTAAAATGTTACGTGTCATGATTCATGGTCCCATTGTAACATCCCGCGTTAATCCAGTTCAAAACTCGGAGGACGTCAGCGGCATTCTACTTGTTCAAATGTTTGTTAAGTTTATGGGACTTAATAAATGTTCAAATGTTTGTTAAGCTTATGGGACTTAACTACAGGGTCATCAGTCCCTAAACTTACAAACTACTTATGAACTAAAGACGGCACAAATATCCCTGCCCAAGGGGGGATTCGAACCCCCGTCCGTAGTAGCCGTGCAGACCGTGACTGGAGCGCCTCAGTCCCCTCGGCCACCGCGGCCGGCGGGACTTAACAGCGGCGTCATCAGTCCCTAAACTTACAAACTTCTTATCAACTAACTTATATTAAAGACAGCACAAACATCCATGACCGTGGGGGAATTCGAACCCCCAACGAGGTACGACCTCGCGCATCGGAGCGTACGGCCTCAATGCGCTCGGCCACTCGGCCGCGGCGGCATCCTACTTCCCACAGAACCATTTCCAGTAAATCATACAATGAGCAGTGACCGTGTTTAACAGTTTAACCAGTGCAACGTTTTTCAGACTTGCGCGCGTGTCTGAAAGAAACGGGCACAATGACGAGTACATCTGTCAAAAATACAAGAAATACACTAAATGTATTTGCAATTGCGCATATGTTTATACATCAGCTGTGCAACTTATTTGTGATATGTATAAATTTTTGTTACACATATATGCATGTCTGAAGGACATTGCATTGGTTAAATCGTTAAATATGGATATTGCACAAAGCAGTTACAGTCAAAGCAAGACCTGCGACAATAAATAAATGCCTCTCATTGTGCGGGAATCGCAGTAGCCGTGAAACTAGTGTGGGCCAATAGCAGGCTCACTGATCAACCACGTCTCTTTGACAACAAACCTACTCTTGTTGTGATCTTCAGTCCGCAGACTGGTTTGATGCAGCTCTCCACGCTACCCTGTCAAATGTTCAAATGTTTGTTAAGCTTATGGGACTTAACTACGGGGTCATCAGTCCCTAAACTTACAAACTACTTATGAACTACTTACGAACTAGGACGGCACAAATATCCATGCCCGAGGGGGGATTCGAACCCCCGACCGTAGTGGCCGTGCTGACCGTGACTGGAGCGCCTCAGTCACCTCGGCCACCGCGGCCGGCGCTACCCTGTCCTGTGCAAGCCTCTTCATCTGAGAATACGTAAGGCAATCTACATCCTTTTGAATCTGCTTAATGTATTCGTCCCTCGGTCTCCCTCTACGATTTTTACCCCACACACTTCCTTCTAATGCTAAGTTGACCATTCCTTGATGTTTCAGAATGTGTTTCACCAACCTATCCCTTCTCTTAGTCAGCATATGCAACAAACTCCTTTTCTTCCCAATTCTGTTGAGTATCCCTTCATTTGTCACGTGATCTAGCCATCTAATCTTCATCGTTCGTCTATAGCAACACATTTCAAAAGCTTCTATCATCTTTTTGTCTGAACTCCTTATCATCCACGTTTCACTCCCATACAATGCTACACCCCAGAAAAATTCTTACAGACTAATATCAGATGTCAACAAATTTCGCTTCTTCAACGCTTTTCTTCCATAGCCATTCTACATTTTATAACTTCTTTACTTCGGCCATCAGAAGTTATCTTGCTACCTAAATAACAAAACTCATCTATTGCCTTTATTGTCTCATTACCTATTCTAATTCCTTCAGCATCGCCTTATATTCTGACACTGCATTTCATTACCCTTGTTTTGCTCTTGTTAAAGTTCATCTTATTCCCTCCTTTCAAGACACTGTCCATTCCGTTCAATTTCTCTTCCAGGCCTTTTGATGGACAGGGCGCATGGACAGAGGACTCGTAAAGCCTTCACACATGAAGCTGAAATCGAGACACATGCTAGTGCACGCCTGTACTTGAACATAAGTTAGTAGTGATAATTGAGAAATTAATGGTCCAAGCGGACAATGCACGTAAACTTGGGAAAAGCAAGAACGTGACAGTGTGTGAAACAAATGAATCCTGCATGAAAATTTCACTCTGCAGCGGAGTGTGCGCTGATACGTAACTTCCTGGCAGATTAAAATCGTGTGTCGGACCGGGACTCGCGTGCAAGTGCTCTACCACTGAGCTATCCCGACACGACTCACGGTCCGTCCTCAATACTTCAATACTTCAATTCCTACTTTCAAACTTCATAGAAGTTCTCCGATGACCCTTGCAAGGCTAGCACTTCTGGGAGAAAGGATATGGTGGAGACATGGATTAGCCACAGCCTGAGGGATGTTTCCAGAATTCTTCCAGAAATGCTAGTCTTGCAAGGTTCGCAGGAGAACGTCTGTGATGTTAGAAAGTAGGAGGCGAGGTACTGGCAGAATTGAAGTTGTGAGGTCGGACCCTGAGTCGTGTCGGGATAGCTCAGTGGTAGAGCGCTTGCCCGCGAAAGGCAAAGGTCCTAAATTCGAGTCCCGCTTCCGGCACATGATTATAATCTGCCCGGAAGTTTCAAAGAAATCCTGTTTGGCCGTACCCATAGCCATATGGTGTGTGAAGTACTAGATTTGTTGGTGTTTCGTGGCGGACTGGTCAAAGTATCTACAAGAACATTGTAGAACGTGGTTCCAAAATACGGCCTCAGAATTTTTGTCGGAAGCCTTTCCTGTCTGAGAGGGATCGGAAACGCGTTGCACGACTTTCGAATCAAAATTGCTTCCAAAAACCACAGGGACTGCTACAGACACCGAGTGAAGGTCCATCCCAACATTTTAGCAAGAGAACATTTCTTGGACTACATGCAAGAGGCCATTGCTCACAGAGGCACATAAAGCTGCGCGTCTTCAATTGGCTGGAAATAATATCGAACGTGGACAGTAACTGACTGGATGAGAATAATGTAGGTTGATGAATCACGATTTCGCCTTTATTTAGAGGACGCGCGCCGTCGAGTGTTCGAAGAGCAAATAAAGCATTTCATTCTGAACGTGCGCACGGTCAGGTGCAACCTGGAGGTGGTTCTGTGGGTTTTAGGGTATTTTTCCGATGATGGATTGGGCCTACTTACTAAAATAACCAAGTAGTTTATTTAAACACTCTGCGTAATTAGGTGTTGCCTTTCAATTTCATCTGCATCGCCGCGGCGGAATAGCTGTGTGCACTGAGGCGCCGTGGTGCGATGCGCGCGGCCGTTCATCAAATGTTCAAATGTTTGTAGCACTTATGGGACTTAACTACGGGGTCATCAGTCCCTAAGCTTACAAACTATTTATGACTAGCTAAGGCTAAGGAAGGCACAAACATCCTTGCCCGAGGGGGAATTCGAACCCCCGACCGTAGTGGCCGTGCAGACCGTGACTGGAGCGCCTCAGTCCCCTCGGCCACCGCGGCCGGCAGGCCGTTCATCGTCGGGGGTTCGAGTGCCCCCTCCCCCCTCGATCATGGATGTCTGTGTTGTCCTTAGGTTAGTTTACCTTAGTTTAAGTATTTTGTAAGCTAGGGACTAATAACCAAGCAGTTAAGACCCATAGATTTACAAACCTTTGTTTGGTTTTTTTTTTTTTTTTTTTTTTTTTTTTCATCATGAGTATACTGTTGATACCTCCGTTATTCAAGACAACAGCAAAGTTCATCGGGCTGGAAGTGTGTGTCTGGTTTCCTGAACACTCCCCTACCCTTCTACATCCCAACTGGGCCGCAAAATCACCTGACTTTAGGAAATCTGTTAGACATGTTGGAACAGCGATTAAAGCGTCGATATCATCACCGATGTATGGTGAAAATGCGCAGTCAAATCGTCAGCGAGTGGTTTAGCCCGGATACGACGTGCCTGGGTAATGTCGTGAACTCAGCTCCAAACCGAAATCCAAGCAGTTACGAAATCCAGATACAGAATTACACGATATTAAGTGATGCTTGTGATGATTTCTGTATGGGTGATTAATATTTTAGAGGTGCAGCTGGTGACACCGCCAGCATGTTAGGTGGAGCGCCCACCACGGCGAGTCGCCACCGTCAACCTCTCGCTGCGAAGCAATGCGTAGGGTCCATGTGTAACCATGTAATCAATTCAAATCTATTTCTCATATACACGCATGTATCAACGGCATTAGCATTGCTTACATCGTGAAACACTGACACTGCATACGGTATTAAGCCACAACGAGGCACGCGACATTTGTATCTCCCTGCTGTGAGAGAATTATATAATAAAATATAGGAGCCAGTGCAGCTGGTGCTTCAGATGATTGGGGGTTAACTTCTTTCAGTGCCCCCCCCCCCCCCCCCGCTTTCCCTCTCCGATCGGCGCATCGATGTTTCGTCCCCCCTTCCCTTTCCGTTCGCCGTCCAAAGAAACAATTTGGCGCACCTCTGTGAGAGGACCCAGTATTGATACGATGCCTGCTGAGGTGTGAATGCACCCGAAAATTGACGTAATATAGCCAACACCCGCTGGCGTTGTTCCTTGGTCAGTCCGGGCCCTATTGGCAGTTCCACGTTTGTTTCCTTCAGCGTGTTGTCTGTACTAACAGCAGAGCATGGGTCTTCGTTGATGACGTTGAGCTCACCGTCCTGGATTGGTTCAGCTGTCCCCCCCCCCCCCCTTTTAGATATACAGGGTGATCCACTGATAGAGACCGGGCCAAATATCCCACGAAATAAGCATCAAACGAAAAACTACAAAGAACAAAACTTTTCTAGCTTGAAGGGGGAACATAGATTGCGCTATGGATGGCCCGCTAGATGGCGCTGCCATAGGTCAAACGGACATCAACTGCATTTTTTTATATAGGTACCCCCATTATTATTACATATTCGTCTAGTACGTAAATAAATATGAATGTTTTATTTGGAACACTTTTTTCGCTTTGTGATAGATGGCGCTGTAATAGTCACAAACATATTGCTCACAATTTTAGACTAACAGTGGCTAACAGGTAGGTTTTTTAAAATTAAAACACAGAACGTAGGTACGTTTGAACTTTATTTCGTTTGTTCCAATGTGATACATGTACTTTTGTGAAATTATCATACATTATGAGAACGCATGCTGTTACTGCGTGATTACCTGAAATTACCACATGACTTCAATAAATGCTCAAAATGATGTTCTTCAGCTTCAGTGCATTTGGCAATAGGAGTAACAAAATACCTCTCAACAGCGAGTAGTTCGCCTTTAGTAATCTTCTCACATGCATTGACAATGCGCTGCCGCATGTTTTCAGGCGTTGTCGGTGAATCACGATAACAAATATCATTCAATTTTCCTCACAGAAAGAAATCCGGGGATGTAAGATCCGGTGAACGTGCGGGCCATGGTGCTTCTACGGCCAATCCACCTGTCATTAAATATCTCATTTTAGACCGCTTCAACTGCACGCGAGCCATGTGCCGGACATCCATCATGTTGAAAGTACATCGCCAGTCTGTCATGCAGTGAAACATCTTGTAGTAAATCGGTAGAATATTACCTAGGAAATCAGCATACATTGCACCATTTAGATTGCCATCGATAAAATAGGGGACAAGTATCCTTCCTCCCATAACGCCGTACCATACGTTAACCCGCCAAGGTTCGCTGATGTTCCACTTGTCGCAGCCATCGTGGATTTTCCGTTTCCCAATAGTGATTATTATGTCGGTTTATGTTGTCTCTGTTTGTGTATGACGCTTCGTCACTAAACAGAACGCGTGAAAAAAATCAGTTACTGTCCCGTAATTTATTTTGTGCCCAGTGGCAAAACTGTACACGACGTTCAAAGTCTTCGCCATGCAAATCCCGGTGCACAGAAATATGGTACGGGTGAAATTTATGTTGATGTAGAATTCTCAACACTGTCGTTTTTGAGATTCCCGATTCTAGCTCAATTTGTCTGCTACTGATGTGTGGATTAGCCTGCCGCAACTGTAGCTAAAACACTTGTTGCAGGTCGTGGTTGACGTTTCACTTGTGGCTGATCTCTTCCTGTCTCTTTAAATAACTTAACTATCCGACGAAAGATCCGGACACTTGGATGATGTCTTCCAGGATAACGATCAACATACAGAGTACAGGACCGTTGAGCATTTTGATCACAATAGCCATACATAAATACCATATCGACCTTTTCTGCAATTGGTAAATTGTCCATTTTAACACGAGTAATATATCACGAAGCAAATACCATCCGCACTGGCGAAATGTTACGCGATACCACGTACTTATGCGGTTGTGACTATTAGAGCACCATCTATCACAAAGCGAAAAAAGTGTTCCAAATAAAATATTCATATTTATTTACGTACTAGACGAATATGTAATAAAAATTGGGGGTACCTATTTAAAAAAATGCAGTTGATATCCGTTTGACCTATGGCAGCGTCATCTAGCGGGCCAACCATAGTGCCATCTGTTTTCCCCCTTCAAGCTACAAAAGTTTTCCTCTTTGTAGCTTTTTCGTTTGATGCTTTTTTTCCTGAAATATTTGGCCCGCTCACTGTCAATGGACCACAATGTATTTTCGTAAAAAATACCTGCAGAATGTCTTACCTCGGCTTTTCTGTGCTTGCTTCTACTCGAGCTGATGCGTCGACGTAACAAGCTTCTTTATTTCACACTTTTGTTCCAAGCTTAAAGCAGAGAAATTTGTTTCTAAAAGACACTGAACGTTGTTAATCTTTCTTCGATAATAAACACCAGTAACATATGAATTTGCACATGAACACTAAAACACAGTAAGTAACTGATTACACTGTTAAGTGGCTGTAACAAAATGAATGTGTTACGATGAAGAGACAAACTAACTTCGGGACACGTGACACTGTAAGCAGCACCCCTTCCCAACATTAGCATGCGCAAAGCCTTTTCTCCCCCACATCTTTTCAAAAAGTTAAATATCTGTTGCAACGAAGAGTATAAATGTCATGTATCCTCAAAGAAGCGACACATTTGCAAAAACGTCCAAATATATGTGGCAAGTAACAATACAAAAGTCATTGTTGTTCCCGTATCTGTTAAAAAGAAGATTGGGTTTAAAAAATTGCTTTCAGTCGGTCTCGAACCCAATATCTTCGACACCACAGTGCTATACCACTGACCACACGACTATTCTTGCTACGTGCACAGTTGTGACTTCAGTATTATTCATGATCGGATCTTCTGAAGGCTTTTACAGTTGATGCGTGTTTAATTTATAGTTATATGTTACCAAATATAACGTGTCTTTGATGAATCTTCAATGCGCCAAAAACAAATATGAAGGTCAGATGTTGCCTTCATGGAGGATTTGCGTATGCGCGGTTGCTCGATTGTCTTGCTTCGGGACCAATCGTGCCTAACCACTAGAGCTCGAGTAGCCAGGAGCTGATGTCTCGACCACCTCCAACGCCAATATTAAAAGCGGCGTTTCCCCTCGCCTCTCGCTGCCGCGGGAGCGCTCATACGCTGCCTCCAGGGGGTTCCGAGAACAACTTGAACCGCAGCCGCGCATGCGCATTGCAACGCCGTGGCCGGTCACTGCCGCCTATATTAAGCGGCCGCGCTACGACTCGTACACGCGCTGTCTCCGCGACAAAGTGAATGTGCGTATAAAATAATATGATAGAAGAAAGAAATGCTGAATGATAGTTTAAAAACACTTTTTATTTTATTTATTTCCCTTTTTTTCCACGGCGAGCTTTTTCCTGGGGTTCACTGAAATAGTGAACACACAGTACGCGTCGACACTGCTAGGAGCACTAATGGGTGGCGTATGGAAGTTTGGCTCGGTCCTGGAGACGTGTACGGATAGATATTGGCTAACGCGACCTCCCGCGAAGAGCAGGAAATGTGTCACCAATAAATTGTGCATACTAGCCATTTCGAATACATGTCTTGTAATCGCTCGCTAGTCTGTGAAGCTTTTGGTTACACGCAATTTAAGAGAGGAGTCTTGATCTAGTCTGATTAATGGTTGTGGTTTTTTATTGCTCTCTAGGCTGAAACTTCCTGGCGGATTAAAGTTGTGTGCCGGAACCGGGATTCAAACCTGGGACCTTTGCCTTTCGCGGGCAAGCGGTCTGCCATCCGAGCTATCCCGGCACGCTTCACGGTCCGTCCTCACTACTTCTGCCACTACTTTGCCTCCTACTTTCTACAGACGGTAGAGCGCTTACCCGCCAAAGGTAAAGGTCCCAGGTTCGAATCCCGGTTCCGGCTAACAATTTTAATCTGCCAAAAAATTTCATATCATCACACACTCCGCAACAAAGTGAAAATTTCCTGCTCTCTAGGCTGTTTTTATACACTTCAAACAATTCTTTCCACGCTCATGACTTATTTTGGTTATCCATTCACTTCGAGAACTCCGCTGTCGTGGACTTCAGAAACCGGCTGTGTCCTTAAGGTGGTCTCTGCATATCCGCCAGTGAGAGTAATCACAAACTGTTTGCCAAAGAGTAATCACAAACTGTTTGCCAACTATGCAGAGCAAGATAGAAGAAACCGGCCAGGTTTACAAGCAAAGAGCCCAATGTGACGCAGCAAAGAACGTTAATTACTTTGGAATTTGGAGAAGAAACAACGCATCCGGCCGCAACCAACATCTCATAAGCTCGAAGTAACTCACTGGTTTGTTTGAAATATGAATAATGAAAACAGCCTGTCTTCTTACTGAGCACAAAAAGTTTATGCTTTGGATGTAGACTATTACACAAAGCGATCAAACTTTTGTGTCATCAAGAATTGCGGCCTCACTATGTTCCCCATTTCATTCCAAAATATGGTCACTGCGAAAGAATTTTAATAAATGTCTGGGCTGGAGTCATCAGTGAACACTTGACTGGATCGCAGTTGTGTTTTTGTGTTAGATTTTTATTAATGACAGTATTTGCCAAACATTAGTTAGTACCTCTGGAGACGAGGGCGCAAGAATTTTCTGTCCTTCACATTCATTCGCAATATGTCAGGAGCTCTCAGAAGAGTTGGTCAAACATCTCTTTAACAATGTCCACATTGTAGTCACGTCGAAGTCGGAAATTCCGATCATTAACTCCAAAATGTGATTTCATAAAACTAGAGCATTTAAAATTAAAATGCCTGTGTTTTTTTATTAATGTATTTCTTTCCAGTTGCCCAGCCATTTCATAGAGTATAAGTTGATTTACGCTCCCCACATATTAAAAAAAATACTGTAATACTTGGCCTTTAGACACATAGCACCTTTCAGTCTCACCTGTCTAAATCCTTACCGCAGTGGAGCTTATTATCTAAAATTTATGGCATTACACGGCTTTCAGCGTAGATGATTTAATCATCAAGGTTTATCCAGAAAACATCACAGACTATCTGTTAGCAATATATAAAGCTGTCGATATGCATTTAAATAGTGCCTCGCTTTGACTGTTCGGCCTAAAATATTATCTGGAGCAAATTGAATAATTATCTGCGCTGTTTAGCATAACAGGTATCAGGTGAAGAAGTCGGCTCAAAGGCATACACTTGTGCGCCCTGGTCGTCGATTAGCTGTCGTTTAATGGCTGTAGCTCAACGGAAGCGCACTTTAGAACACGGATGCTTTGTAAATCTTGCCCGGTTTTACTTTTCTTGTATTGCGCTGATAATTTCAACGTTTCCTTGTTCTAAACCTAAGTAAGTACTAGTACAGAGTGGGTCTTATCCTGTAGCCTCCATCGATAGGGTGGGAAAAAACATGGCCGGGAAAATGTTTATAGGACTGATGCGGAAGTAAATGCTGCTACTGAACAGAACTCCCCATAGCAGTAAATGTTGGGTTTCGTGCACTCTAAGGCGATTTGCTGTATAGGACAGATGCGGAAGTAAATGCTGCTACTGAACAGAACTCCCCATAGCAGTAAATGTTGGGTTTCGTGCGCTCTAAGGCGCCTTGCTGCGGAGCGCGCGGTTGCTTGCCGTCGGAGGTTCGAGTCCTCCCTCGGGCAAGCATGTATGTGTGTGTGTGTGTGTGTGTGTTGTCCTTAGCATAAGTTAGTTTAAGTAGTTTTTAAGCCTAGGGACTGATAACCGCAGCAGTTAAGTCCCTTACATTTACAAACATTTGAACATTTAGATGCAGCCGTCGGCTGCTGTCAAGTCTGCGCAAGCGCATCCCTTACATGCATTTTACCAAATACTTCATCGTGTCGTTATGTTTGAGTAAATTGGAGTAACAGACATGTTTAGTGGATAGTTGAAGGCAGCACACAATGGTGTTCACTACACAAAAGTGTGATTTCGTTGTGTTATACAAAGCACAATTCGTGGAACTGTTTGCACATTATTTTGGCTTGAAGTGGTTTGGCAAAACTCCTGCAATGAAAATCTTAAGAGGTCAAACGGTATCTGTAGCGAACAAAATTCGTAATTATCCGAAAAGAGTTCAATCAACGAAACACGTTATTCGAGTGAAGCAAATCCTGGAAGGCAGTCTGACGATATCTTAAGGCCGTTTATAAAGTGTAAATTAAGAAATATTAAAAACTGACAACATCTGCATCCTAATAAATTTGCAGTTGTGTGGAAGTTAAAGAACCAGACGAACTTTCACGCGTTGAGTTCTGCAAGTGAAATGAGTACTTCTGAGTTCTCACTTTTAGATTTCTTCATATGAACCGGTCGCGGGGACTGGGCGCTCCAGTACGGTCTGCACGGCCACTACGGTCGGGGGTTCGAATCCCCCCTCGGGCATGGATATTTGTATCGTCCTTAGTATTAGCTAGTCCATAAGTAGTTTGTAAGTTTAGGGACTGATGACCCCGTAGTTAAGTCCCTTAAGCTTAACAAACATTTGAACATTTTCTTCATATGAGGGTGGTTTAGCCTGTCAGGATGTGTGAACTCATAGAATATTAACCAGGCGCACGCGTCAGTATTATTGGAAATTATTTTCTGGACAGTGTCATAACATTCGTGCCTCCACTTCATTCCCATTTTAATACGTGTACTGTCTGCGCAAACTAAGTTGACAGTCGGCTAGGTGGTTAATAGGAGCTACCACCATTTACAGCCCCCCCCCTCCTCCCCATGTGCGCCGAGTGTCAACTTTTTTTCAGGGGACAATATGCGCTCATTGTAATTGCCAGACACTACGTTGTATCACGTGCCGGGCGTTCCGACGCAACGTCCAATCGGACTGAAGCATCCGTACAGCGACACACTAGTTAAGTACTCCTGCTCTCATGTCCGAAACCTAAGAACTGTCTTATTGGACGCTAACGACCCTTTTGTTGCGGGTCTTGTTGAGTTACCGTCATCGTTTACTTGCTAGCAACGTAATATAGTGGTTCAGATTACATGTACGTATACAAACCACACATACCAAAGAGTCGACAAGATGTTAAGTGAAGCCTAACTAATGTTTTTTTTAAGTCCACGCCACTGGTAAAACCCTACGAGATCTTAGTCATAGCGCCACTAGATATTCTTCGTGAAGTTCAAATGTTTGTATAGCTTATGGGACTTAACTAAGGGGTCATCAGTCTCTAAACTTACAAACTACTTATAAACTAGCTAGGACTAAGGACGGCACAAATATCCATGCCCGAGGGGGGATTCGAACCCCCGACCGTAGTGGCCGTGCAGACCGTGACTGAAGCTCTTCGTGAAGTACAGCTGTCAATGCGGAGAGTACAAATCAAGCTCATCAGCGATAGCATATCCATTGCGTGAACACGTTTCAGCAGGCCATAGCTAAGATCCAGAAGAAGTTTCTTCAATACCGGAGAATCCCGTCCAATGATGTGGTCAGTCAGCGATTTTCGTTCTCGAGTCGGAAGATCCGGAGATGATTTCATGAAAAAGCATTTCCCCGTGGATACCACCAACTCAGACTGTGGGGCTGCACACACCGTGGAAAACGTAGTGGACTGTTAAGTAAATGGCACAGAAGATCTGCTTGCGACTGCAAGTACAAATGAAGCTGCGAGATTTTGGTCGGCAGCAGTGAAGTAATTCTTTGATTAAACTTCATGTTTTAATGTTAATTATCATGTAATGCATTTGTTTCTCTATCGAATAAATAAATAACCACCACTATTGAGAAGCACCTTGCAAGTGGCACCACAAAGAACCCAGAGTCATGGGTATATCATCAGTTCAGAGTCGTATCCCCAACTAACAAACATTCTTAGAATATTTTTCATTTTTTTCGTTCTTACCAGTCTGCAGTAACAAGTATACTTGCTGTGTTGTCTACTTCTTCTTCTAAAATTATATATACAAACGGAAATAAGGACCCCTGATTTATAGAAGAATGGGCATTTTATTGTTCGTTACGCATCATTACTTCATTGCTTACCTTATAACAAGATACTGTAGATAATTTTGCTTACAATTACTAATGCTAAAATACTGTGCGATTCAACAAAAACATCAAGTTGAAGTATTGACTTGTTTATTTTGCCAGTAATATCGGACTACTCGTCCATCAGCATGAGATAAAGATACTATTCATACAGTGTACAATAGTTGACCACATACAGTATATGGTGTTCAGTTATCGCTGGTGGAGTCATATGTTTTAGTAAAAAGCGCAGCCACTTATGTAAGGAACAGGTAAAAGGATGTAATATAACACAGTATAAGGAACAACTTTTGACTTGAGAAATTGTGACCATGCACAGAGATGTCGTGTAACATGAATGAAAATTAGAATAGATTGATCATTTAGGGCCGCGGTGGAGTAGCCGAGCGGTCTAAAGCGTCTCGCTGCAGAGCGCACAGTTGCTCGCCGTGGAGGTTCGAGTCCTCCCTGGGGCATGGGTGTGTGTGTGTTGTCCTTGGGTTAGTTTATCTAGGTTTAAGTAGTTTGTAAGCTACGGACTGATGACCACGCAGTTCGGTCCGATAGATTTACAAACATTTTGATCATTTTGGATTTGCAGCACTTGAGTTTTTCCGTGTTTGCAGTAAAAAATTGGGTATGAGGTCCGTCTGATATGTAGAACACCGTATTTTCTTGTTCGGTAACAATATATAAAAAAAAAAAAAAAAAAAAAAAAAAAAAAAAAAAAAAATATTTTGCATATCAGGTGGACCTCATACCCAATAAAGAGTAGATTCTTACGTTTACAGGAAATGTCAAAGAGTCCGGTGGCAATGAAAAGAAATAAAAAGATATTAAGGCATCCAGGTTGATCTGACCCCGAGGAAACTTACAGTGTTACGGCTTCGGCACACGGTATGAAGAAGTCTTTGGTTACGCTGAAACAATGTGTACATCTGAGGCGGCATGGGCATACGCCGAGTAACAGGTGTGCGTATGTCAGTACATCTGCAAGTGATGAAAATCAGAAACGGGTTGATGTGAACAGTTATCAATGAAGACGATTCTTCCTCGGTACGATGACAAAAGAATCCTAGACTTACCTGCAGAAGTTGCGGTCATTTCGGATGTAGTTTAAGTGAACCGTAAACAAAGGAATCTGGTACAAAAATAGACGAGTAGAGAATATAAGTGCTGTGAAAACAGAGAGAAGGTCAGAAAATGTTCACATACCGTCGACCACCTGCAATTGTGTCTCCGAAATACGGTAGTACCGAAAAATAGCGGTGGAAGTGAGGGAGGTATCGGTACTCACAGGCCTTGGAGGACGCTTCGGAGACGCCGTTGCGCTCCAGCTTGGCGAGCAGTTGCACGTAGAAGACGCTGTAGGAGTTGATGACCCCGAAGATGATGCCATTGCAGAGGAAGCTGGCGGCGACGATGAAGAGCGGGCGCGGGCGCGAGCACTCGCCGGGCTCGGGCTGCGCCTCGCGCTGCAGCTGCTGCCTCGCCGCCATCGCGCGCCACACTGCCGCGGCCGCCGCCGCTTCCCGGCTGCCGGCTGCCTCCCCTCTCCCCGGCTGCCGCCCCTACCCCCCACCCCTCGCCAGGTCACGTGGCCTACTCGGCGCGCGCATCGAGCGGCGGCGAGGCTGACCTTCCGCACGGCGTCGCGCCACTGACCGACCTGTGCCAGGCGTCGCCCCGTAACCTGCGCGCGCTACAATATGTAACTAGGGTTGCCAGATCTCCCGGCGCCGCCCGGAGTGCCCGGGCTTGGAATGAATTATCCGGGTCTACGGGCCAATGACTCTCATCTCCGGGCTTGAATGTAACCTTCATCATAACATTTTTTTTCGACGCTTTTTAAGTACTATGCTCATGTAGCGCCGATCTACATCGAACTTAACATAACTTAAACTAAGGACTAACACAACATCCATGCCCTAGGGGGGAGGGGGATTCGAACCTCTGGCGGCAGCAGCCTCGCACACCGTGGCAAGACACCTCAGTGCGCTCGGCCATTCCCGGCCGGCTCCTCTCTAGTGATTATAAATAACTTTGTATAAATGCCAATTTCTTATTCCAACAAAACACTACTTTTCTATTCTTCCTCTGAAAACTTTTCATTGTTGCGTCGGTAGTAATCGGCTAGCGCATTATTAAGCAAACACGGTTGCGGCAACGTGTCAACTGGCGACGTCTATTATTTGTGTTCGTTCGTTCATTGTTTGTTACTAGTTTACCGGCAATTTTTGGAATACTCGGATCGTGTGAGAACAGACAAGCTTACATTAACTCAGATTAGTGAATAATAACGGTGAAATGAAGAGATGATATCTAAGTTCGTTCCGTGAAGAATGGTTGCAGGAAGAAAATTATAAAGAGTGGCTACAAAAAGTAGATACTGATGAGTGTATGTGTAACTATCTCATTTACTTGCTGGGAAGGAGGAGATGATTAGGGGATTTTTTATTTATTTATTTATTTATTGAGATTTCACGTGTAATCCTGGTTGGGGGAGGGGGAGGGAGTTGGTCGCAGTTGGAGAGGGGGGGGGGGCGAGTCATTGGCCAAGGGGGAGGGGGGCACGTCTGGTCTCCGGGCCTGCCTCTAGTTTAATCTGGCAACCCTATATGTAACTCCGAAAACGTCGGCCACACCGCCTGGTCCTATAGACAGTATGTGAAACAGTTCGCGATCCTCTGTGAAGTGCACGACAGATGGTTCTTTCCGTCACGAGCGCCGGTTGTTGAAAATTACGGTGACCGGACGTCCCGTTTTTTACGGGATCGGCCCTTATTTAGCCCGAGGCCCTATTCACACGGGGATACTCAAGTCTCCGAGCGACTGAGGTACTGTGCCACTAACAAGGAAAGTACTTGGGCTCGAACAGACACATATACACCAAAATCGTATGAGAGATAATGTAAAGATCCCTTATTGCACTAGTGATACTCCCGCATCTGCAAAACTCTGCAGTCGTCCGTTAGAGGCCTCTGCGTGTGCCATGCCGCATTGCACTTTGACCTGTAGGTTCACCAGCATTAAATTCCTGGGATTACAGCTTGATAATAAATTTAGTCGGGAGGAGCACACCACAGAACTGCAGAAACGACTCAACAAATCTGTATTTTCAATACGAGTGTTATCAGACATAGGAGACATAAAAATAACAAAGCTTGCATACTTTGTTTACTTTCATTCCTTAATGTCATATGGTATAATATTTTGGGGTAACTCTTCAAGTCAGTCAAAAGTCTTCAGAGTCCAAAAACGTGTAATACGTATTATTTGTGGAGTAAATTCACGGACGTCTTGTAGAAGCCTCTTCAAAGAACTTGGTATATTAACTACTGCCTCTCAGTATATTTATTCCTTAATGAAATTTGTCATAAATAATATATCCCTTTTCCCAACAAACAGCTCAGTTCATACATACAATACTAGAAATAAAAAATGATCTACACAAGGATTTAAAAGCACTTCCTTTAGTTCAAAAAGGGGTCCACTACTCAGGAACACACATTTTCAATAATTTACCATCAAGTATAAAAAATTTAGCTACAAATAAAGATCAGTTTAAGAGGAACCTAAAAGACTTTCTAATGGCCAACTCCTTCTACTCCATTAGTGAATTTCTAAATTGTACCAAATGATGCATGCACTCATACTATATTTGTATTATTATATTATCAGCAAAAAAAAAAAAAAAAAAAAAAAAAAAAAAAAAAAAAAAAAAAAAAAAAAAAAACAAAAAAACAAAAAAAAAACAAAAAAAAAAAAAACACACACCTTATAAATTTAAGTGTGTTTATATTATTAGTACTATCTGTTATTCAACTTGTAAATTTTGTTTCTTGACATGTTCCACATCCACGAAGGATCCCCTCAATATGGATCTACGGAACAAATAACTATTCTAATCTAATCTAACCAGTAGGGACGATGCAGTGTGCCTCCGAAGTTGCGTTTTGTGACATTATTTGTATGGTGAAGCGTCACATGGGGCGGCGATTGCTAATCAATCCTGCTAATGTATTGCGATTAGTTGAGATGAAGTTACGAAGAACCCTTCTTCGCAAAGATGGTATTAGTGTAGAAGATGAATCATTTGCATGCTTTCTCTTATCTGTTACGATACAGAAATATGAGCATAAGTTAGATACTATTGTTACAAACTTATAATAATGATAATAGGGATGATAATGACGAACAACTCATTGCAAGCGGTAGTGCTGCGGTAAGTGCGGGAAGAGGCGATGGAAGCAGTGGCAGTGAATACCAACAGTCTTTCGGGAAGAAGGTTAAAGTTGCAACTATCAACACGGCTTTTGATGACAATTCGCTAGAGAACATGTACTATGATTATTACATAAGTTATAGTTAAGATATCTGTATTACGTATGGCGTCTACAATTACATCTACATTGCTGTCTAGAGCATGGTTGCAGAGATTTGCAGAAAAACGACACCCACCAGCACATTGAGGTGTACGTAGAGATCCTATAAGCAAACGTTCATACGGATAAGTTTGTTCGAGCCCATGTACTTTCCTTGTAAGAGACGCAGCAATTGCAGTTAAATGGGGCCATTCACACGGGAATACTTGCGTAAGTGTCGTACAGTCGTCGTGACTGGGATATACGCGGCCGGACATGCTTCTCGCAGTCTCCTATTGGTTGCGCAATGTACGATAATTTGTTTGATTTGAAATTCGAGGTAGAAAATGTTTCCTAGCTTCCCGATATGTTATAAAAAAAAGTCCACATGTTTGTAAATCTATTGGACTGAGCTGCTGGGTTATTAGTCCGTAGCTTACAAACTACTTAAACTAAGGTAGACTAACTGAAGGTCAACACAAACACCCATGCCCGAGGGGCGACTCGAACCCCCGACGGCGAACGGCCGCGCGCTCCGTAGCACGGCGCCCCAATGCGCACGGCTAATCCGCAACGGCGATGAGTTATAATCGTGAAACATTCAATAGCTCATAACATGTTAAAAATGTCTGTTATCTGGTGTTTGGCCGAGGGTACTTTTTGTAGCACTGTTTTTCCTCTCTCCCCTTGTTCATGTCAAGAAAAAAAACAACGGAAATACTTCTTTATATATAAAAAAATAATCTTTTCTTTTTATTCGAGTAAAAAGTATAATATAATAAGTGCGTACAAATTCCTAACCCCGTGCAGATACCTTAGACCTAAAAATTAATGCTTGTGAATTTTAAATAGCTACGACAATACTTGTACAATTGAAAACAAAAAACATAAAAGTAGGAAGTAGACGTTGCTTACAGAAATCACACAACTGTTCATAGCATATGTAGTGCGACAAAATCATAACTAATAAGTGACATTGGTGAACTATTCGTATCTCAGTTATTTGATGCATGTGCCTCACGTTTTTCGTTTTAAATATTACAAATATTTAGCTATAAAAATTGCCAGGCACAAATTTCAAGCCTGTCTGCTTTTACTGGTGGTAATAATAAGACTATTATTACTGTTGAGTTACTGGATGTTGTACTATAGGCAGCAGAGTAAACAAAAAGTGCGCTTACGTCACGCTCAGGCAATGAAATTGATTTAATTTTCTTTCAGACCTCAAGCGACTCGGCAGTACGGGAGACTCGATTTGTGCCTGTGTGAATGTGATCGGCTACTCGAGTCGTACGTTTCCTAGTCCCCTAATCAGGTAGCTGGAGACGTATCCCCGTGTGATTAGGGCCTAAGTGTCTCGGGACTACATCGTCCCGTTTTGCACTAATCGTCCCAAATATTTTGAAATAACATGATTTTACGTAATGTACAGCATAACCGAATTGGACCAGATCTGATCATAATAAAACAGTAAAGAAAATAGGCTTCGACTCAAAGTGAATAAGGCACGATTTTTCAAAATGTTCAAATGTTTGTATAGCTTATGAGACTTAACTACGGGGTCATCAGTCCCTAAACTTACAAACTACTTATGAACTAGCTAATCCTAAGGACGGCACAAATATCCATGCCCGAGGGGGGATTCGAACCCCCGACCGTAGTGGCCGTGCAAACTGTGATTGCAGCGCCTCAGTACCCTCGGCCACCGCGCCCGGCCACGATTTTTCAATTTCTTTGGTTGGTACTACATTATGTTTTCACATGACATGTGCAGCCTTCCCAACTATAAAAATTCATTCAGAAGATGGCGTGCTGAAAGAGTTTCATTTCTTGCATATTTAAAGTCCATTTCGCGGAACGTTAATTGATTATATCGCGAAGTGGGCTTACCCATTTCTTCTGCTGAAACCATTTAATTGGGTTCAATTCAATTATCCCCTTCTTTGGAAGTCTATTCGGTAAAGTCTTAAGGTGAGACGGGAAGGACGGAGCGGGCGAGTGCATTGAGTCGCTATGTTACGATGCGCGAGGAGGTTCCCCGTCGGGTGTTCGAATCCCCCCTCGGGCATGGATGTTTGTGCCGTTTTTAGTATAAGCTATTTCATAAGTAGTTTGTAGGTTTAGGGACTGATGACCCGTAGTTAAGTCCCATATGCTCTACAAACATTTGAGACGGTAGGCCCTATACCGACAATGTTAAATTAGGCAAATTCATGCCCTATTTCTCAGAAACTACTGAAACAGATCGGTCTGAAATTTTCACTGAAAATTAAATGATCGTTGTGCAACACACTGAACCGATATAGTTGTGATATTGTTATTTATAATATACTTATTAATTTATTTGCCGCGCAGTAAAATATTTTGTGAAAACAGTCATAAATATTTTATTACAGCAGAATTACTGGTGCAATCAACATGACTGCGATTCCACAGTTGTAATGCAGTGTTGTTTACATTCTGTGAAATTTTCATTTAAGTTTCTATAATACTTTCTGAGAAAATGGGACAAATGTTTTAGAATTTATAGTTTTGAGAAAATGAGACAAAGTTTTACAACATGTTTGTTCTAGGAAAAACTTACAGATCTGTCCCCTAAGAAGTGGTTAGAAGCAGCCTACACCATAATCAGGTTCCTCATTATATTTGGGTTCATTTACGTGTTTCCTTTTCCTGCTTCTTGACTCTTAAGACTTGGAAATACGCAAGCCGTCAGGTTTTCTTAGAATAGTTACAGTATTCTCTCCGCGTGATATGCCTAACTGTTCTAAAACCTTTAGTCTGGTAATGTTTCCATTTATCACAGCATCTGACACTCCTAGTTGTAAAGTTCTGTAAGCAACAAACTCATTTTTAGGGATGCGAGTCCACACGATGTTGTTGAAGGCCTCATTTACGTTTTGAGTTTTTCCATGGAAGCACTTCGTCAGTAGATCAGAGTGGGCAAGGTCTGTTAATTGGTTTGACTTGATCCGTAATTGATTCCGGGATAGAATGCTTGTGTGTGAATGTGTTGAGGTTACCAGCTGCCTGTGCCTTCCAAGCACCACGTATCAAGGGGTGGCGGACATAGAAAATGTGTTAGCTTCTCATCAGTGGATATACGGTAGAAGAAAGTCACCCATACTGCTTTCTTCATTGCCTCTAGATCTCCAGAATTCTTCCTAATGGTATTCCCATAATATTTCTGCAACTCATTGATAATCTTATCTGACAACCTATATTTCACAGACTTGCCATCAGAAAACTTTGTTCCACCAAGTTTGCGTTCTAGCAGGTTAACCAACATATGAACCGTACATTTCTGTACAAAAGACAAATAAACGCAAATCTCTAACTCTAAAAGTGCCGGAGGTATAAGGGGGGTAAATTACTACAGAGTGACAGATGTCATGATTTTTTTTTTAATGCAGTTCTAACGTGGACAGGAATAAGAAATACATATAAATGTTCACAAATAAACATAATATCCAATTATGCAAAAAACTGAAAATTGGTGCCGGCCGCGGTGGCCGAGGGGACTGAGGCGCTCCAGTCACGGTCTGCACGGCCACTACGATCGGGGGTTCGAATCCCCCCTCGGGGAATGGATATTTGTGCCGTCCTAGTTCGTAAGTAGTTCATAAGTAGTTTGTAAGTTTTAGGGACTGATGACCCCGTAGCTAAGTCCCATAAGCTTAACAAACATTTGAACATTTGAAAATTGGTTTCTTGAAAAATGTCAACCTACCTTCTTACCTTAAAACCTTACTGGAGTTTGATGAGCCGCGGTGGAGTAGCCGAGCGCTCTAAAGCGTCTCGCTGCGGAGCGCGCGGTTGCTCGCCGTGGAGATTCGAGTCCTCCCTGGGGCATGGGTGTGTGTGTTGTCCTTAGGTTAGTTTACCTAGGTTTAAGTAGTTTGTAAGCTACGGACTGATGAGCACGCAGTTTGGTCCGATAGATTTACAAACATTTGAACATTTGAGTTTGATGACAATATTTGGAACGAAAGATGTGAAGATCAGATTTCTGAGGAAGTTAACCATGTTAAAAATAGAAGAAAGTTTAATTAATCGAGAAATGTAAAGCGAGTTGGTAAATATTAGTCTCTCATTTTTAACTTACTCGCATCTGAAGTTTGCAGCTCATCGCTGGGTTTGTGCAAGCTCCTCCAGTCACTAATGCTGCTGCAGAAAGAGTGCTCTCCACCGCAGTCTATGGACTGCGAAAACAACGTATTTAGTGTGCATACTGTCAGGGATGTATTTATAACAAGAATTCATTTTCGGAATACTTCAAGTGTTTATTATTATGAAAATCTATGTGAAAATACCGAACTCCCGAATGACACACATTCTTCTGCAAAATGTAATTGAAAGGGGAAAAAAGTAAATTGCGTAAGTAATAATAAGCGTCTTTCCTGCTTGTTTGCATATGACAACTATAAAACAAAGTATTTTATAATTAGCATTAAATTTATTTGGCTTTTTGTTGTGCGAGTAAGTTTGGTACGTTTTTATATTAGCATTTAACTTGGCATTTCTTAGTTTTGATATTGCCGTATATGCAGTTTGTCCCGTTTCAAAAAAAAAAAAAAAAACAAAAAAAAAAACCTAATTCCTATGTTTGTGCTGTTTGTTACATATTTCGTGTAGTAGTAATTCTTTTATACTCAGAAGTCGCACTTCCTGCACACATGGTTAACATGGTAACTTCCTCAGAAATCTGATCTTCACATCTTTCGTTCCAAATATTGTCATCAAACTCAAATGTTCAAATGTTTGTAAATCTATCGGACCAAACTGCGTGGTCATCAGTCCGTAGCTTACAAACTACTTAAACCTAGGTAAACTAACCTAAGGACAACACACACACACATGCCCCAGGGAGGACTCGAACCTCCACGGCGAGCAACCGCGCGCTCCGCAGCGAGACGCTTTAGAGCGCTCGGCTACTCCACCGCGGCACATCAAACTCCAGTAAGGTTTTAAGGTAAGAAGGTAGGTTGACATTTTTCAAGAAACCAATTTTCAGTTTTTTGCATAATTAGATATTAGGTTTATTTGTGAACATTTATATGTATTTTTTATTCCTGTCCACCAGTTAGAACTGCATTAAAAAAAAATTTTAAAAAAAATCATGACATCTATCACTCTGTAGTAATTTACGCCCCTTTTCGTAAAAAGGATTATCCCTCCGGTACTTTTAGAGTTAGAGATTTGCGTTTATTTGTCTTTTGTACAGAAATGTACGGTTCATGTGTTGGTTAACCTGCTAGAACGCAAACTTGGTGGAACTTGGTGAAATATAGGTTGTCAGATAAGATTATCAATGAGTTGCAGAAATATTATGGGAATGCCATTAGGAAGAATTCTGGAGATCTAGAGGCAATGAAGAAATCAGTGTGGGCGACTTTCTTCTACCGTATATCCACTGACGAGAAACTAACACATTTTCTATGTCCGCCACCCCTTGATACGTGGTGCAAGTTTAGGAAGGCACAGGCAGCTGGTAACCTCAACACATTCACACACAAGCAGTCTATCCCGGAATCAATTACGGATCAAGTCAAACCAATTAACAGACCTTGCCCACTCTGATCTACTGACGAAGTGCTTGCATGGAAAAACTCAAAACGTAAATGAGGCCTTCAACAACATCGTGTGGACTCGCATCCCTAAAACTGTGTTTGTTGCTTACAGAACTTTACAACTAGGAGTGTCAGATGCTGTGATAAATGGAAACATTGCCAGACTTTTGTTTCTTGCTATACACAGGGCCGCGGCTGGATGTGTGATTGGGCCCCCTCTTCAAGCGTGTAAATCAAGTTATTACTGTTATTTTGAAGACGGTCTGACATGTTCAAAAGTCAAGTAATACGGTGAAATTTTTGAAATATACCAAAAAACTCACTGGATTGAGATACAGAGTAAAATAAATTTCCTTATTAAACAGAAAAGATATGTTCACAAATGCAATGTATACTGTGATAACATACATTGAACGAGATATTGCCGGCAGAAATCGAGAAAACTAACGCTTGTTTACGCCGCAGTTGGTTGAATCCTCGGCCTGGTGGTATGCACTCGTGTACTGTCGATCCATTATTAATAGTGTCACGTTGAAAACTGCAGGTGGTTCGGAATTCGAAGGTTGTGTAGTAATAGAGCACAACAGTTTAAACTTAGAACACGTTGATTAGTAACAAGCGTACACTCAGTACAGACTGACTCCTGTTTGGAGTGCTCCACTATTTATACAAAGAAAGAATTTTCTGGAACTTACAAGTACATCAAACATAAGAAACATGTAGAACATTCTACAAATAGTAAATAAAATAAATTTTCTTTCGCTCTTTGGGGGGGGGGGGGGAGATTTGAACTGAAGAAGGCAAGCACGTTGATCTGCGGCACTAACCACTTCACCACGCCTGCTATCGGAAGCCTCCTGGCAATAGTACTAACTTCAATTGTATATAGGATGCACTGATATTCTGTGTTACAGTGCCTTTAAACATTTCGAGGAAATTATACTTATTGTGAGGTCACTGCATTAACTTTCAAAATGGAACCCTCCGATTAAATATACTAATTTTAGGTAGAGGTGTTTCAGAATAACTGTTCCTAATTGTCTGTTTCATGGAGACGAATGTAAACATTACTTAACAATAATACTGTATCTGAAAGTGCTTAATTTTCTGTACAAAAACAGTTTTAATAGCTCACATTTGTTTCAACTCTTCCTCTTCTCATAGAAACAAGGAACTACCGAAGGTAGTTTGTTGTTAAGATTAACCAGTGGCGGCTCGTACAAAATTTGACCAGTGTGCTACAATATTATAAAAATAAACAGGAAACAAAATATACTAAAATAAAAAGTCAACCTTTGTATGATTGCCTTTAATTAAATATCAATTAATACTGTATTGACAGTAAGACCTTCAGAGGAATCTGTAACAGCGCTGCCAACTGCATGTATTTAATGCAGGTTGTAAATATAACGTTTAAAAATATTAATTTTATTCACAGAAATTAAAAATTTAGACTCAGAGGTATTTGAATACGAGCTTCACACAGGTAGGTTTGAGAGACAACGCGCAAGACGCGAGAGCCAGCACGCTATTTGACTCTGTAAGCCGCAATATTCGTCATATACTGTTCTTCCACAGCCGTTACACGCAGCGCGAAGAGGAATATTGATCTGGCGCTGCAGTCGGTCTCAGCACACATGAGCCTCCAGGCCTGACGTCACGTCTGCGCATGCGCAGTAGCGAACAGACGACTGCGCAGCCTCTCTGCGCACGTACCAGCGCGGCTGAATCCCAGTTCAGCACACGGAGCTGGTTTCCAGCTATAGCGGCGAGAGCGCTTCAAAATGCGTTTTCATCCTTATTACTAGCATTCTAATACACATTGGAAGGGAACTGGCATAATTTTATTGTGATATCTGGCTTGTATTCCAAGAGAAAGGGTATAATTTTACAGCGATTTCTCGCTTGCATTCGAAGAGAAATGGCATAATTTTAGTAATAGATTTACAGTGAGCAGCAGCACATTAGCACATTATCACCAGCCGCCACTGTGATTAACAGAATATCTGCTGCAAAATTTGTTTCGGGTGTTAAAATATATTACATTGTTTTTCTACAAAAGTGCGAGAAGATATACATACTCGTTACAGAACATAAACGGCAGTTAAATTATCTGCTTGCAGCAGGGGAGGTATGTAGTTATTTTATGGGAATATTTTCATCATTCAGACACCTAATTTCCACACATATTTGCACTTAAAAATACGATATATAGCGTTAGCAACAAATTATAATAACATGTGTAGATATGTTTACAATTTTCAACATATTTAAGTATAATTATTTGTAGAGAGAAAACAGTTTGTAGCATACTTGAGTGGTGTATCCTGCTAAAATCAATGTCTACATTTCATACTTATTTTATAATGAAGTCCTTTAAGCACTCTTTATATTACACTACAGAGCTTCTTTCACATCATTGTAAGTTGAAAATTATGCATTTACGGCCGTTGCTTTATTTAGAAAAATGTGTACTTTCATGCTCCCTGTTATATTAGAAAACTAGGAATGGTTTTTGTTATACACCTTCTATAATATTCTATTGCAATCGAAATAAAATAGAATATAGTGAAACAAGAAAATAGTCGTAAAGCCATGTCTCAAATTTACGACTGTGGTTTTGAAAAAAACTAACACACCAATCTAACGAATGAATGTGAGAAAAATAATAACAATCAAGAAAGAATACCACCACTATAACTCTTTCGTGGAACAGAAGACAGGACGCACAGTAATGAAATTGCTTTTGCGAGGAAAACAGTTATCAGAACATACAGGGTGTTCAGAAAAAGGCTCCCTGATTTCAAAATTAAATATCTCGAAAACAAAGATCGATAGAGGAATGCAGTAAACGGTATTTTTATTGTGAAAGCTGTAAGAAGTTTTTACATCAGTTTGAAATAATAGTTACAAAAGCTGCTAACAGATGGCGCTGTGCGCTTACAGCTCATATCAGCATACTTAAGTGAAATAATCGTATGAAAACACTCTTTGCAAACAATCACATCACATTGTTTTCAAAATGTTCACCATTGGCACTACAGAGGTGGCGCAAACGAAGAATGAAATTCACCATCACATTTCGTAGTGTCTCAACTGAAATGGATTCACATGCCGCAAAGATCGCCGATTCGAGCTCGTCCAGCGTGGCGGGATGCTTCGGGTAGACCATGTCTTTCACTGTGCCCCACAAAAAAAAGTCACAGGCACTCAAATCCGGCGAATATGGAGGCCAATCCATGCCTGCACTAGTAAATTTGGGATATTCCAAAGCAATGACTCGATTCCCGAAGTATTCCTCAAGAAAGCGAAACTCTTGCTCGGTCCGATGTGGTCGGGCTCCATCTTGCATAAACCATTCAGTACCTAGTCGATCCTCTAAAGCTTGCTGTGTGGCGACAAATTGTTCCAAAATTGCAACGTAACGTACACCAGTGACCGTTTCTCGAATGAAAAAAGGGCCAATAATGCGTACTGCAGCCCACACAGTAACTTTAGAAGAATACAGGGGTTTCGCTTCACACCAATATGGCTTTTCGGAACCCCAAAATCACCAGTTCTGCTTACTCACGTATCCATTCAGGTGGAAATGTGCTTCGTCTGTAAACCAGATGCAGTCAACATCAAATCCTTCACTATCAATCATTGTGAGCATCTGATTAGCAAAGGCAACCCTTTGGTGCACAGCTCGTACGGGTATGGCCTGGTGCGTTTGAATTTTGAATGGAAACATGTGTAGGCTCTTTCTCAGTATTTTCTGCGTGCTGGAACGCTTCAAACCAGTTTCCGATGCAATTCTACGGACGGATGACATTGGATTTCGCTGAATAATTCCAGAAACTGTGGCGATATTTTCAGGCGTATCTGCGGTTTGCTTGCGGCCAACATGCCCCACTAGATCATCAGTTACTCTGCCTGTTCGTTGAAATTTTGCGAAGAGCGTACGAATGGTTTTCGCATCGGGTCTTTTCGGAACATTAAATCGTGCTTGAAAACTTCTCCTTGGTGCCGTAGAACTCTCTTCTAGCCGGCCGCGGTGGCCGAGGGGACTGCGGCGCTTCAGTCACGGTCTGCACGGCCACTACGGTCGGGGGTTCGAATCCTCCCTCGGGCATGGATATTTGCGCCGTCCTCGTTCGTAAGTAGTTCATAAGTAGTTTGTAAGTTTAGGGACTGATGACCCCGTAGTTAAGTCCCATAAGCTTTACAAACATTTGAACATTTTTTTGAACTCTCTTCTAACCTGTGGTACTCTAGCACCAGAAAAACGCGTTGTTCAATGGAGTACATGGTTTTAATCTCTTCCTTCGGTACGCCAACCTCCTTTCACGTTTCAGTAGTGGAACTGATCGCTCTGGGCTTCGGATCACTATTTATACTAGGCATTACGTATGGCGATTAGAGCGCTATCTGTTAGCAGCTTTTGTAACTATTATTTCAAACTGCTGTATAAACTTCTTACAGCTCTCACAATAAACATACCGTTTACTGCATTCCTCTATCGATCTTTGTTTTCGAGATATTTAATTTTGAAGTCAGGGAGTCCTTTTCTGGACACCCTGTAAGTTGAACATTATGCATTTACGGGCGTTGCTTTATTTAGAAAAATGTGTACTTTCATGCTCCCTTTTATATTAGAAAACTGGGAATGGTTTTTGTTATATACCTTCTATAACATTCTATTGCAATCGAAATAATCTAGAATATAGTGAAACAAGAAAATAGTCGTAAAACCATGTTTCAAATTTCGCACTGTGGTTTTGAAAAAACCAACACACCAATTCAATGAATGATGTGAGAAAAAATAATACTAAAAGAATCAAGAAAGAATACTACCACTATAACTCTTTCGTGGAACAGAAGACGGGACACATAGTAATAAAATTGCTTTGGAAAGCAGCGAGGAAAACAGTTATGACAACATAGGATTGCCACAGCGAGGAATGGCCTCCGACGAGTCACCGTGCTGCACAGCGCGCCTACCGCTGTCTGCCCACCACAAAACCTCTTCACCTAGTCATGTTTACATTCTGTGTCTCTACGGGTTGTACAGGGCAAAGAGCAGTGGAAGGTTCCTGTGGAGTAATAAATGGAGTACACGCAAAGTGAACAACACGTAGTGATCGGATTTTGTCTATAGTGATGGAAAGGTTCCAATGTAAGACGTTAGTCCTGAGAGATTCACACACTAAAAAAGAATGATGAAAACCACTTAACATGTAGAAGCCAATGCCTACTAAAGAAAAAATAAAGCGCACTGACGTGTTTTACGGCTCACTTTAGATTTGTAGTTTTATAAGTTTTTGCAAACATTTTGGACCAAAATAATAATGTAAAAAATAAAAAAATAATTAATAAGAGTGTCTGAAACCCTTTTAGGAAAAAAAAAATTAGGTAGTGACGGGTTCCGAACCACCGACCTTTGGCATCCTAACGCCTTGCCCACTACGCTAAGGCTATCAAACAGAAGATCTGTCCTATAATCTCATACTATTGATGAGCGTTGTTAACTGATGCTAATATCGCATTTGTAGGCACTAGATAATCATCTATCGTATGAAGAACGATGTGTTTTTGTTAATTCTTCAGTGCGCCATTGCTTTGAAATGACAACATGTAAGTTACAATAAGAAAATCATCAAATACGCGCAAGATGGCGTATGCCACAGAGAGTTCTGCGCGAGGAATGTCATCTGACATCTCCTAACGGCTGGTTTTCGTTAATTCCATGGAGAGTGTCAAATCTCCGTTTTGTCTCAAACGATACGAGATATGAAAAAAACATAAGGGAGCTAAGTTGTAGAGAATTTTCTCCTCTACCAATTAGGTTATTCAATTTTCGTGTCAGATGAACGGTTCGTTTACAATTACAATTATATTACAAACGGCTTTTTTAGGTATTACTACCGTATTTTTTGTCCGAAAAATTTGAAAAAGGGAGGTTCTGGTCTCTGGCGGCCTACAATCATGTCTGTAAAATTTGGTGCTGATCGGTTGAATGGTTCGTCTTAAAAACAGGGAACACGTTACGGACAGACAGACATACATCCCAAAATCGCTGTTATTTTTGCAAATATCTTTGAAACGCTACGACATGTGAAAAAAACATAAGAGAGCAATGTTGTAGAGAATTTTCTCCTCTACAAATTCGGTTATTCAATTTTGCATGGTTAAGCCGTTATTTTTATTTAACACTTTCGTGGTTTTTACTCATTTTCTAGAATATCTTAAGGTATCTCAGCTGTTACAGAGTCTGATTTGGATCAGGATTACAAATATGACACTCAAAAAATTTTAGCACATTCCATTTTTCCTAAAAAAAAGGTGGGACACATACGTCCCACTGATCATTTCTGGCACCGATTTACCTAAGACTTTTTAGAATAATTTCTTAAGCTCTCCTGTCATAGGGTCTAAACAAGTACATGATTCAAAAATATGTAATGCACACCATATTGGAAAAAAAAAACGAGAGAGAGAGAGCTGTCTTGCAGCTTCTATAATAGAAAATGCAGATAATAGTAAACCACATTCCGTGTTTTATTAGCGCAAAAATTTACACAAAACCTTGTTTTCTTCAAATATGAGTACTATAATATCGCAACATAAAGGCACTATAGGGCTACACAGTGGTCACTGGGACACATGCGTCCCACTAATTGTAAGTTCACTGAAAAAAACTTTTGAAGTAAAATGAGTTTTAGAAAGCGTAATTGTTGTTTGTAAGCTTCTAAGAAACGTAAAATAGCAAATATACTTACTTCGGACATTTTCGGTAGCGATAAAACTACGAAAACCGATTCAAGGCACAATAAGCTATGGTTACGGCGCGAAAATTCACGCGGCAGCCCATATAAACAGCCACAGCCTCCTACACTGTAAGAATTTCAGTGCCTCGATTTTTTTTTTTTCGCGTTCTGAAGGGCCAGATGGCAGCACTATGCAAAATTACTTAACCCGCCACCTTGTGGTATAAATGAGGTCCGAAGTTAGTGGGACGTATATGTCCCAACAACCACGAAAGGGTTAAATTTCGAGCTGTCAAATGACGATCGCAAAGGCCCACTTTTAGTGTTACTGCCGTAACCTAAAGTGGGCCGATTGTCAGTATGTTTAAAGCTGCAGCGCGCATTGCTGTAATCCCGGGGTCGGTGACCTCCAGGCTGCGGGCCAGACGGCAGACGGGAGGCGTGGGCGGCGCTGGTAAGCAGCGATGGCACCAGCCGGTCCTGCCTGCCGCGCTGCCTCGCTGGGCTGCAGCGAGCGCCCAAGTATTTTCCTCTGCATCTGCTGCCACAGCCGCTGCCAGCAAATATAAGGTTGGGCAGTAAGCGCTCTGCTCTGCCATTGGCTGGCGCTGTGACGTCACTGTGGGACTGCGCGCTACCAAACGGCCTGCACAGGCTTAGTCCGCTATGGCACGGAATGTGCATTTATACTAAGTTTTTGACGAAAGATATTGTTTCTACCTGATATACAAAGTGCTAGTCTGCTGTAAATATTGCATATTCTATCGTAGATTTACGCGTTACATATGATTAACATTATCACCTCACAAATATATTGACAATGTCTATAATACGAACTGCTGACTTTAAAAGATAAGGAATCTTTGAAACACTTTTTCCGCGCAAAATCAAGCAATTCCTACTGTAGATCCCTTACGTAATCAGTGTCTTTGAAATGCTGTGAGTATATTCGAGAATGTGCAGCGTTTACAGTGTCCTTCCTGTAGCATATGGAGAGCGACACTTTCTTTAACGTTTCGTCTCGATGAAAAATATGAAACTATTTCAGTTTCCTCTGTGTTTCGCCTGTGGGAATTACAACCCGTCATAGCTCAGCCTGGCACTGCATAAATAATAACAGAAGTATTTCTAAGAATTACATCAGAGACGATAGCACGCACGACAAGCACTCGGGAAATCAATAGACTTTCCATTATAAACTTTTTACTTACAAACTATAAAGCGAAACAAACTATTTAACCCTTTAATTCCCAGTGTTGTTCCTCGACAACAACGTATTAAAAGCTGATTTATACCGTATTTTGTGTATCAGTCCTTAAAGTCGCACTATTGTGGATGAACAACATGCTTCTAGCACGCATTTTGTCTCTTGGTACGGCGTGTAGCCACTTCTGAGGCATTAATCTGTCCATCTTGGAGGTTGTGTTGCCGTCTGCACGTGGCTGAGAGTGTGAGCGTAAGTGTGGTTCCTTTAATTTTATTCCAGCAGTAAATTGTCTTGTCTTTGGTGCTGTGGAAAAGATTATTGATCTGACAGTGTCAACAATCAAGAAAATAACGCCCCATGTAATGAAATACCTCGATACAAACGTCTGTGTTACACATGAAATACATGACATAAGACAATAATAGTTCGATCAAAAATTTTAAAACACGTATTTTGAAGTTTAGTGCACTGTATTAATTCAGAAAACACTGAATTTTAATTTTTCCAGCGCTTGTGGGAATGAAAGGTTTAAGCAAATACAGCAGAAATGGTAACACACACGTTCACGAGTTAGAAACCAACACTGCGTATTGATGTTAGACTGTGGTTTTGCTCCCAGGTGTCCCACAGTGACGTCATGCGCAGAACATTGAAAACGCGTTTCCTACTGCGCTTCGCTTACTGCGCCCCCCCCCCCCCCCCTGGCTGGCAGGGTACTAGTAACGTATCACCTAACTCACCACAGCCGGATGTCACCTGCCGAACAGTGGCGGCGCTAGGCGTCGGCGCTTTTCAACTGCTAGATTATGTAGCAACGACCTACTTCTAACTTACACCAGCTTAACCCAAGAACGAACATCCTTACTCAAGGGTGAGATTCAACCCCCGACGAGAACGATCTCGCTCACCGTCGTTTGTCGCCTTAGTGCGCTCGGCCATTCCCGGTCGTCAGCTATTTAGTTGTCCGTATTTATTTCCGAACGAGTGCAGCACTGATGCAATTTTTAGTTAAATACTTGCAAAAAAACTTCTTCAGTACATTTTAGAAAACAAATTTAGAAGAAGTATATCCTAAGGTTTATATAACAATCAGAATGATGCTCACAGTTCCCGTCAGTGCAGCTTCAGCCGAGAGAAGGTTCACAAAGCTAAAACTGATTAAGACTTACTTGAGATGCACAATGAGAGAAGAAAGATTATCTGCGTTGTCAATACTATCAATTGAAGCCAAAATAGCGGCTAGTATCAATTAAGATGTGACTTTAAAAAATTCTGTGAGGCGAAAAGCCGGAATGTTTCTATAGTTTAATTTGTGTTTGTTTCAAATGTTCAAATGTTTGTAAATCTATCGAACGAAACTGCGTGGTTATGACGCCGTAGCTTACAAACTACTTAAACCTAGGTAAACTAATCTAAGGACAACACACACACACACCCATGCCCCAGGGAGGACTCGAACCTCCACGGCGAGCAACCGCGCGCTCCGCAGCGAGACGCTTTAGACCGCTCGGCTACTCCAAATGTTTGTAAAGCTTATGGGACTTAACTACGGGGTCATCAGTCCCTAAACTTACAAACTACCTATGAACTACTTACGAACTAGGACGGCACAAATATCCATGCCCGAGGGGGGATTCGAACCCCCGACCGTAGTGGCCGTGCAGACCGTGACTGAAGCGGCTCAGTCTCCTCGGCCACCGCGGCCGGCTCGGCTACTCCACCGCGGCTGTGTTTGTTTATTATATTTTTTTATTCCAATAATCCTTGTATATTATAATAATAAAATGATAGTACAATGATTATTGGTGTATAATTCAGTTCATTTTATTTAACATTTTCCTCCTTACTGGAAAAATGAAAGGGGCCCCGCAAAGACGAGTTCGCCGACGCCCAGTTTTCGTCTAGCGCCTCCACTGCTGCCGAAGTAGGTTTAATTTACCATTGAGTTCAGTGCTTTTGGCGCGTACTTATTCTCGAACTTAAATAAATAAAAATACGGAAAAAATAAAGAATGGATTCAAAGAAAACATTGGAAGACTTTAAGGAAATTTTGAAAACATATAAGAGTAGCTTAAACCCGCGGCTCCGCTCGCGTGTTGGTTTATTATGATAGATAAGCTGTCTTTCAGTAGTGTGCTATGAGACTGGTTTTGAAGGATGAAATGAAATACAATACCTTCTTTAGAAACAAAATTTTTTAATCAACATTCAAATAAAAAATAAAATTATGTGAAGTGCTTAATTATTTACATTAAATAATACATACATTATTCCTTATAGCCCGTGTTGCATTACCTTAACACGTATGGTGAGAGTAATGTCAAAAGTCATTTTAATTTCATTTTAGGGCATTAAAAATGCTCGTAAAGTCTATGGGACTTAACTACGGGGTCATCAGTCCCTAAACTTACAAACTACTTATGAACTAACTAAGACTAAGGACGGCACAAATATCCATGCCCGAGGAGGGATTCGAACCCCCGACCGTAGTGGCCGTGCAGACCGTGACTGGAGCGCCTCAGTCTCCTCGGCCACCGCGGCCGGCTTTTAGGGCATTCTGGTAAACTACGTTATTTGTATTAAAAGAAATTTCCTTTTTACTGCTTTATTTATTTAGTCTTATATTTCCTTATTCGTATGATTATCCTTACAGAGAAAGAGCTGAAGACATTGTAGCACGCGTAGACCAAAGATATGGTCTGTGGCATCACGTTTCGTTGTATGTAACCTACTTGCTATACAGTCGCGAACGTCATCGCTGCTCTTCAGTCCGAATTTTTTTTTTTATAATTTGACGACTTTCAACCACCATATCTTCCACCCCCTTACAGTTGTCGGCATGGAACTGCTATGGTGCACAACGGGACATTTCGGACAACAATTACACACAGACCATTCGTTTGCGAAATATTAACATACACACACGTAGAATTTTATATACACCAATAACTTTTCATCCCAATATACTCCACCCTTTTATTATTATCAACCCTCAAGCAACAATGCAACCAATAAAACCATTTTCAAAGAGTAAATATAATTTTCAGTGAGTAATTATTGTTCCGCATTTCGCGTTATATTCTTCAAATTGCTAAATATCTATCAGATCTCTATAAAACCATGCCTAAAAACCTTCGTCAGGTATAAATTAGTAACTTTACAAATATTTAAGTCTATGCGTCTCCTCGTTCGGATGTGAAAGCGTACAACGAACTTACATTCACATTAATATATATATAGATAAAAAGCTATCCGATCGCCGTAAAACCGTACATAAAGCCTTCCCCGGGTAGACATTAGTAACTACAAATTTTTAGCTCTTTATTCCTTGTGGTTCAGACGTGATAAACGTACACCGAACAGACATTCACATTTATAGATATACATTAACAAATTTTCCAAGTTCAATGCATCAGAAACCAAAAGTATTTTTAGATGTTAAGCGTGCCTTAAGTATTGGACCGTATCAATGCTATATACTGTTTCGTTTAGTGCACTACTGGGAAATGTTACTTATAATAATAATAAGAATAATATGGTTTTCTGTTCCATAGGACCCAATTGAGGAGTGAGACTCCATGGTCATGGAACAAGTCAATACATGAAATGTTTACACAAGAATGGTAATAGAAAATTTTTAAGTATTCCTATGCACATGACAATCTTAAGACAAAGTGAAAAGAATCAATAAAGAAAAAATGAATTAGCTTAATTGTTTAACTTTTCTAGGAGTTCCTCGACAGAATAACAGGAGTGAGCCATGGGGTAACTCTTCAATTTAGATTTGAAGGCGTGTGGGTTAGTGCTAAGATTCTTTACTTCTTGTGGCAGCTTATTGAAAATGGATGCTGCAGAATACTGTACACCTTTCTGCACAAGTGTCAAGATGGTGTGCGGCAAATGTAGATTCGACTTCTGTCTAGTACTCACCGAGTGAAAGCTACTAACTCATGGGAATAAGCTGATATTATTAACAATAAACGACGTTAAAGAAAAAAACGTATTGTGACGCAAGTGGTAAGATTGCCAGACTACTAAAAAGGTGTCGACATGACGTTCGTGAACTTACACCACATATTGCTCGAATCGCCCGTTTTGAGCCAGAAATATCCTTTTTGCATCAGGAGAGTTACCTCAAAAAATAATGCCGTACGTCATAAGTGAGTGAAAGTAAGCGTAATAGACTACTTCTCGTGTTGAAAAATCACTTATTTCAGATATTGTTCTAATGGTAAATATAGCAGAGTTTAGTTTTGGAACAAGATCCTGAACACGGGCTTTCCACGACAATTTACTGTCTACCTGAATACCTAGAAATTTGAACTGTCCAGTCTCACTTATCATATGCCCTTTATGTGTAATCAAAATGCCAGCTTTCGTCAAATTATGTGTGATAAATTGTAAAAACTGAGTTTTACTGTGATTTAACATAAATTTACTTTCTACAAGCCACTAACTTATCTCTTGAACTGCATTATTTGATACTGTGTCACTATTACGAGCAATATCTGTCACTACCAAGCTGGCATCATCAGCAAACAAAAATATTTTACAGTCACCTGTTATACTCGAAGGCATATCATTTATATAAATAAGAAACAGCAATGGTACCATAACAGACCCCTGGGGCACCGCGCATTTAATTGTGCCCCATTGCGATTTTACGTCACAGCCATTTTCTACACTGCAGAGAATTACCTTCTGTTGTCTATTATTAAAGTAAGAGGTGAACCAGTTGTGAACTACTCCTCGTATTCCACAATGTTCCAATTTCCGCAACAATATTTTGTGATCAACACAATCAAACGCTTTTGTTAAATCAAAGTAGGCGCCTAATGTCCGCAGTCTCTTATTTAACCCATCAAGTGCCTCACAGAGCAACGAAAATATAGCATTTTCAGTCGTTGAACCACTTCTAAAACCAAACTGTTAGTTTGACAACAAATTATGTGAACTGAAATGATCAATTAATCTCGAATATACAGCCTTTTCAATAACTTTAGAAAAAACCGGTGGCATAGAAATAGGTCTATAGTTGTGTACATAACCTCTTTCTCCTTGTTTATGAAGTGGTTTTACTACTGAGTAGTTTAATCTGTCAGAAAACTGACCATTCTGAAATGAAAAATTACAAATATGGCTTAGTACTGGGCTAACATATGGAGATCAGTACTTTAGAATTCTGCTAGATGCCCCATCATATCCACAAGAGTCCTTAGTCTTTAGTGATTTAATTATTGACTCAATCTCCCCTATGGAAGTATCATGAAGGACCATTTCATGTAAAAGCCTCGGAAAGGCATTTTCTAAAAATATTATGTGAGTACCTGTAGAAACTAGGGTTTTGTTTAGTTCACTTAGTGTGAGTTACGTCCAAGGAGGTTATCCCTGTTTGAGTGCGTTGGAAAATTGTTTGCCGTTTCGTAAGGAATTCGGTTTGCTGTCTATGGATGAAGTGACAAACTGCGTAGCCTGTGGTGAGGAACAATGTGAGAGACTTGTGCGGAAACTAAGAGTTGTGATTACCCCTTCGAGTTGTCATGTTGCAGGTGCAGGAAGAGGAGGAGAGTAACTAATTTACTGTTCGGACAAGGTTACATACAAGAACCTGTCAACTATAGAGCAGGAATAGTGTTAATTATTTACTTCATGTTTAGCGCAAAATATATTCCCGTCTTTCTATGTGATTCGGTTTTCAAATAATATTAGCTGACTCCTGTAGAATTACAGAAATACTTTTTGGTGCTGACCATGAAGTAAATATTTGATGCTGTTACTGCTCCATGGTTGACACGTTCTTGTATATACCCTTGGCCACTCAGTAGCTAGCAAACAGAATTCTCTACAAAACGGCAAACCATTTTCCAACTCACTCAAACAGGGAATTAACTCGCGCCAGGTAAGAGTGCATGTACGCCGGAAATGACAGGAAAATACAAGGCACTATACCGTCTCGTATTCAAACACAGAACAACGATGTTCCATCAATATCTATTTCGCGGAAATTTGCTGAACATAAACAGCTGTATTTAAACGCCTGCGGGTTGTCTCCTTAGATTGTACCCGCCTTCTTATGAATGCCTACGCTTCCATTCAACGATATGCAGCTAATGTCCGGTTTCGATGTGTCACGTGATACACTTGTACCCTGCTCAGTCCGATATTCCTGCCACT
This sequence comes from Locusta migratoria, assembly GCA_026315105.1. Taxonomy (NCBI): domain Eukaryota; kingdom Metazoa; phylum Arthropoda; class Insecta; order Orthoptera; family Acrididae; genus Locusta; species Locusta migratoria. The sequence goes on along the minus strand of CM048755.1, from coordinate 69,638,940 downwards.
AGCTTGCACAGGGGCCTGTGCAAAGCGAGGCTTTGCAACATTCTCCCCCTTCCTACTCCCTCCTACCCCCCCCCCCCCTCAAAGCAGAGGTTCAAAAGAATTCTAAGATTCGTCATTGACATACAACGAATATATCAAAGGAATTACTACACAAGACCTACTGTTATGATTGGAATATAATTAAGTGCAGAAGGAATCTTAATAATTATGGAAATTACTAAAATGCATTAACAAAAAATAGCTATCGGATCAAAAGACTTGCAGTAGGCGAGCGAAAACTATTAAAAGCCATACAGTCATTTCATTTACTTCTTCCCTGAGCAGCATATCGCTACGAATGGTAGTTAGGAGCAGGAATATGGCGCATATAAGGCCAGGTGCACGCATTGGAATCAACGTGGGCGCCAAAAGTGTTCGTCCAGTGTATGGATCGGTGAAATAGCATTTTGACCAAACTTCGAAGGACGTTGAGCCAATATGGGTACGTCGTCCACACTTTGGGGCCAACGCTTCTTTCTATCTTTGTCGTCTGCCCATCTCTAAACTATTTCTTTCTTCGATCGTGCCGCGGTGGAGTAGCCGAGCGGTCTAAAGCACCTCGCTGCGGATCGCGCGGTTGCTCGCCGTGGAGGTTCGAGTCCTCCCTGGGGCATGGGTGTGTGTGTGTGTGTGTGTATGTTTGTCCGTAGGTTAGTTTACCTAGGTTTAAGTAGTTTGTAAGTTACGGACTGATGACCACACAGTTTGGTCCGATGGATTTACAGACATTTGAACATTTGAAGATCTTCGATCGTTCTTCGTTGCCATTTATTTTAAAGTTACAAAAGCTCTTTGTAAATATTAGAACTGTATCAGAAAGTGATTCATTTGTGAAAGCAACCACAAAAATCGAAATACCACGGCAATACTTAGGCGCAATCAGTGAAATTAAAAACTTTTCAGACTTTTCACACACTCAATTACTGAATGCAATTTTTTAAAATTAACATTACCTGTGAAGTTCCACATACTGCTTTGTAAACTTCAAGCACTACCACTGATATCGATTATATGGTTATTTTAAAAATGAAGTGTAGGATTCGAAAACTGTTTCCTGTAGCAAGAAATCGAAGCGTCAATACCAAAATAATTTTAGCAGGTACAGTATACCTTCCAAATGTATCTTTCTTTTTTATTTTGCGTTCAGTCGTTTAAAGTAGCACGTCTGAGTTTTAATAATGTGCATCAGTTGCTTGTAACATATTTTTAAACTTACTGATTTCGCATTTAATGTTCGGTAGGAAGTGATAAAACATACACCATCATTTTTTACACTTGTTTTCTTTTTTGGTTTGCAATGACAAAGTGTACTTATTCACACTCAAAACCGTTAATGCATCGGCCGCGATTTGTGCGTCAGATATGTTTACGTTGGCTCTCGGCGAATTCGAATGAATGTTGGCTCCAATGTATGTGCGCTGTCTCAAAATATTGGCCAATGTTAGCATCAGCGTTGGTACCAGTGTTGCCAATAGGAGGGTAATACCGGATTTTCGGGTACAATCTTGGTCGGTGGGTATTTCGGAGGGTAAAATAAAATGACGGGTATTTTCCGGGTAATTTGATAATTTTGACATCAAACATTTTTGTTTATATTCAAATACTTTTTTTAATGTTGTTCAAGACGCGATGTGAGAATATCATAATTCTGACATGTGCTGTATTGTGCAATGAGCCTGGGAATTCCCCGGTTTCTCTGCTCTTGCTTCCGCAATTTGTTTGAACTCCAGTGTGTCGACTCGTAACTGGTAAAGTCGTAAGTCCGCCTGTCAGCTTGTTGATATTGTGACAGCAGTGTCTCGCAGTTCTGCCGGAATTGTAGACAGACTGTTCTGGTGCAGATTGTACTTCTGTGGTCAGTAATAGTGCAGTTATTAAGCTACAGTGCTTTTATTTCACTAAAATGGATAAGTGGTTGCGTAAAGCAAGTGCAAGTGCATGCTCGTCCTGAATTTCCTGCTTCACCTAATTTATCTGAAACTCCTAATTTACAAACTGAGGTGGTTGAAAAGAACCACAATGCTACTTCTACCTCAACATCGTGTTCTTTGAATAGGAAATCAAAGAAATCCAAAATAAACAGGTTTAGTGATTCCTGGTTGAGCTGCCTGAGTGTACTGGTTGGTTGCAGAAGAGCAACAAACGGAGGAAAGGACATGATTTAGCGTACTGCAAGGTATGTGATAGCGTTTTAATACGCGCATAAATCTGAAATTTTGGGGTACACGAAGTCTTCGAAACGTATTGATGGAATGATAACTGTTGCATCTACTTCCAACATATCTGCTAAAGAGCAGTGCCGACGACGTAAAAAGAGCAGAAATTAAGTTAACAGCACTTGTCACTACCAATAATTTACCGTTCAGCACGTTGGATACATTGATTCCTCTTTGTAAGAGTATGTTTTCTGATTCAACAATCGCTCAGAAGACTACTTTAAAGCGTACGGAATATTAAAGTCATATTAAGAATGTCTTAGGGAAGTCATTTTCAGAGTCATTGTTTGATAAACTGAGACATCCGGGTAGGTGTTTTTATCTGGTAATGGACGAAAATAGTGGTCTAACTGTTACTAAACAATGTGCATTAACAGTCGTGTATTTTGATTCGTATTCAGGCCAATTAAAACTAGTTTCAGCCGGCCGCGGTGGCCGAGCGTTCTGCGACGTTCCAGTCACGGTCTGCACGGCCGCTGCGGTCGGGGGTTCTAATCCCCCCTCGGGCATGGATGTTTGTGTCGTCTTTAGTATAAACTAGTTCATAAGTAGTTTTTAAGTTTAAGGGCTGATGACCCAGTAGTTACGTCCCATAAGCTCTACAAACATTTGAATACTTTGAAAACTAGTTTCTTTGTGCCGCGGTGGAGTAGCCGAGCGGTCTAAAGCACCTCGCTGCGGAGCGCGCGGTTGCTCGCCGTGGAGGTTCGAGTCCTCCCTGGGGCATGGGTGTGTGTGTTCGTCCGTAGGTTAGTTTACCTAGGTTTAAGTAGTTTGTAAGCTACGGACTGATGACCACGCAGTTTGGTCCGATAGATTTACAGACATTTGAACAGACAGTTTCTTTGACATGTTTGTAGTTTCATTAGGCACTGTTGACACCTTATACAAGGCAATGATGGATTCCTTGAAATCTAAGAGCATTAATCTCCATAATCTCGTCGGTTTTAGCTTGGACACAGCAAATGGTATGGTTGGAGAGCATAATTCAGTTTTTATGAATGTAAAAAGAGATTTTCCACACATAATTTTGAAACGGAGGGTATTTTGAAGTCAAATCGGGTAATTTGAGGATCCTGGGTGGGTAATTTCATTGATAAGTATTGGCAACACTGGTTGGTACCAATGTGTGGACGCGAAGTAAGGCTCAAGCAGGCAGGCGCTCTTGTTTCGTCCCGTTAGACTATTCACTGTTCACAGCGAGCGCTGCGCAGCTGAGCTGGCCGCTGGGACAGCCTGTCTTGTGGGAAACATCTGCTAGCTGCGAGTGTAATGCTAGACTTACGTACTGTTGTTGTTGTTGCGGTCTTCAGTCCGGAGACTGGTTTGATGCAGCTCTCCACAATACCCTATCCTGAGCAAGCCTCTTCATCTCCACATAAGAACGGCAACCTACATCTGTCTGAATCTGCTTACCGTATCCATCTCTTGGTCTTCCTCTGCGGTTTTTACCCCACATACTTCCCTCCAACGCTAAATTCACAATTCCTTGATGTCTAAGAATGTGTCCTAACAATCTATCCCTTCTTTTAGTCAAGGTATGCTAGAAATTTCTTTTCTCCCCAATTCTGTTCAGTACCTCCTCATTAGTTACGCGATCCACCCACCTAATCTTCAGCATTCTTCTGTACCACCACATTTCAAAAGCCTCAATCCTCTTCCTGTCCGCACTGTTTATCGTCCATGTCTCACTCCCATATAAGGCAACACCCCATACAAATGCTTTCAGAAAGGACTTCCTTAGGCTTAAATCAATATTCGATGTTAACAAATTTCTCTTTTTCAAGAACGCTTTTCTACCCATTGCCATTCTGCATTTTATATCCTCTGTACTGCGACCATCATTTGTTATTTGCCGCGGTGGAGTAGCCGAGCGGTCTAAAGCGTCTCGCTGCGGAGCGCGCTGTTGCTCGCCGTGGAGGTTCGAGTCCTCCCTGGGGCATGGGTGTGTGTGTTTGACCGTAGGTTAGTTTACCTAGGTTTAAGTAGTTTGTAAGCTACGGACTGATGACCACGCAGTTTGGTCCGATAGAATTACAAACATTATTATTATTATTTGTTATTTTACTGCCCAAGTAACAAAACTCATCTACCTCCTTTATTGCTTTGTTACCCAATCTAATACCTTCTGCATCACCTGATTTTCTTACACTGCACTCCATTACCCTAGTTTTGCTCTTGTTAATGTTCATCTTATATGCGCCTTTCAGCACATTGCCCATTCCGTTCAATTGCTCTTCCAGGTCCTTTGCTGTATCTGACAGAATTACTATGTCGTCGGCAAAACGCAATGTTTTTAATTCTTCACCCTGAACTTTAATTCCTTCTCCAAATTTCTCCTTGCTTTCCTTTATAGCTTGCTCAATGTACAAATTGAATAACAATGGAGAAAGGCTACAACCCTGCCTTACTCCCTTTCCAACCACTGCATCCCTTTCATGCCCTTCAACTCTGACAACCGCTGTCTGGTTTTTGTACAAGTTGTAAATAACCTTACGCTCCCTATATTTTACTCCTACTTTCTTCAGAAATTGAAAGAGTTTATTCCAATCAACATTGTCAAAAGCCTTCTCCAAATCTACAAAAGCTGGAAATGTAGGTTTGCCTTTTCTTAATCTATCTTCTAGGATAAGCCGTAAAGTGAGTTACTATAGTCCGATTAAAAGTACTTGCAAGTTGACGTTTGTCAGCTGCGGCTACAGTGTTGCCACGACAGCTGGCGCTCCGTACAGGCTGCACTGCGCCGAGAACTGTTGGCGATTTGCACACATTGTTGACAATACTAATTACTAAAGCTATAAATGTACTGAGATGATCTTCACAGTTCAATATTGTTAACATTGTCCACATCAAAATACTGTTGACAATGCGATTTTACAAGGCTATGATGTCGAATGACCAAAATGAAAAAGCGTGTGCCGCAATTATTTTCGCTGTTACGAATACAACGAAAAAGATGGAATACTTCTGAGAATGGAGGAAAGAAATACGTGTGTGAATGGATGTAAAAGAACAGTTGTTTTGTGTTATTTACTGACTAAAATGTTGATGTGATATACGAGAGATAAACAAAATTCGTTAATGGGATGAGCGATGTACAAAAATCGCTAATGGGATGAGAGTTTAAGTTTAGCGTAACTGAGATTATTGGCGACAGGCAGTTTATTGCTGCAATATCAGCCAACACAATTAGCAAAAGTGTTATTAAAACCAGTGAAGTAATTATAGTTGGGCTGCAACGATAAACTCAGGTAACAAACGTAAAATATATATGTATACATTTTTTCGTAATCTCATAACGCTGATTCATATTTATCAGTCACTGAAAATTTACATATATACTGCAAGGACTTCCATGTTTCCAAATTAATAAAGAAAGACCTGCCGTAGTCAATACGCCGTTCACCACTGTAAATTGTTAATACGACCACTGTTCCATAGTTTTATTAAAACTGTCCAAAGACACCTTGAAAAACTGAATCTGATAGTCGTTATACTAAGAGATTAAGTGAAATAGTGAACACACTAACGCTGTGTGGCTGGTTCATGAAGCTTTGTCAACATTTGAATGTAGAATGCTGTCAACAAGTCAATTCTCGACGATTAAAACTAACATCGACGAGCAAATTCGAAACAGAAGTCAGTGCTAAGAACAAATTATAATTTCTCGCCTTAATTAGTTACATGAAACTGTCCTCAATGACCTGAAGCGTTACAGCTTATAGGCGACAGAGTCACGACACATAATGTGCAAAACGAAGCCTGCTGTTATGGGGAAAATTAAGGAAATTTTCTGTACCTTCACCGACTGCTAACTGCAAGCTGTTGCATCAGCGGAAAGAGGGTACATACCACTCATTTCAGAATCACTAGAAGTTTCCGAGGTGGATAAACAGCTGAAAGTAATGATAAATTCCGTCACACTGTCTTCCAGAAGACCTTCATTTTTCCATGCTTCATCTATTACTCACTTCGTATGCATCACAACAGCCCTCCAGACATTACGACGACACCAAATAACAACACACACGCACAACGACAGCAACTAAAGCGGTTGCTAACCTAAGACGCACGCTTCTACACTAGAGTTGGCTACGGTTTCATGGTTTCGAAACCAGGTTTCGATATGCACAAGAGTTTCAGTGTTTCAAAACCGGCATCTTTCACGGTTTCGAAACCATGCGGTTTCATTCCATCCTGTTTCGGATCACATTCGCTGTCGATTGTCGATACACTGAAACCGTTTCTTACTGTCGGTTTCACGGTATCGTGTCGGTTTCACGATTTCATGTCGGTTTCACAACACCGGTGTTTCAAACCACTAATGCAGAAACGCGGAACTGACTAATGGTATCGAAATGTGGTGTTTCATTTTACTGAAGCTCCACACAGATACACATATAACTTACTAGTACATAAACCATTTAGAGAGTGTCAAATAGTAGTTGACACTCTTGGGTCTGCAGCTTATGATTACTGATATCAAGATTCGTTTGCAAGAGACTGCTGTATTCCGAAATGACATAATGTCTGCTTTATAAATGTAAAAGAACAATAAAACAACGTTCTCTATTTGCATTGAAAAACCAGTTAAATTCCTGGTTTATCTACCATATTAAAGACACACGAGTGAAACTACATTCTTTAAAATAAGATACAACATGAAGCCTGAAATGACATTTTTTATAGTAACAAGGGTAGATCGCATATTTAATCTCGTGTTAAAGATTTGGTTTCTTATAAGCGAAAACGAAGTTACCTACTGTCGTTATAATTTTTCGACACTCATGTTAAAAGAATTGCGGCAATGGTGTAACGGTCAAGACGTACAAGTGGTGAACTTGCCTCTTACTTTATTATTTTTATAATTCCATAGCATTACTTGTGATTATTTAGTATGCCCTTTGTTCCCTATAATTTATTTAGTATGTATAGAAAGTAACATTTATGATCCATCACTGTAATATGCGTACCATATTGCAGTTTGTGAGATCCTAACGGGGTAAACTTTTACCTACCATACCGGCGGCCTCGTGTGACTATGTTGGCAAAATCAACAACATGGGAGAAAATCTTTATCAACATGTTCCGTACAGACCAAGAAGTAAATATTTACTCTAATGGTTGACAGGTTCTTGTATGTACCCTTGTCCACATAGTGAGAAATATTGCCCTCCTAGAACGAAGATTTCATGACAAAACATACATTGCTTCACGGTTTCGAAACAGTGTTTTGAAACCACAGATGGTACGGTTTCATTCGTTTCGAAACCGTGAGATGTTTCAGTTTTCCCATCTCTATTCTACACAGCACTAGCCAAACAATGGACGCGAGCTGTCCACCTGTTGCGTCAGCTTGGCAACAGGGAGCAGTCTGGGCGTGACGTGGAGCGCTCTGATTGGAGGAAGGTAGCTCCAGCCCGTGAACTGTCAACTGGCAAGTAATTTTAATCAGAGTACAGTCACAACTATGAGCAGAAAGGGCGCGGAGGCGCTGAGAAACAACGAATCGCGTACCTGTTAATTTAACGTTTAGCCTTTACACCGGTCTTTTGGACCGGGCACCCCCCTCTCTGCCCTCCCCTTCTCTCTGGGTGTGTATCAGCGCTCTGCCCTCCACAGTAGCCTCACGGCCGTTGCAGAGGAAGTCGAAGTAAGTCTTTTATCCGTTGTGCTTGTGTCTGAAGTTCTGTAATTAACGAATTGCACTCTCCGCTACCGGTCGAAAAAGACCGAGGTGAACGCTGAATGTCTTTATTTCTCCCTGTCCAATGTACTCCCTGTACCCTCAAGTTGTATGTTTTTCCTTTCAGTCAACTGGAAATCTGTAAAAATGAGAAAAATCTACATATCAAGTGTGTGAGGATACTATCGGATCGGTGTATGGTGAGGAAGGGTGAGAGCGATTGGTGCACTAAATGGATTTTAAGACAATTAGATGGTAAAAATTCCGTAAGAAACTGAAAGAAATGGCACCCCGGTCTTAAAGTCCGAGTGTACGCTTTGTGTACCGTAAGGGGGTGTACGGGCCGAAGGTTAAGCGTGACCAGTAGTCATGTGTTGACGCAGACAGGATATTACTGCAGCGCATCTGTATCATAAGCACAGTTTCCTTCGACTCCGTTGCAGCCATGAGTTTCTATCAGTCGTACTCCAGTGGCCCTAGTCGTGTCACAATGGATATACACTTGCATTATATTGCATTAAAAGTAGTTTCAGAACCAAAATTGCGGGTAACAGTTTTCAAATTACGTTCTAATATTTTGCACGGGGCTCTGTGTGCTACTGTCCAGTTTGCACCTGCATAAGGTCGGCCCTGTCTACTGGACACAGTATGATAAAAATTTATTTTCAACAGCAGTCTGATTTTTTCATTCTGATATTTTTACATCTGAGCGCCTCGAAGGGCCCGAACCCTCGACTGACTTGGAGCCCCCATGAGGCTTGGGCCATGGGCATACCCCCCTCCCCCCCCTCTCCACAGTAATTCGTAAGTTTATGTCTGCGTCAATGACTGATACCAAGGCCGTCATATTGGGTAAGCTTTCAGGAATAACAGTCATGTTGATAACGTCGCAGGTAAAGGCAACATTTGGTTTCGCTATCATCGGTACCCAAGAGTGTACCGAATTTTGATTTTGGAAACTGGTCACGCTAAGTGTGGGTGCCACAGGTACTCTCAAGGGGCATTTGCCCCCTAATGAAATTGGGAAGTACGGACTCCTTATTCATTACAGAATTCTCGTGCGATTATAGAAATGATTATCTGTGACTCAAATTGAACACCTACCACTGTTGAGTGCAGTGGAGTAGCCGAATGGTCTAAAGCGCCTCGCTGCGAAGCGCGCTGTTGCTCGCCGTCGGAGGTTCGAGTCCTCCCTGGTGTATGGGTGTATTCGTTGTCCTTATATTAGTTTACCTTAGTTTAAGTAGTTTGTAAGCTACGGACTGATGAGCACGCAGTTTAGTCCGATAGATTTACAAACATTTGAACATTTTGAAGTGCAAGAGGAAGTATTGTGACTTTATAAGAAACAATGAACGTTAGCTTTCCTCGGTAGTAAGGCTAGTCAAAAAAAGTACGTCTTTTGCTTTGTGCGGTGGTGGTTTCTGCGCCGCCTTGCAACCATGGTAAACGTAATAATTTGCAGAAAATCGCTATAATACAGTAGTGCCGGTCACGGTGGCCTAGGGGACTGAGGCGCTCCAGTCACGGTCTGCACGGCCATTACGGTCGGGGGTTCGAATCCCCCCTCGGGCATGGATATTTGTGCCGTCCTTAGTATTAGTTAGTTCATAAGTAGTTTGTAAGTTTAGGGACTGATGACCCCGTAGTTTAGTCTCATAAGCTATACAAACATTTGAATTTGAATACAGCAGTCCTCAACATATTTTCTACCATTTCCGTGTGCAGCCCTTATTGAGTCATCAGAAAGGTTCCATTCCAGCACGCCGCAAGCTGGTTTTGTCACGCCGCTAGTTAGTTTTGCCCCCTGATTGCAGAACAAAATTAACGTAATTCAGTAATTTCGTTTGTATGAAGTAGCGTAAAGTTCTGTAAGAAAACGAATTTTTGTAGATGGCTTAAAATTTGTACAGCCTTTTCTATACTTTGTATCCTTTATTTCAACTAAGAACAGTACAAATCACTGACTTTATTCTGGTAGGTTTTGTTAATAACAAACAGAATATTCCAGAGGATTTCAGGCTCCCTTTGTATTTCAGACAGTTTTCTAGGTAAAACATTAGGGAATGTGAACAAAAAATATTTTTGTGAATATATCTAGTGTTATTTTCTATCTAGTTGGATTTGGGGGTTGTAATATATAGCTGTTAAATCGAAATGGTTGATCTAAATTCATACTGAACACAGAAAAAGAATGCATACATTGTCGAAGTAAATCACCTTTACGTTTTAGACGTCAAAGTAATCTATCTTAAAAAATATTCAGTTGTAAGCGTATGACATACAAGACTTTTCCATACTCACAGTCAAATTTAGTTCTTGGGGGACTATGCGATTCCAAACTCAACGAAATAGCTCTATAAAAACTTTCTAGTTTTGATGCTTTGCCCATCTTGGAAAAATCTCTGTGGACCCCCGTGAGGGCTGCTCTGGATAACAGCTCCCTCCTGAAATCAAGTTCATGCATTTTAGAAGGAACGAAGGAAGAAAGCTTAGGGTTAACGTCCCGTCGGCAGCGTGGTCATTAGAGACGGAGCTTAAGCTCGGATTTTTGGCGAAGGGTGTGGGAAGAAATCGGCCGTGCCCTTTGAAAGGAACCATCCCGGCATTTGTCTGGAGTGATTTAGGGAAATCACGGAAAACCTATATCTGGATGGCCGGAGGTGGATTTGAACCACCATCCTCCCAAATGCGAGTCCAGTGTCTTACCACTGCACCACATCGTTCGGTTGCATTTTAGAATGAGCAATACTAGATAAATGTAAACAAACTGTTCTTTATTAAGTCCTTTCGCGTAATATTAAAAGTAATCCACAATCTACATAGAGTTGCTTCAGTTTTTAAATCTTTGTCTAAATTTTCTCACTCATAAAGAAACAGCGAAAATAGGCAGGGACACTACTTTAGCAGCGCGTGGGTAAGTTTGACGGTAGATGCGCTAGGGCAGTCTTGGCGATCACTGTGCCTCAGTGGCCTGCTCCTCAGCTGCCTAGTAACCAGTGACCACAGTTGAAATCCCAACTGGGCGCAAAAAGATGTTCAAATGTTTGTCAAGCTTATGGGACTTAATTGTGGGTCATCAGTCCCTAAACTTAAAAACTACTTATGAACTACCTTATACTAAAGACGGCTCAAACATGCATGCCCGAGGGGGGATTCGAACCCCCGACGGGGAGCGATCTAACGCATCGTAGCATAGCGCCTCAATGAGCTTGGCCACTCCGCCGAGGCGACTGGGCGCAAATTTTCAATTATCGCCATTGCTTTAATTCAATGACCACTTGCAGCTAATATCGTGCGTTCTTTGTATAATTAAGAACGTGAAATGAGAACGGCAAGTTATGGAGTGAAACCGAGACTGTGAGGTACAGTCGTGCTGAAAAGTATCCGAACGACATGAGTTGCGTTTCGCCTGATTCGCATGCAACCCAACTAACGTGCCTGTCTTGCCGGTACTCTACTAGCTCCTCTGTACTGTCGTTCGACTACTGAAAATGGTTCCAACGAGTCACCACTAGAAAACGCTGCTCTTTATCGCAATAACTCAATATGTAAAGTAATACCACGATATTACAAATATCAGAGAATACCTTATCACCGATAAGACTATTCTTAAGGATTGTAAGCTCACATTTATTACAAAAAATGACACACCATACCTGAAATGTTACCACTCTCATTATTACGTCAGATAGGTAATGCACGTAGTAAGTTCGTCGTATTCATGATTGCTTGTTCTATTAAACATGAAAAGAACAAAATGTCGCAGAATTAAAATTGTCTCTCACGAGCAGCTAGTTGAGAATATGTATGAACTTCAAATGACACGACGAACCGTCTCGTTCTGCATATGGATACAAACTCTTGTCATGCAGACAGAGCAAATATTTCGTGACTGATGGAAACTAACAGTCATTCCTGACTAACCATACAGAGAGTGATATGCCTCGAATTTAGACAGTATCAGTTAGCAAATATCAACTTTAAATTACATAACGTAAACCTTTTTAATGGACGGAAATTCCTACCCAGCATCTACTGTCCCTGTTACCGAACTTCAAGGGATGTTAAATATTGCTTCTTCCCAAGTTACTTACTTGAATTGCCGCGAGGTAAAGCGTTGTGTTGAACAGGGATTCGAACCCAGAACCTAATCGGATTGTTATCAAAGCACAATCAACTGTGGCGGCACACCGGATTTTCTCGACAGTAACTATATGTTTTAAGTGAAATGACGAGGCAAAACATTAATTTCTTTTCCTTCCTATGACTCCAACGCGGCACCTATCGCTGTCATATTCTAGAGAAAACGAACTTTAAATATGGGTTTGTTACACCAGCAGCGACATGTGAGCATGTTTGAACCAGAAATAATATGATGAAGAGTACCGTGCTGACTGGGAATCGAACCCCACACATATCGTTGTTGACTACAGAAAAAGAGACGTCAGCTATCGTATATCGAATAACATCCTTGAACTTACAGTGATCTCGCAAATAGTCTGTGTCTCACTGGAAGTGAAAAACATCAGATATCGTTAGTGTTAACAACGAATGAAAATACATTGAAAATCAACATTATTATAGCAGATAGGAATTTTAATGCTAGAGCTTGATAATAGCGAAAACTTTAGTTCCGGGCGAGGATTCGAACCCATTCAAGCGCAATATGTGGAGATGTTGAGGAATATGCAGTTTTGAACAAACAACAAATTGTAGTCGAGCTATATTGTCACTAAGGGATCAAATTCCGCGTTGAGGGCTGTCTGAGTTGCGTTCCCAGTCCAGAACCAATTTCAGCTACATACAGAAGCTCAAATAAAAAAAATGGAATAAGTGTCCTGGGACCCTACATAGCGTGAAGCAGCGTCTGTTATGATTCGCGGTTGCAATCTCGCTGAATGCAACTTTTTTTATACCTTCTCTGAAAGAGCTAAAGTAGTCAGATCAAATATCAATAAGGAAATCGCAAGAAAATACTTTCGGCTTATAATGCAATGGTGAGAAACTTATAATGCTGTGCATCAGGTAACACCTCTTTTCGCTGCTGATAAGCAAATTTTGGATTTCTAGGAATACATAACTTTATTTATGAAATGCCACATTTGCATACCTCTTGAGTATAGCAAGGCATACCAACTAAACACATACCCAATCTAAATCTAAGTGAGTAGTATTTTACTAATTCCTGACGATAGAGGCATGCTTGTGTACAGATACTCAGTTTTATTAAAACAGTCTTTCGTAGTAATGTTATCGTGGGTAGTTTTATTTCATTTCTTATAATACAGTGAACAATGTTAGTAAGTTTTCTTTTAGTGTTGTTAAAACAATACTAATCACGAGAGAGAAATTAATCATCAACGATATATGCGAATTCTCTGATGTTATCTATAACAGTCTAGCAATGCACATGGTCGCGGTGGAGTAGTGGATACTCACGTCCCCCTTTCTCTGTGAATCACCTCCTCGTCTCTCTATCGAACTCCTTCTCTACCTCCTAAGTCCATTGCCTCCTCCATCTGTGAAAAATTGTTTGTTAACTTTCATGATGAGGGGTGAAGTAGTGTCGCGGTAGAGTAGCCGAGCGGTCTAAAGCGTCTCGCTGCGGAGCGCGCGGTTGCTCGCCGTGGAGGTTCGAGTTCTCCCTGGGGCATGGGTGTGTGTGTTGTCCTTAGGTTAGTTTACCTAGGTTTAAGTAGTTTGTAAGCTACGAACTGATGACCACGCACTTGGGTCCGATAGATTTACAAACATTTGAATAATGCACATGCAGTTTATTGATTACATTCATGTAGAAAACTTGTTCTGAGTTAAAGAGGTCAAACAAGGTTTGGAGAAGAAGACAATGTCCCTATCACATGATAGCTAATGTATAAAATACTTTTCCGACGCACTTTCGCACGATGCGCTCTTCCCATACATAGTAGACAAGTTTCGGGATGCATCGGCTGCCTTCACTTTTTCGGTATTTATTTGGTGTCTGTTGTAACCGTTTTTCGTTTTTTTTTTTTTTTTTTTTTTAGTTATTGCAAAGAACTGGGTAAAAGAACCGTTATGACTACACCCTGTAGTAGTGGTTCAAAATGTGTATTTTGTAAATAGTTAAAAAAATTAAAACTATTAGACCCTAATATTCATGGCTATTCCTAAAATTTCCACTGCTGTGAAATATTAGGTCATCGCAGATACTAAGAAAAGCGATCAATGATAATTTAAGAACAATCCCGGCAGGCAGAAACGCGCAACAAACGCGTGGCATAAGAACTTAAGAACTGGTGCAGCTACTGAGACATCGATGCACCTTTTGCCATGTGGCGTGGCCTATTAGACGACGCGCGTGCACCGGCAGTGGACGAGACTTGCCTCCGTCTGGTCATGCGGCTGTTCCTTGCTGTCGTCGCCAGACATCGGTTGTGTCTTAAATGGCACCATCCCGAGTGTGGAAGTACTTCACGAAGTACGGTAGCAGTGATGTACAATGCTCCATTTGCTTTAAAATGCTGAAAACGGTTGGAGGTACTACAAAGATGTTGTGTCATTTAAGGAGAAAGCGTTCAAAATGTTTCTTGGAAGAGAAGGTAAATTCGATTCATATACCTATTATGTAAGTGATGTACTATAAGCTTGGAATAATAACTTATAACGTATTATCATATTGTTATGCTAACAAGTTTTATTAATGTGATTCCTTGAAAGCGAGGGGCTTTTTTAATAACTAACATGGTTTAGGTAACATTGATCTTGTGGTGCCTCGCGAGTTAGCCGTGCGGTCTGAGGCTCCATGGTACGGACTGCACGGCTGTTCCAGTCGGAGGTTCGAGTCCTCCCTCCTCCCTCGGTCATGGGTGTGTATGTTGTCCTTAGCGTAAGTTAGTTTAAATTAGATTAAGTAGTTTTTAAGTCTAGGGACCGATGACCTAAGCAGTTAGGTCTCATGAGAACTCACACCCATTTGAACATTTTTTTTTTAGTTCAATTTGCGTGAATTTACACTGACAACAATCATACTGTTAGTCATAACTGTGACTTTATTTTTCGAAATACTTCTGCAGCACTGATTGAAGTTCATTTAATGACTGTAACTGTGTGTGTGTGTGTGTGTGTATAACGAGATATTCGTATGCGCTGGCTCAGAAGTCCAACTTACGGAGTGGTTGGCTCAATATTCAAATGTTCAAATGTCTGTAAATCTATGGGACCAAACTGCGTGGTCATCAGTCCGTAGCTTACAAACTACTTAAACCTAGGTAAACTAACCTACGGACAAACACACACACCCATGCCCCAGGGAGGACTCGAACCTCCACGGTGAGCAACCGCGCGCTCTGCAGCGAGGTGCTTTAGACCGCTCGGCTACTCCACCGCGGCCACTCAATATTCGCAACTGCTGGATGGAAGTTCTAGGCCAGTAAATCTTTATGCTTCGTTTATCGTCTACTACGGACTCCTGGCTAGGCTTACACACACTGAAGAAGGCGTAGTATTGGGAGGGGATCTTGCAGAATATGGAAAGACTAGTGATTTGTCGTATAACGTAAATATACCTAAATTTTAACTAAACTTCGTAATTATCAATAAAATTCTTCTGGGTATGATACCGCGTCGTCATTTTGTAAACTGTGCCGACGTTTCGGCCACTGTTGCAGGCGGCCTTCATCAGGGTCTGTGTCTGACTGCTGACTGTACGATCGCTTGGTGTTTATATACCAGCGGATGAACGAGAGGAAGGGGGCGTTGGTTATCCTTTATTGGTGGTTGTATTATTGCACGCCATTGGTGGAAAGGGGCGTTGCTGATTGGTGTTGTAATGGCTGGTTTTTCATATGGTTGGATGTTGTATTCTTCTCCCTTATTGGTCAAAAAGGACGTTTCCTATTGACTTTTGCATTAGAACTTGCTATTGGTGGAATGGACGTGGGAGAAGGATAACCAACTCCTCTCCTTCATCCGCTGGTATATAAACACCAAGCGATCGTACAGTCAGCAGTCAGACACAGACCCTGATGAAGGCCGCCTGCAACAGTGGCCGAAACGTCGGCACAGTTTACAAAATGAAGACGCG
Source organism: Locusta migratoria (assembly GCA_026315105.1). Lineage (NCBI taxonomy): Eukaryota > Metazoa > Arthropoda > Insecta > Orthoptera > Acrididae > Locusta > Locusta migratoria. The sequence goes on along the minus strand of CM048755.1, from coordinate 69,622,934 downwards.
GTATCATACCCAGAAGAATTTTATTGATAGTGACAACTGCCGCGGAAACCTACGTTTGCAATAAATTTCGTAAGTTTCCGTTTCGGCCGAAACTAGAAGAACCGAAAATTATATTACGGTTTCTGTTTCGGCCCCAAAATATTTTTCGGTCGAACTCTACTGGAAATAATTGCAATAAAAAACCGAAAACCGGTTATTTAAAAAAACAGGGTATCTTGAGCGATTTTTTCAGTGCGGTTAAACTGGAGATGAAAAGAACTGGTATAACCGAAAACCGGCTGTTTCAGCAATAACCGCCATCCCTACTCCCGAGGTGGCGACGACTGGAGCCGTGGTCGGGCAGGGTGAGACAGCCGCGGCGCCGGTGGTGTCGGCTGCGACAGCGGACGGTGACCCGGCGGGGGGCCCAGGCGAGGTGCCTGCTGACTGGTACGAAACCCTCTGGAGGGTGTTCCCAGGCGTGGAATTGTCGACTGGAATTTGGCCTGGAACAGAAAGTTCTGTCGCAGGATCGGGGATAGTGCGGGAACGCAACTGATTCTGGTGCTGAGTGCGTCCTAAATGACAGGTTGCCCTGTCCAAAGGTCTGACAACAATACCCGGAAGTACACTTAGTCGGTGGCTTGGAATTTCGTGGGAAGAATTGAAGGAGCCATAGGAGACTGTGGAGGGGGGGGGGAGTGCAGAGTAGTACGATGTGCCCTGCCATGCGGGAGTTCAGCCGGTGACTTATCCCCCTGAGGAGTCGTGCAGTACGTCAATAAAAATAAGAGCAGAGCATTTTATGTTGAGTGAGACTGCCTGGTCTTTGTCATCTGAGTCTTAAACGTTCGCACAAAACGTGCGGCTTTGCCATTGGACTGTGGCGAAAAAGGTGCTGATGTGTCGTGCATAATGCCATTGGCCTTACAGAAAGAAGCAAATTCTGAGGAATTCAACTGTAGTCCATTGTCAGACACTATAGTGGATGGGAGACCTTCTTGGCTAAATATAGTTGTGAGAGCACGAATCGTGCAAGCTTACGTTGTGGAAGTCGTGGGGACCACGAAAGGAAATTTTGAATATGCGTCCACAACCATAAGCCATTGGGATCCCCAGAAAGGACCTGAAAAATCGATATGGACACGTTGCCACGGGGCATCTGGTTGCGGCCAGTTGAAAAACTGTAGATGAGGCGCAGGTTGATTTTCAGCGCATTCTCTAAAGTTAGCGACCATATTTTCAATATCCCTGTCCATCCCCAACCATGTGCAGTGCCGCCGTGAAAATTGCTTTTAGCGGACAATGCCCCAGTGTCCTATATGCAGTAACTCCAAGACTCGGTGCTGCAGTGATGCAGGGATGAGAACCCGAGTTTGTTCATTTGGTGTGTGTAAGAAGATAACTCCCCTTTGGACGGAAAAGGCGTGGCGTTGAGAAAACCAACGTCGAAGAGTCTAATTGGGAAGCTGCTTTTTATCCATGGGCCAGCCGATTAGGATGAATTGCCGAAGGAGCTTGAGTGTACTATCTCGCTCTGTCGCTGCAGCGATGCAAGTGTGATCGATAGGATCGATAGGAAAGTAGCATCATCGATCTGGTCAATATGAAAGCAGGTATCCTCAGAAGAGTCAAACGCCATGTCTGATCCGACAGGAAGTCGAGATAAAGTATCCGCATTTGCATGGCTGGCTGTGGGGCGATAAAGTATCTCATAGTCATAGTTGGCTAGGATGAGGGCACAACGTTGGAGTTTTTGAGCTGTTCGTGTGGGCACAGATTTTGCTGGATGTAATAGACTAGTGAGAGGCTTATGATCTAAAAATTTCCGTCCATACAAGTACTGGTGGTACCTGGAGACACCGAATATGAGAGCCAGTGCTTCCTTCTCTAGTTGGCTGTAGTTTACTTGAGCTTTGTTAAGTAATTTGAAGCAAAGGCGATTGGGCGGTCAGTGGAGCCGAACCTGTGAGAGAGAACTGCTCCAATGAGTGATGCATCCACTGCCAAGACCACGGGTTTTTGACGGATCGAAATGGACTAGGCATCTGACACTAAGCATGATTTTCTTCAAAATCTGAAAGGCAGTTTCCTGTGGGGTCGACCAATGGAAGGGGACATTTTTCCGACGGAGGTGATGTAACGGTGCCGCAATCTAAGCAGCATTTAATATAAAGCAAAGATAATAGGAGATCTTTCCAAGGAATGCTTGGAGCTCAGTGACATTTTTGAGTGAAGAAAACTCCTGGATGGCCTGCAGGTGTCTGGAGGTGGGCCTGATGCCGTTTGAGTCGATGACATGACCAAGTTATTCGAGCTGACTGCAGAAAAATTCACATTTCTCCCGGTTGCATCTGAGTCCTGCATCAGAGAGGACATGGAAGACGCATTCCAGGTTTCGAAGATGCTCCTCTGGCATGTGGCCTGAGACTACAATGTCATCCAGATAATTGGAGCAGGAGGGGACCTTAGCAGTCAGTTGCTCTAAGAATCGCTGGAAGATGGCAGGTGCAGACGCACTGCCGAAAGGTAAACGCTGGAACTGGAACAGTCCTATATGGGTGTTGACTACAAGGAAGGATTTTGTTGTATCGTCCAAGGGAAGTTGGAGATATGCATCTTTAAGATCAATCTTTGAGAAAAAGACACCTCCTTGCAATTTATCCATGAGCTGTTCAGGTCGAGGAAGAGGATAGGAATAGACAATAGACTGTGCGTTCACTGTAGACTTAAAATCTGCAGAGAGTCGAAGCTGACCGTTCGGTTTTCTGACCACGACGTGAGGTGATGCCCAACGGCTTGCGGAGACGGGTGCGGTGACCCCCAACTCTTGCATTCGTTTCAGCTCTGCTGCAACCTCGTCCCAAATTGCATGGGGAACCTCTCGGGCCTTGAAGAATCGCAGTTGCGCATTGTCCTTCAGTGAAATGTGCGTGAAGAAACCCTGAGCCATACCCAAAGAGTCTTCAAAAATCCGTGGGTATCTATCACATAATTTCCTGATACTATAATGGAGGACGTGGGAACGGATAGTGGCAACGTTGTCTGTGATTTGAAGGCCAAAATTATCAAAGGCGTTGAGGCCAAAGATATTGGGGCTCTTATAAGTTTGGAGGACGGTGACTGGAATCATCTTGGTGGTAATTCTGTATTGCATCGGAAGGGAACATCTACCAAGGATAGCGATGTAGTTTCCATTGTACGTGGTGAGGGTCTGAGAAGAAACCTCAAGTGGCGGGGAGCCGAGTTTCTCGAATTTGCATCTGTTGACTAAGGTAACGGAAGCCCCAGTATCTAACTGGAAGTTAACGTTCTGGCCCCAAATTCGCAGCTGAATGAAAATTTTCTTTGGTTCCCGTACTAACTTAAAAGGGAGCTGTGGGCCATCTGCGGACGGGCCATTCTCTGTGGAAATACTATAACACGTCTAAAATGGTTCGTGTTCCTCCGACACTGACTGGTTGAGGTGTGTGGCATCGTCAAGGTCAACTTGATTGACATCCATTGCTTCCGACCAGCGATTGGCTGTGGTTGCCGACTGTCTCCGTAATTTCTTAGAGCACACGGTCAGAATGTGACCCGCCTTATTGCAAAATAGACATTTAGCGCGACGAAACTGACAAGAGTCACTATCATGTGAGAGATAGCACTTGGGGCAGGATTGCAGTTTGCCGCCACTACGTTGCTGCTGTTGGCGCGTCGTAGGCGGTTTGCGGCATCCTAAAGGGGCCCCACCCCTGTTATGCTGGGACTGTCGTGTATCCAGGGCCGCTACCACAGGGGGTGACATTTCCAGCTCTGCAGGATCAAACAACTCTTGAGCTTCAATGATGCGAATGACATCCTCGAGAGTGGGGTCTGACAGTTTGAGAACCTCTGCCCTGAGTCTGGAATCCCTGACATTTTGAACTATGGCGTTCCTGAGCAGGGCGTCCGCGTAAGACTGACCGCAGGTACATTCGACTCTGCAAGCGCGAGCCATGCCCCTTAATTCCATAAGCCATTGGCGGTAAGACTTCGTAGGTCGGCGTTTCGTACGAAATAATTTGTACCGCGTAACGGCAACCAGCACCTGGGATTCAAAATACTTGTCTAGCTCTGCAATGAGGTCAACGAAAGGAACTGAGTCAGGTTCAGCATGAGGAATATATCTACGCCAACCCAAGAAAAAAAAATATTATTTTAGAACATCACCCAAAATGTTGTAGGCCGCAAAATACTGGAACAACTACAGTTTGTACTCGACCCACTCTTCTGTGGCAGCGTCAAACTTGAAGAATTGTGGGGTCGTCCGGTTTCTGCTGCCAGTGTCGTCCGACTTTGTGGAGTGTTGAAGCAAGGCTTGATGCAGGTGTTGTCTGTCCTCCAAGAGCTGCTTCACCGTGTCCATTAGTTGGCAAAACTGCAGCGACTGAAATTTAAAAAGTTCATGTAACGATACAAGGTCCTCAGCTTTGGGCCCTCTGCAGGTCACGGCGCCACGGTGAGGGAATTGAAGATATAACAGCTTCCAATGTGCGGACCTGACCTTGTGTATACCGCCTAGACGCGTCGGTCTGAAATGCCCATTTGATTACAAGATACTTCTGCAACCTCTTTCCGAATACGTAGCTCGAGATACGCTACGTCGGTGTGAATTGACCTTAACGAGGCTGCTACAATTACTGTATATTCATGTTTCACTTAAATTATGCATTAAAAGATATTTTTCAGTAATGAAATTAAATAAATCACGATTACACGGCAGCCTGAGTGATTACCATCAGGCGAACTGTCTCCGCCTGTCAGTGTGCCCACAGTTTGTACCCTATAAAAATTGTGCTACGTCATCACCGAATAACAAGTCATTAAATATACAAGTATGTTTTCATATTGACAGAAATCTCAAAGATTGTAAGGGGAAAGGCAAGAACAAAATATACTGTTAATAGAATGACGTTAGTAATGGAATAAATTGTCACAACTACGTGTGAAAAGAAAAATTTATCGTCCTGTCGACATCAAAGTACTTAACGATGAAACTAAGTGTGGAAAAAAGAAAAAAATATATATATATTACCTGGCACTTCTCTACCGACAGTGTCATGACTACAGTTCTAAACAATATATATGACGAAACAAACATATCTTTATATACATGGCGCGTCTATTGCGAAACAACAGACGTCACTTCTGATCCTGCAGTTGTTACTGTTTTCATATTCGCAGAATATATGACTTCAACTGTGAATGGGCAAAGTTGAAAATGTATACCCAGCCGGGATTCTAACCCGGGTCTCCCGCTTTCTAGGCGGTTGCGCTGACCCTCTACACCACTGGGGACGCAGTGATTACTGCACCTGCAAGGACTAACTAATCACGCATCCCGTCAGACACAAATTTCCAGCTTTACCCTGCCCACAGTACTCAAACTCGTAGTCACTATGTACTAATTCCCGTATGAGTAAGGACTCCAAACTTGCCCACCACTCCCCACTAATAAAAAGATCATTGCCTGTCACTGGCATATTATATATATGCATGTGGCGTCTATTCCGAAAGAATGTTTTGTGTTTCGTTTCCGCCGGTTGTCGTAGGTGTCGGTGGCCGAGTAGAAAGAGATCGACACAGGAATAAAGGATGCACGCTTGTGCGGGTACGGAGGTGACCAGCCAGTGGGACAGCAGAAACTAGAAACACTAGGCTAAATTAGAACAAGATATATATTTCCTAGAGATGGTACAATACTTAACTTGAAGGGCAGCAGACTAGTGGTATGCAGATACATGGTTAAACTAGATAGAGGCCTGCCTACTGATGAGTCCTAGTGCCTATCTTAATCCCAAGTGACCGATGTAGTTCAGTGCTGTCCACGAGCTGGATTGCACCAGAGGGCGCTCGTGGCTGACGTCGTAAGAACGCCACGCCATGGGTGCATGGCGGCGCGCGGCGAAAGTACGTGGCGCGCACTTCAGACTTGTGTGACACCACACCCCTCCCCCCCCCCCCCCCCCCTTGGCGCCGCGCCCTCATGGCGTAGGGCTGAGGGCCACGGCGACGGCACTGGGAGGAGGGCCTGGGCGGGGGCGTTACTGGCGGGACGGGCGTCATAGCCGAGGCTGGGATCAAGACGCCGTCCGCGCCCCGGTATCCACCTTGTAATTCCCCGGAAAACCCACCAAAACAAGGGGAAGGGCGCACGCCTCCGCCCAGAGGGAGCAGGTCATCTTCTTCTGAGGTGCGTGGCCCAGGCGACGGGGCCACGCACGGTCCCGGAGTTCCTCTCGGTGACGCTGTCGGCTGCGGCGGCGACGGAGGCGGAGAGGCGGACTGCGTAGGAGGCGCGTCCACCTCCATGGGTACGATCTCGTAGTCCGGGGAAGCTGGACCCGGCGGCGGGCGATGTGGCTGTGCTCCCTGGCGGTGAACTGGGTCTGGAATCAAGAAACCGGAGACAGGATCGCGCGGCCTGTGCAGGCGCAATTGGTTTGTGTGGCGCCGTAGCTCCGACCCTGTGGAAGTACGTAGAACATACATATTGCGACCGAGCACGCGCTGAATAGTGCCCGGTAACCATCTCTTCTTTCCAGCAAACATTCTGTACAGCACCAGCGTAGAAACCTGAAAACTCAAAGCGCCATACAAACCGACCCGGTACGTGGGAGGCTGCAGCAGGTGAAGGAGAGTGCGGTGACGGCGGCCGTGTAGCAGCTCGGTGGGAGACGGGCCGTCACGTGGCATGCACCGAAACGTAGACAGGAAAATTTGAAGAGATTGCTGCCTGGAGTGCTGACCTTTCATCTTTTCCATGTGAGACTTGAATGTTCGAACGAAACGTTCTGCTTCGCCATTGGACTAACGGTGAAAAGGTACGGTGGTGATATGCTGAATGCCATTCACACGACAAAACTGTTGAAATTCCGCACTAACAAACTGAGGTCCATTGTCACTGACGATAGTTTCAGGCAAACCTTCCATACAAAACACTGCTGTTAAGGCACTGATTGTACTAGACGCCATTGTTGAGTTCATGGCAATCACAAAAGGAAACTTGCTGAAAGCGTCTCCAATGATTAACCAGCGCTTATTCCAGAAATGTCCGGTAAAGTCAATGTGTAAACGTAGCCAAGGTCCCTTGGGGCGTGGCCAGTCCGAGAAACGTTGCGGAGGAGCTGCCTGATGCTCCGCACATACCGTACACTGTGACGTCATGCTCTCTATCTGGGCGTCCATACCAACCCAGCTACAATGACGTCTGGCCAGTTGCTTTGTCCTAACAATACCCCAATGTCCTTGAGGCAGGAGGCGTAAGACGTCTCGTTGCAGGGAACGAGGAACAATCACTCTTGTTTGGTCGTTGTCCGTATATAACAACAGAACACCCAGACTTAAAGACAATGCTTGAAGTTGTGCATAATACCGTCGAACCAGAGGCCGATCAATGTCTTTGGCTCTGGCAGGCCAACCAGAGCGAACAAAACGTGCTACCACACTTAGGTCCGCATCCGCAGCTGTTTCCTGTGCAACTAGACGAGAGTTCAAAGGGAAGTCTGTGACAGCGGAAGCATCTCTGGAGTCTATCTCACAACATGCCACTTCTGAAGAATCAAACGACACATACTGGCCAACCGGAAGTCGAGAAAGTGTGTACGGGTTGGCATGTTTAATGGTAGGTCGGTACAAAATATCATACTGATAATTAGACAATATCAAGGACCATCTCTGAAGCTTTTGTGCCGTTCGTGGCGGAATTGGCTTTGTGGGTGAGAACTACGAAGTGAGAGGCTTGTGGTCTGTCAGCAAATAGAATTTTCTGCCATAGAGATAATGATGAAACTTTGTGATGCCGTAAATGGTTGCTAAGGCCTCCATTTCAATCTGAGTGTAATTCCGTTGCGTTGGCGTCATGAGTTGGACGCAAAGGCAATAGGACGATCGTGAGATCCAATACGATGTGAAATTACTGCACCCAGACCGTATTATGAGGCATCCACTGCTAGCACTACAGGCTTCTGCGAGTCAAAGGGAATCAAACATGCATCACTGAGTAGCGCAGACTTTAATTTGTCAAAGGCAACCTGGCAATCTTTAGACCATACAAAAGGAACATTCTTCCAACGTAAGCGATGCAGTGGAGCTGCAATCTGAGAGGCACTGGGAAAAAATCTGAAGTAATAGTTCAGCTTTCCCATTACTGCTTGCAATTCGTGCACATTCTTAGGAGGAGGCAAGTCTTTGATTGCTCGAAGATGTGACTGTAAGGGATGGATTCCTTGGGCATTTATCACATAGCCTAGGAACTCTATTTCAGTTTGAAAAAACGAACACTTTGCTTTATTGCAACGTAGACCTGCTGCAGTCAACACTTTGAAAAGACACTCCAGGTTTGATAAATGTTCTTCAACTGTGCGCCCTGAGACCACAATATCATCTAAATAGTTCGAGCAGCATGGTACAGAAACTGTCAGCTGTTCCAAAAAACGCAGAAAAATAGTGGGGACGGAAGAACTGTCAAAGGATAGGCGTTGAAATTGAAAAAGACCCATGTGAGTATTAATGACGACAAACTTTTTTGACTCGTCATCGAGCGGAATCTATAAGTATGCCTCTGCTAAATCAATTTTAGAAAAGAAGCGAGACTGTCCTAATTTGTCCATCAGTTCCTCAGGTCTGGGCAGGGGGTAAGTGTCTATAATTGTTTGACTGTTCACTGTTGATTTGAAGTCCGCACAGAGACGAAGTTTTCCTGACGGCTTGATTATAATTACTAAAGGCGAGGCCCACTGACTCGCAGAAACAGGAGAAATCACCCCACTATCCTGCCAACGTTTACGTTCTTCAGCAACTTTATCCCGAATTGCGATAGGCACTGGTCTAGCTTTACGAAAGTTACATGTGTCACGAAGTCTTTTGCTCAACCTAGTTCCGGTGAAAACAAGTCACTATATTTTTCACACAATGCATTGATTTTGTCCTGAGGCACTACTGACGAAATTTGAAGCACATCTCTTTGAATTGATAAGCCAAACAAGTCGAATGCATCTAGTCCAAAAATGTTCTGTGTAGATTTAGCCTGAAGAACTACAAAAGCAACTGTTTTTTTTTTTTTACATCTTGAAAAGAGGCGGGCAGGCTACACGTTCCTAGCACGGGAATATTTTGACCTGTATATGCTGTTAGCACTTGTTGAGACGACGACAGTTTTGGCGAACCCAGAAGTTCATATGTGTCTTTATTCATTAATGTGACAGCGGAACCAGTATCAAGCTGAAATCGCACAGTCTTAGTTTCTACGGAAAGAGTCACAAAAAGTTTTTGCTTGTGGCGCACGACAGGTGCGCAAATGTGGGAAACGTCTGCTACAGTTTGTTTGCTGCACTTGCGCATGCGCGGGCTGCGTGCGGTAGGAAGCGGCGCAGACTCGGCACACCGCAGATTAATATCACTGTCCCTAGGTGGCACTACCGCCTGATCGGCTTCCGCGCAAGCATGGGAAGCTATGCAGATGCACTAGCTACTGCAATAAACTTACTTTGAGTAGCTACCTCAAGTCTACTTTCACTAGCTACACAGTACTGGGCACTATTACAATGAGAAGTTGCAGAAGGCACTAGGTTCACTACAGGATTGCACTGTACATAGTCATTTTGCTTGTCCCGAACCCTTTTCCGTTGCACAGTTTTACGCGTTCGTCAGCGCTTGCGACGTGGCTCACTACATAGTTTTGCCGCAGGCGCAGAAGAACTGTCTTGCATTTGAGAATCAACAGTAGCACTGTTCAAGTCCACAGCGTGTATGACATTAAGAGTATGAACCGTTCTCGCACTCTGCGAAGCACTGTTCCTAACGGCACCGTTCGTTGAATTTTTGTTTTGCTTACACACTGTCTGTACATGTCCTGATTTGCCACATTGATAACAGAGGGCGTTGCGACTTGGGCAATTCGCACGTTTGTGGCGAGATACACACTGGGGGCAAGATTTACGAACATTTTCTGGAAAGAGCATTGGCGCCCGTTATTCAAATTACTTCGTCTAAAACGACGGAGCGACCTTTGTATCACACTTTTACACTGGCTACTGTTCACTGTCTGTTCAGCACGGCCGGTAGAAATGTAAGAATAACTAGGGCTAGACTGAGAACTGCGACAAGGAAAGCGTCCGTTACGGTGCACTGAATTAACACTGTGGCTTTGCATTTCTACATCTGCCAAGTCAAAGGTATCATGCGCTTCTATATGCTGCGGTACAGTATCTAATGAGGGGTCAGACTGTTTCAGAATCGCTGTCCTAATTCTGGGCTCCTGAATGTTCTGCGTAATCGCATCTCTTAACATCACGTCATTATAAGAAAGTCCACAAGAGCAAGTAAATTTACATTTGCGGGTTAAGCCCTCCAACTCAGTAATCCATTCCTGGTGTGACTGCTCCGGTAATTTTTTAAATCTGAAAAATCGGTACCGCGCCGCAGCTGCAAGAACTTTTCTGTCATAATGAGCATTCAGTGCACCTACTATTTGTTCAAAGCCTACATCACGAGTAGATGCGTGGGGGAAAACTTTCTGCAGTAATACGAAGGTCTTGGGGCCCACAACTGAGAGGAATAAATGTTTGATAGTCTGACCTGGAAGTTGATGAGCCGCGACGAGTTCTTGAAATTGCGCCTAGTAATCACTCCATTCTTCCTCACGTTCGTCGTACTGGCGAAACGTAGAGATCGGTGCGGCGGCAGGTGTGGGCGGCTGATGCGACGGCTGTTGTTGAGTTGCCGTCAACTGGGACACCGCTTGGAGTAGTTGCATGATTTGCGCCGTCTGTAACTAAATAATTTCCATTAAGTTTGGGTTCGGGGTAGCGGCCATGCTGACCGATTAGGCGCCGCACATACAAGAAAATTAGTACAAAACACAAATGCTATGTAAATGAGGACGCACTGCAACAGAAAAGTGCACGTAACTGAATATTGTCCCCAAAAAATCTTATAATAAGGGTGGGTGGGCGGGAACAATTTCTGCGTGCTCCGACTGCTGCTTTCTGGCTGCTGCAAGCGGCCTGGTCCAAGGTTCTTCTATCGCTCCTCATCGCCACTTTTGTGTCTCGTTTCCGCCGGTTGTCCTAGCTGTCTATGGCCGAGTAGAGAGAGAGAGAGACCGACACAGGGAACTAGGATGCACGCGTGTGCAGGTACGGAGGTGACCAGCCAGTGGGACAGCAGAAACTAGAAACACTAGAGTAAATTAGAACAAGATACATGTTTCATAGAGATGGTAAAATACTTAACTTGAAGGGCACCAGACTAGTGGAATGCAGATACATGGTTAAACTAGATAAAGGCCTGCCTACTGATGAGTCCTAGTGCCTATCTTAATCCCAAGTGACCGATGTAGTTCAGTGGTGTCCACGAGTGGGATTGCACCAGAGGGCGCTCGTGGCTGACGTCGTAAGAACGCTGCACCGTGCGTGCATGGCGGCGCGCGGCGAAAGTATGTGGAGCTCACTTCAGACTTGTGCGACACCACAGAATGGACGTCACTTCTGATCCTGCAGTTGATGTCATGTATTCTGTGAATATGAAAACAATAACAACTGCAGGATCAGAAGTGACGTCTGTTCTTTCGGAATAGACGCCTCATGTATATATATAATATGCCAGTAACAGGCAATGATCCTTTCGTTAGTGGGGAGGGGTGGGTAAGTTTGGAGCCCTTTCTCTTACGAGTTTGAGTACTGTGGGCAGGGTAATGCTGGAAATTTGTGTCTAACGGGATGCGTGATTAGTTAGTCCTTTCAGGTGCAGTAATCACTGCGTCCCCAGTGGTGTAGAGGGTTAGCGCAACCGCCTAGAAAACGGGAGACCCGGGTTAGAATCCCGGCTGGGTATACATTTTCAGCTTTGCCCATTCACAGTTGAAGTCATATATTCTGTGAATATGAAAACAGTAACAACTGCAGGATCAGAAGTGACGTCTGTTGTTTCGCAATAGACGCCCCATGTATAAAATATATGTTTGTTTCGTCATATATATTGTTTAGAACTGTAGTCATGACACTGTCGGTAGAGAAGTGCCAGGTAATATATATATTTTTTTCTTTTTTCCACACGTAGTTCCATCGTTAAGTACTTTGATGTCGACAGGACGATACATTTTTCTTTTCACTCGTAGTTGTGACAATTTATTCTATTACTATATTACTAACGTCATTCTATTAACAGTATATTTTGTTCTTGCCTTTCCCCCTACAATCTTTGAGATTTTCCTAATATATCATGATATGAAACCAGGTCGTCGAGGTCTCGTGTTCCGTGTGCGACGATCGTGCCTTGCAAGCGGCGACTCTGCAATTTATTCCTCCAAAGTTGCCTCTCGGACAGCACAGCGTCGTGGTGTGCCATTACGCTAGAAACAGATGGCTCGCGGATCACAAGCTCGCCCGCGGACCAGTTTCGTGGCCACCCTTGATCTAGACTCTTTTCAAACTGAACTTTATTGTGGGATAAATTTTTATGGTTGCTGGCATGTGATTGAAAAGGTGTGTTGATGAATAGTGGACACCTTTCTAAGCATAATTAAGTGACTTTAAATCTTTGTGAATGTTTCTCTTATTCCTAGCATTGATCCCATGAACTGAGCTTTGAAAACAAAAGATACATTTATATGAAAAATTTCATTAGAAAATAAATATATTAGGAAGCTGTAGTTAGATCCCCAGTTCCTTAAAAGCCCTTTGCACGATGTTCTTGAGTTATATCTCCTCTGTCTGACAACAGTCGCATAACAAATAGGGACTTGTTTAGGCGCTTAAGCAGTTCGTGTTATGCTCCTCCCAGTTAAATTTCCCATCAAAGTGTAATACCAAGAATTTGTCACTGTCAACCTCTTCTATCTCCTTATCGTCATACTTTAACCTTTTTCAAGGTTTAGCGACAGAGAATTAGCTAGGAACCATTTATTAATATCCATGAACATTTAATTCCCGGAACTTTCTAAGGCTGTACTTGATTTACCATTTATTACAATGTTTGTGTCATTTGCAAACAAAACAAACTCGACGACCTGTTGCTGATGACTTGGATGAGGCCTGATAGTTCAGTATACGTCTCTTTCCTATTGACACACTTTGTTTTCTGTTAGAGATATACGATTTTAACGAATCTGCAGTATTCCCCGTTACACTGTAATATTCTAATTTGCTTAAAAAGATATTGTGATTTACACAGTCGAATGCCTTGGAAAGATAACAAAATACACCAGTGGCCTGTAATTTATTGCCTAATGAATACAGTACATTCTCACTGTATGTGTGGATAGCCTTATCAATGTCGGAACCTTCTGTACATCTGAACTGTGACGAGGATAATATTTGTGGTTAGATGTTTGAGAAGACGACTGTTGATTAACTTTTCTAAAATTTTTGAGAATGTGTGCAGAAGTGAAATAGGACAGAAGTTTGATAGAATTTCTTTATCTCATTTCATATTCAAAGACTTAACTTCAGCCTGTTCCAACCATTCAGGAATTGTTCTACTGATAAAAGGCTGATTACACAAATAGCTTAAAATATCACTCTTTAATCATATTTATTGATATATTATCATAGTCACTGCTTTTCTATTTTTAATTTTTATTTTAAGCATTTTACGGTGGACTTCTAGTATTATTGTGTCATACTCATATTACTGTGGTTATTTGTTGTGACAGACGTGAGATATTCCATTGCACCAATTACTGACTCTGATAACCCCATCTTTTTTTTAAATTTCTGCAACACTGCACATATCTGTTACCCATCTATCATCTACCCTTAATGCTATCTGCTCGTCTTCCTCCCTGGTTCTAGCAGACTCTTCCTCCACTCTATCCCATATGGATTTTTTTTTTTTTTTTTTTTTTTTTTTTTTTTTTTTTTTTTTTTTTTTTTTTTTAGATATATGATATGACTATTCTACTTGTATACTGTATTTGCTCTGCTGTACGTATTACCATCTTCAATATTTTGCATTTGTGTTGCAATGATCTAAGGCGTTTACATCTGAACTACTTCTGACTGACGTATATAGTTTCTTTTTTGTTTTATAGGAGACCTTTATTCCTTGACTCTGGGTTAGTTTTGGGGGAAAGTAGTTTTCAAATAAGTTAAGGACGTTGTGTATCAAAGTGTTGTATTTCTCATTCGTACTATGAACACTATGAACAATTCACCGATTCATGTCTTTGGGTAGTTTCCTAAAACATAAATTTTTGGCTTACTGACTACCCTCTTGAACTCAGCTTTGACAGGTTATTTTTCTATCCCGATCATTATTAACATCTGGAAAAAAAGAGCTGCATGTCATGGTCTGAAAGGCTATTTATTATTGGGTTTATAATTTTAGTTTGAACATTATACATTTCTATAATTATTTTACTTGATAGTCCTCTAATATTCTGATCCACTAAAGATAGTTGCTATTTACATTTACTGTTATAGAACGAGGTGGACGAGAACCGGAGCACCCACGGAGTCATCGCCCCTGCTTGCCATGTTACCACCCGTTCACGTATGGAATCAGACTCTGATCCAAGGAGACGGTCATGACTGCCCTCAAGAGAGCAATTTCATGTTCTTTCTCTTCGCTTTCTTCATTCTAACTGTAACAACTCCTACAAGTGGTGTGTGAGCAGAGTTTACAGCTGCTCGTGGGTAAGTTTTTACCGATGTTCAACTGTTCCTGGAGGAACATAGACATATTAAAACTGAAAAACCCAGTACTGAAATTCCATAGTAAACCCGGAAGTTTTTATTTCATGAAATACTCAATTTATAGAACTGATATTGACTGGAAGGCGAGGCTTTGAATTAATTATGTCTTTGGGAATTAATTATTGTTTGATGTTACGAAACTGAATTGTCAGTTACCAGTCTTGTAAAATTAGCTGCACTGTAATCCGGGCACTTTATTTCAATGAATTTTTGCATCACTGAAATAAGAAATGCTATATATCTTGTCGTTTGTTGCCTCGTGCTATGATTGTCTCAATGCTTAAAGGACGTTCTCAGTTTTAAAAGTAAGTACTTTCTCACATCTGGTTAACTCTGAATATGCACAATGTTATTGAATAATTATTCGTCAGAGAATTTTGTACGTCACAAATATCATAAATCTTGAATGGCGATTTTTATGACCGCACCTGCCGCCGTCCAATTCAAACCATCAACGACCGACACTTCAACTTAACTCACACCCGAAGAACAAAGACACAGCAAAGATTTTACAATTTTTACAGAATCACAAAAAATTCTTCATGCAAGTTCTTATATAATTTTGAACATAATTAACTACAGCCCTAGCATTTCCTAAAAATTATTTAAAATTTATAAGATTACGCAAAAATATTTTTTTTAAATTTCCGCTTTGCTCCTTATTAGGCGCAAATGTATGACCAGCTACCTACTATCGATATATACATAACATCTACAGCTACATCTACATAAATACTCTATAGATCACATTCAAGTGCATGGCAGAGGGTTCATCTAACTTCTTTTATGATATTTCTCTACCGTTTCATGCTATAATAGCGCGCGGGGGAAAAGGAACACCTAAGTCTTTCCGTTTTTGATCTGATTACTCTTATTTTATTATGATGATCACAATTAGGAGATCGGGTGAGATATCCTCATCAGTTACACTACCAGAAGCAGAGTTCGTTTTGTTTGCAGATGATACAAGTATTGCAATAAAAAGTACGTCAAGCATAGTGATAGAAAGGTCTGCTAATGATATTTCCATGAACATTAATAAATGGTTTAAAGTCAACTCATTGTCATTAAACTTTGAAAAGACGCACTACATGCAGTTCAGAACATGTAAGAGATTTCCTGACAGCATATGCATTAAGTATGAAGAAGAGCAGATAGAAGAGGTTGACAGTGTTAAATTCCTGGGATTACAGCTTGATAATAAATTTAGTTGGGAGGAGCACACCACAGAACTGCAGAAACGACTCAACAAATCTGTATTTTCAATACGAGTGTTATCAGACATAGGAGACATAAAAATAACAAAGCTTGCATACTTTGCTTACTTTCATTCCTTAATGTCATATGGTATAATATTTTGGGGTAACTCTTCAAGTCAGTCAAACGTCTTCAGAGTCCAAAAACGTGTAATACGTATTATTTGTGGAGTAAATTCACGGACGTGTTGTAGAAGTCTCTTCAAAGAACTGGGTATATTAACTACTGCCTCTCAGTATATTTATTCCTTAGTGAAATTTGTCATAAATAATATACCCCTTTTCCCAACAAACAATTCATACATACAATACTAGAAATAAAAATGATCTACACAAAGACTTAAAAGCACTTACTTTAGTTCAAAAAGGAGTCCACTAGTCAGGAACACACATTTTCAATAATTTACCAACAAGTATAAAAAATTTAGCTACAAATAAAGATCAGTTTAAGAGGAACCTAAAAGACTTTCTAGTGGCCAACTCCTTCTACTCCATTAGTGAATTTCTAAATTGTACCAAATAATGCATGCACTCATACTATATTAGTATTTTTATATTATCAGCCAAAAAAAATTATTTATCAGTATTTATATTATAAGTGTATGTATTTGTATTTAAATTATTAGTGTTATCTATTATTCAACTTGTAAATTTTGTTTCTTGACATGTTCCACATCCACGAGGATCCCCTCAATATGGATCTAAGGAACAAATAACTAATCTAATCTAATCTAATCATACACACTATATATACAGGGTGAATCTGGGCTTCGCTGCACGATTCTTCACATGCTGGCAATAAAAAAATGTCTCTCACAAAATGTCGTCCTGCGCATATTTCCGGCAGTAAACGGACGTCAAAGATTGAGATAGGTGTGTGTCCCATACGTCAGTGTATCTTAGAATTACACTACTACACCAACAAACTTATAGGGTATGTGGGAGGTGTCTTGGGGAACAAAGTGAGCATAGAAACCCATGCCAAGAAACGCCATTCAACGACGCTACGGAGAGTCCAACTTACAGGCACCAGCTCCTGCCGCTAGACATCCCCGCCAACTTCGACGCTCTGTAGCGTCATTGGACGACGTTTCCGGGCATGGGTTTCCAAGCTCACTTTGTTCCTCAAGACACCTCCCACATCCCTTAGAAGTTTGTTGGTGTAGTAGTGTATTTCTGAGACACACTGGTGTATGGGACACACACCCGTATCAATCTTCGACGTCCATTTACTGCCGGAAATATGCGCTGGACGAAATTTTTCGAGAGACCTTTTTTGTTGTTAGCATTTGAGGAATCGCGCTGCGAAGCCCTAGTGCGCGAATTTAGATTCACCCTGTATATACAGGGTGAGTCATCAATGAAGAAAAATATTTCGTGCAAATTGTCACACACTGAGCTACAAATATAAATTCGTTTTCCGCATGTTCCTATGTCAATAAATGACAATGCAATTGAATGGTAAAAATCTGGAAATATGGAGTGGACTTTTGAGTGCAACATTGGCCAAGGGGACAGATCGGCAACAGGGCAACAGGGCACAACTTTCTTTCCCTATGCCAACGATACATAATACCAGTCTGTGAAAAGAGTAGAAGATAGATGTGAGCTCTGTCATTGCTCGCAGTGTCATGCAGACCGTCGCTTGATGCCGCATGCCTCTCCTTCTCGTATGTGACTAGACTACCTACAACACTCGCATGTTGTACCCTGTTGCCAATCTGTCCCCTTGGTCAGTGTCGGTGTACCCTGTTGCCAATCTGTCCCCTTGGTCAATGTCGGTGCACAGTAATACTCGAAATCTACTTCATATTTCCAGATTTTTACCATTCCATTGCATTGTCATTTATTGACATAGGAACATGCAGGATACGAATTTATGTTTGTAGCTCAGTGTGTGACAATTTGCACGAAATTTTTTTCCTCATTTATAACTCACCCTGAATATTAGTATATTAGTGGGTGGGAAAAAGGCAGTTGTACGAATTTATCGAGAACGATTCCCACAACGACGACTTCCTGCACGAGAGACGCTTGCTGCTGTTCATCAAAGGTTTGTGTCATTATAATTCTCTACTTGAACGCGATTACTATGCATTTGCTTCTTAATAAAGTACAGTAGTTATCTGTAGCTGTCGTTATGGTATTGGTGTAAAAGAGAAAACATCTGGTTATACTTAATTCATTGTTCTCGAAAAATGAATTACACGTTCATCATCACCCAATGACTGTTGACATTGTTTGTTTCAATAGCACTTGACTACCGTGCAGTATCGCTGTTTAAGTCCAATGTTTTCATTTCACATCGCGAAATGTATTCGCGCTCTCTCTCGCACACCCCAGTCGGTTGCAGAGCTCTCGTGTATCGTCCGTTGACAATGTAACCAGAAATACGTCTGCTATCAACCCTACAAATATTGGTTTTCGGTAATATAAAAATAAAAAAAAAAAAAAACATGATACAACAATATTTCATGGGACCTTTTTGTTAAGCAAACCGAGAAGTACTATTTGTATAATTTTGGCGGCTTATACCGTTTACATACTGGATGTGTGCTAATTCGCGATGTAGAACCTAAGAATAATTGTGAAAATCAACAAGAAGAAGAAAGAAGTTTCTAAAAGGTGATCCTCTGCACAATAAGTCAAATTCCTAGTAGAATAGGGCACTACAGAATTACATCTCCGATAGCGAACAAGTAGCAGATAGTAGTATTATCTGATGGAGGATACGTATTTGACGATAGTATCCATTTCATTGCAGTTCAATCACATTTCTTAATACATTTGACAAGCCCTACAAAGTAAACTGTTTTCACTACTAGCCCCCAACTGGACCCAAAGCTACACTTCTCGCCAACAGAGTAACATTTAATATGGCCAATAAGCAACTATATTCGTTCTTTTTCATAAAGTAATCCAGAAGGAACCTAGGCCATATACCATGATTTCATCTCCACGAAAAATACAAAAGAATAGGTTTCTCCTGCTTACGATCACCGTAAAACAGCTCTAAAATACATGCATTTTTCATCAGTTACCATTGCGCTGTATGTGCTGACGTTGAGAAGAAGCATGAATAACATGGCGCTTCCGGTGCGACTTGCAATCACGAGAGGCACTTCAACAATGCACACTCGTTTCTCCTATAGGTATCGTTCGACAATGATTTCCTCATCAAAACGATGCTTAATATATATCAGCAGATAGATCAATATGCAAACTGTTGCCACTTTCCTTGTATAGTACGTCTCAGCGCTTCTTCTTTCGCCTCGGTGAAGTGACCATAGCAGTTTGGTCCAATAGATTTACAAACATTTGAATATCTTCTTCTTTCAATTCAACCACAGATGACCTACGTTTAGATGTGCTCGCTGAATGTCTTCGGAAGAGAACATGGTCATGAACCAACTGACTCCATTAACAAATGTACCATCTAACATTCTCATTCACCTGATCAGTCAGCAACAACAAGATTCAGATGTTTCACCCACCCTGTCATGTTACCGACTACAGAACGTACAGACAAGCAATGAGTTTATATACATAGTTTCAACTAACATATTCAGATGTTCATATACATACGAAAGCTACATTGCAGCGCTTTCTTTCCTAGTAAACTGTTCCGTGTGTCGTTCATTTTATATGCCGGCAGAGGGGACTGAGGCGCTCCAGTCACGGTCTGCACGGCCGCTACGGTCGGGGCTTCGAATCCCCCCTCGGGCATGGATATTTGTGCCGTCCTTAGTATTAGCTAGTTCGTAAGTAGTTTGTAAGTTTAGGGACTGATGACCCCGTAGTTAAGTCCCATAAGCTATACAAACATTCGAACATTTTGTTCATTTTATGATGCAATGGTGATATTACATGCGTTTATCTAGAGTAATGACTGGCTAGGCATGCGTGATCACTCTAACCATTGTCAGAATAGAACTAACAGTTATCGAGAGCTATGAAAGGGTTGATGTGAATACAGTGTCTCATACTTTATAGCTATAATTTCGGTTGCCTTTGGATCTGCAGTATACAGGGATGGTATTCGTTGTTGATGTCCGCAGTAACTTGGTTACAAGCAATGTAGGGCGAGATAACTGTTGGAATTGCGGGGAGGTGGGTGTTAGATGGACCTGCAGAGGTCTCTGTCTGTGGCAGCTTACTTGTGTCCAGTCTAATGAAAGATTGTAGAAGTGGGTAAAAACGTTTATGGTAGGTTAAGGATGTCGACATGTAGGGCTCTGTCACTGGGATTGCAGTTGTGGTTTAAGTACGTTTGTTTAATACTTTGAGTGCGAAAATTGAGTTATGCGCAGTGCTTTTTACTCTCGTAATAATGTACTTAGCGGGTAGATTTAGAACACGTGTTTGTTATGGAGTACACGGATTGTAGTAAGCGACAACCGTTTCTCGGTTAGCTGGAAGGCGTAAGGGGCATGATGTAGGGCGGTTTACCGCGAAAAAATGTTCTGTCTGCATCTATTTTGGAGTGGGCTCTCCTGACACCAGAGGGATAGGAATTTCACTCTGTGATGTGGAGATTCACCATGATGGGTTAGAATGCAACCACGTTGGGGTCTCACGCGCAAAACGAGTGTCTTTGTAGGTGAGTAGTGCAAGTGTAGTTGTTATTAAGTCTTAGACTCAAGAAGCCGAAAATGACAAAAGTACTTTGGGTTGGGCTTGTGTGTAGGTGATGTTGTCGAACGGATATTGCTAGCATTTATCGAAAGTATCGATTCATGGGGATCGCCCGAAGGCACTCCGCTTTGTATGTTTGTACATAAGTGATTGTTAAACATGCGAAGTAAAGAGTGTAGTGACACATCTAAAATCGATGCAGAGGCTTGCTTACTCTGACAAGTGTATGGAGGTTTTTGCGTCACATGTCAGACTGAAAGATTGTATATACAGAGAGGTACTGTGAGAATGTTTCTATCAGTAGTAATTACAGGAGTCCTGTCATGTGGAAAGGGTTGTGGAAAAGATTATTACTTCCGATGCTACTGTTTTCCCATATGTAATACATTTATTTATTTTAGGGCAGTTGTGTACGTGATTTTTTCTTAAATGGAATAGAGAATCTTATCTATAAAAATGGATGTGTGTATTTATGTATGTTTTCTATAGACTCTAAAACGGCTGGATGAATTTTCATGAAATTTTTAGATTAGTCCAGCGGGTGATCCTGTGAAGTTTGGTTGCAATTGGGTCAAGATATTTGTTAACATATACGTAAAATTGTACGTCTATCATTTGGAACGCAAGAGTCCCCCTAGCGGAAAAAGAGCCAACCACCATTCTTCTGTCACTACAGTGCTGCCGCTTGTACCGCTAGCGTCGCTTCCGTGACTGTTCGTGGCGAATATTTGCAGCGAAAAGATAAGTTTATTAATTACGACGGCACCCAATAACGATCCAAAATCGCATACGTGCTCTCACAGTTGGAGTAGCAGTAATTGTGTAGTTCGTAATACTTTTTTTTACTACTGAACACATCGTGAGTGACAACTGCCTGCACACTGACGGTTAAACCACAACTACGCTTTTATGGATGTACTGTTAACGAGGACGCAACAGAGGGACGTGTTGGTGAGTAAATTATTGCGTCGTACATTTTGATATAAAGGCTTTCGGTTTGGAATCTACTTGCATTCTGCGTATTTTTCCCTACATTATCAAGAGTTCTCTCAACTACATCAGCCTTAAAAGATAATTGTGAGGGCATTACCATACCATAACACACCATTGTATTTATCAAGAATACTGTCAGTTTTCAGAACATTGTAGGCTACTGTTGGGCAACATAACTATCTCACATTATTATTTTCGCAAATTCAAGGCTCACTGAAAGATGGAATGTACCGTAATAATTGTAAACAGAGAGAAACAAATTATATATGTTGATGTCCAAGTGCTTTCCTGGTCCTTGTCTTAATATTTTCGTAACACAGTTTCAAACTCTATTTGTTCCGATACTTTGCGAATTAAAATCAACAGAAAATTTTCTCCATACCTGTACCTTCTAGACCGTAACTTAACCGCTTTTTCCCTTTTATTGTGTCTCTATGTCGCCTCCAAATTTCAAGAAGTAAAGCTTTATCGTGTTGGGAGAAGTTTCAGTATAGCTCCTTTCTGTTTACTTCCTTCCAACTTTACAACATTAAAACTTTGATAATAAATATTGTATATAGATTAATATCTGCGGTCGAGGCACAATAATCATGTCACTTGCTTATTTTAGCGATATTGCCAAGCATCTTCCATAATGACTCTGATCAACGTTGATCCAGCTCTGAACAGTGCTTAATTTCTGAACTAACATCAGATTTGATCTCCGGTCAGAAATGTTTATACGTTAGGCCCATAAACTTTTAAATATACATTACACTGTGATGTTAGTATGTAGATATTGCATTGCATTGCATTGGAGAGTAAAAGGCACAGAACATTTGGGACAACCAGACCCGAAGAAATTGTGTCTAATAAAGAACTGGTAAAGGCACTCCTTGCACTGTTCAAGGGCATTGGTTGGCTTTACTAGATATACAGGGAGCGATACCGCACAATAAACTCAGTTCGGTGCGGGCAGTGGCGGGTTGGACCAAGACTGTTTTGGCTTCCCTGAAAAAATCAAATCAATGTAGATATTGATTAAACACACTGAGGGCGGTATAAGGAGAGTATGCATTATGATTAATCATGCTGCATAGAACATATTAATTAATAAAATGCATTCATACATCGATTTTATAGATATAGAATATAAATAACACCCGTGCAAAGCGGTACAGGTCACTAGTCATAAAATAATAATAATGCTTGAACTGAAACATGTGCCATTATAGCTGATAGGTTACATTGGCTCTGTGAAATAATATTCAATGGATAATTTTGTGGCGTTAAAGTTGGCACAAGGAGAGTGTTTCTGCTTCATGAGTGAATGCTTCCACATGACTGAAGCATTAGTCATCGCGTATATCCAATTGGCTGGGTAGATGAGAGCTACTCTGAGGAAACGTAAACATCCTAGTGCCCCCTCTGTGTAAACCTACTGAGTGATGAACTTGTGCCATAGGGGTTGGCGAGTGTGCCTGCACTCTCTGATGTGCCGAGGGCTTCACGAGCGAGTCGCTTTATTTAGGCGGATGTATCATGTCTGTATCTGAATAATTTGCGATGATGTGCGATTGTGCGGACCACAATAAGTCTAACAGTGTCTGACGGATACGTTTACAATGATGTTTTTTTTTTAGGAAGAATGGTTAATAAAAACAACATTATAAAATCCTTAAAAATACAGCAATGTTTATTGATAGGTTAGTATGCTTGTTTATATAAGTTGCGGAGAGTTAATTGTACTGATCTTCTTTGAATAAATGGAATGATGATCAACTTGTTTCGATGTCGAACTCACCAGATGTAATTAGCAGCATTGGCCGTTAATGTTTTATTTTAAAAAACCACAGATCGATTTCGATCACATAATGATCATCTTCAGTGTCCTTCCAACGAGCATATGCATGCCCTGAATGTTTCGATGTATTTACCTGGTAGTAGTTCGAATATGTTGTTGCAAACGTTTCTTATTTCCAGTGCAGGTGTTTGGCTCATGCTGTAGCAGCGGACATGAGTTAAAGGAGGGGGTGGTGAAGGAGGAGAAACAGATTCTGGGGGCCGGTTCCAGCTTTCACTGATGGTTTATTGTTCCAAGAATCCGAAAAAATTCTGGTCCTATGTAAAATCGATAAGCGGGTCAAAGCCCAGTATCCAGTCACACGTTGATCATTCCGGGGCAGTAATAGAAGAAAGCAAACGGAAAGCTGAAGTTCTAAATTCAACCGTTAAGAAATCTTTCACGCAGGACGACCGCACAAATGTACCATAATTTGATCAACGTACTAATTCCGAAATGGGGGACATAGTAATAGGTATTTCCGGTGTAGAGAAGCAGCTGAGAGAGCTAAATACGAAAAAGTCTCCTGGTCCAGATTGAATACAAGTTCGTTTTTACAGAGAGTATCTGCGGCATTGGCCCCTTACTTAGTTTGCATTTATCGTGAATCTTTGATTCAGCGCGAAGTTCCTAGTGATTGGAAAAAAGGGCAGGTGACTCCCGTTTATAAGAAAGGAAAGAGAACGGACCCACATAATTACAGGCCAATATCGTTGACAACAGTTTCCTGTAGAATTTTGGAGCATATTCTCAGTTTGAATATAGTAAATTTCCTTGAGACGGAAAACCTTCTTTCTATGAATCAGCACGGGTTTAGGAAACATCGTTCATGTGAAACTCAGCTTGCCCTTTTCTTACATGACATCTTGCGAGCCATGAATGAAGGGCAACAGAGCGGATTGTGTTTTTCTCGACTTCAAAAAGGCGTTTGGCGCGGTGCCACACTGCAGACTGCTAACGAAGACACGAGCTTACGGAATAGGTTCACAAATTTGTGACTGGCTGGAAGACTTCTTGAGTAACAGAACGCAGTATGTTGTTCTCGTCGGTGAGTGTTCATCAGTGATGAGTGTATCGTCAGGCGTGTCCCAGGGGAGTGCGATAGGACTGCTATTATTTTCTATCTATATAAATGATCTGATGGACAGAGTAACTTGTAATTTGCGGCTGTTTGCTGATGATTCTGTGGTGTGTGTGAGGGCGTTGTCTTTAATTGTCTGTAATAGCATACAGGATGATTTAGACAAAATTTCTAGTTGGTGCGAAGAATGGCAGCTAGCTCTCAATGTAGAAAAATGTAAGGTGATGCGCATGAGTAGGAAAAACAATCCCATAATGTTCGAATACAGCATTAGTAGTGAGCTTCTTGATGCTGTCGCGTCGTTCAAATATATAGGCGTAATATTGTGGAGCGATATGAAATGGAACGAACATGTAAGGACAGTTGTGAGTAAGGCGGACAGCCGACTTCGGTTTATTGGGAGAATTTTGGGAAGATGTACTTTACCTGTTAAGAAGACCGCTTATAAAACGCTTGTACGACCACGTCTTGAGTATTGCTCAAGTGTTTGGGACCCGCAACAGAGCTGTTTAAAGGAAGACATAGAAGCAGTTCAGAGGGAGCAGCTAGGTTTGTTACTGGTAGGTTCGACTAATGCACGAGTGTCACGGAAATGCTCTGGGAACTCAATTGGGGATAGCTGGAGGAAAGACGACGTTCATTTTGCGAATTTCGCATAGTAATCACAAAGACAAGATAAGAGAAATTAGGGCTCGTACGGAGGCATATAGGCATTCTTTTTTTCCTCGTTCTATTTGGGAGTGGAATAGGAAAGGAAATGCCTAGTAGTGGTACAGTGTACCCTTCACCATGCACCTTACAGTGGATTGCGGAGTATGTATGTAGATGTAGATAGTGTTTTCCCAGCGCCCTGACGCTATGTGCTGGGTGGATGGGTGGGGAAAACAAGATACAGTGAACTCTGTTGTAGTGAACTTGAACTTTCCACAGTCATAGGATTTTCACCAGAGGTTTACAGATCGAAAGCATGAATGTGAAATCGTAATTAACATTATAAGTAATAGTGCAGTTAGGGTACATACGTAAGGCATTACAATTTCTTTACGTCCCATTCAGTTTTGAATACATAAGGTTCATTGCATTACGTTACATAAAAGTAGTGTGCCAACTTGTAGTATGTAGTCTTGCCCAGAGTGTAGGACACAGACGATTTTCGAAAAATAAATGTTGTTAATTAAAATGTTAGTTCCCCCAAATTGCGAATTTGGTGATAATTGTTTAAACAATTCTCCATGATTGTTTATAAACAATGCTTATATCCAGAATCGCTCTGCTGCTGCAGCTCCTGGGGACGCTGTCTTCCCTTCTCTGTTTGTAGCAGAGAACGGAGCTTCCAAGCAAATTCTCAGTGGGAGATGGGGGGTTGTGTTACTGACATTTAGTGGTGAAAATTATAAGTTTTTCCTGCCACAAAAATTGAGGAGTTGGGCAATTGCATTCGAGTAAACTTCAAATTTCCTGGTAGCCACTATGTTAATGCTATCAAAAGGGGAGGAAGATATGGTTTCTTCCCTCCATGTCGATGTGGTCGGATATTCGAATTTTCCGCCTTGACGCCATTTTGTTATGGAAGCAGAAACGTCACCATCTTGATGACATCATTGTGATGTTGCCACTTTGGTTCCCTGCTGCCTGAAGAGGGAGAAGACATCTGACTACAATGTAGTCGCTCAGAATTTTCTTGTTCGTTGATGTATTGATCCCGTAGGAAGTTCGCGGAAATATAGGAGGTGAGAAATTGTTTAGTTAATCAATGTGCTTGGGAGGAAATGTGTGTGAGATTCGTAATATTCGCAGAATAACATGGGTTATACAGAATAACTTAAGTGACAAATATTCACAGAATAAGAAGCAGCTAGCAGATAGCTCTGCAGACTTGAAGCTGATCTTATTCGGAAATGTATGCGGATTTATAAAAACAGGTGATGAGTCTGGGAACCGGGCGTGGGGTCTGTTGGATACTTTTGAATCTCCCACTAAAGCAGATGTGGGTGGCTGTGGCAATGGTGAGGGCAGTTGTCTCCCAAGTGAGTGGATGTGGGGGCTGTGATGGCTGTCATGTCAGCTTTCAATTGTCCTTACGTTGGGGAGAGGGTAGTTAAGCACAATGCTCAAATGTTTGTAAATCTAAGGGACTTAACAACGTTGGTCATCAGTCCCTAGGCTTACAAACTACTTAAACTAACTTAAAGTAACTTACGCTAAGGACAACATTATCTGTATCATTATGCTAAGGACAACAGAACTACACATGCCCGAGGGAAGACTCAGACTCCCGACTACGAGCAACTGCAGGCTCTAAGTATGATGTACTACATCCGTGATTGGAAAGTGAGATTAACTGCAATGTCATGTTAGCTGTCAATGGCAGCCGCTAACTTGGGGAGAGGGTGGCGGGATGATTCAAGGTCATTGGGACCGGGATCACTACAATACTAATGTCACTAGCCTCTTAACTTTTTGTATGTTTTTACACATATTTTTTGCATTTTGTTCTTAACGCCATATTTGTATTAACAGTTGATTTTCTAATACAAGGTGATATAAGCCATTTCTGTTCATGTTGACAGTTTATATCTGATTCTTTCTTTCAAGAGATATTATTTCCCTATTGTATTTCAACTTTTTACGTCTTTTTTGTACATTTTATTCTTAATGCCTTACTTGTAATGATAATTCGTTTTCTAATAGAAGAAAGCTTGTGTTTGCCATTACTTTTTGTATTTTTTGTTTCTGTAGACAGTTTATATAGGAGTCCTTTTCATACCATCTTATATTTAAGACTTTTTTCATTTTCTCAGTACCCATTTTTATCAAGCCCTTAAACCCCTCACCTTTTTTCTAATTTTATGTCAGAAATGTTAACAGTTAAGTTCATAAAACGTGCAATGTTCTTGTTTTTACCACTTAAGCAGTGCTATGTCTGAAGGAATCGCACACTGATGACTACAGCTGTCAGTAATACAATAAATTTATTCGAAATTGCGAATACTACTAAGCACCAGCTACTCAATTTGTTGCGGACAGGGACTCGAAAGAGGATTTCCTGCTTTCCGAGAGCGGTCGCTTTAACCATTAAGCTAACCTTGCACTCCTCCTGAACAATCCTAAACATTGGAATGCCACAAAGACTTTGCTATAATCTGTTATTGCCCTATAGTGTTGGCACTACATCTGTGAGTCTCGCACATGACGATACATTTACACCGTGTAACAAAATTGAGAGGACACTTTTTCGAATCCCCATCTTCCATAGTGGCTTTGAAGTTTGAAACTTGGCTTGACTGAGCCTACAGCCTTCCTCTATAATAGAGAGATAGCGCGGTATCCTGCGCCATTACCCTAAGGTGGTGCGACGCTTCAAAGAGCAAGGGAAAGAGGCCAGTGCTAAAAGGTTCATAAGAGCTTTGACGTGGGTTAATGATGTCACATAGGCACCGCAGTCTGCTCAGGGCCACCGTCGGCCTGTTACACGATTGGAGAGTCTGCACACCTTTTCTTACCCGCTCTTCGTACTTCCTTTTCACGATGGAGGGAGCCTCGCGGGAATGTCGGTTCCAGCGCGGCCGCTTCCGTCGGAGGTTCGCGTCCTTCTGTTACGCTGCAAACATTGTGACAGGGAAATGTGCTAAGATCTTGGTTTGCTCACTTTAGCAAGACGGAATACGGTAAGCAGTCGGTAGCAGAAAATGCTCACCCATTGCCGGCCGCGGTGGCCGAGGGGACTGAGGCGCTCCAGTCACGGTCTGCACGGCCACTACGGTCGGGGGTTCGAATCCCCCCCTCCGGCATGGATATTTGTGCCGTCCTTAGTATAAGGTAGATGATAAGTAGTTTGTAAGTTTAGGGACTGATGACCCCGTGGTTGAGTCCCATAAGCTCAACAAACAGTCATTCATGCTCACCCGCCTTGCGTGATGACGGCAGCCGCTGCGTCGGCAAGTTGGAAAGCCTACTGTCAGCAAACTGTGCGTGAGTGAAATGGCTGTCAGACAGAGACGCAGCTAGTAAACATTTCATAACTACACGTAATTCTGTCACAAGAATGAATAAGACCGCGGATGCGTCAGCGGTAAAGACACATCGGGCTAACACTGCATTTTGAAAGGGAACACATTCAAACCATTTCATACGTCATAGCTTCAGCCAATTTTATGTATAAATACTCCCACATTTAGAAGTAGCAGTGATTTGGTCTTCTGAATCGACGATGCCCAGGAGGTAGTCGTCAATTCACTGGCCTAATCGTTGTGCTCAGTCTTTGTCACAGATAGCAGTACATACGGGTAGCTGCTAGAGGCAGCTAAGAGATGGAGTCTGGTCGAGGCCATACTTCACACTAAACATCATCTGGGAAGATGGTGATCCGCTGTGCTGACGACTTCACACCTCTATGGTGGCTGCCTGAGGCCAGCGCAGTCTTCAGTGGTTGGCTACTAAAGGCCAATGGTCCTGTCGTCGAGTTAGCACTCTAGTGCTAATCCGGCCAGCCGGTGTCCCGAGTCGGGAACCAGCACGACATCCGACTTCAGAGGGGTCCCTGCGTGGATCCACTGGCCTCTGCATAGCCTGGTGAAGGGATAGAGCACTTCACAATAACAGTCTTTGCATCGCTTCCCGGCATCGCGGCGCGGCGCGGTGCGGCGCGGGCACTACTATCATACGAAACACCTAGGTTGCAGCTCGAAAGCGACACCACCTACTTCTCTAGCTCCTGTCGAGCTAGCGCCTTCATCAAACTTATGTATGTTACGGAATAAAATGTGTCAACTATAATTCTGTTTCACTAGCGTTCCTTGGCGCTCCACCAGGTTCCACGCCTCATCCTGATCTAAAGCTGCCCCAGTACTTCCTTGCCCACGAAGGCAGCTTGGAGTTTAACGTCCCGTCGACAGCGTGGTCATTAGAGACACAGCTTACGCTCGGAATTTTGGGTAAGGATGTGGAAGGAAATCGGCCGTGCCCTTTTCAAAGGAACCATCCCGGAATTTGCCTGTAATGATTTAGGGAAATCACGGAAAACCTAAATCTGGATGACCGGAGGTGGATTTGAACCACCATCCTTCCGAATGCGAGTCCAGTGTGTTGCCACTGCGCCACCTCGCTCGGTCCCTTGTACATGGGTGCGTGCGTTGTTCTTAGCATAAATTAGTTTGAGTAAATTGTAAGTCTAGGAACCGATGACGTCAGCAGTTTGGTCCCACTTGAACATTTTTATGGAGGTGAGAACCGTGACGCACAGTGCTGAAGCAACGCGTTTTCCTTGTGGGACGCCCCCCACTCAGAAAAGGTGGCACGCCTTGTCCTGGGGAGGTGGATCCGACACAATTCGCAGTCAAAAACAACAGTGAGCAGTGCACTGAGAAATGGGCCGACGTTCTTGTCAAGCTTTGATACTGCCGATACCCACCAGACGACTGACATCGTAAACCTTCGACCCATTGAACGTGATCGCATCCTTTTTTTCAGTAACAAGACCGCCATTTTTTCTCTTGTATTCAGGGATCAATCACCAGAGATTGTTCAAAACTATCTACTGAAATTTTAATATGATCTAAAGCAGGAAAGGGAATTATTTTTTTCGGTACTCACTCGAATTTCGCTTCATTCTGTGTGGTGATCATGGGAAGGTGCAACATTGATGCACGCGTGAATAAAAAGCCAAATGGTCCCTCCGAGATACCCCTATTTAGCAACACATTCCGTCCCACCTACGCACCTTTGTTAATTTCTTTACAAACCTAACTGTAAGCGATTTCGATATTAATTCCACATACACACTCCACGTGGCGGAGGATACCTCGTACCACTTGTAGTAATTTCGTTTCCCGTTCCACTCCTTAACAGAACGATGGAGAAAGGACTGCCTCTATGTCTCCGTACGATTCCCAATTTATTTTATCTTATCTGCGTGATCCTTACGCGAAATATAAGTTTGTGGCAGCAGTATTGTTCTGCAGTCAGCTTTAAATACAGACCTTCTAAATTTACTTAATATTTTTCCCCAGAAAAGTCCTCTTCCCACCAGGGATTCCCGTTTGAGTTCCAGTGGCATCTCCTTAACACTCGCCTTTTGATCGAACCTACCAGGAAAAGCCCAACAGACCGCCACTGAATTCCTTCCGTGTCTTACTTTAAAGCGATCTGGTGAGGGCCCCAAAAACTTGAGTAAAATTTAGGAATCGGTCGCACTAGAGTTATATACGCAATCTCCATAACCGATGAAACACGTTTTACTACAACTCTCCCAATAGACCGAAACCGACCATCCGCCTTCCCCACAACAGTCGTTAATGCTTATTACTTTTCATATAGCTCTGCAGCCATCTACGTCTACATATTTTCCCTGAAAATCACATTTAAGAGTCTGGTAGAGAGTTTGTCGAACGCCTTTCTCTGCCGTTCCATTCTACAATTGCGCGTGAAAAAAAGGAACACCAAATTTTTGCGTTTTCAATCTGATTTATCTTATTTTATTATGACGATCATGTCTCCCTATGTCAGCGGTGCTAAAAAAGTAAGTTCACATTCAGATGAGAAAGTTGGTAACCGAAATTTCGCAAATAGATTTCGCCGAATCGAGTAACGCCGTTCTCTTAAAAATTTCCACCATCGACGTGTGCATCATTTGCGTGACACTCTCTCCCTTATTCGCGATAATACGAAACGAGCTGCTCTTCTCTGAACTTTTTCTATGCCCTCCGTCAGCCCCGCCTGATAAAAATCCCACAATGCACAACAGTACTCCAAAATAGGACGGACAAGTGTAGTGTAGTCAGTTTATGTAGTAGAACTATTGTATCTTCTAAGTGTTCTGCCAAGCAGCCTTTGGTTCGCTTTCCCTACAATATTTTCTGTGCGTTCTTTACAATTTTAGTTGTTAGTAATTGTTATTCCTAGGTAATTAATTGAACTGACGGCCTATAGATTTTACTGATTTATCGTGTTAATGAAGTTTAAAGGATTTCTTTTTGTGCTCACACTTAACTTTATTTAAAGTCAATTGCCAGTTTTTGAACCCTGCAGATATCTTAAAAAGGTAAAGTAGTCACCTAATTCCTGCCGCGCGGGAGTAGCCGAGCGGTCTGGAGCGCCACGTTACGGATCGTGCGGCCTTCCGCGTTGGAGGTTCGAATCCTCCCTCGGGCATTGGTGTGTGTGTGTGTGTGTGTTATCCTTAGGGTAGCTTAACTTAGTTTAAGTAGTTTGTAAGTCTAGGGACTGATGCAAAGCCATATAGACAAAATTTCTGAATGGTGCGAAAATTGGCAATTGACACTAAATAAAGAAAAGTGTGAAGTAATACACATGGCCACTAAAAGAAATCCGCTGAACTTTAATTACGCGATAGATCAGTCAAACCTTAAGGTCGTAGATTCTACCAAATATCTAGGAGTTACAATTACGAACAACTTTGACTGGAGAGAACACATAGAAAATATTGTGGGGAAGGCGAACCAAAGGTTACGTTTCATCGGCAGAACGCTTCGAAGATGCACCAGCTCCACCAAGGAGACTGCCTACATCACACTAGTGCGTCCTCTCCTGGAGTACTGTTGCCCCTTGTGGGACCCTCACCAGGTGGGACTGACGGAAGACACTGAGAAAGTTCAGAGAAGGGCAGCTCGTTTTGTTATCACGTTACCGGGGGAGGGGGGGGGAGCGTCACGGAAATGTTGCACGAATTGGGGTGGAAAATCATTAAAAGAAAGACGTTATTCATTGTGGCGTGATCTGTTTGCGAAGTTTCAATCACCGACTTTTAGTTCTGAATGTGAAAATATTTTGCTAGCACCCACCTACTTAGGGAGACATGACCATCCCAATAAAATAAGAGAAATCAGATCGAATACGGAACGATTCAGGTGTTGTTTCTTCCCGCGCGCTATTAGAGAATGGAACGGTAGAGAAAAGTTATGACAGTGGTTAATGAACCCTCTGCCAGGCACTTGAATGTGATTTGCAGAGTATCTATGTAGATGACCAACGTAGTTTGGTCCCATAGAATTACAAACATATGAACATCTGAACTCTTCTAACATTGTATTTGGACAATGTGTGATTGTTTTTACTCATCTGCATTACCTTACATTTATGTGCATTTAAAGGTCACGCCAAATAAGAATTTTCTCTAAATCATCTTGCATCGTATTACAGTCCCTCAATAACGACACCTTTCCCTGTACCTCTGGATCATCATAAACCAGCACCCTATTGCTAGTCACCCTATCCTTCAGAACATTTATATAGATAGAAAATAACAGCGGTCCTATCACACTTTCTTTAGACGCTCCTGACGATACCTTTGTCTCTGATAACACTTGCCGTCAAGGGCTAAGTAATAGTTTCGACGAATTGAAAATTATTTTAGCAACTCACATAACTGGAAACCTACTCCACATGCTTTTACCTTTTGTAAGTAGTCTGCAGTGGGGAATCGTGTCAAACTCCTTTCAAAAATCAAGGAATATGCAGTGAGCCTGTTGCCTCTTTCCATCGCTCGCAGGATTTGTGAGGAAAAGGTAAAATGAGTTTTACTCGGGTGATGCCTTCAAAAATGTTCAAATGTTTGTTAAGCTTATGGGACTTAACTACGTGGTCATCAGTCCCTAAACTTACAAACTACTTATGAACTACCTACAACTAAGGACGGCACAAATATCCATGCCCAAGGGGGGATTCGAATCCCCGACCGTAGTGGCCGTGCAGACCGTGACTGGAGCGCCTCAGTCCCCTCGGCCACCGCGGCCGGCGATGCCTTCAAGAGCTGAACTGATGCATATACATAAACTTTTCTGTCTCGAGAAAATTTATTATATTTGAATTGAGAATATGTTCAATAATTCTGCATGACACTCACATTAATGAAATTGGTCTGTAATTATGTGGGTCCGTTCTTTTAGCGTCCTTATAAACGGGAGTCACCTGTGCGTTTTTCCAGCTGCTTGGTACTTTACACTGAGCCTAATAGTTGCGATAAGTGCAAGCTAAGTAAGGGGCCAATGTCGTAAAGTACTCTTTGTAAAACCGAATTGGGATTGCATCCGTGCGTAGCGATTTACTTGTCTTCAAATTTCACTGCACCACGGATGGAGCCACGCGGGAGTAGCCGAGCGGTCTGGAGCGCCACGTTACGGATCGCCCGCCCTTCCACGTCAGAGGTTCGAATATTCCCTCGGGCATGGATGTGTGTGCTGTTCTTAGGTTGTTTTACCGTAGTTTAAGTAGTTTGTACGCTAGGGACTAACAAACAAGGAGTTAAATCCCATAGAATTACAAACATGTGAATATTTTTTTGAACCACGGATGGCAATTACGACGTCCTCCACTCGGGAGTCTGTGTGATAGTGAAACGACGATACTATTTCGTAAACGTGAAATTTAAAATATCAGCCTTCCTTTGCCTCCTTCTGTTGCCACAAATGGCTAATCAACTAGTGTCTAAATAGACGCCTTCGACCCGCTAAGCCATTTTCATAGGATCCGAAATGTTTTGGCTTCTCGGCAAGATATTTTGCTAAGGTACAAGGTGCGTCCTAAAAGTTCGGTGAAAGGTCCAATATTTTACAAACTGCACTGGCGAGGATGAGGTGCCCGTGCATACACAATGAGAGACATGCCAACAAGCGTGTCCTATGGTGCAAAGCACTGCAGGGAAGCGGTGGTACACGCTGCGACCCAGCTAACAGGGTCACTCTGAGAACTCGTGTCATTGCAACATGGAGCGCAAAATACGCAATGGAGCAACGCGTTAACATAAAGGTTTTGTTTCAAAATAGGCAAAACGGCAAAGGAGACTCATGGGATGTTAGTGCATGTATATAGTGATGAAGCAGTGAGTAAAAACTGTGTCTGAGTGGTTGAGGAGATCAAACAGAAACTTGACCTCAGTGCTTCGAGCGATTCCACTAGAAGCAAATGTTCAAATGTTTGTATAGTTTATGGGACTTAACTACGGGGTCATCAGTCCCTAAACTTACAAACTACTTGTGAACTACTTACGAACTAGGACGGCACAAATATCCATGCCCGAGGGGGGATTCGAACCCCCGACCCCACTAGAAGCGTTTGCTGATAGTTTCCAACAGCTGTACAATTGACGTCAGAAGTGTATTGAAGCCAATGGCGATTACTTTAAAGGCCAGTAAAGGTATTTTGTTTGCAACTCTTATTTCCTATATTTTCTGAGACCATTCACCAAACTTTTCAAATGCATCTTGTATGAAAGTGGCAGTTACTATGTCCTTCGTACTTCGATCTTTTTGCAGATCTGCGTTTGTTTGTCTTCATTTGATTGTTCTTATTTGAACCGAGAGTGCAACTGCCTTTATTTTCTCAGCATTATGAATATAAATATTAAACCACGATCGCATGTTCCTTTTTTATAGCCTTTTTTGCACGTATTTCTCCAGCGCATGATTTACAATGCATTTAAGTTTTGCTCATCATTATTTACGTCCGTCGTGCTGAAACTAAACAAAGTTAATTCGTTGTCCACTTGCGATGCAAAAAAAAACTGCTTATCAGCTTTTTCTAGTAAAACCAACAAAAACTCCCTCCTGGGGTTATTGACGTATTTATTATCTCTAGGAACCACCACCGTTCCTTAGTCCGTTAAATACGGACACTGTAGATCCTATTATATAAACGCTGCTAAAAAGAACATGTATGTTTTCGCCACACTTAATGTATTCTAACTATAAATCTCTTATCTAAATTTGTTGATAAAGACGAACACAAAGAAACTTAAAGTTAACTTCAGCGAATGGTTAAGGAAATATTTTGTGTATCCTACGGCTGCGATACTATAACTGAAGCAAGACAAGGTCAAAAATCAAAAGCACGAAAAAACCATCTGAACGTGGATTTCTATAAATCAGAAACTGATCATAGTTAAAAAAATAAACATTTCTACCATACTTGTGGCTGTTTTGATTATAAGCATTATAATACCACCGTCACGGTTCTCACAACGTCTACTTTTGAGAAAATAGCGAAAAAAGTTTCCGTTCGGAAGATGCACAATCCGCAATCGGTATGCCAATCAGGCAAAATTTCTCTGAGCATTCAGGCAGTCACCGACCCAAGCTCATCTTCCCTGTGAAGATATACTCATTACTCTACACAAAATGCATAGGTATTACACTTTCTCTTAATTACATAGATCCATCTAATTACGATAATCTGTTTTCTTTTTGCGTTGCAGCGCAAGAATTTCCCTTCCTGGGCGTCCAATTCTTATGACTGTGATATTGTGGCTTGATCCATATTTACTTTATACGCCTAATTATAGTTGTCGTTGTCCGCTGCTCCTGGTATAAATTATCATGCGCAAAACAATCTAAACCACCAGAATTGCGTTCCGCCTGATATCCATGCATCCCAAATAACGTACTTGTCTTGCATGTCCTTTAATCGCTTCGCGGTATAGTCTTTCGACTATTCAAACTGAATCCTTACAGAAAACTGCTCTTTATGGCAATCATTCTAGATGTAATTTAACACTACGATAGTGCAAACAAAAGGAAACAAGTTATTAAGTTCTTAACGATAGTAGACTCTACTTTATTACAATAACTGACATATCAGAGGTATTGCCACACTCATTAGAGTCAGATATAGTAAACTCCATCACGTAAAAAGTCAGTAATCCTTACACAACATTTAATATTGTTATGGACAACATATTTTACGACAGTATCGTAATTACCAAAGTTCTATAGCATTTTAAAGTACTTTTGCTTCCTGAATGGCCTCTCGCATCGTGGCATAGCGCCTCAATGCGCTCGGACGCTCGGCAGCGACCACAAGCATCAGTTGGCAGAACTAAATATTAAACACTTTTTTTTTCTTTTTACAAGCCAAGAACGCAATAAACAACCTTATGTCCCCAGTCACAATGTGCACTGACGTAAAGTCCTCTGCGGGTGTTACGAACACAGTTCCTATCTGGATGCTAACTAAGTAATGTCAGATGTGCATTGTCGAATTATTTCACCAGCAGCGAGATTTTTTAATCTGTAATAAGTATATAATTACGTTGTGCCTGAGCGGGAATCGAAACCCTAACCACCGTCATTTCTATGCAGGAATAGAGACGTACAATCCGAATTGTTAACTCAATAGGCATGAGAATACAGGCGTGCCTGACTAGAAACAACGGCACCCATGGTCCCCACAGGGATGGGGCTAGGTTGACCCCTGGGTCCAGGGCCCACGCCTGAAGCGCCTGGCCTGGCCAGACATGGACGCCATTTTGTTGTTGTTGTTTAAAACAAATGTTTGTAAATCTATGGCACTTTTAACTACGTCGGTCATCAGTCCCTAGGCTTACAAACTACATAAACTAACGTATACTAAAGACAACACAAATACCCATGCCTGAGGGAGGACTCGAACCTCCGACGGTGAGCAACCGCGCGCTCCTCTGCAAGGCGCCTTAGAACGCTCGGCCACTCCACAGCGGCACAGCGAGATGTGCCGGCGCGGCACACACCGCAGTGGATGG
Organism: Locusta migratoria; assembly: GCA_026315105.1. Taxonomy (NCBI): domain Eukaryota; kingdom Metazoa; phylum Arthropoda; class Insecta; order Orthoptera; family Acrididae; genus Locusta; species Locusta migratoria. Next base: position 69,585,940 of record CM048755.1, on the reverse strand, counting down.
AGTGTGTGAAAGGACGCCAAGCAACAAGAGCAGCTGGCTACAGCGTCAGCTGCCACACTGTAGGAGCGGCCGGGGCATATAGTCGGTGCTGCAGGCCTGCCTCAGCCATCAGCGTGGGGGTACGACAGTGGAATGCTCAGGCCGGAGCAAAGAATCTGTATTCTGATTACGGTTAATTAAGAGTAAATCTAGCAAACGTAACGAAGTGACGACCACGGCGGACAGAGCCCTCACACCGACGTCTTCTCAGATGCCGGCGCAATCGGTTCCACTGCGCGGCCGCCACATAATTCGAGACTGGATCCGATATCCGGATAATTAAATATCGGTTTAATTGGATAAATAATGAAAACTAATTTATTTTAAATGAGGGGTCACAATAGTGCAATCAAAAATAATTGAAAATACAAGTCTGTCATTTGTCTCCCTGCGGAACACACTCTCCCCACAGAGCCAATGTCCGTTCTGCTAAACTGAATTATGATGTGACGTTTTTGGACACGTTGAAGATTTTTAAAGAATATTCTCTAGCAACTCTGCCAGTTGGGAATTGTTGAAACAGCGTGTACCTTTATCAGTGCAAAGCGTTTCTGATATATAATGGAGTGAAACACTACGAACTGTGCATCCTATATTGAAGTAGTATCCTTCAGTAATGAACATTTTATGTCTTTTCCCGGTGGATAAGTTACCTACATTAAGTCCTCTGCAAGAAATTCTGTTTTATGGATCAAGACGTGCCTTAGATCTTACAAAGGCCTCTTGAAATCATCATTTTGACACAAGATCTTGGCCTGTACTGAACGCAAGAATGTCATTTGTTGTTGTGGTCTTCAGTCCAGAGACTGGTTTGATGCAGCTCTCCACCCTACTCTATCCTGAGCAAGCCTTTTCATCTCCTCATAAGAACGACAACCCACATCCACTTGAATCTGCTTACTATACGCGTCCCTTGGTCTCCCTCTGCGATTTTTACCCCACACACTTCCCTCCAACGCTAAATTCACAATTCCTTGATGTCTAAGAATGGGTCCTACCAATCTATCCCTTCTTTTAGTCAAGGTATGCCAGAAATTTCTTTTCTCCCCAATTCGGTTCAGTACCTCCTCATTAGTTACGCGATCCACCCACCTAATCTTCAGCATTCTTCTGTAGCACCACATTTCAAAAGCCTCTATCCTCTTTCTGTCCACACTGCTTATCGTCCATGTTTCACTCCCATACAAGGCAACACTCCATACAAATGCCTTCAGAGAGGACTTCCTTAGGCTTAAATCAATATTCGATGTTAACAAATTTCTCTTTTTCAAAAACGCCTTTCTACCCATTGCCATTCTGCATTTTATATCATCTGTACTGCGACCATCATTTGTTATTTTACTGCCCAAGTAACAAAACTCATCTACCTCCTTTATTGTTTCGTTACCTAATCTAATTCCTTCAGCATCACCTGATTTTCTTACACTGCACTCCATTACCCTAGTTTTACTCTTGTTAATGTTCATCTTATATGCCCCTTTCAGCACACTGTCCATTCCGTTCAATTGCTCTTCCAGGTCCTTTGCTGTATCTGACAGAATTACTATGTCATCGGCAAAACGCAATGTTTTTAATTCTTCCCCCTGAACTTTAATTCCTTCTCCAAATTTCTCCTTGCTTTCCTTTATAGCTTGCTCAATGTACAAATTGAACAACATTGGGGAAAGGCTACAACCCTGTCTTACTCCCTTTCCAACCATTGCATCCCTTTCATGCCCTTCAACTCTGACAACCGCTGTCTGGTTTTTGTACAAGTTGTAAATAACCTTACGCTCCCTATATTTTACTCCTGCTTGCTTCAGAACTTTAAAGAGTTTATTCCAATCAACATTGTCAAAAGCCTTCTCCAAATCTACAAAAGCTAGAAATGTAGGTTTGCCTTTTCTTAATCTATCTTCTAGGATAAGCCGTAAAGTGAGTATTGCCTCCCGTGTTCCTACATTTCTCCTGAACCCAAACTGATCTTCTCCGAGGTCGGCTTCTACCAGCTTTTCCATCCTTCTGTATATAATTCGTGTTAATATTTTGCAACCATGACTTATTAAACTGATGGTTCTGTAGTTTTCACACCTGTCTGCACCCGCTTTCTTTGGAATGGGGATTATAACATTTTTCTTAAAGTCTGAGGGTATTTCACCTGTCTCATACATCCTAGACACCAGTTCAAATAGTTTTGTCATGGCTGGCTCTCCCAGAGACTTCAGTAGCTCTGACGGGATATCATCTACTCCAGGGGCCTTGTTTCGACTTAGATCTTTCAGTGCTCTGTCAAATTCATCTCTCAGTATAGTATCTCCTATTTCATCATCATCTACATCCTCTTCCCTTCCTACAATAGTGTCTCGAAGTCATTTCCTTTGTAGAGCCCCTCTATATACTCTTTCCACCTTTCAGCTTTCCCTTCTTTGCTGAGAACTGGTTTTCCACCAGTGTCCTTGATATTCATAGAGCTGTTTTTCTTATCGCCAAATGTTTCTTTTATTTTCCGGTAGGCTGTATCTATTTTTCCCCTATTTATATATTCTTCTACATCCTTGCATTTGCCTTCTAGCCATTCGTGCTTAGCCATTTTGCACTTCCTGTCAATCTCATTTCTTAGTCGTCTGTACTCCATTTTGCCTGTTTCATTTACTGCATTTTTATACTTTCTCCTTTCATCGATTAAATTTAGTATCTCCTGTGATATCCAAGGATTCTTTGTAGGTCTTGCCTTCCTACCTACTTTGTCCTCTGCTGCCTTCACTATTTCATCTCTCAATTTTACCCATTCCTCCTCAACTGTTTTATTTTCCCCTGTTTCTGTCAATTGTTGCCTGAAGCTCCCTCTGAAATTCTTAAGAACTTCAGGTTCCTTCAATTTATCTAGGTCCCATCTCCTTATTTTCCTACCTTTCTGTAGTTTCTTCAGTTTCAGCCTACAGTTCATAACCAACAAGTTATGGTCAGAGTCTATGTCTGCCCCTGGGTATGTCCTACACTTCAAAACCTGGTTCCGAAATCTATGTCTTACCATTATAAAATCTATCTGGTATCTCCCGGTGTCTCCTGGTCTCCTCCACGTATACAACCTTCTTTTGTGATTCTTAAACCAGGTGTTTGTTATAACTAAATTATGTTCCGTGCAAAATTCTACCAGGCGGCTTCCTCTTTCATTCCTTTTGCCCAGACCATATTCACCCACTATCTTCCCTTCCCTTCCTTGTCCTACTACCGAATTCCAGTCTCCCATAACAATTAAGTTTTCCTCTCCCTTAATTGTCTGAATAATTTCCTTTAGCTCCTCATATATTTCTTCGATCTCCTCATCATCGGCAGAGCTAGTTGGCATATAAACCTGTACTACTGTTGTCGGTGTTGGCTTCGTATCTATCTTGACAATGATAATGCGATCGCTGTGCTGGTTATAGTAGTTTACCCGCATTCCTATTTTCTTATTCATTATCAATCCTACTCCTGTGATACCCCCAACTGATTTTGTATTTATAATCCTGTACTCACCTGACCAGAAATCCTGTTCATCCTGCCACCGAACTTCACTAATCCCCACTATATCTATCTTCAACCTATCCATTTCCCTTTTTAAATTTTCTAATTTTCCTACCCGATTAAGGGATCTAACATTCCACGCTCCGACCCGTAGAATGCCAGTATTGTCTTTCCTGATGATCACATCCTCCTGAGTAGTCCCCGCCCGGAGATCCGAATGGGGGACTATTTTACCTCCGGAATATTTTACCCGAGAGGATGCCATCATCATATGTTCATACAGTAGAGCTGCATGTCCTCGGGAAAAATAACGGCTGTAGTTTCCCCTTGCTTTCAGCCGTTCGCAGTAGCTGTGTGGCAAAGCCACATTAGCTGATGTTACAAGGCCAGCTCAGTCAATCATCCAGACTGTTGCCCCTATAACTACTGAAAAGGCTGCTGCCCCTCTTCAGGAACCACACGTTTGTCTGGCCTCTCCACAGATACCCCTCCGCTGTGGTTGCACCTACGGTACGGCTATCTGTATCGTTGAGGCACGCAAGCCACCCCACCTCGGCAATGTCTGTGGTTCATGGGAGTGGAGAATGTCATTATACAGAAAAAAGAAATTTCTATCAAAGTAACACAACTAATTAAAGACTAATAAAGACATAATGAGAGTCAGGTCTACTTCTACATCCAAGGTTCATTGAACCGCTCTGATGATATTTCTCCACAGTCCCATTCTCTAATAGCTCGCGGGAAAAAGGAGGACCTAAACCTTTCCCTTTCCGATCTGATTTCTTTTATTTTATTAAGATCATCATGTCTCGCTGTGTATAGGGGGTGCAAAAAAAATATTTTCGCAATCGAAAGAGAAAGTTGGTGAAAGAAATTTCTCAAATAAATCTCGCTGCACAAATATCGACTTTCTTTTAATGATTTCCACCCCAACTCGCGCATTAATTCCGTGACACTCTCTCCCCTATATCGCGATAACACTAAACCAGCTGCGCTTCTCTCAACCTTCTCTAAATCATTCATCAGTCCCACTTGGTTCGGATTCTATAATGCGCAGCAGTACTTCAAAATTTGACGCACAAGTGTAGTGTAGGCTGTTTCTTTAGTAATACTGTCACATCGTCTTAGTGTTCCACCAATGAAACGTTCCCTTTAGGTCTTTCCAATTTATGTTATTCGTAATTGTAATTGTAATTGAATTTACGGCCTTTGTATTTGACTGATTTATCATGTAAATGCAGTTTAACAGACTTCTTTCAGAGTTCGATGGATTACTTCACATTTTTCATTATTTATGGTCAATTGCCATTTTTCGCACCATGGAGATATCAAAATTGTTTTTTAGCTGCTTTTTATCTTCTGGTGATTTTACTAACCGATAAATGACAGCATCATCTGCAAATAGTGTAAGAGAACTGCACATATTGTCTCCTAAATCGTTTATAAAGATAAGAAATAGGAGGGGTCCTATAACACTTTCCTGGTGAACGCCAGATACCACTTTTGTTTTATTCGATGACTTTTCGTCAATTACCACGTACTGAGTCCTTTCTGACAGGAAATGGTGAATCTAAGCCCACAACTGTGCCGATATTCCACAAGCACACAATGTTATTAGAAGAAGCCTGTGAGGTACAGTATCAAAAGCCTTCCGGTAATCTAGAGATGTATAATAAATTTCGAGATCCTTCGTCCTGCTACTTTACGTTGTATCCATCACCACATTTATCGCAGCTAAGGTTTAAGCAAGTGTGACTATACGACGTAAGAATCTGCATATTGGGCTATGTACGACTCTGATTTAGAGGTTTTGGCTCGATGTTACTGTACTTGTACTTGTCTGCTTTCATGCCCCAGCAACAACATTAGAAACAGATATTTTCTTTTACTTATGATCCTGTAGTTAAAAATCACTCTGTGCGTAGTTTGCTGAACTTTGCGAAATAAATAACAGATGATGCATAAAATATTTTTTTTATGTTTGTATGGCTTATGGGACTTAACTACAGGGTCATCAGTCCCTAAACTTAAAAACTACTTATGAACTAACTAATACTAAGGACGACACAAATATCCATGCCCGTGGAGGGATTCGAACCCCCGACCGTAGTGGCCGTGCAGACCGTGACTGGAGCGCCTCAGTCCCCTCGGCCACCGCGGCGGGCTGCATAAAATAACTGGTTCATTAATAAAAAAGGTTTTATTCTGACGTTTGCAAATGATTTAGTTGAATAAGGTTTATTCAATCTAATTGGTTCATTATTGGAAAGGGTCAGATGAATTATTAATCATAAATAGAATACAATGGTTAAACAGTTGCACTGTCTGCGAAAGAAACTGGTAGCACATTCCCCAAGTAAGTAATCACAACTAATATTTATGGTGGGTGGGTTGGAAATACAAGGTAAGGTAGGGGGGAGAAAGGACGGTATGCAAATGGTTTGTTCACTTGATATTAAAGGATAGCCGGGGCTGACCCATCATCGAACATTTAATTAATTTATCCTCTAGTTCCCAAGTAATAAAACCCATCCAAAATTATGTAAAGGGGGGTTAACTAATTTTAATGATTTGAGTAAAGAAATTTGTTTGGACTCGTTTTAAATCTCTGAAGTCAAAAAAATGGCAGAGTTGAAAGCAAGATACACATACAATTGAACACAGAACAAATTATACGAATTTACAAAACATAATATACACTCCTACAGCAAGTGACTGGTAAGTCGAATGTAACTGTATTTGATTCTAAACACTTGTGACAACTCACATTTAACTGGAAACCGTGGCGTAATCGGGAGGAATATTCCGATACCAGATTTATATGTGTTTACCTAACGTTTTCAGCAGTCCGAAAACGTGAATACCCCTTGAAACACTAGCAAATGCACGCGATACTGTACCAAAACTGTGCTGGCTGGCGATGTCGAAAACACGACGGGTGGACGCTGTGTGCGTCGATAGCTGCAAGTCGCGGACCCGGAGATAATTCAGCTTCGTATTCCAGAAGCGATATTTAACTAATATCAGCCAACTTCGACCCCGGTGGATCTCAGTGCCTACGAACTCACTCGTTCGGCTATGTCGTGCCACCACAGACAAATTAACAGGGGAAACACGAATGTCCTGTATGCAGAGGTGACACCAGAACTGTGACAATCGAAATTAGCGCGTCAGTGCGTCTACTATCAGGCAGGCTGACATTGCTCTCGCCTTGCCAATACTCAGCGCCATTAGCACAAGTTTTGAAGCAACTCCAAAAGTTGTACCACAAACTCTAAGTATAGCTGATCGACGACAAATGTAAACTGCGAGCAGAAGAGAAGCGTCTGCTTTCCTCAGCTGCTCAAACACCAGACACCTTTTCTCCACTTCTAAAATCTCCGTCTCCTCTCTGCAAAGCCTCCAGGCTCCGCCTATCTCTACTGAAACGCCAATACACGGCTAGGCGCCAAAGTACGGCCAATCACGGCTTGCGTTCGGGGGTCGGACAGTCGAACCCCCTTACTATAAAACAGCAGCCAATGGCCAGCTCTCCCGCGTTTCCACTGGTCGGGCCTCGCCCTTAGATCCATCGTTTTCCCGGTAGCGGCGGATGGTCTTCAGGCACCTTCCAAAACACAGCAAACGGCCAAACTCCCTCGCTATTGTATAATTGCGGCGCCTGCCAGCTTGGCCCAGAGGCCTACAATGTCCTAGCGAAAGCCACCATGGCGTTCGCCAACTCGGCCCCAGACGTCTCAGCTCTCCCTTCGCAAAGCACCGTACACCATCCATGGAGATGTATTACGAGGCGCGTACAGAAAGTAAGTTCCGTTTCAATTTATCTCCGCTGCAGCGCTGCGATTGCAGTTCCGCACGTGCGCTGTAGACGATGTGTATCAAGGAGAAGAACGTGCGCCATTTGGAGATCGCTGTCAGTTTCTTACGCTTTGTTGTGTTTGTTTGAAATGTCGGTGTTGATTGAAAGTCCCACCGCCTTAGAAATCAGGTCGGTGATTCGGTTTCTGAATGAAAAAAAAAAAAAAAAAAAAAAAAAAAAATGTTCAAATGTTTGTACAACTTATAGGACTTAACTATGGGGTCATCAGTCCCTAAGCTTACAAACTACTTATGGACTAACTAAGACTAAAGACGGCACAAATATCCATGCCCGATGGGGGATTCGAACCCCGACCGTAGTGGCCGTGTAGACCGTGACTGGAGCGCCTCAGTCACCTCGGCCACCACGGCCGGCTTTCTGAATGCGAGGAAAGTGAAACCAAGTGAAATTTATCGGCAAATTTGCGATGTTTACGGACCAAATGCGATGAGTGATTCGATGGTGAGAAGATGGGTCCGATAGTTCAATGGCGGGCGTAGTGATTTGCACGATGAAGAACGAAGAGGGCGTCCACCTTTGGTTATAGAAGAACTGGTTCACGCGATTGATGACAAGATCCAGAAAACCGTAGGTTTACAATTAGTGCTCTCGATATGGACTTCCCCCAAATTTCACTGTTTCCAACACAGGCGGCAGATTTCTATGAAGAAGGTATACAAAACCTATGACAATTTCCTGCAAAATTGCGGCAGTTATGTGGAAAAGTAGTTTAAGAGTTCTAGAATTTTGTGCAATAAAAATTTCTTCTGTATCTGTGTACACTTTCATTTTATTGCCAAACGGAACTTACTTTCTGGACGTGCCTCGTATATTGCTCCAGACGCTCCCGCCTAGACGACGCTAGCGTCGGTGGCGCCAGCCAGATACTGAAAGGCTCACGCATCAGTCCCACCTGCTGTGGCCTTAAAATGGCTGTAAGGCGTCTTTCGGCCATTAGCTCTGAATGTGTGTATCCCCCCCCCCCCCCCTACTACAAGCCTCACACAACCAAGTAACAGAATATTTCTCTTTCGCCACAAGTTATTAAATCGATAACCTACGAATAATCTAATAAAATTAACAAGGTTGCATTTTCCTTTTACTGTTGGAAAGCAACGGGGCAGTACTGAAATCTCTCACTCTGTATATTTAATGAGCACTCAACATAAAATTGTCAACAGTACAAAATAGTTTAAGTTTCCTGAACATCATTCCTACACTCGCAAGTACTTGTGTTAAAACAAACACATCGGCAACACTGGGTATACTTGTTCTTGCCAAATTTAGAGTCTCGAGAAGCGACTGTTCGCTACGCAAATCTTAACACTCTGCACGATCGAATCACTCCTGTCATCTAGGAGGGTCCTTCTTCGGCCAAGACTAGTCATGGAGTCCTCTTTTCCCTGCACCCCTTCGCTCACCTGCTCCCTCTCTCACACACACGCACTCCCCAACAGTTCTGTTCCTTGGCCACTTCCTCGTTGGCCGATCGCCATACTTTCCAAAATCGTATACATCTTAACATGAGATTTTTTAAAGTAAAAACTGACCATCTGAAACCACTTCCTTACGAATGAAACATTATTTACATACAAAAATTACTGTTAATTAGTATTACATAAAGTATGAAATACATAATAGACAAACCAGTTTTCATGAGCTTGACCGTTCATGCCACACAATATTTAAGTAAATTACTGGCAAATTGTACAAGAAATCGATACACTAAATGAAATATACGATGTGTAAATAATGCTGCTTGCATTTTCAGTGTTACTATGGAGAATATGATGATCTGTTTATATTTCCATTTTAAATTTATGTCAGTTAAAAATCAGCCATTAAATAAATATATACAAGTATGACACTTTCAAGATGATAGCTTGAGACAATACGCAATCATCTAAAGCAGAGTTTGTTGAAATTGCAAGACGCATTCAAAAGTATGTTATTTTAAGCTCGATTTTTCTATATTTGGATATACTAGTCATAAGCATTTCTAATTTTTGAGATATTGGAATTATTTTTAGAGTCATGAGATGTGCGTAATTATTCAGATACTGTAGATGTCTTGAATGTTGACGGTAAATAATTTTATAGATTATTTTATTTTATTCTGAATTACTGGAATGTGCAACTCACAGATGTCCTCCAGACACTCCCTTAGGAAACGCTCGGCTAACAAAATGTAGAGTTTATGGGACTTAACTACGGAGTCATTAATCCCTAAACTTACAAACTACTTATGAACTAGCTTATACTAAAGACGACAAAAACATCCATGCCCGAGGGGGGATTAGAACCCCTGACGGGGAACGGCCTCTCTCATCGTAGCACAGCGCCTGAATGCACTCGGCCGCTCAGCCTCGGCGCTCGGCCAACAGCCCTCATTAGTTTTCAGTACAAAACATGGGCCTTTACCAACACCACCTAGAAGACAAGGCCTTACAACAGGCCGTGTCTACGTCACACTTAGAGGCCCCGGCCGCCACCTCACTGGCTGTTGGCTGGGGCACGCCTACCGCCGCGCAGCGGCCGGCCAGTCAGATGGCGGCCGGGGCCTCTAAGTGTGACGTAGCCACGGCCTGTTGTAAGGCCTTGTCTTGTAGGTGGTGTTGCCTTTACCCGATTTTCGCCGATTTAGACCAACCCCCTGACTGTGCGCTCAGATTTACCAACACCACCTACAGAGAAGTCCGCGGCGCTCTCGTGTGACGTCACGCAGTATCACGTAGCTGACTGGTTGCACGCTACGGCATAATGGGCCGTGCCCCAGTGGCCACCGAGTCAGTACGCGAACGATGCCTACTCTGGGTGACGTCACACGAGAGCGCCGCGGCCTCCTCTCTAGGTGGTGTTGGCTTTACCCGCTCTACCTGTGGTCTCTGGTAGCTGCTCTAACAGCTTGCCCCGGTCCACTGCCAGTCCTTTATCTTTTACCATTACTTATACTAATTGTGCGACTCTACAGGTATTACTTAGATAAAGTCACAGTCGTTAGCAGTCATCAATTCATGTGTGTGTTTCACAACAACGATATTTCTTTCACCTAGAAAATGATGAAAGATAAAACAAACTTTTGTCTCAAAATGTCCCTCAAAGTATAAGCAAGCATTTGTGTCATAAATTATACAACCCTAATGCCAGTTGAGTGCGCATCGGTTGCACAGTGGTAGAGTGGCAGACTCCAAATCCAAAGGTCGCGGGTTCGATCCCCGCCAGGTCCTAGAAGTTTTATGTCACTTTCCACTTTTTTCACCTCTGGCAGCATTCCTCATGTGAAAAATATCGAGTAGCACCGTGTTTCGGAACCCACGTTAAACTGTAGGTCCCCCTATAACTGGCTGGGTAAGTCAGTTCGAAGGTCGGAGGACCATGCCTAGTAAAGCACTGTGGTGTTCAAACCAATCTTCTGATTGTTGACTGCTTTACCTTTTTTTTAATGTCAGTTGGATGTAAAGAAGACTTTGGTCACTATATACCTATGAGAATATGTAATGAAATTCCCACTACGGTATTTAAACAAATTCCTTAGTCTGGAAAACACCACATGGAATTCGTTTATTACTGCCAGTATTAATATTATTATCTACATAACGCTGGGCGTGCACTTTACGTTGAAGAGCATTTAAGGCTTTTACTCGTTTTTAGAAGCAGTTGTCCAACCGTCAAAAATTTATTTCTGGGTTAACATGCCAGTCTAGTTCATTTTCGTTAGTACTTCTGTTTTAAGAGGTTTATTCCCGCGTACTTGCAGATTTCGTTTGTTCTACTGTTTTAATAGTTTATTCTATCGTATTTGATAAATACCGTTTTGTTTTGTCTTCGTCTTTGACCGGTGTATTTCAAAACAAGTCAGAGATCGTTACTAAAGCTCGTTATCAGTCAGTCCAGTGCCAGCTGTCACCAGTGCCACATCGTTACAGCGCTAAGTATCTGAATTTAATTTGTGTCAAATTTAATTTGCCAGTCTGCTTCATTTTCGTTAGTACTTCTGTTTTAAGAGGTTTATTCCCGCGTACTTGCAGATTTCGTTTGTTCTACTATTTTAATATTTTATTCTATCGTATTTGATAAATACCGTTTTGAAACTTACTGGCAGATTAAAATTGTGTGCCGGAACCGGGACTCGAACCTGGGACCTGTGCCTTTCGCGGGCAAGCGCTCTACCGACTGAGCTACCCCGACACGACTCACGATGCCACCTCACAACTTTACTTCCGCCAGTACCTCGCCTCCTACTTTCCAAAGTTCACAGAAGCTCTCTTGCAAACATGCAAGACTAGCACTCCTGGAAGAAAGGATATGGTGGAGACATGGCTTAGCCACAGCCTAAGGGATGTTTCCAGAGTGAAACTTTCACTCTGCAGCGGAGTGTGCGCTGATATGAAACTTCCTGGCAGATTAAAATTGTGTGCCGGAATCTGGACTCGAACCTGGGACCTTCTGCCAGGAAGTTTCATATCAGCGCACACTCCGCTGCAGAGTGAAAGTTGGCTAAATGATGATGTGGCAAGTTCAGAAATATTTAGCGAAGCGTGGAAATGTATATCGGAAAGATAGATCTGATAAAACTGTAGGAGGAGTGTTCATCGCTGTGGACAAGGATATTGTTTCTACGGAGATCGAGGTTGAAAGTAACTGTGAAGTTATCTGGGCACGTATAACAGGTCTAAAAGAAGTAAAGTTAATAGTTGGGTGTTTTTACCGGCCCCCCCAGTGCTGCTGTAGCAGTTTTAGAAGCATTCAAGGAAAGTCTACGCCAGGTAGTGCATAGGTATCCGGGCCATGTAATATTAGTCGGAGGTGACTTCAACCTTAAGAGTATAGGTTGGGACCTCGCTAGTTACATTTCAGGCGGTACAGATAAGCAGTCTTGCGAGCTACTTTTGGACACATTCTCCGAAAATTGTCTTGAGCAGTTAAACCGGCAACCCACGCGCAATGGAAATATTCTAGACCTTATAGCCACAAACAAGCCTGACCTTATTAACGATGTCTGTGTAGAGACAGGAATTAGTGATCATGATATCGTCATAGCGTCGATGGTGACTAAAGTTCATAAACCAGACAAGAAGGCTAGGAGCGTGTTTTTGTTGGGAAGAGCCGACAAGCAAATGTTACGATCGCACTTAGAAAATGAATGGGCATCGTTTAATTCCGGGACTATGGATGTAGAGGAATTGTGGACTAAATTTAAGTGCATTGTTAATAAAGGGTTAGAGAAATATGTGCCAGTAAAGACGATTAAGGATGGAAAAGATCCACCGTGGTATAATAATAATGTTAGAAAGCTGCTGAGAAAGCAAAAGGCTGTTGCACTCTCGATTCAAAAAAGAACACGCAAATGATGACAGGCAAAAGTTAGTAGAGATTCGTGCGTCTATAAAAAGATCGATGCGTGAAGCATACAATAATTATCACAGCCATACCTTAGCAAAAGATCTTTCCGAGAAACCCGAAAAAATTCTGGTCCTATGTAAAATCGATAAGCGGATCAAAGCCCACTGTCCAGTCACTAGTTGATCATTCCGGGGCAGTAATAGAAGAAAGCAAACGGAAAGCTGAAGTTCTAAATTTAACCTTTAAGAAATCTTTCACGCAGGAGGACCGCACAAATATACCATCATTTGATCAACGTACTAATTTCGAAATGGGGGACATAGCAATAGGTATTTCCGGTGTAGAGAAGCAGCTGAGAGAGCTAAATACGAAAAAGTCTGCTGGTCCGGATGGAATACCAGTTCGGTTTTACAAAGACTATTCTGCGGCGTTGGCCCCCTACTTAGCTTGCATTTATAGCAAATCTTTAATTCAGCGCAAAGTTCCTAGTGATTGGAAAAAAGCGCAGGTGACTCCCGTGTATAAGAAAGGAAAGAGAACTGACCCATACAATTACAGGCCAATATCGTTGACATCAGTTTCATGTAGAATTTTGGAGCATATTCTCAGTTCGAATATAGTAAATTTCCTTGAAACGGAAAAGCTTCTTTCCATGAATCAGCACGGGTTTAGGAAATATCGTTCATGTGAAACTCTTCTTGCCCTTTTCTCACATGACATCTTGCGAGCCATGGACGAAGGGCAACAGGCGGACTGTGTTTTTCTCGACTTCAAAAAGGCGTTCGACGCGGTGCCACACTGCAGACTGCTAACGAAGATACGAGCTTATGGAATAGGTTCACAGATTTGTGACTGGCTGGAAGACTTCCTAAGTAATAGATCGCAGTACGTTGTTCTCGACGGCGCGTGTTCATCAGAGACGAGTGTATCGTCAGGCGTGCCCCAGGGGAGTGTGATAGGACCGTTATTATTTTCTATCTATATAAATGATCTGATGGACAGAGTAAGTTGTAATTTGCGGCTGTTTGCTGATGATGCTGTGGTGTATGGGAAGGTGTCGTCTGTAACTGACTGTAATAGTATACAGGTTGACTTAGACAAAATTTCTAGTTGGTGCGAAGAATGGCAGCCGGCCGCGGTGGCCGAGGGGACTAAGGCGCTCCAGTCACGGTCTGCACGGCCACTACGGTCGGGGGTTCGAATCCCCCCTCGGGCATGGATATTTGTGCCGTCCTAGTTCGTAAGTAGTTCATAAGTAGTTTGTAAGTTCAGGGACTGATGACCCCGTAGTTGAGTCCCATAGACTCTTACAAACATTTGAACATTTGAAGAATGGCAGCTAGCTCTCAATGTAGAAAAATGTAAGGTTATGCGCATGAGTATGAAAAACAACCCCATAATGTTTGAATACAGCATTAGTAGTGAGCTTCTTGATGCAGTCGCGTCGTTCAAATATCTAGGCGTAATATTGTGGAGCGATATGAAATGGAACGAACATGTAAGGACAGTTGTGAGTAAGGCGGAAAGCTCACTTCGGTTTATTGGGAGAATTTTGGGAAGATGTACTTCACCTGTAAAGGAGACCGCTTATAAAACGCTTGTACGACCACGTCTTGAGTATTGATCAAGTGTTTGGGACCCGCAACAGAGCTGTTTAAAGGAAGACATAGAAGCAGTTCAGAGGCAGCAGCTAGGTTTGTTACTGGTAGGTTCGACCAATGCACGAGTGTCACGGAAATGCTCTGGGAACTCAATTGGGGATCGCTGGAGGAAAGACGACGTTCTTTTCGCGAATTTTTGTTGAGGAAATTAGAGGGCAGGAATTTGAAGCTGTGTGTAGTACGATCTTGCTGCCGCCTACTTACATTTCGCATAGTGACCACAAAGACAAGATAAGAGAAATTAGGGCTCGTACGGAGGCATATAGGCATTCTTTTTTTCCTCGTTCAATTTGGGAGTGGAATAGGAAAGGAAATGCCTAGTAATGGTACAGTGTACCCTCCGCCACGCACCTTACGGTGAATTGCGGAGTATGTATGTAGATGTAGATGTAGACATCAACATTGTTTGGCGACCGTTTTAACTCGAAATTCATTTGATTTCTGGAGGCGCAGAATCGCTAAACCATCTGAGCACTCAGTCACTTCCGTATGATATGAGAGAATGCCGTCCTGGAAATAATTAAACAGATTTCGACGGAGTAGTTTTCTGAAGAAATCCCTATTGATTTTGAAAATGGGAATTTGCAGCGCTGACAAAGAACAGCTAACAAATCTAACATCAACGAGGCTGGCTCCACAAGCAGAAGACACCTTTGCCTCGTATACGAATACGCTACCCCAAAGCTAGCGAAGACGTAACGGTATTTGCTTCTACCTTACTGTCTCAATAGTTGCTAGACCAGATAAATCAAAACGTAAATGAAGAGACTGGGAGTTTTTAATGGTGCTACGTAAATCAAAACGGCGTCTCCCAGGAATTTCAATTTTGTAATTTTCCTCTCATGCTATTGGCTAGTAGCCCATTCCTTTTATCTTTTATTTCTGGAAATTAATTATCGCCATTACCCACCCCTCCACCCCGTCACCGTGCCTCAGTGTGAATTTGGCGGGAAACTCCATCACTGTATGAGCAGACACAGCCGAGTGAAGACGTAATCAGCAAGAGACCCATGTTGGCCGAAAGTGATGTTAATAAACTTTCAAGCACAGTTTTTAAAACAGTTACTTTCGACGTCACATTTCGATAACGATGTTTGCATTAACTATTTCAAAAAATGTTTCGTTTTCGGAATTCGTTTGTGACTCTCTGGGGAAGAATATATACAACAAGTCGGTACATGCAGTTTAGGTAACGTACTACATTGAACCTTAATTGCATTCGAGTGGTATACACTTTTGCATATACTATCAGTCCAAAAAATCCGAATTGTGTTCCGCCTGATTTTCATGCATCCCAAATAATCTGTCTTGCGGGTCCTCTAATCTATACACGATATAGTGGTTCGACTATTCAAAATAGATCCACTACAGCCACTAGGGAAAACCGCTCTTTATGGCAATCACTCCAGATGTAAACTGCAAATAAAACGAAACATTATTAAGTTCTTAACGTTTATGAACTCCACTTTATTACAATAACTGACATATCAAAAGTACTAAAACACTCACTAGAATCTGATATAACGAACCCTGTCACACAAAACATTCTGTATACCATAGACAATTCGTAATATTTTATGACAGTATCGAAATTCCTAATGTTCTATAGCAATTCGACGTACTTTTGCTCTGTGGAAAATCGTTATTAGCTGGGTATCACCAACAATTTCTCTGTATTCAGAATTAAACAAATATTTATACACATTTTTTTAAAACTTGGAATGAAATGACAAACTATCATGTTCTGGTTGTGGAATATAACCCATCACCTGCAGCCACTGCAAACCAAGCAAACTAGTAGTGTCTTATCGATATTCGATCATGACAAAGATCGTCATACATGACTAGGCACAAAGAAGCGTGAAATATCAGAGTTTTCGCTACAAGCATCAGTTCGAAAAACTGAACTTGAAACAAAAAATTGTATATTTTTACTGGACTAGGAACCCAATGAACAACATTATCTCCCAAGTAAGTAACAAACTGCCCTGACGTAAAATCCTGAGTGAGAATTACGAACCCAATACCTAATTTTATGATAATGCATGAAGAGACATTAAAATTATTTTTCACGATTAGTCCAGTGTGCTCTATCTACTGCTTCAAATGAAATTATGGACGTTTTTGTGCTGGTACAAGACTCGAATCTATATACGTGTCTTTCGTGGAGACCTAGAGTACACAGAATCAGAGAAAGAAAAGAAATGCTCCAACTATGTGGTTCGGGGAGTGTCGAACACCGCAAAAGAGGAGATCTGAATTAGAATTACAGTCGAGCACCATAAGTTTCAACCTTTCAAGTTCAAGTAAAATACGTGCCTTGCGATCTTAAACGTCCATTGAAAAATAAAATTTTGTAATGTAAGGAAAGCTATCTAGTGACAGAGTTTGATTGTCGTGTATTCTGCCTGTTACTAGCAGCCATAAATCGGCTTTTTCCCAGTCGATAGCACACTGCTTTTTGGTTAATACGGGTTTTGAATTACGATCAACTTGACGTTCTTCAGTTAGCGTTACGGTATCAGAGGTGAAGTAGATATCATCGTGCCTATTAAACATATATGCTTGAGGGGGGGAGTGGAATAGAACCCATACATTGAAGATATTAAACTAGAAGCCAGCCACCAGACTACTACGACGAGATACAACAGCATTGGGGCTGATGATCTAGCTGTTTAGTCCCCTCAAAATAACAACTACTACTACAGTAGACTTGTATGATGGTTTTATAACGTAAGACGCACTTAGGATACATACTAGAGGCGGTCAGACAATGTGGAAATAATTATAAGCACTTTTCTGACACAGAAATTATACTAGTCTAATGTCAGCGGGATATTCCGATGCGAAGACAGTCAATTTCTACCCTATCAACAAACTTCTTAGTTTGAAAAAAACACTGCAGAGTGAGAATTATCAAAAATTCAATTATTACGGTCAGTGTTACTATTATTTTCCAAATACTACTAGTGGTGCACTTATATTGAAGAGTTTTGTATCCCAACTTCATCGCCGCTTTTGTGTCCCAGCCTCGTCGTAGGTGTCGGTGGCCGAGTGGAACGAGACCGACACAGTAACAAAAATAGCACGCTGGTGCAGGTACGGAGGGGAGCAGCCAGAAACTATAAACACTAGAGTAAATTAGAAAGAGATATATATTGCACAGAATGTAACAATACTTAACTTTTACATAGTACTGCAGAATGTTGATACATAGTTGTTAGAGGCCTGCCTAGTGCCTGTACGATAGCAAAGTCTTCAATGGTGTCTATCTGATTACGAAGGTCCTAACTCGTTGCTATCTCAGTCCGAAGTGACCGGTGTCTTTCCGTGGTGGCCACGAGCGGGGTTCCAGCAGAGGGCGCTCGTGGCTGTCGTCGGAAGAACGCCGCGCCGTGCATGCATGGCGGCGCGCGGCGAAAGTAGGTGGCGCGCACTTTGTACTTGTGCGACACCACAAAGAGCATTTAAGGTTTTTTTCTCTTTTTAGAAGCAGTTATCCAACCATCAAGAAAATTTATTTCTGGACTAAAATGACTTCAACATGGAATGAAACTTTCACTCTGCAGCGGAGTGTGCGCTGATATGAAACTTCCTGGTACATTAAAATTGTGTGCCGGAACCGGGACTCGAATCTAGGACCTTTGCATTTCGCGGGCAAGCGCATACCGACTGTGCTATCCCGACACGACTCACGATGCCGCCCCACAACTTTACTTCCGCCAGTACCTCGCCTCCTACTTTCCAAACTTCACAGAAGTTTCAAATCAGCGCACATTCCGCTGCAGAGTGAAAGTTTCATTCTGGAAACATCCCTTAGACTGTGGCTAAGCCATGTCTCCATCATATCCTTTCTTCCAGGAGTGCTAGTCGTGCAAGTTTCGCAGGAGAACTTCTGTGAAGTTTGGAAAGTAGGAGGCGAGGCACTGGCGGAAGTGAAGTAGTGAGGCGGCATCGTGAGTCGTGTCGGGATAGCTCACTCGGTAGAGCGCTTGCCCGCGAAAGACAAAGGTCCCAGGTTCGAGTCCCGGTTCCGGCACACAATTTTAATCTGCCAGGAAGTTGACTTCAACATGGTTTGGCGACAGCTGTAACTCGAAACCAATTCGTTTCTGTTGGTGCCTAATCGGTACTCCAGGTGAACGTTGTCACTTGTTTTAAGATAATATGAGAGAATGCCGCCCTGGAAATAGGTAAACAACTATTGACGGAGTAGTTTTCTTAAGAATCCCTTATTGATTTTCAATCTGGATACTTCTAGCTCTGTCACAGAACAGCTAAAAAAATTACCTTCAACGAGATTAGCTGCACAAGCCAAAGGCACCTTCGTCTCACATGAGAATACGTTACCCCAGAGGTGGTGAAGGCTTACTTCTTCCTTACTGCCTCAATAGTTGGTAGAGCAGATAAATCGAAACGTAACAGAAGACATTTCATGCGGAAAGACTTTCCTAGACTCGGAAATTTGAATTAATAACTTTGTTAAATCAAATGTTCAAATGTTTGTATAGTGTATGGGACTTAACTACGGGGTCATCAGTCCCTAAACTTACAAACTACTTATGAACAACTTACGAACTAGGACGGACAAATATCCATGCCCGAGGGGGGATTCGAACCCCCGACCGTAGTGGCCGTGCAGACCGTGACTGGAGCGCCTCAGTCCCTCGGCCATCGCGGCCGGCTAACTTTGTCATACCTTAAGTGAAATTCACTCATATATTGAATGGAAATGTTATGAAAAATCAAGTGACTTTATCAGCTTAATTCTGTCCTAACCAGGAAGTAACTCGCCACTCACAGAATTTTTTTATTGATTTATTTGGCCTTCTGAGTTTGAATTCAATGTGGTCATCTACAACACACAGTGGAAACGTACATACAATTAAATAGACAAAAATCAAATGGGACTTAACTGCTTGGTTATCAGTCCCTAGTTTACAAACTACTAAAAGGAAGTGAAACTAACCTAAGAACAACACACACATCCATGCCCGAGGGATGATCCGAATCTCCGACGCAGCAGGCCGTGCTATCCGGAACGTGGCGCTCCAGACCGCTCGGCTACTTCAACGCGGCAAACAAAAACAGAAGTACATTTTGACAAAATGGGAAAGTGAACACTGTAGCCGAACAACGGCGTCCATCATCAGTGGTGAAACTATTAGATACATAAGTAGTTAAATGCATTACATTACAATTCAAATCATTTCTGAAGTATCTTTTTACTTATTTATTTCATTCGTCCATCTTTATGCATTTACATGCAATTGATGTCGTCATGTGTAGTCTACAAAAGATCCTCTACAGTAAGACTGACATAAAAAACATACACTTTGGTACAGTGTATATAAATAAGGTACATATAATTCATTAACATACATAATAAATTTAATGAACTAGAGACTTTTTAATTACTTACAAAGTTATATACAAGTAAATGGGCACGGAAGTTGCAAAATTATTAGAAACAATTATTAAGTACGGTCACCTTTTGAACAGTTTTCAAATTCTTTAAGACTGTAGGAAGCTTTTTCTTCCAACAATTTTCAGTTTTGTTTTTAAAGGTATTAATAGAGACAGTGTGTGTCTGTACAGGTGGAGTGTTGAATAGTGCCGGCCGCGGTGGCCGGGGGGACTGAGGCGCTCCAGTCACGGTCTGCACGGCCACTACGGTCGGGGGTTCGAATCCTCCCTGGGGCATGGATATTTGTGCCGTCCTTAGGATTAGCTAGTCTATAAGTAGTTTGTAAGTTTAGGGACTGATAACACCGTAGTTAAGTCCCATAAGCTATACAAACATTTTAACATTTTGAAACATATTACTCATCATCATTTTCAATCTCCAGTTTCCCGGGTGTGGCTAACAAGAGCTCTCCATCTCATCCGATCTTGATATAGCATTTGGTCTTGGACAGCATCCCAGTTAAAACCGTTATTCTCTACGTCTGATTTTACTGCCTCTATTCATCGTCTCCTTGGCCTTCCTCTTGGTCTTCTTTCTCCTATTTCCATTCTGAAGTATTTTTAGCTGTTCTTGAGCTATCCATTCTCATTACATGGCCATACCACTGCAGTCTTCGTTTCCCCAAGATGTTGGCAATAAGAACCCTGATACCAGCTGTTTCTCTGTGTACCTCATTTCTGATCATGTCTCTCCTGGTAGTTTGATTCATAGTCCTGATAAACCTCATTTCTTTTGCTTGGATTCGGCTGTAATCCTTTTTTACCACTGTACAAGATTCCATGCCATATATAAGGATTGGAGTAAAGTAAGTGTTATACTAAGTTAACTTTGCTGTCTAGGGTACTTTTTTTGTCCCAGAGTAGGTATCGAACTTGCATGTAAGAATTTGATGCTTTTTGTGTTCTGTTGAGGATTTCTTGTTGGATGGTGTTGTCCTTGGAGAAAACACTTCCGAGGTACTGAAAGTGGGAAACTGATTCAATTTTCGTTCCCTCCAAGTAGATGTTTGAACTTGTTCCCTCTCTGTTTATTGTCATCTTAACAGTCTTGGTCTTGTTGATTTTCAGGTTAAATTCTTTAAATTTATTGTTCAAACAGTCAGACTCTTCTGCAATTCCTTTCCCGTTTCTCCCCATATTACATCATCTGCAAATACCAGTGATCTCTACTCATTTGCAGTTTTCTTTATAGATTTTAGAATTCTATCCATTACAGTAAGAAACAAGAGTGGTGATACACCGCTTCCCTGCTGGACTCCCCTCTTTGTCTCAAACCATTCAGAGCGACCATTTCCTATTTTGACACTACTATTGCAAATTCGATACAGCATCTTCACTCTGTCAATCACATAATTGGGCACTTTTAGATCTTGCAGACATTTCCATATTTTATTACGAGGGAACTATCATACGCCTTCTCGATGTCCAAGAACACCATCACTAAGTTCTTTTCATGTCCCCAGTACTTCTCTGCCAAAATCCTTACAGCAAAGATGAGATCTATAGTACTTCGCCCTTTTTCGAAACCATGTTGTTCTAATAAGGGTTCAACTGTCTTTCTAAGACTGGTTTCTATAATTTTTTTCCAAACGCTTTAGGGTATGTGACAATAGGGTGATACCTCTATAGTTTCCACACTTCTTTCGGTCTCCTCTTTTAAACAGTGGAATGATGATTCCTTTTTGTCCAGTCATCTGGAATTATGTTGTTTGTCCAGATGACTGACAGGACTCTTTAGATCCATTGTAAGCCAGGTGTTCCGGCTGCCTTCATTATATCTGAGCTTAGCTCATCAAACCATTGAGACATTCCGTTTCGCACTTTTTCAGAGCAGACTCAACTTCCAGCCAAGTTAATGGTTGTAGAACCTTTTGTGTTTCTTCAGCTGGACAATTACTATCATCACTGATGTCAACATTCCCATTCAACAACAAGTTGAAATGGTTCCTCATTTCACTCTTAATTTCGAATTCTGTTCTCAGTAGCTTCCCTTTCTCAGTTTCCAGAGCAACGATGTTAGTACGCTCATATCTTTCATCCTTGACTACCTTATGTAGCAGTTTTTTATTGCCTTGACACTCTTCTTGTAATTTTGTGGTGAAGTCATCCCAACATTTATCTTTCTAATTTTGGATCAACCTTTTAACAGTCAACTTCTTGTTTCGATATTCCTAAGACAAACGTTCAATTTCAGTGTTATTTCTTACATCTACTATATTGTGTTTTTCCTGGTCTAATTTCTTCTTTAACACATTTCTTTCTTTAATTGCTGTCTCTACTCTGTCATTCCACCAGGGTGTTTCCTTCTCTCTTTGTGCTGCGCTTGTTTTCCCACAGATGGGTACAGCTTCTGTAACTAAAGTGTCTTTAAAGAGCTTCCATTCCTCTTCTACCCCAAGTTTTTCAGTTTTGGGTATTCTATCCTTGATTCTTTTCTGGTACTCTTGTTTCTTTTCAGGGTCACTCCACAGCCAAGTCTTAATCTTTGACATTTTCTTGTACTTGAGTAATGGGACTCGTACGTTCTTCAAATACGCAATTAACAGTCGATGATCACTGTCCATACATTCACTTGGAATAACGTTTACGTCTGTAACAGTCTGACTAGCTTTTTGGTCTGTTATAATATAGTCCATGATAGTTTTATGTTATCCATCCCAACTGTAAGGGGTTATTTTGTGACTCTCCCTTTTCTGATACCAAGTGTTCTTGATGATTAGCTTGTTTCGTACACACAAGTCTAGCAGGTGTTATCTCTCAGTGTTTCTCTTACCATATCCATGAGGTCCGATAATGTTTTCGCACCCCTGCCTCTCCTTACCCACTTGGGCATTTAGATCACCCACGATGATGACATTATCTCTCACTATTAGGTCCTCTAGGTTTTCCAGGAACTGTTCTTTCTCATCAGCTGTACTACATGTTTGTGGGGCGTAAACTTGAAAGATGGTTATGTAGGTCTTGCCAATATGTAATTTCATCTGAATGATTCGATCACTCACATACCTGATGTTTGTATGTATGGCTACATCTTTATGCAGGAAATGACCCCATTTCTGGTATCTGTTTGACTACCACACCAGTGTAGTATATAAACATTTCTGGGGGTTTTCTTGCCAGAACCTTTCCACTTGGTATCACTTAGGCCTAATATCTTTACCTTGCGCCTGTCCATTAGGTCAACAAGCTCTTCACATTTACCAGAAAGCTTGAGGATATTTAGAGTTCCAAGTCTGAGTTTTTGTTTCTTTGTTGGTTTTTGTGTCTTCAGGGATCTCCGATACGCTTCGGGTTTTTGGTCGTCATACTTTCGTGAGGTCCCTGGAGAAGTGTCATGTCCAGTAATTTCTTTTATACATCCAAGGCTTGTTGTAGTCTTGAAAGCACGTTTTAATCCACCACTGGCCAGCTACGCTTAACACGGCTTCACCAGACCACGTTAGCCGCCGCTTTTCAGGGTTCCTGTAAGGCCTTCACAGCTGCCGTAGCGGTCACGGAACTCACATAGTTTCCACTGTACTTCACCCTTACAGATAATCCCACGCTGTTGCTCGTCTTCCACGACGTGCACGAGGGGTTGACATTGTGGGAGACATAGTGCAACATATATAAAACAAAATTCACCCGGAAAACTTGCATGCAACAGATTACCCTTCTACTATAACACCGAGCGAGGTGGCGCAGTGGTAACACACTGCACTCGCATTCGAGAGG
The DNA here is from genome assembly GCA_026315105.1 of Locusta migratoria. Classification (NCBI taxonomy): domain Eukaryota; kingdom Metazoa; phylum Arthropoda; class Insecta; order Orthoptera; family Acrididae; genus Locusta; species Locusta migratoria. The sequence goes on along the minus strand of CM048755.1, from coordinate 69,562,372 downwards.
GCGATGGTTCAAATCCAAATCTCGCCGTTCAGATTTAGGTTCTTCCATGAGTTCCCGGAATCATTCAAAGCAAATGCCGGGATGGTTCCTTTGAAAGGGCATGGCCGATTTCCTTCCCCATCCTTACCCATAAATCCAAGCATGAGCTCCGTCTCTAATGACCACGCTGTCGACGGGGCGTTAAACCCTCATCTTCTGTCCTTCCTTTTTCTACTATATTTGAATAGTTATCCTACTCCTGTACTCTCGTACTCCCATGGATGCTGCTTCTTATTCTAGAAATGGTTTTATATGACTTGTTTGATGGAAATCTGGCATTTTTCTAATTACTAATACGTCATAAGCCACTATGTACTGTTCCATATTTTCTCCACTCTTTCTTCGTTCGTATCTGCTTCCGCTGGCTAGATCCGAGTTGCTACGGACATATGCCGTTACCGCGTCACTGACGTGAGGGACTGGGACTTCTGTCTCCTTCTCTCGATTTGGCTGGTCTGACATCAATGATTTCCATCGACTAACACTCCCTACTTGTACTTACCAAGAATAACTGCCTCTTTGTACATTGCCGATTTGCGCCTTTTGCATCGTACCTGGTAGTTTGGGTGTGAATGCCAATTTTCCCTGTTATCCTATCACCGATACCCATTCTCTCGGTGATACGGTGGGTGTCAGTACTTGCCACCTTCATAGATCTGCCCAGCCCGTTATTCTGACGTGGAGGTCAGTCAAATTGTTGATTATTAACAAGATTTCGCACTTGAGTTCTGTTAAGCTACCGTTCATCGTCTTTCTTAAATGTTCAAATGTTTGTATAGCTTATGGGACTTAACTACGGGGTCATCAGTCCCTAAACTTACAAACTACTTATCAACTGGCTTATCCTAAGGACGGCACAAATATCCATGCCCGAGGGGGGATTCGAACCCCCGACCGTAGTGGCCGTGCAGACCGTGACTGAAGCGCCTCAGTCCCCTCGACCACCGCGGCCGGCCCGTCTTTCTCAAATGCAAAGTCTAGTTCGTGTAATAGTTTTTCGATTTCTGTCACGTCACTGCCACATTTTCTAATTAGGTATTGTTGATATCGAAGTAGTAACATCATGTAGCAGAAACAGATGATTTCACTTTCGCTACATGGAGCATCCAAGAATTGATCTCTTTAAATATGGCTTCGAAAAACTTCTTAGGGATCTTATAACTTGAGGCCCCAGATTTTTACATGCCGTAATATCTCTTTTTATTCGTTCCTGCGTTGTTTTATACCAATAAGTCCAAGGACGCCTCCTTAAATTCACCGTTTGTCCTGCAGGTAGCGCCAATGCTCCACATTTTGTCCACAACATTTCCTTGAAGGGGGACGCAAATCAAAGATAATTATGATTGAAACACACAAGATAACTTATTGGTTTACGAACCGGTTGTTGGCTGTTACGCCGTCATCAGATAAAACAGTAACAGCCGGAAACCGGTTCGCAAACCAGTAAATTTGCAGGATATCTCACAGTTATCTTGTGTGTTTCATTCATAATGAATAAAATATACTGCCAAGAACAGACGGAACAGTCAGTGAATATTTATTGCGACGGGCAGCTGGGTGGCAATGGTAACAAAGCCACACTTTCGGATGGAATCATTGTACTTCTGCAAATTTCGTACTAATAAAAAGTGCTGGAAGTCCAAGGTGTCCATGTCCTTTGTTACTTCGCGACTTAGGATATAGTTTTCGCAAAATGAAGTAACTGCACGATTCTAATGTTCTTACATTCCGCCAATCGTCCGTTTCTGAGGGCCACAATTATCTGTTGAAAAATCTCCGCCGGCCGCGGTGGCCGAGGTGACTGAGGCGCTCCAGTCACGGTCTGCACGGCCACTACGGTCGGGGGTTCGAATCCCCCCTCGGGCATGGATATTTGTGACGTCCTTAGTATTAGTTAGTTCATAAGTAGTTTGTAAGTTTAGGGACTGGTGACCCCGTAGTTAAGTCTCATAAGCTCTACAAACATTTGAACATTTGAAGAATCTCCTACAACATGGTCCTTCGCTTGAGGACTCCACAGTTACAAACTATTCATCCATTTCTCGGGTTCACCGAGCGAGGTGGCGCAGTGGTAACACACTGGACTCGCATTCGGAAGGATGGTGGTTCAAATCCACCTCCGGCCATCCAGATTTAGGTTTTCCGTGATTTCCCTAAATCACTCCAGGCAAATGCTGGGATGGTTCCTTTCAAAGGGCACGGCCGATTTCCTCTCCCACCCTTCTCCGAAAATCCGAGTGTTAGCTCCGTCTCTAATGACCACGCTGTCGACGGGACGTAAAACCCTAAGCTTCCTTCCTTCATTTCTCGGGTTCGTGCATGTATTAGTTTAAAATGTTCAAATGTTTCTAATCCGAAGAGACAAAACTTCTTGGTCATCGGTCCCTAGATTTACAAACTACTTAAACTACCTTATACTAAGGACAACACACACACACCCATGCCCGAGGGAGGACTCGACCTTCCGAGGGAGCGGCCGTGCGTTTCGTAACGTGGCGCTGCCGACGCTGGCCATTCCGGGGCGGTGCTTACGTTCGTCCTGCTATCTAAAAGTCACTTCTAGTCGTTTCCTAAATTCCATTAAATCACGCACTTTTTTCAGTTTCTCCACTAGGAATAATAGTAGTGATGTTCGAGCCTTCTAGCGCATTACGGATTTCTTGCACCAAAATATCATGATGGTCGAAACTTCCTGGCAGATTAAAATTGTGTGCCGGAACCGGGACTCGAACCTGGGACCTAGGCACACAATTTTAATCTGTCAGGAAGTTTAATATCAGCGCACACTCCGCTGCAAAGTGAAAGTTTCATTCTGTGGCTAAGCCATGTCTCCGACATATCCTTTCTTCCAGGAGTGCTAGTCTTGCATGGTTCGCAGGAGAGCTTCTGTGAAGTTTCTAAAGTAGGAGGCGAGGTACTGGAGGAAGTAAAGTTGTGAGGCGGCATCGTGAGTCGTGTCGGGATAGCACAGTTGGTAGTGCGCTTGCCCGCGGAAGGCAAAGGTCCCAGGTTCGAGTTCCGGTACACGATTTTAATCTGCACACAATTTTAATCTGCACACAGTTTTAATCTGCCAGGAAGTTTCATATCAGCGCACACTCCGCTGCAGAGTGAAAGTTTCATCATGATGGTTTATTGTTACTTGTTTCAGTATGTTGTTCAATAAGTTGGATTCCGTCTTGTGCGTCTTTGCTGTGTTGTTTGTAACGCACCAGTCCTTCCCACATTCCTTACGACGACTGGAATCTCTTCGTTTTGAACTGTCGCAGCAGCGCGACAATGGCCGACCGGCCTGGGTCACCATGTTACGGATTGCACGGCCGCTCCCGCAAGAGGTTCGAGTCCTCCCTTAGACATGGATGCGTGTGTTGTTCTTAGCATAAGTTAGTTTAAGCAGTTTGTAAGTCTAGGGAACGATGACCTTGGCAGTTTGCTCCCTTAGGATTACAAACATTTGAACATTTGATTTGAATCAGTTTGGAAAACATTGTTTCCTTTCTTGGAATAAACAGCGAACTTATTATTTAATGATAAAAATAACAGTCCAGTTCGCAAATTATTTTTGCAATTTATTAATATAGGTGACCGGTTTCGATCTAAGTTCTAGATCATCTTCAGACCTGTTGTTGTTATGGTCTTCAGTCCGGAGACTGGTTTGATGCAGCTCTCCACCCTACTCTATCCTGAGCAAGCCTTTATGAAAATAAAATAAAAGAGATATGCTATAGAGGGAAACAGGTACACTATTAGTCACTAAAATAAATTTACAATCAAGTTTAAAAAGTTACTTGAAACAGTATACCTCGCTACAGATGTTCAGGCGGTGAGCGTGCGGCGACTGCTAACCTGCTGTGTGTTATAAAGGCAAAGCCCCGCCCACCGCCTGAAGCAACAGCACTTCTTAAACCAATGAGGAACGTCATAAGATGAGAGATGTATGTTGTTGTTGTTGTGGTCTTCAGTCCGGAGACTGGTTTGATGCAGCTCTCCACAATACCCTATCCTGAGCAAGCCTCTTCATCTCCACATAAGAACGGCAACCTACATCTGTCTGAATCTGCTTACTGTATCCATCTCTTGGTCTTCCTCTGCGATTTTTACCCCACACACTTCCTTCTAATGCTAAATTCACAATTCCTTGATGTCTAAGAATGTGTCCCACCAATCTATCCCTTCTTTTAGTCAAGGTATGCCAGAAATATTTTTCTCCCCAATTCTGTTCAGTACCTCCTCATTAGTTATGCGATCCACCCACCTAATCTTCAGCATTCTTCTGTAGCACCATATTTCAAAAGCCTCAATCCTCTTCCTGTCCGCACTGTTTATCGTCCATGTCTCACTCCCATACAAGGCAACACTCCATACAAATGCCCTCAGAAAGGACTTCCTTAGGCTTAAATCAATATTCGATGTTAACAAATTTCTCTTTTTCAAAAACGCTTTTCTAACCATAGCCATTCTGCATTTTATATCCTCTGTACTGCGACCATCATTTGTTATTTTACTGCCCAAGTAACAAAACTCATCTACCTCCTTTATTGTTTCGTTTCCCAATCTAATTCCTTCAGCATCACCTGATTTTCTTACACTGCACTCCATTACCCTAGTTTTGCTCTTGTTAATGTTCATCTTATATGCACCTTTCAGCACACTGTCCATTCCGTTCAATTGATCTTCCAGGTTCTTTGCTGTATATATATACATAAATAATCCATAATGGATACAAAATGCATTTTGTTAACAATAAAATGTAGTTGGCATGTCTAAAATAAAAAATTATTAAAACATTAGACAATAAAAAGAAGTTATCTGTCTAGGAAATATCTGCCATCTATTGGCAGTTGATAATAATAACTTTCAAATCGAACACAGTGTGGGTCAAAGATAAATTACAGCGACGCAGATGGTTGCCGTGGATACGGCGTCGTGGAGACATCGATAAGTAGTCGCAGCAGACGACGAGTCATAGATGTAGCTGCCAGGGACGCGGTCGGTCGCCATGGAAACAGGCCGCGGTGGCAGAGGCGACCGGTGTTAGCACGTACAGCAGCAAAGCAGACGGCGCGTCACAGATGTAACGGCCAGGTCTGAAGATGATCTAGAACTTAGATCGAAACCGGTCACCTATATTAATAAATTGCAAAAATAATTTGCGAACTGGACTGTTATTTTTATCATTTGATTTGAACTTTTTTAGCCGAAAACTGACTCGTTAATTTAAAAAAAATGTTGCTTTTATTATTATCGCATTTGGATTCTACCTTCTTTTATCTAATTTGAAAATCTGTCGTCATTGTTCACTCATTTTTTCTGATTTCATCAATCTGTTTGCATTTTTCTTCGACTCTTCCTAACCTCTCGCGAAGTTCATTTACCATTATTTCTTCATTTTCGCTCTGAATTTCCTCCTTTATAGCTGTCAACAGTAGCGTACTAAGGCGCCCAGCTGCGGTGCGCTCGGCCGTTCGCCGTCGGAGGTTCGAGTCTTCCCTCAGGCAAGGGTGTTCGTGTTGTCCTTAACTTTGAGTTAGAGTAAGTAGTTTGTAAGCCTAGGGACTGATAACCTAAGTAGTTAAGACCCACAGATTTACATAGATTTGAACATTTTTAACAACAAAAATCGCACTGACGTGTCTTACGGCCCACTTTACATTTATAGTTTTATAAGTTTCTGCAAACATTTTGGACCAAAATAATAATCTAAATAATAAAAAATTAATTAATAAGAGTGTCTGAAACCCTTTTAGGAAATAAAAAAATATAAGTAGTGGCGATTCCGAACCACTGACCTTCAAACGTCATAGTCTAACGCCTTGCCCACTACGCTACGGCTATCAACAGAAACTATGCCTTTTAAGCTGATACTATTAAAGGCCATTGTTAAACGATGCTAATATGGCATTTGTAGACACTAGATTATCATTGATCGTACGAAGAACGACGTCTTTTTGTTAATTCATAAGTGCGCCATTGCTTTGAAATGACAACGTGTAGCCGGCCGCGGTGGCCGAGGGGACTAAGGCGCTTCAGTCACGGTCTGCACGGCCACTACGGTCGGGGGTTCGAATCCCCCCTCGGGCATGGATATTTGTGCCGTCCTAGTTCGTAAGTAGTTTGTAAGTTTAGGGACTGATGAACCCGTAGTTAAGTCCCATAGACTATACAAACATTTTTTTGACAACGTGTAAGTTACAACAAGAAAATCATCAAATACGCAACGCAAGATGGCGTATGCCAGAGAGAGTTCTGGGCGAGGAATTCCACGTGACATCTCTGAACGGCTGGTTTTCGTTAATTCAATGGAGGGTGTCAAATCTTGTTATTTTTGCAAATATCTCTCAAACGATACGAGATATGAAATAAAAACATAAGGGAACTTTTGTGTCCCAGCCTCGTCGCCGCTTTTGTCTCTCGTTTCCGTCGTAGGTGTCGGTGGCCGAGTAGAAAGACCGACACAGGAATGAAGGATGCCCGCTTGTGCAGGTAGGAGGTGACCAGCCAGTGTTAGCTGGTTCCTATCTCAGTCCCAAGTGAACGATGTCGTTCAGTGATGGCCACGAGCGGAGTTGTAGCAGAGGGCGCTCGTGGCTGACGTCGTAAGAACGCCGCGCCGTGCGTGCATGGCGGCGCGCGGCGAAAGTAGGTGACGCGCACTTTAGACTTGTGCGACACAACAGGAAAACAGCTGTAGAGAAATTTCTCCTCTATAAATTCGGTTATTCAGGTTTCGCGTCGGATGATTTGCAATTAAAATTACATTACAAACGGCTTTTTTTTGTATTACTAACGTATTTCTGTCCGAAAAATTTGAGAAAGGGAGGTTCTGGTCTCTGGAGGCCTGCAATTATGTCTGTAAAATTTGGTGCTGATCGGTTGAACGGTTCGTCTTACAAACAGGGAACACGTTACGGACAGACAGACAGACATACATCCCAAAATCGCCGTTATTTTTGCAAATATCTCTGAAACGCTACGACATATGGATAAAACATAAGAGAGCAACGTTGTAGAGAATTTTCTCCTCTACAAATTCGGTTATTCAATTTTCGTGTCAGATGAATAGTTAAGCCGTTATTTCCATTTAAATTTCGAGCTGTCAAAAGACGATCGAAAAGGCCAAGTGGGCCAAAAAGGTCTCCTAATTTTTCCATCTGTTTGTTCTGCAATTTGACTAAGACTAATCAAAGACGATATCTACAAACAATCATACAACAGAAATCTGTACCATGTAACAACAGAAATGAGATCTGTTAGTGTGGAGCTTTGATTCGAATAACGTGTTTCAGAATGTAGCGAAAATGACTGAGACGTAACAGTAGCTGCAGAATTACTGCAAAAGTTCTGGCTAAGGTAAATGTGGTAGGAATCAAATGTTCAAATGTTTGTACAGCTTATGGGACTTAACTATGGGGTCATCAAAAAATGTTTGTAAACCTTATAGGACTTAACTACGGGGTCATCAGTCCCTAAACTTACAAACTACTTATGAACTACTTAGGAACTAGGACGGCACAAATATCCATGCCCGAGGGGGGATCCGAACCCCCGACCGTAGTGGCCGTGCAGACCGTGACTGTAGCACCTCAGTCCCCTCGGCCACCGCGGCCGGCTACGGGGTCATCAGTCCCTAAACTTACAAACTACAGATGAACTAGCTAACTCTAAGGACGGCACAAATATCCATGCCCGAGGGGGGATTCGAACCCCCGCCTGTAGCGGCCGTGCAGACCGTGACTGACGCGCCTCAGTCCCCTCGGCCACCGCGGCCGGCTGGTAGGAATCCTCAGGCCCCCTGCCCCCCCCCCTCCCGAAATATTTGGACTTACACAAGATGCAATGGATTTTTCAAAAATGTTCAAATGTTTGTAGAGCTTATGGGACTTAACTACGGGGTCATCAGTCCCTAAACTTACAAACTACTTATGAACTAGCTAATACCACAGACAAAAATATACAGACGGGAAACCTTCGTAAGGGCCCGGTCACACTCTCAGGGGTGCGGGGCGGGGTAGGTGTCAGCAGTTCCGTAAGATGTCCCATGATGGTGCTGAGGTCAGACGCAGCCCTATAAAACTGGCTAGAGCAGGCGGCAGGTAGCGGCTGTCCCCACCACCGCCTTCCCTCAAACGCCAGCACGCCGGACACAGCCGTGGCTTCGTGGCAGGCGGAACGAGCTCTCCCCTCAGCCTTCCCTCCACGCTACCCTCAGAAGCGCCTCTAGTGTGTTCTACCGGTACTAAGCCGGGAAACGCCTGACACCTGCTAGCATCTTACGGAACTACGAGGGGAGCGTAGGGCAGTGGTTTAGGGGGCGGGGGGTTCCTCTCTGTATATGTTACTCTGTGCTAATACTAAGGACGGCACAAATATCCATGCCCGAAGGGGGATTCGAACCCCCGACCGTAGTGGCCGTGCAGACCGTGACTGACGCGCCTCAGTCCCCTCGGCCACCGCGGCCGGCATGGATTTTTCTACTACTGATGTGATTTATTAATAATATTCGTTTCTGATTATGACTGAATGTCAAATGAAAGGTGTAAAGCCGCGGCAGAGGGGTCGAGCTCTCCTCCGAGTCTCCTTGGTGTGCAGTGCGCGGTTACTCGCTGTCGCAGATCGAGTCCTCCCTCGGGCGTACGTGTATGTGTTGTCCTTAGCATTAAGTTAGTTTAAGTAGTTTGTGAGCCTAGGGACTGATAACTGCAGCAATTAAATCCCTTAGATTAACAAACATTTGAACTTTTGAAAGGTGTAAAGAAGTTGATGAGAAGCAGCAGAGGAAGATTCACTTAACTTTATTAGGCTTCAACATATGTAAAGCAGAGTAACATTACTAAATCTGTATTTGCTTAAGGATTTCCGTGTAGATAAAAATAGATCACCCGTGGACCGGTTTGAACTAATTAGCTTCATTTTTCTCCAGTTTCAGTGCCATATTTAATAATACTAACAAATATTTTTGTGTAACATCTTTAGTTCATTATTATATTTTGTTTTAACGGTAAATTGCAAATGTTTCATGTCGACTTAGACAACTTTTTCTATTGAGCGTCCTTCTAAAAGTGAGGTCTTATATTAGAAAGCGAAAAATGGTTAATGTTTGACAATAGCGTAACAGAAAAGATTAAAGCAAACAGTTTATATTGTCACGTTGCAATGGAAGTAGGCTTGACTTCGAAGGCAACTAAACACAGCACTTATACTGAAAGCACGTTTATTACGAACTCAACATACACGCAGCACTGACTGACTCTCGGGCAGAGTGCACTGCTATTTATACACAGACAGAATTTACCAGAAATTACAAGAACAGTTAACATAAGCAACAAGTAGAATTTACAAGTGAACATAAGGAAGATGTAGAACCTTCTGGAATCGTAAATTACAAAGAAATAAATTTTTTGCCGGTGGGCGGGATTGAACCGGCGACCTTCTGCTCCGCAGTCCGTGACGCTATCCCCTGCGCCACGCCGGCAGTCGGTGTTCGTGGTCTCTCGCGGCATTGCTCCCTCTCCTGGAGAAACAGCGACCCGCTGTTATGATCCCTGTGGAGCCAGCTGCAATGTCCTGGATCTTGACCGTGTCATGGGTCCTCTGTATGACAGTTCAAGAGAATCCTTCCCTTCTCCTCGATTATCGACGACAGACGTTCCTGCCGTGGCTTCATCAGGAACATTACCGTCCTTAAAGTCCTTGACCAAGAAGCCATTGTCGTCTACCTGCTCTTCAGGATCGTTGTAAGGCTTCATGCGCAGGACGTGAACAATGTCTCTTCGTTTTTGACGTTTCGACGACGGCTCATAATCCTCAACTTCGTATGTGACGTCTGAAAGGCGGCATATGACACGATACAGACCAAAGTATCGCTTCAATAACTTTTCTGACAGTCCAACCTTCCGTACAGTGGTAAAAATCCATACCAGATCTCCTGGGCTGTACACAACAGGTCGGTGCTTGTCGTTATACCGCTGACGGTCCTTCTCCTGGGCGTCCAGTGTCCGTATGCGAGCCAGCTGTCTTGCTTCTTCGACCCTGGTGATGAGCTGTTTAACATAGTCATCCTGAGTGTCGTCCGGTTGGAATGGGAACGGTGTATCCATTGTCGTCTCAGCTTCACGGCCATGGAGCAGGAAAAACGGAGTGAAGCCTGTGGTGTCTTGTCTTGCGGTGTTGTAAGCAAATGTCACCACTGGCAGAATTGTATCCCAATCCTTCTGCTCAACATCGACGTACATCGACAGCATGTCGGCTAACGTTTTGTTAAAACGTTCCGTAAGACCATTTGTCTGAGGATGGTATGCAGTTGTCATTCTGTGGACAATGTTGCACCGTGACATTACCTCTGATACTAGTTTTGACTGGAATACTTTTCCACGATCAGATATCATGACACGTGGTGCTCCATGCTTCAAAATAATGTCTTCTACAAGGAATTTTGCGATCTCTGGAGCTTCTGCAGTCGGCACAGGTTTGGTGACAGCGTAGCGTGTGAGGTAGTCAGTGCAGACTATTATCCAACGGTTACCGGTTGTCGACTTCGGGAACCTCCCTAAAAGATCGATTCCAAGTCGGTGGAATGGAGCTGCCGCGGGCGGAATCGGTACGAGATGTCCTGGAGGTAATTGCGGCACATGATTCCGTCACTGGCACTCTTTACAGTGACTCACATAGTGCTTGACAGATCGGTAGAGACGTTTCCAGTAATACCTGCGTCTGATTCTGTCTAGGGTCTTCACGAATCCCAGATGACCGGATATTGGAGCATCATGGAAATATTTGAGAATAGCTGGCTGCAGATGAGCTGGAACAACAAGTAGCCATTTGGGGCCCAGTGGATCGTAGTTGCTCTTGTACAATGTTCCGTTTATAAGTTGGAACTCTCCATTGGTCGGTTCTCCTTTCTCCAAGGCCTCTATCACTTTCAATAGTGTTGGATCTTCCCTTTGTTCAGCTGTAACGTCATCTAATTCAGTGAGAGATGAAATTTCATTAATGCTGTTGTGTTCCACTAATGGATTCCTCGAAAGGCAGTCGGCATCCTTGTGTTTACGCCCGTTCTTGAATACCACTGTGACATCGTACTCTTGGAGTCTTAGTGCCCATCTTGCTAGTCGACCTGATGGATCCTTCAAGCTAGTCAGCCAACACAAAGAATGGTAGTCTGTCACGACGGTGAATGGTTTGCCGAATAAATACGGCCGGAACTTGTTGATAGACCAGATAACCGCGAGACATTCTTTTTCAGTTGTAGAGTAGTTTATCTCGGACTTTGAGAGTACTCTTGACGCATAGGCTATCACTTTTTCGGCACCTTCCTGAACTAGTACAAGCACTGCACCAATCCCATAGCCACTGGCGTCTGTGTGAAGTTCCGTTTCTGCATTCTCGTCGTACAAGGCTAGCACTGGTGCGGAAGTTAGAGCCTCCTTAAGTGCTCGGAAAGCTCTTTCTTTTGTCTCATCCCAGTAAAATTTGGCGTCTCCCTGCAGAAGTTCTTGTAATGGACGTGCCTTGTTACAAAATCCTTTTATGAAACGTCGATAGTATGAGCACAGCCCGAGAAAACTTCTCACATCACGAATGTGCTGAGGAGTTGGAAATTCTGTGACTGCCCTTACTTTATCTGGATCAGGACGGACACCATCTCCGTTGACTAGGTGCCCCAGGATTTTTATCTCTTTGGCGACGAAGAGGCACTTCTTTGGATTGAGGCGGAGACCTACAGCCTGAACACACTTCAACACAGTTGACAGGCAACTCAGATGTTCTTCAAAAGTTTTCGAGAAGACGACAATGTCATCTAAATAGCAGAGACACGTCTTCCACTTAAGGTGTCGAAGCAAGTTGTCCATCATGCGTTCGAATGTGGCTGGAGCATTACATAATCCAAATGGCATTACTTTAAATTCATAGAGACCGTCAGGTGTAATAAAAGCCGTCTTCTCCCTGTCAGCTTCGTCAACCTCGATTTGCCAGTAACCTGTCAGCATGTCCATAGTTGAGAAGTATGTAGCTCCTTTCAAGCAGTCTAAGGTGTCATCAATACGCGGCAATGGGTAGACATCTTTCTTTGTGATGCTGTTCAGCCGGCGATAGTCGACACAGAATCGCCACGTACCATCCTTCTTATTTACGAGGACCACCGGAGAGGACCAAGGACTCTCCGAAGGTTGAATAATGTCATCTCGCAACATCTTCTCCACTTCCTCCCGAATTATCCGTCTTTCAGCTGACGACACTCTATACGAACGCTGGCTAATTGGCGGATGGTCCCCAGTATTGATACGGTGCTTTATCGTGGGCCGTTTCGTCTGACTTTTCCCCTGCTGAGGTGTGAATGCACCCGAAAATTGGCGTAGTATACCTAACACCCGCTGGTGTTGTTCCTTGGTCAGTCCAGGACCTATTGGCACTCCCACGTTTGTTTCCTCCAGCGTGTTGTCTGTACTAATAGCAGGGCATGGGTCTTCATTAATGACGTTGAGCTCACCGTCCTGGATTGGTTCAGCTGTCCCTATACACATTACCTTGGGGATAAGTTGTGACTGCTCGTGACAATTTGTGATCCAAATCTCTTCTTGACCACCGGTAATGCTTATGATAGCCGCTGGTATGTAAATTTCTTTTGTGAGCCTGATAAACTTTTTACTATCAACAAGAACTTCACAGTTTAACCAGTCATCTGTGTTTGTGACTGCAACTCTTCTCATTGTCAACGGCGGTATCGTCACATTGTCAACGACGAATAACTTCCCCGAAAATTCTGTATTACGTGTATCTGGCGGAACAACTTCTTCAATTTGCAGCTCAGATCTTCCACAGTCAATGATAGCTTGGGATGCCTGAAGGTAGTCCCATCCGAGGATGACATTGTGACTACATTCTGTTAACACGACAAATTCAAACGGCTGCGTCCTGTTGTTGATGGTTATTCTTGCGACACAAGTTCCTGCTGGATGGACGTACTTTCCATTCGCGACCTTCAGCACAGTTGCTTCCGTATCACAGAACATTGTCTTCTTTAGTGTGCGGCGGTAATTATCCGATAATACAGAAAAAGAGGCTCCTGAGTCAACAAGTGCCCGGACAGGTTGGCCATCGATTATGACGTCGATGAGATTTCCCGACATCTTGGCGACTGTCGTCTATGGAGGATTTTCAACTGCGGCGGCTCACCTCCGTAGATGGTCGCCTCGCTTAGTTTTCCTGGGCGTGGCGGCTAGGGGAGCGGCTGGTACCTCTGTACGGCGACGGTGAACGGCTGCGGCGCGTCGGGGAGCGACCTCGTCTAGGGTACGGCGATGGGATTCTTCCCATAGGTCGACTGAACTCATCAGCAGGTGACTGCCTTGGATAGAACTGCTCCGACGGCTGACGTCTTGTGGCAAAATAGTCATCGAATACTCGCCTCCTCTCTCTGCAGTAGCGTACGACATGTCCGGGGCGTCCACAGTGGAAGCACAGTGGTGTGTTGTCTTCTGTCCTCCAGACGTCTGTTCTTCTGCGGGGCGTCATAGTTACCGGGGGAGTTGGCTGTGGTCGCGTCGGTCGGTTCAATGGGCTGCCGTTTGGCGGCTGCAGCGTAACTCATAGCAGGGCGACGCCATTCTTCACGTCGGGTGCGATTGACGGGGCAGACAGGAGCTAATGTTTGAAATACCTCGTCCTCAGCGGCGTCGGCTACCTCGTGACTTACAGGGCTCACATCCATGGCCATAATCTGATGCTCACTCGGTCTAATAGTCCCGGCTGCCATGCACTTGTTGTAATTCTTCTCTCACGATTTGTCGTATGAGAGAAGCCAAGTCCTGCTGGTCTTCCACAACGGCCATAGGGACTACATTTGGGAGTCTTTCATACTTCTTGCGTCCAACCCTCCTTTGTTGCATCTCTTCAATACGCTGGCACCACTTGATGAACTCTTCTGTCGTAGCGACGTCTTTTATCAGAAGAGCTTGGTACATAACTTCTGCAATCCCCTTCATCAGATGCGTGATTTTGTCCGCCTCAGTCATGTTCGGATTGACTGTGTTACACAGCGCCAAAACATTCTGTATGTACGATTGTGTCGGCTCACCATGTCGTTGGGCCCGGTTTTTCAGTTGTTCTTCCGCCGAGCGGATTTGTCGCTGGCCGTCTCCAAACGTCTTCTTTAGTTCATCCTGGAACGTCTCCCAGTCATTCAACTTGTCTTCGTTGTTTTCGAACCATTGCTGGGCTGTTCCATCCAGGTAGAAATAAACGTTGGCCAAGCACATCGTATGATCCCACCTGTTGTACTTGGCGAATCGGTCGAACCCTTTTAGCCATTTGTTGGGGTCCTGTCCAGCATCTCCAGAGAACACCGACGGGTGTCTGATGTGTTGCTGGCTTATTGCTGGCTTCGTCTCCATCGTTCTTCTGATAATACGGATGTACTCGGTGTATCCCTTGTATTCCGATTCCATTCCGTGTAAGGCCGGTATTACACTATCAAATTTTCTTTGACAAAGAATCTTTGTCCAATATTCTTTGACAAAGAATCTTTGACGTCGTGAAAAGGGGACATTACACTATCAAATTTTCTTTGACCAAGAATCTGCCAATATGCATCGAAAATGGTGGATGAATATCTTTTATTAACCTCAGCTGTTGCTTACATAGATTATAAATATATATTTATACACTATGATTACATGTAAGCCTAAACTAATTGCAACGGCTAGATATTTAGAAGATTGACAACATGGGCGACGCTTTAAAAATTGTAAGAGGTTGAACCAGAACATTTGTCGCTGGTAAGGAGCATGTGCCCGTTTACCTTTTGCTGGTGCTCTTTCGCACCTGCAGTTTTGTGTAAATATATTTCCTGTAAATAGTGTTTGTCTGAATAAATATATACAGGGAATTAAACACTGTCATTGTGTACTTTTGGTTTCTCCGTTGCAAAAGTAGCAGTAGCCATTAATTTTCTTTTTTTACGCCGTTTGCCGTGAAACCAGTACTCACTTGATGGCTAATGAATTCTGCAAGTGTCATCTAGTTTTCGGCTCGATGCAGCCGGTTTTTGTAATCAGCCTCCTATTACTGCATAATTTTTGTTAATGCGACGACACACAATACGAATTACGTGGTCACGGTTTCAAACTACGTCAGAAGTAGTTTGAAACCGTGAACACGTAATTCGTATTGTGTATCGTCACAACAACAAATTTTATTCAGTAATTACATAAACTTAACCTCCTTGCGTCAAAACCTGCTACCGCGATGCTAGCGCTTCAAACGGTCACATTTCTCATTGCAGTGCTGTGTTTAGTTGCCTTCGAAGTCAAGCCTACTTCCATTGCAACGTGACATTGTTTGGTGGAGGCGCCGGGTACACTGTGCAACAGCTGCATCACCGTGGCTCCGATTAGGCAACGTAAAAGCCGTCGCTTAGGCCGGTATTACACTATCAAATTTTCTTTGACAAAGAATCTTTGTCAAAGAAATTTGGACAGTGTAATATGGAACTTTTGTCAAAGTTGCATTTCGTCAAAAATTCTTTGATCAAATCTAGCAGCTCACCGTAAATTTGATCAAAGAAAGCGTTCGTCTTTTAACCGGCGACCTTCTGCTCCGCAGTCCGTGACGCTATCCCCTGCGCCACGCCGGCAGTTGGTGTTCGTGGTCTCTCGCGGCAATATGAAGAACGTTGCAAGTTGAGGCAATTTTCATTAAATAACATTTTAAATGACAAAGTCGGCGCTAATGAAGGAGAAAAATTCAATTGTTTAAGACATCATTGACAGTGTAAGGGGGGAAATCGTAATGGATAAAGTAAAATGGGTCCATTTAGTCTCTTATAAATATTGCCTGAAGTGTTTGTATGTTTATATTTTTGCGCTTGAAAATAGATGTCGATGTTTTGAAAGATAATTATTTGGAAGTAAGTAGGCAAGCTTCCAACTTTTTCCCTTGTTTCTACCCTCGGTCCTGTTACCAAGACACTTCATGCCAATGTTCTTATTTGTGGCAGAAAAAAGCACTGCGCGTGAGGGGCCGTATTGCTTTGTACCTCGTCAGGGTATGAAGGCTAGAGTTTCTTTTCACTAATCTGATATCTTATTTCGCTGTTGTTGTTCCCTGCGCAGAAGCGGCACTCAGGTCGCAGATCAGTTGTTTCTTGATGTGAGGCTGAAATAGTAGTGCAACGTGGCTAGGTTTTAGAACTATACAATGACGTACGTCACGCAGAATTTCGGGATACCAGTGGCTGCTTCTCTTTTATTTGTAAATCACTATTCGTATGCAGAAATCCACGTATGATAGAAATTCACAATTATTTAAAAAGTTTATATTACATTTTACGCGACACACGCACACTATTGACATAGGAGTTATCCGTCTGAGGCCCTTAGCTCGAATCCCATACGTGTTCAGGCGTACTGGGCGCAAAGCTCGACTGACTGCAGCAGGGCCAGTCGCAACATTTGGGCGCCAACGTAACATTCTACAGTGCTACGCCTGTCATCTTTCTATTAAACTAACACTTTTGTAAGCAACAGAACCATTGCTTAACACAAGACAAATACATCATATATACTCAAGTATTTAAATAAATTCTGGTATGGTATGGTATGTACTGAGACTACAAGTAAGAGCCAATCGATTTTAAATGCTAATATTAGTGGAGTTTTCCCACGGAATACTTGTTCACCGGACCATATGTTCCACGTTTTACTCACACCACATATTACGTAATGTTCTTCCCAACGTAGTAAAAGGTATCTTACACAATAAAATATGAAAGCCGGCCGCGGTGGCCGAGTGGACTGCGGCGCGCCAGTCGCGGTCTGCAGGGCCATTACGGTCGGGGGTTCGAATCCCCCCTCGGGCATGGATATTTGTGTCGTCTTTAGTATAAGGTAGTTCATAAGTAGTTTGTAAGTTTAGGGACTGATGACCCCGCAGTTAAGTCCCATAAGCTCTACAAACATTTGAACATTTGAAAATATGAAAGAGCAAGCAAATGTCTTCAGATCAGTCCTATCCCCCTCCATCAAATAAATAAATAAACAAAAACACCTCAAACTATTATAAAATTCATTTTAACTATTGGAAACTTTTTGAAAGGTTTTTTTTTTCATTTACTACCAGTAATTTATTTAATTTCGTCTATGATGCCCACAATTAACTTCTAGGAGGAACTGATTTCGTACGCAATATTTGTGGAATTGTGTTAACCCGCGCTTTAAAGCGTTGTTTTCTGAGACGGCGGATGTTCCGGCCTCGGTTAGAACCCGTCCGGCGGATTAAAGACGAGCGTCGGTGTGCTGACCAGCCGGTAGACCGTTTATAGGCAGTTTCTCACACCCCAGCAGGTGAATACCGGGCTGGTACCCAAGTCCCGACTCAGTTACACTATCCGCAAACTTTTATAAAAACGTTCGCACACTTTCACAAGTGTAACACTGCACGCAGATACTTGGGGTACCCATACCAGTATTTACTCCCAGGGCATAATATGGTGGCGGCAGGAAGGGCATCCACCCACCCCTTATATTGTTGTTGTTGTGGTCTTCGGTCCGCAGACTGGTTTGATGCAGCTCTCCATGCTACCCTGTGCAAGCCTTTTCATCTGAGAATACGAACAGCTACCTACATCCTTTTGTATCTACATACTTTATTCGTCCCTCGGTCTCCCTCTATGATTTTTACCCCACGCACCTCCTTCTAATGCTAATTTGATGATTCAATTATGTCTCTTAGTCCGAACATGCCATAAACTCCTTTTCTCCACAATTCTGTTAAGCACCTCCTAATTAGTTGCGTGATCTACCAATCTTACCTACACTATTCGTCTGTAGCACTACATTTCAAAAGCTTCTATCATCATTTTGTCTGAACTCCTAATCTAAATCTACAGCTACATAAATCTCTGCAAGTCACAATGAAGTGCATGGCAGAGGGTTCATCGAACCGCTTTCATGATGGTTCTCTACAGTTCCATCCTCTAATAGCTCGCGGGAGAAAGGAACACCTAAATCTTCCCGTTTTCGATCTGATTTCTCTTATTTTATGTTGATGATCATTACTTCCTATGTAGGTGACCTTTGCATTCGGAAGAGAAAGTTGGTGAAAGAAATTTCGCAGATGGATCCCGTCGCAACGAATAACGCCTTTGTTTCAATGATTTCCACCCCAACTTGTCCATCATTCCCGTGACACTCTCTCCCCTATATCTCGATGATACAAAACGAGCTGTCCTTCTCTGAACTTTCTCTAAATCGTGTCATTTCCACTTGGTGCGGATCCCACAATGCGCAACAATACTCCAAAAGAGGGCGTACAACTGTGGTGTAGACAGTTACTTTAGTAGAACTGTTGCAACGAAACGTAGTCTTTGGTTCACTTTTCCTACAATATTTTCTATGTGTTCTTTCCAATTTAAGTTGTTTATAATTGTTACTCCTAGGTATTTAGTTGAATTTACGGCCTGTATTTTTGACTGATTTATCGTGTAATTGAAGTTTAATGGGCTTCTTTTAGTGGTCATACGGATGACTTCACACTTCTCATTATTGCCATTTTTTGCACCATGCAGATATTGTATCTAAATCATTTTGCACTTGCTTTTGATCTTCTGGTGACTTTACTAACCGATAAGTGACAACATCATAAGCAAACAACAACGAGCTTGAATTTCAAGTTGAAAGTTCAAGCTCGTTGGCAAACAACCTGAGAGCTACTCAGACTGTTTCCTAAATCGTTTATAAAAATAAGGTACAATAGGGGCCCTATAACTCTTCCCTGGGGAACGTCAGATGTCACTTCAGTTCTACTCGATGACTTTCCGTCAATCACAACGTTCTCTGTCCTTTCTGGCAAGAAATCACGGACCCAATCGCACAATTGTGGCGACATTCCATAAGCACGCAGTTTGATTAGAAGACGCATGTGAGGTAAAGTGTCGAAAGCCTTCCGGAAATTTAGAAATGCGGACTCTATTTGACATCCCTTTAAGTGAGTAAAGACCTAGCTGTGTTTCACAAGAATGATACTTTCTGAATCCGTGTTGACTATGGGTCAAGAGATCATTCTTTTGCCGCGGCGGATTAGCCCCGAGTACTGTAGCGCCGTCTTGCGGTGCGAGCGGCCGTCCGCCGTCGGGGGTTCGATTCCCCCCTTGAGCATGGATGTTTGTGTTGTCCTTAGTTTAGTTTACCTTAGGTTACGTAGTTTGTTAGCTACGGACTAATAACCAAGCTGTTGAGTCCCATAGATTTAAAAACATTTGAACTTTGAACATTTGTCATTCTCTTCGAGGTAGTTCATAATATTTGAGGAAAGTAGATGTTCTAAAGCCTGTTGCAAACAGACGTCAATGATATAGGCCTATAATTTTGCGAATCACTCTTATTGCCTTTCTTGAATATTAGCGTAACCTGTGCAACTTTCCAGTCTTTGGGTACGTTCGCAGAGCGAGCAGTTGTATATGATAGCTAGGTATGGTGCTATTACATCAGCATACTCTGAAAGGAAACTAACTGGTATACAATTGGGAACGGGAGACTTACTTTTGTTAAGTGATTTATGTTGCTTTAATACACCAGGGGTAGCTACTTCTAAATTAGGCATGCTGGCAGCTGTTCTTGATACAAATTATGGAGTAATTGCTTTGTCTTCTTTTGTGAAGGAATTTCGGATGGCTGTGTTAAGCAGTTCTGCCTTAGCAGAACTATCATCAATAGCATCGCCGTTACTATCGCGTAGTGAAGGTATTGATTATGTCTTACCGCTAGTATACTTTACATACGACCAGAATTTCTTAGGATTCTCTACCAAATTACGTGACAGGGTTTCGTTTTAGAAACTATTATAAGCTTCTCACATTGAAGTTCGTACTAAATGTCGAGTTTATGGAAAAGACTTCCAATAGGTGATTTTGTGTCCATTTAAATTTGACTTGCTTTTTTCTTTCCTTTTGCAAGAGTGATCTAACCTGTCTTGGGTAGCACGACGGGTCAGACCCCTCTTTTGTAAATTTGTTTGGTATAAATCTGTCAATAGTGTCGATACTATTTCTTTGAACGTAAGCCACATCTGATCAAGAAAGACTGAAGATTCTCACTCAGAAAAGCGTTAATCGAATTTTTATCTGCTTTTTTTTATTATTTATTATTTTGCTGATAGATATATTTTTCGTTTATTTTTGGTATATTCGGGAAATCCCATATTCATTGTCGCTACTACAACTCTGTGTTCATTAATGCCTGTGTCTGTTTTGATGTTCTTTATTAGCTCCGGATTATTTGTTGCTAAGAGGTCAAGCATATTTTCACAACCATTTACTATTCTAGTGGGTTTATGAACTAACTGCTCAAGATAATTGTCTGAGAATGCGTTCAGTACGATTTCGAACGAACGAATTTTTAAACATGTATTCTTACCAACATATCGAGGGTAAGTTAAAGTCGCCACCAATTAAAATGTATGCTTCGGGAACGTTTTTGAAATTTGGTCCAAGCTTTCTTTGAACATTTCTGCAGTCGAATCATCTGCGTCAGGTGGTCGCTAAAAAGGGCCAATTATTAATTTATTTTTGTTTTCAGGTATAACCTCGACCAATATCAACTCACAGGGACGATCCACTTAAATTGCGCTACAAGATAAACCGCGTGTGACAGCAATAAATACGCCACCACCTGTTTTATTCAATCTATCCTTTCTGAACACCAGTTCCCCATAAGTAAAACTTTCAGATGAACGTATCTCTTTTCCTTAGGCTGCTTTCAGGACCTCTAATGATGAGAGACTTACCCTTCATGGCATCCGGAAGGACCCGTTCCAAATCTGGAATGACTCCACCCGGTATGCACACGGAGTGTACGTTGGCCTTCTTTCACTCCTTGGCAGCCATCTATCTAAGGGGCTCCATTACCCACCTAACGTTGGAGCTCCCAACTACGAGCAAACCTACCCACTGTGAAAGCCCGGATCTTTCAGACTGTGTGGTGACTTTAGAATGAGAGACACCACCTGGCTCAGGAACATTGTCCTGAATGGGTAGTGCCTCAAACCTGTTCACAAGATGAACCGGGGAGGCCTCACGATCGGTCCTCTGGAATGTCTTACGCCGCCTGCCACGCACTGGAATGACCTCCAACGCAACCATGGGTGGAGTGTCTGCCTCCTTGCAAGCAATATCAGGGTATGTCGCTGCCGCAGACCGATCGGCAGACACTTCTCACGACCAGTCAACAACTACGCCGGCCGCGGTGGCCGAGGAGACTAAGGCGCTCCAGTCACGGTCTGCACGGCCACTACGGTCGGGGGTTCGAATCCCCCCTCGGGCATGGATATTTGTGCCGTCCGAGTTCGTAAGTAGTTCATAAGTAGTTTGTAAGTTTAGGGACTGATGACCCCGTAGTTAAGTCCCATAGGCAACAACTACGCCCCTCGACCACAGCCTCAAGCTGTGCAATGTTTCACTCCCATACAGTGCTACACTTCAGAAAAATGCTTCCAGAATGTACTTACAAACAGTTAAATTAATATTGGATGTCAACAAATTTCGCTTTTTCAGAAACGCCTTTCTTTCCATAGCCATTATCCATACGTCTTTTTTACTTCTGAACGTCAGAAGTTATTTTGCTACACAAATAACACCGTCAACTATTTTTAATGCCTCATTACCTAATATAATCTAAATACATTAATGATAAAGGTGAAGCATTGAATTAAAATTTGTGATGCAGCCGGGTATCGAAACCGGCCCTCTATACTTACTAGACAGACATCTTACCACTTTTCTCTCTTTCTCTCTCTCTCTAGGTAGATCTATGCTTAGCAGTCGTTCGTTCAGTTCGTTCTTGTTTGTTTGTGGAATATTTGGCTCAGCTTTTTTTATTACAGGGGGCATTTAGTCCCCTGGACGGGCGCGCAGAGCCACGGCACCCAGCGACCACTATGCCACCACACCACCCGCGAATAGGACGTCTCGGAATAGTGTAAGTACGACTTCCCTCCACATCACAAACTTCTTTTTATAAATGTCTGCCGGCCGCAGTGGCCGAGTGGTCTGCGGCGTGCCAGTCACGGTCTGCACGGCCGCTGCGGTCGGAGGTTCGAATCCCCCCTCGGGCATGGATGTTTGTGCCGTCTTAAGTATAAGCTAGTTCATAAGTAGTTTGTAAGTTTAGGGACTGATGACCCCGTAGTTAAGTCCCATAAGCTCTACAAACATTTGAACATTCTTAAATGTCTATTTATAATGATATTTATATCACCTTAGCCTAAGGTTAAAGGCAGGAATATTCCAATATGTCCATTGCCGAGGTGCTATTCCGCTGCATGGAGAGGCTTCGTAGTTATGGCAATGTTTCATGGAACACACAATCTGAATGAGAGTTTGTGGCGTGGAGGGAAGTCGTACTTAGACTATTCCAAGGCTCCTTAATTGTTAGTGGTGCAGTGGTCTAGTGGTGCCGGGCGCCGTGGCTCAGCGCGCCCGGTCAGGGGGCTAAACACTCTCTGTAATAAAAAAGCTGAGCCAAACATTCAACTAACAATCAAGAACGAACTGAAACAAAAAAGAAAAAAAAGTGGTAAGATGTCTCCCTTGTAAGCATGGAGGTTTGGGTTCGATTCCCGGCCGCATCATAAAAATTTTAATTCAATGCTTCACCTTTATCATTAATGTCTTTCACATGTTCGAGACATGTTCTCAGGGTTTGTAAATTTCTATTTATAATGATACTAATATAATTCCTTCAGCGTCGCCTGATTTTCTGACACTACCTTCCATTACCCTTATTTTCCTCTTGTTAATGTTCATTTTATAATCTCCCTTCGAGACACTGTCCATCCCATTCTATTCCTCTTCCAGGTCCTTTTCTGTCTCACAAAATTACTGTGTCATCAGCAAACCGCAAAGTTTGTATTTCTTCTCGCTGAACTTTAGTTCCCTCTTCAAATGTCCCCTTGCATTCCTTGAATGTACATATTGAACAACACTGGCGAAAGCATACAACCCTGTCTTACACCCTTCCCAACCACTGCGCTCCTTTCATGCCCTTTGACTCAAATAATTACAGTCTGGTTTTTGTAAAAGTTGAATATAACTTTCCACTCTCTTTATTTTACCCCTGATACCTTCAGAATTTAAAAGAGTGTTTCCAGTCAATATTGTCAAAAGCTTTCTGTGCCTAAAAACGTAGATTTACCTTTCCTTAACCTATATTCTAAGATAAGTGTTAATGTGAGTATTGCTTCCCATGTTCCTATATTTCTCTTAAATCCAAACTGTTCTTCTCTAAGTTTGGATTCCATCAGTTTTTCCATTCGTCTGTAAATAATTCGTGTTATTATTTTGCATCCCTAACTTATTAAACTAATAGTTCTGTAATTTTCACATTTTTCTGCACTTGTCTTCTTTAGAATTGGAATTACTATAATCTCTTGAAGTCGTTGGATATTTTCCCTGCATACCAAATGGAACAATTTCTTCAAGACTGGCTCTCCTTACGATATCAGCAGTTCAGATAGAATCTCATCTGCTGCAGGGGCCTTTTTCGACTCAAATCTTTCAGTACTCTGGCAAATTATTCTTGCCATATCGTACCTCCTATCTCATCTTCCTCTACTTCGTCTTCAATTTCTAGAATACTGCCTTCAAGTTTATTTCGTTTGTATAGGTCCTCCATATATTCCTTCCACTTTTCTGTCTTCCCTTCTTTGGTTAGGAGTGCTTTCACATCTGAGTTCTTAATGTTCATGCAGGTGGTTTTCTTGTCTCCAAATGTCTCTTTATTTTCCAGTAGAAGCAGTGGCGGATTCACCAATAGGCTGAGTAGGCTGAAGCATAGGGTGGCAGATTTTAGGGGCGGCAAATTTGGGAAAATTTTTTAAAAACTGTAAGTAAGTGTAGTAAACGAACTTTAATTATGTTTATCGAATGTACATTATTGTGTAAGAAGCATTAAGGTATACCTTACCTTTACATTATTAGTCGTATATGAATGTGTTTTTATTAGTACAGAAATACACACAAAAACTATTTCTTGTGGAATCTTAACCAAATAGTTGGGTTGTAAAAATAACATAGGAATTGACACTTCAGTCTAATAGTTCACAATCGTACTAATTTCAGAAAAAAGGTGGTATAATTAGGACGATAGAACACAAAACATAAAGCTACACTTTCATTGATAAAAAAAAATAAGTAGTATGATTGTGAACTGCACAGGTCGGCAGGGGCGGCAAAATTTTGAATAGCCTGCCTCTCAGCAAATGTGAAAATCCGCCACTGTGTAGGCGGTATCTATCTTTCCCCTACTTATACATTCTTCTACAGTCTTGCATTTGTCCTCTATCCACTCCGGCTTAGCCAGTCTGCACTTCCTATCAATCTCATTTCTTAATCGTCTGTACTCCATTTTGCCTGCTTCACTTGCTGCATGTTTATATTTTCTCCTTTCAACAGTTAAGCTCAGTACCTCATGTGTTACCAGCGATTTCTATTACTCTTAGTTCTGCCTATAATCCTCTGTAGCCTTCACTACTCTCTCTCAGAGCTACCCATTCCTCTTCTACTGTATTACTTTCCTATCTTTCAGCCCTTCCTTGCGTAATGCTCCCTCTGAGACTCTCAACAACCTCTGGTTATTTCAGTTTTTCCAAGTTCCATCTCCTAACTTTTCTACCTTTTTGCAATCTCTGATGTCTGTTCTTTCGGACATGTCTGAAAAAACAGACATCACATATATATATAACTTAAACAAATGTCGATGATGGTCAATGATCCATTCTTCAGTGTGGATGCACTGGTACACCCTTGCTCTTACGGGACTCTCTTTACAATAACTACAAGTTTGAGTTCTAGTGGGCAGGGTGAAGTTGAGAATTTGTATCTGATGGGAGGTGTAGTTGAGTAATTCTGTGCAGCTGTGTTGATCACTGTGTGCCCAGTGGTGTAGGGGTCAGTGCAACTGCCTAGAAAGTAGGAGACCTGGGTTCAAATCCTGGCTGGGTACAACTTTACCCATTCGTAGTTAATTTCATACATTTCTTGAATATCATTAGTGTTAATCTACAGTTCATAACCAATAAGATATGGTCAGAGTCTATATCTGCCCCTGGCTATGTCTTACAGTTTAAAAACTGGTTTCTAATAATATGCCTTTCTTAAAGTCAATCTTGTACGTCGTAATGTCTCCTGATCTCTTCCATGTATACGACCTACTTACATGATGACTGAACCAAGTGTTCATAATGATTAAATTGTGCACTGCACAAAATTCTAATAGGTGGTCTCCTCTTTCATTCCTTTTCCCCAGTCCACAGTCACCTACTACATTTCCTTCTCTTCCCTTTCCTGCTACCGAGTTCCAGTCACCAATCACAATTAAGCTTTCTTCTCACTGAACAGTCTGAATAATTTCCTTTATCTCCACATACATTTCTTCGATCTCCTCATCATCGGCAGAGATAGTTGGTACATAAACTTGCACTACTATGATCGGTGTTGGCTTCGTGACTATCTTTGCTACGATAATGCGTTCACTATGCTGTTAATAGCAACTTCCCCACATTCCTATTTTGTTATTCATAATCAGACCTACTCCTGCATTACGACCAACTGATTTTGTATTTATAACCCTGTATTCGCCTGACTAGAAATCCTGGTCGTGTTACCACTTCACTAATCTCCACCATATCTAACTTTAACCTACCAATTTCTCTTTTCAAATTTTCTAACTTGCCTACCCGATTAAGGAACTGAACATTCCACACTCCGATACGTAGAATGCCTGTTTTGTTTTTCTCTATGACATCCTCCTTAATATTCCCCGCCCGGAGATAACCATGCCAAATCGAATTTACCACGCCGAACCTGAATATGCTGAAGGGAAAGAATAAGAAGAATTTTGTATATTTGTTCTTTTCGTTAACGTTTTGTCAAGCTCTGGAGCACCCACACTATTATATTTCAGTAGATACTGTGTCAGGAAATAAAATCATATGTGTAGAAATACTTATTGGTTGCTGAAAGCGAAGGTGGCAGGATGCAAAAGAAGTTTTCATTGCCCATGGAAAACGCATCTTGAGACTAGAAAGTGAATGGGAATAATGAATTTCTTTCTGTTATCAACCTATTTAATGGGCTTCAAAAACCGGATATCGTCAATCGATTTCCCAATTCCGCTTTTGGTTGGACATGTAACCTAAACACTCCACAATCACTTCTGGAAATCCACTTTTGTAAAGCAACCGTTTGTGACACGTTCTTGGCTTGTCTGATTGTGTTTTCTTAAGAATTTTCATCACATATGAAAAGAGTGACAGTTTCTACCGTGAAATAAAAGTATAAATATTGGAGTGGAATCTGTGTACTTAAGTAAATAAATACAGCGATTGTGCTAACTAATCAGGGACTGAATCTGCTTTTTTTAGCCAGGCAATGACATGTAAACAAGACAGCGAAAAACTGTTTACGAAATTCGGTTTTCGTCTTCCGGAAGAAATGTTGCATGTAAACGTAGTGATTCGGAACTTGCTCGAAGTTCCAGATACTATCTACGACAAAGATGTGATTTTTAATAAAGCAGAAATATCACTGAATGTTATCTCTTTGTTGTTATTTGTTTTAACTTCTTTGGTTTCAGCGCAGACGAAATTGGCACTAGTTGGCAGCGCGGTGTCGGTGTTAGGAAACGTGTTTTGGGTCGCGCTAAGAAGGTTTCAACATATTGCGGAAGTAGACAAAAATTTGTAAGTATTATATTGCGATTAATATTTCTCATTTAGAAATCCACCTTAACGTGTCGCACTATTGGTAATGCGTATGGAATCCCATTGAACTGACATATTTACTAGTGTCACACAAATCTGTTTTTTTTTACAGCAAATTGTATTGTTTGATTTAATGTTTTGAATTGTGAGATACGAGATTTATAGGTGACAACACGTTTATAAATCGAGCCGGAGAATTACCTGCTAATATTCGTGTAATGACTTAGATCTTATTGCTCTCGTATTTCCAAATGCGTTTCATATTGCATTCATATACGCTAGGAATTATTCATTACTATTGACATTACATACCTAGTACTTCGCTACCTAATCCTTACGAAATTGATCCTAGATAATTTATCCACCTCCCACAATTTATGGAACGGAACTCTAAGAAATGTAATCATTCTCACTTTCAGTAGGTATATGGTGAGCGTGTTGAAAATATACCTGTAGTGGTGTACAGTATCCATATCCTGTGAGCATTTGCGGAAACCCTTAGGATAACCGTGCTGTTACATGCATGCAAACCACGTTTGCCGTGTACAGATCACTAAGTTGCTTTCCAAAACAATCTGGTATGTTGTCATGAACATGTACTCCTCAGGGAGTGAGTAGCAGCAACACTGTTAAAGCTGTGGTTGTGGGAAGTGGGGAGAAGTGATGCTGTTCAGATGATGAAATTTCTATTGCTTATTGAATCAGGAAGCAGAATGAAAGTTTTTAGTCGTGGCTCCTAGTGCTTGGGATTTGCTGCTATTTGTGAAACATGTAATTATGGAACATACTTCTTTGGTATCATGCGCCACTGACTTTTTGCCGTGAACGTGTCATATGGCATTGGACTCGCAATTTATATTACTATGCTATTTGTGTTTTTGTTTTTGACTACTCTCTAATATCTATTAAAGGCTGAAGCCACTGATCAGTTAAATACATGTCACTGATTTGTATAAAAACGTTGTGAACATCAAAACTTTAATTTTTCATTTTATCATCTCTGTTTTTGTAAGTGGCTTCAGTTGAAAATTACTCAGTGGAGGTTCACAGAAAATCGTTGACATGGTGCAGCTGCAATGCAATGTAATTGTAGTAGACATGATCTTAGTTTGCAATAAGTTTGATAAAAAATAGTTCCCAGGTAATGACACAGCTGTTATCTCTGTCTTCATAGTTAGTTGACAGAATTTGCCTTCTTTTCCTTTATGTTCGTGTATACACTTACTAGGGTTTCATATTTTGTATTATTCACTTTCTCAAAACTTTGTTACCTAAGTGATGTCTGCTGTTAATTGTAAGAACAAGGCTTAATGTGTGTGTGTGTGTGTGTGTGTGTGTGTGTGTGTGTGTGTGTGTGCGCGCAATATCCCAGAGTATGCATTGTTTCCTATTTTTTTGTAGGCTAGCATCCACTAGTTTGGGGTCAACTGAAGCACGGGGTACCACCCATTGGCTTGTGTTGTGTGTTGTGTTGTTGTACGAGTCAAAATATTGATCATTTTTCTTTTGTTATGAATATGTCACTACATTTTACAATACAAATTGATCAATTTACATTTACCCATCCATCTACCTGAGACACATGTTGCAATTAAAAGCACTAATCACATGAAAATTCAATTTTTCGTTATGACAATTGTTTGGTAGAACCCAGTGGCAACAAAGTTTCTTGGTGTGTAATGAAAAGTTTTATGTTAAGAGTTTTGTGTTTTTGAAAGTTTTTGACCATTATTTTTTAGTGTAGTTTGTCCCCACACATGTCATGGTTCAAAGCAGATGGGTGGTATTGGGTCCTTCATAATTGCCATAGTTTGTATCCTCAGGTGTGACAACCAATGATTACCTTATTGGTATGTCCTTTTTTGAAAGGCAAAGCTAGTCGCCAGCATTGAAAAGTATATAGCTTAGTGCATGTTAAATTCAAAATAAAATTGCACTTTTATCGTGTAGGCCTAACAAATTTCTCTTTTCAATGTAATATTGCTTGGTAGTGCAGTAGCGTCCAAACACTAATAATGTATGTTAAGCAAAAAATAAATTAAATAAATAAATAAATAATGCTGTTTAATATGATCAAACGTGTTTAAAAAAATTATCAAAACTGAGATCATCCGTCTACTCCTTCAACTAAGGATGTTTAATAATCTAAGAGAAAATTTTTGGACATGTTTTTAAAACAAAATTGTACGTACGTAATTACTAAACAATCCTTATTAGTCTGTTGAAAAATGTTATTGCCGTGGTGAAGTAGCCGAGCGGTCAAGGCGCCTCGCTGCGGAGCACGCAGTTGCTCACTGTCAGAGGTTCGAATCCTCCTGAGGGCATGTGTGTGTGTGTGTGTGTGTGTGTGTGTGTGTGTGTGTGTTGTCCTTAGGTTAGTTTACTTTAGTTTAAGTAGTTTGTAAGCTACGGACTGATGACCACACAGTTTGGTTCGATAGATTTACAAACATTTGAACCAGAATGTTATTGAAGCTGAAATTAATGATTGGAGAGGACTGAATTAAGCAGATTTGATGTAGGAATGTGTGGTCAGCAGTATGCAGGTTAAATCAGGTGAACAGGATGCCCATGGAGCTGGTCCATCCTGCCCTGTCCACTTCCTATGTAGATTCGCGCGGGGAAATAGTAAATCCAGCTAGCAAAGCTCTTGTAAACAACACTCTTCAGCAGACTCCTGGCTCAAGGTGTCATTACCGACCACACATTCCTATACGAGATCTGCTTATTTCGGTCCCCTCTACTGGCTGTTTAATTTTTTTTACATATATTTTAGGACCACCCTGTATTTATGTAGGAGTGTATAGCGTCAGAAAAATCAGGTGTTGCTGAAGGAATTAGATTGGGTTAATGAAACAATAAAGGTACTCATGGCGTTTTGTTATTTGGGTAGCAAGATAACTTCTGATGTGCGAAGTAAAGAAGATACAAAATGCAGAATGGTTTTTTCTGAAGAAACAAAATTTGTTGACATCCAGTATTAGTTTAAATGTTAGGAAGTCCTTTCTGAA
Organism: Locusta migratoria; assembly: GCA_026315105.1. Lineage (NCBI taxonomy): Eukaryota > Metazoa > Arthropoda > Insecta > Orthoptera > Acrididae > Locusta > Locusta migratoria. The sequence goes on along the minus strand of CM048755.1, from coordinate 69,532,571 downwards.
AGCATTTGTCTGGAGTGTAGCACTGTATAGGAGTGAAACATGCATGATAAGGGTTTCAGACAAAAAGATTATAGAAGCTTTTGAAATGTGGTGCTACAGACGAATGATGCAAATTAGATGGGTAGATCAAGTAACTAATGAGGAGGTGCTTAACTGAACTGGGGAGAAAGTGTTTCTGGCATATCCTGACGAAGAGAAGAGATTGGTGGGACACAACCTGAGACATCAAGGAATTGTCAACTTAGCATTAGAGGGAAGTGTGTGGGGTAAAAATCGTAGACGGAGACCAAGGGACGAATACAGTAAGCAGATTCAAAAGGATGTATGTTACCGAACTTATTCTCAGATGAAGAGGCTTGCACAGGATAGGGTAGCGTGGATAGCTGCATCAAACCAGTCTGTGGACTGAAGACCACAACTACTACAAGGGTTCATAGTTTAGAATATGTACTTAATCTCTTGGTCACCCTTTGCAATTTTTATCCCACACTATTCTCTCCAATGTTAAATTGATGATTACATGTCGTCTCAGAATGTGTCCACCCAATTGATTCCTTCTCTTAGTCAAGTTATGCCAGAAACATCTTATCTCCTCAATTCTGTACAATGCCTCATTAGTTGCATTATATACTCACCCAGTGTTTCACATCCAGAGAAGTGCTCACTTTCTCTGGCACTTGCTGGTGAAGGTGCCCTCTCTCAGGGCCCCTCTTCTCGGTGTTCCCCAGGTCAGCTGCCTCAAGTCAGCTGCTGGACTCAGTCTATGAGTACCAAGGTCATTTGCTCTTTGTAAGTCCCAGAGTTCACTGATGCCAGTTTTCTCTGAGACTTACTTTTCCTGTCTTGTGAGAAAGGAAGAAGATGACACAAAAGTCACAGGACAACAGGACAAGACCCTCTGGTACTGCATGAGGTGCCAACTTTTGTCCTCACGACCGACTCATCCCACTGAACTTGCTTAATTCGTTGTTTATAAATGTCATCCCATCCTCATTGGTGAGGGAAGCTGAGCCAGCGGCATGACTGGTGTCAACCTGTTTGCTTCCCATCTTGTACTTTACTCATCCAATGGAACTAACAGCTATTACTGTCACATCTTGGAGTTAAAAAATTAAAACAGCTTATGTCCTTTTACTCAACAGTTAATGGTGTTCTGCAGGAATCACATTTTATTGATGCACATTGACCTACCCTTCGTGGGTTCTGTGCTGTGTGTCAGAACTGGATTGGTCCCCTACAGGCATCTGGTGGAGTTCGCACATTAGAAGGTATGGAGATTGTTTGCACATGGATTCCTCTCTGTACTGCATAGGAAGTGGTTGCTGTATGGGTTGCACCACCTTTGTTTGTGCCAGGAAATATTTGACAATATTGGCTGTGTGGTCGAGTGGTGAACTTGAACATTCACCATACTCACTGGATCTCGATCCTCCAGCCTCTTCCTATTCCCTTAACTAACTCACTTTGAAAGGAAAAAGATTTGGTGATATTTCTGATGTCCAATGAAACATGATGAGGTGTTTGAACACTATCCCAAAGGAAGAGTTCAGGCCAAGTTTACATAAGTGCATCACAGAGCTGAGCAGTGCATAGTTATGGGAGGTGACTATTTTGAAGGACAGGAAGGTAACTATAGTTCATCTACATTAATATTAAAGAACTACTCACTGGACTTCGTCAGAGGTGGTAGGCTACATTGTTTTTAAGTGCTCTACCAAATTACCTTAATGCCAATGAATATTTGTCAGTTGTGGCTCGGGCACAAGGTCTCCGAGCAATGAATTTCTGACCAGGCAGCCATTGATGCATGTGGGTGGTGGGTATGGGAAGAGCCCTAGACTGGAGAAGGTGTCATCAAAATGTTTTGCAATGAAATGTATTAAATTACATAAATGCTTGTTGGACCTGGCTGCATCATTGGACAGAAACTATTGTTTCAGTGATGATACATACAACCTTAGAGCTGCCCCTAACCTAGCTAATCCGTGAGAAGGGCAAGCCAGATGTTTGGGAGCAAAACACTTTGCCCTGTGTATGGTACATACTTGGGTGGGTGGGAATGCATTTACGACAATGAAACTATTGTTTTTTGTTGAAAACATAGGAGACATTTGAAGAAGTTGTTCGTTTTAACAATGCTGAATGGTTCATTGTTAGGACATTCTCTGTTGCTCCATGTACAACTTTTCAATTTTATTATCTAGGAGACATTCATGTGACAATTGTCCCACCCACAATGTTAAACATGGCCAAGGAATCATCTTTCACTTAGACTTCACCCTCCAAACAGATTACAAGCTCTAGACTAATCTCAGACTGTGAACTGTACATTTTGTCAGACATGTTCAAAAGGCTCCAAGAATAATTGCATATACCTGTATTCAGGTGCCTTTTCTTTGCCTTTGAAGGCAATGTTCTCCCTTTGATGGCTAAGTTCATGTTGTGTGATTGTGAATGTGGCAACTGGGGGTGAATACTCCCGCCAACTTCCTCTTTCTTCTCCACAGCTTCCATATTGCAACTTCATGCTGTATCCTTCACGCATTTATCACAGCTAAGATTAAAGCAAGTGTGGCTTTACACTGTAAAAATCTACATATTGGGCTATGTACAGTTCAGATTTAGAAGTTTGGCTTTGTTATCTTAGGGTCAAACATGCATGTCTGCTTTCATGCCCCAGCAACTACCTTAGTTGCATATATAATCTTTTACCTGTGGTCCTGTTAAAAACACTCTATGCATAGGCTGTAGTTTACGAAACAAATAAGAAATATTTAATAAAAAGGGTTCATTAATAAAAAGGGTTTTATTCTCATGTTTATAAATGATGTATGCAAAGTCAGAGATTAGTTGAAAAACTGTTATTCAATCAAATTGGTTCCTTATTGGAAGTGGTCAGATGAAATATTAATCATAAATTGAATAAAAGATTTGAGTTGCATTGTCTGTGATAAGAAATTAGTAGCACTTTCCCCCAACTAAGTCATCATGGCTTTGAGAAACACAGAATCTCGATATATTTCGCAAGCAGTCAAGATGAAATTGTCAACAGTTGGAAGTAGTTTTTCCCGAACATCATTTCTACACTTGTAAGTTCTTGTGGAAAAACACAAACACATATCAGCTGCACGGGCATTCACTGTTTTTGCCAAATTTAGTCCCGAGAAGTGCCCATTCACTGCGCAAGTCTTGACACACTGCCCAATCGAATCCATCTTATCTAGGCAGGTCCTCCTCCTGCCAAGATTAGACATGGAGTCCCTTTTTTGCTCACCCCTTCACTCACGTTCTCCTCCCACCTGCAACCCCCCCCCCCCCCTCCACCATGTACATACTCGCCACCAGTTATGTCCCTTGTCTGTTCCCTTGCTGGCCGATTGCCATCCCTTCCAAAATTGTGTACCTCTTAGCGTGAGATATTTCTTTAAGTAAAAACTGACCATTTGAAACCTCTTCCTTACTTATATAACATTATTTAAATACACAAAATAATAGTGTTCAGTCCCCAGAGGACTAGTAATTAGTATTACATAAAGTCTGAAATCAATAAATAGACAAACCAGCTTTCATTAGCTTTACCACTCGTGCCATACAATATTTATGTAAATTACAGGCAAATTGTACAATAAATTGACATACTATATTAAATGTAAAAGAGGTAAATCATGCTGCTTGTATTGTCAATATTACTGTGGAGAATATGATGATCTGTTTATATTTTCATTATGAAATATATCCATTGAAATCAGCCATGTAAATAAATATGTGCAAGTGTGATGTTTTCAAGATGATAGCTAGAGAAAATAAGAGTCAGAGTTTGTTGAAATTACATGCCACATTCCAAAGTTGGTTATTTTTCTTTTTGATATAGTAGTCATAAAAATTGTAATTTTTGAGATGTTAAAATTATTATTAGATTCATGACATGAGTGTATTTAGTCTGACATTGTAGATGTCTTCAATGTTGACTGTAAAGAATTTTATAGATTTTTATTCTGAATTACTGGAGTGTGAAACTCGCAGCTGTCCTCCAGACATGAACTTAAGAAATGCTTGGCTACTAGGCCTCATTAGTTTTGAGTACAAAGCATGGGCCTTTTCCAGATTTCCTCCAATTTGACCATTCAGATTAACCCACTACTTTTACCTGGGCTGTCTGGCAGCTGTGCGAACTGCTTGATGCAGTTCACTCCCAGTCCTTTATCTTTCCAAACAATACCATTACTTACACTAATTGTGCGACTCTACAGACATTATTTCTGTAAAGTCACAACACCCAACCAGAGAAGTGCCCGTCTTTGGCATGTACCAGTGACAGGTAATCCTATCTGGACTTGCAGACAAGAGGCTCAAAACCAGCTAAAAGTCAAAGGAACCATAGCCTTTGGGTCCTGGGACCATCCCCTCATCTATCCAATTTTTCCTATTTTGCACTGCCCTCCAAGAAAAGCACTTCACAGAAGACTATTGTGCAATGCTCTGTGGTTATCAGGCATTCTGTCAAAACCATACTGGCCCCTAGATGGCATCTGGAGGGGTCTGTGTAAATTTTTCTCATTCAGATGTCATCAATGAATGTGATTCCTTTTGTGCCACATTGAATGTGTACCTACTTCCTGACAAGCCATTTAATTATGTTGAATTTAATAATAATAATAATAATAATAAATCCCTCCTTTTTCTCTTACTCAGAGGCTTAATGCACCCCACTACTTCATCTATTAGGGGTGTTCTGAGACCAGCTGCTTCCTCAGTGACAATTATTGTACCAACTTTTGTGTCACCTGTTGCACATTTTCAACTATTGATCTAACGATCTCTACCCCTAGTCTTCCTGCTGTGCTACAGTGGTCACCACACAATAATTTTTGTGGCAGTGACCACTTTTTGGTGACTTGTGTTTCCTTGCTACCAGGTAGAGCCCCTGAAGAAGCTGATTAGCCTTTGTATATCCCTATCTCTGCCGTTAAAGTGACCTGTGTGTCATATTGCATTGACAACATTTTGTACTTGGGCATCTCAGGTGCTAACATCATACTGCTGAAATTGCTTTTTCCTTCAGATTCAGCAGGTGCTTTGATGGACTGAAGACTTCCCAATGGCTATTCGTGGCCACTGAAAAGCCCTGCAATGATTCAGATGACACCCTTCACAAACCAATTTTACCACATTTAAGCAAATTCATGACTATGCTGCAAAAAGGAATGCTGGGAGTGTTGTCTCCTCCCTCGAGGTGTGTGCCAATATCCGTAGGCTTCGGGGATGTCAGCAACCAACAACTGTTCTAGATCTTATACTCTCTCTCTCAGATGAGTACGTGCTTGGCTACCACATGGTCCTTGCCTTTGGAGCACCATTTCCCTTTCTGTGCTGCATATCTATCTATCATTTTGCTTACCTTTTCCCCTCCATTAGCAACCACGTTTTGTGTATACGTGGGAATGTTAGCTTATGAACGTCCTTCTGGGAAAGAGATGGGTGGTGTGAGCTCCTGGAAATGGACAGTGTTAAGCATTGAAGTGTATTAGTTTAATACCAGTCATACTTTCTAGTTTCTACTGAACTAATAAGCTATCATATCTTTATTTTGTTTGTTCTGTAGAAGCAAGTTTTAGTGAATTGCAACTGGGTAGTGGTTTAATAAAATGTCAGAAGATAGATTTTAGTAACTGGTTCCCTCAAGCCTACAAAATGGGCACTTATAATCTCAACAGTTTTGTGCCCTAAAGCAATTAAAGAAAAAAAGAAAAAATTGTTATGTGACCCCTGTTGAGTTACTGGTCATCTTTGCTTGTATATTGCAGTTTTTTTGCATTTCGTACAACTCCCACTCAGTAGTCCCTGCTGAATGCCGGTTCCAAGGTGCTATCCAGTGGGCTTCTAAATGAGCTCTTTCCTTTGGTTTTCAATTTTCTTTTTCAGAAATGATGGTAAAGCCAGGTATACACATGCAACTCGACTCAAATTATGGAAGTTGTTTATGTAAAAATACTGTACACAAGTTCTTATGTCACCACTCAACTATCACTTCTCGCCTTGACAAAAATTAAAAAAAAAAAATCTTTTTAACTACTTTTCTCAGAATCGAAACAAACATGTTGATTCCAACACTTTCAAATCTCAAGCCGTAATTGATGTTTTTAAGTATTTAATCCTACTTACTACAAAATAATTGCAGTTTCAAATAACATTAGAAATCTCCAAACTCTCATTGTACTGCAGTATTGTTAATGCAACTAATACAGGTCTAAAATATTCAGGAGCATTTATAATATTTATCTGTTAATAAGCTAGTGTAATTGAGTAATTGCTTAAAAATGGTGGGTCATTTACAGGATGCAATTCCACCCGCTGGCTTTGACCCATGGCATTGGCATGTTGTGTAGTAGGTAAAGTACTTTGACAAGCTAGAATGTTGTTGTATATTCGGATTGACAAAAGTAATATGCCATAATTTTAAAGGAAGATGATAGGCAGGAACCTAAGAGTACAGCTTAAATAGTTGTGAGTGAACAAGCAACGATGGCACTGAGAAGCTCACGTGTTCGAAATGTACTGATAGTAGGCTGCAACTGTGATACGCAACACTTCTTCCAACTTACCAGTAACATTTTAACAAGCTGTGTGATTTAGTTAAAAACACTGATAAATTGAAACAGTGATTATTTGCAGTTGGCTATGACTGAAACATGGGTTTTTCAAAATGTTGATGTCATGGGTCAAAGCAGATGGCTAGAATTGTGTTGTAAAATTATGCCAAGATGTTTGTAGTTACAAAACAGCTTACTTAATTTTAAAAATGGTTAAAATTAATTTAATATTGATAGTATTGTTGTGTTCTGGCAGTAGTGTGTTGATTTCTCTTAAAAATGGATTTCGGGAACAAATTAATAAGGTTTCTTGGTAGTACTATAACTTCAGATTGAGCGTATCTCATAAAAATGGAAATCAACTTCATTAGTCTTTCAATGCATTTGCACAAAGCATAACTGCATGACTGTATAGATTAATTTTTGTATGTAACTGATGTATAGTGCAAGATGGGATATGTTAGTTTTATAATGCATCTCTATGGCTTTGTATATAGTTATCAACACATCTATTTATAATTCGAATTGTATTAATGACATGGTATAAAGTTAGTAGAGATGACAGCTAATTACTAATGTCAAATATCAAAGTGTCACTTGTAGTGCGACTTGAGCAATTGATGCATCTTTAATGAGAGTGTTGGAATTTCTAAGAAACTGTTTACTTACATATCGACAGTTAGTTAAAATTTACTGTTGTTATCTGAAGATTGGTTTTTGATTTATGAATGCTATTTCATTTGTGTGTATTTGAAGATCCAATGTTACCTTCAGAAAATTCGAAACTGTTTCGAAGCTGTTTATTCTTCTTCTTACTGGATTCTTTGCTGTCATAATGCCGTATGCTGAATGACAACACCAATGTCTGGTCAAATAATGTTAATTGATGACATATTGAAAGCCATATAACTAGAATTGTGAGTATGTTGGTGACATATTAAAGCCATGCACCTAAATTCTTACATGGGCATCTGGAAAAGCAGCACATTGCACCACTGCCATATCAGCTGCCATATGACTTCATTTTACTTGGCAGTGTAAACCTGGTTTTATGCATTTCTGGGGTCAACTGAAGCATGGGGGTTAAATTGTATGATGCTTCTCGTAAAGCTATTTATTAGCCAACATGATGCAACTCTTGATTGGCTGCCTTTACCTCCTGATATTCATCATGCTGTTGCCAACATCTATACATAAAACATCAGTCACAGATGCATGAACTGCAATTTAACCCATGATTTACCTAAAAATAAATAAAACACTCATAACTTGATACATTAAGCAGTCATAATAGAAACTGCTTTGCAGAGTATTGAGACAAAGAAGAGTTAATTTGTGCATACTCATATTAGAGTGTGGATTGCTCTACTCTTCTCTGTATTTATCAGGCTCTGATTTTGACCTGTCTGGATTAAATGTACCATGTTCACGGCTCGATGATGATGATGATGATGATGATGATGATGATGATGATGATCACAGCTTGGCTGTTCCTTCCACTTAAACTGTTAGACCCCTGTCCCTCATAAAGTGCTGTTAGCTAATGAACCTTCCTTAACTATGTTTTCATATGTACGATTCAGTGAGCAGTCTTCAGGCCATTGACCAATGCTATTCTTGATAACTTTTAGTGTCCATTGTCTGACCTAAGTCATGCTGCCTGCTCAGTTGTCTTTATGTGGGGGTTCCAAGACATACGGGTATCCAAGGGAATGAACTAGCTGATCATTTGGCTGGATATGCAATTACACTCTCCCCAGGCTTAACAACAGTTTTATTTTGTGCAATGAGCCTACCCCAAAGTGTCGTTTTGGATCCTTATAGACAGTAGCTCATACCCTGGTGGAATCCCCCTCCCCCTCTCTTTTGACTATGCATGCTAAGTATGGACTTCTGGACTAATCACCCCTAATATTAATGTAGAATTTGCATATGGTTCTCAGAGTCAAAATGCTGATATACTGTTGCCTTACACATCACCATAATGCCAATGACATTTCATATTCAGGTGCCTCACAGAGAGGAAGGGGGCCTGGTCCATAGAATGTTGTTTGCAACATTTTATCATTTGTTTTTTGAATGTTCAGATAAATTATTTGGGTAATCCAGTTGAAGCTGGAGAGAACAGAGCAGTGTGGATCAGAGAAATTTCTTTAATTTTCAGAAGTTGCTAAGTACTCTAGAGGTGAACTGTGGACCATTGTGAATCACTAATGTTTCTGTTAACCCTTCAGAGGTAGAGAGGCTGTTGAGGGCCTCGTTAGTGAAACTGGCTGAAGTGTAGATTATTCTGATTACAAATGGGAAACCTTTGCTATTTATTGCAATCAACCAAAGGCTTCTTGGAAGTGACCTAAAAATTCCAGGTGAAGTTGTGACCAGAGGGTTTAAAGTGTTTGAGAAATAATTGTGCTGGAGCTATTTGTTTGGATTAATGTGGCACAGAAAGCCAGTAGACGGATCTTACCAAACATTTAGTGAACATGATATCCCAATGTTGTTAATGAAATAGGTCAAGGACACTTGGCTGCAGTGCTTTAGGAATGATGTCATTAGTGTCACATGTCTCCTTGCAACAGGATCACTCCCTATAGGCATGACAGTTCTGTGTTCTGGACCAGAATGCCTGGATTTGATGGCCATCCTTTGTCAATGACAAAGTGTTTTGACACAGTGCTAACACACTGGACTCGCATTCAGGACAGTAGTGCGAATCAGCTTCCGGCTGTCCATATTTAGGTTTTATGTGATTTCCCCAAATCAATTTATGCAAATGAAATGGCATGACAATTTCCTTCACCATTCTTATACAAACAATTCTTTGAGCAGCTCTGCCTCTAATGACCACACTGTTGATGGGACATTATGCTCTAATCTTCCTTTGTCTGTCAATATACCACTACTTGGCATATCATTCAGGCATTAAGAGGCAGCTGGGTTACTGCCTCTTCTGCCTCTGTGCCAATATGAATACACACCTCTTGATCTGTGTTGAAGAATTCATCAGGACCTATAGACGGACAGAACAAAGGAGCAGATTTATGAGGTGGGGCGATATTGAATGCCATACAAATAGCCAGCCAAGAATACAGCCCAGCATTGAAGATTGTAGGTAGAGGGGTGGAGCTGTTGAGTGGAAGTAGTGGTTGGTAATCAATTATCAGTGTAAACCCCTTTAAATATAGTTGTGAATTACTTTGATCCTGAAAATGATAGCATGGGCTGCTTCTTTGATCTGCCTATAATTGCTTTGAGTGGCATTCAGAGAATTTGTTACAAAATCTATGGGACATTCTGCTCTGTTTTTCACATATTATCCAACCTCATAATTTGATGTATCTACTACTAGGATACGACTTTGACTGGCCTTAGGTAGTCTGGAGGGCCTGTTTCCAAACTTGAAAAGCCTGAGCGCACTGGCTGGACTTTTCTGTGTTATATTCTTTCACAATAACTTCCGCAGGTTTTCTGCCAGTGAGACTGCTTGTGGAATGTATCTGCTGACCACATGCCTAAAAAAAAAAAAAAAAAAAAAAAAAAAAAAAAAAAAAAAAAAAAAAAAAGCTATTCTGAGGTGTTCATTTGTTGGAAAAATGCAGATATTTTTCAGAGACTTCAGCAGGGTACCAAAATGTTATCAAAGTGTTTAGCTGTTGGAGAAACTTCCAAAATTGTTTGATACCTTTGAAAGATTGCTTGGGCTGCTGCAATGATGTCAAGTGGTAGTCTTTGATACTGGTACAGCCTAGATGGTGTGTCAATGACCAGTACTGTTTTGGAAGCTGGAGGCATGTGTCTTGATACGTTGAAGATGTGAGCCAAACAATTGTTACAGCTAGGCCTATTGCTTTCTGAGATGTATGACCATAAAGTTTGTGTTGGGTGTGTGGACTGCTGTATGATCATGGGTCTGTGCAAACCCAAAGCATTGAAGAGATCCAGACCTAATATATTGGAGGCTGTAGGGGTATACACTACCAGAATACAAGCTTCCAGCTGCTTGCATCTGTCTTGAATCTGTGATATGAAACATTGTGTGACATTGCACCAGGTACTGCTGGAAAATAGCTGGAGTTATGGTAATACCAAAATAAATTATTGCATAGGTCAATCTTGATCACCTTACCTCTGGTGAGCCATGACACGATGTCCCTGATATTGGGTAGGGGGTATACCACCTTAAAGTAGCTGTGGATGTGGAGGGCACTCAATGGCTTTTCTGTTGTCACAATTGGAGTATACCCACCAACTGAATGTGACAGGAACAAGGATGGCCTTAGCTTGGAGGCATTACAGTTCTTAGCCTAGCATACTACAAAGAGAGAACTAAATATCACGGGCCTTCAAAAATTAGTGACTGCTATGAGTAGTAGAGAAGTATGGGCTTGGAACCTCGAAACTCCTGATGTCTGTTTCTGGAACACCATACCAAACTTCGCCATCAGCTCAGTAGCGTAGGGACAAGTGTCCAGTGCCCAGCGCCCAGCTGCTGTGGAGGTCTCATGAATCTTGAGCTCTGCAGCCATAAAGAGGTTGATACCAAGCAAGTTAGACACCTCTGGGACTGTCACCACCAAAATCTGAGCTGAGGTCACTGTGGAAGCACGGTGAAGTGTGACTCGAAAGTAGCTTGTCACAGAAATAAAGTGATAGCTAAATCTGCAGAGCTTGATTTCAAAGAGATATAGTGGCAGGGCCTTGATGGCACATTATATGGCCCCATCTATGATGGTGGCGGAAGAATCATTAATGATTTATAGCATGATGGAGTGACAGTTTAGCACTGCTTGTAATGATGTAGATTAGTGGAGTGCAGAAAGACAGTTTGTACAAACGCCACATCTGGCTAAACCAGGCTGAGGCGGAACTTTGTCATGGGTGTCTTGCACGCAATCCATGGCCACGGACAGACTTCTGCTTTGTGTCCCAGTTTACCACAGGAAGAGCACTTGACCTTGCAGAACTGGAATTGCTGATTTGGATGGCCAGTAAAACACTGCTTTCAGGATGTCAGGGCTTAAAGAAGCCATGACCATGGGGATTGTGTGCTGACTGGTGCTAGACATGCTGGGTGGAGGCTCCTGAGTCAGCCACTGCCATAACTGATTAGTTTTAAAGCACTGATGAGGGGAATGCAGGCATTCAGGGATGGATCCTTCAACCCTCAGAGATCCTGCTGGAGACATTCATCCACTGCTTGGACCAGGATAAAGTCACGGACTACAGCTGAGGCATAGGAAAATTTGCAGGCTTTGTTGGAGCAGTGAAACTGGCATTCCCAGGGCAGAAAACACAGGAAATAGATACTTCCATAAAATATCTGGGAGTAGACTTAAGGACTGATTTGAAATGGAATGACAATATAAAATCAATTGTGGGTTAGGCAGATGCCAGACATTCACTGGAAGAGTCTTCGTGAAGTGTAATCGGTCAACAAAAGAAGTAGATAACAAAACTCTCGTTCGGCCAGTGCTTGAGTATTGTTCATCAGTGTGTGATACATACTACAAAAGGTTAATACAATGGAGAGGAGCACACTTTGTTACAGGCTCATTTAGTTAGGGCAAAAGTGTCACAGGGATGGTAGGGGAAACTCCAGTGGCAGACAATGGAAGAGAGATGTTTTGTATTGTGGTACAGGATTCTGTCAAAGTTCCGAGAGCGTACATTTAATGAAGAATCATCAAATATTTCTTTCTCCTACGTATATCTTGCAAAGTGACCACAAGGGTAAGATCAGAGAGATTAGGGCCAACACAGAGGCATCACCTCAAACCCCTACACATAGTACCCTCTGCCACACACTGTAAGGTGGCTTGCTGAGTATGGACGTAGATTTACATTGGCTGTCTACTACACAGTGGTGTGATGAAAAGTTGAAACATAGGTGTCCCAAGGTGTTGGTATGTAGATTAATTGATGATAGTCAGGGTCGTGTGCCAGTGCCTGTAAAAAGATAAAATCTTGAAATTATTCTTAACCAATGTAAAGTACATTATGCCTGTAATGTTGTTTGATAATGCTCCAGGTCATATAAGAATGTGATCTGAGTCAGTGGTTTGACTCAACTATCTATTGCTAGTGTACCCTTGGCAGTAAGCAGTTCACTTAATGTGAGCTAAGGCATTGGCTGGAGTTGGCAATGGCTTTGCTGCTGAATAGTGTCTCACTATACATGGGACAACTATGTCCAGTGGTATTCCAACTTGCAGCGAAGGTGTTGTTTCACTTAAGTCACTTGGCCCAATGTTGGCTGACAGGCTGGCTGCTGTTTTGTCGCCTGCATCTTGTCTATCTTGCATACATAAAGGCTGTGGTAGTTTTGAAATGAGTAATGACAGCATTGTTCAAAAACTATTACTATCGTACACAGAGAAGAAATAAATTACTGATAATGACAGACCATGTCCTACCTTAGCAGTATTAACATGCGTAAAGGCAAAGGCCAAATGTGGTTTACTGGAAAGGGATTTGAGAGACATTTTCATAAGGGGTTCGAGTTAGTATATACTGTATTTGAGACTGTGATGTAATGAACAGATTTTATTGTTAGACTTGCCTGTTATTTGGTATAAAGAAAACTATTTGGAATAAGAAAGGGTATTGTGATTTCAAACATATTAATTCTGTACCGAGGAAATATGGTTAGCCTGAAATGCACCTTCCTGCCTTTGACATACAGCATATTTTTGTATTCCCTGCTAGAAGTGATGTCCTTTTGAGTTTTCCATAAAGGGTACAAACAGAATTGCACAACAGGAAGGTAAGAAAGAATAAAAAAGTATTAAAAAAATTAAATAATGCAGTCTGTGTTACTTAGTGAAACAGCAACAACCTTCACTTTTGAGGCCACCAGGAAAATTCAGAATGTGTGCACAAAAAAAAAAAAAAAAAAAAAAAAAAAAAAAAAAAAAAAAAAAAAAAAATTTACACGGAATTCCTTTTTGCAAATGCGGAGTTTACTCCTCTGTTAAAAGAACTTTTGGTAGTGTGTATGATTTTACACAACACATTAGCAAACATTAAAAATGATTTAATAAATGTAGTGACTGATTTCAGAGATGAAATCCCTAATGAAATTAAGAGTACAGATTTTTTTTGCTTCACATAAAATCATCTGTTTTGAAACAATAATTTGTTCACCTGTTTTCAGTATTAGTTTAATGAGAGAGGGGGGGCTGAGAAAGTATCAGTTTCCCTATAATAATGTTTGTTAAAAGGAATCCAGAGTACATTGTTTCTAAGCCACTAAATACGATTAATTTTCATTGTCTAACGTTGTTGTACAGTAGATGTAAGTTTAGCCTTAAGACCAATAATAATATTTTTCGGTTGTTGCGAAACTTCGGTGTCTATGCAGCTTTGGCTGTTTTATATTTATTGAGACTTACACTCAATAAATAATCAATTATTCCACACCAGTTTATGAATTCTTCAGCTTTAGCTGCAAATTTTAATGTGGTCTATTATTTTGTGAGGAAAATTTTGCCGGACTGGCACTTGAACCTGTAGAACATCACCTTAAGAAATTCAGCTAAAGTCAGCAGAATTTTCAAATTGTGAATGGATAATTAATTACTTCATATACGTATCAGTGGATCATCATGAATATCTGTTCCTTTAAAACAGACATTTCATACTATTCTTAATACATATTGATTGTAGTTCAGAATGTCGAATAAGTTTCATGGGCACCACTCTGTACGTTGAACTGTCATGCAAACCATTTCATCTTTGTTTTATTTTATGAAGTATACAGTGACAGTGTGCATTTGTACACTAAAAGAGACTGACATGCAGTTTCCTTCATTAAACTTGTTATTTATACATATCTCCAAGTATAGAAACACAATCACTTCTTATCAATAAAATTCTTCCGGGTATGAAACCACGTCGTCATTTTATGAACACTACCGACGTTTTGGCCACTGTTCCAGGCGGAAACGTCGGTAGAGTTTATAAAATGATGACGCGGTTTCATACGCGGAAGAATTTTATTGATAGTGACAACAGCCGCGGAAGCCTACGTTTGCATTTAATCAACGGGCAGGAAGTACATCAAAACAATCACTTCTGTTTAGTGTAATCATCACTGTGTCTTCCCTTCTGTGATAAATTTGTCTGACAATTTTTGACCTACTCTTGGTCACAACTCAGGTATAGGTTTTGCACTTAATGCTACGGAACCAAGAGGCTCCTAACACGTAAAGCTGTTTACCAGTGTCGGCTGTTGTCGCTGCCTCATCGCCCAGAGCGCTAAGTATCATAATTTAATTGTGTGAAATTTTGTTGCCAGTTGATTTCTTAATTTTTGTTAGTGCTTCTGTTATTAAGAGGTTTCTTCTCACCTACTTGGCAGTAGCGAGGGGCTATGAGCACTCTCAAGAAATGCGTGACACTTAGGCAAAATTTCGAGAAATTCTCGAGAAGTTCTCGATAGTGTTGCGCTCTCTGGAGGCTGAGTGAAACTGCTCTACAAGGAAGCATTGCGACCACAGACATACCTTTGCAGTCATAATCGTTGTCTTCCGTACCTGCAAGGAAGAAGCTGCATTATTATTATTATTATTAGTAGTAGTAGTAGAAGATTTCGCAAAAGACAAAAATCATAGGATTATTATTAAAACACGTATCTTACGCGAAACAAGAACTTTGTTGTTGTTGTTGTTGTTGTTGTTGTTGTTGTTGTTGTTGTTATGGTCTTCAGTCCAGAGACTGGTTTGATGCAGCTCTCCACCCTACTCTATCCTGAGCAAGCCTTTCCATCTCCTCATATAAACGGCAACCCACATCCATTTGAATTTGCTTACTATACGCGTCTCTTGGTCTCCCTCTGCGATTTTTACCCCACACACTTCCCTCCAATGCTAAATTTAAGATTCCCCTATGTCTAAGAATATGTCCTACCAAGCGATCCCTTCTTTTAGTCAGGGTATGCCAAAAATTCCTTTTCTCACCAATTCTGTTCAGTACTTCTTCATTAGTTATTTGATCTACCCACCTAATCTTCAGCATTCTTCTGTAGCACCACATTTCAAAAGCCTCTATTCTCTTCCTGTCCGCACTGCTTATCGTCCATGTTTCACTCCTGTACAAGGCAACACTCCACACAAATGCCTTCAGAAAAGACTTCCTTACACTTAAATTAATATTCAATGTTAGCAAATTTCTCTTTTTCAAAAATGCGTTTCTTCCCATTGCCATTCTGCATTTTATATCCTCTGTACTGCGACCATCGCACGTTATTTTACTACCCAAGTAACAAAACTCATCTACCACTTTCATTGTTTCTTTACATAATCTAATTCCTTCAGCATCGCCTGATTTTCTAAGACCGCATTCCATTATTTTTGTTTTGCTCTTGTTAATGTTCATTTTATAAGCTCTCTTCAACACACTGTCCATTCCATTTAACTGCTCTTCCAGGTCCTTTGCTGTCTCTGATAGAATTGCAATGTCATCAGCAAAACGCAATGTTTTTATTTCTTCCCCCTGAACTTTAATCCCTATTCCAAATTTTTCCTTGCTTTCCTTTATAGATTGCTCAATGTACAAATTAAACAACATTGGAGAAAGGCTACAACCCTGTCTTACTCCCTTCCCAACTGATGCTTCCCTGTCATGCCCTTCGAGTCTAATAACTGCAGTCTGGCTTTTGTACAAGTTGTAAATAACTCTCCTTTCCCTATATTTTACTCCTGCTGACTTCAGAATTTGAAAGAGTGTATTCCAGTCAACATTGTTAAATGCTTTCTCCAAATCTACAAAAGCTAAAAATGTGGGTTTGCCTTTCCTTAATCTATCTTCTAAGATAAGACGTAAAGTGAGTCTGGCCTCCCGGGTTCCTACGTTCCTCCTGAATCCAAACTGATCTTCCCCGAGGTCAGTTTCTACCAGCTTTTCCATTCTACTGTAGATAATTCGTTTTAAAATTTTGCAACCATGACTTATCAAACTGATGGTTCTGTAATTTTCACACCTGTCTGCACCTGCTTTCTTTTGAATGGGGATTATTACATTTTTCTTAAAGTCTGAGGGTATTTCGCCTGTCTCATACATCCTACACACCAGTTCAAATAGTCCAAATAGTCTTGTCATGGCTGGCTCTCCCAGAGACTTCAGTAGCTCTGAGGGTATGTCATCTACTCCTGGGGCCTTGTTCCGACCTAGGTCTTTCAGGGCTCTGTCAAATTCATCTCTCAGTATAGTATCTCCTATTTCATCTTGATCTACTTCCTCTTCACTTCCCACAACATCGTCTCTAAGTTCATTTCCTTTGTAGAGCTGCTCTATGTACTCTTTCCACCTTTCAGCTTTCCCTTCTTTGCTGAGAACTGGTTTCCCATCTGAGTTCTTGATATTCATAGAGTTGCTTTTCTTGTCCCCAAATGTCTCTTTTATTTTCCTGTAGGCGGTATCTACTTTTCCCCTTCTTATACATTCTTCTACAGATTTGCATTTGGCTTCTAGCCACTCTTGCTTAGCCATTTTGCACTTCCTGCCAATCTCAGTTTTTAGTCGTTTGTACTCCATTTTGCCTGTTTCATTTAATTCATTTTTATATTTTCTCCTTTCATCAATTAAATTCAGTATTTCCTCTGATATCCATGGATTTTTTGTAGGTCTTGCCTTTCTACCTATTTTGTCCTCTGCTGCCATCACTATTTCATCTCTCAATGCTACCCATTCCTCTTCTACTGTTTTATTTCCCCCTGTTTCTGACAATTGTTGCCTAAAGCTCCCTCTGAAATTCTCGAGAACTTCACTTTCCCTTCAATTTATCTAAGTCCCATCTAGTTATTTTCCTACCTTTCTGCAGTTTTTTCAGTTTCAGCCTACAATCCGTGACTAACAAGTTATGGTCAGAGTCTATATCTGCCCCTGGGTTTGTCTTACAGTTTATCATCTGGTTTCGGAATCTATGTCTTACCATTATAAAATATATCTGATACCTTCCGGTGTCTCCTGGTCTCTTCCACGTATACAACCTTCTTTTGTGATTCTTAAACCACATTTTTGTTACGATTAAATCATATTCCGTGCAAAATTCTACCAGGCGACTTGCTCTTTCATTCCTCCTGCCCAGTCCATATTCACCTACTATTTTTTCTTCTCTTCCTTTTCCTACTACCGAATTCCAGTCTCCCATCACAATTAAGTTTTCCTCTCCCTTAACTGTCTGAATAATTTCCTTTAGCTCCTCATATATTTCTTCGATCTCCTCATCGGCAGAGCTAGTTGGCATATAAACCTTTACTACTGTTGTTAGTGTTGGTTTCGTATCTATCTTGACAATGATAATGCGATCACTGTGCTGGTCATAGTAGTTTACCCGCATTCCTATTTTCTCATTCATTATCAATCCTACTCCTGTGATACCCCCAATTGATTTTATATTTATAATCCTGTACTCACCTGACCAGAAATGCTGTTCATTCTGCCACCGAACTTCACTAATCCCCACCATATCTAATTTCAACCTATCCATTTCCCTTTTTAAATTTTCTAATTTTCCTACCCGATTAAGGGATCTAACATTCCATGCTCTGATCCGTAGAATGCCAGTATTGTCTTTCCTGATGACATCCTCCTGACTAGTCCCCGCCCGGAGATCCGAATGGGGGACTATTTTACCTCCGGAATATTTTACCCAAGAGGATGCCATCATCATATTTCCATACAGTAGAGCTGCATGTCCTCGGGAAATGTAACGGCTGTAGTTTCCCCTTGCTTTCAGCCGTTCGCAGTAGCTGTGTGGCAAAGCCACATTAGCTGATGTCACAAGGCCAGCTCAGTCAATCATCCAGACTGTTGCCCCTGTAACTACTGAAAAGGCTGCTGCCCACACGTTTGTCTGGCCTCTCCACAGATACCCCTCCGCTGTGGTTGCACCTATGGTACAGCTATCTGCATCGTTGAGGCACGCAAGCCACCCCACCTCGGCAATGTCTGTGGTTCATAGGGGTGGACTTCATTGTTATCAAAAAGAAATACGCATTTCACATGTATCGATACTTACACGAGAGAAAAATGCCACAACATGTTACACCCAAAAACTTCTTACATACATTTACTAGTTGTAGAAAAAAATTTGCTAGAGCTTATACTATTAGCCAGTGTTACGTACCTAAGCTTTCATCCTTATTTCAGTTTAAAACTCTGGTACTTCCTCAACACAGCCACCACAATTTACAACTACAATACTGACTGTTGGTTGTTACATTCTCATTCTGTTCAAAAGTTTAGATATTTTTATTTTGATGCATTTTGCATTTTATTAAAGCCAAATTAAAAATTATACTTTTCCGATACTGACGGACTGTTTCAGACACTATCCAACATTTTTATCGAATTTCTTTTGAATGTGTTTAATGGACAACATAAACAATAGCTAGGTAATTTATCTGACTTCTATTAATATAATAATGCACTTTTGTACTGGGAATGTATCTGTTTGATTGCTAGATATATTGTGTAATTTTGAACGTCTTATCATGCCTGTGTTATTTTTTGCTACACAACAGAGCTTTGCAACAGATGTCCCCCGTAAAGTACTGCCAGCTCCGAGACTTTGGTTTTCATGTATCCAGTGCCCACATTTAAATAACGATCACAGCGAGCTGCGAGTGTTGTAAATAATGACAGCGCCTGGCGTGGCGCGCTGTCCCAGTCAACCGCTGGCCAGCGGCATTCGCCGCTTCTCACGAGCTTCTAGAGAACTGCTCGAGCACCGCCAGCTCGAGAAATTCTCGGTGCGCTTGAGTCGCCGCACCTCACAGTCCCATCCCTACTTCATAGATTTCGTTTGTGCTACTGTTTTAAGAGTTTATTCTCGCATATTTTGATAAATACCTTTGTATATAGTTTTCATCTGCTGGAAGGTACGTGCTTTAAATGTCATATTGTCACATCCTTATTTCGTGTTCTGCTTTAAGAAAGCTTATATGCCTGTGCATTTAATAATAGTGTATTTCATATATTTTGTTTATTTTGAAAACTGACAGACTCAGTTTCATTGTTTTGACAGTGTAGTTACCACTGACCACAGTTCAGTCAGCTACCAGCCGTCTTTATTAAAGTACTAGACTAATTAAAAGTTGATTACTTAGTTTTCTACATTCTACAGTTAATTGTATCAATAGGATGGATAGGAAGTGTGCTTGCTGTGTGCGGACGCAGGAGTTGGCCATGGTTCGCGAACAGCTGAGCGTGCTGTTGGCTACGGTCAGCTGTCTTCAAGCTGCTGTCTCAGGGTGTGGCATTAGTGGGGATTCTGGTGCGTTGAGTGGGACACCTAAGGTGTCTCACGCTTCGCTCTCTGTCCCTGCTACTGAGGCACCTTCAGGTGTACCCAACGTGGTCGAGCCGTCTTCTCCGCAAGTCACTCGTGTTGCTCGAGACGGATGCCAATGTGGAGGCTGGCCGTTCGTCCATGCCCATTCGTCATTTGACTGGACGTGTGGCCACTCTTTTAGCAGGGTCTGAGCAGGTGCATGAGAGCAGGGGATTATTAGTTATCGGGAGCTTCAATGTTAGGCGCATAATGGAGCCCCTTAGGCAGATAGCGTCGAGATCCAGAAAGAAGTCCTATGTGCACTCAGTGTGTCTGCCGGGGAGGGGCTTCATCCGAGATGTGGAGGCGGCTGTGCCGGCGGCTATCGAGTGTGCGGGGTGAGGTCGACTGCAAGTCGTGGCTCACGTCGGCACCAATGACGCTTTTCGCTTGGTTTCTGAGACATCCTGAGTTCCTAAAGGTGGCTGGCAGAATTGGTGAAAGCTGCTGCCCTCGCATGCGAGTTGCAAGCAGAGCTGTCAATTTGTAGCATTGTTCCCAGGTTTAATCAGGGTACTTTGGTTTGGAGCCAAGTGGAGGTTCTGAACTAGAGGCTTCTCTGACTCTGTGACAGTCATTGCTGCAGATTTCTGGATCTGCGTTCCCAGGTGGGGAATTGTAGGACGCCTGTCTAGATAGATCAGGGGTGCACTACAGGAAGTGGCTACTCTGGTAGCAGAGTACTTGCGGAGTGCACATGGGAGGTTTTTTTTTTTTTTTTTTTTTTTTAGGCCAGGCACCAAGTCTGACGAGCACTCGCCTGTCAACATTCAAACAGCAAATTCAGGCTGCGTTTGGCTGAAAAAATTGACTATAAAAATATTAGCTGTGAACTTTCAAAGCATTAAAAACAAAGTTCCCGAATTTGTTGCGCTGCATGGAAATTATTATGCTCAGATAGTTTTAAGCACTGAAAGTTGGCTAAATCATGGCGTGGAATGTACATCGGAAAGATAGATCGGACACAACTGGAGGGGGAGTGTTAATCGCTGTGGAGAAAGATATTGTTTCTACTGAGATTGAGGTTGAAAGTAACTGTGAAGTTATCTGGGCACGTGTAACAGGTCTAAAAGAAGTAAAGCTAATAGTTGGGTGTTTTTACCAGCCCACCAGTGCTGCTGTAGCAGTTTTAGTCATTCAAAGTAAGTCTACACCAAGTAGTGCATAGGTATCCGGGCCATGTAATATTTGTCAGAGAAGATTTAAATCTTAAGAGTATAGATTGAGACCTCTGTAGTTACATTTCAGGTGGTACAGACAAGCAGTCTTGCAAAGCTACTTTTGGACACATTCTCCAAAAACTGTCTTGAGCAGTTAAACCGGCAACCCACACACAATGGAAACATTTTAGACCTTATAGTCACGAACAGGCCTGACCTTATTAACGATGTCTGGTCACCATCGATGCTATGACACTATCATGATCACTAATTCCTGTCTGTACACAAAGTTCATAAACCAATCAAGAATGCTAGGAGCGAGTTTTAGTTGGGAAGAGCTGATAATCAGTTGTTAAGATCGCACTTAGAAAATGAATGGTCATCGTTTAGTTCCAGTACTATGGATGTAGAGGAATTGTGGACTAAATTTAAATGCATTGTACATAAAGGGTTAGAGCAATATGTGCCACCGTGGTATTATAATAATGTTAGAAAGCTGCTGAGAAAGCAAAGACTGTTGCACTCTCGGTTCAAAAAAGAACACACAAATGACAGGTAAAAGTCAGTAGAGATCCCTGTGTCTATAAAAAGATAGATGCGCAAAGCATACAATAATAACCACAGCCATATCTTAGCGAAAGTTCTTTCTGAAAACCTGAAAAAATATTGGTCATATGTAAAATCGATAATTGGGTCAAAGCCCACTATCCAGTCACTTGTCGATCATTCTGGATGGAATACCAGTTCAGTTTCACAAAGAGTATTCTGCGGCATTGGCCCCTTACTTAGCTTGCATTTATTGTGAATCTTTAATTCAGTGCAAAGTTCTTAGTGATTGGAAAAAAGCACATGAGACTACCGTTTATAAGGAAGGAAAGAGAACTTACCCACATAATTACAGGCCAATATCGTTGACATCAGTTTCCTGTAGAATTTTGGAGCATATCCTCAGTTCGAATATAGTAAATTTCCTTGAGATGGAAAGCTTATTTCTATGAATCAGCATGGGTTTAGGAAACATCATTCATGTGAAACTCAGCTTGCCCTTTCCTCACATGACATCTTCAAGCCATTGATCAAGGGCAACAGGCAGATTGTGTTTTTCTCGACTTTAAAAGGGCATTTCACGCGGTGTTATACTGCAGACTGCTAACAAAGATGCAAGCTTGTGCAATAGGTTCACAGATTAGTGACTGGCTGGAACACTTCTTAAGTAATAGAAAGCAGTATGTTGTTCTCGACGTCGAGTGTTTATCAGAGACGAGTGTATCATCAGGTGTGCCCCAGGGGAGTGTGATAGGACCGCTATTATTTTCTATCTATATAAACGATCTGATGGACAGAGTAACTTGTAATTTGCGGCTGTTTGCTAATGATGCTGTGGTGTATGGGAGGGTGTCGTCTTTAACTGACTGTAATAGCATACAGGATGACTTAGACAAAATTTCTAGTTGGTGTGACGAATGGCAGCTAGCTCTCAATGTAGAAAAATGTCAGGTGATGCGCATCAGTAGGAAAAACAATCCCATAATGTTTGAATACAGCATTAGTAGTGAGCTTCTTGATGCTATCGCGTCGTTCAAATATCTAGGAGTAACATTGCAGAGCGATGTGAAATGGAACGAACATGTAAGGACAGTTGTGAATAAGGCGGACAGTTTATTGGGAGAATTTATTGGTAGATGTACTTCATCTGTAAAGGAGACCGCTTATAAAACGCTTGTACGACCACATCTTGAGTATTGCTCAAGTGTTTGGGACCCACAGCAAATCAGTTTAAAGGAAGACATGGAAGCACAGAGATGAGCAGCTAGGTTTGTTACTGTTTGTTACTGACAACACAGGGAACACACTACTGGTACAAGAGCTGTAAACGCCCTATGCATGCCTAGGAGTGGTTACCCATCCTCTTGGGGTATCGGAACTCCACAGCAATGATGGTCCTGCCAGGCGGTCCTTGCTGTGGATGGGTGGTGCCCATGGGACGAGTCCCTGACTGGAGTGGGTGGTACCAGGGTGGACATCCTGCACATGAAATGAGTTAAGGTGTCGGGTTGATCTCCTGCGGCCAAATTCTCTCAAGACAGGAACGGTACCTCTTCAGCTCCCGTTATTTCTTTACCAAGTACTTAGTGTGTTCCAGGATGGATGGAGAGATGTTTGCCATCACCAAACCTGTCTTCTTTGTAGAACACATCAAAGACAAGTTTGGTGAAGTTGAGGCACTGAGCAAAATGCAGTCCGGCTCTGTCTTAATTTGCATGTCCTCTGCGACTCAGCTGCACTTAGAGCCTACCAGCAATTGGGAGACATCCCAGTGCACATCACGCCTCACCTGTCCCTTAACACAGGGCGTTATTTTTCACAGGGACCTTCTACTTCAATCAGACGAGGAAGTCAGGGGCAAATCTAGAATGGCATGGCGTTAAATTCATTTGTCACCTCCAGAGAGCCCCCAAGGGTAACTGTGTTGATACAGGAGCTTTTATCCTAGCTTTTGAAGGGGATACTCTACCAGAGAAAGTAAAGGCCATGATTTATAGATGTGACGTGAAGCCTTACATACCACCACCTATGCATTGTTTTCGTTGCCTCTGTTTCAGACATATGTCTTCACAATGCAATACCAACCCTGTTTGTGGTGACTGTGTCCGCCCTCTCCATACAGGGATGCCTTGCACCCCACCACCTAGCTGCGTAAACTGTTGAGGCTCACATGCTCCTCGCTCGCCCGATTGCCCAATCTATAAAAGAGAATGGCAAATTCAGGAGCACAAGACCCTAGATCGCATGTCATATTCTGAGGCTCTTAAAAGTAATACCGTCTCCACCCAGTATCGTTAATGTCAACAATTGTCTCAGTGGCATCACTCCCCCCAACCCCTCTCCCTAACATCTTCCTTTCACCCTCCTCCCCATACCTCTGGTGGTAACCACCCCTCCCCCTCAAGATACTGCCCCCCCACAACCACATCCATGATCCCTCCGTCTCTACTCCCCCTCCCCCTCCCATTCCCCCTCCCCAATCCCCAACCTCTCCCTCAGCCAGAGAAGAGAACATCCTCTCTGGCACCTGCTGGGAATCGGACTCCCTCAGGGAACCTCACTTCCCAGCACTCAAAGAAGAAAAGCCATGACAAGCAGAATGACAACTGGGAACCGCACACTCAGTGCCTGAAGGTCCCTCTCTGACTTGGATGTCGCCTCAACTAGAGCTGTGTGCAGGTAGGAAGGCAACTGAGCGAAGCGTTCTGTGCAGATGGAGAGGGAGAACACTTGGTGCCGCCGATAGATCGCCACTTCCTCCTCCAGCTGTCAGTTGACTGCTGTCAGCTGACGGGGCTACGTGCTCCTGGCAGTAGTGTTATTTGATTGAGTTCCACCATTTGAATCTATTAACTGCGCACCTAGTCAAGAACCTTCTACACACTTCAGCTACACATTCTGATATCTTGAGTTAGATATTGTCTATACGCCTTCAAAATTAATGCGTTTTTCATGCTATTCATTTCATTTGGGCGAAACAATGTTAATGGTAAGAAATGCTCATTTTTTGCTTGCGATAGAGGGCAACTGGAAATTTTTACAAGTTGTCAGTAAATGATTCATTTATACTGCCGTGAACATGTAGTTCTGCATAGATTAATGTGCATAGACAGCAAAAATTAAATTGTATCCACATAAATGAAGCCTGTATACTGGTCTCGTACTGAGTGCAGTTGTGTGTGCCACTTTGGGGTTAATTAAATAATTTTGATTCCAAAAGTGAAAATATTGTGTTCAAGTGAACATAACAGCAATGAGAATAAAATTCAGTGACAACATTATAAAAATTATTAGTGACATTCTATCAAAGTATAAGTGTATTATCCAAGCCAGGCTCTCAAGAAAATATGAGGGATTAAGCAACACCCCGTAGTTAAGTCTCATAAGCTACACAAACATTTTGAACATTTGATTAAGCAACAAGACTCCCATTGATAATGTATAACAATACTGAAATATGTCTGAGTGAAAATATAAAGTGTACTCATTCTGTAGTCGTCAAGTGACATTTCCACTCATATTTAGTAATTGCTAAGCATTGCTGAGTTTTCTAATATCAATATAAAATATGAACGATTTTGTGAAACATGATATCTGTGACACACACACACAAACACAAAAACAAAAACAAACAAACAAACTCGCAAGCAAGCGCTTGCACAGTATAGTTAATGGCAATTACTGTTTGCTGCTACACAAATAAAACCTAAAATTTATAATTAAATGTTTGAAAGACAGGTTAATAGCCACTAACAATATGTAAGGCTACAGATACACAAACAAGGTGATTCTCTATTCAGCACTTATCAATTTTCAGGCCTATGAATCCTCTCTTTCATTTGTGAAACTAACTTGTCTGCAGTTGGATATTCGTCCCTCAAATACATTTCAAATACTGTTCCACGCAAAACATTTCTTTCAAAAATTGTCAATATAGCCCACTTCTTTCTTGCGACTCCGTCTCTTCCCTGCAGTAATCCCTAGAGATCACAAGACCGTGGATATTGTGGTTAAAACCTTATATTCTCCTGAGTTCCTAGCTGCAAATAAAATTGTACTTACACATGTCGTGGCTACTTAAAACTGAAAGAGCTAATTTTATAGCACTTAAAATAGCCTATTTCGTAGTTAACACACACATTTGCCTATTTCTGCTGAAAATCCAAAAGGAATCTGTTTCTTCTGTTTTCAAAAGACTTGCTTTGAAAAATCAAAGGTAGGAAAACTATGTTCGATATCTGGAGAAAAAAACAATAAAAGTACTGTCATTGGTCTGTGCAAGCAGAGTCAACATTGCGTAAAAATTGTCGACTTAACTTACACGGACATACTGCAAAGAAACCGTATTGTGGAGTCTTCCATATGAATTTCTGTAGATGAAACTACGGAAAATGCCAAAATTGATTGTTGGCACTTTGGCAGATGTGCCATCCAGGACTTATTTGATCTGTTCAAAGCATAGCCCAAACACTAAGGAGCAAATAATTGTACATTTTGTCAGTACTAGGTTGAAGGTGCTATATTAAAATGGCGTAGATGAAAACAGTGATTTTGGCTTTGAAAAGTGTAAGACAATTACTCGATGATTCCTCAGTTCAGCGGGATTTCGCTTTCATTAGAGCCAACTACACATTTATAGTGACAATTATTCCCGTAGTATTAGGCTGATGTTAACCTATCTATGAGAATACAGCTTTTCAGGTGGAAGTAAAAAAGAAAATTACTGAAGCGTAGGTAACATGGGAGAAAAAGAATGGAAAAATTTCAGCAGGTTTCCCAGAACAACACCGGCCTGAAGGGCCTTTGCAGAAAATCCAGGTCTACTGAATACTGCATTCCCGTCCAAAATGTATATCGAAAGTGAAGTGCGCCCGTCACATACATTGATATACAACATTTATTCACGGCATATAAATTAATTGAATCGGTCAGTGGAGAAAGGAACTAAGTCACTTTTTGGCGATTTTCACTTTTTTACATAAATGTAGTAAACACACACACCTTACTGTGATGAAACGAACTATGTTTGACTTCTTCCTGTGGGTATAACATGAGGTCTATTTTGTATGTGCTGAGGAGAAAGGAATCAAGTCAGAGACTTAGTTCCTTTCTCCGCCACACGTCGCGTCCCACGAGCAGATTTTACTGTCAGCGAGCTTGTACTACATCAATTACATGATAGATAGTGTTGGTCTGCAGCATGCAGGTGTAAAAAGCGCAACAAAACACTAACTTGGCACTAACTTTGTCAGGTGTTGTGGTTATTGTTGAGTTTGTAAGTGATTGAATACCATCTTTCTAAATGTCAAAAGGACATGTGTGGAAGAAATCCATGCATAACCAGAATTCTGTAAAATGTAATAATACCCACATCACATCTTTCCCACTCAAAGAAACTCACTACGCTGGGAAGGAAATGAAATATCTAGATGCACTCTTGGAGCTGAAACTATGCACGAAAAGTTCCTTAAGAAATATCCAGATGTAAATGTGAAATACGACTTCCATAGAAAACATTTTTGTGAAAATTACAATTTTCATTTTGGACGTTTGCAAATTGATGTATGTGGCAAATGTGAAGAACTTCAGGTTAAGTTAAAAAGTCCACATATCTCACAGTATTAAGTGAGCTGCAGAACTTAAGTTGGATATTCACAAGTGGCACAGCAGGAAGTTTTATAAATCCATTAAAATAACTGAGCAAAAATGTATGGGCAGGGATTATATTGTTGGACTAGCTTTTGACTTTATGCAAAACTTGCCCCTGCCAAACATCCCAGTGCAAGTAACATTATATTTATTTCATAAACAGTTGTGTTAGTCACACCTTTAATCTGGCAAAAACTGAACTTTCTTCATTTGAAACTGGATTTAAAAGACTATATGATGGGAAGAAAGTGTGAATCAATATAAAGAAAATTGAAGATATTTTTGGAAACTGATGAAATACATACATGGAGCAAACGCTGAGATTTTTTTGTGAGGAGATTTTGAAATAGGCGACTTCAAGTGATAATTCACTGTGATATGAACTATTCCGATCTTTGACTTCTATTAAATAGTTGTTTTCATGTTCAGTTGAAGATAATTTATCAGTAAATTTGAGCTTTAATCCAGAAATTTGTATGTTTGAATGTATTATACTCACAAAAAATACTAATTCCTTTGTTGACTGGAGAAAGGAACTATGTTACAAATTTTAATTTTTTTTTTCCAGAAGATACTTTTTAGAATACATAAAAATTATTTTCATTCACAGTATGTATGGTTAGGGTATAGAAAATGTCGAAAATATCAATGCATTCCGTTAAATAGTTTAACAATAAAACAGTTTTTTGTCTCCTGAAAAGTACGAAAAAGTGACATAGTTTCTTGCTCCACGACTGATTCAATTATACGAGCACCGTGTCTTTTCTCTGGGAAACCTTTCAGTACTTTACTGTGAACCCGATTAGGTTATGAATGTTTGAAACCACTGGTTTATTTGGTGTTTATCAAATTGTATAGACTTGTTTCATGTATTTCAGCACTGGCTTCTGAATTGCATTGTATTTTTATCTTCGAAAAGTATAGAGGTTTGGTGTCAGTTTGGTCATTAATGTGTGATTTTTTTTCTTATTATTTGTGAGGAAAAATTTGCTCATATGTCAACACTATGTATTTTACTTTATTTTGCCTGATAAATTCTTTCCAGTGCCTATTTTAGATTTTACTTGCCATAGATGAGGTAATGAAAGTGCCTATTTTAGACGTCCAAAATGCTCTTTTTCGGACCTAATAATCCTCGGCCTAGTGATCACTGCTTCCCTGGCGATTTAAAAGACATGTCTCTGACGGACGCGTTCACTTCCCTGGCTACCCGCAGTCGCACGCTGAGCGCCTCTGCTGCCCTCCTGCCCTCGCCTGGCTGTTGGCAATGTTTTAGCAGCAGCGCGTGGCGGCCAGTCATCTGCTTCCGCCTTCCTTCTTAACCAGTTAAACACTCGGAACACAACAGATCTTGCTTTATGTAACACTTGCTGCTTTTTTGATCCTTCTGTCATAACGAACACTTTACAAAGTAAATAACCTTCAGTATATGACCACTGGAAGAAAAATCACGACTATACATTCAAAGCACACTCGGCATGGCGTGAAACAGCGAAATGACGCTATTGGCTGGGTCATCACATGGTATACTGGCTCTTGCTACTGCGCATCGCCCCACCACCCACCTTCGTAGCTGCACACAGCTCTAGCTCTTTTCCTGGTGGCAACTCTGTCCTCAAAGGGAGAAGAAAATGTGGCGTAACTCTCAGGATGAAGTCCCAATGACTTCCCAGTTGGTTGCCCAATCAGAGATAGCTTCAGAGTGTAGGGACGTCATGCCAACTTCGGAGCTGACAACCACAGTTTTGGAGATGAAATCCAGCTAGACCCTATTTATCAGTATGTATTCTCCAGTGGAATATTCGTGGTATCCGTGCTAATAGGGCAGAACTGCAGCTGCTTCTGTGAAATTACACTCCTATGATCATCTGCCTGCAGGAAACAAAACTAAACCCTCATCATCCCTTCCTTGTTCCACATTTCACCTCCCCCCACTAGCAGGAATTTCAGCTCATGGGGGTGACATGATGCTCATCAGAGAGGACATCCATAGTCACGTCATTTACATACTCATTTACATACTCAGATCCAACCTGTAGTTGTCAGACTTTCCCTTCTTGGCGTCACCTTCTCACTCTGTAATATCTATATCCCATCAACTTCACTTGTCACCTGAGCAGATCTACTACATCTTATCTGGCAGCTCCCTCCTCCAATCCTGCTGGTCTGTGACTTCAACACCCACCACCCCCTCTGGGGTTCTTCATGCTCCTGCCAGAGGGGCTCCCTCTTGGTGGATATCTTCAACCACCTCAACCTCATCTGTATTAACACTGGTGAACCTACATTCTTATCAGACTTGACACACACCTTCTTTCATCTGGATCTCTCAATCTGTACTACTCAGCTTGCTCGTCGCCTTGAGTGTTCCGTTCTTGCAGATACACACTCCAGTGACTACTTCCTGTGTGTGCCGGCTGCGGTGGCCGAGGGGACTGAGGCGCTTCAGTTACGGTCTGCACGGCCACTACGGTCGGGGGTTCGAATCCCCCCTCGGGCATGGATATTTGTGCCGTCCTTAGGATAAGCTAGCTGATAAGTAGTTTGTAAGTTTAGGGACTGATAACCCCATAGTTAAGTCCCATAAGCTTAACAAACATTTGAACATTTGAACTTCCTGTGTGTCATACACCTGCTGACGCCCAACCAAACGGGGTGTCCTCACAACTGGCAGCTTTCTAAAGCTAACTGGCAGCTCTTTCCTCCTTAGCAGCCTTCAGTGGGCACCCTTTCCCTAGTATTGACGAACAGGTTGACCATTTCACTAACACTATTCTCTTTGCCGCTGAATACGCCATCCCTCGCACCTCCACTTCACCATGACATACCCCTGTTCCTTGGTGGAATGAGGCATGCTGTGAGGCAATCAGCTTGGAGACATGCTCTCCACATTTTTAAGCATCATCCCACACTGAATAATAGTGTTCAGTACAAATGATTGCATGGTAAATGTTGTCGCATCATTAGTGAAAGCAAACAAGCTAGCTGGCTTTCATTCATGAAGTCTTTTAACAGTTCCACCCCCTCTTCCATTGCTTGGGGCAACCTCTGTCGCCTTTCTGGGACCTCTGCTCATTCCACGATCTCCGACCTTACCATTGCAAATGATTTCATAGTAGACCCCATCGCCGTCTCGAACACCATGGGCCACTACTTCACCGAGATTTCCAGCTCCGCAAATTACCATACCACTTTCCTGCCCAGAAAACAGGCAGCAGAAGAAAGGATGCTCTCTTTCTCATCCGAAAACAACAAATACAACAACACCAAATTTACCATGAGGGAGCTTCAACATGCACTCTCCTCGTCATGGTTCACCTCCCCAGGACCAGATGGCATCCATATACAGATGTTGCAGCACCTGTCTTCAGAGGGCTTGCATTTTCTCCTTTGTTACATGCAACCACATCTGGAGGGATGGGATGTTTCCTAGATGGTAGCATGAAGCCATAGTCATTTCTATACCTAAGCCTGGAAAGGACAAACATCTCCCTTCCAGCTACCGTCCAATCTCCCTCACCAGTTGTATTTGCAAGGTGATGGAACGCATGATCAGTGCTCGGCTTGTATGGTGGCTTGAATCTAGGAACCTGCTCACAAATGCACATTGCAGATTTCGTATGCACCACCCCGCTGTCGACCATCTCATCACCCTATCCACTCACATCTTAAGCAACTTTCTACAGAAGCATCAAACAGTAGCCGTATTTTTTGACTTGGATAAGGCATATGATACCTGTTGGAGGGCGGGAATTCTCCAAACTTTGCATGCCTGGGGAATCCGGGATCTTATGCCTTTTTTATTCAGGAATTTTTAAAAGATCGCATATTTAAAGTACGTATAGGTTCGACCCTGTCAAACAGTTTTATTCAAGAGAACAGTGTCCCACAAGGCTCAGTGTTGAGCGTTGTCCTCTTTGCCATTGCAATCAACCCAATTGTTGGTTGTCTCCCACCAGGTGTTTCGGCTTCTCTGTTTGTAGATGACTTTGCCATCTACTGCAACTCCCAAAGAACGTGCTCTCTCAAGCAACAACTTCAGTGGAGCCTGGAACATCTCTACTCGTGGAGCACCAACAATGGGTTCCACTTTTCCACGGACAAGACAGTCGGCATGAACTTCTGTCGGCACACAGAGTATCTTCCACTAACTCTTCATCTTGGCCCAAATGTTCTTCCATTCATTGAGACGAAACACTTCCTGGGACTCAATTTTGATAGGAAACTTTGTTGGTCCTCCCACGTCTCCTCTTTGGTTGCCCGGTGTACCCGCTCATGGCACTTCATGGGGTGCGGAACAGTCTACTCTCCCCCGACTGTACTGCTCCCTTGTTCGCACAAAACTGAACTATGGGTGTATTGTGTACTCCTCTGCCCGACCGTAAACTTTACGCCGTCTCAACACAATCCATCACCAAGGGATTCGTTTGGAAACGGGAGCCTTCTATACCAGTCCCGTGGAAAGTCTATACACTGAAGCCACTGAATTACCTCTATCATACCGGAGGGGTGGCCTACTCAGTTGATATGCAAGCTGGTTGTCATCTGTGCGTGGCCATGCAACGCATGCTATCTTTTTTGATGACTCACACGACCGTCTTATTTGCATTGCATCCGTCATCTCAAATTACAACCTGGAGTACGCTTTTGTATGTTTCTTCGGCAACTAGACTTTACACCCCCTGCCACATTTCCGATGGGTGTTGGCTCCTGCCCACCATGGCTCTATCCGGAGATACGTGTCAACCTCAAACTACACTCACTTCCCAAGGACACTACTCTTGGTCCAATCTACTGCAACGAGTTTCTTGCACTCCGCATGTTATGTACAACAGAAACACGAGATGATCTGTATCTCTGTATAGTTCAGAATATATTCTCTGCTTAACGTGCACAGTACAATGAAAAATATTTCAATTACCAATAACCAAAAAAACAAACACAACTTCTTTGGATAGATTAAATAATGCCCTAGAAGCAAGTTTTCCTGATAATTATTTCTGACTCTTGTACAAAGTAGAGGTTCCTCGAAGTTCGGTGTCCTCTGCTTCGGGACCTCAGCAGGAAGCGGCAGCGGCAGAGTCCGGCAGTCGGTGGCCAGGCGCAGTGGAGACGTGGCTTTGGCGACGGTCCGGCTGCGGCGCTGCTCCCTCGTGGTCCGCGGTGTCAGAAGACGCCGGTCTTAGCCGTGGTGCGGATACTTAAGGCCGCGGCGGCTAGTGTCCTTGCGCCGCTATTTGCATGTCGCGACCACTGATTGGCCGCTGAGACAGTCATACTGTCTTCGTGCGAGGTGCGAAGAGGTCCCTCGTGTCTGCGCGGTGAGCGGACCTGGAGACTTGGGGCGGTGCAGTGCCGCCTGCCGGAAGGAGCCGGGACTGGGTCGTGGTGCGCGGTTCGAACCGTCCGCCGCTGCCGACTTATCGGTGCACGGCGTGTGCCTCTCTTGAGCTGGCGCGCGCAGGGCTGCGCTGCGGCGCCACGTCGTGGTTCTGCGGGGCACGCATACAATTTTCCAATCATATTTTCCTCTACACCAATGGTTCAAAGACCAACCATGGTGTAGTGTGTGCCATGGTACTCGGCGATGATCCCTCCAATATCACCTGCCTGACCAGTGCTCAATCTTCACTGTCCCTTCAGGGGCTCAGCATTAATTTGCTGAGTACAGGCTTGGAACCTGCGGTCTTGAGCTGTGGGCTGTGTCGCGCCAACAGTCCGCTACACCGTAAGCTCTGTGCGTGCTACAACGAGTATTGTTCGGCGCGACGGTGGAACGTTGTACATTTCAGAGCCCGGGGATCTTGGCTTAATCGCATGGGTCGC
Organism: Locusta migratoria; assembly: GCA_026315105.1. Classification (NCBI taxonomy): domain Eukaryota; kingdom Metazoa; phylum Arthropoda; class Insecta; order Orthoptera; family Acrididae; genus Locusta; species Locusta migratoria. The sequence continues at coordinate 69,499,467 of CM048755.1, read as the reverse complement.
AAGGATGGTACAAACCTGTATAAAAAAAACCTCAATCTCAAGGTGTGCTACGTGCCGAGGAGATGCATGGCTGATGAAGTTGAACAGCCACTAGCAAGCAACCTCTGAGGAACCTGCCGCACCTCAGTTGTATAAGGCTTAACCAGGCAAGCGGGGCTCTGCCTGGGTGGACCTTTAGATCCCTAGCTGCTCGTGGGAACAAAATGAAACGAGCAAAAGATAACGTTGGTGGACATATAACCGCCGTCTCTAAGCTTGGGAAATTCAATGCCACTTCTTATAACCCTAAGTCGTTCCGTTGCTTGGCCACACCCTGGTAGGAACGCAGGGCTGCCACCAGAAATGAGCCGTTATTCGCCCAGATATTTGGTTTGTACAAGGACAGATGGGGAATCATTTATGGCAGTGAAGCCTCAATTCTTCGTGGACCATCTGGAGGAGAAGTTTGGAGATGTGGAGTCCCTCTCCAAGATGCATAATGGTTCTGTGTTGATTCACACTGCATCCACTGCCCAGTCGCGGGCGTTGCTTGCTTGCGATAAGCTGGGAGATGTCGCGGTCAACATTACGCCACATAAGTCCCTTAATCTGGTCCAGGGCATTATTTTTCACAGGGATCTCCTCTTACAGTCTGATGAGGAGCTGCGCGCCAACCTTGAGCGGCGAGGTGTTCACTTCATCCGGTGCGTCCATCGTGGGTCTAAGGACAATAAGGTTGCCACCGGTGCCTTCATCGTAGCCTTTGAAGGGGATACACTACCAGAGAATGTGAAGGTGATGTGCTAACAGTGTGATGTGAAACCCTACATCCCTCCTATGAGATGCTTCCAGTGCTGGAAGTTTGGGCATATGTCATCCTGTTGCCCTTCCAGCGCCGGCCGCGGTGGCCGAGGAGACTGAGGCGCTCCAGTCACGGTCTGCACGGCCACTATGGTCGGGGGTTCGAATCCCCTCTTGGGCATGGATATTTGTGCCGTCCTAGTTCGTAAGTAGTTCATAAGTAGTTTGTAAGTTTAGGGACTGATGACCCTGTAGTTAAGTCCCATAGACTATACAAACATTTCATTTCATTGCCCTTCCAGCACCACTTGCCGGGATTGTGTGGACATCCAGCCCACCCGGATGCCCCATGTACTCCGCCGCCCATCTGTGTGAACTGTGGCCAGGAGCATCCTCCCTGTTCATCACTTGCCCTATGCTCCAGAAAGAAAAGAAAATCATTGAATATAAGACCATGGACTGGTTGACCTATACTGAGGCGAAAAAGAAATAAGAGTGCTTACACCCAGTAGCCATGACAACTTCTTTTGGGCAATTACATCATCGCCATCATCTGTGGCGACACCCATCCTCTCTACTCATTCTTTTCCAGTGGACCCCCAGGGCCGCAAACCTACATCTGCCCCCAAGGTGGTTGGGGGCTCCCTTCCTTCTTCTGCTCCCAAGGTAATTGCCTCAGGAGCAACCTCCACCCTTCTGCCGGTGAAACCACCACCTTCTCCGGCACCCCTAGTTTGGAAGGGGTCCCTTGGGACACTCCCTTCCGAGGGCTCCGCCAGTGTCGCTGCCGACACACGCCAGCAGCAGGCAAAACCCAAGGCTGCTGGACGCAGGGCCTCACACTCGTCCTCAGTCCCTGCTGCTGAGTCTGAGAAGCCTGCCCTGCCGGCGAAGTCCCCGAGAGGCAAGAAGGATCGGAGGAAAAAAGTTGAAAAAGACGAATTGAAGGATACTACGGTGGCTCCCGAGCCACCACCCAACTCCACCTCGACCTCTGGGGACGAGGTGGAGATTCTAGCGTCCCCGTATGACCTCGCCGTTGGGAACATGCCAGAAATAATGGATGCTGAGTCAGAAAACTGTCAGTCAGCAGATTTGAGTGACGCTGAGTTATAATCTTCCCACTTAACATTCATGTCTTCCCAGTTATCAGACAGCATCCTCCTCCAATGGAACTGCGACGGTTTCTTCCCCCACCTGACTGAGCTACGACACCTTTTAAGCATAACACACCTGCTTTCTGTGTTGCCTTACAGGAAACTTGGTTTCCAGCAATGCGGACCCCAGCCCTTTGTGGCTACATGGGATATTACTGTAACCGCAGGTCATATAACAGGGTCTCAGGTGGTGTGTGTGTGTGTGTGTGTGTGTGTGTCTTACTTCTGTTCATAGTGAACCTGTGCCCCTTCATACACCATTAGAAGCAGTGGCTGTCAGGGTAAGGACAACACAAGAGTTTACCGTCTGCAGCCTTTATCTCCCTCCAGATGGTGATATCTCTTTGAATGATTTGGCTGCACTTATATCGCAACTCCTCCCGTCTTTCTTCTTATTGGGCGACTTCAACGCCCATAACCCATTGTGGGGTGTGGTACAACACTCTCTGGCCGGGGCAGAGTAGTCGAGTCTTTACTTTCTCAACTCGACCTCTGCCTCTTAAATACTGGTGCCTCCACACACTTTAGTGTGGCGCATGGCACGTTTCGACCATTGATTTATCGATCTGCAGCCACAGCCTTCCACCATCTGTTCACTGGAGAGTGCTGGGAGAGGAGAGGGATGGGTACCTCTGTCTCACAGGTCTGGGGTAGAATCAGGCGGTTAAAGGGATTACATTCACCAGTGAGAATACCTGGAATCTCCACAAATGGAGTTCTATGTACGGACCCGGCCACACTTGCAGAGATGTTTGCCGAGCATTATGCTCGCGCCTTTGCCTCTGCAAATTATCCACCGGCCTTCCGTACATTGAAGGAGCGGGTAGAACGCCAGCACCTCTCATTTACTACCCGCCGCTCTGAATCCTACAACACTCCTTTCACTGAGTGGGAGCTCCTCAGTGCTCTTACCTTATGTCCTGACACGGCACCTGGGCCTTATAGCATCCATAGCCAAATGCTGAAGCACCTCTCCGCAGACAGCCGGCGTAATCTTCTTGCGGTCAGTCGGCGGTTGTGTTGGATTCTGGAGACTCGAGGCTTACTGGCTCCATGCCAGGGCGGTTTACGCCATGGTCCATCTACCACCAACAATCTGGTGTATCTCGAGTCTGCAATACGCACAGCCTTTTCCAGGCGCCATCACCTTGTTGCCGTCTTCTTTGATATGCACAAAGCATATGATACCACCTGGCGACGACACATCCTCAACACTTTATATGACTGGGGCCTCTGGGATTCCCCACTGATTTTTATCCAGAATTTTTTAGCTGTCCATACATTTCGTGTTCAAATTGGTGCTTCCCTGAGCACCTCTCATATCCAGGAAAACGGGGTTCTTCAGGGTTCTGTTTTAAGCGTTCCATTATTTTTAATTGCCATCAACGGTTTAGCAACAGCGGTTGGATTGTCGGTGTCACCTTCTCTTTATGCTGACGACTTTTGTCTCTCTTTTAGTTCCTGCAGCACACAAGTTGCTGAGCGCAGGTTGCAAGGTGTTGTCTCTCTTTTAGTTCCTGCAGCACACAAGTTGCTGAGCGCAGGTTGCAAGGTGCCATTCGGAAGGCGCAGACCTGGGCGCTTACCCATGGCTTTCAGTTTTCTGCCACCAAGACCAGAGTGATGCACTTATGTTGGCGTTGGACTGTCCACCCACACCCTGAACTTTATCTTAATGACGAACTACTTACCGTAGTAGAAACTCATCGGTTTTTAGGACTGGTCTTTGAAGCCCGGCTGACGTGGCTCCCCCACATTCGTCAGCTGAGACGGGAGTGCTGGCACCATCTCAACCTTCTCCGACACCTAGGTCATACAACCTGGGGTGCTGACCGCTCGATGCTGTTGCGGCTTTACACAGCTCTGGTGCAGTCCCGTCTCGATTTTGGGTGCATTGCCTATGGGTCTGTGGCACCTTCGGCACTGCATCTCCTGGACCCCATTCACAACTGTGGGGTTCACATTGCGACGGGTGCTTTTTGCACCAGCCCAGTGAACAACTTACTAGTGGAGGCTGGGGTCCCACGCCAATACCTGCTCACGGCTTACGCAGCCCTTGTATATTGCTCCCCAGGCCACCCGAAGCATTGTCTCCTCTTTTCTGAAGTGGTCGTCCGTCCCCATCAGCGACGCCCCAGATCAGGTCATACGATTGCCTATTGGGTTCAGTCCCTCCTGCAGGAGCTTGAGTCTTACCCCCTTCCATCTCCCTATCGGGTCCGTGCACGTACACCCTCGTGGTGCTTGCCAAGGCCGTCTACACAGCTGGACTTGGCCCATGGGCCCAAAGACTCAGTTCCACTGGAGGCGCTCCGTCACTTCTCGGCTGTCGTAGCGGAGTTCCCTGGGTATGACCTGCTGTACACCAATGGTTCTCTGGTTGATGGCCATGTGGGATATGGTTATCTCCATGGTGACCGTGTGGAACAGCACTCTCTGCCGAATGGCTGCAGTGTTTACACTGCAGAGCTGGTGGCAATTCAGAGCTCTCATGCATATTCGGTCCTGCTCAGGTGAGTGTTCTCTTATTTGCAGCGACTCCCTGAGCAGCCTTAAAGCGCTGGACCAGTGTTACCCGCGGTCTCCCTTGGTGTTGGCCATACAGGAGACACTTCGTGCCATTGAACTGTCCGGGCGATCAGTGACGTTTATCTGGTCGGGCCATGTGGGTATCCCAGGCAATGAATGTGTTGACTGGCTTGCAAAACAGGCTGTCGATGCAGCCATTCTCGAGATCGGCCTCCCAGCCTTGGATCTCCATTCATTGTTACGCCAACGGGTAAATCGGCTTAGGGATGCTGAGTGGCGTAGCCTGCGCACGCCCAATAAACTGTGGGTAGTCAAGGATACCACAGCAGTGTGGCGTTCCTCCATGCGACCCTCTCGCTGGGACTCAGTGGTGCTGTGTCAGCTCCGCATTGGGCATACGTTGCTCACCCATGGAAATCTCCTTCGTGGTGAGGATGTGCCCCAATGTCAGTGTGGCTCCCGTCTGAGAATAGTCCACATCCTGTTGGGCTGCCCCGTTTTAGACGCCTTGCGGCAGATTTTTAACCTCCCTGACGTTTTATCAAATGTTCTAGGTGACGATGCTACCATGGCAGATTTCATTTTAAGTTTTATTCGAGCAGGGTTTCTTTATCATTCTCTCTAACTGGAGATTTCTTTGTGTTGCCGAGTGGTTGACTTTTCCTTTTTTATTCTTATGGTTGGTCAACAACAGATAATGGCTTCTTCGTTGTGAGGTGTCTTTGTGTGATCGTCTCTTCGTTTCGGGTCTTGTTGTTTTTTCAGGATGTTTTATGGTCTCAGTGGGGGACTCCTCTCCCACTTTGCAACCTTAAACTCTGGGCGTATTTCTTTCACGTGCACGGTTTTACTTTTGATGCTTAGAGATGGAATGGGGGACTGATAACCATTGTAGTTTAGTCCCCCTTAAACAACCAAACAACGACGACAATCTTCACTGTGGAGCTCTTTGCTCTATATCAGGCCACCCAGCACATTAGGTGCCATTCGCCTTCTCACGGTGTCATCTGCTCGGATTCACTGAGTGCTCTTCAGAGCCTCTGTGCTGTATATCCAGTCCACCCCATAGTACAGCGGATTCAGAAATACCTCCACTCACTAACAGTCAGTGGGACGACAGTGAGGCTATTGTGGGTTCTTGGCCATGCTGGAAAATGAAATCGCAGATGCTGCTGCAAAGGCAGCCATTTCCCTCCCTCAGCTTGCTATCCATTCCATTCCTTCGGAAGACCTCCGTGGTGTAGTCTCCAGGTGAGTGGTGTCGCTCTGGTATTCACATTGGTCTTCCCTACAAGACGACAAACTCCGGGGGATCAAACCCCTTCCTACTTGTACTACTTCCCCATGGCCCCCTCACCGCGAGGTGGTCATAACAGCTCGCCTGCAGATAGGACACTGTTGCTTTAACCACCGTCACCTACTATGAGACGATCCCGTCCCACTTTGCGGGCACTGTTACGAACCATTGATTGTGCACCACCTTCTGGTGCAGTGCCTGTTTTTTAACTGTGTGCATCTGAGTTGTATGATGTTTTAGCCGATGACCTGCACTCTGTTCATTGTGTCTTACTTTTTATTCACCACACTAACATGGTACATGACAATTTAACTCTGTCGTGCTCAATACAGTCATATTTCGCCGTGGGCACTTATGACCATCGTAGCTTTGTGCCGAGAGAGAGAGAGAGAGAGAGAGAGAGAGAGAGAGAGAGAGAGAGAGAGAGAGAGAGGTAGGTAGGTAGGTAGGTATGTAGGTATGTATCTTGTCACCATTGGGAACCGCACTTCCCCCTTCACAGGAATTGGTCACAAGTCCAGAGTCTTTAAGGCTTCCACCCACCTGTGAGAATCCCATGTATCTCCATCCAGGGTACCCAATGCACCAATCCCACCACTATCGCCTACCATCTGGTGGAGCACTATGCTCATAGTTTTGAGACTCCTGCTTACAGCCTGGAGTTCAGCACCCTCAAAGAATGGGTTTAGCATAAGCAGTTGTCATTCGTCATGTGTCATAGGGAAAAATACAACACCCCATTTAGTGAGTGGGAGTTCCAGAGTGCTCTAATATTTCTCCAGGCCCGGATTGAGTACATGGCCCATTCCTTTCACTTTTACTATCAACTACTCACCTTGTATGACTGTATATGGGCACAGGGCAAATTCCTGTCCCAATGACGACATAGTATCATCATCCCGGTTGAAACCCGTCTCAGATCCACTGGTGGCTGATAGTTACTGTGCTATCTGCCTCACCAACATTTTGTGCAAAGTCTTTGAACACATGGTGAATTGACAGCTGATATGGCTCCTTGAAGCTAGGCATTCCTGGCTCCGCAGAAAGGGGGCTTCTGTCGGGGCTGCTCCACTCTTGACAGTTTAGTATCCCTGGAGTCAGCTATTTGCACTACCTTTGCTTGGTGTGAGCACCTCATCTTGGTCATCTTTGACCTCCAAAAGGCTTTCTGTACTACCTGACACCATCATATACTTGGAACACTGTTTGAATGGGGTCTCCACAGTTCACTCCCAATTTTCATCCAAAATTTCTTGTTGCTTTGCTCCTGTAGGGTTAGGGTTGGTACCTCCTTCAGTTTATCGCATGTCCAGGAGAATGGTGTGTCACGCAGGGCTCCATTCTTAGTGTTCCCCTCTTTCTGGTTGCCATTGGTGATTTTGCTTCTAAGTTGAGTTGTCTGTGACATCCTTCTTGTTTGCCAATGGTTTCCGCGAGTACCTCAGCTTTGCTATGATTGGTGTTATTGAATATTGGCTGCAGGGAGCCATCACAAAGGCATAATCCTCGGCCTTCATGCATGGCTTAGAGTTTTCTGCTGCAAAAATGAGGGTTATGCATTTGTCACTGTAGGGCAGTTCACCCAGATCAAGAGCTCTATTTAGTCAATGAACTCCTTTGTGTTAGGAAATGCATTGCTTCTTGGGCATGCTTCTTCTTGGTCCTTGGCCGAATCCTACACAGTGGTGTCACAATGGCGACATGTGCCTTCCGCACAAATCCGGTGACCAGCCTCCTTACTGTAGCTGGGATCCTTCCCCTGCAGTTCCACCAGCAACAGCTTCTTGCCTCCTATGTTGCCCATGTTCATGCCTCATCCCTCCATCCAAACTACAGGTTCTTTCTCCAGCTGCTTTACCTACCCTTCCTTCCTGGCAACCCAGGTTGGGCTTCCTGATTGTGGTCCGATTCTGTATACCCTCCTTTCATTGCTGCTTGAGGCCCTACTGCTCCTTCGTCTCATTCACCTCCTTGGTCCATCCCCCACTTGCATTTCCATCTGGAGCATCAGTTTCCCCACTACTTATCGATCGCAAGTTCCTGGCCATTCTCTACATGTTCCAAGGTGTGCAAGTAGTTTACAATGATAGCTCCTCAGTAGATGGCTTAATTGGGTATGCCTATGTTCATGGCAACCACCTTGAACTACTTTCCTTGCTTCCCGGCTGCAACCAAGTGCTTTTAAATTGTGTTTTGATGGCAAAAGTTAATCACGGTGGGGATCTGCACTCTTATTTTAGCTGATGATGAAGTGAGTATGATCAAAGTTTTAAGGTTTTGTAATGTCTGGACTCTGGCGTAATGTTATAGGTAGGAGGTTTCAGTATGTTGTGGAGTTGATGGTTGATTGGCTTTATTCCTGTAATAAGACAGCCACAGGCGTCTGCTATGTTTTAAGTTCTTCTACCACTTTCTTCTTTACCATCAGTTTAGTCTTGTGAGGAATCCTTTTAGTGCTTCAGTGTAGTTGCACACCAGGTTTTTCTCACTTTTAACTTGCTGCTTTGTGCTCCAATGTAGTGAAATTTTCAGATGCTTGTGTCTAATATCGTCTGGATGGTAAAAGATCTTAACGGTCAAGGGATGTAATCAAAGCTTAATGTCCCACCAGGGGGCCCACAGCTCTTTTGTGGGTATGTGTGGCAAGCATGGATCTCCAAGCCATTGCAATGTTCCTTCTTCTTTCCCAGGCTGCATTACCTCTCCCTGTTCCTCTCCTCCCTGTCCCAATTCCTCCCTGCCCCACTCCTCTCCCCCTCACTTGGTGGTTCCATTCAAAATGGCATGGCTGTTCCTATGGGTCCAATGATGGTTATAGCAGTTTCGATCTTCGTTGCTTACCTTTGTTTTTGGCACAGTTTGGTCCACTTTGGGATTTGACCTCCACAATAAAATTACAGTTACCAATGTGAGCCATTTGGGCAGGACTCCTGACCTAGCCCCTATGGTGTGGATCCCTATCCCCATCGTGCCAGGTGGCCTTTGCTGTGGCTGGGTGTCGCCCATGGGGAGAGCTGCTGATCAGAGTGGGTGTTACCTGAGCAGACGCTTCACATGATACAACATTTTTTTCTAACTTCACATATTTTAATACGGCCATCTCAGAAGTCAGGAATAATACATACAATGCAGCTACATATGACAAGGAATTTCCCCTCTCTGTCCGCCTGGAGGAAGGCCAGGTGCATCGGCTTGGGGTGAAACCCTTCCCACGTTACCTGGTCTGCACCAGGACTGACAGAGGACATTCGCGGCCACCAAGCCATTGTTGTTCTTTGTTGAAACTATCGAAGATAAGTTTGAAGAAGCCGAAACAATGAGCAAGATGCGTTCTGGATCCCTGCTCATTTAAACCATCTCTGCTACCCAGTCTGCAGCTGTGTGTGCCTGCGACCATCTTGGCGATGTCCCAGTGTCCATAACCCCCTCATCAGTCATTAAGCATAGTTCAGGGAGTTATTTACTATCGGAACTTCCTCCTCCAAACAGATGAGGAACTTCGGGCCAATCATGAACAGCGAGGTGTTCATTTTATTTGTTGTGTGCAGAGGTCCTAAGGACAGTCGATTGAATACTGGTGCATTTATCTTGGCCTTCGAGGGGGATATTCGCCAAGAGGAGGTCAAGCTCATGATCTATCATTGTGTCGTGAAGCCATATGTTCCCCTCCATCTGATGTTTCTGATGTATGCTGATTGGGCACACATCTTCTCGTTGCACAGCAATCCCTGTATGTGGTGAATGTGGACATCCACTTTATGAGAGGAACCCCTGTTACACCTCCTGTATGTGGCAACTGTCATCAACACCACTTCTTGCTTGCTAGATTGCCCTGTGTATAAGAAGGAGAAGAAGATTCAAGAGTACAAGTCCCTTGAACCCTTAACGTACCAGGAAGCCCGTCAAATGTTGGAGCCTCTGCACCCTGTGCAAATGTTACCTACCTTTGTCTCAGTTACATTCTCTACCCCTCCCCCTTCATCACATTCCTACCCCACTCTTCCCCCTCTCTCTCCTGCACCTCCCTTGCCCATGCCTTAGTGTCCCCCTCCTCCCTCCCAGCCGGGGAAGTGCTCCCCTTCTCTGGCACTTGCAGGTTAAGGTGCCCTTTCCCAGGGTTTCTCTTACCTGCATTCACTAGGTAGGTCTTCTGCCTCAAGCAAGCAGCTGCACTCCCAGTCTGTAAATACCAAGGTCACCCAATTTTCTTACTGATGCCAGTTCTCCCTTTGGGACCTCTCCTCTCCACCATGTGAGAGAGAAAGAGGAGGAGGAGGAGAAGAAACACAAGACACAGGACAAGGCCCCTCCAATAGTGCCTTGAGGTGTCACCTTTGTCCTCACAATCAAGTGTCTGATCTGCTGTTCATAGATGTTGTCCTTCCCTCATTGGTGTCAGATGTTGACCCAGCATGGTGATAGTCATCAGTCCATTCCCCTCCCATCTAGATCCTTGATTTCTTCTCATTCAGTGGAATTGTAATGGCATACTACCATCACCTCCTGGAGTTAAAATATCTTATTTCCTTTTACTCTGCAGCTTGTGTTGTTCTGCAAGAATCGAATTTCACTGATGGCCATTCACCGACACACTGTGGGTTCTGTGCTTCGTCAGAACTGTTATCCCCCTACAAGCATCTGGTGGAGTCTGCACCCTAGTTCATACAGACGTTGTTAGGTTATGGATTCCTCTTCATACTAAACTTGAAGTGGTTGCTGTTAGGAATTACTTACACACTCCGTTAACAATTTTTAATCTCTATTTCCCTCCTGGCAAGCCACCTACTTCTGCTGCCCTAACAGCCCTCCTGCAGCAACTCCCCTCTCCCTTCCTCATTCTTGGGGACTTCAGTGCTCATCATATTTCATGGAACTCATAGAACTAGTCAGGGCCACCTCATAGGCCTGTTCCTTGCAGATCATGACCTGTGCCTTCTCAATGATTGTTCCCGAACCCATTTTATGTACTCTTCATGATGGACCTACGAGACTCCCTACCACCACAGGGTTCTGCGTTGTGTTATACTTTCCCTAATCGCCATCAACTCTGTTGAGCAACTTGTGACTCCTGCGCTGTACATCGACAACTTTTGCATATGGTACAGCTCGCACTCTGCATCCTCGGCTGAATGCTAGCTCCAAGGTGCCATTCGGCTGGCTTCTACATAGGCTCTCTCTCATAGTTTTCAGTTTTCCCCTTCTAAAATGAGATTAATGCATTTTTGTCAACGTACTACAGTCGACCCTGATACAGAACTCCTCTTGGGTACTCAGTGTCTGGAATTGTGGCTCAGCACCGTTTCTTGAGCTGCCTCTTTGATAAACTGACTTGGCTGCCCCATATTCAGCAGCTGAAGATAAGCTGCATGTGGAAGCTTAATGCCCTCTGTTTCCTAGCCGACTCATCCTGGTGTGCAGCTCATTCATTTGTACCAGGCTGTGTTTCAGTCCCAATTACATTATCAAATTGTAAGAACTTCCATCTCTGTTCCCTTGACTGTAAACGCTGTGCTATATCGTGCGCACCACTCTGTTTCCGTGCTGTCCCAGGCACAAATCCGGTTGGGTCTCTATCAAGCTCCAAAAGCTTCAGTCTCCCCCATAATCTTCCGTCATTTTTTGCACATAGTACTTGCAGAATTTTAGGGTGCTACGATTTTCTACACTGATAGATCAAAATCTGTTGGTCATACAGGATGTGCATTTACATCTCCCATTGGTTTGGAATACCATTTGCTGCCAGGATCATACAGTGTGTTTCTGGCAGAACTGACAGCCATTATTAGGGCACTTCATTTTATCATACAGGTAGCTCTGGACTGTGTTCTAATCTGTTCAGACTGTGAGCAGCCTGCAGGCCATAGACCGATGCTACTCCTCCCATCCTTTGTTGATTTCCCTCAGGGGCTCAGCATTAATGTGCTGAGTACGGGCTTGGTGAACCCAGGGTCCTGAGCTGTAGAATTTGTTGTGCTAACAGTCCACACCATATACTCAGTGTGTGCTTCAGTAACCGTAGTTCGGCACAGTGCTGGAACATTGTACATTTGAGCAGGATCTTGTCTGGGTCACGAGGATGGTAAAAACCTCTATAAAAAGGTGTCCTACATGCCGAGGAGATGCATGGCTGTTGATGTTGAACAGTAATGTAATGTGAGAAGAAAATATAAACTTCTTAATGAATATCATAAACTAAGACCTCGTATTTACGTACATTTTCGAGTAAAATGTTTGAAAATTGAAGTAGTAGTGTTTATCGACACTTGTCAATTGTTTCCTGATGGTGGCTCAGTAAGCCAAAAACTAGTTTAAAGTGAATTAAAAAATTTGCACAACAAAAACAGTTAGTTTTTTTAACCTGAATTACAAAATATAAGTGATATCTGGTCTTCTTCAGTAAAGTGTTATAGATTAGAGCCCCTACTGTTCCTTATCTGTTGTTGTTATGGTCTTCAGTCCGGAGACTGGTTTGATGCAGCTCTCCACCCTACTCTATCCTGAGCAAGCCTTTTCATTTCCTCATAAGAACGACAACCCACATCCACTTGAATCTGCTTACTATACGCGTCTCTTGGTCTCCCTCTGCGATTTTTACCCCACACACTTCCCTCCAATGCTAAATTTACGATTCCTCGATGTCTAAGAATGTGTCCTACCAAGCGATCCCTTCTTTTAGTCAGGGTGTGCCAAAAATTCCTTTTCTCACCAATTCTGTTAAGTACCTCTTCATTAGTTATGCGATCTACCCACCTAATCTTCAGCATTCTTCTGTAGCACCACATTTCAAAAGCCTCTATTCTCTTCCTGTCCGCACTGCTTATCGTCCATGTTTCACTCCCGTACAAGGCAACACTCCACACAAATGCCTTCAGAAAAGACTTCCTTACACTTAAATTAATATTCGATGTTAGCAAATTTCTCTTTTTCAAAAATGCTTTTCTTCCCATTGCCATTCTGCATTTTATAGCCTCTGTACTGCGACCATCGCATGTTATTTTACTACCCAAGTAACAAAACTCATCTACCACCTTCATTGTTTCGTTACCTAATCTAATTCCTTCAGCATCACCTTATTTCCTAAGACCGCATTCCATTATTTTTGTTTTGCTCTTGTTAATGTTCATTTTATACGTTCCATTCCATTCAACTGCTCTTCCAGGTCCTTTGCTGTCTCTGACAGAATTACAATGTCATCAGCAAAACGCAATGTTTTTATTTCTTCCCCCTGAACATTAATCCCTATTCCAAATTTTTCCTTGCTTTCCTTCACCACCTGCTCGATGTACAAATTAAATAGCATCGGAGAAAGGCTACAACCCTGTCTTACTCCCTTCCTAAATGATGCTTCCCTTTCATGCCATCCGAGTCTAATAACTACGGTCTGGCTTTTGTACAAGTTGTAAAGAACTCCCCTTTCCCTGTATTTTACCCCTGCTGATTTCAGAATTTCAAAGAGTGTATTCCAGTCAACATTGTCAAAAGCTTTCTCCAAATCTACAAAAGCTAAAAATGTAGGTTTGCCTTTCCTTAATCTATCTTCTAAGATAAGACGTAAAGTGAGTATTGCCTCCCGGGTTCCTATGTTCCTCCTGAATCCAAACTGATCTTCCCCGAGGTCAGTTTCTACCAGCTTTTCCATTCTCCTGTAGATAATTCGTGTTAAAATTTTGCAACCATGACTTATCAAACTGATGGTTCTGTAATTTTCACACCTAGCTGCGCCTGATTTCTTTGGAATGGGGATTATTACATTTTTCTTAAAGTCTGAGGGTATTTCGCCTGTCTCATACATCCTACACACCAGTTCCAATAGTCTTGTCATGGATGGCTCTCCCAGAGACTTTAGTAGCTCTGAGGGTATGTCATCTACTCCTGGGGCCTTGTTCCGACCTAGGTCTTTCAGGGCTCTGTCAAATTCATCTCTCAGTATAGTATCTCCTATTTCATCTCGATCTACTTCCTCTTCCCTTCGTACAACATCGTCTCTAAGTTCATTTCCTTTGTAGAGCTGCTCTATGTACTCTTTCCACCTTTCAGCTTTTCCTTCTTTGCTGAGAACTGGTTTCCCATCTGAGTTCTTGATATTCATAGAGTTGCTTTTCTTGTCCCCAAATGTCTCTTTTATTTTCCTGTAGGCGGTATCTACTTTTCCCCTTCTTATACATTCTTCTACAGATTTGCATTTGGCTTCTAGCCACTCCTGCTTAGCCATTTTGCACTTCCTGCCAATCTCAGTTTTTAGTCGTTTGTACTCCATTTTGCCTGTTTCATTTACTGCATTTTTATATTTTCTTCTTTCATCAATTAAATTCAGTATTTCCTCTGAGATCCATGGATTTTTTGTAGGTCTTGCCTTTCTACCTATTTTGTCCTCTGCTGCCATCACTATTTCATCTCTCAATGCTACCCATTCCTCTTCTACTGTTTTATTTCCCCCTGTTTCTGACAATTGTTGCCTAAAGCTCCCTCTGAAATTCTCGAGAACTTCACTTTCCCTTCAATTTATCTAAGTCCCATCTAGTTATTTTCCTACCTTTCTGCAGTTTTTTCAGTTTCAGCCTACAATCCGTGACTAACAAGTTATGGTCAGAGTCTATATCTGCCCCTGGGTATGTCTTGCAGTTCATAACTTGGTTCCGGAATCTATGTTTTACCATTATAAAATCTATCTGATACCTTCCGTGCAAAATTCTACCAGGCGACTTCCTGTTTCATTCCTTCTGCCCAGTCCATATTCACCTACTATTTTTCCTTCTCTTCCTTTTCCTACTACTGAATTCCAGTCTCCCATAACATTTAAGTTTTCCTCTCCCTTAACTGTATGGATAATTTCCTTTAGCTCCTCATATATTTCTTCGATCTCCTCATCATCGGCAGAGCTAGTTGGCATATAAACCTGTACTACTGTTGTCGGTGTTGGCTTCGTATCTATCTTGACAATGATAATGCGATCACTGTGTTGCTCATAGTAGTTTACTCGCATTCCTATCTTCTTATTCATTATCAGTCCTACTCCTGTGATACCCCCAACTGATTTTGTATTTATAATCCTGTACTCACCTGACCCGAAATCCTGTTCATCCTGCCACCGAACTTCACTAATCCCCACTATATCTAACTTCAACCTATCCATTTCCCTTTTTAAATTTTCAAATTTTCCTACCCTATTAAGGGATCTAACATTCCATGCTCCGATCCGTAGAATGCCAGTATTGTCTTTCCTGATGACAACATCCTCCTGAGTAGTCCTCGCCCGGAGATCCGAATGGGGGACTATTTTACCTCCGGAATATTTTACCCAAGAGGATGCCATCATATTTTCATACAGTAGAGCTGCATGTCCTCGGGAAATGTAACGGCTGTAGTTTCCACTTGCTTTCAGCCGTTCGCAGTAACTGTGTGGCAAAGCCACATTAGCTGTTGTTACAAGGCCAGCTCAGTCAATCATCCAGACTGTTGCCCCTGTAACTACTGAAAAGGCTGCTGCCCCTCTTCAGGAACCACACGTTTGTCTGGCCTCTCCACAGATACCCCTCCGCTTATAAACGATTTAGGAGACAATGTGATCAGCTGTCCCAGACTGTTTGCAGATGATGCTGTTGTTTAACAGTTAGTAAAGTCACCATACCATCACAAGCAACTGCAAAATGATTTGTATAAGATGTCTGCATGCTGCAGTAATTGGCAGTTGACTCTAAATAATGTGTGAAGTCATTAATATGAGCACTGTAAATCAGTCAAATCTACAGGTTATAAATTCAATTAAATACCCAGGAACAACAATTATGAACCACTTAAATTGTAAAGAACACACAGAAAATGTTATAGGGAAGGTAAACCAAAGCCCATGTTTCACTGGTGGAACACTTACAAGATGCAACAGTGCTACTAAAGAAACTGACTACAATTGTGCATCATGTTTTGGAGAGTCGCTGCACGTTATTGGATCCCCATAAAGTGGGACTGATGGAGGATAGAGAGAAAATTCAGAGAAAGGCAGCTTGTTTTGTATTACAGTGATGTAATGGAGTGTGTATGTCACGGAAAAGATTCACAAGTTGGCATGGAAATTATTAAAAGAATGGTGAGATTTATTTCTGAAATATCTTACAACTACTTTATCTTTTGAATGTGGACATATTTTGTTACCACCCACCTACATAGTGAGACATGATCATCGTAAAAGAAATCGGATCAAAATGGAAATATTTAGGTGTTCCCTTTTCTCAAGTGCTGTTAGAGAATGGAACAGTAGAGAAGTATCATACAAGTGTTTTGATGACTGTGCTGACATGTGCTTCAATGTGATTTGCAGAGTATTTTTGTAGATTTAGGTGTATATGTAGCTCATTAAGCTGAACTGTTAATGTGTATCCATGCAATTACCAGTTTGTGACATCAATCATTGCCTACATCATGGAATCATGCTGACATATGGTATGGAGCTTGTGTTGAAGAGCTGACACCATTTATTTTATTAGTCCTAAGGGCCACAATTTAATTCATTCTTTCTATCTGTTGTTGTGTTTCTTAATTTCTATGGCTTCTTTGTACATTCTAGTATGGTAAATCAAACGTGTTTCCAGGTCTTGGTGCATGGAGGAGATCTGAAATTAGGCAAATAGTAGGACTTAGTGCAAAATAAATGGTGCCAACCCTTTGCCATAAGATGCATATCGTATATTAATGCAACTATGTGATTGTAGGAAGCAGTCTGATGTCTCAAACCGTCTGTGACATGGATGCACATAAGTTTCAGTTTGTTAAGCTGCCTTGAATATGAACCCTCCACAGATGTCTTCACCAGTGAAAGATGAAACATTCAACAGAGAATTGTCACGGATCGTGGCCTTATTCTTGTGAAAATAATATCAGCAACAATTCAAATATGGCCATGAAATCCTACATTCATTGTAAATCAACTTTTGTTGAAAAATTGAATAATTGCCATTTGACTTAGCTGACATTTGATAATACTTGTGACATTTCACCAACACAGTGGTTAGAACAGCTAAAGATTTAACTTCCTTTGCAGGCAATACATCAACATGTGTCCGCTGGAGTTTTAACAGCTTTTCCCCCTTGTAAATTCATAAACGTTTATCTACAAATGAATTGTCTCTGAACTACTCATAGTTCAGTTCTGCACAAGGCCTGATCACATCAGTAGAAAACGTGTATGAGGGTAAATTAGTAAACAAAACTGAATATATATGTCAAGAAGTTATAATAATTCTTCTGTTTTTGTCTATCAATGTTTTGGTGTATTCAGGGGTAGCTTATCACTGAGGAAGGAAATAGTTATGCATAATGTAATAAGATTAATAGAAACTCATTGGTAACAGTCATAGTTTGAAAACTGTGACTTTCGTCGGTATAATACTAAAAGGAGAGACACACGAACTATCATACACCAGGGGTGGACAAATGCGCTAATGTGAGCTTGGACACCTGTGAGTGCTCACCTAGTTTCCTGCGGACACTGCTACTAATTAGTTGTCCCTCCATGTCACTGCTAACACTTCCCGGTTGCTGATGCGAGCACATGAAGACAGGCCTGTTCACTTCATATTGTTAGGACATTGTTGTCAGTGTCGAAGCCAGCTATGCATTCATGGTAGGACAAAATAAGTGAAAGGAAAAAAGTATCTAAATATTTCACAGGAACTTTGCTCAAGAAGAGTTCTGCTAGTTCAGACTAGCTGTCCGAGTCTGTAATATTTTCTAAACGTTTGTGTGAAAGTGTTTTTCTAAATTGAAATTATCAAAATTGAAGTATCTTACTGAAGTTTGACTTGAGCAATGTGATTGATGATCAATAATCCCACTCCAAACATCAAGGTACTAATAAGAAATAAATAAATAAAAACAAATATTTAAACAGAAGAGAGTTATGAAAACACTTATTTCCTTCATTTTCAGAAGTACTAAAAGGTCAGTTTTGAACTTAACACTACTCAGTATTATTATAAGTATTAACTGTTTAATGAAAATGCATGTATTCTTTGTACATATGAGTGTATTTTGTTTGTGACCAGAAAAGATAGTTTATTCTCCTTTAGTATTTGTCCCTCCCCCTACTCACCAGTGACCTGAACGACAAAATTTTGATGTAAACCTACGGAATGTATTATTTTGCGACTCATTACATCATTTCTTTGATGCTGTGCTGTGCCTTTATCGGATGGAATTGTTATAAGCTCGAAATACTTATTTATTCCTTGGCACCTTTTTACAACACTAGATTGCTCTTTAAGGCAAAACTTCCTCAAATACTATGTAAATGTTGTATTTCATTGGATTCTCATTCTATAGTAATGACAGTCTAAAGAATGGTTCTATCGTGCCCACAAAATTGCGCATCAGCTGTTGATCATGTATTATTGGCAGTCTTTGGCGTTTTTTCTGAGTAAGAGAGGGGGTGAGCTGTGCTCACATCTTGTCCGCACGGCACCGAAAGTGCCTGAAGTCTGTTGAGAAACCCAAACATGTCATAGACTTAAGTCTTCATCTGGAACAAGACGTGAGGTATTCAACTACGAAAATGTTACCATACTCACTTTTTCACTGAGAAAGTGACATCGTTTTACATCATAATGAGAGAGAACTACAAGACAAGTAATGTACAGAGCTTTGAACTGTGATTATATTAACTGTTGAGCCACAAGACTTGATTTGACTGAAAAGTAGTATGCCTTCAAATTCAAGTGAAGGATTGTCACCTTCAGGTGTCTTGTAAAAATTATTCATTTAACAAAGGCACATTTTCTATTTGAGATTTTAAAGTAAGATAGTGATTGAACATTAAACCGTAACTGTAATGTCAGGCAAACTAAGCAATTAGAAGTGGAAGGTATAGTGGCTGTGAGGCATTTTAGATGGCCTTTATAGATTAGCCTCATTAGTCTCTGTTTACCAGTATAGGTGTATAGGAGTCAATCATCCTAACATCCACAACTGAGTATACTGAACATAATAGAGGAAGAATCCTCTTCAGCTGAACACTTGTTTTATTATGTTACATACAATTTGTTTTGAGCATGTTAAATCCCATCACCAATCCCATGAACCACAGACATTGCCGAGTTGGGGTGGCTTGCATGCCTCAACGATACAGATAGCCGTACCGTAGGTGCAACCGCAGTGGAGGGGTATCTGTGGAGAGGCCAGACAAACGTGTGGTTCCTGAAGAGGGGAAACAGCCTTTTCAATAGTTACAGGGGCAACAGTTTAGATGATTGACTGAGGTGGCCTTATAGCATCAGCTAATGTTGCTTTGCCACACAGTTACTGCGAACGGCTGAAAGCAAGGGGAAACTACAGCCATTACTTTTCCCGAGGACATGCAGCTCTATTGTATGTACATATGATGATGGCATCCTCTCTGGTAAAATATTCTGGAGGTAAAATAGTCCCTCATTTGGATCTTCGGGCGGGGACTAATTAGGAGGATGTGATCATCAGGAAAGACAACACTGGCATTCTATGGATCGGAGCGTAGAATGTTAGATCCCTTAATCAGGTAGGGAAGCTAGAAAATTTAAAAAGAGAAATGGATAGCGTGAAGTTATAATGGGGATAAGTGAAGTCTGGTGGCAGGATGAACAGGATTTCTGGTCAGGTGATTACAGTATTATAAATACAAAATCAGTTGGGGGGTTACAGGAGTAGGTCTGATAATGAATAAGAATATAGGAATGCAGGTAAGTTACTATGAACAGTATAGTGAATGCATTACCATAGGAAAGATAGACACGAAGCCAACACCAACCACAGTAGTACAGGTTTATACGCCAACTAGCTCTGCTGATTATCGAAGAAATATATGAGGAGCTAAAGGAAATTATTCAGACATTTAAGGGAGAGGAAAACTTAATTGTGATGGGAGACTGGAATACGGTAGTAGGAAAAGGAAGGGAAGGGAATATAGTAGGTGAATGTGGTCTGGGCAAAAGGAATGAAAGAGCAAGCCACCTGGTAGAGTTTTGCCCGGAACATAATTTAGTTATAACAAACACCTCGTTTAAGAATCACGAAAGAAGGTTGTATACGTGGAAGAGAGCAGGAGACACAGGGAGATACCAGATAGATTTTATAATGGTCAGACATAGATTTCAGAACTAGGTTTTAAACTGTAAGACATACCTAGGGGCAGATATAAACTTACTGGTCATTAATTGTAGGCTGAAACTGAAAAAAACTGCAGAGAGGTAGCAAAATGAGGAGATGGGTCCTGTATAAACTGAAGGAACCTGAAGTTCTTGAGACTTTCAGGGGGATCTTTAGGCAACAATTGACAGAAATGGGGGAAAATAAAACAGAAGAGGAAGAGTGGGTAGCATTGAGAGATGAAATAGTGAAGGCAGCAGACGACAATATAGGTAGGGAGGCAAGACCTACAAAAAATCCTTGGATATCACAAGACATACTAAATTTAATTTATGAAAGGAGAAAATATAAAAATGCAGTAAATGAAACAGACAAAATGGAGTACAGACAACTAAGAAATGAGATTGACAGGAAGTGCAAAATGGCTAAGCAGGAGTAGCTAGAAGAAAATGCAAGGATGTAGAAGAATTTATAAATAGGGGAAAAATAGATACAGTCTACAGGAAAATGAAAGTAATATTTGGAGATAAGAAAAACAGCTCTATGAATATCAAGAACACAGGTGGAAAACCAGTTCTAAGCAAAGAAGGGAAAGCTGAAAGGTGGAAAGAGTATATGAAGACGCTCTACGAAGGAAATGAACTTAGAGGCAATATTGTAGGAAGGGGAGAAGTAGTAGATGAGGAAGAAATAGGAGAGACTACACTGAGAGATGAATTTGACAGACCACTGAAAGACCAAAGTTGAAACAAGGCCCCTGGAGTAGATGACATTCCCTCAGAGCTACTGAAGTCTCTGGGAGAACCAGCCATGACAAAACTGTTTCAGCTGGTGTGTAAGATGTATGAGACAGACTTTAATAAAAATGTTATAATCCCCATTCCAAAGAAAGCAGGTGCAGACAAGTGTGAAAACTACAGAACCATCAGTTTAATAAGTCACGGTTGCAAAATATTTACACGAATTATTTACAGGAGGATGGAAAGCTGGTAGAAGCCAACCTCGGGAAAGATCAGTTTGGGTTCAGGAGAAATGTAGGAACACGGGAGGCAATCCTCACTTTACGGCTTATACTAGAAGATAGATTAAGAAAATGCAAACCTACATTTCTAGCTTTTGTTGATTTGGAGAAGGTTTTTGACAATGTTGATTGCAATAAACTCTTTCAAGTTCTGAAGCAAGCAGGAGTAAAATATAGGGAGCGTAAGGTTATTTACAACTTGTACAAAAGCCAGACTGCAGTTATTAGACTCGAAGGGCATGAGAGGGATCCAGTGGTTGGAAAGGGAGTAAGACAGGTTTGTAGTCTTTCTCCATTGTTATTCAATTTGTACATTGAGCAAGCTATAAAGGAAAGCAAGGAGAAATTTGGAGAAGGAATTAAAGTTCAGGGTGAAGAATTAAAAACATTGCGTTTTGCTGGAGACATAGTAATTGTCGAAGACAGCAAAGGACCTGGAAGAGCAGTTGAATGGAATGGACAGTGTGCTGAAAGGTGCATATAAGATGAACATTAACAAGAGCAAAACTAGGGTAATGGATTGCAGTCTAAGAAAATCAGGTGATGCTGAAGGAATTAGATTAGGTAATGAAACAATAAAGGAGGTAGATGAGTTTTGTTACTTGGGCACTAAAATAACAAATGATAGTGGCAGTACAGAGGATATAAAATCCAAAATGGCAATGGATAGAAAAGTATTGTTGAAAAAGAGAAATTTGTTAACATTGCATATTGATTTAAGTCTAAGGAAGTGTTTTCTGAAGGTATTTGGGTGGAGTGTTGCCTTGTATGGGAGTGAAACATGGATGATAAATCAGTGCGGACAGGAAGAGGACAGAGGCTTTTGAAATGTGGTGCTACAGAAGAATGCTGAAGATTAGGTGGGTGTATCGTGTAAATAATGAGGAGGTACTGAACAGAATTGGGGAGAAAAGGAATTTCTGGCATACCTTGACTAAAAGAAGGGATTGATTGGTAGGACACATTCTTAGACACCAAGGAATTGTGAATTTAGCGTTGGAGGAAAGTGTGTGGGGTAAAAACTGCAGAGGAATACCAAGAGATGGATACAGTAAGCAGATTCAGACAGATGTAGTTTGCTGTTCTTACATGGAGTTGAAGAGGATTGCTCAAGATAAGGTATTGTGGAGATCTGCATCCAACCAGTCTCCGGACTGAAGACCACAACAACAACAAATCCCGGCAAGTGTATAACAAAGTCAACAGCAACGAGGCCACCACTTGCTTTCAACAGGATGTGCTGGACCATACTTGTGGACTGGACTGGGCCCATTTATTTAGTGGACTGTGATAGCTCAGTCAGTGAACATTTGACTGTGAAAGACAAGGATTCAGAGCTCAAGTCCAGATTTTGCTATAAATTTCAAATGAATACACAATCCACTGCAGAGTTAATATCGACTCCATGTGGTTAACTACAGTAACAATGGTTTCGTTAAGACCATTTCACAGTTTCAGACCACCAGGGCAATCCACTTTCAAAATACCATTACCTTAAGACCTACCAGTAGTAGGTTTCCATAACAATAGTGCGACCGAAAACTGATAGCAGGCGATCTGGCCTTGCATATGAATTTTATTTTCTGACAATAATGGTGCTTGGTTCAGAATTGTAAAAGTCAGAAGAGTACATGGTAAAGATATTGATGAATTAGGCAGGCCTACATTCGTGGTAGTTGTATCAGTTTTTTAACATCCTTTCTCTGTATTAGTGAAAATAACAGGTCTCATTGAACTCTAGTTTTGTGTTGACATCTTGGCTACCGTACCTTCTCTGTACACTTTGTTGAAACAGCAGTCAGCAGCAGGTTCACACACATGTGCTGAGCTCAAATTGTGTATAAGGTGTGCCTTCTTCTGCTTCTGTCTACTCGAGAGGCGGATGTTTTCTGTGTAAGCAATGACAGCAAGCAACCTCATTAACATGTTTTACTTGGAATTTTTTTTTTTTCTGGCACTTCCAAGCTGCCAGATTCGTGAATGCGCAGTGACAAGATACACTGGGGGATTTGCTGGTAATATCTGTGAATGGATCTCCTCTTCCTGAGATTGACTCATGCGTGCCACTGATAAGTGGTACTTCTCAGCAGAAGGACAACGCTACACAAAAATGAGGTACTAGACCACTAGACTGTGCTACTGGCATGTATGTTTCTGTTAAACCGTTTGATATGGTGTTATGTATTGTCCCAAGAGTGACAGTGGGAGGAAGGGGAATTATACTTCTATTCAAATAGAGGGGTTGTGGTGACGGAAGTTGTTAGTGACTGGTGAATTCAGAACTGAAATTTCGCACCCCGCAATAGTGTGAAAACATTTTGCTCCTTTCAAGCTGTTCAAGGTATTGGTTTGTTTCTGTGAGTTTACATCACTTTTGTATGCGTTTATTATTATTATGTTGTGTTGCTGGTGTTTCATACGAAAATATCATTTGTACACTTCCTTGTTCATGAGCTCTAATGGGTTCATATTGCCCTATGTAGAGTCAGTGAGCTGCCTAATCTGCTTAGACTCTAGGGCACTTAGTAGTGGTTTCAGTAGCTCTGATGGTTGTAATGAAAGACTTGTAAATATATTTTCTAAGTCTTAGTATTTATAGCCAATGTAGAGTTGCATAGGTGTCCCAAATTGTTGGTTGGGATTCATTTTATTGGTAACAGCATAATTTTTTTAATGGTGAACAGTAGTTCAGGATGGTTGTTTCATTAACTTGATATACCAACTTCAATCTATAGCTTCAGTCACATACTTCGACTGCTTGTTATGCCTGTGAGAAAGTATACCCAGAGAATGACGAAATTGGAGTATGTTTGTTTGATATTTTCCATACAATGCAGACTCCAGTTAGTTCAATATAGCTGTTATTGCCAACCTTCAAGCACAATGACCCTTTAATATCAGAGCATCATCTTCATTTTGTGCCTGTAGATATCCTACTGGGGGAGCAATACTACTATGTGCCCAAAAATTCAAAACTTAAAAAATAATGAAATAGTTTAGTTTATCTACATCTGCATCCATACTCCGCAAGCCACCTGAGGGTGTATGGCAGAGGGTACCTTGAGTACAACTATCGGTTCTCCCTCCTGTTCCAGTCATGTATTGTTCGAGGAGAGAAAGATTGTCAGTATGCCTCTGTGTGGGCTCTAATCTCTGATTTTCTCCATGATCTCTTCGTGAGATATACGTAGGAGGGGGCAATATACTGCTAGACTCCTCGGTAAAGGTATGTTCTCGAAACTTCGACAAAAGCCTGTACCGAGTGACAGAGCGTCTTTCCTGCAGAGTTTTCCACTGGAGTTTATCGATCATCTCCGTAACGCTTTCTCGGTTACCAAATGATCCTGTAACGAAGCGTGCTGCTCTCCATTGGATCTTTTCTACTTCCTCTGTCAACCCCACCTGGTGCGGATCCCACACTGGTGAGCAGTATTCAAGCTGCAGGCAAACAAGTGTACAGTAACCTACTTTCTTTGTTTTCAGACTGCATTTCTTTAGGATTCTTCCAATGAATCTAAGTCTGGCATCTGCTTTACTGAAGATTGATTTTATATGGTCGTTCCATTTTAAATCACTTGTAATGTCTAATCCCAGATAATTTATGGAATTAACTGCTTCCAGTTGCTGACCTGCTATAGTGTAGCCAAATGAGACAGGATCTTTCTTTGTATTCACAGCACATTACACTTGTCTACATAGAGATTCAATTGCCATTCCCTGCACCATGCCTCATTTCGATGCAGATCCTCCTGCATGTCAATGCAATTTTCCATTGTTACAACCTTTCTATATTCTACAGCATCATCTGCAAAAAGCCCCCCCAGGGGGCCCACAGTTCTTTTGTGGGCACGTGTGTGGCGCGCACGGGGCCCCGAGCCGGAGCAGCCTTTCTTCTGCCCCAGGCTGCTTCACTTTCCCTCCCGGTTTATGCCTTCGCCCAGAGACGGGCATATTTCGTGAGATACGGTGGTTCTTGTTGTGCTTTTTCTTCCTTCGTTCCTTTCTTTCTTACCTTTCGTTTTCTGTCTTTCTCTCCTTGAACTCTCCTAGCCTTCTTCTCCTCATTAGTCTCCGCCTCGGCGTTTGAGACACTTCTTTTCTTTCCTTCTTTCTCTTCCTTTCCTATCCTCTTCTTCTTTCCTCCCTGTGCGTGTCTGAAGGCCGACCCACGCATTATCGTGCGTAGCAGGTGACGGGGTAACGCGTAATTCCCCGCCCCGGGTAGACATGTAAGGCACGTACGTACCCCCTGGTAAAGGCCAGGCCCAGGGAGGGGTGATTACCCGAGCTGGTACCTTCCGAACGTGCCGATTGGTCCCTCCGTCAGTTCTCGGGAGGTGTGACCTGAGGTGTGAACAATCACCTAAGGCGGGTAAGCCCTCG
The DNA here is from genome assembly GCA_026315105.1 of Locusta migratoria. Taxonomy (NCBI): domain Eukaryota; kingdom Metazoa; phylum Arthropoda; class Insecta; order Orthoptera; family Acrididae; genus Locusta; species Locusta migratoria. The sequence goes on along the minus strand of CM048755.1, from coordinate 69,474,191 downwards.
GAGAGGGCCCCCACTAGGAAGGAGCGCGCCATCGGAGACGCCGGTAATCACGGGGGACACTTCCGCGATGACTTCCTCCTTATCTTCTTTCATGACGTTGACCCACAAACGTAAGTTAGACTCGCCTCAGCCTAAAAAGACTCTGCCTAATGTTCCTAAATATCTGGTTGTCTCTCGCACCGACGGAAAGGATTTCAATTCTGTCAATCCTTTCGTTATACAGAAAGGTGTAGATGCAATTGCTGGCCCCGTTAAAACCTGTTCACGTCAGCGCAATGGCACATTGTTGCTGGAAGTGGAAAGTGCATTCCAAGCCCAAAAACTGATACGTACTACGTTGTTGCACACTTTTCCAGTTAAGGTCGAAGCGCACCGCACACTCAACTCGTCACGGGGGGTAGTCTTCACGAGATCCCTTGATGGGTTGTCTGATGAAGACATCCAATCGTATATGTCCGATCAGGGTGTGACAGCCGTCCACAGGGTGATGAAAAAGGTCGATAACCAATTGACACCGACTCGTACTGTGTTTTTGACGTTCGACAGAGTTGACCTCCCGTCGAAGGTCAAAGCAGGGTATGAAGTCATCTCCGTCCGACCTTATGTACCTAACCCAACGCGCTGTTTTCAGTGCCACAGGTACAACCATACCCGTGAACATTGCCCAAATGCAGCAAAGTGTGTCACTTGTGGTAGGGACGCCCATGAGGGGGATTGCCCACCTCCGTCCCCTCACTGCCTAAACTGCAACGGTGACCATGCGGCTTCCTCTCGCGACTGCCCTGTATACAAGGATGAGAAGGTAATCCAGCAAATTCGGGTTACGGAGAAGGTATCAACATCTGCCGCTCGAAAGTTGTTGGCGAGTCGAAAGCCCACTGTCCTCCCAGCGGGTACATACAGTAAGGTACTCACCTCACCTCGACCTACCAAAGATTCCAGTACCCAGACATGTGATTTCACTTTCGCTGACACAGTTGTGCGATCCGCCAGCCCGAAGATTGCCCGTTCCACGTCCCCGCTTCCACCTGTTGCTTCTAAGGTAGAGTCTTCGTCAACATCTAGTAAACCGCGGGCACCTAAACAAGATGCCCGGACCTTGAAAAAGGAACCCGTCCGTGAGGATTTTCTGCGTTGTCAGGCTTCCCAACCGTCAACTGCCTCTTCCCGCCGTCACTCTTCCCGAAGAGCTGACAAGAAGAAGAGTTCCTCTCCTTCCCCGCCGAGGCGTGACCCATCTGTCGCGCCGTCCAACAGTTGCCGGCCTCGGCCGTCTTCTGTTTCACCGGGACGCTCCGTTTGCCGGGCGCCCGGCCCTTTACCGGCGGTGGAAACTGCCCCTCCTGATCAAATCAGGGAGGTGGCAGGCGCGTCGGTCGAACCTATGGACCACGACCCTTTGCCCCTGGACAGCGATAGCAGTGCTCCCTCGAAATCCGGTCCTCAGCGGCCGTCGAGGTGACCCCGCTCGCTGCTTGGTTTTTATCCTTATTTCTTCTCTCATTTTTATCATGGCGCTCCTTCAATGGAACATTCGCGGCATTCGTTCTAATCGGGAGGAGTTAAAATTACTCCTTCGATTGCACTGCCCGCTTCTAGTCTGCCTCCAGGAAACTAAGTTGCGTCCACGTGATCGTGCAGACTTTCCACACTACACCTCTGTGCGGTTCGACCTGCCACCCGTGGAAGGTGTCCCAGCCCATGGAGGGGTTCTGATGCTCCTTCGAGACGACGTCTATTTCCATCCCATTTCCTTGCACACTCACCTACAGGCAGTTGCCGTCCGCATCACCTTATCCACATTTACCTTCTCCCTCTGTAATATATATTCGCCATCGTCATCTGCCCTTACTAGGGCAGATGTGCTAAACCTTGTTGACCAGCTCCCTTCACCTTTCGTGTTGGTAGGCGACTTTAATGGCCACCATCCCCTATGGGGCTCTCCGGCACCTTGTCCGAGAGGCTCCCTTTTGGTGGACATTCTCCACCACCTCGATCTTGTCTGCCTCAACACCGGTGCACCGACCTTCCTTTCTGACACAACACACACTTATTCCCATATAGATCTCGCAATATGCACTCCTCAGCTTGCCGGTCGGTTTGAGTGGTATGCACTTTCTGACACGTACTCGAGTGACCATTTCCCTTGTATCATCCACTTCCTACATCATTCCCCATCTCCACGTCCCACCAGTTGGAACATTTCTAAAGCCAACTGGGGGCTTTATTCTTCCATGGCTGTTTTTCACAATCAGAATTTTCCCAACTGTGACAGTCAGGTCGAATACCTCACAGAGGTTATCCTCACTGCTGCTGAACGTTCCATACCTCGTACATCCTCTTCTCCACGTCGTGTCCAGGTCCCTTGGTGGACTGCAGCCTGCCGCGACGCGCTTAGAGCCCGGCGCCGTGCTTTACGCACCTTCCGCCGCCACCCAACTTTGGAGAATTGCATCAATTACAAACGTATGAGAGCGCAGTGCCGTCGTATCATAAACGACAGCAAGAAAGCTTGCTGGACAGATTTTACTAGTTCTTTTAACCGTTTTACTCCCTCCACGGTTGTCTGGGGTGGCCTACGCCGTTTGTCCGGCATCAAGGTCCACTCCCCGATTCCTGGCCTGACCGTGGAGAACGCGGTCCTCGTGGACCCAGCTGATGTTTCAAACGCATTGGGTCGTTTCTTTGCGGAGGTTTCGAGCTCTGCCCATTACCACCCTGCCTTTCTCCCTCGCAAACAGGTAGAGGAGGCACGGCCGCCTTCTTTCCGCTCTTTTAATCGGGAAAATTATAACGTCGCCTTCACCATGCAGGAGCTAGATCGTGCTCTCGCCCTGTCCCGGTCTTCTGCTCCCGGGCCCGATTCCATTCGCATTGAAATGCTGAAGAACCTCTCTCCAGCGGGCAAGTGCTTTCTTCTTAGTACCTACAATCGCATATGGACTGAAGGTCATGTTCCCACAAGTTGGCGTGAAGCCATTGTTGTCCCCATCCCCAAACCAGGGAAGGACAAACACCTTCCTTCCAGTTATCGTCCTATTTCTCTGACGAGCTGCGTCTGTAAGGTGATGGAACGCATGGTTAACGCTCGGTTGGTCTGGCTCCTCGAATCTCGCCGCCTCCTGACTAATATCCAATGCGGTTTTCGTCGACACCGCTCTGCTGCTGACCACCTCGTTACGTTGTCGACCTTCATTATGAACAACTTTCTGAAGAAGCGTCAAACAGTAGCAGTGTTCTTCGACTTGGAGAAGGCATACGATACCTGTTGGAGAGCGGGCATTCTCCGCACATTGCACACATGGGACCTTCGGGGCCGCCTTCCTCTTTTCATTCAAGCGTTTTTGGCGGATCGCAAGTTCCGGGTATGGGTGGACTCTGTTTTGTCAGATACCTTTTGCCAGGAGAATGGGGTACCACAGGGCTCCGTCTTGAGTGTGGCGCTCTTTGCCATTGCAATCAATCCGACCGTGGACTGCCTTTCAGCCGACGTCTCCGGATCTCTTTTTGTTGACGATTTCGCAATTTATTGTAGCGCCCAGCGGACGTGTCTCTTGGAGCGTTCTCTCCAACGCTGTCTTGACCGTCTGTATTCCTGGAGCATTGCAAACGGCTTCCGATTCTCCACTGAGAAAACTGTGTGTATCAATTTCTGGAGATACAAGGAATTTCTTCCACCTTCTCTACGTCTCGGCCCGGTTGCTCTCCCTTTCGTGGAGACTACAAAATTCTTGGGACTCATGTTGGATCGGAAACTTTGCTGGTCCACGCACGTGTCCTACCTGGCTGCCCGTTGTGCCCGATCCCTTAACGTTCTTCGTGTCCTCAGTGGCACGTCATGGGGAGCGGATCGTACCGTCCTGCTTCACCTTTACCAGGCCATTGTTCAGTCGAAGCTCGACTATGGAAGCCTTGTATACTCTTCAGCACGGCCGTCGATTCTCCGCCGTCTCAACTCTATCCACCATCGTGGATTACGTCTGGCGACCGGTGCATTTTATACCAGCCCTGTTGAAAGTCTGTATGCCGAGGCTGCTGTATTACCCTTGACCAATCGACGTGACATACTCTTGTGTCGGTACGCTTGCCGCCTACGGTCGATGCCCAACCATCCATCTTACAGATTATTTTTTGACGACTCACTCGATCGCCAATATCAGTTGTCTGCGATTGCCTTGCTTCCACCGGGAGTTCGGTTTCGCCGTCTGCTACAACGGCTCGATTTTACCCTTCCTTCCACCCTTCGGTTGAGCGAAAGCCCATTGCCACCGTGGCATCAGGCCCAGGTTCACACACACCTCGAACTTAGTTCGCTCCCCAAGGAGAGCACTCCGGATTTGGTATTCCGCTCGAGGCTTGTCGAACTCCGTTCGCGGTTCGATAATGCCGTATTTATTTACACTGATGGTTCCAAGAGCACTGCCGGTGTCGGATCTGCCTTCGTCGTCGGGGACAACCGTTTCCAATACAAGCTCCCTGACCGGTGCTCAAACTTCACGGCTGAGCTTTTCGCCCTCCACCAGGCCGTTTTGTATACCTGCCGCCACCGCCACCCTTTCTATGCCATATGTTCTGACTCCCTTAGTGCCCTGCAGAGTCTTAAGGACCCTTTCTCGAACCATCCTCTCGTGTATCGGATCCAACGCTCCCTCCAGTTGCTGGCGGATGACAGCTGTCACGTTTCTTTCCTGTGGGTCCCTGGCCATGTGGGTGTGCCCGGGAATGAGGCCGCCGACACAGCAGCCAAGGCAGCAGCTCTTTTGCCTCGCATGGCTACCTTTTGCGTCCCATCGGACGATGTTCAACGGGCTCTTCGCCGGAGTATCGTGTCGCAATGGCACAGTGTGTGGCTTTCACTGCACAACAATAAATTGCGAACTGTCAAACCGATCCCGACCGCTTGGAGGACATCCTCACGCCCCTCTCGGCGGGAGGAGGTCATCCTGGCTCGGTTGCGGATCGGTCATTGCCGTTTCAGCCACCGTCACTTGCTATCCGCCGAACCTGCACCGCTATGCTCCTGCGGTGAACTGCTGACAGTGCGACATGTTTTACTGACTTGTGTTAATTTTAATCATCTCCGTGTAGCCCTTCACTTTCCGTCTACTCTGGAGGAAATCTTAGCTGATGACACACGAGCAGCTGCTCGAGTTTTGCGTTTTATCAATTTGGCCAACTTATCCAAGGATATTTAACTCTTGTCTTTTATCTTTCGTTTTTAGCCTATTGTTGATGTTCTGACAGTCTACATTTTTTTAGATCATAGCGAATCTATGTTCTTGGCTGGGCGCTAATGACCATAGAAGTTGTGCGCCCTAAAACCACAAAAAAAAAAAAAAAAAAAAAAATCTGCAAAAAGCCTCAGTGAACTTCCAATGTTACCCACAAGGTCATTTATATATATCGTGAACAGCAACGGACCCACGACACTCCCCTGTGGCACACCTGATATCACTCTTATTTCGGAAGATTTCTCTTCATTTAGAATGATACACTGCATTCTGTTATCTAGGAACTCCTCAATCCAATCACACAATTGTTCTGATAGACCATATGCTCTTACTTTGTTCATTAAACGTCTGTGGGGAACTGTAGCAAACACCTTGCGGAAGTCAAGAAACAGCATCTACTTGAGAACCTGTGTCTATCGCCCTCTGAGTCTCGTGTACGAATAGCGCGAGCTGGGTTTCACACTATGGCCTTTTTAGAAACACATGCTGATTCCTACGTAGCAGATTTCTAGTCTCCTGAAATGTCATTATGCTCGAACATAATACATGTTACAAAATTCTACAGCTGACCGACATCAGAGATATAAGCCTATAGTTCTGCACATCAGAAAAATCTTCCTACATATTTTAATATTGCTGTTTATGGCTGAAATTATCGATGCTCTAACCGCTTTATGATAGCTGATTCCCTGTTCTGCGTTAACTGTTTCGAATAGTTCGGGTCTGTTTGTCACTAGAAGGTCTAATATGTTGGTTGGTTCTGTGTTTAACTGCTCAAAGTAATTTTCAGATAATGCACTCAAAACAATTTCACTGGATCCTTTGTCCCTGACACCCGTCATAAACGTTTGGGTCTCCCAGTTTACATCCGGTAAATTAAAATCTCCTCCCAAAACTATAATGTGATCGGGAAATCTACGCAAAATATTTTCCAAATTTTCCTTCAGGTGTTCTGCCACAACAGCTGCTGAGCCAGGACGCCTATAGAAACACCAAATTACCATGTTGGAGCCTGCTTTAACCATGACCTTCACCCAAATTATTTCACACTTCAGATCTCAGTCTATTTCCTTCGATACTAGTACACTTTTTATCGCTATAAACACGCCTCCCCCTTCACTGTGCAGCCTATTTTTGTGGTATACATTCCAGTCTGAATTTAGAATCCCATTACTATTTACATCTGGTTTCAGCCAACTTTCTGTCCCTAGTACTATGTGGGTATTGTGATCATTTATTATTGAGAGCAGTTCTGGGACCTTTCTATAGCCGCTCCTGCAGTCAACTACTACTACATTGATCTTTCCATTCCCTGTTGTGTTCTGCCTACTGCTACCTTGTTGTGATTCAGGAGGCGTCTTGTCGGGCCTAGGGAGGGAATTTTCTAACCTAAAAAACCCTCATGTGCACTCCACACGTACTCCGCTACCCTTGTAGCCGCTTCCTGCGTGTAGTGCACGCATGACCTATTCAGGGGAACCCTACATTTCTCCACCCGATAGCAGAGATCAAGAAATTTGCACACTAGATCACCGCATAATCGTATGAGCCTCTTGTTTAAGCCTTCCACTCGGCTTCAAACCAGAGGACCGCGATCGGTTCTGGGATCAACACTACAAATAGTTAGCTAAGATTCCACCCTTTGAGCAAGGCTTTCAGCCTTCAGAAACTTCTCCAACCGCCTGTATGAACTTAAGATGACCTCTGAACTCAGCCGTAAGGAGTTACTGGTGCTGACATGTGCAACAATTTGCAGTCGGGTGCACCCAGTGCTCTCTATTGTCGCCGGAAGGGCCTCCTCCACATCTCAGATGAGTCCCCCCCAGCAAGCAAACCGAGTGCACACCGGCCTTCTTCTGACCTTTCCGCTATTTCCATAAGGGGCTCCATCACCCGCGTAACATTGGAGGTCCCGATTACTAATATAACACCCCCCCCCCCCCCCCCCCGTGTGCCTGCTTGGACCCTGCTGAAGGACCCTCCACATGTCCACTCACAGGCAGAGCGGGCGACGCCGCACGGCCAGCCTCCACATTGACCTTTCGTCCCGAGAGAAGCGAACGCCATTGCACTGCCACACCCCTTGAGGAGAGGGTGGCTCAACCGCGTTCGGCACACACGAAGATGTCTCGACAGCAGGGACCGTGGATGAAGCATGTAACACCTGTGGTGTCCCATGCGACGCACCAGAGCCCCCACTGCCACAACACTCTGAGGCAGCAGCGTGAAGATGGCTGACCGCGGTCAACAACATGCTCAGCTGCTTGCGAACAGCAGCCAGGTCCTCCTGCATCCGTACGCAGTAGTCACACATCCTATCCAACCAAACAAATCAACAATTGCCTGTAGAGAGTTAAGTATCTTATCACTAGTGTGAGTTTATAAAAATCTACACTACTCATACCACAAATAAATAGCAGTAGTTCGTTCATGCTTAGCCGTAACTCTGCTGGTATTGCTGCGAGTGCTGCTGACGCACCCAACACTTCCAAATACGCGAGAATAAACTATTCAAACAGTGGCACACAGTAAATCTGCAAAGTATGCGGGAATAAACCTCTTAAAACAGAAGTACTAACGAAAATGAAGAACTAGACTGGCAAATTAAATTTGACACAAATTATGATACTTAGGGCTGTTTACGATGCAACACTGGCAGCAGCTGGCATGTCAAATTGTGCTCCACATTATTGCTTAATTCTATAGATCTGTTGTCTTACTACATTTAGATTAGAAATGTCTATTTTATAAAACTGGAGGACTAAGTTGTGATACTTCCTGATCGATCCCACAAGAGTTTATAAAACATGTCCTAAATCTGGTCTTTGTGGTGAAGCAAGAAAACAGCCATTTTCTATCAGAAAGCTTTGAACTAAACAACATATGTCCAGATTGCTGTTTTTCAAGAATCATCACACATTGTTAAAGTGTGTCCCACCTCAAAGAAATACATGCATAAAGGTAATGGTGTTATGGAAGTGACGTGGCCTAGTGGGTTGAAACTGTGAAATGGACTAAAAAAAACTTCATTGTTTACTGTGTGGAATTGATTTTCACTTTACATTGGAGTGTGCATTTATTTGAAATTTCTGGGAAGATATGGACTTGAACCCGAAATCTTTGCCTTTCACGGTCCAATGCTCACTGAGCTATCAGCGTCCACTAAACCACTGCTCCTAACAGCTTTATTTCATTCTGAAAACAATCCTATGGGCTGTGGTAAAGCTGTTTCTTTTTAATGTTTCATCTTCCAGCAGTAGTAGTCCTTAAAGGTCTGAAACAGAACTTGTATGAACTTAACAAAGTTGGAGACAGGTATGGTTGGAAATAAACATGTGGGGGATGGGTTGTAAGATGTGCTGTGAGCACTCAGTAGGTAGTTTCTCTCCTTTACTAAGTACATAGCTCAGAAAAATTTCAGTCTGCTGATGGTAAAGTATCTGTGAAAAGGGGGAAGAAAAATCGCCGGAATTCAAGGGAGGAAAAAACCTGTCAGTGTAGTTAAAGTAGTAGTAATAGAGAGCAGATTGAGACTAAATATTAATTCATTAGAGCAACTTTAATGTGTGAAGGTGTTAATAGAAATTAGCTCTATTTGTCTGTCCCTTGTTTTGAGTTTTGTTGTTATCAGTGCATAATTATCGAAATCTTTTTTCTTTTCCAGAAAATTGTAAATTTTTTGGAGAGGGCTCTGATCATAAATACAGCACTGCCAACAGAGTTAAAAGTGGTCTACAATTGTCCCAAAAGTAAGTACATAATGAAACAGTCCACATTTTTAGTCCAGTCGGTTCCTAAAATAAACTCAAATTTTCTGTATGTTTCACTTAAAATTGTATCATCTCAGTTAATTGATGACTGTTACACATAATATGTGAATTAAAACTTCAGAACTATATTGGCACTCATAAATGGTGCAATTTAAAGCCACCAAATAATTGATGAATGGAAAGGCTACCTGGCATTCAGTGGGATCTATACTCTGAAAAAGTAATTGCTAAATTCTAAGGGGATGCTTTGATGATTCAGACAAATCTGACTGCCTTTGAAGCCACATAGTAGATGTGAAAGCAAATAGAACGAGAAAAATGAATGTATGTGTAAATTTAAGAGTAACAAGTGATCAACAAATTTATAGATTGATTTATTATGGGTGCCTGCAGTCTGAATAAATTAAAAGAAAGGCCATTAATTCTACCAGGTTGTTTGTTTAAAATAACCATTTTATTTAACATCACTACCCAGTTCAGAGCTTCACCTAATTTACAAGTGTATCTCAGAATAAGCAGCTGTGTAGTTACTCATATTCAACAGCAACATAGAGAATAGAAAAGAGGGGTGTTAGAAATAAAAATATAATCTGAAATTGAGATATTCAGAATTATTCTCAACAGTTAAATGGGTAGATGGTGGAACTCGAGAGAATAAAAAGAAAAATTGTTTTAATTTAATCTGAAATTCTGTCTACTCATCCATAACTTCCCTTTAATTTGTACATCTTTAACATCATTGCAATAATGAGTAGACCTAAGTTTTTTAAAGATCTTGAACTATCTGAATTACCTATATGGGTGAATCTCTTACTGTTTGAGACTCTGCAGTACTTATTCACATTTCAGATTTTCTGAAACACTTTGTTGTAATGTTCTAGAAAAAAGCTAAAAACTACTTTTTAAATACATAATTAGTGAACTCTCTAAGAGCAGTCATTGTGAAGTAATGACACATTTGTTAATAACTACTTAAAATATGATGCAGGTTTAGTTAATGGATTAATTTCACAGAAATGTTATATTTATTACACCAAGAACATCTGTATGATTTTATACCCTTGCTTCTACTTTTTACATTCTCTCTTATGGTAACGTGCCTTATGCATTTCCTGTGTTGTACAATATTAATAAGACACACTTCCATCTGGTTATTATTTGGTGTAACAATGTTTAGTTTTCTACAAGCATTTGGCCGAATGCTTAAGTGATTCCCATGACGTGACTTCAAAACATCCTAAATAGTCTCTCTCTCTCTCTCTCTCTCTCTCTTGCTACCATGTTATTTCTTAACCACTCATAAATACTTTCATCCCAAATTAGTGCCCAATAGATGTGAATGACTGCACATTTTAAAGGAGTCACTACACACTGAATGTATTATAGCCTTTTGTGTGAGGTTGACAGAAACAGGGCATATGTCATTGTTTGTTGGAGATGGAGGTTTAGTCATAGGGGGTTTGTGGAAGAATGGTAAATATATTGTGGTTAAAACAAGGTGTAGAAAATTGAAAGATCAAAACAAAAATGTATATTGTAGTGTATCCATAGAAAAAAGACATGTTTATAGGTTTGAAATGCAAATAAATAATAAAAATAAATAATTATGGGTGAGATTGAGAACAAGGTGTGGGTATTGGCAGCAGATATTTCAGATTTCACATTATGAAAAAGTCACTGCTCCTTGCTAGTACATTTTCACAGATTCTTCCAAATTTTAAGCATGTGTTTATTTGAAAATTATAGAAGCTGCTGTTATAATACTGTATTATGAATGATTAGTTGAACATCTTGTAAATGTACAGATGAGAAAGAAAAGGATTAAAATTCTTAAATTTGCCTGTAACTACCTAACCTAGAGTTTGTCCATTATTAAGGGAGCTCACTAAGTAACGCCTCTTAATTTGTACCTGATAAAATGTTGTAATAAATTTGGCTGTGCCAACTGTGTTTTTTTACAATCCTTGCTAATATCAATGGGTTTGAGAACATTTTAAATTTATTGTTTGTGTTAGATGTTGGGTTGGGTTGTCATAAAATTTCAGGAGATGAAACATTAGTTTTCATTTATGAAACCCCAAGGAAAGTTTAGGGGGCTACCACAATTACTACTAGCCCAGTTTCGTACTGTAATTGTTAAGTTATAGAAGATGGTGGCTGTAATCATTTGGATGATTAAAAGTAGAGTTGCTATACTTGCACCAAACATCTGGTGAATTGCTAACATAATCCATGCCAACCAATGGCTAACAGCCGATTTTGTGTGTGTGTGTGTGTGTGAGAGAGAGAGAGAGAGAGAGAGATCAAAGGCATATGGGATAAACTGCTTTACTTGATTTTGTGCATGTGCTGGGTTTCAAGAATGTTTATTAGTCAGAATGCAGAGGAGAAAAACAGTTGTTGTCTTAACCATTATACACAGCATGAAATATATTCACATTCACTTTTTGTTAATGACATCTTTGATGATTTAATAGAAATACATTTAGAGGACATTGCTTTCTGCTTGCCTTGACAAATCTGTGTTAAAATGAATGTAGGATAGCTTCTTAGTATGTGTGTGTGTGTGTGTGTGTGTGTGTGTGTGTGTGTGTGTGTGTACACTCTAAGTATTTGTGTTTTGATGTTGCTATTTATCATATTAAAGCTGTCACTCAATTGTTTAAGGTGTTCTGTAATGAAATGCCATTACGAAGTACTTGGAGTGTCGAGGGATGCATCCTTCGAGGAGATAAAGAAGTCTTACAGAACGTTAGCCCTCAAATGGCATCCAGACAAGAATCCCGATAATGTGGTAGAAGCAAGGGAAGAGTTCCTGTTAGTGCAGCAAGCATATGAAGTCTTAGGTGATCCTGCAGAGAGAAAATGGTATGATAAGAACAGGGAATCCATTTTGAAGGGGGCTAGAGATGGAGATTATACGGATGAAAGCCTTGATGTCTTTCAATATTTCACATCATCATGTTTTAAAGGCTTTGGTGATGATGAAAATGGATTTTATGCAGTATATCGAAAAGTTTTTGAAAAAATTGCAGCTGAAGATAAAGAGTCTTTGTCAGAAAGTGAGCTAAACATTCCAACATTTGGAGATTCCAGCAGTAACTATGATGAAGTTGTCCATCCATTTTATGCATACTGGCAAAGTTACTCTACCAAGAAATCATATGCCTGGCTCAATGTGTACGATACTCGTCAGGCAACAAACAAACGGGTTTTTCGTGCAATGGAAAAGGAAAATAAAAAAGTAAGGGACAAAGCTCGCAAGGCAAGGAATGAAGAAGTGCAACAATTAGTAGCGTTTGTTAGAAAGAGAGATAAACGTGTGAAGGCCCATGTGGAATTCCTGAAACAAAAATCGGAAGATAATGCTAGGAAAGCAAAAGAGTATAGAATCCAGCAAGTGAAGAACCGTTTCAAAGAAATGCAAGAACTTTCGGGACCCCTACATGAAATGAGTGTATCCACAATGGAAGAACTGAATGTAATTGAGGAGGAAGTAGCTGCAATGTTTGATGAGCGCCCTGAACAAGATGATGAGGATGGCTTATACTGTTTTGTCTGCCAAAAACTCTTCAAATCAGAAAAGTCTTTTGCAAACCATGAGAATTCAAAGAAACATAGAGAAAATGTAGAGCTTATGAAAGAGCAAGGCATGTTTTCAGAATCTGATGAGAAGGGAGAGGCATGTGAGGAAGTTGTAGCTGCTGCAGACGATTATAGTAACAAAAATTCTGCTCATCAAACTAGTACAAGTAGCAGTGATAATGATAGTGACAGCGGTGGTAGTAATGGGGGTGGGGCAGGAGAAAGTGGAGGTAATAGTGAAATTTCAGATGCTTTTTGTGAACAGTTTCAAAACACAAAAATTACGGAAGGTAACAGTGATAAGGGTGTTAGCAGTTCAGACAGTGAAGACAGTCTAAAAATCATTACACACTTGCATAAAAATAAGATGCACAGAAAACTACTGGAAGACTATGATAGCTCCGATGAAATAAATATAGATAGTTTAAAACCTCAAACAAAAAAATCCAAGAAGTCTAGAGTGAAAGAGATGCAGCATACAAATAAAAATGATGATAAAACTGAAGTATTAATGGGAGATTCTGATCAGACATGTGTGAAATCTGTAGGCTTTGATGCTGATGATGAAAGTGTTTCTGGCGAGGTCACAGCTAAAAGTAGGAAAAAAAGGAGGAAACAGACTAAAAGTACGAAAACTGTAGTTAATCAAGTGGATTCAAACCATATTAATTCCCAAAACTCCAAGTGTGCACCTGCCGTTAATGCTTCTAATAAAGTTGTAAATAAATCTGTTCAAGAACATGCCCATAGTAAGAAAAGTGTTGCAGAGAAGAATTCTAGAAAACAGAAAAATGTTGATAAAATAGTGGGTGTTAACAAAATAAATATTAGTGAATCAACCACGACAACGGAAAAAAATAAACAGCTTGAGAAACAATCCAAAAGATCTAAAAAGAAAACTACTTCGGAAGGATATTCTACAGGACAAACCCGGGAGACTGATGACATACCAACAATGAAATTAAAAAATCTAGAGGATGGTGGCATGAATAAATGTTCCAAAAAACGGGCAAAAAATAAGTGTGTGAGTGAAGAAAGATACTTGGTGAATCAAAACTGTGATGTAGGGAGTCAATCATGATTTATCGAAATGAGTTTCCTCTTAAAGATGTGTCAGTCATATTATGTTGGGTTAATGCCTTTGTATAGTTAAAGTTATTTAATTTTTGTATTTAATGTTTAAACAGTATCAAAAGAACAGCTACATAAAAATGCTTGCCCTACTCATTAAAAGTGCTGTTAACTTCTGTTTGTAAACAATAAAAGAAAATAAAAGAAATACAAATAATTCTTTCATAAATAGTGATATATAAGGGCAGATCAAAAAGTAAGTTGCACTTCCATGTTATGTTCATTTATTAAACCACCTACACAAAAGCGACACCACTGTGATAACATAAAATGTAAGTTCATTTTTCCACATAGTCTCAAAGAGCCTGTAAAAATTTATCAGAATGGTCAACCAACTTTTCGGTTCTGGATGCATAAAAATCTCCTCCAGCATTTTGTAACTCACAGGGGCAGCCACTTTCATCTCCTCATCGTTTCGAAATCACCTTCCACAGAGATCTGTTCCAAGCGTACTGAAAAGATGGAAGTCGCATGGCGCTAAGTCGCGACTGTATGGAAGATGATGTCACACTTTCTACCTCAATTGCCGCAGCAGTTTTCAGCTGCGTTATCGTGCAACAAAATCAGGCCAGTTCTCAATTTGCCCTGGTGCTTATTGCTTTACACAACTGGTTCAACATTTGACCCATAGAAATTGGATTTTTGCTCGCACTTAAAAATTGCTGTGAACATCCAGTTGCCGCATCATTGTTTTTGGCCCGTTAGTCACACAAAACACAACAAACAACCACAGCAGCCATCCTACTGGACTTTTGCACAGTTAATGTCCCTTTCTTCACTTTGCCCATGACTGCAACACACAACAGGCTCCTGCAGCAAGTTAGTGCAACTTACTTTTTGATCTGCCCTTGTAATTTGCAATTTACTGGCTTTGTTGTTGAAAATGTTTCCTTCATTAGCATCTCAGAAAAATAATAATAAACATAATTATCAATAATTAATTGTTAATAATTGTTATAACTTTTGTGAACATTCTGTCCAATGTGTGTCACAAAATGTACTTTCTATTACATAAGAAATATCTGTGAACTAGTCAGTTAAGACATGACATCACTAGTTTACTCCGCCTGTGTGGAGAGTAAAATTAGTCATGATTTCACAAAATGTTTTGAGTTCCTTTGTTAGAAATCATCATTATTATTTAGTGTTACTCAAGTTAAGATTACCTGACATTGTCGGTTTTGGAGGCAAAGTGATAGTTTTATATTCTTCAAAATGAAATGCCAATATCGCAGATTAATAATTTATTGAATGACGACCAGTTTCGGTAAACTGTATCGCCATCATCTGGTCATAGATGACCAGCTTGTAAAATATATATGACCAGATGATGGCGACACAGTTCACCGAAACCGGTCATCATTCAATAAATTAATAATTTGCGATCTTGGCCTTTCATTTTGAAGATTTTATGCTCATTATATGAATACTTAAGGTTTATTAAGCACTGACTTAAGAAAAGATTACTTTGAAATGTTTGAGGTATTGTGATTTGATAACCCGTCTTTGACTGTTTACTTTTCCTTCCGCTTTCTGAAAAGCAGTATAGCAGAATTCATAAAAAAAGTCAATTAATTTAGCCTCTTTCCTCACATACAAGTGACTAAATGTTCTATGAATAATATTTAACGTGTCTTTATCAGAGTGATGCGGCATAGTGGTTAGTCCACTGGACTTGCATTCAGGACAACGATAATTCTGGCCATCCAGATTTTGGTTTTACACGATTTCCCCAAATCGCTCCAGGAAAATGTTGGGATGGTTGCTTTGAAAATGCCATGGCCTATTTCCTTCTCCATCCTTAAAAAAGTCTGAGCGTATGTTACATCTTTAATGACCACCCTAATGTTTCTTCCATTATTATTATTACTACTACTAGTAGCAATCCATTGTCAACAAGTGAGACATCGACACTCATTTTATGAATACACTTTTTGTTCTACTTTAAGAGCAGAATGTAAGAACGAGCTAGTGTACAGCTGAAAATTACCTAGAAACAACTCTTATCATTTGTAGGAACTAATTTATAAAATGTTTATGGGTACCTGAAATACTGAAGGAAATTAGGCTGTGACATGATCATTGGTCATGGAATATTTTTCATGGTGGTATTTAAAACCTCTGTGAACCTAAGAGTTTTTTAATTTAATGGAAATTTTTATTAATAACTACATAATATTGGCTGCATATTCAACATATAATATTAATTTTAAAGAGTGAACAAATTGTAAAAAATTGTAAAATAATTGTCTACTATCACATGTGGGACACTGTCGTCGGTAGTGGGACACTGTGTGAATTCTCACTATTTACTTGGTTTACAAAATGCAATAAACACATAATATCAACTCATATGTTAAAGTTATACTATTGCAACATTAAAAATGACCAAAATTAACTAACTATTTGACCAGTAAATTTATACAGTCCCAGTTGTTTGGCAATTACTGGTCCAGGAATTATCTTCAGAATTTCATCATGGTTGTAAGGAATTTCATCCTGTTCTTTTAGCCATTTAAAGAAACTGGGAACCTTTTTGACTCATGCATGACATTAACTTTTACACTGTCCTCATTAATTTCTGTTATTTCTCCTCTGTAGTAAATACTCTGGTAATTAACTCACCCATTGGTTGATAGTTAGGTCTGACAGATGCACTGTACCAGCTTCAGCTCCAGAAGTACCATAGTCTGAAGACAGATCATTTGTTCTGCACTGTGTGGTTAGTCCTTTTTATTTCAGCATGTGAAATTCCAGGGACATGTAGAACACCAAAGAATTTTCTTGTTCAATTTTGTTGTTGATAAATTGTTCATCAAAGTACAAGATCCTTGTATTAGTTACAAGTTTTGCAGCAAGGTCAGCCAAATATTTTGCACTCCGAACAACTTGGGCATTTTCACCTTGGCTCATCATTTTCTCATGAACAAGTAATTTCACATTTCCCCTTACCCCATCAACTCCCTTTCCAAGGGAAGTTGCGAAATACTTCCATGAAAAATTTCTTCTACAATTTTCGCCATGTAACTGTTTATAAAATCAGATGCAGGGCCATCACACCAGATTATCTCTTTAGAAGCATTTTCACTGCTTGGTTGTTCTGTATGGAAAATACTACAGTACAAGAAATCATTTAAAGTAAAAATTGTTGCTGGATAAACAAGGAATGTTTGACAATGTCCTTTAAAGAATAAGGCTGCTGTGAACAACAGAACACTTTCTCTGGTCCACAGTGCCATTATAATTTCATTTTTATATTCATGAGAAAGCTATAGCAAATTCAATCTGCAAAACATAGTTACCACTGGTTTCTAGTATATCATTCTTGAATGCTACAGACTTCATTTGTTTGAGATTTATGTGGGCTTCAAAGCTTGGCAGTTTTTTTTATTGTGGCTTCAAATAGGTCACTGACCTGGCCTTCATTAGTAGAAAGTTTTAATCCTTAATCAGAGTTTTCCCAGATTTTCCAAATAACTTCATCACTTTTCTGGCACCAGCAAAAGTTATACATTACAGCGGGCTTCACACCTATTTTGCCAGCAAGCAGAAGTGATTTCCACACCCCACAGTATCAGATGGAGTGCTTTTCAGAAGTAAGGCATTCTGTGATCGCAAGCAACACAATTTGGTGAAACCAATAATTTCTAGGTTTTCTTCTTTAAAAACTGAGAAAGCTTCTTTCAAAAACATTGTCAAGTAGTGCTTCTGTAACTTTTCCTTAATTCCATTCTCACAGATAGTCATACAGTCATTAATTCCTGGGCACATATAAACAATATCTGGCCTTAAGTAGAAATGTTGCTATCTTTTGAATAATCCATTTGGGGTTTTGCGGTGAAACAATGCACTTCCATGGCTTATGGTGATAAACCACCACATTCTGCTAAGCATGCCAATACAACCAGCATCTTGCTCTTTGATTGAGCAAAGCACCTGTTGTTCTCCTTACGGCATTTCCCAGTGACTGCCGGCATTGATAATGGACTCGCAGACCCTTGTGAGGAAGTTGGAGGAGATAGCTGGTTAAGCTGACACCCCCTTTCTTTGCCCTCTGAAAAAATGTTCAAATATTTGTTAAGCTTATGGGACTTAACTACAGGGTCATCAGTCCCTAAACTTACAAACTACTTATCAACTACCTTATACTGAAGACGGCACAAATATCCATGCCTGAGGGGGGTTTCGAACCCCCGACCGTAGTGGCTGTGCAGACCGTGACTGGAGCGCCTCAGTCTCCTCGGCCACCGCGGCCGGCTCTTTGCCCTCTGAAGCCTTTCTGATCCCTCATACTTTGAGTTTATCCATTTCAGCTTCAGGCATGCCTTGCTTCATCTTCTTTAATGTGAGGATTTGCTTGTTTTCTTGTTTTTGAAAATTGGTGTTTTATTTTTTCTTTCATTCATGTATCTTTTGCATCTGACTTGCACTTGTGCTAGCAGTCTTTGACAGTGTGTAGCCCTAGAGAGAGAGAGACATGGTTATAGAGTAACTGTTCCAATAAACAAGAGGTTACATTATTGAAGCATGTCACAAGAGGCAAAAATTGTTATTTTCTGTGATGTATGGGTCAAAGATATTCTTAACTACTAATGGCATAATTACCATCCATAGTTATAATAATAATTGTATTGAATAATGAATGTGTTTCCAAGTACTTACTTTCCTCGAAGAGATACTTGTTATGCCCTGGTAAAAAAGGAAAGATTGGTTTGAACACCATAGTGCTTTACCAGGCACAGTCCTCTTTGGAGGTGGTATAACCTTCGAACTGACTTAATGCAGCGAGTTATAGGGGGACCTACAGTTTAACGTGGATTCTGAACCATGGTGCTACTAGTTACTTTCCACATCAGCAACTCTACCAGAGGTGAAAGTGGAAAGTGACAGATAAAATTCCAGGACCTGGTGGGGATCAAACCCGCAACCTGGCACTCTACTACTGTGCTACCGGGCCATGCACTGATAAAGCCTCAAAAATTAATAATCAATCTTCAGAAAAATCTACAGGTAGCCATCTTCATTCAGTATTGCCAAATCATAACTAAAAATTTTAAGAAAATTTTATTCAATATTTTGAACTTAAAGCTTTGACATAACATTAGCTTACTGTTATAAATGGTGAAAAAAAAATTGAGCAGAAAATGCCTTGTTTTGTGTGGAATGCTCTATTATTATTATTATTGTGCCTGGTTGGTGTGGGCATCACTTAATGAAATTAAAGGCAAAAGGTTCTGTTGAACCAAAGGAGAGGTTTATTCCTCGTAAAATTTACATATTGGAAGACAGAGGCCAAGGGAAATAGGATGATGCTGGTTCAGATGAGCATGGCATGAAACAGAATGAAGTTCGAAGATGAAAGTGTGGATACGAGGGAGCAGTCAGGCGAACATGTCAACAGGTCAGGAGCCAGGAATCAAAGAGAGCAGCTGCTGTGTGGTACACTGGCTTGGTCCTGCAGCTACAGGGCTCCGTGTGAGCGCCAGCCAGCCTTGGATTGGTAGATCGGTGTTGGGGACTTGCTAAGGTACCTCGGTCAGTAATACCCAACCATTGTGTACTGTCAAGCTGGCAGGCTCATGTCAGGGCAAATGAGAAGAAAAACTTCCACCCACATGCTGTGGCACTGCCTGGCAGAAAATGAAATGAAAAATTTAAAAAGAATTTGATACATTGCCCAGATGAATGGGTGTCTATTATTATTATTATTATTATTATTATTATTAATGAGGTACAATTACTTTGCTATAGAAATTTATATTCAGTTTTTCAGTGTACCCTAAAATTTGACTTTAAGATGACCTGGCTCAAGTCATCTGCTCCTAGATATTAAGCACAGAGAATTAGCTGTAATCAAAGTGTTGTAAGACCTGATTTTATGTAGTTCACACAATTTCTTGATGTTTGTAGAGTGTGAACATCACATCACTAAGCGCTTTCTAAATTTTTGTCTGTCAATATCATGAGATAAAATGCTTTTGTTAAAAGAATATATACATTTTATCACATAATTCAGATGTAACAATAAGGTGGATTTCAATATCAATTTCAGTCAAAATGTATTTATGAATTGGTAAATATCATTTCTAAAATAGTTGAAAAGGTTGTATTTGTATTCCAATACTAAATTATATGTTCCACTAATAATAGTCCCAAAATTTCAATACATCATTAACACTTACATTTTATTACAGCCGACTGAATAATGAATAGTAATACAGTCTTTGGCAGTCTTTTCTGCTGGTTGTGAGCATTTTAACATTGCTTCACAGTGCTATCTTGAACAGTGTATGTGGTATACTGTATATAAGATTTGTGACACTTGTAATCCTATAAATGCCAGCCTTGGATGGCACAGAAGCATTTGTTCACTGATCCCATAAGTCCCAAGATTTTTACTGAAGGTTGGAAGACCAGTTCATGCTGAATTTACCAAGTCCCAGAGTGATATCCAAAAGGTTCAGTAATAGTGACAATTACAGATCTCATAGACAGTTGAGGACTCTGAGGCCCACACATAATTATAAATATGTTGTGATCATTAGTTGGTGTTAGTGGAGTTACCCATCTACCTCAGCAATCTGGTGATAGCCATTGGTGGGCAAGGCTGCCCCTGCTAGTCGCCGTAGGTAGTTGGTGACCATATTTGAATGCATTGTGACCAACATATTTCTGGAGTGAGTGGTTGGTGTTGTAACTGGCAAATTACTGCAGCAGTCATCTGTTATTGTGGACTTCAGGTACTCAAACTAAGGCTCTTGTGTTAGTTATGCCTTCAGTGAGCTGCTTATTCATTTTACTCAGGCCCAGCTACATTTAATCAGTTTCTTGTTAGACTCAAACTCCACATTGACTTGATAGTAGACACAATATTTGACATGTCTTGCCAAATTTGCATCTGTTCCAGACATTGACCAACAGTTTTTTACTTGTATCTGAAAATATCAACTACTTGTGGTTCCTCCTCACCCCCCCCCCTCTTTTTTTCTAAGTCTTGGCAGATTTAAGGTGTGGGTCAGAACAGGGTGGCACAAGTATTTAATTTGCAGTGAAATTTCATAATGGCACACACTCTGCCACTAAGTGAAATATTCATTATGGAGTTGTTATAATTCTTTGTTTCAAGAGAATCATAGTTATTAAACAAATTGAAAGTAATTTTTATCACTTAACTGCAGCATCAATACAATCATTTAACAAATAAAATTCACTTTGGAACAATCATTATTACAGTATCAAGATGCAGATGATATATCCCTATGCACTAGAAGCAATTGATTTAAGATTTATGTAGCAGCAAAAACGTGAAAGAGCACTACAGTTTGTTCATCATGTGTTGTTTATAGAGTAATTTGGGAGAAATTGAGCTGTTACTGTCAGACGTTGCTTGTAGGGCTCACCATAACTATTAATATGGAGAGTATTGTTGGAAACATTTAAGGAGCTTTATGTTGCTGTACTTCTACTGTCATGCTCTTAAATATTTTTTATAAAAGTATAATATAAACTTTAACTTGGAGTAAGTATTAGATTGTAAGAGTTTTAGATTTGTCAAACATCTTTTGCTAATTCCAGAATTACATATTGCAATTCATCAGCATTACACTGCAGTTAATTACAGGGAAAACAGTTGTGGTATGCTGCTAAGATTTTACATCTCCCCTTCTCCAAATCTACATTGTATGCATATTCATTTTTGCTATTACTTGTCAGTTTCCCATGAGAAGCTACATACTAATTTCGTTGAATGCCTTGCCAAAGACCAGTCCACATAATGGTGCCAGTTTGTTGCCAGTGCACTGATACCACATTCCTTTGCCCCCAATTATTTGCATTCAGTCAGCAAATTATCTTCAGTCAGAGCTATAAAAATTTTATAGGTAAGCTGGAGCATGTAATCTGTTACTTGATACAATGTTTTGCAACTAATATAATTCTTCCTGAAAAACGAAGTATCAAACATGTACGATAAATTAAAGACTATAGAAAGTGAAAACTGCATTTTGATATTGTTGCAAGGTAATTGTGTTCAGGGTTAAATTCTTTGTAACTGACACTCTTTCTGCACTTGATGCTTCAGCAGAGTGGCCGAGCAGATTGAGGTGCTATGCTCTGATGCGCGAGGCTATTCCCCATCAGAGAGTTCGAATCCCCCCTTTGGCGTGGATGTTTGTGCTTTCTCTAGTATAAGCTAGTTTATAAGTAGTTCATAAGTTTAGGTACTGATGACCCCACAGTAAAGTCCCATGAGCTTAACAAATATTTGTATATTTGGACTTCATGATGGTAAAATAGCAACCAGCAATCCATAGATCGGTTTGAAAACAAAAGTATTTTACTAGGCATGGTCCTGTTGGGAGATCGTATGCTGTTGCCTTCCTCTGACCTTCAAACTGACTTCAAAACCGTGACCCTTAGATTCATAGTCTGGCAGTCCGGGTGAGATTCAGGCTAGTGAATTCATTTTAAAGATAACCTTGCTGTTCTCTCATTTGTTTAAATGTTTGTTATAGTATCATATTCCAGTTTGACAATTCTGCTAATTCCTTTTTGTCCTTTCCATAGAGTATATACTATTTGTTGAAAGACCAGCAGATAAGTATTTTGTCAATGTTGTGGATAGGTAATATACCAGAACTTTGTGTGTGTTACTTATTTTTAAGGAAAAAGAAACCTTGTAGACATCATTTATGAGCAAGCATTGTTGATGCAACTGTTCTTCAATGTGCGAATAATGAAAACAAATTGTTTGATCTGTACTGATGAAAGTATTGGTAGTATGTCAATCATTATTATGTTATTGTTTAAAGCATCTGCATTTTGCAAGTCATTGTACAAAGCTGACAATGTTGTAAGCAATCAATTCAATGTTAAGTTTTATAATTTTTGTGGAATGTTATGTAACTTGTGTAATTGCACCGTGTAAACACTGCCAAATTGTGTTGAAATGTAACACAATTTTTATAGTTGTAATATTCAATAAATAATATTTTACATTGAATGTCCCATTAAGTTGGTGTAATAATATGTGTATCTGAATGATAAAATATTGCTCTAGTTGTCATGGCTATTTCAAAATATATGAATGGCACTGAACTGTTTATGAAAATTATGGTGTCTTTCAGCATTAGCAGATGGATTGCTATCTGTATAACAGTATTATATGAATAATGGTTACAGAGAGAGAGAGAGAGAGAGAGAGAGAGAGAGAGAGAGAGAGAGAGAGAGAGAGAGACGGTGAGGAAGGGAAATAATCTTAGCATTAGAATAATTAACTTTAATTATGGGCAGCATGTAATCATGAGTATAAAAGTGCAAAATCCCTATAATTAACATAATGTAATTTGACTTTTTGTGTTATACTGTACTTCCATTTAATTGCTTCTTGCTCTTTTTTGTCAGTAATTTATGATAAAAATAAATAAAAGTTGTTTATTGTTTGTTGATTACTTGGGATATAAATGAGCTATTGTGTATGTTTTACTCATACATAAATAACTTTAAAGGATTTAATTATGTAAAAAAAAAACTGTGAATTTCAAGGGCTGCATTCAGACTGGCACATTCAGATGTTTTCAGTAAATGGTTTATCTGATTCACTTCCTAGACACTAAGAAATGGTACCCCCACCCATTATAAACAGCTTTATTTGAAGCTACACATTTTGATTTTCCAGTTATTGGAGCAAATTAGAAATTTCAGTGGCATTTTTCCACACATCAAATTTAAAGGATTAACAAGGTAGTAAAAATTCTTCTTGAAGCACAGTGAAGTGTAATTTTCAGAATCAAATTTTCACTCTGCAGCTGAGTGTGTGGTGATATGTAACTTCCTAGCAGATTAAAATGGTGTGCTGTACCCAGGATTCAAACCTGCGACCTTTGACTCTTGCGGACAAGCGCTCTACCACCTGAACTATCCCGACACACTTCACAGTCTGTCGTTACAACTATACTTCTGCCTATTCCTCACCTCCTATTTTCCAAACAGAAGTTCTCCTGTGAACCTTGCAGGACTAGCACTCCTGGAAGAAAGGATGTGGTGGAGACATGCCTTAGCCAGAGCCTAAGGGATGTTTGCAGAATGAGGAGTGCTAGTCCTGTAAGTTTCACAGGAGAACATCTGTGAAGTTTAGAAAGTAGGAGGTGAGGTACTGGCACAAATAAAGTTTTGTGTATGGACCGTGAAGCGTGCTACGATAGCTCAGATGGTAGAGCGCTTGCCAGCGAAAGGCAAAGGTCCCAGGTTCGAATCCCGTTTCTGGCCCACAATTTTAATCTAACAGGAAGTTTCAAGTGTAATTTTGTTGATCGCAAAAGCTTTCTTGAAAACTTGTTTTGCATAGCAACTTTACAAAGAATGAAGAAGAAATTGATTCCGTACAACAAAAACACAGGAAATCTGATTTTAGGTTTTGAGGGAATATCAAACTTAGTGCAACATACTCAGGTTTACTGGCTGTTTGTTTCCTGTAAAATGTGAACTTTCATGGCCGGAATGGTCAAAATTACTAAAAATTTCCGGGCTGTTATGCCGTGATCTAGTGTATTTATTATTAAAACCCAACGTTTCGTCCCTGACTGCGGAGGACATTCTCAAGGGGGGATCGTGGCACTTTTGGATGTCCAATTCACACCCTGGCTCGCTACTGACTGAAGCCAAATTCCGTTTACGAGGGCTCGCGCCCTCCACTAGACCACGGCATAACAGCTCACAAATCTTAAGTAATTTTGTTTGTTTCCAACCCGTAATTGGGCGACCTTTTAGGATATGCTGTTTTTCCAATTTCTGCTTTGTTTGGTAATGACTTAGCTACTTCGGTTACTGTACTGTTCAACCACGGTAAGTTGCTGATTCGTGCGCTGGCTGTTGGCAGCGGCAGGAGGCGTGTACTATGTCTGCCATTTGAGCATCAGCAAGGCAGTGTCGCAGTGTTGGAAATGTTATCTGTAACAGTGTGTGCAGTAATATTTCATGTCTATGGGCAGCATAATGTTGGCAGCAATCTGAAATAAATGTATTTCCTTCAAGTAGTTCAGATGTTTTGTGCTGCTGGCGTAACCAGGTAAAATAGTCTTCACTTGTCAAATTAATATACTTCCATCTAATTACCAATGCACTACTAGTTTTGACACTCTGTGCCATCATTCTCAAGTTCTTATGTTTACAAAAAAAGATTAAAATGTTTCAGCCACATTAAACAGTGAAAAGTTTAATAATTTATCAAACCATGTGCGCCGCACGGGAATGGCCGTGTGATCTGGGGCGCAACATCATGGAATACACGGCCACTGCTACCAGAGGTTAGAGTCCTCCCTCAGGGGTGTGTGTGTGTGTGTGTGTGTGTGTGTGTGTGTGTGTGTGTGTGTGTGTGTGTGAGAGAGAGAGAGAGAGAGAGACAGTTGCCCTTACAATAAGTTAAAGTAGATTGTAAGACTAGGGACCAATGACCTTAGCAGTTTGGTCTCTTCGGATTACAAACATTTCAACTTTTTTTTGAAACAATATGTTCTATGTTTTTTTACAGTCACCATTAAGTCATTTGGCTCATTTAATATGTACAAAACATTTTTCGACCATATGGTACAATTGTTTGAATTTTCGTGTGGTGAGTCTTATTCAGTCTTATAGCCCAATTATTACAAAGTTGTAAATATGTAAAGAAACCTTTGCCAATTTCGCATGGCTTCCTGTTAATAGGGATTCACATATACCTACCTGGCGAAGCTTGGAATCAGTTACATATTGAATTAAATTCAGAGCCTGAAAGCCCAGTGTTCAGCTGTTGGCAAGTGTTACATTCTTTATGATGAAGGATGAAACAAGTGCGCCCACAGCTGAACACAGGGCATTCACGCTCTAAATTCTGTTTTTTTGTGGTAAATTTAGAAAATGTATACTGTTTAATGTAATTGAATCATTGTAATATTTTTGTGATCATAGGCATTTGAAAATTACACCATAGTGCGCAGAAACTATTAGTGCATTGGTAGTTAGATGGAAGTAAATTAAAAAGTTTTTCTAAGAAGCAACTGTGGCTTTGGAACATATTTTGTGTGTTTCCTATAGCAGGAACAGGAAACAGAAGGGGAAGGTTATTCACGACCTAGGCCATGAGGTAATGTGTGATGTTTCAGGATTGTGGAATTCAGAGATACTTCAATATGGGCCACAAGAGTAGACTATATATGGGAGTGTAATTAATTTTAACATGTTAAGAATAGGGATGTGGACAACAATGATGAGAAATCAGGAGTTCAGATGACAGATTTAAAATATCTCTTTTGAAGAATAATTTATCATCTCTGTAGAGAATTTTCTCTCTTTCTATCCAATGGGCCCACAGCACAGAATATATCCCTAAGAGACATCATATAATTATACCAATATGCTACTTTAAAGTTTTTTTTATTATAATGTTGTTATGGATCCATTTCGGCACAAATAGCCATAGTCAGACAATCTGCGAAATACACAAAATTTTATATAATAATCTTAATTTTATATAATAATTTCAATTTTATATAATAATCTTAATTTCCATCAGTAATTGATTAATAAAATACTGTATGAATAAGACCACTTAATAAATAAGGCCAGAAGAACGTAGTCATTGTTATACACTTAGATTCAATACTGAAAATGGTTGACAAGCCATTTGCAATGGGGTCCTTGCCATGTAACAAATTGTGGATATAATTATCCCAAGAAAAAAGTAGAAACAGTGGCAATAATGTTTGACACACCTGATAGAGGTATGAAACCTAAGTTACCATTCAAAAGTAATTACCAATTGACTGAGTTCAACTATTCCTGTCGCCATATTGCTTGCAGCTGTGAGAAGAGGCAGTCATTCACTGTACCCTTAAGTTGATCATCAGAGTGAAGCACTTCCATTTTAGGTATTTTCGATTTTGAATAAACACATGAAAGTTGCAAGGCAACTTGTACAGGCTGTGGGCTGGATACTAAGCTGCTCCCACAATTAACCTGCCCATGTAGTTGTGTGTGACCTAAGAAATGTGGGA
The DNA here is from genome assembly GCA_026315105.1 of Locusta migratoria. Lineage (NCBI taxonomy): Eukaryota > Metazoa > Arthropoda > Insecta > Orthoptera > Acrididae > Locusta > Locusta migratoria. Next base: position 69,447,446 of record CM048755.1, on the reverse strand, counting down.
AGATGATGTCAGACTGCAGACTCCCCCTTTATGTGAGCAGCCCAGACCATTTGCTCTTGCTGGAATTGTGTGAGGTATGGTAGACCTCACAGTGCATATCACTGTTAATGATTTTCCATGCTAAAGGAATTCACTATCAGATCTTGGACACTGAAAAAGTCATTGAGCATCACTTTGCCTACTGAGACTATAGCTGTGAATATTTTAGTGGGAGGTAATGATACATGCTTCCATGAATTAGATTTCTCACTATATTATCCCAAAGCAGTATATTCAGATACCAACAAGTTTATTATGATATTTTGTACATTACCATTCTAACACTTTATTTGTAGAACAGATGCCCAAAAATCAAACAATGGAAATTCCAGGAAGGAATCAACACAATTTTAGAGGATAGGTTGCCTACTCACCACAGAGACGTCCAATAAGCCACAGAAAGGCACAAATAACAGACAACAACATTAAAGCTTTTAGCTGTTTAGGCCTTCGTTGCTTAGAGACACAAACACACACACACACTCACACCAACACGACTCTGTCTCTAGCCACTGTTGCCGGAGGTGCGATGAGGTGTTCACTTCATCTGTCACATCAATAGGGGTCCAAAGGACAAGGATTGCTACTGGTGCATTCATCTTGGCTTCTGAGGGTGACTTGTTACTTGAGAAAGTCAGTGATGATATACGGATGTGACTTCAAACCCTACATTCCTCCCACTATGTACTGCTTTAAGTGCTGAAGGTTTGGGCACATGTCCTCCTGATGGGAAGCCAATCCCACCTGTCAGGAATGCGGATGTGCATCACATCCAGATGTCCCTTGTACCCCTCCTCCGGTCTGAATTAACTGTGGCAAGTACCACCCCTGTGCTCACCAGATTGCATAGTCCTACACAAAGAAAGAAAAATCACAGAGTATAAAACATTGGGCAGGCTGACCTATTCCGTGGAAAAAAGCAGATATCAAACCCTGCATCCTGTCATATGGTCACATGTTATGCCACAGCAGTTTCTCCATCGCCATCTCTGGTGACAAGATCCCCATCCGTGCAGCAAATCTCTGAGAGCCCACAGGCCCAATCATGTACACCTGCCCGCTTGACGGTTGGGGGCAGTTCCTCTGTTGCTCCAAAACCCTCTACCTTGGGAACTATAACTCGCCAACCAATGGGGACACCAGTCCCCACCCCTGAGTCAGAGAGGCACCAGTCTTCCCTGGCTCCTCTTGCAAGCAAGCAAGCCTGCCTTCAGAGGTTTCTCACACTGGTACAGTTGACACCAGCTAGTGGCCTAAAGGGTGACCAACTGCTGGTTTAGCGCCTCAGGGGCATTCTTAGTCCCTTAGACTGATCAGCAAGAGAAACCAAAGGACCACTGAAAGAGAAAGAATAATAATGAAGAATCCCATGTGGCTACCATGCCACCATCACCTACCTCTGCATCGGAGGGCGAGATGGAGATCCTTGTGGCCCCCAAGGACGTGGCTATTACTGAGACATCAGAAGCCGTGAAAGTCAAGGCTCAACTTCTGCAGCCAGCAATGACAGACAGTTCTGTGCAAAATTCTCCACCTTTCACTTCATTATGCCCTACCCCTCATGAGGCAGTTTGATCTTACAATGGAACTGGTTTCTTCTGCCACCTGCAACAGCTATTGTGCCGCTTTCCGTGTAGCCTTACAGGAAACCTGGTGCCCTGTCCAGTGGACCCCTGCCCTCCAGGGATATTGGAGCAATTTTAAAAAACCCTCAGTCCATGACAGGCTATCTGGTGGTGTCTGTGTTACATCCTCACCTCTGCAACCAGTGCTCCTATGTCTCTCCACAAGGCCCTCAAAGCTGTGGCTGTCAGGATCTGGGCAGTGCAGGATGTCACCATCTGCTCTGTCTACCTCTCTCCGGATGAGGTTCTCTCTCCCACTGACCTGACTGCTTTGATCACACAACTTCCCTCACCATTTATCCTTTCGGGGCACTTCAATGCCCACCACCTTTTTTGAGTGGAACCCAAACCTCGGGCCGTGGTAGGGATGTTAGCCTCCTGAACACTGGTGATCCCACGCACTTTAACGTGGCACATTTCACGTACTTGGCAATAGATGTCTCACTTTGTTGCCCATGCCTTCTCCCCATTTCAGTTAGGTAGTATATGTTAATCATTGTGGCAGTGATCACTTTCCTGTCTCTGCCTCAGTCTCAACCACCAGACTACCTGCCCTGATGGTCTCTCCACATTGCAGACTGGCCAGCTTATACAACAGCTGCTGTGGTTGCTGCTCCACTTCCCTCTGAAGTTGATATGGCAGTTCACCAGGTTACTGTGGCCATTGTTTCTGCTGCTGAAACAACTGTCCCATGAAACTTCCTGGCAGATTAAAATTGTGTGCCGGAACCGGGACTCGAACCTGGGACCTTTGCCTTTCGCGGGCAAGCGCACTACCGACTGAGCTATCCCGACACGACTCACGATGCCGCCTCACAACTTTACTTCCGCCAGTACCTCGCCTCCTACTTTCCAAACTTCACAGAAGCTCTCTTGCAAACACGCAAGACTAGCGTTTCATATCAGCGCGCACTCCGCTGCAGAGTGAAGTTTCATTCTGGAAACATCCCTTAGGCTGTGGCTAAGCCATGTCTCCACCATATCCTTTCTTCCAGGAGTGCTAGTCTTGCGTGTTTGCAAGAGAGCTTCTGTGAAGTTTGGAAAGTAGGAGGCGAGGTACTGGCAGAAGTAAAGTTGTGAGGCGGCATCGTGAGTCGTGTCGGGATAGCACAGTCGGTAGTGCGCTTGCCCGCAAAAGGCAAAGGTCCCAGGTTCGAGTCCCGGTTCCGGCACACAATTTTAATCTGCCAGGAAGTTTCATATCAGCGCACACTCCGCTGCAGAGTGAAGTTTCATTCTGGAAACTGTCCCATGTTCCCCTGATACATTATGGCACAAGTTAGTGCCTTGGTGGACACCAGAGATCGCTGAGGCTATCAGGAGTCATTGGTGAACACCCGTCTGTAGAGCGACTGTTTTCAAACATCTCTGGGCTCAAGCTCGGAGACTGATCCAGCAGAGTAATTAGGACTGTTGTGAGAGAGAGGTTGCCACCATTGGTTCTCGCACCTCTGCTTCTCTGGTCGCAAGTCCGTTGACTCTTTGGATATCGCCCAATAGTAGGAATCCCCATCTCCATATTCAGGGTATGTTTGCTCTGACCCCAGCACTACTGCCGACCATGTGGAAGCATATTTCGCATGTAGTTCTGCAACTGTAGCCTACAGTGTGGACTTCTGCACCATTAAAGTGAGAGTCGAGTGAAAGCCGTCATCGTTCTGCATGCCGGGAGACATACAATGCACCGTTTAGTGCCCTTGTTGAATGCCCCAGTACCTCTCCAGGACACAATCAGTTCCTTTGTCACCTGTCAGCAGATGCTCAATATCAGCTACTCATCCTGTTTAATCTTGTCTAGGCTGAAGATGTTTCCCCGTCCCACTGGTGGAACAGTATAATTATCCCGGTATTGAAACCGGGTTTGGATTCACAGGTGGTTAATATTTACTGCCTGATTAGCCTCGAGCACATTCTATGCAAGCTCCTCAAACATATGGTGAGTCAGCAGCTCATATGGATCCTTGAAGATTGGGGACTCTTAGCCCCACAACCTTAGGTCACTGGAGACGGGCATTCATATAGCTTTTGCTTGGTGTGAGTATCTCGTCACCATCTTCTTCGACCTTCGAAAGGCATACATCACCTTGCACGATCATACCTTGGCAACGCTGCACAACTGAGGCTTACAGGGTGCTTTTCCAATCTTCATCCAGCACTTTCTCTCCCTTTGCACCTTTCATGTTGGTACCTGCTTGAATTCCCCTCACATTCAGAATGGAGTCGCACAGGGCTCCTAAGTGTCCCCCTCTTTTTGATGTCAATTAACGGTCTTGTAGCTGCAGTTGGCTCATCAGTCTCTTGCTTCATGTTTGTCAATGCCTTTTGCCTATATTATAGCTTCACAAGCATCAATGTCACTGGACAGTGGCTCCAAGGTGCAATCTGAAAGGCACAATCTTGGGCCTTTGCCCATGGTTTTCAATTCACCGCATCTAATACCAGTGTTACACATTTTTGTCGCCATCAGACAGTTCACCTGCATTCGGAGCTTTATCTTGCTGACGAACTACTTCATGTAGAGGAAATGCATCACTTTCTGGGCATGCTCTCCAATGCCCAACTTACCTGGACTTCCCACCTTCGCCAGCTTAAGCATCAGTGCTAGCGACACCTGAACATCCTCTGTTGCCTCGGCCACACTGTTTGGGGGACTGCACGAACATACTGTCTCGGCAATGAGAGTTTAATATATAATTCAGCAGCATCTTCAGTGTTATGGATCCTCAACCCAATCCTCCGTTGCGCTGTCAGGCTGGCAACGGGCACTTTTCGCAATAGTCTGGTGACAAGCCCTTTTGTAGAAGAGTGGGTCCCGCTGACAGCTGCTAGCACCGTACGTCGCCTACTTTCATGCCTCACCAAATCACCCAAACAGCAGGCTCCTTTTACCGTCTTCTGCACTCCCCTCCCCACAATGTTGACCCAGGTCATGTCTCCCAATTGCGGCCTGGGTTCACTCCTTTCTCTCTTCTCTCAATTCCCTTCCTCTCCCTTCCTCCCTCCTTCCTTCCACTATCCTTCCCAAATGCCTTATTGGTCCCGCCCTCTCATGCAGCTCTACATGTATTTGGCATGTGACTCAAGGCCTCAGTTTCACCAGCGAGATTTTGTCACCAGTTAGCGGCACTTATCAACTCATTCCACAATACCGAAATGGTTGGTACTGACGGTTCTGTGCTGGATGTCTGAACCGGGTTTGCCTAAATTCATGGCGACCACATTGAACAGTATTCCCTCCCTTGTTGGAGCAGTATTTTCACTGCAGAGTTGGTTGAGTTGGTTGCTATTTATCGTACTCTAGAGCACCTCCATTCAAGCCCTGGGGAGTCCTTTATCTGCAGTGACTCTTGAGTGGCTTGCAAGCACATGAGCAGTGTTTCACCAAACAACCTTTGGTGCAGTACATTCAAGACTTTTTCCTCTCTCAGCATATCTGGTCATTCAGTGGTCTTTTTCTGGACCCCGGGGCACATCTGCATACCAGGGAATGAACATGTTGGTCTGTTGGCCAAACAGGCCACTACCTCACGACCTCTGGAAATTGGTCTCGTGGAAATGGATTTTAGGTTGACACTACACTGGAAGATTCATGAAGCATGGAGCTCGCAATCATCTCCTTCAAGTGCACAAAACGAGTTTCGGGTGATCAAAGCATGCAAGGTTGCATGGAAAACTTCATTGAGGTCCAAACATCTGGACTCGGTTGTCCTGTGCTCTCTCTGTATTGGGCATACTTAGTTGACTCATGCCTATATACTTCGCCATGAGACTCAGCCCAAGTGTCACTGTGGTGCTGTGTTGACAGTGATCACTCTCCTGGTGGACTGTTCCAATTTAGCACTGTTGTGGCAGTCTTTTAATCTTCCAGGTGTGCTCCCTTTAGTGCTATGAGACAATGACTCCATGGTTGAGTCTGCGTTACATTTTATCCGTGGAGCTGGTTTTTATTATTCTATTTAGTGGAGGGTGCTTTATCCTGATCTGTCAAGTTCCAACCCCTCCATCACTTTTAAATAGTTTCCAATATTTTGTGTCTACTGACTATCAGTTTTTAGTGTGAGCAGTGTGGCTTGCTCATCCTTTGTTATCAGAGTAATCAGTCAGCCACAGTAATCTGCTGTAAAACTTTAGTTAAAAACACACTTTCTGTTTTATGCTTTCCTGATTTGTGTTGCCAGTGAAATGTTCATTGTTGTTCTGTACCCCCTTGTGGGTTTCTCTTCTGTGTGCCAGATTTCCTTTAGTTTACATCACAATGTAACATCTTTGCTAGGAACAGGGACTTATGACCTAACAGTTTAGTCCCCTCTAAATACCACCACCACCACCAACAACAACAACAACAACAACAACAACAACCTTTCACAAGACTGAAGAAGTTGGTGGTGTTGGTATTTCAGACTTCATTGGTGGGATTTCTATATTATAAAATTCAAATGGAATGATAGAATCAAAGCACTTGGTTTAATTAATGCAGACATCTGGATAGATGACATACTGATTAACCCCTTATTAATTTTTCAAAGAATGTGCATTGCAAAAAAGTCTGAGGAGGAACATGAAAATTTCTTAGATATGAATTTACAATGTTTCGGTTACCACTTTTCAGTGACAAAGGCACGTGCAAGTGCGTTAACACTTTGGCTGCAGCTGATGCTATCCTACATTGAGTGTGGACACTTATAAGTGTCAGCTGCAGTGAAAGTGTTAAATACCCTCTATGTAAAGTCTCAGAGAGATATTTGGGAGATTTAAATTTTAGTGAATCTGTGTCTGTCATTAGCAGGGTACTTACTGCACAAGTTGTTTGGAATCAAGGTGAAACATTTTCATCCATTTGCAATGACTGTTGCATTTGTTAAACTGAAATATTCATTCAATTCCAGTGTCCTATTTGATGGATATCTAAAAGCAGACTATTGTAGCAAATATGCAGAGTGATACCAACCTTCATGGAAACATGCTTCAGTTTTTGAGGAGACAGTGATTACAACTGTTTTGGAAAAAAGTTTCTTGGCACCAATGCAAACAAAACACACCTGATTGCAATGTTGAAAACAAAATGTGAAGCTGCAAACTTCATGGTGAAATAATCAGATATGCTAATTATCAACATTGGAATCAGCATTTCCGCTTAATTTGATTCTGTAACAGTTGTCAGGAAAGATGTAGATCTCTATTCTTTTGACATCCCTGTTCACATTTTCAAACATATATATTCTCAAATCAAGAAAAGGAATAATTTTGCAATGAACATATTCATTCAATGAAAAATAACATGGGTCAGTCTTAATAAAAATAATTCTAATAATACAGGGTGTTTCAAAAGGGACTTTACAACTTCAAAAATTAATATATATTTATTAAAAGGAGGTACAGAGATGGTTTTAGTGTTCTGTTTTAGTGTTTAGTTGTTGACGATGAGAACGAAATGTTTACTTCATGCAAGACAGCGCACCACCACACTATTTGACTGACGCCCGGGATTTTCTTAATGACTGTTTCCCAGGTAAGTGGATTGACCGTGCTGTGCCAATTGCATGGCCTGCCCATTCCCCAGATCTGACACCGCTAGGCTATTTCATCTGGGACTTCATCAAAGATATGGTGTACATTCCTCCATTGCCGGCCACTCTATTGGAACTTAGATCAAGAATCTATAAGAATCTATGCTGCCGCTGAGCAAGTTACACCTGCCATGCTGATGCCAGATTGGGAAGAAATTGGTTACCAATGGGATGTCTGCAGGATAACCAATGGAAGCCACATTGAACACTTTTAGTTTAAGGTAAAAACTTGATGTGTTTTCCTTTGAAACAACACTAAAACCAGCTCTGTAACCCTTTTCAATAAATCAATATGAATTTTCAAAGTTGTAAAGTCCCTTTTGAAACACCCTGAATAATAATAATAATAATAATAATAATAATAAGCCGCAGTGGAGTAGCCGAGTGGTCTAAGGCACCTCACTGCAGAGCACGCGGTTGCTTGCTATCGGAGGTTTGAGTCCTCCCTGGTGTGTGTGTGTGTGTGTGTGTGTGTGTGTGTGTGTGTGTGTGTGTGTGTGTGTGTGTTTGTTGCTCTTAGGTTAGTTTACCCTAGTTTAAGTAGTTTTTAAGCTACATATTGATGACCACGCAATTTCGTCCGATAGATTTACAAGAAGGGGAAAAGTAGATACCGCCTACAGGAAAATAAGAGACATTTGGGGACAAGAAAAGCAACTCTATGAATATCAAGAACTCAGATGGGAAACCAGTTCTCAGCAAAGAAGGGAAAGCTGGGAGGTGGAAAGAGTACATAGAGCAGCTCTACAAAGGAAATGAACTGAGAGACGATGTTGTGGGAAGGGAAGAGGAAGTAGATCAAGATGAAATAGGAGATACTATACTGAGAGATGAATTTGACAGAGCCCTGAAAGACCTAGGTCGGAATAAGGCCCCAGGAGTAGATGACATACCCTCAGAGCTACTAAAGTCTCTGGGAGAGCCAGCCATGACAAGACTATTTGAACTGGTGTGTAGGATGTATGAGACAGGCGAAATACCCTCAGACTTTAAGAAAAATGTAATAATCCCCATTCCAAAGAAAGCAGGTGCAGACAGGTGTGATAATTACAGAACCATCAGTTTGATAAGTCATGGTTGCAAAATTTTAACACGAATTATCTACAGGAGAATGGAAAAGCTGGTAGAAGCTGACCTCGGGGAAGATCAGTTTGGATTCAGGAGGAACGTAGGTACCGGGGGGCAATACTCACTTTACGTCTTAGAAGATAGATTAAGGAAAGGCAAACCTACATTTTTAGCTTTTGTATATTTGGATAAAGCTTTTGAAAATTTATACTGGAATACACTCTTTCAAATTCTGAAGTCAGCAGGGGTAAAATACAGGGAAAGGAGAGTTATTTACAACTTGTACAAAAGCCAGACTGCAGTTATTAGACTTGAAGGGCATGAAAGGGAAGCATCAGTTGGGAAGGGATTAAGACAGGGTTGTAGCTTTTCTCCAATGTTGTTCAATTTGTACATTGAGCAAGCTATAAAGGAAAGCAAGGAGAAATTTGGCGAAGGAATTAAAGTTCAGGGGGAAGAATTAAAAACATTGCGTTTTGCCGACGACATTGTAATTCTGTCAGATACAACAAAGGACCTGGAAGAGCAATTGAACGGAATGGACAGTGTGCTGAAAGATGCTTATATTATGAACATTAACTAGATCAAAACTAGGGTAATGGAGTGTAGTCTAAGAAAATCGGGTGATGCTGAAGGAATTACATTAGGTAACGAAGCAATAAAGGAGGTAGATGAGTTTTGTTACTTGGGTAGTAAAATAACAAATGATGGTCGCAGTACAGAGGATATAAAATGCAGAATGGCAATGGGAAGAAAAGCATTTTTGAAAAAGAGAAATTTGCTAACATTGAATATTAATTTAACGGTAAGGAAGTCTTTTCTGAAGGCATTTGTGTGGAGTGTTGCCTTGTACGGGAGTGAAACATGGACAATAAGCAGTGCGAACAGGAATAGAATAGAGGCTTTTGAAATGTGCTGCTACAGAAAAATGCTGAAGATTAGGTGGGTGTATCGCGTAAATAATGAGGAGGTACTGAACAGAATTGGGGAGAAAAGGAATTTCTGGCATACCTTGACTAAAAGAAGGGATTGATTGGTAGGACACATTCTTAGACATCGGGGAATCGTAAATTTAGCATTGGAGGGAAGTGTGTGGGGTAAAAATCGCAGAGGGAGACCAAGAGACGCGTATAGTAAGCAGATTCAAGTGGATGTGGGTTGCCGTTCTTATGAGGAGATGAAAAGGCTTGCTCAGGATAGAGTAGGGTGGAGAGCTGCATCAAACCAGTCTCCGGACTGAAGACCATAACAACAACAACAACAACAGATTTACAAACATTTGAACATTTTGAATAATAATAAACAGATTTAAGTGAGCTTGTTTGGGTATTTAAAACTGAAATAGTAACCCAGAAATCACTGTTTGCATTATGGGGGGGGGGGGGGGGGGGGGTTACAGTGAGTTGCAAAATATGTCATTAAACAACTGCAGATATGAAAGCTTCACAAAATCAGCATTTAGAAGTTAATTTAATCTTGCAACTCTGCCACTGAAAAAAGCAGCAGCATGACATTTGTTCTGAACATATCACCAAGTTCAGCAGTGGTAAAAGGTAAAGCAGTCCACAATCTGAAGATTGCTTTGAACACCATAGTGCTTTACTAGGCATGGTCCTGTTTGGAGGTGGTACGCCATTGCCTACCTTTGAACTGGCTTACCCAACCAGTTATAGGGGGACTTACAGTTTAACGTGGGTTCCGAACCGTGGTACTACTCATTATTTTTCACATCAGCAACATTGCCAGAGATCTGAGCCTTACTCGCCCCAGTACTTGGTCTGTACTCGGGCTGATGGGGAATCTTTTACTAACACCAAGCCGCAATTTTTTGTTGAAACTATTGAAAATCGAATGGTGAAGTGCCATCATTTTCAAAAATGAGAAGCAGGTCTGTCCTAAAACAAGCGGCATCCCCTGCACAGTCAAACGCTTTACTTGCCTGTGACAAGCTGGGAGACATCGCTGTAAGTCTCACGCCACATAAGACGCTCAACATGATCCAGGGTTTAATATTCCACTGTGATCTCCTATCACAGACTGGCGACGAATTGCGCGCTGACTTAGAGCGATGAGGAGTTCACTTCATCCGGCGCATCTACAGGGAACCGAAAGATCACAGGGTTGCCACCGGTGCATTTATCTTGGCCTTCGAAGGCGACGTACTGCCTGAGAAGGTCAAGATAATGATATACCAGTGTGATGTAAAACCGTACATTCCTCCTCCTATGTGATGGTTTTGGTGCTGGAAGTTCGGGCATATGTCCTCCAGATGCACTTCCAGCCCCACATGTAGAGACTGTGGGTGTCCATCACACCCGGATGCTCCATGTACACCTCCTCCTGTGTGTGTTAATTTTCTGCTGAAACATCCACCTTGCTCGCCGATCTGTAGTGTGCTCCATAAAGAACGAAAGATCATGGAATTGAAAACCCTGGACAGATTAACGTACTCAGAGGCCAGAAGAAAGTATGAGTGCCTTCATTCCGTTCGGATGTCGTCGTCCTTTGCTGCCATTGTGTCGTCTCCGATCACTATGGGGATGTCAGTCTCCCATGTCTTGCCACCTCCTGTGGCCCCTGCGGGCCAACAACATCAAACTGCCCTCTTGACGGTTGGCGGCCCTTCTTCTGTTGCCCACCCACTACCTCCTGTGGGGGCAACTGCCCCACAACCGTTGGGGACTCCAGTCCCAAACACCCGGCCAGAGAAGAAGCAGCCTCCTCCGGCACCTCTCGCCAGGAAGGGATCCCTAGGCTCCCTTCCTACTATGGTTTCTCCTACTGATAATGTGGGTACCAGTGAGTGCCTGAGACAACCATGGACTTCGGGTCGTGGTCGTAGGGCTTCAAGGTCCTCCTCAGTCCCTGAGGCTGAGGTCGAGGCCCCAAAGCCCTCCCAGCAAGAGAAATCAAAAAAGGAGCGAGAGAAGAAAAAGTCTAAGGCTGCTATGCAAACAGATTCCATGGTGGGAACCGTGCCGCCGCCGCCACCACCACCACCACCACCACCACCACCACCTCACACGTCTGAGGACGTGGTGGAACTCCTCGCCTCACCAGAGGACTTGGCTATCACAAAGACTTTGGAGGCGATGGATGTAGAGGCCCTGCCTCCACCATTAGCGATGACTGGTGATTCCGTGGAACCAACAGCACCCACGATACTGCCATGCCTCAGCAATCAAGAAGTAGCAAGATCCTGCAGTGGAACTGTGGCGGTTTTTTCCGCCACTTACCCGAGCTGCAGCAATTACTGTGCCGCTATCCTGCTTTCTGTGTAGCCCTACAGGAAACATGGTTTCCTGTCCATCGGACCCCAGCCCTCCGCAGCTATCGGGGCTACTATAAAAACCACACTGACTACAACAGGGTATCTGGAGGTGTCTGCATTTATGTCCTCGATGCTGTTCCTAGTGCTGCCGTGCCTCTCAACACGGCTCTCGAGGCAGTGGCTGTAAGACTCAGAACAATGCAGAACATAAATATCTGCTCTCTGTACCTCCCACCAGATGAGGTTGTGTCCCTTGCTGACCTCACTGCCTTGGTCACGCAATTGCCCCCACCATTTATCCTTTTGGGGGACTTCAACGCCCACCACTCTCTCTCCTCTCTGGGGCAGTATGCAGCCCTCGGGACGTGGTAGAGACGTTGAAATGTTACTGACACAGCAGGACATATGCCTCTTAAACACCGGTGCACCCACACATTTTAGTATAGCGCATGGCACATATTCTGCTATTGACCTATCTGTATGTAGCCCAAGCCTGCTCCTACATTTAAGTTGGAGGGTCCACAACGATCTTTGCAGGAGTGACCATTTCCCCATTCTTCTGTCACTCCAGCACTTTGAACCTGCAGGCTACCCTTCCAGATGGTGTCTACATCGAGCAGACTGGCAGTGTTACACCTCGGCTGCTGTGGTTTCTGTTTCACTACCACTTGATATTGATACGGCAGTCCAACAGGTCTGCTATAGTCTCAGCTGCAGAGGAGACCGTTCCGATCACCACTGGCTCCCTTCGGTGCAAGGTCGTCCCCTGGTGGATACCCGAGATTGCTGAGGCCATCTGGGACTGTCGGCGAGTACTGCAACGCCACCGGCGCCGCCCCATAATTGAAAATCTCATAGCCTTTAAAAGGCTCAGGGCCTGAGCTCGACGAATCATCTGGCAAAGTAAACAGGACTGTTGAGAGCGGTACGTTGCCTCTATAGGCTCTCATGCCTCCCCTTCTCACATCTGGTCTCAGGTGCGGCGCCTCTTTGGATACCACCCACCAGTGGGAATCCCGTCTCTGACCGTCGATGGCACTCTCTGTACTGACACGGCAGTTATTGCCGAGTGCATGGCAGAGCATTATGCGAGCTACTCCATAACAGCAAATTATTGTGCATCCTTCTGCTCCCTTAAACAGCGGGTGGAGCGAAATCCTCTATCTTTCCACACTCGCTGCCGGGAACTGTACAATGCTCCATTTACGGAGTGGGAGTTTAACACTGCTCTTGCTGCATGCCTCGATACCTCTCCAGGACCAGACCGCATACATGGCCAGTTCGTTCGTCACCTGTCAGCGGACTTTCATCAGAAATTGCTCGCCTTATTTAATAGGGTCTGGACAAGGGATGTTTTCCCATTCCAGTATTATTATCCCTGTCATGAAACCAGGAGCAGATCCACTGGCAGTTGACAGTTACCGCCCCATCAGCCTAACTAATGTCCTGTGTAAGTTGCTTGAGCGTATGGTGAGTCACCGTCTTATGTGGATCTTTGAAGATCGGAGTCTGCTGGCCCCATAACAGGGAGGTTTCCGTCAGGGTTGCTCCACTATCGACAATTTAGTGTCATTGGAGTCGGCCATCCGTACAGCATTCTCTAGGTGTGAGCACCTATTCGCAGTCTTTTTTGAGCTCCGGAGGGCGTATGACACGACATGGCACCACCATATTCTTGCTATACTGTATGACTGGGGCTTACGGGGTCCACTCCCAATTCTTATCAGGAATTTCCTCTCGCTTCACACTTTTAGGGTTAGAGTTGGTACCTCCCTCAGCTCACGCCAAGTGCTGGAGAACGGCGTTCCACAGGGCTCCGTTCTCAGTGTACTGCTCTTTTTAATTGCGATAAACGGTCTTGCTGCAGCAGTGGGGTCATCGGTTTGTTGTTGTTTATTCGCCGATGACTTTTGCTTATACTACAGCTCTCCTAGCATTGGTGTTGCTGAAAGGCATCTTCAGGGAGCCATCCGAAAGGCACAGTCATGGGCCACAACACATGGCTTTACATTCTCAGTTTCTAAAACCCAGGTGATGCACTTTTGTCATCACCGGGCCGTTCACCCTGACCCAGAACTCTACCTAGCTGCTGACCAGCTTCATGACGCAGAAACCCATCGGTTTCTCGGCATGCTGTTTGACAACCGACTGTCTTGGGGGCCACACCTTCGTTAGCTGAAGCAGAAGTGCTGGCGGCACCTAAACATATTGTGATGTCTCAGCAACACTGCCTGGGGAGCTGACCGTGAAACCCTCATGCACCTCTTTAAGGCACTCATCCAATCACGCCTAGGTTATGGGAACCAGGGTTATGATTCTGCATCACCTTCAGCACTGCAGATCTTGGATCCCATTCTTCATGGTGGTGTCCGTTTAGCAACGGGGGCATTCCGCACCAGCCCTGTGCCTAGCCTCCTTGCTGAAGCTGGCATCCCTCCCTTGAGGTACCGCCGGCAACAGTTGTTGGCCTTCTACATTGCCTACGTCCATGCTACGCCTCACCATCCAAATTGCAGGCTATTGTTTCCAAATACCGACCTTCCCTCTCCACAATGTCGACCCAGATCGGGTCTTCTGGTACGTTCTCTTTTTTCTTCACTTGAGTCCTTTCCTCTCCGTTCTCCATTCTCTTGCCTATATCATATCTCTCCTTAGACCATCCCTCACCTCCAGCTCCACCTGCAACTGTCCTGCAATCCAAAGGCGTCGATTACACCACAATTACTTAGACACCTGTTTCTGGACATATTTGGCACATTCCGTGATTCAGACGTCATATACACTGATGGCTCCCAGGTAGACGGCAGAGCGGGTTACGCCTATGTTCATGGCAACCACACTGAACAGCACTCCCTGCCCCCTGGCTGTACTGGCTGATCGCAATAACCCGTGCACTCTACCATCTCAGAGCATGTCTCAGGAAGTCATATCTTATCTGCAGTGACTCCCTGAGTGCCCTGCACGCTCTTGACCAGTGTTTCCCCAAACACCGTTTGGTGCGATTCATCCAAGTCACGGTGTTTAGTCTTGGCAAGTCAGGCCGTTCTGTGGCTTTCGTCTGGACCTCAGGCCACATTGGCATTTGAGGGAATGAACGCGCAGATCAGCTGGCCAAGTAGGCCATCGCCTGCCAGCGTCTGGATATCGGTACCCCAGAAGGGGATATCCGCTTGGGTCTACACCGAAAGATCTTTGAGGCCAAGAATTCGGAATGGGCAACAATGAGTACACCCAATAAGCTCTGTGCAATCAAACCTTCGACAGCAGCTTGGAAGACTTCTCCAAGGCCCTCTCGAAGGGACTCAGTCGTCCACTGTCGCCTGCGTATAGGCCATACATGGCTAATGCACAGCCACCTCTTACTCGAGAGGAACCGCCTGAATGCCATTGTGATGCTCTGTTGACTGTAGTCCACATCTTGTTGGACTGTCCACTATTAGCTGCATTGCAGCAGTCTTTTAACCTGCCTACTGTGATTTCTTCTATTTTAGCTGTCGACGCCTCTATGGCTGACAGTGTTTTAGGTTTTATTCGCGCAGCTGGTTTTTATCATAAGCTTTAATGGTGGGTTTGTATGCCTGATTTTCAGGCATACACTGCTTATAGTTTTAATCTGTTGTCACTTTTGTCTTGTCAATCCTATATCCGACTGGCAGTTGTAGTATGTGCAGAATGGTTGGCTCATCCAGTATTATACTAGTGATCAGCCAGCCAACAACATCTGCTGTGATTTTAAGCATAGTGGATTATTGGTTCCACCTCTATTGTGGTTTCCTTTTTCTTTTTATGTTGTAATTATGGACCACACTGTCTTCCTGTACATCTTGTGTACTGGCTGCGGGGTGCTTATTTTTAACCATACATGAAATCCTGTGATCTCTTAGCTGGGAATAGGGTACTGATGACCCAGTAGTTTAGTCCCCTTTAAACACCCAACACCAACCAACCAACCATTAACCAATCTGATTGTATCACAATATTGGAATCCAGAAACAGTGTCTAAAATATGTTGAGAATGTAACTGAATGATTTAATTTATTCATCAAATTTACAGGAAAGTAAGGTACAGCTATTGTTTAGCAATATAGGTTACAGACTGCACATAAGACATTTATGTAGTCACATCCATGACAGGGTGGCACTGTCATATGCGACAGCGCAACAAGAAATCAGTGTCATTTATTAAGAATTTGTTACAAACTCAAGTTTGGAGGACATGATACTGGCACTGGAACCAAAAGTACTTTTATAGACATTAATTTTACTGTCATAAGTTCTGCATAAATAAAGAATGTTAAGACAGAAATAGTCTTCAAAGCTCAAGCCTGTAGAATTGTGGTCTCAAATAACTGCAAAAACTGTAGTATAACAGAACTGCACACACTGAATGCAGGATCAAAAACTGAGAATATCCACAGTTGAGTATCTTTCCTACCCGTCGGCAGAGAATTCCAGTTTCCATCAACACCAGCACACTTTCGTGGTAGTCAACACTATTGGCAGAATAATATAACTTCTTGGTGGGTGTGGATGGAAGCAGAAAGCAGATCTGATTAGTGAGTGCCATCTAGAGGATACTGCTGGCAATGGAGACAGTGTCAGGTGAGTGGTTGTGCCTGTGTGGTGTTGGCTTCTCCAAGGTATCATTGTGTACCTGTAAAGCAGTTAGGCAACAGAGTGCCTTAGGGTTTGCTACAACAGGCAATGTTATCCTGCTTCTGACTTTATCAGTTAATTTACTATGCAAACATTTTCAGATGTATTCATGTTGGAAGGAACACACTGACAATCCATGAATGGTAAAATATTACAGAACTAATTTCAAATTGTGATATTTTTTACATCAACAATAATTTGCCATAGATGAATTGTCAGCTTGTAACAAATGAAAATTTGCGCCAGACCAGAACTCTATAATCTTAAAAGTGAGAAATCTTAAGTTCATGTCTGTATCACATAAACTTTCTTTTCTCGACAACTGCCAGTTAATGTATATCAGATTATATCTGACATAAAAATGAATTCTTAATTTGTGAAATAGTTTAGTAATAATTTCTAATGCATGTTTGAGGCAACATGTTTTTCCCTAAAAGAATATCTTGCCCACTTTTTGTGTTAATACTAAACTTTATTAGTATCAACTAAGTGACTAGAATGACAGTATTTATATCAGGTTGCCTTCATGACAATGGCACACTAGCTTCTCCATGACCAGCATAAGCACATGGAGGTTGTGTGGTGGGTGTGGGTCTTTCAAATTTAGAGTTCTTTATTTTCCTAGAAAGTAGGTCTTTATGTTGTGGCCACCAAACTTCACTATTTTCAGACCCATTAAGAAAATAAATGAATTCTTAAGATCAGCGAAAGATGCTCGACATCCCTTAGCTACCCCAGGGGTATATAAAATTACCTGTAGTTGTGTCATGGTGTATATAGGGACAACAAAAAGAAGTGTCAATACAAGCTTAATGGAACACAAAAGGAACTGTAGTTTGGGACAAGTCAGCAGTAGCAGAACATGTATTTCAAAACGGAGATCATGAAATGAAATATGGTGATACGAGTTTGCTAGCAAGGACTTCACACTATTATACACGTATGTATAGAGAGGCTATTGAAATCCAAAAACATCAAAACAATTTTAATAGAAAAGGAGGAGGTTTAAAATTAGCAAGATATGGCAGTGGGCTATGCACCAATCACATGATAATCAATTACCTGTAATCGAGAGAAGTGACGATAATCACAGACAGTTGCATAGTCGGCAGCACGGGATGTGTGGTGACGCCCTCTGTCTGTTCTTATATAAGTGGCAGCTCCACCTCCTAGCAGCCAGTCGTCAACTCAATTCAGAAGATGACGCCTGCAGTTGACAACGAAATGTCAGGGGGAAGAAGTTTTACCGATTGACCATGGCAATTTAGCCTAGACGTTTTAATTGACAATAACGCTGGCCGTGAAAGCCTAAATGTTATGATTATGAGTTAAACATTTTGTCTGCTGGTATGATACTGAAAATTTGTAATGTTGAATAGTAGATGCCTTTCTGAATCAAAGTAAGTGACTTTAAATTTTGTGTAAATTATTAATTTTTCTAGTATTCATAAACTGAGCTGTTGGTTTGGAAAAAGATATTTTAATGAGAAACTTTAGTTCTGCTTATGAAGTTAGCCAGAAGAAAATCACATATGACATAGTATGGTAGCTTTGTTACTTTTATATCACCTATGTCTGACAATGTTCCTATAGCAAATAGATATTTGTGTTGGGGCTTCAGCAGTTGTATGGTATGCTCCTCCCAGTTAAATTTATTATCAAGCTGTAATTACAAGACTTTAACACTGTCAACTTACTCTTCCTATTTGTGATATCTTAGGCATATACTGGCAGGAAACAGTCATCCTAATCCCTGATGGAAATGTGAAGCTGAGCAAAGCAAGGGGGGAGGGGGAAAAAACTATGGAAGTTACTTATTTTATATTTAATTGGTACTGTAAAAAATGAAAACAATTTTTAAAATCCTAAGCTACACATACAGTGCAAGTCACCTTCCCCAGTTCACCCTTTAGTTATTATATAACAGAAATTTCAACGTGTTCATTGTTAGCAAAGTAAAGCAATAGGAAGGCAAAATACTATTACATTTTTTAGTTTGTTTTGTTTCTGTACTAACATTTTATGCCCATGTGTATGCTAGTGGAAAAAAAGTGTCTGAAAAAATTTAATAGTAGTAATAAATAGGGCATCATGCATACAGGAAGAATGAGCAGTTGGTGGATGCATATACAAGAAGTCGAACAGTGTCTCCGGTCTCTTATTCTTTTCAAACGAAAATACTATGAATTAACCTTATTGTAATTCATTCACTATCACCATTTGACAATGCGAAGAGTGAATAGCTAATGGTTTCAGTTCCAACTGATATATGGCTAAGTATGATCAATGTTAGTAGGAAAAGCTTAAAATTTTGACTGCTCTAAGGTCACAGTAGAACATCATGCCTGGCGTGAAACATAAGTCACTGTGTGAACCCATTAGCTGGTTACATAATCATTGAAATTTGGCTCGTTTGTGCAGGGTAGAACCGAGAATGGAAGACTGTATTCGTATGAATGAAATTATTTGGATGTGCCTCATAACTGTAATTTCTTACTTTTAGTTTTGAACAGTGTGTGCCATCTTAAAATTTATCAACAGTTTCTTTGCTTTATAATTTGTATAATGACCCTTTTAAGTGTAGCTGTCAAAAGTTCAGTGGTGAACTACTTCAAGAGTGCTATATTGTACTCTTCCATTATAGTGTGTTCTATACCTTTATTTTCAGATCGAAGAATTGAAGATTCCTAGGACAGGCAGAAATGGACTGCAGTAAACTGCCAAGGTAAGATTGCATTTATATTTCAGTAGTCTGAAGCATGGATAAATCAGTTTTCATTCATATGATCGTGCAAGACATATTTTTCTCACTTTATTTCCCTATTGCTCTTTCCAATCCTTACTATTTCTGCATAGGTAAGTACATTGGCTACCATAGTTGGCTTCAGGGAAAGTGGAAACATGCTTGTCTAAATTGCAAGAAAGGTATGATTGATACAAATTAGCACATTGTGCAGCTTACAATCTACACAAATCAGCATAGTTACAGAGTTGACTTACTACTTTTAAGGAAGCATCTGCAACATCCCAATAACTGTCGTTGAACTTTGAAGTACCATGTGATAAAGGTTTCACAATACAATTACCATGCAACATCTATGCTGAGATAGCCACATGATTCACTATCACATCAAGCACCACAGCCATATATTTCTAAACTTATAGGAATGTAGGTACTGGAAGTCTTCATTATACTCTTAACAATGTCATACTTCATTTCATTTTTGTGTTGGTAGTAAATTTTTTGGTGGGGTGTAGTTCTTGTGATATCAGTGGCATTTGATGAGACCCACAAAATTCATGTTTTATCCCAAATGGCATATTGTTCACCATTTTTGCTGGTTACAGCTGTAGTAAATCCTGGCTTTCTGAACTAGCCAATGATGCCATTGATTTGTAATCACTAAGGCATTGAACATGCTTTTGTATCAATGATGTGACATACTGGTGGAATAACATATGTAACAAAGGATTAGGAAGTGGCTAATTAAGGTGGTGCAAACGTGCATTTCAAACTGTACCATCTGCCCTGCAATGAATTCATATTGACGTGATTCAGTCAGTAGTTCACAACTAAAACTGCATTCTCGCCTTATTTCATTCTAAAGAGCTCCGTCGTAATGTTTACAAAAATTGATCCGCATTCAAAACAAACTTTTCAGGATGAAATGAAGTTAGTGATGAGATGCCCTGTGAAGTCAAAGCATTCAGCAACCTGAGTGATAATTTTATCTCACATTATTTTACAGTGGCAAATTGTGGAAATTTGTTTGTGTCCGTACAGAACACAGCAGCTCGATGGATCTCTAAGACTCATGAGAATGATTCTAGCTGCATATCATGTATGGCTCTTTTGAAATGTATCACCTCTTTCTCTACAATAAACACTCCACAAGCTATCTCAGTGGGTGTTGTAGAGGTTAGTTTTTGTGTCACTCTCACTTCTTACTTTTTCCTGTTCCCCACATCTCTCTTTGATGCACAGGGATGTACGACAAGTTTTGACCCTTGTTGCACAAGACTTTTATTTATTGAACAATTTTATTAAAACTGGTGATGAAGTGTTTTAGAATTACATTATAATGAGAACGTTAAAAGACATTATGAAATAAAAGGTTTCAGCTTGGTACGCGATGTGAGACGTTTATTTTATCAAAATTCACAACATATCGATTTCGTCCCTATGATGGAACATCATTAGTGCAGGCAGAATTGCAAGTCATCATGACCTATATGCTCTGCTTAAAACATTTTTTGTCATATCATAAAATACATTTAAAAGGTCTTGCTGGTACAAGTCACAAGTATAAAATCAAGCTGAAACCTTTTATTCCATTATAATACTGTGGTGGGCTGGCACAATATGGAATCTAAACGACATTATGATATATTGCAAAAACATTTTTCAAAAACAGTGGTGGTACACATAATTTACCACCACCCTTCAAGTTACATGATATTATTGGATGTGAGATTTGTTCCATCACATACAGGAACTTGTTCCATGTAACACTTCAAGCAGTGTGGTAGTTCTGGAAGCAAGACTTGTTTTTTCCTAAGCAGAGAGGTACCTTGCACATGCTGCACATCCAGTCAGTCCATACCTGCTTTTACTTGGTGCTGCAATGTTTACATCTTTGCTGTGTTGCTCTTTGTGGCTGATGTGCTGATCTTTGTTCTCATACTTTCAGGCTTGCAAGGTTGTTTTTTTTTTTTTGCTGATCTGTACTGGATTTCTCAGGTGCTTGCCTTTTTTCCTTCCAACCACCAGGGCACTGTTCACAAGACTTCTAGACTTCACGCCAAGCTTTAGTTCCTTGTGAAGCACAAAAACATTCATGATACTTGTACTGTATCTATAAAGTACTATAAGAAATGAAACCACCACATCCGATACTCTCTTTCAATTTCATAAACTGATTTTCCTCTGATCAAGTGAGTTCATATTACCATTGTAATCAGCCACCAGCAGAGGGCAAGAGAGATTTGTCACAGTTTTTTGCACTGTACTTCAGTTGTGACTGTTGGGCCATGAAAGCGTAACAACAAATGCACTATTCTTTTGTCTTTCCATTTTACAATACACAACTTGCAGTCACTTGTAGCCCAGTGTTGTTCACCACATTTCAATGTTTTGACTTGTATTAGCTCAGGCAGATTCTTTCTTGATGCCTTGACAGCACCACATGCATATATTTGCTTTTTTTTACAGATACTCAAGCATTTGTACACTATTGAAGTAACTGTCAAAGAAAACTCCATGAGTTTTTCCTTCAAGGCCTGCCGTCAGTTCATTCACAACCCTCTCTTCGAGACATCTGTTGCGTTAACACTTTTACCTGTATAAATGTCAAACTTAAGTTCATAACCACACTTGTCCTCTAACAACCACACTTTATATCCCCTTTTCATTTTTTTCTTTTGTTAATACTGCTTTAAGGATGATCTGCCTTTGAATTTTGACACCAACTCATCTATGATTACATCACCACTTGGATGAAAGGCATTTCTGAAATTGTCTCCCACTGGAGACAAGAATGGCTGTTGCTTGTACTGCTTATCATAATTCACCTCACCCTTCTTTGGCATACAGTTGTTGTCATTTAGGTGCAAATGAGACAAAAGCCACCCAAAACAGTCATCATAGAACAGGTATAGCTATCATGAAAATCAGGTGCTGACTTCCAGTAATCCCTGTGACTTTCCTGAGGTTTTACACCCATGAGGATATTTATGCCAAGAAACATTTCAATCTCCCCACTCATTGAGTTATTTTATGATTTCCCAGTTTTCTGGTATTCCTGTTCAGCTTAAAGGAGTAGGATCCTGTAAGTCTCGTGCAGCAGGACCAGTCACTTTGAAAAAGGGTGCACGTTTTGGGGTCTTGCTGTTTTCCTCCCATTGGGGTAGCTGCTTACTTGATGTCATATTTCTATGAGTAACAGTTTCATCACCTGCATTATTCAGTGGTACATTTTCTAAATCAGCAGTGGAACTACACAAAGTAACAACAGAATAGCAAGGTGAGATGTCCATTGTTGTGTATTTCCTGTCATGAATCAGTTTCATCTGAAGTGCTTGTTTCTTAAATAAATATTCCTGAATGAGGTGCAACGAAATCTGGGTCCCTACCACTAAAATCTTCTTACTCTTCATCAGACAAACTCTGACCTAAGGTATTTCTACATGGAGTATTGACATTATCTCATCATCTTTCAGTATTTATTTACAGTGTTTCATTATAAACTGAAATAGAAGATAAAATCTCAAATTACATGTATGAATTTCATTTACAATGTCAAGCAATGATAATAATACAAATAAATAAATTTTGTTTGCCAATGGCAGAATTTGGACTTGGGACCACCGGCACAGCAATCTGCGACACTAACCAATGCACCGCCTGTTCCTTCCTGAAGAAACAACAACCTGCTGTTAGGTTTCCTTTAGACCCAGCAGTGACCTGGATTTTGATGTTCTCATTGGTCCTCTGTATGGCAGTTCTGTAGAATCCTTCCATTCTGCCTGCATACCTTCTTTGCAGTGATGACGACTGGTGATAGGCCCTCCTATCATGGCTTCATCATTATCATAACGGTCTTTAGAGTCCTTGAACAAGAAGCTGTTTTTGTCTATTGCTTTTCATACAGAGGACATGAACAATGTCTCTTCATTTGTGACATCTGACAAGCATTGTATGACATGATACAGACCAAAATATTGCTTCAGTAACTTTTCTGATACCCCAACTTTCCATACAGGGGTAAAAATCCATATTAGATTCCTGGGCTGTACATAACAGGTCTCCATATACGAGCCAGCTGTCTTGCTTCTTTGACCCTGGTGATGAGCTGTTTCACAGAGTCATGCTGAGTGTCATCTGGTTATAACGGGAACAACGTATCCATTGTCATCTCAGCTTCATGACCATGGGGCAGAAAAACAGCATGAAGCCTGTGGTGTCTTGCCTTGCTGCATTATAAGCAAATGTAATGACTGGCAGTATTGTATTCCAATCATTCTGCTCAACATCAACGTACATTGACAGCATATCTGCTAACGTCTTGTTAAAATGTTCTGTAAGACCATTCGCCTGAGGATGAAAGGCAGTTGTTATTCTGTGGACAATGTCACAACATTGCCTCTGATACTAGTTCTGACTGGAATATTTTTCCACAATCAGTATCATCACAAGTGTTGTGCCATGCTTCAGAATAATGTCATCTACAAGGAATTTTGTGATGTGTGGAGCTTCTGTAGTTAGCAGCATTGTGGGATAGGTAGTCTGTGCAGACTATTATCCATTGGTTACTGGATGACTTTGCAAACCTCCCTAAAAGGTCGATTACAGTCTTGGGAAATGGATCTGCTGCAGATGTAATTGGTACCAGATGCCCTGGAGGTAATTGTGGCACATGCTTCTGTTGCTGGCACTCTTTACAGTGACACACTTAGTGCTTGACAGATAGGTAGAGAACTTGCCAATAATACCTGCATCTGATTCTATCTAGGGTCTTCACGAATCCCAGATGACTGGATATTGGAGCCTTGTGGAAATACTTGAGAATAGTTGGCCTATACAATGTCCCGTTTATAAGTTGAAACTCTTCTTTGGTCAGTCCTGCTTTCTCCAAGACCTCTATGGCTCATAATAATGCTGGGTCTTCCCTTGATGACAGAAATTTCACCCATGCTGTTGTGTTACACAAATGGATTCCTTGAAAGGTAGTCAGCGTCCTTGTGTTTGTGCTCTTCTTGAATACCACTGTGATATATTGTACTCTTAGAGTCTTAGTGCCCATCTTGCCACTTGACCTGCTAGATCTTTCAAGCTAGTCAGCCAACATAAAGAATGGTGGTCTGTCACAACGGTGAATGGTTTGCTGAATAAAAACAGCCAGAACTTGTTGATAGCCCAGCGAGGCATTCTTTCTTGGTTGTAAAGTAGTTTATCTCTGACTTTGAAAGTACTCTTGATGCATAGGCTAACACCTTTCCAGCACCTTCCTGAGTTTATACGAGCACTGCACCAATCCCATAACCACTAGTTTCAGTGTGAAGTTCAGTTTCCGCCTACTTATCATATAAGGTTAGAACTGGTGCGGGAGTTAGAGCCGCCTTATGTGCCTGGAAAGCTCTTTCTTTCGTCTCAACCCAGTAAAAATTTGTGTCTTCCTGCAGAAGTTCTTGCAATGGACGTGTCTTGTTACAAAAACCTTTTATGAATGCTCAGTTGTATGAGCACAGCACGAGGAATCAAGAATCAAGAATTTTATTCACCATAGATCATTGTACAATGATATTGTTTTCGTCATTGGTATATAATACAATATGAAGTATTAAGTACAGATAAGGAAGTATAGTGATCTAATGCTAATAAGACATGTTATGCCTTCAAACATAGAAATAATAACATACACAGGAAAGTATTATTTAATAATGTCTTAAGCTATATTATTCTTTAACATGTGGTATACAATTACATGACACTTAATACAAATAAATCAAATATTATTAATTGAAAGAATTGTTAAATGTTAATGTCCTGTTCTGGTATCTCTAGGAATTCTTTAATGTCATAAAAAGGATTATCAGATAGCCAGCTGTACCATTTCAATTTAAACATTTTATATCCATAGATCTTGCATATGGTGGTAATCTGTTAAAGAATATAAGAGGGTTCACTTTGTGAGAATTTTTAGTCCTTGACAACCTGTGTCTTGGTATATCCAAGTTTTTCCTAGCCCTGGTATTGTACTCATGTATTTGTCCCCTAGCAACAAATTCTGAGATATTGTTTTTAATGTGGAGCACAGACACATAAATGTATAAATTTATAATGGTGAGAATTCTTAGTTTTATGAAGATAGGATGACAATGTTCCCTAACGGCCCCTTTTACACATTATGCCTAAGACTTTTTTTTGTAGTTTTAAGATATTCTTAGTGTGAGGGGAGTGTCTCCATATAATCAGACCATATGAAATGTGGGACTGAAACATCCCAAAATATGTCACTCTGAGGTACTCCACACTCACTACTTCCCTGAGTTTCAAAATGAGGAATGCTACCCGAGATATTTTTTTACATACATGATTAACATGTTCTTCCCATCCAAGTTTGGAGTCTATGTGAATACCTAGAACTATTGCAGACTTATTCTCTACTTCATTAGACATTCCCATTAACAGTTGTTGGGTTTTATTATGGTTACATAGAAGTTTATTTGCTGAAAACCAGTCTAGGGCCCTGTCTAGATTTTGTTCTGTTAGTTTAGTCAGATCTTTGCTGTTCTGATGTGTGGTAATAAGTGTCGTGTCATCAGCATAGCACATGACTGGGTGGCCTATATTTTGTGGTAGATCATTGATTGCCACAATGAAGAAGGGTCCGAGAATAGATCCTTGTGGAACTCCTGTATTGATGCCCATCAAGGAAGAATTTATATTTCTGACTGATACAAATTGTTTTCTGTTGCTTAAGTAAGAATTTATAACCTCTAATGCACTTCCCCGCACCCCATAGAACTCAAGTTTCCTTAGCAGTATGTTGACTGGGATGCAATCAAAGGCTTTGCTGAGGTCACATAATACCAGGGATACCATGTCATTGCCTTCAAAAGCTGCTAAGGTTTGATCAATAATTTCAAAGACAGCCCCCGTTGTGTTTCTCCCCTTGCGAAAGCCAAACTGGCTGTCGCATAGGATGCTGTACCTTTCAAAGTAGCTCCTTATTTGTGTGTGTAGCAGTGCCTCGAATATCTTTGAGAATACTGGGACTATTGACACTGGTCTATAACTTTGGGGAAGTAGTTTGTCCCCTTTTTTGAACACTGGGACAACTTTTGACATCTTAAGTGTATCTGGGAAAACACCAAATTCCACACATTTATTAAAGATAAATGCTAATGGAGCAGAGATGGAGTGTATTGTCTTTTTGAGTACGTAGTTTGATAACCAATAACAATCCATACTTTTAGAGGTTGAAAATTTTGATACAGCTTTTATATCACCAGACGGGATAGCACTCCAATGAAAACCTGCTCAGCTGACTGTGGTGCTCCAACCATGTCCATTGCAACTGAATTTCTAGTTTCAATACTGTTTCCTATTTCTTTGACAGAATTTAAGAAGTAATGATTTAATACTTCAGGGTCAAGTTGAGGTGTTTGTGTGTAGTTTGGTGAGTTCTCTTGTTTTATTATTTGCCATGCTGCCTTACATTTATTGGGTGCATTTTCAATATAGTTTTCAACTGATAGCTTTTTTTGCAAGAATAAGCCTAGCTTTGTAAAAATTTTTGCATTTGAGATATGACCTGTAAATGTTCTATTTTCTGTTTTCTGGGGATAGGGATTCTTATGCATATTGAATAGCAAGAGCATGTTTCCTCTGATTTCTGCTAGTGCTTTAGTAAACCAGTTCAGCCTTTTATATTTTGGTGTATGTGGATGCTTGATTTTTCTTATTGGTGAGCAAGAATACCATAAATCTATATATTTTTAAAGAAGTTATCAAAGTTCATTTCAGCTCCCCTTTTACCAGGTTGACAATCATATACAAAGTCCCAGTTCACACTACTTAATTTTTCACTGAACATTCTTATGTGCTCTGCCTTTTGTCCTCTAATAATTACTACTTTGGCTTCTTCAGTATTAGGCCTAACTGGTTTGCTTTTATAGAGTGTGAGGAGTATTGGCTCATGATCAGCTGGCAACTTCTCACATCATGGATGTGCTGAGGAGTTGGGAATTCTGTGACTGCCCTTACGTTATCTGGATCAGGATGTACACCATCTCCGTTGACTAGGTGCCACAGGAGTTTTATATCTTTGGCAACGAAGAGGCACTTCTTTGAGTTAAGGCTGGTCCTGGTGTTTGAACACACTTAAACATAATTGACAGGCGCAAATGTTCTTGAGAAAACGACAATGTCATCTAGATAACAAAGACATGTCGCCCATTTAAGATGGTGAAGCAAGTTGTCCATCAAGCATTCAAACATGGCGAAAGCATTACATAGCCCAAATGGCATGACGTCGAATTCATAGAGGCCCTCAGGTGTGATAAAAGCAGTCTTCTCCCTGTCAGCTTCGTCATACTTGATTTGCCAGTAACCTGTTCGCATGTCTAAGGTTGTCAATGCACTGCAATGGGTAGACATTTTTCTTTGTGATTTTGTTCAGCCGCCGATAGTCTACACAGAAATGCAATGTGACATCCATCACCTTCACGAGGACCACCAGAGACGACCAAGGAATCTCTGAAGGTTGAATAATGTCATCGTGCAACATCTCCATTTCTTCCTAAATTATCCATCTTTCAGTTGGTAACATTTGTACAAACGGTGGTTAATTGGTGGATGACCCCCAGTATTGATTCGATGTTTTATCGTGGGCCATTTCATTTGGCTCTTCTGCATTTCCCTGAATGCACTTGAAAATTGGTGTACTAAGGCTAACACCTGCTGACGTTGTCCTGGGTCAGAATGGGCCCTGTATGCAATTCCTCTAGTGCGTTATCAGCAGTAACAGCAGAGAATGAGACAGCTCCATTGCCATTGAGCTCATCTTCCTGGACTGGTTCACCTGTTCCAAGAGACATTCCTTTACAGATGAGTTGTGATTTCTTGTGAAAATTAGTGATCCAAAGTTCTCCGTGACCACCTATAATGCCTATGATAGCTGCTGGTGTATAGATTTCCTTTGTTATCCTAATTAGCTTTTTGTGATCAAAAATCACTTCACAGTTTATCTGGTCATCTCAGCTGCTGTCTGTGGTTCTTCTCATTGTTAAAAGTTAGATCTCAACATTCTTGATTGGAAATATCTCAGGGCAGTACGTGTTACTTGTACTCATCAGAACAGCTTCCTCAAGTTGTAGCTCAGACCTTCCACAGTCAATGACAGCCTTGGTTGCCTGAAGGAAGTCCTATCTGAGGGCTAAAGTCTGTTAAAATGACAAATTCAAATGGCTTTGTCCTGTTGTTGATAGTTATTCTTGCGACATATGTTCCTGCAGTCTGGACGTACTTTCCATTTGCGACCTTCAGCAAAGTTGCTCTAGTATCACAGAACATTGTCTGCTTTAGTTTGTCGTGGTAATTATTCAACACCACAGAGAAGGAATCTCCTGAATCGACTTGGACAGGTTGGCTGTCGATGATATCGATGAGATTTCCTGATATCTTAGTGACTGTCCTCCATGGAGGATTTTCATCTGCAGCAGCGTCACCTCCGTAAATGGTCACCTCGCCTAGTTTTCCTGAAAACGGGTTCTAGATGAGCGGCTGGTATTTCTGTAAGGCAACGGTGAATGGCGGCAGCGTGTTGGAGAGCAACCACATCCAGGATATGGTGACAGGCTTTGCCCCATAGGTCAACAGTAATCGTCTGCAGTTGACTGCCATTGAAAGGACTGCTCCGATGTTTGGCGCCTTGCAGCATAATAGTTGTCAAATACTATCTTGACTCCCTCTATTATCAAACAACATGTCAAGGAAGCCCGTAGAGGGATGGTACTGTTGCAAAGATGGCGGTCGAGTGGGAAATTCAGAATCTGCCCACGTCCTTTATTGGGAGGGGGAATCTGTCCATGCCTCCGACTACAACAGCCTCCCCGACAACCCTTACTTTGGTGGACCACTTTGGCGGTAGATTAAAAAAAATATTGTGGATTAAGAAAACAAAGCCGGCCGCGGTGGCCGAGGGGAGTCACGGTCTGCACGGCCACTACGGTCGGGGGTTCGAATCCCCCCCCCCCTCGGGCATGGATATTTGTGCCGTCCTAGTTCGTAAGTAGTTCATAAGTAGTTTGTAAGTTTAGGGACTGATGACCCCGTAGTTAAGTCCCATAAGCCTTACAAACATTTGAACATTTTAAGAAAACAAGAAAGAGTCAATTTTTCACCACCGAAGGGCAACGTAACGTGTTTTTCCTTCGACATCCTCCACTCCTTGTCATCCTTAGTTCCTATGGTGAACAGATGCTATCATGCTGGATGTAAGTATTGTTCATGAGCATTCAATCCTATTTATTTAAACAATTATCTTTGACGTCACATTCCAGGAGCTATGTTTGCATTATCTGTTTCCACAAAAAAAATCGTTTTTGGATATAATTTGTGATCTATTATCTGGCAGGACTATATAGAAGTTGCTACAGTCAATTGTAACATAGAACAATGAACCTTCTTTACAGGATATATTGTATATAAATTTGCAGGCAGAAAGTTATATGTAATGTCTCAGATAAATACTCTGTACAATACGAATACATACACACAAACGATTCCAGAACCATCTGTTGATAGTCTTATGACTGGAAAGCACACAAACTGCTGTTGTGTAACGGTGGGACACATTGCATAATACAGGAAGCAGATTAACTGCCGTCTGCACGGCCACTGTAGCCCGGTCGGTTGACCTGTGCCTCGCTCTCTGTCACTTTTTTACACTTCTGTAAATTATTTTACAAATGTATGCAGTTTTCACATTGTGTTTGCCATGTGTGCAACTAATGAAAAATGAATACTTACCAAGAAACCCTTTTTCTGACAGCCAAACCCAACCATTTTAGGACCAAGATTAATTCACAAAATTGTTGGCTTACGTTCACAGAACACAAATCAAATCACATAATTACTTCAGAACTTGCCCCTCAGGAGCTCAGCATAAATTTTCTGAGTACGGGCTTGGCGTACCTGGGGTCCCGAGTTGTGGACTGTGTCGCACCAACAGTCCGCTACATCGTAAGTTCTGTGCATGCTTCAACTACCTTTGTTTGGCGCGACGGTGGAATGTTTCAGAGCCCAGGCATCTTGGCTTAATCGCGCTAGTTGTGAGAACAGTACAAGTTTCTATATTAAAAAACCCTCACTGTCAAGGTGTGCTACTTGCCGAGGAGATGCATGGCTGTTGAGGTTAAACAGTCATTAGCGAGCAACCTCTGAGGAACCTGCTGCACCTCAGTTGTGTAAGGCTTACTAAGGCAAGCAGGGCTCTGCGTGGGTGGACTTTTATTTTCCTAGCTTCTCGTGGGACCACCATGAAAAGAGCTCGCAACATTGGCAGACGTACAACCGCCGTCTCTAAGAGAGGAAGAGGAGACTTTAATGCTGCTGAATATGACCCCCGTTCATTCCCTTCCCTGGCCACGCCATGGGAGGAACATTGGGCCAGAAGTCAAGGTGAGGCATATGTCCCCCCAATAATTAGTTTGCTCATGCACTGATGGGGAATCCTTTACGTCAACTATGCCTCTGTTTTTTGATGAACATCTGGAGGACAAGTCTGGAGAGGTGGAGGGTATGTCCAAGATGCGATCTGAGTCAGTGTTCATAATGACCTCATCCCCAGCACAGTCACGTGTGTTGCTCATCTGTGTGAATCTGGGTGATTTCCTCGTTATGGTAACTCCACAAAAGAGCCTTAACATGGTCCTAGGTCTAATTTTCCACAGGGATCGCTTGCTGCAATCTGATGATGAACTGCGGGCGAACCTTGACCTGCGTGGTGTGCACTTCATCTGACGCATCTATAGGGGTCCGAAGGACAACAGGATCACCACTGGTGCCTTCGTCTTGGCTTTTGAGGGCGACACAAGTCAAGTTGATGATCTACCAGTGTCACGTAAAACCCTATGTTCCTCCCCCTATGCGCTGCTTTAAGTGCTGGAGGTTTTTTCACATGTCCTCTCGATGTGAGGGCGACTCCACATGTCAGGATTGTGGACGTGTATGACAACTACATCTACATGGGATACTCTGCAAATCACATGTAAGTGCCTGGCAGAGGCAGAGACGTTCCTTGTGCCCCTACTCCCGTCTGTGTTACCTGTGGCCAGCACCATACCCCCTGCTCACCACATTGCACAGTCCTCCATAAGGAGAGAAAAATTATGGAGTACAAAACCATGGACAGGCTGACCTATCCAAAGGCAAGTCGCAAATATATCAAGCTGCATCCAGTGAGCATGGCTACCTCTTATGCGAAAGCAGCTTTTCATCGTAGACCCTGACATCCATGACCCCATCTGCACAGCAAATATCTGTGGGCCCGCAGCCCAAATTATATACACCCACCCCTTTGACGGCTGCGGGCAGTTCCGCTTGTATTGCTCCCAAACCATCTACCTCATTCCAATAAAACCCCAAGCAATGGGGACACTGGTCCCTGTCCCTGAGAAAGAGAAGCAACAGACTTCTGTGGCTCCTCTCATGAGGAAGGGATCACTTGAATCCCAACCTCCCTTGGTTTCCTCCACTCGAAGCCGAGTGGCAAACAGTGCCAACGAAGGCTGGCAATAGGGCTGCGAGATCCTCCTAAGTCCCAGTGACTGAGGCCACGAAGCCCTCCGGACAAGAAAAGCCGAAGGAACAGAGACAGACACTGCAAAAGAAGAATAAAAGCCAGTAAAATGAAGTAAGTCCCGGTGGTTCCCACATTGCCGCCCCAACCCTCTGCCTCCGAGGATGAGGTGGAGATTCTAGCGTCCCCTGAGGACCTAGATCTTTGGGAACCATCCTAAACGATGGACACAGATCGACAAGCTTCGCAAGCATTCACAGCAAGCGATCTTGGGGTATAACAAGCGCTTCATACTGCCTCACGTCTTCCCAGATATCAGAAACCGTCATCCTCCAGTGGAACTGTGGCGTTTCTTTTTCACCCACTTGGCTGAGATGTGACAGCTTTTGAGCATAACACATGCTTTCTGCATTGTCCTCCAGGCAATGCGGACCTATGCCCTCCGTGGTTACAGGGGATATTATTGTAATCGCAGTGTGTATAACAGGGTTTCAGGTGAAGAGTGTGTGTGTGTGTGTGTGTGTGTGTGTGTGTGTGTGTGTGTGTGTGTGTGTGTGTGTGTGTGTGTGTATACACCCTTGCTTCAGTCTACCGTGAACCTATGCACCTTCAAACACCACAAGAAGCAGTGGCTGTCAGGGTGAAGACAAGACAGGAGATAACCGTCTGCATTCTCTACATGCCTCCTGATGGTGACATCTCCCAAAACGTTTTGGCTGGGCTTATTTATAAACTCTGCCCACGTTTCTTACTACTGGGCGACTTCAATGCCCATAACAACTTGTGGGGTGGTCCAACGATTTCTGGCTGTGGCAGAGTAGTCAATAGTAGTAGGAAATTGTCGATTCTGGGGCATAAATCGATATCAAATTGATTATGCAAATATTTTTGATTAATTAGGCAATTGTTACATTTTTAAAATTATTTACAATTACACTGTACTGTAATTGCAGTCATACTTTATTTTCTGTAATTATTTTCAATTACAATTGATTTGTAATTACAAATGAATGTGTTCACTCTTAGACATCCCAACTGCCACTGAGCCATCTACATGTCCCCCACCACGTGACCATCGACCAGAGATCCCTCCCCCCCACCCCCACTGGAAAAACCCTGGACAGTGAAACCCTGTACACACCTATCTCATCGAAGAGGTGGGAAATGAATGGCAGGAAGCCCCCAGCAGGTGCAGAGTTGCCTGTTCCCCCATCCTTGGACAGCAAAATACCCACTTGCCTATCCCCCATTGGCCATCCCCACCCACTCTGGCATTGACCAATGAAAGCACAGCAGCATTCAGAACGTGTAGGGACTCTCCTCCTTCACCTATAGCTATACCACTGGTGCGGAAATACCTCCACATGCAGAGAAGCTGTTAAAGTAAGCAAGCAAAGTCCCCCTGGTACATTATACAGCATAAGTAGCCACCCATCCTCCAGAACCAACACTGTTTATTGTGTTGTTATGGTCTTCAGTCCGGAGACTGGTTTGATGCAACTCTCCACCCTACTCTATCCTGAGCAAGCCTTTCATCTCCTCACAAGAACAGCAACCCACATCCACTTGAATCTGCTTACTATACGCGTCTCTTGGTCTCCCTCTGCGATTTTTACCCCACACACTTCCTTCCAATGCTAAATTTATGATTCCCCGATGTCTAAGAATGTTTCCTACCAAGCGATCCCTTCTTTTAGCCAGAGTATGCCAAAAATTCCTTTTCTCACCAATTATGTTCAGTACTTCTTCATTGGTTATGCGATATACCCACCTAATCTTCAGCATTCTTCTGTAACACCACATTTCAAAAGCCTCTATTCTCTTCCTCTCCGCACTGCTTATCGTCCATGTTTCACTCCCATACAAGGCAACATTCCACACAAATGCCTTCAGAAAAGACTTCCTTACACTTAAATTAATATTTGATGTTAGCAAATTTCTCTTTTTCAAAAATGCTTTTCTTCCCATTGCCATTCTGCATTTTATAGCCTCTGTACTGCGACTATCGCATGTTATTTTACTACCCAAGTAACAAAACTCATCTACCACCTTCATTGTTTCGTTACCTAATCTAATTCCTTCAGCATCGCCTGATTTTCTAAGACCGCATTCCATTATTTTTGTTTTGCTCTTGTTAATGTTCATTTTATACGCTTTCTTCAACACACTGTCCATTCCATTTAACTGCTCTTCCAGGTCCTTTGCTGTCTCTGACAGAATTACAATGTCATCAGCAAAACGCAATGTTTTTATATCTTCCCCCTGTACTATAATCCGTATTCCAAATTTTTCCTTGCTTTCCTTCACCGCCTGCTCGATGTACAAATTAAATAGCATCGGAGAAAGGCTACAACCCTGTCTTACTCCCTTCCTAACTGATGCTTCCCTTTCATGCCATCCGAGTCTAATAACTATGGTCTGGCTTTTGTACAAGTTGTAAATAACTCCCCTTTCCCTATATTTTACCCCTGCTGACTTCAGAATTTGAAAGAGTGTATTCTAGTCAACATTGTCAAAAGCTTTCTCCAAATCTACAAAAGCTAAAAATGTAGGTTTGCCTTTCCTTAATCTATCTTCTAAGATAAGACGTAAAGTGAGTATTGCTTCCCGGGTTCCTACGTTCCTCCTGAATCCAAACTGATCTTCCCCGAGGTCAGATTCTACCAGCTTTTCCATTCTCCTGTAGATAATTCGTGTTAAAATTTTGCAACCATGACTTATCAAACTGATGGTTCTGTAATTTTCACACCTGTCTGCGCCTGATTTCTTTGGAAAGGGGATTATTACATTTTTCTTAAAGTCTGAGGGTATTTCCCTTGTCTCATAAATCCTACACACCAGTTCCAATAGTCTTGTCATGGCTGGCTCTCCCAGAGACTTTAGTAGCTCTGAGGGTATGTAATCTACTCCTGGGGCCTTGTTCCGACCTAGGTCTTTCAGGGCTCTGTCAAATTCATCTCTCAGTATTCAAAATGTTCAAATGTTTGTATAGTCTATGGGACTTAACTACGGGGTCATCAGTCCCTAAACTTACAAACTACTTATGAACTAGCTACAACTAAGGACGGCACAAATATCCATGCCCGAGGGGGGATTCGAACGCCCGACCGCAGTGGCCGTGCAGACCGTGACTGAAGCGCCTCAATCCCCTCGGCCACCTCGGCCGGCTCTCTCAGTATAGTATCTCCTATTTCATCTTGATCTACTTCCTCTTCCCTTGCTACAACATCGTCTCTAAGTTCATTTCCTTTGTAGAGCTGTTCTATGTATTCTTTCCACCTTTCAGCTTTCCCTTCTTTGCTGAGAACTGGTTTCCCATCTGAGTTCTTGATATTCGTAGAGTTGCTTTTCTTGTCCCGAAATGTCTCTTTTATTTTCCTGTAGGCGGCATCTACTTTTCCCCTTCTTATACATTCTTCTACAGATTTGTATTTGGCTTCTAGCCACTCCGGCTTAGCCATTTTGCACTTCCTGTCAATCTCATTTCTTAGTCGTCTGTACTCCATTTTGCCTGTTTCATTTACTGCATTTTTATATTTTCTCCTTTCATCAATTAAATTTAGTATTTCCTGTGATATCCAAGGATTTTTTGTACGTCTTGCCTTTCTACCTATTTTGTCCTCTGCTGCCTTCACTATTTCCTCTCTCAATGCTACCCATTCCTATTCTACTGTTTTATTTCCCCCTGTTTCTTTCAGTTGTTGCCTAAATCTCCCTCTAAAATTCGCCAGAACTTCACTTTCCTTCAATTTATCTAAGTCCCATCTCCTTATTTTCCTACCTTTCTGCAGTTTTTTCAGTTTCAGCCTACAGTTCATGACTAACAAGTTATGGTTAGAGTCTATATCTGCGTCTGGGTACGTCTTGCAGTTCATAACCTGGTTCCGTAATCTATGTTTTACCATTATAAAATCTGTCTGATACCTTTCGGTGTCTCCTGGTCTCTTCCACGTATACAACCTTCTTTTGTGATTCTTAAACCACGTGTTTGTTACGATTAAATCATATTCCGTACAAAATTCTACCAGCCGACTTCCTCTTTCATTCCTCCTGTGCAGTCCATATTAACCTACTATTTTTCCTTCTCTTCCTTTTCCTACTACTGAATTCCAGTCTCCCATCACAATTAAGTTTTCCTCTCCCTTAATTGTCTGAATAATTTCCTTTAGCTCCTCATATATTTCTTCGATCTCTTCATCATCGGCAGAGCTAGTTGGCATATAAACCTGTACCACTGTTGTCGGTGTTGGCTTCGTATCTATCTTGACAATGATAATGCGATCACTGTGCAGCTCATAGTAGTTTACCTGCATTCCTATTTTCTTATTCATTATCAGTCCTACTCCTGTGATATCCCTAACTGATTTTGTATTTATAATTCTGTACTCACCTGACCAGAAATCCTCTTCATCCTGCCACCGAGCATCACTAATTCCCACTATATCTAACTTCAACCTATCCATTTCCCGTTTTAAATTTTCTAATTTTCCTACCCGATTAAGGGATCTAACATACCACGCTCCGATCCGTAGAATGCCAGTATTGCCTTTCCTGATGACAACATCCTCCTGAGTAGTCCCCGCCCGGAGATCCGAATGGGGGACTATTTTAACTCTGGAATATTTTACCCGAGAGGATGCCATCATCATATGATCATACAGTAGAGCTGCATGTCCTCGGGAAAAGTAACGGCTGTAGTTTCCCCTTGCTTTCAGCCGTTCGCAGTAACTGTGTGGCAAAGCCACATTAGCTGATGTTACAAGGCCAGCTCAGTCAATCATCCAGACTGTTGCCCCTGTAACTACTGAAAAGACTGCGGCCCCTCTTTAGGACCACACGTTTGTCTGGCCTCTCCACAGATACCCCTCCCCTGTGGTTGCACCTGCGGTACGGCTATCTGCATCGTTGAGGCACGCAAGCCACCCCACCTCGGCGATGTCTGTGGTTCATGGGGGTGGGGAAAAATAGGAAGGGATTATTTATTTATTTGGTGCTTCACATATAAAACTTTTTTCACACTAATCGTCTGTATATGAGAGCACATCAACAAACCTGTACTCTACCAGTTACAGTGGACGTAATCAAAGCATCACTACTACTTCCAAAATAACTGCTGTTACCTTACAAGTTGTAAATGCTATCTACTGTGTTCACTTTTCCACATCCCGACTGCCACTGAGCAATCTACAAGTCCCCCCCCCCCCCCCACTACAACATGATCACTTGACCGTTGACCAATGGGAGCACAGCAGCATGTGGCTGGTGCTTAAGTCAGAGGCTCTGCTCCTCCAGCAGATCGAGATACGACCTCAAGGCTCCCGTCTGGTTGTCGCCACTCCTGGCAGGTCGAGTCCTGCCCCTGGACGACCGTGGACTTGCATACATATGGTGAAGGAATTGTCGCAGGCCGTTTATGGTAACAGCGCCGACCACGCCGTTGCGGAGAAGTATATAAGTGCGCCCCGATTATTTTATTTGCATTACAATTTTTTCTAACAAAACTCGTCTAATTATTTTTTCTGCGAACGTTGAAGCTCCTTGTACTGCCCTCCACACCAAAGCTATCTGAAGAGGTTCCAAGTATATTTTATAAAATTTTGTTTGCAGTGGAACCGTCCATACCTCGGTCAGTCTGGTCATAGAGGACCTCGTCCCTCCAACAGCATCTTCATTGCTGGTTGTAAGTACTGTTTAAATAATTATTTGTAACATGAAAAATTTGGGAAAAAGCGTAAATCGCTGGCTGGATAGTAAAGGAGCAACCAAATACAAAGTACGAGAAATCAGCCACCGCTAATCTATGTGACTGGTGCAAGAGGGAAACACCTAATGCAACCACGAATTGTTGGGTAACCAATTCCTGGTTTGTCTGGAAAAGCTTTTGCCTCCAGACAGGTGGATACGAACACACTATAAAGAGTGGAGCCCCTCCACGCTCGCACTAGCATGGTGACCAACTAAATAGTTCTACTGTCACCTCTGCATGTGTTTAATGTGGGAGTCACAGGAGCGGGTACTGTGATGTGTGCCGTACGTGTGGGTAAGATTACCCATTAATACGGTCCATCTGGATGATAGAAGTGGTCGAAAGCTTTTGAAACGAGCGGTTTTAAGGGCAGAGGGAAAAAAGTGCCAAGGCAAGTGCCAAGGGAAAAAACCCTCTGCGATAGTCAGGAGTGGGTAGTAAGAGCAGTAGCGGATTCTTGCTATCTGCGACAGATCATGCAAGGGTGTGGTTATGTTAGTTTTGGGTATCGTGCAATCTCGGTACCATTTTCATTGCGTGTTTATCATAAGTTTGTCAATCCGGTTTGATGAGTCGCCCCTCTGCAGTTGGCACTGGCGGTGTCTCCTGGTCCATCATCAGCGGCGGCTGGCTGCAACAATCAAGATTGACGGGCAAGTGGTCGATTTTTGAGATCGGCCTCTAAGTGTATAGGTTTAGTGTGGGATTCGTTTGTGTTTTGTGTTTGTTCATGTTCCCTGCGACTGCCGGTTTGTCGGCGGTAATTGCTCATCTGGCATTGCCAGTCAGTTTTGCTGCGATGCAGGGGTTCAATGAGCAATGATTTTGTTTGTGTCTGTAAGGCTTACCATAGGTGTTTATCTATTCCTGACAAAGAGTGTTTTTGGTCGGTTGTGTTTCCACCTATGGTTGTGGTCGTAGTTACCCAGATTGAGGATGAAGGGGTTGTCGTGCAGCGTGTTTTTTGAATACTTCCGTGAGAGTGTCAAGGCGGTATTCCCGGTGAAGGTCCGCTGTGCGCGTGTAGCATGGAGCATTGCTTATGATGCGTAGTACTTTGTTCTGAATGAGCTGCAAGCGGCGCAGCCGTGTCGGTGCTGCGTAAGCCCAGCACGGAGCACTGTACGTCATCAGAGGTCTTACAAGTGTCATGTATGTGTTCCTCGACACCCGTCTGTTTACTCTGCCTGTTGTGCATTGGATAGAGTTGTTTGAGCCTCGCGTTTGCCCGGTTGGTCATGTGGTCCCCCCATGTGAGTTTCCGGTCCAGCCGGACACCTAGGTATTTGACTTTCTCGCAGAAACGTATTGGGCGTGTGTGTAATGTAACTGGTCTACAGTGTTGGTGTTTGTGCAGGTGTTTCGGTCTTCTAGTGAACAATACTGCTTCGCACTTGCCGACGTTTACTTTTACACGCCATTTCTCCAGCCAAGGCTCTGCAGTATTGAGTGCAGTCTGTAATCGTGAGTTAATGTTTGACGGTTTCCAATCTTGCGCTAGGATGGCGGTGTCATTCGCGTAGATTGCGACCGTCGAATTCTCTAAGGCCCATTCTTTATATATACTATAAAGTCTGTGCACTCAATTTTGGTAACATAATAGTAAACACCTTAATTAGAGATCAATTTTGCACAAAAAATTAGATGTACATATGGATGAATCATATAAAAAATCATCTGTAAAGCCATACATATACCCTAATTATGCAACTACATATGCAGTCATTTACAAAATCGCGCTCAAGAAAAGATTTGCTTTGTCTCCTGGTGAGCAATGCAGAACTCTGACAGTTGAGATCTCTGGCAATAGAGGCCACTGATACCTGCTTCCACGCTCTCCATTCAACCCCTTGCTGATAGTGACCGCTGATACCTGCTTCCCCCTCCCTCCAGTGTCAGCCTTTCAAAACAACACACGCGGCCGCATCGCTAGCCAGCAAGAGGCGGTGAATCACACGCGCTCGGGACGACCGTTACCTGTAGAGGCTAAGCAAATAGTTTCACTCCACAAAATGTTCAAATGTTTGTTAAGCTTATGGGACTTAACTACGGGGTCATCAGTCCCTAAACTTACAAACTACTTATCAACTACCTTATACTAAGGACGGCACAAATATCCATGCCCGAGGGGGGATTCGAACCCCCGACCGTAGTGGCCGTGCAGACCGTGACTGGAGCGCCTCAGTCCCCTCGGCCACCGCGGCCGGCTCCACTCCACACGCATGAAGAAGCAGCGCTCGTCGCTGCACTCTGCGGACAAACCTTAAAATTTATCAAACGTATATTACTTCTCAAAAACAGTGACAGCAATGAACAAATCATGGTTATCTATAACCATTATTATTTTTACGAACCTCTCTCTCCTATTCAACAAATGACCTAAAATAAATAAATGCACAGCACAGTAACAACACAAGTAAAACATTTCAGCAGAGAATAACATTCTGGAATGCGAGAAATATGTGTATAGTCGTTTTAATGTACTTTATGTTGTCCTATCTGGAACCAGAATTATGTAGGAAAAGGCATCAGGCCTATGAAAGATATCCATACGTCATATTCCAATACATTTTACCGACTACGCTCCTCTAAACAATTACGTAAAACAAAGATAGCCACGATCACACAACGCATGATAATCGTAAACTTAAAATAGATCCAATCTTTATTTCTTCAACGACTATCAAAGCTCGTAAAATCTCTACGTATTCCATCCCAAAACGAGCTAATACAATACCGAAAAACTCCCGAAATATACTAGCTACATAACAGATCTGGAGCAAAGTGGCAATGCATGAACGAAAGATCAAATAATACACACAGTGCAATTTTTTTTTTCAACCGCCAGAGTTGACTTCTTTAGAGCTCTAACGCAACACATCATCATCCACAACTGGAAACACACTGCATCGCATGTTTCAAACACGTTTCTTAAAATGTAGCCCAATTAGCTTGTGACACTCTTAAGTAACAACAAACATCCCCAACTCAACGACCGAACTATAGCAAAAGAATCTAGCCATTGCAGATCGGTTTTACAAAGTACTAAATCAAGTAGCACGTGGCAATCTCTATATACGACCGTAAGAAACTCCAAACGCAACCCAGGCAGGACTATCCTTACAGTCTTCACTAACCCAGCACAGTCGGACATAACCATCTCCAATTTCCCAAAATACACTCTGCATAAGCAAGTTAACACAGACGGTCTTATAACAGCGATCAATAACAGACAAGATCTCCCTGAGACAACGTAGTCTGTTTCCATAAACGCAATTAAATTAAGTTTCAAACTCTCTCCAAACACAACACAACTATTATTTTCTAAGTGATTTGGTAGCCAAGACCATATGAATGTGAATGACACACTGTACAGTGACGCACTTTGTAAATACAGTCCATAACCACATTCCTCTAACCTGGTAATGCCATGTTCTCGAACCGGCGAAAAAGTAAAAGTCTCTACCAATCGCCTGTCTGGACGCTTTATAAAATCGATGATGTTGTTACCAATAACTTTGCTGGAACCAGGGCTCTTGATTTGACAAATTTGTTATATGTTTTTGCTCGGCAGTTCGACTCCAACCACGTTAAGCAACCGATTCCAGCTGGCTTGTCGTTGTCCACAACCACATTGACATTCCATGCCTAATCTCCGTCCATCCGGATGTCTTACTCGGATTCCTTTCGAAATCTTATATGCTGTCCAAATCCAGGAGATAGAAGGCATCTACACGAAGCTGTTGTAGTATAGATGGAAGCTCCTCCACACACGCACACTCCATTGGCTACAACTAGCTCACTTTAAGTTTCCAAACTATAGGGTTTTTATAAAACCCGTTGATTCCCGACTAAAGAACAATAAATTATTTTCAACACATTGACAGGACTACACACGCAGTCAACACTAACCTACAACAAACTGATCTAACCATTCCAATTCGTTTATACAAAAGTTCTGATCCAAGTAGCATGCAGCAATCTCTGTAAACGACTGTAACAATCTCCAAATGCAACCCAGACAGGACTATCCTTACAGTCTTCATTAACCCATTACAGTCGGACATAACCATCTCCAAGTTCCCCACATGCAATCTGCATAAACAAGCTACCACAACAGCATTATCACAGCGATCAGTTAGAGGCAAGAACTCCCAGGCACAACACAGACTGTGTCTATCAAAGCAAGTTAATAAAGCTTCGAACTCTCCCCACCCAACAACCACATTTGTTGGTTGACCCGCCCCAAACATCCAACCAAGTGATCCTGCAACTTTTGCCATTGCATAGTCCAGCAGACAATATTTCTTAAACGCCTTCCGACAGTCAGTAGACCACATACCTAGTGCGTTTAACGAGCACTCGCACACAAACAGCTATCATTTTCCCCTTCTTATCAATTTGACAAAAAGCCACTTACATCGTAAAAATGATTGACGTGTACACATAATAGCTAACAGGAAAAGATCCAGATCAACACCAAGTTCTTTTTCGTATAATCCATACAGCCAGCAACGCAAAATAGTCTACACTATTTCGAACTAAACATACAATTAAACACACACCGCAATGAAGGTAACTAACCTGCTTTAAGTCACCTAACTAGATGCTTCTAGACCGAAGAACACTAATTTGCCGGCTACAGTGGCCCTGCATTCTTAGGCGCGCCAGTCACGTTTTGCACGGCCACTACGGTCGGGGGTTGGAATCGCCCCTCGGGCATGAATATTTGTGCTGTCCTTAGTATTAGCTAGTTCATAAGTAGTTCATACGTCTAGGGACTGATGACCCCGTAGTTAAGTCCCATAAGCTCTACAAACATTTGAACACTAATTTACCAACGCAAACATCTCCGCTACACTACCGAGAGGCGTTCATTCGTAAAGTAAACGAGATAAGTGCGCCGTAACTCTAGCACATAACTACACTACTAAGTATCAATATGCATTTCTTCAAATGCGGAAGACCTCTGCGTATGACTAATCAGTTCGAAATCGGTATTTCGCGCAAGCCAGGATACATAGTGCGCACCAGGTTACAAGTACCACGAAAGCTAATTTTATGAAGATACAATTACGCTGGGTGTAGCAACAAACATAAGAATTAACACAAAAAACAGCTATACCATCACTCTTAACGCACCATCAGCCCAATAAAGACCATCTATTACTAGCCTCTACAGATCATAGCGAGACAACCACACACCGGCGTATTACCGACAAATACTGCGACATTTCCGTGTATTATTTCCTCGCAGCTGACACAAACGAGGTTTTTATCGTACGAGACGACTACAGCCGTCGTTATAACACACATGATGAAAATATACGTAGCCATAAACTATTTTATACACAAATACACACAGTCGGATGAGCGCTAATTTGCGATGTATCTATTACAGAAACGAAACTTAGTTTTTAGAAATTTGATAAGAATAAGAACGAAATTTATACAGGATGAATCTATGTACAATAAGTCAAATTCTGATCTATGCACCAATGTATCGCGCAACATCGATTTAAACGAACATTCCGTTTATTATCTAACGCGCCCCGCGGTGGAGTAGCCGAGCGGTCTAAAGCGTCTCGCTGCGGAGCGCGCGGTTGCTCGCCGTGGAGGTTCGAGTCCTCCCTGGGGCATGGGTGTGTGTGTGTGTGTGTGTGTGTGTGTGTGTGTGTGTGTGTGTGTGTGTGTGTGTGTGTTGTTCTTAGGTTAGTTTAACTAGGTTTAAATAGTTTGTAAGCTACGGACTGATGACCACGCAGTTTGGTTCGATAGATTTACAAACATTTGAAATTTGAATCTAACGCGCGCTATTTTTAAGACGCTCGTCGGCTGTTGCAGACAGAGTCTAAACGAAGAGATCATTTATTTTGCTTATAGATCTAAGGTGGTGGTCTAGTTTCGAAACGGAACATGTCTTTAGGGTAGTCCCAAATGTTTGACTCTGTTTAGAATTGTTTTTAAATAATCTGAACATCGAAAGAGTATTTGTTAAGATGGATGCATAAGTTTGTGGCGTTCGTTACCGTTACATCCCGTTTATTATCTAACGTGCGCTATTATTAAACACGTCTGTCGGCTGTTGTATGTGTAGTCTATGTGAAGAGCTTGGAGAGAGAATGCTTAAAATAATAAAATCGTATCATATTTTGTTTAAACATTTAGCAAGTGTTTATAGCATTGTTTATGTAGCTTGCTGAGAGAACACTGTGTGTTTGTGGTCGCATTGGGGATCGAGCTGTACTCAAGTTACTCTTAACACGTCAAGACATCTAAAGAGTGTCAAGATGGATGCACACAAGTTTGTGGTTTGCGGTTAAGTTGTTCAAAATTAATTGGGGGCTGCGGAGGCGGTGGCGGCTTGCGATTAATTTGATATGCAAATTTCATAAAATTAATCGGGGGCGGAGGGTGTGATGCGGCTGGCGGCGGACTGTGGTCAAGTACGAGCAGAGGGGTGGGGGAGTAACGGTACACTCCAGCAAAAAAAAATTTGGGTCATTGCTAATAGCAATACTGATCGCCTCTGCCATGGTTAAATATTCGTACTTGTGGAGATTTGCGTTCACAGCTGAGTTTCGTAAAAGGCAGTTGGGCTTAATGCTAGTTTACACGACGACACTACGTTTCATGAAACTGCGCTACTGGCCAGTGCGCATGCGCGACAGGCGTTCGCGCAACTCGTTGGCGAAACTAAACAGTTTCGGCACCTTCCAACTTTGGCGAAACTGATTGCGCGTGTTTTTATGTTAGGTTATAACCAATACAGAACGAAATACAACATACAGGGGGGAACGGAAGAAATAATTCGGTTTTTGAACATATTTGCGATGCATAGGTGTTGGTGCGATTTTAACAATGAACATTTCAGGAATAAGCAGCAGCGTGTTAGTGCTCTTGAAGCAATTATTCGTGAATTAAATATTGATGGGTTAACGATTAGTGAATTGCAGACTAAAATACATTCAATTCCAAATACCTATACAAAAGAACTATGGCAGTTGTGGATTTCGGAACACGGTACAGGCACTCTAGAGACGAATATCTACTTGACAAGAAACGTAATGCAATTTGTAATTTCAGTTCTGGTAACAATACTTCACGCATAACAGTATCTTGTTTCTTTATTGCATTAATAACTTTGTTTTAAAGGAACGTGAACTGCTCTGGTGACATTCTAAGTTAATTAAAATAACTCCTAGGGTCTTCAATCACAATTTCTTTCAGCAAGGTCGCTGAGCAACCGAGCTGACGTCTTTTTTAATCCAAACACGAACCCAAACACGTTCGTTATTCTTTTTATGTTCAGTGTTATGCAGCGACTTCACATATGGGAGTAATAGCTCCGCCACAACTATTACTGCAACCAAAA
This sequence comes from Locusta migratoria, assembly GCA_026315105.1. Taxonomy (NCBI): domain Eukaryota; kingdom Metazoa; phylum Arthropoda; class Insecta; order Orthoptera; family Acrididae; genus Locusta; species Locusta migratoria. The sequence goes on along the minus strand of CM048755.1, from coordinate 69,402,794 downwards.
CTTTCATTTTACGGTTAGTATGGCCCTCACAAACCAACGAAACTGAAGTGTATAGTATTGGCGCCGTGTCTACAGACATACACGAAACCAGTTGCACGCAGTTCATTTCATGCAACGAGTGTCGTAACCTAGTGTCGTCGTGTAGACTAGCCTTTACTGCATACACGCTTTCCTTGCTATTTCTGACTGTAGGCAAACAGGGTGGACGCTTTTACCTGCCAGGCTGAGAGCGCGCGCGCGATCCAGTCTGGAGAACTGGCCGGTCTAGTTTTAGCCACATTAGCGCGAAGGCGGAGGGTTTTGTCGATTGTACTTGCACTCGTTTAGAGTTGATTAAATAAATTGTTTCTATGTAAAATGATCGTGTAAGTAAGTTACGAAATGTAGCGTCAGAAAACATAGATCACTGACGTCGTTGGTAATTGTTTATAAACAATTGTTGTTGAACATTACTTCCGAGAGAAATATTCTTCCTGAGAAAATGTTATTGTGGTTAAAAAATTAATTCACTTTTTCCAATGACAATACTTAATAAATACATACTAGTACGACTATTATGCCAAATAATCGTAGGCATACCTGTCGGTGGCGGCGGCGGACGGTTAATTTAATAAAAATAATGGGCGGGCGGTGGCGGCTTGCGGTTCGGAGGTGACACTAGGCTGGCCGGGGTGTACAGGTCTGGACATGTTGGACGTCGGTCGAGTATTTTTCGTATTAATCGTTTGATTGCTACTGATGTTATGTCTTTGAAAGTAAACCACAACTGATCTACACTCGCATTTTTAGTTTTGAAAGACTGGAGACTATCACTCAGGAAAGCGTCCTACCGCCAATCCAATGAATGGCGTCATTATGGGTCGCCGCGAAAGTCGAAAGTGCGTCAGAGCCCCAGTATTGTGAATGTTATGGTGATTCTCGTGTACGATTGTGATGGTGTTATCCTAACGCATTACGTTGCTTCACGGCAGACCGTCAATGCACAGTATTGCTGTTCGTTTTTGGAGCATTAGCTGCGACCAGCTTTGCGAAAGAAACGGCAACACTTACTGCGCAACCCACTCATTTTGCCCGATGCGTGGACGCATACAGCGCAAGCTGTGGCTGCTCTGTTCGGTCGATGGGACTGGGAAGTACTGTACAATTCACCATACTCACCGGACGTGAGCCCTTGTGACTTTGATTTGATACCGAAGATGAAGGAACTACTTGATGTCATTCGCTACAGAACTGTACCAGAGATTCGACAGGCAGTAGACCGCTTCATTCGCGTCAGTTTCTTGCTGTCGTTGCTGTGTTCCCTGGACACGACCTTTTTCTTCACGGATGGTTCAATGGTTGAGGACCGCGTTGACTTTACTTACTTCCACGGCGACAACATCGAACAGCACTCCTTGCCAAATGGCTGCAGTGTTTACACTGCCGAGCTAGTGGCCATTTACGAGGCTCTCCAGCACATACCGTCCTGCTCAGGTGAGTCTTTCCTTTTCAGCAGCCTTCGTGCTCTGGATCAGTGCTACCCTCGTTCTCTTCTGGTGGTAGCCACACAGGAGACGCTTTTTGCCCATGACCGGTCCGGTTCGTCAGTGGTGTTTGTGTGGTCTCCAGGTCACGTTGGTATCCCAGGCAATGAACGTGCCGACAGTTTCGCTAAACAGGCTGTCGAGGAACCTGTGTTGGATATCGGGCTAACGCCTTCTGATCTTCGGTCCGTTTTGTGCCATCGTCTTTCTAAGCTTCGGTATACTGAGTGGCGTACCCTGACGGTGCCTAATAAACTTCGGGCTGTGAAGGGGAGACCACGGGTGTGTGGCGTTCCTCCATGCGGGCCTGCCGCCGGGACTCAGTAGTTCATTGCCGGCTCCGCATTGGCCACACTTGGCTGACGCACGGCCATCTTCTTCGTGGAGAGGACCCGCCCGAGTGTCGCTCCCGCTCCCGCCTGGCGTTAGCCCACATCTTGCTGGACTGTCCTGCGGCGGAGTTTTAATTTTCCTGTACTTTTATCCGATGTTTTATGTGACGACGCCCAAATGGCTGATTAAGTTTTAGGTTTTATTTGGGACGGTGGTATTTACCACTCTGTTTAAAGCTTTGTTTCAGTATACACGGTCTGTATTCCTCATGTCCTCCGATTAGAGGTATCCACATGTTGCTGCATGGTTGACGTTTCCTCTTTTTAGCCTCACGGTCGGTCAACCACGGACATCGGCTTTCACTTTCCATTCCTTGTGGTTGTTCGGTGTTTCTGTGTGATTGTCTCACTTTGTGCTGTTTCTTCTTGCCTTTATTGTCCTTTTCCTGACTAGGGGGGCTCTTCCTCCCCTTTGCTATTTTAATCCCTGGGTTCTTTTCCACTTTTTTGTGACGCCCAGTGATGTAATGGGGGACTGATGACCTTGCAGTTTTGTTCTCCTAAAATATCCATACTACTACTACTTCAGAACTTGACGAATTGCATAACATTACATAACTGCCTAACTCCATGCAAAACAGTGTTGACCGGACACAGGAGTAGTTTTATCTCAACAGTCGTCGTAGAGATCACAGGAAAACCGTACGGGGTCACACAGCGTGCTCATATACCATGTCTGTAGTGCAGCCGATGGCGAGGTCCTCTTGAAGGCGAACGTTGATCCCGAGAAGGCCTCGGAAGTCCCGCGGTATAGCGGGACGACGTTTCTCGGTAGTCTTCTTGAATCTTGTAGCTGACTAGGTGGAAGGCGAATCTGTCCTTGGAACGACTCTGGGCAAATCGGCGGCAAGTGTGTGAATACATCGAGGCAGGGTTTGATTTGTCGACATACTCTATCGCAGCCGGCTCCCCCTGCGGGAAGTAGTGCGTATTAGGCTTGTTTGTGCTGTTGTTTACGTGCAGTGTACCAGGACATGTTTCCGGATTGCTGGGATACAGAGCAGGGGATTTGCCTCTTGAGTATACTGTGCCATGAGAGTTGCCGGTTCACAGGGGCCGCTCTGTGGACGATATAGTAACCTTTATTACAGTATAGTCTCAAATGTAGAAGCTTCCGATTCTCCCCTTACACTGATACCAAGAGGTCAATGCGTGCACCAAGGTGTTGCCGTGGAAAGTCGTCGATTTGCAGATTCGATGATACAGCACTCTAATCAAAATTCGAAGCCCTTCATAGGATGAAACCACAGTCTGTTAGACTATGATGGAACTACGAATTTCCAATCATCAGTTACGAAGATTCTACGCCACATGGACAAACGGAACATCACCATCTCCGTAGAGGGTATATCGTTTTTTTCTTTCATGTCAGTACAGTGCATTCTGAGAATGTCGCAGTGGTGCTCTATCTACCAAACACCCAATGTATGTTTACACAGCCGACACAACGTTCTTTATGTTTGTTCGATGGTTTTTAGCACCCAGCCTGTATGTAGGTAAAGTTCGTTACCAGACCCATAGCAAACGATATCCCATTACGCTAATGATTTGTTTACATTTTCCATACTCTGTTCACTCTGAAACATCGACGTTGTCGGCACCAAGCGCGTGCTCAAGTCCACTTGGTAATGTAGAACTATTGTAAGACAGCATAGCACAAGAGACAGACCTATCGATTTCCAACACCCCCAACGTTTTTGTTTGCCGCAAATAAAGATGTCTACTCTGTAAACTGGGATTATGGTGGCTTGTTAGGACCATAACTTTATTTTGATGAAGCTTCACCTGACGGTTTAAACCAAATATTTTCTCCTCCACCTCGACATTACACCCGCTCTCTTAAACGTTTTTCACCATCGCCACAAGTCTCACATTTTTTATGTCCTTCGTATTAAATTAGCAAATCAAATGGAGATCCGATAGCGCGCGCGCCCACGCACGCACGCACGCACGCACGCGCGCACACACACACACGCACACACACACACACACACACACACACACACACACACACACACACACACACACAAGCACGCATGCACGCACGCTATCGGATCTTAATTTGATTTCTTATTAATTTAATACGAAAGACATCAAAAATATGTGGGACTTGCGGTGATGGTGAAAAACGTTTGTGTGTGTGTGTGTGTGTGTGTGTGTGTGTGTGTGTGTGTGTGTCTCTGTGTGTGTGTGTGTGTGTGTGTGTGTCTGTGTGTGTGTGTGTGTGTGTGTGTGTGTGTGTGTGTGTGTGTGTGTGTGTAGTGTCGACGTGGAGGAGAAAATATTTTGTTTAAATCGTCAGGTGAATCTTCATCAAAGGAAAATAAAGTTATCATCCTACCCAGTCACAATCCCAGTTTACAGAGTAGAAATCTTCATTTGCTGCGCGCACAAGCTGACAGACACAAAATGTTCTACAACTCGAGAGGTAAACTGTCCAGTGGATTCATAGCCACTTACGATAGGTCTAGGCAGCACCGAATGTGCTGCGTACCTAAGGTATCCATCATCGCCTCGCAAAGGCGGCACTCAGAACACCCTTTCCTGGCCAATGTCTACCAGATTCACAGCCGATGCACTGAAGGACGTCAAACGTTATAGCTCTTTTCACCCATTACCTCAACAACAGTAGAGTGAACTGATCGCGGAACTTCACATGCAGAACAATTTAATAAGAACTACAATTCCTAGACAGTCGATTAGGTAGGAACTATTATTCGTATTTCTAGTTCATTAGGACCGCCTCCAGTGCAATGTAATATATTTCCATCACCATTTTTCCACACAACACTTTATAACTCTAGTATACTACTACATTTATTTATTTTGCACCTGCCCACTCTTTTAAGTGCAACTAACCCAACACAGCATCTATCATCGTGAAACTACAGTCCCATTACAGACAATTTGCTAGGAACTTTAATAGATCTCTACATCGACTCCAAGTTATTTCTATACATCATTCGGAGTCCCATTGCAATGTATTCTACACCCAACTATGTCTCCACTTAATTCATTCCTGTGGAATCGATATTGCTACCAGTATACGATTATTTATTGTGGTTCCCTTAGCTTCGAAGTATTTTGTTAGCTTTTCGCAGCAATTGTCAGTCTTATTTTTCGGAAGATATCTACTCGATATTGCCCTCTTCCACCCTTAGAAAACGTCACTATTCCACAATTGCCTGTAATGTCTTTATAGAACATAAAAAACATCTATTAATACTCTAGCGTCCTACTGCTTCTTTCGCAAGATTGTATCGCCACCTTTACTAAATAGTAATTCACTCTCAGCTGCAACCTACAGTTAGTAGACTATCCAATCCAAGTTTTATCTGCATCATATCCAAGCCACCAAGGCGCAAGTCTCGAAATTAATTGGCATTCCCGAAGCGTTTCGCGTACTTTATGCCCAAATGCAACATTTTTCGCGATAATATGTTACAAACATCATTTGTATCCTTACGAATTCGATATGTTACATTCTTAGAAAGGTAAAGTATGGTTTAAAGTTCTTAAATGTAACGTACAGATTCTCTTGTACGTTACTAGATTTCGTGTACTGTAACGATTGTCCCGATGTTATTACTATTATCATTCGCCTACTCAAAAGTAAGCAGAACCGTTGGAGGCATGTTACTAGGTTTTCCAGAACGTCGGATATCTTTCTTTTAGGATGAAAGACATAACTGTATTCGATTTATTTATTACTTCCACTTGTAGAACACACATGTCGCATGACTTTAGTCGGTCTGCATTCTCTCTCCTATCACAGTCCATTTCTGGTGTCTGTAGACTTTTACTTCCCCAAGGACATAGATCCCAACCATCCCGTGTTTTACAGTACTTTGGCAGATTCTTCACTGACCCACGCGAGTTTGTTTGAAAGCTGGGTTCTGTTTAGAGTTGCATTCGCAACATTTAGAACTGTAAATATTGCCACTGCCCCCTACGCTCCCCCTGTTATAAGCATACGTCTTCGATTTAAGGTAATGCAAATAACACGCAACTTTAATACCACAGTGTATCTCTGCATTAAATGCGCGATAAACAGTCAAACCTGCAGGCTGTAAATTCAACTAAATACATAGGAGTAACAATTACAAACAATTTAAATTGGAAAGAACACACAGAAAATATTGTAGGGAAGTGAACCAAAAATTACGTTTCCTTGGTAGAACACTTAGAAGACGCAACAGTTCTACTTAAGAAACTGCTTGCACTACACTTGTGATTCCTATTTTGGAGTGTTGCTGCTCATTGTGGGATCCCCACCAAGTGGGACTGACAGACGAATTAGAGAAAGTTCAAAAGGGCAGCTCGTTTTGTATTATCGCGATATAGGGGAGTGTCTCAGAAATGATGCACGAGTTGGGGTGGAAATCATTAAAAGAAAGGCGTTACTTGTTGCGACGAGATCTATTTGCGAAATTTCTTTGACCAACTGTCTTCCAAATGCCAACATATTTCGTTAGCACCACCTACATAGGAAGACACGATCATGAAAATAAAATAAGAAAAATCGGAAAGATTTAAGTGTTCCTTTTTCTCATGAGCTATTAGAGAACGGAACCGCAGAGAATCATAAGAGCGGTTCGATGAGCCTTCTGCCATGCACTTCAGTATGGCTTGCAGAGTATTTATGTAGATGTAGATGCAGATGACATGCTAATAGTTTCAGAGGACAAGGAAGAACTTCATAAGGTGCTAGATAGACTCACGTCATGGGTCTAGGAAGAGTCACTCTGTAAACAACACTGACATCGTTCAACACCCAGGTGAAAGAAAGAGAAACAGCAGCTTCTACTGTATTCCCGGAAGGAACCGAGCCATATCAATAATTGTTAACATGCTCACGACAGTCAATGATAATTTCAATGCGGACGCATTCAAACGGTCAGTTGCTTGTTGGAATACAGTGTAAACTGCTAGCAAGAGGAATCAACGGGCAGGGGGCTACAAGTTGACAATTTGCGTTGGAAGGAAAACGTGCCTGGTTAGCCTGATTGGATAAGGCGACCGCTGGACCGAAGTGGGAAATCCGTGTTCAAATCCAGGTCCAGCACAAATTTTCAACTTTGTTGTTGAATATAATTCAACGCTCTGAAACGGTTTCAATGTTTCGATTTTATTATTACATATTTGCTTGGTGCCACAGCTTTCAGTTGTTCGGGCGGCCTGCCTACCCACTTAGGCTCTGCTAACGACTCAGCACGGGTTTCGTGCTCGTTTACTCGGTCATGGAGGACTCTAGTGTACAGCAATTCGAATGGTTCTGTGCTTGGGTTACTTGAAACAAGACAGAAGCTGTAGCGGTTGCAAGATCATCACGCACCAGGTAAATGCTGTAAAGACTTAGAACGTTTCGAGCCCCCCCCCCCCCCCAGGGGGCCCACAGTTCTTTTGTGGGTACGTGTGTGGCGCGCACGGGGCCCCGAGCCGGAGCAGTCTTTCTTCTGCCCCAGGCTGCTTCACTTTCCCTCCCGGTTTATGCCTGCGCCCGGAGACGGGCACATTTCGTGAGCTACGGTGGTTCTTGTTGTCGTTTTTCTTCCTTCGTTCCTTCCTTTCTTACCCTTTGTTTCTGTCTTTCTCTCCTTGTACTCTCCTAGCCTTCTTCTCCTCCTCATTAGTCTCCGCCTCGGCGTTTGAGACACTTCTTTCCTTCTTTCTCTTCACTTCCTCTATTCTTCTTCTTTCCTCCCTGTGCGTGTCTGAAGGCCGACCCACGCATTATCATGCGTAGCAGGTGACGGGGTAACGCGTAATTCCCCGCCCCGGGTAGACAAGTAGGGCACGTACGTACCCCCTGGTAAAGGCCAGGCCCAGGGAGGGGTGATTACCCGAGCTGGTACCTTCCGAACGTGCCGATTGGTCCCTCCGTCAGTTCTCGGGAGGTGTGACCTGAGGTGTGAACAATCACCTAAGGCGGGTAAGCCCTCGGATAGGGCCCCCACTAGGAAGGAGCGCGCCATCGGAGACGCCGGTAATCACGGGGGACACTTCCGCGATGACTTCCTTCTCTTCTTTAGTGACGTTGACCCAGAAACGTAAGTTAGATTCGCCTCAGCAAAAAAAGACTCTGCCTAATGTACCTAAATTTCTTGTTGTCTCTCGCACAGACGGAAAGGATTTCAATTCTGTCAATCCTTTCGTTATACAGAAAGGTGTAGATGCAATTGCTGGCCCTGTTAATACCTGTTCACGTCAGCGCAATGGCACATTGTTGCTGGAAGTGGAAAGTGCCTTCCAAGCTCAGAAACTACTCCGGACTACACTGTTACACACGTTTCCTGTCAAGGTGGAAGCACATCGCACACTCAACTCGTCACGGGGGGTAGTCTTCACGAGATCCCTTGACGGGTTGTCTGATGAAGACATCCAATCGTATATGTCCGACCAGGGTGTGACAACCGTCCATAGGGTAATGAAAAAGGTCGATAACCACCTGACAACGACTCGTACTGTGTTTTTGACGTTCGACAGAGTTGACCTCCCGTCGAAGGTCAAAGCAGGGTATGAAGTCATCTCCGTCCACCCTTATGTACCTAACCCAACGCGCTGTTTTCAGTGCCACAGGTACAAACATACCCGTGAACATTGCCCAAATGCAGCAAAGTGTGTCAGTTGTGGTAGGGACGCCCATGAGGGGGATTGCCCACCTCCGTCCCCTCACTGCCTAAACTGCAACGGTGACCATGCGGCTTCCTCTCGCGACTGCCCTGTATACAAGGACGAGAAGGTAATCCAGCAAATTCGGGTTACGGAGAAGGTATCGACATCTGCCGCTCGAAAGTTGTTGGCGAGTCGAAAGCCCACTGTCCTCCCAGCGGGTACATACAGTAAGTTCCTCAACTCAACTCGACCTACCAAGGATTCCAGTACCCAGACTTGTGACTTCACTTTCGCTGACACAGTTGTGCGATCTGCCAACCCGAAGATTGCCCGTTCCACGTCCCCGCTTCCTCCTGCTGCTTCTAAGGTACAGTCTTCGTCAACCTCTAGTAAACCGCGGGCACCTAAACAAGATGCCCGGACCTTGAAAAAGGAACCCGTCCGTGAGGATTTTCTGCGTTCTCAGGCTTCCCAACCGTCAACTGCCTCTTCCCGCCGTCACTCTTCCAGAAGAGCTGACAAGAAAGAGAGTTCCTCTCCTTCCCCGCCGAGGCGTGACCCATCCATCACGCCGTCCAACAGTTGCCGGCCTCGCCCGTCTTCTGTTTCACCGGGTCGCTCCGTCTGCCGGGCACCCGGCCCTCTACCGGCGGTGGAAACTGCCCCTCCTGATCAACTCAGGGAGGTGGCAGGCGCGTCGGTCGAACCTATGGACCACGACCCTTTGCCCCTGGACAGCGATAGCAGTGCTCCCTGGAAATCCGGTCCTCAGCGGCCTTCGAGGTGACCCTGCTTGCTAGTTGGTTTTTATCCTTATTGCTTCTCTCATTTTTATCATGGCGCTCCTTCAATGGCATATTCGCGGCATTCGTTCTAATCGGGAGGAGTTAAAACTACTCCTTCGATTGCACTGCCCGCTTCTAGTCTGCCTCCAGGAAACTAAGTTGCGTCCACGTGATCGTGCAGACTTTCCACACTACACTTCTGTGCGGTTCGACCTGCCACCCGTGGAAGGTGTCCCAGCCCATGGAGGGGTTCTGATGCTCCTTCGAGACGATGTCTATTTCCATCCCATTTCCTTGCACACTCACCAACAGGCAGTTGCCGTCCGCATCACTTTATCCACATTTACCTTCTCCCTCTGTAATATCTATTCGCCATCGTCATCTGCCCTTACTAGGGCAGATGTGCTACACCTTGTTGACCAGCTCCCTTCACCTTTCGTGTTGGTAGGCGACTTTAATGCCCACCACCCCCTATGGGGCTCCCCGGCACCTTGTCCGAGAGGCTCCCTTTTGGTGGACCTTCTCCAACACCTCGATCTTGTCTGCCTCAACACCGGTGCACCGACCTTCCTTTCAGACACAACACACACTTACTCCCATATAGACCTCGCAATATGCACCCCTCAGCTTGCCGGTCGGTTTGAGTGGTATGCACTGACACCTACTCAAGTGACCATTTCCCTTGTATCATCCACTTCCTGTATCATTCCCCATCTCCTCGTCCCACCAGTTGGAACATTTCCAAAGCCAACTGGGGGCTTTATTCTTCCGTGGCTGTTTTTCATGATCAGAATTTTCCCAACTGTGACAGTCAGGTCGACTACCTCACAGAGGTTATTCTCATCGCTGCTGAACGTTCCCTACCTCGTACATCCTCTTCTCCACGTCGTGTTCCGGTCCCTTGGTGGACTGCAGCCTGCCGCGACGCGCTTAGAGCCCGGCGCCGTGCTTTACGCACCTTCCGCCGCCACCCAACTTTGGAGAATTGCATCAATTATAAACGTATGAGAGCGCAATGTCGTCGTATCATAAACGACAGCAAGAAAGCTTGCTGGACTGCTTTTACTAGTTCTTTTAACCGTTTTACTCCCTCCACGGTTGTTTGGGGTGGCCTACGCCGTTTATCCGGCATCAAGGTCCACTCCCCGATTCCTGGCCTGACCGTGGAGAACGCAGTCCTCGTGGACCCCGCTGCTGTTTCCAACGCATTGGGCCGTTTCTATGCGGAGGTTTCGAGCTCTGCCCATTACCACCCTGCCTTTCTCCCTCGCAAACAGGTAGAGGAGGCACGGCCGCCTTCTTTCCACTCTTTTAGGCGTGAAAATTATAACGTCGCCTTCACCATGCAGGAGCTAGACCGTGCTCTCGCCCTGTCCCGATCTTCTGCTCCCGGGCCCGATTCCATTCATATTGAGATGCTGCAGAACCTCTCTCCTGCTTCTTCTTCTTAGTACCTATAATCGCATATGGACTGAAGGTCATGTTCCCACAAGTTGGCGTGAAGCCATTGTTGTCCCCATCCCCAAACCAGGGAAGGACAAACACCTTCCTTCCAGTTATCGCCCCATTTCTCTGACGAGCTGCGTCTGTAAGGTGATGGAAAGCTAGGTTAACGCTCGGTTGGTCTGGCTCCTCGAATCTCGTCGCCTCCTGACTAATATCCAATGCGGTTTTCGTCGACACCGCTCTGCTGCTGATTACCTCGTTACGTTGTCGACCTTCATTATGAACAACTTTCTAAAGAAGCGTCAAACAGTAGCAGTGTTCTTCGACTTGGAGAAGGCATACGATACCTGTTGGAGAGCGGGCATTCTCCGCACATTGCACACATGGGACCTTCGGGGCCGCCTTCCTCTTTTCATTCAAGCGTTTTTGGCGGATCGCAAGTTCCGGGTATGGGTGGACTCTGTTTTGTCAGATACCTTTTGCCAGGAGAATGGGGTACCACAGGGCTCCGTCTTGAGTGTAGCGCTCTTTGCCATTGCAATCAATCCGATCGTAGATTGCCTTTCAGCCGACGTCTCCGGATCTCTTTTTGTTGACGATTTCGCAATTTATTGCAGCGCCCAGCGGACGTCTCTCTTGGAGCGTTCTCTTCAACGCTGTCTTGACCGTCTATATTCCTGGAGCATCGCAAACGGCTTCCGATTCTCTACTGAGAAAACGGTGTGTATAAACTTCTGGAGATACAAGGAATTTCTTCCACCTTCTCTACATCTCGGCCCTGTTGCTCTCCCTTTCGTGGAGACTACGAAATTCTTGGGACTCATGTTGGATCGTAAACTTTGCTGGTCCACACACGTGCCCTACCTGGCTGCCCGTTGTGCCCGATCCCTTAACGTTCTTCGTGTCCTCAGTGGCACGTCATGGGGAGCGGATCGTACCGTCCTGCTTCACCTTTACCAGGCCATTGTTCAGTCGAAGCTCGACTACGGAAGCCTTGTATACTCTTCTGCACGGCCGTCGATTCTCCGCCGTCTCAACTCTATCCACCATCAGGGTTTATGTCTTGCGACCGGTGCATTTTATACTAGCCCTGTTGAGAGTCTGTATGCCGAGGCTGCTGTATTACCCTTGACCACTCGGCGTGACATACTCTTGTGTCGGTACACATGCCGCCTGCGGTCGATGCCCAACCATCCATCTTACCGATTATTTTTTGACGACTCACTCGATCGCCAATATCAGTTGTCTGCGATTGCCTTGCTTCCACCTGGAGTTCGGTTTCGCCGCCTACTACAGCGGCTCGATTTTACCCTTCCTTCCACCTTTCGGTTGAGCGAAAGCCCATTGCCACCGTGGCATCAGGCCCAGGTTCACACTCACCTCGAACTTAGTTCGCTCCCCAAGGTGAGCACTCCGGATTTGGTATACCGCTCGAGGCTTGTCGAACTCCGTTCGCGGTTCGATAATGCCATATTTATTTACACTGATGGTTCCAAGAGCACTGTCGGTGTCGGATCTGCCTTCGTCGTCGGGGACACCCGGTTCCAATACAAGCTCCCTGACCGGTGTTAGAGTTTCACGGCTGAGCTTTTTGCCCTCCACCAGGCCGTTTTGTACACCTGCCGCCACCGCGAACCTTTGTATGCCATATGTTCGGACTCCTTTAGTGCCCTGCAGAGTCTTAAGGACCCTTTCTCGAACCATCCTCTCGTGTATCGGATCCAACGCTCCCTCCAGTTGCTAGCAGATGACAGCTGTCACGTTTCTTTCCTGTGGGTCCCTGGCCACGTGGGAGTGCCCGGGAATGAGACCGCCGACATAGCAGCCAAGGCCGCAGCTATTTTGCCTCGCATGGCTACCTTTTGCGTCCCATCGGACGATGTTCAACGGGCTCTTCGCCGGAGTATCGTGTCGCAATGGCACAGTGCGTGGTTCTCAATGTACAACAATAAATTGAGAACTGTAAAACCGATCCCGACCGCTTGAAGGACCTCCTCACGGCCCTCTCGGCGAGAGGAGGTCATCCTGGCCCGGTTGCTGATCGGTCACTGCCGTTTCAGCCACCGTCACTTGCTTTCTGCCGACCCTGCACCGCTGTGCTCCTGCGGTGAACTGCTGACAGTGCGACATGTTTTACTGACTTGTGTTAATTTTAATCATCTCCGTGTAGCCCTTCACTTGCCGTCTACTCTGGAGGAAATTTTAGCTGATGACACACGAGCAGCTGATCGAGTTTTGCGTTTTATCAACTTGGCCAACTTATCCAAGGATATTGAACCCTTTTAATTGTCTTTTATCTTTCGTTTTTAGCCTCTTGTTGATGTTCTGACAGTCACCTTCTTTCTTTGAGATAATAGCGAATCTATGTTCTTGGCTGGGCGCTAATGACCATAGAAGTTGTGCGCCCTAAAACCACAAAAAAAAAAAAAAAAGTTTCGAGCAGGATGGTTTGGTTTTTCAGGACCATGTGGCTAAGAGGAAGTAAAGAAAACTATGACTATTGTCAAAAGAACCGTTCAGCAAAGAGATGGATTAGGTTTTAAATGGTTCTTCACATGAAAGAAGATCAGGCGTTAAGTTACAACGAAGTTGTACCGCACTGCATTTCATCTTCTTCGTAACTCGATCTTGGTTCCTGGCATAACTAAACGTTAGGTAAGATACTTGAAGTCCAGCAAGGTAGTTGTATTGTGTGGGATATAGCTGGACGCAATCATTAGTTGTTCTACGGAGAGAGGAAGCTGGGTGAGAGTTACAATGGAAACTACTGTCAATATGAGTCCCTATTTCGGAAACGAATTCTGTTTTAATACCGAGAAATACCACGTTATGCACACGGTGCGTCGATTTGTGCTGTGTTAAGCTGGTTTAGATATGTGGATAATAGGCATAGACTTGGACGTTGGGAGTATTTAAGAGTTCGAGATGGCGTTGAAAACTGGCACAAAGCTCACAACGTTGGGGAAAATAAACGTGGTTACAATTTGGCTCATTCTATAGAATTGGATGTGTTCTTCTGACAAGATTTCAGTGTAGAGGTGATTCAACACAGTATAGCAGGAACATCCCGTATCTGATTTACTTGTAATCTTAAGCTCAAGGTCCAGTGTTGTAGGTAGCGGTCCTCTCTTCCCTAATGCTGTCATACTTCTCATAGAGCGAATGTCGTGGTATATGGCTTACGCTTCGTTTGGATGACATTCTGGAAAGCGAATATCATCGTATTTGAAGTATTAAATGTAACTCGGTGTGCGACAGATGTATCGTGGGGTCTAGTTGACAATTAAGTTTGTTTCTTAGGACTTGTTCTGCGGAGGAAAGGAGCTGATAATTTGCCCTTGAATGGATACTAATATTAAATAAACATTCTCCATTTGGTACTACTACTACTACTACTATCTGCAACTTGTCCCGGTATCGGAAATGTAATTCTGTGCTAGTACAGTCTGCAAATAAACATTCGTTTCAATCAAGTTTGTTCGTTACAGAGGCGTATGGATTGGGGTTTAACGTATTATGCAGAAAATTACCCACTAGAAACTATAATCTTTTTATCAATTTTCTGAAACCATGTTTCTGTAATAGCTTCACGAAAATTTTGTGTGTACAGGGTGTTTCTAAATGATACCGACAAACTTCGTGGGATGGTACAGGATGGCTTAAGGAACAAAATGAGGTAATCGATGGTAAAGCATTGACTAAAACAGAGGTGATATGGGGCGTTCCGCAGGGTAGTGTTATTGGTCCTCTGCTGTAATTTATTTACATAAACGATTTAGGTATATATAGAAATCAAATGTTTGTACAGCTTATGGGACTTAACTACGGGGTCATCAGTCCCTAAATTTACAAACTACTTATGAACTAACTAAGACTAAGGACGGCACAAATATCCATGCCCGAGGGGGGATTCGAACCCCCGACCGTAGTAGCCGTGCAGACCGTGACTGGAGCGCCTCAGTCCCCTCGGCCACCGCGGCCGGCAACGATTTAGGGGAAAAATGTAAGTAGCTCTCTTAGGTTGTTTGCAGATGACGCCGTCATTTACCGTCTAGTAAAATCATCTGAAGATCAAAACCAACTGCAGAATAATCTGAATAAGATATCAGTATGGTGTAAAAATTGGCAATTGACTCTAAATAATGAGAAGTGTGAAGTCGTCCACATGAGTACGAAAAGAAATCCGTCAACCTTTGTTTACAAGATAAATCAGTCAAAAGTGAAGGCCGTAGACTCCACAAAATACCTTGGAATTACTATTACTTCAGACTTAAATTGGAAAGAACACGTAGATAATATCGTGGGAAAGGCGAACCAGAGACTGCGTTTTATTGGCAGAACCCTCAAAACATGCCACAGAACTACAAAAGAAACTGCATAGACTACGCTTGTCCGTCCGTTTTTGGAGTATTGCAGCCCAGTGTGGGATCCTTATCAGGTGGGTTTGACGGAGGACATCGAAAGAGTCCAAAGAAGGGCAGCTCGTTTCGTATTGTCACGATATAGGGGAGACAGCATTACGGAAATGATACAGGGTCTGGGATGGGAATAATTACAACAACGGCGCTTATCGCTGCGGCGTGGGCTACTTGCGAAACTCCAATCGCCAACATTCTCCTCCGAATGCGAAAATATATTGTTGACTCCCACTTACATAGGTAGAAATGATCATCAGAATAAAATACGAGAAATCAGAGCTCGAACAGAGAGATTCAGGTGTTCCTTCTTCGCGCGTGCTATTCGAGAAAGGAATTGAAGATGAATCGATGAACCCTCTGCCAGGCACTTAAATGTGATTTGCAGAGTATCCCATGTAGATGTAGGTAGGGAACCCGTGTAGGTAGGGAACCCGTGTCTGGAAACGTCACCCAAAGGCGCTACCGAGCGTGAAAATTATACGAGCTGGCGCCTCCTGATTAACTGCGTTAAACAAATGAGGAAAACAATCTCGACTGTACGAGTACATTTTTGACGTTTGAGCACATGTTTATGTTGTGCAATGTCTTAATTATCCTGTACCAGCGGACTGAAAAGTAATGTACACTCTTCGCCCCCCCTGTCGTCTGATGACTGTCAGCGTCTACACGTATTGCTTCCCTTCATTTACTTGTATTTATGGTATCCATCCATTAAATACAGTAAAGGCGTCGACATCACGAAATATATATGGTTAACCATATCATTGGCCATCGCTGTATACTCCAGCAGCGTAGAGTTCATATCAAGTTGGCTGCTTATAAAATTTAGCTCTTGGTATACTGTTCTCCATGTGTGGTTTCGCAATCAGTGCACTGCTGGTATACTATTTTTATAGACTTTACCAACAAATCACAATGAATACTTCAGCACTTCACAACATGACACACTGCTTACTGACATTCAAGAAATACGCAAATAATAGCAGGTGTACCAACGCCCAAAAAGAAAACTGCATTGAACTCAGCTGTCTCTGTGTACAGCATCTGTAATGCAATTGGTCAGTACTACTACCTAATGCAACATTCAGTATTTTGGCTTACTGGACTGAAATAAAAATTTATTTCTCAATTATTATTGAGTAGAAGGACCGATATTGGTACTTTATTGTAACCTTAAAGTATTTTGTTTTGTAGTTAGTATTCATAAAATACATAATGTTATTCACAATTTTCTTGATCGCATTTGTTATACAGTGCGCATAACTATCAACAGGTTTCAACTGTAAGTAATCATAAGTAAAAACCCTGTATATCTTCACAAACATAACGTGAACTCCTAATCAATCAATCATATTTGGCCCAGAAAATGTACCTAACAAATGCGACTAAATCTTCTGTGAATAAACAATAATTTGAAAAACACTGTGCATTGCAATTAGAGACTCGGTTTTTCGAAATCCCGAAATCGTCTGCCGTTGCGTCGTAGATGTTGGTAGTCTGTCTGAAAGGTGCCTAGGCCTACAGTCTTCTTCTGTTCTGGAGCAAAAGCGTGGAGCTTTGCGAATTCATCTTCGGGCTCTGCGACGTTAGAAAAAATGCTTGTAAATCGAAGGGACTTAACTACTCTGTTGATCAGTCTCTAGACTTAAAAACTACTTAAACTAACCTAAGGACAAAACACACACACACACACACACACACACACACACACACACACACACACACACACACACGTCCTAGAGAGGACTGGAACCTTTGCGGCGAGCAACTACGCGCTTCGCAGCAAGGCGCCTTAGAGCGCACAGCCACTCCATCGCGACGCGACATTACAAACAGCAAGTGTCCACACAGGAAGGAAAGGCCGGAGCTCAGTTAATGTGGAATCACAGGTTTCACAAATCTGTCCAACTCCACTATACGACGAGAAGTTATCACACCAGCTGTTACTCGCACGTCACCTTTCCTCTGTTGGTGACTCTGCTATGCAGGTGAGAAACCCAGCGTTGAAATCTCGCTGTTTTATAATGTGTGGCCGAGGGAAACATTTCAAGACACATTGCCACTCACAAGGGACACCTTTGACCTCGGAACCGCACCGCACCGGCCGCGGTGTCCGAGGGGACTGAGGCACTTCAGTCACGGTCTGCACGGCCACAACGGTCGGGGGTTCGAATCCCCCCTCGGGCATGGATATTTGTGCCGTCCTTAGTCTTAGTTAGTTCATAAGTAATTTGTAAGTTTAGGGACTGATGACCCCTTAGTTAAGTCCCATAAGCTTTAAAAACATTTGAATACTTGGAATAACAAAAATCGTAAACAGAACAGTGTTGTGGGTCATTTCCATGCAAAACGTTGCATTGTTCCTCAAGTTACATTTTAACAGAGAGAAACAAAGTAACCGTCAGTGTATCATTACATATTCAATCAGCAACGAAAAATACTCTCTGCTTAAAGTACTTATAATAGCGAAAACACACATAAAGCAGTACCACACACCTGAAAGTGCTTATCTTAGTCCTCAAATTGCAGATGCGGGATTTCCGTGAAGTGTTTTTAAATAAAGTTGGACAGAACAATGTGCGCACCTCACTAAAGCCTCGTTATCACATTCCAAATCACTTTCGCATTCACGCAGTCCAAAATCAAAAGCAACACATTTTCAAATGATGTACTGTTTCAAGAGCCACCTTCAGGTTCATCCTGCCCTTCAAGTTCTGTATCTGTATCCAGCGTAACGTTGCGTGTTTCTGTGTCGTCCCCATTATATTTCTGAATTATCTATATCTATAAATGTGAATGTCTGTTCGGTGTACGTTTACCACGTCTGAACCACAAGACATAAAGAGCTAAAAATTTGTACAGTTACTAATGTCTACCCGGGGAAGGCTGTAGGCACGATATTATGGCGATCGGATAGCTATTTATCTGTATATATTAATGAATGTCTGTTCGGTGTACGCTTATCACGTCCGAACAAGACACAGAGACTTAAATATTTGTACAGTTACCTGAGGAAGGTTTTAAGCTCAGTTTTATAGCGATCTGATAGATATTTAGTAATTTGAAGAATATAAAAAGAAATGCGGAACAATAATTACTCTTTGAAAATGGTTTTATTGGTTGCATCGTTGCTTGAGGGTTGATAATGATAAAAGAGTGGAGTATATTGGCTTGGAAAGTTATCGGTGTATATAAAATTCTACGTGTGTGTGTGTGTGTGTGTGTGTGTGTGTGTGTGTGTGTGTGTGTGTGTGTGTGTGTTTTAATATTTCGCTCTGCTGCGAAGACTACAGAACGCAAACGAATGGTCTGTGTGTATTTGTTGTCCGAAGTCTCCCGTTGTACACCATAGCAGTTCCATGCCGATAGCTATAAGTCGTCAAATTATTAAAAAAAAAATCTGACTGGAGGCCAGTGATGACGTTTGCGACTCTATAGCAAGGAGGTTACATACAGCAAAACGTGATGCCACAGACCATATCTTTGGTCTATGCATGCTACAATGTCTTCAGCTCTTTCTCTATAGGGATAAGCATACGAATAAGGAAATATATGAATGAATAAATAAATAAAGCTGTAAAAAAGAAATTTCTTTTAATACAGCTCAAAAAATCGATTTGACGTTTCGCGCATTACATCAAGTGATCGATCTGTGATGTTATTACAATCATTATTGTTGAATTTCGTGGTTGTATTCTTCGAAACGAGAGCATTTTTACGTGTGTTTTGATCTACACTACTTACTTTCCTGATAAATGGTAAGTGCATAGACTTCTGCAATCTGATATTTTTCAGTTCCGCTTTATCAGCGACATTTCATCAAAAATGAGTGAAATTAATTACATTAATTTAATTGTTATAATTCAATAAATATGACATCATACGAATTTTATAAGTCATTTGTATTTTGTTTACTATCTTTCTTTGTTTTGATATTGCATTTATAATTTTGTACATTATGCGAGACAGCGTTATTTATTATATATTCTCCAAAAAAATATAACATCATTTTAGAAAAACAGAAATGGTCAGAGCGAAAAGGCATAAGAAAAGTACTAACTCAAGGCAGGAATAAATAAATAAACACCCGGGCAACGCCGGGTTTTCAGATAGTTATATATCCGCAAACTCCATATCCTCGCCACAATGTCATTTCCATATTCAGCACGTCGCAACTTGCTCCCACATGCGTAGGATTAATTCTCTTCACGATATCACCGCACTGTACACAGTTAACACAGTAACTCGCTTACGAACACTCCAAGAGACGAATACGTACTGCAGCTATACCACTCACGCAACAGGAGCACTGGCTAGTGCAGCTGCACTATGCCACCATCTAGTGGCGCTGGCACAAAAGTGCAGCGTTCTGCATGGAAATGACGCACACCACCGTTTTATCACTGTTATTCTAAGCATGGTTTCGTGCAGTTCAGAGCGTTCGAGGTCAAAGGTGTCCCTTGTCAGAAGGAACTAGGATGTGAAATTTCGCAGTAGAAAACTCAAGTTCACTGTGCGATGGGCAATATGAAGAAGTTCTTGACAACGTTTGAGACTGTTAACACATTACGGACGATTCAGCCCTTCTTTAAAGGACACTGTGAGGCTGCCATCACATTGAACGTCACCTGAAGGAAATGCCTGTGTGACAGAAATCTTTCCTATGGTATACAGAATGGAACTACTAGGGATTCTTTAAAACTATTAGATAAAATTTGGACGTTATCTGAAGCAGAAAAAGTCGGTTTGTTCAGAGCTCTCGTGATGTCATCACATGTATGTGTACATATTGATAAGTGCGTGATGAATAAATGGTAGAGTGTCCTACACCAAATAAATTGTCGCATGCTCCGTGTCACCTAGAAAATTTCTTGAACCTTGCACTGATGTGCCTGCAGGAAGGCAACCCCTTGACACCCTTCATATTCCGGATGTCTACAATCAGACACTAGAACAGCATGAAGTAGAAATATTTAAACATCTCAGGTCTTTTTGGGCATTGAATGGCGAAGCTGAAACTCCGTGCCGGACCGGTATTCGAACCCAGATTTCCCTCTTCTGGCCAGCGGTCGCCTTAACCAGATAGGCTATCTGGATACGCTTCGCCCAAATTTTCAACTTTTTTTGGACTTGCCACCTGTCTATTATTTCTACTTGCTCTCAGCTTTTGCTGTATTCCCGTTAGGGATCTGGCGTGTTTAACCATCCACAGAGAGGTTGTCGTTTGTCTGTTTGTGTGTATGTGTGTATTTATAGAAATGGTGTCTATTCTTTCGTCGGACATTTTCGAAACAACGGACACCATATGTATGAAAACTAGAGCAGTGGCTTAGCGCCACTTAGCGGAATGGATGTCGAAGTAGGTATATAGGTATATTTTTAAATTGTTCAACAAAGGTGCGCATGTGGGACTGAGGTTCTAAGGATTCTTTGCCCTCCCCCTTTTTTTTTTCTTTTCCCAAAATATGTTGATATTGAACCACTCTGATCGCGCCACAGGAGGGCCTGAAACAGGAAAGCGTAAACACCCTTTGATGCTTGGGATCATGTTCAAATTTCGTTGAATGGTTCTGAACAGCCCCTGGTGGCTCCAGCCTGTGGTTGCAATAGACCAGTGTTTTTCAACCTATGTGTCGGGGGGAGGCGCAATGAGTTGGTCGGGGAGTCGCCTGCACAGGAGGAGGAAGTTGCATCAAGAAACAACCAGACCAGTGCGTGTCTTAATACTATAGTTTCCGCAATACAGAATTCATTGTTCAGCATTAATTCTTAATTGACTAGAACGTATATTTTTGTATAGCAAATACAGCGTGTGGACGGCGGATAAACTCAAAGCCTGGAAACTTTCCAGGACCAATCAATAGGTAAATAAACAAGTTGCAATAATTAAATCTAATAAATTCGAAAAACAATCTTCTTCCTCACAAAGTGTATATACAGTGGGTCCTCCCTTAATGAGTATAATTCGTTTCTGACTCTTGGCTGAAATGCGAATCACTTGTGCAAAATTTATATTTCTGTCGGTAATCAAGTAAAAACAGGGATAATGCCTTCTCTTCCGAAAAATACACAAAATCAACGATCAACAGTTTACAAGAAAATTGCATTAACAGAGAGATAATTAATTTAGTTCCTTTGAGACACGAAAATAGTTTTGTTACTGTACGTAATAATGACGGGGATGGGGTTCTCCAGAATTTTTGTACTTGGAAGGGGTCGGACATTCGGGGAGGTTGAAAAACACTGCACTAGGCTCATATCACGTTGAATGGGTCTGAAGCCGACGGTGTCCGTAGAGGTGGTTTATATCGTCCAGGTGGTGTCAAAAGTCAAAGATTATCAAGAACGTGTTGCTTATCACACTGCTGTCATTTTCGACCGCGAAATGTGTAGGAATCAACGCCCCAAGGGAACGGGTGGCTTCATTGACGCCATTTATCCCTTGTCCTGTCGATTCTTAGTTGGGCTGTGTCTGAAAAGTTTGGCTCTGCCACCCAAAAAATAACAGCAAGATTTCTACATAGGGCATTGCGGTTCTGAGTCTTATCGAATACAAAAATGTCTGTAAATCTATCGGACCAAACTGCGTGGTCATCAGTCCGTAGCTTACAAACTACTTAAACCTAGGTAAACTAACCTACGGACACACACACACACACACACACACACACACACACACACACACACACACACACACACACACACCAGGGAGGACTCGAACCTCCACGGCGAGCAACCGCGCGCTCCGCAGCGAGGTGCTTTAGACCGCTCGGCTACTCCACCGCGGCTCTTATCGAATAGGAATCAAAGAAGGGGTAAGATGCGGGTATGACGACCTTATTTGCGGCTGCTGTCTAAGAGCACAAGAGCGTGTGAACACCTCATTTCTGATACATGGTGCACTTATTTATTACTTTTGTTCGAATGCTATTAAACGTAACAGATGCGGTAATCCTAAACATAGGGCATTTAAATATAGCACTCTGATACAGCGCTACTTATTTCGACTGCATGAATCGCGACGTCAGGGTTACGAGCACAACCAACACCGTCTAGATACAAGTCCTCACAACAATTCCGTGTCAAGTCACACTGATAGGCTCCCATCGCAAGCTCAATGGATGTGCCCCACCGGGCAACCAGTGAGCTTGCAATGGCAGCCTATCAGTGTGACTTGACACTAGAGGTCTGCACCTCGCTCGGTTGCTCGCTCGAATCGCGTGATACACATCGTTCTATGACAGTCCGACAGGTGTCGGTACTGCAGCTTGCGGCAATGCGTGTGGCTGCGCTCGACTTCCTCCACGCTCGTTCGAGCGGCGCACGCTCGACTGGCCCGACCGTCCACACTGCCCGCTCGCCACTCTGTCGCCCACCGCAGCGCCACTCGAATGCAGAGCGACTGTCGGGAGCAAACTAGAGAATACATCCTGACTGAGAAATTTGTAATTTTTTCCTTTCCCGGGTGCTTCGAAAGCTGTTCTCTCGATCCAGTTGAACTAGCCATTCAGTTTCGCATTTTATACTTTACCATACATGTTATTATGCGTGTTTAACATAAAGTTTCTGTGCTAAGATCATTTACTAAATGAGTTTTCTAGGATCTTTCTTTCGTTCTTGTTCCCATTTTGCGGACTGTTAGTGCCTGTTTAGTGGTAGGTGTTACTTGCCGTCTTAACGAGGAAGTGATTGTATTTTATATCCATTCCTCTTTATCACTCTCAAGTCCTGGAATACTTTTTCCGTCTTTTATATTGTTTTTAAACACACGATATTGATGTACACCCTTTAGGTTAGTTTTGTGCATCTCTCTCTCTCTCTCTCTCTCTCTCTCTCTCTCTCTCTCTCTCTCTCTCTGTTGCACCTCGTTAATATATATTTCCGTAGCATTTTGGCACTGTGCGTGGTTGCTGCGCCTCTACATTTTCCGAGTTAGTCCTTAACGGGAATTTTTCCAGTTGCAACATTCATATATCTCCCACTGCCACTGTCGTCTTTCTTATCTACATAACAAAGAACGTATGCATGCTTTTGTGCAATATATAGCATCCTCACTTTCTTCCGTGTCTTGATAAGAGATCGGCCTAGGTACATTGCAAGGGGAGCGAGAATTAGGGGGACAGCTCAAAAAATTATTTTGATTTTATCGAAGTTGAATCTATGGAATTTCTTTTATCGAAAGATAATTTCATACCAAACATCATTTAAAATCGCTTCTCTAGTCTCTAAGTTTTCGCCATGTTTCTATTTTAGCGACAATTTTGGAGGGACTGTTTCACCACTTAAATATGCTTCTCCGCCGCTAAAAAAAATAATACGTGTCCCATAGTTTTTCATGTATTATAACATATGCAAATTTCATAAAAATCAGAGAGTGACTTGGGTAGGTTTCCTTGTGAGTATAGCGGCAGCACTACGCTCTGCGGCCTCTGCCCGCCCCGCTCCACGCAGCCTCGTTCGAGTGTCAACACGCTCGCTGCGAGCGTAACACACTCGCCGCGCCACCGCCGAGCGTTGCGCACTCGACCGAATACAAGCGAGCGCAACCGGCGATTTGCAGACCTCTACTTGACACAGACCTGTTGTGAGGCCTTCTCTCTAGACGGTGTTGGCATAGCCCACTTAGAGTAGGCAGTAGTCAGCAACGCAACCGCAGCCTCTTTCGTTGGTGTTGGTCCAATACATACGAAATTGATAGACCATGGGCACAGGTGCAGTATTAGCTCAGTCACTATGTAGTACCGCCGCTGCAACCGCGAACCGCACAAGACACAATAAGCCTTCTCTCCTTCTCAAATAACTGCACCTAACCATTGTATTTTTCTGCACGAAGGATTTATCATAAAACACATTACCCTTGGTAGGATTTAATTACATGTCTATCACTGATATATTCACGATAAAAGCTTTCAAGAGTTTCTAAAATGAATTTTCTGGGTGTGATAGTAATTTTCAGAGTGGCTAGGTGGTTAAAGGCGTGAAATCATTAAGTAGAAGGTAAAGATCGCTGATCCGTGCCATGCTAGATACTTTTTTCCTAGCTCCGTGATTTTGTCACTTCCTGGGAGTAGCAATAACATTTATAATACTACTTGGAACAAATACCCACTTTCTCCGAATATGTAGTTATTATGGAGTGTGTGGTTAGGCAAGAACCTAAGAACACCGGTGGAATAATACTTGTCATAAATATCTGCCTTTTTTCCGGTATTACTCTGGTTTCCGATGGTGTGGTTTGGCAGCAACCTAATAGCACACTTAGATTGCTATAGTGTAATGAGCGGCAAGAATATTTTCTTCTTCGTTGTAAAAATAGCCGTTTGAGACGAGGACTAGCAAGAAGGCGTTGTACATGCATGATGATGTGCACGTGCTGACAATGGAGTCCCCTGTTCAAACAACTTACGGGTATGCTGCCGGGTGACGTCGTCGACAACCCTTTGCCAACCGAGGTATTAAATACGCTTGCACATTGCTTCCTTAAGTGCAGTTGTGCCTTGAGAATGGCAGGGTGTCCTCCAGCCGAAATGTCGGCGGTTGTGTCGCGCCAACAGTCTGCCACACTGTAAGCTCTGTGCGTGCTTCAATTATCATCGTTCGGCACGACAGTGGAATGTTGTACGTTTTAGAGCCCGGGGGTCTTGACTTAATCGCCCTGGTCGCGAGGACGGCACACCTCTATTAAAAAAAAAAAAACCCTCACTGTCATGGTGTGCTACATGCCGAGGAGATGCATAGCTGTTGAGGTTGCACAGTCATTAGCGAGCAACCTCTGAAGAATCTCCCGCATTTCAGTTGTATTAGGCTTACCCAGGGAAGCGGGGCTCTGCCTGTGTGAACTGTTAGATCCCTAGCTGCTCGTGGCAACACCATGAAAAGAACACGAACGGTTGGCGGACGTATAACAGCCGTCTGTAAGAGAGGAAGAGGCGACTATAATGCTGTGCAGTATGACCCCCCCCCCCCCCTAGTCGTTCCCACACCTGGTCACGCAATGGGAAGAACGTAGGGTCCCTCAGCAAGGTGAAGCTTACGCTCCTAAGCACTTAGTGTGTAGTCGAACCGATGGGGAATCTTTTATGACGACAAAGCCTTTGTTTTTCGTAGAGAACCTGGAGAACAAGTAGGAGAGGTGGAGGTCATGTCCAAAATGCGATCTGGGGCAGTCGTTACAACGACACCATCCCCAGCTCAATCACGGCCCTTACTTGTCTGTGACAAGCTGGAAGATGTTCCCGTTTCCATAACTCCTCATAAGAGCTTAAATATGGTCCAGGGTATTATCTTCAATAAGGACCTACTTTTGCAGTCTGACGAAGAACTTCGAGCTAATTTGCAACGGTGGGGCGTTCATTTCATCAGGCGAATTCATAGGGGTCCGAAGGACAATAGGGTAGCCACCAGTGCCTTCATCTTGGCTTTTAAGTGCGATTCATTGCCTGAAAAGGTCAAGGTGATGATCTACTGGTGTGACGTAAAGCCCTACATTCCCCTATGCGATGTTACAAGTGCTGGAAGTTCGGGCTCATGTCCTCCAGGTGTGAGGTTAACCTCACCTGTCAGGATTGCAGACGTGCTTCTCATCCTAACGTCCCTTGTGCATCTCCTCCAGTCTGCGTCAATTGCGGCCAGCACCACGCCACATGCTCACGAGACTGCACCGTTCTCCACAAGGAGCGCAAGATAATGGAATATAAAGCTCTGGACCAGCTGACCTACTCAGAAGCGAAGCGGAAATACCTCAAGCTTCATCCAGTTGACATTCTCTCGTCTTATTCCAAAGGAGCTTCGTCGTCACCATCCCCAGAAGCGAACCAACAGCTAGTTCAACCAAAGCAATTGGGCTGCCAGGCCCAATCATCTCTGCCTGCACCCGTGATAGTTGGAGGCACACCCTCTTCGTTCCCTCCCAATCTTCCCATCTTGGGAACAACTAACTCTTCAACACTGGGGTCGTTGGTCCCCACCCCCCAGCCAGAGGAGCAGCAGCCTCTTTCGACCCCTCTCGCTCGGAAGGGGTCTCTTGGGATGTTCGCTTCTGAGGCTTCTCCTAGTGCAAATGAGGGTCCCAGCCAGATGCTAAAGGATCCCCAAACTGCATTTCAGAGGGCCTCCTGCTCTTCGCCAGCCCCTCACACTACTACTGAGAAGCCCTTCCAGCCCTTGAAGCCAAAGGGCCAGTGAGAGGCTAAGGAGAAAGAGAAGAAGAAAAAGGAATCTTCAGTGGTTCTAAAACTACAGAATCGTGCATCTTCTGCTTTAGACGGTGAGGTGGAGATCCTTGCCTCAATCTGGAACCTATGACTCTAGATCCTAGAACTTCAACCTCAGGAGCAGGAGATGCTATGGAATAACCTTTTTCTTCTCTCATTGTGACTTTGCAGCATAGAGGAAATGTGATCCTACAATGGAATAACAGCAGCTTTTTTCACCATCCAGCTGGGCTGCAACAACTACTACGCTGCTATCCTGCTCTCTGCTTAGTTCTGCAGGACACATGGTTTCCCGCCCAGAGGTCCCCTGCTCTTCGCAGTTACAGGGGCTGCTACAAGAACAGCTACCTCTACGACAGAGTATCTGGAGGTGTTTGTGTATACGTCCTTGCATCAGTCCCCAGTGCTGCCGTGCCTCACCACACACATCTCGAGGTACTTGCTGTTAGAATTCAAACAGTGCAAGAGTTTACACTGTATTCGATCTACCTACCACCGGATGAGGTAGAGCTTCTAGCCCACCTTGCTGCCTCAGTAGCCCAACTTCCCCGACCATATCTCCATATAGGGAACTTCAAAGCCCATCACCCATTGTGGGGTGGAACTCAGACCAAGGGCTGTGGTAGAGACCTTGGGCCCTCTTAGCACTTCTGCATCCTGAACACTAGTATTTTTGCGTGGTGCGAGGCACATACTCTGCTATCGACCTCTCTGTCTGTGGCCCAAGTCTCAAACCACACCTCAATTGGCAGGTGCATGATGACCTGTGCGACAGTGACCACTTTCCCATCTTTGTGTCGCTCCTGCAGTACCAACCTGCAGACTGCTGGCTATTCCGCAACTCATCGGTTCCCCTAGGGCCAAGTCCATGCCTTGGTGGACACCAAAGATAGCTGAGGCTATCCAGGAATGCCTGCGAGCGCTCCAGCGCCACCATCGCCACCCTTCCATGGAGAACCTCGTAGCCTTTAAACGGCTTCGTGCACATGCTCGGAAACTGATACGCCAAAGTAAGCAGGACTCTGGGGAGAGGTATTTCGCCACTAAGAGATCCCGCAGCTCCCCGACTCGGGTGTGGACGCAGGTACGGCGAGTCTTTGGATACCGCCCACTGACAGGAATCGTATCCTTCACCATCCAGTGTATGCTCTGTGCAATGCCAACTACTATTGCAGAGCATAAAGGAGAGCACTATGCACATTACTCCGAAACTGCCACATACAGTGACGACTTCCTCGCCCTCAAAGAGCGGGCCGAGTAGACACAGTTATCATTCTGCACCCGCTGCCTGGAACTCTACAACGACCCCTTTAGTGAGTGGGAGCTCGAAACTGCCCTTGCTGCATGCCCCGATACCACTCCAGGACCACAGCCAGTTCCTCCGACACCTTACAACAGAATCTCAACACCGGATACTCGCCCTGTTTAACCGTCTATGGGCAGAGGAAGGTTTTCCCGTCGCAATGGCGGGAAAGCACTATCATCGCGGTGCTGAAACCTGTTGCAGATCCTCTGTTGGCTGACAGTTCCGTCCTATCAGCCTCACAAACGTTCTCTGCAAGCTCATTAAACGTATGGTGAATCGGGAACTTAAGTGGATCCTTGAAGAGCGTGGACTCCTTGCTCCACAACAGGGGGGCTTCCGCCAAGGCACTTGATTACCCCCCCCCCCCTCACCCCCACAGTTTTAACCCTCTCCAGCTCCTTCTAGTACTGTGGAGTTTGTCAGTGCGGCAGCGATCGTTGCCTTTTGGAAGTAGCATCTTCACTGCATAGCTGGTCTCTATTTTAAGAGCTCTTGAACACCTCAGAGCTCGCCACAGGGGGTCGTTTGTCATCTGTAGCGACTTCTTGAGTGGTTTACAGGCCCTCGACCAGTTTCTTCCCCAGAACTATTTGGTGCAATCAATCTAAGATTGCAGTCGTCGCCCTTGGCGAGTCAGGCCGTTCTGTCGCTTTCGTCTGGATGCCAGGCCACATAGGTGTACCAGGCAATGAAGGCGTCGATCAGTTGGCCAAGCAGGCCACAACTTTGCGGTCCTCGCACTGGCCTCCCAGAAACAGACCTCCGTTCCCAGTTACACCGCAGGGTCCTTGGGGTTTTGAGTTCTGGGTGGGCGGGCTTAACCAAACCGAACAAGCTCCGTGTTGTCAAGCCCTCTACCATTACATGGAAGAGCTCACTGAGGGCTTCTCTCTGGGAGTCGGTTGTTCTTTGCCGGCTCCGTATTGGTCATACCTGGCTGATGCATGGCGAACTTCTACATTGCGAGTACCCTCCTCAGTGTCACGATGGTGCACATCTCACAGTTACCCATATCTTACTAGACTGCCCCGATTTAGCTGCACAGCGGCGGAATTTTAAAATCCCTGACGCCTTGAACCTTGTTTTAGCGGACAATACCTCCATGGTTGATACTGTTTTAAATTTTAACCGTGAGTGTGGATTGTACCATTCCATAGTTTCTTGAATGTGTCTCATCTCTCTGTTCTCCACTTGCCTAACACTTTTAGGTATGTGCTTTTAATGTGTAACAGAGTGGCTGGATGTCCTACCTTTTTGTAATGCTCCAGCCTCAACACTCTGATATTGTGTACAAACCCTTTAATTCTTTCTTCGTTTTTATTTGTTGCTTTTAAATTTTTGATGTGTTAACGCCTATATTTGAGGAAATTTAACACATTTTTTTACCTCTCTGACTGGAACAAGGGACTGATAACTGTTGCAGTTTAGTCCCTTCCATAGTCCAACAGCTTAGTCTGGCATCCATTTGATCATACATGTAGCGAATACTGTTCTTGGGGTAGGGTCAGTGTGTCTTGGACCAATGCATTCTATGAGGCAGCGCTCAGCATGTCTACGTCATACACATAAACGACCATCACTTGGATGTTGGCAGAATCTGTTTTCATCGCCGAAGACCATGGTCAACCATTCCATCTTCCAATCGATACTGTAGTAGCACCAGCTGAGCCGTATATATCGATGCTATGGCGTGTGTGGAAGAGGGACTAGAGGTGTGTTTGCCTGTAGTCTCACTGCTAGGAACCTTTAGGCAGTGGTGGTTGTTGACACTTCTCGGCTCACATGATGATGATGATGATGATGATGATGATGACTTCGTGTGGCATGTTTGGCCGTTAGACCCCAGGTGGGATCGTGTTTGTCCTGCCTGGTGCATGCCTTTAGGTGACGCCATATGGGCGACTTGCGAATCGCTGGTGATGAAATGATGATGATGATGATGATGATGATGATGATGATGATGATGATGACGACACAACACCCAGTCGCAGGATGGAGAAAATCTCCAACCGGATTGAGAATCGAACCCATGCCCTCTGCGAGGTAATATACCACGTTGTCCACTGGACTACAGAGGCGGACTCTCGGCTCTCAATCCCTGTTACCTGTGCTGCGGTAGCTGTACGATGTGCCACTGTTGCCCCTACAATAAGACGATCTTGGCCGACGTTTGTGCTGCGTGGATGGGTATCTGTGGGTGTGAGAATGTTCACGTGACCACAGGAACTCCACCTAGTGTGGCAGTTCTCCGAAAGGATCATATCGCCACCTGGAAGGCCACGATTTGAAACCTTTTTCAAACTTAGGCAGTTCGATGTAGGAAGCACGAGTGCATCTCTGTAGCAAGGTGGCTGTTCGCTTCACTTGCTGATATCGCACTGCGACTTACGGCTGTAAAAATTCCGTACTAAAGAGTACTCGAAGATGGCGGTCTGGGAGCTATGTCACTACGCTATCTGTTGGCGGACGACGTTGAAAACAGTACCATACAACTGATGTGCACCAAGTGGCATTTTCCTTCGTGTGATCAAAATTGACGTCGTCTGTCCAGGTGTATCTTCTTTCCGTTAGTGTAACTGACGAAACGGAGAGCACCGAAATAATCAACGGTACAGTTATTCCTTATTACCCCAAACTTTACGTAATTACAAAACAACAAATTCCACTAAACATTGTTCATTTCATCAGAAAAGCTGTGCATATCATTTTATTACTATTACTGGCAGTGGGTACTGTTTATAATTTTATTCATAATCTTTTATGTTGTAAAGCATACGCAGTTTCAAACTTCCATGTTTATCTGAATCTAAAATTTTGTGAACACCCTAAATGTATTGCCATAAGCAGCCACTGGACCTTCTTACCGTGTGAAACGTCGGCGGTGGTGAAACGTGGTGCCAATGTGACAACATTAACCCGCTTAAAGCTCACACGAATGTCTGAGCTCGGGCCTTTTCGTCGCCAGCTTCCTACTTGAAGCTTCTTCGAGCCCGGATATGGCGTTGCAGGGTGCCACACTTGTACAGTATTACAGAAGAAAGATTGTAGGCAACTCTGAGTCAGTTACCAACTTGTACACGGCAGTGGGAGACAATTAGGTTTCGGATGAGTGATCCTTGAAATTGTGTTCCACGGTGTAGACCACGGTTGGTAGAAACATGTCACGTCACGGCGCACCTACAGTGCTCAGTAGCGTGCTAACTTCCATTGTGCGTGATGTATCGGTTGCGTTTCCGAGGGAGAACACGGTTTTTAGGTCAGTGTGAATTGTTTTTAGTGACGGTAGATTAAGAGTATTCTCGTAATTATCACTGTACTGAGGTTATTTTTAACAGTAAACCTTTAAGTGGAAAAGAATGGTTTGCTGTGCAATCGCCAGTTGTACTAACCACAGTAGACAAGCGAGGAAGTTAGGAATTATGTTTGACGTGTTTCCTAAAGACAGTGAGATGAAAAGAAGGTGGATAAGTACTTGTAAACGTGCAGATTCGTTTCCAGATGCATATTCTCGTGTCTGTTCGATACATTTTTCGGATTTCAGAGGTGGCAGAAAGTTTTGAGAATTACGTCGAATACGAAGGGGAAAAATGTTCAAAATTTAAAGGAAAATGTTGAGCTGTTAGAGATGATTGCAGGATGTGTTGCTTACAGAGTTAAACAAAACACCCTGAATTAGCACATTTGTTTGGTAAAATGACTGATCATGTAAATGTTTCAGGAAAGAACTGGCTTCAAACAGTTTCAAGGGGATCCTTCATAAAGCCAACTGACAGTTTTATGGAATTCCTTTTGAAAATGGAAAGAGAATTTCAACAATTCCACGGCAGTTTCATTGACCGTAGGCCAAACGTTTTTGGAAGGCTAGAGGATATTATAAATGTGAAGTATCCAGGAATGGAGGACCTTGCCGTAATGTGTTTCGTAAGGACACGCACCTTCATTAGAATGAAATCCTCAACAACAACAAAAATTGCAAAAGTAATAAGCAAACTGAGAGCGAACACAGACAAAAACTGAAAAAAGATGTGAGGTAACTTTCCCGAGTACAAAACGGAAACACATTAATATAGTTTAATATTACATTATCGTGGTTTTTTCCGTACCTCAGGTCTATGTGGTCTAAGCCTGCGGAAGCCTCTTTCACCAGGGAGAAAAAAAATGCAGCGTCCTCCGATATGGTGAAAGAGGTTAGTCCTGTGAAGTTGGAAACTGTACATTTTTTTCAGAGTTCTAGACAGATATACAATAGTTCTGTAGTTCTCTGTACAAAATTTAAATAGTTCTGCAAAATTTCGCCAAAAAAAAAAAAAAATACAAAATATTACCACGAAATTTAGTTTTTCAAAATAATTTTTTGCCTAATTGTACAAACATAGTTCTGATCACAGTTCTAAATAGCTCTCAAAGAGTTCTACAAGAAATCCCAATGACATTTTTCTGTGCGGATTATACTTCATGAGATAATTGCAATAATGGGGAATCCATTTACACGCTACTGTGAAGTTGGCACCCTTTTCTCAAAAATGTGCATTTTCTTCAGAGTTCTAGGCATATATGCAATAGTTCTGGAGTTCTCTGTACAAAATTTAAATAGTTCTGCACTAATTCGGGAAAAAATTACAAAAAATTATAACAAATTTTAGTTGTTTCCAAATAATTATTTGCCTACAAGCGTAAACATAGTTCTGATCACAACTCTAAATAGCTCTCAAAGAGTCCTGCAGAAAATCCTAATGATATTTTTTAGCCCAGATAATAGTTCATGAGCTATTTGTGTAAATGAGGGACATAAACTACACAAAATTGCGCCAGAGTCGTGTGAAGTTGGTACCCCTTTTTTCAAAAATGTAAATTTTTTTCAGAGTTCTACACAGATATGCAATAGTTCTGGAGTTCTCTGTACAAAATTTAAATAGTTCTGTAGAATTTCGCCGAAAAAAATACGAAAAATTACCACAAACTTGAGTTTTTTTAGTTTTTTAAAAATAATTATTTGCCTTTTAGCGCAAACATAGTTCGGATCACAGTTCTAAATAGCTCTCAAAGAGTTCTACAGGAAATCCTAATAGCATTTTTCTGTGCAGTTTATACTTTATGAGATAATTACAATAATGGAGTATCCATTTACATGCAACTGTGGGATTTGTACCTTTTTTTTTTCTTCAAAAAATTAGACTTTTTTCCAGATTTATAGGGACATGTGCTACAGTTCTTGTTTACCATAAGCAGTAATCACTCAGACGTAAAACCAACAAATTAAATGTGCAGCGGATAGAATATCTGTCAAGGCCTAAGAAAAATGTATATTTCTCGAATAAGGGGCACAAATAAGACAGCTTATCAGATATTCAAAATTGTGAACATATTTTTTTCGGGCAATTACATAGAAATATTCACATGAACTATACAACTATAGTATATGTATACAGAACCCCAAATACAATGTGTATTTCTCGAAAAATGGTGCCAATTTACAGTAACGTGAACATGAATTCCACATTACTGCATTTATCTGATAAAGTATAATCTGCACAGAAAAATTTCATTGGGATTTCCTGTAGAACTCTTTGAGAGATATTTAGAACTGTGATCAGAACTATGTTTGTACTAATAGGCAAAAAAATTATTTTGAAAAAACTAAATTTCGTGGTAATATTTTGTATTTTTTCGGCGAAATTTTGCAGATCTATTTAAATTTTGTACAGAGAACTCCAGAACTATTGTATATCTGTCTAGAACTCTGAAAAAATGTACATTTTTCCAAAAAAGGGGTGCCAACTTCACAGGACTAAAGAGGCTTTAAACTAGCATTAGACTATAAAAAGTAGTCTAACTAATATAGAGCTTAATAATTGTAACAATGATGATAATACACGAAAAGATAGATAATCTCGAACACATTGAAACCTGTGCACGAGCTAAGCTTGTTGTGCGCCGTGCGCCTATACGGCTAAACGCAGCGCGGCGCGGCGAGAGGGTGCGCTCTGACGTCATCGCTCACAGTAGAGCACTGTATAGTACAAGCAGAACAATCCGCCATTTTGAATCCCACGTTGAAGGCGCTCATTTAAAGACTATGGAACCATTAGGCTTTTTAATACGCTCTTACGCTGCCAAGTATGCTTTCCTAATGCAGAAAATATTACACCATAGTAAATTTGTTGTCTTACATTTGACTTTAAGAGGCAAGGAACTTAAAGTTAGTGATTAGAGGTATATATAGAGAAATGATACAGCCATTTATAGTCCGTATTAAGGCATATAATTCCGCAATAAATATTTACCACATACAGTTAAAATACGTTACAATATTATCGTATTTTCTGGTTTGTAAATGATGCGTCGACATACGTTTAGGGTAACTATAAGTTGCATTCGAAAACAATTACGGAATAATGTTAAATTGCGATACTGTACTTTCCGTATTCTCCTCTCCAATATCTCCCATACTTTAGACACACCATATTTGAGAGAAAATTTTATGTCAAAAAAGTGTTTAGTAACTTTGAAGTCTGGTTTCGTTAGATAACGACTAAATGAAGTGTGTCTGGTAGCATGCACTTTGAAATAAAGTGAATGTTGCATGATAAGTTTTGAATTTAAAGCCTTTCGTGTAAGAATTCTTTTCTGTTGCAATTCTTTTTGAAATTGAGGTATTTTTACATCCTTTTTACAGCTTGGCTCACATATAATCAAGCAACTTTAAACACACTGCACGTCGTGTTATAGTAAAAAATTTGTAGCAAAATTAAAATAAACCGCCGCAGTGGAGTGGCCGAGAAGGTGCCTTGTTACTGGACGCGCGGTTACTCGCTGTCGGAGGTTCAAATCCTCCCTTGTGTGTGTGTGTGTGTGTGTGTGTGTGTGTGTGTGTGTGTGTGTGTGTGGTCCTTAGTGTAAGTTAATTTAGTTAGTTTAAGTAGTATTTATGCCTATGGACTGATAACCCTTATTGTTAAGTTTCATGGATTTACAAATATTTGAACAATTTTAAACTATTCCTTACATGTTTAGGCCTATATTCTCATTACTAACTCTTTGTGAACATAACTATTTCGTATACAAAAAAAAAGGTTCTTAAAGTTACACAGATTGTTGCTCGATATTGGCGTCAATATTTGGGGTCTGGAATTTGTAAGTCACCTTTTACACCCGACATATGTTTGAAGGAAACCGATAAAACTTATGGTGACTGTGTCTGCTATTATTTGCAGCTGCACGACCAACCAATTCACACTGTGAAACAATAAAATCACAAGCTATTCGCTGATTCACTCTGCTGCACTACACAAAACATAAAACACTGTCGTCGCATTGGGATTCTAAATGGCGGATCGTTCAGCTCGGTATATCTAGTGCTTTGGCTCACAACCTGCCTGCGCGTGGCCCCTACCGTGTTTCTAGCAACCGTGGTGTAGACTGTGTACTCCAGTGTGGCAGATGGCTGATGGTGTGTCACTGACAGCAGGTGGCGTTTGGACGCGGAGTGAGCGTGGATGTGGCTGCTGGCAGCGGCTGCTAGGCGGGGCCCGCTGGTCCGCCGTGGGCTCAGAGCGGCGACCCGTGTACTGGCAGGCGCCCGGGAGCTGCCCGCCCACCTCCCACTCGCCCTCATTCTCAGTTGCGGACCTAGTCCTGCTCCCTCGACGCGTTCTGTCGCCTACGATAGGTAAATGAACTGTCATCTGGTGTGGACACGTTTGCTCTGAGTTGTTGCTTTTTAACATGCTTCAATTGTACATTTCATTCCATTCCTTGATGGTGGTGGTGCAGCAACAGTGTTGAATAATTAAAAAATGTTCAGTCTCTGTTACAATATTTTATTATCCAATAACGCGTTTCGCGCTGTTAGCGCATCGTCAGACTGGAAAAAGACAAATGTTTTGTTACAGTCCGTGTACCTGGCGGGCAGCGAAAAATTTCATATTCATCCCATAAATCAAGTTTCCTTCGCCGGCCGCGGTGGCCGAGGAGACTGAGGCGCTCCAGTCACGGTCTGCACGGCCACTACGGTCGGGGGTTCGAATCCCCCCTCGGCCATGGATATTTGTGCCGCCTTAGTTCGTAAGTAGTTCATAAGTAGTTTGTAAGTTTAGGGACTGATGACCCCGTAGTTAAGTCCCATATACTATACAAACATTTAACAAACAAGTTTCCTTCCCTTGGCTTCCCTATGCAAAATTACAGTGTCCTCCAACGATTTAGGAACATGATCGGCTACAAGCAAATGCTCGGCAAAGGTAGAATTATGCACGTTGCGTCTACTGGGGAGACGCTTGTAGCCGATCATGTCCCTAAATCGTTGGAGGACATTGTAATTTTGCATAGGGAAGCCAAGGGAAGGAAACTTGATTTATGGGATGAATATGAAATTTTAAAACACCTCATCATCAACGATGATAATATGCTGAACGACCAACTCCAACTTGCAAGTAGACAGTACCTAGAAGGTTTCAAACCTATACTGTTTTAGACATTTGTTATTGCAATACTTGTTCCTGCATGGTGTTTGTTGTCCTCAAAATTCTAGCGTTGCACTTGTTTATGCATCACAACAGTATAAAACTATAATGTTTATCCTCAGATTTCTAGTGGCGCCCTTGTTTATGGTTTTCTGGTGTTGTGATGCGTGGTGTTTGTACCGTTCCCTCCCATCGGGTGCGTGCTGTTTGTTTTGAGTTTGTGGTGCATGCACTATGTCTGGCCGCTGAATATTTTCTAACTTTTCTTTCTCCAATTTTTGCGTGTACGCACTTATATATATTCTGCCACCCACATAGCTCGGCTCCAGATGTCTTTGCATCTTATTTCCCATCTTTCTTTATTTTATGTTTTCTGTCAGTATCATATTACACATAGTTCCTGCTACTGCGCGCACGCCCATCAGCCCTCTTGGCGCCACCTAGTGCGGGCGCACGTCACTAGGGTTCCTACGCCTCTGCCAGTACGCAGTGCTCACTCGACCTGTGTGTGGACGGGCTCCACAATTTTATAATGTGACATTGTTTTTAAATTTTATTTTTTAATCTATTGACATGGAGTCAGCCACATTTTAACAACTTTTTTAATGTGAGCTTTATTGTAATAACATTTTCACCTATGCTGTAATTTTAATTCCTTATTTTAGAAACACTTTTGTATTTCACTATTTTTCATATTTGTCTGTTACGTTTCATTAGGTAAAAGTTACACAGGCAAAAGGCAAAATTAATTTTGCCGAAACCTAGGTAAAGGTTTATACATGTAAACCATTTTATGCAACTGGTCGGCTGAAACTGTGTTGACTTTTGGATCGTGTTCCACCGTTGCTGAATTGCAGCCATGTTTAATAATATATATATATATATATATATATATATATATATATATATATATATATAAATTTCCACCCATGTGACTGAACTTGTGTGTTCGTATGAATGTGGAAGGATGCTTTTAATATTGACTGACTGCCGCGCAATGGCTTCCAGTCGCCGTCTCGCACTTTTGGCCTCGTTTACTTTAAGAACGCATGGCTTCGTATGTCGTCTGCACTGCCGTCTGCTGGGTGGCCAGAGACAAGCTTACGTGGCAAGATGGCGAAGTGGCATGTTATTAGTGTAGTACCAACATAATCATGGGCGAAATACGTGACAAGAGAGACCACTCTGGAGCTCTAGTAGAGGGTATATCATCTTTAGGTAGCGAGGGTTGGTAGACAGTAGGCTCTGAACGCACTCAGCATCGTTTTGAGCGCGCCCTACAACCGGTGTGTGGAGGGGAAGGCTTTTTGTTTGGCCTGAGGCTTCACTCTTGCTGCGACCGCCGAAGTATTTCGAGGGGATGGTATGCTGTTAGAACTTTGTTTCGTTTGTGACCAGGCAGTCTTGATTGAACAGTGTTACTTTTTCTTGAGTAATTCTTTCGTTATGCGAGGCGAAGTGTTTCTTAATTTACATCATCATTATCATCAGAGACTGATTATGCCTTTCAGCGTTCAGTCTAAAGCATAGTACCTCTAATAAAATTCCTCCATGATCCCCTATTCAATACTAACATTGATGCCTCGTCTGATGTTATGCCTTTTACTTCAAAATCATTTTGCACCGAATCTAAGTACTTTTTCTTGGTCTACCTCGCCTCCTCTTACCCTTCGCTGCCGAGCTCATGAGCCTCTTAGGTAACCTAGCTTCTCCCATGCGTGTAACATGACCCCACGATCTCAGTCTGTTCGCTCTAACTGCTTCATCTATGCTGTTCATTCCCAGTTATTCTTTGATTTCCTCATTATGGACTCCCTCCTGCTACTGTTCCCATCTATTAGTACCTGCAATCATTGTTGCTACTTTCATATCTGCAACCTCTACCTTATGAATAAGGTAACCTGTATCCACCCAACTTTCACTCCCATACAGCCGGCCGCGGTGGCCGAGGAGACTGAGGCGCTTCAGTCACGGTCTGCACGGCCACTACGGTCGGGGGTTCGAATCCCCCCTCGGGCATAGATATTTGTGCCATCTTTAGTATAAGGTAGTTCATAAGTAGTTTGTAAGTTTAGGGACTGATGACCCCGTAGTTAAGTCCCATAAGCTTAACAAACATTTGAACATTTTTTTCACTCCCATACAACAAAGTTGGTCGAAAGATAGAGCGGTGCACTGCTAACTTAGTCTTTGTACTTACTTCCTTCTTGCAGAAGAGAGTAGATCTTAACTGAGCACTCACTGCATTAGCTTTGCTGCACCTCGATTCCAATTCTTTCACTATGTTGCAATCCTGTGAGAAAATACATCCCAGGTACTTGAAACTGTCTACATGTTCTAACTTTTTTCCTCCTATTTGGCACTCAATCTGTTTAAATCTCTTTCCCACAGACATTACTTTCGTTTTGGAGATGCTGATCTTCATATCATAATCCTTGCACCTTTGATCGAGCTCTGAAATATTAGTTTGCAACATTTCAATCGAATCGGCCATTACAACTAAGTCATCCGCATATGCGAGACTGCTTACTTTTTCACCTATTTTAATCCCGCCCTGCCAGTCTACTGTTTTCAACGTATGATCCATAAATAGTATGAACAACAGTGGTGACAGGTTACAGCCTTGTCTTACCCCTGAAACTATCCTGAACCATGAGCTTAATTTGCCCTCTACTCTAACTGCTGCCTGACAGTCTACGTACAGCCCTTTAATTGCCTGCAGAAGTTTGCCTCATATACCATAATTTTGAAGAACTGACAGTAGCTTCCTCCTAGGAACACGGTCATATGCCTTTTCTAGATCTATGAAACATAATACAATTCCCTGTTCCACTCATAGCACTTTTCCATTACCTGCCGTAAACTAAAGATCTGGTCCTGACAGCCTCTAAGAGGCCTAAACCCACACTGATTTTCATCTAATTTGTCCTCAATTAATACTGACACTCTCAACAATACCTGACAATATTTTGCCTACATCGCTAACACGCTAATTAAAGAGATACCTCGATAGTTGTTGCAATCTTTTCTGTTTCCATGTTTGAAAATTGGCGTGATTACCACTTTCGTCCAGTCAGACGGAACCTGTCCCGATTTCCACGCCTTCTCAGTTATCCTGTGTAACCATTTGAGACCTGATATTCCACTGTATTTGACGAGTTACGGCTTAATTTCATCCACCCCAGCCGCTTTATTGCACTGTAATCTACTGACCATTTTCTCCACTTCCTCAAATGAGATCCTGTTTCCATCGTCTTTCCTATCTCATTCTACCTGAAAATCTGACACATCATTGAACGTTTCACCTTCATTGAGCAA
This sequence comes from Locusta migratoria, assembly GCA_026315105.1. NCBI lineage: Eukaryota > Metazoa > Arthropoda > Insecta > Orthoptera > Acrididae > Locusta > Locusta migratoria. The sequence goes on along the minus strand of CM048755.1, from coordinate 69,363,316 downwards.
TTCTTCAAAATATTCCCTCCATCTGCTCAAAGCATCCACATGATTGACTAGCAGCTTTCCTGACCTGTCCAAAACACTTGTTCATTCCTTCTTCCCTCCCTTTCGAAGACTGCTAATTGCGCTCCAAAATGGGTTTCCCGCCTATTGACCCAGTGTTTCTTGCTTATTTCCAAAGTCTTTCAGCTTGAAGTCTGCAGTTATCCGTTTGGCTTTGTTTCTTTCTTCGACATAACTTTCTCTGTCTGCCTGATTTCTAGTATGGAGCCATTTTTGAAATGTCTTCTTTTTCTTTTTACAAGCTGCCTTGACTGTGTCATTCCACCAACCTGTCTGCTTCTTCCTGCCTTTACAAACTACTGTTCCAAGACATTCTCTAGCTGCTTCAGTAGTTTGTCCCTGTACCTTGACTATTCCTCTTCCAGTGATTGTAAATCATTAAATTCAACTAACTGGTACCTTTCCGAAATCATTGCTATGTATTTCTGCCTAATTTCCTTGTCTTGAAGCTTCTCCACTCTTATCCTTCTACACATGGACTTGACTTTCTGCTCTTTTGGCCTCACAAAACCAATTTCACTGCAGATTAAATAATGATCAGTATCATCAAACAACCCCCTGAAAACACGTGTGTCCTTGACTGTCTTCGTGAATTCTTGGTCTGTTATTATAGAGTCAATTACAGATCTGGTTCCCCTTCCTTCCCAAGTATAGCGGTGAATGTCTTTATGCTTAAAGAAGGAGTTTGTGATAACTAAGCCCATACTGTAACAGAAATCCAAGAGCTGTTTTCAGTTCCTGTTGGCCTCCATATCCTCTCCAAACTTACCCATAACCTTTTCATAACCCTCTGTTCGATTTCCTATCCTGGCGTTGAAATCACCCACTAAGTGCGTTGTAAAATCTGTCCATCTCATCCTGATATGTCCCTTCACAGGGTGAATACACTGCCACAATCCTAATTTTCTTGCTGGAGATGGGCAAATCTATCCACACCAGTCGTTCATTTAAATACCTTATTGCAATTATGCTGGGTTCGATTGCTTTCGTGATGTAAAACCCTACACCCCACTGTGCTTTTCCTAATTTGACTCCTGACAGGTAGACCTTGTATTCTCCGACTTCATCCCCTTTCTCTCCCCTTATGCCATCCTCTCACGGGACGTGGAAACGCACGCGGAGGGGAACATGGTGCCGTTGCAGCGTGGAATTCCACGTTCCACTGCCCTGCGAAGCATGGAATGAAGGATCCAGCATGTTAGATTTTTGCTTCGTGGAGTGGAACGTGGCCAATGAGAAGCGACCTGGTTTTCACGTGACAAGCACAACTTTCGAGCCGCCATATTTGAAACGGAACTCCGTATTTCGTGCCTTCTTTCGTTGTGGCGTACGATGTATGAATATAATCTTTTTAAAAGCGTCAGAATATTGTAGAAATTTTGAAAATGCGCCATTTTAGATGTGATTTGTTGCAATAAATTACCGGAAACACCACTTTCACAGCTTTGAAGGTTCTCGTATTTAACGTGTGTAAGTGTTATAATTTGTACGATGTGAAAGAGTATCGTTCCTTTGCTACAGTATAACGCACACTATCAAAGAAGCGTCTTTGTGATGATTTTTCATACATAAATAACATATTGCAACATGTTTTAGAAGAGTAGTAGATCTTAATTCAGAACCACCTACCCGAGAGTGGGAATAGCGTAGTTGGTAGCGTTGCGGATTGTGGGGCAGAGATGCCCAGCGGAATAAGTTCGATTCTGTGCACCTCCGAAATATTTGTATTTTTCTTCTTCTTTGTTTTCTTAACGTATCTGGTTCTTCCTTATAATTCAAGTATAATACCCGATATTCATTGTTATTTTTTTAATAGCGGGCAGCTTACTGTTCTATGCATTTTAGACCATACATTACAGCGAGTGAAATTGAGCTAAAAGTACAGAAAAGTTTTTGAAACATTAGCCGCACTGATATCTACTAATAGCGAGGTACCTGAGCGGCGTTATTCCGTGGTCGCAAGCCTTCGATCTCGGCGGGTTTGGACGTAGCGCGAAGCACTGCAGCGCCGAAAAAAATGAATTGCTGGTCACGTTTGTCGCTTCCTCGTTATGTGTTAATGATCCGTAGCCAGAAAAGAAGTAGAAATTATTTTTTCTTGGGTGGCAACCGATTATAATTGACAATGTACTGCTATGGTTTTACATGAGGTCATACTTTATGGAAGACCTATGACTGATTTCTTGTCCACATTACACAATAAATGGAATATATATTTCGTGAATGGAATTAGAAGTGAAGAATAAATTAATGTTAACCGTTACTTTGGTAGATGGACTGAAATAATTTTTTTACATTATACTTTTTGGTTTTCTAGTTGGAAATGATAAAAGTAAGAAGCCCAAAATTATACCGAAATTTGTAGGTATTTCTACACCTAAGTCATGTATAATCATTTATTTTTTTTAATTTTCGCCTTTGTAGCTCTCAGAAAAATTATTACAAGGTAAAAATAATTCTATACAGCTTGTCTCACATAAAAGCAATATCACTCACGCCCGAGATTAAATTAAGAACGAACTAAGTAAAAAATAATAGATAATATTAACATCAAAAGATCGCACTGACGTGTTTTGCGGCCCACATTAGATTTGTAGTTTTATAAGTTTTTGCAAACATTTTGGACCAAAATAATAATCTAAATAATAAAAAAATTAATTAACAAGAGTGTCTGAAACCCTTTTAGGGGAAAAAATTTGGTACTGATGGGTTCCGAACCACTGACTTTCAGCGTCAGAGTCCAACACATCGCCCATTACGCTACATCTAACAGTTAGGAATTGCGTTCTTTAATCTCATACTATTGATGGCTGTTGTTAACTGATACTAATATGGCATTTGTAGACACTAGATTATCATTTATCGTACGAAGGACGATGTGTTTTTGTTAATTATTCAGTGCGTCATTGCTTTGAAATGACAACGTGTAAGTTACAATAAGGAAATCATCAAATACGCAACGCAAGATGGCGTATGCCAGAGAGAGTTCTGGGCGAGGAATGTCACGTGACATCTGCGAACGGCTGGTTTTCGTTAATTTAATGGAGGGGTCACAACTCCGTTATTTTTGCAAATATCTCTGCAACGATGCAAGATATGAAAAAAAAAAAAAAAAAAAAAAAAAAAAACCATAATAGAGCGAAGTTGTAGAGAATTTTCCCCTCTACCAATTAGGTTCACTACCAATTAGGTTACTCAATTTTCATGTCAGAAGAACGGTTCGTTTGCAATTACATTACAAACGGCTTTTTTTTTTTTTTTTGTATTACTACCGTATTTTTTGTCCGAAAAATTTGAAAAAGGGAGGTTCTGGGCTCTGGCGGCCTACAGTTATGTGTGCAAATTTTGATGCTGATCGGTTGAACGGTTCGTCTTAAAAACAGGGAACACGTTACGGACGGACAGACAGACAGACAGACATACGTCCCAAAATCGCCGTTATTTTTGCAAATATCTCTGAAACGATGCAAGATATGAAAAAAAAAAAAAAAAAAAAAACATAATAGAGCAAAGTTGTAGAGAATTTTCTCCTCTACAAATTCGGTTATTCGATTGTAGTGTCAGATACATGGTTAAGCCGTTATTTTCATTTAAATTTCGAACTGTCAAAAGACGATCGCAAAGGCCCACTTTTAGTGTTACTACCGTAACCTAAAGTGGGCCAATATGTAGTTACCTCCTCATAAGGGATGTTGCAAGTGATGGCATACTTGAGGTTTACCTGTTTTATGTGGGACACGCTGTACTGTATTTCAACCCATCTCCACTTTCAAAGAACTCAACACCTGTCTCAGAATTTTATTATTTATTTATTTTGTTAAGAAGGTGTCTGAGGGACACTGCGTTTCTACGAACATTTTGCTAAATCATCTGACAATATTCTTTGTCTCAATGGTACTTCGATTAAAAAAAAATGTTAACTGAAAGAAAAATGCGCTGATATAGTTTAGACTCAGACACTACAAGTCACGTCAGTAAAGGATGAGAAGCGTGTGCCACTTTATATCTTGCTGTATGGTTTTTATCCTGGTGGGCTTGTCCCCAGCAACAAGCTATCCTCACCCACAGTCAGCTGAAGATCGAAGGAAACACGGTGAGGACCAAAACTTCTTCACTGCCGACTGAGCCAGCTAACAGTTCACTGATTTTGTTATTATATTTCTTTTGTTGTCACACTGTGCGGATTTTGAGCTCATAAGAAACAGGTGGTAATGGATTCATCCTATGAATTTCGACTGACATTTAGGAAAGTTTTTCCTTATGAGAACAGCAAAAAAAAAAAAAAAAAAATAAATAAATAAATAAATAAAAATAAAAATAAATAAATAAATAAAAGAAAAATTGAAATTTGTATTCATTTTACAGAATTAATATTAATAAAAGAAAAAAATAAACAACTTATTTTCACAAGTGTTATTCAAATTAAAAAAAGCAAAAAGAGCTATCATGCAAAGAGACTTGAAAACAGGCTGGAGACGTGAGATACTTGTGCTGCAGAAGCAATACCACAGCCCAATCGGCAATATTAAACACTAGCTGAAAACCTGGCGTTGCCCGGATATTTATTTATTCCTGCCTTGAGTTAGTACTTCTATCCCTTCTCCCTGTGTCCATCTCCCTTTTTTAAATATCATTATCAGAGAATATATAAGAAATAATGACGTTTTCCTTTTCCGAGGCAAGTTGTCTGAATGTGATCTATTAAAAGTATATGTACTGTTGTAATATGTGTTAAGTAACGCAATGCACATTTATCTACGAACTTTAAATAATAATTAATGTAATTAATTTCACTCATTTTTAGGGAAATGTCGATGATAAAGCGGAACTGAAAAATTTTCCTATCAGATTGCAGAAGTCTATGCACTTGCCGTTTATCAGGAAAGTAAGTAGTGTAGATCAAATCACACGTAAAAATGGACTCGTTTCGAAGAATTCAATCATGAAATTCAAAAATAATGATTGTAATAATATCACAAATCGATCACTTGATGTAATAGGCGAAATGTCAAATCGATTTTTTTAAAGAGATGTATTAAAAGAAATTCCTTTTTTACTGCTTTATTTATTTATTCTTACATTTCCTTATTCGTATGCTTATCCTTACAGAGAAAGAGCTGAAGATATTGTAGCACTTATAGACCAAAGATTGGTCTGTGGCATCACATTTCGCTGTATGCTATAGAGCTCCTTCCTATAGAGTCGCAAACGTCATCACTGGCCTCCGGTCTGATTTTTTAAAAATAATTTGAAGACTTATAGCTATCGGCATGGAACTGCTATGGTGTACAACGGGAGACTTCGGACAACAAATTCACACAGACCATTCGTTTGCGTTCTGTAGTTTTCGCAGCAGAGCGAAATACACGTAGAATTTTATATACACCGATAACTTTCCAACCCAATATACTCCACCCTTTTATCATTATCAACCCTCAAGCAACGATGCAACCAATAAAACCATTTTCAAAGAGTAATTATTGTTCCGCGTTTCGCGTTATATTCTTCAAATTACTAAATATCTATCAGATCGCTATAAAACCGTGCTTAAAACCTTCCTCAGGTATAAATTAGTAACTGTACAAATATTTAAGTCTCTGCGTCTTGTCGTTCGGACGTGATAAGCGTACACCGAACAGACATTCACATTTATAGATATAGATTACGGCCGTGTTCACACTGCCGACCGGGCCGAGCCGAGCCGACAGATTAAACACGTTTTTAGCGTTTCTTTAATTTCTCGGCGTAAAGTTTAGTTTTTTCGTGATGTAAATGCCTTTACAGCTTGTATGACACAATGGAAAAGAATTCTGTGAAGGCTGACAGCGGAAACCTCCCTAAAGTTGATGCATTTATGGTATCTTCATTCTTCAAAAACAATCTAAATTTTTACGTGCCAGAAATAAGAAACGTGAAAACTGCATTGTAAGGAACGCGTACCTACATTTTAAAGTTAATTATTGCTAGAGATATTTTATGTAATTGGAAAAAAGTACCCTAGTTGTTGGTGTCAGCAGACTTACTCTGAAGTCACAAATTAGGTAGTAAGGGTAAAATTTTAACTTCTATCCAGGCGGCCTCGAGTGATTATGTTGGCAACAGCAACGACACGATAGAAAGCTGTTGCAAAGCTGTTCGGACCCCATAAAATGACTCGATTAGGGTGTTGTACAGACCATGAAGTAAATAAACAAAGCTGTTCCTGCTCTGTGATTGACAGGTTCTTGTATGCACCCTTTTCCGGTCAGTAAAAGTAATTGCCCTAGTAAAGGCAAGGTTTCATGACAAAACTGCGTTGTCACGCGATTGACTATAATGGCGACGTCACATGATTCTCGCTATTCAGCATCTGTTACCAACATTATCACAGGAAGCCGCCGCGATGGTTGGTAAAATGTAACCCAGTCAAGCACACAGTTAAGGGGCTAATTTAATTTTTAACTACTTCAATACTGGTAGCAAGGTGTAACATCAAAATCTGTGAAGTACAGCAAAATGTCTTGTGTATATTTATACAATATCTCTAAATTCTCTAAATAAAACCATTTTTGGGTAACACTTTTAATCGTATTTACACTTTTATATTACGAAGGTTTAAACGCTAAATGAATCGGCGCATTAAAGACATCTCCCATGTACCGTATTTTACGATAGAGTATGTAGTAGTAACGTAACCAGAAGGGCGTTATCGATGTATAAAACGATTACCCATTATTGAAACGATTTTTTGAATAAGATCTGCTGGCGATAAAAGTGCACTTACTCGAGATGAATAATCAGTGCTATACTTTATAGTGGACTAAAACAATATTCATGTTGTACTTTCACCAAATATATTAGGAAACAGCTTTAATTAGACATAAATCGTAGGCGAGTAACACTATGAAGTTTTACTTCGCAAATTTAAATGTCAGCTCATTAACCTCCACATAATACAGTAATACACCTTTGCAGTAGAAGAGAATGATACTTAAAGGGAACTAATGGAATAATATTGTTTACTTACATCAAAATGATCCTCGTAGAAATAAACACAGGAAGTGGCCGCTATTTCATTCGGACCTCTTCGAGCGAATTTGCGCATCTTCTAATTTTTTGAACTTGCAATAACAATTTTTCTGGTGTCTTTATAGATTACTACGCAATATTTTAAGGTCATTTATCGAACGTGAATGCCCAAAAAATATAATACTATATGTGTATCTTACGAGAGCAGCTGCAATAACGTGGTTTCTGACGTCACAGCCATCAAGTGACTCAAATGTAGCGTTTTAGCGGGCTTTCAAATTATTTGAATTTCGATTCGTTTTTATATTAAAAGCGTGTTCGGAGCATGATATGACGTAATTAACATTTTGAAACGATTTCAAGAAAACACTCAAATACCCTGTTGCGCTGTTCACGCTGCCGGCCGGTCCGAGAGGACTCCGCTTCAGCCGGCTCACGCCGAGCAGACGACATTCGGAATGTTTAATATTTCCGGCGCGAGCCGATTGGGCTACGTCGTTGTTTCTGCAGCACAAGTATCACACGTTTCCTCTCTGCTTTCAAGGCAAGCGTCTGCATTATTTTTAGTTTCAAATACACTGTTATGAAAATATGTTGCTTATTTTTAATTTTAATTGTATTACTATCCATTCTGTAATATGAATATTTTTCTTTTTCAGTAATGTTTATTTTGGTCGTTCACATAAGGAAAAACTGTCCTAAATTTTAGTCGAAATTCATGGGATGGGTCCATTACCACCTAGTTCTTAAATATTTAAAATTTTACGAGTCACTACAGTGTAAGAATAATAGTATTAAAATATAAAATCAGTTAACTGTTAGCTGGCTCTAAGAAGACGGCAATGAACAAGTTTTGATCACCCCGTGTTTCCTTCGATCTTCTGCTGATAGTGGGTGGGCATTTCTTGTTGCTGGGGACAAGCCCACCAAGAAGAAGAAGAAGAAGAAGAAGAAGAAAAAAAGTGACACACGCTTCTATCCTTTACTGGCCTGTCTTGCGGACTCCGAGGCTAAACTAAACAGCGTATTTTTCTTTTATTTAAAGTATAAAACTCGAAAGTACCAGACAAAGAAAATTTTCATCACATGATTCAGCAAATGTTCATAGAAACTTAGTTCTCCCTCAGAGTAGATCCTTAAAAAATTCTGTGACCTGTGTAGAGTTCCTTCAACGTGCAGGTGGACTGAAATATAGTATGACATAGCATGACACACATAAAAACGGTACACCTCACTTGCAAAATTTCTTTTAAGGAGGTATCTACGTGTTTTTAATGTTACTGTTCCGTATTGTTTTTTACTTAATTCATTCTTAATTTAATCTTAGACGTGAGGGTACCGCTTTTATATGCGACACGCTGTATACAATTATCTTCACGTTGTGGTACAACATTTTTCGAGTGTTACAAAAGCAAAAATAAAAAAGGTATATATATTGTATTAGGAGGAGATACATCTATAAATGTAAGCGTATTTTTGGGCTGCTTCTTTATCATCTTGAACTAGAAGGCCATTAAGTGTAATTTCAAAAACATTTATTTCACTCCATCAACAGTAAAGTAGCAGTTTATATTAACTTTTCTTCTCTTCTAGTTCCAAACACGAAATATATATTCCATTAATTGACTAGTGTGGGAAAAAAATCCAGTTGTATGCCTCTCTTAGTCAAGTATAACCTGAAGTAAAACCATAGCAGATCGTTGTCCATTGTAATCGGTCGCCAACCAAGAAAAATTACTTCATACTTGTTTTCTGGTTGTGGATCATTAACACATCACGAGGGAGCAACACACATGGCCAGCAATTTAAATTTTTCGGTACTGCGGTGCTTCACGCTACGCTCAACAGCCGCCGAGTTCGTAGGCTTGCGATCGCGGCATGACGCCGCCCAGATAACTTGCAATTACTTGCGAAAGGAGATAGATATCGGTGCGACTTCTGTTTCAAAAACTTTTCTATACTTTTAGCTCCATTTCACCTGCTGTAATGTATGGTCTAAAATGCATAGAACAATAAGTTGCCCGCTATCGAACTTTTTCAATACACGATTTGTAAATCAAGTGCGCATACTTGACAAAAAGCATCATCTGAAAACGACTGTTACGAATTTCAAAAAGGTGAATGTTATACTCCAAAGCTAAGATGTTGTACTACCATGTGTCCAAAAATCAGATTTTTTAACCGCATACGTTCATCAAAATCGACTGAGGAGCGTTACGAAACTAAAAACTCTCGCGGAATGAAAAGTAGACTTTTAATTTTTTCACAGGCAAGGCAAAGCTTGTAAGGAAAAAATAAGTTGACAAAGCGATGTGGCGTGGTCTTGTATACCGTCAAAACTTTTTACAACTTGAAAATCGAAAAAGTTGATTTTCCTCTTTCTCGTCTCGGCTCGGCCCGGCCGGCAGTATGAACACACCCTAACCTTATAACCTGTCAGCCATGGTACAGGCCTCCTGACGCTTCCAACAGCCAGCGCACGAATTGTCAACCTACCGTGGACGAACAGTACTGTATCCGGCTACCTGTGTCATTATCAAACAATGCAGAAATTGAAAAACAGCGTATCCTCAAAGGTCGCCCAATTACGGGTCCGCGATGGCCGAGGGGACTGAGGCGCTCCAGTCACGGTCAGCACGGCCACTACGGTCGGGGGTTCGAATCCCCCCTCGGGCATGGATATTTGTGCCGTCCTAGTTTGTAAGTAGTTCATAAGTAGTTTATAAGTTTAGGGACTGATGACCCCGTAGTTAAGTCCCATAAGCTTAACAAACATTTGAACATTTGAATTACGGGTCACAATCAAACAGCCAGTAAATATGTCACGTTAAGTTTGCCATCCCGTCACAACCTAAAATCATATTTTCTGGGTCGCGTTGTAGCCTACTGAATCTACTTCTTCTTCATGCTTTGTAAAATTGCTACGCAAAATCTGATAAATTTTCCAGAAAGTTTTCCCGATCAACAAAATTACACTTGACAGTGTTTCTAAAAGAATTTCTACTACCATTAAAATCCTTTGTATCAAATGTGCGGAAAACTACCGTCGAAATTTCTAATAGGCCTATGCTCCAAGAACTGGAAAATGGAAACGTGTAGCTTCAAATAAAACTGTTTATAATGGGTGGCAGCACAATTTCTTAGTGACTAGGAAAAGAATCCAGAGAGATAAAACTGTTAACACTTGAATGCGCCAGACTGAACGTAGCCGTAGGAATTCACAATTATTTTCACATTGTTTAATCCTTTAACATTATTTACGCATGAATACAACGTGCACAATAGCTCGTTTATCTCTCAAGCAGTCACGAAACAATAAACGAGTTTTATTTCGTTTCATCGCACACTACTGACAAAAAAAGAGCAAGAAGCAATTAAAGAGAAGCATAACACAAAAGTCCATTTACATTATGTTAATTACAGGGGTTTTGCAATTTTAAACTCAAAAGTATATGCTGCCTGTAAATAAAAGTTAATTATTCTTATGCTCTCTCTCTCTCTCTCTCTCTCTCTCTCTCTCTCTCTCTCTCTCTCTCTCTCTCTCTCTCTCTCTCTCTCTCATTTTTTTCTTGGTCGGGCTGTCTGGGAGGGACACGTTCCTCTTTGCCCCCCCCCCCCCCCTGGATCCGCCCTTGCCCTAAAAATATAAAAAGGTAAAGCAGTCAACAATCCGAAGATTAAACACCACAGTTCTTTACTAGGCATGGTCCTATTTGGAGGTGGTATGCCGTTGCCTTCCTCCGACCTTGGAACTGTCTTACGCAGCCAGTTATAGGGGGACCTACAGTTTAACATGGGTTCCGAACCACGGTGCTACTCGGTATTTTTCACATGAGCAATACTGCCAGAGGTGAAAGAAGTGGAAAGTGACAGATAAAAATCCTAGGACCTGGCGGGGATCGAACCAGGGACCTTTGGATTTGGAGTCTAGCACTCTACCACTGTGCAACCGAGGCGCCATAATGTGTGCTTAACTTTGAGGGCAGTAATGCCGTCTATGATGAATATATGTAAACACACTCTTGGTTGACAGGATTGCAGTGCCGCTATATTTGATTGTGTACGAATGTGTGTGCCGGATAGCAAATTTTGTTAAGAATAAAGCCATCATCCCGATTAATGAAATTACTCGCCAGCCAAATTTCAATGGCTTCTTTAAAAACCGAATTTCAGAGAGATGATACATTCTCAAATCCATATGATGGCCTGTTTATATACAATGTTCAGCCACTGCTGATATATCGGGTTGTAGTAGGTGGGTGTACCATCGATGTTCCGCACATCGTTCACGAATAATGCGCATTGTGCGTCCGATATGTGGACGTTCATATACTGGACACAATTCGCGCACAGTTCGTGAACGATGTGCGGAACATCGACGGTACACCCGCCTGCTACAACCCGATAAATCAGCAGTGGCTGCACATTGCGTTCAAACAGACCACAACATGGATTATGACAATGTTAAGATGTTATCGTCTGTATCATCCTTCTAGGATTCGATTTTTCGAGAAGCCATTAAAATTCGACTAGCGAGTAATTTAATTAATCGGAATGATGAAACTTCCTGGCAGATTAAAACTGTGTGCCGGAACCGAGACTCGAACCTGGGACCTTTGCCTTTCGCGGGCAACTGCACTACCGACTGTGCTATCCCGACACGACTCACGATGCCGCCTCACAACTTTACTTCCGCCAGTACCTCGCCTCCTACTTTCCAAACTTCACAGAAGCTCTCTTGCTTGGAAAGTAGGAGGCGAGGTACTGGCGGAAGTAAAGTTGTGAGGCGGCATCGTGAGTCGTGTCGGGATAGCACAGTCGGTAGTGCGCTTGCCCGCGAAAGGCAAAGGTCCCAGGTTCGAGTCCCGGTTCCGGCACACAATTTTAATCTGCCAGAAAGTTTCATATCAGCGCACACTCCGCTGCAGAGTGAAAGTTTCATTCTGGAATCGGGATGATGGTTTTATTCTCGACAAAATTTTGAATACGTCTCTTACAATCGCATACAATCAAAGATAACGGCAGTGCAATCATGTCACCAAGAGTTTGATTGCATAAAGATACTCTCCATAGATGGCGTTACAGCTTCGTACTTCACTACCGTCAAAGTTAACCACGGATTATGATTACACACTGGTCACGAAATTTCGACGGCTGCAATGCGTCTGCCGATTGCATCGCACACATGATCAATCGGGTATAAGCCCGGTGAACAAGCTGGCCACTCCACATCTTGAAGCATGTCGTCTACCAGTGGAGATCTTTGGGGACGAGCATCTCGTCCACCAGAAGGAACCCAACTCCAATGGCACCAGCCTAGGGTACAGCAAAACGTCGAAGGAACTCGTCTCTTTGCCTCTGAGCAGTCAGAGCGCCATTCTGAATGACATGTAGGTCTATACGTCGAAATACTGCTCGCGGGGTTCACTCCCGAACGAGTCTGTGCCAACGGATGCAAACGGAGGAAATATTCCAAAATGTTCAAATGCTTGTTAAGCTTATGGGAATTAATGCGGGGTCATCAGCCCCTAAATTTACTAACTGCTTATAATCTAACTTATACTAAAGACAGCACAAACATCCATGCCCGAGGGAGGATTCGAACGGGGAATGGCCTCGCGCATCAGAGAAGCTTTCGACCACACCGCCGCAGCGAGGAAATTTTGAACACTTGCTTTAAATCCACTCTGAATGTAAGAGACTGCTTCAAAGAATTTTTAATTAATTATGTGCATTTTTGACAGTGAAATTGTACAATATTTTATTCTGCAAGTTTCCTGAGTTCTTAAGTTACTGTAACTCCTTTATTATGGATCTGATACCACTACATTATTTACAATTTTGGTTCCAAATAACCTAAGGAATACCCTCCAGAAACTGGGGGAAACCTCGTGACTCATTCTGTACGAGTATTTAGGCCTTCCTGACTCTGACATCCAAGATTTTCTTGTGTTTACGAGTATTTATTGCCACATAATCTAGTTGATATCTACTCTGATTTGGATTTGGTGATATCCATGTTATTTTCTTCCTTGTATCTTTTTAAGCAGGGGCGGCTGCTATCTAAGAACCCTTGAACAGCCTAATCTGTGACACCTTGCTGCTTTATTTATTATTTTCCTTTGAATGCTGATAAATGTAACATAGATGCGGGTAGGCTGAAATATACGAGGTGCATTCAAGTTCTAAGGCCTCCGATTTTTTTTTCTAATTAACTGTTGTTGTTACGGTCTTCAGTCCGGAGACTGGTTTGATGCAGCTCTCCACACTACTCTATCCTGAGCAAGCCTTTTCATCTCCTCATAAGAACGGCAACCCACATCCACTTGAATCTGCTTACTATACGCGTCTCTTGGTCTCCCTCTGCGATTTTTCCCCCCACACACTTCCCTCCAATGCTAAATTTACGATTCCCCGATGTCTAAGAATGTGTCCTACCAAGCGATCCCTTCTTTTAGCCAGGGTATGCCAAAAATTCCTTTTCTCACCAATTCTGTTCAGTACTTCTTCATTGGTTATGCGATCTACCCACCTAATCTTCAGTATTCTTCTGTAACACCACATTTCAAAAGCCTCTATTCTCTTCCTGTCCGCACTGCTTATAGTCCATGTTTCACTCCCGTACAAGGCAACACTCCACACAAATGCCTTCAGAAAAGACTTCCTTACACTTAAATTAATATTCGATGTTAACAAATTTCTCTTTTTCAAAAATGCTTTTCTTCCCATTGCCATTCTGCATTTTATGTCCTCTGTACTGCGATCATCGCATGTTATTTTACTACCCAAGTAACAAAACTCATCTACCACCTTCATTGTTTCGTTACCTAATCTAATTCCTTCAGCATCGCCCGATTTTCTAAGACCGCATTCCATTATTTTTGTTTTGCTCTTGTTAATGTTCATTTTATACGCTCTCTTCAACACACTGTCCATTCCATTCAACTGCTCTTCCAGGTCCTTTGCTGTCTCTGACAGAATTACAATGTCATCAGCAAAACGCAATGTTTTTATTTCTTCCCCTGAACTTTAATCCGTATTCCAAATTTTTCCTTGCTTTCCTTCACCGCCTGCTCGATGTACAAATTGAATAACATTGGAGAAAGGCTACAACCCTGTCTTACTCCCTTCCCAACTGATGCTTCCCTTTCATGCCCTCCGAGTCTAATAACTGCAGTCTGGCTTTTGTACAAGTTGTAAATAACTCTCCTTTCCCTGTATTTTACCCCTGCTGACTTCAGAATTTGAAAGAGTGTATTGCAGTAACATTGTCAAAAGCTTTCTCCAAATCTACAAAAGCTAAAAATGTAGGTTGGCCTTTCCTTAATCTATCTTCTAAGATAAGACGTAAAGTGAGTATTGCCTCCCGGGTTCCTATGTTCCTCCTGAATCCAAACTGATCTTCCCCAATGTCAGCTTCTACCAGCTTTTCCATCCTCCTGTAGATAATTCGTGTTAAAATTTTGCAACCATGACTTATCAAACTGATGGTTCTGTAATTTTCACACCTGTCTGCACCTGCTTTCTTTGGAATGGGGATTATTACATTTTTCTTAAAGTCTGAGGGTATTTCCCTTGTCTCATTAATCCTACACACCAGTTCAAATAGTCTTGTCATGGCTGGCTCTCCCAGGGACTTTAGTTGCTCTGAGGGTATGTCATCTACTCCTGGGGCCTTGTTCCGACCTAGGTCTTTCAAGGCTCTGTCAAATTCATCTCTCATTATAGTATCTCCTATTTCATATTGATCTACGTCCTCTTCCCTTCCTACCACATTGTCTGTAAGTTCATTTCCTTTGTAGAGCTGCTCTATGTACTCTTTCCACCTTTCAGCTTTCCCTTCTTTGCTGAGAACCGGCTTCCCATCTGAGTTCTCGATATTCGTAGAGTTGCTTTTCTTGTCCCCAAATGTCTCTTTTATTTTCTTGTAGGCGGTATCTACTTTTCCCCTTCTTATACATTCTTCTACAGATTTGCATTTGGCTTCTAGCCACTCCTGCTTAGCCATTTTGCACTTCCTGTCAATCTCATTTTTTAGTCGTCTGTACTCCATTTTGCCTATTTCATTTACTGCATTTTTGTATTTTTTCCTTTCATCAATTAAATTTAGTATTTCCTGTGATATCCAAGGATTTTTTGTAGGTCTTGCCTTTCTACCTATTTTGTCCTCTGCTGTCTTCACTATTTCATCTCTCAAGCCGTTAGCAGTAGCTTTGTGGCAAAGCCACATTAGCTGATGTTACAAGGCCAGCTCAGTCAATCATCCAGACTGTTGCCCCTGTAACTACTGACAAGGCTGCTGCCCCTCTTCAGGAACCACACGTTTGTCTGGCCTCTCCACAGATACCCTTCCGCTGTGGTTGCACCTACGGTACGGCTATCTGCATCATTGAGGCACGCAAGCCACCCCACCTCGGCAATGCCTGTAGTTCATTAACTACTCACCCTAAATCGATGAAACTGGCGCTACTTCTCGACGTAATCGCCCCGCAGACATACACATTTTTCACAACGCTGACGCCATGATTCCATGGCAGCGGCAAAGCCTTGTTTAAGAGTCTGTTTTGACCACTGAAAAATCGCTGAGGCAATAGCAGCACGGCTGGTAAATGTGCGGCCACGGAGAGTGTCTTTCATTGATATAAAAAGCCAAAAGTCACTAGGAGCCAGGTCAGGTGAGTAGGGAGCATGAGGAATCACTTCAAAGTTGTTATCACGAAGAAACTGTTGCGTAACTTTAGCTCGATGTGCGGGTGCGTTGTCTTGGTGAAACAGCACATGCTGAGCCCTTCCCGGACGTTTTTGTTGCAGTGCAGGAAGGAATTTGTTCTTCAAAACATTTTCGGCGGATGCACCTGTCACTGTAGTGCCCTTTGGAACGCAATGGGTAAGGAATACGCCCTCGCTTGTACCAGAACATGTACACCATCATTTTTTCAGCACTGGCGGTTACCTGAAATTTTTTTGGTGGCGGTGAATCTGTGTGCTTCCATTGAACTGACTGGCGCTTTGTCCACAGAAATGCCAACTCTGGAGGCGATCTGTTCAACAGTCATTCGGCGATCCCCCAAAACAATTCTCTCCACTCTCTCTATCATGTCGTCAGACCGGCTTGTGCGAGCCCGAGGTTGTTTCGGTTTGTTGTCACACAATGTTCTGCCTTCATTAAAATGTCGCACCCACGAACGCAGTTTCGACACATCCATAACTCCATCACCACATGTCTCCTTCAACTGTCGATGAATTTCAATTGGTGTCACACCACGCAAAATCAGAAAACGAATGATTGCACGCTCTTCAAGTAAGGAAAACGTCGCCATTTTAAGTATCTAAAACAGTTCTCATTCTCGCCATTGGCGTTAGAATTCCATCTGCCGTACGGTGCTGCCATCTCTGGGACGTATTGACAATGAACGCGGCTACATTTTAAAACAATGCGCATGTTTCTATCTCTTTCCAGTCCGGAGAAAAAAATCGGAGGCCTTAGAATTGAATGCACCTCGGTCTGTACTTAAATCTACTGCGATATGCTACATTGCTACTCATATACACTCCGTGAAGCTTGTCATTACGGTCAGCAGTACATTTTCGGCTGTGGAAGTTTAAGCAGATTTTTCGCGTGCACTACTGTCGTGACGTCTGCTCGTCTTGAATCATCGTGATACAGGGGAGAAGTGTCACGGAAACGATGCACGAGTTGGGGTAGAAGTCATTAAAAGAAATACGTTATTCGTTGCAGTGAAATCTATTTGCGAAATTTCTTTCACCAGCTTCCTCCTCCTCCTCCTCCTACGTAGGCAGATATGATCATTATAATGAAATAAGAAAAGTCAGATCGAAAATTGGAAGATGTAGGTGCCCGCGCGTTATTAGACAATGGAACGGGAGAACGCGTGGCGTCATGCTACGGATTGGGCGGCCGTTCCCGCCGGAGGTTTGCGTCCTCCCTCTGGCATGTGTGTGTGTGTGTGTGTGTGTGTGTGTGTGTGTTGTGGCGCTTTCTAACTGGACATACATTAAAACCACATTTTTAATACATCACCTGTTGTAAATGTTCACTGGTCTCGAAGATCTCGTAGCTCGCCTGCCAATAATACTTCACAAAATAATAAGACGTCGGATTCTTGGGAGTCTTGTGGAAACTACTAATATGACACGTTTCATTTTTTACGTATATTTATTTATCCATTCTTGATGAAGCACAGAAGTAATACAAAAGTAAAACTGCATGACTACACTTAGACTGACAGCAATGCTAACTGCTGACTATTAATAAGTAGTGTATATTCTAGAACACGGAAGCTACAAAGTTTAATATTTAACAATTTGTTTATGAAACATAAATGAATCTCGCTTTATGTAAAGATACACAAAATTATGATAGATGTAATAAGTTTTCACATATCAGAACGGATAATACAAAAGATCGTAAGTAAATAACAATTAGCGCAGTGTTAATATATGTTTACATTAAGCTTCAATAATTAAATTAAGTTTGTTAGAAGACCCTAGTAATGCAAATGATAATCAATATGACTTTGACGGAAGCGCTATAAAATGCTTATGTAATATAAACATGGAATATTAGGGTATAATACCACGACCAACTATGGTATCGTATACTTCAATTATTCAGACAAACGGGACCCTCCTGGCTAAATACATTACTGTGTGTGTGTGTGTGTGTGTGTGTGTGTGTGTGTGTGTGTGTGTGTGTGCGCCGGCCGCGGTGGCCGAGGTGACTGAGGCGCTCCAGTCACGGTCAGTGTTGTTTGTTAAGCTTATGGGACTTAACTACGGGGTCATCAGTCCCTAAACTTACAAACTACTTATTAACTACTTACGAACTAGGACGGCAGAAATATCCATGCCCGAGGGGGGATTCGAACCCCCGACCGTAGTGGCCGTGCTGACCGTGACTGGAGCGCCTCAGTCACCTCGGCCACCGCGGCCGGCAGTCACGGTCAGCACGGCCACTACGGTCGGGGGTTCGAATCCCCCCTCGGGCATGGATATTTGTGCCGTCCTAGTTCGTAAGTAGTTCATAAGTAGTTTGTAAGTTTAGGGACTGATGACCCCGTAGTTAGGTCCCATAAGCTTTACAAACATTTGAACATTTGTGTTTGTGTGTGTTTGTGTGTGTGTGTGTGTGTGTGTGTGTGTGTGTGTGTTG
This sequence comes from Locusta migratoria, assembly GCA_026315105.1. Classification (NCBI taxonomy): domain Eukaryota; kingdom Metazoa; phylum Arthropoda; class Insecta; order Orthoptera; family Acrididae; genus Locusta; species Locusta migratoria. The sequence goes on along the minus strand of CM048755.1, from coordinate 69,345,078 downwards.
TCCTTCATGTAAATTAGTTTTTAAGTAGTTTGTAAGTCTAGGGACTGATGACAACAGCAGTTTGGTCCATAGGTTTACAAAAATTTGAACATTTGTCGGCCGCAGTCAGCTGTCTGAGTGCATCTGTGTGTTCTCTTTAAAGGGGAATATTTACAGCCTTAATGCACATGTGTGATACCAACGTGCCACTCAAACGGGCGTCGTGCCATGGAGACGCAGTCGTGCTCCCAGAACCAACGGAGCGAGTTGGGAAGGGGTCAGTTGAGGCCTCCGTGGGGCGGGATAGTACTTCAGTAAAATTCTCACACAAGCTAAACGTGCTGCGTCAATTGTGCAACGATGCTGATTGCAATTGAATACAAAAGAAGCTCAGGGTTTAACGCTCCGTCGACAGTGTGGTCATTAGAGACGGAGCTCGTGCTCAATACAAAAGAAGCTCAGGGTTTAACGCTCCGTCGACAGTGTGGTCATTAGAGACGGAGCTCGTGCTCGGATTTTTGGGTAAATATGGGGAAGGAAATCGGGCATGCCCTTCCAAAGGAACCTCCCGGCATTTGCCTGGAGTGGTCTAGAAAAATCACGGAGGACCTAAATCTGGATGGCCGAAGGTGGATTTGGACCGCTGTCCTCGTGAATGCGAGTCCAGTGTGTTACCACTGCGCCGGCCGCGGTGGCCGAGGGGACTGAGGTGCTCCAGTTACGGTCTGCACGGCCACTACGGTCGGGGGGTTCGAATCCCCCCTTGGGCATGGATATTTGTGCCGTCCTTAGTTGTAGCTAATTCATAAGTAGTTTGTAACTTTAGGAACTGATGACCACGTAGTTAAGTCCCATAGACTATACAAACATTTGAACATTTGATACACTGACCATGCCAATGCACTGAATGTTACACAATTTTAATCTTATTAATTATGGTAGCAATGTATGTACGCAGTTGGGTGAAAACATTTATAGTTAGGCCATAGGTAGAAATTCTCCACGTTGAGATTTGCGAGCAGGCCGACGTTGGTGGCTTGTTCCAGCTTAGGATTTTCCAGGTTCGTTTCCGATGAGGGGAGAGAGGGACAATGGCGAGTGCCAGGCACAGTGCAGTGCACAGCGTTAAATAAAATATTCTAATACTACTGGCATTTGAAGTAATTCGTTGCAGTTAGGAACCTTTAAGGCCCTCATTACAAAATAGCCTGTTGATAAATAAACGATAGTCACATCTGGCGTAATATGTTTAATTGACAATGGAAAGTAATAAATTACCAATGAATACAAGACAGTTACACAACCAGCATGGCAATGTTTGTTTATAAAAATAATATATTAACTATGTCTCATTTTATTTTCAATTAATCTTGTGTATTTTATCTTGAAGTATTCAATTAAATCACTTATCTGTGATATAAGAAATTGCACGATAAAAATAAATAGTAGAAAGGATGTTTATACCAATATAAAAAACTAAGAAGAAATTTGTTTAATCTGTAGTATAATTATTTTGCTTTTAAGTAAAGTTTTAGAAATGTATTGGCTGAGCTCTGTACGTTGGCAAGTCGGTTAGAACAGCTCACATGGGGAAGTTGATGACGTAGGGAAAAAACCCGGCAGTTGGGCTTTTGGTGTGCGCGCGCGCGCGCGCGCGTGGGCAGGAAGTGACGAGTCGGGAGCAAGTGGTGTAGCTGGCCGGGCGGCGTCGCTCTAGGACAGTCGGCATGTGGATCTCCAGATGGAGACTATAGATTTTTGTGTGGCAATTGCCAGGTGTGGTTGCTCGTCGTAGACTGCACCAAGTTGAATCGAGTGCTACTGTGTGTTGTGAATATTTAGCCGGTGGAACAAGGTGTGCATCACAGTGAATTAAAGTAACTGTGTTTTTGTTAATGTAACATGTGTCGTCGCATAGGCATGAACATAAACGATGTTTGAGACAGGCACATGGTGTGAAAACAATTTGCGACAAATATTCATTTTTGTCTGGGGGCTCATGAGCTATAACTTTATTTGATAAATGTGTCGATGTACAGACGTATCAGCCACAGGGTTTTAATATGGTGTAATAAACAACATAAAGTGAACTTTCACGTGTTTTCAAAAATAGTAGTGTTACTCATGAACTTACTTTATTATGAATTTTTTTGTTAATCATATGCAGGGAAGGAAAGCTGCGAACGTGTGATATCATCCCCTAGAAAACGAGTCAAACAATAGCAATCACAGTTCCAGTGTTTTTGCATGTTTAGGAATTTGGTTCACAGTTGGTGGTTGTGAGTTTTAAAAATTAAACTTTCCCTATTTCAAACTCTCACCCCGACCTTCACCCTCGCAACCCCCGACCGTAGCGGCCGTGCAGACTGTGACTAGCGCACGCAGACCGCGCGGCCACTACGGCCGGCAAAATGTAATCGTCAGTGGATGAAATCAGTCATTAGGGTTGCCGATAAAAATATGCTGCATCAGGAGCCAGAGTTATGAAAACTTAAAATGAACACCCTGAGTCTTGTTCTCACACAAGGCTATTAAAAGTCCGTACTGTATAGATTCCATAGTCGTATATGCGCACTAAGAAGTACTACTACGAACTAAAAATAAGCCAAGCTGTCGTGACCAGTTGCACTCACTGTTTTAAGACCTGTGTTCATCTCCGTAGCTGAGTGGTCAACATGGCTGACTGCCATGAGGAGGACCTGGTCTCAATTTCGAGTACTGCCATGGATTTTCCTTGATGACAGGGTCCACACACTCCCGTTATGCTTAAATGATAAGTATAGCTCCAAGGTCCTCAAAGCCGAGAGTGGGCTGACGACACTTCTCCTCATACTGCATTCAAGCAATGCCACTGGAATAGTTTGTGTGGTGCTGTAGAATTAATACAACAGAAAGACACAAATTTTGTTTTCTAGACTCGTATGCACCAGGAGGAAACACATGGATGCTGGTAACTTTATATGACACCCACAATGCTACAAATAATTAACAACAGTTAAACGGTGGGCGATTCGAAAATGCTCATGGTACAGTAAAACGTGAACCATTACAAAATTCGACTGGTGGTAATTTTCTATTTGTGTATGTTTTTATAAAGATTTTTATATTCATACTTATACCTACATCAACATCGATACTCTGCGAGTCATATTGAAGTGCATGGCAGAGTTTTTTTTTAATCTATCGGACCAAACTGCGTGGTAATCAGTCCGTAGCTTACAAACTACTTAAACCTAGGTAAACTAACCTAAGGACAAACACACGCATCCATGCCCCAGGGAGGACTCGAACCTCCACGACGAGCAACCGCGCGCTCCGCAGCGTGTCGCTTTAGACCGCTCGCCTACTCCACCGCGGCAGGCAGAGGGTTCATCGAACCGATTTTATGATGAAACTTCCTGGCAGATTAAAATTGTGTGCCGGAACCGGGACTCGAACCTGGGACCTTTGCCTTTCGCCGGCAAGCGCACTACCGACTGTGCTATCCCGACACGACTCACGATGCCACCTCACAACTTTACTTCCGCCAGTACCTCGCCTCCTACTTTCCAAACTTCACAGAAGCTCTCCTGCAAACACGCAAGACTAGCACTCCTGGAAGAAAGAATAAGGTGGAGACATCCTTTCTTCCAGGATTGCTAGTCTTGCGTGTTTGCAGGAGAGCTTCTGTGAAGTTTGGAAAGTAGGAGGCGAGGTACTGGCGGAAGTAAAGTTGTGAGGTGGCATCGTGAGTCGTGTCGGGATAGCACAGTCGGTAGTGCGCTTGCCCGCGAAAGGCAAAGGTCCCAGGTTCGAGTCCCGGTTCCGGGACACAATTTTAATCTGCCAGGAAGTTTCATATCAGCGCACACTCCGCTGCAGAGTGTAGTTTCATTCTCGATTTTATGATATTTCTCTACAGTTCCACTCCATGTTAGATCGTGGGAAAAAGGAACACTTATACCAGGGGTGGCCAACCCGCATGCGGCCCGCGAGCCGGTGAGTTTTGGCCCGCGGAGCTGTTTCATATAAAAGAAAAATTTGGACTTTTATTTCATGTATAACTGCAAAATAGCATTCCATCAAACGTCTTTAGTACCACACTGCAGTATGTTGCGTGGCATGTGGCTGAGGTGGTGGACGGTGTGAGAAGTACGGGGACGGGAGAGGCAGCTTGTGGGACGTCCGACGGCCGTTGTGAATTCCGTGGCGGCCGGTTCCACGCTTGCGGAAGTCAGTTGCGGGTGGAGGTGCCGGAGATGCGGACGTGTGGTCGTGACTGCGGCGAGAGGACCGCCGGATAGAAGGGCAGCTTTGCTACCTGCGAGCGGGAAACGGAAGAAGGCTCGGGTTTAGGAATTCAAATGTTCAAATGTTTGTACAGCTTATGGGACTTAACTACGGGGTCATCAGTCCCTAAACTTACAAACTACTTACGAACTAGGACGGCACAAATATCCATGCCCGAGGGGGGATTCGAACCCCCAACCGTAGTGACCGTGCTGACCGTGACTGGAGCGCCTCAAACCTCTCGGCCACCGCGGCCGGCGGGGTTTAGGAATCCTCAGGGTTCATGCAGGCTGGAGCACAGACAATTGAGTGACGTAGCGTGCACCTTCATTGTTACCACATCAGCCGAATACACAACGGTGTCTACAGTTCCTGTTCTATCGACAGAAGATAATAATTCACTGCACCGAGTGACCGAGGACCCTTCAGATTGACGTTGCATTCTTTGAACCATAATCGCTTCAGCTACTGCGTTAGCGTTGAATGTTCGGAAATAAATTCTTGAATCGTCTCCAGTCAAAGTGAGTGGATGGTAATAAGGGCACGATTAGTAGCGGTTGTGGTTAAACAGAGTAATCTTTCAAGTAAAACCAGCTTTTATCTTTTTACAAACGATCTAAGATGCTTGTCTTTATTTTTACTAGGCTTGTATGTATTTTATATATTCAGTTATGGCGAGTAATTACACCAGTCGACATTAGCAATGGTTTCTGCCTCAGTACCATCTTTTAATTTCAGTAGTACAAACCTATTTATAATAATGTAGTTTTACTGATGACTTTTAAGGATTGCGTATTACAAATGTACAGATATGACCTTGTCTTTCTGCGTTATTTACAGCAACCAATAATGTTATAGACCTGAAATGTAGAATACTTTTCAGTAAGAATCATAACAAAAGATGTCGAAATTATAAAGTAAGGCTGCCAGGTTAACTGAAGCATCGGCAATTTTTATATTTACGACACAAGACGTTCAGAACTAAAATACAAATTTCCTAAAGCAGTTGAATACTAGTATAAAATATTCTCGATAGAAAGAACTATGAAGTTTTCCTAGTACGTATAATACCGTACTTAAATGAAACAATGATAATTTGACGGGAAGTATACCTCTGTGGTACCGCCATTGAAAACATGTCATCTTGTCCAACTGGTATAAAAATATTGAGGATTGCAATCCCTGTCATCGTGGACACTAAAGTGCCGCGCTGGAGTGGCCGACCGTTTTAAGACGTCTTGCGGTTGCTCGCCGTCGGAAATTCGAGTTGTTCTTCAGGCATGGGTGTTTTTATTATCCTTTGCATAAGTTACTGTAAGTTAGTTTAAATAGTTTGTAAGCCTAGGGGCTGATGGCCAACGTAGTTAAGTCCCTTAGATTTACAAACATTTGAATTTTGAAATTACAGTAAATAACTAAATGCGCTGTTAGGCGATTGTAACAAAATCATTGTTACCTCAGAAGTCAAGAATACTAAACCACAGTAAATAACTGAGTGTAAGAAAATCGCTCTGTCTTACGCACGCAGAAAGGCTGCTGAAATTTTACCAAATATGCCTTGTTTTTCATAAATCTTCAGTGCGACAAAAACAACCGTGAGGCGTATATGTTGCCTTCAAGGAAGTTTTACGCATGTGCATTGCAGATAAAATGATCTGCTAGGAGAATGAAATGAAGAATCATAATTCAACGACACTTTTTTTTTAACACGATTAGCTTTCTTTTTCGGGGGCTCCAGTGAACCAGTGAACACGTAAGACGCACCTCCAGTGTTTCGCGGTGTTAAACTGTTTCGCAGAACTTTAAAGTAGATTTGTAGGGAGTTTTTGAGAGATGCATGGAACTACTTTACGTAACTGATATTTCATTCTGAACTTCACGTACAATATATATATTACAATACTTCGATTACCGTGTGATGTCTTTGTCAGTTTGACTTATGGGGGAAAATGCCTGTTTCAACTGAAGACGTAAACTTGGTATGGCGTCATCTAGCAAAGAAGTAGGACATAAGAAGAGGAAGGTTACAAAGGAGTTGAGAACTTATCAAGACAGGTGGACAGTAAACTTTTTGTCTGTGTGTGTATAATATAAAATGAAACCGATATATCTAATATGCAAGGAATCTGTTCCAAAAGAATATAACATCAAAAGGCATTACGAGACTAAACATGCAGTTATGTTCGAAAAGTACAAGGGACAATATCGACAAGGTCAAGTAAATGGCTTAAAAAGGTAACTTTGTACTCAACAGCAATTATTTACAATGGCGAATTCAGAGGCAACATACTATGTGAAAGCGAGTTATGCAGTAGCTCTGATACTGGCAAAAAATCAAGTCCATATTGAGACGGCGAAATGTTAAAGGAATGCTTTCAGACCGTCGTCGAAATGATGCGTCCGCAAAAGAAACAGGATTTCTCAAAAGTAAGCCTGTCTCTTCAAACTATTACTAGACGTGTATCGACATTGTAAGACAAATTGAAGATAATTTAAGAAATCGTGCTTCTGAGTTGATGTTTTATTCACTATGTTTAAATGAGTGTACAGATATTCCGGATAGCGACCAAGTGGCGATTTATGTCAGTGATTTTGATGCCCATGTTGATAAAACAGAAGAATTAGCGGCATTGTTTTCACTTAAGTCACGAGATTTACATCGTCATTAGTTCATTGTCATTAAAGTTTGACAACTTATCGCTGCTAACAACAGATGAGACTCCAGAAATGGCTGGGATAAGCGAATGTTTAGTTCAGTTAACTGAAAATGAGGTCTGCAAAGTTAGTATTACACCACTGTTTAACTTTCATTGCGTTTATCCATCAAGAGAATTTATGTGCGACGTGCCTCAAAATGGAGCATACCATGAAGGTAGTTGTCAAAACAGTGAACTTTATTAAATCGAGAGGTTTATTCACTAGCTTTGGATGAGTGTACAGTTCCACGAGTTTTTGAAGTCTTCGGATTCAGAGCAAGGTAACATTTCGTATTATACAGAGATAAGCTGCCTAGCCCGTGAAAAATGTTGAAAACAGTGTTTGAAGTAAAAAATACAACTATTCTTTGAAAGCAAGTCAAAGAGACTCTCGGAGTTCGATGATAACGAATGACTTCCCGATTTTGCGTTCTTGATTGGTGTAACTAGCGACGTAAATGTTATTAATACTCGACTCCAAGGAAACGATAAGGTTATTACAGTCATGCTTGATCGTATTTTTGCATTCCAAATGAAACTTGGTCTTAGGGAGCAACACTTACGAGCAAATCACTTCATAAATTTTCCTACACTATCAAAGCAAACTGACGTCATACATAAGCAGCGATTAAATACGCTTCTTTAATGTCTGACTTGAAATACGAATTCAGAACCCGATTGCAAGATTTAAGAAACATCTTCAGCTTCTCTCTCTCTCTCTCTCTCTCTCTCTCTCTCTCTCTCTCTCTCTCTCTCTCTCTCTCTCTCTGTGTGTGTGTGTGTGTGTGTGTGTGTGTGTGTGTGGTGTGTGTGTGTGTTTGCTATGCCACTGTCTGTAGACACGAGTTCACTACCGGGACATCTACAAATACTATGGTGTGAAATGCAATGCGATGTACAATTAAAAGAGAAATCTCATCAGGTTGGTTTGGAAACGTTCTATAAAACATATTTAAACGAGATATATCCAGCGTATACAAACATGCTATAAAAATGATTTCATTAGTTGGAAACACGTACATGTGTGTGTGAACAAATTTTTAGTTGGATGAATTACATAAAATCAAATCTGACAACACGGATTGCATCTGGAAAACTCTTTGCACGTAGCAACAGCTTAACTTGACGTCAACATCGACTCAATTATTTCAGTGAAACAAACCCAGACATCCCATTAACACTGTATTTCATTAAAATGCATAATAAATGGTATAGTAAAAAATTTTGTAATAATTTGTACAATAAATGTTCTTTATTCACATTTGTATTTTTTTTTAAATAAATATTTCTTGCTGTTTTACTTCACAATAGAAAAATTATTTGGCCCGCCGGCTGTAAAGGTTGGCCACCCCTGACCTATACCTTTGCGTATAAATTAAACATGTCTTTATTGATTTGATTTGATTTGATTTGATTTTCTCAGGGAAGCCAAAACAGTCTTGGCCCAACCCGCCACTGCCCGCACCAAAACTAAGTTTATTGTGCGGTATCGCTCCCTGTATATCTAGTAAAGCCAACCAATGCCCTTGAACAGTGCAAGGAATCCCTTTACCAGTTCTTTATTAGACATAATTTCTTCGGGTCTAGTTGTCACAAATGTTCTGTGCCTTTTACTCTCCATTGCAATGGGTTCGAAGATTAGATGTGATGCAGTTTCATCGCCGTCATCACAGATCCTACATTTAGGGTCCTATTCTGTTATTCCCATTGTATGTAGGTGTTTTTTGAAGTTCCCATGGCCTGTCAGCAATCCAACCATGAGTCTAATCTCTCTCCTGTTTAGGCCCAGGATTGCAGAGCTTCTTTTAAAACATGGCTTTGGCATCATTACCTTGCCATGTTTTTGTTGATAGACATTGGTCCAATATTCTACGTGCTGTCTTCTGAGCCAGTTACGTAGCTCCAATTTGATCATTGCCTTGGTGATTGTCAGGATAGGTTCCGGTCCAATAAATGGAGTCTCTGCCCCCATCCTGACTAATATGTCGGCATATTCGTTGGTACTGATCCCCGAGTGGCCAGGGACCGACGATAGGTTTACCCTATTGCTTTCCCCTAGCTCCACCAGAACCCTGTGACATTCTGCAACAATTTTAGACCTTGTTGCAAGATCTGCCAGTGATCTCAGGGCTGCCTGGCTGTCTGAATAGATATAGATGCTACGGTCTTTGTAGCACCTATGCAAATTCTCCTCCACACATGCCCTGACGGCAGTGATTTCGGCCTGGAATACTGAGGCCAGTTTCCCTAGAGAGATGACACCCTCCAGTCTTCGCTGCACCCCGTATACCCCGGCCCCAACGCCTGATTTCGACCCGTCAGTGAACCAGACAATATCCCCCGTACAGTGTCGAACTATTTTCTCCCACTGCTCCCTACTTCCAATTGTTATATTGAAAGGCTTGTTGAAGCAGTATAGGGTTATAACATAGTTGGCTGGCATTTCCCCAACCTTTCCTATATTTACCTCACTCACTATTTTAGTGTGTGATTCTGGATATCCCAAAGAGTTCCAGTTGTTGCCAGTTTTGAGTCTGTATTCACCAGCCGCTGCCTCCATCTTGACCCAAAGTAATGGGGGCATATCAAACATGGTTTCCATCCCAGCAGTTGGTGTGCTGCTAATTGCGCCTTACCCAGCTCCTTAGCAGCAACCTGCTGTTCTACCTTCTTCCACCGCACGACCGCCCCATAGGTGATCCTGGGTCTAATCACCGTGGTGTATATCCAGTGCATACCCTTGGGGCTCAGGCCCCAATTTTTGCCATAAGCTCTCCTGGTACATACCAGAGTACCTTTTGCCTTGGAGCAAATATTCCTTATGTGAGTGGTCCATGTCAGTATCTCATCTAAGGTAACTCCTAGATATTTCACTGCCCCCTTCACAGGTAGCGCTTCATTGAAAAGCTTTAGATTCCAACTTGAATGTTGGATATGCTTCTTTGTGAATGGTACAACAACAGTCTTCTTAGGACTAACCCCCAGATCCTGTTTTCTGCACCATTCTTGCACAATGTCCAACACACCTTGTGCCATATTCTTGACTGTCAGCAAATTTTCCAAGTATTACTAAGACAATATCATCTGTGTATCCTTGGCAAAAGTACTGCCTAGAGTTTAATTCTCCAATGAGATCATTCACCACTAGATTCCACAATAACGGGAAAGAACTCCTCCTTGCGAGCAACCCCTAGTGGTGTTGATTACCATTTTTTCATTCATCATGGTAGCTTCTACATTTCTTCCACTTAGCATGGCCCTAGTCCACCTACATATAGTGGTCCCTAGGTCATGCACCTCTGCTGCTCTAACCATGGAATCGAAGGTCGTGTTTCTAAAAGCCCCCTCGATGTCCAGGAAGATACAGAGGGCTATTTCCTGAAAGTGTAGTACTTTCTCCACCTTCCCAACAAGTTGGTGGAGAGCTGTCTCACATGATTTACCTGTTTGATATGCATGTTGGTTTGAATGTAGATGAGCCCTACTTAACCTCCTTTCTCCAACATGCACATTAACCAGCTTTTCCAATGTCTTAAGAATAAAGGAGGACAGGCTGATTGGTCTCATATCCTTGACCTTGGTATTATCAGTTCTCCCTGGTTTTGGAATGAAGACAACCTTCACTGCCCTCCAGGCATTTTGAATGATTCCTGCTGCTAGGCTAACCCTGAATAACCTGCATAGGAATCTAATAAGATTTTCTCCCGCTTGTTGCAGAAGAGCTGGAAAGATTCCATCGGGCTAGGTGACTTGAACGGTTGAAATGGTCCCACCGCCCATCGGACCCTACTGAAATTGACACACTCCTTGGCCAAATCCCAGTCCTCTTTGCGAATACCAGAGAACCGTTGTCTCTCATGAATCGCATTCTGGTCTGAGTTATCCCCCAGAGTATATTGAGGAAAGTGAGTCTTGAGGAACAGTTCCAGCGTTTCATGTGCTGTCTTTGTATACTCCCCATCCTCCTTCCTCAATGTTCCTCCTGGATTAGTTGGTACCATAGTGAGGATTTTATGAAGTCACATTTGAGCAGCCGTGCCCTCCACTTTCTCACAGAATACCTTCCAGGATGCCTCCTTTGCCCATCTGAAGGCAAGGTTGTAATTGACAAGGGCCTCACGATACTTTGTCCATTGTACTTTGCATCTTGCAAGGTTAAACAGTCTTCATACCTGTTTCCTTTGCATTTCCAGGTTGTTATTCCACCAAGGCACACTCCTATTTGTGCACTGAGCAGTTGTCCTGGTATGAGGTTACTATAGCAGAGGTTAGGGCCTCTGCTACTTCCTCAAACTCTGCTGGATTCCTTATCGAGGTTTTAATTTCCGATAGGCTGAAGTCAAGGTCTCTCCTATATGTCTCCCAGTCCGTTTTCCTGGGATTCCTATAGGCCATGGTTTGTCTGGTTCCCATTTGAACCTTGAATTTAATATACATGTGATCTGTTGATGATGGCTCTAGTACCATGATCTGATGAGGATGGCTCTAGGACCACATGCCACTGTTTGAGGTAACTGCCCATCATCATGGAACCAAAAGTTATGTCAATTACTTCTTCCCTTCTACTAATCCTGAATGTAGATTCATCACCCCTATTTAGGATCTCCAAGTTGTTAGATAGGAGAAATTCAAGAAGGTACTCACCTCTACTGTTGGTGTCCTTGCTGCCCCACTATAGATTGTGGGCATTGGCATCACCTCCCACCACCAGTTCGTCACCTTGCCGATGGCAGGCTTCCATCAGTCTCCTCACTTCCAAAGGAGGAGGAGAGCTGTCTTCGTGAGGAAGGTATGCTGAGGCCAAAACAATTTCCCTCTTGATACCTTCCTCACGTTCCTGCATCCTGATGGTCACCAGGCCCCTTGGAACAAAAATCCATCATTGGTATGAAAGGTATTCCATTTCTAACATAAATGCATATTCTGGAGTTTTTAGATTTCTAGCATAAATCAGCTTACCTCCAGTACCACCGAGGCCCGATACACCTCCTTTGTATAAATAGGGTTCTTGTATCAGGTCCATGTCCACCTCTTGTTTTCCCAGGCGACGGCTCAGGGCAGCAGTGGCCCCTTTACTGTTTTGCAGGTTATCTGCAGCACTTCCAGTCCCCATCATGCTGCCATTAATGCCTTTAAGGTCTTTGATTACCCTGACGGCGACCTGTGAGAAACCTAAAAACAGTTTCAGGCCTTGCTCTCGCATTGCTTTCAGGGACTTCTCTCCAACCTCCACCACCAGGGTTCCTCCTTCTGGAACGACCTTTTTGTTAATTACCCTCCAATCCTCTGTCGAGTCTTTTGGGTTCTGGGCCATTATTTTCTCGAACAGAGTCTTTGGAGGGACATCCTGAAGGATCTTTGGTACCCATATTGATACCTTTGTGGTCTTCAGGAGTTCGGCTGCTGTCTTGGCCAGCAGCTTCCCATCCTCACATGGGGATATCATGGGCACCTTGTACTTAAGCCATTCTGCTGAGTGCTCCCCCTCACAGACAAAATTGAGGGCACTGCGATCTAGATAGACCCTCCTGAATTTGGGTCCTGGACCAGCGTCCCCCCCCCCCCCAATCTCTTCAAAGAAGGCCATCTGCACGAGCTCCTAATGTTGTGAGGTGATGCTCACCAGTGGGTATCCTTCTTGGACAACCGCCATTCTAAAGACCGAGACTGCAGTACTATAGGTCTGTTTCCCTATTTCCTGCCTCAGCCTTTTAGGATCACGCCTGTCCAGAGAGGAGGGAGTCTTAGATTCCTCCCTAACCCTCTTGCCACCTGTCTTTGACGTTGAGGGGGTCTGTGTATCCCCTTCAACCTGAGGCAGTTTCTTTTTGGGGGTCTTGGGCTCAAGCCCTTTTGATTCCCTCCACTTATGCTTAGGAAGCCATTCTCTTCCTTCCTTTAGCTTCTGTTCCTTGAGAAGTTTTCTCCTCTGAGCCCCAGACAAGGCCTTAGTCCTAATCTGGTCCAACTTCTCTGTTACAGTTCCCACTTCTTGCTCAGGTCTAGACCCTGATTCAGAAGTAGGAGTGCACTCCATCGGTCCTGATCCCGATGTCTGAGTATCTGAGGTCTCAGATTGCCCCTCAGATTCTTTTAAAATACTTTCTTTCTCTGTGTTCATCTTAGTCCCACGATATTTGGGGATTTATATGGTCCACACCAAGATAACACCGCGCAGTGCAAAGCTACTTACTCAGGGGGGTCGCCCGGTATCCCTGAGGCTCCATTCGAGATACATCCACTGTGCCACGCACCCCTCGGCACAGATCGCATCACACCTTGGGTTGGGAAAGGAATTGGGAAAGGACTGGGAGAGGATAAGGAAGACTGGACGTTGTGGGACACTCTTAGTCTGATCCATCAGGTAAGACCTTTCTGGCAGGAGGTTCTCTACCTTCGGTATAGCCCTCAGCTTCCAACGGATGCGCAAGCCTCACCACCCACACGGACAGTGCTTTGTCAAGGTGGTGTCCCCCGGAGAGGCTTACAAATATTACATGTTCCATTATTATGTTCACTAGCCTGCACTACCGCCACATGGTAACTTGACCATTTTGGAAGAAAACCGTTCAGTCTGTGATTATTTATCACCACTATATTCTTTACCCTTGCTGTTTCGTTGTGAGATATGCTAGTTGTAATAAGCTTAGTCTCAGTGTTGTTTGATCTGAGTAACATGGTTCTCTCCGTTAAAAAAAAATCATTTATATGAGAGCACAGTAACAATTTATTCTCCTAGGAACACTCGGAACGTCCAAATCTTTCACAATTTGCTGCGTACATTAGCTTACTTTTGAGTATACAAAGACTGATACAAAATTTCACAATAGAGTCATCTTTAATTCCCTCAGATAGTGGTAACGTTTCTTCGATGCATTAAGGAATGTATTGTGTTTGTAGTGAACTTAGAACGATATGTTGATTATGCCTGTCATCGCTACAGCAATACTATCCCCTCCCCCCCCTCTCTCTCTCTCTCTGTCTCTCTCTCTCTCTCTCTCTCTCTCTCTCTCTCTCTCTCTCTCTCTCTCACCCCTATAACACAGACGATGCCCTTGATATACCTAAATATAAATAATTACTGACGTGTATCAGACTATGAGCAAAAAATTCGACCATTTTCTCAATGTAATAATTTTCTTCGGTAAGTTTAAGCACATGTTTTGCCTTACTGAAGTCATAAATTGACATTTTATTGTTCTCTCTTTTACAGTGCTCGAGATAAACGGCTCAGTCCTGCAGCTGAACGCAACAAAGAACCGATCCTCGACGTACTGAAGCAGTACATAAACAGCGAGAAGACGAAGGAAGAAGAATCCAACTTACTGGAAATAGCCTCAGGAACAGGCCAGCACGTTGTCCACTTTGCGAGACATTTCCCAGAAATACAGTTCCAGCCATCCGAATATGAAGAAAGCCTCAGAAGAAGTATAGCAGCATATATTTCGGAGAGTGGTTTAAAAAATGTCCGTGACCCAATAATTATCGATATACGTACTCCATATACGTCCTGGGCCTCTGGAGCATTTAAGGAAAATTCCGTGTCTTACGTTGTCAATATTAATATGGTGCACATAACAGAAATCGACTGTACTGAACACCTATTCAAGAATGTACCGAAAATTTTGAAACCTGGTGGTATATTTTTCATGTACGGACCTTTCGCATTCAACGGAGTTATAACACCAGAGTCTAACGTTAGATTTGACAAGAGCTTAAGACAAGAGAATCCTGGATGGGGCCTAAGAGATGTAGAATATCTGAAGGTACTGGGGGCTCAACAGGGTTTGGAACTAATAGCAACACACGCCCTACCAGCTAATAACCACGTGCTTGTGTGGAAGAAAACCTGATTTTATTGTAGACAGCTTTTCGTTAACAAAATTATTTGAAAGTTATTTCAATATTAATGCGATTTTAATGTCAGTTGATTGTTTAATAAGAATGTGAAGGGTCTGTCGAAGTTCTATATTCCAAAGACTGTTCATTGTTGTTCCTATGTAACAGTAAAGCTGAAGCTTATTAGAAAATTTCGTTTATGGAATGAAGGTGTCTAGTTGTATGTATGGTTAATGGTTTGTGTTCTGTAATGCCTTTGTAGGTTAATTTTTAAAAATCATGGACTAATAGAAATTTGTGTATTTTATACAAGGCATTTAAAAAAATACCGTATATAGGCTACTTTCAACGTTGCTGTTCACTACGAGATATCTGCTTGATATTTCATTTCCAAACGAAAAACAGGTAACATATATCTGCTAGATATAACAAACCTTAATTTCATTGATAATAAAATATACAATAAGTCAACTACATAAAACATCTGTAGCCTATCGGAAACATCTTTTTTAAGTTGCATTTTTAGAATTACGTAAGCAAATGAACTGTATCCGTTGATCTGAAATAAATATAATTTATGTGACTGTAAAATTTTCTCATCTTCTTCCCTCATTCACCTTACTTTTCTGATCCTGTGTATATAGTATTTCAAAGAGATTAAACAAATACACTGCCAGAAACCAGTATACCCTCTTATAGTTTTCTATATCACTAAAGATTTATTGTCGAATCAGTGCATATGGAGTACATGAAATGATTACAGATGAATAGCTCAGGTGGTCCTGAGGTACCAGGTGCTGATCCACGTTGAGACATCCATATTAGTAAGTGGTGCAGCCTCCACGAGCGGCAGTGCAGGTGCTGGTTCTGGCATCCATTCGATCATGCAGATAGAGAATTCTGCTTGGGATACTTTATTCCACACCTGCTTGATAGTTCTGCAAGATTTGTGGATTGCATATGTCATTTGTCCTCCTATCGTATCCACGTGCTCGACTGAAGGCAAGTCCAGAGAGTGTGCTGATCAGGACAGTTGCTACACGTCTTGCAGAGCACGTTCCATTTCAAGTGCTTTGTGTGGACGAGCACTATTGCAACCAGTGGCGGACTAAAGGAAGGGGGTGGGGGGGAGGAGGCGGAGGGGGCGAACCGACCCGGGCCTCTCGTGTTGGGGGGCCTCCAAATACCTCTAAAGCAGGTGGTTTTTATTTATTTATTTATTTTATTTTAGCGCCCTTCCCCTCCCGTTCTAGGGCTTCCGAATCTCGAAAGCTATTTCTTCTAGGCTGTCCCGTACCTTTCGCCCTGGGGGGCCTCCAAATCTCAAAAGTTACTGTTTTTACAATACATACTAGATGTGTTTCCAAGTGGACAGGGGGACTCAATTTGTTTTGCTGCTGTCCAAGGCCTCCAACAGCCTTAATCGACCACTGCTTGCAACGTTCTGGAAGCTAGTTGGTGTTAAACACACACACACACACACACACACACACACACACACACACACCATAGGTTAACGAGAGTCTTAGCTTATCACACCCCAGACCACAAGGCATGGAGTAGGGCCAGTGTGTCTTGGACACATACAGTGCTCGCCGTGTCTACGTCGTACGCGTGATTTGTAGGTGACACGGTAATTCTGTAAAAAAAAAAAAGTGATTTGTAGGTGACACGGTAATTCTGTAAAAAAAAAAAAAAAAAAAAAAAAAAAAGAGAGAGATAGAGAGAAGAAGAAGCACAGCATTTGGAAGATAAGTAGAACGTATGGGGTAGTGTTTAGATAATACATTACGAACGTACATAAAAAACAAGGATGCTTGAGAATACCGCCCTCCGCCCCCTCCCCAGGAGGCTCGCGATTATTTCGTGAGTACGTTCATGGCGAGCACGGAGCCCCGAGCTAATACAGTCTACCTTTCTTTACTTCCTGGACTTCATTTCCTCTCCCCCTCCCCTCCTTTCCTATCCCCACTCCTTCCCCTCCCCACTGGGGGACTGATAACCTCAGCAGTTTAGTCCTCCTATCCCAAACCAACCTTGAGATTACATTATGTCACATTAAAACGCTGTGTTACATTAAAATGAGACGTTGAAAGGAGTACCTGAAATTTTGTATTCAGACAAAATAATAACTGATTATGTCTCAAGTTAGGATTTAAAATGCAAACTGCCTGTAGAAAGAAGTGGTAAAAGAAGAGAGAAATACATTTACATATACAAATGTGTGTTACAAAGTATCTTAAAAGTATTTATTCAGACTATAGCATTAAGATACTAAGTGATCACCATTTTCTTCCATTTATAAATTGACTTCTCTTATCCATCCGCCTTCAGCGTCTCAGTAATAATGATCAAAAACTTTCTGCTCAGTTTCAAAGACAACTTCATACCGTAATAAATCGTTAGGCTCTCTGAAGCTGCCATGTATCATTTGACCACATCGGAATCTGCGGAATTATTCAGTTTTGTGTGTTAGGCAAACTGATACACACTAATGTACAATCTATGCACTTCAGAATTGTCAGGGCAGCTTACGAGACTTATAAAACGTTGCGTGTTACGGAGAACTATTACAGTAAAAGTGGAATACACACTCATCAGTACGCCACTAGGACAAGACTTACCTTGGAATCAAACTTGGAGCACTTTTGTATTAATCTCTACGCATGATGTACACTTAATATGTCGGCACAGCCCAGTGTAGAGATAGTATTGTGTCTCTGATATGCAGAGCCTAGTCTCCAGATGCTCTCAAAATGTCATAAGTAAAACCAAAAATTGAGCAAAAAAGTGGTAAACATCACTTTGAACGTGAGAAGTACATTAATAATAATCAAAATATCCATGGGTGTACTGACGGTCTATAGTGTCCAACGGGCACAATATTTCGGCGATCATACATGTCGCCATCATCAGGTGAACTGACGGACTGAGCTCCTGGAAACGCGCCGGCACGGAGATCCGCACGCTACGGCTGCTCGAAGGGAACTGGGTTCTAGCCCGGTAGCGGGCCATTTAAATACCCTCGGCCCGCGGAGCGACCCCTCCGCTGTCCGCGCCCCGCGCCGCGGCCGCGCAGTGGAACCGATTGCGCCGGCGTCTGAGATGACGTCGGTGTGATGGCTCTGTCCGCCGTGGTCGTCACTTCGTTACGTTTGCTGGATTTACTCTTAATTAACCCAATCGCTGGTTCCCAAGCTTTGCTAAGATTATAGCCACAGTCACGGTTTATGAGGTCGTCACTTGTGCGAATTTCAATGGCCTCTAACGACGCAGTCCCAGTATCTCGACGTCTGTACCATAATCCTAGTGCCCTTATACTCCATCGCATGATTCTCCGACAAACAATGTTCAGCGACCGCCGACTTGCTCGGATACATCAATCGTGTGTGCCTCTGGTGTTCAACGCAACGATTCTCGACGGTACGCATCGTCTGTCCAATATATGACTTTCCACACTGGCACGGAATTTGGTACACGCCGGCCTTCCTCAAACCGAGATCATCTTTGGCGCTCCCCACCAGTGCACGAATTTTATTCGGCGGACAAAAAACAGTTCCAACCTGGTGTTTTTTCAAAATGCTGGCGATCTTCCCTGAGAGTGCGCCGGTATATGGAACGAACGCAGTGCCTACATCCTCCCTCGTGTTTTCATCCGTTTCCACAGGTTGTGATGTAGTGGTTGGGCGGAGAGCCCGCTGAATCTGCCACTATGAGTACCCATTTTTTCTAAATACAGTTCCGTGCAAGACTGTCATCAATCTGAGTGGCATGGAGTTGAGTGATGATGCGGTCTCAGTTTTGGAGAAAGGGCTCAACTTTGCTCCTACCCCGAAGTTCACTCCGGTCGCAGAAATTATTAGTGCTGTTGAACAGGTTGCAGCTCGACTTCCGTCTGAATCAGCTGAGGAAATACGCCGTGAAACTTGTCGTGCGTTGAAGAAATGCAAGCCCATGAAGTCGAACATCACCAGTAAAGAGAGGGCGGCTATTCGTGACCTGAGGGAGCGTCCTGAAATTGTTGTCTTGCCAGCTGACAAAGGCAATGCAACGGTTGTTGACTCCCATAAGGACTACATTGAAAAGATGCAGGGCCTGCTAAATGACGATTCCTACCGGAAGATCAGCGTTGACCCCACAAAGAAGGTGGAAAACAAGACGAGGGCGCTTCTCAAGGAATGCGGATTTACCGGAGGGTGTCGCCAAGAAACTGCTACCTCAAGGTCCGGTACCGCCAAGACTTTATGGACTCCCTAAGGTTCACAAAGATGGGGTGCCGTTACGTCCCATTGTCAGTAACATCAGAGCACCTACATATTTGTTGGCCAAATACTTGACGGGAATATTAAGTCCTTATGTGGGTAAATGCCCTCATCACATCCGTAATTCCGTGGATTTTGTTAAACGTCATAACAGCTTCAGGCTGGATGAGTCAGATATCATGGTGAGTTTTTACGTCGTTTCGATGTTTACGAGGGTGCCCCTTCGAGAGTCACTAGATTTGATTGGCCAGAAGTTTGACGAGAAGACCACCGAACTTTTTAGGCATGTCTTGACCTCCAAATATTTTCTTTTCAATGGCGAATACTACGAACAAACGGAGGGAGTCGCCATGGGTAGCCCACTCTCCCCTGTGGTCGCAAATTTGTACATGGAGAATTTCGATGAGGAAGCCCTGGCATCATCTGAATGGAAACCTACTTGCTTTTTCCGTTATGTGGACGACACTTTCGTCATCTGGCCATATGGCATGGATAAACTCATTGAATTCCTTACACATCTGAACTCCATACACCCCAACATCAAATTCACTATGGAGACAAACGGAGGGTAAATTGCCGTTCCTTGACGTCTTGGTCAAGAGAAGAGCTGATGGCACCCTGGGTCATAGTGTATATCGGAAGACAACGCACACTGACCTGTATTTACACGCAGACAGCTGTCACCACCCTTCACAGAGGAATGGGGTACTTAAAACTCTAGTACATAGGGCGCGCACTATCTCCGATGCAGAGAGTCTACCCTAGGAATTGGAACACCTGAGAACTGTATTTAGAAAAAAATGGGTACTCATAGTGGCAGATTCAGCGGGATCTCCGCCCAACCACTACATCACAACCTGTGGAAACGGATGAAAACACGAGGGAGGATGTAGGCACTGCGTTCGTTCCATATACCGGCGCACTCTCAGGGAAGATCGCCCGCATTTTGAAAAAACACCAGGTTGGAACTGTTTTTTGTCCGCCGAATAAAATTCGTGCACTGGTGGGGAGCGCCAAAGATGATCTCGGTTTGAGGAAGGCCGGCGTGTACCGGATTCCGTGCCAGTGTGGAAAGTCATATATTGGACAGACGATTCGTACCGTCGAGGATCGTTGCGTTGAACACCAGAGACACACACGATTGATGTATCCGAGCAAGTCGGCGGTCGCTGAACATTGTTTGTCGAAGAATCATGCGATGGAGTATGAAGGCACTAGGATTATGGTACAGACGTCGAGATACTGGGACTGCGTCGTTAGAGAGGCCATTTAAATTCGCACAAGTGACGACCTCATAAACCGTGACTGTGGCTATAATCTTAGCAAAGCTTGGGAACCAGCGATTGGGTTAATTAAGAGTAAATCCAGCAAACGTAACGAAGTGACGACCACGGCGGACAGAGCCATCACACCGACGTCATCTCAGACGCCGGCGCAATCGGTTCCACTGCGCGGCCGCGGCGCGGGGCGCGGACAGCGGAGGGGTCGCTCCGCGGGCCGAGGGTATTTAAATGGCCCGCTACCGGGCTAGAACCCAGTTCCCTTCGAGCAGCCGTAGCGTGCGGATCTCCGTGCCGGCGCGTTTCCAGGAGCTCAGTCCGTTAGTTCACCTGATGATGGCGACATGTATGATCGCCGAAATATTGTGCCCGTTGGACACTATAGACCGGCAGTACACCTGTGGATATTTTGATTATCAAATACGCCGGGAGAAACTGAAGAATTACATTAATAATGTCTACGCCAAAGTTACAGGGTAATCTTATATCAGTGCTTTATCTATATATCCCGTTGTTTTGGCGCCTATTATCTCCTTCCAAAATACTGAAAGCAAAGATCTTGCAGTAGAAGAGATTTTTTCACAGTTTCTAAGATAAAAATTTTTAACAGCGTGACTGGATGACATTTCTGGACAGTGGTTCCTGATCAGGATATTATCTAATCATTCTCCTCTACAAGTAGCCTTACTCGATGTTTGTAAGCGGCGTGGGATTGGCCAAGTGGTCTAAGGTGTCGTGTCACGGATTGAACGGCCGTTACCCGTCGTAGGCTCGAGTCATCGCTCGGGCATGCGTAGTGTGTTGCTCATAGCGTAATTTAAGTTAGGATATGTAATATGTACACTCTTTGACAAAAAAACCTGCCGCCGCTGAGCATAAGTTCAAATGTTTATATATCTATCGGACCAAACTGCGTGGTCATCAGTCCGTAGCTTACAAACTACTTAAACCTAGGTAAACTAACCTAAGGACAACACACACACCCATGCCCCAGGGAGGACTCGAACCTCCACGGCGAGCAACCGCGCGCTCCGCAGCGAGACGCTTTAGACCGCTCGGCTAGTCCACCGCGGCTGAGCCTAAGACCGAGCCGATCGCGAAATGGGACAATAAACGTGGCCGCGCTGATTCGCTCTAAGTCCGGCTATCTGCATAATCTGGCAACACTGTAGACTGCGGCAGTTCATACAGTACTTCTTGTGTTGAGTTAGAAGACGTCTAGGTCAGCTACATCCGTGGTGTCGCGATAAAGTGCGTGACTTACACGTGCGAGTCTAAGCGATCGAAACCGACTGTTGACAAAAATTTTAATTTCACGTCCCTCGTGCATGCTGATGACACATGTGTAAGGGGAGCATATGCATAACGTATTTCACTTTTTGATACACTGGTAATAACATTTCGGTCCAATAACACTGCTGCCTCTGGCGGCAGCACTTGGCAGAGCTCTCCGCGGCCCACTCGCCGGCTACACAGCGCTGCCTCGCCCTCTGCCCACAGCGCCTGCCGCCGCTCATCGCCCTGGATATGTAAAATGCTGTAGTGTTGCTCAGTGGTGATCCACAAAAAAGGTTGCGATGTGTTTTTCAAACACGATATCAACGGATCAGACCACCCATTTTGAATGAAGAGCATATTATTACACTAATACACAACACATTAGACAGGCAAAAAATTGTCATAGTCGTTGATCCAAACAAATAGCACTCTACGATGGTTAACACTTATTTGTGGTTTAAATCTCGATCCTTTTCCTTTCAGAAAAGCCCTTCATGTAATCTGTTATTGTCATCACTTCATATGTTTTCATCGAGACAGTGTGCAACTGCACTGTAATGTTTCAGTGTCGTTGTTGGATTCCTTATGGTAAACGTATGAGCTTAATTATGTGAATACGTTTCAGCGCACGTTCTAAAGCAAAACAGGCACACTGCAAGGTTCGTGTCTTCATGTCTCATTTCTACAGCAGACATTTCGCATGAAGGAACGATATTAATCTTTATGTTCACTTCCTCCACAAGTATCCCCTAGCATGTGGGTCCTAAGGGGGTAGTAAAAATTCGTATCGATGGAGATAAATTCGAATTTCTTCAAAGGCGTTTGTGTGGTGAAACAAAGAAGACATATAATACCATTTCCATAATTTGGAGTTGATCTTTCTGAAGGACTTACTGTATGAAGCTTTTCTTCTGATTCTGTTAAAGAGTTTCTTCTTGCAATCTGCAGGGTATGAAGGAAAATAAAATAAAGTAAACTGAAATACCATCCCCAACTGGTTCCAACCAGGATTAGAACTGCCGACTCACACCAGGTTTGCATCACCAGACACAAGCAGAACCACACAGCCAACCACACGCTGCCACGTGGTGCCCTCCGTCTCTCTCATATTGTGAGCATGTGATTTGCTAACTGTGCTGCAGTCATTGCAAAGGGTTTTATATTGGTATGAAGATGAACCAGTTGTCCATCAGGATGAATGTCCACTGCCAAACTGTGGCAAAAAGCAAGATGGACCACCCTGTGGCACAGCATGCGGCTGAACACAGCATTCTTGGCTTCAATGGCTGCTTCAATACCTGAGTTATCTGGATCCTCCCCTCCACCACTACCTCTTCTGAACTGTGCAGATCGGTGTTGTCCCTTCAACACATTCTATGGTCCCACAACCATCCTGGCCTCAACCTAAGAAAACTTCCCATCCCTACACTATAGATCTTCTCTAATACAATTCCTAACATGTACATAGCTATGTTTTAGCAAGCCTTACTTTTGAAAGTCTTTCCAGTTCTTTAGATATTATAGTTTTCAAGGGATGCTTAAATGCTCACCGTGTGATCATGTTGGTTACAGATTAAGGCTTCTTAATTTATATAATAAATTATTGCCAATATCACATTAATTCATCAGATGGCATTTTAACACTTTGACTGCCGGCCATGTAAACTATTCCATCCCTTAGAGTGCCAGACATTCTGCTTGCAGGAGTAACCCGAGCTGTACATAGTTTCTTTATATTCAGTCTGGCGTAAGGAATTGTCTGATCATTGAAATAAATCTAGAACTGAACACAGAGCATCTAAATCACATACAACTCCGTCGCCGAGGGCCCCACTAAAAACGTATGTCTTAGTCTGTATCAGTCCAGCCCTCTGTAGAGTCACTACGATATGTTGCTGTGTCACCCCTCTGTCATAGTCAACTCTCAGTACTTTCGGGGAGAATATTTTGCGTGAAGCCATGTCCGTTGATTTACCTACTGAGTGAGCGGACACCACTTTCTACCTGCCCCGTTTCATACAATGAATGCGACCAGTCGGACGATTTAGAAACTGAATAAAAGATCTATAGGCTGGTTTAGACACTAGGTTTACCAAGTAATGTATTTAAGGTAGATCTTGCCAGTCAATAAACTTGATTCTGTTTTTAAAAGCACGAAAACGAGGATCACGTCAAATGACGTGATTGGCATTCTACAGATTTTTCGCATCCCTTCAGTTGACGTGATTGGCACTCGGAGTGTTAAGTCCATGTACTGAGTTTGATGTAAATCTAATATCATTTAATATGCTTTCTATTACAACCTATTATTGCTACATGTGCTTACTTTATATTTTGGAATACGACTTTAATATGCAATAACTTTGCTTCCTACCAATAAATGAACATTAACTGAGCAGCTATTAGTTTTTGTGGTGAGTTTACAATCTGGTACTATTGTTAAATCAAAGTTATATGATATCTGTAGTTCAGCATAGGGCTAATACACAGGGATTTTCTTATAAGAGTTTCATACTGTATTATAGTGTTGTCTACATGCAGATGTATAGTCTTTAGGTGTTTCCCTAAGTGGTCTGTTACGTCTCAATGAGGATGCATAGATGGTACTGATATTAATAAAACTTTCAGGAATGGTATTGAAAATAGTTAAAATTCGTTCATGACATGCATTTGCTAATGGATACACATGATATTTCGTATTTAAATGGTGATGAATTAAGTAATGGGGAAAGACTGAGTGACAATGAAGAGTGTATTGCTAAGTCAAACATGTTTTCTTGAATGACGAATGTATGATTTTGGCTGAGATGTTAATTGTAATTAGGTAGAAAACTAGGAGGCTGACACTGTCATTAATGTCTGGTCATAACCCATATCATGTAAATGATAATGGTGACTAAACAAATCAAATTGAATATTTATTTTGAAATAAGAATTAGAGAAGGAACAGAAGCTGATTTACTAAGTGAAACAATTAGAAATGGTAGTTATTGAAGAGGTTCAGACATTAAGATGGTAAGAGTGAAAAATATGGCATTATTGCATTCAGTTTCAAGTCTGTCTGCAGTATCTGAAATGTTATAGTAACAAATTAGGTGGAAGGAGGTGGTCAAACCTCTAGTTGCTGGCATGGGGCTGAAACCAGCAACTGGGGAATGTAGCAAACCAATCAAGAGTTTAATTCTAACAATGGAAAATCAGATTGGAATGTAAATAATAGAGAATAGATAACAACTCACCATAAAGAGGCTTGCTGAGCTGCTGAAAGGCACAAAAAATAGTCAATCACATTCACAGAACTTAAATTTTTGGCCTTGGCCTTCATCAGAAAAAGAAACAATCACTCAGACAACTATACACACACAAGCACCATTTCCAGCCACCCCAGTACCACAAGCATCTAGACTGTGAGTGCTGTGGGGAGTGGAGGAAGAAGGATGCTGGGTAAGGGTGGCGATGCAAAGTTCTCCATTGCATGATGAATTGTAAAGGCTCTGATAGGCAGGAATTTGAATCGTGGCATTGAATGCAGTGAAAGGAATGGGCAGGAAAGGATAAAAGGGACGTTTACAGGGGTGTGGGGAGAGGGTGGGGGGATTTGAAATGATAAAAATTAAGAAAAAAAGAAAAATAACAAAATAAAAATTAATTAATTAAGGGGATATTGTCAGGGGTGACACACAGATGCAAGGAAGACATGAATTGGAGAGATACGGGATATTTAGTGGGGGTAGGATACACCTGTGGCAATACTGGAATAGGATGTGCTACCTGGGTGGATTGGGGAAGTTTTGCATCGAGGTCTTCCACAGGGATGTGATCCCTGTGGTTAGAGGTTAAGGTTCGGAGTGGCATAGGGATTGACTAGGATGTTGTGGAGGTTGGGTGGGCGATGGGACACATTAGGAGGGTTCAAAAAGATCTTGGGTAGGATGTCTCTCATTTCACGGCATGATGAAAAGTCGTCAAAGCCTTGACGAAGGATGTGATTTTAGTTCTTCTAGTCTGGTATGGTATTGGGTGACAAGGCCACTCCTTTGTGACTGGATATGGGGTTGGAGGGAGGACTGATGGTGTGTGGGAATATGGCATGAGAAATCTGTTTGCAGACTAGGTCAGGAGGGTAATGTCTGTCTGTGAAGGCTTTTGTAAGGCCTTCGGCATATTGTGTGAGGCGAAACAGCACGACCCCTTTTCAGAATGGTTTAAGCTGTTTCGATGAAGTTTTATATATGACGGAGAATTATTTCATTTTTACAGCCTATATCAAAAACCATTTAACTGTAGGTGGGTAACATAAAAAAAATTTACTTATCTTCTTGTCAGTCTTCAGACATTGCATTGATGTCTTCTACACTCCACTAAATGGTACAATAGGTGTTGCAGGATCACAGTAGAAAATCAGAAGTACTTAATGAAACTTTTATGGAAACAGCCTGAATTTCATCTTAAGGAAACATTTCACACACAGACATTAGATTGCATAATGTCTGAAAATAAAATCCAGCATCAGATTACAGTGCTGCTCACAGCTTCACAACCGAGTACAAAGTTAAATAACATGGCTCCCACATTAAGCTCCTCCAGTGTAACCGTGTAATAAGATCAATGACAAAGATTTGCAATTCTTAATTAATGTGTTCATAGTCTGCCACAGGATTTTGGTCTTTGACAGGGTGGATATTGGCCATCATCCTTCAAAATCTCTCATACCAACCAATGAGTGACCCCCATTTCTTGTTCAAATGGTTGAATACTTGTCCTAGGTGCTTCCTTGAAACACTCGAGAACAGTCTCTTTAAATTCAGCATCCCATCATGTTCAAGGTCTTCTAGCATCACCATGATATTACACTAATCAGGCTGTTTCGCCAAGTTGCTAATGAATTGCTGTGAAAGTTTATGGGCGAGGGTGGCATCTTGCTGGGTGCTGTTCCTCATACAACCATCAAACTTTATGCATATTACCATTAGATAGTCCACAAACAAAAACTATATCTTGTGTTCTTCAAACAAAACATGTGCTACCATGCTTACTGTATGACTGAATCACAAGTGAAATGTGAGTACTCCAAACCAAAGCTTACACGTGTTTGCCACTGACATCAGGAGGGAGCAAAATTCGAGGCCTATCTGACGTGTGTATCACATTGAGGAAGTGACAGGGTGAGGGACAGTCATTTGTTTGAACTGACAACTATAGTTCTGCTGGTCAACTGATGAATGGTGACTGGGCAATATTGTGGCCAATCGGAGCATGTGGCACCAAGTTTCCATAGTTTAAAAATGGTGCAATTTTGATCCACACAACATTAGTAATTTTGGTTCCGGCTGGCATCAGCTATCTAGGGTTAAAATTTCATAACCATTTCTGTCCACACAAACAAAACCAAATACTCAATGCACACCTGGCAATTATCATCTTGACAACATGTGATTGCTTATGTTACCTTTGTGAGCCTCTTTGGGGAAAGTCTACATTTTGTTAACATCTGGACTGCACTTCAATCCAAGTCTGTCACCAGTTTGAGAACATATAATCTTCACATTTGAGGTGTATTATTAATATCAGTCACACATTTAGTCTTTATATTTGTTTTCACAGTTTAATTCTTAAATTCTTTACATGCTTTTATAGTCTTGTATGGTTTAATTTTTAAAAACCTACCTATTTTATTTTTTTCTGAGTGGAAAAGTATTGTTTCAGTGAGATTAACATGTAAATTAACATTGCTGTTAGTCATTGTTCATTTTTTTCAGCAGCAAGTGAATTGTGATCACAGCTCAGCATCAGTGTAGTAGCAAGTTGCATATTTAGCGTCTCTTTTTGTTTTCACACTCTAATTCTCAACTTAGCTGCATTAGGTTGGATAAGATTTGTGCATGCTGTGTGCAGATGCAGGAAGAGATGACTGCTTTTCATGGACAGTTGAAGAAGCATTTGGCTACGGCCAGTAAACTTCAGACTCAGTGGCAGTTCATGTAGGTTTTTCTAGGGTGTACAGAGGAAGATGGATAAGAAAATTCAAACAGCAAAAAAAAAAAAAAAAAATAAAAAAAAATAAAAATAAATAAATAAATAAATAAAAATTGGGCAGCAAAATAATTGCTTTACAGAAATTATAATTATACTGGTCAAAACAGACATTCACCCTTTCATTAATTCCCAACAAGCTGAAAATTTGTATAAACTAAACATTTGGAATACCATTACAATTAAATTGTGAAAAGTCCCCATCAATCCCAAGTGTGAAATTTTTTTTACACATGGTCAAGGTTCACAAAAATGTGTTATTTTTTTTGGCAAAATAGTTAGTTTTATGATGAAAATAGCACAGACAAAAATTGTGGATTGTGTAACTATCCACAAAAACTGTTGATCCTTTTTCCCCCTAATATTTACTGTTTGAGAAAATGCCATTTAAATGTAGGCACATGTTTCCAGGCCACCTATGAGATAGTGTACCTGATTTTTTTTTTAATGTGATTTCCCTGGTAGGCCTACTCCACAATCTACTTTACAGGTTTAATGGAATATCAGGACTTATTCAATAATCTTCTTCTTCTACATCCTCCTACATTGACATAAATTGTTGCAATAGCAAAATTCCTGGATTTAATAATTGACTGCATTCGTCAAGTCCACAATGTGTGAGCTCAAAAGCACCACAAAATTTAATACAGTCCACAATTTTAGAGAGCACTTAACAATTTTTGTGAATCTGATCATTTTGCCAGTTATCTTACTGCCTGTAAGCATATCCAGTTGTTGTCTAATATTGTGTTTCCCTAAAAGGTTGTTCTTTAACTTTGCAGTCATACATGTGTTGCAGAACACTCATGTTACTTTATCTTCTATGTTAAATGGTTGCCAATGCCTTTTAGCATCAAACTTGTTTCAAACCCAGAATTTTCTTTGGTGAGCAACAGACACGGAAAACAGGACAACTTGTTTGTACTTTCACAACCACATATCCAATCTAGTTTCCCATAAATGTCAGTTTTGAAAGTTCTTACAATTTCTTTGCTTTTATTATTAGTTTATTTACTAAATTGATATCTGGCCTCAGTCTCCCCAGGTCCTTGATACGAAGGTCCCCTTCAAATGGAAGGGAAGAGAAATTAGTCTCCCTTAGTCTCTGCCCTGTATTAACACACATATTAACTTCACAATTAAGACACTACAAAACTGACAACTAATGTCTTCAAACTCACAACTGCACATTGAATCCTCACACCATTGTGGGTGACCAGCTGTAAAAGCTGGCCACGGTGTTGGTAACTTCACAGTAACAAATAACAGAACACACTTATCAATTGTTGCTAACAAGATTTTACTTATTATTGAAGTTTAAGAAACGTAACTGCTGGTAGGGATCAATGACAACAAGAGACATTATAATGCAACAGAAGAATGTAGATATGAATTAGTTTTGGATTCTGCTATTTGTGTGTCATATTGACTGAAGAAATGGGTATTGCTCTAATGCTCAGTATAGGAGATACCCCCTGCCCCTGCTCCCTTCTCCATCCCTTGACATAGAACTTGGTGGCTGTAATGCGGCCACCAGGGTACAGAACTTGATTTAGTGTCACGGCCAAAGCAGGCTTGGAAGAGCTGATCGTCAATTTTGAACTTGACTACAGACATTAGTAGGAAGTTTCATATATGTTACTAAGTAATTAAGCATTAAGAAAGTGGGAGAATAGGTTATTTAAAGTTTAACATTGTTATGTACTGTAAAGTTCACTGTGGCAAATATTTCTGTGGGGGTTCATTGCTCCATTGCACCGTAGGACAAACAGCCTCTGTTCAGACTCCTGCCTCAGCATGTAAAAGTGGTAGAGAAACTGGAAAATTGCGAGGAACACATAAAGTGTTGCTTGTTTTGCCCAATGTCTCTACCACCAAAGCAACTTTATGTTTACCTGACTAGTGGAGCCACCTCATCACAGAGTAGGTAGCTTAACCAAAAAGCGCAAGTCCAGAAATCTACAACTAAGACCGTCACACTGCTACCTGGGATGGGTGGAATCAGGAATGGTGATTGAGTAGACACCTGAATAATCAAATCAGGATTTTATAAAATGTGGGTTTATTTCTCACAAAGTTACTAATCTTAGAGGGGACCAAAAGGAAAGACAGAGGGGCAATTTATAAGGAAGTTACATGATTGAAAAATAGAAAAATTATAAATGGTTTGTTCGAGGCTGGCAGAGACACATGTGTTTGGCACATAAGCAGGCTCAAGAGAAAGCAGTCCCACACAACCAACCTACTCATGGACCCCATTTCATGTCCATGTGATCGGTACACGGGCAGCATTCTGCCAATGCTACAAAAGGTAGCATCTCATTGAAAGCAGAGTATGAATGCCGGGACTGTGCTAAGCAGCAGCATGTGTGTGGACATGTGCCTAATGCACCTTGTCCACATGGTCACCATTAACAGCCAACTTGATGGAGAGATGACTGGAAAAATTTCAAAAAATTCTGCTGGAACCCGTTGATTGAAAATAGACCCTGTACATTCTTTCCCTCTTCCATGCAATTGATAGTAAGAGGAGAGGTGGGCTGAAAGCTTAAGTATTTCAGCCTTGATTATTAAATAACAGCCAGTGCACGAAATGTCAATTTATCGTGGCTGAACAGTACAGTAACCGGAGTAGCTGTGTCATTACCAAACAATGCAGAAATTGGAAAAATAGCGTATCCTAAAAGGTCACCCAATTATGGGTCAGAAAATAACAGCCAGTAAATACGAGTATGTTGCACTAAGTTTGATATTCCCTCAAAACCTAAAATCAGATTTCCTATGTTTGTGTTGTACTGAATCAATTTCTTCTTCATTCTATGTAAAGTTGCTATGCAAAACGAGATAAGTTTCCAATAAAGTTTTCGCGATCACCAGATTACACTTGACACTTCCTGGCAGATTAAAATTGTGGGCCACAAACGGGATTCAAACCTGGGACCTTTGCCTTTTGCTGGCAAGTACTCTACCATCTGAGCTATCCTGGCATGTTTCATGGTCCATCCACAAAACTTTACTTCTGCCACTACATCGCCTCCTACTTTCCAAACTACACAGAAGTTCTCTTGTGAACCTTTCAGGACTAGCACTCTTCATTCTGGAAACATTACTTAGGCTGTGGCTAAGCCATGTCTCAACTACATCCTTTCTTCCAGGAGTGCTAGTCCTACAAGTTTCACAGGAGGACCTCTGTGAAATTTGGAAAGTAGGAGGCCAGGTACTGGCAGAAATAAAGTTGTAACGACAGACGGTGAAATGTGACGTGATAGTTCAGACAGTAGAGCACTTCCCTGCAAAAATCAAAGGTCGCAGGTTTGAATCCCAGGTACGGCACACAGTTTTAATCTGCCAGGAAGTTACATATCAGCACACACTCTGCTGCAGTGTGAACATCTGATTCTGAAAATTATACTTGACTGTGTTTTAAGAAGAATTTCTACTTCCACGAAAATCCTTTGTATCTGATATGTGGAAAAATGCCATTGAAATTTCTAATTTGCTCCAATAACAGGAATGTTGAAACGTGTAGCTTCAAATGAAACTGTTTATAATGGGTGGGAGTACCGTTTCTTAGTGTCTAGGAAAAGAATCAGATAAACCATTTACCGAAAGCATCTGAATGCTCCAGCTTGAATGCAGCCCTTGAAATTCAGGTTATTTATTTTTTTTTTTTTT
This sequence comes from Locusta migratoria, assembly GCA_026315105.1. Lineage (NCBI taxonomy): Eukaryota > Metazoa > Arthropoda > Insecta > Orthoptera > Acrididae > Locusta > Locusta migratoria. The sequence continues at coordinate 69,313,767 of CM048755.1, read as the reverse complement.
TACATAGTTATATCCTCTAACTTTATTTACATATGACTAAAACATACACAATAGCTCATTTATCTCCCAAGCAATCACGAAACAATAAACAAATTTTATTTATTTTTATAATAAAATACTGGCAAAAAGAGCAAGAAGCAATTAAATGGAAGCATAACACAAAAAGTCAAATTACGTTATGTTAATTACAGGTTTTTTGCATTTTTAAACTCACACTTACATGCTGCCTGTAAGTAAAAGTTAATTATTCTAATGCTAAGATTCTTTTCCTCCCTCCATTCCTCACCATCTCTCTCTCTCTTCTCTTCTCTTTCTCTCCCCTCCCTTCTCTCTCCCCCCCCCTTTTATCTCTCTCTCTTTCTCATTTTTCATTGGGCCATATGGGGGGGGGCACATGCTCCTGTGCCCCCCCCCCCTCTGAATCCACCCTTGCACCCTCCTAACCTTACACATACCCAAAGGCTGCTCTCCCCCACCTCTTGTCAGACTGTTAAATATTTATTAAAACAAAGAGTATAAACGTCATTTACCCTCAAAATCATGAACATTTGCTAAACCATACAGATATATGTGGCAAGAAACAGTACAAAAATCATTGTTGTTCCCGTATCTGTTAAAAAAAGGATTGGGTTTTAAAAAAAATTGCTTGCAGTTGGGCTCGAACCAACTACCTTCACATGGCTATTCTTGCTAGGTAGAGAGTAGTTACTTCATTATTATTCATGATTGGATCTTCTGAAGGTTTTCACAGTTGGTGAATCTTTAACTTATAGTTATAACAGATTTTACCAAATATGACATGTTCTTGATGACTCTTCAATATGCCAAAAACAAATATCAAGGGCAGATGTTGCCTTCATGGAAGATTTGTGCATGAGTAAGTCGAGGTGTGCCACTGTGTTGCTTCACGACCATTTGTACGTAACTGCCAGAGCTTGAGTAGCTAGAAGCTGGAGTCACAACCAGCTCCAATGCCAATGTTAAAAGCAGCATTTCCCCTCGCCTCACCCTGCCATGGGAGCACCCATATGCTGTCTCCAGAGGGTTCAGAACAGAATTTGAACCTCAGCCTCGCATGCCCATTGCAATACTGCGGCCACTGCTGCCTATATTAAGCAGTTGTTCTATGACTCGTATACGTGCAGTCTCCATGACGTAAAACATTTCTTATGCGATAAAAATACTTTGAATGTGCATATAAAATTATCTCATAGAAGAACAAAACACAGAATGATAGGGTTTTATATGTAAGTGGTTCAAAGAACATGAGCAAGTGTTTCATCTACAGCAGGAATGCACTGTACTAGCTCATCATTTGGACAACATGCAGTTTGAACTCTCTTCCTTGCTAAACCTAGTAGAGACTATGCAAGGATTCTATGGATTATCTCACTCAGGTTAGTAAAAGTGCTCTTTCTTCTAGTGTTCTGTATGGCAGTTTGTATGTGAACAGTTGATCAAGGTGTTGTTTTTCTCCTAATGTTCTTGTTCCACTTGTGAAGTCATTATAGCAAATGTAAGAGAACAAAAAGTATGTTACAATTTTGTTTCCTGCTTTAAAATTTGACAACAGAAGCTTACCAAATGTGGCAAAATGTTTTCAAGAATCATGCAATAAGCTGCACTCATGTTTATGAGTGACTTTGGTTCTTTAAATGGACTGAGATGAGTGTTGAAGACCACATTCATTGTGGGCACCCTTCACCATGGCAAAACAATGAAAACATTGAGAAAATCCACCTAAAAAAACAATGAGGCTTGTCAATATGTTCCTTACAAAATTTTGAATGTGTTTGAGAAAGGACATGAAAAATTAGATTAAAAGTAGTACAAACTGTTGACCAAAACTGATATGTCCGCATGCCACGTAAATAAAAACAGCACTGACACTAGTGCCACAGTCCGCCACCTGGTGTGCCCCAAGCACCGAACAAAGTGTGCTCTATATGAGGAGGTGGGCACACTGGCATTATTTGCTTTGGCAGTTTTGATGTGTGACTTCAACCGAGCGTGTTATGTTTTCATGGGTTAGCAGTCAACATAGCACTTGGCAACGAGTTGGTCATATTGCACACGTGTTCCACAGCCTCTGTACTGACCCTGTTCTCTGGGGTATTGTATGTGTGTTTCTTTCATCCTCTATGACTACTCTGGACCCCGTGTTACTTCAGGTGTTGCAACAGCAACAGCAACTGCTGCAGCAGCAGCATGAGCAGCATAAACAGCAGATTGACCTCCTAACTAAGTTGTTTACTTCATCATGAGACGTTGCGGTGCCATCGGGTCCTCCTTTTCTTTCCTATGATGAGGCCACAAAAGAATGGGACAAGTACAAGCATCATTTACATAAACACTTTCAGGCTTTTGGTGTTATGCACCCTACATTGTGTCACACCTTGTTTCTCTCATGGTGTTTTCCTCAGGGGTATCGGGTTTTGTGTGAACTGATGCTGTTTCTTTTGACAAGATGTGTTCCTTGCTTTCTGGGTATTACTGCCAGCGGACGAATACAGTGATCTCTACTATGGAATTCCACCAATGTCATAAACAATCCAATCAGACGTACTGGGCCTGGGAGGCCGAACTGCAGGGGCTTACTCATTGTAATTTTATTTTGGACATTCACAAGGAATCCTATGCAGATGACATGGTTCAGGACGTTATCCTATGCTTGGCTCCTGAAATGGAAATCCAGGAGCATTCGCTCCAGTAGGATGACCCCACCTTGGCCAATGTTTTGAAAATCGCTCAGGCTTTCGAGGTTACCAGGCGGCGGCCCGCATTATCGACACATGGGGCAACGTTCCGCTGTTCAACTGCCTGATTCTACTCCGCCCCCTTCCATTGATGTGATGGGGTAGGCGGTGATGGCTACCTCTAATCATCCACTCCAGTCACAGACCCAATGACAGAACAGCTCAGCTCAACAGTACAGTCGACGGCTTTCTCGCTCAGATAAATGGGCGGCGCTGTTCCCATCTTGTTCCGAATGTTTTTCTAGCCATGAATGTAATGATTGCCCACGTCGTTGGGCCACATGTCAGCGCTGTAGGAAAAAGGGGCATTTCTTCAGTATGCTGTTTCACCGGCGCCACCCACACGTGATATGGGCACGCACACACACTCTTGCCAAGCTTTTCATTGAAGTATCTGTTCTGAACTGTGCGGTGCAGATGCAAGTAGACATGGGGGCGTCAGCCACATTGCTGAACTCTCAGACATATCTATATCTTGGACCCCCCCCACCCCTGCTACTGGCATTGCAGATGCTTTTGAGTTACAACTAACAATTTATTCCTGTGTTAGGTCAATTCACGGCCCAACGATCTATCGTTGGTCCATACAATGATGTTTTTAGTACTGGAGCAAGCCTCAACAGCCAACCTGTTTGGTATGGATGCTTTTCAAGCCTTCGGATTCTCTGTATCCGATGAAGTTCGTTTAGTATTGGACCAAGTGCCTTATCTGTCTTTGGAGTCCCTCCTTCTTTCTTCCAGGCAGGTGAACTATCTGTTGCCCTGAAAGCAGAAGTAAAGGAATTGGACCGCCTTACAGATGCTGGCGTTATTCGCCCGGTTGTGTCTAGTGAATGGGACACACCATTGGTAGTCACTGTCAAACCCTCTGGCAAACTCCGCATTTTCGGCGACTTTAAGGCCACAATTAATGCTCAATCTATCATAGACTCATACCCCCTGCCTCGACAGGATGAATTACCCTCGAAATTGTCTGGTGGTCAATATTTCTCGAAAATAGTCCTGGCGAAAGCGTACTTACAACTGCCATTAGATGAGGAGTCACAAAGCAAACTGATACTCAACACCCTGTTTGGACTCTATCAATACTTACGTCTTCCCTTTGGGGTTGCAAGCACACCAGTTATTTTACAATGCTTTTTAGACGAACTTACACACCCGATTCTGGGATGTATCAACTATTTGGATGACATTGTGGTCACTGGACGCACTAATGAAGAACATGTGAACAATTTGTGAACCTTATTTTCTGTCTAAGTACGATTTCTCTCCACGTCACAAACTTTATTTGATGAACACTCGTAGAATATGCTTAAAGAATCTTGTATTTCATAATTGAACATTTTCACGGTAAGGTACACACACATGACATAAGTCACTGATAGCAAAATACACTGTCCGCATAATGTAATTGAAGCGCCGAGGCGCACCTCATGAAAAACAAACAAACTCTGGCAGCCGGCGTGCTGCCGCAGCACCACGGCAGGTGGCGCTGGACAGATCACAGCGCCGACTGTCGTAGCGGACAATACCAATTTATTATTTACTACATACGTCCCATTTTTTTTTTTTTTGTAAACATCCTCACATGCCCAATGTCCATCATGTCGTCTTCGCGTTGAAATGTTTGTGTAGGTGCATGTCGATAAGGTTTGTAATGTCCAGGTTTGTACTTTCTTGTCATTCTGGGCGAGTCTGGTGTTTTCGGTATAGGCATCACATTATTTTTTGTTATTATAGGAGACATAGTTCCACTTTCACTGTTTTAATTGCACACTTCACTCAAGAACGGTAAAGTTAGGTCCGTATTACACTGTGTATCATCTTTTTGTCACTTTCGGGTAAGTTCACTTCATAGTCAACCTCCATTTTTACGTCGTCGTTATCCGAGGGTATCGTAGTCATCCTAGGATGGAGCTGGTCCACATGTCTTGCGGCATCACCTCTGGCTGTGCTAACCTCGTACATACGGTTCCCTCTTTGAGCAGTGATACGTCCTTTTATCCACTTTGGATGACGTCCATAGCTCATGCCCAAACAGAGGCGCCCTTTCTATATCGTCCCTGATTTGTGTTGGTGGACTGTTCCTTTGAGGGTAATAGGAGATGCAGTAATGTCCGGGGTTGTCTGCCATGCAGCATTTCCGCAGGGCTCTGTTTACCCGTTGTGCTAAAAAGCTGAGGAGTGATTCCTCCGTGGAGGACGATGCCAGATGTTTTTTCATTTGCGTTTTAAATGTTCGCAACAGCCTTTCCACCTCCCCGTTTGATTGGGGGCGAAAAGGCGGTGGAGTGACATGGGAAAAGCCTCTGCATCTGCAGAACTGTGCAAAATCAGAAGAGGTAAACTGTGTACCATTATCAGACACGATGGTTTTTGGGAGACCTTCAAGCGCAAAGATTTTGTCGAGGGCCAGAAGGGTGGAGGCCGTAGTAGGCGCTGAACATTTAAAGACAAATGGAAAATTTGAGTATGTGTCTATGACCAGGAGCCAATGGGAATGAAGCAAAGGGCCAGCAAAATCTATGTGAATTTGTTCCTATGGTTGTTCAGTGTGGGCCACAGCGAGAGCGGAGATTTGGGTGCAGGAGCATTTGTGATGCACGGGCTGCAGGTGGCCACCATGTGCGCAATGTCAGCATCTATTCCCAGCCAGTACACATGACGGTGGGCCAGATTTTTTGTTCTGGAAGTACCCAAGTGTCCTTAATGTAGCAGATTCAGGACATCAGTGCGAAGAGCCAAGGAAACAACGACTCTTGGTGTGACGTCATCGGTGGCCAGCAGGACCACCCCACGAAGTGTGGACAGACGCAGACGAAGATGATGGTAGTTTTGGAGCGGATCCGATGCTTTTCCTGACGGTCTTTCTGGCCATCCATGCTCGATATGGTGGACAACCTGGCGGAGGACGGGATCAGCAACTATGGCCTCCGCGATGCAATGTCTGTCGATCAGAAATCCGTCCACCGCCGCCTGAGCAGCTTCATCCACGTGGAAACAGAGCAATTCATCGGCATCAAAAGCGGGATCAGGACCCATAGGAAGACGGGAGAGAGCATCCGCGTTCGCATGCTGTATCGTGGGCCGAAAGTGAATCTCGTAATTGAATCTAGACAGGAATAAAGCCCAACGTTGCAATCTGCGTGCAGCTTTGTCAGGAAGAGATACCGGCGGATGAAAAAGTGATACCAATGGCTTGTGGTCTTTGATAAGGTGGAACCTAGTGCCATATAGAAAGACGCTAAACTTTTTAAAAGCATAAACGATGGATAAAGCTTCCTTTTCAATCTGGGAGTACTTGGCTTGTGAAGCATTGAGAGTCTTGGATACGTAAGCAATTGGTCGCTCTTTGCCGTCCGGAAATTTATGAGAAAGTACAGCCCTAATGCCATGTTCTGACGCATCAGCCGCAAGTATTAAAAGCAGCCCTGGACTTAACGTTGCTAACCAAGGTGATTTTTTCAAATGAGATTTGAGTGTTTGAAAAGCCTTTTCGCATGCGTCAGACCAAACAAAAGGCACATTCTTCTTCAAAAGACAATTTAAAGTATGTGATATTTCCGCTACAGACGGTATGAACTAGTGATAATAGGCTATTTTACCTAGTAACGCTTGTAAGTCCTTCACGGACGTAGGTCGAGGAAGAGACTCAATTGCAGCAATGTGCTCCTTTAAAGGACTGATACCCTCACGTGAGAGACGAAAGCCCAAGTATGCAATGGAGTGTTGAAAAAATTTGGACTTGTGAAAGTTACATTTTAACCCCGCTTGTTGCAAAACAGTAAACACTTGTCGAAGGTTCCTGAAATAAAATCTAAAACTAAAAATGGCATTGTAAGAAATTGTTTCATCTTATAGTTTGATTTTTGCACCTACAGGCCTATAATACCAAATGCGAGGAAAAACAAAAGACAATATACAATTGTAATTGCCATAAGTTGTTTTATTAAGTTGTCTAGTAAAATACAACTGTTACAAACAAAGGAACATTAGTTTAATTATAAATAAAAATAACAGACAATAGCGTAATTTAACATGATACGTCTTGTCAAAGCATAATTGCTTTAAAACAAAGCTATGTGCCTTGGTTTCCGCCTGGCATAAATTTCTACACATTCCTCTAATTTGATGTTTTTAGCCGCATCTTTTTCAATGGCTAGTATAGCTAAATGTGTTAAACGTACTTGAAGCATAGAATTCCTCAAGTAGTTTTTGATCCGTTTGAGGACATTGAAAGATTGTTCTGCCTTTGCAGTGGACACCGCGATAGACAAAAACAGTTGCAGTAGTTTGAACAAATTAGCGAATACGTACTGGTTGTGGACATTTTCAGACCTAAATTGTGGCACAAGATAACTATTTGGTCTGAATCATGCTTCTTTCTTGAAAATACATCGATTTCTGAGACTAAATTATCATTTTCCAAACCAAATGCGGAACTCACAGCAAAACATCCTTCTTTGATACCGTCGTTACAAATTGAGTTCTTCATCGAAGCCGTCAGCAGTAGTTCCATGTTGCAGAGTAGAGCCAGATGTATTTTTTTTTTTTTTTTTTTTTTTTTTTTCGAATCGTGACCTAATGTTCTCACTGAGTGTATCTAACAGAGGGTAGTAAAATGTTTTTAAAAAGTAGGCTTCAGGTGAATCATATTCAGGATTACCATCTCCTCCTCCTACTTTTTGTGGAAGGTTTCTTTTACGTTGAACTGTTGGCCCCTCAAAGCCATGTCTTTCACAAAAATCAATTGCTTCAGTAAAAAAACTTTTGGAACTCTCTTCATTCCTCAAACAATTTATGGACATAACTACGCTGTCAGCCATCTGGACTACTTCGTGAATGGATACATCATCATTCTGTATGTACTTTGAAAGAATCTTAGTTTTTTCAAAAAAGTACTTTATAGTATTCAATACAAAAATAAACTCAAACTTGGTAATACATGTGATCAACCGTGAGCATCTCCACCAGTTTTGGAGTCAGTAGCTTCAATATTTTCAAAATGTTCAAATGTTTGTTAAGCTTAAGGGACTTAACTACGGGGTCATCAGTCCCTAAACTTACAAACTACTTATGAACTACCTACAACTAAGGACGGAACAAATATCCATGCCCGAGGGGGGATTCGAACCCCCGACCGTAGGGGCCGTGCAGACCGTGACTGAAGCGCCTCAGTCCCCTCGGCCACCGCGGCCGGCCAATATTTTCCAGAGTGTGCAGTATATCTATTAAGTCTTGTTGAACTGCTCGCAAGCTTTCATATCTGCTGCTAAATCTTGTGTCACTTAGTGCTTTCAAGGACAAATCCTTATTTATTCCTTCTTTGACTGCACATGCTGCATTTTTTACTGTGGCAAATACTGCATGTCTTTTAGGCGAAACCTCAATAAACCAGTATAGTTGTTGGACTGTGCTAAAAACGTTGCGAACAGAAGGAATGCTTTTAGATGCATCGGCAAGTGCAAGATTTAGAGAATGCATATAGCAATGTACAAACATAACATACGGGTTTTGTTCTTTCATCCTCACAGTGACACCCTTGTAAGAACCACTCATGTTTCCCGCTCCGTCATAGCACTGAGCAATTATATTTTTAAGGTCAACGCCAAGTTCACCGAAAATTGAAACACGCAGCTTGTATAACGTTTCACCGTCAGTCAAACCAGTTTTGTAAAAACCAAGAAAGCTTTCTTTGATTTCGAGCTTTTCTGTTACATATCTTACAACAAGAGTCAATTGTTCTTGATGTGACACATCTGGAGTTTCATCAACAATCACGGAGAATTGTTTCGATTTATTAGGATCATCAAATATGTACTGCCTGGCCAAATTTGCCATGATTTCAATCATTTCATTTTCCACATCGTGATGAACATAATTGAAAAACTTATCTCTGTCTAAAATGTTTTGTTTTAATTAAGAGTTTTCTGTTGATCTCAGCTTCAATAACTCGACATAATTACCCCTGTTATCAGAGTCCTCATTTTCTCTATGACCCCGAAGTGCTATTCCCTGCTTGGCCATGAAAAGTAGGGACTGAAATAAAATCTTCAGATAATCACGATTTTTTTAACTTCTTGATGATGTGTTGATATTTTGCTTACCACACTTTCTTTACTTTTAAAACCTTCCTGCCAACGTTGAAGAGCTCTTTAAAGCGTTGGACTGCTTTTTTCCAGTTTTTAAACCCATTAGATATGAATGTTTCATCATAACCTGTGGAACCGAACAAACAACATGGGAAGCAAAAAGCTTTATCAGCAGCAACACTGTATTCTAACCAACTGTAATTTGTGTACCACATACTTCTAAACTTTCTACCCTTTGTTTCTGGGTACTTAACAATAATAGGTTGAAAAAGACCATTTAAAAAAAACTGTGATGCTGCTTGTCTACCATGAATTGGATATCTTGGTTCAAATTGAAGCTCAGAAGCACTATTAGACTGAGTAGTCTAACTTACAGGCAATACACTCTCACACTTGAAGGTGTAGGTGTAGGTATACCGGTAACTATTTCAATTGTTGATGCTGTCACTGACGAAATTCTCTGTGGTTCATCTATTGCTGGTGTAGCCGACATTGACACTTCAGCCAAGTCACTATCTGGACCCGGAGCAACAGCAATATTTAGGGCTGTGTGGGACTGTAATCCTTCTTGGGATTTCTGCCTTTTGCTGAAGAAATCAAATAACGTTTTTCCTGAAGAACGCTTCATTATTAACTAAAAGACACAAACGTGCGTACACAAACACAACTGCATTCGATTTGACCAGAACTACGACAAACACAGAGGACAACCTTTGTGCTGGAACAGTACTATCCGCAAACTGTAGCCTGCCTTGCGGGCCACCTCTCCGAAACTCTCGGCAGCAGTCGGTAGATTTCGTGGCGTAGCGAGTTGCAGATGTTGGTTGCCAACTGTGGAGCATAGACTGAATTTGTCGTTTCCTTAGTTGCTTAGCCGTGCTGTTGCTGTCAGTGTTTAGTTGCTGCGTTTACAAGAAAATGAAGCTTGATCCTGTAGAGGTTGTTGTTGTGGTCTTCAGTCCGAAGACTGGTTTGATGCAGCTCTCCATGCTACTGTATCCTGTGCAAGCCATTTCATTTCAGAATAACTACTGCAACCTACATCCTTTTGGACCTGCTTACTGTACTGATCACATGGTCTCCCTCTTACAGTTTTTACCCCCACACTTCCTTACAGTAATAAATTGGTGATACCTTGATGTCTCAGAATTTGTCCTATCAATTGCTCCCTCCTTTTAGTCAAGTTATGCCACAATGTTCTTTTATCCCCAATTCTATTCAGAAACTCTTATCTAAATTTCAGCATTCTTCTGTAACATCACATTTCAAAAGCTTCTATTCGGTTCTTGTCTTCACTATTTATCGTCCACGTTTCGCTTCCATACAAGGCTACACTCCAGACAAATACCTTCAAAAAAGATTTTCCAACACTTAAATCTATATTTGTTGTGAACATCGTACCTGTAGAGGTATAGCTCATTAATGCACCGCATAGAAAATCCATTCGGCATATGCCTTTTTTTTACCGGGATAGTTCCAACTCTGGAATCATTTGACAACGATGAGGTAGTGGAATTTCAGTTAAGGGTCACATGCATATGCGTCATGTTTAACCCTTTATCGCTAAGAAGCACTTGAAAAATGCAAAAGAAAAATAATCGGCGCTGTGGAGTAGCCGAGCAGTCTAAAGCAGAGCGCGCGGTTGCTCGCCGTGGAGGTTCGAGTCCTCCCTGGGGCATGGGTGTGTGTGTTGTCCTTAGATTAGTTTACCTAGGTTTAAGTAGTTTGTAAGCTACGGACTGATGACCACGCAGTTTGGTCCGATAGATTTACAAACATTTGAACATTTGAAAAATAATCTCTCACCAGCTATCGACACAAAGCGTTACGAACAAGCAGTGGAGCAATTTTCAGGGACATGTTCCAGATCCTCCACGCCATCACAAATCTCTGAAAATTCATGTATTGGGTCGCTCGATTTTTAACCCATATTTTACTTTTTTAATATGATTTGAAAAATGTACATTCTTTAGAATAACAAATCTTTTTAAAAAAATTTTAATTAATGGTTTTTCCACTCATCGGATTGTAACTGCTAACATCTGTGTAGGCTGGAAACATTCCCAGAAGGATGTGTTGCTGTGCTGAATGGAACTCTTCATTCGTGCACGTAGTCATCAAAAGTCCATAAACTCATCAGAAAATAATTAAAAACTTATCTCCCCTTAATTCCTCAAACAGGACAGAGAATGCATCCACTTCGTCTATTCCCGTATTGAGTGGATGAACCCAATGCAACCTTCTTCTCTTCAAACGTCTGTACAAGACAAGCCACGCTAATAACTGATGGTGCTCCATTTGCAGTCTAGGAAGGCAACTGCAGACGGAAGGCTGTCCCGACACGACACGACATGCCGTGTAGCTGCTGGGTGGCTGTGAAGAGGCGTGCATCTCATGTCGGCCCGGCAAGAATGCCGGCTTGTCGGCTGCCGGGTTGATGTGAAGTAAGCCGACCACCCGCTCACCAGAAGCCAAGTTACAGTTTGCGTATAGTACTGGCGCGCAGACAGATATTTACGATGAGGCAGTGCACATGTCATTGGGTTTGGATACGATCGTCAACTGTCGTCAGATGTCGTGTGCGAAGGCGGAGCCTCCTTCCTTACTACAATGTCGCGCCGAGCATGTGTACCGCCATAATTCCCACTTATAGCTATGTTTCAGTTTTAAAAGTATACAAGTGTTACCACGCTAAAAAGTGAATAATTTAATCATATTTTCCCAGAAAGTGGGGGGGGGGCAACTGTCCCCCCCCCCTGGCCCCCCCTAATCGCCGCCACTGGCCCTATCTAAGGCAACCTTTCCTACGTCACCCCACGAATCCAGCTGAGCGCCCGCGGCGCGAGTAATTTCTAATGATTCTGCGATTGACAACACCTCTGCCAGGGTAGGGTAATTTAACTGAAGTGTTTTTTGTCGAACCTCTTTGTCAGGGGCCGAGCGGAGAATAGCGTCACGTACCATTTGATCGGCGTACGATTCCTGATGGATTTTCGTCACAAAATTACACTTTCTGCTGAGCCCTTGGATCTGTGTGGCCCAAGCTCGGTATGACTGATTTGAAAGTTTTTTGCACTAGTAGAAGGCTACCCTAGAGGCAACGACGTGCGTTTGTTTCTTATAAAAAGAATTTAGAAGTGTACACATTTCATCGAATGACAACGATACTGGTTCTTGAAGCGGGGCCAGCTGTGAATGCAACTGATAAAGACAGGGCGAAAGCCAAGAGAGGAAAAGAGACTTACATAGGTCGGTGTCAACAACGCCGAATGCTGCCAAGTGTTGACGTAGTCGTTTCTCGTAGTCGGCCCAGTCTTCTGCAGCATCGTCATATGGCTGGAAACTCGGAATTGAAAGCTGTTGCCTCCTATCGAACTGTGGTGTGTTGAAGATCGCCTCGATGGTGTTTGCAAAGAACTCTGGAAGTTGCAGGACATGATCGGTGGGTACTTTTTGCTGTTGCAGAAATGCTTGTAGAAGTTCTTCGACGGTGGCAGGCATGATTGAACACGTTGTTTTGATATATCCCCTTCTCGTCGCCAATTTTATGAACACTCGTAGAATATGCTTAAAGAATCTTGTATTTCATAATTGAACATTTACACGGTAAGGTGCACACACGTGACATAAGTCACTGATAGCAAAATACACTGTCCGCATAATGTAATTGAAGCGCCGAGGCGCACCTCATGAAAAACAAACAGACTCTGGCAGCCGGCGTGCTGCCGCAGCACCACGGCAGGTGGCGCTGGAGAGATCACAGCGCCGACTGTCGTAGCGGACAATACCAATTTATTATTTACTACACTTTAATTCAGCTTCTGTGTTCCAAAGATAATTGCCACTACTGGCAAGGCTCTCCACGCAGCGGAATAGCACCTCAGCAATGGACATATTGGAACCAGGGCCGGCGCAAGCCCAAGTGCCGCCCCGTGCGAGCTGCTAAATTGCCGCCCCCCCTCCCCACGATTTTCTGTTTTTAAAAACGTTTGTGGAATTTCATTTAAACAAATCTGTAGGAAATGTCAGCAATCAATCGCTTTTTTTTCCCTCCAGATCTACCTAGGTTTCGGCCGCTGAGTGGCCAGTATCAAAAATGTTCAAATGTTTGTAAATCTATCGGACCAAACTGCGTCGTCATCAGTCCGTAGCTTACACAATGCTTAAACTAAGGTAAACTAACCTAAGGACAATACACACACCCATGCCCCAGGGAGGATTCGAACCTCCGATGGCGATCAACCGTGCGCTCCGTAGCGATGCGCCTTAGACCGCTCGGCTACGTCACCGCCGGTCTCAAAAGCTTTTAATATGTGCTTACATGTAAACCGCCAGGTTGACAGTTACATTCAGCATGACGGTATAGATGTAACCATTAAGCATTGAGAAAAGCCACACTGTAACCGAAATCTATGTAGATCTGGAAAATAAATACAAAAAATGCGACTGATTGGTGGCATTCTCTTCAGATTTGAACAAAACAGTCGCTGGGCACCAGCTCAAAAATAGAGTCAAACCTGATTGAAGAACTATAGCCAATTTTAAAAGCCTTGTTAATTTACGAAAATGTTCAAATGTGTGTGAAATCTTGTGGGACTTAACTGCTAAGGTCATCAGTTCCTAAGCTCAGACACACTACTCAACCTAAATTATCCTAAGGACAAAAGACACACTTATGCCGGAGGGAGCACTCGAACCTCCGCCGGGACCAGCCGCACAGTCCATGACTGCAGCGCATTAGACCGCTCGGTTAATCCCGCGCAGCATGAACTTAGAAAATTAACATAAATAAACATATTTCAATTGTTGTGAACAGATAATGTATTCAACGGAAAACCATATACAGTAACTAAATGTTGGCAAAGTGATAATGTCGAGAGGTATTGTCGAACAAAAGTGCCGGTCAGAGTTTAATTGTTGTTCATGCAGGCGCAGACAGGTGTTTCATGACTCAAAAACCAAAACGTTTGACTATCACTCAAACGGATAGCAAAAATTTTGAAAAATACGTCAAATTCCAACTAATGCCATGCTTACTATCAATGTGTTTATCTCTTGTAATTACTCGCTGCGTATTTACCCATTCGGTATACCTCTAGTCATTGTAGGTGTTGGACATATTTGACTAGTAATGTTCAACCATTTTTATCCATAATCCAGGAAGCAAAGGGACCTCTCATATAAGAGGTACTCATATCTCCAAAGTGTATGTCCTAACAATAAGGTTATCCTAGAAGAGTGGAACAAGTACAAAACGTTAAAAACAACTGTCTATATGTCATTAGAAGAGAAAAAAAGGAATACTACAGTAAGACTATAGATAACTGCAGACAAAACCCAACCAAAATGTGGACCACACTAATGAAAGTAATATCAAAAAGTAGTAACAATATAGGGGAACTAAAAGTGAATGACAGTGTGTATACAAACAAGACTGACATTGTGAACAAGCTAAATGAATTCTATATAGACAGTATAAAGGACATAGTGGACTCAATACCTTGCACAAGGAATATAAACTTCCTAACTCAGAATAAAAATTCATTTGACTTATTTAGGAAAATATATGTTGAAGAACTGGATGAAATTGTTAATGATATGAAAAGTAAAACAGCCACAGGAGATAAAATCTCTATACAAGTAATGAAATTGAGTTGGTCACACATAAGAGAAAGAGTACATAATATAATAGTGAGATCACTTGAGACAGGTGAAGTACCTGAACCACTTAAAGTCTCTACAATAAAACCTATACCGAAAGTGAAGGACTCCAACAAAGCAGAAGATATGAGGCCAATAAACTTGCTGCCTGGTATTGAAAAAGTACTAGAGAAGGTAGTACACAAGCAACTACTGAAGTTCCTAAATAACAACTACATATTAACAACTGTCCAGTCTGGATTCCGAGCCGGGCATTCAACAGAAAGTGCTCTACAATGTATCATTTCTAAATGGAAGGAGCAGATGGATCTTGGACAAAGTGTAGTGGCAGTTTTCCTGGACCTGAAGAGAGCCTTTGAGACTATCGACAGACTGCAACTACTTCAGAAACTGGAAGCCTATGGTATGCGTGGTGTTGTGTTAAAATGGTTTGAAAGCTTCTTGATGGGGAGGAAGCAGTGTGTGAAATGTGATCAGGTTGTGTCCAAAATAATAGCAAATGATCTAGGTGTGCCACAGGGCAGTGTTCTTGGCCCATTACTGTTTATACTTTACATTAATGAAATCCCAAAAGTGCTAAAGGATTGTGAGATACACCTATTTGCAGATGACACACTTCTGTATGCTTCAGGTACAAACATTGATTCCCTTATAGACAATTTGAACAGCAATCTAGCCAGTGTCAATCATTGGCTAAATGGGAATAAATTAAAGCTTAACACAAAGAAGACAAAGTGCATGCTTCTTACACTAAAATCAGAGGTAGGTGATCTGAACAGTGACATAGTTATTGATGGTGAAAAAATTGAATGGGTTAGCTATTATAAATACTTGGGAGTGATTGTAGATAGTAAGTTAAAACTGGATGAACATATAAATCATATAACCAAGAAGATAGGCAAGAAAATAGGATTCCTTAGTAGGATTCGGAAAATTTTAACAGAAAAAAGCAGAATGACAGTGTACAACACCATCATAATGCCTCACTTTTCATATGCTGGATCAATACTGTACCTGTGTAACATGACATTAGTGAGTAGGCTACAGATATTACAAAACAGATACATGAGATTAATATTGAATTGTGATATGTACACTAGAATAGAATATATGTTGATAACATTAAATTGGCTGTCTGTCAAACAGTTCATCACACTACAAGCAATGATTTTTATTCATAAGATTAAATTAGGAATGTGTCCAGACTATTTAGGCAATAAACTAACTTTAGTGAAAGAGGTCCATAACTATAATACAAGAAGTAGCAACAACTACTACTTGGAGTGTAAAAATAAAAAAAAAATTGGTCAAAACTGCATATTTTTCAGTACAACAGTTTACCAAAAGAACTAAAAGACTGTCACTCATTAGCTTTATTCAAAAAAAGGCTGAAGAAATATATAGGTCTACAGCAGAGAAACCTGTGATATATAATGTGTAAATTTATAATACTGTATGTGTTTAAATATAATGTATAAACCTGTAATGCTGAAACACACAATAGTAAATCAATGTAGTTGTATTTCAATAAGTTTATGTAAAACATCAGCCAGAGTGCTGAAACAAACCAAACTAAATAAAAATAATAAAACACTCGGAAACTGCCATTGATGGGCTTAGCAAAATTGCTTGAGACTTAACACATAATCGTAGTATCGAACATTGCATTTGAATTTCCAAATTAGATTTCGTCTTCTGCAATATTAGTTGTGAGTAAACGCAAGGCGCGTAACAGACTGGCAAAGCTCCATAAGAATACTGGCGTGTACGCCAGGCTGCTCCCCCCCCCCCCCCCCTTTGCAGTTTCTCCAGCGTAACACTATGGTGCTGCTACAGTGGCGAGGAAGAAATCAGTCCTCCTCCCTCCCCTTGCTCAACAGTGGCGGCTGGCAGGTAGTCGAAGCACCTTGCCACGGTTCCTGAAGCCGCCGCTTCCGAGGTTTGGTTTCGAATCCCCTCTTGGGTATTAATGTTGAGTTTGTCCTACAAAAATAAAAGTGGGGTCGTCAGATTTTCCGCCCCTCGGAAAGTGCCGCCCCGTGCGGCCGCACGTTTCGCACGTGCCTTGCGCCGGCCCTGATTGGAACAATCCTGTTAAGGTGATATGAATATCAAATTAATACAAATAAACAAACCCCGAGACGGATTTTCGTCTCCAATATGTCAAAGACAATAATGATAAATCTGAGGCATAGAATTAAAATTTGTGAAGCGGCCAGGAATCGAACCCGGACCTCCATGCTTACTGGGTAGACATCTTACCGTTAGACCAAGTTAGACCACCACACCACTAACGATTAAGGCGCATCGAAATAGTCTAATTAGTATAACGTCACAAACTTTAATTCAGCTTCTGTGTTCCAAAGATAATTGCCACTACTCTGTGTTACAAGACAAGTGTAATCAATAAACCCCATAAGATTCCACTTGTTTGGATATATGCAAATTGCAATACCATTCGGAAATGTGCCTTTCCTTATGCATAACCACGAATCTAATCATAATAGGATACAAGACTGTTGAATTGTATCAATGATAACACTCTTTTAATCATTTTTGATAAATTGTTTATGTTTGTAAAAATCATAGCATTAATATTATGCAATAATGTTTTTGCTAATTATATTTCTAAATAACATTATCTGATGTCTTACATAATGTACTGACCTGACTGCAATGCTTTGCTGAACTTAAGACTGTATAATTACTTTAATTTAGCTATTACAAAAATATAAACAAACCTGTCTACTGCTCTAGTTGTAAATTACTTGCGATCATAATTTCCGTTTTGTTTTGACACAAAATTATTGTCATAATTTTGTGTATATTTTCTTGATGAAAGATTCATTTATATTCCACGAACCAACTATTCAATATGTTATGTTGCAACTTACTTGTTCTAGAAATTAATATATTGTATTAATATGCTCGAATTGGCGCGAACACAGTCAATTATTAAGTCAGTTACTGAGTCAGTCAAATATTTGTATTCAACATGTAAAGAAGTATTAAGTCAGTCTTACTACAGTCTTTATTCAGCCATGAAGTTGTTAGTCTGAAGATGTGTATTTGTTTTTGTTTGCGTCAATTATTTGATAATAAATAAGAAGAAATTTTTATCAACAACATGTATACATTTCACAATTCCAATGACTTTTAAGAACCCGTCGCTTTCATAATAAAGTACAGGCTGGCGAGCTATTGGAGCTACTGGATCTAATACTGAACAAGAAATAAGGTGTGATTCTTGAGTTTCTCCCGGCGTATTTCATAATCAAAATATCCATGGGTGTACTGCTGGTCTGCAGTGTCCAATGGGCACAATATTTCGGCGATCATACATGTCGCCATCATCAGGTGAACTGACGGACTGAGCTCCTGAAAACGTGCCGGCATGGAGATCCACACACTACAGCGGCTCGAAGGGAACTGGGTTCTAGCCCCTTTTTTTTTTTTTTTTTTTTTTTTTTTTTTTTTTTTTTTTTTATTCCCATCTCTGAAGGAGAATGGGCGGGCTGTTTGAGAGCTTACATGCTCTATTCAGCCATAGTTGACATATTTACAGTTTTCAACAATATTTATTTCTTCATTTCAACATATTTATTTTAGGTGGGTTACAAAATTTATTGCATAATAATAAAAAGGATTTGATGGGAATCTTATATTAGGTTTCCCGGTGGCGGGCGATTTAAATACCCTCCGCCTGCGGAGCGCCCCCTCCGTGGTCCGCGCCCCGCGCCGTGGTCGCCGATTGCAACGGCGTCTGAGATGACGTCAATGTGAGGGCTCTGTCCGCCATGGACGTCACTACGTTATGTTTGCTATATTTACTCTTAATTAACCCTATCGCTGGTTCCCAAATTTTGCTAAGATTATACCCACAGTCACGGTTTATGAGGTCAACACTAGTGCGAATTTCAATGGCCTCTCTAACGACGCAGTCCCAAAATGCTTACACCAGCCCATTCAAAGTACTCTCAAATAGAAAAAGAAGCTCTGGCACTTGTGTATGCTCTTAAGAAATTCTATGTCTACCTGTACAGTACGAAATTTCATCTAGTGACAGATCAAAAACCTTTGGTATCCCTCTTCAACCCCTCAGCTCCACTACCAAACAAAGCTGCACACAGGCTTGTCTTGGGCGTTGTTTCTTTCTCGTTTTCACTAATAGACCCATTCCCGCCCTATAGTGAAGCATGCAAAAGCTGATGCATTGTCCCATCTGCCGATTGGACTGGATGCTGCTTTTCATCATGATGAGCTCCTGTGCTTCCACATTGATGATGAGGCGCAGCAGACAGTCGAGGGATTCCCCCTAACTTCCAACCTCCTTGCTGCAGCAGTGGCATCAGATATGGTGTTGCATCAACTAGTGTGCTATGTTCAATATGGGTGGCCGGACTGTCCTCCTCAATGGGCTTCGGACCCCCCTCTGCTACGATTATTCCTTCCAATATCAGCTGTCCGTGCATGCCGGAGTGCTTTTGCTGCAGCCAGTAAATTCTCCTCCGTGAGTAATGATTCCTAGTCCTCTCTAGCATGAGGTTCTTTGCCTCTTGCATGTGGATCACTGGGGCATTGTCTGTACTTAAGCAGTGGTGCAGTGTCACAATTTCTGGCTGGGTATGGACGCTGACATTGTATGACTAGTAAATGCATGTGAGACATGTGCCACACAGCAGGCGGCCCTCGTGCTTCACTTACACCATGACCTCAACCAGCCTCAGCCTTGGAATTCGTACATGTGGTCTATTCAGGACCCTTTCTGAACTCGTACAGGCTCCTTGTTGTGGATGCGTATTCAAAGTTTCATTTTGTTGCACGCTGCACACACCTGTAATCCTCTGTGACAATTGCAGCACTCTCAAAGATCTTCACCATGGAAGGGCTTCCTGTTACCCTGGTTACATACAATGGACCACAATTTACTTCTCATGAATTCAAGGAGTTTTGTGCCCCATGGGGTATCTACCATGTCCTGGCCCCACCTTTCCACCCACAGTCTAATGGGGAGGTTGAGAGAATGGTGCGCAAATATATCCAGTCTTCCTCAACTGATGTTGCATTAGACAGGTTCTCAGCTTCATATCTCATCACCCCACTAGGCAATAAGAGCCTAGTGGAATTGCTACACGGTCGGCAACCCCGCACCGTGCATCACTTGCTAGTTCGTCCACCACAAGTGCAGCGAGAGCACCCCCTTCATAGGTTCCATCCGGGGGTTACGGTTTAGACCAGAATGTATGGTAGGTGCCCCAAATGGACACCAGCAACTGTCACTTACTGTGAAGGCCACCGTGTCTGCATCCTTCGTATGCCGTATGGAGAAATTACCCGTCATGTAGGGCAACTATGCCCACGAGTTCCTGCTCGGTCACAGGACTCCGGGCAGCAGCATGACACACCTACCTCTCCTGCAGATTTCAACTCATTACCAGTAATTGAGCAGCCCGATCCATTAGATGTCAGTGCAAATCCTGAGTGAGGTGCCTGAGGGGATTCAATGCCATCCTCATCAGAGAGTCTGTCATCCACCTGGTTGCTACCATCTACACAACAAACTTTGGACCTGGCCACATAGCTGCAGAAATTGATCACATCATCACCTATCATCCCTAGCTGGAAACCCTCACAGTGAGCAACATGGAGCAACCACCTACTTCAGCCATATACAATGGTTCAGCCTCGGCATCTGTGCAACAGTTGTAGTGATAGTGATAGTGGCTGACACGGACATTCAGTATCGTAAACCCTGTCTCCTCAAAGGTGAGAGGTGTAATATGTCCATGTGCCCTGTAATTAAAAACAGCGCTGAAACTAGTGCTACAGGCTTCTGCCTGGTGTGCCACGAGTGCCACACAAAGTGCACTCTATATGAGAAGGTGTGCACACATGGTGCTGCGCTTCAGCAGTTTTGATGCGTGACTTCAACTGAACATGTTATGTTTTTATAGGTTAGCAGTCAACACAGCAAAAATCAGTACAGGTGATGAGTTTATTAGTTGCATGATCCAGAAACCAACAAGTTTCAAGTCAGTGGAAGACACCCAACACCACAATACAAAAAACAATACAAGTGAGATTGAATGTGAAGATGATCATTATCTTTTTTTTTTTATGTTCATGGAATTTTGCACTGGGAGTTTTTTCTCCCTGGCATACTGTTAACCAGAACTTTTACTTGGGAATTTTAAGATGTTTGTGAAAAAACATCTGGAAGTTTGATGATCAGGCAATTGGTGCCTTTATCATGACACTGCCCCTGTACACATACTCTTGTGTGTAAACTGCCATTTGATCTCTCAGGGATGGTTTGTCATATCCTACCCTCCAAATTCCTCAGACCTAGTCTTATGTGATTTTTTTTTTTTCGTTCTTGAGAATAAGAAAACTAAAAGGTAAGTCAAATAAAAGAAGAACTTTCAGCTTCACGAGCAATATGAAATATATTACAAAAATTCACATATCAATTTTATTTCTATGATAGATGATCATAAGTGCTGTAAAATCAAGTGTCTTCAGTCAGACATCAAAACAACATAAAACTATATATGTCAAGAATGTTACAATTGTATAACAAATTACATACCCAATTGTAAGCCATGATGACTCATGTACTCTGCAAAAAACAGTCAATGGTAATATCCATAAAACATTTATAAGGTCTTTCTGGTACACGTCACAATCAGCTAGCCACTTGCATACACCTACACAGCTTAACCTGCAGGTAGTTGGTGCCTAGTGCCTGCAAGTTAAGCTGCATGGTTGTATGTAAGTGGCTACTTGATTTTAAACTTGTGATGAGTACCAGAAAGACATTTTAAATATTTTATGGATATGGCCATCGATTGTTTTATGTAGAGTATATGAGTCATCATGACTTACAATTGTATAACAAGTTACATACCAGATTGTAACTTTCTTGGCATATATATTTTTATGTTGTTTTAATGTCTGAATGAAGAAATTTGATTTTACAGCACTGATGATGTTTCATTATAGGAATGAAATCGATATACGAATTTTTGTAAAATAAATATTTCATATCCCCCCCCCCCCCCCAGCTGAAACTTCTTATTTTATTGCCATATTGTGGTGGCTGGCACAATCTCCATTATGGAATCAAGTTACATAAATGGTAAGTGTTTTAACCCTTAACTACTATCTGCGGTCTCTCAGACCGCTACGACTTTTTGAGTAGAGATATTTCACACACCCCTGCCAAGCTAAAAGGTCTCTTCCGTGTACCTTCCTGGTGGCCGACAACATCCATGTGCCAGAATTCTTGCAGTGTTGCTGCTCTTTGTTCCATATTTATGAGCCTTGTGTGGACTCAGTGTTTGCGTGCTGCTGGCGCAGGCTCTGCCTCGTAGCACCTGGTCAGTCGGCTTCGTGAGCGCGGCCTGCTAAACGACAGCGCTGTGGTTGCGGCCTCTCTCTCGCTGTTGTTGTTCCGTGTCATGTTTCTCCATGGCAGGAAAAGCTGCACGTTCTATGCAACACATTTTATGTGAAGCAGATGTGGATGATCAAGAACGTTTTGGCGAATCCGATGATTTTGACGACAGCGATAATGACCCTGATTTTGAGGTATTTATTGAACGTGACTCTAATTCAGAGCAGGGACCTGAAAGTGATGAAGATATGACACCTGATGATTATGAACTAGCTTACTTTCTTCGGTGAGAACAGATGTTTTCGATGGCGAAAAAAACAGCCAACGTAAGAACAAGGCAACACTAACAACATTGTCTTACAGCATCCTGGACTGCGACAGATGGCTCAAAGTCTTGGAGAAAACCCTTCTGCTTTGGAGGTATGGAATCTGTTCTTTACACAAGATATTCTAGAAGAAATTGTTCTATGGACAAAACTGAAAATATCGCAGCTTAGAGCACAGTATGCTAATGATCGCTTGTCCTATCTACAAGTGTATTCATCGATTTTCAAATCGGGGCACGAATCGGTTTACAGCCTGTTTGCAACCGATGGAACAGGCAGAGATATTTTCAGATGCACTGTTAGTATGAAAAGATTTGCTTTTTACTGTATTCATTACGATTTGACGACCCAGATGATCGGGAGAAAAGACAGCAGCAGTTTCACAAATCTTTCTGCATATAATCGAAAACAATCAAATTTGCTATTCTGTAGGTACAACAGTATGTGTCGATGAAATGCTAGTACCTTTCCATGGAAGGTGTGGGTGTAGAATGTATATGCCAAACAAACCGGCAAGATATGGCGTGAAAATTCAGTGTTTGACCGACATTAGTACAAGTTACTTGTATAATGCATACATTTATTCTGGGAAAGGTAGCGATGGTCAGACCCTTTAAAACCATGAGAAAAGTCACAGTGTTCCCACACAGGCTGCTCTTTGTCTGGTGAAACCTATTGAAAACACTGCAAGAAATGTTACAGGTGACAACTGGTACTCACTGGTACTCATCTATAGAACTAGTCAATGAACTTTCAAAAAAAGGTCTCACATACATTGGTACACTGAAAAGAAACATAAAGGAGATTCCACAGCAATTCCTACCCAATAGGAAACGTCGAGTGAAAACGTCTGTTAATGGTCTTACAGAAGACATGACTCAGGCTTCCTTTGTGTCCAAAAAGGCCAAAGCTGCAATACTGGTCTCTTCTCTGCATCATTCAGAAAATAATGATCATGTATCAGAAAAACCCGAGATCATCCAGTTTTATAATACAACAAAAGGAGGTGTGGACTGCCTTGACCAAAGATGTGCAGGTTATTCTTCAAGTCGGCGGACAAGAAGATGACCTTTGGCAATTTTTTACACTTTAGTGGATGTTGCGTGTGGTGTAAATTCTTATGTGGTACATCAAGCGTATCCAAAGGCAGAAGTAATGACAAGAATGAGCTTCATGAAGACCCTAGCAAGAGATCTAGTTGAGCCTCATATGAAGTGTAGACTTTCTATTGGAAACTTGCCACAAGAGGTGAGTGGCACCATTAGAAGATTATGGAATATACAAGATGAGCCTCATACACCAAAAAAGTTTGAAAATTGAAGACGTGTGCCTTTTGTCCTCCTCATCTGAAGAGGAAAACACGATATCCGTGTCAACAGTGTGGTGTTCCAATTTGTCTGGGGTGCTCTAGAAATGTCTGCATGAAGTGTATGCAGTGTCAAAGAGACTAAAAGAGTATTTAGTAGCACACAGAAGGACATCTTTAGTTTTTACTTTTTGGTTTATAAGGAAAATGTGGCAAACTTTCTGGGAGAATCGTAAATGGAAAGGAGATTTCACATACAATTTACTATAATTCAAATGGGATTTTTGTATCTAATCACGCTGTGAATTTGTAATATAATCTCTATAATGATAATCTGTGGGTGTGTAGAGAAATAATTACTTGCTGTTCTTTTCGTAGCACAAAAAATAAAAATGTACTTCTAATTGTGCTGTGTTTTACTTGTCATCATGTTACTTATACTACACTGTTAAAAAAAAGTCAAATTTCTACTAATGTTACCTCTAATAAGTGTAATGAAGGACAGGAAGTCATGAAAATATATATTTAGCAAAACACTAGTTTCATCTATGGAAAATAAGAGAGCGGTCTGAGACCCCTCCATAGTAGTTGCGTTCCTGTCAATGTCTATAGTAGTTAAGGGTTAATGGCATGGAGGAATAAAACAGCTCTGTGAAGATCATTGGATGACACCACAGTTGAAGATTTGCTTCAAAGAGTGGTAAATAAGACTTGACGAGTGTATCACATCTGATGGAGAGTATTTTGTAGGAGACTGAAGGAATTTTGTGAAAAAGTAATAAGTTGTTTCACGTGTGTGGTGAATTTTGACTGTCAATTCCTAACTCGACTCGATGAAATATTTTCAAGTTATCTTATTGCAATCTCTTTTCCAAAACTGATTTTGTGGTGTCTTTTTTTCTAGCTTTCTTTGGTCAAGATATCTCACTATTAAATATACATTTGCTCTTTACCATTATTAACAGATGGCCTTTTTGGGTCACAAATGTACTTGACATTTTCCACAGGTTTTTAAAACTGTTCGCAACAGATATTTGACAAAGCATCAATTTCCTACATGACATCATGGTTATGGATTGTACAACTGATGAGAATATATAAAGTTTGCATTGAGTTTTTTGTAACCTTGTCTGAAAAATATATTATGCTCAATTTTCTAAAGATTCGTTTTTCCAACCTTACATCACATAACTAGGATACGTCTCTTCTTTAAAGAGTAGTTGCAGCCCACATAGGTGTATAATGAGGCTATCAAAAATGTCAGCTGTCAAATCTGTCTCTTTGACCAAAACTATGTACCTATCATGCTTTGTTTATTTTTTGACCTGTTGTCATTGCTTATCCATTGAATCAGCTGAGCAACAAGGGCATTCCTTTTCAATAGTCCATAGTATTATTAGCATGCATTTCAAGCTCTGTAAACTGCATACATTTAGCCCCTTGTATCACACTGTGTTAATCTCAATTTCATTGGTTTTAGCAAAGGCTATATTAAATTATGGCACTGAGGTTGTTCTGCCCCATACATTCCCAGATGGTTCCATAGAGGTAACTGAATTCTGAGCCATTCCAGCTTGATCTGCTTGCACTGGCGCCAGTTTCTTCACTTCAACACACATATCGATATCTCTTCATTACTTCATCATGGGTGGCGTGGCTTTTTGTTTGTAATTTGTCATGCAGCCAGTGCTAGTTGTTGCTATAGGTGGGTATATCTCATAGTGCGTGTGCATGGAAGGTGGTTCAGCCACAGGAAGTAAGTCTGCAGTTTAGAGTATGTGTCGGCAGTGTATTCTTGGGCACCAATCATGCTGGTCTGGTCAACAGGGCAGCAGAGTTTGAGTGAGCTCTCAGTAAAGTAGTCAGGCGTGTGCTGTCAACTCTGAGGGCTGGTGAGCATGTCACCATCTGGTCTGGCTGTTTATGTACCTCGGCAGTTACAGCCGTGTCCACTGGCACATGTGGATTGCAAGTTTAAGATGATCATTGCCATTGTTCATGAGCAGTTATTCTGGTGAAGTTTTCATCTGATCTCCTTGTATTTCTGGACTTTCTTGGCATTTGTCAGACCTATTCAACTTAGTGGATGATCTGTCAGCACATTTACTTCTGGTATGTTGGACAATCGGGTAGCCTGCAGAATTATGAGTGGTTTTACTTGGTGTTTATTGTATTTGTGTTAACTTTATAATGCTTTTAGTATCCAAAAACCATCTATTATCAAAGTTTAATGGTACACTAATATTCTAAAATCCCGATGAATTCTATATAAACATTTCATAACACCACTGTCTGATTACATTCATTGTATTAGGCTCATAATTTCCATCTTCTGATAAACTAAATTAGTAAATTCAATATAGTAAGTTGTGACATTGTGCAATTATTATTGTTTGATGACAAATTTTGGTATGAACATTTCCTGGTGTCTTTAACTATGTACTAACCTGGTGGGATGCTCTGCTTACCTTAAAACTGTGTAACTATTTCAATTTAGCCATTATAAATATTGCAAACAAATTCAGACACTGCTCTAGTCATAAATTACTTACACTCTTGATTTCTGTTTTGCCTTGATACAAAAATAATTTCACTATGATTGTTATAATTTTGTGTATATCTCCTTTATGAAAGATTCAATTATGTTAAACAACTAAGCATTTTCAGATTTTGTGTTGCAACTTCCTTGTTCTAGAATGTTCTAGAAAACCATATATTGTATATATACATGCAAAATTAGCATGCACAGTCAGTCCTTTTACTGTTAAGCAGAATGTCTTTCAGTCATAGGTTTTCTACAACATGTCTTAAGATTCTTGGTACAGTCGTTTAATTTGTGAAGTTTAAACATGTCAGCTTTTGTTTGTGTGTTTTTTCATCAAAGTCAATAAATCCATCATTTCAATGAAATGTCACATATTTGTGATTCATGTGACCTGGAAGAACCCATCATTTCTTAATAATGTATAGGCAGGTGAGCTACTGGATCTACCACTGAACGAGAAATATTGGGTGATGTATTAAGAAATTATGAAACATCGTTATAACTTGCTCTTGGATGTGTGCTTTGCTAGGGTTGACAGCCATCCCCAGGGGTTGTATTCTTCTATGTGTTGCATCTATGTCCTGGTTTTCTCTTTCTTGTTGTCAGCGTTTGCAATTGTGCTTCCTTTCATTCTCTTTGTGTTTGGCCCTTGCATTGGGTGGGGCGTTACCTTTTGGAATATATATATATATAAGGAAAAAAACCTGCTAAATGTCACTGGGGAATGCTAGTTAGTGCCCTTCCATGTCCTTGTCAATTGCCCATGAAACTGGTTGTATGTTATTTGGTAGAATCCTATCCTTCTGCTGGGTGAGCTGCAGTTCATTTAGTGTAACTGACCTTTCATAAAAGCTTCAAGCCACTTGTACTCTCACTTCTTGTGTGTTAGAAAATTATTCCAGCTTCTCTGGTGGCATGATACATTGTGAATAACTGATTTGTGAAAGCAATTAGTCAAAAGACATGTTGTTTGCAGAGTTTTATGGAGGCTAACTCAGTTTGTTTTAAATCTGTTTACTTAATGGTAATTGTTATTGTGATTGTATCTGTTTTAAATTTGTTTATTTTAATTTTGCAAATATGTGGGCAGGTGTCCTTATGTATTTAACTTGTGAGATGTTGGCTACTTAATATTTTCCTTTGCCTCCCACATTTGTGAGTAAACTGATATGTAAGGAGACCTGAAGTGTCACCCCTGTTTTATTTAGTATAACTGACTTAAAAAAGCTCCAAGCCACTGGTACCCTCAGTTGTGGTGTCTTAGAAAATTAGGCCAGCCTCTCTGCTGGCATGATATGTTGCGAGTAACTGATTTGTAAAACAAACTAGTCAAAGGCAAGTGTGGCTGATTAACTTCATTAAGTAGTTTTATTCCTGTTAATGTGCAGAGTTTTATGTAAGCATACCTAATTTAATTTAAATCTGTTTACTTCATTATAATTTTGCAAATTTGTGTGGGAGGTGTCTTATGTATTGTAAGAAGCTTATTACTGCATGTTGTTTTGGGCTTGTGCTCGTATTTTAATCTGATGAATTTCTTTATCATTATAAATTGTTTATATTAATTCCATTTTGATAGTATTAATGGACAGTTTTACTAAATTATTGAAAAAATATTATTACATCAAGTGTGTCATTTCTTAAGATAAATAAATTACATTGTTATTTCACATTGAATTGAATGTCTTGGCTCAGTCCTTCCTTCCCTATTTAGTCATTAGCGGTTTCTTTTCCCTCGCCACACTCTGTGACCTATCAAATTCATTTCTAAAACTGCAAATAAGGCTCACAAACATGATTTGAAAGTAAAAAAGTACTGCCCACCATTTTTATTCTTGGACCCTGTACTTGTCCAATTAACAGAAGACATTCTGCCCTTATGCCCTGTCTGCACATGGGGGCCTTCAGCATCATCTGAAGGCATCAGTCCAGTCCAGTGCAGGAGCTGTGGACACCAGGTGGGGCAAACCAGTCACCCTAAGAGGACAACGTACAGCCCTGACAAGGAAGGAGCAGTGAGGTAATCTGCTGGGTAGACCACTGAAGCTCTTCGCTGGTGGCACACACATTTCAATGATCAGATAGCCAGTATTTCAGAATGTGGTTGCATGGCCAGAGGGGGGGGGGGGGGGGGGGGTGGGGCTGCAGTAGCTGACTATACATGCCAGAATAGTCTCCCATTAATATCTCTGGACAGGGACTACTGAGGACAATTTAGTCATCAGGAAAAATAAACCAAGAACTCCACAGATTGAAGCATAGATTAGATTAGGTTAGATTCATTATGAAGATACTGAGGAGATCCTCATGGATGTGAAACACATCAATATAGTTTTTTAAAGTTTTTAATACTAATAGTATGAATACATATAATGTATGATTTGGTTCTATTCAAGAATCAGTGGAGTGGAAGGAGATGGCCACTAATAAGTCTTTCAACCTCCTCTTTAACTGATCTTTATTTGTAGCTAAATTTTTTATGCTTGCTAGCAAATTTTGTTTATTTGAAACTAAATTAAGGCCCATGTGGATGGAACAAGCACACGTGTGGGAATCATACAGTGTAATCCCCTTAACAACCACAAAACATTTTTCCTTCAGAAAGAGGGAAAAGCATGTTCTGACCCGTCGCAATGGTAGGACATAGATTTCAAAAACCAGCTTTTAATCTGTAAAACATAACCAGGGGAAGATTAAGACTCTGTCCATAACTTATTATTTATGAAGTGTAGATTAAAACTTAAAAAACTGAAAAAGGTACAAAAGTAAGGAGGTAGAGCCTGGATAAATTGTCAAAAGTTTCAGGGGAAGCACTAGCCAAGGATTGACTGAAACAGCAAAAATGTAATACAGTAGAAGAATAATTTACATTTACATACATACTCTGGAAATCACATTTAAGTGCCTGAAAAAGGGATTATTAACCCACTTTCATAATATTTCTCATCGTTCCATTCTCAGATAGCGCACAGGAAGAAGGAACACCTAAATTTTTTCTGTTTTCAGTCTGGTTTATCTTATATTTTTATCATGTTCATGTTTCCCTATGAAGTTGGGTACTAGCACTATGTGTTCATATTGTCGCGTTGAAATGTAATCAGCTTGACTTCGAAGGCAACTAAACACAGCACTTATACTGAAAGCACGTTTATTACAAACTCAACATACACGCAGCACTGACTGCCTCTCAGGCAGAGTGCTCTGCTATTTATACACAGACAGAATTTACCAGAAATTAGAAGAACAGTTAACATAAGAAACAAATAGAATTTACAAGTGAACATAAGAAAGATGCAGAACCTTCTGGAATTGTTAATTACAAAGAAATAAATTTTTGCCGGTGGGCGGGATTGAATCGGCGACCTTCTGCACCACAGTCTGTGACGCTATCCCCTGCGCTACGCCGGCAGTTGGTGACCATGATCTCTCGCGACATTGCTCCCTCTCCTGGAGAAACAGCGACCCGCTGTTATGATCCCTGTGGAGCCAGCTGCAATGTCCTGGATCTTGACTGTGTCAGGGGTCCTCTGTATGACAGTTCAAGAGAATCCTTCCCTTCTCCGCGATTATCGACGACAGACGTTCCTGTCGTGGCTTCATCAGGAACATTACCGTCCTTAAACTCCTTGAACAAGAAGCCATTGTCGTCTACCTGCTCTTCAGGATTGTAGTAAGGCTTCATGCGCAGGATGTGAACAATGTCTCTTCGTTTTTGACGTTTCAACTTCGTATGTGACATCTGACAGGCGGCGTATGACACGATACGGACCAAAGTATCGCTTCAATAACTTTTTTGACAGTCCAACCTTCCGTACAGTGGTAAAAATCCATACCAGATCTCCTGGGCTGTACACAACAGGTCAGTGCTTGTCGTTATACCGCTGACGGTCCTTCCTCTGGGCTTCCAGTGTCCGTATGTGAGCCAGCTGTCTTGCTTCTTCGACCCTGGTGATGAGCTGTTTAACATAGTCATCCTAAGTGTCGTCCGGTTGGAACGGGAACAGCGTATCCATTGTCGTCTCAGCTTCATGGCCATGGAGCAGCAAAAACGGAGTGAAGCCTGTGGTGTCTTGTCTTGCGGTATTGTAAGCAAATGTCACGAATGGCAGAATTGTATCCCAATCCTTCTGCTCAACATCGACATACATCAACATCATATCGGTAACGTCTTGTTAAAACATTCCGTAAGACCATTTGTCTGAGGATGGTATGCAGTTGTCATTCTGTGGACAATGTTGCACCGTGACATTACCTCTGATACTAGTTTTGACTGGAATACTTTTCCACGATCGGATGTCATGACACTTGGTGCTCCATGCTTCAAAATAATGTCTTCTACAAGGAATTTAGCGATCTCTGTAGCTTCTGCAGTCGGCACAGGTCTGGTGACAGCATAGCGTGTGAGGTAGTCACTGCAGACTATTATCCAATGGTTATCGGTTGTCGACTTCGGGAACCTCCCTAAAAGATCGATCCCAATTCGGTGGAATAGAGCTGCTGCCGGCGGAATCGGTACGAGATGTCCTGGAGGTAATTGCAGCACAAACTTCCATCGCTGGCACTCTTTACAGTGACTCACATAGTGCTTGACAGATCAGTAGAGACCTTTTCAGTAATACCTGCATCTGATTCTGTCTAGGGTCTTCACGAATCCCAGATGACCGGATATTGGAGCATCGTGGAAATATTTGAGAATAGCTGGCTGGAGATGAGCTGGAACTACCAGTAGCCATTTGGGGCCCAGTGGATCGTAGTTGCTCTTATACAATGTTCCGTTTATAAGATGGAACTCTCCATTGGTCGGTACTCGTTTCTCCAAGGCCTCTATTGTTTTTAATAGTGCTGGATCTTCCCTCTGTTCAGCTGTAACGTCATCTAATTCCGTAAGAGCTGAAATCTCATTAATGCTCTTGTGTTCCACTAACGGATTCCTCGAAAGGCAGTCGGCATCATGTGTTTGCGACCGTTCTTGAATACCACTGTGACATCATACTCTTGGAGTCTTTGTGCCCATCTTGCTAGTCGACCTGATGGATCCTTCAAGCTAGTCAGCCAACACAAAGAATGGTGGTCTGTCACGACGGTGAATGGTTTGCCGAATAAATACGGCCGGAACTTGTTGATAGCCCAGATAACTGCGAGACATTCTTTTTCAGTTGTAGAGTAGTTTATCTCGGACTTTGAGAGTACTCTTGACGCAAAGGCTATAACTATTTCAGCACCTTCCTGAACTTGTACAAGCACTGCACCAATCCCATAACCACTGGTGTCTTTGTGAAGTTCCATTTCCGGTTCTTGTCGTACGAGGCTAGCACTGGTGCGGTAGTTAGAGCCTCCTTAAGTGCTCAGAAAGCTCATTCTTTTGTCTCATCCCCATAAAACTTGGCGTCTCCCTGCAGAAGTTCTTGTGATGGACGTGCCTTGTTACAAAATCCTTTTATGAAATGTCGGTAGTATGAGCACAGCCCGAGAAAACTTCTCACATCACGAATGTGCTGAGGAGTTGGAAATTCTGTGACTGCCCTTACTTTATCTGGATCAGGACGGACACCATCTCCGTTGACTAGGTGCCGCAGGATTTTTATCTGTTTCATGATGAAGAGGCACTTCTTTGGATTGAGGCGGAGACCTGCAGTCTGAACACACTTCAACACAGTTGACAGGCGACTCACATGTTCTTCAAATGTTTTTGAGAAAACGACAATGTCATCTAAATAGCAGAGACACGTCATCCACTTAAGGTGTCGAAGCAAGTTGTCCATCATGCGTTCAAATGTGGCTGGAGCATTACATAATCCAAATGGCATTACTTTAAATTCATAGAGGCTGTCAGGTGTAATAAAAGCCGTCTTCTCCCTGTCAGCTTCGTCAACCTCGATTTGCCAGTAACCTGTCTGCATGTCCATAGTTGAGAAGTATGTAGCTCCTTTCAAGCAGTCTAAGGTGTCGTCAATAGGCGGCAATGGGTAGACATCTTTCTCTGTGATTCTGTTCAGCCGCCGATAGTCGACACGGAATCGCCACGTGCCATCCATCTTCTTTACGAGAACCACCGGAGACGACCAAGGACTTTCTGAAGGTTGAATAATGTCATCTCGCAACATCTTCTCCACTTCCTCCCGAATTATTCGTCTTTCAGTTGGCGACACTATATACGACCGCTGGCTAATTGGCGGATGATCCCCGGTATTGATACGGTGCTTTATCGTGGGCCGTTTCGTCTGACTTTTCCCCTGCTGAGGTGTGATTGCACCCGAAAATTGGTGTAGTATACCTAACAACTGCTGGCATTGTTCCTTGGTCAGTCCAGGCCCTATTGGCAGTTCCACGTTTGTTTCCTCCAGCGTGTTGTCTGTACTAACAGCAGGGCATGGGTCTTCATTGATGATGTTGAGTTCACCATCTTGGATTGGTTCAGCTGTCCCGATACACATTCCCTTGGGGATAAGTTGTGACTGCTCGTGACAATTTGTGATCCAAATCTCTCCTTGACCACCAGTAATGCTTATGATAGCCGCTGGTATGTACATTTCTTTTGTGAGCCTGATAAACTTTTTACTATCAACAAGCACTTCACAGTTTAATCCCTCATCTGTGTTTGTGACTGCAACTCTTCTCATTGTCAAGGGCGGTATCGTCACATTGTCAACGACGAATAACTTTCCAGAAAATTCTGTATTACGTGTATCCGGTGGAACAACTTCTTCAATTTGCAGCTCAGATCTGCCACAGTCAATGATAGCTTGGGATGCCTGAAGGAAGTCCCATCCGAGGATGACATTGTGACTACATTCTGTTAACACAACAAATTCAAACGGCTGCATCATGTTGCTGATGGTTATTCTTGCGACACAAGTACCTGCTGGATGGACGTACTTTCCCTTTGCGACCTTCAGCTCAGTTGCCCCCGTATCACAGAACATTGTCTTCTTTAGTGTGCAGTGGTAATTATCTGACAATACAGAAAAAGAGGCACCTGAATCAACAACTGCCCGGACAGGTTGACCATCGATTATGACATTGATGAGATTTCCCGACATCTTAGCGACTGTCGTCCATGGAGGATTTTCATCTGCGGTGGCCTCACCTCCGTAGATGGTCGCCTTGCTTCGTTTTCCTGGTCGCGGCGGCTAGGGAAGCATCTGGTACCTCTGTACGGTGACGGTGAATGGCTGCGGTGTGTCGGGGAGCGACCTCGTCTAGGGTACAGCGATGGGCTTCTTCCCATAGGTCAACTGAATTCATCAGCAGGTGACAGCCTGGGATAGAACTGCTCTGTCGGCTGACATCTTGCGGCAAAATAATCGTCGAAAACTCACCTTCTCTCTCTGCAGTAGCGTACGACATGTTCAGGGCGTCCACAGTGGAAACACAGTGGTTTGTTGTCTTCTGTCCTCCAGACGTCTGTTCTTCTGCGCGGCGTCATAGTTACCAGGGGAGTTGGCTGTGGTCGCGTCGGCCGGTTCATGGGCTGCCGTTTGGCGGCTGCAGCGTAAGTCATAGCAGGGCAACGCCATTCTTCACGTTGGGCGCGACTGACGGGGCAGACAGGAGCTAATGTTTGAAATACCTCGTCCTCAGCGGCATCGGCTCTGTTGTGACTTACAGGGCTCACATCCATGGCCATAATCTGATGCTCGGTCTAATAGTCCCAGCTGCCATGCACTGTTGTAATTCTTCTCTCACGATTTGTCGTATGAGAGAAGCGAAGTCATGCTGGTCTTCCACAACGGCCATAGGGACTACATTTGGGAGTCTGTCATACTTTCGTCCAACCCTCCTTTGCTGCATCTCCTCAATATGCTGGCAGCACTTGATGAACTCTTCTATCATAGCGACGTCTTTTATCTGAAGAGCTTGGTACATATCTATTGCAATTCCCTACATCAGGTGCGTGATTTTGTCTGCATCAGTCATGTGCGAATTGACTATGTTACACAGGGCCAAAACATTCTGTATGTACGATTGTGTTGGCTCACCATGTCGTTGGGCCCGGTTCTTCAGTTGTTCTTCCGCTGAGCGGATTTGTCGGTGGCGGTCTCCAAATGTCTTCTTAAGTTCCTCCTGGAACATCTCCCAGTCATTCAACTTGTCTTCGTTGTTTTTGAACCATTGCTGGGCTGTTCCGTCCAAGTAGAAATAAACATTGGCCAAGCACATCGTATGATCCCACCTGTTGTACTTGGCGACTCGGTCGAACCCTTTTAGCCATTTGTTGGGGTCCTGTCCAGCATCTCCAGAGAACACCAACGGGTGTCTGATGTGCAGCTGGCTTATTGCTGGTTTTGTCTCCATCGTTCTTCTGATAATACGAACTTTTGGAAGGATGTACTCAGTGTATCCCTTGTATTCCGGTTCCAGTCCATGTAAGCGACGGCTTTTTCGTTGCCTAATCGGAGCCACAGTGATGCAGCTGTTGCACAGTGTACCTGGCGCCTCCACCAAACAATGTTGCATTGAAATGTAAGCAGGCTTGACTTCAAAGGCAACTAAACACAGCACTTATACTGAAAGCACGTTTATTACAAACTCAACATACACGCAGCACTGATTGCCTCTCAGGCAGAGTGCTCTGCTATTTATACACAGACAGAATTTACCAGAAATTAGAAGAACAGTTAACATAAGAAACAAGTAGAATTTACAAGTGAACATAAGAAAGATGCTGAACCTTCTGGAATTGTTAATTACAAAGAAATAAATCTTTGCCAGTGGGCGGGATTGAACCAGCGACCTTCTGCACTACAGTCCGTGACGCTATCCCCTGCGCTACGCAATCAGTCGGTGACCGTGGTCTCTCGCAGCAATATTAAGAAGAGAAAGCTGGTGAAAGAAATTTAACAGACACATCTCACCACAATCAATAACACCTTTCTGTTAATGATTTGCAAGCCATGTCATACAGAATTTCCATAACACTCTCTCCTATATTGCATTAACACAAGATGAGCTGCCCTTCTTTGAATATTCTCTATATCCTCTGTCGGTCCCCCTTGGTGGGGGTCCCACAATGTGCAGAAATACTGTGAAATAGGTTAGACAAGTGTAGTGTAAGCTGCTCCTTTAGTAGAACTGTTGCATCTTCTAAGTGTTCTGCCAATGAAACATAATCTTTGTTTAGCCTTCCCTATGATATTTTTTGTGTATTCTTTCGAATTAAAATTTTTTGTAATTGTTAATTCCTAGGTACACCCTTTAATTTCACTGATTTATCATGTAAATGAAGTTTAATGGATTCCTTTTAGTACTTATATTGATGACTTCACACTTTTCATTATTTAGGATCAACTGCAAATTTTTGCACCATGCAGATATCTAAAACATTTTACAGTTGCTTTTGATCTTCTGGTGACTTTACTAACCAATAAACAACAGTGTCATCTACAAACAGTTGAAGAGAACTGCTCACATTGTCTCCTCAATTGATTATAAATATAAGGAACAGTAGGAGCCCTATAACACTTCTCTGTGGAACACCAGATATCACTAATGTTTTACTCAATGATTTTCTGTCAGTTACTATATACTGTGTCTTTTCCGGCAGGAATTCATGAATCCAAACACATAACTGTGAAGATATTCCATAAGCATGCAGTTTGATTAGAAGATGCTTTGGAGATACAGTATCAAAATCATTCTGGAAATCAAAAAATATGGAACTGATTTGAGATCCATTGTAGATAGCACTCATCACTTGATGTGAGTAAAATGGTTGCAGTGTTTCACAGGAAAGATACTTTCTGAATCTTTGTAGACTATGGCTCAATAGGTCATTCTCTTTGAGGTAGTTCATAATATTTGAGGAAAGTGTATGTTCTGAAATCCTGCTACAACTGACGCCAATGATGTAGGCCTGTAATTTTGCAGATTAATGGTATTGCCTTTCTTGAATAGAAGGGTGACCTGTGCAACTTTCCAGTCTTTGAGTACAGCACTGAGTGAGTGGTAGTATATGATATCTAGGTATGGAGCTATTGCATCAGCATATTCTTAAAGGAACCAAACTGTTATATAATCTGGACTAGAAAACATGCTTAAGCCAAGTGATTTAAGTTGCTGTAATACTGCAGGGATACCTACTTCTAACTCATGCATGCTGCCAGCTGTTCTTGATTCTAATTCTGGAGTATTTGCTTCATCTTCTTTGGTGAAGGAAAATCTGAAGGCTCTGTTTAGTTATTCTGGTTTAGTAGCATTGTCATCAGCAGTATCATCATTTGTAACTACCCAGCCCTTACGTTTCGTAGTCTCAATATCTGATGCAGTCAGTAGCATCTCTTCAGTTTGTCCTGGCCCTAAAATTGTTGGTGCTTCTATTCTCTAAGTTCACAACACAATGTTTTAACTTGAAGTTAATCTTTTATTTAGCACCATAGGTAAAATCACTGTAGATGGCAGTTCAGCTCTCGCAATAGTTTTCACAACAAGAGCGGGATGGTACAAGCTGCACTAAATTAGGTGATGTTATCAATATGATAGTATTTTAACCAGTGCTCTTTTTCTGGGGGAACGCTGGGGGATGCATCCCCCTAAACTTTTTCATCCAAAAAGTAACGTTATTACAATGCTGAGAAGATTTATTTCATGGACGTAATTTCTTTATTTCAATTTTTCTTGTTGGTAACTGCAGTAGGGAATGATACCAGTGTAGTTTTTAGTGGGAAAAGCGATGTCATTCACTGTTGCAAGCATTTCGAAACTGTGGTAACCGTTCTCGACAACTGCATTGCTGGCAGCCAGTTCGACAAGCACGAAGTGCCTTCGCCCACTCCTTGTGGGCGATGGTAGTGTTAACGGATATGCATATGCTCGAATGTCGAGCTACTGATAGCTGTCTCTATGGTCTTGCTACTATGATCCTTTGCAGTTCATTGCCATCTTTGTTTTGTTGTTATTTATATGTTCACGTTTGCTGTTCCATTCTTGTTGGTTGTGCGTAGTTTTACAGTGTGTCCTGTCTTTTGTTGCAACATGTAAGTTGGAGGTGAGAGATGAGCAGAAAAATAAACAATTTTACTTGTTCTCCTGCATCTAAAAAACCAGAAAGTGTCAATAATTAGTGTGCGAGTGAAAAGCCACGAAGTTCAACATCAGTGGATGATGAAAGTGAAACTGTAAACCTGAGCACTGAACTTACGTGTGAAAATGCAGTGAACGAACATGTGCATGATAGAAAATTAAATGATCATCCAGAATGTTGGACTTTGGAACAAGAAATCACATTTTGTGAGAAAAATGACTGGTTGAACGTTTCAAACAAAAAGCTTGGTTACAGAATTTGCAAAGAAGTAGAAAGTTTAGGCATAGAGAGAAATAAACAAGGCATGAACATTGCAATGCCTTGGGCTACCGTATCTGTTCAGGTGGTTCTGGAAAAGAAGAAATGGTTCGACACTACATTCTCTTCCATGTTTGGGTGTTTCTCTGTATCGCTTGCTTCATTTGAGCTGTAGTAAAGTCAATTGAAGAGTCCAATACCACCTTTTTCTATGACATGATGACTTCATGGGCAAAAGCCGACAGGTGGTATCCCATGCTTCAGTTATAAGTAATTTTCACTGCATTCCATCTAATCTTGGAGTACCCCCAAACTTTTATTTAGAAAAAGAGCAATTAACTAAAACTTAGTGCACAGTAGATACCAGGAAATGTACAGTTCACAAATTACAGTGTAGGTTGAGGATTTGCAGTTCAGGTGAGTATGACTAGTACATTGCCAGACTTATGTGTCACACATTGTTTCTCATTATGTGTCTAACTGCCAACTAACTATTGGGTTTTTGGGCTATTTATAGACTGGCTTAGTAATAATTTTGTGATCTCATAATCTACACAATTGTTTATAAAATGGCTAGGTCAGAATTTGACATCAGATTTAAACTGTATGTTACTATTACAATTTGGTTTAGATAAATTTAGATGAAAAATTAATAAAGTATCTGGGATAAATTATTGTTACAATGGGGGGTACCCCAATCCTTTGTGACTGGCAGTCATATTAAATAAAATAATTTATTACTGAAAATAATTCAGATTTTTAATTAGGACATCAGTCAATCAATGTAGTATAACAGATGTATGCAGTCATAGTCCAGAATCTAACAATAGTTTAAGGGTAAATGGCCATGAAAGTTAGTACTAGTACAAAGTTTTAGTTTTGATTATTATGTAAGTGAACAGATTTTGGATGATTCCAGATACCTTACTGGAAAGTGGAGGTGTTCAGTTATATACTGGTATGAGTCATTACATTTAAATATGCCAATTTCCACACTCAAAATATGATAAGGCAAAATGAAATTACTTCTTTAAATAACAATATTTCATAATTAATACATGTCCTGACTTTACTAATTATCACAAGTGTTCC
The DNA here is from genome assembly GCA_026315105.1 of Locusta migratoria. Taxonomy (NCBI): domain Eukaryota; kingdom Metazoa; phylum Arthropoda; class Insecta; order Orthoptera; family Acrididae; genus Locusta; species Locusta migratoria. Next base: position 69,275,315 of record CM048755.1, on the reverse strand, counting down.
TACTGTTACACAGTATAGGCTGGATAATAAAATTACCTTGGAGAAGACGTATTTACATATTTGCCATTTTGCATGTATCTACTATGCTTACTGCTTATGATTACAAATGAATATATGAGATTTTGGAAAAAAATGATTTAATCTAAAATGGGTAAATATTGAGGCAGATATGATGGGATGTGGTAACCTTGCTGTGTTACACATTGCTCTTACATAATTAAGATTGTGTTTTGCCACTATTATACTTTAAATGTGATCAGAATTTCTTTGGACTTTCTGTCAAATTACGACATAGTTTCCATGTGGAAACTATTATAAGCTTCTCACAATGAAGTTTGCACTAAATTTCTAGTTCCTGTAAAAATTTCCAGTCTTAGGGATTTTTTGTCTGTTTATATTTCACATTATTTTTTCTTTGCTTTTGTAGGAATTTGTGCATGATGGGAGGTCAATCACCTATTTTGTTAATTTATTTGGTATAATTGTCTCAAATGCTGTCATTGTTTTTTTTTAGAATGTAATTTAATTTCAAAAGACTGGAGACTCTCACTTAGGAAAATGTTAAGTGAATTTTTATCTGCTTTGTTGAACTGATAAAATTTTCTTTTAATTTTTGTAGATTTTAGAGTCACACTATTCAGTCTCTCTGTGACAACTCTGTTCACTAATCCCGTTATCTGTTTTGATACTGTTTGTTAGCTCCAGATTATTTGTTGCTTAGAGATCAGTTCTAGTTGATTCATGAACTAATTGCTCAAGATAGTTTTCTGAAAACGTGTTTAGTACCATTGGGGCAATATTTTATGCTTGCCTTCAGTTTTGAAGATTTATTTTTGCCAACATGTTGAGGGTAAGTTAAAGTCACCACCAATTTAATTTGTATGCTTTGGGTACATTTTTGAAATTTCCTTAAAGCTTTATTTGAAAATTATTGCAATCAAATTGTCTGAGTCAGTGGATTTGTAAAATAAACGGATTATTAATTTGTTCTGGTTATCAGGTATAACTTTGACCAATACCAACTCACAGGGGTTATCTACTTTGATTTTTGATTTCCTTACAACATAGATCACTTGTAATAGTAGTAAACATGCCACCACCTATCCTTTCTGAACATCATTTGTCCCTTTGTAAAAATTTGGGCTGAACTTATCTCCAGTTTTAGCCACCTTTTGCTACTTATAAATGATTTCATCTTCAGTACTTTCTGTTAGGGATTGGAGATTTGGTACCTTCCCCACACAGCTATGAGAATTACAACTGTTAGACCAATGGTTCTTAGATCTGTGTTCATCCTATCTGTGACCTATACCCTTTGAAATAGAAATTCTTTTCCTTGTTCCCAGGGCCCTCTAACAATAAACCACAAGGTCTATGCCATCCAGCACCTGTTTCTAGCATGTACTGGACGCCAAACCTATTCAATGGAACCCCAAATTGATAAATTTATATCCTACATGAACACATGATCTGAACTTCTGATTCAGAGCTTCCACTCGTCTCTGGTCCTGTCAATTACGCTGCAGATGGTGAGCTCTGCCTTTATCTTACAAGAAAGATTGGCAGTCTTTACCACTTCAGATAGCTGCCCAAAACTGGAGAGGATCTCTTCTGATCCATAGCAGCACACATCATTGGTACTGACATGAGCCACCACCAGCAATTGACTCTTCATGGCATCCAGAAGGACCTGGTCCAAATGTGGAATGACTCCATCTGGTATGCAAATGGAGTGCACACTGGATTTCTTCTCGTCCCTAGCAAATATATCCATAAGGGGCAACATTACCCACCTAATGTTGGAGCTCCCAAATACAGGTAAACCCATCCTCTGTGATTGTCCAGATTTCCAAGGTGAGAGATTTCAGTCAGGATAAGTGACACCATCTGTGTCAGAAACATTGTCCAGCACAGATAATACCTCAAACCTCTTGGTAATATGAACCGAGGAGTCCTCTCAATCGGTCCCCCTTTGAAGTCATTCACTGTCTGCCATACTCTGTGGCAACCTCTCATGCAACCATGGGTGGTTTTCCTGCCTCATTGTGTGAAGTAACAGGGCTGGCCACAGCACCAGGCCACTCAGTGGACACATCATATCAGCTGAATGTCCACTGGCTCCCTCAACTGGCCCACAAAAGCAGTGCCCCTCGACCACAGCCTGCAGATGTGGAACTGAAGTTGGCATCGCCTGAAGCTGGGGGTGGTGTTTCACAAAGAGTGTTCTGCGGCATTGGCCCCTTACTTATTTTTTGTGAATCTTTAATTCAGCACAAAGTTCATAATGATTGTAAAAAAGTGCAGGTGACTCCAATTTATAAGAAAGGAAAGAGAGCTGACCCACATAATTACAGGCCAATTTCGTTGACATCAGTTTCCTGTAGAATTTTGGAGCATATTCTCAGTTTGAATACAGTAAATTTCCTTGTGACGGAAAAGATTCTTTAAATGAATCAGCATGGGTTTAGGAAATATCGTTCGTGTGAAACTCAGCTTGCCCTTTTCTCACATGACATCTTGCAAGCCATGGATGAAGGACAACAGGAGGACTTGTTGATTTCAAAAAGGCATTTGACACGGTGCCACACTGCAGACTGCTAATGAAGATACGAGCTTATGGAATAGGTTCACAGATTTGTGACTGGCTGGAAGACTTCCTAAGTAATAGAATGCAGTACGTTGTTCTTGACGGCGAGTGCTTATCAGAAATGAGTGTGTCATCAGATGTGCCCCAGGGTGTGTGATAGGACCGCTATTATTTTCTATTTATATAAATGAACTAATGGACAGAGTAACTTGTAATTTGTGGCTGTCTGCTGACGATACTGTGGTGTATGGGAGGGTGTTGTCTTTATGATTTTAATAGAGCTAGCTGCCATTCTTCATTTTGTCTAAGTCATCCTGTAGGATGACTTAGACAAAATGAAGAATGGCAGCTAGCTCTCAATGTGGAAAAGTGTAAGGTGATGCACATGTGTAGGAAAATCAATCCCATTATGTTTGAATACAGCATTAGTAGCAAGCTTCTCAATGCAGTTGTGTCATTCAAATATCTAAATGTAAAATTGCAGAGCAATATGAAGTGGAATGAACATGCAAGGACAGTTGTGAGTAAGACAGACAGCCGACTTCAGTTTATTGGGAGATCTTTGGAAAGATGTACTTCATCTGTAAAGGAGACCACATATGAAACACTTGTACGACCATGTCTTGAGTATTGCTCTAGTGTTTGGAACCTGCAGCAGATCAGTTTAAAGGAAGACATAGAAGCAGGTCAGAGGCGAGCAGCTAGGTTTGTTATTGGTGGTTAGACCAATCTGCAAGTGTCACAGAAATGCTCCAGGAACTCAAATGGGGATTGCTGGAGGAAAGATGACATTCATTTTGTGAATTTCTGTTGAGGAAATTTAGAGAGCCGGAATTTGAAGCTGAGTGTAGTATGATCTTCCTGCTGCCTACTTACATTTTGTGTAGTGATCACAAAGACAAGATAAGAGAAATTAGGACTTGTACAGAGGCATATAGGCATTATTTTTTTCCTCATTCTATTTGGGAGTGGAATAGGAAAGGAAATGCCTAGTAGTGGTATAGTGTACCCTCCACGATGCACCTTACAGTGGATTGCAGTGTATGTATATAGATGTAGATGTTGATGTAGATGTAGATCTGCATATTGCCTAAGCAGGAGTGGATAGAAGACAAATGCAAGTCCGTAGGAGATTGGTACCTATCCTTCTCCTAGTTATACATTTACAGGAAAAATAAGAGATGTTTAAAGACAATAGAAGCAGCTGCATGAATATTAATAGCTCAGCTGGAAAACCGTACTAAGCAAAGAAGGGAAAGCTGAAAAGTGGAAGGAATGTATAGATGGCCTACACAAGGAAAATGAACTTGAAGGTAGTCTTCTTGAAATAGAAGAGAAAGTAGATGAAGATGAGATAGGAGATATGTTACAGTGAGAAGAATTTGACAAACCTGTTAAATATTTGAGTTGAAACAAGGCATATAGAGTAGATGATATTCCCCTGAACGTCCCTACACGAAGTAACTGCCCCCTTGGGTGCAAGATGTATGAGATGGGATATACCCTTATATTTCAAAAAGAATATAATAATTCTAATTCCAAAGAAAGCAAGTGCAAACAAATGTCAAAATTACCAGAACCATCAGTTTAATCAAAAAGTTATGGTTGTAAATTACTGACATGAATTGTTTATGGATGAATGTAAAAACATAGAATCTGACCTTACAAAAGATCAGTTTAGATTTAAGAGAAATGTAGGAACATACAAGCCAATACTCACATTATGACTTACCTTAGATGATAGGTAGATCTGGAGAAAGCTCTGGCAATGTTGGCTGGAACACACTCTTTCAAATTCTGAAAGCAGAAGGTGTAAAATATAGAGGGAACAAAAAGTTATATTCAACTTTTACAAAAACCAGAGAGCAGTTGAAGGACATGAATGGAATGCAGTGGTTGGGCAGAGAGTAATATAGGCTTTTAGCCTTTCCCTGATGTTATTAAATCTGTACATTGGGTAAGCTGTGAAGGAAATCAGAGAGAGATTTGGAAAATGTATTAAAGTTCACTTAAAAGAAATAAAAATTTTCGATTTGCCAATGATACTGTAATCCTGTCAGAGACAACAGGGGACCTGAAGAGTAACTTAATGGACTGGACAGTGTCTTGAAAGGAAGGTATAAAATAAACATTAACCAGAGCAAAATAAGGGTAATGGAATGCAGGTGATGCACAAGGAATTAGAATAGGTAACAAGATGATAAAAATAACAAGTTTTGTTGTTTGGGTATCAAAATAATTTATGTTGGCTGAAGTAAAGAAGACATAAAATGCAGAATGGCTGTGGGAAGAAAAACATTTCTGAAGAATAGAAATTGTCTGGAGTGCAACATTATACAGGAGTGAAACATGGACAATCATTTCAGACAGAAAAATGAGAGAAGCTTCTCAAATGAGGTGCTACAGACAAATTCTGAAGATTGTATTGATAGATCACATAAATAATGACAAGGTACTGAACACAATTGGGGAGAGAAGAAATTTCTGTCATATCTTCAGTAAAAGAAGTGATCAATTGGTGGGACATGTTCTGAGACATTAAGGGATTGTCAATTGATCATTGGAGGGAAGGGTGTGGAATAAAACTTACATAGAGAGCCTAACAGATGAATACAGTGGGCAGGTTCAAAAAGATGTAGGCTGCAGTTCTTATTCATAGAGGAAGAGGCTTGCACAAAACAAGTAACACAATGAATTAGCCGGCCGCAGTGGCCGAGGTGACTGAGGCGCTCCAGTCACGATCAGCACGGCCACTACGGTCGGGGGTTCGAATCCCCCCTCGGGCATGGATATTTGTGCCGTCTTTAGTCTTTGCTAGTTCATAAGTAGTTTGTAAGCTTAGGGACTGATGACCCCATAGTTAAGTCCCATAGGTTGTACAAACATTTTTGAACAATGAATTAAAAAAAAAAAAAAGAGACCAAAACAAGTGAAACTAGAATGGTTACTCTACCCTTAATCAGCAACATAACTATTCTCAGTTGTATTCACATACAGCCAAATTGGAATACTCCCCCAAAAATTGCAAGTTCAAGGAAAGTCTCTTTCCAAAACACTATATTACTGCACCCTCAATGTAAAATAGAATGAAGATATTATTGCACTTACCTGATCATTACCATACTTGAATCAAAGTGAAAGCAATGATGACACATTTTAGAACATTTCTAACACTCCCATTGGCTTTTCTATCACTGCTAATAAGCATATACAGTGGATTTCTAAAGCTCAAAGTTTGCAGCATGAAATTAGAGATGGTGTGCATGTATCATTCAATATTAGAAACATGTCATAAGTGTCTCACATCATGTTCTTCCAAATATAAACTTAATTATTCTTTCAATATTTATCATGATTAGAAATATGGGAGCTGTTATATGGTAGCAACTAGAGGAGTAAGTCTCCAGTCCTGTAGGAAATATTTTAACTGAAAGGAGATGTTGTGTGTATTATATTGGTAAATCAGAAGTGGCTCTTTCCTGGAACTGCAGATTGTACAGTAGGAACATTTTGATTAAGGAGCAGGACTAAGAATCTAAGAACTTGAAGCACATATGGAGGTAGGAAAGAAGGAATGCATCAGGATCAGGACAGAGGGAATGAGGGTATTTGGCAACTAACAGTTGGTAGGAAGGCATCCAGAAAGATAACATGGTCTGATTTTTATTATCATCAGTAGAAACAGATATCAGCTACTTCCAGAGTTAAGCAGAGAATATAAGATATAGATAAGGGCAGAAAAGTATCACAGAGCAATAATGATCAAGAAGTTTAGGAATGTACACTGTTTTACAAGAAGAAAGTACTGCTGTTATATAGTAGTGATTAACAAGGTGTAGGCCTTCAGTTACAGGAAAGTTTAGGGACAGCATACCAAAGCAACATGCATTTTGAAATCAAATACTGCTCATTTCTAAATGAAGAGGTAAAAGACTGAGGGGCTTTATGTAAGGATTTTTCACAAGAAGACCATCAAGGGACAGTGAATGGGGAAAGAAAACAGTTTGGACATAATTAGGGCACATTACATATGGGGTGACCCAGACAAAATAGTATTGCTTACTCATTGTACCAACATTCACTTTGGTGAGCTGCTCTGAGGTCCGGATTGACCTCACATTAATGTTGTTGTGAAGTAGTGTTATAAATGTTTCTAACTTTGCACATGTTACTCTGATATCATTTGGGGCTATTGATAGCTGGAGCTTCATTGTGTACTGTCTAAACTGATATTGGACTGGAAAGGGAAGATGACACAGTTGATCTATGAAATTATAAAGGTGTATTGAAGACCAAGCTTGTTGAAATGTGTCAGAGAAGTAGGTCTTTATTAAGATAAATCCAGACAATAGATTTGATAAAGTGTCTCCAGTAGTTTAAAGAAATTGGAATAAGCACACACCAGATGACACACATACTACATGCCATAAATAAAACAAAACCCATGGAGGGAAGGACATAGGTCATGTCACAGTCTTAAAGTCTTTCATAAAATATGCACCGAATAAAAATAAATTGCATCAATTTGAAGTTGAGCTCCAATCTTTGAACTCTGAGCTCTAGTGTCCAGACACAGATACCCAACACATTTTGTTACTGTTGTATGAAAGAACAGAGTCCAAGATTATGACAACTACAAAGGATGGAAGAACATGCACTTATATCAGAAAAGGAACACAATCTAATAAGACCTGGTCTTAGTACTGAGGGGATAGGTGCAGTTCAGTTATGAATGTGGTATTCACACTTAATACATTTCTTACTCTATATCAGTACAGATGATGTTCATGTTTCAGATACAAGAGACTGACTGCCGGAAGTCCCGGTCAGTCCCAAAGAACATCCACCAAAGATAACATAATGCGGCTATCGATCATGGGATCGACGACACATACCAGCCCCCACCCCCCCTCACAGTATGAAGTATGTCCATGAAGGGGGCGAGGGGTGAGAATTTCCCAAAAACACCACACTAAGTTCATTGGCAGCATAAGACACAGGTCGAAATGATGGTGATTGGGGGGCGAACCCCGGTACGTCGACGTCAAAGTTGACGTGGTGTGCCGGCTGATGAAGACGCTGACTGGTGGCAGACTGCAGGCTGACGTCGGCGGGAACATGCAGGAACACTTTGCCATTTGGATGCACAAAGCCACGAATGTTACCACTCGCAGCACTTTTTGACAGGCGAAACCTTCGCACCACACGCATAGCAGCACTACCTCCCTGCTCATCGTCACACGCAATACACACAAAAGCAGTTGAGCCATCAGCTAACACCGAGAGCTTATGGATGTCGTAAGGGTGGACAAAAATATATAGCTTGATGGTGGTCACTGCGGGTGAATGTGCGTGTTGGCAAGAGGGGTTACGAAACCCATAACAGGGGTGAGAGCCAGGCAAGGAGGGGATGGACAACGAAGCGGGTGGTGCGGGCGACGGCCCTGGGCGATCAGCTGACGCCAAGGGGGTATGGCCTGGTGCTGGGTGGAGCCACGAGGGCTAGAAGCATGGGAGGGGTTACTGTCACAGGATAAAGGGAGGCCTACAGTAGACCCAAGAGAGTGACCAGCTCGACTTTGGGGGCTGCAAGGGGAAAAACCTCTAAATGATTAACCGCTCGAATTGGAGCTGAGGGGCAAAGACGCAGTGGTCAAGGGTTGAGCATGCCAAAAGGACTTGGTGCCCGAATATGTGTCACGAGGAGGTGACTGGCTACTCGAAGTTGGAATGGCCAGAGAAGCAGTACTGGAATGATGAGTACGCTGAGAACAGTCTGTGCCTGATTGTGTGGCTCGATAAGGGGACTGGCCACTCGATGAAGGAGAGGCATGAGAGGAAACCATGTCAGAGGAAGACTCTGATGGCTCAACAAAGGCTGGCTTGAGATGGTTGAGAGAAACAGTAATGACAGTTACTTACCCGAATGTCCATGTTGTTTTTGGAGCAGCTGACGACAACATAAGGACCGGTATAAGGAGGCATGAGAGGGCTTTAATGATGTTGTCATGGAGAAAAACATGCTCAAACTTGTCTAGCTCACGGGGCACGTACACACACGGATGAGTGTGCACTGCCGGAGGTGGCAGCCGAATGTTTTTGCAATGTATGCGTACCCGATCTACCAGTGAAGGGAGCTCAGAGGGTGTGGTCGTTGGGGAGGGAGAAACTAGCTCGCCAGGGAGCACAAGAGGTTGTCCATAAACAAACTCCACCATCAGGCTCTTAAGATCTTCATTATGAGCTGAGTGTAGGCCGAGAAACACCCAAGGTAATGCACCGGTAAACAAGGGGCCATGACATCGAAGAGCGGTTTTTAAGGTGCGATGCCAGCACTCGACTAGCCCATTACTTTGGGGATGATAAGTGGTAGTGTGTATTTTTGTGATACCACAATGAGTGCATAATTCAGAAAACATAGCCGATTCAAATTGCTGACCCTGGTCAGTTGTGAGGAACACAGGGGAGCCAAAGCGGGAGAGCCAAGCGTCCATAAAGGTGAGTGAAACAGTGTCTGAAGTAATGTTCGGTATGGGGAAAGCTTCTGCCCAGCGAGTAGTCCTGTCAATAGCTGTGAGCAGATAGTGGAACCCTTCAGACTATGGGAGGGGACCAATCAAATCTAAATGGATATATTGGAATTGGCCCGACAGTTGCAAAAATTTACCCAGAGGTGGGGAAGTATGGCGAGAGACTTTGTTTTGCTGGCAAGGAACACACTGTGGGCTCATGACTGGCAAGCATGGTGCATGTCTCTCCCCACAAAACGTTCAGACACAAGGTGTGTCGATGTGTTAACACCCGGGTGAGTCAAACCATGAAGATTCTCAAACACAAGTCGTTGTAACCCTTTAGGGATGAAGGGGCGAAGTGTGCCTGTAGAACTGTCACACCAGACTTCACCAGAAACTCCTGGAAAGGTTGTCTTCATGGGTCGAAGAGAAGAAGATTGGTCCAATAATAGCTGTAAAGTGTCTGGGTCAGCCAATTGTAGCCTGGCTAAGTCTGACAAGTCTATCAGGCTAGATACTGTACCGACACGGGATAGGAAATCGGCCACAACATTATCTGCCACTTTTATGTACCGAATGTCATTCGTAAACTGCAGTAGGTAATCAATGTGACAAAAACAATGAGGCAGGGGATCAGATGGAGGGTTTTTAATAGCCGACACCAAGGGTTTATGGTCCCTCAGAATGTAGAAGTCCTTACCCTCCAAATCAGTTCTGAAATGCTTGATGGCCTCTTAGACAGCAAGCAACTCCCTATTGAAGGCAGAGTATTTTTCTGGGATGAGTTAAGTTTCTTAGAAAAGAACTGTAGTGGAGTGGTGATGTCATTATAGGTCTGACTGAGAATGCCACCGACAACATTATCACTTGCATCGGTCGTAATAAACAGTGTGAAATCAGAACACAGGTGAGTGATGGTAACAGCCAAGGCAAGTAGCTGTTTCAACTTGTTGAATGCCTTGTCCATAACAGGCGTACAAGGAATAACATGATTACCTGATGTATTTGAACCGGCAAGAGCGTCAGTGAGAGGGGCCTGAACATCTGAAGCAGAAGGCTGATGCTTGCGGTAATAATTAATGGTCCCCAAAAAGTGACATAGCTCTTTAAATGTCCAAGGCCTAGGCATATCAAGGACTGTAGGTGGAGTAAGGCCATCTGCTGACACCACATAACTGAGGAACACAACCGACAGCTGATGAAGTTGAGTCTTCTTCTTATTAAGTTTGATGCCGGCAGACTGTAAAGTGTCAGTCACCAATCTAATACGCTCTACACTCGATTCTGTAGTGGGAGCAAACATAAGGATGTCGTCCATGTAGACGAAGCAAAAATAGAATTTCGACAGAGTCTTATTTATCCATCTTTGCGCCACATCTGGGTTCCTTTTTCAACCCGAAAGGCATAAGCTTTTAATGAAAGAGCCCAAAAGGTGTAGTGATGGTGGTTTTCTCTATGTCTTCTGGGGCCATTGGGATCTGGTGAAATGCCTGTTTGCAGTCTAACACCGAAAAATATTTTGCACCTGCTAACGCGTGATTGAAATCAGCAATGTGCGGTACAGGGTATTTGTCAATGATGGTACGAGCATTAAGTTTCGTATAGTTCCCAACCATCTTTCTTAAGAACGAAATGAATAGGGCTCACCCAACAGTTGGGAGAAGGCTTGATAATTCCCTTATTTTGGAGATTAGCTAATTGTTCTTGCGTGATCTGCATAAACTCTGGTTTCAACCTACGAGGGCGGAGTGAAATCGACGGGCCATCCATTAAGTGGAATTTGTGTTGTGTTCTGTTTGTAACTATGGCAACATGACACGGAGTACAGCAGTCTAACGTCTGTGACATGTCACAGGCGGTGGCCACCGAGCAAAACATGGTGCTTCAGTCACGCAGGTACAGGCGTACCAACTGCCAGCTGCCAAAGTGTCAACATGCAGGTGGGACAGAGTCAGGTTGGTACACTTGCATTTAGTATTAGGCATAACCACAGGTGCCACTGAAGGCAATGGCTGGCGAGAAATAACAGCTGATGTGGAAATGTAAAAAAAAAAGACACCAACAGGCTTAAGCAAAAATTCCAAAGGCGAACATGAAATATGAGCACTTTGATGTTTACAGTCACTGTTCAGAGGAGTGCGAGAGCAAGAAGCACAGTTAAAAACATGAGTAATGTCTAGCGCTGTGGCTGGTTCACTGGAAACACACTTACTAACCTTGTGAGTGTGGACAGGGAGGCCATCTTGAACATCAGGGAGGCGTTGATGACCTTCAGCGAACTCGGCATATACTTTCTTTATGTTGAGCAGATTCTCCAAACATTCAATACGTTGAAGTGAGAGCTTGAGGTGCTGGGCGAGAAGAGCACTCTTCCACTTGTCACACTCTGCAGAAAGCTCCGATTGTTTGGTCATTAAACGAGAACGAGTAGTATCCTGAGCAACACCGTCCGTAACACACGAAATGTACAATTGTTTCTTAGGGTAGTACACGGCATAGCACACAATGTCAGTAGATAATTGAAAATGCATGATGAAGTCTATGCCAAGTATAGGTTTGTTGACTGGTGCAACAAGAAATGTCCACTTTAAGGCACAGTCGGAGGATAACTACAAGGTATGTTGGTAATAGCCTGAACACTTCAGGTCCTTCGAATTAATGGCTTGCACAATTGTTTCACGTTGATGAATCTTCCCAAAGACAAGCGAAGGCGGAAACAAAGATATGTCAGCACCACTGTCAACTAGAAAACGAGTGCACGAAGCAAGGTCCTGTAGGTAAATACAGCCTGAATGTTCACTGCCCGATGACACAGAATGTAAAGTCACAATGTCCTGGCGCCTATTTTTATCACAGAGGATGGTACCAGAGCTTACCTGCGAAATGCATTTGGGTGCTGGCAAGGAGATCTACAGTGTCTTGCTTCATCCTTGAAATGATAGTGAAAGTAGCACACCGATGTCACTAGGGTAAACCAGTAGTAGTTTCCTCGAAGAGAGGTGGTGGATTGCTGCTCGATGGACTAGCGAAAGAGCCTGTTGGCGAAGGCAGTGGGTGAGGAGCAGGCAAGGCAGCAAAGCTGACATTATTCTTCTTACTCGGAGCAGATGTGGTAGTATCTTACTTGCGGTCATGGCCACACCCAGCAGGTGTTTCCTTCTTGAAAGAGCCCAGGTGAAACGTTAGGAGACCTCTTATGCCACCATATGACGGGTAAGCTGCATAAACTTTGTCTGCAGATTCTAGTGTTTGCTCAAGTGGTGCAGAAGGGGCCTGCGACAAGGTCAAACCGTCATGGCTCAGTAATTTGTCCATCCAGATGGTCAGCAGTGCATCATTGGGGAATGGAGGAGCGGCTGATCGTAAACATCTCCACAGCTGCGAAGGCTTTGCTTCCTTCACCACTGGCTAAGCAAAATATTTGGGGCCACTTGTCTCCACCCATAAAGTGAGGTAGTACAGTGGTTATCACACTGGAATTGCATTCAGGAGGACTGTAGTTCAAATCCATCTCCAGCCATCTGTGTCTCATTACCTTTATACCTTTTAACTGTATGTCTTAGTTGCCACTAACTTTTGTCCTTAACTACACAGCCTCACAGCAGATAAATTAAAGGCCTTGTATTGATTAAGAAATAGAGATTTTGTCCATGGTAAACAGCATATAGGATCAGACCATCTGAACTGTTAATAGTGGAGCTCATAGTAACAACTTCTTTTTGGGAGAAGAAATAGTGGTGACCATTTCATCCCATCTGCCATTTAATATACTTTTACCAAAGCTCTCCAAGTTCAACTTTGCATACCTCTTCTTTTGCATTATGTGACCTTTCTCTCCACTGGTGAAGCATCACTTCTTCTTTAACTTTATTTACTTTTTATTTATTTATTTATTTATTCTCATTCCGATGTTCCATGTGACTGTATCACAGGATATGGAATGTGTCAGTTTTACATGTTGTTTGATTACAGTTTATGATAACATAAATCAAACAAAATAATTTCATATTACAGTACACAATTTTTTACATTCTACAAAAAGGGAAAATCACAGATAAATGAATATTACAACAGATACAGAATGAATATTGGTTTACAATAACAAGGATTGCAACTATTGATTGGTGCCTTTATTTACAGTATACATTATATTAAAATACTAAGCAGTGTAGTTAAGAAACTCATCTATTGAATAAAATGATCCTTGCAAAAGGAACTGCCTCATGGTTTTCTTTAAACATGACCTCATATTTAATATTTAATCATTGAGGGTAATGCATTAAAATTTTTACAGCCACTGAAATGGACTCCTTTCTGTATCATACTTAGATTTATGTGTTAATAGTGGATATCATGTTTCCTTCTGGTATCATAACTATGGTATGCACTATTAGGCTTAAAGATTTAATTAGCTTTCCTTATGAAGCACATCAAGGAGAAAATATATTGTGCAGTGCAAGTCAGGATTTTTGGTTCCTTAAAAAGATTTCTGCATGTTGCTCTAGGCTGGACTCCTCACATGATCCTTGTGGCTCTTCTTTTGCATAAACAGTACTTTTTTTTAGCTAATGGCTGGTTTCCAAAAAATAATAATAATAATTCCATATGTCATAATGGCATGAAAGTAACCACAATATGCTGCTTTCACTGGTTCCATATTCCTGTAAGAAGAAGCAATGTGTAATGCATATGTTACTGAACTCAGTCTTTTGCATAGATGTAGGATGTGGTTTGACAAGTTCAGTGTGCTATCAGTATGCAAGCCTTAGGTATTTTGATGCACCCACGTTAGTTATCACCTGGTCACCTATTTTTACTATCATTACTTCATCATTAGGCCTAGATGACGTATGGAACAGAATGTAGTTTGTTTTAGTGCAATTTAAAGAAAGACCATTTACACAAAACCAATTAGTTATTTCACTCAAAACCTTATTTGCTGGTACCTCTAGTTTAACCACTGAGTTGTCAGTAAGAAGTGTGGTATTGTCAGCAGAACTGGTGCACCTACAATATTCTGTACAGAGAGGCAGGTCATTTATAAAGATAATAAAGAGTAGGGGGCCTATAACTGAGCACTGAGGAACTCCACATGTGATAGTACCCCAGTCTGATGATATTGTGACACCATATTCACTATCCAGCACAACTTTGTTTTCTGTTTGATAGGTACCAGTCAAGCCATTTTCCTGCTGAACCACTTATGCCAAGATATGCAGCTCTTTGTAAAAGAATTTGGTGACTGACACAGTCAATTGCTTTTGATAGGTCACAAAATAAGCCATCCACCTTTAGTTTCTTGTTGATGGAGTCCAAGACTTTGCCAGCAATAGCAAATATAGCATCTTCTGTTGACAAACCTACCTGAAATCCAAACTGTCTTTGCTGATGATATTCTAATTACTGAGAGGCTTAACTACCCTCATAGGCATTAGTTTCTCTAAAAACCTTTGAAAAACTTGTCAATGGTGTCTTGGCTAATAGTCAGCTGTACCGGTATCTATCTTATCTCCTTTTTTACATAGTGGTTTCACATCTACATACGTAAGCCTTTCAAGAACTGTTCCTTGCTTAAGTGATGCATCAAATTTGTAGCAAATGACTTTACTTACTTGGCTGCAGCAGTATTTTAAGTTATTATCAACTCCTGTAGAGTTTTTACTTTTTAGGGATTTAATAATTTTTTCTATTTCTTGAACAGTGACTGTTTTTACTTTCAAACCTATATTACTTGCAAACCATTTTTTTCTGTTACTGTTAGAAAATGTTTGTTGACTGTGTCTGCAACTTTCTTTGTATCACTAACAAGGTGGTCCTCACTTTTTATGTTGATAGTTTCACTACAACCTGCATTTTTCTCTGTTTATTTCTTTACAAAGTTCCAATTAGTTTTAACTTTACTGCTTGAGTTATCAATTTCTAACTTCAAGCAAATATTCTTTGCTGCTTGTATGGTCTTATTCAGAAATTTATTACAGAATTTATAATGCCTGATTCTAGTGGGATCATTTGATCTCTTGGCTATGCATATAGTTCTTTCCTTGTTTTGCAGGAAATTTTGATGCCTTTAGTATGCAAAGGCTTGTTTCCTGATTTCAACAGTTTTTAGAAAATGTTTCCTCAAATAGACTTGTAACTTCATTGCTAAATATATTAAATTTTGAGTTTACCTCAACTATGGTATGTACAGGAGATCAGTCCACTGGCTGTAATTTATGCTTAAAGCTGTCTGTGGTGTGTCTGTTTATAATTCTAAAGATTTTCCATATAAATGTTTTCTTTGTACATTTATTTGGTTTAGATTTAGGAAGTGTCCATTATAGTCAGTGAGGCCATTAAAAATAATTTTGTCAGTTATATTATTGTAAATATACTTATCTAAAAATACATTATCTATTAAAGTACTGGAACTGGATGTTACTCTTGTTGGTGGGTCCACCACTGATACTAAATTGTAACAATACATCAAGTATTCGAAGTTTGTTTTGTTACTATTTTCTGTTAAAAAGTTCGCATTGAAGTCACCCATAACAATGATTGATTTGGTTTTCCTATACAGATGGGACAGAAGTGATTCAATTTGTCTCAGAAATACATTCATATTTCCAGCAGGTGCTCTGAAAACAATCAGTACAATAAATGTTGCACTGTCTATTGTTAACTCAATGCCACACACCTCAAAATGTTGTTCAATGCAGTACTTAGTTAAATCTAAAGAATTATACTCTATATTATTCTTAACAGAAATTGCAACCCCACCCATTTACATAATAGATCGACAGTAATGGGTCGCTAAGCTGAAGTTTTCAATCTGTAGCATTTGTATCCCATTCATAACATGATGTTCTGAGAAAAAGAGTATATCAGGCACACTTTCACACTCATCTTTTAATCTTATTAAAAACTGATCTATTTTATTTTTCAGCCTACATATGTTTTGCTGGAACATAGATAATGTTTGATTTTTGCTCACCTTTGCATTTGCATGATTGCTCGGAGTGGCTTTTTTTCAGTTCACTAGTTGATACCATTGTTTGGGATGTGGAAGATTCATACTAGACACATGAGAGAGATGTTTCACACAGCTTGGAATCCTTTTCCCTCCCATTATTCACCATAAAAAAAGCATTGGGTTGGCTTTCTGTTGCGTGTAGGGCAGGCAACACTTGCTGCATATGTTGATGTTTTGGTTGCTGGTACTGCCACTGATGATTCTGCTGCATCTTCTTCTTCTGATGCCTTTGTGGTTGCTGCTTCTTCTCCCCATGAGATTGCTCCCATACATGGAATTTTGTTGTTTGCTCTCTCCCTGTTTACAATGATTTCATTGATCATTTTACACATTAAGTGTTTTATCCTTCGTAATTCAGGTGCATTCCATGTCTGGTATGCCAGCAACTGTCCAGTTTGCCTTTATCAAGAACGCTGCATTTTTTCAAACCAAGAACACCTTTGTTTTATTTTCATGTTAGTTTTTCAAACCTCTCTGTTAATAGATGAGTGATACATTAAATCATATTGGTGTGGTAAGGTTGCGACTATTGTATTTCACTGTTTATTATGTTCTCATGACAGCTGGTTTCCAAATAAGCTTCAAAAACACAGTGATCAACAGGAAGGAAAGAAGGAACCTTAGGATTTAATGTCCTGTTGACAGTCCGTTTATAAGAGTTGTTGCTCATGCTCATGGGTTTTTGGCTAAGGACGGCGAAGGAAATCAGCTGTGCCTTTTCAAAAGAACCATTCCAGGATTTGCCTTCGGTGATTTAGGGAAATTACAGAAAACCTAAATCTGGATGGCTGGAGGTAGATCTGAACCACAGTCCTGCCAAATGCTAGTCCAGTGTGTTACCACTGCACCACCTCACTAAGTCATATTGATCCAGTTTGTAATCATATATGCTTGACAACTTCATCTGTTATTTGAATATGAATTTAACTATGCACTTTTGACAGATTGATGTATCATGTACTTCATGTTCATGGATTTACTTGTTACAAGATAAAACTATATTTTATACACATGATCAATTTTTATTAAGATATATAGGCATAACACTAGTCATGGAAATGTAATTTTTTTGCAAAACCAGTTATCAATCAAAGTTCTTTGAAGAAGACTTCTGCATACGATTTGCAGTCAGTTTGTTTCCTTAGCTCTTCAACAATTGCTTCCTCAGAAGCCTTGAAAAGTGTCAGTCTTGCTGCTTTGTCAGCTTCACCTTACAGCCAGTTCAAAAATGTATCTAGTGGTGTTTTTTCAGTTTCAAATAATTATTCCTCATTGTTCAAATTGTTCGCACTTGGCTCATATGTCCTAGCAGTAACTTTGCTAAGGAAGTTCACAAAATACAATGTGCATCTGAAAAGTCTGGTGAAAGGTCTCAGGAAATATAGGAAACAAGAGTGACAAATAAAATACCTTTACTGGTCTTCAAAGTAATCACCATTGGCTACAGTATACTTCTGACATCAGTTGCACAGCTGTTGGAAACTGTCAGCAAATGCTTCTTGTGGAATTGCTCGAAGCACTGAGGTCACACTTTGTTAGACCTCCACAACCATTGCAAAGTGTAAGCCTGTAAGGGCTAATTTAAGGTGGGTAAACAGAAAGAAGTCTGTGGTGTTGACTCTAGTGAGGAAGTTGAGCATGCAGATCACAGTGTGTGGACAGGCATTGTTGTGCAACTCAAATACACACTTTTTACTCACTTCTATAATACCATACCTTTGCTATAACAGTATGTAAATCAAAATCTTGCTATGTGTCTGTCATGGACTATTACCCAGTTAGTTGTTATCAAAAATTTACCATCTTTGCCTATCACACACATGCCAAACAAAGGCAATATCTGTAGCCACACTACCTTCAGTTCTGAGTCTTACTGCACTGCATCGCTGAAGAGAAATACTGCAACGGAAGAATAGTCTGCATCAGCCTTGTACTACCCACATGCACACACACACACACACACACACACACACACACACACACACACATGGATACCACAACTCAAACATTTGTAAATAGTACCAGTCATTGCTACTCCTATGGAAGACTGTGTTTTTATCTCTTCTTAGAAATAACAATGAGGATCCCACTGCTGATAACATTTGATAAGGGATTGGAATGAATGGGATTTGGTGTATTCATAGCCCAGTATATACAGACATATACATATGCAATATGCATCTTTGTGGACTACTGACTCTAACACTGTGTGGACAAACAGCAACTGGGAACAAGAGCTTCTGTTATTCAACACAAATAATAAACTTTCCTTTTAGCACGGACAGCTGTATTCATGTTCATTAATTCAAAGTTGCTGATTCAGTGATCACTAGTGTATGCTCCTCAGTGCAGAGGAGTAAATGTTTGTTTATACTACTTCATGTTCAAAAATGTTCAAATGTTTGTGAAGCTTAAGGGACTTAACTATAGGGTCATCAGTCTCTAAACTTACAAACTACTTATAAACTAATTTATACTAAAGACAACACAAACATCCATAACCCGACGGAGGATTCGATCCTCCGACATGGGAAGCAGCACAATCCGCAAAATGGCACTCCAGACCGCTTGGCTACTCCCACCCAGATCTACTTCATGCAATTAAAAAACTAACAAGTGACAATTTATTTCCAAAAACATAGAAAAAGGAGCCATTCACAAATAATGTCCTTGAACAAGTAATTCCCATTCACAAATAATGTCCTTGAACAAGTAATTCTATAACGTCTGAACACACACAAGTGGTATTTGACTTTACAAATAAAATTATATGTCACAGAAATTCATAGTTCATTGGTAATAAATAACAACACTGAAATTATTTCAAGTCCATTCAGACAACCATCTCAGATGTCAGTCAGTTAGTACCATCACAAAATATAAGTCAAATGGCATAGAGTGCGTCTGTAGCACTGTGTTCAATTTAGTCTGAGGTTGATGGAGGCAATGACTCCTACCAAAACTTCTGGAAGCTTGTTGCAGTGCTGCTGTCATGATCCTCGTTATCAGTGCTATTACAACTGGTCCTCTGTAGCCAGACAGTTACTTGAGTTCAGGCTTGGCAGACTGATATTTGCACAGTCTTTCTGTGGACACATAACTGGTGGAAGCAGAAAAAAAAGAGAAAAAATGGAAGGAAGATTAGGGTTTAATGTCTATTCAACAGTTTGGTTATTAGAGACAGAATGCAAGCTTGGATTGCAGTTGATAACAATGGTAAAGAAAATTGGCCAGACCCATTTAAAGGAAGCTTCCCAGCATTTCCCTGGAGTGACTTAGGGAAATTATGGGAAACCTAAATATAGAATTTTTGAAGTTTTAACTAACTTTATGATAGGCCAAGACAAAAATATTGTCACAAGACCCTACATTAACCGACTGTCAGCATGGCACAAGGGATAGCATCACTGATTGCAGTGTTGAAGGTCGCCAGTTCAATCCCATCCACTGACAAAAATTTATTTCCGTGTAATGAACATTTCCAGAATGTTCTACATGTTTCTTATGTTCACTTATAATTTCTACTTGTTTCTTATGTTAACTATTTCTGGTACATTCTCTCTGTGTATAAATAGCAGACCACTCTGCCCAAGAGGGAGTCATTGCTGCGTGTATGTTCCGGTGCACAATAAACCTGCTCTCAGTATAAGTGCTGTGTTCAGTCGACAACCCTGCCTTCGAAGTCAAGCCTGCTCCCATTTCAACGCACCATTGTTTGGTGGAGGTGCTGGGTATCCTGTGCAACAGCTGCATCACTGTCGCTTCTATTAGGCAATGTAAAAGCCACCGCTTACAAGGACTAGAACAGGAATACAAGGGATACACCAAGTACATCCTTCCGAAAGTCCATATCATCAGAAGACCCATGGATACAAAACCAGCGGTAAGCCAGCTGCACATCAGACACCCATCGATGTTCTCTAGATCTGCTGGACAGGACCCCAACAAATGGCTAAAAGGATTCGACCAAGTTGCCAAGTATAACAGGTGGGATCATACAATGTGCTTGGCCAACATTTATTTCTACCTGGATGGAACAGCACAGCAATGGTTTTAAAACAATGAAGAGAAGGTAAATGACTGGGAAACTTTCCAGACAGAACTTAAGAAGATGTTTGGAGACCACCAGTGACAAATCCACTCGGTGGAAGAACAACTGATAACTGGGCCCAGCGACATGGTGAGCCAACACAGTCATACATACAGAATGTTTTGGCCCTGTGTAACACAGTCAATCTGAGTATGACTGAGGCTGACATAATCACGCACCTGATGAAAGGTATTGTAGAAGACATGTACCAAGCTCTCCTGATAAAAGACGTCACTACAACGGAAGAGTTCATTAAATGGTGCCTACGGCTTGAAGAGATGCAACAAAAGAAGGTTGGATGAAAGCAGTAAGACAGACTTCAAAATGTAGTCCCTATGGCCATTTTGGAAGTCCAGCATGACTTCACTTCTGTCATACGACATATTGTGAGAGACGAATTACAACAATTTATGGCAGCCAGGACTATTAGACCAAGCAAGCATCAAATTATAGCCATGGATGTAAGCCCTGTAAGTCATGAGGAAGCCGACTCCACTGAGGAATAAGTATTTCAGACATTAGCTCCGCCAGTCACACCTGACGTGAAGAATGGCGTCACCCTGCTATGACTTACGCTGCAGCCATGAAACGGCAGCCTGTGAACCGTCCTTGGCAACTATGACACCCCACAGAAGAACAGACGTCTGGAGGACAGAAGACAACACATCACTGTGTTTCCACTGTGGGTGCCCTGGACATTTCGTACGTTACTGCAGAGAGAGTATTCGACGATTATTTTGTCACAAGACATCAGCCTTTAGAGCAGTTCTATCCCAGGCAGTCACCTGCTGATGAGTTCAGACAATTTATGGGAAGAAGCTCATCGCCAAACCCTGGACAAGGTCACTCCCACATGCGCTGCTGCCGTTCACCATTGCCGTACAGAGGTACCAGCCACTCCCTTAGCTGCCACGCCCAGGAAAAGTAAGTGAGGCAACCATCAACGGAGGTGAGGTTGCCACAGATGAAAATCCTCCATGGATGACAATCGCTAAGGTGTCGGGAAATCTGATCGACGGCCAACCTGTCATGGTACTGGTTGATTCAGGACCTTCTTTCTCTGTATTGTTGGATAATTACTGCTGCACACTAAAGAAGACAATGTTCTGTGATACGGGGGCGACTGTGCTGAAGGTCACAAATGGAAAGTACGTCCAGCCAGCAGGAACTTGTGTCACAAGTATAACCATCAAAACAGGTCCCACCATTTGAATTTGTCTTTTTAACAGAATGTAGTCATGTCATCCTTGGATGGGACTTCCTTCAGGCATCCCAAACTATCACTGACTGTGGAAGATTTGAGCTGCAAATTTAGGAAGTTGTTCCAATTGGTACATGTAATACAGAATTTTCTGGGAAGTTATTTGCCATTGACAATGTGATGATCCCGCCATTGACAATGAGAAGAGTTGCAGTCACAAACACAGATGACCGGTTAAACTATGAAGGGATTGTTGATAGTAAAAAGTTTATCAGGCTCACAAAAGAAATTTACATACCAATGGCTATCATAAGCATTACCAGTGGTCGAGAAGAGATTTGGATCACTAATTGTCACAAGCAGTCACAACTTATCCCCAAATAATGTGTATTGGGACAGCTAAACCAATCCAGGACGGTGAGCTCAACGTCATCAACGAAGACCCATGCTCTGCTGTTAGTACAGACCGCTGGGGGAAACAACTGTGGAGCTGCCAATAGGGCCCGGACTGACCAAGGAACAATGCCAGTGGGTGTTAGCTATACTATGCCAATTTTCGGGTGCATTCACAACTCATCAGGGGAAAAGTCAGAAGAAATGGCCAATGATAAGGCACCGTATCAATACTGGGGATCATCCACCAATTAGCCAGCGTTTGTATAGTGTGTCACAAGCTGAAAGACGGATAATTTGGGTGGAAGTGAAGAAGATGTTGCACGATGAAATTATGAAACTTTCAGAGAGTCCTTGGTCATCTCTGGTGGTCCTCATAAAGAAGAAGGATGGCATGTGGTGATTCTGTGTCAACTATCGGTGGCTGAACAAAATCACAAAGAAAGATGTCTACCCATTGCCACACATTGACAACACCTTAGATTGTTTGAAAGGAGCTGCATACTTCTCAACTATGGACATGCAGACATGTTACTGGCAAATCGAGGTTGAGGAAGCTGACAGGGAGAAGACGGCTTTTATTACACCTGATGGCCTCTATGAATTCAAAGTAATGCCACTTGTATTATGTAATGCTCTGGCCACATTTGAATGCTTGATGGACAACTTGCTTTGGCACTTTAAGTGGACGACATGTCATTGCTATTTAGATGACATTGTCTTTTTCTCAAAAACATTTGAAGAAAATCTGAGTTGCCTGTCAACTGTGTTGAAGTGTGTTCAGACTGCAGGACTCCAACTCAATCCAAAGAAGTGCCTCTTCGTCGCCAAATATTTAAAAATTATGGGGCACCTAGTCAATGAAGATGGTGTCTGTCCTGATCCAGATGAAGTAAGGGTAGTCACAGAATTTCCAACGACTCAGCACATTCATGATGTGAGAAGTTTTCTCGGGCTGTGCTCATACTACCAACATTTCATAAAAGGATTTTGTAACAAGGCACGTCCATTGCAAGAACTTCTGCAGGGATACACCAAGTTTTATGGAGATGAGACAAAAGAATGAGCTTTCCGAGCACTTAAGGAGGCTCTAACTTCTACACCAGTACGACAAGATTGCGGAAACTGAACTTCACACAGGTACCAGTGGTTATGGCATTGGTGCAGTGCTTGTACAAGTTGAGGAAGATGCTGAAAACGTGATATCTTATGCATCAAGAGTTCTCTCAAAGTCCGAGATGTAGTACTCTAAAACCAAGTAGTGTCTTGCTGTTATCTGGGCTATCAACAAGTTCTGGCCATATCTCTTCGGTAAACCATATACCATCGTGACAGACCACCATTGTTTACGTTGGATTACTAATTTGAAGGATTCATCAGGTCGACTAACAAGATGGGCACTAAGACTCCAAGAGTACGATGTTACAATGGTATTCAAAAACGAGTGCGAACACAAGGACACAGACTGCCTTTCGAGGAATCCATTAGTGGAACACAACAGCATGATTGAAATTTCAGCCCTCACTGAATTAGGCGATGTTACAGCTGAACAGAGGGAAAATACAGCACTATTAAAAACCATAGGGGCCTTGGAGAAAGAAGAACCGACCAATGGAGAGTTCCAACTTATAAACGGGACATTTTATAAGTGCAACTATGATCCACTGGGTCCCAAATGGCTACTGGTCGTTCCAGCTCATTTCCAGCCAGCTATCCTCAAGTACTTCCATGATGCTCCAATATCCGGTCATCTGGGATTCATGAAGACCCTAGACACAATCAGACGTAGATATTACTGGAAAGGTCTCTACCGATCTCTGAAGCTCTATGTGAGTCACTGTAGAGAGTACCAGCATTGGAAGCATGTGCCACAATTACCTCCAGGGCATCTCATACCGATTCCACCTGCAGCAGCTCCTTTCCACCAAGTTGGGATCGATCTTTTAGGGAGGTTCCCGCAGTTGACAACCGGTAACCGATGGAGTCTGCACTGAGTATGATGCTACCATGTCACCAAACCTGTGCAGAAGCTTCAGAGATCGCAAAATTCCTTGTAGAAGACATTATTTTGAAGCATGGAGCACCACGTGTGATGATATCTGATTGTGGAAAAGTATTCCAGTCAAAACTAGTATCAGAGGTAATGTCACAGTTCGACATTGTCCACAGAATGACGACTGCATACCATTCTCATACAAATGGTCATACAGAACGTTTTAACAAGATGTTAGCAGATATGCTGTCAATGTACATCGATGTTGAGCAGGAGGATTGGGATACAATACTGCCAGTCATGGCACCACAGGCTTCATGCCACTTTTCCTGCTCCATGGATGTGAAGCTGAGACGATAATGGATATGCTGTACCCATTACAACAGGATGACACTCAGGATGACTATGTGAAATAGCTCATCACTAGGGTCGAAGAAACAAGAGAGCTGCTCACATATGGACACTGGACACCCAAGAGAAGGACCGTCAGCAGCATAATGACAAGAACCGACCTGTTGTGTACAGCCCAGGAGATCTGGTATGTATTTTTACCCCTGTACGGAAGGTTGGACTATCAGAAAAGTTATTGAAGAGATACTTTGGTCCATATCATGTCATACTCCACCTGTCAGATGTCACATACGAAGTTGAGGATTATGAGCCATCATTGAAATAACAAAAGCAAAGAGACATTGTTCATGTCCTCCGCATGAAGCCTTACTATGATCCTGAAGAGCAGATAGGCAAAAATGGCTTCTTGTTCAAGGTCTCTAAGGACGGTAATGTTACTGATGAAGCCACGACAAGAACATCTGTTGACGATAATCGTGCAGAAGGGAAGGATTCTCCAGAACTGCCATACGGAGGACCCATGACAAACTCAAGATCCAGGACAATGCAGCTGGCTCCAAAGGGAACCTAACAGCGGGTCGCTGTGTTTTTCAGTAGAGACCCCCCATGTTAACCGACTGCCGGCATGGCACAAGGGATAGTGTCACCGATTGTGGTGTTGAAGATCGCAAGTTCAATCACCCCATCCACAAGCAAAAAATTTTTCTTTGTAATTAACATTTCCAGAATGACTACATGTTTCTTATGTTCACCTGTAATTTCTACTTGTTTCTTCTAATTTCTGGTACACCCTGTCTGTGTATAAATAGCAGAGCCCTCTGCCCAAGAGGCAGTCAGTGCTGTGTGTACATTTCAGTTCGCAATAAACCTGCTCTCAGTATAAGTGCTGTGTTCAGTCGACAACCCTGTCTTCAAAGTCAAGCCTGCTTCCATTTCAGCGTGATAATATAGCTGAAATCTAAGTGATGAGAAATATTTTATGAAGGTATATTGGGATTAGATCTCCTGGCAGCTAACCACACTGAGATTAGTGTAGCAGAAAGAGAAATTCAATTTGATTATAACAGCTGTAGCTACAATGGTCACTGTAAAGGTGGGATTCAAATGAAAGTTGATTGCTGAGGTAATGCACAAACCAAGTGGTTATCCAGTCATGCCATTCTGATTTGACTGAATGTGAGTGCATATCTCCACCCTCTCCCTCCACCAACCCACCCACTCACCCACTCACCCCCTCCCCCCTCCCTGGAAATTGTCACCTTTGATTGCACTGTTAATAACACCTTATATGTTTACTTATGTTTAAATATTAGTAAGATTACAAGACTTGATATAACTAATTCATTTAATTACAGTTTTACAATAGGTGTGCAGTGCATGTTATTCCAAGATTTTTGGAATAATGTATATCACTGTTCTTCAAGTCCCACACTAAGGCTGTTGCAATGAGAGAGGTGAGTTGGAGTAGAAAGCACACTTGGCCACCGCAGTGGTAGCAGTGGTTGAAAGCAGAAGTCTCACAAATTATTTTAAATTTGTTGTACATGAAATTGAAATAGTGGGTCTACCTGCAGGAGTTGTAGGTGATTCCTGACATGTATCAGCAATGGACATTTTAATAATGTGTTGGACAACACAAAACATTCAGAGCATTCTATGCAAAACCATGACATTGGCTGTCTGATAATAAAAAAATAAATAAATAAAAATAAAAATAAAAAGAAGAATAAAAAAATCTTCCAGATGAAGCGTCTCAAGATCTATTGACTTTTACTGATTCAGGACTAAGCAGAACTCTGCCACGTAAATCAGTCAAACCTTAAGGTCGTAAATTCTACCAAATACCTAGGAGTTACAATTACGAACAACTTTGACTGGAGAGAACACATAGAAAATATTGTGGGGAAGGCGAATCAAAGGTTACATTTCATTGGCAGAACGCTTCGAAGATGCACCAGCTCCACCAAAGAGACTGCCTACATCACACTTGTGCGTCCTCTCCTGGAGTACTGTTGCCCCTTGTGGGACCCTCACCAGGTGGGACTGACGGAAGATATTGAGAAGGTTCAGAGAAGTGCAGCTCGTTTGGTTTTATCACGTTACGGGGGGGGGGGGGGGGAAGCATCACGGAAATGTTGCATGAATTGGGGTGGAAATCATTAAAAGAAAGACGTTATTCATTGCGGTGTGATCTGTTTGCGAAGTTTCAATCACCGACTTTTACTTATGAATGTGAAAATATTTTGCTAGCACCCACCTACTTAGGGAGACATGAGCATCCCAATTAAATAAGAGAAATCAGATCGAAAACGGAATGATTTAGGTGTTCTTTCTTCCTGCGCGCTATTAGAGAATGGAACGGCAGAGAAAAGTTATGAAAGTGGTTAATGAACCCTCTGCTAGGCACTTAAATGTGATTTGCAGAGTATCTATGTAGATGTCGATGCAGAAAACTAAATCAACATGAAAGTGCCAGAGGAAAAGGGATGTATTTTGTTGTTAACAGAGCCATCAGTAACTGATGATTTGATAGACCAGATATACTGCTGTGTAGTGTGAACTGAGTTGAATCCCAGCCACAAAGATCCACCAGAACGTCTCATATGGAACTGACCAATTGTAATATTGAGCAGTACATTTATATACTCATTATTGAGAGCTATTTATGCTAATTATACATGGGAGATAAATGTGCCACACTCCAACAAAGAGTATAAACAAAACACAATGTTCTCCCCCTTTGATAGCACAATTGGTGAGTATTATTACACACAATGATAAAGGTGCTGAATTGCATCATGCAGTATGTGGTGTTTTATATGCACTATACTAAAGCTACATTATGAATACTTCACCTTTTGCAGTTCTTTAGTGGTAGATGTTTTTAAAGCATCAGGACGTCGGGTTCTTCCAAGTCATGGGATTAACCATAAATGTGACAAGTTTCATTTTTGGCAGATTTATTTCATCGTGATGAAGTGCAAATAGAAGTAATACATCTTTAAGACTGCTTGTTAATACATTATGACTCCTTTAAGATTGACTTTATACTCGTAGAGACAAACTTATACTGACTACATCCTGGCTCAAAACATACTCTAAGCTCAAAACTGATTAAGACTGACCATGTTCAAAGTAATACTAACTTGTGTTCATGCCAATTCATGCGTATTAATACATATCATAGTTTCTAGAACATTCTACAACACGGAAGTTACAATGTTTAATATAAAACAATTTGTACATGAAACATACATAAATTGTTCATCAAGAAAAGATAAGAAAAATTATGAGAAATGTAATAACATGGTTTTCATATCAACAAAATAATACAAAACATTGTAAGTAAATAACAATTAGCACAGTGTTAATATTTGTTTACATTATTTAAAATGGATAAATCAAAGCAACTATGAAATTCTACAGTCAGC
Source organism: Locusta migratoria (assembly GCA_026315105.1). Taxonomy (NCBI): domain Eukaryota; kingdom Metazoa; phylum Arthropoda; class Insecta; order Orthoptera; family Acrididae; genus Locusta; species Locusta migratoria. The sequence continues at coordinate 69,247,745 of CM048755.1, read as the reverse complement.
AAAGTATTACATTACGGTCAATACATTACAGAGAACCTCATATATTGTTAGTTATTAATTTAATTAACAAACACATTAATGTCCAATATTAAGCTTAAGACTTTCAATAATTAATTTATTAATTTAGTTTAATAGAAGACCCTAGCAATGAAAGTGATAATCAATGTGACTTGCCAGAAGTGCCATAAAATGCTTATATAATATAAACATGGAATATTAGGGCACAATACTATGATCAAATATGGTATTGTACCCTTCATTAATCCAAACAAATGGGATTTTCTATGGTATATACATTACAAGTAGAATGTCGCAAACATTTCTGGCTTTTTAGTGCCTGTGTCCAGAACCCTGTCTACAGGTGTGAGAATGTTCCACTGACCACTGTTGAAAGTAGCAACAAACCACCAATACACTCAGCCCAACATGTGCAGAAGTCCATCACTATATCCACTCACCTTGCTGCAGGCCCACATATTGACACATTCATATTACTTTAGTTGCTCAATAGGAGTATGTAGTCATTGGTGTGGTATGTTTGTAACCTAGAATGAATGTTGCAAACACTGCTCACTTTTACTGTCAGAAGAGTTAAATCAGATGGTGCACAGGCAGGCCTCGTTAATGCCATCTCATCACCAATGACCATGACAAATGAATCATTAACACTAAAACACCTCAGTATGCATATGTTGGATTTTCACAGGGTGTGGACCCCAGAAAACACACTTTTCTGTGTCTCAACACTTTATTGAACTAACAGTTCACAAGCTTAACACAGACTGAGAAGTGATTGTTAGTAGCTGCCGAGAGGCGGCTCACCCAAAGACAATCATAAAGATATGATTGACTGTGTGTGGTCGATTACAGCTATCACCTCCACACAGTTCCCCCCCCCCCCCCCCTCCTGCAGTACGGAGTACCCTTGTTGAGGTGAGGGTGGTGGGCAGGGTGAGGTGCGGGGGGGGGGGGGGGGCAGTCAGCGATGGTATTGTGCATGGAGTCTGGGTGATGGACAGCTCCACGGAGTTATCTGGCAGAGGCGATGGTCCACGGAGGCAGCGAACAGCGGTGCCAAAAACTTTGAAGTCCCTGAGGTCAGGAGGCTGCCGAACCCGACGCTCCAGCTGGCATGAGGCTGAGGGTTGCACAGGCAGGAGGGGAAGTTCCACTCTAACCACACCTGAGGGGAGCAGAAATGCTCATGTGGCGTCCAGGTTAAATGAAGCAGGAGAGGAGAAACATTTCAGTAGCTCATACCTCCATTGCTGGGGAGGGGGGTGGAGGGAAGTGCTGACTGCCATACATAGTATGAAAATCAAGCTTTCGTGCAAAAGAATTGCAATATCAGAAGAGAGTTGGGAAGGGGTAGAAACCTCAGATTCCAGGACCGGGGCCTCAAGAAGTGGTTGAATGTTGAATGCTGAAGCCACAAAAGGTGGAGGCGGGAGGGTGTGGAGAGACTTCGAATGGAGAGAAGGGGGCAGGAGGAGTCAGAGAGGCAACTCGAGCAGGAGGCAGGAGTGGGGGGGGGGGGGGAGAAGGCAAAGGCATGTTGGGAGGACATGATGGAGAAGATGGTCAATGGACCATGAGGATGGAAAGCATAAATGCTTCAAAATTTTATACAGCACATGCATGCATGCAGGTCATACAGAGCTTATTTGCAAGTTAGTACAAGAGGGTTCTGTTGAGTATGAAAAATGATGACAATAAAGGGCATCACATGTTACTGGGACATTTGAAAATGACAGCATAGTCTGTTGAAAGTAGGCGTGTAAATTTTAATATAGAAAGTGACTGTCACATATGCTTCAATTATGAGGTCAATATTTCATAAACTATTTCTAGTCACACTCCTTAATAACAAAACGTCTATTAACTCTGGAGTTTACTATTTTTGTTTTATAACCTTGAATGTGTTTTCTAACAGGTTTTAGCAACTCATATATCAAACTACCATGGGATGTACTGCTCATGGACAGCAGGCTACAGAAAAGAAAAAATAGTTACAAAAGAATCTATGTTGAATTTAAGTAAAATTTTTCATACAAAGTTGCTGAAAAGTAAAATTCTCAATTCACTTATTATCTACATGGAAGATAATATCTCATAATATGAGTCCAAATATGTAATTTCCTGATTTCACATAATGTATATGTTTTCATACACTTTGTTCTACACTGCATTGTCAAGCTAATGTCCTTCATCTCACCATATTATCAGTTCATAGATTTACAGTTCTTGCACTATATTACAAATCCATGACAAAAACTTGAAAGTTCCTAGTATACTAATACTCCATCTAGGATCACATATACTTAAAAGTAAGAAGAAGATTGCCCTATACAAAGTGCAACTGATTTAATAAAAATATGAACATTACTTCAAGTAATATGTACAAATGACATAAAACATATATCTGCAAGTGAATATTTTCTGGTAAGTCTATTCTTTATTTTTGCTATTCCAGGATGAGATCAAACACCATTGTATCCCCTGATCTCACAGTATTTATCACCTATAACCTCTCCTCTGACCTGACATATACTATCTAAAGTAAAAAATATTACTTATACTAAACTGAAAAACAAACTCAGTTATATAATTCTACAGCACATTATATGATGTATCACACATCAGAGGCATAAAATAAAATGCAAGATTTAATAAGATGAGTATTTTATAGAAAAATTAAAGAGTAGCATATATGTAGAACAATAATTTTACAGAGAATGCTTGAATATATAAATTCATTTTTACATTTTTAATTCAGTCATATTCCTCAGACCAAACAGTTCCCCAGATTTGGGGTACACAAGTCTGCATGCATTTGGATGAGGATTGTCCTTCACCAAGAATGGGCCAATAAGTAGACATATATCGAACAATTTATTTAATACTCCACATAATGCTTTGGATTTCTCATTAACTTTTACTAACACAATTTCACCTGATCTAAATTCAGTCATTTTCCCTTTACTATCATTGCTATATCCATAGGCCACACCTCCGAATCCAGCACTGACCATGTCATCTGGCCACTACCAGGCACACCACCAGCGCCGATGAGAGTGCTCTGTATCTGAAGTGCATGAAGCATTGAGTGAAGTCATGCTTTGCCTCAGTACTGTTATCAATATTGTTTCTATCACACATTTTGTAATCACTCAAAGTGTAACTTTGGTGATTGAATATGTAATGGAATGATACACATTGGTGATGAGTAGGTTCATATACATGTGGTCTAGGCTTAAGCTATGTTACCGCTTCCTGCCTTTACTCAGGTTTGTGCTGTTTTTGCTCTGTTTGTCTTGTGTTGTTGTTATGTATGTGAGTTGTGTTTCTACATCAATTGGTGTTCCCACAGTTTGTGTTAGACCTTGGTTCTCTATGGTTCCTCCAAATACAGAATTGCTACAGCAGCAGTATGACAAACACCATCAATAGCTCCAACAGATGCATGAACAACACTGGCAACAGATGGAACTTGTGATCAAGTTGATTACTGCCCCTCATGACGTTCCTGTACAGTCAGCATCAAACATGCCATTTCCTCCTCCAGTTGTCACCTATGTTGACTTGGCCAAGGGTGGGTGGGACTCTTTAACAAACTTCATTAGTGACAACATTTCCAGGCTTTTGCTGTTACTGATCCCTTGTTGTGTCATGCCCTCTTTCTCTCGCAGTGTTGACCACAGCTGCATCAAGTACTGTGTAAGCTCATGCCATTGTATAATGCAGCTGTGCTCACTTTTGACCAGCTGTGTCAATGGAGTTCCAGTTACTACTGTCAGCATACAAATGTCACTATCCTGTGCATGTAATTCTACCAGTGTCATAGAGAGCCCAATCAGACCTATCACACTTTGGGCATGGAATTGCAAGGGTTAAGCAGTTGTTGTCAATTCATCTTGGATGTACATAAAGACTCCTATGCTGATCACATTGTTTGTGACTTCATTCTCCACTTTGCCCCTGATAAAGAAATCTGGGATCAAGCACTTCTGCAGGACAATCTCACATTAGCTGAATTTTTCAAGGTAGCACAGACGTTTGATGTTTCATAGGCAGTGGGATGCATGATTGACATGTAGGCTGATTCCCCCTGCCTCCTGATGTTGACTCTGTAGGAGAGGTGCATGTGCAAACCAACCACAGGTCCAGCACCACAACAGTCCACCACAATATGCTCCATAGCACCGCACTTAACTAGGTACAAGGAATGCTCACCATCCTTCTTGCCCTGATTGCTACAATTCTCATGATCACAGTAAATGCCCGTTCCATTAGTTGACATACAGGCACTGTCAAAAAACAAATCATATATCATTGGTATGCTGCTCAGCACTAGCTCCATCCTTATGTGACTTTTCAATGGAGATTAACAATATTGCTGTTATTTCTGCCATACCCTCAAACCTATTCTTGAAATTTTCTCTGTTTAAATCTACAGTTCGCATGCTGGTGGACACCAGGGATGCAACCACTTTACTTAACTCACATACATATGTAGATCTCGGGTCCCCCCCCCCCCCCTTGCAACCAGTGCCTCGTAACCTTTTGAGCTATAATCAATAAGCAATTCCCATTCAAAAATAATTCACTGCACCAGTACCCTATTGCTTGGCGGTTCACAACATTACAGTTCCAGTGGTCAATCAAGCTACATCAGCTAACCTATTTAGTATGGATGTCTTCCAGGCTTTTGGATTTTCAATTTCATATGAGGTTTATTTGGTTTTGGATCAAGTGCCATACCCAGCATTAGATGCTTTGCTCAGAATTTGCTACTTTGTTCTCACCAGTATTAGACTGTGCTTCAATTTTTCAAATTTACATCACCATGAAGCCTAATGCTCACCCCCAATTTTCCCAGGTTCTCGCCATTTCTGTTGCACCTGGAGAAGATGTGAAAAAAGCTGAATTATACCACTTGAAGGATTTGTCCTGTTACATCCAGTGAAAGGGCCACACCACTGGTAAAGTTCAATTTGAGATGACTTCAAAGCTACATCAATGCTCACAGGTAAACTTCAATTTGTGGTGACTTCAAAGCCACTATCAATGCTCATTCAATTATAGATCCTTACTGCCTTTCAAGTATGAAGAGTTGTCTGAGGGACCATACATTTCTAAGATTGACCCGATGGAGGCCTATTTGCAACTTTCTTTCAACACGGATTCACAAGATGACTTGAGAACACTCCATTTGGTTTATATCAATACCTTCACCTACCTATCAGAGTTGCCAGCACACCACTTATATTTCAATGTTTCTTGAAAAAGTTCAACACCCGAATCCTAGAGTGCATTAACTGTCTTGATGATATTGCCACCTGCAGAAGGCCCACTGAAAATCAGTTGAACAATTTACAGCCTTTGTTTTCTGAATTACTAACAGTGGGTTCTAGTTAATCAACAGTAGTGTCAATTTTTTCTTAGTTTTAAAGTTTTGGGCCCATGTTCAGGCTATTACAGCACTCCCACACATCTCTTCAGTAAAAGAGTACAGGTGTTCCTCAGGAATATTGCTTATTACCAAAACTTCACTCCAGTGGCAGTGACCATTTTGCACCCTTTATATGGCATTTTTAGGAAAGGTGCTAAATTTCAGTGATCCTCCCTTTGGGAAGTCACATTTCTTTCCCTTAAAGACAAGCTTGATTCATCTTCATGTTTGTCATTTTTTCATCTGGTTGAGCACTTCGTTCTGGCCACTGATACCTCTCATTTTGGTCTTGGTGCAGTACTGGTACATAGCTTTGCCAGTGGCTCAGAACACTTCTTAGCCATCACCTCTGTCTATCCCAGTCCAAATACAGTCAGTTTAAGAAGAAATCCATAGGCATCATTTATGTGCCCAAAAAGTTGAATCTGTTTTTTTATCGTACAAAATTTCACTTGATAATGGATGACAAACCATTGCTGTTACTCTTCAATCCATCAGCTCCCATGCTGGACAAAGCTGCTCACAGGCTACAGTGTTGGACTTTGTTTTTGTTGTGGTTTCATTATAAAATTCACTTTTGTCCTTCTTCTCAGCTAGCAAATGCTGACAAGTTGTCATGCCTGCTCATCGGTTCTGATGCAGCCTTCGACCATGATTAAAATCTCTATTTCCACGTACACATTGAGTTACAACAGACTGTCAAAGGTTTTCCCCTAATGTTCGATTGTGTGGCTGAGGCAGCAGTGGTGATCTATGTTAAGCAACACCTTGTTTATTATCTAGCATGGGTGGCTAGATACTCCCACTTGTCACAAATTGGACCCTCTCCACAATTATTATGCTCTTCGATTCAATTTACCATATGGGAGAGTATAGACAGCAAAATATTGTGCCTTGTGAATGCAGGTAACATTTTGGCAACCTAGTAGGCAGCTCCACACACTTTCCGTACTCCTTGGCTCCTACCTGAAAAAGGCATGTGAATGCCTCCACATGGACTATGCAGCACTGTTCCTCAATTCATGCTGGCTCTTGGTTGTCAATGCATATTCTAAATTACCATTTGTAGCCCATTGTACCCATCTTTCTTCCACTGTCACAATTGCTCCATTGTCCAAAATATTTGCTATCATTACTGACAACAGCCTCCGACTACTTTTCAAGAATTCAAGGATTTCTGTACCAAGCATTGCATTTGCCATGTCCTCTCTCCTCTCTTTTGCTCCCAGTCCAGTGGAGAAATTGAAAAGATGTTTTGCACTTTCAAGAATCAGATGCGTGAATACATTCAGTCAGCCTCACCTGATATCACTCTGGATAGGTTCTTGGACTCTTATTGCTTTACACCTCTGGACGCAAAAGCCAAATAGTGCTGCTTCATAGCTGCCAGCTGAAGTTGATGCTCAACTTGTTCGATCATTCACTGCACCATCGTACCATCCATGGAAGCTGCCATGACGCTGATTCTAGCCAGGCACAGCAGTCTGGACAAAGAAATTTGGCAGACGTCCGAAGTGGACATCGGCAATGGTAAAGAAAAAGCAGCCACATTTGCGTCATATGCATGTATGAGGGAGAAGTGATGCACCACTTATGTCAGTTGTGCCTTATGGTTCCCACTTCCCCATCGAGCCCCTCTCTGCCACCTCTGCTGAGTCTTCAATGGGAATCTCCATGGTCATGCCTCCACAGAGCTTAATTAGTAAATATTAGTAAATATTTTTAAAAAAATAATATATATATATATATATATATATATATATATATATATATATATATATATATATATATATATATATATATATATATATATATATATATATATATTTGTGTCTCGTAATATTTTGTGTAATGTAATATCTTGTACAGACACATGTTATTAACCTGACACATTCCACATAACAACAACAACAACAACAACCCTAGTGCCTGGAAAGGTTGGCCATCAATGAGATTTTCCAACATATATGCGACTGTTGTCCATTAAGGATTTTCATCTGCAGTGTTCTCAGCTATGTAAACGGTTGCCTCACATAGTTTTCCTGAACATGACAGCTAGGCAAGTGGCTGGTATCCCTGTAAGGCAATGGCGAACAACGAAGAAATGTTGGATAGCGACCACACCAAGGGTACAGCAACAGGCTTTGCCCCATAGATTGACAGTAATCACTTGCAGTTGACTACCATTGAAAGGACTGCTTTGATGGTTGTCATCTTGTGTCATAATAATTGTCAAATACTCATCTTCTATCCCTACAGTATCGTATAACATGTCCATAAAGCCCACAATGAAAACACAATGGTGTGTTGTCTTCTGTTCTCCATATATAGTCCTCCTGAGAGGAATCATAATTGCTGGGGGAGTTCTTTGTGGCCATGTTGGTCAGTTCCTAGGCTGCTGTTTGGCGACTGCAGTGTAAGTCATAGTAGGGCGAGGAAATTTTTCACATTGGGTGCGACTGGCAGGTCATACAGACACTAATGTTTAAAATACCTCTTCCTCAGCAGCATTGGCTTCTTCATGACATACAGGACTCATATCCATGGATATAATCTGGTGCTCACTTGGTCCAACAGTCCTGGCTGCCATATACTGCTGTAATTCTTCTCTCGCAATTTTTCTGTATGAGAGAAGCAAAATATTGCTCTCTTCCACAATGGCCATAGGGACTACATATGGGAGTCTGTCATACTTCTTTTATCCAACCCTCCGCTGTCACATCTCTTCAATTTTCTGGCACCATTGGATAAACTCTTATGTAATTGAAACATCTTTTAACAGAAGATATTGATACATGTCTTCTGCAATGCCCTACATTAGGTGTGAAATTTTATTGGCCTTGGTCATATCCAGGTTAACTATGTGACATAGGGCCAAAACATTCTGTATATACAACTGCATTGACTCACTATGTCGTTGGGCCCTGTTCTTCAGTTGCTCTTCTGATAAATGGACTTGTTGCTTGTGGTCTCCAAACATCTTCTTAATTCATGTCTGGAGTATTTCCCAGCTATTGAGCTTGTCCTCATTATTTTCAAACCACTGTTGGGCTGTCCCATACTGGGAGAAATATTGTTGCATTGAAATGGAAGCAGGCTTGACTTCGAAGGCAACTGAACACAGCACTTATACTGAAAGCAAGTTTATTACGAACTTAAAATACACGCAGCACTAACTGCCTCTCGGACAGAGTGCTCTGCTATTTGTACACAAACAGAATGTACCAAAAATTAGAAGAACAGTTAACATAAGAAACAAGTAGAATTTACAAGTGAACATAAGAAAGATGTAGAACATTCTGGAATTGTTAATTACAAATAAATAAATTTTTGCCGGTGGGCGGAATTGAACCGGTGACCTTCAGCACTACAGTGAGTGACACTATCCCCTGTGTCATGCCGGCAGTCAGCGTATGTTGTGTCTCATGGCATTGCTCCCTCTCCTGGACAAACAGTGACCCGCTGTTATGTTACCTGTGGAGCCAGCTGCAATGTCCTGGATCTTGACCTTGTCATGGGTCCTCTGTACGGCAGTTCAAGAGAATCCTTTCCTTCTCCACGATTATCGACACAGATGTTCCTGTTGTGGCTTCATCAGTAACATTACCATCCTTAGAGTCCTTGAACAAGAAGCCATTGTCTCCTACCTGCTCTTCAGGATCATAGTAAGGCTTCATGCGCAGGACATGAACAATGTCTTTTCATTTTTGTCATTTCGACGACAGCTCAGAATCCTCAACTTTGTATGTGATGCCTGACAGGCAGTGTATGACATGATACAGACCAAAGTATCACTTCAATAATTTTTCTGACAGCCCAACCTTCTGTACAGGGGTAAAAATCCATACCAGATCTCCTGGGCTATACACGACAGGTCGGTGCTTGTCGTTACACTGCTGACGGTCCTTCTCCTGGGTGTCCAGTGTCCATATGCAAGCCAGCTGTCTTGCTTCTTCGACCTTCCTAAAAGATTGATCCCAACTCAGTGGAATGGAGCTTCTGGCGGTGGAATTGGTACGAGATGCCCTAGAGGTAATTGTGGCACATGCTTCCATCACTGGCATCTTTTTAGTGACTCACATAGCGCTTGACAGATCGGTAGACACCTTTTCAGTAATACCTGCGTCCGATTCTGTCTAGGGTCTTTACAAATCCCAGATGACCAAATATTGGAGCATCATAGAAATATTTGAGGATAGCTGGGTGAAGTTGAGCTGGAACGACCAGTAGCCATTTGCGGCCCAGTGGATCGTAGTTGCTCTTATACAATGTTCTGTTTATAAGCTTGAACTCTCCATTGGTCAGTTCTCCTTTCTCCAAGGCCTCTATCGTTTTTAATAGTGCTGGATCTTCCCTTTGTTCAGTGGTAACGTCATTTAATTCAGTGAGGGCTGAAATTTAGTTCATGCTGTTGTGTTCCACTAATGGATTCCTCAAAAGGCAGTCGGCATCCTTGTGTTTGCGGCCGTTCTTGAATACCACTGTGACATCATACTCTTGGAGTCTTAGTGCCCATCTTGCTAGTCGACCTGATGGATCCTTCAAGCTAGTCAGCCAACACCAAGAATGGTGGTCTGTCATGATGGTGAATGGTTTACTGAATAAATACGGCCGGAACTTGTTGATAGCCCAGATAACTGCGAGACATTCTTTCTCAGTTGTAGAGTAGTTTACCTCGGACTTTGAGAGTACTGTTGATGCATAGGCTATCACTTTTTCAGCATCTTCCTGAACTTGTACAAGCACTGCACCAATCCCATAACCACTGGTGTCTGTGTGAAGTACCGTTTCCGGATTCTTGTCGTACGAGGCTAGCACTGGTTAGTCACCTTAAGAGCTCTGAAAGCTCATTCTTTTGTCTCATCCCCATAAAAATTGGCGTATCCCAGCAGAAGTTCTTGTAATGGATGTGCCTTGTTACAAAATCCTTTTATGAAATGTCGGTAGTATGAGCACAGCCCGAGAAAACTTCTCACATCACGAATGTGCTGAGTCATTGGAAATTCTGTGACTGCCCTTACTTTATCTGGATCAGGACGGACACCATCTCCATTGACTAGGTGCTCCAGGATTTTTATCTCTTTGGCAATGAAGAGGTACGTCTTTGGTTTGAGGTGGAGCCCTGCAGCCTGAACACACTTCAACACAGTTGACAGGCAACTCAGATGTTCTTCAAATGTTTTTGAGAAAACAACAATGTCATCTAAATAGCAAAGACACATCGTCCACTTAAGGTGTTGAAGCAAGTTGTCCATCATGCGTTCAAATGTGACCAGAGCATTACATAATCCAAATGGCATTACTTTGAATTCATAGAGGCCATCAGGTGTGATAAAAGCTGTCGTCTCCCTGTCAGCTTCGTCAACCTCGATTTGCCAGTAACCTGTTGGCATGTCCATAGTTGAGAGGTATGTAGCTCCTTTCAAGCAGTCTAAGGTGTCGTTAATGCGCAGCAATGGGTAGGCATCTTTCTTTGTGATTTTGTTCAGCCACCGATAGCTGACACAGAATTGTCACGTGCCATCCTTCTTCTGTACAAGGACCACCCGAGACGACCAAGGACTCTCCGAAGGTTGAATAATGTCATCGTGCAACATCTTCTCCACTTCCTCCCGAATTATCTGTGTTTCAGCTGGCAATACTCTATACCAACACTGGCTAATTGGTGGATGATCCCCAGTATTGATATGATGCTTTATCATGAGCTGTTTTGTCTGACTTTTCCCCTGCTGAGGTTTGAATGCACCCGAAAAACGGCTGTGTCCTGTTGTTGACAGTTATTCTTGCGACACAAGTTCCTGCTGGCTGGATGTACTTTCACCTCCATAGATAGTCATCTCACTTAGTTTTCCTGGGCGTAACAGCTAGGGGAATGGCTGGTACCTCTGAACCGCGATGGTGAATGGCTGTGGCGCGTCGGGGAGTGACCTCGTCTAGGGTGGGGCGATGGGCTTCTTCCCATAGGTCGACTGAACTCATTAGCAGGTGATATTGTGTGGGATAGAACTGCTCTGATGGCTGACATCTTGCGGCAAAATAATTGTCGAATAGTCGCCTTCTCTCTCTGCAGTAGCGTACGACATGTCCAGGGCAACCACAGTGGAAACACAGAGGTGTGTTGTCTTCTGTCCTCCAGACATCTGCTTTTCTGTGGGGCCTCATAGTTGCCGGGGGAGTTGGTTGTGGCTGCATCGGCCAGTTCGTGGGCTGCCGTTTGGCGGCTGCAGCGTAATTCATAGCAGGGCGACGCCATTCTTCACATCAGGTGCGATTGGCGTGGCAGACAGAATCTATTGCCTGATATACCTCTTCCTCAGCAGCGTCGGCTCCCTTGTCACTTACAGGGCTTACATCCATGGCCATAATCTGATGCTCACTTGGTCTAATAATCCCGGCTGCCATAAACTGTTATAATTCTTCTCTCACAATTTGTTATATGAAGGAGCGAAGTCATTTTGGTCTTCCACAAAAGCCATAGGGACTACATTGGGGAGTCTGTCATATTTCTTTCGTCCAACCCTCCTTTGTTGCATCTCTTCAACACGCTGGCACCACTTGATGAACTCTTTGACGTCTTTTATCAGAAGGGCTTGGTACATGTCTTCTGCTATACCCTTCATCAGGTGTGTGATTTTGTTGGCCTCAGTCATATTTGAAATGACTATGTTACACAGGGCCAAAACATTCTGTATGTATGACTGTGTTGGCCCGGTTATTCAGTTGTTCTTCTGCTGAGCGGATTTGTTGCTGGCGGTCACCAAACATCTTCTTGAGTTATGTCTGGAACGTTTCCCAGTCATTCAGCTTCTCTTCATTGTTTTTGAACCATTGCTGGGCTGTTCCGTCCAGGTAGAAATAAAAGTTGGCCAAGCATATCGTATAATCCCACCTGTTGAAGCCATTTGTTGGGGTCCTGTCCAGCATCTCCAGAGAACACCGACGGGTGTCTGATGTGTAGCTGGCTTACCGCTGGTTTCGTGTCCATCGTTCTTCTGATAATATGGACTTTCGGAAGGATGTACTTGGTATATGCCTTGTATTCTAGTCCATGTAAGTGACGGCTTTTACATTGCCTAATCGGAGCCACGGTGATGCAGCACTTATACTGAAAGCAGGTTTGTTACGAACTTAACATACACACGGCACTAACTGCCTCTCGGGCAGAGTGCTCTGTTATTTGTACACAGACAGAATGTACCAGAAATTAGAAGAACAGTTAACATAAGAAACAAGTAGAATTTACAAGTGAACATAAGAAAGATGTAGAACATTTTAAAGTTGTTAATTACAAAGTAATAAATTTTTGCCGGTGGGCGGGATTGATCCGGTAACCTTCAGCACCGCAGTCTGTAAAGCTATTTCCTGCGCCACGCCGACAGTCGGCGTACGTTGTGTCTCACGGCAATATACCTTTGCCAACTGCATAATGTGATCCCACCTATTATATTTGGCAACTTCGTCAAATCCTTTCAGCCATTTTTTGGGTCCTGTCTAGCATCTCACGAGAACACTGATGGGGGTCTGATGTTCAGCTGGATTACCGCTGTTTTGGTATCCATACGGTTTTGATGACATGGATCTTTGGAAGGAGATAGTGAGTATACCCTTTGTATTCTGGTTCTTGTCGATGTAGGTGACTGCTCTTAAGCTGCCTAATTGGAGCCACAATGATGCAGATGTATTGCAGGATACCTGGTGCCTCCACCAAATTTTGTCATGTTGAAAACCAATTCAAAGGCTGGGTCATTAATAGAGCACAACACTTTACACTTAGAACAGGTTTATTGCTAACACAAGCATACACACAGTACAGACTGCCTCCTGATTGGAGTACTCCACTATTTATACAGAGAAAGTATTTTCTGGAACTTACAAGTACATCAAACATCAGAAACATTTTAGAAATAGTAAATACAAAGGATTATTTCTTTATATACACATGCCATCTGTTCCAAAAGAACAGACATCACTTCTGATCCTGCAGTTGTTATTGTTTTTATATTCACAGAATATATGACTTCAACTGCGAATGGGCAAAGCTGAAAATGTGTACCCAGCCAGGATTCGAACCTGTGTCTCCTGCTTTCTAGGCAGTTGCGCTGACCCCTACAGCACTGGGGACACAGTTATCACTGCACCTGCAAGGACTACCTAAGCATGTTTCCCGTCAGACACGTCTTACTCATATGGGAATTAGTACATAGTGTCTACAAGTTTGAGTACTGTGGGCAGGGTAAAGCTGGAAGTTGTTGTCTGATGGGAGGCACGCTTATGTTGTCCTTGCAGGTGTGGTGATCACTGTGTTCCCAGTGGTGTAGGGGTCAGCACAACTGCCTAGAAAGCAGGAGACCCGGCTTCGAATCCTGGCTGGGTATACATTTTCAGCTTTGTCCATTCACAGTTGAAGTCATATATTCTGCGAATATGAAAAGAATTATTTATTTATTTTGCCAGTGGCAGGATTTGAACCGGGAACCACCAACACAGCACTCTACGATGCTAACTACTACACCACGCATGTGGTGTAGTAGTTGGAAGACTCACAACAATAATATGTATGTCCCCTTCCTTTATTTGCAAGAGCATGTAAATTTGGCCTAGAAACACATCAAATTTGGCTAGTAGTTCTAATAACCTTAAATAATTTTCACTGTCGGATGAACCAACAATTTCAAGACAACTTCAAAGTGTGCAAGATCCCATGCTGCTAAAAAAACTTACAACTGGACCAATTCATTCTAAGAGTGTTCAATAACTTTTTTGTTCATGTCCAGTTTGGCTCACAAGTTGAGAATCCAAACTTCCATCCTTGCTTTTGCAAACAAACAGGGAAAATGTTACTTGTCTATGCAAAGTGATTTCTTCATGTCTTTCCAGCAAAGTATCTGCATTCCTCCAGTAATCTAATCCATCTCTCCTAAACCTTTACAACCTGTGAGAATGTACTGCATTACAAACAAATTGGAAGAATCACCCTTTCTGAATAGCACAATGAATCTCTCATTCATCAATGCCACTTACCACTTCTCACCCCTCTCCTTTAGGACAAGCCTACAAATAGTCACAATGTGGGACACCATTGACAACAATCTCACTCTATCTGCCCCCACATGATGTGTTCCTGAAGCTTGCTAAGAAATGTGAGGTAACCCGTAAAAGCCTGGCAAGTGTGTACAAACTTACCTCTGGCCATCCTGATTTACGTTTTCCATGGTTTTCCTAAATTACTCCAGGCAAATTCTGGATACTTCATTTCATATGAAACAGCCAATTTCCTTCCCCATCCCTGACAAAAACTATCCAAGAACATGAAAGTCTCTAATGACCACATTATCAACATGATGTTAAACACTAATCTTTCTTCCTATCATTCCTTCCGCACAGCTTCCCACCTCACTCCATTCCTATGAAGAAATCAGCTTCTGGCCTATTGCACTGCAGAGAACCTTCAGGAATTCTGCTGTAAATTTTCTAGTATTGTCAACTTATGACACCTAATGTTCACTTTTAGATATATGCTGAACTTTTAATAACTATTGTAAATTTTGACACCACCATGTTTCTATAGCTTTGCCATACATTTATAACTTAATAGAGTTTTAATGCTGAGGAGCAGGGAACCCCAAGGTGCGAGGCCTGTAGCATTTGCTGACTCATGCTTCATGGCTATCCAGCCCTGACTTTGCAAATATTATGACCTACTATGATGTTTGGGACATACTGATATCTCTCCTTGTAAATAATGACATACTATAGTAATGCATTTTGACTCTCTTGAAATTAATTAATTTCATTAATTAATTAAATTAATATTAATTTTTTGTTCATCTGGATTTGACATTCTAGATTACCCATTATACTTGTTAGATTCCATCTTTTGCCACTACAGTTTGGCTGTTCTAATTGCTACAAATGGAATGACACACTTCATTAAGCAATTGAGTTGTTAAATAAGTAAGGACATAATCGAACATGATTTTCAATGCACCAAGAGTACTCATAAATTGATACTTAACACTGCAGGTGTAAATAAGTTTCAAAAACTTTTACACATCATCAGCTTACCACTTATTTTGTAAAACAGATGGCTGTCATGACATAGGGTTCATCATAACTAGCAAATCCCATTCCTGTAGGTTATCAAATGATTATGGATTTCCAAAAATGTTCACACACCATTTTTGTGTAACACATGTCCCCCCAAAATATTTAATCTCTGAGCTGCAATGAGACATGTAAGATCCATGTGTCATTAACTGCTTTGAAAAAGTTCTTGCCAGGTTAGCATACACCAGTAAGTAATTTGTTTGTGAATTTTTGGGAGACCATTACTATTTTATTTAATGCCTTTTTTATAAAGTAATTCACTTTGTGACATATCGTTAATAGAGTTAGGTAGTGAGAATGCTCTATAGCTTTGTTGTATGTGTCATCCTGATGGAAGAACCTACCTGCAAAGGAAACTTTCTTTGAGAACTGTAACTAGTTATCAGTGATTTGATACAGTCACTAAATGCTGAAATACAGAAAGTTAACTAAAAATATCTTGCATCCTTTATTAGAACAATTCCTGGAAACCCGTTCACTATCCAATGAAGTTTATTTAAGAAGACATCAAGTGCAATACGGACTTATGCATTGAAGTACCTTCCCATGTGGGGCTTTTCTTCTTCCTTTTCTTTGCCTTTATCCCACATTTTCAAGGTTGGCTTGGTTGTTTTTGTACTTTGCATGTTAGTTAAGGAGTGGCTGAATGCACAGCTTGTTTCCGCACAATTAGCTTCTGAGAGGAAATGTGGGGGAATGCACATCCCAATTGTTTGTAAATAGTGTCATTACATGTGAAAGTAAATGAAAATAATTTAAATGTTTGTGAATCATATAACTGAGCTGGGATGTGGGAAACCACCTAAATACCATGTCCAGGCTGGCATGCACAGTGACACATGTTGCCAATACACAAACAGATTCGAAATGAGGCCAGTATCCCCCCGTTCTGGAAAGTGATGCCTTAAACTGAGCTGCTAATCCATTGGATAAAAATGAATTTAAATCTTTGAAGACAGGTTATAGATGGCAGAATTTATGAATATTCAGGTTGAGGTTAAAAGAGACTTTAAATGAATAAGCTGTACAGTAAAAAACACAGCTGTAGTGAAGGACATAGCCATAGGGGAATCTGGGAGAATTCTCCTATCACCTAAATAATGTTTTCCCCCATGTTCTTGAGAAACCAAACTGCTGAGGTCAACAGTTCTTACACATAGAATTATTCACTGCCTAGACTACCTTATACTGAGAACAACACACACACATACACACCCATGCCCGAGGAAGGACTTGAAACTCCAGCAGGACTAAATGAAGTTACCCACAGTGCATTGGCTGTGTAGTGAAAATATTATTGTTATTTTCAGTTATACAACAAAAAGGGATACACATGATTGATAGTCAACAAAGCCATCTATCAGGGAAGTATATTGAATGTGTGCTAGGCGTGCACCACACACCCTCTCAAAGGCTCACCATTTTACAAGCACTTCTGCTTTTCTTACTTAATCTTTGGAAAATAATTAGTGGATGAACAGCAATGTTTTCTCTCCTTTTACTGGACATGAGTATGACAAACTACAGTCAGCAGCAGAAAATGAGAGCTAACGTCCACCTTACGTACTACAGTAGGACAGGCCAACAGCCGATAGTCTCGTTGCTAGCTAGCAGCTGAGCTGAGCCTTGTGGAGGGGAAAGCAGTGCTAAAGAATTGTGGCCACAAGGGCTGAGGTGGGAGGGTGTGTGCGCGTGCAGTTCTTGAGAGAGGGGCTGCGGTCTGAATCACTCTAGGCGTGCGGCCAAGCCAGTGCACACTTCATTAGGAAATGGGATTTCGCACATGGGCCTTCTGTGGCAAGGCTGAGAAATTGTGGGCACGGGGGGTAGGGTGGGAGGGTGCACGCAGATGCAGTTCTTGGAAGAAAGCTGCCATTTGACATCATTCTAGGCATGCGGTGAATATGTCGTGGTGACTCGTTAGTAGCCAACTCGCTGGCCGAGCTTTTGCATGTGGGTGTTGTGCATTCTAGACACATTTACCAAGCTGTTTTCCATTTTTGTCCTAAATTGTAGATGTTAGTTACCATTTAAAATACAGTCTACCGTTTTGTTCGAAAAGTGTTTTACTTTTTAACAGCATTTCTTCCAGTTCAAAACTTACAATAGAAGTAAATGCTTCAGTAAGAAACTTGCTTGAAAATCCTCAAATTCTATGAACTGATACTGCAATGTCAATAACTCATAATTACTTTTAAAATACATGCTTCTCTTAACATAAATGAGAAATGTGTTTGTCTCGTGATCACGACTCCACTTGCACTGGATCCTGTGTACTGCTTCCTGTCACCAGAGCCCCTCTTTGTGGATCTGTAGCAAGTCCTCATGGATTCCACCTCTCCATGCTTTATTTGGTCTTCCTCATTGTCTCCTCCTGCAGGGAGAGAAATTAGTGTTTATTCATTTGAGGGTCACGTCCTGCCCAAATGCAAGCCACTCGGCTGTCATCAGCCCTACAATGTTTTGTCTGTGTCTGTACCATATTTATAACATCCATTAAATTTTTTAGAAATATTTTTGGAAATGTTGTTCAAATGTTTGTAAAGCTTATGGGACTTAACTGCGGGGTCATCAGTCCCTAAACTTACAAACTACTTATAAACTAATTTATACTAAAGACAGCAGAAACATCCATTCCTGAGGGGGGATTTGAATCACCGATGGGGAATGGCCTCATGCATCGGAGCAAAGCACCTCAATGCCCTCAGCCACTCCGTCGCGGCTTGGAAATTGTTTTTGCAAGATATTACAACTGTTGATGCATTAAGTATTAATTTTAAAAATAGATGACAATTCTCAAAGTATGACTTAACAGATATTTTTTGGTAACAGAATTTCCCATTCACTATTCTTATGGACTAAATGAACTGAAAATATTTTTGCACATCAAATGATTTATTTAATGGAATTTTGCTTTAAATAAAAGCAATTTGAGTAATAAATTACAGAATACAGTGTTGATGGCTCCCACTAGATTTCCAAAAACAATTTTTTTGTCAACTTCATTACTAATGCATAAAATACAATTGGAATTAATACACAATCATCACAAGGCAACAAATTATCAGGCAGCGCTGAAGCAATTAGATGTTGCAACATTACGTGGTTGCAGATGCTACAGCCGCAGCTGTGGTACTGGAGACAACAATAAATTGAGACACGAGGTCCCTCACGATGAGTGTGGCTGAATACGGCACTGCCAGAGAAGCAAGAGGTCACAGCAGAACATGACCAAAGATCCATTAATGACAGACAAAGAGGCCCATTCTAGATCAGAAGGTGGTTTTTGAAATGATTAGCAAATGACAATCATCATATACGTGCTATCAGTACCACTCTCAGTGTTGCACTTGCCATAGAAGTCTGTTCTGGTCCACACCAATTCCCCTAATTGAGAAAGAAGGCGGCACCTGGTGCATGTGTTGAGATTATCACCAGCTTAATACCAGAACTACATTGGATAATTACCCTGTCCTCAATACTGCGAGCTTCATACAGGCACTGTCAGGTGTGACGATTTTTTTGGTCATCGACTGCCAGCGTGCACATCACCAGATCCTGATGGCACTGGAAGATGTCAAAAAGACTGCAATCATGACTCCTTTCTGAATTTATGAGTATTGCTACATGCCATTTAAATTTAAAAAAAAAACACAGCCAAGACATTGCAGAGGTTTATTACAGAAGTGTTATTTCACCTCCAATTTTGTTTCGTACATCTGTATGATATATTGGTGTATAGCTCCTGCATTGAAGAAAATAAAAGACATGTTCAGACCATCTTCAAGACTCTGACTGCTGTGGGCACTGAAGTCAATGCAAAGGTACTGCAGTTACAGCAACTGTTGTCATACATCTCAGATTCACCATTCCTCCAATGGAATTAAGCCCCTACCAGTGAAAGTGCAAACAATTACAAACATGCCTTGGCAGTCCATATTCAAAGGTCTCCATCATCTCCTAGACACAATTAACTATTACCAGAAGCACTTACCAACAGCAGCTGATGTACAGGTACAGTTAACCAATGTGCTAGCCGAGAAACACACATCAGGCAACTGCACATGGACACCAAATGACATTAGCATTTGCCAATCTCAAAAACTTTTAGCTAATGCAGTAACCCTTGTGCACCCACATCATTTTGTATCCCAGCCTCGTTGTATGGTCTGGGTGCAATATTGTCGCATCGCATTGGATCTCACAATCGTCCTATTGCCTTTGCATCCAAGTTACTGACGCCAATGCAACAGAATTACAGTCAGATAGAAAAGGAGGCCTTAGCAATCATTTATAGTGTCACAAAGTTTCATCATTATCTCTATGGCAGAAAATTCTATTTGTTGACAGACCACAAGCCTTTCACATCGTTGTTCTCACCCACAAAGCCAATTCTGCCACGAATGGCACAAAAGCTTCAGCGATGGTCCTTGATATTGTCAAATTATCAGTATGAGATTTTGTACTGACCTACCACTAAACATGCCAATGCGGACACACTTTCCCAACTTCCGGTTGGCCAGGATGTGTCGTTTGATTCTTCAGAAATGGCATGTTGTCAGATAGACTCCAGAGATGCTTCCGCTGTCACAAACTTCCCTTTGAACTCTCGTCGGATTGCACAGGAAACAGATGCAGATGCAGACCTAAGTGTGGTAGCACGTTTTGTTCGCTCAGGGTGGCCTGCCAAAGCCAAAGATGTTGATCAGCCTCTGGTTCGACGCTATTTTGCACGACGTCATGCATTGTCTTTAAGTCAGGGTGTTCTGTTGTTACATACTGACAACGACCACACAAGAGTGATTGTTCCTCGTTCCCTGCAACGAGAAGTCTTACGCCTCCTGCATCAAGGACATTGGGGTATTGTTAGGACAAAGCAACTGGCCAGACGTCATTGTACCTGTGTTGGTATGGGCGCTCAGATAGAGAGCATGACGTCACAGTGTACGCTCTGTACGGAGCATCAGGCTGCTCCCCCGCAATGTCTCTCAGACTGGCCATGTCCCAAGGGACCATGGCAACGTTTGCACATTGACTTTGCCGGACCTTTCTGGAATACGCACTGGTTAATCATTGGAGACACTTTCAGCAAGTTTCCTTTTGTGATTGCCATGAATTCAACAATGGCGTCTAGCACAATCAGTGCCTTAACATCGGTGTTTGGCATCGAAGGTTTGCCTGAAACTATCCTCAGTGACAATGGACCTCAGTTTGTTAGTGTGGAATTTCAACAGTTTTGTCGTGTGAATGGCATTCAGCATATCACCACCGTACCTTTTCACCATCAGTCCAATGGTGAAGCAGAACGTTTCGTTCGAACATTCAAGTCTCACATGGAAAAGATGAAAGGTCAGCACTCCAGGCAGCAATGTCTTCAAATTTTCCTGTCTACGTATCGGTGCATGCCACGTGACAGCCCGTCTCCTACTGAGCTGCTACATGGCCGCCGTCACCGCACTCTCCTTCACCTGCTGCAGCCACCCACGCATCAAGTTGGTTCATATGGCACTTCGCGTTTTCAGCTTTCTACACCGGTGCTGTACAGGGTGTTTGCTGGAAACAAGACGAGATGGTTACTGGGCACCATTCAGTGTGTGCTCGGTCGCAATATGTATGTTGTACGTTCTTCCACAGGGTCGGAGCTGCAGCGCCACGCAAACCAATTGCGCCTGCACAGGCCGTGCGATTCTGTCTCTGGTTTCTTGATTCCAGACCCATTTCGTCGCCAGGGAGCACAGCCACATCACTCGCAGATGGGTCCAGCGTCCCCGGACTACAAGATCATCCCCATGGAGATTGACGCGCCTACTATGCAGTCGGCCCCTCCGCCTCTATCGCTGAAGCAGATGACTGCGTCACCGAGAGGGACTCCGGGACCCCCTGTCTGGGCTCCGCACCCCAGGAAATGACCTGCTCCCTCTGGGCGGAAGTGTGTGCCCTTTCCCTCATTTTGGTGGGTTTTCCGGGGAATCGCAAGGTAGATACCGGGGCGCGGACGGCGTCTTGATCCCAGCCTCGGCTATGACGCCCGTCCCGCCAGTAACGCCCCCGCCCAGGCCCTCCTCCCAGTGCTGTTGTCGTGGCCCTCAGCCCTATGCCACGACGGCGCGGTGGTTTGGGGGGGAGGTGTGTGGTGTCGCACAAGTATGAAGTGCGCGCCACATATTTTCGCCGCGCACCGCCATGCACGCACGGCGCGGTGTTCTTACGACGTCAGCCATGAGTGCCCTTTGCTGCAACTCCGCTCGTGGCCACGACTGCTGCATTGGCCACTTGGGAATCAAATAGGCACCAGTTAATTCTTGGCTATCGGATAGGCACTAGGAATTATCAGTAGGCAGGCCTCTAGATAATCTATGTATCAGCATTCTGCAGTCAAGAACTATGTAAAAGTTAAGTATTACTAAGTCTCTATGAAATATATATCTCATTCTAATTTACTCTAGTGTTTCTAGTTTCTGCTGTCCCACTGGCTGGTCACCTCCGTACCTGCACACGCGTGCATCCTTTATTCCTGTGTCGGTCTCTTTCTACTCGGCCACCGACACCTACGACAACCAGTGGACGAGACACAAAACATCAGGTAGCAGAAATTTTCATTACTACTGATACGAGTGTCACGGTGGTGGGCGCCGTGTTAAGCCAGACTGTCAATGGCAAAACATCACCCCCTCCAGTGTTTTTCGAATTAGCTTAATAAAGCACAGAAGAAATACTCGGCTTCTGACTGGGAGCTTCTAGCTACATATAAAGCCATTAAGCACTTTTGACCAGAGGTTGAAGGTTGCGCCTTTTACATCCTCATGGGCCAAAAGCTGCTCGCAGTAGCTATTCGGGATCCACCAGCCGACCCTCCACCGCTCAGATTTCAATACCTTGACCATATCTCACAGTATATGACCGATGTGAGGTACATCAAAGATGCAGACAATGTCATAGCTGACTTCCTATCTCGAGTGGATGCTGTCACCATCCTGTTCGACCTGTAGAACCTCACTGCCCTGCAGTTGGCTGATGAGAAGGTCTTAGCCCTAGTGTCTGACCACAGTACCACTCTCAAACCAGTTTGATCCACCTTCCCTTGAGTGACAGGAGATATTTGGTTTGATGACTCGAAGGGTTAACTGCTGCCCTTTATGTCATGCTCACTTCATAGGGAAGTCTTTGACATACTCCACAACCTGGTGCATCCGTGCATCCGAGGTGTCCGAGATTCATAATTGAGCATTTTGTGTTGTGTGACGTGTGGAGAGACTGCCAGGAGTGCGCGCAGTCATGTGGCACGTGTCAGCTGAGCAAACTCTCACGTCACACCACCCCACCCCTTGGCAGCTTTCCAACTCCCACAAACAGGTTCCAACATGTGCATATAGACCTCATGGATTCCCTCCCCCCCCCCCCCCCCTCGAGCAGTACACAAACACTCTCTATATCTTCGACCGTACCATGAGGTGGAAGCCATCCCCCTAATGAACATTACGGCCAAGACTGTAGCCCATGCATTTATGGATGTTTGGATTTCATGTTTCGGCTGCCAACCAGGGCCGACAGTTCAAGACTGCCCTATACAACGGCATCTGTGTCTTGTGGGGAAAATAACACACTAAGTAGTGTTGAAGAATGAAATTGTGAAGACAGGAGAGAACCAAATAGGTAGAAAGGCAAGACCCTCAAAAAAATCCTTGGACATCACAGGAAATGCGAAATTTAATTGATGAAAGGCGAAGATATAAAAATGCAGTAAATTTAAGGGGGCTAAATGGAGTACAGACAACTAAGAAATGATATTGACAGGAAGTGCAAAATGGCTAGCAGGAGTGGCTAGAAGGCAAATGCAGGTATGTAGAATAATTATAACTAGGGGAAAAATGATACCATCTACAGGAAACTAAAAGGGATATTTTGAGACAAGAAAAACAACTGTATGAATATCAAGAGCTCAGATGGAAAACCAGTTCTCAACAAAAATGGAAAATTAAAGGTGGAAGGAGAATAAAGAGGGGTTCTACAAAGGAAATGAACTTAGAGATAATAAAGAGGAAGTGGATGAACATCAAATAGGAGATACTATACTGAGAGAAGAATCTGTCAGAGCACTGGATGACCTAAGTAGAAACAAGGCCCCTGGAGTTGATGACTTCCCTCAGAGCTGCTGAAGTCTCTGGGGGAACCAGCCATGACAAAACTGTTTCATTTGACGTGTAAGATGTATGACACAGGCAAAATACCCTCAGACTTTAAGAAGGATGTAATAATCCCTATTCCAAATAAAACAGGCACAGACAGGTGTGAAAATTGCAGAACCATCAGTTTAATAAGGCAATACTCACCTTACAACTTATGCTAGAAGACAGAGTGAGGAAAAGCATTTTTAGCTTATGTAGATTTGGTGAAAGCTTTTGACAATGTTTGATCAGAATAAACCCTTTCAAAGTCTGAAGTCAATAAGGGTGAAACATGGGAACTGGATAATTATTTACAACTTTTACTGACACCTAACAGCAGAGTCAAAGGGCATGAAAGGGACTCAGTGAGTAAGACAGGGTTGTAGTCTTTCTCCTGTGTTATTCAATTTGTACATTGAGCAAGCTGTGAAGGAAAGCAAGGAGAAAAGTTCAGGGTGAAGAAATAAAAACGATGCCCTTAGTGAATAACATAATTCTGTCAGAGACAGTAAAGGACCTGGAAGAGCAATTGAACAGAATGGACAGTGTGTTGAAAGGAAAGTACAAGATGAACATTAACAAGAGCAAACCTAGAGTAATGGAATGCAGTCTATTAAAATCAGGTGATGCTGAAGGAATTAGATTAGGTAACAAAACAATAAAGGTGGCAGATGAGGTTTGTTACTTGGGCAGTAATATAACATATGATGGTCACAATACATGTACATTGACATTGGGAAGAAAGGCATTAAAAAAATTGCTAGCATCAAATATTAAGCATAAGGAAATATTTTCTTAAGGCATTTGTGTGGAGTGTTGCCTTATGCGGGAATGAAACACAAACAATAAACAGTTCAGACCAGAAGAGGACAGAGGCTTTTGACATATGGTGCTATAGAAGAATCCTGAAGATTAGGTGAGTAGATTGCATAATTAATGAAGAGATGCTGAACAGAATTGAGGAAAAAAGGAATTTTTGGCATACCTTGACTAAAAGAAGGGACTGATTGGTAGGACACATTCTTAGACATCAATAATCGTAAATTTTGCGTTGGAGGGAAGTGTGTGGAGTAAACATCAGAGGGAGACCTAGAGATGTTTAAAGTAAGCAGAGTCAAATGGGTGTGTTTTGCCATTCTTATGATGAGATGAAGAGGCTTGCTCAGGATAGAGTACGGTGGTGAGCTGCATCAAACCAGTATCCGTAGTGAAGACCCTACAAACAAAATCATTTTATCAAGAGGATGGATACATTACAATGCCAGCAAGAATAAAAGAACCAAAAATCATGAAAATAAAATAAATGGGCATTAACTGATTATAGACTTAAGCTCCCTAAATCAATAAATAAAGTATTCATGCCGATGCAAACTTAATGCAAATTTTGTGAAACACCAATCCTAGGAAAGACAACAAGCTTAGTAACATGCATCTGAGTTGTTACCATTGTTCAAATGTAAAGAAATTCTTATCATTATCATAATCTGACTTCGTTTTGAATAAAAATGGAAGATTCTACTGCTGTATTTTGAAACTATTACATGACAGAATGCAGATGGTGCACTGTCATTACGTCACCAAAGTAATTGCCTTCAGCTGCAGTTATAGGCTAAAAATATATGTAAAAAACCACCATAAATGCTGAAATGCTATATCAAATTACATAATAGAGACAACATTTTTCTTAAATAATGTTATTATTTAACAAAACCATTAGTACCAGTTCAATTATCATACTCATCTTGCACATCTTGTGAATGTATTCCCTCATGATAATGACATCACAAGAATCATGTCACTGAGAATATTGATTAGTGCTGGGAATCTTCAAAGAGATGTTTGGCTCATCTGGGATGAAGCTCTTTTCATTTAATCAGAAAGGCAATTGGAAAGTGTTAGAAAAGAAAGAAATTAATTTTGAAGGATCTGACTGTGGCCTATGATTTCTTCTGTAGAGCCACTTTTATTTTTAATCTTGTTCAGTATTACTTTTTCAGTTAAACAGATGAACTTCAATGGAATTGGTTTTACAATTATGTAGTTCAGAAATTTGTTATATTTTTAACTCAGAAGTTGTAACATTTTTGGTTTAGAGTTCTGATAAGGAATATGAAGCATCTACCAGCTTTCAAACAGAACTTCTGCTTCTTCTAAACACTTTCTCTGAGGAGAAGCAAAGTGTCCCTCTACCCAGAGTCACAGAATGATTCTAGTTGTTCTCAAGCAAATGTAAATTACTCAGAAGTTGATATAGGAACAACTACAATGACTATCTTCAAATCTCCTACAACAGTAAAAACCAGTGATCTAGATAAGTTCCACATATTGAAAGAACTTTTCATACCAGCTACATCATCTAAGTTTCCTGCAACTCAGTGTCATAAAAAGAATCTTAAATTCCAATGTTCCTGACTTGAAAGATGGAAATGGCTGACTTATTCGCTGATAAGTGATGGTGCTTTTTGTAAGTATTGCATTCACTTTGCACCAGGATGTACTGGTAAAGGTAACTACTAGGTGAGAAAAGCTCCATTAATAGGCCAGTCCTACAGAAACCAGAAAGTTGCAGTAAATAAATTTGAAGAACTTCTGCTGTAGTTTCAAAAAGTTGTTTTGAGTACAATAGAGGACATTGTAGACTGTTGGACAACAAAAGAAAAAGAACAAACATGGCTGCCTTACTGCTTAGTGTAGAGTCATTTTGCAGAGAGAATGAACTACTCCCTGTGAGGAGATAACAATAGTGGACCCATTATCCTTGGAATTACCAACAAGAAAGAGTGAAAATTTTGTGCCTTAATAAGATATCATGCTAAATATGATGAAATATTTGGAAAAAACCACACACACACACACATTTTAAGCAGCTCACGAGATGCCACCTATGTAAGTCCTGCAGTCCAGAACTATATTATAAATATATGTGACAAATTCATTCAAGAGAAATTAGTAAAAAATGTTAACAGAGCTGATTGTTTGTCTATGTCTGGTCAGGAGCAGTTTTCATTATGTATAAGATATGTAAAACAAGAATAATTTAGCATTCCTGTATTAAGTGTAGATTTTTGTTGTTTTTCCATTAACTGATAAGGTGTATTGAGAATGTTTCTGGAAACATTGTTGATAAATGCAATTGTGTGGGCCTTGATTAAGAGAAACTGGTAGGTCAGGGACATTGGCAGCTGGTGCTTCAGATGATTGGGTGTTCACTTCTTGCCAGATGTTGCTAGTCGCACCACCCCTTTCCTGCTGCTCAGTACATCGATGTTTTGGCATCCCTCTCCCCCACTTGGTGTCCAAAGAGACAATTTGGCATGCCTCTTCTAGTGGCACTGGGACCAGGGAAAGGCACCATGGTCCCCCTCCCCCCTTTTAGATATATTTTCATTAGAAGGTCTGCAGAATGTCTTACCTCAGCTTGTTTGCACTTGCTTCAACTCAAACCAAAGTGTTGGCCTACCAAGCTTATTTCACACTTTTGTTCCAAACTTAAAGCTGAGTACTTTGTTCATTTTTCATAAACACTAAGAACATATGTTTATGCACATGAACATTAAAACACAAAAAGAACCTGATTATACTGTTAAGTGAGTGTAACAAAATGAATCTGTTACAATGAAGAGACAAGATAACTTCGGAACATGGAACACTGCAAGCAGCACGTGTGCACCACGGCTGCTCTCCCCCACATCTTTTCAAACATATAAAAATTTGTTACAAGGAAGAGTATAAATGTTATTTACCATCAAAATCATGACACATTTGCTAAAACATCCAAAGATATGTGGCAAGTAACAATACAAAAGTCACTGTTGTTCCCGTATCTGTTAAAAAGAAGATTGGGTTATAAAAAAATTCTTGCAGTCGGTCTCAAACCTACTACTTTTGACAGCGCAGCGTGATTCCGCTAACCACATGGCTATTCTTTCTGGGTGGTGTGTAGTGACTGCATTATTGTTCATGATTGGATCTTCTAAAGTCTTTTACAGTTGATGCATCTTTAATTTATAGTTATAAGATATTTTACCAAATAAGACATCTTTTTGATGAATCTTCAGTGTGCTAAAATCAAATATGAAGGGCAGATGTTGCCTTCATGGAGGATTTGTATATGTGCAAGGCAAGGTGTGCAGTAGCTCCATTGTCTTGCTTTGGGACCATTCGTGTGTAACTGCCAGAGCTCAAGTAGCCAGAAGCTGTCTCTCCAGCTACAACACCAATGTTAAAAATGGCGTTTCCCCTCACCCCTCCCTACCATAGGAGCACCCATATGCTGCCTCCAGGGGGTTCAGCAGAGAATTTGAACCTCAGTCGTGCATGTACATTTCAAATGCCGCCTGTATTAAGCGGTCGCACTACAACTCTCCACAAGGTAAAACATTTCTCATGAGATGAAAGTACTTTCATTGTGCATATAAAATTATCTTATAGAAAAACAAAACAAAGAATGATAGTTTAAAAACACAATTCATTTAATTTATTTATTAACTTTTTTTCATGACGAGCTTTTTCCAGGGATCACTGAACCAGTAAACACTTAGGACGCACTGCCACTGGTCAGGGATATGATGGAACTTAAAAAAATGAGTTAGTGTAATACAGGAGTGCAAACTAGAGCCCTGCAACCGTATGGCTTGTCCATGTGGCTCACATGCACCGCGTGTGCTGGTGGTGTGCAAGTGAGAGAGTGAATACACTTTGGGAGTACTGGCGAATGATGCCGAAGATGACCGATGCTTTCCCGTGTAATGCGACAAGCACATGCACAGGTGCACAGGCCATGCGGATGCCACATGCTTAAACTCATCACACATTGGTCACGAATTTGCAGCTGTGCATGCACGATGCGCTAACTTCTCCAGTGTAGCCACTAGCTGTGGCAGGCAGTGTAATGGGGCAGCGGCTGCTGAACCGGCAGTGGCTGCCAACTGCATGCCAGCCACTCACTCGATGCAGTGCACGCGGCAAGTGTGTGGTGCAGTAACTGCGTGGGGCGGCCATGTGCTTGCCAAATTCCGTGTGCGTGTGTGAACCACATAGTGGGCTGCGAGTGGACTCCTGCGCTTCTACTACACAGATGCAGGGCTCTAGTACAAACTAAAATTTTGGACCTTTATCCAAAGACAATGTACATCCATTGTTCAAGTAATTGCCTGAATTCTCATTCATTCTCTTAATGTTCCACTCATAGAAAAGTCTTCATGTTATAAAGAAATTTGCCGAATTTTGAAGCAGAATGCTCAAACTGGAAATATTTTGAAAGAAAGTATAGTAAATATCCTATCCAATTGAAAAAATTCATGGTTATTGACCATCTGTGACATCATATTTATATAGAATCAAGCTTCAGTCAACGTTTTTGTTCAACTTCTTCCTGCAAGAACTTTTTGTATTGGATAAAACTTTTTCAAGTACTTCATCAACACTTGTAGTTGTTATGGAAGAGGAAGCATTCCAGTGGCTTTGCTAGTTATTGTATATTTTTTCAGCTTCAAAACTTGCAATATCTACTGCTCTTCAATTTAGTGATGAAATTCTTCAGAAGTTGAAAGACCTTCATTATGAAGATAAATTTGAGACTGAATTTCACAAGATATTTGAAAAATCTTCAACCTTACCTAAAGAATCTGTTATTAAGGTACCTAGGCAGTTAAAGAAACAGACAATCATGTGCATGACTCTCCTGAAGTGTATTATGGAAGAGCAGTATTTTTGCCAACAAAAGATGAACTCATTGTAAGTCAGCTGGAGAAGAGATTTGATCAAAATGAGGATTTTTTATCTTCAATCAAATCCTCCTAATCCAGGAGGAACATTGAGGAAGGAGGATGGGGAGTATACAAAGACAGCACATGAAACGCTGGAACTGCTCTTCAAGACTTACTTTCCTCAATATACTCTGGGGGATAACTCAGACCAGAATGCGATTCCTGTGAGACAACGGTTCTCAGGTATTCACAAAGAGGACTGGGATTTGGCCAAGGAGTGTGTCGATTTCAGTAAGGTCCGATGGGCGGTTGGAACATTTCAACCGTTCAAGTCACCTGGCCCCGATGGAATCTTTCCAGCAATCCTGCAACAAGTGGGAGAAAATCTTATTAGATTCCTATGCAGGTTATTCAGGGTTAGCCTAGCAGCAGGAATCATTCCCAATGCCTGGAGGGCAGTAAAGGCTGTCTTCATTCCAAAACCAGGGAGAATTTATCATACCAAGGCAAAGGATATGAGACCAATCAGCCTGTCCTCCTCCATTCTTAAGACATTGGAAAAGCTGGTTAATGTGCATGTTGGAGAAAGGAGGTTAAGTAGGGCTCCACTACATTCAAACCAACATGCATATCAGCCAGGTAAATCATGTGAGACAGCTCTCCACCAACTTGTTGGGAAGGTGGAGAAAGCACTATACTTTCAGGAAATAGCCCTCTATATCTTCCTGGACATCGAGGGGGCTTTCAGCAACATGACCTTCGATTCCATGGTTAGGGCAGCAGAGCTGCATGACCTAGGGACCACTATATGTAGGTGGACTAGGGACATGCTCAGTGGAAGAAAGGTAGAGGCTACCATGATGAATGAAAAAATGTTAATCAACACCACTAGGGGTTGCCCGCAAGGAGGAGTTCTTTCCCCTTTATTGTGTAATCTAGTGGTAAATGATCTCATTGGAGAATTAAACTCTAGGCAGTACTTTTGCCAAGGATACACAGATGATATTGTCATAGTAATACTTGGCAAATTTGCTGACACAGACAAGAATATGGCACAAGGTGCGTTGGACATTGTGCAAGACTGGTGCAGAAAACAGGATCTGGCGGTTAGTCCTAAGAAGACTGTTGTTGTACCATTCACAAAGAAGCATATCCAACATTCAAGTTGGAATCTAAAGCTTTTCAATGAAGCACTACCTGTGAAGGGGACAGTGAAATATCTAGGGGTTACCCTAGATGAGAAACTGACATGGACCCCTCACATTAGGAATATTTGCTCCAAGGCAAAAGGTACTCTTGTAAGTACCAGGAGAGCTTGTGGCAAAAATTGGGGCCTGAGCCCCAAGGGTATGCACTGGATATACACCACGGTGATTAGACCCAGGAGCACCTATGGGGAGGTCGTGTGGTGGAAGAAGGTAGAACAGCAGGTTGCTGCTAAGGAGCTTGGTAAGATTAGCCTGCTTAGCCATAACAGGCGTAATTAGCAGCACAACAACTGCTGGGATGGAAACCATGCTGGATATGCCCCCATTACACTTTTGGGTCAAGATGGAGGCAGCGGCTGGTGCATACAGACCCAAAACTGGTAAAAACTGGAACTCTTTGGGATATCCAGAATCACACACTAAAATAGTGAGTGAGGTAAATATAGGAAAGGTTGGGGAAATGCCAGCCAACTATATTATAACCCCATACTGCTTCAACAAGCCTTTCAATATAACAATTGGAAGTAGGGAGCAGTGGGAGAAAATAGTTTGACACTGTATGGGGGATATTGTCTGGTTCACTGACAGGTCAAAATCAGACCAAGGCATTGCGGCCGGGGTATACAGGGTGCAGCCAATACTGGAGGGTGTCATCTCTCTAGGGAGACTGGCTTCAGTATTCCAGGCCGAAATCACTGCCATCCGGGCGTGTGTGGAGGAGAATTTGCGTAGGTGCTACAAAGATCGTAGCATCTATATCTATTCAGACAGCCAGGAAGCCCTGAGATCACTGGCAGCTCCTGCAACAAGGTCTAAAATTGTTGCAGAATGTCACAGGGTTCTGGTGGAGATAGGGGAAAGCAATAGAGTAAACCTATTGTGGGTCCCTGGCCACTCGGGGATCAGTGGCAACGAACATGCCGACAGATTAGCCAGGATGGGGGCAGAGACTCCTTTTATTGGACCGGAACCTGTCCTGACAATCACAAAGGCAAAGATCAAATTGGAGCTACATAACTGGCTCAGAAGACAGCACGTAGTATATTGGACCAAAGTCTATCAACAAAAACATGGCAAGGTAATGATGCCAAAGCCATGTTTTAAAAGAAGCTCTGCAATCCTGAGCCTGAACAGGAGAGAGATTAGACTCATGGTTGGATTGCTGACAGGCCATGGGAATTTCAAAAGACACCTACATACAATGGGAATAACAGAAGAGGACCCTAAATGTAGGATCTGTGATGACAGTGATGAAAGTGCATCACATCTAATCTTTGAATTGGAGAGTAAAAGGCACAGAACATTTGGGACAACCAGACCCGAAGAAGTTGTGTCTAATAAAGAACTGGTAAAGGGACTCCTTGCACTGTTCAAGGGCATTGGTTGGCTTTACTAGATATACAGGGAGCGATACCGCACAATAAACTTAGTTTTGGTGCGGGCAGTGGCGGGTTGGACCAAGATTGTTTTGGCTTCCCTGAGAAAATCAAATCAAATCTTCAATCAAAATAATGTTATCCTTTAACTGTCATTGCAGGAATTTAGATAAGCTATTCCAACAGAGGGTTTACTTTTAGAATAGGGTATCTCAAACTGAATTTAAATCAGAGTACATATTACGGAGTGAGAAATGGCATTGTCAAGAAAAGTCCCTCCTCCCTATAAGACTAATGTTAGTTATTTATGCTTGTGATAAGAACTTCTATCCAAACTTGCAATATATTTTATGTGTACTTGTGTCCCTGCCAGTATCAACTGTTGAAGATGTGAAGCATAGAGGACATTTTCCACAATGAAATGAGTGAAGACTTACTTGCAGAACACAGTGAGCAATGGAAAATTAACCAGAGTAGTGTTAATGTCAGTATGTTATCCTCTTCCTTTTATATCAGAAGATGTCTTAAATGTCAAGGCAAGAGAAGGAAAAATAAGACTTTTACTATAGTTCTCAAATAAAGTTCTGTGTTGTGGCTATGTAGACTTTCCCGGCGTATTAAATGATCAAATACGCGTGAAGAATTTGACCAAAGTTCTGTGTTATTTATATATTATTCTTTTTTAAGAAAAGCCTTTTCTCCTTAATTTTTGTATAAAATACTACATTATTTGTAGGAAGGAAATAAAAAAATTAAAAAAACTGCATACTATACATAAAATTTAAAAATCTATATAAAATGTGTTTTTAGAATAAATTAAAAAACATGAGCCTTTGTACGTTCCTCTTTAACAAGTTGAACCACCCTCTCCCCTTCCCTTTGACAGTATCATGGCTACATCCTTGTGGCAGTGAATGGTGTATAAAGAAAGGAGAATTAAAGTTTCATAAAAATGTAGTGATAAAAATTACAGAAAAGAGCACTTGGTTCTGTCTAAGATAAATACAACTTTTATTACCAATTTATTACCAACTGGACTAGCTGCAGTTGATTTCAGTAATTTCAATGACCACAGTGCTAAGCAACCCAGGTGGGATGTCACCCAGTGCCCATACTGCCTCTGACTGTAGTGATGATGACTGACACAGCCTGAATGGCACGGAACCATCACATGAGATCTAATTATTTAAGTGATACCACCTGGATGGCATATAACAGCCCAGCTGCATAATACCATGTCAGACTTTCCAGGGTTCTTGTACTACACTTCTTCATTCCTAAACTCATCAAACCCTGGGACTTCCAGATGGCCTGTGTATACAATTGTGTGTGTGTGTGTGTGTGTGTGTGTGTGTGTGTGTGTGTAAGTGAACTTTTACATATTTTAGGATATCAATCTTAAAGTTTGCAATTGTTTTTGTCTTGTTTTACGTATACCTTTGACAACTTACTTACTACCAACAACAATTACTGTCTAGTCAGGCATGCACAGTCTCAACTCTCAGGATACTTATTGTTTCTGTTGTTTACCAAGTGCCACAGTATGTACCTGGCCATTATTCTGAACCTATAAGAACAGAGCTGGGCAATAAGCTTATTCTGAAGATTATTGTATGTGTTCCTGGTAGAGATGGTGGTGGCACCCTACCTGTAAAAGATATTTTTTGCAAGAACTTATTTTTTCTATTTTTATGTATTTATTTGTACCATAAATCAAATTAGTACTATGATTTGTACAGTTGATATGGGAAATGTCGGTACAATCATAGAGCTTACAGTATGAGTAATATCAATAATACACAAAATAATTCTTCAGATAATTAAAGTAATTACATAAGTGGAACAAGATACATTGTAATACATAATCTAATTAAGCTAATTATAAGAGTGGGCTGGAACAAGATACCAGTATGGTAGTTTTGTTTTTACCTAACTAAATCTGGTACTTCAATCTGTGTTTCCAAATGTTCATGGGATTAGTTTAAGAGATTGTAGTTATATCCTAACTTAAGACAGATTTGACTCAAACATTCATGAAGTGAATAGAAACAATATTTTAATAGAAAACATTGCGCAGGTTGTTTCAGTTTATTTATTTCCTGTGTTTCCTTTATATATTTAACACCATTATAAAATTTTGTTTAGTGGGGTGGTAATCTTAAAGAGGTTTTGGATCTAGTGTCATAATGGTGGCAGTTCATATTTTTCTCCAGTTTATTGATACTTTCTTTTAGTAAAATATAGTGTCTGAAGTATGTATTGACATGGGAGTGGAAAGATATTTAGTTCTTAAATAATGTTTTGCATGTGTTCCTTTGCTTTTTAAACATAATTATTTTAACATCTCTTTTTTGTAGTTTAAACAACTTTACTGACTCAGAGCTGTGACCCCAAAACATTATTCCAAAATAAAGTACGCACTAAGTGAAAAAGACCATAGTAAATTATTGTTAGTGTACTATGGTTGGTAATATTTCTTATTCATTGGTCATAAAGCATACTTTACTAAGTCTAGTGCTATTTAAATCAATGTGCACTTTCCTTGAGAGAGTATCAGTTATGGAGATCCCAATAATGTACCTTATTATTCTAGTTTAACATTATTATCTTCCATTGATATAGTAGGTACCACTGGATTAGTGTTATGGGCAGTGTAGAAGGTTATTCCAATTGTTTTCTTTGCATTAAGTAGCAGCCTCTTGTTGAAGCCATGAACTTAATTTATCTGTGGTATTTTTTTATGGTAGACTGGTGGGTTTTTACAGAGGCAAATACAAGAATGGAGGTGTCATCAGCAAACCAAATGGTTTTTGTTCATAGCAGGTTTTCAGGAAGGTCATTTATGGAAAGTAAGAACAGCAGGGGATCCAACATATAGCCTTTGAGAAGAACGCCTTGATTGATAGTTTGTGTGGAAGTGTGTTCATTGCTAGCTGTTTCTGAGGGCTTAAATCGTTTTATTCAACATACTGTTCTTGATTTTTCAAATAGGTATTAAACTAGTCATAGCCAGTTTCTCTTATACCATAGGAATGCCTCTTTTGCATCAATATGCTATGGTTTACCATATCAAATGCCTGTATTAAATCCAAGAATATTCATATAGCTGGAAGTTTTCTGTCAACAAGCTCCAGTGTATAGTCTAAAAATTCTTATATTGCATCATAAGTTGATTTAGCTATTTGACAGTCAAACTGAGCAGGTGACTAGATATAGTTTTTGTTTAGAAATGACATAATTCTGGTGCCCATTATATATTCAAACACTTTGCTAAAGTCAGAGAGCAGTGCAATCAGTCGATAATTACTGGGATCCTTTTTGCTTTCTTTCTTATGAAGAGGTATTTCTTCCCAATTTTGAGCTTGCTTGGGAATGTACCATTCATGAATAAGAAATTTATTATGTAAGCTAAGGGTTTAATGGTAGAGTTGCTGCAGTTATGTAGAAGAAAGTGTGGGATTTGATCTTGTCCAGCAGATGATTTTCATTTAATTTTCCTATGAATTGTTTTTCTTATCTCAATTTAAGAAGAAGCCTTAAAAATATTGCCTCAGAGCATAATTTAGGTTACAGTTTTATGTGAAAGTTACTTTGAAGGTGGTTGGCCAGGTTCTCAACTGTTTTTGTGAAGTAGTTGTAGAAATCCTCAGCAAATTATTTTTTTATACCATTTACCTCTGGGTTAATGTCACTTTGTGGTTGTTGTTCTCTATTTGTATTCATATTAATAAGTTGACATGTTCATTTACTTTTATTTGATACAGTAATGATTTTATGTAATTATAATTCTGTTGTTTTTAGGCTGCATTTACCACATTCCTTCTTGAATTCTTCACTACTGCCTAGTCCCGTTTTGCTAATGTTGAAAAATTATCTTTTTCTTTTAGATGATGGGATGATTTGAGGTTTAATCCAGTTGTTGGGTTGATTACATTTGCTGATACTTTTTGTTAGTAGGGGAAGTGATTATTAAAAGAGTAACAAAAGGTGTCTGAGATGATTCATTTCTGCTGTCTACAGTTGGAGCCTTGATAAGTTTTGCCAGTTCTCTTTCTGTACATCATGGAGGAAAGTATACATACAGTTTTTACTGAAGTTTCTACTCTGTACAACAGTTTTACTGTGTCAAGGATTGCTTTCTAGCAAGTTAACCCATTAATGTGTTATGATTAATGTGTTATGATCTGAGAATCCTAGTTTTACTGAGGATACAGTACAATTTATGTTGCTGGCTAGTTGGTCCAGACAAGTGATACTATGATTTGTTATACAGGTTGATGAATTTACTGTCAAATTAACATTGTAGCTACTCATAAATTTTTGTAGGTGTTGGTGGTTGAAGTTTTTTGTGAGGAAATCTATATTGAAGTCACCACATATGATTTTCTTTTTATTTAATTTTTCTATTACTGATGCTACATTTTTGAAGGAGTAAATGTTACCATCTGGATGTCTATAAAGTGTTAGTAAATAGGTATTTAAGTGTGGAAGCTGTATAACTTATAGTTGTATTTCTTTTTCTTCACTATGGGGACTGCATACACCTATATGTAGAGGTGTAGCAGTAATGCTGTCTTTGACAAATTTGCAGGTTCCTCCACCTTTACCAGAAGTTCTTGAGAAGTGTTCTACAAGTTTAAAGTGAGGTACGACTATCCGTACATCACCAAAACATATGTTTGTCATTTTAGGTGCATTGTGCTGCCACCTATTACTAGGTACTCCATATCAGCAAACTCAGTAGTCATTACACATTATGAGAGAGCAGAATGAGGTGCTCTGTGGAACTCATGGACTTTGAATGTGATCAGGTGATTGGGTGTCGCTGCAGAGCGTGCGGTTGCTCGCCGTGGAGGTTCGAGTCCTCCCTGGGGCATGGGTGTGTATGTGTTGTCCTTAGGTTAGTTTACCTAGGTTTAAGTAGTTTGTAAGCTACAGACTGATGACCACGCAGTTTGGTCCGATAGATTTACAAACATTTGAACATTTTTGATTGGGTGTCACTTGTGTCAGAAGTCTACACGTGAGAGTTCCACATCCCTAGATCCACTGTTTCTGATGTGACAGTGAAGTGGAAATGTGAAGGGACACATATGGCATGAAAGCACAAAAGCCGACAGAGACAGCCGACAGTGTAATAGGGTCGTGTAGTGTAATATCTAGACCATCACACAGGAATTCCAATCTGCATCAAGATCCACTCCACGCACTACGACAGTTAGGCGGGAGGTGAGAAAACTTGGATTTCATGGTCGAGTGGCTGCTTGTAAGCCACACATCTCTCAGTCAATGCCAAACAATGCCTCGATTGGTGTAGGGAGTGTAAACGTTGGATAACTGAACAGTGAAAACATGTTGTGTGGAGTGGCAAATCACGGTGCACAAAGTGGCGATCAGATGGCAGGTTGTGGGTATGGCGAATGCCCGGTGAAAGTCATCTGCCTGACACCCTCTCTCAAAGCAAAGAAGACCGCTCAAGAGAAGTAAATGACTGGCTTCCAATACTGACTACTACCCATTTGCACCTTTTGGGACTTGAAGTGTCGCTTGCCCTTTTTGCATTGCTGTTGCCAACGACGTCTTTACAGTGTTTGTCCTTTTTATTTATTTATATTTTTAATTCGTGGCGATTTGTTGTGTTCTGTGGCGTTCGTTGAATGAAGAAAATGAGTCGCTAAGAAGCCATAGCCGGCCACTGATGTTACCTGTGACACCCCAATTAGCCAATTCTTGATCATGGCACTAGAAACATTTTTAATTGGGCCACAGAATGGCGCACACTTAAAAGTGAGATAATTCACCCTTTGAATTACAGACCGATTAAAATTACTTGCTAGTTCACATTCATTAGGCTGGAACTGCTTTCCCACAGTCAGAGTGCTCAATGTCTCGTCCTAACCGTTAAATATTGCCAAACTACCACAATAACTAGTCAATTCACTTTCATTTCCTTGTCTGGTTCTCTATCTTTATTTTCATTTTGTTTCCGTTTGATTATAGGTACTCGTACACCTCACTAAACACGCGCTATTTATTTATTGTACAAGTATTACCAGTATATCACAGGTATCATCTTCGATGAGTTTTGTATGATTTACGTGAAACCAAGCTCTCCGAAGGCTACCGGTACAATTAATTGTTGATACTGGGTGTGTAACGTCACTTACTGTTAGACATTTATGATATTATGGTCGCATAGCGCAACAGTTAAGTATTAGCTCTCCGTACAGAAGAACGTAGGTTCGATTATTGAGAGCTTTGAAAAAGCGTCAGTGGCATTTACTGATCCCAGGAAAAGTGCACTAATCACAACTGGCAATGGTAGACTGACGACAGCCAGACAGTGGAACAAAGTATCTAAATACCACGAGGTATTACGTTACAAAAATGCACACTAGAAATTGCAGCACAAAACTGGTGCAGCGTCCTGCTCACCATAAGAGGTATCACAAAAAGTAAAACAGATAGAAAAAAAATGTTTGTTAAGCTTATAGGACTTAACTGCGGGGTCATCAGTCCCTAAACTTACAAACTACTTATCAACTACCTTATACTAAAGACAACACAAACATCCATGCCCGAGGAAGGAGTCGAACCCCCGACGGCGCATGGCGCCTCAATGCGCTCGGCCACTCCGTCGCACAGAAACCTGACGCTAAGCCAAAGGGCAGAGTTAACCAACACCACAATCCTGTCGAAAGCCTGGTACATGGTGCAAGTTTTGAGACCACCAGGGGACATCGCGCTATCGGTATCAGGCACCGCATATTACCTGGTATGGAGGCGGAAATCTTTAAGGTATTCCAGGCAACGTGCTTGCTATTACGGGAGGAAGGTGGGTCAGGGTTAATACTTAACAGACGTTAAGGCGAAGAGCGCGGCTCCATCGAGCTCTCAAAATGGAAGCCAGAAACGCCGACTACGTCACGACCAGCCTGATTGCGGTCTACAGACCACAGTCTGAGGAAGCGCTGGTCAGCGCCAGTCACTTACAATTCAAGGTGCAAGATTTGAAACAGATCATCCTGGTCAAAAGCTAAGCGCTCATCACGATAGCCAATCTACAGCACAGGACGGCTGGAAAAATCTATAGCCCTCTAGAGGAAAGACATATAAAACTAAAACAGAGACGAAACTTCCAGGCCAAGACTGGCCACAGTTCTGGAAGAATATGTTCCAACGAGCTATACCAGTACATGTGAGAGACACCTGGTACAAAGTCGTACGCAGGACGATACCAACCAACCAAAGGCAGGCACAAGTCAATATGATAGACTCTCCAAACTGCGTAATGTGTAACGTGGTCGACACAATAGTGCACCATATTGAATGCAGAGGGAGCAATGCAGTCTGGAAGATCAGCAGGGAACCGGTGGCTCACATAAACACGGGACGACCAACGGTTCATATAAATAACGTCACTCACCGTCCCTCATACCTCCACAAGGCCAAAATGCACTGTCACAATGTGGATCCTAGCTATGACTACCCACGCAATTTTTGTCAAACGACAGACGGACGCTGTGCAGTTCCTTGTGGGAAGAACAGACACGCCGCCAATAACGCAAGACCTTCCTCAACTTTCTGCAGATCCCGCCTTCAGAGACGCCATCCCCCCTCCCCCAGCCCTTTTGTCATCAGCGTCGACTTCCCGAGCTCCCCACTCCCCACCAGTGATTAGATTTAGATTAGATTAGATGTACTCTTTGTTCCAGTAGATCCAAAGTGAGGAGATCTTCTCGGATGAAGTACATGTCAGAACAAAATACACAATAAATACGTACTTACAAAATGGTAGCATATCCCAGATCTATTTGCCCTTGTGGATGTGGAATTGGTCAGAAAAAAAGACATTATCTTATGAATATTTACATTTTAAAGGACATAAAACTTATGACTACATAATAGGTGCATATTATAATTCTTAGGATTTTTACA
Source organism: Locusta migratoria (assembly GCA_026315105.1). Lineage (NCBI taxonomy): Eukaryota > Metazoa > Arthropoda > Insecta > Orthoptera > Acrididae > Locusta > Locusta migratoria. The sequence goes on along the minus strand of CM048755.1, from coordinate 69,207,791 downwards.
ACACTTATTTACAATGACACCATAACTGCTGAAAATTAGTACTGAAGTCAGACATATTATGTACAATAACATACATTAATCACCTCTGCTAAGAAATTCATCAATGGAGTACAAGGAGTTGGCCACCAAAAATTCCTTTAGACTCTTTTCAAAACTGTACTTTATTGTTAAATTTTTTATGCCTGCTGGTTCAGTGCTCAGTGACGTACTTGAAGAAGGGCCCTAAAGTGCATAGTGAAAGTGTCTATCCTAAAATTTAGTGTTTTCTACAATAATTTTAAATGAATCAAAAAGTGTAGCGTGTGAAACAAAGTGGAAAAGAATATGAAGCAGACACGGTGTACTACGAATTACCACTGATGTATAAAATATGTGCATCCATTAAGAAAGTAGATTCAAACTGTGTCCTATAGACTTATTGGCTCTCACTATTTCTGTCTCTGTTGCTCTCTCGTTCTCTTCCTCCCACTCACTCACTCACTCTTTCTTTCCCTCTGCCTGCCCGACTATGACGTATTGGTAACTCAAGTAGAATTCAACTATAAAGCATGAAAGTTTGTGCACCTGTGACACTTTGAATACTCTATGAAACACCATTCTTTGAACAGCGCCAGCCGCGGTGGCCGAGGGGACTGCGGCGCTCCAGTCACGGTCTGCACGGCCACTACGGTCGGGGGTTCGAATCCTCCCTCGGGTATAGATATTTGTGCCGTCCTTAGTATTAGTTAGTTCATAAGTAGTTTGTAAGTTTAGGGACTGATGACCCCGTAGTTAAGTACCATAATCTATACAAACATTTGAACATTTTTTTTGAACAGAGATCACATGCTTTTAACACTCAGGTGTTACTTTTTTACCTGTGTTTTAAATTTTTCCCGTATATGGAACATTCACTGTATTTTGTGATACCGTAAATGTAAAAGTCGATGGACCATCTAAAATGTTATTTGTTTTTGTAGAAAATCTTAGTTTCCTGAAATGTCACTTTCCCATTAATATTCAAATGCTTGTTTTATCCCTAGGTCTCTATTTTTTAAGTGATTTTTTTAAAGTTCTAATACCTTAGGCCTACGTATTTTTCATAATAGTATTGACTTTTTAATTCGCTCTTATTTTTCATCCTATGATTCGTTTTGTCTTGTGTCGTTAATAACCAGTAATTAATTGCAAAACAGGTGTACTGATTGATTTTTAACACGCCAGGTTGTGTAACCACTAGCTACTGTGAGAGTATTTCCAGGTAATCATGGAAAGCAAGAAATTACAGTTAGCCAGTTGTTCTGTCTGAGTTTGCTCGAAGCAAACATTATTTTAGTTCTGCTACAAATGGGTGACCGCCGTTTTGTCAAATACATAGCACGTCACTTTTGGTTAGGTTACAACATGGGATTAAATTGAGGGCTATAGGCCTACAACGCGTATTCTGCTGCAGTTCAGTGATACACAACTTAAAATGAACCATTAACTCTTGGCGGCCTTTTCCAAACCTGCTCTGCGTTATAAAATATATTACGGTAACAGCAGTTGTCAAGTGGCCCGTCGTGTTTGTGTATCGCCTATAACCGAACCCACTGATCTATAATTATAACCCGGATGTATATCACTGATGTCTGAGAAAAGGACCGTAGCGTGCCTGCACATTCACATGTCTTAAAAAAAAAAAAAAAAAAAAAAAAAAAAAAAAAAAAAAAAAAAAAGTAAGTTCAAATGTTTGTATAGTCTATGGGTCTTAACTACGGGGTCATCAGTCCCTAAACTTACAAACTACTTATGAACTACTTACGAACTAGGACGGCACAAATATCCATGCCCGAGGGGGCTTCGAACCCCCGACCGTAGTGGCCGTGCAGACAGTGACTGGAGCGCCTTAGTCCCCTCGGCCACCGCGGCCGGCTTCCCAGCAGTCACAACATGAGAAAGAATTGCCTGATTACCTCTTTTTTAAATTAACGTCAATACGCGGTGTAACAGGCTGGTATCAGAGCGGATTCGAAACGTATTTTCTGTTTATTTTCTTGTAATAAGTACTTCATAGTAGCCACGTTGTAATTAGAGAAGAAATTGTTCAAATGTTTGTAAAGTTATGGGACCTAACTGCAGTGGTTTAAAAAATGTTTGTATAGCTTATGGGACTTAACTACGGGGTCATCAGTCCCTAAATTTACAAGCTACTTATGTACTAGCTTATCCTAAGGACGGCACAAATATCCATGCCCGAGGGGGGATTCGAACCCCCGACCGTAGTGGCCGTGCAGACCGTGACTGGAGCGCCTTAGTCCCCTGGGCCACCGCGGCCGGCAACTGCAGTGGTCATCGGTCCTAAACTTACAAACTGCTTAAAAGTAACTCATCCTAAGAACAACACACACACACACCCATGCCCGAGGGAGGAAAATGTTCAAATGTTTGCAGAGCTTATGGGATTAACCGTGGGTCATCAGCCCCTAAACTTACAAACTACTTATAAACTAACTTATACTAGAGACAACACAAACATCCGTGCCCGACAGAGGCTCGAAACTCCGACGCGGGAGGCCGCGCCATCCGCAACATGGCGCTCCAGACCGCTCGGCTACTCCCGAGCGGCCAGAGGGAGGACTCGAACCTCCGACGTGGAACGGCCGCGCTCACCATAGCAAGGCGTCTTAGTGCGCTCGGCTGTTCCGCCGCGGCAATTAGACAAGAAACAGAATATAAACATGTTCGGCTGGCATGCTCAGACGTCTTTAGTTCAACACTCAGGTAGTAAAGAGAGTAATGGGTAATGACTGAGGCACGGCCGGCTGCCTACGTGACGACACTGCAGGTGACAAAACCTAAACTAGCAAATAACTTTAATTTGACTTACAGTCTACTTGCTACTACAATGCCATATTTCCAATGGCCGTCTCTATAACGCAAATCCACGTTACTTACACAGATAATTCTTACAATGGTATTTGAACGGTACAACGCGCACACGCCATGTGGTTTAGACATTATACTGCATATTATTCACACTATTCTCTGAATGCAGTATCATGACTAAATCACGTGGCAGTAGAAACAGAACACCACAAATGGAGACATCACAATAAATACAAATATGTAACAAAAGCATCTGAAGATGGGAATAAATTCTCGAAACACGTAATGCTGAGCATTGAAAACAAGTAACTGGTGCGTTTTCTTTATATAAATTGTAAACATATATTTATTGTTTAACAGTTTTGTTCCAAAAGGGTTCTTTTTTTTTTTTTTTTTTTTTTTTTTTTTTTAGCTCATATATGAAGGCTCTTGGATTTTCTTTTAATTTCATTTAATATCCCAACATGTAGGATACTTTCCGGATTGCATGTTGTTCTGAACTGAATCACATGACCATGCGGAATGGAATGGCCGCGTGGTCTAAGGCATCTTGTTTGGGATGGGCGGCCGTTACCGCCGGAGGTTAGTCCTCCGTTGGGTACGTGTGTGTGTGTGTGTGCGTTGTGCTTAGTGTAAGTTAGTATAAATAGTTTGTAAGTCTAGGGACTGATGAGCATAGCTGTTTTGTCCAATAGATTTACAAACATTTTTTTAAATCACATGTAGGTCATACTACTGTCTTGTTTCATAGTTACTGATGTGTCCATTTACCATTAATCAGCTGTCTTTGTTTAATAGGACATCTTCAGAAATGATACAGTACTATAGTGTAAACAATATGCGGAACAGTAGAGTAGAAGTTGAAAACAGTGAACAGCGCTGGACAATTTTCGGCCCACAACGAGAATGGACGAATTGTTAACTTTCAGTAAGGTACCAGTATAAAAAATGCGTAAGTATTTGTAATGCAGTGCCTCAGGAATAATGACTAATTATCGTTAAGAAGATGCGCATTAGGCCCATCCTCCCATGCACCACATTTTTCGTATACTTAATGGCCAACCTTGGTAAATAACGACAGCGCTTACGAATGTAATCAATTGCTAGCGGCATGGAAAGTGTTGGGGGTAACCTTCCACTATAGTTTTTTAGGTCTCTATACAGGTGAAAAATGTCAGTCGTTCTTTGATGCATTAGAAGTTATGGCCCATAAGTGAGAATGATACGGCATGCGTTTGTGATTGTTGGACAAAAAGACCTCACAGCCATTCTTTCAGAGAGACTGTTTACAGCTCAAAAACTTCTGCTAACGGTGTATGATATGCACCTAATCGGAATTCCGAATTCACGTTTAATATGGAATTGCTTAATATTCACTAAAGCCTCTTTTCTGATTTGGAATTGCTGTGGGCTTCATTCATAGTTTTCGGTGTGCACGTGACGGGTTGTGCTCCACTGTCCCAAATTCTGTGTGTCAACACGATGCGGATGGAACAATGAGAGGCATCCGCCGCGAGAACAAGGATTTCCCGCGAGATGTCACCAAATACAGAACTTGTGAAATACACTGTGCCGTTCAGGAGGTCGGTGATAAAGAACACCGCAACGACGAAATCTGTTCATTAGATTCATACGTAACTTTGAAATGAATTTTGCTTGATTAGGCTATTCACTCCGTTTGGGGTTTAATCATGCATGACGCCATAAGGCAATGTGCTTAGCAAATTGAAAACGTGGTCCATTATTTCAGGTATTTCTGAAAAAAAAAATAAAAGAACTTTTCAAAGTCATACTAAAATCCTGAAGTAACAGTCGAAAATCGGTCTGAGTAGTCCTTTGGATCTAACTCCGTGACAATTGCGTAGTAACTTCTTGCACATATGGTCCTAAGGAAATCTAATAGCACTGATTTGTATGGACACTTCATAAAGCATAAGGTATGCCTCATAGAAATCCATATTTGCAACATGTACGCTTATGCTACACTATAATTAAGAATGACAACGTGCATGGCGTTGGTGGAGTAACAAATCTTTGAACTAATAAATATCTAGGCAACATTGGTGTAGGACTAAAAAGGTCAGATAAGGATTTCAATTCTCACATACATTAAATTTACAGGTTTTGTCTGTTCTAGGCTTTCTTTTGTGGGCCGAGCGAGATGGCGGAGTGGTAACACGTCGGCCGTTCAAATTTAGGTTTTCCGTGATTTCCCTAAATCACTTCTGGTAAATACCGGAATGGCTGGCAAATGCCGGGATAGTTCCTTTCAAAGGGCACGGCTGATTTCCTTCCCTCATCCTCCATCTCTAATGACCACGATGTCGACGGCACGTTAAAACTTAATTTTCCTTCGTTGGTTTTCTTTCTTTTGAATGGTTAATAAGTTGTAGAGGATTTTCTTGTTAGTTCATGGTAAGGATGGGTATGGTAGTTGCAAGCTATAAAAAAGACAAGGGAGAATGCTGAAGTTTGCTGGCCGCGGTGGCCGAGGGGACTGAGGCGCACCAGTCACGGTCTGCACGGCCACTACGGTCGGGGGTTCGAATCCCCCCTCGGGCATGGATATTTGTGTCGTCCTTAGAATTAGTTAGTTCATAAGTAGTTTGTAAGTTTAGGGACTGATGATCCCGTAGTTAAGTCCCATAAGCTATACGAACATTTGAACATTTGATGCTGAAGTTGGTTAATTTACAATTACTCCATAGTATTTGAAAGAGTTTATCTTGAACTATCATTAGTTGAACTAGGAGATAAACTGAAGGTTGAATTAAAAAAAATGTTCAAATGTTTGTAGAGCTTATGGGACTTAACTATGGGGTCATCAGTCTCTAAACTTACAAACTACTTATGAACTAGTTAATACTAAGGACGGCACAAATATCCATGCCCGAGAGGGGATTCCAACCCCCGACCGTAGTGGCCGTGCAGACCATGACTGGCGCGCCGCAGACCGCTTGGCCACCGCGGCCGGCGAGGTTGAATTATCTTTGGGATATTTGAACGGTAAGGTTCAGAACCAGTAAGTTTGAATCTTCATGATACTTGGCAAGATGAATAGATGGGCAGGGTTTAGATATAAGAGTAGTGTAAAGAATACCATAGTGGAAAGAGAACAGACTCTTGACGGTAAGCCTCCACATATGAATTGATAATGCATGAAACCCGCACCTCTTGTGAAAATATATAAAGCAGCTGGATTCTCAACTCCTGAATCCCGAAGAACTGCGTATGAACACGCAGAGAAATTCAAACACACCTTCGACGAGCGCCACGTACTGCATGGTTCTTCATGCAAACGCAGGAGACTTAAATCCCGCAAGAGATTCCTCGCTAGTGAGCTGAATGAACCCCTGAAGGACTACCCTTCTTTACGAGAAATGCCCAGAGGCAGTACAACAAGCTGGAAAATCTGGAGAACCCTGAATCGTATCAGAACAGGTGTAGCACCAGTCAAAGCAAATCTAGTTAAATGGGGTTTCAAAGAAGGAGACAACAAATGGGACTACGGTAAAGTTCAATACATGGAACATCTTCTATAGTGTTTTATCTGTCCCAAGAGGTGTACCCTTGAAGAACTATGGCTTGAGAAGAGATAAGCATTGGACTTTGCCCGATATTGGGCTGAAAAACTTTGAAACAAATTTCCGGACACGGAAAAGTAGATTTTAATAAGACAGTGAGGTAACAAAAGTTATGGGATTCCTTCTGATATCGTGTTGACCTCCATTTTGCCTGGAGAAGTGGAGCAGCTCGATGTGTCATGGACTCGTCAAGTAATTTGGAGAGGTCTGCACGAATATTGAGCCATGCAAACTCTACAGTCGTCCATAATTGCGAAATTTTTAACGATGCAGGGTTTTGCGCAAGAATTGACCTTGCAGATATGCCCTATAAATGCTCGCTGAGATTCATTTCTGTGGATTTGGGTGGCAAAATCATTAGGGGGAGCTGTACAGATTCTACTTCAAATCAGTTGCGAACAATTGTGGCATAGCAACATGGGATATCGTTACATACAAAAACTGTGTCGTTATGTGCGAAAATAAGTCCACGAATGGCTGCAAATGGTCTCCAAGTACACGAAAATTACAATTTCTGCTCAATGATAGCTTCAGTTCGACCGGTTGACCCAGTCCATTGCATGCATAAACGACCACACCATTAAGAAGACATCACCAGCTTGCTCAGAGTTTACAGTTCGTGGCTCTTTCGATATTCGCGGAACACAAACCCTACCGTCTGCTCTCACCAACTGAAATCAGGATTCACCTGAGCCAGCTACAGTTTTCTAATAGTCTAGGGTGATGAGCCCAGGAGAGGCGCTGCAGCCGATGCCCTGCTGGTACAAAGGCGCTCCAGTCGGTGGTCTGCTGCCGCTGCCCATTCACGCCAAACTGCAGCACTTTGTCATAACGGCTACGTTCACCGTACACTCCGCAGTCACTTGTATGTTCCTCCTTTTCAGTGTACCTTGTTTGTTAACACTGACAACCCTGTACAAATTCGCCTGATTTCAAGCATTAAGTGCAGGCTGTCGTCCACTGCGTTGTTCGTAGTGATAGGTAACACCCGACATTTCATATTCTCGGCGCCGTCGATCCCAGAATACTGAATTCCCTAACTATTTCCGAAATGGAATGTCCCATGAGTTTAGCTGTTAACTACAGTTCCGCGTTCAAAGTCTTTTAATTAGCGCGTGTGGCCAGATTCACGTTAAAACCTTTTCACCTGTGTGCAAATGCCAGCTCTACCAAGGTAACGCCTTTTGTACGTGACGCTACCACCATCTGTATATCGTCATTTCCTGTCCCATCAACGTCTTCTCCTCGATGTAATGACAAATGATAGGGGACTGAACAGAACAGTCGTACTAAATTAGAAACTGTAAGGAAGCGGAGACTGTGGACTTAGTCAAGTCTAAGGCAGTGAGTGGTGTGAAGAGTGGGAAGGTGATTGATGAGGCAGCTAGTTTTGTCTTGGAGACCTTTTGGCAGCCCTTGTGAGTGCCGCCAGGGACAGACACCCTGGTTTGCCCCCCCTCCTTTCCATTATCACCTCTTAGATCCGGGGCTGTTAACATCTGAATATGAAAAACGGCTATGCGGGAGAATATTCAGTTTCTCTTGTATAGGTTATCCGTTGCCTCTTAACCATCCTGTAACGCAACGTTTCTCTCAAGGAAAGAACAGTAGTTTTTTGACGGTGAACCCTGATGTTACGTGGCGAAAGTTAAAAGATTGAAGCCAGCCTGGTCTCGAAAATTAAACAAATTCATACTCGCTGATCATTTTGCAAAACTGAAAGAAATCTCTAGCAAATACAATTTCTTCACATTTCCAGAATGAGTGTACAGTACGGACCTTCGCAATAACCCAAGAGTCTTAGCCCAAAAGGGGCCTTCATGAGTTTATATTTTTGGAAAGGAATTTGGAGCAAGTGTTACAGTTGTGGTGTGGGTGAAAGCTGTGGGTTTGATTATTCTTCCAATCATTTTATACTCAGGAATAAAATAAAGTAAGTAAGGCTGGAAGAAAGGTCTGTTAGATGGAGCAGTAACTGAAATGACTCCAAAATGGGACTTAATAACGAGCACTTTTATTGTGGTTGTGAGACATTTAGCAAGATTTAAACCCAACCAAACATGCCTTCTGATTTCTAACAGAACCAAGGGACACATGGGTTACAAAATTCGTGACATTGCTGGAAATCATGATATTGTCCTCTATTGCTTGCCTAAAGCAATGTTCTTTTACCACAACTATGTGTGTGTTCTGAAAGGCAATGACACTAATTTGGTTTCTGTTGATAAAAATTTCTTGTATAAAGGAATGCAAGGTAGTTTACATTACATGATGAATTTTGTAGTGTATTTTCGGAATGGAACGCGTTATTTAATTTTTACATGATTTATGACAGAAAAGTATATTTTGCATACTGAATATTTCACATTTCATGCAAGACTTAGAAATAATTATGCTCATCAAGCAAGGTACCGCTGTATAGTAAATTTGTAAGGACGTAGATTTATTAAAATTACGTGTTGCATCTTCTTCATTTATCTATCGATCGGTTTCTTATAACCGTTTTAGAGTTGTGTGTATATTCATCGCTAATAAAGTGTATTTATTATAAAACAATCAACTTTATCTTCAATTCAGAATTACTACTTAAAAAATCAGTTCTTATTACTCCTTTTTTGTATTATCTAACCCCCTGTAATACGACATGGATGATGCAGGTACTTCATTCCTGTGAGGGTGACCTCCATAACAAGACCTGGCGAACCCCCAACCGATAGGTCAAGAAAAACTGCCATAAAGAAAGACGCATGGAATGCAACTGTTCTGAGATTTCTCTACTCACAGTGGACGACATTGATATCAATTGGTTGAACTTTCCTAGTATGTCCATCAAAGCAAGGGGTAGATCAATGGCGTAGTAAGTAATGGCCGCTTTGCCACAAGAATGAACCCATCCAATCAGAATGCCACCTCAAAAAAGGAGTTTGCTCCTCATAGTGTGACTGAACTCTTCCCATCGTGAATTTAACAACAATCAGCAGTGTTCCGTTTATTTGTTGCATTTCATTGGACGAACTCATTAATCCTCTGAAATCAGTTGATTACGCGGCACCGGAAAAAATTATCCTGCAAAGGTCCTGAAATTGTCTATTACTGGCCTTTGTCGTCCGATCCAGATGATACTTTGGATGCTGAATCTCTGTGTGTGGACAGAGATGAGACACTGTCAGGCCGCGGCGGAATAGCCGTGCGCACTGAGGCGCCGTGCTGCGGTGCGCGCGGCCGTTCGCCGTCGGGGGTTCGAGTGCCGCCTCGGGCATGGGTGTGTGTGTTGTCCTTAGATTAGTTTAACTTAGTTTTAGTAATTTGTAAGCTAGGGACTAATAACGAAGCAGTTAAGTCCCATAGATTTACAAACGTTTGAACATTTTTGAGGCACTGTCAGGCATTACAACATGCAGCAGCACATTTTCACACTTTGATACTCTTCTGCGAACGCCAGAAAGGATCAGAAAAACAAGGGTCATAATCTCAGCCATGAAATGGCTTGGGATCATGGTAAAAAAGACCTTTTCAGCTGACAGGAGCTGAGCCGTCTAAACGAAAAAGTGAACAACGAGGAAACAGCTGATTAATTATTAAGCCAAAGAACAAAAAGCAGCTACCCAGCAAGGCCAAGACACAGAAAACTAGAGAGACTGAAAGATACTGCGCCATGTCACGACGATGCTGTCGTGAAAATGTGACTCTGCATAGGCTGAGGTGTAAGTTAGCAGATAGGGCTTGTGATCCTACTATTACCATAGTTTTGTAATTTTTGTGCATGTTCGTAATTGAAAAAGGGGCTAATTAAAGGACATCAGGCTAAAGTAGCTTTCAAATCAATTGCGTGTTTTCAAATATGTGAATGAAAAAACGGAATATTTTCAAATTTTGTACGGTACTTAGATCAAGGAAGGGGACATCCGGGGTTTTGACTTTACGCATAAAATAGTTCTTACCTATTTAACATCATTTTTTTATATTGAAAATAGTAGAAAATAAGTCCAATATCAATTAAAATTAGCTTATGAAAAATGTTTCAAATTAGTCTAAGTAAATTATAAAGTATGAGTTATTTTGCTGTTATGTAAAAGTGCTGTACGCAAACCAGTGGGAAAGGCCGGCGGAAGGATACAAGTGAAGAGAACAGTAAGCTACTAAGCGAGGCGGGAAGAGGGGAAGATGGAACGGTCTTGGGAGATGCTTTAGAGACTATAGAAAAGAACTTTGTGTAATTATTGATTATGGCTAAACAGACACTTAAGAAAGTATTAAACATAATTGAAACCAAAAGTCCAAGTGTTATTTATTATTGTGGTAATAAGCCTGTTGATTACAGTGTTCCTGGTTACCGTGTGTTTCCGGAAAAGTGAGACCGAGAACGAGAAGATAATCGAGGTAAGAACCTGCTTAGTTACAGAGGGACTATTTACCATCAAGTGTGTTGAGCTCACAAGAAGACGACGCCTACTCGTCATCGCCAAATTTATGGTACACGTAGGCCATTAGTGAAGCATGAAAGTGCCCCAAGTGGAAACTCCAAATGGGCAAGCGTTTAGGAAATGAAAGGATTTATCACCATGTGCACTTTATCAATGGTCCCTCTGTTCAAGAAGCTGTGTTTGAATCAACGGTTAGAGATCGAATTCGTATGGAAAAGGTCGCTGGTTCTACTCCGCCCTGCAGCAAACATTTTTGTGTTTCTTGGCAATGCTTACACAACTGAGGAGCTGTTCACACTAAGGCGATGTAAGATAAGCGATTCATCGTAACCGATATACGATACGCGACACGCACGGCAGTTACTTGAAATATATAGGGAGGCGATAGAAAAGCTTTACAGTAGCGCGATGTATAACATTGTCGTAAGTGACATATCTCCTTAACTATGGCTTGCCGGTCTCTTGATCGATTAGTATCGTGCGATATTTCGACCAGTGAATGTGACGAGGAGAAGAGGAGACAATTCTGCACTTCTATTCCTTAATTTTGTGAAAGCTCATTAATGCATCTGAAACTATTCCATTGTCGCGCACAGTAAGACAGATATGAGGAGTGCTGCACGGAGAGAAATTTCATCAGAAATCAGACACAGGTATGTATACTGTTTACTTATTTATTATAAGTAATCAGATTGTTTTATTATTAACTTACAACGTAAATATTTTTTTTGAACTCTGACACGCGAAATAAGGAATTCAATTCAGGGCCGGCGCAAGCCCAAGTGCCGCCCCGTGCGAGTTGCTAAATTGCCGCCCCCCCCCCCCCGTTTTTTTTCTTTTTAACAAAACGTTTGTGGGATTTTATTTTAAAAAAATCTGTAGTAAATCTCAGCAATCAATCACATTTTTTCTTCTTTACAGATCTTCCTAGGCCAGTCTCAAAGGTTTTAAAATGTGCTTACATCTAAACCGTCATGTTGACAGCTACGTTCAGCATGACGATATAGATGTAAATATAACTTAAAGCATTGAGAATAGCCACACTGTGTCAGAAATCTATATAAATCTGGAAAATAAAAACAAAAATTGCGAGTGATTGGTGACATTCTCTACAGATTTGTACAAGGCAGTCGCTGGGCACCAGCTCCAAAATGGAATCAAACCTGGCTGAAGAAATCTAGCTAATTTTAATAAGCCTTGTGAATTAACAAAAATGTTCAAATGTGTGTTAAATCATATGAGGCTTAACTGCTAAGGTCATCAGTCCCTAGGCCTACTACTCAATCTAAATTATCATAAGAACAAAAACACACACGCATGCCCAAGGGAGGACTCGAACCTCCGCCGGGACCAGCCTTATAGTCCATGACTGCCGCGCCTTAGACCACTTGGCTAATCCCGCGCGGCATGAACTTACAGTTAACGTAAATAAACATTTTTCACTGGTTATGAACAGATAATATATTTAACGGAAAGCAAAATATATTTATAATTTAACGATAATTTGGTTTGAACAATAATATTTACAATAACTATTTAATGTTGAACAAAATAAGAAGCAACACAGGAAATAACCAAGACGCTGAACACAATATAAAAATTTAAAAACATACTAGACAAATCTAACCTTCCTGGCTTTTGCTTGTGCAAACTCTTTCACACGATTTGTGTAATTTAACTCCTTTGCAAGCACATGCTCAATCGAAATTGTTGCAAGATCATTCAAACGAGTTTGGCTCATCGTTGATCGGAGGTATGTCTTTATCAATTTCAGTTTTGAGAAACTCCTCTCTCCACTCGCAACTGTCACTGGGAGTATTAGGAGGATTCTCGGAGCAACGTTGACATTAAGACAAAAATTATGTCTTCCTATAAACTTCAGAGTCTCTTTTGTACCTATTCCATGTTTCAACAATGTTGAAAGCACTTTTAGTTCTTCCCACAACTCCAGTGCATCAATGTCGCTTGACTCATGATGTTGCAAAATCACTGCGAGGTTTCTACACTTTGTGTCCAGACTGTCAGGAGGTGCATTCTTCAGCTCGCCGAATCCGTCAAGAAAGATACAAACTTTTCTTCTGTTCTGCAGGTCTCAAAATATGCTTTCCTTTTTTTGAAGCATTTCCACGGCCTCAGAAACATTTATGTCAGTAGTCTGGAGGGTCTTACTGACTACACTGATGTGAAGCAGAACGTCGTAACAGATTACCAGAGAAGTGAGAAAGGTGTAATTTTTTGTTTGATTCGCAAGTACCGTTGCTTCGTGAGCGGTCATGCCATCGAATTCTTCTGATATTTGAACTAGTGCTTTATAAACGCCTCCAACTTGAAACATCAGGGGAATAAGTGCATCGATGCGACTTCCCCACCTAGTATCTCTCAGTGACTTCAGCGTCAGGAACATCCCAACGTAGAACGGAGGACGAGAAGAAATCATACAATCTCTTCACTGTCGAAAACATGGAAACACCATATTTAGAAGATATAGTGGCATCGTTGACAATAAGATTCAATGAGTGACTGCTACATGGTACATAAAATGCTCTCTTGTTAATATATGAAATTCTTTTCTGGAGACCAGACTTCTTTCCTTTCATGTTTGCTCCATTGTCGTATCCTTGGCCTCTCATATTATACAATAGAATGTTTTTTTTCTTCCAAGAACTTGAGTACGACCTGCGTCTAAGTGGAGCTTGAAGAATCGGGCACTGGAAGAAATCCCAGGAAATGAAATCGAATTCGGACATCGTATACCCCGTCGAGTCTTTCCTCCTGGACGAAACGTACCACAACTGTCATCTGTTCAACTTTTGAAATATCTGTTGTGCAGTCCAGAATTATACTGTAATACTTTGCAGATTTCATCATTAATAGAATGTTGTTGGTTATAGATGATCCAATAAGATGAATTATTTCATTCTGTGTTTCCTTTCCAAGACAATAATGGCCCTTGTTCTCACCTTGCTTTGTTCTGTGCAGGTGCTCCATCATCACAATGTCGAACTTTCCAAATAATTTAACGAGTTTCAAGAAGTTTCCGATGTCAGGCTGAAAGAGTGTATCTGTACTTCCTCTCAAAGGAAGACATTGCCGACCCAGGAAATGAATTATATCTATTAAGCGCTCAAGAACATTTTTCCAATGTTCGCTTTCAGTATTCAGAAGCCCTTGATGATGGGCGTCGACAGTTCGTGACTTTTTCATACCCTCAGAAAACACGATCCACTTTTAATGTGAATTCAAATGATCGGTAGACTTCCCGTGACTTTCGAGATACGATGTAAGGTGCCGCCAGTTCTTGCAATTTTTACTGTAGATGACGAAAAAAGTTTGCAACAAAAGCAGAACACAGCATCCTTGCTCTTTGAGTACACCAACCAATGTCTATCTGCTTTTTCTAAATTCTTCAAAAAATAGCTGTAGTGCACAGGGCTGAAACGCCGGTTGTCCGCGTTTTTAGGACATTCTTCAGCTTCCTTAATGCGCTCTGGAGGACCTCGCATGACCAACGTCGTTCGAATGCAGTCGGTAATTATTTCCGGCCATCTTCCGGGATCTGAGTCAACTGCCTTTTCCAGTTTAGGCTCGCCTTCAGTCCCTTCTCCGTTGGTGAGTACCTCAGCTGATGTTCCTCCGCCGGCCGCGGTGGCCGAGGAGGCTGAGGTGCTCCATTCACGGTCTGCACGGCCACTGCGGTCGGGGGTTCGAATCCCCCCTCGGGCATGGATATTTGTGCCGTACTTAGGATAAGCTAGTTGATAAGTAGTTTGTAAGTTTAGGGACTGATGACCCCGTAGTTATGTCCCATAACATTTACAACCATTTGAACATTTGATGTTCGTTCGGTATTTTCCGAATCAGGTCGCCTAATTATTTCAGTTCTGCCTGATGTTTCAATCTCGGAGCTATCGTCGCAAAGCAGGTATTGAGTCTAGGCGAGGTCTGTAGAACATGTTGCGGGTGACCCAGCGTCAGCATTGCTACTGTATGCGGTGGTCGCAGTACTGTGTTCGTCAAATTTTTGGTCATGTCCTGCAGATAAGGATGTAGCTGCAGTAGCTCCACCAGTTTCTGTACTTTCAGGATCTATTTCTCCACCCTCGCCGCTGCTAGGTCGTTCTCTCTTTGGCTTGAAATATCGTTGTAGTGTATCCTTTTGCTTCTTATCGTCATCTTCCTTCAGCGCCCGTCTTTTCCTATATTCAATGCCAAACAGTCTTTTTCTACCGTCGGACATGTTTCGATCCAGCATGTAAAGAATGATTACGTGAAACTAACTATTGATGTCAGTATTCATTTGGCTTTCATCGTCCCTGATTTGCCAATTTCTTAAAGAAAAAACTAAACGAAAGTGGCTAGGAGGCTTTTTAATACCGTACAAAAACTTAAATTTAAAATTCTACTCTAACTACTAGGTAGCTCCGTTTGACTTCAACCTGTTTTTTGTTGCAGAAAAATACACAGACGAATGCTGAAAAAAATATATTAACGTTCTAACAAGTTACAGTCTTACGATTTACACTTTCGTAGCTGCACGAACAGCGGAAAAGTAGTAAGCTATAAACCTTTTCCCTTTCATAATTTTGTTGGGATTGTCAATGAGATAAAATTTGGCTAAGTGTTTTCATTCGCCGTAGTGGATGAGTAAATTATCACACGCAGCATGATGGGCATTTTTGGTGACGCTTACTGTTTATTACTTCACGTCTCCTGACATATGTATTGTAGTATTACGTGTAATATTACTATGTAATGGGGTATGTTAAATAAATAAATAAGTATTGTAGGTGGTTTTTATCCTTATAGGAATTGTGTCCTGAAGGCAAAAATGTGTACAAAATTCTGTTAAAATCGGTCCATCAGTTTACGAGCAGTTATGGAAAATTATCGCATGATGTGGGTGGCAGTTTTTAGCGAATTTCATTCCTTATGTCGTCTTAACTCCTGAACTATGTTTTCTGATAGTGAGGAACATGTGTACCAAGTTATACTGATATCGCCCCCACCCCCTCAAACACACACACACACACACACACACACACACACACACACACACACACACATACACTTATTTTGTAATATGTATAGACTGTGTAGCAAAATTGTTTTTCTGAATCAAATACCTTACGAAGAATGAGAGCTTCAAGTTGTCACCACAATAAGCAGTACTCTTAATTGGAAGTACCTGAAAAAAATTTCATTTCTGCAAACCAAATTCAGCTTCCAAGACGAAGAAAAGTTTGATTTTCAGTACTTCATATAGTTAACGGCCGATTTCAGGAAAAAAAAAAGTTGTCATATTCTACTCATTAAGAGGTGTAATTTTATGTAAAGCTGAAAACGGTAAGACAAGACTACATAGAAACTGTGGCCGAGCGCATTGAGGCGCTATGCTCCGATGCATGAGGACTTTCCCCGGCGGAGGTCGAATCCTCCTTCGGGCATTTTTTAAAAATCAAATGTTTGGAAAGCTATGTGCCCAAACTAACTTAGGCTAAGGGTAACACGCAGCCACGGTGGAGTGGCCGAGCGCATTATGTTGCTATGCTCCGATGTGCGCGGCCGTTCCCCGCCGGGGGTTCGAAACAATTCTCGGGCATGGATGTTTGTGTTGTCTTTAGTATAAGTTAGTTCATAAGTAGTTTGTAAGTTTAGGGACTGATAACCCCGCAGCTAAGTCCAAATGTTTAAATGTTTGTATAGATTATGGGACTTAACTACGGGGTCATCAGTCCCTAAACTTAGAAACTACTTATGAACTAGCTAATCCTAAGGACGGCACAAATATCCATGCCCGAGAGGGATTCGAACCCCCGACCGTAGTGGCCGTGCAGACCGTGACTGGAGCGCCTCAGTCCCCTCGGCCACCGCGGCCGGCGCAGTTAAGTCCCATAAGCTTAACAAACACAAGAACATTTTGCACTCAAATATTCAAATTTGTGCATCCATCACTATAAAATGATAAAAGCTACGTCCAAAAAACATCGCATGCAGTTTCAAAGCTTTACACAATTTATTCTCGCCGACATCCCCCACAAAATGATTCAAGGAAAAATGTTTTTCTCTTACCACATTTCAGCTATCAATTAGATTAAACGTACGCAAGTGCTACGACGTTTTAATTTATTACTTTTTAACTATTAATTCTGTTTGCAACGCACTTTGCAGGTAGCATCTACATATAGGTTACAATGAACATACGAAATTATACCATTGTACGGCTCTTAGTTCAAGAGATTCGTCATGATAGACACTGGCGTCGAAAATTGCCATCTGCTTACATTAGCGTTCAGTGGAACTACAGCATCAGGCGTGACTTTTTAATTTATTACTTGTATATAATTTGCTAACATTATCCACATATATCACTGAATTTAGCTCCAAAATTATATCATGGTAGTTAAGGAGATATGAAGCCATAGGCAACTAGGTTCTTCGAAAACCACCCCATCATGGAAGTGGTTTTAATTAAGACGTCTTCACTACAAAACCTATTCGTGTCACGTTTTGCAGACTGTACGAACATATATCACCGAATGTACCATCAAAATTATATTGTAGTAAAAAACATAGTTCCGGATATATGACGTCATAAATAATGCGTTGTATGAAAAACCTCACCATCACGCATCAGATTTTAATTTATTTCATCTTTACTACTAACTTGTTTTGCAACACAGTTCGCAGAAACTTTTCTGATATTCCACTGCACGTAAACGGAAAATATGTTACTGTAGGATACACTGTTCCTGAGATGAAGTCATAAGAACTGAGCCGCGTGAAATTGAATTTCTAGTCGAATTTCACTACAGACGCAGGTGAAACGGTCATAGAGTGGGGCGGAATACAATGGAGAGAGGAAGAATAAGGAGATGGAGTAACATAATAATGGAATAAATACACACCCGGGCATCAACGGGCACTAATGCTAGTCGAAATATATTAACTCACTGCATTGCGTTGTTCATTGCAAACACCTGACACTCGACATGTGTCGTAATTTCCACGTGTCAGTTCTGTCGTGTCTGATTATGGAATAATGGGTAACAAATTAGTCTTCGCCGTATCACTTCACTGTTCTTCGCTTTATTTTCATTCTAGCTATTGGGACGACGTATGGTTATTTGCCGACTTGCCTATTTTTGAAGTAACGCATCATAAGAAAAATAGTTCTAACTTATGAGTAACGTGCATGCGCAGTACTAATTGTACGTTATATGAAAAGCACTTACCTATTACTTCGCAAGTTGCAAGATATTCGTACGCACCAATTCTTCTGTTCTTACGAAACGCAATGAAAGTTCTTCCGACCAATCTTGACTCCCTCTGCCTACTACCGAACGAATTCTGCAGTTTTAGTTGTAGAGAACGCAACAATACGTATTGTCTGACGCGGCAGTGCCAGGAACTAGGTCACGTGATGCGGTACAGCGAGGCTACGGTTAAACTAGAGCCCAAGAAAAAAAAGCAAGAAGCTGACAATAAGTATGTGACCGATGATATGGATAAATTTATTATCAGGCAGCAATTTCTATGGCATCACGAACAATAGAAAGGAATACGAAATTTGCGAAAACTGCACAACTTTTGTCAAACATAAATGAGATTCAAAGCTAGCAAGGAAACCCTTAGAAGCGATGTTCTGTCTATGGATTTTAGTTTTAGAATGTGTCAGAATTAACGTATTGTTTTGTGCGGATGAGAGGGCATTCCACATTGTTGCTAAAGGACCATACTTTCTCAGGTGTTCATCAGAATCAAAGCGAACAGTAGTTTACTTAGATGAAACATGCATTCACCTGCATTATACAGAAAATAAATGTTGGCAAAGTGATAGTGGGCGAGTGGTGCTGTCAAACAAAAGTGCCGGTCAGAGTTTGATTGTTGTTCACGGCTCAAAAACCCAAAACGTCAGACTATCACTCAGAAATGGATAGCAAAAATTTTCAAAATTACGTCGAAACGCCACTTATGTCAGGCTTACTAGCAATATATTTATCCCTTGTAATTACTCGCAGCGTATTTAGCCATTTGGAATACTTCTAGCCATTGGAGATGTTTGACTGTAGTGATGTTCAATCATTTTTTTCCTATAATATGGGAAGAACAAAATACTCGGAGACTGCCATTGAAGGGCTTAGCAAAATTGCTTCAGGCTTAACATGTAAATGCAGTATCGAAATTCCATTTGAATTTCCAAATTAGATTTCGAGTTCTGCAAAATTAGTTGTGCGTAAACGCACGGCGCGTAACACGCTGGCAGCGCTCCACTCATTAGAGGAGGTAGCTAGACAATTTGACTGGCGTGTACGCCAGACTGCTTCCCCCACTCTGTTCCTTTGGCGTAAACACGACGGTGCCGCCACAGTGGCGAGCAAGAAATCAGTCCTCCCCTCCCCTGGTACAACAGGGGCGGCCGGCAGGCAGTCGAGGCGCCATGGCACAGTTCCCGAAGCACTCACTCCGAGGTTTGGTGTCGAATCCCCTTTTGAGCATGAATGTTGAGTTTGTCTCAAAAAAAAAAAAAAAAAAAAAAAAAAAAAAAAAAAAAAAAAAAATGGAGCCGGCTGATTTGCCGCCCCTCGGAAAGTGCCGCCCCGTGCGGCCGCACGTTTCGCACGTGCCTTGCGCCGGCCCTGATTCAATTGTAATTCAGAGAGTAATCATAATTCAGTTTGATATAATTAATACTGAAAAAAATAGCTACAAGTTAAATTTTCATTAATGTGATTACATTAAAAATACAACATTATTTTATGTTGAAAATAATGGAGGAAACCTACAGTTTTATTTCAAATACTCGAAGTTTTTAAATTTTAATTTCATGTACATACTGATTGAGAAATTGTTGTAACAATTTGTTGGGTCTTGTAAACTGGCACATCTGCATCAACTTAGTTATTCAATGAGATTACCACACTGCCGCAAGGAAGCAGAACTAACTGGTACAATTTGTAAAACGTAATAAAAATAAAACTATTCCGTTTTGTTAATACTGCTGTTTATATTCATATCTAGTTACCCTTATAGTAATCCTGGTCAAATTTACATAATTTGTAAGACATTATAAAAGTAAAACTTCTCAAGTTTATTACTAGTCTTGTTTATATTCATATCTGCTTACCTTATATATTGTAATCAGAAGTTCTTCATCTGGATAAACAGATTTGTTGAAGCGTGTATCTTTTTTTATTTTTATTTTCAAGACTTGGTGACACTGGAAGGTGTCAGGATTCATTCTATAAAATTCCTTGAATTTTGATTTGTGATGAGACAACACTCGAAAAACAACAGCCAAACTATGGTGGACGATAGTAAGATTGTAGGAATGTACCCAGTACATCCTCTTTATCTTTTCATCATACACCTGAGCCAATAAGCCACTACAACGTCTTCCTCGCTTAAGCTCGTATTTGTAACTGAAATAGTGAAAATTGTGTTCCCACCTACTGTGACCAACTTTTCGTCACGGGTTTAAGGGAGATGACGGAAATCTGACCATGATTAGTCACCGCAAATATCAACAGCACAGTAATATGTATCTTCTTGGAATGAACGACAATGGTGATATGAAAACAAAAACTCAGGCATGCATTGCTTACTTTTACTCAAATATCATATTTTGGGGTAGCGCTACAAGCTGAGTGAATGTTTTTAAGAGTGCAATGGCATTAATAAGACTCATTTGCGGAGTAAATTCAAGAAGAGTATGCCAAAACGTATTGTATTTTTACATTTGATATGTCAATAATTTTTAATTCTTAAGCAGTGGTAGAAATTAATAAAATAATTTTGACGCATTTTGCCACGAATGGATTTAAGCTGCCCAATAAATAAATAAATAAAAAACGAATAGAAGAAAAGAAAAACAACCTGTCTTTAATTTTCATTTTACTGCGAGAGCACATAATGGGAACCGATTCACTTTAAAACCAAATGAAAATACACACGAACACTTCACAGTAGGTATTACGGAAAAACAAAGAAGATAGCACAAATCTAAACACTTGTCGCCTTCTTTTCTCCGTGTTTGATTGCTGATAAGTTGAGCGATCTGCCAGTATTGATTATTTCAAATCGTTGTGAAATATTGTGCTCTTTTTTTTTTTTTTTTACGCTACATAATTGTTAACTACCGATCGAGAAGATGTGCGCGCATTCTGGATTTGGCAGTGTTGTCCAAGAAACAAGTAAGATTTCCCTCACAACCCCACGAATTCCAAAGGCCTTAGAAGAATGAAGACTAATCGAGAATAATATCGACTATTATAAGAAAAGTTTTAGAGATATTTCGATAAGAGAATTTCAGCTATCAAAAGTACCTCATGGATTTCGAGTTATAAAAGTGATCACTGACGAAATATACGGGAGAAACAGGAGCTCAGTAAGTGCTAAAATACGGGTTGTTGTTGTGCTCTTCAGTCCGCAGATTGGTTTGATGCAGTTGTCCACGCTACCGTGTCCTGTGCAAGCCTTTTCATCTGAGAATAAGAATGACAACCTACATAATTTTTGAATCTGCTTACTGTATTTGTCCCTCGGTCTCCCTCTACGATTTTTACCCCCCACACTTCCTTCTAATTCTGAGTTGACGTCCTTGATGTCTCTGTATGTGTCCCACCAGGATATGTCAAAAACGCCTTTTCTTCCCATTTCTGTTGAGCACCACCTCATTATTTACGTGATCTACCCATCTATTCTTCATTATTCGTTTGTAGCACCACATTTCAAACACTTATATCAACTTTTTATCTGAACTCCTTATCGTCCACATTTCACTCCCATACAAAGCTACACTCCAGACAAATGCTTTCAGAAAGGACTTCCTGACATTTAAATTAATATTGGATGTTAACAAGTTTCGCTTCTTTAGAAACGCTTTTCTTCCCATAGCCATTCTGCATTTTATATCTTCTTTACTTCAGCCATCAGAAAGTTATTTTGCTAACCAAACAAGAAAACTCATCTACTACTTTTACTCTCTCATTACCTAATCTAATCCCTTGAGCATCGCCCGATTTTCTGCCGCTACATTCCATTACCGCTGTTTTTACTCTTTTTAACGTTTATCTTATACTCTCCTTTCTAGACACTGTCCATTCCGTTCAGTTGCTCTTCCATGTCCTTTGCTGTCTCTGACAGAATTACTATCTCTTCAGCAAACCACAAAGTGTTATTTTTTTCTCCTGAACTTTATTTCTCCCTCCAAATTAGCCTTTGCTCAGTGTACACTGGGGAAAGGCTACAACTCTATCTCACTCCCTTCTCAACCGCTGCGTCCCTTTCACGCCCTTCTACTCTAATAACTGCTGTCTGGTTTTTGCACAAGTTGATTATAACTCTTCGCTGCCTATATTTTACCCCTGCTACCTTCCGAATTGAAAAGTGTGTATTCCAGTCAACATTGTCAAAAGTTTTTTCCAGATCTACAAATGCTAAAAACGTTGACTCACCTTTCCTTAATCTATCTTCTAAGATAAGTCATAATGCGAGTATTGCCTCACATGTTCCTACATTTCTCCTAAATCCAAACTGATCTTCCCCAAAGTCGGATTCCAGTAGTTTTTCCAGGATATGTGACAATTGCACCCAGTGACATTTGCACCCAACTAAAAATCTGTGACATTTACACACAGTCTGAGTGGAAAGTACCTGTTTACTGTGTCACGACCTGCCTGCAGCTAAGCCGCTCCTGTGTCCGCGCCACCCTCGACCCCGGGAGTCTTCGCTCACTGGAAACGCTCTATCGACACAGTCTGCCTGCAGTCCCAAGGTCCTTGTCCACCTCAGCGGATGACTGCAGTACGGTTCTGAATATCGTAGTGTTCGGTTGGTGCAACTTGTCTGTTTGTGAGCTTATAGCTTCGATATGGAGATATCAACGACCAACAATGGGAAGCCACTATGAAGTAACTTCATAGGTCTCTTGTTAAGTCAAGAGAACGTGTAAAAAGGTTAATAAATATAAAATTAAAAAATATTAACACAGGAATAAAAATAAAATAAAAACGTATATAAAAATAAATTAAAAACAAAATCTTATTTTAAACACGTCTAAATGAAAATTTACTTCTGTCTTTTAGCCAGTCCAAAGACTGTGTGATGGGAGTAGGATTATTACGAAACACATGGTCTCTCTGATGCCGTCACAACTTTTTATTTATGATCAGTTTCAGGACAAGCCAATCATATGTGAAAACAATACAAAACCTTTTTTTGAGCCATCAGTAAGGATGTGCCGAAAGCAAGGGGAAACTACAGTCGTTACTTCTCCCGAGGACATGCAGCTCTACTGTATGACAATATGAGATGGCGTCTTCTTGGGTAAAATATTCAGGTGGTAAAATAGTCCCCCATTCGGATCTTCGGGTGGGGACTACTCAGGAGGACGTCGTCATCAAGAAAAACAAAACAGGCAGTCTACGGGTCGGAGCGTGGAATGTTCTAACCCTTAATCGCGTAGGTAAGCTAGAAAATTTGAAAAGAGAAATGGATACGTTAAAGTTAGATATGGTAGGGATTAGTGAAGTTCGGTGGCAGGATGAACAGGATTTCCGGGCAGGTGAGTACAGGGTTTACAGGGTTATCAATACAAAATCAGTTGATGGTAACGCACGAGTAGGTCTAATAATGAATAAGAAAACAGGAATGCGGGTAAGTTACTATGAACAGCATAGTGACGTATTATTGTAGTAAAGATAGACACGAAGCCAACACCGACCACAGTAGTGCAAGTTTATATGCTAACTAGCACGGCCGATGATGAGGATATCGAAAAAATGTATGAGGAAATAAATGAAATAATTCAGAAAGTTAAGGGAGACGAAAACTTGACTGTGATGGGGGACTGGAACTCGGTAGTAAGAAAGGGAAGAGAAGGAAATGTAGTACGTGAATATGGACTGGGAAAAAGGAATGAAAGGGAAATCGCTTTGTAGAATTTTGCGCAGAGCACAATTTAATGATCACCAACACTTGATTTAATCATCATAAAAGAAGGCTGTATACGTGGAAGAGACCAGGAGACAATGGAAGTTACCAGATTGACTTTATAATGGTAAAGAATAGATTTAGAAACCAGGTTCTAAACTGTAAGACATATCCAGGGGCAGATATAGACTCTGACCATAACTTACTGGTTATGAACTGCATATTAAAACTTAAGAGACTGCAGAAAGGTAGAAAGGTTACGAGATGACACCTGGACAGATTGAAGGAACCAGAGATGGTAGCGAGTTTCAGAGGGAGCATTAGGCAAGGATTGGCTGAAACGAGATGAACAATGGGTAGCTCTGAGAGATAGGGTAGTGAAGGCTGCAGAGGACCATATAGGCAGAAGGACAAGGCCTAATAGAAATCCCTGGATAACACAGGATATACTGAACTCAATTGATGAGAGGAGAAAATATAAAAATTCAGCAAGTGAAGTAGGAAAAAGGGAGTACAAACGACTGAAAAATGAGATTGACAGAAAGTGCAGACTGGCTAAGCAGGAGTGGCTAGAGGACAAATGCAGAACCGTAGAAGAATTCATAACTAGGGTAAAGATAGATACCGCATACAGGAAAATTAAAGAGCTATTTGGAGACAAAAAAGCAGCTGTATGGATATCAATAACTCAGGCGGAAAACCAGTACTAAGCAAAGAGGTGAAAGCTGAACTGTAGAAGGAATATATAGTGGGCCTATACAAAGGAAAAAAAAACTTGAAGGCAGAAGCCTAGAAATATAAGACGAAGTGGAGGAAGATGACATAGGAGATATGATACTGCGAGAAGAATTTGACAGAGCGCTGAAGGACTTGAATCGAAACAAGGGCCCTGGAGTAGATGATATTCCGTCTGAACTGCTGATGTCGTTAGGAGAGCCAGCCGTGAAAAAAATGTATCACCTGGTATGCAAGATGTATGAGACAGAGGAAATACCCTCTGATTTCAAAAAGAATATTGTAATTCCAATTCTAAAGAAAGCAAGTACAGACAAGTGTGAAAATTACAGAACTATCTGTTTAATAAGTCATGGGTGCAAAATACTAACACGAATTATTTACAGACAAATGGAAAAACTTGTGGAATCCGACCTCGGGGAAGATCAGTTTGGATTTAGGAGAAATGTAGGAACACGGGAGGCAATACTCACATTACGACTTATCTTAGAAGATAGGCTAAGGAAAGGGAGACCTACGTTTTTAGCGTTTGTTGATTTGGAGAAAGCTTTTGACAATGTCGACTGGAATTCACTCTTCCAAATTCTGAAGGTAACAGGTGCAAAATATAGGGAGCGAATAATTATATTCAGCCTATACAAAAACCAGACAGCGGTTATTAGAGCTGAAGGGCAAGAAAGGGACGCAGATGTTGGGAAGTGAGTAAGACAGGGTTGTAGCCTTTCCCCAATGTTGTTTAATCTGTACATTGAGCAAGCTGTGAAGGAATGGAAGGAGAATTTTGGAGAGGGCATTTAAGTGCAGGGAGAAGAAATAAAAACATTGCGGTTTGCTGATGACATAGTAATTCTGTCAGAGACCGCAAAAGATCTGGAAGAGCAATTGAATGGGATGGACAGTGTATTGAAAGGAAGATATAAGATGAACATTAACAAGAGTAAAACGAAGGTAATGGAATGCAATGTCAGAAAATCAGGCGAAGCTGAAGGAATTAGATTAGGTAATGAGACAATAAAAGTAGTAGATGAATTTTGTTATTTGAGTAGCAAGATAACTTCTGATGACCGAAGTAAAGAAGATTTAAAATGCAGATTGGCTATGGGAAGAAAAGCGTTTCTAAAGAAGCGAAACTTGTTAACATCCATTATTAATTTAAATGTTAGGAAGTTCTTTCCGAAAGCATTTGTCTGGATTGTAGCATTGTATGGGAGTGAAACGTGGACGATAAGGAGTTCAGATAAAAAGATGATAGAAGCTTTTGAAATGTGGCGCTACAGACGAATGATGAAAATTAGATGGGTTGATCACGTAACTAATGAAGAGGTGCTTAACCGAATCGGCGAGAAAAGGAGTTTCTGGCATATGCTGGCTAAGAGAAGGGATAGATTGGTTGGACACATTCTAAGACATCAAGGAATCAACTTAGCACTAGAAGGAAGCGTGTGGGGTAAAAATCGTAGAGGGAAACCGAGGGACGAATATAGTAAGCAGATTCAAAAGGATGTATGTTGCCGAACGTATTCTCAGATGAAGAGGCTTGCACAGGACAGGGAAGCGTGGAGAGCTGCATCAAACCAGTCTGCAGACTGAAGACCACAACAATAACAGCAACAACAGTAAGGATGCAACATCTCTGTGAAATATATCGATGTTCAGACGGACAAACATCGATGTGAGCTTTGTTATTACTGTTTGAGTTGAGGTTCCATAGTGTAGCTAGCAGTAACTATTCATTTTGTGCTTTTTCTGCAATGGAAGTGGTAAATAAGCGCCGTAAGAGTGGATAAGGGAGTGTTTCTGAACACAAGGAAAAGCTTAGCGCAGAAGGGAAGTCCTACAAGAACAGCCGGAACGTGACAATGCCTGAGAAACAACCTCCACCTGTTGCGGTAGGTTTAAATGCCTCTATAACACCATAGATCTATGTTGTCGTTTATTAATAGCTCAAATTTGTATTCCTTCGGCTTTTAATGTCGCAGTTGTTTGTATATGCGTTTTTCAAATGTTCAAATGTTTGTTAAGCTTATGGGACTTAACTACGGGGTCATCAGTCCCTAACTACTTACGAACTAGGACGGCACAAATATCCATGCCCGAGGGGGGATTCGAACCCCCGACCGTAGTGGCCGTGCAGACCGTGACTGGAGCGCCTCAGTCCCCTCGGCCACCGCGGCCGGCTATGCGTTTTTGTTCTGAGTGCAAAGTAGTGAAAACCAGGTCATTAGACGCAGTGTTTACACTTCTAATGGTCTTCTTTTATGTAGGTTTCATGCCAATGCCCATATCTATGCCGAAGCATTGCCTTCAAACAAAAACTAAACTTCTTCAGTCAGTTTTATGAACTAGGAGATAACGTCAAGAAAAATTCGTGAGAAACATAGGTATTAAAGGTAGGCGACATGGTTCGTACACAGATTCGACAGAAAGTAGAAGGCAGGCCAGTGTATTTTGTACGATTCCTGATGGCAAAGGTGATCATAAACAAGTGTGCAAGCCAACATTTATGGAAATCCATGGCATCACAAAGTGTAGGGTTAAAACATTGGTTAAATCGGAAAAGCGTGGTGGCGTTATGTACGTTGAACGTAGGGGAAATAAAACCAAAGAGAGGAAGTACACAGGTGATGATGCACAATGTATAAGTTGAACACATAGAAATTTTCCCCCAAGAGGAAAGTCATTACACAAGGGCCAAAAGTTCACTTATGTGTTTAATCTAAGATTTGAATTATCAGAGAATGTATGACGTCTTTGTCGACCTTCATCCAGACCACAAAGTCCAATACAGCTTTCCATTTACTAGAATTCTGGACATAGCCCGGTTTTTACAGTAGAGGGTATGGCACATAGCCCTATTCTTATTTCTATCAGGAAAATATTTTTTTCATAAAGATAAAAATTGAATGGTCAATTCAATTGTAATAAGTCATTAAAGATTAACGGTAGACACAAATTAAGGCGAAACAAAAAATTGCACATAAAGACAAACTGTTCATTTCAGGAAGTTTTTTGCGTTTTACTCATTACGTTTAGTCTGGCACTTAACACGGATTTTATAGTCAGTCTACAAATGACATCGCTGTGAAAACATCGATATTTGAAAATATCCTTGTTTGAAATTATCGATGTTTTCATACTTTTCAGAAATATTATGGAAAGCGCACTGAAATGATTTTATTTGTCGGTATCGTAATAACTGAAAGTAAGGTGTGTTGTCAGAGACATTTTGAAACACAAACGAACTGGAAATAATTACCTGTTTCTTTACACAACCCGACTTACACATGACGTTAGCGGCGGGGTGTTTGTAATTTGGTATTAAAATGTGAAATATGTGCCTCAATATACGTTATGTCTAAGCTACAAACACACAGCTAAATGGCAGATTTGAATGAAAGCGAAGTTGGGAATGACGTTTCGCAACGTATTGTGCTGATTGAGATGGGATTTAAATCGATGTGTTGATTACGTGTGAAATAACTTGTGTTTTGCTTACGTATTGCATGTTTTCTTAGCCGTCGATGTGGAGAAGAATTAAACATTATGTATCTATCATTTATTATTTAATCATGTATCTATTTTTAAAACGAATAGGACTGTTCATGGACGACGTTTGCAAAAACATGTATGTAGCAGAAACGGAGATCTGTGTGTTATATGTACTTAAAATTTCTTGTCTTCTGTCTCGAATTTTTCGTCCGAAGTTTGTTTGATGTTTTAACTGGAGTTTCGACAGCACGATATCAGAGTCTAATTGTGGTAACACTATTGAAGTTTCGATTCCACTGCTGTTTGAAGATGAAAGGTCGGCAATGCCAGCCACCCGTGTGGGCGAAACATCTAATTATCGAACGTCGACATAAAAAAATGAGACAGACGCCAGCAGGCAGTAAGTCAAATAGTATCCATAAAAGCTTTAATAATTTTGTTGCAGATAAGGATTTGGGATATGTCTTTGCAATTTCTGCATCCTCCAGTGTCGTGAAGGTCTAATAGCTTCTACAGTCATTTTTAAAATAATTACTGGTACCGTACAAGAAAAAAAAATGTTTAATATGCACCATTTCATTCAATGTTTGAATTAAGTGCTATTTTTTAGTCGACCAAAAGCAGCATATAAAATCCTCTTACGCACACACTACTTAGAGAAAAATCGATTAGGATGGAAACATTTTTGTTTACTAAAGATTTCGTCTATGGATAATGTCTATTATTATGTCTTAAATGCCGCGGCGGATTAGCCAAGTGCACAGGGGCGCCGTGCTGCGGTACGCGCGGCCGTTCGCCGTCGGGGGTTCGAGTCCCCCCCCCCTTGGGCAAGGGTATTTGTGTTGTCCGTACGTTAGTTTACCTTAGTTTACGTAGTTTAGCCGCGGTGGAGTAGCCGAGCGGTCTAAAGCGTCTCGCTGCGGAGCGCGCGGTTGCTCGCCGTGGAGGTTCGAGTCCTCCCTGGGGCATGGGTGTGTGTGTTTGTCCTTAGGTTAGTTTACCTAGGTTTAAGTAGTTTGTAAGCTACGGACTGATGACCACGCAGTTTGGTCCGATATATTTACAAACATTTGAACATTTTTGTTAAAGTCGACGTTTTTGGGCAAAATATCGATGTTTTCGAAACATCGATGTATCGTTTGCATCCCTAGTCATCAGTCTTCTGACTGGTTTGATGCGACCTGCCACCGACTCCTCTCCTTTGCCAACCGTTTCATTTCAGAGTAGCATTGCAACCTGCATTCTCAATCATTCCCCTATTGATTTGAAATGCCTCGACATTTATAAGTTGGGGCAAATATTCAAATGTTTGTAATTCTATCGGACTCGGCTACTAGGTTATTTGTCCGTAGCGTACAAACTACTTCAACTAAGTTAAACTAACCTAAGGACAACACACACATCCATGCCTGAGGGAGGATTCGAACCTCCGACGCTGGAGGTCTCGCGTTCCGCAACGTAGCGCTCCAGACCTCTTGGCTACTCCGCGCGGCCAGTTGGGGTAAAGGCCCAGAATGAATGCCTGGGCAAGTGCACAAAATTCATAAATATCTAGGCATTTATGGATTTAAAAGATAAATTTAAAAAACAGTACCTAAAACCGTTATAGTATGTACTACTCTCTAAACTACATTTCTAATTATTCAATTCTCTTCTGTTCTCATTTCTCAGCAGTCCAAGTTTGGCAAACATACAATGTTGTGCTGCAAACATATGTTCTGAGAAATTTCTGCCTCAAGTCCAGGGCGATGTTTGACAGCAGTAGATTTCTCTTTCGCACGAATGCCGTCTTTGCTTGTGCTAGTCTACTTTTTTATGTCCCCCTGGCTTCTTCAAATGTTCAAAAATGTTCAAATGTTTGTATAAATTATGGGACTTAACTACGAGGTCATCAGTCCCTAAACTTACAAACTACTTATGAACTAACTAAGACTAAGGACAGCACAAATATCCATGCCCGAGGGGGGAATCGAGCCCCCGCCCGTAGTGGCCGTGCAGACCGTGACTGGAGTGCCTCAGTCCCCTCGGCCACCGCGGCCGGCGCTTCTTCCGCCCTGGGTTAGTTTACTGTGAAGGCAGCAGAATACCTTGTCTTCGTGTACCTTGTGATCGGCAATTCGGATTTATTTTCTCGTTACTTTTACTTCCATTACTTCTCATGACTTTCGTCTTTTTTTGGTTTATCTTCAATCCATGGTCTGCGCTCATTAGTCTTTTCATTCTATTCAACAGATCCTGTAATTTTCCTTCACTTCCACAGACGATAGCAATGTCATCAGCAAATCTTATCATTGATATCCTTTTACCCAGAACTTTTATCACAGCCTCGAACCTCTTCTTTATTTCCGACATTGCGTCTTCATTGCCCAAGTTAAAACAGTGTTGGCGACAGTCCACAACCTTTTCTTACACCCTTTCCAATCTGAGCACTTTGTTCTTGACTTTCGACGCTTATTATATCCACTAGGTTCTTATACAAACAATGTAATACCGACTTTTTTCCTACAGCTTACTCCTATTTTTCTCAGAATTACGAACATTATACAGCACCTTACATTATAGAAGGCTTTTTCCAGGTCACAAATCTTATGAATGTGTCTGGGTTCTTCTTTAGTTTCGCTTCCATTATAAATGGCAGCAATGCTACTGTGGCCACGCATTGCCGTCAAGTGCGGCCTGTGTCAATGCGACATCACAGCCCTCGGCTCTTCTACCTGTGGGGCAAAGATCGGAGGGGAGTCAACGAGGTCCGCCCCTCGACCAGAACTGGCTGCTAATGTCACTGGGTGCAAATGTCACGACACAGCTTTTCCATTCGTCTGTATATAATGCCCGTTAGTATTTTGTAACCATGACTTATTAAACTGACAGTTCTGTAATTTTTATATTTGTTTGCACTTGCTTTCTGAGGAATTGGAATTACCGTATTCTTCTTGAATTCGCAGGGTATTTTCCGTGTCTCATACATCTTTCATACAAGTGGAACAATTTCTTCATGACTGGCTCTCTTAACGATATCAGCTGTTCAGACGGAATATTATCTACCCCAGGAGTCTTGTTTCTACTCATACCATTCAGAGCTCTGTCAAATTATCCTCGCAGTATCGTATCTCCTATATCATCTTTCTCTATTTCGTCTTTCCATATCCTAAAGTTGCTACCTTTTTGCAGTCTATCAAGATATAATCTACAGCGTCAGAGTCTACATCTGCCACTGGATATGTCTTACAGTTTAAACGCTGGTTTCTGAACCTCTGCCTTATCATTATAAAGTCAATCTGGTACCTCTCAGTGTCTCCTGGTCTCCTCACGTGTATGATTAAGCCAAATGCTTATGATTGTTAAATTGTGCTATGCTTAAAATTCTATCAGGCGATCTTCCCTTTCATTCCTTTTTCCCCAGTCCATATTCACCTATTACATTTTCTTTTCTTCCCTTTCCTACTACCGAATTTCAGTCCCCCATCACAATCAAGTTTTCCTTTCATTAATCTGACTGAATAATTTATTTTATCTGCTCATACATTTCTTCGATCTCCTCATCATCGACAGAGTTAGTTGGCATATAATCTGGTACTACTATGGTCGGTGTTTGCTTCATGCCTATCTTTGATACAATAATGCGTTCACTATGCAATTCATAGTAACTTACCCGCATTCCTGTTTTCTTATTCGTTATCAGACCTACTCCTGCGTTACCACCAACTGATTTCGTGTTTCTAACCCTGCACTCACCTGAACAGGAATCTTGTTCATCCTGCCACCGAACTTCACTAGCCGCGGCGGAGTAGCCGAGCGGTCTAAAGCGTCTCGCTGCGGAGCGCGCGGTTGCTCGCCGTGGAGGTTCGAGTCCTCCCTGGGGCATGGGTGTGTGTGTTATCGTTAGGTTAGTTTACCTAGGTTTAAGTAGTTTGTAAGCTACGGACTGATGACCACGCAGTTTGGTCCGATAGAATTACAAACATTTGAACTTCACTAATTATCACCATATCTAAGTTTAACCTATCCATTCCTTTTTCAAATTTTCTAGCTTACCTACCCGATTAAGGGTTAGAACATTTCACCCTCCGACCCGCAGAATGCCTGTTTTGTTTTTCGTGATGACCACATCGTCCTGAGTAGTCCCCGCCCGGAGATCCGAATGGGAGACTATTTTACCTCAGGAATATTTTACCGAGAAGATGCCATCATATATATATATATATATATATATATATATATATATATATATATATATATATATATATATATATATATATATAACACGGCAGAAAAGAGCAGCTGGGGGCGGGGGGGGGGGACCACCCTTGCCCCCCCCCCCCCGCCCCTGGATCCGCCTATGTACTGTAGAGCTACATTTCCTCGAGAAAATTAACGGCAGTAGTTTCCCCTTGCTTTCAGCCGTTTGCAATAACTGCATGGCAAAGCTATATTATCTAACGATACAAGGCCAGCTCAGTCAATCAACCAGCCTTTTCCCCTGTAACTACTGAAAAGGCTGCTGCCCCTCTTCAGGAACCACGCGTTTGTCTAGCCTCTCCACAGATATCCTTACTCTGTGGTTGCACCTACAGTATCTGTATCGTTGAGGCACGCAAGCTATCCCACCTCGGCAATGTTTGTGGTTCATGACTGTGGAAATTACGAGAGAACCTGTATCATATGCCAGAGTTGGTCGCTCTATTCAGGGCCGTCTTAAGCCATGGAGAAGCCCCTGGGCACTCCGTATTTTGGGGCCCTTAAAAAAAACTATATGAATGCATCAGTATGGTGTACATTTATTTAGTGACTTAATTGGTTAAAATATTACAAACCAAATACTAATGATTAGTTCCACAAATTAGTCTTTCATTCAAATCAATGATTTATTTAAAGATTTTCAGAATATAATATGTACAATTTTTGAAGTATGTCTCTTTCTATGCAGATGACTGGCACACAGATTAGGGGACGCTACAACAAAAGAGAATTTTTCTTTGAATGAACTCATCAGAATACTGTACATTTGTTTAATGAATACTGGTTATTAAGTTTAGAAATACACAAATAAAATACTAGTAATTACTGTTTTGCAAACTGGACTTATGTTGTTATTAAAGGTTTCTTTCGGGATTGCTGAAATGCGAAATCTTCTATTACACTCCTGGCCATTAAAATTGCTACACCACGAAGATGACCAGCAGTTGACCGGCGTTGCCTGGTGAAACGTTGTTGTGATGTCTCGTGTAAGGTGGAGAAATGCGTACCATCACGTTTCCGACTTTGATAAATGTTGGATTGTTGGCTATCGCGATTGCGGTTTATCGTATCGCGACACTGCTGCTCGCGTTGGTCGCGATCCAATGACTGTTAGCAGAATATGGACTCAGTGGGTTCAGGACGGCAATACAGAACCCCGTGCTGGATCCCAACGGCCTCGTATCGCTAGCAGTCAAGATGACAGGAATCTTATCCGCATGGCTGTAACGGATCGTGCAGCCACGTCTCGATCCCTGAATCAACAGATTGGGACTTTTGCAAGACAACAACCATCTGCACGAACAGTTCGACGACGTCTGCAGCAGCATGGACTATCATCTCGGAGACCATGGCTGCGGTTACCCTTGACGTTGCATACAGACAGGAGTGCCTGCGATGGTGTACGCAACGACGAACCTGGATGCACGAATGGCAAAACGTCATTTGTTTTCGGATGAATCCAGGTTCTGTTTACAGCATCATGATGGTCGCATCCGTGTTTGGCGACATCACGGTGAACGCACATTGGAAACGTGTATTCGTCATCGCCATACTAGCGTATCACCCGGCGTGATGGTACGGGGTACCATTGGTTACACATTTCGGTCACCTCTTGTTCGCATCGACGGCACTTACATTTCAGATGTGTCACGACCCGTGGCATGCCAGAGCTTCACCTTGCCGTACCCCGTTTTTATTTCCACCGCATTGGAACAACATTCCTCAATTTTATCTTGCGTGTGTTCCTGTCACGGACATTATTACTAACATTATTATTATTATTATTTTGGAAAATCCAGTTCATTTAAAGTTTGATATTTGATCTCTGTCTATCTATAATCTGGTTCGCTGCTTTGAAATCAATAAAAAGATGCTGCTTTCCGACCCCACATTCTTTTGTTCTTTCCAGATTTTGTCTTAGGCAAATATTTGATCAATAGTTAACTTACCAAGGATAAATCAACATTGGTACGGCCTCCTTCCCTTCTGTATTATTGCGAGGAGTCTATCGTACACTATATAAGATTAGATTTTATGTCCCAGATTAAGCATTGTGAACCCTCTATAGTGAGCGCATTCCAATTTGTCTCCTTTCTTAAATATGAGGCATATACTTTCCTCTTTCCATGTCTGTGGCATTTCCTCTTCTTCCCTTGTCAGATTAACCAGTTTCCTGATGTTCCCATCCAGGTCAGAGCCTCCTTGCTGGAAAAGTTCTCGCCTTGTTGTTATTTAATTTCCTCATTGCAGCTCTCACTTCGTCCAAGTTAATGGGTCCACTCTGTTACCTGGGTCATCTCCCTCCTGTATTTCTGTTGTGTTCTTTGCTACAAATGGTCTTGGATCAAGACGTTTATGAAAGTAGCGACGCCACCACTCGTATATTTCCATCTCCTCGCTTATAATTTCGCCCGCCTCATTTTTTATTTGTACCCTGAGCAAGTTGTGAAGGAAAGCAAGGAGAAATTTGGAAAAGGCATTAGAGTCCAGGTTGAAGAAATAAAAATATTGCGTTTTGCTGATGAGATTGTAATTTTATCAGAGACAGTAAAGTACCTGGAAGATTAATTGAAAGAGATGGGCAGTGTGCTGAAAGGATCGTATGAGATGAACATTAACAAGAGAAAACAAGTGTAATGGAATACAGCCTAAGAAAATCAGGCGGCGCTGAAGGAATTACATTAGGTAACGAAACAATAAAGGTGGCAGATGAGTTTTGTTACTTGGGCAGTAAAATAACATATAATGATCGTAGTACAGAGGATAAAAAATGCAGATGGCAATGGAAAGAAAAGCGGTACTGAAAAAGAGAAATTTGCTAAGATAGAATATTAATGTATGTGTAAGAAAGTCTTTTCTGAAGGCATTTGTGTGGATTATTTCCTTGTACAGAAGTGAAACATGAACGATAAATAGTTCAGATAGCAACAGGATAAAGGCTTTTCAAATGTGGTGCTACAGAATAATGCCGAAGATTAGGTGGGTAAACGGCATAACTAGTGAGGAGCAACCGAAGAGAATTGGAGAGAAAAGGAACTTCTGGCATACCTTAACTATAAGAAAGGGTCGATTGGTAGGACCCATTCTTAGACATCAAGGGGTGGGGGTAAAATTCGCAGAGGGAGACCAAGAGATGAATACAGTAAGCAGATTCAAATGGACGTGGGTTGCCGTTCTTATAAGGAGAAGATAAGGCTTGCTCAGGATAGATTGGGATGGAGAGCTGCATCAAACCAGTCTCTGGACTGAAGACTACAACAACAACAACAATTTTTTTTATTCAACTTGTTCTGCCCCTGAGAAGTTTTCGTGCCTTATTCACCTGTCTAAAAAATTTCCTTGCCTCGTTTTAACTTATTAGAAGCTCCATTTGTTCGATGTTTGCCTTCAGCCACTCCCTCTTTCTCCTTTGATGGGTCCTTTTTTGCAACCTTTCGTTTTTCTTTATATTCTTCCATTATCCTCCTAGTACTATGTGGATGTAATGTTCGTCTGTATGCTTCATTTTCTTCATTTGTTACTGTTTCAAAATAGGTACCGAACCACGAGGTTGTTCCTAAGTATCTCACATGATGCTAGCTGCACTGCCATTTTAATCTTTCCCCTTTTCAAGGCCTAAGTTATTCTCTCCTGGTATTGTTTTCTTCGATCTTCTGATACTAATGCTGGGATGTTATATTTCTGTGTCCTAGGCTGGGTTCCTTTCACACCATTAACTAATCTTGCCCTCACACTCGCCCAAACTACGAACTGATCCGTGTACATGTAATAAGTCTGACTTATGCCTTGTGTCAATTAGAGTTAGTTGTGTTACCATCTAGTGACGTCCACGTTCCCTTATGTATTTCATTGCGTGAGTCTAATGTGGATCCTATCACCATGTTTCTAGATATTGCAAATTGTATCAACTTTGTCCCGTTGTCATTACTTACAGCATGTTTACTATGGCTACAGACTACCGATTGTTGGTCTACAGATTTGTTTTCTTCCACCTGGTCCTTTAGGTGTCCAGATAGCATTCTTATATGACCCACTGAGCATTTGTCATATGCTCTTTGTGGGATTCATAAAAAAAGAAAAAAGAAACGCACACACTTCTCTCTCCTCTTCCTTCGATTCATCGGTTGGTGCGTGAGCATTGATTATGGAACAGTTGAAGAATTTCCCTTCTATCCTAAGTGTAGATAGCGTGGATAATAAATTGCTCACATAGAAGAATTATAGGTTTTCGAATGTGGTGCTACAGAATCATACGTGTTGATTTGATCCATTACAAATGGTTTGTGAAAGCCTGTGACTTTAAGTTATAATGGGTTTTGTTTTAAAAATAACTTTTTTCTGCTAACAGTCACGTTTTTATTATTTATTTACTCTTTGCACGACGCGTTTTGGGATATGAATCCCATTATCAAGTGTTTTTTATTGCGTGCTATGTCATTATCTTTTATTGCTTCCAATGTGTGAGGTGCTGTGATGTTTCTGTCGTCTTTACTGCAATGTAAAAACAAGCGCAATTTTATTTTATGTTGGTTTAAAAAACGAGTTTGTGGCGAAATTTTGATGGGTTTCTACTTACGATTTCCTTATGTTCCATTTGCACAGAAGCTCACACATATTACACTTCATAAACAACGTTTTGTACACAGCACAGATTTGATATACAATAACATATAAACAGCTGCAAAGATGATTGTAACATGTAGTCAACAGAGATAATGGCTTCATATGTCGTCCACAGAGTTTGGTAAAAGTTTACATATATACATGCATATATATTTACATTGGTATAAAATTTTATGTTGAACTAACACTATTTTATTTGGGAAATAGTGTCAAAACATCTGAAAAAAGGTTTTTGGTATAATTTTACTTAATTTTTACGTGATGCTATTTATTTAAGAATATTGTCGAAACATCGGAAAAAATTAACTGATTCACCCTCCAGCTTTTCGTTGAGTATTCTCTCTTCGTATTTTTTGTAGTGTGCATTTACCTCCAGTTCTTCTAGCAGATCTATTTGATGGCCTTTCTATTTGATGGCCTTTGACACTTTTTTTCTATTTTATCAAAAAGGTGTCCTGTATTGTGTATGAGTGTGGCTCTAGCTGATGTGTGTCTGTTGTGTGTGTAGGCTTTTATGTGTTCTGTATACCTGGTGTTGAAATGTCGGCCTGTTTGTCATATGTAAACATTCTTGGCATGTTATTTTATAAATTCCGGAGTTTGAATATGGGTCACGGTTGCACTTTATGTTATGTATTAGTTTTTGTTGTAGCTTCTTAGATGTAGAGAATCCAATTTTTACTTTATGATTTTTGGAAATATTTGCAATCTTTTGAATAAAATTGAATTGTACAAGAGAATTCCGACTTCCGGATGGTAGGGTGACTACCGTGCATATTTCTGATGCTGAGTTAGTGTACAAAAATGTCCGCATATTCAGTCTTCCGCCTGAAGTGGTAGACTGAAAGAAAGTTTATTGCAATATGGTGACGTCAAGGCTATTCGTCATGAAATTTGGTCAAATCATCACAAACTTCAGTGCTAATACGGAGTAAGAAACGTTGAAATGCACGTTAAAGTGAATATTCCCGCACGTGTCATCATGTGCGGTTATACGGCTCAAGTTATATGTTCTGGTCAGGTTTCTATTTGTCATTATTGTAATGACAATGCGCGACAGGAGTGTCCTAAACGTGTAATAGTGCTGAAACCTACCTTTCAGCAACGTAGAAAGTTAACCTGAGAAACAATTGTTACCTGAAAAATTGTCTGATCTTACAGTTAATGAGAATGTGAAGGAACTGAACTTGGTTTCGGAATTTCCTCCACTGCCCCACAAAGCGAAAGATGATCACAACCCTCTTAAAACTATTTTGCCATCACCTTCAAACAAGAGACGGAAAACGTATGAAGGGAATTGCTCCGATGATGAACCACGGCGACCGGACCTAATGTCGATGAAAGATGTAGTGCAACCGGTTACTGACGTAATAATGTCCAGTACACTTGTTCATAATACTGTGACACAAAGTTCACAACCCTGACGGACGGGTGTAGCATCTCATGAAACCTGTCCTATGTCATCAGCAGCTGAGTGTTCGGTTCCATAGGAAACAACATGCGTTGCCGTTTGTAAACACTGTTCCCATGGACGTGAGTGTCAACTACAGGTATTGCAGCAACATCAACTCGATGCCAAACAGAGCAATGACGAAGCTGCACACACACACACCCACGTCCTATCTTACCGAGTGTCGGTAAACAACTTGAACCCGGCGGAGTATTCACACAACCCAGTGTTGTTAAGCAACTTGAAACTGACAGTCGCGAGAGTAAACAGAGCGCCACGCGGGAAGACAAACCCGAAGGAGCGCACATCCACGATGTTGTCGAGAAACTGGTACGGGATATGAATCCAGGCTTTCAGACGACACCCCCCCCCCCAAAAAATCGAAAATGAGGGCTGCAGTGTGAAGCATAAAAAATACATACATAAATAAATAAAACACGGCGGGAGATGACATAGGGCAGGGATTCGACGTTCACACTGCGACGAAAGTGGACTGCGACGCTTACACAGGCGAACCGTTTAGTTTAAAATAACTCTAAAAAAACGCATGTTCAAATATTTGTAGAGCTTATGGGACTTATCTACGGGGTCATCAGTCCCTAAACTTCCAAACTACTTATGAACTAGCTTATACTAGGGACGGCACAAACATCCATGCCCGTAACACACTGGACTCGCATTCGGAAGGATGGTGGTTCAAATGCACCTCCAGCCATCCAAATTTAGGTTCTCCGTGATTTCCTTAAATTTCCTTAAATCACTCCTTTGAAAGGGCAGGGCCGATTTCCTTCCACATCCTTACCCAAATACTCCGAGCGTAAGCTCCGTCTCTAATGACCACGCTGTCGAAGGGACGTTAAACTCCAAGCTTCCTTCCTTCCATCCATGCCCGAGGGGAGTTCGAATCCCCGACGGGGAACGGCATCGCGCATCGTGACATAGCGCTTCAATGCGCACGGCCGCTCCGACAAGGCAATAAAATAAAATAAAAATAAATAAATAAATAAAAATAAAAAAAATATAAAAGACGCACGATCCAAGCTTATATAAACTGTTGACAGTAAATGGGAACAAGATAACACCCGAACTAAAACTCGCAATTCTACAGTAATTTGTATACGAATCTGAATCTGACATCGTCTTTTTACTGGTAATAAACGTCTGCAAATTTGTCATACCAGGCTTCTATAGTATAGAAAATATAGCCACAGAACTAAATACCGATACAGCTACAATAGTCAGAGAAGGAATCCCCATAGCAGAAGTAGAAAAATTAGAATTCGGTCGTGGCATTGCCTGTAGAATCTTTGATGTCACCGTAATTAACGTGTGCCCGCCCTCCGGGAACACTTACAAAGCAGCGAGGAGTACATTTACTTCTAAAGAACCCTCCAGACATTGTGATCAGAGGGGATTTTAATTGTGTTCTTCATCTAAAAGACCAAAGGCCGAATTTTAATTACTGTAACAAATTACATGAACTGGTAAAATGTACTAAGCTCCTGGATACTTGGGAAATAATGCATTATTAAATTTATCTTTTTTACCTCCACTTCGATTAGACTTGACAGAATTTACATATTGTCGCAGATGAGAGAACGTATCTGTGACCCCGACGTAATTCCAGCTCCTTTTTCGGACCACTGTGTCTACATCGTAACAATAAAACTCGACCCACAACCAACAAAGAGAGTAAGAGGACAGTGGATGTTAAACGTTTCTCACCTTCAAGAACCTGAGCTAGAAGCAGTTGTCAGCGATACGTTGAGCAACTATTTACGCATATCAGTAGATACAGAAACAAAATAGAGTGGTGGACTAACGTGGCGAAAAGGAAATTGAAACAGTGTCGAATATAATTCTGTAGTCAGAACGCAAAAGAACGGGAAAGAACATCAGAGTTTTATTACACTTTTCTGAGAGAACTCTACGACAAAGCAAATGAACATCTTACACGGCCGAAATAAAAATGATAAAAGCAAAATTCATCAGCATCAAACGTAATCGATTAAATGGTTTAAAAATTAAATTCAAAGATAAATCTATTAGTGAAGGAGAAACAGCGTCCTTATTCCATCTCGTGAAACATCGTTCTATTCGTGCGCGCATTTTATTGATATCCAGACTTCCACAAACAGTGACGAACTTACTGCCCACAAGGACATTGTAGAAGAATTCCATCGCTATTATGACAACATGTATTCCGTAGACCCTATCGACTACAATCAGACGTCTGCATCACTCCAGTCACTCGATAATGATGTCACTAGAGAGGAGAACAATGCCTTCTTAGAGGACTTCACGACCATGAAGTGCTTTAACTCATTGAGAAATCCTCAGCAAACAAATCTCCTGGTCCAAACAGACTGCCTAAAGAGTTTTATCACAAATTTTGACATATTATTGGACCTCTGTTCACAGACATGATAAACGAAATCTTGAAAGGACATGAACTACCAGCTGAGCTGAAAGAAGGCAAAGTAGTCCTCATACCAAAAAAGCGAGGTCACCTCACTACTGACGTTTTTCGACCTATAATGCTGTTGAATTTTGATTACAATACCATAACCAGTGCAATAAATAAGAGAATGACATCTATAGCGCCGGCCGCAGTGGTCGAGCGTTCTGCGGCGCGTCAGTCACAGTCTGCACGGCCACTACGGTCGGGGGTTCGAATCCCCCCTCGGGTATGGATATTTGTGCCGTCCTTAGTATTAGCTAGTTCATAAGTAGTTTGTAAGTTTAGGGACTGATGACCCCGTAGTTAAGTCCCATAAGCTTTACAAACATTTTTTTGACACCTATAGCTAATAATGTAATCAAGAACCACCAGTCATGTGTCTCACGCAGAACAATCATGAACACAGTTTCAGGAATCAAAGATATAGTATCGATAGCTGCAACATCCAACATAAAATATGCATTACTTTTCATAGACTTTTCAAAAGCCTTTGATCAGGTCAGTCACATTTACCTCATGCAAATTATGGAACGAACTGGTATGGATGACAGGGTAATTTAGTTACTTCAGAACATCATCATGGGCATAACTGCACGAATTGTTATTAACGGGCAAATGACACATGTCATAAAACTCAAGATAGGTCTACCACAAGGGAGCCTTCTATCGATGCAGCTTTTTGAATTTGCATTGGTACCATTGCTAAGAAAACTCCATTGTAAATTATCATGTGTGACACTCTTAGCTGCGAGAGCGTACACAGATGATATAACTGTAGTGATACGTGATTCAGATGAATTAGTAACTATGAAACAGGAAATCGACATGTACAGTCAACAATCTGATGCCAGAGTAAATCAAAGAAAGTGCAAAATACTTACCTTGGGAGTAAGTGGCCATCTTACCATACCATGGGCCCAGAAAGTGGACAATCGTAAAACACTTGGCATCATCACAAATAATTGTCCACTTCGAATGGCGGCGAAAAATTGGAAGGCAGAGGCAGTAACAAACAGCGTGCAGGGACTCATACTAGAGAACAACTGGCGAGAAGTGAGTCTGCTTGAAAGAATTAAAATTGTTAACACACACACACACACACACACACACACACAGACAGACAGACAGACAGACGTAGACACATAAAGCGTGCAAGAGGTAAACCATTATGTGCTTATGAGAGTTGATGGCAGCAGACCGTATTATTCGTTTCGGACCTCCTGATAAGTATGGAAGTGCGATTACGCATGTCAATCAAATCGCGATTACGGGCAGCATGGGGTTCACGCCTGAGCCTCGGGACGTGCGCTAGCAGCGCATTTCGGGTTTTTCAAGCGTCAACTTCGCGTCGCAATATCTCGGGATGTAATTGGAATATTGCGATGCAATCAACGCCATTGTTTATGTTATTTGTCATGCTATGGATTGCTGAAGAAAAATTACATGGTGTCCATTTAAAAAAACGTAAATTTGTGTTAAAAACTAGCGCACGTCATGAGGCTCAGGCGTGAACCCCATGCTGCCCGTAATCACGATGTGATTGACATGCGTAATCGCACTTCCATACTTATCAAACGGTCCGAAACGAATAATACGGTCTGCTGCCATCAACTCTCATAAGCACATAATGGTTTCCCTCTTGCACGTTTTATGTGTCTACGTACA
Organism: Locusta migratoria; assembly: GCA_026315105.1. Lineage (NCBI taxonomy): Eukaryota > Metazoa > Arthropoda > Insecta > Orthoptera > Acrididae > Locusta > Locusta migratoria. The sequence goes on along the minus strand of CM048755.1, from coordinate 69,165,344 downwards.
CAAAATGAACCAGTACCGATCGGTATACACCAATCAGGTTGTCTTATTTATCCTGCACACCCAAAATAAGGTTTATCGAATGCGTTAAATGACCCATTGTGCCTTTCGCGCACTCGTTCATCCAGGGCCTAGCTCTACCTAGACACGTGTTCAACGTAGTTTCCACTACAGCCACAGTTACCACTTCGCCTTGTTTGTGATTTGCGACCCATGCAAACTCCTGTACTCCACCACCCTCCGAGCACCTCATTTGTTGTTGCTTTGGCGTGCAGTACACCGCTTGCCATCAAAGAGGAAACAGTAGCACGAAGTAGGGCATCCTTCATCCGCAGAGTGACCCTATGTATGCAAGCCAATGGTTATCACTTTGAGCATGATATGTGAACGATATCATTAGTATGTAGTGCTGATATCACAGTGCAAGTTTCTACAAAGGGCCATTTTACCCAGTGATGTTCAGAAACATTTGTTTGAAACAATTTGTCATGTAACGCATTAGATAAACATAACATTGATAATTATGTGATAATAAAACAATTTGTTAAACATGTTTACATTCATCTTCTATGTCTTACCTATGTCTTTTACCTAAACAACGGTAAAACCTTTAGTCCCCTTGCTCGTTTCACTAAAACCATCAACATGAATTTTACTATTATGAGTGAATGATTCCCTGTCACTTCCGCTAGATTTACAATAAAGTTTTAACGTTGAACGGCATTACCTTTTTAGTAACGGATTAACGATAAGCGAAGTTAACTTTGTGACTAACGTTGCGGTACACAGATATGTTACAGAACCGCATCACCCCTAGCCTATGGGAGAAATACCTGCTGGAATGTACGACTTTAATGCAGGATGGCAGCAGACCGTTTACTCGTTTCGGACCTCTTGGTAAGTATGGAAGTGCGATTACGCATGTCAATCAAATCGCGATTACGGGCAGCATGGGGTTCACACCTGAGCCTCAGGACGTGCGCTAGGAGCGCATTTGGGGTTTGTCAAGCGTCAACTTCGCGTCGCAATATCTCGGGATGTAATTGGAATATTGCGATACAATCAACGCCATTGTTTATGTGATTTGTCATGCTATGGATCGCTGAAGAAAAAATATAAGGTGTCCATTAAAAAAACACAAGTTTGTGTTAAAAACACATTTGCTTTCGTTTTAGAATGTTTCCAAATATGTACATTCATGGGCCCCAACCTTATATTGACACCGGTGAAAGTCGTTTTCCAATAGCTGTTATTGTTCCAGAGATATTTTGGGTGGACAAGATAGCTGGGACACCCTGTATATATACAGGGTGTTTCACTAAGTGTGTTTGCCTCTGTAACTTATAAAATAATAGATGACGGGAAATTTTAATGCGGTAGGTCAACACAAGAAATGTTACACTCTCTGCGGAACTATGAACATAGTTTATTGTACCACTTTCCAAAGAGTTACAGCACAAAGATATAATTTTTTAAATGGAACGATAGTTTTTTCTATCGTGCATTGGAATCGTTGAAACCAGCTGCGTCCAAATCAATTTAAACTACATTCCTATCACTGTTAGTTTGGGAGCTACAACCCTTCAAAGTTTCAGGGGCAGATACCACAAAAGCTGCGCATAATGCAATGCGCCTTCTAAATGTGGTGCGGCCTAGTTGTAAAGTCGCCGGTGTCACGGAGCGAGAAGCTTCCTCGATGCCCTGTTAGACTGCGGACTGTCGCCGCACACGGCCGTATACCCTACAGTTGGAGCCACACAAACAACCGGGACTCAATATACCACAGTTACTGACTTCGGATGACGATGGCATACACGAACAACGAGTACGTTGACATCTCGTCCGCAGACCCTTTCGACGGCGCATTGCATTATGCATTGAGGAACAAGGTCACACATTTGAACATCTCATGTAAACCAACTTCCCACCGCCATAACATCCATCACCCACCACACTGCCACGTATTATGTACAGCGTGTGGTATCTGCCCTCGAAACTTTGAAAGGTTGTAGCTCCCAAACTAACAGTGATAGGAATGTAGTTTAAATTGATTTGGACGCAGCTGGTTTCAACGATTCCAATGCACGATAGAAAAAACTATTGTTCCATTAAAAATTATATCTTTGTGCTGTAACTCTTTGGAAAATGATACAATAAACTATGTTCATAGATCCGCAGAAAGTGTAACATTTCTTGTGTTGACCCACCGCATTAAAATTTCCCGTCACCTATTGTTTTATAAGTTACCACAGAGGCAAACACACTTAGTGAAACACCCTATATATATATATATATATATATATATATATATATATATATACCGGGTGATCAAAAGTTAGTATAAATTTTAAAACTTCATAAATCACGGAGTAATGTAGATAGAGAGGTACAAATTGACACACATGCTTAGAATGACATGGGGTTTTATTAGGACGGAAAAATAAGTTCAAAAATTGTCCGACAGATGGTGCTTCATCTGACCAGAAAAGCAATAATTAGCATAACAAATTAAGACAAAGCAAAGCTAATGTTCTTTACAGGAAATGCTGAATATGTTCACCATCATTCCTCAACAATAGCTGTAGTCGAGGAATAATGTGAACAGCACTGTAAAGCATGTCCGGAGTTAAGCTGAGGCATTGGCGTCGGATGTTGTTTTTCAGCATCCCTAGAGATATCGGTCGATCACGATACACTTGCGACTTCAGGTAACCCCAAAGACAATAATCGCACGGACTGAGGTCTGGGGACCTGGGAGGCCAGGCGTGACGACTGTGGCGGCTGAGCACACGATTAACCAAACGACGAGCGCAAGAGATCTTTCACGCGTTTAACAATATGGGGTGGATCGCCTTCCTGCATAAAAATCGTATGTTCCAGGAGGTGTTTATCAGCCAGGTTGGGGATGATGCGATACTGCAACATATCGGCGTACCTCTCACCCTTCACGGTAACAATTAAAAAACCAGAATCGTGCCGTTCCTCAAAGAAAAAAGGCCCGATAACGGTAGATGTGGTAAATCCAACCCATATCGTGACTTTCTCGTCGTGCAATGGATATTCCACGACAGTTCTAGGATTTTCGGTAGCCCAAATTGACAGACCCTCGGAGCGTGAAATGAGCTTCGTCAGTCCACAACACGTTACTCAACCATATCGTCATCTTCCGCCATCTTTTGAAACGCCCACACCGCAAATGCCATCCGCTTCACTAAATCGCCAGGGAACTGTTCATGATGCTGATGGATTTTGTAAGGATAGCATCGGAGGGTACGAACCCGCTACAGTCTCCATTTCTTCCTGAACTGTCTCAGCTGCATTACGCTTTGTGCTCGGTCGGCCACTACGGGGTCTATCGTCTAAACAATCCGTGGCTTCGAACTTCGAAATCATTCTCGCCACAGCTGCATTTCTCAACGGACCTTTACCAGTTCGAATCCCCTTCCTATTGCGATAGGATCGTAACGCTGAACTAGCACATTCCCCATTCTGATAATACAACTTCACTAAAAGCGCCTTTCAGGTAACATCAACATGCTGCGACTGCTGGCGCATCTGATTCTCTCTCTCATTACAGCTCCTTTTATACACGATTTTCATGCGCGGTCACTGACGTTTTGTTGTCCAGAGCCATCTGTCGGACCTTTGTTGAACCTTTTTTTTTTTTCTAATAAAACCCCATGTCATTCGAAGCATGTGTGTCATTTTTTACCTCTCTATCTACATTATTCCGTGATTTATTCAGTTTTCAAATTTATTCTGACTTTTTGATCACCCAGTTTATAAGCCAAGAGCCGGCCGCGGTGGCTGAGGGGACTGAGGTGCTCCAGTCACGGTCTGCACGGCCACTACGGTCGGGGGTTCGGGCATGGATATTTATGCCGTCCTTAGTCTTAGCTAGTTCATAAGTAGTTTGTAAGCTTAGGAACTGATGACCCCGTAGTTAAGTCCCATAAGTTCTACAAACATTTGAACATTATAAGCCAAGAAAATGATGCAACTAACCAGTATCTATATATTTTTAAAGTAGCCTCCACCCCAACAACAAAATCCAGACCTGATTGTGGTCTAGAGCTTACCAATATACAAAGAAAAGCCACTGCCATTTTCCTGACTCGAACTTCAAGATTGGTATACAGTAATAGGCAAAGCATAACCGCCAAATTATTCCATGCAGTTCGTCCAGAAAGTCTCCAGCTGACACAAAATAGGTTTCCAGTTACGACACCTACGAGAATTCTACAATGAATCCAGTTACATAGGCCAAGTTATCTTTAAAAAATCTCATTTAATGACCGGTGAAGTAGTGAAAAATGGCGAACGACGGAGATACCAAACATAATCGAAAAAAAAAGAAAAAAAAGAAAAAGCTCATAACTGGAAGATAATTTGGAAAAACATTGGCGTCAAGATCCATACAATGTCAGTAGCAACCTGTTGTCAAGAACACAGTTGTGACAAAAGAATGCCGCGGTGAAGTGGTCGAGCGTTCCAAGGCTCCTAGATCAGAGCGCGCTACTGATCGCCGTCGGAGGTTCGAGTCCTCCCTCGGGTATGGGTGTATTTGTTGTCCTTAACATAAGTTAGTTTAAGTAGTTTCTAAGCCAACGGAATGATGACCAGAGTAGTTAAGTCCCATAGATTTACAAAAATATGAACTTTTTTGACAAATGAAAAGTTACATAAAATAGTCCAGCACCCAACACATAAATGTCATAATTGCGATATGGTTGATTCGCTGCAGCACCGTTTCAACTGCTGTGGACATCTCCACAACTGGCGATTGGTGAAGAAAAACTTACCTCCTTGTCAGGGAGTTGAAGTTAACGCAAAATGTCCTGTATCGCCATAGAAGAACCCTGAGACAATATTCATTCTGGAACTGAAGATGTCCCACAGGATATAGCTCTTTACATTGACAGATTGACAGTAACGTAATTAGTATTAAATTAATTCTACAAGAATATATCCATACTTTTTCGTGTTCCAAAGGAGAAGATGCTTTCTTTTTCTTTTGTTTTCTTAACCCAATCATTTAATTCGACATCCACGTTACATGCTACAAATCGGAGCTGTCGCGCGGCAGAGGGTTCACCTCGCGCCAGTGTAGCGTGATACTCGGCCGAGTAGTATATAAAACATCAACCAAAATTGAGAACAGACTAGAAAACAGATGCATTGTTGTTCAGCTCGTTCTCGTAAAATTTGTCTAACAGCAACGAGTGGCAGGTAAGTTATCATTGGTATCACACGCCATCTGAGAATGGATTCAGACGAAATCGTAATATTTCGTACGAGACACATACTCTGCCATGCAGTCTGATTCATTTATAGAACACAGGTATAAATAGAGATGCTTACAGAATACAGAACTCACCAAACTTTAGCAAGAAATAACTCATAAAAATATATTCAATGCAATGGCGTGCAAACTTTATCAGAAAAAAAGTAATGTATTCGTCCTGTCAGTATCTACGACTCGAAAAGAGGTAGATAGTAAGTCGTAAGATAGAATGACTACATATTTGTATGATTATGAATAGCAGTGATTTTCCGTCTTTGCAACTACAATAAAAATGCGATTTTTTCACACCAGACGCGTTTCGTTTTATTGAATGTAAAACATCTTCAGTGGTCTGAAATAATAGAAATCTACAGTTTGTTTTTTGTTTAGATCGAAAACAGTTCTTACGTGGACCCTGAAAAGTAGGCCTAATGTTTGGTACTTACGGAAATTTTGTCTTCTTTTCGCTTCACATCATGGAATGCTGGTCTGTTTAGTGCAATACCGCCGGTTCTTCATGTTGTATCGTTTTCTCACTACTTTCACTGTTCATAGTTGTTTTACACAGATCAGAAGTGTTTTTTTTTTTGTTTTTACTGATTTTACATTCAATAAAACGAAACGCGTCTGGTGTGAAAAATCGCATTTTTATTGTAGTTGCAAAGACGGAAATCACTGCTATTCATAATTATGAAAGCAACTACGGACATTATGACCACACAAACGAAGAATATTTGTGTGATTGGAATATACTTCATTACTGAAAATTATTGTTGTTTTAATCTGTAACGTCTTATAAGTGTATTGGGGCTCAGATATTTTAGTAACATGGCAGTGTTAAACATAAGACTGGAAGTAAACTAGAATGAAACAGGGAAACTTTAGAGACTTGGCAGTATTTCGGCGTAAAGGGATGTAACTGTCAGCGAGTCTCAAATATGATGTGTAATGAGCCGTAAGAGGGAAAAAAAGACAATGACGATTCGAGAAATTGACACCGTCCACGAGATGGCAAGTGTGCCGAATGTAGTAGACGAAAAGTAGTCAGCGAGGAGACAGAAAGCTCGAACATTAAGTCGGAGTTAAGCGGAGCCCGTTAGGCATTCTGCGATCTCGTTTGGCCCATTAGAAAACTCGAGCAAGCGAGCTCAAAGTTAGATTAGCTAGACAGAGTAAAAAGGCTTGTTGAGCTACTCAACAAAGTTGGACGCCCAACAGGTGGAGTTTGTCAAGCCGCCTGAGTAAGTTAAAATAAGTCTCCCCCACTGCCAAGCACGGCGTTAGGATCGTAGCTTTAGAATAGAGCTCACGAGAGAATAAGTATCGGAAAGGAAAGCAGATCTTATTGTTACCATTACATGCGGATCGGCATTGTGAACCTCTCGTCTAAGCGCAATACAGTCAATTTTAATGACATGTTATCCTAAACAACATTGATAATCCACAAACACATTCGTACTGCTGTACCGTGCCACAGTACGGTTTAAAGCGTACGTGACGGTCCAAAACCGAGAATATGGGTTCACGGTAAAAAATCGTTGCACCACTAGCTACAGCCAAACGGTAAGAAATCTGAACTGACTGTATGGTGGTAATAGTTGTAATTCCTTTTATGTAATTCTGAAGTAATATGTAAATTTCCGTAATTATACAGGAAATGTATTCCTAATTTGCGACTACATTTCCACGAGTATTCTTCATAGCTGTAGTCGCCATAGTATCCGTTTCCTTCAGACATGCATGCGTATCTCAAGGATACTGCACTGGTAAAAGAACACAGCCACTGCGCACTGCATTTCAAGCCAAACCAACGCCTGCGACAATAAATAAACGTCTCGACATGTGTGGGAATAGCGTACACTGTGTGACCACCATAGGACGGTAGTTGTCATATGGAAGTTTGGGTCGCTCCGGATGGCGTGCACGTTTAGCCTAATGGTGAAGGCGATCGCTTACGGAAAGCGGGGAATCTCGGGCACACAAGTTTGCGTACGCCACTAACGAAATTCTGCAGCTGATGCTCAATCACATACACAATTTGCGAATATTGTGGTGTCGCACAAGTCTGAAGTGCGCGCCACGTACTTTCGCCGCGCGCCGCCATGCAAGCACGGCGCGGCGTTCGTAAGTTGGCCACGAGCGCCCTCTGCTGCATCCCCGCTCGCGGCCACCACTGAACTGCAACGCCCACTTGGCAATAGGACAGGCCCTAGATAAGACTCCCATGAGTAGGCAGGCCTCTAACTAGTTAAACCCTGTATCATCATTACCCTAGTCTGCAGTTATGAAATTTATAAAAGTTATTAATTATTATAATATTTCTGCGAAATATATATCTTGTACTAATCTAGTTTAGTGTTATTAGTTTCTGCTGTCCCACTGGCTGGTCACCTCAGACTCTGTACCCGCACACACGTGCATCCTACTTTCCTGTGTCGGTCTCACTCCACTCGGCCACCGACACCCAGGACAACCGGCCGCGACGAGACGCAAAAAATAATTTTCCTATATTCTTGGCAATCATCGCAGTGTCTTCAGACATGCATACACGTTAACGCGTTCGTCAATTGCATGTCAGAAGACAATCTTAGGGAGGGCATAAACTCGCAGTGGAAAGTAAGGATACTACATGTACGGTTAACAGTACCATCACTACAACAAAACAGACAAAGCATCACAGTTGAATTAAAAATAGTAGGTTAATAACTTGAGCAGCCGCGGTGGAGTAGCCGAGCGGTCTAAACTACCTCGCTGCGGAGCGCGCGGTTGCTCGCCGTGGACGTTCGAGTCCTCCCTGGGGCATGGGTGTGTGTGTGTTTGTCCGTAGGTTAGTTTACCTAGGTTTAAGTAGTTTGTAAGCTACGGACTGATGACCACTCAGTTTGGTCCGATAGATTTACAGACATTTGATCATTTTTAGAACATAAAATTTTCAAAATAATTACGGGATAGTTATATATATCATAGCAACATATGATGACATGACCATGTTTAGGACACAGTACTCTAGCTAGGTTGAACCTGTATTGTGGGCCTTCAGAGAAGAAATAGAAATCACTGACAAATTCAACATGATTTATTAACAAGTACATTTAAAAGTCGATATTAATGTCAATGAAAAAAAAGAAACAGAATATCAATTCGAAAATAATATACCCTATTACATTTCTTTAAAAATATGAAGGACCTAGGAACGGAGAAGGAAAAGAAGTGACGCTTCACGGGTTGGGTGAATGTGTGACGTTATTTCAGTGATTACACAATTGAGTAAAATTTACGAAGAATTTGGTAGCATAAGTCAGTTTATCAGTATGACATTGCAAACTTTCTGACATGCCTGTCTGAAGCTCTTTCATCTAATAGTGAGACACGATACCTTACAACTGTCGAGACTGGTCGTTAATAACTTAGATATTAGGCAATGGGATGAAGCTGGGGACAGACATGGTCCCATACAAATGTTCAAATATTTGTAAATCTATCGGACCAAACTGCGTGGTCATCAGTCCGTAGCTTACAAACTACTTAAACTAAGGTAAACTAACCTAAAGACAACCTATTTTATATCTATATAAATGATCTGATGGACAGAGTAAGTAATAATTTGCGGCTCTTTGCTGATGATGCTGTGGTGTATGGGACGGTGTCGTCTTTAACTGACTGTAATAGCATACAGGATGACTTAGACAAAATTTCTAGTTGGTGCGAAGAATGGCAACTAGTTCTCAATGTAGAAAAATGTAAGGTGATGCGCATGAGTAGGAAAAACAATCCCATAATGTTCGAATACACCATTATTAGTTAGCTTCTTGATGCTGTCGCAATTGGGGATCGCTGGAAGAAAGATGACGTTCTTTTCGCGAATTTCTGTTAAGTAAATTTAGAGGGCCGGAATTTGAAGCTGAGTGTAGTACGATCTTGCTGCCGCCTACTTACATGTCGTGTAAAGATCGCAAAGACAAGATAAGAGAAATTAGAGCTCGTACGGAGGCATATAGGCACTCTTTTCTTCCTCGTTCCATTTGGGAGTGGAATAGGAAAGGAAATTCCTAGTAGTGGTACAGTCCGAGCGGTCTAAAGCGTCTCGCTGCGGAGCGCGCGGTTGCTCGCCGTGGAGGTTCGAGTCCTCCCTGGGGCATGGGTGTGTGTGTTGTCCTTAGGTTAGTTTATCTAGGTTTAAGTAGTTTGTAAGCTACGGACTGATGACCACGTAGTTTGGCCCGATAGATTTACAGACATTTGAACATTTTGAAGTGGTACAGTGTACCCTCCGCCACGCACCTTACGGTGAATTGCGGAGTATGTATGTAGATGTAGATCTGGAAAAGAATAGTTGTGCCAGTAATACTTGCGGTGCATTGACCACCTGGAGAATTTTGTGATTGAAATGCTCCATAATGACTGTACCTGGAATCCGGTGGGGTTAGTTCCAGAATATAAATCTCAGCGGCACAAATGGTAAACAGACTGACTACTTTGCCGCTTGCAGTAAGACAGGCACAAAGAGGGTTTGGTTTTGTTTCGCCCTGGACCCGGCAGCTGTCCAGCATATCTGATAGACCGTTGGGAATCCGCCCCCTGCGAGCGTCCAATACCGAGGGCCGGCGCCAGGCGCGTGCGGAACGTGCGGCCGCGCGGGTAGGGGCGCCTCTGCACGTGGGAACGGGAGGCAGTTTCCTGACTGCTCATTTCTTACTTCTTGTATTAAAAAGGCCATTGTTTTCGTTATGTAAGCTACTTCTCTCAATTTTGATCTTCATTTTTAGAAGAACCATTGTAGGTATTGAATTTTTCAGAGGCCGAGAAAGTCAAGAGTGATCAAAACTGCTATTGCTTTCCTTACCCACAAAATGAAGCGCGACTAAATTTGTTGTAACTTGAGATGTGACAGCCTAATAGATAAGTTATATATATTTTTGACGAATTACAGCGTTCAAATGAATGAAATAATTTGCAATTTCCGATGATATGGCTTCACTGTATGAGGTTTAGATGGAATACCAAACTGTGGCGAATGAAAATTTGTGCCCGGCCGGGATTCGAACCCTGGATCTCCTGCTTACTAGGCAGACGCATTGACCACTCAGCCACCGAGGACACAGTGACCACCCCCACTGCAGAGGACTCTTCTCTGCTCGTCTCCCGCCACACACTGTGTCCTCGGTGGCGGAGTGGTCAACGCGTCTGCCTAGTAAGCAGGAGATCCCGGGTTCGAATCCCGGCCGGGCACAAATTTCCATTCGCCACAGTTTGGTATTCCATCTAAACCTCATACAATGAAGCCATAACATCGCAAATTGCGATTTATTTCATTAATAGATAAGTGCTTTTGATGCAAAGTACATTTAGTACTGTGCAAACACGTTCTCGTTATTTAGACGTTTTCTCCTGCAACATTGCAACTTTTCGCTATCATGATGAGCTAGAAACATCATTTATTTTTGATATCAAAAGCACCAATTGTGTGGATTGGCACATCTACACTTTCTATTAATGGCAAATAGCCGCAGTTGTTACAATATACTCTGTACGTGATGATTGGAGGAAGCCTTGAAACTATTATCCATAATACTATTCGTTACCGAGATCTGTAGATTCCAAGTTACCGAACATTTGCATATGTAATATGCCCACAATTTCCAGTATGACGTGTAAATGTAGTTCTAACTAATGTAGGAAACGAACAACAAGGGTTCTTCGTTCGGAAGTCAAGAAACTGTGTTTATTGTCGCCATTTAAGCACCAATAACATTTTAAAATGTCACAAAACTTGGTAAATTTTGCATGTGACAAAAAATTTTGTTTTACTAGTAAGCGTCACAAATCGCCGTACATTGTCACTATGAGAAACATTTTCCATTTTTCTCGCACATACCCGTAAATCACGTCTGTGACGAACAATTGTACAATTTAGACGGAAAACCCGTCACATATTGACATTCATCAAGGTTGTATTGAAAAACTTTGGAATTTCGATGACACGTATGCCCATAACTTACCACCGTAAATTGTGTCTAACAAAACACTTTCATTTGTTTCCTCAGGAAAAAGGTGAACGTTGGTAACCCCCTCCATTCACCGAGTATCCGAATAATTCGACCATGACTGAAAAATGATCAACATTGTCTCTGCCAATCGCAGATAATTTGTAATGTCTCGAAGTGACTGAACATTGCTATTCCCTCTCTTTTTCCTTCAGTAAATATATTCTTGTAAACTTACCATGGTTCTAGAAATGATTAAAAGTGTCACTACCAATCGCAGAAAAGAAAGATACTGTCACAGCTGTGAAAGTTTCGTCAAACAGATGTAATAGTGCAGTTGAAGGTAATCCTTAGCATCTTCAAAAGCATTTTCTGGTGCATTTTTTTTTTTATTTCATTTACTTTAATAGCTTAAAGTGCGACACCAGCAACGCATGAGCCATTTTCACGACAGTGGCGAACAGCTAGGTTTTGAAAAATATTACAACCCCGGTATTTCATGAGAATAAATAGACATTTACCTAGAAACGACGTTTTCTCCTTTTATACAATCTTTTTAATTTATCACGACACTTCCGAAACACGATTATGCTCGGATACCAAAAGTGTCAGTTGTGTTAGGAGACGACGTTCCGACCGCTATGAAACTCATTATTCGATTAAAGAAATATACTTTCCGAAAAAAAAAATATTATTATTGCACAACTTATAGTTTGATATCTTCACTCGGCGAAGACTTGTATTTATTTTCGTTATTCGTCACATTTACTGTCCAGCATCAAATTAAATAAAATATTGCAACATATTTTAAAGATATATGAAAATATCTAATAATAAATCATTGTCCAGAAACATATTTTGTCTCAATATATATATCAGAGAGATTAAACTGAAGGAGAGGCATTCAATTAAAATTTTTTCCTTGTCCTGGATTCGTACCTGGGACCTCCTGCGTACTAGGTAGACGCTATACCACTCTCTTTTTTTTTTTTTTCTAACTTTTTTCCCATATGTGCTTCTTTAGCCACTTTTTATTTTATTTTATTTTTATGTGTGTTATGCAGCGAAGCTTCGCCTGCAACGTTCTTCTTCACGAAAATTTACTGCTCTCGCAGTGGTGTCGTTCATGTCTGAACTTTATCTTCTGCTTCGCTTACAGGTGATCTTCATTCGATGAACTTTTCTTAACTTTGTAGAGCAATTGCCGCGCAAGAACCACACATGATTTTTTTTATATTTTTGTATGTTATTTGATTTTTTTTCTATCAAATATTGACCAGAAATTTGGTTAAGGAAAAGAAATGAATAATAAAAATGAAGTAAACGAGTGCGGTGTCATTTGGTGACGAAAAGAAATTTTTCTCTGTAGCGTGATTAACAGAAAAGTTTCTCCTAACTAAATATAAATAATAAAAATAAATAAATAAATTTTGTGATCATTCTTTTTTCTCTATTTTCTCTTGACCGCTTGTGAACTGTTTATTTCTTTAGAATAAGGAGTGTGTTCCGGCTTCCGTTGGTGGCATGCTGTTTCAGGGTTTTGTTGAGGCCTTCACGGCTACCGTAGCGGCCTCGGGGCCCACGAAGTCCCCACTGTACTTCACCCTCAACAGCGATCCCCTACTTTCGCATGCCTCTATTAGCGTTATGAATTAGTTGTAATAATCATCCTACGCCCTCTCTCTCGAAGAGAATCTTCAACATGTTGCCATAATTCTTTTTCATATCTGTTTTCCGAAATATGTTGTGATATCCTTGTAGCTGAAATTCTTTGAATTCCTGGACAGTGCCGGTCCCTTTCTGTTGTTAATGACATAGTGAATAAAATTCCCCAGTAACCACAAAATGGCATTATTTTTTTTTGGTCAGGAAAATATATCTTGTCTGGGAAGAAAATTAGATTTAAATGTATTTCTCTCCCGTCGCTTCTCTTAAGGAACGATATTTGTTTCTTAAGTTCCTGCCATATTGCGCTGTATTCTAAACAAACGAATCTATGTTCCAAGGTATCAATTGCGTTGCATTTTGGGCATCTGTTTGTATCACAACATCCGATTGCATGCATCTCTCATTGGTACTAACTTGACAACTCTGTACCATGCTACCTGTATTTCTAATGGGAGCAGTCGATTACTCACATTTTTCCAAATGACTTTCCAATTCCTGTTTGGAAACTTGCTCTCCATTCTGTTTTTGTTCTCATTTGATTTTAATCTGTCGATGATATAGTGGTAGTTTCTCTTCTTTTTGTCCAAGACAATACTCCTCATGTAGCTTAATTCTAAATAATAGAGACGAATGTACGTCAGTTTATAATTTATTTTGGTGATATTGACTGGTGGCTGCAAGCTTTCAAGTTGAAACAATTTGAATAATTGCGCTGTTATGCCGTCTGGGTGACTTTCAATAAGTTGCAGGGACCTCTTTATGAATTGTGCAGTTGTTTTCCGCTGAATGTCAGTAAGTGCGAGTCCACCCTCTTCCGTTTTCAGAGTTATTGTTTCTAAAGCTACCTTAAAAATCTGTCCTTGCCAGATATATCGACATACGGTTCTCATGATTGCCTTTGCTTTTTGTTTTGGGATAGGCAGAATTTGCCCCATGTATGTCGCTTTTGAGAGTACCAGACAGTTTACGATCTAACTTTCTGCTTCAGGTTCAGGTCTCTCATGTCGTGTAATTTAAGGGTGCCTCGAATCTTATCAAATACTGTTTTCCAGTTAGCGGCAGTCATCCGAAGTGGGCAGCTGTATAGGGTTACCCCCAAGGCTGTATGATTTTCTACGCAATGTGCCCAAGGAACCTGTCTATTGGTGAGGCCATTGAGATTCAAAAAAGCACTCTTCGTGTCATTAATTTCGGCGCCTGTTGCTCTGCAGTATAGTTACAGGTTAACTGTAAGTTTTTTAATATCATCACTGCTTCTTATTATGACGCCTACATCATCGGCGTATGCATTAATAACTTTTTTTAGTCCCGATATTAAGATACCCTCTAGTTCTTTATTCAGTTGTCGTAAGAGTGGTTCGATTGCCACAACAAACTGCATCATTGATAAGGGGCTCCCCTGGGGTACTCCATTGTCAATGGGAATGTCCTTAGTATAATGACCATTAATAATTACCTTCGTATGTATACCTTTCAAAATGTTATAAAAAATCCTCAGATTACTCTCGCTAACCCCCAAGTGCGACAAAGTTGTAAAAAGGTAGTTGTGACCGACTTTATCGAATGCCTTTGCGAAATCTACAAATGCAAGACTGCCATATGCTGAAGTGTTTGAAAATATTCCGACAATGTCCCTGTACTCGCTGACCGTCTTCAGAATAATGTGCCCAGGGAGACACGTCTGGTGGCATCCGATTATTTTTTCTAGGAATGGCCGCAATCGCTCTTTCAGAACTCTAGCTATTAATTTATAGTCAGAATTTATTAGTGTAATAGGCCTCATTTTCTTGATGTCTTTTGTTTCCGTTTTTTTGCCTTTTGGAAGTAGCACTGTAAAACTCTGTTTAAATAGGCTGGGACAGCCTCTCCTTTTAAGGTTTCGTTAAAAATTTCAGTGAACGTACTGCCTATAACATGCAAAAACGCTTTATAAAACTTGGGAGGCAGACCATCGGGGCCCGGTGACTTTTTTTAAAGGAAAAGTCTTTATTATTTCCAAAACTTCTTCTTCGCTTATTTCTTCTTTAATATGGTCATTATCCTCTTCTGTGATGGTGCCCTGACGTTCAGATCCGGATAAAAAATCCCTTATGACATATTCCTCGAAACTATTTTCAGTATAGAGTGCCGTACAAAATCTATAGGCTTCATTAATAATATCTTTGTGAGTTGACAGGACGCTGTTATCCTCGGCCCTAAGAGACGCAATAAAAGTTCTTCTCCTTTGTTGCTCATGCTTTATGAGATGATATATGCCGGCCGCGGTGGCCGAGGGGACTGAGGCGCTCCAGTCACGGTCTGCGCGGCCATTGCGGGCGGGGGTTCGAATCCCCCCTCGGGCATGGATATTTGTGCCGTGCTAGTTCGTAAGTAGTTTGTAAGTAGTTTGTAAGTTTAGGGACTGATGACCCCGTAGCTAAGTCCCATAGCCTATACAAACATTTGAACATTTTTGAGATGATATATCGATGTATTTTCCTCCTCAACCACAGTTTGAGTATGGGATTTGATTTTCAGACCATCAATCTGTGACCGTTTGAGCTTTAAGATTTCGGCTTTGGTCCTCTTGATTTGCAGAAAAATGTCTTGTGACATTGGTTGCTCATAGAGTTCGCGTAAGCAGGTGTAGTGAAACTCTATAGTATGCCGCAACCACCTCGCCCTCTCTTTCCCGTATTCTATCAAAGTGCCTCTTAGCCGTTTCTTTGCAACAGCGCTCCGCCATTCTATACTGGATTTGTATTTATAGCGCGTTCTTAAAGAGGCCCGCCACGTCTCTGCTATGAAGTCAGCGAGAGCATTTTCTGGCAACATGTTAATATTCAATTTTCATGCGGGCCTACCCCAGTACGTCCTCTGTCTCATTAGCCGTATACTACACTTTACCGCTTGGTGGTCAGAAAAGATGGCGGGTATCACTTCAATGACATCCACTTTATTTTCTAAGGTCGAGGATACGTAAATCCTGTCTATTCGACTTTGGGATGTGTTGGTAATATAGGTAAACTTCACGATGGTGGGATACTTTATTTCCCAAGCGTCCTTCCATTTCATATTGGTTACTATTCCCTTGATTTATTAAAATTTGGCCTTTGGTCCTTTTCATGTATTACACAATTCCAATCACCACCAATTACAACGTCGACAGGGTTATCATAGCGTAAAATGTCAGTTTTATAAAAAGCAGCTCTTTCTGGTTTTGCATTGTTTCCGGATGGGGCATAGATGTTGATAAAGGTTGTATTAAAAATTTTGCATTTGATGCCCCTCCCAGATTCTAAAAGAACAGCGTCTTTCATTTCGATCCCTTCCCGTACAAGAATAGCTGTCCCGCAACTGTTCTCAGGAGCTACGTCTACAATTTCTTTGTAACCAGCAACATACAAATTTCTGACTTTAACCTCTTTCAGCAGAGCTATATCGCTGTCGGACTGATATAAAAAATCTTTAAGCGCTGCAACTTTAATTTCACTTTGAATTTTATTTATGTTTAAGGTGGTCACATTATATGTTTGTTCCATGAGGAAGTATGATTGAGGAATTTACAGGACTTCGTAAAGGGCTGAAATTGTTCGTTCCTTCCGTGTACCTTCTTTCATTTTTGTACTCCGTATGTGTAAATTGTTTACGCTGTCAGACAATATCTTAATAAAAGATATCTTCGTCTGGTAATGCATCCTCTTCCATGTCCTCATCCGCACCTTTCTCGACATCTTCGCTCCATTCAGATCTCGCAGCTGAAGTACTTTTTCGCATTAGGGATGCTTCTTCTGTGTCAGATAATGAATGTTCAATCTCGCTATGTAGCGTCTGCATTGCACATTCGGATATTTCAGAAGTTCAAATGTTTGTTAAGCTTATAGGACTTAACTACGGGGTCATCAGTCCATAAACTTACAAACTACTTATCAACTACCTTATACTAAGGACAGCACAAATATCCATGCCCGAGGGGGATTCGAACCCCCGACCGTAGTGGCCGTGCAGACCGCGACTGAAGCGCCTCAGTCCCCTCGGCCACCGCGGCCGGCTTCAGAAGTTCTTTTTCCTGCAGGAGACTTCTGATGTGTCCGCTTTGTTCTTATCTTTTTGCAGAATGTTTCTCAATTTGTCCTTCAAAATGGGAGCAACAGTCTCCGCAGCCTCATGAGCCAGTCTGCGTTTCTTATTTCGTTTCCTTTTTGGCGATGCAGCCGGTGACAAATCAGGTGATTTGTCCGTCGATTCTGTGGAAGATCTTTCGCGTTGTATCGAATCCTTCGACTGATCTAATTTATTACACTGAGATCCGCTTTGTTCGTCGACATTGAGCTTCTTTCCTTTCCCATTTTGGAGTTGATCTTCATTCCTATTTTTGTCTTTCTTGGTACTACGTTGCCTTTCTTGAGGTTTTTGATTTCCTTCTCTTTGCGATGAATTTTTTAAGCGATCTCCTTGTATCGCTACATTCAGCTGGTGGTTCTCATCAATAAGCATGGGTGTCGATTCTGAGGTCTCAAGCTCCTCATGTTGAAAAGCCGGAGGACTCGACGCAGAATCTGCTGGTATCGTGTTCGGGTTTGGCTGCACTTCATTAGCGCGACGCTCAGTCACGCCGTGTGTGTCGTCTGTTTCCTGATGCGCCCGGCCCGCCTCACCACTTCGCTCGTCATCGGCCCCGCGCTGTTTCCTGGTAGCGGCTGTTCCGGCACGACTTCCTCCTGCCCCGCTGTTGACGGCCCCGCTGAGCGGCGCGGGTTCGTGGCGGCGGCGTAAGTCAGCCTGAGGCTGACCGCCTGGCCCGGGACTACAGGCTCTGCGGCCGGCAGCTGCGCGACGCGTTTCCTACCGCACTCACTGCGAATGTGCTCTGTTGAATTACACAGAGCACATGTTCACGGCTGCCCATCATAGATAACAATAGCCCGATATCCTAGCACATTGATATAAGAAGGAATATGTCTCTGCAGTTCCATCTTAAGTTGCCGAACGCCGTTCAATACAGTGAACATATGAACCTCCGACCACTTTTCGGCGACATTGGACAGAATGGTACCATAGGGGCTGAGAACCGAATTTATTTCTTCCGCCGGCATCTCAAAAGGTAACTCAAAAACCTTCACTGTCCGAATACCTAAACCTGCGTGAGTAACAATGACATCACTCACTGTTCCGTCTGAATGGTTAAACTTCATAACACCGCCACACTTATCAACTATTGCATAACATAATTCTGGACTTGTCAACTTAACAAAAGCAGCATTTGAAACGAACGATAAATGTACACCAATTACTTCATTCCCTGTAATCTTCACTTTCTCGGTTAACCACTGTTTAACCTCATGAGCTTTCGGTCTGATAAAGTTTCTGTCAAAAGTAAATTTGATCGTGTCTTTCCTCATCTCTTTTGTCGTATTCATTCTGTCTTATTAATCGGGTTAACTAAAGCCACAATCGCAAAGATGCAGTTAAGACTAACCTTGTAAGGCGCGACACAGCCGTTGTTTACAACAGGACCGCCAGCGAGGCCGCCACACGTCCTTCGTCCACCACGACTGCCACTCGAATGTTATTATTATTGCACAACTTATAGTTTGATATCTTCAGTCGGCCAAGACTTGTATTTATTTTCGTTATTCGTCACAGTTACTGTCCAGCATCAAATTGAGTAAAGTATTGCAACATATTTTAAAGATATATGAAAATATCTAATAATAAATCATTGTCCAGAGACATATATTGTCTCAATATATATATCAGAGAGATTAAACTGAAGGAGAGGCATTCAATTAAAATTTGTGCCTTGTCCTGGATTCGTACCTGGGACCTCCTGCGTACTAGGTAGACGCTATACCACTAAGCCACCATGACTTGATGAATACAACCACTGCAAGGACTGTTTTAAGGCACTTCTCTCTACACAACACAAACTTCAATGGGATTAGATTAGATTAATACTTGTTCCATAGAGCATATATCCGACATTTCGTAATGATGTGGAACGTGTCAGTTTAGTAAATGATGTCTACACATGACAATCAATATTTTGAGGATTTTTTATCTTCATTTTAATTTTTTAAAAAGTTTTATCTAAAGTGTAGGAGGAGTTGCCATTCATAAATTCCTTTAATTCCTTTTTAAATACCAGTTGGCTATCTGTCAGACTTGTGATGTTACTTGGTAAGTGACCAAAAACTTTTTTGGCAGCATAATTCACCCCTTTTTGTGCCAAAGTTAGATTTAATCGTGAATAGTGAATATCACTCTTTCTCCTAGTGCTGTAGCTACGTGCACTGCTATCACTTTTGAATTTGGTCGGATCATTAATAACAAATTTCATGAGTGAATATGTATGTTGTGAAGCTACAGTGAAGATCCCTAGATCCTTAAATAAATGTCTGCAGGATGATCTTGGGTGGGCTCCAGCAATTATTCTGATTACACGCTTTTGTGCAATGAATACTTTTTACTCAATGTTGAATTGCCCCATGTTCCCCTATGTAAAACATATCAATGTTGCTGAGAATCTCCAATAGCGGAATAGCACCCCAGCAATGAACGTTGATGGGAACAGTCCTGCCTTGTTCCTAAGGCACAGATCATATATGTAAATATCAAATAATGAATCACTGTCCAGACACATATTTTGTCTCAATATAAATCAGAGACATTAACCTGAAGGAGAGGCCATGGCACAAATTTTAATTCAATGCCTCTGTTTCAGTTTAATATCTCTAATATTGAGAAAAATATGTCACTAGATAATGATTTATTATTTGATATTTACATATATCACCTGTGGCTGAGGAACAAGGCAGGACGTTGCCATTAATGTTCATTGCTGGGGCGCTATTCCGCTATTGGAGAGCGTCGGCGGCATTCATACGTATTACATAGGGGAACTTGTGGTGTAGAAGGAGACGTGTCTTAAGACACCGTGCGGTCACCGTATTCGTGAAGTCATGGTGGCTTAGTGGTGTAGCGCCTGCCTAATAAGCAGGAGGTCCGAGGCCCGAATCCTGGCCATCGCACAAATTTTAATTCAAAGCCTCTCCTTCAGTTTAATATCTTTGACATTTTAAACAGTTCACAGAGGTCAAAACACAGTGACTACACTTTACATTTGTTTGATTTTAGCTTATACACAGCAGAGAATCAAATTCAGAGCAGATATCGAAATGTTCTTTCAGACTAAGAGCACAATCATTTCTCACTGCATTCTCCAGTTAGTGGTTTCGTATCCGACAAGCGAACCCTCTTGGCGTGTCTACCTCAGGCTAATGCGAAATACTTATCATTCAATTTCAAGAACAATATTCTATGAGTAATTTTGAGATCTCTCGAAAAGCTACTGAATTTCTTTTTGTTGTCGTACTCTGTATATAAATCTATCGAGGCATAGAAAAATGTGGTCACTTATAAGCAGTACAAACTGGAAAAGATGGAAACAGCCGAAAAAGGCAAGCCGACCGCGGTGGCCGAGGAGACTGAGGCGCTCCAGTCACGGTCTGCACGAACACTACGGTCGGTGGTTCGAATCCCACATCGGGCATGGATATTTGTGCCGTCCTAGTTCGTAAGTAGTTCATAAGTAGTTTGTAAGTTTAGGGACTGATGACCCCGTATTTTGTGTCCCAGCCTCGTCGCCGCTTTTGTGTCTCGTTTCCGTCGTAGGTGTCGGTGGCCGAGTAGAAAGACCGACACAGGAATAAAGAATGCACGCTTGTGCAGGTAGGAGGTGACCAGCCAGTGGGACATCAGAAACTAGAAACACTAGAGTAAATTAGAACGAGATATATATTTCTTAGAGACTTAGTAATACTTAACTTTTACATAGCTCAGTACTGCAGAATGCTGATACATAGTGGAGCTAGAGGCCTGCCTAGTGCCTGTCCGATAGCCAAGTCTTCACTGGTGCCTATCTGATTCCGAAGAGTTAACTGGTTCCTATCTCAGTCCCAAGTGAACGATGTCGTTCAGTGGTGGCCACGAGCGGAGTTGTAGCAGAGGGCGCTCGTGGCTGACGTCGTAAGAACGCCGCGCCGTGCGTGCATGGCGGCGCGAGGCGAAAGTAGGTGGCGCGTACTTTAGACTTGTGCGACACCACACCGTAGTTAAGTCCCATAGACTATACAAACATTTTGAAAAAGGCAAAAAGACGGCAGACATGTCGCTGTTTTAACAACACTGACAGACTGGGGAATCACCTGCCTCAGGCCTCAGTCAACACAGCCTAGAAGACAAGGCCTCACAGCTGGCCGTGCCTACGTCACACCAGAGGCCGCGGACCCAGCTGACTGGCTGGCCGCTGGGGCACGCCCACCGCCTCGTAGAGGCCGACCGGGCAGCTTGCATTCGCGGCCTCTCTGTGTGACGTAGGCACGGCCAGTTGTCAGACCTTGCCTCAGTCCGCCTTCCTCACCAAACATTTTGGCATGCCAGCATAGTCGCGCTTTTTTGTTGAAAGAGATTAGCAGAGTTGTGGTGGAAGAAAATGTGAGTAGGAAAGAAAAAGATTAGAGATGATCATTTTCGGATAGAGGCAGTGACAGTAAAAAAGATGAATGGACCGAGACAGTAACGGCGAGAGCAAAAGAGAGAGGGGACAGCGAAAAAGAGAGATGAATGAAGACTATTCATAAGCCAACAAAAATTTTGTCCGCCTTTGCCCATCTCCTAAAGCTACGTGTTAGTTTCCCGGTCAAGGAGTTACAATCCCGAGCAAAGCATCCGCAAGTATAGGCATAACGAGGACATACTCGTGACTGGAGAACTGTGAGAATGAAAGAAGCAGTGGTCTTGTAAGAGAAAGAGGATGGCACATGGGCAGTGGCAGAAAAAGGCAGCCAAAATGGAGAGAAATAGATGAAAGCAGTGGCAGTGGGAGACACAGACAGAAGTATGTAATGATGCGAGACAGTGGGGGAGAGGGGCAGCGAAAGGGAGGTGTCGTGTGTGAAACCTTCTTTACATCTACATGGATACTCTGCAAGTCACATTGAAGTGCATGACAGAGAGTTCATCGAACCGCTTGTATGATATGTCTCTATAGTTCCATTCTCCAATAGCTCGCAGGAAAAAGGAACACATAAATCTTTCTGTTTTCGATCTGATTTATCTTATTTTATTATGGGAAAGCTGACAGGTGGAAATAGTTTGTAGAGGGGCTCTACAAAGGAAATGAGCTTAGAGACAATATTGTAGGATGGGAAGAGGAATTAGATGAAGTTGAAATTGTAGATACTGTACTCAGAGAAGAACTTGACAGATCACTGAAAGATCTAAGTCGAAACAATGTCCCTGGAGTGGACGACATTCCCTCAGAACTACTGAAGTCTCTGGGAGAGCCAGCCATATCAAAACTATTTCACCTGGTGCGTAAGATATATGAGACACGGGAAATAACCCGAGACTTTAAGAAAAATTTAATAATCCCTATTCCAAAGAAAGCAGGTGTAGACAGGTGTGAAAATTACAGTTTAATAAGTCATGGTTGCAAATTTTTAACACGAATTATTTACAGAAGGATGGAAAAGCTGGTAAAAGCCAATCTTGGGGAAGACCAGTTTGGATTCACGAGAAATGTAGGAACACGGGAGGCAATACTTACCTTACGGCTTATCTTAGAAAATAGACTAAGTAAAGGCAGACTTATATTTCTACCTTTTGTAGATTTGGAGAAAGCTTTTGACAATGTTGATTGGAATACACTCTTTCAAATTCTGAAATCAGCAGGAGTAAAATATAGGGAACGGAAGGTTATTTATAAGTTGTACAAAACCCAGACAACAGTTATCAGAGTTGAAGGGCATGAGAGGGATGCAGAGGTTGGGAAGGGTGTAAGACGGGGTTGTAGACTTTGTCCAGTCTTGCTCAAATTGTACATTGAGCAACCTATAAAGGAAAGCAAGGAGAAATTTCTAGAAAAAATTAAAGTTCAGGGTGAAGAAATAAAAACCTTGCGTTTTCCTGATGACATTGTTAATTCAGTCAGCGACATCAAACACCTGGACGAGCAATTTAACGCAATGGACAGTGTGTTGAAAGGAGCATATAAGATGAACATTAATAAGAGCAAAACAAGGATAATGGAATGCGGTCTTAGAAAATCAGGCGATGCTGAAGGCATTAGGTTAGGTAACGAGTCAATAAAAGTGGTATATGAGTTTTGTTACTTAGGCAGTACGGAGGATATAAAATTCAGAATGGCAATGGGAAGAAAAGCGTTTTCGAAAAGAGAAATTTGTTAACTTTGAATATTAATTTAAGCATAAGGATTTTCTTTCTGAAGGCATTTGTGTGAAGTGTTCCTTGTACAGGAGTGACACATGGACGATAAACAGTGCGGACTGGAGGAGGATAGAGGTTTTGGAAATATAGTGGTATAGAAGAATACTGAAGATTAGGTGGGTAGATCGCGTAACTAATGAAAAGGTACTGAACAGAATTGCGGAGAAAAGAAATTTCTAGGATAATTTGACTAAAAGATGGGATCTATTGGTAGGACACTTCTTAGACAACAAGGAGTCGTAAATTTAGCATTGGAGGGAAATGTGGGGGGGGGGGGGGGCGGCGGGGGGGGGATCATAGAGGGAGACCAAGTGATGAATATAGTAAGCAGATTGAAATGGATGTAGGTTGCCGTTCTTATGAGGAGTTGTAGAGGCTTTCTCAGGATAGAGTGGGGTGGAGATCTGCATCAAACCAGTCTACAGACTGAAGACCACAAGTACATTTCTACCCCAACTCGTGCATCATTTCCGTGACACACTCTCCCCTATATCGCGATGATACAAAACGAGTTGGCCTTCTCTGAATTTTCTCTAAATCGTCCGTCTGTCGTACCTCGTGTGGATCCCACAATGCGCAGCAATACTCCAAAATAGGTCGCACAAGTGTAGTGTAGACAGATTCTTTAGTAGAGCTGTTGCATCTTCTTAAGTGTTCTGCCAACGAAACGCAGTCTTTGGTTCTCCTTCCTACAAAATTTTCTATGTGTTCTTTCCAATGTAAGTTTTTCGTAATTGTTGCTCTTAGGTATTTAGTAGAATTGACGACCTGTATCTGACTGATTTATCGTGTAACTGAAGTTCAACGGATTTCTTTTACTGGTCATATGGAGGACCTCACATTTATCATTATTAAGGGTCAATTGCCAATGTTTACACCAGGCAGATATCTTATCTAAATCATTTTACATTTGCTTTTGATCTTCTGGAGACTTTACTTACCGATAAATGACAGCGTCATTAGCTAACAGTCTAAGAGAGCTACTCAGATTGTCGCTAAGTCGTTTATAAAAATAAGATACGGTAGGGGCTCTATAACACTTCCTTGGGGAACGCCAGATATCACTTCTGTTCTACTAAATGACTTTCCGTCAATTACAACGTACTGTGTCCTTTCTGAAAGGAAATCACGAATCCAGAAAATGTTCAAATGTTTGTTAAGCTTATGGGACTTAACTACGGGATCATCAGTCCCTAAACTTACAAACTACTTATGAACTACTTACGAACTAGGACGGCACAAATAACCATGCCAGAGGGGGGATTCGAACCCCCGACCGTAGTGGCCGTGCTGACCGTGACTGGAGCGCCTCAGTCACCTCGGCCACCGCGGCCGTCCACGAATCCAGTTGTACAACTGTGGCGATATTCGATGAGCAAGCAATTTGATTAGAAGAACGCTTGTGAGGTCGAAAGCCTTCCGGAAATTGAGAAATATGGAATCGGTATGACATCCCATGTCGATAGCACTCATAGATTCATGTGAGTAAAGCTGTGGCTCACAAAAACGACACTTTTTGAATCCGTGTTGAATATGGGTCAATAAATTGTTGTGTTCGAGGTAGTTCATAATATTTGAGGAAAGCAAGTGTTCTAAACTCCTGCTGCAAAACTATGTCAATCATATATGTCTGTAATTTTGTGGATCACTCATAAAGCCTTTCTTGAATATTGGAGTGACCTGCAACTTTCCAGTCTTTGGGTACGGAACGTTCGCTAAGCGAGAGGTTATGTCTGATAGTTAGGTATGGGGCTATTGCATCAGCATATTCCGAAAGGAACCTAATTGGTATATAGGCGGGACCGGGAGACTTGATTTTCTCAGGGAAGCCAAAACAGTCTTGGTCCAACCCGCCACTGCCCGCACCGAAACTAAGTTTATTGTGGCGTATGCGAGCGTGAAGGTCGGGGTGAGAGTTTAAAATAGGGAAAGATTAATTTTTGAAACTCGCAACCACCAGCTGCGAACCAAATTCCTAAACATGCAAAAACACTGGAACTGTGTTTGCGACTGTTTGACTCGTTTTCTAGGGGATGATATCACACGTTCGCAGCTTTCCTTCCCTGCATATGATTAACAAAACAAATTCATAATAAAATCAAGTTCATGAGAGAAAAGGGTGTACTAACTACTATTTTTTGAAAACACGTGAAAGTTCACTTTATGTTGTTTATTTCACAATATTTGAACCCTGTGGCTGATACGTCTGTACGTCGACACATTTACCAAATAAAGTTATAGCTCGTGAGCCCCCAGACAAAATGAATATTTGTCGCGAATTGTTTTCACACCACGTGGCTGTCTCAAACACCGTTTATGTTCATGCCTATGCGACGACACGTGTTACATTAACAAATCACAGTCACTTTAATTTCAATGCGATGCACACCTTGTTCCGCCGGCTAAATATTCACAAACACATAGTAGCATGGTCAATGTTTGCAGTGAACTTCATACTGTTTAATTATCAAATGCTATTGATTACCGGTATTTCTATTAGGCGGTAATCTCACAGGTACCGGGAGACTTGTTGCGTGATTTAAGTTGTTTTAATACTCCAGAGATATTTACGTCTAAATTACGCATGGTGGAAGCTGTTCTTGATAGAAATTCTGGAGTATTTGCTTCGTCTTCTGAAGGAATTTCGGAAAAGCTTTAAGGTGAGAGAAGGAATTAGCGTGTTCTGTGTTAAAAGAGCGCCAATATGTTCTCATATCAACATTTTCGGTGAGGATGATGGAATGAGAATTGGTTCCCCACTTTTCTGTCAGTGTTGTTTTAACAGGAGCATTTTCCGTTGGTGATCTATTACTTGAAATACTGGGAAGTCTGCAAGTAAGCACGCGTCGTCCCAATAGCAAGGATGAAAATAAAGCGAAGAAAAGTGAACTGATACTTCGATGAAGAGCAGGTTGTTACTCTTTATTGAATAATCAGACACGAACGAGGAAGCGCGTCAATTTTTTTCTACTAGCGTTAGAAGCCAGCATTGTCCATGTGTATATTTATTCCATTGTTACGTTACTGCATCTCGTTATTCTGCTGTACACAGCGCTCTCCCACACTCTCGCCATTACACCTGTGTCTGTGGCGAATTTCGGGCTGTTGTTTCTTTTCCACGCACCTCAGTACTTATGACGTCACATCTCCTGACCAGTGTCTCCTACAATAATATAATTTTCTGGGCATGTGGAGTGGAACGTTTGGAAACTGCGAAATATGTTGAAATAAGAGTTAGTATAAAGACGTAATATATTAAAACCTGGTGAATGATGGAGCGGTTTTTCGTGCATCTCATTGTTTATGATTTTTTATCTCTTGTACTATGTGTCATATTATGATACAACTTCGAAGATATATTCAGTAGTATATGTGTATAATGTCGTCAAATGGCTCGCGAATACGGTAAGTGGCGTCGAAAAAATAAATTGTTTTCCTGCAAGATGTAGCAAGCGATAAACTTCTTTCCTTTGATAATCGCAAAAGGTATTGTCAGCCAGAAAAAAAAAATTAGTACAGATTTAAAACCATTTGTTAAGTTTGTTGTAAGCCGCTAAGTGCTCTCATTCTGAAATAGTGGATGAATAAAGTGATGTTATTCGTATGTAACACCATGCGTCAGTTTTTCGCGTATGGTATTTCATTATTAATGACGTCATATCTCCTGAATGATGTGCCGTACAGTGAGATTTTTTTGTAGATGCACTCATGCAGGTATTGTCTACAAATATAGTTAGTAGTTAAAAAGTCATAAATTAAAACGTCATGTCAGATGATGAATAACAAAAATGTTAAGAGACAAACTTTTTTCCTTTAATTACTATTTGGGGGGGGGGGGGGTCGTTTGGATTTATATGTGAGGTTTATTGGATGTAGCTAAGTGTTATCGTTCTGTTGTAATTATATTATGTTTTCTACAGAATCCGTTATCAGTACACAACCGTTAAAAAACCTTTATTTAAGGGAACTCCAAAATTGGCATGGTTTAGTAAAATTATGTTTGAGAGCTCGATTTGTTTAAATGACAATTATGACTAATATTTCAAATCAAGTTTCCACACATACCAAAATATGTACATACTTCAACACTCAAACTTTTTTATATGTGGGGCGGCAATTTTGTAGCTCAAACAGGGCAACAGTTATGCTTTCGCCGGCCCTGCCAATAACCAAGGTGACGCCGACTTTTTAAACGATTAGTTTCAAAGAATCTAGTCTAGTTTCTTCTTCTTCTTATTATTATTATTATCCATCCTCCCGTAAGATCATTCCTGTTTCATCTGTTAGCGATGAACATATCCAGTGGATCAGGAAGAATAAAATGGATTTTCCAACAAAGCAGAACATAGACATTTACTTCACCGTCTTGTGTTCAGGTCAATGGGAAAAAACAAATAAGAAAGAGGCTGGTGACGAAGGCAAAAATTTCCATTAGTATCTGTAGAGTTAAGATGGTGATGGAGGAAAGATTCGCGTCGTGGTGTACTGATAGAAATCTTATATACGATCTGAACACTGCCACTTCTACAAATGGCTGTGGGTGCCGTGAAGATGGTTTATTCTTGGCTCATCTACTGATTATTGAGTTACTATTGTAAGAAGGAGACTATGTTTGAAAATATTATTCTCGTGCATGTCACTGGATAAATTAGGGTACCCTCTTGCAATTTTACACAACTACGTAAATTGTTATGGAAATCCGTGGTACTCATTGTGTGTTTCACTTCTGACATTCGATTTCGAGTACAGTTTGTACGCATTCTGCCAACCTCGATCCAATAGCTCGTGGGAGCAAACATATTCTTCTTTACCATTACAAAAGAACAAAACCCGTGAATAATCAATGGCAAGATGCGAAGGATCCATCCTTTTCATCTTTTTTGGTAAGTAAACAAGAGGGAAGTATTACATTAGTAATGCTTAGGCTGGTTAGTATACATTGTATACATTGATCTAAAGATGCAGAAGGGCAGAATTACACAGTGACCTTACCTGCTGTTTAGCTTCTGTGTTTAATTTCTTCTTTTCTGAATCCTCAAATTAATTTATTACTGAGTGGAAACGAAACATTATTAGGCTGGTACATAGATCCGTAGTTTTTCTGTAAGTTTAACAACCACAATACAAACAAATAATAGATCATGACTAATCAATAATTACTTTTCTGGATTAATGCAGTTAAACGATCTTCGTCAAACCCAGAAGGTCTTTCTGAAAGTGGAGAGTCACTAAGGTCTAAACGATCCTACTTAAAACAAAAAACCACTTTCTTGTCGTGCTCTGCATTATACGCAAAGAGTGCGCGAATGTTTGTGGTTGGCTCCGCTGCTATCATGCTTCTACTGAACTCAAACAGAGGAGTAAGTGGGAAATGCTGTCCCCTCGGTACTCAATATTCTAGCATCCACAGCTGTACTCGCTGTCTGCAAACTACAAAATTGTCAGTCGATAAATAAACTTAGGATTCAGATTACACTGAGATGATTACGTCATGTAACAGCGTTACGCAGAGATAAAGATGGCGGTAATACCGTGCACACGAGGCATAAAGCGCGCTGCAGTGTGTAATGTGTATCCCCTAGAAAATCTCGTTTGTTTATAATAATGAAGTAGACGATACCTATTATAACCGAGCCTTTATCTACGTATATTGATGTGATTGTTTATGAAATATGATATGTTGTAAAACTATTTAATTACAACAATGAAAACATTCTTTGAATTATTTTGTTAAAATTGTATATGTTCAAAACCTGATACCGGTATTACACAACATTGTAATTTTAACACAAATTTCGTCACTAACATTATTTGATGTCTTCCGTAATGTATTGACCTTACAAACTTTGCCGACCGTAAAACTGCATAATTACCTTAATTTAACCATTTTAAATATTGTAAACATATATTAATACTGCTCTAATAGTCAATTACTTACGATCTTTGTTTTGATACGAAAATCATATCATTACATTTGTCATAATTTTTCTTGATGAATGAATTATTTATGTTTCATGGACAGATTATTTAATATAATACATTGTAACTTCCGTATTCTAGAATGTTCTAGAAAACACATAGTATATATATAAGCGCGAATTGGTGCAAACACAACTTTGTCTTAGTCAGTATGAAAGTAGTCATTATGTAGTCAACAAGCAGTCTTACTTTAGTTATTATGTAGAACACAGGCAGTCATTGTTCAGTCTTAGTCTTACTTCAATCAATATGTCAGCTTCTGTTTGTGTGCTTAGTCAAGAATATAAATAAAAATACATAAAATGAAACGTGTCATGTTTTAGTTTCTAACGATGTGAAGAACCCGTCGACCTGTTGCTTTCATTATGCATATTTGCAGTCGAGTTATTAAATCTACGAGATCTACCACGCCGCGGTGGAGTAGCCGAGTGGTCTAAAGCGCCTCGCTGCGGAGCGCGCGGTTGCTCGCCGTCGGAGGTTCGAGTCCTCCCTGGAGCATGGGTGTGTGTGCGTGTGTGTTGTCCTTAGGTTAGTTTACCTTAATTTAAGTAGTTTGTAAGCTACGGAATGATGACCACGCAGTTTGGTCCGATAGATTTACAAACATTTAGATCTACCACTGAACGACCGAGACAATAAGGTAATACATACAAAATGTGGTTTTTGTGTAGTATAAAACTATTATAAGTGGCAGAGCATCATTTCTAATCTGGTGGATCACGTGGAAAGGTTTCCAACGGTAATTTTAACAAGCTTTGAAAGCGAGATGGTAGATGGAGCTAAACGCATGGAACATTACATTTCGGAAATCGTTAGGTAATCCAATATTCCCAGACGCACAGTGTCAAGAGCGTGCCGAGAATACCAAATTGCAGGCATTTCCTCTCGCCACGGACAATGTAGTGGCCAAGAGGAGCGGCGCTTGCGAAGAGGGGTCAGTGCTAACAGGCAAGCAACACTGCGCGAAAAAACAGCAGGAATCAATATGGGACGTAGAAGAACTTAGGACAGTGTGACGCAAGATGGTGTTAATTGGCGGTGATAGCAGACCACCGTCTCGAGTGCCATTGTAACAGCTCAGCAACGCATCTCCTGGGCTCGTGATCATATCGATTACACTCTAGACGACTGGAAAACCGTGCCTTAGTCAGACAATTCACGACTTCAGTTAGTAAGAGATGACGTAAGGGTTCAATTTCGGCGTAGACCCGACGATGCTATGTGCGACCTTCCTATCGGTACTCACCAATAAGAACTGGGCAATACATAACTCAGAGCAGTAAAAGGTTTATGGCTCGTTGTCTCTGTTCATAGGTGTGAGTTATGTACGTCAGTTTCTATGCCCTAAACAGCTACCCAAACTGTTTAAATAAGATCAGTAATTAATCCGGCCACTACGGTCGGGGGTTCGAATCCCCCCTCGGGCATGGATATTTGTGACGTCTTTAGTATAAGGTAGTTGATAAGTAGTTTGTAAGTTTAGGGACTGATGACCCCGTAGTTAAGTCCCATAAGCTTAACAAACATTTGATTTTTAGTAATTAATCTGTAGTTTAGCCAGTCTATCAATCTGCAGATGGTGACGCGAAAAATATATTTAAAGAAACATAAATTAAAGCTCTGAATAACAAACAAAATGGATTCTTAGATAATGTTTAGAAGAGATTTACTATCGAAGTAAGTTTTATATAAATGCAGTTTATTACTCTTTTTGGACATGAAAATGCAGAGATAGTTCTACTTTATACATCGAAAAATAACAATATTTCCCCAACTATTGTTCATGAGAGCTACAATAAGTATCACACGCTCTTGAGAGTAAATGTTCCAAATTATCACTCGTAAATTAATGAACGAACATTGCAGTTCCAAATTAATCCGCGATTAATTATAGTATTTGTTATAAAACACAGTTTGTCATCACACGAGTACACGATTGCTGAATTATCACAGTTCCACAGCCCTACTAACGTCTATAGTTTACCACTTTTTCACAATTCCACAATCCCCGCACATGACTATTTCTTCAAATCACATTTCGTAACGTGGCTTCAGACCGCCCAGTCACAACCTATCACCATCGCTTCCAAGTTACGAGTCCTTTCGCAAGCGTTCGAAAGCGTGCTCTACCTGCTCCCAAAAATGTATCCTTCCGCGCATCCTAAATTCTCATCTTTAAAATACAATTTCCCTTCCAAAATATTATACCTTTGAATATCACAGAATTAAATGCTTTGACCACCTCCCTACAAATGTTATTTATATGTAACAAACAAATACATATTTAACAATACTAAAATCGGTTGAGACTGAAGCTCTTTGCTCAGGTAGCTATTAAGCTTCGACCATAGATACTAGTAGACTGGGCATGACGTCATTTTCGTGGCTCAAACATCTCCCAGCTAAAAATCACGTGACTATTGGCATAACATGGTTGTTTCGTGTTGTGCTTACGGGTGTTCCGAGCGATTTGTCGCCGGTAGTGGCATTACATTTCATGTGTAAGTATTATTATGCTACTGGAAATGCATTTATTGAAAACTGCTGCAGTGAAATTTGTATAAATTTTACACAAACAAACGTGCTGTCACGTGAAATTCTTGTTGGAAGTAAAGTGTGAATATCCGACGCACATTAGATCCCGTAATGTATCATTGAATATTTCGTCAGAAATGTACGTAAAAGTGTTTCTTTCCTTAACGATAGGTTCCCTAAGGACGAACGGCGAAGACAGCAATGGGTTCAGGCTCTGAAACGCAAGGACTTCAAGCCATCTACACATTCGCGTCTTTGTTCAAAACACTTTCAAGAAGAGTGTTTTGACAGGGCCAAGACTGGAGGGAGATGGCTCCGTAATGATGCTGTTCCAACGGTTTTCGATTTCCCTGACCATATTAAGGTGAAAAAACCTAGGACCCGTAAATCACCTAGCAGAAGATGTTCACAAGAGGAAACGTCAATAGATATTCCTCTACCAAATACTTGTAAGTCTGAAATTGTTGCACTCGTGTTTTAACATAGAGATGTTAAAATAGAACTGAAAACTATGTAACGCAATGTGTAATTGTCAACAAATGCATTTGGCAAGACGTTGAAATTATTTTTATTGTACTGTGTTCCCTATTAAAATACTATAGCAGATAATTTTGTTTTTAGCAATGGAAGCCAATTCCCAGAGAAAGAAAACTTTTCGTTACATTGGGGACTTTTCTGAAAGTGATTTGGCTACTCCTGGTATAGCTGTGGAAGTTGCAAATGTAGCTAAGAAGCAGCTGACGCTCAAAGCCAGGAAGATAACAAATTTGAAGCGTTCATCTCGTAGGATGAAGAAAAAAGTTTTATCCCTTAAAGCTTTAATAAGTGATCTTCAAAAGAATCACATTATAAATGATTCCATGGCTGATTTGCTCAAGGTAAGCTTGTGTGTGTTTATATTGTTTTTATGTGATACAGTTTGCAGATTAGTGTGAAGATGTTCAACGAATTGTGGCTTATTTTTTTTCAGATGCTGCCACCTGGTACATCTGAATTGTTGCAGCGTGTGAAAAGTGGACATGTAAAGGAAAAGTATCCACAAGCACTTCGGACCTTTGCTCTAACTCTGAACTTTTATAGCAGCAAAGCATATAGTTATGTTAGAAAAAATTTCAGAACATGTTTGCCACACCCACGGACACTAAGAAGCTGGTACAGTGTAGTCGATGGTGATCCTGGTTTTAGTCAAGAAGCGGCAATAGCACTTAGAATCAAAAGTCAGGAACTCTTCAGCAAAGGCCAGAAATTGCTTTGTGCAATGTGTTTTGATGAAATTGCAATAAGAAAACAAATTGAATTTCGTGGAAATAAGTTTGTTGGCTATATAGATTATGGGGCAAAACTTGATCATGACAATCTGCCTGTGGCAAATGAAGCACTGACATTCATGCTAACAGCTGTCAATAGTTCATGGAAAATTCCAATTGGATATTTTCTAGTCAATGGTCTAGGTGCTGTTGAGAAATCCAATCTACTTAATGAAGCTTTGAAGTTTACTCATGATGCTGGTGTACATGTAGTATCTGTAACTTTTGATGGCTCCCATGTGAACACTTCAATGGTGGACAAAATTGGTGCCTCTCTTTCAACGTACAAAATGAAACCTTTTTTTAAGCACCCACTCTGTGATGATGAAATTTGTATTTTTTTGGATCCATGCCATATGTTCAAGTTGGTGCGTAATACCTTAGCTGGTAAGGGTACTATTTTTGATGGCAATGGAAACCAAATCAAATGGGACTATATTGTAAAATTACATGAACAGCAAAAGATGGAGACACTTCTGGCTGCCACAAAGGTAAGAACAAAGCATGTTGAGTGGTATCGCCACAAAATGAATGTTAGGATTGCTGTGCAAACTTTTAGTGGTAGTGTTGCTAGTGCCCTTGAATTCCTTGATAAAGATTTGCACCTTGAAGATTTCAAAGGGTGTGAAGCAACAGTTAATTTTATAAGACTTATGAATAATCTTTTTGACTGTTTTAACAGTAGGAATCTTTTGGCTAAAGGCTTTAAATCTCCTCTGTCAGTGGAGACAGCTGTTTATATTTTGCCATTTCTTGATGAGGCAGAGAAATATATACGGGAGCTAAGGCTTGAGTTAAATGGACCCTCTATTTTGCATACAAACAGGAAGACGGGCTTTCTAGGCTTCATTACTTCAATACAGAGTCTAAGAAAGTTATATGTTTCACTTATTAGCAGCTCTTCCCCACAACTTAAGTTCTTGCTTACAAATAAGCTGTTACAAGACCACATAGAAACATTTTTTAGTTCTATTAGAAGGTATGGTGGTGACAACAACAACCCCACTGCAACTCAGTTTAAAGCTGCATACAAAAGACTGCTTATTCATCAGCAGGTAACAGGGTCAGAATTTGGAACAAGTCTCAGTACATTAGATTGTCCCATACTCAGTGTATCTGCTGGACAAAGTGCAATGCAGGCCAACCCATTTGTGTCACCCTTGAATTTTAATGTTGACAAGTCATATGTTGACACAGTCTCTCATGATCACTCCTACGTTATTCCTCGAGTCTCCTTTCAGCTGCTGTCGAATTATGTAAGTAATGTCATTGTGTACATTGCAGGATTCATAGTACGCAAACTGCACAAAACAATACATTGTGTAGAATGTGCAAATGCCTTACATGGTGAATTCAGTTACGAGAACAGACTCATCAACAGAAAAAATGTGGGTGGTTTAGTTACACCTTCAACTGATGTTGTTAAAATTTGTAAAGTAGCAGAGCAGGCTTATCGTTTGCAGCAGGCAAAAGGTATGTTGCAGAAGAAAAATGTTATGCTTGTTCTTGTGTCATGTGCTATGGCTGATGTAAACAGCAATGTATTTGAGTCTATCAGTGGTCACATTATGGACATTGAGCCATCAGAAAACCATAGAAATGCTCTTATTAAGTCAATTTTATTTGAGTACTTTAAAATCCGAAATCACCATTTGGGAAAGACTGTGACAGAAACTTTCCAAAAAGGCTGTGTCAGAAGTCTGTTAACGAAAACTGTTTTATTTAAGGGTCATTAGATTTATTTTACAATCATCTGAGATGAGATGAGACTGGCCCATCTTGTACAAGACATGCACAAAACATATAAATGATGTTAGACAGTTCGTAGCATGCTGTTTGAGTGTGATGTGATTTTTGTGAGTGTATATGTTGGTTTCCCTATCACAGAAGTCAATTTGTAAGCAATAGAATTAATATACTTTATTTTTTGTTTGTGTCATTCAATTATTTGTGCACAAAGTATAATAAAATGTTTGTTATTGAAGTTGTAGTTTCATTTATAACAATAACATTGTTTGAACAGTGTTATTTCCCTGTGATTCCTCCAATGACAAGAATAAATCAATTCACTGTACATTTATATATTTTTTTTCCAAATAATAGTCCATATTCTACTGTAATAAGTCAGGTTTTATGGAATTTGCTATGCTGTTGTCAATGTGTAGACAGTTCTTCTTTGAAGATGTGTACTTGTTTGGGACCTGTTATACAGGACTTAAAATAGGTAAGTATATTATGTGCCACTCTGTTGAGCTGTTCTGCTCTTTTTTATCCACAGAATGGTTATCCTCAGACAGAGACAAAAAATGTGTTATCTTCAAACCTTCCGTCTCAATGGATAGTTAGAATTAATGTTTTAAAATAGATCTTATGCAGAAAAAGAGCTGAATTTTTTCTGAAGGGGCAATTTTTCATATCTTTCAAGGTTAGGCATAAGATAGGCCAAAAATTGGTCTTACAGTTTTTAATGTTTTCTACTTGTGAATTGGTGGTTTAGTTTTAAATCTATGCACCTACTACAATGAAAGATGTTAATTTATAGCAGAAGAAAATTTAATAACTATACAGCTCTAAAAGAGAAAGTTGCTCATGTCAATGTTAGAGCTAAACCACATTGCCATATGGACATAATGTTTGTGAAAATAAGGGCCCACATATTATTCTAGAAAGATATTACCAAATTTTATAGGATATACTTTCTGAGCAGACAATTTACAGACTCTTTTCTTTTGTGATGCTGAGCTGTAGCCTATTTGTGCCATGTAAATGAGGGCACACACATTCCATTCTATAGGGTTTGGGGTGCAAAATGTGGAGTTAAGTACTTTCTAATATTATGAAGGACAAATGGTGCTGTAAGTAACCATAAAGTCCACCTCTCCCTTGCCTCCAGTTATGGGGGCTCATACTGGTAACAGCCATTAGACTGAAGTTTAGCATAAAGGTAAGGTAGGTAAAGCAGTTATCAATCAAGATTGGTCTGAAAGAAAGTAAGTTTAGGATTTAATGTCCCGTTGAAGACTGGTCTGACCACTTCCGTCCTTTACTAGTCTTGGTCTTCTTTGGACAAGGTATGACATTGCTTTCCTCTGATGGAAGGTGCCATGCAAACAGCTTTGGTAAAGTATTATAGAAATTAAACTGTCACTTTCATTGTGGGAACTGTTATGCTCTTCCACTTACTCTGCAGATATGAAGAGTCAATAGTTTATCATCATCATACACTCTTCTTGAAAACAACATTCTTTCTTATTGTTTTCATTGATTGTCAAAGAATGCCATAACAAATAAATAAGTCCTTGAAACTTTTATTTTCTGACTTGCTGGGATTAAATTTGGAGCTGTTACAACTGTTTCAATTAAAAGTTTATACGAATTTCTAAATTAATTTTTGGCAGATCTTATTGCAATTGAAAGTACTGACTTTTCTAGAAACCTCATCAGGATAATGGGAGGGGGAAACATAGTTTATATGTAAATAATACGATTATTATTTTCGTTTTTTATGATTACATTTTACATAACACTTTCATCAGTGATTTTCCTATCGATAATCAGTTACTATAAAAATGATTTATCAGGAAACTTACTTTTAATTTGAATTTTCTTAGGCCTGTGGCTCTTAATAACATGGGAGATGAATGTGTCTTGTTTTGGAGAATAGTAATGAAGGTATATACATCTATAGTATAAATATATTATTCTTTATCTACACTGATATTTATTAACAAAATGTTTGACTGTTGGGATAGGCCTATAGGAACTTTGTCTTCTGAAGATAATGTACACTGCCCTCTGTGTACATATAGGTTTGACTGCAACAGCCATGTACATTAATATTAGTGACAAATTAGGCTACCTAAAAATAATTAAAAATACTGGGTAATATGTTGGCAGTTTAACTCGAAAAGTATAGTACTGGCTATAATGTTAAAAGCTTAATTTGGTAAATGTAAGTGGACCACCTTTAAATTATAACGAAATCTGTATAATTTCCACATTTTTAACCCAGAGGTCGGAATATTTCGCATTTTAGCTGCCAAACGCATTGTATTTGTTTACAACGAAGGTTGTCTGAAACTGTAAACAGTTAACAGTTCGTGTACCATTTTGTGTTGTTTCACCTAAGTGCCAACTCCCAGAGTTGGAGTTTTTAAGTGTTAGACGATAAATGCTAATTGCATTCATTTTGTTTTCGTGGACAAGTACGGCATATCACTTTGTTTCTTATAATCGTCCAGGACTAAAACAAAAAATACGCGCATCCAATACTTTTAGTTTGGAAACGAACGCATTCCGTCAAAAAGAATTATAGTGGGATTTACCTTAATTAATAGGTTCTCCCCTAATTTCGTGTCGATGCCCACAGGAGTGGCAGCCAATGTATTCGTTAGCTCTTATTATTGTAATAACAGATGAAGGCCAGATGTATCTCTCTCTTAATTTGTAACAAAAGAAGAAAGTGTTTTCCTAGGAATTACGCCGTATTCCACTTAGAAATGTTGGAAAATAGGATAAAAACTTGGAAGGCAAAGTGCTGATTTGAAATGCCGCCAACGTTCTGCCAACAGTCACGTGGTTTATGTTTGAGCCTCGCCAAGT
Organism: Locusta migratoria; assembly: GCA_026315105.1. Classification (NCBI taxonomy): domain Eukaryota; kingdom Metazoa; phylum Arthropoda; class Insecta; order Orthoptera; family Acrididae; genus Locusta; species Locusta migratoria. The sequence goes on along the minus strand of CM048755.1, from coordinate 69,127,719 downwards.
GCACTACCTCAGTACAGCATGCCCAGTCTACTAGTATCTATGGTCGAAGCTATTAAGCATGGCGTCTCACTGTTCAAATATACCGCCGCCGTCGAAATATAGTTACACAATTAATATTTACTTTATCATGGGTTTTATGCAATTATATTCAGTTCTTGTCCACAAATACATATATTGGTTTATGTATAAATTATATGCTGCAAATCTACTATTTTTAGTCGGCCATGAAATATTTAAGTGGCAGTCTACAACATAAAACGAACGTTACTAAGAGTAATATTAAATATAATAAAATACATATATAAATGTATGCGCTTTGCTGGGTTCATGTTTTGTGTTTCTGTGGTGGGATTATGATCTGACACAAGAATATTACTACCTCAACGGAAAGCAGAACAAGAGAGTAAAACAAAGTTTCTTGAAAGAATACGGAAATAACGTGGTGCGTCTTTTAAGATAGGTAGCGTGGTGCAATTCTGCCCATTATTTCTTAAACTGTTACTGATAAATACTACGAATCAATAATTGTAAATATAAGTCTTATAATATTATTATTATAGTACTGAAATTTATCGACTTTTTATCTGTAAGGGATATTGAAATTGTAATTGCGGCGTTTGATTCTCCCAAGTTTCCTTAATCCATTCATATAATTATATTTGCAGTACGATCATTCCATGATTTTATATGGATTTTTAGAATAATGTGTGTGGCAATATTGTATTTCAGTTGGAATAGCCGCCTTCGCTCATCCAAGATCGCAGTTTACTGTTTCCTGTTTTCCTAACGACCTGTATTCCATTCACTAGGTCCAAACTGTTAGCCGGCCGGCTGGGGAAAATCAACAGCCTGACAAAACCCCGCTTTTCACATGGAAACAATCAGCTTCTCCCTATATCTGTAATGTCACAATACACCAGGTCACCGGGACCCAACTGTTCGCGATCGGATTAAAGAAAATTCTGGAAAATGGCAGTTAATGATTTGGCCATCCAGATTGCCTAACATGAATACCATTGAATGTTTATGGGACATATCGAGAGGTCAGTCCGTGCACAAGATGCTACACCTTCGACACTTTTGGAATTATGGACGACTATAGAGACAGCTCTGCTCACATTCCTGCAGGGGACTTGCAACGATTTGTTGAGTACATGCCATTTGGAGTTGCCGCACATCGAGTCACATTTAAGTGCATGGCAGATGGTTCATGGAACAGCTTTGATGATGTTTCTCTACAGTTCCCTTTTTTAATAGCTCGCGGAGACAAGGAACACAAATATTTCCGTTTTCGATCTGAGTTCTCTTATTTTATTTTGATGATCATAACTTACCACGTATGTGAGTGCTAACATAATATTCTCGCATTCGGAAGAGAAAGTTGGCGAAAGAACTTTCACAAATAGATCTCGTCGCAACGAATAACGCCTTTGTTTTAATGATTTCCACCTCAACTCGTGCATCAATTCCGTGACACTCCCTCCCCTATACTTTTTATAAATGGTCTGTCAGTCCCACTTGGATCCCACTAAGCGCAACAATACTCCAAAATACGACGCATAAGTATGGTGTAGGCAGTTTCTTTAGTAGAACGGTTGCAGCTTCTAAGTGTTCTGCCAACGAAACGTAGTTTTTGGTTCGCTTTCCCTACAATATTTTCTATGTATTCTTTCCAATGTAAGTTGTGTGTAATTGTTACTGCTAGGTATTTAGTTGAATTTACGGCCTGTAGATTTGATTGATGTATCGTGTAAATCAAGTTTAACGGGTTTCTTTTAGTGGTCATATGGAGCTTTTCATTATTAAGGGTCACTTTCCATTTTTTGCACCACGCAGATATCTTATCTACATCTTGCTGGTGTTCGGCTACTGCAATTTATTTTGTAAACTAGCGGTTTTAAACCCGGCTTTGCCCGGGTATTTATTTATTCTTGCCATTTTCAGGTATATATTCATTTGTATATGGGCTGTAAGTCTGTAAAATCTCTTGAGAATACAATTAGTAGTAAATAAGTAATAAATTAAAACTTGGTGCATGATAGGGCGGTTTTCCATGAACGTTACTGTTTATCGGCTCATATCTCATGAATTACTTGTCGTACTGTGATACAATTTAGAAGGTACACTCAACTATATGTGTGTATATTGTTTGTAAAATTTCCTGCGGCTACAATTTGTAGTGTATAAAGTACAAATTGTAACGTCATACCGAATCCTGCAGTTTTAGCCCAGGAACAGCGGAACTTTACTGTTTATGTGCTCATATCTCAAGAACCACGTGTCGTACTGTGATACAATTTAGAAGATACATTCAAACATATGTGGGTATACCGTCTGTAAAATTTCCTGCGGCTACAACTTGTGGTGTACAAATTATAAATTTTGACGTCATACCGAGAGCCGTAGTTTTACTCCATAAACGGTGGAAAAGTAGTAAGCGATAAACTTTTTTCCTTTCACAGTTTTACTATGGTTGCCAGCGAGAAAAAGTTTAATAAAGGTTTGAAATTATGTTATCAGGTTTGTTGTAAGTCGCTAAGTACTGTCATTCTCATACAGTGTATTTCGAAAGTCTCCCCGCATTATATGGCATTTTTTGCGATTTCTATTGGTTATGACGTAATATCTTTTCAACCATGTGCCTTATGTGATTCTTAACCATGCAGCAATTGTTGCCTCACGGTAAGGAATATGTGTACCGAATTTGGTTGAAATCGGTCCAATGGTTTAGGAGAAAATGAGCAGCACTGTCGCAAAATGCAGAAGTTTTTCGCGAATCTCATTGTTTATGACGTCATATCTCGTAAACTATATATCGTATGTGATTCTTACACTTACGGCGACCGTCCTCATGGATTGAAGCTTACGTGTACCAAATTTCATAAAGATTGGAACAAAACTGTAGATTTGTATGCAACACGTACAAATATACGGACACTCTGCTTTATATATTAGAAGATGTGACGCGCCGGCCGCGGTGGCCGAGGTGATTGAGGCGCTCCAGTCACGGTCAGCACGGCCACTACGGTCGGGGGTTCGAATCACCCCTCGGGCATGGATATTTGTGCCGTCCTAGTTCGTAAGTAGTTCATAAGTAGTTTGTAAGTTTAGGGACTGATGACCCCGTAGTTAAGTCCCATAAGCTTTACAAACATTTGAACATTTTGAGATGTGCCGCTCATGTTGGCGTATGCGACAAGAACAGAGAAGATGGACTCAGCTGGCAGCCAGCCATTACAGCCAAATAGGCCGCACTGACAAAACAAAACGCGAGCGTCACCTCATCCGCCGACGACCACCAATCATGGCTCGTTATGCGAGGAGCAATATACAGCGCCTGATCCCCACTCCTTCCACCTCAGTATCCTGTTATCCCACTCTTCCGCCAAAAAATCTACAGTAACATCGATGAATTTAAAATTATGACGTAATGTCACAGCTAATAGTAATTACAAAATATAGTCTCTTAAGAACTAGCTCCAATTAGTATACCCACAAGAAGGCCACTGTAAAGTGGATGCAGAAGAAACTTTCCTGTAATGCGACAGATTAGCATACCTTTGACTATACCCCAGAACATTTCTATAAACCTGAAACTACGCGGAAATTATATCTACTCTCTCTTCAATCGTTAACATATTGGAACAACTGCGCCGAGACGATACAGTGTCCGACCGTTCCAAGGCGGAGCGCACCGCTGTTGGCCGTTTGAGGTTCGAGTCTTCCCTCGGGCATGGGTGTATTTGTTGTCCTTAGCATAAGTTGTGCGCCTCGGTTGCACATCGGCAGTCTGCCGGCGGACGGCGAGGAGGAAGGTTGTGCCGTGCTGTACGCTGCGCTGACGCTGTTTACGAGTGGTGAGTCGCTGCGCTTGCTGTAGCGGTATTCGTTGTGCTGTGCAGAAAATGAGAACGATTTCGTGATGACGCAACCGGTTGTAAAGGATAGAAAAGATACCCTGAGGTTCACGTTTGATAAGAACTTGACTCGACCAAAATCGTTCGAAGTTGAAGAATGGTTAGAGACTGGATTTAAACTAGGACTAGATGACATAATTGGGATCCATCTGTCGATTGTAAGCAGCATGGTTTTCGTGAAATTAGCTCGATCTGATTTATGCTCGAAAATTGTCGAATCTTGTGGAGGCGAGGCAAAATTTAAATACAGTGACGGAAAAGTTGGCACTGTTTACGTCTCTCATGCTGGCTTTGGAATACGGACAGTTCGCATATTAGAATTTCCATTTGAAATAACCAGTGAAGAGATCGACGACGTAATTTCGAAGTATGGCAGGGTGATCAGTAACGTTGGCGAAAGATGGTCCAACTCCCATAAATTTCCGGTTTTAAACGGAGTGCGCCAATTGAAAGTCGATCTACGAAGACACATTCCATCGTACATTGAGGTTTGTGGTTACCGTGCGATAGTTATGTACGATGACCAGCCTAAGACGTGTGCACGCCGTGGAGGTTCGAGTCCTCCCTGGGGCATGGGTGTGATGTTTGTCCGTAGATTCGTTTACCTAGGTTTAAGTAGTTTGTAAGCTACGGACTGATGACCACGCAGTTTGGTCCGATAGATTTACAGACATTTGAACATTTGATTTTTTAGACGTGTGCAGCTTGTGGCAAAACAGGACACGTGCGAGCCGAGTGCCTGCAGCGGCGCGTGGCGCAGCTGCCCGCCGGCGAGGCAGACAGGCCCCCCGTGTTGACATCCCTGCCCGTGACGTACGCCGCCGCGGCGCGCAGACCCGCTGCTACAACTGCGGCCCCCGAATTGAGTACGTTTTCTGAAGTATCTGAGGCAGATAACGTTATGGAGACTGTAGAAATTTCACAACAGAACCCCTCTACGCATATTGAAACTCCAGCATCTGTTGTAGTCGTGGAGGAACAGGCTTCAGGTTTAATAATGGACACTAGTCCAGCGATAGTAGCAAACCGTCAAGAAGAAGAGGCTACTGCTGGTACTCAGACGGCACCGAGCGCAGAGCCTAATATTAATCTGAAGGACTTGACCGGAGAAAAAGACAAAAAGCTACAGGTTTCAACCACAAAAGCCAAAGACCATATTCGAGAAACAACTGTCGCTACAGAAGACAGTGGAGCTTCTCCACAACGAAGTCCTACAAGAAGAAATAAGAAGAGAAGACTTGCTGCTAAGAATGCTGAAGAACTAGCACGTCCCTTGAGAGAAAAAGCTAAGGAGATCAGCAAGAAGCAACGTGAGGAATTACTGGAGACTTCGGTTGCGAGCACGCAGCAATCCGAATCAATGAAAGTCGACAAACGTTCATTGTGTGTTATCCCATCGGAACATTTGCCACAAGGAAAAATGCAGCAGAAACCCCCTTGCGATGTAAAAGTTTCTTCCCAAATACAAGGTTCGAATTCAGACACCCTGAAGAGCAACCAGCACAAAAGCTGGGCAGAGGAATTGAATGAAAGGAATGCAGATGAAGAAATGGCGGGTATTGTTACAACCGCGAATCCCCTCGATCAGCAACAGGATGAACTGAACACGATGGATACAACTTCCTTGGAACAGATGAGTGGAACAGGGGATGTTTCCGACAGTACCTCATATGACGAATTTTAACATAAATTAGTAACAATATGAACGCAACACAAGCTTTCAAGGTCGCCACGCTAAATATTAATAAGATACGCTCTTCCATCCGTCTCCAACACGTGAAAGATTTTGCGCACGCAGCCGATATTGACATACTACTTTTGCAGGAAGTATCAGATATTAATCTCGATGCGATACAGGGATATAACGTAATCACCAACCCTGGCAACGGTGCAGAACTAGGAACCGCAATTCTAACGAAAGAAGGCATTCGAGTCGAAGAAATAGAAAAACTTGTAAGCAGCAGAGGACTTGCGGCAACTATCAACAACACGCGCATTATCAATGTGTACGCACCATCCGGAAATAATAACCGGCGTGCGAGAGCGGAATTTTATATACGTGACATCGTTCCGTTCTTCCGTGACCATACAGATCATATTATCCTAGCCGGTGACTTCAATTGTGTTCTTAACCCCAAAGATCAGATACCGAACTGTAATAAATCCATCGAACTTGAACGTATAGTACAACAACTGAAATTAACCGACACCTGGGAGCATACCCACGGTGCGGCACCTGGGTTTACTTACTTTACTAGTCATTCAGCCAGCAGGCTGGATAGAATTTATGTATCAGCTGATATGAAGGACCACATTCGCCAGTCTGAAGTGTGGCCCACCTGCTTCTCTGATCATGCGGCTTACATCACAACAATTAATTTGCAGAAACAAGAGACTTACCGAGCTAGAGGCTTATGGAAACTCAATATCTCACATCTGCAAGATGAGGAATGTCGCGTGGCGATCACCAATGTCTGGCAACAATGTGAGAACAGAATACCGTCATACAGCTCGATCACAGCTTGGTGGTTGAAGTGTGCGAAGCCCAAGATACGTAAAACGCTGATTGAATACTCACGACAGAGGAACTTTTGGTATAAAAAAACTACTGAATTTTATTTTCAATGTCTTAGGGATTTGTACACCATGGATGAACAAATGATAGACAATTACACAAGGATTCAGAAAATCAAAGCAAAAATTTTAGCTCTAAAACGGAAGCAAGCGGAAGGTTTTAAAATACGGTCTAGAGTGCAGAATAATATAGACGGGGAAGAACCGTCAATATTCCACGTTATGCGTGAAAACAAGAGAGGGAGTAGAAAAATCCTGACAGAACTTAAGTTACCTAATGGACAAACTCTTACGAAACAAAATGAAATTAAAGACGCAATTCATAACTATATATCGGAACTAATGTCACATAAATCCACTGATGAAAATATGCAGGATGAGCTGACAAGGAACATAACAGGAAGACTCACTGTGGAGGAACGAGAACATCTCACAACGGATATAGAAGAAGAAGAAGAGCTGAAAGATGCAATAGCACGGAGTCCTAAAAATAAATCCCCAGGACCTGATGGGATCCCCATAGAATTTTACCAAGTGTTCTGGCCTATACTGAAGAGCAAATTACTACGTATGTGTAACGAACTTCTGTCCGGCAATGTCGACATCCCAAAAGAATTCCCGGAGGGCGTTATAGTCCTAATTTCAAAGAACTCAGCAAGCAAAGGAATTGAAAATTTACGTCCGATCACACTATTGAATAGTGACTATAAGATTTTTGCACGCATACTGGCAAGAAGAATGAAACTGATCACGAATTCAATAACTGGCCAGTACCAAAAATGTGTCGGTAAAGACAGAAGTATCTCACAAAATATATGCGAATACCGGGATATCATAGCAACTGCGGAAGTCTGTCGAATAAAGTGTGCAATAGTGTCGTTAGACTTTGAGAAGGCATTTGACAGAGTTAATCATCAATACCTTCTTAATACCATGAAAGTAGTGGGGTTCTCTCCGGGTTTCCTGCGGATAATTGAACAAATATTACGTAATAGCGTAGCACGTATAATGATAAATGGACAATTAAGCCAACCGACTATGATGGATTCCTCTGTAAGACAAGGATGTCCCATATCAATGGCGTTATTTGCCATTGCGATCGAACCTCCGCTTTTCACGCTTACACAACAACTACAAGGATTGCAGATAAATAGCCAGAAAATAGTGTGTAACGCATATGCAGACGATGTTGGTTTTCTGGTTATGAACGAGCAAGAACTGGCGCAAGCTCTGCAAATGGTGCACAAATATGAACTGGCATCCGGAGCGAAGCTAAACAAAAGGAAGTCAGGCATTATGAATATAGGTAAAGGGAAATGTACGCCAAGCCTAGAACAGTTACCAGAAGTTGACCAACTCAAGTGCTTAGGGATTGAATTCAGGAATAATATCCAGCAGACCATCGCTATAAACTACAGACAACTACTTGCTAAAATACGTGCAGTTATTCAAGAAAACAGACTGAGGCACCTTGACGAACTTCAAAAAACCACGCTTGTTAATGTATACATGACATCGAAACTTAATTATGTTGCACAAGCCTTTCCCGTACCGCACGGCATCGCCAACAGAATCATGTCGGCATTGGGGAACTTTGTCAGCCAAGGAAATATTTTTAAAGTGAAGTTCAGCACACTCACACTTCCTACACAGAAAGGTGGACTGAACCTCACAGATGTCACCTATAAGTTAAGATCTTTGTATGTATGCAAGACGTACAAGCTATGGCAAACGTCGCCCAACAGCCTCACTGCCCATCTGCTAAATGAAATAGCTCCTGTCAGCATACAACCTCCAATTGATGTACATCACATCCCTATTGGCTTTTATCATTTTAGACACTTTTTAGTCGAATATAGCTATCTAGCTTCGACAATAACAGGACGGAAGATGATGATCGTGAAGGAAGTTTACAAGGAACTCATGAAAAACAAGGGAAATAATGCCATCGAACAAAAATATCCTGTTTACGACTGGCCAATAATTTGGAAAAATATTCACGACCCCAACCTTCCTTCTAAAGTAAAAGCCACATGGTACAAGGCTGTAAACCGAAAAATAACAACTAACGACAAACTTCATGCCATACATCTCGTCAACTCTCCCTTGTGTACATCATGCCATCTTACGGATACAGAAGAACACAGGCTGATATGTGACAGCGTCAAGGACATTTGGCAGTTGGTCACACAGAAATTAGCGATTATCAATAGGACGACGCCTAATGTCTACAAACCATCCGATTTTTTGAATCCACAGGCCCCATGACCAAACGAAATGCCGTCAATTGGATAATAGGACACACAGTGCACTACATCATGACGCACGATAAAAAGAGCAAGGAAGATTACTGGCTCTACATCACGACCCAGCACCATACACTAACTCGAAGAAAAAATTACAAAAAGCATTATGCATGTTTTCTGAGAAGAACAATCATCTGAAACGGTGATTGTAACAATACAATCTTAATGAAACACTAAGCGCTGAAATTTTCGGCCGGTTGCGTAATCGGAGTTAAGAGAAGCCCCAGTTTTGCAATAAATATTGATTAGATGAGAAGATGAACATTTCGAATTCGATTATCAACGGTAAACTGCAAAATAAATTTCGAGAAGACGAACTCCGAGGGCATACATCGTGCTGGACGTGCTGGAAAAGGAACGCCTGTATAAAATGATGTGATTGATATTTCACCCTTCTTCAAGACCCCTTTCTTTCCAGCTCATGTGCATCCATAGAAGTTCAGGAGGAAGGAGAAGGATCAATTTTATTTATTTATTTTAGGCCCTGTTTATATTTAATTTGGCTTTCGCAGAAGAACGTTAAAAACAAAAACTTCGACGAAGACGTTTTAATTTAGTTTCAGGAAAACATTTTCTTTAACAGACTCTAGAAGAAGGAGTCCTCAAGACAATTTAAATCTTTTACAAGGAGAAATTTTATTTGTCTCTAAAGAAGAAATTACTATATCATAGCTACTGAAGCTAGCCGATGAAGGCTATTTTGGAAAAAAAAAAAAAAAAAAAAAAAAAAAAAGGTAGAGTGCCAGACTACAAATCCAAAGGTCGCGGGTTCGATCCCCGTCCGGTCCTAAGGTTTTCATCTGTCACTTTTCACTTCTTTCACCTCTGGCAATATTTCTCATGTGAAAAATACCGAGTAGCACCGTGGTTCGGAACCCACGTTAAACTGTAGGTCCCCCTATAACTGGCTGGGTAAGTCAGTTCCAAGGTCGGAGGAAGGCAACGGCATACCACCTCCAAACAGGACCATGCCTAGTAAAGCACTGTGGTGTTCAAACCAATCTTCGGATTGTTGACTGCTTTATCTTTTTAGCATAAGTTAGTTTAAATAGTTTTTAAGCCTAAGGACTTATGACCAGAGTAGTTAAGTCCCTTAGAATTACAAACATTTGAACATTTTTGAGTGCAGTCCGAATCATTAAAGTACAATGAACAGCCTGACCACGGACTGAGAGCATGATCTAGATATGTGCTTCATTCGATTATGTGAGGTGTTTTATGGGATCATTATCATCAATTTTCCTAATCTGATGTGTATTCGTTTGAGATATTACCGTTTTTCAACAATTTTCAACTCATTTTCGTTTTTGCCAATTATAGCGACATCTGTCATGAAACGACAAAAATGTTTCATAGAAAAATTATATACTTTTTCACGGAGATTCAAATCTGTAATAAAAGTAGTGGTTCCTATTTAAGATTTCAAAGTCACCCCTCTCCTCTCGCCCTCGGTGTTGGTGCAAGACGGGGTGGGAGGGGGGTCGAGCTTTATCTTGATGGGTGTCCCTCTTCTAGGTGAATAACTTTTATTTCAACGTAGGCATCACGTAGGCGCGCACACAGGATTATTTTTCGGGGGGGGGGGGGGAGAGGGGGGGATCCGAAAGCTAATTTACCTACTGTGACTTTTAATATATATATATATATAGTTGCTTTGTGAAAGTTTTCCAAATTTTTGCTCTATACCAAAGACAATTACCAACATAACAGACTAAACCCAACCAATTCTGTCAAGCCGTTCTCAAGTAATGATATTTAATACATGTAGAAATTGATTTTTATTGATATAATGAGGACAGATTTCGAATCACTGCTGCAAAAAGGAACATAAAATGATACACAACTTAAAGTTCAGCCACAGCCATAGTCTTCACTATAAATAGGCACACATACGTTGATACAGGCACAACTCAGGAGACATGACTACAATCTCTGGATGCCGCACTCCCACTTGTGGCTCCCGACTGATGAAGGCTGTGGCCAAAAGGTAAGTTGTGTATGATTGTCTTTTTTATAAGCTTGTCTGCGGCTCAGTAATCGCCTTTTTTCAGTGAGTTGCAACTTTTTTGCATTATATAAAAAATCAATTCTCACATTTATGAAACATCATTACTGTAGAACGGCTTGACAGAATTGGCTGGGTCTATTTTGCTAGGTATGTAATTGCCAGGACAAGGTTTATATGAAAAAAAAAAAAAAAGAAAAATTGGAAAATTTCCCCAGATAATTAGAAAATCGGAGAAAAACTGAAGAACCTTTGTCTAGTGGATTCTTGTATGAACTCATGACCATAATTTACGTTAAAAACCTTGAGTACGAATTATTCCATAATTGTTTTGGAACAATTTCCAGGAACTAATAGGAATGACAAATTTTGGCAATTCAAAAAATGTTCAAATGTCTGTAAATCTATCGGACCAAACTGCGTGGTCATCAGTCCGTACCTTACAAACTACTTAAACCTAGGTAAACTAACCTAAGGACAAACACACACCCATGCCCCAGAAAGGACTCGAACCTCCACGGCGAGCAACCGCGAGCTCCGTAGCGAGGCGCTTTAGACCGCTCGGCTACTCCACCGCGGCTTTGGCAATTCACAACGATATTTGCCACATAGGGTAGGGTGGTGCAATTTCTATCATTTCGGACAAATATCATTGTAACTGGAAATATATTGAGAAAATAAATAATTTTAACTATTTCACTTGTTCCCAGACGTTTAATGAATACACAAATATTAGACAGTTACAATTGTTGGTATAAAGACTAGAAAAGGTTACAGAATTGAGAAAAATCGATCGAAAATGTACCACACTAGGTACAATTATGATCACTTCCTCGTACAATTTTGATAATGGGCATCTTTCACAGCCGGCCGCGGTGGCCGAGGAGACTGAGGCGATTCAGTCTGCATGGCCACTACGGTCGGGGGCTCGAATCCCCCCTCCCCCGGGCATGGATATTTGTGCCGTCTTTAGTATAAGGTAGTTCATAAGTAGTTTGTAAGTTTAGGGACTGATGACCTCGTAGTTAAGTCCCATAAGCTTAACAAACATTTGAACATTTTGTTTTGAACATCTTCCACATAGAAAGCACTTTTTCCTTAAGGCACCAATGCACACTTCGTGGTAGCAAACATTGCATATTTAGCAGCGAATCCAATCACCCTTAACCAGAAAATGTATAAGAGCGCGTTGGACTGAGTAGCTTCACTTACCTCTTAAAAGGAAAAAAAAATTATATCTCCGTAGCACAAAGTGGTGTATTCTTGGAAAAGACAGGATGAGCTGTAGAAAACTGCTCCACTACAACACCACACAACGAGACACCATGAAATTGACAAATGGCGCGAAAACTTATGTTGATCGGAATTGTACCTATATCGAATTTGTACCACCTTATCCTACATGTATCTTTTCATGAAGTATAAGGACACTGTGTCGTGCATGACAGAGGGTTTCTTGAAATAAGTTACGACATTGTTTAACCCATCACAATGAAAGTTAGCAGATATTTGCAATTTCTCATAGATAAGGGGTGAGAGAAGATGTGCACAGCGAGGAGGAAGAGGAAGGGCAGGAGATGGCAGGAGGTGGCGAGGAGGTGATGGTCAAGACGGAAGACAGGCAAAGAGAGGGTGGTGAACAAGCGACAGGAGGGGATAAAACAGAGGCATGGAGGGGGCCAAGAGGAACACATAGAGGGGAGGCGAAGTAAAACAGGGAAACAGGTGGTGGTGCTTTTATTGCTGTCACAAGCGGTTTATCCTATAGCGAAACTGAAGTAAATTGTTCCTGTGAGTTGATATGGGTAGATGTTATGCCTGACAATCGGAATAATTTAATAATTCTTCCAGTTTATTTTTTTTTTCTTTTTTTTTACCGACCCCCTGACTCATATGATTCGATTGCAAAACTGTTGAAAGAAAGCTTGCATCAAATTTCAAAAACCTACCCAAAGCATACAATTTTGGTGGTGATTTTAACCTACCCTCGATATGTTGGCAAAAACACGTGTTCAAAACCGGAGGAAAGCATAAAACATCGTCCGCAATTGTAGTGAACGCATTCTCCGAAAAATTATCTTGAGCAATTAGTTCCTGAACCCAGTAGAATAAGTATATGGTTGTAAAAATATACTTAACCCTCTACCAACAATTAATCTGGAACTAAGAAAGAGCATCAAAAGAGACACAGGGCTTACTGAACACATAGTTGTAGCGAGACTGAATATCGAAATCACCAAATCCACCAAAATTAAACGAAAATATAATTATTCAAAAGAGCAGATAAAACTTTGATTAACACTTCTGCTGAGTGAGAATCTCCATGCTTTCGAATCTAACAATGTGATTGTAGATCAGATGTAGCTTACATTCAGAGAAATAATATCGACGGCTGTTGAGATATTTCTATCAAATAAATTAACAAAAGAGGGAGCTGACCCTCCGTGGTACACAAAATAGGTTAGCTCACTCTTGCAAAGGCAAAGAAAAAAGTATGCCAACTTTAAAAGGACTCGAAGTTCCCAAGATTGGCAATGTTTTACTGAAACACGAAATGTAGCTCGAACTTCGGTAAAGTAGGTAAAGTTTACTAGCGGCAAAACACAATCAACACCTTCACTACACCATAGCACCGGTAAAACTACAGATGACGGTTCTCTTAAAATAGATTTACTCAACACAGATCTCCGAAATTCCTTCACCACAGAAGATGAAGCAAATACTCCAGAATTCGTATTAATAATAGCTGCCAGCATGCATAATTTAGAAGTAGATATTCCTGGAGTACTAAGGCAACTTAAATCACTTAACAAATGCAAGTCTCCCGGTCCAGATTCCATGCAAATTAAGTTCCTTTCATAGTATTCTGATACAATAGGTCCATACCTTGCTATAATATAAAACTACTCGCTCAGCGAAAGTTCCGTACTTACAGACTGGAAACTTGCACACGTCACACCAATATTCAAGCAAGACTATAGAAATAACCCGCAAAATTACAGACTTATATCATTGACGACGCTTTGCAGCAGGATTTTAGTGAATATACCTTCCCCAAACGTTATGAACTACCTCGTAGTGAAACGACCTATTGACCCATATTGGACACGGATGCAGAAAGTATCATTCTTGTAAAACACAGCTGGCTCTTTACTCATATGAATTAATGAGTGCTATTGACATGGAATCTCATATCGATTCCATATTTCTCGACTTACGTAAGGAAAACACTGTACCTCACAAGCGTCTTCTAATCAAATTGCGTGTTTGTGGAATATAGTCACAGTTGTGCGATTTGATTCCCTATTTCCTGTCAGAAAGGACACAGTACATAGTAATCGGCGGAAAGTCATCGTGTAAAATAGAAGTGATATCTGGGGTTCCGCAGGGTCCCTACTGTTCCTTATTTTTATAAACGATTTAGTACACATTCTGAGTAGCTCTTTTAGACTGTTCGCGGATGATGCTGTCGTTTATCGGTAAGTAAAGCAACTGCAAAATTGATTTAGATCAGATATCTGCAAGGTGCGAAAATTGACAATTGCTCCTAAACAATAAAAAGTGCGAAGTCATCCATATGAACACAAAAAGAAATGCGTCAAACTTCATTTACACAATCAAACAGTCAAATCTATAGGCCGTAAATTCAACTAAATAGCTCAGAAAAACAATGACGAACTACTTAAAATGGAAAGAATACACAGAAAATATTGTAGGGAAGGCGAACGAAACGCTACGATTCATTTGCAGAACACTTGGAAAATGCGACAGTTCTACTAAAGAAACTGCTACACTACACTTGACCTATTTCGGAGTACTGCTGCCCATTGTGGGTTCCCCATGAAATGGGACGGACGGAGGATGTAGAGAAAGTTTAGAGACGGCCAGCTCGTTTTGTATTGTCGCGATATAGGAGAGTGTCACAAAAATAATGTACGAATTGGGGTGGAAATCACTGAAAGAAGGTTTATTCGTTACAGCTAGATTTATTTGTGAAATTCCTGTCACCAACTTTCTCTTCCGTATGCGAACATATTTTGTTAGCACTCACCTACATAGGGAAACATGATAATCAAAATAAGAGAAATCTGATCGAAAGCGGAAAGTTCTCAGGTGTTCTTTTTACCGTGCGCTATTAAAAAATGGATGGGTTTAGAAATATCATAAATGTGATTCGATGAATCCTCCGCCACGCACTTAAATCTGATAAGTGGAATATTTATGTAGATGAGTAGATACACTGAAGGAAATATGAAATAGGTACATAATTTACTAAATGTTAATGCGCATCACATGTACATTACAAGTACCATCATTTATATCGGGAGGAGGGATGGATAATGAGTGGAGTCAAGTGTAGGTGTATAAACAGAAGAAGAAAACAAATTAATTACCGAATGAGAAGACAAAAAGTTCTTTTATCGGCAAACGTTGCTATGAATGCATTAAAAACATCAACAAATGACTGTCAAAACAATGAATTCTGATTTCATTGAGAGATAAATAAGTCATATGAGTAAGCAATCTCTTTTGCAACAGTCAGCTCACTAATTTGGAAGACAGATAACTAGTGGCGATGTAAACATAAAATATTATACCTGAAATTATTTTTTTCGTTAAATGCAGCTTTCATTTTATTCATTAATGAATTTCACCTGTGGGAAGCAGTGGTAGGTCGGTGTTTTGTTTTCTTCTAAATGCAGATTGCCAGTATTGTTCAAGAAATGTAACTTGACCTTTACTTATTAATTACATATTCTGCAGTTTCGGTTGCAATATTTATAGTTATCAAGGCAGTGGAGTCATAAAAATCAATACAAATAACTTTACATGAAAATCAGGACCCTACAAAGACATTTTGGTTTGTCACACAAAGTATCGCACTGATGATCAAAATATCGCTAAAATGGCTGTGGTTTAGATTATATTGGATTAGATGTTCGTCCCATAGATCCATGTTGAGGAGATCCTCGTGAATGTAGAACATTTTAATAAATTTCTTTTATTTCTTTTTTCTTCAAGCTGATAATATAATACTAATAGTATGAATACAGATGCATACATCATTTGGTTCTATTTAAAAAATTGTCAGTGGAGTAGAAGGTGTTGGCCACTAGGAAGTCTTTTATGCTCCTCTTAAGCTGATCTTTAATTGTAGCTAAATTTTTATGGTTGCTGGTAAATTTGGTAAATTATTGAAAATGTGTGTTCCTGAGTAGTGGAACCCCTTTTGAACTAAAGTAAGTGCATTTAAGTCCGTGTGTAGATAGTTTTTGTTCCTAGTATCGTAAGTACGAACTGAGCTGTATGATGGGAAAAGGGATATATTATTTATGACAAATTTCATTAAGGAATAAATATACTGAGACGCAGTAGTTAGTACACCCAGCTCTTTGAAGAGGGTTCTACAGGACGTCCGTGAATTTACTTCAGAAATAATACGTACTACACGCTTTTGAACTTTAAAACTTTTGCTTTACTTGAAGAGTTAGCCCAAAATATTATGTCGTATAACATTATGGAATGAAAGTAAGCAAAATATCCAAGCTTTTTTATTTTTACGGCTGATAACACTCGTACTGCAACTACAGATTTGTTAAGTCGTTTCTGGAGTTCTTTTGTGTGCTCCTCCCAACTGAATTTATTATCAAGTTGTAATCCCACGAATTTAATACTGACAACCTCTTCTATCTGCTCTTCTTCATGCTTTATGCATATGGCAATATAAAACATAAATACCTACATTATAATTGATGAAAATATCATTAGCAGACCTTTATAGAACTATGCTCAACATGCTATTTATTGCAATACTTGTATCATCTGCAAACAAAACGAACTCTGTTTCTCACAGTGTAAATGACGAGAGGTCATTAATGTACTCAAGAAAAGCAAAGGCGTTAAGAAGGATACTTTTGGGACACCGCATGTAATTTCTTCCCAATCGATGATGACCGATGGCTTAATTCACTAGTTCCTTACACTGACACCCTTTATTTCCTGTTATTGAGGTAAGACTTGAACCATTTTGCAGCAATGCCTGTGACACCAAAGAATTCTAATTTATCAATATTTTTTCGCAATAGCGAATTTCTCTTAGCGTCACTGTATAAGGTATAGATGTTCTACCAAATGGTGACATATGAAAATTTGTGCCAGGCCGGGACTCGAACCCGGGTTTCCCGCTTTTCGCGAGCGGTTGCCTTAACCACTAGGCTACCCGAACACGACTCCAAGACCGTCCCAAACGTCCATATGTTGTGGTTCGTACAAACAAATGCATTTGAAAAAATCACAGAAAATACGTGCTTCTTGTAATTTATTATCTAATGAATTAAGTACATTCTCACTGTAGGTGTAAATAGCCTTCTCGATATCGGAACCTTTCAGAAATCCAAACTGTGTTGTGGACAATATGTTACTTGTGGTCATGTGGTTGAGAAGCTGCTTGTACATTACATTTTCTAGAATTTTCAAGAATGCTGGCAAAAGTGAAATTTGTCTGTAGTTCTATGGTATCTCTTTATCGTCTTTCTTGTATAGAGGTTTAACATCTGCCTGTTTTAGGCATTCAGGAAATTTTCCAGTTGTAACAGACAATATACAAATAACTTAAAATTGTGCTAATTTCACAATAATATGATTTAATTAACTTTGTTGATATTTCATCGTAACCGCTAGACTGCTTTGTTTTTAAAGATTTTATTATGGAAGTTATTTATTGTGGTGGAGTGTGTAACATACTCATGTAACTGAAGTTATTTGTAAATGCTAGTTTCAGATTTTCAAGGGCATTATTTGCCGACCCTGACAATCCCATACTATCAGTTAAGGATATAAAGTACTTGTTAAATAGATTTCCCACACTGTGCCCATCAGTTACTAATGCATCATCTACTCTTACTGCTATCTGCTCCTATTGCTTTCTGGTTCTACCAGTTTCCTCTTTCACTATATCTCATATTGTTTTTATTTTCTTGCCTGATTTTGCTATCTTTCTGTCACAGTGCATTTGTTTAGATGTCTGAATTACTTTTTTTGAGATTTTACAGTGTTTCTTATATTTAGGCAAATAATCATCATTGGAACTATCCTTGGCTAATAGATACATGAAATCTTTATTCCTTTTGTGTAATCCATGGTTTTATTATACTCTTCTACTTAATTTGTATTACTTTTAGAGGAAAACAGTTTTCAAACTTGATACTGACGTTATTAATGAATATGTTATATTTTTCATTCGTATCATGAGTACTATAAACATCTTTCCAGCTCTTACTTTTGAGCAGTTTTCTAAAATACTCAATTTTTGGTTGATTGGCTTCTTTCCTATATGCAGATTTAGCAATCTTCATAATCTGCTTAGAATCTGTACCTAAAAGAAGGAGCTGCATATCATGATCTGATAGATCACAAATTATTGAATTTATGACATGATTTTGTTCCTTTGATTTATATATAAAAATAGTATCAATGGCTGTCCTAGACTATTTAGTTATCCTAGTTGGAAAGTTTACAATTTGAGTTAGATTGAAAGACAATGTTACTGACTGCAATAAATGTTTACTGGAAGACCGAATAAGAAAATTTGTATTAAAGTCATCAGCAACAAAGATTTCTTTTTTTCTTCCTTTTAAATAGTCCAATTTTCATCAATACAAATGAGGAGTTCCTCAAGTTTATTTCTGAGTCCTCGAATCTTCTGATGTAATAAATATAACTGATATTGCTTGCTAATATTTGGACAAAGATTAACTGGCAGTTTCTGAGTACTTTCTGTTAAAAATAGTTTGCTAAAATCTATCTACTGTTTATCTATTTTCTCATACTCACTCAAACTGTGTGTGTCTTGCAAGCTCTCTTAAAACTGGTTTCCCCCTCCCATCCTAAAAAAAAGCATCTGACATCTGTAACCACTTGTATTTTACCATTTGTAACAGCGCCCCCCCCCCTCCCCCCCCCCCCCCCCACACGTAAGTTACTTGCAATGCCATTTCTACATCTACATCTACATACATACTCCGCAATTCACCGTAAGGTGCGTGGCGGAGGGTACACTGTACCACTACCAGGCATTTCCTTTCCTATTCCACTCCCAAATTGAACGAGGAAAGAAAAAATGCCTATATGCCTCCGTACGAGCCCTAATTTCTCTTATCTTGTCTTTGTGATATTTACGCGAAATGTATGTAGGCGGCACCAAGATCGTACTACACTCAGCTTCAAATTCCGGCCCTCTAAATTTACTTAACAGAAATTCACGAAAAGAACGTCGTCTTTCTTCCAGCGATCCCCAATCGAGTTGCCGGAGCATTTCCGTGACACTCGCGCATTGGTCGAACCTACCGGTAACAAATCTAGCTGCTCGCCTCTGAACCGCCTCTATGTCTTCCTTCAAACCGATCTGCTGCGGGTCCCAAATACTTGAGCAATACTCAAGACGTGGTCGTACAAGCGTTTTATACGCGGTCTCCTTTACAGGTGAAGTACATCTTCCCAAAATTCTCCCAATAAACCGAAGTCGGCTGTCTGCCTTACTCACAACTATCCTTACATGATCGTTCCATTTCATATCGCTCTGCAATGTTACGCCTAGATATTTGAACGACGCGACAGCATCAAGAAGCTCACTACTAATGCTGTATTCGAACATTATAGGATTGTTTTTTCTACTCATGCGCATCACCTTACATTTTTCTACATTGAGAGCTAGCTGCCATTCTTCGCACCAACTAGAAATTTTGTCTAAGTCAACCTGTATGCTATTACAGTCAGTTACAGACGACACCCTCCCGTACACCACAGCATCATCAGCAAACAGCCGCAAATTACAACTTACTCTGTCCATCAGATCATTTATATAGATAGAAAATAATAGCGGTCCTATCACACTCCCCTGGGGCACGCCTGACGATACACTCGTCTCTGATGAACACTCGCCGTCGAGAACAACGTACTGCGTTCTATTACTTAGGAAGTCTTCCAGCCAGTCACAAATCTGTGAACCTATTCCATATGCTCGTATCTTCGTTAGCAGTCTGCAGTGTGGCACCGCGTCGAACGCCTTTTTGAAGTCGAGAAAAACACAATCCGCCTGTTGCCCTTCGTCCACGGCTCGCAAGATGTCATGTGAGAAAAGGGCAAGCTGAGTTTCACATGAACGATGTTTCCTAAACCCGTGCTGATTCATGGAAACAAGCTTTTCCGTTTCAAGGAAATTTACTATATTCGAACTGAGAATATGCTCCAAAATTCTACATGAAACCGATGTCAACGATATTGGCCTGTAATTGTATGGGTCAGTTCTCTTTCCTTTCTTATACACGGGAGTCACCTGCGCCTTTTTCCATTCACTAGGAACTTTGCGCTGAATTAAAGATTCGCTATAGATGCAAGCTAAGTAGGGGGCCAATGCCGCAGAATAGTCTTTGTAAAACCGAACTGGTATTCCATCCGGACCAGCAGACTTTTTCGTATTTAGCTCTCTCAGCTGCTTCTCTACACCGGAATTACCTATTGCTATGTCCCCCATTTCGGAATTAGTACGTTGATCAAATGATGGTATATTTGTGCGGTCCTCCTGCGTGAAAGATTTCTTAAAGGTTAAATTTAGAACTTCAGCTTTCCGTTTGCTTTCTTCTATTACTGCCCCGGAATGATCAACTAGTGACTGGACAGTGGGCTTTGACCCGCTTATCGATTTTACATGGGACCAGAATGTTTTCGGGTTCTCGGAAAGATCTTTTGCTAAGGTATGGCTGTGATAATTATTGTATGCTTCACGCATCGATCTTTTTATAGACGCACGAATCTCTACTAACTTTTGCCTGTCATCATTTGCGTGTTCTTTTTTGAATCGAGAGTGCAACAGCCTTTGCTTTCTCAGCAGCTTTCTAACATTATTATTATACCACGGTGGATCTTTTCCATCCTTAATCGTCTTTACTGGCACATATTTCTCTAACCCTTTATTAACAATGCACTTAAATTTCATCCACAATTCCTCTACATCCACAGTCCCAGAATTAAACGATGCCCATTCATTTTCTAAGTGCGATCGTAACATTTGCTTGTCGGCTCTTCCCAACAAAAACACGCTCCTAGCCTTCTTGACTGGTTTATGAACTTTGGTCACCATCGACGCTATGACGATATCATGATCACTAATTCCTGTCTCTACACAGACATCGTTAATAAGGTCAGGTCTGTTTGTGGCTATAAGGTCTAGAATATTTCCATTGCGCGTGGGTTGCCGGTTTAACTGCTCAAAACAGTTTTCGGATACTGCAAGACTGCAAGACTGCTTGTCTGTACCGCCTGAAATGTAACTAGCGAGGTCCCAATCTATACTCTTAAGGTTGAAGTCACCTCCGACTAATATTACATGGCCCGGATACCTATGCACTACCTGGTGTAGACTTCCTTGAATGATTCTAAAACTGCTACAGCAGCACTGGGGGGCCGGTAAAAACACCCAACTATTAACTTTACTTCTTTTAGACCTGTTATACGTGCCCAGATAACTTCACAGTTACTTTCAACCTCGATCTCAGTAGAAACAATATCTTTGTCCACAGCGATGAACACTCCTCCTCCAGTTGTATCAGATCTATCTTTCCGATATGCATTCCACGCTTCGCTAAATATTTCTGAACTTGCCACATCATCATTTAGCCAGCTTTCGGTGCCTAAAAATATCTGAGCGCAATAACTTCCATGCAGCGCTGCAAATTCGGGAACTTAAGTTCGCGGCTAATATTTTTATGTTCGAATTTTTGTTCCGAACGTGGTCTGAATTCGCTGTTTGAATGCTGACAGGCGAGTGCTCATCAGAGTTAGCGCCTAGCCTAAAAAAAACCCATGTGCACTCCACAAGTACTCTGCTACCCGAGTAGGCGCTTCCTTGGTGTAGTGCACCCCTGATCTATCTAAGGGCACCCTACAATTCCCCATCCGATAACGCAGATCCAGAAATCTGCAGCCATGACTGTCACAGAGTCGGCGAAGCCTCTGGTTCAGACCCTCCACTCGGCTCCAAACCAAAGGACCCCGATCAACCCTGGGAACAATGCTGCAAATCGACAGCTCTGCTTGCACCCCGCGTGCGAAGGCAGCAGCCTTCACCAATTCCGCCAGCCGCTCGTAGGACCTGAGGATGTCCTCAGAACCCAAGCGACAAGCGTCATTGGTGCCGACGTGAGCCACGACTTGCAGTCGACTGCACCCCGCACCCTCGATAGCCGCCGGCAAGGCCGCCTCCACATCTCGGATGAGATCAAGTGCACATCGAGTGCACGTTGGAATTCCTTCCAGATCTGGACGCTATCTGCCTAAGGGGCTCCATCACGCGCCTAACGTTGGAGCTCCCAATAACTAATAATCCCCTCCCCCCGTGCACCTGCTCGGACCCTGCTGAAGGAGTGGCCACACTTTCACTCACAGGACGAACGGGCGCGGACGGACGTCCAGCCTCCACATTGGCCTTCCGCCTCGAGCGACGCGAACGCCGTACAACCCGCCACTCCCCTTGCGGCGAAGGCGGCTCGACGACGTCCGGTACACCTGAAGGTGCCTCGGTAGCAGGGACAGAGAGCGAAGCGTGAGACACCTGAGGTGTCCCACACGACGCACCAGACTCCCCACCATCGCTGCACCCCGAGACAGCAGCCTGAAGACGGCTGACCGTAGACAACAGCACGCTCAGCTGTTCGCGAACCGCGGCCAACTCCTCCTGCGTCCGCACACAGCAGGCACACATCCTATCCATCGTATCGATACAATTAACTGCAATTAACAACTTTAAAGAAGCCTAGTACTCTAATGAAGGCGGCTGGCTGCTGACTGAACTGTGGTCAGTGTTAACTACACTGTCAAATCAACAAAACTGAGTCCGGCAGTTTACCGCTGTTAACGCTGCGGAACTGGTGGCAGCTGTCACTGGACTGACTGATAACGAGCTTTAGTAACGGTCTCTGACTTGTTTTGAAATACACCGGTCAAAGACGAAGACTAAACACAACGGTATTTATCAAATACGATTGACTAAAATATTAAAATAGTAGTACAAACGAAATCTGCAAGTACGCGGGAATAAACCTCTTAAAACAGAGTACTAACGAAAATGAACTAGACTGGCAAATTAAATTTGACACAAATTAAATTCAGATACTTAGCGCTGTTTACGATGTGGCACTGGTTGCAGCTGGCACTGGACTGTTGAGGAGTAGGCTATGCCTAGTGTAATCCTACCTACAGACAGCATCCACAGGAATCAAATCATTATAGGTCATAAGCAGCTGTTCCAACTCCAAGTTTACTCTCCTGACAGAAGAGTTCAAACGAGGCCGATCATGGCGTCTCAAAACAGACACAAATCCCGTGTGCTCCGTTGCTGATGCTATCTTCTCCCGGTCACTTTCTATGGGATATTCAGAGTCTCTGTTGGTGCAATTTCCCGGATCACCAACTATTACCACGGTATACTCCTTTATGAAATCTTTGTATAAAGAACCAATATCCTCTGTTACCTGACCCAGACCCACATTCGGCTTGTAAAAGTTTGTGACCTGGTACTCTGGACATAGCTCTTCCTGCAGTAGTTGGCCAAAACTCTAACATGGGAACTACGTAACAGGAAGACTTTCTTTCTCTTCAGTGATTTCCCTACCTTTTGCGAATCCTTCTTGACAGTTTGTTGTGCCCTTTCTGCAGCTTCAGCTACATGAGGCTCTACAATTCTGACTGAGGCAGCAGGTGAAATCTGATTTTCAGATTAATGACAAAGTTGTCTGAAACTGTCCTAAGCCTTTTCTCCCTGTTATCTGTTGACACTTCCCACCTCTGTTCACTCTTCTCACTTTTTAGCCTTCTCAGATTCTCCCTTGCCTTATCTAATTCAGCTTGAAGAGCTACAATTTTTCCCTCCTGTTCCATTCATTTCCTATCTCTATTGGAGATCCTACAAAACCACTGGCGAGCTTCATTTATGTCCCCATTTCCCACACCACTGCATTCGCCCCAATGAAAGAAACCGTTGCAACTGTAACACCACACCCCGAAACTAATGACCCTACGGCATGTCACATACTTCTCACCCACAGTAAAACCAGAAATCGTACAAAATTGATTAAGTACTGATTAAACCGCAAATGTTACACCGAGAGACATTAAAATTTGTTCCCACTAATATAAATGGAAGAAACTGATAGGGTACTGAGTAAAAGAAACTCTGTGAAAGAGTTATTATGCCTATAAACACGAATTACTACACCCTTTTGCTAAATTATGAAATTTTAATCTACCCTGTTTCCCTTTCAAATGTTTCAAATGTTTGTATAGTTTATGGGACTTAACTACGGGGTCATCAGTCCCTAAACTTACAAACTACTTATGAACTACTTACGAACTAGGACGGCACAAATATCAATGCCCGCGGGGGGATTCGAACTCCCGACCGCAGTGGCCGTGCAGTCCGTGACTGGAGCGCCGCAGTCTCCTCGGCCACCGCGGCCGGCTGTTTCCCTTTATTTGTGGTTGATAGACTTTATAAATCTTAACTGCAATATCGAGCAGTGATGACCTAGCTGATAAGCGCCCTAAAACACCAATCAACAACAACTTGACTACTATCTGCAGCGAGAAAAAAAAAAAAAAAAGAAGAATTGATAATTAGATACAAGTTTTAGTTACTGTTTACAACGATGGTCGCATTTCATTTAAAATAAAGTTGTAAAATTCTGTTATTAACAGCCGAACTGTTGACACATTAATCTGGTCAGCCTGCGCTGGCTCTCTGCTTAACTGTAACGAAGATGATGGTGTATTAGGTTATTATTATTGGTTTCTTTTCTACAACTCAAAGATGGTATCCGCTCTCTCGCAGCTGGCTGCTCTGCATGATAATATTTTAGATACACAAAGATGCACTTTGAATTTTACAGCCTTTTCCTCCTCTTAATTGGCTGGCTAGTGCGCTGTACACCTTCTGTGAGTCAAGTGTTTACCCAGGCGTATCCTCAATGAATTACCCAGGCCGCGCTTTCTCCTTGTACTTTACCTAGATAGCAGGAGCGTATCTCTGAAGTAAGGTCTGAGGGGCTCATTAGGTTTGTTATATCGAGTGCATGAACACGAATTATGTCTAGTGTTGTGATTCGGAACCCTAGTTATTAAAATTTAGACTTTGCAGATAGCTCTATCCTTTAAAACAGTGTGTTCCAAGGCGTACTAAGATCTGTGATACGCATTTTATTCTCAGAAGCGATATTAAGTATTGACTGGAACAGAAGTACCTTTACATCACGTTAAAAATATTTTCCTTGCTTAGAAATGTTTATAGTTTAGATGAATTGCTTCCTGCCATTTTACTTATGAAGAAATGATATAAATAATTAAATGATTCGTTTCACTCGTAATAATTGGAGATGCTCCTCATATACAGTACCAGTTCGGTTAAAGAAAGGATGTAAATTACTTAATGTGCTGGCTCACTTGTCGGCCTTCTTCACTGATAACACACACACAAATTGAAAATTTACTGCCAGTAGTTAACTGAGTCGAAAGCTGAATCATAAGTTGACAAATGAAAAAATCATAGTTAAGTGGCTCCGACCTAGTCATTCACTTTTTTATGTGGTTGTAGGCCTCCCTTTAATAGTATTCGGCTTATATGTCACTTTCACTTTGATAGCTCTATTTTGGAAAGTTTTGATTAATTGCAGGGCCACCTGAGCAGTCTAATTTTGGAGCTTCTTTTTACTTTTGTCTAGAATATAATTTTGTTTAGACACTGCAGTTTTTATAATTATATATATAATGCGCTATTGTTGGTCGCAAATCCAGCAGAGAAAATTCTAAATATCCATAGTGGAATTTTGTATGTGAAAACACAATGTATGGCTGAAAGACAGCTTTACAAAAAAGACAACAACTCACAAAATTAATCAGGCAATCAAAGTGGAGACATATGAAGAAGAACAGGGATTCCATCGAAAAACACTTCAGAGGTTTCAACAAATGAGACTTCTACAAGACATTCGCAGGAAAGATTCGAAGGTACATTCTATAAAACATGTGCTTCCGACAACAAGATGCGAGACTTGGCTCCATATTTTATATTTTGTCAGAGTTACTGAAAAGTCTAGTATCGCCGTCAAAATTTCATGAAGAGACTCGTACGTACACAAATCATGGATCTCAATCACCCACCAAATATCAAATCCGCACACACATACTTAAACTCAAATCAAAAGAACATCTGGAGAATGTGACAGAATTGCGTAACTGTGGAGTATGATAAATATAAATAAATAAATAATCTACATCTACATATATACTCCGCAAACCACCGTAAGGTTCGTGGCGGAGGGTACACGGTACCACTACTAGGCTTTTCCTTTCCTATTCCACTCCCCAATAGAACGAGGGAAAAAAGAATGTCTATATGCCTCTGTACGAGCCCTAATTTCTCTTCTCTTTGTGATCTTTACGCGAAATGTAAGAGGTGGCAGCAATATCATTCTACAGTCAGCTTCAAATTCCGGCCCTCTAAATTTCCTCAACAGAATTTCTCGAAATGTACGTCATATTTCCATTTGAGTTCTCGGAGCATTTCTGTGACACTCGCGCCTTGATCGAACCTACCAGCAACGAACCTAGCAACTCGCTTCTGAACTGCTTACATGTCTTTCTATAAACTGATCTTCTGCGGGTCCCAAACGATTGAGCAATACTCAAGACGTGATCATACAAGCGTTTTATACGCGGTCTCCTTTACAGATGATGTACATCTTCCCAAAATTATCCCAAAGAAACGGAAGTCGGCTGTCTGTCTTACAACTGTCCTTACATGTTTCTTCCATTTCATATCGCTCTGCAATGTTACGCCTAGATATTTGAACGACACGACTGCACCAAGAAGCTCACTTCTAATGCTGTATTCGAACATGATGGAATTGTTATTCCTACTCATGTGCATCACCTTACATTTTTCTACATTTAGAGCCAGCTGCCATTCTTCACACCAACTAGAAATTTTCTCTAAGTCATTCTGTATGCTATTACAGTCAACTACTGACGACGCCATCCCATACACTACAGCATCAACAGCAAACAGCCAGAAATTACAAGTTCCTCTGTCATATATATATATATATATATATATATATATATATATATATATATATATATATATATATATATATATATATATATATTATAGCGGCCTTATTACATTCCCCGGGGGCACGCCTGGCGATACACTCATCTCTAATGAACACTCGCTGTCAAAGAAACTAGGCCCACTTCACGATCTCTTAGAAATCGTAACAGACATGTGACAAACGGAATCCTAGGAACGGAACACCTATCTGAAGGTTGGAAATGTAGATTCATGCAACCAGTACATAAAAAGTGACAAGTTCGATGTTAATAACGACAGTGAAATTTCCACAGTTTAAGTCATTTACAAGACCTTCTCAGCTTGTCTACGTCACAGAACTAAATGGCAGCTCGAACATAAATTGGGTCATATCAAACGGACTTCCGACCAGGGTAATCCCGCAAAGAGCACGTTTTCAACCTGAAAGAAAATACACAAGGAAACTTGAAGCTGTCCTCTCATTTGTACTTTTCTTGACTTCAAATAGGTGTATGATTCCATCAACCGATAGTCTCTCTTCACTGTCCTAGAGTATCATAGACTTAACACAAAACACTGCTCATAATAAAAACTCTTACTGATGAAATTTATTTTGATATATCAAAGCCTTTTGAGATAAAGACAGACGTACGACAAGGTAACAGGTTACCACCACTGCTGTTCAACCTTGATAAAGTACCGAGCGAGGTGGTGCAGTGGTAGCACACTGGACTCGCATTCGGAAGGATGGTGGTTCAAATCCACCTCCGGCCATTCAGATTTACGTTTTCCGTTATTTCCCTATATCACTCCAGGCAAATGCCGGAATGGTTCCTTTGAAAGAGCACGGCCGATTTTCTTCCACATCCTTACCCAAACACTCCGAGCTTAAGCTCCGTCTCTAAAGGCAACACTGTGGACGGAACGTTAAACTGCAAGCTTCCTTCCCTTCCCTTCCCTTCCCTTCCCTTCCCTTCCCTTCCCTTCTCTTCCCTTCCCTTCCTTGATAAAGTCATTAGAGAAAAGGAGAAACAACTTAAAAATCTAAACTACTAGGAACCCACTCAACTTGGACAAGTGAAAAAGGAACTCAAGACAGTATAGTGATAATAGTAGACATTGCAATCACTGCTATAGAACAAACAGGGAGATTCTCAAGGAATTTGCTGAAAACCATAGGCAATAAATTACATTCGAGAAAACCATGTTTATTTGAGCTGGGTTCAAGATGTGTGGCGGAAGGTCCAAGCATGTCAGCCACCTCATTATTGCCGCAGATTGTATGCTTCAGATGGCGTACGGAATCAAATGCTGTAAATAACCATTACACAGCACGACAAAACAAACTAAGAACTTCATGTGACATTAACAGCCGCTTTCATTTTGTTTATCGTTTAATTCGGTGACTTTTGTGGAGTGTAAAGTGTTAAGGCAGAGTCATAAGAATACTTGATAGCGTAGGTCTCTTTTACGTTTTTTATTTTTTCTAATCTGGAAACGAAGGTAGAGCGAGAGTTGCCAGTTGTTTCAGACACGTTAAATATGTGCATTAAAATATCCGCCAAAGTACGGTACAGCAATTTTAGGCCTACACCAATACAAAGAAATATGTATTAGAAATACAGGAAATTGAACGTGCCTGAACCTAACAACAACACAAAATATGTTGTTGTTGTTGTGGTCTTCAGTCCGGAGACTGGTATGATGCAGCTCTCCACAATACCCTATCCTGAGCAAGCCTCTTCATCTCCACATAAGAACGGCAACCTACATCTGTCTGAATCTGCTTACTGTATCCATCTCTTGGTCTGCCTCTGCGGTTTTTACCCCACACACTTCCCTCCAACGCTAAGTTCACAATTCCTTGATGTCTAAGAATGTGCCCTACCAATCTATCCCTTCTTTTAGTCAAGGTATGCCAGAAATTTCTTTTCTCCCCAATTCTGTTCAGTACCTCCTCATTAGTCACGCGATCCACCCACCTAATCTTCAGCATTCTTCTGTAGCACCATATTTCAAAAGCCTCAATCCTTTTCCTGTCCGCACTGTTTATCGTCCATGTCTCACGCCCATACAAGGCAACACTCCATACAAATGCCTTCAAAAAGGACTTCCTTAGGATTAAATCAATATTCGATGTTAACAAATTTCTCTTTTTCAAGAATGCTTTTCTACCCATTGCCATTCTGCATTTTATATCCTCTGTACTGCGACCATCATTTGTTATTTTACTGCCCAAGTAACAAAACTCATCTACCTTCTTTATTGCTTCGTTACCCAATCTAATTCCTTCAGCATCGTCTGATTTTCTTAGACTGCACTCCATTGCCCTAGTTTTGCTCTTGTTAATGTTCATCTTATATGCACCTTTCAGCACAGTGTCCATTCCGTTCAATTGCTCTTCCAGGTCCTTTGCTGTATTTGACAGAATTACTATGTCGTCGGCAAAACGCAATGTTTTTAATTCTTCCCCCTGAATTTTAATTCCTTCACCAAATTTCTCCTTGCTTTCTTTTATAGCTTGCTCAATGTACAAATTGAATAACATTGGAGAAAGGCTACAACCTTGTCTTACTCCCTTTCCAACCACTGCATCCCTTTCATGCCCTACAACTCTGACAACCGCTGTCTGGTTTTTGTACAAGCTGTAAATAACCTTACGCTCCCTATATTTTACTCCTGCTTGCTTCAGAACTTGAAGGAGTTTATTCCAGTCAACATTGTCAAAAGCCTTCTCCAAATCTACAAAAGCTAGAAATGTAGGTTTGCCTTTTCTTAATCTATCTTCTAGGATAAGCCGTAAAGTGAGTATTGCGTTCCGTGTGCCTACATGTCTCCTGAACCCAAACTGATCTTCCCCAAGGTCGGCTTCTACCAGCTTTTCCATCCTTCTGTAAATAATTCGTGTTAATATTTTGCATCCATGACTTATTAAACTGATGGTTCTGTAGTTTTCACACCTGTCTGCACCCGATTTCTTTGGAATGGGGATTATAACATTTTTCTTAAAGTCTGAGGGTACTTCACTTGTCTCATATATCTTACACACCAGGTGAAACAATTTTGTCATGGTTGGTTCTCCCAGAGACTTCAGTAGCTCTGAGGGAATATCATCTACTCCAGGGGCCTTGTTTCGACTTAGGTCTATCAGTGCTCTGTCAAATTCATCTCTCAGTATAGTATCTCCTATTTCATTCTCATCTATTTCTTCTCCCCCTTCTACAATATTGCCACTAAGTTCATTTCCTTCATAGAGCCTCTCTATATACTCTTTCCACCTTTCAGCTTTCCCTTCTTTGCTGAGAACTGGTTTTCCATCAGAGTCCTTGATATTCATAGCACTGTTTTTCCCCCCTATTTATACATTCTTCTACATCCTTGCATTTGCCTCCTAGCCACTCCTGCTTAGCCATTTTGCACTTCCTGTCAATCTCATTTCTTAGTCGTCTGTACTCCATTTTGCCTGTTTCATTTACTGCATTTTTATATTTTCTCCTTTCGTCGATTAAATTTAGTATCTCCTGTGATATCCAAGGATTTTTTGTAGGTCTTGCCTTCCTACCTATTTTGTCCTCTGCTGCCTTCACTATTTCATCTCTCAATTTTACCCATTCCTCCTCTACTGTTTTATTTCCCCCCGTTTCTGTCAATTGTTGCCTAAAGCTCCCTCTGAAATTTTTAAGAACTTCCGGTTCCTTCAATTTATCCAGGTCCCATCTCCTTATTTTCCTACCTTTTTGTAGTTTCTTCAGTTTCAGCCTACAGTTCATAACCAACAAGTTATGGTCAGAGTCTATATCTGCCCCTGGGTATGTTTTACAGTTTAAAACCTGGTTCCGAAATCTATGTCTTACCATTATAAAATCTATCTGGTATCTCCCGGTGTCTCCTGGTCTCTTCCACGTATACAACCTTCTTTTGTGATTCTTAAACCAGGTGTTTGTTATAACTAAATTATGTTCCGTGCAAAATTCTACCAGGCGGCTTCCTCTTTCATTCCTTTTGCCCAGACCATATTCACCTACTATATTCCCTTCCCTTCCTTGTCCTACTACCGAATTCCAATCTCCCATAACAATTAAGTTTTCCTCTCCCTTAATTGTCTGAATAATTTCCTTTAGCTCCTCATATATTTCTTCCATCTCCTCATCATCTGCAGAGGTAGTTGGCATATAAACCTGTACTACCGTGGTCAGTGTTGGCTTCGTATCTATCTTGAGTACGATAATGCGATCACTGTGTTGCTCATAGTAGTTTACCCGCGTTCCTATTTTCTTATTCATTATCAGACCTACTCCTGTAACACCGCCAACTGATTTTGTGTTTATAATCCTGTACTCGCCTGACCAGAAATCCTGTTCCTCTTTCCACCGAAGTTCACTAATACCCACTATATCTAACTTCAACCTATTCATTTCCCTTTTTAAATTTTCTAGCTTACCTACCCGATTAAGGGATCTAACAATCCACGCTCCGACCCGTAGAATGCCAGTGTTGTCTTTCCTGATGATCACATCCTCCTGAGTAGTCCCCGCCCGGAGATCCGAATGGGGGACTATTTTACCTCCGGAATATTTTACCCGAGAGGATGCCATCATCATATGTTCATACAGTAGAGCTGCATGTCCTCGGGAAAAATAACGGCTGTAGTTTCCCCTTGCTTTCAGCCGTTCGCAGTAACTGTGTGGCAAAGCCACATTAGCTAATGTTACAAGGCCAGCTCAGTCAATCATCCAGACCGTTGCCCCTGTAACTACTGAAAAGGCTGCTGCCTCTCTTCAGGAACCACACGTTTGTCTGGCCTCTCCACAGATACCCCTCCGCTGAGGTTGCACCTACGGTACGGCTATCTGTATCGTTGAGGCACGCAAGCCACCCCACCTCGGCAATGTCTGTGGTTCATGGGGGTGGACACAAAATATAACATTAAATATAGTTATCTAACAACACAAAAAAAAGAATTAAAAAAAAAAGGAATCTAACAATTTATTAGGCGTTTCTAAGGTTACAATATACCAAACCATTCACGGATTGATTTTATTTTTGCCTGTTACTGGAAATTAAATATTTTTCAACTCTTTCAGAAAGGTCTCCCATACATCTGTCAAAATTGTTTGCACATTTGACAAAAACCCCTATCCCTCACATTATAAAATGAAGTATAACTACATTGTTGCAACATCGTTTGCAAAATGATCCTCGAATAGTATGTCGGAGCTCATAACGTCTAATATAATGTTTTAAGTCACAAAGTTAACAGAAAACAAACATGTACCACTTTAATGATGAATAAAGAATACTTTTAGTTGAAACAAAACAGATTACAACATATATTGCAACAGCTGAGAGGTGTCAGCAAATTTTTTCCGTCAATCTCGAAACACTTAATCGAGCCTTGAAGGACAGAAATGGGAGTCTGTATTGTCACTATATAATTTGTAGAATGACTGCCGCGGTATTCGTCAGAACTGTCAGGATCAATCTCGGATCCCCCTCAATTTGGAGCTCCCATAAACCTCCCCCTATTCCCCCCCACCCCAATCTTGGGGCCCCCAGCAGCTGAGGGTCTTCTGAAACCCTTAAGCCAGTCTTGAGGCTGCCTACTAAACTCCTTGTCGCTCATCCTGCTAAAATCATTCTGTGTATTGTTTTCCACATGAGAGGGATCTATTTAACAAGTTTACGAACAAAGTTACTAACCTGCTGAGTGTTTTTTTTGTGTTGCAAAATTGTACCTAAATCTTTGCTTTGATGGTTAAATGTGGCAGAGAAACTAACCTAATTAGCTCAAAACCTGTTCTTGGGTGATCTATATCGAACTACACGGAAATATTTGTGTAAATATAGGTTTAGAAATGTTATTAAACTGCTCACCATCTACTTTGCTCTACAAGAGATAAACCCTCATAACAATTACGTGAATCTTCCTCTGGTGTTGCCGAACTTTTCACTTCAGCACTTAACGGTCAAATGTTCAAATTTTTGTAATCATATGGGACCAAACTACGTTGGTCATCAGTCCCTAGTCTTTCAAACTACTTAAACTAAATTAAACTAACCTAAGGACAACACACACATCCATGTCCGAGGAGGATTCGAACCTCCGACGCGGGAGGCCGCGCTATCCGTGACGTGGCGCTCCAGACCGGTCGGCTACTCACGGATGGAAAAACATGGTTTTTAATTCTCCTTAGGCCAAAAACTGCAGGAAAAGGACGTAGTGGTTCGGTTTTTAATTGCCCTTAGGTCAAAAACCGCAGAAAAAGCTCGTAATGTAATGTTGTGAAGTTGTTGTGGTCTTCAGTCAGAAGACTGGTTTGATGCAGCTCTCCACCCTACTCTATCCTGAGCAAGCCTCTTCATCTCCTCATACGAACGGCAACCTACATCCATTTGAATGTGCTTACTATATTCATCCTTTAGTCTCCCTTAGCGATTTTTACCCCAAGCACTTCCCTCCAACGCTAAATTCACAATTCCTTGATGTCCAAGAATGTGTCCTACCAGTCGATCCCTTCTTTTGGTCAAGGTATGCCAGAAACTCCTTTTCTCCCCAATTCTGTTCAGTACCTCATTAGTTACGCGATCCACCCACCTAATCTTCAGCATTCTTCTGTAACACCACATATCAAAAGCCTCTATCTTCTTCCTGTCCGGACTCTTTATCGTCCATGTTTCACTCCCATACAAGGCAACATTCCACACAAAAACCTTCAGAAAGGACTTCCTTGTGATTAAATTAATATTTTATGTTAACAAATTTCTCTCTTTCAAAAACGCTTTTCTTCCCATTGCCATTCTACATTTTATATCCTCTGTACTGCGACCATCATATTTTACTGCCTAAGTAACAAAACTCAATTACCACGTTTATTGATTCGTTACCTAATTTAATTCCTTCATCATCGCCTGATTTTCTAAGACTGCATTCCATTACCCTTGTTTTGCTCTTGTTAATGTTCATCGTATATGCTCCTTTCAACACACTGTCCATTCCGTTCAACTGCTCCTCCAACTCCTTTGCTGTCTCTGACAGAATTACAATGTCATCAGCAAAACGCGAGGTTTTCATTTCTTCACCTTGAACTTCAATTCGTTCTCCAAATTTCTCCTTCCTTTCCTTTATAGCTTGCTAAATGTACGATTTGAACAAGACTGGAGAAAGGCTACAAACCTGTCTTATACCCTTCCCAACCTCTGCATCCCTTTCATGCCCTTCAACTCTGATAACTGCTGTCTGGCTTTTGTACATGTTGTAAATGACCTTCCGTTCCCTATATTTTACTCCAGCGGATCTCAGAATTTAAAAGAGTGTATTCCAATCAACATTGTCAAGAGCTTTCTCCAAATCTACAAAAGCTAGAAATGTAGGTTTCTTTTTCCTTAATCTATCTTCTAAGATAAACCGTAAGGTTAATATTACCTCCCGTGTTCCTACATTTCTCTTGAATCCAAATTGGTCTTCCCCAAGGTCGGCTTCTGCCAGCTTTTCCATCCTTCTGTAAATAATTCGTGTTAAAATTTTGCAACCATGATTTATTAAACTGATGCTTCTGTAATTTTCACACCTGTCTGCACCTGCTTTCTTTGGAATTGGAATTAGGATATTCTTCTTGAAGTCCGAGGGTATTTCTCCTGTCTCATACATCTTGCATACCAGGTGATGCAATTTTTTTATGACTGGTTCTCCTAACGATATCAGAAATTCAGATGGAATATCATCTACTCCAGGGGCCTTGTATCGACTCAAGTCCTTCAGCGCTCTGTCAAATTCTTCTCGCAGTATCATATCTCCTATCTCATCTTCCTCCACTTCGTCTTCCATTTCCAGAATACTGCCTTCAAGTTTATTTCCTTTGTATAGGCCCTCTATGTATTCCTTCCACCGTTCAGCTTTCCCCTCTTTGCTTAGTGCTCGTTTTCCGTCTGAGTTCTTGATATTCATACAGCTGCTTTTCTTGTCTCCAAATATCTCTTTTATTTTCCTGTAGGTGGTATCTATCTTTCCCCTAGTTATGAATTCTTCTACGGTTCTGCATTTGTCCTCTGACGTGTGTACTCCTTTTTTCCTGTTTCGCTTGCTGAATTTTTATATTTTCTCCTATCATCAGTTAAGTTCAGTATATCCTGTGTTATCCAGGGATTTCTATTAGACCTTGTCCTTTTGCCTATATGGTCCTCTTACCAGTTCTATACGACCTATAGCGCTCCAAGATGAGTAGTGTGTATTTTCAGCCTTTGAATGTATGAGTGGCAAAATTTTCAAAAATGCACTAGAGAGGCTTCCGTAAGACCACGACCTTAAAACCACACAACAAGTTGCTTCTAAGAGAAATATTAACCAGCTTTGTAGTACTTGTTGACACACAGTGAATAGAAAGTATTAGCTGTGATACCGTGCCATTAATTGTAATTTATATTAATTACAAGACTGAGCCAGTAAAAAAGTCGCCAACTGAGGCAGACATGCCACTATGGCATTTACAAATCTGAAAAGTGCTTTACTTTTCAGCTGACTCCACCTGTACATTTAAATACTAATCTCATGGTTCGAGAAGGCTTTGAAAGCCTGGAGTTTTGAATTTTTGTGGCAGCGTTTGCATCCTGTAAGCGACGCTCTTGAGCTGTAACGTCATTTGGTTATTTAAACTGCAGCAACTCACGAGACGGATGTGTCGCAGTGGTAGAGAAATACCCCTACACAGCGCGCAGTACTGGCTTGTGTACCTCAGTTTGCGACTTAATTACTGACTCACCCTCGTAAAATATTATACATCATGTTATATAATTTTCAGGAGCTTCAATAAGGAACTCACAGTTTTATGCATTTGCTCCTTAAAAATAACACTCGTGAAGTCAGCTTTCTGTCATGTTTCTGTGTTTGAACTACTGAAGGCTGGCCGCAGTGGCCGAGCGGTCTGCGGCGCGTCCGTCACAGTCTGCACGGCCGCTACGGTCGGGGGTTCGAATCCCCCCTCGGGCATGGATATTAGTGACGTCTTTCATATAAGGTGGTTCACAAGTGCTTTTTAAGTTTAGGGACTGATGACGCCGCAGTTAAGTCCCTTAACAAACATTTGAACATTTTGAACCACCGAAGACGCACAGATTTATTTGCCTCTCTGTTGGCATTTAGCGTATTATGCGACTCCAAATATCCATTGCACATGAAGCATCTCCATTTCGTTAATCTTCCACTTTCCACGATTTTTCGTTTTTTTGCAAGAAGTGCCTAGGATTGCAGAGATATCTTCTTGGGTTTACTCATTCTCCTATCGATATGAAAAAAAAGTCCATCTGTCAGATCTATCTTCCATGTAGGTGTGACGCTAATGTGAAAAATAAGTACAAAACATTGTCCAGAAAACAAAACACTATCTTCTTCACTGTGATTTTCAAACTGCACATGAGAATATACTTGTGATTTACATTCACCTGATATATAAAGCAGAGTGTCCGTATATTTGTACGTGTTGCATACAAATCTGCAGTTTTGTTCCAATCTTTATGAAATATTGTACACGTAAGCTTCAATCCATGAGAACGGTCACCGTAAGTGTAAGAATCGCCGGCCGCGGTGGCCGAGGTGACTGGGCGCTCCAGTCACGGTCAGCACGGCCAATACGGTCGGGGGTTCGAATCCCCCCTCGGGCATGGATATTTGTGCCGTCCTAGTTCGTAAGTAGTTCATAGGTAGTTTGTAAGTTTAGGGACTGATGACCCCGTAGTTAAGTCCCATAAGCTTAACAAACACTGGAACACTGGAACTGTAAGAATCACGTACGATACATAGTTCACGAGATATGACGTCACAATGAGATGCGCAGAAAACTGCTGCATTTTGCGACAATTCTGCTCATTTTCTCCTAAGCCACTGGACCGATTTCAACCAAATTTGGTACACACTTTCCTTACCGTGAGGTACAATTGCTGTAGGGTTAAGAATCATATACGACACATGATTCAGAAGGAAGTCATGAACAATAGGATTTGCGAGAAACTGCCACATAATGCGGCGAGACTTTATAAATACGCTATACGAGAATCAGAGTACTTAGCGACTTGCAACAAACTTTATACATAATTTCAAACTTTTATTAAACTTTCTCTCGCGGACAACCATAGCAAAATGATGAAAGGAAAAAAGTTTCTCGCTTACTACTTTTCCGCTGTTTATTGAGTAAAACTACGGGATTCGGTATGACGTTACAATTTAGAATTTGTACACTGCAAATTGTAGCCGCAGGAAATTTTACAGACAGTATACACGCATATAGTTGAGTTTACCTTCTAAGTTGTATCACAGTACGACAGGTAGTTTATGAGATATGAGCACATAAACAGTAACGTTCGTGGAAAACCGCCCCATCACACACCAAGTTTTAATCTATTACTTCTTTACTACTAATTGTATTCGCAAGAGATTTTACAGACATACAGCCTTTATACAAATAAATATATACCTGAAAAAATGGCAGGAATAAATAAATAAATACCCGGGCAACGTCGGGGTTTCATCTAGTTATAGAATAAAACCTTCTCTCATTTGTTTTTATGTGCTTAATAAAAAAAATATGGTGTGGTGCTGCAGAGAATTTAGTGATATCGAACTTTCGATATTCCTGCCAACAACCTGCCATTCTAGCAGCAGTAACCGATGTAACACCGGCGCCAGACACCAGTTGTCTTATATCGGCGTTGCCTACCGCAGTGCCGTCCTCTGAGTGCTTATATATGTCTATGTTTGCATACGGATTACTATACCAGTTTCTTTGCATCTTTTTTCTGGAATGGGGATTATTACATTTATCTTAAAGTAGGAGAGTACTTCCCCTGTATCATACATCTTCCGCACTAGGTGAAATAGTTTTGTCATGGCTGGCTATCCCAGAGACTTCGGGAGTTCTGAGGGAATGTCGTCCACTCCAGGGGCCTTGTATCGACTTAGGTGTTTCAGTGCTCTGTCAAATTCTTCTCTCAGTATAGTATCTCCTATTTCATCTGCATTTACATCCTCTTCCCTTCCTACAATATTGTCTCTAAGTTCATTTCCTTTGTAGAGCCCCTTTATATACTCTTTCCACCTTTCAGCCTCCCCTTCTTTGCTGAGAACTGGTTTTCCATCTGAGTTCTTTATATTCATACAGCTGATATTCTTGTCTTCAAATGTTTCTTTTATTTTCCTGTAGGCGGTATCTATTTTTCCCCTATTTATACATTCTTCTACAGACTTGCATTTGTCTTCTAGCCGCTTCTGCTTACCTATTTTACACAACCTGTCAATCTCATTTCTTAGTCGTCTGTACTCCATTTTGCCTGTTTCATTTACTGAATTTTTATATTTTCTCCTTTCATCAATTAAATTTAGTATTTCATGTCATGCCAGTTATTTTGTCAGCTTCTGCCTTCACTATTTCATCTCTCAATGCTACCCATTCTTCTTCTACTGTTTCTGTCAATTGTTGCCTAATGCTCCCTCTGAAATTCTCAAGAACTTCAGGTTCCTTCAATTTATCGAGGTCCCATCGCCTTATTTTCCTACCTTTCTTCAGTTTTTTCAGTTTCAGCCTACAGTTCATGACCAACAAGTTATGGTCAGAGTCTATGTCTGCCCCTGCGTATGTCTTACAGTTTAATACCTGGTTCCGAAATATATGTCTTACCATTATAAAATCTATCTGGTACCTTCCAGTGTCTCCTGGTCGCTTCCACGTATACAACATTCTTTCATGATTCTTAAACCAAGTGTTTGTTATGATTAAATTATGTTCCGTGCAAAGTTCTACCAGGCGATTTCCTCTTTCACTCCTTTTGCCCAGTCCATATTCACCTACTAGTTTTCCTTCCCTTCCTCTACCTACTATCGAATTCTAGTCTCCCATCAAAATAAAGTTTTCTTCTTCCCTAATTGAATAATTTCCTCTTCCTCCTCATACATTTCTTCGACCTCCACATCATCGGTAGAGCTAGTGGGCATATAACCCTGTACTATTGTGGTCGATATTAGCTTCGTAACTATCTTGACTACTATTATGTGATGACTACACTGCTTGTTGTAGTTTACCCGCATTACTATTTTCTTATTCATTATAGGACCTACTCCTGTAATACCCCCAACTGATTTTGTATTTACAATCGTGTATCCGCTTGACCAGAAATCCTATTCCTCTTTCCACCGAATTTCACTAATCCCCATTATATCTAACTTCAGCCTTTTAATTTCCTTTTTAAAATATTTCTAACTTCCCTACCCGATTAAGGGATCTAACATTCCACGCTCCGACCCATAGAATGCCAGTGTTGTCTTTCCTTATGATCACATCCTCCTGAGTAGTCCCCGCCGGGAGATCCAAATGGGGGACTATTTTACCTCCGGAATATTTTACCCGAGAGGATGCCATCATCATATGTTCATACAGTAGAGCTGCATGTCCTCGGGAAAAGTAACGGCTGTAGTTTCCCCTTGCTTTCAGCCGTTCGCAGTAGCTGTGTGGCAAAGGCACATTAGCTGATGTTACAAGGCCAGTTCAGTCAATCATCCAGACTGTTGCCCCTGTAACTACTGAAAAGGCTGCTGCCCCTCTTCAGGAACCACACGTTTGTCTGGCCTCTCCACAGATACCCCTCCGTTCTGGTTATACCTACCATATGGCTATTTGTATCGTTGAGGCACACAAGCTTCCCCACTTCAGCAATGTCTGTGGTTCTTGCTGGTAGCGTAATGTGAAACCTGTTAATTATCATGGGACTTTCCCAAGTCATGTTCAATATGCTGCCCAACATTTTACCCTAAAAGTTGTAACCGATAAACAGCTTCTTCCACCACAAACCGCAGTGTGTCAAGGGTCACAGAGTGAATAAGATGCCTAATACGTGCCTTCAATTCACCCAAATTCGCTATGTGGCCACTGAACACAACACTTTTCAAACAACCCAACAGCCAGAAGTCACACTGACTGATGTCCGGTGACCTTGATGGCCTGTGTATAGTAAAATGACTGCTCTAAATTCAGTCATTTAGGAAATGGCTCTTGAGCAACTACTTCACTGTCTTTTCAATGTGCGGAGATGCGTCGCCCTGCATGAGAACGGTACTATCCTGACATACAAGGCTTGGAATGACTTCGTTGCATAGAGGATATTTATACGGGTTAACACTGACGTTACAGGTAACGGGACCAACTCATACCCTCGAAAAAAGTAGGTCCTCTGATAAACGATTCTGTGAGCGCGCACCTCACAGTTACCTATGCAAAAATGAAGCGGTACGCGTCTGGACTTTGCGTTGTCCATATCCCGCAGTTTTGGGTATTGGCATAGCCTTTAAGGTGGAAATGGGCTCCATCTGTCCACAAAATGTTTCGTGACCAATCGTTATCCATGTCCATATGCGCAAGAAAGCCACGGTGGGTGTGGCCAAGCGCATTGAGGCGCTATGCTACGATGCCCGAGGCCGCTCCCCGTCGGGGGTTCGAATCCCACTAGGGCATGGATGTTTGTGCAGTCTTTAGTATAAGCTAGTTCATAAGTAGTTTGTATGTTTAGGGACTGATGACCCCGCAGTTAAGTCCCTTAAGCGTAACAAGCATTTGAACATTTTGCCCAAGAAATTGTGGAGCGAACGCGTGTCTCGCTGGCAGGTCAGCAGGAAGCAACTCCTGCAGGTGCGGCATTTTGTACGGATAGCAATGAAGAATATTGCGTAGAACTTCATGTGTCGTGCTCGGAGACATTTCTAGAGTTGGAGTATTGCACGTAGTCTTGCGCATCAGTGGTCCTCCCTTTTTCTAACGCAATGGCCCCATTTTCTTCAGAGAGCGAAGGGATTGATTTCCTCCCTATGCCACATTGCTCTTGAAATCATCCTGTTTCTTCGAACTTCTTCACCAAATTCTTCGGAGCCTTCACAATCTACTCTAATGTTTACAGAATGAATCTTTCACTCTGCAGCGGAGTGTGCGCTGATATGAAACTTCCTGGCAGATTAAAATTGTGTGCCGGAACCGGGACTCGAACCTGGGACCTTTGCCTTTCGTGGGCAAGCGCTCTACCGACTGAGCTACCCCGACACGACTCAAGATACCGCCCCACAACTCTACTTCCGCCAGTACCTCGCCTCCTAATTTCCAAACTTCACAGAAGCTCTCCTGCGAAACATGCAGGACTAGCACTCCTGGAAAAAAGGATATGGTGGAGACATGGCTTAGCCACAGCCTTAAGGATGTTTCCAGAATGAAACTTCACTCTGCAGCGGAGTGTGCGCTAATATGAAACTTCCTGGCAGATTAAAATTGTGTGCCGGAATCGGGACTCGAACCTGGGACCTTTGCCTTTCGTGGGCACTCTCTACCTACTGAGCTACCCCGACACGACTCACGATGCAGCCTCACAACTTTACTTCTACATCTACATCTACATAGATACTCTGCAAATCACATCTAAGTGCCTGGCAGAGTGTTCATTAACCACTTTCATAACTCTTCTCTACCGTTCCATTCTCTAATAGTGCGTGGGAAGAAAGAACACCTAAATCGTTCCGTTTTCGATCTGATTTCTCTTATTTTATTAGGATGGTCATGTCTCCCTAAGTAGGTGGGTGCTAGCATAATATTTTCACATTCAGAACTAAAAGTCGGTGATGGAAACTTCGCAAACAGATCACGCCGCAATGAATAACGTCTTTCTTTTAATGATTTCCACCCCAATTCGTGCATCATTTCCGTGACGCTTTCCCCCCGTAACGTGATAAAACAAAACGAGCTGCCCTTCTCTGAACCTTCTCAATATCTTCCGTCAGTCCCACCTGGTGAGGGTCCCACAAAGGACAACAGTACTCCAGGAGAGGGCGCACAAGTGTGATGTAGGCAGTCTCTTTGGTGGAGCTGGTGCATCTTCTAAGCTTTCTGCCAATGAAACGTAATCTTTGGTTCGCCTTCCCCACAAT
This sequence comes from Locusta migratoria, assembly GCA_026315105.1. Classification (NCBI taxonomy): domain Eukaryota; kingdom Metazoa; phylum Arthropoda; class Insecta; order Orthoptera; family Acrididae; genus Locusta; species Locusta migratoria. The sequence goes on along the minus strand of CM048755.1, from coordinate 69,085,835 downwards.
ATTTTCTGTGTGTTCTCTCCAGTCAAAGTTGTTCGTAATTGTAACTCCTAGGTATTTGGTAGAATTTACGACCTTACGGTTTGACAGATTTATCGCGTAATTGAAGTTCAGCGGATTTCTTTTAGTGGTCATGTGTATTACTTCACACTTTTCTTTATTTAGTGTCAATTGCAAATTTTCGCACCAAGTAGAAATTTTGTCGAAATCGCTTTGCAGTTGCTTTTGATCCTCTGTTGACTTCACTAACCGATAAACGACAGCATCATCCGCGAACAGTCTAAGGAAGCTATTCAGATTATCTCCTAAATCGTTTATAAACACGAGGAAAAGTAGGGGACCTATAACGCTTCCCTGTGGAACGCCAGATATCACTTCTATTTTACTCGATGACTTACCGTCAATTACAACGAACTGTGTCCTTTCTGATAGGAAATCGTGAATCCAATCGCACAATTGGGGAGATATTCCATAAGCACGCAATTTCATTAGAAGCCGCTTGTGAGGTACAGTGTCAAAAGCCTTCCGGAAATCCAGAAATATGGAATCGATTGTTCCAAAATCCTACTGCAAATCGACGTCAATGAGATAGGCCTGTAATTTTAGGGATCACTCCTATTGCCTTACTTCAATGTTGGAGTAACTTGGGCAACTTTCCAGTCTTTGGGTACGGATCTTTCGCTGAGTGATCGGTTGTAAATTATAGCTAAGTACGGAGCTATTGCATCAGCATACTCTGAGAGGAATCTAGTTGGTATACAATCTGGCCCGGAAGATTTATTTTTGTTTAGTGACTTAAGTTGTTTTACTACTCCAGGAACATCTACTTCTAAGTTTCCCATGCTGACAGCTGTTCTTGGATTGAATACTGGAGTGTTCAATTCGTCTTCGTTGGTGAAAGAATTTCGGAAAGCTGTGTTTAGTAATTCTGCCTTAGCAGTACTGTCGTCGGTAGTATTACCATTGCTATCGCGTAGTGAAGGTATTGTTTGTGTTTTGCCGCTAGTGTACTTCACATATGACCAGAATTTCTTTGGATTTTCTGCAAGATTACGAGACAGGATTTCGTTGTGGAAACAACTATAAGATTCTCGCATTGAAGTCCGCGATAGGTTGCGAGTTTCAGTAAAAGATTGCCAGTCTTGCGGATTCTGTGTCTTTTTAAATTTTGCATGCGTTTTTCTTTGTTTCTGCAACAGTGATCTGACCTGTTTTGTGTACCACGGGGGTCAGCCCCCTCTTTTATTAATTTATTTGGTATAAATCTCTCGATTGCTACTGATATTATGTCTTTGAAAGTAAGCCACAACTGATCTACACTCGCAATTTTGGTTTTGAAGGACTGGAGCCGGCCGCGGTGGCCGAGGGGACTGAGGCGCTGCAGTCACGGTCTGCACGGCCACTACGGTAGGTGTTTCGAATCCCCCCACGGACATGGATATTTGTGCCGTCCTTAGTATTAGTTAGTTCATAAGTAGTTTGTAAGTTTAGGGACTGATGACCCCGTAGTTAAGTCCCATAAGCTATACAAACATTTGAACATTTGAAGGACTGGAGACTATCACTCAGGAAAGCGTGAAGCGAATCTTTATCTGCTTTATTGAATATATATATTTTTCGTTTATTTTTGGTCCATTTGGGAATTTCGATATTCAGTCTCGCTACTACAACTCGATGTTCGCTAATCCCTGTATCTGTTTTGATGCTCTTTGCTATCTAGGGATTATTTGTTGCTAGGAGATCAAGAGTATTTTCGCAACCACGTACTATTCTAGTGGGTTCATGAACTAACTGTTCGAAGTAGTTTTCAGAAAAAGCATTCAGAACTAGTTCGCACGATGTTTTATATTTCCCCCCGGTTTTGAATACGTAATTATGCCAACATATCGAGGGTAAATTAAAGTCGCCACCGATTATAACAGTATGCTTCGGATACCTATTTGAAATATGGTTCAAGCTTTCTTTGAACATTTCTGCAACCGCATCGTCTGAGTCAGGGGGCCGATAAAAAGGTCCAATTATTAATTTATTCCGGTGGTCATGTATAACCTCTACCCACACCAATTCACAGGAAGTATCTGCCTCAATTTCGCTGCATGATAAACCGTTTGTAACAGCAATAAACACGCCACCCACTGTTTTATTTATTCTATCCTTTCTGAAGACCATTTGGCCCTTTGAAAAAAATTCGGCCGAATTTATCTCAGGCGTCAGCCAGCTTTCAGAACCTATAACGATATGTGCCTCAGTACTTTCTATCAGCGCTTGGAGCTCTGGAACTTTCCCAACACGGCTACGACAATTTACAACTGTTATACCAATGGTTTCTAGATCTGCTTTCTTCCTGTGTCTGACCTGCCCCCTTTGAGACTGAAACCAATTTTGTGTATTCCCGAGGCCCTCTAACATAAAAAAACCGCCCAGTCCACGCCACACAGCCCCCGCTACCCGTGTAGCCGCTTCCTGAGTATAGTGGACTCCTGACCTATTTAGCGGAACCCGAAAACCCACCACCCTTTGGCGCAAGTCGAGGAATCTGCAGCCCACACGGTCGCAGAACCGTCTGAGCCTCTGATTCAGACCCTCCACTCGGCTCTGAACCAAAGGTCCGCAGTCAGTCCTGTTGACAATGCTGCAGATGGTGAGCTCCGCTTTCATCTTGCAAGCAAGACTGGCAGTGTTAACCACTTCTGATAGCCGCTCAAAACCGGAGAGGATCTCTTCCGATCCAAAGCGACACACATCATTGGTCCCGACATGAGCCACCACCTGCAGCTGGCTGCACCCTGTGCTCTTCATGGCATCCGGAAGGATGCTGTTCCCCATCTGGAATGACTCCCCCCGGTATGCACACTGAGCGCACATTGGAATTCTTCCCCTCCCTAGTAGCCATTTTCCTAAGGGGCTCCATTACCCGCCTAACGTTGGAGCTCCCAACTGCCAACAAACCCACCCTCTGTGAGTGCCCGGATCTTGAAGGCAGAGGGGCGAGTACAGGACAAGCGACACCATCTGCGTCAGGAACATCCCCTGCCACAGACAGCGCCTCGAATCTGTTGGCAAGACTAACCGGGGAAGCCTCCACTTCGGTCCCTCGGGAAGTCTTACGCCGCCTGACACGCGCTGAGGAGACCTCCCAATCCACCACGGATTGGGCGGCTACCTCCTCGCGGGCAGTGAGCGGGCAGGCCACAGCCGCAGGCCGATCGGAGGGCACAACAGACGCACAGGGCGTCTGCTGCACCCCCGCGAGCGGCCCACAACAGCGGCGCCCACCCACCGCAGTCTCAAGCGTTGCTAGCGAAGCCAACGCCGCCTGAAGCTGCGAGCGAAGAGTCACCAACTCTGCCTCCATCCGTTTGCAGCAGTCACAGTTCCTGGCCATTCTAAAATCCTTTGTTTCTTCCAAGTAAGTACGTCAGAGGACACAGAAGTTTGATAAACAGTGAGCTTTGCAAAATATAAACCTAACGCTGAACTGTTTATTAACGGCGAATCTGAAAAATATATACGCGAGCTAATAAATCAAAAAATCAGCAACTGAACTGACAAATAAACGCGATTCTTAATAAACAAACACGCGAGCACACTAAAGTATAAAGATCTGCAAAAGAAAGCACACACGAAATGCAAATAAGTCGCTTGTATTAAGAAGCCGGTTACCGTATAATGTAGAGCTGCTGCTGGTCACGTGTGCACTGGCCGCCAGTACCTCGCCTCCTACTTCCCAAACTTCACAGAAGCTCTCTTACGAAACATGCAGGACTGGCAATCCTGGAAGACAGGATATGGTGGAGACATGGCTTAGCCACAGCCTAAGGAATGTTTCCAGAATGAATCTTTCACTCTGCAGCGGAGTGTGCGCTGATATGAAACTTCCTGGCAGATTAAAATTGTGTACCGGAACCGGGACTCGAACCTGGGACCTTAGCCTTTCGCGGGCAAGAGCTCTACTCTAATGTTCTTTAATGACCGGAATTTCCTTAAAGCTGAAACAAAATGTTCATATGTTTGTTGAGCTTAAGGGACTTACCTACGGGGTCATCAACCCTAAGCTTACAAACTACTTATGAACTACATATGACGAAGGACGGCACAAATATCCATGCCAGAGATGGGATTCGAACCCCCGACCGTAGCGGCCGTGCAGACTGTACTGGCGCGCCGCAGACCGCTCGGCCACTGCGGCCGGCCTAAAGCTGAAACTGCAGAGTCGTTGTTTTCGTAAAGAAGCTTCACAAGCAGTATTGAGAGGCCTATAAAAGTATGTAATAGGAGGCGAGCGATACGAAACCCGCGTTTGTACCGAATGCAATATATCGTGCGGCTGTCCCGTGATTTGCATCGTATGCCCCTTACAGAACCATATTTTGATAAAGTTAGGAACTATTTTTGTGTATTCCATTGCGTTTCTCCATTCTTCAAGTATGGTAAGGTGGTGCAATTTCAGTCATTTCGGACAAATGTTATTATAACTGGAAATAAAATGAGAAAATGAATAATTTTAACTATGGCACTTATTCTTGGATGTTTAACGAATAGCCGGCCGCGGTGGCTGAGGGGATTGAGGCGCACCAGTCACGGTCTGCACGGCCACTACGGTCGGGGGTTCGAATTCTCCCTCGGGCATGGATATTTGTGCCGTCCTTAGTCTTAGCTAGTTCATAAGTAGTTTGTAAGCTTAGGGACTGATGACCCCGTAGTTAAGTCCCATAAGTTCTACAAACATTTGAACATTTTGTTTAACGAATATGTAACATAAATATTATACAGTTACAAATGTTGATATAAACACACACAAAAAGTTACGGAATTGAGAAAAATCGATCGAAAATGTACTACACTAGGTACAATTGTGATCACTTCCTCGTACAATTTTGATTACGGGCATCTTTCACATAAAAAGCACTTTTTCTGTCACGCACCAAGCATACTTCGTGCTACCAAACATTGCATTTTTGGCAGCGAATCCAGTCACCCTTAACTAGATGATTTATAAGAGCGCGTTAGACTAAGTAGCTTCACTTACCTCTATAAAGGGAAAACATTTATATCTCCTTACCGCAAAGCGGTGTATTCTTGGAAAAGACAGGAGTGTAGAAACCTGCTACTCTACAACGTGACACAACGAGACACTACGAGACTGACAAATGGCGCGAAAACTTATGTTGATCGGAATTGTACCTATATCGAATTTGCACCACCGTACCCTATGTTCATTTCAAATCTGCAATCATTCTGCCTTGTGCTTCTTTTACAGCATTTTGAAAATGAGAGTTTAATTGTGTGCAGCTATATAGCTCTTGCGCCCCCCTGTATCCACCATTTAGGAAAATGTCATATTGGTGCCCATCACCGTATATGCAAGGCAACTATAAAGGCAGTGCGTAATACTAAAGTAGTCATTGTTGTCACGGAAGCAGCCGTGAATGGCGCGTTTCGTGGCCTGCCAGCAGCAGAGTTCTTTGAGCAGCGCGTTATCGCCCGCAATTATCTCGTTCGTATGTTCACCTTAAACTGCCAGCGTGAAGCAGCGTTGCCGCGATTGCAGCAGATAGCCGCCCGGAATCTGTATCGCACTGTGCCTACCTGAATGATTCGCAGGTGAATTTAGTTTTTCGGAGATGTTTTATTAGTATCTTTCGTTCAACAACATAAATCAATCAAATGTGAAGGCCGTAAACTCCACAAAATACTTAGGAATTACTATTTCTTCAGACTTAAACTGGAAAGAACACGTAGATAATATCGTGGGAAAGGCGAATCAGAGACTGCGTTTTATTGGCAGAACCCTTAAAAGATGCAACAGAACTACTAAAGAAACTGCATACACTGCGCTTGTCCGTCTATTTTTGGAGTATTGCAGCCCAGTGTGGGATCCTTATCAGGTGGGTTTGACGGAGGACATCGAAAGAGTCCAAAGAAGGGCAGCTCGTTTCCTATTGTCGCGATACAGGGGAGACAGCGTTACGGAAATGATACAGGATCTGGGATGGGAATCATTACAACAACGGCGCTTATCGCTGCGGCGTGGGCTACTTGCGAAATTCCAATCGCCAACATTCTCCTCCGAATGCGAAAATATATTGTTGACTCCCACTTACATAGGTAGAAATGACCATCAGAATAAAATACGAGAAATCAGAGCTCGAACAGAGAGATTCAGGTGTTCTTTCTTCCCGCGCGCTATTCGAGAATGGAATGGGAGATAAGTAGTATAATTGTGGTTCTATGAACCCTCTGCCAGGCACTTAAATGTGATTTGCAGAGTATCCCATGTAGATGTAGATATAAATATATATCTTTTCTATCAATTTAGACAACTATGTACCGCGCGAAGTATATGATCGTTATAGTCAATTTATTTTCTTAACAGAATAAACTGCTCAAAATAATTAAGGGATAAGGTAAGATACCTTATACAATATGCATATGGTAACGTATTTTATTCAGATATTGGTTAAAATTGTAATTTGTGTGCGATACCGTACGATATTTTGCTGTCTCAGCTCTTTGCTTGAGGTTTAGATGTCGTTACTTAGAGCTTGGCACCATAGGGATACCGTAATTGCGAAAAAGTCATTCTCATTGCCTTCTAATATGCTGTGTGATTAACTCGGCCGGCCAGTACAGTTGCACAAGTGCGTGACATGAACAGTATGAGATTATGAATCAGCTCTTGAGGCATTTTGGCTATTCTTCCACGAGTGCAATATCCAGCTCTGCAATCGTTGTGGTCTGGCTGCAGTGCCTCTGCCAAGTGCATCTCAGACGTGCTCAGTCGCGTTTTTCGTCTAGTGAACAAGCTGGCCACTCCATTCGTTCAACTTCCTCAGCTTCAAGCATATTGTCCACCAATGTCGCTCTTGAGGACGAGCGTTATCGTCCAGAAGGAACCCATCTCTTATGGCACCAGGGTAGGGCACATGAAGAGTTCGAAGGATCTCGTCTCTATACCTCTGAACAGTCAAAGCTCCATTCTGAACGACAAAGGTCAGTAGGTCACCCAATACTGATTCCTGCCCACAAAATTCGTCCACCGCTGATATGGTAATGTTTCTTGCACATGAGTAGGGTTGCTCCACGTTCTCTCCAGATGGTGGAACGACGATTGCCCGGCTGAACACAAAATCTTGACTCATCTGTGAACAGAACCCTGATCCATTTGTTACGACTCCAATCCTGATTTTCCTCCATCCAGTTACTGTGGGCTAAACGATGTGGTATTAATGGAACACACACCGTAGGCTGCTGAGCGTAGAGGTCACATTACTGAATGTGATTTATAACTGTTTGTGCTGATACTGCGCGTCCTGTTGTTGGCTGGAGGGTGTGTTGCAGCTGAGTTGCCTTCAGCCCCCTGACTCGAAGGGCCGTTAACCGAGGATAACGGACATCTATTGTAGATGTTTCCAGTGGACGACCTTGTCCTTGCCTTTTTTCAACGGCACCTGTTGTCTGAAATCGCTTCCAGGTCCTTAAAAATTACGCCTTGGGACACTCCCAATAGCTGCAGTCCCCATCCCCCGTCTGTTTGTAGGTTGTATTAGGTTACATTAATACTTGTTCCATTGATAATAAATACGACGTTTTGGTACGATGTGGAACGTTTCAGTGTAATAACTGGTGTTGTTAAATTACAATCAATATTTTAAGGATTTTTTTTATTTTTTAAATGTATTTTTAGAGAAATTACTAAGTTTTGTCTAAAACTTCATCTAATGTGTAGAAGCAGTTGCCATATAGAATTTTTTAAATTTCTTTTTAAATACTAGTTGGCAGGCTGTCAGTCTTTTGATGCTACTTGGTAAGTAACCAAACACTTTTGTGGCAGCATAATTCACCGCTTTCTGTGCCAAAGCTATATTTAAATCTTAACATACCAAGCCTGCGTAATCAACGTTGTTTACCAAGCTGGGGTCCTCTGAGGACCTCACGTTCTTTTTTATTTTCTTGACATAGGAGTGTACAAGGTTACTCTAATTAGGTTCTTTGGATGTCAGAAATTGATTCAGACATCTCCGGCAATAAGTAGCACACCATAAAACGCTCTCAGTTTGACGATATCTACGTCTGTCCAAATTCTCGTTCGGGTCACAGCAGCATTTACCTTGTAACGCTGAACAACATGTGAGGCTTCAGGATTGGTGAAGGTGCATATAGTATTCACAATTTTGTCATCAAAGAACACGTTAAAAGCATCAGACATTGGGCTCCAAGATCACTTGCTCGTGTTATCCCTGGAGATCTATTCACAATGTTAAACTGACGCCGATGAGTAACTGGAGGCACAGAACTTGATCATTTTCGTCCTGACTTTATAATGAACTCATTCTCCATCATAGGAAACCCAGTTAGAATTTTCGCCAGCAATGTCACCTTCATCTGAATTACGATTCTGATACATCTCGTTCTGGAATAAAATCCTCATTAGATTCACCCAAGACATCTGGGTCACTGAGATCACTTTCATTTAGCATCCAAAGTATTTCATCGTCTGAGATTTGCTTGTGGGCCATTTTTATAAATTTACAGCGCTCTAAGTCTAAAAAACAGAACAAAATAATACATAACATAGCCTACCAAGCGGGGTCCCGCCAGGACCCCAAGTACGTTTTTATTTGTTTTACGATTTTTTTAACAAACATATCGTAGATGTAATTATGAAATATGCATCCTAAACGGCTGCAAGACACATATAAAGAAATGAATTGGTTTTTATAGTTGCAGAAGTATCACAAAAAAAGCTCTCTGGGGTCTCTAGAGGATCCCGTTTGTTATGATAAGGGTTAACCTTGAATAGTGAATATCATTCTTTCTCCTAGTGCTGTAGCTATGCTCACTGCTATTACTTTTGAACTGGATCGGACTGTTAAAAAACATATTTCATAAGTAAATACATATATAGTGAAGCGACAGTGGAGATTTCTACATCCTTAAATAAATTTCTGCAGGATGATCTTGGGTGGGTTCCAGCAATTATTCTGATTACACACTTTTGTGCAATGAATACTTCTTTTACTCAGTGTTGAATTGCCCCAGAATACGATCACATGCGAAAGCAATGAATGAAAATAGGCACAGTAAGCTAATTTACTGAGATGTACATCACCAAACTTTGCAATGACCCTGATAGCGTAAGTAGCTAAACACAAACGTGTCAGCAGATCCTCAATGCGTTTCTTCCAATTCAATCCCTCTTCAGTGGAAACACCTAAATTTTTTGAATATTCTACTTTAGCTACGGATTTCTGTTCAAATCCTATATTTAATAATGATGTCATGCCGTTTACTGTATGAAACTGTATATACTGGGTTTTATCAAAGTTTAATGAGAGTCCATTGGTAGAGAACCACTTAATAATTTTCTGAAAGAGATCACCTACAGTTTCATCAGTTAATTCATGTTTGTCAGGCGTGTTGTATGGTCAGCAAAAATAACTAGCTTAGCATTTTCGTGAATAGAATGGCAAGTCATTAACATATATTAAGAACAGCTAAGGACCCAAGACCGAACCTAGTGGGACCCCCCCCCCCCTCCCTTTATAATAGCTCTCCACTTAGAGGAATTAGCTGTTCCTTGCATATTATCCGAACAACTTAGTTCAGATTTCTGCACTCTTCCTGTTAAGTTTGATTTAAACCATTTGAGCACTGTCCCACTCATACTACAATACTTAAGCTTATCTAGATGGATTCCGTGATTTACACAATCCAAAGCCTTTGAGAGATCACCAAAAATCCCATCGGGTGATGTCCGGTTATTCAGAGGTCCGATTCTAACCTTGCTATGGCTCTCCATGCCATAGCTTCGGTTAAGTCACGTTACTGTTGCATTGCACTACCTTCTCACTACACTAAAAAAAAATCAAATGTTTGTAAAGCTTATGGGACTTAACTACGGGTTCATCAGTCCCTAAACTTACAAACTACTTATGAACTACTTACGAACTAGGACGGCACAAATATCCATGCCCGAGGGGGGATTCGAACCCCCGACCGTAGTGGCCGTGCAGACCGTAACTGAAGCGCCTCAGTCCCCTCGGCCACCGCGGCCGGCGCTCTCGCTACACTATCTGAACCCAACCGCTTCTATAATTCATTTGATAGAGTAAAGAAAAATCAGCGACAACCCCCACTGTAGCAACTTTCTCTTATTACCACTATCGCGATTGTCATAATGTGGTTGTCTTCACTTCGTAGAACCGAGAGAAAGACGTCGAACCATTTTAGTTCATTCTGCTGATTACAATATTTCAGAACCTCAGAATCTCAGCTGATCCCCTAGTTGTTTTGATCAATGTAATACTTGCAAATTGTTATACACGATGCTGGTCTCAAGCAGAAATTGTCGTTAGAACGAACTGCAGAAGAGTACAATTCCAATTTTACTAGCGTGAAATCCAGTTTATAGGATGGAAATAATTCTAGAGGATTAAGCAAACTGACACACATCGTTACACGTAAAAACAGAATAGGTTTGAATGATTCACTAACTGTTTTCAAATACAAAAAAATTTATTCGGAATTGCGAACTTGATACAGGATCAGCTTTGCAATTGGTTAGTGATATGAATATTTGTGCTGAACAGGGGAGGCACTTATTGGCTTAAGTCATTAGTTTGGCTTAAAACATATTAACGATTTAATCCACCAAATCGACATAACGGAGATAAGGTAGATGAAACGCACTAACCACGTGAACTAATTTTTGTAGAAAGAGAATGGAAGATTTCAAAATGTTCGAATGTTTGTAGAGCTTATGGGACTTAACTACAGGGTCATCAGTCCCTAAACTTACAAACTACTTATGAACTATCTACAACTAAGGAAGGCACAAATATCCATGCCCGAGGGGGGATTCGAACCCCCGACCGTAGTGGCCGTGCAGACCGTGACTGAAGCGCCGAAGTCCCCTTTTTATTTTTTTTCGGCCACTGCGGCCGGCTGGAAGATTTCCTTTCCTGTGCCGTATTCCATTACAGAAGGATGTACTGACGACCAAGCAGAACAAAAAAAAATGTTAATTGTGCTTTAAAGCGCCACAATGTTAGAAACCTCAAAATAAAACACGTGTTATGTCATAAAATTTACTCAGTTACTGGTTATATCATATTGTTAACTCCCTCCAATCCTACCCCCCCCCCCCCTCGTCCCAACTCCAAATGCATCATCTGGAAGTGAGTTATTTGACTCATAAAAGAAGATTACTCTGTCAAACATTCGATAGTGATTTGCGTAGTTGGATAATGGACAAATTGCCCGATTTAAAAATGTCACAGAGTTATTGAGTTAGCACAAAAAGGTACAGAAAGGTGCTGAATTCATATTAATCACAAAAAATATAGTTTGTACAGCGGTTCAGTACAGCTGACAGTCGTACGTATTTATTCTTTCATTCCATGAATCATTGTTCTTGTTGTCAAGGGGAGTGTCATAAACAAGCAGAATTGGCTATCAGTGCAATATCATCGAAGAAAAAGAGTTGCTACTGGATCTCTACAGCACGTCTCAACCACATGGCATAGCAGATAATCGTTATCCAATGACTGATTATTTAGCCCATTCTGTTTTTACCATATAGTCAAATGTTCAAATGTTTGAAAACCTATTGGACCAAACTGTTGTGGTCATCAATCCCTAGCCTTAAAAACTACTTGACCTAGCTTAGACCCAAGCCCGAGGGACGACACGAACCTCCGGCGGGAGTGGCCGCCCTGTCTGCTTCTTGATGCCTTAGACCACGCAGCTACTCCCGTACGGCATACGTATCTCTTTCGCTATTTTCTTATTCTCATAATAAGTGTCATGCAGTTAATAGATGGCTCACAAGAAGTAAAAAAGAAAGAGGGGTGTCTGCGACAGTTTTAACTATGAGTTAAGGATTTTGGCTGAATTTTCATAGCCAGATGAATAGTTATTATGTTCAAGTTTCGCTGTAAAGTTCTGACTTGCTGGGAAGCATTTAAGGTAACTAAGAAAAATTAAATGACTGAGATGAAGTAAATACTTTTCCCCAATATGTGCATCCAAATGAATAGTGAAAAATGGGCAAACGGAATGTCAAACTGACAAGCGAGAGCATTATTTTTGCGAATAAAGTTATATTGGCATAAGTGACTGTATACAGGCTTCCTTGGAATCAACTTCTACATACAGAAAATTTCACAACTCTAAGATACAACTGAAGCGTCAAAATCGTAGCTATTATCAGAGCAAAAAGTTGTCTTGGAGTGATATTGGGTTTTTTAAATGATTTACCTTCAAATGAAGTACTAAATTTACAATATTTCGAGAACAGTTTTCTTAATTAAACTTGAAGGAAAAAAACGGTAATTTTCTTTCTTGGTATTTGAAACATTCTCTTGTGAAAAATTTTTGAGACAAACAATTCTTGGAATTCTTTTACTCCCTTATAGAAATATGTCGAAGCCATACAACAGGAGACTGCACGGTATATCCTATGATTCTATGATTATTTAAAGACTGGACTTTAAATTGTCCACCAACACCACAGTCGCACGTCAAATGTTTGTGTGATATACGTCGGCGGTTCCAGAATTCTGGTAAAAAGCAAGTGAAAAGTTTCATTTCTTAGACAACACACCTTATTTCTTGGCATAGTCGCCCGTGAGGGATATACGTTTTTAATTTTTTATTTTAAGGGTCTGCCTCGAGCAAAACACATTCTTTTGTTAATATACCCACTGCAGTTGCAGCAGCATCAGTAGGTTTTTTATTCCTTTAAATTAAAAACAGAAAGTATTTTAGTCTGCACCAGTACGAATGTTCGCCGAGAGGTGGGGTTTTTGTTGGGAAAGTTGTATGTCGCTAACGTTAATTGGTGGTTTATAGAATGTGTGTTTTATTGCTGTCTTGGTGTGTACTGGTTTTCTTTTGTGTGTTTGTTTCAGGACAAAGTGTTACACAGTACTGAAAGATGCATCAAGACCCATTCGCGTACTGACATATATTCTCGAGGACAGCAATGGAACTTTTAAGTTTTAACGCACAATGCTTCGACTTTATCACTCTAATTGTGCGTCTACAACTGTAAAGCTGAGAATTCAGTTGATCTGTAACAAATTTCACATGTGCTACTAAAGTTGTGGTATCGTTCCGTTGAAGTTTATCTCCGCACGCCTGTGAAATAACACCGCCACAACAGGTAGTCCGCGTAGGTGTTCAAATGTTTGAACAGCTTATGGGACTTACCTACGGGGTCATCAGTCCCTAAACTTAAAAACTACTTATGAACTAGCTAACACTAAGAACGGCACAAATATCCATGACCGAGAGGGGATTCGAACCCCCGACCGTAAGGACCGTGCAGACCGTGTCTGGCGCGCCGCAGTCCCCTCGGCCACTGCGGCCGGCCCGCGTAGATGTGGCGGCGAGTGTGTTCCAGCTGAATGTTACTCACTGCACCTGCTTATTGACCAGCAGATCCGGGTTCGAATTCCGCTGCTTCAAAAATTTTGCCGGCCGTGGTGGCCGAGGGGACAGAGGCGCTCCAGTCACAGTCTACACGGCCACTACGGTCGGGGGTTCGAATCCTCCCTCGGGCATGGATATTTGTGTCGTCCTTAGGATTAGCTAGTTCATAAGTAGTTTGTAAGTTTAGGGACTGATGACCCCGTAGTTAAGTCCCATAAGCTCTACAAACATTTGAACATTTTGAGCAAATATTTTCGTAATTCCCCATTGATATCATTAAATTCCCATTGGCATTCCTTCGTGTCTTGATTGATGGTGGTCACAGGATACAAATATAAAATGTTCAAATGTTTGTGAATCCAAGGGGTGAAACTGCTAGAATCATCGGTCCCTTGACTTACAAACTGGACACCATCCTTCAATTAAACTAACTTACGCTAAGGACAACAAACACATTCATGCCCGAACACGTGGCCGTTCCCACGCGGCGATATGCGAGGCGTGTCTAGAAAGTAAGTTCCGTTTCAATTTATCTCCGCTGCTGCGCTGCGATTGCAGTTCCGCAGATGCGCTGTGACGATGTGTATCAAGGAGAAGAACTTGCGCCATATGGAGATCGCTGTTAGTTCCGTACGCTTTGTTGGGCTTGTTTGAAATGTCGGCGCCTGTGAAATCAGGTCGGTGATTCGGTTTCTGAATGCGAGGAAAGTGAAACCAAGTGAAATTTATCGGCAATTTTGCGATGTTTATGGACCAAATGCGATGAGTGATTCGATGATGAGAAGATGGGTCCGACAGTTCAATAGCGGGCGTAGTGATGTGCACGATCAACGAAGTGGGCGTCCACCTTCGGTTACAGAAGAACTGGTTCACGCGATTGATGACAAGATCCAGGAAAACCGTAGGTTTACAATTAGTGCTCTCGCTATGGACTTCCCCCAAATTTCACGATCACTAATGCATGAAATTGTTACCAAACAACAGGCGGCAGATTTCTATGAAGAGGGTATACAAAACCTGGTGCCAGGCTATGACAAATGCCTGAAAAATTTTGGCCGTTATGTGGAAAAGTAGTTTAAGAGTTGTAGAATTTTGTGCAATAAAAATTTCTTCTGTATCTGTGTACACTTTCATTTTATTAGCAAACGGAACTTACTTTCTGGACGCGCATCGTTTATTCTTTCATGGAATTTTACCAGACTTACAAAGAAGATTAGGATTTAACGTCCAGTCAATAGAGTGGTAATTAGAGGTGGTGCTCACGCTCATGGAGGAGGAAGGAGATCAAACATGCCCTTTCATCTACATCTACATCTACATACATACTCCGCAATCCACCGTAAGGTGCGTGGGGGAGGGTACACTGTACCACTACTAGGCATTTCCTTTCCTATTCCACTCCCAAATAGAAAGAGGAAAAAAAGAATGCCTATATGCCTCAGTACGAGCCCTAATTTCTCTTATCTTGTCTTTGTGATCACTACGCGAAATGTAAGTAGGCGGCAGCAAGATCGTACTAAACTCAGCTTCAAATTCCGCCCTCTAAATTTCCTCAACAGAATGTCACGAAAAGAACGTCGTCTTTCCTCCAACGATGCCCAATTGAGTTGCCGGAGCATACACTCGCGCATTGGTCGAACCTACCAGTAACAAACCTAGCTGCTCGCCTCTGAACTGCTTCTATGTCTTCCTTTAAACTGACCTGCTGCGGGCCCCAAACACTTGAGCAATACCCAAGACGTGGTCGTACCCTCGTTTTACACGCGGTCTCCTTTACAGATGAGATACATCTTCCCAAAATTCTCCCAATAAACCGAAGTCAGTTGTCCGCCTTACTCACAACTGCCCTTACATGTTCGTTCCATTTCATATCGCTCTGCAATGTTACGCGTAGATATTTGAACGACGCGACAACATCAAGAATCTCACTACTAATGCTGTATTCGAACATTATGAGATTTTTTTTTGTACTCATGCGCATCACCTTACATTTTTCTACATTGATAGCTAGCTGCCATTCTTCGCACCAACTAGAAATTTTGTCTAAGTCATCTTGTACGCTATTACAGTCAGTTAAAGATTATACCCTCCCATACGCCACAGCATCATCATCAAACAGCCGCAAATTATAAGTTACTCTGTCCATCAGATCATTATTATAGATAGAAAATAATAGCGGTCCTATCACACTCCCCTGGGGCACGCCTGACGATACACTCGTCTCTGATGAACACTCGCCGTCGAGAACAACGTACTGCGTTCTCTTACTTAGGAAGTCTTCCAGCCAGTACAAATCTGTGAACCTATTCTATAAGCTCGTATCTTCGTTAGAAGTCTGCAGTGTGGCACCGCGTCGAACGCCTTTTTGAAGTCGAGAAAAGCCGCGGTGGAGTAGCCGAGGTCTAAAGCGTCTCGCTGTGGAGCGCGCGGTTGCTAGCCGTGGAGGTTCGAGTCCTCCCTGGGGCATGAGTGTGTGTGTTGTCTTTAGGTTAGTTTACCTAGGTTTAAGTAGTTTGTAAGCTAGGGACGGATGACCACGCAGTTTGGTCCGATAGATTTACAAACATTTGAACATTTTGAAGTCGAGAAAAACACAAGCCGCCTGTTGCCCTTCACCCAAAGGAAACATCCCGGCATTTGCTTCGAATGATTTAGAGAAATCGTGGAGAACCTAAATTTGGATGGCCGGAGGAGGATTCGAACCACCGTTCTCACGAATGCGAGTCTAATGTGTTGCCACTGCACCACCTCGCTCGGCTTACGATACTGATCAAACGCCCCGCGTAATATTGTATTTGTTACTCTGGGAAAATCATTTCCAAGAACGTCTGACCATTTTCTTTATTCAGTCTTTATTTCCCGTTTCAAGTAGTGTCGCGAGTGGACAGAGTAAGTTGTAATATGCGGCTGTTTGCTGATGATGCTGTGGTGTATGGGAGGGTGTCGTCTGTAACTGACTGTAATAGCATACAGGATGACTTAGACAAAATTTCTAGTTGGTGCGAAGATTGGCAGCTAGTTCTCAATGTGGAAAAACGTAAGGTGATACGCATGAGTAGAAAAAACAATCCCATAATGTTCGAATACAGCATTAGTAGTGAGCTTCTGGATGCTGTCGCGTCGTTCTAATATCTAGGCGTAACATTGCAGAGCGATATGAAATGGAACGAGCATGTAAGGACAGTTGTGAGTAAGGCGGACAGCCGACTTCGGTTTATTGGGAGAATTTTGGGAAGATGTACTTCACCTGTAAAGGAGACCGCGTATAAAACGCTTGTACGACCGCGTCTTGAGTATTGCTCAAGTATTTGGGACCCGCAGCAGATCGGTTTGAAGGGAGACATAGAGGCGGTTCAGAGGCGAGCAGCTAGATTTGTTACCGGTAGGTTCGACCAATGCGCGAGTGTCACGGAAATGCTCCGGCAACTCAATTGGGGATCGCTGGAAGAAAGACGACGTTCTTTTCGTGAATTTCTGTTGAGTAAATGTAGAGGGCCGGAATTTGAAGCTGAGTGTAGTACGATCTTGCTGCCGCCTACTTACATTTCGCGTAAAGATCACAAAGACAAGATAAGAGAAATTAGGGCTCGTACGGAGGCATATAGGCATTCTTTTTTTCCTCGTCAATTTGGGAGTGGAATAGGAAAGGAAATGCCTAGTAGTGGTACAGTGTACCCTCCGCCACGCACCTTACGGTGAATTGCGGAGTATGCATGTAGATGTAGATGTAGGAGTGTATGTGAGGTTAAAGCGTTTTCTAGGAAGAACTTGACCTGGAGGAAAGAGGGCGTGAAAAGTGCAATGTGTGCGGGTTGTTGGTACAGGGTGAGGGCCGCGGCGGGGGCGGAGCGAGGAGGGGCGGGGGGGGGGGGGGAGTAGTGGGAGTGGCGCGTATTGAGCGGCCGGCGGCGGCGCGTCCCGCTCCTCTTTGACATTAAGCGACGCCAGCGCCTAGCCCACCCACATATTTACCTATATACCGTCTGCAAACCTGGCGCTGACCGGAAATGTCTATTCCAGTCCTACGTTAGCCCAGCTCTCCTTTCTCCCCCTACCCATCTTCCCATTCATTCTGTCTGCGTCGTTTTCTCCCCTTCTCGTCTCCCCTCTGTTCCTCTCGTCCTATCCCTCTCTGCCCGTCTCTTCCTTCGCCGTTCTCTGCCAATCGTCTCGTCCTCTTTATGTCAAACTCTTCCACTAGCTTCAACGGCGGCGCTAAACGAAAACTATGCGTCGGCGAACTCGTCTTTGCGAGGCCCGTTTCATTTTTCCAGTAATGAAGAAAATGTTAGGAGCTAAATTATACATTAATAATCATTATACTAAAATTTTATTAGTATAATATACAAGTATTGTTGCAATGACAAAAATTAAAACAGATAAACACAAATTAAAGTAGAGGAACTTTTCGTCTTTCGTCTCACTGAATTTTTTTAAGACCACATCGTAATTATTACTAACCGCTATTTTGGCTTCAGTTGATAGTACTGACAACACAGATAGTCTTTCTTGGCTCATTGTGCTTCTCAAGTAAGTCTTAATCAAATTTGTGAAGCTTCTATCAGCCGAAGCTGAACTGAATGGAACTGTAAGCACGATTGTGATTGTTATGTAAACATTTGGATATATTTCTTGCAAATTGTTTTCTAAAATGTGCTGAAGAAGTTGTTTTGCAACTATTTAACTAAAAATTACTTCATTGCGGCACTCATACGAAATAAATAATGACAACTAAATAGCTGCTGCCGGGAATAGCCGAGCGCACTGAGGCATCATACCACGGTGAGCGAGATCGCTTTCAACGGGGGTCGAGTCCCACCCTTGGGTACGGATGTCGTGTTCGTCCTTAGGTTAAGCTACTATAAGTTACACGGAGGTCGTCGCTATATAATCTAGCAGTTGAAAAGCGGCGTTAAATATCAAATATAAAAAAAAAAGAAAAGAAAAAAAAACCTAAAATTTTAACGATGTTTTGCGAGGCCCCCACAGGCGCGAGGCCGTCGGCGGTTGCCGACGTCGCCGACGCCTAGCGCCGCCACTGACTAGCTTCTCAGTTCATTGCCTCCTCCATCTGTGAAAAAAATCGCTCTGACGTGTATTACGGCCCACTTTAGATTTGTAGTTTTATAAGTTCTTGCAAACATATTGGAGCAAAATAATAATATAAACAATAAGAAATTAATTAATGAGTATGTCGGAAACCCTTTTAGGAAAAAAAAATTAGGTAGTGACGGGTTTTAAACCACTGACCTTCAGCGTCACAGTCCAATGCATTGCGCACTACGCTAATACAACACTTACCAGTTGCGTTCTTTATCTCATACTAGTCGTGGCCATTGTTAACTGATGCTAATATGGCACTTGTAGACACTAAATGATCATTTATCGTACGAAGAAGACGTGTTTGTGTGAACTCTTCAGTGCGCTATTGCTCTGAAATGACAACTTGCAAGTTAAAATAAGAAAATCATCAAATACGCAACGCAAGATGGCTTATGCCAGAGAGAGTTCTGGGCGAGGAATGTCACGTGACTTCTGCGTACGGCTGGTTTTCGTTAATTCAGTAAAGGGTGTCAAAACTCTGTTATTTTTGCAAATATCTCTCAAACGATATGAGATAGGAAAAAAAAAAAAAAAAAAAAAAAAAAACGGGAACACAGCTGTAGAGAATCTTCTCCTCTTCAAATTCGGTTATTCAATTTTAGCGTCTTATGAACGGCTGTTTTTGGCTTTACTACAGTATTTTTTGTCCGAAAAATTTGAAAAAGGGAGGTTCTGGTCTCTGTCGGCCTATAATTATGTCTGTAAAATTTGGTGTTGATCGGTTGAACGGTTCGTCTTAAAAACGGGGAACACGTTACGGACAGACAGACATACGGACATACAGACAGACAGACATACATCCCAAAATCGCCGTTATTTGTTGTAGAGAATTTTCTCCTCTACAAATTAGGTTATTCAATTTTCGTGTCAGGTGATTGCTTAAACCGTTATTTTTATTTAAATTTCGAGCTGTCAAAAAACGATCGCAAAGGCCCGCTTTTAGTGTTACTACCGTAACCTAAAGTGGGCCAGTTATACAACTCTGTTACCTTTCTTAGTGATCAGTGAAATGGTGTCAAAGTTTTTCTGCAAGGTACCCTCCGCAATACACCGTATGAAATTTTAGGTAGACGGTCATGATCCTGTAGTTTTGAGGATCAAGTGTTCCTAGTTTCGTCGGAATCGGATGGACAATGCGGCAGCACATAAAATACGACGAAACGTGATGCGGCAGTTTCCTACGCGTCTCAGTGTTTGGGACATTATATCTCGTAAACTGAGGGTCGTACAATAAAATAATTCTGTAGGTACATTCAGTGGCATAAATGAATACTGTTTGAGAATAGTTTGCCACTACATTTGGTAGCAAGAAAGTAATAAATTTAAACATCATTCAAAATGCGACAGTTTTTCACGCATGTCATTGTTCATGAGGTCATATGTCCTGAAATACGTGTCGTACAGTGATATTGTCTATAACCTTGCAAGCAAAATTTTGACAAAGTTTTGTCTCAATTGAATGAACGGTACACAGCGCATAAAATACGAAAAAACAAACATTCATTTTTTCCTCATCCCATCTAAACAAGCAGTCTTTTTTAACTTGTACGATCTGTAGTGATTGACAGAGTAGAGGATACGAAAAAAGAAATATCTAATGATCTTACATCTACATAAATAATCTGCAAGTCAGACTGAAGTGCATGGCAGAGGGTTAATCGAACAGCTTTTATGATATTTCTCTACAGTTCCACTCTCTAATGGCTTGCTGGAAAAAGGAACACCTAAATCTTTTTGTTTTCAATCTGATTTTATTATGATGACCATGTCTCCCTTTGTAGGTGGCTGCTAACAGCGTCCACTGATGTGTGTTTTCAAAGGTCCGTGGCGCCACTAATGGTCGATATCTGTCTCCAAAATTTGCCGAGTCGACCTGGACGCTTTACTG
Source organism: Locusta migratoria (assembly GCA_026315105.1). Taxonomy (NCBI): domain Eukaryota; kingdom Metazoa; phylum Arthropoda; class Insecta; order Orthoptera; family Acrididae; genus Locusta; species Locusta migratoria. The sequence continues at coordinate 69,065,410 of CM048755.1, read as the reverse complement.
CGTGAATCATGGCAGTGCCACTTCCGCAAGTTGGTTTTAGAGAGAGCAGGCCGCACAGAGCTGCAGGCTTTCGTTGTCGAGGCTGGTACGGATTTGAACGGTTTACTGTTTTGGGTTCAACACTGGGCTGTAGACCTCAGATATCGTGGGGTTGACCCAACACTGTCTGAAGAGAAGGCCTGCGTGCACTGCCATGCCACGTCATGCAGAGAAGTAGAGATGGGCAATCTGCTCCTGAACTGATTCAAAGTGCCAGATCCTTCTAAGGAGTGAGTGATGGATGAATCCAAAGAAAAAAAAAAAAAGAGTGGTAGTTCAGCCGATCCGAAAAGTTCCTCTGGTGACAGCAATGAGCTGCATAAGCACCCTTTGCCACATGCTTCAGAAGTTTCCTAAGCTACAAAATAAAAGTGGTATAGACCATGTGGAAGTATAAAACTGCAAAAAATGAGCGCCTGAACACGTGCAGCAACCCCGCGCTGCGAGTCGAGAATCGTTGAGTCGAGAGTCGGCAAGCAGCATGGTTCAGTGAGCACACAGCTCCCGACTCCCGCTGGCTTGCTGCTCCTCCCGACTCCGGCGATCGGGGTGATCCAACCGCCAACTGAGTCGGTGAGTTACCTGGTTCTCCGGTTCACCTCTCCCTACCTCTCCCGACTCCGCTCGCTTGCGGAGACACCCATGTGGCGCGCTGCTCATAGTTCCCCCCCACTCCTCTGGCGAATCGCACGGTGCCGAACAAAGCGACTCCGCGCATTTCTCTGTTCTCTCGACTCCTGAATTCTGATAAATCTTGCAGCTCGCTTACAGAAACGATCGTCTGAAGCAACAGAAACTGTCATATAGGCAAATGTCATATTCTGAATAGTATTCGAAATGAAACGTATTTATTTATACTTTTTCTTAATAACAGGAAATGTGCAGTCTGTCACAAAACGCGTTACAGTACAAAATTTAACCATATAAAATTTCTGCGAAAAAGATCGTACTCCATTTTTCTCGAAGACTTGTGGTTTGCATGAAGGGAGCATTCTCTGTTGCTTAGCTAGATTTTGTAAGCCCATATCACGCAGTTTCCTGACTTGATCGACAAGTGTCCCGTATCAAATTATGCGTCTTTTATGCATATGCACTATTTTGGCACGTTGAAAACAATGACTGTATAATCGAATAACAAAGAAAATAACAACAAAGTCGTTTCCCAAGAGAGAGAGAGAGAGAGAGAGAGAGAGAGAGAGAGAGAGAGAGAGAGAGAGAGAGAGAGAGAACACTAGGATGTCAAACGAGATGTGTCTCAAATTACGTTTCTGAGTAAAATATCTTGCTATAATATTTCATTACGAATTCAATGTGTTTGATACAGCGAGATGTGTGTGTTTGCAATTAAAGATAAAATATTTTGGGAAGCATTAAAAATAATTTGACTTGCTCTGTATAGAGAATATATAAAACTTTGCACAAATAACAGGTGTAAGGGTTGTAGTTACAGAAATTAAAATATAAGATGGAATGGAAATCGTACCAGCAACTGCAAAACTTAGAATATAAGAGCCCAGAATGCTACCCCTGTACTACGCCGACTATAATAGTATTACCACAGTTATTTACCTAATTATTTCTTTCGGTAAGACTCTCTTCGAACTTAATCAGTTGTTGATTGTTTGTACTCACAAAAGAAAACCTCACTGATGACGTAGTCGAAAGTATCTGTACTCGTCGTCATATTTTCGAAGAATTTGACTAGAGAGCTTCACAGTCTTTTTTTCGTATTTGAAGTTATGAATGGAACAGTCCACGAACATTCCTCGCTTTGTAAATTTAATGGACATTACTCTTTTGACGCCTTATTTCCTAAATTAAATAAACTTTATTGCTTACTCTGGAGCTATCTTTATTTTACTGTTTATGGGTGCCAGACTTTAGAAACAGGTGATCGGTTCCAGCGGCTATCTTGTAGCGAGAAGCTGTCGCGCTCACGTAGGACACCCGGCCTTGTCGCCGAATGTCGCTGCTTGTAGCTGCCATGTCGCGTCGCTGAATATCGCGCGCTGTCGCTCGCTTTTGTCGCTTATGTAGTACGCGCCATTATTGTGCATGGCTATTTCGCTGCGGCAGTTGCCACGTCCTGCTTGAACCTCTCGCGTTATCACGTTTCATGCAACTCGCTCAAACTCGCAAACTACTCACTGTATAAATATGGAACTAGTATCATTTTATTCTGCAAAATATTGTATTTTTTTTAATGAAAGTATAAAAATATAAAAATAATATTTTTTTTCTTTTTCCAATTATTTCACCTGCAAAAATATTTAAATTCTGTTATGACATTTTTAATTTTTAATGTAGGTGTAACTAACAAATTTTAATTCTAGAAACTACTAAGGACTACAATAAAATGATTTCTTTCTTCTTTCACAATATGGCCAAATCAGATAAAGGTATAGTGACAAAAAAGCAATGTGACATCGTTTTACGTTTTTTTATCAGTTGGTGAGTCGGTGAGCCATGAAAAAGAACTAGTTCATGCCAGTGAGTGACTATTTCTGATCCGATCTCTGAAAAGATCGGTTTTGCCCATCTCTACAGAGAAGGTCGTGATCGCGTAGCTCACTGGCTGGCCGATCAGAGGCGGTGGGCCGTGCCCCATAGGCCAGCCAGTGAGCTTCGCGATCGCGACCTACTCCGTGTGATGTGGCACGGCAGTGCACAGGCGTTCTCTTCAGACGGTATTGGTTCAACGCCATATCGACAGAAAGGCAATGAGAAATCTTCTTGCGGGGGCAGAGCATAAAGTGGCGTCTGTTGAACGCTCTGTGATTGACCAGTGGACTTTAGGATGACAGCTCTGCCGATTAGTCTTGGGTGCTCGTCCGCTCATTGGGCAGCTCGTTAAGGGCACGAGTACATCGGTGTGGCCGTGAGGAGTGGTCTAGAGCACCTCAGTTTGTGTGTGGAAATCATGGACTCACTTGCGAGACTCCGCGAAGTGCGAACCTCGGGCGGTGGGATCTAGTCAGCTGTGTGGGTGGCTGCAGTGGGAGCACACACCTGGCCGGCCGCGGTGGCCGAGGAGACTGAGGCGCTCCAGTCACGGTCCGCATGGCCACTACGGTTGGGGGTTCGAATCTCCCCTCGGGCATGGATATTTGTGCCGTCCTTAGTTGTAAGTAGTTCATAAGTAGTTTGTAAGTTTTGGGACTGATGACCCCGTAGTTAAGTCCCATAGACTCTACAAACATTTGAAACATTTTGAGCACACACCTGGAACTGATATTTTGTGGCAGGCTGGACTTGGAGATCTTTCAGTAGTTGACAAGTCAGTTTCACAACTGCCCTTTGTCACCTTGTCTATTCCAGACATCGAACAGGTCATCAGTTGACTACCTAGTCGTTGCGATGCACTAGTGACAATTTCTTCCTGTATTGGGACACCTACTGCGCGAAAGTAACCGAGCGGTTTGGATCGTCACGTTGCGGATCGCGCGACCTCCCGCGTCGGAGGTTCGAATCCCCCCTCGGGCATGGATGTTAGTATTGTCTTTGGTATAAGCTAGTACATAAGTAGTTTGTAAGTTTAGGGACTGTGACCCCACAGTTAAGTCCCATAAGCTTTACAAACATTTGAATTGGGGACACCTGAGCACCCTATTCGTGTATTATTTTCGTTTGAGTGACTTTGTTCTGAGTCCTAGCCCATCTGGTGAAAATGCATGGAACTGTTTTCTACCGAAGCAACAGAATCTGATGTCCAGATAAATGTCGTTTCTGCGTAATAGGACGAAGTGACATATTTTCGTAGATACGTCTTTTCAGTCTGCCTTTTGCCTTCTACTGTTCCACGAGATTCATCAGATTCATCAGCTGCAGCAGAGTAGGTAGGTGAGATCCGACCCCCTATGTCGACAATGGTAATTTCTGTTAATACTTGACCCATTTTTTCTAAAACTATTGAAGATATCGCCACCAAATTTTTACGAAGTGGTCATCAGACTGTATTTAGTTCACTGATCTATAATGAAGAAAGTACACATAGTGGAAATTGAGATACATTTTTTTATTAATATGCCTGGTTAATTAAAAAAAAAGTTTTTTTCGCAACACAGCATCACTTATATAACTCTCAAACCACTGACTGTAGAACCATATAAACACCTCCTTATACCAACAATGTCTACAGTTTTCAACGTTTTTTTTTTTTTATTATCGTTTCATGAGAAAATGGGACTTTCGGAAGGAAATTTACAGTTTTAGAAAATTCAAGTTTCAGAAAGAAGTCTATGGAAAAACATCTTTCATACTAAAAATGGTTAAAAGCTGTCTGATTCATAATGTGATCTTCTTCAGATGAATTGTTCCTTCTTATTTATATTCCTTCTTGCCTCCTTGCTAATTTGTTCACTGGACTTGCATTCAGAAAGACAGTGGCTCAAATCCACCTCCAGCTATCCAGATTTAGGTATCCGTGATTTCCCTAAATCACTACAGGCAAATGCCGGGATGGTTCCTTAGAAAGGGCACGGTCGATTTCCTTCCACAGCCTTACCCAAACACTCCGAGCGTAACCTCGGTCTCTAATGACCACGCTGTCGACGGGACGTTAAGTACCAAGCTTCCTTCCTTCCTTCGGTAATTTGTTGAGCATAAATTTTCGCTCTTAATCGGTCCATGGCTTCCAGTGTGGTTGCCGTATTCTGTCCTATATTTATTCCTATCTGATCCAGGATTTTTAATTTCCCACAATTTCCATCATTGAAAGAAGTCACTTCATCACATAGACCTAATCTTAAAGTTTTTATGCCTACAAAGACATTTTTTTGAATCGGAGTTCACACAGTATTGTTAAATGCCTCATTAACATTCTGTGTCTTACCATGGAGGCATTTATTTAGAAAATCTGGATGTGCTATAGGCTTAATGGCCTCCATTACTGCTTAAGGTACTGAATGTTTACGTTTGAATGCATTTAATTTTCCTGCTGCCTCTCCTTCTTCTATACTTGCACCATGTACCTGGTGCGCCACGGCGGATTAGCCGTGCGTACTGGGGCGCCGTGCTGCGACGCGCGCGGCCGTTCGCCGTCGGGGGTTCGAATCCCCCCTCGGGCATGGATATTTGTGCCGCCCTTAGTCTTAGTTAGTTCATAAGTAGTTTGTAAGTTTAGGGACTGATGACCCCTATAGTTAAGTCCCATAGACTATACAAATATTTCAACATTTTGAACTTTGCCATAGTATTCCTGAAATTCATTACTTTATCAGTAAGCCTTCCAGAATATTTTATACTTTTACCATCTGACAATTTGGTGTCGCCAAGCTTCTTTTTCAGCTGCCGAAGGCGGGCTCCCATCCTTTACATAGCCTACACTTCCAAGCCTTCAAAGAGGTTCATCATAGGGTTTTCTTATTAAAACAGGATCTACAATCTCCGTCATCCAGATATTTCATATATCCAACATCTCGCTGTTATTGTAATCGATGAAAAATAACCATTGCTGCTGTAACCTCCGCACCACAACTTGAACCCTCATAGATCTTTGCACACAAGGGCCTACAAACATTCTTCTTCTCTTAATTATCACCTACTAAGGTATATCCTTGGCAATATTCAGTAAGAACTTCAAATTAAATAACTGTATACACTATACAGTGTGTTACAAAAAGGTACGGCCAAACTTTCAGGAAACATTCCTCAAATTGTAAATTTTCACAATCAACATATGTGGGCTGACGAGAATCCGCACGAATTGTACAATCACGTCATCAACACAGATTTTCTGTGAATCTTTGGGCAGGAATTGTTGGTGATGTCTTGATTGGGCCTCATGTTCTTCCACCTACGCTCACTGGAGCACGTTATCATGATTTCATATGGGGTAATCTACCTGTGCTGCTAGAACATGTGCCTTTACAAGTACCACACAACATGTGGTTCATGCACGATGGAGCTCCTGCACATTTCAGTCGACGTGTTCGTACGCTTCTCAACAACAGATTCGGTGACCGATGGATTGGTAGAGGCGGACCAATTCCATGACCCCCACGCTCTCCTGACCTCAACCCTCTTGACTTTCATTTATGGGGGCATTTGAAAGCTCTTGTTTACGCAACCCCGGTACCAAATGTAGAGACTCTTCGTGCTCGTATTGTGGACGGCTGTGATACAATACGCCATTCTCCAGGGCTGCATCAGCGCATCAGGGATTCCATGCGACGGAGGGTGGATGCGTGTATCCTCGCTAACGGAGGACATTTTGAACATTTCCTGTAACAAAGTGTTTGAAGTCACGCTGGTACATTCTGTTGCTGTATGTTTCCATTCCATGATTAATGGGATTTTTGAAGAGAAGGAATAAAATGAGGTCTAACATGGAAAGTAAGCGTTTTCGGACACATGTCCACATAACATATTTTCTTTCTTTGTGTGTGAGGAATGTTTCCTGAAAGTTTGGCCGTACCTTTTTGTAACACCCTGTATATTTGTTACACAATAATATTGTCTGAAGATGGCCTAAGAAGCCGAAAGCTAGTTCACAAGGAAAATAAATATTATTGTGGAACAAATACATATTGTATACAGTTATTTAATATGTCTATGTTCCATCAAGAACCGACGGAAGAGTCCATAAAAAAAAAAGAAAAAAAAAAGAACTTCAAAGTCTAACATCTTACCAGTATCAACACTTACACTATAATTACCATATATATTGTGTATGTAATTTAATCTTCTGTTTTATACACGTGCGTTATTATATCTTTCATTATTGTTGTCTTGTACACTGTCTGAAAATGGTAACAATGAGTTACCGATACTAGTAAATAAAAGATTGCCGGCCGCGGTGGCCGAGGGGACTGAGGCGCTCCACTCACGGTCTGCACGGGGGGTTCGAATCCCCCCTCGGGCATGGATATTTGTGCCGTCCTTAGTATAAGGTAGTTCGTAAGTAGTTTGTAAGTTTATTGACTGATGACATCGTAGTTAAGTCTCATAAGCTATTTGAACATTTGAAATAAAATATTTACAACATTAACAGCTGAAAGTGTGTGTTGGTCTATTAATAAGTAATTATACAGCCATGTCCCCAGTCATCTGAGACAAGATGGACGAAGAAAGACTACTTTTATTTTCTCGTTACTTAATCAAATTCCTTTAGCCTCGCCTGATTTTCCTAGACTACAGTCCACTACACCACTTTCGTTCTTGTTAATGTTCAACTTATACCATTCTTTCAAGACATTGTCCATTCCGTTCAACTGCTCTTCCAGGTAGTTTTCTGTCTTTGACAGTGTTACAATGTCATCGGCAAACAGCAAAGTTTTTATTTCTTCTACCTGAACTTTAATTCCTTCTCTAAATTTTTCCTTGCCGAATTAATTGATGACATTAAATGCCTCGTGTTCAGAAATGGCACACAAAAGCACGTGCAGTAACGTAAATTCATTTGCCTGAGTTCAGGAAGGAGTCGTCATAAGCTCACCCCTATTACTTTGCATTCAATTTCACTTTTGTACAACACATTAAGACTACAACATATTAAGACTACAGTTCCTCATGTAGGAGGGTTGCAACTTAAATAATGGCAACTATTTAACCACAACCGATACAAAAGCGTTACACGTTTGAACCCATTACTGTCCTTCGAAGTAGTCACCAGGGCTGTGTAGAACCCGTTGCCAGCGATGTGGAAGGCGTAGCACCGTTAGCAGAGCCTGTTCTGTTGATGGAGCGAATGAAGCGGTCTACTGCCTGTCGAATCTCTGGAACAGTTGTCAAGCGAATGTCACTAAGTGGTTCCTTCATCTTCGGAATCAAATATAAGTCACAAAGACTTAAGTCCGGGGAGTATGGTGGACACTACAACATTTTCCAGTCCTATCGACCGAACAGAGCAACCACATCTTGCGCTGTACGCGCCGGCGCATTGTCATGAAAATTGATGGGAGGGTTGCACAGGAAGAAAAAATGTTCAAATGTTTGTATAGGTTATGGGACTTAACTACGGGGTCATCAGTCCCTAAGCTTACAAACTACTTATGAACTACCTAAGAATAAGGACGGCACAAATATCCATGCCCGAGGGGGGATTCGAACCCCCGACTGTAGTGGCCGTGCAGACCTTGACTGAAGCGCTTCAGTCCTCTCGGCCACCGCGGCCGGCTGCACAGGAAGTGTTGCCGCTTCTTTCGCAAAGCTGGTCGCAGGTGATGCTCCAAAAACGAACAGTAATACTGTGCATTGACGGTCTGTCGTGGAGGAACTTAATGCGTTAGGATAACACCATCACAGTCGTACACGAGAATCACCATAACTTTCACCATATTGGGGCTCTCCCCGCACGCCTCTTGAAGATCTTGACGATACTCTCGTGCTGTACGACCTCTGCTACATTCAATATTCATCTAATTCCGTTATTCCTGTTTCGAAAACATAGTGACACCGTAACGTTAGACCGCTCGCTCACAAGTGACTGTTTCCCTCGATTGTGCACACGCCAGTGACGTGGGACTGGCGAGTTCGTTTGCTTGCAGGTAAGGTAGGCATGTCAACAACGTGTGCTGTCAGCGACAATAGTAGATTCCATTGCATAGTGTCTCCACAGCAGAGTTGCCACTATTTAAGTTCCAACCCTTGTAATATGCACGTGTTATATTGCACTGTAGGTGCGTATTGCATTGACGTACTGTAATAATTACGAGCCGGCCGCGGTGGCCGAGGGGACTGAGGCGCTCCAGGCACGGTCTGCACGGCCACTACGTTCGGGGGTTCGAATCCCCCTCTCGGGCATGGATATTTGTGCCGTCCGTAGTATTAGTTCATAAGTAGTTTGTAAGTTTACGTTCACAGTTCAAATGTTTGTAAATCTATCGGACTCAACTGCATGGTCATTAGTCCGTATCTTGCAAAATACTTAAACTAAGGTAAACTAACTGAATGACAAACACGCATGCCCGAGAGGGGACTCGAATCCCCGACGGCGATCGACCACGCGCACTGCAGCACGGCGCTCCAGCGCACACAGTTAATCCGCCGCGGCTCACTCAACTTTTCCTGTATAAATAATATGTCGCAACATTCACACTTCCTCAACATATCTGATTTTAGCACCAGACACAACGAAATAAATGAAAAGAAAATTTATGTTATTCTTAGCATAAGATTCTCGTGCGCTAATGTAGCTCTAAAATCACAAACAAGCGAAGTGCCGCAGAGGACTCACATTCTGGAGGGCGGCGTCTCAAACCCATCTCCGGCCATCCTGATGTAGATTTCCCTTGATTTCCCTAATTCATTCGAGCCACAAAAACTATCCGAGCGTGCGCTCCAGCCGGCCGAGGTGGCCGAGCGTTCTGCGGTGCGCCAGTCACAGTCTGCACGGCCACTACGGTCGGGGGTTCGAATCCCCCCCTCGGGCATGGATATTTGTGCCGTCCTTAGGATTAGCTAGTTCATAAGTACTTTGTAAGTTTAGGGACTGATGACCCCGTAGTTAAGTCCCATAAGCTCTACAAACATTTGAATTTAGTGCGTTCCATCTCTTATGACTGCAATGTCGACGGACGTTAAACTAATTTTCATCCTAAAATTACGATTGTAAGTACACTAAAAATTGCACATATTACACCGTTTCACCTTATTTCACTCAACACTAACAAAAAATTTAAATTTAATTATAGCTGTAGGAAGGAATCTTAAGGTTTAACGTACCGTCGGCAGCGTGGTCATTACAGACGGATTGATTGATTTTCTCAGGGAAGCCAAAACAGTCTTGGTCCAACCCGCCACTGCCCGCACCGAAACTTAGTTTATTGTGCGGTAGCCGGCCGCGGTGGCCGAGGGGACTGAGGCGCTTCAGTCACGGTCTGCATGGTCACTACGGTCGGGGGTTCGAATCCCCCCTCGGGCATGGATATTTGTGCCGTAATTAGTTTTAGGTAGTTCATAAGTAGTTTGTAAGTTTAGGGACTGATGACCCCGTAGTTAAGTCCCTTAAGCTTAACAAACATTTGAACATTTTCTTTTTTATTGTGCGGTATCGCACCCTGTATATCTAGTAAAGCCAACCAATGCTCTTGAACAAGGCAAGGAGTCCCTTTACCAGTTCTTTATTAGACACAATTACCTCGGGTCTGGTTGTCCCAAATGTTTTGTGCCTTTTACTCTCCAATGCAATGCATTCGAAGATTAGATGTGATGCAGTTTCATCACCGTCATCACAGATCCTACATTTATGGTCCTCTTCTGTTACGGAACTCACGCTCGGATTTTTGGGGAAAGCCGTCCTCACACGGGACGTGCTGTCCTAACGTGGCGCACGCCAGACGTGATGTCTATCTAGGACAGTACGCTGTGAAACGACCTGCTACATCGCACGGAACGTGCTGCTCATCATGATTTGCGACCGCAGCGCTCTCCAGCCAAGGAAGTTAAAATAAGCTAATCTCCATGTCTCCAATACCCGTGCTGGATCAATGAGTTTACAAAGATGGATGTACAATATCTCTGGTAGCGATCGTTGGAAGAAAAACATAAATACTGTAGCTTTCTTATGCTTGCACGTTGCATGCTACACTGTTCCAGAAATTGTAATTTTTTTTTTCAAGATAGACAAAGACAATACAGTAACTGAAAGAATCTGATAATGATAACAAAATGTACTACCAAATCTCGTTTGACAAAATATCATAAAAAACTGTAAATGGTGAAATCCATCATCTGCACTAGCTGGACTTGTCTTGGCCGCGGTGGAGTATCCTAGCGGTCTAAAGCGCTTCGCTGCGGATTACGCTGGTGCTCGCCGTCGGAGGTTCAAGTCTTCCCTGGGACATGAGTGTGTGTGTGTGTGTGTGTGTGTGTGTGTGTGTGTGTGTGTGTGTGTGTGTGTGTTGTCCTTTAGGTTAGTTTACCTAGGTTTAAGTAGTTTGTAAGCTACGGACTGATGACCATGCAGTTTGGCCCGATAGATTTACAAACATTTTATTTTATAAGTCCAAAATGTTCAAATTTTAGAACCTCATTTACATTCGTGGAATTGGGTATTCTTTCGACAAAGATGATACTATAGGCAGCTTTGTTTACATTTTATTATAATTCAAAGGACCACGTTTGTCGAATCATATCGACGAAGGTCCAGAGGTAATATGTTAATAACATACACACGTGATGCAAACCATTTTTGTTCAAATGTTTGCCGGCCGCGGTGGCCGCGGGGCTTAGGCGCTCCAGTCACGGTCTGCACGGCCGCTGCGGTCGGGTTTTCGAATCCCCCCTTGGGCATGGATATTTGTGCCGTCCTTGGTATAAGGTAGTTCCTAAGAAGTTTGTAAGTTTAGGGACTGATGACCCCGTAGTTAAGTCCCATAAGCTTAACAAACATTTGAACATTTTTTTCAAATGTTTGTAAATCTATCGGACCAAACTGCGTGGTCGTCAGTCCGTAGCTTACAAACTACTTAAACCTAGGTAAACTAACCTACGGACAAACACACACACCCATGCCCCAGGGAGGACTCGAACCTCCACGGCGAGCAACCGCGCGCTCCGCAGCGAGGTGCTTTAGACCGCTCGGCTACTCCACCGCGGCTTTTGGACTTGTCTTGCTGTCTTATATTCTTATTTTTCACGATGTACATATTCTGCATATGATTACTTTGGCATTCCTTCGAAGATATTAGTTACGGCCTATTACATTGTATTTGTTCACACACGCGGGACAACGCCTCAGCTCGACAATGTTCGTTGTGATGATTTTTGCTTTTATTATTGTACGTAAATACTGTTCCTCCTTTACTGCATCTGCTTCCGTAACCATCCTCTCTCTGCACTTTGAAACTGAACTATTCCAACTTTTTACTAAGCTGCAACAGAATTCAAACACCGTAGCGAAAACCTAATGACGTACGGTGCTTTCTCGAAATTTATTGGTACCTGTGCCCTTGCACGAAACAATTAACAAGTTCTAACGTGGACAGAGTTCATTCTTGTTTGTAATAAATAACGTCGAATACGGGATAATGTAATTGTGTTTAATTAACAAATAAATTACATAAACTGTAATTAAACCAAACCGTTAAAAAATATCTGGGAGAGTGTAGACGCAAACCTGTCATTTATATCTCTTTTCCTCCATAGCTCGTGACGCTAGCCACCTCGCTAATCCGTCGTCTTAAAAAGAAATAACAACTAATATCGGATATTATACTTAAATTAACAAGAAAGAACATGAAACATTAAGGAAACAAAAAAGGAAATAATAAATAAAACTTTTTGGAAGTACAGGGCCGCGAACTCAGATTGCTGCCAAACACTACTCCGGAGCTTTTGACACTGTCAAGTACGTTATTTCAAAATGTTCAAATGTTTGTTAAGCTTATGGGACTTAACTACGGGGTCATCAGTCCCTAAACTTACGAACTACTTATGAACTACTTACTGACTAGGACGGCACAAATATCCATGCCTGAGGGGGGATTCGAACCCCCGACCGTAGTGGCCGTGCTGACCGTGACTGGAGCGCCTTAGTCACCTCGGCCACCGCGGCCGGCTACGTTATTTCTCCACACAATATAATTTGCCGGATTTGTAATACACTATGCACTTAAAATATATTGCAATATCTTATTTATGTATGATAAAGCACCACAAAGACGCTCCTTTGATAGAATGGCGTTGAACCGTATCATAGGAACGGTATTTTTTCAAGGTATACAAATTACAACACTGACTAACGTCAAATACCATATCCTTTAAAGCTATGAATATACAGTTTCCGGTAATTTATGATAACAAATCATACCTAAAATGACGCTTTTTTAAAAATTCTTCATTTTTTTTTTTTTTTTTTTTTTTTTTTTTTTTTTTGGCTCTTTAAAAATATATTTATACACCGTACGCTAAAACGAAAGAAGGCACGAAATGTGAAGTTCCGTTTGCAACATGGTGGCTCAAAAGTTCTGCTAGTCACGTGAAAACAAAGTCGCTTCTCATTGGCCACGTTCCACTCCACGAAGCAAAAATCTAACACGCCATATCCTTCATTCCACGCTTCGCAGGGTAGTGGAACGTGGAATTCCACGCTGTAACGGCATCACTTTTTTTTGTTTTTTTTTGTTTTAAGCTTATGGGACTTAACTACGGTGTCATCAGTCCCTAAACTTACAAACTACTTATGAACTACTTACAAACTAGGACGGCACAAATATCCATGCCCGAGGGGGGATTCGAACCCCCGACCGTAGTGGCCGTGCTGACCGTGACTGGAGCGCCTCAGTCACCTCGGCCACCGCGGCCGGCCGGCATCACTTCCTCCTCCACGGGGAGAGGACGGCATAAGGATTGGGAAGGAAATCGGCCGTGCCATTTCAAATATATTTATAGCTACAAGAAATTTTTGCAAGTTGGTACTAATTTTTTATTTAAGTAACTATTTAGCAGAGCAGAATTTCAAAGGATCTTTCGAGTACAGTGTTTCCAGCTGAATTCAGAGACATCATGAACATGATGTCAATGTTTCCTCTTTGAGATACACCTACGATCCTCGAGCAGTTTCACAAGGTAGTTTGTGGATAATTTCTCTCTTTCTCCCTTTCCTGTTTCATCCCAGGAAGGTGCGTGCGATGGACGATTGTTGGTAAGCATCTGTACGAGCTCATATTTTTCTGATGTTGCTTTCATCGTCTTTTCGCGGAGTATCTTTTTGTCACTAACGATGGGTGAGCAATTCTGTGATGTCTTCGTGCTAATTAAGCAAACCTGTGATGATACGCACTGTTGTACTTTGGGTCTTCTCTATTTCATCTCTTTTTTCTCTCGGATAAGGATCCCAAACGTTCCCAGTTATCCGTTCGGTTTAAGCGCTGATTCCATCATTCGTTTTGGTACTCCTTTTTGCCCTCAATTACACTATGTTTGCCTTTGCTGCACAAACAATGTGCCCATGTCCACACACTCCACGATTTACGTAGCAAGGCGACGTTTGGGGTACACGTCTGTGTACTGTCATGGAGGTAGAGGACGCATCCGGCAACAAACCACACAATATCCGTTTGGATAGGTGGGTAGAGAAGGGGGGGAGGGAGGGGGAGACCGCTACGGTCTGTACCGGCGTTGTGAACCGCAGCAAACCGTGGTGGGACTGCGTCTCGCTGTTTCGTGTTCCCTGGTCAAATTCAATTCAAGTGTCTCAAATTAATGAACAATAGCCGATAGAACGCAAGTTTTCTATGCTACCTCCTCTATGATTCGAATACACTTACTAATTATTCTCCCATTAAATATCAGCTCGGCATCTGCCTTTCCTGTGATTAGTTTTATGTTGTTGTTCAACTTGTAACACTACCAGTTTCCTCATGTCCATGATAATCGCCCATGTTCATGTGTGTTCGTTTCAACAGGAAGTTCCGAAGTTTTGTCTATCTACATTACCATCATCCCTAGCCCTGATGTCATTCCACCTGTCATCCCTATGTTGACCATCAATCCACCTTTATCGTCATTGAACCAGTCACCGCTATGTTGACCACTATTTTTATAATTCCCAAAATTTCTTTGCCTATTATTGTTATTTCCCCCCCCCCCTTGCTGCCCATTGACATACTCATTACCATTTCACACCCATTATCCAAAACCCTTTCAAATCTGTTTAAGTACCTCAAGAAATCTTCTATAGACTTATTTGCAGCAGTAACCAGTTCTCTGTGTAACCTTTCTAGGAACCTCCTTTTCATAGCATCAATCTGAATCATTGCATCTACTGACTTTCCTATATGAACAAAAGTTTTCAATTTTTTTCTACAGAATTTAACCATCCTTCCAGAATTACTTATATAATAGGGCCCATTAAGGAAATTGGACACGATTCTTGCTTATTCTGATTATGAGCAAAATTTAGCAATGAATCCATTATCAAATTTTCAAAGGTTGACCACTTTACTCAATAGCCCATAACAATGCTGCTCCCTCAAGATACTTATTTACATACCTAATCTTTACATTATCTTCTGCACCAGGTGAAAAAGTACCTTTGAGACGTGATTAGGAATTAAGCTAACAACATTTTGTGAGGCTAAAGATTCTTGTATCTGCACAAAATTTTATTTCAATGTGTTGAATGTTTCAAATTTGGAATTCTCTAAAGTTTTCATTTTGTTTTGTACAAATGAAAATTTTGTTTTTTATTCAAATTTAAATTCATCTAAGTTGTGTTCCAATCTTTGATGTGAATTTTTCAAATCTATAATTTCTCTGAATAGTAGAATTTACCTTATATTGGGTCTCAAATTCTTCCTGCCTATTCTCTGTTGTCCAACCTGACATCTGAACTCTGTACATATTCTTGTATTTTATTGTTAGTGTCACTGACTTTATTAGCTTCGTGTTGTATAATATTTTGTAAACTGTCAAAAGTATTATTAATCCTGCCTATTTCACTGGAAAACCTTTCAGACAAACTCTCCTTAGTAACCTTCAAATCATCAGAAAATTTACAACATAAGCTTTTCAAATCGCTTGAGAACCTCTCTGATAAATTAACAGTTTGTTTTTGTATTTGTGACGAAATATGAGCACAATAGTACTCACATTTAAAGAAGGTGGAGAAACATCTTCCTCCCCTTCCTCACTATCTTTTTTAACATCAAGTTCCTGTTCCTCCTTCTCCATGCCCTTACTGTTTTCCCGTCACCTTCCATTGTTATTGCTATCTTTTTGTAGTTTCCAAAAGAAATAAATAATAATCTTGGTTATTACTTTCCCAAGTCCTTCGTCGGTGATGTTTCTTCTTTCTTGAGCTTTCATGTAACCATAGCTCTTACTTGAAGTACACCATGAATTTCGAAGCACAACACTGTCACTTCGCTTTTCCTAAATATTGCCCTCCTATTATTCTTCACACGTCACCGTCAACTTTATAACATCGAATTGCAGACGGCATCACCAAAACCTCTTCAAAGATCTCGGACGAGCCTCCACATTGTAACACTACCAGTTTCCTAATTTCCATAATAACGGCCAGTATTCATCTGTGCTCATTTAAACAGTAATACTGTGAGTATGGCACAAGAGGTTGTGACATTACAGATACAGGGGAAAGCTGATTGTTTCCATGTGGAAGGCGGGTTTTGTCAGGCTGTTGGTTTCCCCAGCCGGCCGGCTAACAGTTTGGACCTAGTGAATGGAATACAGGTCGTTAGGGTTTCCCTAATCTGTTCGAAAACAGGAAACGGCGGTCTTGGATGAGCGAGGGCGGCTATCCCAGATTGCAACTGAAATACAATATAGCCACACACATTATTCTAAAATTCCATATAAAATCAGGAAATGATCATACGGCAAGTATAATTATATCAATGAATTCAAGAGGCTTTGGAGAATCAAATGCCGTAATTACAATTTCAATATCCCTTACAGATAAAAAGCCGATATAATTCAGTACCATAATAATGATATTATAAGACTTATATTTACAATTATTGATACGTAGTTTTTATCAACAACAGTTTAAGAAGCAAATGGGCAACAATACACCACGATACCTATCTTAAAAGACGCACCACCTTATTTTCGTATTCTTTCAATAAACCTTGTTTTACTAACTTGCTCTGCTTTTCGTTGAGGTAGTAATATTCTTGTATCAGAACATAGATTCCACCACAGAAACACAAAACATGAACACAGAAAAGCGCATTACATTTATATATGTATCTTATTATATTTAATATTATTCTTAGTAACGTTCGTTTTATGTTGTATACTGCCACTTAAATAACTCATGGGCGACTAAAAATAGTAAATATGCAGCAGATAATTCATACATAAACAATTATATGTATTTGTGGACGAATATATTTGCATAAAAACCATGATAAATTAAATATTAATTGAGTAACTATATTTCGACGGCGGCAGTATATTTGAACAGTGAGACACTATTCTTAATAGCTACCTGATCAAATAGCTTCAGTCTCAACCGATTTTAGTATTGTTAAATATGTATTTGTTTGTTAAATGTAAAAAACCATTTGTAGGGAGGTGGTCAAAGCATTTAATTCTGTGGTATTCAAATGTATAATATTTTCGAAGGGAAATTGTAATTTAAAGATGAGGCATTAGGATGCTCGAAGGATACAATTTTGGGAGCAGGTAGAGCATGCTTTCGAAAGTTTGGGAACGGACTCGTAACTTGGACGTGATGGTGAGAGATTGTGACTAGGCGGTTTGAAGCCGCGTTACGAACTTGTGATTTGAAGAGATAAGCATGTGTGGACTTAAAAAAAAATTACGGGACTGTGACCGCAGAACTTGGTCTCCGGTTGAAAAGTTGTGTACTATGGACGATAGTAGGGCTTTGGAGCTGTGATAATTCAGCTGTCGTGTACTCGTGTGATGACAGACTGTGTTTTATAACGGATACTGTAATTAATCGCAGATTAATTTGGAACTCCAATGTTCGATGGACTTCATTAATTTACTTGTGATAATTTGAAACTTTTACTCTCAAATGCGTGTGATACTTATTGTGGCTCTCATGAACAATAGTTGGGAAAATATTCAGTTATTTACCGATGTATAAAGTAGGACCACCGACGCATTTTCATGTCCAAAAAGATTAATAAACTGCTTTTAAATAAAAATTACTTCGTGAGTAAATCTCTTCTAAACATTATCTTAGAATCAATTTTGTTGGTTATTCACAGGTTTCATTTATAATTCTTTAAATATATTTTCACGTCATCATATGCAGATTGATATGACTGGCTAAACTACAGTCTAATTATTGATCTTATTTAAACAGTTTGGGTAGCTGTTTAGGCCATAGAAGCTGACATACAGAAGTCACCCCTATGAACAGAGACAACGAGCCATAAACTTTTTACTACCCTGAGTTATGTATTGCCCAATTCTTATTGGTGAGAACCGACAGGAAGGTCGCAAGGTTAGAGCAGAAACTGTGGATACAAAATCGAATTGCAAGCCTTGTGCTAGCAAATCGATGTTATGGATTATTGAAGTTATTTTGATCTCGATTCTAGATGTCGATTCTCGCTGAAATGAGATGTTTCAGGTTTTGGTAATGAAAAATCCAGCAAATGAGATAGCTATTTTACTGTATAATTTTATTCACTCTGTAGCACAAATATAACATAACTCAAACAGGCGCCATCTTAGGCAAAGCATAAAGTAACCTGTGATACCTGTGACTGTTGAGTGGTCTGGCCATGTATAGCTGCTTACTCTGTTTACTAAATACGTCCTCACCAAACAAACATCCCACCAGAAACTGAGAGCGAGCCAATTCAGCAAATTTCTTTTATAAGATCGTCCAAAACTGGTGTATCATCTTTTATTTTTTTTACTAAACTAACATATATAATTACAAAATAAATTCTTGAAATTATAAGATAATTATGAGATATTTCAAATAAATGTTATGGCATGAAAAGATAAAGTTATAAACATGTAGTGAAATGAAACGTGCTTGTAAAAATGCTCTATTTGACATCTCGTCAATATGTTACACTCGACCTACTTTGTACATCCACTAACGTTATTAAAAGTGTAATTACATAAAATTAAGTGTGAAATATTCCAAAAGAATAATAAAAGCAGTATGTATCCACGCTAAGTGTCGTAGTGAAATAATGGATTTTAATAATTTCAATTTATCTGCTCAGATCACACAAAGTATGTAACATCATGGTTACTTTCGTATTTTACATTTTATATAGTGTTTTCGTAAATGATTCTGTCTTTAAAGTACCTTTGAATTATGTAAGCAATGTTCTGAGCTACTCTCTAGATCGAAATATAGTGTCTGTAAAATTCACGACATTTCATAGAAAGATAGGTTTGCAATGCATCTTTACTTATAATGCGATAATATACTGAAAAATAGCCACCCCCATGAACCACAGACATTGTCAAGGTTCGGTAGCTTGCATGCCTCAACGATACAGATATATCTTTGTCTGTGCAGTACCGTAGGTGCAACCGGGGTTGGAACAGTTGCCCAGAGTGACAGAGAGCGGGGCTTCTGCTGGGCTAACCGGCTTTCCTTTCCACAGGTAGAGGCGCACTAACAAGTCCAGCAGTTCAGCACAGCCGCTCCAGCGTGCTGACTGGCGTTCTCGTCGCTCCAGTTGAGCAACCGTATATCGCTTCATGTGGCTCACCAATGCGTTTCGTGACAAATTTATTTTTAAGACTACTGTAGTAATTTTAATCATGCACAGACAGGGTAGCAGCCAAGTACATAACATCGTATTTCTTACGACTGTTACAGCCTTAGGAAAATTGCCGTTTTAGTATGAAATGTAAATTGACAAATTTATATTTCATTGTAATTTTATTTAAATATTAAATTTAAAAACACAGAATATCAATTCATATTGTTTTCCTTTTCACTAAAGGATCAATGTCTGATACCACTATTCCGGAAATGCTAATTAGAAGATAAGCTCTTAAGTTTAAATCTGCCAGTGAGCTTCTATATGCGACGGCTGATTTCCTTCCCTGTCCTTACCCAAAGTTCCGAGCGTTAGCTCCGTGTCTAATGACCACGCTGTCAACGGGACGTTGAACTCTAAGCTTTCTTCTATATGTGAATTTAGTACTATCCCCCCCCCCCCCCAAAAAAAAAAAAAAAAAAAAAAATCAGCATGTACACGCAAATCTAAACATCGACATAATCGTAGCTGCAAATTTACATAGGAAATCTTAAGTCTAAGAAATTCATTTTGCAGTGAAACTAACGCAAAAATCAGCGAAAAAGTACAACCTTATACAAGCTGAAGAGCAATATAGTAACGTGATCTTACTACAGAATATTTTTATGAGGATTCCTCCTGAAAACAAAAATGTATTTTCACAGTGAAAATGTTTGGAAAACTATAGAGACGTTTATTTCACTGCAATCATATAATTATGACTTTATTCCGTTATACCTCTTAAAACCATTTTATTTATAACAATATGCATATCCATACTCCTTTGCACAGAATAAATATATTATACATACGGAACAGAAATTTTAACGCGTCTGAACTCTTTGTAGTTACACAACCATCATGCTACTTACAACTCTTTAAAACAGGTGTCACGGGAGACTCCGCCCTAAAGCTTCAATTAAAAACAAAAGACTGTTTCACATATTTTGAGTGTTTAATCTCAGCGCCTAAAACGATGTCTGTATTCGAATCTTCTTCTTCTTCTTTATATTTAAAGCAGTGTTTCCGTGTGTTTGTTTGTTTGTGTGTACATACTGCATACAAATCTACAGTTTTGTTCCAATTTTAATGAAATTTTTCACGCATGACATTCGGACCCAGAGGACGGTCGCCGTAAGTGTAATAATCACGTACAAGACATAGTTCAGCAGATATGACGTCACAAACAATGATATCCGCGAAAAACTGCTGCATCATGCGACAGTGTTGCACATTTCCTCCTAACCACTGGACCGATGTCAACCAAATTTGGTACACATATTCCTTACCGTGAGTTAACAAGTGCTGTATGGTAAGAACCACATACGACACATGATTGAGGAGATATAACGGCATACACAATAGAAGTTACAAGAAACTGCGTCATAATGCGATGGGACTTTCAAAATAAACTATATAAGAATGAGAGTATTAGCAACTTGCAACAAAGTTTAAACATAATTTCAAACTTTATTAAACTTTTTCTCGCTTACAACTTTTCCGCTATTCATTGAGTAAAACTACGACATTCGGTAAGACGTTTCATTTTATAATTTCTACAATACATATCGTACTTGGAAGAAATTTTAGAGACACTATACACACATGAAACTGATTGTACCTTCGAAATTGTATAACAGTACGACACATAGTTGCCGCGGTGGCGCGGCCGAGCGTATTGAGGCGCTATGCTGCGATGCTCGAGGCCGTTCCCCGTCGAGGGTTCGAATCCCCGTTCGGGCATGAATGTTTGTATTACGTAGTTCGTAAGCAGTTTGTAAGTTTAGGGACTGATGACCCCGCAGTTAAGTCCCATAAGCTTCACAAACGTTTGAACGTTCCGACACATAGTTCATGAGACATGAAGATATCACGCGTCAGGTTTCAATATATTACTTCTTAAGTACAAACCATACTAGCAACAGATTTTACAAACGTACAGCGCTTTTACAAATGAATATCTATCTAGTCAATCATAGAGTTGTACAACACATAATTCAATAAATATTGTCGCGTTGAAATGGAAGCAGGCTTGACTTCGAAGACAACTGAACACAGCACTTATACTGAAAGCTGGTTTATTACGAACTCAACATACACGCAGCACTAACTGCCTCTCGGACAGAGTGCTCTGCTATTTATACACAGACAGAATTTACCAGAAATTAGAAGAACAGTTAACATAAGAAAGATGTAGAAAACATCTAAAATGTAATTTCTTCTTTTGTACCACAGCTCTGATGATGATGTTCTCGAAACGCGTCATGTGAAATAAGGCTAATTGCGACCGAGACTTTTCAAAAAAATTTTTTTTTTCATGCATGCCAACGTATGGTCGCTTGTCCACAGAATGGAAGGTTTTATGAACCAAGTGATAAACTAACTTATACTAAATACAACATAAACATCCATGTCCGACGGAGGATTCAAACCTCCGACGGGGAATGGCCGTACGCATCGGAGTGTAGCGGCTCCATGCGCTTGGCCACTCCGCGCGGCTGCTTGTTGCCCTTAGCATAAGTTAGTGTAAGTAGTTTTACAGTCTAGGGACATGGCCACTGCAGTTTGGTCACAAATCTTCACAAACATTTTATTTAAAATAAAAATCAATCAATTAGAGTAACTTAAGGCTTGAATAAATAAATAAAAATCCGGATAACTCCGGGTTTTCAACTAGCAACAAATCTGCATAAGAAATATTTTAAATATTGACTGTGTAAGGTACTGTGACACACTGAAAGACGCCAAAGATATTTGCTAATTTCTATCACCATCAAACACAACCGTTTTTACTCCGAACATAGCATAAAATCTAACATGTATAAACAAGTAGTGTGATTTCCAGCAAAACTGACGAAACAATAGGCAGCCAATCGCTGGATATCAATTACTTTGCCTGTTTACTGTGTAAATATGTATTATGGAATACAATGAACTCTTGTTCAGTAGCCGCGGTGGAGTAGCCGAGCGGTCTAAAGTGTCTCGCTGCGGAGCGCACGGTTGCTCGCCGTGGAGGTTCGAGTCCTCCCTGGGGCATGGGTGTGTGTGTTTGTCCTTAAGTTAGTTTACCTAGGTTTAAGTAGTTTGTAAGCTACGGACTGGTGACCACGCAGATTGGTCCGATAGATTTACAAACATTTGAACATTTCTTGTTCAGTACAATTTAAGAACTCCAAAGAAATACGCAGCGGCTCTCACTCAGATATCTGTACCACCGCTCCTCGTCTAGAAGAGTGTGGCTGGATTTTTATTCAGAAATGGCTACCCTGGTGTTGAAATTGCAAGAAGCCTCATACAAGCAAGTAGGGAAAACCTTATAGCGTAGGTAAATATTAATGGATGTATGTATTTGCAATAATTCAGTGCCAACTTTTTAGCATCAGTATTAATCAATCTGAATGAAATTTTTGCAGGAAGTAGTCTTGACGTGTTTGTATACCTCTACACTTTAAAACTATCGAACATGTAATTTGTTTATTTTATTGTCACATTTAAGTACCAATAATTAAAGATGTTTCAGATGTTAGTATAGCGTATGGGACTTAACTACGGGGTCATCAGTCCCTACAACAATTAAAGAAAATTTAAAATTGAAATTTGAAATAAACACAAAAAGCAAGTGATTAATATTTCTCATAAGATGTAAGCACAGAACCGTTGAACTGTCTTGTGAATAACCTACAAAATCTTCTGTGTGCAAACTGTGGCGTGAGAACCAAAAGTTATTTTCCTGTAATACCATTAAGAGCATATTAAAAATTCATAGCTCGAAAAACAGTGAAGTTATGTTCTTCAAAACCTTGGTTATTGCTACATACTTACATAATAGACACCATTTCCAAATTATGTTGCTATTGGCAAATTAGAAGAAGAGTTAAATTTTGGGTGGAGTCTCCCTTTAAACTCTTCGCTGTATATACTGAATATAAGTCTACGACGAACCTAATTACGACCAATCGCGTGAGGACGGCACATTGTTTGCACTTCTGCGCTTACACTCGTCCGTGCTCTGCTACGTAACGACATCGGACCGTTCCATTTTACCGCGAGCTCTCTACAGCGCAGACGGCGAGCGAGCCCAAAGGTACCTGCGGTGGACAAGCCGGAGTACCCTACTTGTGGAACACACTGTCCACTATCTTCATTGTCCGGGGCTCTGGGCAAGTGTCAGCACTTAATCAAGGAGAAACTACAGTCGTTACTTTTTCCGAGTTAAGCTAGAAAATCTGAAAAGAGAAATGGATAGGTTAAAGTTAGTTATGTTAGAAATTAGTGAAGTTCGGTGGCAGGATGAAATGATATCTGGTCAGGTGAGTACAGGATTATAAACACGAAATCAGTTGGTGGTAACGCAGGAATAGGTCTGATAACGAATAAGAAAATAAGAATGCGGGTAAGTTACTATGAACAGCATTATGAACGTATTATCATAGCAAAGATAGATACAAAACCAACACCGACCACAGTAGTACA
Source organism: Locusta migratoria (assembly GCA_026315105.1). Classification (NCBI taxonomy): domain Eukaryota; kingdom Metazoa; phylum Arthropoda; class Insecta; order Orthoptera; family Acrididae; genus Locusta; species Locusta migratoria. The sequence goes on along the minus strand of CM048755.1, from coordinate 69,041,741 downwards.
AGTTTATAAGCCAACTAGCTCTGCCGATGATGAGGACATTGAAGACATGTATGACGAGATAAAAGAAATTATTGAGAAAATTAAGGGAGACGAAAACTTGATTGTGATGGGGGACTGGAACTCGATAATAGGAAGAGGAAGAGAAGGAAATGTTGTAGATACATATGGGCTGGGGAAAAGAAATGAAAGAGGAGATCGCTTGGTAGAATTTTGTGCAGAGCAGAATTTAATAATCACCAACATTTGGTTTAAACATCATGAAAGAAGGCTGTATACGTGGAAGAGACCAGGAGACACTGGACGGTACCAGATTTACTTTATAAAGGTAAGGAATAGATTTAGAAACCAGTTTTTAAACTGTAAGACGTACTCGGGGGCGATATAGATTCTGACCATAACTTATTGGTAATGAACTGTAGATTAAATCTTAAGAGACTGCAGAAAGGTAGAAAAACTAGTAGATAGAACCTGAACAAATTGAAGGAACAAGAGGTGGTTGAAGGTTTCAGTGGGAGCATTAGGCAAGGATTGGCTGAAACGGGGGAAAGTAATCCAGTAGAAGAATGGGTAGCTTTGAGAGATAGATTAGTGAAAGCAGCAGAGGATTATATAGGCAGAAGGAGAAGGCGTAACAGATCCTGGATAACACAGGATATACTGGACTTAATTGAGGAGAGGAGAAAATATAAAAATGCATCAAGTGAAGCAGGCAGAATGGATTTCTGGAAATGACACTGACATGAAGTGCAAACTGGCTAAACAGGTGTGGCTAGAAGACAAATGCAGAACCATAGAAGAATGTGCAATCAGGGCCGGCCGCGGTGGCCGAGGTGACTGAGGCGCTCCGGACACGGTCAGCACGGCCACTACGGTCGGGGGTTCGAATCCCCCCTCGGGCATGGATATTTGTGCCGTCCTAGTCCGTAAGTAGTTCATAAGTAGTTTGTAAGTTTAGGGACTGATGGCCCCGTAGTTAAGTCCCATAAGCTTAACAAACATTTGATTTTTTTTGTGCAATCAGGGGAAAGATAGAAACCGCCTACTGGAAAATTAAAGAGATTTTTGGAGACAAGAAAAGCAGCTGTATGAATATCAAGAACTCAGATGGAAAACCAGTACTAAGCAAAGAAGGGAAAGCTGAAATGTGGAAGGAATGTATAGAGGGCCTGTACAAAGGAAATAAACTTCAAGGTAGTATTCTAGAAAGGGAGGACGAAGTGGAAGAGGAGATAGGAGATACAATACTGTGAGAAGAATTTGACAGAGTGCTGAAAGATTTGAGTCGAAACAAGGTCCTTGGAATAGATGATATTCCATCTGAACTGCTGATATCTTTGGGAGAGCCAGTCATGAAGAAATTGTTCCACCTGGTATCCAAGATGTATGAGACAGGGGAAATACCCTCCGACTTCAAGAAGAATATAGTAATTCCAATTCCAAATAAAGCAAGTGGGCCGGTCGCGGTGGCCGAGGGGACTGAGGCGCTTCAGTCACGGTCTGCACGGCCACTACGGTCGGGGGTTCGAATCCCCCCTCGGGCATGGATATTTGTGCCGTCCTTAGTTGTAGCTAGTTCATAAGTAGTTTGTAAGTTTAGGGACTGATAACCCCGTAGTTAAGTCCCATAAGCTCTACAAACATTTGATTTGAACATTTAAAGCAAGTGGAGACAAATGTTAAAATTACAGAACTATCAGTTTAATAAGTCGTAGTTGCAAAATACTAACACGAATTGTTTACAGACGAATGGGAAAAACTTGTTGAAGCCAACCGTGGGGAAGATCAGTATAGATTTAGGAGAAATGTAGGATCACGGGAGGCAATACTAACATTATGATTTATCCTAGAAGATAGGCTAAGTAAAAACAAACCTACAGTTTTAGCGTTTGTAGATTTGGAGAAAGCTTTTGACGATGCCGACTGGAATAAACCCTTTCAAATTCTGAAGGTAGCAGGGTAAAATATAGGGAGCGAAGAGTTATATTCAACCTATACAAAAACCAAAGAGCAATTATTAGAGTCGAGGGGCAAGAAAGGGACGCAGAGGTTGGAGAGGGAGTAAGACAGGGTTGTAGCCTTTCCGCAGTGTTATTCAATATGTACATTGAGCAGAAGCTAATTTGGAGAGGGAATTAAAGTTCAGGGAGAAGAAATAAAAACTTTGCGGTTTGCCGATGTCATAGTAATTCTGACAGAGAACGCAAAGGATCTGGAAGAGCAACTGAATGGAATGGACAGTGTCTTGAAAAGAGGGTATAAGATGAACATCAACAAGAGTAAAACAAGGATAATGGTATGTAGCGTCAGATAGTCAGGTGATACTGAAGCAATTAGAATAGCTAATGAGACAATAAAAGTAGTAAATGAGTTTTGTTATTTGGGTAGCAAGATAACTTCTGATAACCGAAGTAAAGAAGATATAAAATGCAGAATGGCCGTGGGAAGAAAACCGTTTCTGAAAAAGAGAAATTTGTTGGGTTGGGTTGGGTTGTTTGGTTCGGTTAGGGGGACTAAACTACTGAGGTTATAAGTCCCCCGGTGAGGAGGGGAAGGAGTGAAGATAGGAAAGGAGGGGAGCGGAAAGGAAATGCAGTCCGGGAAGTAAAGAAGGAAAGAAGACTGCATTAGCTCGGGGCCCCGTGCTCGCCAAGCACGTACTCACGAATGAACCGTGAGCCCCCTGGAGGGGAAATTTGTTGACATCCAATATTAATTTAAGTGTTAGAAAATCCTTTCTGAAAGCATTTGTCTGGAGGCTAGCATTGTATGGGAGTGAAACGTGGACGATAATGAGTTCAGACAAAAAGAAGATAGAAGCTTTTGAAATGTGGTGCTACAGACGAATGACGAAATTTAGATGGGTAGATTACGTAACTATTTAGGAGGTGCTTACCCGAATTGGGGAGAAAAGGAGTTTCTGGCATATCAGGACTAGGAGAAGGGATAGATTGGTGGGACACATTCTGAGACATCAAGAAATGGTCAACTTAGCATTAGAAGGAAGTGTGTGGGGCAAAAATCGTCGAGGAAGACCGAGGGACGAATACAGTAAATATATTCAAAAGGGTGTAGATTTCCGAACTTACTCTCAGATGAAGAGACTTGCACAGAGCAGGGTAGAGTGGAGAGCAGCATCAAACCAGTCTGCGGATTGAAGATCACAACAACAACAACAACAACAACTGAAAAATAGCTGATTGAGCTCTTCTTAAAGCGGCATCAAACAGTTGAGTTAGTAGTGGAAGTCTTATGGACAACTTCAAATCACTCCATATTATAACTTCAATTGTTTTATGACAGTAACTCTTCCAGTGATGATTTTTGCAATCGTGTAATCAAACAGCAACGGGTCTTTCTGCCATTGTACTTGCCATAAGTAACGTTTCTTCATGTTGATCGTCAACTGACAAACCCCACGCGATCATTCCATACTCTCGTACTTTGTTCGTTACACAACAAGTACCTGGAAAGCGTATGGCTTTCTTTGCCCGGAGAGCCTTTGCGGGATTTTTCGGCCGCGAGAGTGTAAGTCTTTCTAGTTAACACCGCGTGGGCGACTTACGTGCCAATGATGATGAGATGATGATGATTAGGACAACACACAACACCCAGTCTCCTGACGGGAATCGAACCCGGGCCTCCTCCGTGGTAATCAGTGACGCTGGCACTGAGCTACGAAGGCAGACAACAAGTATCTAACTGTATGGGACATTTTCCAAAAGTTAAGGAACACAGCATGATCGCACGCGAAAAGAGGTAAATCCTGCCTTGGATCCCGGTCCGACACAAATTCTCACTTGTTGCCTTTGAAGTGTTTCAATGCACAGTGTGGCAAGGGACATTCCTTTCCTTCTTCTTCCTTCTACCTGCCTCTCGTGAAATGCAGTTCTCTTACGCGTTAGTTGTATCCAGGTCTGGCCAAGAGAGAGAGAAGAGAGGCTACAGAAATTCAAAACTACATTAAAAGGAAATAATTGTGCTGAAACGTACAACTTGTAGGCTATAGTGCTAAGTAAAGCGAACAGCATCAACTCTTATGCAGCACAAGTTTCATAGCAGCCGTGAGCGAAAATCTCCCATGTTTAGCAGCGTTCGAATGACTTGGACACTCAGTTCCCTATTGAACAGTTCGATTTTCTGAACTTGTTTATCTTAAAAAATCAACTACCGAAGTGTTTCTAACAGTGAAGATGTCTCTGGCATTAGGAAACAGAACTTGCCACAATGTTGACAACGATGATAACGCCGCGGCGGAGTGGCCGAGCGCATTGAGGCGCTATGCTACGATGCGCGAGGCCTCTCTCCGTCGGAGGTTCGAATTCTCCATCGAACATGGATGTTTGTGCCGTCTTTAGTATCAGGTAGTTCAAAAGTAGTTTGTAAGTTTAGGGATTGGTGACCCCGCCGTTAAGTCACTTAAGCTTGACAAACATTTGAAGATTTTGAACGATGATAACAGTCCCATATTGATTAGTTTATCATTTCACCATGTTAATTCGGCTATTCTGATGGACTATGTTCATTCCATCTTGTGTTAATAAATGTTGTATGGAACGCCTTTCACAGTTACAACAAGACCTTCGGACTAATTTTAGTGATGCTTGGACTCGGACATCCTGCATTCTGCAGACAGAAGTGGTGATTATGGATTGGAAGTTGTGTCTGATCATTCAGTACCAGGTTCTGGGAAGTGTACATATGTTTATTAATTTCTAAAATTTCAAGTAAGTTCACTTTACTTCCTTTTTGTATGTAATGTAGGACTTCATGTGTTACATTATAACTGTGGCCTTCTTTTAGCAGGTGATCCTATATTATATACAAAGAGGAAGAAAAATGATCTTCTTTGGAACAATGTAAATTAATAAACACATGTACACTTCCCCAAACCTGGTACTGAATGATCAGTCACAATTTCCATACTTACCACTTCTGTCTACAGAATCTAATCATAACCCTGTGCAGACAATGTAAACTACTATCTCCTACCCATTTGCCTCATGCTTCTACTACTGTTTCATAGGCATGTTACATTTGTGTATAGACAACTGTTTGGCTGCTTACCACATATAAATTATCATGTTTCTTTTTTTTTTACTTGTAACCATAGCTTAAGTTAGCCAGTAAAATTTTAACACATTACCAGAGATGTTTCATTCAACTTAGTTAAATGCTTCCATGTTCCAGACATTGGACCTGTTTAAGATATGAAAATTTTTTGTCAATTTTTTCAGACACTTTCCATTGTTTCAATTTATATTTCTTGGGATAATGTCGTAATTTATTAGATTGTTACATATTTTATCAATTTCAAGAATTTACACCACAACTTGAACTGTAATAATTTCCCTCAGGTTAGTTTTAAAGTACTAATCTCCCTTGTATTGTTTACATGATGATATCGTAACAGCCAAAAAGCGGTTTGAAAACCAATAAATTTGCAGAATATCTTACAGTTATCTCGTGTGTTTCATTCATAATTAATAACAATAATTTTAAATGACATTAGTTTCAGAAGACATAGGATTTACAAAACACGTAGTCTGACAAGGTACATTCGCAAAGTGTCTGGCGAGAGCTGATCCCATGAGTGGTAAGTCGGGATAAGATAAGCGATCCACTAGTTGGCAATAACTCACATTTTAACTGCCCACGGCGAATGGGGAGTAACAAAGCGTCAGTTGCAGGTAATTCATGCGCGTGGGAGCATAGTGCCTTGGCAGTGCCAGAGAAGTCTATTCTGACTCTGTTCTATTTGTATTTGAGTGATATAGTGAACTGCAAGTGAAAATTTTGGATTTGAATTTACGTTGATACTGAACTCCACAGTCGCAACTCTAATCATCAACCTTCACGCACTCAAGCGTGATCAGTTCAGTGCACTTATATTGAACATGATCAAGGGATCCTCGAAGAAACCTACTTTTTCAGTTGCATGTAATGTTTTTGATGCTCCTGACAGTGTTATTTGGAATGCCAAAGACTGAAGTTGAATCATTTATTAAGTGCGCATATTATAGGCTGCATTTGTGTTTAACAGAAGTCTTTAACAAAACCCACAAACATGCCTCATAGTAGCTACATACAGCTAAACGGAATAAATAAATAAACAATTATAATCGTTATACTGTTACTAGTGTTTCTTGTTATATTCAATACTAGCTGAAAACCCGGCGTTGCCCGGGTATTTACTTATTTATTCCTGCCATATTTCAGGTATATATTCATTTATATATGAGTACCGGCCAGCCTGGATGCGGTTTTCAGGCGGTTTTCCACACTCTGCGGCTACAATTTGTAGTGTGAAAATTATAAATTGTAACGTCATACCGATAGCCGAAGTTTTAGTCCATGAACAGCGGAACGTTACTGTATATGTTCTTATATCTCATGAACTACTTGGCGGATTGTGATACCATTTAGAAGGTACATACAACTATAAGTGTGTACACTGTCTGCAAAATTTCCTGCAGCTGTAATTTGTAGTGTACAAATTATAAATTGTAACGTCATACCGAGAGCCGTGGTTTTACTTCATAAACAGCGGTAAAGTAGTAAGCGAGAAACTTTTTTCCTGTCATCATTTTGCTATGGTTGTCAGCGAGAAAAAGTTTAATAAAGGTTTGAAATTAAGTTTGGAGTTTGTTGCAAGTCGCTAAGTATTCTCATTCTCATATAGTGTATTTGTAAAGTCTCATCGCATTATGGCAGTTTCTTGCAACTCCTTTTGTTTATGGAGTTATATCTCTTGAACCATGTGTCGTATGTGGTTCGTAGTCCTACAGAAGGTGTTATCTCATGAAAGGAATATGTGTACCAAATTTGGTTGAAATCGGTCCAGTGGTTTAGGAGAAAATGAGCAGCATTGTCGCTTATGGCAGCAGTTTTCCGCGCATCTCATTGTTTATGACGTCATACATATCTCGTGAACTATATGTCGTATGTGATTCTTACACTTACGGCGACCGTCCTCATTGATTGAAGCTTACGCGTACAAAATTTAATAAAGATTGGAACAAAACTGTAGATTTGTATGCAACACGTACAAATATACGGACACTCTGCTTTATATATTAGATTACACCATTAGATAAAAGGCTGACCAACATGTGCAATTACCGAAACTTTCCTGCCGGATTAAAACTGTGTGCCTGAACCGGGATTCGAACCTGGGAACTTTGCCTTTCGCGGGAAGCGCTCTACCGACTGAGATATCCCGGCACCCTTCACGGTTCGCTTTCCTTCCGCCAGTACCTCACCTACTACTTTATATATAATTACCGCTCTGGGCAGCTAAAATATGTGTAGTAATTATAGTTTGCAACTTAAGTTTTGGCCCACTTTAGGTTACGGTAGTAACACTAAAAGTGGACCTTTGCGATCGTCTTTTGACAGCTCGATATTTAAATGAAAATAACGGCTTAACCATACAACTGACACAAAAATTGAATAACCGAATTTGTAGAGGAGAAAATTCTCTACAACTTCGTTCTCTTATGTTTTTTTATCATATCTCGTATTGTTTCAGAGATATTTGCAAAAACAACGGCGATTTTGGGATGTATGTCTGGCTGTAACGTGTTCCCACTTTTTAGGTCGAACCGTCCAACCGATCGGCACCAAATTTTATAGACATAGTTGCTGGCTACCACAGACCAGAACCTCGCTTTTTTAAATATTTCGGACAAGAAATACGTTAGTAATACAAAAAAAGCGGTTTGTAATGTAATTTTAATTGCATATAAACCGTTCATCTGACGCTAAAATTGAATAAACGAGTTTGTAGAGGAGAAAATTCTCTATAAGTTTGTTCCATTATGTTTTCTTCATATCTCGTATCGTTTGAGAGATATTTGTAAAAATAACGGAGTTTTGACACCCTCCATTAAATTAACGAAAACCAGTCGTTCGCAGATGTCACGTGACATTCCTCGCCCAGAACTGTCTCTGACACACGCCATCTTGCGTTGCGTATTTGATGATTTTCTTATTGTAACTTACACGTTGTCATTTCAAAGCAATGGCGCACTGAAGAATTAACAAAAAGACGGCGTTCTTCGTACGATAAATGATAATCTAGTGTCTACAAATGCCATATTACAGTCAGTTAACAACGGCCATCAATAGTATGAGATTAAAGAACGCAATTCCTAACTGTTAGCTGTAGTCTTCTCGTTGACTCCCTCGCGCATAAGTTCACTTGCAGGGATCAAACGGAGATATGGACCTGGACAAGGAAAAAGTTGTCTCTCATAACACGAACTAGTACAATGAATATCACGACTACGCACATATTGCACCCAGACTGGAAATTCTTTCCTAACGCCAAAAATAACAGTTACGCCTGGCTCATTGGATATTATGTGTACTACAGCATCAACTATAAAAAGAAATCCTTACCTGACTTTTTACAATTGTTATCAACGGAACATCACAAGTCGGCCTAGATACAAAGATTTGTTTCAAAGATTTCTCATTGTACTGTTATCGGCTTGAAGTGACAATACGTTAAACTACGACGTGCGAAGAAATGCGAAAAAAAATTAAACTCATTATTTTCATACTTATTTATTATATTTCTGTTCTACTTCAGTTCGGAACTTATAACTGGTATCAACTAAAGCAGTGACGGTAAGGAAAGTGTCACAAGGTTTACAAAAACAAGAGGGAAAATAAAAATAAATGCTTTCCGTTTACCTTCATTTAAGATCATAACGCCCATGAGAGCGTTTTTCGAAAACAATCAAAGGAGAAATATTATTCATTGAAAGCCTCACAGATGAAGAAGGCGAATCAAAAGTACTATAGAAGAAAACTATGATTTACATAAAGGCAATGAAGCCTGCGCCAAAGAAGGCGACGTATGGTGAGCGTAAGGCCGGGCTGAAGGGGTGGAAAGGAGGCCCGATAAAACAAAGCCGGCCGCGGTGGCCGAGGTGACTGAGGCGCTCCAGTCACGGTCTGCACGGCCACTACGGTCGGGGGTTCGAATCCCCCCTCGGGCATGGATATTTGTGCCGTCCTAGTTCGTAAATAGTTCATAAGTAGTTTGTAAGTTTAGGGACTGATGACCCCGTAGTTAAGTCCCATAAATTATACAAACATTTGAACATTTTGAACATAAAAAAAAAAAGAAAAAGAAAAAAATAGTGTAGTGGGAATGTGTTGGACTGTGACGCTGAAGGTCAGTGGTTCGTAACCCGTCAGTACCTAAATTTTTTTCCTACAAGGTTTTCAGACACTGTTATTAATTAATTTTTTATTATTTAGATTATTATTTTGATCCAAAATTATTGCAAAAACTTATTAAAATACAAATCTAAAGTGGGCCGTAAAACACGTCAGTGCGATTTTTTTCCATTGTAATTAATTTTTCTGCAGTATCGATGAGAGACGCAGCGTATGTAGCTTGTGAGAGAAAACGCTGAATTGTCCACTTTTATCGCGTGAATGGCAGAGGGGAGAGAGGAAGTGAATAAACGTTCGCCGCGGCGCGCGGTAAACGGCTGTCTCGTTTGACGTCTAGTATCCGCCTCCGGCGCCTGTGAGGTTGCGCCACCGCTCCATTCATAACTGCGCGCTGGCGGGGAAAAGCTCTTTGAACGTTTCGTAATCCGCCTTACCTAACGCCGGCGCTACGAGGCGCAGGCACGCGACCCGATAACGAGGTATCGGCCGACGCCACGCGCCCGCCGCGGCTCAAAGACACGTGGGAGACAGCGGCAAGCGGCAAGCGGCACCTTTACGTAAACACCGCTTACCGGACAAAGCCACGACTGGGGATCACAGTCTGACAGCCCAGCCAAAATAACTCTCAAAGCGCCAAGTCGACAAAATACAACGTTTTCCTTTTAGTGGCAACGGAAATAGCTTTCTGTAAGACGGTCTACAAATTTCCTCTCCAGGAAAGAGTACACAAGGTGACATTCCGATGTTTTTCCGCGCTCTCTTCATTACGTCATCTACACCTACACAAAAACTCCGCAAGCCGTGGTGCACGGCTGAGGATACCTCGTGCCGCTACTAGTAATTTCCTTTCCTGTCAATATACCTGTGTACGAACCCTAATTTCTCTGATCTTTGTGGTCCTTTCGCGAAATGTAAGTTAGCTGCAATAGAATTGTTAAGCCGTCAACTTCAAATGCCGGCCTTCTGAAAACTCCTCAATAGCATTCCAGAAAACGTCGCCCACCTATCAGAAATTTCCATTTGAAATCCTGAAGTATTTCTGTCACATTCGCTTGTTGATCGAACCTACCAGAGACAAATCTTGGCCGGCCGCGGTGGCCGAGGGGACTGAGGCGCTCCAGTCACGGTCAGCACGGCCACTACGGTCGGGGGTTCGAATCCCCCCTCGGGCATGGATATTTGTGCCGTCCTTAGGATTAGCTAGTTCATAAGTAGTTTGTAAGTTTAGGGACTGATGACCCCGTAGTTAAGTCCCATAAGCTTAACAAACATTTGAACATTTTGTTAAGCCGTCAACTTCAAATGTCAGCCTTCTGAAAACTCCTCAATAGCATTCCAGAAAACGTCGCCCACCTATCAGAAATTTCCATTTGAAATCCTGAAGTATTTCTGTCACATTCGCTTGTTGATCGAACCTACCAGAGACAAATCTTGGCCGGCCGCGGTGGCCGAGGGGACTGAGGCGCTCCAGTCACGGTCAGCACGGCCACTACGGTCGGGGGTTCGAATCCCCCCTCGGGCATGGATATTTGTGCCGTCCTTAGGATTAGCTAGTTCATAAGTAGTTTGTAAGTTTAGGGACTGATGACCCCGTAGTTAAGTCCCATAAGCTTAACAAACATTTGAACATTTTGTTAAGCCGTCAACTTCAAATGCCAGCCTTCTGAAAACTCCTCAATAGCATTCCAGAAAACGTCGCCTACCTATCAGAAATTTCCATTTGAAATCCTGAAGCATTTCTTTCACATTCGCTTGTTGATCGAACCTACCAGAGACAAATCTTGGCCGGCCGCGGTGGCCGAGGGGACTGAGGCGCTCCAGTCACGGTCTGCACGGCCACTACGGTCGGGGGTTCGAATCCCCCCTCGGGCATGGATATTTGTGCCGTCCTTAGGATTAGCTAGTTCATAAGTAGTTTGTAAGTTTAGGGACTGATGACCCCGTAGTTAAGTCCCATAAGCTATACAAACATTTGAACATTTGAATTTGACAAATCTTGCAGCACGCACCTGAATTGCTTCAGTATGTTCCGTGTAACCGACCTGGTTGGGATGGCAAACACTCGAGCAGTACTCAGTAATGGGTAACACTAGTGTACTATACGCGGTCTCCTTTACAGATGAACTACATCTTCTCAAAATTCTCCCAAGAAACTAAAGTCCACCTTCCTTAATAAAAAAAAATCGAATATTTGTTAAGCTTATGGGACTTAACTACGGGGTCATCAGTCCCTAAACTTACAAACTACTTATGTACTACTTACGAACTAGGACGGCACAAATATCCATGCCCGAGGGAGGATTCGAACCCCCGACCGTAGTGGCCGTGCTGACCGTGACTGGAGCGCCTCAGTCACCTCGGCTACCGCGGCCGCCTTCCTTAATCCCCACAATTTCATTTCACTCTGTAATGTCACACCTAGATATTAAATCGGTGCAACTATGCCAACCAGCACACTACTCATGCTGTATTCCAATATTACGAAATTGTTTATGCCATCATTTGCTGATGTTCAGATGTTTGTAAAGCTAATGGGACTTAACTACGGGGTCATCAGTCCCTAAACTTACAAACTACTTATGAACTACTTTCGAACTAGGACGGCACAAAAATCCATGCCCGAGGGGGGATTCGAACCCCCGACCGTAGTGGCCGTGCAGACCGTGACTGAAGCGCCTCAGCCCCCTCGGCCACCGCGGCCGGCCCATCATTATCATCAATTTACCACCATCAGCACCATCAGCAAACAGCGACAGATTGCTACTCACTTCTCCGCCAGTAAGTTTGTCAGATGAATCTTGTTCCGTTATTTTTTTAAGTAACACATTTTCAGTCGCCTGATGTATACGATGGATCATGTATGTTAGCCTCCCTCGCTTACATACAGTAATACCTTCTTTTTTTTTTTTTTACCATATAAATGTTCGCCGGCCGCGGTGGCCGAGGGGACTGAGGCGCTCCAGTCACGGTCTGCACGGCCACTACGGTCGGGGGTTCGAATCCCCCCCTCGGGCATGGATATTTGTGCCGTCCTTAGTTGTAAGTAGTTCATAAGTAGTTTTTAAGTTTAGGGACTGATGACCCCGTAGTTAAGTCCCATGGACTCTACAAACATTTGAACATATAAATGTTCAGAAAATATCGTTTGGCATACAGCTGTCGTTCCTTGATGTTTCGCTCAGTGTTACAGTTTATCTTTGAATCACTAATGTCAACATGGTCGAATATCCGTAAAACTGGCTACACTACTCCTCGGTAGAAGTGGCTAAGGTATTCACCTCACAAGAATTATTTATTTTCGTACATCACGCATAATTTGTGGGGAAGTCAATACCCCTTATGTATAAATACCATGTAATTTGCATTGTGTGTTACTGTTTTCTCGTGATTTATGCAGTTACCCTGTTGCGGGTGTTTACAGTGTACGCCTGTCACATTCTGACCAGCCAGAATATTACGACCTACCTAACACCAGGTATGTTCACGTTTAGCACGGCCAAAAAATGTTCAAATGTTTGTTAAGCTTATGGGACTTAACTACGGGGTCATCAGTCCCTAAACCTACAAACTACTTATGAACTAGGACGGCACAAATATCCATACCCGAGGGGGGGATTCGAACCCCTGACCGTAGTGGCCGTGCAGACCGTGACTGGAGCGCCTCAGTCCTCTCGGCCACCGCGGCCGGCTAGCACGGCCAATAGCGGCGACGCGTCTCGGCATTGTAGCAATGAGAACTTGCTAGGTCGCTGGAGGGAACTGTCAACATACGTGCACAGTGCACACACACTTCACCTAATTCCTGTAAATGTCGTGGAGGGGGGCGATAAGCTCTGACGCCACATTACAGATTCAGATGTGGGAGGCCGGGGTGGGGCAGCACATAATTTGTAATTCGCTACTGTGCTCCTCGAACCACTGCAGTTCATCCCTGGCTTTCTGGCACGGCGCATGATCTTGTTGAAACATTTCACTGCCATTGAAAAATGTGATCGTCATAAAGGGATGTACGTGGTCTGAAACCAATGTGCGACACTTCTTGCCCGTATCGTGCCTTGCCCGAGCTTAATTGTAAGTATAGAGTTCTACGTGAATGTTACCCAGAGCATAACCAGATTGTCCCCATGCCTCAGTACAGGTTCCGAGGAAAATGATGGATTCGCTACATGATGAATGTACTGAGGTTCGTCACACCATGAAACCCTCTGCCACTGCGCCAACGTCGTGACAATAAGCACGTGCCCATGTCAGTCGCTGTTGCCCGATGTCGTGGTGATGAGTCGTCGGCTGCGGAGGCCCATTGTTAGGAGTGTTTGGTGCCCTGTGCGTTCAGACGCGTTTGTATTTTGCCGAGCTTTAATGTCTGATGTTAGTTCCGCCACAGTACGTCAACTCAAAAATGTTTGTAAATCTAAGGCACTTAACTATTCCGTTTACCAGTCCCTAGGCTTCCAAACTACTTAAACTAACTTATGCTAAGAACAACACAGGTACACCCATGTCCGAGGGAGGACTCGAATCTGCATGCAGACTCGGTTTTAATTAAATTTAGTAACAGCAGGGACATAACATACACTCACAAAAATGGTTTTGCATCACGTATGTATGTTATTAACATATTACCTCTGGACCTTCGTCGATATGATTCGACAAACGTGGTCCTTTGAATTATTATAAAATGTAAACAAAACTGCCTATAGTATCATCTTAGTCGAAAGAATTCCCAATTCCACGAATGTAAATGAGGTTCTAAAATTTGTATCTTCATTTAATACAGAGTATAGCAACAGTATAGGGCACTTGTAGACATTGTATGGAGTTCTCTATGGCAAGAAGAAGAATATCAACGTTTGACCGCACACGGACTGTTCCTTTATGTCAATAAGGACTTTCACGAAGAGAAGTTGAAAGGCGAATAGCCGTGAGTCAGAGTGACTGGGTGGGGACCTGGAATTGCTTTCAAACTACGAACAGTGTTCGTGAATTGCCCCATACTGTTCGCCCTAGGGTAAGAACTGCGGCAGACGACCTAGATCTGCAACTTCTCGCCCGAAGAAACTCCAACCATACTGTCACCATGACTTTGTGGGGGCCACCGGGAAAGTGTCAAAACCACACTGAAAGGAATAGAGTTCGCAATAACTCTGTATTATAGACGGCCACTGAGGCCCGACCCTTAAACCCAGACACACTACGGGTGGGCCCAAAGTGAACAAGAAAGGACTATCGAAAATTGACGCAAAGTTCACTTCATAGATGAATCCCACATACGTCTGATACTCGGTTACCTTCGACACCGTGTGTGTGTTTAGGGAACCTGGTAATGCTGCACACCAGAAGTACGCCGTCAATAGAGTACAAAGTGGCAAATCAATGATGTTCTGGCCGGGTATCATGTGGGGCTTTCGGACGCCATTATTGTCTATCAAACAGAAGCTGAGGTCTCCACAGTACTGGGATAACATCCTTTAACCCATAGTTGAACCGTTTCATCAGCATTATGTGAAATAATACAAGTTTAGGGATAACTCCTGAGTTCAGCGTCCAGACATCGTCAACGACTTCATCAATCGTACTAACAATGCACGAATGCATGAATCCGGTTGAACATGATATGGATGCACTCAAAACAGCACGTCCTGACCAATTTCTTACGGCAGTTAAGCAGGATTTCCGCTGAAGAATGGGATGAATTACACCAGCAGTGTTTAAGTGAATTCGTGTGCAGCATGCCACGCAGAATACAGGATTGCATTGATACGACTCTTTATTGAATAAGATTGCTGCACAATGGGGTTACCTCAAGAAAGCTTATTTTAGTTTCTGGTTGAATGCAAGAGAAATGATTTCTTTGGTTTGGTCTGTCAGTCAAACGGGGTATGTATTACTTTTTAAATACCAATCCACAATTGTATAAAATACCATAGAACTTTGGATTGTGTGTGGTGTAACACGGATTTCCTTCCCTATCCTTGACAAGGATGGGGAAGGAAATCCGTCATGTCCCTTGAAAGGAACCTTGCCGGCAATTTGCCTGGAATGATTTAGTTAAATCGTGGGAAACCTAATCTGGATGTTCGGAGTCGGTTTGGACCGCCATATTCCCGAATGCGAGTCCAATTTTGTACCCACTGTACCACCTCGCTAGGTTGTTGTTCTTGTTGTGGTCTTCAGTCCGCAGACTGGTTTGATGCAGCTCTCCACGCTACCCTGTCCTGTGCAAGTCTTTTCATCTGAGAATACGTTCGGCAACCTACATCTTTTTGAATCTGCTTACTATATTAATCCCTCGGTCTTCCTCTACGATTTTTACCTCACACGCTTCCTTCTAATGCTAAGTTGATAATTCCTCGATGTCTCAGAATGTGTCCAACCAATCTATCCCTTCTCTTAGTCAGGATATGCCAGAAACTCCTTTTCTCACCGATTCAGTTAAGCACCTCCTCATTAGTTATGTGATCTACCCATCTAATTTTCATCATTCGTCTGTAGCACCACATTTCAAAAGCTTCTATAAACTTTTTGCCTGAACTCCTTATCGTCCACGTTTCACTGCCATACAATGCTACACTCCAGACAAATGCTTTCAGAAAGGACTTCCTAACATTTAAATTATTCTGTTGGATCTGCTTACTGTATCCATCTCTTGGTCTCCCTCTGCGATTTTTACCCCACACACTTCCCTCCAACGCTAAATTCACGTTTCCTTCATGTCTAAGAATGTATTCAACAAATCGATCTCTTCTTTTAGTCAAGGTATGCCAGAAATTCCTTTTCTCCCCAATTCTGTTCAGTACCTCATCATTAGTTACGCAATCCACCAGTCGTGTATTACAAACAATAATCAAAATAGCTTACAAAATATTTCAGTATACTGTATTCTGTAGGGTACAGCCACACGTATTCAGAAGTTAAAAAGGAACAGTCAAGGAATAAGCAACTATTTTCAAGTCAAAAGGCATTATTGGCATTCCAAAACTTAACAAAGATTAAGATACATAGTAGTCTACACGGATGTTCAGTATAGATCCGTAAGATAGTTGTCAAGTTATTACTATACGCAGTACAGCCTTCAAAAAACTGTTTTTAGTAATAACATTATAGGTCGTATACAGCTAATTACGAGGAAAACACACGCAGCGAATGCAGTTTCCCGAAGTAATTCATTTCAAAGAGCCACAGTCTCAACCGTTTATCATGAGTGCTTCAGGTCGAGGTAATAACCCGCAGTCCTAATGAAATGTTTGAGATGTTTCTGGCCACAATGCGTACAGGAGCCGTTTCTATGCAAGTTGGCACATTTACAGAAGCGAAGAGTAAATGAAATTAAACTTCCTAAGTGCATTTCAAAAAGAAAATAAAGTACGGGACTAATACGTGCATAACTGTATATATATTTGTTGACTGACGAATGTTTTTGATAAAGAGGTCCTAAAGCTTACGAGTGTAATTGGCATACACAATAAAATCTTTTTTATCAAACAGTTGAAGCCGATGATAAATAAAATTACGGATATTATTTTCTTTTGTTAATATTTCTACTCTATATCGTTTAGCCACCATCGGAGACTAATAGACTGTAGGCAGAATGTTCGCGTCCACCTTCTATACCGCGCAAGCGTAGCAGACCGACGGCAAAGATGTATAAAGCTGTAGTGGCCTCCATGGAGGTTATACATGATCATAATCTGTGGTTAAATTTGACGGCAGAGAAGTACGAAGTCGTAATGCCATACGGAGAGTACATGTAATCACAGTTTTGATTGACAGGTTTGCAGTGTCGTCTTTGATTGTGTACGATTGTAAGTGCCGGATTCAAAATTTTGTCAAGAATAAAACCAACGTCCCGATTAATTAAATTACTCGCCAGCCGAATTTCAATAGCTTCTCTAAAAACCGAAGCCGCGGCGGATTAACCGTGCGTATTGGGGCGCCGTGCTGCGGTGCGCGCGGCCGTTCGCCGTCGTGGATTCGAATCCCCCCTCGGGCATGAGTGTGTGTGTTGTCCTTAGGTTAGTTTACCTTAGTTTAAGTAGTTTGTAAGCTAAGGACTAATAAC
This sequence comes from Locusta migratoria, assembly GCA_026315105.1. Lineage (NCBI taxonomy): Eukaryota > Metazoa > Arthropoda > Insecta > Orthoptera > Acrididae > Locusta > Locusta migratoria. Next base: position 69,024,493 of record CM048755.1, on the reverse strand, counting down.
CACGCAGTTGAGTCCGACAGATTTACAAACATTGGAAAAACCGAATGGCTGAAGGACGATATAGACGATAATATGTGAACACATCCATATCGATATTTTGACCTGTTTGAATACAACGTTCAGCCACTGCTGATTTATCGGGATGTTGGTTCTACTCTCGATAAATCAATCGTACAGAGTGAAAGACAACGGCATTGCAATCCTGTCAACCAAGAGTGTGATTACATATACTTTCCGTAAGTAGTACTATTGCTTCGTACTTCCCTGTCGTGAAACGTTAACCACAGATTATGATTATATATAATCTCCATGGAGGGCACTGCAGCTTTATACGTCTTTGGCGTCGGTCTGCTACGCTAGCACAGTATAGAAGGTGGACGCCAACACTGCCGACAGTCCAGTAGTGTTCAGATTAGCTCCGATGATGGCTCAACGATATAAAATCGAAATACGAGCAAATAAAAATAAATTGTTACGGCTGAATAAAGAAAAAATTGTTAACATCGAATATTGATTTAAGCCTAAGGAAGTCCTTTCTGAAGGCATTTGTATGGAGTGTTGCCTTGTATGGGAGTGAAACATGGACGATAAACAGTGCGGACAGGAAGAGGATTGAGGCTTTTGAAATTTGGTGCTACAGAAGAATGCTGAAGATTGGGTGGGTGGAACGCGTAACTAATGAGGAGGTACTGAACAGAATTGGGGAGAAAAGAAATTTCTGGCATACCTTGACTAAAAGAAGGGATAGATTGGTAGGGCACACTCTTAGATATCAAGGAATTGTGAATTTAGCCGGCCGCGGTGGCCGAGGAGACTGAGGCGCTTCAGTCACGGTCTGCATGGCCACTACGGTCGGGGGTTCGAATCCCCCCTCGGGCATGGATATTTGTGCCGTCCTTAGTTGTAGGTAGTTCATAAGTAGTTTGTAAGTTTAGGAACTGATGACCCCGTAGTTAAGTCCCTTAAGCTTAACAAACATTTGAACTTATTTTTTGTGAATTTAGCGTTGGAGGGAAGTGTAAAAAAGTGTAAAAACCGCAGAGGGAGACCAAGAGATGGATACAGTAAGCAGATTCAGACAGATGTAGGTTGCCGTTCTTATGTGGAGATGAACAGACTTGCTCAGGATAGGGTATTGTGGAGAGCTGCATCAAATCAGTCTTCGGACTGAAGACCACAACAACAACAACACGGCTGAATAACTGTAATTTTATTTATCACGAAATACACCGTGAAAATATGAGCTTAACATCGTCGATCAAGTTCAGCTGTAAGCATGTGATATCGCCTTATTGATTTACAACACGTGAAGGCAGTTACCGCTCAGGCCGTATTCAGAGTGCATTTACATGTCAAGGAGTAGGTTATTTCTATGTCAATTGCATATTAAAAATAGTGGCACCCGTTTATATTCTGTGGTGGAAAGCATGCAATTTTCACTTAAAATAAATTTTCTACGTTTCAATGGAGGTAGTGAGAATGAACACTACACTTCTTAACAAATCAGGAAAAACACAGCAGACCTGATTACCTGTAATCTGTGAGGAAGCCACATTTGATATTCCTTTACTAGACATCTGTAAGCTGTACAAGAACAGAAGCAGAAACGAAGCAGTGTCCCGGCGGTCGCCCGTTCACCTCAGCTAATAGGTCACATACGTTGACGTCATTCTCCCACGCGGTGTTACGTATTCACGTGCTGCGGCTGAAGCGCGCCCACTGCTGCGCGACTACCAACCCCACTCACAAGGGACACCTTTGACCTGGCCAGCACGCAGCCACGCTTAAAATAACACTCGATCACAAAAAAAAACTGTGCTCTGTGTCAATTGTATGCAAAGCGTTGCAAACTACCGCAAGTGACATTTTACGGAGAGCAAGATAGCAACAAGATATAAATACCACAGAAGCTAAGTTAAACGTAATTCAGTGGCGGCAGAGTTTCGTCACAGTTTAAATCAACAATGATAAAACCCTCCACGTAAAGTAATTTTAACAGCGAAAAATACACACCCTTCACACTTGATAGTGCTTAAAATGCAGAAGTAGAATTTCGATTAATTGGTTAAAATCCCTTTGACGTTCAAGTAGCAGAATATCAAAAGCCAGATCAATTAGCCACATTATCTAATGATGATAAGAGTAAGTGTCATAATCTGCCTTCCGCGAAGCATATAGCAATGTAGTCTTATACTTTAGTGCATAAAATTAATCGTAAATCACAGAGTGAAGGTTGATGATGAACTAACGCTCATGTGTGTCTCCCGCCTTGTGTTAACTAATTCATCAAAATCTCGCATTTGCAATTTGAGAATTAATATAAACATGTATGAGGAGTGTAGGGTGTGGGTATTTTTGCTATTATAATTAATTTAAGCTGAAATATTTGAAACTGATGATTGAAAATTTTATAATACAGTGAAGTCATTGAAGCCAGTATAGTTTCCTTCCTTTGTAAGTGAACCTTGTTACTTTGTTTCTCTATGAAAATGTTACTTGTGATAGAATGCAAAGCCGGCCGCGGTGGCCGAGGAGACTGAGGCGCTCCAGTCACGGTCTGCACGGCCACTACGGTCGGGGGTTCGAATCCACCCTCGGGCATGGATATTTGTGCCGTCTTTAGTATAAGGTAGTTGATAAGTAGTTAGTAAGTTTAGGGACTGATGACCACTTAGTTGAGGCCCATAAGCTTAACAAACATTTGAACATTTTTTTGGTACATAATGCATCTATTTGTCCTTTAGATAGCGTTCTGTAGACGATCACCACATCAAAGCCTCTGAATTATAGTTTACAGCCGCGGTGGAGTAGCCGAGCGGTCTAAAGCGCCTCGCTGCGGAGGTTCTAGTCCTCCCTGGGACATGGGTGTGTGTGTGTTGTCCTTAGGTTAGTTTACCTTAGTTTAAGTAGTTTGTAAGCTACGGACTGATGATCACGCAGTTTGGTCCGATAGATTTACAAACATTTGAACATTTTTTTTATAGTTTAGTAGTTCGAGTGTCACTTGACAAACATGATGCTGCCTTCTGATCATCAGATCGTCCTTTCAGACTGGATCAGGGATGCAGAACATAACTGCTAACCCGACAGGACACAGACGCAGAATCTACATCTACATCAATACTTCGCTAAGGCAGAGGGTTCATCGAACCGCTTTTATTATATTTCTGTATCGTTCCATTCTCTAATGGCGCGCGGGAAAAAGAAACACCCGAATATATCGGTTTTCGATCTGATTTCTCTTATTTTATTATAATGAACACTTCTCCCTATGTAGGTGGGTGCTAACGATATATGTTCGCTTTCGGAAGAGAAAGTTGGTGACAGAAATTTTGCAAATAAACCTCGCCGCAACGAATAACGCCTTTCTTTTAATGATTTTCACCCCAACTCGTCCATCTTTTCTGTGACACTCTCTCCTCTATATCGCGCTAATACAAAACGAGCTGCCCTTGTCTGAATTTTCTCTATGTCCCACTTGGTGGAGATTCCTCATTGGACAGCAATACTCCAAAATAGATTGCACAAATATAGTGCAGGCAGTGTCTTTAATAGGACTGTTGAATTTTCCAAGTGTTCTGAAAATGAAACGTAGCCTTTGGTTCGCCTTCCCTACAGTATTGTCTATGTGTTCTTTCCAATTTAAATTGGTCGTAATTACAATTCCTAGGTATTTGGTTGAATTTACGGACTGTAGATTTTACAGATTTATCGTGTAAATGAAGTTTAACAGATTTCTTTTCGTGCTCATATGGATGATGGATGACTACAGCCGGCCGCGGTGGCCGAGGGGACTAAGGCGTTCCAGTCACGGTCTGCACGGCCTCTACGGTCGGGGGTTCGAATCCCCCCTCGGGCATATTTGTGCCGTCCTAGTTTGTAAGTAGTTCATAAGTAGTTTGTAAGTTTATGGACTGATGACCCCGTAGTTAAGTCCCATAGACTATACAAACATTTGAACATTTGATGACTACACATTTTTCATTGTTTAGGTCAATTGTCAATTTTTGCACCATGCAGATATCTTACATAAATCATTTTGCAGCTGCGTTTGCTCTTCTGGTGACTTAAATAACTGATAAACGACATCATCATCAGCGAACTGTCTAAGAGATGTGCTCACATTGCCTTTCGCCGGCTGTGGATGATGGTGAAAGCAGTTAACTGGCCTGGGATAGGAGAGACACTATCCTGCAAGACTCACTACCATTCTTCTTCTTTTTTTTTTTTTTTTTTTTTTTTTTTTTTTGGTATGATTGGTTGTAACAGTATGACAGGAAACTACAAAGCACTAATTAAAAATACAGTAAACTGCTTCTTGAAAGATAGTTTTGACTCATTCCAAACCCTAAACGTAAGCGTAGACCAGATGTGGCTCCAATTCAAAGAAGTAGTATCGACAGTTTTATACCAAATAAATTAATAAAGGAAGGAGGTGATCCGCCTTGGTACACAAAACAGGTCAGGACACTGTTACAAAAACAACAGCCGGCCGCGGTGGCCGAGGAGACTAAGGCGCTCCAGTCACGGTCTGCACGGCCACTACGGTCGGGGGTTCGAATCCCCCCTAGGGCATGGATATTTGTGCCGTCCTAGTTCATAAGTAGTTTGTAAGTTTAGGGACTGATGACCCCGTAGTTAAGTCCCATAGACTATACAAACATTTGAACATTTTTGAAAAACAACATCAAAGGCATGCAAAATTTAAATGAACACAAAATCCCCAGGATTGGCGATCCTACACAGATGCTCGAAATTTAGCGAGGACTTCAATACGAGACGCTTACAATACTTTCCACAACGAAACTCTTCATCGAAATCTGACTGAGAACCCAAAGAGATTTTGGTCATATGTCAAATATGCTAGAGGCAAAACACAAACAATACCCTCATTACGTGATACAAATGGCGATCCCGCCGATGATAGCCCTACGAAAGCAGAGTTACTAAACAGCAGTTTTTCAAAATTCATTCACCAAAGAAGACGAAACCAATATTCCAGATTTGGAATTACGAACAGAGGGCGGAATGAGTAACGTAGAAGTAGATGTAATCGGAGTAGTGAAGGAACTTAAATCACTTAACAAGAACAAGTCTTCTGGTCCGGACTGTATATCCACTAGATTCCTATGTGATTATGCTGATGCGCTAGCTCCTTACTTAACTGCCATATACAACCGCTCGCTCAAAGGAGGAGTGGTACCAAAAGATTGGAAAGTTGCACAAGGTCACACCTAAATTAATTGCCTATTTCATTAACGTCAATTTGCAGCAGGGATTTGGAACATATCCTGTATTAAAATATTATGAATTATCTCGAACAGAATGATCTATTGACCCAAGATCAATACGGATTAGAAAATATCGTTCATGTGAAACACAACTAGCTCTTTACACACAAGGAATGATGAGTGATATCGACAAGGGTTCTCAAATTGATTCCGTATTTCTAGATTTCCAGAAAGCTTTTGACACCGGACCTGACAAACGGCTTTTAATCAAATTGCGTGGTTATGGAATATCCCCCAGATTTGTGACTGGATAGGGGATTTCCCGTCAGAGAGGACACAGTTTGTAGTAATCCATGGTAAGGCATCGACTAAAACAGAGGTGATATCAGGCGTTCCACAGGGTAGTGTTATTGGTCCTCTGCTGTTCCTTAACTACATAAACGTTTTAGGAGAAAATCTGAGCAGCTCTCTTAGGTTGTTTGCAGATGATGTGTCATTTATCGTCTAATAAAGTCATCTGAAGATCAAAACCAACTACAGAACGATTTAATTAAGATATTAGTATGGTGTAAAAATTGTCAATTGACTCTAAATAATGAGAAGTGTGAAGTCGTCCACATGAGTACGAAAAGAAATCCGTTAAACTTTGTTTACAAGATAAATCAATCAAATATGAAGGCCATAAATACCTAGTAATAACTATTACATCAGATTTAAACTGGAAAGAACACATAGATAATGTCGTAGGAAAGGCGAATTAGAGACTGCGTTTTATTGGAAGAAACCCTAGTGTCATAACTTGTGCGTTGTGAAAGCATATTGTTTCAAAAAAATGGTCAAATGTTTGTAAATCTATCGGCCTTAACTACGTGTTCATCAGTCCGTAGCTTACAAACTACTTAAACTAAGGTAAACTAACCTAAGGACAATACAAACATCCCTTACTGAGGGGGGATTCGAACCACCGACGGTGGACAGCCGCGCGCACCGCAGCACGGCGCTCCAATATGCGCAGCTAACCCGCCGCGGCCATATTGTTTCGATGATACTTGCGCAATTAAGATAAATTAATAGGGCATCTGTTTGGTATTATTTAGCATATTGAACTAATGACATTTGTAGGTACAGCCTTTAAACAACATATTCGTTAACTGAAACGTTAATTGATAGAGAGATAAATCACATAATACAGTGAAATGAGCGTATGGCTTTCTTGGCCGGGAGATCGCTTGCGGGATTGTTCGGCCGCCTTAGTGTAAGTCTTTTTAGTTCACGCCGCGTGGGCGACTTATATGCCAATGATGATGAGATGATTATGATTAGGACAACACACAACACCCAGTCCCCTGCCGGGAATCGAACCCGGGCCCCCTGCTTGGTAGTCAGCGAGGCTGAGCTACGGAGGCGGACACATAATACAGTGATAGTAGTGACGGCAAAGTTGCAGCTCAGCGCTTTCTATCGTAGCCTTCTACAATTAAAAATGCAAGTAAATAAAACGGAGCGAAGTTCTCATCGATAAAAAATAGAACATACATGTTCCCTCGCGCGAAAAGGAAATATCTACCCGAAAGGAAAAATGTATACCGTTGTGCGGTGTGAAGCCGAAAGTCGTATATTTTGTGTTACCTGCGGCCGAGAAGTTTTTCATCAAGCTGTTTTCTAAAAGATTTGTCATGAAAAAGAAAAAGAGAATGGAATTTATCTGTAAATATGTCTCTACAGGAGATTCAAACCCATGGACATTATCAGGCTTATTTTAAGGTAAGTTTAGAGGTAATGGACAAAACTGAATTATTTGGAAAGTTAAACAACATAAAGCAGTATACGTCCCAGCCATCCTAGGCACCATCTGCTACTGGTTCATAGGCTATATGTGTAGAAGTGTTGTTGATTTTAAGTTTCTTCCTTTCTATGTTTTTTGTTTTTTGAACGTCTTGTATTGTTTTGTGAAGTACAACTCCTCACTCAGTTATTTGTAAGAAATCCGGAGATTTTAAATATCAAGTAAAGTTTCTTATAATACTGTTTAAACATTTTGTCCCTGTATTCATGTGTTTATCCCAATTATGTAGTCTTCTACAGACATTTGCTTATGCGGACATTTACAACTGGGGATATGTTGGTATCGGTGTGGTAGAGGCTCGGGATTCAAGAGGAGGGGCGAGACCAGTGGGTTACGGGACTCTAATTTTTAAGGTGACATAAGGGATCCGGATATGTTGAAGGAACTTTAAAAGGTGCGGAAAAGAAATAAGGTCATAGAGGATCCACATGGGGAAGAGGAAACAGATGCGGTAAGCGAGGCGGAGGGCGTGGCGTTCGAGGAATTGGAGGGATTTGTGGTAGGAGGAGCGAGTGGAAATCCGAGCAGGGGGGAAACTACTGAGGATGGGATGCATCAAAGAGCGGTAAGTGTAAAGGGTGGTGGAGGGGTCCGGAGAAGAGCTTGAGAAGGGAAGGGCTTTCTGACGGATGGTTTGAAAGTGAGGTTTTCAGGACAGGGTGCAGTCAAAGGTGAAGCCAAGGTACTTGAGGGATGGTTCTAAATTTAACTTTTAAGAAATGATTCAGGCAGGAGGAACATACAAACGTATCAGTGGCATTGATACGGGGGGAGGACGACTAGGGGGTTCAACCCCCCCCCCCTCCTCCAGATTTTTTTTTTTTTGTCACTCGTGCTAAGATTAAAAAATGACAGTAATTTGTGTAATGAATATGAGAGTTAGACTGAAAACGTTGGCAACAAAGACAGGTACCAGGGTGTCTGTAAGTTGTTATTGATGCTTAGTTGAGCTTTGGCTTCTTACTTGTTGTCGGGACACTTTGTCTCTAATGTCTTATTGGTGGCCTTCGTAAGGACTAGGTAAGCGTCATGCACAACTTTCGCCACAGTAAATCTGGCCAATTACTACTACTATTAATAATAATAATAATTGTTCAGGTAATCACCACTTAATCAGTAATAATGAAAAAGTATTGTTGAATTCCAGCCAGAAACACGCTCCACAGGCTGTTTTAAGTACCCCGCCAGGCTTGCCTAGCGTGTAACGTAGGCCACCGTGTCTTACGTTTACTACTGCTACCAGCTTCAGTGATCTATTAACTTTATTACTACAGTAGGGCAGCGAACTTGTACGTGAGACAGACAAATATATTTTTAACGAGTCATGTTACCATCCTCTGCTTACAAGAAGCAAGCTACTGTATTATGCACACTGATATCACGTTATAATCTCTAAAGTGTCATTTCGCCAAAGTAGTATTACAAAGAAGCGACGGATGTCTCTCATATGAGGCGACAGTGGACTTAGTCGCCTATCAGCTTGTTCATATTCATCAGCACTGCAACTTCACTACGGTAATTTGGGTTTCCAATGGGCACTTGGATAATGTATAGAATGTAATAGTTTTGAAGTGCCAGAAACTATATTTCTGACTTAAGCTGTGTCTTAATCAAGCTTAAATTATAAAATGTATTTTTACTCCAATTTTACATCAAAAAGTACTTGAAGCCTTCTAAATGTCTAATACAGAAGAGCGATAAGAATAAATTACAACAGTAGTAACACTTATTTACTATTGCTCATTCATCGTGTAGGTTTATCCTTGATTTTCAAATGTGTGGCGTCATTACCCCGGAACCCATGGTAATGTTGGCACTGCGTATATTTTCGCAATATATTTTTAACAATAAAAATTAATAAGATACATGGCTGAAAAAAATTGTAATAAAACAGTATTAGCTGGCGAAGCTGTAGTATTATTCACACTTTTAATAAGGTAGAAAAAACTGGTTACCCTTAAGGTGCCGCCATGCCCCTGGTCTCGCCTATACAGGGTGTTACAAAAGGGTACGGCCAAACTTTCAGGAAACATTCCTCACACACAAAGAAAGAAAATATGTTATGTGGACATGTGTCCGGAAACGCTTAATTTCCATGTTAGAGCACATTTTTGTATTTCTCTTTAAATGTACTTCCTCGATTCACCGCCAGTTGGCCCAATTGAAGGAAGATAATGTTGACTTCAGTGCTTGTGTTGACATGCGACTCATTGCTCTACGGTACTAGCATCAAGCACATCAGTACGTAGCATCAATTGGTTAGTGTTTATCACGAACCTCTTGACTTTCATTTATGGGGGCATTTTAAAGCTCTTGTCTACGTAACCCCGGTACCAAATGTAGAGAATCTTCCTGCTCGTATTGTGGACAGATGTGATACAATACGCCATTCTCCAGGGCTGTATCAGCGCATCAGGGATTCCATGCGACGGAGGGTGGATGCATGTATCCTCGCTAACGGAGGATATTTTGAACATTTACTGTAACAAAGTGTTTGAAGTCACGCTGGTACGTTCTGTTGCTGTGTGTTTCCATTCCATGATTAATGTGATATGAAGAGAAGTAATAAAATGAGCTCTAACATTTAAATAAAGCGTTTCCGGACACATGTCCACATAACATATTTTCTTTCTTTGTGTGTGAGGAATGTTTCCTGAAAGTTTGGCCGTACCTTTTTTTTTTAAAAAATGTTTAAATGTTTGTATAGCTTATGGGACTTGACTACGGGGTCATCAGTCCCTAAACTTACAAACTACTTATCAACTGGCTTATCCTAAGGACGGCACAAATATCCATGCCCGAGGGGGGATTCGAACCCCCGACCGTAGTGGTCGTACGGACCGTGACTGGAGCGCCTCAGTCCCCTCGGCCACCGCGGCCGGCGTACCTTTTTGTAACACCCTGTATATAAAAGGTAAGGTCCCAGGTTCGAGTCTCGGTTCCAGCACACAATTTTAATCTGCCAGGAAGTTTCATATCAGCGCACACTCCGCTGCAGAGTGAAAGTTTCATTCTGGAAACACCCTGTATATAATTTGTCTCAAGGCTCTTACAGATTTTTTACTGTTGCTGACAACTGATGAAATGAGCCAGATGTGGTAGTGCGGAAGGTATTTCTAATTTATTAAGCCATACAGCGCCTACTTTTGCTCTGAAAATTGGGCTTATTCTGTATGTAATGTTCAAATAATTTACGGGAATATAGCTGGGCAACATCTCCGACAACAGCCAGTTTTTCGGCAGGTGAACGACCGTCATTTTCAAGGTATACCACTATACCAGACAAGACTGCTCTTCGTGTCTAGCCGGCCGCGGTGGCCGAGGGAACTGCGGCGTGCCAGTCACGGTCTACACGGCCACTACGGTCGGGGTTCGAATCCCCCCCTCGGGCATGGATATTTGTTCCGTTCTTAGTATTAGCTAGATCATAAGTAGTTTGTAAGTTTGGGGACTGATGACCCCGTAGTTAAGTCCCATAATCTCTACAAACATTTGAACATCTTCATGTCTACAGTCTTTTCCAATAACGCTTCATTCTTTTATCAACTCTTCACCAAATTTTTCAAGTTCATAGAAAGAACCGCAAGTTTGTTTTACGGCGTCATCACAGCTTTGGCACCTGTCGACTGTGCGAGGGTACCTCAATACAATGTAGCTCTGGCTCTGAACCCTCCACCCTCCAGAGAAAAACTTTATCTACGCCACTGAAACGTATCATCATTTGATCAACGCACTAACTCCCAAATTGATTACATAGTAATAAGTATTTTCGGCGTAGAAAAGAAGCTGAGAGAGCAGAATACAAAAGTCTCTTGGTTCGAATGGAGTACCATTTCGGTTTTATGAAGAGTATTCTGCGACATTGGCCCCTTACTGAGCTTTCATTTATCGTGAATCTTTAATTCAGAGTAAAGTTCTTAGTGAATGGAAAAAAAGCGCAGGTGATTTCCGTTTACAAGAAAGGTAAAAGAATTGACCCACATAATTACAGACCAATATCGTTGACATCAGTTTCCTGTAGAATTTTGGACTATATTCTCAGCGCGAATGTAGTAAATTTCCCTGAGATTGATAAGCTTCTTTATATGAAACAGCACGGATTTACTAAACATAGTTCGTGTGAAACTCAGCTTGCCCTATTCTCACATTATAGCTTCCGAGCCATGGATGAAGGGCATCAGGTAGATTGTGCTTTTCTCGATTTCAAAAGGCACCTGGCGCAGTACCGCACTGCAGACTGCTAACGAAGATACGAGCCTATGGAATAGGTTCACAGATTTGTGACTGCCTGGAAGACTTCCTTAGTAATGGAACGTAGTATGTTGTTCTCGACGGCGAGTGTTCATCAGGGACGAGTGTATCGTCAGGAGTAACCCAGGGGAGTGTGATAGGACCACTATTATTATTATTATAAATGATCTGTTGGACAGAGGAACTTGTAATTTGCGGCTGTTTGCTGATGATGTTGTGGTGTATGGGAGGGTTTCGTCCTTAATTGACTGTAATAGCATACAGGGCGACTTAGACAAAATGTCTGGTTGGTGTGAAGAATGGTGATGCACAGAGTAGGAAAGATAATTCCATAATGTTCGAATACATCATCAGTAGTTAGAGTCTTGATACAGTCGCGTCTTTCAAATATCTAAACGTAAATTGCAGAGCGATATGAAATGGAGCGACCATGTAAGGACAGTTGTAAGGCGGACAGCCTTTAGTTTATTGGGAGAATTTCGGAAAGATTTACTTCATCTCTAAAGTAGACCACGCATAAAACGGATGTACAACCACGTCTTGAGTATTGCTCAACTGTTTGGGACCAACATCAGATCAGTTTAAAGGAAGACATGGGAGCAGTTCAGAGGTGAACAGCTAGGTTCGTTACTGGTAGGTTTGATCAATGCACAAGTGACACAGAAATGCTCCGGGAACTCAAATGGGAATCGCTGGAGAAAAGGCGACTTTCTTTACGAGAAATTCTGTTGAGGAAATTTAGAGGGCCGGAATTTGAAGCTGACTGCAGAATGATCTTGCTGCCGCCTGCTTACATTTCGCGTAAAGATCACAAAGACAAGATAAGAGAAATTAGGGCTTGTACAGAGGCATATAGACATTCTCTTTTTCCCTCATTCTCTTTGGGAGTGGAATAGTAAAAAAAAAAATGGCTAGTAGTGGTACAGTATACCTTCCTCCACGCACCTTACGGTGAATTGCGGTATATAAATGTAGATTTCAATGTAGAAGAGCGTAGGTTTGGAGTTTGAAAAGGAGATCGGAATGCCACATTCTGTAGAAGGCCTTCTCAATGTCGAGAGAGACGAAAATAGCGGCAGCTGGACAGAAAGGAGGTGGGAGAGGTGGAGGAGCGGGTCATTGGCAGAGAAGGAGGGTCAGAAGCCACACTGGGGAGGGTAGGGAGTTGGTGCGAGGTGAGGCAGATGGGGTGATAAGAGGAGGCATCAGTGGGAGGCTTGCCGGGTTTAGGGAACATCAGGATTCGAGAGGTCTTCCACAGGTTGAGGAAAAAGCCTTTGTAGAGGATAACGTTGTAGAGGGAGGCGAGAGCGACATGGAAGGAAAGGGGGCAGGTACGGAGGTGCCTGTAGATTAAGCAGTCGTGACCAGGAGCATTGTTGTGTTTGCGTGAAGTGTGAATTGGATGTCCAGGGTGGTAATGGGCATGTTGAGTTCTGAAGGGGGGATGTGGTCTAAATACTGGATACCAGGGGCAGGCGGGCCGGCTGAGGTATTGCTGCGCTTGTTGGGAAATAGGTAACTGAAAATATATCAGAGAGGTAGTCTTATTTGCGTTGTCGAGAAATGGATGGTTGTCGTGGTGGATAGGGTATGTTGGGGATGGGCGACTGCCAGTAAGTCGATGGAAGGCTTGCCAGTACTTGGAAGAATTGACAGGGGGCGTATCGTTTAGACGGGTGCATGTCTAACGCCAGGCCCAGCGTTTTTTTCGCGAATAGAAGGTTTTTAATGTGTCGCTGGACTTGTGGGTGGCGTAGGAGTGTCTTCTAGTCACGTGTCCACAAGAAAGAGCGGTAAAGGCAGTGGGATTCGCAGAGCAGGGGGACGGCCTTTGGAGGGAGAGTGGCGTGTTAGTGGTGGATGGCTTTGGTATGAATATGGGCTTGCATGGCGTCAGCAACGGTCTGGCGGAGGAAGGACGAGGCATAGTCCGTTTCAGAAAGGGTGTGGATTGTCAGGGCGTGCCTGGCGACCACGTTGTCAATGGAACAACTGTAGGGATCCCAGTCAGCGTGGGAGTAGTCACGGATGGGAGTACGGCCTTGGCCACCGTGAGGGTCAATGGTCAGGAGTACTGCCAATGAGGTCAAGGGCGTCTGCTTGTAGGTGCTCAAAGGGGGGTGGTAACGGCGAGGACGTCAGGGTTGGTGTTGCTCTTGGAGCAGGTTGGTTGTGGGAGGGCCACAGAATCGCCCCTAAGGAAGGAAACAAACTGACACCACCGCCAGAGCTCAGCGTTGGAGCAGGACAAAAAGTTAAGATCTGCGGTAACCACATACCTTGTGGAGGTACGATCGATTTGGAAGAGGAAGTCATAAGGGAGGGGAAAGGCGCTGCGGACATATATGGTGGCAGGGACAGTGAGGGATGGGAGAAACAGGCTGGGATAAGGTGTTCAGTGGGATCATTCAGGAGAGGTTGAAGCTGGACAGGGTGATGACAGAGGTGGCCAATCGCCACTCCACTTAAGTGAGAGGTGTGCGGCTATTTGTGTGGTGGAGGTGGTAAGGAAGGTGTCGATGGAATTAGTATTGGAGTATGGTTTCATTTAGGTTGAAGATGTTGGGAATGAATGTGCATGAAGAGGGGTTTGTTGGCAGGGAACAAGTACACATTGTGGTAAAGGAGAGTATAGGACATGCGTGCCATGAGGGGTAAATCAGAGAAAGGATATGAGTGTGCTTTAGACTAGGGTAACCTGCCGGGTGAATGTGAAGTGGTGCCTGGTGTAGGGATGTTGAAAGGGATGGTTGTTTTGGAGGACAGTGGTCACAAATTGGATGACATCCTCAATTGTAGGAGGGGGACAGAGTGAGTTGTTAGGGAGAAGAGGGGGGTCGATGGGGTGGACGGGGACCGTCAACACAGGAGTGATGGGAGCAGGGCGAGCCTGACATTTGTAGGAGTAGGTGGGGTAGGGGCCACCACAGGTGTTGCAGGTCGGAGGGGAGGCGAGATTAGGGCATTGTTTCAGGTGATGAGCCGACTTACAATGGGGGCAGGTGGGGAGCTGCGGCAGTTTTGGGTTAAGTGCTCATTGTAATCTAGGCATCGACCACAGTGATTGGACTGATGAGGGGACCGCGATGGATCCTCCTTGTAGAGGGGTCATATATGAGGGACCCCTCAGTGAGGAGGCAGTCAATGGATGATTTGGATTTGGTGAAAATCTGCATCAACTAGGGAGGGCAGGAGGTATTGTGGATACACCTGGCATAATGTATCTCGAGTTTGGGGTGGGTGTTGACTTGCTTCAACACCATAGTTTGGTGATCACAGCAGTGATAATTGGCAGTTGATGGGATGGCTGGGGTTGATGGGGTGTGGAAGAGGAAGTGGCAAAGGGTAAGGGAGGCATGGTGGCCAAAGTGGGCCCAGACACTGAAGGTCAGAGTGGTAGGTGGGGGAGGTAGATTTAATAAAGACAGAGTCCTTGGGTGAGATCAGTTGGGAGATGGGGATAGAAGGGAAGTATTTATGGATTTTGAGGGAGAAGGTATACGATTGTCAAGGTAGTGGGCATCTGGCTGGGAAAGGGTGTAGGTGTACATTTCAGGGAATGGGGGTGGTGTCCATGGGGTAGGTGGATGGGAGTGTGGAGACAGGAGAAAGGCTTAGTGGTGGTGGGGACTTTTTTGGGTACAACGAGGGAAAGATCCACGCTGGAAAGTTTACATTTAGTGGAGGCCTTGTGGGAAATGGTAGGTGCAGGGATGAACTGAGGGACTAGTTCGAAGGGGATACGGAGGATTGTGGGGCCTGGTTGCTGATGCTCGTAGCTGAGGGAGTCACGAGTGTTGGCCACTGTAGCTCTGTGATGGGTGATATTGGTGGGTGAGAGAGTGGTGAATGCTTCAGGGGAGGGGAGGGAGAGGAGTGGTTGGATACGCTGTTGGAGTGTTGGGTTGGAGGAAGAGGAGAGGTTAGTGGGTGTGGAGGTGGAGACGGCTGATAAGATCACAAAGAGGGGAAGGTCGGTGGCGATCAGATGATGTGCTGAGCTCTGGTAGTGGTAGTGGTGGATTGTGATGGTGTGGTGTACATCACCACTGTAGTGGTAGTGGTGGTGGATGGAGTCATTGTCATGATGGACACAGGAGAATGGACGAAAAGGGAAGGGGTACATGATTAGGTGGGCTTTGATGACGAAGATCTGCACAGTAGTCTCGTGGATTGGCAGAGACGACGGCACTGGAGAGGAGGGCGCCGTCCTTCGAGCGATGAGCATCGTTCTTTGGCTCTGGAGAGCTGAGTCAGATGGTGACAGCGGCGGCAGCAGTGACGACGGTGTCTCGGCGGCTGGGCAGCGACCAGGATAAGGACTGGGTTGCAACCAGGAGCAGAACCAGGCGATGATAAGCAGGCAGGACCATGCGACGACTAGCAAGCAGGGCCAGGCGATGACTAGCAGGCAGTACCAGGCGACAACCAGCACCAAGGACTAGGCAATGCCCGGTAGCAGGACCAGGCGACGACCAGCCTGACGACAGGTAGTAGTGACCACAGGTAAAGAGGGGCCAGGATCCAGGAAACCAGCTCAACTAACAGAGATTGGCCCTGTAGTATCTATAGCTGGGGGATGAGTCGAGGGGTTGTTGACATCAAACAGAGCAAAACTGTATACTACAATTATGTACACTCAGTTTAGGTAACATAATACATTGAACCTTAATTATAGTTCATATTGCACACGACATTGCATAGATGGGTGATAAAACATCATCTGCAATGCTATAGGCATGTACGCTATTTGAGCTATTACTTATAATGTTAATTAGAATGTTTCACTCGTGTAGGTGATCTGTGCGCTTTCTGGTGGGAATCATATGCCTGAGGACAGTTCACGTTCGCTGCAATAGAATTTGCTGTTGAGCGTTCAGCCCCTCTTCTTCAACCATACAGACAACCATTAATGAAAGCTCTTGTTGAATACACGTTATCCGTGCTACATAAACATTCTTACAACCCTATTGATAAACATTGCTGAAGGTTTAAACAAATTATCAAATCTTTCTTTATGAAGCACTGTTTCTCTTAAGATCGGTGAAATCGATCCCATGAGTCACTGTTAAACGTTCTAATTTTTACACTAATTGTTGCGTCTTTAAGCAATCCACTTACATCAGCATCTTCTTTCAATACTGATGCACCACGGCCACGTAAATAAAATGGATGCGCAATGCTTTCAGCCACGCCGCCACGGTATAGTAATCCAGTGACCTGGTCAGACCCACGACCGTCACCGGCCGATGAGTCGGCGTGTGAGTCGGAGTCAGTTAACGGACGATACCTGCTTCAGTCCATTGTGTATAGACCTGTTGATCACTATTATCATGAAAGTGGTCCAAACAGTTTTCAGATCACCTGCACTCTCTAAGTTCTGGTACTATGCCATATTAAAAGTATTATCAAAAAAAGAACAATACTTCTTGGAGGTAAGCCTGGCATAAGTTGGGTTTCAAAGTATTTTTGAAAGTTTTTGCTATCCATTTCTGAGTGATAATCGGACGTTTTGGTTTTTTAATCATATATGAGAAGGGCACACGGAATGAAACCCATGTCTCCGCCTGCATCAACAACAATCAAGCGGTGACTGGCACCTTTGTTTGACAACACTCCTCGCACACTATCACTTTGGCAACATTTATTTACTGTATAATGCGTGTGAATCCATGTTTCATCTAAGTAAGCCACTGATCGCTATGATTCTGATGCTAGATTTTTACGCGGAAACCTGAGAAAGTAAGCCCTTTTAGCAGCAATTGCCTCTCCTTCGCAGAAAACAACACGTTTATTTTGGCACCTTCTAAAACGAAATCCCATAGACAAAACAATTTTTCTAAGGGTTTCCTTGCTAGCTTTGAAACTCAGTTCTGTTCGACAAAAGTTGTGCAGTTTTCGCAAAGTTGGTATTTTTTTATATTGTTACTAATACCGTTGAAATTGCTGCCTGATAATACATTTATCAATATCATCGATCACATACTTACTGTGAGGTTCTTACTTCTTCTTCTTCTGCGTAGAAACGAGAGTTCCACTCTGCTTGACATCGTGTTCCGTAATTTGGAAACCATCCCCTTGCTCAGTTTTAACATTTTGGTAGCAAGTTTCGTCGCCTTCTGCGCCGGCACGGTCAATCCCTTCTGTTTCTCGTCGTAATCGAATTTAATTACGTTAACCACAAGTCGCCGCGCCTGTCGACGAAGACAATTTCCACGCTCACCTTCCATTGTCGCACTTACAGGTAACAACGTACACTAGTGTAATCGTAGCCCGGCTGTACCTCGTCACGTGACCAAGTTATTTCCTGCCGCTGACGCGTTACCACTTCGCCTCGCCGCGTAATAACATATTCTTAAAGTGCGTTTATATTTTCCGACAGAATGTTATCCATTCTTGCACCAAAACATCCGCTAATTACTTCGACGGATTTGAGACTGTAAATGTGGCCTTCACTGTCTGCTCTAAAAGTCCCCGTAACGGTTTAAGAATGTTGAGAAATGGCGATTTTGTTGTCCATGGGATATGTTAGATAATTTACTGATGCTGTACATGGCATGCCTGAACGTTTCTGTCTCTTTATGTGGGCGCCTTATCATTCTGCAATATGGTATTTTTTTCAGCAATATCTTATGCATAGTAAGCAGTTTGTTGTGGAGGATGGTAAGAAATTCGTTCACAGTTAACAGATCAGTGTGGGAACTACGATAGAGATGTCCAAATCATGACGGAACCTTCCCTAACTTGACTGAAGTAAGCTGGCATGGCGTATCGTCAACTTCTGTATTATTTGTAAATAAATCCGGTTGTTTGTAGGAATCGATGTACACAATTACTCATCGGACCATCCCACATACTTCCAGTCCTCAAGTGTTCAGGCTTTATGGTCGTGCGACTGCTTCCTTCGCAGCTTTGCGCTGTCTTCCAAGGGTTTAGCAATTGCAACCCTTCCATGAATATTAAGCTCCATCCGCACTGTTTTTATGGAAACAGTGTTACTCATCTGAGTGTTGAGTTTGCATTCGCTTTTGCCTTGGTAGTTTTATGGTGTTCGTCTTTGTCAAATAACTTCGTGTTTGCTCATTATTCCTCTTGGCCAGTGATGTTTTATTTTGGTTTGTGTACGCTGTCTTTACCGTGAACGTTGTTGTTAGTGAAACGTTAAGCGGAGCACCCGTTTTCGTTACAGATGCTGCCACTAACTGTTCACCATGAAGCTGGGCTCTTTGTAAGTCTGCGAGATTACGCGTTTCACCAATCATTTGAGTTTTAAAAATTAAACTCTCACCCCGATCTTCACCCTCGCATTTGGAGGCTCGTTACGGGATAAGTTCACGTTGGACTTGCTCGGACAGAGAGGTAGGGTGTGCTTAGGACAGTGATAGTGGACAAAACAGTTAGCATAATCGTGGACTGTACGCGAACGCGTCGCGCGGTTTAACGACGGTTGGTGGCTGGCAGAGTTCGGGAGCGGGCATCCGTAACCGGCGATCGACGGCGCATCGGCCCGGCAGCAGTGAGCGGCGGCGCGCGGGATCCACGCACTCAAATTTCATCTTCTGCAACGGACGGCAGTGATCGTGGGGACTCCGCAAGTCGCCAACTGAGCGTCGGGGCCCAGCAGTTTCGATTCTACAAAGGATAAGGGATGCAGCGAGGACATATTCCAGCCACAGCTTCTACAACAGACGGCAGCGAGCGTTGAGGACGTCGCAGCTCGTTGCAGCAACTTCTGGATTAAAAGATAAGTAAAGCAGCTGGCGCTATAAATTCTTGTGTGTTAATCAAGCTTTCTTATGATACCGATAATGGATCGGTTTTTAAAAAAGTCGCCAAGCGACGTAGATTCAGAGAGTAGCATACCAGAAAGTCCAGAGAGGGTAAATATTGGGGGAATGTTGTTGACACCGGAGACGATCGCAGCCATGTTAGCGAGTTTTAGCTCAAATTTAGAATCAAAAATAGAAAATTTACACTCAAATTTAGAATCAAAAATAGAACATTCACACTCAAATTTAGAATCAAAAATAGAAAATTCAAACTCAAATTTAGAATCAAAAATAGAAAATTCAAACTCAAATTTAGAAGCAAATTTAAGATCAGAAGTAGGAACTGTAAAAGCAGAATTGAAAGCAGACTTTAAGGCAGACATTGGGGCACTACAAAATTCAATGCTTGGATTAAAGACAGAAATAATCACAGACATTGACAAAAAGATAGGAAGTCTAACGGAACGGTTTGAAAATAGGGAAAAGGAGATACACGCCAGAATTGGTACTATTGAGACTGAGGTAGGAGGCAAGTTAGATGCTGTGAAACAAATATGTGATCACAGGAATGAGGGCACTATGCAGGCATTGGCTGAGGTTGACAATAGGATGGTGGCAGGTATTGAGGTAACAAAAACTTTGTTGTCAGGAAAATTAGAGAATACAGAATGTAACTTTAGGAAAAAGATAGAACAAGTAGTGACAGTAAACAATACTGAGATTGAGAAGGTGAACACTAGACTAAATAATCTAGAATTGTGTACTGCATCAGGAAACACTAATTGGTCCATGGTGCAGACACCTAAGGGCAAAAACAAGCTTATAATGTAAGGAAACGTCTTTAGACTTCGCACGTCAGTTGTGCACTGCGGTCGCGCCTCAGTGTTAACATTTATGCAGTGGTGCCAACTGGCAATATGATGTAGACTGCTGCATAGTGTTTATATTACGTAATGAGTGAGGCGAAGTAGAGTTCAAAATAGCAACCTCTTATTCGGGAGCATTAGGCGTAAAGTACGCAGTCTGCTGATTTGATGTATGTCATCCGCAGAAAAATTTTGGGGTAGGGATGTGGAAGGAAATTGGTTGTGCACATTCACAGGAACAGTGGCGGATAAAAAAAAAATTCCTGGGGGGGGGGGGGGGGGCACAAGGTAGGAGAGGCGGTGAACATGTCCTTAAAGGCTATATACAGGGTGTTACAAAAAGGTACGGCTAAACTTTCAGGAAACATTCCTCACACACAAAGAAAGAAAATATATGTGGACATGTGTCCGGAAACGCTTACTTTCCATGTTAAAGCTCATTTTATTACTTCTCTTCAAATCACATTAATCATGGAATGGAAACACACAGCAACAGAACGTACCAGCGTGACTTCAAACACTTTGTTACGGGAAATGTTCAAAATGTCCTCCGTTAGCGAGGATATATGCATCCATCCTCCGTCGCATGGAATCCCTGATGCGCTGATGCAGCCCTGGAGAATGGCGTATTGTATCACAGCCGTCCACAATACGAGCAGGAAGAGTCTCTACATTTGGTACCGGGGTTTCGTAGACAAGAGCTTTCAAATGCCCACATAAATGAAAGGCAAGAGGGTTGAGGTCAGGAGAGCGTGGAGGCCATGGAATTGGTCCGCCTCTACCAATCCATCGGTCACCGAATCTGTTGTTGAGAAGCGTACGGACACGTCGACTGAAATGTGCAGGAGCTCCATCGTGCATGAACCACATGTTGTGTCGTACTTGTAAAGGCACATGTTCTAGCAGCACAGGTAGAGTATCGCGTATGAAATCATGATAACGTGCTCCAGTGAGCGTAGGTGGAAGAACATGAGGCCCAATCGAGACATCACCAACAATTCCTGCCCAAACGTTCACAAAATATCTGTGTTGATAAATTGATTGCACAATTGCGTGCGGATTCTCGTCAGCCCACACATGTTGATTGTGAAAATTTACAATTTGATCACGTTGGAATGAAATTTACATTTAAAGAGAAATACTAAAATGAGCTCTAACATGGAAATAAAGCGTTTTCGGACACATGTCCACATAACATATTTTCTTTCTTGTGTGTAACGAATGTTCCCTGGAAGTTTAGCCGTACCTTTTTGTAACACCCTATATATATATATATATATATATATATATATATATATATATATATATATATTGCATAAAAAAGGTAAAGCAGTCAACAATCCGAAGATTGTTTTGAACACCACAGTGCTTTAGAAGGCATGGTCCTGTTTGGTGGAGGTGGTATGCCGTTGCCTTTCTCCGACGTTCGAACTGACTTACCCAGCCAGGTAGAGGGGAACCTACAGTTTAACGTGGGTTCCGAACCACTGTGATACTCGGTATTTTTCACATGAGCGAGCACCAGGGGACGTAGACAAGTGCAAAATATGGAAGTTTGGGTGTGACCAGGGAGCGTGTTCGGGTGGCCAAGTGGTTAAGGCGACCGCTCGCGATAAGCGGGAGACCCGGGTCCCGTACAAATTTTCATGTGTTGCAAAATCACAGACCAAATAAGGGATAACAGTCGGAAATTCTCGCAAATTGCGATTTAATATTTGTATAATTAACACTTATAGCTGCGAACCATCGGCAATTCTGTTCATTTAGAACAGAAGTATAATTGTAAGAATATTAGGACCTGACGGCGATCGAACCTTTTTTTTTAAAAAAAAATAACGTTTATTAATACTTGATGTACAGATAGCAACATTTACACTGATTTTGCCGCGGTGGAATAGCCGAGCGGTCTAAAGCAACTCGCTGCGGAGCGCGCGGTTGCTCCCCGTGGAGGTTCGAGTCCTCCCTGGAGCATGGGTGTGTGTTTGTCCGTAGATTAGTTTACATAGGTGTAAGTAGATTGTAAGCTACGGACTGATGACCACGCAGTTTGGTCCGATAGATTTATACACATTTGAACATTTTTTGCACTGATTTAACTGTGTGTGTTTTGTTTTATGTATTACATTTTATCATTTTTAGTGTCCCTGAAAGAGAAGAATATTTTTGAACTATTTTTTTAACTGACAGTTATGAATTAACGAGTTCTTTTATTACTTTGTCTTTTTTCACTGATTTAGTTTCACTTTCTTCTTTTAGATATTTATGGCGGAACAGAAAACGCAAGTAGGTAAATAATTGTAAAATAAAAGTGTAATAAATTACTATGGCACCTGTTTGGGTGACGTTTGTGAATTTGGTGTGACGTGTCCATATATAGTTTTGCAGTGAGATGTATGGACAAGGTGAGAATCACAGTGAATGAAAACATCTGAAATAAAATACATTATGCACAGGTATATGCAGGATGACATATAAAGGAAGAACATAGCCAAATCACACTAAGAAAATTTCATTTTAGCCAGAAATTCGTAGGGCGAGTAATCATCAGTAGCCCATATATACTGAAATAGCATGGACAATGACATCAATCGCAAAGCTAAAGTTTGAGGATATAAACAGAATTATTGGGCTATCTGGAGCATATAATTACATTGGCAAATTATTATAATATAAAAAAAAGTTAGGCGTTCATCTAAACAGGGTACGTATAGGACAAACATGGGCTATCATAGACGACATAAAAGACACATTAGGTAAATTCGTAAGGTAAATAAGAACTGATAATACGTAACATATGAGCAATAAAGTACTGTGTAATGCTAATAGTTCCTACAAATGGAATGGATTAGGCAGAAATCCCATGCAGTTTGGTCCGATATGTTTACAGACAGAGAGAGAGAGAGAGAGCACAATTTAATAACTACTGTTCAGTTTAAAGCTTAACATAAAGACATAATATGAAATACATTTACATAAGGAATAAAATTTGTTACTTTGCTCGTAATGAAGAGCTCTTAATTTTACATATTTCGTCACACGTTTCAATCACTTGTCTTTTAGGCACACGCACTGCACTCTTTGCTTGGCACTTTATGCGAACACAGGGGACACACTTTAGTCCCCTATTGGGCTGTGGTGGGGACTGGGAGGGCGTCGCGTTGTGGGTGGCCCTCGGGGCGTCGACGACTGCGTTGGCGTCGCTCGCAGAGCTTCCTCAAAGGCTGCCTTCAGCGAGATGTCCAAGCAATTCTGGAATGTTTCTCGGAATTTAAAACACTGTTTGGCCTTTTTATTTTCTTCCCTCGCGACCTGTGAATTCATAGTCCGGCACTCTACCACTGTACAACCGAGGCGCACATATATTGCATATTAGAAATAATATTTATTACAGTCGTTATGCACTATTAGTTTCTGTGTTTTATGGCATCATTTTCAAGTACCAATGATTATACAAAATATTACAATGATTAAACCACATTCAATAGTGAAACGTTTCAAAATTTATCACAAATTAAAAAAAGAAAAAAAAAAAAAAAAGAACAGAGAATTTAGTGTCAGAATGTGTTCAGGTGTAGGAACATTTGTTCCATCCTTTATCATAATCAAATAGGAAAATCTATTTCTGAATGGCCGGAGGTGGATTTGAACGACAGTCCTCCCGATTGCGAGTTCATTGTCTTACCGCTGTTCCATATCGCTCTGTGCTATCCAGTGCTCTGGCTCCTGTGACGTTTATGTCATCTAGCATTTTGAGGGTACCGTTATTACATAAAACGTATTTTGTCCTTAAAATGCACTAGAATCGAGCGGTTTTCCTCTGGGCAAACATTTGCAGGAACCCGTGTACCTTACCAAACTAAGGTAAACTAACCTAAGGACAACACACACACACACACACACACACACACACACACACACATGCCCCAGTGAGGACTCGGACCTCCGACGGCGAGCAATCGCGCGCTCCGCAGCCAGGCGCCTTAGACCGCTCGGCTACTCCACCGCGGCGTACCTTACTAGCTCATAATATGTTCTGACGGATAATGAATATCAGGAGAACGTCTTATTTCGTAAGTATGCAAGAAAGGGACATAACATTGGCGAGACCTTTAAGTGGGATATCTGCAGTAAGAAGCTTAGAGAGAATCTAAAATCCCGAAACGATAATTTATAATGTAGTTTCGAGTTGAACACACACCGCTACTATATAACACTAAACACCCAGAGAAGCACGTGCACGGCATTCGACATTTCATACAGTGCAATGTTGGATGAAGGTTGTTGTGGAACCGACAAGTACACCATTCCCAGTAGTATGGAAACATGTCTGTGAGGCATCATTTGAGTATTTATAGTCGTGGTCGAGTATCTGGCTGGCTCGAAGCGAGTCAGAATGTCACCACTGTGGGCACAGTAATGGGTGTGTTCAAAGAGTCATGTAGTCATTAAAAACCCACGGAAGGAGTAAATGCTTTGAGAACGCATGCTGGTGGTCGTAGTCGGACCAGCACGGTGCGAGGGGTCGATATGTAACCCTAGTTGGGAACAGAAACAGGCATCTTATTCCTAGCCATTCGCTGCAGGCCTACGGTCCATGTATCTCTGCCAGAACCATTTCACGACGATGAAAAATACCCCTCGTCTCATTACACAGGCGATTGTGATACACTAATTAAGGTTTAGTGTTTCATTGGTACGCATTTAGTTCGAATAGCTCGGTGACAAACGCTGTAATGTCGGTGCGTTTTCAGCGTGGATCGTTCAGAGTATGATACCGTCTGTATGAAGTACATGATGCAAAGTCATTACTGCGAACTTAATTAGTGACGCAAATGCAACGTTACACAAGTGTGTGACGTCGGCACATCGTTCAGCGTCCATAAGAACGCATTATTTTGGTGCTGTCTAGTACTCGTGACGTCACGATCGTAGGCATCGTCAGCTTACTCACGATCGTCGCGGACGCAGATTTACGAATGCGTCTGGTGCGTGTCTCAACTTACCACATCGTTCAGTATCCGGAAAGACACACTTATGTTAATTTCTTTTAGTCTAAAACGTGTAACTTACGATAACAATGTAAGTTGCACGATTTGTAATAATTTATACTTTAGATTCAGTTTAGTTGTAAGGTTGAACTCATCTAGTCACAGAATACATAGAGCTGCTACAGTGATATTCACGAGTTCTATGGTACCAACTATGCTCAATATGACGTATAGACAGCGGATAAAAGTCACACGATTTAGTTTCATTGATATGTAATCAAATATAATTTTTTACGTTTACAAATATGATGCGTATAGTTAAACACACGTGCAGCGACGGTCTTTGTATTGCAGCCAGCTTATTTATGACAAATACCCCTACTCCAACTACAGAGCTGATTGAACCATAGTAATTACGCTTTAGCGCTGTATTGGTACACATGTAGTTTGATTACTTTGGTGACACAAGCTGTAATGTCAAAGTGTCTCGCAGAGCAGACCGTCCAGCGCATCGAACTGTCAATACGAGGTACATGATTAGCGCCAAATTAACTAGGCTGTGCATACACACGTGTGTCACCTCACCACATTGTTCAGCATCCGGAACGACACATTTATGATATTTGCAGTGTGGTCTACCGCTTCAAACAGATAATAAACGTTTAATTCACGATAAACATGGAAGCTGCATTACAGTTCAGAAGCAGTCGTCAAACGACTAAAAACAAATAATTGCACACTACAGCGTCGTTTATCGATATCTGGAGCAAACTTTACATTGGTAACTCGTCTACATGCACGTATCCTGCAGATCAATGCAGATAACTATAATTAAAATGCCGGCCGCGGTGGCCGAGGGGACTGAGGCACTCCAGTCACGGTCTGCACGGCCACTGCGGTCGGAGGTTCGAATCCCCCCTCGGGCATGGATATTTGTGCCGTCCTTAGTATTAAGTAGTTAATAAGTAGTTTGTAAGTTTAGGGACTGATGACCCCGTAGTTAAGTCCCATAAGCTATACAAACATTTGAACATTTGATTTATAATTAAAAGAGACTCGTCTGAGCCGCGCGTGCGTAGCCGAGCGGTTTGGAGCGCCACGTAACGGATCGTGAGGCCTCCGCGTCGGAGGTTCGAATCCTCCCTCGGATATGGATGTGTGTGTTGTCGTTAGGTAAGTTTCACTTAGTTTAAGTAGTTTGTAAGACTAGGGACTGATGACCAACGTAGTTTGGTCCCATAGAATTACAACCACTTGAACATTTTTTGACCCGTCTGGTGATCAATCATTTTAGGCAGAACATCTATATATGGCGTTACTTTGCGTATTATCTTATTCTCCGTTGATGTCGCAGCGGATTAGACGTGCGCACTGGGGCGTCGTGCTGCGGCACGCGCGGCCTTTCGCCGTTGGGGGTTCGAGTCCCCCCTCGGGCGTGGGTGCTTGTGTTGTCCTTAGGTTAGTTTATCTTAGTTTAAGTAGTCTGTAAGCTAAGGACTAATAACCAAGCAGTTTTGAACAAATTACACAAACAATTTCTAAAGTTCTCCTTGTAGAATATTTTAATAAAGTCAATAGGTGGATCACCTGGTCCTGATGCTTTATTATTTTCCTACACATTAATATCTTCTGTTGTGTCATCTTCTAATTTTTCCAAACTCAATTTATTATACAAATAGACTACTGCATTGTCCGTCAAAAAATCACTGTAGCAATCCTTCCATGCTTCAGTTAATAATAATAATAATAATAATAATAATATTATTATTATTATTGCAGTCCATCCTCAAATTACTTATCGTCTTCCAGGCTTCTCTGAACTTAAATCCCCCTGTCATTGAGTTTATTTTTGTGTACCTCTTTTATCCCATTCCATGTTCTTCCTCTATTTAACTAAGTTTTAGCGGTATGCTTACATTTGCTCTACTTTTTTTTTTACATACTATATTACCAATAGACAACCATTTTAGATATAGTTTGTTTCCTTCATCAACTCTTTTAATTCGACACCCCAACAGAAACTTTTGAATTGCTTCTTCTTTAGTCCCAGTATCTTCGCTGCCGCTACGTGATTTTTTGTTTTAGTATTTCATACATACCTTGTGCCGTTCCAGTTATACCTTTTTCTATCTTCTTTTCCACCTTTTTTTTTTGTAGAAGGAACTTGTGGAATCATCCTTTAAACTATCTAAATTGTAAAGCTTATGTACCTCAGAAATCGTACTTGGCTCACCTTTCGCCAACTTTCAACTGTCATATTTTATTTTTATTCTTGACTAGCTGAAAACCCGGCGTTTCCCGGGTACTTATTTATTTGTTCCTACCTTGAGTTAGTACTTTTCCTATGCCTTCTATCTGTCCATTTCCTTCTTTCTGAAAACATTATTGGAGAGTATATAAGAAACGAAGTTTAAATAACAATTACATTAATGTAAATAATTTCACTCGTTTTTGAGGAAATGTCGCTGATAAAGCGGAACTGAAAAATACTCCTATCAGATTGCAGAAGTGTATGCAGTTACCGTTTATCAGCAAAGTAAGTAGTGTACATAAAAACACACGTAAAATGGACTCGTTTCCAAGAAACCAATCACGAAATTGAACAAAGATTGTAATAATATCACAGATCGATCACTTGATGTAATGCGCGAAACGTCAAATCGATTTTTTAAAAGAAATTTCTTTTTTACTGCTTTATTTATTTATTCTTATATTTCCTTATTCGTATGCTTATCCGTACAGAGAAAGACCTGCAGACATTGCAGCACGCATAGACCAAAGATATGGTCTGTGGCATCACGTTTCGCTGTATGTAACCTCCTTGCTATAGAGTCGCAAACGTCATCGCTGGCTCTCAGTCCGAATTTTTTTATGATTCGACGACTTTCATCCACCATATCTTCCACCCCCTTATAGCTATCGGCATGGAACTGCTATGGTGTACAACGGGAGACTTCCGACAACAATTACACACAGACCATTCTTTTGTGTTCTGTAGTTTTCGCTGCAGAGCGAAATATTAACACACACACACACACACACACACGTAGAATTTTATATACACCGATAACTTTCCATCCCAATATACTACACCCTTTTATCATTATCATCCCTCAAGCAACAATGCAACCAATAAAACCATTTTCAAAGAGTAAATATAATGTCCAAGAGTAACTATTGTTTCACATTTCACGTTATATTCTTCAGATTACTGAATATCTATCAGATCCCTATAAAGCCGTGCCTAAAACCTTCCTCAGATATAAATTAGTAACTGTAAAAATATTTAAGTCTCTGCGTCTTGTCGTTCGGACGTGATAAGCGTACACCGAACAGACATTCACATTAATATATATAGATAAATAGCTATCCGATCACCATAAAACCATGCCTAAAGCCTTCCCCGGGTAGACATTAGTAACTGTACAAATTTTTAGCTCTTTATGTCTTGTGGTTCAGACGTGATAAACGTACACCGAACAGACATTCACATTTATAGATATAGATAAAAATGATCCGAGTCACATTCCGCCCTCCTCCACACTTTTACATCAAATAGTCTTTCGCTGAATCTTTCTTTACGAGAATATAATGCGATAATGTTTGTTCTTTGGATCCACGTATATGTATAAATATTCTTATGTTGAAAAATATCAGAAATGTTAAAGACTTTTGCTCACTTTGTTTTATTCATCTTTCAACTTTGTCATTTACTACATGCTCGCTATGTCGGCGAACCATGATATTGTCAACGGCTTTCTCACATCTCCAGCCAAAATATTTTCTTGATTAGTTTGAACTTTATTCAATTGTTCTTAATGTTACTTAAAAAAAACTCTTTTCATATATCCGAGTCATCTGTGGTCTGTGGGTGTATACATTCAAAAATCCTTATTTTCCGTCTTTTTATCTCATGATTCTTTCATCCATCGGATCCCAACCAACAACTTTTGTTCGCGATCTCTTTTTTTTATGGCTATAAGCACGCATAATTTAGCCGTTTTTGTTTTCTCCACACCGCACCAAAAATACATTTATTCATCTGTATATTTATTGCCCTGTCATTCCTTCTTTGTCTTGGTAGCACTAAAATATCTTTAACTCATTTCGATATAGTTAGGTGACACCTTTGTAAGTACCATACGATTTTATTCATATAGTAAATGCATTTTATTGGCTTTATAAGTATTTAATGCGTTAACTACTCTCTCAATCACTGCATGTGAGTAGAATTCCAAGTTACAAATAATTTAATGGAATTTAATGTTGCAACCGAGAAAACATTGTCAATATTGCATTTAATAGTCAAGTGCTACACTTTTTCCTCTACTGCAGACAAAAACCAGCCACTTAAATCACATAAAATGGTAGTTTACCAAATACCTGTTCAAAATGTTCAAATGTTTGAAAAGCTTATAGGACTTAACTACGGGTCATCAGTCCCAAAACTTACAAACTATTTATGAACTAACTTATACTAAAGACAACAAAAATATCCATAACCGAGGGAGGATTCGGACCTCCGACGCGGAAAGGCCGCACGATCTGCAATGTGGCGCTCCAGACCGCTCGGTTACTTTCGCGCGGCTATTCTATTCAGGCTAATCTTACGTCCCTGTATCGCAGACTGTTGTTTTAAATGTTTTACTGCACCAGTGAACCAGATGCGAAATTTACATAGGATTACTGTTTATATATGCCGGCCGCGGTGGCCGAGAGGACTGAGGCGCTCCAGTCATGGTCTGTACGGCCACTACGGTCGGGGGTTCGAATCCCCCCCTCGGGCATGGATATTTGTGCCGTCCTTAGTGTTAGCTAGTTCATAAGTAGTTTGTAAGTTTAGGGACTAATGACCCCGTAGTTAAGTCCCATAAGCTATACAAACATTTGAACATCTGAACTGTTTATATACTGGATTTTAACTGCCCTGAACACTCTGGAATACATGGGAGCAATTGTCTAGCACAGAACCTCCATCTAGTAACCATCTAACCGAAAGCCCACAGTGGATTTAAGCTTTTGTAGGGAAGTTACACTTTTCAGATATTCCCATATTTCGAGCCCTGTAATAGAAGTATTTTTTGTATGTTTGTATGTATGTTCCACATCTCCTCCTAAACTACTGGACCGATTTCAACCAAACTTGGTACACATGTTCCTTACTATCAGGCAACAATTGCTGTCGGGGTAAGAACCACCTACGACACGACACATTCGAGAAAAACGACCGCATCATGAGATAATATTCTACTTCAGCTCCTAAACTAATGGACCGATTTCAATCAAATTTGGTACAAATATTATTTAATGTCAGTAATTATTTGCTATGGTGGCAAAAACCACTTACGATACATACTTCATACGATATCACGTAATTAAACAATGAAAACTGTCCCATTTTTCGGCGTGTAATAGCTTGAATTTATTCAACTATTTGAGAATGAGACCACTTAGCGACTTGCAATAAACTTTAATTTAAAACCTTTACGAAACATTTTCTCGCTGACAACCCAACAAAAATATGAAAAGAAAAACGTTTATCGCTTAATATTTTTCCGGTGTTCATGATGTAAATCTACGGCATTTGAAATGATGTTACAAGTAATTACTTCTACAATGTACATTGTATTCGCAAGACATTTCACACACAATACATATACATACCATTGAATGTCCCTTCAGTGTTATATCACAGTTCGACATATAGTCCATGGGATATGAACTCATAAACAATTTGGTTCATGAAAAACTGCTTCATCACGCATGAGGATTCGATGTGTTACGTTTTCACTACTAACACCATTCCCGATATATTTTTCTCACATGAGGCACATATACCATTGAATGTACCTTTAAATTAACATCGTAATACGACACATATTACTGGAGATATGACGGCATAAACAATTACATTTCCGAATAACTGCTACAGCGCTGCGGCGGAGCGGCCGAGCGCATTGAGGCGCTATGCTACGATGCGCGAGGCCGTTTCCCGTCGGCGGTTCGAATCCCCCCCTCGGGCACAGAATAAGGAGCCTCGGGCATGGATGTTTTTGCCGTCTTTAGTATAAGCTAGTTGATAAGTAGTTTGTAAGTTTAGGGATTGATGACCCCACAGTCAAGTCCCTTAAGCTTTACAAACATTTGAACATTTAGAACTGCTACAGCAAGCTCTATTTTCTACGTCTCCTCCTAAAATCCTAAAATAATGGACCTATTTCAGCTAAACTTCGTACACATATTTCTTACTACCAGACGACAGTCGCTGTTGGGTGAAAAACTACCTACGACACAAAATGTTCAAATGTTTGTATAGTTTATGGGACTTAACTGCGGGGTCATCAGTCCCTAAACTTACAAACTACTTATGAACTACTTACGAACTAGGACGGCACAAATATCCATGCCCGAGGGGGGATTCGAACCCCCGACCGTTGTGGCCGTGCAGACCGTGACTGGAGCGCCTCAGTCTCCTCGGCCACCGCGGCCGGCCCTACGACACATAGATCTGGAGGTATAACGTCGTAAACAACGAGTCACAAAAAACTTTCCTATCGCGCGACGAGTGATTTACGAGACCTCATTCATCCACTATTTATTCATCGCAGACAGTTTCCTAGTATTACCCTCTACAAATCTGGAAAATTATATTATTGTGGGACACGTAGTCATGGATGTTTGTAATAAGTATTGAGCTGTATGAAAACGAAACTTAAATGGACACATAGTAAGGAAGAAGCCGAGGGACAGAAATGGAAGAATGAGATGAACTAACATAAGATGTTCAAATGTTTGTCTAGCTCATGGGACTTAACTACGGGGTCAGCAGTCTCTAAACTTACAAACACTAGCTAAGACAATAATGTCAATAACTTGTCGGCGGTTCGAATCCCCCCCTCGGGCATGGATGTTTGTGCCGTCTTTGGTATAAGCTAGTTGATAAGTAGTTTGTAAGTTTAGGGATTTATGATCCCACAGTCAAGTCCCTTGAGCTTCACAAACATTTGAACATTTTGAACTGCTACAGCAAGCTCTATTTCTCACGTCTCCTCCTAAAATAACGGACCTATTTCAGCTAAACTTCGTACACATATTTCTTACTACCAGACGACAGTCGCTGTTGGGTTAAAAACTACCTACGACACATAGATCTAAGACTAAGGACGGCACAAATATCCATGCCCGAGGGGGGATTCGAACCCCCGACCGTACTGACCGTGCAAACCGTGACTGGAGCGCCTCAGTCCCCTCGGCCACCGCGGCCGGCGACTAACATAAGAAAGGAATAAATACGTGCAGTTCATGAGATATGACGACTCAAACAATTAGGTTCATGCAAAACAACCACATCACACATCAGGTTTCGATTTATTGCGTCTTTACCTCCAACTCTATCCGCGACGTATTTTGCAGATAGTATGCAGATATACCTCTGAATATACATTCGATATTACATTATAATAAACACATAGTTCAGGAGATATGACGTCAAAAAGAAATAAGTGAACGAAAATCCTCCCCATGGCGCATGAGGTTGTAATTTTTTTACGTCTATTATACTAACTCCACTAGCAATACATTTCGGAGACAGTTTCTTTATAAGTTAAACATTCATTGAAAACCGCATCCATTACGCTTCAGGTTTTACTCTATCACTTCTCTATTACTAACAGAACCCGCAACAGATTTCAGAGAGAAGCCTACATAGAGTGGGTAGGAAGACTCATGTGAGGAACATATGGACCGAGAGAGGATGGGCTGTTGGCATGAGCCATTCTGGAGGACAAGACTGGGAGATATAGTGGAGGGGGAGATGCAGACAGAGGGGCGGAAGGGAGAAGGGTGACAGGGGAGATGGAGAGAAGAGCCGAGGATGAGGTGGATGAAGAGTAAATACGAGGTACGACAATAAAATAATGAGACTGATTTTCTTTGCATGATGTGGCAACCCTGCAGGCTTGCGTAGGCGCAAAACCTTTGACCTTGGTCTATAAGCTGCTTCTAGTCCAATCGGCACATCGATGCAACTGCTCAGTCGTGAGTTGTGCTGTAATAAGTTAACACATGAAACTCACTGGCAGATTAAAATAGTGTGCCGGAACCGGGACTCGAACCTGGGACCTTTTGCCTTTCGCGGGCAAGCTCTCTAGCACTGAGCTATCCCGATTACTAACAGTGCCGCCCCACAAACGCAATTCTGCCAGTACCTCGCCTCCTACATTCCAAACTTGAAGTTGTTGGGCAACACTGTAAGTCGTGTCCGGATAGCTCAGTGGTAGAGCGCTTGCCCGCAAAAGGCAAAGGTCCCAGGTTCGAGTCCCGGTTCTGGCACACAATTTTAATCTTCCAGGGAGTTTCATATCAGCGCACACTCCGCTGCAGAGTGAAAGTTTCATTCCAAGTTAACACATGTTTGTGTCTCTCGTCACGGAAATGGAAACACATAATATTGCACAACGGTGTGCCATTTCTTTTCGCGTTAAATTGGGTGAAAACGCGACGACCAGTTACGGTAAGATTCAGAAGGCTTTTGGAGAGGAGGTTATGTCAAGAGCTCAAGTCCTTCGTTGGCATAAAATGTTTAGTGAAGGCAGAACGAATGTTGAAGACTGCAGTGGACGACCATCAACCATGCTTATGTGCTTCTTTGATTCCAAGAGAATTGTTCATAAAGTGTGGATGCCTCCTGGACAAACAGTTAACCAATATTACTACAAAGAAATTTTAGAAAGACTTCCTAAAAGAGTTCTTCGTGTCCGTGCCAACATTGCTGATAATTGGATTCTACATCGCGGTAATGCGTCATCCCATACTGCTCTGTCAGTACAGCAATTTTTAACCTCAAAACAAATTTCAGTACTACCACAGCTAATTTATTAACCAGATATCTCTCCGTGCGACTTTCATTATTTCCAAGAGTCAAGACGGCAGTAAAGGGACACCGTTTTAAAATAACACAAGATGTCCAAAAAGCTATTCAAATGTTCATATGTTTGTAGATCTATCGCACCAAACTGCGTGGCCATCAGTCCGTAGCTTACAAACTACTTAAACCTAGGTAAACTAACCTAAGGACAAACACATACACACACACACACACCCATGCCCCAGGGAGGACTCGAACCTCCACGGCGAGCAACCGCGCGCTCCGCAGCGAGACGCTTTGACAGCTCGGCTACTCCACCGCGGCCAAAAAGCTGTGACGAGGGTCTTGGAGGATATTACAGAAGATGAGTTCCAGAAATGTTACCATCAATGGCAGAAGCGCTGGGAAAAGTGTGTGCAATCAGAGGAAACTACTTTGAAGGAGACAAAATTAAACTTACCTAAAACGGCAAGCAACATTTTTTTTCACATGTCTCATTACTTTATTGTTGCACCTCGTATGAACAAAAAAATCTATCGAATAGATCCGTTTCGTTTATAAGATTGGGAAAATGTATACCTGGGCAATGCCGCGTTTTGCAGCTAGTATTCAGTAATATTAATCACTTGTATTTTACAGAGTTTCATTTCGGTATATTCATTGCGCCATACGACACGCGCGGCTAACAACCATGTGGGCGTCTAGTATGCTTGTTTTATGGAAGCGCATTGCGCCTGCTGGCGCTAGTAGTTAGTGGGTGCGTCCTTTTACCGGCAGCCGTTACACGAGCTACCTGCCGCCTCAGTTTGCCAGTTAATTAGCCGCCACGAGGAACAACTAGCTAGCACATTCATTCCACCGGAGTGCCTCTACCTACTTTGGCCTCATTCTCTAGACTCTAGAGCACCAGCGGATTTACCCCATTGTTTCCACTGATGGAAATTCCCAGAATTTCTGTTTGTCGTTTGGCTTTCTCGTTCTACGTTTTATTGTCCGTCAAACGACTAATTCGATTCTACATTACTCCGTTAAAGTTTCTGTTTAGTGAAAACTCTGCGACACCAGAAAAGTTTCAGTTAGTCTTTTATCATATTATAAAATGATCCTTTGAAGAATCAACATGTAAATTTCTTATGTGACATTATCCTTGCATCGATCCCTATACTCATTCTGTTACAAGTGAAATTAAATTTACTCTCGCGCTCTGTATCATTAGATTAGATTAGATCATGTCTACAGACTTGTACTATCTGTTTTAATCTCCGTTCCCTTTTAAATATATTACTTCCTGCGTCATTAGACATTAAGTTGGTAAACGTTAGAAGATGTATACACATAGCAAGGGGTCACAATTCAGTGGAATGAAAATTTTCTTTAACTGACTGTCACTATTTCATTTTACCGTTTAGGGCCTTCTTACGAGAAACAGAAGCTGTTTTTTTTTTTTTTTTTTTTTTTTTGTTTTTTTTTTTTTTTTTTTTTTTTTTTTTTTTACAGGAAAGGGGACACGATGAAATGCATTATTCGTTTAATGATACTGAGAATACTATACTTGTTATAGTTCAATACACTCTCCAAAATCTCATATTATGCATTAAATGATCATATAAAATGATTTCCAATCCATTGTGTACATCAGCAATCAGTTAGAATAAATATTCCTTCAAACCGTCTTGATTGCAAGTTTTTTATTAGTTAATGACGCTTTTCGCCCTTTAGCAGGGCATCTTCAGATTATAATGAGCTCAAATTTCTTCAGATATTTATGGGTGTAAATTGGGATCAATTTATCAGATAGACTTGCAATCAAGACGGTTTGAAGGAATATTCATTCTAACTGATTGCTGCTGTACACCATGGATAGGAAATCATTTTATATGAACTTGCCTTGTCCGGCTGCAAGACTGGTGGTATCATCCATGCAGAAGATCAAGCACAAGATTATGAATGCATCAATGACGATAAGCAGTGTCTATCTGATAAATTGAAACCAGTTTACACCCATAAATATCTGAAGAAATTTGAGCGCATTATAATCTGAAGATGCCCTGCTAAAGGGCGAAACGCGTCATTAACTAATAAAAACTTGCAATCAAGACGGTTTGAAGGAATATTTAAATAATCATATTATTTTTCTTGAAATATTTATAAGTAACACGTTACCTGTCATTTTATTTACAGTAGATATTTAATGTATGTTTAATATTTATTTTAAGAAGATAAAGCTAAAAAGCATTACTTTATAAAAGAATTG
The DNA here is from genome assembly GCA_026315105.1 of Locusta migratoria. Classification (NCBI taxonomy): domain Eukaryota; kingdom Metazoa; phylum Arthropoda; class Insecta; order Orthoptera; family Acrididae; genus Locusta; species Locusta migratoria. The sequence goes on along the minus strand of CM048755.1, from coordinate 68,988,419 downwards.
CTGGATATAAGACTAAACGGCAACTACACTGCATTATATAAAACTGAATTAAACTACATCTCATTCAATTTGTTGTTGTGGTCTTCAGTCCGGAGACTGGTTTGATGCAGCTTTCCACCCTACTCTATCCTGAGCAAGCCTCTTCATCTCCTCATATTAACGGCAACCCACTTCCATCTGACTCTGCATATTATATTCGTCTCTTGGTCTTGCTCTGCGATTTTTCCCCCCACACACTTCACTCCAATGCTACATTTACGATTCCATAATGCCTAAGAATTAGTTTAAATGTTTGTAAATCTATCGGACCAAACTGCGTGGTCATCAGTCCGTAGCTTACAAACTACATAAACTAAGGTAAACTAACCTAAGACAACACACACACACACACACACACACACACACACACACACACACACACACCAGGGAAGACTCAAACCTCCGACGGCGAGCAACCGCGCGCTCCGCAGTGGGGCGCTAAGAATTTATCTTACCAATAGATCCTTTCTTTTAGTCAAGTTATGTCAGAAATTCCTTTTCTCCCCATTTCTGTTCAATACCACTTTATTAGTTACGCGATGTATACCTCTAATTTTAAGCATTCTTCTGTAGCACCACATTTCAAAAGCCTCTATCCTCTTCCTGTCTATTTATCGTCTAAGTTTCATTTCCGTACAAGGCAACACTCTACACAAATGCCTTCAGAAAAGACTTCCTTACACTTAAATCAATATTCGATGTTATCAAATTTCTCTTTTTCAAAAACGCTTTGCTTCCCATTGCCATTCTGCATTTTATACCCTCTGTACTGTGACCGGCTTATGTCATTTTACTGCCCAAGTAACAAAATCCATCTATCACCTTTATTGTTTTATTACCTAATCTAATTCCTTCAGCATCGCCAGATTTTATAAGACTGCATTCCATTACTTTTGTTTTCTCTTGTTAATGTTCGCCGGCCGCGGTGGCCGAGCGTACTGCGGCGCGTCAGTCACAGTCTGCACGGCCACTACGGTCGTGGGTTCGAATCCCCCCTCGGGCATGGATATTTGTGCCGTCCTTAGTAGTAGCTAGTTCATAAGTAGTTTGTAAGTTTAGGGACCGATGACCCCGTAGTTAAGTCCCATAAGCTCTACAAACATCTGAACATTTGATTTGTTAATGTTCATCTTATAAGCTCCTTTCAACACACTGTATATTCCGTTTAATTACTCTCCCAGGTCCTTCGCTGTCTCTGACAGAATTACTATGTCGTCGGCAAAACGCAATGTTTTTAATTCTTCATCCTGAACTTTAATTCCTTCTCCAAATTTCTCCTTGCTTTCCTTTATAGCTTGCTCAATGTACATATTGAATAACATTGGAGAAAGGCTACAGCCCTGTCTTACTCCCTTCCCAACCACTGCATCCCTTTCATACCCTTCAACTCTGACAACAGCTGTTTGGGTAATGTAGACGTTGTAAATAACCTTACGTTCCCTATATTTTACACCTGCTGCCTTCAGAATTTGAAATACTTTATTCCAATCAACATTATCAAAAGCTTCCTCTGAATCTACAAAAGTTAGAAATGTAGTTTTGCCTTTTCTTAATCTATCTTCTAAGATAAGTCGTAAGGTGAGTATTGCCTCCCGTGTTCCTACATTTCTCCTGAAACCGAACAGATCTTTCCCGACGACAGCATCTATCAGCCTTTACATCCTTTTGTAAATATTTCGTAATAAATCGTTGCTACCATGACTTATTAAACTGATGTTTCTGTAATTTTCACACATGTCTGCGTCTGCTTTCTTTGGAATGGGGATTATTACATTTTTCTTAAAGTCTGAGAGTGTTTCATCTGTCTCATGCATCTTTCGCACCAGGTTAAATAGTTTTTTTTCATATTTGGTTCTCCCAGAGGCTTCAGTATCTTTGAGGGAATGTCATCTACTGCAGGGGCCTTATTTCGACTTAGGTTTTCCGTGCTATGTCCAATTCATCTCTCAGTATAGTATCTCCTATTTCATCTACATCCTCTTCCCTTCCTACAATATTGTCTATAAGTTAATTTCCTTCGTAAAGCCTCTCTATATACTCTTTCCACCTTTCAGCTGTCCCTTCTCTACTCAGAACTGGGTTTCCATCTGAGTTCTTTATATTCATACAGCTATTTTGTGTCTCCCATTGACTCTTATTTTCCTGTAGGCGGTATCTATTTCCCTGAAGATAATAATTCTTTTATAGATTTTCATTTATCTTCTAGCCACTCCTGCTTTCCACTTTCTGTCAACCTCATTTCTTAGTCGTCTGTACACCATTTTACCTGCTTCATTTACTGCATTTTTATATCTTCTCTTTTCATCAATTAAATTTAGTATTTCCTGTGATATCCAAGGATTTTTTGTATGTTGCCCTTCTACCTAATCGGCCCTCTGCTGCCTGACTATTTCATCTCTTAAAGCTACCCACTCCTCTTCTACTGTTTTATTTTCCCCCCGTTCCTACCAATTTTGCCTAAATCTCCCTCTTAAATTCTCAAGTATTTCAGGTTCCTTCAATTTATCATGGTCCCATCTCCTTACACTTTTACCTTTCAGCAATTTCTTCAGTTTTAGTCTACAGTTCATAACCAATACGATGTGGTCAGAGTGTATATCTGTCTCTGGGTATGTCTTACAGTTTAAAACCTGGTTTCGAAATCTGTGCTTACCATTAAAAATTCTATCTCATACCTTCCGGTGTCTCCTGGTCTCTTCCACCTATACAACATTCTGTAATAATTCTTGAACCAAGAGTTTGTTATGCTTAAATTATGTTCCGTACAAAATTCCACCAGGCGGCTTCCTCTTTCATTCCTTTTCCCCAGTCCATATTCCCCTAATATTTTTTCTTCCCTTCCTTTTCCTACTACCGAATTCCAGTACCTCATCACAATTAAGTTTTCCGTTTCCTTAACCGTCTGAATAATTTCTTTTATTTCCTCGTACATTTCTTCGATCTCCTCATTATCGTCAGAGGTATGGGCATATAAACTTGTACTACTGTGGTCGTATCTAACTTGAATACGATAATGCGATCACTGTGCTGTTCGTAGTAGCTTACCCGCATTACCATTTTCTTATTCATTATTAGACCTTCTCCAGTAATACCCACAACTGGTTTTGTATTTATAATCCTGTACTCGCTTGACCAGAAATCCTGTTCCTCTCTTTATAGAACTTCACGAATCCCTACTATATCTAACTTCGACCTATCCATTTCACTTTTTAAATTTTCAAACCTCCCTACTTGATTAAGGAATCTAACATTGAATTATGCAACTTATAAACAATATTCATACTGCTGTACCGTGATTATTTCATTGATATCCACACTATAATATGTCTAACTCCATGTAAAGTATACAGTAGCAAGATATTTCAGGAAATAGTATTTTACACTGATATGAAAATTTGGATTGAAAGCATAATAATACAGCTTATGTTCTCAATTTACGCATCTGATTTATTGCATAGGACAACTAGCACTCTCAGATTGTTCATTACATAACCATTCGTTTGTAGGAAAGTATCGTCTACTTACATCTACATATATACTCCGCAATCCAACGCAAGGTGCGTGGCGGAGGGTACACTGTACTACCACTAGGCACTTCCTTTCCTATTCCACTCCCAAACAGAACGAGGGAAACAAGAATGTATACATGCCTCTGTACGAGCTCTGATGTTTCTTATCTTGTCTTTGTGATCTTTACACGAAATATAAGTAGGCAGCAGCAAGATCGTTCTACAGGCATCTTCAAATTTCCGCCCTCTAAATTTCCTCAACAGAATTTCTCGGAAAGAAAGTCGTCTTTCTTCCAACGATCGCACATTAGTCAAACCTACCTGTAACGAACTTTCGAATGAATTAAAATGGTTCGACGTCTTTCTGTCTGTTCTACGGAGTCGAGACAACTACATTACGGCAACCCCTGCAGAAGGGGTTGGTGCTGAATTGTGTTTACTCCACCAAACTGTTACACAAGCAGTTGGGTTCAAAATGTTCAAATGTTTGTAATTCTATCGGACCAAACTGCGTGGTCATCAGTCCGTAGCTTACAAACTACATAAATCTAGGTAAACTAACCGAAGGACAAACACACACACCCATGCCCCAGGGAGGACCCGAACCTCCACGGCGAGCAACCGCGCGCTCCGCAGCGAGACGCCTTTAGACCGCTCAGCCACTCCACCGCGGTCAGTTGGGTTCAGATAATGTAGTGAACAGGTAATGCAATGCAACAACAACATGACTTACCCGAATCTATGGCATGGAAATGGAAATGAGCGTATGGCTTTCGTGGCCGGAAGATCCCTTACGGGATTGTTCGGCCGCCTGAGTGTAAGTCTTTCTATTTGACGCCGCGTGGGCGACTAACGTGCCAATGGTGATGAGATGATGATGATTAGGACAACATACAACACCCAGTCCCCTGCCGGGAATCGAACCCGGGCCCCCTATGTGGTAGTCAGTGATGCTGCCATTGAGCTACGGAGGCGGACTATGGCATGGAGAGGCATTGGAAGGAAGGTTGGAAGCGGGACAGAGACAGAGGGAGGTGGCTGCGGTTATTGGAGTGTCCCAAAGTGTAATAACAGGACCCGACGCGATTTCAGACAACAGGAACCGTTAAACGAAGGCAAGACCAAGTCATCCACGAGTAATTTCAGCAACAGATGACCGTTATCTACGATTAACAACCCGTCGAGACAGGAGGCTGAATGCAACTCAGTTGCAAAGCGCCCTCCAGGAAGCAACAGGACGCACAATATCAACCAAAACAGCCAGAAATTGCCTTCTGGAATGTAGCTTCTACGCACGAAGGCCTATGGTGTTTGTCCCAGTAAAACAACGACCCCGTTTAGCCCGCAGAAACTGGTCGAAGGAAAATCAGGATAGTAGTCGTAACGAATGAGTAACGAATGACAGCGGTATAAATTCACACATGAGTCAAGGTTTTGTGTTCACCCGGACAATCGTCATTCCCTCTTCTGGAGAGAACATGGAACTCCTGCTTATGTACAGGAAAAAGCATATCATGGAAGTGGACGAATAGTGTGGGCAGGAATCACTATTGGCGGACGTACGGACCTCGAAGTCGTTCAGAATGGCGCTTTGATTTCTCAGAGGTGTAGAGACGAGATCCGTCGACCTTTCGTTGTGTCCTATGCTGGTGCCACATGAGATGGGACACTTCTAGCAGGCGATAACACTCGTCTCTATAGAGCTACAATGGTGGACAACTTGTTTGAAGCTGAGAGAATGGTGTGGCTAGCTTGTTCACCGGACTTAAACTCGACTGAGCTTGTCTGGGATGCACTTGCAGACTGACTGCAGCCAAATCAAAACCTCCTACAACGTTTGCAGAGCTGGTTATTGCACTCGTTGTATAATGGCTATATATCTCTCAAGAAGGAAGGAAGCATAGGGTTTTACGTCCCGTCGACAGCTTGGTCATTAGAGACGGAGCTGACGCTCGGAGGTTCGGGTAAGGATGGGGAAGGAAATCGGCCGTGCCCTTTGAAAGTAACCATCCCGGAATTTGCCTGGAGTAATTTAGGGAATTCACGGAAAACCTAAATTTGGATGGCCGGAGGTGGATTTGAACCACCATCCTTCCGAATGCGAGTCCAGTGCGTTACCACTGCGCCACCTCGCTCGGTTATCTCTCAAGAGCTAACACGCAAGTTTGTAACTGTACTTGCCGTCGGAGGTGACCACACATCTTATTGGAGATCAACGAGAATGACTTTTTCACTATTAAGGTACCTCCATGGTGCCTCGCTCTAAATAAACGCAGTGTAAACCTCAAGTAAAGAATTGAGACAGCAAAATATCGTACTGTATCACAAAAAGTTGCTATTGTACCCAATATCTGAATAAAATACGTTACCATATGTATACCGTGTATGATATCTGACCTGATCATCAAATTGTTTTGAGCAGTCTATTTGTAACTCTAGGGACCCATGATTACAAAAGTTTGGTCTCTTACAAACATTTGAACATTTTGATTTTGCCTTTTGGCAACTGTCGCAAAGAACTTCTTGAGTGAGGGTTGCTAGGAACACTTGGCGATAGCCCACACAAAGTCCTGTACATCTCATCCCACCAAGCACATGTAAAACAGAGCCTGCATTCAAGCAGTAACAACAGACCGCTAATATGTAGTGCATTGACCATTGTTAACCAGTTCCTGTAATCAGTTATCTTTCTAAAATATATCTTTGGTTGATGTGAACCGTAGCTAGTTTCTTCTGTGTGTGTTACTTTAGTAATATGTGTTTATTTCATGTATTGTTAGTATTTGCGTAACTTTATCGGTATTGCTAACGGTTTACTTGTTTTTCTGCCATAAACACAGATGCAGTCAATGTAATTTACATCACGTATCAATTCATTTGACGTTAGGTAGGGTTAGGTCGCGTGAGACAGTTAGAATCCTGGTGCCACTTCCTCGCAATTAACTAGTTTAGCAGTACGCTGTCAGAAGTGCCGGCCATTCCTGTTTAGAATGCAAACAGAGTTACGACTGTTAGCCACAGTTAGTCCCACTTAGAGCCACTCGATATTAAGCGCCAGGCGAATGGACACGTATGTCGGCTCATTCATTCTAGTTCGGGGTTTTTCAGATATTTTTCTTTCACTGTTGTGTTTAGGTAGTTGTTATTTCTTGCAACTGGTATATATAAGCCGATTTTGTGAAAAGTTGTGTGTTTACGGAAAACTATTGGAGCAGTAGTTCCCAAATTGTACACTGCAACCGTAATACAGGAACGCCAAGGATATATGATATCACACATCATCTGCCACAGTTGGTTGGTTAAGACGGGGGACCAAACAGGTAATTTCATCAGTTCCCCGGTGGGGAGAGGAAGGGGTGAGAATAGGAAAGGAGGGGGAAAGGAAAGAAACTGCAGTCCACGGAGGAAAGAATGAAGAAAGACTGCATTAGTTCGGGGCCCCGTGCTCCCCAAGCACGTTCTCAAGAAAGAACCATGAGTCCCCTGTGGATCTGCGACGTAACGAATACAGACAGACCAATTAGTCGAGAGTGGTGACCCCTCTGAACTTTTGTGTTAGCCGTCGGATTTCATATAGATATGGTGGTTCAAGTGACCGCTGCAGCGTCCGATATCATTCAAAAGAAGCAAAGGTCATTCTAGTTCGTATTATAGATGCGAGTTCGTAGAACTCCCGCGTACATTTTTTTCCCTATACGCATAAACAGCTGCTTTAAAAGAATCAACAAGAATTTCGTAAACACTAATCGTTCAACATGTGAAGTCCAGTTCATTCTTTTGGTTCACCAGAACCAGAAGGCTGCAGATAACGGGGCCCAAATTGATCAACTGTTCCTGGTCTTTACGAATGTCACCTTCATCAGGAAAACAAAGCTCTTTCTTGCGTAATGTCACGAGAAGTATGTTATTGGGCAAAAGAGTGTTTCAAAAACAGAAATCAGTATGCCGTTAGGAAAAGCTGAAATAGAGTCAACATTACTGCAGGAAAGTCTAATAGGTCAGTCAGTATCCTGGCAGTGAGAAATATTGATAATAAAATTTCCACAGGCGGTAGAGGTTCTGAAAGTTCGTATTGTGATAAGGGACTAGTGGTCGTAAATAAACAATTCAAGAGGTACGAGATCTTAAATTCCAGATTCTTGCGAAGTATGTGTCTGTAAATTGTTTATGTTTCATAAAGAACAAGTAACTGCCTGTCTAATCGTTGCCTGTGGTGATAATTTAAAATTATCTTTGATGTACGCATCATGGAGCTTACCACTGTTTATAGTGACTGGTTTCTGAAGATGTTCAAATGTTTGTAAATCTATCGGACTCATCTGCATGGTTATTAGTCCGTAGCTTACAAACTACTTAATCTAAGGTAAACTAATCTAAGAACAACACAAACAACCATGCCCAAGGGAGAGGGGGGGGGGGTCGAGCCCCCAATGGCGAACGGCCGCGCGCACCGCAGCACGGCGCCCCATTGCGCACGGCTAATCTGCCGCGACCTTCTCAAGATGGTAGATTGCTCGTTACAATAACTTACAGGAATTTATTTAATGTTTTGAGCGGCAGAATGTAGATCCCGGAGATTCTAACGATTGTACAGACGTAAGTTTCTGTACGGTCATCATCATAGTTAGAAAAAAAAAATTATAGCAACATTTAGACACTTCTGAAAAATCATGTTCTTCAGGCTCTACAAAGAATCAGGCAGGTAAGTTAGAAAATTTTAAAATGGAAATGTATAGGTTGAAGTTATAGACAGTATTAGTGAAGTTCGGTGGCGGGATAAACACGGTTCTGGTGAGTACAGGGTTATAAGCAGTTTCAAAAGTGCCGTTCTGAAGGCCGTTTCACACCGCGGCCACACTAAGTCACGTGACAGACTTTTCTACAGATTTGTTTCCATAGTTTCAAATGGGGCAATCCACACCGACCCCACAGACGCCACAGACGTCGACAGACGAATCTGCGGGATCGCTCGCACGTCTGTCGACTCGCGCATGCGCAGTGGCCCACTACACTGCCTTGCGCATGCGCAGTGGCCCACTACACTGCCGCGCGCATGACCTCACACTGTAGCTCAGTTTCGTGTTTTAACTCGTCACAACAAGAAGCTATTTTGTTGTTATGGAGGAGTTGATTGAAGCCGTCAGAAAACCAAAAAAGTAGGTTTTTGACGTAAAGATAATTAAATGAAAATAGATGCTGATATTCAAAGGAAATCAATAATTGTTAAAATGTTTCATTTTTTTTTTGTCAAAATTATATTCCGACTGCAGTACGATTTCAAAAAAGTAAATTGTATACATTATTAGTAAACTTACGTTAGACATAGCGCCTATCTCTCTCTGCTGGAAATAGATCTCATGTAGTTGGTGTCTTTTTTTTTACTGCGCCTCGGTTGCACAGTGGTCAGTGTCAGACTACAAATCCAAAGGTCGCGGGTTCGATTCCCGCCAGGTCCTAGGATTTTTATCTGTCACTTTCCACTTCTTTCACCTCTGGCAGTATTGCTCATGTGAAAAATACCGAGTAGCACCTTGGTTCGGAACCCACGTTAAACTGTAGGTCCCCCTATAACTGGCTGGGTAAGTCAGTTCTAAGGTCGGAGGAAGGCAACGGCATACCACCTCCAAACAGGACCATGCCTAGTAAAGCACTGTGGTGTTCAAAACAATCTTCGGATTGTTGACTGCTTTACCTTTTACCTTTAGTTATTTATCAGTGTTAATACCTCTTCAAACTCAGGTTTAGAAAGCCGAAAGAATGTTGTGAATCTGTAATCGTCTAGCTCCAAGTCCTCCATCAGATGATGATACTCGCCGCACTGTTCCCGTCTGACAGATGGGGTGTATCCAGTGCGTTTGGCTTGTAACAGAGTACAACAGCATGTCTTCCTCATCACTACTCCAACTACTTTCGCCATCACCCAACCAAGGCACACTTTTAGTAAACGCCCTGTTGCACCACGAACCACCTGCCATGGTACCTGTTTCAACTGAACTGACTAGAGCAGGAACCATGTCCTAATAGCTCACAGACGTCGGTGGCGGTGTGAATTGCGCTTCTGTCACGTGACATCTGTCACGAGACATAGTGTGACCGCGGTGTGAAACGGCCTTTATTGCAAGATGAAGAGGCTTGCACATAATAGGGAAACGGGGAGAGCAGCATCAAATCAGTCTTAGCAATAAAGACCACAACAATGAAGCAACAAGATAATTTAGGATTGAGTGGAAGAATGTTCAACAATAATCATTCGTCAAGTTGCCCTTGAAATGCATAATTAGAAGAAAACAGTGAGCGGAGTGTTGGTGGAGAACTATCTACTTCTGTCATAAACAACATGAGCAAGCAAAGGGGCAAATTATTTTGACACAGATTTCATTTCTGTCTGCGAACTGTGGTTTAATGTCTAAATTGAGGCTGGGATAGTGTACGAGGTTAAGTTGCCTCTAAACCATCTCTAAACTTACAAACTACTTATCAACTATCTTATCCTAAGGACGGCACAAATATCCATGCCCGAGGGAGGGTTCGAACCCCCGACCGTAGTGGCCGTGCAGACCGTGACTGGAGCGCCTCAGTCCCCTCGGCGCATTGTGTCACTGTGCTCCGTTGCGCGAGGCCGTTCCCCGCCGAGGGTTCGAAGCTCCCCTCGGGCATGGATGTTTGTGTTGTCTTTAGTATAAGTTAGTTCATAAGTAGTTTGTAAGTTTAGGGACTGATGACCCCGCAGTTAAGTCCCATAAACTTTACAAACATTGCTGTTACCCAAAAAAAGTGAAACAAAAAGGTTTCCAAAAATATGAAATTAATAAGATGTCTTGAAACCTATTAGAAAACGCTAAGATGAGAAAATGTTGTTACACAGACAGAGACGCGGACCAGTATGACTGCCTTTCTTCAGTTTCATAGTCGGCGACTCGACTGCCGTTAAACGTCGCCTCCATCGCGCATCTTACTGTTGGTGAATCATAAATGTGTTGTTAACTGGCTGGTAATTACAACAAATAGTATCTAGGGCAATGTGTTTCGATGGTTCTTCAATGTGCCGTTGTCTTTAAACGCCAAATTTTCATAATCCGTCACTGGAAGGCTCCCAGTTACCTGCCAGATCCACAACATCGATGGAGTTAAAATTCCTGAAGGTGGTGTAAAAGAAGGGCGAAACTAGTTGAATAAATAAATTATTGCACTCTAGCCTGTTCTCTATATATAAATCTTATTAATTTGATGGAAATATACTATATAATATTCGATGTCATATAAACACAAATGCGCGTCCTCTAAGGAGTGAGTTTATTCGATTGATTTTGTACCTTACTTGCAGTTAAATATTCGGCACGTTATTGTTTCAAGTCCTGTATTTTACATATTCTAAAGATACTACTGACCTCTGAGTTTTGCGAAAAAGTGAGTGATGCAACGATGTTAGCAAGGTGGACTCCGCACGCTGAAAGTTCACGTTCAGAAATATGGCCTGTGTGCCAACGACTTTACGGTATGCTGATGCTTTTCGCGATCAATGTAGCCTCATGATTACGCATGAGAAAACGGAAAATGAGGGAGGATATGAACACATTATACATCACTGTGGGAGAGAAACAGAAGACGATTGATTTTATCGGTATAACAAAGGACATCTATGATTTAAAGGTGTGATGACAACATTCCTGTAATGGACTGGCCTATTCAGAGCCTCGACGTGAACACAATGGAAATCCTTTGGGTAAGGCGGAAAGTTGACGTTGCACCAGACTCAAACTACCAACAAGACTATCTTACCTGGTTTCGGTTCTTGACGAGGAATGGGCTGGCCTTTCTTGACCATTTCACTACTGATCGGTGTCTGAATTCTTTAGATCAGAGCCAGCCGCGGTGGCCGAGGGGACTGAGGCGCTCCAGTCACGGTCTCCACGGCCACTACGGTCGGGGGTTCGAATCCCCCCTCGGGCATGGATATTTGTGCCGTCCTTAGGATAAGCTAGTTGATACGTAGTTCGTAAGTTTAGTTACTGATGACCCCGTAGTTAAGTCCCATAAGCTATACAAACATTTGAACATTTGAACACAATGCGCTTGGCCACTTCGCCGCGGCTGTAGCGACATCGTTAAGAACAATAACACCGATGTTAATCGAAATTTTTTGCTAAATTATCGCTATATTGATATATCGGACTTGGTATACGAACTTCATACTGAAACCCCGAACGGTTTTTCTGCGATCAGTCTGAGGATTGTTGAGCTAAGAATCCTTCCGTGCCTGGTCAAGCAGTTTTTCACGGCGTTAGGAATTTATTCCTCTTATTTAATGTTATTTAATTTGTCACGTTCTGAAGTAATTATGTGTCATGATTTGCGTTCTGTGAATTTATACCAAGAATTAAGTGAAGAGATCGTGTTCCTAAAATTGTTGTATTCGGCAGTCAGAACAGTTGATATTGCTCTGCACGTTCGAGAGCCTCCTCATCGTGCGGTTTGAAAGTTGTGATAATGGCTGTCGATATTTTTAAAAACATCGGGAATTCGATAGTATATTAACTTTTTAAAAAAGTGTTATTATCGGTTCTCTATATATCTAAAAATTATCCATTTATTGAAGGAAAAAATATCGGTATATCGGCCTATAAAAATAACTGCTTTGCAGTATAGCTCATCATTCTGTCAAATAATTCCAACACAGCCTGTTGCGTCAGATTTGGTGAAGCTTCTTACTGTAAATTCTTGTTTTTCAATCTTAAAATGTACCGCATTAAGGGCATTAATATTTGATAAGTGTTAAATCAAAATCTAAATAGGCTAAAGTGAAAACTTGCAATTATTACCTCATCAGTTAAAGTTTTCTGTTCGTGTTGCTGGTATTTGCGCTGAGCTCTTTGGGCTCTTCTCCAGGACAAATTATTGTACCAGTGGCACTGGCACTACTGCTAGCGTTCGTACCTGTCTTGTTTAATCTTTGTAACTGAAGTACTTTCCTCTACAAATATGCCTCTAGATTTGTCCTTTTTCTCGCTAGTTATTGGTTTCCACATAAATTGCAGGAAACAATTCTCAAGCCCAGCTTCTTAACGAACTTCCACACAACTAACGAATGCGCTGCGGACGACATGGCACAATAAAGATGGCCGATGAGTCCGCTGTCAAGTTTCGTCACACATCGGATTTGTTGCAAGTTTTGTTGGTAGCACCGAGTGCTGATTACGTCATTTATATGCCAAATCTGTAAGTCTCATAGCTACCGAAGTTTGTGAAACAGTAGTTCCGAACTAGGGATCCTCCATTCTATAATAAAACTAATGTTAGAGGATGAGACCGGGAAACTTCCGTTTGTACCAGGACGGAGCTAGAAATTCGCACTGCATATTCACGTCTAGAGGTGAAACAACGTGGTAACAGAACAGAAGGAACATGCTCATAGGACAAGTCCTGAATCATCAAGGAATAATTAATTTTGTAATGGAGGGATGTTAGTTAATGGTTAATACAATGAAATTGTATTTGGGATAATAAACGTTTAAATCTTTATCCAGCCCTCGGGATTTAAATATCTCGTAATTTGTCTTTACAGATACTAGGACGCTACCTTTGGATACTCTTCGTCTTTATCTTTGCCTTTATCCTGCAAAGACATGGAGTCGGTATGGTTACATTGGTTGCTGCACGGTTTGTTTTAAAGAGTGGTTGCATGCGTTTCCTGCCGCTAGCAGGTCGGAACAATTATTGCATATTTACATGTGGCGGCCACGCAATCTGGTAACAGGTAAACCATTGTCTCGGCAGTTCCGTGACGATTCGTATGGGTTCTTTTTTTTTTTTTTTTACTAAAATGGAACTGAATACTTTTCCCATTTTCTATAAAGATCCAATATTTCAAACCAGCCAAAATTTTACAGTTAAACATTACTCATTTGTTTAAAATTTTATTTGAAGACTAAACATTTTACTCCTGCTGCTGTCTCAAACTGATATGTCGTTCTTTATACCTGGTTATTACTCATCATCATCATTTTTGGTCGTTGGAAAGTGCTTTAATTACTACTACTAGTGATCATTGATGTGTACCAAGCGAGAGGCCATGCTGTTTAGCAAGCAAACAGATTCCGATCATTCCACAAATGTGACTCTTAAAAGTATTAAAATTTCAAGTTCCTGTAGCAAATCGTCGGCGCTTTGGCTCTGAGAGATTGTCTCAACGCAGCACCGGTTTCTACAAATGGGTAAGATGACGGTGAACGAACGAAATTGCACGATTTTTGTCTCCATTGCACTAAGGAGTGCATAGTTGACTTATATTACTTTCTTTTGATTTTTTACGTGGCACGATATTTAATGATGCTTTTGAATACTTTCTAATTGATTCTTCTTTTAATACTAACTAGAGGACCCGTGTGAATACTTCGCACCATTAGTGGAATGACCAAAAGGTTGGGATAAATGTACGTAAAGTTGAATATTCACGCACATCTTTCTTCAGAATCAGTCAATGCAAGTGTTTAAAAGCGCAAATGAAAGAACTTGATCCTCTGAGTTTTGTTAGGTCAAAAACAACTGCGTACCTTAATTAGAACCGAAGATATCTTAAAACAAACCGATTAAAATATTCAATGCAAGGACAGGAGGATACCGCGTTTGAATAAAAATAAAGGGTGGAGAGACTTAAGTTAATTCTGATACTTTATGACAAATCTGCGAATGAATACATTTCGTTTAAAGCAAAAATTAAGGAAATCGGTTTGATAGAACGGCCTGGCCGACTGACTTTATTTTACAGCAAGGACAATCCCATAAGAAATATACAGTAGGAAATCGCGTTTGAGTAGACTAAAAGGGAGGCGAGAGTTATGTAAATTCTGATACTTGATGACAAATCTGTGGATGAATACCTTTTGTTTAAAACAAAAATGAAGGAAATTGGCTGGGTAGTTTGGTCTGGCCGACTGACTTTAATTTTGTACATTCTTTTAATATATGAGATAACTAGCTGAAAACTCGGCGTTGCCCGGGTATTTATTTATGTATTCCTGCCATTTTTCGGGTGTATATTCATTTGTATCAGGGCTGTATGTAAAATCTCTTGGGAATACAATTAGTAGTAAAGAAGAAATACATTAAAACTTGGTGCGTGATGGGGCGGATTTCCATGAACGTTATTGTTTATGTGTTCATATCTCGTGAACTACGTCTCATATTGTCATACAATTTTGAAGGTACACTCAATTATATGCGTGTATACTGTCTATAAAATTTCCTGCGGCTACAGTTTGTAGTATATGAATTACAAATTGTAACGTCATCCGAATGCCGTAGTTTTAGACCATGAACAGAGGAACGTTACTATTTATCTGCTCATATCTCATGAATTATGTGTCGTACTGTGATGCAATTCAGATCGTACATTCAACTATATATTTCTATACTGTCTGTAAAATTTCCTGCTGCTACAATTTGTAGTGTACAAATTATAAATTGTAACGTCATACCGAATGCCGTAGTTTACTCCATAAACAAGGGAAAAGTAGTAAGCGAGAAACTTTTTTCCTTTCATCATTTTGCTATGGGTCTCCGCGAGTAAAAGTTTAATATAGGTTTGAAATTATGTTTAAAGTTTGTTGCAAGTCGTTAAGTACTCTTAGTCTCATATAGCGTATTTATAAAGTCCTGCCGCATTATGTGGCAGTTTTCTGCGATTCCTATTGTTCACGACGTTATATCTCCTGAACCATGTGTCGTATGTAGTTCGTACTCGTACGACAATTGTAATCTCACGTAAGGAATATGTGTACCAAATTTGGTTGAAATCGGTCCAGTGGTTTAGGAGAAATTGAGCAGCATTGTCGCTAAATGCAGCAGTTTTAGACACATTTCATTGTTTATAACTTCACATCTCGTGAACTATATATCGTATGTGATTCTTGCACTTACGGCGACCGTCCTCATGGATTGAAGCTTACGTGTACAAAATTTCATAAATATTGGAACAAAACTGTAGATTTGTATGCAACACATACAAATATACGGACACAATGCTTTATATATTAACTAGCTGAAAATCCGGCGTCGCCCGGGTATTTATTTATTTATTATCGCCATTTTTCAGGTATATATTCATTTATATAAGGGCTGTATGTCTGTAAAATCTCGTGGGAATACAATTAGTAGTAAAGAAGTAATAGGTTACAACTTGGTACGTGATGGGGCGGTTTTCCATGAATGTTACAGTTTATATCCTCTTATATCATGAACTACGTGTCGTACTGGGATACAATCTAAAATGTACATTCAGCTATATGCGTGTGCACTGTCTGTAAAATTTAGCGCGGGTACAATTTGTATTGCAAAAATTATAAATTGTAACGTCATACTGAAATCCGTAGTTTTATCCCATAAACAGCGGAAAAGTAGTAACGGAGAAACTTTTTTCCTTTCATCATTTTGCTATGGTTGTCAGCGAGAAAAAGTTCAATAAAGGTTTGAAATTACGTTTAAAGTTCTTTGCAAGTCGCTAAGTACTCTCATTCTGATATAGTGTATTTATAAAGTCTCGCTGCATTATACGGCATTTTTGCGATTTCTATTGGTTATGACGTAATACCTTTTGAACGATGTGCCGTATGTGATTCTTAACCATGCAGCAATTGTTACCTCACGGTAAGGAATGTGTGTAGCGAATTTGGTTGAAATCGGTCCAATGGTATAGGAGAAATTGAGCAGCATTGTCGAAAAAATGCAGCAGTTTTTCGCACATCCCATTGTTTATGACGTAATATCTCGTGAACTATTTATCGTATGTGATTCTTACACTTCCGGCGACCGTCCTCACGGATTGAAGCTTACGTGTGCAAAATGTCATAAAGATTGGAACAAAACAAGATTTGTATGCAACACGTACAAATATACGGACACCCTGGTTTATATATTAGATCACGTCATATGGATTAAAGACTAAACTAAATCCAAAAATCTAGTACATCTACATCTACATCTATATATATACTCCGCAATTCACCGTAAGGTGCGTGGCGGAGGGTACACTGTACCACTACTAGGCATTTCCTTTCCTATTCCACTCCCAAATTGAACGAGGAAAGAAAGAATGCCTATATGCCTCCGTACGAGCCCTAATTTCTCTTATCTTGTCTTTGTGGTCTTTACGCGAAATGTAAGTAGGCGGCAGCAAAATCGTACTACACTCAGCTTCAAATTCCGGCCCTCTAAATTTACTTAACAAAAATTCACGAAAAGAACGTCGTCTTTCTTCCAGCGATCCCCAATTGAGTTGCCGGAGCATTTCCGTGACACTTGCGCATTGGTCGAACCTACCGGTAACAAATCTAGCTGCTCGCATCTGAACCGCCTCTATGTCTTCCTTCAAACCGATCTGCTGCGGGTCCCAAATACTTGAGCAATACTCAAGACGTGGTCGTACAAGCGTTTTATATGCGGTCTCCTTTACAGGTGAAGTACATCTTCCAAAAATTCTCCCAATAAACCGAAGTCAGCTGTCCGCCTTGCTCACAACTGTCCTTACATGCTCGTTCCATTTCATATCGCTCTGCAATGTTACGTCTAGATATTTGAACGACGCGACAGCATCAAGAAGCTCACTACTAATGCTGTATTCGAACATTATAGGATTGTTTTTTCTACTCATGCGCATCACCTTACATTTTTCTACATTGAGAGCTAGCTGCCATTCTTCGCACCAACTAGAAATTTTGTCTAAGTCAACCTGTATGCTATTACAGTCAGTTACAGACGACACCCTCCCATACACCACAGCATCATCAGCAAACAGCCGCAAATTACAACTTACTCTGTCCATCAGATCATTTATATAGATAGAAAATAATAGCGGTCCTATCACACTCCCCTGGGGCACGCCTGACGATACACTCGTCTCTGATGAACACTCGCCGTCGAGAACAACGTACTGCGTTCTATTACTTAGGAAGTCTTCCAGCCAGTCACAAATCTGTGAACCTATTCCATAAGCTCGTATCTTCGTAAAGCAGTCTGCAGTGTGGCACCGCGTCGAACGCCTTTTTGAAGTCGAGAAAAACACAATCCGCCTGTTGTATATATATATATATATAATATACAGAAATGGAGATGAGTGTATCCCCAGTGAAGGATAAAAATGCAATCTTGTTTCCCTGTGGGGAGCCCGGCGGCCTTTGATGAGCACGCCTCTGCGCTATGCAGGCGCCTGGCACGTGTGTCCGCCCACGCCCCTCATC
This sequence comes from Locusta migratoria, assembly GCA_026315105.1. Classification (NCBI taxonomy): domain Eukaryota; kingdom Metazoa; phylum Arthropoda; class Insecta; order Orthoptera; family Acrididae; genus Locusta; species Locusta migratoria. The sequence goes on along the minus strand of CM048755.1, from coordinate 68,970,640 downwards.
GACCCCCGCCACACCCACGCCGCTGCGGCCGCGCAGGTCACCGGAAAGTGCCATCACCAGCCGCCGCTGCGCTCCTCCACATTTAGCAAACAATCGCACGACCGACACTGATTCTCCATACGATATGCACCTCGTAGTCATTGTACTGCAAGCGGCAATTACTTCTCGCTGTCGGCGGAGAGCGGGAACTCGATGGCCGCACGCGAATGGGCAGGCATATAGCTCGTGGGCTGCAAAAGTGGCACAACTTCAAAAAAGCGGGTGTTCAGATAAATGAGCGTGAAGTTTCACCTTGTACTGAAACGTGTCTTTACTCGGATAGGCGTTAAACGGCAATAAATTACTCCGTAAATATGCGATAAGTTATCTACATCTTCATCTACACGGGATACTCTGCAAATCACATTTAAGTGCCTAGCAGAGGGTTCATCGAACCACCATTATACTATTTTATCTCCCATTCCATTCTCGAATAGCGCGCGGGAAGAATGAACACCTGAATCTCTCCGTTCGGGCTCTGATTTCTCGTAGTTTATTCTGATGATGCATGAAAGGTGCATATAAGATGAACATTAACAAGAGCAAAACTAGGGTAATGGAGTGCAGTCTAAGAAAATCAGGTGATGCTGAAGGAATTAGATTACGTAACGAAACAATAAAGGAGGTAGAGGAGTTTTGTTACTTGGGCAGTAAAATAACAAATGATGGTCGCAGTACAGAGGATATAAAATGCAGAATGGCAATGGGTAGAAAAGCGTTCTTGAAAAAGAGAAATTTGTTAACATCAAATATTGATTTAAGCCTAAGGAAGTCCTTTATGAAGGCATTTGTATGGAGTGTTGCCTTGTATGGGAGTGAGAAATGGACGATATACAGTGCGGACAGGAAGAGGATTGAGGCTTTTGAAATATGGTGCTACAGAAGAATGCTGAAGATTAGGTGGGTGGATCGCGTAACTAATGAGGAGGTACTGAACAGAATTGGGGAGAAAAGAAATTTCTGGCATACCTTGACTAAAAGAAGGGATAGATTGGTAGGACACATTCTTAGACATCAAGGAATTGTGAATTTAGCGTTGGAGGGGAGTGTGTGGGGAAAAATCGCTTGGGAAGACCAATAGATGGATACAGTAAGCAGATTCAGACATATGTAGGTTGCCGTTCTTATGTGGAGATAAAGAGGCTTGCTCAGGATAGGGTATTGTGGAGAGCTGCATCAAACTAGTCTCCGGACTGAAGACCACAACAACAACAATTCTGATGATCATTTCTACCTATGTAAGTGGGAGTCAAATGTTCAAATGTTTGTATTGTCTATGGGACTTAACTACGGGTCATCAGTCCCTAAACTTACAAACTACTTATGAACTACTTACGAACTAGGACGGCACAAATATCCATGCCCGAGGGGGGATTCGAACCCCCGACCGTAGCGGTCGTGCAGACCGTGACTGGAGCGCCTTAGTCTCCTCGGCCACCGCGGTCGGCTAAGTGGGAGTCAACTATATATTTTCGCATTCGGAGGAGAATGTTGGCGATTGTAATTTCGTAAGTAGCCCACGCCGCAGCGATAAGCGCCGTTGTTGCAATGATTCCCATCCCAGATCCTGTATCATTTCCATAACGCTGTCACCCCTGTATCGTGACAATACGAAACGAGCTGCCCTTCTTCAGACTCTTTCGATGTCCTCCGTTAAACCCACCTGATAAGGGTCCCACACTGGGCAGCAATACACCATAAAAGGACGGACAAGCGTAGTGTATGCAGTTTCTTTAGTAGTTCTGTTGCATCTTTTAAGGGTTCTGCCAATAAAACGCAGTCTCTGATTCGCCTTTCCCACGACATTATCTACGTGTTCTTTCCAATTTAAGTCAGAAGTAATTGTAATTCCTAGGTATTTTGTGGAATTACGGCCTTCACATTTGATTGATTTATCATGTAAACAAAGTTTAACGGATTTCTTTTTGTACTCATGTGGACGACTTCACACTTCTCATTATTTAGAGTCAACTGCCAATTTCTACACCATACTGATACCTTATTCAAATCGTTCTGCAGTTGATCTACCATGTGGAACGCCCGATATCACCTCTGTTTTAGTCGATGCCTTACCATGGATTACTACGAACTGTGTCCTCTCTGACAGTAAATCCCCTATCCAGTTGCAAATTTGGGGCGATATACCGTAACCACGCAATTTGATTAAAAGCCGTTTGTGAGGTACGGTGTCAAAAGCCTTCTGGAAATCAAGGAATACGGAATCAATTTGCGAAGCCTTGTCGATAGATTATAATGGAAATTATAACCTGTAACACTCATTGTTGTTTCCGTGTATGATATTTTGAGATATGCCACTACTAATGAATGTTTCTAATGCCTTATGTTGGACTACACTGTACGTTTATGGGGTATGGATGATTGTACAGACACAAGCATAAGCTTCAGTAATAATGTAGAAAAATTATTAATGCTGTGTAACGAGTAGCTAAGTGCAACACCAAAGCCGGCCGCGGTGGTCGAGGTGACTGAGGCGCTCCAGTCACGGTCAGCACGGCCACTACGGTCGGGTGTTCGAATTCCCCCTCGGGCATGGATATTTGTGCCATCCTAGTTCGTAAGTAGTTCATAAGTAGTTTGTATGTTTAGGGACTGATGACCCCGTAGTTAAGTCCCATAAGCTTTACAAACATTTGAACATTTGAACATTTGCAAATCCAAAACTGTGGTGGGATAGTGGGGTTCCGGGTTCCGCTGAATAGGTGACGAGTCCACTACTCGCTGAAAGCGGCTACACGTGAAGCGGGGGCTGTGTGGCGTGGCCTAGCTGTTTTTTTTTAGGGTAGAAGGCCGCGGGAACACGCAGGAAGGTTTTTAACCTCAAAGCGTACAGGTCAAAAATATGAATTATCTCGAACAGAATGATCTATTGACCCAAGGTCGTGCGAAACACAACTAGCTCTTTATTCACACGAAGTGATGAGTGCTATCGACAACAGTGAGTGTTACATGTTATAATTTCCATTATAATCTATCGACAAGGGTTCGCAAATCGATTCCGTATTTCTTGATTTCCAGGAAGCTTTTGACACCGTACCTCACAAACGGCTTTTAATCAAATTGCGTGGTTATGGTATATCGCTCCAAATTTGCTACTGGATAGGGGATTTCTTGTCAGAGAGGACACAGCTCGTAGTAATCGATGGTAAGGCATCGACTAAAACAGAGGTGATGTCGGGCGTTCTACAGGGTAGTGTTATTGGTCCTCTGCTGTTCCTTATTTACATAAACGATTTAGGGGAGAATCTAAGTAGCTCTCTTAGGTGTTTTGCAGTTGACGCCGTCATTTATCGTCTAGTAAAATCATCTGAAGATCAAAACCAACTGCAGAACGATATGAATAAGATATCGGTATGGTATAAAATTGGCAATTGACTCTAAATAATGAGAAGTGTAAAGTCGTCCACATGAGTACGAAAAGAAATCCGTTAAACTTTGTTTACAAGATAAATAAATCAAAAGTGGAGGCCGTAAACTCCACAAAATCCCTTGGAGAATTACTATTACTTCAGACTTAAATTGGAAGATTCAGGTGTTCTTTCTTCCCGCGCGCTATTCGAGAATGGAATGGGAGATAAATGGTGTAATGTTGGTTCGATGAACCCTCTGCCAGGCACTTAATTGTGATTTGCAGAGTACCCCATATAGATGTAGATGTAGGACGAACACAGATCTAAAACCATTGGTCTAACAGTTGTAAATTGTTGAAGCTGTGTTGGGAAAGTACCAGAGCTTCAAGCGCTAATAGAAAGTACTGAATGTCAAATCATTATAGATACCGAAAGCTGGCTAAAGCCGGAGATAATTTTAGCTGAATTTTTTACTAAGGGGCAAATGGTGTTTAGAAAGGATAGATTGAATAAAAGAGGCGGTGGCGTATTTATTGCTGTCACTAACGGTTTAAGTTGTAGCGTAATTGAAGTAGATAGTTCCTGTGAATTGGCATGGGTAGAGTTTACACCTGACAACAATAATAAATTAATAATTGGCTTTTTTAACCGACCCCCTGACTCAGATGATTCGTTTGCAGAAATGTTCAAAGAAAGCTTGGACCCAATTTCAAAAACGTTCTCCCAGCATACAATTTTAATTGGTGGTGACTTTGAAACGATACACATATTCTTGAAAATGTAGAACGTGTAAAGGTTCAGTTACAATTTGGTTCTGTATTAGTGATAAAAGTAGGAAGATCATCTAAATTGTTCCATGATATTAGAAGAGCTATCTTTTTTCTCGTCGTATTCTAAATGTTCTACAGTTTTCTTTTCCACGGATACAACAGAAAGAACTTCGAAATACCTTTTCTTCATATGGAGCTGCAACAAAGGCATAATTAGATATGTGTGTCCTAACGCAAGAAAAAAGAAATTATATACGTCAACAACAAAAGTACAAGTTGAAGAGTGGCGCTGTGGACGAACAGAAGCAGCTCCGTCAATGCCAAGCACCGGTTGATAATTGAAAAGTGGCGCGTTGTAGCCAGCCAAAAATAAGTTCATTCCGCTACAATATCGAAAATAACATATAATACAGCCTACACAAATTACTGACTTTATGCAGACTAAATAAGGAACTTTTGCGCTTAGTAAATGAGCCCGTAACGAAGCATGCAGTTCTCCGTTGGATTTTCTTTATGTCTTCTATTAACCCCACCTGGTACGGATCCCACACAGATGAGCCGAATGAGAGTTTTGTAACCAACTTCTTTTGTTGACGGACTACACTTCCTGAGTACTGTCCCTAGGGATTTCAGTCTGCCATCTGCCTTAACCACGACTGATTGTATATGGGCGTTCCATTTCAAAACGCCCCTTATGTCTACTCGCAGATATTTTATGGAAGTAACTGCTTCCAGTGTTTGTCTGATATTGCGTAGTTATATAATAAAGGACCTTTCTTTCTATGTAAATGCGGAACTTTACACGTTTATATTGAGGCTCAATTGTCATTCCCTGAACGACATGTCAATACGTTGCAGCCGGCCGCGGTGGTCGAGGGGACTGAGGCGCTCCAGTCATGGTCTGCACGGCCACTACGGTCGGGGGTTCGAATTCCTCCTCGGGCATGGATATTTGTTCTGTCCTTAGTCTTAGCTAGTTCATAAGTAGTTTGTAAGCTTAGGGACTGATGACCCAGTAGTTAAGTCCCATAAGTTCTACAAACATTTGAACATTTTTGAATACGTTGCATATCCTCCCGCACTTCACAACCCTCTTCCAGTGTTGAGTCTTCTCGATGAACTAAAGCAGCATCCGCGAAAAGCCTCATTGAACTTTTGATGTTATCTACTAGGTCATTTACATATATTGTGAAAAGAGACGGTCCTATAACACTACCCTGTGAACGTGTGAGACCATTTTGACGTCTGAAGGCTTCTCTCCGTTGAAAATGACATGCTGTTTTCTGTTCACTAGGAACACACAGTCTGATATTCCATACGCTCGCAGTTTGTTCATCAGGCAACGGAACTGAATGCCTTGCGGAAGTGAAGAAACATGGCATCCACCTGCCGCCCTGTAACTGTTGCCCTCCACATCTCATGGATGAACAGCGCGAGTTGTGTTTCACATGATCGTTGCTTTCGGAAAACATACTGAAGACTACAAAGGAGATTTCCGGTCATCAGAAATGATATAATATTCGAAGATAAAATGTGTTTCAAAATTCTGCAAGTGACCTATGCCTATACTTTTGCGCATCTGATCGAAATTCCTTCTTCTAGAAAGAGGGCAAGTTTCTTCTCATACTCCGCGTAAAACTGAATTGGTATCTTATTAGGTCCAGCGACATTTCCTCTGTTGAGCGATTTCAATTGATTGTCTATATGACTGACACTTATTTCAATATCTGCCATTTTGTCGTTCGCGCGACGGTTTAGAGGAGGGACTATCGAGCAATATTGCTCTGTGAAACAACTTTGGGAAAAGAAATTTAATATTTGGACCTTTTGTGTTTCATACCCTGTTTCAACATCTTTGGTCAACCCGTTTACCAATTTGACGTGGGACCAAAATTTCTTAGGATTTTCTGCCAATAATGTACTCAAGACATTGCTCTCAGAGTCGTTGAACGCCTCTCGCATGGCTGCCCCTACGCTAATTTTGGAATCAATTAACTTACTGGGGGACTGATGACCTCCGCAGTTTTGTCCCCCTAAAACATCAAACCAACCAACCAATTAACTTACGCTTGTCTGCTAGACTTTGACTGCGTTTATATTTGGAGTGAAATCTATCTGCTTTCGTAACAGTTTCCTTACTCGGTTGTTAAATCGCGGTTGATCTTTCCTATCTGTCATAATGTTGCTTGGCCTTATCTAAAAAGTATGGTACGGCGCACTTGAACTTCGTCCACAGTTGGTCAACATTGTCAGTGTTAGAGACGAAACTATCGAGTTGAGCAGTCAATTACTCTTAAATCTGCCGCTATTCGCTTTTACTAAATAAGAAGATCTTCCTACCTTTCTTGGTATTTCTATTTTCAGCTGTAGTCATTGATTCTGTAATGGCCTTATGATCGCCGAGTTCCTGATCTACACTAACTGAATCGGAAAGTTCCGGTCTATTTGTCATCAGTAGGTGTAACATGTTATCTCCACGACTCGGCTCTCTATTTAACTACACGAGGTAATTTTCATAAACAGCAACTTAAGAATAATATTACTTGAAGATCGTTGATCACTCACAAGGTCACGTTAATATAGGCCTAATAATTATATCAAATATATTGAATAGAAAAGAGGCGTTTAATTCAAATTTGTATAGCGGGCGAAATTTGAACTCGGGACCTTCCCTTCGCGGTACAAATTCTAATTCAACGCCTCTCTTTCTATTCAATATATATTATATAATGATACAGTTTATGTCTCGGGAAATTGAATTGTTGATTGATAATAATTACTGTTTGGTGCACTTGGTACTCTCCTCTTTATACGGAACTTCAAGTTTCGAAGAAATAAGGAATTTATTTGCATGGAATTTGTTTGTTTTGTGTGTGAAATACTAAGATGTTTCATAAATTATCTTCATTAAACCATTTCCCAGTTAATAACAATTAATATACTCAATTTTTCTCATCTCGTTCTGGCTCACTCTTATATTCTCTTTTCTTCTTTTGGGTTCAACAGCCAGTTTTAGCGTTGGTTATTTATTAACTATATGCCTTTAATGTTACTGCATCAAAAACACACACATCCGATTCACGCGGTATTTGAAGCTGATTGCAGAACGCTACTTCTGCCGCCAACTTATATTTCGCGTAAGGATAACAAAGATAAGGGAAGAGAAATTCGGGCTCCTACAGAAGCGTACAGAAAGTCTTTTTCCCTTCCACCTTTGGGAGTGAAACAGAAAAGGAAATGACTAGCGTTGAGATACCCTCTGCCCCGCGCCTTTGTGTGTGTGTAGATGCAGAAGAAGCTTTCGACTTGTTCAATAACTTTTGGTTTCATAAATGACTTTTTCCGTTTATTTTTATATTTAATAATACACTGCTGGCCGTCCAAAATGCAAGAAGAACAACATCGCATCTTTGATGTGTTGGAATCCGTTGTCCTTCCATACCTTCGGAAGTTACCGATGGTCACTTTGGAACAGAATACTGCGCGACCCTATATGATACATTTGCAACAAATCTTCATCGTCCATCGGACTGCAATGGTTTCCTTGACCTCCCTGTAGACACTTTGCAGTTTCTATGCTTTTGTGCCATTGTCGGTCGCATGTCTAGCAACAAATATTTTAAAAAAAATTAGAAAGCTTAAGGGACTTAACTGCGCGGTCATCAGTCCCTAAACTCACAAACTACTTGTGAAGTAACTTATACTAAAGACAACACAAACATCCATGCCCGAGGGGGGATACGAACCCCCGACGGGGAACGGCCTCGCGCATCGTAACATAGCGCCTCAACGCGCTCGGCCACTCAGCCGCGGCAGCAATTAATATGTATAACACCAATGGTGCAAATATGCATGTGAAAAAAACGAGATATGGATGAAAGAGAGTCTCACAGAAAGACAACAAACCACACAATTAACCAGACAGATAAAGTGGAAACACACGAAGAAGCAAATGCAATACATCTAAGACGATTTCAGAGGTTATAACAAAGGAGACCTTATAAAACGTGTGCTTGTAACAAGAAGGTGCAAGGCTTGCACTGACTGATCAAGAAAACTGTATAGGGATGGTTATATATTTTTCAGAGCTACTCAAGTATCCAGTATCAACATCAAAATCTAACGAAGAGACGCCTACGCACACAAATCGTGGACCTCAACCACCCACCAAATAGAAAATCAGTGCACACATCCTGAGACCCAAAAATAACGGGCCCAGAGGGAGTGGACGCGTCGTATAAGGCATCATGCTATGGTCGCTTCTGGCGGAGGCTCGAGTCCTCCCTCGGGCGTCTGTGTGTGTGTGCGTGTGTGTGTGTGTGTGTATCTTTTGTCCTTAGTGTTAGTTTAAGTAATTTGGTCCAATAGGTTTACAAACATTTGAACATTTTGAAAAACAGCGTCACATCTGGAGAAGATGGCACACTTGACAATATCATAGATATCCTAATAGACATCTCACAAACTGAATCCTTTAAGCCGAACGTAGCGTGGATATGTACAGTCATCCACCCAAAATGAAAAGTTCGATGTTAATAGACTCTTCTTTCCAGAATGAAACTTTCACTCTGCAGCGTAGTGTGCGCTGATATGAAACTTCCTGGCAGATTAATCTGCGAGGAAGTTTTAGACTCTTCTTTAATTTTGATAAAACACAATACATACAGTTACATACGGTAAATTTCATGACACCGTTAATGAATATAGTCTGCGAACAGAAGTTTATAGCTAAGGTAGAATATTCAAAGATTTTAGATGTGTGTATTGAAGAGAAATTGAATTGAAATCAATATATTGACGACCTTCTGAAATGTTTGTGGTCAGTAACACATGATCTGAGGGTTATTGCAAGATTTTGTGACGAACATTTTAGTTATGTGGGCTTTAGAGCAGAGAGTGAGGAACAGATTTCCAGCTTAATGGCGGTAAAGCAATTAGTGGATGTTTTGGTACAATACTAAGATAATATTCCGTTAGAAACGATTAAAAGCCTCTACAAACGACTTTCGCGGATAATTGTAGCTGTTCTGACAGCCTGTGGTTGCCCAAACCCTTATTAATAATTTAATGTTGTGTCTACGTCAGGTGTTCATGTTATTTGGTCCACGACTTGTCTGAAATTCACACTTAAGTTACTGACATAAAGTTAACGGAACCATTTTCGGACTATATAATTACACACTCGAATAGCGTGCGTGGAAATTAACAGTTGCGTTCGAGCTCTGATTACTTTATTATGATGAACATTTCTCCCTATGTAGATAGGAGTTAACCAAATATTAGGTTGGTGCATACGTTAGAAGTGTTTTTGTTTCGTACATTCGTATTCTGGTATCTATGGTTTTATCTATCAACTGCCCCCTTTTTTTTTTCTCTTTTAGTTCGCTGTTTTTGTTTGAGTTCATATATTGCCATTTTGCCAACATGTACAGATATTTGTAAACCTAAGAGACGAAAGAGCTGAGCTCATCGGACCCTAGACTTACAAATCACTTAAATGCAGTCTTCCGCCGGCCGCGGTGGCCGAGGAACTGGACTGCTATATGGAAAAACATCCATAATTCAGTACTTAGTACGAAAGTTAGATCCACCTGGTATGACATTGTAAATGATGTCATCCCTACTGGCGAAAAGATGTACAATATCAAATTAAAAGCCACGCCGTACTGCACTCGGTGCCAGCTGCTTGACACGTTAGCGCACGCATTTGTCTGTCGACATCAGAACGAAATCTGGACGTGGACTAGAAGAAGATTAGCTCTTATGACTGGCACCACCGCACTGAACATTACTGTACATGACATACTGCGCCCTGATTGGAAACGTTACCCTGACGCCAAGCATAATAGTTACACATGGCTTCTTGGACAGTTTATTTATTATGCGATTAATCGGAAAGCTCCTACCTTACAAGATTTCATACTCTTTATTAACGACCAGCATTACGTTCTACAAAAGCGTTCCAAATACAGGACTTTGTTCCAAAACTTTTTAAAGGTTTCACTTACGTATTGAATATCATTTCATTTGTTTGCATTACAAGCTTATTTTTTTCTTCTTGCTACACGAAGAGTGGGCAGTTCTTACTCATTCCATCGAGCATCATTTTAGTTTCGTATTATGATTTGAAGGTAAGACGCAATTGATTTCTTTTGCAATACAACACTGGTACCTACAGCAGAGGGAAAAAAAAAAGGGGGGGGGGCTGAGGCTCTCCAGTCACGGTCTGCACAGCCACTACGGTCGGGGCTTCGAATCCCCCCTCGGGCATGGATATTTGTGCCGTCCTTAGTTTTAGCTAGTTCATAAGTAGTTTGTAAGCTTAGGGACTGATGACCCCGTAGTTAAGTCCCATAAGTTCTACAAACATTTGAACATTTTGCAGTCTTCCTCCCTTCTTTACTTCCCGGACTGCATTTCCTTTCCCCCTCCCGTAATTTCCTATCCTCACTCCTTCTCCTCCCCACCGGGAGACTGATAACCTCAGTAGTTTAGTCCCCCTATCTCAAACAAACAACAACAACTAAGGCAAGCTGTTCAAGCTCGCGCGCTCGCCTGTGAGCTAGGAAGCCCTCAATAGCTCGCGGCGCATCGCTTCTGGGCCGTGAGCTGCTGTCGCACGGTGTACACGGCTACGGCGAGCGTACGTGCAAGTGAAGCAACCGGATGGGCTTTGATGTCACGAGAAACTGCCAGTTACATTCCAGTTCCCGTGACGGCTACAATACTTTCTGAAACAGCTATAACTGAAACTGCCTAGTAAGCATGGAGGTCCCAGTTCGATTCCCGGCCGCATGACAAATTATAATTTATTGCTTCACCTTTATCTTTAATAATGTTTTTGTTATTATAATTAATGTAAAAGTTCTGTGAACCTGGCTATTAATGATGTGGTTTCATGACTGAAATTTAATAAGGCGTATTCTCGGTGGCATTATTTTACATTTTTATATGCCTATTTCATGGAACGATTTTACCTTACCCTTTTTTTTTTTTTTTTTTATTTTACTAAAGAAGTCTGATTTTAGAAGTTATTTCTAGAATATCAAAAGGAGCCAGATTATGAGTGAACGATTTATCACGCTGAACCGCATCCTAGTTTCCACCCTGTTAATCCTAAATATGGCAATACGAATTTTACAGTGCATTTCATAATTAGGATTTCGGTTTTCGAGAAAAGTAGGCTATGTTTTTATCTTAAAATGGTACATTTGCTTTTAGGCATAATAGGTTACTTCAGGCAAATAAGTAATACACTAGCTTAATTGATAATAACTAGAGTAAACAAAAGTCGCCTGTCTTGAAAGTTTCAGAACTCGTTAACAAGAGCAACAATAAGTGACATAACGATCGATCCAGCATTTATCACAAGAAATGTCAAAAATACTAAGGTTTTCATTTTAGAAAGACAGTGCAAGAAAATACGGACCCAATTTGCATCCGTATAAAAACTGTACGCATGTGAGACACACAAGAAAAAAAAGGGGCTGCCCTTTCTTCTGTAATGACGCTGTAGATTGAATATTTTTGTGCCGTAAGAGTTGCCATATATTAGACATTTTGGACATCAGTCTCTGTTAGTGAAGAGACACAGTTCTTATGAAGTAGCCACTAGGCTTTGGTGGGACGACCGGGAAGGGGTGCATTCAGCCTCGTGAGGATATGTTTGGTAGCGGTAACAACGACCGGGAGGCTGGTGTGCTGACTACAAGCCCCTCAACACCGCATCCAGTAGATGAGGATGACACGGTGGTCGGTCGGACGCAAATGGTCCATTAAGGGCTGGTTCATGGAACTGTCATTTACGGTGATAATACCATTAGAGGGATCACACCGTCGCGGTGGAGTAGCCGAGCGTTCCAAGGCGCCAGGCGCGGTAGATCAGCGCGCCCGGTCAGGGGAACGCACTCTCCGTAATAAAAAACTCACCAAATACTCAACGAACAACACACAACGAACATGAACAAACGTCCGCAACGTACGACTGTACCTGAAGATAAAAAAAGCTCCTTGCTGATGAGCGCGTAGTTGCTCGCTTTCGGAGGTTCGAGTCCTCCCTCGGGCATGGGTGTGTGTGTTGTCCCTAGTGTAAGACAGTTTAAGTTACTTCAAGTAGTTTGTAAGCCTAGGGACTGATAACCACAGCAGTTAAGTTCCTTAGATTTACAAACATTTGAACATTTTCTGAGGGTTCACACCCAGCAAATGGTCTCTTGTTTCAAGAAGGATCTTTTTGACCTTAGTGACTCCCCATGTACATGATGATTATGGGGGGGAGTGCAATAAAGACCATTTAAACGCATTTTTCGTAATTATCCACGTCACTGTATTCAAGACTGGCAAATTTGATGAACTGTGATCATTCTACCATCGTGCGACATTTGTATTTATTAAACTTACGGGAAAACGTTGTGAACGTATGCACCGACATAGTGCTTTCGCAGTTTGAAGAGACAGTTGGTGATCGAAATTTCTTAACAGATCTTGCCACAAAGAGAAATGCCTTTTTTTAATGATTGCTACACCTACTGGTGTTCCTTTCTGTGAAACTCTCTCACATTATGCAGAACGAGCTGCCCTGCTTTGTACTTTTTCGATATCCTCTGTGTATCCGGTAAGGATCCCATACCGCGCAACAATATTCCAGCGAAGGACGGACAAGCACAGTGGTGGTTGTCTCGTAAGTTCGTTCTAATTGTAATTCCTAGGTGTTCTGTTGAATTGAAAGCGTTAAGATTTGCGCATTTTGTCGTGTAACAAAAATTTAACTTCTTTTTTTTTACCACTCATATCAGTGACTACGCACGTCTCTTGATTCGCGGTCAATAGTCACTTATTACACCATAAATATACATTGTGCAGTTGGTATATATCTTCTGATGACATTATTACTTAGATCTTTTATGTAGAATAGAAACATTAGAGGCCCTATGATACTTAGAACGCCAGATATAATTTCAATTTAACTCGATGTTTTTTTTTTTTTTTTTTTTTTTTTTTTTTTCTTTTATTATACGATCCCGCGTCCTTTCTTACAGAAAATCACCAATCCAGTCGCGCAACTGAATCCATAGGCATGCAATTTTATTAAAAGTTGCTTTGGAGGAATTGTGTCAAAAGATTCTGGAAATATATCAACAAGGAATGAATTTGAGATGCCTTATCGATGGTACTTATTACTACATGAGAATAAAGAGCTAGTTATGTTGCATAAGAACAATATTTTCTTTAAGGTGTTTCATAATGTTAAAATACAGTAAATGCACCGAACTATAAAAAAATGATGCCAATGACTTATACATTCAATTAAATGGATTAATACTATTTCCTATCTTGAGTAGTGGTGTGACATTGTCTACTTTCCAGTCTTCAAACACGGTTTTTTGGTCAAGCGGTCGAGCAAGTGGTTGTGTATGATGGTTAAGTATGGACCTGTTAGATGAGAATACTCTAAAAGGAACCTAGTTGGTATACAACCTGGACCGGAAGACTTGGCTTTATGAAGTGGTATCAATTGCTTCGCAACACCTAAGATATCTACTTTTTTGTTACTGAAGCTAGCAGCTGTTCTTGATTTGAAATCTGTTATATTGACTTTGTCTTCTTTGGTCAAGGAATTTCGAAAAACTGCTTTTCGTAACTCCGTTCTAGCGGAGCTGTCATCTGTGACATTTCTATCGCTATCAAACAGAGACTGTGTCGCCGTTGGTACACTTTACGTACGAGAAGAATCTATTTGTATTTTCTACGATACTTTGAAAATGAGGTTTCGTTCTGGGAACTGTTAAAATCATGTCGCACTGCAGTACGCGTGAAATATCTACCTTCTGTAAAGCGTACCCCGTCTTTGGGGATTTTGCATCCTTTTAAATTAGGCATGTTTTTTCATCGCTTCTGTGTCAGGAATATGACCTGTTTCGTGTACAATGGGCGTTCAGTTCCTCCATAACTCATCATACAATAATCGGTGATTAGAGATATTAATTGAACCGAGAACCTAATGCCTCTGATGCATTAATGTTGTGGCGTGCCGGCCGCGGTGGCCGAGGAGACTGAGGCGCTCCAGTCACGGTCTGCACGACCACTACGGTCGGGGGTTCGAACCCCCCCCTCGGGCATGGATATTTCTGCCGTCCTTAGTTGTAAGTAGTTCATAAGTAGTTTGTAAGTTTAGGGACTGATGACCCCGTAGTTAAGTCCCATAAGCTTTACAAACATTTGAACATTTTCATCTGTCCCTAAACTTACAAACTACTTATGAACTACTTACGAACTAGGACGGCACAAATATCCATGCCCGAGGGGGGATTCGAACCCCCGACCGTAATGGCCGTGAAGACCGTGACTGGAGCGCCTCAGTCTCCTCGGCCACCGCGGCCGGCGGTCATCAGTCCCTAAACTTACAAACTACTTATGAACTACCTTACACTAAAGAGGACACAAACATCCATGCCCGAGGGGGGTTTCGAACCCCCGACCGTAGCGGCCGTGCAGACTGTGACTGGCGCGCCGCAGACCGCTCGGCCACTGCGGCCGGCTGATACATTGCAGAACTGTGTATTAGAAGAACTCTGCACACACAAGCACATCAAAGTTAAGTATTTGTTTCATCTAATAAACAGTTCATGTGGACTAATCGATTCTTTTAGTTACAGACCTACGCCCACATCCGTGCTAGTCACAGACACCGTAGCCCAAGGAGACACAAAAATTAAACTCGACATTGTAGAGGTAGTTACAACAAAACCATTACTGCAGTTACCTCACGCAGCAATCATCGATCTATAAAATCTGCTTGCTAAAAATCTGGAAAAATAGATTAACGCTATGGAAATACGAGCTAAACCGTAAGAAATTAATAAATTCTGAAAATGAAAAAACAATACGATAGTCAGCAAAAGATTCGGTGTAGAAATAAATTAATCACAGATTTACGATTTCGGAAGATGTTTCCTGCCTACCAGCATATTATTATTATTATTATTATTATTATTATTATTATTATTTTACCAGCAATATAAATGTATTTTTTCCTAAACGCTTCAGCAACTATTTCGGGGATCTGTGCAAAGAGCCATTTTAGTTAAGTTGTTGCATATAACATCTACGCACTGCATCTCTCAGGAACTATGTATTTCAACGTAATCTATTTCCTGTTTCTGAACACCGTTCTTATTCTTCATGAGGGATGAAACTGATGAGGTCATTGGTCCCTTGTCTTAAAAACTATCTAAACTAACTTAACCGGCCGTGGTGGCCGAGGAGACTGAGGCGCTCCTGTCACGGTCTGCACGGCCACTACGGTCGGGGGTTCGAATCCCCCCTCGGGCATGGATATTTGTGCCGTCCTAGTTCGTAAGTAGTTCATAAGTAGTTTGTAAGTTAGGGACTGATGACCCCGTAGTTAAGTCCCATAGACTATACAAACATTTGAACATTTTTTTAAACTAACTTACGCTAAGAACAACACTGTTAGCCATGCCCGATGGAGATCTTGGACCTACAGCCAGAGTGGCTGTTCATGAATACCGTTTGGGCCGTTGTAAAAATTTTTGCAGACCTTTTTTACAGCTTTAGTCCGATTACCGTAGCTATAACTGTTTCAGCCTCAGTGCTTTCTACTAGCGCTCGAATCTCTGTGCGTTCTCAACACAACTACGACCATTTACAACTAAAATATCACAATTTGCAAATAAAAATACCGACTGTTACTTTGTCTACATTCGTCCTGTCTTTGCCCCGCGCCTTTGAAAGTGGAAGACTTACTGTACTTTCCCGAGATCATCTAATCTAAAGAATGACAACAATAATAATAAAGTCAGAGAACAGTCTCCGCATCTGTTTCAGAGCTTCCACTCAGCTCGCTAGCAAATTTATTCAATCGGTACTATCGACGAAGCTATAGAGTGTGCTCTCTGCCTTCGAACTGGAAACAAGACCGGCGATCTTCATCAATTTTGATAACCGCATAAAATCAAATAGAATTCCTTCCTTTCTAAAGCAAAACACATCATTAGTACCGACATGACCCGCCACTTGCATTTGGCTGCTCCTTGTACTTCTCATAACATCCGGAAGAGCCCGTACCACATCTGGCATGACCCTCTCCTCCCAGAATGCACAGAGTGTGCACACTGGACTTCTTCATTTACTTAGGATATTCCTAAGAGGCTCAACTACGCGCCTGACATTGGAGCTTCCAAACGGCCTCCTAGAAAGTCTGTCGATGCCTGCCACGCCTTGAAACGACCTCGCATTCAACTGCGAGTGCAGGATCGGCCTCAAAGCGGACAGTAACCGCGCTGCACATCTACATCTACAACGATACTCCGCAAGCCACCGCACGGTGTGTGGCGGAGGGTACCTTGAGTACCACTATCGATTTTCCCTCCTATTCGAGTCACGTATTGTTCGCGGAAAGAAGGATTGTCGGTAGGCCTCTCGGAAGTAATTGACATAACTTTTGGTTCCATGATGATGGGAAGTTATGTCAAACAGTGGCATGTGGTCCTGGAGCCATCTCCGTAACCTCTGCTATAGTGACCTCATACCAGGACAACTGCTCAGTCACCAAGAAGTGCACAAATAGGAGTGTGCCTTGGTGGAATAATAACCTGGAAATACAAAGGAAACAGGTACGAAGACTGTTTAACCTTGCGAGGCGCAAAGGACAATGGGCAAAATATCGTGAGGCCCTTGTCAATTACAGCCTTGCCATCAGACGGGCAAAGCAGGCATCCTGGAAGGTATTCTGTGAGGAAGTGGAGGGCAAGGCTGCTCAAGCGAGATTTCATAAAATCCTCACTAGGGTACCAACTAATCTAGGAGGAACATTGAGGAAGGAGGATGGGGAGTATACAAAGACAGCACATGAAACGCTAGAACTGTTCCTCAAGACTCACTTTCCTCAATAAACTCTGGGGGATAACTCGGACCAGAATGCGATTCCTGAGAGACAACGGTTCTCAGGTATTCGCAAAGAGGACTGGGATCTGGCCAAGGAGTGTGTCGATTTCAGTAAGGTCCGATGGGCGGTGGGAACATTTCAACCGTTCAAGTCACCTGGCCCCGATGGAATCTATCCAGCTCTCCTGCAACAAGCGGGAGAAAATCTTATTAGATTCCTACGCAGGTTATTGAGGGTTAGCCTAGCAGCAGGAATCATTCCCAGTGCCTGGAGGGCAGTGAAGGTTGTATTCATTCCAAAGCCAGGGAGAATTGATCATACCAAGGCCAAGGATATGAGACCAATCAGCGTGTCCTCCTTCATTCTTAAGACATTGGAAAAGCTAGTTAATGTGCATGTTGGAGAAAGGAGGTTAAGTAGGGCTCCTCTACATTCAAACCAACATGCATATCAACCAGGTAAATCATGTGAGACAGCTCTCCACCAACTTGTTGGGAAGGTGGAGAAAGCACTACACTTTCAGGAAGTAGCCCTCTGTATCTTCCTGGACATTGAGGGGGCTTTTAGCAATACGACCTTCGATTCCATGTTTAGGGCAGCAGAGGTGCATGACCTAGGGACCACTATATGTAGGTGGACTAGGGCCATGCTCAGTAGAAGAAAGGTAGAGGCTACCATGATGAATGAAAAAATGGTAATCAACACCACTAGGGGTTGCCCGCAAGGAGGAGTTCTTTCCCCTTTATTGTGTAATCTAGTGGTGAATGATCTCATTGGAGCATTAAACTCTAGGCAGTACTTTTTCCAAGGATGCGCAGATGATCTTGTCATAGTAATACTTGGCAAATTTTCTGACACAGTGAAGAATATGGCACAAGGTGCATTGGGCATTGTGCAAGACTGGTGCAGAAAACAGGATCTGGGGTTTAGTCCTAAGAAGACTGTTGTTGTACCATTCACAAGGAAACATATCCAACACTCAAGTTGGAATTTAAAGCTTTTTAAGGAAGCACTACCTGTGAAGGGGACAGTGAAATATCTAGGGGTTACCCTAGATGAGAAACTGACATGGACCCCTCACATTAGAAATATTTGCTCCAAGGCAAAAGGTACTTTAGTAAGTAACAGGAGAGCTTGTGGCAAAAATTGGGGCCTGAGCCCCAGGGGTATGCACTGGATATACACCACAGTGATTAGACCCAGGATCACCCATGGGGCGGTCGTGTGGTGGAAGAAGGTAGAACGGCAGGTTGCTGCTAAGGAGCTTGGTAAGGTGCAGAGACTAGCCTGCTTAGCCATAACAGGCGGAATTAGCAGCACACCAACTGCTGGGATGGAAACCATGCTGGATATGCCCCCATTACACCTTTGGGTCAAGATGGAGGCAGCGGCTGGTGCCTACAGACTCAAAACTGGTAACAACTGGAACTCTTTGGGATATCCAGAATCACACACTAAAATAGTGAGTGAGGTAAATATAGGAAAGGTTGGGGAAATGCCAGCCGACTATATTATAACCCCATACTGCTTCAACAAGCCTTTCAGTATAACAATTGGAAGTAGGGAGCAGTGGGAGAAAATAGTTCGACACCGTACGGGGATATTGTCTGGTTCACTGATGGGTCGAAATCAGACCAAGGCATTGGGGCCAGGGTATACGGGGTGCAGCCAAGACTGGAGGGCATCATCTCTCTAGGGAAACTGGCCTCAGTATTCCAGGTCGAAATCACTGCCATCAGGGCGTGTGTGGAGGAGAATTTGCGTAGGTGCTACAAAGATCGTAGCATCTACATCTATTCAGACAACCAGGCAGCCCTGAGATCACTGGCAGCTCCTGCAACAAGGTCTAAAATTGTTGCAGAATGTCACAGGGTTCTGGTGGAGCTAGGGGAAAGCAATAGAGTAAACCTATTGTGGGTCCCTGGCCACTCGGGGATCAGTGGCAATGAACATGCCGACAGATTAGCCAGGATGGGGCAGAGTCTCCATTTATTGGACCGGAACCTGTCCTGACAATCACCAAGGCAATGATCAAATTGGAGCTACGTAACTGGCTCAGAAGACAGCACGTAGAATATTGGACCAAAGTCCATCAACAAAAACATGGCAAGGTAATGATGCCAAAGCCATGTTTTAAAAGAAGCTCTGCAATCCTGGGCCTGAACAGGAGAGAGATTAAACTCATGGTTCGATTGCTGACAGGCCATGGGAATTTCAAAAAACACCTACATACAATGGGAATAACAGAAGAGGACCCTAAATGTAGGATCTGTGATGACGGTGATGAAACTGCATCACAACTAATCTTCGAATGCATTGCATTGGAGAGTAAAAGGCACAGAACATTTGGGACAACCAGACCCGAAGGAATTGTGTCTAATAAAGAACTGGTAAAGGGACTCCTTGCACTGTTCAAGGGCAGTGGTTGGCTTTACTAGATATACAGGGAGCGATACCGCACAATAAACTTAGTTTCGGTGCGGGCAGTGGCGGGTTGGCCCAAGACTGTTTTGGCTTCCCTGGAAAAATCAAATCAAAATGCCTCTGTCTGGACTCTAATCTCTCTGATTTTATCCTCATGATCTCTTCGAGTGATATACGTAGGAGGGAGCAATAAACTGCTAGACACCTCAGTAAAGGTATGTTCTCGAAACGTCGACAAAAGCCCGTACCGAGCGAAAGAGTGGGTCTCCTGCAGAGTCTTCCACTGCAGTTTAGCGATCATCTCCGTAACGCTTTCACGATTACCAAATGATCCTGTAACGAAGCGCGATGCTCTCCGTTGGATCTTCTCCACTTCCTCTATCAATCCCACCTGGTACGGATCCCACACCGGTGAGCAGTATTCAAGCTGTGGGCGAACAAGTGTACTGTAACCTACTTCCTTTGTTTTCGGACTGCATTTACTTAGAATTCTCCCAATTAATCTAAGTCTGGCATCTGCTTTACCAACGATTGATTTTATATGGTCGTTCCATTTTAAATCCCTCCTAATGATTACTCCCAGATAATTTATGGAATTAACTGCTTCCCGTTGCTGACCTGCTATAGTGTAGCTAAATGATAAAGGATCTTTCTTCTGTGTATTCGCAGCACATTACACTTGTCTACATTGAGATTTAATTGTCATTCCCTGCACCATGCGTCAATTCGATGCAGATCCTCCTGCATCTCAATACAATTTTCCATTGTTACAACCTCTCTATATACTACAGCATCACCCGCTAAAAGCTTCAGTGAACTTCCGATGTTATCCGCAAGGTCATTTATATGTATCGTGAACAACAACGGACCCATGACACTCCCCTGTGGCACACCTGACATAACTCCTACTTCGGAAGACTTCTCTCCATTGAGAATGACCTGCTGCTTTTTGTTATCTAGGAATTCCTCAATCCAATCACACAATTGGTCTGATAGAGCATATGCTCTTACTTTGTTCATTAAACGTTTGTGGGGAACTGTATCAACACACAGCGGAGGAGCCATCGCGAGACTCATGCGGTAAAATGGACATCTCCGGGATCCCAAAGTCTGCTTCTCAGTAGTGAAGCCAATTGAAGGAATGATGCTTAGCGTTTAACGTCGTGTCTACAGCCTGGTCATTAGAGACGAAGCTCACACTCGGATTTTTATGTAAGGATGGGGAAGGAAATCGGCCGTGCCCTTTCAAAGGAAGCATCACGGCATTTGGTTGGAAATCCCGGAAAACCTAAATCTGGATGACCGGAGGTGGATTTGAACCAGCGTCCTCTCCAATGCGAGTCCACCTCACGGCGTGGGTGCCCACCTCACGGCTTGAGACAACAGTCTCAAGCTACATCACTGAAGCCGGCAACTGAAGCTGTGTACCAAGGGTTGCCAACTCAGCGCACATCCGATCACAGCAATCACAGTCCGTACCCAGGACACAATAAATTTAAGGATTTCGTGTGATAAGCACACAGGAAAATAAAAATATTCCGCTTCCAGTAAAAAAACCTGCCACAGGCAAAGATGAAGAGACACGCTGTTACACTCGCTCTCCAGACGGTGGTTACCTACACTCTTTCCTACTACAATTTGTATAGGTTAGGGGACCGTCTTATGCAACTGTAAATTAGTCTACTTTAGACCAGACGCGTTTCGCTTTACTCTAAAGCATCTTCAGCGGTCAGTTGCACAATAAATGGTGTGTATTACATTATTTGTTAGATTTTTTACTAAATTCTATCGGTAACTGTTCTCATACAATTGGATTGTTTGCATTCTGGATAAAATGGGCTACTAATATCATTCACGAATTTTTATGTTTTCCTCTTCATGTGTGATTTGTAGCACATTGCCACTTGCTGTCACTGCTTATATTTACACTTTTTACAGTTCTACATCTACATCTACATCTACATAGATACTCTGCAAATCACATTCAAGTGACTGGCAGAGGGTTCATTAACCACTTTCATAACATTTTCCTCTACCGTTCCATTCTCTAATAGCGCGCGGGAAGAAAGAATACCTAAATCGTTCCGTTTTCGATCTGATTTCTCTTATTTTATTGGGATGGTCATGTCTCCCTAAGTAGGTGGGTGCTAGCAAAATATTTTCACATTCACAACTAAAAGTCGGTGATTGAAACTTCGCAAACAGATCACGCCGCAATGAATAACGTCTTTCTTTTACTCTTCTTACAAAAGTTTTTGAAAAATAGCCATTTCTGTGGCCTAGCAGGCTATGTATTTCGTTTGTTTTGTTTTTGTTTATTGTCTGTGTGTGTGTTATTTGCTTTCGAGTTCTTTGGTTCGTGCTGTGAGATGTGTTTTTGTTTCGTTTCTGACAAAACAGGCGTCTGCTAGCAACTTTGTGTGTGATGTTCTGACTCTATTGTGTGTGTGTTTATAAATATGATTTTAGTTCAACCAGCAACTTTCTGTGTGTGTGTGTGTGTGTGTGTGTGTGTGTGTGTGTGTGTGTGTGAGAGAGAGAGAGAGAGAGAGAGAGAGAGAGAGAAAGATTCTGATTTTCTGCAGGTATGTATTTGTGGATAGGGATTTGTTGTTGTTGTTGGTTTATGTGGTCGTATTATGTGGTGGTTTTGAGGGTGGTGGAGGTTTGTCTTTGTCTGCTATGTGTTTTATTAGTTTACTACTACTTTCTTCTCAATATGCTAATTTTCAGGCAAACTTTCAAGATCTATTTACTAAGTTCTTTCATTCGCTGTTAATCTGTAAATAGATGATAACAGTGTAATGTCATTACTTGTTTCAGATGTGTTTAATTTACTCGTCTTCCTTCAGTATTTTTTCTCCGTTGAGGAACCCGTAAACTCCTTCTTGGACTGTTGAAAAAAGAGATGCATATGCCTCAAAATTCTGGTGCAAGTATTTCAACTAGTTGTCATTTCGACGACTTGCGTGTCCCTGTAATATTGAACATATGTATCTGCCTGAATCTGCTTTCAACTCTGTATTTCTCAATATTCTTAATTTCTGTAATGGATAATGTAGCCGAACAGCCAAAATACTTCTTTGTCCAGATGCTATATGAAAAATGAATCAAGCAAATGTTATTCAGCTACCGGGGCGACATTAAGTCTTCAGTGCAGTATCAAATCGTGTATTTAGATTAGTATCTCTTCATAACCAGCGAACCAGGCAGAGCTTTGCGGCCGATAATGTGTGGGAAGTGGATACACATCAAATCTCCCCTCTCCATTCCCTTTGTCCGTCTCCTCTTCCTATCTCTATCACCTTCTACATCTCTTATCCCACACTGGTACTTGTAATTCACAGTAACATTTCCTACATTCAATATTTTTTCGACTCTTCTCCATCGTCCTCTCTCTACGTTCACCTGCGTTTGCCCCTTTCTCTGCACACCTCTCCTGCCGCTCTCTCTGAACATGTTCAAATGTTTGTAGAGTCTATGGGACTTAACTACGGGGTCATCAGTCCCTAAACTTACAAACTACTTATGAACTACTTACAACTAATGACGGCACAAATATCCATGCCCGAGGGGGGATTCGAACCCCCAAACCGTAGTGGCCGTGCAGACCGTGACTGGAGCGCCTCAGTCCCCTCGACCACCGCGGCCGGCTGTCTGAACTTCTCCGCCTCTCTATCTATTCCTCCCGGCTATCTAGACATATTACATATACCTGCTAACATTCATGGTGAGTGATCAGACGGTGTCAGAGCCTATTGCAAGTTACGCTTCGCCATGTGCCTTATAGCGACTTGCAGAGAATAAAAACCTTCTCCATTGTAACATACATACGGGTATCAAGTTTCAGAATGATCACTACCCCTCGGGCACGGATATTTGTGCCGTTCTTAGTCTTAGTTAGTTCATTTGTAGTTTGTAAGTTTAGGGGCTGATGACCCCGTAGTTAAGTCCCATAAGCTATACAAACATTTGAACATTTGATGATCACTAAATTGGGGATGAAATCTCTTGATCGGTCAAATGGCATCGAAGTCTGTTCAAAGTACCCTCCGCCAACACCACACAGTGGGTTGCGGACTATAAAAACATTCGCGATGAAAAAATATGCAAATGTGCCAAATTTGATGATGATCGGTGAAACCGAATATGTTTCTTCTACCGTCAACTGTTTTAGAGAGGCCATACAAAAATTATGATTTTTGCAGTTCTAATCTTTTGACGTTCCTTTAAAACTGTACAGAACCTTTTTGTGAAAGCTTCTCCAGGACCATAACGAACAAAACAAAAGAATTATCCCTTTCCATCATCTGAATCGTGAGTTATAGAGTTGAGTTCATTCAAAAACACTTCGAAAATCGCACTTTTTTCCCTCAAAATTTTGTATTTTCCGGTAGATTTTCCAAAACGTTTCTTACTTGCAAACTTTTCCTGAGAATTACGAACACTTGCTCTTACATACAGGCGGCAATTGATCTTTGTGTGTACTTGTGCTCTTGTGTGCTTGTGTAGTGTAATTCTAAATATACTTGCGTATTTTTGTATTTGAGACAGATAGTATCGCGTATTAATAATTCACGCAGTCATTATTCATTTGTTTATTGATGTGTACCACGAGTGTTGGAAACAGCTCAGTTATACGCCCTCACTGCAGTAGCAAGTCGCGTTTATGTAACCGTGTAAAATCTTGTCGAATAGAGGAAGTGTAGCAGTTGGCCGTTGATTGCACACAGGAACTTCTTGGTCAGTGCACGTCATCTGTGATATAGCTTGGTTATAATGGATGGGGACTGTGTCTGTTGTGTGCGAATGCAGAGGGAGTTGGCCGGCGTCCGTAAATGGCTGGAAGCTGCGTTGGCCACGATCGATCGGCTTCCGGCTGCTGCCCTTGACTGCGGTGGCACTGGGGCACCTCAGGTCAATGCTTCGCTAATTCCGACACTTGACTGACGGCGACTGGCGAACAGTGGCGAGGTCGCCAATCTCTGGCCGGAATCAAAAGGTGGATATCGACCGCAAGCCTGACCCCTTACGCCTGAGTAACAGGTTTCAGTTATTTCCAACTGTTGATAGTACCTATCTACATCTACATCTACATAGATACTCTGCAAATCACATTTAAGTGCCTGGCAGAGGGTTCATTAACCACTTTCATAACTTTTCTCTACCGTTCCATTCTCTAATAGCGCGCGGGAAGAAAGAACACCTAAATCGTTCCGTTTTCGATCTGATTTCTCTTATTTTATTGGGATGGTCATGTCTCCCTAAGTAGGTGGGTGCTAAAAATATATTTTCACATTCATAAGTAAAAGTCGGTGATTGAAACTTCGCAAACAGATCACGCCGCAATGAATAACGTCTTTTTTTTTTTTTTTAATGATTTCCACCCCAATTCGTGCAACATTTCCGTGACGCTTTCCCCCCCGTAACGTGATAAAACAAAACGAGCTGCCCTTCTCTGAACCTTCTCAATATCTTCCGTCAGTCCCACCTGGTGAGGTCCCACAAGGGGCAACAGTACTCCAGGAAAAGACGCACAAGTGTGATGTAGGCAGTCTCTTTGGTGGAGCTGGTGCATCTTCGAAGCGTTCTCCCAATGAAACGTAACCTTTGGTTCGCCTTCCCCACGATATTTTCTATTTGTTCTCTCCAGTCAAAGTTGTTCGTAATTGTAACTCCTAGGTATTTGGTAGAATTTACGACTTTAAGGTTTGACTGATTTATCGCGTAATTGAAGTTCAGTGGATTTCTTTTAGTGGTCATGTGTATTACTTCACACTTTTATTTATTTAGTGTCAACTGGCAATTTTCGCACCAAGTAGAAATTTTGTCTAAATCGCTTTGCAGTTGCTTTTGATCCTCTGTTGACTTCACTAACCGATAAACGACAGCATCATCCGCGAACAGTCTAAGGGAGCTATTCGGATTGTCTCCTAAATCGTTTATAAACACGAGGAAGAGTAGGGGACCTATAACGCTTCCCTGTGGAACGCCAGATATCACTTCTGTTTTACTCGATGACTTACCGTCAATTACAACGAACTGTGTCCTTTCTGATAGGAAATCGTGAATCCAATCGCACAATTGGGAAGATATTCCATAAGCACGCAATTTCATTAGAAGCCGCTTGTGGGGTACAGTATCAAAAGCCTTCCGGAAATCCAGAAATATGGAATCGATTTGAGATCCCTTGTCGATGGCACTTAACACTTCATGTGAATAAAGGGCATGAGACAGTACTAGTTGCCTCGCCTGTTGCCACAGTGACAGATCTTCCTGAGAGGTCCAGACGAGCGCGAGGGTGGGATTGCTAGTCCTTGGCAGCTCCAGAGTTAAGCAGGTGGGGAAAGAAGGCAGCGTCTAATCTGTTTGTTTGCCTCGTCCGAGATGAAGAAGAGGCTCTGCAGGCATCCACTGAGCGCACTGGCTGCAGCAGGCTGGAAACCGTGCCTTAGGGATAATTTACACGGAGCGTATTTGGTCGCTAGTCGCTGGCGTCTGTTGTCGCTCAGCGTATAGGCGAATAGGCGAATAGCGAATGAATACGCTGACGCAATGACACGCATCGACTTCAGACGGTAGCGTCTTCGTAAAAACAATTGAAACACGACGTAGCATATGACATTGTTTTGGAGGTTAGATGATACCCTACAGTTCTGTTTCCCACCGAACAAACTATGTAGCGGAATTGTAATTAAATTTCCAAATTGCTGGTAATTTATCAAAGTTTGCTAGTATTGCGGTACATTAAAAATAAGGATTATTTAAATACTAAGCTTAAAGACAGTTACTTTAACAAAATATTTGACGAATTCGAGGCCAGGACTTGTGGAATAAACTTGGAGATATAAGATTGGGGTATTCGAAACAGGTATTCAAGTGTTTTGAAGTTATCACCTGTTGCCAAATAACTTCCAGTTTTGTTTTTGGCGAGATCGCCATGCTCATGGCAGTATTCTGTTTCCTTATTTTATCCTGTACAATTTCCAGTAATGTGTCAAAATTTTACGATGTCATCCTCATTATATTTCTGTAGGCAGAAGGATATTCACACGATAATTCTCTCAAAAAATTTGCAGAAGAACCATATTTATCCTTCCTCGCAATCCTCCACCTTATCAATTTTCTTTTATTTTCCTACTTTTCCATTTTGCTTTTGGTAGATTAATTGTTCTTTTAAGATTATTGCGAGAAACACAACGCCAGCGTTGATAACTTCCTTCGACATTTTGACTCGACTGGCGTATACTTTATACGCTCTTGTATATGACACGGGGCGACCAACACTTGAAAGCGACCAAAGCCGGCCGCGGTGGCCGAGGGGACTGAGGCACTCCATTCACGGTCTGCACGGCCACTACGGTCGGGGGTTCGAATCCCCCCTCGGGCATGGATATTTGTGCCGTCCTTAGTGTTAGCTAGTTCGTAAGTAGTTTGTAAGTTTAGGGACTGATAACCCCGTAGTTAAATCCCATAAGCTATACAAACATTTTTTATTTTTTTTTTTTTTTTTTTTTTAGTCCACCCTTCAACTTTAGATGCTCGCGTTCGGGAGCAGCGACTTTCTTCTTTCTTCGCTGTCCTTGTTTCCACGGAGCGAATTTAAGAGCTGCGTCCAAATACGCCAGCGACTAGCGACCAAATACGCTCCGTGTAATATGCCCTTTACGACGGCAGAAATCACGCCTTCCACTTTGGTTCAGATAACATCATCGGTTTCTATAGGTGGATGGCTGATTTGGTGAAGACCGTTGGTCTCGCTTGCGGTGTGAAATTTGCAGCATAGTTTACAGAACCGGTTGCGGTCTGGCTTAGAGTCAAGTGGAAGGCTTAATGCAGAGGCTCAAAGACATCTGTGAAGATTCTGGATCAAAATTTCCCAACTTTTGTTACCTTTAGCAAGAGAACTACTAAAGAAACTGCATACACTACGCTTGTCCGTTCTTTTATTGAGTACTAGCTAAAACCCGCGGCTCCGCTCGCGTGTTGGTTCATTATGATAGATAAGCTATCTTTCAGCGGTATGCTATGAGACTGGTTTTGAAGGATGAAATGAAATACAATACGTTCTTTAGAAAGAAACTGAAAATTATTCCTATCAGAGTGCAGACGTCTATGCACTTACCGTTTATCAGGAAAGTAAGTAGTGTAGATCAAATCATACGTAAAAACTCACTCGTTTCGAAGAATCCAAACACGAAATTTAACAATAATGATTGTAATACTATCACAGATCGATCACTTGCTGTAATGCGCGAAACGTCAAATCAATTTTAAAAGAGATGTATTAAAAGAAATGAGTTTTTTACTGCTTTATTGATTTATTCTTATATTTCCTTATTCTTATGCTTATCCTTACAGAGAAAGATCTGAAGACATTTTAGCACGAATAGGCCAAAGATATGGTCTGTGGCATCACGTTGCGCTGTATGTAACCTCCTTGCTAAAGAGTCGCAAACGTCATCGCTGGCCTTCATTCCGAATTTTTTTAATAACTTGACGACTTTCAACCACCATATCTTCCACCCCCTTATAGCTATCGGAATGGAACTGCTATGGTGTACAACAGGAGACTTCGGACAACAATTACACACTGACCATTCGTTTGCGTTCTGTACTTTTACCTGCATAGCGAAATATTAACACACACACACATGTAGAATTTTATATACATCGATAACTATCCATCCCAATACACTCCAGCCTTTTATGATTATCAACCCTCAAGCAACAATGCAACCAATGAAACCATTTGCAAAGAGTAAATATAATTTTCGAAGAGTAATTATTGTTCCGCATTTCGCGTTATATTCTTCAAATTACTAAATATCTATCAGATCGCCATAAAACCATGCCTAAAACCTTCCTCAGGTATAAATTAGTAACTGTAAAAATATTTAAGTATCTGCGTCTTGTCGTTCGGACGTGATAGGCGTACACCAAACAGACATTCACATTAATATATATAGATAAATAGCTATCCCATCACCATAAAACCGTGCTTAAAGCCTTCCCCTGGTAGACATTAGTAACTGTACAAAATTTTAGCTCTTTATGTCTTGTGGTTAAGACGTGATAAACGTACACCGAACAGACATTCACATTTATAGATTGCTGCCCAGTGTGGGATCCTTATCAGGTGGGTTTGACGGATAACATCGAAAGAGTCCAAAGAAAGGCAGCTCGTTTCGTATTGTCACGAAACAGGGGAGACAGCGTTACGGAAATGATACAGGATCTGGGATGGGAATCATTACAACAATGGCGCTTTACGCTGAGGCGTGGGCTACTTACGAAACTACAATCGCCAACATTCTCCTCCGAATGCGAAAATATATTGTTGACTCCCACTTACATAGGTAGAAATGATCATCAGAATAAAATACGAGAAATCAGAGCCCGAACGGAGAGATTCAGGTGTTCATTCTTTCCGCGCGCTATTCGAGAATGGAATGGGAGGTAAAATAGTATAACGGTGGTTCGATGAACCCTCTGCCAGGCACTTAAATGTGATTTGCAGAGTATTCCATGTAGATGTAGATATAGACATGAGATTTCAGATTACCTTACAATTCAGCGAGATAATTTTATCTTTATCACAGACAATGTTGTGCGTCAACACAATAGCTCAAGAGTGCTGTACAATAATCTTAAGGTGGGTATGTGCCGAGTAAAATTGTGAAAAATGTGAAGATCCACCATAGTTTGAAAATCGAGTTAAAAAATGATATGAATGCAAAGAGGCCTTCACTGCGAATCTAAACATAGACAAGCGTTGGAGATAAGCACAGGCCATTCCCGTTTGCTGGAAGGATCGTCGAACAGACGCGCAAAACTCTATATCTCTGACATCCAAATGTTCAAATGTTTGTGAAGCTTAAGGGACTTCACTGCGGGGTCATAGTCTCTAAACTTACAAACTAGTTATGAACTACCTTATACTAAAGACGACACAAACATTCATGCCCGAGGGGGGATTCGAACCCCCGACGGGGAACGGCCTTGCGCATCGGAGCATAGCGCCTCAATGCTCTTGGCCACTCCGCCGTGACTCTGACTTCGATCTGTTGTAGAATAGTGAGATATGTTTTATCTTTGTGTACTATGGAATTTTCTGAAGACCAAATATCACATCTGTACGAATAAATGTAGGTTCCGATTGCAATGATGGTATGGAACCAACGTCCGAGGCAAATTCCGTGTTCCTTCACTTCCGGAAGCGTTCGGTACGGTTCCGGACTGTCTCCCAATGAACAAAATACGAGCGTACGGAATATCAGGCCAACTGTGTGAATGGACTGAAGACTTCCTAGCGAACAGTACACAGCATATCATTCTCAACGAAAAGGAATCTTCTAACCTGAAAGTAATTTCTGGCGACCCACTTTTCACAATATATAAAAATGACCTATTAGATTATGTCGGAAGTTCACACGGCTTTTAGGTGACGTCTTAAGTTCCATATGGCTTTTGACAGACGTTGCTGTTTTTTATAAACAATTTGCAACGATGAAAAATTGTTGCGAGGTGCAAGAGGATCAGTAACGTATCGACGCTTGGTGTACGAAATGGCAATTGCCTTCCCAAAAAATGTAAAATATTGTGAATGCAGAGAAAGAAAGATAATTTATTATTTGATTACGCGATTGTAGAACAATCACTAGAAGTAGTTACTTCCATAAAATATCTGGGGGTACGCATACCGAGCACATAGAAATAATCTTAGGTAAGGCAGGTTCATTGCAAGAATTCTTATTAAATGCTGTTCATCAACAAATGAAGTAGCTCACAAAACGCTAGTTCGACCAGTACTTGCTTATTGCTGGTCAGTGTGGGATCCGTACCAGATAGGATTTGTAGCGGACATAGAGATTTCATGCGAAGAGCAACACGCTTTCTTACAGTTTCATTTGGCTAGCGTGGAAGCGTCAACATGATCGGCCAGCTCCAACGATAGCCGCTAAAAGAGAGATGCTCTGCAACACGGTTCGGGCTACCGTCAAAGTTCCGACACTGTACGTTTCTCGTAGAGTCAACAAATATATTACTACCTCCTACATATATTTCACGAAAGGATCAAAAGGACGAAAGAGGAGAGATTAGTACCCACACAGGGAATATAAATTAGTAGAACAGTAGTGCAATTGTATTATCTTATTTATAATAGGGATATATAGAGTACTTTACTGCAGTACGATATGTTGTATTTCGCAAAGGCAATCCTTGATTGAAAACTATATCATTGTTGTTGTTGTTGTGGTCTTCAGTCCAGAGACTGGTTTGATGCAGCTCTCCACCCTACTCTATCCTAAGAAAGCCTTTTCATCTCCTCATAAGAACGACAACCCACATCCACTTGAATCTTCTTACTATACGCGTCTCTTGGTCTCCCTCTGCGATTTTTACCCCACACACTTCCCTCCAACGCTAAATTCACAATTCCTTGATGTTTAATAATGTGTCCTACCAATCTACCCCTTCTTTTAGTCAAGGTATGCTAGAAATTTCTTTTCTCCCCAATTCGGTTCAGTACCTCCTCATTAGTTACGCGATCCACCCACCTAATCTTCAGCATTCTTCTGTAGCACCACATTTCAAAAGCCTCTATCCTCTTTCTGTCCACACTGCTTATCGTCCATGTTTCACTCCCATACAAGGCAACACTCCATACAAATGCCTTCAGAAAGGACTTCCTTAGGCTTAAATCAATATTCGATGTTAACAAATTTCTCTTTTTCAAAAACGCCTTTCTACCCATTGCCATTCTGCATTTTATATCATCTGTACTGCACCATCATTTGTTATTTTACTGCCCAAGTAACAAAACTCATCTACCTCCTTTATTGTTTCGTTACCTAATCTAATTCCTTCAGCATCACCTGATTTTCTTACACTGCACTCCATTACCCTAGTTTTACTCTTGTTAATGTTCATCTTATATGCACCTTTCAGCACACTTTCCATTCCGTTCAATTGCTCTTCCAGGTCCTTTGCTGTATCTGACAGAATTACTATGTCGTCGGCAAAACGCAATGTTTTTACTTCTTCACCCTGAACTTTAATTCCTTCTTCAAATTTCTCCTTGCTTTCCTTTCTAGCTTGCTCAATGTACAAATTGAACAACATTGGGGAAAGGCTACAACCCTGTCTTACTCCCTTTCCAACCACTGCATCCCTTTCATGCCCTTCAACTCTGACAACCGCTGTCTGGTTTTTGTACAAGTTGTAAATAACCTTACGCTCCCTATATTTTACTCCTGCTTGCTTCAGAACTTTAAAGAGTTTATTCCAATCAACATTGTCAAAAGCCTTCTCCAAATCTAAAAAAGCTAGAAATGTTGGTTTGCCTTTTCTTAATCTATCTTCTAGGATAAGCCGTAAAGTGAGTATTGCCTCCCGGGTTCCTACATTTCTCCTGAACCCAAACTGATCTTCCCCGAGGTCGGCTTCTACCAGCTTTTCCATCCTTCTGTATATAATTCGTGTTAATATTTTGCAACCATGACTTATTAAACTGATGGTTCTGTAGTTTTCACACCTGTCTGCACCCGCTTTCTTTGGAATGGGGATTATTACATTTTTCTTAAAGTCTGAGGGTACTTCACGTGTCTCATACATCTTACACACAATGTGAAACAATTTTGTCATGGCTGGTTCTCACAGAGACTTCAGTAGCTCTGACGGGATATCATCTACTCCAGGGGCCTTGTTTCGACTTAGATCTTTCAGTGCTCTGTCAAATTCATCTCTCAGTATAGTATCTCCTATTTCATCATTATCTACATCCTCTTCCCTTCCTACAATAGTGTCTCGAAGTTCATTTCCTTTGTAGAGCCCCTCTATATACTCTTTCCACCTTTCAGCTTTCCCTTCTTTGCTGAGAACTGGTTTTCCATCAGTGTCCTTGATATTCATAGAGCTGTTTTTCTTATCTCCAAATGTTTCTTTTATTTTCCTTTAGGCTGTATCTATTTTTCCCCTATTTATACATTCTTCTACATCCTTGCATTTGCCTTCTAGCCATTCCTGCTTAGCCATTTTGCACTTCCTGTCAATCTCATTTCTTAGTCGTCTGTACTCCATTTTGCCTGTTTCATTTACTGCATTTTTATACTTTCTCCTTCCATCGATTAAATTTAGTATCTCCTGTGATATCCAAGGATTCTTTGTAGGTCTTGCCTTCCTACCTATTTTGTCCTCTGCTGCCTTCACTATTTCATCTCTCAACTGTTTTGTTTTCCCCTGTTTCTGTCAATTGTTGCCTGAAGCTCCCTCTGAAATTCTTAAGAACTTCAGGTTCCTGCAATTTATCTAGGTCCCATCTCCTTATTTTCCTACCTTTCTGTAGTTTCTTCAGTTTCAGCCTACAGTTCATAACCAACAAGTTATGGTCAGAGTCTATGTCTGCCCCTGGGTATGTCCTACACTTCAAAACCTGGTTCCGAAATCTACGTCTTACTATTATAAAATCTATCTGGTATCTCCCGGTGTCTCCTGGTCTCTTCCAAGTATACAATATCATTATTACTTTTTCATTTTAATTGAATGTAGTCGTAATGCTGTTCATACAAAGTAATTCCAGAGAGAATCAGTGAAAAGCGCACCCTGTCGGCTAGGGTTCCCTCTTCTTGTGGCGCTCCAGAAAAGGCGGAACTGTCAACTCAGAACAGGCTAATCGCCGTATAACTCGCACATGTGGAGGTGTCGAAGTTACTGTTCTCCTTTCTGCTGCAATGGCCCCAGCAGTGGGCGACAAATGCAGATGGTATAAACATCTCAGCCGGCCGCGATGGCCGAGGGCACTGAGGCGCTCCAGTCACGGTCTGCACCGCCACTACGGTCGGGGGTTCGAATCCCCCCTCGGGTACGGATATTTGTGCCGTCCTTAGTTGTAGGTAGTTCATAAGTAGTTTGTAAGTTTAGGGACTGATGACCCCGTAGTTAAGTCCCATTACAAACATTTGAACATTTAAACATCTCAATGACGAGCCACAAGTGCTTCTGCTGGTAGAAATGAGTAAGTGACTTGACTCGCCATATTCACAAAGTCCCACCATCTGTTTCTTCTCAGAAGACTTCAGCTTGTACACTGTGTGGTTGCCTGTATATCCATTATCTTCAACATTCACTTAGCAGACTATTCTGTAACTTGGAGAAGAGAAGAAGAAGAAGAAGATGATGATGATGATGATGATGATGAACATATGTGAATGTGCGTTTTGGTGTTTGCCTATCCAGAAACGATCGGGTTGAAATTTATAAGCGAAAATCGTTGTGGTACATGTGAATTGGAATACGTATACCGGTAATGTTCTTCGTAAGATTGTACTTGCCAATGGATATGGTTCCAACATGATCAAGTCTCATGTCTTTTTGGACATACGGTTAGTGTACACCTAGAATGATATATTTCATGAAGAGTGAACAGGAAGAGGCTGTCTGTTTCTTGAACTGTTCTTGTGGGGCCCCTTGAACAGGCTTGAGTACGAGACACTTGTTTGGACTGAAGAATACTGGCAACAACTATCACTGCCTATGACTGTTAAAATGACAACGGGTGCATTAGAACGGGTGCAACAAAACTTCTTGCGACGACGCCATAGAGTGCCACTTTGAAAAACTGTTGTAAATATAGCAGGTTGTGGACGTTGTGTTGGTAAATGGCTCTATTGTCATTATTATTGTTATTACCATTATTACAAGTAGATAGGTCTCCCTTTCACCAAATTACGTTCGCCGTTACTAGGTACTAATCCACCAACACAGCAAATTTGTCTGAGTGTAATTGGGAGTATTCGGTAGAAATTCTGTTCGCCATAATCATGGCTCGGAAGTTCGGCCCTTAGTTTGAGCGCTGCGTGGGGCTAAACGGGAATTACAACTCTCGAGTCGATCGTTCGCGGACTCTGTTAATATATTTGAAATTTATATACAAGGTGTTTCATAAATCACGTTACACACTTGTAGAGATTGTATTGGTGGCTAAGTACGTCAAGTTTTACGCAGGAACCTACGTCTGTCATCCAACGACATAATGACATAATGCACACACACACACACACACACACACACACACACACACACACACACAAACGAATAATTTAATAATAAAAATGAGGGGAAAAAACTCTCTCCCTTTCCCACAATCCCCCTCTCTGACTGTCTCTATCTCCATGTCCATCTCCATCCATCTCTCTGTCTCTAAATCTGTTCTATATCTCTTCACAATCAGGATTCACAAAAAATAAAAAATATAAAAAAATTAATTAATTAATATATCAATATCTGGTGCTGCCCTCTATGCAATCACATAAAACACACACACACAACACACACACGCACACATACACACTGACACAAAGCAAAGATAGGACAAACACATACTTAACAGTTGACAACACAAACAAAAATAACATGTGCCTAGTGGTGCTAATTGTGAAGTGCTGGAACAACAAACACAGCAAAATGCACAGAACGGAAGCAGAACAGCTGGAAGCAACCAATGAGCACCAGATGTAAAGCTATATACATGAAATATTGTAAGTACAACATCCAGATATCAATACTATACCTAAATAACGCATCAGAACTGTTCATAACCTAAACATACTGAGAAATGTAAATATCAAATATTGTAAAACATAATCATGTATATATTACAGGCCACTGATGATGCCTTCCAAATAAAGGCGAAATGCATATGGCAATAAAATATTTTATTAAATCAGTTGCATAGACAGATAACTGAAATACCTACACTATAATATTATAGCAACTGTGGGAAAAACAGGACAAAAGGAACTATTCTATACCTTTTATGAAGATCCACTAATGTTATTTTCTGTATCCATACGGTACAGGTACTCAGATACTATAATTTTGTATATACCATAATTACTGAGACTATTTGTTAGTACCTTGTTATCATTCGAAATTTGCCGCAAATATAGATAATAACACAGTAATTAACCATATTAATTTTCGCAATACTAATGGATTAAGCATAACGAAACGCATCCCTCAGAACTAAAAGTCTTTTGACACTGCATTGTAATGCAAATGATGTTATAAAAATGCTCTGTCGCACCTTAAACTTCATCGCCTTGACCATTCTCTGTCAAATTACTTTCGTTTAATTACAATTTATAAAAATCTTGTAGTAATGATAACATTGTTGTCTTTTAATATGATACAATTATTCGTATTACTACAAGAATAGTACTATTACCATTTCCTGCAGTAACGTAATGTGTCCTAAACAGTTTGAGATAATCATATTGTAACGAAATTATACGGCTGTTGAATTACTTAACAGTTTCAATTATGTAAACAAAACAACACTGCACTAATCAAATTTCAAATGTTTGTATAGCTTATGGGACTTAACTACGGGGTCATCAGTCCCTAAACTTACAAACTACTTATGAACTAGCTAACACTAAGGACGGCACAAATATCCATGCCCGAGGGGGGATTCGAACCCGCGACCGTAGTGGCCGTGCAGACCGTGACTGGAGCGCCTCAGTCCCCTCGGCCACCGCGGCCGGCCTGCACTAATCATATTATGCATGTAAGTCTGGTATATAATTTTAACCGATCTATAAATATTTGTAAAATTGGCTGTTTCTTGCGTTGATTAATCTGGCTTATATCTTATTAGTAAAAAACGCAAAATTTAATTACGGAAACATAAGTGAGGAATGTTATTGTAGCAACTTTATTCTGGAACTCTCTAGAACCTAGCATTATGTACAAATACGAATAGACGCATCACAGTCAGTTTTAGTTTGGCTCAGTCTCAGTTTGGATTATAACATCAAGATGCAGAGTCCTTTTTTTTAATTATTATTATTATTTTAATATACCGATGCCTTTTTGTTTCGGAAGATAATAAAGAGAAGTCAAACATTTAGCAGTGTACTTCCTTTTGCCTGAAATTTAAAACATTATAACTATTAGAACTTGTGTTGCGGTTGTGGCGTCACTGATCTAACTGATAGGCATGATTGTCACAACGTTAAACCCTAATCTTCCTTCCTTTTTTCCCCTTCTTCTACGTCATCCCTGAGAGTATACAGCATAATCATGGAATAAGCCTGTATTTTAATTCAAAAGCTGTTATTTATATTATCGATGACAAGGGATATCGTAGACTAAAAATTATGTGTGGTGTTATCTGGATGTGTGAACGGGTTAACGCGTGCGAATGACAGGCGTGGCGTTTCTTGGGTGACCGGCGACAATGTCAGAGGTCAGGTGCGATTGGGGCTGACGCACTCGCAGTTCGCGGAAGCTCTATTTATGCCCGCTGCAGGCGGCCGCAGCACGAGCTATCAAAGGAACGCCGCGGCAATTAACTGCACCGATTAGCGGTAGGCGCCTACAGGCAAGTGCTTTCCTGCAACGTCTGCCGGCAAGGGGTAATGTTCGCCACTTAATTATACTCGAAGCTCTGGCGTAATGTTACTCGAATACGCTTTACGGCGTCAGTATTGACGGATATAAGCTCACCGAAGATAATATCAGTCACAGTCTTAACCCTTAGATGTGTAACTAGAGTCTGTTAGACGCGGCAACGTTACATTTGCTCAATAAACTCTCTACAATTTACGTTATTTCAGCTGCTGTCATGTGTAATCCGTGGAAAACAAATTAACTTTCTAAAAAAAAAAAAAAAAAAAAAAAAAAAAAAAAAGTTATACGTTGCAAATGTAAGTTCGTGAATAAAATAGTTTTTGATGTTGAGCCGCGTCATTATAAAACAGCAAAAGAATTGCTGACGTTTCCACCACTATTTGTCGGTCCTCTTCAGCTTTAAGCTGTATTTGACAGTAAACCGCTCTGAAGGACACCGTCGCATAGTGGTCGAAACGTCGGAAATTCGTTTGAACCCTTTCCACCCGAGCCCACACGATCGTGCGGGTTCGGTTTTTTTTTTTTTTTTTTTTTTTTTCTCGCTTACTACTTTTCCGCTGTTTATGGAGTAAAACTACGGCTCTCAGTATGACGTTACAATTTATAATTTGCACACTACAAATTGTAGCGACAGGCAATTTTACAGGCAATATACACATATATAGTTGAATGTAGCTTCTAAATTGTATCACAGCACGTCACGTAGTTCATGAGATATGTGCACATAAACAGTAACGCTCATGGAAAACAGCTCCATCACGCACCGAGTTTTAACCTATTACTTCTTCACTACTAATTGTGTTCCCAAGAGATTTTACAGCCATACAGCCCTGATACAAATTAATATACACCTGAAAAATGACAGGAATGGTTAAATAAATACCCGGGCAACGCCGGGTTTTCAGTTAGTACTCCATAAAAATTAGACGTATGGATTTTTTTTTTTTTTTTTTTTTTTTTTTTTTTTTTTTTTTTTTTTTTTAACGGCAAACTGAATCTCTCTTCTTGCTTCAAAAAATGTTCAAATGTTTGTAGAGTCTATGGGACTTAACTACGGGGTCATCAGTCCCTAAACTTACAAACTACTTATGAAGTAGCTACAACTAAGGACGGCACAAATATCCATGCCCGAGGGGGGGATTCGAACCCCCGACCGTAGTGGCCGTGCAGACCGTGACTGAAGCGCCTCAGTCCCCTCGGCCACTGCGGCCGGCCTTCTAGCTTCCAACTGACCTACAACGATAGTGCAGGTTATGCGCTACGCTTTGCTCGTGTTTATGTTGCCATTCAACGCCATGTAGCAAATGTTGTTTAAGTTGATCGAGAAGTGAGCATTATGCTGGCGCCAAGTTAGTAGCTGATAATTAAGTTAAATTGAATTGTTTCGGCGATTTTTTAGATCTGGTTATTTGTAACAGTGTGTACAATGTTGTGAAATTGATAATTATTAGTAACTTCATATCTTTGCACAGTAATTGTGCGTTAAATTTGTGCTAGCACGATTTTGCGGGTTAGGTGTTGACTGTGTAACTTCTTTTTCGACTGGGTGTTGTTGATTGTGTCATTGGCCTCCCTCTATTACTGCTTTTCATACAGTTCTGAATGGGAAAGTTTTTATGAATATGCACATTCCCATTATTGTATGCAGGTTTATCAGACAATCAAATTCGTTCTGTATTAGAGGATTCGGATATGAGCGGCATTTCGTCAGATGAAGACGACGAGTTTGTTCCTACTGCTTCAAATAGTCAGCAGGCAGAAGACTCGACTGATGTTGATCTGAGTGCCGAAGAAGTTCCTGAAGAGCACAGGTGTTCACACAGTGTCATATCGAGGCAGAAAGAGGAGAGCGCAAGAGTTTGAAGCACCCTTAGGTGATACGTTAAGTACCTCCACTTAGTCAGAAGTTTACGAACCCCATCCGAAACCACGTTTGGACAAGCGATATGATGGGTATGATCACTGGCCCAAAGTGGATGATAATTTTCACCACGAGCACTGCAGTTCCAGAATAAAGACTAATTGCATAAAATGTAATCAGTACGTATGTCTTGCTAAAGGAAAGGATTGTTTCAATTTTTTTTACAAAAAGTGAAGCAGTCTGCAGTATGACTTTGTGATAAAAAGTAAAAAAAAAAAAGTGATAGTTATATTTTTTGCCACAGAATATGATTTGCAATCTATGTAACTTGCTTTTATAATAACTAATAAATAAAAGTAATGTAAGAATAAGTTTTATTCATAACTGTTCCTCAGGTAACATAATATCAGACAAATAGCAGGAATTCAGAGAATAATTCTGGTGAAATAAAACCTGACCCTCGCGATTGTGCTAGTTAGTTTCCCGCTACATTTTTGTGGAATATATTTTTCTTTATTATTTTCCTCAGTCCACTACGCCCGAGTATACAAAAAATTCAACTTAATTCACCATTTAAAAAAAAATCAGGGTGGAAAGGGTTTTTATAATGCCATGGCCCAAGGCTCAAAATTATTTTATTCAAAATTATATTTTGCAATTCAAAGAAATTATTTTATTTTATGGAATCTGTAATACTGTATATATAATGTGTGACAGGGGTATTTTAGAAATATTATTAAACAAGCTCTCTCTCCAGAAAATTACTTACCGGTGATCCGAATGATGTGAAGAAGTAACAAATTACTTAGTTTTGTGCAGACAAAAATTTTGCTGAGATGTCAGAGGTGTTGTAAAGACTACAAATGATAACTCTTGAAAATAAATATATTTCTTCACGCCAAAACACTTTCCGATGTGCATAAGTTTATTTTCATAAACAATATTTGTATAAGAAACTGTTATTCTTCCGTTAGGATATGGATTTCACTCTGTCCGTATGAGGCAAAGATATCATGATGTATAGTCAGCATAAGTGATCGATAGTTTGAAGCGAGCAAGGCAACCCAGTGGTAGCACACTGGATCCACATTCGGGAGAACGGTGGTTCAAATCCACTTGCGGTCATCCCAATTTAGGTTTTCCGTGGTTTTCCCTGAATCACTCCAGGCAAATATCGGAATGGTTTCTTTGAAATGACATGTCCTATTTCCTTTTCTATCCAAAACCAAATGTCGAAGCTTCAGCTCCGTCTCTAATGGCCGTGCTGACGATGGGACGCTAAACTGTAAGCTTCCTTCCATCCTTCAATATTTTGAATCAACTGGTACTGTATGACTTGAAAATGGAGAGGTTTTTGATCAGGAAAACAGCAGACATATAGATACTGCAAACTCTGGAGTTCCAAGTACAACAAACAGTGAAAAAAGATGCAAAGAAACTGGTATAGTAATCCGTACGCAAACATAGACATATATAAACACTCAGAGGACGGCACTGCGGTACGCAACGCCGATATAAGACAACTGGTGTCTGGCGCCGGTGTTACGTCGGTTACTGCTGCTAGAATGGGTGGTTGTTGGCAGGAATATCGAAAGTTCGATATCACTAAATTATCTGCATCTGTGGTGTCGCACAAGTACAAAGTGCGCGCCACCTACTTTCGCCACGCGCCGCCATGCACGCACGGCGCGGCGTTCTTACGACGACAGCCACGAGCGCCCTCTGCTGCAACTCCGCTCGTGGCCACCAGTGAACGACATCGTTCACTTGGGACTGAGTTAGGAACCAGTAAAGACTTCGGAATCCGATAGGCACCAGTGAAGACTTGGCTATCAGTTAGGCACTAGGCAGGACTCTAGCTCAACTATGTATCAACATTCTGCAGTACTATGTAAAAGTTAAGTATTGTATAAATTCTGTGCAATATATATCTCGTTCTAATTTACTCTAGTGTTTCTAGTTTCTGGCTGCTCCTCTCCGTACCTGCACCAGCGTGCTATCTTTATTCCTGTGTCGGTCTCATTCCACTCGGCCACCGACACCTACGACGGAAACGAGACACAAAAGCGGCGACGAGGCTGGGACACAAAAGTGGCGATGAGGAGTGATAGACGATCCGTAGACCAGCCCGCTTGCAGCAGCCAGACAGCAGTAGTAGTCGGAGCACACAGAAATTGCTCCCGCCCACCCAACCTTATTGTAAGAATTTTGGGGGAAGATATTTTGTTACGTGTTTTGTGGACTTTTTTGTTGCAGCGCGTCCTCTTTCATATTGCATTTGTGTTTTGTTATAATTTACTTGTATGCGCGGCGCCTAATCGGTCAGCATGGCCACTACCCCGAACCCAAACTTAATGGAAATTATTCAGTTACAGACGGCGCAAATAACACAACTCCTGCAGGCTGTGGCCCAGCTCACAGCGCAAGCAGGTAACCAACAACAACAGCCGCCGCTTCAGCAGCCCACACCTGCCGCCGCAACGCTTCCTACGTTTCGCCAGTACAACGAACGTGAGGAAGAATGGAGCGACTACTTCGCACAGTTTCAAGAACTCGTCGCGGCTCATCAAATTACAGGTCAGAAAGTGAAGCATCTGCTATTATCTGTGGTTGGCACCAACACCTTCGTGTTACTGAAAAAACTTTTCCCCGACGTATCTCCTCGTGATGTAGACTTTGAACAAATAGTAGAGGCACTAAATGCTCATTATGAGAGAAAAGTTCTCGTAGCTGCAGCACGGTACCGATTTTTCAGACTTAAAAAATTACCGCAGCAGTCACACCAAGAGTGGATTACGGAATTGAAGGGCTTAACCCGCAAATGTAAATTTACTTGCTCTTGTGGACTTTCGTATAGTGACGTGATGTTGCGGGTTGCGATTACGCAGAATATTCAGGACCCCAGAATTAGAGCAGCAATTCTGAAACAGTCTGACCCCTCATTAGACAGTGTACTGCAGCTTATAGAAGCGCATGATACTTTTGACTTAGCTGATGTAGAAATGCAAAGCCATAGTGTAAATTCAGTGCGCCACAACGGACGCTTTCCTAGCAGTAGTTCTCAGTACAGCACTTTTGATTCTTATTTTTCTACCGGCCATGCTGAACAGACAGTGAACAGTAGCCAGTGTAAAAGTCCGACGCAAAGGTCGCCCCGTAGTGTTAGACACAGTAATTTGCATAACGGACGCCAACGCTCATTTCAGAAAAATGTACGTAAATCTTGCCCCCAGTGTGTGTCTCGCCACAAGCGTGCTCATTGCCCTAGTCGCAACGCAACCTGTTATCAATGTGGCAAATCAGGACATGTACAGTCTGTGTGTATGCAAATTAAAAACTCAAAGAACGGTACCGTTGGGGGCGGTGCTTCGCGGAGTGCGAGAACGGTTCATTCTGTGAATGTTATGCGGGCTGTGGAATTGAACAGTGCTTTCCTTGGATCTCAATTGCAAGAAAGTAGTTCTGCGCCTATGGCAAAACTATATAGTGCACCACGTAGAAAGCGCCGACGAGCGCGTAAAACAGTGCAACGGAAAAGGGTTCGGGACAAGCAAAATGACTATGAACAGTGCATTCCTGTAGTGAAAATAGTGCCTTCTGCAACGGCTCCTTGTAATAGTGCCCAGTACTGTGTAGCTAGTGACAGTAGACATCAAGTAGGTACTCAAAAGTGTAGTGCAGTAGTTAGTAAATCTGGAGTAGCTTCGCATGCTTGCGCGGACGCCGATCCGGCGGTAGTGCCATCTAGTGACAGTGTTGTTAATCCGCTGCGTGCCGAGTCTGCGGCGCTTACTTCACTACGCGGCCCGCGCAAGAGCAGTAAACAAACCGTAGCAGACGTTGCCCACATTCGCGCACCTGTCGTGCGCCAGAAGCACAAACTGTTTGTGACTCTCTTCATAGAAAATAAGGCTGTGCAATTTCAACTCGATACTGGTTCCGCTGTCACATTAATTAATAAAGACACTTATAAATTTCTGGGTTCGCCAAACTTGTCGCCGTGTCAACAAGTGCTCACAGCATATACAGGTCAAAATATTCCCGTGCTAGGAACGTGTAGCCTGCCTGCCTCTTTTCAAGGTGTAACAAAGACAGTTGCTTTTGTAGTTCTTCAGGCCAAATCTACACAGAATATTTTTGGACTAGATGCATTTGACTTGTTTGGATTATCAATTCAAAGAGATGTACTGCAAATTTCGTCAATAGTGCCTCAGGATAAAATCAATGCATTGTGTGACAAATATAGTGACTTGTTTTCGCCGGAACTAGGTTGTGCAAAAGACTTCGTGGCACATGTAACTTTAAAAGAATCTGTAGTTCCAAAATTTCGTAAAGCTAGACCAGTGCCTATCGCCTTGCGTGATACAGTTGCCGAAGAACTTAAACGTTGGCAAGATAGTGGGGTGATTTCTCCTGTTTCTGCGAGTCAGTGGGCCTCGCCTATAGTAATTATACCCAAACCGTCAGGAAAACTTCGTCTCTGTGCGGACTTCAAATCAACAGTGAACAGTCAAACAATTGTAGATACTTACCCCCTGCCCAGACCTGAGGAACTAATGGACAAATTAGGACAGTCTCGTTTCTTTTCTAAGATTGATTTAGCAGAGGCATACTTACAGATTCCACTTGATGACGAGTCAAAAAAGTTTTTCGTCATTAATACTCACATGGGCCTTTTTCAATTTCAACGCCTACCCTTTGGCAGTTCTTCCGCCCCCGCTATTTTTCAGCGCTTTTTGGAGCAGCTGACAGTTTCTGTACCGTGTTGCTCGAACTACTTAGATGATATTGTGGTATCCGGACGTACAGTT
The DNA here is from genome assembly GCA_026315105.1 of Locusta migratoria. Classification (NCBI taxonomy): domain Eukaryota; kingdom Metazoa; phylum Arthropoda; class Insecta; order Orthoptera; family Acrididae; genus Locusta; species Locusta migratoria. Next base: position 68,927,045 of record CM048755.1, on the reverse strand, counting down.
GAAGAACATTTAGCAAACCTGGAGTGCCTTTTCAAAGTGTTGACTGCAGCAGGTCTACGTTGTAATAAAGCAAAGTGTTCGTTTTTTCAAACTGAAATAGAGTACCTAGGCCATGTGATTAATGCCCAAGGAATTCGTCCCTTACAGTCACATCTTAGAGCAATCAAAGACTTGCCTCCTCCTAAGAATGTGCACGAATTGCAAGCAGTAATGGGAAAACTTAACTATTATTTCAGATTTATTCCCAGTGCCTCTCAGATTGCAGCTCCACTGCATCACTTACGTAGGAAAAATGTTCCTTTTGTTTGGTCTAAAGATTGTCAGGTTGCCTTTGACAAACTATAGTCTGCACTACTCAGTGATGCATGTTTGATTCCCTTTGACCCACAGAAGCCTGTAGCGTTAGCAGTTGATGCCTCATCGTACGGTGTGGGTGCAGTTTTGTCACATCGTATTGGATGTCACGATCGTCCTATTGCCTTTGCATCCAAGCTACTGACGCCGACGCAACAGAATTACAGTCAGATAGAAAAGGAGGCCTTAGCAATCATTTACGGCGTCACAAAGTTTCATCATTATCTCTATGGCAGAAAATTCTATTTGTTGACTGACCACAAGCCTCTCACGTCGTTGTTCTCACCCACAAAGCCAATTCCGCCACGAACGGCACAAAAGCTTCAGAGATGGTCCTTGATATTGTCTAATTATCAGTATGAGATTTTGTACCGACCTACCACTAAACATGCCAACGCGGACACACTTTCCCGACTTCCGGTGGGCCAGGATGTGTCATTTGATTCTTCAGAAATGGCATGTTGTCAGATAGACTCCAGAGATGCTTCCGCTGTCGCAGACTTTCCTTTGAACTCTCGTCGGGTTGCACAGGAAACAGCTGCGGATGCAGACCTAAGTGTGGTAGCACGTTTTGTTCGCTCAGGTTGGCCTGCCAGAGCCAAAGACATTGAGAGGCCTCTGGTTCGACGTTATTTTTCACAACGTCATGCATTATCTTTAAGTCAGGGTGTTCTGTTGTTGCTTACCGACAACGACCAAACAAGAGTGATTGTTCCTCGTTCCCTGCAACGTGAAGTGTTACGCCTCCTGCATCAAGGACATTGGGGTATTGTTAGGACAAAGCAACTGGCCAGACGTCATTGTACCTGGGTTGGAATGGACGCTCAGATAGAGAGCATGACGTCACAGTGTATTGTTTGTGCGGAGCATCAGGCGGCTCCTCCGCAACGTTTCTCAGACTGGCCACGCCCCAAGGGACCATGGCAACGTTTACACATTGACTTTGCCTGACCTTTCTGGAATTCGCGATGGTTAATTGTTGTAGACGCTTTTAGCAAGTTTCCTTTCGTGATTGCCATGAACTCAAGACTGCGTCTAGTACAATCAGTGCCTTAACATCAGTGTTTTGCATCGAAGGTCTGCCTGAAACTATCGTCAGTGACAATGGACCTCAGTTTGTTAGTGCGGAATTTCAACAGTTTTGTCGTGTGAATGGCATTCAGCATATCACCACTGCACCTTTTCACCCTCAGTCCAATGGTGAAGCGGAACGTTTCGTTCGAACATTCAAGTCTCACATGGAGAAGATGAAAGGTCAGCAGTCCAGGCAGCAAGCTCTTCAAATTTTCCTGTCTACGTATCGATGCATGCCACGTGACGGTCCGTCTCCTGCCGAGCTGCTACACAGCCGCCGTCACCGCACTCTCCTTCACCTGCTGCAGCCTCCCACGCAGCGAGTCGGTTCGTATGGCGCTACGCGGTTTCAGGTTTCTACGCCGGTGCTGTACAGGGTGTTTTCTGGTATGAAGAAGACATGGTTGCCAGGCACCATTCAGCGCGTGCTCGGTCGCAATATGTATGTTGTACGTTCTTCCACAGGGTCGGAGCTGCGGCGCCACGCAAACCAATTGCGCTTGCACAGGCCGCGCGATCCTGTCTCCGGTTTCTTGATTCCAGACCCAGTTCACCGCCAGGGAGCACAGCCACATCGCTCGCCGCCGGGCCCAGCTTCCCCGGGCTACAAGCTCCCGATGGATGTCGACGCGCCTCCTACGCAGTCGGCCCCTCCGCCTCCGTCGCCGCCGCAGATGACAGCGTCACCGAGAGGGACTCCGGGACCGTGCGGGCCCCCCCAGCTTGGGCCACGCACCTCAGAAGATGACCTCCTCCCTCTGGTGCTGTACAGGGTGTTTTCTGGTATGAAGAAGACATGGTTGCCAGGCACCATTCAGCGCGTGCTCGGTCGCAATATGTATGTTGTACGTTCTTCCACAGGGTCGGAGCTGCGGCGCCACGCAAACCAATTGCGCTTGCACAGGCCGCGCGATCCTGTCTCCGGTTTCTTGATTCCAGACCCAGTTCACCGCCAGGGAGCACAGCCACATCGCTCGCCGCCGGGCCCAGCTTCCCCGGGCTACAAGCTCCCGATGGATGTCGACGCGCCTCCTACGCAGTCGGCCCCTCCGCCTCCGTCGCCGCCGCAGATGACAGCGTCACCGAGAGGGACTCCGGGACCGTGCGGGCCCCCCCAGCTTGGGCCACGCACCTCAGAAGATGACCTCCTCCCTCTGGGCGGGGGTGTGCGCCCTTCCTCAGGTTTCGCCGGGTTTCCTGGAGGATCGCAAGGCGGATGCCGGGGCGCGGACGGCGTCTCGATCCCAGCCTTAGATACGACGCCCGTCTCACCAGTAACGCCCCCGCCCAGGCCCACCTCCCAGTGCCGTCGCCGTGGCCCTCAGCCCTACGCCACGACGGCGCGGCGGTTTGGGGGGGAAGGGTGTGGTGTCGCACAAGTACAAAGTGCGCACCACCTACTTTCGCCGCGCGCCGCCATGCACGCACGGCGCGGCGTTCTTACGACGACAGCCACGAGCGCCCTCTGCTGCAACTCCGCTCGTGGCCACCAGTGAACGACATCGTTCACTTGGGACTGAGTTAGGAACCAGTAAAGACTTCGGAATCCGATAGGCACCAGTGAAGACTTGGCTATCAGTTAGGCACTAGGCAGGACTCTAGCTCAACTATGTATCAACATTCTGCAGTACTATGTAAAAGTTAAGTATTGTATAAATTCTGTGCAATATATATCTCGTTCTAATTTACTCTAGTGTTTCTAGTTTCTGGCTGCTCCTCTCCGTACCTGCACCAGCGTGCTATCTTTATTCCTGTGTCGGTCTCATTCCACTCGGCCACCGACACCTACGACGGAAACGAGACACAAAAGCGGCGACGAGGCTGGGACACAAAAGCATCACCACACCATTTTTTATTAAGCACATAAAAACAAATGAGAGAAGGTTTTATTCTATAACTAGCTGAAAACCCGACGTTGCCCGGGTATTTATTTATTTATTCCTGCCATTTTTCAGGTATATATTTATTTGTATAAAGGCTGTATGTCTGTAAAAGCTCTTGCGAATACAATTAGTAGTAAAGAAGTAATAGATTAAAACTTGGTGCGTGATGGGGCGGTTTTCCACGAACGTTACTGTTTATGTGCTCATATCTCATAAACTACCTGTCGTACTGTGATACAACTTAGAAGGTAAACTCAACTATATGCGTGTATACTGTCTGTAAAATTTCCTGCGGCTACAATTTGTAGTGTACAAATTATAAATTGTAACGTCATACCGAATCCCGTAGTTTTACTCAATAAACAGCGGAAAAGTAGTAAGCGAAAAACTTTTTTTCTTTCATCATTTTGCTATGGTTGTCCGCGAGAGAAAGTTTAATAAAAGTTTGAAATTATGTTGCAAGTCGCTGAGTACTCTGATTCTCGTATAGCGTATTTATAAAGTCTCGCCGCATTATGTGGCAGTTTCTCGCAAATCCTATTGTTTATGACGTCCTTCTGAATCATGTGTCGTATATGATTCTTAACCCTGCAGCAATTGTACTTCACGGTAAGGAATGTGTGTACCAAATTTGGTTGAAATCGGTCCAGTGGTTTAGGAGAAAATGAGCAGAATTGTCGCAAAATGCAGCAGTTTTCTGCGCATCTCATTGTTTGTGACGTCATATGTCGTGAACTATGCGATTCTTACACTTACGGTGACCGTTCTCATGGATTGAAGCTTACGTGTACAATATTTCATAAAGATTGGAACAAAACTGCAGATTTGTATGCAACACGTACAAATATACGGACACTCTGCTTTATTTATCAGGTGAATGTAAATCGCAAGTATATTCTCATGTGCAGTTTGAAAATCACAGTGAAGAAGATAGTGGCCGGCCGCGGTGGCCGAGGCGACTAAGGCGCTCCAGTCATGGTCTGCACGGCCACTACGGTCGGGGGTTCGAATCCCCCCTCGGTCATGGATATTTGTGCCGTCCTAGTTCGTAAGTAGTTCATCAGTAGTTTGTAAGTTTAGGGACTGATGACCCCGTAGTTAAGTCCCATAGCCTATAAAAACATTTGAAATTTTTTTTTGAAATAGTGTTTTGTTTTCTGGACAATGTTTTGTACTTATTTTTCACATTAGCGTCACACCTACATGGAAGATAGATCTGACAGAAGGACTTTTTTTCATATCGAAAGGAGAATGAATAAACCCTGAAAAAAGATATTTCTGCAAGCCTAACTACGGTCGGGGGTTCGAATCCCCCCTCGGGCATGGATATTTGTGCCGTCCTAGTTCGTAAGTAGTTCATAAGTAGTTTGTAAGTTTAGGGACTTATGACCCCGTAGTTAAGTCCCATAGACTATACAAACATTTGAACATTTGCAGGCCTAAGCACTTCTTGCAAAAAAAAAACGAAAATCGTGGAAAGTGGAAGATTAACGAAATGGAGATGCTTCATGTGCAATGGATATTTGGAGTCGCATAATACGCTAAATGCCAACACACCGGCACATAAATCTGCGCGTCTTCGGTGGTTCAAAATGTTCAAATGTTTGTTAAGGGACTTAACTGCGGCGTCATCAGTCCCTAAACTTAAAAACTACTTGTGAACCACCTTATATGAAAGACGTCACTAATATCCATGCGCGAGGGGGGATTCGAACCCCCGACCGTAGCGGCGGTGCAGACTGTGACCGACGCGCCGCAGACCGCTCGGCCACTGCGGCCAGCCTTCAGTAGTTCAAACACAGAAACATGACAGCAAGCTGACTTCACGAGTGTTATTTTTAAGGAGCAAATGCATAAAACTGTGAGTTCCTTATTGAAGCTCCTGAAAATTATATAACATGATTTATAATATTTTACGAGAGTGAGTCAGTAATTAAGTCGCAAACTGAGGTACACAAGCCAGTACTGCGCGCCGTGTCGGGGTTTTTCTCTACCACTGCGACACATCAGTCTCGTGAGTTGCTGCAGTTTAAATAACCAAATGACGTTACAGCTCAAGAGCGTCGCTTACAGGATGCAAACGCTGCCACAAAAACTCAAAGCTCCAGGCTTTCAAAGCCTTCTCAACCATGAGATTAGTGTTTAAATGTACAGGTGGAGTCAGCTGAAAAATGAAGCAATTTTCAGACTTGTAAATACCATAGTGGCATGTCTACCTCAGTTGTCGACTTTTTTACTGGCTCAGTCTTGTAATTAATATAAATTACAATTAATGGCACGGTATCACAACTAATACTTTCTATTCACTGTGTGTCAACAAGTACTACAAATGTGGTTAATATTTCTCTTAGAAGCAACTTGTTGTATGGTTTTAAGGTCGTGGTCTTACGGAAGCCTCTCTAGTGCATTTTTGAAAATTTTGCCACTCATACATTCAAAGGCTGAAAATACACACTACTCATCTTGGAGCACTATAGGTCGTATAGAACTGGTAAGAGGACCATATAGGCAAAAGGACAAGGTCTAATAGAAATCCCTGGATAATACAGGATATACTGAACTTAACTGATGAGATGAGAAAATATAAAAATTCAGCAAGTGAAACAGGAAAAAGGAAGTACAAACGTCAGAAACATGAGATTGACAGGAAGTGCAGATTGGCTACGCAGGAGTGGCTAGAGGACAAATGCAGAACCGTAGAAGAATTCATAACTAGGGGAAAGATAGATACCGCATACAGGAAAATAAAAGAGATATTTGGAGACAAGAAAAGCAGCTGTATGAATATCAAGAGCTCAGACGGAAAAGGAGCACTAAGCAAAGAGGGGAAAGCTGAACGGTGGAAGGAATACATAGAGGGCCTATACAAAGGAAATAAACTTGAAAGCAGTATTCTAGAAATGGAAGACGAAGTGGAGGAAGATGAGATAGGAGATATGATACTGCGAGAACAATTTGACAGAGCGCTGAAGGACTTGAGTCGAAACAAGGCCCCTGGAGTAGATGATATTCCATCTGAATTTCTGATATCGTTAGGAGAACCAGTCATAAAAAAATTGCATCACCTGGTATGCAAGATGTATGAGACAGGAGAAATACCCCCGGACTTCAAGAAGAATATCGTAATTCCAATTCCAAAGAAAGCAAGTGCAGACAAGTGTGAAAATCACAGAACTATCAGTTTAATAAGTCATGGTTGCAAAATACTAACACAAGTTATTTACAGACGAATGGAAAAACTTGTGGAATCCGACTTATCTTGGAAAATAGGCTAAGGAAAGGGAAACCCTCGTTTTTAGCGTTTGTCGATTTGGAGAAAGCTTTTGACAATGTGGACTGCAATACACTATTTCAAATTTTGAAGGTAGCAGGAGTAAAATATAGGGATCAAAGAGTTATATTCAACCTATCCAAAAACCAGACAGCGGTTATTAGAGTCGAAGGGCAAGAAAGGGACGCAGAGGTTTGGAAGGGAGTAAGACAGGGTTGTAGCCTTTCCCCAATGTTGTTTAATCTGTACATTGAGCCGGCAGTGAAGGAATGGTAGGAGAACTTTGGAGAGGGCAGTAAAGTGCAGGGAGAAGAAATAAAAACAGTGCGGTTTGCCGATGACACAGTAATTCTGTCAGAACTGCAAAAGATCTGGAAGAGCAATTGCATGGAATGGACAGAGTCTTGAAAGGAAGATATAAGATGAACATTAACAAGAGTAAAACGAAGGTAATGGAATGCAATGTCAGAAAATCAGGTGATGCTGAAGGAATTAGATTAGGCAATGAGACAATAAAAGTAGTAGATGAATTTTGTTATTTGGGTAGCAAAATAACTTCTGATGGCCGAAGTAAAGAAGATATAATATGCAGTATGGCTATGGGGAGAAAAGCGTTTCTAAAGAAGCGAAACTTGTTAACATCCAATATTAATTTAAATATTAGGAAGTCCTTTCTGAAAGCATTTGTCTGGAGTGTAGCATTGCATGGCAGTGAAACGCGGGTGATAAGGAGTTCAGGCAAACAGATGATATAAGCTTTTGAAATGTGGTGCTACAGACGAATGATGAAAATTAGATGGGTAGGTCACGTAACTAATGAGCAGATGATTAACCGAATCAGGGATAAAAGGAGTTTCTGGCATATACTGACTAAGAGAAGGGATAGATTGGTTGGACACATTCTGAGACATCAAGGAATTGTCAACTTAGCATTAGAAGGAAGCGTGTGGGGTAAAAATCGCAGAGGGAGACCGAGGGACGAATACAGTAAGCAGATTCAAAAGGATGTATGTTGCCGAACGTATTCTCAGATGAAGAGAGTTGCACAGGACAGGGTAGCGCGAAGAGCTGCATCAAACTAGCTGCGGACTGAAGACCGCAACAACAACAACAGCAACCAGGGAATCATGCGACTCCACCACTGACATAAATCATGGCGGTAAAGCGTTGTGGACGCGTCTGTTGATTTTATGGAACCAACGTAGTCATATCCGTGGGCGTGGTGACGTATCGGTAATGACATACACCAACTACCCAATTCGGACTTGGCCGTGACTACCCTGTAAATAAAGTTGCCCGATTTGTTAGTAGGGTTGCCAGATCTCCGGGCGCCGCCCGGAGTGCCCGGGTTTGGAATGATTTCTCCGGGTCTACGGGCCAACAACTCTCATCTCCGGGCTTGAATGTAACCTTCATCTTGACTTTTTTTTTTGTCCTTTTTTTACGACGCTTTTTAAGTACTATGCTCATGTAGCAACGATCTACATCGAACTTAACGTAAGGACGATCACAACATGCATGCCCTATGGGGGGATTCGAACCTCTGGCGGGAGCAGCCTCGCGTACCGTGGCAAGACGCCTCAGTGCGCTCGGCCATTCACAGTGCGCGGAGCCGCAAGCGGCAACTCTTCGAAGACGCAGCTGTTGATGTGAGCAGCTTTGATGCTGCCGCCACGCCGACTGAAGTGTGCCGATTGTTGATCCACAGCAACTGGCGGCCTGGCCGGTCAGCTGCGGCATGTGAAGGCCACCCCTAGCAATGTTCCACCGGGGGGGGGGGGGGGGGATACTTGCTGGGAGGGAGGAGGTGATTAGTTTTTTTTTTTTAGAATTCTTGTGTAATCCTGGTTGGGGGGGGGCGAGTTGGTCACTGTTAGGGGGGGGGGGGGGGTGAGTCATTGGCCAAGGGGGAGGCGGGAACGTCTGGTCTCCGGGCCTGCCTCGAGTTCAGTCTGGCAACCCTATTTGTTAGTGTATCGACGCGGAATGTACAACGCGCATACAAGGAATGCTTTACCTGTTGAAGTCCTGTAACGCGGAACGAAAACAGAGTTAATATAAGGATTGGAGAGGAGTGTCACGCCTTGTAGATGTCACTCTGATAGCAGTGACCGCTGTTAATGATTGCCGGCCCATGTCAGCCAGTACCCGAACTACAAGAACTGCTCGCAATGAATATTGGGAGTCGGGTAATACGCAAAATGCCATTGCTGCGCGTCTGCAGTAGTTCAAACAAGATAGCAAGCTGACTTAACGAGTCTTGTGTCGACAACGAGTCATTCAATTCGATGAATGCATCGACGTCTCAGCAAGACATTTAACAAGCTTCGAATAGAGAGCATATTTCTGTCTCTGTATTCTGTAATATTTTCAGAGCGTTTTTATGTGATTTCCTTTTATACGAATGGCGCTCAATAAGTAATAGACTTAATTTTTTTCAGTCAGTTTTTTTGAATATCCTTGTAATATTGCCTGGAAGGTCTATGGATATTCCCGCATCATCTCTTACAGTTTTATTAATATTTTTGTAGCTGGCAGCGCTATAACTAACCTGTGAAATGGCGTGTGATACGAAGGTGCGTTCCACTCACGGAGGCGTTATTGATTTTATTATGCCAGAGAACCAGAACATCAGAGATATTCACAGGCGCCTGAAGAATTCCCAGCGATTCCTGGCTCTGGATAAAGCACGGTTGTTGGACGAGGGTCTGTCATGTTCACAAGGTCTTGCAGATCTGCCTCTTCTCTCGAGTGCCAGTAATCCGCGCACAGCTGTGACTCATGCGATGTAGGAACGTTCGGAAATTCTTATTCGAGCTGGTATACGTATCACAATCAAACACCTCGCTACTCAGCTTAACGTCTCTGTTGGTACTGCTGAGACATTTGTCCACCGGTTATACAACTATAGGACCTCGCTGCGTCCTATAGTGCCTAACTGAATACCATAACGAGCAACGAAACTGCGGCTGTACAGAATTGTTTGTTCGTTATGAGGCTGATCGCAACGATTTTTGTCAAATACTGTTACAGGCGATAAAATAAACGACAGAGACCATTAACGTGTGATAGTATGTAGGCATACATCTCTCCATTTAAGGCGTAGCATTGAACAGAGACTTGAAATAAAGTTACATATATACTGTGTCCACAATTAAGGTCCCACTTTCAAAATACAGCATAAAAAAACACGGGGCAGAATGACTGCAGATTTGAACTGAACATACTTGATAAAGAGGGAAACGCAATGGCATACACACAAAAAGTTCCTAACTCTATTAAGAGACAGCGCTGTAAGTGGCATAAAGAAAGTGGATGCCAACAAATGACGTCCACATCATGCATATATTGTGGCTTTGTTAGTGGGAAGCCCATTAACCACAGTAAGTTCGTACCACATCGGATGATAAAAAATATTTTTTAATTGTCCGTAGACCAAAAACCGCAGAAAAGAACTTACTGGTTCGGTTTCTAATTTCCTTGGGCCAAAAATCTCAGAAAAAGGACGTCATGGTTCGGTTTTTAACTGTCCTCGGGCCAAAAAACGTAGAAAAGCAATTCATGTAATTATTAATATTAATTCAAAAAATGTTCAAATGTTTGTAGAACTTATGGGACTTAACTACGGGCTCATCAGTCCCTAAGCTTACAAACTACTTATGAACTAGCTAAGACCAAGGACGGCACAAATATCCATGCCCGAGGGGGGATTCGAACCTCCGACCGTAGTGGCTGTGCAGACCGTGACTGGGGCGCCTCAGTCTTCTCGGCCACCGCGGCCGGCTAATATTAATTATCACGGGACTTGCGAAAGTCATGTTCAATATGTTGCCCCCCGAATTTTCCACTATAAGTTGAAACAGATAAACAGCATCTTTCACAACAGACCGCATTGTGTCAGGGCTCACAAGGTGAATATGTTGCGTAATACGTGCCTTCAGTTCAGCCCCATTCACTGAACACAGCACTTTTCAAATAACCCCACAGCCACACGCATTGATTTCCGGTAACCTAGATGGTCAGGCTGCAGAAAAGTGACGGCTGATAATCCTTTCATTTGGGAAATGGCCTTAAGGAGCTGCTTCAATGGCTTTAGAATGTGAGGAGGTGCGCCATCGTACATGAAAAACCATACTATCCAGACATATGCTGATGAAGGCTTGAAATGACTTGGTTGCACAGAATATTTTTATACCGGTTACCAGTGACGGTACAGGTAACAGGACCTGCTGGAGTCATTTCCCTATGACAAAGGATGAGGTCAGCCAGCCCCACACAGTTACGTCCGCAGAAGCGGCTCTATTTCATATTGTACTAGCTGATAACCCGGCGTTGGCCGGGTATTTATTTATTTATTTATTCCTGCCATTTTAGGTAAATACTCATTTGTATAAGGGCTTTATGTCTGTAAAATCTCTTGGGAATACAATTAGTAGTAAGGAAGTAATTGATTAAAACTTGGTGCGTTATGTGGCGCTTTTCCGTGAACGTTACTTTCTATGTGCTTATAGCTCCTGAACTACGTCTCATACTGTGATACAATTTAGAAGGTACACTCATCTATGTGCGTGTATTCTGTCTGTAAAATTTCCTGCTCCTACAATACGTAGTGTAGAAATAATAAATTGTAACGTCATACCGAAAGCCGTATTTTTAGTCCATGAACAACGAAACGTTGCTGTTTATGTACTCATATCTCATGAAGTACGTGTCGTACTGTGATACAATTTAGAAGTTACATTCAACTATATGTGTGTATACTGTCTTTAAAATTCCCTGTCGCTACAATTTGTAGTGTTCAAATTATAAATTATAACGTCATACCGAGAGCCCTAGTTTTACTCCATAAACAGCGGAAAAGTAGTAAGCGAGAAACTTTTTTCCTTTTATCATTTTACTTTGGTTGCCAGCGAGAAAAAGTTTAATAAAGGTTTGAAATTATGTTTAAAGTTTGTTGCAAGTCGCTAAATACTGTCATTCTCATACAGTGTATTTCGAAAGTCTCGCCGCATTGTTTGGCATTTTTTGTGATTTTTATTGGTTATGACTTAATATCTTTTGAATCATGTGCCGTATGTGATTCTTAACCATGCAGCAATTGTTACCTCACGGTAAGGAATGTGTATACCAAATTTTGTTGGAATCGGTCCAATGGCTTAGGAGAAAATGAGCAGCATTGTCGAAAATGCAGCTGTTTTTCGCGCATCGCTTTGTTTATGGCGTCATATCTCGTGAGCTATATATCGTATGTGATTCTTACACTTACTGCGACCGTTCTCATGGATTGAAGCTTACGTGTACAAAATTTCATAAAGATTGGAACAAAACTGTAGATTTGTATGCAACACGTACAAATATACGGACACTCTGCTTTATATATTAGAAGACTAGCAGAAAAACCGGCGTTGCCCGGGCATTTATTTATTTATTCTTGCTATTTTTCACTATATATTCATTTGTTAAGTGCTGTATGTCTGTAAAGTCTCAAGGGGAATACCCAATCTCAAGGGGAATACCATTAGTAGTACAGAAATAACAGATTAAAACTTGATGCATGATGGGGCGGTTTGTCATGAACGTTACTGTTTATGCGCTCATATATCATGAACTACGTGTCGTACTGTGATACAATTTAGAAGCTACATTCAACTATATGTGTGTATACTGTCTTTAAAATTTCCTGTCGCTACAATTTGTAGTGTTCAAATTATAAACTGTAACGTCATACCGAGAGCCGTAGTTTTACTCCATAAACGGCGGAAAAGTAGTAAGCGAGAAACTTTTTTTCCTTTCATCATATTACTAAGGTTGCCAGCGAGAAAACTTTTAATAAAGGTTTTAAATTATGTTTAAAGCTTGTTGCAAGTCGCTAAGTACTATCATTCTCATACAGTGTATTTCGAAATTCTCGCCGCCTTATATGGTATTTGGTGCGATTTCTATTGCTTATGACGTAATATCTTTTGAACCATGTGCCGTATGTGATTCTTAACCATACATAAATTGTTACTTCACGGTAAGGAATGTGTGTACCAAATTTTGTTGAAATCGGTCCAATGGTTTAGGAGAAAATGAGCAGCATTTTCGAAAATGCAGCAGTTTTTCGCGCATCTCATTGTTTATGACGTCATATCTCGTGAAGTATATATCGTATGTGATTCTTACACTTACGGCGACCGTCCTCAAGGATTGAAGCTTACGTGAACAAAATTTCATAACGATTGGAACCAAACTATAGATTTGTATGCAACACGTACAAACATACGGACACTCTGCTTTATATATTAGATTTACGGTTTTTATTTTTTTTCACTCCTGCTACTCGTTTATTGACCCGCCATCTATTGGCATAAGACGGGTCCTATTGTCACATTTACGGGCTGGTCTCTTAGTCGTCACACCTAGTATATCCAGTGTCTACTAGGTGTGGCGTTGCCCGTGTCGTCCACGTGAAGAGGGACCAGTTTGTCCTCTCTTATTGTACTTGTTTTGCAGCTTCGTTAAACTATATTAAATAAAGATAATGTTGTGTTGTTGATATGCTCTTTAGTCCGAAGACTGGTTTGATGCAGCTCTACTCTACTCTATCCTGAGCAAGCCTCTTCATCACCTCATAAGAACGGAAACCTACATCCGTTTGACTCTGTTTACTGTATTCATCTCTTGGTCTCCCTCTGCGACTTTTACCCAAACACTTCCCTCCAATACTAAATTCACGATTCCTTTACATCTAAGAATGTGTCCTACCAATCGATCCCTTCTTTTAATGAAGGTATGCCAGAAATCCCTTTCATCTCCAATTCTATTCAGTAACTCCTCATTAGTTACGAGATTAACCCACATAATATTCAGCATTCTTCTGTAGCACCACATTTCAAAAGCCTCAATCCTCTTCCTGTCCGCACTGTTTTTCGTCCATGTTTCTCTCCCATACAAGGCAACACTCCACACAAATGCCTTCAGAAAGGACTTTCTTAGGCTTAAATCAATATTCGATGTTAACTTCATTACCCTTGTTTTGCTCTTGTTAATGTCCATCTTATACGCACCTATCAACACACTGTCCATTCCGTTCAACTGCTCTTCCAGGTCCTTTGCTATATCTGACAGAATTACAATATCATCGGCAAAACGCAATGTTTTTATTTCATCACCTTGAACTTTAATTCCTTCTCCAAATTTTTCCTTGCTTTCCTTTGTAGCTTGCTCAATGTACAAATTGAATGACATTGGTGAAATGCTACAACCCTGTCATACTCCTTTCCCAACCACTGTATCCCTTTCATGCCCTTTAACTCTAACAACCACCGTCTTGTTTTTGTTAGGGTTTAACGTCACGTCGACAGCGTAGTCATTAGAGACGGAGCTCATGCTCGGATTTTTGGGTAAGAATAGGGAAGGAAATAAGCCGTGTCCCTTCAAAGACACCATCTCGGAATTTGCCTGGAGTGAGTTAGGGAAATCACGAAAAACCTAAATATGGATGGCCGGAGGTGGATTTGAAGGGAAGCATTCGTTGTGAAGGGAGTTAGACAGGGTTGTAGCCTCTCTCCAACGTTGTTTAATTTATACATTGAAGAAGCTTTGATGGAAAGCAAGGAGATATTTGGAGAAGGTATTAAAGTTTAGAGTGAAGGAAAAAATAGTTTATCTTATGACATTAGAATTCTGTTAGAGACAGCGAAGGACCTGGAAGAGCAACTGAACGGAATGGACAGTGTGCTGAAAGGAGCGTATAAGATGAACACTAAGAAGAGCAAAATTAGGTACAGCAGGCTACACTGAAGGAATTAGATTAAGTAATGAAACAATAAAGGTGATGGATGAGTTTTGTTAATTGCGCAGTAAAGTGACATATAGTGGTCGCAGTACAGAGGATATAAAAAGCAGAATGGCAATGGGAAGGAAAGAGTTTTTGAAAAAGAGAAATTTGCTAACATCGAATATTAATGTGCGAAGAAGTCTTTTCTGAAGGCATTTGTGTGGAGTGTTGCCTTGTACGGGAGTGAAACATGGACGGTAAATAGTTCAGACAAGAAGGGGATAGAGGCTTTTGAAATGTGATGCTACAGAAAAATGCTGAGGTGGGTATATCGCGTAACTAAAGAGGAGGTATTGAACAGCACTGGGGGAAAGGAATTTTTGGCATACCTTGACTAAAAGAAGGGATCCATTGATAGGACACATTCTTAGACATCAAGAAATCGTGAATTTAGCATTGTTGGAGGCAAGTGTGTGGGGCAAACCTCGCAGAGGGAAACCAAAAGACGAATACAGTAAACAGATTCAAATACTTGGGGGTTGCCGTTCTTATTAGGAGATTGAGAAGCTTGCTGAGGATAGAGTAGGTTGGACAGCTGCTTCAAACCAGTCTCCAGACTGAAGACCACGAAATAACCGTAAAAGACAGAGAGGCTCAACCGTACCTTACTGGAATATTAAGGTTTCTTAGCACCTGCAGAGTTTTCTTTAATGAAATGGTGTACTTCGACTTTGACCCACACTGTACTATTTTATGATGTATTTCGCATGTTCTCCAATTTGTGAAAATTATCGCTAAATATTCTCGATCAAATTAATCTCGTCTTCAAGTTAAAAATAATATCACACACACCCACTATGCTACTTTAAAAGTACTCACAGTACATGAGTTGTTGGAGAAAGTATTTTTTAAATTTAATGTCAAAGGCATAGGATGGTATGTTTATTCCAGTTGTTTCCTTATCATTAACTTTGTAATAGTGGTAACTATAGCACTTGAACTGTACGATCATACTGACATTGCACGGATTCAGCAGTTGTGGGATCACTAGGGCTGCAACACCTATAACACTACACACTCTTAGAGGAGAAACATCTGCAGTAACAATAGCAATTTCAGCTTCCGCAGAAGCAGATAGAACAGCAACAAGTGCACTATTCGAAAGAGTAAGAGCTACATTAGCAGCAGTTGCTCCAACATCTGCTACTTCGGTCGACCCGAGATCAGGCAAGAGACCGGCAACCGGCGAGTCCACACACAGCGCAGTCTAAAGCGGCCAAAAATTTTACACAATTCGCCTCAGCACCAGTTCGTGGTGTACACTGTACTTACTGTAATGCGATTTCGTCTTGTTCTGGCTAGATTCAGGAATATTTCGTCCATTAAGAAATCTATGCAGCAACCGCTATTAAGAGCGACTCATGCAAAATTTGTTTTAAAACTTTTGCTGTTATTGTGAAAGACTTTAAAATTGCATAAAATCTTTATTTGTACAATTGTTTTGGTGTAAATGGAGGAAATAATGATTTCTGATCAATCTGTCATTCAGTGAGAAAAGGTTTTGTAAGACTTACACTTCGAGATGTTACAAGGAAAATAGCATGGGTCTTAAAACAAAATATAGGTTTTTAATTGTTTCACCAACAAAATAATCAGTTGATACACCAAACGAACAAGAAAACTGAAAGAAAATCAATTGCTTAAAAACCTTCAACCAATGGTCGAGTGAACTTGACAACATATTACACTTGTTGACCTAGGTTTCCTGTTAAATATGTGAGGCAGTTTTAAACATTCTGCAGAATCGTAAGTCAGCTTTTGAAAATGAATAGTAGATACCGGCATAAATTGAAGGATTTCTTCGTAATTTTGAAAAACCTGTTTTGGGGCTCAATAGACGTCAGCTGATTAACTGAAACAGATTTTGATCTCCCTTGAAGAATGGTTCTAGAAACATTAAAATGATTGACACCAGTTGTTTCGCCTTCCACAACACTTGAAACTATTTGTCTGACTGCAGTTTCAGATCAGTCCCCTCGAGCCCCACCAACATGCTTCATCTAGAACTTCGTTCTCGTTCCCAAAAACAAAACAAAAATTTCTAACATTTACATTCTACCAGAATTTCATTGTTATGATACAGCCCGCATTAAACGTCTTAAATCTAAAAATTAGTATGGTAACATTCTACCCTCGTGAATCACAGACATTGCCGAGGTGGGTGGCTTGCGTGCCTCATCGATACTGATTGCCGTACCGTTAAGTGAATTTCTGTTAAGTAAATTTAGAGGGCCGGAATTTGAAGCTGAGTGTAGTACGATCTTGCTGCCGCCTACTTACATTTCGCGTAAAGATCACAAAGACAAGAGAAATTAGGGCTCGTACGGAGGCATATAGGCATTCTTTTTTTCCTCGTTCAATTTGGGAGTGGAATAGGAAATGAAATGCCTAGTAGTGGTACAGTGTACCCTCCGCCACGCACCTTACGATGAATTGCGGAGTGTAGATGTAGATGTAGAAGTGTAACGATAGCTGATGGGTATCTGTGGAGAGGCCAGGCAAACGTGTGGTTCCTGAAGAGGGGCAGCAGCCTTTTCAGTAGTTACAAGGGGACCAGTGATTGAGTCAGCTGGCGTTACGGTTAAGAGAAATGGTAAAACTACAGTCGTTATTTTTCCCAAGGACTTGCAGCTCTACTGTGTTACTATATGAAGATGGCGTTGTCTTGTGCGAAATATTACGAAGGTAAAATAGTCCCCCAAACGGATCGCCGGGTGAGGACTACTGAGGAGGATGTCGAATTGTTTGTTTGTAAATCAATGGGACTCATCAGTCTCTAAGCTTACAAACTACATACACTAACTAAAATTAACCTAAGGACAACACACACACACACACACACACACACACACACACACACACAATCACACACACGCCCGAGGGAGGACTCGAAACTCTGAAAGCGAGTAAACGCGCACTCCGCTGCAAGGCGCCTTTAGAGCGGTCGGCCATTCCACCGCGGCGGAGAACGTTGACATCAAGAAAAACAAAACAGGCATTCTATGGATCAGAGCGTGGAATGTTCTAACCCTTAATCAGATAGGAAGTTAGAAAATTTGAAAAGAGAAATGGAGGGGTTGAAGTTAGATATATGCCTGCTGTAATGGCCGAGCGGTCTGCGGCGCGCCAGTTACAGTCTGCACGGCCGCTACGATCTGGGGTTCGAATCCCCTCTCAGGCATGGATGTTCGTGTCGTCTTTAGTGTAAGGTAGCTCATAAGTAGTTTGTAAGTTCAGGGACTGATGACCCCTCAGCTTCACAAACATTTGAACATTTGAAGTTAGATATGGTGGTGATTAGTGAAGTTTTGTGGCAAGTGAACAGGATTTCTGGTCACGTGAAAAAAAAAAAAAAATGTTCAAATGTTTGTTAAACTTAGGGGACTTAACTGCGGGGTCATCAGTCCCTAAACTTACAAAATACTTATAAACTAACTTATACTAAAGACAGCACTACCATCCATGCCCGAGGGGGGATTCGAACCACCGACGGGGAACGGCCTCGCACATCGGAGCAATGCGCTCTGGCATTCCAACGCGGTCAGTGTAAGGTCACGTGAATACAGGGTTATAAATACAGATTAATTTGAGGGGGAATCAGGTCTAATAATGAAAAAGAACTAAGCATGTGGATGCGATACTATGAACAGCATAGTGGACGGCATCGGCGGGTTAGCCACGCGCATTGGAGCGCCGTGCTGCGGTGCGCGCGGCCGACCGCCGTCGGGGGTTCGAATCCCCTATCGGGCATGGGTGTTTGTGTTGTCCTTAGGTTAGTTTACCTTAGTTTAAGTAGTTTCTAAGCTACGGACTGATTACTACGCAGTTAAGTCCGATAGATTTACAAACATTTGAACATGGTGGACGCATTATCGTAGTAAAGATAACAGTAGTACAAGTTTATATGCCAACTAGCTCTCCCGATTTCGACGAGATTGAAAAAATGTATTATGACATAAAAGAAGTTATTCAGACAATTAAGGGAGAGGAAAACTTGTTGTCATGGTGGACTGGAACTCGGTTGTAGGAAAAGGAAGGGAAGGGCCAATAATGGGTGAATATGGACTGGGGGAAAGGAAAGAAAGAGGAGATCGCCTCGTAGAATTTTGACAGAGCACAAATTAATCATCACAAATACTTGGTTTAAGCATCATGAAAGCTAGTTGTACACGTGGAAGAGACCAGGGGATACCGGAAAGTACCAAATTGACTTTCTAATGGCAAGACATAGATTCCGAAACAAGGTTTTAAAATATAAGACATATCCAGCGGCAGGTATTGTCTCTGACCAAAATTTATTGCTAATGAACTGTCATTAAAATTTAAAAACTGCAAAAAGGAAGAAAAGGAAGGAGATAGAACCTGAAGAAACTGAAGGAACATGAGGTAATTCAGAGTTTCAGATGGAGAATTAGTTATGGTTGGACCGAAATGGGGGAATGTTCTACAGTAGCAAAGAAATGGATAGCTTTGAGGGATAAAGTAGTGTAGGCTACACAGGATAATATAGGCAGGAGGACAAGGCCTAAAAGAAATGCTTGGCTGAAACAGGATATACTGAACTTTTGATGAAAGGAGAAAATATAAAAAACGCGGCAAGAGAAGCAGGCAAGAAGGAGTACAGACAGCTAAAAAATGAGGTTGAGAGGAAGTGCAGATTTTCTAAGCATGAGTGGCTAGAGGACAAATGCAAGTCTGTAGAAGAATATATGACAAGGGTAAGACAGATACCGCCTACAGTGAAATAAAAGAAACGTTTGGAGACAAGAAGAGCAGCTCTATGAATGTAGTAAGTTCAGATGGAAAACCAGTACTCAGCAAAGAAGGAAAAGCTGAAAGGTGGAAGGAATATATAGAGGGACTATACAAGGAAAATGAAGGCAGTATTGTAGAAATGGAAGAGGAAGTAGATGAAGATGAGGCAGTAAATACGATACTGAGAGAATTTCACAAGAAACTGAAAGATTTGATTCCAAACACGGCCTCTGGAGTGGATTATATTCCCTCTTAATTGCTGATATCGTTGGAAGAGCCAATCATGAAGAAACTGGTTCATCATGTGTGCAAGATGTATGGGACAGGGGAAATTCCCTCGGCCATCAAGAAAAATATAAAATTAATGTTTCGAAGAAGCCAAGTGCAGACAAGTGTGACCATTTAAGAACTGTTAATTTAATAAATCATTGTTGCAAAATACTAATTCGAATTATTTACAGAAAATCTGACAGAATCCGTCATCGAGGAAGATCAGTTCGGATTCAGAAGAAATGAAGCAACACGTGAGGCATTACGATTTATCCTAGAAGATGGCTTAAGGAAAGGCAAAATCTCTCTTATAGGTTTTCTAGATTTAGTGTTCCAGCCAAGAGTGCTTTAGCCATAGCATTAACATCAAGATAGAGAATGGGTACTACGGGGGACTTAGACTGCTTATTAATTAGGTTGTTTTATTCTAGACTGCACTTCAATTTATCGACCGTCATATTGCAACCATTGTCATATCAATGTCCTCTGATATCCTTAAAATATAAACCCAATACATAAAAAATTTCCATTTTTAATAGCAGACATTTATTTTCCTGTGGTTCTTTCGACTGGTAAGAAGCCTAAAAGCTTACATTAATTTTAGCTTCACCATCATCGTTTAATTTATTGATTGAAACGTACTGATTGTAAGATCATTTACCCCACGTTACTAAAAACAGAAGGAAGATTGGGGTTTCACGTCCTGTCGGCAGCGGTCATTAGAGACGACACTGGCTTTTTTCATCGTAATATAACGCTGTAGACTTTGATACAACATATCTGCATCTCGTTTTGTAAGTTTTTCCCAAGACAGTGACCTTTAGGCTGTTCTCTCTTTCGCACTATACAGACATAGTCTTCCTTAATGGGCACAAACTCTTGTAACAACAACGTTTTTAAGAAATTGCCGTTACTCTACTCGAAGAACTTATCGCTTGCACGTTGTCGCTCCAGAGAAATGTCAAAGTGCACGGCTAATTTCTTTTCCGTGTCTTCAGAAAGCAATAAGCGCTTGTACTCTGTCTTTCTTCCTTTTGTTTGTACCTTGAAAAGCTAGACCACTTTGTTGAAGCATTTTAATATTTCCTAGAGACGGCTCGTCCCAACGATTCGTTGCGGCTCGCTTTGCAATAGAAACATTAAACGCAGTTTTGTGATAGAGAGTAGGCTACACTAACACAATCTCCTTAATGTATTATATATTTTAATGACAAATATTTGAACACATCATAAATAATCATTGAACCAAATCTGTAATTCCTGATGTAGCTATTTCATTTAGTTCAATTATTCAAATAATATTTATTTATTAAAATGGCACTTTCACTGAACAAGTTAAATCACTGAATCAATTCCGGTTTTCTTGCTCCTTTTTCCTCTCTGCTCACATTGTTTACATACGTCCTGATCTCTGACTTCGGAGCTCCTCGATGTTATGAGGCTGCATTCTTTTCATCTCTTGTTCTTTACTGAAGATCACTTTCTTAATTTTGTTCCTGTAAATGTTTCTGCTGTGTATGTCCATTGTGTGTTTTAATGTCTGTTTTTTTGAACAATGTAAAGTCTATGCTGGCTACAATCGTTGTCCGTTAAACTTCATTGTTAAATTAAAGATATGACTTGTGAGCCAGTCATTTTCTTCTTTTTCGTATGGTATGTATTATGGTCTCTACGTATTCGTAGGTTTCTTTGTTGGTTCGTGGTCTGTCGTATTCCGTTCCTGTCATCCTTGGGCTGAGTATGGTTATAATTGGTTTCCTTTCTATTTTCATGGCATTTTTAACCGATCTCTTTGTACTGGCTTTAGTCTTTCATCACCGTACAGATCCTCTGTTCGCACAATCATATTGTAGTGTTTAATACAAATATAATATTGTAAAATGTGTTTTATCGAAGCGGTGAACTTAATAAATGTTTTCTGTCATTGATTCAAAAAATTATTTTTGTAAAACAAAAACATAAATAAGTAAAACTAGAAATTTATTTAGATTTGAAACAATATTTTAATGATAGAATAAACAGCTTTTTTCGATAAAATAAATATTATTTTATTGGAACTCGCGTGGAGTTGCTAGTCTCCCATCGGGCACCTCCCCAGGTGGAGGCTAGGGGAATGCTCATCAGAAATGGGGGGTACCGGGGAAATAAAATACCCCTGGTGGACCAAAACTAGCACCTACTGTCTTCCAGTTGTTGTTGTTGTGGTCTTCATTCCGGAGACTGGTTTGATGCAGCTCTCCACAATACCCTATCCTGAGCAAGCCTCTTCATCTCCACATAAGAACGGCAACCTACATCTGTCTGAATCTGCTTACTGTATCCATCTCTTGGTCTTCCTCTGCGATTTTTACCCCACACACTTCCCTCCAACGCTAAATTCACCATTCCTTGATGTCTAAGAATGTGTCCTACCAATCTATCCCTTCTTTTAGTCAAGGTATGCCAGAAATTTCTTTTCTCTCCAATTCTGCTCAATACCTCCTCATTAGTTACGCGATCCACCCACCTAATCTTCAGCATTCTTCTGTAGCACCATATTTCAAAAGCCTCAATCCTCTTCCTGTCCGCACTGTTTATCGTCCATGTCTCGCTCCCATACAAGGCAACACTCCATACAAATGCCTTCAGAAATGACTTCCTTAGGCTTAAATCAATATTCGATGTTAACAAATTTCTCTTTTTCAAGAACGCTTTTCTACCCATTGCCATTCTGCATTTTATATCCTCTGTACTGCGACAATCATTTGTTATTTTACTGCCCAAATAACAAAACTCATCTACCTCCTTTATTGCTTCGTTTCCCAATCTAATTCCTTCAGCATCACCTGATATCCTTACACTGCACTCCATTACCCTAGTTTTGCTCTTGTTAATGTTCATCTTATATGCACCTTTCAGCACACTGTCCATTCCCTTCAACTGCTCCTCCAGGTCTTTTGCTGTCTCTGAGATTATTACAATGTCGTCGGCAAAACGCAATGTTTTTAATTCTTCACCCTGAACTTTAATTCCTTCTCCAAATTTCTCCTTGCTTTCCTTTATAGCTTGCTCAATGTACAAATTGAATAACAATGGAGAAAGACTACAACCCTGTCTTACTCCCTTTCCAACCACTGCATTCCTTTCATGCCCTTCAACTCTGATAATCGCTGTCTGGTTTTTGTACAAGTTATAAATAACCTTACGTTCCCTATATTTTATTCCTGCTTGCTTCAGAACTTGAAAGAGTTTATTCCAATCAACATTGTCAAAAGCCTTCTCCAAATCTACAAAAGCTAGAAATGTAGGTTTGCCTTTTCTTAATCTATCTTCTAGGATAAGCCGTAACGTGAGTATTGCCTCCCGTGTTCCTACATTTCTCCTGAACCCAAACTGATCTTCCCCGAGGTCGGCTTCTACCACCTTTTCCATCCTTCTGTATATAATTCGTGTTAATATTTTGCAACCATGACTTATTAGACTGATGGTTCTGTAGTTTTCACACCTGTCTGCACCTGCTTTCTTTGGAATGAGGATTATAACATTTTTCTTAAAGTCTGAGGGTACTTCTCCTGTCTCATACATCTTACGCACCAGGTGAAACAGGTTTGTCATGGCTGGTTCTCCCAGAGACTTCAGTAGCTCTGAGGGAATATCATCTACTCCAGGGGCCTTGTTTCGACTTAGGTCTTTCAGGGCTCTGTCAAATTCTTCTCTCAATACAGTATCTCCTATTTCATCTTCATCTACATCCTCCTCCCTTCCTACAATATTGTCTCGGAGTTCATTTCCTTTGTAGAGCCCCTCTATATACTCTTTCCACCTTTCAGCTTTCCCTTCTTTGCTGAGAACTGGTTTTCCATCAGTGTCCTTGATATTCATAGAGCTGTTTTTCTTATCTCCAAATGTTTCTTTTATTTTCCTTTAGGCTGTATCTATTTTTCCTCTATTTATACACTCTTCTACATCCTTGCATTTGCCTTCTAGCCACTCCTGCTTAGCCATTTTGCACTTTCTGTCAATCTCATTTCTTAGTCGTCTGTACTCCATTTTGCCTGTTTCATTTACTGCATTTTTATATTTTCTCCTTTCATCGATTAAATTTAGTATCTCCTGTGATATCCAAGGATTTTTTGTAGGTCTTGCCTTCCTACCTATTTTGTCCTCTGCTACCTTCACTATTTCATCTCTCAATTTTACCCATTCCTCTTCTACTGTTTTATTTTCCCCCGTTTCTATCAAGTGTTGCCTAAAGCTCCCTCTGAAATTCTTAAGAACCTCACGTTCCTTCAATTTATCCAGGTACCATCTCCTTATTTTCCTACCTTTTTGTAGTTTCTTTAGTTTCCGCCTACAGTTCATAACCAACAAGTTATGGTCAGAGTCTATATCTGCCCCTGGGTATGTTTTACAGTTTAAAACCTGGTTCCGGAATCTATGTCTTACCATTATAAAATCTATCTGATACCTTCCGGTGTCTCCTGGTCTCTTCCACGTATACAACCTTCTTTTGTGATTCTTGAACCAGGTGTTTGTTATAACTAAATTATGTTCTGTGCAAAATTCTACCACGCGGTTTCCTCTTTCATTCCTTTTGCCCAGACCATATTCACCTACTATCTTCCCTTCCCTTCCTTGTCCTACTACCGAATTCCAGTCTCCCATAACAATTAAGTTTTCCTCTCCCTTAATTGTCTGAATAATTTCCTTTAGCTCCTCATATACTTCTTCGATTTCCTCATCATCGGCAGAGCTAGTTGGCATATAAACCTGTACTAATTTTGTCGGTGTTGTCTTCGTATCTATCTTGACAATGATAATGCGATCACTGTGCTGGTCATAGTAGTTTACCCGCATTCCTATTTTCTTATTCATTATCAATCCTACTCCTGTGATACCCCCAATTGATTTTGTATTTATAATCCTGTACTCACCTGACCAGAAATCCTGTTCATCCTGCCACCGAACTTCACTAATCCCACTATATCTAACTTCAACCTATCCATTTCCCTTTTTAAATTTTCTAATTTTCCTACTCGATTAAGGGATCTAACATTCCACGCTCCGACCCGTAGAATGCCAGTATTGTCTTTCCTGATGATCACATCCTCCTGAGTAGTCCCCGCCCGGAGATCCGAATGGGGGACTATTTTACCTCCGGAATATTTTACCCGAGAGGATGCCATCATCATATGTTCATACAGTAGAGCTGCATGTCCTCGGGAAAGGTAACGGCTGTAGTTTCCCCTTGCTTTCAGCCGTTCGCAGTAGCTGTGTGGCAAAGCCACATTAGCTGATGTTACAAGGCCAGCTCAGTCAATCATCCAGACTGTTGCCCCTGTAACTACTGAAAAGGCTGCTGCCCCTCTTCAGGAACCACACGTTTGTCCGGCCTCTCCACAGATACCCCTCCGCTGTGGTTGCACCTCCAGTTAGGTATTCGATTACCAAAGGCTAAAGGAAGAAAACCTTGATCAAAAATTACCTGGCCCTCCAGGTTGGGGGTTAATGCAATGGGCCAACTCCCCATTCATTGGAAAAAAAACCTTACCAGTTAAAAAGCCTGTAAGGTTTCAGCAGGATGGATATAATAGACGAAGAAGAAGGCTACGGAAACCGACTGTCCTAATTGCTGTATGGAATATACAAGGGTTACAAAATAAAATAGGAGAAGTGATTAAGGAAATGGAAGCTAGAAATGAAGATATTGTTGTACTTCCAGAAACAAAGAAGAAAGGACATGGCATTGAAAGAATAGGACCATATACACATTTCTATAGTGGGGTACCAAAAAATCAAAGAGCAAAACGTGGGATATCGATATTGATGAAAAACAAATTCAACAGAATGGTCACAAACTGGGAACCTATGATGAAAATCTGATTAAAATTAACATTAATATCCAGGAACACAAAATTACTCTTATAGGCGTATATGGAATAAGGGAAGATGAACCAGTTCGTGAAAAAGATGAATTTTATAATAGATAAAATGGAGTCATAGAGGATATTGGAAAAACAAGGGAGATTATCATTGCAGGGGACTTCAACAGTAGAACAGGAAGTAAAATTGGAAATAAAATTATAGGACCATTGGAGAAAATGTAGTGAATGATAATGGTAATAGACTTATTGATATTTCTAAACAAAATTCATTAAAAATACTAAATGGCTTTTATCAAAATAAAGACATTCATAAATATACGTTGCATAAAGATACACTGAATCAAAAATCAATAGTAGATTATATTATAATTAAACAGCAAACAAGGATAAAAATACACGATATAAGAGCATATAGAGGGGTCACTCTTAGTGATCATTATTTAATAAATTCCAAATTTTTATTCCCCTTCAGGGGAAAAAATAGTGAAGAAAATCAAAATTGTACTACAGAAGATTTACAAACATAAATAAAAATTACTAAATATAGTTTAAATAGGTTTGAGAACGAAAGCACAGTATTTTTATATCAGAAGAGACTAGACGAAAAACTGATAGAAACAGAGTCTGATAATACAGAAGATCAGTACCAGTACATCATAAGTAAACTACATGAATATGCCAAAGAAGCATTAGGAGAAAGAGATGATAAACATACCAACCATTCATTATACTACTGGGATGAAGAAATAAAAAAGGAAGTGAAATTATAGAAAGAAAAGTATTTAAAATGGTTAAACACCAGAAATGTACAAGATAAAATAGAACTTAATGCACAACAAGCCAAAATCCGGAAAAAGGCAGCAGAAGCAAAAACCAAAGCTTGGGAACAATCATGTCAAAAAATAGAATCCTGTATTGGTGGCAAAAGGAACAAAGAAACATGGAAAACAATAAAAACTTTAAGAAGGAATTTTAAAGAAACAACACGTATTAAATATATTACTCAAGACTCTTGGGAAAAATATTTTCAAACTCTATTTTCAGAAAACAGAGAAGAATTCTTGGTAAATCCTGAATATAATGAAATTACAAATGAACTACCAGATAATTACATTCAGTTGGAAATAGAGACAGTTAAAAGTGCAATTAAATCTCTAAAGTATGGAAGGGCTACAGGAATTGGAGGTATTCTTGCAGAATTATTAAAATTTGGAACAGAAAAATTAATTGAATTGTTAAGAAATCTTTTTGAAAGATGTTTAAATGGGGAATATGTACCAAAAGATTTGAAAGTAGGATATATTTCAGTGATAAATAAAAAAGGATGGAAAAATTATAGGGGAATAACAGTGACCAATACCTTCAGTAGAGTATATGGAAGAATTATTAAGTACTTCTTAGAGCAAGAATACAAAGAAAAGGAGGCTGAAGAACAAGCAGGTTTTAGAGCTGGAAGATCAACAATTTATCATATTTTTTTTTCCTACAACAAATAATTGAAAAAAAAATTATGTCAGGCACAACCTATACATTTGGTATTCGTAGATATAGAAAAAGCCTATGACAGTGTGCCTGTACCCAATCTATGGAAAGCATTAGGAATTAACCCTACAATAATAAAAGCAATTCAAAATTTATATAAAAATTCTGTTTCAAAAATAAAAATTGGTAAATTTCTGTCATCTGAATTCCAAGTCACGAAAGGATTACGTCAAGGATGTAGCATGTAACCTACATTGTATAAAATATTTACAGAGGTAATCTTACAGTACTGGAAGAAAAAATGTCGAACTATGGGAATACCAATAAATGACAGAACAATATATTCATTGTAATTTGCAGATGACCAACTGATTATAGCCCAAGACTATGAGGACATAGAATATTTCACCAGGAAGCTGATTCAGGAATATAAAAAAGTAGGTCTAAATGTCAACATGAATAAAACGAAATACATGGTAATTGGTGGAATAAATGAAGACTTAATATTAGAAGAAGGGATGGGAACAATAACAACTACAGAGGAACATAAATATTTAGGAGTGAAAATTACAAATGATAGGAAACAGGAAAAAGAAATTAGATCAAGAATAAATGCAGGAAAGACGACAATTTCTTTGTTGAATGGAATTCTCTGCGACAAACACATAACTACAGGTAACAAAATAAAGATATACAAAACAATAGTTCGGAGCATTATTACATATGGTTCAGAAGTGTGGATAACAAAATGGCAACTGAAATCAAAATTATTAGCCACAGAAATGAATTTCTGGAGACGTTCAGCAAGAATATCAAGAAGAGAAAGAATAATAAATGAAGTAATCAGAGAAAAAAAAATGAAACGTTAATATTCGATTATTGAATTGATCGAGCACAACATCTAAAATGGTATGGACACGTCAGAAGAATGGGACAAGAAAGGCTTCCAAAATGCATACTAGACTGGACACCGAACGGAAGAAGAAAAAAGGGACGACCACCTACCACACGGATGCAGGAAGTTCACTTAGCAATGAGGAAGAACAACGTTCCTGAGGACTTATGGGAGGACACAGAACAGTGGAGAACAATAATTCGTAACTTAATGTAATCTAATATAGGTGCTGAAAAAATGTATCTACATTGTAAAACCAGAATAATAATTTTATTTCAATAACTCTCTTATTATTTCGATTCGATAATCAATTTAATAACAAACTAGTATTTGTCAAAGTGAGAACAGCTTAATTGTAGATGTACTTACCCTTGGATAACGGGCAAGGGCAGGTAGGGCTTGCATTTCGAGGCATCGTTCCCCACTACTTTAGGCGACGCTATGCAACATGTCACAAAGCTGCCACGTTGGTGTCTCGGAGGGTGTCGTGGGGTTTCCGTCCAGCAACTTCGCTAGTCCGACGACTAGGGGAGGGGAGCAATTGCAGCAACTTTCGTTGTACTGTCCTACACAAATTAAACGGTCGTCAATTCCCTAGGAACATCTCGTTCTAAATGGATAAATCACAAAACATAGGGACTGATGACCTCCGCAGTTTTGTCCCCCTAAAATATCAAACCAAACCAAACCACAAAACATATTTGTCTTATATCAATGAACAGTATCTTGAAAATAGCTTTGTTGTCTATGTTGTGACTCTATATAATTCACGGGAAGACCTAAGAATAACTAAATTCTCCCTAGCACAATATCAACTGAAGGAAGTCTAGTCGGCGTTCAAGCTGTGCTACTCACGAGTTTATGCCTTGTGAAACACTTATATTCCGACATGCAATTTCCAGCGGCCCGGAACTTCCACCCTACGTCAGATGTACTTGTCCCTCCAGCACTGTCACTTACTGGACGAGAAACAACGCGTCACAAATTTTACCAACCCAAGTACGGTCGCTAAAAGGTGTTTTTCACCGCACCACATAACTGGCGGCTGTAAGATAACTGCAGTAGTTCATATTTTGTCCACTACATGAAGCATTAGTCTGTGTGTTCTGTGTATCAGGCTACCACAAACGACGTCCCAGTACGTTCCAAAGGTGGCATTACAACAGTAATGAAACTAGACGTTGTAATTGACTACAATAAGAACAAGACTGGTGGAGATCGTGTGGATCAGCTGTACAATTACAAACCATTCGAACGAAAAACAATGGATGGTGGAAAAAAACTGTTCTTTTATGTTTTCCTAAAGTCTGTCGTGAACAGTGTTATTTTGTACAAAGACGTCAGTAAACAGAAAAATCTCTCTTGTGAACTTCATGAAAAACGTTAATTGACGTTGGTAGAAAAAGGAGGAGGCTTTAGATCTGTAAAGCCAGCACCAAGCACTAGCCTGGATAGAAATTTTCATCTTCACTTTCCAGAAAAAGTACGTCCCCCTGCCAACAAAGTAAATTCTACACGGTATTGCAAAGTTTGCTCCGACAAAGGGAAGAAAGAGACTGGCAAGCGGGTAAGAAAGAAAAACAGATGGTAGTGCAAAGACTTCAGCGTAGAACTCTGCGTACCTAAATGCTTTCAGGATTACTATTTGCAAGTGAATTATGTATAACATATATGTAATCTTTTTATATCATACATTATTGAATAAAAAACCTATTGTGAACCAAATTCTTTTTATTATAAACACCAGAAATCATGTTATGAAATGTAAAAGTTTTTTCCACGTGAAGGTTTCTCAAGTTTTTGGGCATTCTGGTACCGATGCAAACATACATATTATAAGCTTTCATTTTTCCTAATCCATAAAGCATAGGGTTTCAAATGAAACTAGAAATTTGCTTTCCAGGCTCTTAGTTACTGTACAATTATTCATTAACGTTAAATAAAAATTGCCAGTTCACCTGCACAGTCGAGGCACATACATAGCAGTGTGGAATCTGTTAAAAATTCAGTATATACAAGAGATCTCTTATTATAACTTTACAAACAACGTTAGAAGTGTATTTTCGTGAATAATACAAATAATTAGTTCCATATGACATATGTAATGAAACTCCAGAATCAGAAAGTTTATTGACGCATACCTGTTTCGAACAACAACATAACAACATGTTTACAACTACAACTTTCCACGTTGGTGTTTTAAATCTATAGAAAAACGATGTTAAAAAAAAACAGCCCTTGGTTCAATGCTTCTCTGACCATTATAGCATCATCACAATATACCTACATTTATATATATTCTCTGCAAATCACATTTAAGTGCGTGACAGAGGGTTTATCGAACCGCTTTCATAATATTTCTCTACCGTTCCATTCTCTAGTAGCGCGAGGGAAAAAGTAACACCTAACTCTTTCAGTTTTAGATATGACTTTTCTTATTGTATTACTATGATCTTGTCTCCCTATATAGGTGGGTGCTAACAAAATATGTTCGTATTCGAAGGAGAAAGAAATTTAGCAAATAGATGATGCCACGACGAATAACGCCTTTCTGTTTATGATTTGCACCCCAACTCGTGCATCATTTTCGTGACTCTCTGTCACACTGTATCACGATAATACGAAACGAGCTGACCTCTGAACTTTCTTTATATCCTCCGTCCGTTCCACTTGGAGGAAATCTCATAATGTGCAGAAATACTCCAAAATAGAAAGGACAAGTATAGGGTAGGCAGTATCTTTAGTATAACTGTCGCATCTTCTAAGTAATGTAATGTTTGGTTCGCTTTCCCTAGGATATTTTCTGTTCTTTATAATTAAAGTTATTCTAAACTGTAATTAGTAGGTATTTAGTTGAATTTATGGCTTGTTGATTTGACTGATTTGTCGTGAAAATGAAAGTTAATGTTTTTCTTTTAGTGCTTATAAGCAGTGGCTCGTACAAAATTTGGCCAGTGTGCTACAATATTACAAAATAAACAGGAAACAAAATATACTAAAATAAAAAGTCAACCTTTGTATAATTGCCTTTAATTAAATATCAATTAATATTGTACTGACAGTACACTGCAGGTAGTAAATATGACGTTTAAAAATATTAATTCCATTTACAGAAATTAAAATTTTTGACTCAGTGGTATTTGAATACGAGCCTCAACACAGGTAGGTTTGAGAGGCTACGCGCAAGACGCCTGAGCCAGCGCGCTATTTGACTCTATATGCCGTAATATTCGTCATACACTATTCTTCCGCAACCGTTACACGCAGCGCGAAGCCGGCCGCGGTGGCCGCGGTGACTGAGGCGCTCCAGTCACGGTCAGCACGGCCACTACGGTCGGGGGTTCGAATCCCCCCTTGGGCATGGATATTTGTGCCGTCCTAGTTCGTAAGTAGTTCATAAGTAGTTTGTAAGTTTAGGGACTGATGACCCCGTAGTTAAGTCCCATAAGCTTAACAAACATTTGTTGTTGTTTTTTCGCAGCGCGAAGAGAAATATTAGTCTGGTGCTGCAGTCGGTCTCAGGACACGAGTCGCCAGGCCTGACGTCACGTCTGCGCATGCGCAGTAGCGAACAGACGGCTGCGAAGCCTCCGCACACGTACCAGCGCGGCTGAATCCCACATCAGCACACGGAGCTGGTTTCTGAGAGCGAGAGCGCTCCAAAATGCGTTTTTATCCTTATTACTAGCATTCTAATACGCACTGGAAGGGAACTGGCATAATTTTATTGTGAAATCTGGCTCGTATTCCAAGAGAAAGGATGTAATTTTACAGCGATTTCTCGCTTGCATTCGAAGAGAAATGGCATAATTTTAGTAATATATTTACAGTCACCCCGTTTACATGGGCTTCCAAAACCGGATTTCGTAAACCGATTTCCCAATTCCGCTTTTGGTTGGTCATGTAAACACTCCAAAATCGATTCTGGAAATCCGCTTCTCTAAAGCGGTTTTCCAGTTCCACAATCAATTTTCGTGCCCATGTAAACGCAACCGATTTTGAAGCGTTCTTGGCTTGTCAGATTGTGGTTTCTTGTTAAGAATTTTCGGCACATACGGAAAGTGTGATATTTTCTAATGTGAAATAAATGTATAAATATTAGATTGAACATAAATCTGTGTATTTAAATAAAGAAAAATAGCCATTGTGCAGACTAAATAAGGAACTCAATCAGCTGTTTTCCAGCCGCCATGTTATGTGAGCTAGGAAATCCGATTCAGGCTGTGCCATGTAAACACGACAGCGAAAAACGGTTTACGAAAATCGGTTTTCGTCTTCCGGAAGATGTGTTGCATGTAAACGTAGTGATTGTGCTGCAGCACATTAGCACATTATCACCAGCCGCCACTGCTTATAAGGATGACGTCACACTTTTCCATGATTTAAGGTGAATTATTAATTTTCGCGTTGTGACGTTACAACAGCGTGCAACACCGTTTGGAGCACAAAGCGCGCTGGTTTGACAGTGGAGAGCGTCGAAAGTTGCGACGAGTGAACGGCAACCGGCCACCGCGAGGAGGTAAGCCTCGCCCGGTTTCCCATCGGCGTGGCGGGCCGAGGGCACGTGGAGGCCACGCCGGCTGGCCACGTGCAAATGGTGCCCACCGCAAAACGGCATTGTCTTTATTTTTAGATACTACGCTGACACTATTAGAGTTACAGACTAACACGTAGTAGTAAATGAAAGAGGAGATCAAAACGATTAAAATGATGGGTTGACATCATCATCATCATCATCATTAGAGACTGATTATGCCTTTCAGCGTTCAGTCTGGAGCATAGTACCTCTAATAAAATTCCTCCACGATCCCCTACTCAATGCCAACATTGATGCCTCGTCTGATGTTATGCCTTTTACTTCAAAATCATTCTGCAACGAATCTAAGTACTTTCTTCTTGGTCTACCTCGACTCCTCTTACCCTCCGCTACCCTCCCTCCGAGTCTCTTAGGTAACCTTGCTTCTCCTATGCGCGTATCTCGCTGCGGAGCGCGCGGTTGCTCGCCGTGGAGGTTCGAGTCCTCCCTGGGGCATGGATGTGTGTGTGTGTTTGTCCTTAGGTTGGTTTACCTAGGTTTAAGTAGTTTGTAAGCTACGGACTGATGATCACGCAGTTTGGTCCGATAGATTTACAGACATTTGAACATTTTGAACCCATGTGCGTAACATGACCCCACTATCTCAGTCAGTTCGCTCTAACTGCTTCATCTATGGTGTTCATTCCCAGTTTTTCCTTGATTTCCTCATTATGGACTCCCTCCTGCCATCGTTCCCATCTATTAGTGCCTGCAATCATTCTTGCCACTTTCATATATGTAACCTCTACCTTATAAATAAGGTAACCTATATCCACCCAACTTTCACTCCCACACAACAAAGTTGGTCGAAAGATAGAGCGGTGCACCGCTAACTTAGTCTTGGTACTTACTTCCTTCTTGCAGAAGAGAGTAGATCTTAGCTGAGCACTCACTGCATTAGCTTTGCTGCACCTCGATTCCAGTTCTTTCACTATGTTCCAATCCTGTGAGAAAAATACATCCCACGTACTTG
Organism: Locusta migratoria; assembly: GCA_026315105.1. NCBI lineage: Eukaryota > Metazoa > Arthropoda > Insecta > Orthoptera > Acrididae > Locusta > Locusta migratoria. Next base: position 68,893,826 of record CM048755.1, on the reverse strand, counting down.
AAACTGTCTACCTGTTCTAACTTTGTTCCTTCTATTTGGCACTCGATCTGTTTAAATCTATTTCTCACTGACATTACTTTCGTTTTGGAGATGCTGATATTCGTACCATAATCCTTGCACCTCTGATCGAGCTCTGAAATATTAGTTTTCAACCTTTCAATCGAATCGGCCATTACAACTAAGTCATCCGCATATGCGAGACTGCTTATTTTGTTTTCGCCTTGTTTTTTTTATTATTTTTTTATGGGACTTAACTACGGGGTCATCAGTCCCTAAGCTTACAAACTACTTACGAACTAGCTAAGACTAAGGACGGCACGAGCATCCATGCCCGAGGGGGGATTCGAACCCCCGACCGTAGTGGCCGTGCAGACCGTGACTGGAGCGCCTCAGTCCCCCCGGCCACCGCGGCCGGCGCAAAGTTTTGTATAACCATATTATCTGCAACATTTATATTGCGCATAATAAAACACTTTTCAGGAGGAACAATAGTGATTTGTTAATAACAATTAACACAAGACATATACACATACAGCGAGGCAGTGATAAGTTGCAGGTGTCATAAACACACATTATGACCTGTTTAGAATATATTAATTTTGTTTATTTTAACATGTTGTCTTTGTGTATACTACATTAATTTGTTTATCGATCGTAATTTGTTTAAATTTATGAACACAGTAATTCGTAACAGTGTTTTGGAAAGAGGCCTGGAAGATCTACCTGAAAAACACTTTACCTAAGTCATTACTTAAATATTGATTGTGCGTCGAGCAAAAGACTGATTTATGTCATGCTAAAGGAACTCGTTTGTTTAAACGTAAGATTTTGGGGGTATTATTACTGTTAGAAATTAAAGTAAAGTATTTATTTGCATTAGAATCTTAGTGCGCATCTAACAATGCCGTCATATCAACATTTCAATAATTATTTAAAAAGTTTTGTACACCACTGTGAGAACCACTGAACCTCATTAGGGGAACGTATTACTGGAAAGACCACACATATCATATATAAGTGTGCGACCTACCTATCGGTACTCACCAATAAGAATTGGGCATTACATAACTCAGGGTAGTAAAAAGTTTATGGCTCACTGTCTCTGTTCATAGGGGTGAGTTATGTATGTCAGCTTCTATGCCCTAAACAGCTACCCAATCTGTTTAAACAAGATCAATAATTAATCTATAGTTTAGCCAGTCTATCAATCTGCATATGATAACGAGAAAATATATCTAAACAAACATAAATTAAACCTCTGAATAACCAACAAAATGGATTCTAAGATAAAGAAGTGATTCACTCACGAAGTAATTCTTTATAAATAGAGTTTATTTCTCTTTCTGGGCATGAAAATGCGGAGGTGTTCCTACTTTAAACATCGGTAAATTACTGAATATATCCCCAACTATTGTTCATGAGAGGCACAATAAGTATCACACGCATTCGAGAGTAAAAGTTCCAAATTAATCCGCGACAACGATACAGATAGCCGTACCGTAGGTGCAACCACAGCGGAGGGGTATCTGTGGAGAGGCCAGATAAACGTGTGATTCCTGAAGAGGGGCACCAGCCTTTTCAGGGGCAACAGTCTGGATGATTGACTGAGCTGGCCTTGTAACATCAGCTAATGTCGCTTTGTCACACAGTTACTGCGAACGGCTGAAAGCAAGGGGAAACTACAGCCGTTATTTTTCCCGAGGACATGCAGCTCTACTGTATGAACATATGATGATGGCATCCTCTCGGGTAAAATATTCCGGAGGTGAAATAGTCCCCCATTCGGATCTCCGGGCGGGGACTACTCAGGAGGATGTGATAATCAGGAAAGACAATACTGGCATTCTACGAGTCGAAGCGTGGAATGTTAGATCCCTTAATCGAGTAGGAAAATTAGAAAATTTAAAAAGGGAAATGGATAGGCTGAAGTTAGATATAGTGGGGATTAGTGAAATTCGGAGGCAGGATGAATAGGTTTTCTGGTCAGGTGAGTACAGGATTATATATACAAATTCATTTGGGGGTATCACAGGAGTAGGATTGATAATGAATAAGAAAATAGGAATGCGTGTAAACTACTATGAGCAGCACAGTGATCGCATTATCATTGTCAAGATAGATACGAAGCCAACACCGACAACAGTAGTACAGGTTTATATGCCAACTAGCTCTGCCGATGATGAGGAGATCGAAGAAATATATGAGGAGCTAAAGGAAATTATTCAGACAATTAAGGGAGAGGAAAACTTAATTGTTATGGGAGACTGGAATTCGGTAGTAGGACAAGGAAGGGAAGGGAAGATAGTAGGTGAATATGGTCTGGGCAAAAGGAATGAAAGAGGAAGCCGCCTGGTAGAATTTTGCACAGAACATAATTTAGTTATAACAAACACCTGGTTTAAGAATCACAAAAGAAGATTGTATACGTGGAAGAGACCAGGAGACACCGGGAGATACCAGATAGATTTTATAATAGTAAGACATAGATTTAGGAAGCAGGTTTTAAACTGTAAGACATACCCAGGGGAAGATATAGACTCTGACCATAACTTGTTGATTATGAACCGTAGGCTGAAACTGAAGAAACTACAAAAAGGTAAAAAGGTAGGAAAGTAAGGAGATGGGACCTGGAAAAATTGAAGGAACCTGAAGTTCTTAAGAAATTCAGAGGGAACTTTAGGCAACAATTGACAGAAACGGGAGAAAATAAAACAGTAGAGGAGGAATGGGTAGCATTGAGAGATGAAATAGTGAAGGCAGCAGAGGACAAAATAGGTAGGAAGGCAAGACCTACAAAAAATCCTTGGATATCACAGGAGATACTAAATTTAATCGATGAAAGGAGAAAATATAAAAATGCAGTAAATGAAAGAGGCAAAATGGAGTACAGACGACTAAGAAATGAGATTGACAGGAAGTGCAAAATGGCTAAGCAGGAGTGACTAGAAGGCAAATGCAAGGATGTAGAAGAATGTATAAATAGGGGAAAAATAGATACAGACTAAATGAAAATAAAAGAAACATTTGGAGATAAGAAAAACAGCTCTATGAATATGAAGGACACTGGTGGATAACCTGTTCACAGCAAAGAAGGGAAAGCTGAAAGGTGGAAAGAGTATATAGAGAGGCTCTATGAAGGAAATGAACTTAGCGGCAAAATTGGAGAAAGGGGAGAAGAAGTAGATGAGGATGAAATAAGAGATACTATACTGAGAGATGAATTTGACAGAGCACTGAAAGACCTAAGTCGAAACAAGGCCCCTGGAGTAGATGATTTTCCCTCAGAGCTACTGAAGCCTCTGGGAGAACCAGCCATGGCAAAATTGTTTCACCTGGTGTGTAAGATGTATGAGACAGGTGAAGTATCCTCAGACTTTAAGAAAAATGTTATAATCCCCATTCCAAAGAAAGCAGGTGCAGTCAGGTGTAAAAACTACAGAACCATCAGTCTAATAAGTCATGGTTGCAAATTATTAACATTAATTATATACAGAAGGATGGAAAAGCTGGTTGAAGCCGACCTCGGGGAAGATCAGTTTGGGTCCAGGAGAAATGTAGGAACACGGGAGGCAATACTCACTTTACGGCTTATCCTAGAAAATAGATCAAGAGAAGGCAAACCTACATTTCTAGCTTTTGTAGATTTGGAGAAGGCTTTTGACAATGTTGATTGGAATAAACTCTTTCAAGTTCTGAAGCAAGCAGGAGTAAAATATAGGGAGCGTAAGGTTATTTACAACTTGTACAAAAACCAGACAGCGATTGTCAGAGTTGAAGTGCATGAAAGGGATGCAGTGGTTGGGAAGGGAGTGAGACAGGGTTGTAGCCTTTCTCCAATGTTATTCAATTTGTCCATTGAGCAAGCTATAAAGGAAAGCAAGGAGAAATTTGGAGAAGGAATTAAAGTTCAGGGTGAAGAATTAAAAACGTTGCGTTTTGCCGACGACATAGTAATTCTGTCAGATACAGCAAAGGACCTGGAAGAGCAATTGAACGGAATGGACAGTATGCTGAAAGGTGCATATAAGATGAACATTAACAAGAGCAAAACTAGGGTAATGGAGTGCAGTGTAAGAAAATCAGGTGATGCTGAAGGAATTAGATTAGGCAACGAAGCAATAAAGGAGGTAGATGAGTTTTGTTACTTGGGCAGTAAAATAACAAATGTAGCTCGCAGTACAGGGGATATAAAATGCAGAATGGCAATGGGTAGAAAAGCATTCTTGAAAAAGGGGAATTTGCCAACATCGAATATTGACTTAAGCCTAAGGAAGTCCTTTCTGAAGGTATTTGTATGGAGTGTTGCCTTGTATGGGAGTGAAACATGGACGATAAACAATGCGGACAGGAAGAGGATTGAGGCTTTTGAAATGTGGTGCGACAGAAGAATGCTGAAGATTAGGTGGGTGGATCGCGTAACTAATGAGGAGGTACTGAACAGAATTGGGGAGAAAAGAAATTTCTGGCATACCTTGACTAAAAGAAGGGATCGATTGGTAGGGCAAATTCTTAGACATAAAGGAACTGTAAATTTAGCGTTGGAGGGATGTGTGTGGGATAAAAACCGCAGAAGAAGACCAAGAGATGGATACAGTAAGCAGATTCAGACAGATGTAGGTTGCCGTTCTCATGTGGAGATGAAGAGGCTTGCTCAGGATAGGGTATTGTGGAGAGCTGCATCAAACCAGTCTCCGGACTGAAGACCACAACAACAACAACGTATTTGTTATAAAACACAGTTTGTAATCACACGCGTACACGATTGCTGAATTATTACAGTTCCACAGCCCTACTACCCTGCATAGTTTACCACTTTTCAATCAGAAACTAAGTTCTGCAGTCACAGTCCCGTAAACTTTCAAAGTCCACACATGCCTATCTCTTCAAATCACAAGTTCGTAACACTTCTTCAGACCGCCCAGCGTCACAACCTTTCACCACCACGTCCAAGTTACGAGTCACTTCCCAAGCGTTCGAAAACATGCTCTCCCTGCTCCCAAAATTGTATCTTTCCGCGCATCATAAGACCTCATCTTTAAAATACAATTTCCCTCACAAAATATTATACATTTGAATATCACAGAAATAAATGCTTTGATCACCTACCTACAAATGTTGTTTACATTTAACAAACGAATATATTTTTAACAATATTAAAAAACGGTTTAGACTTAAGCTCTTTGCTCAGATAGCCATTAAGTGTGGCGTCTCACTGTTCAAATATACTGCCACCGACGAAATATAGTTACACAATTAATATTTAATTTATCATGGCTTTTTATACAAATAAATTCAGTTCTTGTCCACAAGTACTTATAATCGTTTATATATAAATTATGTGCTGCATATTTATTATTTTTAGACGGCCATGAAATATTTAAGTGACAGTCTACAACATAAAAAACGACCGTTACTAAGAATAATATTAAATATAATAAAATACATATATAAAGGTAATGCGCTTTGCTGGGTTCACGTTTTGTGTTTCTATGGTGGAATCTATGTCCTGCCACAAGAATATTATCACGTCAACGAAAAGAAGAACGAAAGTAAAACAAAGTTTATTGAAAGAATACGGTAATAACGTGGTACGTCTTTTAAGACAAGTAGCTTGGTGCAATGCTGCCCATTCGCTTCTTAATCTGTTACTGATAAACACTACGTATCAATAATTGTAAATATTAGTCTTATAATTTTATTATTATCGTACTGAAATTTGTCGGCTTTTTATCTGTAAGGGATGTTGAAATTGAAATTACAGCATTTGATTCTCCCGAGTCTCCTGAATCCATTCATATAACTATATTTGCCGTATGATCATTCCCTGATTTTATATGGATTTTTAGAATAATGTTTGTGGCTATATTGTATTTCAATTGCCATCTGGAATAGCCGCCCTCGCTCAGCAAAGAGCGTGGTTTCCGCTTTCCGAGCACATTAGGAAAACCCTGACTACCTGTATCCCATTCACTAGGTCCAAACTGCTAGCTGGCCGGCTGCGGAACCCAACATCCTGGTAAAACCCGCCTTTCACATGGAAACGATCAGCTTCGTCTTGTATCTGTAATGTCAGAAGTGGGTGCCATCATCATTCGACGGCTGTTCAGTCTTGATGGCAGACGTGTGTTGCGAGTGCAGTGAAATCAAGTGTGATGATAGGTGATGAACATAGCTGTAGACTGTGCCATACTGGACTCTGAAATACGAGGCGCGTCCAGAAAGTAAGTTCCATTTGGTTATATAAAACGAACTGGTACAGATACAGAAAAAATATTGATTGTACAAAAATCTACAACTGTTAAACTACTTTTCTATATAGCTTCCGAAATGTTGTAGGCAATTGTTATAGCATGGCACAAGGTTTTGTGTGCCTTTTTCTTAGAATGTTGCCGCCTGTGTATCCAACCATGTGGTAACATGTTCTTTCAGCTCGTCATCATCGTTGAAGTGTTGTCCACCAAGGACAGATTTTAGGTGTAAGAAGAGGATTACTGTCAAAACATTTTTTTTCACGATAATGCCTGACCTCAACACACCGAATCTGACCAAAACAATTCTTACGGATATTTCAATGGGACCTGTTTGATCATCGTCCATACAGCTCGGACCTCTCTCCTAGCGACTTTCATCTCTTCTTACACCTAAAATCTGTCCTTGGTGGTCAACACTTCAACGATGATAAAGAACTGTTACCACATGGTTGAATACACAGGCGGCAACCTTCTGTGAAGGATGCATGCAAAAACTTGTGACACGCTATGACAAGTGCCTATAAAATTTCGGTAGTTATGTGGAAAAGTAGTTTAAGAGTTGTAGAATTTTGTGCAATAAAAATCTCTTCTGTATCTGTGTACAATTTCATTTTATTACCAAACGGACCTTACTTTCTGGACGCGCCTCGTATTTCGGATGTATGTGGACTTTGATTTTTGAAACAGGTATCGGAACAACGAACTTTAATTGCTATCATTTTAGGAACATTATCCAACTGATTAAACATTCATATAGCTATTTTTTAGCAATATTTTGTTAGCTCGAGCTAATCATACCAGACGGAGTCTAACCGATTTAGTGGTTCTCGCCACACGTAATCATGTAGTGGGAAATAAACAATTTTAGTAAGAACGTAAACCTCATGTTGTAGTCAGTTATTTAGTAGATGTCGCTTAGTTAAACATTCCCTGACTTTGAAATTAAAAGTTTCGTTTTACAAATAAATGTATACATGAATTGACGACACGAGCTAAAAAGTAGTAGGAATAAGTCATCCCCTAAGACGAAGTTAGTTTAAGGGACCGTACCGTTACAAGATGTCTTCTATCAATCGGTTTGCAGTTGCTTTTGAGCCTCTGGTGACTTTACTAATCTATAAAGGGCAACATTAAGCGAGAATAGCCTAAGAGAGCTGCTCAAATGGTCTCCTAAATATTTTATAAAGAAAAGTACCTGTTCTCGCAAAATAATGTGACCGATTCACAAGATATCACAAAAAGATAAAGGAAAACAGCATATATCACGAATTACGCATAAACGGGAGCGCACGTCAGAATCAACAGCGTACGTCCAATAGAAAGTACGCGTAGCTGCTCATTGACGTCAATCTTCGCCAAACTGGGCGACGGACAAATCAAGGGAATAGGAAAACCCTTATCAGATGGTATAAAGTTGCCGAATTCAAGTGTTTCATTTGAGAATAGGCTTAGGAGAATTAACGAATTCGACTGTTTGGTTTACGACCAGCAGATAAAAGTTGCCGAGTTCGTGTGAACCGAACTGTTGTTATCGACTGACGCATATCCATTTCCTACACCAGTGTTCTTTACACATAGACACATACATTTCTGTCACCTCTTCATATTCTTCTTCTTCTTCAGTCTTCAACCCTTTTGTTTGCAGCAGAGCGCCATTCCTCTCTTCTTTCTCCGTTCCTCTTCATTTCCACGAATCTATTGCATGAAATATCAAAATATTCAAATGTTGGTTAAGCTTATGGGACTTAACTGCGGGGTCATCAGTCGGTAAACTTACAAACTACTTTAAACTAACGTATACTAAAGACAGCACAAACATCCGAGGGGGGATCGAACCCCCGACGTGGAACGGCCTCGTGCATGAAACTTCATTCAGGAGTTGTTGCATCTTTAATATCCTTGATCGTCCCCGGCGATTTCTTCCCTCAATACCTACTTCTACTATTGTTCGAAAGATGTTGTGTCTTATGATGTTTCCTACAAGTTTGTCTATTCCTGTTTTTTTGTGCCTCCACAGAGATCTGGTTTGCTGTCCTCTTCTAAGCACGTCTTCGTTTGCTACTCTGTCTCTCCAGCTGATCTTCATCATCATTTTGCAGCGAGAGATCTTCAGAGCTTCTAGCTATCTTATCTCTTCTTTCCCCACTTTCCGCGGCGGTGGAGTGGCCTAGCGGTCTAAAGCACCTCGCTGCGGAGCGCACGATTGCTCGCCGTCGGAGGTTCGAGTCCTCACTGGGGAATGGGTGTGTGGGTCGTCCTGTAAGCACCTCGCTGTGGAGCGCGCGGTTGCACGCCGTCGGAGGTTCGAGTCCTCACTGGGGCATGGGCGTGTGGGTTGTCCTTAACTTAGTTTAAGTTGTTTTTAAGTCTGGGGGACTGATGACCATAGCAATTTGAACATTTTTTTCCCCACTTTCCAAGTTTCACATCCGTAGAAGTCGACACTTCAAGCAAATGCTTTCATGATACTTTCCTGTATTTTCAGACTGATATTCTTGTTGGTGAGTATCTTCTTTCTCAAATTAAATGGGATGTTGACCTTCTGTATACTGTCAAAATTTCTTTCAGGCTACTACCATTTTTTCTGTGTGTGTGTTTTTGCTTCCCAAATAGATAAATTCCAGCTTCCAGGTCCATATTCTGATTCAGTACTGCCTATTATTACTTTAGTTTTTTTCTTGTTTTTTGTCGGTTAATACTGATTGCATAGTTTCATTTCCATTCTTCTGAGGATCTCTCTAGGAGCCTTCTTTGTCTCCGTGGCCAGAGAAATATCATTTGATCTGCGTAACGCAGCGTGTATATCTTCTGCCCATTAATTGTGATGCTCACGTTAGTAGTTTTAAGAACTTTGTCTATAGCTTCCTGGATGTAAGCGTTGAAAATAAGAGAAGAGAGAGCCCAACACCTTTTCTGATTTTAGCTTCTTGTTGTTCTTGACAGTGCCTAATGACTGCCATCTCGTTCTTACTGAGACTGAATGTCACACGGATGTCTTAGTCCTTAGTACCAGACTCCTTAAGCACTCTGAACATTTCAATTCTGTCACAGGGCCACAAAATTTGCTTCATTGCATTTTCACAGGATACTGGCATTACCAAGGAGCAGTCATTGCTGGCTGCGCAAGCGACAACGGCGCCGAAACCGTTAAAAGTTACGACGCAAGATACGAGTTTCTTACGACGTGCAGCAGCCGATGAGTTTGTGTTGTGCTGGCGCGCAGCTGCGCGGGTAATAGCGCACAGGTCGAAAGTCGGTACTGCAGCGCGCCAGGTTTACGCTTCTGGTAGGAACTGCACCTGCAGTTAGTTTGCTAAATTGGGGTCCTGTCCCCGAAGAACGTAGACTATCAGAGGTACATTTATTCTCATGGCGGTAAAAGGTCAGGAACTTTTATTTTCGTCCATTACGGCTTTAGAGGGCTACACCTTCATCTTCAGGTAACTCAATTTAATACCTTGGAATTACTTTTTATGGTTTTAAGAGGAGATGTACGTTATATTGGTCTAATATGTTAAAATATTTTTTTTCCAATTTCCATCTTGTTTGAACTAATACGCAGTGCCACTCTCTCTTTTCTACACGGTTATGTGCTTGTTTATGTTTTACTAGCTTAATCCCGCGGCTCCGCTCGCGTGTTGGTTGATTATGACAGATAAGCTATCTTTCAGTAGTGTGCTATGAGCCGGCCGCGGTGGCCGAGGGGACTGAGGCGCTCCAGTCACGGTCTGCACGGCCACCTCGGTCGGGGGTTCGAATCCCCCCTCGGGCATGGATATTTGTGCCGTCCTTAGTCTTAGTTAGTTCATAAGTAGTTTGTAAGTTTAGGGACTGATGACCCCGTAGTTAAGTCCCATAGACTATACAAACATTTGAAACATTTTGTGCTATGAGACTGGTTTTGAAGATGAGATGGTATTCAACAATAATGATTGTAATAAGATCACAGATCGATCACTTGATGTAATGCGCAAAACGTCAAATCAATTTTTTAAAAGAGAATTATTAAAATAAATTTCTTTTTTACTGCTTTATTTATTTCTTCCTATATTTTCTTATTCGTATGCTTATCCTTACAGAATACAGAGCAAGAGCTGAAGACATTGTAGCATGCATAGACCAAAGATGTGGTCTGTGGCAACACGTTTCGCTATAGACTCGCAAACGTCATCGCTGGCCTTCAGTTCGAATTTTTTTTATAATTTGACGACTTTCAACCACCATATCTTCCACCCCCTTATAGCTATCGGCATGGAATTGCTATGGTGTACAACAGGAGACTTCGGACAACAATTCCACACAGACTATTCGTTTGCGTTCTGTAGTTTTCGCTGCAGATCGAAATATTAACACACACACACACACGTAGAATTTTATATACACTGATAACTTTCCATCCCAATGTACTCCACCCTTTTATCATTATCAACCCTCAAGCAACAATGCAACCAATAAAACCATTTTCAAAGAGTAAATATAATTTTTAAAGAGTAATTATTGTTCCGCATTTCGCATTATATTCTTCAAATTACTAAATATCTATCAGATCGCTATAATACCGTGCCTAAAACATTCCTTAGGTATAAATTACTAACTGTACAAATATTGATGTCTCTGCGTCTTGTCGTTCGGACGTCGTAAGCGTACACCGAACAGACATTCATATATATATATATATATATATATATATATATATATATATACTAATAGCTATCCGATCGCCATAAAACCCCCCGGGTAGACATTAGTAACTGTACAAATTTTTAGCTCTTTATATCTTGTGGTTCAGACGTGATAAACTTACACCAAACAGACATTCACGACATTCACATTTATAGATATAGATTATTTCCTTCCGTAACAGAAACATGTGAATAGGATGGATGGTTGGTGGGGGCTCAGGGGGACCAAACTGCCAACGTCAAAAGTCCTCCGGAGGGGAGAGGAAGGACTGACGATAGGGACACACTCACACTCACCATTGTACCGTACTATAGCAACAGTTATCCATCCGTTACCATGACACTCACAGTCTCTCTCTCTCTCACACACACACACACACCCACCCACCCACCCACACACACACACACATGCCCGAGGGATAACTCGAACCTCCGACGGCAAGCAACCGCGCGCTTCCCAGCAAGGCGCCTTAAAGCGTCCGGCCACTCCACGGTAGCGGGAAGAAAGAAGAGTGAAAGACTGCATTAGCTCGGGGCTACGTGCTCGCCACGAACGTACTCCCGAAAGAACCGCGAGTCCCAGGGCGGGAAGGGAGGGGGGGGTGGCGTCTGAATAGATCTTAAATATCATACAGCCAACATATCAGTCTTTAAATCATCCATATTTATTAAAGAAATGTACACATAGTGGAAAAAGAAACTCATTGGAAGAGATGCACAAAGACAACGTTCTGAGTGTGTACTACTGTTACATGTGCCTCATAAGATACTTGTCTGGCGTTCAATAATGGAAACACTGAAAGGATGAGGTCTCTTATGAGACGATTTAATGGAGTTTGGTTCACTAGACAACTACTGAAGAATATTGTCAATGTGAGTATTGCTAGTTGTGAAATATAAAGAAAGGATATTAAGGAGCGCCCCAGAAGCATCATTGTAGAAGAAAAGAGCTGCATGAAGAACAAGAAGACCAAATGTACGACTATTAAGGGATAATTTTGAACATTGCTTGATTGAAGCAGCAACTATAACAGCGTAATTTACCGTGTAACAAACCCCATAAGTTGCTTTAAAACCGTTGTACTTGATTTAGATTTCGAATACCTCTATGGGTGTCTTCACCAGAAAATAAAACTGTGACATGAGACAGCCGACCGCGGTGGCCGAGGGGACTGAGGCGCTCCAGTCACGGTCTGCACGGCAACTGCGGTCGGGGGTTCGAATCCCCCCTCGGGCATGGATATTTGTGCCGTCTTTAGTCTTAGCTAGTTCATAAGTAGTTTAAGCCGGCCGCGGTGGCCGCGGGGACTGAAGCGCGTCAGTCACGGTCTGCACGGCCACTACGGTCGGGGGTTCGAATCCCCCCTCGGGCATGGATATTTGTGACGTCCTTAGTATAAGCTAGTTCGTAAGTAGTTTGTAAGTTTAGGGATTGATGACCCCTTAGTTAAGTCCCATAAGCTGTACAAACATTTGAATTTTGACATGAGACGTTTACACATTTAGTGCTCATATTGTATGAAGTTAGTTATAAAACTACTAGCTACTTGAGAACTAGCGGTCTGAAGAAATGTAGTGGCTGACCGCTATGGTCTGCCAACGTGTCCGCCGTCAGACTCAGAACTCCATCACCTCATCTCCTTGCCGAAGAAAAATGACATATCTCATAACATTCATGGTGACGGTGAAACCGTCTCGAAGTAACCCTCCTCACAATAGCAGAATATAAATCCTTCTCCACGGAAATATATCTGCAAGTAATAACTTTGACGGTGATCCATCAAACAGTTGTAAGGTTGTAAGGTTCTTGTTTCGAAGCTAAAGTGTGAAAGATTAGGATAAAACTGTTCACTGGTGGGCGCTTCTGGAAGGAAATTGCCCTCCGCCGTACACCATATGAGATTTTATAGAGACAGTTACCGTCCTCTTGTTTTGAAGGTCAAGATTGCACAATTTCTGGTTAAACTAGAGATATGTGTGACTACAAACAAGCAGACATTCTTAGTTTACTTCGTGGCATTTTACTGAAAATCCTGGAATAAAAGGAAATACACGAAAAATTTAAAAATCATGGTTATCTCTTATGTAAATTTGGAAAACGCGTGTTATTTGAAATAAACTGTAGCATCAAAGAAACATGTGAAATATATTGTAATAATCTACATCTATAAATGTGAATGTCTGTTCGGTGTACGTTTATCACGTCTGAACTACAAGACATAAAGAGCTAAAAAATTGTACAGTTACTAATGTCTTTAGGCACGGTTTTATGGTGATCGGATAGCTATTTATCTATATATATTAATGTGAATGTCTGTCCGGTGTACGCTTATTACGTCCGAACGACAAGACGCAGAGACATCAATATTTGTACAGTTAGTAATTTATACCTGAGGAACGTTTTAGTCACGGTTTTATAGCGATCTGATAGATATTTACTAATTTGAAGAATATAACGCGAAATGCGGAACAATAATGATTCTTTGAAAATTATATTTACTCTTTGAAAATGGTTTTATTGGTTGCATTGTTGCTTGAGGGTTGATAATGATAAAAGGGTGGAGTATATTGGGATAGAATGTAATCGGTGTATATAAAATTCTACGTGTGTGTGTGTGTGTGTGTGTGTGTGTGTGTGTGTGTGTGTGTGTGTTTTAATATTTCGCTCCGCAGCGAAAACTACAGAACGCAAACGAATGGTGTGTGTAATTGTTGTCCGAGGTCTCCCGTTGTACACCATAGCAGTTCCATGCCGATAGCTGTCAGGGGGTGGAAGATATTCTGCTTGAAAGTCGTCAAATTATAAAAAAAATTCGGACTGAAGGCCAGCGATGACGTTTGCGACTCTGTAGCAAGGAAGTTACATACAGCGAAATGTGATGCCACAGACCTACGCGTGCTACAGTGTCTTCAGCTCTTTCTCTATAAGGATAAGCATACGAATAAGGAAATACAAGAATAAATAAATAAAGCAGTAAAAAAGAAATTTCTTTTAATACATCTCTTTTAAAAAAATCGATTTGACGTTTCGCGCATTACATCAACTGATCGATCTGTGATATTATTACAATCATTATTGTTGAATTTCGTCACTGGATTCTTCGAAACGAGTGCATTTTTACGTGTGATTTGATCTACACTACTTACTATTCAGTCTTATAGCACACTAGTGAAAGATAGCGTATCTATCATAATCAACCAACACGCGAGCGGAGACGCGGGTTTAAGCTAGTAATTTCATATAGCTCAGTGGCCAGGTGCAACTATCGCCACTCCGGTGACTTTCATGTCCGAAACTACCCCAGTTAACCAACCGGGAAAGAGGACCTGCAGTTTAACGTGGCCTCCGAATAGCGCGTTGTTTCTGGCGACTCCTCACATCGTTGAGAGGTGAATGCTAGGTTAAAACGCGAAGTGAAAAATTAGTGACCCCAGCCAGTTTTTATGCCATAACCTTTCGCTCTGCAACCAACTACACGCCGGCCGCGGTGGCCGAGGGGACTGAGGCGCTTCAGTCACGGTCTGCACGGCCACTACGGTCGGGGGTTCGAATCCCCCCTCGGGCATGGTTATTTGTGCCGTCCTTAGTTGTAAGTAGTTCATAAGTAGTTTGTAAGTTTAGGGACTGATGACCCCGTAGTTAAGTCCCTTAAGCTTAACAAACATTTGAATTTTTGAACCAACTACACTGCCGCTAACGCACACTCCGACTTGAAGAACAAGTCCAATTATTGCATTCTTGCCTGTCGTCAATAAAAACATTAAATTTGCAATAAAAACAATACTCAGGCTATTAATCGAGCTAAAATATATTTTATCTTTTAAGTTGGGCCAAATCAAACACACTGTGCAAATTAGATTAAGATATATTGAGTACTTTCCTAATTCATCGCAGACAGACATTGTGACAATGAATTTTTACACACACTATTCAAAACAATTAGGGGATCAGGTGATATATCATACACAATATACAGGGTGTCCCAGCTAACTTGTCCACCCAAAATATCTCTGGAACAATAACAGCTATTGGAAAACGACTTTCACCGGTATCAATGTACGGCTGGGGCCCATGAATGTACATATTTGGAAACATTCTAAAACGAAAGCAAATGTGGTTTTAACACAAACTTATGTTTTTTTTTAATGGACACCCTGTAATTTTTTCTTCAGCAATCCATAACATGACAAATCACATAAACAAGGGCGTTATTTGCATCGCAATATTCCAATTACATCTCGAGATATTGCGACGCGAAGTTGACGCTTGAAAAACCCGAAATGCGCTGCTAGCGCACGTCCTGAGGCTAATGCGTGAACCCCATGCTGTCCGTAATCGCGATGTGATTGAAATGCGTAATCGCACTTCCATACTTATCAAGAGGTCCGAAACGAATAATACGGTCTGCTGCCATCAACTTAATCACATAATGGTTTCCGTCTTGCACGTTTTATGTGTCTACGTTCACAATATGTACCGATCGGTATACACCAGTCAGGTTGTCTTATTTATCCTGCACACTCAAAATAAGGTTTATCGAATGCGTTAAATGACCCATTGTGCCTTTCGCGCACTCGTTCATCCAGGGCCTAGCTCTACCTAGACACGTGTCCAACGTAGTTCCCACTACAGCCACAGTTACCACTTCGCCTTGTTTCTGATTTTGCGACTCATGCAAACTCCTGTACTCCACCACCCCCCGAGCATCCCATTTGTTGTTGTTTGGCGTGCAGTACACCGCTTGCCATTGTAGTCGTGCATCAGAGTAATCTGGTGACGGCACGGAGGTAGTACACGTGAATAAACGTTGTGTTGTGGAACTTATACTGTATTATGTACACACATGAAGATATGGTAGAAATGCTGCTGATCTATGGAGAATGTACGTTGACGGAAAATACGTTATTAGATTGCTTGTTTGTTTATAGTACTGTTAGAGAACATTATGATTATTACGTTAATATGTCTGTTTTCTACCCTACTCTACCCCTGTTGTAGGCGGGCGAAATTCTGTTCAGGCAGAACGACTGTACAGAAGACGATTCCCTGACAAGCCGTCGCCTTCGCGCCGGATGTTTGGTCGTCTCACATCTCACATCTCGTCTACGTGAAACGGAAAGCTTAAATCCAAGACCTAGACATCGTCCTAGAACACGCACAGATGAACGTGCTGAAGTTGCTGTGCTCGCTACCGCAGCTGTGAATCCTCACATCAGCACACGTCAAATTGAACGTGAAGTTGGTTTGTAGAAATCAAGTGCACAACGTATTCTTCAACGTCATAAATTTCATCCTTACCATGTTCATTTACATCAGGATCGTCGTGGAAATGACTTCAGCAACAGGGTAACATTTTGTCGGTGGGCTTAGCAAAAACTTCTGACTAATCCAAATTTTTTCGCAGATGTTCTCTTTACCGACGAGGCATCATTCTCCAACAAAGGAATTGTCAATATGAGGAATATGCATTATTGGTCCGCAGACAATCCAAAATGGCTCCGTCAGGTAGAGCATCGACGTCCGTGGAAAGTGAATGTTTGGTGTGGGATTATTGGAGATACCATTATCGGACTTTTCTTTGTAAATGGCGTCCAAAATGGCAGACAGTACTCCAGATTTATACGACACAATCTTCCTGTTCTCTTGGACACCGTACCTCTGAACAGGAGAATGGTCATGTAGTATCAGCATGACGGATGCCCTGCACATAACGATTTAAGAGCACGACGACTTCTGAACCGTAAGTTCCCTGGTGGATTGGACGTGGTGGCCCAGTTAGGTGGCCTGCCCGATCTCCGGACCTTACACCGCTGGATTTTTTTTTTCTTTGGGGAGCAGTGAAGGAAGTTGTTTACCAACATGAACCAACGACACCAGAGGCCATGAAGCAATGCATTATTGATGCTTGTACAGCCATCAAAGAGGAAACAGTAGCACGAATTAGGGCATCCTTCATCCGCAGAGTGACCCTATGTATGCAAGCCTATGGTTATCACTTTGAGCATGATATGTGAATGCTATTTTTAGTACGTAGTTCTGGTATCACAGTGCAAGTTTCTACAAAGGGCCATTTTACCCAGTGATGTTCATAAACACTTGTTTGAAACAATTTGTCAAGTAACGCATTAGATAAACATAACATTGTTAATTATGTGATAATAAAACTAATTGGTTAAACATGTTTACATTCATCTTCTATGTCTTACCTGAACTTCCCAAATCAAAACATTTTTACCTAAACAACGGGAAAACCTTCAGTCCACTTGCTCGTTTCACTAAAGCCTTCAACATGAATTTTACTGTTATGAATGAATGATTCACTGTCACTTGCGCTAGATCTACAGTAAAGTTTTAACGTAGAACGGCATTACCTTTTTAGTAACAGATTAACGACAAGCGAAGTTAACTTTGTGACTAACGTTGCGGTACACAGATATGTTACAGAACCACATCACCCCTAGCCTATAGGATAAATACGTGCTGGAATGTACGACTTTAATGCAGAATGGCAGCAGACCTTATTATTCGCTTCGGACCTCTTGATAAGTGTGGAAGTGCGATTACGCATGTCAATCACATCGCGATTACGGGCAGCATGGGGTTCACGCCTGAGCCTCAGGACGTGCGCTAGCAGCGCATTTCAGGTTTTTTAAGCGTCAACTTCGCGTCGCAATATCTCGGGATGTAATTGGAATATTGCGATGCAATTAACGCCATTGTTTATTTGTGTTAAAAACACATTTGCTTTCGTTTTAGAATGTTTCAAAATATGTACATTCATGGGCCCCAGCCGTACATTGATACAGGTGAAAGTCGTTTTCCAATAGCTGTTATTGTTCCAGAGATATTTTGGGTGGACAAGATAGCTGGGACCCCTTGTATAAACTGGACTACATAACATACAATATTTTGGGTTCAAACTGCTTACATGACGAAAGGATATCTACGAGTACTGCTATAGATAAGAAACTGTATGAAGACCACATTTTGTTGTTTGTTTCTGTATACGACATTGCAAAGCTAGCGCAACAATTACACCAATAAAATAATTTGAGTGCTTAAACTAAAATATTTTCATAAGTAATAGTCTATCTAATGCAGTCTACTTATCTGTTGTACTTTTTTTAGATATATTGTTGCTCGTTGATTTCTACGTTTCATACAACCATCATATGAGTGTCCTCGACCGCTAGTAAACAGTAAATAATATGTTCAAAACAGTAAATCTTTTTTGACTGAAACAAATTTACATTTGTCAAAAACATGGGTAAAGTGTGAATAAACCTATTTTCTGCAACAGGTTGGCTGTTATTTCATCTACCACCTGTTAACGTGAGCCGTTGCTGAATCGCAACCATTTTTAAAGTTATGAAAATCAAATGCTTGTAAATCTATCGGACCAAACTGCGTGGTCATCAGTCCGTAGCTTACAAACTACTTAAATTAAGGTAAACTAACCTAAGGACAAATACACAAACCCATGCCCCACGGAGGACTCGAACCTCCGACGGAGGTTAGTTCTGTTCATTGCGGACGCTTATCGTATTTGTTCGTTGATGTTCGAAGTGTTCTTGCCGGCCGCGGGGACTGAGCGCCAGTCACGGTCTGCACGGTCACTACGGTCGGGGGTTCGAATCCCCCCTCGGGCATGGATATTTGTGCCGTCCTTAGTATAAGGTAGTTCGTAAGTACTTTGTAAGTTTAGGGACTGATGACCGCGTAGTTAAGTCCCATAAGCTTAACAAACATTTGAACATTTTTTGAAGTGTTCTTGGCTCAGCTTTTTTATTACAGAGGGCGTTGAGGCCCCTGACCGGGCGCGCTGAGCCACGGCGCCCGGCACCTTAGACCGCTCGGCTACTCTACCGCGTCTAAAATTATGATTTATTGTTCATAATATACAGAGAAATTTTACATCACTAAGAAGGGAAACTCTCCATCGTGTCCCCCTTTAACCCGTCAAAACCTGAACACAACCAAACATGAAAACAGGAACAAGATGCACTGAACTGTGAGAATTTGACGGGCTACCCGGTGGACTATGTTACCACTGAATCTGAGCGTGGGTGTGATGGGGAGTTTCCTTTGTAAGTGCGAAACTAAAAGTCCCCATGAATTAAACACAAAAGAACAATATTCAATTAATATCTCCAATACTTTCAGAGCAATTACTTAATCTCATCTGCTCTTTACCGCCATAGGTATTACACGGTGGAAGCAGGGCCCAATGGTTGTTCAAATGTTTGCAAAGCTTATGGGAATCGACCGCGGGGTCATCAGTCCCTAAACTTACAAACTACTTATAAACTACCTTATACTAAAGACAGCACAAAGATCGAAGCCCGAAGGGGGATTCGAACCCCCGACGGGAAGCGGCCTCGCGCACCGAAGCATGGCGCCCCAATCCGCTCGGCCACTCCGCCTTGCCCCAGTGGTTGTGCGCACGCTACATTCACTGTGGTATGGCAAGCACATTAAGGAGAACTACATGCTGCGTAAGGCGTACTAGATGACCGAGGTTCGTGAACGTTGGAGATGAAGGGACGCTTTGGAGCTGGAGCTAGGGATGGCGAATGTTCTTCATTTGACACACAGTAATAGAAGATCGTATTCACACTCTGTCTGCCTTCCCCTTAGCACGTAAAATATAATCATCAGGGAGTACAGTATGACCAATCACGCTCTTTCTCGTTAAATATCCGAGTGTATGAGTCTTCGTGTCGAAAGCTCAAATTTGTTGACCGCCGCGGCGGAGTGGCCGAGAGCATTGAGGCGCTATGCTCCGATGCGCGAGGCCGTTACCCGTCGGGGGTTTGAATCCTCCCTCGGGCATGGCTGTTTGTGTTGTCTTTAGTATAAGTTAGTTTATTAGTAGTTTGGAAGTTTAGGGACTGATGACCCCGCAGTTAAGTCCCATAAGCTTAACAAACATTTGAATATTTTTTTGACTTCTTCCTGGCCCACGCAGATGATATTTCCAACCAGGGTTTGTACTCGTTAATGCTTTTCCTTGTCGAGTTGTACAGTCAATTGTAACTACACTCAGAGATCGTGACTTTAGAAACAGAATATCATCGTTTCATCGAAAGCGTTGGTCAAGCTAAATGCTTTCCGGCGGTCGCCTTCTTTGAAGTTTCGCCAAATTTTCCATATTGCATAACCTACTTAAGATGCGTAGTTCAATATACATTAACTTAAAACATAAACATATTGAAACACCATGGGATTCTTGTACCGTATGGTCACAGAGTAATACTTCAGCACTAGGGTAAGGTGGTACAATTTCGATCATTTCGGACAAATGTTATTATAACTGGAAATAAATTGAGAAAAGGAATAATTTTAACTATGGCACTTGTTTTTGGATGTTTAATGAATATGTAACTTAAATATTATACAGTTACAAATGTTGGTGTAAACACAAAAAAAGGTTACGGAATTGAGAAAAATCGATCGAAAATGTACCACACTAGGTACAATTGTGATAACTTCCTCGTACAATTTTGATTACGGGCATCTTCCACATAAAAAGCACTTTTTCTGTCACGCACCAACGCATACTTCGTGGTACCAAACATTGCATTTTGGCAGCGAATTCAGTCACCCTTAACGAGATGATTTATAAGAGCGCGTTAGACTAAGTAGCTTCACTTACCTTTTTAAAGGGAAAAAATTTATATCTCCGTACCGCAAAGCGGTGTATTCTTGGAAAAGACAGGAGGAGCTGTAGAAACCTGCTACTCTACAACGCGACACAACGAGACACTACGAGACAGACAAATGGCGCGATAACTTATGTTGATCGGAATTGTATCTATATCGAATTTGTACCACCTTACCCTATAGACAACTTTCCAGTTGCACCATATATCCTTTATATTGTCTAGGTCGTGCATGTATCCACTCACCAATATATTCTTGGTAGAACTGCATAAAACATCCCTACTTCCTGTGTTTTATGTCTGTCATTCTTTCACTCCATTGACTAAGGGTGGCCGGCCAAAGGGGACTGAGGCGCTCCAGTCACGGTCTGCACGGCCACTACGGTCGGGGGTTCAAATTCCCTGTCGGGCATGGATATTTGTGCCGACCTTAGGATTAGCTAGTTCATAAGTAATTTGTAAGTTTAGGGACTGATGACCCCGTAGCTAAGTCCCATAAGCTATACAAACATTTGAACTTTTTTTTTTTTTTTTTTTTTTTTTTTTTTTTTTTTTTTTTTTCTAAGGCTGGTTGAATCTGAACCTCTTGTTCACAGCGATTCATTTTCTGGCGAAGCAATAGCTCCATTCGAGAATCATTGGAAAAAGCAAAAGTTGAAAAATTTACCTACATTGTTTATGGAAAAACGAGAAACCTAAATCAGAGATTGACCATTTACGTTATTTATTGGTCATTTTCTGTCGCTTATGGCTTTACAGAAGCAGTGTTCATACTGTGTGGCAATTCGTGTATTGGTATTGTGAGGAAAGGTAAATGGCCGACAGTGAACCGCGTCAAGCGATTGGGACAGCTGTCAGACAGGCCAAGTGTTGGGTTAAACGAAGCAGCCAGTTAGGAGTTTGTCAAAATCGGCGGAAATCTCGGAAAGGCCCATGTTTTGTACTCAAAACTAATGAGGGCTGTTAGCCGAGCGTTTCTTGTGCGTCTGGAGGAAATCTATGAGTTCCATACTCCAGTAATTCAGAATAAAATAATGTAAAAAAATTGTTTACTGTCAACATTTAAGACATCTATAATGTCAGAATAATTATGCACATCTCATGATTCTAAAATAATTTCAATATCTCAAATATTACAAAAAATGTTTATAACTACTATATCAAAATATATAAAAATCAAGTCGAAAATAACAAAATTTTGAATGTATCATTGAGTTTCAAAAAACTCTGATTTGATGATAGCTTATTGTCTCTATCTACTATATTGGAAGCGTTAAACTTGTATATATTTATTTAATAACTGATTTCAACTGATAGAAATTTATAATGGCAAAACATCAGATAATCATATTCTCCACAGTAACACTGAAAATTTAAGCAGCATGATTTACCTCTCGTATATTTAGTGTGTCGATTTATCGTACAATTTAGCAGTAATTTACGTAAATATTGAGCAGTCAAGCTCTTGAAAGCTGTTTTGTCTATTTCAGACACTATGTAATGCTAATTAACAGTCTGTTTTGTATTTTAAGGAAGTGGTTTCAGATGGCCAGTTTTTACTTAAAGAAATATCTCATGCTAAGAAGTATACTATTTTGGAATGGATGGCGATCGGCCAAAGACGACGCAGCCAAGGGACAGAGCTGGTGGAGGGTGTGTGTTTGGGAGAGAGGAGAGTAGCGAAGGGGTGCGCGCAAAAGGAACTCCATAGCTAGTCTTGGCAGAAGAAGATGATAGTAGTCATCCGATCGGTTACAGTGTTAAAGTTTGCACAAGAAAAGGTCGCTTCTCGGGACTCTAAATTTAGCGAGAAGAAGTGTACGCCAGTGCGACTGATATGTGTTTGTTTTTACACAAGAACCTCGAGTGTAGTAATGGTGTTTTGGAAACTTAAACTATTTTCAACTGTTGACAATTTCATGTTGAGTGCTCGCGAAATACACAGATTTTCTGTGTTCTTAAAGTTATGATTACTTAGTTGGGGGAAAGTGCAACCAATTTCTTATCGGAGACAATACAACTGTTTAACCATTTTATTCTATTTATGATTAATAATTCATCCGATCAATTCCAAAAAGGAACAATTTGATTGAATAAGCCGGCCGCGGTGGCCGAGGGGACTGAGGCGCTCCAGTCACGGTCTGCACGGCCATTACGGTCGGGGGTTCGAATCCCCCCTCGGGCATGGATATTTGTGCCGTCCTTAATCTTAGCTAGTTCATAAGTAGTTTGTATGCTTAGGGACTGATGACCCCGCAGTTAAGTCCCATAAGATATACAAACACTTGAATTTGATTGAATAAACCTCATTCAACTAAATCTCTGACTTTGCGCACATCATTTGCAAACGATAGAACAAAACCATTTTTGAATGAATCATTTAATTTACGTAATATTTCTTATTTGTTTCGCAAACTACAGCCTACGCATAGAGTGGTTTTGAACTAGAGGATCGTAGGTAAAAGATAATATCTGCAACTAAGGTAGTTGCTGGGGGATGAAAGCAGTCATGTTCGGTTCGAACCGAAGATAACATCGAGCCAGACTTCTAAATCAGAACCTTGCACAGCCCAATACGCAGGTTCTTACGGCGTACAGTCACACTCGCCTTAATCTTAGCTGTGATAAATGCTGTGCAGAATACAGCGTAAAGTCGCATGCTTTCTAAGGTGTGTGTGATGACTGATACAAATATTTTTGCTTTTCTTCAGTGGTGTGAAAAATGTAACTGAAGACATATGTAAGGCGATGGTATTATAGTTCAATTGCATATAAATATACAGTATCGCATCAGTTATCAACTGCTTCGGTAGCAATTAATATAGGGAAAACAGTACCGACACAGCTATGTCTATGTAATAATTATGTCATTGGAAACGTCACAGCTGGTGATAATTCTGATAGTGTTATAGAATATAATGATCTCCACAGATAGTACTAATATGTTGGGGCAGTGATTCGCGTGAAGCAGGGCTTGACAAAGCTACAAGTGGATGGGCTGCCGCAGTCTGGCACGTAGAGGAGGGATGAGTTTTCAAGCTCAGCTATGATACAGATGTTCCAGGGGTGAGATGGGGATCAGTACTTGATATGGTAAATTAATGTGGCCACACGCAGCTCCTTCCGAATGCGAAATTGGTGCATTAATGTGTTGGCCATGCTGCACGGCTTTATGAACTCAGTTACGCTGGCTTCGGAAATGGTGTGCTGCACCATTACCTGAAAACTGCTTTCGCTTACCCATCACCGTCACCCATACTCCTCTATATGGTTCGAAACATAACCGGCTTGGCATACTCACGGCGTTGCGCAGAAACGACAGTAAAAAATCTGTCAATAAGTCAAAGCTTCCAAGTAAAAGCTGAATACCAGATCGATTGATCAAAATGATTAATGACTAATATCACATTAAAAGTATCTAGGTAGTCCATTTCCAAATGAAAGTGGAGAGTGTCCATAGTTACAGTCACCCAGCTGTTCAAAACGAACCACGGGGCAGAATGACTGCAGATTTGGACTGAACACACTTGAAGAAACTGGAAACTCAATGGCATCTTCTAATATTTGTACGTGTTGCAAACAAATCTACAGTTTTGTTCCAATCTTTATGAAATTTTGTACACGTAAGCTTCAATCCATGAAGACGGTCGCCGTAAGTGTAAGAATCACATACGATATATAGTTCTCGAACAATGAGATGCATGGAAAACTGCTGCCATAAGCGACAATGCTGCTCATTTTCTCCTAAACCACTGGACCGATTCCAACCAAATTTGGTACACATATTCCTTACGTGAGATAACTTCTTCTGTAGGAGTACGAACCACATACGACACATGGTTTAAGAGATATAACTCCATAAACGATAGGAGTTGCAAGAAACTGCTATAATGCGATGAGACTTTACAAATACACTATAGGAGAATGGGAGTACTTAGCGACTTGCAACAAACTTTAAACATAATTTCAAACCTTTATTAAACTTTTTCTCGCTGGCAACCATAGCAAAATGATGAAAGGAAAAAAGTTTCTCGCTTACTACTTTTCCGCTGTTTATAGAGTAAAACTGCGGCATTCGATATGACGTTACAATTTATAATTTGAACACTACAAATTGTAGCGATAGGAAATTTTATAGATAGTATACACACATATAGTTGAATGTAGCTTCTAAATTGTGTTACAGTCCCATAAGTAGTTCACGAGATATGAGCACATAAACAGTAATGTTCTGCTGTTAATGGTCTAAAACTACGGCTTTCGGTACGACGTTACAATTTATGATTTGTACACTACAAATTGTAGACGCAGGAAATTTTACAGACAGTATAGACACATATAGTTGAATGTACCTTCTAAATTGTATCAGAGTCCCACACTAAGTTCATGAGATATGAGCACATAAATAGTACCTTTTGGCCGTTCATGGTCTAAAACTACGGCTTTAAATTAATATATACCTGAAAAATAGAAGGAATAAATAAATAAATACCCGGGCAAAGCCGGGTTTTCAGCTAGTACACAATAAATAGTACCCAACTTTATCAATATATGTCGCTGTAAGAGGCAAATGATTCAAATCATAGGACTCGCACACGATATATTGCATTCTGCAGAAACACGCGATAATCGTGTCGCTCGCCTCCTATTGGATACTGTCATGGGTTTCTTTATGCAGGATAGAGCTCTGCTTTTGAAGCTTTTTTTACAAGTACAACGACTCTGCCGTTGCCGCTTTAAGGTAATTTCGGTCATTAAATGACCGATGACTGCGGAGCAGTGGCGTATATAAGGGAGGGGGGGGAGGCGTGGGGACCTACTCCCCCCCCCGAAATGATGAATATAAAGGGAAAAAAGTACGGTATTTTAATCAATTTAATGAATGATGCATGAATGCATCGCCGTAGTCATACTTCCTTGTATTGGTGAGGGGAGTGGGATGTTAGCGGTGTGAAGTTAGTGCAGTTAAAAATAACGAAAGAAAGAACTATATTTTTCTGATTTAATGTCGACAACAAAAAATCTTGATCTCAGTAAAATCAAAGGGCATCAGCGCAAATTATCATCTGAATTCCAGCAGCAAAACTGTTACTAAATATCATGGGGGGTCTACTTAAAATTACTTAAAGTATCTTTACTTTATTGCATATTCGCCACTGCTGCGAAGGCTATGAAGAATATGTTAAAGAAATTTGAAGAAACAGGATGGTTTCAAGTGCAATGCGACAGAGGGAGGAAATCAGTCCCTTCGACCTCTGTAGAGGATATGGCCATAGCGTTGGAGGAAGGCGATCACTGATGAGCAAGACTGCAGTAGACGTAGAATTGCCCGACCATTACAAATGCCTCCGACCACGGTACATAAAATTCTAAGCAAAATTCTGCGTTGCAATCCGCATAAAATGACGCATCAGCTGACCTGCCAACGAGTACAATTTCGCTCTACAATTTCTTGCGCGTATGAAAGTGGATATCGTTTTCATTCACGATGGCGCACCTCCGCGCATTGGAAAGCCAGTGATGCAATTCCTCAAGAACCATTCCACAAATGACAGAATTACGAGCAGTCATTTTCCTAAAGCCCGGCCGTCAAGGTCAACGGACATCAGTCTGTGTGACTTCTGGCTGTTGGTTTATTTGAAAAGTGTTTTGTTCAGTGACCGCATAGAGGATTTGCCTGAACTGAAGGCACGTATTAGGCAACATTGCCTTCTGTTGTGGAACATGTTGTTTATCGGTTTAAACTTCTTGCGGAAAATGGTGGACAGCACATTGAAATCGTTGAAATGTTTGTTAATCTTATGGGACTTAACTGCGGGGTCATCAGTCCCTAAACTTACAAACTACTCATAAACCAACTTATACTAAACGCAACACAGACATCCATGGATTCGAACCTCCGACGTGGAACAGCCTCGCGCAACGGAGAATAGCGCCTCAATGCGCTCGGCCACTCCGCCGCGGTAGCACATTGAACATGACTCGAGGAAGTCCTGTGATAATGGGTTTTCCATTATGTGCTTTTTCTGCGGTTTTTTACCCATGGATAATTAACAACCGAACAATTACGTGCTTTTTCTACGCCTTTGACCCAAGGACTATTAAAGACCATTTTTCCCATTCGTTGTGGTACAAACTTGCCGTAGTGGATGTGTTCTCCTCTAACAGTACCACAAGTTGTGCATGATGTGGACGTCATTTGTCGGCATCCACTTTGCTTACGCCCCTTACGGCGCCATCTATAGATGAAATTAGGATCTATTTTATTTTTTTTTTTTTTATTTTTTTTTATTTATTTATTTATTTTTTTTTTTTTTTTTGCCATTTCGTTTCCCCCCTCGTTAAGCATCTTAAGTTTAAATCTGCAGTTGTTTTGTCCTGTGGTTCTTTTTGTACAGCAGTTTGAAAATGAGACTTTGTTATGGACACCCCGTATTTTGTGCATGTTATCTTTATGAATGACTTGCGAATCGTATATTTTAGGTAAAAATAGGTAATAACATTCGCTTTCACCAGAACAAATGAACAAGGGCGTTTTAAAATATGTAACTAGATTTTCTGTGAGATTGTCATTAATTCGTAATACATGTTTGATTGACATGTTCCTCGCCTTTCGTCTTGTAACAAATTACTAAAGTAAATATAGATCATTTTGAGTTACTAAAGACCTTGCGCTATAAGAGCAGATACTCTTTCCTCCTTAAGTTACGTATTCGTTACAAGCCAACTGAGGACTGAGATAATTATTTTTTATTCTCTTTAATCTTCCTCCAAACCTCTTTCCTTTTTTGCAAATGAGGTCGTTTCCTCTCCCCTGACTGTGTTGGTTTAATTTTTCTGAAAATCTTCGAATTTCTTGACTGCTGCTCTAAGTTCATCGCCATTGTATATAGTCTCGTGATTAATATGCATTTCTTCCATGTTTCTTCTCACAGAACCCCCTCAAACACGTAATTTGTCTTTTTTCCTATTTTGAAAGAATGTACGAGTCTTCTTCGATAGTAGATTTTTTATTCATTCTCTCTAGATGACCATGACTTCCTGGTGTCGTCCGTAATTTTAGGACAAAATGCATTAGGTTCCTTATTTGATGTTAGAACCCAGTCTCCATCCTTATTCTTCTCTGTACTTAGTATTTTTCGTAATATTCTTCTTTCTTTTCAGTATCATCTAAAGCCATTTTTCATTCGCCTAAACGAAGTGTTTCTGCAGCATAGAGGACTTATGGTTTCACGACTGCGTTGTAATGCCTCAGTTTAATAACTCTAGATTAATTGTGTGGATTTCTAACCTTCATCTAATTTTTTTTCATTTTTTCAGTTCTATTTTCGGTTACTTCTTTTTAATGTTTGAAGTTTGTGAAAGATCATAGATTATGGTTTAACGTCCAGTCGACAGCGTGGTCATTTTCGACGGAGCTCAGGCTTGAAACTTTGATTAAGGATGAGGTAGGAAATCGGCCTACCCTTTCAAAGGATCCACAGCGTCATTTACATAGAGTGATTTAGGGAAATCACGCAAAAGCTGAATCTTGATGGTCGGATGTGGATTTCAACGACTGTCCTCCAGAATGTGAGTCCATTGTGATACCATTGTGCAAACTCGTTCAGTTTCAGGTTTATAGTTTAACCCAGACATTTTAAGCTATTTATTTTTTGATAAAACCATATTTAGCTATTCAAACTGTTGAAAAATTTCTTTCGTAGGTCTTAAATTCTGTTTCTTCGAATGATATTTGTAGACCGATATTTTCAGCCGTTTCTTTTAGTAAGTCTACACTTTTACTTGCATTCTCTACGTTTTCATCTAGTATTACCAGGCCATCTACATACGTTTACTGATATTTTGGACCTACTTTTCCTGTTTAAGTTTTAATGTAAATTAAAATCAAGTTTTGTTCAAAATGTTGTGATTACAACTAGAAATTTCGAACTGGTAAGTACAAATTAATTAACGTACCTTTGGTCGTAAGAGTTTTTCCAAATTATTCTCACGACCATGGGATATTAGATAATTTGTTACTTGAGACGATATTACATATATGATCCTAGTTACGCCTGAAATAAATAATATTGGTATCATTGAGATATGTCTATCTCGTCTGTACCAGGAAATTATGAAATCGATGACCGAACAATACTGCAATGACTAAAATTATTTCAAACCTGTATTATGGTCAGCGTAAGCGGAACGCGTCCACAAATATTTTCAGCCATCGATAACACTAATGGACAGATCCTCTCTTTATTACTGGGTTTAACAAGTCAATAACACCCGCTGTACCTTGCATTCTAAACTTGCTCTGCTCTTGAAAGAACTGGGAAAAGTGAAGAAAATATGTGAGTAGGATCTACTTATGTTCATTAGAAAACATATGACGCGTGCCCTGCAAATGTGTTTTCCTTACTCTCCCGGAACAGAAATCTAAGGAATGATAACAGGTGCTGGAAAATAAATACTAAGCGATGGTAGATAGTTGTCTCCGGTTTATGTGATGATTGGCTGCCGTCCACATAACCTAGATATGCTGTTGCGCTGCTGATATAGTTCATTGTCTTTTCTTTATATTTATACGTTTTTCTTTAGGAACAAAAAATTTTCCAACTAATAAATCCTGTACTGTGATCTGCATGAGAAAATTGAGTTTAGTTGATTAAATGCTTCAACAGAAATTAAATTGAAATAAAATCCTTTTTAGACGATAGATAACAGCTGTTAACTATTTCTATTTGAGATGTGTACCAGTCTGTATTTATTATATAATTGCAATCAATTTCGGGTAGCAACCGTTTTAAATCTATATTATTGCTAACCGGTTGTAATAATACAATTAATACAGATAGGCATATGTCATGCACTTTCTGAACTTGGACACCCTTGATATTGCTGTCCCCGTGAGACTTTTCAACAACACATACCCATCAAATACCTCGCCAGACGGTAACCAGTTTTTTTTATTTATTTTATTCATTTATTTATTTTAGCATGTGGTTTAGCCTGGTGCAGAAAATGGGCAATAGGATAATAGATGTCAAAAGTGTACGCATAGTTTTCTTTTTGCAGAGAAATTATTTTTTTCAAAAATTGCATTAATGCACCTTAATATCTTTGAAATAAATAAGCAGTACCTAACCGTGCCTAAACTGAAACAAACAAAAAAATTATGGGACTGATGACCTAGCTGTTTAGCCGGCCGCGGTGGCCGAGGAGACTGAGGCGCTACAGTCACTGTCTGCACGGCCACTACGGTCGGGGGTTCGAATCCCCCCTCGGGCATGGATATTTGTGCCGTCCTAGTTCGTAAGTAGTTCATAAGTAGTTTGTAAGTTTAGGGACTGATGACCCCGTAGTTAAGTCCTATAACCTTTACAAACATTTGAACATTTCTGAACCTAGCTGTGCAGTCCCCTCAAAAAAAAAAAAAAAAAAAAAAAAAAAAAAAAAAAAAAAAAAAAAAAAAAAAAATTATTTCTTCCAAGTTATAATTTTCTGAAGTTTCCTGGAAAAAATACTTTATTTTGTGTGCGACAATCAGATAAAAATAGATGTATGAGTGAAACAGCTTTCATGGACTAATATTCTGAAAATGTTCTCTGTTTGCAGTTTGACTGTTTCACTAGCTGTTCAAAATATCGAAGTAGTGTTTTCTGTCAATTTTAGTTAGGACAGAAACGAAAATTTTTTCAGAGCATAACGTCAGTAACTTTCGTCACCTCTGAAACAATTAAAGTTACTGTTTCAGATGTTTGTAGAGCTTAAGGGACTTAACTACGGGGTCATCAGTCCCTAAACTTACAAGCTACACTCCTGGAAAATGAAAAAAGAACACCATGAATTCGTCAATCCAGCAGAGCGAAATTTTATTGACAAATTCTTGAGGATGTATACAACACACGATCACGCAGTCAGAACTATAAGAACGTCAGTACAGTCATCAGAGCGTCGACAATGTCGACGGTAGTATCGTGTATACCCTCCTTTCGCAGCAATGCAGGTTGCAACTTTCTCATGAAGACGGTTGTAGAGGTGCCGAATGAAATCTTACGGTTTTTCTGTCATGCAGTTTCCATCTGATGCCTCAGTTGGACCAGACTGTTGGAAAAGCACATCGCCTTGTTGGTGCATGAACGGTGGCAAGACGGGTTGCATGATGACTTCATTGTACCGTGTGCTGTTCAATTTTCCCACAACGAACACCAGAGGAGAACGACCATTGTAGGATATGGCTCCCCACACTATGATGTCAGGTGTTGGCCCCGTTTGCTTCTGTCGCGTACACTCTAGATTTTCGCACTCCTCTGCACGGTACCACACACGCGTACGACCATCATTGGCACCGAGGCAACGACTCTCATCACTGAAGTCGACACGTCTCCATTCGTTCCTTCATAAGCACCATGACACCATTGGAGGCGGGCTGAACGATGTTGGGGCGTGCGAGGAGGATACTAACGGCACACATGATCGCACTTCATTGTTGAGGGGAGCGATTCATTCATCTTTACTGACCGTCTAGAGAACACTGAACAGTGTACGGTACACTGAAAGCATCATTTAACCCGTCTTGCTACCACTCATGCACCAACAAGGTGATATGCCTTTCAGCAGGACATTTCAGAGCCACATGTATCCCGTTCCACCCAACGTGCTCTTCAAGGTGTACGTCAACTACGCTGGCCAGCACGATACCCAGATCTCTCTCCCATTGAGCACGTTTGGGACCGCATGAAACGTCATATTGGGCGGTCTCAATGAGCGGCACGAAACGTGGCCCAACTGAATCACCAGGTGGAAATTTCATGGCAGGCCATTCCACATAACCACATTCGGAACATCTCTGATCGTTTCCATGGAGGAATTACAGCTTGCATTGCTGCAAAAGGAGGGTATACACGGTACTAACGCCAACATTGCGGACGCATTGGTGACTGTACTCACGTACGTAGGGCTCTGCCTGTCTGCATACAAGCTCAAGAATTTGTCAATAAAATCTCCCTCTGCTGCGTCGACGAATTCATGGTGTTCGTTTTTCATTTTCCAGGAGTGTACTTATGAACTAGCTAATACTAAGGACGTTTATTCAGACAGCCAGGCAGCCCTGAGATCACTGGCAGCTCCTGCAACAAGGTCTAAAATTGTTGCAGAATGTCACAGGGTTCTGGTGGAGCTAGGGGAAAGCAATAGAGTAAACCTATTGTGGGTCCCTGGCCACTCGGGGATCAGTGGCAACGAACATGCCGACAGATTAGCCAGGATGGGGGCAGAGTCTCCATTTATTGGACCGGAACCTGTCCTGACAATCACCAAGGCAATGATCAATTTGGAGCTACGTAACTGGCTCAGAAGACAGCACGTAGAATATTGGACCAAAGTCCATCAACAAAAACATGGCAAGGTAATGATGCCAAAGCCATGTTTTAAAAGAAGCTCTGCAATCCTGGGCCTGAACAGGAGAGAGATTAGACTCATGGTTAGATTGCTGACAGGCCATGGGAATTTCAAAAAACACCTACATACAATGGGAATAACAGAAGAGGACCCTAAATGTAGGATCTGTGATGACGGTGATGAAACTGCATCACATCTAATCTTCGAATGCATTGCATTGGAGAGTAAAAGGCACAGAACATTTGGGACAACCAGACATGAAGAAATTGTGTCTAATAAAGAACTGGTAAAGGGACTCCCTGCACTGTTCAAGGGCAGTGGTTGGCTTCACTACATATACAGGGAGCGATACCGCACAATAAACTTAGTTTCGGTGCGGGCAGTGGCGGGCTGGACCAACACTGTTTTGGCTTCCCTGGAAAAATCAAATCAAAGGACGGCACAAATATCCATGCCCGATGGGGGATTCGAACCCCCGACCGTAGTGACCGTGCAGACTGGCTGACGCGCCGCAGAACGCTCGGCCACCGCGGCCGGCAAGTTACTGTTTAAGCATGTCACAGCTGAGCTATAAAATTTAACTCATTCTCCACATTTTATCGACATTTTTGCTACAAGTAGTAGTAGTAGTAGTAGCACTATTCACATGTTAAATTAATTGATTCCATAAAAGGCACCTTCGTCGATTCGAAATTCGACGAATAAATCTTTACGAATTTTCAATACGTAACAAATAATCGTAGCACTGGGTGCTATCATTTGCCGCAGATCTTGCATCAACATCTGTAACGTTTAATAGAAGACATCCGAGTGACGTTCGTCAGCCATTATGGGAAAGATATTGGAACAAGGGCGTAAATCTCTCCGCAAGTCAAATAGCGTAGAGATATCACAGCAGAAAAGTCGACGAGCTTTGTGTCACGGCGAGATGCAGTGTGACGGCGGCGAGTGGATAGCTGCAGCGGTTAAAAGTGAGAGGCGCCAGCAGCCCCCACTTAATGACCTGTCACACAGCGCGCCAGCGTTCCACCTCTTGCATTTAAACCACACCTGCAGGTATAATCCGCCGTGGGGTGGCAGGAGATGTGCAAGTGTAATTGCCGGTGGTGCACCGAGGGCACGCTGGGATCGATTAGCCGGCCGTACAAAGGTCAGTAAGGTAGTGACGTCTGTCTGCGCCGAGTTCATCAAAATAACACCGCCTCGTGACCTGGCTGCTCATCTCTGCTGCCTTAGCGCTCCGGCGCACATACCTGTCGAGTCGTGCCGTCATTGTTAAATAGGCCCAGCGATTCACTCGCAGCATTTTGTTCGAGGTCACCCGTCTATTACCAGGTTGGCGTCAAGAGCACAAACCGCCAGGTGGGCTCACACTGAGCCCGTTCATTTTACTTACGTTCTTCCAGAAAACACCGAGTTACAGCATCGAAATGCAACTGTTTCAGTACTTTTCCTAAATTAAGATAATTTTTAAATAACGAGTCTAAATTATAACACATATTGTCAGAGCATTGTCAAGTAGTGGGGATTCAATTTCCAATTAGGAATAAAATCGCATTAGAAACTATCACAAATTAGGGTGCAATACCACAGGAAAGAAATGTGAAAGGCAAACAGGAAATATTCATAAACTTTAGTAAGCCTCGATAACTCGTATAACAGAAACTAAAAAAGAAACCATTACGGTAAGTCATCGAGTAAAACAGAAGTGATATCTGGCGTTCCACAGGGAAGTGTTATAGGTCCCCTACTCTTCCTCGTGTTTATAAATGATTTAGGAGACAATCTGAATAGCTCCCTTAGACTGTTCGCGGATGATGCTGTCGTTTATCGGTTAGTGAAGTAAACAGAGGATCAAAAGCAACTGCAAAGCGATTTAGACAAAATTACTACACGGTGAGAAAATTGACAATTGACACTAAATAAAGAAAAGTGTGAAGTAATACACATGACCACTAAAAGAAATCCGCTGAACTTCAATTATGTGATAAATCAGACAAACCTTAAGGTCGTAAATTCTACCAAATACCTAGGAGTTACAATTACGAACAACTTTGACTGGAGAGAACACATAGAAAATATTGTGGGGAAGGCGAACCAAAGGTTACGTTTCATCGGCAGAACGCTTCGAAGATGCGCCAGCTCCACCAAAAAGACTGCCTACAACACACTTGTGCGTCCTCTCCAGGAGTACTGTTGCCCCTTGTGGGACCCTCACCAGGTGGGACTGACGGAAGATATTGAGAAGATTCAGAGAAGGGCAGCTCGTTTTGTTTTATCACGTTACGGGGGGGAAAGCGTCACGGAAATGTTGCACGAATTGAGGTGGAAATCATTAAAAGAAAGACGTTATTCATTGCTGCGTGATATGTTTGCGAAGTTTCAATCACCGACTTTTAGTTCTGAATGTGAAAATAGATTGCTAGCACCCACCTACTTAGGGAGACATGACCACCCCAATAAAATAAGAGAAATCAGATCGAAAACGGAACGATTTAGGTGTTCTTTCTTCCCGCGCGCTATTAGAGAATGGAACGGTAGAGAAAAGTTATGAAAGTGGTTAATAAACCCTCTGCCAGGCACTTAAATGTGATTTGCAGAGTATCTGTGTAGATGTACGAAGGTGACATATCTATTAAACCAGTCCAGGAGCGTAGATAACTGAGGGGTCCAATACCCCTCCGGATCACTTTCAAAAGTACCTGTTTTATTTTTCTCTATTTTAGACATTCTTAGTTCAGCCTCTATTCCAGTTTTAAATTTGAAATGGCTTTTAGACGCGGATCCAAGTGAACTTTGTTTATTTGAGAGAAGTGCACCCCCTCCCCTTCCTCAGAAGAATGAATTTCCTACGGCCCAGTATTAATCCCTACTGCTAACACAACGCATGTACATTGTTTTCTTGTGCTTCCCACACAAGGAACGTTGACGTTTTATGCTACGAAGGAAGACTTGCTGTCTTTCTTTCTGTAACAGATACCGTACCGTTTTCTGAATTGTGATGGTCTTTTGCAAGAGCGTCCGTTTCTTCTTCGCGTATCCCAAAGCAAGCTTGCATAGCCGTCTCTGGAGATGCATGTTGTAGAGTCTTCTCGTCGTCCAGGTTTGAGCGATTTCATCAGTAAGAGTTTTTAGAAGACCTGTTTTCGCTCCATTAGTGTAGCTGAGGTTCCATTTATAATTACAACATGAAGCAGTTCAGCACCGTCATGGCAACAAGTCCAAAAAATATATTATTCACCAGCACCTGGTTTTCCCCTTGGTGGTCTTGTGATGTGTTAACTAACGTCAACCTTTTTATTCTTATATTCTTCAAAAATGAAGCGCCAATATCGCTAATTGATGATTTTTTTTTTTTTTTTTTAAATGAAGACCGGTTTCGGAGGACTGTGCCACCATCTTCTGGTCATGTATATCTTATAAGCTGGTCAACTTATTTAAAAATGGATATAAAATAATAAGTGCAACATAGCACTTAGTCATCAGATCGCCTCCTAAACCGGCAATGTCAGGTAATATTTTCTTTTTATTCTTCTTTGGGATGTAGGAGATAATAACTTTGTTAGGGTGACATAGGTATCTGGAGGATTTAACAGGTGTTTTAGTATAGAGCATGGATGGTGGTATTTAAGGTTTATTTTTTTCATGAGAGTGCCAAAGATCATGAGGTTTCTATACGCTAACTCAATTGCCAAATCAGCAGACGTCAACGAATTATCACAAGTCACATTCCTGCTACTGTCAGTACGTAAAGCAATAAGGGATCAACACGTATTGTCTAGCCAAGGTAAGGTCGTCTTTCTTTCTTCCTATCACATTTCTGTTCCCACATTTGGTACCCCGTTCAGGAAATAAAAGGTCCTGGCGTCAGGCATAAAAATAATCTTGAGAGCATACTTACCAGGCTTTGAGGTAATATACATTCTAGATGTAGTTTCCGCGAAAGCTATCAAACTTTTCGACTGCAGTGACGTAGTATGAAGGAGTGTAGTAAGTAGTATTTGGCACGATTTAAAATAAAAATGGATTCACTTGTCACGAAAGAAGGACAATTTGTCATTTGCTTGGCATTGACTTCTTGTTATCTTCTAACGAGAAATTTGGATCTGTTTTTGCCAGTAAGCAGCGAAACAAAGGAGGTCGAAAATAGAGGAAAACACGTCAGTCGTACGCAAGCCTGAATTTTTCAACACACCACTCATGTGAAACAGACCCAGCAATGCTTTCATTTGTCATGCTTCAATAGAAGACATGTATCCCTGCGTTGATTTATACGTACGTTAGAGTACATTTATTTCACCGTTAGTATATCCCACAATAGACAAAATCATTCCTTTTGTAATGAAAAGAGAAAAAATGTCATAGCTGTTTTTACACAAACTATTCCTCCCTTAGGATCTGAAAGATATTAAATCAGAGTTTTACCTCTCACCTTACAAAAACGAAGGAAGGAAGATAAGAGTTTAACGTCCCGCCGATAGCGCGGGCATTAGAGACGGACAAACGAGAAGTCAGCAGCTTACAGTCAATATGGCTTCAATGTCCATGCCCATTTCAAAATTTGTTTCCGAAATATCTGTCTGGAAAGTAACGTTGAGGCTGCGCGGGAATGGCACTGCGCCTTGCAGTGGAGTGCACGGCTGCCCCCCGTCGGAGATTCGAGTCCTTCCTTTGGCATGGTAGTGTGTGTGTGTGTCCTTAGCATAAGTAAGTTTATGTATTTTGTAACTATAGCGACTGATGACCACTGCAATTTGGTCCCATACCTTTACAAACGTTTGAACCAATGCGTAATGTCGATGCTACCCAAGTGGCATCAAAAGTCTGACAGGTAGGCAACTAGTATTTTAAAAAAAATTAAAAGACTTTCTGAATGGTAATTCCTTCTACACTTTATATGAAATCTATATCTATAAATGTGAATGTCTGTTCGGTCTACGTTTATCACGCCTGAGCCACAAGACATAAAGGGCTAAAAATTTGTACAGTTACTAATGTCTACCCGGGGAAGGCTTTAGGCCCGGTTTTATGGCGATCGGATAGCTATTTATCTGTTGTTGTTGTTGTGTTGTTATGGTCTTCAGTCCGGAGACTGGTTTGATGAAGCTCTCCACCCTACTCTATCCTGAGCAAGCCTTTTCATCTCCTCATAAGAACGACAACCCACATCCACTTGAATCTGCTTACTATACGCGTCTCTTGGTCTCCCTCTGCGATTTTTACCCCACACACTTCCCTCCAATGCTAAATTTACTATTCCCCGATGTCTAAGAATGTGTCCTACCAAGCGATCCCTTCTTTTAGTCAGGGTATGCCAGAAATTTCTTTTCTCACCAATTCTGTTAAGTACCTCTTCATTAGTTATGCGATCTACCCACCTAATCTTCAGCATTCTTCTGTAGCACCACATTTCAAAAGCCTCTATCCTCTTCCTGTCCGCACTGCTTATCGTCCATGTTTCACTCACGTACAAGGCAACACTCCACACAAAAGCCTTCAGAAAAGACTTCCTTACACTTAAATTAATATTCGATGTTAGCAAATTTCTCTTTTTCAAAAATGCTTTTCTTCCCATTGCCATTCTGCATTTTATATCCTCTGTATTGCGACCATCGCATGTTATTTTACTACCCAAGTAACAAAACTCATCTACCACCTTCATTGTTTCGTTACCTAATCTAATTCCTTCAGCATCGCCTGATTTTCTAAGACCGCATTCCATTATTTTTGTTTTGCTCTTGTTAATGTTCATTTTATACGCTCTCTTCAACACACTGTCCATTCCATTCAACTGCTCTTCCAGGTCCTTTGCTGTCTCTGACAGAATTACAATGTCATCAGCAAAACGCAATGTTTTTATTTCTTACCCCTGAACTTTAATCCCTATTCCAAATTTTTCCTTGCTTTACTTCACCGCCTGCTCGATGTACAAATTAAATAGCATCGGAGAAAGGCTACAACCCTGTCTTACTCCCTTCCCAACTGATGCTTCCCTTTCATGCCCTTCGAGTCTAATAACTGCGGTCTGGCTTTTGTACAAGTTGTAAATAACTCTCCTTTCTCTGTATTTTACCCCTGATGATTTCAGAATTTGGAAGAGTGTATTCCAGTCAACATTGTCAAAAGCTTTCTCGAAATCTACAAAAGCTAAAAATGTAGGTTTGCCTTTCCTTAATGTATCTTCTAAGATAAGACGTAAAGTGAGTATCGCCTCCCGGGTTCCTACGTTCCTCCTGAATCCAAACTGATCTTCCCCGAGGTCAGCTTCTACCAGCTTTTCCATTCTCCTGTAGATAATTCGTGTTAAAATTTTGCAACAATGACTTATCAAACTGATGGTTCTGTAATTTTCACACCTGTCTGCGCCTGATTTCTTTGGAATGGGGATTATTACATTTTTCTTAAAGTCTGAGGGTATTTCGCCAGTCTCATACATCCTACACACCAGTTCAAATAGTCTTATCATGGCTGGCTCTCCCAGAGACTTTAGTAGCTCTGAGGATATGTCATCTACTCCTGGGGCCTTGTTCCGACCAAGGTCTTTCAGGGATCTGTCAAATTCATCTCTCAGTATAATATCTCCTATTTCATTTTGATCTACTTCCACTTCCCTTCCTACAACATCGTCTCTAAATTCATTTCCTTTGTAGAGCTGCTCTATGTACTCTTTCCACCTTTCAGCTTTCCCTTCTTTGCTGAGAACTGGTTTTCCATCAGAGTCCTTGATATTCATAGAGCTGTTTTTCTTATCTCCAAATGTTTCTTTTATTTTCCTGTAGGCTGTATCTATTTTTCCCCTATTTATACATTCTTCTACAGATCTGCATTTGGCTTCTAGCCACTCCTGCTTAGCCACTTTGCACTTTCTGTCAATCTCATTTTTTAGTCGTCTGTACTCCATTTTGCCTGTTTCATTTACTGCATTTTTATATTTTCTCCTTTCATCAATCTATATACATTATTGTGAATGCCTGTTCGGTGTACGCTTATCACGTCCGAACGACAAGACGCAGAGACTTAAATATTTGTACAGTTACTAATATATACCTGAGGAAGGTTTTAGACACCGTTTTATAGCGATCTGATAGATATTTAGTAATCTGAAGAGTATAACAGGAAATGCGAAAAAATAATTACTCTTTGAAAATTATATTTACTCTTTGAAAATGATTTTATTGGATGCATTGTTGCTTGAGGGTTGATGATGATAAAAGGGTGGAGTATATCTACTAAGTTTAAATAACAATTCAATTAATGTAATTAATTTCACTCATTTTTGATGAAATGTCGTTGATAAAACGGAACTGAAAAATACTCCTTTCAGATTGCAGAAGTCTATGCACTTACCGTTTATCAGGAAAGTAAGTAGTGTAGATCACATAACACGTAAAAATGCA
The DNA here is from genome assembly GCA_026315105.1 of Locusta migratoria. Taxonomy (NCBI): domain Eukaryota; kingdom Metazoa; phylum Arthropoda; class Insecta; order Orthoptera; family Acrididae; genus Locusta; species Locusta migratoria. The sequence goes on along the minus strand of CM048755.1, from coordinate 68,854,445 downwards.
CTCGTTTAGAGGAAACCAATCACGAAATTCAACAACAATGATTGTAATAAAATCACAGATCGATTACTTGATGTAATGAGCGAAACGTCAAATCAATTTTTTAAACAGATGTAATAAAAGAAATTTCTGTTTTACTGCTTTATTTATTTATTCTTATATTTCCTTATTCGTATGCTTATCCTTACAGGGAAAGAGCTGTAGACATTGTAGCACGCGTAGACCAAAGATATGGTCTGTGGCATCACGTTTCGCTGTATGTAACCTCCTTGAGTCGCAAACGTCATCGCTAGCCTTCAGCCCGAATTTTTTTATAATTTGACAAATTTCAACCACAATATCTTCCACCCATTATAGGTATCGGCATGGAACTGCTATTGTGTACAACGGGAGACTTCGGACAACAATTACACACAGACCATTCATTTGCGTTCTGCAGTTTTCGCTGCAGAGTGAAATATTAACACACACACACACACACACACACACATGCGTAGAATTTTATATACACCGATAACTTTCCATTCCAATATACTCCACCCTTTTATCATCATCAACCCTCAAGCAACAATACAACCAATAAAACCATTTTCAAAGAGTTAATATAATTTTCAAAGAGTAATTTTTGTTTCGCATTTCGTGTTATATTCTTGAAATTACTAAATATCTATCAGATCGCTATAAAACGGTGTCTAAAACCTTCCTCAGGTATATATTAGTAGCTGTACAAATATTTAAGTCTCTGCGTCTTGTCGTTCGGACGTGATAAGCGTACACCGAACAGGCATTCACAATAATGTATATAGATAAATAGCTATCCGATCGCCGTAAAACCGAGCCTAAAGCCTTCCCCGGGGAGACATTAGTAACTGTACAAATTTTTAGCCCTTTATGTCTTGTGGCTCAGACGTGATAAACGTACACCGAACAGACATTCACATTTATAGATATAGGTAAGAGGATGCGACTAAGAGAAACATGTACCATGAAACAACACTTGAGTTGGCGTGAACCCTAAACTGTCATGCGTTGTTAGAATGAAAAAATTGAAGTTTTAATGGTAGGAAGGAAGAGGAAAGAAAGCTATGACTATGACTGCACCAGTACAATGAAATAATACAACAGCGACACGTGAAAATTTGTGTGCGGCGAGGATTCGAACACAGGCTCGCCAGTCGGATTCGCGCAAGAGGTGGAACGATATTTACCGCAACTGCAGTGAAGTCACAAACCGTATGCCGTCGTCACGTAGAAATGAATATACATATACAAAGAAGAGACACCACGTCGCGCATGCAGCCCCTGTGCAGTTGCACTTTTAATGATAGAAAGAAAGAGGTGAGAGGAAGAAAGGAAAATACAGATATTTATTGGCAACGACGTCGTATGGTTCATTAATTCATCGCAAGAATGGCAAAAGAACGTGTTTTACAACATTCTACACGAATAGAGCGATGGTGAGCGTTCATTCCACAAACACAAAATATAACGAGAGTTGCAGCTTATCGCAGCCCAGACCATAAGGACTAGTATGAGGCAGGGTGTCTGCACGAATGCGTTCTAGGAGACAGCGCCTTACGACCATCACTTGCGTGCGCGCAGAAAGTGTTTCATCAAAAAAAAAAAAAAAAAAAAAAAAAAAAAAAAAAAAAAAAAAAAAAAAAGTTTGTTAAGCTTAAGGGAGTTAACTACGGGATCATCAGTCCCTAAACTTACAAACTACTTAACTACTTATGAACTGCCTACAACTAAGGACGGCATAAATATCCATGCCCGAGCGGGGATTCGAACCTCCGACCGTAGTGGTCGTGTAAACCGTGACTGAAGCACCTCAGTCCCCTCGGCCACCGCGGCCGGCGGTGCTTCATCGCCGAAGACCACTCTTTGCTGAGGCGCTTCAGTCTCGGTCTGCACGGCCACTACGGTCGGGGGTTCGAATCCCCCCTCGGGCATGGATATTTGTGCCGTCCTAGTTCGTAAGTAGTTCATAAGTAGTTTGTAAGTTTAGGGACTGATAACCCCGTAGTTAAGTCCCATAAGCTTAACAAACATTTGAACATTTTGAACATTTGGACCACTCTTTGCGTTACTTGTCGATCAGTGGACACAGTTTAACATCGTTTTGTGTGCCGCCATCTCGTCGCTATATGGTATATCGCCAGAGAGATGTTGAGACTGATAAACAGAGTCTCTATCAACATCGTCACCGTCGAAGACGCCGTTACTTCAGAATGGACCCCTTACCCTAATGCAAAGCGACATGCAACGCAATGGATTCTGGAACGGACGATACGTTCGGTTTTTATGTTGGCTACGGCGGATTCTGTAGAATTCCAGTCGTATCTTTGGACAGAATATGAAAAGTAGAAGCAGACGACGAAATATAAAGAAAAAATTGGGAATATTTTAAAAGTTTCTTTGGAATATATATTTGCCAAGCACGGCATGTAATTTTTGGTGTTGAGTTTACTGTTTTTCTTCCTTTTTCTTCATGTGATGGCGCATTTTACCGAGTGACTTCTTTTTTTATCATTTTATGTCTCATTCGTTTTATTGACAGTGAATGGACGTTGGATAGTTTGTGTTTGGTTTTATCTGCATATTTTGGCGTGCCTTCGCCTGGTAATTTTTGGTGTTGAGTTTACTGTTTTTATTTATTTTTTCTTCATATGATGGTACATTGTACCGAGAGACTTTTATTCTATCATTTTATGTCTATGCCTTTTATTGACAGTGAATGGATACTGGATTGCTTGTGTTTGGTCTTATGTGCATACTGTGGCGTGCTTTCGCCTGGGACGAATTATTTGTTTATCTTTTTTTTTTTATTTTCACGTCCGCTATGAAGCTGCCGGATTCTTAATTGCCTCTGTTAAGGTTGAATTCTCTATAGAAGAGGACAAAAAAAAAGTCGAACGTAATGTACACGCGCCCGTAGTCCTTCTGCTAGTAACCGGATGGCAACAGTTCATGTTGACACTTCTGGGTTAACAGAGCCGGTCGCAATGGCCGAACGGTCTGCGGCGCGCCAGTCAGTCTGCACGGCCGCTACGGTCTGGGGTTCGAACCCCCCTCGGGCATGGATATTTGTGTCGTCTTTAGTATAAGGTAGTTCATAAGTAGTTTGTAAGTTTAGGGACTGATGACCCCGCAGTTTAGTCCCTTAAGCTTAACAAACATTTGAACATTTTGGTTAACAGATCCTTCTATCTGTCAGTGCTACCCTTAACAATACGCCGATCTTGGCGGCCGTCGGTGCTGTGTGGACGTCCAGAATCTCGTCCTCTCGTGAGAGAATGTTCACGTGGCCATCCCAACCGAGCTTGTCGCACAACTGACGCAGCACGCACAACACATGTTTCAGTACTCCGAAAGGACCGTCCCCTCAATCGGGAGGCCAAAATATGGTCCCTTTGAAAGTACCTCATTTGGCCGTAGGCAGCACGAATGCGCCTGTTTGATTCGCAGGTTGATATCGTACTGAGTCTCACAGCTGTACACATTCCCTATTAAAGGATACGGACATATGGGGCCCTGACAGCTACGTCACTCCTCGGACAACAGTTACCAAGTAGGACGGATCCTTATGCTGCGTGAGCTCAGGCCAAAGACACAGAGATTTGAAGATGGCCCATTAATAGGCCCAAACTGGTCATCATGTATATTAACCAATACGCGATGATAAACAACAAACAGACGATTTTGAGTGTAAAATGCGTAGCACAGATCCGAGTTCGGCATGGAACATACAGATTTTGAGTGGGTCTAACCGGAAATTCTAAATCATACCGAATTGGTTTTGATGACTTACTACAAATAATCACAACATCGGACAGAATTCTTATCCATCCCTTCAAAATAATAAACGAACAATATTAGACCCTGTGACCTTATTTCAGAGTCGTGTTTCTGCTATGTGGGTACATTACATAAAAGATTAAACGACGATCTTACAAGGCCCGTGTAATTTATTGGGGATAAGCCTTCTGTTAGTTTATTCAGATTTTTCGAGATAATTCCTTTGCTACTGAGTATTTTGTGAGATTGATACTACAGTAGCATACCACAAAAATCATAAACCAGGAATTTTGAGAATAGAGTTCAGACCAACTATACACTGCTTGGATCTAGTAATGCACTTTATCTCCCTTGAAACATTTTGAATACTTACACATATACTTTCAAAATACGTACATTTGACTTAACACGATGCGAAACAAACCATAGCCGTTACGTTATTTTTCTTTCGCGTCTCTGCCACTTCCCTGTTGATGGCGCTAAAGTGCATAGTGAATTCATCTCAGACTGAATGATACACTTATAAGCCAGACGCATATTAAGATACGCCATTGTAAAAACCTTGCAGTAACAAAGTGGATCAGTAACTGCAGTCGAGCGTATTCCCATTGTACAACTCCAAACTAAATAATTGTAAATGGCACACCAATGGAATTGGAAATATCTAGAATAGATTGATCTAAATAAATAAATTAGGAATTAAAAGAAGCAAATGGAATGGTGTAAACCACCTAACAATGCAATGTTTCCTAAATTATTTTCTGTATCAGAAAAGAACTTTGGAATGATTTTCCTCGAAATATCAGAGATATCAAATCCGTTTGAACTTCCTAAGACAGCTAGTGGTGCACCTATCACAAAAGCAGTATCTCCAATTTCACAATAGTCAATGCCTCCTCTCCCATGACCCCCACCCCTTCTTTGCCAGCAGAGGTCTTGATTTACATTGCCTTCGTTTCTCACAACCACCGTCATTGTCGCTTCAATTTATCCTGTTCTCTCTTTATGCTGTCTGCTTCTAATTATTCTAAAACAGTTAAAAATCTGCTAAACTTATCTACAGTCCTGGAAAATGAAAAAATAACACCATGAATTCGTCGACCTAGCAAAGAGAAATTTTATTGACACATTCTTGACGTCGCATACAACACACGATCACCCAGGCAGAGCCGTGAGTTCAGTCACTAGATCGCAGGCAATGTTGGCGTTAGTACCGTGTATACCCTCCTTTTGCAGCAATGCAAGCTGTAATTCTTTCATGGAAACGAACGTAGAGGTTCCGAATGTGGTTATGTGAAATGGCCTGCCATGCAATTTCCACTTGGTGTCTCAGTTGGGCCAGATTTCGTACCTCTCATACTGACCGCCCAACATGACGTTTCATGCGGTCCCAAACATGCTCAATGGGAGAGACATCTGGAGACGTAGTGGCCAGGGTAGTTGACGTACACCTCGAAGAGCACGTTGCGTGGTACGGGATACATGTGGATGTGCGTTGACCTGTTGGAAAAGCATATCACCTTGTTGATGCATGAGTGATAGCAAGATGGGTTAAATGATGGTTTCAGTATACCGTGCAGTGTCGTCCGCTCACGCCCCAACATCGTTCAGCCCGCCTCCAATGGTGTCATAGTAGGCGCTTAGGAAGGGACGAATGGAGACGTGTCGTCATCAGTGATGAAAGTCGTCGCTGCTTCGATGCCAATGATGGTCGTACGCGTGTGTGGTGTCGTGCAGGGAAGTGCGAAAATCTGGAGTGTTCGCGACAGAGGCAAACGGGGCTGACACCTGGCATCATGGTGTGGGAAGCCATATCCTAACTGACCGTTCTCCTCCGGTGTTCGTTGTGGGAAAATTGAACAGTACACGGTACACTGAAACCATCATTCAACCCGTCTTGACACCGCTCATGCACCAACAAGGCGATGTGCTTTTCCAACAGGACAATGCACGTCCACAAGTATCCCGTACAACCCAAAGTGTTCTTGTAGGTGTAGGTCAACTACCCAGCCCATTTTTATCCCCAGATGTGTCCCCCATTGAGCATGTTTGGGACCTGATAAAACGTGGCCTTGGCGCGGTCTACACGACTGGCACGAGTTCTGGTCCAACTGAGGCATCAGATGGAAATTGCATGGCAGGCCATACCGTAAGACTTCATTCGGCACCTCTATAATCGTCTTCATGAGAAAGTTGCACCCTGCATCGCTGCAAAAGGAGGGTATACACGATACTAGCGTCGATATTGAGCACGTTCTGGTGACTTTACTGACGTGTGTATGGTTCTGATTATGTGATCTGTGTTGTATACATCGTCAAGAATGTCTCAATAAAATTTCGCTCTGCAGGGTTGATGAGTTCATGGTGTTCTTTATTCATTTTCCAGGAGTGTATATTATTAAAAATACTTTTTGTTAATATCAGTATTAGTACCTCATTATTGTTATTCTTATTATTGTGAATTTTTGGTAATGTTTGTGGTATGTTTTGTTCTTGATCAGATGCATGAGAGGGCTTTAGGGTCCTAACCTGGTAAAACCAAATAAGCAATATGTAAAAGAAAGAAAGAAATCGTTCCACCATTAGTAGACGTTACAGTGAGCGCGTTCCACGTCAGTATGGAGAAAATGATGGTAAATCACGATGGCTGCGTCGTCTAGACCAGTGGTTCGCAGCCTGTAGTCCGGGGACCACAAGTGGTCGGCAAGACCTACAATATTTCAAACTTGTGTTCATTTTAGATTATTAATGCCTTCTTAGGAGGTCAGACAATCGTACTGTGTGTCCACGATAACTTGACAACCTCACTACTGATGACAGAAGTGGATAACATGGGTACCATTTGAAATACAACGACAACGCATACCTACACACAGCCAATATCGCCAAACAGTTCCTGGCAGAAAAAGGGTTGGTGCAACTTGAATATCCACCACCACTCGCCGGATGCCAATGCTCCAAACTTTTTCCTGTTCCCTCGACTCACACTCGCCTTGAAAGGATAGAGATTTGACGATAATCCTGACATCCAACGAAACATGACGAGGCTTTTCTAATTTTCTACTAACATTCTCCATATAATACTGTTAATAAAAATTACTTTTGAGTTCAGCCATGCACACTAAGGCGCGTAACTAAGGTGCGCACGACCGTTCGCCGTCGGGGGTTCGAGTCCTCCCTCGGGCATGGGTGTTTGTGTTGTCCTTAGCATAAATTACTTTAAGTTAGTTTAAGTAGTTTGTAAGCCTAAGGACTAATGACCAACGAAGTTAAGTCCCTTAGATTTGCAAATATTTTATTAAACTTTTGGCCGCGGCGGAGCGGCCGAGCGCATTGAGGCGCTATGTTCCGATGCGCGAGGCCGTTCCCCGTCGGGAGTTCGAATCCCCCCCCCCCCGTGGGCATGGATGTTTGTGCTGTCTTTAGTGTAAGGTAGTTCATAAGTAGTTTGTAAGTTTAGGGACTGATTAGCCCGCAGTTAGGTCCCATAAACTTAACAAACACTTTTTTTTTTTTAACTTTTGAGTTCAAAAAGTGTGTTACAAGTTTTGATGAAAGTTTATTTTTAGATTGACACAGATTATTTTTCTTGAACTTTGTGGTACCTGCCGACCCTGGGCTAAAAAAAATGTTGATAGCCGCTGTTCTCGAATATGAAACATAGCGGCACCTCATTCAGAAGATGCCTCGCTTTAAAGACTACATGTGAAGGGAGGACAGATTTCCTTTAGAATGAAAAACGGGGCATCTTTTTTACGAAATAATCGGGAGGAAATGTTTGTGTGGTTGGCGCAGGCGGCGCTGCACTGAGGCGGAGGCGCTGCGAGCGGCAACTATTATTAAGCTTCCTGTTAAGTGTGAGCAGCAACAGAGTTCTTCCTGTTGATGCGTAGCGCCGTGACGACAGCCGAACGCGATGCTGCAGCCAGCGCTCGCTCACTCCCTTCTCAAATATCCCCACACAACACACCAAACAATCTGTGCTTCCTTACATAAAATCATTTTTACTGCCTCCAAATCTTTATCTTATGCACGAGAGCCTCCTAAAAAGCAATGCCTCCGGCATTTTTATTCTGTTCTGAACATCTGTTGAGGTATTACATATCATGTATATTACTTGATCGCCTTTCCCGCATCGCTAATGCAAGTTGAAACCCGGCACTGCCTGAGGGTTTCAAACTGTAGCTTGTAACATGGTGGTGTGTAACTCAAGTGCAGGTTGGTTGGTTGGTATGGGGGGGGGGTGGTTTAGGGGGACTAGACTACTATGGCCATCAGTCCCCCACTTCATAGCTAGGCGACACGCAGAAAAATATAATCACCGAAAAATGTGCCTGAGCGAAATTTAAAACAGCGCAGAATAAAAGAGTACACCGTCAATGAAATATTGACAGAGTCAACAAGAGACAATACGAAAGACGCCAGACACACAGTAACAAATACGAGACAAAAAGGACAGAGAGAAATGAATGTGGTTGACCGACCATATATAAAAAGGGAAAAGCCAACCACATAGCGAATAAAATAAAAACTGTAGTCTAAAGACACGTCAAGTGGAACATAGAAAATTATCTGAAAGACCACCCAGAGGATTCACAGCAACTGGTAAATCCCCCCCGCACGAAGAAATCGTAAATCCAAATTGGCCACAGAAACATCGTCGCCGACCACCAAAGAGCAAGTGCAGGGCCGGCGGAAGGGGAAAATATCACCCTGGCAAAGAATCCATATGGCGCCCCCTACAACCAATTGGTATTACTGACTTTATATTTACTATGCTACCTTACAGATAGCTGCTTGTAAAGGATAACTCCTTGAACTCTATAACTATAAGAATCAATTATCAAACTGAGTAAGATCTTAACTTTTGTCAGTTAAATACACAGAGTAAGTTTTGGTTAACATTATACGAAACAATTATTTACACATGAGCATGTAGAATATTCTACGTCACTGATTAGAAATTTACAGAACGATTCAAGAAACAACGATTTATATAAAATTAATATTGATGGTGCGATACAGCATTTATTTACACGTATAAACAACCTTGTTAACTACGAAAGAGAACACATATATGAACAAAAGAATATACAAATATATTTTGTAACAGCATTGTACAAAGATTTCGTAATACAAATAATACAACCAGTAATATAATTTTATATCTTTATACAGTTTTAATGCAAATTGTCAAATGTTTCAAATGTTTGTTAAGCTTAAGGGACTTAACTACGGGGTCATCAGTCCCTAAACTTACAAACTACTTATGAACTACCTACAACTAAGGACGGCACTTGCCGTTGACAGCAACGCTCGGTCATCTATGTGGCACGATAGAATTACCAATGAACGAGGGAGAGAAATGGAAGCATATTTGAGTGTTAATAATCTTTATATTATGAATGAAAAAAGTGACATTACAACTTTCGAGAGCAGTACTGGGAAAAGCAATGTGGATCTAACTTTAACTAATGATTGTCTCGTACAGTCATTGCATGACTGGGAATGCTGCCACGACGAAAGTTGCTCAGATCATCGAATTATCACATTCAATATAGGTACAGATTCAGTACAACGCAATGATAATGGATACCACAATTTCAAGTACATAGTCAACAATGCTAATTTTAGAGTTTTTGAAGAGTCAATTGTTAAAGACGTAGAACAGCAATTTCTAAATCAATCTGCCCCAATGACTTTACTCGACATGGACAAAGAATTAAGTATGGTGGCGGAAAGGGAAACGAATATCGACGGGTTAGTGACCGACTACGAAGCAGCTATAGACACAGCATGTAAGAATGCCTTCAAAATAAAGGACCCTTTACGAGTGAAATCAAAAAAGCGGTCGGTTCCATGGTGGACAACCGAATTAACGATTCAGAGGAAAAAAACAAATGCTGCCAGGCGATTGTATCAAAGAACGCAGAATGACGAGGTATTAAGAATTCAGCGAAGAGAGTTTTATCTTAAGCAGAAGAAGGAATACACAGAAGCAATTCGTCAAACAAAACTACGACCTTGGAAGGAATATTGTAGTTTTACGTCTGGCAACAATCCGTGGAATGCAGTCTATCGTTTGGCGTCAGGAAAACTACGGAACACTTCATTTATGGCAACCCTACAGAAAGAAGATGGCACGATGACAGTAAACCTAGAGGATACACTCAACTCCATGCTGGATTACTTCATTCCACTGGATAACGAGGACGAAGATACTGAATACCATAAAGATGTTAGGTACGTTACCGAAACCATTGTAATTACAAACAAGGATAAAGATTTCACAACGGAGGAAATTCGTGCTGTAATGGAACAGCTGAATCCTAAAAAGTCTCCAGGAGAGAATGGCATAAATAGTTTAGTTCTACTGAGGGTGTTTAATATGCTTCCTCAATTTGTTACTACGATCGACAATCGTTGCCTTCAAATGGCATGCTTCCCCAAACTGTGGAAGCGAGCTAAAACAATACCGATAGTTAAGCCTGGAAAGGAACAGAGCGCAGAAATCAAGAAGTATCGTCCAATAAGTCTTTTATACACTAAAGCAAAGATACTGGAAAAACTTTTAATAAATCGAACAATGCATTTCGTCTACTCCAGAGATCTGCTGCATAAGAACCAGTACGGTTTCACCCCACAAACGAGTACGACTGACGCGCTAATGGCTGTAAAAGAATTTGTGGAGAGTAGTCTCACAACTAAAATGTGTGTCATTATGGTGAGTCTGGATGTACAGGGCGCCTTTGACGCAGCTTGGTGGCCAGGTATTTTAAAGACGTTGCGTGAGTTTAACTGTCCTGCAAATCTGTATAACCTTACACGTAGCTATTTCAGTCACAGAACTGCAACGTTGAATGTCAACAACCTTCTCATAGAAAGATCGGCTACCAAAGGATGCCAACAAAGTTCTTGTTGCGGACCCGGTTTCTGGAATATATTATATGATTCCTTGCTTAAATTGCCTTACTCAGGACACTCTCTTGTTATAGCCTTTGCCGATGATCTGATTGTTCTAACAAAAGGAGAGAGTCCTCTTGCCGCTGAGAACATCTGTAACACAGACATGCAATTAATATCGACTTGGGCCAGTAATAATAAACTCCAATTCAATGAACAGAAATTAAAAGCTATACTTATCACCTGGAAAAGGAAATTTGCCTCATTCACAACCACAATATACCTTAATAACAAAGTGCTTCAACAAGTAGACCATCTAAAATATCTGGGCATTATAATCGACAGTAAGTTTACATTCAACAAACACGTTCAACATATTACAGATAAATGCACGGTCTTGATTAACGCTCTTTCCAGATCAGCAAGACTCAACTGGGGTCTGCGGGCTACCGCACTGCAAACTATTTATAAAGGAGCAATACTGCCTATATTATCGTACGGCTCACCGATGTGGATAGACGCACTAGAGCGACAATACAACCGTACCAAAATTAATAGAGTCCAACGGTTAATCAATTTAAAAATGGTTAAAGCTTACAGAACGACATCCAGCGAAGCACTTTGTGTTCTTTCAGGTCTCATGCCTATAACACTTAAGATACAGGAAATAGCTAAATATTATAACCTGGTCAAAACCAAAGACGCCAAACAGACAATCGACATCGCACTGGAGTACAGAAGCTGGGCACACCCAGCAGACTTTACAAGGATAATTGAGAAGGACGTCAGCAAAAGCTACGCTGTTGAAGTATACACAGATGGAAGCAAATCAGACGACAGAGTGGGTTCGGGGATAGCAATATTTGTTAAGAAGAGGCTCACTTACCAGATACAGCTAAAACTGTCTAATGAATGCTCAAACAATCAAGCGGAACAATTTGCCATCGTCAATGCTCTTGAGTACATAAATAATCTCTCGAATACTGATACAACTGCAGTAATTCACACCGACAGCAGAATTACTTTGGACTCTTTGCGAAATCCGAAGAACCACAACTTGTAGATTGAAGAAATAAGAAGTAATATCAGAAGGTTGCAGACACACAACTGGCTGGTGCATTTCGAATGGGTTAAGGCACATCAAGGGATATGGGGAAATGAACTAGCTGACAACCTTGCTAAAAGAGCAGCTCGATCACGACAGTCAACACGCTATAACAAAATACCTACAAGTGCCGTAAAGAAGAAACTTCGAGAAGAGTTTAGGAACAAATGGGACATTGAGTGGCACAGAACAAAAAACGGGGAAGCACTAAACCGTATTTTCCTACGATCCGACAACGTTTAATGATTAAACTTCCAATATCTCCGAATTTTACAGCTATGCTAACAGGTCATGGGAAACTGAAAGCCTCCTATCAGCGGTTCAAAATAAATGAAGACGGAACGTGCACATGTAACAGTGCTGTCCAAACTATTGACCACGTGCTTTTTGACTGCTGCAATTTATTGAAAGAGAGGGACCATCTCAGGAAAAAAATAGCTGCCAAAGGAGGAGGATGGCCCGTCAGTAAATATGACTTAGTACATAAATACACTACTGACTTTTAAAATTTTTGTAATTCGATAAGATTTCCTAATGTATAAAACTTTTACAATTCTTGTAATTCATTAAGATTTCCTAATGTGTAAAATTGTTTGTTCCTTTGTAAACCATCTCATCTTGTATACTGTACTTGTGTTTGTAAGAACAATTGATGTAACTGCCTGAATCAAACCATCAAACATGTAATATTGCTATGTAATGGGGCATGTTAAATAATAAATTAAAAAAATATCCATGCCCGAGGGGGGGATTCGAATCCCCAACCGTAGTAGCCGTGCAGACCGTGACTGAAGCGCCTCAGTCCCCTCGGCCACCGCGGCGGGCCTGCAAATTGTCCTTTAATTAAAGTTGACTAATACACATCTAACGAGTAAAAGTCTTATCGCTTTGGTACATGTATCAAGCATCAGTGTTGGTAAAGAATGTAATTATTGCTACTTATATCAATGGGGAAAGAACTTTCTTTGAGCCTGAAGTTCGCCGCCTATCTGAGAGGCCGCCACCCTACCCACCCCAGCCTGCTAAGACGCTACGTGTGTAAACACCTCTTCTCTATTAAACGTAATAAAACGAAAATACGTTACGTAATGTAGGCCTACTTATCTGTACTGTGTTGTTATATTCTGGAATATTTGTTGATTTCTTGCTGGTTTCCTCATTCTCTGGTTCTACGTTTTCATGTCCATTATTGTCTGTTTCAGGAGTACGAAAGAATTTCTTTAATGCTGTTGCCTGTTTCTCATTTTCAGTCGCTAATTGTGCTCTTCTTTTTCTGTATACATTTCCAGAAGGCTTCTTTTTTCCGACATGTTGATAAAGAAATTAACGCAACGATTCTTCTACTAAGAGTCGAAATTCAGGAGACAAAAGACGAACACGCACACCATGAAGCCTGCACTACATGTACATGACTTCTGTTTTATGATTTTCTTTCACGAGACATTTGACAGTACAAACAGCACTAATTTCTTTTTGGTTGCCGATAACTCAATATTGTCTGTGTGTATTGTTAGAGCTTTCTCGCAAGGAGTGCAATTGTCGGCACCGCGGCGGTTGTAATTGTCAGAGGTTGTTGTTGTTGCTCAAAACTCTCAATTCTCAACAATAGCCTTTAGCTTTGTCAGCGGAGATTTTTTTATAGACAAATAAGGTGAGGGATGAAGGGATTTCCTTTATAGGAGATTCTAGAAGAAACCGGGGTTGTTATAAAGAGTGAGGCCTATGGCATGAGTTAGTAACCAATGTTGCTACACAGTTTATGAAAAAGTTAATTTTTAGTTCACTGTTTACAGTAATATAAATTTAGTGAGGATTTTGGCGCCCCCCAAACTCCCCTAAAATTTGGCACCCCGGGTGGTCGCCCGGCTCGCCCGGCCCTTCCGCCGGTACTGCGCAAATGTGTTGCAGCGTGACAAACGGCGTGTTGTAATTGTGTATCGCAGCACATATCGGGCATCCACTGGTTCAGCAATAAAGTGCCAGACAATACATGAGGGCTGCGACATCTGCAACAAACCGACGCCTTGGGTGCACTGTCATCGATTATATCCATCCAGTCCCGACTTCGCCTAATACAATTTTCATTTTCTCCCAGAACTTAAAGAAAACCTTCGAAGACTTCAATTTGATAGTGGTGAAACGGTACAACCACAGATTCTGTCTACGTCAACAAAGTCAAATATTCTACAGTGACGCTTACAACAAACGGGTCTCTTGGGAGAAATGTGTTGGCCGACGGGACTGAGGCGCTCCAGTCACGGTCTGCACGGCCACTACGGTCGGGGGTTCGAATCCCCCCTCGGGCATGGATATTTGTGCCGTCCTTAGGATTAGCTAGTTCATAAGTAGTTTGTAAGTTTAGGGACTGATGACCCCGTAGTTAAGTCCCATAGACTCTACAAACATTTGAACATTTTTTGAGAAATGTGTTCGTCAGCATGGCGACTCTGTTGAGAGATAAATATGAAGACATGAAGATACAGATGTGGAATGCTAGTAAAGTTCGTGTTATTTCAAAATCTTTTAAGGTTTTGCACACACAAAAAAAAAAAAAAAAATAAATAAATAAAAATAAAAAATAAAAAAAAAATTCCATACGTCTAATTTTTATGGAGTACTAACTGAAAACCCGGCGTTGCCCGGGTATTTATTTAACTATTCCTGTCATTTTTCAGGTGTATATTAATTTGTATGAGGGCTGTATGGCTGTAAAATCTCTTGGGAACACAATTAGTAGTGAAGAAGTAATAGGTTAAAACTCGGTGCGTGATGGAGCTGTTTTCCATGAGCGTTACTGTTTATGTGCACATATCTCATGAACTACGTGACGTGCTGTGATACAATTTAGAAGCTACATTCAACTATATATGTGTATATTGTCTGTAAAATTGCCTGTCGCTACAATTTGTAGTGTGCAAATTATAAATTGTAACGTCATACTGAGAGCCGTAGTTTTACTCCATAAACAGCGGAAAAGTAGTAAGCGAGAAACTGTTTTCCTTTCATCATTTTACTATGGTTGCCAGCGAGAAAAAGTTTAATTAAGGTTTGAAATTATATTTAAAGTTTATTGCAAGTCGCTAAGTACTGTTATTCTCATACAGTGTATTTCCAAATTCTCACCGCATTATATGGCATTTTTGCGATTTCTATTCGTTATGACTTAATATGTTTTGAACCATGTGCCGTATGTGATTCTTGACCATGCAGCAATTGTTACCTCACAGTAAGCAATGTGTGTACCAAATTTGGTTGAAATCGGTCCAATGGTTTAGGAGAAAATGAGCAGCATTGTCGCAAAATGCAGCAGTTTTTCGCGCATCTCATTGATTATGACGTCATATCTCGTGAACTATATATCGTATGTGATTTTTACACTTACGGCGACCGTCCTCGTGGATTGAAGCTTACGTGTACAAAGTGTCATAAAGATTAGAACAAAACTGTAGATTTGTATGCAACACGTACAAACACACGGACACTCTTCTTTATATATTAGATAGAGAGACAGCTGTTGGTATGTAACCAAACGAACTGAAAGCAAAGGCAAATGAAGAGATTTTCATTGATTCTTCCGTCTATTCTTGGTGAACACCATGGTATTGAATTAAATGAACAAATTTGTTTCTGTTCTAGAAGTCTATATTTATTTACTTCATCAGTTTTAGGCCTATAAGACCATCTTCAGATTTTAAAGTGTTAAGTAAATGAAAATACACTGGTAAGTGTCTGTTCTTCCGGACACACACAATATATATATATATATATATATATATATATATATATATATATATATATATATATAATTTGCCGATGACGGGCTATTATCCTTTCTACAGTGCGGAGGAACTCCTAGGCCTTTACTCTTATTCTTTACAAAACTACGAGTTTGAGTGGTTTGTGGGCAGGGCAAAGCTGAGAATTTGTATCTGACGAGAGGCGTCCTTCAGCAATCCGTTCAGGTGGGTGTTCGCTGTGTACTCAGTGGTGTCGAGGTCAGCGCAACTGCCTAGAAATCGCGAAACCCGGGTTCGAATCCCGGCTGGGTACGCATTTCCAACTTTACCCATTCGCAATTAATGTCATACATTCCGTGAAAACGAAAGAATAAACTTGTATAACTTGGCGAAATTGTGCTTTTAATTCAATATGATGATGTTCTATCAAGAACCGACGGAACAATCAGTGGAAATATTCTCATTTGTCTCTGCTTTAACTTTGTGTTACATACCAAAAGCTGTATCTCGGTACTAAATAGAAATTAGGCATGTTATGTGCCATTTTTTATACTAGCATCTCCTAAAATATTTACTGTTCCTCGTTCAATACTCTGTATATCAGTCTTCTATACCCACCTCCATTTTTCTGTCTGTATCAGTAATCTACCTATTTTTACATTTACAGTTATTTCGTCCAACTCCTACCATGTGGAAGGGGCTGCTGTCAACGCTACAACATGCCGCTCTTCAGTCAACGGCTTAAGAAATGTAACAGGGACGAAAACAAATTCTATCGAAAGGAGAAATGTTTCTTAAGGGGTTTTAAAAACTTCAGCAAAGATTAATTTCGTAAGTGTTTGCGCTAACTTGATAAGACTTTTTTCCTGGCTAAAATCAAACTACTAGAAGACTTAAAAATTAATATTAAAAAAAAAAAACGCAGCGTATGAAAGATGACATTATTTTAAGAAACCGCACGGCATTTTCACTTAAAAGCAGAAAGACTTGTACTGTGAGAAAAAATATGTAACGCTCGCTGTTTAGTGTACCGGCATGACTACCAACGGGCTGTGGGAGTCGACTTGAATGTCACCCCAAACCGCAATACTGGCTGGAGGAACAGGATGCGATGCATTACAGATTCTCAACACAGTATTCCCAGGCTGTAGCCCGACCATCGTCTTGATGCACGGGGCATCGGGATTGCAAGGGCTACGTTTTACCGACGAATTCAGATTTTGCCTGCATCCCCACGAAGATCGGATGAGAGCCTGGAGACAGCGCGGTTGCCTTATGCGTCGGCGCACTGGCCTGCCGCGGTGCTGTGGTTTAGGGCGGTATTGGATTCCACCCCCGCACTGCCGGTACACTCAACAGCCAGCGGTATATCGCTCTCAAGTGTTGGAACCTCCCATAACTAGAGAAATTTCCGATAGCCACATTGGAACAGGCGTGACCATGCACGACACGCAGTGTTGAAAACTCCATCGGCTATCAGTTTGCACTGCTCCCGTGCTTTCCCTACCTCTGTCCTAGCCGAAACGCCTGGTCAATGATTTCGGAACGATTGACTTGGTGGAGCGTCACCTTCCGGATCGCTGGCGTCCGAGGTTCGAGTCCTCCCTTGGGCATGAGTGTGTGTGAGTGTGTGTGTTATAGCCAACAATGTGGACGACGCTCGTTAGCGATTTGATTACATTCTTCTCTTCACCTGGGGCTGTATTTTCAATCCTGTTATCTTTGTACAATACGTATCCGCGGCGGAATAGCTGTGCGAACTGAGGCGCCATGCTGCGGTGCGCGCGGCCGTTCGCCGTCGGGGGTTCGAGTCCTCGCTCGGGCACGGCTGTTTGCGGTGTCCGTGGGTTAGTTTAACTTAGTTTAAGTAGTTTATAAGCTAGGGACTAATAACCAAGCAGTTAAGTCCCATAAATTTACAAACATTTGAACTTTTTATTTCATTTTATTTTAATATAACTAGCTGTAAACCCGGCGTTGCCCGGGTATTTACTTATTTATTCCTGCCTGGAGTTAGTACTTCTCCTACCCTTCTCTCTCTGTCCATCTTCTTTTTTCTAAAAACATGTTATCTTTATCGAAGAACATATAAGAAATAATGCTGTCTTGGATAATGTACAAAATTATAAGCGCATTATTCAAACAAAGGAAGATAGAAGTCAAAACACAAATGACGTATAAAATTCGCACGATCTCATATTTATTCAGTTATATGTGGTACAACTGTATAATTTTTCAGGAATTTATTCATTTGTATAAGTGCTACATGTCTGTAAACTTTCTTGGGAATACAATTGGTGTTGAAGAAGTAATAGATTACTACTTGGTACGTGATAGGGCGGTTTTCTATCAACGTTACTGTTTTATGTGCTCATACCGCATGAACTACAGGTCGCACTGTGCTACAATTTCGTAGGCACATACAACGATATGTGTGTACATTGCCTATAAAATTTCCTGCGTTATGGAGTTATATCTCTTGACCCATGTGTCGTATGTGGTTCGCACTCCTACAGAATATGTTATTTCACGTGAGGAATATGTGTACCAAATTTGGTTGAAATCGGTCCAGTGGTGCTGGAGAAAATGAGCAGCATTGTCGCTTATGGCGGCAGTTTTCCCGCACATCTCATTGTCTATGACGTCATATCTCGTGAAGTATATATCGTATGTGATTTTTACACTTACGGCGACCGTCCTCGTGGATTGAAGCTTACGTGTACAAAATTTCATAAAGATTGGAACAAAACTGTAGATTTGTATGCAACACATACAAATATACGGACACTCTGCTTTATATATTAGATTTTGTTTTTGTTCACATCGCGTTATCTCAAACAATATTTTGGCTCTGATACACTAGGTGATCAAAACTATCCGAATGCAAATGACTTACAACTTCCTGGTACCCTCAATGGGTAAGGCTGGAATTCAATATGATGTTGGTCCACCCTTAACCATGAAGACAGCTTCCACTCTCGCAGGCATACGTTCAGTGAGGTGTTGGAAGGTTCTTGGGGATTGGTAGCCCTTTTTCACGGAGTGCTGCACTGAGGAGAGGTATCGATGTAGGTCGTTGAGACCTGGCACGAAGTCGGCGTTCGAAAACATCGCAAAGGTGTTTTACAGGCTTCACGCCTGGACTCTGCGTAAGCCAGTCCATTACAGGGATGTTATTATCGTGTAGCCACCCCGCCACAGGCCGTGCATATGAACAGGTGCTCGATCCTAATGAAAGATGCAATCGCTATCCCCGAATTGTTCTTTAATAGTGGGAACAAAAGAGGGTGCTTAAAACATCAATGCAGGCCTGTTCTGTGATAGCGCCACGAAAAACAACAAGGGCTGCAAGTCCCCTCCATGAAGAAACGCTTCCGAATTTTACTGTTGGCGCTACACACGCTGGCAGAAAACGTTCACCGGGTATTCGCCAAATCCACACCCTACCATCGGATTCAAACGTTGTGGTGCCTTGATTCGTGACTCCAAACAAAGTTTCTCCACTGTTAAATAGTCAAATGTTTACATTTGCACCAAGCGAGGCATTATTTTTCATTGACCTGCCTGATGTGATGTGTGGCTTATGGGCAGCCGCTCGAAATCCAAGTTATCTCACAAAAATGTTCAAATGTTTGTATAGTCTATGGGACTTAACTACGGGGTCATCAGTCCCTAAACTTACGAACTACTTATGAACTACTTACGAACTAGGACGGCACAAATATCCATGCCCGAGGGGGGATTCGAACCCCCGACCGTAGTGGCCGTGCAGACCGTGACTTGAGCGTCTTAGGCCCCTTTTTTTTTTTTTTAGACCGCTTTTTTTTGGGGGGGGGGGGGGGGAAGGGACCACAAAAGGAAAGGAAACTAAAGTGCCACCGCCACTTTGACCCTAATAAAAAAAAGAGAACCTCAACCTCTTCAGGCGTTGGCGCCTAACTAAAACTACCCCTGGAAACTAACTATATAAGGAAACAAAAAGAAAGAAAAGGAAGGGGAATGTGTAGGAGACAAACAAATAAATTCTCTTTATTCACATTACTATGATTTTATTTCATTATTTTTATTTAATAGATCTTGATGTTCGGTGTATAGTTCAGAAGATCTCGGTTCCCTGCGGCTAGTAAGTTCAGTCACGGCTTCTCGTAGAATGTGCATTCCGTTGAACAGTTCAAGGAGGGCAGCAGTTCAAACATTTAAAATTCTTCTCTATTGACTGAACACATTCCAGCTGCGGGGAGGGTCGTTGAAAGTACTCCCAAGGAAGTTGGAAAAGTATTGTCTGTATTTAGGATGTCGTACAACTCTGTATTGGCGATCCGTGAGATAAGTCCAAAAATCAAGTTTCGATTTTGCGTTGTGTCCAAAAAGATAATGTATGGCATGCCCGCGAATCCAATTCACCGCATTGGTCTTAGCCTTTGGAAAATACACTCGGTCCGGAAATAAGAACGAAGGAGGAGTAACACTCTCTGGAATAGTTCTCGTGAGGAAAGCTATAATACGGCGAATCAGTTGCCAAACGTCAGCAGCAGTACCGCAAACAAAACGATGTTCGTCAGTGTCAGCCACCCCACACCTGGGACAGAGAGGTGATTCGGCGAGGTGGATGCGATGAAGGCGAAATCTGCAAACATGCTTACGATTGACAGTAAGGTACCAGACCGACTGTACATCAGAATCAAGAAAAGAAGCAGATATAGAACGCCAGATGGAGCGCCAGTCAAAATGGGGAAATTTTTGTTCAATTGGGTTTGATGGTAGACTTCTTTGTAGAACATCGTAGACAGCTTTAGTTTTGCGTAAGTACGGGTTGGACAAGTTGAGGTGGAGATAGCTAAGCTCGAGAATAAAATATCTGATATAATGGAAAGGAACTGGAATAACCGACAGCATGACCGGAGCTGACAGTGAGGCCGGCGTATAAGTCGACAATAGAAGACCAGTAAGGCTCGTCGGGCAACGTGTCCATATCGTCATCTGGGAGCTAATAAAGAGGGCACGAGCTCTATCCGGTACGTGATACAGACCGAGACCACCACGGTCGCGGGGAAGGGTGAGCGATTCATAATTAACTTTGAACAACAAGCCATTGCTGACGAATGAGGCCATCGCTGCTAACATTCGATGGGCAATGGTAAGTGGAAAGGGGAAAACCTGTGCGACATGGGGAACGCGGGATGCGATATAGACATTGACATATCGGACTCGCTGAAGAATATCCAGGGATCTTAGCCGATGATCAATAAGACCAGCCCTCATTTGCTGAAGTAGACGTCGGCAGTTGGAAGCAGCCGAACGCCGGAGATCAGCCGAAAAGTCAATGCCTAAACAGCGGATGGTATCTTGGCTGACGAGGGGCGCAGTGCACCCAGCAGCGAAACCTGTGCCGATAAACATAGCGTGCGACTTACGGACATTGAGAAAGCTACCCGAAGCCTCGCCATATGTCGCGACCCACGTCAAGGCTGCCCGGACTTCATCAACATCACGTATATAGATGACTAAATCGTCAGCATAGGCTGTACAACAGAATCGGTAGCCATCAATGGGTAACCCCATCAAACGTTGCCGAAGGCCACAAAGCAAGGGTTCCAAGGCGAAGGCATACAGGAGCGCCGAAAGCGGGCAACCCTGTCGTATAGAGCGACCAATTACGATCGGTGGGGTTAGTCTGCCATTGTAAAGGACTCTGGATGAAGCACCCCTCAGTAGGCGCATCACCACCGTAATTATCACGTCTGGGAATCCCATATGACGTAGGACAGTCGTAAGAAAGGAATGATCTACTCGATCAAAAGCCTGGCTGAAATCCAACGACGCAAGTGCACCAGAGAGGCGTTGTGCCCGTGTCACGGCGATCATATCCCTGTATCGACATAAAGCGGTACGGATATTATTGTCTCCTCCCAAGGATGCTTGGTCTGACGACACGACATATCGAGCAGCGCGTTTGAGGCGCGCGGCCAAAAGGCGAGTGAAGATCTTCATATCACTGTTAAGGAGCGTGATGGGGCGATAATCGCTGATGCCGATCCCGCCATGGGGCTTGTGGACAGGAACAATGATCCCTTCCGTAAAGGCAACTGGAATGCTCACCTCCGGAGACATCAGCTCTTGACAAATGGAAGTGAAGGTGGGTATAAGAAGATTGCAGAACGTACGATAAAATTCAAGCGGAAGACCGTCAGGTCCTGGGGAGCGATTAACGGATCCTGCCCGTATCGAATTGAGGACTTCATCAGAAGTTACGTCCGCAACCAGTTCCATTGCCTCATCTCCTGGAACAGCACCGAAGGTGAGATGTGATACTTCCTCAATCAGCTCTGACGAATGTGGAACTTCTGCATAGAGCTGTTGGTAGTGAGTATAAAGCGCATGTCCGATGGTAGACTGTGTATCGTATCGTCTCCCTTGCTCGTCCGTTAGGGCATAAATCAACTTCCTCCGTCGATATCGTCGGTCCTTGAGTATATGGTACATCGATGGGTGTTCGTGAGGCATACTATCAGTACTACGAGATCGTACTACCACTCCGTCCAAATGCCTTCGCATGAGAATAGATATCTGGGCTTTAGCACGTTTCATCATTATCTGGCGCTCTGGGGAGATAGGCATCAATGAACAGTCCCGTAGGATCCTGTAGTAAAAATCCATCGTGCTTTTTCTCCAATCTGCAACATCTTTACCATATCGCATCAGAGTTTTGCGGATAGCGGGTTTTGCACATTGGACCCACCAAGATATGGTTGACGGATACATTTGTAGGCGACGTTGACATGTGGTCCATGTGTCTTCTACTATCCCACGACATTCTGGCGAAGCAAGAAG
This sequence comes from Locusta migratoria, assembly GCA_026315105.1. Taxonomy (NCBI): domain Eukaryota; kingdom Metazoa; phylum Arthropoda; class Insecta; order Orthoptera; family Acrididae; genus Locusta; species Locusta migratoria. The sequence goes on along the minus strand of CM048755.1, from coordinate 68,832,074 downwards.
TGCTACGTTCAATTTCCATAATCCTCTTCCGTGCCACACAGCCTGCCGACTGAGAACTACATCACAAAAATAAGCCTCATGATCGGAGAAAGCAACAGGCCATATTTCTGCCTGTCGAGTTCCCCCTATTAGGGGTCGCGAGATGTAAATGCGATCCAGTCGGCTCGAGGAATGTGCGGTGTAATAGGTAAAACCCAGACGATCACCGTGGACATGGCGCCATGTGTCGATAAGTGATAGGCGATTGAGGATAGGTTCAAGAGCCGCGCACGGTGAGTGGTGTGGTAATTGGTCCTGAGGTCGCTGCGTAGAGTTGAAGTCACCACCTAGTACCATATCAGCATGTGGCCCTAAAAATAGTGGCGTAACCTCTTCTGCGAAGAAAGTATTTCGTTCCTGGCGGTGGCTGGAACCTGATGGTGCATATACATTCACAATGCGTACACCAAAGAGTGTGAGAGCCATACCTCTGGCGTTGGGGAGGTACATAACATCTTCAGCTGGGAGACCGTCGCGAAGTATGATAGCCACACCACTACCGTTGTCCGAGGCATGTGAGATGTAAGTCGTGAACCCATATGGCGCGGAAAAATCGGCTACGTGCACTTCCTGAAGTAGTGCGATGTCAATATCTGCACCATAAATCATATCGCGGAGTAGCTCCAGTTTGTGTTGGGCACGAATGGTGGCGACGTTAATCGTGGCAATACGATAATGCTGACAAGGTGTTCTGGATGGTACAGGACGGGCTCCGCCTTCTGCAGACACGCGTCGCTGACCATCTGGGATTGCTGAAGCAGTGGCCATTACAGGGAATGTTCAGTGGCAGGCACAGCTGACGGGGATGCCCCATCAGCAGCACCATCCACTCCCATCGTCTCTATCTCTGTATCTTCTGCCCAGGATGCAGAGGCGGTGGAAAGACAGCTGCCATATGCATCGGCCGGTTGATGACAGGGGTCTCTCATCGCCTCGGAGTGATGTACGTCATCAGTCACCTGTGCTGGAGTCAGCGGCTGTACGGACGAGGGAACGTACATGGAAAGCGCCTGGGGCGCGCCATCTGCATCAGACACTTTTCCATCGGTCAGCTGCTCGATGTCTTCCTCATCAGCATTTCTGGTATCCATTCTAAAAGGAGAGTCATCAGAAGAAATACGGCTGCGTTTCTTCCTCCTCCTTGGCGATCGTTGTTTACGAACGTGTTGTTCAGAATCCGACGATGGGCGGCTGTCATCAGTCACCGGACCAGTCTCTAGGAAGGCAGAGGTAGGCACAACTCCCGGATCAACTTGCATCGGAGCCACAGGAGCGTCCGCTGTACTCGGAAGAGTCGACTGTGCAAGATCTGACATTGGCGGCGTTGATGAAGTTTTCTCTTCGGTATTTGCCGTATCCCGTGTGGATGTCGTTGACAGATCAGAAATTACTTGAGAAGTAGCACCCGCATCATGGACGACTTTGGCATAGGTGACAGGGAGTGGTGTGGTCACAGCTGGGGATACTTCTTCTCCGATCGGCGTCTGTACAATGCGCCGTTGCATGCATTCTGATCTGACGTGGCCTTCCTGGCCGCAGCCTGAACAAGTTCGGGGTTGACCATCGTACATAATTATGGCACGCACTCCACCAATTGTTAAGTACGACGGCACGTGTTTCTTTAATTCAATTTTTACCTGTCGCACACCATTGAGAACACGGTATGTGCTGAAGGTTTGCCATTTTTCTTCTAGGTAACCGACAACTTTACCGTATGGTTCGAAAGCCGAGACGACGACTTCCTGTGGGAGTTCAAAAGGAAGTTCAAATACTCGAATCGTACGAAGACCGTACTCTGCAAGTTCGAGTGACACCTCTCCTACGTGTCCATCAGAATATTTGAACTTAAGACCATTGGCATGTCTGCGAATAACGTCCTGACATACCTCGGCATTCGTCATTTTAATATAAACGACACTGCTCGTGATCGAAAAGTGGATACCAACAACATCACGAGGATCTAAACGAATATCTTCACGTATGAACGTTTCAACTTCATGAGCACGGGGTCGCACGTGATCGGCAAGAAAGGAAACTTTAAGGGTCGCTCGGCGATATGTTTGCGCCATGTTGTTCGCGGAAGATGGACACAAGACTGAATACGCTACGGCTCGACGCGACGCGGAAGTAAACAAACACGCGCTAGCGGAGCAACTCGGCAAGCCGAGCCGACCCGCTCACGACCACGGCTAAATGCCGACTGTTCCTCGGCCACCGCGGCCGGCCAAGTTCTCTCACCTCTTGGGTAATTGTCATAGTACTTGAAGTGGATCCAGATGGAGTTTGGAATTCCTGTGTGATTGAATAGATGCCTGCCTATTACCAACACCACCTAGAAGACAAGGCCTTACAACAGGCCGTGCCTACGTCACACTTAGAGGCCCCGGCCGCCACCTCAGTGGCTGTTGGCTGGGGCACGCCCAAAGCCGCGCAGCGGTCGGCCAGTCAGATGGCGGCCGGGGCCTCTAAGTGTGACGTAGGCACGGCCTGTTGTAAGGCCTTGTCTTCTAGGTGGTGTTGCTATTACACTATCCTCTTCAACTGTCGGCAGTCTCTGACAGTCAACAGACGAGGTCAGCATCTATGCTTTGGCGCTGTATGTGTTCCTTCACGTTTCCACTTCACTATCACATCAGAAACAGTGGACCGAGGGATGTTTAGGATTGTGGAAATCATGCTTGCTGACTTCTGACACAAGTGACACCCAGTCACCTGATCACAGCCGAAGTCCGTGAGTTAGACAGAGCTCCCCAACCAGCTCCCTCACGATGTCTAATGATTACTAACGTCGCTGATATGGAATACCTGGTAGTAGGTGGCAGCAAAATGCACCTAACATAAAGAACGTCTATTTTGAGGGGTGTCCGTATACTTTTGATCACATAGTGTACTTTGTGACTTTACGGAAGTAACGTCCGTAGAGTCGCGCTATTAGTGTAAGTAATGGTACTGCGTGGCAAAATAAAGGGCCAAACGTGGACTGCGGCAAGCGATTGGAGAAGCTGCCAAACAGGTTAGGAACTGGGTTAAACCAACAGCCGGTCAGGGTTTGTCCACATAGGCGGAAATCATAAAAAGACCCATGCTTTGTATTAAAAAATAATGAGGGCTGTTAGGGTCTGTAGGACATTTGTGAGTTCCACACTCCAGTAATTCAGAACAAAACAAAATTGATTACCGTCTAATTTAAGACATCTGCGATATCGGATTAATTACGCACATCTCCGAATTCCAAAAATAATTTCAATATCTCAAAAATTACAAATGTTTATGACTAGTGTATCAAAATATAGACAAATCAAGCTTAAAGTAACCAAATTTTGAATGTGCCACGCAATTTCAAGAAACTCTGGTTTCGATGATAGCTTATTGTCTCTAGCTATCATCTTGACAGCGTCACTCTTGTATATATTTATTTAATGACTGATTTCAACTGTTATAAATTTATAATCCTATCGTATATTTGATTATTAATATAAATTGATGGAAATGTAAACAGATCATCATATTCCCCACAGTAACACTGAAAATGCAAGCAACATGATTTACCTTCTGTTGTTTTACGAACAACTTTGACTGGAGAGAACACAGAAAATATTGTAGGGAAGGCGAACCAAAGGTTACGTTTCATCGGCAGAACGCTTCGAAGATGCACCAGCTCCACCAAAGAGACTGGCTACATCAAACTTGTGCGTCCTCTCCTGGAGTACTGTAGCCCCTTGTGGGGCCCTCACCAGGTGGGATTGACTGAAGACATTGAGAAGGTCCAGAGAAGGCCAGCTCGTTTTGTTCTATCACGTTACGGGGGGGGGGGGGGGGGGGGAAAGCGTCACGGAAATGTTGCACGAATTGGGGTGGAAATCATTAAAAGAAAGACGTTATTCATTGCGGCGTGATCTGTTTGCGAAGTTTCAATCACCGACTTTTAGTTCTGAATGTGAAAATATCTTGCTAGCACCCACCTACTTAGGGAGACATGACCACCCCAATAAAATAAGAGAAATCAAATCGAAAACGGAACGATTTAGGTGTTCTTCCATCCCGCGCGCTATTAGAGAATGGAACGGTAGAGAAAAGTTATGAAAGTGGTTAATAAACCCTCTGCCAGGCACTTGAATGTGATTTGCAGAGTATCTATGTGGATGTAGATGTATATTTAATTTACTGTACAATTTGTCAGTAAATTAGGTAAATATTGCGTGGAATGAGCAGTCAAGTTCATGATAGCTAGTTTAACTACTTATTGATTTCAGGATTTATTTAATACCAATTAAAATTCTTTTTTTATATTTAAATAATGTTATATTAGTAAGGAAGTGGTTTCTGATGGTCGGTTTTTACTTAAACAAATATTTCATGTTAAGATATATACCATTTTCGTGGCGATGGCGATCGTCCAGTGAGAAAGCGGCCGAGGAACGGAGCTGGTTAGTAGTGTGTGTTTGGGAGAGAGCAGGTGAACCAAGGGTAGCCGGAAAATGAAACTCCGTCTCTGGTCTTGCCTCCCCCCCCCCCCCCCCCCTGCATTATAGGAGTGATTGGATCGGGTGTGTTATGATTTATGCAGCGAAAGGTCGCTTCTCGGGACTCTAAATTTGGCGATAACAAGTGTATGCCATTGCAGCTGATATGCGTTTATTCTTTTACACGAGTACTTACGAGTCTAGAAATGGTGTTCTGGAACTTAAACTATTTTCAAAAAAAAAAAAAAAAAAATGTTCAAATGTTTGTTAAGCTTATGGGACTTAACTACGGGGTCATCAGTCCCTAAACTTACAAACTACTTACGAACTACCTGATACTAAGGACGGCACAAATATCCATGCCCGAGGGGGTATGCGAACCCCCGACCGTAGTGGCCGTGCAGACTGTGACTGGAGCGCCTCAGTCCCCGCGGCCCCCGCGGCCGGCTAAACTATTTTCAACTGTTGACAATTTCATGATGAGTGCTCACGAAATATAAAGAGTTTCTGTGTTTCTTAAACTTATGATTACTTAGTTGGTGGAAATTACTACCAATTTCTTATCACAGACATTGCAACTGTTTAACCATTTTATTCTATTTAAGATTAACTTCCAATACGGAACCAATTATATTGAATAAACCTCATTCAACAAAATCTCTGACTTTGCGTACATCATTTATAAACGTTAGAATAAAACCATTTTCTATTAATGAACCAGTTATTTTATGTAATATTAATTTAGCAAACTGTGGTGTCGCACAAGTCCAAAGTGCGCGCCACCTACTTTCGCCGCGCGCCGCCATGCACGCACGGCGCGGCGTTCTTACGACGTCAGCCACGAGCGCCCTCTGCTACAACTCCGCTCGTGGCCACCACTGAACGACATCGTTCACTTGGGACTGAGATAGGAACCAGTTAACACTTCGGAATCAGATAGGCACCAGTGATGACTTGGCTATCGGATAGGCACTAGGCAGACCTCTAGCTCAACTATGTATCAGCATTCTGCAGTACTGATCTATGTAAAAGTTAAGTATTGTATAAATTCTGTTCAATATATATCTCGTTCTAATTTACTCTAGTGTTTCTAGTTTCTGCTGTCCCACTGGCTGCTCACCTCCTACTTGCACAAGCGTGCATTCTTTATTCCTGTGTCGGTACTTTTCTACTCGGCCACCGACACCTACGACGGAAACAAGACACAAAAGCGTCGACGAGGCTGGGACACAAAACAAACTATATCCTATGCATAGTGTTTTTAAGTAGAGTATCACAGGTAAAAGGTAATATCTGTAACGTAGGTAGTTGCTGGGTCATGAAAGCAAACATGTACGGTTCGACACTAAGATAACACCGAGACAAACTTCTAAATCAGAACCATACATAGCCCAATACGCAGATTCTTACAACATATAGATACACTTAAAATAATCTTAGTTGTGATAAATGCGGTCCTGAAAGGATAAAGCGTAAAGTCGCAACTTCCGCTCACATCTGATCAGTGGCGGATTCAGGACTTTGATTTGGGAGGGGCTTGACCCAGTTGAGTTAAAAGCAAGGTACTTTTGGAGAGGGCTAGATCCAGTCGAGGATGGGAATTACCAAGGGAAACACTAAAAGAGAGATACTTGGGGGGGGGGGGCCTTCAGCCCCTTAGCCACCCCCTGGATCCGCCACTGCATCTCATGCATTTTGGTTTGACAATAGTGTTACATCGCCATGATTCTAGGGGTTCATGACCCTATACATAAAAATGGAATAAAGATATACAAAAACAACACTTCATTTCTCTTTACTGCCCTTGAAAACAGAAACTGACAAGTTGTACCACAATAAACTAGACATAGTGAATTTGTGGTCCAAACCGCAACATACAGCAGAACTCCTAATACCCGGTAACACGCCCTCTTGCAGTGATGCACGCCTGTATCCGTTGTGGCATCCTGTCCATTAGATCATCAAGGGACTGTTGGTCCTGGATGTCCCACTGCTCAACGGCGATTCAGCATAGATCTCTCAGATTTGTTAATAGGTCTTCTCGTCCGAAAACAGCCCTTTTCAGTGCATACCAGGCACGATTGATAGTGTTCATCTTTTGAGAAGAAGGTGGCCACTCTAATTTTGCGATGCCGTTATCACGAAGGAACGCACGCACAAGGTGTGGATGATGAGTGCGAGAATTGACGACCATTAAGGCGAATACTTCCCTGAAATACTATTGATACGGCTGCACTGCATGTAGGAGGATGCCATACATGTACCGTATAACTATTTTGTTGCTTTCTACGACCACCAGTGGCGCATGGTGGCCGCGTATGAACCTTAGGGAACCACCACCTTGCTGCACTCGCTGGAAGGCGTGGCTCAGGCTGCCTCCAAAAACGTCTACGACGATAGTCTTATTGGAGGTAGATGACAGTCTCATCTGTGGATAGTATATGATGCCAATTCTACGAGTCCATTCATCATGCTGGTGGACCCATATGTACCGCGCTGCATGGTGACTAGGCGTCAAAACTGGACAGTGCCATGGATGTCGAGAGTGAAATTGCATTTGAGACACAGTTTGAAACACGACGTCCTGTGGTTGCACGAGAATCATTATACAGCAAGGTGCCGTTCCTCTCAGGGTTACTCTGAGCTGATATCCGTAAGCAGGGATAATCAGCTGCTGTGGTAGCCTTTGGGCAGCCAGAGCGAGGTAAGTCCATCGACAATTCCTGTACCTCTTTACCTCCTCCACGCCCGAACAATGTTGTTTTGGTTCACTCCGAGACATTTGGAAACTTCCCTTGATGAGAGTCCCTCCAGACAATAAGTAATCCCCGCCCAGGGGGTTCACAGTTCTTTCGTGGCGAGCACGGGGCCCCGAGCTAGTACAGTCTTTCTTTCTTCTCTCCTCCCTGGTCTGCATTTCCTTTCCCTTTACCTCCTTTCCTATCCTCCCCTCCTTCCCCTCCCCACCGGGGGAGTGATGACCTAGGAAGTTTGGTCCTCCTGTCGCAAACCACCAACCAACCAACAAAATGTAACAACGCGTATTCGGTCTTACTAGGCATAGCAGAACTACAGTGAACATAAGCAGTGCACTTCCTGCGACAGATCGTCACTGCATTGGCGTGGTTGATTACATCTTTGTGCGGTTTGACCGACATCTATTGTCAGTCTAAGGAACTGTACTCATAATCCAATATACACATTTTATGTCAGTGTTCAGGAGCCCAAGGTCACAGACAAATATATACAGACGGGAAATCTCTGTAAGGGCCCGGTCCTACGCTCCGGGGTGCGGGGAGGGAGGGTTTCCAGCAGTTCCGTAAGATGTCCCATGATGGCGCTGCGGTCAGAAGCAGCCCTTTAAACTGGCCAGAGCAGGCGGCAGGTAGCGGCTGCCCCCACCACCACCTCCCCTCAAACGCCGGCACGCCGGACACAGCCGTCGCCTCGTGGCAGGCGGCACGAGCTCTCCCCTCAGCCTCCCCTCCACGCTACCCTCTGACGTGCGAGAGGCACCCTAAGCCAGCGAACCGCCTGACACCTGCTAGCATATTACGGAACTATGAGGGGAGTGTAGGACAGTGGTTTAGGGTGGGCTGCTTCTCTGTATATGTTGCTCTGTGCCAAGGTGATGCAACACTTTCTTTATGTTCGTATAAATAGTCTTACATGTCGTTTGATAATACTGAAAACCTCGTATCTCAAATAAAGGATCTCAAATATTTTTATTTCATTATTAGGTAGAAAACTTAGTTTCTTGGAATTCTTATCTCAATGAGCAGTAAGACCCCGTAGTCTACACTCTAGACAGGAAAAACAAATGTGACTACTGCTAGGCAACTCTTTTACGTGAAAAACTATGAATAAATTTTGTGAGATACGTGATTCCTAATATAAGTGGAGGATACTATTAATTATTTAGTTACAAACCGTTACAGTTTATAAAATTCTGTTTATTTAAAAAAAATATTTACATAGCACGTGGACGATTAAGCCATACTTCATTGACATGCACCGTCGTGTACGAGTGCATGCGGAATACTAATGTCTTCAAAATTTTGTATTCTGTTCTCAATTAGGGATTAAATATTCTCTGTCATCAATATTACTCGGTACACTTTCACGTTTTTCTAACGCAAGTCGCAACCCTCTGCTGATCGAGGGCTTCGAATTATCACATTTAAAATGGTGGTGTCTAACGTTACTCTGACAGTATGTGAGACACAGCGTGCTATAGTTTCTAATAAACGATTGGCATTATACTGAACTGTTATGGCTTCAGTATTCCTCCGTGGCAGAACTCCATAGATACTCTCTTGTTTTTACGATCAAACTGCTGAAGTCAGCTTTCATAACTTCCAAATGAACTCATCACCACTACTCCCCAGACACAAAAGAAATTGTTCCCAGATGTCGAATCTTCACAATTCCACCTCAGGAGTATTCGGGCAGCCAAGGAACACACAGTTTTCTGTACATCAGTTCTGCAGTGACGGCCTATACACTTTCTCGTGATATGGCGCACTTACCAGAGAGCTGTGTCTCTGTTGTCCAACGGTCTGCTCAGATAAGTTCATCAACCTGTTTCCCATGAGTCTCGTCGATTGCCGTACGCTGTCATCCACTCCAAGCTCTGTCACACTCGTGATATTAGCAGCACCGTTCCCCTTCATTATGATAAAAAAAAAACAGCGTCGAATATTACTTGTGAGGGACACAGAATTCGCCTCTTCTCAGGAAACCAGACCCCCTTACCTAACAGCAGGAATAGGAAGTTAGCTGAAATCTGAAGCAAAGCACAAGGAAATTTTCTACAGCACTTTGGTCGCACATTAGAAAGATGAGACACATCAGAAAGATCAGTACCTTTTATCAACGAGTTGTTGTCGTGGTATTCAGTCTCAAGACTGGTTCGACGCAGCTCTCCACATTAATGTATTCTGTGCAATCCTCTTCATCCCCGATTAAGAATGGTAACCCACCTGCTTCTCTTGGTCTCACACTGCGATTTTTATGCTCCACAATTATCCCCAGTAGTAAATCGACCATTCCTTGAAGTCTCAGAACGTGTCAAACCAATCGAAGACTTCTTTTAGTCAAGATGTTCCAGAAATTTCTTTTCTCCCCAATTGTGCTCATTATTTGCGTGACCGGTATATCGAATCTTCAGCATTATTCTGTAGCACCAAATTTCAAAAGATTCTATCTTTTTCTTTGTGGACTTTTTATTGTCCTCCTTCCACTCTCGTTCAAGGTAACACTGCAGTCAAATGCCTTCAGAAAACACATCCTAACACTCCCATAAAATGTCATGTTAATAAATTTATCATCGTTAGAAATGATTTTTCCCATTTCTATTCTGTTTTTGTATCTTTTCTACCCCGCCCATCATAAGTTAATTTACTGCCCAAATAGCAAAACTCTATTACTTTTATTGTATCGTTTCCTAATCTAATTCCCTCAGCGTATCCTTGTTTTGCTGTTGTTAATGTTCATCTTATACCCTCCATTCAGAACACTGTTCATTCCATTCAGTTGCTCTTCCATATCCTTTGCTGTTTCAGCCGTACTGTACATTGACCAGGGTGAACATCATAACCACATACCAAACAGCCAATATGACCACCTTTGGCACAGGTAACAGCAGCAACGCGTGTTGGCAGAGTTGCAATGAGGTCTTGGAACTAACTGCAGGAACGTGACACCACATCTGCACACAAGTGACCTATTTCTGCTAAACTGTGGGGAGTGGGGCAATGAGTTTTTTAACATCCCTGTTTTGTTATCGATCAGGTTTAGGTCTGGTAAAAAAAAAAAAAAAAAAGTTTGTATAACTTATGGGACTTAACTACGGGGTCATCAGTCCCTAAACTTACAAACTACTTATGAACTAGCTAACACTAAGGACGGCACAAATATCCATGCCCGAGGAGGGATTCGAACCCCCGACCGTTGTGGCCGTGCAGACCGTGACTGAAGCGCCTCAGTCCCCTCGGCCACCGCGGCCGGCAGGTCTGGTAAGTTGAGAAGGCAGCACATCAATAACAACTCGGCTCTGAGTACCTCTAATCACTCTCTCACACTCCTGGCCTTGTGACATGGTGCATTATCTTGCTGAAAAATGCCAGTGCCCTGGGGGAACATCACGATGAAGGGGTTTACGAAGTCTGCAGCCGGTATACGAGACTTGTTGGCTGCCACGGTGCCTTCCGCGAGCTCCACTGGAGCCACGGGTGGCCACGTGAATGTTCCCCACAACGTAACTGAGCCGCAGCCCGCTTGTAAAGCTCAGTAAAGCTGCCACCGTGCTGTTCCTCAGATCAGTGACGGATTCGCACACTCCCATCGGCACGATGAAGAAGGTATTGGTATTCACCAGGCCATACAATGCACTGCCACTGCGCCAACGTCCAGTAACGATGGTCATGTACTCGTTTCAGTCGTGGTTGCTGATGTGCTGTTTACATTGGCACTAGCAGGGGCCAACATCTGCGGAGGCCCATCGTTAGGAACGTTAGTTCACCGTTTGTCCTGTTTTACCAGCCTGCTGAGCCTACGACATCCGACATCTGTAGTGAGAGGTGGCTGCCCACTCGACGTTTTGGCCTGGTTTCACCTTGATCTAGCCACATTTTGAAGACACTTAACACAACACTCCTCGAACACTCGATAAGTTCAAAATGTTTAAATGTTTGTGACTGTATTGGACCAAACTACTTTGGTCATCAGTCCCTGGGCTTACAAATTACTTAAACTAACCTAAGGACAGCACACACATCTGTGCCCGAGGGAGGACTTGAACCTCCAGCGCGAGCAGCCTTGTAGTCCCTTACAAGACGCCTAGATTCGTTCGCCTATTTTCGCGCGGCCACTCGACAAGTTGTGCAGCTTCGGAAATTTTCTTTCCGAGTTCCTGGGGCACCGCAAACGTCTCTCGGTCAAACTGAGATCACATGGCTTCCCAATTTTACACACAGACACCACGTTCACTGATACTACATGCAGCATGCGTGTCTTACTGGCACTATATAGATAGAAGGTAGGTGGTATAATGTTCTGGCTGATTCTGAATAGTCTGGTGGACTTTGGACTTAGATTACTAACCGATGTTTCTAACTGTCCTCACATTCAGATAATGTTGTCATAAATATTCAGAGATATTTAAAACAGGTAGCACTGAAATACCCCAACAACTCAGCAACATTCATGGTTAGCTTCAAAAAAATACATAAAAGTAAGGGACTTCTAATTATTACTGAACACAGCATGAAACGATTTCCTCGAAAAAAAAAAGAAAAAGAAAAAAAAACTAGTCCATCGGTCCACATGCAATTTAAATATTGTGCACCATCTGGTTACAGGTAGGACCAACCTGTTCGAGAGAGATATGTGGTTTAGTGGCCATGATATTACTAAAACATATAATGTTCACTGAAGGAAATATCTTCATCAACGTATGAAAGGGATCACTTGTGTTTAGGAGAAGAGATACACAACAGTTTCGTAGAAAATTGCGTTAAGCAGATCTGCCACTGTGTGAACGACATAAGAAGTTGCCCCATCTTGCTTGAAAACCGTGATTTTCACACTATTCCGCTCATCACACGATGTATAAGGAGTATGCCGACGTTACGCTGTAATATTACAGATACATGGAGAAGCTGATTGTTACCATGTAAAAGGCGGATTTTGCCAGGATGTTGGGTTCCCCAGCCGGACGGCCAACAGTTTGAACCTAGTTAATGGGATAAACAGGTAGTCAGGGTTTCCCTAATGTGCTCGGAAAAAGGAAGCAACTGTCTTTGACGAGCGAGGACGGCTAACCCAGATGTTGTTGTTGTTGTGGTCTTCAGTCCGGAGACTGGTTTGATGCAGCTCTCCACAATACCCTATCCTGAGCAAGCCTCTTCATCTCCACATAAGAACGACAACCTACATCTGTCTGAATCTGCTTACTGTATCCATCTCTTGGTCTTCCCCTGCGATTTTTTCCCCACACACTTCCCTCCAACGCTAAATTAACAATTCCTTGATGTCTAAGAATGTGTCCTACCAATCTATCCCTTCTTTTAGTCAAGGTATGCCAGAAATTCCTTTTCTCCCCAATTCTGTTCAGTACCTCCTCATTAGTTACGCGATCCACCCACCTAATCTTCAGCATTCTTCTGTAGCACCATATTTCAAAAGCCTCAATCCTCTTCCTGTCCGCACTGTTTATCGTCCATATTTCACTCCCATACAAGGCAACACTCCATACAAATGCCCTCAGAAAGGACTTCCTTAGGCCTAAATCAATATTCGATGTTAACAAATTTCTCTTTTTCAAAAACGCTTTTCTACCCATTGCCATTCTGCATTTTATATCCTCTGTACTGCGCCCATCATTTGTTATTTTACTGCCCAAGTAACAAAACTCATCTACCTCCTTTATTGCTTCGTTTCCCAATCTAATTCCTTCAGCATCACCTGATTTTCTTACACTGCACTCATTACCCTAGTTTTGCTCTTGTTAATGTTCATCTTATATGCACCTTTCAACACACTGTCCATTCCATTCAATTGCTCTTCCAGGTCCTTTGCTGTATCTGACAGAATTACTATGTCATCGGCAAAACGCAATGTTTTTAATTCTTCCCCCTGAACTTTTATCCCTTCACCAAATTTCTCCTTGCTTTCCTTTATAGCTTGTTCAATGTACAAATTGAATAACATTGGAGAAAGGCTACAACCCTGTCTCACTCCCTTTCCATCCACTGCATCCCTTTCATGCCCTTCAACTCTGACAACCGCTGTCTGGTTTTTGTACAAGTTGTAAATAACCTTACGCTCCCTATAATTTACTCCTGCTTTTTTCAGAACTTTAAATAGTTTATTCCAATCAACATTGTCAAAAGCCTTCTCCAAATCTACAAAAGCTAGAAATGTAGATTTGCCTTTTCTTAATCTATCTTCTAGGATAAGCCGTAAAGTGAGTATTGCCTCCCGTGTTCCTACATTTCTCCTGAACCCAAACTGATCTTTTCCGAGGTCGGCTTCTACCAGCTTTTCCATCCTTCTGTATATAATTCGCGTTAATATTTTGCAGCCATGACTTATTAACTGATGGTTCTGTAGTTTTCACACCTGTCTGCACCTGCTTTCTTAGGGATGGGGATTATAACATTTTTCTTAAAGTCTGAGGGTACTTCACCTGTCTCATACATCTTACACACCAGGTGAAACAATTTTGTCATGGCTGGTTCTCCCAGAGACTTCAGTAGCTCTGAGGGAATATCATCTATTCCAGGGGCCTTGTTTCGACTTAGGTCTTTCAGGGCTCTGTCAAATTCTTCTCTCAGTACAGTATCTCCTATTTCATCTTCATCTACATCCTCTTCCCTTCCTACAATATTGTCTCGAAGTTCATTTCCTTTGTAGAGCCCCTCTATATATTCTTTCCACCTTTCAGCTTTCCCTTCTTTGCTGAGAACTGGTTTTCCATCAGTGTCCTTGATATTCATAGAGCTGTTTTTCTTATCTCCAAATGATTCTTTTATTTTCCTGTAGGCTGTATCTATTTTTCCCCTATTTATACATTCTTCTACATCCTTGCATTTGCCTTCTAGCCACTCCTGCTTAGCCATTTTGCACTTCCTGACAATCTCATTTCTTAGTCGTCTGTACTCCATTTTGCCTGTTTCATTTACTGCATTTTTATATTTTCTCCTTTCATCGATTAAATTTAGTATCTCCTGTGATATCCAAGGATTTTTTGTAGGTCTTTCCTTCCTACCTATTTTGTCCTCTGCTACCTTCACTATTTCATCTCTCAATTTTACCCATTCCTCCTCTACTGTTTTATTTCCCCCCGTTTCTGTCAATTGTTCCCTAAAGCTCCCTCTGAAATTTTTAAGAATCTCAGGTTCCTTAAATTTATCCAGGTCCCATCTCCTTATTTTCCTACCTTTTTGTAGTTTCTTTAGTTTCAGCCTACAGTACATAACCAACAAGTTATGGTCAGAGTCTATATCTGCCCCTGGGTATGTCTTACACTGTAGAACCTGATTCCGAAATCTATGCCTTACCATTATAAAATCTATCTGATATCTTCCGGTGTCTCCTGGTCTCTTCCACGTATACAACCTTCTTTTGTGATTCTTGAACCAGGTGTTTGTTATAACTAAATTATGTTCTGTGCAAAATTCTACCAGGCGGCTTCCTCTTTCATTCCTTTTGCCCAGACCATATTCACCTACTATCTTCCCTTCACTTCCTTGTCCTACTACCGAATTCCAGTCTCCCATAACAATTAAATTTTCCTCTCCCTTAATTGTCTGAATAATTTCCTTTAGCTCCTCATATAATTCTTCGATTTCCTCATCATCGGCAGAGCTAGTTGGCATATAAACCTGTACTACTGTTGTCGGTGTTGGCTTCGTATCTATCTTGACAATGATAATGCGATCACTGTGCTGGTCATAGTAGTTTACCCGCATTCCTATTTTCTTATTCATTATCAATCCTACTCCTGTGATACCCCCAACTGATTTTGTATTTATAATCCTGTACTCACCTGACCAGAAATCCTGTTCATCCTGCCACCGAACTTCACTAATCCCCACTATATCTAACTTCAACCTATCCATTTCCCTTTTTAAATTTTCTAATTTTCCTACTCGATTAAGGGATCTAACATTCCACGCTCCGACCCGTAGAATGCCAGTATTGTCTTTCCTGATGATCACATCCTCCTGAGTAGTCCCCGCCCGGAGATCCGAATGGGGGACTATTTTACCTCCGGAATATTTTACCCGAGAGGATGCCATCATCATATGTTCATACAGTAGAGCTGCATGTCCTCGGGAAAGGTAACGGCTGTAGTTTCCCCTTGCTTTCAGCCGTTCGCAGTAGCTGTGTGGTAAAGCCACTTTAGCTGATGTTACAAGGCCAGCTCAGTCAATCATCCAGACTGTTGCCCCTGTAACTACTGAAGAGGCTGCTGCCCCTCTTCAGGAACCACACGTTTGTCTGGCCTCTCCACAGATACCCCTCCGCTGTGGTTGCACCTACTGTACGGCTATCTGTATCGTTGAGGCACGCAAGCCACCCCACCTCGGCAATGTCTGTGGTTCAGATTGCAACTGAAATACTGTACAATATAGCCACACACATTATTCAAAAATCCATATAAAATCACAGAATGAGCATATGGCAAATATAATTATATGAATGGATTCAGGGGATTTGGGAGACTCAAACGTTGTAATTACAATTTCAATATTCTTTACAGATAAAAAGCCGACAAATTTCAGTACCATAATAATAATATTATATGACTTATATTTACAATTATTGATACATAGCGTTTATCAGTAACAGTTTAAGAAGCAAATGGGCAGCTACCTATCTTAAAAGGTGTACCACGCTATTTCCGTATTCTTTCAATAAACTTTGTTTTACTCTCTTCTTGTGCTTTTTGTTGAGGTAATAATATTCTTGTGTCAGAACATAGATTCCACCACAGAAACACAAAACATGAACCCAGCAAAGCGCATTACATTTATATATGTATTTTATTATATTTAATATTATTCTTAGTAACGTTCGTTTTACGTTGTAGACTGCCACTTAAATATTTCATGGCCGTCTAAAAATAATATATATGCAGCAGATAATTTATATATAAACAATTACAAGTATTTGTGGACAAGAACTGAATTTATTTGTATAAAAAGCCATGATAAATTAAATATTAATTGTGTAACTATATTTCGACGACGGCAGTATAATTGAATAGTGAGACGCCACGCTTAATGGCTATCTGAGCAAAGAGCTTCAGTCTCAACCGTTTTCTAATATTGTTAAATATATATTTGTTTGTTAAATGCAAACAACATTGGTAGGGAGGTGATCAAAGCATTTAATTCTGTGATATTCAAATGTATAATATTTTGGAAGGGAAATTGTATTTTAAAGAAGAGGCGTTAGGATGCGCGGAAGGATACAATTTTGGGAGCAGGGAGAGCACGCTTTTCGAACGCTTGGGAAGGGACTCGTAACTTGGACGTGGTGGTGAAAAGTTGTGACGCTGGGCGGTCAGAAGCCGCGTTACGAACTAGTGATTTGAAGAGACAGGCATGTGTGGACTTAGAAAATTTACGGGACTGTGGCTGAAGAACTTAGTCTCTTGTGGAAAGTGATAAACTATGCAAGGTAGTAGGGCTGTGGAACTATGATAAATCAGCAATCGTGTACTCGTGTGATGACAAACTGTATTTTATAATAAATACTTTTATCGCATTTGGAACTTCAAAGTTCGATGGACTACTCCTACTTATGAGTGATAATTTGGAACTTTTACTCTCGAGTGCGTGTGATACTTATTGTGCCTCTCATGAACAATAGTTGGTAAAATATTCGGTTATTTACCGATGTATAAAGTAGGACCCCCTCCTCATTTTCATGTCCAAAATGAGTAATAAACTTCATTTATAAAGAATTACTTCGTGAGTGAACCATTTCTTTATCATGTTGGTTATTCATAAGTTTAATTTGTCTTTGTTTAGATATCTTTTCACGTCATCATATGCACATTGATAGACTGGCTAAACTAAAGATTAATTATTGATCTTGTTTAAACAGCTTGGGTAGCTGTTTAGGGCATAGAAGCTGACTTACATAACTCACCCCTATGAACAGAGACAACGAGCCATAAACTTTTACTACCCTGAGTTATGTATTACCCAATTCTTATTTGTGAATACCGATCGAAAGGTCGCAACGGTACACCTGATAGGTCCTCTAGGTACATTCTTTTCAAAGTAGACTGTATCGGGAAAGAAAAGTGCTTTGAATCCGCACCACAAAAAAAAAAGTTCAAATGTTTGTAAACTAAAAGGTCCAACCTACTGAGGTCATCGGTCCGTAGACTTACAAACTACTTAAGCTAATGTTGAGATCAAGACACAGACACACACACACACACACACACACACACACACACACACACACACACGAGTTTGTGACATTTGCGGGGAGTGACACTTGCGCGGAAAGGGAATTTGTAGACACTTGCGCGGAGACCCGGACGCTGCAGGTAGTGAACAGGGTGTTCCAGAAGTAGGGATACACCACCCCTACTTCACGCCCTCCAGCCGCTACCTGTGCCGTATTCAGGGAAAGGCCCACCGAGCGAGGTGGAGCTGTAGTAACGGCCCGGAGATATCACAGCCTCATTCAACAGGGAGGTAACACGTCATACAAATATCACTCGATTTACAATACAGCACCATGTGAAGAGGAATATGATGAAATCGGAATTGAGCGCAACCGTTGCTAACTAAAATTTCGGATTTACTGCATTTTGAGTCAGAATTCGCATCTATATTCGCATTTATCGCAAATGCGAATTTTTCCTGTCCCTAGTAATACCTCTAGAAATAAACAGCTGATCAAGGCACTAAAAGCAAGGGCAGATCTTTGGGTGTATAACTAAAACACAATTTGATCTTGGAATTATATACAATCTCATTATAAAGGTTTTTGTAGGTGGTTTTGAGCAGCTTTTAAATATGTTAGGAATAGCATTATGAAATATAGACAGCTACACCTTATGTTTATTATGAGATATCGATTTCGGCTAATTTCAGGTCATCTTCAAGTCTCAAACAACAGATGTTACTTATGCATTTTTCCAGTGGCACTCATAACCTTTAACTGTTTACACACGAGGTCTAACGTTGTTAGTCGCGTTAGCGATGAAAACACAACCCAGAATCATTGTGTCTAAATGATACATATATTGGTGTGATGTCTTATTTCGAAAGAACAAACATCACACCAATACATATATAGCTCTCGGTAAAGTGGAATGGTACGATGTCGTTACGTAGCACAGCACGGCGACTGGAAACGCAGGAGAAGTGCAAACAACGTTCTCTCCTCAGAGGTATGATTATAATTGGGTTCGGCGTAGACTTCTACAACATACAGTCTACACGGCGAAGATTACACCAAAAAATTTAACTTTTCGTCTACTTTGGCGATAGCAACCAAATTTTAGAGTCGTGTCTACTATGTAAAGATTTAGCAACACAAAACGCTTCAAGTCCATAACTTCACTGGTTTTCGAGTTCTGAGTTTTTAATATGTTTTTAATGTTATTATAGAAAAAACAAATTTGGGACTCACACTACAATTTTCATATGGCAGATTTTGTAGGTACATTCACAAGACATAATTCAACGGTTCTGTGCATTCATTTTATGAGAAATACCAATCATTTGTTTTCAGTGTTTTCAGTGTTTATTTATTAGTACTTAAATGTAGTGATGAAATAAATAAATTACGTGTATATGTGTAGTCTTATGCGGCCAAACTACTCAGGTCATCGGTCGCTAGACTTACACTACTTAATCTTACTTAAAATAACGTAGGCAAAGTACAAACAAACATACCCATGTCTGAGGAAGGACTCGAACATCCGACCGGACCGGCCGCGCAATTTGTGACACCAATTACATGTTTGATAATATTAATGCATAGAAGTATGAAATCACGTCAAGACTACTTCCTGCAAAAATTTCGACAAAAATAGTTGGTACTGAGTTTAGAAAAACAAAATTCTGGTATATTGGATTTTAACATTTTATCAAAAAATGAATGTTACTACAAGAGATACAGCCATTCAAATTTACGAGCACCATAACGTATTCCCTTCCTGAGTAAATGAGCTGCTTCTTGCAGTTTTAACACCTTTTTCTTGAATGTTCTGAATATAAATCTTCACACAGACTTCTTGAGGAGGAGAGTGATACGGATATCTGATTGTAAACCATTGCCTATTACCTTAGACCTTTTCGACTGTACTCAACAGGAGTTCCGCGTATTCCGTAATTTATATGTATACAGTTAACAGGCAAAGTAATTTATAACCAACTATTGGCTGTCAATTTCGCTTCATTTTTCCTGGAAGTCTTGCAACTTGTTTCTCCCTGTTGGTTTATGCCAAGTTCGGCGTAAAAATGGTTCTATATGACGGTGATGGAAAATAGAATTTATCTTTAGCATTTTTCGGTGTGTGACCTTCCCTAACACATTCCGCATTTCATACATTTCTAAGATGTCTTTCTAATTCGAATACAGCCAAATCGTTTTGGGGTCTACGAATAAACGCTTCAAGTATGTAAAATACTCATTGACTTATTATTAACGTTTTTTAATTGAAGGTTTAAGGTTGCGTCTCCTATTAAAAAGCATAGTAGCTATTTTTAAAGAGATGGAAGTTGCGTGATAGTGGGGTTAACTACATAGCGATCAATTACATCAACTTATCTGTGCAGGATGCCTAATATATTTATTGCTTGCGCAGGTGTCTTGATATGCTTAGTGTTCTGATAATATGCTTTTAGGAGGTATGACTGTGGAAAGTCATCGTCTTGTAGTAGCAAAGAATGTCTTGATAACTCTCCAAACATTATCACTATTAAAATACCTTTTTGTTTTCAGGAGGAACACTTAACGAATTCATATGTAGTTAGAACAAGTTACTATAATGATCAGATGTAAGAGAGGGCCCTATGGCCCTAATCTGGTCAGGTTAAATAACCAAATAAATAAATAAAAAAAATATATTGCTCTTCAGCTTTGAAAGGGTTGTGCAATTTCACTGCGTTTCGTGTTATGTTGACAGTGTGGAAACTTGACAACAGCAGTGTTAGACTTCTTGGTGTGCCTGTACCCAGGAAAAGCCATTAGCCGCCCCAAGGGTCCCGGGTTCCGCGCAAGTGTCACTCCGCGCAAGTGTCACTCCGCGCAAGTGTTCCAACCCCCCCCCCCACACACACACACATGCCCGAGGGAGCACTCGAATCTCAGACAGAGAGGAGCTGCGCGAGCCGTAGAATGTCACTTTAGACCACGCGGCTGTTTTCCCGCGGCTCAGCAGAACATCGAATACGGTGAGCCTTTGCTCTTTGTGCATGAAACATACATTTAAAAGTACCCCACATCTGTGTGTTCATTGCGGCCCTGTAGAGTGAAATGCGCCTCATCACTCGATAAATGATTGCCTGGGCACATGCCATTGACTTCGATCAATGCAACAAACCGAAGATCAAATTTAAAATGTTGTTGCAGGGCATGAGGTTCCAATTGCTGGACTGTCTGGATATTGCGCAGGTGTAAAACAGACTGCAAAACGTTCTGTACTGTTGAGCGTAGGATACAGTTCTCGTGGTACCGCACAGTTACTAACAGTACGCGGGGCATGTGCTGGGTGGATGGCCACAGCAACAGCAATCTCATCAACAACTTGCACCAGGATGCGATGCCTTCCTCTCTCATGTGCAATACGAAAATTACAAGTAAGTCTTCTCAGGTTATTACCAAGTTCGAGGGAACTCTTCAATAAGCTCCTAGCTTGTTATCTTCAGGTAAAATCTCAGTCCCGTGTCCTGTCCGGATCTTTGTATCTGACTCGGCTGCGCCTTCAGAATGGGCGTCGCAGCCCTCGGTGGGGTGACTGCAGGGGCGTCTCTTCCTGTCGCTGCCTTCACTCGTTCCTCACTGCAGCCTTCTTGTCGTATTTTTGTTAACACTGTATTCCATCCACTGGAAGCCTCTCTTCAGATTGAACCCCAGAATCAGTTCATCATACATACTACTTTTGTCTATTTCAACTCAGACACGATTTGTCGCGGTGGAGTGGCCGAACGCTCCAGGGTGCCTTGCTGCGGAGCGCGCGGTTGCTCGCCGTAGGTAGTTCGAGTCGTCCTTTGGGCATGGGTGTGTGTGTTTGTTGTCATTAGGTTAGTTTAAGTAGTTTATAAGTCTAGGGACTGATGTTCATAGCAGTTTGGTCCAATAGGTTTACAAACATTTGAACATTTTAGAAACGCGATTTACGTTCCCAGAATGATGTTTTCACTTTGCAGCGGTGTGAGGGTTGATATGGAACTTACTGAAATATTAAAACCGTGTGCCGGATCGGGATTCGATCGTGGGACCTTTGACTTTCGCGGCCAAGCGCTCTACCAACTGAGATACCATAGCGTGCCTGACGGTCAATCTGCATAGGAATGAGGCGAGGTGCTGACGGAAGTAAGACCTGAGGCGTGCCAGGGTGGCTCAGAAAGGGTTGGGTGCTCTCTGTGATAAGAATAAAAAAATGAGCTGATAACTCAACTAACAATGTGTAACAAACACAATACCACGTTCGCAAGGAAACTATATACCTGAAAAAAATTAAAGAAAAAAATAAATGGTAGATCGCTTTCCCGCGAAAGGAAAAGATCCCGGATTCGAATCCCAGTAGGGCACACAGTTTTAATCTGCTAGGAATTTCGTGTTTTTCGTTGGTTGCAACATTCACAGCTGATACAGTGGACTCCAGGTGTATCCCTTATTTATCCTTTATTGATATTTCATTTCTATCGGTGAGTGGAAGATGGGTAAAATGTTGCTCTTTCTTAAAACCCTGGAACAAGAGTCCTGAGTAATTGAAACAAGCGCTAGGCACTTGATGTCTTTTTCTCTTACGTCTACCTTCTTCTTTGCGTTCAGTTTCGGAATGCATGTAATCTGCGTCTCGGAGTAGCCCTTCAATTGCTTTTACTGGCAAGGTAGGCTCCCCTTGTCACATACCCCTCTTGCTTTGCGCACCATTGTGGTGAGCAAAGATTTGTATTGTGCTGAATGGTGGCAGTTATCCTCATGGAACTACAAGTCTGTCTGTGTCTCCTTCCTGTAAACAGACCTATAGTGTCATATGTCTTCTTTATCACAATGTCGATGAAAGGCAGAGATCCGTTTTCTTCTACTTCCATTGTGAATTCAATATTGGCCTGAATGCCAATGTGATGTTCAAGATATTCTTGTAAATTTCCTTCACTATGTGACCAGATCACGAATGTGTCTTCTACAAATCAATAGAACTCCTTCGGTTTGAGATGCGACGTTTTGAGAGCTGTTCCTTTGAAGAGTCCAGATATATGTTGGCGGTACGTGGCACCAGGGGGGTAACCCAGGGTAGCTCCATCTGTCTGTCTGTAGAAGTATGTGGTAGTGAGTGCAAGGCAGAAAAGTTCCAGTGAGTTTCATCTAAGTAACTCTCTAGTAATATAAAGGAGCCCTCGAAAGGTAACCGTGTGAAGAGTGACGTGACATGTCTTTGTCCAGACATGTCTCCTAAAGTATCTTCACATACAAATGTATCAAAGACGAGATTAAAACTATATCTCCTATACTAGATGAACACATTAGATGACATATGTGGATTAAAATGTATACTTCTAAAGAATAAGTTATTCTTCTAACAATCCAAATCCTTATCACAAGTAAAGAAATTCGTTCGAACTTGTCAGTGCACAAATTCAAGGTTACTTTCTCAGTCCAGACGGGGCTAGATGGATGGGTCAGCAAATTGTAAATGTCTTGTCCAGCAGTAACTTGCTGAAACCTGTCATCAGATAAGTCGGAGGATGAATGGATGGGTGAACAAGTTGAAACTGCGTATTTTGGTATAACACGCTATACACGATGAACCAAACAAAAATTTTTGTTTTCAAAATCTTTGTTGATTTTTCATTCAACTTAGAGGTAATTTTCCATTATGTGAAGCATAACTGTCGCTATGTTCTTCCTCTCACTTCTGGCTGAGTCACCTGGAGGAGTCCAGGTTCCAAATTGCTACATGCATGTAAATGTAGCTTGCACATGTTGTAAATGTTCAAATGTTTGTTAAGCTTATGGGACTTAACTACGGGGTCATCAGTCCCTAAACTTACAAACTACTTATCAACTACCTTATACTAAGGTCAGCACAAATATCCATGCCCGAGGGGGGGATTCGAACCCCCGACCGTAGTGGCCGTGCAGACCGTGACTGGAGCGCCTCAGTCTCCTCGGCCACCGCGGCCGGCACACATGTTGTAGGGCGTGATAAATTACATGTAGTAATAATAATTTTTTCCTCCATAATTTCGCTGTATATTTTTATTTTCTTTTATTTCCACATTGCCAGGTCTAAAGAATCTAGCAGTCATATTCAGATTTTTTTCCTTTATTGTGATTTCATTCCCCCATCGGGGCGGGCTGTCAGCACCCTAGGCACTCTTCACCCTACAGAATTACAGACATTTAACGCCTCGGTTGCACAGTGGTAGAGTGCCAGACTACAAATCCAAAGGTCGTGGGTTCCATTCCCGCCAGGTCCTAGGATTTTTATCTGTCACTTTCCACTTCTTTCACCTCTGGCAGTACTGCTCATGTGAAAAATACCGAGTAGCACCGTTGTTCGGAACCCACGTTAAACTGTAGGTCCCCCTATAACTGGCTGGGTAAGTCAGTTCGGAGGAAGGCAATGGCATACCACCTCCAAACAGGACCATGCCTAGTAAAGCACTGTGGTGTTCAAACCAATTTTCGGATTGTTGACTGCTTTAGCTTTTTTTTATCACAGAAAACAAAACCAAAATACAATGTAGTACAACAAGGAGACAAAAGACATAACGTGGCGAAAATTGAAGACGTGCAATCGCGTACATGGATTGATACGTGCCGGCCGCGGTGGCCGAGGGGACTGAGGCGCTCCAGTCACGGTCAGCACGGCCACTACGGTCGGGGGTTCGAATCCCCCCTCGGGCATGGATATTTGGGCCGTCCTAGTTTGTAAGTAGTTCATAAGTAGTTTGTAAGTTTAGGGACTGGTGACCCCGTAGTTAAGTCCCATAAGCTTAACAAACATTTGAACATTTGAATGATACGTGTGAAGTATTACAGTACATAAAAACACAAGACGACGAAAATGGAAAACACTAAATGAAGCACTGATTCACACGGACAGTTAAGAGACACAGGCATCGGCTGCGGGATGGACGTTCGCAGTTGTGTTAAAAAAGCACTGATGAGTTTCACTCCGACGGAACACAGACGATTCACACGCATATGTTAAATGATGATAATGAATGTGGATGCGGAAGGAGCAAGTGGAAGAGCGACAGACGGTTGGAGGGAGGGAGATAAGGAGGGGTGATGCGTGGGGAGGAGTGAGGAGGGGGCACAGGGACATGGGGGAAAGGAGGGGTGGGATGTCCCAGGAAGCTCTAAAGAGTGGAGGGAGGTATTGTATTGTCAGAAGTACGGCTACTTGTTATTTGTCATTCGTTCTTAAGAGCGTCATCTTCTTATGAAGTGCGCTATTGTTCGAGTGTGTAATTGACATTGCCGACCGCGGTGGCCGAGGGGACTGAGGCGTTCCAGTCACGGTCTGCACGGCCACTACGGTCGGGGGTTCGAATCCCCCCTCGGGCATGGATATTTGTGCCGTCCTACTTCGTAACTAGTTCATAAGTAGTTTGTAAGTTTAGGGACTGATGTCCCCGTAGTTAAGTCCCATAAGCTTAACAAACATTTGAATTTTTTTTTCTTTTTTTTTTTTTTTTTTGTAATTGACATTTTTTTATTTTGGAAACCAAATATAATTTTTTAAAATTTTGCTCAAATATACAATAGATAGGGTCTTACAGACACGAGAAAGTAGAAGAATATGTCTTATTCTATTTTTAAAATAATTCAGTACTGAAGGGGTTAAAGTTGAAATTTGCATAAAGGGCATTTTTGCCGTAGATGGCTCAAATCCTTTACTAAGAGAGTTTCTAGAGAGATGTCTAACGAACTGCATGAGTCATGAACCGCTTTGTGTGCAAATGCCAACCAGGAATAAAAAGTTCTTAAATTTCAAGAACGCCCACCACCAAGAACATTGTGCCTATGTCATATACGCCGAGGTTGAATGTCTAAAAGCTCCGGTGGCACATTGTGAAGCTGCTCCCACAGCCTCTCACATCACCCTCACTGAATGCCGCATACTGTTTTTGCGGCTGCGGAACAGGTTGTGTGCTTTTCTTGACTGCAATCTGAATAAATTTAAATCGTATCTTGGGGATGATCCTGAGAGATGGTTGTTCTCTGGAAAGTTGATGGTTTATATAGCAACATTCCCATGACCAAGGAGAAGGCAGTGTACCATCACATTTGTGGACTGCCCCTTGACTGAGAAGTGGAAACACTTCGTAGGGACCACTGTCACCTAACAGATAGATTCTGATGAACAGCTCACAATACATGCTATTTGCAATATCAACTGCCATAACACTTACCCATCCACTTTCACAATTTGAGTAGATATGATGCTCACTTCCTTGTTGAGTACTTGGGTGATTTCGGCTTGGAGAAAGATAAAGTGAGTGTCATACCTGACAATTTAGAACAGTACATCTCTTTATCCAGGCGAATCAGGTCACGAATAATACTCGGCTTTCTAGACTCATTGTGTTTCATGCAGGCACCTCTTCAAAAACTTCCTGAGACAATAGTTCAAGAAAATATGTATATCACTCAAGCAGCGTATCCTGATAAGGCAAAGTTTCAGCTTGTAACGAAGAAGGGAGTTTTTGCTTATGAATACATGGATTTGACAGAGAGACTCCATGAAACCACATTGCTCGACATGTCTGCATTCACGCGTAAGCTTACAGGCACTGCCATAACGGATGCAGAGTATGAGCCTGTGGTTAATGTTTGGCAGGAATTTCAGATCTCTGTATTAGGGGCATATACTAAATTGTATATGGACTCTGAAATACAGCTGCTCGAAGGCCTATTAGAAAAATTCTGAAGTGTATTATAGTGGGACATGTATTTAACCGTCCACTATTTTCCTCATAAAGCTCAATTTCGCAGTTATTCAGCGATTAATTAAAGAACATATTGTTTTGAATGTTATTAATTTTGAGAACATATCCTTGTGTGAATTTTATTCGCCATCGTTTGCTTCATGTGTGCTGCAGCAGTATACAATGACGGCTTCTCCTCCGACGTCGGCGAGAAAATGCTGGCCGCCGTCGTTGATTATCCGAAGGTCGGCGCGCTGAACTGAGACATTTCCTGCTGTTGTGGACCGCGATTGACATTTTTTAAACATTAATAATGAATATATTAAAATGTAAATGAGCGATTTTAAAAAGAGTGTCTGTTTTTGGAATCGGTATTGAGATGAAGTCACGTTACAGTTTTGATTTGTAATACTGAATTATGTGATATTACTTACGTCACATATATTTAAAATAAAAAATTTAAAAACGAAGTTACTGATGAGTGTCCACGATTTCTAAACATTGAATCAAGATGAGCAAATTATTTTTCTTAAGTGATGCTAATTTTGAAGTGAATTTTGAATGTGGTCTTACAAGAAAGTTGCACGATTATTGATATTGCCATATCGATAGCAGTTATAGACGAGCTACGGAATAAACAAAGACTGTAATTAAAATTTTTCTCAGGGTTTGCCGACTTATTGGATCTGTCTGTGGAATTTAATTTTGAATTAACTCATTTATCAATTTGAAGAACTTTAGCAAGAAGAATATGAAGATTAGTATTATCGATCATTATAATTTTTGTTACAGGGGTGCTGCAGCTGACGGTGGTTTCTCTTCAAATCAAAGAAAAAAATTACGTGCACTGCATAATTGACGTATAAAGCACTCAGTGCTCAACCCTTGCATCCCATTGTTTGGGAGGCTTGGAGATGGAAGGATCTGGCACACAATTCTGATGTAACTGCGATTCAGAGCATACTTGTGTAATATTACACCTCTGAAGTCTCTGAATATTGTATGATGTAACGGCATGAGTTCATCAATTCCAAGAATATTGACATAATGGCAATTTTGTAATATAGTACTCTCGATTTCTATAACGAATGTGACAGAATTCATCATACATGACTAAGAGCGCTGCTCGTAGTGTGCCGGCCGCGGTGGCCGAGGTGACTGAGGCGCTCCAGTCACGGTCAGCACGGCCACTACGGTCGGAGGTTCGAATCCCCCCTCGGGCATGGATATTTGTGCCGTCCTAGTTCGTAAGTAGTTCATAAGTAGTTTGTAAGTTTAGGGACTGATAGCCCCGTAGTTAAGTCCCATAAGCTTAACAAACATTTGAACATTTTTTTTGCTCGTAGTGTAATTACTGTATGAATGACGATGGCAGTCCCAGATGAACTCTATATAGGGGTCAAGATCGTCAGGTATCGACATTGATCCGCTACTCTGAAGAAAGGAGAAATGTTACTAATGTGTTGATTTGGGACATGATTCATCGGCAATCAATGTCAGTTCTAAATGTATTAGTTTACGTATGTTATCTGCGTGGAAAAAACATTAAATTTTTTGAAAGGGAAAGGTCGAGTATATAGTGATTGGGAATTGTCTAAAAGTAATAAATAAAACAGATAAGAGAAAAATTTAACTACTTTCTGTACGTGCTTTCGAGCTGCATTGAATGTTTATTATTATTATTATTATTATTATTATTATTATTATTATTATTTAGAAGCATAACCTAATAACCTCTTTTGCTTCCTAGTATTTTCTTCCCAATAAATATCCTAAACTTAATACTTAAATCGAAAGAAGCATCTTCGACACTTAAAAATAACAACAATGAAATTTTAATGCATCAAATAACTAGCCCACGAAGAGATGAAATTTTTGAGATTTCATTTCCATAGGTCTTCAGAAGTTGTTTGTGAAATATTTCATATTCCCTCAAATCAGTAATTTCTTCTTAATTACCATGATTACTTTCAAGTAAAAACAGATTTCCCATTGGTCAAATTTGTAACTTCATTTGTCTATTTTCCAGTCTTCGTTTGTCTAAGAAAATTTGGACAAAAACCCATTTTGTAATTTGTAGGAAGTCTTAATTCTAGTCCACTCAACATTTTACAAAATTTTCGAGTGTTAATCATACAACCAAATAAATGCTATCAATTTCGAAGACATGTCTTTTCGGTATCTTGAACCGTTTATGAAGTATTACGAGTCTTACGACGACATTATTGTTGATGGAGGATGGAATTCGGTATGCTCGTCCGCCAGATTTACGATTAAAAATCTCCAGAACTGCGAGAGATATGTTTCTGCTTCAACTTTAAATATAATTTCCACATGTTCGTAATATTTCATGCGCTGCAACCTATGAGTTAAAATGGACTACACAAAGTCTACCACGTGAGGTTTCACTTCTGTAAACTTTTTAAATATTTCGTATAGTTGTGTGCTTAGTATGGTGCAGCACAGTAACTATGAAGAATAATGAAAATACGAGTAAATTCAGTCCTTTGTCGAACTAATATATCAGGCTGTAAGGTATAGAAAATGAATTTTTTTCACAGAATAGTTTTGTTAGAATCGGCTGATAACTGTTTCATTGCATCCTGTTCACTAGTTCCAGCGCTTCGCCGAAATATCTCACAGCTGTCGCTGATGGCTGTCGCGCTGCTGGAGCGACAAGATACAAACTGGTTTTAACTCAAATGTCGCCAATCGTAACGGATGACAGGCGACGTGGCGGACGTCAGTCACATACGACACTTCTGTAAATCCGCGTGTAGTGTTTTGCCTCTCGCGCGCAGCTCTGTCGGTCGGTTCTGTTGCTGTCCTAGGACGCGGGACGCGGCCTTGGGAAAGGTCATTCGGTAGTCATCGTGCCATCTAGGAATATCGCACCGATTATACTTCGATTGGACATTCCACACCACACAGTCACCCGTTGAGTGTGAAGAGACTTCCCTGTCATGGAACGCGGATTATCCGTCACCACGTGCTCAAATTTTGCTTATTAATGCACCCTTCCAAATGAAAGTAGGCTTCGTCTTTAAACCAAACCATATTCACAGTCTCATGCGCATAATAACTCCCACCATGCTTCGCGACGACCCAGTTTGAACGACCTATCGCAAATCGTTTAGAAATTACGACAATTTTATCTCTAAAAGAGCATTAACTTTCACCCTGTATGTGAAGAGAAAGATGCAACTCTTAAACCGTTTTCGAGAAATCGAATGTTAAAGCCTTAAGCATGCCATCTGGTTCAAGGTTTATGGCTACCAGGTGAACCTGTATGAAACGAAATACAGGAAAATCAATTGCCAGCGTGGTAGCTCAGCGTATTCGATCAGAGGGCTGTCCGTCTTCAAAAAAAAAAAGAAAAAAAAAATGATTAGCTGTTCGTTCCCTAGATCTGCACTAAGGAAATCCTCATGGATGTAGAGAATGTTAATATATATATTTTGGTGACAGGCTGAAATAATAATACTAAAAGTATGTATACATACAGTACATCATTTGGGTTCATTCGTCAGTGGAAGTCAAGGAGTTGGCCACTTAACCTGATCTTCATTTGTCGCTTTTTTTAAAGATTTCTGCTAAATTATTGAAAATATATGTTCCTGAGTAGTCGACCCCTTTTCGAACTAAAGTAAGTACTTTTTCGTTCTTGTGTAGATCTTTGTCGTTCCTAGGACTGTGTGTATGAACTGAGCTGTTTGTTGGGAATAGGGATATATTATTTATGACAAATTTAATTAACGAATAAATATACTAAGTCGCAGTAGTTAGTACACCCAGTTCTTGAAGAGGCTTCTACAGGATGTCCGTGAATTTACTCTCTGAAAACTTTTGTGTGACTTGAAAAGTTACTCCAAATTATTAAAGCATGTGACATTATGGCGTTATAGTAAGAAAAGTATGCCAGCTTTTTTATTTTTATGTCGCCTACGTGTGCTAACATTCGAAATGCAAAGACAGATTTGCTAAGGTTTTTCTGCAGTTCTGGTGGTGCGCTCCTCCCAACAAAATTTATTATCAAGTTGTAATCCCAGGAAATTTAATACTGTCATCCTCTTCTATCTGCTCTTCTCCATACTTTATGCATAAGCTGGATGTAAAACTCTTACATGTTCTGAATTGCATGTAGTAAGTCTTTTCAATGTTTAATGTCAATGATTTGGCTTTAAAGCATTTATAAAGTCCATCAAAAATCTTTAACAGACCTCTCTAGAATTGTCTCTAAATGCTATTTATTGCAATACTTGTATCATATGAAAAAGAAAACGAACTCTGCTTCTGGCAGTGTAATTGGTGAGAGGTGATTAATGTACACAAGAAAATCAGTGGTGCTAAGATGGATCCTTGTGGAACACCACATGTAATTTCTTCCCAATCTGATAATTACTGATGTCTTAATTAACTAGTTCCTTGTACTGACACCGTTTGTTTCCTGTTATCAAGGTATGACTTGAACCATTTTGCAGCATTTCCGATGACACCATAGAATTCTAATTTACTTAAAAGGGTGTTGTGGTTTACAAGATCAAATGACGTGGGGCCGCGGTGGAGTAGCCGATCGGTCTAAAGCGTCTCGCTGCGGAGCGCGCGGTTGCTCGCCGTGGAGGTTCGAGTCCTCCCTGGGTGTGTGTGTTTGTCCTTAGGTTAGTTTACCTAGGTTTAACTAGTTTGTAAGCTACAGACTGATGGCCACGCAGTTTGGTCCGATAGATTTACAAATATTTGAACATTTGAAATGACGTGGAAAAATAACAGACAGTATCTGCCGCACTTAATTTATTATCTAAGAATTAAGTACAATCTCTCTGTAGGTGTAACTAGCCTTTTTCAATATCGTAACCCTTCAGAAATGAAACCTGTGTGTTTGACATTAAGTTATTTGTGGTCAAGTGATTGAGAAGCTATCTGTACATTACCTTTTCTAGAATTTTCGAGAAAGCTGGTAAAAGTGAAATTGGTCTGTAGTTTGACGGTTTCTCTTTATTCCCCTCCATGAATATAGGTATTATATCTACATATTCTAGCCACTCAGAAAATGTCCCAGTTATAATAGACTGGTTACATAAATAACTTAAAATTGTTCTAATCGCACAAGAACACACCTTAATTAACGTTGTTGGTATTTCATCATAACAATTAGAATGCTTTGTTCTTAATTACATGATTATGAATGGTATTTCTTGTGGTGAAGTGAGTGACGTACTCATGTACCCGAAGTAAATGCTAGTTTCGGATATTCAAGGACGTTATTTACCGACCCTGAGAATCCCATGCTATCAGTAACAGATATAAAACAGTTGTTAAATAGATTTGCCACACTACACCCGTCAGTTGCTAATGCATCATCCACTCTTAATGGTATCTGCTCCTGTTCCTTTCTGGTTCTACCAGTCTCCTCTTTCACTATATCCCATATCCTTTTTCTTATTATTTTGTTGTCTGATATTGCTATCTTCTACTTATAATACATTTGTTTAGATGTGTGAATTACTTTTTTTAAATGTTTTACAGTATTTCTTATATTTAGTTAAATCGTCATCATTGGAGTTACTCTTGGCTAATAAATACATTTTCCTTTTTGTCTTACATGAAATCTTTTTTTGTTGTGTAATCCATGGTTTTATTATACTCTTCTGTTTAATTTGTATCACTTTTAGAGGAAAACAGTTTTCAAACATGATACTGACATTATTAACGAATGTGTTATATTTTCCAGTCATGTCATAATCAGTATAAACATGACCCCACATCTGAAAGAACCGATCTACAGAAGGAATAAAAAGAAAAATAAACGTTATTTCTTAGTTTCATAAGCGATAGGCCTGTAGATCGATTTTTCACAACTTGTGCTTCTTTTTTAATCCCGCGTAACTCGAAAAACAGGGTTATTTTGGGTGACAAAATTATCAATCTTCATACACTGCTCAAAATAATTAAGGGATCAGGTAAGATATCATACACAACAGACATATTTTATTCAGATACTGGTTACAATTGTAATTTATCTGTGGTTCAGTATGATATTTTGCTGTCTCAACTCTCTACTTGAGGTTTCATGGCGTTCACTCAGAGTGAGGCACCATGGGGCCACCATAATAGTGAAGAAGTCGTTATCGTTCAAATGTAGAGTCTATGGGACTTAACTACGGGGTCATCAGTCCCTAAACTTACAAACTACTTATGAACTACTTACAACTAAGGACGGCACAAATATCCATGCCCGAGGGGGGATTCGAACCCCCGACCGTAGTGGCCGTGCAGACCGTGACTGGAGCGCCTCAGTCTCCTCGGCCACCGCGGCCGGCTCGTTATCGTTGCCCTCCAATTTGGTGTGTGATCATCTCGGGGGCTCGGGGAGGGGGGGAGGGGGCAGAACGTTTTCACACCTGTGTGACATGGACAGTATGAAGTTATGAATCATCTCTTAAGCGATATTTGCCCATTCTTCCCATGAGTGCAATATCCAGCTCTGCAACCGCTGTGTGAGGTGCTGGTCAGGCTGCAATGCGTCCCCCAAGTGCATCCCACACAAGCTCAGTCTGGTTTAACTCAGGTGAACAAGCTGGCCACTCTTTTCTTCCTGAGCTACAAGCATGTTGTCCACCAGTGCAGCACGATGGGAACGTCCACTTGAAGGAAACACCTCCTTTTGCACCAGCTTAGGGCACAACAAAAGGTCGAATGATGTCTTCTCTATACCTCTGAGCAGTCAAAGCGTCATTCTGAACGACACAGAAGTCCGTATGTTACCAGTACTGACTTCTACCCACACCTTTCGTCCACCACAATGATGTGATGATGTTTCATGCACATATATCTACATCTACATCTACATACATACTCCGCAATTCACCGTAAGGTGCGTGGCGGAGGGCACACTGTACCAATACTTGGCATTTCCCTTCCTATTCCACTCCCAAATTGAACGAGGAAAAAAAGAATGCCTATATGCCTCAGTACGAGCCCTAATTTCTCTTATCTTGTCTTTGTGATCTTTACGCGAAATGTAAGTAGGCGGCAGCAAGATCGTACTACACTCAGCTTCAAATTCCGGCCCTCTAAATTTACTCAACAGAAATTCACAAAAAGAACGTCGTCTTTCTTCCAGCGATCCCCAATTGAGTTGCCGGAGCATTTCCGTGACACTCGCGCATTGGTCGAACCAACCGGTAACAAATCTAGCTGCTCGTCTCTGAACCGCCTCTATGTCTTCCTTTAAACTTATCTGCTGCGGGTCCCAAACACTTGAGCAATACTCAAGACGTGGTCGTACAAGCGTTTTATACGCGGTCTCCTTTACAGGTGAAGTACATCTTCCCAAAATTCTCCCAATAAACCGAAGTCGGCTGTCCGCCCTACTCACAACTGTCCTTACATGCTCGTTCCATTTCATATCGCTCTGCAATGTTACGCCTAGATATTTGAACGACGCGACAGCATCGCTACTAATGCTGTATTCGAACATTATGGGACTGTTTTTTCTACTCATGCGCATCACCTTACATTTTTCCACATTGAGAGCTAGCTACCAATCTTCGCACCAACTAGAAATTTTGTCTATGTCAACCTGTATGCTATTACAGTCAGGGTTGTTCTGATTTTTTACGATTGTCCGGCTGAAAACAAAATGTGACTCATCTGTGAAAAGAAACCTGCACCGCCGGCCGCGGTGGCCGAGGAGACTGAGGCGCTCCAGTCACGGTCTGCACGGCCACTACGGTCGGGGGTTCGAATCCCCCCTCGGGCATGGATATTTTTGCCGTCCGTAGTATTAGGTAGTTCATAAGTAGTTTGTAAGCTTAGGGACTGATGACCCCGTAGTTAAGTCCCATAAGTTCTACAAACATTTGAACATTTTACCTTTTTTTTTTAAACCTGCACCATTCTTTACGACTCCAATACTAATGTTCCTCCGTGCAGTTTCTGCGGGCTAAACGGTGTTGTGTGTTTTTAATGGGACACACACCATAGCCGTCCGTGCGTGGAGGCCATATTCCCAAAGGCGATTTCTGACTGTTTGTGTCGATATCGCGCGTCGTGTTGCTGCCTGGAGGGTCCTCTACAGCTGAGTTGCATTCAGCATCCTGTCTCGACGGGGTGTTTACCGGAGATAACAGCCATATCTTGCTGATGTTACCCGTGGCCGACCTTGGCCTTGCCATCTTTTAACGGTTCCTGTTGTCTGAAGTCGCGTCCATGTCCTAGAAATTACACATTCGGACACTCCAAATGTTCGTAAAGTTTATGGGACTTAACTGCAGGTCATTAGTCCCCAAACTTACAAACTACTTATGAACTAGCTTATACTAAAGACAACACAAACATCCATGGCCGAGGGCGGATTCGAACCTCCGCGCGATCCGCAACGTGGCGCTCCAGACCGCTCGGCTACTCCCACGCGGCTGGAACACTCTGATAGGTACAGCCACCTTCCTCTGTGTCTGCCCCGCTTCCAACCTTTCTGTAGGTCTCCATGCCATAGGTTCGAGTAAGTCACGTTGTTGCATTGCATTACCTGTTCAGTACACTATCTGAACCCAAGTGCTTGTGTAATTCGTTTGGTAGAATAAGTACCAGTCAGTACTAACCCCATCTGCAGCAACTTTCTGTTATTACCATTATCTCGGCTGCCATATTTTTGTTGTCTCCACTCCGTAGAACCGACAGAAAGACGCCGAAACATTTTAGTTCATTCTACCCATGACAATACTTGAGAACCTAGATATCTCAACTGATGCACTAATTGTTTTGACAAGTGTACAGAAAAATGTATCCCTATATATGTTGGCCACTCCAGAGATTGAGAACGCCTCAACCCATTTGGCTCTTTTTTTCCCCCCCCCCCCCTTGCTGTGTTCGTAATTCTCAGTACAATGTTTTTATGAAGTAAAATTTTCGTAAAATTTACTGGAAAATTTGAAACACTAAATGTGTTTTTCAATGCGTTCGTGTTTTTCTAATGCATACTCTCTGCTCGAAAACAAACCTGGTTTACGTTCCTAAAAGGTTTTCAGACAAAACTCAGTTTCACAGCGCACCATGCATGTTGAAGCATATCGCTAAATATTGGTGGAGACAAGTTATTGTGTACGAATAAATTAATTTTATGCACTTTCCCTAGATTTTATGTCTTTTGTTCGACGATGTAATATTAATTTTGTGGTTGCTTTATAAGGTTTTTCACCTGTCTGTAAAAATAAACGTCAGAGGGCTAAACCAGCAGAGTACTCCTTCCGCGTAAATTTTTCTGGAGTTTGTTAATGACGAAATTTCATTAGCAAATTAAGACAAAAATTTCGTTTGATATATTATAACCCGTCTCAGCCACTCCATCTGAACAAAAACTTCATATTCAAATTATTTATGGATACAAAAATATTTGTCTTATTCTTTCAATCAAAAGATGAATTTTACTAAAAAAATATTTATTTCGTTGTCATTACGTGTATATGTTCTTCAGTTAATTGTCTTTTAGCATTTAATTCGCGTGTTTGCAGTGTCTGTAGTGTCTTTTATTTCTTATATTTTCTTTTTAAATTATGTTTCGCATTCAAATTTACAGAAGCTGTGATTTTTGCATCATTCGATTAATTATTAATCATATTAAGATTCCAGAATGAAACTCTCACTCTGCAGCGGAGTGGTCGCTGATATGAAACTTCTTGACAGATCAAAATTGTGAGCCGGAACCTGGATTCGAACCTGGGGCCTTCGCCATTCACGGGCAAGTTTGGAGAGTAGGAGGCGAGGTACTGGCAGAAGTAAAGTTGTGATGACGGACTGAGAAGCGTGCCGGGATAGCTCAAGAGGTTTTCGATCCTTCCAAGGATCTCTGCAATTTTGCCGGGCGCCGTGGCTCAGTGCGTCAAGTCAGAGGGCTGAACGCCCTCTGTAACAAAGAAATAAAGAAGCTGAGCCACTAACACATCCAACAACAACAAAAAAAATAGTATCAGCGACCGCAAGGAACAGAACTACTCATGGAACACAAAATAAATAAATAAAAGGGCTGAACCATGCCCGCGAAAGGCGAAGACCCAGGTTCGAATCCCGGTGTCGGCACACAATTTTGGTCTGCCAGGAATTTTCATATTAAGATTGTTTATTCATTTTAAAAAAAAAAAATGTCGCGGCGGAACGGCCGAGTGCATTGAGGCGCCATGCTACGATGCGCGAGGCCGTTCCCCGTCGGGGGTTCGAATCCCCCCTCGGGCATGGATGTTTGTGGCGTCTTTAGTATAAGCTAGTTCATAAGTTGTAGGTCAGTTAAAAGTCGACCACTGTACGTAACAAGAGCTTTGTTTTATCACTAAAATTAGCAAATAAGGTCCGTGTGAACTACCGGTTACTCCCTGCTACAAAATCTTGTTCCCTGGTCCAAACTGATAACTGACTCGTTTCAAATTACTTCAATAACAGGAAGTTAATACTAATGGTCAATATACATAGCAGCTCACTCGTTATTACACAAAGACATTAATAAGCAAGCCACCACAATTAAAGTTATCTTAGAAAGGTGGATAAGAAAACATTTATGGCGCAACGGAATTTAGACATAAGAAAAATTGCATCTGAGCTTGTACTCAGCACTTGTGAAGAACAATATTAAATAAAAGAGGGAAGGTCCTCTAAAACTACAATTTATAGGCAACTTACAGATTATGCTGAACTTGAACTTGTTTATTCAGATAGAAAACAAGCAAAATGGGGAACCAATTTTGTTAATACAATAGAAATGCATCTCTTACATGGATTAATGCGGAGGTGCCCAGCGCGGTGGCCGAGGGGACTGAGGCGCTCCAGTCACGGTCTGCACGGCCACTACGGTCGGGGGTTCGAATCCCCCCTCGGGCATGGATATTTGTGCCGTCCTTAGGATTAACTAGTTCATAAGTAGTTTGTAAGTTTAGGGACTGATGACCCCGTAGTTAAGTCCCATAAGCTATACAAACATTTGAACATTTTGAAGTCGGAGGTAGCACAAAACACGATATACAAAAACACTTTGAAGCTGGCTCTGGTCTGTCGTGCCTGTTTTGAGACGGTGCGTATGTATAGCCAAGTTAAATTACATCTGAATTGGACCGCGAGCAAACACGCTAAAGACGACACACGGCTACGCTACAAGAACGCACTCCACTGAAGGTGAAGTAGTTGAAAATCAGATTCATGATACAAAATCACGGTGGATTCTTAAGTTGCAATCTGTTAGAAATCGATCTAGGTACTGGTTTTATATGAGAAGTGGCGTGAATTCAGGCGACTAGCTGCGAACCCCGTAAGTAGGAACTCGGACCCACGTGGTTCCGAAAACCGATAAAATTGAATAAATTCACTTTCCGAAAAATAAAGAAAATTAACTACAGGATGCAACCCATAGAAATGCTCAGAACTATATAAGGAAGCGAATGAAATACAGCTACACACGACATGGGGCGATTACAGAGACGGATGAGGTCCTGTCTCAGAAAAACCACAAAAGTGAAATAATTACAAAGTCGGAAAAATAAAATTAAGAATTACAGCATGTAACCCATAGAAATGTTTAGAATTACATAAGGAAGCTATTGAAGGAGATTATGCAAGGCTCAGAGAGAATTACTGACAAAGACAGAGTGCGTACTACAAGTCGGAGAAGAAACGGCAATATTAAAATAGACGGGGAGAGAAGATCGCGAAATATTAGTGGAAATCAGAAGGATACCCGCATAGTTACTTGCATGATGGGCATGGAACAAACAAGAGTGGAAGCTGAAGGCTTTGTTCTATGAACCAACCACGTGGAACACATAGCACTCACGGAAGGAAACGATGAGAAGATTTTTACATGCACTGTACAAAAATGAACATATCACTTATTACAAATTGGGCCCCACAAAGCTAGAAAGTATTTACACAGAATTCATACACCGCCACATGATCACAGAAGGTTTTAACATATCAGTCCGTTATCAAACTGCAACTAGAATCACACATACCGCATTTATCTGTTGGAAATCACTGAACTGAAAAACTAGAACACATTTCCGCGCACGATCGGAGAAAATATTCCGAGAAATGATTCCAAGTTCACGAGTCTAAGTTAAATGTGCTAGACAATGAAACGTTACCATCTCACGGCTTTCGAAGAGGAGAACCAACCTCACCTCGCCAGACGTCCAGTATGGAATGAACAGCCGAGCAGCCACGGGGGTGCGAAAAGCTACCGGAAGCTGGAAAGCCCAAGAAACAGCGGTGCTGGGAACAGAGAGCGAGACTCGCGCTGGAGAGGGCTCGCCGACTAGCTTGTAACCAAAGGATGTAGAAACCTCTTTGGTAGTATCAGCAGCTATCGACACTGAGCCAGAGAGAACGATGCAAAGAAAGCTATTACTCCCCACATTCATACTGCCATAGATTGTCGCACCCACTTAAAAGTATAACAACTGCACATTCTCATAGGGACAGTGCGTAGCGGAGAAACCATACTTATGCCACATTAATTCATATAATAATAAATTATTAACATAACAAAATAAGAAAAACCTAGCAATATTAACTAATATTTTAACACATGAAATAAAAATGCTATTCCTCAAGCTTTGAAAAGAGTGGGGTTCAAGTTTTAACAAAATGATAATCTAGCGACATAAAATAAATTATGACTTTACAGAAATATACAAAAAATATATGGAAGACGGCAGACAGTCGTCTTTCGAAGTTTAGAAACAGATGACACTGCAGTTGAGTCCCATAGCTAAAATAAAAAATGTTGAAATGTTTGTAATTCTATGGGCCCAAAGTACTTGGTCATCAGTCCCTAGACTTACAAATGTCTTAAACTAAGTTAAAGTAACCTAAGGAGAACACTCACATCCATGCCCGCGGGAGGATTCGAACCTTCGACGCAGAGGCCGCTCGATCCGTAACGTGGCGCTCCAGCCCACTCGGCTTTTATCCATGTGGTTCTGGTTTGTGTTTCTGTTTTTATCTCTTTTTACTCAAAATGAAGAAGCTTGTTCTATGCTCGGTTACGTCAATCTAATCGTTATTATAACTAAATTACAAATCAATTCCCTTTTTGTTTTAAATAACTTGAACATAAAATTAAAATATCGACGGAATTACAAACTATACAAAATTATTTCGTAAAAATATAAAAAAGTAAACCTCTTACAAAAATTATATAAAATTCCAGAAATTACCTTATAGTCCAAAGCTACGGATAGAAACAGTTTATATTTGTAGTGCCGGCCGCGGTGGCTGAGGAGACTGAGGCGCTCCAGTCACGGTCTGCACGGCCACTACGGTCGGGGGTTCGAATCCGCCCTCGGGCATGGATATTTGTGCCGTCCTTAGGATTAGCTAGTTCATAAGTAGTTTGTAAGTTTAGGGACTTTTGACCCCGTAGTTAAGTCCTATAAGCTATACAAACATTTGAAACATTTTTTTTATATTTGTAGTCTTCGGTGTGTAGTATAGATGTGGACTGGACATGTGAGACATGCCTATAGTCTCCCATTGTGTAGCATGGGTGCGAGATGGATTTGTGAGATCGAATATGGTAAATTGTCGTTGATTATCTGAGACCAAGTATAAAAATACTCTGTACTTGTGTGATAGTCACCGCTATCACCGATGTTGAAGACACTGTCGGATGGCAATACTTTTCTGCTGTCGTTGCTGACATGACAGAATAAAAATTATTGAAGTGTGGAAGTAGTCGTCGTGGAAATGGTTGTTGCCGCCATTTTACTAGCAATATTGTTGTTGGAATTTTGTATGTACCGGACATACATTGTAGATTGTTGTTAAGTGGTTTATTACATTGAATTTCATCAGAAAATGTATCGTGATGAAAACAATTTTATCTTTGAAAGACCTATAATAATCGGAAAAGGAAAGGAACGGTATCTATTTCTTTACCCATCATCGTTCTTCTTGACATCTCTTTCGACTCTTCACCTTCTGTTCTGGTGTCTTCCCCTCTTTTAACTTGAATTTTGTCTCGTCTCTGGGCAGGAAATGTGACAAATTTATAGAAAAAGGAAACGTGGATCTGACTATCTCCTCCCTTTCTGCAATCATTTTCATGACTGTTGTACTTCTATGCTTTTGTATGTAGTAAAACCATCGTCTGGTAGTTAACATGACACAACAAAAATACTTCTACCGTCGGAGATCTTCATCGTTATACAGTGCTCCGTATTTCATATTTTTGGAACCGCGTCTGGACACGAAATGTAATCCATATATTGTCCGCTTTCGTCGTCGTTGCTCCTTCACCAAATTGCCGTCTTTACATACCTCCGTCCCACTCCGTCGTCCTATTCAGACATCTCTGAATGTTTCCTGAATGTTCTCTTGTCTTCCGCGTTTTGCTTTACTCAGTTTTCACTTCTTCCTAACATAAACTTTTCTAAAAAATATTTTACTTTATGTCTTTAGAAAATTTATTTAAGATTAATCAGTACCCCAGGCTTTACACGTGTCTACAGCTTGAAACTAGAAATGTTCCCTTTTCTTTTTCTTTTTTTTCCCCTTCAGACTTAATTATTCTTACGCTACATAAGCTTCCTACCATTTGTTTATTCTTGATAATTGTGTTTAGCACATGTTAAATTTAGTATGTGACCCGCTTTGTTTGTGATCTCATTCATCAATATTTGTTTAATAAATGTTTATATTTCTATTATCATTGCAAAAAACTGATTTAGGTTATTAGCATAACAATATTATTAAAAATTGACCTTTTTCTAGCACCCCAGCGTCTTCTTCGATCGCTGCCGCAAAATATACATTCAAGAAAAATACGTCATCTATACTTCATTTAGTTTTTTTAAGTGTCTCACGTGTTCCAAAAACCCGTTCACGTAACGAAGTCTCAAAAACTGACTCACGTAATCCAGTTGGCTCACGTACTGTATTCGGAACAACTCCTCTGTTTTTCCTTACACTCAAAATATTTTTAGATCTCCATTTGTGTGCGACAAAAAAGATTTCTGCACCTGGGTCCTGTATATTTTGAAATTTCGGAAACGCCATATGCCTGTCAAGATAAGAATCATAGTCTAATTGGTTTATTCTTACGACATTGTCCTCTGCTCTGTTTGTGTAGGTTGAGTCATTTGAATTGCTTTCGCAAATATTGTAAATAGATCGTCAGTCATTATTTCCTTCTTTATCTCTTTTCTTTCTTTCATATTTTTCTCCCAACACTCTCTTTCTTTCATCTTTTTCTCCCAACACTCTCTTTCATACTCATGTTCGATAAAGTCGTAATCGTGTAAATTATACACAGTACGAGTTTTCGTAACACCTTCCAGTTGTGAATATGATACATACGGTATCGTGTTCTCTTATACTTACTGTTCCCCACTGTCGTTCTAATCAAAGAAATTAACTGCTCCCCCTAATACTTCATCGTCATCTGTACTCTTATTACTAGGAAGAGATGGCAAATTGTCCTCACTATCCGTATTTTGCCTCTTTATTGTGTCCGAACAAGATATATCTGGATGTTCTCCCTGCGTCGGTACCTCTTTACCGGACTGTAATAAATAAAATGCCTGTTCTGATGTTATTTCAAGTTGGACATTGTCTTACTGGACCTCTTCCTCAACAGCTGGTCAATCTTTCCTCTTCTTCGAATTCGGTGTCCTAACCTCGACCTCCCGTTGACCTTTTCCTTTTTTCGGATTACTTTCCTGCCCTGAGTTTCCATGTTGGAAATGTCCAGGCCCTTGAGCACGCCAGTTCTCACTCCTTACATCTCCTCCACACTCAAAATATCCCTGTTGTTGTCCTCCTCCTCTGTTTTGAAATCATATAACACCTACAGTATGAATTACCTCTATATCCGTTTCCATTTCTTGTGGATGATTAAATCCATATCCACTTCTTTTAAAATTTCCTCCATTATTCCGTGGACCAAATTTCCTACAACGTAGCACGAAATTATTATTCCAAGAAAATATATTTTGTGTGATGTTTGACGGCCTGAAATTAGTATTTTAATTGCCTTTGTTTTGTGTGTCACTGCGTGATCTATCATTGTAATTATCTCGTTGCACTCCGCTTCTTTCTTGTCTCATCCGCAGAGAAAATAAACTCTAGTTTCCTAAGGATACCTTTAAACG
The DNA here is from genome assembly GCA_026315105.1 of Locusta migratoria. NCBI lineage: Eukaryota > Metazoa > Arthropoda > Insecta > Orthoptera > Acrididae > Locusta > Locusta migratoria. The sequence continues at coordinate 68,789,786 of CM048755.1, read as the reverse complement.
CTTATATATTTTCACTGCCTCTTCGAACAATAGATTGTTAGTACCTAAGAAGCAACTTCAATGTGCACATTCTAATCAATTCCCCGTTACTAAATGGTGTGTCTAGATATTCTTCTCATCCATATTTTCAATAAATTTGACCAAACTCTTTACCCGTGAATTTTCGTTCGGTACCTTTTGAAATAATTCATATTTAATACGGTTTTGTGCTTTTGTCGACCAATACCGTGACAAAAATGCTTTTCGGAATACTTTGTACGACTTACAAATAGCCGCTACTTTCTGCATTGTTTCAGATATAGCTCCTGTCATTTATTTTCACAAATAAAGTCTAACTTACGCGCTAAGCTCCAATGTTCTGGTATTCCTACATGACACTGGTCTATAAACGTTCGTGCATGTCGTGTATTGCCTTCTTCACGGTAGTGCTGGAATTTACACACCGCAAAGAAGTAATCTGTCTCGTACCATGTCATCATTCCGAATTGTGGCTGTTCTATAAACCCAAACTGTCTTCCAAGTGCTACACCATCTTGTTGTGTACGTTGTGCACCACTCCTTGGTTGTACCTCACTCAATCCATGCCCTAAAGTTACATCGTATCCTTGTAATGATGTACAAAAGTATATATTCCGCGTGCTCGCCTCTCTTACCACTTGCGGCATCGAAAGAGTTTCACTGTTAAAGTTTGTCGCTTGTGTTACTGGTTCCGTAACTTGACGTGAAATAGGTACTATCTGTATGTATGTTTACTTTGGTTCAACGTAGTGCGTTTGCAATGGTGTAGTGGCCAAGGTTATATTGGCTGTATAACGATTCCCGTACTCGATACCTCCGCGGGTATAGCTTTTGCCTTGGTTTGCTCAAAAATGTTTGTAAATCTTATGGGACTTAAAGTCTGTAGTTATCAGTCCGTAAGCTAACAAATTACCTCAACTTAAACCTAAAGACAATACAGATACCCATGCCCGAGAGAGGACTCGAACCCCCGACGGCGAGCAACCGCGCGCTTCGCAGCATGGCGCTGTAGACCGCTCGGCGACTCCACCACGGCCCTTGGTTTGCTCTCCCTGAATTTCACTTGGAGAAGCAACTTCTTGTACCAACATAAGACTTGACGAGTCTGCCGAGACACTTAATGCGCAATCCATTTCAATTTTCTCTTCGATCGTCAACGAGCGACGTGGCGCAGTGGTAACGCACTGGACTCGCATTCGGGAGGAAGGTGGTTCAAATCCACCTCCGGCCGTCCTGATTTAGGTTTTCCGTGATTTTCCTAAATCACTCCAGCAAATTCCGGGATGGTTCCTTTCAAAGGACACGAGCGAATTCTTTACCCATCCTTACTCAAAACTCCGAGCGTTAGCTCCGTCTCTAATGACAAAGCTGTCGACAGGACTTTACCCTACACTTCCTTCCTTCCTTCGATCATCTGCAACAACTCCGAACACAATTTTTCAAACTGATATCGGTTTTTTGTCTGTATCTTCGTGACAGGCTGGTCGTATTTGTTTAATGCAAGCTTGGCAATATTGATCAGTGTCGTTTGTTCCTCACAGATTTGCTGCGCCGTTTGTGTAGCCTTCTTTGTAACTTTATCTACATTTTTGTTTACTTTAATTACGTTCAGTTCGACCTTACAAAGGTCTACTCGCAATTCCCTGAGTACTCACATTAAAGTTTCAAAAACGTCACGCGATTTCTCTGCATCGTTATTAATTTGAGTGATCTGTTCATCAGTTTTAGAAATGGCACTCTCCGTAAGTGTCTTAAGTTCACTCGTTTGTGTCTGTATCTCTTGCCAATGCTCCTGATTAGTGTCTTGAGCTCTTTTCTTAGCTCCTGATTTTGGTTTTCATCCTCTTTTTCTCTTTGTAACTAAGTTACTGAGCATTTGTTACAACGGCCACGTAAACAACTGGAGCATTTCAGTTATTTCTGTAGGTGTAACATTATCCTCTATCGCCCCTTGTGTTCGATTTACTCTTTACAAATGTATCAGCTGCGGTATTTGGAGAATCGTGCAGTGGCGCTTATAAATCCGCATATTGTTTCTGAATGCCCTGTGCTACCGTTACCATGTGTACAGAAACACTTGCATCTGTTACAGAAACTTGCAGTGGCACTTGTAACTCCGCTTGCTGAATCTGTCTGTATTGTGTTCTATTTAAAATATGTAGTGTAAACGTGTTTCTTTCTACATCATTTAACCTCTTTTTTGTGTTGCCTAAAGAGAAGGCTTTTGATACCGCACCTCACAAACGGCTTTTAATCAAATTGCGTGGTTATGGTATATCGCCAAAAATTTGCGATTGGATAGGGGATTTCTTGTCAGAGAGGACACAGTTCGTAGTAATCGATGGTAAGGCATCGACTAAAACAGAGGTGATATCGGGCGTTCCGCAGGGTAGTGTTATTGTTCCTCTGCTGTTCCTTAACTAAATAAACGATTTAGGAGAAAATCTAAGTAGCTCTCTTAGGTTGTTTGCAGATGACGCCGTCATTTACCGTCTAGTAAAATCATCTGAAGATCAAAACCAACTGCAGAACGATCTGAATAAGATATCAGTATGGTGTAAAAATTGTCAATTGACTCTAAATAATGAAAAGTGTGAAGTCGTCCACATGAGTACGAAAAGAAATCCGTTAAACTTTGTTTACAAGATAAATTAATCAAAAGTGAAGGCCGTAAACTCCACAAAATACCTAGGAATTACTATTACTTCAGACTTAAGCTGGAAAGAACACGTAGATATGTCGTGGGAAAGGCTAACCAGAGACTGCGTTTTATTGACAGAACCTTTAAAACATGCAACAGAACTACAAAAGAAACTGCATACACTACGCTTCTCCGTCCATTTTTGGAGTATTGCTGCCCAGTGTGGGCTTCTTATCAGGTGGGTTTGACGGAGGACATCGAAAGAGTCCAAAGAAGGGCAGCTCGTTTCGTATTGTCACGATACAGGGGAGACAGCGTTACGGAAATGATACAGGATCTGGGATGGGAATCATTACAACAACGGCGCTTATCGCTGCGGCATGGGCTACTTACGAAACTTCAATCGCCAACATTCTCTTCCGAATGCGAAAATATATCGTTGACTCCCACTTACATAGGAAGAAATTATCATCAGAATAAAATACGAGAAATCAGAGCCCGAACGGAGAGATTCGGGTGTTCATTCTTCCCGCGCGCTATTCGAGAATGGAATGGGAGATAAATGGTATAATGGTGGTTCGATGAACCCTCTGCCAGGCACTTAAATGTGATTTGCAGAGTATCCCATGTAGATTAGATGTAGATCCATATTCCATACTTGACTACAGAGAACGTGCATCCTGTTCACCTCCTCGTCTCGCTTCCAATTATTTAATTGTTTTAATGAAGTGTCAATATCGGACACAAAAAAGGTCTATATGTGACTCTCCATGTTTTCACTTCCCCTATCTCCTCCTATCAAATCTAATTCAATCTTATCCGTATCTGCCAGAGATGATGACCCTGTTATCAGAGTACATCTTCTCAACTTATATCTAAGACTCACGTAATTTTCTTGCACGCAATCTTGTCAACAAATGCCCTCCTCCCCATCGACCTATACCAACATTCAATTGCTATCTAAAAACTTGACAACTCAGCCTGCCATTTGGTTGAACCAACAAAGCAACGACGTACCTAACAAGCGGCAACACACAAGTGGCAACAATGCAACCACGTACCTCACAAGCGGTTGCTAATGAAATTGCGTGCTTATGGAACATCGCACCGATTGTGCGATTGGATTCACGATTTCTTATCAGAAAGGACACAGTTCGTATTAATTGACGGAAGTCATCGAGTAAAACAGAAGTGAATCTGGTGTTCCTCAGGGAAGCGTCTCCTACTCTTCCTTGTGTTTATAAACGATTTAGGAGACAATCTGAATAGCTCCCTTAGACTGTTCGCGGATGATGCTGTAGTTTATCGGTTAGTGAAGTCAAAACTGGATCAAAAGCAACTGCAACGCGATTTAGACAAAATCTCTACATGGTGCGAAAATTGGCAATTAACACTAAATAATGAAAAGTGTGAAGTAATACACATGACACTAAAAGAAATCCGCTGAAGTTCAATTACACGATAAATCAGTCAAACCTTAAGGTCGTAAATTCTACCAAATACCAAGGAGTTACAATTACGAGCAACTTAGACTAGAGAGAACACATAGAAAATATTGTGGGGAAGGCAAACTAAAGGTTACGTTTGATTGGCAGAACGCATCGAAGATGCAACGACTGCCTACATCACACTTGTGCATCCTCTCCTGGAGTACTGTTGCCCAGTGTGGGCAGTGTCGGACCCTCACTAGGTGTAACTGTCGGAAAACATTAAGAACGTTCAGAGAAGGGCACCTCGTTTTGTTTTATCGCGTTATAGGGGGGAAAGCGTCACGGAAATGTTGCACGACTTGAGGTGGAAATCATTAAAAGAACGACGCTATTCTTTGCGGCGAGATCTATTTGCTAAGTTTCAATCACCGACTTTTAGTTCTGAATGTGAAAATATTTAACTAGCACCCACCTACATAGGGAGACATGACCATCCCAATAAAATAAGTGAAATCAGAACGAAAACGTAACGATTTTAGGTGTTCTTTCTTCCCGTGCGCTATTAGAAAATGGAACGGTAGAGAAAGGTTATGAAAGTGGCTAATGAGCCCTCTGCCAGGCACTTAAATGCGATTTGCAGAGTATCTGTGTAGGGGTAGATGTAGACGTGTCTTTGCATCAACTGAATCTGTGTGCCAGCAAAGAAAAAATTTTGAATACATGTTGTTGTTGTGGTCTTCAGTCCGGAGACTGGTTTGATGCAGCTCTCCACAATACCCTATCCTAAGCAAGTCTCTTCATCTCCACATAAGAACGGCAACCTACATCTGTCTGAATCTGCTTACTGTATCCATCTCTTGGTCTTCCTCTGCGGTTTTTACCCCACACACTTCCCTCCAACGCTAAATTCACAATTCCTTTATGTCTAAGAATGTGCCCTACCAATCTATCCCATCTTTTAGTCAAGGTATGCCAGAAATTTCTTTTCTCCCCAATTCTGTTCAGTACCTCCTCATTAGTTACGCGATCCACCCACCTAATTTTCAGCATTCTTCTGTAGTACCACATTTCAAAAGCCTCAATCCTCTTCCTGTCCGCACTGTTTATCGTCCATATTTCACTCCCATACAAGGCAACACTCCATACAAATGCCTTAAGAAAGGACTCCCTTAGGCTTAAATGAATATTCGATGTTAACAAATTTATCTTTTTCAAGAACGCTGTTCTACCCATTGCCATTCTGCACTTTATATCCTCCGTACTGCGACCATCATTTGTTATTTTACTGCCCAAGTAACAAAACTCATCTACCTCCTTTATTGCTTCGTTACCTAATCTAATTCCTTCAGCATCGCCTGATTTTCTTACACTGCACTCCATTACCCTAGTTTTGCTCTTGTTAATGTTCATCTTATATGCACCTTTCAACACACTGTCCATTCCGTTCAATTGCTCTTCCAGGTCCTTTGCTGTATCTGACAGAATTACTATGTCATCGGCAAAACGCAATGTTTTTAATTCTTCCCCCTGAACTTTAATTCCTTCACCAAATTTCTCCTTGCTTTCCTTTATAGCTTGCTCAATGTACAAATTGAATAACATTGGAGAAAGGCTACAACCCTGTCTTACTCCGTTTCCAACCACTGCATCCCTTTCATGCCCTTCAACTCTGACAACCACTGTCTGGTTTTTGTACAAGTTGTAAATAACCTTACGCTCCCTATATTTTACTCCTGCTTGCTTCAGAACTTGAAAGAGTTTATTCCAATCAACATTATCAAAAGCCTTCTCCAAATCTACAAAAGCTAGAAATGCAGGTTTGCCTTTTCTTAATCTATCTTCTAGGATAAGCCGTAAAGTGAGTATTGCCTCCCGAGTTCCTACATTTCTTCTGAACCCAAACTGATCTTCCCCGAGGTCGGCTTCTACCAGATTTTCTATCCTTCTTAAACAATTCGTGTTAATATTTTGCAACCATGACTTATTAAACTGATGGTTCTGTAGTTTTCACACCTGACTGCGCCTGCTTTCTTTGGAATGGGGATTATAACATTTTTCTTAAAGTCTGAGGGTACTTCACCTGTCTCATACATCTTACACACCAGGTGAAACAATTTTGTCATGGCTGGTTCTCCCAGAGACTTCAGTAGCTCTGAGGGAATATCAGCTACACCAGGAGCCTTGTTTCGACTTAGGTCTTTCAGTTCTCTGTCAAATTCATCTCTCAGTATAGTATCTCCTATTTCATCCTCATCTACTTCTTCTCCCCTTTCTACAATATTGCCGCTAAGTTCATTTCCTTCATAGAGCCTCTCTATATACTCTTTCCACATTTCAGCTTTCCCTTCTTTGCTGAGAACTGGTTTTCCATCAGAGTCCTTAATATTCAAAGAGCTCTTCTTCTTATCTCCAAATGTTTCTTTTATTTTCCTGTAGGCTGTATCTATTTTCCCCTATTTATACATTCTTCTACATCCTTGCATTTGCCTTCTAGCCTGTTTCATTTACTGCATTTTTATATTTTCTCCTTTAATTGATTAAATTTAGTACCTCCTGTGATATCCAAGGAGTTTTTGTAGGTCTTGCCTTCCTACCTATTTTGTCCTCTGCTGCCTTCACTATTTCATCTCTCAATGCTACCCATTCCTCCTCCACTGTTTTATTTTCCCCCGTTTCTGTCAATTGTTGCCTAAAGCTCCCTCTGAAATTCTTAAGAACTTCAGGTTCCTTCAATTTATCCAGGTCCCATTTCCTTATTTTCCTACCTTTTTGTAGTTTCAGTTTCAGCCTACAGTTCATAACCAACAAGTTATGGTCAGAGTCTATACATAATAATACATAATAATCACTAAACTACAAATAGATAACACACGACCCTCACGGATGCGTACCGACTGTCCCTAATCTGGCAAGTTCTTACTGTATGAAATTAAAACTATGACTAATACTTTTCTTCTGGACAATGCGCGACCTTCACTTTCTCTCATTCGGGTTTGTACGGATTAATTGTGGTGTCGCACAAGTACAAAGTGCGCGCCACCTACTTTCGCCGCGCGCCGCCATGCACGCACGGCGCGGCGTTCTCACGACGACAGCCACGAGCGCCCTCTGCTGCAACCCCGCTCGTGGCCACCACGGAAAGACATCGATCACTTCGGACTGAGATAGCAACCAGTTAGGACCTTCGTAATCAGATAGGCACAAGTGAAGACTTTGCTATTGTACAGGCACTAGGCAGGCCTCTAACAACTATGTATCAACATTCTGCAGTAATATGTAAAAGTTAAGTATTGTTACATTCTGTGCAATATATATCTCTTTCTAATTTACTCTAGTGTTTATAGTTTCTGGCTACTCCCCTCCGTACCTGCACCAGCGTGCTATCTATATTCCTGTGTCGGTCTCATTCCACTCGGCCACCGACACCTACGACGAGGCTGGGACACAAAAGCGGCGACGAAGTTGGGACACAAAATTAATACCTATCGTGGCACATAAGCTAGACATCAGAAAGCAGTGCACATTTCAATGCAAGACAGGTAAGAGGTTCTTAGCTTTCGCTCAAAATGAACCGAATTACCACTCTTGTAAGAGAAACAATAATAAAAATAACGAATCTGCTAAATGACATCACTGGTTACAGGAGTGGGGTATGTAGCAGTATTTCGGTAAAAAGAGTTTCTTGCTGAATGAAAAAGATTTTATTAACTTACCTTTGTAATTGAAATCAAATTTCAAGTAAAAAATTACAAAACAATTATACTATCGTTTATGTGGAAAAATTGAAAGGATAGGCCTTACTTAAGTCAATGGTGTCGATTTGACTCTCCAAACCTCATTAAGTCAAAACAATCATAAAAAAAATTAAATAAATTATCATTAAAAAAAATCTGTCAATCATAAACTGGAGGGCGGCTGAGATTCCGCACCTACACTTGAACTTGCAGTTGAAGATAAACAGTAGAGGCTGTCGCATTAAATGAAATAAATAGTATTGTGCTGCTGTCTCTGCTGATGTACGGAAATGAGCCTGGAATCAGTTTTGCGTAAGCGCACTTATACCTTTCGCTGTGACTCTGAAATATTATCAAAAACTATCTTGCTAATCTGAGACTGAAGTATATCAGTCGGAACTTCCTGCAGTTCATGATGAAGTCGAAACTCGCTATCTTACTCTATTCAAAGTCTAGTTGGAAAGGTACATTGATTACGCGTATCACTCCACCGGCGTGCCGTTCACTGTCGTCCCCAGATGTTAACTAAATCTCGTGGACTGGCGAAAATGTCCACTGTTCGCTCTGTCAAGTGCCGTATTCACGTTATGCGTGCAATTCAACGCTTGCCACCACGCACTGCTGTTCTGCCAATACGCAAATCACAGCTAGCGGCAATCTATTCACAGAAGTATGCTGATCACTCAGCGAAAGATCCGTACCCAAAGACTGGAAATTTGCCCAAGTTACTCCAATATTCAAGAAAGGCAATAGGAGTGATCCCCAAAATTACAGGCCTATCTCATTGACGTCGATTTGCAGTAGGATTTTGGAACATATACTTTGTTCGAATATTATGAACTACCTCGAAAAGAATGACCTATTAACCAGTAGACAACACGGATTCAGAAAGTATCACTCTTGCGAAACACAGCTTGCCCTCTTTCACATGAAGTGTTAAGTGCCATCGACAAGGGACCTCAAATCGATTACATATTTCTGGATTTCAGGAAGGTTTTTGACACTGTACCCCACAAGCAGCTTCTTATGAAATTGCGTGATTATGGAATATCTCCCAATTGTGCGGTTGGATTCACGATTTCCTATCAGAAGGAACACTGTTCGTTGTAATTGACGGTAAGTCATCGAGTAAAACTGAAGTGATATCTGGCGTTCCACAGGGAAGCGTTATAGGTCCCCTACTCTTCCTCGTGTTTATAAACGATTTAGGAGACAATCTTAATAGCTCCCTTAGATTGTTCGCGGATGATGATGTCGTTTATCGGTTAGTGAAGTCAATAGAGGATCAAAAGCAACCGCAAAGCGATTTAGACAAAATTTCTGCATGGTGCGAAAATTGGCAATTGACACTAAGTAAAGAAAAGTGTGAAGTAATACACATGACCACTAAAAGAAATCCGCTGAACTTCAATTACGCGATAAATCAGTCGTAGTTTCTACCAAATACCTAGGAGTTACAATTACGAACAACTTTGACTGGAGAGAACACATAGAAAATATTGTGGGGAAGGCGAACCAAAGGTTACGTTTCATCGGCAGAACGCTTCGAAGATGCACCAGCTCCACCAAAGAGACTGGCTACATCACACCTGTGCGTCCTCTCCTTGAGTACTGTTGCCCCTTGTGGGACCCTCATCAGGTGGGATTGACGGAAGACATTGAGAAGGTTCAGAGAAGGGCAGCTCGTTTTGTTCTATCACGTTACCGGGGGGGGGGGGGGGGGGGAGCGTCACAGAAAAGTTGCACGAATTGGGGTGAAAATCATTAAAAGAAAGACGTTATTCATTGCGGCGTGATCTGTTTGCGAAGTTTCAATCACCGACTTTTAGTTCCGAATGTGAAAATATTTTGTTAGCACCCACCTACTTAGGGAGACATGACCATCCCAATAAAATAAGAGAAATCAGATCGAAAACGGAACGATTTAGGTGTTCTTTCTTCCCGCGCGCTATTAGAGAATGGAATGGTAGAGAAAAGTTATTAAAGTGGTTAATAAACCCTCTGCCAGGCACTTGAATGTGATTTGCAGAGTATCTATGTAGATGTAGAACTGCACTTCGTCTCCAGGTTATCTCCGACCTCGTGAGAAGCGTCGCCACAAGGTATTGGAAGTGTCTGCAGCACGTCCATTTGCCGATATCTGGCGGCATTTCCCTCAAATTCGCTGCTAGCACCCACTTTGCTTCAACAGCCAATGTGGATCGCCATACTAACGTCTAGCTGGTTTACTCGTATTGCTACCGGCCACTGACAAAATCCGTCTTATGCCTCTATGGTATACGCTAAAATATGATGCAATGTTGAGAAAAAGAACGCCACACACACCATGTCCGCTCAATGGAAGACAGGAGGGCTAGGCCGAGTGTGAGGCTCACAAAGCATAAAAGTATCCGAAGAGGGTAGAGTCATAAAACGCCCATTAATTTCTTGTCAGCCTCTTAATAGGTCCCACTTCCACTTTTGCGCTGTCTGATATGCCCCCACTTCGCTGGCTTCTTTCAAAGTCTCTTAGGAATGACGCAACGCAGTTTAAATGTGCTTTGTACGACGTCAGCCTCTGAAGCATCTACTGTATGTCGCGAATGAAACGCAATTGTTTCTGTAAGTTCTGTAATGCCTATCGTTAATTACCATCACAGATATTACATGTGAGGTATGTAATGAAACAGAAAAATGCGTACTTTACGATAGAATGCTAAAACGTGGGATGGAAGGATACAGATATTTTTTTAACCTTACAACACAAATCTATAGTTTTGTAGAAGTCTTGATGAACTTCAAGCAGCTTTAACATTCAAAGGAAGAGAAAGGCCACAGTCTACATAAAATTTCGTTCGGTGCATGGCGGAGGGTACTTTACTTATAGATTTCGATAAAATCCATAGTTTTGCTCCGATCTTGATGAAATTTTGTTCACTTGACAGCCAAAACAAGAGAGAGCTCACTGTCTTCATAAAATTTTACAACGTGCATGGCGGAGGGCACTTTATTTACGGACCCTGCCAAAATCCATACCTTTGCCCTGATCTTAATGACTTTTTTCACACTTCGCCTCTAAACCAAAAGGAAGGTCATTTTCTACACGTAAGTTGACAGATATATATATATGCGTTTTCATAGATGGAGAGAGGGGGGGAGAGAAGAACCAAGGAAGTAGGAGGTACGAGGGGGAGTGGAAGAAATGAACAAAGAGAGGAGAAAGGTGGAGAGAGATGGAGGAGGGGAGGTATGATGCACTAGGACATAATCCCTGCCCAATGATTCATTTATTATTTGTATAACATAATGAAAAATAAGAAAAACTAATTATTTCCTAAGGATAAAATGGTACAAGACCATTTTCAAGCAACTCAGAATGGTTTTTTTCTATTTATACTGTTGTGCCTACATGTATGAAAGGACGAATCAGGATGATACTGATCTCAGAAACATTTAAATCAATAATTATAGTGACATTAAGCTGAGAACCGTCTGAGCCTCTGACTGAGACCCTCCACTCGGCTCTGTACCAGAGATCCATTGTCGGACCTGTCAACTATCCTGCAGATGATGAGCTCTCCCTTCATTTTGCAAGCAAGACTGGCAGTGTTTACCTCTTCAGATAGCAGCTCAAGACCGCAGAGAATTCTTCCGATCCACAGCGAGCTACATGGAAATAGTAATATCACTGAACTTGTAAAACGTAATTTATATCTGTCATTATACAGTTTGCAAACTGTTTCACACTTTCGTAGCATGTTCATTGGTACGGTGTTGCATATTTCCTGCGACTTCTGTCGACATCTGCACTCCAACAGGCATAGAAGCTGAACACCCCCAATATAATGCACTACTCTCGCAGGTTTATGATCATGTAGTAGTTGTTTACTGTTCCGTTTAAGAGCCAGCTTTGAAAACCTATTTATGTTTGCTCTAGAGGTTCCATGAACATTTGGAATCCCATAGAAAAAAATGTAAAGCTTAAATATTTCCATTGCCTCGGAATTTGGCTACATCTACATATTTCCTTAAAGTTACTCGACACAAGCTCTCCAAATAAGCCACACCGCGTGTACTGCAGTACATGTACGTCATAATTTTTGCAGTTTGCAATTGTGGGATATGCAACATTTTGCTGTAGAAGATGACCCCAGTGATCGTTGTAGTGTGTATGTGACAAAAATATTGCTCAAAAAGCATAACGAAGGACTGGGAACACAGTATTTTGATTGTAAAAACAAGGCGCTTGTAATTACAAAATGTTCAAATGTTCGTAGAGCTTATGGGACTTAACTACGGGGTCATCAGTCCCTAAACTTACAAACTACTTATGAACTAGCTAATACTAAGGACGGCACAAATATCCATGCCCGAGGGGGGATTCGAACCCCCGACCGTAGTGGCCGTGCATACCGTGACTGGCGCGCCGCAGAGCGCTCGGCCACCGCGGCCGGCTAATAATTACAGAAGTTAAACAGGATTTCAGAAAATCAAACGGATGATTCAGAAAATATAAGCATAAAGTATCCATTTACAAGCCCTTGCAAAGTTGTGAGCAAAAATTCGCCACTTGTAGGTAGGAAGGCACTAGCAGCCTAATGCCCAAACAATAGCCAGGAAGCAACAGTTCGGAATGCTCATATCTGCCAAGTCTCGCAAACTTGGTTACCACTCCACGATGCTCTATTATTTCTAATCAAATTTTTGTTTTCATGCAGACTGCAGCAATGCAGAATTACCGTGCAGTAGCGTTCGTCTACAACCCTGGCAACGGAAATTATCCAATTTGTAAATAAAAATACACTATTGGCCATTAAAATTACTACACCAAGAAAAAAAATGCTGATGATAAACGGGTATTCATTGGACAAATATATTATACTAGAACTGACATGTGGTTAGATATTCACGCAATTCCTGAGAAATCAGTACCCAGAACAACCACCTCTGGCCGTAATAACAGCCTTGATACGCCTGGGCATTGAGTCAAACAGGGCTTCGCTGGCGTGTACAGGTACAGATGTCCAGGCAGCTCAAAAAAAATGTTCAAATGTTTGTTAAGCTTATGGGACTTAACTACGGGGTCATCAGTCCCTAAACTTAAAAACTACTTATGAACTACTTACGAACTAGGACGGCACAAATATCCATGCCCGAGGGGGGATTCGAACCCCCGACCGTAGTGGCCGTGCTGACCGTGACTGGAGCGCCTCAGTCACCTCGGCCACCGCGGCCGGCCCAGGCAGCTCCAACACGATACCAAAGTTAATCAAGAGCAGTGACTGGCGTATTGTGACGAGCCAGTTGCTCGGCCACCATTGACCAGACGTTTTCAGTTGGTGAGTGATCTGGAGAATGTGCTGGCCAGGGCAGCAGTCGTACATTTTCCGTATCCAGAAAGGTCCGTACAGGACCTGCAACATGCGGTCGTGCATTATTTTGCTGAAATGTACGTTTTCGCAGGGATCGAATGTAGGGTAGGACCACGGGTCGTAACACATCTTAAATGTAACGGCCACTGTTCAAAGTGCTGTCGATGCGAACATGAGGTGACCGAGACGTATAACCAATGGCACCCCTTACCATCACGCCGGGTTATACGCCAGTATGGCGATGACGAATACACGCTTCCGATGTGCGTTCACCGCGATGTCACCAAACACTAATTCGATCATCCTGATGCTGTAAACATACCGAATAAATGACGTTTTGCCATTCGTGCACCCAGGTTCGTCGTTGCATACACCATCGCAGGCGCTCCTGTCTGTGATGCAGCGTCAAGGGTAACGGCAGCCATGGCCTCCGAGCTGATTGTCCATGCTGCTGCAAACGTCGTCGAAATGTTCGTGCAAATGGTTGTTGTCTTGCAAACGTCCCCATCTGTTGACTCAGGGATCGAGACGTGGCTGCACGATCCGTAACAGCCTTGCGGATAAGATGCCTGTCATCTCGACTGCTAGTGATACGAGGCCATTGGGATCCAGCACGGCTTTTCGTATTGCCCTCCTGGACCCACCGATTCCATATTCTGCTAATAGTCATTGGATCACGACCAACGCAAGCAGCAATGTCGCGGTACGATAAACCGCAATCGCGATAGACCTTTATTAAAGTCGGAAACGTGATGGTACGCATTTCTCCTCCTCACACGAGGCATCACAACAACGTTTCACCAGGCAACGCCGGTCAACTGCTGTTAGTGTATGTGAAATCGTTGGAAACTTTCCTTATGTCTGCACGTTGTAGGTGTCGCCACCGGCGCCAACCTTGTGTGAATACTCTGAAAAGCTAATCATTTGCATATCACAGCATCTTCAACCTGTCGGTTAAATTTCGCGTCTGTAGCACGTCATCTTGGTGGTGTAGCAAATTTAATGGCCAGGAGTGTATGTATTCTTTAATGCCTCTGCTGCAGAATTAAAAACATGTTTACCGGAAATATTTAACCAGTAGCAAATACCAATTCTGTCAGTTAACTCCTAAATGTGATGTGATGTGCAGATGCCCGTTTCTCTCATCACTCAGATTTCCCATTAAGGCTTTGACTCTGTCAGTAGTAAATGCATCCACTTCATCAAATTTAATTCTTTGCTTCTTCATGCATGCTAGGTTACAATCAGTACTTCAGGTTGCAAGTAAGCTTTTTCTATCTAAGTTTATGGTGCGTAAACCATTATCCACAGTGTATGATATTTTGTGGAATAACACAGACCTCGAGATAAGACATGTATTTTCTATCAGTTCCGTGTTTACCATAACTCCGTATTATTGAACACTTTCTAATCCAAAAGAGCTTTGTATATATATACCCCATAAAAGTTAAATAGATCATCTGCAGAGGGAAGAATTCTAGGATTTTTCTGTGATACCCTTGGTGATTTGAATACAATACAGATGTTATAAATCAGTTTTATACCACAGCATCACGTTCTAATAATGGTTTTGTAACACAGCCCACAGGTCAAAGGAAATTGTAAATATTCAACAAGACCACACTGGCTGAGCACTCATCCTACAGGTCAAAGAAAATCATACCACATTCAATAGGTCCATCTTTAGTAAAGCACCCAAATGTTCTTCGAATTGATGACTACCTTAGTTTTACACTGTAGGCTTCCGGTAGTGGCAGTATGATTTCCGCCACTTTAATCCAAAATGGTCAAATGTTTGTAAATCTATGGGACTTAGCTGCTTTGGTTATTAGTGCCTAGGCTTATGCAAACTACTTAAACTAATCATCTTTTGATGTTGCTGTTCTTCTTTCTTCCGAGCTTGCTTGAATAAATGGTTTGGATTTTCCGCTGTATGCAAGACACCTGATATTTTAATTGTTCCCAAACATGTTTCAGCACATTTTGTGCTATCATCAGTGGGATGGTTTATTTTTGTCCTGAAATTATGTTTACTGTACAATAGTCTTTTCAGTTACTTCTAGGTTCATTCGTTTATAAATTTTACTTAGGTTATGTGACTATATAACTATTTCAGTTTAGTGAATATTAGGCCTAGATATATGAGTATCACATTTCTTACATACCTTTTACATTAGGCTACATAAACCTCCTTAAGTAGCCTACTTATTTGTTGTTATGTTTGCAGATGACAAGTTTGTACCAAAACAACAAATAAGTAGGCTACTTAAGGAGGTTTATGTAGCCTAATGTAAAAGGTATGTAAGAAATGTGATACTCATATATCTAGGCCTAATATTCACTAAACTGAAATAGTTATATAGTCACATAACCTAAGTAAAATTTAAAAACGAATGAACCTAGAAGTAACTGAAAAGACTATTGTACAGTAAACATAATTTCAGGACAAAAATAAACCATCCCACTGATGATAGCACAAAATGTGCTGAAACATGTTTGGGAACAATTAAAATATCAGGTGTCTTGCATACGGCGGAAAATCCAAACCATTTACTTAAACTAAGTTAAACTAGCCTAATGACAACGCACACACACAAGCGCACACACACACAAACACACACACACACATGCCTGAGGGAGGACTCGAACCTCCGACGGCGAGCAACTGCGCGCTCCGCAACAAGGCGCCTTAGACCTCCCAGCCACTCCACCGCAGCTCACATTAGTCCCTGGTCAACAGGACCAACAGTGGCTAATGGCAGATATACGTTTTTGTAGATTTGGAACCACAATCTGTCTGATACAGTAGACATACCACACAGAGAGGGCCGAGGCAGGAGAGGTGGTGGCTGTGGTAACAGGAATCAATTTGGTGTCAACATTTTTCCAGTCCTGAAGCCGGGCCAGACGGGCCGAGGGAAGGGTCATTCAGAGCACCTGTCAATCGTCTTTAATTTGGCCTGTCCAGAAAGAAAAAATTCGTTTACTGTAGGTATAGTGGCTAGCGAGAGGTCTAATAGGGGCTGTGTAGGGTTTAGGAAGAGGAAAGGGAGTGACCTTGAGCTGCCAATCAAAACGTTGGTCTGCTTCAACCACTAACATAGGAGAATCAAATGTTCAAATGTGTGTGCGATCTTATGCGACCAAACTTCGTGGTTATCAATCGCTAGACTTACACATTAATTACTTGACTAACTTAAGGCTAAGGACAACACAAACACCCATGTCCAAGGGAGGATTCGAACCTCCGACGCCGGCCTCGGTGGCCTAGGGGACTGAGGCGCTTCAGTCACGGTCTGCACGGCCACTCGATAATCAAAAACTATCCTGCATTAAAGGCGATTTTAACAGCTACAGCCTTCTTTGGCACTACGCAGATGAGGACGGAGGGGAAGGGTAGAATCTAGTTAGCTGTCTCATTCAACAGCAGCAGGTGGCACCGTAGTACAATCCTGACCTCATCTTCGTGAGTGATAACGCAGTCAGTGTTCTAAATCAGTCTGCCCCCCCCCCCCCCCCTATTTCGAACATGCAGCACAAACCAATAATGCGTCAAATGTTTTCGACCACAGAATGTGCGATTTAGGACGTGATACAAATTTAGAAAGGCTGACTGGAACAGGTTTAGCGGACAGCTAGACGAGGAAATCCAGACGATCAATCCAATGCGAGAAGATATGATCGCTTCGTAGATACCGTAACTACTTTCCCTAAAGCGTCCATTCTGAGAGCATGCAGATCTAATTATATAAAAAGATTCGATCATAAATCAGCTGCGCACCTAGAGCGGTATTATACTCCTTTAGAAAAGGACAGTTTTGTAGAAGAAATTCTAACACAAGCAAATATCGTCATCTCCTCAATATCTGATGCAAATAAGAAAGAATGCAAGAAATCGGTATGAGGCGGAATAGCCATAAGGCGTGGAGACTCCATAAGCGTCTATATAGCTGATGTCCACACAATACCGTCAACACTCGCAAATATTAACTCAAATCAAATTGTATATCAGCTGCTTAAAAACGGGATGCCTTAATATAAACGGCATAGGAATATCTAAAATTGCAGAATAGAGCGAGACGTCTCAAAAGAGACAAGTGATACTACTAAGGCATTCAGTATGACAGAACTCTAAAAGGCAATCATTAAGTTCTGAAGGGGCAAGGCAATTGGCCTGGTTGACATATGAATGGAACAAATAAACTTCTGACCTACGGCCAGAAATTGGTTACCCACTTTGATGAAAATTTCGAAGAAAACTCGGGTCATAGTTACCCTGCCAAATGACTAAGAATCGGATGACCCTAAGAGCTATTGGAAAATTTCAGTGCTTGCCACCTTCAAAAAAATATTCAAAGAATGATACTGAGTAGTCTCACTGAAGTAACTTCTGAACCCAGAACAAGCCGGTTTCAAAACAAGCAAGTCTTCCACAGCACAGGTACTAAATTTAGTCCAACATATCAAAGATGGCTTGCTCGGGATAGAGTAGGATGTAGAGCTGCATTAAACTAGTCCGCGGACTGATGGATTCGATGAAAGAAAAATCATTGGGTCTGTCTTCCTAAACCTGACCGCAGATTAAGACACGGCCAATCACAGACTGATTTTACACATTGTGTACGTACTATGTAAGAATTACAGTATGACACGGATGATCGGAAATCTTATTCACAGAAGAGTCTTTGTCGACTTTCAAGAGCAAAGAAGAGCAAAGAATTCGATGGAGAACATAGAAGAACGTATTACCGAAGGTAGCGTACTGTCTCCACTGCTTTTCACCATTCACCAGCCACTCCCGGAAGGCACTCAAAGTTTTATATTTGCAGCCTACAGAGCCATTACTGCCTAAGGAAATAGCTCTGAGACCGTGGAAAACCTGTCAGAAGCCCTTGAACAACTTGCTGTCTATTACAAGGAAATGAAACACACACTCAACCGATGGAAACATAAACATGTGTCTTCCACCTCAGGAATAGACAAGCGACAAAGAAACTTCTACTATCATTGGAGGGAATACCACTAGCGTATTATGCAACCCCACTCTAGACAGAGTTCTCACTTCAGATACCACTGCATGAACAACAAGCAGAAAGTAGCTTCAAGAAACAACGTCTTGAGCAAACTAGAAGACAGTACATGGGACACAGAGCCCAACACAGTGAAGACTACAGCATTAATCTTTTGTTATTCAGCCGCGGAATAAACATGTCTTGTGTAGTACAACTCCAGTAGTGAACAAACAAGTGCACATACCACTCGACGAATGCTGCACCGCACCATCGCAGGATGCTTAAAAACTGAGAAGTTATACCGCTTAGCGGCTATTGCACCTCTCGCATCAGACGTGAAGTGCCTGCCAGGAAAAAAGAAGTTTAAATGGTTTACATATATGGCGCACACACTTTTCGGACACCAAATCAGCTAGCCGCGGTGGTCGAGGGGACTGAGGCTCTCCAGTTACGGTCTGCACGACCACTACGGTCGGGAGTTCGAATCCCCCCTCGGGCATGGATATTTGTGCCGTCCTTATTCTTAGCTAGTTCATAAGTAGTTTGTAAGCTTACGGACTGATGACCCCGTAATTAAGTCCTATAAGTTCTACAAACATTTGAACACCAAATCACTTGTCACAGACTTACAGCTAGGAGTAGTTTCGTGAACACAACAGAAAATCTCAATGATACACCACAAAACATGAGAATGAAAATGTCGCGAAATAACAGCTTCCATCTCCATGACTGGTATGCACCAAAGCAATAATTTCCCCCAGGACACACGGAGAAGTGGGACGTCTGGGTACCTTTGAACAGACTGAGTTCCGTAGTTGCAATAACATAGAGCAACACGCATATCGGGGGCCTGTGTGTTGTGAGCAAGAACAGACTACTGCCCACTTTGGGTAAGTGTACCAGTAACCGGCACTTCAATTGTACATTTAAAACACGCATTTAATCGCTAAATATTTTCGTCATCTGGAAATGAAAATTCACGTCCCATTGGCGATAAATAGTGTGATTGAGTGCCAATAAGGGGGAGTCGGCATATGTAGCACTGCCGATCACTGCTACGGAAGGTGTACTTTATAAATGTAATTATTTTAAATTGAACTGATTGTTATTACTAGGACTTGTGCATATATATACGAAACTAGATGGAGTTAAGTGGCATGTCACAATAAGTTCAAAGCAATATTGTTGAAATAACAGGATTTACACGTGATATTTAACGTAAATCCCTTAAGATGGCGATAACTGGTATACTTCCCCTACGCAGTGCGATCTATGCTGGGGCAGCTGCACATTCGTGGAGCTCACGAAGGCTACTCCCAATGCACTGGTCCCAAATAACTTTGTTCCAGTGCTTCGTAGTCTAGTTTTATGACTTCAGAATCACATTCTCCTGTATTCAGGCATTTACGTTAGTTTTGGATTTCTAGCTCGCCCTTCTGTTCCCTGCTAATGGAGCACCCACCGTCTTCGTCTTACTCCACGCTGTTTCCAGCTCTAGACCGCGCTCCCGGTCATGAATGAAAGAGTTCGGTGGTAATTCGGGCACCACAATCATTATTAATCAGATCCATTCCACGGTACAATTTTTGTTCCTCTGTGTTGTGTGGCACAGGGTCTTTGTTAACACAGCTCACAACGCCGAGTGCTCATTTTCTGAGCATGTGGATGTACTGTCACATCTTCCCTGCCAATCACAATCAACATATCTAAATATTATTGTGCCTTGGTGTCTTCTTTAGAGATAAATTCGTATATTAGCTATATTTTTTTCCATTCTGAGTCGACTGGAATCTCTTGTATATGCGTACGTTTTTTCCTACACCGTATAAAGCATAGCAGTGTGACGCACTTTTAAAGTCTACCTTTTTTGTCTATCCCCTGTAATTGGGCCTTCTTGTGCAATTAGAAGTGGCAGTAATGGCTAGAATAAACAATCGAGACTTTAAAACACTTTCCGAGCAGACTGTTTCCTCAGATATTAATCGTTTTAAAATAGTAGGTGGCGACTGGACAGTGTGTACGTCACGATATCAAATTTACGTCTACTCCATACTGCGCAAGCCACCTCACGGCGTGTGGCGCAGGGTACCATGAAAACCATTGTCACTTCAACCTATTTCATTTGTGTATAGTTCGCTAGAATAATGATTGCCTGTATGTCTACATGTGGGCTCTAATCTATCTGATCTTATCCTTGTAGTTGCTTCGCGAGATATACGTAGGAAGAAGCGATGTCTTGGCTGACTCTTCATGAGGCGTACGCCGCCGGAACATTGGTAGACAGAAACCTTAACAGTGCCTGAGTGACTGCTTTACAGGCTGTTACGTTGCAAGCTTTTATCTCGTTGTGGACTTGTTGCTGGGGACGTGTGACGCTCTACTTTCAAGTGGCCATTACCATATTAAAAATACTTATCTGAAGTGTGTTCGGACTGCCAACGGGCAGGCTTACTGCGCTAGATGAATTCGTCCTCGTGCTCAGAAAACCAGTGCCAGGCGGTGTGAGCTATGTGTATCCGAAGACCCGAGAACATGTGAAAAGTTGTCTGTTGAGAACAGTCCTGCAAAAGAATTGCTTCGAAATGTAAAAATGTTGAGAAAACGAAAGAAGTATAGTAATACAAATAACGTAGGGATTTAGTCAGTAGGAAGTACTAGTAGGCTAAAGTGAAACGACTACAAAATACAGGTTTTATCAACTTTCAGAGAATATTGGACAAAGTACAGCGCTGCAAGGAGTATGAAACTACATAAAAACGAGTATACCTACAAGAGAAGACGGTCGCCGGCCGCGGTGGCCGAGGTGACTGAGGCGCTCCAGTCACGGTCAGCACGGCCACTACGGTCGGGGGTTCGAATCCCCCATCGGGCATGGATATTTGTGTCGTCTTAGTTCGTAAGTAGTTCATAAGTAGTTTGTAAGTTTAGGGACTGATGACCCCGTAGTTAAGTCCCATAAGCTTCACAAACATTTGAACATTTGAGAAGACGGTCAGTAGGTCCGAGGCGCTAGCGCTGAAATAGATATGTTTGGTAGAATGTGCAGTGTGCGTTTCTGACGTTTTAATCAAAGCAGTATCCTTCAGACATGCATACAACGGCGACTGCAGCTGTCAAGAATACAAGATATACTGTAAATGCGTATACGATGAAGCAACAGCTATACTATTTGCGTCCTGTCGGAATAAATTGTCACATGTCACCAAAGATTATAAAGCTAATGCCTAATCATATTTGCCATTGCTAATACGTTTCTTTTAATATGTATCAAAAGAAAACACATTAAATACTTATTAGTTATTTTTGGCTGCACAATTATTTTTATTAAGGTGTTATTTAATGACGAATCTCAACTCGGTTTTTCACATTTTACGTCACCTGCAATACAAATACAATATTTATTAACGTAATTTTATGAATGCTTGCAACGGCTTAATTTATTTCAGTACGCCTCTATAATTACGTTTATGTTACATGTCTTGGAGTGGTCTTACTCTCTCACAAGTAGTTTCTTGCTGTTAATTCTTTTAGAAGGTTTTTGGGCCCTTTATTACTTGCAGTTGTGTATTTTTACAGCACAGTCAACTCCGCGGCGAGTGAATGGACGCGCGGACTGGGGCACCGCGTGGTTTGCGCGGCCGCTCGAGCAGGGAATGTGTGTGTGTGTGTGTGTGTTTGTGTGTGTGTGTGTTTGTGTGTGTGTGCGTGTGTGTGTGTGTGTGTGTGTGTGTGTGTTGTCTTTAGCGTAAGTTAAAAGTAGTTCGTAACCCTAGGGACCAATGACCTTAGCAGTTTGGTCCCTTAGGTTTACAAACATTTGAACATTTTGAGTCCACTCCAGGACAAATATCTGTTTACAATGAGTATACTTTTAGTATTTGCGGAATCGCAGTGATATTAGTTATATACAAATATCGTAATATTCTATTGTTGCATTTTATTTCACAGCTATATAATTTATATTAATAATTCTGTTGTTTTAAACTTAAGGAAATGAGTGAAGTTTTATAATTATTGTTTGTGAGTTACATCTGTTTTCTCGTTAAGATTTCGTCTGGAAATGCGCCTGTGTGGACATATATATCGAGTTCTGCCAAAATATTCTTTAGGTGTTCTTTGGGTACACGATACACCGGATGATCAAATAGTCAGTATAAATTTGAAAACTTAATAAATCACGGAATAATGTAGATAGAGAGGTAAAAATTGACAAACATGCTTGGAATGACATGGAGTTTTATTAGAACAAAAAAAAAATAATAATAAAAAAAGGAAGTTCAAGAAATGTACAACAGATGGCGCTGGACAGCAAAAAGTCAGTGACTGTGCATGAAAATCGTGTATAAAAGGAGCTGTAATGAGAGAGAAATTCAGGTCTCTTTTTGAAACTCCAAACCTACGCTTTTCCTATTAATTACGTCCCTCTCATTGCTTCCTTTCTCTCCAAACGCCCATCCTATGTCACTGTCAATAACCAAAATTCCCTTTTGGTTCTACCCCTCCACTGGGGTGCCTCAGGGCTCTGCCCTGTCGCCTCTCCTCTATCTGTTATATTCAGCGAATATGCCTCAACCTCAGCCTTCCATCCATTTTCTTCAGTATGCTGATGACACCGCCTTCCTCGCCATTGCCCCATCCCTCGCTCGCTCCCAACATCTCCTTCAGTCCCATCTCTCCAAATTTTCCTCCTGGTGTAACCAGTGGCTCCTTACTGTTAACCCTACAAAATCCCTGGCAATCATCATAGATCGCACCACCCCTTCCTTTCGCCACTGAGACCTTTACCTCACCCTCCATGGCCGCCCCAAACCAAGACCCTCCGCTTCCTCGGATTAACCTTAGATAGAGACCTCTCCTGGAACCCTCACCTCAAAAGCGTCCGTCAGAAAGCCCTATCCTGTCTTAACCTCTTGAAATGCCTCTCCGGCCGGACATGGGGACTCAACCCTTCCACCATCCTGTATACCTACCGGTCCCTCATGCGTCCCGTCCTTTGCTGCTTCCACCCCGCCTGGATCTCTGGTCCCTCCTCCTATTATGAATCCCTCAAAATCCTCGAACGCCACGCCCTTCGCCTCGCCTACCGCATCCGCCTTCCTTCCCCCACACGGATCCTTTACGACCTCATCCCATTCCCACATCTGGTCCAATTCCTTCAACACATCCGCCTCAAGTACATTTACCGAAAGTTAGAGTCCCGTAACCCACTAGTATCTCCTCTCCTCCTGCATGCCTTTACCGCCATATCCCTCCCTCCCTCCCTTCACCGCCACACCCTCAACATCCTCTCCGAGGGTGGCTTCCGCCACCTACCTCTCCCAGACGACGTTCTCCACAACCGTCCCGACATCTATCCCTCCTTCCTAATTTGACCTCTCCCTGTAGATTATTGCCCCCTCCTCCCTCCCCCTCCCGTCCCCATCCCATCCCCCCCTTGGCTCATCCCCTCCTTCTCCGCCTCCCCGGGAACCTTTCCGGTTCCACCCCCCCTTCTACCCTCCCCCATCTCCTTTCCCCTTCCCCCGCGCTTTCTCCATCCTGCTCCCCCCCCCTGCAGGGCCAGTTCAGTGCTAGTGTTTTTAACAGTGTTCAGTGCTTCGTGTATCTAGTGTTTCGTCGCTCAGTGTTTTTTAACGTTGCGCACGTGCCCATGGGTAATCAGTGTTCAGTGTTTCTTACTTCAATGTCGCCGTCACTTTATGTCTAATCGTCTGCAATGAGTGTTTTTTAGCCACCGTGGCAACGTCTTTGTTTAACAACCATGTATGTCTTTCCACTGTCATATACGTTTAACATTCTCCCATTTTCTCATCTTGAAATTGCGAAAACGCCGTTTTATCACCATGTTCATTTTATATTCTGTTGTCCATTGTTCTCATTCGCTCGGCTGTAGAGCAGCGTCATAGGCTGCTGTCAGCCTGCCTGTAACAAGGCATTAAAACATAGTAAAGGAAAAAAAGGAGAGAAATTCAGATGCACCAGCAGTCGCAGCATGTTGACGTTACCTGAAAAGGCGCTTTTAGTGAAGCTGTATTATCAGAACGGGGAATGTGCTAGTTCAGCGTTACGATCCTGTCGCCATAGGAAGGGGATTCGAATGGGTAAAGGTCCGTTGACAAATGCAGCTGTGGCGAGAATGATTTCGAAGTTCGAAGTCACGGGTTGTTTAGAAGATAGACCCCGTAGTGGCCGATCGAGCACAAGGCGTAATGCTGCTGAGACAGTTCAGGAAGAATTGGAGACTGTAGCGGCTTCGTCTATGAACGGGGAAGCAAGTGCTCGTGGGAGTCACACGTCGCACCGGCATTCCATACACTACTGTTTGGTTGGCACTTAGGCGTACCCTCCGATGCTATCCTTACAAAATCCATCAGCATTATGAACTGTTACTTGGCGAGTTAGTCAAGCGGAGGGCATTTGCGGCGTGGGCGTTTCAAAAGATGGCGGAAGATGACGATTGGTTGACTAACGTGTTGTGGACCGACGACGCTCATTTCACGCTCTGAGGGTCTGTCAACGCCCACAACTGCAAAATTTGGGCTACCGAAAATCCTAGAGCTGTCGTGGAAACTCCACTGCACGACGAGAAAATCACGGTATGGGTTGGATTTACCACATCTACCGTTATCGGGCCTTTTTTCCCTCAAAGAACTGCGTGATTCTGGTTTTGTAACTGCTACCGTGACAGGTGAGAGGTACGCCGATTTGTTACAGAATGGCATCATCCCCAGCCTGGCTGATAAACACCTGCTGGAACGTACGATTTTTATGAAGGATGGCGCTCCGCCCCACATTGCTACACGCGTGAAAGATCTCTTGCGTGCGTCGTTTGGTTATGATCGTGTGCTCAGCCGCCACTTTCGTCATGCTTGGCCTTCCAGGTCCCCAGATCTCAGTCCGTGCGATTATTGGCTTTGGGGTAACCTGAAGTCGCAAGTGTATCGTGATCGACCGACATTTCTAGGGATGCTGAAAGACAAATCCGACGCCAATGCCTCACCATAACTCCGGACATGATTTACATGGTGAACATATTGAGCATTTCCTGTAAAGAACATCATCTTTGCTTTGTTTTAATTTGTTATGCTAATTATTGCTTTTCTGATCAGATGAATCGCCATCTGTCGGACATTTTTTGAACTTTTTTTTCCTAATAAAACCCCATGTCATTCCAAGCACGTGTGTCAATTTTTACCTCTCTATCTACATTATTCCGTGATTTATTAAGTTTTCAAATTTATACTGACTTTTTGATCACCCGGTAGAATTATCATTGCATTTCAATCCGTTCCGCTTTGCGTTTATGTCCCGTAAGTGTTTAAAAAAGGTTGACTGATTACTTTCGCAAATTAGTGTGTTGTGTATGAATGCTGTATGCATAATGTATGCTGCGCGTCCAACTCAAAAGAAGGTTTCGGCTGCATGAAAAGGCCTCGTGCAGGCTCACGGTTTGAGTGTTCTTGTCGCTCGGTTTTCATTTGTATAGCCTTTAGAACATGTGTATTATTGTGTCTATGTTACGGTGTACAAACTAATTTTGAACAAGGAACCGAAGATAGCGCCCAAGTAAATTGTGCGTGTAGATTAATTCTTTTTGTAGATGTCATTGGGTCATTCCACGTCAAGTGTCCCAGCCTAGACGAATCTCCCAGCTTAGACGATGCTCCCAGCTCGACCATCTTCAATTTTGGTTAAATTTGTACAGTATGTGCCTGAGGGCCCGACATGAACGTATGCAAAGTTTCAGTCTCACCTGTAACTTGGTTCACGTACTAGAGCCATTTTTGTGAAGACCACTGTTACCAACACCGAAAAGACGCGAAGAAATCTTCAAGTTTAGCATTCCACTGTCCCTAATGTAAAAGAGCAAGACCTTTGGTTCTTGGTATAGTGATACAACTTTTTGTGCTTTACACACACATGATGCAGATAGAGCTCAGAAAGCAATGCATTTGGCATAATCTCAGTTCAAAGTGGGCAACAAATAATGTAGCGAGAAAATTGCCCCATAGTTTATCGAGGCATAAGTAGTGGAGAAACGGCGCTACAGACCTGGTCTTTTGTCAAATTATTATCTGCCTGGGTATTTACTATATCACCAATTTAGACCTGGCTTATGTGTTTGATTACTGTGCTACGATCCTATGAATATGCTGAAAACCATGAATATGTCAAAATATACCCGTGTTCGAAGTCATGTATCTCAAAATGGAGACCTACCACATTATTTGCATTGACACCATGCAACAGACTACATTTCATTCCATTAAAAAACGCATTTTCATTTTGGTGTCTCTTTCGGTAAAGTGCAAAAATTTCACCTAAAAATTTCAAATATTTATAGGAGTTTCTTCGTTTGTTTGGCCTCGTTTTTCGCAGTTGCAGTTATACAATTTGTATAGGTTATGGGGCCGTCTTATTCAACTGTAAATTAGTCTACTTTAGACCAGACGTGTTTCACTTTATTCTAAAGCATCTTTAGTGGTCATCGGTACAAGAAATGGTTTGTATTACATTGTTTGTTTGATTTTTTTACTAAATTCGATCGGTAACAGTTCTCATGCAATTGGATTGTTTTGATTCTGAATAAATTGGACTACTGATATTACTCACGAAATTCTTTTATGTTTTCCTCTTCATGTGTGATTTGTAGCACATTGCCACTTGCTGTCACTGCTTACATTTACACTATTTACACTTTTTACAGTCTACAACAACATAAAAAAATTCGTGAGTAATATTAGTAGTACAATTTATTCAGAATCAAAACAATCCAATTGCATGAGAACTGTCACCGATCGAATGTAGTAAAAAAAAAAATCAAACAAATAATGTAATACAAACCATTTCTTGTACAACTGACCACTGATGATGCTTTAGAATAAAGCGAAACGCGCCTGGTCTAAAGTAGACTAATTTACAGTTGCATAAGATGGTCCCATAACCTATACAAATTTATAGGAGTAAAGCTTCATGATGGAAGCATATTTGAGCATTTTCAGTAGAGTATAAACTACTCGGTCTAGTAAGTAATTCTTGTACTTCTAAGAAAAGTTCCTTTTACAACTTTTAGTCCTTTTGTGACACTGTATGTCGTTAAATGGCTTGGGGATTCAGTATTTCACAGCACAATCAGTTATTGCCTCCGGCCAAGACACAGTTGCAGTGCATGTGTTTTTAACGTACTTGATCAACTCGCTGAAGTGCAGTTTTAAAGAAATTAAGAATATTCATCATTTTAGCGACGGTTTTGCTGCACAGTACAAAAGTTGTAAGAGCTTCCTAAATCTTTGACATCATAAAAATGATTTTGGCATTACTACCGAATGGAATTTTTTCGGAACAAGCCATGGGAAATCACCATGTGATGGAATTGGGGACGCCCAATTGCCAACAAAATCTTGACATCAACTGATATGTTTGAATATTGCAAAAAAAAAAAAAAAAAAAAAAAGAACAAGGCCATGGCACTGAATTTATTTATATTAAAAAAGAAATTATTGAATATGGAAAAATTTATCAGGAAAAACTTTTTGAGGATGGATGTACAGTGTCTAGTACAAGAGATCATCACCATTTTGTACCAATTAATGAAAATCATAGAGTATCAAATGATTCATTGTCTTTTATAGCAAATGTTAACCGACATGCTCAAGTTGCTACTGAACAGTTGCCATTACTGAACTACAACATGACCAGTATGTCGCTTGCGTTTATGATGGAAAATGGTGGATAGGAAATCCCTGTCAAGTTTCATGTGAAAAAAAAGATACCTTGATTAATTTCATGCATCATTATGGAGCCGCGCAATCATTTCATTGGCCTGCTAGAAGACACATATGCTGGATCCCAGAACAACAGATAATTGCAGTTATAACAGTTCCAGCTGCTTCAATGACTGTGTGGCAATGCAGTTTGCCAGAAGCAATAGTTTTGGACATCAGCAACGAATTCAAAGCATTTACCAACTGAAGAATTCTGTATTATGGCTTGGGAACCATAAAGAGATCCAAAAAAATGCTTGGGAACCTGTTGGATACCCACATTCAGCCCTGGAACCTATTATATACTCATATTCCTGCTTGGGAACGTACTGGACTCCCACATTCAGGCTTGGAAACTTCCAGTAAAGAATCTCACACGTAGCTCACCTTTCATGGCTATCGGGTATGGCCCCTAGGTGATGGGGTTACGAGTCACTGAGTCCGGTAGTGGCATAGCCACCAAGAACTAACGCAAGAATTACAAAAAAAGTCAATAGTTTAGGCGATATATTTGCACCTTACCCAAAGATATACCAAAATGAAAATACGTTATTTAATGGAATGAAATGTACTCTGTTGAATGGTGTCAATGCAAATAATGTGGTAGGTGTCCATTTTGAGATACATGACTTCGAACACGGGTATATTTTGACATATTCATGGTTTTCAGCATATTCACAAGATCGTAGCACAGTAATTAAACACACAAGACGGGTCTACATTGGTGACATAGTAAACACCCAGGCAGACAATAGTATGACAAAAGACCAGGTCCGTAGCGCCGTTTCTCCACTACTTATGCCTCGATAAACTAAGGGGCAATTTTCTCGCTACATTATTTGTTGCCCACTTTGAACTGAGATTATGCCAAATCCATTGCTTTCTGAACTGTGTAAAGCACAAAAGTTGTATCACTATACCAAGAACCAAAGGTCTTACTCTTTTACATTAGGGACAGTGGAATGCTAAACTTGAAGATTTCTTTGCGACTTTTCGGTGTCGGTAAAAGTGGTCTTCACAAAAATGTCTCTAGTACGTGAACCAAGTAACAGGTGAGCCTTAAACTTTGCAGAAGTTCATGTCGGGCCCTAGGTACGTACTGTACAAATTTCATCAAAATTGAAGATGGTCGAGCTGGGAGCCCTTGGACAATTCACGTGAAATTAATGTTTAGTTAATGACAACATTTCTTTGTGTACCGTTCGGATTTGAGATGAAAACACCTTTTTTTCTAGGTAGTTTTTGAAGCGAGTCACTTCTACACTTTCAAATTCTACCAACCGCCCCAAACTTTGTGCAAAAGTAGATAAATGGATAAATTAACATTTTAATCATTAGTCTCTGTCGGGAGATGACGCTTTAAATCAGAGTTCAATTCAGCACGTGCTGAGACTCTTTAGACGTCCAAACAGTGGTGGACTTACAGGTTAATTTTTCGTGAAGAAAGATTGAAGGCCTAATCCTCAACCTCTGTTGCCCACGAAATAATAATAGTTGAGAATCAGAATGAAAACTTCTCTTACCACCGCAAAATTACAGAACAAAAAAGAGAGCGAACATGTCCTGCCGAGGTTCAAAGATGTAAAAAAGGAAAATATGTCAGCAGTTAACTCCCCTCGACAGCGTGGTCATCAGACGCGGAGCTCACACTCGGTTTGTTTGGATGATGAAGGGGAAAGAAATCGACCGTGTCCTTTCAAAGGAACTATCCCGGCGTGATTTAGGGAAATCACGGAAAACCTAAATTTGGATGACTTCAAGTGGATTTGAACCAACGGCGTCCCGAATCCGAGTCCTGCTGTTACCACTGTGTCACCCACTCGGTCTAAAAATGGCGATCTGGCTTCTCGCCATATCTGGAAGCTTCAAAAACATTTAAATCAAACATTTTGTGCTCACATATTCGTGCTTTTTTCGTATTAGTATTAAGCCCATATTGCATGCTAGTTCACGCATCTATCATATGTTATGTCCTACATACTTCAAAACATCTATATGAGCATTGGAGTACACGATGCCTTCTGGTCACATCACACACGAATGTAACACTGGATGTTAGATTTTACCATATGGGAATTGCATGTAAGGCCTCAGAAAATCCCGCAACATCATCTGCCTTGTAACATTTCATATCACGTGACTCGCACCATTTTATGTAGTGACATGTGCCATATCATGTCATGACACGTTGTGTTGTTATGCGACACGTGACAGAGTCGGTCAGTAAGTGCAACAAGCTCGCTCGTTACTCGTAAGCGTGGCCGCTTCTTGGGAGCCGCGGTGGAGTAGCCGAGCGATCTAAAGCGTCTCGCTGCGGAGCGCGCGGTTGCTCGCCGTGGAGGTTCGAGTCCTCCCTGGGGCATGGGTGTGTGTGTTTGTCCGTAGGTTAGTTTACCTAGGTTTAAGTAGTTTGTAAGCTACGGACTGATGACCACGCAGTTTGGTCCGATAGAATTACAAATATTTGAACATTTGCTTCTTGGGAGTGGCGCATGCGAACAGGTCGTGGCTCGAACAAGCCGCTTGCGAGCGAGGCGACACGGTCAGACTCGTAGGGGAAGGGAAATTGGCTAAGTGTGGTGTACTTCTCTTGGAATGTGACAAATGAAAAGACTTAATAATAATAATAAACGTGGTCAAAATGTTAACAGCTGTACTGTATATTAAAAAGAAAACTCTTGAGAAAATATTCCTTCTGTGTAAAGACACGGTGATAATATATGTTAACAAAGAACAATGACTGAATAGTCATGAACGACGGCAGAGATAAAAAAGAACACTACCGGTACACTAAATAATAGAGAAAGGCAATCTTTTGTCTCTGTTGTCTGCTAGTCTGGTAGTACTAATGTCAATCTGCTCATGCCTCTAACCAGTAACGTATTCAGTTTTACAATAAAATATATTTAGTGTTGTTTAAATTTTTATTAACGTACAACAGTACCCTTTACCACATTTAGTCTGCTTGCAGTATTTGCTGGCGACATTAACGGCATCAGCACATGTTTTCAATCCACTGTCGTTGAATGCCACCAATACGTTTTCACTAAAATAGGACCACAAGAACCGCTAACATTTAAAAGACAATAGTTCATTGCTCGCCTTTCATAAAATCTAAACCTCGCAATAAGGACTGCAAAATCATTTAGAATGACAACAGGAATATCTTCCGTATAATGTCCGGTGTGTGTGTGTGTGTGTGTGTGTGTGTGTGTGTGCCTACAAATCTATAGTTTTGTACAAATCTTGAAAAAGTTTTCGACACTTGACCTTTAAAAGAGAGAATTTTTTATGGTGTGTAGCAAAGGATACTTTACAACAGACTTATCTTCGACACTGTACGTAACCCACTTAAGTCTCCATTTCTGACACTACCTGGAATTAAAAACAGCAGTAATAAACATCTGGTCTGTCGACGACAGGTTTTATTTCTTTCTTATATCTATTAAAAGTAAGGAGGCAAATTTTTTCGAAACTAGAAATCAACAAAAAGGAAAACGCAAAACATGATTATTACTTTCATAATGATTCCAAGTTGAAATCTCGTGGGCAGTACCTTTAGTAAAAAATAAAAAACCTTGATTTTCAACTTTACCCATTCGCAGTTAATGTTTTACTTTCCGTGATTATGAATACATATTAACTGTTGGATCAAAAGTGATGTCCGAAAGAACAGTCACCACATGTTTATTATACAATATGCCGAGACGGACAATGATAATTTCTTCAGTGCGGAAGCAGTCCTAGACCCTTATTCTTACAGGAATCAGTTTACAAAACCACGAGTTTTGAGTTCTAGTGGGCAGAGTAAAGTTAGGGATTTGTATCTAACGGGAGGCGTGCTTTAGTAATTCCGCGCAGGTGTGGTTCTCGCTTTGTCCCCTGGGTTCAAATCCCGGCTGGGTAAACATTTTCAAATTAACCCATTTGCAGTTAATGCATTACTTTCCGTGACTATGATTCAAATTTCACTGAAATGGAAAAAACACATTTCCTAATTCTGTCCGCAAAAATACTGTCCATTTTAATTTTATTTCATTTTTCAATAGCAGTCTTTGTCTCAGATCGGGCTTTTAACTTTATGTGGAAATAAGTTAAATTAGACTATGAGAGAAAAAAAATACTTCAGTCGTTAAAATTTGTAATTTGCACATCCAATGTTCTGGCAATCTAGTGTTAATCGCATTTTAAACCTTAGAATTAATATGATCAATTTAGAGAACATGGCATCTGTCTCACTAAAACCGAATGTAGGTTCCAAATTGTCAAGATACGGTAAAAAATAAAGAGAGAAAAGAACGCACCGGGTAACGAAATATTGCCCTATTCGGCACAATATTAATAATCCACTAGAGCAGAACCCTGTGTAGAAAATGTAGTTTTTAATAGCAGGATCTTTAATAAACTTTCATTCAGTGGATCCGATGCCTCATCAGAAAATTGAACAATCACCGAAGTGCGTCACTAATCAATTGAACTTGTGATAATGGGACGGTTTAAATAATGTACTAAAATCATAGACACGATTTATTTACACTATTAAATAAAAATCGTACTTTTAGAAGAAAGTCTTTATCAGACGAAAGGACAACTAGAAGTAAACGCTGTTGAGGAAATTTAGAGGGCTGGAATTTGAAGCTGAGTGTAGATCGATTCTGCTGCCCCCAACTTACATTTCGCGTGAAGACCACAAAACGTCTAATATATAAAGCAGAGTGTCCGTGTGTTTGTACGTGTTCCATACAAATCTACATTTTTGTTCCAATCTTTATGAAATTTTGAACACGTAAGCTTCAATCCATGAGAACGGTCGCCGTCAGTGTAAGAATCACATGCGATGTATATTTTACGAGAGATGACGTTATAAATAATGAAATGTGTCTAAAACTGCTGCATTTAGCAACAATGCTGCTCATTTTCTCCTAAACCACTGGACCGATTTCAACCAAATTTGGTACACATATTCCCTACGTGAGATTACAATTGTCGTACGAGTACGAACCACATACGACACATGGTTCAGGAGATATAACGTCGTAAACAATAGGAATCGCAGAAAACTGCCACATAATGCGGCGAGACTTTATAAATACGCTATATGAGAATAAGAGTATTTAACGACTTGCAACAAACTTTAAACATAATTTCAAACCTTTATTAAACATTTTCCCCCTGACATCCATAGCAAAATGATGAAAGGAAAAAAGTTTCTCGCTTACTATTTTTCCGCTGTTTATGGAGTAAACTACGGCATTCGGTATGACGTTACAATTTATAATTTGTACACTACAAATTATAGCCGCAGCAAATTTTACAGACAGTATACACACATACAGTTGAATGTACGATCTAAATTGCATCACAGTACGACACATAATTCATGAGATATGCGCACATAAATAGTAACGTTCCGCTGTTCATAGACTAAAACTACGGCATTCGGATGACGTTACAATTTATAATTCATACACTACAAACTGTAGCCACAGGAAATTTTAGAGACAGTATACACGCATATACGTGAGTGTACCTTCTAAATTGTATGACAGTACGAGACGTAGTTCATGAGATATGAGCACATAAACAATAACGTTCATGGAAAACCGCCCCATCACGCACCAAGTTTTAATCTATTACTTCTTTACTACTAATTGTATTCCCAAGACATTTTACAGACATACTGCCCTTATTCAAATGAATATATACCTGAAAAAAATGGCAGGAATACATAAATAAATACCTGGGCAACGCCGGGTTTTCAGCTAGTATAAAATAAGAGAAATTGGGTTTCATACAAGGGAGCATAGGCATTCGTTTTTCCCTCGTTATATTTGGGAGTGGGACAATAAAGGCAATGACTAGTAGGGGGACGAGGTACTCCCGCCGGGGTTGGAACAGTTGCCCAGAGTGACAGAGAGCGGGGCTTCTGCTGGGCTAACCGGCTTTCCTTTCCACAGGTAGAGGCGCACTAACAAGTCCAGCAGTTCAGCACAGCCGCTCCAGCGTGCTGGCTGGCGCTTTCGTCGCTCCAGTTGAGCAACCGTATATCGCTTCGAGGTGGCTCACTAACGCGTTTCGTGGCAAATTTATTTTTGAGACTTTAGTAATTTTGATCTTGCACAGACAGGGGAGCAGCCAAGTGCGTAAAATCGTATTTCTTACAACAGTTGAAGACAGAAAAATTGCCCTTTTAGTACGAAATTTAAATTGACAAATTTATTTTTCATTGAAATTTTATTTAAATATTAAATTTAAAAACACACAGAATATCAATTAATATTGATTTCCTTTTCACAAAAGGATCAATGTCTGATACCACTATTCCAGAAATGCTATTCGAAGGCAAGCTCTTAAGTTGAAATCTGACAGTGAGCTTTTGTAGATTAGATTAGATTGATTAATACTTGTTCCATAGATCATATATACGACATTTCGTAATGATGTGGAACGTGTCAGTTTAGTAAATGTTGTCTATACTCGACAATCAATATTTTAAGGATTTTTTTTATTTATTTTTTTATTATTTTTTTATTTTATTATTATTTTTTTTTTAAGTTTTATCTAAAAATTCATCTACATTGTAGAAGGAGTTGCCATTCAGAAATTCCTTTAATTTCTTTTTAAATACTAGTTGGCTATCTGTCAGTCTTTTGATGCTACTTGGTAAGTGACCAAAGACTTTTGTGGCCGTATAATTCACCCCTTTCTGAGCCAAAGTTAGATTTAACCTTGAATAGTGAATATCATCCTTTCTCCTACTATTGTAGCTATGCACACTGCTATTATTTTTGAATTGGGTCGGATTGTTAATAACAAATTTCATGAGTGAATATATATATATTGTGAAACTACAGTGAGTATCCCTAGATCCCTAAATAAATGTCTGCAGGATGCTCTTGGGTGGGCTCCAGC
Organism: Locusta migratoria; assembly: GCA_026315105.1. NCBI lineage: Eukaryota > Metazoa > Arthropoda > Insecta > Orthoptera > Acrididae > Locusta > Locusta migratoria. The sequence continues at coordinate 68,754,924 of CM048755.1, read as the reverse complement.
AGTTATTCTGATTACACGCTTTTGTGCAATGAATACTTTTTTACTCAATGTTGAATTGCCCCAGAATATGATCCCATATGAAAGCAGTGTGTTGTATGTGAATTTAGCACTTTGCGTAAAAAAAGACAGCATGTACATGCAAATCCAAACATCGACATAATCGTAGCTGCAAATTTACATAGCAAAAATAAGTCTAAGAAATTCATTTTGCAGTGAAACTAATTGCACCAACTTCACGTTGTAGGTGTATAACTTCTAGTTGTAGACAATTTTCCACACTGTGAACAGAACGCAAAAATCAGCAAAAAGGCACAACCAAGCTGAAGAGCAATATAGTAACTTGATCTTAAAAATGTTCAAATGGTTGTAAAGCTTATGGGACTTAACTACGGGGTCATCAGTCCCTAAACTTACAAACTAATTATGAACTAGCTAATACTAAGGACGGCACAAATATCCATCCCAAGGGGGATTCGAACCCCCGACCCTAGTGGCCGTGCAGACCGTGACTTGCGCGCCGCAGTCCCCTCGGCCACCGTGGCCGGCTAACTTGATCTTACAACAGAATAGTTCGATGAGCGTTCCTCCTGAAAACAAAAATGTATTTTCACAGTGAAAATGTTTGGAAAATTATTGAGACGTTTATTTCACTGCTATCATATAATGATGACTTTCATTCGTCATACCTCTTAAAAGAATTTTATTTATAACACTAAAAATAACAAGACTCCTTTGTACAGAATAAATATATTAGACATACGGAACAGAAATGTTAATGTGTCTGACCACTTTGTAGTTACACAACCATCATGCTTTAAAACAGCTACTTTTCATTTTAACAGGAGGCTCCACTCTAAAGCTTCAATTAAAAAAATCAACAACATCATTATAGACTGATTATGCCTTTCAGCGTTCAGTCTGGAGCATAGTACCTCTAATAAAATTCCTCCATGATCCCCTACTCAATGCTAACATTGATGCCTTGTCTGATGTTATGACTTTTACTTCAAAATCATTCTGCACCGAATCTAAGTACTTTCTTCTTGGTCTACCTCGACTCCTCTTACCCTCCGCTGCCGAGCTCATGAGTCTCTTAGGTAATCGCTGTTGAATCTTCCGGATTATGTGGTCGTGGTCGAAGAAACATATCTGCTCCTGACGTTTCGTCCAGGTAACCTTGCTTCTTTCATGCGTGTAACATGAACCCACCATCTCAGTCTGTTCGCTTTAACCGCTTCATCTATGGTGTTCATCCCCAGTTTTTCTTTGATTTCCTCATTATGGACACCCTCCTGCCATTGTTCCCATCTATTTGTACCTGCAATCATTCTTGCTACTTTCATATCTGTAACCTCTACCTTATGAATAAGGTAACCTGTATCCACCCAACTTTCACTCCCATACAACAAAGTTGGTCGAAAGATAGAGCGGTGCACTGCTAACTTAGTCTTGGTACTTACTTCCTTCTTGCAGAAGAGAGTAGATCTTAGCTGAGCTCTCACTGCATTAGCTTTGCTGCACCTCGATTCCAGTTCTTTTGCTATGTTGCCATCCTGTGAGAAAATACATCCCAGGTACTTGAAACTGTCTACCTGTTCTAACTTTGTTCCTCCTATTTGACACTCAATCTGTTTGAATCTCTTTCCCACAGACATTACTTTCGTTTTGGAGATGCTGATCTTCATATCATAATCCTTGCACCTCTGATCGAGCTCAGAAATATTAGTTTGCAACCTTTCAATCGAATCGGCCATTACAACTAAGTCATCCGCATATGCGAGACTGCTTATTTTGTTTTCACCTACTTTAATCCCGCTCTGCCAGTCTACTGTTTTCAACATATGATCCATGAATAGTATGAACAACAGTGGTGACAGGTTACAGCCTTGTCTTACCCCTGAAACTACCCTGAAGCATGAGCTTAATTTGCCATCTACTCTAACTGCTGCCTGACAGTCTACGTAAAGCCCTTTAATTGCCTGCAGAAGTTTGCCTCCTATAGTTTGCCTACTGACAGTAACTTCCTCCTAGGAACACGGTCATAAGCCTTTTCCAGATCTATGAAACATAGATATAATTCCCTGTTCCACTCATAGCACTTTTCCATTATCTGCCGTAAGGTAAATATCTGGTCCTGACAACCTCTAAGAGGCCTAAACCCACACTGATTTTCATCTAACTTGTCCTCAATTAATACTCGCACTCTCCTTTCAACAATACCTGAGAAAATTTTGCCTACAACGCTAATTAAAGAGATACCTCGATAGTTGTTGCAATCTTTTCTGTTTCCATGTTAGAAAATTGGCGTGATTACCGCTTTCGTCCAGTCTGACGGAACCTGTCCCGATTCCCACGCCTTTTCAATTATCCTGTGTAACCATTTGAGACCTGATATTCCACTGTATTTGACGAGTTCCGGCTTAATTTCATTTACCCCAGCCGCTTTATTGCACTGTAATCTACTGACCATTTTCTCCACTTCCTCAAATGAGATCCTGTTTACATCGTTGTTCCTATCCCATTCTACCTGAAAATCTGATGCATCATTGAACGTTTCACCTACATTGAGCAATTCTTCAAAATATTCCCTCCATCTGCTCAAGGCATCCACAGGATTGACTAGCAGCTTTCCTGACCTGTCCAAACACTTGTTAATTCCTTCTTCCCTCCCTTTCGAAGATTGCTAATTATGCTCCAAAATGGTTTTCACGCGGCTTGGCCCAGAGATTCTAGCTTGTTTCCAAAGTCTTCCCGTGATTTCTGCTTGGATTCTGTTATTATCCATTTGGCTTTGTTTCTTTCTTCAACATAACTTTCTCTGTCTGCCTGATTTCTAGTATGGAGCCATTTTTGAAATGCCTTCTTTTTCTTTTTACAGGCTGCCTTGACTGTGTCATTCCACCAGGCTGTCTGCTTCCTACCTCTACACACTACTGTTCCAAGACATTCTCTAGCTGCTTCCAGTAGTGTGTCCCTGTACCTTGACCATTCTTCTTCCAGTGACTGTAAATCATTACATTCAACTAACCGGTACCTTTCCGAGATCATCGTAATGTATTTGTGCCTAATTTCGTTGTCTTGAAGCTTCTCCACTCTTATCCTTCTACACATGGACCTGACTTTCTGCTCTTTTGGCCTCACAAAACCAATTTCACTGCAGATTAAATAATTATCAGTATCATCAAAGAACCCCCTGAAAACACGTGTGTCCTTGACTGTCTTCCTGAATTCCTGGTCCGTTATTATATAGTCAATGATAGATCTGGATCCCCTTCATTCCCTTGTATAGCGGTGAATGTCCTTATGCTTAAAGAAGGAGTTTGTGATAACTAAGCCCATACTGGAACAGAAATCCAAGAGCTGTTTTCCATTCCTGTTGGCCTCCATATCCTCTCCAAACTTACCCATAACCTTTTCATAACCTTCTGTTCGATTTCCTATCCTGGCGTTGAGATCACCCATGAGTAAAACACTATCCTTATCCTTCAGTCTAACAACTACATCACTAAGTGCATTGTAAAATCTGTCCATCTCATCTTGATCTGTCCCTTCACAGGATGAATACACTGCCACAATCCTAATTTTCTTACTGGAGATGGCCAAATCTATCCATATCAGTCGTTCATTTACATACCTTATTGCAATTATGCAGGGTTCGAATGCTTTCCTGGTGTAAAATCCTACACCCCACTGTGCTCTTCCTACTTTAACCCCTGACAGTTAAACCTTGTATTCTCCGACTTCGTCCTCTTTCTCTCCCCTTACTCCAACATCACTAACAGCTAAAACATCTAACCCCATCTTACTTGAAGCCTCCGCCAGCTCTACCTTCTTCCCATTATAATTCCCATTGATATTAATAGCTCCCCATCTCATTCCAGATCGTTTGCCAAGTCCTATCTGAGGAGTCCCTGGTCTGTCAATTAGAGGTGGGACTCCATCACCTCCAAAGGTCCGAGGCATTTTGCTCTGATTGTTGCCAGAATGATATTGAAGTACCTGGGAAGCAGGTTGCTAGCCTTACTTGCTCATGGCCCCACTGGGTTTTACCGCCAACGGTTGCGGGACTAACCGGTGGATTTGGTAGTCTTTGCCGTCTGAGCACAAAGGTGGCCACGACTCAGATTTGTCCGAGATGCCCAACCTTATTCCAAAGTAACTGGTATCCCAACTGTCAGGACCACTTACTTGGTCACTCATACGTTGCCCGTGGTTCATGAACTAGGACATGACTACAGGAACCCACACCATGAACCACTTCAATAAAAATAAATAAATAAATAAAAACTGTTTCACTTAGTTTGAGTGTTTTTAAATCGTAGATCCCAAAACGATTTGTCTGTATTCGAATCTTCTTTTATCTAGAGAGTGTCCGTATGTTTGTTTGCGCGTGCGTGTTGCATACAAATCTACAGTTTTGATCCAATCTTTATGAAATTTTTTATAGGTAAGCTTCAGGCCATGAGGACGGTCGCCATAAGTGTAAGAATCACGTACGATTAATAGTTCACGAGATATGAGTGATAAACAATGAGATGCGCGAAAAACTATTGCATTTAGCGACAATGCTGCACATTTTCTCCTAAACTACTGGACTGATTTCAACCAAATTTGGTACACATATTCCTTACCGTTACGCAACAAGCACTGTATGGATAAGAACCACATACGACAATGACTGAGGAGGTACAATGTCATAAACAAGAGAAATTCTAAGAAACTGCGAAACTACTTTCAAAATACACTATATGAGAATGAGAGTATTAGCGACTTGCAACAAACTTTAAACATAATTTAAAACCTTTATTGCCGCGGTGGAGTAGCCGAGCGGTCCAAGGCGCCTCGCTGCGGAGCGCGCGGTTGCTCGCTGTCGGAGGTTCGAGTCATCCCTGGGGCATGGGTGTGTGTGTTGTCCTTAGGTTAGTTTACCTAGGTTTAAGTAGTTTGTAAGCTACGGACTGATGACCAGGCCGTTTGGTCCGATAGATTTACAAACATTTGAACATTTAAAAACATGTGACGTACCCTCTTATCTTAATTCTTTCGTTCTTGTTTGTACTTTACAGTTTAACCTTTTTTTTTTTTTTTTTACCACTGGGTGGGCCCACCCAAGCGCTGTTCAACTGACAACAACGGCTTCCATACACAGTATGAAATGTGCTTGGTCATTTCGCGTAGGCTTTATCCTGAGCATGGATCTATACTGGTTCACACTTATTTCGGTCTATGTTCACATGAACATACCGGCTTGATTAAACTCGACAAATGAAAATGGCGCGCAACGGATAACGCATTTTTTTGTTTAGAATTAACGGAACCAGTACACATCCACCTCAAGAACGGATACGTCTAGATTTAAACCCCCAGGGTAAGTTCGAACAAATACCAATTTCAATCATCATAATGATTGTGAGATCCCTTTGTTTCCCGTCCAAAATGGGGAGCATTGAAAGAGAACCTGAGGGGTAAATCATTTACTCAGACACAAACTTTAATCATAAAGGGTTTAATTTTTTAGACAATTTGCTATAAATATTGCTCAACTGCCCTCCTACTGCTTGTAACTACTCTGTACACTATTCAATGTCGCACATGGTGGGTGAGGAGGGGGGTAGGAAATCTGCACACAAACGGACATAAAACATGCAAATCACCCACTGCATGATTAGCGCAAAGCTCTATACATTTATTACTTAAACTAATCCTGCTGGTCGAACAGTAAGTGGGCTTGTGGACGCAATATACAGAACAATTTACGATTTCTTTAAATTTACCTAAAGACATTTTATTAAATCAAATTCCACTCCCCCACTTATGACTTTAATTATCTCTTGTGCCGCGTTTCTTACCACATTCTGGAGAATTTTGCGCAGCAAGCAGCACCAGCGTCCGTACCTCTTGTGGTCTCCTTCCAACTCACCTAATGGCTTCCCTCTACCTCAACCGTCCGCCAATTCGAACCACGCCAAGAAGACGCGCCCTGATTGGCGGAGGCAGGTGCAGCCAACTGGGCACGTTCCTTTTACTTGTTCGCGAATCCACCTCCTACCATCGACCAGCAGCAAAGCTTGCTAACCTCTTTGCACCACTAGCTGCCTACACAAAAAGCGAAAAACTCACAAACTACCACCACCATCATGCTAAAGTACCCCTACTGGTTCAATTATGCTCAACCACTCCTTCGCTCACGCTGTGATGGGAAGCATGGGAGTGTGACATGAATAAAAATAAAATGGAATAAAATATAATAAAACACAAACTCGCCATCTCTGCTTCTACTTCTTTGCCCTCGCCAGTCGGCCATGAAACCACATGATAATGCTCAAGTTAAATCAATTTATATTGAAAATAGCAGACATTACTAAACCAAGTGAGAAAAACATGAGCAAGGTAGGAGAAATTGGCAAAATCGATTAGGTGGAGCAATGAGGAGGTATGACAGTAACGTCTCAAACATTTATTAAACTTTTTCTCGCTTACAACTTTTCCGCTATTCATGGAGTAAAGCTACGGCATTCGGTATGATGATAAATTTTATAATTTCTACAATACATATCGTACTTGGAGGAAATTTTACTGAGATTATACACACATGCAACTGATTGTACCTTCGAAATTGTATCACAGTACGACACATAGATCATGAGATATGAAGACACAAACAGTAACGTTGATGGAAAACCACCCTATCACGCATCAGGTTTCAAAATATTACTTATTAACTACTAACCATACTCGCAACAGCTTTTACAAACGTAAGCGTTTTTACAAATGAATATCTACCTGGTCAATTAGAGTTGTACAACACATAATTCAATAAATATGTCTAATCATGCATCACGTTTTAATCCTTTTCTTATTTAGTACTAAGACACTCCTGTATTCTCGTCAAACTAAGAAATTGTTTGAAAGCTGACTACTGTTGACAAGCGCACGTGGCTACAGGCGAAAGCAATGGACGTCTACAGAGCTACAAGGAAAGGAAAAGAAAGAATAAAATAGTCTGCATCCAACGAGTAGCCAATATTTCCGGCAAAGCTGCCTTTTAACTTCAAGGAACTGCAGTTTCTAGTGAGACTAGCGGTTTTTCTAATGTTTAATAAACCACAGGGCCATCTATTCCGATCAGTCTAGGGCGCCTCGCTGCGGAGCGCGCGGTTGCTCCCCGTCGGAGGTTCGAGTCCTCCCTGGGGCATGGGTGTGAGTGTTGTCCTTACGTTAGTTTAATTTAGTTTAACTAGTTTGTAAGCCACGGACTGATGTCCACGCAGTTTGGTCCGATAGATTTACAAACGTTTTTGATTTAGCACTCTATTAAATACTGCGGAGTGGATTTGATATCTCCTCACAAGGACGATTTTATGTCACTTGCTCAGGGGTGAGATTACCATAGAATATATTCATGCTAGATCCAGGAGAAGTAAAAAGAAATATTGCTTATAGTCAAATTTTGAATTACATGAATGTATGAATGTTATATATCGTTGTCTTTTTATTACTACCTTTCTTTGTTTATAATTTTGTACATTGTGCAGGACAGCCTTATTTCTTATATATTCTATCATAAATATAACATGTTTTTAGAAGGCGGATAGACAAAGAGAGAAGCGATAAGAAAAGTACTATTTCAAGGCTCGCGTGCCGCGGTGGAGTAGCCGAGCTGTCTAAAGCGCCTCGCTGCGGAGCGTGTGGTTGCTCGCCGTCGGAGGTTCGAGTCCTTCCTGGGGCATGGGTGTATGTAGTTGTTTGTAAGCTACGGACTGATGACCACGCAGTTTTGTCCGATAGATTTACAAACATTTGAACATGTTTTCAAGGCTCGAGCAGCGCTTTGTGCTTTGTAAATAAATAAAAAATAATTTAAAAAACTAGTTATAAACTAAGTTATACTAAAGACAACACAAACATCCATGGTCGACGGAGGATTCGAACCTCCGACGGGGAACGGCCGCGCGCATCGCAAACTGTGGCGTGAGAACCAAAAGTTAGTTTACTGGAATACCATTAAGAGCATATTAAAAATTCATAGCTCGAAAAACAGTGAAGTAATGTTCTTAAAACCTGGTTATTGCTACATATTTACATAATAGACATCATTTCACAATTTCGTTGCTATTGGCGAAGTAGAAGAAGACTTAAATTTTTGGGTGGAGTCTTCCTTTAAACTCTTCGCTGTATATACTGAATATAAGTCTACGACGAACCTAATTACTGTCTATCGCCTGAGGACGGCACATTGTTTGCACTCCTCCTGCGCTTGCACTCGGCCGTGCTGTGCTACGAAATGACGTCGGACCGTTCCATTTTACCGCGAGCTCAAACGGCGAGCGAGTCCAAGGCTACCTGCGGTGGGCAGGTCGGTGTACCCTATTTGTGGAACACACTGTCCACTACCTGCAGTGTCCGGGGCTCTGGGAAACTGTGAACACTCTTCGTTTCTGGGCTAGTGTCACTCTGGGCAACTGTCACAAACTCCCCTCCGCCACGCACCTCATGGTAGATGCAGATATAGATAAGCAAGTGGAAGAAATTTATAGCAACGACTGCAAAATGTTTAACGCATATTTCTGTTCTGGACTCTTACTTGCAAAGCATATCCATTACCCAGGGCCGGCGCAAGGCACGTGCGACCGCACAGGGCGGCACTTTCCGAGGGGCGGCAAATCTGCCGCCCGCTTTATTATTATTTTTTTAGGACAAATTCAACATTCATGCCCAAGAGGGGATTCGAAACCTCGGAGGGAGTGGCTTGGGGAACTGTGGCGTGGCGCCTCGACTACCTGCCGGCCGCCCCTGTTGAACAAGCAGACGGAGGAGGACTACTTTCTCCTCGCCACTGTGGCAGCACCGTCGTGTTTACGCCGAAGAAACAAAGAGGGGGAAGCAGCCTGGCGTTCACGCTACGCCAGTATTCTTACGGGACTACGGGTGGAGCACTACCAGCCTGTTGCGCGCAGTGCGTTTACTCACAACTAATTGTGCAGAAGGCGAAATCTAATTTCGAAATGCGAATGCAATGTTCCATACTGCGGTTATGTGTTAAGCCTGAAGCAGTTTTGCTAAGCCATTCAGTGGCAGTTTCCGTGAGTTTTATTCTTCCTAATTTATGGAAAACAATCTTTGAACATTACTACAAAGATGTCCAACACCTACAATGGCTAGAAGTATTCCGAATGGGTAAATATGCTGCGAGTCATTATATAGGTTAAATACATTGGTAGTAAGCGTGGCATAAGTTGGGTTTCGATGCATTTTTCAAAATTTTTGCTAACCGTTTCTGAGTGATAGTCGGACGTTTTGGTTTTTGAGCCATGCAACACCTGTCTGCGCCTGCACGTACAACAATTAAACTCAGACCGACACTTTTGTTTGGCAATACTACTCGCACACTTTGTCACTTTGCCAACATTTAGCCGGCCGCAGTGGCCGAGCGGTCTGCGGCGTGCCAGTCACGGTCTGCACGGCCGCTGCGGTCGGGGTTTCGAATGCCCCCTCGGGCATAGATGTTTGTGCCGTCTTTAGTATAAGCTAGTTCATAAGTAGTTTGTAAGTTTACGGACTGATGACCCTGTACTTAAGTCCCATAAGCTATACAAACATTTGAACATTTGTAGCCAACATTTATTTCTTTGAGCTGACACCATAAGTAGTTCGTATCATACGTTCTTGAGCTCTGAAAACTTTAGCTTGGCTTGATGAGTTGCCCCAGAAAATAATCTTGTATGGCATTATTGAGTGACAGATTGCATAATACGCTAGCTTTTTCATTTTTATGTCTTCTGTGTCTGACAACATTCGTATAGCAAACAGGGACTTGTTTAGGCGCTTCAGCAGTACTGTTGGATTTTTCTCCCAGTTAAATTTATATCAAGGTGTAATCCTAAGAATTTGACACTTTCAATTTCTTCCATCTCCTTGTTGTCATACTTTAGGCATATACGTTTACAAGTACTAAACTGAATATAGAGTATTTTTTCAAGGTTTAGTGACAGAGAATTGCCGCGGTGGATTAGCCGTGCGCACTGAGGCGCCGTGCTGCGGTACGAGCGGCCTTTCGCCGTCGGGGTTTCGAGTCCTCCTTCGGGCATGGGTGTTTGTGTTGCCTTTAGGTTAGTTTACCTTAGTTTAAGTAGTCTGTAAGCAAGGGACTAATAACCAAGCAGTGGAGTCCCATAGATTTACAATCATTTTGACAGAGAATTCGCTAGGAACCATTTATTAATGTGTATGAAAATGTCATTAGCCGACCTTTCTAAGGCTAATATTTCAAAATGTTCAAATGTTTGTAGAGCTTATGGGACTTAACTATGAGGTCATCAGTCCCTAAACTTACAAAGTACTTATGAACTACTTACTAACTAGGACGGCACAAGTATCCATGCCCGAGGAGGGATTCGAACCCCCGACCGTAGTGGCCGTGCAGACCGTGACTGGAGCGCCTCTCTCCTCGGCCACCGCGGCCGGCGCTAATATTTGATTTACTGATTATTGTAATGTTTGTGCCATCTGCAAAGAAAAGAAACTTGGCATCCGATAATGTTGCTGATGAAAGGTCATTGACGTACACAAGAAAAAGCAAGGACCCTTAAGGCTCCGTCGAACAGAGAGCGGGCAGAACGCGCTGTTGTCCGCCGCGTTGTGGAGTAGCCGAGCGATCTAAAGCGTCTCGCTGGGGCATGGGTGTGTGTTGTCCTTACAATCTACTTAAACTAACTTAACTTATACTAAGACACCACACACTCACACGCACATTCACTCACTCACACACACACACACACACACACACACACACACATTTGATGCAGTTCTCCACGCTACCCAATCCTGTGCAAGCCTCTTCACCTGAGAATAAGTACGGCAACCTACATCCTTTTGAATATGCTTACTGTATTCGTCCCTCGTTCTCCCTCTACGATTTTTACATCACACACTTCTTTCTAATGCTAAGTTGACGATTCCTTGATGTCTCAGAATGTGTCCCACCAACCTATCCCGTCTCGTAGTCGGGATATGCCAGAAACTCCTTTTCTCCCCAATGCTATTGAGCACCTCCTCATAGTTACGTCATCTACTCATCTAATCACCATTCGTCTGTAGCACCACATTTCGAAAGCTTCTATCATCTTTTTGTCTTAACTCCTTACTGTCCACGTTTCACTTCCATACAATGCTACACTCCAGACAAATGCTTTCAGAAAGGTCTTCCTAACATTTAAACAAATATTGGATGTCAACAAATTTCGCTTCTTCAGAAACACTTTTCTTCCCACAACCATTCTGTATTTTATATCTTCTTTACTTCGGCCAACAGAAGTTATCTTGCTACCCAAATAACACAACTCATCTACTACTTTCATTGTCTCATTAGCTAATCTAATTCCTTCAGCATCGCCTGATTTTCTGACACTACATTCCATTACCTTTGTTTTACTCTTGTTAATGTTCATCTTATACCTTCCTTTCAAGACATTGTCCGTTCCGTTTAATTGCCCTTCCAGGTCCTTTGCTGTCTCTGACAGAATTACTATGTCGTCAGCAAACCGCAAGGTTTTTATTTCCTCTCATTGGACTTTAATTCCCTCTCCAAATTTCTCCTTGTATTGCTTCACAGCTTGCTCAATGTGCAGATTGAACATCATTGGGGAAAGGCTACAAACCTGTCTTACTCCCTTCCCAACCACTGCGAACCTTTCATGACCGACTCTAATAATTGCTGTCCGGTTTATGTACAGGTTGAATATAACTTTTCGTTCTCTATATTTTATAATAACTTATAATAGTTTCGACAATGAAACCCCGCCTCGTAATTTAGTAGAAAATCCAAACAAAATCTTGTTATGTGTCAGTATATTAGCGGCAAAACCTTGACTACACGATAGAAATAGTGACGCTACTGATGACAGTGCTGCTAAAGCAGAATTACTAACCTCATCTCTCCGAAATTCCTTCACCAGAGAAGACGAGGAAAATACTTTAGGATTCGAATCAAGAACAGCTGCCACCATGCGTAATTTATAAGTTGATATCCGTGGAGTATTAGAGCAACTTAAATCACCTAACAAACGCAAGTCTCCCGGTGCACTTGTATACCACTTAGGTTTCTTTCATAGTTTGCTTGATGCAATACCTATCTATTATATACAACCACTCGCTCAGTGAAACATCCGTATCCAAATATTGGAAAGTTGCACGGGTCACTCAAATATTTAAGAAAGGCAATATAAGTGATCCACAAAATTTTAGGCCTATATTACTGACGTCGGTTTGCAGCAGGTTTTTCGAACATCTACTTTTTTCAAACACTATGAAATACCTCAAAGACCTTGTCCGCGCGGGAATGGCCGCGTGGTATAAGGCATCATGCTACAGGCTGCTCTGCCGAACCAGCCGGAGCTTCGAGTCCTCCCTCTTGCATAGGTGTGAGTGTTGTCATAGTGTAAGTCAGTGTGTAAGTCAAGGGACTGATGACCGTAACGGTTTGGTCCAATAGGTTTACAAACATTTGAACATTTAGAACGACCTATTGACCGAATAGTCAACAGGGATTCAGAATGTATCGTTGTGAAATACAGCTAGGACAAGGGATTTCAAATCGATTTCATATTCAGATTTGCGGGAGGCTTTTAACATCGTATCTCGCAAGCGGCTTCTAATCAAATTGTGTGCATATAGAATATCGCCTCATTTGTATTCTTGGATTCGCGATTTCGTGTCAGAAAGGACACAGTAGGTAGTAATTGACGGAAAGTCATTGTGTAAAACAGGATATCTGGTTTCCCTATGAAACTGATATAGGGTCTCTAATGCTCCTTGTCTTTATAAACGATTTAGGAGATAATCTGAACAGTTCTTTTAGATTGTCACGGATGTTGCTGCCGTTTATTGGTTAGTAAAGTTACCAGGAGATCAAAAGCAACTGCAAACCGATTCAGGTACGATATTTGCATGGTGCAAAATTGGTAATTGACCAGAAATAATGAAAAGTGTGAAGTCATCCATATGAGTGCTAAAAGCAACCCGTTAAACTTTAATCACACGATTAATCTGTCAAGCCCGTAAATTCAACTTAATACCAAGGAATTACAATTACTAATAAATTTAATTGGAAAGAACACAGAAGATATCATAGGGAAGGCGAACCAAAAACTACGTATAAAAGTTCAGTTAAGGGTAGCTCGTTTTGTATTATCGCGATATAGGATAGAGTGTGTAACGGAAATGATGGAGGAGTTGGAGTGGAAAACATTAAAAAAGCTTTATTCGTAGCGGCGAGATCTGTTTGTAAAATTTCTTTCCCCAAATCCAAATGCAGAGATATTTTGTTAGCACCCACCTACATAGGCAAATATGATAATCATAATAAAAATAAGAGAAATCAGATCGAGAACGGAAAGATGCAACTGTTCCTTTTTCCCGTGCGCTATTAAAGGATGTAAAGGTATAGAAACATTATGAAAGCGGATCGATGACCCCTATGCCATGCACTTCAATGTGATTTTCAGAGTAATTATGTACATGAGTTTAAGAACTACATGTAACAGACACTAGGATAACGTCGTAATTAGTAGAGTGTAAAATCAAAGCGTTCACGCAGTACTTCACTTTTGTTAGCACTGTGATTGTAGTTTCGTATGCAAATTATTGCTATACAAATGTGTAAGCAAGATTAATGCTAATTATTCTAGTCGATTTCACCTGTATGAGGGAAGTCTTCTTTTTCTTATTATTAGAAGGCATTTTTCACTACTAAAGTTGATAAGGCTTGCGGAGCTACCAGTCCGCTCACGAAGTGTGTGGGATTTGAAGTTGTCATTAGCCGGCCGCGGTGGCCGAGGGGACTGAGGCGCTCCAGTCACGGTCTGCACGGCCACTACGGTCGGGGGTTCGAATCCCCCCTCGGGCATGGATATTTGTGCCGTCTTTAGTATTAGCTTGTTCATAAGTAGTTTGCAAGTTTAGGTACTGATGACCCCGTAGTTAAGTCCCATAAGCTTAACAAACATTTGAACATTTGAAATTGCCATTAGCAACGTTAGCCAGTGCATCTGCTCTCTGCCTGGCTCTAACGTTACCAGGTAGACCGAAAGCCCATCCACATGACCAGCACATTACGTATCCTAAGTTAAACCTATGCTACATAGTTTTCATTCCACCTTGTTCTCCAAAAGTTAGCCGTGGAATTTGCAAATAGACATGTAAGGTATGTTCAGACAGTAATAAGAAATTTTATATTTCTCTTTCCTTATTAGACTGAATCTTGTCATTTATTTGTTATAGTCAAGTTTGATAAAGATGACTGAAAAGTAAAGGATATTTAATCCGTTGTAAACATGGATTAGACAATCCATCATCTGGACTGCCGGAGACATATTTTGAAAGGCCGTCCTCTAGAATGAGAGTTCAGTGTGTTAACCACTGTGCCAACTCGCTCGATTTAACGTCGAGATTTCTGGCAAGTTTTTGTTTCACGATAATGTTCCTAATCTTTCTTCGTTGACTGTTCCTGAATGTTTCGCGAAAAACTATATCATAACTATGACTCAGCAGCCATATTCGCAGACATTGTCCCCGTTTGACTTCTTTCGTTTCGAAAATAAAGGAAACCTTAAATGCTCGTCGTATTACACGCATAAATCAGATTAAAATCGTATGGCGGAGACAGCTAAAAGCTGTGCCAAAGATCGAGATCAAGAAGTGATACATGGGTCCGAAATAGTGGCACAAGTGATTGTTATCTAATGAAGGATATTAGGAGGTTTCAACCATGACTAAGAGAAATAAATGCAATTATTCGCGTATATACGTATGCACAAGGTTAATTAAAACAGTAACTTTTTGTCATCTCATATGTAAAAATATAAACACTTCTTTTTTGGGAGGTGGGAGGGCCGCATGAGCCCCATAACCCCGCACTCTCTACCGTTGGATCCGACATTGGCTGAATCTCTCTGGCTGTGAGTATGGCCCTTTTATCATCGTGGAGTACGGCAGTGTTTGGCAGTAATACGCTAGACATGCTAAGCACTTCATTGCCGAGGTTGACGAAGTATTCATTCGCAGTAATCCGACGGGCCGGCCCCAGTGCCCGAGCGGTCTGCGGCGCGTCAGTCACGTTCTGCACGGCCACTGCGGTCGGGGATTCGAATCCCCCGTCTGGCATGGATATTTGAGCCGTCTTTAGTATTAGCTAGTTCATAAGTAGTTTGTAAGTTTAGGGACTGATGACCCCTTAGTTAAGTCCGATAAGCTCTAGAAATATTTGAACATTTGATTTTTAATCCGACGGGCGACGATAATGGCAGGACCAAGTGAATACCACGATAAAGACGCCCAAATCATAACGCACTTGAGTGTAAGAAACAGGCAGCCAGAACTGAGGTTTCTTTTCGGGTGCTCCATATAGTTCAATCATTAAGGAGAAGTGACTGCAAAAATTATTACCAAAAAACAAAAAAAAATATGAGCGTACAGGAAATTAAATTTCAAATAGAGTTTCTACTTTATGAAACTCTAGCGAAGGTGGCGAAATTTGTAAAAACAAATTGCAAAATTGTACAAAACAGTTTTTCTTAAAGAAATAAAAACGATGGGAAAATGTTAAATTACAAAGTTATTGGTTAAAGATTATCTATCGATTGCTTTTTTGTACGTATCAGTTGATTTGTTACGTTTCGAGATACATCGAAAAAAGCATTAAAACCATTTAAAAACTAGATTCCTTATAACTGGCCAACATTCACGTTTCCATACTTACAATTTGGGGTAAGTGTAGCACGAGTAAGTCAAGAAAATGTGCTTTTCCGAAAAAATTAAAAATATTCAGTATTTTCGAGATATATCAATTAGAAAAAAAAAGCATTCTCGAAAACTGTCTAGAGTTGCTCAGGGGATCGACCTAGAGTAAAGGTTTTTGGTCGGTTTTCTTCGTGAAGAGTTATAATATCATGCTGTTAAATAATTACATCCTATTAAATGATTTTTACATTTTGTTAATTATAAGCATCAAAGAATGAATTTGAAAAACTTGCACTTTTTTGTCCCTGTTTTCTACAACTGACCATTTATACTTTTATGTTATGAAAGGAACTGTTAAAGAAATAGGTTGCTGATATAGTTTCACAGATTTTAAAACATGTAATGGTGCTCTACGTCCTTCTGGAGCCAAGATAAATATTTTTCTTACAAGAAAATCTAGTGGACTTAATTAACATTTTACAGTGCGATGCTTCATGGAACTTAACATTGAATACTTATACCAGTAAGGGAAAAAAAACCTTGGATGTCTTGGATTGTTTGCTAGTATTACTAACCGATTGGTAAGGTTAAGTGTCCAGACCCGTAGTGCTTTGAGCTATATATAGAGCGGGGAATAGGTGAGAGGGCGAACGACCGCTGGGGAAGGGGAAAGGGGAGGGGGCGGCACAGGCTGGCCGTGCGCACTAGGGCGCCTTGTTGCGGTGCTCGCGGCCGTTCTCCGTCGGAGGTTCGAGACCTTCCTCGGGTAGGGTATATATGATGTTATTAGGATAAGTTAGTTTGAGTATTTCGTAAGTTCGGGGGACTGATGAGCACTGCAGTTAGGTTCCACAGTTTTACAAGCATTTGAACATTTAGAGACTGACGCGTGCTCTCTCTGAGAACATTCTAAAGGGGTTCACTTGCAAAAATTTTGATATATTTCTGTAAACATTTTTGTTGACTTTCGGAAACAGCGCCATTCTATTTTTTCCATTTTTTGTTATTATTCTTATATAAAAAAGTCTAGTGCGGACTGCGTAGTCTAGTAACGGCGTCACAAGAAAGGTCTTTTGCTTGCAAAAAATGAGGTAGAATATTTTATTTTTTAATCTTGTGTATATTGTTCAGCGTATGCAGAATGCAAGTTTTTGTCCTTGAAAACTCTCGGGACAACTTTTTATAGCAACAAACTGCTAAATTCTGGCCCTTTCTACAGATTTTTACCTTATAATCGGAAACTATGCAGCCTACTGAAAATGTTATCTGTACTGATATAATAGAACATTGATATTTGTGCGGAATGACCTATTCAAATGTCAAAATCGGTACAGCCAATTGGCTGCAATCAATTTTCAAAGTTCGGTCATTTTTATCAATTTGGCTAAACATTTTCGTTGTAGCCTGTTCGTCACAGCAAGAGGAATGTCGCATTTCTCCAGTACTGCATTTTTTGTTGTGTCACTGTTCTTGCTGGCGTGCGATATATGTGAGTCACGTAAAATGGCTGCAAAATAAGACTAATTCGTAATAGTTACGTCGGAAAAATCCAGAGTATTGGCCAATTTATTCTCAAATGTTCAAACGTTTGTAAATTTATGGGACTTAACCGCTTGGTTATTAGTCCCTAGCTTACAAACTACTTAAACTAATTAAAAAGTTAAACTAACCTAAGGACAATACACACATACACACACCCGAACCCCCGAAGGCGACGGCCGCACGCAACGCAGCACGGTGGTGCCTCGTTGCCCACGGCTATTCAGTCGCAATTCATTCTCAACTGCCGAAACTGCTACATTGTTAAGACCACTTTGGGCTACTGTGCTCCTTTGCCAAGTATCTAAAGAGATCGCCTTCATCCTATATGACCTTTCAACGGTGAACACTGTTACTAGGCCGGCCGCGGTGGCCGAGGAGACTGAGGCGCTCCAGTCACGGTCTGCACGGCCACTACGGTCGGGGGTTCGAATTCTCCCTCGGGCATGGGTATTTGTGCCGTCCTTAGTTGTAAGTAGTTCATAAGTAGTTTGTAAGTTTAGGGACTGATGACCCCGTAGTTAAGTCCCATAGACTATACAAACATTTGAACATTTTTGAACTGTTACTGGCGTCGTAGAAAAATGTCTAATGGTAGTACACAAGTTTTTAAAAGAAGTTTGACCGTTTTTCCCATACATGAAATTGAGAAGAATCATTTTTTTTTTTTTAAATTTTTATTGGGCGACTGTACCATAGACCATCGACAGGAGAAGAAATTCTGCAACTAAATTGCTGAATCTTTTATGTGTGAAGAATTCCTTGGGTCGAGATTGTGGAGTTTAGCTTACAGTTTATTATTTTCAAGTCCATTAAAGCCAAAACTAATGAAAATGATCACAAATTTGTTCACAGTTCGAAAATCTAGCTGCGCAGTTCGTCATGACAAATCGAAAACTGGAAGGAACACAGAACTTTGAAGAGTTAACTGGGATAGTTACATTAAATCTGGCTCCAGCAAGTGGTAAAAGAAGATAGGAAAATAAATTTCTTTGCCGCAAAGGCGAAAGACGAAAATAATGAGTGGTTCTACCTACGATTAATTCAGAGTTTTTTATCTGTATGGCTGTGTTTCTTGATGTAAAATGCCGAGCTGCAGCGTAGTTCGGAATCGACGTTAAACTGTAGGTCCCCCTATAAACAGACTGGTTAATTCAGTTCTAAGATCTGAGGAAGGCAACAGGACTTTACAAAATGTTTAAATGTTTGTAAATCTATCGGACCAAACTGCGTGCTCATCAAAAATGTTCAAATGTTTGTAAAGTCTATGGGACTTAACTACGGGGTCATCAGTCCCTAAACTTACAAACTACTTATGAACTACTTACGAACTAGGACGGCACAAATATCCATGCCCGAGGGGGGATTCGAACCCCCGACCGTAGTGGCCGAACAGACCGTGACTGGAACGCCTTAGTCCCCTCGGCCACCGCGGCCGGCCGCGTGCTCATCAGTCCGTAACTTACAAACTACTTAAACCTAGAGAAACTAACCTAAGGACAAACACACACACCCATGCCCCAGGGAGGACTCGAACCTCCACGGCTAGCAACCGCGCGCTCCGCAGCGCGACGCTTTAGACCGCTCGGCTACTCCATCGTGGCACAGGACTTTACCTCCACCAGGGCCATACCTAGTAAAGCAGTGTGGATTTGAAACCAATCTTCAGATTATTGATTGCTTTACCTATTTTCACCGTCCTTTAAACCGTGTTGCTAATATCTTCGTCTAAATGATCGACAGATTTGACATTTTCGAAAATAAGAATAATTCAGTTTCGTGTATTTCGTAATAGAGCTGCTACTTGTTGTCTTTCTTGTGTCTTCTCCCAATAATTTCCCTTTCAATTACAGGCCTCTCTCATTATTGCAATTTTCTACAAATTCTGTATAGTATCCTCAAAATCTTCGCCCTGTTGCTGTTTTGTAAATTGTGCATTACAAAGCAGTCAGCTGTGATTACTGAAATATTTGGTAAGACAACTCTGCACACATACTGAATATAGGATACCTTCTATTTAGCTGATAGAAAGACGAAGAAGAAGAAAAATGATTTATGATTCTCATCGGTCGATAAACTCTCAGTTATAATTCCGTGAAAGACGCATTTTGTAACGTGGTGACTAATTTCGAATCATAAAGATCATTGTCAAGCCATCCTATTGAAACTATACTAATAGTGCTTATTTGGTGTACTCTTCTCTTGAATTACCTCTAGGGGCATAAAGCAAGGCTCTAGGCCATAGCCTTCATCACCCAAAAGAACAGTGTACCTTATCTCTACCTCGTTGATGTTTTAGTCTTCTGTCCGGAGACTGCTTTGATGTAGTAGCTATCCATCCTACTGTATCCTGAAAAAGCCTCTTCATTTCCTCATAAGAACGGAAACCTACATCCATCTGAATCTGCTTACTGTATTCATCTCTTGGTCTTCCTCTGCGTTTTTTAACCCCCACACACTTCCCTCCAATGCTAAATTCAAGATTCCTTGATTTCTAAGAATGTTTCCTAACAATTGATCCCTTCCTTTAGTCAACGTATGCCACAAATTCCTTTTCTCCCCAATTCTGTTCAGTACCTCCGTATTAGTGCAATGTTCAAATGTTTGTATAGTCTATGGGACTTAACTACAGGGTCATCAGTTCCTAAACTTACAAACTACTTATGAACTACTTACGAACTAGGACGACACAAATATCCATGCCCGAGGGGGGATTCGAACCCCCGACCGTAGTGGCCGCGCAGACCGTGACTGGAGCGCCTCAGTCTCCTCGGCCACCGCGGCCGGCTCCGTATTAGTTACGCGACCTATCCACCTAATCTTCAGCATTCTTCTATACACCACATTTCAAAAGCCTCTATAGTCTTAGTGTCTGAACTATTTATCGTCCGTGTTTCACTTCCGTACAAGGCAACACTCCAAACAAATGCCTTCAGAAAAGACTTTGGCTCAAATCTATATTCGATGTTAACAAATTTATCTTTTTCGATAACGCTTTCTACCCATTGCCATTCTGCATTTTATATCCTCTGTACTGCGACCATCATTTGTTATTTTAATGCCCAAGTAACAAAACTCATCTACCTCCTTTATTGTTTCGTTGCCTAATCTAATTCCTTCAGCATTGTCTGATTTTCTTAAACTGTATTCCATTATCCTTGTTTTCCTCTTGTTAATGTTCATGTTATACGCTCCTTTCGAAACACTGTCCATTCCGTTCAACTGCTCTTCCAGGTCATTTTCTTTCTCTAACAGAATTACTAAGTTATCGGCAAAACGTAAATTTTTTATTAATTCATCTTGAACTTTAATTCATTCTCCAAATTTTTCCTTGCTTTCCTTAACATCTTGGTCAAGGTACAAAATGAATAACATTGGAGAAAGGATACAACCCTGTCTTACTTCCTTCCCAACCCCTGCGTTCTTTTCATGCCCTTCAACTCTAATAACTGCTGTCTGGTTTTTGTACAGGTTGTAAATAATCTTCCGTTACCTATATTTTACCCTGCTGACCTCAGAATTTGAAATAGTGTAGTCCAATCAACATTGTCAAAAGTTTTCTCCAAATCTATAAATGCGAGAAATGTAGGTTTGCTTTTCCTTAACCTATCTTCTAATGTAAGTCATACGGTGAGTATTGCCTCCTGTCTTTCTGTATTTCTTATGAATCGAAACTGATCTTCCCCCAAGGTCAACTTCTACCAGCTTTTCCACCCGTCTGTAAACAATTTTGAAGCCATGACTTATTAAACTGATTGTTCTGTTATTTTCACATCTGTCTGCAATTGCTGTCTTTGGAATGGGGATTATGACATTTTTCTTAAAGTCTGAGGGCATTTCGTGGCCACGGTGCAGTGGCGGAGCACTCTAAGGCGCCTTGCTGTGGAGCGCGCGGTTGCTCGCCGTCGGAGCTTGTAGTTCTCCCTCGGACATGGTTGTTCAAAATGTTCAAATGTTTGAAAATCTATCGGACCAAACTGTGTGGTCATCAGTCCGTAGCTTACAAACTACTTAAACTAAGGCAAACTAACCTAACGACAACACACACACCCATGCCCCAGGGAGGACTCGAACCTCCACGGCGAGCAACCGCGCGCTCCGCAGCGAGGCGCTTTAGACCGCTCGGCTACTCCAGCGCGGCTGTGTGTGTTGTCCGTAGCATAAGTTAGTTTAAGTAGTTTGTAAGCTTAGGAACTGATGACCGCAGCAGTTAAGTGTCTTCTATTTATAAACAATTGAATTTTAATTTTAACCTGTCTCATACATCTTAAGCAACAGGTGAAAAAGTTTTGTCATGGCTGGCTCCCCCAGAAACTTCAGTAGCTCTGAGGGAATGTCATCAACTCCAGCGGCCTTGTTTCGACTTAGGTCTTTCAGTGCTCTGTCAAATTCATCTCTCAGTATAGTATCTCCTATTTCATCTTCATCTACTTCCTCTTTTTTTCCTGCAATATTATCTCTAAGTACATTTCCTTTGTAGAGCCCATCTATTCCATCTGAGTTCTTCACATTCATACAACTGTTTTTCTTGTCTCCAAATGTCTCTTTTATTTCCCTGTAGGCGGTATCCACTTTTCTCGTAGTTATACATTCTTCTATAGACTTGCATTTGCCTTATAGCCACCCCTGCTTAGCCATTTTGCATTTCCTGTCAATCCCATTTCTTAGGCCTCTGTACTCAATTTTACCTGCTTCATTTACTGCATTTTTATATCTTCTCAAATGTTCAAATGTTTGTAAATCAATGGGACTTAATTGCTTGGTTAATAGTCCCTAGCTTACAAACTATTTAAACTAAGACTAACCTAAGGGCAACACATACACCCATGCCCGAGGGAGGACTCGAACGTCCGACGGCGAACGGCTGCGCGAACCACAGCACGGCGCCTCAGGGTACACGGCTTTTCCACCGCGGCTTTATATATTCTCCTGTCATCAGTTCAATTTAGTATTTACTGTGATATCTAAGGATTTTTCTAGGTCTCGCCTTTACTATTTCATCTCTTAAAACTACCCATGCCTCCTCTACTGTTTTATTCCCCCTCCCCAGTTTCTGTCAATTGTGTCCTAAAGCTCCCTCTGAATCTCCAGTTTATTCGGTGGACAGTGTGATAGGTTGCCACGCAGAGGGTCCGGAATCGATTCCCAGTCGGGTTGGGGATTTCCTCCAGTCGGGGACTGGGTGTTGTGTTGTCCTCATCATTTCACCACCATCGACGCGCAAGTCGCCCATGTGGCGGGCGTCACCTAGACTTGCACCAGACAGGCCGAACATGATCCCAGCTGGGGTCTAATGGCCAAAAATGCCACACGAAATCATCATCAGTTTCAGTCTACAGTTCATAACCAGTAAGATATGGTCAGTTTTTATATCTGTTCCTGGATATGTCTTACAGTTTAAATCCTGGTTCCTAAATCTCTATCTGGTACCTTCCGGTGTCTCCTGGTCTCTTCCTCGTATACAACTTTCTTTCATGATTCTTAAACCAAGTGTTTGTTATAATTAAATTATGTTCCGTACAAAGTTCTACCAGGCAGCTTCCTCTTCCATTCCTTTCTCCCAGTCCATTTTAACCTATTTATCTTTCCCTTCCTTTTCCTACTAGCGAATTCCAGCCCTTCCTTTCCCTTAACTGTCTGAATAATTTATTTTACAAACATTTCTTCGATCTCTTCGTCATCGGCAGAGCTAGTGGGCAAATAAACTTGTACTACAGCGGTCGGTGTTGGCTTCGCATAACATGACTACGATAAAGCGATCACTGCGCTGATCATAGTAGTTTACCCGCATTCCTATTTCCTTATTCATTATTAGACCTATTTCTGGGTTTCCTGCAACTGATTTTGTATATATAGCCCTGCATTCGCCTGACCAGAAACCCTGTTCATCCTGCCACTGAACTTCACTAATACCCACTTTATCTAACTTTAGCCTAACCATTTCCCTTTTTAAATTTTCTAACCTCCCTATCCGATTAAGGAATGTAACATTCCACGCTTTGATCCGTAGAATTCCACTGTTATTTTTCCTGATGACGACGTCCTCCTGCGTAGTCCCCACCCGTAAGCTTCAATCCATGACGACGGTCGCCGTAAGTGTGACATGCACATACGATATATAGTTCACGAGATATGACGTCATAAACAATGAGATGCGCGAAAAACTGCTGCATTTTGCGACAATGCTGCTCATTTTCTCCTTAACCATTGGACCGATTTCAACCAAATTTGGTACACACATTCCTTACCGTGAGGTAACAATTGCTGCATGGTTAAGAATCACATACGGCACATGGTTCAAAAGATATTACGTCATAACCAATAGAAATCACAAAAAAATGCCATATAATGCGGCGAGACTTTCGAAATACACTGTATGAGAATGACAGTACTTAGCGACTTGCAACAAACTTTAAACATAATTTAAAACCTTTATTAAACTTTTTCTCGCTGGCAACCATAGCAAAATGATGAAAGGAAAAAAGTTTCTCGCTTACTACTTTTCCGCTGTTTATGGAGTAAAACTACGGCTCTCGGTATGACTTTAAAATTTATAATTTGAACACTACAAATTGTAGCGACAGGAAATTTTACAGACAGTACACACACATATAGTTGAATGTACCTCCTACATTGTATCACAGTACGACACGTAGTTCATGAGATATGAGCACATAAACGGTAACGTTTATGGAAAACTGCCCCATCACGCACCAATTTTTAATCTATTACTTATTTACTACTAATTTTATTCCCAAGAGATTTTACAGACACACAGCCCTAATACAAATGAATAAATCCCTGAAAAATGGCAGGAATAAATAAATAAATAAATACCCGGGCAAAGCCGAGTTTTCAGCTAGTTATAATATGTTCATACAGTAGAGCTGCATGTCCTCGGGAAAAGTAATGACTGTAGTTTTCCCTTCATTTCACACGTTCGCAGTAGCTGTATGGCAAAGCTACATTAGCTGATGTTACAAGGCCAGCTCAGTCAATCATCCAAACTACTAAAAAGGTTGCTGCACCTCTTCAGGAACCACGCGTTTGTCTGGCCTCTCGACAGATACCCCTCCGCTTTAGTTGCATCTACGTGACTGCTGTATGTATCGTTAAGGCACGCAAGGCACCCCACTCGGCAGTGTGTGGTTCATTGGGGTGGCTTTACCTAGGCACTTTAATTTCGAAAATGTTCAAATACCGTGGGTTTTTTCTTAATGTTTGTAATTCTATCGGACCAAACTGCGTGGTCATCAGTCCGTAGCTTACAAACTACTTAAACCTAGGTAAACTAACCTAAGGACAACACACACACCCATGCCCCAGGGAGGACTCGAACCTCCACGGGTAGCAACCGCGCGCTCCGCAGCGAGACGCTTTAGACCGCTCGGCTACTCCACCGCGGCCAAATGCCGTGGTCATCAGTCGCTAGACTTACAAACTACTTAAACTTATGTTGAGAACAATACACACGGTCATGCCCGAGGGAGGACTCGAACTTCCGACGAGGAGCAGGCGCGTACTCCGCAGCAAGGCGCACTTGAATTTCTTCATAATAGATTATCATGTAGTGACTCAGGACAGCTGGCGTCGCCTCTAATGACCTGTTCCTCCACGTTGGACGTAACCTCCCCATTTTTACTTGGTAACACTTTCTACTTCTACGTGTCGCCATACTGCATAGGTTTCAGAACCGTGCGTACAGACAATTAAAACAAA
The DNA here is from genome assembly GCA_026315105.1 of Locusta migratoria. Classification (NCBI taxonomy): domain Eukaryota; kingdom Metazoa; phylum Arthropoda; class Insecta; order Orthoptera; family Acrididae; genus Locusta; species Locusta migratoria. The sequence continues at coordinate 68,729,931 of CM048755.1, read as the reverse complement.
ACCACATGTAACTTTATATTTCTCTAGCAACTCGTTTTTTGCCACAATTAAATCATGTGGTGACGACGAAAACTTGCTCTGCAATTCAGTTTTTTCCATAATACTCCTAGAAACACATTTTACTGTTTAACTCACTGTAGTTCCACGAGTTGACATTTTTTCTTCTATGCGGGACTGGATCAGCTATTTACCGAAAGTAAATCTTTGTCCCCTGTTCGGACGATAATGCTCGCACTCTTCTTTCCCTTGTGTCTGGCGGAAATTAGTCGCATGCCTTGTAATATTTTCTTCTTTAAAACCGTGTAGAGTTTTATAATGCTCTCTAGGCAGACACAGTCGTGGTCTGGAGCACTTTTCACAGAGTACATACTGCTAGTGCAGCCATATCTGCACTGTACTCTGCAAGCGTGAAAGCTGCAGACCAGCCTTCACATTTTAGAAGCTATTGCTTTCAGAATGAGCTTCTCTTTATTCATACAGTTTATCTAATGCCGAAGCCAGAGTTCAAAGCGACGGAAAAGCTTCTTTCTACGCTTTGTCCCCGCAAGCTAGAGCTCTTGCTTCATATTTTATTCATAAATTTCGTACTTACGTTTCCAAATTCGAAACAAAGGTGTTCGCTTCACTTTGTTCATACAGCCCAATATGTTTGAATGAATACTAAAAGAATACGTAAATCGACATCTTATTTCGTGAAGTCACTTCTTTCAATTCTTCATTTGAAACAAAATATATTTATGTGACGAAAGATAGTTTTCAGGAGTTTCCAAAAAAATGACAATCGAGGTGACACATACAAGTAGAAAATACTTTCTTGTACTAATGACTCCTTTTCTTTAAGGCGGAGCAAAATTTCTAATACTGAATTACTCCATTGATTTAGGGCTTTTATTGTAGACATCATAACTTCATCCATCGGTTGCACAAAATTAACTAGAAAGTTCCAAATCTTGTGTCAGGAAGTTAAAGTTATCCTGGTTCGTAAATTTCTTCTAAATTTATCATTTACTGTACTTTATAAAGCGTTATCACATTATGTTTAAGATAAGCAGAAACAGCTGCACAGTTACAAATCATGGTATTTAAAATGGAATTAATGTCCAAAAAATGTAAGTCAAGTAAGCATTTTTTCTTTCTTTGAAGATAAAAACAAAACAAAAAACAAACAAAAAATAATCTGCTGGCAACGCCAGACACATAACTGTATAAATTGTTCAAATCAAATGTGAGCTCATCACAAAGGCCAATACAGCCTATTTCCATTCGGGTAGTTATAGCTCTTAACATCTTTTTAGTAGTGTGACGTACACAACTACATTCGAGACAGTCATTTTCAAATGTTTAACAACATCAATAAGCACGACACAAATGACTAGATGAACATTCACTACAACTTTCCCATTGGAATGGCAAAATTTTGAATCTGTAGGCGCACTGATAATTGTACTTACGTGGTACGGAGTCAAACGGCTGCTACAGCACAGTGTCTGTACGTATGTGTCTGAAAAGCTCGCTGAATAGTCTCAGAACATAAAGGAAACAACACGCACGAAGAAAATACCTTTACCGTCCTTTAAGGTAATAGCATTACTTGTAACACGCTCACCGTGGCCTCGCATTGCTCGAATATCTGCAATACAGGGCCGCAGATAACGGAGATAGGAGAAAAGGAATGTGTTTGTGGTTTCCAAACCACGCCCCAATGCATTTATCTTTTCTTAAATGTATTTATTCATTAATTTTTGTTAATAGAGGTAAACCCCCCTCCCAGAAGAGTCGCAACGTCTGCAAATGTCAGCGAAAAACAGTGTTGCTTAACTTGGACTCTTACGATCTGTCAATGGCAGCCGACGACCATACGCAACAACCCGTCGTTCTCGTTGGAAGTTGTCTGCGATTGTGGGAGGTTGTCCGAACGCGGCTCATCCTAGACATGGTCCTATTCACCTCTTAAGCCTTTAAAATCGCACAGACACACACTTTTCACTCACTCCTTCAACACCACACATTTGAAATAACATTCCATGGGTCTCTGTTGTCGTTTTCTGTAATTGTAAGCAAAATTTCATGTAAAATTGTTGATCAGTTTTACGCTCCATTTTGCAATGCCACGAGTGCGACGGCTGCTTGTAGATGATCAGCGACTGTTTCCATATTTCAAAACGCTAACAAATATAGGAGCAGACTTTTAACATCCTTCCCCTCACAAGTGGCTTTTAATCAATTTTCTTGGCTATGGAGTATCGTCTTAGTTGTGCGACTGAATTTGTGATTTCCTGCTCGAAAGGTTACAGTTTTTAGCAAGATGGAAAGTTAGGGAATAAAATGTAGGTGTATCTGAAATTCTCCAAGGAAGCGTTACAGACTGTTTCTAAACTATATAAATTATTTAAAAGATAATCGAAGCAGTCATCTTATTTTGCAGATGATGCTGTCATTTGCTGTCCAGTAAAGTAACAGTCACAAATGTCCTAGTAGTTTCTTAAAAAATACTTTACCAAGGTTTCGACCTCGACTGGAGATGCTTTCATCAGAAGTTTTTATAAAAGCGATTACATTAGAGCAAGAAGTGCTCAAAAATGTTAAATGTTTGTAAAGCTGTGGGACGAAAGTGCAGTGGTCATCAGTTCAAAAATGTTCAAATGTTTGTAAATCTATCGGACCAAACTGCGTGGTCATCGGTCCGTAGCTTACAAACTACTTAAACTAAGCTAAACTAATCTAAGGACAAACACACACACCCCCACACAGACCCACATACACACACACACACAAACACACACATGCCCAAGGGAAGACTCGAACCTCCGACAGCGAGCAACCGCGCGCTCCGCAGCGAGGCGCCTTAGACTGCTCGGCTACTCCACCGCGGCGTGTGGTCATCAGTCCCTAGTCTTATGCTACGGACAATACAAACATACACACACACACACACACACACACACACGTCCGAGGGAGAACTCGAACCTCCAACGGGGATCAGCAGCGCACTCCACAGCAAGGTGCCTTAGAGCGCACGGCCATTCCGCGTGGCAAAGAAGTGCTCCTGTCACGTAAGATGGTCATAAAATAAAATACATATTCCACCAGGCAGTTGCTGGTTGGTTACAACATATTTAACAGAAATTAGGCATGACACTAAGGGCTGCTGCCGCCGCCAGCTGGGCCCACTCGTAGAAGCCCTTACTGCCATACCATACGTATATTAAACGTTTTGTAACCAAGCAGCAGTTATATAGTTTGATAATGTATTTTATTTTATGGCCGCCTGATGTCCATCTTACGTGACAGCACTTCTTGTTCTTATGTAAAACTAGCTGAAAACCCGGCGTTGCCCAGGTATTTATTTATTTATTTATTTATTCCTGCCATTTTTCAGGTATATATTCATTTTTATAAGGGCTGTATGTCTGTAAAATCTCTTAGGAATACAGTTAGTAGTAAAGAAGTAATAGATTAAAACTTGGTGCTGGAAGGGGCGGTTTTTCATGAACGTTTGTGTTCATATCTCCTGAACTACGCGTCGTACTGTCATATAATTTAGAAGGTACACTCAGTTATATGCGTGTACACTGTGTGTAAAATTTACTGCGGCTACAATTAGTAGTGTAGAAATTATAAATGGTAACGTCATACCGAAAGCGTAATTTTAGTCCATGAACAGCAGAACATTACTGTTTACGTGCTCATATCTCATGAACTACGTGTCGGAATGTGATACAATTTACAAGCTACATTCAACTATATATCTGTATACTGTCTGTAAAATTTCCTGTCCCTACAATTTGTAGTGTTCAAATTATAAATTGTAACGTCACACCGAGAGCCGTAGTTTTACTCCATAAACAGCGGAAAAGTAGTAAGCGAGAAACTATTTCCTTTCATCATTTTACTATGGTTGCCAGAGAGAAAAAGTTTAATAAAGGTTTTAAATTATGTTTAAAGTTTGTTGCAAGTCGCTAAATACTGTCAATCTCATACAGTGTATTTCGAAAGTATCTATGTATTATATGGCATTTTTTACGATTTCTATTGGTTATGACGTAATATCTTTTGAACTATGTGCCGTATGTGATTCTTAACCATGTAGGAATTGTTACCTCACGGTAAGGGATGTGTGTAATGTTTAATGTTTGTTAAGCTTAAGGGACTTAAATACGGGGCATCAGTCCCTAAACTTACAAACTACTTATGAACTACATACAACTAAGGACGGCACAAATATCCATGCCCGAGGGGGGATTCGAACCACCGACCGTAGTGGCCGTGCAGACCGTGACTGAAGCGCCTCAGTCCCCTCGGCCACCGCGGCCGGTGGAATGTGTGTACCAAATTTTGTTGAAATCGGTCCAATGGTTTAGGAGAAAATGAGCAGCATTGTCGCAAAATGCAGCAGTTTTTCGCGCATCTCATTGTTTATGACGTCATATCTCGCGAACTATATATTGTACGTGATTCTTACACTTACGGCGACCGTCCTCATGGATTGAAGCTTACGTGTGCAAAATTTGAGAAATATTGGAACAAAACTGCTCTGTTTATATATTAGACGTCATATGTAATATGAAGGCATCCCTAGCCGATATCGAAATCTTAGTAAAGTGTTTTCTTTTTTACTACGCATCTTTTGGGCTGAAAAATTTTACTGCATTAAATGACTATTACAGTTGCTCGTCCAGAAAAGCAAGTATTGTAGGAACGTCGAGCCAAAGACTGCATTGTGTGGGCAGAATACTTACAAGATGGAACAGATCGACCAAAGAGACAGCATGCAGTACGCTTGTCGTCCAGGGCAGTGGGATAAGCGATCCTTACGAAATAAGATTGAGTGAGGACTCAAAAAGATCCAAGAATGGCAATGTCACAGATCCGATATGCGAATTGGGAAAGCAATTATTTCGTTGCTGCGAATTCTCTTGATGGACGCCCAGATCTGGAGGCGCTCCGCCCACCCTCACCGCTCAATGAAAGGAGCAAGTATAGTGTAAATAGAGGAGTTCCTTTTATCAACATTATTTAAAAGTCGTTATTTTATAAACAGGATCAAATCTGTTACAGTGTCGGAGTGGTATATTTCATGGGAACTTAAAAGTCAAAATTCGTTCAGTACTCTATACCCCCAGACCTCCCCCCCCCCCCCCCGTCCCTATAAAAGTCATATGGGCGTTCTCGTATCTCTTCACATAATTTCAGATTCTACCGTTCCTAAAAATATGAGAATTTTTGCTGACTCCCGCCTACATATGGAGACATGATCATCGAAATAAAATGAGAGAAATCAGAGATCTCTGGCACACTGCTCGAGTGTGGAACGGTAGAGAAATTATCTACAGCTGGCTGGATGGACCCTGTTAGGCCCTTGCGTGCTGTACACGAAGGTATTCAACTACGCGTGGTCACAGTTTTTCGAGAAATTCCACACGAAGCGTTTGCTGACAAGTTTAAAACAGATTTACAACCGCGTCAGATCTATGTTATAGGAAGCTGATAATGTTTTGTTTTAAGACCAATGATTTTTTTTTTATTTGTAACCTTTGTGTCCTCTATTTTCTGAGTCGATTTACCGCACTTTATAGACGCATCTAGTTTTACGAAACTACTTATAACAGCGTACTTGTACAAAAACGACACTAAATTACAAGCATGGAACGGAAATTCAATAGCGTGAGCGAAAAGCAACGGCAAAATAATTAGATAATGTCACGGTACCGCAGGCATGAAAATAAGTCAGACGACGAGCTCCCGTTCATGGTGATATACAAACTGTCGGTGCAGCTTAAGGCGGAAGGGAACTGTGTAAAGAAATTGTCTGCATAGGCTGAAATTAAGTATGCATGGAGCAAAACCATATCAATGTCTTCACGTCCTCTATAAATGTCACTGTTTGGTTATTACAAGCTGTGGAAATCAGTTTTAGGAAAGAAATAAAACAAAGAAAGATTCAAAGTTCATTCCTAACTCACACACAAATACAATATAGAGCAAAAAAAAAAAAAAAAAAAAAAAAAGTGGAAAATACGTGGTGCACCAGGAAAAAACGAAGAAAAAGATTGGACCCAAGTGGACCGAAGAAAGAAGAGAGAAACACCGGAAAATGATGAGAGAAATATGGAGGAAAAGAAAGGAGAAACAGTTGAAATAATCGTAGCCCATAGTGCTCATACGTAAAAGATGAAACTTGAAAAAATATTCGAAATCCATAACAGTTGAAGCATGGTAACAATCAAAGAAAACCTCTCGTCGATAATGAACATTAGTCAAAACTTCGAATTACAGGAAGACATTTAAGTCTTTTGAAAGGATTTAAGTAAACTAGGAAAACCTATGTAGAAATAGCAGGACCGGGATCTGTAAATACGAATCCGATGCGTTAACCACTGCGCAACCTCGCACTGTAAAACAAGGGCTGAATACTATTTGCACTCAAGTTATGAACATTCTGCTGTGTCACTGAGGAGTTTTTTATTCCTGAGATTTACAGATTAAAACTCTTTCTAGTGTATTTCATTGGCGAAGAATTGCTGTGTAACAACTCTCATTCACTAACCGCGCGCCGCGCCGCGTCGCGTCTCGTCTCTCCGCGCCGCGCTGCGCTGCGCCGCGCCGCGCCTCCCACGCTCTTGGTTCATCTGTATTCCCCTCTTTCCCCTCTTCCCCCTCCACAGGCGGCTCCCCACCACAAGTGCAGCGTACAATCATATCCTATGGATCTCAGTCAATGAAGTGACGTAACACGCTCTCATTGGCTGAACCGCTGCATCCACGTGACCTTAGAGCACCGGCGTATAAAGGGCAATATGAACGGGGGTGTAAAGGTGGGGTGCTGCTACGAAATGAATGTAAAGGTGGGAACAGTTATTGGAATCTTCCAAACGCGTAGGTGAGAAGAATATGGGAGCACAGAAGCTACAGAGCTCAGATGAGATGTGGCCGCGGTGCAGAACGTCGGCAGGAAGCGTGTAGAGCTCGCTGCGTCAGTTGAGGCAGCTTCCGAGCGGAGAAGCGAACGACAAGCAGATTCGAGGCCCGTCGCTTGTGGCTGTACGGTGCGTGTTGTGTGTATTGTGACAGAACGGCAGCGTTTGTTTATGATATGCCTTCGGAAGATAGCGATCGTGTAACTGTTATGGAGCTGTGTGTAAGCAAGGAGTGGCTGCTACAGGAACTCCGGTCAGATCCAACTCGGCTTGTAATATTAGATTGCCGAAGTTCAAACGAATACGGCGAATCTCATATAAGGCATGCTCTAAATTTCAGTATTCCTAGTATAATGTTAAGAAGACTGGCAGCGGGTAAAATTGATTTATTATCAACGATTAAATGCCGTGATTTAAAAGCGAAAATTGCTAGCGCCTATAAAGAGAATTTATTTGTTTTGTATGGAGATTTCGTAGTCACAGAGCAACAGCAGAGAAGCCAACAAGCCACTTTTACAGCAAGTGATACTCTACATGTTCTTGCTAAACGTTTGACGCAAGATGGCTGCCAAGTCGTATGCTTGGAAGGTGAGTAATATACTATTTGTTTCTTTGTTTGTCCAATTAACACATAACTGCCTCACTTGTATTCTACAAGGGTGGGGAGTAGGAGGCGGCTGTGCTGGGTACGGTTAGTTCTTTGTTTCTGCTTTTAAAGGCTTTGCCTGTCAAAGTGTTTAACAGGAAAGAATGTGCACGCTTGTTTATCTACAATTTGTGTTATGAAGCGTTGCAGTATATTAGCAGTTTTGGTACTCGTTTTAGTTCATTGCATTTAGTTTGAAGAGAACCTTCAATGGTTGCCCCTATGAAGTTTTCACTTTGTTGATGCCACAACATGTTGTGTCCGCGTCTTAATCTGGGTGTTGCTTCATTTATAAATAACTTAGCATATGTATTTGGTACACGGTGATAGGAATATAACAGTGACATTGTCTATGATTTCTCACCATAGTATCAGTTTACTTTACAATGCTCTTTTTACTAAGAAATAAGGCGATCCTTTTGTTGACACTGAAATAGTCCAATAACATTCGTTTCCAGTTACGTACATTTCATTTTCTCTCTTGTTTGTGTATTTTATTTTTTGTTCGTGGGTGCGACCTCGGTGGGGGCGGGGGAGGGGGGTTTGCTTGACAGGCTAGAGTGAATTCCAGATGGTATATTTTGTAAACAGCAAGTGTTACGATAAGATATTTTAGTAAAATGCTAAGAGATTGAATTGCTAACAGCCACACACAACGCCATATGATTTTGCAACTTAAAACTTACATCCACCTAGAAAGTTACTTGTGTGATAGCTTAACAAATAAAACATGAGATTCTTGGGAACAAACTTCAGTTCCACGATTTCCAATCGTGTTTTGGTACTAGGAAGCCAAATGTAAAGGGGTTTCTATTCATTTTTTCTGTGTTACTTGGATAAACAAAGGTTATTTTTTCTTTTTTTCTAAAATATGATTAGTAGCCTACCAGCTAACTTAAACATTCAGTTATTCACTCCATTTGATAATCTAGAGTGTATACTTTTTCTTCTACCTAAGTACTGAGGTGCTTATTTAATTATATAGACTACTACTTCTTAGCATGTTGCAAGTTTACTAGTACATGTGTTTGATTGGCAGAAAAAGCAGTATCAAGTGTAACGACATTTTAATTTCTTTGCAATAGACACAGTGTACAAAGTTAGATATGGAATTCATGAATCTTAATCTTGTATAATTTCAGGATGTTATTCATGTCCTGTGAGAGGAAAGTATATTTGTGTGTATTCAGTTCTTAATAATAAATATTCCACTGTGACAATTTTGGTGGTGGGGGGGGGGGGGGATCACAGTAGATTCCCATAACTTCTCGCCCATTGTAACCATAATTTATTATGTGATGGATGAAAAACAGCAAGCAACACAGTATGACATCATCTATACATATGAAGCACTTTTTTCAGGAGTAATTCTTTCAGCAGATGAAGTTGAGGAAAGAATCATTGTAACATCCTGTTGATATTGTTGAGGAATGTTTGAAATTAATCACTAGCTCTGCTATTGTTAGTTTCATGGTTTACATAATTGTTCTGATATCTTGGTCTCGGTTATCTTTTTTTGCACCTCTTATTTTACATAGGCCTATCGTATTTGGCTACAGCTACATATTGCAACCGCCGAAATCATGGTTGTCATGTCAGACAACATAATGCAGCTTGAGGTTTATGAGGTTGGGCAGCAGCAGTTTCAGTTGACAACGCCAATGAATGTGAAAGCCAAAACAAAGGTTGTGGCAGTAAATTAACTGGCAGCGAAGCCTAATGTTGACAAGAATGTCATATTGAAGGAGGGTGCCAGTAATTTCACATTTTCTTGCTTATTACAGCCTATGTACTGATATCATATAAAATTGATAACACTTTCATTATACTCTACAGTGTTTCATAATGTCTTCATTAAAGGTAAACATTGGTAAGCGTAACTGAAGAACAGGATACCACCTGTCAGCTTTGACCCATGACGTCAACATGTTGGAAAACCCGTACACGGGATAATATCTTAATGCTTACAGTATGTATTGTAGGCCTAGATAATAAATAATCTGTAGCTATATTCGTAAATTACAGATTACAACAACGGAATGTACCATCAATCGCTTGAAGAAAGAAGATAATCACCTTATTATCGGAGAGAAGCTACAGATCACTTTTCAAATACAAAATAGATTATATATTAATATGTTCTGCTTGTAAACAAACCATCTTCCTTAACTGAGCCACCACATAATTACTTCCACCACCTTCAAACATACACGCTCATAACACGCCGATGCTACGGGTCAAAGCTGGCAGGCGGTATCCCAATTTTCAGATGAGCCTGTTGGTAGATACTTTCTCTCTCTTCAGCCTATTATTGTAAAAAATTTAAGATTTTTGTAACAGGCGCAGCAGCCATGTCACTCTACTTGGGCATGATTCCATATTACATGAACTGCCACATCTCCAGCATTATTGTATTACATGCTATTTTACGTATTGAACATAATACGTTTACTATAAACATGTGTCTCAAAATATTTATAAGCGTAACCATACTTATTTGTCAGTTTACTTTAGAAAACTTGCGCTCCTTTATAAAATGGGAGACCAAACTACAGTATTAAAATGTAAACTTTATCTTGGCAGTTAAAATGTCACAGGTTATAACAGCAAACCAGTTGTGACTCTCAAATAAAAGAATTCCAAATGTATTGGTCATTAATAGAAAGTCAGGCCCGGTGGTCTTTGGGTAAAGTATGTAACTGGAAACCAAAGGGTTGCGGGTTTGAAACCTGGTTGGACCTTGGATTTTTTCCAGTCTGCCTTTTAACCCATCCTTCACCTCTCAACAATGTGCGAAGTTACCAGAAACAACACACGGTTCGGATTCCACGTTAACCTGTAGGTCCCCTTTCCCCATTTGGATAACTGGGATAGGCTAGGGACACGCAAGTAACCGAAGTGGCGTCCAATTGAAAGAATTGCACCAGCCCAATGAGCCACATGAAATTATTTTGTACAGCAGTGTGTGATATTGAACAGCTACAAACTGTTTACATTTGAAGTACTAAGTTTGGATGGAGTAAACCTGCAGTTTTCATTTTATAGCCATGATGCAGATAATGTAACATAATTTGTTCTTTGGTGTTTGGGGGGTTGTAACTTAAATAGTGGCAACTACTTATTCACAACCATTACAAAAGTGTTAAATGTCTGCACCTGTTACTGTCCTTCAAAGGGGTCACCGGCAGTGTGTAGAACCCGTTGCCAGTGATGTGGAAGGCTTAGTATTCTGTTAGCAGAGTCTGTTATGTTGATGGTGCAAATGGAGTGGTCTACTGCCTGTCGAATCTCATAACAGTTCTGAAGCGAATGCCACGATGCGGTTCCTTCATCTTCGGAATCAAATCAAATCAAAGTCACAAGGACATAAGTCCGGGGAATATGGTGGTTGGTACAGTATTTCCCAGTCCCATCGACCGAACAGAGCATCCATAGCTTGCACTGTATGCCGCCGCACATGCTGGGTGGGTTGTGCAGAAAGTGTTGCTGCATCTTTCGCAAAGCTGGTTGCAGGTGATACTCCAAAACCAAATGGTAATACTGTACATTGACAGTCTGTCGCGGAGTAACTGAATGCGTTAGCATAACACCATTGCAGTCGTACAAGACAATCACCATAAATTTCACAGTACTGGGCCTCTGAGGCACTTTAAACAGCTTTGCAAAAGAAGTGGAATTACTTTTTGCACAATCGACAAACCATTTTATACAGCAATGAACGGGCTCGTGCAGTGCAAGCAGTGGTTGCTCTGTTTGGTTGATGGCACTGGGAAGTACTGTACCATCCACCGTACTCCCTGGATTTAAGTCCTTATGACTTTGATTTGATAATGAAGATGAAGAATCAATTCTTGGAAATTCGCTTCAAAACTGTTCCCGAGATTCAACAGGCAGTAGATCGACCCATCACACCATCAACAGAACAGACTCTGGTAACGGTGTACTATGTCTTCCACATCGCTGGCAACTGGTTCTACACAATGCCGGAAACTACTTTGAAGAACAGTAATAGGTGCAAAAATGTAACGCTTCTGTATCAGTTGTGAATAAATAGTCACCACTATTTAACTTCCATCCCTCATATAAGAAGTTAATTCAGATCAGTTTCTAAGATACTTGCAGTGGAACTAAACACACTTACAGGTTCCATTGAGAGAGACAGAAATGAAGTGGGGGAGGCAGCTTTGTGGACGTGGCTCTGGGGAGAGCGGGGTGTTTGACCCCTCTGTCCCTCCTCTTATGAGTGCACCTTTTTCGATATATTTTTCCCAGAGATTGCTGAGAGGATTGTCACTTCACTGATCTAGTAACTTATAACTAATGTTTTATAATGTCTTGATTGTTAATAGGCATAAATTTCCATTCATAATTAGCCTCAATTTAAATAATCAGCTCCACATGCCATTCAGTCAGTTTTGATGAATGTAAAAATGCTCTTCTGTCTTTTCTTTCACAATAAATTTGAGGTAATTCGTAGAATTTGCTGTCTTGCATTCACTTGATGGTGAAATAGTTGTAAGAAATTACACCATTATTATCACCATAATTGACTAAGCAGTTCCACATACAAGAGGATCTAATGTATGACCATATACATTTATCCTTTTGACCTGGATATTTTTTGAACAGACTGTCTACCAACTCCATGTTTGTTATTAAGAGGGAGTATGTTTGTCTGTCTGCTTCTTGTATTTCTAAACCTCTTCCCACACCTCTTCTTTATCCATTTAGTGAGGTGGAGCAGTGGTAAGACTCTTTACTTTCATTCAGAACTATGGCACTTCAAATCCATCACCAGACAGCCAGATTTAGGTTTAATATGATTTCCCTAAATCACTCCAGTCAAATGACCAGGTGGTTATTTTGAAAGGCATGCTGATTTCCTTTCCCAATCATAATACAACAAACTGAGCTTCTTTTCCATCTCTAAAAACCACACTCGATGAGATGTTAAACCTTATCTTCCTTCCTTCCTTCTTTCTTCTTCGTCACATTCTTATCAGTTGCAGCAGTAGATACTGACTTCTTCCACTAAAATCACATGCATAGAGGAATCTTATTTTAATCTCTTGTCCTCTTTCATCATTCATTCATTTTATTTGGTTTTACACTTTTGTGCATATGTATGGTTGCTAATTACCTCGAAGTTGAACTACCTAAACAAATATCTTACTGCCAATTAAATTTTACTTACCATCCTGGTCAACTTGCATGAGAATGTTGGCAATAATCATGTGACATTGCCATTAACCACTCACTTAACAACACAAATGTTTTTTCGTGAAATCTTTGTTTTACAAGAGCAGTTACTTTTACTGAGTGGACAAGGGTACATACAAGTACCCGTCGACCATATAGCAGATACAACACTATTTTTTTTATTTCACAGTTTGTATGAAACACTAATCGTCATTCTATGAGATTCAGATTTGTAAGAACATTAACATCTTGGCAAAGATGTTGTTGTTGCCAACATAATGATGTGAGGCTGCCAGGATGGTAAGTAAAATTTAACCCTCTTGCCTGTTCCTCACACTGCTGTAACTGAGATTGTTGTATAATGTAAGTGGTAAGAATAGACTTAGCGTGTGTTTTATTACTTCATCAAACACCGTGTTATGTGTTTGTGCCATATTCCACTATGACACTCACTTTGTGAAACTTTTTATCATCTAGGCCTTCATATAATTAAACATCATTATTGTTGGGGCCGCACAGTCCAAAGTGTCATACTACGGATTGGGCAACCATTCCTGCTGGAGGTTAGATTCCTCGTGTGTGTGTGGGGGGGGGGGGGGGTCCTTAGTGTAAGTTACAGTAGTTTGAAAGTCTACGGGCTGATAACTATAGTTGTTTGGTCCAATTTGAATTTACTGTTGGGTCCCTCTTTTGTGTGATCAATAAAAAAGATCTTGAAGATTGTACCTGCTGTTATATCTACATCAAAGACATGTAGTTATGTTTTGATTTTTACGTGGTGATGCAACTTTACTTGGTCCTGGTTACTGTTATGCATTATTCATCTCCATTATATTGAATGCTGTAGCAGTAGTAGGAACAGCACATTCATTTAAATGGTCATGCTGACAACTTATTCTAGATACCTGTGGTGTCTGCTTGATCAATCCATAGATGGATTGGTAGAAAAGTAAGGGCTAGTGTGACAATAGATGTATAATAGAAGATGAGATGTGGGACACTTCTCAGTTGCGGCTAAAGTCACATATTGGACCTTCCCAGTCAAAAATAATCATAGTCTGTCTACCGGTTCTCTGAAAGACACTTTGGTGCACACTGTGCACAGGCGCCATTGGCACAGCCACGGAAGGGGGGGGGGCTAATGGGGCCAAAGGCCACCCAGCACCTCCCAAAGATATTTTATTATTCTTTATTTTTTTAAACACGTCACCACCGGAAATTTGAAATAGTACACAAATGATAAATCACAAATTAACTATAATTTGCCAAGCACAAGTGAACATGAAAATGGGTCGTCAGTGTGAGGCCACTGAGAACATTTGCTGCTTTTACTAAGGGCACATTCTTAGACATCAAGGGATTGTGAATTTAGCGTTGGAGGGAAGTGTATGGGGTAAAAACTGCAGAGGAAGACCAAGAGATGGATACAGTAAGCAGGTTCAGACAGATGTAGGTTGCCATTCTTATGTGGAGATGAAGAGGCTTGCTCAGGATAGGGTATTGTGGAGAGCTGCATCAAACCAGTCTCTGGACTGAAGACCACAACAACAACACTATGCGCAGTTGCAATGCCACCACAACCAGCATTGATGCTGCCACTATTGTTACCGCTATGCTGAAGTTACGATTTGATGATTCATATCCGGCGACCCGCTTCTTAGCAAGTTAGCGGTGCCACTAAGTGGAATCTTATGAACAACAGCAGTGTTATTTTAGTTCAATTTTTACACATATATTCTCATGTTAATTAAAAATGTAAAGACCTTTCTCCTTGCCTTTTTCGACTTTCAAATTAATGTGAGCCTACTCATTTTATTTCTTGTGCAGTTGTTTTCATAGTATAATTGGTTGAATTATAAGAATTGTAAAAATAAGTTGTAGATCAATGAATTCAATAGGCTTTATTTTTTAAAAAATGGCCCCCACCCCCACTCGAACAAATCCTGGCTGCACCACTGACATACATTGTAATAAACAAACATCTCATTATTTATGTGAAGCACAGTTTCTTTGCTTATCAAAAGTTCAACATCATCACAAAAGGTGATCAGACTATTTATTTGTATGAGGTCATAAACAGCCAAAATTGTGGAACTGTTGACTTGTGTCCTTACCATGGCGTGTATGTGATAAAACTTTCCACTATCAGTGATATGAAGCTAAGATGGTGGAACAGCTGGTTTGTGTAGCGTCTAGTGATGTTTTAAAGTACTGAATTTTAATGTAACATACTATACAAAAAGTTCTTCTGCTTTCGCGTTCTTTGACTTCTCCAGCTCACAACCAAACTGTTGCCTCCAACCTAATCTTGATCTTGGGATATGCTACATATCAGCATGTCACCACAAGTTTTTCAAATATTATATTTTTCAGCTGTGACTTAACTATCATACTAGCAGAGACATTTCAGCCATCTCCAGTGTGCCCCATTCTGTAATTCAGCCCATGAAGAAATACACACTCCTTTACTTTTTTAGTGGAATACAGAATGCCACAAACTAAAGAGACAATTTTCTGGAAAGGACTAAATTGGTGTGAAGCTATTGACTTGGTTTGTGCAACCGGGAAATACACTCATGCTTTCTCTTGGCAACCACATTCACTTCCTTTAATTAAAAAACTATCTGTCAATAAAGAATTATTCACTAATGGCATCTTGTGGCAGTAATATGCATATCCTCAGAAGCTGTTCAATTTTGTCATGGGTTTGTGTAGTTTTCATTTCATTGTGTCAATTATATGGTATTTTGATTATAATTGTTTTCTCGTATCTGTTTCAAACTTCACCTAATAAGTTCCTTCAGTTGTTCATCTCCCATTGTTCTCATTAGGTCCAGGAGGAGAAATGTACTAAAATAGGCTGCACGTTTTCTTGATTTTAAATAGTTGTTCGTACATTTTGTGGGGTTGTGTGTGTGATATAAATTACCCCTTCATGTTTCATAGAAATCAAGATAAGTTTTGACTCAGCGACGTCATACACCTTAGGATTAATAAATGAAATGACACCTATTATGTCATTTTTTTCCATGATTTAAAGTTGGTCTTTTGTGCAATATTCAGCTGTAAAGAAATATTTTGTTCTTGTCCTGATTAAAATACAATGTTCATGATACTATAAAGGCTTATCTTTTGTATTAAGAGAGCAACTTTAAAGCCCCTCAGTTTTGTATTTTTTTTTTTAACCTTTACTTTGGTTTTACAAATTAAAACACACAATCAACTATTGTCATTGAAACACACTCATCTAACCATCCTGCATACTATGTGTGCTATTATACACCTCATTTCCTGCTATGTTACAAGCTAACTGTTTCCGATTGCTTCTTTAACCATACAGAATTGTAGTGTCTACCCAACATGTCTCTGTTTAGTCTACTTTGTTCTTTTTTTTTTCTTTGTGAAGCCTAATTCAGCATATGGTAGCACTGTGGTTCAGAATCCATATTAAACTGTAAGTCCCCGATGACTGGCTGAGTAAGTCAGTTCGAAGATCGGAGAAAGACAACTCCATACCACCTCCAAACTGGACGATGCCTAGTAAAACACTGTGGTGTTCAAACCAATCTTCAGGTTGTGGACTGCTTTTATTTATTATAAATTATCAGTTACAATAAGGCATATGATGAGACAATTGCCAATTGGTCTTGTATGGCTTTTATATCATCACAATGTGACCATGTTTTTACATTGAAAACTGGTTGTGATGCTTAGAAATGTCTTCAAATCAGTAATAATGAGAGTACTTATAGAAGGAGCCTAAAACTAATTATTTTCCCTTTCCATTCCACTGTAATATGACAGCATCCTGAATATAATTCTGTTTTAATGTGTTGTTTTTCTGTCGCACTTCTGATAACCCTATTGCATTCTATTAATTTTATTGAATTCTTCAGACACCACTGACCCATTTGCAGATTATGATGTCGCATAACATAAGATTATAGCAGAAGTTTTGTTTCTAATGTTGATTATGTATGTATTTAGTAATTCTGTTGGCAAATTGTAAGTAGCTGGGTGTGCTCAGTGGTCATATTTCGACCATTTTACAAGCTATCCACATGCCAACAGAGTCCCAAGTATTTAGTCAATATTGGTAGATGGCAGCCAGTGTTTGTCACTCACAGAGCATCTCCCATAAAGAGATGCAGGCACAGTCAGCATCGTGCATGTATTGCAGCTTGGCAAACAGGCCATTCATATTTGTTTGCCACAAAGCTATCTGGCAATTTGGTTATCTTGTAAGTACTAACAGCTGCAAAGTGTGAACAGGACCCCTCCATTTTTATAGTTGAAATATTCTAATGCAAGGGTCATACTTTATAGGTGTTTCAGGGATTCTTATTCTCAGGTTATAATGATCAAAGTGGCGTTAAAAAGCTCAATGGTAGCAGAATGCTTGCTGCACAAATTATCTTTAATCAAATGACAATTTTCCAATTTTCTCCCTTATTGTTTGTGGCACGTACTTTCACTAAGATGGCACTGTGTCTTGGCACTGCCTGCAGGAGGCATTCGAAATGCCACAGAGCCTTGCCAATCTATGGAAAGTTGACTGCCGTTCACATCTTACGGACAATGCTCGGTCATGATTATTACACTGAGGTGACAAATGTCGTGTCTTGACTACTTCTTACCGGGCAAAAGGCAGCAACTTGATGTGGCATGGACTCAACAAGTTGTTCAAATTCCCCTGCAAGAATATTGAGTCATACTGCATGGAGTCATCTATAATTGTTTAAATGTTGCTTGTGCAGGATTTTCTGCACAAACTGACCTCTTGATTATGTCCCATATATGATCGATGGCATTAATTTTGGGCGATTTGGGTAGCTATATCATTGGCTGGAATTGTGCAGAATGATCTTCAAACAAATTGTGGTAATAGTGGCATGTTGGTGTGTGGCATTGTCTTCCATAATAATTCCATCGTGGGAATGTTAAGTCCTCCAGTGGCTGGAAATGGTCCCTGGGTAGCCTCACAAAACCATTTCCAGTCAGTGATCGGTTCTGTTGGACTGAAGGACCCATCCGTTCCATGTATAAAACTACCCACAACATAATAGGTCCTCCACTAGCTTGTACAATGCCTTTTTGGCAACTTGCGTCCATGGATTCGTGGGGTCTTCACCACACTCGAACCCTACCATTAGCTGTTGCCAACTGAATTGGGACTCGAGACGAAACCACGGTTTTCCAGTAGTATAGGCTCCAGCCGATATGATCACGAGTCCAGAAGAGGCTCTGTGGGCGACGTCGCACTGTTTGTAAAGACGCTAAAGTCGGTCATCTGCTGTCATAGACCATTAATGCCAAATTACCCTTGATATTGAATACTTTACCGATTTCCCAAATGGGATGTTCCGTGCGTCTAGCTCCAACTACCATTCTGCGCTGGAAGTCTATTAGTTTCCGAATGTGGCCGTTATTATGTCGGCAATATTTTCGCACGAATCACCGAATTGCAAAAGAGATGCTGTGCACATGCACCTCCCCTCATTATAGGCCTACATCGTAAATGCACCACTACCACCATATATATCTTACTATAATAACACTTTTGTTACATCGGTGACTATTACAAATTGATAATACCTAAGATACGGATGTCGACTCCACAATGGAAAAGGTGGCAAGACTACCACAATATTACAATAAAAAAAATGAAATATTCATTTTAAAAATAATCACATTTCGGTTTCGTTCACATGATAGAGCATCATCGATGCAGATTTAGTCATGAGGACTCGTACTCCGTATCAAACATTTAGTCAGATCCATATAACAAATGAAACTGTCTTTCTAGTACACGTTAAAAGCAACATAAGATACGGCCAAAGGACTGATGTTACGTGAGCTAAAGTTCCATACAAGTGCCTTGGCGTCCCGATTATTACACCATTCGGACATAATTCAGAATTGCTGTCTGCTGTGAGCACATGCGGGACGCGCAAGGCGAGCAAACGGTTGCGCATGATCCGTGTTTATCTGCTGTTCACTTGCAAGAGACATCGACAGAAGTATGCCCCCATTTTATGACACAAAATTCCGAACGATGCCCTGTTGGCATGTAGGATGTTTCAGCTCATGTGATTGTCGGCGTATTTGTACTTGGCCATCTCCACAGACCAGTCAATGCTTCGAGAGTTCAATGGCAGTGGTCGTTTGCTATTGCTAAGTTTTCACGCGTACAGTGCAGAGGTGTACGTGAGAGGCGATGGCTTCTTTAATCCATTGCTGAGTGATGACTTCTAAGTCTGGTCACATCCCAGTCACGTGACACGCCGAACTATTCTATTCGGCGTGGCTACAGGTGCCCAACACAGCAGTTGGGTGTATTGAAGCCAGACACCGAGCGTCGACTTTTTACCAAGACTTGATGAGTTGGCGAATCTAATCATTGGTGATGTGAGGATACTTACACTTCATGTTATGTCGCATATTTTGCCCATGTTGGATGCGACGAATGGTTTGTCTTCCTCTTTGATATCATGTATCCTGAGTGAAAGCAAACTTCATAAATGCAGATTCGATGTTTGAAATTTGTGAACTAAAAGGACTTCGTACAAGTTTGAAGAAGGCTGTATAAACATATTTGTTACCCTAGTTTAGGTACAGCGATTATTCAACTTCGTATTTAGCATTACTTTGAACGGTAATAGTAACAGATTTTACTTTCGGTGGAATAGCTCATTATCATTTTCCCTCAGTGAATAAACATACGCAAATAGTTTCACTTTTGAGCACCCTAGATACTGTTCACACAGTGTTGCAGGAAGGAAGGTAGGAAGAAAGATAAGGGTTTGGCATCCCGTCGACAACGTGGTCATTAGAGACGGAGCACAAGCTCGTATTGTGTTGTTTTTTAGGATGGGGAAGGGAATCGACTGTGCCCTTTCTAAGAGTCATCCCGAGGCTTTCAGCGATTTTGGGAAAACAAGAAAAACCCAATTCTGCACGGGTGAATGTAGATGTGAACCGCCTTCCTCCAGAATGCAAGCCCACTGCCCGCTTAGGTAGCAGGATTGTAAAATAATTGTTGAAGTCTAAGCATATATTTATTTTCGAAAATATATCTGTTGGGCTTCAAATCACTCAATTTAGGTCTTATCAATTGGAATATCACTTAACCAGAACCTGTACATTACACTTAAATAAGGTACACGTAGTATGTTTGGGTTTTATAAACGCTATCGGACTGCTTTCACTTTAATATATTCCAGACTGTCGATATGTTTTTATACCACGTGGAATCACAATGAGCCTCCACAAAGATACGGACATTTCTGATGCTATACTTCAGACCTCTTGAATATTATTCTCCTCCTAGACGCCATTTCACGCAACTAAGACCCGCTATCCCTTAAACATTATTTAAAGGACAGCAGCCCGCGTTTTCGTAATTTATATTGAGAACACCACTAATGCGCCATACGATAACTATTACTCAAGTTCCTGTTTATAACGACCTCTTACCATGATATTCTAATACCGAGGGTATTTTACTTTAAACCCGACAAATTAAGCCAACGTGCTGCTTCATAGCTTATTTTCATCGCTATTATTCGGAAAAATCGTATTAAGATTCACGGTAGTAATTCTTTTTGTATATTTCAGAGAGAGAGAGAGAGAGAGAGAAGGGGGGGGGAGGGAGAGAGATTACGAAGTCAAAGGTCTAATATTCGCTCGTCAGCAATTCAGTAAATATTTTTCTCCGCTGTGTATAATTACTTTCTTGTCAATACTAACCTTTTTCCGTTCATTGACTCTATTAGCGTTTCTGCGATGTGTACTGGAAAATATCTCTGGTATTTATCTTTCGTACTCTTGAGTCAATATTATCTTGGAAATCGTTGTACTCGAGAATATTTCTCTCTCTCTCTCTCTCTCTCTCTCTCTCTCTCTCTCTCTCTCTCTCTCTCTCTCTACCTGCAGCTGCTATTTTTATTCTTTTATTTAACGGGGATAAACAAATATTTAAATGATCTCATTTCACCTTTGGGTGGATTGCGGAGTATGTATATAGATGTATCACCTTCACCACGAGCGCGATAAAATTCAGCTTCTTCTTTCAAACAAATTAGGTTGATATCTTCAAACAATTTCATCTCAGACTAACCCCGGAGTGTGTGATATTTCCAACAAGGAAGTGGAAAAGTCTACAGTGACCTGTAGTTACATACTCTTTACTAAACGACATGAGCCACGTTTACTACTATGTCTCACACACTCCATACGAGTCGTGACTCGGTGTAGATCACAACTTTAAATAAATGAAGAACACTATAGACCCGTTTAGGAAGCATTAATCATGAGTAAAGGATTTTTCCTACTTAATAAGGCTTTCATTGTTTTGTTGAGCTTTCTTAGTGTGGTCACTGACTTGGGTTCGTGGGACTGATGACCTCGTAGTTTTAGTCACCTATAAACCAACAACTTGGATTCGCCTTGCGACTGTCGTCTTTGCGGTCCTCCTCCCATTTCCAATGTTGATATGTGTAGATTTCTCTCTTATCGCAGAAGTCACGTTTGACATGTTGCAAGGGGTGCTAGATTCTAATTCAGGAACTTCGTTTAAATCCCTGTCAGAGCGTTTTCCACGGTTTCGAAAATCTCTAAAATAGACCACTTGTTCAGAGAAATGTGTAGCTCATGTAAAGAGATACAGAAGACTCGGCTAAGTTTTCATGCAGGGAACACCAAATTCAGAAAACGTGCTGTTTTCAATAACTTCTCTCCGTGGATGCGAAAACTATTCAGTAGAATATTTCTGTACTCTGGTATTTACAAACTCTTGTAATTTTGAGAAATGAAGTACATCTTTTTATGACCATTTTTCATTTGAGTGCTGCCGTATACACGAGACATCTTGGGCGACAAAAATTTCAGTATTATGTTTGTGTATCAACTTACATGACACGGTTTATGTACGTTCATGTTTATTTCGAATCCTTTGGCGTTTGATGTCAAACATGCCAGATAATTTATATATGGTTTGACCAAAGTTTTTTTTCCATCTGGACTGAGAATAGTTCTTCTCGTCAGTGAGACATTTGTAGTACAATGTTTGACTGCAGATCTTTCCACTGATTAATGCCATGGAATGTCTGCGAATTCTACCACGTATATGCTGTGACTCGAATACTTTTGAAGCATATATAATTCCTTTCGAAGTTTTGCAATGAAATGAATGCAGTATCGTACTGTTTGAAGACTCTCATAAAGGATAGGAGGGTATGCGAGCTACATCACATCCGTTTCTAATATTGGAGCCACTTCATGATGTCTTGCAATGTTACTTAGCCTTCCTTGTAGCATAAGTGTAGCGACAAAGGATTTATTCTAGGGGGTTGGTGTTAAAGTCAAATCTTAATCGTCATTAAAGTTTGTCATTACATCCCTAAGTTTGATTGCTTTGAACCTAACATGACAGATTTTGCCCTCTCACTGTCGACAGGGTTTGCAAGAGTTTTACAGCTTTAAACTAACGTTTTTCTGTCACTCAGCCTCCCATTCAATTGTGGAAACATCCTGTTCAGTTGAGAGGAATTATCTTGACATTGTACTAGTACAGGGTGTCTCACAAAAGACGCCTGCCAGGCGTCCGTGGATCACGCGGTACGGCTCCCGACTGCCGCCACCGCATCCGCCGGCCACGGCAGCGCCCGATTCACGGGCTCTATTGTGCCGTGCGTGCATACATTGAGTTAAAGTCTGAAAAACATTGCCATCTGAGTAACCTAAGCTTACCTTTATTTACAGTAGATGTTCAAAATGATGTCCCTCTAGGAAGAAGAAGAAGAAGAAGAAGAAGAAGAAGAAGAAGAAGAAGAAGAAGGAAAAAAAAAAAAAAAAAAAAAAAAGGCCTGACATCTCTTGAACACATTTGCGAACACTCGACTAATTTCGGCTGCCGAAATCTGGGGAAAGACTAGTCGAATCCTGTCTTCCAACTCTTCGAGTGTACGGGGATTGGTTGCATACACCTTTTCTTTTAACATCCCCCAAAGATTAAAGTCACAGGGATTTAGATCTGGAGAACGAGGAGGCCAGTAAACTATCCTATCATCAAAAAGCTTCATATTGCTGCCATAGAAGCATTGGCAATGTGTGGTCTTGCATTGTCCTACATGAAATAACCGTACAGCTTTTCGTTGGGTGAAAGTTCTTGAAAAAATATGTATGCAGGATATTGTTCACATACCTGTCAGAATTTGTTTCGTGAAAAAAGATTCGACTAGTCATTTCCCAGAATTCAACAGTCGAAATTCATCGAGTGTTGGCAAATGTGTTAAAGAGATGTCAGGCCGCTCTTTCCATAGAGGGGGGAATCGTTTTGAACATCTACTGTAAATAAAGGTAAGCTTAGGTTCCTAAGATAGCAATGTTTTTAGACTTTCTCAGTGTATTCGCCGGTGGCACAATAGAGTCCGTGAATTGGGCGCTGCCGTGGCCGGCGGATGCAGTGGCGGCGGCCGGGAGCCGTACCGCGCGATCCACGGACGCCTGGCAAACGTCTTTCGTGAGACACGATGTATTTTTAAACAGCAGAAACGTATCTATGGTAAACAATTACGAAATAACCTTCGATTTTACTGGTGGTTGTGATACCGCTGTTACGCGAAATGTTATGAGATCTGGTAAAGATGCCAGCGCTATACGTGATTATTTTCCTATGAGGGACACACTATTTGTCATCCTGATATGACCCCTTACGTTTTTAACAAAATTGGAGCTCTGGATGCTACACTGTTTAGTAGAGGCAAACTATTTTCAATGGAAGCCCATAGGACTCCATAGTAAAATCTTGCTCAGTACGAACAAATTCTAAAGCGCCTATCCCCTCCATTCTCTGTCGTTAACAAGAGTTTCCTCCACTTTTAATTTATCCTTTCGAAGTCGTCACAGCAAGGCTGCGATGAATTTGCGGTCGTAAGTTGTAGCTCATAATAAATTAGTACACTGCATAGTTAGAAATGCTCGTTGAGTGTGTTCCTCAGTTCTGCGTGTTCTATTGATGACTTTGAATTCATAAACATAAAGGCATTAATAGAAGAGACTACAGGTGATGGGATTTTATCGAAATAAATATGGAAAAATTCTGGATGTAAGTTCAATGACGTCGGTCTCCAAATGAAGTGTTCGGCACACCCGAGTCCCTGTTGCAAGTTATCTTCGAAGGAAGTGAGTTAAACACTTTCAGTCGATTATCACTTAATACCACTGTGCCTTAACTCTAATGTCTCTTCTGTTCTTGACTGCTGTCCTGTGAGGGCATTGATCTAAAAGTCAGCAGAATTTACAGCAACTTCAATTGTTAAAAACAAGATTTTGCTAGTTTACTTTTATTAAGAGCTAGGCTGATTAATTTTGGATACCTGCCGAAACCCTACAGATTTACAGCTACATCTATATTCTGCGAGGCGGTCTGTGGGTAGGGTATACACTACTGGCCATTAAAATTGCTACACCAAGAATAAATGCAGATGATAAACGGGTATTCATGGGACATATAATATACTAGAACTGACATGTGATTACATTGTCACGCAATTTGGGTGCATAGATCCTGAGAAATCAGTACCCAGACCAACCACCTCTGGCCGCAATAACGGGCTTGATACGCCTGAGCCGGCCGCGGTGGCCGAGGAGACTGAGGCGCTCCAGTCAAGGTCTGCACGCCCACTACGGTTGGGGGTTCGAATACCTCTCGGGCATGGATATTTGTGCCGTCCTAGTTTGTAAGTTTAGGGACTGATGACCCCGTAGTTAAGTCCCATAGACTATACAAACATTTGAACGCTTTGATACGCCTGGGCATTGAGTCAAACAGACCTTCGATGGCGTGTGCAGGTACATATGCCCATGCAGCTTCAACACGGTACCACATTTCATCAAGAGTAGCGACTGACGTATTGTGACGAGCCAGTTGCTCGCCCACCATTGACCAGACGTTTTCAATTGGTGAGATATATATAGAATGTGCTCGCCAGGGCAGCAGTCGAACATTTTTCGTGTCCAGAAAGGCACGTACATGATCTGCAACATGCGGTCGTGCATTATCCTGCTGAAATGTAGGATTTCGCGGGGGTCGAATGAAGGGTAGAGCCACGGGTCGTAACACATCTTAAATGTAACGGCCACTGTTCAAACTGCCGTCGATTGCGAACATGAGGTTACCGAGACGTATAACCAATGGCACTCCGTACCATCACGCCAGTATGGCGATGACAAATACACGCTTCCAATGTGCGTCCACCGCGATGTCGCCAAACTAGGATTCGACCATCATTTTGCTGTAAACAGAACCTGGATTCATGCGAAAAAAAATTACGTTTTGCCATTCGTGCATCCAGGTTTGTCGTAGCGTACACCATCGCAGGCGCTCCTGTCTGTGATGCAGCGTCAACAGTAATCGCAGCCATGGTCTCAGAGCTGATAGTCCATCTTGCTGCAAACGTCGTCGAACTGTTCGTGCAGATGCTTGATGTCTTGCAAACGTCCCCATCTGTTGACTCAGGGATCGAGACGTGGCTGCACGATTCGTTACAGCCATGCGGATAAGATGCCTGTCATCTCGACTGCTAGTGATACGAGGCCGTTGGGATCCATCACGGCTTTCCGTATTGCCCTCCGGAACCCACCGATTCCATATTCTGCTAACAGTCATTGGATCGCGACCAACGCGAGCAGCAATGTCGCGATACGATAAACCTAATCGCGATAGGCTACAATCCGACCTTCGTCAAAGTCAAAAACGTGATGGTACGCATTTCTCCTCTTTACACGAGGCATCACAACGACGTTTCACCAGGCAACGCTTTCAACTGCTATTAGTGTATGAGAAATAGGTTGGAAACTTTCCTCATGTCAGCACGTTGTAGGTGTCGCCACCGGCGCCAACCTTGTATGATTGCTCTGAAAAGCTAATCATTTGCATATCACAGAATCTTTTTCCTGTCGGTTAAATTTCGCGTCTGTAGCACGTCATCTTCGTAGTGTAGCAATTTTAATGGCCAGGAGTGTACGTTGTATACCACTCGTTTTCTCCTTTTCCAGTCGCAGGAAGAAATATTGCTAGTAAGTCTCTTTGTGGGCTCGAATCTTTTTAATTTTAGCTTCATTCATTTTAGCGCGATATATACGCAGGAGGAAGCTATCAATGACTCCTAGATCCAGATATTTTCGTGGATAATTATATGTAACAGTTTTAGTCGGTTACCTAGTTCCTGTAGAATGGATTGCTCGCGTGTTTTATTGCAAAATTTTGCAAAGAAACAAATGTAGTTTTACGTTTATATGTCACAAAACGTTCTTAAACAAATGTAGATATGTATCCCTCTCTTCTGGGCAAGTCTATAATCGACTATTGTGATAGAATTGGCTCATCGTCTTTCCGTCTACACATTTTCGTGCTGCAATATCGAGACAGACAATGGGCAACACTTGCGATAAACTGCGCGAGGTGGCGCAGTGGTAACGCGCTGGACTCGCATTCGGAAGGGCGGTGGTTCAAATCCATCTCCAGCCATTCAGATTTAGGTTTTCCGTGATTTCTCGAAATCACTCCAGGCAAATGCCGGGATGGTCCCATTGACAGGGCACGGCAGATCTTTTGCCCCATCCTTGTCCAAACATCCGAGCGGAAGCTCCGTCTCTAATATCCACGCTGCAGACGGGGCGTTAAATCCTAAGCTTCCTTCCTTGTGATGAGTCAGCGCACAACCTTGTCCTTGATGTAGAAGATATGCAATCGAAAATAAATACATTTTGATCATAAGAATCAGTTGCCATTTTGTCGTTAAGCCAAACATTTACTTTTTTTAGTTAGTGGCATTTGTCTCTAGTTGTGGGTACGGCTTTGAAACAAGATGCTTTTAGTTTTCATGAAGAAATGCAGTTGAAATTCAGGATCACAACAATTTGAGAGTGGAGTGTAGGTTTCGTAGTAGGAAAAAACCTTGAATTACGATGGAAAAAAATGCGCATGGAAAAGTTTTTTTTTTTTTTTTAAAGTTTGTATAGCTTATGGGACCAGAGGGGATTCGAACTCCCGACCGCAGCGGCCGTGTAGACCGTGACTGACGCGCCTCAGTCACCGCGGCCGGCACAGTTTCACAGACTTTCTTTTGCAAATACAATTTTGATATTAGATAGGATTTCTGAATAAAATAACCGCAATGTTCTCATTAGAAACTCGCCGGCAAAGCCTTACATTGAAACAGTGACTTAAGATTATAGGGAGATGGAAAATCTGGCGCGTGAAATACTTGATGCTGCGAGATTGTCTACTAATCACAGACTAATCAGTATTTGCTTCAGACCTGGCTAATCACTATGTAGAGGCTTTGCAGTGGTATTTCAAATAATGGGAGAGGGTATGTTGCAGCGTATCTATTATATTCCATTGTAATGAAGAATGAGAAATCCTGTTAGCCTTTTACGGGATACAAAGCAAGCGCATCACTTGTAATTGCACTTGCTCAATAAATTTGTGGGGCAACTCACGCCTGCTGAATGGAAATGCATTGTATCAGATACAGACTAGACATGTACGCAGAGGCTGGAATTTTGTAATGGTTAAAAAAACTGTAATTACAGTCACCATATCACAATGAAGTTCGTCTGGATTATGGCGATGAAGTGCGAGAACGAAATTGTTCGGATTTAATGAAATACCTTCCTTCTAAATGTGCAAAATCGTGATATCTAGTTTCGCTCCGATGTGCCTGGCTACTAATTATGAAATTCAACTCTGCAAGAAACCATATAAATATCATTTACACCTAGGTATACTTATGAAGCTTACCGACTGCGCTGCAAAGTAGGAGGCGAGGTACTGTCGGAAGTAAAGGTGGGAGGACCAACCTGGATAGCTCAGTCGGTAGAGTACTTGCCCGCTTAAGGCAAAGATCCCAGATTCGAATCCCGGTTCAGGTACACAGTTTTAATCCGCCAGGAAAGCTTCATATCAGCGCACACTCCGCTGCCGAGTGAAAATATCAATCTTTCTTTTTGCCACTGTTGGTGACACGTAGTTTTTTTTACCTTTATTTGCATGTTGAGTCAGAGTTGTTATTCGACTAAGATACCTCCTTTTTGAAGCATAATCTAATTTGGACTCTGAAAATCCCTAGCGTAATCCAAAGCCGCGGTGGAGTGGCCGAGCGCTCTTAATTGCCTTGCAGCGGAGCGCGCGGTTGTTCACCGTCGGGGGTTCGAGTCCTCCCTCGGGCATGGGTGTGTGTGTTGTCCTTAGCATAAGTCAGATTAAGTAGTTTGTAACCTTAGGAACTGATAACCACAGCAGTTAAGTCCCTTAGATTTACAACAATTTGAACATTTTTTCGTAATACAGAAACAGCTATTTGTAAGTGGAAAACAGAGATATTTAGAAGGATGAAAAACACTTCTCATGGCAATGGGATCTTTTGCTGGGAAGCTCCGCTTCCACCAGTGACGATGGATAGGGAGTAGCTTTCCTATCTGATAAGTACTTAGTTCAGTTGCGGAGGTACAGATACAGCCTAGAACCAGCCATATAAAATTACGCTAATGACGCATGCAAATTTAAGACCTATGTTCTTATCAGTGGGCAAGCGTTATAAGAAAGTAACATTCAGTCCAGAGGACTGTGATATCAGTTTCCGGACAGGTGAAAGCTGTATATGCCACACGAGCAGATGTGAAAATTTTGTTCATCCAATTCCGTCTTACAGTTCAATCTGTGTGTTCAGTGGAATACATTACACTCCGATCATGCAAGTGAAATAATCAGCTGGCAAAAGTATTATTATTATTATTATTATTATTATTAATTTTTTGTTGAATATACTGTGTAAAGACGGTAGAAAATCACTCCATTTTCATATATGGATATGTCTAAAAGAACAGACAGCAGTTAGTATTGGCATCCGCTATGCAATCAAATGTTTGGGAATCTATGGGACTTCTGTGGTTATTAGTTCCTAGACTTACAAACGACTAAAACTAAGTTAAACTAACCCAAGGAACACACACACACACACACACACACACACACACACACACACACACACACACACACACCTACCTTTTCACAACTTCAGATAGAGTATTGAAGAAAATTTCTTTTCTTTATAAATTACTATATTTTAATTATATTTTGTCATTCCAGACATCTGAGAAATTCAGTTGTCTGCGGTGCACAGCGGCGGTGGAATGGCGGAGCATTCTAAGACGCCATGTTGTGGAGCGCGTCAGAGGTTCGAGTCCTCCCTTGCGCGCCCAAGGGAGGAATTTCTAAGATGTCTGGAATGACAAAATATAATTAAAAATATAGTAATTTATAAAGAGAAGATAAGATTTTTAGTACTTCATCTGAAGTTGTAGAAAAGCCGGTAGGAAAGATACCGACTATATACGTCTGCAGTCAAATGATGAACCAGCCATATGTGGCGTCAAGAGTATAGAAACTTTACCATTAAATAATAGTGGGTTTGTACGGCAACCTTGTCATTTCAAAATAAAATAGTTTTATGTTGCAGTTTGTCATACTGTATTTAGAGATGATACTTCAGGAGTTGTTAATCTTTATAGAGACTTTTATTATTACATACATTAGTTTAAGAACAGTTGAGTTTCGAAAGTAGTACGCTATCACTGCCGAGAAAAGGAGGGAAAAATCCCATTCACTCACTTGGGCTTATCAGCTTGATTCATTTTTAAGAGTTCGCGCGCGTTCAGTGAGATAACAGGAACTGAAATACACTGATAATTAAAATTGGGTATTATGGACGCTTATGATCGGCGCCAGCTGAAAATGTTTATTGAGTTTGTGTAACAGGACTAACACGTTCCAGTACCCAGTAGTTTTGGATATATCAGAGCAAGGACTGATACAATAAGGGTGTAATAACACTGCAGGGCACACCCTCATGTCCTTAAAAAGTCAACCGTAGGCTTTAATATATTTTGTGTGAGAAGCACGTTTTGTTACTCTAAATAAGTGGATGTTCGCGATTTGGATTAGTGCAAATAAAAGTGATATACTTCTTTTTCAGAAAGTACATGGAACTGGAAAAACATTTTGTGCAGCTTAATTATCAGCGCATACATCTAGCAAAATAAAGACGATGTATATTAGTGGAGCAAAGGGAATCAGTAATTAATGCAAAATATTGTGCTGAATCGACCATTATAGACATAGATGTACATTTATCCGCATTTTACCTCCCTGGGAGTCAGGCGTAAACGTTCAAAAGGATGTATCCCCCCCCCCCTCTCTCTCTCTCTCTCTCTCTCTCTCTCTCTCTCTCTCTCTCTCTCTCTCTCTCTCTGCTCACTGGTGGTCTCACGATTTTGTCCCAACATCAGGAATGATGCATCCGTATTGCTGTCAAAATATATGCCCGATTTTGCTTTTTGCATTACAGAAATCTTCAAAAGGCGGATCTCGATATTCGCTTGTAGTAGTGCAGAGGTATGAATGAAACTCGTCGTACTCTGCGTTAAAAGTGGGCGCAGCCCTATTTCTAACTGCTGGAATAAACATCGACCCTATTTCATATGTCCATTTTTAAGTTGTGGGAGACAGTTGCCTGGCCTAGTATGTACCCTTTGAACAACTCTAAATTTCTGTACAGTGTTGAAATGTGGCACAGTTGTGTCCCTTATGTAAAGCGTAAACGACAACCGGCGAATGAATCATAGTAAGTCCATTTAAAGCAACACCCAGGATACCGGACCTAATGGAGGAAATTCGGAAATGTTGACCAGTTGTCTCATGCATCTGTAACAGTCACAAACCGCATTGTGTGTGGCCTTCGATGTATGCGAATATGCTAAAAGATTATTCAGAATGTAAATCCCAACGTGTAAGACTGACACGATATCCACTGTAATGCAGGTTTATGCGCCCCGAAAAGTCTCACTTCTAAGAAGTGACTCACTCTGCTGTTTGTACCTCAACAGGAGGAGAGATCAAACGAACGTTAGCACCATCTCAAGCATGTTTCGCTTCAGTGCACGGGAAGGATGTTTTCATAAACAACAAACCCACTTGACCTCAAAGGCCGAGCTGTAATGAGGCTTGTCGACATTTGAGCCTTTGTGTCCCACGAGAAGTTATTCGTGAATGTGGAAGTGTATAGTTTTTGTTAACATAGCGTTAATTGATGTACAGCTTCTCTTGGCAAACTGTGTTTACCCACCAAGAGGCTTGTATTGTCTCTGTTGAACTAGGCCTATTACCGTGACTGAATTGTAAAACTTTTATGGTATGGAGACGGTGATTCTGGTGCATGGTTCTTCTGCATATAATTACGTGGAGGCCATTTTACGCTGCCCACGTGTCGGCGACGTTTTCGTATTCTCTTACAGAATCTAAGAAAAACTATACATCCATAGTGTTCAGTACAAATATTTGCGAACCATGAATACGTCAGGTATTGAATATTATAAAAGGATTTTAGTCTTACAGTTTCTGATTAGAAATATGCACTATCTTCATCCCTATTCGTTTCTCTGTACAGCTAGCGTCACTTCCCCAGGACTCTTCCCCCCTTGCTACATAGCTGTTAGCGATTCACACCGTTTGAATGGGTCATACGATTGCCGCCTTTGTCAGCCATTCAAGACCGGAGGACCATTAAGCTATCACCCCAATAACAGCTGTATCTCATCCATTTTACTGGCGGGTATTATGTGTAGCAGTTGCTCACTGGACCTTCACGACAGCTTTCGGCATCCGTCAAATTTATCATTCAGACAGTAGGAGTACTTTGTTGCTCGATTACTATGAGCATAATTCAGTGTATACTAAACCGCTCAATCCTTGACACGGCTCCCCAGACCGCGCGGCGAACAGGAGAACATTCATTCTCTTGTGTTAACTGTGAAATACCATGGTTCCAAACTATGCGAACCCTTATCAATTACATAATCATTATAATTAGTACCCACCACTATTCGTCCAATTCGGAAAGGAGCAAATAACATTTGTTACACTGTCTTGGAAAGCTTAGGTCGTATAAAAAGTATTCTTAATACAGTATTTATGCACGCAGAGAAAACGTACGGCGTACTATGTTCACAATTTAAGAGGTAGCCACACATTTAAGATACTGGAATAGTGGAGCACTTGCAAGTGATGGAGTGACATACGTATCAATGGCGTACTAAGAAAAGCTCCAATTATAGTTTGAGAAAGTTTAGCTATCTCTCTAGTACACTTCCACCTTCGTCAGTATGGGTATGGTACCTGTCGTACAGATGGAATCTGCAGTAAGCAACAAACAGTAACTCATTAGTCATTTACTACAAGTTCCTTCTTTAACTCTTATCAGACATTGCTATTAACTAAAAACGAACTTTTGTTCAATACATGTTAAAAGCTAGTTTTTAATCAATACTGAAAGACATCACCATGCAGCTTATAGAGTTGACAATTTAATAGCCATCACCTTAAATTTGTCCATGTTCTCTGGTTAATATAAGTTGTTGCATTATAAATTTATGAAATAAGTTTTACTGCCTCAATAATTTCCTGACAATATGTTCTGTATAATGCACCTGATTATTGCAGCAAGCAGCTTAAATGCATTACAGTTAAAAGTGCATTAAACTTAAATGTGTTGAGGATTATTTGCTGTGTATGGTTGGATTTTGTAATGAATTCAAATCCGTACAAAAGATTGTTCTTTTAGTGTATACTTACATGAATTCTGTTTTTTTATTTGGGTATTTTCTGGCGCTTACAGCACAGTAATGAAACCTTTATTATCTCAGAAGTTTTGCCATCAGGTGTATGCATTCCAGAGTGTATCTGCTAAGATAAACAATATTATATAGTTAATACAATCAATGAGAATATATTTTTATGTGAGCATTATCATCTCATTCCACATATTGAAAAGCATGATTATTGGTATATGTTGGGTATTCGGTGAAGTTAAAAGAATTTTTGAGTCAATATATATATTTAAAAAAAAAAAAAAAAAACAACATTCCACACTGGAGAAGCTTCTGAAGAAATTATGTTCTTATCTTTCTAGCTAATCATTTAGTAGCGTTGTCATGTAGTGTGAAACGTTTGAAAATGTGTGATTCTTCATGCTTAGCTGCAGATGATTTGAGTGTGCTCTGTTTATCCATCAGCATACTAGTGGCTTCGTTAACTAGTGTTCTATATGCATGTTATGTTAATGAGTGCAGGGTAAGCTATGTATGGTGGTGTCTGTTTTTATGTACTCTTGGAAAGGGTAAAACAGTTTTCATTACTTCTGTTCAGGTGTATGAATCTGATGCTACCATTGTTATCAAATTAACAGTAAATTCTATTTTTCACTCCTGTTCACTGTTTCGAATATGTGGTATCATTTGTGTCACAATCTACCAATCCCCATTTTTTATTTTCAAGGAGAGAGAAAATATATTTGCAAAAACATAATTTCGAAATTTATGTACTTCAGTGCCAATTTTTCGCACTTCTGGCGTTAGACATTAAAATTTGAGTTTAGAAGCGCAACAGCTGGAGATACATAGAAAATTCATGTTTTACTTAATGAATAGTTTCTTTTAATTAATGGAAGCTCTTCCTTTACTACTGGTTTGCACCCATCGCCGATGATTCTCCTTTGGTAAATAGTGATGTCATGAACAGAAAATAAATAAAAATTTATTTGATGAGTTAATTACTTGCCTTTTAAATATTTCTCATTATATTATGTAGGAGGTACGTTTCACGAGAAATATGCCCTCATTAGATAATGGCATTTCTCAAATTGATGTAGTTACATTATATGAATCCCCCTTACAGGTACGATAATTCACATTGAATTTATGTGGAGGATAACGTCTACATCCATACGGTGTGTGGTGGAGGGTACTTTGTGTACTATTGTGACTTCCTCCTCCTATTCTTGTCACGTATTGTCCGATATGCCTCCATGTGGGCTCTAATGTCATTTCATCCTTCTGGTCTTTTCGTGATTCACATGTAGGAGGAAACAATATATTGGTTGAATTTTCAAGAAACGTATGTTGGAACTTCGATGGATCCCCGAATCGCGAAACAAAGTCTCTCTTGCAGCATCTGCCACTGAAGTTTCCCAGTCATTTCCGTGATGCTTCCTTGTCTACTAAATGAATGTGTAACGAAGCGTTTTGCTCTCCGTTGGAGCTTCTCTCTCATATCAGTCCTGCCTGGTACGGATCCCACACTGATAAGCAGTACTAAAATATCAGTCTTTTGTAGTCTACTTCATTTATTGATAGACTGCGGTTCTTGAGAATTCTTCCAATGAATCTGTATGAGATCTACATTAACCACGATTAATTTTACCCCGTCGTTCCATTTCAAATAGCTCGTTATGCCTACTGGAAGGTATTTTGCGGAAGTAATAGGTTCCAATGTTTGTATTTATGTTGCGTGATCATATAACAAAGGATGTGTCTTTCTGTGTATTCGCAGTACTTTTGTGTTTATTAAGAGAAAGTTGGCAATCCTTGCACCATTTGTCGTTACGCTGCAGTCGTTCTGTCTTTACTTGCAATTTTACACTGATGCAACTGGTCACCCACTTCCAAGAAACTTGCCGCCCTATGCAGGATTTTGCGAATAATCTTAATGTTACATAAAATATGAGACATCAGATAGACTTCAATATTGAGGTACAAAGTAACAATGCAAATTTATTATTATTTAAGAAAACTGCTCCAGTCACTTTTACTTGAAATGATATTTATTCCATGAACCGGTTTTCAAACCTTTTCAGGTTCATCATCAGATGGATCATGTTACAATAACATTTTAAGCGTCATGTTGGATGCTGGATTGCGACTGTATGGCCGGATTTTTGTGGTGAATTTCCATTTCTTACGTCTTCTTTTGTTTACGTCACAGTAACACATTACTTTTTCTGATGTGAAGAAAAGAAGAAATGTTAAATTAACCACAAAAATCCGGCCATACAGTCGCAATCCAGCAGCCAACATGACGCTTAAAATGTTATTGTAACATGATCCATCTGATGATGAACCTGAAAAGGTTTGAAAACCGGTTCATGGAATAAGTATCATTTCAAATAAAAGTGACTGGAGCAGTTTTCTTAAATAATATTGAAAATAAGTCACGGGTTCTGAAACATCCGTAATGGATAATCTAAATACAATGCAAATTTCTTCGAAATTTTATCCAACTTGAATGATTTTCAGTTAATTCGTTTATTTTAATGAAACAGTCTTAACGTTACTGAAGAACCAAAGTACAAAATATCATGTACAATTTAATAGTTGTCATGACACAAACGCAATGATACTTCAGTATAGTGTAGCAACAAACTATACATTCATTTATGTCACGAAAACGGCTGTATGGCTCCCAGCCACAGATGAAAAGGGGTGACAGCGCGGGCACCGGAAGTGGGTTATACATAGACGCAGGGGCTCCATCCGTGAGCCTTCTATAACTAAGGTACAGCGATGCCAAAAACGGTTTCTGTTTTGTGTTCGTTTTGATGGAAATAGCGGAAGTGCGTAGCCACTGTGGAAGTGAGAAAGCAGGGAGAGTTGGAATGAACACATCCTGGCTTGCGTGGGAGCGCCGCTCGCACCCAGTAGAACTCACGCCTTCCGCATTACAGCAAACGGCCCGATCATCAAATTCCGGATAAGAGCCATGTTACACTTGGACCTTGTGCTACAGAATAAGAGGAATCATCTGCAAAACGCGCCTTCTGTGGTCTGCTCATAAACTTCTTTAACTGTTTTCCTCTGCAGATTATGGGCGTTGGATGTAGATGTAGAAGGAAATAGGCTGCGTCGTTTAAAAGGACCAATCTCGCTGTTTATCTTAATCTATTTAGTGAAAGCTTGGAAAACTTAAATTAGGAGGAGAGTAGTAGTACGAATCCCGTTCTTATAGTGTGCGAGCTCAACGTCTTAACAAATTCGCCACCAATTTCAATGAGTCATTAGAAACGCTAGCCAAGCAGCAAAAGCTCATCGAACCATAAAATAAGACACTTGGAGGGATGCTATACTAGTTACAGTTTTCATTACAAAGGCTTGACGCGAAGCGGGGTCAGATTCTCTAAGAGACGGACGATTTGTGATATTTTCCTTGGAGGACATCAACCGCAAACGTTAGGGGGCATTATTAATAACAGCCATCCATAGATGTGAATCTGCGGATAGCTGCTGAGTATTTATGATGGGAATTAGACATTATGGAGTTCACTCGTATTTTTATTCAGCGTACTGTAAAATGGAAAAGGCATGGGATAAAACAAGACACAAATACAAATTATATACGAAGCTAACACACAGTTGTGGCATGCGTATGTTCAAGCACTGATATTTGTGCCGTCTTTAGTATAAGGTAGTTCATAAGTAGTTTGTAAGTTTAGGGACTGATGACCCGTAGTTAAGTCCCATAAGCTTAACAAACATTTGAACATTTCAAGCACTGAGCTTCAGTCAAGGCTTCATGGTGTAGCCATGAGGCAGGCTTTCAATTTACACTCCCGGACAATGTGCCGGGTGGTCTACTTTGGCACAGCTAGACTGCCGACACGATTTGTACATACTCTGTGCCTTTTTCGGATGCTATTTATATTTTTCCACTCATGCCGTGGGAGTACAAAGGGTCTTTGTATAGCCGAGCTTCCCAAACTTTTCTCGAGTATTCTTTCTTTTCAAATTTTCTTTCATGGGGGCTTAATTTCTTGAGGTCGTGCTATGTGGCCAGAATAGTGGTGTGGATATTACGCATCCGGAGACGACTGTCTATTATTTAAATGAGGGCTGTTTAATCACACTGGAATACAATATTTCATTCGTAGAAAAGACGAATCTGAGAACAATGTTCGAAGGATATGTCCTGATGCTCAGTAATCAAAACTGTAGTGTTTCTGTATATGCTTGTACTGTGTTGGAGTTTCAAAGAAGTGTTTTCGAGATGCATCTTAAAAAATACTAGCTTCTCAAGATTCATTGTCGGAGAACACCACATTCTAAACATTTTCCTAAGGAACTAGAAACTCAAAAAAGTAGTTTTCTATTTTGTTGTAGTGTATTTATAAATGAAAAATGTCACCTGTAAAACTAACTCGTGTCATCGCTGCAAAACTTGGACACCTATTGACGCTCAGAAAAACGTTGCACATTTTGCTACTCATTCCGTATAATTATTTTTATTGCCATGATATCACTTTTAACAACAGACGGTTCAGAAGTTTGGTTTAGTTGTGAAACTTCAAAGAATTACTTGATGACAAGTAACAAAAAGAAGTCGTTTGTTTTTTTGGCTTAAATTTGAGACTGATGATCTTGTAACGTTTTCATACAGGTGCGGCACAGTGTGGGAGCATTATTCGGAAGTTGTTTGGGTAAATGCTTCATTGCAAACTTCTTACCTCAATAGTGAGTAAACCTAGCCATGCACAAACATTGGTGGATTAAACGGTCCATGTCTGGTAAATAGTATATTGGTTTTGTCAGTATCTAGCTTGTGTACAGTGTGCCGATAGCCTTCCTAGGTAAAAAAAAAGTACGCCTCAGATCTTTCGATAGTCTAGGAGACGCTTGGTGGACTCGAGGGGAAAGTTATTTATCCATCGGCGTTACTCAAAAAATGTTCAAATGTTTGTAAATCTATCGGACCAAACTGCGTGGTCATCAGTTCGTAGTTTGCAAACTACTTAAACCTAGATAAACTAACCTAAGGACAACACACACACCCATGCTCCAGGGAGGACTCGAACCTCCACGGCGAGCAACCGCGCGCTCCGCAGCGAAATGCTTTAGACAGCTCGGCTACTCCACCGTGGCTCGGCTTGGGGTGAGAGTGGGTTTGTGATTCTTGGCTGATTGTGGGGTTTAGAGCCTTATCCCCACCAGTCCCCCACTCTGTTACATTTTAATGTAGCTTTATTTCTCCCTGCTCTGGAGCTGTGATACGTTGACCACTGTGACATTAGTAACTTGTGGTTTAGGGTAGAGGTCACTTCCGGAGCTGTGGGAGCGGACACTGTAGCATTTGCTGCCCCGGGATGGTCTTAGTATTGTTGACGAGTCGATTTTACTTCCTAGTGTAATGGTCTTTTGGCTTTCACCTATTTTTCGTCGAGTTCCGTGGCGTATACAATTTGAGGTTGAAGGGACTGATGACCTCGTTGTTTGGTCCCTCATGTCCACCACCACCACCACCACCACCGTGGCTCGGCGGTACTTTTCAAAGATAATGACCAACGCAGAAGAGTGAATGCTATTCTGTAGTTTGGCCTAACCCATTCTCTACGACTGGCCTTTTGGTCACTGTTGATATTTATTAATTAACTTGTCTATTCTTCATGTTCATAAGAGTTTATTAGCAGGTGAGTATGTTAACACCAGTTGTTAGCAATGGAAGGCTGCGAGAGGTGTAAAAATTGTTGGAACATAAGGATTTACCACGATTAGATCTTTCAGGTGGCTGTTGTAGTTTTGGAACATGACGATGCTTGTGGGGAAAACAGTTTTCGCACTCAACAACATGTCCTGTACCGGTTCTCTTTTCGATATAGTATGCCCAAATACGTCGTTGTGGATTTATGTGGCTCAATGAAGTAAGTTTAGTGTCATAAATTAAAAGATAGCCAGTAGCGTCTTGTTTATCACTCTTGTAATCAGAGAATAGTAAGCTGGTATTTTAGTAGAGTTTGTGACACTTGCGGGGAGTGACACTTGCGGGGAGACACGGACGCTACAGGTAGTGAACAGGGTGTTCCAGAAGTAGGGATACACCACCCCTACTCCACGCCCTCCAGCCGCTACCTGTGCAATGAATGTTACTGCAAGAGATACAGCCATTCAAATTTACGGCACCATAACGGTTTTCCTTCCTGAGTAAATGAGCTGCTTCTTGTAGTTTCAACACCACAGTAGCCTTTTTCTTGAATGTTCTGAATATAAATCTTCACACAGACTTCTTGAGGAGGAGAGTGATAGGGATATCTGATTGTAAACCACTGTCTATTACCTTACACCTTTTTGACTCTACTGAACAGGAGTTCCGCGTAGTCCGTAATTTATATTTATACAGTTAACAGGCAATGTAATTTTTAACCAACTATTGGCTGCCAATTTCGCTTCATTTTTCCTGGAAGTCTTGCAACTTGTTTCTCCCTGTTGGTTTATGCCAAGTTCGGAGTAGAAATGGTTCTATGTGACGGTGATAGAAAATAGAATTTATGTTCAGCATTTTTCGGTGTGTGACATTCCCTTACACATTCCGTATTTCATACATTTCTTAGATGTATTTGTAATTCGAATACAGCCAATTCGTTTTGGGGTCTACGAATAAACGCTTAAAGTATGTAAAATACTCATTGACGTATTATTAACGTTTTTTAATTGAAGGTTTAAAGTTGCGTCACCTATTAGAAAGCATAGTAGCTATTTTTAAAGAGATGGTAGTTGCGTGATTGTGGGGTTAACTACATAGCGGTCAATTACATCAACGTATCTGTGCTGGATGCCTAATATATTTATTGCTTGCGCAGGTGTCTTGATATGCTTAGTGTTCTGAATAATATGCTGTTAGGAGGTATGACTGTGGAAAGTCATCGTCTTGTAGTAGCAGAGAATGTCTTAATAACTCTCCAAACATTATCACTATTAAAATACATTTTTGTTTTCAGGAGGAACATTCAACGAATTAATATGTAGTTACAACAAGTTACTATATTGTTTTTCAGCTTGTAAAGGGTTGTGCAATTTCACTGAGTTTCGTGTTATGTTGACAGTGTGGAAACTTGACAACAGCAGTGCTAAGACCTCTTGGTGTGCCTGTACCCAGGAAAAGCCATTAGCCGCCCCCGGGTTCCCCGCAAGTGTTCCAACGCCATTTTAGTAATTCCGTGTACAAATAGTCATTTTTTTCTGGTGTAGTGGCATTTGAGAGTATCAAAAATAGTGTGTACTGAAATGAGATGACCGATTTGAATCGGCACAGTTAGCGGAAATAGTTGATAATCACTAAGGTGGAGGTGAGACTGTGTCGTGCAGTTGCAGCTGCAGCCTGTAGACCGGGCGACCCCGCGACCCGCCGCCCACCGCTGCTGTGATTGCAATTTGTCTTCGTTATAGTCGGCTGTCTGTTGCCGCCGGCCACTGCGCCACCATTTGAATCCTGACGCTAGAAGGACAACACCTTTCATCTGGCCACTGCAGTAAAAAGGCCACAACTGCGAATCCCAGTTGGGATTCTTATGTACGAGTTAAACGTTTGGCGCTATCACCTATATGGGTAAGAAAATAACAGTGCACGATATTAACCAGCAGATTCCTCGAGAACTGCCTGTTTGGGCTGGTAGGTGAGGGCAGACTGGCTACATCACACTTGTGCGTCCTCTCCTGGAGTACTGTTGCCCCTTGTGGGACCCTCACCAGGTGGGATTGACGGAAGTCATTCACTACGTTTACATGTAACACATCTTCCGGAAGACGAAAACCGATTTTCGTAAACCGTTTTACGCTGTCGTGTTTACATGGCACAGCCTGAATCTGATTTCCTAATCCGCTTATGATGGCGGCTGAAAAACAGCTGATTCAGTCCCCGATTTAGTCAGCATAATCGCTATTTTTCTTTACTCAAATACACAGATTCATGCTCATTCTAATATTAATACTTGTATTTCACATTAGAAAATATCTCTCTGTCCATATGTGCCGAAAATTCTTACCAAAAAAACACAATCTGACAAGCCAAGAACGCTTCAAAAGCGGTTGCGTTTACATGGGCACAAAAATCGATTGTGGAACTGGAAAACCGCTTTAGAGAAGTAGATTTCCAGAATCGATTTTGAAGTGTTTACTTGACCAACCAAAAGCGGAATTGGGAAATCGGTTTACGAAATCCGGTTTTGGGAGCCCATGTCAACGGGGTGATTTAGAAGGTTCAGAGAAGGGCAGATCGTTTTGTTCTATCACGTTACGGGGAGGAAAGCGTCACACGAATTGGGGTGGAAATCATTAAAAGAAAGACGTTATTCATTGCGGCGTGATCTGTTAGTGAAGTTTCAATCACCGACTTTTAGTTCTGAATGTGAAAATATCTTGCTAGCACCCACCTACTAAGGGAGACATGACCATCCCAATAAAATACGAGAAATCAGATCGAAAACGGAACGATTTAGGTGTTCTTTCTTCCCGCGTGCTATTAGAGAATGGAACGGTAGAGAAAAGTTATGAAAGTGGTTAATAAACCCTCTGCCAGGCACTTGAATGTGATTTGCAGAGTATCTATGTAGATGTAGATACAACTTTCAATCGAACAATACCTAACAGGAAACAGTAGTCTCCATGCCAACCTTCGGATTGAGTACCGCTTTACTTTCCTTGTCGCCTGTTTTTGAAGGAAAAATGTAGTATAATTCGAAGACGTGCTATGAACATAGGTATGCAGGGTGATTTGAAAAGTTTAGTGACACGGCACATCGGACATAGAAAAGGGATGAGTAATCACATACGAACCAGTGGTCGCAACCGCCATAAGACGGCGCTGCGTTAACTAGAATAATAGTCGTATTCTTCAGAGAGATTTTGCCGGATGTACTTAATGATGTTCCCATGCCTTTTAGTCGCCGCGTTCAGTTTCAGCACGACGGAGGCCCTATTTGTTTCAGTTGACAAGTTACGGAAAAATACCCAGGATCATCATCATAAGTCGTTGTGCTCATTGCTGAGCGTCATGACCTCACGAACCAAGCGTCTCCATCCCGGACGGTTTTCAGCTTCTCTCAGTGCCTGCTGAAGAGGTAGACAAGAGATCTTCTTGATTTGGTCTATCCATCTGCTCGCTGCTCTTCCTCTTGGTCTTGTGCCCTCGATCTTTCCTTGTAAGATTATTTTTTCTAGGTTTTCTCCGTCTCTTCTCACAATATGGCCAAAGAACTGGAGAATTTTTTCGTAGACTCGAGAAGAAAGGCTTCTGGAGATATTCAGTTGTTCAATAATGGACACATTTGTTCTTCTTTCGGTCCTTATTATGCGTTGTTTGTCTCTGGCCTTGAGTGTCCATGATTCACACCACAAAAGAAGACAGAAAACAAGAGTGTTTAACTAGCCGAATCTTTGTGCTATTTGTTATTGCTCTGCTCTGTCAGATCTTCGTGAGCTGCTTCATAGCCACTCGTCCTAGCGTGATCCGTCTTCTTATCTCCTCTTCACAACTACCTGTGCTGCAGATGGTTGACCCAAGATAGGTGAAGAACTGCACGACTTCCAGTTCCTTTAATTGACCTGTGAGCTGGATCTGTTGTTCTCGATCAATTAACATGAGTTTGGACTTACTGAGGTTGATGTCTAGTCCATATGCTAGACTGTCTTTTTATTCTAGTTAGTAGCTCAGCAAGTTCATCTTCGCTGTTGGCTAAAAGTACAGTGTCGTCAGCAAAACGGAGGTTGTTGACATTTCGTCCGCCAATTGAGATGCCTTTGTTGCAACCATCAAGAGCTTTCCTAAATGACGTGTTCTGCATAGATGTTGTATAGTTGTGGGGATAGAACACAACCCAGGATATTTGTCTTTAAAAAGTCAGAAAAAACAAGGAATTTTTATGCCTTAATTTTATCAATTTTAAAGTAATGTGTTGGAATTATGCGTATTATTTGGAAGAGGAATTAGTGTGTTTCTTGAAGTTTTCCCGGCGTAATGAGTATGCGATGAAATTTAGGGATTGGAACCCGATAATGTCGACCTCTTGTAACGATATTTTGGCTGAGAATCGTGCAGCATTTTCAGTTGAGTCAGCTAGGGGCGGGCAAGAAATCGCGCATCTGTGAAAAATCACTGAATAAGAAGTCGCAGTTTTCACAGTAGCAACGACCCAAAACTAACTGCGATTTGAGTCACGGTGAAGAGTATCAATTCCAGTGCATCGCCGTTGCTATCTGGTAGTCGTAGTTCGTACTACTTTCTTCCTCCTGTGTTGAGATATCGGTTCAATCTTCGATTTCAGTGACAAGTCACAAGTAAGAGTCGCTAGTAGCAACTAAAAGGAGCATTTAATATTCTGCCTTGTGCTATCTACTGAGCGAGGTGACGCAATGGTAACGCACTGGTGTCACAT
Source organism: Locusta migratoria (assembly GCA_026315105.1). Taxonomy (NCBI): domain Eukaryota; kingdom Metazoa; phylum Arthropoda; class Insecta; order Orthoptera; family Acrididae; genus Locusta; species Locusta migratoria. The sequence goes on along the minus strand of CM048755.1, from coordinate 68,687,077 downwards.
TCGGGAGGATGGTGGTTCAAATCCACCCCCGGTCATCCAGATTTACATTTTCCGTGATTTCCCTAAATCACTCCAGGCAAATGCCGGGATGGTTCCTTTCTGAGGGCACGGCCGATTTCCTTCCCCATCCTTTCCTAAAACTCAGAGCGTTAGCTCCGTCTCTAATGACCAAACTGTCAATGGGACGTTAAACCCAGAGCTTCACTTCCTTGTGTTATCTGTTGGCGAATTGCCGTACTTTCACTCGTGCACAGTTTAGGGATGTGTACGAATGGATAAGCAAAAAGGTAATTTTTTTTTGGGAAAATGTTTACACATATTGTTACTATTTTACCTGGCGCCAACACATGTTTGGCAAAAGTATGATATTCGAAATCGCCACTTGAAATTTTTGTTGTGAAGCAAAGCCTGCTATCTAGGTTGGGTTGAAAGGTGATAATTTGGTTTATAGTGCGTGAAGACAACAAATGTGAATACCTAATAAATATTAGGTTACGGACTTGACCCCTGTTTAATATCATTTTTCATCATAAAACCTACAACTACTATGTAAATTCAGAATACGTATCTTAAATTGTAACTATACGTTTATGTATCGCACGTAAACAAAAATTCCAAGGGGGTGAGAGAAAGGGGTCAACTAAGTAATTTTACGGAATGTTCAACAGTAGGCCTGCTCCATTTTTATTGTGGACTGTGTTAAATACTAAGATATAGGAATAAACTTTCATCTTCGAGGATACGGTGGAAATTTTACATTTGAAAATACAAAAGTTTTATAAATGGATTCTTCCGTCACTTCTTGGTAGAACGCTTCCATATTTATGGTTGAAAACAAACAAATTGTTTCTGTTCTAGTAATTTTTTATTTACTAACTAGTTTTCGGCGTATTAGGCCATCATCAGGTAAACTGTTGACAGGCGTCGACAAAGACGCTATTGCTTAGGTTCACGAAGATGGTAAACAAAGATACAACACACAGAATACTCGGTCTTTGCATATGACATTTGTTGGAATTGTAAACAATTACCTGTTGCCATGTAGTATTATGTTCACGTAATCAATGGCCTCCTTAACATTTTTACATTGTAATTTGCGAGTGAACAGGGTGAAACAAATTACATATCAACTATTAATGAACTAAAAACTATGTTAACATTATCGACACTGTAATATATGTTGAGATCGTTACTTAAGGTGTACATTAAATAAGTTTTCTACACTGAGTTTACAATTTACTTATTTGACAGCGTCTGGCAAGATTCACATATTTAAATTACATTTTATATTACTGTGTAATTTATTATATATATTGTTTTGATCTTAAAGTCTAAAAGTAAACATATTTGATATGTAATGTTTCACCCTGTTCACTCGCAAATTACAATGTAAAAATGTTAAAGGGGTCACTGATTACGTAAACACAATTCAACATGGCAACAGATAATTCTTTACAATTCCAACAAATGTCATATGCAAAGACAGAGTATTCTATGTGTTGTATCTTTGTTTAGCGTCTTTGTCGACAGTTTACCTGATGATGGCCTAATAAGCCGAAAACTAGTTAGTGAATAAACAAAAGTTTGTTTTCAACCTTAAATACGAAAGTTTCATTTTTATGAGATTTGAATTAGATTTAGGAACGTTGTTTTTCTCCTTTTTCCTTTTATTACGTTCCTACCTGTGAAGACATGGGCCAAAGCATTTTTGTGAATTTAAGTTCCCTCTTCCCATTGTTCTGTGAATGTGACATTACTTTATACAATACAAACTGATCAATTTATTTCCACCCAACCACCTACCTGAGCCCCATGTTTTAATAAAAACAATCACTGATCGATAGTAATGGCAACTGCATAGCAGAACACTACTGCAAAGGGAAGTATCTTTATGCTTAATTGTATGTTTTGTGATTCGGAGTGTGGTAAAATTTTACATCCTGATTGGCGATAGCGAGAGATAATGTTGGCGACTGTTCCTCATTGTCGAGATATCACTTGACCAATCGTGAGGGAGATGCAGCTAATGCATACGTCACCCGTTGCTAACGTTATTTCTCGCGTCCCAGAATGTTGTTTTCCGCATTTCTTCCCAATGACGTCATTGGTCAGTTTTTTAGTCTGAAACGCATATGACATTCGCTCTCAGTATACAGATCAAATGGTTGTGTTCCAACACGAAAAACGCGTCGTGGCTTTTAAACAGCGCCGAGTACAGCTAAATTTTCCTCTCCTGAAGACCTGTCTGTAGCATCAGAAGAAAACAGTGGTGGTGACGACGACGACGACGACGACGACGACGACGAAAGAATTTCCATTCTTCAGCTTCATAACTTCTAAAATTGTGCGAAAATTATACGGAAACCTGTCAAAACTAAAAGCAAATAAAACTGTTGAATAACTTCTGGACTTGCTTTTGGAAGCCCACTACCGCATTTATCTTTAACGGACAGGTAACTATGGCTGTGACGGTAACTTGTCTCGGACACCCATTTTGTACTTGACGCTCAGTTAATCCACAGTCGAGTCCGGTGGCCTTGGGGTGAAGCGCTTGACTGGAAACCGAAGGATCGCGGGTTCGAAACCCGGTCGGACCTCGGATTTTTTCAGTCTGCATTTTAACCCATCCTTCACCTCTCAACGATGTGAGGAGTCGCCAGAAACGACACGTGGTTCGGATTCGACGTTAAGCTGTAGGTCCCCTTTCCCCGGTTGGATAACTGGGGTAGGCTAGGGACACGCAAGTCGCCGAAGTGGCGTCCAATTGAAAGACTTGCACCAGGCCAATGCGCCACATTTATTATTATTATTATTATTATTATTATTATTATTATTATTATTATCCACAGATAACTGTGACGGGACAGGTAACTAGTATTTCGGAAACCGGCCATAAATGAGTCACCTGGTCTCAGGCGTTGTCCAGTTGAAAATTGGCTTCACGATTAACAAGATCTTGTGCCCAACGTATTTCCACAGATTCTTTAATCAACGAATCTCAATATTATCTCGTCTTGGCCAAGATTTCTGTGGCTGAATAGTCCATGGAGTGTCCTGTGGAATAGTCCATGGAGTGTTGGGCTGCGAAAGACGGGTGCGACGTTCATGTGGCATGCACCGTTCATGCACTGCGCGTCGTCTGAACAGTGTAGGCTTTGCTACTGCAAGGTATTCTGTAGATTTCGGTTTTCCGCAATCCCAAGTCGTCCTAAACTGAACCAAGAAGAGCTCTAAACTTCGCAGCTGACCAGAGTATTACTTTGACTTGGTGGTTTCGTAGGATCCTGCCTAATTTCGACGAGAGGTTACCGAAGTAGGGAAGGAAACCCCTGGACCTGATAACCGCTCTATCCTCCGGTGGCTGTGGGTGGTCACGTTTCTTCCTCCTTTATATTGTCATAAGAACATCCCATTTCCTTTGGACACTGACTGTAGATGTTCTAACTTCTTAGCGAGGCTGCAGCATATGCTCGATGCACTAACGTTCGGAGGACGCGGGTAGTTTATGCAGGGAATACCCTGCGAGTCTGGCGAAGGTGTTTGATGTGCATATGGAAATTGCATGTATCCTCCCGTCGCTTTCGTGAGGCTGGGTCGACAGCGCGACCTGGTCAAAATTGGACTGCGCCCAAAAAACCAGGAATTTGAAATTTGGTTCTCAGTAGACACCTTGAGTTACGGCACATCTGCAGCCAATCTGGATTAGACACATGGCCACAGCGATCACCTATCTGTTGAAACTACAATGAAATTATAACTGCGGGCTTTACTGTGGCTCGAATACGTGCTTCATGGACAACCATTAGCTACAGAGACGCAGCAGAGGAATATTTGTTTAGTCTTTTGTATACCTGCTCCGTCCGCCTCCTAGGGGGGGGGGGGGGGGAGGGGAGGGGGGGGACAGTGGGCACGCAGAGTACGTGTGTCCTTTGTGCTCCTCGCTTAGGATGACAAAACTCTGACAAAAGCATTCTACAGGAAGCAAGATCACTGTTCAACGTTCTGTCGGTGACGAGGTCATTAACTCATATATTGGACAAGGACAACGATGGGAAAGGGAACCTGCCGGTTTCCAGGGAGTCCACGAAAAAATCTATACAGATGGGCAGATAGATATTGGAGTTCTACTTTTAACCAGTGCGAATGCAGTGCCTTAACCATTGCGCTACCGTTCTCGGAAACATTCATTTGAACCTCCCTGCGAAATACTATTTAGTTTGCATTAAAGTCAATAGTTCTTACTAGGTTATTTTATGATTTATATTATGCTCTAATTAACCCGACTTTTGGACTGAACGTGGCACATCCGCTTGCGAATCAGATAACATCGCCAGTTTCGGAGGCAATGCAGAATTATATTTGGAATCATTTTGTTTTTACAGTTTACAAACCTCTGAGACAAGTCGTGTTATATATAAGGAAAGGCAGTACGGTAATCAACGGGAAGTTACTAACTGCTACGTAACGAGGTGGCGCAGTGGTTAATGCACTGGATTAGCTTTCGGGTGGACTGGTTCAAATTTGCCGCGACAGAATAGCCGAGCGCACCAAGGCGCCTTCCTGCGGTGCGCGTAGCCGTTCCTCGTCGGATGCTAGTCCTCCCTCCGGCGTGGGTGTATTTGTCGTCCTTAGTTTAAGTAGTTTGTAATTCTAGGAACTGATAACCTAAGTCGTTGAGTTCCATACGATTACAAACATTTGAATTTGATTTCTTTTTGTTAAAATTTCCGTATACTCATCCAGATGTAGGTTTTTTCGCTTAAGACAAATGACGCCATGGTTCCTTCGGAAATGACGAACATTCGCCTTCCTCAATCTTTTTCTTTCCTCCGATCTTAAAGGCCGCTTAATCATAGATTAGGGATTAGTATTACGCGCGACTGAATAGGCCGTATTTCATTTTCCGTATATTGTAGGCGAAGAAACGGTTCAACAAAAACAGAGCAGTATTTTTTCTGTGCCGTTCGTAACTGCTTGTTGTCTTGGTGGTGCAGTGGTAACACATTGGATTCGTATTCGGAAGGATGGCGGTTCAATCCGGCCATCCTGATTGTTTTCCGTGATTTCCCTAATCGCTCCAGTCGTGGATGATTCCTTTCAAACGGCACGGCTGATTCCCCTTCCACATCCTTAGCAAAACTAACTTCGAGCGTGTCCTTCGTCTCTGTTGACCATGCTGTCGACGAGGTGTTAAACCCTAATTTTCCTTCCTACCTGCTGTCGGCGAGTAAGAGTGCGTGCTTGGCATCATTAGTTCCATCAACTTTGCTGAAGGACGTACAATGGCGATGTTCTTGCGTTCATACTACTCAGTGACTTCCTTCGACCAAAAGTATATTTGCAGGGCGGTTACTCCTGCTCGAGGAATTCAAGGTACACTGTTGACATGATGGTACATGGAATACCCAGTGTCTGCATGACCTTTGATGTGGAGTATCCCAGTGTTAGGCATACACGATCAGCTCAAGTGGGCTGATATCCTATTGCTTAGCTGTCCCTCAACTTCCACGCGTACGACGATTAGGTGTGAAGTTATTCTAGTCAATGACATCCCTTGAACCGTTTCTTTCGTTGAGGCGACTGAGGTGCTCTGTGTCCGACACTGTATCTGTGGCACCTCCAGCAGAACCCAATCATTACACTATAGCCATTATTAGTAGGTTCGTTCGAGTGGCCCAAAAGCTGATAGTTCCTGACAGTTGCTGACGATTTGGAAGGCCTCTACTGCGCATGCGCGCTTTTTGACAGTTGCCAACTCCGAAGCCAACTCGAACGCTTATTTCACCTGTTTCGCATATTGGCCACCCATAGCGCTAGTTGGCATCTTTTCTCTCTACCAATGTTGAAAAGTGAAGTTATGACTGGCGATATGTTATGCATTTCTCAATTGAGAAAACTATTTAAGTCGTCATGAAACATTTGCAATTTACTGTTAAACCAAAGTATAATAAAGATTAACAAGACACATTTGCCTGCAAACCGTGTATCTGTCGAGTATAAAATTCGTGTGACGAAACTAGGTTAACTTGCGAGTCGCGATGTTACCAGACGACCATTCCATCAAAACATTGTTCTTGAGAAAGCTCACGTTGACGTGAGGTGGCGGACCGGCGACGGACAGTGTGCATTCCGCCATTATAAATACATTGTGGATTAAATTCTGATCATAAATTTCGACAAAACGCAAAATATACGTAAACATGTCTCTCCATTTATAAATAATGTAGCCAATTTAACCTGACAAAACCTCATACAAAAATGAGGTAAATTAGGATAGTTGTGTGTGAAAGGAATATTTGGTAACATACAACTTCATATGCATTTTGTCCCATTATTATGAGTTACAATAAAATTTAAAAAATGAAACATACAAAAATTTGCAGGTGTTGTGCAAGAATTATCATCGTACATGATTTTCCCAGAAGTTACACATTTCGTGTAGAAACGCCCACATTGGCACTAATAGATTTCTATAATATATAACCACAAGGAGAAACACGGAACAGTAATTGTGAGACGCTATAGTGGCACATATGTCGGTTATAAAAATCTATCACTGCTAATGCCTGTTGTGAACTATATTATTCTTATGTGTCAATCACTTCATTTACAGATGGCACAGAAAATCTCAGTAGGACTATTTTTACTTCATTTTCAGGCGAATATATCACAATCCAAACTGTAAAAACATACGCATTCATCTTTAAATTCGTGTTATGAAAATTTCCACACCTTTCATTTATAGTATGTATGGATGTAATAAAAAGGGGACGTACTGTATTAGGACACATAAGTTGAAAGAATGCCTGTCTAATATACAAACTCAGCCTCAATCAAGAGAAAATGGAAGACTTGGAACACAAACCTCTTCGTAAATGTGCAGGCCTGTCTTTTGGCCGAGGCTTGTTAAACGCTTTGGAGTTAGTCAGAAAACAGTTTGACGAAAATCCGCTGACTTAAACTTTCGGTCGCCAACTATCAGCTCCGCCACTCGAACACCAGATTGGCCAGTCAGATATCGTCAGCAAGAGTCAGAAGTGCCACTCGAACGCCTCAAACTGTTCCTGACCGTCAGCAGCGCCACTCGAACGAAGCTAGTGTCTCCAGATGTATGGATGCTTAGGGTTTAACGTCCCGTCGACAGCTTGGTCATTAGAGACGGAGCTAACGCTCGGAGTTTTTGGGTTAGGATGAGGAAGGAAATCGGCCGTGCCCTTTGAAAGGACCATCCCGGCATATGCCTGGAGTGATTTAGGGAAATCGCGGAAAACCTAAATCTGGATGGCCGGAGGTGGATTTGAACCACCATCCTCCCGAATGCGAGTCCAGTGCGTTACCACTGCGCCACCTCGCTCGGTAGTGTCTCCAGACGATGCCTTACAGCTTATCAATATCTGAAGAACACAAGGATTCACCACCAAGAGTTGCTGGTAAAAATTTGAAATACCGTTCGAAAGGTTTGATTGTTCCATTAAACATCAATGAAGAGGTTCTGCACCCTGGCGTTCTACTGCGTGCAATTGTAGAAGCTGATGTTAAAGGACTGAGGTTGGAGGTACATGCAGACCTGGGAAATGGCCCTACTGTACCTACTCATGTGGTAGATAACGCATCTTCATCTACATACGTACTCCGCAATCCACCGTAAGGTGCGTGCCGCTGGTTACACTGTACCACTACTAGGCATTTCCTTTCCTATCTTGAACACTGAGCCCGAAATGTGCTGAAGCTCCATCGTGCACAAAGAAAATATTCTTATTTGCAGGAGCAAATCTTCTAGTAGGTGGTGGTGGTGGTGGTGGGAGGGGCTACTCTGAATGAAGTCTTGTAGGCAGCACATGCTGGGAGACTGTATGTCCCTATCTTAACATATTAGGCTCCGCACCCGTTGAAGAGGATAGAGATACACGAAGTGCTCGCGAAGCATCTTCCAGGCTGAACTTGCGAGATGTATCACATGCCAAGGCCACTTGTCTTGCGTTGATACGTCTCTTCTTTGAGAGTCCGTAGATCATGTCATCCTTGTCAGACGTATGGGCAACACGTGGTTTAATCGATCAGTAATGAAATAAAATGATCCTATGGCATTCTTGGACGGGAGAAACCATCTGGGGCTGTTGGGCCGCCTAGCGCAAGTCTTTTTGATGTCAAAAATGTTCAGATATTTTTCAAGCTTATGGGACTTAACTGCGGGGTCATCAGTTCCTAAACTTACAAACTACCGGTAGTTGTAAAATAACTTATACTAAAGACATCACACAGCCATGCCCGAGGGAGGATTCGAACCTCCGACGGGGAACGACCTCGCGCATCGGATCATAGCGCCTCTATGTTCTCGGCCACTCCGCCGCAGCTATGATGGCATATGGGCGCCTTGCATTATGATAACGACGACATACAACAGCCAGTTCTCTGCTGGAATTAAACCCGGGTCCTGTGTATGGTAGTCATGACGCCGTACACAGAGCTACGGAGGCGGGTTCCACGTCGATCAATAATCTGTGGTGCTACGGATCCTGTCCCGGGAACCTGACGATACACAATATCAAAGGTTTGATAACTTGGCTGTCTTGGGTCTGTAAACACCGTGTGGCTGCTTACTCACAGAATGAACATTGTGCCATATTTGAACTGAGCGCTTACATTTACAGTATAGGTGCACTATAGACACGTCAGTGTGGCGAATGACGCATGTAAACAACTCTACCTGACAACAAAACGCCATCTAGAATACAGTGTATAAAATAGCTGTTTAGGTACGTGAGGTTGTACTGAACCTGCATAGGTGTTGAACATAGACTTCCATTAATAACTCTAAAATGAAGGTTTGTAGACATAAGTTTATTTGAATGTTCTCCATTATTTTGTGTAGGTACCTGTCGCCAAAGTCTGTAAAAGTATATGCTTGTATGCATATTTTTAAAATGTCAGTAGTAAAAATGTCCCAGACCGCTGCTCGCTATGTCATGTTAAAAGCCTGCTTACAACGTTACGGTGAAGAGGCACTTTACATAATGCGGGCTGCACAGCAAATTACCATTTACAAACCGACCAAAAATGATTCAGAGGTCTGCATACATCGATAGCAAAAGTTTGAATCAAGTAACTAGTATCTTCACGATCATACTACTTGGGTATTATAAGTTACAGGGAACATTTGCAACAAGTCATAAGAGGTTAACTTTCTGTGCGTTGTATGCGTCAGCATGTTGTTAGATACAAGGACATTAAAACTGACAGTAATAAAATCCAGATGAGTAATTATTTATATACTTGTATCTCTGACGCGGCGGAGCAGCCAAGCGCATTCAAGCGCTATGCTACGATGCTCGAGGCCGTTCCCAGTCGGGGGTTCGAATCCCCCCTCGGGCATGGATGTTTGTGTTGTCTTTAGTATAAGTTCATAAGTAGTTTGTACGATTATGGACTGATGACCCCGCAGTTAAGTCCCTTAAGCTTAATCGACATTTGAACTTGTATCTCTATGTGGAATAGGCTGCACTCACGTTTAACAACAATATTATTATGAGAAGAGTAAATTGATACTCGCCACACGATGAGTTGCAGACAGGCATAATTAAGTGATCACGAGAAATGTATTCGTAATTGTGAAGGCATTTGTTGTAGTTCTAATTTGGCAGCTGCAGTGTGACGTGCATGCACGTCTGGAGGACGTTTGCCTACAAGGGAAACTTCCCACCACATCCCCCTCATTTAGTGGCAGGATGGCCCAATGGATAGCTCGTCAAGAACTGACTGCAGATCAGGCACGAAAACACGAAGAAAGTAAACGGAACTATTAAAAAACCTGAACGCTCAAAACCACATTAAGGAGGCAGCAACAGAAATCGTGTTGTTCTGTGGTCATGGTGTTAGACAACGAAACAGAAGATCTGCGATTCAAATCCCACTCCTCAATAATTTTTATTTCGTTTTTGTATCTACATTATTAACTTTCCGTCATATCACTGGCTTGTCTGGATTTTTTTTTTATTGCTTAGCAATTTTCATACTGTACATTTGTTACAGAATATGAGTCGTGTGGTAAGAATATACGAGGGGGAGTTGGAAAATAAGTTTCCCCTGTCCACTGTGGCCAGAGTTGCGTATGAAAGAAAAAAAAGAATCAGACATTAGAGATAAGACGTATCTTTATTTTTCTATATAATTTCCAAGTACATTGAAACATTTGTCATACCGCTTTATATGCTTCAAAAAGCCGCCCAGGAAAAAATCAGGGCGTTGCAAACGGAAAAAGCGTTGAACGGCTTGTTTGATATCAGCATTGCTTCCAAATCGGTTTCCGCCGATAATCTTCTTCAAGGCTGGAAACAAATGGAAGTTACTTGGTATGAGATCAGGACTGCATGGCGGCTGTTGTAGGCACTCCCAACCAAGAGTTGCAATATGGTTTTGCGTTGCTGTCGCCGAGTGTGGTCTTAATTGTCATCCGACAAGAGGACGCCAAATTTGAGAAGGCCAGGCCGCTTTTTCCGAATCACCTCTTTCAATTTTGACAAAGTGGCGCAGTACCGCGCAGAATTGATGGTTGCATCCTTCAAAAAGTCCCGCTACAAAACCCCTTGGGCATCCCAGAAAATGGCGAGTTACACTCTACCTGCAGACAGTGCTTGGGCGCTAATGACCGTAGTAGTTGTGCGCCCTAAAACCACAAAAAGTGCTTTAAAACTTCTTTCGGACAGGTGATGACGGATGCGGCCATCGATTCGGGCGTGTAATGGTGGACTCGCGTTTCATCTCCCGTCACAGTCATTGCAATATTCGTGGCCGCCCGAGGGAGGAGTCTAACCTCCGACGGCGAGCAACCGCAGCAAAGCACCTTAGAACGCTTGGCCACTCCACCGGGGCTATAATTATGAGACGTTTCAACACTCATCGTGTCACCTATGTGGTATCAATGTATTCTTTTCATAATTTTGTTAGTGTGCACATTGCTTTTTAGGTATTTTGGAATGGACGCTGCAGTTTAAAATTGAGCGGTGTATGGAAGTAAATTTGTATGTGTGGTACGACGCTGTCCGCATGTGATATGAATCGACAATATTTATAAGGTATACTTCTGTAAGGGAAATAATATAGTGGATCTATTATATACATTCCTACAGTATTTCAGGATAAAGTTAAATTCAACTGTAATGTTAATTAATAGAATACACAACCAGCGGAAATCACTTTACCAGGTCCTAGATGAAACTGGTAACGAACTCACTGATCTAAATAACAGCTGCAACTAACGTGAATTGGTGTAATATTCAATACTATGAATAGTTATTAAAGACTCACAGAATGTACACCTAATATTACGCTGTAAGCAGACGCAAAAATCTGGTTTTTAAACAGATGCATGAAACTACATCTCACGCAGCTGACTGAGAACAGGTACATGTAGTAAATACATAATGCGAGTTTACTGAATATTTTCCACCAGAACAGATTCAGTTCTGTTGATTTATAGACGGACCAAACGCTTAAAACAACAATCTCAATATAGGCTCACATTCTAAGAAAATGCAAGACCTAACAGATGGTTTGTCCATTTCTGTCACGGATAAGCGCAGCGACGCGTCATGTCATCGAACAATGTCTCGGTAGGTCCTTCGAGGAAGATGGTACCACATTTGCACTCCCAAATCAAGCAATTCCGGTAAATTGTGGAGATGGATGCCATGAGATATGACGTCACGTTCAATCACATCGGGGGCGTGTTCGATCGAGTTCAGATATGGCTAGTTTGGGGTCCAGCGCATTGCAACTCTCCACTGTGGTTCTCGAACCACTCCATCACACTCCTGCCCTTGTGACACGGTGCATTATCTTGTTCAAAAATGCTTCCACCGTGGGGGAAAAGTGAAGAGGTGTACGTGGTTTGTAACCAGAGTAAGACACTTGTTGGCCGTCACGGTGCCTTGCACCAGCTCCGCTGGACCACGCGAATGTTCTTAAGTCAGCCTCCGCCAGCCCGCAGTACACGTGTCAAGGAGCTGTTCACAACCTCCATCTGCATGGAAAAAAGCGCCTCGGGATTCATCAAACCGTGCAACGCTCTGCCACTGCGTCAACGTTAAGTGACGATGGCCACGCGGCCATTTAAATCGTAGATGATAGCATTGGCACGAGCATGGGTCGTTGGTCAGCTGCGGAGACACGTCATTCGGGGTGTGAGGTACATGTCTTTCTACTGGCGTCAGGCCGTCACACTGTGCCCTCTGTCAAATGTTTCCCCTGTTCTACAAACGGACAGCACGATCCCTGATATTGCCTGACCAGCACTCTTTCCTGGCCAGGTGGCGCTGCTGTTTGTAGGTAGGTGGTCGTAGTAGTCTGGCTTGCAGTGGTTGTTCATCTTATTTAAATGTAAACTAACATATTTGTGTGTCAGTTAATTTATAGACGTGTTAAAATGAATAAACTAGATATTTAATGGTGTTAACAAGCCATTGAAGAAATCAATATGTTAGATATAGATTAGTAATGGATAATAAAGAGCAGTAGTAGGGATATCTCTATTAAGCTCATTAAAAAGGTAAAGCAGTCAACAATCCGAAGATTGGTTTGAACACCACAGTGCTTTACTAGGCATGGTCCTGTTTGGAGGTGGTATGCCGTTGCCTTCCTCCGACCTTCGAACTGACTTACCCAGCCAGTTATAGGGGGACCTACAGTTTAACGTGGGATCCGAACCACGGTGCTCCTCGGTATTTTTCACATGAGCAATACTGCCAGAGGTGAAAGAAGTGGAATGTGACAGATAAAAATCCTAGGACCTGGCGGGGATCGAACCCGCGACCTTTGGATTTGTAGTCTGGCACTCTACCACTGTGCAACCGAGGCGCACTTAAGCTCATTATGTAGTTAAAATTTCGTTTTTACTGATGTTTCTGTTCCTATATCCGTTTGTTACATGTAAAAAAACATGCTGGGGTTTCCCTTTAAATGTATATAGACTTCGTTTTCCAAAATATCAACGTGGTGGCATTCGGCAGTTCTGTGGTACATACCAGTTTGTTTCCGTCCCTACCTCAAATAGACTAATTCTCCTTTTTAAGATTTAGACAGTATATGGCAGTTATTTTTATGAATATGTTTATAACATTGTCTTATTTTTCGTCCAGTCTGTCTTTTATAACCTTGTCACAATCATTACAATCTATATTAAAATTACCTTTCTTGTCAAACTGTATTTTTTCGATTGTGACATTAGTATAAAAATCTACAGCAACATCAGTGTTACGCTAAGTATATTAGATTTCCCGGATATCTCCCCTGCATTTGGTGTCATAACAAACTTTTTTTCCCCTCTTCTGTTGCACAACTAATATTTAAAGCGTGTTAGACATTAGTCGTTATCCAGTGTCAAAGAAATTGCCCGAGAAATTTCCATTTCGTTCAGTATAATTTTGAGTATATTTATCAACAACAGAATAGTATGTTACACCAATGTAAAAACAATTATTTTCTAATTTTCCACGACACATGCCCATTAGATTAATAATTGCGTGATTGTCTGTTGGTAGGTACTGTGCCTATGCTTTCCAGAGGCCAAAACTAATGAACAGCGATGTTGCATCCTTAGCTAAAGAACGATTGTGATTCGACTAATGACTGAAGTTTACATTGCCCTATACGATAGCTTCGGAAAATATTGTTTTTGACGGTAATTGTTATGTCATTGTGGGACGGACTTGGTTTATTTTCTTCCACAGTACTTCTACTTTGCATATTGGTATTCCTCACTTTCCTTCTGTTCAGCCGTATGTCATTCTTGCGCATCTGTTGTTCAGGAGGTGAGTTTAAGTCCCTGACTGTATGTAACATATGCAACTTGCAGTGGACGCCTTTGATCTCGGAACTGCAGAAAACATTTTATCATAAAACAAAAACTGTCGTCTGTGTCATTTCCATGCGAAACGTTGCATCCTACAACAAGTGAAATTTCAGTAGAGGGGGGGGGGGGGAGTAACAATATATCGACACCATGGGAGAGGAAATTGAATGGCGTCAGTGCATCCTTACACTTCCCATAAACAGTGCCAAAAACCCTTTGCTTGAAGTGATTATAACAGCGCAAAACACGTCATACACACCCGACAGTGCATACATTACTCGTGTGCAAATACAGGATTTCGAGTAAGTGGTTAAAAACAGTAAAAGTCGACGAGAGCAACTTGTACACCTGTCATTTTTAAAATTTGAAATAACTTTAGCATTCAAACAAGCCAGTGTGGAAAGCTACAGTAATTACATTTTCAAATAATACATCTTTTCGCCAAGCATACAGTTTCATAGTGCTATACTACGGTGCAGAAAACGGATTGTAAAGTGAAGTTTGATGACGAAATAACGATCGTGTCTCTTTCCTTTAGTTTTAACGATTTCATCAAAACCCGTTTGTTCACGTCGAAGACTAATACAAGCACTTTCAGGGTAAGTAGGATATGTGTTTTTGCGACAGTGTAATTAAGCAGTTTTTTCCCCTTTGTCCCTGTGATTGAACATGTAGTGATACAATGAAATCATTGAATTATATTTTCCCTCCCGAGGTACTGATACTTTGTTACTTTCATGCTATTAAAATATCACTTGTGGTAGAATGCAGAGTTAAAGCATAGAAATGACATTGACCACTATTTTTGTTTTATGATCCACTGTCACTCAATGGCCCCGCGCGCTTTCGATGGTTAGAGGCAAAGTTGAGTAGCTCAGTAACCTGTATTTTTGATTTGGGGCGAGTTGACACAGTTAAAAGTGAAGTGGTGGTGTAACTAGGAAGTGGTTGGTTATGTGGAGACTGGCGCTGCGCGGCGCGGCGCCCAGGGCGGCTTCCATTACAGCGGTGGGTGTGGGGCCGCGAAGGGCACAGGAATGTCACAATCCCCGGACACGTGCGTTAAATACGGGATACACGGCACTCGCCTGCCACACCACTCACCAGCCCCTTGTCCTTTTCTACCTGCGCTGCCACTAAACTTCCATCTATATAGTTTCTTACCTCTGCCACAGTCACTTTTGTTTTCCTGCTTATCTATGTTAGTCCATTAGAACACTTTTAGGCTGCGTTAGAGTGTTTTGTATCACCATTTCCTTTCATACTTAAAAATCTCGCAGTGCGCGTTGAGCGGATAGCAGTCTGGAGAACGTGGGAAGTTACGTTCTAAATGTAATGCCGTGGTGAACATAATCCTGATCATAAAGCAGGAACTTGTTAGATTTCGCACCGATTTCTATAGCGCGTTGCTCGGAACCTGGTGGTGTTATTGCTATTTCTTATGATCTTCATTGCACCACTTTACTCATTAGTACAAACATTTGCATAAGTTGTTGTTATTCAGCAATACAGTTTGTTTCAATAATAATTTGTGACATCAATAATATAATAGTTATACGGGTATTAATATAATTATTATATGAGGCGTTTTTCTCTTCTTTTCCCAGTACTATTTTTTATGCGTTCACAATTTTCTTTCTTTATATATCTGAGATCTCTCTTCCTGTATTCCTTTTATCAAATGTTCAAATGTTTGTATAGTTTATGGGACTTAACTACGGGGTCATCAGTCCCTAAACTTACAAACTACTTATGAACTACTTACGAACTAGGACGGCACAAATATCCATGCCCGAGGGGGGATTCGAACCCCCGACCGTAGTGGCCGTGCAGACCGTGACTGGAGCGCCTCAGTCCCCTCGGCCACCGCGACCGGCATTCCTTTTATCGATCTTCGTATATAGTGTGGTTAGTGTCCCTGCAGTGTTCTGGTTTATTCTGTTTCATTAGGTCATCTACAGTAATTAGGAGTATTCTTATATCTTCTTTAATTTTTGTGATCTATGTAATGTGGCTCTTACTCTTCCACAATGATATGCGTTTCTTCCTGATCGTGTTCATTACTAGTTCTTTTTTCTTGTATTCTCTCTATTTATACATTTAGTCTTGTTTTAATATCTGCTGTATTAGTTGTTTTTAAAGATGATTTCAGCTGCACTTGTTACTTCTGCGGGGTAACTTGTTTTATGTTTTAATATTGTAACTACCTTTAGGCTTTTTCTGTTGTTTCTGTGTTAGTAATGTAATTTGCATGGTTCAGTTTTTTATTTTGTTTAGCCATGTGGGTTTCTCATTTAAATTGTATGTTATAATTTCATCTCAATATTTTATCAATTTTTTTAAATTTCCTTTTGTCCTACTGTAATTTATTTTAAAAGTAGTGAAGTTATTTTTTTCATAAATGATGTTCGAAGACCAATTTCCTGTGCCATTGTTATAGTGCCTTAACCTGTTGTTTGGGTTCTTGAATAGTGTTGGTTAGCAGAGCAAGATCATCAGTAAATCCCATGCAGTTTAAACTTACGTCATTTTTTGCGCTTCCAATTCTTACGTCCTTCGGGTCGTCCTTGTAACAGTCTCTCTCTGTATTCCAGTGCACAGCAGACAGTAATGGTAATACGCAGTCACCTTCTCTTACGGCTGTTTTGTCAGGAATGGTTCTCAAATGTATCCTCTGAACTTCACTTTTGATTTGGTGTTACACTGAATAAGGTATAAAGTTGTTTTCTGCAGAGTCATAAAAGTATTTGACCATTCTTGTTTGTATAGTTATGTGGACTCGATCTTAAGTAGTTCGTACGTTTAGGAACTGATGGCAACTGCAGTTAGGTCCCATAGTTCTACAAACATAACATTTTTTGATAACACTATGGCGCGCTGTACGCTTTTCCTGCTTCCACTCTCAAAGAAACTTGTAATGCGTAAATGGTTGGCTCATGGAGAAAGGGAGCTTTGAGGGAAAGATGGAGTTCTAGGATTAGTATATTTTCTGCGACTGTGGTCGTGGCATAGAGCTCCAATCCATTTGAACTAGTATTGGGGAAAGTGTATGATGTGGTGTCGAGGAATGGCTATCTTGTCATCGGCCTCATGTGAAGTAAGACAATCAGGGAAAACCTTTCAAATGTCAAGATGGGAATCAACTGAAAGTTTCGACAAAATACGATTCCACTATCTTCACCATTACGAAATAAAGCTGGCTTTTATTGTAGAGGACAAAAATTTTCTGAAATTGTCTGTGACAGCTTTCGTGAGTTGCAAAATTATCTGTATCAGAGCCAACCAAAGGAAAACAGTCTAACTTGTAGTCAAAGCTTGGGCGTTTGCACGAGAACATAAAAAAGAAACGAAAGAGGAAATGAAAACACGACAGTCTTCTCATCCCTAAGACGAATTCAAACAATGAACACTTGCTACATATTTGAATTAACAGTAATGATTGCAGTGTTCAATTTTGCTCTATGTTTTCAGTGATGAAAATTTCGACCGCGAGTCCATATTTCTTTTTCCGCGCTGTTAATATAATAGGAAGTTATATTGAGTCCTGGAAGAAAAACTGTGGAATCCGTGGAACATTTATTAATGTCATTTCCGTAATTCTATTACAGTCATCGCAAATGCAGCTTTTCTCCGATGGTAGATCTGTTTAACGGATGATAACGAGAAAGACCTGCTTCTTGACTTTAATTCTCCCAGTCGAATAAACTTATCAAAGATTACATTCGCACTAGAGGTTAATAATGTCACTCACTAAGACTTATTACAATATAAGCGTAACATTTTATAATTCCCCTCCCCCGATCAATTATATTGTTAGAGATTGCATAAATGTGAGAGAATTAAAAAACAATTATTTTCGACTAGCAGAAAAACAACACAAGGTCATTGTTTTGCCCCGTTTTCTCATTTACATCTACACAGATGCTCTATAAGTTACATTGAAGTGCATGGCAGAGGGTTCGTCTAACCACATTTTATGATATTTCTCTATCGTTCCCTTTTCTAATAGCTCGCAGGAAAAAGGAACACCTAAATCTTTTAGACCTGATTTATCTTATTCTGATGATGTCTCCCTATGTAGGTGGGTGCTAACATGTGTTCTTTTCAATTTAAGTTGTTCGCAACTGTTACTCCTAGGTATTTAGTAGAATTGACGGCCTGTAGGTTTGATTGATTTATCGTGTAACTGAAGTTTGATTTCTTTTAGGGGCCATATAGATGATCTCAAACTTATCATTGTTAAGGATCAACTGCCAATTGTTGCAGTTGCTTTTTGATCTTCTGGTGATTTCACTAACCGATAAATGACAGCATTGTCTGCGAACAGTCTAAGAGAGCTACCCAAATTGTTGATAAAAAAATAAGTGTGTGGACCCTATAAAACCTGTTACCAAAACAGCTTAATGTGCCGTATTAATACAAATCTTATTACATGTTTTTCTGATTCCTGAGGTTTGCACTAACTGATTAAGTGCAACGATATTCTATTTTGTGCTTATTGAAATTCATATATAAGCAACATTCTTATTGTAGAGTCCGAGAAACATTAATTCTTCGATGATTCCACGTGACGAGAGAAAGGACAGTTGTTGTTGTTGTTGTTGTTGTTGTTGTTGTTGTTGTGGTCTTCAGTCCGGAGACTGGTTTGATGCAGCTCTCCACAGTACCCTATACTGAGCAAGCCTCTTCATCTCCACTTAAGAACGGCAACCTACATCTGTCTGAATCTGCTTACTGTATCCATCTCTTGGTCTCCCTCTGCGGTTTTTACACTTTTTACACTTCCCTCCAACGCTAAATTCACAATTCCTTGATATCTAAGAGTGTGCCCTACCAATCTATCCCTTCTTTTAGTCAAGGTATGCTAGAAATTTTTCTCCCCAATTCTGTTCAGGACCTCTTCATTAGTTACGCGATCCACCCACCTAATCTTCAGCATTCTTCTGTAGCACCACATTTCAAAAGCCTCAATCCTCTTCCTGTCCGCACTGTTTATCGTCCATGTTTCACTTCCATACAAGGCAACAAAATGTTCAAATGTTTGTAAAGTCTATGGGACTTAACTACGGGGTCATCAGCCCCTAAACTTACAAACTACTTATGAACTACTTACGAACTAGGACGGCACAAATATCCATGCCCGAGGGCGGATTCGAACCCCCAACCGTAGTGACCGTGCAGACCGTGACTGGAGCGCCTCAGTCTCCTCGGCCACCGCGGCCGGCTATAAGGCAACACTCCATACAAATGCCTTCAACAAAATATGGGTTTAATCTTCGGCATTCTCACTGGATTTCTTTGTTACCGCTCAGGAGAGATTCTTTCTCCTCTGCGGTAGGTAGGCGTAGTCTGCAAATTACGTTGTCATGTATAGTGACATCGTATTCAATTTTAAACAAATAGGTTCATAAGAGGCCAACATTATCGGACCTGTCAATAGGAACAAAATAGTTTCGTCGATAGTTTTATGTTGAGTAAGGTCGTCCTGCCCGTTCCACACAGTCAAGTTACATTTGGCAATCTCAAACCGGTTAAACGAGTCGAGGGCTTGAGCCTAATCCAGGGAGTCATCACGAAATGCTTGTATGTGTACTTCGTATATTTCCATACAGTTCCTGCTAGAATGTACTTGCAGAAATTGACCCGTTACTATAAAAGCATTCATTTACCTAGTTTCGTAAGTGCTACTAATTAAACATGATTCAGTGATAACTATGCAAATCCAATTTGTGCATTATCGTATTTACTGAAGCTAGCGGAAGAGGAAAGTCTACGAAGGGCAAAATTCCTATCGGGCTCTTATTCTTTGCTCTGCTATACGTGTATAGAATACTGTTATTAGAGGATGTTTCACAACAATAAATCAGTTACTAGAGATTACAGGTCTTTGGGAGTGATAAAGTTGTTCCAGGTATTCAGTAGTGAGTAGAACTGTGCACGTTATGCACCATAATTTTGTTTCCTTTTCCGTTACGTCCTACTCAAACATTTATTAAAACTTCTGCTTTAAACTACTAGTCGTAAATTTTTTCTTGCTGATATCATTATCAGAGATAATTGTTAGGGCCTTTTAAAAACTGTTGCAGTAGAGAATTTCACATAGACTCGTCACTGCCTACTAATTTTGTTTGAACTGTTATTTTAAGTTACTTTTACTATTAATTTGTAATTGCAGTGAGAGTAGGAATTAGATTCTATTGGTTCATGTATTGTTTATAACGTTTGATGAGATATCGACTTAAATTAGGGAACAAAACATCGCATACTCTATTGTACTGTAAGTGATACAATGGAAAGTGCGTCTGACAAGGAATAGACCTCAAACACGGCCAAACGATTCGGCTCACATTTGGCAAGTGACTCGTGTACACCTAAAATGGACTATAAGATATTTTGGCTCAACAACCATCCGTTTTTTAAGAACATCTCACCTAAAGGTTATGACGAGCAATCGACTCAAAATTGACGGGATCGATAGATAATTTAAACAGAGCATTTTTCATCATCATGTATGGGGTCCGCGAATGCTCACTTTCCAGAAATTTAGGAAAGAAACTTTTACCGTATATGTGCCTTCATGGTTAGCCCTTTTCGCCGAGAGCGCTGACAGCACTAAGACATGTGTAACTGGCTGGGAAGCGGAGAACCCGATATCATATGCGTGGTAAGCATCAAAATTAATTCCCAAAAAAGATACATTTTATATGTAAACAAAGTGCGTGTAGCTCTTGAAAAATTAAATTATATGTTCTTGACACCGCGAATATATATGTTGCTATTGTTTATATCAAAAGTATCATCCATCCAGTTCTTTAAAGAGCAGGGAAGACACTCGACAGTGAGTGGAAGTGCCATTGCAAGCTGACGAGGAATATCATCTTAGTTAGTTGTTTACTATCACAAGTAATTTGAGAAATTTATCATACTTCATTAATCTTCCTGTCCCTACGAATTCTGATGCGAAAAACAATAATTTAAAGAAATGAGAACAGTATCACTTTCGCGAGATTCGAACACGGGTTCTCTGCTTCCCAGCCAGTTACCGTGGTTGTTGCGCAATCAGCGCACTCGGCAAAAAGTATTTACCATGTGAGTACATAACCGACAGTGGCAGAAGTCTGTCGTCAATTTCATGCTCTGTTTAAAGTAATTCATCGACTCCCTCAATTTTGGATATATTACTCGTTATAACCTTTAGGCGTGATTTTTCTCAAAAACAGAGCCGGCCGCGGTGGCCGAGGGGACTGAGGCGCTTCAGTCACGGTCTGCACGGCCACTGCGGTCGGGGGTTCGAATCCCCCCTCGGGCATGGATATTTGTGCCGTCCTAGTTCGTAAGTAGTTCATAAGTAGTTTGTAAGTTTAGGGACTGATGACCCCGTAGTTAAGTCCCATAAGCTTTACAAACATTTGAACTTTTTTTTTCTCAAAAACAGAGCCAAAATATCTTAGTCCTTCGTTTTAGGTTGTACACAAGCCACCTGCCAAATTTGAGCAGACTCGGTTGGCCGCGTCTTAGGCCTTTTCCATGTATTTTGACCTTTTTTGCGCTATTTTTTCCTATAAAAGGGAGCTACTGCTCTCGGTGTTCATTTTTGTCTTGAACTACTTCAATTTGAACGTGTTGTAATTAGCTTTGCATCTTTCATTTCGTCCATGACGAAGATCCTTTCGTCTAGTGTACGGTGTGAAGGACTATAATGTTACAAATGCCGTCGAATATTAACTGATTCAGGTAATGAGACACATTAATGCTCTGGATTCGTTTTCGGATGGAATAACGTTCAAATCCCTATTTGCCCATCGACATTTGTATCTTTAGTTATTTCATTTCAGGAGAACATTTCTTCAACATCATAATAGCTGATAACCTATCTAATCATCTGTACAATGAGATTAAGCTATGTCTTTAATAGCTGTGATAATGAGACGATTTTTCACTTCTGTTTTGTATTTTATTCTGAAGTGGCTGTCCGTAATCGTTCAAATACGGAAATGAATTTGGCGTTTATGCCCCCTCCCTATCTCTTCCCGCAAGTAATCACTTTCCAGATTAACTATAGTGTTCTCCAGTGTAACTAACTTTGTCGTCCATAAAAATAGCGTTTTGCGATCTTGTATTTTTCAATTCCTCTCATGTAGGTATAGGCGATATCCAACGTACCCTCCCGTATCAACGAAAAGTCTTCATTAGTAAACCTTGTTGATACGCCTGCGAAGTTTTCCCATGGTGTAAAACCACTTTCATCTTCAGTAGATTGTTATATAAAAAAAAAGGTTTGTTCTGTACTCATGGTGTATTCTCGACACTAATGTCGATTCATTTTTTAAAGCATTTTCGAATGAAAAAATTGAAATGTGCTGTACGGTGGAAGACACGACAGTTGCGCACATAGAATGGAATTACATAACGTCACAATCTTCGTTGACTGACATCTGAACAAGCCACAATTCGTAAAAGAGAAAATCAGCATAAGAAAAAATCTTAATGCTTTCTCGCTCGTCGTCCACCTTTTGTTCATTGCGACTTCACACAATGTAATGGAACAGTGGTTTGCCCACAGACTTCAGATTTTGGGAGGATCATGATCCTAATAATCTGAAGGAAAACACAAACCGGAATCTTGTTACCCAGTCTTTCGAAGCTGCTGCTGGGTTTGATTCAGGTCTATGTTTAGCGAGGCGAAACTTAATGACCAGAACAAAAATGGAAATTTGCCGGAAATTTCTAGATTACTGCCTTCAGCCTCACTACTGGCAACGACCTTATATCCGGGGCAGTCTAGACCAAACTCACCGTTTCATTTATAAGAAAGGAAACTTAGATTTGAGCGAATTGCCCACTTTGTCAGTGCAGACAGAGGATAACTTCGTTTCAATGTATTTTCATGATCTTGAACCTCCATTGAAGCCAATATTCGCATGATATGACTTACGGAAAACTCGGTAAACAAATTAGGCGATAGCAAGAAACTTCACCAGCTTTGTTGACTCCAATGAGTAAACTTCTTTCGGCTAGAGTATTTTATAGTTCATTCAAATTTTTCTGCCGTGCTGCTCCGAGAACCCATGAAAGGTTAATCGTTATGTTGCAGTAATGTCGATGACATTTACATCATAGTATAGGAAACGTTGTCAGATATTTGTGAAATATTTGCAGTTAATTATTGTTCTAGCTTCGAAAAACTTCTCATTGTTATCACTTCAAATGACTACCCCATACAACATTTTAAATAGAAGTAAATTGTGTTCTTGTGGCAATTCATAGTTATGCTACAAGTTTGATTGGATTTTGACTCCCTCTCCTCCCGAATAAGTCAAATGTCAATCGTTGTGGAGCCTCGCTCATAGGATAGACAAGATAATGTGATGTAGTGCGGGATGATGATGGGTACACCCAATGTTTGCAAATAACTTTTATTATATTTTCGCAATTTCGTATGAGCAAATAAGATGTCTGGTTCGTCGACGGCATTTATAGAAATGCGTTTGTTTCACTTTACAAACGCGCCATACCTTAACCGTCATTGTAGAGACAGATTGACATTCTTCTGAATTTTCGGTGTCGATAAGCAATTAAAACGAATTATTTGATTTCCTTTGGACTAAGTTTGTTTTGTAAACATGTTTATTAGTAGGGGCGCTTTGTTGGTGTATGTTATGATTTACCAATAAAATATTGAAGCCTATGGTTTTATTTCAAGAGTTGGTTGGTACTGTTGAAGCTCGGTTAATGTAGAATCTCATCAGAGAAATAAAAAGCGGCTTCATCTTGCCCTGCGGCAATGTATCGTCCTATCGGTCCTGGTGTACCAAGTACGCCTGCGCTGCCATTGCAGTAACATAGTAGCACACATTATAAAGTCGAAGTGCTTTTAAGTACTCGACTGACTGAGGGATTGAATGTCTTAGCAGTAAGCCTGCCGGTAGCGGAATTCTGGCATATGAGTATCACTTGTCTTTCTAGTGGAACAATATTGCTCATTCTCTTAGAATGGCGCATGACCGGCTTCGGATACAAGAAAAAGGAATTAACCATCGTTTTTGGTGTAAATCAAAATCACCAGGGGGTGGAAGCTCGACGATCTTAAGTTTTTTCAAATTTTGCCAGAATGTTGTTAAAGGTCTTAAAGGCTGTTATACAAAATTTTAGGCCGATATCTGAAGTGGTCGAGGCTTTTGTGGAAGGGTGTCCTGAGTCGCGCGTGTGCCTGACGAACTTACGGCCAAGTTGCGCTTTCATTTTTCAGCAGCTAAGGTACTTCAAAATTTCAAATCTGGGTTTCTAGATCAGTTTTGTATAGAGAATTTAAAAATATCATTATCATGGGAAAAAGATTAAGCAGTTATTTTTAAATTGTTTCCAAAGTCAGGCCTAAATTTCGTAACCCAAAATTTAAGGCCGATTTTGTCAATCCCTTACTAAACGACTAATCCGTTGTACACCTTGATATTCCGCCTATGTGTACAGGTTCTGCCTGGTAACCCAGTGTAACAATGGCGAAACTGTAACTTCTATAGTTTTGGAGATACTGTTCCAGAAAGTTGCCTCCAAAAACCCAGAACGCAAAATTTGACCAAGTTTGGAGGCAAATATCTTCAAATACGTCTCTTCTGCTTTTAATTTAATATGCACTGTTAGGAAGTGCAGCTTTCGCTTTACTAGAATGTTGAGCACAACGTGAATGTGCGGTTATCGCGTGGCCGCTTCCTGCGTCCGCCTACTGTGCGAAAGAGTTTATTGCTCTCTTGGGGCACCCGGCGCCACCCGCTAGCAAAAGGGCAGGTCTCGCCCTGGTAAAACATTTTTCCGACCTGGTCTCGCAGTTTGCAGCTCTCTTCTGTGGTGGACGCGCGCCAAACGCACATTTGTGTAGCCATCGCGTTTTCGTCGATCCGAGTTCGACTCCACGCCGCTGCGCTTTCGGGTCACGATTCCTCGCCACCCTTCTGCCGTCGCCACTGCTACGTTTGTGCCAAGGTGGTTCTACCGCGCTGAGTCGTTTTAAGAAATGAGGTGGGTTGTTTGTATAACCTTCGTGGTCTTTAGGTAATAAAAAGGTAAAGCAGTCAACAATCCGAAGATTGGTTTGAGCACCACAGTGCTTTACTAGGTACGGTCCTGTTTGGAGGTGGTATGCCGTTGCCTTCCTCCGACCGACTTTCGAACTGACTTACCCAGCCAGTTATAGGGGGACCTACAGTTTAACGTGGGTTCCGAACCACGGTGCTACTCGGTATTTTTCACATGAGCAATACTGCCAGAGGTGAAAGAAGTGGAAAGTAACAGATAAAAATCCTAGGACCTGGCAGGGATCGAACCCGCGACCTTTGTTTGTAGTCTGGCACTCTACCACTGTGCAACCGAGGGTCTTTAGGTAAGAAAGTGAATCTTATTACGGTAACATGCATAACAATGCTTTCTTCTACTGTTCTTAACTTACGTTCTGATAGCTTGATATATACGTAAACGCTGATTTGTTACGTTTCTTTTATAGATTGCCTTTTATACATTAATTAATAGTGGACGGTAACTATGGATGTTGCTTCCATTAGTTTCGTGTATTAATATATAAATTGCGTATAAGTTAAATTATATTTAAAGCTGTGTAACCCTTCAACCCATAGAGCGCCCAGGATAAACAATCAATATTCTAGCAGAGAAAAAGCTGCTCTTTCTAATGGTGCAATTTAAATTAAAATCAGAGGTGACGTATTTGAAAATATTTGCCTCCTAACTAGGTAAAAATTTGCGTTCTGGTTTTATGGAGGCAAATTTCTGGATCATTATCTCAAAAACTATAGAAGACATAGTTTTACCATTGTTACACTTGCTTACCGGGAAGTACCTGTACATAAAGGCGGAATATCAAGGTGTACAACGGATTAGTCGTTCAGTAAGGGACTGCCAAATTCGGCCTTTTTAAGTCACGAAATTTTCGCCTGACTTTGAAAAGGAATTAAAAAGGACTACTTAATCTTTACCCATGATAATGTTATTTTTCAATTCTCTGCATAAAACTGATCTAGAAACCCAGATTTGAAAATGTGAAGTATCTTAGCTGCTCAGAAATAAAAGCGCAAACTTGGCCGTAAGTTCGTCAGGCACACGCGCGACGCAGGACACCCTTCCACAAAAGCGGCCCTGGCGCCTCGACCACTTCAGATATCGGCCTAAAATTTTGTATAACATCTTTTAAGACCTTTAACAACATTCTGGCAAAATTTGAAAAAAACTGAAGATCGTCGAGCTTCAACATTAAAAAAAAAAAAAATTTAAAAAAAATGGTGATTTGAAGTGAAATGACCCAAATGACACATTCGACTTTCGACATATTGGTTATCTGCAGATGTCTTTCCTGGTGATTTTTCTTTCAGTAAGCTAATAAACAGGTGATCTCCACCAAAAAAAAAGGAAAAAACGTAAAAGTATGCTAAAATGTCTTATCATCGCCTACCTACTGACGTAACGGGGTGTCTTCAGTTGTTGCCTTGGACTGAAATCCGAAAGTATATTTCTGACCGCACCTTGGACTGAAATCCGAACGTATATTTCTGACCGCAAATGGGACAGGAAAGAAGTAAGTCTGACTGGTACTCTACGTACCCTACGTCACATCAGGCATGGATCCTGCGTTCGATGCTGGTGCTTCTCAGCTCATAGGAATCGCCGTTACCAGCAAACCTGTTGTAAGATGCAGAGGTAGACAAAAATACGAAAGCATAAAAACGCATTATCTTGCGTAAACGGTGTAGTAAGTCTGTTGGAATTAAAAATGGTTTCCAGTCGTCTCGGAATGAAAAGTTTTGAAGAATATACCACTCTTCGTGCAAAATAATGGCTAGTGCACTAATTGGTGGTGGTGGTCTGTAGCGATGGTTAGGAGAGATCTACCCATAAAAACACTCCTGCACGATGTTCGCTGTATGAAAAGGTGCCTTTTCGTCTTGGATCACATCACCATTAAAAAACAAAAATTATACCATAATATATACTTAACGAAAATGGTCACCAAAAACCTCGACACTAATGTGATCTTGCAGATTATCCATGGAATCAGTGAGCTGCCAGTCCTTTCTCGTTAGCGTAACGGTGGAATAGTCCGACCGGATTTGAAGAACGATTATTAAACTGGAAACAACAGAATGGAAGTCACAGCCACTCACACGTGTAAACCGCGCGTAAGGACTCGGAAAATTCACTATGTACGAGTCGAAATAATTACAAATGCACACAGTTTCACCATTTTTACTATGGCTGTCATTTGTCTCGTTGTTTCAAGATTTGGCTATTACAAATTGGAATATGTTTAACAGTGTGGAATCTAGAAAAGCCTATAATTGTACAATTCGTAGCGAATTAATGTTAAATATTACCTGCACATGTCTAAAAACAAAGTTTGACTCCAGTGGCACTCGAACTCGCACCGCTTGTTCGTAACCCGTCAGCCTATCCACTCAGCCAGCGAAACATGAAGCGGTTCGTTGTCGTAAATCTGCGCACATGGAGTTCTTATACCTCAACCGCTTCTACGTGCTATAAAACGTTTACCAAAATAAATGATACACGAGTTAAGCTGCTATGAATCTCGAAATATACTGTATCCTAACTATTCTATTGCTTCTATTTGACGATATAAACACAAAGTTCAAGCTCCGAAGACCGCCAGATTTGGCAACACTCGCACTTCGGAACTAGGGCATGTTATTGAACTGTAAATTATTTGAACCGGGTAATCTTTTTGTCCCCCATTGTAGATGATTCGTGCATTTTAACGCTATAATAAAACATTCTCAAAGGTCTGACTTCGAAGTTTACACAGTGTCAAATCGAAGTGTGTATAGGGATTGTGTCATTTCCACGTAAGTTTGGGAAGTGAGTCTTGGTTTTATATTTTTCACAGCGGCGGGTTTTTTGTCTGCCTCGGTTTACTCAAGTTGCTGCGGTTTGCCGCCGGCTCGCCTCGCCCCGTGGATTCTCGCCCCGTACCGGATTTGTTGTGGGCAGCAGGTAGGGGCATCCTTTGAATGGGCGCCTTTCCCTGGCTGGAATGTTCTCCGCAGGCGGTCAGGACGCCAGCCCGCCCACGTTGGCCTCAAGCCTGTGTTTGTAGTTCTCTGGCATTCTTTACCACTTGGAACATTGTTATCGTGCTACGTTATTCTCAGAAAGTTATCCGAAAAATATGGAAATGGGTTTATTCAAACATACGCTGTAGTGTAAGTTTATATGCTAACTAGCTCTTCAGAAGTTGAGATTCAAGGAATGTATAATGAGGTAAAATTAATTTTTCGCGTCCTAAAGTGAGAGGAAAACTTGATTGTCGTAGGTGACTCGAATTCGGTAACAGGAAAAGGAGCAATCGTAGGAGAATATGTACTGTAGGAAAGTCGCCTGGTAGAATTTTGCGCAGAATTTTAATCGTCGCTAAGACATTGTTTAAGAATCATAAAGGAACGTTGTATACGCGGAGATTGGGAAACATTGGGCGGTTTCAGACTGATTAAAGAATACGAAAACAGAGCTTTCGGAACAAGATTTTAAACTGTAGGACATTTTTAGGGATATAGTCGGCCTCTGACCGTAGTTTATTGATTGTGAACTGCAAATTAAAACTGAAGTATTTGCGAAAAGGCAGGAAATGTAGGAGATTAGAGCTAGATAAATTGAAAGCACCAAAAGTTGTTGAGGGTTTGAAATGAAGCATTAGGCATTGAGTGATGAAACGAAGGATAGTTGCACAGTGGAAAAGTAATGGGTAGCTTTTATAGACGAAGTAAGGAAGTGTGCGTCCCTGGGCTAGTATTAAGTAAAGAAAGAAAATCTGGAGGTGAGAGTATAAAGAGGCTGTAAAAGGGATAAAACTCAGAGCACTGAGCGACTGATGCTAAAACAAAGTTCATGTAGTAGCCGATATTCCTCCAGATGTGGCGATTTCATTGGGGGAGGTGGGTGCAACCTTACACAACTATTCCACATGCTGTGGAAAAAAAAAAAAAAAAAAAAAAAAAAAAACAGGAAATACCTTCACACTTGACATATTTAATAATTCCAATTACAAAATGTTCAAATGTTTGTAAATCTATGGGATTTAACTTCTTTGGTTATTACTCCCTAGGCTTACAAACTACTTGAACTAATACAAGGAGACACACACACCTGCCCGAGGGAGGACTCTAACCTCAGGCGGCGAGCAACCGCCCGCGCGCTCAGCAACAGGGCGCCTTAGAACACTCGGCCAATCCACCACTGCCCAATTCAAAGAAGGCAGGTGTTGACTGGTGTGAATATTACCGGACTGTTGTTGTGGTCTTCAGTTCGGAGACTGGATTGATGCAGCCCTCCACACTACCCTATCCTGAGCAAGCCTCTTCAACTCCACATAAGAACGGCAACCTACATCTGTCTGACTCTGCATACTGTATCCATCTCTTGGTCTTCATCTGCGGTGTTTACTCCACACACTTAACTCCAACGCTAAATTCACAGTTCTTTGAAGTCTAAGAATGTGTCCTACCGACCGACCCCTTCTTTTAGTCAAGGTATGCAAGAAATTCCTTTTCTCCCCAATTCTTTTCAGTACCTCCTCATTAGTTACGCGATCCACCCACCTAATCTTCAGCATTCTTCTGTAGCACCACATTTCAAAAGCCTCTATCCTCTTCCTGCCCGCACTGATTATTGTCCATGTTTCACTCCCATACAAGGCAACACTCCATACAAATGCCTTCAGAAAGGACTTCCTTAGGCCTAAATCAATATTCGCTGTTAACAATTTTTTTTTTCAGGAACGCCTTTCTACCCATTGCCATTCTGCATTTTATATCCTCTATACTGCCACCATCATTTGTTATTTTACTGCCCAAGTAACAAAACTCATCTACCTCCGTTATTGCTTCGTTACCTAATCTAATTCCTTCAGCATCGCCTTATTTTCTTAGACTGCACTCCATTACCCTAGTTTTTCTCTTGTTAATGTTCATCTTATATGGACCTTTCAGCACACTGTCCATTCCGTTCAATTGCTCTTCCAGGTCCTTTGCTGTATCTGACAGAATTACTATGTCGTCGGCAAAACGCAATGTTTTTAATTCTTCCCCCTGAACTTTAATTCCTTCTCCAAATTTCTCCTTGCTTTCCTTTATAGCTTGCTCAGTGTACAAATTGAATAACATTGGAGAATGACTACAACCCTATCTTACTCCCTTTCCAACCACTGCATCCCTTTCATGCCCTTCAACTCTGACAACCGCTGTCTGGTTTTTGTACAAGTTGTAAATAGCCTTACGCTCCCTATATTTTACTACTGCTTGCTTCAGAACTTGAGTTTATTCCAATCAACATTGTCAAAAGCCTTCTCCAAATCTACAAAAGCTAGAAATGTAGGTTTTCCTTTTCTTAATCTATCTTCCAGGATAAGCCGTAAAGTGAGTATTGCTTCCCGTGTTCCTACATTTCTCCTGAACCCAAACTGATCTTCCCCGAGGTCGGCTTATACCAGCTTTTCCCATCCTTCTGTAAATGATGATGATGATGATAATGATAATGATGATGATGATGATAATGATAGGTAATTGTTGCAGAATATTGACATGTTATTTACAGAGTAATAAGAAAACTCGTATGAACCTGTTTTGCAGAAAATGTATTTGGATTCTGGACAAACGTTGCAAATTCGCGAGGCAATACTGATCCTACGAATTATATTAGAAAGGGTAAATCTACCTTTGCAGCGTCGGTAGATTTTGAGAAATCTTATGAGGATGTGGTCACTAGAATACTTAGAGCAGAAGTTAAGACTAGAAGCAAGAAAGACCAGCAGTGTTTGGTGAAAAGTGAGAGACATGGTTGTAAGCAGTCCCCATTGTTATTCAGTTTGTGCATAAAGCAAGCTGTGAAGGAAAGCAAGGACAAATATGGAAAGGGAATTAAAGATCAGGGAGAAGTAAGGGAAAATTTAACAGCATTAAGATGACATTGTGAAATCTCAGAAAAAAACAAAAGAAATGGAAGAGCTGTTGAATTTAATCCATAATGTCGTGAAAGGAGTTTACAAAATGAATTTTGACAAAAACATAACGAAGGTAATACAGTGTAGTTGAATTAAATCAGATGACGCTAATTATATTAGAATGTGTAACATTAAAAGTAATATGTGAGATTCGCTATTTAGGCAGTTGAGTAACTGATGGTGACTGAAGTAAAGGAGACACGTCAGTGGCAAGAAAGGAATTTTGTTAACAAGAAATATCAAGTTGTCAGGCAGTCTTTACTTACAGCGCTGGTCTTGAGTGTAGCAGTATTTGAGTGGTTTAAACCGTTCAGGGTGCGCCTCGTTAGTCATCACGCACAGTCCTAGACAAGATCTAACGAGTGCGGATGATCGGCGGCTGTTTTTGGGGACTGATAACAGGAGAGCCAAAGATACGTATCACTATTGTTCACGCATATTCGCAGACGTTGCATATCCTTACAGCGGCTCTCGAGTGGATAGTTTCCAAGTAGCGTATTTTATTGTAAATGTGTAGTTGGTAAAACTTTCCGGCCGTTGTTTACATATTTGATTACTACGCAGAAATAGTGTCATACGTCTCTTAGTTTTACCTGTGGTGTAGCATTCAATAAGTTAATTGGTCTGCCGTAATAATAAGAAAACCATTCCTCCGTAAAACTTCTGGTTTTATTGAACGGTAGTATTTACATATCGCACGTAGATGTGAACTGCAAAACGTCCGTGAAAGCGTAGCAACCCTGTTTTCTGTAAGAGCACGCGTGACCCGAACAGCAATAGCTAATCAATATCAGACGCAGCCGGACCCTAAGTGCTGCATGCTCCTCCCTCCATCATCCTCCTCACGGGAAACAAGAAGTATTTCTTTGGAAGGTCCAACCTTCAGTTTTCCAACGAAAAATGAGAACTGTTTACCTAGAGTAATCTCGTTTTCAACTGGAGGTTTGTCTACAGTTCAGGCGTGGAAAAGCATGATATCGGATTACATTAGATGCCTCTGACACGAGCAGACAACAGAAGCTCTCATACTGTTCTGTAGCATTTTCACGCAAATGCGGTGTAATGAGATCCGTTGGCTTCACTTGTAATATTGCTATAACCACATTGTATGCAGCAGTGATTGAACTGAACGTATTAGCTCAGGGTTGGCCGAAATGGTATCTAGCTGCATTAAGCAAATGGGTAACGTGGTCAGATAAGTAGCGCTCACATTAGAGTGACCTTTATCAGATGGCAATAAAGTGAGATGTACGAAAAGTGGGAAAGGTTAGCCAACAGTAACGAACCCTTAGAACACGGGATAGCTCGCAGATAGAAGGGCGTGGCTCCTGCCTGGGCGCTGTGTATTTG
This sequence comes from Locusta migratoria, assembly GCA_026315105.1. Taxonomy (NCBI): domain Eukaryota; kingdom Metazoa; phylum Arthropoda; class Insecta; order Orthoptera; family Acrididae; genus Locusta; species Locusta migratoria. The sequence continues at coordinate 68,654,870 of CM048755.1, read as the reverse complement.
CGTTCACCGCAGAGAAGATTCCACATGCTACTGCAAATTATTTGCGGTTCGTTTGCGTTTACTGAGGTTTACGTCATCGTAATACTTTTTAGACCACTTTTAAATTTCAGAATTATACCTGTAACACGGTATACGTAGACGTTTATGAAAATTATATTATCGACTGCCGTTAAATAGTGCAGTTTAGTCCTACTTGAAACAAAAACGAGAAATTTTTCATCGCTTCGTGAAATATTGCAGAAATGTGGTACCTCGTTTTCGCCTAGTCCCTGCTTCTGATCTTGATCCCGTCTCTTCCATCGTGTACGTAACCATGTAAATCGTTTAACATTTGCCTGGGTGGAGACCATGACACGCTTTGCAACTTTATGTATTTGAGATAATTGCCTAGTGACGATTCTCTGAACAAAGAAAAAATCCTTTAATTAGATCAGAAATTTCAAAAGATTGTTCTTAAAAGTACGGAAAAAGCCTTACTACGAACACTGAAACCCGACAAGTGCTACTAGTAGAGTAGTACACGTAAATCAAAAATACCACGTTTTAACTAAAATTTTAACTTAAGCTGCTGAAGAGAGATAAGTACAGGTCTGAAGTCACCAAATCAGTGATCAGGTATCGGATCAGTTCGAACTGCGCAAGACTATCATACTACTACCACCACCACGTAGCAGTTTCAGTGCGGAAATCAGACAACCAGTGCCTGTCGTAACGCAGGAAACAAGAAATCCTGTTCATTTGTGCATCTGCGACACACACACAATGCTGCAAATTAGAGCAACTAAAGAAAGACATAATATCTTGCTGTACCTGTAATTGCTCGAAAGAAACTGAAAAATCTAGTATTATGCTGTGTGAATAATTCTCTCCCCCTCCCTCCCTCCCGGAGCAACGGTTAAGTCTGTTTTAGGATATATCAAAATCTAAAGTTGAGAGAGGACAGACCAAGCGGCCGAAGATGATAAAAAAAATAAAAATAAAAAAGTATCAACTCTGTGGGTTATTTACCAACTAGCCAGCGGTCAAATAATTTCATTTGCTGAACGGTGGGTAATAGAGGATGGAGTAGGTACTGAAAAATGACATTGAATCTTCAGAGTGCTTGGTACTTTGCGAGTGGTTCTGCTGAAGAACTAGGATGTCTGGTGGTTTCTGCGCCGAGTACTGACAACTGAACAAAAACACGAAGAAATTTGTATATGGATCGCTACGGCACTTAAGACACTCAAGACGGCTTGACAGAAGGAAAGTAGTTCTGAATTGTACTGGCAAATTGAAGTGTAAGAGGCTGACTGGAAAGAGATTGTCTTGTAAGTACCGACTGCTTCATAGAGCTGCACCGCACGACTACGCCGCTTGGACTAAATACGGTTTCAGACATTTTCGAACGTATGATGGACAACGTGCTTTGACACCGTAAATATATGCCGTGCCTTTGGTATCTGGATGACATTGTCATTTTTCGAAGACATCTGAAGGACATAAAAGAACTACTTTACAAAGGCATGTCCTCTTCGTACACTGCCGGCCGCGGTGGCCGAGGGGACTGAGGCGCTTCAGTCGCGGTCTGCACGGCCACTACGGTCGGGGTATCGAATTCCCCCTCGGGCATGGATATTTGTGGCGTCCTTGGTTGTAGGTAGTTCATAAGTAGTTTGTAAGTTTAGGGACTGATGACCCCGTAGTTAAGTCCCATAAGCTATACAAACACTTGAACATTTTTTTCTTCGTACATACTCCGCAAACCACCGTACAGTTGGTGGCGTAGGATACTTCTTACCACACCAGATCATTTCTGTTCCTGTTCCACTCACACTTCCTCAGAGGAAAATAATGACATCATATATGCCTACGCATGAGCCGTAATTTCTCTTACCATCGTGATCTTTGCGTGAAATGGAAGTTGGAGGCAGTACAATGATTCTGTAGTTATCCCAAAGAAAATAGCTGTAAACAGATTATACAATTAATTGCATATTAATCACACTTACCGATGCTCTACTTCAGTATAAGGCAAGAACAGGTATTGAAAATAAGAGAATACTCTCAAATACATGGAAAATCTAACAAAAATTGCCTTGCTGGAGGTTCGAACCTGGATCCACGGTTTGACAGTCCAAGCCCTGAACTGCTGGACCGGCGACGGCGCTCGGAAACTCGCTCTTGTTTACGAGTACCCAAGCTACAACATGGAAACAGTAACACGTTAATTACTCGAACGTCATTAACTTTTGATATTCATATATAAAGTAAAAATATTCATCTTCAGACGATCTAGTCGGGCCTGGTGGTTTTGGGGTAGAAGTGCTAGACTGCAAACCGAAGGGTCGCGGGTTCAAAACCCGGTCGGACCTCGGAATTTTTCAGTCTGCACTTTAACCCATCCTTTACCTCTCAACGATCTGAGGAGTCGCCAGAAATGACACGTGGTTCGGATTCGACGTTAAGCTATAGGTCCCCTTTCCCCGGTTGGATAACTGGGGTAGGCTAGGGACACGCAAGTCGCCGAAGTGGCGTCCAATTGAAAGACTTGCACCAGGCCAATAGGCCACACGAAATTATTTTATTCAGACGATCTTTCGATGTATGACATTGAAAATGCAATTTTTCAGAATCAGCTTTGACCTTGATTTTTCAGAAACTACTGTCTAGCAAAAAGCCAAGTATACAACCTTCTTGCAAAATTTGATCGAAATCGCCGATCCACAGGCCAGACCCTCTCCGTGTTTGCTGCTTGTCGCTCGTAGCAGACGAGGTCAAGAATTATAATCTTGTCTCTGCGCTTTTATCTTCTAGATACGTCATTTCTTTCTATGAAGCCTTGCTAGTCCAGAGGTGCATATCCACTGTGGTAAAATCCAGAGAAATTTAAAACCGGCCCGCGATCGCGAAGCTTCAGCGAAAGTATCTGTAACAACAAAACTAGAAAGCATGGATCAGCAGCCGCCGCCACACAAAGCACCGTTGACAAGATGTAAATCGAGGGTGCCGTAATTGGCTGCAGTGAGGACTTCTGAAACTGTGTGTCGATATTGTGCTGCTTCTACTGCTTGTCTTCGTTCTTGCCAGCTCTACATTGGCCAGCAAGGTCACCGGATCTCTTCGCAATTGAGAACGTCTGTACCTTTATAGGCAGGACCATCCAACCAGGTTTTGACGATCTAACGCGTCATTTGAACAAAATTTGGTACGACAGCCCACAGGAGAACATCCAACAACTTTATCAAATCTATGCCAAGTCGAATAACGGCTTGTCTGAATACCAGAAGTGGGCCAATGCGGAAATGATTTGTTGAATTTGACAAGCTCTTTCCGTTGAATGAATCACCCAGTTTTTCTGAAATATCCATCTTTTATAGTCTACATACTTTATTCGTAAGGATTTTAAACAAAGATTTCAAATTTTTATTCTTGAACAATGAACTGTTTCGACGCTGAAGTCGTGATAGATGACAATATTGCGCTGCTTGATGTGCGAACTTAGAACCGGCCGCGGCTGAATAGCCGTGAGCACTAAGGCGCCATTCCACGTCGAAGGTTCGAGTCCACCCTTTGTGTGTTGTGTTGTGTTGTTATTAGAATAAGTTAAAGTAGTTTGTAAATTTAGACACCGATGACCACTGCAATTAGGTCCCATAACTTTACAAACATTTGAACATTTTTGAACTTTGTATCTTAAAATCATAAAAATACGCCGTGTATATCGTCAGCTGTAGGAATTGTCTCCTTCAGACAAAACATGCCAGGTAATTTCTGTAATCTTTCATTTGCCTCTACATCACATCTACCGATTTCCGTTCCGTTTGTTCGGCGTCGTCGCCTTCTTCTTTTCTTCTTCAGAATTACATTTATCGGCTTTGTGAAACAGGATGGTCAATACCTCCATGGAAAAAGAATGTACCCAGACGACGTGCAGGTTTCCACCTCTTCATCCCAAGCAAAACAATGGCTACAAATGACTTTGGGGAGATATCGGCATATATGCTAAATGTATATTTTTAAGGGCTTCACAAGGAAATTTCTACGGGTTAGTCAAACAGCCTGCATGCAGATCACACAGTTTAATATCTTTAATCATTAAATAAACCAACCGATGCATCTGTTCTCATAGAACACTTCGCAACAGAATCAGCATCTACACAAACCGGCTTCAACAGCCGTGGGCGGACTTAATCCTGCAAGAATGACGCCGATTCTAATACGCCGCAGACGTTTCGCTGCAAACCTCAGGGAGAAGAAATAAGAACCTTGCGTTTTGCCGATGACAGTGTAATTGTGCCTCAGACAGCAAAGAACCTGGAAGAGCAGTTGATGAGAATGGAGAGTGCCTTGAAAGGAGGCTGTAAGACGAACATTAACAAATGCAAGGGTAATCTACATAAGTACTCCGCAATCCACCGTAAAGTGCGTGGCGGAAGGTGCACTGTACCACTACTAGGCATTTCCTTTCCTATTCCACTCCCAAATTGAACGAGGGAAAAAAGAATGTCTATACACCTCTGTACGAGCTCTAATTTCTCTCGTCTTTGTCATCATTACGCGAAATGTAAGTAGTCCGCAGGAATATCGGTCTACACTCAGCTTCAAATTCTGGCCCTCTAAATTTCCTCTACAGAAATTCTCGAAAAGAACGTAGTCTTTCCTCCAGCGATTCCCATTTCTGCTCCCGGAGCATTTCTGTGACACTCGCGCATTGTTCGAACCTGCCAGCAACAAACCTAGCTACTCGCCTTTAAACTGATCTTCTGCGGGTCCCAAATATTTGAGCAGTACTCAAGACGTGGTCGAACAATCGTTTTATACGCGGTCTCCTCTACAGATGAAGTACATCTTCCCAAAATTCTCCCAATAAACCGAAGTCGGCTGCCCGCCTTACTCACTACTGTCCTTACATGTTCGTTCCATTTCATATCGTTCTGCAGTGTTACGCCTAGATATTTGAACGACGCGACTGCATCAAGACGCTCACTACTAATTCTGTATTCGTACATTATGGGATTGTTTTCCCTACTTACGTGCATCACCTTACATTTTTCTACATTTACAGCTAGTTGCCGTTCTTCACACCAACTAGAAATTTTGTCTAAGTTATCCTGTATGCTATTACAATCAATTAAAGACGACACCCTGCTATAGCGGTCCTGTCACACTTTCCTGGGGGCACTCCTGACGATACACTCGTCTCTGAAGACTCGCCGTCGAGAACAACGTACTGCGTTCTATTACTTAGGAAGTCTTCCAACCAGTCACAAATCTGAGAACCTATTACATAAGCTCGTATCTTCGTTAGTAGTCTGCAGTGTGGCACCGCGTCAAATGCCCTTTTGAATTCGAGAAAAATACAATCAACGGCTCGCAAGATGTCATGTGAGAAAAGGGCAAGCAGAGTTTCACAAGAACTAAGTTTCCTTTCTTTGAATGACTCTAAAACTGCTACAGCAGCATTTGGGGGGGGGGGGGGGGGTAAAAACAACCAACTATTCACTTCTCTTAGACCTGTCATACGCGCCCTGATAACATCAGTTACTCTCAATCGCGACCTCAATAGAAACACATCTTTGTCCACTGCGATGAACACTACCCTTCCCTTTGTTTCCGATCTGTCCTTCCGATATACATTCCACGCCTTGCTAAATATTTCGGAGCTACCAACAACATGATTTAGCCAGCTTTCGGCGCCTAAAACTATCTGAGCACAATAATTTCACTGCAGCGCGGAAAATTCGGGAACTTTGTTTTTAATGCTTTGAAAGTGTACGGCTAATATTTTGATAGTCGATATATTGTTCTGAATGCAGCCTGAATTCACTGTCTCAATGTTGACTGGCGAGTGCTCATCAGAGCCAGCGCATAGCTTCAAAAAAATCGTGTGCACCCCACAAACACTCTGCTACCCGCATAGCTGCTTCCTTAGTGTAGTGCACCCCTGATCTATCTAGGGACGTCCTACAATTCCCCACCCGATAACGCAGATCCAGAAATCTGCAGCCATGACTGTTACAGAGTCGGCAAAGCCTCTGGTTCAGACCCTCAATTCAACTCCTAACTATAGGACCCCAATCAATCCTAGGAACAATGCTACAAATAGACAGCTCTGCTTGCACGCCGCGTGCGAGGCCAGCAGTCTTAAATTCCGCCAGCCGCACCGAGCGAGGTGACGCAGTGGTAACACGCTGGACTTGCATTCGGAAGGATGGTGGTTCAAATCCACCTCTGGCCATCTAGATTTAGGTTTTCCGTGATTTTCCTAAGTCACTCCAGGCAAATGCCGGGATGGTTCCTTTGAAAGGGCACGGCCGATTTCCTTCCACATCCTTATCCAAACCTTCAGAGAGTAAACTCCGTCCCTATTGACCATGCTGTCGACGGGACGCTAAACTCAAAGCTTCCTTCTTTCCGCCAGCCGCCCTTATGAAATGAGGATGTCCTCGAAAACCGAGCGACAAGTGTCACTGGTGCCGACGTGACCCACGACTTACAGGCGACCGTACGCTCGATAGCCGCCGGCATGGCCGCCTCTTCATCTTGGACTTCTTTCTATCTCTGCACTATCTGCCTAAGGGGCTCCATCACCCGCCTAACATTGGAGCTCCCAATAACTAATAATCCCGTCCCCCCGTGCAGCTACTCGGACCCTACCGTAGGAGTGTCCACAGGTCCACTCACAGGACGAACGGGCGTGGCCGGACGGCCAGCCTCCACGTTGGCCTTCCGCCTAGAGCGACGCAAACGCCGTTCAACCCGCCACTGCCCCTGCGGAGAGGGCTGCTAGACTACGTCCGGTACACCTGAAGGTGCATCGACAGCAGGGACAGAGGGCGAAGCATGAGCACTGAGTAACTATTGTCTGTGGCATGAGACACCTTAGGTGTCCCACTTGAAGCACCACCGCCGCTGCGCCCCGAGACAGCAGCCTTGAAGACGGCTGACCGTAGCCAGCAGCGCGCTCAGATGTTCACGAACTGCGTCCGCACACAGCAGGCGCACATCCTATCGATACAATGAACTGTAGAGAGTAGAAGAGTAAATAATCTACTTGTAACTAGTGTAGTACTTTAATAAAGGCGGCTGGGAGCTGACTGAAAATGTTCAAATGTTTAAGCTTATGGGACTTAACTACGGGGTCATCAGTCCCTAAACTTACAAACTACTTATCAACTAGCTTATCCTAAGGACGGCACAAATATCCATGGGGGGATTCGAACCCCCGACCGTAGTGGCTGTGCGGACCGTGACTGGAGCGCCTCAGTCCCCTCGGCCACCGCGGCCGGCGTTTATTTATTTATACCTGCCATTTTTCAGGTGTATATTCATTTGTGTAAGGGCTGTATGTCTGTAAAATCTCTTGGGAATACAATTAGTAGTAAAGAATTAATACATTAAAACTTGGTGCGTGATGGGGCGGTTTTCCATGAACGTTACAGTTTATGTGCCCATATCTCATGAACTACATGTACTGTGAAACAATTTAGAGGGTACATTCAACTCTGTGTATATACTGTCTGTAAATTTGTAGTGTACAAATTACAAATTGTAACGTCATACCGAATGCCGTAGTTTTACTCCATAAACAGCGGAAAAGTAGTAAGCGAGAAACTTTTTTCCTTGCATCATTTTGCTATGGTTGTCAGCGAGAAAAAGTTAAAGGTTTGAAATTATGTTTAAAGTTTGTTGCAAGTCGCTAAGTACTGTCATTCTCATACAGTGTATTTCGAAAGTCTCGCCGCATTATATGGCATTTTTTGCGATTTCTATTGGTTATGACGTGATATCTTTTGAACCATGTACCGTATGTGATTCTTAACCATGCAGCAATTGTTACCTTACGGTAAGGAATGTGTGTACCAAATTTGGTTGAAATCGGTCCAATGGTTTAGGAGAAAATGAACAGCATTGTCACAAAATAAAGCAGTTTTTCGCGCATCTCAATGTTTATGACGTCATATCTCGAACTATATACCTTATGTGATTCTTACACTTACGGCGACCATCCTCATGGATTGAAGCTTACGTGTACAAAATTTCATAAAGATTTGAACAAAACTGTAGATTTAATATTCATACAATATATGACATCAACTGCGATTGGGCAAAGCTGAAAATGTGTACCCAGCCGGGATTCGAACCCGGGGTCTCCTGCTTTCTAGGCAGTTGCGCTGACCCCTACACCACTGGGGACACAGTGATCACCGCACCTGCAAGGACTACCTAAGCACGCCTCCCGTCAGATACAAATTCCCAGCTTCGCCCTGCCCACAGTACTCAAACTCGTAGTTATGAAACAAATTTCCGTAAGAGTAAGGGCTTCAAACTTTGCCCACCCCTCCACACTAACGATAGGATCATTGCCCGTCACCGGCATATTATATATATAAATGTGGCGTCTGTTCCGAAAGAACAGACGTCACTTCTGATCCTGCAGTTATTATTTAATATTCATACTGTAGATTTGTATGCAACACGTACAAACATACGGGCACTCTGCTTTATATATTGGATCGTCTTCCGCTGTGGTCAGAACCGCCTTGCTGCGACAGGGCTGACCCGGTGCCGCAATATACGAACTTATCGCCTGATGTGCTGCCAGCCACGGCATACCGCGTGCTGTGTACCAAAACCTTAAAGAGTGGTACTGAATACACACTTTCTCGAGACCTCAAGTAATCGCTAGTTTAGTATTAGAGGAAGTGTGGGGGCGATAAAACTCGGAGAGGCAGATCGAGAGACGAATATAGCACGCAGGTTGAAATAAGAGGATTGCTGTTCTTTTCCAAAAGTAGAGAGACTTGGACAGGATAGAGAGAAGTGGAGCGTTATCAAACCAGTCTTCAAACTGAAGTCCTTAACTCGGACGTTGTACCGATGTCATATTTCGCCGCGTATTTAAATGCCAACGCGAGTTTCTGGGCGGAATAGGGACCCGTGCAGTAGGACTGCCACGCGGAAAGGTCATTGTGACGGTTGTGTGTCAGCTGGGGCGTCTCTTTGTGAATGGGTATCGACCGCGCGTCCATTGAGGAGGCACGAGCAGCAGAGGCGGCAGTCAATAAGCGGCCCCGCTGCCGCCCACGCCGCCCACGACGCCGGGACGCCCACGCGGCGCTCACGCGAGGTCACCTGCCGCCCCTCCCCCCCCTCCTGCCGCCACCCGCCTACGCTCGATGCACTTCGCGGATGCTGCGCTATATTAGGTTACGAGACGGTCCTTTCTGTGCCGACCATTTCGTGCTACAGCTCAGTATCGAGCGGAAATGCGGCGTTTACACGAGAGACGTTTTATATTCAGCCGCTGCACACGGCATTCTCCTGTAGCTTCGAGGAAATGCGCGATCTTTAGGTATTCCAATCGCAGACAAAGGACACGGCGTTTTGATTCTTGTTGTTCACGTTGCTGTGACATTCTTATTGGAAACAACGCGGTACTGTCGGATTGCTTAAGAGTACAGTATGAAAAGTGTGAAGTCATCCATATGAGAACTAAAATGAATCCGTTAAACTTCATTTAAACGATAAATTAGTCAAATGTAAAGGCGGCAAATTAAACTTAATACGTAAAAAAAATTGTAGTTAAGAACAATTTTAATTGGAAGGAACACACAAAATATCGTGGTGGGAAGGCGAACCGCCGGCCGCGGTGGCCGAGGGGACTGAGGCGCTTCAGTCACGGCCTGCACGGCCACTACGGTCGGGAGTTGGAATCCCCCCTCGGGCATGGATATTTGTGCCGTCTTTAGCTTAGCTAGTTCATAAAGTAGTTGGTAAGCTTAGGGACTGATGACCCCGTAGTTAAGTCCCATAAGTTCTACAAACATTTGAACATTTTGAAGGCGAACCAAAGGCTATGTTTCAATGTAAGAACACTTATAAGACTCAAAAGTTCTACTAAAGAAACTGTCCAAAATACACTTGTCCGTTCTATTTTGGAGTATTGTTGAGCATTATGGGATCCAGATAAGGTGGGACTAACGGATGACATGGAAAAAGTTAGAGAATGGCAGCTCGTTTTGTATTACCGCGATACAGCGGAGAAAGTGTCACGGAAATAGTGCACGAGTCGGGGTTGAAATCATTATAAGAAAGATGTTATCGTTGCGGCGAGATCTATTTGCGATTTTTTTTCTCCAACTTTCTCCTACGAATGTGAATATTTTCAGGACACACATTGGGACGATATCTCATAAACATAAAATAAGAGAGCCGCGGTGGAGTAGCCGAGCGGTCTAAAGCGTCTCGCTGCGGAGCGCGCGGTTGCTCGCCGTGGAGGTTCGAGTCCTCCCTGGGGCATGGGTGTGTGTGTTTGTCCTTAGGTTAGTTTACCTAAGTACTTTATAAGCTACGGACTGATGACCACGCAGTTTGGTCCGATAGATTTACAAACATTTGAACATTTTAAAATAAGAGAATTAAAGTCGAAAATGGAAAGATTTCCGTTTCCTTTTTCCCGCATGCTATTAAAGAATGGACTGGTAGAGAAATATTATGAAATCGGTTAGATGAACCTTCTGCCAGGCACTTAAATATGGTTTGTTTTCAGAGAGAGTAAATATGTAGATTTAGGTTCAGTGCCACATGATACTATCTTTCCGATGTGTATTTTTTGTGTAATTTCAACTGTGAGACTGAACAGGCTGATGTAGTAGATTTCTCGCCATAATTACTTGCATGGGTAGACACAAATACCACGAGACAGACCTGCTTCATCGTTCAGATGCTATCGAAGCCTTCAGTTCACGGTGATATTTTACCACGAGCAGCACCTTTGCAATGTCCTCAGTACGTTGCAAGTGTCAGTCGTGGTCAAAAAAATGTTCAAATCTTTGTTAAGCTTATGGGACTTAACTACGGGGTCATCAGTCCCTAAACTTACAAACTTCTTATGAACTAGCTAACACTAAGGACGGCACAAATATCCATGCCCGAGAGGGGGGGGGGGGGATTCGAACCCCCGACCGTAATGGCCGTGCAGACCGTGACTGGAGCGCCTCAGTCTCCTCGGCCACCGCGGCCGGCTCAGTCTGGTCAGAACAGTGCTCTCTCTAGTCGTGAATGTGTTACGTCGAAGTTAAATATGTTCCGTGCAACCATGGTCTGTAACGAAGATAGCCTAAGTGTTTGGTGTTGCAAGCGGCGTCGAGACGATTTATACCGGTACAGGGAAGGATGGAAAATGTATATTCCGCCAAAACACGGCGCGGAAGAAATTGTGTGTTGAGTAATCATGCAGGACGGTCACTGAAGTGGACTGTGACGAAGAAAAAAAGACAACGGCTTTAAAAGTGAATGCAGAACTGAAAGTCGCACTCGCGAACCCTATCGTCACCAAGACAGGGAGGAGGAAGCTCCATAAGCTGGAAATTGTTCGGCGACCTATAATTCCATAACCCCTCACCAGTATTGGAACTGCCCATATCAGGAAAACGTGCTACCAAAGCCATAAAACCTGACCTATGTAGCACCTGAAGGAAGTTCTGAGTCTTGTTGCACACTACTTCCAACTTGTGGCCGAATTTACGTCCCTGTAGTAAAGTATAATAGGATTCCATCGGTGATTTTGGCATCTACATCTACATGTGATACTCTGCAAATCACATTTACGTGCCTGGCAGAGGGTTCATCGAACCACCTTTATGCTATTTATCTTCCATTCCATTCTCGAATAGCGCGCGGGAAGAAAGAACACCTGAATCTCTCTGTTCGAGCTCTGATTTCTCGTATTTTATTCTGATGATCATTTCTACCTATGTAAGTGGGAGTCAACAATATATTTTCACATTCGGGGGAGAATGTTGGCGATTGGAGTTTAGCAAGTAGCTCACGCCGCAGCGATATGCGCCGTTGTTGTAATGATTCCCATCCCAGATCCTGTATCATTTCCGTAACGCTGTCTCCCCTGTATCGTGACAACATTATCGAGGTATTTCATGGGCTCAATGCGTACCCTGCAAGGTCGGATTACTGCTAAGGATTATGTGACCATCTTGGTTGATCAGGTCAAACCCCCTTATAGAATTCCCCCCCCCCCCCCCCCAGTGGTGATGCAGTGTTCCAAGAAAAGGCCCCATTTCATGCAGCTCTCATACTCTAGCATTGATTTTGTGAGCAAGGGGATGAATTGTTGCATCTCCCCTGGTCAACAAAATCACACGATTTCAATATTACTTGGCCCTTGCGGCCTTCTTTAGAAAGGAGGATGTGTCGTCGCTATCTTCATAATTGATACCTGATCTTGCTATGTTTTGCAGGAAAAAAGCATAAAATACCCTTGGAAACGGCGGAGTATCGTTATTTTTCCACACGACATGACACTTGTTTTCAATGCCAGCGGTTTTCCTGTGCCATATGATGTGTTTTTTTATGTTCAGCCCCATGTATCATCTTAAAACGTGATTTTTGCCGTGCTTTAGGTGAAAGCTGTGTGGGACACTTGGGGTCAATGCACATTCACTACTAAAGATTCACTTATGCATGTTCCTGTTACAGTCAGCCTGTGTCATGTTGGAGTTACGACGTGCACATCATACAGAACTTGCTAGCGACGATTGGCTTGGATAATGTCTCATCTAATGATTTTTTTATGTTAATTTGAACCCTTCCAAACTCGCACAGAAAATGATGTGCGGAATCAAACAAGAACTATGTGTTACTGGCTGAATGACAAATACATAAACTATTCACATTTATTTGTTCTTTTCTGGAGTTGAGCTGTACAGTATTTTGTTCTTTACAGATACGATTGAGAGGGGGCATCAAATGTTGAAAGAATGTTGGCTCTTATATTGTCAAACAAGCAGAGATGGCAGCCGTTAAAACAAATCAGACTCTCACTGTGGGGAAACCTCTTAACATTAGGTGGACGGAATTATTAAGTTATAAAGATAAAGAACTAATTTAGTACTTTATTACGACGCTTCAGTAGAGCAAATAAACATCTTAAAAAATCACAGCTATATTTATTTCAAATTTTTATACTAAGAGTAAGGACGAATTAAACGTTGTCTTGCAAATAATTATATACTATCCTTATATGAGAAAATACAATGAAGTTATAAGCTTTCGACTTTTGTAGTTCTGTTTGTGGAAGACCAGAAAATAATTTATTTATTCCTGAATACAGGAAAGTTACAATTAAATTGTTTGTAATTCTAAGGCACCAAACTACTCTGGTCATCGGACCCTAGTCTTACAAATGAATAAACTAACTTATACTGAAGACAACACCCACACCATGCTCCCGACCGCGCGATCCATCACGTGACGCTCCAGACTACGCGGCCTATTGTTACACTTCTCGCTGACCACTCGAATTGAAGCTCAGCATTTTGCATCTGCCTGTCTTCGTAGACTTCACTGGGCCTTCCGAACATCTGAAGGATACAGAAAAAGGCTTAAAGCTGATGTTCGGAAACTACTAATGCGGAAATGTTATTTATATGATCCTGAGAAATATCTAATCTGTTTTATCAATAATAATGCATATTCGGCTGAAACATTAATTAAAATTTGTACCAGGATTCTAACATGTGTCGTCCTGCTTACTAGGCAGATGTGCTTGCCGATATGTCTCAGGAACGTACAAGTATTCCATCTAGGTATGATATATGCCTGAGATAAAGGCGGGGTAATATCCATATAGTTCAGTGCTGAGGTTCTATCAGATATATGAGAATCTTGTAAGTTAGGATACGAATTAAAAGGAAACATAAAGTTAGGCTGAAATGGAATTAGACGGAGAGGGATTTCGGTATTCGGTGCACTTGTGTTTGCAAACGAGCCAGGGTGGCACAGTCGGTAAGCGCTTCTGCCTAGGAGCAGGAGGAGCCGGCTTCCAGTAGCTTAGACGTTCTCCTAACCACTAGAGTAACCATGAAATTAGATATCGGTGTTACCATATCCTCAAAATAGCAAATTCGAATCAAATCAGTTCTCCAAATAAAAGTTTCGTATATTTCTCTGCTGTTGCAGGGAATTTGGATTGATATTGTATCGTAATCAGAATGTGTGGTATCAAGCTAATGGCATTCGTTCTTCGGATTTTACAATATTGGAATCGGTCACGGTCCAAGTTTAAGTGTTAGGAAATGTTTTCCGAAGACATTTGTTTAGAATTGTACGGGAATGAAACGTTGACGGTAAGGAATTCAGACAGAAATATTACATAAACTTTTGAAATTTGGTGCTACTGGAGAATGCTGAAGATTAGACAAGTAGATAGCGAAACTAATTGGGTACTTGACAGCATTGGAGAGAACTTTCGTGCATATATTGACTGAAAGAAAGGATAGTTTGATAGGACACATTCTGAGACATCAAGAAATCATTGGAGGGAATTTTGTGAGGTAAAAATAGCATAGGGAGAGTGAGAGACGAATGCGGTAACGAAATTTAAAAGGATGTAGGCTGCCGATCTTAATCAGAGGTAAAGAGGCTTGTGCAGGATAGGGTAGCGTGGAGAGCTGCATCTGACCAGTCTTTTGACTGAAGACCGCAACAACCATAATACGGACCTCCTAAATAGTACACTAGGTAGCGCAATGGTGTTCGATCAGGAAGTAGCGGATTCTTGGTGAAACATTCATCCCCAGAATATAAATTGGAAAGAGGTAAGTGGCGACCCACAGTTGCTAGTGTCAGATAAGAGTTGACGCATTGCAGACTCGTTCACTTTTACAGGTTGAGAACAGATTGTAATGGGCTTGACGAGCAAAAACAATAAGCTGGGCATGTCTCTTCGCAGGCCACTTGGTATGAGTAGACACTTTTCGTCTTCTCTTTCAGCATCTTTCAGAAAACTTGACACTTTGAATGGTTGGAGAAAGGAAACTACGAAAAGCGTCCACGATTTCTTTTTCCCCAGGACAGTTGCACGAATTTTTCGCCTTGGACATTGCACTTGTTAATCACTATGCATATAACGGTGTAAAAAGGCTTAGGAAGTCAGTTTCAGTGGATCACGTAGTTCAAGAAATAACTGTGAAGAAGAAACATAGATGAAGTTCCAGTGTTGTTCAGAAGTAAAGCTGTTTAATACCTTCCTGCCGCGGTGGAGTGGCCGAGCTCTTCCAAGCGCCTTGCTGAGGAGCGCGCGGTTACTGCCGTCGGAGGTTAGAGTCCTCCTTCGGGTATGGGTGTGTTCATTGTCCTTAGGTTAGTTTAACTTACTTAAAGTAGTTTGTAAACCTAGGGACTGATAACCAAAAAGTCCCATAGGTTTACAAACATTTGAATGTGAATGCCTTTCTCTTTTCTTGTCCATAAATGTATCTCTTCGTTAAAAATCGGACAATGAAAGCCGACGAACTCAAATTTACGACTTGGATTGTACCAGTGCACCTGCAAATACGAACATTCTAGTCGAACTTTGTACTTCAGCATTGACGGACTATCGTATGTCTCCTACTGAGAAACAATTCCATACTAATGGCTATCACTGATAATGCTGAATGTGATGTCGTTCGTCAGCTAATAAAGTCTGAATGTGGTACATTTGTATCCTTACAGTACTGGCACCAATTAGTGCCTGAGACTCCACGTTCAGCTCGACAATAATCTGACTCTAAATAGAACGTCAGTCTCCCCCTTTGACGCTGTGGGACATTGGTTGGTGGAATCCTGTGCATGTAAAAACTATGTACATTGTCTATGATACTGAATATCCACCCTAACATTTTTCCTAGGAAACCCGAATCCAGATGTAATCTCACATACGCAATTACCCATGAGTGAAGAACCGATCATTACGCGTCCAGTCTGTTATAGATCGCTCAGATATCTTCAAATGGGATAATCATTCCTCTGTCTTAGTCACTTGGTGTAATACCCACGTAGATAGAAAAACCGTTATTTAAGTTTTCGGTAATATGCAAAGAAATTCTTGAAGATTTAACAGTACACCTACAGCTTCGAAAGTCACTCTACACTGCGCGTAGGGACTGATGACCCTGTAGTTACGTCCCATAAGCTTTACAAACATTTGAACATTTACACTGCGCGACAGAGTTTATTTCGTACGAATATTTGTTTTCGCTCCATTCTTGTATCGAACTTGAGGGGAAAAAAGATAAGTGTATTTTTGCGTTTAAAGGTGTGTGTGGGATTCTCACGATAGCTGCTTGAGACACACTATGGCGGCATTAGAAAGGTTAGTCTTCCTAGGATACAGGGCTGCCAAAACGATGGGACAATACTCAACATTTGGCCACGCTAACGCATTGTAAAGGATTTGTTTTTGGAGATGCTCTACACTTTTTCAGAACCCTTTCAACAAATTTGGTACTTACAGTTGCCTTTCGTAATACAGGGAGACGAGAATAGCGATATTGACGTATTTCGAGACGGAGTTCCACAGTGTTTCTACTCTTTGTCAAGTGATGCCTGGGTAATGTAGGGGAAGGGGGGGAATACACTTCGCCTCATGGACACTATATGCGACCATCGTCATATTCATTAATGATAACGTATTGCCTGCATAGGCCATGTTCTTCTGTAAGAGTAAATATCTCCGGTGCTGTAGGAATGGCAACTGAAAAGTTTGGGTGATAAATCTTTCTTTCAATCAATGCTATATTTTCACGGTAAGTGTAAACCATTGTTACGTATCATAATGCCTGGATATATTTTTAGAAACATTTTCGTATCCTTGGGGAAAACTGCGCCCTTATAATAATTTTTAATATGTAAAAACATACCAAAGTGCAAAATTGACTTTTATCACTAGTTTCTACGAAAATAGGGCCACACCATCTCGGAGCAACATCCTGAAGATGGCCCAATAATGGGTCGAAACTAGTTGATAATAAAAGTCAATTTTGCGCTCTAGACTGTTTATATATACAAAATGCCTGGAGCTTGTCCTATGTTTCGCTGCCTGATAGACTTAGAGCCTGCTCCACGTTTTAATAAGTCAAAAAGTAATCTTATTACAAAATATAATTCCTAAACAATTATAGATGTCTATAATTGCATGTATGACTCGAATAGGCCCGTGGTGGAGTAGCCGAGCGGTCTAAGGCGCCTCGCTGCGGACCGCGCGGTTGACGTTTTTGTGCGGATGCACAAATACGGCAGATAAGTTACGCGAGTACAGGTAAAGCTTGGGAGCAAGTGCAAGTAATGGCCAGGGGGGGCAAAATCGTAGTGTCCGGTAAGCTGAAAATTTGAGCAGGACGGGAAACGTCTTTGGATAGCCTAATTTAAGGCGAAAGCTGTTCCGAAGCGGGTAATGCGGGTTCGCATATCGACCCAGCACAAATTTTCAACTTCGCCATTGAAGTTATTTCGCCGCGCGGAAATGGCATCGTGGCTTAAGGCGCGTTCTACGGATTGCGCGGTTAAGTAGTTTGTAAGTCTAGGGACCAATGACCCTAGCAGTTTTGTTCCTTAGATTGACAAACATATGAACATTTTTTATTTGAATTTATTTCAATGACCTGTAACAGCCGAATCGTTCGAATATTTCGTAAATTACGGCAGTCGATGACAACCAGTGGCGTCTGTTCTTTCGAACTCTATTATTAGAGTCGTAAAAGGATGAGAACTACGAATAATGATACATTAAATTCCGTGATCGGACAGAAATATGCTTGTCATTGCTTAAAAGGCTTATCTGGTGACACCGGAGGCGTCGACGCTGTTCCAGCCAAACCGGTGATTCGTTGGTCTTAGGTTGTGGGACGTAACCGGTACTCCTCGCCCCTCCACGCCTAACCAGTTTACTTGTGACGACCCTCCTACCCACTTCATTGCGGCACAAGCACACGCCACCTTTTTCGGCTATCAACCTTACTGTCTCCGCTCTGAGTGACATAGCTTCGCTCCAGTCGTAACTAAGACTTTTGTGACAGACAAAACATTCCATTTATCCCGGCCTAGTGGAAAAATCATCTTAGGTAGATTGAAGAGCCAACTAGTAGTTGTTTGTCTTCATCGCATTTGCCCCGCCCTGTTAGAATGCGTCGACAAGGTTGTGGGAGACGTCTCAGATGCAATCGCCCACGCTCTGAGAACTACTATTCCCTTTCTACAGATCCTCTCTCCCACCGCAGGTTCCAAATATTCAAATATTTGTAAAGCTTATGGGACTTAACTGCGGGGTCATCAGTGCCTAAACTTACAAACTACTTATTAGCTAGCTTATACTAAAGACGGCACAAACATCCAAACATCCATACCCGAGGAGGGATTCGAACCCCCGACGATGAACGGCCTCGCGCATCATAGCATAGCGCCTCAATGCGCTCGGCCGCGGCCCGCAGGTTCCGTAGTGGGCTTAATAGTGAGGAGGCAGGAGGGGAAGATATGTTGTCTGATAGCAAAGCAAATAAAACCTTCCGTGTCCGCCTTCCCTACTGTGATTCCGATGTGTTTGATTTACAGTTGTTTCGTCGATAAGGACATTGTTTTCACATCGCATATTCTCCGCTTCTTTTCATCTGAACACTAGGATTCTTCTGCCAGGAACAGATCCGTCGACAATGTTAAACATTGTTTCCTTCAATTAATTTCAAATTATATTGGCTCAGTTCAATCGTTAAATCGTTCCAGTAACTTACTTTCTTGCTTTACACAATGCAGTCATAAAGTTCTCATTAATTTGGCATGTTTGCAATGAAATCTAAACCTTTCAAATCTGGCAAATCTTCTCTTCTTGTACTCTTTATTTGCAGTTACACATTCATTAATCTGCAAATCTGCTTAGTCAGGTGAGCAATAATGTTGCTTTTAAGTAATTGTTCGGCCATTTACAAGGGAAACGGAGGCTGTCGTCTAAAGGATTGCATGACTTAAAGTGACAATGGATGCGCGTAAATCAGCTGAGAGGCTCTGGTCGGAAAGCTCCGGTATCTACGACAACTACAGAAGGGTCGAAAATTTCGCGATCAGAAAGCCTTCGTAGCCAATTAGTGCTGTTGGGTACTGCCAATACCTCTCCCCCACAGGCGATTGGATGAAACCTTATCATAACACATACGTGTATATGTGGGTGGCAGTCGTAAAAGTTCATTTTCTCTCTTTCTATAAAATATGCGATTAATGACCTCATATATGACCATGAAAACTGCTCAGTCTTAAATTATCCGTCAGTCCCGTCATTTTTTAACCCGATTGCACATCATTTACTTTAGGGTGGTTTTCTCAGAATCCGGAGAGAGGGGGGAGGGGAGGAGGAGGGGAATTATTGAGCCGGATTTTCGTAGTCTCTCGTTTTACGTTGTACAAAACCTGCCAAGTATCTGCCGAATCGGCTGCCTGTGTCTGAGGCCTCCTACTTTTGATTAACCGAATATCTCACTAGACCGATCGGAGAACACTCTGCCGAATTGACACTTAACATTAAACTTTTAAAAGCCATTTTGTACGTAATGGGGAGGGGGGGAAGGAGACTTGTGCTTTTCGTACGGTAGCGAGGGGTGCATGAAAGACGTGATTTTGGGACGATTCCAGCAACACGCAGCAAAAATTAAATTTGAAGTAACTGCCGAAACAGCAGAGAAATCGCGCCAGATGACTCTCACGAACGACACCCGATATGTTAGCCAGCGTACTTAAACGGAGTGTCAACACGCAGAGCACACCACGGTAGCGAGCATAGGGCAGGCGTCGTACAGCAGATGTGATTCAGGAAGTAAATACGCAGTGGGCTGCTGCGTTCAAGTTTGAAGTTTCAGTATCTTAAGAAAATATTCACTTTGGAACAGCGAATGTGTGGTCTTCCTCAATGATAAAACATTGCAGGAAATATAGACCAACGTATTCCTTGCTCAGAGTCAAAAAGTACATTTAACATTAGTCAACCTCCTACGTTGATACAGCAATGAAGCAGCCTTTTCTGCGCGTTTCTCGGACAGTACATTAACATGTTTGCTCACAATTACGACAGTTGGTCGTAATTTAAAAATTTATTATTAAGGAGAGGAAGGAAGAAAGAATAGGAAGGAAAGGAATGAATTTAGCTGCCCTAGGGCATTGAAATTACTCAATGGCGACAAATGACAATGTGAGTCGGGCCGTGGTTTGAAGTCGGGTCTCCCCCAGTCGCGTCCCGTCCGTCTCAAATTCCCCCAAGTCGTACCTTATGACCGTAGCGCACCCATCGTCCACTGCCTCTTATACTCGCCATTTCGGATTCCCGTACGAGGTCGAGCGTTATTACTGAATCTGCAGTGAAGTAGATGAACTTTACGCAGTCATCGCGTACAAATACATGGTTTGGTCTGTTCTTTCCGACATGTGCGAAAGAACGGACACCACACTATATATAAATAGTGCACAAGTTTGTGGATTATTGTCTCCTGAAGGCGCGAGAGTGACTTGAGAAAATCAAATGTTTGTAGAACTTACGGGACGGCGTCATCAGTCCCTAAACTTACAAACTACTTATAAACTAGCTAAGACTAAGGACGGCACAAATATCCATGCCCGAGGGGGGGATTCGAACCCCCGACCGTAGTGGCCGTGCAGACCGTGACTGGAGCGCCTCAGTGTCCTCGGCCACCGCGGCCGGCAGAGTGACTTCAGAAGCTATTCATCTACATCTACATACATACTCCGCAATTCACCGTAAGGTGCGTGGCGGAGGGTACACTGTACCACTACTAGGCATTTCCCTTCCTACTCCACTCCCAAATTGAACGAGGAACAAAAAATGCCTATATGCCTCCGTACGAGCCCTAATTTCTCTTATCTTGTCTTTGTGATCTTTACGCGAAATGTAAGTAGGCGGCAACAAGATCGTACTACACTCAGCTTCAAATTCCGGCCGTCTAAATTTACTTAACAGAAATTCACGAAAAGAACGTCGTCTTTCTTCCAGCGATCCCCAATTGAGTTGCCGGAGCATTTCCGTGACACTCGCGCATTTGTCGAACCTACCGGTAACAAATCTAGCTGCTCGCCTCTGAACCGCCTCTGTCTTCCTTCAAACCGATCTGCTGCGGGTCCCAAATACTTGAACAATACTCAAGACGTGGTCGTACAAGCGTTTTATATGCGGTCTCCTTTACAGGTGAAGTACATCTTCCCAAAATTCTCCCAATAAACCGAAGTCGGCTGTCAGCCTTACTCACAACTGTCCTTACATGCTCGTTCCATTTCATATCGCTCTGCAACGTTACGCCCAGATATTTGAACGACGCGACAGCATCAAGAAGCTCTCTACTAATGCTGTATTCGAACATTATAGGATTGTTTTTTCTACTCATGCGCATCGCCTTACATTTTTCTACATTGAGAACTAGCTGTCATTCTTCGCACCAACTAGAAATTTTGTCTAAGTCAACCTGTATGCTTAGTAACAGTCAGTTACAGACGACACCCTCCCATACAGCATCATCAGCAAACAGTCGCAAATTACAACTTACTCTGTCCATCAGATCATTTATATAGATAGAAAATAATAGCGGTCCTATCACACTCGCAGCTCGCCTCCGTTTGTACCGATCCCTTATCCGCTCGAAACTGGAGTATGGATGCATAGTCTACTGCTCTGCACTATCTTCCATTTTACGCCGTCTCAGTACGATCCATCGTCATCAAGGGATCCGTTTGGCAACGAGAGCCTTCTCTACCAGTCCAATAGTGTGTCTCTACTCTGAAGTTGCCGAATTACCGTTATCCTACCGGAGGAAAGTCCTCAGCTGGTACGCAAGCCGATTGTCATCTATGCGTGGTCATCCAGCCTATGCTGTCTTCTTTGACATTCCCTCGACCGTCTGTTTGCAATGTTGCCATCTTCTTTATTACCTCCCGGAGTTCGATTTCGTTTGTTGCTTTGGCAGCTAGACTTTGTTTCCTGCCACATTCTCGGCAGGTGTGAGTTCCCCCCACCTTTGTTTTCTACAGAGGTCCATGTCAACTTTGAACCCCCATAACTTCCTAAGGACACAACCCCTGACCCGGCCTACCGCAACGAGTTTCTCGTACTCCGCACACAACTTGACGACAGTATCATCTATTCTACACCTACGGTTCCAAGACCGACCGTGATGTCAAGTGTGCCTTTGTACTCGGCGAAGATTCCTTGTAATATCGTTTGCCTGGCCAGTGCTCGATCTTTACTGTGGAGCTCTATCAGGCCACCCAGTACGTAAGGCGACACTTGCCCTCTCATAGCGTCTGAGTACTCTCCAGGCACTTCGCGTTTTATATCCAGTCCATACCGTGGTACAGAGGATTCAAAAATACCTTCACTCGCAAACTGCCAATAGAACGACTATGGTGTTTCTATGGGTTCCTGGCCATGTCGAAGTGTTGGGAAATGAGATTGCGAATGCTGCTGCAAAGGAGGCAGCTTTCCTCCCTCGGCTTGCTGCCTACTCTGTTCCGTAGTATGACCTCTGTGCCGCAATCTCCACACATGTGATATCGCTCTGGTATGCACGTTGGTTTTCCCTTCAAGGGAACAAACTTCGGGACATCAAACCCCTCCCTTTTGCCTGGTCGACTTTTTCGCAGCTCTCTCGCCGCGAGGAGGTCGTTATAGCTCTGCTGCGCACAGGAGACTGTCGTCTCAGCCACCGCCACTATGTGACGGCCCTACTCCTCTTCGTGGCTGTAAGCCACCTTCTGGTGCTGTGCGCGTTTTTTAACCGTCTCCGTTAAAATTTGTGTTTTCCGCCTGAGTTGTCTGATGTTTCAGCTGATGACCCGCACTCTCTTGATGGCGTCTTACTTTTTATCCATCACAACAACACGGCGTGGGAAATTTAACCCTACCTGTGCGTAGTCCTTGCAGTCAATACATTTTCTGACTGACGCTTATGATCAGTGTTTCTTTCCCTTGTGGAAACACTGCCGTGAGTCGTTCACTACTATCAATCTCCCTGTGGACCAGTAGAAAGAGATCGACGAGTTGCACTAGCCAGTATACAGCGAATGTGCGTAGTTGGAACAACGCAACATAGTTCAGGAATGGTGGATCACGTTAACAGCGGTCTACCACGCTGCTGTGATATCCTTCCAGCGATCTTCTTGGCTGGCAATGGGTCAGTTTATCCTCTCTGCGAAAACTTGTCCTCCAGTACCAGTAAAAATAGTGCAATTACGAGACAAAATTTCACAACGGACATTTTCTGTCGAGTTTGCCGAAAGTTGAATACTGCCAGAGATGGAGGCGAGCTCCATTTCATTTTGCAGAATTTTCTCAGCTTAATGACCTCATTCGACAAGGTGACAAAGAACACAGTTGGTGTTTGGAGTCTTAAAAGCAGCCCTTGCACAATTGCTAGCACCAGCTAAAATTATTCCTATTCCTGGGAAAAGCTGATGGACATTTTGAAGAGGAAGAGAGTAGAGTGGTAAGAGAGAGAACTGATTCAAAATTTGTACTTGAATCAGAAGGCAAGGTTACGAATAGGTAACGAGGCCACTGTAGACAGCAAGATTGGGAGAGGTGTCAGACAGGGCTGTTGTCCCTCGCAAATCCTATTTAACATTAATTTGGAGGAGATACTGAAAAGTTGTTTGGATGGGAAAAGAGGTGTCCGATAGATGGACGGAAAATTGAATGCATTGGATTTGCAGATGACATGGTGAATCTAGCAGATAATCAAGAGACACTAACCCAAATGCTAAATGAACTGACTGATGCCTGTACAGCACATGGTATGGAAATTAATAAAAAGAAAACTAAAAGCATGGTATAGGTTTTAAGAAAAGTATGAATTTGAAATTGGGACCGGAAACCACACGACAGGTGAGAGCATTCAACTATTTGGGGAGCTGGATTAAGGAAGACATGGACTGCCAGCATCAGAGTTAGAATGGCATCGGCGAAAGTGGCGTTCAGAAGCAGAAAAGAATTAAAAAAAATGGTGAAATGCCTAATATGAAGCGTGGCCTTATACGGAGCAGAAACGTGGACTTCGAGAAAGAAGGATAAGAGGGAAATTTTAGCATGTGAAATATGGCTATGACGTCGTATGGAGATCAGCTGGACTGTTGTTCAGGAATAAGGATGCACTGGCTAGAGTTGGAGAAGAATGGATGTTACGGACTGTGAAGAATACAAATTGGATAGTTCATAATCTAAGAAGAGATTGCCTTCTAGTGGAAGCAATAGAAGGGAAGAGAGGGAAGGACAGAAGATACTGGATGGCGTCACCGGGCCACAACCGGAGGGGTACCAAAGAATGAAGAGGAAAGCACAAGACCGAGAAACACAGAGGACTATGTAGTCAAAATACGCCGCAAGGCTAATAACGACATGATGCTTTGTCTCTGTTTGCAAGGGGACGCCTCTCTTCTACTGTTATTGTAAGGCCAGTATAAGAATAAGAATCTCACATTTTCGTTTCACTAAGGTGGTGAAAGCAATTCGTTTCAGGGGGACAGTCCGTTAGGCATGTAAGGACAACAGGCATTGTGCCACAGATAAAAAAAGTGGCTTTTCTTTGCCATAAATTCTCCCTGTAGCTACAGATCAACTCCTTTAAACGTATTTGAAGTCATTTAAACGTATTTGCCTTTATCTCCCACGTATCGTGTTGCCGGTACTGCACTCGGAGGCGGGAGAAGCGAGATAAAAGATTTCCGTCCTGCTGTACGAACATCCCTAAATCTCTTGCGGCGGCTATCCGGGTAATTCGTTCGAAAGGATTCGATAGACTTCCTTGCTTGCCTTTCGTTCTTTGAGCTTGTATTTTCGTTGGAATGGTCAGGTCGTTGACAGAATAGAAAATATAAATCAGTCTTCCTTTTTCGTCGTTGGTCTGGACTCCGAAATGGCGACAGTACGGTCTTAATCACTCCCTGTCTAGTATAAACATCTTTCCCTTTTATTCATCTTCAAATTATATAGCATACGCGAATTTAGACTTATGATTTTTGCAAGTAGTCGCGCGTAAGCAACCACTGCAAGAAAAATCATTGTTACCCAATTCTATTCTTGGAATGTGTAAGTAGAATATTGCACTCATCTTTGACAAACATTCCTTACTGGCTTCTCCCGCCGGCGGTTCGCGTCCTCTCTTGGGCATGGGTGTGTGGGTTGTCCTTAGGTTAAAGTAATTTTTAAGTGTTAGGGACTGTTGACAGCAGTTTAGTCCCATAGGTTTACAATAATTTTAAAACATTCTTCAGGGCAGGCCATTTGTGAGCCCAAGAATTTGAATCCCTACAGCATAGCTGCCAACTATTACGGATTGTCCGTAATTGTTACGGATTGTCCGTAATTGTTACGGATTGTCCGTAATTGTTACGGATTTATCGTCATATTTACGGAGTTACGGGAAGTTCGTGAAAAATTACGGAAACTAGACATTGTACGATCTGATGTTTAAGAAAATAGGAGTAGTTACTATCTACATTTTGGTAATAGCCGATAAAAGTTTTTATATAAATAATTTATTTCATTCCTGAGTACGTAGCAAAGCTGTAGGAAATGTTAAAGATAGCATTTCCGTTGGAACAAATCTGGATCAAATCCCGCCTACAATCATCTACACACCTACCAAATGCATGCTCATACACCCAAGATCTATGTAAATTCTATGGTCTATAAGGAGTATAATGTCTTTGGTTCAAGCTTAACAGCCCACATGTTTTACCGGGTGGCGGAAGTTAGCCAGTTCTTTTCCGAAGAGAGAAGCTTTTACTGGCTTTTCATAGCAGTCTTGTGCAGCTAGAATGAAATATGAGTGATGATCCATTTGTGATACCTCTGTTCAGTGGTTTCATTCGTCGTTTAAAATCCAAAACCATTTTGTGTATCCTTAGCTGCTAAGGATTTTATATTTAAAAAATGCAAGGAATTTCACCCTTTTCTGTTCCTTCGGCAACTGTTAACTTTCCGTAAAGACAGTTAATTGAAACTTACAGGAATATTTCTAAGCCACTCACGGTATTTACACAAATGTGTTAGGTTCTTCCTCCTAACCTCAGTCTTTTGAAACAGAATAGTTTTTATACGGTTCGTGGCAGATATTTAGGAATACAGTGTCAGACTTAAATTTTTAAAATATTCTTGGAACACGGCCGTAGCCCCACGTCCTCTTTGGTCTTGCGCGTCATTACGGACAGCCAATTGTAAAGGTTGGCAGTTATGCTGCAGTGATAAGTTGCTTTGCTGTCAAGCGAAAGAGAACATCACGAGACGCACAACAGTACGTCGCGAGACAGAGATGCGCCAGTGTTTGTTCCTTGTAAGCGGCTGAGTCGGCGCACGCACCAGAAGCATAATTGGATCATCACTCCCAAGAAAACTTGGCTGGCAGCTGCTCATCACCGGAAATGGCGTAGCGTCGCCGGCGACCCGCCAGTCTGCGGGCTAGTTGACGTGGTCGCATTCCACCAGTTCTCCAGTCCCCTGCGGCACCCATAACAACTGCTGTCGCCTTTCTTCCCCTCTCTTCCTACTCCAACATATTTACCGTGTATTTGTTTCTATATATCTTGAGAACGGATAGCTTCTCCGTAGCGTTGTCCATTCACGTGGCCCGTTTGTTTAGTCGTGGGTTCTGTTTGTTGACTCCCAGAGATAGTGCCGCGCTATCAGTGACACAACAGCTACATTTTCTCCGCCAGTCTCTAGTTGCCCACATGTGAATGAATTTATTCATCAGAGTTGACCTAGGGAACGTTGTCTGTTCCATCTCACTTTCGATGTAGATATTGAACATCGTATAACTACTAGATTCTCTATCTGCTCAGACATTTGAGTAGTGGATTTTGAAAATTATCTTCTCTCTTGCCACAATAAAACAATTATTTGATTTTCAAGCAGTATTAAACATTGTAATTGGTCCATATGTGTCTCTCTTCGTATGCCAATGTCATGGTACATTTGATAATGCTCTCGGTATGTGATAAAGTCTAGATTTCTAGTATATATAATTGTTTTCTCCGAAGGGTTTCTTGTTTTGTCCTGGCTTCCTAGTCGTATATCTTTTATTTCTATAGTTAAATTTTCCATCGTTATTCATTATTACCTGTTTGGTATCCACAGTCACACTCCGCAAGCTACCTGCGGGGAAAAACCACTACTGCTAAGCCTCTGTGTGGGTTCTAAATTTTCCAAGTCCATCCTCACACTCTTTTCGCGATATATACGTAGGATTGTAGGAGGAAGCAATATATTGGTTGACTCTTCGAGAAAGTACGCTGTCGGAACTTCGACAGTTCCTCTAAATGAACCAGTAACGAATTGTGCTATTCTTCTTTGGAGCTTCTCCATCTCTTGCATCAGTTCTACCTGGTACGGTTCCCACAGCGACGATCAATGTTAGAGGAGTGGTCGAAGAAAGAGTATTTTGAAAGTTACTTTCTTCCAGTGAATCTGCCTACCCACGATTAATTCTATGTAGTCGTCAACTTAAAATCGCTCCGTATGCATACTCCCAGATATTTTATGGAAGTAAATGCTTCTACTGATTGTTCTGCATAATCATATAATAAATTACCTTCCTGTGTATTCGCAATAGATTAAGTTTGTTAAGGGTCAGTTGCCACTCAGATTCTCAAGGGTCGATGTAGTACAAATCCGCATTTCGCTGTAGTTCGTAGCTTTGCGACTTCAGTATGCTACAGCATCATTCCCGAAAAGCCTCGTGGAACTTCTGAGGTTACCTACCAGGCCATGTAGCTATAATTAATGGTTCTATAACACTCCCTTGGGTTATGCCATTAATTATTTTCACGTCGGCAGACGGATCTCCGTTGAGAATGACGCCCTGTGTTGTTCCTTTGAAATTATTCAGTTAATTCACACAGTCGGTATGATATTCGGTACACTCGTAGTTTGTTCATTAGGCGACAGTGCGGAGCCGTATGGAACGCCTTCCGAAAATCAAGCAACATGGCATCTACGTGGAACCCTGTATATGCTGAATTTTGGGTCTCGTAGACGAATATAACAAGCTGGGTTTCACGCGATTGTTTCTTTCGGAACGCATGTTGATTCGTACAGGGGATATTTTATATCTCCAGAAATATACTACACGGTCGTAAAACACTTCTCAGAATTATACAAAAGATCTACGTCAGAGATATTGTTGTATAGTTTTGCGCAGCATTTCTTTGACGACCTTTCTTGAAAGTGGAAACGACCTGTGCCTTCTTTGCCCCCTTAATTAGGAGCGTTACGGTCTTCTAGAGATCTACCGTAGGCTGCTGCTAGAAGACGTGTGGGGGATCAAGATCCTTCGCAGGTATTCCGTTTCCGATTTTAGTTGCTTTTGTAGTTGTGTTAGTTGAGTATGAGAGACCGTGCAACTACATACCTCGCATCTTGGAACTCGTGAATCTCTATCCAGCTACTTGCCATGGTTTCCTCCTGCCGTCGCCCTTCTTGTTGAGCAGTCTTAATGATCTGGCAGTATTTCAGCTCGGTCTGCCTGTAGCCTACAGTCTGCCTCCCTTATACTGCCCCGTTCGTGATACTTGTAATCATATCATCATGTTCAGCTGATGGCCAGTCCACGTTTCCCTCCTGTTTTGAATAAACTTCCAAAGACCGTTTCTCGTCTTGCTCTCTGTGGGACACATCTTAGTATCTAGTCTGTCCAGGAATTTTGTGGGAGCACCACAATTCAAAGGCATTTATTTCGTGTTTTCTTATTCTCAGAATAATAAAATTTTCGTACAGTCGCGCACACGTTTTATGAGATATTCACGCTTTGCTCTTATCTGCAGCTGGACGTAAAAGATTTCCTTCTCTTGTTAAAAGAAATCTTTGCTCGGTAGTTTCGGCTTGTTGTATCCTCCTTTCATTTTGCGTCTGATGTAATTTGTACTTCCTAGGCAGATGAAGGTTTCGGCGGTCTCTAGTCACTAATTACTAAGTGAGCATTGAACAATAACGTAACGTCTACTTACCACAAAGATTTTTCCTTTTGCTTTATTATTATGTTATAATAAGAAGTGATTGTGTCTGTTTCCTTGACGTAGTTTAATTCCTCATAGACCCTTGCTTCTTTGACATACAGTGCAGTCCTCCGAATCTATGCATCGAACAATTCTGTAGACACTGAGCCGCCCTGTAGTAAACCTTACTTTATAACAACTTCTTATGGAGGTTTTCTCGCCTCTTACCTCAGCCTCTTCTCTATATTCGTACACACTCTGTCCTGTTTAATGTTTAACGCCGATATATTGATTCCTTGCCGATCATGTGGCATCACGATGACGTATTTAATCTGGCTGCAACTTGTCTTGTAGTTATAGAAGGACGTAATAATGACAACGAAGCGTTAGTTATTGCTGACAACGCAATAGGAGATTGTTTAAAGTTTTGACTTTTTACTCGACCCGGGCTGATCCGGAGTAATCCTGGAGCAGACGAATAACTATCAAGTATTTATTAGATGCAGTTTCGACGCCGCGCGGGGATGGTCGCGAAGTCTGAGGTGCTGTCACGGACTGCACGGCGGAGATTAGTTTACCCACGTGCACTGGTATGTATGTAGTGCTCAGTACGGTGTAAGTCTAGTGCCCGATGACCTTAGTAGTTATGGTCCTCAGTTTGACAACTTTGAACTTTACAATTTCGATGTAGGCACTGCATATAGTAAAAGACTTAAAATGAAACAGATTATGTGGAACAACAAATAACAGTTTAGACCGTTACCTTCTAAAATATTGTAAGATTTTCCTCTGAAAGACAAGAAATAGAGCCCGTGTATAATGAGACTCGTGTATCTGGAAGTTGTATTTATCAACATTGGTCTTCACGAGATGTAATAAAATCTACAGGAGGACAACGGACTTAATCTAAAAAATGTTCATCAAAATCTAAATTTCTTTTATCTATCGCTTGCTTGCTTCAGTACTTAATTAAATTTAACTTGAACGTTCTTGTGCTGACGGTATCAATCTAAGGTAACGGTAAAATATGAATTGCCGAGGCAAAACCTACAGGGATTGGCCAAAAATATGGAAACACTAGAAAGACAACGCATTATACTGTCTAATACGGGACAGGAACAGTGCTGTTGTGTAGTTAAAACCAATTTCCAGTATACATCTACATCTGCATGGGATACTCTGCAAATCACATTTAAGTGCCTGGCAGAGGGTTCATCGAACCACCGTTATACTATTTTATCTCCCATTCCATTCTCGAATAGCGCGCGGGAAGAATGAACACCCGAATCTCTCCGTTCGGGCTCTGATTTCTCGTATTTTATTCTGATGATCATTTCTACCCATGTAAGTGGGAGTCAACAATATATTTTCACATTCGGAGGAGAATGTTGGCGATTTAGTTTCGTAAGCAGCCCACGCCGCAGCGATAAGCGCCGTTGTTGTAATGATTCCCATCCCAGATCCTGTATCATTTCCGTAACGCTGTCTCCCGTGTATCGTGACAATACGAAACGAGCTGCCTTTCTTTGGGCTCTTTCGATGTCCTCCGTCAAACCCACCTGATAAGGATCCCACTCTGGGCAGCAATATTCCTTAAAAGGACGGACAAGCGTAGTGTACGCAGTTTCTTTAGTAGGTCTGTTGCATCTTTTAAGGGTTCTGCCAATAAAACGCAGTCTCTGGTTCGCCTTTTCCCACGACACTATCTACATGTTCTTTCCAATTTAAGTCAGAAGTAATTGTAATTCCTAGGTATTTTGTGGAGTTTACGGCCTTTACATTTGATTGATTTTATGTAAACAAAGTTTAACGGATTTCTTTTCGTACTCATGTGGACGACTTCACACTTCTCATTATTTAGAGTCAATTACCAATTCTTACAGCATACAGAAATCTTATTCAAATCGTTCTGCAGTTGGTTTTGATCTTCAGATGATTTTACTAGACGGTAAATGACGGCGTCATCTACAAACAACCTAAGATAGCTACTTAGATTTCCCCTAAATCTCGGAGTGGATAATTACAGATCCTGCAAAGTAGTTTCAAGGTCAGGTATTGACGATGTAGTTGGAGAGCGATCACAAACATTAAGTTACACGGAATATTTTCACCTAAAATTGCATCCTAGACGGGTAACTTATTTCGTGTGAACTGCGTCGCCCCTCTTCCGAGGACTCCCATTTGTTTTCAAAGCACTCCTGTTGCTCGCGGGTATGTGCTACAACGCCCCAGCCGCGCGTCTCGGATATCTGTCGTCGTGCCTACTCCTAACCGCGGAACAATACTCTATAGTTTGCTGTAATGATTTTGAATCCGAGCTGGAGGCAATTATCTGCCGGTGGCGTAAAATAGTAAGAGGGCGAGGCCGGGCTGGCGCAGGGCGTGGCCGCGCATCCGGTCACGTCACGCGGCGGCTCGCCTCGCCTGCCTGCCCAAAAACTCCTCCACAACTGTGTCAGCCGCTGCCTTATTGATTGCTGCCCCACAGCTTTTGTGCCTCGTTTATTTTGCTCTTCTGCCGCGAATAATAGTCACCGCCTGCAATAATTCCCTCTGTGGAGAATTTCTCTAAGCGCGCCGGGTAAAATATTACTCGCTCCCACTTCGAGGCTCGTTAATGGCTTTAATTCGGCGAGATAGGGTCGAGAGGCTTCTTCGACCGGGCCGCATCCAGCTGAAGCCACACAGACTACAATGAGGAATCGCCCCGTATTCTGAACTCTAACACACCGAGGCGACAGAAGTCACGGTACAGCGATGTACACAGATAGTCTCGCACGGGAGGCATAGAAGGGCGGTGAATTGACAAAGCTGTTATTTATGATTCGTGTGGAAAGTTTGGCGAGGTAATTATTTGCGCACGACGGGACTCGAGACTTCGAAGGCGAAATGGTTGGAGATACACACGGGACATTGCAGTTTGTAAATGGTTAGGAAATTCAATAATCAGAGATCCGCGGTGTCGAGAGAGTGCCGGCTTGCAGTTAATGACCGAGAGCGTGGTGTTGCCCTATAGCACTGCGTCATTAACGCCAGATTGCCCCGCACTGGCAGCAGACGACCAACTCGAGTGCATCCACCAGCAGTGCCTCTGGTGGGCTCGCAACCGTATCGGTTGGTTCTTGTACGACTGGGAAACCGCCATAGTTATAATCCTGTCCGTAATTGTTACGGATTTATCACCGTATTTACGGAGTTAGGGAAAGGTCGTAAAAATTACGGAAATAAGAGTTTTTACGATGTGACGTTTTAAAAAAAAATCGGAAAAAGGACTGTTTACATTCCGCTAATCATAACGTTACTAAGGGTTTTAAAGATCGTAATGATTTTCTTCCTGAGTACGTAGCAAAGCTGTATGAAACACAAGGGTGTTACTCTAACCTCATACAGGAAACGTTAACGGTAGCATTTTCGCTGGAACAAGTCCCTCCTATTCATCCCGCCACACACACACCTACCATATGCACCGAAAGAGTTGCAGAACCTAAATTATTTGGTCTACAACGAGTACATGGTCATTGGTCCCAGTATAACAGTCCACGTGGTCTACCGGGCGGCGGGGATTTAGTCAATTTGTTTCGGAACTTTATTGTGGATTTCGAGTTACTTGTTTTGTAAATGAAAAGAATCAGGTTAGTTGCAAATAGTTTTTACCCGTGAAAAGTCGTTATATATGAATGGAAAGTGTCAGTAATAAAGAATTTAATGATCTAAATCAGGTTTGTAATTTTTAAAATTTACTTGGGACGGGAACATGTTGTCGGGTGCCCCCCCCCCCCCCTCCCCCGGCTGTTCGATGTCACCATTCCATTGGCCCGAAGCATGATTACTGACAGCCTCTTCTCAAGGTTGGCAGCTATGTTGCTTGAAGATCGTTTGATAGGGTTACCATATGTTCATCATGAAAACAGAGGACAGTTCACAGAAAAACAAAAGACGACAGTTCGTTAACATAATGTAATTTACAACTTTATTAATGAACCACGTAAATCTACTACAAACTAAAACAGTAATCTTGTATGGTTATCGTCAAATAATATATTATAAACCTTGACAGTTTATTAATCATCACTACACTAAATGATTATTTACATTAATATGATCCAATATTAACCCTTACGATACTTATACAACTTAACTTTGTTAGAAACGGATATGTATGTTCCAGCAGGGCAAAACAAACATTCATCTTCATGTTTGTTCCTTCCTCTCTTGAATTATTTGTAATTCTCCAAGAGCACATCATTTGACACTGACTTCCTTTTCGGCATTTTGTATTTGTATTTAAGTTAATAATTTATTTTGAAGCAAAAGGCTACCTACGATCTCGAAGACAGAATACACTGGTTGAATACGAGATAGACGACCAGGTTCCATTGCAGTAAAGTTCTGAATCGTTTGCAACTGTCACACGTGTGGAGAGCGAAATTGTGAACGGCCATTTTGCTCTGTGTGCGCGTGTGATAGTTGCGAACATTTTGGAACTGCAGCGCGAACAAACCCGTTGTCGCCAATGTCACAAAAATAAATTTTATCAGAACTCAAAAAGGACTTTTGTACAATTCTATAAATTCTGGCCGGACACATTTTCTTGCCTCAAAAAGAGGACGTGTCCGCGAAAAAAAAAGACGAATGGTAACCGTATCGATTGCAGCCATTGATAAGCTTCATGTTCCCCAACAACAATGGAATTTTATGGAAGGCAAGTCACCATGACACAGTCATAGTTGTTTACCATTGATGTGAAGAACATCCTAAACAATTCAAGCGAATGACTAGCCACACAGATTGCCCGGCATGAATCCCATTGAACATTTAGGGGGCATAATGGAGATGTCAGTTCCTGCATACAATCTTGCACCTGCAACACTTAGACAATTATGGACGACTATAGAGACGGCATGCTCACTGTTCCTGCAGGGGACTTCCAACGACTTGTCGAAATCGTGGCGTGTTGAGTTACTGGAATTAGTCGGGTAAAAGTAGTAGTGTGTAATTCCTACAGAACAGTGATCGACAACGTGGGGGTCATCAATAGGTTTCAATTGGTGATTAAATCACAAAAGTAAATTAATCTTAAAAGATCGTTTTTTAGTATCATCTTCCTCTGCTGATGCGTATCCACTGATGGATGTTTGCCATCACACATGCACAGTCTTCTGTATCTTTTTCCAGTATGGATCAATTCCCCTGCATTTCTTGTTCCTGTACACTGACAATACAGAACCGTGGAATCCTCCTCCTGCTACTAATTCCTCTTCTGCCTTCAATCTTTCCCTTGATTATCAGTTTAAGAAAGTAATACCTACCATTTCGCATCATGTGACTTCAGTAAGCAGCTTTCTTATGTTTGGTTGTGGTTAGCAATTCGTGGTCTATTTTTACTATTCTCAAGAGATCTTCATTTGTTTTTGTTACTGCCCACAGAATATTAAATTGTTCGATATATCCACATCTCGAATGCTTAAACAAGTTCCATGTTCACTTCCAATGTCCATCTTTCCACGCCATACAAAGCACTGACCACACACGGATATCTATAAATATATTTGAAATTAAGGTCAAAAATAGTGATTTTTAAACACTTCATTTAATTTCATGAATGCACTGTGGACCTTTTCTAGATGTCGGATGACCAATTTTGGCACAACCACGACCCTAAATAGTTATGTTACCCTTTCTATAGGTTGATCATTATGCAATATGTCTGCATTTTGATGCTAGTCTGAATTAAGAGTGACTATCGTAAATTTGGTCTTTTTAATGTTTATATAGAGACCCATATTCCTGCTATGTTCTCCCACTGCAATAAGTTGATTGTCTAGTTTATTCATGACATCTGCAATTAAAACTGTCACCTGCATATCTCATGTTGTGAGTACATACCCCAGTGATACCAATCTCATGATCTTAAAGCAAAATGTTTGTAAAGCTATGGAACCAAACTGCTGTAGTCATCAGTCCCTAGACTTACAAACTACTTATAATAGCTTATGCTACGGGCAAAACACACACACACACACACACACACACACACACACACACACACACACACACACACACACACACACACACACACACACACACACACTCTGTGTGTGTGTGTGTGTGTGTGTGTGTGTGTGTGTGTGTGTGTGTGTGTGTGTGTGTGTGTGTGTGGGCGCGCGTGTGTGCGTGCGTGCATGCATGCCTGAGGGAGGACTCGAACCTGTGTTGGGGAAGTCTGTGACACTGCCAGTGACTGTGGCACCCTCTCTTGGAAGTTTGCTACTGTCTGTTACAATATAATTACTGACCTGCGGAGCATGCTCAGTGTGTCACATCAGTTTGTATAAGTTTTCGAGTCTCCCTGTAGTCCACACATTTCTACTTAATTGATTCTAAATGGGGGTTGACCTAAGTAATGGTAGTGAGAAGAGTGGTGCAAAGTAAAGCATGTACTGTAATGAGAGTCTGCTCATTGTGGGTCTTTTCAGAGAAGTAGTATTTGTGATACACTGAGACTTGCCTGATCATTCTAAACAAAAAGGGCAGTAGAAATAAGCAGAAGTAATTGTCTCATTAGTTCTGGTTTAATAAAACACCTATAAAAGTATACTCCTTGTCATTTTCAAAAATAGACGTTTCTGTTGATAATCGAGAGAGATTGTGACCAGCTACACTTTGTTCCAACCAGTCGCAGTCAATTTCTGTGGGACCAGGATCAGGTGATGTTATAATGGAAATGGGACTACGCCTGGTCTAATTTTAATTCCAAATAATTAATGTATCCACCTACAGCAGTAAAGTTCGTGTTGTTTTATTTAACAACTGGTTTAGGGATTACATTAATACCATCTTCAGGCTATGTCGTAACATACATCCGAGTGAACTGTCGAAATCTCCGTATATACTGGTTTACTTAATAATTCCCCAAATCCTGAATAAACATGTCACCTCACACATGTGACAGCAACTTCAAAATAAGTAACGGGAATAAAGTCAGATGTTACTGAATAATATTTTTGACTGTATTCCTGTTACTTATTTTTACAGTTTCCTACCATTAAAAATTTCTTATTAATAACATTTCCCGCATTTTATGCTTTTTAACCACTGCCATAAGTGTCGACAACTATTTTCAAATTTATTTATGTAGAAAGTGCATTATGCTTCCATCAATGCACAAAGCAACACATGTGGGTCAAAATTACAAAACAAAATGAATAAAATATTTGATTTCAACTTCACATGAATTTTTCAAGTTTCACATTGATGAGTTGTTCTAAACTATTAATTGGGTTTGTAATAATTTTAAGAAAATTACTTGTGATGTTTCAGTTACATCTATTTGCCCTTCAGAATTGTGAATGGACCATGATAACTGCCATGAATTATGAGTGTCAAAAAAAAAGCTATATGCAACTTTGAAATCACATCTTCAACTGGTTTACAGAATATCGGCAACAGATAAGATTCCAAGTACATTCATAATGTTCCGTCATGCTTGAAATTATAATCGTTAGACTTTCCTTCAACGTGATTTCCAAAATCAGAAATACTTGCCAGACTACCATCTATTTCATCTTTAGCATTTCAAGCAAGCAGAGATTTTGGCTGTCTGTATATTTTCTTCAGCAGCATTTAAATAGTTACTCGAGTTTCTCAACTCGCGGGACTTAATTGCACATAGTATTTTTTTTTTTCTCTTACTTTCTTTCCAGTTTTCATTCATATATGATATACAGTACAAAAACTTAAAAATATTGTTTATTTTTCACCAAATATATGTATTTTTTGTTCTGTTCATTATACATTTATACCTTACAATGCAAAAAGATCCAAGTAAACCACATTGGCACACTACTACTCACTTAAGATTCATTTTTGAAATTGGGAAAATTTAGTAGTAAACCTGATCTTATTGCCAGTGATACTCTCGCATCAAACTGACCAACAAGGTTTCCATGCTGAAATTTTTGAAATTGGGAAAATTTAGTAGTAACCTGATCTTATTGCCAGTGATACTCTCGCATCAAACTGACCAACAAGGTTTCCATGCTGAAATGTGGTGCTTATTTGTAGTGAATTATGTTAATTAAATGTAGGCTGCTGTATTAAAATTACTAAAAAAGTGCCACCCACTATTAGACCACATTTATTAATGGTACTTCTAATTATGAGCATTTCTTACTTCACCAACAAATAGTGATCAGCAGGGACAAGAGCAAATGAAGGACTATGTTGTCAATTGTGATTTATCCTGCAGCTGTTACGTCTTTCCAATAACCATACGAGGTTTTAGTGATAGTGCTAGTGGTAATTTGTATATCCGTGTGACAAGGGTATTGGACATGTTTCTACAAAAAATTAAGAAAGGCAAAAATACAGTAATGCACTTAGAGAGCGTCATTTACTTTCTTACATGTATAGTTTGCCAATTACTGGGCCTGTAGCCGGTCTTGACTTCAAGCTGTTCAGTACCTCAGAAACTATTCTGTCATTTGCCTGAAGAACATACAAGAACATTGGGAGTAGTGCACCAAGAGGGAAGCATCAAATTGAAATGAAATTTATTAGACATAACAATACTGATAAGAAATGAACTCGATCCCAAAATAAAGTGCAAGAAATGTGGGCACCACTACAGTGTTTCTACCCCAGTGGGAAATATGGTAGATCCAGAACAGAGTTTACATTTCTAAGATTAGATCCCTCCTCGAGTTGAGATGTACAACTCAATCAGTACTAGCCATTAAATTAGGACTGCCTAACAGTCTGTAACATGAGTGCAGGGTTTTGGGCATACATATTGGTGTCACACTTGAAAAATTTGCATATAGGTCTCAGTATACTTACTTGAAAAGTTTTATGTTTGTACTAAGGCCCAGGTTGTGAGTAAAGAATACCCGCCTTTCTTCCACTCCTCTTCTCATCTTCCCCTCTCACACCTGAGAAAGGAGTTTGATTCTGTAAGCTTGCTTAATGTATTTCTTTAATGTCTCATGTTACCAATGGTGGTACTGAGGTCCGTACTAAGCAGCCACTCATATCTTCTTTCAAAAAAATTTGAACGGTGTAAAGAGACAGGTTGTTGTTTTGTTAGTAGGTAGAACTGTTACTTTGTTGTTGCACCAAGTACATTAATTTGAAACTACCTAAAAATTGTTGAAATTTGTTAACTATTTTGCCTATCACTAACATACAGCTGAAAAAAATGAATTTTTTTATCACCTATTATTGCTCAAGTATCCCTTAGGTGTGATAATACTCTCTTGGTCCATATCACTTTGAATAATGATATTGTAGTCAGTTATTGTATAAATTTTAATTTTGGATCGTATGTCTTAAATATTTTTTTCAGTGAATAATAGCCATATAATGTGAAACTATGTTTCATGCTGTGTTTTTCAATAAAGGAATGCTGAAATTGTGTAAAGAAGCTTGCTCCAATTTACTAATTTTGGTCTGTCTGTCTGTCTGTGTAGGTGGCTTCTCTCAGTTTCGTTCTTGCTACCCAGAATGGTGCGACAGTTGCAGCGAGCTGGCAGGTGATGTGAGTACTGGTCCAGGTGCCGAGTCTGTTGCTGTGCCTCTCATGGGGCTTCGCAGCCTTCGGATTTCGCCAGCATTGCAGACCTGCAAGGTTTGGATCACTTATTTGTAAATATCAACAAATAGTAATTTGAAAGTAGATGGGACTTATTTGCAAGAAATGGTAAATAAATAAATAAATAATATAAAATACTGAGAATTTAACTGCTTGCTAGTGAAATACATATGAAATACAGTTCTTTTGAAAAGCAGGGCTCTCTCTTATGTAATTTCCTCGCAGATATATTTTTTTGTTTATGCATTTGATTTTTGTTGCAATTCAGTAAATGCGTGACATATAGAATAAGCCTTTACATTTTATTAATTCTCATGTAACCGGATAACTATCAATAATCATGCATATTAAGCCAAGAATTCTTCCTTTTTCATTAGAAAACACTACAGGGAGAATTTTTCACATTGTCTTCATTAAGTGATGGAGAGTGACATGTCACTTAGAATAGATCACATAACAGTAATTATGGAAACAAGTTCGGGGAAAGTATATTAGTAAAAGCTCACATTGTAAAACGAGAGTCTCTCTCTCTCTCTCTCTCTCTCTCTCTCTCTCTCTCTCTCTCTCTCTCTCCTGCAGAGATGCCTTGCTAACTTGCTTACACCTGTAGTTATGTCCAATTTGGCTTATTGTAGTTAAAGCTATACCCAATGTAAATAAATGATTGAGTTACATTTAAACTAAATATCACACCTTTTTCTTTATTTTGTCACTTTTATGCCTAGGTAACACATTCTAAAGTTTACCTGTTATTCACAAATATTCTGTCAGAGATGTTCTTTAGTCCCTATTACAGATAGCTTCTTTCCAAACTTGCATCTCTGTGTATGTTAATTTCTTGTAATATTTTGGTAACATTCACACAAAGATTGTCACAGTCCAACAGACTATGAATAACACATTAATAGTCATGACTTTGTCAACTGTGATATTGAGTATCATTAGTTTCCACAACATGACATGTGGAAACTAGTGTAGTGCTCAGCCAGTTTATATATTTTGTTGTGTAAAAATGATGGACTCTTTTCTTGTTTCCTTTCAGAGGCAGCACCATCATATGGGATCTTCGTGTGGTAGTTCATCTTCTGCTGCTACAAGTAGTACAGACTCGTCTGATTCAGATGACCGCTGTGATTCATCCTTGGGTCTAGAAGAAGATCGAGACTTCCCTGTTGAAATAGTGCCACACTTATTTCTGGGCAATGCATCAAATTCAGAGGACAGGGAGTCATTAAACAGGCACAGCATACAGGTATGCTTCTTAAGAGTTATTACATGAAATGGTGACTTCATATAATAATGTGAGTGAATTGTTGAACTTGACACTGCATGTACTTGTTTCCTAATTTGGTTGCTTAGTATACCAAACATCTCAAATTTCTGGAAACAAGATATTTCTGCATCTGTACTGAAGTGTCTTCAGTTAACACAGCATTGAGATGAATTAATACTGGAAAATATTAAGAAACTGAAAGTATCTTTTCATACAGTTTTTCTATTAACCACCTTTGATGCATGGGTACAGATTTGTTACCAAAAAAAAAAAAAATCTTGCTGAACAATACTTCTACAACCAAGAAGTAAGTGTTTCAAAATTATTGGTCAAAAGATACAATCACAAACATGTAACTCCATGCATAAAATGTAATAGGAAATGGGAAACAATCTAATTGCTAATAGAATCTTTTTCTGCACCATGACTGGACTAAGACGGAGGAGACCAGGGTTGTTACAGGACGACGACTGTCCTTAAATTGACAAATGGAAGATAATATATTAATTCAACAAATGGAAGTTAAAGATTATAGTGTTTTTCTAGACTGATGATAAAATAATGATGCACAATTAACCACTTCACATAATAACAAAATAATGAAAAATTAATGACTGGGTTTAAGTTTACAACCAGTTGATGCCAGTACATAATTCAATTTATATCTTAATAAATTAACATCTCTTTATTGTTAGCACTTTTCTTAATACTGTGCTACAAAATCTCAGTACAAATCTTGGCTCACTTAGGATCTCAAAGGATCTTTGGAAAGACACAGGTGCATATGGAAATTGCAAGAAAAAGAAAAAGGTTGGAAGTAATTTAACACTATAAGCAATACTGTAACATACTACTAAAACTCTACAAAGTGAAGGAGTAAGTTGAGTTTCTCAGAAGGTGACAGATCACACAGAAATTAAATCAGATGGAACATTTTTAGAATATAAATACTGAAATACACCATAGATTATGACAATATTCCAATCGAGGAGTATTCTGGTGAAGCTAGTATATTTTAGCCTAGTATGGTATTAAGGACAACATGCTAAAGCAGCTTGTTAATAGGCAGACATCTGAAATACTTCATTGGATGACCAAAGGCAAAAGTAAGCAGAATATGGCATCTTCTAAATGTTAAGACAGCACTCCCTCAAGTTTGGTAGTCAGGGTGCCAACTGTCAAATAATTGTGGTGTTGGCATGAGCTTTATATGAAACTAACATAATACTGTGATGTTGCCTCGGCTGGACCCCAACGTGGGCTGTATTGTCAGTTAAACTGGACCCCTAACATGTGCTCTGCAGGAGATGGGATACTGCTGTGGGGATTCAGGAGGAACCTTAACAATACTGAGACATGGTTGAGTCGGAAGCAGAAGTGATTCTGCAGTGTAGTCTTATCAGTAGCTCGTCCAGCTTGATTCAAAAGGTCATAGCTGTTCACCTATAATTCATGGAGGTACTCTTCAAAGTAGATTGGGAGTGGATCAACTTGGCCATTGTAGCACAACAGATATTGTCACAAAAGAGGTCCCCATAAAAGTAGAAGAAAAAGAAAGAAGGAAGGAAGATGATGGTTTAACGTCCTACTCATATTGCCGCAAGACCCAAGTTAATAGACTGCCGGTCTGGTGTAGAGGATAGTGTCACCAATTGCGGTGCTGATGGTTGCTGATTCAATCCCGTCCACTGGCAAAAATTTATTTCTTTGTAATTACCATTTCCAGAATTTTCTACATTTTTCTTATGTTAACTATTCTTATAATTTCTGGTACATTCTGTCAGTGTATAAATAGCAGAGCACTCAGCCTGAGATGCGGTCAGTGCTGCGTGTACGTTTCAGTTAGCAATAAACCTGCTTTCAGTATAAGTGCTGTGTTCAGTTGACAACCCTGTATTCGAAGTCAAGCCTGTTTCCATTTCAACACGACATTGTTTGGTGGAGGTGCCAGGTATCCTGTGCAACAGCTGCATCACTGTGGCTCCGATTAGGCAACGTGAAAGCCATCGCTTACACGGACTAGAACCAGAATACAAGGGATACACAAAGTGCATCCTTCCAAAAGTCCATATCATCAGAAGGACCATGGACACGAAACCAGCAGTAAGTCACCTGCACATCAGACGCCTGTCGGTGTTCTCTGGAGACACAGGACAGGACCCCAATAAATGGCTAAAAGGGCTCGACCGAGTCGCCAAGTATAACAGGTGGGCTCATACAATGTGCTTGACCAACATTTATTTCTACCTGGATGGAACAGCCCAGCAATGGTTTGAAAACAATGAAGAATGTTTTGGCCCTATGTAACATAGTTACTCCGAATATGACTGAGGCCGACAAAATTGCACACCTAATGAAATGGTATTGCAGAAGACACGCACCAAGCTCTTCTGATGTTCATCAAGACGGAAGAGTTCATAAAGTGGTGCCAGTGTTTTGAAGAGATGCAACAAAGGAGGGTTGGATGAAGGAAGTATGACGAACTCCCCAATGTAGTCCCTATGGCCGCTGTGGAACACCAGCATGACTTTGCTTCTCTCGTATGCCAAATTGTGAGAGAAGAATGAAAACAGTTTATGGCAGCTGGGACTATTAGACCGAGTGAGCCTCAGATTATGGCCATGGATGTAAGCCCTGTAAGTCACGAGGGAGCCGCCGCTGCTGAGGAATAGGTATTTCAGACATTAGCTCCTGTCTGTCGCGCCAATCGCACCCAACGTGAAGAATGGTGTCGCCCTGCTACAACTTATGCTGCAGCCACCAAACGGCAGCCTATGAACTGGCCACAATCAACTCCTCTGGCAACTATGACGCACCGCAGAATATCAGACGTCTGGAGGACAGAAGACAATGCACCACTGTTTTTTCACAATGGGCACCCTGGACATGTCGTACGCTACTGAAGAGAGAAAAGATGAGTATTTGAAGATCAGTTTGCTGCAAGACATCGGCCATCAGAGCAGTTCTATCCCAGGCAGTCACCTGCTGACGAGTTCAGTCGACCTATGGGAAGAAGCCCATCGCCATACCCTGGATGAGGTCGCTCCCTGAAGTGCCACTGCCATTCACCATTGCTGTACAGAGGTACCAGTCGCTCCCTTAGCCGCCGCGCATAGGAAAACTAAGCGAGGCTGCTGCAGATGAAAATCCTCCATGGACGACAGTCGCTAAGATGTCGGGAAATCTCATCGACGTCATAATTGACGGTCAACCTGTCTGGGCACTGGTTGATTCAGGAGCTTCTTTCTCTGTGTTGTCGGATAATTACTGCCACACACTAAAGAAGACAATGTTATGTGATACAGGGGCAACTGTGCTGAAGGTCACAAATGGAAAGTACGTCCAGTCAGCAGGAACTTGTTGCAAGAATAACCATCAACAACAGGATCCAGAATGTAGTCATAATGCCATCCTCAGATGAGACTACCTTCAGGCATCCCAAGCTATCATTCGCTGTGGAAATTGAGGAAGTCGTTCTGACAGGTACATGTAATACAGAATTTTCTGGGAAGTTATTTGCCGCTGACAACGAGAATAGTTCGTCACACACACAGGCAACCAGTTAAACTGTGAAGTGTTTGTCGATAGTAAAATGTTTATTAGGCTCACAAAAGAAATTTACATACCTCGGCTATCATAAGCATTACTGGTGGTCGAGGAGAGATTTGGGTCACTAATTGTCACGAGCAGTCACAACTTATCCCCAAAGGAGCGTGTATCGGGGCAGCTGTACCAATCCAAGATGGTGGGTTCAGTGTCATCAACGAAAACCCCTGCTCTGCTGTTACTACAGACAACACGCTGGAGGAAACAACCGTGGAACTACCAATAGCGACTAGACTGACCAAGGAACAACGCCATTAGGTGTTACCTATACTACACCAATTTTCGGGTGTATTCACACCCCAACAAGAGAAAAGTCAGACAAAATTGCCCACAATAAGGCACCGTATCAATACTGGGATCATCTGCCAATTAGACAACGTTCACATAGTGTTGCCAGCAGAAAGATGGATAATTCAGGAGGAAGTGGAGAATATGTTGCATGATAACATTATTCAACCTTGGGAGAGTCTTTGGTCATCTCCGCTGGTCCTTGTAAAGAAGGATGGCACATGGCAATTCTGTGTCGATTATCGGCGGCTGAACAGAATCACAAATAAAGATGTCTACCCATTGCAGCACATTGACAATGCCTTAGACTGCTTGAAAGGCGCTACATTCTTCTCAACTATGGACATGTAGACAGGTTACCGGCAAATCGAGGTTGACAAAGCTGATGGGGAGAAGACGGCTTTTTTATTACACCTGACGGCCTCTATTAATTTGAAGTGATGCCATTTGAATTATGTAATGCTCTGGCCACATTTGAACGTATGATGGACGACTTGCTTCGACACCTTAAGTGGATGATGTGTCTTTGCTATTTAGATGACATTGTCATTTTCTCGAAAACATTTGAAGAATATCTGAGTCACCGGTCAACTGTGTTGAAGTATGTTCAGACTGCAGGACTCCGCTTCAATCAAAAGTAGTGCCTCTTTGTTGCCAAAGAGA
This sequence comes from Locusta migratoria, assembly GCA_026315105.1. Lineage (NCBI taxonomy): Eukaryota > Metazoa > Arthropoda > Insecta > Orthoptera > Acrididae > Locusta > Locusta migratoria. Next base: position 68,610,657 of record CM048755.1, on the reverse strand, counting down.
TAAAAATCATGGGTCACCTAGTGAATGGAGATGGTGTCCGTTCTGATCCAGATAAAGTAAGGGCTGTCACAGACTTTCCAACTCCTCAGCACATTCATTATGTGAGACGTTTTCTCAGGCTGTGCTCATACTACTGACATTTCATGAAATGATATTGTATCAAAGCACATCCATTGCAAGAACTTCTGCAGGGAGATGCCAAGTTTTACTGGGACGAGACAAAAGAAAAAGCTTTCTGGGCACTTAAAAAAGCTTTAACTTCTGCACCAGTTCTAGCCTTGTACGACGAGAATGCAGAAACTGAACTTCACACAGACACCAGTGGTTATGGGATTGGTGCAGTGCTGGTAAAAGTTCAGGAAGGTGCTGGAGAAAGTGATAGCCTATGCATCACGACTACTCTCAAAATCAGAGATAAACTACTCTACAACTGAGAAAAAATGTCTCACAGTTATCTGGGCTATCAATAAGTTCCAGCTGTATTATTAGGCAAACCATTAACTATCGTGACAGCCCGCCATTCTTTGTGTCGGTTGACTGGCTTGAAGGATCCATCAGGTCGACTAGCAAGACAGGCACTAAGAGTCCTGGAGTATGATGTCACAATGGTATTCAAGAACGGGCGTAAACGCAAGGATGCCAACTGCCTTTTGAGGAATCCACTAGTGGAACACAACAGCATGAATGAAATTGCAGCCCTCGCTGAATTAGGTGACATTACAGCTAAACAGAAAGATCAAACATTATTAAAAACCAAAGAGGCCTTGGAGAAAGGAGAACCAACCAATTGAGAGTTCAAACTTATAAATGAGACACTGTATAAGAAAAACTATGATCCACTGGGCCCCAAATGGCTACTGGTTGTACCAGCTCATCTCCAGCCAGGTATTCTCAAGTATTTCCACAATGCCCCAATATCCGGTCATCTGGGATTCATGTAGACCCTAGACAGAATCAGATGCAGGTATTACTGGAAAGGTCTGCCAAGCACTGCTGTGTGAGCCACTGGTAAGAGTGCCAGCAACAAAAGCATGTGCCGCAGCTACCTCCAGGGCATCTCGTACCAATTCCACCTGCAACAGCTGCATTTCACAGAGTTGGGATCGATCTTTTAGGTAGGTTCCCATAGTCGACAGTCGTTAACCAATGGATAATAGTCTGCAGTGACTACCTAACACGCTACGCTGTCACCAAACCTGTGTAGACTTCAGAGACTCCAGAGATTGCAAAATTCCTGGTAGAATTTATTTTGAAGCATGGAGCAACACGTGTGATGATACCTGATCATGGAAAAGTCTTCCAGTCAAATCTAGTATCAGAGGTAATGTCATGTTGCAACATTGTCCACAGAATGACAACTGCATACCATCCTCAGAAAAATGGTCTTAAGAACGTTTTAACAAGACGTTAGCAGATATGCTGTTGATGTACGTCGATGTTCAGCAGAAGGATTGGGTTGCAATACCGCCAGTCGTGACATTTGCTTATAATACCTCAAGACAAGACACCACAGGCTTCACACCATTTTTCCTGCTCCAAAGCCGTGAAGCTGAGACGACAATGGATACACTGTTCCCATTCCAACCGGACGACACTCGGGATGACTATGTGAAACAGCTCATCACCAGGGTCAAAGAAGCAAGACAGCTGGCTCGCATACAGACACTGGATGTCTAGGAGAAGGACCGTCAGCGGTATAACGAGAAGCACCGACCTGTTCTGTGCAGCCTAGATGATCTGGTATGGATTTTTACCCCTGTACGGAAAGTTGGACTATCAGAAAAGTTATTGAAGCGATAGTTTGGTCCTTATCGTGTAATACGCCGCCTGTCAGACGTCACATACAATGTTAAGGATTATGAGGAGTCGTCAAAACAACAAAAACAAAGAAACATTGTTCACGTCCTCCACATGCCTTACTGTGATCCTGAAGAATAGATAGGCGAAAATAGCTTCTTGTTTAAGGACTCTAAGGATGATAATGATAAAGCTATGACAGGAATGTCTGTTGTCGGTAATTGTGCAGAAGGAAGGATTCTCCAGAACTGGCATACAGAGGACCCATGACAAGATCATGATCCAGGACATTGCAGCTGGCTGCAAAGGGAACCTAACAGTGGGTCGATGTATTTTCTTTTTTTTCAGGAGAGGGAGCAATGCCTCAAGACCCCAAGTTAATTGACTGCCGGTGTGGCGCAGGGGATAGTGTCACCAATTGCAGTGCTGAAGGTCACTGATTCAATCCCATCCACTGGCAAAAATTTATTTCTTTGTAATTATCATTTGCAGAATGTTCTACATTTTTATTATGGTAACTATTCTTCTTCTTCAGTTTTTTGATCGCCCTGATTCTCTGGTGAGGGAAAGTCCATTAGCTCCAATTTTTGACCTTTCTGTGGAAAAGTATGAAGACATTTCAGTGGATATGGTTCCAGCTAAGACAAGCTGTTTTATAATTAAGTCGGTGACAAATTTTATATCCAGTCCCATAGCCATGAAGAATTGAGAGAATTTGTAGAACACCTTGGCAGCATTCTTAATAGCATAAAAGTTTACAGTAGAAGTAGAGATAGTTGGTATACTGCCCTTCCTTGAAATCCTTGTTGGCTGAAAAGTCAGTGAGTATCTCAGCCATAGTGTGTACCACAAACCTAGAAACAGATTAGTATCTGCAAGGTCTCAGCCACCACCATCTTGCACAAAGATTTGGTGTTCTCAATGCCTTAATCCACTGTGCTAAAGTTATCTAGAATGATTTCCATCTGCCACTACAACTAATCCACCTCTGCAGAGTCTTCCAGAAAAATGGCTACAGTCAGGGCTAGATATCACAGTCCATTTCTGTTGATAAGTGCAGAAAAAAACACCACCAAGGAAGTCTGCAACAAACGTGCACTTTTGTCTTTCTGTGGCACATTATCAGATGAGATCAGCTGTCTACTGAAGAGAGAGAACATCTTGTCAGTGTTCAGGCTCCCAGCAAAAATAAAACAGCTTTTGCAGCTCATGCAGGACAATATACGCCTCACAATACCTGCATTGTGTAAAATATCATGTCAGTATAGGTGTTAATGCTTTCCACAGAGTGAACTGTGGAACAATGTCTTAGGGAACATGAGAGTAGCTCACACCTGTACGAACCTGAAAAATCTACCATAGCACAAAATGTTTGGAAAATGAACACCAAATTATGTTCAATGAAACTTCTGTCATTACAAGGATGAACAAGTTTTGCATTCTAAAAGTAGTAGTGTAAATAAAAATATCTAAAGACACCACCAATAAGCACGATTTTTGAAGCTTAGAACAGCCTGGGACCTAGCCGTGGTAAGCTTAAAGCAGGTGTGATGGGTGTGGAACAAAAATATTAAATGAGGAGGCAAGTGGCCATGATGCTAGTCAGCAGTGCAGCGGTATAACAGAGGCCACAACAACATGACAGTCATTTACAACTTGACAGTGGCTGAGGAGAGCTCAGTTTAACCACCTGAAGTGGCTGAAAGCCCTAGAACATTTTATTAATTAATATCACTGAGAGCCCATGATCATACATTTCTGGAAGTGTTCTGTAATTTTTTTTGTGTGTGTGTGGTGTATTCATCTACAGTCATGATGGGCAATTCTGTTTTTTAACGAAAGTAAACTGATGGTGCCTCTTATCACATCTATCAATCTAATTGTATCTCGAATGTTACAAATTTTAATTGCCTTGATTGCAACTACAATCAAATGAAACTGATTTTAGTGTAATAATAACCATCCTCAGATCATACTCACATTTTAATTCATACTTAAGTACTGTGTAAATGGCAGAAATATTGTTATTAAGTGTAATTTGTTAGTATGGTTGCTTCAAGACTACAAATGGAAGAATTTTATCCAATGAATACAATACTGAAAAGAATAAAAAAGTTATTGATGTAAATAGAAACCCATTAAAGAAAATAACTGTAATAAGATACCACTGTCACAGGGAAGATAGGGGGACATGGTAGGCACTTACAAAACAGTGTTAATTACAGCAGGTTGATGAACAAAACATTCACTGTCAAAAAAGCTACTGCCAAATACCTCGCGAACCAGGTCAAAGACAAAAGGTGGCTTTGGGAATTTTGTGTGTCTGAGGTCCAGTCTGCCAACATGTAGTCAGTCACCTGATGAGTGTATCAAAGAATCATTTCCTGTTGCAGGAGAGGTTCGTGTGAGGAACATTAGGCAACATATAGCCAGCCACTGTTCTTTAAATTGTGAAAAAATGTAAGACTTTATCAGTGGCCATACACTGACCTTCAGTGTAGCATGAAGTTATGCTGAAAGGGAAGTTAATTGGTAAAATTTACCCAACCAGTTTATTACCCTATTCATCTGGTGCATAGGAATTGTCAGTAGGGGCCTGAAATTCTGGTGGTGGTGAATATTGTGGGATGATGTGCATTAGAATAATAATAATAATTATAAAGTTAAATTTTCTTCCCTGTCTCTGTGCAGTTTATTTTTTGGTTGTATTGTTGTTGAGAGCCATTTTGAACTTTGTGATCCTCTCTTGTAACTGTAACTTTAAAATCCAGTATGTCATTCTTGTATCCCATGGAAGCAGTTATTTTGCCCATTATCATCTATAGTTTTGATTTGGTATTAACCTTCCCCATTCATTTTAACGACCTTAATCATAATTTTCTCCAACAGCTTTGTAACCAGACACTTACAATTGCCAAGAACTATGAAAGTATAGTTGCGACATAGCAAGGTTTTCATAGCTCCACTGCGACAGACTAAAAATATTATTTGTAATTCTGTTGAGATCGCAGGGAGAAATACCCTCCATTTGCAGTGGCTAGTTTCAGACTTTACTTCCATGACCAAACTATTGAAACATAATACAGCCAGTTCATTTGCAAAGAGGCAAAATCAGCAATCATAGGTAACATGTACAAAATTGTCTACAGTATATTACAGGGTTTCTTGCCAAAGGGTATAAGTAATACTGCTGTTTGCTGAGAAGCACTGATAGTATATTGTAGGTGGTTTTGCACATGTACATGTTAGTCATGATTGCTGATTGTGGCTGTTTGGAAGTGTGATGGTTGAACTGTGTGTCAGTACTTAAATAAGAGTGATAGTCTGATAATGGATATGGGCAAAAATAAAGATACAAAGGTAAAGCAGTTGCCTTCCCCCAACCATGATGCAATTTAAGTTTTACGTGAATTGAGATAGCCAGACATGGAAAAAGGGTAAGTATCTACCATATAAAAATATTAGGATTGACTTGGGCCTTCTGATTTCTGGTATAACACTTAACGACTAAACCATATCTGAAATTAGACACTGTAAATAAGGGATATTTCTTGTTGCAACTTCGACAGCATTTGGGACATTTTAATTTTTTATTTTTTACTTTACATATATCCTCTTTCTTCACTGAGTTTTGGGTGATAATTTCTTTTTCCTCATTATTATTATTATTATTATTATTATGTAGTTTTACATGTTCTGCCTTGAATGCTTGTTACAGAAATTTTATGACACTCTTCATTTGATTGACTGAAATGTATTTTTGTTTCAGTATATTCTGAATGTAACACCTGATTTACCAAATGTGTTTGAGGACTCTGGATCAATTAAATATATGCAAATTCCAATAGCAGATCATTGGAGTCAGAATTTAGCTAGCTTTTTCCCAAAAGCAATAGAATTCATAGGTAAGTACTAGAAGACATGTTCTTTCACAGTAAATACTTAATTTTGAGTGCAGTTATAATATTTGTTTTTCAGATAATTGTTAAGAAGTTTTCCATTTTGCTTTATTGACTGAAAGTAATTTCATGGATCAATGTTTCCGAGATAACAATGTTGGAATAACTTTACACTTTGTATCAGAATCGGCAACAATTTCAAATACAAAAGGCTGATTTGAAGATACATTATTAAATACTTGGGTAATAAATGCTCAGAATTACAGTTAAACTTGCTTCTCAATCATTGCGTTTAGTGTAAGAGGTTGGACCCACTAAATATATGATAAGCTATGCAGGTCAAATGTAAGTGAATAATAGGTTGAAGCAAGGGAAATGTACAATAATAAGAATGTAGTAAATAACTAGTGGATAAAATACACCCAATATCTTGTACATATCAAACATCTACTGACCAACACAACAATTTGCAGAGATTTATGTACACTGAGAAACTGCCACTGGAGTCAGGCTGGTATGGTACAGGCTCAAATGAAAAGAAACATACAGTTTTGGGGATTATATTGAAAACAGATCAAAGAGAAGTTATTACTTCAAAAATTACATGTTAATGGTATCAAGATGTATAATATACTCCCTTAAGAGAGAGTTTTTATTTATTTATTCCTAGTCATTAATTCAGCTGAATGGTCAACATCGTATACGTTTCCTGTGTTGAGGGACAAGGGTTATGTTCTAAACTAAGATAAAAGTTGTAAGAGAGATGTACTAAGTCATAAGTGGAAAACAGCTCTTAAGGCATCATGAGTAGTGACTCTTTTGACAGTGTATGAAGATTTTTATGCTGTGCTTAAAGATGCTCACTACATGTTGCAAGTTTGATGAACCTGATGGCACATATAGGATGGCTTTGACTTAATAGTAATAGTATAATAATAATAATAATAATAATAATAATAATAATAATAATAATAATAATAATAATAATATCACTTCTGATGTATTAGAAGACTAGATGATCTAAATCTGTTTCCATGCAGCAGCATGGCCACTAATGATTTCTTGTGGTTATATTGGAAGGTAAACTTGTGTATGTTAATTCCAGTTGTTGAAGCAATCCCTTCATGAATTTCATCTTGACATTGCATTAAAAATTTCAAAACACAAGTCTTTCACAAGTTCAGTAAGACACTTTGCAACACACACATTTTTTTCCTAATAGTTACTAGCAAAGATTTGTTCATAATTAGATAAAGAGTCAGCTCAGTGGCAGAGTGGTGGGGTAGCTAGACCATGAATCCAAAGGTCATGGGTTCAATCACTGCTCAAACCTGGAATGTTTGGCACTATGCACTTCTTTCACATCTGGCAATGTTGTTATTGTGAAAAATGCCAAGCTGCGTCGTGGTCAGAACCCACATTACACTGTAGGTCCCTCTATAACTGTCCAGGTAAGTTGGTTCAAAAGTCAGAGGAAGGAAATCGTATACCACCTCCAAAAAGGAGCATACTTAGTAAAGCACAGTGGGTGTTCAAACCAGTCTTCGGATTGTTAACTGCTTTACCTATTAACTTAAGAGATGGTACTATGACGCAATATGCTTTGATTATTTCTTACCACATATTTTATTATTCTTGCCCATATTATCAGGGATTCCAACCATTTTGATTTAATTGTAATTGTTAGGAAAATTGTCTAAAACCAAGAGTTTACTATTCGAGTGGTTCGAATTCAGATTTTCAGGTTTAAATAACAAATCGGTATCACTTGTTTTCCGTTGGCAAAATTCGGTTCCTTTTGAGTTCGTTCTTTTGATGTCGTAGACAAAAATAAACTGGTTATGAGTAAAACCTTCCAGCCTGTTTCGTGGAAATCACCAGTATTGACAGTAACTTGTAAGAACTCAAAAACTGCATCAAACGGCACACGGGGTGAATCCGCAAAGGCGCGTGATACATGATGTCACTCGACTCGTAGCTGCACACCACAGGAAAAATCTTGATGTGCCTGGGCAATAATACACAATGTTCATCATATATCCTGGCTCGTTAATCTTTGCTCAAATGTTGAAGTTGTGTTAGCATTGTTTTTCATTGCATCGTATCTAATATTACAGTTATTTCATGTGTGTGTGATGTGCTGTGCGAAAGTGTCTGAACAGTTCTTATCTGTAAAATAGAGTTCTACAAGAAAATCACAAATAAATATCTCGTTTCATCGTTTTTCGTAAAATGAAGTTTTTGTTGCAAGAAAAAACTAATCCTATTAAGTATTGGGAAAAACAAAAAGTTATGATATTACTTTGTCTTGTGTTTGTTTGCAATTTTTTATGAGTAGATTCTTTTAGATATGGATGAGTATATAAATATCAATCTGGAAATCACAAAGTCTAAGATGTTCAGTTCTGAGGATGAAAATAATTAGTTATTAAGTTTTTCTTGCTCCTCCTCCTCCCCAACCCACCTACCCACATTCCTACTGTACACCTCAACTTCAACCTTACAGAAACTGTTTTCACACCTTTGACAATTCCTTATTGACTTACTTCCTTGGATTTGTTCCTACTCCCCCTGCCTCCCCACTCGTACTCATTAGGTCACATTACTGTTTGTCATATTCAAAAGTTGGAACCATTGTGTTATTACATTATCCTGTAATGCACAAAGTAAAGTTAGTTACATGATAATTATTAAATTTACCTCAGGAATGTGCATGCCAACAAGATAAATTGGATGTATAAAATCTGCAATAAATAAATGAAAATGAAAAATAACCAAAATCCTACTACTTCTATGTTCACGACTTGTATTTTGAGAGATTAAACTACTTAACTTTATCAGATCACCTTACCCAAAGGGGAATATCATTCACAAGAGCTCATTACTTTTTCCTTATGATGGCAGTATTCAGCTACATTTACTGACAGTTTCAGTACTGAGCTTTGTCTACCATGTCACATTTATTTTTGTAATAGCTAATGATAGTGCTAGATTAAAGGTCAGACCAGCCTGAACAACCTCATTTTGAGTCCACCCACGTCATTCATGAGCTATGCAACTACAGAAATCTGCATGTTATCATGTCATTGCACTTGTAGAAGAAGTTAATTTAATGAAATTAGAGGCTTTGCCACAATAAGATATTACGGAGGAACTTAATATAGATTGATAACGATACTGGTGAGGATCAGCTGGGCATTTTGGAAACCTGTACAACTTGTCTGGTGCCAAAAGAGTGCTCTGGTGCGTGTTTTCAAGAAGTTGTGAAATGAAACCATGTCCAAACATTGAGGTTTTCATTTCAAATTATTAACATATCCACCATCAGTCATAAAGTTTATTTTGTTTCACTTAACGGCCAGTTTTGGTATTACCAATTAATACCATCTTTGGGATCTATACAGATAAAGTTACAAATCAGTGTTGCTTCTTAACACCATGCTCTCTACATATATCATACAAATTACAGTGTGTCCACAAAGTGTCCCCGCAGCGGGGAGCTCCGTGTGTGTGCCACCTTGCAGGGTGCGTAATGGTGGCAGCACATTCAATTCGTCGTATAAGCAACACTATCCCACTCTACTATCACTGCAGGTCCATGGAACACATGCAGGTGCATTTCATCTGTGCTGCCAAACGTACACCCGCAACATGACACATGGACATTGTCACTACAGAGAGACTTTGCTGAACCACTGTATAAAGAACAAACAGTACAAATGAGCCAACAATCAGCATTGATTTAATATAATAGGTCTAATGAATGGTACAATAAAAAGGGGCTATTAAAATAAAATGACATTTATAAATAATACAATAATCAAAGTATCTGAAAGCTAGTACTTCTAACAGCAATGGTGTGGATTGTATGCAGTCAGTAACATTTATTCAGACTGTTCATGTCATAAGAGCCAGTCGCATTAAAATTTTCAGCTGCCAACATTCTTTTTTCCATGGTTGTAACTCTTCAGGCTTTCCCGGCAGTTTAATGACATAATGGGTTGACGAGTGTTCTGCCAGATGTCAGTGTTGAACTTGCACGATAGTTCAGATATATAGCTCATAACCTTCATCAGGTGGGACCTGAGATTGCTCAGAGTGGATCTCGTCCAGTATTTGTCTGCTGCCTTCCACCTCCACTGACAGTTGTACATGCTTCCTTTGTGGTTCGCGCCCATTGTACCGACCTCTGAGAGTTCCATTTTCAGTCTAGCACTTTGTGGTCCGCTTCCGCTCTCTGTGAGCCTCTGGAACAAGTGCAGACAGTGTTCAGCAATGGCTGAAACTGGCCCATCTAATGAATTATGACGACACAGATTCTGATGCAGGCACCCAGATTTTGGGACAGTGTAATAAAGGAATCAATAGAGATAAAAGTGACTGAAAATCTCATGAACCGAGACTCGGGTTACCAACTGAGGAGAGCCTGGGATTCTGCTGAAGAATTATTAAAGAAGCATTGCGGACAGCTGCAGCATAACATGAACAGTAAAACTGAAGGCACGGATATGAAAAATGATCCCAAAGCAGAGCACCAGGTGCACGGAACCAAAGATAGAAAATCAAGGAGCGGGCCCAATGGGTGTGGACCGCAGAGGGGGCACCAGACTGCAGATCTAAGACTCAGTGGCAGATATGGCGAGCACAGACCACAGAGGGACTGCCTAGAGCCACAGTGAACACACAATGTAACGTCAGCACTCCAGAAGATCAAAGTGAGTATACGCGGACCGCAAAGAGAGTGCCAGACCTTAGATGAAGCACTCGGAGGTGGGGCTGATGGGCGCAGACCACGTAGGGAGCACCTAGGACCGCAACTGGAGCTCCAGTCTGAATATGGACACTCAGAGGCAGGTATGACAAGCATGGACGACAGAGAAAGCACATACAACCATCAGTGGAAGGGGAAGGCCACAGACATAAACACTGGACCAGGTCAACTCAGAGAGCAGTCTCAGGTTGCACCTGATGAAGGTTACGAGCTACATATAAGAAATATTGTGCAAATTTGCCACTGGCAGAACGCCCGACAACCCAGTATGTCAGTTCCGTAGTTACTTCTACTAGTAAGAAGTGCCTGTGCTACTGGTGCATTGACACCACTTTTTTTATTTACAGCACTGATAGTTTCATTTCTAACTAAAACCAATAGTTTGTTAAAGGGTTAGTAATTTGAATATTAATGTCTCTAAGATAAGATAGAAAATGTAAAGAAAGAAAATTTGAATGCAAAGTCTGTGACACATTTGCAAATAACACCAGAAGTAAAACAAGAAGTAAAATACTGTGGACAACTTTTTTCCCCCCAGAAATTATTAATTGGAAAGGTACTGTAGCAGGTATTTGGTTTATTGTCATTTAAAAGTTAATACACAGTCACTTGCCATGTCCAACAATTCTGTCTATTACTCTTTTTCTTCATTTGTGTTGTACTTCATTATTAATGTAATTTTATTGGTTTCAAATTTCAGATGAAGCCAGAAACAATGGAAAAGGTGTCTTGGTGCACTGTGTTGCAGGAGTTTCTCGCTCTGTCACGATTACAGTTGCCTACCTCATGAACAAGTTATCACTTTCTCTGAATGATGCATTTAACCTTGTACGGAGCCGTAAGTCAAACATTGCACCAAACTTTCACTTCATGGAGCAGCTTCACAACTATGAGCAGGAACTTTCTCGGCCAGCAGTCTGTGTAGAAGAACCAACCCAAGCTGCTGCTTCTACCAGCACAGAGACAGCACAGTCTGGATGTCACAGTTGTGGAGGAGTTCAATGTAAATGTGGTGGGGGCTCTCACTTTCTGAGCCCTGTCAATGTCGGAACAAGCCCCGATTCTGGAATTGAATTTGATCGTTGGACGTCAGCACCCAGTGAGTGAGACCGGCCGGGGAAGACACAATGGCAATTCTAAAAGCAATGAAGTCATGTGTCCTCCCCTTGAAATGTTACACCTTTAAATTGTTAAAATTTTCAGCATTTAATTGTAAATGTTCTTAGTATTGAATTCCGTGTTAAAAGAAATTTATAAGAGCACATAATCAGAAATTCATTGGCATTTCATAATTCTAAAATTGTGGAAACATGCTTTTGTAAAATTCTTGTTTTGAAGATATTGTTTTCACAGAAAGCAATGTGTTTCCACAACAATCAATTTCAACTGTTTTCTTCACTTACTTGTATTGTTTAAGATTGTGACACCTCTTTTTTATTTATAGCACTGATAGTTAAATTTCTAACTACAACCAATAAATTGTTAATGTTCTAGTAGTATGAATATAAATGTCTTAAAATATATTTTCATCAAAGTAAGATATGTCAGATGCACCTCAAAGCAGATTTACGTATTAAGGAAAAGTATTGAATGGTGCATTACTTCATTCATCATAGGTACTGTTTGATTGCCTTTGCATGTGTTGGGAAAGGCAGATATGTACAGACTACATTTATGTTTCTCTTTCTGTGTTTGTATAGCAAATTTAATTTTAGCTACTTCATAATCAAAGAAGCTTGACTGTATTATCCATTACAGTAGCAGTAATAACCATCATTTTAATTTTTATAAGAAATGATATACAGTACAAGTGTCATAATAATTATTCACTTTGTTGTGGTAATTTATATGATAGCTAGCTGTTGTTATAGTGATAGACACACATCTTCCTCCTAAGAAATGATACTATGTCTTTTTATGCTTCCTAGGTACTGTTACATCCTGGCAGCTTTGTTGATATTCCTTCCTTACAATTTTAAAGAAACTGATAACAGGATTTTTCTTTTTTTTCTTTTAAGAATGTGCTCCCTGGTATTCGAGAGAATTCTCATTACCAGAAGCATAAGTGTGTTTACCGAAAATGATACTACAAAGTTTCAATTGCATGTTTGTCAGTGTTCTGCTATGTGAAACCCTCTCTTCAAACCTAGTGGTGAAGCAAAAGCATTGAATGTTACATGAAAAGGGGAAAAAATGTACGTAAGAGATGTCATTGACTGCTTGAACGAACGGCATACAGGACGCACATTCCTCATGGTATTAGGTAATAAAGTCTGGAATAATGAAAGCTACAGATTATAAAAATTAGGGTTACTAATTTAAAATGTTGCCAGGCACATTAAAAAGTACAGTTATAACTTCATAGTAGTGTATCACGTGCTACAGATTCTTCCTTTTAAATTTTATTACTTAACTCCTTGATAAAGCATTTACCAAGTGGCAATGTTTGCACTGTAACCTATTATGCATAATTGTTTTCATTCACTCACTTAATTTTTTCTCTATATAATAAGAAAAACTTTTCCTGGTTAAATTGTTACGTGATAATAATCTTTGTGCTTATGCTGCTGCAATTACCACTGACAAAGGAGCATTACATTGAACTTCAGGAAGAGTGTTAACAGGAGCAAGTTAAAATGAGAAATGTAAGAAATAGTTGACTTGGGGAAAAATCACATTCCACATGCTATTTGTTTCAATAGCACTTAATCTCAGATGTTTTGAATGTTTTGCAGTGAAATAACCTATAGATAGAAATGCCAAATAGAGTAAATTAAATGAATGGGAGTGGAAGATACCATCATTCTTATTCAATTATTCCAAGAAATCATAAACTTTGACAATTTATGCCAAGACAAAATTAAACTTTCTTTCTGCATCATCTTTGGTGATGTCATGGATCTGATGAAGGTTGTTGTTCAAATGGTGCACACAGGAGGAGTGGTTGGTGCAAGCCACCCATGGGGCAGGGATGTCCCTTTGTCATTTGCATCAGGTGCTGGCATCTCTGTAGTAATGCAATTTTCTTCAAATATGCAAGTGACAAGTGTGCCACTCTTCCCCTAAGAGTTAATGCACCCCCACCATCCTTCCCAGCTGCGTGCAGCAGAGGCGTTCCTGCCTAGCCAAATGATTGATATTGAAAAGAAATTGCTTTTCCAAATGGTTCTGCTTTTTTCTGGTTGGTGTCGCTTTCTCTTTCCTGTGTCAACAGTTTGTGCTTTACAAAATCCGTTTCCAGAGTTTCCTTCACTGTGTTTTGCTTTTCCACATATATTCCAAGCCGTTTGCATTCTTCTTCTGCTGCCAGCCGTCATTTCCAACATATCTCTTGATACTCTGTGATGTCTGGTTCGTAGCCTCCACTGTTACCACATTTATGACCCTTATTACATTACCGTATTCAGCAACATGTAAAGCATCCATGATGCTTTCAGAATCACAAACTACAATGTAACGACACAGCCAACAACTGTATACCTATTTCATCCACCATTAGAGGACATTTTATGACTAAGTGCAAATAAGAGAACATTACATATGGCATTTCAATAGGCATCAGAGAACACAATATACAAATAAAAGCAACAGGAACTGTTACTGACAAATGTATGGGTGCTGCTGCCACTATTGTTTGTTTTGAAAATTGATACTATATCAAAATAAGATAACTGTGACTGGTGAGAGAGTAAGAAAGAAGAACCCAAGCAAGCCAGTGTGCCATGCAATTTGCTGGACACACATTCTGGAGGATTGGGCTTCTAATCATGATTCAGGCAAATGCTGTGATGGTTCCTTTGAAAAGTACATAGCCAATGTCTTTCCATCTTAGTCCTATCCAAGTGTGTCCTCAGTCTAAACTAATTTCTGACATCAACAAAACACTAAGAATTGATTTTTCTTCTTTCCTTCATTCTTAAAAGTGGTTGTCAGTAGCTGTGAAATGTCTTCCATAACTGAAATAATTATATCGATGGCCTGATCACATACCTGCTTGTATAGCTGACATCGGTGAACATTAGATACCAGATCTATCACACTTGATCACATGAAAAGTTTGTGGTTTTATCAATATATAAAAAGACCATTGTTTACAGTATTGTAAAAGATTCTTTTTCTCAAACTTTGACGTACCTGGCGAATAAGTGCAGTGACATTTAGAGTAGTTAGTTATTTTTATGCTAGTTTTGTCTAGTGAGCAACTGGAAGTTGAAATGATAGATCAACTGTTCAATTAAAATCAAATAACACCACAGACAATTGCATACCATGTATTATTAATGTCTGCACACATTTTGCACAAATTTAATTTAAGATTTCAACAGTTGTTAGAATCAATTCCATTTCCTGAAACACACTGATAATTGTGGCACACATAACATACAAGTGTAGCTATTTTTATAGCTGGTTAAATGTGTGCCTAGCCAGCTTATGAAATGCACAAATGAATTTATTCATGCAAATTGAAGCTTTCAAATTTTCTTTTAGTTGTTGATGGCAGACTACTGGATGTACAGTTCTGCAGACATTTTACTACAGCAGTCTTCTGTAGTGCAGGTATAGATCACACATAATACACCGTGTACATCTTACACACACACACATTCATAACACGCGTTTAATGTATCTGCCATTATACTAATTTTATATCATATAATAGATTTTTTGTGTTATTCATGACAACATCTCTGCTGACTTGTTGAATTCAGGCTTAATGGTAGTCACAGTGACACAGAATTATTTAAATATGACAAAAATGATTTTTGGTGTGGTTTGTAGTTTGTGCCTATTGTTTCAGATTTAGTATAATCAATTGTTCTGGCATAAAAGTAACAGTATTTATATTCAAAAGTCAAATTAATAATCAGGTATTACTAATGTTACCAAAAAAACATTGAGATTAAAAAACACCAACCTTATGAAGTAGAGAAGAAACATATCATTGTTTGGTTTTAGACTAATTATCAGCCCTGGTGTATTATATTTCAAAGTTGGTAACAGTTGTATGTAACTATAAGTTAGTTCATTTGGTGTTTTTCTATATTCAATAATGTTCATTGAAATGTTACTTTAGTGTTAACGTTCTTGCTTCGTCCAAAGGAGAATGAGAATACTGTCAAGGCATTCTATTTGTACATTGATTATGTAAAACTACTCCTGTAAACAGCAATAATACTTCTCAGTCAAAGTATTCTTTGTGTGATCAGGTACAATGATAAACGTACAAACCAGTAAATAGCAGACTTCAACTTTTACATTAAACTATTTCATAAATTTTATGACATAGGGAATCACATTGCACAGATGCCCAATATCAAGATTAGTGTATTTTTGAGAAATAGTTTCATGTTACAGGAATGAATAATCGAGATAATACCAATCTCAGAATATTCCTGGGAGTTAAGCTGCATCAGTCAACTTGTTGTGTCAGAAATATGCTGAGCCACTTCCTTGTCACATGTTAATTATAAATCCACTACTGCACTAGTATATTCAGGCATTTCTCTGTTGCCGAATACAGGGCCTCCTAGTCCCAAATTGTCAGTTATGAGCTGCAGTTGTTGTTTCCTATTGCCTATCAGTCGTCATTCATCAGAGTACAAAGCAAGAAAACTGTGCATCACTTTATGTAATAACTGTGCTTGTATTATTTATTTTGTTTTATAATTTGAAAAGTTTTCAGGTTCAGAATCCTTGAGTATTTTTTAAATTTATCTTTTACTTTTTTATTTTAAATCCTTATAGTTAGGAGATTCCTTAGTTCCCCTTTCTTGTTCCTTTTGATGCAAAAATTCAAAACCATGTGTTCTCACTCGTAGTGGACATGACACTGGAAAAAAAATCATTGTTCTGCATAATAAAAGTATGTCCTATCATGAGTCATTAACTCATGTGCTGTTCATGCAAAGTAACCAATTTAGCACAATAATTTCAGTATTAAATTTGACTTATGAAGGTGCCCCATACTTCAGACACTCTACAGTTTGACATCCAGCTACATCCCTGAGTGCAGCTGATACAAATGAAGTATCCTTTCAGGACTTCAATGTCATTTAATGTATAATTAAGTACTGGGATAATTGCTTGCATCATGAAAGTGCAGATATGGCCTACTAGACTACCTAGTGCTGAGCATAGTAAAATGATGGTGCCTTAAACAATAAATTTCCTTTAGTACTAGTATTTCTATGTGCAGGTGAATCTTTGCCCTCTACAGATTTGGGATTTACATTTTCAGGCACAGTCCTAACTTGCAATAGGGCATTTAGTTTCCTCATGCTGGGGAAAATGGGACAATCTTAGTTCAACTGAGAAAAGACTTTTTTTCAATATTACAAATGGATTTTTACTATGATGACCTATTTCGGTAATCTAACCTACCAGTACTTGGTGTAATAAGTCTAATATATGCATTCAACCATAGGAATCAATGTACTAGGCAACTCTCTATGTCAGGTCACAGACATAAAAAAATATGGCATTTCATTTTTAAAATAATTACACACAATAAAATGTTCTATAATTGTAAAACCTATATTACTAGTATCGAAGTACATCTAAATAAGAGCACAGCTCTATCAACCAAGCTAACTGCTGTGTGCTTTGAAATCAGTGACATAAGTCACAGAGTTGTGAATCATTTTATTGTACATAATTATTTTATATATATGACAGCCCCTTTTGTACATCTGTGACCTGACACAGTAAGATACTGAGTACATTTAATTGTATGGCTGAACAAATATATTAGCCTCACCAGACCAAATCATGGTAACTTAGATTATTGAAACAGGTTGTCTCAGTAAAAATCCAGGTGTGATCTTGGCAAATGATTTTTCTTCTTCTTCCTCTCCTCAGTTTCAGTAGTACAGTTGTGCCTCATTCGCTGAAAAATTCAGCGCCCCTTTTTGAGTGTCTCTCTGGGCAGCATACAGATCCTGGTTGCCACCTGCCTCAGATATGGAACTGATCTTCAGATCTGTCTGTAGTTTCATACACTGTATCCATTTTGTATTCTGTTTATGGAACATGTAATTTGATTTTTCATGTTCGGTAAAAAAAAAAAAAAAAAAAAAAAAAATGGAAATACAATTATTTGAGACACACACTTCTGCTCCTAATTCATGTAGTTTCGGCTTTAACACACACAAACAGAAGACAATTTTCAATGGATGTGTGCACAATGTCATAATTTTTAAACAGCTAACACGTTTCCCTGCAGTACACTAACATGTTGCCAGAAATGTAACACTAATGCTTGTAAAATAATATTTTAAAAATAAATCTGTCTCAGTTGTATTTGCCACCTATTTCATTAACTTTAACCTAATATAATAAATTTGTTTGGAAGAGATAGTGGCTGGCCAGTACCTTAGATTGGTACCACTGATAGTAACACACACAAAAAGGTGCAAATGGTGATGAAAGTAAATGTTTCCACTAGTTTTTGAAAATTAATATTCCCTTTGCTGGGTAGGCGAGGAAGGAAGAGAAAGGGGGCAGAAAAGCTATTCAAAACCTGCAGCATGAGGTATGTATGGGAGACTGTGTGTGTGTGTGTGTGTGTGTGTGTGTGTGTGTGTGTGTGTGTGTGATGATTGGTGGTACCAAACTGAGTACTGGCCAGCCACTCTCTCTTTTGAACATTATTTTCACATCTCAGTAGAGAATTTCTGTAAGACATATAATAATTTTAGTCCATGATATAGATCAGTTTCTACTGAGTAACCTTTTAATATGTTCTAAGCATAAGATTGTTACTTTACACTTCAAACACTATCTATGCCAGTTTATTCTGTTTAGTTTGTTCTGTCATTTGAAAAATGTGAACTCCCTCCCTCCCTCCCCCCCCCCCCTCTCTCTCTCTCTCTCTCAAGCACCAGAAAATTGGTTTACAGTTCTTATGTGTATTTCTTACTGCTTCAACTCTCATGGAGGATTTATTCTTTGGCTTCATAGTGCTTGCACTCCAGTACCATTTTTTTTGTTGTTTTAAATGCTCCCAAATGTTTTGTTCAGATGGATGTTAAGTTAAAAAAAAAAGAAGTAATTCCTGTTACGGGCCTTTATTTATAAAGGGTCTTTCTTTTTGTGGAATTAAACTCATTTGTGATTCAATGTTTAATGGGTGAATTTCATGTATAAAATTTTTGATTTAGCTACTGCTCTAATAATTTGTGTATTTCTATTATTATTTTTTCTTTGTTCTGCTTCATATATGTGGTTATGAGATTTATTGTAGTTAACAGATCTCATCCTGACTTCCATTACTTTCCTGCGTTATAAGAATTTACTTTCCAATAATTTAGACTTTTTTGGTTTGACATTGTGGTGTATCACTACCTATCACAAGGTAGTTAAAATAATTGATTACAGCATATATAGTTTGAGGCAAAAAGCATGCCTGTAAAGTCAAGGGGATTTCATGGTGAAATTTTTCTGCAGTTATTTGAAGGTGCAGGAAGATACCAATTAGAGTATTTTCCCAAAATGTGAAAATTCATATTGTGAGAGTTCCTGAAGTTTCAGCTTGCACTGTTCTGAGGTGTGTAGATGCACAGGTGGCATCCGTTGTAAAACTTCTGTTGATTTGTATTAGTACTTTACTAAGTTTTGCAGACTTCAGTATATTATTTCTTTCCTTCCTTCCTTCCTTTTTTCCCCCTCTCAATATGTGGAAAATATTTATTTGGATTCCATTTACTGGCAACTTCAAATATAATGGCTGTACGAAATAAACTTGACATCTTGTAGTTGTTCCCTAACAATAATGTTAAATGTTTGGGAATTGTTTGTTGTACAGTTTACTAAAATTTTGTTTATGATTTTTCCCCTTTTGCCTGTTCCTCAAAATTTAAAAATTTGAAAGAGGGGGGAAGGACTCGTCATTATTTTATATGATTTTAATTTTTTTTTTTATTACAGATAAATCGACACAGTTGAAAGATTTATGAACAGTAATTGTTTAAATATTGCACAATGTGTGTCTGTTGTTGCTTTAACTAAGCAGAATTTTTTATGTGTATAGTACTGTTTCCTGTATGTAGGTTTTAATTTAAACAGGTACTGTGATTGTATGCTGTATAAAGATCTCTGTCAGTATTCATATTATTTTGATAGCCATGTTATCAATAATGTATTTCTCATGTTAATGCTCCAAAACAATGTTAATTTAGTACTCACAAATAATGAGTCGTGTATTTCATTTCATAAAGTTATTAAGAAGTGTTGTTAATTATATTAACGAAATGACATTTATTAAGGAAGAATTTTTTTGTTTGTTGGTTTATAATCTCAACTTTTTAGAATTATGCAGTGTACATACCGTTTTCAAAGCACATAATATTTGTTTTTACTTAAGGTGCAACTGTTGAGAACTGTTAACTAGTGCTTTTCATGGCAGTCACAACCTACTAGTCTTTCACCATGTGTCCATTTTTTCTAGGATAGTAATAGTAAATCAGTAAACTGTTTAGTTCTGTTCTTTGTTAATGGCTGCTAACTAATCTGAAATTCTACGATATAAAAGTGACACCTGTTTGCTGTCATTCATTCATCTCATTCATCAACAGTGATATCCAAACAACATTACCTTCTTCTTTCCTTACAGTATGTTTTTAGGATGTTGCATATTGATTTAAATTAAACTGAAGGTGGTAAATACTTGTAGCAGTTGTGTGTAATGATGATAACCTCATTGTAGAATATGACTGTGATACATGCAAACAAATTCTAACAGAACGAAGTAGACATTCCTTTTAAAATCTCACGGGAAAAAAGAATCTATTTATATCAGGCAAACCAAAATAAATACAGAAAACACTGAAATGTTTCTGACATACTGAAGATGGCTTTGTGAAAACTGTTATGTTCTGTACATAATACTTACTTTGGTTTGATAATAGGGATTTGAGCATATTGTACACAGAGCAACATAAGCCAGATTATAAATTTAATGATTGTTTTGATGTTATTAATTATCTTAATCAATAGAAATATTAGTGCTACTGTCAGCCAAACAATTAGAAATACTCTCTGCAAAGCAGAAATTAATCAATGTGTCAAACTGCTTTATCTGCATCTGCTACAAGTGGCAGGCATTTGCAAGACCAGGTAGCTATCATCATCATCATCATCAGTTGACAGTCACAAATTCAGCTAATTTCTTGCAACTTCAATTGTTACTTCATCGAAGATGGCTTGAGAACTCCATAATTGTTTACAAGTATACCAATGAGAAACACTGCAACCAATCACACTTTTAATAAAATTAAGTTCATTTCTTCCTGAAATTTCAGATAACAGCATTTATTTTGTAACAAATTATAAACCTTGCTGTTAATGATAATGTTCTTAATATAGAGTTAAAGACTTCCTGTCTAATAGCCCAAAATGGTATACAGCAAGAATTTCTTTCTTTCTTAGTAATTGGCTGTTCTTCTTATTTCTTAAAATGCTGGTCATTTTATGGTTGTTTAACATCTATAAAGAAGACAGATCAAAATCGTTAATATATATGATTTCATATTTAAAAGTGGAAGAAAATGTACCCTGTCAAAAGACTGAATTGGCAGGCTACCAAAATTCTTGCATCCAGTTAGTTGATGAGATTAGCATTTAAAGTGTTAAATAAACCATTTCAGTAAGGCAAAAATTAATAAATGAATACTTATTCCTTCTCAGGATTAAGTGAAGGACTGAAATGTAATTGCAAAAAATACATATTTAAAGTAAGTCCAGCTCCAGTTGCATTTATTGGTGCTTTATTTAAGCCCACACTACCGGTTTCGGCCTCTGTTAGGTAGTGTGGGCTTAAATAAAGCACCGATAAATGCAACTGGAGCTGGACTTTCTTTAAATTGTACCACAGTTGTGGCAACAGCAAGCATCCAGTCATGGAGAAACTATTTTTTTTTCCCCCGAATGAAAAGTGTGGCTGAATGTAGTGGTTCTTTTTTCCCTCGTGTATGTATAAATGGAATTACATTGAAACTATTGTGATACATTTCACAAATAAATCTAAACATTGCTCTAGTTAAAATAATACGTGGGATGGGAGGGAAAAATATTTAATAGCACTCTCTCTCACTGTGTGTGTGTGTGTGTGTGTGTGTGTGTGTGTGTGTGTGTGTGTGTCATTTTTGCGTGCATGCAGGCATGCTCGCTGAAACTTAGTTAGCTGATGTGTTTAAAGTTTATATGTAGATATTTTAAATAGATTCCATAACAAATTGCTAATGTATAATAACAATTTTGCACACATTGTGTGATGCCAGAGATAATTGACAGGTGTGTAATAAGTTCCATTATAGTGAACTGTGACTTTGTGCAGTACCTGGTCATTAAATTAATATTGTTGGTAGAAGTCAGGATATTAAAGAAAATAAATATTACATTTTATATTTTGAGTGTTCATGCTTCAAGCCTTTTGCTCTGAAATTATTGTTAATGTTGTTCATATAGAGCTTCTGAGTTATTTTAAAAGTTGAGTAAAGGTCACCTTTGTCATATCGCACATATACCAACTTCTATTCTCTCTCTCTCTCTCTCTCTCTCTCTCTCTCTCTCTCTCTCTCTCTCTCTCTCTCTCTCTCTGTGTGTGTGTGTGTGTGTGTGTGTGTGTGTGTGTGTGTGAGAGAGAGAGAGAGAGAGAGAGAGAGAGAGAGGGGGGGGGGGGGCATGCATGTGTAAACATGCATGACAATATTTTAAAGTTCATTATCCACGTGCCATATGGAAAAGTAATTTTTTCCTAGTTATTGTGTTACACTGAATAATTAATCTGTAGAATACTTACTAAACTTGCAATTTTCTATTGTCTTCTGTTTTTACAGATGATTAAAAGACTGTTATATGTATGTTTAATGAGAAATATTTAACTACCAATGTTCTTTACAAATATTCTCTTGTAATAGCATTTTAAATGTGTGTGTCCTCAGTGTCATTAAGCTAATGATCTCATATCATTGTTTCCACTTCTCAGTTGTATATTGCTGTTTCATAATTATTTGTTTCAAGATCCAAAGATAAGCTTAAAATTTACATAGTTCACAATATTGATGTGCTGATAGTATTTTCTGGATTAACCAGTGCTTCTTTTAAAAATATTCCTCTCTGTAAAAATCGTGTAATTCTCAAAAGAACAAAATATTAAATGACTATTTCATCATTAAAGTTATGTGTAGTGATTTTCTTTTCCTTTATTACTATCCAATCCATTTTAGTAGTTATTATATGATATTACAAGAGTTCAGAAGACAAAATAAATGAAAGATCACAATTTACCTCAAAGTTGATATCTCCATTGCATTACTTGCTACTACTTATGACTATCTTATGACTGTGGAGTGTGTGGTTAGCTTGGCATCAAATCGTCCGGCTATTAATGCCAGTAGGTGAATCCTGATGATGTTGTTGTTGTTGTTGTTGTTGCTGCTGCTGCTGCTGCTGCTGCTGCTGCTGCTGCTGCTTGTTTATTCTGGCAGCTTCTCCTTTGACATCAATCATAAGGCTGACTGGACCCCATACCAGACCTCCCTGTCTCAGAAGCTATCTGAGGAGGTACCGGGAATCAATGGGTCCTTCCATTCTGAAGAAAGTAATTCTAACAATTCGGCTATGGAGGTGGTAGTATCTCAATAACAGAAATTTAATACTTATAGGCAGGCTGCATTTGTATGTATGGCGTGTGTCAGTTATTTAGCATGTCATCACTTACTGTCCATAGTATTCACTGGCAGAGGCAGTTTTTTTTCTTTAGGAATTAATCTCAGATTTGTGGCAACAAGACTACAATATATAACCCCCTTGAGTTATTGACATCTTTTCCGGCTTGTGGCTTGTGAGTGTGGACACATGCATGTGCAAGTGTGGCGACAGTATGGCTGTTTATGCTGTGAGAGACAGAAGATAGTTTTGATAACCACTTTGAACAAATAATATTTGGACACATTCAGCAAGTGTGGTGTCCATTTTGTTCTGCAGAAAATTTTCAGGTTGATAAGTGCTCTTACCATTAAGCATTGACTTTACTTTGTATATACTTCAGCATATATAGCCTATTTTGTCCAAAAAGAGGACACCATACAAACTCAGTCTGTGGGTGAGTATCATCATTTACAAACAATTTCCACTCTGGGGCAGCTTGCTCAGTCTCACAACATAAATCACCTAAAACAATTAGGCAAATTGCAGCTGTCCACCAAACTAATCAAACCCTCTGTGTAGTGTGAACATCTCTTTATATATAAAAATGAATGTATGTCCTATGTGCACTCCTAAACCATTCATTTGATTGCAACAAAACTTTGGGCATACAGAGAATAATTCACCAAAGTAAAAAAAGTGCACACAAGAGTTAAAATTACAGAACTTTTAATTTAGTAAGTCATGGTTGCAAAATATTCACAAATAATTATTTGCAGATGAGTGGAAAAACAGTAGAATCTGACCTTGGAGAAGATCACTTAGGATTTAGGAGAGATGTAGGAACACGTGAAGCAATACTCACATTATAACTTATCTTAGAAGATGGCTAAAGGAAATGTCTAATTTTAGCTTTTGTAGATTTGGAGAAGACTTTTGACAATGTTGAATGGAATACTCTCTTTGAAGGTAGCAGGGGTAAAAATTTAGAAAATAAAAAAAAATTTACATACAACTTGTTCTAAAGCCAGACAGCAGTTTTAAAAGTTGGTCATTTAAGAAGTGCAGTGATTGGAAGGGAGTGTTTGATCTGTACATTGAACAAGGCGTGAAGGAAAACGAGAAGGAATTTGGAATTGAAATTAAAGTTCAGGTGAGGCAGTAGACTTTGCAGGTTGTCAATGACTTAGTAATTCTGTGAGACACAGCAAAGGACATGGAAGAGCAATTGAATGGAATGGACACTGTTTTGAAAGGAGGTTCCTGAAAGCATTTGTCTGGAGTATAGCATTGTACAGGAGTGGCTGACAAAGTTTAGACAAAAAGATGATAGAAGACTTAGAAATGTGGTGCTATAGACAAATAATGAGGATTAGACAGGTAGATGGTGTAACTAATATTGAACAGAATTGGGGAGAAATGAAATTTGTCATATCATGACTAAAGGAAGGGATTGAAGCGTGGGACTAAGAGACATCAAGGAATCATCACTTCAGCAGTCAAGGAAGATTAGGGTGTAACGTCCTGTTGACAGCGTGGTCATTAGAGACAGAGCTCCCACTCAGATGTTTGGGTAAGAATAAGGAAGGGAATCAGCTGTGCCCTTTCAAAGGAACCATTCCAGCATTTGTGTGGAGTGATTTTAAGAAAATCACAGAAAAAAATATGGATGGCCAGAGGTAGATTTGAACTTACATCTGTCCAAATTTGAATCCAGTCGGTTTTGCATTGGAGAGAAATGTGCGAGGTAAAAATTGTAGTTAGAGACCTAGAGAGATGAGTGTTGTATGCCATTTCAAAGGTAGGTAGATTACCATTCAAAGATGAAGAGGTGGTTGAGTGAGATGGCGCAGTGGTAATGGACAGGACTCGCGTTTGGGAGAACATCAATTCAAATCTATCTCCGGCTATCCAGATGCAGGGTGTCCATGATTTCCTTAAATTACTCTAGGCAAATGCTGGAATGGTTTCTTTGAAAGGGTACAGTCGAATTTCTTTATTATCCTTAACCAAAATTCCAAACTGAGCTCCATTTCTAATAACCATACTGTCAATGATATGTTGATGTGTTAAACATATATCTTTGTTAATTTGTTCAGAGATGAAGAGGGTTGCACAGGATAGGGTTGGCTGGAGAGCTGCATTAGACTGATTATTGGAGCGTATGACATAAGGAAAGTTTGAGTATGCATCAATTACAAAAAACCAATAAGAGTGGAGAAAGGGACCAGCAGAATCAGCATTTGGCCGAGACCAAGGGGAAAGAGACGCCCGCTGAGCTGACTTCCGAGAGGCACAAGACGAACAAGCTGCCATCAAGCGTGTGATATCCCTATACGTACCTGACCACAACACATGCCACTGAGCCAAAGTTTTGGTGCGCAAGCGCCCCCCCCCCCCCCCCCCCCAGTGTCCCTCATGCAGCAACAACAGTACTCTTTAGCATAGGGCAGAAGGGACGACCACGTGAGGCTGGTGATCATATAAGAGAACTCCCTCACATTTGGACAAGTACCACCAAAAAGAATAATAATAATACCGCAGGGGATCTGAAGCCCAGTGTGGGCCAGCCATGAGGAATGTATCCCAAGACAGTGCACAGCACTGGATCAGAAGAGACAGCTGCCGATAAATCAGAGGACGTGATAGGGAACTCCTTGACCACAGCCTTTGCTTCGAATCAAAATAAAAACAGAGAAGCTCTTCCCAATCAAAATCCGGATCCAGACCACCGGGGAGTTGTGACAGCGCTTCCACATTGGAATGCTAGGTGGTGGCCCGGAAATGAATTTCATAACTGTATCGGTACAAGAAGAGTGCCCAGCACTGAAGACAATGCGCAGCCTTATCTGGCAATGCCACAGTAGGCTGAAAAACCGAGACCAACGGCTTGTGATCCATGATGAGGTGGAACTTGACACTGTAGAGGTACACGTGAAACTTTTAAAGAGCGTAAACACATCTTTTTCAACTTAAGAATATTGTTCCTGAGTCCGAGTCAATGTTTTAGAAGCTTATGCGATGGGGTGCTCAGAACCATCTGAATACTTGTGTGCTAGCACTGCACCGATGCAGTCTTGGGATACGTTGGTAGTGAGGACCAGGTGTTTCCCAGAGTGTAGAAGGCCATGCAAGGAGCCGACACTAGAAGCTGCCCGAGCTGACAAAATGCACTTTCGCAGTCGTCTGACAACTGAAAAACACACACTTATGGAGCAGAGGAAGAAGGGGCTGTGCTATAGTAGCTGCACCTGGCAGAAAGCGGTGGTAGTAGGTGATCTTGCTTAAAAACACCTGCAAGTCTTTGGCGAACATGGGGCACGGGGAAGACGTAACGGCTGCCATGTGATCTGGCAAGGGTCAAACCCCTCACCGATGAGATCTTGAATCCAAGGTAGGGGATCGATGGCTGGAAAAACGAGAGGGCAGGGAAGGGCAGTGGCCTGTAAGACATGTAAAAGAGCCCACAGGTTGCGAAGATGCTCAGCTGTTTTGGTCCTCGTGACCACTATGTCATCAAGGTAATTTACATAGCCTGGAATGGGGCACAGAAGTTGCTCTAGGAAACATTGGAAGATCGCTGGTGCACTGGCTACACCAAATGGTAACTGCTGGTACTGGTAAAGTCCAAAGGTGTGTTAACAACTAACAGGCATTTGGAGTCCTCATCAAGGGGAAGTAGAAGGTACGCCTCTGCCAAATCCACTTGAGAAAAAGCTTGGGAGCCCCACAGTAATGCCAACAACTCGTCTGTGTGGGGCAAAGGATAGGAGTCAATCGCCGACTGCGCATTAATTGACACCTTGAAGTCGCCTCAGATTCGTAAGGGGCCCGAGGGTTTCTTAACAATGACCAGCAGTGTGGTCCATTCACTAGAAGAAATGGGGCACAAAACCTGCAGAGTTTGAAGGAGGTCCAGCTCAGCTTTCAATTGATCACGCAAGACTATTGGTATGTGGTGGCTGCGAAAAAATCATGATCGTGCTGTAGGCTTCTTTGTAATATGGGCCGTAAACCCGGCAGCACACCCCAATCTGTCAGATAAGAGCAACGAAAATTCCTGACAAAGGAATTCCAGCTGTTGAAAAGGCACCATCTCAGACACAAGATTGACAGAATCAGATGTAGTGAAGCCAAAAGAAGTAAAGGCACCCAAACCAATAAATATTTACTGCTGCCATATGCACCACTAAGAAGGTGATTGAACACACCACAGAGTTGTAGGCTATGGGGGTAGTAAATTGACTCACCACTGGAATATGTTGGTGACTATAACTGCACAAGGCCCATGCCACCAGAGTAATAGGTGTAACCCCAGCCATGTATAGGTGTTGAAGTTTAGCAACAAAAGTGAGGCCCCCGTGTCCACTTGTAAACACCTGGATTTGTCAAAAATTAGCACCTCAACAAATACTTTGGAGGGAGAAGACTGCAACCCTTGTCCAAGGTTAATTTCCATGTCCATATCTGTAGAATAATGCTGTGAACGGCATACCGAAGCCATATGCCCTGTTCTTTGGAATTTTTTGCACACTACCCAGTGGCAAGGGCAAGATTCACTGGCTGTCATGATTGATGAAACAGTAGTGGAAGGAGGGGAGTGAAGTACTTTGACCATGCTGCATCCATTGTTTACCCTGTGGCAGCTGGTAGCTGCACGCGCGGCGAGTGGAGCAATCCTGCACTGCTGTGTGACATCATCACCTTCCCCAATCAATCTCCATTCCTCCATGTCAGAAATTGCAGCTACATCCCCCCCCCCCACTTCAATTTGGTCCCATAAGGTCCAGGAAACATCAAAGGACTGAGCAATATTGAGAATGTCCACTAAGATCGGGTTGTCGAACTGCAGAGCCCGCTGATGCATCTCACTATCCAGGGTGAGACGCAGAATTGCATCCTGAACCATGTCATCTGCATAGGATTCCGTGTGTGTAGCCATGAAGAACAAGTAACGGCAGCTAAGCTCGTGTAACTCTGCCGCTCAAGCTTTTTTTTTTTTTTTTTTTTTTCATGACTGATAGAACTCGACCTTGGCCGCAATGACATGTGTCCGAGGCCGATAGTATGAAGACAGGAGATGGCACAAGTCATCAAAAGATAATGCTGTGGGTTCCTGCAGGGAGGCAAGTTGAACAACCAAGATATGTGATGATATCCAAGAGAGAAACAAAGCTTCACACAACGCCAGATCAGATGCAACAAAGGCAATGAGATGTTGGCGTAAGTGCTTTTCATATGAATCCCAATCTTCCAGGCTATTGTCAAATGCCAAGAACAGCAGCACAAAAGAAACAACACTCTAAGTAGGAGCCGATGATGACGCGCCAACTGGTGAAGCCAACGCATTAGAACCCGACAGAGTATAGTAGCAATGTTCCGTGAGAGACGTTGTGATTGTGACCAGGTTTTGAAGGGAATCAGCCAGAAATTGTGCCCAAGGAGTGATTGCAAGTTCCCGTCAGCAGACATGGCTGGGAAACTGTAGCCCTCGAAGCCGGCAAGAAACACGTGTAAATTTGATATACCTCATCATCAATGTTCTAACGGTCACACTACAACAACTAGACCTGGAAGCTGTGAACCACAGACTTACGGTGATATACAGCAACTGTCGAAGTGGAGAGCTGCTCATCTGTTTGGGTGCTGGCAGTCGCTAGGTGACGTGCCGCCTGCCGCTTGTGCTGCTGTCTTGCGGCTGGCGGCGCACACACAGGTCGCGGCACGCACTGTTCGAGTGTCGTACATCGCAACATTACAATAATTACTTCATTACTACTAACACTGTCCATAACATATTTTGCATTTGGTATTGAAATTTATCACTGAATCAGCTGGCACATTTATATAACTGCACAACATCCAATTCAGGAGAAATGCCATAAACATTTAGATGTATGAAATGCTGCTGCATCAGGCATGACATTTTAGTTTATTACTTCTCTGCTACCAATGTTATTCACAAGTCATTTTGCAAACATATTAAAAATTAAAATACTGTATGTAAAAGAAAGAGCTTATTCCAGTGCAACATAGTATATTCACTAGGCTAAACACTTGTTTAGATAATGTCTTCATCAACTGTCCGCATGACATGACACTGTGATGCGAAGGAATTTATTCTCTCAGATCACAGCATGCTTACAGTAGAATCAATTTTCCTTTCTTTTCTTGTTTTATAAAAATGGCAGAGATTATTAAAGTCAAACAACATCTTGATACTAAACAAACAGAGGAGGAGGAGGAGGAGGAGGAGGAGGAGGAAGAAGAAGAAGAAGAAGAAACAAATCTTACCACTAGGAAGGGAAAACTGTGTTACACTGAAGAACTGGGGTACCTAAAGAAAAAACATCTGGTTCTAAAAGACCTAAGTAAAAATTTTAATTCCAATGAATTAAGGAGCATCTTAGGAGCACTACAGAAATGTATAAGAAAGATATACAGTTCGATAAACAAAGATCCAACACTAGTTTCATAAACAGAAAACAGTAAAAAGTGATGTAAAGCAGCCTCATCACTTCGTGAACTATGCCTTCTTGACTTCACCTGCAATCAACAAACATAATGAAACATACACAGATTTTGTGCGGTTATTTGAGGGCTGTCTGTGGAGAATCTTATATAAATTCAACCCAATTAAGTTCACTGGCTCAATAAGGTCTGCTCTGTCTAGAGGACAATAAAAATTCGTCCATAGTCCCCAACTGCATATGGTTAATAGAGTAAAAATAAAAATGAGAAGAACGGTGCATTACATAAAAATAACTTTCACAACACTTTTGTTTAAACTTTTACGTAGAATCTATCAGATCATAGCACTGTCACTGGTAATAGCACTGTACATTGGCATATCTAACCTAACTTGTGAGCTCCCAGACAAAATTTACTTTGCCAAAACTATTTCGAATTAGCCTACTAGCCTGTGATGGACTGTGAATACTTTGTCTTTAGATTCACTCGAATCACAGTGCCTTTGACGAAGACAATGTTCTTCAACAGATAACTGCACAGTTCAGTGAAATGAATGAAAGTTTATGAAACTTGGGTAACACTTCCTGATGAGATGCACTTTTACAACCAGTTTCCAACAACTTTGTATAACTGTTCTGATCCATGAAAATTTATCGAAGTCACAGTGCTTAAGATTCACACACTGCAATCTTAAAATTCAACATAGCATTGACATCCCCATTAGAAACCTTGCAAGTTTAAACAGTTACTTGACATACTCATAAATTCTTCTAAGTTCAACTGCACTATCCACACTGAAAACTTTTCAAGTTTCACTCTTCCGAAAGTCGCAGCACAGACCCGGCATAGCTTGGCCATCGCGATGCTAGCCAAACACACACTACCCCACCTGGGCCTACTGCCCAGCCTTTATACCTGTCCTCCTGAGAAACTGCTACATCACCAAAATCCCCAGTTGCCACCCCTCACCAACGTACAATGATTTGCCAAGTATACTGTACATCCATACATATACATTTTTAAACACTTATACTAAACAAAAATAAATATGAAGCCGATCATAGTAACTAACATGTTTCATTTATCATTTCTCCTATGGAGCGATTCAGATATCAATATCAACTTTCCCACCATTTGCAGTATTGTTTTACTCTTTAAAATTCATTTATGTGATAAACCCTGTTTCAAAAATCTGTTTGAAACATGTATTTACATATTTTGGGCTTGCTGTTTACAACAGAACAAGTCATTTTGGTGTACCATTTCAAATTAAACAATTATGAATGATTATATACAAATTAATTATTTAAACAATTATTTGAACAAAGTGATTTTAAGGTATAATCATTTCTAATATGACACCTGCAAACAAACATTGCCATGCTGGCCACGTATCTGTCTTGTACTTTATGTTATTAACAAATTTATACAATCGTATTAGTGAATTATATTTCCTGTGATCAATATTTATCTTATGTTGAGTGTAAGCATATCAGGTGATGCACCTTGTTCAGACCTTTCATATGAGCCTTCGCTCACCTCTGTATCTTAAATGGTTTAGAATGGTTATGAATTTTTAACTAATTACTAAATTGCTGTATTTTCATTCTATTAAAGCTTTTTAAACGTGCTTAGTAGGAAAGATGTCTGTATGTCACCAGACGTGTAATACGAAACCCTCTCAGCAACTGTGCGGCACTTATGTCTCAATTATGTTTTATTCTTATTCCCCCAGTCAGCCATTTCTGCTTTACACCACAAGCTCTCTACTGGCCAGCCCACTATGAGCCCTAGCCACACGGCTGCTAAACTTGATTTTTCTGAATTACAGATTTATACAGATAATTCATTCCCCTCAATGTCACCTGTCTACACAGATACAATGGTACCAAAATTAATAAAAATACAAGAGTGTAACAATTTTTGTGCATTGGCAAGGTTAGTGTTTGCAGTGCATTTAATATATCTTGACAAATAAAGCGGGATTGTGGCTGTCAATTTCTGCAATCATAATGACTGACTGCTACTCATTGGGCAGTACTGTCACAATTTTCTTAAGAACGTAAACCTAAAACATGAACATGCCAGGCCATCATTAAACAATTTTAGTGAGGTAAGCCAAGACTATGGAATTTGTGGCAAAATTTTAAAACTTATGGAATTGTATCTAAGTAACAGAAAGCAGGTTGTTAGCTCAGGGAGAAAGATGTCTGACACACTTCAGGTCCAATATGGAGTACCACAAGAATCAAAATTAGAACCCCTTCTATTCCTGGCTCAAATTAATGACTTTCCAAAAAATACAGAGGTTGAGACACATTCGTCAGAAAATATAGTGGTTAACACATACATGTACAAAGACGACACAACTTTTCTATCTGTAGACCAAGAATTTGAAGATCTTGTTAATAGAACAAACATGGTGAAAGAAAGTGCTGGATCATGGTTCATTGTGAATAGATTATTGCTTAATGAAAATGAGACCCAGTTTTATCAAAGGTTACAAAAATAGAGAAATAAAACATAAAATTTTTAGGTATTATACTGGACAATAAACTTACATGAAACACCCATATTGAACATGTAACAGTAAGGTTATCTTGAGTAGTATTCTTCATTAAAAGAGTAATGTTGTGTGTTACTACAGAATATGTAAGGATAGCATAAGGTAAAGCAGTCAACAATCCAAAGATTGGTTTGAACACCACAGTGCTTTACTAAGCATGGTCCTGTTTGGAAATGGTTTGCCGTTGCATTCCTCTGACCTTCGAACTGACGTATCCAGCCTGTTATAGCTGGACCTACAGTTTAATGTGCAGGGCTGGCACAAGCGCAAGTGCCACCCCTTGCGAGCTGTTAAATTGCCGCCCCATTTTATTTATTTATTTTTACTAAACATTTGTGGAATTTTATATAAACAAATCTGTAGGAAATGTTAGCAATCAATCGGAATTTTTGTTTTTACTTCTCAGATCTACCTAGATTTCCACCACTGTGTGGCCAGTCTCAAAGCCTTTAATATGTGTTTACATCTAAACCGTCATGTTGACAGTTACATTCAGCATGACGGTATAGATGAAAACAATTCAAAGCATAAGAACAGCCACACTGTGCCCGAAATCTATGTAGATCTCGAAAAAAAAAAAAAAAAAAAATTGCAACTGATTGGTGACATTCTCTACAGATTTGTACAAAACAGTTTTTCTATTCTGCAATCTTGAAGGAGAAAAATTCTAACTTATGAGTAATGTGCATGCACAATACTAATTGTACGTTATATGAAAAGCACTTACCTATTACTTCCCAACTTGCAAGAAATTTGGACGCACCAATTCTTCTGTTCATACGAAATGCAATGAAAGTGCTTCTGTCAAATCTTGACTTCCTTGAGCAACTACCGAAATGAATTCTATATTTTTCTTTGAAGAGAATGCAACAATATCTTTTGCCTGAAAAAGGCGAAGTGGTGACGCAGCAGTAACAGGAACTAGGTCATGTAACGAGGTACAGTGAGACTATGGTTAAACTAGCACCCAAGAAGCAAAAAGCTCACAATAAGTATGTGACCAATGATATGGATAAATGTATTATTATATGAACAATAGAAAGAAATACGAACTTTGCAAAAACTGCACTACATTTGTCAAACAGAATGAGCTTCAAAGCTAGCAAGGAAACCCTTAGAAGCAATGTTCTGTCTGTGGATTTTCGTTTTAGAACGTGTCAAAATTGACATTTTGTTTTGTGCGGACAAGAGGGCATTGTTGCTAAAAGACCATACTTTTCAGGTTTCCATCAGAATCAAAGCAAACAGTAGTTTACTTAGATGAAACATGGATTTACACACATTATACAGTAAATAAATGTTGGCAAAATAATAGTGTGTGAGTAGTATTGTCAAACAAAAGTCCCGGTCAGACTTTAATTGTTGTTCATGCAGGTAGAGACAAGTGTATCATGGCTCAAAAACCAAAACACTCAGAAATGGATAGCAAAAATTTTCAAAAATACGTCAAAGCCCAACTTACGCCAGGCTTACTACCAACATCTTTCAAATGTTTGTATAGTTTATGGGACTTAACTACGGGGTCATCAGTCGCTAAACTTACAAACAAATTATGAACTAGCTAACACTAAGGACGGCACAAATATCCATGCCTGAGGGGGATTCGAACCCCTGACCACCAACATCTTTATCCCTTGTAATAACTCACAGCGTATTTGCCCATTCGGAATACTTCTAGCCATTGTAGGTGTTCGATATGTCTGACTGTAGTAATGTTCAACCATTTTTTCCCATAATGTGGGAAGAATAAAACACTTGGAAACTGCCATTGAAGGGCTTAGAAAAATTGCTTCAGGCTTAACATATAACATTGCATTCGAATTTACAAATCAAATTTCGTCTTCTACAAAATTAGTTGTGAGTAAACACACAGCGTGTAACAGGATGGTAGTGCTCTACTCACAAGAATATTGGCGTGTACGCCAGACTGCTTCCCCCTATCTGTTCCTCCGGCGTAAACACGACGGCGCTGCCACACACAGTGGCAAGGAAGAAATTAGTCCTCCTCCCTCCCCTTGTTCAACAGGAGTGGCCGGCAGGTAGTTGAGACGCCATGCCACAGTTCCCTCCGAGGTTTGGAAAGAAAAGGGGGGAGGGGGTGGCAGATTTGCCGCCCCTCACAAAGTGCCGTCCCATGCGGCCGCATGTTTCGCACATGCCTTGCGCCGGCCCTGTTAACGTGGGTTCCAAACCATGATGCTAATTGATATTTTCAAATTAGTAACACGGCCAGAGGGGAAAGAAGTGGAAAGTGACAGATAAAAATCCTAGGATCTGTCAGGGATCAAACCCACGACCTTTGGATTTGTAGTCTGGCACTCTACCACTCTGCTATCGAATATATTGCTTTCTTTCGTCAGTATTGGGGAAATAGCAAAAAATAAATTAAGTTCTTGTGCTTCAGAGGAAAAAATAGATAAATAAATTAAAAAAATAGAATAATGACAACAGCTGATGACAGAACTCATTGTAAGCATTTATTTCCTAAGTTTAAGATTTTAATGGTAATTAATTCATACACCATAGAAAGCGTTGATTATGTACTGAACTATCAAATTTACCTGTAACCAACCAAAAACATTTACAAAATACAAGAACATGTAATAGGTTAGCATAAACCAACAACAGCCATATCTACATGGCAGTAACAATATATAACAAACTGTCCAAGCAGTTTACAAATTTGCCAATAAAATCATCTAGAGAAAAGCTTCAAATCTTCTTGTCGGCTAATACATTTTATTCTTTAGAAGAATTTTTAGTTCTAATGGAGATTAGTAGATTAATGTAAATATGTATTTTAAAATATAAAAAATAGACGAAGATTACTCACCAGGCAAAGGAGCACAGGTGTGACAGCATCACAAATAAATAAATGTATACACACACACACACACACACACAATCGCAAGCTTTTGCAACCCAGTTGCGTCTTCAGGCAGTAGGGAAGGAGAGGGAAAAGGAAATGATGAGGGTTTTAAGGAAGGGGGTAAGGAGCCATTCTAATCCCGGGAGAGGAAAGACTTACCTTGGGGGAAAAAATGGAGGGTAAACAAATGCACACATGCCCACACATTCACACAGACACAAGTACACCTAGGCAGACATACTGTAGAAAGCAAAGAAGTTAAGTTATTGAAGTTAAGAAGTTAGACAGAGATACCACTTGAGGCAGAGGCTCTGTCCAGAGAACCGATGCAAAGATGTTAAGAAGGTGGGTGGGAATTCAAATTTAGCGGAGATTGAGACCAGGTGGGCAACGGGAAGGGAGAATATGCTGAAGGGCTAGTTCCCATCTCCGGAGTTCTGAAGGATTGGTGTCAGTGGGAAGTATCCAGATAACCCGGACGGTGTAGCACTGTGCCAAGATGTGCTGGCCGTGCACCAATGCGTGTTTAGCCACAGGGTGATCCTTGTTACCAACAAACACTGTCTGCCTGTGTCCATTCATGCGAATGGACAGTTTGTTGCTGGTCATTCCCACATAGAACGCTTCACAGTGCAGGCATGTCAGTTGGTAGATCACGTGGGTACTATCGCAAGTGGCTCTGCCTTTGATCGTGTACACCTTCCGGGTTACGGGACTGGAGTAAGTGGTGGTGGAAGGGTGCATAGGGCAGGTTTTACAACGGGGGCGGTTACAAGGGTAGGAGCCAGAAGGTAGGGAAGGTGGTTTGGGGTTTTCATAGGGGTGGACTAGGAGGTTACGGAGGTTAGGTGGGCGGCGGAAAGACACTCTCGGTGGAGTAGGAAGGATGTCATGAAGGACGGATCTCATTTCGGGGCAGGATTTAAGAAAGTCGTATCCTTGCTGGAGAGCCACATTTAGAGTCCGCTCCAGTCCCGGAAAGTATCCGGTGACAAGAGGGGCACTTGTGGGATTCTTCTGTTGAAGGTTCTGAATTTGGAGGGATGAGGTAGTAGCTCTGGCAATTTGTTTCTCTACCAGATTAGGAGGATAGCCGCGGGATGTGAAAGCTGTTAATAGGTTGTTGGAGTACTGGTTCAGAGCTTCAGGACTGGAGCAGACACGTTTGCCACGAAGACCTAAGCTGTAAGGAAGGGAACATTTGATATGGAATGGATGACAGCTGTCATAATGCAGGTACTGTTGTTTATTGGTAGGTTTGATGTGGACGGATGTGTGGAGTTGGCCGTTGGACAGATGGAGGTCGACATCGAGGAATGTGGCATGGGATTTGGAATAGGACCAGGTGAATTTGATGGGACCAAAGGAGTTGAGGTTGAAGAGGAAATTCTGGAGTTCTTCTTCACTGTGTGTCCAGATCATGAAGATATCATCAATGAATCTGTACCACACTTTGGGTTGACAGGCTTGGGTATCCAGGAAGGCTTCCTCTAAGCGTCCCATGAATAAGTTTGTGTACGAGGGGGCCATCCTGGTTCCCATGGCTGTTCCCTGTAGTTGTTGGTATGTCTGGCCCTCAAAAGTGAAGAAGTTGTGGGTTAGGATGAAGCTGGCTAGGGTATTAAGGAAAGAGGTTTTAGGTAGGGAAGTGGGTGGTCGGCGTGAAAGGAAATACTCCATCGCAGCAAGGCCCTGGGTATGTGGGATATTTGTGTATAGGGAAGTGGATATCCCACATACCCAGGGCCTTGCTGCGATGGAGTATTTCCTTTCACGCCGACCACACATTCCTCGATGTCGACCTCCATCTGTCCAACGGCCAACTCCACACATCCGTCCACATCAAACCTACCAATAAACAACAGTACCTGCATTATGACAGCTGTCATCCATTCCATATCAAACGTTCCCTTCCTTACAGCTTAGGTCTTCGTGGCAAACGAGTCTGCTCCAGTCCTGAAGCTCTGAACCAGTACTCCAACAACCTATTAACAGCTTTCACATCCCGCGGCTATCCTCCTAATCTGGTAGAGAAACAAATTGCCAGAGCTGCTACCTCATCCCCCCAAATTCAGAACCTTCAACAGAAGAATCCCACAAGTGCCCCTCTTGTCACCGGATACTTTCCGGGACTGGAGCGGACTCTAAATGTGGCTCTCCAGCAAGGATACGACTTTCTTAAATCCTGCCCCGAAATGAGATCCGTCCTTCATGACATCCTTCCTACTCCACCGAGAGTGTCTTTCCGCCGCCCACCTAACCTCCGTAACCTCCTAGTCCACCCCTATGAAATCCCCAAACCACCTTCCCTACCTTCTGGCTCCTACCCTTGTAACCGCCCCCGTTGTAAAACCTGCCCTATGCACCCTTCCACCACCACTTACTCCAGTCCCGTAACCCGGAAGGTGTACACGATCAAAGGCAGAGCCACTTACGATAGTACCCACGTGATCTACCAACTGACATGCCTGCACTGTGAAGCGTTCTATGTGGGAATGACCAGCAACAAACTGTCCATTCGCATGAATGGACACAGGCAGACAGTGTTTGTTGGTAACAAGGATCACCCTGTGGCTAAACACGCATTGGTGCACGGCCAGCACATCTTGGCACAGTGCTACACCGTCCGGGTTATCTGGATACTTCCCACTGACACCAATCCTTCAGAACTCCGGAGATGGGAACTAGCCCTTCAGCATATTCTCTCTTCCCGTTGCCCACCTGGTCTCAATCTCCGCTAAATTTGAATTCCCACCCACCTTCTTAACATCTTTGCATCGGTTCTCTGGACAGAGCCTCTGCCTCAAGTGGTATCTCTGTCTAACTTCTTAACTTCAATAACTTAACTTCTTTGCTTTCTACAGTATGTCTGCCTAGGTGTACTTGTGTCTGTGTGAATGTGTGGGCATGTGTGCATTTGTTTACCCTCCATTTTTTCCCCCAAGGTAAGTCTTTCCTCTCCCGGTATTGGAATGGCTCCTTACCCCCTTCCTTAAAACCCTCATCATTTCCTTTTCCCTCTCCTTCCCTACTGCCTGAAGACGCAACTGGGTTGCGAAAGCTTGCGATTGTGTGTGTGTGTGTGTGTGTATACATTTATTTATTTGTGATGCTGTCACACCTGTGCTCCTTCGCCTGGTGAGTAATCTTCGTCTATTTTTTATATTTTATTTTTCCTGCTAGGAATTTTTCGTCTTAATATAAATATGTATTTTGTAATATTTGTAAGAAAAAATGACAAAGTCTATTGGAAGTACCCATGCTGAATGACTAATAAAGAATATGAATCTGGTATAGAAATTTCATAGCAGTCTGCCAAGAAACTTGTGATTTCAAATGAGGAACATTTACATTTTATGTTTGTTTTAATACCTGGAAGGTTGTGACTGACTGATTTCAAGTTATAACACAACATTGAATGCTAATATGGGCTTTGCAACACATGCCTGATACAGTTAGTCTTTTATAAAAATAACTGCAGTCACTCTTTGTGGAGTCCATGAACACCATCAGTAATTGTCTCGCACATTTCTGATGTTCTGTGCTCTGTCTTAAAGTAATTACTTGTGACATTGGAATTATTTATGCTGTACTAAAGAAAAATGTTGATTTTGAACAGTTTGGAATTTTCTAGTAAAATTCTTTATGTGGAACTGTTTTCATCTTACAAGGAGACCACTGGATATCAGATTTTAGAATTTCTCTATATTTATGGCATTTGAAGTTTAGAACTTAAATAACAATCAGCCAAAGCCATTTGATGCAACTCTCAAAAATTCTTGAGAAAATTGACTTTTTGCAAAGTACATTGAAGTAGCAATAAATAAAACACTTGCAGCGTCTGTTAGTATAGCTCAGTGGTAGCATTCTGGTCGCACAATGATAAAGTCAGTGGTTTGAACCCCACAGTGACAGATTTTTTTTTCTTTGTTTTCAAACTCAGTTACATAAAACATTTTGGGATTTCTAATTCCATGTGTTCAGTCAGTTTTTGTTTTGTGTATGTAGATGAGCTGATGAGCTCATCAAGTAAAACAATGGTTTGGTAGGTTAGCTGCTCAGAAAGCCATTAGTAGCTATGGAGATGACTTTCCAAAAACCGTAGCTCTTCACAAACTGAACAATCAACAACTACTATCGTCAATTAATAATGAAGTCAATGCTATAAAAAATGTAACATTTTTTTAAACTGTCATTATTAACAACCTTCTATAAAATATAGTAACTTACGAATAAATAAAAGTATGTGGACTTATTGTGAAAATTACCGTGTAAGCACTCAAACACAATTTGGGGGGGGGGGGGGGGGGGGGGGGAATAAATAAAACATCTGTCACGACATTCGTTGCTGTTTGATTTGTTCTTGGCTCAGCTTTTTTATTACAGAGAGAGTT
The DNA here is from genome assembly GCA_026315105.1 of Locusta migratoria. Taxonomy (NCBI): domain Eukaryota; kingdom Metazoa; phylum Arthropoda; class Insecta; order Orthoptera; family Acrididae; genus Locusta; species Locusta migratoria. The sequence continues at coordinate 68,571,245 of CM048755.1, read as the reverse complement.
GAGTCCTCTGACCAGGCACACTGAGCTGCAACGCTCAGACCACCTGAGCTATACCGACAGTTGCTTAATGATTGGTACTTACGGTTACTTGCAAACCTCCAAAAGTCACTTTTCTAGAGAATTTTTGAGACTTGTGACGAATGGATCTGGCTGATTGTCATTTGAGTACTGAACTTCATGTGCCATAAATATAAAAAAATTCTAAAATCCGATATCCATGTTGTCTCCTTGTTAGACTTATTGAAAATTGTGTGGTACACTCTGACTAATTTTAATCAAATTTCACACACATTTTTAGCTATTGTTCCTTTTGTTATTTTACCTTAGTTAAGCGGTAGTTGGATCAAAATAAATCTCCAGATACTCTGTGACGAAAATGGCATTGGAACAGAGGATGACACTCTAAAGGCTGAATTACCAAATGACTTTTTCCAAAGCTGTTTCACAGAGGAAGATTGCACTGTAGTTCCTTCTCTAGATTGCCGCACAGATTACAAAATGGTAGATTTCAAAATAATTGACAGAGGGGTAGAAAAACAATTAAAATCGCTCAAAAGAGGAAAGGCCGCAGGACCAGAGGGGATACCAGTTTGTTTTTACACAGAGTACGTGAAGGAACTTGCCCCCCTTCTTGCAGTGGTGTACCATAGGTCTCAAGAAGAGCGTAGCATTCCAATAAATTGGAAAATGGCATGGTCATCCCTATTTTTAAGAAGGGATAACAACGGAAGTTCACTGAGGCTTTTTGTGGATGATGCTGTAGTATATAGAGAGGTTGGAACAATGGAAAATTGTATTGAAATGCAGGAGGATCTGTATCGAATTGACGCATGGTGCAGGGAATGGCAATTGAATCTCAATGTAGACAAGTGTAATGTGCTGCAAATACACAGAAAGAAAGATCCTGTATCATTTAGTTACACTATAGCAGGTCAGCAACTGGAAGCAGTTAAGTCCATAAATTATCTGGGAGTAGGCATTAGGAGTGATTTAAAATGGAACGACCATATAAAATTAAATGTTGGTAAAGCAGATGCCAGTCTTAGATTCATTGCAGGAATCCTAAGGAAATGCAGTCTGAAAACAAAGGAAGTAGGTTACAGTACACTTGAATACTGCTCACTGGTGTGGGATCTGCACCAGGTGGAGTTGATACAGGAAGTACAAAAGATCCAATGGAGAGCAGCACGCTTCGTTACAGGATCATTTGGTAATCGTTAAAGCATTATGGAGATGATTGATAAACTCCAGTGGAAGACTCTGCAGGAGAGACGCTCTGTCGCTCAGTACGGGCTTTTGTTGAAGTTTCGAGAACATACCTTTACCGAGGAGTCTAGCAGTATATTGCTCCCTCCTACGTATATCTCATGAAGAGATCATGAATATAAAATCAGAGAGATTAGAGCCCACACAGAGGCATACTGACAATCTTTCTTTCTGCGAACATTACGTGACTGGAATAGGAAGGAGAGCCAATAGTGGTACTCAAGGTACCTTCCGTCACACACCATCGGGTGGCTTGCGGAGTATGGATGTAGATGTAGAAACCCAGTACAGGACTAGCAACACCAGTAAGTGGCACAAAGGTCTAGAAAGTGGCTAAGTCATTTGGAAGAAGCTCCATCTGGATACATGCATAGCCATTTAGGATAAATATTTGCAAAATTTCCAGAAATCTCTGTACTAAAGAAATTATTGTTTCAACAAGACAATAATATTTCTTAGGCTACTCTGGCAAAATGTTCACTTCTTTGAATTCTTCTAGTATTCTGCCAGATATCAGTGTCGTCCTTGCACAGTATTTTCGTAACATGACTCATTACTTTCATCAGGTGCTACTTGAGCCTGAGTATGCATCTTGAGCAGAATGGGAGCAGTATTTGTACCATGGTTGTTTAGATGAGTTCCCTCTGTGATCTACACCCACTGCACTTGGATAACTGTTGATGTTCTGGCATTCTCTTTTTAATCTGGTGTAGTTCTGGGTGTACCCTCTGTGGTTCTCATGTATCAGATGCATTGAAAGTATTTTTGGACTCAGCCTCAGCTATCCCATCATTGGGAGTGATCCAGAAGATAAAATTGTGTACATCTATAACAGAAGTATCTAACCCATTTGTTATAAAACTTCAGATATATCAGTAATGTCAAGAAATTCAATACAGCAAATTACTGTTCTAGACTTGAATATGATCAGTCCCATCCAGTGGCGTAACTATGGGGGGGGGGGGGGGGGGGGATGAGGGGGATAGAAACACCCCCAGAACCCCCCCCAGAACCCCCCCTCTCCCCCCCCCCCCAAAAAAAATTAAGAAAGAAATCGTATAACAGCAATCTGGTAAAGGTAAAGACTGAAAACTTGGGGTGTTTTACCTAATCTTTCATTGGATGGGAGTGAATTAGTTTCTTCAATGGGAGTGGTAGATGGTAGTTTGTCTGGAAACTAACTAAAATTTTGCTTGTCAAGCAGATCATTCCCCCCCCCCCCTCCCCCCAAAGCCTAGTTCTAGTTACGCCACTGGTCCCATCCCGTTAGATATATTTGCACCCACCTTTGCAATATATGCTATGGATATGTAGTTAGTGACTCCACTCTACTAATACCACTAAACTCCAGAACAGAAAAGATTTATGCAATCTGAGAGGTGGCAGTCCATCTGTCATTATTATTTGTCGATTTCACTCGAGACTTATCATACAATTGCTACATTATGCACCTTACGTGATTTGCCAAAGGCAGAATATTCAGTGCAAGACAATTCTGGGAGGAAAAAGGCAGTCTTGTTTTGCCACCTGGATGCAGGACTGAGCAGCCAATCTTTAGAGGACAGCAAAAGGAATACCAGGCTGGCTTTTACTGCCTTACCCAGGTTAGCCACAGAGGGCGGAGGCAGGCTTTTCGCCAGTGGGAGCGGCACTGTGTGGGATGAAGGCCAGTATTGTGCAAATTGACCTAAAAGAGCTGTGTTCTCTGATTTTAGAAAAGATAAGGCCAGAGTCCCTTGTCCACTTTTACAAGGAGAAATTAGCCAAGTTTGTTTTTGAAAAGATAAAACTGCAACGGTCTGTCCTCCTCCTTTCATGAGGAGAGGATGACCAAGTTTTGTTTAAAAAAAAAAAAAAAAAAAAAAAAAAATGGAAAAAAAGACAGCACCCTGTGACGATTAGATCTGGCACCAGGAAGTGGACAGCAAAAGGAGGTCAGTTGGGTAGCTTTTCAACAGACAACAAATTTCATCAAGAGTGGCTCTGGGAGCATATTTTGGTGCACACAGTAAGGTGGTGTGAGAAAATATGCAAGGAAGCAAAGGGCAGAACTGGGGGAATGCATAGTCGTGCAGCAGTTCTTGTTAAACGAGATTGAGGTCAGCCTGTCTTATTAGTAGCACCGAAGCTCTAATTTTGTCTTGCTCATCTTTCTGGAGTCACCTTGGTCTTCAGTATTTTACATGTACCAGTTTACACAGGCTGAAGCAGCACAGACTTTGCAGAATAGTTTGAGGTTGTTGGCACTACGATCTACTGGAAATGCAGAGACTGATTTTAGGAAGTAACAGTTTCCAAATTTTTGGAGCCAGACATCTTTTGTGGTCATGAATATTACAGCTATCAGCAGTCAGGCACCATTCCACAGCTACTGACTGAGATCACACCACCATACCACATTTGTGTAAATAACTGCCTGGTCACGCCAGCAACAGACAGTACTTGCATCAGATTTCTCATCTTGTGGGAAAGAGTTATTAAATAGAACCCTGCACTGAATATTTCACACATACAGCGTTCTTGGTTGTAAATTTCAATTCACTAACAAAATATCAAACTTCATAGGGGTTTATTTCACTTGCTGGTCAGTGGTAGTATTATTTCACTGCAATCATTTAAATGTAAAGAACAACAATAGGATTAAGATTCAACTATGGTCCTTTCTAACTAATTTTTGTGCTGATTTAACTTTAATCCTTATAATTATTGTTGCTCATGTGTGTATTTTGATAGGGACATTGATCTGCCTACAATAAACAAATCAATAATCAGGTGTCTGCAACAATATCCTTTATAGTTTTTAGAATCCAGCCACATATGTTTGGAGGGGTAAATATAATATTTTATGAACTGGCAGTTACTGTCAGACTTATAAAATACAGGAGATTAGAATGTGTTGCATATTACAGGGCCAAACATAAATTCAAAAATCTTAATATCAAAGTCATCAGGGTAATTTGCATATGATGATAACAACATAATTTATTAGTCACAAACAATGTGAAATTATCAGGGATTTTGAGGGTCAGCTACAACTGTCCTTTATCCCTCTTATACCATCCACCCTTTCTTAACCCCACAACCTTTCATTTGGCAATCCCTGCCAGGATTCCCTTTTTACACATTTATTCCCCATCACAACAACCTTTCAAATCTACCAGTAGCACATAGTGGGGGAAGTGCAGTAATTTTCTGGTCATTTATTAATTCACTAAGTGACTAAAGTTACATGGCTTTAGTGTACTCTCTCAATGATAGACATCTACAAAGTATCATATTTTCCAAGCCAATCTGTTTCCCACTATATTACATAGTTCACTGACAATGCCACACTTAAAATATAAAGCACATTTCAGCCAAACTTGTACAAAACAGACTCACTTAACAAAATTAAAATAACTCCACAATATAAGCATATTATAAGTTATGTTGTCTATTCACACAATAGAACTGGGCATGAAGTTCTGAGGCACAGTGTCTCTATACACTGAAAATCCAACAGTGCTCAGGATGGAGGAAATCATCTTTCCTGTAAGTACGCTACAGCTGCCTTACAGAATACTCAAGTATCATTTTCATCTCTATAAATTTATAACAATATGCAGAATTGGCAGAGAATATGATTATGTGTGTTAATTGTTTTAGTATTAAGAGTAAATCATATCTGCATTCCATGTCCCAGTAACATGCTTTATAAGGCACATTGTGGATGATTGGTAAACTTCTTGAAATGCATCATAACTGCTTCTTGTTATGTGTTGGGGTAGGATGGTTGCAGACACATTTGCTAGATTTTCAGTTTGCAGGTGTATTTAGGAAGTGGATGACCACAATTCCCTTCAATTATACCCCACACATCCTCTCCTGACCCCCCCCCCAACCCCCCTCTTTTCACTCTGTTCTGTTATGTACCTTGAAAACAATTTATTACTTAATATAGCTCTGCAGTGCTTAGACACTGTACATTGTACCAACATTTAAAATTCCTTTTTATCCAGTTAATTTAAGGGTTAACAATATTTTATATCAATAAATAATATTTTAAAATTGTGATTCTGATGTAATCTACAACATGAAAACTATTAGTCCTAGGGAAAAAATGAATATGACTTTTTTTTTGCAGGAATTTTAGTGTAATTTAATTTTATACCGAGAAGAAACATTTTCCTGGGAGTAGTGGTTTTTGAGTTATCAGAGAAAAATATAAAAATGTGACCTTTCAATGCACATCATCACCCCCTCCCCTTTCCCAGCCCACTCCACAAACCCTTAATGGTATGTTTCTCAGGATATTTAATTATAGTTCACTGCAAAAATTAGTGACCACATGATTTTTTACCCCCTAATTCTCCTTTGTTGACTGGTCTACTTACAACTTCCTCTTACAAGTATGGTGCAGTTCAGCTATGTAGCATTTTCATAAGGTATGATGTTTGTGGTGTGCCATGTACCATCTATCACTGATGGACCAAATTAGTAAGTCCCAGTAAATTGTGTGCATTAATTTTTCATACACAGCATACATCAAGAGACATGTATGTTTGTTACCTATTGACATGATGTTAAATTCAAACATTCCTCCCATGTATGTTCACAGTAACACACTCCATCACTCTTAAATGGTATTAGATTGGTTTTGTGTTGACATGATGGGCAATTGGATACTTCTTTTATGCCTGATTTCACCTAAATTTAGTCCTTTTGAGTAAATTGGAGTTATTGTTTAGAAGATATGTACACACTGAACCCATCTCTGACCAGTTTTCATGATTCTTCATCTTATCAGTGGTGGACATGGTTATACCTTCAGCTGTATCTGCAGCTGAATGAAAAATAACATAATAATTCTTTATTCATGCACAATAAACTTTGCTCCCTGCAGTTAAATCTTCAGGTGCTGTTTTCAGTCATGACCACTCTTCAAAATAGGTGATCCCATGTGCCCAGATAACTTTGACCAGTCAGCCTTTTGCCTATTTTATCAAAGGCCCTACAAAATATAATATGTGTCAGGTTATAAACAGTAGACAATTTGGATTCCAAAGAGGGATATCAACAATATTGTTACGTTGAAATGGAAGCAGGCTTGACTTCGAAGGCAGGGTTGTCAACTGAACACAGCACTTATACTGAAAGCAGGTTTATTGGAAACTGAAACATACACGGAGCACTGACTGACTCTCGGGCAGAGTGCTCTGCTATTTATACAGAGACAGAATGTACCAGAAATTAGAAGAATAGTTAACATAAGAAACATGTAGAATTACTAGTTAACATAAGAAAAATGTAGAACACACTGGAAATGATAATTACATAGAAATTAATTTTTGCTTGTGGACAGCACTGAACCGGTGACCTTCAGCACCACAATTGGTGACACTATTCATTGGGTCACACCAGCAGTCGGTGAATTCGGGGTCTTCTGCCATTACTCCCTCTCCTGGCAAAACAGTGACCTGCTGTTAGGTTCCCTATGGAGCCAGCTGCAATGTCTTGGATCTTGATCTTGTCATGGGTCCTCTGTATGGCAGTTCTGGAGCATCCTTCCATTCTCCACAATTACTGATGACAGACATTCCTGTCATTGATTCATCAGTAACATTGCCATTTTTAGAGTCCTTGAACAAGAAGCCATTTCCACCTATCTGCTCTTCAGGAGTGTAGTAAGGCTTCATGTGAAGGACATGAGCAATGTACCTTCATTTCTGTCATTTCAATGACGGCTCAAAATCCTCAACTTCCTATGTGACATCTGACAGGCGGCGTATGACATGATATGGACCAAAGTATCACTTCAATAACTTTTCTAATAGTCAAACTTTCTGTACAGGGCTAAAAATCCATACCAGATCTCCTGGGCTGTTCACAACTGACAGTCCTTCTCCTGGGCACCTATTGTCCATATGTCAGCTAGCTGTCTTGCTTCTTCGACTCTGGTGATGTGCTGTTTCAAATAGCCATCCTGAGTGTCATCTGGCTGGAATGGGAAAGCGTATCCATTGTTGTCTCAGCTTCACGGCCATGGAGCAGGTAAAATAGTGTGAAGCCTGTGCGGTCTTGTCTTGTGGTATTATAAGCAAATGGCGCAACTGGCAGTATTGTATTGCAATCCTTCTGCTCTATATTGACAGCATATCTGCTAACGTCTTGTTAAAATGTTCTGTAAGACCATTTGTCTGAGGATGGTATGAGAGTTATCACTCTGTGGACAATGTCGCAGCGTGACATTATCTCTGATACTAGTTTTGACTTGAATACTTTTCCACGATCAGATATCATCACACATGATGCTCCATGCTTCAAAATAATGTCTGCTACAAGGAATTTTGCAATCTCTGGAGCTTCTAGCATGTGAGGTAGTCAGTGCAGACTATTATCCATTGGTTACCGGTTGTCGACTTCATGAACCTCCCTAAAATGTCGATTCCAATTTGGTGGACTGGAACTGCTGCAGGTGGAATTAGTACGAGATACCCTGGCTGTAATTACGGCACATGCTTCCGTTGCTGGCACTCATTACAGTGAATCACATAGTGCTTGGCAGATTGGTAGAGATCTTTCCAGTAATACCTGCATCTGATTCTGTCTAGGGTCTTCATGAACCCCAGATGACCAGATACTGGAGCATCATGGAAATACTTGAGAATAGCTGGCTGGAGATGAGCTGGTATGACCAGTAGCCATTTGGGGCCCAGTGGATCGTAGTTTTTCTTATACAATGTCCCGTTTATAAGTTGTAACTCTCCATTGATTGGTTCTCCTTTGTCCAAGGTGCGAGTGTGAAAGTCGGGGTGAGAGTTTAAAATAGAGAAAGTTTAATTTTTAAAACTGACAACCACCAGCTGCGAACCAAATTCCTAAACATGCAAAATCACTGGAACCGTGATTGCGACTGTTTGACTCGTTTTCTAGGGGATGATATCACATGTTCGCAGCTTTCCTTCCCTGCATATGATTAACAAAACAAATTCATAATAAAATCAAGTTCATGAGAGAAAAGGGTGTACTAACTACTATTTTTGAAAACACGTGAAAGTTCACTTTATGTTGTTTATTTCACAATATTAGAACCCTGTGGCTGATACGTCTGTACGTTGACACATTTATCAAATAAAAATATAGCTCGTGAGCCCCCAGACAAAAATGAATATTTGTCGCAAATTGTTTTCACACCATATGGCTGTCTCAAATACCGTTTATGTTCATGTCTATGCGACGACACGTGTTACATTAACAAAACACAGTCACTTTTAGTGCGATGCACACCTTGTTCCACGGGCTAAATATTCACAACACACAGTAGCACTTGATACAACTTGGTGCAGTCTACAATGAGCAACCACACGTGGCGATTGCCACACACAAATCTCAAGTCTTCATCTTGAGATCCACATGCCGACTGAACCAGCGCGACCTCGCCCGGCCAGCCACCCCACATGCTCTCGAGTCGTCACTTCCTGCCCTCGTGCGTGCGTGCACCAAAAGCTCAACTACCGGGGTTTTTTTCCCTACGTCATCAACTTCCCCATGTGAGCTGTTCTAACCGATTTGCCAACGTACAGTGCTCAGCCAATACATTTCTAAAACTTTACTTAAAATCAAAAATAATTACACTACACATTAAATAAATAGTCTTCTTAGGTTTTTATATTGGTATAAACATACTTTGTACTATTTATCATAATCGTGCAATTTCTTATGTCACAGATAAGTGATTTAACTGAATACTTCAAGATAAAATACACAAGATTAATTGAAAATAAAATGAGAAATAGTTAATATAAACAAACATTGCCATGCTAGTTGTGTAACTGTCTTGTATTCATTGGTAATTTATTATTTTTCATTGTCAATTAAACATATTATGTCAGATGTGACTATATCAGCTAATGTATTGTTTATTTGTCAACAGGCTATTTTGTAATGAGGGCCTTAAAGGTTCCTAACTGCATCGTATTACTTCAAATGCCAGTAGTATTAGAATATTTTATTTCATGCTGTGCACTGCACTGTGCCTGGCACTCGCCACTGTCCCTCTCTCCCCTCACCGGAAGCGAACTGGAAAATCCTAAGCTGGAACAAGCCATCAACGTCGGCCTGCTCACTGGCCTCCCATCAGCTACAAGCACACAGCAAATCTCAACGTGGAGAATTTCTACCTATGGCCTTACTATAACTGTTGTCACCCAACTGTGTACATACATTGCTATCATAATTAATAAGATTAAAATTGTGTAACATTTAGTGCATTGGCATGGACAATGTTTGCAGTGAACTTCATACTGTTTAATTATCAAATGCTATTAATTACCAGTATTTCTATTGGGCGGTAATCTTACAATACCCCCACTTGTGGCATCAAAACCATGTGCAGGATGGCACAAGTAGCACCAAAATTAATACATTCAAATGAGCAAAATTTAAAATTACAAAAGTTAGAATCGGATTGACTCAAAAACTATATCAATTCTGACCTCAACTAATGCAAAAGTAAAATAAAATAAATAAACAAATAAAAATAAACAGGGCAGTGAGAAAATTTCCCAATATTTGTACCATTAAGACCACTTACAGTGTGTGCATATTTTTAAGGAAAGAAGCCTTATAACTAATTACATCCATGAAATTTAAGTGTGCCTGTTGTTTATATACAGAATTGGCACCAAATTTATAATAGTATTAACCTTTAGTCTTTAGAGGTCCTTGTTCTACATGGAAAAACTAGAATTATCACTATAAAAACATTTGACGGTGTACACTCCACTTGTCTAAAGGAAATCTCTCACCACTTTGACACTGAAAACCCCAGAGTCATCGTTGCAGCAACTCTGGTCCACGGTGTGTGGTCCTATGTCTCCGTCATTTCATCCAACATGCTGCTGCAGCTTAGATTCATGGCACTGGATCAAGCGTTCATGTTTACACACGTCATATGCACCCTACATGGAACAGGAAGAGCAGAAGGCTGTGGTGTCGCACAAGTCCAAAGTGCGCGCCACCTACTTTCGCCGCGCGCTGCCATGCACGCACGGCGCGGCGTTCTTACGACGACAGCCACGAGCGCCCTCTGCTGCAACCCCACTCGTGGCCACCACGGAAAGACATCGTTCACTTGGGACTGAGATAGCAACCAGTTAGGACCATCGGAATCAGATAGGCACCAGTGAAGACTTGGCTATCGTACAGGCACTAGGCAGGCCTCTAACAACTATGTATCAACATTCTGCAGTACTATCTAAAAGTTAAGTATTGTATAAATTCTGTGCAATATATATCTCGTTCTAATTTACTCTAGTGTTTCTAGTTTCTGGCTGCTCCCCTCCGTACCTGCACCAGCGTGTTATCTTTATTCCTGTGTCGGTCTCATTCCACTCGGCCACCGACACCTATGACGAGGCTGGGACACAAAAGCGGCGACGAAGTTGGGACACAAAAGTGGCGACGAGGAGTGATAGAACCGTGGACCAGCCTGCTTGCAGCAGCCAGACAGCAGTAGCAGTCGGAGCACACAGAAATTGCTCCCGCCCACCCACCCTTATTATAAGAATTTTGGGGGAAGATATTTTGTTACGTGTTTTGTGGACTTTTTTTGTTGCAGCGCGTCCTCTTTCATATTGCATTTGTGTTTTGCTATAATTTACTTGTATGCGCGGCGCCTAATCGGTCAGCATGGCCACTACCCCGAACCCAAACTTAATGGAAATTATTCAGTTACAGACGGCGCAAATAACACAACTCCTGCAGGCTGTGGCCCAGCTCACAGCGCAAGCAGCTAACCAACAACAACAGCCGCCGCTTCAGCAGCCCACACCTGCCACCGCAACGCTTCCTACGTTTCGCCAGTACAACGAACGTGAGGAAGAATGGAGCGACTACTTCGCACAGTTTCAAGAACTCGTCGCGGCTCATCAAATTACAGGTCAGAAAGTGAAGCATCTGCTATTATCTGTGGTGGGCACCAACACCTTCGTGTTACTGAAAAAACTTTTCCCCGATGTATCTCCTCGTGATGTAGACTTTGAACAAATAGTAGATGCACTGAATGCTCATTATGAGAGAAAAGTTCTCGTAGCTGCGGCATGGTACCGATTTTTCAGACTTAAAAAATTACCACAGCAGTCACACCAAGAGTGGATTATGGAATTGAAGGGCTTAACCCGCAAATGTAAATTTACTTGCTCTTGTGGACTTTCGTATAGTGGCGTGATGTTGAGGGATGCGATTACGCAGAATATTCAGGACCCCAGAATTAGAGCAGCAATTCTGAAACAGTCTGACCCCTCATTAGACAGTGTACTGCAGCTTATAGATGCGCATGATACTTTTGACTTATCAGATGTAGAAATGTAAAGCCACAGTGTTAATTCAGTGCGCCGCAATGGTCGCTTTCCTAGCCGTAGTTCTCAGTGTAGCACTAGTGATTCTTACAATAGTACAGGCCGTGCTGAACAGACAGTGAACAGTAGCCAGTGTAAAAGTGCGACACAAAGGTCGCCCCGTCGTGTTAGAAACAGTGATTTGAATAACGGGCGCCAACGCTCATTTCAGAAAAATGTACGTAAATCTTGCCCCCAGTGTGTGTCTCGCCACAAGCGTGCTCATTGCCCTAGACGCAACGCAACCTGTTATCAGTGTGGCAAATCAGGACATGTACAGTCTGTGTGTATGCAGATTGGAAACTCAAAGAGCGGTACCGTTGGAAACGGTGCTTCGCGGAGTGCGAGAGCAGTTCATTCTGTAAATGTTATACGGGCTGTGGAATTGAACAGTGCTTTCCTTGGATCTCAATTGCAAAAAAGTAGTTCTGCGCCTATGGCAAAACTATATAGTGCACCACGTAGCAAGCGCCGACGAGCGCGTAAAACAGTGCAATGGAAAAGGGTTCGGGACAAGCAAAATGACTATGAACAGTGCATTCCTGTAGTGAAAATAGTGCCTTCTGCAACTGCTCCTTGTAATAGTGCCCAGTACTGTGTAGCTAGTGACAGTAGACATCAAGTAGCTACTCAAAAGTGTAGTGCAGTAGTTAGTACATCTGGAGTAGCTTCGCATGCTTGCGCGGACGCCGATCCGGCGGTAGTGCCATCTAGTGACAGTGTTGTTAATCCGCTGCGTGCCGAGTCTGCGCCGCTTACTTCACTACGCGGCCCGCGCAAGCGCAGTAAACAAACCGTACCAGACGTTGCCCGCATTCGCGCACCTGTCGAGCGCCGCAAGCAAAAACTGTTTGTGACTCTCTTCATAGAAAATAAGACGGTGCAATTTCAGCTTGATACTGGTTCCGCTGTCACATTAATAAATAAAGATACTTATGAACTTCTGGGTTCGCCAAAATTGTCGCCGTCACAGCAAGTGTTAACAGCTTATACAGGTCAAAATATTCCCGTGCTAGGAACGTGTAGCCTGCCCGCCTCTTTTCAAGGTGTAACAAAAACAGTTGCTTTTGTAGTTCTTCAGGCAAAATCGACACAGAACATTTTTGGACTAGATGCTTTTGACTTGTTTGGTTTATCTATTCAAAGAGATGTCCTTCAAATTTCATCAGTAGTGCCTCAGGACAAAATCAATGCATTGTGTGAAACATATAGTGACCTGTTTTCGCCGGAACTAGGTTGTGCAAAAGACTTCGTGGCACATGTAACTTTAACAGAATCTGCAGTTCCAAAATTTCGTAAAGCTAGACCAGTGCCTATCGCAATTCATGATAAAGTTGCAGACGAACTTAAACGTTGGCAAGATAGTGGGGTGATTTCTCCTGTTTCTGCGAGTCAGTGGGCCTCGCCTATAGTAATTATACCCAAGCCGTCAGGAAAACTTCGTCTCTGTGCGGACTTCAAATCAACAGTGAACGGTCAAACAATTGTTGACACTTACCCCCTGCCCAGACCTGAGGAACTTATGGACAAGCTAGGACAGTCTCGCTTCTTTTCTAAGATTGATTTAGCAGAGGCATACTTACAAATTCCGCTTGATGACGAGTCAAAAAAATTTTTCGTCATTAATACTCACATGGGCCTTTTTCAATTTCAACGCCTACCCTTTGGCAGTTCTTCCGCCCCTGCTATTTTTCAGCGTTTTTTGGAACAGCTGACAGTTTCGGTACCTTGTTGCTCGAACTATTTAGATGACATTGTGGTATCCGGACGTACAGTTGAAGAACATTTAGCAAACCTGGAGTGCCTTTTCGAAGTTTTGACTGCAGCAGGTCTACGTTGTAATAAAGCAAAGTGTTCGTTTTTTCAAACTGAAATAGAGTACCTAGGCCATGTGATTAATGCCCAAGGAATTCATCCCTTACAGTCACATCTTCGAGCAATCAAAGACTTGCCTCCTCCTAAGAATGTGCATGAATTGCAAGCAGTGATGGGAAAGCTTAACTATTATTTCAGATTTATTCCCAATGCCTCTCAGATTGCAGCTCCACTGCATCACTTACGTAGGAAGAATGTTCCTTTTGTATGGTCTAAAGATTGTCAGGTTGCCTTTGACAAACTAAAGTCTGCACTACTCAGTGATGCATGTTTGATTCCCTTTGACCCACAGAAGCCTGTAGTGTTAGCAGTTGACGCCTCGTCGTACGGTCTGGGTGCCGTTCTGTCGCATCGTATTGGATGTCACGATCGTCCTATTGCCTTTGCATCCAAGCTACTGACGCCGACGCAACAGAATTACAGTCAGATAGAAAAGGAGGCCTTAGCAATCATTTACGGCGTCACAAAGTTTCATCATTATCTCTATGGCAGAAAATTCTATTTGTTGACTGACCACAAGCCTCTCACGTCGTTGTTCTCACCCACAAAGCCGATTCCGCCACGTACGGCACAAAAGCTTCAGAGATGGTCCTTGATATTGTCTAATTATCAGTATGAGATTTTGTACCGACCTACCACTAAACATGCTAACGCGGACACACTTTCCCTGACTTCCGGTTGGCCAGGATGTATCATTTGATTCTTCAGAAATGGCGTGTTGTCAGATAGACTCCAGAGATGCTTCCGCTGTCATAGACTTTCCTTTGAACTCTCTTCGGGTTGCACAGGAAACAGCTGCGGATGCAGACCTAAGTGTGGTAGCACATTTTGTTCGCTTTGGTTGGCCTGCCAGAGCCAAAGACATTGAGCGGCCTCTGGTTCGACGTTATTTTGCACAACGTCATGCATTATCTTTAAGTCAGGATGTTCTGTTGTTACATACGGACAACGACCAAACAAGAGTGATTGTTCCTCGTTCCCTACAACGAGAAGTGTTACGTCTCCTGCATCAAGGACATTGGGGTATTGTTAGGACAAAGCAATTGGCCAGACGTCATTGTACCTGGGTTGGTATGGACGCTCAGATAGAGAACATGACGTCACAGTGTACTGTTTGTGCGGAGCATCAGGCGGCTCCTCCGCAACGTTTCTCAGACTGGCCACGCCCCAAGGGACCATGGCAACGTTTACATATTGACTTTGCTGGACCTTTCTGGAATACGCGCTGGTTAATTGTTGTAGACACTTTCAGCAAGTTTCCTTTCGTGATTGCCATGAACTCAACGACGGCGTCTAGTACAATCAGTGCCTTAACATCAGTGTTTTGCATCGAAGGTTTGCCTGAAACTATCGTCAGTGACAATGGACCTCAGTTTGTTAGTGCGGAATTTCAACAGTTTTGTCGTGTGAATGGCATTCAGCATATCAACACCGCACCTTTTCACCCTCAGTCCAATGGTGAAGCAGAACATTTCGTTCGAACATTCAAGTCTCACATGGAGAAGATGAAAGGTCAGCACTCCAGGCAGCAAGCTCTTCAAATTTTCCTGTCTACGTATCGGTGCATGCCACGTGACAGCCCGTCTCCTGCCGAGCTGCTACACGGCCGCCGTCACCGCAGTCTCCTTCACCTGCTGCAGCCTCCCATGCACCGAGTCGGTTCGTATGGCGCTATGCGTTTTCAGGTTTCTACGTCGGTGCTGTACAGGGGGTTTGCTGGTATGAAGAAGACATGGTTGCCAGGCACCATTCAGCGCGTGCTCGGTCGCAATATGTATGTTGTACGTTCTTCCACAGGGTCGGAGCTGCGGCGCCACGCAAACCAATTGCGGTTGCACAGGCCGCGCGATCCTGTCTCCGGTTTCTTGATTCCAGACCCAGTTCACCGCCAGGGAGCACAGCCACATCGTTCGTCCCCGGACTACGAGATCCCTATGGACGTCGACGCAACTCGGCCGCTGTCGCCGCCGCAGATGACAGCGTCACCGAGAGGGACTCCGGGACCGTGCGGGCCCCCCCAGCTTGGGCCACGCATCTCAGAAGAAGATGACCTGCTCCCTCTGGGCGGGGGTGTGCGCCCTTCCTCAGGTTTCGGCGGGTTTCCTGGAGGATCGCAAGGTGGATGCCGGGGCGCGGACGGCGTCTCGATCCCAGCCTCAGTTACGACGCCCGTCCCACCAGTAACGCCCCCGCCCAGGCCCTCCTCCCAGTGCCGTCGCCGTGGCCCTCAGCCCTACGCCACGACGGCGCGGCGGTTTGGGGGGGAGGGGTGTGGTGTCGCACAAGTCCAAAGTGCGCGCCACCTACTTTCGCCGCGCGCCGCCATGCACGCACGGCGCGGCGTTCTTACGACGACAGCCACGAGCGCCCTCTGCTGCAACCCCACTCATGGCCACCACGGAAAGACATCGTTCACTTGGGACTGAGATAGCAACCAGTTAGGACCATCGGAATCAGATAGGCACCAGTGAAGACTTGGCTATCGTACAGGCACTAGGCAGGCCTCTAACAACTATGTATCAACATTCTGCAGTACTATCTAAAAGTTAAGTATTGTATAAATTCTGTGCAATATATATCTCGTTCTAATTTACTCTAGTGTTTCTAGTTTCTGGCTGCTCTCCTCCGTACCTGCACCAGCGTGTTATCTTTATTCCTGTGTCGGTCTCATTCCACCGACACCTACGACGAGGCTGGGACACAAAAGCGGCGACGAAGTTGGGACACAAAAAAGGCACTCATGAGTCAACATAGACAAAAGTTTGTCTGGACACCAGGATTCGGTTGGATTTGTATCCCACCCTTCTGCCATCCAGACTTGGTGCAATTGAAACTAAGCATTGAGACATGTACAGTAACATGCAAATCAACAGAATTAAGAACTCAAAGTGGCTTGTGTTAGTCATTATCAGATCAACACAAACCACCATGCCTGCACTCTCATCAGCCATAGATTCAGAAGAAACAGACAAGATAATATGTGGCCTACTTGGAGTATTACTCCATCAAATCACATCAACAACCTGCCTGTGTCAAAAATATATCTTAAAGCTCAAATAGTACTACCAAAAGTATGTTATCATAGAGAATTTTCTCTTCTATCAAAATGACACCTACAAGCATAAATACAAATCCTACCCCCTCGCACCAAAAATATTTATTTTTTCTGGCGTGAGATTTTATTTGCATCCCCATCATCAGCCTCATGTGCTTTCCACAAGTACTCCCCACAATAAAATATCTAAGGTTAAAGTCTAATTTCAACATTAGTTTATCACAAAACATCTACATTTTTTAAATAAAATATCACCAAACCCTATTGATACTCAGGCTAGACAGAAAAATAGTTCTCGTCAACTGTTGTTGCAAAAATTGTTCAGTCAACAGTTGAGCACCATTAAAGAAACCAAAATGTGTTATCAGAATCAGTTTAATATAACAATACTGAGCATTCCCTATTAGACACGTTACCTACCAAACACTCAAAAGAGACAGACATTAAAGAGCAAACACTTTCTCTCATTGAAACATTTCTCAATCCAACCCACCTTTAGCCAAAAGAGCCACAACAAACATACATTCCTCACTTCTGACCCATATGGTCAGTCACACCCACATATGCAAAACTGTCAGCTGACATTTTCATCACAATTTTTCTAAGCCACAGACCCCACTGCCTGCAGCAATGTCCGCCACTTTCTCATTCTCCGAGTCACCCCACAACTCACACCACATATCCAGCCCTGCTCACATATACACACACATAAACAGTACACTCGCACTTCCTCTATCCTTTAGTGTTGGCATACATACATACATATTTACCTCATGTACCACTGTTGAACTGCAAATCTGATACAAGCACATGTTTTAACACAAACAACAAAAGAAAAACATTTACAAAGAACACTTTTAAACTTGACCCCAATGCTTAAATCTAAACACACAAGCAGATACTAACACAGACCACAGAATAAATATACACAAATTGTTAACCTACTATTTACAATGCATTGAATCTCATACTTCATGACAGTTACTTGTGTAAACATGCCATTAAATCTTTATCACTTATAAAATTTTTGAATTTCACCCTCTTCATGCATTCCTCCAGACTCAATTCTAACACTTTATCTTTATACTTCAACTGAGCTTCATATTTGCATGGGAAATCACTTCCTAACATTAGATTTAAACGAAGTCCCTTTATGACTAATAAATCTTGAATAAACAGCTCCTCCTCAATGATTACTTCAAATTCTGGGTTCCCTTTCATATAGTTTGGTTCGTTCAAGAATTCATTTTGTATCTTAGCTTGCTTGGCCTCCTCCCAATACTTATTTAAAAACAACTTTTCAAACGCCTCAAAAGTTACAAATTTATCAACACACTGATTTGCCCAAGTTTGAGCAGAACAGTCAAGCATTCTCTTTTCTAACTTCATTTTACACTGGTCTGACATACCAGGCACAAATTGGTCCTTGCATGCAGCCAAAAAATCTACTGGATGATAATTACCCACTCCTGAAAACTTTCTTCCATTAGGTGTCTGCACCATGGACCAATTAGTGTTTCCTGATGCAGTACACAATTCTAGACTATTTATTCTAGTGTTCACCTTCTCAATCTCAGTATGGTTTACTGTCACTACTTGTTCTATCTTTTTCCTAAAGTTACATTCTGTATTCTCTAATTTTCCTGACAACAAAAGTTTTGTTTCCTCAATACCTGCCACCATCCTCTTGTCAACCTCAGCCAACGCCTGCATAGTGCCCTCATTCCTGTGATCACATATTTGTTTCACAGCATCTAACTTGCCTCCTACCTCAGTCTCAATAGCACCAATTCTGGCATGTATCTCCTTTTCCCTATTTTCAAACCGTTCTGTTAGACTTCCTATCTGTTTGTCAATGTATGTGATTATTTCTGCCTTTAATGCAAACATTGAATTTTGTAGTGCCCCAATGTCTGCCTTAAAGTCTGCTTTCAATTCTGATTTTACAGTTTCTATTTCTGATCTTAAATTTGATTCTAAATGTAAGTTTGAATTTTCTATTTTTGATTCTAAATGTGATTTTGAATTTTCTATTTTTGATTCTAAATGTGAGTTTGAATTTTCTATTTTTGATTCTAAATGTGAGTTTGAATTTTCTATTTTTTATTCTAAATGTGAGTTTGAACTTTCTATTTTTGATTTTATTTTTGATTCTAAATTTGAGTATGAATTTTCTATTTTTGATTCTAAACTTGAGCTAAAACTCGCTAACATGGCTGCGAACATCTCCGGTGTCAACAACATTCCCCCAGTATTTGCCCTCTCTGGACTTTCTGGTATGCTACTCTCTGAAATTACGTCACTTGGCGACTTTTTAAAAACCCTATCAATTATCGGCATCACAAGAAAGCTTGATTAACACACAAGAATTTATAGTGCCAGCTGCTTTACTTATCTTTTAATCCAGAAGTTGCTGCAACGAGCTGCGACGTCCCCAACACTTGCTGCTGTCTGTTGTAGAAGCTGTGGCTGGAATATGTCCTCACTGCATCCCTTATCCTTTCTAGAATCGAAGCTGCTGGGCCCCGACGCTCCGTTGGCGACTTGCGAAGTCCCCACGATCACTGCCGACTGTTGCAGAAGATGAAATTTGAGTGCGTGGATCCCGCGCGCCGCCGCTCACTGCTGCCGGGCCGATGTGCTGTCGATCGCCTGTTACGGATGCCCGCACCCGAACTCTGCCAGTCACCAACTGTCGACGCGTTTACATATCGTCCGATTATGCTAACTGTTTTGTACACTGTCACTGTCCTAAGCACACCCTACCTCTCTGTCCGAGCAAGACCAGTGTGAATTTATCCCGCTCTCTGCTGCCAGCAGCCACACACACTTGAAATTGTCCGTCGCGTCCGCGCACTTGTTTGCAACTGTTCGTAACTATTCGCTGTCCTATACACACCCTAATCTCTCCATTCGAGCAAGTCCAACGTGAACTTATCCCATAACGAGCCTCCAAATGCGAGTGTGAAGGACGGGGTGAGAGTTTAAAATAGAGAAAGTTTAATTTTTAAAACTCACAACCACCAGCTGTGAACCAAATTCCTAAACATGCAAAATCACTGGAACCGTGATTGCGACTGTTTGACTCGTTTTCTAGGGGATGATATCACACATTTGCAGCTTTCCTTCCCTGCATATGATTAACAAATATGAGCTGTTCTAACCGATTTGCCAACGTACAGCGCTCAGCCAATACATTTCTAAAACTTTACTTAAAATCAAAAATAATTACACTACACATTAAACAAATTGTCTTCTTAGGTTTTTATATTGGTATAAACATACTTTGTACTATTTATCATAATCGTGTAATTTCTTATGTCACAAATAAGTGATTTAACTGAATACTTCAAGATAAAATACACAAGATTAATTGAAAATAAAATGAGAAATAGTTAATATATTATTTTTATAAACAAACATTGCCATGCTAGTTGTGTAACTGTCTTGTATTCATTGATGATTTATTACTTTTCATTGTCAATTAAACATATTATGTCAGATGTGGCTATATCAGCTAATGTATTGTTTATTTGTCAACAGGCTATTTTGTAATGAGGGCCTTAAAGGTTCCTAACTGCATCGTATTACTTCAAATGCCAGTAGTATTAGAATATTTTATTTCATGCTGTGCACTGCACTGTTCCTGGCACTCGCCACTGTCCCTCTCTCCCCTCACCGGAAGCGAACTGGAAAATCCTAAGCTGGAACAAGCCATCAACGTCGGCCTGCTCGCTGGCCTCCCATCAGCTACAAGCACACAGCAAATCTCAACGTGGAGAATTTTTACCTATGGCCTTACTATAACTGTTGTCACCCAACTGTGTACATACATTGCTATCATAATTAATAAGATTAAAATTGTGTAACATTTAGTGCATTGGCAAGGTCAATGTTTGCAGTGAACTTCATACTGTTTAATTATCAAATGCTATTAATTACCAGTATTTCTATTGGGCGGTAATCTTACAAAGGCCTCTATGGTTTTTAATAGTGCTGGATCCTCCCTCTGTTCAGCTGTAAAGTCACCTAATTCTGTGAGGGCTGAAATTTCATTCATGCTGTTGTGTTCCATGAGTGGATTCCTCGAAAGGCAGTCAGCATCCTTCTGTTTGCCCCCGTTCTTGAATACCACTGTGACTTCGTACTCTTGAACTCTTAGTGCCCATCTTGCTAGTCGTCCCAATGGATCCTTCAAGCTAGTCAGCCAACACAAAGAATGGTGGTCTGTCACGACAGTAAATGGTTTGCTGAATAAATATGGCCAGAACTTTTTGATAGCCCAGATAACTGTGAGACATTCTTTCTCAGTTGTAGAGTAGTTTATCTTGGACTTTGAGAGTACTCTTAATGCATAGCCTATCACCTTTACAGCACCTTCCTGAAGTTGTACTAGCACTGCACCAATCCCATAACCAGTGGCATCTGTGTGAAGTTCAGTTTCCTCATTCTCGTTGTACAAGGCTAGAACTGCTGCGGAAGTTTGAGCCTCCCTAAGTGCTCGTTTGGAGACCACCAGCGACAAATCCGCTCAGCGGAAGAACAACTGAAGCACTTGGCCAACCGACATGGTGAGCCAACACAGTCGTACATACAGAATGTTTTGGCCCTATGTAAGATAGTGAAACTGGATATGACTGAGGCCGACAAAATCACGAACCTGATAAAAGACATCAATATGATGGAAGAGTTTATCATGTGTTGCCAGTGTATTGAAGAGATGCAACAAATGAGATTTGGACGAAAGAAGTATGACTGACTCCCGAATCTAGTCCCTATCACCATTGTGGAAGACAAAGCATGACTTTTCTTCTCTCATACGCCAACTTGTGAGAGAAGAATTACAACAGTTTATGGCAGCTGGGACTATTAGACCAAGATTATGGCCATGGATGTAAGCCCTGTAAGTCACGAGGGAGCCGACGCCACTGAGGAAGAGGTATTTCAGACATTAGCTCCTGTCTGCCCCACCAATCGCACCTGACATGAAGAATGGCCGGATATTGGAGCATCGTGGAAATATTTGAGAATAGCTGGCTGGAGATGAGCTGGAATGATCAGTAGCCATTTGGGGCCCAGTGGATTGTAGTTGCTCTTATACAATGTTCCGTTTATAAGTGAACTCTGCATTGGTCGGTTCTCCTTGCTCCAAGGCCTCCATCCTTTTTAATAGTGCTGGATCTTCCCTCTGTTAAGCTGTAATGTCATCTAATTCAGTGAGAACTGAAATTTCATTAATGCTGTTGTGTTCCACTAATGGATTCCTCGAAAGGCAGTCAGCATCCTTGTGTTTGCGCCCGTTCTTGAATACCACTGTGATATCGTACTCTTGGAGTCTTAGTGCCCATCTTGCTAGTCGACCTGATGGATCCTTAAAGCTAGTCAGCCAACATAAAGAATGGTGGGCTGTCACGATGGTTAATGGTTTGCCTAATAAATACAGCTGGAACTTATTGATAGCCCAGATAACTATGAGACATTCTTTCTCAGTTGTAGAGTAGTTTATCTCAGACTTTGAGAGTAGTCTTGATGCATAGGCTATCACTTTCTCCAGCACCTTCCTGAACTTGTACAAGCACTGCACCAATCCCATAACCACTGGTGTCTGTGTGAAGTTCAGTTTCTGCATTCTCGTCGTACAAGGCTAGAACTGGTGCAGAAGTTAAACCTTTTTTAAGTGCCCAGAAAGCTTTTTCTTTTGTCTCATCTCAGTAAAACTTGGCATCTCCCTGCAGAAGTTCTTACAATGGACGTGCCTTGTTACAAAAGCCTTTTATGAAACATCGGTAGTATGAGCTTAGCCCAAGAGAACTTCTCACATCACGAATGTCCTGAGGGGTTGGAAATTCTGTTACTACCCTTACTTTATCTGGATCAGGATGGACACCACCTCCGTTGACTAGTTGCCCCAGGATTTTTATCTCTTTGGAGAAAAAGAGTCACTTCTTTGGATTGAGGCAGAGTCCTGCAGTCTGAACACAATTCAACAGAGTTGACAGGTGACTCAGATGTTGTTCAAATTTTTTTGAGAAAATGACAATGTCATCTAAATAGCAAAGACACATCATCCACTTAAGGTGTCGAAGCAAGTCATCCATCATACGTTCAAATGTGGCCAGAGCATTACATAATTCAAATGGCATCACTTTGAATTCAGAGAAAGCCATCTTTTCCCTGTCAGCTTTGTCAACCTCGATTTGTCAGTAACCTGTCTGCATGTCCATAGTTGAGAATTATGTAGCTTCTTTCATGCAGTCTAAGGTGTCATCAATGTGTGGCATAGGGTAGACATCTTTATTTGTGATTTTGTTCAGCCGCCGATAGTCGACACAGAATTGCCACATGCCACCCTTCTTTATGAGAACCACCGGAGATGACTAAGGACTCTCCGAAGGTTGAATAATGTCATCCTGCAACATCTTCTCCACTTCCTCCTGAATTATCCGTCTTTCTGCTGGCAACACTATATGAACCCTGTCAAATTGGTGGATGATCCCCAGTATTGATATGGTGCCTTATCATGGGCAGTTTCCTCTGACTTTTCTCCTGCTGGGGTGCAATATAGCTAACACCCACTGGCATTGTTCCTTGGACAGTCTAGGCACTATTGGTAGTTCCACGGTTGTTTCCTCCAGCATATTGACTGCACTAACAGAAGAGCATGGGTCTTCGTTGATGTCGTTGTGCTCACCGCCCTGGATTGGTTCAGCTGTCCCGATACACATTCCTTTGGGGGATAAGTTGTGACTGCTCATGACAATTAGTGACGCAAATCTCTCCTCAACCACCAGTAATGCTTATGGCAGCCATTGGTATGTAAATTTCTTTTGTGAGCCTAATTTTTACTATCAACAAGCACTTCACAGTTTAACCAATCTGTGTTTGTGACTGGAACTCTTCTCATTGTCAATGGCGGGATTGTGGCATTGTTGATGGAAAATAACTTTCCAGAAAATTCTATATTACGTGTATCTGTCGGAACAACTTCCTCAATTTGCAGCTCAGGTCTTCCATGATAGCTTGGGGTGCCTGAATGAAGTCCCATCCAAGGATGACGTTATGACTACAGTCTGTTAAAATGACAAATTAAAGTGGCTGGGTCCTGTTGTTGATGGTTATTCTTGCCACACAAATTCCTGCTGGCTGGACGTACTTTCCATTTGTGACCTTCAGCACAGTTACCCCCGTATCACATAACATTGTCTTCTTTAGTGTGTGGCAGTAATTATCTGACAATACAGAGAAAGAAGCTCCTGAATCAACCAATGCTTGGACACATTGGCCATTGATTATGATGTCAATGCAATTACCCGACATCTTAGCGACTGTTGTCCATGGATGATTTTCATATGCGGTAGCCTCACCTCCGTAGATGGTCTCCTCTCTTAGTTTTCCTGGGTGCAGCAGCTAGTGGAGTGGCTGGTACCTCTGTACAGTGACGGTGAACAGCAGCGGCACTTTGGGGAGCGACCTCATCCAGGGTACAGTGATGGGCTTCTTCCCACAGGTCGACTGAACTCATCAGCAGGTGACTGCCTGGGATAGAAGTGCTCTGAAGGCTGACATCTTGCGGCAAAATAATTGTCGAATACTCACCTCATCTCTCTGCAGTAGCGTATGACATGTCCAAGGCACCCACAATGGAAACGCAATGGTGTGTTGTCTTCTGTCATCCAGATATCTGTTCTTCTGCGGGGGAGTTGCAGTGGGAGTTGCTTGTGGCTGTGTCGGTCGGTCCATAGGCTGCCGTTTGGTGGCTGCGGTGTAAGTCATAGCAGGGCGCCACCATTCTTCACATCGGGTGCGATTGGTGGGGCAGACAGAAGCTAATGTCTGAAATACCTCTTCCTCAGTGGCGTTGGCTCCCTCGTGACTTACAGGGCTTACATCCATGGCCATAATCTTGGTCTAATAGTCCCAACTGCCATAAACTGTTGTAATTCTTCTCTCACAAGTTGGTGTATGAGAGAAGAAAAGTCATGCTGGTCTTCCACAATGGTGATAGGGACTAGATTGGGGAGTCAGTCATACTTCTTTCGTCCAACCCTCATTTGTTGCATCTCTTCAATACACTGGCAACACATGATAAACTCTTCCATCATATTGATGTCTTTTATCAGGTTCGTGATTTTGTCGGCCTCAGTCATATCCAGTTTAACTATCTTACATAGGGCCAAAACATTCTGTATGTACGACTGTGTTGGCTCACCATGTCGGTTGGCCCAGTGCTTCAGTTGTTCTTCCGCCGAGCGGATTTGTCACTGGTGGTCTCCAAACGTATTCTTAAGTTCCTCCTTGAATGTCTCCCTGTCATTCAACTTGTCTTCGTTGTTTTCAAACCACTGCTGGGTTGTTCCATCCAGGTAGAAATAAACGTTGGCCAAGCACATTATATGACACCCACCTGTTATACTTGGCAACTTGGTCGTACCCTTTTAACCATTTATTAGGGTCCTGTCCTGTGTCTCCAGAGAACACCGACGGGTGTGTGATATGCAGCTGGCGTGCTACTGGTTTTGTGTCCATGGGTCTTCTAATGAAACAGATGTTTGGAAGGAGGTACTCAGTATATCCCTTGTATTCTGGTTCTAGTCCATGTAAGTGACAGCTTTTACGTTGACTAATTGGAGCCACGGTACCAGAAATTAGAAGAATAGTTAACATGAGAAACATGTAGAAATTAAAAGTGAACAAAAGAATCATGTAGAACATACTGGAAATGATAATTACATAGAAATAAATTTTTGCCAGTGGATGGGATTGGACCGGCAACCTTCAGCACCACAATTGGTGACGCTATCAATTGCACCACACCAGCAGTCGGTGAACTCTGGGTCTTGCGATAATATCAGTTACATTTGACTTATTAACATAATCTCAGGAGACCTAGTTCAAGGCAAATTCCCTATTGGTATTTTTTTAGACCTATCTGAAGCCTTGGATCTTGTAAACCACCAAATTTTAATCAGGAAGCTATACCACTATGAAATTAGAGGCACAACTTTCTGTATCATAACGTCATATCTTCAGAACAGAAAACAAACAGTGAAAGTGTTATATAAACTGGGGAAACACCTACCAGATCTACAAGACATAGACCATGGTGTGCCACAAGGCAGCAGTATAAGACCCCTCCTTTTTTTTTTAAATATGTAAATGATCTCCTGTCAAACACAGAGAGTGAATTTATAGTCTTCACAGATGACACTATTAGTATAGCTGTGAGGCCAAATTTACAGGATGCCAAAGTAGTCAAACTGTTGAAATAATTTCACACTGACTTGAAATGAACAAGTTAATTCCCAATCAAAAGAAAACAAACGCAATACTTTCTTTAGAAACAACAGAAGCAAAACAAAGGATATGACTGAATTGGAAGAGGAGTAGTTGAAAACACAAAATTTTTAGGGATCTACATAGATAGTTATTTAGGATGGAAAGAGCACATGCCAATATAAGCAGTAAACTTGGCAGTGTGGTTTTTGCTCTCAGACAGATTAAGCCATTCATAAATGGAGATGATCTGTGCAGGGTATATTTTGCACTTTTCAGTTCTATAATGAGGTATGTAAAAGAAATCTGGGGTCACTCATCTGATGCAATTAAAATTTTTAAATTAAAAAAGAGAGCAAAAAGAATAATAGGAGAGACAGCTGCAAACCTGTATTAAAAAATACAAAGTGTACATAAAGTCTCAGAACATTTTAAATTATTTATTGCGCCCAACATTGTAGTGATATCATACATATGTCACTTTGAAGAGAAACCATGAAGGGTTTTTTATTCATTTATTTATTTTTATGTATTCGAACACAGTGTAGCTCAATAATTTGTGATAGTAAGTGATAGTCAAAAATATGGCGAGTTGAGGTGTGGAGTGATCTTTCTGTGTGTTGGATTTTGACAAAAACAAGTATGCTATAGCTGTTCAATGGATGTTTAGAACCAAGTACAGTAAGAAGCCACTGACAAGGAATGCCATTTACCACTGGCACAACAAAGTCATTATGACAGGTTGCTTGTGCCCGGTAAAGAGAAGAGGACATCATAGTGTGAGTGAAGTGAATGTGGGGCATGTACGAGAGACATTCATAAAGAGTCCAAAGAAAATGGGTGCGTCATGCATCACGTGAACTCAAAATGGTTCCAATGGCAGTGTGGAAAGTCCTATGGCAGAAGCTGTCTATGAGACCATTCAAACTGGAGCTAATACAGAAGCTCAATGATGATGACAGACAAGCTTTTTGAATTTTGTGCACAGTTGCAACAATTGGATGAGGATGGGGATGGCATTGTTGATCACTTAATTTTTAGTGATGAAGCCACTTTCCACACTAATGGGAAAATGAACAGGCATAATTTTCAATGCTGGGGTACAAAGAATCCACACTAATGCAATGAATTTGATTCCCCAAAGGTAAATATTTTTGTGCCTTGTATCGTCTTCACCGAGAACACTGTTACTGGATATTCCTACTTGGACATGTTGCAGCAGTCGCTGATGCCTCAAATGCAATTGCATTCTCCATTAATCTTTTAGCAGGATGGGGCTCCACCCCATTTTCATCGTGAAGTTTGTGGGTACCTGAACAGGGAGCTGCCATATTGATAGATCAGCCATGCTACATAAGGGGACAGCTGTTTCATGAAATGGACTTCCTGATCACCAGATCTCACTCTGTGTGCCTTTTTTCTGTGAAGACACATTAAATATCTGGTGTATGTACTCCGTCTACGATGTGATGTACCAGAGCTCCAGAAGAGAACAAGGGAAGTCTCCTCAGTCGACGATGCCATGCTGGGACAAGTATTACAAGAATCTGAGTACCATGTTGATGTCTGCTGGGTTACTCATGGTTTGCATATCTAATGTTTGAAAGTGTACCTGAACTTTATGTACACCCTGTATAAGATTCTCAGTTCCTGCAGTTTGCTTGTTTACCAAATTCTTCTAATAGCTTGAGATCATAAAGATAAATTCATAAAAAATAAAGATGCACACCACCACTACACTAGAAACTGCATGGAATTAAGAATTCCACAGCATAACACAACTCAGTGGCTTTAAAGTTGTTCAATTGCTTACCTTCTCACATTACTAACACCAACCAGTTTTTAATAGAAAACCCTTTATACTCAATTAACGAATTTCAGTCAGTTGAATTAAAAAAGTAGGCTAGTATGTATCTAAAACTTTGTATATATTGTTAAATGAAGGTACCTGTTTCTTTAAATTTGTTGCATAATATTGTGGACACATTTTTCTTAATTACTTAAGCAAATATTATTCTGTTGTTTCTGTTAAAGTAAATTTTTCATTATATAACTGTAATAATGACAAGGCCTATATGTATTTGGACATGTTCCATTGATATAGATCTAATGCTCTTCAAATACATCAAATTAAATCATTCATCGGGTTTTATCTGTCATCCAACTGATTTGAGTTGTGGAGGGTAGGTGAGTAGATCAGTGTTGCTAAATAATCCTCATGTCTAGTGCAGCCCATGCCACAACTAATTTAACTATTGTTGGCCCATCTGGGAAAGTTCTCACTTAACTTACTTTCAACTTCTTTTTACCCAAGAGACCATGATACTCAAGTATAGTAACTTAACATAATAAATTAGTGCATGATTATGATGATGATGTATTATTATTGTCATCATTGTTATTATCAAAATCATCATTAAAAACAAAATACTTTAATATTGTACATACATAACTGAATATTGTAACTTTATACATATCTAAGCATACAATCTCTGACTATAAAGTTTGGTGAATAGTCCTGCAACATTAACATAGATGAATTATGAACTACAGTTACCTTACTGTCCTTCATACTAGTCACCTCTCATAGCTATGAATTGCTGAATTCTTCAATACATGTCCAACTTTGAAAAAATCTTCCTTTTGGGCAGTGTTCAAAGGCCTCATCATGTTTCATTGATTGTCAAGAATATCATCAAATCTCTTTCCTTTCAAAGCAAGTTTGAGTAGAGAGGATAGGAAGAAGACTGGAGGATTTTGATCCAGTGAGTATGGTGGAAGTTCAAGTTACACCACCCCTTTTTACATTGAACTGTTTGATGATATTGGCTGAGTGTGGGCAAGTGTTGTCATGAACAAAAAACCAGGAACCTACTTGTGCGTACTAGGGTCATGTCCTGTATAGACAGGTCAAAATTTCAACATACCTAGCAGCATTCATTGTTGTTTCCAAAGGTAGAAATTCCTTGTGAATGATGCCTTGACTATTAAAAAAGGTGATGAGCATTGTCTTGATGTGTGATTTATTTTGGCTCTGATTTTTTTCAGATGAAGTGATGTCAGATAATGCCATTCCATGCTTTGCTGTTTCATTTCAGGGTTGTACTAGGACACCAGATATCATCCTCAGTGACAATATGGTTCAAGAAATTGGGTGTCATACCAGGCTATGATATGTGTATACTGAGGAGTTTTAGTATTAGTGATTAATTTACCACAAGCATCAGTGATTGGGTAGTGCTTGGAAGAGGGGGTAACAGAGCTGGGTGTTCACAACATTTATGCTATGGTACAACCACAGTCCACCAATGAGTGTGTACTCCTATTGAACAATTTCAGTCATTCAAATAGGGTCACATTGTGGGCCTGCATGATGCTGGATGGACTTATTGAGGGATTGCTTTCCTTTTAAGGTGCAATATATTGGTGATATAAGTGCTTTTAATAAAGGTATAGAGATACTTGGAAAATCCCCACCTCTGTAACCAGGTTATTGACACCTGCATAGTAAGGATATATAAGGATACATTTCAAGATGGACATATTGTGATCTCCTACAGTCACTCAAAGATGACACCTTCCTGTATACCACAGCATCATCAGCATCATCAGCAAATTGCCACAGATAGTTGATAATTATCCTGTCAGATCATTTATATAGATAGAAAATAATGCAGTTTTATTACACTTCTATGGGTCACTCCTGATGGTACTATTGTCTCTGATGAAAACACACTCTCAGAGGCAACATACTAACTTTTATTACTTCTGAAGTTTTCAAGCCATTCTTTGCTATCTTTGTTAACAGTCTGCAGTGAGGCACCATGTCAAATGATTTTCAAAGTCTGGAACTATGGAGTCTGCCTGTTGCCCTTTATCTATGACTCACAAGGTAGTATGAAAAGAGGGCAAACTGAATTTCACACAAGTGATGCTTTTTTAAACTATGCTGATGCATGGACAGAAGCTTTTACATTTCAAGAAAATTTATTGTACTTGAACTGAGAATACTTTCAAGAATTCTGCTGCAAACTGAAGATATGGTAACCGATCTGTAATTATGAGTGGCCTTTTTCTTACATACAGAAGTCACCAGTACTTTTTGCCAGTCACTTGACACTTTGCGTAGGGTCAGAAATTCATAATAAGTGTAAACTAAGTAAAGAGCCTATATGGTAGATTGCTCTTTGTGAAAGCAAATTGGGATCCATCTGGAACTGATGACATTTTTTGTCTACTCTTTTAGCTGCTTTTCTACACCAGGGATCCTTATTACAATGTCCTACATTAAGGAGTCTATGTGATGCTTGAACAACGGAATTTTTTCACGATCCTCCTGTGTGAATGATATTTTAAACTCAAAAATTAAAATGTATTTTTTCTTTTGCTGTCTTCGTGCCACACCAGTGTTACCAACAAGTGGCTGCATAGAAGTCTTAAACCCATTTATTGATTTCACATAGGACCAGAACATTCTCAGGTTATTGGTAAGATCATTTGATAAGGTATGATTCTGCTAGTTGTATGCTTTGTGCATTGAATGTTTAACAGGCTTGTGAATTTCTATTAATTTTTTCCTGTCTTCATTTGCTTGTCCTTTTTTGGACCAGTGCCAGCTGCCACCTGGGTCAGACCTGCAGTTTACAGGAGCATAATTTAACTTTTATGTATCTTTAATGTTAATCAAATTCTTAAAGTTTGCTAGTGCTTGTGTTTTTAAGAGCTCTATTCTCACATATTTGGTAGATTTAATTATTGTATCTGTTTTCAAGAGCTTTATTCTCTGGTATTTGTTAAATAACTGTGGTGTAGAGTTTTTTTCTGTATTCAAAATATTTTCTTAGTGATCAAATGTTAAAGTTCAGGTTTGTTTTTATCTTATAAAACTTTATTGTTACATTGTGTATTGTAGTCGTTTGTCTGTTGGTCTGAATAGTGGGGATCCATATATCAAAGCTGTCATCAACCAGCTGCCATTAGTGAAGCACTAGTGCTGTAACAAATTGAATTATTCAGCTACTTTATTTATTTTAACAGTTTAGGTATTTCAATAGCAGAGGTAGCAGGGATAGTGTATGTGTGTGTGTGTGTGTGTGTGTGTGTGTGTGTGCTGTGTGTGGATGCAGGACGCAGACATTGTTCGCAAACAATTGAACAAGCTTTTTACCCTGGTCAGCTGTCTACAGACTACTGGCCTGGGGTGTGGTGGTGGTGCAGAGACTGGTGCATCTCATGGGCACCTCAGGTGCAACATGGGTCACTCATGGTCTCTGCTGCCATGGCACCTTCATGTGTACTGGATGCGGTTCATCCAACCTTGGTGCTGGGCGAGAGATGAGTAATGGGTTTGCATTGCTTGAGGCGGAGGGCCAGTGTGGAGGCTGGCTGTGTGGTATCGCCCATTTGTCCTAAGAGAGCGTGGGTGGCTGGTCCTTCAGCAGGTTCAAAGCAAAACACGGGGAGGGGAGAGGGAGGGCAAGGGGGAGGTGTGTCTGTTAGTGATTGGGAGCTTCAATGTTAGGCATGTTATGGAGCTCCCTAGGCAGATAGCATGAAGGTCCCAGAAAGAATTCCAATGTACACTTGGTATGTCAGCTGGGGCACCTCATCCAAGATGTGGAGTTGGCCTTGTCAGTGACTGTTGATAATACAGGGCACAGTCATCTGCAAGTTATAGCTCATATTGGCAGTAATGACTCCTGTTGCTTGGTTTCTGCGAAACATTATCAGATTGTATGGGTGGCTGTCATAATTGGTGAAGACTGCTGGCCTCACACGCAGGGTGCTAGCGGAGCTTTCAATTTGCAGCATTGTTCCCAGTGGGGATCGGGGTTCTTTGGTTTGGAGCCAAGTAAAGGGTCTCAACCAAAGGCTTCATTAACTCTGTGATGGTCATGACTGAAGATTTCTGGACCTGTATTATTGGTTTGGAAGTAGAGATCCTCTTGATAGATTAGAGCACACAAAGGAAGCAGTTACTTAGGCAGCAAAGTACTTACGGAATGCATTTAGAAGGATTCTTTGACTGTCAAAATATTAGCAGCAAATTTTTAGAGTATTACAAACAAGGTTCCAGAATTCATTGCAGTGCAGGAAATTAGTTGTGTTCACAAAATCCTCAGGACTGATAGTTGGCTGAAGCCACATGTAGGAAGTTTCAAAGTTTTTATACTCCGTTCACTTTGACGGCGGCTCAAGGTCATGCACTGTATCCACTCTACACCCTCCCTCCCCTACTCCCCTGCAAGCACACTGCTCTGGCAGCCTGCTTAAACAATGTGCCAACAATAATAAGCACTGTCATATTTTTAAATTAATTTATCACATTTTAGAGAGCTTCATTTTGTTTGTTGCAATATGTATATAATGTACACCACTCAAGAGATTATTACACTAAAATAGTTCACATAGATTTATTAAAATGCTCTTAATTTGTTCACCTCTAAGTCCTTCCTGTGCAAAGTCTTCTTCCTGCAATCGCTCCGCATGGGAAACACATTTCTGCCAATCTTGTCACGTTTTTAATGGCGATCTCCAATAATTTTCTCACAATTTCTAATTTTAAACATAGAATTCTTGTCTGCAACCTCTTGCTATATTTGAGCCCATATCAGTTCAATGGGATTGTACTGACAGTGATAAGAAGGAAGCCGTATTACTTCATGTCCCATTTCTACAGCTAGATTGTCTTTCTTTAAGCGTGGAATGATAGCTTGCAATGCCCATGAATATCATACATCCTTCTTTCAGGCTTCAAATGAGATCAGTAATCCATTCCCTAAACACTAAATTATTCATCTCATGGTGGTAATCAACATTGCTTTTACACTGGAACACCAGTTCTGTCCTCTCTATGAAACTATATTTTGCTGATCTGGCATGGGAGATTATCAGACGTGATCCTTTACCTAACAAGCCCTTTAGACCACCGTTTCTTTTAGAATCCTGCCAGATAAAACTTTTAGAATGGTTTTGATTTACCCATGTTTTGTCAATGTAAATGATAGTCGAGGATGATCTTCATTCCTTATCTTAATGGTTCTTCTTAAAAATGAGGCTCTTGCAGCTACAACATCTTTTCTCTCCATCAAAAATCTTTGACCATCATTAGCTCTTCTGTATCTGAAGCAAAGATTTCTTAAAATTTTATGGAAAGATGTAACACCTTCTGCATAGTCTATTTTAGCTTTTAAAACATCTTTAAGTTTTTTAAGTGTTGGGTATTCATCATTATTGTGAAAAACTTGAACTGACTGACGTATTACATCTTTTAGGAAATCGTCTGTGACAGGCTTTTGGCATCTAATGTTTTTTCTTCAAGATGTAATGTATTTGGTCTAAAAAAAATCTCATTTGTTTATAATAATGAAGTAAACGATACCTTCTTTAACCAAGCCTTTATCTACGTATGTTGATGTGATTGTTTATGAAATGTGATAATATGTGTAAAGCTATTTTATTACAACAATAACAATATTCTTTGAGTTATTTTTGTTAAAAGTGTATATGTTTAAAACCTGATAGCGGTATTACACAACATTGTAATTTTAATACCAATTTCGCCACTAACATTATATGATGTCTTCCGTAATGTATTGACTTTAATGTAATACTTTTCTGACTATAAAACTGCATAATTACCTTAATTTAACCATTTTAAATAATGTAAACATATATTAATACTGCTCTAATTGTCAATTACTTACAATCTTTTGTTTTGTTTTGTTTTAATACGAAAATCATATCATTACATTTGTCATAATTTTTCTTATCTTTTCTTGATGAACGATTATTTATGTTTCATGAACAGACTATTCAACAATCACATTTATGTGATACTACTTTTACATGAACAATTCACTGTACATAATGTATGAACTTTTTCCTGAAATGTACCAATGATGAAGCCTATTTCACCTTGTGTGATCAATGGCCAATGGGTGGAGTGGAACATAGGCTACAGATAAACTGAAGTACCCTGCAGTTCTTAAACCACTCGTGATTGAGTTTCTTACTTTATATGCCATAATTTGAATAAATTCATCACATATTGTTTCAGAAAGATGTGATACACGCTCCTTTATTCCCAAAGTTATTTATATGGCTTGCTAGAAAAGGATCAAATTTTGCTATAAGTTTGAGTAATCCAATGAAATTTCCATTGTGAGGAGAATAAAATCTTTCCTTATCTCCTCTGAAAGGTAAACCATGCTTTCCATAGTTATTATGACTGCCACAACTCGTTCAAGAAAATTTTTCCAGTACTGCCATTTATTATTTATTTGCTCTGCTAGTTGGCAATCAATTGTTGTTGAACCACGCTTTCTTGTAAGATATGTTACCGAGGCTGTTGTATGGTCTGCACAAGTTTCATGGCTTTCAATTAAGTATGTGTTGCACCAATCTCGAAATCCATCAGATGATAATGATGGAGAAGGATTTGGAAAGAGTTTACACACAAAACAGTATAGATGACCAGTTTCTGGTGAATATAAAAACCAATCTCTGCACTATTTTTCATCATTTGCTCATTTGGGGTAGAACAAGCTTTTAGAGCAATATCTGACTTGGTTTGCAAAATGTTTCTTTGATTTTTCAAATGAGCCATTGAGTGCTGACATTCTGATGGACCTTTTTCTACCCAGTATGAAATCTCTTTACCAAAATCACCCCATAGCCCAACATTATTGTTTATTTTTTATGCTGAATCTTCTGTACTTGTAGTACTCTCTGCTTTTTAAATCTCAATATTTGTTGTTGCATTCTTTGAAGTAGATTCTATAGAACTAGATGTATCAGGTTATGTATTAGAAATAGGATGAATATCTTGCGACTGTGGTAGAGACTTTTGATTCATTAGGCACCTTGTCTATCTCTTTATGAAACTGCCTAACGTTTCCACTTTTGAGCTCTACTTCTATGACTTCTGGTCAACATCTTGCAAACTGTGGACAGAAAATTTAATATTTCTAGAAACATACATTAAAAGTAATATAATGCATGACTTTTTTTTTACTGATAATTTCCTGTGGTGGAATTGCTCAACCACCAGCACACCAGACACACTCAGCTAGTGTGGAATCGTATACTTCATTAAGCCTTCAAGGGGCGGAGGGGGGGGGGGGTGTCGGTGAGTTTGAATACGTATCATGCTCCCAGAAGGAGACCACAAGAGTATTTGTGTAATTTTTTGTATTTATGGTATGTGAAATTCAGAACTAAAATAGCAGTGAGCCAAAGTCATTTGAAACGACTCTCAAAAAAATCTTGAGATTTTGAAGTTTTGCAAGGACATGTAATTACCAACAATTAACACAACTGTTTCATCTGTTGTTATAGGTCAGCTGATAGCATCGTAGGTTCTCATCCATTGGGTCGAGGATATGAATCCCGCGAAAGGTATACTGTTTCTTCATTGTGTTCGATTACTTATACATCCATGCATCACAGGTCAAGTTTACAGCCTTCTTGAAAGGGCCATATGCAGATCGACCAAGTGGCAGGAGTTTGTAACAGCATTGTGGAGGTAAGGGCAGTAAGACAATGCCATCATTCTTACAAAACTCCATTGCATCAATATGAAGACGCAAGAAGTGCTTATGAAGTATGAGTAACACTGTATGAGGCATAAACATCCGAATATATTTGATACCATTCCTCACCTGCCATTTCGTTGTCATCTGAAGTTCTAGGTCATGATGAATTATACTTAATGGTAAGTTTGAACGCCAATTTTCTCACCTCTTTCTTTGCTAGTCCAAAATATGTATCTGCACTTTGAATCAAATATTTGGATAATTCCTGCTCTTGGTCTTCATTAAAAACTCTTGTGTGATCTATATCCCCCACCTCCAAGCGGACGCCTATGTGTGCAAGCTTTATCTCTAAGTAAGAACGACAATCCACATTCTTTTGAACATGTTGACTGTATTCGTCTCGCGGTCTACCTCTGTGATTTTACCCTCCACACTTCCCTCCAATACTAAATTGACAATTCCTTGATATCATAAATATGTATGTCTTACAGTTTAAATCTGATTCCGAAATGTCTTACCATTATAAAAATCAATCTGACACCATCCAGTGTCTACTGGTCACTTCCATATGTAAAGTCTTTTTTTCATGGTCTTCAACAAAGAGTTTGTGATGTTTAAATTGTATTCTGTGCAAAATTCTACCAGGAGACTTCCTCTTTGAGTCCTTTTCCCCAGTCCATATTCACCTACTATTCACTACCAATTCAAAGACAAAATAACAATATCCTCTCAAGTTTTCACATTAGTTTAAATATATGACAAGTGTATATATATCACAATAGCTCACTTGGACAATTTTTTTGGGGCCCCCAAGAAAGTAGGGGCCCTAAGCTATAGCTTGTTTAGCTTATACGTAAATCCTGCACTGATGGAAAACTAATCCCTTAAGTTCTTTTTTGTGTTGTCTTAGGTCAATTTTAGCATAATGCTGACTCAGGAAATCTAACCCTAGGATCATGCCATATCCCTCACTCACAAGTGATACAATTTCTACACACTGACTAAACTGAACCATTTCCAGGCAGAAATCTATGTCTACCGAGTCCAGCAGTCTGATGCCCCTGTCCTCCACACCACTCAACCTATATTGTGGTGGGTTCCAGTCTTTGTCTGGCAACTGATGCATGTGCCCTTGTGTCCAGTAATATTAATTCCTTCCACTACACTTTGCACTTCATAATCCACCAGTGCATACAAACAACTCATTGCATTCAATTTAATAGGGAACAACTTTAGGTGGATATTGGGTTCCCTTTACTGTTTAATGCCTGATTAAAATTTGAGCTTCCACTTCTCTTATTATTGCTATGTCCTTATAGTTGCATCCTCTGCTACTACAATCCTGGAAATGGCAACAGTACTTCCTAATGTGCTCTTATTGAACAAACCATAAAATTTTATATCACTTGTAAACATCATCCATTTCGTCCGTGCTCCTGTGCATACATCGATCTCCTCAAAGTCTCAGTGTTGCTTGCAGACTTTCAGGTGACCCACATCGTTATGCTTCTAGACACATCTGTCAGTAACCCTCTTAAAAATGCATCCAAAGCTCTTAGTTCTGCTTCTATTAAGATTACTTGATTTAACACAGCACCTTGTTCCAGTTCATAAAAGTACCCACTGATCTTATTAATCCTCATCCCTGCAAATTCCTCTACTATCTCACCATTCGTATTTGTTACCAATGCCAGTTGCTCCCTATAGCACCTGGCACTATTTTGTTTCCTACACCTCTCAATTAGAACTTGCTTAAACTAACCAAATGTCTCCATTCTCCTCAGAGCCTCTGTATACCCTGTATACACCTTTGCTTTTCCTGTCAACCATCATTTTGCTACCCTCAATAACTCCGTATCTCACCAACTCTCAATATCATTTATGTGTCTCAAATCAGCCAAAAAAGTTGGCACATTCTCCCTTAACTTACCAGAAAAGGGAGTAATTAAGCTTTTCCTGTTTTGTGTGCAACTGGTTTTGATTCCAATATATCACACAGCTCTGTATTATGTGCTTCTAATTGCACTATCCTTTCCTACAATATACAAACTACTTCCAACTCAGGTACACTCTGTGTCTCTGACTCGGTCATAGAAATGCTTTTATTTCTAGTTCCTAGTTCTAGTTACTCATGTGAATCATTACTCATATAAATCCTCCACCCTGTTTTGCCAGATTTATGACTAAAATTATTAACTAAATCAACACCAGGTGTAGATTTGCCTGACAATCCCCACAAAAGCACATCTGACAGGTATCAAATGTTCCTACCAACCATGTACAACACAAAATGTCTGTTCCACAAAAGTAACTTTTATAACAACTCACCCATTCAAACTACCTTCCATCAGAAAGCAATAAAATAATAAACTTTTCACTCACCCTGGGCTTTAGGCACTGGAAAGATGAAGCTTGTTGTCTTGACACCAGTGTGGAAGGTATTGGACTAGTATGAGACAAGATGCTATGCGTACGTGCCTCCTGGCACCAGTAAATCAGCACTTTCACTGAATGTTTTTATTAATTTCCTTGATACAGCATTCCTCCAATGTTTGATGTCTGTCTCATGCCCTGCAATGCTTAATTCATTGAGTCTGGTCTTCCTGAGGTAGCACTATTGCAGACCCCAATGCACTGGCTGCCACAGAACCTCCAGGGAGCTGTGGCAATGACTAGCACTGTGTTGGACACTAGGGTGCCCATACTCAAAGCCCAGCAGAGTCACATAGAATGGTTGATTTTGTATTTATAATGCTGTAGTCGCCTAACCAGAATTCCTGCCACTGCATCTCACTAATTCCCATCATATTTAACATCAACCTAACCATTTCTCCTTCCAAATTTTCTTACATTCCTACCTGATGCTCTTCAATCCATCTAATGGTTCTTTTGTTTTTCCTGATGATGTCATCCTCCTGAGTAATCACCACTCAAATTGCCAAATGGGGGTATATTTTACCTCCAAAATATTTTACCCGAGGAGACGTCATACAGTAGTGTTGCATGCCACCCTCATGAACCACAGACACAGACTGCCAGAGACAGCAAAAGACCTGGAAGAGCAATTAAATGGGATGGACAGTGTCTCGAAAGGAAGGTATAAGATGAACATTAACAAGAATAAAGCAAAGGTAATGGAATATAGTGTCAGAAAATCATGTGATTCTGAAGGAATTAAATTAGGTAATGAGGCAATAAAAGTAGTAGATGAGTTTTGTTATTTGGGTGGCAAGATAACTTCTGATGGCTGAAATAAAGAAGATATAAAATGCAGAATGGCTATGGGAAGAAAAGTGTCTCTGAAGAAGCATAATTTGTTGACATCCAATATTAGTTTAAATGTTAGGAAGCTTTTATGAACACTCATAGAAAATGCTTAAAGAATCTTGTATTTCATATTTGAACAATTACACAGTAAGGTACACACACGTGACATAAGTCACCGATAACAAAAG
This sequence comes from Locusta migratoria, assembly GCA_026315105.1. Classification (NCBI taxonomy): domain Eukaryota; kingdom Metazoa; phylum Arthropoda; class Insecta; order Orthoptera; family Acrididae; genus Locusta; species Locusta migratoria. The sequence continues at coordinate 68,532,409 of CM048755.1, read as the reverse complement.
ATACTGTTCGTATATTGCATTTGAAGTGCAGAGGCGCACCTTACGAAAAGCAAACAAACTCTGAGGAGCCGGCATGCTGCTGCGCACTGCCGCAGCACCACGGCAGGTGGCTCTGGCGAGATCACCCGATCTCCGACAGCGCCGACTGTTGTAGTGTACAATACGAATTTATTATTTACTACCGAAGCCCTTTCTGAAAACGTTTGTTTGGAGTGTAGCATTGTATGGGCAAAAAGGAGTATGGGCAATAAGGAGTTCAGACAAAAAGATGATAGAAGCTATGTGGTGCTACAGACGAATGATGAAGATTAGATGGGTAGATCATGTAACTAATGAGGAGATGCTCAACAGAATTGGGGAGAAAAGACGTTTCTGGCATATCCTGACTAAGAGAAGGGATAGGTTGCTGAGACACATTCTGAGACATCAAAGAATCGTCAACTTAGCATTAGAAGTAAGTGTGTGGGGTAGAAATCATAGAGGGAGACTGAGGGATGAATACAGTAAGCAGATTCAAAAGAATGTAGGTTGCCATATGTATTCTCAGATGAAGAGGCTTACAGAGGACAGGGTAGCATAGAGAGCTGCATCAAAACAGTCTATGGACCTAAGGCCACAACAATAGAGCTGCATGTCCTCAGGAAAAGTAACAACTGTAATTTCCCCTTACTTTCTTCCTTTCACAATTGCATGGCAAATCCATAGTAGCTAATGATACAAAGCCAGCTCAGTTAATCATCTAGACCAGTGTTTTTCAACCTTTTCAAATATGTGACACCCTTCCAAGTAAAAATTGTCTGGCAATCCCCTTCCAAATGAAAATATTCTGGCAATCCCCCTTCCATCCTCATGAACTTTAACAGACCTATGTTAGCTCAATGTAAACAAATCTTCTCTCTTTTCCTTCAGTTTTCTTTCAAATTGTTGCACGGATATTTTTGTGAGGGGTTTTTTTTTTTTTTTTTTTTTTTTTTTTTTTTTTTTTTTTTTTTTTTTATGAAAAACATTATCTCATTTTCACATAATTTCTGGCAGAAAAATATATTTTGCTTGATTTTATTTATTTCGTACTCCATAAATCCATGTTGTGATAGATCACGCGGATGTGGAATGAGTCATGTTACAAATGGTTACAAAATACAGTCATTCAATAAATAATTACACAATAACTGGCAGGTCTCATCAAGTGGTGAATAATGTTACAGGTAGAACTAGACATAAAATTAAAAACATATAAGTCAAATAACATAAAACAATGATGGCGGAAAAAAATAGATGCATAGTACATGAAGCATACTGTTTCGCATTTCAGGCAAGACTGGGAAGCGAATTATGCTCATTAAGAAAGGTCCCACTGTACAGACAATTTCTAAAGAAGTAGTTATTGTTTCCAAATTTTTCAGAATTACTTACTGTATCACATACTTTTCCTTATCGATTGGTTCCTGAAAACAGTTTTCAGAACTTTCACTTATTCACATTAACACATTGTATTTTAAAATAGTCTATGATCTATCAATTCACAATTAATGTTACACAAGGAATTTCGTAATTTTAACATTACGTAAATTCCACTTAGGTAGACTTTTTCTATTACTGAAGGCATGCTAATCTGATGGTGCAAGTACTTCCTGTTATGGCCTAGCGGCCCATTCAGATCGAGCGCACCCGTATTAGGGTGCGTTCACAATGCTGGCCGGGCCGAGCCGAGCCGGGATGTGCCAGGCTAGGGCCCTATTCTGTATCTTTCGTACCGTTCGGTTCGGTGGGTTTTTCTCGGTGGTGACATCAATTTCAGTTCGGTAGCGAAAATGGTTATTTTGTACGCTTCTGCGGCCTGCTACCACCCAAAACGTGAGTGCTCAAAAGAGGAGTGTAGAGTGCATGGAATATGCGAGAATTTTTGACTTCAGGACTTTGTTAGGGATAGTAAGGAGGTGAACATACTAAAAGCTAAAAGTCTCCGCCCCTGGGGGGGGGGGGGGAGCTAAAGCGGGGAGGTGGTGAAAAGGTACAAGTTTTTGGTTTTTCGCTTATATCTTGAAAACTGTCCGCTTTAGGATGAAACTCTTCCAAATAAAAATGAACGATACTTGAAATTGCTATGAAATTGTTTCTATCCATAAACGTAGAATTCCTAACGGTTTTAGAGATATACGTTATTGAAAAATGACAATTTCGGAAAAAATCATTTTTACCTCACTAATTTTGTCAATCATTTACTTCTAGTGACGCACTAGATTGTTTATCAGAAAATTCGTCAGAAAGAAAGTTGTAGAGCATTAAATTTCCTTCAATTTGACATGCACATTTACTACCTTATCTTCAGCTAATTAGAAGTTACATCGTTTATAAGATGTGCGCTCAGTTTCGACGTTCTCCTAGAAATGAGAGTTTTGATGGGCTGTGACGTTTTTACCTTTTGAAACGTGTTAGCATGACAAATAACAATACTTTAACACTGTTAATAAGGTAATTTCAATTGAAACAGAACACTTTTTTTTAATTGTAGCTTTTATGATGTTATAAATCATACGTTGAAAGTATTAACAAACACTGATAGTGATTCAAAAGGAAAAGTGCATTCAACGCATTTCTTCGTTTTTCTGAGGAGGAGGAGTCGAATCTCATTTATTGTCGCTAGAGGTCTGCAAATCGCCTGTTTCGCTCGCTCGTACTCGGTCGAGTGCGCAACGCTCGGCGGTGGCGCGGCGAGTGTGTTACGCTCGCAGCGAGCGTGTTGACACTCGATCGAGGCTGCGTGGGGCGGGGCGGGCACAGGCCGCACGGCGTAGGGCTGCCGCTGTACTCACAAGGAAACCTGCCGAAGTCACTCTCCGATTTTTATGAAATTGACATATGTTATATTACATGAAAAACTATGGGACAAGTAATTCTTTTAGCGGAGGAAAAACATATTTAAGGGGTGAAACGCTTCCTCCAAAATTGGAGCTAAAATAGAAAAATGACAATAATTTTGAGATTAGTGAAACGATTTTAATGATTTTTGGTATGAAAGTCTCTTTTGATAAAAGACAAAATTCATAGATTCTACATCTACATCTACATGGGATACTCTGCAAATCAGATTTAAGTGCCTGGCAGAGGGTTCATCGAACCACCATTATATTCTTTATCTCCCATTCCATTCTCGAAAGCGCGCGGGAAGAATGAATACCTGATTCTCTCCGTTCGAGCTCTGATTTCTCGTATTTTTCTACCTATCTAAGTGGGTGTCAACAATATATTTTTGCATTCGGAGGAGAATGTTGGCGATTGGAGTTTCGTAAGTAGCCCACGCCGCAGCGGTAAGCGCCGTTGTTGTACCGTAATCATTCCCATCCCAGATCCTGTATCATTTCCGTCACGCTCTCCCCCCTGTATTGTGACAATACGAAACGAGCTGCCCTTCTTTGGACTCTTTCGATGTCCTCCGTCAAACGCACCTGATAAGGATCCCACACTGGGCGGCAATACTCCAAAACTGGACGGACAAGCGTAGTGTATGCAGTTTATTTAGTAGTTCTATTGCATCTTTTAAGGGTTCTGCAAATAAAACGCAGTCTTTGGTTCGCCTTTCCCACGACATTATCTATGTGTTCTTTCCAGGTTAATTCTGAAGTAATAGTAATTCCTAGCTATTTTGTGGAGTTTACGGCCTTCACTTTTGATTGATTTATCTTGTAAACAAAGTTTAACGGATTCATTTTCGTACTCATGTGGACGACTTCACACTTCTCATTATTTAGAGCCAATTTTTACACCAACTTCGATTAAATCAAAACTATTTTTTGAGCACAAAAAATTGGTCACTTTAGGGGTAGCTGCCCCCCCCCCCCTCCCTAATTGCCACTCCCCCTGCAATGTACCTAGGCCGATCTCTTATCCAGCCATTCCGAAAACATGCAGTTCATTTTTTTGGCTTGTGCACTCGGGTGGCATTCTTCAGACGGCCCGAAATAAATATAATACAGATATCACTGTAACAGCAGAAGCACCATAAATTCGTAAAGCTATGTAAAGTAGACAATTGGAATAAGAGGATTTAAAACAGGTACAGGATATATGAACATTAGACCGGCATATGACCCTAACGACGGAAGAAAGCGCGGATCCTATATATTGCACAAAAGCTTGCATGTGTTCTTTATTATGTAGATAAGAAAGACGACAGTGGCAGTGAAGATATATGAATGTTGCAATTCGAAAAATTCCCGTTTAGTACTCACTCCGAAAAGGCAGAGGCGCAGCAACCACGCACAGTGCCAAAATGCTACGGGAATATATATCACCCGGGTGCAACAGAGAGAGAAGCACAGACCTAACGGGTGGACATCAATATCGTGTATTTAATATCAATATAAAAGACAGACAAAGTATTCCAGGACTTCAGAGTGATGATAGGAATGGATATAAAATACTGTCATGTCCTCGATAAGACGGCAAGTAACACCTACCACTAAACAGGCACTAACAGCCCACAAAATGGGAGCAAGAAAGAAAGATCATGGATAACTCATTTAGTAAATGATCTTAGCACAGAAACTTTATATTAATCACGTATAATAACGTGTATGGTAAACTACAAAATGCGAAACTGAATGACTAGTTCAACTGGATCAAGAGAACAGCTTTCGAAGCACCCGGGAAAGGAAACAATTCCAAATTTCGCAGTCAGGATTTATTCTTTAGCGTCTAGTTTGCTCCCGACACTCGCCTTGTACTCGAGTGACGCTACGGTGGGCGACCGAATGGCGAGCGAGCAGTGTGGACGGTGGGGCCAGTCGAGCGTGCCCCGCTCGAACGAGCGTGCAGGAAGTCGAGCGCAGCCACACGCCTTGCAGCAAGCTGCAGCAGCGACACCTGTCGGACTGTCATAGAACGACATGTATCACGCGATTCGAGCGAGCGACCGAGCGAGGTGCAGACCTCTAGTGTCTACCACTTCTAGTTTTCCTTATTTTGCCATTGGCAAGGCTGAACACATTAATCAGGCTTACATCGTGTGCCGAATCTGAAATGGTAATAGCAGTATTTGCCGTTTTTATCGTATCTTGCTCTGTTTCTACTTCTACTGCGCGATCTTTGCCTGCGACTGCGAGTGTTTCGAACCATTTTAATCTCATTTTCCAATTCATCAATTCTTACGAGAAGATCTTGTACTGACAAAGAAGACGATGTTGACGGAATGGAATGGGTGGAAGCAATTTGAACCTCGTCAACAGCGTTTAATTCGAACATACGATCTGCCATTTGAGCAATCTTGTCCACTGTTTCGTCAGATATAACTAAAATGCTTCGAATACTAGATGGAAGTTTCTCAAGACAAAGTGTTTTAGGATATTTTCTGATACATTTGTACCTGCATAGCTCCTCATTTTTCTTAATAATCGGGTAGGTTTCATGTCGCCAAGTTCTAAGCCACTCAAAAGTTTTTTTAATTTGGCGCTCTTCACTTTCTCTGAATATGTTCAGTAGACGTTCTTCTGCGAGAGAATATTTGTTGTTCTCGTTACTCGTAACCAGATCCCATATATTTTCAACAAATTTTGGCTCCAGCTGAGCGAGTAAATAGTTAAATTAAGTCGCCTCCGTAACAATACCAGCGATCGTAAATTGCGCTTCGGCTTGACAAAACCAGATGTCCGGCTTTTCCGTCCAAAACGGCGGTAACTTAACGTTTACCTTATCAATTTCCACTTTACTGCTACATTCAGAACGATTCCCTTGATTACCGTTTGCTTCTCCTGTCGACATTTTGCGTCGAACTCAAGTTACGAAAATCTCGTCGAAAATTACGCCGAAAAATTTCGTCGCAACTGTCGTCTTATCGATCACGTCGGTCGTCACCAATTTTGTAGCACACGGTTCATTAAACATTAAATTTAACACTTATTTTCCCATACATTTATTTACTTCTATCTTGCACATCACACATCATGGAAGCGTAATACGTACAGTGACAAGAGAAAAACAGTTTTTTGTACTCTTTTTTGTTAACGATCAAAGATAATAGCAGAGAATACCAATTAGCTTAATACAGCTCAGAAAATACAAATAGTAATTTGTCGTGTCCCCACATGTATCATGATGAATGTCGGTTGGACTTTGTAAGGCCTTTTTACCGGAAACTCTCAACATCCACGTCTGAAGACTCAGTCTCAAACACAGTAGAAGGGGTTAGTGTCTTACTGGAGGAGAATAGTGAGTGCCAGTTCACTGTAAACGAAAGTATGAGTGTTATTACTGGGAGGAAACCTGAGTGGAGAACTATCACAACAGAACTGTTGAAGAGGTATGTGGATCGCATAGTCGTGATCGCAGGCTCCAACAGATTTAAGGTTCTAACAATTTGTTTTAGGGACACTGGGTACAAATTGATAACCAACGCCTGGTATGATAAGGAAAAGGATGAGAAAGAAGAGCGACTCAGGATTGTCGACAAAACTGCTGAGATATTCAAAGTGAAGTGTACAATTATAATACATACCCGCCAAGGGATACCTTCTTGAAGGTTGCAGATTCTCTCTCACAATCCCTCCAAACCTTTCTTGAGGAGTTATGTTAAAAAATATTAAGAAAAATGTGGAATCAACTGCGTTGCTATTGGAAATGTCATCACATCAGTTGTCAGGCACGAACCTTCTTATCACTAATATTGACAGGTATAGTTCATAATATTATAATAAAAGCTATAATTACAAAAAGGTGTTCTGTTGCAATTGCAGTTACCTTCTTGTCATTGTTAAAATGTTGTTATTTACTATGCTAACACGTTCCATAAGATAGAAACGTCACAGCCCCTCTAAATACTGAATTCTAGGAGGACGTCGAAACTGAGCGCACATCTTATAAATGATGTAACTTCTGATTAGCTGAAGATAACATAGCAAAAGGGCATATCAAATTGAAGGAAATTTAATGCTCTACACCTTTCTTTCTGACAAATTTTCTGAGAAACGATCTAGTGAGTCACTAGAAGTAAATGTTTGACAAAATTAGTGAGGTAAAAATGATTTTTTTCCGGAAATTGTCGTTTTTCAATAACGTATAGGTGAGAGCGGGGCAAGATGGGGTGGAGGGCAAGACGGGGTTTTTGTAATTTATACCACGACAGATATCGCAAACTAGTGGCGAATAGTTGAACTAGTAGGCACTTGCTATGTGAGTGCCTGGCAGTGCTAGCAGCCGTTTTGAGCAAACCATTCAGGGTTAATACATCCAAACGTCTTTTCGTCTGTGCTGATATAATTTTTCGTCATTTTCAGACGTGAAAAGGTAAGAGAAGTAATTGTTTCCAATAGTCTTAAGTATAATCCTTTCCCATTTCCTTCCTTGCCATAGCCACCTCCCCCGCTAGGTCCCCAGCATGTGTGGCCAGTCCGTGTGGGGGGGGCTGTTATGTACCCTTATGGCTGAGCCCCCTGACAACGCAGGGATCACACTACTGGTACCAGAGCTGCAACCTCCCCATGCAGGCCAAGGAGTCGATAACCATCCTCGTGTGGTATCAGGGCTCCTGGCAATGGCCATCGTGCCAGGTGGCCTTTGCTGTGGCTGGGTGGCGCCCGTGGGGAGAGCCCCGGATCGGAGTGGGGGTACCAGGGCGTACGTTTCGCACAATGAAACGTGTGAAATTAGATAATGGTCGTGATACGGCCGTCTCTGAAGGCAGGAAGAAGTATAATGCTACTAGCTACGATAAGAGGACTTTCCCCTCTCTGTCTATCCCCTTGGAGGAGGGCCAGGCACGTCAGCTTGGGGTGAAACTCTTTCCAAGTTAGCTGCTCTGCACCAGGACGCATGGAGGGACGTTCACCGCCACCAAACCATTGATCTTCATTGAACATATTGATGATAAGTTTGGGGAAGTTCAGTGATGTGGGCTGGGAATATTCCCAGTGGGAAGGAACTTCTTCCCCCTCCTGCACCTCCCTTGCCACCCTCTCAACGACCCCCTTCCTCCTCCCCTTCTCTGGCACTTGCCGGTGAAGGTGCCCCCTCCCAGGATTCCTCTTCCCGGCGTCCACCAGATAGGAGGTCCTCTCTGCCTCAAGCCGGCAGCCAAACATCCAGTCTGATAATATCAAGGTCACCCAGTTCTCATCGGTGCCACCGAATTCAGTTGGCTCTCTGGAACCTGTCCCAGGACAAGGCCCCTCTAGTAGTCCTGGAGGCACCACCTTTGTCCTCACAGCCAAATAACCACACTGAACTTGTGTCTGATCCGCTGTTTATGGATGTCGTTCCTCCCTCATCAGTGACGGATGTTGACCCAGCTTTGTGACATGCATCAGTCCGTTCGCCTTCCATATGGATGCTCGATCTTTTCTCATCCAATGGAACTGTAATGGCTACTACCGTCGCCTCCAGGAGTTGAAACATCTTATTGCCTCTTACTCACCAGCTTGTGTTGTTTTGCAGGAACCGCATTTCACTGATGGCATTTCATCAACACTAAGTGGGTTCCGTGCTTTCTGTCGGAACCATGTTCACCCCCTACAAGCATCTGTTGGAGTCTGCACCATAGTTCGTACGGATGTTGTTAGTTCATGGATCCCTCTCTGTACCACACTGGTTGCTGTTAGGGTCCACTTACACACTCCATTAACAATTTGTAATCTGTATCTCCCTCCTGACAGGTCACCTACGTCTGCTGCCCTCACAGCACTCCTTCAGCAGCTCCATCCTCCCTACCTCATTCTTGGGGACTTCAATGCCTATCATCTTTCATGGGGCAGTGCTTATACAATTAGTCGGGGCCGCCTTGTCGACCAATTCATTGCTGATCACGACCTGTGTCTCCTTAATGATGGCTCCCCAACCCATTTTAGTGCCACTCATGGCACCTTTTTCTCCACAGACCTTTCACTCACTTCTCCCCCCCCTTTTTCCCTTTCTTTTGCTGCTCACTGCATGATGACCTTTGCAACAGTGACCACTTTCCATTGATTCTTTCACTACCCTCACATTGGACGAGGGACAGGATACCTCGTTGGGTTTTCCGTCGTGCTGATTGGCCTTGATTGATTGATTGATTCATTTTTCCAGGGAAGCCAAAACAGTCTTGGACCAACCCGCCACTGCCCGCACCGAAACTAAGTTTATTGTGCGTTATTGCTCCCTGTATATCTAGTAAAGCCAACCAATGCCCTTGAACAGTGCAAGGAGTCCCTTTACCAGTTCTTTATTAGATACAATTTCTTCGGGTCTGGTTGTCCCAAATGTCCTGTGCCTTTTACTCTCCAATGCAATGCATTCGAAGATTAGATGTGATGCAGTTTCATCACCGTCATCACAGATCCTACATTTAGGGTCCTCTTCTGTTATTCCCATTGTACGTAGGTGTTTTCTGAAATTCCCATGGCCTGTCAGCAATCCAACCATGAGTCTAATCTCTCTCCTGTTCAGACCCAGGATTGCAGAGCTCCTTTTAAAACATGGCTTTGGCATCATTACCTTGCCATGTTTTTGTTGATGGACTTTGGTCCAATATTCTACGTGCTGTCTTCTGAGCCAGTTACGTAGCTCCAACTTGACCATTGCCTTGGTGATTGTCAGGACAGGTTCCAGTCCAATAAATGGAGTCTCTGTCCCCATCCTGGCTAATCTGTCGGCATGTTCGTTGCCACTGATCCCCGAGTGGCCAGGGATCCACAATAGGTTTACTCTATTGCCTTCCCCTAGCTCCACCACAACCCTGTGACATTCTGCAACAATTTTAGACCTTGTTGCAGGAGCTGCCAGTGATCTCAGGGGTGCCTGGCTCTCTGAATAGATATAGATGCTACAATCTTTGTAGCACCTACGCAAATTCTCCTCCACACACGCCCTGATGGCAGTGATTTCGGCCTGGAATACTGAGGCCAGTTTTCCTAGAGAGATGACGCCCTCCAGTCTTGGCTGCACCCCATATACCCTAGCCCCAACACCTTGGTCCGATTTTGACCCGTCAGTGAACCAGACAATATCCCCCGTACGGTGTCGAACTATTTTCTCCCACTGCTCCCTACTTCCAATTGTTATATTGAAAGGCTTGTTGAAGCAGTATGGGGTTATAATATAGTCGGCTGGCATTTCCGCAACCTTTCCTATATTTACCTCACTCACTATTTTAGTGTGTGATTCTGGATATCCCAAAGAGTTCAATTTGTTGCCAGATTTGAGTCTGTATGCACCAGCCGCTGCCTCCGTCTTGACCCAAAGGTGTAATGGGGGCATATCCAACATGGTTTCCATCCCAGCAGTTGGTGTGCTGCTAATTCCGCCTGTTATGGCTAAGCAGGCTAAGCTCTGCACCTTACCAAGCTCCTTAGCAGCAACCTGCTGTTCTACCTTCTTCCACCACACGACCGCCCCATAGGTGATCCTGGGTCTAATCACTGTGGTGTATATCCAGTGCATACCCTTGGGGCTCAGGCCCCAATTTTTGCCACAAGTTCTCCTGGTACTCATATGAGTACCTTTTGCCTTGGAGATGTGAGGGGTCCATGTCAGTTTCTCATCTAGGGTAACCCCTAGATATTTCACTGTCCCCTTCACAGGTAGCGCTTCATTGAAAAGGTTTAGATTCCAACTTGAATGTTGGATATGCTTCTTTGTGAATGGTACAACAACAGTCTTCTTAGGACTAACCCCCAAATCCTGTTTTCTGCACCAGTCTTGCACAATGTCCAAAGCACCATGTGCCAAATTCTTTACTGTGTCAGCAAATTTGCCAAGTATTACTATGACAAGATCATCTGCGTATCCTTGGCAAAAGTACTGCCTAGAGTTTAATTCTCCGATGAGATCATTCACCACTAGATTCCACAATAAAGGGGAAAGAACTCCTCTTCGCAGGCAACCCCTAGTGGTGTTGATTACCATTTTTTCATTCATCATGGTAGCTTCTAACTTTCTTCCACTGAGCATGGCCCTAGTCCACCTACATATTGTGGTCCCTAGATCATGCACCTCTGCTGCCCTAACCATGGAATCGAAGGTTGTGTTGCTAAAAGCCACCTCGATGTCCAGGAAGATACAGAGGGCTATTTCCTGAAAGTGTAGTGCTTTCTCCACCTTCCCAACGAGTTGGTGGAGAGCTGTCTCACATAATTTACCTGGCTGGTATGCATATTGGTTTGAATGTAGAGGAGCCCTACTTAACCTCCTTTCTCCAACATGCACATTAACCAGCTTTTCCAATGTCTTAAGAATGAAGGAGGACAGGCTGATTGGTCTCATATCCTTGGCCTTGGTATGATCAATTCTCTCTGGTTTAGGAATGAAGACAACCTTCACTGCCCTCCAGGCATTGGGAATGATTCGTGCTGCTAGGCTAACCCTGAAGAACCTGCATAGGAATCTAATAAGATTTTCTCCCGCTTGTTGCAGGAGAGCTGGAAAGATTCCATCGGGGCCAGGTGACTTGAACGGTTGAAATGTTCCCACCGCCCATCGGACCTTACTGAAATCAACACACTCCTTGGCCAAATCCCAGTCCTCTTTGCGAATACCTGAAACCGTTGTCTCTCAGGAATTGCATTCTGGTCTGAGTTATCCCCCAGAGTATATTGAGGAAAGTGAGTCTTAAGGAGCAGTTCCAGCATTTCATGTCCTGTCTTTGTATATTCCCCATCCTCCTTCCTCAATGTTCTTCTTGGATTAGTTGGTACCCTAGTGAGGATTTTATGAAGTCTCACTTGAGCAGCCGTGCCCTCCACTTCCTCACAGAATACCTTCCAGGATGCCTCCTTTGCCCGTCTGATGGGAAGGTTGTAATTGACAAGGGCCTCACGATACTTTGCCCATTGTCATTTGCGCCTCGCAAGGTTAAACAGTCTTCGTACCTGTTTCCTTTGCATTTCCAGGTTATTATTCCACCAAGGCATACTCCTATTTGTGCACTTCTTGGTGACTGAGCAGTTGTCCTGGTATGAGGTCACTATAGCAGACGTTACGGCCTCTGCTACTTCCTCAAACTCTGCTGGATTCCTTATCGAAGTTTTAATTTCCGATAGGCTGAAGTCAAGGTCTTTCCTATATGTCTCCCAGGCCGTTTTCCTGGGGTTCCTATAGGTCATGGTCTGTCTGGTTCCCATTTCAACCTTGAATTTAATATACTTGTGATCTGATGAGGATGGCTCCAGGACCACATGCCACTGTTTGACGTAACTTCCCATCATCATGCAACCAAAAGTTATGTAAATTACTTTTCCCTTCTACTATTCCTGAATGTAGGTTCATCACCCCTATTCAGGATCTCAAAGTTGTTAGATAGGAGAAATTCAAGAAGGTACTCACCTCTACTGTTGGTGTCCTTGCTGCCCTACTATAGATTGTGGGCATTGGCATCACCTCCCACCACCAGTTCGTCACCTTGCCGATGGCAGGCTTCCATCAGTCTCCTCACTTCCAAAGAAGGAGGAGAGCTGTCTTCGTAAGGAAGGTATGCTGAGGCCAAAACAATTTCCCTCGTGATACCTTCCTCACGTTGCTGCATCCTGATGGTCACCAGGTCCCTGGAACAAAAATCCATCATTGGTATGAAAGGTATTCCATTTCTAACATAAATGCATGTTCTGGAGTTTTTTAGATTTCTGGCATAAATCAGCTTACCTCCAGTACCACCGAGGCCTGATACACCCCCTTTGTATAAATAGGGTTCTTGTATCAGGGCCACGTCCACCTCTTGTCTCCCCAGGCGAAGGCTCAGGTCAGCAGCGGCCCCTTTACTGTGCTGCAGGTTTATCTGCAGCACTTCCAGTACCCATCTTGCTCCCATCATTGCCTTTAAGGATTTTGATTACCTTGACGCTGACCTGCGAGAACCCTAAAAACAGTTTCAGGCCTTGCTCTCGCAATGCCTTCAGGGACTTCTCTCTGACCTCCACCACCAGGGTTCGTCCTTCCGGAACGACCTTTTGGTTAATTACCCTCCAATCCTCTGTCGAGATTTTCTCGAACAGAGTCTTTGGTGAGACATCCTTAAGGATCTTTGGTACCCATATTGAAACCTTTGCGGTCTTCAGGAGTTCGGCTGCTGTCTTGACCAGCAGCTTCGCATCCTCCCACGGGGATATCATGGGCACCTTGTACTTAAGCCATTCTGCTGAGTGCTCCCCCTCGCAGACAAAAATGAGGGCACCACGATCCAGATAGACCCTCCTGAATTTGGGTCCTGGACTAGCGTCCCCCCCAATCTCTTCAAAGAGGGCCATCTGCATGAGCTGCTCCTGCTGCGAGGTGATGCTTACCAGTGGGTATCCTTCTTGGACAACCGCCACTCTAAAGACCGAGGCTGCAGTACTATAGGTCTGTTTCCCTATTTCCTGCCTCAGCTTTTTAGGATCACGCTTGTCCAGAGAGGAGGGAGTCATAGATTCCTCCCTAACCCTCTTGCCACCTGTCTTTGACATCGAGGAGGTCTGTGTATCCCCTTCGACCTGAGGCAGTTTCTTTTTGGGGGTCTTGGGCTCAAGCCCTTTTGATTCCCTCCACTTATGTTTAGGAAGCCATTCGTTTCCTTCCTTTTGTTTCTGTTCCTTGAGAAGTTTCCTCCTCTGAGCCCCAGACAAGGCCTTAATGCTAATCTGGTCCAACTTCTCTGATACAGTTCCCACTTCTTGCTCAGGTCTAGACCCTGACTGAGAAGTAGGAGTGCACTCCATCGGTCCTGATCCCGATGTCTGAGTATCTGAGATCTCAGATTGCCCCTCGGATTCTTTTAAAATAATTTTTTTCTCCGTCTTCATCTTAGTCCCACGAGATTTGGGGATTTATATGGTCCACACCACGATAACCCCGCGCAGTGCAAGGCAGCTTACTCAGGGAAGTCGCCCGGTATCCCTGAGGCTCTGTTCGAGACACATCCACCCATATGCCACGCACCCCTCAACACGGGTCGCACCACACCTTGGGTTGGGGGGCAGTTTAACGTCGTGCCCGGGACGAGATTGGCCTTTGTATACGTCATAGGTGGTTTTCACACCATCCCTGTCAGGCTCTATAGATGAGGTCATCAGTGATAGTCTAATGCGATTACTAGAGCTGCTAGCATTGCTGTACCCCAGTCGACAGGTCCTCCTTGTCGCCGCCCAGTTGCGTGGTGGAATGCAACCATTACTTCAGCAATTCGTGAGCGCCGTCAAGCCTTGCAACATCTTAAGCGCCACCCGACCCTTACTGCCCTTGTCAACTTTAAACGCCTTCGTGCCAAGGCTCGTTATATAATCAGACAGAGCCAGCCGGTGTGCTGGGAGCGTTTTCTCTCCTCCTTGGGATGTTCTGTACCCTTGTCATGGGTGTGGGCTATGCTCTGCTCCATCCAAGGTTGCCAGCGGCCGTCTTCAATCCCTGGTCTCGCCTTACCAGATGGGGTCTGTACTGATCCAGTGGTTCTCACAGAGCACCTTGTGGCTCACTTTGTGAAGGCATCGGTGACGGCTTCCTACCCGGTGGCTTTTCGTCTCGAGAAACAACAGGCTGAAGCCTCAAATATGTGTTTCACCACTCACCGGGAGGAACCCTTATAACAAACCCTTTACGGAATGAGAACTACATCTGGCCCTTTCTTCTCCTATGGGCCTGATTCTATCCATAATCAACTTCTCAAACATCTCAGCCCCCCACAGTGGCAGTATCTACTCCAGTTATTTAATCGCATTTGGGTCCAAGGGGTTTTCCCCTCGCACTGGAGAGACAGTATAGTGTTTCCTGTTATTAAGCCTGGTAAGAATCCATCATCCCTGGACAGTTACCAGCCTATTAGCCTGACAAATGTGCCATGTAAACTGCTTGAACAGATGATTGCCCGCAGACTATGCTGGGTACTCGAGTCATGTGGACTTCTGTCACCTTATCAGTGTGGGTTCTGGGAGAGCAGGTCTACTATCTACCATCTACTTCGACTGGAAACGGCTATCAGAAAGGCCTTATTAAACGTCAACATCTTATTGCTGTTTTCTTTTATTTATGTAAGGCATATGGCACCGCTTGGCGTTATCATATTTTATGTACTCTTCATGACTGGGGCCCACGAGGCTCTCTACCAATTTTTATCAGTCAGTTTTTACCCCGCCGCATGTTCCGTGTGAGGGTTGGCTCTTTCTTCAGCTCCCCACAGATGCAGGAGAACGGCGTTCCACAGGGTTCTGTGTTAAGTGTTACACTCTCCTTAATCACCATTAATGGGTTGGTGAGCTCTGTTGGGTCACTTGTCACTCCTGCTTTGTACGTAGACGACTTTTGAATATGGTACAGCTCCCACTCGGTAGCCTCGGCTGAACGCCAGCTCCAAGGTGCCATTCGGCGGGCTTCCACATGGGCTCTCTCACATGGTTTTCAGTTTTCCTCTTCTAAAATGCGAGTAATGCATTTCTGCCGTCGTCCATCCTGACCCAGAACTCTTCTTGGGTATCAACGCCTAGACGTTGTGGCACATCGTCGTTTCTTGGGCCTCCTTTTTGATTAAAAAAAAAAAACTGACTTGGGTGCCTCATATTGGGCAGCTGAAGATAAGCTGCATGCGGGAACTTAATGCCCTCCGTTTCCTAGCTCACTCCTTCTGGCGTGCAGATCGAACAACACTAATTCATATCTACTGGGCCCTGATTCAGTCCCAGTTAGATTATGGGTGCCAGGTTTATGGCTCAGCAGCTCCTTCTGCCCTGAAATTGTTGGACCCTGTTCACAATTGTGGCATCTGCTTGGCTACGGGTGCCTTCTAGACCAGCCCTGTAGGCAGTCTCCTTGCTGAAGCAGGAATCCCCCATCTTCAGACTAGGCGCCATCAGCTTTTGGTGTCCTATGCCATTGTCATTTGTAAATTCCCTGGCCATCCCACATATAACGTTCTCTTTGAGAGCGACGGTTTTAGAACTCCTGATACTCGCCCTCTGGTGGGTTTATTTGTTGGATTGCGGCTCGCTTTCCTTTGTAGGGACTTCAACCTCCCTTCCCTTGGTTGGTGCCTCGGCCGCAAATCCGATTGCATCTCTACCACGCCCTGAAAGCTTTAGTCACCCCATAATCTTCCGGCGTTTGTTGCACACTGTCCTTGAAGAATTTCAGGGTGCCACAATTTTCTACATGTATGGCTCTGAATTTGCTGATCATACGGGATATGCATTTACGTCTCCTATTAGTGTGAAATGCCATTCTCTGCCAGAATCGTGCAGTGAGTTTAAGGCAGAACTAACGGCTGTTATATGTCACTTCATTTTATCAAACAGGTAGCCCTGGACCGTGTTTTAATCTGTTCTGACTCAATGAGCAGCCTGCAGGCCATAGACCGATGCTACTCCTCACATCCTTTGGTCATTGATATTCACGATCTCCTCGCTGATCTTCGTCGCACCACTTGCTCCGTTGCTTTTCTCTGGGTCCCCAGTCATGTGGATATCCTAGTAAATGAACAGGCTGACGAGCTGGCTAGAGTAGCTGTAACTCCCTGCCCCTTCCCCTGGGTTATCCCGGGTGCAGATTTGCGGGTGCAGATGAGATCGCTACTCATACAGGACTGGAACACCAACTGGCAGGCTACTGCCCTGTCTAATAAACTACGCTCCATCAAGTCGACCACTGCAGCTTGGAGTTCTTCCTTACGCCCTTCTCGAAGGGAATCCACTGTCCTTTGACGTGTCTGCATCGGTCACTCCAGGCTGAACCATGCTTTTCTTTTGCGTAATGAGCCTCCCCCACATTGTGGTTGTGGGGCTCTACAATCTGTGCCTCATATCTTAGTGTAATGTCCGCTCCTCTTGGCGCTCCGTGCCAAATACGGAATTCCGCACTCATTGTCATCGGTTTTGGCGAATGATTCACGGATAGCTGACAGAGTCCTTGGATTTATCCGTGCAAGCGGTTTTTACTCTCGGCTATAAGATTCTATCTCTGACGCTTGGACAGGATGGGTGGGTCTGTGGACCTCCCTGCGAGGAGCAGGGTTTGGAGCTCTCCCCTCCCCCTGACGACTTCCATTTCTCCTTTTAATTTGGTTTTAATTACCGTTGTTTCCCTTTTTACATTTCTAGGCTTCTAATTTAGGAGGATACACTTTTCTCCTGTATCTGCTTGTCGTTAATTAACGGGGATTCTAGATCTGTCGCGATGTTCCTTGCAGAATCCTTCTTTTTCTATTGGTATTAATCCTGTTCTACTTGATATTAACCCCCTTTTAGTTCCTGTATTTTACTCTCGTTACGGTCTTAGCCGACCACATCCTGGCTAGCACTCCATACAGAGGTCATGGGACTGATGATTGTTTGGTCCCATCCACCCATCAACCAACCAACCATCTGTCGGGCTCGGCCCCTCCCGAACGCCCTCCACGGCGCTGTTAAAACCGAATTAGATCGCCTGACAGTGGAGGGTATTTTGCTTCCTCTCAGAGCAAGTGAGTGGGCCTCATCTCTAGTTGTCATACGCAAGCCCTCGGGGTCCTGTGCTTATGTGGCGATTTTAAGAAAACTGTAAATTCCCACTTCATCATCGATTCTTTCCCAATGCCTCGCCCAGCGGAATTGATAATCGGCTGTCAGGGGGCCAGTATTTTTTGTAGATATATCTGACCGAGGCTTGTCTCCAGTTGCCTTTAGATGATGCCTCCAGGCAGGCGTTGGTAATTTCTACAGCTTTTGGCCTGTATCAATATCAGAGGTTGCCATTCGGTGTGGCCAGTGCCCCGCAATCTTTCAGCGTTTTTTGGAGCTGTTGCTAGCACCGGTTCCCTGTTGCGTGAACTACATGGATGATATTGTGGTGACGGGTCCACAGCTGCTGACCATATTGCCAACCTCCGCTCCTTGTTTTCTGTCTTGGAGGAGGCCGGCCTCCGCTGTAATTACCAGAAATCGTCTTTCTTTCAACCATCTATAGAGTACTTGGGCTACAAGGTATCCAGTCACAGATCTTCTCCGTTCTTCTTCCGTTCAAGAACTTCAAGTATTCCTGGGCAAGATCGCCTATTGTCACCGCTTCCTCCCGCAGGCGACCACAGTGGCTCACCCCCTGCACCAATTGCTGCGTAAGGGCGTCCCGTTCCACTGGTCTATGGCTGGCGAGCAGGCTTTCCAATCACTTAAAGCAGCCCTTCTTGAGGCTCCATGCCTCGTGGCATACACCCCAGGGATCCCACTAGTGGTGGCAGCAGACGCCTCCCAGCACGGTGTGGGGGTGGTGCTGGCACATCGGTTCCCAGATGGCGTTTGCATCTAAAACTCTTACGAAGGCGCAGCGCCGGTATTCCCAGGTGGGCAAGGAGGCCCTAGCCATCGTTTTTGCTCTATTCTGTTTATCTCTATGGGTACAAGTTCACCCTATACACGGACCACCACCCACTAGTGTCTTTGTTCCACCCAATGGCAGCTCTTCCGGACAAGGTGGCCCATCGTCACCAACACAGGGCCTTGTATCTCTCGTGTTTTCATTACGAGATACAGTATCAGTTGACTCACGCCAATGCCGACGACCTATCGTGCCTCCTGCTAGGCCCTGACCTAGTCTTTAACGCAGCAGAGCTTTTTTGTTTTACAGTAGATGAGTCGGCAGTAGACGTCGTGAGTTTTCCTATCAATAGCTCACGGATTGTGGAGGCTATGGCTGCTGATGCTGTCCTCCGGATCATCCTTCACCGGGTGCAGCAAGACTGGTTGGAACGTCCTCCGGGTCGGGCATGGGACCCTCTCTGCAATTATTATGCAATTCGCCACCGCCTTAGCACCTATGATGGCATTTTACTTCTGTCCCTGGAAGACTGCTCTCTCCAAGTGGTGGTTCTAGCGTCATTGCGCCGCCGGCTTCTATATCTTCTACATCGGGACCACTGGGGTGTCTCCCACACGAAGATGCTGGCTCGTCGACATGTATATTGACAAGGCATAGATGGGGACATAACTCGTCTCATAGCAGGATGCTCTTCTTGTGCGTCCCAACAAGCAGCTCCTCGCTCATCTCTCTCTCCATGGCCCAATCCGTCCGCACCTTAGGAGCACCTTCTTAGACAGCTTTTGGCTTTTAGTCATTGACGCATACTCAAACTTCCTGTTTGTTGTTTGCCTGGCCTGCACATCCGCAGAAGTTACTATACATTCCCTATAAAAGATATATTCTATTGAAGGTCTCCCAGCCACATTTTTGACAGATAACGGGCCACAGTTTACTTCGCTACAATTTTGTGATTTTTGTTGTACCCATGGGATCCGCCATGTCCTTGCCCCACCTTTTCACCCACTGTCAAATGGGGCGGTGGAGAGATTTGTCCGCACTTTCAAGATGCAATTGAGGAAGTGTGTGTCGCGTCTTTCAATAGAAGATGCCCTCCTTCAATTCCTGTCATATCGGTCCACTCTGGCCAGTCATCATAGCCCCTCTGAGCTTCTTCACGGCCGCCCTCATCGGATGCGTTGTCCCTCTTGCATCTGGGCTCTCCCACATCCCTTCCTTGTCCTCCATTGCATTTTGCCCCAGGTGTGGCGGTCTGGGCTCGAGGCTACGGCCGCCATCCTCATTGGGTTCCGGCCATGGTCGTTCAGGGGCGTGGCCATCGTCTCTGTGGGGTCCATTCTCCCACTGGTATTCTCACTCGCCACCACAATCAGCTCCAGATCCGCCATCCTTCTCCCACACACCTTTTCCAGGTCATGTCCCCCCTCTGTATGTAGCGCCATTGGGGGACCATTCTCTACCAACTTCATTTCCGCTGACATCAAACAGATGGCTGGGGGATGTTCCACTGCCGTCGGTGTCCGTGGCCCACTTCCCCACCGCAGCCCCAGCAGCCAGCTCCGAGGAGTGAACAGCTCCGGTCGCCAGTGGTGGTGGGGGGGGGGGGCTTGCTGCCCGCCAACGGGGGCCCAGTCTCCGATGGACATCCCACAGGAGAGGGGGGAAGGACGACCCACCACCGTCGCCAGCGCTGGGAGCGACAGGACATCACTCGTGAGGGTGAACCTCTCGTCGTGCAAAGGGGTTTCGTCCGTACGAGGTGGTTCCGGCTAGGGAGTGGATGGAGCCATATGATGATCGGATGGAGGTGGAGCAGTCCCAGCAGCCAGACCTCTTTGCCGCTGTTCCGGATTCCGCCCCTTCACTCCAAGGGGGAGGAGGTATGTTATGGCCTAGCAGGCATTGAGATCGCGCATGCACGTATTATGGTCTGTTGGCTTGCACGGCTCGGCCGCGATAGTTTGTGGCCTAGCCAAGGGAGGTCACGTCCATCTAAGACAGCTGACATGAGCTGAATGCCATCTGCCAGCAGCGCGCTGCCAAACGGCCAGCAGTGACAGCCGGCTCAGTCTTCTAGTGCACTCAGAACCGTCAATAAAGTGTTTGTTCCTAGCTGTGTTCACTACACTTCTTCCTGAGACAGTGACCCCCCAAACAAGCCTTTGTGACTCCCTTGGGGGTCATGATCCACAGGTTGAAAAACACTGATATAGACTGGTGCCCTTGTAATTACTGGAAAGACTGCTGCCCTCTTCAGGAACCACACATTTGACTGGCCTCTCCAGAGATACCCCTCAGCAAGTGGTTGCAACTGTGGTATGGCTATCTGTATTGTAGAGGCTTGCCAGCCAACCAACCTTGGCAATGTTGTGGATACTCAGGATGGAAAGGATTTATGGCAAAACATATGTCACTTGGTAAAGATAATTGATGAAAAATCTAGGTCAACATGAAAATACTACAACCGTATAATATTGCAAATATAGGAATGAAACTGAAAATTAACCATAAATATGTGGGAGAGAGTAGTAGTAATTCATCAAGAATTAACTATACTATTAATTGTAATGAGGTACTGTAATTACTACTTACAAACTACAACACCAAAAGAAAAGTAGAAGCCATGTTTAGACACAGAAATCAGAAGGTACATTGCTATGGCACATGAAATGATGGACTGTTATTACTGATTATGGGAAAATATGGCAGACAAAGTAATTACAAAAAGTGAAAAAGTACATTTTCATTTTTTCTGCTTTAGAAAGCATGTTTTAAAATTAGCTGTTGTCATGATTCTGCATACAAGAGCATGTAGTTACTATTTATAGTCTGTCAATCAGGCCATAGTTGTGTCTTTTGACAGATCTTGAGTTTTTTTAATGTAAAAGTAGTTTTTGTCATCCTGCACTGTGAATTAGTAAGGAGAGTCTTATACATACAATTGCCACATTACCTATGTCATAATTTTTTATTGTATGGGACATGTTATGTGATAATAAAATTTTATTTGATTTTGATTTGATACATATTGCAATACTCAATAGTCTTTTGTGCAGGAATGGTGGTTATTACTGAAATGTAACATCATGAGATAAATTGTCAACTAAAAGTATCAGTACCATAGCATTTACCATGACCATGCCACTTTGTAATACTGATTCCAATTCAGATATGCCTAACTCAAAGATATTTGTAATTTTGATGACATAGATAAGAAACATATTCTCTGATGTAATAATGTTATTGTTTTATATTAAATTATGATGTATAGAAAGTTAAAAAAAAGAAAAAAAAGATTTTTGCAACCAAATTTAGATTACTCAGGCTGTTTATACCAGATTTCTGACTACAAAAAGACAAATCACCCTTTCTCAAAGTCTCAGTGAGACAGTTAGTGTTTTGGTTCACTGAGTAATTAAAACATAAATTAACTTTCCTCTGTACCAATAGTTCATAAAGTGTTTCAAAGCAAAATTCTACTTATGCAGAGCTTGTTGTCACACTTAGTAGAAATAGATTCTGTATTTAATCAGTTAAAGATATACATCTTTCAATTGTAAATTTCATCATATTTGTTTTTAAACAATACCAGTATTATGCAATATGCTAATTGTAACATGTATAAATATGACTGGGCAAACACCCATTTCTATGTTTTGAGACATAACCAGTGTCAATCTGTTTCAAGAAATAAAGATTTTAAACTTGAAAAAAATTAGATTTGTTAATTAAAAATATGGGATTCATTTCCTAACAACCTTTGGACTCAGTGTTTTTGTCAATGAATACCAGGACATAAAGAATTACAACAGTGAAGTTTATTGGAACAGCTATCATACTAAAACCCTTAAAATTTCCAAGTTGTTCCAAATATAGTCATGGACTGCATTGAAAGGCTTGACATACTGAGGAATAAGAATGCAATAGTCAATTTTTCCTTGTGCAAGTTCCATCTTACAACTGTTGTATTACTGTTTCAGTAAAGCACATGATAAATACTGTCACAGAATAAGCATGAAGTGAATTAATCAAGGTACTAATGCTCCTAGAGGACCACAACATGTAACAATAAATACTCTATTCCATGAAGTTTTGGTAACACAGCTGGATCACATAAACTTCTTGCAATCATATATTGGCTGACAACAATTCTACCGTCTTTCATGACCTATATATGTACTCAGGAGATTCCTGGATCACACTAACTTTATTATAAAATTTGGTCTAAAGATGCATGTGCAAAGGCAGATGTTACACAGAACTTCTCTATTTTATTAATTAGATGAAATCCACAAACGTTACCACTCTCAAAAGTGCTGTGTACTCTTGACTGCATGCAAACACTTCAGAATAGGTGTCAACAATGTACTGTTCACACCTACACTATAACATGCTACTTGTATTCAAAATACATATTGTTTCTAATTACTCATATCACAGAGAGGTGTAGCCTAAGCTAGTTAAAATTAAGGCTGAGAAAATAAGTTAATCCACTCACTACCAAATTCATTAACTCTCTGGTGTTTGACCAGCACTTTTCTGCTAAGCCATCACTATATCTCTGTCATTAACACATATTTAAGGTATATAATTGTGACAACCAAAAAGGATTGAAATTTAGGGGTGTTTGACTGTTTAGTTTAATTGTAGGCTAAACTTTAACTAAATGTGAAGTTTCTGTGTGTGTCTGAAGTATCTTAGAACTCCTATCACAGATGAGTGACAGATAAAATTAATTATTTTCATCTGGCAATATTTCATAAAGTATAAGGTGTAAAATAGTGTAATTTGGGAATATAGCTAGTTATAGTAGGTCCTCTACGGCACTGAAAATTCAGGCTTATGGATTTATCTGCAACCAACTTACATAAGAGTCGAAAGTGCTGTGAATTGCTTAGAGAAATTGATGGTGGAGCTGTGCTTCTGTTTGTTTGTTGAAGCTCAACTTAGTGGAGATACTTTCAGGTCCCCAGATGATGACTTCATTACAGCTACTGGAATAAAAGAGAAATGCTTTTATCTTCATCATCGTAAGCTTCTGCTGGATCTGCTTCTGGTCCAGTAGCTCCTTTTCCCATTACTATTTGCTGAACTTTCAGTATAGCATATGCAGCATTAGTTCTATATTTCAGTTCACACATTTTTAAAGATAGAAATCAATAAATCCTTGTTTATGTGCTGCATACAGTACATATTACACAACATAATTGCAAAAATGTGTGAACCAATTTATAAATCAATTGCATGGCAACATAATCTAGACTATCATTAAAAATACTCTATAGTTATGTGATTCTACTTTATTCTTATGTGATTGTGTGAGTGTTTAATTAGATAATTGACTTTAAGTGTTCATTATAACACAGGAAATGTCTTTGATTTTGTAGACATCCTGTAAACAAAATATTTCTCAGAGGCTTTAATGTGACAATTATTGACAAGTTTGGATGGTACGTTAATCTATATCAATTATATTAAGTGATTGTGGACTATCTAGCTTTGATATTACAGAAGGTGACATTTATTAGGAGTAATCTGTCCAGACTTCTCACTCTTGAAAGTGTTATGTAGGCTTCACTGATGTGAAGACTGAAGAATCAGTGACCATCAGTGCACTATTTAAACCTACAGTTTAACGATGAGTTTGAACGACATGTTATTTCTGATGATTATTCACATTGTAGAGAGGTGAAAGCTAGGTTAAACCAAACAGTAAAAAAAAAATTAAATTATTAAACAAAAATTAATTGTTCTAAATTTTCAGTAACGGAGCTGATATTTATGAATGTTTGATATTTTTCCTTTGGTTACAGGCTAAACACTAACTAAATACAAAATTTGAAGTTTCCTTGTCTGCTGGAAGTTCCTTTTAATTTTGATGATAATGAGTGATTCACAAAATTGTCAATTTTCAACTGGAAATATATCGAAAACTATGAGATGTAGTTTCTACATCTACATGGATACTCTGCAGGTCACATTGAAGTGCATGGCAGAGGGTTCATGAAACCACTTTTGTGATATATCTCTGTAGTTCCATTCTCTAATAGCTTGCAGGAAAAAGTAACAACTAAATTTTTCTGTTTTCGATCTGATTTCTCTTGTTTTATTGTGATGATCATGTCTCCCTATGTAGGTGGGTGCTAACAGTATATGTGGGCATTCTGGACAAAGTTGGTGAAAGAAATCTCACAAATAGATCTCACCACAACAAATAACACATTTCTTTTATTGATTTCTAACCCAAGTCATGCATCATTTCCATGACACTCTCTCCTCTACATCGCAATAATACAAAACGAGCTGGCCTCCTATGAATTTTCTCTAAATCAGTCCCACCTGGTGTGGATCCCAAAATGCACAGCAATGCTCCAAAATAGGATGTGCGAAGGTAGCGTAGGCAGCTGTTGCATCTTCTAAGTGCTCCACCAATGAAACATTGTATCTGGTTCACCTTCCCTACAATATTTTCTATGTGTAATTTCCTATTCATTTAAGTTGTATGTAATTACTCCTAGGTATTTAGAAGAATTTATGACATGCAGGTCCGACTGATTTATCATGTAACATAACTTTAATGGATTTCTTTTAGTGGCCATACAATGACCTCACACTTATCATTATTAAGGGTCAACTGCCAATGTTTGCACCATGCAGATATCTTATCTCAATCATTTTGCAGTTGCTTTTCATCTTCTGGTGACTTTACTAACTGATAAATGGCAGCATCATCCATGCACAATCTAAGAGAGCTACTCAGATTGTCTCCTAAATCACTAATAAAAATAAGGAAGAGTAGGGGCCCTATGACACTTCCCTGTGAAACACCAGATATCACTTCTATTGTACTCAATTACTTTCTGTCAATTACAATGTACTGTGTCCTTTGTAACAGGAAATCATGAATCCAGTCACACAAGTGTGGCGATATTCCATAAGCACGCAATGTGATTAGAAGACTCTTGTGAGGTACAGTGTCAAAAGCCTTCTGGAAATCTAGGAATATGGAATATATTTGAGATCCCTTGTCGATAGCATTCATCACATAATGTGAGTAAAGAGCTAGCTGTGTTTCACAAGAATGAATCTGTGTTGACTATGGGACAATAGGTTGTTCTCTTTGAGGTAGTTCATAATATTTGAAGAAAGTATATGTTCTAAAATCCTGCTGCAAACCAATTTCAATGATATAGGCTTCTAATTTTGTGGATTACTCCTATTGCCTTTCTTGAATATTGGAGTGACCTGTGCAACTTTCCAGTCTTTGGCTATGGAATGTTCGCTAAGTGAGCAGTTGTATATGATAGTTAAGGATGGGGCATCAGAATACTCTGAAAGGAACCTATACAGTCGGGACCAGGAAACTTACTTTTGTTAATTGATTTAATTTGTTTTAATACTTCAGAGGTACCTACTTCTAAATTACGGATGCTGGCAGTTGTTCTCCATATGAATTCTGGAGTATTTGCTTCATATTCTCTAGTAAAGGAATTTTGAAAAGCAGTGTTATGTAAGCTTTAGCTGTCATCAGAAGCATCACAATTTCTATTGTTTAATGAAGGTATTGATTATGTTTTGCCACTAGTATACTTTACATATGACTAGAATTTCTTAGGATTCTCTACCAAATTACGTAACAGGGTTTTGTTGTGGTAACTATTGTAAGCTTCTTGCATTGTAGTTCAAGCTAAGTTTCTAGTTTCTCTAAAAGATTGCCAGTCTTGGGAATGTCTGTACATTTAAATTTGGTTGCTATTTTCTTTGCTTTTGTAACAGTTATATAATCTATTTAATGTATCACAGTGGGTCATCCCCTCTATTGTTAATTTATTTGGTACGAACCTGTCAACGGTTATCAATATTATTTCTTTGAATGTAAGCCACATCTGATCTACACTCACATTGTTAGTTTCAAAAGAGTGGAAATTCTCACTCAAGAAAGCATTAATCAAATTTTTATCTGCGTTTTTGAATAAATATTCTTTTCTTTTAATTTTGGTAGATTTGGGAAGTCCGATATTCAGTCTCAGTACAACAACTCTGTTCACTAATCTTTGTGTCTGTTTTGATGCTCTTTATTAGCTCTATATTATTTGTTGCCAAGAGGTCAAGTATGTTCTCAGAACCATTTACTATTCTAGTGGGTTCATGAACTATTTGCCCAAAATAATTTTCAGAGAATGTGTTCAGTACAATTTTGGACGATTTTTTACTGGACATTAAATCTTGACCTTTCTGGAGTTGCAAAGGTCATAGTAACAGATAGTAGTGGCCACAAGTATGCAATGCTGCCACTAGATGTCAGGTGCAACAAGTTCATGATGGGAAAGTAACTGCAGTGTACATCAGCTATTCTCGGACTTGTTACACACTCTGAATATGTTTGCTGTTTGATGAGACAATACATAACATGAAGTTTACTTCAACAAACTTGAATATAAGTGATTATTGCATGACATGCAGTATGAAAACATTTTACAGAACTAAAAGTTTACCCTGCTATGGCAGCACAGTTTGTTTACATCAGTGGTGTTGAGTGGACATGTGGCTGTGTTTATGTGCACTGTGGTCAGCTGTGCCTCACTGGGGTAAGTCATGGTGCTATTACTATTTGTGTTAAAGTTTACACAATGATATAATGATGGAAGATTTAAATAGAAATGATATCTCGAAAATCACCTTTGATTGAAACTATGCAAAACCCAAAATATTTGAAATAGAAGATTGGTTAGAGCAGGAATTTCAATTTGATTTTGTCAACATTGTGGGAATCCACATTTCAATAGTAAATAGTGTAGCTTATGTTAAAATGATAAATGCTGAATTATGTGAGAAAATTGTGGAATATTGTGGTGGGAACAAGAAATTCAAATATAGTGACAGCAGTATACAAGGCAGTACCATTGCACATGCTGGCTTTGGAATATGGATTATTAGGATATTCAAATTGTCATTCACAATGCCAGCTGATGACATTTATGCCATGATATTACTATATGGGACAGTTATTAGCAACGTTGATGAATGCTGGTTGAACTCAAGGAAATTTAAAGTGTTGAACGGCGTGAGACAGTTAAAGATTGACTTGACAAAGCACGTTCCTTTGTATTATAAGTGTCTGCGGCTATCACAGCATTGTGATGTATGACGGACAGCCACAGACCTACGTGGCATGCAACTCCACTGGCCACTTTCACGCCGAATGTTTACAGTAGCAGGTGGCACAGCTGCATGCTGACGAGGTACTTAGACCTGCAACAATGACTGTGTTGACTGCCGGCTACACTCCAGGCATGTATGGTGATCAAGCCCTGCAGCACAGCACGGCTGCAAATACGGACAATTGAGAAAAGTATGACACAGCTCTGATAAATGTCGCAGATGAACTGGAAAAGAGATCCCCGCAACCAA
Organism: Locusta migratoria; assembly: GCA_026315105.1. NCBI lineage: Eukaryota > Metazoa > Arthropoda > Insecta > Orthoptera > Acrididae > Locusta > Locusta migratoria. The sequence continues at coordinate 68,504,791 of CM048755.1, read as the reverse complement.
CTGATGTAATGAGATTCACTTGCCTCCCACACAACAGGCCCCAACAAATGTTGTGAACCCTGTCTGACCCTCCAAAGAAGATTACTTCCATATGCCAGGACCTTTCTGTGACAGCTCCCCTGAACAGTGACCTGACTCCTCTGCCTATGACACCCTCCAGTCAAGGCAAGAGTGTTATTTCTTATTTTAGAGCTACACTGTCAGGGCAACTGCTAAGTTCAATGCAGCAGCCAAGAAAACCCAAACAGAAAACCCATAAACAGAGTGCTGAAAAGATACAGGAAGTAGAGCAGAAACTATTACACACACACAAACACAAAAAAAAAAAAAAAAAAAAAAAAAAAAAAAAAAAAAAAAAAAAAAAAAAAACAACAACTTTTAAGAAAAAATCCCAGTGAAATACCTGGAAGTGGTGACTATTTGAAAAAAAAAAAAGATGCTGGTCAGGTCAGTTGGACATAGACAAAAAACCAGCCTTGATGGTTGAAGACCAGATGGAGGTAGAAGACCTGCCTCCTGGGGGCTCTGGGGTCATGTGGGTTGATGACGGGGAGCATGTCTAAATTCGCATTAAGCGGGGTCTGAGGTCTGCTCCACTAGAATATTACACCAACAAAAGATTCAGATGTATAAAGTTGCCACCCTCAACATCAATAAGATCATTTCTGATGTTAAGTTACAATGTTTAAAAGCCTACTTAAATGCCACCAACATTGACATAGTGTTAATACAAGAGGTAGTCATGATGAAGATTTCAGATGTATATGGATATGAAGCAATTTTGAACATCAGTAGTGAGGGTGGAACAGTTGTTTTATTCAAACACAGTATACCATGTACAACACAAGCTATACTTGAGTTCAGAAGAGGGATAACTGTTAAATTATGGCATTTGCTTATTGTAAAAATATATATGTCTATTGGATCCAGCAACAAACATGGAAGAAGCTCCTTGTTCCATGGTGAAATAGTGGCATTAATACCAAATGCCCGAGTGCCCGCAATTTAAGAGGTGGTTTTGATTGTGTTTTCCATCCCAAAGGTCAGTATCCAAATTTCAACTTTTGCTAGAACCTCTTATCATTAAATAATGAACTCGGGTTATTATATACTTGGTGTCACCTTCGTTCGCACACCCGAGGATACACTTATGTTACCAGTAGCAATGCCAGCAGACTAGACAGAATGTATGTCATAGATGGCTTTCTACAGAACGTCATGGATTGTGAAAAAGGACCATAATTTCTCAGATCATGATGCCTTTCATGTAACTGTCCAGTATAGAACACAACCAATATTCATGGGAAGGGCGTATGGCAACTGAATGTCTCACTTTTGGAGGATGAAGAACTTTGGCAGCAGGTCAGAACAACATGGACGAGATGCCTTCATTTCCTAGGCAGATATCCAACTCATATATTGTGGTGGCTACAGGTTGCAAAACCATATATAAGAAAATTTTATGTGCAGTATACCTGTATGAAAGCATATTGGAGATAACATACCATAGAGTACCACTTTTTATGCCTCCATGAACTCTGCAGTGAACCCAACAGTATGAAAGCATATTGGAGAAAACATACCATAGAGTACCACTTTTTATGCCTCCATGAACTCTGCAGTGAACCCAACAGTGTGATCACCAACAGCTCCTAAATAAAATGTACTAAAGCCAAATTCATGGCCGTCATGCAGCAATTTCTGGAAGGACAAAAGTTTCGAGCGCATTAACCGCATGACCTCATGCAGGAGCATACATTGATGCATTATATCCTCAGCAAAGACAAGAGGTGAAATCAAACGTTAATCCACAAGCTTAAAGATGATTGGGCACATGAATATGAACATGAAATGGCAATAAAAAAACCATGTGGTGCAATATTTCATGGACTTTTACAATAACCCGGGAACAGACTCTGTGACTGGGGATGACAATGTCAACCTTCTAGCCAATATTATGGAAAAGAAGTATAATTTGCAGTTAAAGAATCACCTAAAAAGAAATCAGCTCATTTAGATGGTCTCGCTATTGAATTCTATGCTTGCTTTTGGAACATCATAGGGCCAGAGTCAACCAAAATGTACAACAAACTGCTGGGAGAAGTACAGCTGCCACTGCAGTTTACAGAAGGGCTGGTCGTCCTAATTCCAAAAAAGCCACACACCACACCTTTGATGGACTTCCAGCCAATAACTCTTCTGAATTCAGATTATAAGCTTCTTATAGATAATAGATTGAAATCTGTGCTCCCCAAGGTCCTTGGCCTGTATCAAATGAGTGTGGCTCTTGGGAGATCAATGATTAATAGATTGAGTGAATACAGAACTTTGATAACCTTATCATGTTTGTGCAATGACAATGTAGCACTGATGTTTTTAGACTTTGACAAGGTTATGCAACAAATAGGGTTTAGTGATCATTTTATACAGCTCATATGGTCAAATAAGTACTACAGTCCCAATCAAGCAGTCTGTGAGGCAGGGTTGTCCTCTCTTGATGATGCTGTATACCATTGCTGTGGAGCCTCTACTGTCATAGCTACACCAGTGACTAGACTGCTTACAGATGTTTGGTATCAAAACTGTATGTTATGCATATGCTGATGATGTCAGTCTTATCATGAGCACAACAGCTGACATTGAAACTGCTCAAGAAGTATTCCAAGCTTATGCTACTGCATCTCGTGCCAAACTCAATGAATTCAAATCAAAGATTTTACCTATAGGACTGCGAATGGAGAACATGCGTTTAACATGGTTACAACTCATAGATCAGAATACCCACTTAGGTATGATTTTTACACCAAACACACAGGAATGGCCTTTGCCAACTGGAATCATAAACTCAACATATTCTGAGCCACACTCCATGACAACAAAAATGTAAATTTAAATGGGTTACAGAGAGCCCTATTCATTAATAGTTACACACTCAGCAAAATATAGCACATTGCCACAGTATTACCTCCACCAAAGTACATAGCACACAAGGTTTTTGCTGCAGCATATTGGTTCATATGGAGAGGTAATATATTTAAGGTAAACCTGCCAACTATAGTACTCTCTTAAAAGAAAGGAGGCTTCGGCTTAAAAAATGTCCAGCTTCAATGCATAGATATGTCTCTGAACCATACTGGAAAAATCCTGCAGTCTTCTCATAAAACAATCATGCAGATACTTTTCACCAGCCTAGTCCCATCAGTAAATCTGCTCCGATTGACATTGGATGCATAAATGCACAACTTGACTGTGTCCATCTTTATTAACTTGAAAGAAACTACATTCCAGATCATTGACAGCAACTCACCACTGTGAAAATTTATGGTCATCTTATGAGATGCACAGACTGAATCCTGTGCAGTTTAAGTACCTGCAGATTAATTGGACAAATGTTTGGAACAATATTAACAATTCTACACTTTCATTATGAACAGCATCCATCTGGTTCAACATTGTAAATGATAAGGTGCATACAGGTGAAAAACTCCACAAGATTCACCTCAAACAGAATTCGTACTGTGAACATTGCAATGTTGTAGACACATTGGCACACACACTTACGTGCAGAGATAAATTTCAGATCTGGAAATGGACTAGGAAAAAACTAGCAAAGATCAACAGGTCTGTTGAGAGTGCAATATCAACTAGACACATCACTGGCTGAACTGGCACTTATTTCTAAGAACAAAAAGCAGCAGATATACATGGATTTTCAACCATTTTGCTTATTATACAATAATGTAAAAAATGTGAGTTTGAACAAATACATACAATATATGAGGGTCACCCCAAAAGAAATGCACACTATTTTTTTAAAATACAGTTTCTATTCTACATTGAAAGTTTTACAGTGTGTATATACATCCTTTACGAAAAATATTTTCATTTCTCCAAATAATACCCATCCCTCTCAACTGCCTTATGCCATATTGGAACCAGCACTTGTACACCCGCAACATAAAATTCTGGACCAAAACATTACGACCACTGTTTGGCAATATGCACAAGGGAGTCATCATCTTCAAACCTTGTTCAACAAAGAAAGTCTTTCAGTTTCCCAAAGAGTTGATATTCACATGGAGCCAGGTCAGGACTGCAAGGCAGGTGTTTCAGTGTTGTCCATCTGAGTTTTGTGATTACTTCCATGGTTTTTTGACTGACATGTGCCCGAGCATTGTTGTGCAACAGCAAAACATCCTGCTTTTGATGTGTCTGTCAGCAGTCACCAATTCATTAACTCTGTGCACATTGTCTGGAGTGTGTGCCATATGAGGCCTGCCACTGTGAGCACAATCCTTAATATTGTCGTGCCCGCTTTCATCACGGAACCTGCTAGCCCATTGACTAACTGTACTGCGATTGACATCCACATCTCCATACACCTTTCTCAATCTCTTGTGGATGTTTCCCACTGTGTTGTTTTCAGAGCACAGGAATTCTATTACAGCATGTTGCTTCTGACGAACGTCAAGTGTAGCAGCCATCTTGAAGACATTCTGTGATGGCACCACTCACAGAAACAGGTTGAAATAAGTTTGAAAACAAGCGGGAAGGATGTGTCTACACACTGTAAAACTTTCAAACATGCAGAATGAAAACTGTATTAAAAAATAGTGTGCATTTCTTTTGGAGTGACCCTCGTATAACAGAAGAACATCATAATTTCTGAAAATGCCTATAATACAAAAGATTGGTACGACATTTTTTGTTCCACACATTACCATAATGATTTGGGAGTTTATTTAAATTTTTTGGTTGTGACAGAGGAGAGGAAGCACTCGTAGCTTACTCTGACATAACAAATTTTGAGATAATTTAAAGAGCAAAAGCAGAGATAAGTGGAAGAGACATTGAAACTGAGAAACTCTAATGAAGCGATACGCACAGTACAAACAGAGAGGAAGACATACATGAAGGAATGGTTTTTCTGGCAGCATCTGTAGCAAATGTATGGTTGCTGGCACTGAAAAATGATTTGTTTGTCAAATATAATTTATTTTTATTCTTACATCGAAACTTCCTTTTACTACCTTTAGATTAACTGCAGTGGAGTGGTCGAGTGTTCTAAAGCACCTCAGTGCAAAGCACACTGTTTCTCACCATTGGATGTTCAAGTCCTCCCTCAGGTATGTGTGTGTCCTTGGGTTAGTGTGTAAGCCTAGGGACTGATAACCACAGTAGTTAAGTTCCATAGATTTACAAACATATATCATTCACATTAGGGACAATGGTTGAAGGAGCAAATTTATTTTAGACAACTATGTAGAGCAGGCCATCATGTGGCTCAGACTGCAAGAAGTCAAACTAAGCAAAGAGACAGGCATAGGACATGAGACCAAGCTTAATGCCTGGAGACTACAGTATGAATATAAACCACATGAAGACGAGCTCCAAGTCAGGACAACCTGCTGCAAAGACCACCAGAAAAAAAAGAAAGGACAACAATATACAAATTGGCATGCATCACATTAACCAAGTAGAAGTTTTATTTACCTTCAGAAAATCTTTAGTTTAAAGGTGATAAAGCCGGGCCGAGAAGGCAAATGTAATGAAGAGCATTACAAGTTGTCAATTGAAAGGCCCCACATTCAAACTGGACTCACTAATTACTTTACTTATTTTAATTTCAATGCCATTTTCTGTCATCAGGAAATCATAACAAATGTGAATAATTTTCTAATGGAAGGGACATTGTATTTCGTATTGTAGATTGTGTAATACTATTCAATACAGACACATGAAATGACTTCTGTACACCAATAATAGTTACTGCAGAATAATTCCCAATTTTCACTGGCAAGAATGCTGAAATGAAATATTCTTGCAGCTTAAAATGAGGTTAATTTGCCAGGAAGTTTCATTAAGAACACTAGTATAATTCGTAAATTCTCATTTCAACACAGAAGGAAGGAATTATTGGGCATTAACGTCACACAGAGGAGGTATAAAATACCCAGAAAAATGCACTGCAAAGCTTTCAGCAGATTCTTTACAGATTTTGGAATTTTTACATCCAGTCTTCCAAATTTTTATGATTAGTGTGTGGAGAAAGCTCTGCTGATCAACTACATGTGCATCTACTTTCATTTCTCCCATCTGTGTCTTGAGAGTCCATCAGTAAGTTTACTATCTTTGTTACTGATGTGTATATGATTCTTAGAATAATGAATCAGGTGAAATATGGGTATGGATAAAAATTCCTGATCTGTTCTGATTCACTTAGTGTTCGGCAGACTATCCAGTATGTATACCCAGCAGTCAGAACTGTCAAGAACATTCAAGATAATCTCCTGCATTTACAAAGATAAACAAATAAAGTCTCATTGTACTATTTACCAGGACAGGTGTGTATCTGTGGGAGTGAGTTAGCCAATACCTCAACAAGGGGGTATATACTATCTCAAACATAGCCAACTGCTCCATCGTTTTACATGCCTTACTGTTATTGATACAAAGATCTGTCAAGAGTCTTTGGGAGTAAGAATGGATAATAATAAAAAAGGGTGTGATGCCATGATACACCTCCTTCCAGCCAGTTAGAAGTGATGAACTTTATTGGGTTGGGTTGTTTAGGGGGGACCAAACTTCAATGGTCATCAGTCTGAACTTTATTTAACATGACTTTGAATAGGAGACAGCCCCTGACCCATGACTTTGTGGTGACACGACAACATCGATCTCTATGAAAGCAGGAACAATGTTTATCTTTGATGGCCAAGTTCTTTGGGCAGCAGCTACCCTGCTCCCATCGGCCATGTCTATTCAGTCTGGTTTTGTACTTAGAGGTGTTAACAATAAAGTGCATTCTGTATACCCATATATGTGGTTTGTGTGGGACCCCAAACTCTAAGTTTCCCATACTGATGACCCCAAGTGCATTGTTCTTCATGTAATCACTTGCATTGTGCAGTTTTGATTTCCTGTACTGGTTTCATCAACAAAATATGGTCGTTTTGTTTCGCTGACTTTCCACAATGAACACACTGGTTGGACTGCCAACGGGACTTCTGCCTAAACCAGTTTCTTTGCCTCAAGGACATGAAATGCCTGCTTCTCAAGCAATTCATCTTTTTATCCACAACACGGACTATCTCAGAACTTGTTCACCACGCCGAATTCTCATTGTGTTGGTAGAAACTTTGTTGACCCTGGCTTTGGTTTGCCTTTTGTTTCCACGAGCGTTTCTTCCGCGAACAATGCTAATTTTTTCCACATCACATTTGGTGGTCAAAATGTTCATAATGTGCAAAAGATGCACCTCTCACACATTAAAAATTTGAATCACAGACCTGCAACTGCCCAGCTGAACATATTGGTGTATCCTTCCACCACATGCTCAGGTGCGGTTTCTTCAAATCACTCGAACATTTCTGGTGCTTCAGGGTTAAGAGTTCCTTCCAACAGTGACCCCCTTGGTTCTTTCTTGAATCAGTCAGTTAATTCTGGAAAGCTTTCTTGTGCTTCGTAGACATCTTTTTCCATTTACACAATGGACTTGGACAATAACAGTGTTGTGCGGCAAGTCTATTGCAACCATCACCACCGCTAGTGTTCAATGATGGCCCAATGGCTCCTGGCAGTCCTGTCATTGGTGACATGAACTTGAATTTTTCTTCAAGTATGAGTGCGTCCTGTGAGCAATCTGCAACATGTGATGCATCTGCCATGCCACGAGTGCAACAGTCGTTCCTGCCCTACCACACGGCTTATACACAGGGACAGCTGTTCTCGTTCATGCTATCACCCACTTTTACAACACACACTAGCACCTCTGCCATGTCAGACATCCATTCCGTCACTACCTTCTACAGCTTGCCCACTCATTTTTGAGGTCCTGCCAGGGATGCCTGTTGTACTGGGTTCCTCTTTGATGCCGCCTCAGCATGTGCGCATCAAAACTTCTGCTGATGTTCTGGATGTACCACCAACCCTGCCTCCTGGATGCCTTTCCAAGCTGATGCTGATGCCTGTCTCACTCTCGTTGAGTAGATATTTGATCATTACTCATTCAACAATGTGGCCCCCTATCAGTGTCTGATCACGCACCTTCATAGGCATGTCTACCTAATCTACGTCCTTGTGACCTCCCCCCCCCCCCATGCTTATCATCAAATTCTAATGGCTCCCAAAGACACTGAAAAGACTGACTACCCCCTCCCTCCCTTTCGCAATACTGTCACTTCTGCCCCCTTCCTCGCCCTGCCATGAATTCCTACATTCCCCTCTTCCTGCCTCTCCGGCTCTCAAATATGAGGTCCTGATCCTTCCTCCTCTGGACACTGGTCTATTGATTATTCTACAGGACAGCTCCAGCTTTGTCTTATGCTCCTCCTCCATTACCCCCTTGCTCCCCTCCCACATCGAGTGGCACCTGTTAAAAAAACATCACACTGCCTAGTGAGACCCACCTCCCTGGTATACTAGTGTTCCTCCTCCCACCTGCCGAGGTCCTAATCTACGCACCCCTGTGTTGTCATGTCCAGCCTGCAGAATCCACCATCCACAAAGACTATTTGACTTCATTGTAGGTAGGCTGATGACCTGTCATCATCACCTGCTTATACCTGTGCCACAAGAAACTACAAAGCTCTCCATCATGTACATTCCACGGCATGCACTGTCTGATGCCTTGGTCAACCTACCCCCCCCCCCCCCCCCCGCGCCCCATCCCATCAGGGTGTACTCCATATTGCAAGGGGAGGGGAGGGTTCTGTGTGACGATGTGACCATGTCACTGCGAACTTCTGTTTATCTATATATGTGGTTTCTGTGTAACAAATGCCTTTTCTAGACATGCTTCTTCATCACTACTAAGGTCTGGTATTGATATGTTAATTATCTTCCTGGATTCAGTTTGCCCCTTTGTACCACTCAGAGGAACTATGCATATTTGTGTGAGGAATACTGGCAATGCAGAAAGTTGAAATAAGCAATTCACATGATATAGAAGAAACAATTAATTCCTCTAACTGGGGAGTTATAAAAAAATGAGGTCTCACAAGGTTCGGTCATGGATCCCTTGCTGTTGTTAATATATATTAATGACGTGCCATTCTACATTCACGAAGATGCTGAGCTAGTACTTTTTGCTGATGATACAAGTATAGCTATCACACCTGACAAACAGGAATTAACTTATGAAATTGTTAAAAATTAAGTGGTTCTCTACAAATGGACTCTCATTAAACTTTGATAAAACCCAGTATCTACAGTTTCATTCAGTAAATGGCGTGACACCATTAATAAATTTAGACTTTGATCATAAATCTGTAGCTAAGGTAGAATATTCAAAATTTTTAGGTGTTTGCATTGACGAGGGACTGAATTGGAAGAAACATATTGAAGATCTCCTGAAATGTTTGAGTTCAGCTACTTATGCTATCAGAGTCATTGCAAAATTTGGTGATATACATCTCAGTAAATTAGCTAACTATGCCTATTTTCATTCATTACTTTCATATGGGATCATATTCTGGGGCAATTCAACATTGAGTGAAAAAGTATTCATTGCACAAAAGCATGTAATCAGAATAATTGCTGGAGCCCACCCAAGAACATCTTGCAGACATTCATTTAGGTATCTAGGGATCTTCACTGTAGCTTCACAATACACATATTCACTCATGAAATATGTGAAAAAGGGGTGAATTATGCTACCACAGAAGTCTTTGGTCACTTAGCAAATAGCATCAAAAGTCTGACAGATTGCCCATTAGTATTTAAAAATAAATTAAAGGAATATCTGAATGGCAACTGTTTCTACAATATAGATGAATTTTTAGATAAAACTTTTTAAAAAATTAAAAAAAGTAATTAAAAAATTAAAACAAAAAATGTAATAAAAAATCCTTAAAATGTTGATGGTCAAGTGTACACAACATTTACTAGCCTGACATGTTCCACATCATTACGAAATGTTGTATATATGATCTATGGAACAAGTATTAATCTAATCTAATCTATACAGCCTTATGTTGCACTTTATCATGCCTTCAAGCTGAATGCTCTAGTCCCATTCATCTCATATGATCATTGTACAGACACTGACCACCATGATGTTGAGTGCCATAAACATGCAACAACAGCAGCAATAACAACAGCAACATTGACATGAACTTATACAGTTCTTTTACCCTTGATGATAACTGATCAAAGATACCCCACTACTGTAGGATGTCCATTTCAAACTGACCATAGCTATGAGGTCTTCCTGAAATGGAATGTTTTGAGATAGTTTAATATCCCCAGATGATATGCCCACTTGACAGAAACTGCTTGTGTAGGATTGTTGGAAGTTTTGGGGTGTGGATAATGACAAAGCTAAGGCCATAATATCTTCAACTCGTAACAATTATTATCATCACTACACATCTGAACTGAACTGAACATCCGATTACTTAGAGCACAATATCATCTATACTTTTTAGTCTAACAAGTTTATTGAGCAATGCAGGATAAGTTTTTCTGCCAAGAAAATGAGCATTTCACATTTATATTAACCTATAAAAATACCAAAACACTAAATAATTTTTAATATTCAAATGCCCAAGCATTTCCTATTAATACAGTCACACTAAGAACATGCTTTCCATTCCATAAAAGATCAGAGTGCCAACTTGATATAACTTTGAGACTCTCCTGCTTGGAAAATTACTTGTTAATTAAAGGTTTAACTTTATGATTTATGAAACATCAACAAACATCATTAATGACTTGAAGAGTGCACAGCATAGTAATAAACTATACTTATCACCCTGAATCACCCACTTAGTACCAAGATCACGAGGTTAGTTAAAGACAAAATTGCAAGGACACATTGTGGCGGATAGGGATGATCCTCACCAGACTTGAGCAAAATAAAATAGCTCTCACGGCCCAAACACACTCCACAATATCATTCTACCATATTTCATGTATCACTTTTCCAGATCACATCTGGAATCGTAAATCATGACTACAGTCAGAACACTGATCATTGATCAGACAATCAGCTCATCATGGAAAGTCTTCTAATGAAAGAATCCACCATCTTGGATACACAGTATCATGGGTCCAAGGAAAGACACCACTCGGATACAGTGGGGTGTCACTTAGAAGATTGTGGTGAGTCAGAGCACCTGGCAGCCCAACAGACAAAAGTCAGACAGACACTTAAATTGAGCAAACCTGGAAAATTCTCTTTCTTTGCAACATTAAATACAAATTCAGTAATGAAAACTGGTGAACTGAAACACTTAACAGACATAATGGATCAACACAAAATTCTAATAAGAGCCTTTCAGGAACTTCAGAACGTAGATCAGGACCCATTTGAATCTGGGGATACCATCTCTACAAAGGACTCCCAAGAAAAAGAGTAATGAAAAGTGTCCCACAATTTGGAATGAGATTTCTGGTTCATAATAGCATATCAGACTCAGTGGAGGACTTCTTGTCAAACTCCCCAAGAACAGCAACCTTAAAAATCAAAGTACAGAACAAAATATATACACTGATTAATGTCCATGCACCAACAAATGACAAAAACACAAAAGATAAGGAAGGAACGGAAACATTTTGGGAAGAACTGCTTCAACTGATATCAAACATCCCTGACACCCATATTAAAATCTTGCTTGGAGATTTCAATGGAAAAATTGGGAAAGAACGAAAATATCACACATTTGTTGGTAGATGGCCAGCTCATAAAGACTAATTGAACTATGCATAGATCATGGACTTATTCTCGAAACTACAAGATTTAAGAGAAGGCCGCACAAGTTAATGACCTGGAAATGCCCTAATGTTAAAATGGGGAGTGCCAAATAGACCTTGCCACAATGGATAAAAATTACCATAATGAAATCTATAATGTCAAAGTCCTTTGTGGGGTGGACATTGATTCAGCTCATTACATTTCAAAGATAAAAATTAAGTTAACCCCAAGGGAGAAAAACAAATCATCAAAATCCACTAGCGGGAGAAAATATAACCCCAGCTATTTAATCAACAATATTTTGTATTCAGAATGATCCAAAACACTTCCAAGCAATGAAATGGGAACAATTATTGATAAACAGAAAAAGATTGCTAAGGACATTGCTCCTGTCAGAAGACAAAAGAAACATACCTTGTGGAATGAGGAATGTGATAAAGAAATATAGAAAATGCACAAAGTATGGCTGAATGGCCAGGAAAAAAAAAAAAAAAAACTAAAAAAAAAAAAAAAAAAAACCACCCTGATAAATCTCAAGAAGAACTAAACATTGCCAGAAGACAAGTGGCCAAGGAAATCAGAAAAATCAAAAGAGACCATCAAAAAGAAACCCTAAACTTCATAGAAGAATTATTCAAACAACATAAAACAAGGGACTATTACAGGACATTCAGGAAATATCAATCAAAGTATACTCCACCCACACTAATGATGAAAAATAAAAATGGAAAAATAGCGCACAGTAATAAAGACAATGCCAACATTCTTGCTGATCACTTCAAAGAATTACTAAATGCTGAGGAACCAAAAGAATACCTAGATTTTGAACCACAACCAAAAAAACAAAACAAATCCAGAGAAGATAAAACCACCAGATCTCAGTAAAGTGATCAAAGCAATTAGGTGGCTCAATAACTACAAAGCAGCTGGGGAAAATCAGCTGGTCATAGAACTGTGTAAGAATACAAATAATTAAACAATTCAGAACCTCCATAAGCACATAGTGGACATTTGGAATTCGGAAAAAATGCCAGAAGAGTGGAATACAGCTATAATCCACCCAATACACAAAAAGGGTGATAGATCTGATCCAAACAACTATCGGGGGATTTTGCTGCTTCATGTCACATATAAGATCTTATCTAGAATTATTTTCACAAGAATTCAGGAACAACTCGACCAAGATCTTGGAGAATATCAAGGAGGATTTTTCCTTGGAAGAAGCTGTCCAGATCAAATTATCAGCCTTAAGTGGATCATGAAACATCAAAGAGTGAGAAACAAGAAGTTGGTCACCACTTTTGTGGGCTTCAAGAAAGTGTATGACAGTATCCATCATGAGTTATTACTTAAAATCCTTGTGGAATTTCGATTGCATCTGAAACTTATTAATCTTATTGGACTCACCCTTAAGAACACTAAATCAAAAGTTAAATTCAGAGGGTAACTATCTGAATCATTTGAAATCCGGACAGGACTTCGACAGGGAGATAGTCTCTCACCACTACTATTTAACTGTGCACTGGAGAAAGTCATGCGAGAGTGGAATAAGAAATGCCAACCAAACATCAAGACTGGCAGAAATATCAAAATAAATTATCTGGCATTTGCCGATGATCTAGCGCTGCTCACAAATAACATGGAGGAGGCTAAACCCCAAATAGAAGAACTCAAAAAAATAGCAACAAAAGTTGGACTACAGATCTCGGTTGAAAAGACAGAAATGATGCCATCCTTCAAGGTTGAAACACCAGCCATTACACTGAATTATAATGAACAAAGTAAAATTGTAAATAAATTCAAATATCTAGGAGAGGTTATAAGTTGGAATTCAAATGAGAAAATGTCAATAGAAAACAGAACAACTAAACTGGAACAAGTGTAACGCATCAACTGGCCAACATAAAAGAAGAAACATCTCTCGATAAATGAAAAACTCAAACACTACCACTACATTATTAAACCTGAAGCAACCTACGCTAGTGAAACACTGTTCAAGATGAACACAAAAAGAACAACAAACAAACTACAGAAAGTTGACAGCAGAATCTTTAGAACAATAATAAATAAATAATACAAAGTAGAGGGACAGTGTTGACTATTACCTAAGAAAGTTGTATACCAAGAAACTGAGTCAGTAACTGACACAATGTGGAAAAGGAGAGTTGCTTTTTTCTGCCACATTTCCAGACTACCAGAAACCAGGCTACTGAAACAACTGTTCACCTACTTTTGTAAAAGTAAGACCGAGTACAGCTGGTTCAAAGAAGTTCAAGATGATTTATATGAGTTAGGCTTGACAATGCAACAAATTAAAGACAGAGAAGAGAAGAAGATCCTGAAACTCTGTGACATGAGATTTAAATTAAATACATTTACACACAAAAAATACACCATAACAGTTGAAGAAAGGGCAGCCAGGTTGGAAAGGATGAAGAAGATTTGGGAGCATAAGAGGAAAGCCAAATCCACAACTAGGATTAAGACTTAAATGTATATGGAGTGATTAAAGTGCTCCAATGTGGGCAAAGAAAAACACTAAACGGAAAAATATGTTGCAGTGTTAGAATGAATATCACAGTGCCAACAACATTGGTTCTTGAAACCACTACTTAAATATATCATAAGCATCTACAATGCACAAAATGGCAGTAACACGTATATTTTCTCCAATCTTTCCATTTGCAATTATACAGTCATTTCATAACAGTAGATGTGTGACATCACCTCTAAGACCACCACTGTGTTTAACATTAAACTGGACAATTTTTATTGGCAAGCCATCTGTTAGGCTTACATATCTGTGTAATGTGACACCAGAATCCTTAAATTAACTGTATGAAAATGACAATGTGTAAGGGACTTTTAATAATGCAAGAAATAATTTAACACTGTAACACCTAAGGTGACATTAATTATATTGTCGCGTTGAAATGGAAGCAGGCTTGACTTCGAAGGCAACTGAACACAGCACTTATACTGAAAGCAGGTTTATTATGAACTTAACAGACATGCAGAACCAACTGCCTCTTGGGCAGAGTGCTCTGCTATTTATACAGACAGAATGTACCAGAAATTAGAAGAGTAGTTAACATAAGAGACAAGTAGAATTTACAAGTGAACATAAGAAAGATGTAGAACATTCTGGAATTGTTAATTGCAAAGAAATAAATTTTTGCCAGTGGACGGGATTGAAGCAGCAACCTTCAGCACTGCAGTTGGTGACACTATCCCCTGCGCCACGCTGGCAGTCAGTTACATGGTGTCTCATGGCATTGCTCCCTCTCCTGGAAAAACAGTGACCCGCCATTACGTTCCCTGTGGAGACAGCTGCAATATCCTGGATCTTGAACTTGTCATGGGTCCTCTGTATGGCAGTTCTAGAGAATCCTTCCCTTCTCCATGATTATCGATGACAGATGTTCCTGTCGTTGCTTCATCAGTAACACTACTGTCCTTAGAGTCCTTGAACAAGAAGCCATTGTCATCTACCTGCTCTTCAGGATCATAGTAAGGCTTCATGCACAGAACGTGAACAATGTCTCTTTGTTTTTGTCATTTCCATGACGGCTCATAATCCTCAACTTCGTATGTGACATCTGACAGGCGGTGTATGACATGATATGGACCAAAGTATCGCTTCAATAACTTTTCTGACAGTCCAGCCTTCCGTACAGGGGTAAAAATTCATACCAGATCTCGTAGGCTGTACACAACAGGTCGGTGCTTGTCGTTATACTGCTGATGGTCCTTCTCCTGGGCATCCAGCATCCATGTATGAGCCAGCTGTCTTGCTTCTTCAACCTGGTGATGAGCTGTTTAACATAATCATCTTGAGTGTCATCCAGTTGGAATGGGAACAGCGTATCCATTGTCGTCTCAGCTTCACAGTCATGGAGCAGGAAAAATGGCGTAAAGCCTTTGGTATCTTGTCTTGCGGTATTGTCAGCAAAAGTCATGACTGGCAGAATTGTATTCCAATCCTTCTGCTCAACATTGATGTACATCGACAGCATATCAGCTATCGTCTTGTTAAAATGTACCGTAAGACCATTTGTCTGAGGATGGTATGCAGTTGTCATTCTGTGGACAATGTCACACCTTGTCATTACCTCTCATACTATTTTTGACTGGAATACTTTTCCACGATCAGATATCATGACTCATGGTGCTCCATACTTCAAAATAATGTCTTCTATAAGGAATTTTGGGATCCCTGGAGCTTCTGCAGTCGGCACAGATTTGGTGACAGCGTAGCGTGTGAGATAGTCGGTGCAGACAATTATCCATCGGTTGCTGGTTGTTGACTTGAGGAACCTTCCTGAAAGATCGATCCCAACTTGGTGGAATGGAGCTGCTGCCAGTGGAATCAGTACGAAATGCCCTGGAGGTAATTGCGCCCCATGCTTTCGTCACTGGCACTCTTTACAGTGACTCACATAGTGCTTAACGGATCGGTAGAGACCTTTCCAGTAATACCTGCATCTGATTCTGTCTAGGGTCTTCAGATCCCAGATGACCAGATATTGGAGCATTGTGGAAATATTTGAGAATAGCTGGCTGGAGATGAGCTGGAACAACGAGTAGCCATTTGGGGCCCAGTGGATTGTAGTTGCTCTTATACAATGTTCCGTTTATAAATGAACTCTCCATTGGTCAGTTCTCCTTTCTCCAAGGCCTCTACCATTTTTAATAGTGCTGGATCTTCCCTCTGTTCATCTGCAACGTCATCTAATTCAGTGAGGGCTGAAATTTCATTCATGTTGTTGTGTTCCACTAATGGATTTCTCGAAAGGCAGTTGGCATCCTTGTGTTTGTGCCCATTCTTGAATACCACTGTGACGTCGTACTCTTGGAGTCTTAGTGCCCATCTTGCTAGTCGATGCGAAGGATCCTTCAAGCTAGTCAGCCAACACAAAGAATGGTGGTATGTCACTATGGTGAATGGTTTGCTGAATAAATATGGCCAGAACTTGTTGATAGTTCAGATAACCGCGAGACATTCTTTCTCAGTTGTAGAGTAGTTTATCTCGGCCTTTGAGAGTACTCTTGATGCATAGGCTATCACTTTTTCAGCACCTTCCTGAAATTGTACAAGCACTGCACCAATCCCATAATTACTGGCGTCTGTGTGAATTTCCGTTTCCGCATTCTCGTCATACAAGACTAGCACTGGTGCGGAAGTTAGAGCCTGCTTAAGTGTCCGGAAAGCTCTTTATTTTGTCACATCCCAGTAAAACTTGGTGTCTCCCTGCAGAAGTTCTTGTAATGGGCGTGCCTTGTTACAAAATCCTTTTATGAAACGTCGGTAGTATGAGCATAGCCCAAGAAAACTTCTCACATCACGAATTTGCTGAGGAGTTTGAAATTCTGTGACTGCCCTTACTTTATCTGGATCAGGACGGACACCATCTCCGTTGACTAGGTGACAAAGAGGCACTTGTTTGGACTGAGGTGGAGTCCTGCAGCCTGAACACACTTCAACACAGTTGACAGGTGACTCAGATGTTCTTAAAATGTTTTCGACGAAACGAAAATGTCATCTAAATAGCAAAGTCACGTTGTCCACTTAAGGTGTCAAAGCAAGTTTCCCATCATGAGTTTGAATGTGGCTGGAGAATTACATAATCCAAATGGCATTACTTTGAATTCATAGAGGCCGTCAGGTGTAATAAAAGCCTGTCAGCTTCGTCAACTTTGATTTGCCAGTAACGTGTCTGCATGTACATAGATGAGAAGTATGTATCTCCTTTCAAGCAGTCTAAGATCTCCTCAATGCATGGCAGTGGGTAGACATCTTTTTTTGTGATTTTGTTCAGCCTCTGATAGTCGACACAGAATCGCCACGTGCCATCCTTCTTCTTTACAATACCATTGGAGACGACCAAGGACTCTCCGAAGGTTGAATAATGTCATCGTGCAACATCTTCTCCACTTCCTCCCAAATTATACGTCTTTCCCCTGGTGACACTCTATACGAATGCTGGCTAATTGGTGGATGATGCCCAGTAATGATACAATGCCTTATCGTGGGCCATTTTGTCTGTCTTTTTCCCTGCTGAGGTGTGAATGCACCCAAAAATTGAGGTAGTATAGCTAACACCCACTGGCATTGTTCCTTGGTCAGTCCGGGCCCTATTGGCAGTTCCACGTTTGTTTTCTCAAGCATGTTATCTGTACTAACAGCAGAGCATGGGTCTTCGTTGATGACGTTGAGCTCACCGTACAGGATTGGTGCAGATGTCCCGATGCACATTCCTTTAGGGATAAGTTGTGACTGCTCATAATAATTAATGATCCAAATAGCTTGGGATGCCTGAAGGAAGTCCCATTTGAGGATGACATTGTGTCTACATTCTGATAACATGGCAAATTCAAACGGCTGGGTTGTTGATGGTTATTCTTGCGACACAAGTTCCTGCTGGCTGGATGTACTTTCCATCACAGAACATTGTCTTCTTTAGTGTGCAGCGGTAATTATCCAACAATACAGAGAAAGACGCTCCTGAATCAACAAGTGCCGGGACAGGTTGGCCGTTGATTATGAAGTCGATGAGATTTCAAGACATCTTAGCGTCTGTCATCCATGGAGGATTTTCATCTGTGGCAGCCTCACATTCATAGATGGTGGCCTTGCTTAGTTTTCCTTGGCACGGCGGCTAGGGGAGCGGATGGTACCTCTGTATGGTGATGGTGAACGGCTATGGCGCGTTGGGGACGACCTCGTCTAGGGTAGGCGATGGGCTTCTTCCATAGGTCGATTGAACTCAGCAGGTGATTGCCTGGGATAGAACTGCTCTGATAGCTGACATCTTGTGGCAAAATAATTGTCGAATACTTGCCTTCTCTCTCTGCAGTAGGGTACGACATGTCCAGGGCGCCCACAGTTGAAACACAGTGGTGTGTTGTCTTCTAGATGTCTGTTTTTCTGCGGGGCATCATAGTTGCTGGGGGAGTTGGTTGTGGCTGCATCGGCCGGTTCATGGGCTGCCATTTGACGGCTGCATCATAAGTCATAGTAGGGCGACCTCATTCTTCACGTCAGGAGCGATTGGTGCTGCAGACAGAAGCTATTGCCTAAAATACCTCTTCCTCAGTGGCGTCAGCTCCCTCATCACTTACAGGGCTTACAGGGCTTACACCCATGGCCATGATCTGATGCTCGCTCGGTCTAATAGTCCCGGCTGCCATAAATTGTTGTAATTCTTCTCTCACAATTTGTCGTATGAGGGAAGCGAAGTCACGCTGGTCTTCCACAACAGCCATAGGGACTACATTGGGGAGTCTGTCATACGTCTTTCATCCAACCCTCCTTTGTTTCATCTCTTCAATACGCTGGCACCACTCGATGAACTCTTCTGTCGTAGCAACGTCTTTTATCAGATGGGCTTGGTACATGTCTTCTGCTATACCCTTCATCAGGTGCATAATTTTGTCGGCCTCAGTCCTATTCAGATTGACTATGTTACATAGGGCCAAAACATTCTGTATGTATTACTGTGTTGGATCACCATGTTGTTGGGCCCGGTTCTTTAGTTGTTCTTCCGCCGAGCAGATTTGTCACTGGCAGTCACCAAACGTCTTCTGGAGTTTCGTCTGGAATGTTTCCCAGTCATTCAGCTTTTCTTCATTTAGTTGGGCTGTTCCGTCCAGGTAGAAATAAATGTTGGCCAAACACATTGTATGATACCACCTGTTGTACTTGGCGACTCGGTTGAACCCTTTTAGCGATTTGTTGGGGTGCTGTGCAGCGTCTCCAGAGAACACCGACGGGTGTCTGATGTGTAGCTGGCTTACCGCTGGTTTCGTGTCCATCGTTCTTTTGATAATACGGACTTTCAGAAGGATGTACTCGGTGTATCCCTTGTATTCCAGTTCCAGTCCGTGTAAACGACGCCTTTTACGTTGCCTAATCGGAGCCACGGTGATGCAGCTGTTGCACAGGATACCCGGCGCCTCCACCAAACAATGTCACATTGAAATGGAAGCAGGATTGACTTTGAATGTCACTGAACACAGCACTTATACTGAAAGCAGGGTTATTATGAACTTAACATACATGCAGCACTAACTGCCTCTCAGGCAGAGTGCTCTGCTATTTATACACAGACAGAAGGTACCAGAAATTAGAAGAATAGTTAACGTAAGAGATAAGTAGAATTTACAAGTGAACATAAGACAGATGTAGAACATTCTAGAATTGTTAATTCCAAAGAAATAATTTTTTGCTGATGGACGGGGTGAACCGGTGACCTTGAGCATCACAGTCAGTGATGCTATCCCCTGTGCCACGCCGGCAGTCACTTTACATGGTGTCTCGTGGCAATATGAAACAATAAGTGTTCCTTGTGTAAAGCTCCTATCTAAATCAGCACATTGGTTAAAGCTCTCCTAGAAGGATCAACAATCTAAGTTCTTCACCAGCTAGGTTGGAGCCCAAAACCTGTCAAATCTCTCACCAAGCAACAGAACTGAAACTGCCAGTGTATGAGGTTGTACAAAGACCTGTTGCTACTTGACTGTATCCAAAAGCCGAGGTTCTTACCTGATCACAGACCCCAATAGGAATTAATTATGCTTGTATGCAAACACAGAAGTTTTCATGCATGAAGACTGTTCAAACTTATGTGTGGGTTACACAGAAAATGTAAGGAAAACGTGGACCAGAGGAGAACAATGGGTACTAGATTAGGTGAATAACTGACATTTGGTGCAATGAATGAGCTCAGGGGGTAGTAAGTAAGGGCCTTTAATGAAGATTTAATTTTTGTACCCAGGAGTTAAGGAAGGTAACAGATACATATGAGACAAAAGACAACCAAAGAAAGATATGTGAGACAAAGATTAAGGAAGAAACAGATGCTGTATGAAGGGTGATTATGAGAGTTTATGGCAGCAATAACTATGGAAGTATAAGTAAAGTAAAATTAGAAATTAATGACAATACATAGTAATAAATGGATAAAGTCAATGGTAAATTGCAACATAATAAAGTAAAAGAATAAATACATCTAACAGAAAAATAATGTTGTGAGTGGTATAAGGAAAATGTTTTGATGGTTATAAAATATGTGTACCATGAAGTGTGTTGCCTACAGGAAAGGAGAGATGTTGATTGCACCAGAGCTAATTTTTTACTGGTAATGGAGAAGAGAGTCATTTACAATCATGACAAGAATGATATAGTTACTTGTGTCCTAAAAATACTTCATATCAACATTGACATGGATAATTTGAGCATGGGATAGACATGCTGATCAGTGGTGAGAGATAACATAAGGGTCAAGCTGTGACAAACACAACATGTAGCTAGTGCCATCGGAGGTCTAGCAGGTGTAGTTTGCCAGTAGCAATGTCAGAGCCTCATTCTCAGAAGGATGGCCCTCCTGGGATGCTACTACAGTGAGGAATAGATGGAGGTCACTATTCTGAAAACAGCTGAGGAGAGATTTACAATTTTAAGTGCTGTACATTGGGCACCCCAACATGCAGTAAATATGGCAACAGTTCTCAAACTACTATGCTGTGGTCATCAGAGTCCTAAACTTGTCATGTACTCATCGGGGGCTATCTGAAAGCAAGCTGGCACTTAAATATACAAAACTGAGTAAACATGGACAGTGCAGCAACTTGGGGAATGTAATTGTAATGCCAGATACACAATATTACCCCACTCCAAAGATAATTGACCAGAAATCTTCAGTACAAGCTACATAGGTAAACTGCACTCTATGTAGATTTGACATTATAGCAAAAAGAGACCAAGTCCCATGCAGTCTAGTTGAAGGAGAAATTAAACGTCACACAGAGGCATGACCAATATAAACGTCACAACTTGTTCCTACTAACTAATCAAGAAGATAATCAAACGAAAAATCAGCCAGTGTTGAACAATGTTAGTTTCCTTGTCAAACCTATAAGACAGTCATTTCCTGTATATGCACAAATTTCATGTCATGAACTAGTGTCATCACATGTGTTTGTGTATCATAAACTAGTCCTCAATGTCAAACACTCTCACATGAAAAATCATCAATTATACCTCCTTCATAGGATAGTCAGGAATTATGCTTGATATTTTGTGTCATTTTTTTCAGTAGGTAATTAATGGACATGTGTCCATGCATGATTTTGTTTATTTATTTATTTTGGTATCAATTTCTTTCTTCAGACAATTAAGGACTTGTGAACAATGTTTTACTGTTAAAATTCTCTTGGGCTTCCAGCTTTGTCAAGTGGTTTGAAACCAATGAGCTTTCTGCAAAGATCTCGAACCACTGGATGCTGCTGGAAGCCTGAGAGAATTTTATCTATATATTTATTGGTGAAGATGAACATTTATGGAGCATGTACATTTTTATGAATGTCTAACACTTATATTTTGTTCCTTTGATGATTATAGAATAGTATTTACAGTGATGCAAGTGTAAAGTGGCTTACTAATTATTTCAAGTACAGGCTCGTCGATAGAAACACGAAACACACACAAAAACACACAACCATTCGAGCTTTCGCCACCAGTGGTGGCTTCTTCGGGAAAAAGAGGGAGGAAGGAGAGGAGAAAGGAAGGGATACAGGTTTTAAGGAAGTGGAAAAGGAGCCATTCCAATCCCAGGAGTGGAAGGACTTACCTTAGGGGACAAAAAGGAAGGTAAACAAATACACACACACTCACACATATCCACATCCAAACACACCTAGGCAGACATCCCACACAAATGTCTGCCTAGGTGTGTTTGGATGTGGATATGTGTGAGTGTGTGTGTATTTGTTTACCTTCCTTTTTGTCCCCTAAGGTAAGTCCTTCCACTCCTGGGATTGGAATGGCTCCTTTTCCACTTCCTTAAAACCCGTATCCCTTCCTTTCTCCTCTCCTTCCTCCCTCTTTTTCCCGAAGAAGCCACCACTGGTGGCGAAAGCTCGAATGGTTGTGTGTTTTTGTGTTTCTATCGACGAGCCTGTACTTTAGGTAAGTCAAAAATCTTTATTTTATACCATTTTCCCACCTGGAAGGTCTCCTTCTATTTCTTTAGACGGGGGGGGGGGGGGGGGGGGGAAGCAAATTTATTTACTGATTTCATCTTTCAGCAAAACTATTAAGAATACTTGTATACCAATAGTGTGGGATGGAGTTTTTGGTAATCTACACTATGGTTGTTGTTTTTTTTTTCAGAGAAAGATAACTCATTAATATTAATATGAACCCAATTTTATAGACCATGCTCTTGAAAACAATTTCATTGCTTTAATTTTTTGAAAGATATTGTCTGTCTGGGAAGACATTGGTCCTACTTTGTTTTGAGATTATTTAAGAAAATAAGTTAATATTTACTCTAGACCTGAATATCAGTTAGCCAGGAAGAAACATTTTGTTATATTTATATACAAAGCAGAGTGTCTGTGTGTTTGTATTGCACACAAATCTACAGTTTTGTTCCAAACTTTATTACATTTTGTACACATAAACTTCAGTCCAAGAGGTAGGTTGATGTAAGTGTAAGAATAATGTAGAATTCATAGTTTATGAGATATGACATCATAAACAGTTAGATGTGCAAAAAAAACTGCTGCATTAAGCGACAATGCTGCTCATTTTCTTCTAAACCACTGGATCAATTTCAACCAAATTTGTTACACATATTGCTTACATGAGATAAACATTGCTGTAGGAGTAAGAGCCACATACAACACATAGTTCAGGAGTTATAATGTCATAAACAATAGAAGTTGCAAGAAACTGGCACATAATGTGACAAGAATTTATAAATACACTGCATGAGAATGACAGTACTTAGCAACTTGTAACAAACTTTAAACATAATTGCAAACATTTATTAAACTTTTTCTTGCTGACAAACACATCAAAATAATGAAAGGAAAAAAGTCTACACAATGGAAATTCCAGGAAGGATTCAACAATATTTTTGAGAAGGATAGGTTGCTTACTCACCACAGAGACATCTGATGAGCTGCAGGAAGGCACAAATAACAGAATACAACATTAGAGTTTTAGGCTGTTTAGGCCTTCATCGGCAGTCATGTCTGTTCGAGTGTGTGTGTGTTTGCGCCTCTCTAACAGATGATGGCCTAAACGACTGACAGCTCTAATGCCAATGTTGTATTCGGTTATTTGTGCCTTCCTACAGCTCCCCATACACCTCTGTGGTGAGTAAGCAACCTACCCTTATTACAAATAAGGAAAAAAGTTTCTCACTTACTACTTTTCCACTGTTCATGGAGCAAAACTATGGCATTTGATATGATGTTGCAGTTTGTAATTTCTACACTACAAGTTGTACTAGCAGGAAATTTTACAGGTAATATACACACATACTTCAGAAATGGTACACAGTACAAGATATATTTCATGAGATATAAGGACAATAACGGTAACGTTCATGGAAAACTGTCCCATCATGCATCAGGTTTTAATCTATTACTTATTTACAATTAACTATGTTCACAACAGATCTTATCGACATACAGCATTTTATACAAATAAATATATAATTGCCAAATTATACAATTGTACAACATATAATTCAATATATATGAGATCATATATACTGTGATGGCTAAAAACCTGTTACATCATGCAACACGTATTCCAGTCAGTTTAAGGAAATTCCTGGAAAGCTTACAGTAGTGTTGATAACTTTGAGCTTTGTAGCACACCAGGATGCAGGCAATAGCAATAGACTCCCATACAGTTATAAGAAAAGGAAGAGAATGAAACAGAATACATGCAACGAATACCCATTATTTATGACTGATCTGGCTTTTAACAGGAAGAGACTGCAGTTTCCAGTGATATTTGCTTTTTCTATTATGATTAATAAATCACAGGGCAATCTATTCAGTACTGTGGAGTGGATCTGACATGCCCATGTTTCTCACACAGACAACTTCCTCACTTGCTCAGGGAAGGCCTCACAAAATGATTTTTTCATTTTAGATCCTGGACAAGTAATAAGAAATATTGTTTATAGTAAGTTGTGAATTAAATGAATGTATGTATGTTATATATCATTTGCATTTTGATTACTATCTCTCTTTGTTTGGATACTGTACTTAAAATTTTGTATATTATGCAAGACAGCTTTATTTCTTATAATTTTCTGATAAATATAACATGTTATTAGAAAAAAGGAAATGGACAGAGAGAGAATGGATAGGAGAATTTCTAACATAAGGCTTGAATAAATAAATAAATGCCTGGGCAATGGTGGGTTTTCAGCTAGTTATTATTATTTTATAAACACTGTACATCAAATATTAATGAAAAAATAAAATGATTTGTTTGTAAAAGGGCATTTTTTATTTTTAATTAAACTAAAATTTTTTTACATACAATTTCCAAATGTAATTTTCCTATGAACAGTTCAGGAAACAAATCCTTTCAAGAAGTCCATCAGATGGATTTTTCCAGCCCACTCTTGATGAACCTGGAGGAGACGTAGATGGGTGAGTCTACACTTGTTTGGTCTGAGGCAGGCCATAGCCAAGGGGGAAAGACAGAGGATGAAGGGAATCAATCGTTATGCGATTTTAGGTTCGGTGGTTGAGAAGCTGCTTGTACATAAACTTTTCTAGAATTTTTGTGAGTGCCAATAAAAGTGAAATCGGCCTGTAGTTTGATGGTATCTCTTTATCCCCTTTCTTGAATATAGAGAACAAGCTGTTGAGATTGCTGTTTCCTGCATCGACTACAGCTATCCTGTCCTGTATTGAATAAGGCATTTTACAGAAGAATAATGCACTTAAAACACTTAACTACAATGAAATAATAAGTGGCAAGTGGTCAACTGGCAAATGGCTGCAACAATCTGTAGTAATACATACAACAGCTAGTTAGGTTAGTCTGTCATAAATAATGTTGAGTAGCTTTTTCACTGTTGCATCATTTTGCTAGCTCCAAAAACCATGTTGTTTCAAATTGTTGGTATTTGTCAGCAGTGATATGCACAGAGCATCTGCATTGTTATATCCATGATACCAAGAAAGTTTGACTGATTGACTCTACCAATACATCTCGCAGCCAAAAATTCAAATGTTTGTCAATCTATGGGACTTTAATACTGTGGTTATCAGTCCTTAGGCTTACAAGCTAACTAACCTAAGGACAACAAACGAAAACACACACACACACACACACACACACACACACCCCTATGCCTGAGAGAGAACTCGAACCTCTGGCGGGGTGCAACCGCACAAACATGAGTGGTCTGTGATAACTGGCTTCTGTATAAGGCTAGAAGTGACTTATTAATTCACATACTGCTAACAATTCTCAATCATATGCACTCCAATTCCTATCAGCATTTGTTACCTACTTCGAAAAGAATCCTAAATGTCCATTAAAATGTTCATGCAATGACACACAAATTGTTTCTTTAGCCGTGTTCACTATGATAGACAGCTTTGCATCTCTCACAGGGTGCTTCAGATTTGTGTTTTTCTTTTCTATGGTGTTCATTCTATGTTTTTCTTTTGTTGTTATCTGGACCTGACAGTACCTCTGTGAGTAGTGCCTGCAGAGCAGCTGCTTGTGACATTACATATACAGGGGAAGCTGATTGTTTCCATGTGAAAGGCGTGTTTTGTCTGGGTGTTTGGTTCCCCAGCTGGCTGGCTAATAGTTTGGACCTAGTGAATGGAATACAGGTAGTTAGGATTTTCCTAATCTGCTCAGAATCCAGACACAGTGCTCTTGGCTGAGTGAGGGCAGCTCTCCCAGATTGCAACTGAAATACAATATAGCCACACACATTATTCTAAAAATCCATATAAAATCAGAGAATCATAATAAGGCAAATATAATTTTATGAACAGATCAGGAGACTTGTGAGAATCAAACATCATAATTACAATTTCAATATCCCTTACAGATAAAAAGCTGACAAATTTCAGTACTATAATAATAATATTACACGACTTATATTTACAATTACGGATATTTAGTGTTTATCAGTAACAGATTAGGAAACAAATGGGCAGCATTGCACCACACTACATATCTTAAAAGATGTACCACATTATTTCCACATTCTTTCAATAAACTTTATTTTACTCTCTTGTTCTGTTTTTCGTTGAGGTAGTAATATTCTTGTGTCAGAACATAGATTCCACCACAGAAACACAAAAAATGAATCCAGCAAAGTGCATTACATTTATATATGTATTTTATTATATCTAATATTATTCTTAGTAATGTTCATTTTATGTTGTAGACTGCCACATAAATATTTAATGACCGACTAAAAATAGTAGATATGCAGCAGATAATTTATATATAAACTATTATATGTATTTGTGGACAAGAACTGAATATATTTGCATAAAAAGCCATGATAAATTAAATATTAATTGTGTAACTATAATTCGACGGCGGCAGTATATTTGAACAGTGAGACACCACACTAATGATGAGGCTTTAGGATGCACAGAAGGATACAAGTTTGGGAGCAGGTAGAGCAGGCTTTTGAACACTTGGGGAGGGACTCATAACTTGGACATGCTGGTAAAAGGTTGTGACGCTGTATGGTCTGAAGTCGTGTTACGAACTTGTGATTTGAAGGGATAGGCATGTGTGGTCTTAGAAAATTTACGGGACTGTGACTGCAGAACTTAGTCTTTGGTGAAAAGTAGTAAACTATGCATGGTAGTAGGGCTGTGGAACTATGATAATCAGCAATCATGTACTCGTGTCATTACAAACTGTGTTTTATAACAAATACTGTAATTACTCGTGGATTAATTTGGAACTGCAATGTTCGATGGACTTAACCAATTTACGAGTGATAATTTGGAACCTTTACTATCAAGTGCATCTGATACTTATTGTGCCATTCATGGACAATAGTTGGAGAAATATTCAGTTATTTACCAATGTATAAACTAGAACCATCTCTACATTTTCATGTCCGAAAAGAGTAATAAACTCAATTTATAAAGAATTACGTCAGGAGTGAATCACTTCTTTATCATAGAATTCATATTTTTGGTTATTCAGAGGTTTCATTTATGTTTGTTTAAATATATTTTCACAATATCATATGCAGATTGATGGACTGGCTAAACTACAGATTAATTATTGAGCTTGTTTAAACAGATTGGGTAGCTGTTTAGGGCATAGAAGTTGACATACATAACTCACCCATATGAACAGAGACACTGAGCCATAAACCTTTTACTACCCTGAGTTATGTATTGCCCAATTCTTATTGGTGAGTACCAATAGGAAGGTCGCTACTGGCTAATGCCGATAATAGAAATTGATAACACTGGAAGTCACCTGCGCCCTTTTTCAGTCACTTGGAGCTTTGCACTGGACCAGAGATAAGCAATAAATGCAAGCTAAGTAAGTTACCAATGCCACAGAGAACACTTTGTAAAACCAAATTGATACCCCATCTGGACCTGGTGACTTGTTTGTTTTGACTCTCTCAGCTGTCTCTCTACATCAGCTATGCCTATTACTATGTTCTCCATTTGGGAGTTAGTGTGATCATCAAATGATGCTATGTTTGCATGGTCCTTCTGTGTGAATGACTTCTTAAATGTCAAATTTAAAACTTTGCCCTTAATTTTGATGTCTCCTATCACCACCCTGGAATGATCAATGAGTGACTGGATCAAGGGTGAATTCGGGGTGTGCGTATCTGTGTGTGTGTGTGGGGGGGGGGGGGGGCGGCACAGGTGCATGTGTTGCCCCACCCCCCTCCCAGATGGGGTAACATAAAAAGAGAGAGAGAGGAGGGGAGGGGGGAGGAAGGGAGGGAGGGAAAGAATCTCAGGACCAGAATAATTAACTTTTACTTATGGATAGCATGTCATTGTGAGTTTAAAACTGCAAAATCCCTGTAACTGACATAATGCAATTTCATTTTTTGTGTTATGCTTCCATTTAATTGCTTCTTGCTCTTTTATGTAAGTAATTTACGATAAAAATAAATAAAATTTGTCTATTGTTTCGTGATTGCTTGGGGGATAAATGATCTATTGTGTGTGTTTTACTCACATGTAAATGAAGGATTTAACTTTGTGAAAAAACTGTCAATTTCAAGGGCTGGGTTTAGGCTGGCACATTAAGGTGTTTTTGGTAAACGTTATGTCTCTGGATTCTTTTTCTAGACACTAAGAGATAGTACTGTCACCTATTATAAACAGTTTTATTTGAAGATACAAGTTTTGATTTTACAGTTATTTGAGCAAATTATAAATTCCAACAGAAATTTTCCACACACCAGATACAAAGGATTTTCATGGTAGTAGAAATTCTTCTTCAAACACAGTCAAGTGTAATTTTCAGAATGAAATTTTTACTCTACATCAGAGTGTGTACTGATATGTAAGTAATGCAGATGTTTTCTGCTGCTGGCATCACAAGGTAAAATCATTGTCTCAAATTAATATACTTCCATCAAATTTCCAATGCACTACTAGTTTCGGTGCACAATGTCCTCAGTCTCAACTTCCAATGATTACAAAGAAATATTAAAATGATTCAACCACATTAAACAGTGAAAAGTTTAATAATTTACCACAATATAAAAAAAGAGTATCAGAACACAATATTTACCAAAATGACAAACAAACTATGTGCGCTAAATGGGAATGGCCGTGTGATCTGGGGCACAAAGTCGCAGATTACGTGGCCACTCCCACCAGAGCTTTGAGTCCTCGCTCAGGCATGGGTGTCTGTGTGTTGCCCTTAGAATGAGTTGCTTTGATTTTTTCAGGGAAGCCAAAACAGTCTTGGTCCAACCCGCCACTGCCCACACCGAAACTAAGTTTATTGTGCGGTATCGCTACCTGTATATCTAGTAAAGACAACCATAGCCCTTGAACAGTGCAAGGAGTCCCTTTACCAGTTCTTTATTTGACACAATTTCTTTGGGTCTGTTTGTCCCAAATGTTCTGTGCCTGTTACTCTCCAATGCAATGCATTTGAAGATTAGATGTGATGCAGTTTCATCACCGTCATCACAGATCCTACATTTAGGGTCCTCTTCTGTTATTGCCATTGTATGTAGGTGTTTTTTTAAATTCCCATGGCCTGTCAGCAATCCAACCATGAGTCTAATCTTTCTCCTGTTCAGGCCCAGGATTGCAGAGTTTCTTTTAAAACATGGCTTTGGCATCATTACCCTGCCATGTTTTTGTTGATAGTCTTTGGTCCAAAATTCTACATGCTGTCTTCTGACCCTGTCATGTAGCTCCAATTTGATCATTGCCTTGGTGATTGTCAGGACATCCTGGCTAATCTGTCGGCATGTTTATTGCCACTGATCCCTGAGTGGCCAGGGACCCACAATGGGTTTACTCTATTGCTTTCCCCTAGCTCCAACAGAACCCTATGACATTCTGCAACAATTTTAGCCCTTGTTGCCAGTGATCTCAGGGCTGCCTGGCTGTCTGAATAGATATAGATGCTACGATCTTTGTAGCACCGACGCAAATTCTCCTCCACACACGCCCTGATGGCAGCGATTTCAGCCTGGAATACTGAGGCCAGTTTCCCTAGAGAGATGACACCCTCCAGTCTTGGCTGCACCCCGTATACCCTGGCCCTAACGCCTTGGTCTGATTTTGACCCATCAGTGTACCAGACAATATCCCCCGTACGGTGTCGAACTATTTTCTCCAATTGCTCCCTACTTCCAATTGTTATATTGAAAGGCTTGAAGCAGTATGGGGGTTATAATATAGTCAGCTGGCATTTCTCCAACCTTTCCTCTATTTACCTCACTCACTATTTTAGTGTG
Source organism: Locusta migratoria (assembly GCA_026315105.1). Classification (NCBI taxonomy): domain Eukaryota; kingdom Metazoa; phylum Arthropoda; class Insecta; order Orthoptera; family Acrididae; genus Locusta; species Locusta migratoria. Next base: position 68,474,326 of record CM048755.1, on the reverse strand, counting down.
TGATTCTGGATATCCCAAAGAGTTCCAGTTTTTGCCAGTTTTGAGTCTGTATGCACCAGCCGCTGCCTCCATATTGACCCAAAGGTGTAATGGAGGCATATCCAACATGGTTTCCATCCCAGCAGTTGGTGTGCAGCTAATTCCGCCTGTTATGGCTAAGCAGGCTACTCTCTGCACCTTACCAAGCTCCTTAGCAGCAACCCGCTGTTCTACCTTCTTCCACCATCCGACCGCCACATAGGTGATCCTGGGTCTAATCACCATGGTGTATATCCAGTGCATACCCTTGGGGCTGAGGCCCCAATTTTTGCCACAAGTTCTCCTGGTACTTACAAGAGTACCTTTTGCCTTGGAGCAAATATTCCTAATGTGAGGGGTCCATGTCAGTTTCTCATCTAGGGTAACCCCTAGATATTTCACTGTCCCCTTCACAGGTAGCGCTTCATTGAAAAGGTTTAGATTCCAACTTGAATGTTGGATATGCTTCTTTGTGAATGGTACAACAACAGTCTTCTTAGGACTAACCCCCAGATCCTGTTTTCTGCACCAGTCTTGCACAATGTCCAATGCACCTTGTGCCATATTCTTCACTGCATCAGCAAATTTGCCAAGTATTACTATGACAAGATCATCTGTGTATCCTTGGCAAAAGTACTGCCTAGAGTTTAATTCTCCAATGAGATCATTCACCACTAGATTCCACAATAAAGGGGAAAGAACTCCTCATTGCAGGCAACCCCTAGTGTTGATTACCATTTTATCATTCATCATGGTAGCCTCTACCTTTCTTCCACTGAGCATGGCCCTAGTCCACCTACATAAAGTGGTCCCTAGGTCATGCACCTCTGCTGCCCTAACCATGGAATCGAATGTTGTGTTGCTAAAATCCCCCTTGATGTCCAGGACGATACGGAGGGCTATTTCCTGAAAGACGAGTTGGTGGAGAGCTGTCTCACATGATTTACCTGGCTGGTATACATGTTGGTTTGAATGTAGAGGAGCCCTACTTAACCTCCTTTCTCCAACATGCACATTAACCAGCTTTTCCAATGTCTTAAGAATGAAGGAGGACAGGCTGATTGGTCTCATATCCTTGGCATGATCAATTCTCCCTGGTTTAGGAATGAAGACAACCTTCACTGCCCTCCAGGCATTGGGAATGATTCGTGCTGCTAGGCTAACCCTGAAGAACCTGCATAGGAATCTAATAAGATTTTCTCCCGCTTGTTGCAGGAGAGCTGGAAAGATTCCATCGGGGCCAGGTGACTTGAACGGTTGAAATGTTCCCACCGCCCATCGGACCTTACTGAAATCAACACACTCCTTGGCCAAATCCCAGTCCTCTTTGCGAATACCTGAAACCGTTGTCTCTCAGGAATTGCATTCTGGTCTGAGTTATCCCCCAGAGTATATTGAGGAAAGTGAGTCTTGAGGAGCAGTTCCAGCGTTTCATGTCCTGTCTTTGTATATTCCCCATCCTCCTTCCTCAATGTTCTTCTTGGATTAGTTGGTACCCTAGTGAGGATTTTATGAAGTCTCACTTGAGCAGCCGTGCCCTCCACTTCCTCACAGAATACCTTCCAGGATGCCTCCTTTGCCCGTCTGATGGGAAGGTTGTAATTGACAAGGGCCTCACGATACTTTGCCCATTGTCATTTGCACCTCGCAAGGTTAAACAGTCTTCGTACCTATTTCCTTTGCATTTCCAGGTTATTATTCCACCAAGGCACACTCCTATTTGTGCACTTCTTGGTGAGTGAGCAGTTGTCCTGGTATGAGGTCACTATAGCAGACGTTACGGCCTCTGCTACTTCCTCAAACTCTGCTGGATTCCTTATCGAAGTTTTAATTTCCGATAGGCTGAAGTCAAGGTCTTTCCTATATGTCTCCCCCTTGATTACTGCCTAGAGTTTAATTCTCCAATGAGATCATTCACCACTAGATTCCACAATAAAGGGGAAAGAACTCCTCATTGCAGGCAACCCCTAGTGTTGATTACCATTTTATCATTCATCATGGTAGCCTCTACCTTTCTTCCACTGAGCATGGCCCTAGTCCACCTACATAAAGTGGTCCCTAGGTCATGCACCTCTGCTGCCCTAACCATGGAATCGAATGTTGTGTTGCTAAAATCCCCCTTGATGTCCAGGACGATACGGAGGGCTATTTCCTGAAAGACGAGTTGGTGGAGAGCTGTCTCACATGATTTACCTGGCTGGTATACATGTTGGTTTGAATGTAGAGGAGCCCTATTAACCTCCTTTCTCCAACATCCACATTAACCAGCTTTTCCAATGTCTTAAGAATGAAGGACGACAAGCTGATGGGTCTCATATCCTTGGCCTTGGTATGATAAAATTCTCCCTGGTTTAGGAATGAAGACAACCTTCACTGCCCTCCAGGCATTGGGAATGATTCCTGATGCTAAGCTAATCCTGAATAACCTGCATAGGAATCTAATAAGATTTTCTCCCACTTGTTGCAGGAGAGCTGGAAAGATTCCATCGGGGCCAGGTGACTTGAACGGTTGAAATGTTCCCACCGCCTATCGGACCTTACTGAAATTGACATACTCCTTGGCCAAATCACAGTCCTCTTTGCGAATACCTGAGAACTGTTGTCTCTCAGGAATTGCATTCTGGTCTGAGTTATCCCCCAGAGTATATTGAGGAAAGTGAGTCTTGAGGAACAGTTCCAACGTTTCATGTCCTGTCTTTGTATACTCCCCATCCTCCTTCCTCAATGTTCCTCCTGGATTAGTTGGTACCATAGTGAGGATTTTATGAAGTCTCACTTGAGCAGCCGTGCCCTCCACTTCCTCACAGAATACCTTCCAGGATTCCTCCTTTGCCCGTCTGATGGCAAGGTTGTAACTGACAAGGGCCTCACGATACTTTGCCCATTGTCATTTGCGCCTCGCAAGGTTAAACAGTCTTCGTACCTGTTTCCTTTGCATTTCTAGGTTATTATTCTACCAAGGCACACTTCTATTTTTGCACTTCTTGGTGATTGAGCAGTTGTCCTGGTATGAGTCACTTCCTGAACCTCTGCTGTATTCCTTATTAAAGTTTTAATTTCCGGTAGGCTGAAGTCAAGGTCTCTCCTCTATGTCTCCAGTCCGTTTTCCTGGGATTACTATAGGCCATGGTCTGTCTGGTTCCCATTTCAACCTTGAATTTAATATACATGTGATATGATGAGGATGGCTCCAGGACCACATGCCACTATTTGACGTAACTTCCCATCATGATGGAACCAAAAGTTATGTAAATTACTTCTTCCCTTCTACTATTCCTGAATGTAGGTTCATCACCCCTACTCAGGATCTCCAAGTTGTTAGATAGGAGAAATTCAAGAAGGTGCTCACCACTTCTGTTGGTGTCCTTGCTGCCCCACAATAGATTGTGGGCATTAGCATCACATCACACCAACAGTTCGTCACCTTGCTGATGGCAGGCTTCCAACAATCTCCTCACTTCCAAAGAAGGAGGAAAGCTGTCTTCGTAAGGAAGGTATGCTGAGGCCAAAACAATTTCCCTCGTGATACCTTCCTCACGTTGCTGCATCCTGATGGTCACCAGGTCCCTGGAACAAAAATCCATCATTGGTATGAAAGGTATTCCATTTCTAACATATATGCATGTTCTGGAGTTTTTTAGATTTCTGGCATAAATCAGCTTACCTCCAGTACCACCGAGGCCTGATACACCCCCTTTGTATAAATAGGGTTCTTGTATCAGGGCCACATCCACCTCCTGTCTCCCCAGGCGACGGCTCAGGTCAGCAGTGGCCCCTTTACTGTGCTGCAGGTTTATCTGCAGCACTTCCAGTCCCCATCTTGCTGCCATTATTGCTTTTAAGGTCTTTGATTACCCTGACAGCAACCTGCAAGAACCCTAAAAACAGTTTCAGGCCTTGCTCTCGCATTGCCTTCAGGGACTTCTCTCCGACCTCCACCACCAGGGTTCATCCTTCCAGAATGACCTTTTGGTTAATTACCCTCCAATCCTCTGTCAAGACGTTTGGGTTCTGGACCCTTATTTTCTCAAACATAGTCTTTGGAGGGACATCCTTAAGGATGTTTGGTACCCATATTGATACCTTTGCGGTCTTCAGGAGTTCGGCTGCTGTCTTGACTAGCTGCTTTGCATCCTCCCACGGGGATATCATGGGCACCTTGTCCTTAAGCCATTCTGCTGAGTGCTTCCCCTCGCAAACAAAAATGAGGGCACCGCAATCTAGATAGACCCTCCTGAATTTGGTTCCTGGACCAGCGACCCCCCAATCTCTTCAAAGAGGGCCATCTGCATGAGCTCCTCCTGCTGTGAGGTGATGCTCACCAGTGGGTATCCTTCTTGGACAACCGCCATTCTAAAGACCAAGACTGCAGTACTATAGGTCTGTTTCCCTATTTCCTGCCTCAGCCTTTTAGGATCATGCTTTTCCAGAGAGGAGGGAGTCTTAGATTCCTCCCTAACCCTCTTGCCACCTGTCTTTGACGTCGATGAGGTCTGTGTATTCCCTTCGACCTGAGGCAGTTTCTTTTTGGGGGTCTTGGACTCAAGCCCTTTTGATTCCCTCCACTTATGCTTAGGAAGCCATTCTTTTCCTTCCTTTTGCTTCTGTTCCTTGAGAAGTTTCCTCCTCTGAGCCCCAGACAAGGCCTTAATCCTAATCTGGTTCAACTTCTCTGTTACAGTTCCCACTTCTTGCTCAGGTCTAGACCCTGATTCAGAAGTAGGAGTGCACTGCATCAGTCCTGATACCGATGTCTGAGTATCTGAGGTCTCAGATTGCCCCTCAGATTCTTTTAAAATACTTTCTTTCTCTGTGTTCATCTTAATCCCACGAGATTTGGGGATTTATATGGTCCACACCATGATAACCCCGCGCGGTGCAAGGCTACTTACTCAGGGAGGTCGCCCGGTATCCCTTAGGTTCCATTTGAGACACATCCACCCATGTGCCACACACCCCTCGGCACAGATTGCATCACACCTTGGGTTGGGAAAGGAATTGGGAAAGGACTGGGAGAGGATAAGGAAGACGGTACGTTGTGGGACACTCTTGGTCTGATCCATCAGCTGAGGCCTTCCCGGCAGTAGGTTCTCTACCTTCGCTATAGCCGTCAGCTTCACACGGATACGCAAGCCTCTCCACCCATATGGACAGTGCTTCGTCAAGGTGGTGTCCCCCGGAGAGGTAGAATGAGTTAGTTTAAGTAGTTTGTAAGACTGTGGACCGATGTTCTTACCAGTTTGGACCCTTTGGATTACAAACATTTGAACATTTATTTTATTTTATTTTTTATTTTTTCATTTCTTTTGGAAACCATATTCCCTAGGTTTTCATACAATTACCATTAAGTCAGTTGGCTCATTTAAATCATAAGCCTGTGGGCATAATTGTACAAAACTGTTAATTTTCAAATGTATTTTAGAATTGATTGACTTTTTAAGTGTTCAGTTATATTCTGACTTATAGTCCAATTATTGCAAAGTTGTAAATATGTAGAGAAACCTATGCTAATTTCGCATGGCTTTCTCTGTTTAGGTATTTGCATATAGCCATCTGGCGAAGCTCAAAAACTGTTACATATGGAATTAAATTCAGAGGCTGAATGCCCAGTGTTCAGCTGTTGGCAGGTGTTTTATCCTTTATGTGCTCACAGCTGAAGACAGGGCATTCAGGCTCTAAATTATTTATTTTTATTTTTATTTTATTTTTTTAAATTTTATTTTTGTGTGGTAAATTCATAAAATTTACACTGATGTCTTCTAATCATTGTAATATTTTTGTGATCATAGGCATTTGAAAATGATGCCATAGTGCACAGAAACTGATAGTGCATTGGCAGTTAGATGGAAGTATATTAAAAAGTTCCCTGTCAGGAGTTCAAATCCTCCCTTGGGCATGGATGTCTGTGCTGTCTTTAGTATAAGTTAGTGCATAAGTAGTTTGTATGTTTAGGGACTAATGACACTGCAGTTAAGTCCCATAAACTTAACAACCATTTCAACATTTTTATTAAAAGTTTTTTGTAAGAAGTCAGCTAGCCCTGTGTCTGCTCTGCAGCACGTCACTCACACAATTCTCAGCATGGCTGCCACACACATCCCCCCTTGGCGAGTGGAGCTCTGAACTACAAGGAAGCACTGGTGCTGGACTCGGTGGCAAATGTGTAGTTTGCATCACATACGCTGCGTTGGTGACGTTTGTGCAGAAGCTATGGCTGTGGGCTGGAGTTGGGTGAAGAGAGTGACATCACCGTGGGCAGCTGGCGGCATGCATGTGGTGTGAGCCGGCACATGGCCGACTACTAACAATGGTGACAGATGACGTCACCACACTCAGCTGGCGGCGTACGGATAGCGGGGCACTGGTGGGCGTGGCAGCGCATGGCCAACTAGTGGCAGCGACGAGAGGCTGGGCTGTCTGTGCGCTGCGTGTAGCATGCTGGCAGGCAGTGGGCATAGCGCGTTACACTGTGTTGTAAATAAAAACACTATCACTAAAGCACAAACAAGGAAACATAAAAAAAATATGTCTGTGGCCACTCATTGTTCTTAGTTCTAACAGTTTCACAGACGCCTGACCCAGATGCACGACGTGCTCTGGTCTCAATGCTAGTGGTAGCGGAGTCTACGGAAATGTGATGCACATGTCGATCTGGGTTCAACGTTTGCGGTAGTGTAGCACCGGAGAATGTACAGGACACTTGGGCGTTGTGCCGTTGGGACTTGGCAATGTATGCACACCAAATCGATGTGGTAGTACAATGCGGTACTCAATCCAGGCTCGACGCTCATGGTAGCAGAGCTCCGAGAGTGCAACACGTGTGCACACAGTGGTGTTTGGGCTCAAACTCGGCTCCTGAAGCTGACTGGAATGAGCTATTATTAAGGTGGCTTGCCAGAGACTGCATTTCAGCGGTGGGTGGGTCGCCAGTTGAGTATGGGCTGCACGGTGTGACTGGATGACTCGAGGTGCAGCATGGACATTTGAAGTGGACACGGTGGCCAGTTTGCTTCACATAGTCAGCTGGCGGCTGTGGCGGCGGTGGTGCAGGCGGCTGAGCTGGTGGAGTGTGGGCAGGCTACGGCACATGTGCAACATCCACACCTGTCTCTGCCTGGCCGGCTGTGTTTTGAGCGTCTTCTGCTGTCTCATTTTCTGCTGGGTCATAGAAGTGAATGACATATGGAGCGGACAAGACGTAGGCCAACTTCAGACGGTCAAACAGTCAATGGTAACGGTTGATGACTTGTCATTGTACTCGACTGTGAACGTTTTGTCACTGCGGGTGATCACTCGGTGTGGCCCAGAGTATGGCGGCTGGAATAGGGGCTAAACTGTGTCGGTGCACAGCATGACATGTGTGCACCGCTGAAGATTGGCGTGAACGAATGCCTTGGTGGTGCCATGCCGTGTTGCTGGGTGCGGTTGGAGGCCGGCCAGGCGTTCTGCGAGTGGCAGGGCCGTGGCGTCCTGAGGCAGCAGTGTGTCTTCGATGAATGGCGAGCGCTTGGATGTAGGTGAGGTCTGGCTGTAATGCACCAATTTTGTCCTTCGGTGTCACTCGCAGGCCAAGGAGGACAAATGGTAGTGCCTCCGTCCAGGCATCTTCGGGGACCATCAGGGACGCCTTCAGTGTCCGATGCAGCCATTCCACCATACTGTTGGATGCCGGGTGATAGCTTGTCACGCGATGTAGTTACACACCACACAGCCTGATCACGTGCTTGAACAGCACACAGTCGAACTGATGGCTGCAGTCCATAATGACATGGCTGGGGCACATGAAGCGTGCCACCCAGGTGTCGACGAAGGGTGATGGGCATGGCCTCTGGCCATCGGATGAAGCAGTCCGCCATTGTGAGGAGGTATCGCTTCCCTTGGGACAGACACAGTGGGCTGACAATGCCCATGTGGATATGGGCGAAACGCCCTGTCATTTTTGGGAAGGTACCGACGGTTATGTGCACGTGCCTGCCGACTTTGGTGCGCTGGCATGATGTGCAGGTGTGTGCCCACTGCCAGCAGTCCTCGTGGAGGCCTGGACAGAGGAAACGTGCAGGCATGAGTGACACAGTGGTGTTTACACCAGGGCGTGACAACCCATGCACACAGTCGAATGCGACATGTCGGAACTTCTCCGAGAGTAACTGCCAGTGCGTTCCCGTCATAACATCACACCAAATTTTTGGGGTGAGCCAGGGATTGGCACGAGTTCTAGGTGTAGGCTGCTGGTGTTGTCATCACGAAATTTTATCGATTCTTTGTCACTCCCTTGGGCATGTGTGACGTTGTCAAAATCCAACAGCAAGGAGACGGTGGCACAGTCACGGGACGAGCAGTCAGCAATGACGTTCTCCATTTCCAAAATGTGACACATGTCGGTCATGAACTGCAACACGTACTCAAACTGCTGGAGCTGGCGTGGTGAACAGTTGTTGTTCGACCGGAAGGCAAATGTTGTCGGCGTTTGGTCCATGAAGATCGTAAAGAGATGGCCTTCTACTGATGATTGGAAGTATTTGACTGCCCGGTATAGAGCAAGCAGCTCACAGTCTTAAGCACTCGAGGACCGCTGCAATACAAAGAGCTTCTTGGAAAAGAAACCAAGTGGTTGCCAGCTGCCGTCGATGCGTTGTTGCAGGGCGGCGCCTATAGTGGTCTGGCTGGCATCCACCACAATAGATATCTCAGCATTGTCTGTGGGATCGAGCAGCGCTGCGTTGGCGAGGCACCATTTCGATTCGACAAAACTGCATTCCATGTCGTCTGACCACATGACAGGAGTCTTTCCTTTTGTTTTTGGATCTTGTTGGACAGCAGTCAGGGGCTCAAGCACTGCAGTAGCGTTATGCAAATGGCGCCGATAGAAATTAATCATGCCGAGGTAATGGTACAGGCCATTGTGTGTCTCAGGGCGTGGTATTGTCATAACCACCTCGACTTTGTCTGGCAGAGGCGTGGATCTGGCCGAGGTAATTAAGTGGCCAAGAAACTTGATCTCCTTGACCCCAAACACACATTTTAATGGATTTATGACGATGCCGGCGTCACTCAGGCGCTGAAACACTACCATCAGGTGCTGACGGTGGAGTTCGGGCGGTTTCGAGAACACTAGGATGTCCTTTGACTGCACAGGAGTACAGTCTGAGCACGCGGATTGTGCCTGTAGCTCATTCTCTAGTCTTTGATTGCGTGCTAGCAGCTCCTCTATAGATTTTTGTAGCTCCTCTAAGGTTGCCATCATGTAACTAAGTTCTTGCCATGACACAAAAATAAACACACATAATAATAAATAAAATATATGTCCAGAGTTCACTCACGTGGTAAGTGTAGAATTGTTCTGGCACTCGCGGGACAATGTTACACACACAAATACAGTTCGCACCACGTGTCCTTGCCTACGTTGAGGTCACCAATGAAGCATGGCAGTAATCGCCACTTACATGAAAATTGTATATGTAGGCAGTGCTGACTATGTGACAAAAACTGTCATGACTGTATGTGCATAAAAATAGAATTTTATTGAACTTTAGATGTCCACTGCATTTTCGGGCACTGGTCCTGAAGGGTACACACTCCCCAGTGAATGAATTAATTGTCAAGTTGCGGAAGCGCGTGATGAAACAGCGGACGCGTATCTGCTACAAAATTCAGCGGCAAAACAGTGAGCATGGTAGGAACGGGCGACATATAATTAATATTTTGTGCGGGCATGGGGAGCTTGAGAATAGCTCACCCCATGTGGTGGCACAGCAGAATATCAAACTACAGTCCACAAATGTCCTCACAGTCCAACTACTTGACTCACACTGCCTTCGCCTTGTTTCCTGTGAGCGCGCACATTTTTTGCACCGTTGCCACTATCCCAAAGTAACAGTACATTGTGGGGGTGCTAGACAATTCACTTGAAAGTCAACTAGCCATGCATCTGCTCTGCAGCATGTCACTCACGCAATTCTCGGCGTGGCTGTCACAATAGTTATTGTATACTTTTCGGATCATTCTTATTATAGATGAGCGAATCTCTACTAACTTCTGCCTGATTTGATTTACTTCACTTTTTTTGAACCAAGAATGCAACTGCTTTTGCTTTCTCAGCATCTTTCAAATATTATTATTAAACCACAATGGGTCTTTCCCAGCCTTATCTACTTTGTCAGCACATATTTCTCCAGTGCTTTATTTACATGATCTGTGTGACAGTTTGTGCAGTTATGGAAATGTTTCTTGTTGTACTAAGTGATACCACTATGACACCAGCAACATGTTACAGTATCTCTCTTTCAGTTAAGTTGAATTTTGCAAATAATTTACAACTGAAGTTGCAATGGAATGTCATTGGATGAAATTGAGGAAAGAGAGCTGAACAATTTCATTTCATTTTCCAAAATGGTGAGCTATCAGAATCTTGTTCCAAAAGACAGGATGAGATGCTTCATATTGGCCTGTTAATCATTGAAACTGATACCTGTAGGTAGATTTTAAAAAGCCAGATGATTGAAGAATATTGAAATTTTATTACTTATTTTGCCTCTCAAACAAACAAATTTTCCATGAATGCTCCAATTTGGTCAAATATGTCAACTGTTAGCTGCTCTTTGCCCTGAAATGACAGATTAATGTTTTTAATATGCATAGCTATGTCAACTTCACTTTGATATCTTTTAGGAATGCTTTGAATTGGTGATGCTTTACACCATGCAATAATTCATGAACTTCACTACAATAATTTTCATCGCCTATTTCCACTGTTTCAGCACAAAGTCTCTCTTGGTGAATAAAACAATGAATAGTCTCCTGTTATGGCATTTTTAAACCTGGCTACTAGCTTTCAGTGTGTTTCACTACCACCTGCTGTAATGCACTGTGCCAAGGCATGTATAATGATGCTTTATGTTGTGCTTCTTAGCAGAATGAAATACCTTGTGACACACAAGGAACTGTGGATGTCTATCCCTTTCAATAAATAGTGACGTGTCTCCAATGATGTACTGCTACTAACTAGTTGTCACTGAACAGGGATTGTTGGTGTCAGTTGTACCTTGTTGTGGCCAGAATGCAGTGTTGTCAGAGTTCTCTATCCCCCACAAAATAATCTCTGATTGGCTGGACTGTTGGAACAGCCTTCTTTACCTTTATTTGTCCTGTTGCATCAGTGTTGTGCTTTATTTTTGCTGATCACACACACTGTTTTATTTCCATTTTGGACAATAGTTAGTTGGCTATCAACTGAGATGTAGTACATGGTTTTAGAAGATTTTCTGTTTGATGTAAAATGTAGTGAAGTCAGTGCCAAATACTGAATTGTTTACTTGAAAACATGCCCATCTAGATCATGCTGATGAATCAATCATCTCAACAACTAAGTGTATGATCCTACTGCTTCCAAATTAACAAGACAGAACACAAGCTATGAAGTCCAAGAAATAATGACCCTGTACTAAACACAACCAACAAAGGCTACGGCAATGAAGAACCTGTGGAAATTCCAGGTATGTCTTTTTCGTCCTGACTTAAGTTTTGATAAATGTAATGTTGGTGCTTACATGAATCACAGAACTCTTGATTGTGAATTGATGATGAAGCTTGTTACTGAGCCCTGGATGCATTTTCAGCATCAGTGACTAAAATGCTATACCTGGTTGGTGTACTCATTAAAATTAATGGGGCAATGTATAAGTATTGTGTTGTGACTGAGAACAAACTGCATTTGTATGTAAGATAGTTACAAAATGGAAAAATGCATGAGAAGTGTTCAGGAAACATGAACAAAGTCATTGTCACAAAATGAATGACTTACTAGCTGCTAATGTTGTTAATTTTACTCAGAAACAGGAAATACAAGATAACAAGCAGGCACCTGTCCCATAGTAGAAACAGCTCTGCTTTTGGCAAGACAGGATGTACCATTATGGGGAACAATTGATTCAGCACCTATACAACTGGACAGCACCAAATCCAGACTGGAATGATGACAAGTTCAGAGCATCACTCAGAATGCATGTGAAATGTGACTTAGAAAACACATAGAAACAGTGCTGTTAAAGGCACTTTATACAAGTCTAGCTACCCAGAATGAAATAATATGTATTTGTGGATCCTTAATACAAGAAAAATAATAAGTAAAATAAAAACGATTCAGGTTTTTTTTTGTCTATTTTCGCATATTAAACCAGTAATATATCAGGGACAAAGCAAATATCATTGTGTCTAAGCTATGTTGAAAGATCTTTTGAGGAGAACAAGTATGGTCTTAAAGATGACTTCTTGGATATTCTTCCAGTCTATGACTCAACAGTCAAGGGTTAGTGACAATGATAATGGACAAGCTTGAAAGTTATAAACTGATGTGTCATATTTGTGTTACCAGGGCTATGATGGGACATTTGCAATGAGTGGTTATCTTGGAGGGGTGCAAGTAATAATTTGTGAAAAGTTTCCTCAAGATAAACAAGTACATCACAGTGCTCACAGTCTCAGTCTGGCTCTGTTTCATGTTTGCTCTGTCCACTTTATTGATCCTGGGTTATTGTGGGATAGTCATAAATTCATCACACACTAGATAATTTGTTTATTGTTGGCATTATAAACCTCTTTATAATATCCATGTGGTGTAACCATAGAAATGTGACCTAGAATAATTTCATTTTCATGAAATTTATTAATAAAGAATATACAACTGACAACTACAAACTGCAGACTACAGATTTCAGACAGATTAATGCAGACTAACTTCAGACTAATTGGAGAGCAGTGCCTATTATAAATAAGTTTGCTAACAATGTTCATTTAGTTATTCACTATTGGTTTCATGCAAATAATTAAAACTTTCAAATTGACACATATGCAAATGCATTCACTGATTACAAAAACTTTAGTTACATATCTGAAAGTGATCGGCAGAATACATCCAAAATTACAATATATAGGTTTGATTAATTATTATTATTAGTTGAGATATTAATTGTTTAGTTAATTAATATTTTCAACTATGAACATTATTAATGATACAGTTAGGTTACATAACATTGCATATTTGTCCTGATTCAAGTAATTCATAATGATTGATGAACTTTAATTAATTTCCATACAGCTAACAATCAGAATAACAATGCTTTACAATAACAGATTCTAGAATATTCTCTCATTGAGAATACCAATTGTTCAGATTTCTTGCACAGAATCAGTAATTATATTTGTTGTGGTGTAAAGTCAGCACCACTCACCAGACGTAAGACAACAATCATGGAGAAGGCAGCGATCAACTGAAAGCCAATAACAAGCAGGCATCTCAAATCTTGGAGGGAGTAACCGAAGATGCGCACCCTCTACAAGCGGCTATATCTAGGCCGACATACATCTGGAGAGCCTGGCAGTTACTAGTGAGAACTCTGACAGTTACTAGGCAGCTACAAATATAGAACTCAGGCAGTCACTAAATAAGAACATGGCTATGAACTTAGCAGTAACTAGGTCACAGCGCAGCTAGTATCATACGGATGACGCCATGAGAAGCAAGAAGAGAGAAGAAACAGATATGTTCTAAAGATGAGTATTGTAAATTTCAGTCAGTAAATATCTTGTAATACTAACTATATCAATGTTTTAGATGTCAAAGGATTCTGCACCAGTACCTTTATTGACAACTAGACAGGAACAAGTACTAAGAAAAAGGTGACAAGGTCGCAACAAAGTTTTCTCTTAATTTCATAGATGCCATATAATTGCCAGGAATGCCCAAATTATGATTGGAAAATTATGAATGGAAAGGTACATGAAGTATTGCAGCTCACGGTATAAGTATTGTGTCAAAATAGAGGTAGATAATAAAAGAATCAGGGTATTGGGTACCAAAATAAAGATGGTTATTGTGTGATACAATAGATATTGGTATTGAGTAGTAAAATAAAGTCTTAATCTAGCCGTTACATCTCCCAGTTCAAAATTGTATAGGCAAAGTATCATCAGTCACAAATTTCACAATGTACAAATTTACTTAAAGAAAAAGTTATAGATGTTTGTGAGGAGAATTTTAGAAAGACCAGTCTTTTCTCCATTTTTGAAACCAGATGGGTTGAAAGACATGCTTCGTTAATAAAATTTAAGAATATTGCCACGAGACATGAGGTAAACCAACTGCCTGAATGGCGCAGGGGTAGAGTCACTGCCTGCGGTGTTGAAGGTCACCAGTTCAATGCCGTCCACCAGCAAAAATTTATTTCTTTGTAATTAACAACTCCAGAATGTTCTACATCTTTCTTATGTTCACTTGTAAATTCTACTTGTTTCTTGTGTTAACTATTCTTCTAATTTCTAGTACATTCTGTCTGTGTATAAATAGCAGAGCACTCTACCCGAGTGGCAGTTAGTGCTGTGTTTATGTTAAGTTCGTAATAAACCAGCTTTTGGTATAAGTACTGTGTTCAGTTGCCTTCATAGTGAAGCTTGCTTCCATTTCAACACAACATTGTTTGGTGGAGGCACTGCGTATCCTGTGCAACAGCTGCATCACCGTGGCTCTGATTAGGCAACATAAAAGCCGTCGCTTACGCGGACAAGAACCGGAATACAAGGAATATACCGAGTACATCGTTCCGAAAGTCTGTATTATCAGAAGAATGATGGACACGAAACCAGTAATAAGCCAACTGCACATCAGACACCCGTCGGTGTTTTCTGGAGATATTGGACAGGACCCCAACAAATGGCTAAAAGGGTTTGACCGAGTCGCCAAGTACAACAAGTGGGATCATACAATGTGCTTGGCCATTATTTCTACCTGGACGGAACAGCACAGCAATAGTTCAAAAACAATGAAGAGAAGCTGAATGACTGGGAAACGTTCCAGATGGAACTCGAGAAGACGTTTGGTGACCACCAGTGACAAATCCGCTCGGCAGAAGAACAACTGAAGAACTGGGCCCAACGACATAGTGAGCCGACACAGAATGTTTTGGCCTTGTGTAACATAGTCAATGTGAATATGACTGAGGCTGACAAAATCATGCACCTGATGAAGGGTATAGCAGAAGACATGTAGCACGTGGTGATTCTGTGTCGACTATCGGAGGCTGAACAAAATCACAAAAAAAGATGTCTACCCACTGCCAAGCATTGAGGACATCTTAGACTGCTTGAAAGGAGATACATACTTCTCATCTATGTACATGCAGACAGGTTACTAGCAAATCGAAGTTGACAAAGCTGACAGGGAGAAGATGCCTTTTATTACACCTGACGGCGTCTATGAATTCAAAGTAATGCCATTTGGATTATGTAATGCTCCGGTCACAGTCGAACTCATGATGGACAACTTGCTTTGACACCTTAAGTGGACGACGTATCTTTGCTATTTAGATGACATTGTCATTTTCTCAAAAACATTTTAAGAAGATCTGAGTTGCCTGTCAACTGAGTTGAAGTGTGTTCAGGCTGCAGGTCTCTGCCTCCATCCAAAGAAGTGCCTCTTCGTCGCCAAAGAGATAAATATCCTGGGGCACCTAGTCAACGGAGATGGTGTCCGTCCTGATCCACATAAAGTAAGGGCAGTCACAGAATTTCCAACTCCTCAGCACATTCGTGATGTGAGAAGTATTCTCGGACTGTGTTCATACTACCGTCATTTCATAAAAGGATTTGTAACAATGCACGTCCACTACAACAACTTCTGCAGGGAGACGCCAAGTTTTCCTGGGATGAGACAAAATAAAGAGCTTTCCGGGCACTTAAGGAGGCTCTGACTTCCGCACCAGTGCTAGTCTTGTATGATGAGAATGCGGAAACGGAACTTCACACAGACACTAGTAGTTATGGGATTGGTGCAGTGTTTGTACAAGTTCAGAAAGGTGCTAAAAAGTTATAGCTTATGCATCAAGAGTACTCTCAAAGTCCGAGATAAACTACTCTACAACTGAGAAAGAACGTCTCACAGTTATCTGGGCTATCAACAAGTTCCGGGTGTATTTATTCGGCAAACCATTCACCGTCATGACAGACCACCATTCTTTGTGTTGGCTGACTAGCTTGGAGGATCCATCAGGTTGACTAGCAAGATGGTCACTAAGACTCCAAGAGTACGATGTCACAGTTGTATTCAAGAACAGGTGCAAATACAAGGATGCCGACTGTCTTTTGAGGAATCCATTAGTGGAACACAACAGCATGAATGAAATTTCAGCCTTCACTGAATTAAATGACATTACAGCTGAACAGAGGGAAGATCCAGCACTATTAAAATCGATAGAGGCCTTGGAGCAAGGAGAACCGATCAATGCAGAGTTCCAACTTATAAACGGAACATTGTATAAGAGCAACTATGATCCACTGGGCCCCAAATGGCTACTGGTCATTCCAGCTCATCCCCAGCCAGCTATTCTCAAATATTACCATGATGCTCCAATATACAGTCATCTGGGATTAATGAAGACCCTAGACAGAATCAGACGCAGGTATTACTGGAAAGGTCTCTACCGATCTGTCATGCACTATGTGAGTCACTGTAAAGAGTGCCGGCGATGGAAGCATGTGCCGCAATTACCTCCAGGGCATATTACACCGATTCCACTGGCAGCAGCTCCATTCCACCGAGTTGGGATTGATCTTTTAGGGAGGTTCCTGAAGTCTACAACCGGTAACCGGTAGTCTGCACTGACTACTTCACATGCTACACTGTCACCAAACCTGTGTCGACTGCAGAAGCTCCAGAGATCACAAAATTCCTTGCAGAAGACATTATTTTGAAGCATGGAGCACCATGTGTCATGATACCTGATCGTGGAAAAGTATTCCAGTCAAAACTACTATCAGAGGTAATGTCATGGTGCGGTATTGTTCACAGAATGACAACTGCTTAACATCCTCAGACAAATGGTCTTAGGGAACGTTTTAACAAGACGTTAGCCGATATGCTGTCGATGTATGTTGATGTTGAGCAAAAGGATTGGGATACAATTCTGCCAGTCATGACATTTGCTTACAATACTGCAAGACAAGACACCACAGTATTCACGCCGTTTTTCCTGATCCATGGCTGTGAAGCTGAGATGACAATGGATACGCTGTTCCTGTTCTAACCGGACGACACTCAAGATGATTATGTTAAACAGCTCATCACCAGGGTCGAAGAAGCAAGACAGCTGGCTCGCATATGGAAACTGGACGCCCAGGAGAAGGACCGTCAGCGGTATAACGACAAGCACCAACCTGATGTGTACAGCCTAGGAGATCTGGTATGGATTTTTACCCCTGTACGGAAGGTTGGACTGTCAAAAAAGTTATTGAAGTGATACTTTGGTCCGTATCATGTCATACCTCGCCTGTCAGATATCACATACGAAGTTGAGGATTACGAGCTGTCGTTGAAACAACAAAAACGAAGAGACATTGTACACATCCTGTGCATTAAGCCTTACTATGATCCTAAAGAGCAGGTAGGTGACAATGGCTTCTTGTTCAAGGGCTCTAAGGACAGTAATGTTACTGACGAAGCCATGACAGGAATGTCTGTTGTCGATAATCGTGGAGAAGGAAAGGATTCTCTAGAACTGCCATGCAGAGGACCCATGACAAGATCAAGATTTAGGTGATTGTAGCTGGCTCCACAGTGAACATAACAGCTGGTCGCTGTTTTTCCAGGAGAGGGAGCAATGCCATGAGACACCATGTAGACCGACTGCCGGTGTGGCGCAGGGGATAGCGTCTCCGACTGCAGTGTTGAATGTCACCAGTTCAATGCCATCCACCAGCAAAAATTTATTTCTTTGTGATTAACAACTCCAGAATGTTCTACATCTTTCTTACGTTCACTTGTAAATTCTACTTGTTTCTTATGTTAACTATTCTTCTAATTTCTGGTACTAAAGAAACTTGGGAAAAAGTTAATGAATGTAAAAATGCAAATGGTAAATATAACACATTTATAAGTACTTTCTGTCACTATTTTGAACTGGGCTTTCCACTAGAAAATAAGACAGTAAAAAAAGCGATAGGAAAGTAAAATGGATCACAACAGTATACAAGTATCTCTAAAGAAAGAAAGATTACTTCATGAAATATCTAAACAGTGCACAACATCTCCTGAGTTTGATTTCTATTTTAAGAATTACAAAAAGATTTTAATGAAAGTTATAAAAGAAGCAAAGAGAATGGCAACTAGCTCCTTTATAGAAAATGCACAAAATAAAATGAAAGCCACATGGGATGTTGTAAGGCAGGAAACAGGTGTAAAACTGAGACAACAAGAAAACTTCAAACTCATCTGTAATATCTAATTCCCAACAGGTAGCAAATAAACTCAATTCATATTTTACTGAGATAGCCAGTAGTCTGATGAAGAAAAATTCACAGAATAACACCTTATAAGTCAGACTAGAACTAGCCATAGTAGTAACTCTCTCTTCATATATCCAACAGATGAAAAGGAAATGTAAAAAATAATAGGTGAGCTGAAATTAAAATCTTCATACATTGTTGACAATATACCAGATCACATCATTAAAAAGTGTGCTCTCTTAATAATAAAGCCCTTTGTTGACATCTGCAATAACTCACTGTCGGAGGGAATTTTTCCAGAAAAGTTGAAAATACCAAAAGCGAAGCCACTATACAAGAGGGGGAAAAATGAACATAGCAAATTATAGGCTTGTTTCTCTTCTATCTGTTTTTTCTAAAATAATGGAAAAAAATCTTTTACAAAAGGCTCATAGGCTTAATTGAAAATAAATAAATAAACTCCTCTCAGCTAAGCAACACAGTTTTCGAAAAGGTAAATCTACTGAGACAGCTATCGTTGATTTTATAAATGAAGCTCTAAGCTCAATAGACAAAAAAGAACATATAGCAGTAATGTATTTAGATCTTTGAAAAGCATTTGACATAATTAACCATAGTTTATTACTTAGTAAGCTAGAAAATATGGGCATCAGAGGTCCCACTTATGAGTGGGTACAGTCATATATACTAAATAGACAACAAGTAGTTGAAGTAGTGCACAAAAATGGAAAAAAAACATACAGTCACACTATTCACAGAAATGTTGTATAAAATACGGCATGCCACAGGGCTCCGTCATGGGACCAATTCTGTTCTTACTTTCTTTTTGTGAATGATTTGGAGCCACTCACCCCTAACCAGAAGTATATTAAATATGCCGATGACACAAACATACTTATCAAAGGTGGAACACTGGAAGAGTTGAATGAAATAAAAGAGTGTACATCTCACCTATCAGAATGGTTATCTGTGAACAATGAAATAATAAATACACAGAAAACAATCGCCATGAATCTACATACAATACAGAACAAATAGCATCTAACTCCAGCCATAGAACTGCTGAGCAAAACACTAGAATCTGTAAATGCTACCAAATTTCTTGGGGTCTGGATCCAAGATGACCTAAGATGGAACAATCATATACAATATACATGTAGCAAACTAAATAGCATTTGTTATGGTATCAAAATTCTTGCAGGTTGCACATCAATGCAAGTCCTCAAAAATGTGTATTATGCTCAAGTAGAATCACAATTAAGGTATGGTTTAATATGCTGTGGAAATTCAGCAAAAGTTGTTTCATTGCCCAGAAAAGAATAATAAGAGCCGTGGTAGGTGCAGCACCATGTTTCTCATGTAAACCTTTATTTAAAACACTGCGTATTCTTCCACTACCACGTCTTCATATATTGAAGTATTAGTGTTCATATGAAAAATTTTAGATTCTGAAAACAAGCTCATACCAACTCACCAAAGTATTCACACATATAACACAAGGAAGCATCATGATATACATCTACAGTTCGCTCGTACGACACTAAAGCAAAAAGGCCCCCTGCAGTCAGGGACAAAACTATATAACAAGTTACCCAAGAACATTAAAGCAATAACATGCTTGCATAAATTCAAAACTGCTTTAAGTAACTATCTGTCTCAAAAGTGCTATTATAGTGTGGATGAATTTTTATGTGAAAAATAATTTGGGAAATGAAAAAGTGTAAAATTCATCATTTAGTAAGAAAGTATTCATTGCCCAAAAATTGGTTATTAGAATAATTGCTGGAGCCCACCCAAGATCATCCTGCAGACATTTATTTAAGGATCTAGAAATCTTCACAGTAGTTTCGCAATATATATATTCACTTATGAAATTTGTTATTAACAATCCAACTGAATTCAAATGTAATAGTAGTGTGCATAGCTACAACACTAGGAGAAAGGGTGACCTACACTATTCAAGGTTAAATTTAGCTCTGTCACAGAAAGGGGTTAATTATTCTGCCACAAAAGTCTTTGGTCACTTACCAAGTAGTATCAAAATTCTGACAGATAGCCAACTAGCATTTAAAAATAAATTAAGAGAATTTCTGAATGGCAATTCCTTCTACACATTAGATGAATTTCTAGATAAAAGTTAGTACTTTAGGAAAAAATAAAAATAAAAAAAATAAAAAAAGATAAAAAAAAAAATAAAAAAATAAAAAAATAAAATATTCAAATATTGAGTGTCATGTAATATTATGTATAGACACACTTCATTTAACTGACACGTTCCACATCATTATGAAGTGTCGTATTCATGATCTATGGAACAAGTATTAATCTAATCTAATCTAATATAGATAAAGAAAAAATGTAAATATATATAATTAAATACAACAAATGTCATCCAAATTATAAAATCAAAAATGTATGGGTTTAAATGTATAAGTGTGTGTGTATTTTAGTGAGTGTTTAAATGTAGTAATGTATGTGTATTTTAGTGCCATTTATGTGTTTTTTGAGTATGGTTTAGATAATTTTATTGTATTCAAAATCTACTATAAACCTTATATGACTTGTGCTATATCACTATGTACCTCTGGACCAATAAATATACAATACAATATGACCTCAAAAACACCTGAGAGGACATTCTCAACATTAGGAAGACTAAGATTTGGTCAGGTTAGTTTTTGAAAAATACTGCAACCCCACTTCCCATCCCACCCAAGGGTGTAGTGAAGAGTTGTTCTTGTTATGAACTGAGATAAATGTTGATTTCATACTATGAGTTAGCTGTGAAGTTAAGATTTCTACATAATCAATGTTTTACCTTGTGTAGCTTCACAGTCACTGACAACAATGCCCATTCACTTGCAAAAGTAGGTTCAGTTACACTGAGTTTGTCATCCTATTCACCTCAATGTTTACTCCATCAGTCAACACTAAAGATGCAGGGGGTGAATAAAATAAACAAATGTGTGCCAATATCATTAGTGTGAAACTTTTTCCTGTTTCGAGGCCTCTGGAGAATATAACAGGTTACTCATTACAAAAGTCTTCTAGCTCCTTAAAAGGTATTTGGTTGTATGTAGGGTTCACTGAATGGAAAGGCTTTTCTGTGTTAGCATTATGAACCATGAGATAGGTAAGATGCTATGTGATACTTTCAAGGCTGCTTCAGCAATAAATTAACCTTTGATTGGAATCTGCTGCTTGGTAAGTCAAAATGTGGTGAGCAGTTTGTTCCAGCAATGGTTTGTTCTCAGCAGCAGATCAATAGGAAAGATGATGCATCATTGTTTACCTGTATTCGTATGTATCTCTTACTCATTGCAATCATAATGAACAATCTTTTCAAAGCCCTTCTACCTCTAAATCCATACTCCACAAGCCACCTTATGGCATGTGACGGAGGTTGTTATGATTACCATTGTCACTTCCTCTTATTCCAGTCACATAAGGTTCATGGGAGAAATGATTGGCTGTATGCACCCATTTGGGCCCTAATCTCTCAGATCTTATCATTGTGTTTACTTTCGTGAGATATACATAGGAGGAAGCAATAGATTGGTTGACTCTTCAAGAAATATGTGCTCTTGGAACTTTGACAGAAGCCTGTACTGAAATATAGACTGTCTCTCTTTCAGTTTCTTCCACTGGAGTTTCATAATCATCTCTGTGATGCTTTCACACTTAATAAATGAGCCCATAATGAATCATACTGCTCTCTGTTGGATCTTTTCTAAAAATGTTGTGTATTAAATCTACCTGGTACAGATCCACACTGATGAGCAGTACTTAAGCACCAGCTGAACGAGAGTTTTGTAACCTACTTCCTTTGTTACTGGACTGCACTTCCTGAGGATTCTTACAATGACTCAGTCTCTCATCTGCTTTACTGACTACTAATTTTATATGGTTGTTCCATTTCAAATAGTCCCTTATGTCTGCTCCTAAATAGTCTATGGAAGTAAGTGCTTCCAGAGTGCTTCCTGCTATTGCATGGTTATATAATAAAGGATCTTTCTTTCTATGTAAATGCAGAACTTTACACTTGTTTATGTTAAGCTAACTCACTCCCTGCATCATGCATCAATACACTGCAGATCCTCCTGCATTTTGCTAGTGTTGTGACTTCTTGATCAGCTACAGCATCATCTTCAATGAATGATGTCATTTATATATATTGTGAAAAGAAACAGTCCTGTAACACACCCATGGGCACACCTGAGATCACATTAATGTATGAAGACTTCTCTCTGTTGAGAATGACATGCTGATTTCTGTTAACTAGGAATGCTGCAATCCAGTCACAGAAGTAAAGAAACTGACACTACCTGACATCCCGTATCTAATGCCCTCTGGATCTTGTGGATGAATAGCATCGGTTGTGTTTTACATGCTTGCTACTTTCGGAAACCATACCAATTTCTACAGGGGAGATTTCCTGTCTCCAGAAATGACATACCACCCAAACATAAAATGTGTTATAAAAGTTTGCAGCTGACCAATGTCAGAGATATAGGCCTATAGTTTTACATGTGTGATCAATTAATTACCCTTCTTGTAAATGGAAATGACCTGCACTTTTTCCAATCCTTTGAACACTTTACTCCTCTGAAGACTTTCAGTATACTGCTGCTAGAAGGGGCAAGTTACTTCACATATTCTGTGTAAAATTAAACTGGTATCCCATTAGGTCCAGTGGCCTTTTATTTGTTGAGTGATTTCAATTCTTTTCTGTCCCCCAGACTGTTATTTCAATATCTGCAAATTTTTCCTTCATGTGGTAGTTTAGAGGAGGAACTACTGATCAGTACAGTATTCCTCTGTGAAATAGCTTTGGAAAAAGACATAATATTTCAGTGTTTTGGGTATTATCTCTGTTTCAACATAATTATGGTCACAGAGAGTCTGTATATCTGGTTTCAACCCATTTACCAATTTGACATAGGAACAAAACTTATTTGGATTTTCTGCAAAATCAGTATACAAAACATTGCTCTCACAGTCATTGAAAGTCTCTTGCATTGCTTCCCTTATGCTAATTTTGACATCATTTAACTTATGCTCATCTGCAAGACTTTGGATATGTTTATATTTGCAGTAAAGTTTTCTTTGCTTTCGTAACAGTTTCCTAACTGGTTTGTTGAACCATGGTGGATTTTTCCCATGTCTCATAATTTTGCTTGGCACATACTTATCTAAAGCATACTGTATGGTGCACTTGAAATTTGTCCGTAGTTGCTCAACACTGTCAGTGTTAGAGATGGAACTATTGTGTTGAGCAGTGAAGTACTATGAAACCTACCACTCTTTGCTGTTGCTAAAAAGCTTCCTACTTTTCCTAATTTTTCTATTTAGGCCTACCGTTGTATTCATTGAAGCTGTAATGACATTATGATCACTGATTCCTTGATCCATGCTAACTGAATCAAACTGTTTGGGTCTATTTGTCATCAGGTGTAACACATTATCTCCAAGAGTCCTCTCTCTATTTAGCTACTCAAGGTAATTTTCAGAAACAGCATGTGGTGACACTGTTTTGCCCCCATCATTGTTTGTATTGTGCTATTAATAATAAAAAAAACTAAAAAAAAATTAATGTAGTCTAAACTTAATGGGCAGGACAGATGAGAGAGGTGGGTACACAAAAACTATGAATATCACTTAACTTTGACTCTTCATTATGTTGCTTCAGGTTCTCGACACTAGTAAAATATTATATTTCAGCTGCAGGATATCAAT
Source organism: Locusta migratoria (assembly GCA_026315105.1). Lineage (NCBI taxonomy): Eukaryota > Metazoa > Arthropoda > Insecta > Orthoptera > Acrididae > Locusta > Locusta migratoria. Next base: position 68,450,302 of record CM048755.1, on the reverse strand, counting down.
TTCTTATAAAAATCAAACTCTAAAAATGTTTTGGGTTTATGCCATTTACTTTTCCAAAATCACATAAAAACACACTATAATTAGTTTAAATACATTACAAGACATGGAAACAGTGTTCCATACACAAAAGCAGGCACACACCAAGACCAACAGTCCCAGAGTGGGTTAACATGGCTGTCTGTTGGACATTTGAGCAAAGACTGCATAAACATGAAAACAATGCCATTATGCAGTTTTTATATGAACATTAAACTAACAGTTGAAGCAGGGCAAAATAGTTAAACTTGAGTCTTGTGTACTAGACCTTAAGTTAAACTAGTATACATAATTTCTATAATTGAATTTAACAAGACATGCAGACAGTAATTATCATTTTGACTTATTAAATTTACATATTAAACAAATTCAGTAGAACTTGCATAATTTATGATTTAGGTGTAAACAAATATAAGGGTTCATAATATTACTTCAGAGTACTGTTATTTAGACTTATAATTTTAGTGGCATTAATTTTGTGGATTTGAAATTTATTTAGTTCAGCATTATGACTAGAGTAGTAGTATTTTGGTTATTTTGGCATAAATTGTTTATATGAACTGGACAGTCTAAATAATGGCAAATTCATAATCCACACTTGATTTATAACCTGGTGACATATAAAGCATTGTTTGATCATTTTTTAAGCAAGGTATATATGTATTAATGTATAATCATGTTATGCAATAATTATGGTTTGAAATCACACTATAAATGTAATGGTATGTGAATCTATGTTGACAAATTACATTGTAATTATGTATGTTATATTCATAGTATTTATAATTGGTTCTTATGAAAAAGTGAAAGTACAGTATCTAGTACGAGTAACAGAATATAAAAAATCAGAAGGTTATATGGATAAACATGTAAGCTTCAATGTAGGCCTATTTATATGCAAAAATCAAAGTTCAAACAGAAAGTGAGAATATGAAGAATTAGGCCTACTACTTTGGTAATAGGATTTTACTTCAGGCCATTATGATTTTTGTTCATAATGTTGGTAATGCAAGAATGTATGTGCACGAAGTAAGAGATGCACAACATATAGAAATGTTACAAGCACTTAGAACAATATTACTTGATTCTTTGTTATAAACTGTTGTTTTATTCTACAGTGTAGTTTAGCCAGTGTGGCAACATTATATACTGACTGTGTGTTTCCTGTGATCACTTTTTAACCTTTACATTCTCCACATTGTCTTTAATGTAGTGTTGTCAGTACTTTTGTGTCCATGTTTATATGTCAGTGTCCCTTCCACCTGAGTTAAATGCATTTGTCTCTCAGATTACATCCACCTAAAACTATTACATGACTAGCAAATCTCTGGGAAATGTTTTCCAAGTTGCCCTGAGATGTTCTGCTACTACTTTTACTGAGCCAGGTGTTCTATGAAAACCATGACAATGACTACGCCTGAGGCACTTTTCACGCTGACTTTGCCCAAATTATTTCACATTCCGAATCTGTACCAATGTCACTCAATACAGTGGTATTCTTTATTGCTATAAACACGGCCCCCTCTTTGGAGTTCAACCAATCACTACTGTATATGTTCCAGTCTAAGTTTTAGGATTTCATTACCATCGACATCTGGCTAGTACTGTCCCTCGTACTATGTCTATGGAATCTTTCCATAAACGCTCCTGCAGTTAACTGATACTGTATTACTGTTTTCCTTACTTGCTGCCTTGTCTGAAACTGGTAAGTATCTTAACGAGCCTATGGGGAGATTTATCTACTCTAAAGCCTTGAGGCACTTTATATGTTAATGGTGATTAAATTTATATCAAGTTGGTCCTGCTGAAAAGAGAGATGGAATTTTAGATCTGCAGTGCTGTCTCTTTCTGATGTCTACATTCTGCAGTAATGAGGATAGGAAAAGAGATGAAGGATAGATACACTGTCTAAACTACACGTGCAACAGTGGTTCTGCCGATAATGGCAGTTACAGAAACTAAAATTTTATGATACCACAATAGCACAACACTGACACCAATAAATGGATGGTGATGGAGCGGGGGGTGGTAGATGGAGCGGGGGGGACGGGAGATGGAGCGGGGGGCGGGAGAAGGAGGGGGGGCGGGAGAAGGAGGGGGGAGGGAGAAGGAGGGAGAAGGGGCAGGGGGAGGGAGAAGGGGCAGGGGGAGGGAGAAGGGGCAGGGGGAGGGAGAAGGGGCAGGGGGAGGGAGAAGGGGCAGGGGGAGGGAGGGGCATAAGAACTTCAGGAGAGCGGGATAGGAGGTGTGGACCAACTGTGGGAAGGAAGAAGATAGGGGGGGGGAGAAAGGGTGTGCATTATATTTAGGGAGGGGAAAAGACTAAGGTTGGTAGGAGGGATAGATATCAGGACAGAGGATGTCATCCAAGACATGATATAGAGGGGTGGTGAATGTTACTGTTGGAAAGGATGTGAAGAGTTCCCACTTCCCACTGAAGTCTCCTACCAACCCATCATCCTGACCTCTGTGTTTAGGAAGGTCTTGGAAACCATTCTCTCCCACCCTATACACCAGTTTCTTCGTCAACACCAACTCCTTCCCCTCTCCCCATGTGTCTTCTGGCTTTATTTCTCTGTCAATGACCAACTCCTCCTCCTCCTCATCATCATCCATCTCCTCTATGTCCATATAAATTCCCCTCTTGCCACAATATTCGTATCCTACGACGATGTATGGTATTCCAGTCTTCTTTTCAAGCTCCAAACCTATGCCCTTCCCAGTAATTATGTCCTCTCACTGCTTCCTTCTCCCAGTGCCCCTCCTACGTCGCAGTCAACAAATCTGACTCCATTTGTTTTTCCCCTCTGTTGGGGTTCCCCAGGGCTCCGTCCTCTCGCTGCTCACGTACCGCATTTACTCGACCAATATGCCACATCGTAGAAGATCTACGAGGGGAGGGGAGGCGAAGGTGTTAAGTGACACAGACTGCGTCACTCTCCAGGATTTGAAGAGACTTATAATAGGTGGGCAAGGCTGATATCCAGGCAGGAGGGAAGCTGCAGAGGATAGGACGCACTAAGGAATTGCGAGTGTAAAGGATGTCGGAGGGGTTGAGTCCTTATGTCCATCAGAGAGGAGTTTGAGCAGGTCAAGGTGGGAGAGGACTTTCTCATGAACGGTCTTCATTTGTGGGGTCCAGGAGAGGTAGCAGTCAAGGATAAGACTAATGTATTTATGGGTGGAATTTTCAGGGATGGGACAGTCATGGAATGTAAGGTAAAGTTCACAGTGGCAGAAGGTGCGGGTGGTACGACCTATGATGCTTGACTGGGATTTGGTGGAGTTGACGGAAAGTAGACACTGTTTGCACCAAGTGGTGATTTTGGAGAGGGGAGACTGGACAAGATGTTAGGAGCAGGCGAGGGAGGGGGCGAGGGCTAGGAAGGTTGTGTCATTGGCGTACTGAAGGAGATGGACAGGAAGCTGGGGTTGCATCCTGACCCCCAGTTCTTAGATAACCACAACTTTTCCCACAAAATATGCCACTATTTCACTGCTGCTTTCCTCTCCCAACTGAACCCGAGTAAGGACACCGTCCTTATGAAGTTCACCTGCCCCATCTTCCACACAGACTGTCTTCAACGTATCCCCCGAGTCCAATTTCGGCCCCACACCACCCTCACCCCCATGCACACTATCTCTACTCCCCACCAGCCTCCCCACAGTCTGCCCACTTTCTCTGCAGTGATCACCAAGCTTAGCCCATTGAACATGGAGGAGGAGGTACTGGGACAACTCAATGCTCTCCTTTACATTTCCATCTGCTCTGCCATATGTATCCAAAATGCCTCTGGTCCTACTTACATGGTGCAGATGTTTACAGAATAGACATCGTCCTCTAACCGCCTCCTCACCAAGGTGCGCTCATATATGACTGCTGCTTCGAGGCGGATATCTTCTGCTCGCATTCCCCAATCCAATAGTTGTGGGCGATGCCTCATCTACAATGATCACTAATCCAAAACTGCCTCACGCCCCCACCTGTCCCCACTGTGGGTTGGTACACTTCCTTAAACAGCGACCCAACCTCGTCTCCTCCCAAACTGCAACACCTGTGGTGGCCCCCAACCCACCTATTCCTACAAATGCCAGGCGCTCCCCACTCCCATCACCCGTGAGCTGACCGTTCCTATCCGTCCCATCGATATCCAAATCCATTCCAACAATTCCCTCTGCCCCCCTCTCCCCCACCCTACAGTGGAGGACGTCATCTGGTTCGTCCCCACAGTCCTACAGAACATCCACCCCTTCGAACGTCCTTATATTCTACAGAAGATCTCCCTTGCATCCTGTTCCATTTAGAAACAATAGCTACCATCTCCCATAACCACTCCCACTACAACTTATGGTGGGTTACCCTTGCATAAAGTACATGTGTAACTTTTTTCCTGGGTACCCTCGCCTGATCTCTCCCCCCCCCCCTCTCCCCCTCTGCAGCTTTCAATAGCACACCCATCCTACACACTTCTATATCACAACATTCGATCCTTCCTGCCAAGAAACACCTGATTCAGAACACCCTCTCCCAACACCACGTGGATGCATTTCTCTTGAAGGAAACCTTCCTCCAATCCTGCCATCCATCAGCACTGCTACTTACCTCCTCCACCACACAGATGAGCCCTCTCTTTGCTTGAAGCGGAGGGCAGTCAGTCACCTCTCTGACTACCCTGTCCTGCTACAGCCTCTCCTCAATGATCCAACCGAACACCTTGTCCTCAGCCTCTTTTTCACCTCCCTGACCTTTACGTTGGGCACCATTTACATCTGTGGTCATGTCCCCTCCCCTATGACTTCCTGTCCCACGTTGACTGCTACTTTACGACCTATGAGGTTGCCTCCTCCCGACATGTCAGTCAACTCCAGTGATGGAGTTAGTTTGTCGTCAGACCTCCGCTCTCCCCTTCTAAGCTTATGCATTATTACTCCTGTGCCTACCATCGCTCAATCTATACCGTCAGAAGGGGTGAAGTCGATCACAAAATTCAGTTTTTCTGTCGTTTTCGAGGGAAGAATTAATTTCAAAAATATTAGGCCTATGTGTAATCCTTAGGATTTCGACAAAATATCTAATGTTGAATGTACAAGAGGTCTAATGTGCTTTTGAACTTCTTTTAATTTAAAGGTTGAATTTTTTTATGACCTATAACGGCTTCACCCAGACAATGGGGTGAAACCGATCGTCTTGTACATTGAAATATCTCCCAAGGTATCCTAGGCTATGTTTATATGAAGTTTTAAAATAGTAGAGGGTCTTTTCCAGGGACCAAACATCTATTAAAATTAACAAATAGACTATTTTATGGTTAGAACATTGTATTTTCCTTAAAAAAAAACACCATTGTACATTAAATTATCTTGCAGCATGAAGAATTTTCACTCAATGTTTGAAATTTCAAGATCTGGGAAACTGAAACTGTAGTGTCCACGACCAACGCTTCATTTTTGTTACAATTTGTGTGAAGGGAGTCTTTTATACATCAGGAACATCTGGAAATACACTTGATCAATCCATGAACTAAACATTCTTCGTTTACTGAACTAAGAACAGGCCGCCTACCATATTGATATCAATGTTTGCCCTTCACCCACTCATTTAACGTTGTATGGGGCACACCGTAACACTCAGATGCTTTACGAATACTCAACTTCCCTTTCTTCACTTCCTGAAAGGCATTTTCCAGATATACTGGATTGTAGTTCCTTTTTCCCCTCTCTTCCCACCTTCTTCACGTATGTTCGCGGCGTGATCGACGTCACCCTACAAAATACGACAATTCAATTTTTAGATCACTACTCGTCCATACAACAAACTTCTGCTTTTGCAAATACATAAATCACATGACAATGAGTTCACTTACCGACTAACAGTCCGAAAACGGCAGAATTATATGACTATAAGGTCGTATTGTGACAGGTTTAGTCTTGCTTCATTCACAGGCTAACAAAATGTATTTGTTTATATGCCACAATCCCGGTGAACGGATATTCAGAGAGAAAATTCTACAGGTAAACACTACTCTGCAACTCATTGGCTTACAACAAGTATGTGTAGCGCGAAGTTCTAGGATGTACCGCCAGGCGGAAGTAGTGTAAATTATAATGCTGTACTGCCGGTCGACTTCCCCCCACCTGATCGACTTCACCCCTTCTGACGGTACCTTGGTCACCACCCGCCACCTGTCTCTCCACACACAAAATGTTCAAATGTTTGTATAGACTATGGGACGGGGTCATCAGTCCCTAAACTTACAAACTACTTATGAACTACTTACGAACTAGGACGGCACAAATATCCATGCCCGAGGGAGGATTCGAACCCCCGACCGTGACTGGAGCGCCTCAGCCTCTTCGGCCACCGCGCTCTCCACACTCCGCTGACATTGAATACACATTCTCCTTCCTACACCAGACCATTGCTATCACCATCCAAGGCCACATTCCTACCAAAGCAGTCCACCCCACCGCCTACCCTCCTTCCACAGGCCGTTCTCCTACTCAGGCAATCCCGAAATCTTTACCATTCCTTCCTGCACATTCATGACCAGGACATACTCCAATGCCACCGGCAACTCCAACGACATATTAGAATCCTATTTACCGTGAAAAGACGCCTGTCTTAGCGATAGACATGCACTCGTCTTAATGCGTCGCTCACCATGAATTACTCGAAGTACTGGCAAGCCTTCTGCCATATCTCGCCTCAGGAGATAATGACTGAAAAAAAAAAAGTTCAAATGTTTGTAAATCTATCGGACCAAACTGCGTGGTCATCTGTCCGTAGTTTACAAACTACTTAAACTAAGTTAAACTAACCTAAGGACAAACACACACACACCCATGCCCCAAGGAGGACTCGAACCCCCGACGGTGAGCAACCGCGCGCTCCGCATGGAAATATTTTAAGTGCAAGTACCAACTAAGCTTTTTGTTTTGATTGGGGTAGAAACCAGTATCTTACGTGAGTTGTAGCCACGGGGGTGGTTCACGGGTTCAAACCATCGTTTTTAACTCGGTCTAATGCAATCGGGTACAGAAGAGATTCAGAGATTGCTGACGTATACCGTGGTATCTGCCCTACAGAGTTTCTGTAGGCCTAACCTTGAAAATTATACATTTTATTTTATTTTGCAGGCTAGTAAGTCTTTAAATGCGCCCGTGTAAAAATGTTTCCAATAAAGCAAGTTTTACACGCATAACACACATAACTCGCCTCACGGAAAGTAATAACAGAAATAAAAGAGCCTATGTGGATATAATTGCATGATGCAGCAGCGCGTTCAAAGGAGAGGTGACTTCCGTAACAAAAGATTAACAACGGAGAAACATTATCCCGCCTTTTTTACTAGTTGCTTATCTGCAGTACATCACAGATATTCTCACTGTTAAACCGAAACGTCTATATGGATAGGTCAGCCAAAACCGAATCCCCATTTTCCAATAAATTGGCTACACTAATAATGTTAAAACAGTACAGTAAGTAGGTTTACATTCTGTATGACATTAACATACATAAAACTGGTTTCGTATTTAGGTTCATTCCGTACGCCTTACTATCTCTATTGCTAATTGTAGCCTAAATTAATAAACTCTTCATAAAATTAAGAGACATTGTGTAGCGTTATCGACCACATTCTGGATTGGACAGTCACTTATACGCCGGGAAAAAACGAGCGTGTCAGAAGCAGAAGGAAATATTTACACGCTCTAAAACACCTACAGTAACACAAAATAAAATATCTGATATTACAAAATAAAATATAATACAACAGAAGAGTGAGCTTTTAATTTACCGAATATTTCGGCTGAAAGATAAGACGAGCCGCGGAGGAGTAGCCGAATTATTAGCCTTTTGAAGAACATCATTGGTTCCGTTAAAACAACTTTATAAAATTATTCAAGTAAACTATTTAATAAAGCAAGGTATTCGGATAAGGAATTTTATGTTTGTCTTTAAAATGCAGAAAGGCATTTTTCTTTCAGTTAAAAATAAAAATATAAAAAAACAAGTATGTAAAAATAAAAAGTACCAAGAACGGTACTTCAAATACGAACTGCGAAGAAGCGGATATTTTCTTTCGAAAGGCATATAAAGCCGACGCCGAAGAAGAGGTGGGGCTGAAGGGGAGGAAGGAAGCCCTAAAAAAAAAAAAAAAAAAAAAAAAAAAAAAAAAAAAAAAAAAAAAAAGCGGTCTAAAGCGTCTCGCTGCGGAGCTCGCGGTTGCTCACGGTAGAGGTTCGAGTCCTCCCTGGGGCATGGGTGTGTGTTGTCCTTAGGTTACTTTACCTAGGTTTAAGTAGTTTGTAAGCTACGGACTGATGACCACGCAGTTTGGTCCGATAGATTTACAAACATTTGAACATTTTTTTTTTTTTTTTTTATAAGACGAGGTATAAATTTTCGTCAAAGATACGTAGTTTTACGTAATGTCCGTTATATAAGACGGACCCCAAACTATCAACGATCTGTAAATTTAGTTCAGAACAGTGATCATCTGGTTAATAGTACGCGCACTGTTTCGTGTAATGACCTTGAGTCTATATAAAAGCGTGGTATCGGCTATTCAATTTTATGTTCAAATGTGTGTGAAATCATTTGGGACCAGACTGCTATGGTGATTGGTCCTTAAGCTTACACACTAATTAAACTAAATTATGCTAAGGGCAAAACAAACACCCATGCCCGAAGGAGGACTCGAACCTCCGGCGGAAGCAGCCGCACAGTCTATGACAAGGCACCTTAGACCACATGGCTATTCCCGCAAGGCTCAATTTTATGGACATACCCGCTGTGTACTTGTAAACAATTGGTACGATTGCATAATGCAATCGCTTCCTTTAGAATTGTTGTGGTGTTGCCTTTAGAAATACGTGCCAAATAATAACCTACGTACAGCTAACAAGTATTGTTGTAGGTTGTATTGTGAGTAATGCTTTTAACTGGCTTGCTTCACGATAATGGCCAAGCCTATGGGTTCAATTGGTCTGAAATTGTAGATTGAGATCTAAGCGGCGGCGATATAAATAAGCGAAAATTCAGCAAAAAATATAGTAAAAATATGGGTAGAAAGGTTAAATTCTTCAGAGTTTGCAATTGCGAGGAGTTGTATATTCACCCTTTCAAATCTAAGTAGTTGTATGACGCATAAAAGAGGAAGTCTCTGTATTTTATAGAAAACTACCTGTATCATTTTTAGAGCGCAAAAAAGAGGACGTCTGGTAAACCCTAAATGTAGGCAGATGTTTAATATCTGGTGTATAAGACGATCCAGACCTTGCGTAAAATCTTTTATGCTTATATTATCGTCTTATCTGCCGAAATATACGGTACTTGTAAATTTGTTCAACCAAGTACGAACAACAATTTTATTAGTTTCACCCAAAAATTGTTTCAGGAACCACAGAAAAGAAAAAACCTTCTGGGGCCCAGTTTCGTAATCAGAAACGAGAGAAGGAAAGGCAAAAAGAAAAACGAAATTTTTGACCTAATCTGTGAGCGACTGTCAAGAAATGCTTGTTCGACGTCTGGATCTGAAACTATGGAAGCAAGGTGAAGACATGTTGCGCTCCTACTCCCTCTGGTGGTCTCATTGAAGGCATTGACACGCGTGATGTTGATGCTGAAGAACCTTCAAGCAGTATAGTGGTAGTTTGCGAAAGTTTGACAATTAGCGAAGACCCAGGGCGGTGGCCACTTAATATTAATAGTGATTTCGTTAATATTTTAGTTAAACATGGTCCTGTTCAAGTACGCAATCATAATTATCCTATGAACGATGAAGGAAGAAAGTTAGCTGACATTTACTATTACAGAAATCTTTCTAGCGGTGAAAAAGTTAAAAGAGACTGGCTTCTTTACTCTTTATCAAAGGATGCAGTGTATTGTTTCTGTTGTAAAATGTTTGGCAACAGTGCAAGTAGTCTGTCTGATATGAATGGATTTTTAGATTGGCAGCATTTATCATTGACTCTGAAAAGACACGAAACAAGCGATTCCCACAATGAAAACGTGAAGTCATGGGTACAATTGAAGAATATATGACAAACAAAGAACACTCTAAATCAGATGCAACTGAAACTAAGAGAGAAGGAAAAAAACACTGGTGTGATGTATTAGAAAGGATTATTGCTATTATTAAGTTTTTGTCGCGACAATGTCTGGCTTTTCGCGGTTCTTCCAGAAAAGATACATGAACATGACAATGGAAATTTTTTAAAAGCTGTAGAGATGCTGGCATCTTTTGATTCAGTTATGCGGGAACATATTCGCAGAATTAAATGAAAATCTGACTCAAGCCGGATGGGCATGACCTACTATTCAGGAGATCACATTCAAAATGAAATTATTGATTTACTAGGCACAATGATAAAAAAAAACATATTTTGAAGAAAATTATGGACTTAAATATTTTTCCATCATATTAGACTGCACACCAGATGCAAGCCATACAGAACAAGTAACAGTAATATTTAGGCATGTTTATCTAGATTACACAGACAAAAAAGTAGAGATGTGAACATTTCATTGGTTTCTGCCAGATAATGAGTTCAACGGGCAAGGGTTTGTTAAATTTCGTTTTGAATTTATTTTCTGAATTGAACCTGGATATTCAAAATTTGCATGGACGATGTTATGACAATGGCTCTAACACGCGTGGAAAACACAACGGACTACAGAAAAGACTTCTGGATATCAATAGGCGTGCAATTTACGTCCCATGCTCAGCTCATAGCTTAAAGTTAGTGGTAAATGACGCAGCAAATATTTCGTACGAGACCATCAATTTCTTCGACGTAATCCAAGAAATTTACGTCTTCTTTTCATCATCAACAATTACTTCAGTTTTCACTCATCAACATAGTCACTCACACCGTGTAACCCAATCCGCTGCCTTCAGCCCGCAAACATTCGTGAAATCCTTCCGAATGATCTTTTAATGTGATTTCACTTCCTACAACGAACTACTTTTTTTTCCTTATGTGATGGCACATTAATATTTCCATGCTTTCAGTTATCGGTATCCAGATAACTCTGTCACTGGGCGTGGATTTTTTCACTCCCGTTTTTATGCGACCAAAGGAACAACAGTTGCTCGGAAAAAGATTTTTGCGCCGGTCAGCTGAGTGGACGAAACAGAATGGTACCCAGCTGACAAGTTAGCGACAGCAGTCTGCCCGCAAACATTAAGTAAATTACGACGCAGAATACCACTGATACTGTTCACAGGACGTAACTATCAACTGACATTTAATTATTGAAATAAAGTTGGATTATAACCTGTGTTTTCCTGATGATAATTTAATGTTTATGAAAGGCAAATTTTACTGTTATCGGAATTAGTCTCAGAATAACAATGGAATTTCTTGTTGACCACAGATCTTGGTACCTGTAACCACCATTATGTCCTTGGTAGCTTAGAACTGTTTCCCCGCCAAATTATTACAGGTAATTGGACCTTTCCGTAATTACGACTTTCTAAGACGACTTTACAGTACGCTGACTTGATCCACCCCCAGTGCTAAATGAAACTGCAGGCCACTGCTGAATTGCACATCACTAGATTGACGTAAGATGACACAAGTCCCGTGTCCCGACAGCCACCTTCTAAGTGTCCTTCCTTCGCTCTCCACTCTATTTCTTCACCTGCTACCCACTCAACAGTCGTTAGCTGGCAATGGGGATGCTTCAACTAACTTCATTTGCTATTATTATTAGTGTTTTACCTTGTGCAACATATATGTTCAAATGTTAATAAGGCTTATGGGAGATAACTGTAGGGTCATCAGTCCCTAAACTTACGAACTACTTATGAACTAACTTATACTAAAGACAACACAAACATCCATGCCCGAGGGAGGATTCGAACCCCCGACGCGGGAGGCCGCGCCATCCGCAACGTGGCGCTCCAGACCACTCGGCTACTCCCGCGCGGCGGCAACATATAGTTAAACAATACATGTGTTGCCGGCCGCGGTGGCCGCGGGGACTGAGGCGCTTCAGTCACGGTCTGCACGGCCACTACGGTCGGGGGTTCGAATCCCCCCTCGGGCATGGATATTTGTGCCGTCCTAGTTCGTAAGTAGTTCATAAGTAGTTTGTAAGTTTAGGGACTGATGACCCCGTAGTTAAGTCCCATAGACTATACATTAAAAAAAAATACATCTGTTATCAAAAAGGAAAAGTTCCTGATGTTCTGTAAAATTATTTATAGAGTTACTAATAGGCTTTCGGCTTCTTAGGCCATCATCCGATAATAACTGAATGATGTGTGACTTACAAAGATGTTATTAAATTACAAGAGATATAAATTTACATGTTTACAGGAAATTATTACATGTTAATGGCACTGAATTATACTTACTAAAATATGAAAACATGAACAGCTGTTTTTGTAAGTAGAGGTTCATATATAGCATCCAGTAATGGCTATAGCCCTGCCCTGATTGACAATATACCACATAAGAAGAAAATGAGAAAAATTACACCACTTTTGTATTCTGCCCAACAAGAGCAAGTCAGTCAGAAAAAATGGTGTGGTTTTCCCATATTATGCAAAATTTCAGATCACTTTGCTAAAAAATTAATATCTTGAAATTACAGACCTCCATTTTACAACATAAACAGCATTTCAAAATATTTACTGTTGAATAAAGACATAATTTAACTCCTAGCACAGTGTGGTGTGTATAAGATCACATGGAAACATTGTGGAAAAGTGTATATTGGTCAGTCTGGCAGGGCTGTAGCAATTAGATGATCAGAACATGAGAGAAGCTGGAGGTTAAAAAAAGGAAGATTCAACCTTTGCCGAAAATCGGCTCACAGAAAACCAAACTTATGATGTAGTCTGAAATCTTACATTCACTCAAGAAAAGCGTAAAGATGACACTATTGGAAAAACTGGAAATCAATAAACATATGGAAGGATGCCAGTATAGTATTAAATGATCAAACTCAGTTTCCATTTTCCCCTGTACTACAAGAAGTTTCAGTCATCAGCTTGTTAAATGTATCCATTGTTACCATTTCAGTACTGTTTCACAATATAATAATCCCCCCTTCCTCCACCCTCGTTTTAACGATAATATTCAAGCTTTGAACCTCTACTTATAAAATCAGTTGTTTATATATTTTTATTTTATAGTAAGTGTAATTAAATTGGCGACAGGAAGGGCATCCGGCCGGCCCTCCATAATATTAACACACGCCAAATTCGGATTTAACGAAGCGCCGACCTTACATGTGCGGGAACATGGCCAAAGAAAAAGAAAAGTAAATGTAATTCAGTGGCATGAAAATGTCATACTTTCCTATGAATATGTGAATTTGTATCTTCTGTAATTTAATAACATCTGTAAGTTGCACATCTGTGAAGAAATGTTTGCGACATTCAGTTGTTACCTGATGATGGGCTAAGAAGCCGAAATCCGGTTAGTAACTCAATAATTTTGCAAAACATCAGGAATTTTTCCTCTTTGAAAATATCATGTTCTGTAAAGCACTGGCGGAAAATTCAATTAATGTTACAATATATCTGGTTTAGCAATTTCGCTTAACAGTTTTGCAATAACTACTCGTCAAAGAACTTATATTGCTTCCATAATCGATACCCTTATCGATTGTGGTCGGATACTACCAAATATTAAAATTAAAAAAAATGTTTACCTCATATTTGAGTTACTTTACGACCTCCATGTTACTCGCAAGCGTGGGAAAGTCTAGAGAGTAATATGTGTGACATGTAAGACCTTGACCAATACTGAGAAAAGAATAAAAAAAAATGGGAATATTAGTTCTTAGGTCACCCTTGTATAATTGGTCGAAGCACTTTTATTGTTGAACCCTCTAACAACAGCGTGCATGACAGTTCCTTTATAGACAGCGCACTGAACTGGATGCAGAGTTCCCAAAATTGTATTGTCCGTACATATTTGTAAATAATTGTAATAATATCAGACAAATGGAAGGACATTAAATTAATCAGAAAATTTATATTTCTTGTAACGTCGCTATAAATTTAGGGGACTCTTGACTAAAACGTGCCGGCTGCGGTGGCCGAGGGGACTGAGGCGCTCCAGTCACGGTCTGCACGGCCACTACGGTCGGGGGTTCGAATTCCCGCTCTGGTATGGATATTTTGCCGTCCTTACTATTAGTTAGTTGATAAGTAGTTTGTAAGTTTAGGGACTGATGACCCCGTAGTTAAGTCCCATAAGCTATACAAACATTTGAACATTTGACAAAAACGTACTTCCGGGTAACCTTTGGTTGCGGCACTATGCGTTCTTGCGTTATCTAGAGGGTTAATATATATTCTGAAGCAATTTTTATGTAGGCGTTGGCTGAAGAAAGGAAACGGATCAATATAGAGGGGAAGATAGTTAACATTATTATGTACTAACAAAATACATAATGCAGTCCAGAAAATGTTGTCCAGTGCAGTGAAGACTTTGATCTATTTGTCGAGTCTTTCTAGACTAAAGTTGTAGTCATCTCTAAGAGAAGAAGCAAAGCAATCTTCTGAATAAAAGGAAATAACGATTTCGAAATTTTTGTGTCCTAGCCTCGTCGACGCTTTTGTGTCTCGTTTCCGTCGTAGGTGTCGGTGGCCGAGAAGAAAGACCGACACAGGAATAAAGGATGCACGCTTGTGCAGGTAGGAGGTGACCAGCCAGTGGGACAGCAGAAACTATAAACATTAGAGTAAATTAGAACGAGATATATATTGCACAGAATTTATACAATACTTAACTTTTACATAGCTCAGTACTGCAGAATGCTGACACATAGTTGAGCTAGAGGCCTGCCTAGTGCCTATCCGATGGCTAAGTCTTCACTGGTGCCTATCTGATTCCGAAGTGTTAACTGGTTCCTATTTCAGTTCCAAGTGAACGATGTCGTTCAGTGGTGGCCACGAGCGGAGTTGTAGCAGAGGGCGCTCGTGGCTAACGTCGTAAGAACGCCGCGCCGTGCGTGCATGGCGGCGCGCGGCGAAAGTAGGTGGCGCGCACTTTAGACTTGTGCGACACCACAGAAATATTGAAACATTTCTACTGTTTCGGGGCAATGAAATAAATCCAACGGCAAAGTTGAAAATTTGGGCTGGACCATGATTCGAGTCCGGATTTCTCGTTTCGGGCCAGCGGCCGCCTTAAACAATCAGGATATCCAGGCACGCTGACCTTCCAGCCCAAATTCTCAATTTATAGCACACTACGATGGTAGTGCCCCCTGCCCATTAGTTCCTCTTGCTCGCAGCCTATACTGGATTCCCGCGAGCGTATTAATGCGTCCGAATTGAAACTGAATTGCCTGTTGGCGGCATTACTGATATGGCGCGTGTTCCTTTCGGACGTGCCCGCCTAGACTCCACGCCCCTGCAGGTGGGCAGCGAGACCCTGGCCACCGGCTACTGATAGCAGAACGTCAACACCCCCAGCTCTGCCTGCCGCTCTAAACAAGAGCTACAAAACGACGCAACAGTGTTATTGTCTGAGGGTATTCAATAAAAGACCATTTGTATGTTCAACAGGAACGGCTGTTTAACTCCGAGCAATAACCTCTCCGCAGGCGAATCCCATTTTTTTTTTTTTTTTTTTTTTTTTTTTTTTTTTTTTTTAAGAGTGGAGCTCCTCCACGCTCGCACTAGCATGGTGACCAACTCAATAGTTCTACTGTCACCTCTGCATGTGTTAATGTGGGAGTCACAGGAGCGGGTACTGTGATGTGTGCCGTACGTGTGGGTAAGATTACCCATTAATACGGTCCATCTGGATGATAGAAGTGGTCGAAAGGTTTTTAAACAAGAGCGGTTTTAAGGGTAGAGGGAAAAAAGTGCCAAGGCAAGTGCCAAGGAAAAAAAACCTCTGCGATAGTCAGGAGCGGGTAGTAAGAGCAGTAGCGGATTCTTGCTATCTGCGACAGATCATGCAAGGGTGTGGTTATGTTAGTTTTGGGTATCGTGCAATCTCGGTACCATTTTCATTGCGTGTTTGTCATAAGATTGTCAATTCGGTTTGATGAGTCGCCCATCTGCAGTTGGCACTGGGGGTGTCTCCTGGTCCATCATCAGCGGCGGCTGGCTGCAACAATCAAGATTGGCAGGCAAGTGGTCGATTTGTGGCGAATTCCACAGCCCACAAAACCATAAAAGCACACTCCTCTAATTTTACAGACCTGATCTTCCAATCTTACTAACTTCCTACACAGTTCTGGTCCACTCTATTATAATCTACGTAGTGTATTAAGACAAATCAAGTTGTATTTCATTGCCATGTTCTACGTCGTAATTATCATTCTACTGATATTAGCTGTAGGAATGACATTTCACTGGATGTACACTACTAGGAAATAAATTCCTGAGGTTTTCTGCCGTCCACTGAACGTATAATTGTAGATAAGGTTTCACTCACAACTACGTTAACACGTCAGGTGGCATCTAAAATAATTTCGTTATTTGACCAATCATACAGGGTGTTTCACACTTCATGTAGTCCACTTCTAGAGGTTGAAGTGAAGACTTAGTAGATCAAGTCGTGACATTATAGATACAGGAGGAAGCTGATTGTTTACATGGTTTGCCAGGATGTTGGGTTCCCCAGCCGGCAGGCTAACAGTTTGCACCTAGTGAATGGAATACAGGTAGTCAGGGTTTTCCTAATCTGCTCAGAAACCACAAACGCTCTTGGCTGAGCGAGGGCGGATATTCCAGATTGCAACTGAAATACAATATAGTCACACACATTATTGTAAAAATCTATATAAAATCAGGGAATAATCATACGGTAAATATAATTATTTGAATGGATTCAGAAGACTTGGGAGAATCAAACGCCATAATTACAATTTAAATATCCCTTACAGATGAAAAGCCAATAAATCTCAGTACTATAATAATAATAATATTATTTACAATTACTGATATGTAGTGTTTATCAGTAACAGCTTAAGAAGCAAATGGACAGCATTGCACCATGCTACCTATCTTAAAAGAGGTACCACATTATCTCCGTATTCTTTCAATACACTTTTAGTCTCTTGTTCTGCTTTTCGTTGAGGTAATAATATTCTTGTGTCAGATCATAGATTCCAGCACAGAAATACAAAACATGAACCCAGAAAAGCACATTACATGTGTATATGTATTTTATTATATTTAATATTATTCTTAGTAACATTCAAAATGTTGGACGCGGTGGTGAAAGGTTGTGACGTTGGGCGGTCTGAAGCCGCGTTATGAACTCGTGATTTGAAGAGATAGGCATGTGTGGACTTTACGGGACTGTGACTGCAGAACTTAGTCTCTGAAGAAAAGTGATAAGCTATGCACGGTAGTAGGGCCGTGGAACTGTGTTAATTCACAAATCGTGTACTCGTGTGATCACAAACGGTGTTTTATAACAAATACTTTAATCGCGGATTAATTTGGAACTGCAATGTCCGATGGACTTTACTAATTTAGAGTGATAATTTCGAACTTTTACTCTCGTGTACGTGTGATACTTATAGTGCCTTTCATGAACAATAGTAGGAGAAATATCAGCTGTTTACCGCTGTATAAAGTAGGACCAGCTCCACATTTCATGTCCAAAATGAGTAATAAACTTCATCTATAAGGAATTACTTCGTGAGTGTCTTTATCTTAGAATCCATTTTGTTGGTTATTCAAAGGTTTAATTTATGTTTGTTAAAATATATTTTCACGTCATCATATGCAGTTTGATAGACATCTAAGCTACAGATTCATTATTTATCTTGTTTGAACAGATTGGGTAGCTGTTTATGGCATAGAAGCTGACATACATAATTCACCCATATGAACAGAGACAACGAGCGCTAAACGTTTTACTACCTTGAGTTATGTATTGTCCAATTCTTATTAGTGAATACCAATAGGAAGGTCGCAAAGTTTTACACACGGGAACCCATGTTCGGAAATGTCAACAAACGTCGCTAATATTCCATTTTCATCTGTGATATGTGAAACATATTAATTTCCACTCCAAGTTCTTTGCTTTCCATATTTTGGGAGGACGTTCTATGGACCAACGCAAGGATAATGTCCAGTAAACATAGGTTCTAAAATGCGTATCTTCAGAGCAATGTGCAGTTCTTCATCTTGGGTGGTGTAGAACACATCTCTTCTACTGGCCAAGTGCTCATAGTATTTAAGGTATCTATAATTCATGTTTACCAGTAATTTTTTGGTTGGTTTGGTGCATAGTACCACCGTTCAAAGTATGGAAAGCAAACAGTTTGCAGTAGGAGAAATTTTCTTCATAGTATCACACAAGGCCGTACCCAGGAAAAAAATTTCGGGGGGGGGGGGGGGGTTATGTCACCAGGCTGGGGGTCCGGGGGCACTCCCTCAAAAAATGTTAAAAATCGTCAAATAACAAATTTCTAGGCATTTTTAAGCTTTTTACCTTTTTATTAACATAAGTTAGGATTACAATAACGTATGAATAGACTCGAGAATTTTGTCTAAAAAAATTAGAGGATTTTTTATAGATCAATATGTTCTTGCATTAACATATAATTTCTAGACAATCTGAGAAAGAGAGTTTCAAAGTTGAAAGCTTAATAACTTTTAATTTCAATTATGAAAATAATTTTCCCTGTTGCATAAAATGTTCAAATGTTTGTAGAGTCTATGGGACTTAACTACGGGGTCATCAGTCCCCAAACTTAAAAACTACTTATAAACTACTTACAACTAAGGACGGCACAAATATCCATGCCCGAGGGGGGATTCGAACCCCCGACCGTAGTGGCCGTGCAGACCGTGACTGGAGCGCCTCATCGTCTCGGCCACCGCGGCCGGCCCCTGTTGCATATTTTCAAATCATACTACATATATTTAGATAATATTTATTTTAATTTGTTCTAAAGTGCAAGTAGACCATGTTGCCTAAAATATATAGTTAGTGAAGAAACAATACCGCGTAACTGACAAATTCCTGATTTAACGTTTTTCAGTTAGTTGATATCCTTGAGTCTCAGCGCATATACTGAAGCTGCCAGAGTGTCAAATATTTAATTTAAAAAAAAAAAAAAAAAAAAAAAAAAAAAAAAAAAAAAAAAAAAAAAAAAAGGTCGAAGTAAAGCAAAATCGCATATCTGAATCAGCGAAAAAATTGATGTAACTGCCGCCTAGCTACAAGAGAATAATATAGCGCGTAAGTAGATTGTTTAGGATGTGGTAAACATTTAAACAATACCGCGTTAGTGCGAAAGCGCACGCAGCACATTGTTTACCGCTGGTTCCGGACCTACAGTTTTCGAAAGCGTCTCCTTGGTTATCGTTTAGTTTATGAAAATGGACAACGTGCCTCAAGACGATATTTTCACTGAGGAAGAAATTGTTTCTTGGCTGAATTTAGCATATGAAAGTGGTGATATCCAGTGGGGGGGGAGGGAGGCGGGCGGACCGCCCCGGGCCTCTGGTCTGGGGAGGCCTTGAGGGCCTCCAAATACCTGTAAAGCAAGTTTTTTTTTTTTTTTTTTTTTTTTTGATCGCGCTTGGCTTCTCGTTCTGCTGGGGCCTCCAAATCTAGAAAGCTACTTTTAGACTCCCGTGACTCTAGTCCTGGAGGGGGGGGGGGTTCCAATTCTTTTTTATTGTAATAAATGTATCACCAAGTGGACGGGGGGGGGGGGTACATTTTGTTTCGCTACCGCCCCGGGCCTCCAACAGCCTTAGTCCGCCACTGAAGATACCTTTTTCAGAGTGAGTCACAGAGATGAGAAAGATGTTTTATTAACTGTATCCAAATAACAATAGTATGAAACTTAGTACTGTCTGTGCTGCTTTTCTTCTGGTTTTTATTAATAATATTATTGATATTGTCATTCTCATCTATACGTGAATCTGAGCTAAATCTCTGATGATCCTAAATTAATTTACAAATTTCTTTACCTAGAATCACAGTTGTCCGTATGCAAGAATGCTAAAAGTAATTCAGCTGGCAATGGAAACGACAGTAGCATATTTGTGATAATCTCGGATCTGAAAATTCGGAAAACTTAATGGGCGATGACGGACGCAAGGTTGTCGAAAGTAAATACTAAGAATATTGCGGTGACTTAGGTAATAACAGGAAGATGAAATCTAAAGCTTCCTCTGAAGATTGGGAGAAAAACGCCAACAATATTCTGAGAATGCGTAGCCAAGCGTGTATTAGTTATTTAACAAATCAAAGTGGCGAAAATTTCTAATATGATCAGAAATTTAATAACAGTGTCACGACCCAAATTTAGCACTTCTAAGTCACGTACCGTTTCAAGCATTCTAGACGGTTTCTTGTCTCTCCTGTATAAAGTTCGTATTTTGTTACTTCCGCGGTATTGTTTCTTCACTGACATGTGGGTATCGGTCGTCGAACGCGCTCAGAGCTGTCATATTGATTGACAGAATAGTTGCCAGCGAGTTTTTACTTTCATATACGAAGTATTAAAACTGGAAAGTATAGTGATCACGATTGTTTTCGACCTCCGGTTTTTGACAGATCTTTACCTTTCAGGATACTTTGAAGCCATTCCGACCATTTTCGGAGTGATGTATGTATCTGTGTCTGTGTGTGTGTGTTTGTGTAAACTCTCTAACTCAAAAAGAGGTGAACCGATTTGAATGAAATTTTGCACACCTGCCTTATATCAAAATCGGAAGGTCGTTCAACTTTTGGGCGGAATCGGCCGACCGGAAGTCGGTGCCGCTATAAGGCCTAAATCGTTAAAAACCATTGGCTTAACGGAAAAAATATTCTCTATGAAATGATAAGAATCGCGCTCAGAGGTGTCATATTGATTGACAGAATAGATGCCAGCGAGTTTTTACTTTCATATATGAAGTATTAAAACTGGAAAGTATAGTGATCACGATTGTTTTCGACCTCCGGTTTTTGACAGATCTTTACCTTTCAGGATACTTTGAAGCCATTCCGACCATTTTCGGAGTGATGTATGTATCTGTGTCTGTGTGTGTGTGTTTGTGTAAACTCTCTAACTCAAAAAGAGGTGAACCGATTTGAATGAAATTTTGCACACCTGCCTTATATCAAAATCGGAAGGTCGTTCAACTTTTGGGCGATATCGGCCGACCGGAAGTCGGTGCCGCTATAAGGCCTAAATCGTTAAAAACCATTGGCTTAACGGAAAAAATATTCTCTATGAAATGATAAGAATCGCAAGACAAACAACCTTTGTTAACAAAATTATTCGCTATCTCTAGCGTGGAAGGCCCTAGGGCCAATGAAGTCTCAAATGAAAATCAGAATAACTCGAAATGGGCCCAATCTATCAATGTTTTGAAGACGGAATTACTCACGAAGAAGATCCGAACAACTTTCCCATGAGACAAAATATTCCAGCCACAACCATTCTGGAGACACAAAACCGCAAATTTCAATAATACAAAACAAAGGAAAATGACCTTTCGGTAAACAGTACCTCCATAAGGTCGATTATATGAAGACCTCGGGGGAATATATATATATATATATATACTACTTATGAACTAACTACGACTAAGGACGGCACAAATATCCATGCACGAGGGGGGATTCGAAATCCCGACCGTAGTGGCCGTGCAGACCGGGACTGGAGCTAGTGATGGGCAAACCGAGTTCTGAGAATGCAAAGTTCTCGATTCCAAAGAGTTATCGTTGTTCTCGAGAACCTGAGTCGGTTCTCGGTTTTCAGTATACGCTTTTTAATGTTAGGAAATTGTCGACAGAAAATTTTATGATCCTACCGTTGACAAATTTAGAAGTAATGTAACATTTAGTTACGTTTTGTAGCATACGCCACACAGGTTGTGTGTACCTGATCGTGTGGTGTAATGGGTTAAATCATTATGATGCTATGATGTAGGGTAAGGGTTCAAATCCTGACAGTGCAAATAAGATTTTAATTTTTAAATTATAATCACAACTACTGTAAAATCTTTTTTGAAACATCATCAATCATTAGTTTTATTCAAATGATTAAAAAGTTACGTTGAACCAAATTCTAATTCTTCGCTACATCATTTCAATCAGCGTAGTAACTTTTCATTTCCGCTCATTTATGCTTCTTATCGTTCGTTTTTTATCTGGAATATTCGTCTATCAGATTTTAATTATTGTTATCCAGTAACTTCAAAATAAGTTATGCCGTTTTATCATTTTACATTTGTGTTTGTTGGAATCATTATTTATATTCCTCATTTTACTTTATTATATTTATAACACAGTACCCAATCTTCGTTATTATACTCGTAATGAAAAAAGAATTAAAGTTTAACATGTTTGTATGACGATTACCAAACAAAAGTTCTCAGCTCTCGCGCCTCAGAACTCGCTTCTTAGTTCTCGCTTTTCAGTACTTGTTTCTTAGAACTCGATTCTTAGTTCTCGCTTCAGATCTCGCTTCTCAGTTCTCGCTTCTAAGGTCTCGGTTTTCGGGTCTCGCTTCAGATCTCGCTTCTTGGTTCTCGATTCTAAGGTCTCGGTTTTCGGATCTCGCTTCAGCTCTCGCTTCTCAGTACTCGCTTCTCAGTTCTCGCTTCTAAGGCCTCGGTTTTCGGGGCTCGCTTTTCAGTTCTCGCTTCATGGTTCTCGTTTACGGTTTCCCGGTTATGGTAATCGTTTCTGTTGAGCAAAGTGAAATGAAAATTTTCGATTTTGTTTGTATTTGCTTTAGTCTTGCGGCTGCTATCTTTTATTATATCCAGGCATTGTCACTAATATCCTCATTTGTCAAACAAATGGAAAGGTTTAATCTGAGTATCTATTAAATCACCCATATGTTTCTTATCTCTGTATGTGTAAAAGCGAATGATTAATCACTCACTCACTCACTCACTGAACACGGAAACACGAAAACTACTTCACCTATGAAGCTGAAATTAGGCAGGTATGCTGTTTATAGGTAGAATACATCAGCCGGAATAGGATTTTGCGTTAGGCTCGAATTAAGGCACATGGCGGAGGGTACTTTAGCTACAGGTTTTTTTTCGATCTTCATAAAATTTTGTATAGTTGACTTTCAGAACAAGTGGAAGGTCCCTTCTACATAAAAGTTTGTATGGTGCATGGCGGAGGGTACTTTACAAACGTACTTTCACAAAATCTGTAGTTTTTTCCGATCAATGTGAAATTTTGTACACTTGATTTCCAAACCATGTTTTTTAAGTAAATGTTGAGAACGCTTATTTCACAATCAGAACTCGTCCAGAGCGGTAATACTGACATCTAGTAGATTTGTCTAGGCACGTAATTTTTTTTTAGTGCTCGGTTTGGTATTCGATTCCTTTTGGTTCTCGAGAACAGAGGTCTCGAGTCCTGAAAGTTCTCGGTTTTGCCCATCTCTAACTGGAGCGCCTCAGTCCCCTTGGCCACAGCGGCCGGCCGGGAAAATAATGATAACCCCCATTTATGAAGTACTGAGATATGACGACTTTTATGTTTGAAAAATAGTTTCTATTACATGTTTTCATATTTTTTAATATTTATATTTTCCAACTTCTGCATCTTCTTGTATTACTTGAAGAAAATGAAACATTCTGTCGGATATGATTATTTGCACCAAATACTGTACATTAAAAATACAGAAGTTGAGGGTTTTCATTATTTACCCCCGAGGTCTTCATATCATTCATTAATGTTGTACAGTAATAAGAATAAAACATATAGGGATAAAACTTACAAGATAAGTCGGTAGTAGAGTAATTGTTATGCACGAAACAACTAT
Source organism: Locusta migratoria (assembly GCA_026315105.1). Taxonomy (NCBI): domain Eukaryota; kingdom Metazoa; phylum Arthropoda; class Insecta; order Orthoptera; family Acrididae; genus Locusta; species Locusta migratoria. The sequence continues at coordinate 68,426,532 of CM048755.1, read as the reverse complement.
ATTACAGCGTAAAACGCAAAGGCTACTGAAGTCGCGGATTGGTATGTAGCAGATGTTGGCAGCCATAAGGGGGGAAAAAAAGCATCGTGACGTGCGCATTGTAGCTACTGCCGGTTTTCGGCGCTAGGGGCGGTTCGTCAAGTTATCGTAACAACTACTAGTGCATGCGCAGTAGCACTCTCGGTTACATATTGTCAGTCCTTCGATGGGAAATAATGAAATATTGACATGTCCGTTTTAAGTTGAATCAGACACTGTTTTGAAACTCTTGGTTATTTGCTTATGAAGGTCAATTATAATTTGAGAAAATACCATTCCTATATGTTTAAAAATAATTATCTTTGGAAAATTTCGGGGGGGGGGGGGGGGGAGGAGGGGGTTTCAACCCCTCTGACCACGCCCCTCCCTCTGGGTACGGCCTTGGTATCACAGATGAGTAAGTGCAATTAGCATCGTTGGATGGCATTTCTGAACATGGGTTTCTGTGTAAAACGTGATCCACTAACCTCCTTTACATCCTATGGCAGTGTTTGACATGTAATGCGAGACACCATTTATATTAATTCCTACTAGGCCTACTCCAAATCTGTAGTATTCTGTCTTAGCGGGGACAACCAACCAATGCTTTGAGCGGCGTCTTCGTCAATGCAATACGGTATTGCTGAGCGACACACCGGCACAAGGGAATGTTTCAGGACTGCCTACAGTGAAATTCGTACCAGTTCCCGCAACAACGAGCTATAATGCTTAGGAAAACATGCAAGTATTTGCCTTCATTTACTAGCCAATCTTCCTTAGGCACTGTTCCAATAAAGCAACGTCCGAACACGAGAAGCCGGCCGCGGTGGTCGCGGGGACTGAGGCGCTCCAGTCACGGTCTGCACGGCCACTACAGTCGGGGGTTCGAATCCCTCCTCGGGCATGGATATTTGTGCCGTCCTTAGTGTTAGCTAGTTAATATGTAGTTTGTAAGTTTAGGGACTGATGACCCCGTAGTTAAGTCCCATAAGCTTTACAAACATTTGAACACGAGAAGCCTGCTTATAGGGATGATCGAACTGTTGTCATGTACTTCCAAGTATCACAGGACGTTCGATATGGATCTACATTACAATCGGGTCCACAAAATATTCGATCCGGCTTAATTGTAATTTAATGATAGAACTTTAATTATACAGAGAGGGCAATATCGAAAACGAATGTGGATCGCAACGCGGGAGTGGCCAGGTGGTCTAAGGCATCATGCTGCGGACTAGGCGGTCGCTCCCGCGAGAGGATCGAGTCCTCACTCGCGAATGGGTGTGTGTTGTGCTTAGTGTAAGTTTAAGTAGTTTGTAAGTGTACGGACTGATGACCATATCAGTTTGGTCCAATAGGTTTACGAGCATTTGAACATTTTGAATGTAAGTCAGAAAAAAAAATGTTCAAATGTTTGTAATTCTATCGGACCAAACTGCGTGGTCATCAGTCCGTAGCTTACAAACTACTTAAACCTAGGTAAACTAACCTACGGACAAACACACACATCCATGCCCCAGGGAGGACTCGAACCTCCACGGCGAGCAACCGCGCGCTCCGCAGCGAGGCGCTTTAGATCGCTCGGCTACTCCACCGCGGCCAATGTAAGTCATACGTGAAGCAAAAAATGTGATGGGATCATTATAGGGCGGATAATTTAATTACGAACTCGTACTTTACTGAGGAAATACTCTGAGCCAATATACTAAGATCATATTGTTACTTTTACGTTCATTCTATGCACAGAGTACAACGATGAAATTGTAGAAATTGGAAAGGAACTGGCAATAACTTTTCATGTTAACTTGAATTTCGGGCATTCGCAGCCAAATGTTTTCATTTTGAGACCAAATCCGCTTCAACTGCAATTAACTTCATTTAAAAAAGCACTACCGGTTTAGCGTCCTGTAGACGCATCATCTGGTGCTTAAAATTCCTTAGAAAAGCTTCTCGCCGCGGTGGAGTAGTCGAGCGGTCTAAAGCACCTCGCTGCGGAGCGCGCGGTTGCTCGCCGTGGAGGTTCGAGTCCTTCCTGGGGCATGGTGTGAGTGTTTGTCCGTAGGTTATCTTACCTAGGTTTAAGTAGTTTGTAAGCTTACGGACTGATGACCACGCAGTTTGGTCCGATAGATTTAGAACAAAAAAAAAAAAAAAAAAAAAAGAAAAAAAAAAAAAAACAAAAAACAAAAAAAAAAAAAAACTTCTCTGCCATTTAGCCTTTCCCAGCGTTCACGTAAAATTTGAAACAACTGAAATCTTCCTAACTTAACGTCCTCTTTAAAAAAATATAAAACTTGAACACTGTTGCGTTAGTCATAGTTTTAAAAATATGCTGGGGGTGGAGGGCAGATGGAACCGTGCCATGTGGAAGCGGTGTTGACGCGTCACCGGCCTCAGCGCGGAAGGCTAAATTGCAGACATCTTTTTCTAAGGAATTTTAAGCACCCGATGATGCGTTTACAGGACGCCAAACCGGTAGTGCTTTTTTAAATAAAGTTAATTGCAGTTGAAGCGGATTTGGACTCAAAGCGTTTTTCACCCTAGGAAAAGCAGCGAATGAAACTATAGTTATACTATTATACTGTAAAAACTGCAGCGCCATGGCGCGAAGAAAATATTCATCTGAATGTTAAAGGAGTATAAGAGTGCAGGCGAAACAGCTATCCTGAGCGGCGGGCTTGGCTGCAGCGTCGAATGTTGTGCTCTGGTGCCTGCCAGCGCAAACGGCGTGTGATGGATCACTGAGCCTTGTCGACGCCAAAGAGCGACATATCATCCACTTACGGAAACTGGCGCGGGGGAGTGATAAATATTTATTAATATAATTTGTCATATTGTCAATTAGCGTGCCAGGCCTGCAGAGATAGAAATGGGCCACGAAATCAAACTAAGCGGAGGGCTACCAACACTCCACCTGCATACTTCTGCATGGTACGAAACATTTCATTTAGAAAGCTGAACGAAATCAGAGAGCTAATGTAAATGCACTTAGGTGAAAAAGTAATCAAATAACGGTAGACTGATGACCAACGTAGTTTGGTCCCATTGGATTACAAACATTTGAACATTTGAAATAACGATATGCAGCGGTACAGATCGCGGCAGTATCGTTTATACAAGGTGTAAAGGGCAGAGCTGTCATTTATACTCCCATGATTTATGTGAACAGCTTTCCGGAATGATTTACCACAACAAGACGGGAGTTAATATACTTTGAACGCAGAATGGTAGTTGAAGTTAGCAGACTGGGATATTCCATTTCGGAAGTCTTTGTGGAATTCAATATGTCGAGATACATAGTACCAAGTATGCCGATAACAGATAATAAATATAGTAGGTAGACAGAAAATTGTGTATAGTTAATACAAAATAATTACATTGTTGCTTACAATAAAAAAGTCCACTTAAAATTTGGACAGTAGTTAGGGATTGTTATTATACTCTAGATAATACATATAGTAGGTAGCGTGAATTTGTGTTCAGTAGTTATGATACTGAAGTAGATAATACACTTAACACACAGTACACAGAAAGAAATTAATGTTACAATATTAAAATTTTATATCAAGTAATAGAGAAGAAACAGTGGTTTAAGAGAATGTTAGAAGTTCATTTTTCATTTTAGTTAGTTTGGTTAATCTGAATTTTTCTGGTAAGTGATTATATATTGAGTCCCACGGACTGCGCACTGTTTTCATGTAATTTCATATTGTGTGGTATGACCTGCAACTGGTTTTTGTTTATTGTATCATGGGAATGACGGTCAGTGTTTTTACATAGTGAATGTAAATGTTAAGTTATAAATCAGGTTATGTTGATTATATACAAATATGGTAGGGCAGCATTTTATGTTGTTTAAAAAGTAGTCTACAGTGCTCACATTTCTTTTTAAACGAGAGTATCCTTACTTCTTGCTTCTGTGTTTTAAATACACTAGTGGATTCCGATTTGTTACCCAAGAAAATCAACTATAGCTCATATCTAATTCAAATAAGGCATGATATACCAGCTTCATAGTGGCTGCAAAGGTTGTATCTGTTATTGATTATAGTAAGAAACAGAGTGTGCTGAGTTGCTTAGAGATCATGTCTGCGTTAGTTTCCAACTAAGTGTTCCTTAATATGTACATAAGGGTTTGAGGGAGTGATGTTTTGTTGTGTGTGAAACCTGATGTTGAATGTTTTTGGATATTAATAAGTAAATGTTCGGTCTCAAACCAATACTGTAGGTGAGATAATGATCCTTGCACCATTTCTTGTATTTTTATTTGATACTGGTATATTTGTATCATCTGCATACAAGAATGCTTCAGCCTTAGTAATCTGTTCTGGAAGGTCATTTATAAAAAGTGTAAATAGGATAGGACCGAGAATAGATCGCTGTGGAACACTATAGATTGTATAGAGTAAATTGGGCCTGTAGAATGCTCCTTGCTTCCCGTTCCTAATTTCAAAAAATTGTCTTCTGTCGTCCACATAGCTCTTAAACCAGTTTTGGGCCACGTCTCGAATTCCATGTTGCTCAAGCTTTCTTAGGAACATTGAATGGTTTACCATATCAAATGATTTTGATTGGTCTAGGAATACGCCTATATCTGGTTGTTTATGGCCAACTAAACTTGGGCTGCTGTCAAGAAAGTCAAATGGGGTTATTGAGTTCCTGTGTCATGTGCTTGGTTAGTGTTGCTATTTTTAGTCGTGAGTTAGTAGCGTTTTGTTTCTTTATTTTTATGTTCTTTTCGACTTTTATTCAATTTTGTAATGAGGGTTTCTTGGTATTATTACTCATTCCTATCTGTATTATTAAGTCCAGCTCCATGTTGTAATTGTGTTTGTTGAGTGGTACTGTGTTTAATCTGTGTAACATATATCTCAAGGTTGATTCCTTTTGGGTCTGTAGGCGATTAGAAGATTGACATAATATTATCTCTGAAACAGCATTTTTCCTGTTTATAGTGAATGAGTGTAGGTTATTTTTCGTGATGATGGATATATTCAGGAAATTTATTTGGCTTGGTTGTTCTTTCTCTAGAGTGAACGTAATATTATTTTGTACAGTTTGTCTACTTTTTTTCTGTTTCATCTATCAAGCAGAAGATATCATCTACAACAGTATATGATAATGTATTTGCCTGGTACTATTTCCTGAAATATTCTTTTTTCTAGTTTGTTCATGAAAATGTTTACTAACTTTCCTGAAATGGGAGATCCCATTGGTATCCTTTCTGTTTGTAGGTAGAATTCTTTATTAAATTAAAAAAAAAAATAATTAGGTGTAGGAGTGTGCTTACTTTTGATATGTGTTCTTGTGGTAACTAATTTTAAGTATCTGGGTGTTGATCCATTATCTTGATTGTTTCTTTGACTGCAATTGTGGAGTATTTGTTTTCAACATGAAATGAGATCAGCCGAGCTTTCTCAGGGATATATTAGTCTTTTATATGTTTGATTAGTTGTTCTGTTTCTTACAGTTCTGTCATTTTGTGTTTTATTCTATTGTATGAGTACATTTAGCATAATGTCTGGCAAGGGTATATGTCGGTGGTCTTCTATAATTAACAATTACTCATTTATGAAGCTTTGGTTAGCTCTAGAGTTTTGGGGCATTAGGTTTCATTCGTGTCATACGCGCCTTTTGTTTTTCATCCAGTGTATGTTCTAGAATCGTTAGTATGTTTTTAATTTTTGTATGAAATCTGTTTGTTGGGTCTCATTCCTTCTGTGATTTTATTCTGTGAAATGAATTATTGTGTTTTGTTATTTAAATGTTTATAAAAATGGAGTTAACCGCTTTGGTTACAGTCAGTAGGCTTAAAATCTACTTAAATTAACTTAAACTGGTTATGCTAAGGACAACACACAGACGACATAGCCCGAGGAAGGACTCGAACTTCCGACAGAGAGCAACCGCGCGCTCTACAGCAAGGCACCTTAGAGCGCTCGACCACTGCACCACTGCTTTCTTGTTACTGTATTCTTCCTTGTGTGTAAGGCCACTGAGCTTCCCTTCCCTGCTTTAGTTATCATTATCTTTTCTCTGTCTTTTTTTCTAAGGGTTTCAGGTTTTTAATTTCTGTGTTCAATTGACTTGTTTTATTATGTTCATGTCTTGTATCAATTGAGTCAATTATGTTTTTAATTTCTTTACCTACTAATTCTCTTGTTAGGCATACGCTCATAGTGCTTATGTCTTTTCTCTGTTAAGATAGTACAATTTTAGTTCTATTATAAAATTTTCTATATAATATTCGTTAATTTTTATGTTACCTTTGTGTCTTAGACCCCCCCAATAATAGTTTCTTCATCAGTAAGTGCCTGTTAGGTTTACAACGTATGGGTAGAACTGTTGAGTGTGTGTCTGTCTGTTTATCGTGTCTGACTGTATTTGTTTGTCCATCGGTGCCTTTAGAAAACATTTTTATGAACAAAAGAGAAAAAAAGAATATTTCAAGAAATAGGCACATAGATGATATCCTCTGATTATAGATTAAACAGAAAATAAAACAGAGCAACGGTGCACAGAAATAAACACAATACACAAGAACATAAAGTTTCCTCTAGAGAAAGAGCAAGCAGGGCAAATGAGCTTCCTAGATATATGCCTCAAAGAAAAATTACACACAGGAAAAATACTGCTTCAGACATAATATCGATCGACTTCGCACCGGCATGTGCAACAACGAAATATTTTTTAAATGTTTTTAGATCTATGGGACTTAATTACTGTGATTATCGCTCCCTACGCTTATAAATTACTTAAACTAACCTAAGGTCAAAACACACACACACACACACACACACTCACTTGAGTGAGGGTGGGCTCGAACGTCTGACAGGGAGCAACCGCGTGCTCCATAACAAGGTGCCTTAGACCACTCGGCCATTCTACCGCGGCAAGCAGCCAGAAGAATCAGCCGAAAGAATCTAGACTAGTTCAGTTTATGTTTGTCAGAAGTCTTCCTGTGTTTCGCCCCCCAAAGAAAGGAGAAATTAAGTATTTGTTATTGTTCTGTGAAAAAACAGTTCTATTAATTAGAATGGCTGGTTTAGTAATGCGCCCTATCAGCATCCGGCTGCAGTTAGGTCGCGCAGTAGTCGACACAACATGGTCACACAGGGCGGCGAGGCTATTCAACGAGTTATAGCGGACCAGCACTGCCTTAACCTTCGACCTTGCAGACAACATTTTCCAGTGTGCTACTTCGAAACTAACTTTTCTCTCATATTTTTCTCTCAAATGTCCAAATGTTTGTAAATCTATCAGACGAAACTGCGTGGTCATCAGTCCGTAGCTTACAAACTGCTTAAACCTAGGTAAACAACCGCGCACTCCGCAGCGAGACGCTTTAGACCGCTCGGCTACTCCACCGCGGCCCTTTTTTTTTTTTTTTTTTTTTTTTTTTTTTTTTTTTTTTTTTTTTTTTTTTTTGAGACTGACTTTGCGATTGTATTTTGTCTTTATGGTTGCTGTATATCCTCATTTAGACGTAACTAACACGCCTCCTGCACTAAATGAGCAACGGCCTCTTGCTGTAGCTCATTCAGTTTCAGAACCAACAAATGACACAACTACTATAGGCGGTGAATAATCTAAACACTACGCAAATTGCTCCTGCTTCAACCACACCACCTAATCCATCATCAACCACTGTGCAACCTGGACACATACCACCATTGAACGAGCAAGAGGAAGTCTTCAATGAGTGGTATCCACAGTTGGAATCACATAGTGACACACAACAAGTGAAAGGTACTATTGCCGCGAGAGACAACGAACACCGACTGCCGGCGTGGCGCAGGGGATAGCGTCACGAATTGCGGTGCAGAAGGTCGCCGGTTCAATCCCGCCCACCAACAAAAAATTTATTTCTTTGTAATTAACAATTCCAGAAGGTTCTACATCTTTCTTATGTTCACTTGTAAATTCTACTTGTTTCTTATGTTAACTGTTCTTCTAATTTCTGGTAAATTCTGTCTGTGTATAAATAGCAAAGCACTCTGCCTGAGAGGCATTCAGTGCTGCGTGTATGTTGAGTTCGTAATAAACGTGCTTTCAGTATAAGTGCTGTGTTTAGTTGCCTTCGAAGTCAAGCCTGGTTCCATTTCAACGCGCCACTATGACACTTTCTTTCCATTGCCGGCACACCGGTTTATACGTTGGTGTAGTAACAATTTCCAACTTAGAGTCCGGAGTTGCTTAAATTTGACGAATTACTTAGTGAATATTCACACATAACATCTGAGTAACCCGATACACATTATCGCATAACAAACGATTATATTTAATTTCCATTATATCATCTATGTAATCATACATCATCTATACCATATGAGATAAATATTACCTCTTACTGCAATACGAAAACGAAAATATCAAATGAAATAAACGTTTTCGTAACGAATAGAAGCTATATTGAATATCTAACTACATGATGTAAGTATTGTTGCCTTAAAGACATCCATTTCACACTCTCAAATCGTGTGTACAAAATAACTAACATAGGTTCTTTGCGGGCATCACGTGACAGTGGCATAAACCGAAACGGCCGTTGTGAAACAATAAAATATTTGCAGCATATTTGGTTATTCTCCCTTTTATTAAAATGTCGTATTACGAGATATTTCATGCTGCGGGCGCTACAATGAGAAAAGTTTGGGTGATAGCCTATAGTTACGCGCGTAAGATATTAATTTTTTCATCTGTACCCAGCGCTATTTGCTTTAACTTGCAGTGTCTGACTGTGCGGTAGATTATAAGGGTATTTATAATTATAAGTCGTTTCCTGAACTACAGCTGTAGTACAATATCATCGAACTGATAACCACTCTAAGGTTTATTACGTTGAATGTTTTTGCAGTATCTGTCTACGCTAGATTGTTATGAGACGACTACGTTTGGTACTGCTGTGTGAAATATGATGAAAGGAGAAAGATTGGAATCGATAACTAAAATTGAGCAATATACAGTGGCGGCGCTAGGCGTCGGCGACTTCGGCGAGCGCCGACGGCCTCGCGCCTGTGGGGGGCCTCGCAAAACATTGTTAATTTTTTTTTTATTTTAATTTTTATGTTTAACGGCGCTTTTCAACTGCTTGGTTGTGTAGCGACGACCTACATCTTGCTTAATCTAAAGACGAACACAACATCTGTTTAAACAATGAAAATAATCCAACAGCCCAGCTCAGTTACAAATAAAACAACAAGGTAGACAACAATGCAGTGAGGCCAGGCTGTTAGCACACGCTGTGTAATTTGACAACGAGCATCGTCACTCCAGCACGAGTGCTGACTACTGTTACCGATCAGTTAAGGGAACACCTGTCGTGAATCTGCGCATGCGCACTAAACGACAGTGACGAAATGCACAAAACGCAGTATCAAGAGACTCGCACGTAGAACAGTTCCGCCTACGTTTCTTGTCGTTACTGAATGAAAAATTGGTTGTTTATTGTAAGTTATTACGTTTATTTCTATATCTTTATCACACTGCTGGGATTGATTTCATATTTGTAAGGTAAGTATTAAGATACATTTCTTAGCATATTTATTTGTCGGTAAAGATAATTTATTTTACTGTCGTAAATTTTATGTGACTGCTACGGTCTGATTAAAATTACTTGATAGTTGAAACAGTGGTGGACTGCCTGTTTGAGGCTTGGGGCAGCGTAGATAACAAACTGAGGCCTCCCAGCGGTAAATGCCACATCGGCTACTATCTTCATTTGGTGTCTTAACAAGGTATATAGTTGTACGACAATATGGTTCAAACTGACTTCCGTCGTTACTTTACTCTGTTGTTCGGTTTTATATTTCTGTCTTGCGATGAAGCCGCTATATAGCGAGCATAGGCGCTGGCTATTACCGGTACTAGACAAAGATTCATGTGCACTGGGTGTGTCCAGCAGAAAATATTGATGATCACGATGTCGGCAGTTGGTAAAAATCATTGATTAAATGTAAATGTCTCCATGTGTAAATTTTGAGAAAGTAATTGTAGAGTGTAATACTAGAGCAGAAAATTAATAAATCTGTGGCAAGCTCTTCGTTGCACTTACGTGCCTATTTTTATATTGTACTTATAGTACATCTGTGTAGATAGCACAGTCTTCAAAAAAGATTGGATCAAATTCTTGATGTAGAATTGGTAGTTATTCTACACTGTTCCATATATCTGTTTGTGAAACTTGTTGTTTCTGTTTGTTTGTTAAGCTTAAGGGACTTAACTGTGGGGTCATCAGTCCCCTTGTTGTTTCTGAAAATGTACCTTTAGGGACTTAAAGTCGTTTAGCAAATTCACGATTCATTTAAACGCAATTGCTCCATATATCGCGAAGCAGAAGAAAACAAGGAACAGACTGGTGTAACTCATTTTGGGATAGACCTACTGGTTCGCTTGTAATAATTAAAGCTTAAATTGAAGTCTCCATAATAAATCCTATAGTAGGAGGAGATGGTGAACAGACACACACACACACGCACACACACACACACTAACATCCACTTTATAGTATGTATAGATTTCTTAAGTAATTCTTATTTTTTATTACTTGATGTTCTGGCATCGTACATGGCGAAATATAAAAACTAAGTTGCCATGTATGACGATACGCGTCCAATTCTTTCTGTTCTATAACACTGAGTAGTTTTAAGCACCGTCAAATTGGGTAATTTAGGACAGTATGGTATTATTTGCTCTTTCGCGCTGCATAGCAACAATTTGCCGCTCACTTTCACTTTCGTACATTAATTATTTTAAGTGAGAAACTGTATTTTCGCATTCTGCGACTTTTGTTTTGAGTCTTTTGTAAACCTTGATATATATCCGATTAACAGTCTCCAGGTTGAAATGTCACGCAATATCGTGAATTGGAAACTTTCTATTGTCACAACAAGCGGAAAAGCGTTCTAACTGCAATTGTCATCCAGGTCATTAGCCACTTTTTTTATGTGTCTCAGGCAAATACCGGTGCATATTGAGTTTTCTATTTTTAGGATTTTTATTCGTTCTACATACACCCCTCCCCCCACTTCACTGACAAAGAATGAAATCTATACAATCTGTTGAAGTTATGGTAAAATCAACCTCAAAACAGTCCGGAAACACCCCATTTGATGGAACTGCACTTATCAATGTACTTACTAAAAAAAGAATTTTTAGATGGTCTGCAGGATCCTCAAGAGGAAGAGACATACGGGGGAAATGGGAGTCCAGTGTATCAAAAAGTAGAAGAAAGGCTAAAACAGCTACATCCAACCAAGCTATGGGTTTGAACATGATGGAATTTCTGAAGAAACCTACTTCAGGTGAATCTGTTCCAGATGCCTCAGATGAATCTGTCCTCCAAGTTTCTGTAGTCGCAGAAGCAGAACGAGGGTCGAATGATTCTTACCCTCTCTGATACAGCATTAGAATTGGGCGAAACTGCTATTACCCAAAATTCCGAGCCGAATTAGAATTTAAGAAGTGAAAATATTTGTGATTCAGAAAATCTAGAGGACATTGTTCATAAAACAGAGTCATTTACAGAATTAGATGCAGTGGAAATTTTATAGGCCTATTTAAACAGTTATCTAAATATGATCTACACTAAAAGAGCACTTGCAACGAATTAATGAAAGGCAACTTTCTCAGTATTATCTGAGGCACGTGATCCAAGATGAATTAATTTCATTACTGTAAAAATCTGTCATTAACGAAATTGTAAAAAAGGTCAAACAAGTTAAATATTATGCCTTTATGACGATTGTACCAGAGATGTGAGCCGTGTGGAACAAATGTCAATAATATTAAGATTTTGCAATTCCTTAGATGGAGAGATAGAGGAACACTTTTTTGGGTTTATTGCCGTTGCAGAAACACTGGGAGAGTATTTAACAAATGCAGTTTTAAAGGAACTAGAAAATAATGATCTACATATAAAAAACTATTGAGGACAGGGATATGATAACGGCGCCAACATGGTTGGCATTAGTAAAGATGTTAGAACAAGAATACTCAATATTAATCCATGACATTCTTCTTGCCATGCGGATGCCATTCTCGGAATTTGCTTCTCATAGATGCAGCTAACTCATCTACAGCAGCTGCAACATTTTTCGGCTTCATCAATAAAATTTATGTGCTCTTTATAAGGTCTAGCTGGGAACTTAGAAAAGTAAATTAAAATTGACATTGAAACCTGTGTATGAAACAAGATGGGTTAGCAGAATCGGAGCACTAAAAACTATATTATTCCAATTTGATGTCATCGAAAGCGTAATGACCTGAGAAGTGAAACTGTTGATTCTGGAAGTCTTAGTGACTGTGAAGCAGTCTTGAACGAAATGTTAACTTTCGAGTTTACTGTTGCAATACACGTGTGTTACGATATTTTACTACGTGTGAACTATATAAATAAGCAATGGCAGTCGGTTCAAATGAACCTGAAAATAAGTATTGGCTCTTTACGTTCATTTCGTGAGTGGATTCGAAAATTCCGTATTATAGTATTTGACACATGCGTTGTAAAAGCTCGATTGTTTGAAAAAAAAAAAAGGTAGTGGTTACTAAACTGAGTTTGTGAGTTTAAAAGGAAAATAATAGCACAGAAAAAACGAATGTTCGATTGCGAACAAATCGATGAACCAATACAATCTGCAGAAATGCAGTACATAGTTCATTTTTTTCAACACAATGATAGATGCTGTAACAGTCGACAGTGAATGTTGATTCAAAGCGCTCGAAGAATATTCTGAGCGATTTGGTTTTATTTATGATATAAATTATTTGAAATCTCTATCCAAGGAGGACCTTCTCTAGGATTGTAATGATTTAGTTATGGTACTCTGAGAAGTCGAAAATAGTGATAGACAGCTTTTAGAACTTTAAGAGGAACTCCAGCTTTTAAATTCCAATCCCCTAGACTCAATCAAAGACGCAAAACAACTTCTGCAGTACATTTTAGAAAACAATTTGGAAGAAGTATATTTAAATGTTTACAGATCACGCATTCAAACGTCCCCCCTAAGCGGAGAATGTTGGGATCTGAAGCTTGCCTTCAGCTCGTAGTGCATTGGCTCTTAGAACAAGCCCCGCCTCTTTCTCCCAGTACCGCCAGCTTACGTCGTATAGCTTACAGGTTTTAAGAGAAACAGTATGTAAGGTATTAAAGCGTCACAGATGGAACTCGAAATTAAGTATCACTTTAATGTTTGAGTAATGGAAAACTGGAATGTATATCAACGAAATATTAATATTTTTAAGGGACTTATTAAAATGGTGTAGCAGCGCCTTCTCTTTTTACTGTCGTAACTGAATAACAATCGAATTAACATTTTTCATACCACTTTCAAGCCCCCTAGGGGGCTCACGGTTCTTTCGTGAGTACGTGCGTGTCAAGCACGAGGCCCCGAGCTAATGCAGTCTTCCTTCCTTCTTTACTTCCCAGACTGCATTTCCTTTCCCCCTCATCTCCTTTCCTATCCTCACTACTTCCCCTCCCTACCGGGGGACTGATAACGTCAGTAGTTTAGTCCCCCTATCCCAACCAAACAACCCAACACTTCATTTTTCTAAAAGAAGTCGTAGGTGTATGTGGACTTATTTTAGCAAATAACAAAGTGGAAGATGATTATCAATACTAAGCACAGATCAACAATACATTGACGATGTCTCCGATGTAAAATACTGTTACGAGGTAAGGTTGGTAGAAAGCATAAACATTCCGTAGACACACGAACTCATGCGACTTCCGCCGATCACAGAGGGGCCACGAAAAAGTGCATGACCTGTATATAACAATCAGAACCATGCTCACAGTTCCAGTAAGTATAGATTCGGCCGAGAGAAGCTTCTCAACGTTAAAATTGATTAAGACTTACTTCAGAAGCACAGTGAGCCAAGAAACACTATCTGCGTTGACAGAACTATCAACTGAAGCCGAAGTAGCGGCTAGTATTAAGTATGATGAGATCTTTAAAAAAATTCAGTGAGGCGAAAAGTCGAAAAGTTTCTCTATTTAAATTGTGTTTATTGTAATGTTTGGCATTTCATTAATACTTGTGCATTATAATAATATTAATTATAATAATTATTATTGGTGTATAATTTAGTTCATTTTATTTAACGTTTTCTTCCTTACTGGAAAAAAAATGAAGCCGCGGCGAATTAGCCGTGCGTACTGGAGGGCAGTGTTGCGGTGCGCGCGGCAGTTCGCCGTCGGGGGTTCGAATCCTCCCTCGGGCATGGATGTTTGTGCCGTCTTTAGTATAAGCTAGTTCATAAGCAATTTGTAAGTATAGGGACTGATGACCCCATAGTTAAGTCCCATAAGCTCTACAAACATTTGATTTTTTTTTTTTTAATGAAAGGGGCCTCGCAAAGACGAGTTCGCCGACGCCCAGTTTTCGACTAGCGCCGCCACTGGCAATATAGGTTAATTGTAGTTAACAATTCTAGACATTGCACGGTACACAGTTTCTTCAATAGGTTTAAAAAATGTTGAAATGTTTGTAAACCTATGGGACTTTGGTTATTAGTCCATAAGCTTACAAACTACTTAAACTAAGTTACACTAACCCAAGGACAACACTCACACCCATGCCCGAGGGAGGATTAGAACCTCCGATGGCGAGCAACCGCGTGCTCCGCAGCAAGGTGCCTTAGAACGCTCCGCACTCCACCGTGCCTTAACAGGTTTTGTTGATAGTGTTTTATACGCTTTCTATATTTAGTACTGCACTCTGAACTGTTACACAAATATGAAACCTTGGAATCGGTAACTAGAATTAACATATGTAGCTAAATACTAGTTATCGATTTCAAGACAACTTCTTTTTATCGTAGTTCAGACAGTCATACCGCAAAAAGGGCTTCTATAAAATTTCATTCAGTCACCTATTGCAACAATTCCCAAAATATTGAACCACAGAATAGTTCTCGATTCCAATAACTTTCTTTCGCGGATTTCTGAAAGCTGTACTAAACCCTGGTATCTCATTGAAAACCACATCCTACAGTACAAACGACAATATTAATAATAAAGATTATTCAAAAGTTGTAATCTTTCATCTTTTTTTTTTTATTTTTTAATCTCGATTTCTTTGTGATGTAAATCGCTGTTAAATTATTAATCAACTGAACTATGACTGTAACTTATAATACATATTTATGTTACATTTTTCTGCCCTACATTAGTTTGTTATGGAATATAAGTGGTTTCCAAATTTGCATTCACGTTAGGTATGACGTCATTGGACATAGACGACGGATGGAATCTGATTTTACGGAAGTAATGTGCGTAGAGTCATGCAATTAGTTTAAGTAATGGAATTGATTGGAAAGATAAAGGACTGGTCATGGACTGCGCAAGCAATTGCAGCAGGTAGCAGCGAGTTAAACCGAGCAGCCAGTCGGGGTTTGTCCAAATCGGCGGAAATCGCAGAACGGCCCACGCTTTGCACCCGAAACTAATGAGGGTTGTTAGCCGAGCGTTTCTTAAGGGTGTCTGGAGGACATCTGTTAGTTCCACACTCCAGTAATTCAGAAAAAAAAACTCTGTAAAGTTGTTTACCTTTTACATTTAAGACACCTACGATGCCCATCTCATGATTCTAAATTAATTCCAGTATCTCAAAAATTAAAACGTTTATGATTACTATATCAAAATATAAAACGTGAAGCTGAAAGTAACCAGATTTTGAATGTGTCGTGCACTTTCAACAAACTCTGGTTTACATGATAGCTTAATTGTATCTAGCTATCATCTTGAATGCTTAACCCTGTGATATTACAGATACAGGAGGAAGCTGATTGTTTCCATATGAAAGGCGGGTTTTGCCAGGCTGTTGGGTTCCCCAGCCGGCCGGCTAACAGTTTGGACCTAGTTAATGGGATACAGGTAGTCAGGGTTTTCCTAATATGCTCGGAAACCGGAAGCGCTCTTGGCTGAGCGAGGGCATCTATTACAGATTGCAACTGAAATACAATATAACCACACACATTAGTTATATGAAGGATTCAGGAGACTTGGGAGACTCAAATACTGTAATTACAATAAAAAAAAGTAATGTTCAAATGTTTGTAAATCTATCGGACCAAAGTGCGTGGTAATCTGTCCGTAGCTTACAAACTACTTAACCTAAGGTAAACTAACCTAAGGACAAACACACACACTCATGCCTCAGGGAGGACTCGAACCTCCGATGGCGAGCAACCGCGCGCTCCGCAGCGAGGCGCCTTAGATCGTTCGGCTAATTGCAATTTCAATATCCCTTACAGATAAAAGGCCGACAAATTACAGTACTATAATAATATAATCATGAGACTTATATTTACAATTATTGATACGTAGTGTTTATCAGTAACAATTTAAGAAGCAAAAGGGCAGCATTGTAACATGCTACCTACCTTAAAAGACGTACCACGTTATTTCCGTATTCTTTCAATACACTTTGTTTTACTCTCTTGTTCTGATTTTCGTTGAGGTAATAATATTCTTGTGTCAGAACATACATTCCACCACAGAAACACAAAACATGAACCCAGCAAAGCGCATTACATTTATATTTGTATATTATTATATTTAATATTATTCTTAGTAACGTTCGTTTTTTATGCTGTAGACAGCTAGTTAAATAGTTCATGGTCAACTAAAAGTAGTAGATATGCAACAGATAATTTATATATGACCAATTATAAGTATCTGTGGACAAGAACTGAATATATTTGTATAAAAGCCATAATAAATTAAATAATAATCGTGTAACTATATTTCGACGGCGGCAGCATATTTTAACAGTGAGACGCCACGCTTAATGGCTATCTGAGCAAAGAGCTTCAGTCTCAACCGTTTTTTAGTATTGTTAAATATATATTTGTTTGTTAAATGTAAACAACATTTGTAGGGAGGTGGTCAAAGCATTTAATTCTGTGATATTCAGATGTATACTATTTTGGAAGGGAACTTGTATTTTAAAGATGAGGCGTTAGGATGCGCGGAAGGATACAAATTTGGGAGCAGGTAGAGCCCGCTTTCGAACGCTTGGGAAGGGACTCTTAACTTGGACACGGTGGTGGAAGGTTGTAACGCTGGGCGGTCTGAAGCTGCGTTTCGAACTAGTGATCTGAAGAGACAGGCATGTGTGGGCTTAGAAAATTTATGGGACTGTGACTGCAGAACTTAGTCTCTGGTGAAAAGTGATAAGCTATGCACGGTAGTAGGGCTGTGGAACTGTGATAATTCAGTAGTCGTGTACTCGTGTGATGACAAACTGTGTTTTGTAACAAAGACTTTAATCGCGGATTAAATTGGAACTGCAATGTTCGATGGACTAGACTAATTTACGAGTGATAATTTGGAACTTTTACTCTCGAGTGCGTGTGATACTTATTGTGCCTATGATGAGCAATATTTGGGGTAATATTCAGTAATTTACCGATGTATAAAGTAGGACCACCTCCGCATTTTCATATCAAAAATGAGTAATAAACTCCATTTATAAAGAATTTCTTCGTGAGTGAATCACTTCTTTATCTCAGAATCCATTTTGTTGGTTTTTCAGAAGTTTAATTTATGTTTGTTTAAATATATTTTCACGTCATCATATGCAGATTAATAGACTTCCTAAACTACAAATTAACTATTGATCTTGTTTAAACAGATTAAGTAGCTGTTTAAGGCATAGAAGCTGACATACATAACTCACCCCTGTGTACAGAGACAACGAGCTATAAACCTTTTTCCACCCTGAGGTATGTATTGCCCAATTGTTATTGGTAAGTTCCGATAGGAAGGTCGCAACCCTACACGGCATGAATTTTTATTTTGGTGCAAAAAATATATGTATGGTAGAAAATGTTCACCTATGCAGAGGAAAATATTGAAAAAAAATTATGTAACTTAATTTAAATGTGAAAGCCATTATTTATCTGTTGCCATTGTCAACATCATACATTTAGACAATATTGGTATCTAACATGTTTTCTACTCCGATTAGATGTCTGCAACTTGATAATTTTTTTTTTTACTTGACAGCAGTCGTATCAGTTTGTAATTACATTAATGCTCAATAATCAGTAAAATCCGCTGGAGCGCTCTTTGTTGCATTTCTCCTCAGTTCATGACTGCGCTACCTTTTATGGAGGAAACGATCAACTTAATGCTTAGAACAGACGCTATGTATACAATATGCATGCTGTTGCCATCTGTTAACAAGAAGTATGTCTGAAAAAGTAACATAAATTTGCGTTGCCAAGCGGCAACACTATGCAGTGTAGGGTTAACACTTGTATATAAAATGTTCAAATGTTTGTTAAGATTATGGGACTAAACTGTGGGGTCTTCAGTCCCTAAACTTACGAACTACTTATAAACCAACTTATATTAAAGACAACACAAACATCCATGCCCGAGGAAGGATTCGAACCCCCGAAGGGGAGCGGCCTCACGCATTGGAGCATAGCGTCTCAATGTGTTCGGCCACTCCGCCGCGGCACAGTTTTATGTATTTGATGACTGATTTCGACTGATATAAATTTATAATGGAAATATAAACAGATCAACATATTCTCCACAGTAACACTGAAAATGCAAGCAGCTTTATTTACCTATCGTATATTTATTTTAGTGCGTCAATTTATTTAGTGTGCCAGTAATTTACGTAAATATTGTGTGACATGAGCGGTGAAGTTCATGAATGTATGTAATACTAATTAAGTTATTTTGAATTTAAATGCTGTTATATTAGTAGGGAAGTCGTTTCAGATGGTTAGGTTTTACGTAAAGAAATATCTCGTGTTAAGATGTGTACGATTTGGAAGAGATGGCAATAGGCCAGTGAGGAAGCGGCCAAGGGACGGAACTGGTGGGAAGTGTGTGTTTGGGAAGGGGTAGACTGAAGGATGTGCGCGTAAAAGGAACCCCATATCTAGTCTTGGCAGAAGGACTGTTCTGGACGATAGGAGTGGTTCGATCGGACAGAGTTTTAAGATTTGCGCAGCGAACACCACTTTTCGGGCCGAGAACAAGTGTACACCACTGCAGCTGATATGTGCTTATGTCTTTACGCAAAAACTTACGAGTGTAGAAATGGTGCTCGGGAAACTTAAACTATTTTAAACTGTTGACAATTCGATGTTGAGTGCTTGCGAAATTTGCAGAGGTTATGTGCTTCATAAAGTTATGATTACTTAGGTAAATGCTACCAATTTCTTGTCGCAGACAATGCAACTGTTTAATCATTTTATTCTATTTGTGATTAATAATTCATCTGACCACTTCCAATAAGGAACCAATCTGATTGAATAAACTTTATTCAATTAAATTTATGACTTTGCTTACATCATTTACAAACGTTAGAATAAAACCCTTGTTATTAATGAATCAATTATTTTAAGTAATATTTCTTTCTTTCGCTAACTATAGCGTATGCATAGAATTTTTTTAAACTACAGTATCAGAGGTAAAAGATAACATATACAACTAAGGTAGTTGCTGGGGCATGAAAGCAGACATGTACGGTTAGACCTTAAGATAACGTCGAGCCAAACTTCTAAATCAGAGTCGCAAATAGACGAATACGCAGGTTCTTACAGCGTGTAGTCACACTCGCTTTAATATTAGCTGTGATAAATGCGGTGTCGAACAGAGCGTAAAGTCGCAGATCGGACACAGATTTAATCCCATTTCCTTGTACGCCGTCCACACTTTGATTATGCAAGGAGATTAAAGGGTCTACCGAGATAACTCCCTTCGAACTTCAAAGCAAGAGTTATTTTCCATATTTGACTAGACCCAGCCTGTGTTGCATCTGCTGTGAGTTCACTGTTGCTAGGTCATTGAATTCGTACCCGCTTTTTATTCGATATATACAAATCAGTCTATAAATTATTTCGGACAGAATCCATGGTATTCTCTTCTCGGACTAAAGTGGCACTGGGGTATTCACAAAAATTTCCACATTGGCGATGAACCAAGGTGTATTAAATGTATACCTGAGCGACATATTACCTATAAGAAGAAACAATTCGGATCATTTGTGGACTAAGGTTCGAGCACTTATGAATTTTCCAACATGATTTTCTTCTCTCTGTAGTGTATTTACCAACCACCATGTGCCATGAATCGAATTAAGGAATTGATGGGTGAGTTGCATTTATAGAAGTTGCAAATTGACGGTTATCGGTCATCTTTATCAGTTATTTTCTCTGGTTCAGGAGTGCATGAATCTCATTCGATATTGCCGGCCGCAGTGGCCGAGCGGTCTGCGGCGTGCCAGTCACGGTCTGCACGGCCGGTGCGGTCGAGGATTCGAATCCCCCCTCGGGCATGGATGTTTGTCCCGTCTTTAGTATAAGCTAGTTCATAAGTAGTTTGTAAGTTTAGGGACTGATGACCCCGTAGTTAAGTCCCATAAGCTTTACAAACATTTGAACATTTCATTCGACATTATACTGGAAATACGAAGAATATGTCGAACAGCGATTATCCGAATATCTACCGTTTTATCGCAAGCAGGCTAATCGATACCTTATGAATACAGTAACGTGCTCTAAAGAGATGTGTGTTTCCCCCAACACTGACAAATCAACATCCTCATCGTAACCGTTAATAATTTCCTACAACCCTTGGGACTCTAATCTAGAGCGATGTATTTCGCTCTCTCACTATATATATATCCAATGAGAGACGTTGTTGCGGTATATAGAACGAAATCGACAAAAGCGGACGCGTTTCAAATTATGTGAACATACAATCCATTGAAGGAAGTTGTACTGTCATTTTCCTCACGCGTCACCATCATCTTTCTGATAGTCTCTTCTTACAGTTCGTGCTGTGCATTTTGAAATGGTGATGTACGTGTTTAATCTTCTTGTATTGCTTATTACGTAATGGGCCAAACTGCCAACAAAAGACTTTAATAGTGCACAATGTCGTAATCAATAAACACCACGAAAGGCTATTAGATGTCGATATTACAGTATAACCACGCATTAGTGTGAAAACTGATATTTCTCTACTGTTCTTTGGTACTGTAATAATAATAATAATAATAATAATAATAATAATCATCATCATCATTAGAGACTGATTATGCCTTTCAGCGTTCAGTCTGGAGCATAGTACCCCTAATAAAATTCCTCCATGATCCCCTATTCAGTGCTAACATTGATGCCTCGTCTGATGTTATGCCTTTTACTGCAAAATCATTCTGCACCGAATCTAAGTACTTTCTTCTTGGTCTACCTCGACTCCTCTTACCCTCCGCTGCCGAGCTCATGAGTCTCTTAGGTAACCTTGCTTCTCCCATGCGTGTAACACGACCCCACTATCTCAGTCTGTTTGCTCTAACTGCTTCATCTATGGTGTTCCTTCCCAGTTCTCTTTGATTTCCTCATTATGGACACCCTCCTGCCATTGCTCCCATCTACTAGTACCTGCAATCATCTTGCTACTTTTCATATCTGTAACGTCTACCTTGTGAATAAGGTAACCTGCATCCACCCAACTTTCACTCCCATAAACAATAAAAATATCTACACACACTTGCACGTGATATGTCATTCCTTTGTTCGTGAGGAAAAACGGCATCCAATACATTATACCAAATTCCTTCGCCACTTTGCAAAGCAACATCCAAAATCACCGCCACAGTTGTCACTTGTACAATACATATCGCTCGCAGTGAGCTCGACATTATGTCACTCCGGCTTCGATTCGCAAGGGTTCTTGGAAATAATCCTACCATTTAACATGAGTTACTCCCATAAACAGACTGGCTGTCATCTTGAGGAACATTCAGAAGCCGCTGTCAAGTTCTAAAAGACAAGAAGTAATGAAGATGCTGCTTCTTACAAAAAAAAAAACCCTAGTAAAAAAGGAAAGACATAATGAAGAGGTGGGGAAGCATTGCTCCTTGTGATATTGCGACGATTTGAGTTTAAATGATTGATGTGATAAGTGTGTGAGTAGTTAGAGCCAGCGCGTGAGCCACGCCACGGTAATTGGCGTCGCGAGGAGCTCATTACGGACAATGGCGCCACTGCTCGCGAATTATTCAGCTCCTCCGGCGCCACCGAAGCGGTCAGATTTGCACGTCTAGCACAGCCGACAGCCTAATGCCTGCCTATCCTCCTCTAACAAAAATTTCTCTTCTAAGATTGTCATCCTATTTTCCCCTACTGTTGCATTTTGAGTTCCCTCTGGCTGAGGGTTCAGCTGTTATCGTTTAAAGCAATTACTCACTCATTGCTTAAAACGAATATGAGATCAGTAGCGATATCTTAACTGCTAATTCAACAAACCGACAGCAAAATTATGAAAATGGAGATGGAAAGAAAGAAACATCTCGCACAGCGCAGGTGTGTGGAAAGAATTCGGAAAATGCATCACCCGGCATTCTTCAGAGGGGCGTTCGGAAGCCACAGAAACAGGAAACAGAATTGGCCGACGATCTTCCAGATGTATACGTATACTCTGCAAAACACTGCATGGCATGGCAGAAGGTAGTAATCAATTGTACCATGAAATGAGGTACTCTGTACACGGGTGAAACGTGGGTAGAATTACGATTATATGTTTCTACAAACATTTGTATCCTGAAATTTTAACATTCCTGAAGGAAACTACTCTGCCGGACAAGAAAAATGAAACGCATAGTAGTCAAGGTCGTACGTAAAAATAACATCGTAGACGACTCTCTGAGAAACGAGCGGTGGCACGAACGATAAGAACTGCGATTTCTGTGACAGAAAGCTCACCAGAGTGCGTTGTGATTGTTCGCCTTTACTGACGTTATCGTGGCTGGAAGGGTACAGAAATGGGGTTTGTTTGTAAATCTAAGGGATGTAACTTCGGTGGTTATTAGTTCTTAGGCCTTCATATTAAAACTGACGTAGACTAACCTAAGGACAACACACATACACACACACACGCCCGAGGAAGGTCTCGACCCTCCTACGGCGAGCAACCTCGCGCTCTGTAGTGAGGCCCCTTAGAGCGCTCGGCCACTCCGCCGTGGCACATACATGGGGTGGAAAACATTAGATGTTGAGAGATGGTTGCGAATAGTAAGGATATGTCGGGTACTCGTCAGATATTATCACTGAGAAGGACACAAATCTATATCTATAAATGCGTATGTCTGTTCGGTGTACGTTTATCACGTCTGAACCACAAGACATAAAGAGCTAAAAATTTGTACAGTTACTAATGTCTACCCCGGGAATGGCTTTAGGCGCGGTTTTATGGCGATCGGATAGCTATTTATCTATACATATTAATGAGAATATGTATTCGGTGTACGCTTATCACGTCCGAACGACAAGACGCAGAGACTTAAATATCTGTAAAGTTACTAATTTATACCTGAGGAATGTTTATGGCACGGTTTTATAGCGATCTGATAGATATTTAGTAATTTGTAGAATATAACGCGAAATGCGGAACAATAATTACTCTTTGAAAATTATATTTACTCTTTGAAAATGATTTTATTGGTTGCATTGTTTCTTGAGGGTTGATAATGATAAAAGGGTGGAGTATATTGGGATGGAAAGTTGTCGGTGAGTATAAAAAACTGCGCGCGCGCGCGCGCGCGCGCGTGTGTGTGTGTGTGTTAATATTTCTCTCTGCAGCGAAAACTACAGAACACAAATGAATGGTCTGTGTGTAATTGTTGTCCGAAGTTTCCGGTTGTACACCATAGCAGTTTCATGCCGATAGCTATAAGGGAGTGGAAGATATGGTCGTTGAAAGTCGTCAGATTCTAAAAAAATTCGGACTGAAGGCCAGCGATAACGTTTGCGACTCTATAGCTACAGACCATATCTTTGGTCTATTGGTGCTACAATGTCTTCAGCTCTTTCTCTGTAAGGATAAGCATACGAATAAGGAAATATAAGAATAAATAAATAAAGCAGTAAAAAAAATTAATTTGACGTTTCGCGCATTACATCAAGTGATCGATCTGTGATATTATTACAATCATAATGGTTGAATTTCGTGATTTGATTCTTCGAAACGAGTACATTCTTACGTGTGATTTCTTATTTCTTATATATTCTCTGGCAAATGTAACATGTTTTTAGAAAAAAAGGAGATGGACAGAGAGAGACAGTGGATAGGAAAAGTACTAACTCAAGGCTCGAATAAATAAATAAATAAATACCCGGGCAACGCCTGGTTTTCAGCTAGTATAACAATAATCGTCGGCGAAAAACTTTTATCTACGTCTACATTTATACTTCGCGAACCATCTCACGGAAGGTACTTCGTGTACAGTGTATCTTAGTTTTTATTCCTGTTCCACTTGCGTTTGCTTAATGCGAGAAACGACTGCCGATAAGCGTCAGTGAGGTCTCCAATCTCTATCATTTCATCCTTGTAGGAGAAAGCAATAATCTTTGAGAAACGTAAGCTCTCTGAACTCTGCCAGTAGCCCACATCGCTATACAAAACAAATTTCCTCCAGCATCTGCCACTGGAGTTGGTCGATAAATTCCGTGACGCTTTCAGGCTTGCTGGATAAACTTGTTTCGAAACGAGCGGCTATTCGTTGTATCTTCTCTAACTTCTCGTCACTCCCACCCGTTATGGATCCCATACCGACGAACAGTATTCAAGTATTGATCTTACGACTATTTCGTAAGTTTCTTCCAAAGAATATTAGTTTGAAATCTGCATTACTCACGATTAATTTAATGTGGTCGTTCCATTTCAAATTCCTCCAGATGCATAACAGATACGGAAGCAATAGCTTCAAATGTTCAAATGTTTGTAGAGCTTATGGGACTTAACTACGGGGTCATCAGTCCCTAAACTTACAAACTACTTATGAACTAACTAAGACTAAGGACGGCACAAATATCCATGCCCTAGGGGGGATTCGAACCCCCGACCGTAGTGGCCGTGCGGACCGTGACTGACGCGCCGCAGAGCGCTCGGCCACCGCGGCCGGCTAGCAATAGCTTCCACTGGTTCTCTGCAATTACTTATTCGTGTATCAACGACTCTTTGTTTCCACGTATTCAAAATAAGTTACATTTGTTTAGGCTAAGGGTCAATTGCTTCTTCCAGCAAAGAGACCTGGATCCTCCAGCATTTCACTACAGTTTTCCAGAGTTGCAACTTCTCGATACACTACCGCATCATACGCGAAAAGTCTCATGAAACTTCCAAAGTTATTGGCTACCAAATATATATATGTCTGAACTGTAACTTCCTTGGGTCACAAGAGAAATCACTTTCGCACTGGAAGACTTTTCTCTATTGAGAATGATATGCCGTGTCCCATTCCCCACTTTGTTTATTAAGTGACGGTACGGAGCCGCGGTGGAGTGGCCGAGCGTTCCAAGGCGCCGCTGATCGCCGTCGGAGGTTAGAGTCCTCCCTCGGGCGTGGGGGTATTGGTTGTCCTTAGCATAAGTTAGTTTAAGTAGTAGGGACTGATGACCAGAGCAGTTAAGTCCCATAGATTTACAAATATTTGATTTTGCCGGAACGGAAGCGTCTCAAACGCCTTGAGAAAGTCAAGGAACACGGCATCCTGGAAGATTGAGTGTACTATTTTCTAGGTATTTTGGACAAATATGAGGGAGCTCGGTTTCAAACGATCGTTACTTTCGGAGTCCCTCTTCATCCCTACAACGAAAATAGTAGGGCATGTCAAGTGCAGGCGAGCTGTGGCCACCGAGACAGCTACAGCTTCTGGATTAAAGCATCCTAATCCTCTTTTGTGCCAGTTTGTACTCCACGTTGAAATACATGTGCCTCATGCTCTCCATCTGCCTGAACTGACATTCAGCCATGAGGTGATCACCGAAGTGAGAATACAGGGGCCAGGATTACACAGTCCACACTATTGGCTGGAAATTCAAAATTTAATCCTTATACCACCTTCCCTTCTCCTCACCCTTCCACTGTCTTGTCCCTCATTGGAAAACCTACCATGTGCACAGTGTCAAAAGCCTCCCGGAAATTGAGAAATGTTATCGATTTGAGATCCCTTGCCGATAGCACTAATCACATCTGTGAATAAAGAGCTAGCTGTGTTTCACGAGAAAGATACTTTTTGAATCCGTATTGACAATGGGTCAATAGGTCGTTCTAAAAATGTTCAGATGTTTGTAAATCTATCGGACCAAACTGCGTGGTCATCAGTCCGTAGCTTACAAACTACTTAAACTAAGATAAACTAACCTAAGGACAACACACACACACACACACACACACACACACACACACACACACCCATGCCCAGGGGAGGGCTCGAACCCCCGACGGCGAGCAATCGGGCGCTCTGCAGCGATGCGCCTTAGACCGCTCGGCTACTCCACCGCGGCAATAGGTCGTTCTCTTCGAGGTAGTTCATAATGTTTGCGGAAAGTATATGTTCAAAAATCTTGTTGCAAGCCGACGTCAGTAATATAGGCCTGTAATTTTGTGGATCATTCCAGTTGCCTTTGTTGAATACTGGAGTGAGCTGTGCAGCTTTCCAGCCTTTGGATACGGATATTTCACTAACCAGGCGTTTGTATATGATATTTAGGTATGGGGCTATTTCATTGGCATGCCCTGAAAGGAACCTAATTGATATTAAATCGGGACCGGACGATATACTTTTGTTACGTGATCTAAGATGATTTGATACTCTACGGATATCTATTTTTAAACTGCGCATACTGGCAGCTGTTCTTGATTCGAATTCAGGAGTATTTTCTTCGTCTTCTTTGGTTAATGAACTTGGGAAACCTATGTTCAGCAATTCTGCATCACCAGAATCGTCATCAGCAGCATCACATTGCTATCGCGTAGTGAAGATATTGATTGTGTTTTGCCGCTAGTATACAAACGACAAGAATACCTTAGGATTCTTTACCAAATTACATGACAGGGTCTCGTTGTGGAAACTATTATAAGCGCTTCCCATTGAAGTGGACGGGAGGATCCGAGCCAGAGGTTCTAGGTCCACCCACTCCAAGTCGATGGGCTTCCCGATCTGCAGTGGGCCCTGAAAGCACTTGTGAATAAGCCCTCCCAGCCCTCAAAACCGAAAAGGTAGCGACAGGCAAAGAAGAATAAGCAAAAGGAGGACTCCTCGGTGGCTTCAAAGCCACATCTCCTTACATCTTCTGCCTAAGAAGACGAGGTAGAGGTCCTCGTGTCTCTCGAGGATCTTGCCCTCACTGAGACCCTTGAACAACTGGTTCTAAATGATGTAGACATGCAACCTTTGGCAGAAGATGAACATTTGGCTGACAATCTTCTGTCTTACATCATAGCCTTTCAGCAGGGAGATACCGAAATTTTCAAGTGGAATTGCGGAGGTTTTCTCAACCGTCTAGCTGAGCTGCAGCAGTTGTTGTGCCGCTTCCCCGTGCTCTGTTTGGCATTACAGGAAACATGCTTTCCTTCCCAGCAGACCCCTTCCCTTCGGGGCTATCCGGGCTACTATAAGAACTGTTCCATTTACGACAGAGTCTATGGTGGTATCTGTGTTTACGTCCACACCACTGCCCCAGTGCCCCTGTTCCTCTCCGCATAGCCCTCGAAGGTAGTGGCTTTCAGAATATGAGCAGTGCCAGGAACGTACCATATGTTATCTCTAACTCTCTCCAAATTTGGTTGTCTCCTCCGCTGACCTTGCTACTTTGGTCGCTCAACTTTACCCACCATTCCTTCTTTTGCGGGACTTCAATGCCCACCACACGTCGTGGGGTGGAACCGAGATCTCCCGCCATGGTAGAGATGTTGAGACTGTCTTGGAACAGCTGAACATTCGCCTCATATACACAGGTGCACCCACACATTTCAGCATGGCACATGGTACATATTCGTCTATCGACCTCTCCATAAGCAGCCCGAGTTTACATCCCCAACTCAGACTGAGGGTGAAAACCAGGATTTTAATCGCTTTAATTTAAGCACACGGATACTGGGCACAGGAGAATATCACTGATGGACATTTTCATCAAAATACCAAGACAATAACTTATTAGTAAGGTCAAAATTTAACATCAGATAACAGCTGGCTTGAATAGATAAACTTGCCTCTACAAAATATTACAACAAGGATACCATTTTTAAAAGAAAAATTGAGCAAGGAATAGCCAAGGGAGTAACACTAAATATAATTAACAGTGGGCGCTACAGGCTTTGCTTAAGCAAGTATACAAACACCAGCAGTGTAACTGCTTCTAAACATTGGCCGGAGCACACTGTGAAATTTAGAATGAAACCTCTCCACATAACATAAATGACCATTTGCCATAAACAAGACTCCAATTACAGTGTACTGGACCGAAAGATGCACACAGTATAGATTAAAATAATGGGCTTTTTAATGGGCTTTTTTTTTCTTTTTTTCTTTTTTTTTACTCACACACATATGTTGCAGCTTAAATTTGGAAATTTTCGGAATTAAAAAATCTTAAAAAACTTTGCCAAAACTAGATAATTAAAAGGCAGTAATACTAGATATATTAAGGTACCCCTTTGGGTTAATATACAATTATACCAAAGCCATCAACAGAGTGATTGAACAACGCCCTTTAAATACTGACCAAAACACGTTGCGCAACAGAGAAGGCTTAGACCTTTACCTAAATGGCCGTTTCAACTCGACGAGTTACACTAAACATCAGCTGGCGCTCAAAAGAAGGAAAGGCAATAACTCAAGATGTATTATTAACAATGCCCTTTGGTTGTTACTTAGGCAATTTAATTTCGCAGACATATGACTCAAATCAAGTTTACAACTTCACAATGAATAGATCATTTTACACAATACATTGGCCAAACGAGATGATGAAAACAATAGACAATATACAAGCATCAACGTCAACAGTGTAATTGAACAGTGCCCTTTAAATACTGGCCAGAGCATATTGCGCACATCAGGTAAAGCTTCTTCTACGAGTTTGCTAAACAGTGATACAACAACAATCTCTACATCAATAATCATAACACATGATCACCTTAATAGGAAGAGGACCCCACGGCTGACATAAGGGAGGAGGCGAAAAACAGTTAAAACCAAACTTCCTCGAAGGCCGCGGGCTAGCGTCACTGCCAAATGTGTGGATAGTCACCAAACCACTCAGAAAAGACTCGAACAGAAGGCTGCAAACTACAACTCGCCGATGGCAGCAACGACGAGGAGAGGGAAAAGGGCCAAACCCTAAGTTGCAACTACGCCTGGGGCTGGCAACCAAGCCGCAGAAGGGCAAAACGCCAAATAAATTCCGCTCGTTTCCCTCAATATACCAGTTCAAGATCGCCCTCGCATGGAAGGCGAGACATTTCAAAACACGTCACTAACGCAATAGCGAAGTCAAACTTAACTCTAAAGCAGAAAGCAGCCGGCGACGCCAGACACAAAACCGGCGACGCCAGACACAAAACCAGCTCGGCGTCCAAACCCGAGCGGAGAACGTTCACGGACCCGGTCCAAGCATCCACATCGGCCGTCATAGACCTACTCCCTTGGCCGTCGCGTCCCGGCGGCCCACTGAAACAAACACAGGAGGAGAAACAAACACAAATCTGAGCACAGATTTCGAACAAAACGAGCCCACGGCTCAGAGGGTACACGATGATCTATGTGGTAGCGACCATATTCCTGTACTTCTTTCTCTGTCTCAGTTCAAATCTGCTTACCGACCGCCCCAATGGTCATTTAGCAGAGCAGATTGGCCGGCTTACACCTCGGCTGCGTAGCTCCACTTCCTGCTGATGTTGATATGGCGGTTCACCAGGTAACTGTAGGCATCGTTTTTGTCACCGAGACCACTATCCCAAGATCTCGTTACTTGCTCAGACGTAAGTCGACGCCAGAAATCGCTGAAGCCGTCGCCGAGCGTTCCAGCGCCACCGGCTCCACCCTCCCATTGAACATCTGATCGCCTTTAAACGTCTCAGGGCCCGAGCTCGGCCACTAATCCAGCAGAGTAAGCGGGACTCTTGGGAGAAATACGTTGCCACCATCGGCTCTTGCGCCTCCCTGTCTCGGGTGTGGCCGCAAGTCCGTCGCATCTTTGGACACCGACCACCGTCAGGAATCCGCTGTCTCCAATCCCAGGGTACCCTATGCACTGACCCCACCGCTATTGCCGAGCATATGGAAGAACATTATAAACATTCCAGAATGAAACTTTCACTCTGCAGTGGAGTGTGCGCTGATATGAAACTCCCTGGCAGATTGAAATTGTGTGCCGGAACCGCGACTCGAACCTGGGACCTTTGCCTTTCGCGGGCAAGCGCACTACCGACTGTGCTATCCCGACACGACTCACGATGCCGCCTCACAACTTTACTTCCGCCAGTACCTCGCCTCCTACTTTTCAAACTTCACAGGAGCTCTCCTGCGAACCATGCAAGACTAGCACTCCTGGAAGAAAGGATATGGTGGAGACATGGCTTTTTTCCCTTTGTTGTTATTTTATGCCAATGTACAGTACACCGTCTGTCTGGCAGCAGCTTCTTTCGCTGCTCTACAGCCTATTGATTGTATACAAGGACATGAATATTTTAAAAAGATCATTTCCATGAGGATAAAAGCATGAAGTATTTTAAAAAGTTGACACGGAGAAGTTAATTGGTGCTACAATAATAGAGCAAGATGATAAAAACATACGTAGTGTGTTAAAACCATGGGCCATAGTGATGGCTAAAAACACACAGTAATAAATACAATATTGGAATGACGAAATTAAAAAAAATAAATAAAAAACCACAGAAGACATTGTTAAAACCTCCGGCGTCTACACTTGTTTGTATTGTGGTGGTTGACGCACTGTTAAAACTGCACACTGAGACACAGAACATGAAACGATGCACTGTTTAAAACAGACAGCACTAAGGGCCCCGCAAGGGAGGGGAGGGGAAGCACAGAGGGATGGGATGGAGGGGTGGTAGGAGAGGGGAGGAAATGTAGGGATTCCAGAGAAGGGGTGGGGAATGGGACGACCAAGCGGTGGTAGAGGCAAAGAGGGGAGGGGGAGAGGGGGCATTAAATCCACGGAGAGAGGATCAGGGTTGATAGGAAGGATAGATGGCGAGACGGAGGGCGTCATCAGGGAGGGGAAGGTGCCGGAAGTTACTCTGGGAGTGTGGAGGTGAAGGGAAGGAGGGAGACAGTGGTGCAGGCGTAGCAGAGCCCCATGATCGGTCAGAATGGGGCAAACCAGGGGGTTATGGGAGTCTGTGTTGTGGGATATGTATAGGAGCTGAATATGTTCGAGGAACTGTAGGAGGTGGGGGACCGGGATGAGGTCGTACAAGATCTGCGTGGGGGAGGGGAGGCGGATGCGGTAGGCGAGGCGGAGGGCGTGGCGTTTGAGGATTTGAAGGGTCTTGTAGTAGGTAGGGGGAGTAGAAACGCAGGCATGATGGAAGCTGCAGAGGGTGGAATGCATGATGGATCTGTAGGTATATAGGATAGTTGATGGGTTGACGCCCCACGTCCAGTTGGAGAGGAGTTTGAGAAGGTTAAGGCGGAACATTGCTTTCTGTTGGACTGTGAGTTGGTTGGGGGGGGGGGGGGAGGGTCCAGTAGATTGGTCGATCAAGAGTGAGGCCGAAGTAATTGAGGGTGGGGGTGTGGCAGTTGGGACGGTCGTGGTGGGTTAGGTAGCAAAGATGGAGACCAAATGACGGGATGGTACGACCTATGGCGATTGCCTGGAGCTAACTCGGTGAGGTGAGACTGGATTAAGCACTGGGAGCGGGCGAGGGAGGGGACAAGGGCCTGGAAGGCGGTATCGTCAGCATGTTGCAGGAGGTGGACGAGAGTGTGGGGTTAGAGCATATTGGTGGATTACAAGAAGTAAAGGAGAGAAGAGAGGACAGAGCCTTGAGGCACCGCGGCGGAGACCCTAGCGCCATACATGGTCGTAGCTTTCTCGATATCGAGGGAGACGATGGTGGCAGAGCGACGGGAATTTAGCTGGATGGAGAGGAGGTAGTGAGGTGAAGGAGCTGATCACCGGCAGAGGTGGAGGGTCGGAGGCCACTTTGGGACAATGGGAGGAACTGGTGCTGGCGGAGGTGTTGATGGATGCGTCTGGAGAGGATGGTTCCAGGACCTTGCTGAACACGGAGGTGATACTGATGGGACAGTAGGATGAGGCCTGAGATGGGGGTGTGCTGGGTTTGAGGAAAATGAGTATATGGGAGGTTTACCGAGGTCTACATCTACATAGACACACTGCAAATCACATTTAAGTGCCTGGCAGAGAGTTCATGAACCACTTTCATAACCTTTCTCTACCGTTCCAGTCTCTAATAGCGCGCGGAAAAAAAGAGCACCTAAATCGTTCCGTTTTCGATCTGATTTCTCTTATTTTATTGGAATGGTCATGTCTCCATATGTAGGTGGGTGCTAGTGAAATATTTTCACATTCAGAAGTGAAAGTCGCTGACTGAAATTTCGCAAATACATCTCGCCGTAACGAATAACGTCGTTCCATTAATGATTTCCACCTCAAATCGTGCAACATTTCCGTGACTTTTACCTCTTGTAACGCGATAAAACAAAACGAGCTGCCCTTCTGAACCTTCTCAATGTCTTCCGTCAGTCCCACCTCTATTGCATCTTCGAAGTGTTTTGCCAATGAAACGTAACCTTTGGTTCGCCTTCCCCATAATATTTTCTATATGTTATCTCCAGTCTAAGTTGTTCGTAATTGTAACTCCTAGGTATTTGATAGAATTTACGAAACTTAAGATTTGATTGATTTATCGTGTAACTGAGGTTTAGCGGACTTCTTTTAGTGGTCGTGTGTATTACTTCACACTTTTCTTTATTTAGTGTCAATTGTCAATTTTCTCACCGTGTAGTAATTTTGTCTAAATCGCTTTGAAGTTGCTTTTGATCCTCTGTTGACTTCACTAACCGATAAACGACAGCATAAGCCACGAACAGTCTAAGGGAGCTATCCAGATTGTCTCCTAAATCATTCATAAACACAAGGAAGAGTAGCGGACTTATAACGCTTCCCTGGGGAACGCCAGATATCACTTCTGTTTTACTCGATGACTTACCGCCAATTTCTACGAACTGTGTCCTTTCTGATAGGAAATCATGAATCGAATCGCACAATTGGGGCGATATTCCATAAGCACGCAATTTCATTTGAAACCGTTTGTGAGGTACAGTGTCAAAAGCCTTCCGGAAATCGTGAAATATGGAATCGATTTGAGATCCATTTCCGATGACTCTTATCACTTCATGTGAATAAAGGACAAGTTGTGTTTTGCAAAAGCGATACTTTCTGAATCCGTGTTGACTATTGGTTAATAGGTCGTTCTTTTCGAGGTAATTCATAATGTTCCAACAAAGTATGTTTTCCAAAATCCTACTACAAACCGACGTCAATGAGATGGGCCTGTATTTTGGGGATCACTCTTATTGCCTGTCTTGAATACTGGAGTGACCTGGCCAACTTTCCAGTCTTTGGGTACAGATCTTTCGCCGAGTGATCGGTTGTATATGATAGCTAAGCCTGGAGCTATTGCATCAGCATAATCTGAGAGGAATCTAGCTGGCATAAAATCTGGCTCGGAAGGTTTGTTTTTGTTTAGTAACTTAAGTTGTTTTACTATCCCAGAAACATCTACTTCTAAATTTCGTATGCTGGCACCTGTTCTTGATTTGAATTCTGGTGTGTTCACTTCTTCTTCTTTGGTGAATAAATTTCGGAAAGCTGTGTTAATCAATTCTGCTTTAGCAGTACTGTTGCGACTTTCCTATCGGTACTCACCAATAAGAATTGGGCAATACATAACTCAGGATAGTAAAAAGATTATGGCTCATTTTCTCTGTTCATAGGGGTGAGTTATGTATGTCAACTTCTATGCCTTAAACAGCTACTCAATCTGTTTAAACAAGATCAATAATTAATCTGTAGTTTAGCCAGTCTATCAATCTGCATAGGATGACGTGAAAATATATCTAAAGAAACATAAATTAAAACTCTGATTAACCAACAAAATGGATTCTAAGATAAAGAAGTGATTCACTCACGAAGCAATTCTTTACAAACAGAGTTTATTTCTCTTTATGGACATGAAAATGCGGAGGTGGTCCTACTTTATACATCGGTAAATAACTGAATATTTCCCCAATTATTGTTCATGAGGGGCACTATAAGTATCATACGCACTCTAGAGTAAAAGTTCCAAATTATCACTCGTAAATTAGTCTAGTCCATCGAACATTGCAGTTCCAATTTAATCCGCGATTAAAGTCTTTGTTACAAAACACAGTTTGTCATCACACGAGTACACGACTACTGAATTATCACAGTTCCACAGCCATACTACCGTGCATAGCTTATCACTTTTCACCAGAGACTACGTTCTGCAGTCACAGTCCCATAAATTTTCTAAGCCCACACATGCCTGTCTCTTCAAATCACAAGTTCGAAACGCAGCTTCAGACCGCCCAGCGTTACAACCTTCCACCACCGTGTCCAAGTTACGAGTCCCTTCCCAAGCTTTCGAATGCATGCTCTCCCTGCTACGAAAATTGTATCCGTCCGCGCATCCTAACGCCTCATCTTTAAAGTACAATTTCCCTTCAAAAATATTATACATTTCAATATCATAGAATTAAATGCTTTGACCACCTTCCTACAAATGTTGTTTACATTTAACAAACAAATATATATTTAACAATACTAAAAAACGGTTGAGACTGAAGCCCTTTACTCAGATAGCTTTTACTGCCGCCATCGAAATATAGTTACACAATTAATATTTAATTTATCATGGATTTTAATACAAATATATTCAGTTCTTGTCCACAAATACTTATAATTGTTTATATATAAATTATCTGCTTCATATCTACTATTTTTATTCGGCCATGAAATATTTAACTAGCTGTCTACAACATAAATAATGAACGTTACTAAGAATAATATTAAATATAATAAAATACATGTTGTTGTTATGGTCTTCAGTCCGGAGACTGGTTTGATGCAGCTCTCCACCCTACTCTATCCTGAGCAAACCTTTTCATCTCCTCATAAGAACGGCAACCCACATTCACTTGAATCTGCTTACTGTATCCATCTCTTGGTCTTCCCCTGCGATTTTTACCCCAAACACTTCCGTCCAATGCCAAATTTACGATTCCTCGATGTCTAAGAATGTGTCCTATCAAGCGATCCCTTCTTTTAGTCAGGGTATGCCAAAAATTCGTTTTCTCACCAATTCTGTTCAGTACCTCTTCATCAGTTATGTGATCTACCCACCTAATCTTCAGCATTCTTCTGTAGTACCACATTTCAAAAGCCTCTATTCTCTTCCTGTCCGCACTGCTTATCGTCCATGTTTCACTCCCGTACAAGGCAACACTCCACACAAATGCCTTCAGAAAAGACTTCCTTAGCCTTAAATTAATATTCGATGTTAACAAATTTCTCTTTTTCAAAAATGCTTTTCTTCCCATTGTCATTCAAATGTAATGCGCTTTGTGTTTTGTGTTTCTGTGGTGGAATCTATGTTCTGACACAAGAATATTATTACCTCAAAGAAAAGCAGAACAAGAGAGTAAAACAAGGTTTATTGAAAGAATACAGAAATAAGGTGGTACGTTTTTAAGATAGGTAGCATGGTACAATGCTGCCCATTTGCTTCTTAAACTGTTACTGATAAAAACTACATATCAATAATTGTAAATATAAGTCTTATACTATTATTATTATAGTACTGAAATTTGTCGGCTTTTTATCTGTAAGGGATATTGAAATTGTAATTAAAGCGTTTGATTTTCCCAAGTCTCCTGAATCCATTCATATAATTATATTTGCTGCATGATCATTCCCTGATGTCATATTGATTTTTGGAATAATGTGTGTGGTTATATTGTATTTCAGTTGCAATCTGGGTTAGCTGCCCTCGCGCATCCAAGACAGTCGCTTTCTGTTTCTGAGCACATTAGGAAAACCCTGACTACCTGTATTCCATTCACTAGGTCCATACTATAAGCTAGCTAGCTGGGGAACCCAACAGCCTGGCAAAACCCGCCTTTCACATGGAAACAGTCAGCTTCCACCTGTATCTGTGATGTCACACTCATTAGTAAAAGTATTGTTTGTCTTTTGCCGCTAGTGTACTTTACATATGACCAGAATTTATTTGGATTTTCTTCCAGATTACGAGACAGGATTTCGTTGTGGGGTAGAGGCCGGTGTACAAGATGACATTCACCCCGTTTACATGGGCTCCCAAAACCGGATTTCGTAAACCGATTTCCCAATTTCGCTTTTGGTTGGTCATGTAAACACTCCAAAATCGATTCTGGTAATCCGCTTGTCTAAAGCGGTTTTCCAGTTCCACAACCGTTTTTGAAGCGTTCCTGGCTTGTCAAATAGTATTTTCTTGTTCAGAATTTTCGGCACATATGGAAAGAGTGATATTTTCTAATGTGAAATAAAAGTATAAATATTAGAGTGAACATAAATCTGTGTATTTAAATAAAGGACATAGCGATCGTGCAGACTAAATAAGGAACTGAATCAGCTGTTTTCCAGCCGCCATTTTAAGTGAGCTACGAAATCTGCATCTACATCTACATAGATACTCTGCAAATCACATTCAAGTGCCTGGCAGAGGGTTTATTAACCACTTTCATAACTTTTCTCTACCGTTCCATTCTCTAATAGCGCGCGGGAAGAAAGAACACCTAAATCGTTCCGTTTTCGATCTGATTTCTCTTATTTTATTGGGATGCTCATGTCTCCCTAAGTAGGTGGGTGCTAGCAAGATATTTTCACATTCAGAACTAAAAGTCGGTGATTGAAACTTCGCAAACAGATCGCGCCGCAATGAATAACGTCTTTCTTTTAATGATTTCCACCCCAATTCGTGCAACATTTCCGTGACGCTTTCCCCCCCGTAACGCGATAGAACAAAACGAGCTGCCCTTCTCTGAACCTTCTCAATGTCTTCCGTCAATCCCACTTGGTGAGGGACCCACAAGGGGCAACAGTACTCCAGGAGAGGAGGCACAAGTGTGACGTAGCCAGTCTCTTTGGTGGAGCTGGTGCATCCTCGAAGCGTTCTGCCAATGAAACGTAAACTTTGGTTCGCCTTCCCCACAATATTTTCTATGTGTTCTCTCCAGTCAAAGTTGTTCGTAATTGTAACTCCTAGGTATTTGGTAGAATCTACGACCTTAATGTTTGACTGATTTATCGCGTAATTGAAGTTCAGTGGATTTCTTTTAGTGGTCATGTGTATTACTTCACACTTTTCTTAATTTAGTGTCAATTGCCAATTTTCGCACCATGCAGAAATTTTGTCTAAATCGCTTTGCAGTTGCTTTTGATCCTCTGTTGACTTCACTAACCGATAAACGACAGCATCATCCGCGAACAATCTAAGGGAGCTATTCAGATCGTCAATCCGATTCAGGCTATGCCATGTAAACACGACAGCGAAAAACGGTTTACGAAAATCGGTTTTCGTCTTCCGTAAGATGTGTTGCATGTAAACGTAGTGATTATAGAGGGAGCCCAAAGTAGCATTGAAGAAGGGAGGGCAGGCCTGAAGGAGCCTGGGAGCCCGTAGGTAAGCCGGTCGTAAGGGGAGCGGTGTTGCGTTTTCTGCGAACAGTGTCAACAATGTCACGTGTGGTGATTGGCATGTTTAATTCTGATGGGACGATGTGTTCCAAATACTGGAAGCCAGGGGCGAGCGGAGAAGATGAGGTGTCGGTACGCTCGGACGACATTGGAGAAGGGGAAGTAGTCAAAGCGGGGATTGTCAGGGATGGAGAATACTTTGGAGCGGTATGAAGCAAGTGTTCGCCCTTACTGGCCTTGTCAGGAAAGGGACGGTCGTAATGGAGAACGGGGTAGTGGGGCGCGAAGTGACTGCTAGTAAGGCGGTGGAAGGCGTGCCAGTACTTGCAGTAGTTGATGGGGAGCATAGAATTAAGATGGGTGCATGTCTGGCACCAGTCCCGGCGTTTTTTCGCGGACGAGAGGTTTCTGATATGTAGTAGGTGCTGGTGGTGGCGCGTGCGAGTATCCCGGTTACGGGTCCGGAGGAAGGAGCCGAAGAGTCGACGGGATTCACACTCGACGAGTACGACCTGTGGAGGGAGTATGCTTGAAAGATGTCAAAGATAAACACACACACACACAGAGTAGTCCACTGATAGTGACTGGGACAAATATCTCACGTAATAAGCATGAAACGAAGAAACTACAAAGAACAAAACTTTTCTAGCTTGAAGGGGGAAAACAGATAGCGCTATGGCTGGCCCGCTAGATGGCGCTGCCATAGGTCAAACGGATATCAACTGCATTTTTTAAAATAGGCATCCCCATTTTTATTACACATTCGCCTAGTACGTAAATAAATACGATTGTTTTATTTGGAACACTTTTTTCGCTTTGTGATAGATGTCGCTGTAATATTCACAATTTTAGACGAACAATGGGTAACAAGAAGGTTTCTTTACATTAGAACACAGAACGTAGGTACGTTTGAACTTGTTCTAATGTGATACATGTACTTTTGTGAAATTATCATACATTATGAGAACTCATGTTCTTACTGTGTGATTACCTGTTCAATTGTTTGTATAGTCTATGGGACTTAATTACGGGGTTATCAGTCCCTAAACGTACAAACTACTTATGAACTAACTAATACTAAGGACGGCACAAATATCCATGCCCGAGGGGGGATTCGAACCCCCGACCGTAGTGGCCGTAGAGACGGTGACTGGAGCGCCTCAGTCCCCTCGGCCACCGCGGCCGGCGTGTGTTTACCTGTAATTACCTCATGACTTCAATAGCTCAGAATCATGTTCTTCAATGCATTTGGCAATACGCATAACGAAATTCCTCTCAACAGCGAGTAGTTCGCCTTCAGTAATGTTCTCACATGCATTGACAATGCGCTGACGCATGTTTTCAGGCGTTGTCAGTGAATCACGCTAGCAAATATCCATCAGTTTTCCCCACAGAAAGAAATCCGGGGATGTAAAATCCGGTGAACGTGCGGGCCATGGTATGGTGCTTCTAAGACCAATCCACCTGTCATTAAATATACCATTCAAGATCGCTTCAACTGCACGCGAGCCATGTGCCGGACATCCAGCATGTTGAAAGTACATCGCCTTTCTGTCATGCAGTGAAACATCTTGTAGTAAAATCGATAGAAATCAGCATACATTGCACCATTTAGATTGTCATCGATAAAATAGGGACCAATTATCCTTCCTCCCATAATGCTGCACCTTACATTAACCCGCCAAGGTCGCTGATGTTCCACTTTTCGCAGCCATCATGTATTTTCCGTTGTCCGATAGTACATATTATGCTGGTTTACGTTACCTCTGTTTTTGAATGATGCTTCGTCACTAAACAGAACGCGTGAAAAAATCAGTTAGCGTCACATAATTTATTTTGTGCCCAGTGGAAAAACTGTACACGTCGTTCGGAATACAAATCCTGGTGCATAGAAATATGGTACGAGTGAAATTTATATTGATGTCTCACCTAAGAGTCCTCAGGCGCATTTCCTCTGGAGTTTGAGCTGAGATTTGCAATTTCTTTTTTGCAATGTGTAGCTGGACTCAGGCCAAACAAATTCTGCTCCTCACGCCATTCCTGCGGCAACCGGTGTAGATGTAAAGCGTCGGTTTGTTTCCCGTCACGAAAAAAAGATTTTTAAACTGAATTTTTTTTGCGCTCAGTCGATAGAGCTGTCCCAAATTAGTCTAGTGTCATATTAGGCGTAACGAAATGTATTAACAAAGACAGTAAAACACGACAATTAACCAGTACTCCGGAAGCCACTGTGTAGCGCCTGCATAAGGCAGAAGCAGGCGTGGCGGCACTCGCGACGGGGCAACTAGTTCAAGAAAGACGGTGCAAACCGATGTTTACCGATACAACAAATGCTGTACGACAGTGTAGCTGGCAGCGAACGTATCTCAGTTTTCTTTCGGCCACGCCGCATTGCAAAATACATTACTAAAAATTTCCGGGCTGTTATGCCGTGGTCTAGTGGATTTATTATTAAAACCCAACGTTTCGTCCCCGACTGCGGAGGACATTCTCAAGGGGGATCGTGGCACTTTTGGATGTCCGATTCACACCCTGGCTCGCTACTGACTGAAGCCAAATTCCGTTTACAAGTGCTCGCGCGCAGTGGTGTGACGTCAGATGTTTTTGACATGCGCGCGCAATTCGTCGTTGCCGATTGCCTCCGTCCGTTAATGTCGTCCCATGGTGGAAGACTGTTACATTTCTTCTTCAAAACCGGAATCCAGATATCATTTAGTTTCACGCCCTCCTCCATCCTATTGAAATTATTTGGGTGTTTTACAATTTCTATAGCCTCTCTATACAGTCTTTCGTGGTATCCTTTTTTGGCTGCTAAAACTTGAGTCTTACCAAATTGCATAAGGTGGTCCCCTGGTTGAAAAACATGTTCAGCAACAGCTGATCCGTCAAAAAACGACTAGATGAGCACAAGGGAAACTGTAGAAGAACTTTTTGGTAAGACTCAAGTTTTAGCAGCCAAAAAAGGATACCACGAAAGACTGTATAGAGAGGCTATAGAAATTGTAAAACACCCAAATAATTTCAATAGGATGGAGGAGGGCGTGAAACTAAATGATATCTGGATTCCGGTTTTGAAGAAGAAATGTAACAGTCTTCCACCATGGGACGACATTAACGGACGGAGGCAATCGGCAACGACGAATTGCGCGCGCATGTCAAAAACATCTGACGTCACACCACTGCGCGCGAGCACTTGTAAACGGAATTTGGCTTCAGTCAGTAGCGAGCCAGGGTGTGAATCGGACATCCAAAAGTGCCACGATCCCCCTTGAGAATGTCCTCCGCAGTCGGGGACGAAACGTTGGGTTTTAATAATTAATCCACTAGACCACGGCATAACAGCCCGGAAATTTTTAGTAATTTTGACCATTCCGGCCGTGAAAGTTTACATTTTACAAAAATACAACATATACACACCTTCAGAAGTAACAGAGATGATTTTGGTAATGGGTAAGTGCTGCTATCATTAATTTGTACAAGCACCCTGTTTAATTGTTGTTACTGTAATATACAGTATCTTTCTGACGAGATTCCACACTACGAATTGTAGGTATATGTAATGTAGTCGTCAGGGAGGCAGCTCGGATGTACGCTGAAAATTATCCGGAAAGAGAAGGAAGACATTCCTGTGCAGACATGTTGTGGGCTGTAGTGAAACGAGCTGGAGATTTGCGCCTGGCGAAAGCCCAGCGAAGCAGGCCTGTGCGAAATCGTAACAATGCCATTACATTGGACACGGTAGTGAAAATCCACACAGCAATTCTAGGACGCTTGCTACGGAGTTACAAATCTCACGCTGTACGGTGCATCGCACTTTGAAAGACGCAAAAAATGCACCCATACCGCCGGCACGTGCACCAAAGGCCTTCAGTGGATGACAAGGCCAACAGGCTAATGTTTTGTGAATGGGCATTAAATCAACCACCTGAGTTTTTTAAACAGACTATTCCCCGACGAGTCAACGTTTTGCAGCACAGGCGTGCCAAATAGAAATGCCCATCACTTTTGAGCGGGCCGCGGTGGCCGAGGGGACTGAGGCGCTTCAGTCACGGTCTATACGGCCACTACGGTCGGGGGTTCGAATCCCCCCTCGGGCATGGATATTTGTACCGTCCTTAGTTATAGCTAGTTCATAAGTAGTTTGTAAGTTTAGGGACTGATGACTCCGTAGTTAAGTCCCATAGACTCTAAAAACATTTGAACATCACTTTTGAGCCTCCGTGTATCCTCATTGGTTGCGTGAACCAGATCATCAACACTGATGGAACGTCAACTGCTGGGATGGTACCATCGATAAGCATGTTTTTGGGTCTCATTTCTTTGAAGGCAGGCTGAACGGGACAATGTACACCAATTTCCTTCAGAACGAACTGCCTGTTCTGCTTGACGATATTGATTTAAAAACAAGGCAAATGACGTGGATGGAACAGGATGGTGCACCCAGCCACTGAATTGCTTCTGCACGCCAGTCTGCACGGGATCTTTTTTACCAATAAGACAAGGGGACTGATAACCCAGCAGTTGAGTCCCCTTTAAACACCACCACCAACAACAACAACCAATAAGACAATAGGCAAAAATATGGATGTACAGTGGCCAGCTAGGTCGCCCAATCTGTTGGTCCTTGACTTCTATTTCTAGGGTAGAAGAAAAGATATGGTGTACGTAGAAGAATGTGAAAACAGTGATGAGACGAAAAATTGCGTCAGGCAGGCCTTCTCTGTTCTTGATGGGTCATATGATGTACTGCGCTCTACAGCTAGCATTCATTGTAGACTGGAACGATGTAGAGAACAAAATGTTCAAATGTTTGTGAAGCTTAAGGGACTTAACTGCGAGGTCATCAGTTCCTAAACTTACAAACTAGCTAATACTAAGGACGGCACAAATATCCATGCCCGAGGGGGGATTCGAACCCCCGACCGCAGAAGTGACCATCGTCACTAGGCGTTGGCGCAGTGGCAGAGCGATGCCAAGCTGGTGGTTTGTTCGAACACCTGCAGTAAGATACAGCCCAATAAATTAGTGATAAAGTTTTTATTCCTCTTTCTCTGTTTCCCTTTGTTGTGCTCTAAGCATTTGAAGGCTACTTTACTTTATGATTTTACTTATTGTATGTGGAATGTTAATAGATTACGTGTCCACAATGAAGAATCAATAGGCTCTATGTTACTTATGGAATGCAAATCAGTTACAGGAAATTGCTTTGATAGCGACTAAGTAATGTATTAACTGTTCAGCTGCTTAGGAATTGGTTTTTAAATGTACACTGTAGTATTGTCATTAATAAATGCAGTAACTAAGCGAAATTAAAACAAATTTGTGTACTTTGTTCTGTGTTTCTTTAATCTCAGACCTTCGCAAAATTCGATAGATGTTATTCTGTTAGGTATACAGAAGCTGAACGCTTGACCATTGGGTGAAATCATCATGAAAATGATACTGTGTTGTGCAGCATTGCTGCTGTGGCTACAGGCTAGTCTACACGACGACACTAGGTTGCCAAACTCGCTGCATGAAATAAATTGCGTGCAACTGGTTTCGTGTATGTCTGTAGGCATAGCGCCAATACTATACACTTCAGTTTCGTTGTTTTGTGAGTGCCGTAGTCGCTGTAAAATGAAAGTTTTGGTAGCTGTAAGAGTTGTGGCGAATCTATTGCTTGTGTGTGTGAAGTCGCTACATAAGACTAAACATAAAAAGAATAAGAAACGTGTTTGGGTTCGGGAATGGATTAAAAAAGACGTCAGGTCTGTTGCTCAGCGACCTTGCTGGAATAAATTGTGATTGAAGACCCTAGAAGTTATTTTAATAAACTTAGAATGACACCAGAGCAGTTAACGTTCCTTTTAAACAGAGTTAGTAATGCAATAAAGAAACAAAATACTGTAATGCATGAAGCATTGTTACCAGAACTGAAATTACAAATTGCATTACGTTTCTTGTCAAGTAGATCTACATACATACTCCGCAATTCACCGTAAAGTGCGTGGCGGAGGGTACACTGTACCACTACTAGGCATTTCCCTTCCTATTCCACTCCCAAATTGAACGAGGAAAGAAAGAATGCCTATATGCCTCCGTACGAGCCCTAATTTCTCTTATCTTGTCTTTGTGATCTTTACGCGAAATGTATGTAGGCGGCAGCAAGATCGTACTACACTCAGCTTCAAATTCCGGCCCTCTAAATTTACTTAACAGAAATTCACGAAAAGAACGTCGTCTTTCTTCCAGCGAACCCCAATTGAGTTGCCGGAGCATTTCCGTGATACTCGCGCATTGGTCGAACCTACCGGTAACAAATCTAGCTGCTCGCCTCTGAACCGCCTCTATGTCTTCCTTCAAACCGATCTGCTGCGGGTCCCAATACTTGAGCAATACTCAAGACGTGGTCGTACAAGCGTTTTATACGCGGTCTCCTTTACAGGTGAAGTACATCTTCCCAAAATTCTCACAATAAACCGAAGTCGGCTGTCTGCCTTACTCACAACTGTCCTTACATGCTCGTTCCATTTCATATCGCTCTGCAATGTTACGCCTAGATATTTGAACGACGCGACAGCATAAAGAAGCTCACTACTAATGCTGTATTCGAACATTATGGGATTGTTTTTTCTACTCATGCGCATCACCTTACATTTTTCTACATTGAGAGCTAGCTGCCGTATATTCGTCTCTGCAGTACGTGTACCGTGTTCCGAAATCCACAGTTGCCATACTTCGTTTAAATAGGTATTTCGAATTGGATGTATTTTAGTCTGCAATTCACTAATCGTCAACCCATCAATATTTAATATCACAAATAATTGCTAGAAGAGCACTAACACGCCGTTAAAATCGCACAAACACCAACGCAACGCATATATGTTCAAAACCTGAATTATTTCTCCCCCCCCCCCCCTGTACATTGTATTTTGTTTTGTATTGGTCATAACCTAACCTAAAAACATGCGCAAACAGTTTCGCCAAAGTTGGAAGGTGCCGAAACTGTTTAGTTTCCCCAACGAGTTGTGCGAACGCCTGCCGCGCATGCCCATTGGCCAGTAGCGCAGTTTCATGAA
Source organism: Locusta migratoria (assembly GCA_026315105.1). Lineage (NCBI taxonomy): Eukaryota > Metazoa > Arthropoda > Insecta > Orthoptera > Acrididae > Locusta > Locusta migratoria. Next base: position 68,381,884 of record CM048755.1, on the reverse strand, counting down.
ACATAGTGTCGTCGTGTAAACTAGCCTTACTACCACTGCTCTCAGCCGGTGTCCAACGCATTTGATATCCACGGCAGACACCGACATATTGGTACACAAATGCTCGCCACATCGTGCTCGTCCGACGTGCCCATCTTCCATGTGCCGCCTCGCCACGCAGCGTCTGCTAGTGTCTTTTGGAAGCTCTGCAAACCGCTTCCGGAATACTGGTTAATTGTCGTGTTTTACTGTCTTTATTAATACATTTCGATAAATCTAATATCACAGTAGACTAATATGAAACTGCACTATCTATTCAGCACATAAAATTTTGCTTTGAAAATCTTTTTGTTCGTGACGGCCAACAGAACGACACTTTAGATCTACGCCGGGTGTCGCAGAATGTCCTGAGGATCAAAATTTGTTTGGCCTGAGTCCAGTTACACATCGCAAAAACTAAACTGCAAATATCTGCTCAAACGGCAGAGAAAATGCGCCTGACGACTCGTAGGTGAAACACCCTGTTTGCCTCTGTAACTTATAAAATAATAGGTGACGGGAAATTTTAATGCGGTAGGTCAACACAAGAAATGTTACACTTTCTGCGGAGCTATGAACATAGTTTATTGTATCATTTTCCAAAGAGTTACACCACAATGATATAATTTTTAAATGGAACAATAGTTTTTGCTATCGTGCATTGGATTCGTTGAAACCAGCTGCGTCCAAATCAATTTAAACTACATTCCTATCACTGTTAGTTTGGGAGCTACAACCCTTCAAAGTTTAGGGGGCGGAGTCTACGACAGCATATCTCACTGGCTGGTGGTCATGAGACAGTGAGCCGTGCCCCAGGGGATAGCCACTCGGCCAGTGAGCTACGCAGCCTCCGCCCCCGGAACTTTGAAGTGTTGTAGCTCCCGAACTAACAGTGGTAGGAACGTAGTTTAAATTGATTTGGACGCAGCTGGTTTAAACGAATCCAATACACGACAGAAAAAAACTATTGTTCCATTTAAAAAAATATATATCTTTGTGCTGTAACTCTTTGGAAAATGATACAATAAACTATGTTCATAGCTCCGCAGAAAGTGTAATATTTCTTGTGTTGACCTACCGCATTAAAATTTCCCGTCACCTATTATTTTATAAGTTACAGAGGCAAACACACTTAGTGAAACACCCTGTATATACCCGTCTGATGAGAAGAAGCAACGTTATAAGGAGTAAAGAAACAATGCTAAGTGTGTAGTAAGAACGCTGGGATAAGTTTATGTCTAATATCGAACATGATATCCACGGAAGACAAGAAATGGCATATAAAGTTTTAAAAACCTTAAACACTATAGAAAGAGACAGTCGTCCACAAAGTAAGTTTCGTTTCCATTTCTATTCGCGGCAGCGCTACGATCGCAGTTCCGAGCATGCACAGCTTTTACTCTGACTTAAGGAGAAGACATGTGCGCCATTTTCAGATCTCTGCTGACGACGTGTGGTTTGTAGTGCTTCTTTATAATGTCAGCCATTACAGAAGATGCCGCCGCCTTTGAAATCAGATTTGCGATTCGTCTTATAAATGCAAAGACAGTTAAACCTAGGGAAATTTATCGGAAAATCTGCGAGGTTTACGAACAAAATGATATGAGTGATTCAATGGTTAGAAGATGAGTCAGACTGTTCAATAAATGACCTGATCAAGTGCACGATGAAGAACGAAGTGGACGTTCGTCTGTGGTTCGTCTGGTTCACACAATTGAAGAGAAGATTAAGCACATCTCGAAGTGTCCTTGCTATGTACGTTCCGCAAATCTCATGATCACTATTTCATGAAATTGTTACTAAAAATCTGAAATTTTGAAAACTTTGCTCACGCTGCGTACCCAAAATTATTACTGAACAACAAAAAAAAAAAAAAAAAAAAAAAAAAAAAAAAAAAAAAAAAGAAAAAGAAATAGAACGGATGGGCAGTGCACTTCAGTTATTGACATGCTACAATGAAGAAGGCGATGGTTTTCTTTTTCGGATAGTCACGGGGGATGAACCGTGGGTATCGTAAGACACCCCTGAAAAAAAAACGGCAATTAATGGAATGGAGGTACACTTCATCCCCAACGAAGGTTAAGCCTAAGCAAATCTTGACACCTCGATAAGTCATGTGCACCGTTTCTTGGGACAGAAAATGCATTTTACTGATTTATTTCTTATTACGAGGTCAAACAATCAATGCGTGTGGTTACTGAGAGAACATGTTAGCACATAGTTGTATACACAGACAGAAGGCATACAAAAACTTATGCCACGCTATGACAATTGCTTACAAAATTTCGGAACCTGTGTAGAAAAGTAGTTTAACAGTTGTTGTTTTTTGTACAATCTGTGGTGTCGCACAAGTACAAAGTGCGCGCCACCTACTTTCGCCGCGCGCCGCCATGCACGCACGGCGCGGCGTTCTTACGACGACAGCCACGAGCGCCCTCTGCTGCAACTCCGCTCGTGGCCACCACAGAACGACATCGTTCACTTGGGACTGAGTTAGGAACCAGTAAAGACTTCGGAATCCAATAGGCACCAGCGAAAAACTTGGCTATCAGTTAGGCACTAGGCAGGACTCTAGCTCAACTATGTACCAACATTCTGCAGTACTATGTAAAAGTTAAGTATTGTATAAATTCTGTGCAATATATATCTCGTTCTAATTTACTCTAGTGTTTCTAGTTTCTGGCTGCTCCTCTCCGTACCTGCACCAGCGTGCTATCTTTATTCCTGTGTCGGTCTCATTCCACTCAGCCACCGACACCTACAACGGAACGAGACACAAAAGTGGCGACGAGGCTGGGACACAAAAGTGGCGACGAGGAGTGATAGACGAACCTTGGACCAGCAGCCAGACAGCAGTAGTCGGAGCACGCAGAAATTGCGCCCGCCCACCCACCCTTATTATAAGATTTTTGGGGGAACGTTTTCAGTTACGTGTGTTGTGGACTTTTTTGTTGCAGAGCGAGCCCTCCTTTCATATTGCATTTGTGTTTTGTTATAATTTACTTGTATGCGCGGCGCCTAATCGGTCAGCATGGCCACTACCCCGAACCCAAACTTAATGGAAATTATTCAGTTACAGACGGCGCAAATAACACAACTCCTGCAGGCTGTGGCCCAGCTCACAGCGCAAGCAGCTAACCAACAACAACAGCCGCCGCTTCAGCAGCCCACACCTGCCGCCGTAACGCTTCCTACGTTTCGCCAGTACAACGAACGTGAGGAAGAATGGAGCGACTACTTCGCACAGTTTCAAGAACTCGTCGCGGCTCATCAAATTACAGGTCAGAAAGTGAAGCATCTGCTATTATCTGTGATGGGCACCAACACCTTCGTGTTACTGAAAAAACTTTTCCCCGACGTATCTCCTTGTGATGTAGACTTTGAACAAATAGTAGATGCACTGAATACTCATTATGAGAGAAAAGTTCTCGTAGCTGCGGCACAGTACCGATTTTTCAGACTTAAAAAATTACCTGAGCAGTCACACCAAGAGTGGATTACGGAATTGAAGGGCTTAACCCACAAATGTAAATTTACTTGCTCTTGTGGACTTTCGTATAGTGACGTGATGTTGAGGGATGCGATTACGCAGAATATTCAGGACCCCAGAATTAGAGCAGCAATTCTGAAACAGTCCGACCCCTCATTAGACAGTGTACTTCAGCTTATAGAAGCGCATGATACTTTTGACTTAGCAGATGTAGAAATGCAAAGCCACAGTGTTAATTCAGTGCGCCGCAACGGACGCTTTCCTAGCCGTAGTTCTCAGTATAGCACTAGTGATTCTTTACATTCTACCGGCCGTGCTGAACAGCCAGTGAACAGTAGCCAGTGTAAAAGTGCGACACAAAGGTCGCCCCGTCGTGTTAGAAACAGTGATTTGAATAACGGGCGCCAACGCTCATTTCAGAAAAATGTACGTAAATCTTGCCTCCAGTGTGTGTCTCGCCACAAGCGTGCTCATTGCCCTAGTCGCAACGCAACCTGTTATCAATGTGGCAAATCAGGACATGTACAGTCTGTGTGTATGCAAATTAAAAACTCAAAGAACGGTACCGTTAGAAACAGTGCTTCGCAGAGTGCGAGAACAGTTCATTCTGTAAATGTTATACGGGCTGTGGAATTGAACAGTGCTTTCCTTGGATCTCAATTGCAAGAAAATAGTTCTGCGCTACTGGCAAAACTATATAGTGCACCACGTAGCAAGCGCCGACGAGCGCGTAAAACAGTGCAACGGAAAAGGGTTCGGGACAAGCAAAATGACTATGAACAGTGCATTCCTGTAGTGAAAATAGTGCCTTCTGCAACTGCTCCTTGTAATAGTGCCCAGTACTGTGTAGCTAGTGACAGTAGACATCAAGTAGCTACTCAAAAGTGTAGTGCAGTAGTTAGTACATCTGGAGTAGCTTCGCATGCTTGCGCGGACGCCGATCCGGCGGTAGTGCCATCTAGTGACAGTGTTGTTAATCCGCTGCGTGCCGAGTCTGCGCCGCTTACTTCACTACGCGGCCCGCGCAAGCGCAGTAAACAAACCGTAGCAGACGTTGCCCACATTCGCGCACCTGTCGAGCGCCGCAAGCAAAAACTGTTTGTGACTCTCTTCATAGAAAATAAGACGGTGCAATTTCAGCTTGATACTGGTTCCGCTGTCACATTAATAAATAAAGATACTTATGAACTTCTGGGTTCGCCAAAATTGTCGCCGTCACAGCAAGTGTTAACAGCTTATACAGGTCAAAATATTCCCGTGCTAGGAACGTGTAGCCTGCCTGCCTCTTTTCAAGGTGTAACAAAAACAGTTGCTTTTGTAGTTCTTCAGGCCAAATCGACACAGAACATTTTTGGACTAGATGCTTTTGACTTGTTTGGTTTATCATTTCAAAGAGATGTGCTTCAAATTTCGTCAATATTGCCTCAGGATAAAATCAATGCATTGTGTGACAAATATAGTGACTTGTTTTCGCCGGAACTAGGTTGTGCAAAATACTTCGTGGCACATGTAACTTTAAAAGAATCTGCAGTTCCAAAATTTCGTAAAGCTAGACCAGTGCCTATCGCCTTGCGTGATACAGCTGCCGAAGAACTTAAACGTTGGCAAGATAGTGGGGTGATTTCTCCTGTTTCTGCGAGTCAGTGGGCCTCACCTATAGTAATTATACCCAAGCCGTCAGGAAAACTTCGTCTCTGTGCGGACTTCAAATCAACAGTGAACAGTCAAACAATTGTAGACACTTATCCCCTGCCCAGACCTGACGAACTAATGGACAAATTAGGACAGTCTCATTTCTTTTCTAAGATTGATTTAGCAGAGGCATACTTACAGATTCCACTTGATGACGAGTCAAAAAAGTTTTTCGTCATTAATACTCACATGGGCCTTTTTCAATTTCAACGCCTACCCTTTGGCAGTTCTTCCGCCCCCGCTATTTTTCAGCGTTTTTTGGAACAGTTGACAGTTTCTGTACCGTGTTGCTCTAGATGATATTGTGGTATCCGGACGTACAGTTGAAGAACATTTAGCAAACCTGGAGTGCCTTTTCAAAGTTTTGACTGCAGCAGGTCTACGTTGCAATAAAGCAAAGTGTTCGTTTTTTTCAAAGTGAAGTAGAGTACCTAGGCCATGTGATTAATGCCCAAGGAATCCATCCCTTATAGTCACATCTTCGAGCAATCAAAGACTTGCCTCCTCCTAAGAATGTGCATGAATTGCAAGCAGTAATGGGAAAGCTTAACTATTATTTTAGATTTATTCCCAATGCCTCTCAGATTGCAGCTCCACTGCATCACTTACGTAGGAAGAATGTTCCTTTTGTGTGGTCTAAAGATTGCCAAGTTGCCTTTACCAACTTAAAGTGTGCACTACTCAGTGATGCATGTTTGATTCCCTTTGAACTCTCGTCGGGTTGCACAGGAAACAGCTGCGGATGCAGACCGAAGTGTGGTAGCACGTTTTGTTCGCTCAGGGTGGCCTGCCAGAGCCAAAGACATTGATCGGCCTCTGGTTCGACGTTATTTTGCACAACGTCATGCATTATCTTTAAGTCAGGGTGTACTGTTGTTGCATACCGACAACGACCAAGCAAGAGTGATTGTTCCTCGTTCCCTGCAACGAGAAGTGTTACGCCTCCTGCATCAAGGACATTGGGGCATTGTTAGGACAAAGCAACTGGCCAGACGTCATTGTACCTGGGTTGGTATGGACGCTCAGATAGAGAGCATGACATCACAGTGTACAGTTTGTGCGGAGCATCAGGCGGCTCCTCCACAGCGTTTCTCGGACTGGCCACGCCCCAAGGGACCATGGCAACGTTTACACATTGACTTTGCCGGACCTTTCTGGAATACGCGCTGGTTAATTGTTGTAGACGCTTTCAGCAAGTTTCCTTTTGTGATTGCCATGAACTCAACGACGGCGTGTAGTACAATCAGCCCCGTAACATCAGTGTTTTGCATCGAAGGCTTGCCTGAAACTATCGTCAGTGACAATGGACCTCAGTTTGTTAGTGCGGAATTTCAACAGTTTTGTCGTGTGAATGGCATTCAGCATATTACCACTGCACCTTTTCACCCTCCGTCCAATGGTGAAGCAGAACGTTTCGTTCGAACATTCAAGTCTCACATGGAGAAGATGAAAGGTCAGCACTCCAGGCAGCAAGCTCTTCAAATTTTCCTGTCTACGTATCGATGCATGCCACGTGACGGCCCGTCTCCTGCCGAGCTGCTACACGGCCGCCGTCACCGCACTCTCCTTCACCTGCTGCAGCCTCCCACGCACCGAGTCGGTTCGTATGGCGCTACGCGTTTTCAGGTTTCTACGCCGGTGCTGTACAGGGTGTTTGCTGGTATGAAGAAGACATGATTGCCAGGCACCATTCAGCGCGTGCTCGGTCGCAATATGTATGATGTACGTTCTTCCACAGGGTCGGAGCTGCGGCGCCACGCAAACCAATTGCGCTTGCACAGGCCGCGCGATCCTGTCTCCAGTTTCTTGATTCCAGACCCAGTTCACCGCCAGGGAGCACAGCCACATCGCTCGCCGCCGGGCCCAGCTTCCCCGGGCTACGAGCTCCCGATGGATTTCGAATCGCCTCCTACGCAGTCGGCCCCTCCGCCTCCGTCGCCGCCGCAGATGACAGCGTCACCGAGAGGGACTCCGGGACCGTGCGGGCCCCCCCAGCTTGGGCCACGCACCTCAGAAGATGACCTGCTCCCACTGGGCGGGGGTGTGCGCCCTTCCTCAGGTTTCGTCGGGTTTCCTAGCGAATCGCAAGGTGTATACCGGGGCGCGGACGGCGTCTCGATCCCAGCCTCAGCTACGACGCCCGTCCCACCAGTAACGCCCCCGCCCAGGCCCTCCTCCCAGTGCCGTCGCCGTGGCCCTCAGCCCTACGTCACGACGGCGCGGCGGTTTGGGGGGGGGGGGAGGGGTGTGGTGTCGCACAAGTACAAAGTGCGCGCCACCTACTTTCGCCGCGCGCCGCCATGCACGCACGGCGCGGCGTTCTTACGACGACAGCCACGAGCGCCCTCTGCTGCAACTCCGCTCGTGGCCACCACAGAACGACATCGTTCACTTGGGACTGAGTTAGGAACCAGTAAAGACTTCGGAATCCGATAGGCACCAGTGAAGACTTAGCTATCAGTTAGGCACTAGGCAGGACTCTAGCTCAACTATGTACCAACATTCTGCAGTACTATGTAAAAGTTAAGTATTGTATAAATTATGTGTAATATATATCTCGTTCTAATTTACTCTAGTGTTTCTAGTTTCTGGCTGCTCCTCTCCGTACCTGCACCAGCGTGCTATCTTTATTCCTGTGTCGGTCTCATTCCACTCGGCCACCGACACCTACAACGGAACGAGATACAAAAGCGGCGACGAGGCTGGGACACAAAAGTGGCGACGAGGCTGGGACACAAAACAATCAATATTTTTTCTGTATCTGTACACGTTTGTTTTATATAACCAAACGTAACTTACATTGTGGACATATCTCGTAAATAGTATTGAAGGAGAACAATGGGTATATTATTACAACTAATTATGGTGTGATCCTGAGTGCGCCTCGGTTGCACAGTGGTAGAGTGCCAGACTACAATTCCACAGGTCACGGGTTCGATCCCCGCCAGAGCCCGCCATTCTCCACTTCTTTCACCTCTGGCAGTATTGCTCATGTGAAAATTACCGAGTAGCACTGTGGTTCGGAACCCACGTTAAACTGTAGGTCCCCCTATAACTGGCTGGATAAGTCAGTTCGAAGTTCGGCGGAAGGCAACGGCATACCACCTCCAAACAGGAACATGCCTAGTAAAGCACTGTGGTGTTCAAACCAATCTTCGGATTGTTGACTGCTTTACCATTCAGCACAAGAAACGGAAATTTTGCAACTAAATGAGAAGGGATTAGATGAAATACAGTTTGACGAATTAAAATCTGCACTACTAAACTAAATTCGTTCCGACAGGCCTCGAGAGGCCTACTGGGTACTGACCGGCCGCCGTGTTACCCTCTGCCGCAGGCGTCGACGGATGCGGCATGGAGGGGGGCGTGGTCTGCCCGGTACTCCCAGCAGTTATGTCAGTCTTCGTGATCGGAGCCGCTACTTGTCAGTCAAGTAGCTACTCGGTTGGCCTCACAAGGCCTGAGTGCACCCCGCCTGCCAACAGCACTGGGCAGAGCCGGACGGTAACCCATCCAGGTGCTAGCCAAACCCGACAGTGCTTAACTTCGGTGATCTAACATCTGCACTAATGTAACTTTTTTTAAATTTTTTTTTTCTTTTTTACGGGCCTCCTTACCACCCCTTCAGCCCGCCCTTACGCTCACCATGTATCGCCTTCCTCGGCGTCGGCTTCAATGCCTTCAAAGGAAAGAAATTGGCCTTCTGCCACATATAGTCTCTTTTAATGTTGCAAATTACTTTTTTTTTTTTTTTTTTTTTCTTTTTTTTTTTTTTTTTTTTTTTTTTCTTTTTTGAGCGACGTGATTGCGTGTCTTCTTCGGCGTGGTGTCAACCACAAAGTTCGTATTCTCGAATGTTGCAAGGGTTTTCGTGTCTTTTTTCTTTCTTCAGTATTCCCTATCGTAATTGCTTTTTGTCTTCTCTTAACTTCGGGTGTCACTTGCCAAAATTCGCGCAATACTTCTGTTGCTCAGGGCTCGTGGCCCCTTCTCCATTCCATCAGCAACTTACATGATAAATAAAACAAAGGATGCCTCGATTACCAGCAGGCCATAATAATAGAGAAAATAAAGTTCGTAACAAATAAATGTCGGAATGGAAATGACTTCTCGATGCCTACGGTGGCACGTCTTCACTTGTCATCAAGTTCAACTAAAATCATTGTATTCAAAAGTGAGCAACTGTTCATTAGACTACCGGACTGTGGTACTCATCAAAGTTTCTCATTCGCTTTCCGTGTCTGTTATACTTAGTGCGCAGTGGAAGCTTGCTCGCCTACACTTAAGAACAGAAAAGTAACAGGAAAAGATGGTATTAATGCTGAATTATTAAAATGTGGATCAATCGTGCTACACCTACGACTGATAAATCTCTTTAAAAAATGTTGGAAGAAAAAGAGTATTCAGTGACATGAAAACAGCTAGAGTAATATCAATTTTTAGAAAAGGAGATGAAAGGCTATGCAATAAGTACAGAGGAATAAGTTTACTAGACTCAGCATAATCTAAGATTTTCAATAAAAGACTTAAAAACGCAACAGCAGCAGTACTGCACAACGAACAATGGGTTTTAGGAAAGGACGCTCCACAATAAAAAAAAAAAAGTCCAAATGTTTGTAATCCTATCGGACCAAACTGCGTGGTCATCAGTCCGTAGCTTACTACTTAAACCTAGGTAAACTAACCTAAGGACAAACACACACACCCATGCCCCAGGGAGGACTCGAACCTTCACGGCGAGCAACCGCGCGCTCCGCAGCGAGATGCTTTACACCGCTCGGCTACACCACCGCGGCACTCCACAATAGTTGCAGTTTTTACTTCACAGCAAATAATAGAAAGACGTAGAGAGCATAATAAAGAAACACACATTCATTTTAAGAAAGCTTTTGACAATGTAAATAGACAGAAACTTTGGGAGGTAATGACGAATCTAGGGTATCAGAAACATCTAATAAATGCGATAAAAATTTTATATTATAAAGCAAATATCAATCTAAATTTAAAAGGAGTAATCAGATAGCAACAAACAAAGGAATACGACAAGGAAAATGTTCAAATCTTTATAGAGCTTATGTGACTTTACTACGGGGTCATCAGTCCCTAAACTTACAAACTACTTATGAAGTATCTTATACTAAAGACGGCACAAACATCCATGCCGAGGGATGATTCGAACCCCCCTCGGCGAACTGCCGCGCGCACCGCAACACGGCGCTCCAGTATGCACGGCTAATCCGCCGCGGCAATAGACGACAAGGCTGCTGCATCTGTCAAACTTTGTTCAATAATTATATTAATGAAGTAAACCATGTATAGAGACCAGAATTTTATAGACGTATCTACCTAGACAGAAACTCTCTTGAAATAATTTACTATATGCTAATGATGCAATGATCCTAGCAGATAAGGAAGATGACCTTCAGAAAGGAATCTACTTACTAAAACAAGTAAGTGCAAAATTTGACATGGAAATCTCAAAAGAAAAACTAAGGCAATGGACGTCATGCGGAAAGAACCAATTAAAACCAAAATAGTGATAGATGACAAGATTTTCGAGCAAAGCCGGCCGCGGTGGCCGAGGGGACTGAGGCGCTCCAGTCACGGTCTGCACGGCCACTACGGTCGGGGGTTCGAATCCCCCCGCGGGCATGGATATTTGTGCCATCCTTAGTATTAGCTAGTTCATAAGTAGTTTGTATGTTTAAGGACTGATAACCCCGTAGTTAAGTCCCATAAGATATACAAACATTTTATTTATATTTTAGAGCAAATAAACCATTTCAATTACCTCTGATGAGAAATGTCATATGGCTACAGCAGAGATATTTAAAGTAAGCTTAGTAACTTTAGCCGGCAATGTGGCATAATTAACAGAAACCTAAAAACAAAAGAAGGAAATACACTCAAAACCTACAAAACCGTTGCTGTTCCCTCATTGCTCTATACAAGTTAGACCTGGGTGATTACCAAGAAGCAAGAAAGCCGTATTCAGGCACAAGAAAAGAATTACCTGAAGAGTTTAAGGTTGCACAATAGAAGACAGGCTAACAAATCAAGATACTAGAGAAAAACTGCAAATCGTTAGGCTAAATGATAAAATTCTAGAGTAAAGAAGAAAATGGAACAAACATCTAGAGAGAATGGAAAGTGAGAGAATTTCTTTAAAGGCAAGAAATTATAAAAGCCATGGAAGAAGAGAGAGAAACACCGCGACAGAGATGGGTACCGTAACAGGCAATTTCTGCCTATTCCTGAAGAGAAGAGGAAGAAGTTCTAAGTTTTGTGAATTCCCTTTAACTATCTTTTGCTTAATTGGTACATGATGATGTTTAAAAATCTAATATATAAAGCAGTGTCCGTATATTTGTACGTGTTGCATACAAATCTACAGTTTTGTTCCAATATTTATGAAATTTGGTACACGTAAGCTTCAGTCCACGAGGACGGTCGCTGTAAGTGTAAGAATCACATACGATACATAGTTCACGAGATATGACGTCATAATGAGATGCGCGAAAAACTGCTGCAATTTGCGACAATGCTGCTCATTTTCTCCTAAACCATTGGACCGATATCAACCAAATTTTGTACACACATTCCTTACCGTGAGGTAACAATTGCTGCATGGTTAAGAATCACATACGGCACATAGTTCAAAAGATATTACGTCATAACCAATAGAAATCGCCAAAAATGCTATATAATGCGGCGAGACTTTCGAAATACACTGTATGAGAATGACAGTACTTACCGACTTGCAACAAACTTTAAACATAATTTCAAACCTTTATTAAACTTTTTCTCACTGGCAACCATAGTAAAATGATGAAAGGAAAAAAGTTTCTCGCTTACTACTTTCCCGCTGTTTATGGAGTAAAACTACGGCTCTCGGTATGACGTTACAATTTATAATTTCAACACTACAAATTGTAGCGACAGGAAATTTTACAGACAGTATACACATATATAGTTGAATGTAGCTGCTAAATTGTATCATATTCCGGTACGTAGTTCATGAGATATGATCCCATAAACAGTAACGTTCAGCTGTTCGTGGACTAAAACTACGGCTTTAGGTATGAAGCTACAATTTATAATTTCTACGCTACGAATTGTAGCGGCAGTAAATTTTACAGACCGTATACACGCATATAGTTGAGTGTACCGTCTAAATTGCATCACAGTACTACACGTAGTTCGCACCCCTTCCCGCACCAAGTTTTAATCTATTACTTCTTTACTACTAATTGTATTCCCAAGAGATTTTACAGACATACAGCACTTATACAAATGAATATAAACCGGAAAAATGGCAGAAAATGAAATAACGCCGGGTTTTCAGCTAGTTTTGTAATAATTGCCGACAGTTCTAAAGTGGGTTATGCTGTAAACGATATTGACAACTCCATAGAGTTCAAATGTTTGTAAAGCTTATGGGACTTAACTACGGGGTCATCAGTCCCTAAACTTACAAACTACTTATGAACTACTTACGAACTAGGACGGCACAAATATCCATGCCCGAGGGGGGATTCGAACCCCCGACCGTAGTGGCCGTGCTCACCGTGACTGGAGCGCCTGTCACCTCGGCCACCGCGGGCGGCGACAACTCGATAGGTTTGGCTATTACCACTTTGTACATGCTCCTCGGTTGCACAGTGGAAGAGTGCCAGACTACAAATCCAAAGGTCCCGTGTTCGATCCCCGCCAGGTCCTGGGATTTTTATCTGTAACTTTCCACTTCTTTCACCTCTGCTCATGTGAAAAATACCGAGTAGCACCGTGGTTCGGAACCCACGTTAAACTGTAGGTCCCCCTATAACTGGCTGGGTAAGTCAGTTCGAAGGTCGGAGGAAGGCAACGACATACCACCTCCAAACAGGACCATGCCTAGTAAAGCACTGTGGTGTTCAAACCAATCTTCGGATTGTTGACTGCTTTACCTTACATACACGGATTACGATGTACGGAAAGTTGGCCAAAGCGCCGACGACGAGAAGTGATGCGGTAGGCAGGTAGGCGCTCGTGACATCAGGGACAGGACGAGAAAAACCGCAGGCCGCCGCTGCTTACGGCAGCAGGAAAAATGTCGCCCTGCTACCAACTTCATTCTCAGCAGTCCCCAGAGGGGAGCAGTAGTAACTCCAGAATATGGCCCCACAGGGAGTACCAGACCACAACTCCGCATTCTTTGTTTTAGGTGGACGACAAGGGACCTCACGCACAATATTCAGCCAATGGTCTGTCGGAGCAATTGCACAATGATCGAGAGGTATCGGCTTCCCGAAAATAGATGATGGTGATGATGCTGTCGTTTATCGGTTAGTGAAGTCAACAGAGGACCAAGAGCAACTGCAAAGCGATTTAGACAAAATTTCTACATGGTGGCAATTGACACTAAATAAAGAAAAGTGTGAAGTAATACACATGACCACTAAAAGAAATCCGCTGAACTTTAATTACGCGATAAATCAGTCAAACCTTAAGGTCGTAAGTTCTACCAAATACCTAGGAGTTACAATTACGAACAACTTTGACTGGAGATAACATACAGAAAATATTGTGGGGAAGACGAACCAAAGGTTACGTTTCATTGGCAGAACGCTTCGAAGATGCACCAGCTCCACTAAAGAGACTGCCTACATCACACTTGTGCGTCCTCTTCTGGAGTACTGTTGCCCTTTGTGGGACCCTCACCAGATGGGACTGACGGAAGACATTGAGAAGTTTCAGAGAAGGGCAGCTCGTTTTGTTTTATCACGTTACGGGGGGGAAAGCGTCACGGAAATGTTGCACGAATTGGGGTGGAAATCATTAAAAGAAAGACGTTATTCATTGCGGCGTGATCTGTTTGCTAAGTTTCAATCACCGACTTTTAGTTATGAATGTGAAAATATTTTGCTAGCACCCACCTACTTAGGGAGACATGACCATCCCAATAAAATAAGAGAAATAAGATCGAAAACGGAACGATTTAGGTGTTCTTTCTTCCAGCGCGCTATTAGAGAATGGAACGGTAGAGGAAAGTTATGAAAGTGGTTAATGAACCCTCTGCCAGGCACTTAAATGTGATTTGCAGAGTATCTATGTAGATGTAGATAGCGCGAAAAAATAGCTTAGATGCTGTCAAGAAGGTGACCTAACTGATATAACTGGAAAATAATAAAGCTTATTTTATAAAACTTTGTCCATTTGCAAAATAGACCACCTCCTCCACGTCTTCTTATGAATGGGGCTCCGTGAGAAGTCACAACATTATGTAATGGAGGGTAAATGATAATTAGAAAGAAAAATTTCGTAGCGGTGCCGTCTTTTCTGATAAGTGGTCGCGAAGGTGAAAGCTGGAATTTACTCCCATGAAGACAGGTTGTAACCCCAACCGTCACAATTACCCTTAGTGTAGGACAAACAACAATACTTGCCTAGCCTGGTACCGATTACTAATTCCACGTGTTCTGACCCAAACATTATCTAGTAAAAATAGGAAATCACCTACCTTTTTGATTCTTTATACGTTTCACTATATATGTACACATTTCTTCATATCATTAATTCACGATGTTACCAGATAAGAACCACAAAACTTTCCCAAAATCATCTATCGGATTATCCACTTGGAGGGATTTTTAAAATAAACAGTGTTGTGATTTGCTTAAAGACAAGCCTTCTTTCCGCACAGAGAGTAATGCCAGATGAGACCCCTACATCTAGTGCAATTACAGTAGAACTAATTACTGAGTCAGAATTTCGCTTCATGTTTTTCACACATCTTTACGGTCGCCAGCCTTATTAGGTAATAAGTAAATTAACAAAATTACACCCTGTTGCTCCTACCTCAACAATAGCATTATCCTTTCAGTACACAGTTAATAGCAAGCTGAAAACAGTATTCCCTGTCCGGAGAAACATCACAATCCACAAAAATACAATCATCAGCACAAGAAAACTCATCTACGATTAATATTATTTACATAGAGGAGAATTATTTTTGGAATGGTCAGTTTCCTGAAAGAAAGAAGTACTCATTAGTGAAACCACTTTATAAAAGGGAGAAAGAGATAATGTAGACAACTTTAGACCTATCTCTATGCTATCAGTTTTCTTTGAAGTTACTGAAAAGACTATATATTCGAGGCGAAATCAAATGTCAAATGCTTGTATAGTCTATGGGACTTAACGACGGTGTCATCAGTCCCTAAACTTACAAACTACTTACGAACTAGGACGGCACAAATATCCATGCCCGAGGGGGGATTCGAACCCCCGACCGTAGTGGCCGTGCAGACCGTGACTGGAGCGCCTTAGTCCCCTCGGCCACCGCGGCCGGCCGAGGCTAAATGATCGTTTGTTTCCATAATTTGCTGTCAAATATACAGTTTGGTTTCAGAAGTGGTTTAACAACAGAAAATGATACATTCTATTCTTTGTGTGAAACATTTGATGGAAAAATAAAAAAAGAACGCTCGGCGCATTCATTGATTTAACAAGCGTTCGAGTGTGTTGATCATAAGATATTGTTGCAAAAGTTGGAATATTATGGCGTAATGGGATAGCTCATAATTGGTTCATCTCTGACTTCAATAACAGGCGCAGAAGGGGCTACTCTGCAGTGTTGAAAATGGATGTTATATGAATTGTCAGTTAAGTAAGGGGTGGCCCAGGGTTCTTTTGTGGGACGAGCGTTTCTCATTTATATCAATGATATGCCTTCTAATATAACAGGTAATTCTGAGACACTCCTATTTGCTGATGACACTAGCTGGGTAGTAAAAACTGTTGCTGGCAATAATGATGAAGTATCAAATAATGCAGTTAAAGACATTTCATGTGCCGTGAAAAATAAATTGATGCTAAATGACAGTAACACTCCGTTTTTGCAGCTTATAACACACGTTTAACGAAAACTGACATTTTGATTACATAGAATAGAAACACGATAAGTAAGACTGAACAGTTCAGATTTCTAGGCGTTCACATAGACAGTAAGCTGTCGTCGAAAGCCCATGTTCAGGATCTTGTTCAAAAACTACATGCTGTGTTGTTTACCATTAGAACCGACTTTGATATAAGTGATAGTTTAACATGAAAAGCTGTCTGCTTCGCGTATTTTCATTCGCTTATGATGTATGGTGGTGGATTTTTGAGGTAACGCCTCTGGTTCAAAGAGGGTATTTATTGCACAGAAGCGAGCGTTTCGAGAAATATGTGAGGCAAGCTCACGTACCTCTTCTCGATCCCTGGTTAGTAGCCTCGGAGTTCTGACAGTGGCCTCTCAGAACCTAATATCTTTAGTGTCGTTTGTTGTTAATAATATTTGGTTATTTCCAAGAGTTAGAAGCTTTCACTCAGTTGTACTAGACAGAAATCGAATTTGCATTTGGATCACACCTACTGGACCGTTGTGCAGAAAGGTGAGCAGTATTCTACCGCATCCATTTTTAATAACCAGCCACAAGAATTCGAAAAGCTTAGTGGTAATCCACACACTTTCAAAGCTTAACTGAGAACCTCGAATACTTCTAAATAAATACTAGAGGACCCGTGCGAATACGTCGCGCCGTTAGTGAAATGACAAAAAAGTTGGAAAAAATCAATCAATGCAAGTGTTTAAAAGCGCCAATGAAAGAGCTTGGTCAACAAGAACTGCGTACCTTAATTAGATCCAAAGATATAATAATACAAACCGATTAAAATAATCAGTGCAAGGTCAGAAGGATACCGCGTTTGAAGAAAAATAAAGGATGGAGTGCCTTAAGTTAATTCTGATACTTTATGAAAAATCTGCGAATAAATACCTTTAGTTTAAAGCAAAATTGAAGAAAGTCTGTCGGATAGAACGGCCTGACGGACTGACTTTAGTATTCGTATATTCTTTTAACACGTTGGCTGCCGAAATGACGTCAGAGGCGCGCCAGAGCCGCCTGCTGTGGCCGCCGGCGGCCACACGGCAGCCAACGTGTTTGTATAAGATTCGTGTTTCTGCTACCAGCTAACATGAGCAAAAATTCTCGAATCGCGTGCTATGTTAGATTACACACTAACAAATAAAGTGACTGGTCACTGCCATCAGGGCATGTGTGCAGGAGAATTTGCGTAGGTGCTACAAAGATCGTAGCATTTATATCTATTCAGACAGACAGGCAGCCCTGAGATCACTGGCAGCTCCTACAACAAGGTCTAAAATTGTTGCAGAATGTCACAGGGTTCTGGTGAAGCTAGGGGAAAGCAATAGAGTAAACCTATTGTGGGTCCCTGGCCACTCGGGGATCAGTGGCAACGAACATGCCGACAGATTAGCCAGGATGGGGGCGGAGTCTCCATTTATTGGATCGGAACCTGTCCTGACAATCACCAAGGCAATGATCAAATTGGAGCTACGTAACTGGCTCAGAAGACAGCACGTAGAATATTGGACCAAAGTCCATCAACAAAAACATGGCAAGGTAATGATGCCAAAGCTAATCCTGGGCCTGAACAGGAGAGAGATTAGATTCATGGTTGAATTGCTGACAGGCCATGTGAATTTCAAAAAACACCTACATACAATGGGAATAACAGAAGAGGACCCTAAATGTAGGATCTGTGATGACGGTGATGAAACTGCATCACATCTAATCTTCGAATGCATTGCATTGGAGAGTAAAAGGCACAGAACATTTGGGACAACCAGACCCGAAGAAATTGTGTCTAATAAAGAACTGGTAAAGGGACGACTCCTTGTACTGTTCAAGGGCATTGGTTGGCTTTACTAGATATACAGGGAGCGATACCGCACAATAAACTTAGTTTCGGTGTGGGCAGTGGCGGGCTGGACCAAGACTGTTTTGGCTTCCCTGGAAAAATCAAATCAAATGTATTTATTTATTTATTGTTTCAAACCGTCACGGTTTCTAAACTTAGGGATCATGGCTACAATTAACTGAATACTTTTATTTATGTTCCACCATGTTTTTATTTAATTGCTCGCCATGAACCGGCTTTCGTTTTTTTAGGCCATCATCAGATAACTTAATACTAAAGACAGTCTTACAAAGATATGCAAATTTTGTGACAACTGATATCAGAAAAGGCAAATGGAATCTAAATAAATATCTTGTATTACTTTCCATTTGCGTTTTCTGTCATAGATAGTCACAAAATTCGCATATCTGTGTAAGACCATCTTTGCATAACTATGTATTGTCACTGTTATTGTGTGGACAGTCTGTTTAGTATTTCTACAACTACATGGGTTACTCTGCAAATCACATTTAAGTGCCTGAACTTATATATCTGATGAAATAATTACAAATATTGTAGAACATAAATATTCAAGGTTTTAATATTATTTTAACTAGGCCTTTCGTGTACCTAGGATTGCTTTGCGTTTCACTTTATCAGTTACTGCTCCGTGCTGACTGTTCCAAAACCATGGAGACCTGCCCCTCAGTTCGGCTCTGCGAAACATGATAAATAGAAATAAAAACAATAAATATTTTACACAGTCATATACAAGAAAAGTTTTCACGTGCGTTTCTTTAGAGAAATAAGCTTCCTTCAGATAAATAATGACTGATTTAAATGTACTATTCATACATGAGTACTGCTGTCTTTTAAATACAGTTATTGACTTTGACGGAATGTGAACGCCGGCCGCGGTGGCCGAGGAGACTAAGGCGCTCCAGTCACGGTCTGCACGGCCACTACGGTCGGGGGTTCGCATCCCCCCTCGGGCATGGATATTTGTGCCGTCCTAGTTCGTAAGTAGTTTGTAAGTTTAGGGACTGATGACCCCGTAGTTAAGTCCCATAGACTATACGAACATTTGAACAAACTTTTTTGGAATGTGAACCTACAAATTTTTATGCTTTATGTAATAATATTGTCAAAAGAATTTACTTTCCAGAATATCATATTTACAGCTTTGCCATAATTTTACAAAATTTTCTTCTAAAAGGTTTAACATTATTGTTGTTGATGTGGTCTTCACTACGGAGACTGGTTTGATACAGTTGTCCACCCTACTTTATCCTGAGTAAGCCTCTTCATCTACTGATAAGAGCGGCTACGCACATCCACTTGAATCTGCTTACTGTACTCGTCTCTTGGTCTCCCTCTGCGATATTTTACCCCACACACTTCTCTTCAATGCTAAATTTACGGTTTCTTGATGTCTAATAATATGTCCTACCAATCGAACCTATATTTTACTCAAGGTATTCCAAAAATACCATTTCTACCAATTCTGTTCAGTATCTCTTCCTTAGTTACGCGATATACCCACCTCAGAATTCTTATGTAGCTCCTCATTTCAGAACCCGCTATCTTCTCCCTGGTTGAACTATTTACTGTCCTTGTTTCACTCCCGTACAAAACAACACTTCACACAAATTCCTTCAGAAAAGACTTCCTTATACTTAAATATTCGATGGGAGCAAATTTCTCTTTTTCAAAAACGCTTCTCTTCACATTGCCATTATATCCTCTGTACTGCGGCCACCATATGTAATTTTACTGCCCATGTAACAACACTCAACTACCACCTTTATTGCTTCGTTACCTAATCTAATTGCTTCATCTTCGCCTGATTTTCTAAGACTGCATTCCCTTACCCTTGTCTTGCTCTTGTTAATGTTCCTCTTGTACGCTCCTTTCAGGACACTGCCATTCCGTTCAACTGCTCATCCAAGTCCTCTGCTGTCTCTGACGAAATTACAACCCCATCAGTAAAAGCGCGATGTTTTTATTTCTTCACCCTGAACTTTAATCCCTTCTCCAAATTTCTCCTTGCGTTTCTTCATTGTTCACTCAGTGTACAAACTGAATAACATTGGAGAAAGGCTACAACCCTGTCTTACTCCTTTCCAAACCACTGTATCGCTTTCATGTCCTACAACTGTAACTGCTATTTAGTTTTTGTACAGATTTTAAATAACCTTCCGTTCTCTATATTACTTCAGAATTTGAAACAATGAATTCCAATTAACATTGTCAAAAGCTTTTTCCAAATCTACAATAGTTATAAACGTAAGTTTGCCTTTCCTTAATCTATATTCAATAAGTTGTATTGCCTCACGTGTTCCTACATTTATCTTAAATACAAACTGATATTCTCCGAGGGCAGCTTCTACCAGATTTTCCATCCTTCTGTAAATCATTTTTGTAATAAATGTTCAAATGTTTGTTAAGCTTATGGGACTTAACTACGGGGTCATCAGTCCCTAAACTTACAAACTACTTATGAACTACTTACGAACTAGGACGGCACAAATATCCATGCCCGAGGGGGGATTCGAACCCCCCGACCGTAGTGGCCGTGCTGACCGTGACTGGAGCGCCTCAGTCACCTCGGCCACCGCGGCCGGCTTTTTGTAATAAAATTTTGCTAGCATTACTGAATCTGATGGTTCTGTAATTTTCACATTTGTTTGCGCCTGCTTTCTTTGGAATGAGGATTATTATATTTTTCTTAAATTCTGAGGGCATTTCGCCTAACTCATACATCTTACTCATCAGGTGAAATAGTTTCGTTATGAATGGCTCTCCGAGAGACATCAGTAGTCCTGAGGGAATGTCGTATACTCCAGGGGCCTTGTTTGGACTTAAGTCTTTCAGTGCTCTATCAAATTCATCTGTCAGTATAGTATCTCCCATTTCGTCTTCATCTACTTCCTTTTCGATTCCCAAGACAGCCCAGTCCGTAACATGATGCCTTAGACCACGCAGCTACTTCTCCGCGACATGTTGATTGGAATACACTTTCTGAAACAACGAAAGTAGCAGAGATAAAATTCAGGAAGCGGAAGCTATCTACAACCTGTTGAGGAACTAGTCGAGGTAGATAGAAAGAAACCAGTAGTTGTAGCGAAAGCAGGAAAGCGTTATAGCCCTTCCCTTCTGTGATGGCATCAAGGGGAAATCTGAAAAGGGAATTAAAGTTCAGGAAGAAGAGTTATAAATCTGGGGTTTGTAAATGACATTTTAATGTATGAGAGACGACATAGGACTTTGAGTTTCATTTAGACGAAATGGAATGTAGTCGAATTAAACCGGGCGATGATGATGCAATTATACTAGGGGATGATACTATAGATGTTGCAAACAAATTCATTTCTGAAGCACAGTGACTGAAGACAGCCGAGGCAAAGATTATAAAGCGCAGGCTGACGATAGCAAGCGAAGCGGTTATTATTTAATTTAAAATTAAGTGTAAACAAAACTTTTCTGAATTCATTAGTTTGGAATGAAGAAGTGATACGCATGCGATAAACACTCCAGACAGGAAGAGAACGGGAGTTTCTGAAATGTGGTGCTAGAAAAGAATGATGAATAATAGATAAGATTAGAAGAGGTACTGAATTGAAGAGAAAATAAATATATGGTCTAACAGGACTCAAGAAATGATTGATTGATAGGACGAATCCTGAAATGCTGTGGATTAAAAGGAGAGTAGAATATATTTGAAGGCCCAAAGCGAGCTTCAGAGTTCGATTTTGCACCATCCGCAGCAACAGGATGAAGGAATTGAAATGTTTGTGTACCTACTGGACAAAACTGCTATTGTATCAGTCCATAGACTCCGTAGCTACTTAAACTAACCTACGGGTAATACACATAACATGCCCCAGAAAGGACTCGAGCCTCCGATCGCGAGCAACCGTGCGCTCCTCAGCAAGGCACCTTAATGCGCTCGCCACTCCACCGCGCTATGAAGGAATTGACACAATTTCCTCGAACAAAGGCCACAGGAATTTAACGCCACCCTTACACAAAGCTACTGGTAAGGGTCAAACATTTGTTGGTGTCGCTTTCGCTGGCGAACCACTGGTTTCCACTAAACGCCACCTGAGAGCTGTGGCGCTGCACATAAGTAGGTGCTCATTGTTCAAATGTTTGTTAAGCTTAAGGGACTTAACTGCGTGGTCTTCAGTCCCTAAACTTACAAACTACTTATGAACTACCTTATACTAAAGACAGCACAAACATCCATGCCCGAGGGGGGATTCGAACCCCCGACGGGGAGCGGCCTCGCGCATCGGAGCACAGCACCTCAATCCGCTCGGGCACTCCGCCGCGGCAGCGCTCATTGAAACCAATGCTTTGTCAGCGAAAGCGCCACCGAGAAGTGCTTTTCATTGTCTCCCTGTGAACGGGTACTGAGGAAACAACAATATACAGCGATGGCCATCAAAATGCAACACCAAGTAGAAACAGAGATATGACATCCAAATTTATTCTAGAGATAACTCTTCATACAAAACCACATATCCCTTTCGGACCCGATTTTTTCCTGGAGAAATGAAATTATTTGTTTATGCGCTAATCATCTGGAGCTATATTGTTAATGATTTTAGAAGCAAGAATTGCAGAATTGTATGCACCTATTTTCGAACTACACAATTGTATATACTGATTACCAAGGCTTCTTTTTTGTTGATAAAATAATTTTGTAGTAATAACTGTTTTACTAAAGAAACTGATCATTCAATAACTACAAAGCAAAGTAAGAACTACTTTCAGTTATACAGTAATACAAGTAACCCACAATTTCCGTGTACTTTGAAGCTGACAAACTGCTGCGAAGTGCAACAGTAAATTGTTGGTATTTTTATAGTGTCCCATCACAGGTATCAATACCTATGCATAATGAAAAGATCTGTCTCTCACGGTCGTATATATATTGTTTACATTGAGAAAAACGTTTCTGATGCAGCTTACATACTGCTTACACAATTGTAGCCGGTGAGTCTGAAAGGGTTAAAGCCCTTTGTGAAGTGAGGAAGATGAATAAATCAGTCTATCTTCGCAATTACTGGCGCTGCTACTACACGCCTCGGCAATTAATCAAAGTGCTCCGTGTGTTTTATTGGGGTATAGCAATCTATGCTGGTTTCACAAATTGCCAAAGGTTCATACGGTGTAGCAACGGATGGAGTTCTGCGCCAGACGTTTTAGATAGGCGCGAGATCGGGGATGCCAATGCAGCAGTGCGGTGAGATGTGCGACGAAAAAGTCTTAACCACTGCGTGCCACGTGTGGTCCCGCATTATACTGCTGGAATGCGGCCGCCATGTGTGTGGGAGGACAGCAGGCTCCAGGTCAGTGCTGGCTGGTAATGTGTATTATGGGGTGCGTGACGGGAATCCAATACCACACCAAACCATCAAACCGGTCGTAAAATCAGTATCGCGATGCCAAACGTCTCTCACCATGGTGAAAATCACAGAACCATGGTGCAGGCAGAACCTGGATTGCAACGGCATATTTTTTTTACCGACGAATTCCGATTCTGTCTGCATCACAACGATGATCTGATAAGAGTCAGGAAACTGTGGTAAGAGACTGTTGAACTGAACCCTTCTGCGTCGCCCTACTGACCCTTCACCAAGAGCATGGTTTTAGAGTGCTGTTTGATTCTACTCCTCCTAAGTAATTATTGCTACATATCTGTTTCAATCAAGTTGCTCGTCATTGTAGGTTCTAGACCTCCATTGGGTATGGGTGTGTGTTTTGTCCTTAGGTCAGTTTTCGTTAGTTTAAGTAGTTTGTAAGCCTAGGGACTGATGACCATAGTAGTTAAGGCCCATAACTTACAAACATTTGAACATATTTTGTTTCAATTATGTAATCTTTGTACAACGTGTTACCTTTTCCTCCGAAATAAATGTGGCTGCGAAATTATCAAACTTGATTGGTGTAGCATTTTGAATGCCCAGCAGTGTATTGGGAAGGCTGCATAAAAGGACATCAAGTGCTCGAACATGACTTGTTAACTGCACTATATTCAGCGTGGCCAATATAAAACCGGACCTGGAAATATTTACATTGACACTGAGGTAGTATTGACCCTTGTTAATGAAGAATACGAAATGTTCTAAAATTGGTCAGATCTGACATCGAAACATTGCAACGTTCGATTTATCAAACTGTGAGACAAGCAAAGCAGCTATTCCTGAGAGATAGTAGCATTACCGCTTTCAGTGTTCTGCTGTAGCTCTACCAGGGTTTGAAGATTATGCAAGTACACCTGATCCTTCAATAATGTACCCCCTCCCTATCCCCCCAGAAAAAATCACGCAGAGATCAGGCGTTAGAGGTTTCCAGTATGAGACATAATGTACTCGCACGAAGGTATCGAGCGAGGTTGTGCTGTGCTTAGCACACTGGACTTGCATTCGGAGTATGGCGGGTCAAATGCGCCTCTAACCAATCAGAATTAAGTTTTCCGTGATATTCTCAAATCGTTCAAGATAAATGCCGAGATGGTTCCTTTGAAACTGTACGACAGATTTCTTTCTCTGTCTTTAACAAAACAATCCATGCTTGTCCTTCGTCTCTTGTGACTTCGCTGTTGACGGGACTTTAGACTTTAATCTTCCTCCCTTCCTTCGTGAGAAAGTTATCAAAGCGGTGTGTAATGTTGCTCCGCCTTGTTGAAAATATCTATACAGTCGTTCATCCACCTTGTGCTGTTTTCAATATGAATTTAGAGGACAAACTGGTTACCATTAACAGAACGGTGAAAATGTCATGTTAAGATACATACATCGGGCGCTGTACACCAAATACATAATCTGAAACTATGCGACGTCTCTTCAAAGGAATGATGGGGATTTTCTGATGCATCTTCGTGAAATATGTGTGAGTTCACATACCCTCAGAAGTTCAACCAGACATCTGAAGCAATGAAAATCAGAGTATCAAAATGTCATATTATACTTTACTCGGGAACCATTGGCAGAAACCCATTTGCGAAAGTTCGTCTGCATGCTCCAGCTTACTCATACCAATAGTTTTTTAAGAATGCCAGGTTGATTCCGACCTAAACCTTATTATTCAGGCAGAGCTTTAATTTGCACGTCCTGTGTGACACCATTTCCAAGGTACTGGCTTAATTGATTAAATCAATTTAAAACGTGTAAAAGATCTAATTGCTATATATAGACCCTACACTATACATATGAAAAACTAACTTTCCACACCTACTGGTACTTTTCATAAGAATGGATTTATTATTTACGAAGACCCGCTTCTGGTTATCGTGATTTAGGTTTTCTGTGATTTCCCTAAATCACTCCAGGGAAATGCTGGGTTGGTTCCCTTCAAACGGCACCGCCAATTTCTTTCCCCATCCCTGACAAAATTATCCAAACGCGTACTCCGTCTCTAACGACCACGATGTCTACAGGACGTTAAACCCTAATCTTCCTTCCGTTATTTACGAAAATAGTATATATGTTCCACTCAGCAGTCTTTCACCTGTAGTGGCTATGTAAATAATCGTACAATGCTGATATACGGCACAACTATTAATAAACTTCAATAATCAACAGTTTACACTTTTTTTTAGCGTGGGTATGAGTAGTTTCCTGTTATTACAATAATTACGTATCTGCAACTAAAATCGCAATGTAAAAGATACAGAAACTGGGTGGAAAAGACACTAATTTTTGTTTTACAAAGAATATTATTTTGTTGTATCTACTATTTGCACTGTGTGTGTGTTTCTATTATTACCTTTCCTACGAGTAATTGTCATTGTTTCCACAGGAATTCCCTAGTAGCGTAGTCAATCACCATAGACGAAGAAATCAGAAATTAGCCAACATCTCGCGTTTCTTACCTCCTGTCCTTTATTGACACTGAAGGAACTCTAAATCTGACCGATAGAAATAATCTCACATGTAGCGATTGCCATCTAAAATAGTTAATAATCCATGTTATGGGTATGAAATTTTTGATGCAGAGAGATACATTTCCACACAATGATTTTCACTTCAATGAGAAAACTGCAATTCCCAACTGCTCCTGCAACTACCAACTGCAAAATTTTTTTTTACAGAATTTATTACGCAATACTGTAGTAGGTTCGTTTATTGTATAACCGGTTTCGATTAATCAACCCTCATCTGGTACAAATCATGAACAAGTAGAACTTATACGTTAAGCAACGGGAAACATATGAATGTAGTTGCTTTACACATTTATTGAGAAAAATGCGTTAATTAGATGCAGTTTGAAGAATAACATCCTAAAATATTTGAAACATCCATATGTCCAAGTGAGATAAAAATAAGTCAACTGTTAAAGTTGTTTGTTTGTAATGTATGCGTCGTTTCATAGGATTCATGGTTTTACTACACAGGATTTGAACTAAATATGGCTCATTATTTTGGGAAAACAACACTCAAAAGTGTTACTTTCGGTTCATAAATTCATGTTGTGAATTATGTTAATATTATTTATACGTGCTCCTGCAATAGGTATACCATCTATATAATTAATACGTTGTGGAATAATTTGGAGGATATTTTTCGTTCCTTTTTTTTTTTTTTTTTTTTTTTTTTTTTTTTTTTTTTTTTTTTTTTTTTGTCCTGCAGCACTATAAATGCCATTTAAAGACATTATGCAGGAAATCCTAAATGCTGCTGTAAATATAATTATTTTTATTACACTATAGGCCTATTTCGGCTTTTAGCGCCATCGTCAGGTGATCTGCGAAAAATGTTACATTATCAATACATCAGATTTTATTATTATCGTAATTGTAAATACTATTACGAAATATTACATACGTTTGTTGGTCCTGACATCCATATACATCGATGGTTTTATTGCTGTCAGTCATTTATTTATTGCTTTGAATTATAATTAATTCAACATTTCTTATGATTATCGTTTACGTTGTTTTGACTTTTACTTATTGCAATATTGCTGATGACTTGTCATGTACCTTTTGATGTGACAGCTTTTTGATAACCAGAGATGTAATATGGTTACGTACTGTTTTTTTATTATAACGATAATCGTTGATAATGGTATTTGAAAGGTTGGTTAATGTATGTCTTTGCATATGTCGAGAAATATTGTTATCTTAGTCAATCGTCATTGACATGTGTGATCTTTGTATCATAAATTTGTTAAACTTTGCTACTGAAATTTCGTTCTATGATGGTCTAAAATTTGTACCCGTTTTATTGGTGTACGATATCAATAAAATTTTCTATGTAGTTTTTGTGTTTTAAGTCGACTTGTTCATTTAGTATTTCAGAGTGGTGGTGTAGTGAGTGTAAATATATTTCGATTTCTTCTAGAATGTCCATAACTTGTCCTTTAGGTGTGACATGTAAAATTTCGACTGCCTGTTCTATATCATCCGCTGTGTGCTTTTCTTTTTTTAAATATTGGTAAAAAGTAGATGGGTTATTTGTGCTTTGTCTGGTGTGCTCCCGGTACCTGATATTGAAATTTCTGTCTGTCTGGCCTATATAAAATTTACTGCAGTTGCTACATGTAATTTTGTATATTCCTGGGTTCGAGAAAAGTGGGAGATAAGTTTTACTAGATTTTAATTGTGACGAAAGGTTATGTCGTGTCCGATAAGTTTTTGTCGGTGTGGTACGATTATTATATATTTGAGTAACAATTTTTGGATCATAGTCGTTTTTCTGAGCTATATATTCTAAGATTTTGATATCTTTTTGTATTGAGTCTTGTTCTAACGGTAAGTTTATCAGTCTGCTTATCATGGTATTGAAGTAGGCATATTTGTGTGCTTTTGGGTGGCATGATTTTGCGTTAATAATATTATCTGTAGTAGTAAGTTTCCGGTACATTGCAAATTTATGTTTGTTGTTACTGTTTTTAATTGTGAGATCTAAGAAGTTTATTGTTTTGTTGTTTTCAGGTTC
This sequence comes from Locusta migratoria, assembly GCA_026315105.1. Taxonomy (NCBI): domain Eukaryota; kingdom Metazoa; phylum Arthropoda; class Insecta; order Orthoptera; family Acrididae; genus Locusta; species Locusta migratoria. Next base: position 68,354,011 of record CM048755.1, on the reverse strand, counting down.
TACTGTAAATTTCATTTTAGGATGCATTGTATTTAATGTGTTATGTATATTTGGATATCCGAATTATCTCCATCTATTAAAATTATTGTGTCATCCACATTCCTAAAATAATAAAAGATTTTTTTAGTTAATTTCTTATGGTTGTTGAAAATTTTTCTTCAAGTGTATTTAAGAATATGTCTGCTATTGTACCAGCAATATTGCATCCCATGGCCACTCCGTCTGTTTGGCTATAAATGTTGTTGTTAGTTTGTAAATAGTTTCGCTTCAGTACTAAGTTTAGCAGTAATACAATTTCATTGGTGCCTGTTATGGAAATTTTCCTATACCTCAGTAAGTTGTCTTCAATTATGGTGATTGTTTGTTGTATAGGGATGTTAGTATAAACATTGGTTATATCAAAAGATACAAATTCACCACTTTCAGGTATTGGAATCTCTTTATTTTTTTGTGCTGAAAGTCTTGAGGTTTTTATTGTATATTTGTTATTGTAAATATAGAACTTTGTCAGGAGGTTGTTCAATTTTCTACTAATTAAATAGGTTGGACTATCTATGCTAACAACCACAGGGCGTAATGGTGCCAAATGTTTGTGGATCTTAGGTTGTCCACGTAGTTTAGCGGTTTTAGGATTCATTACTATACAAGAATTTTTCTCATATTCTGTTAAGATTGTGTTACATTGTTTTATAGCTTTCTTCGCTTGTGCTGAATATTTGTTTGTGGGTGTCTTTGTTAATCTGTGTGATGTTATTTGCTGTAAAGAAGTCGTTTGTTTTTTGTATATAGTCGTTTTCGTATAGAATGACCAAGCTATTGCCTGTGTCTGCTTTAATTGCTAAAGCATTATTGGATGTGGGTTTATCGTTGATTTGTTTTAGTAATATGTAGTCTGTGTAAGTAATATTATCATATTTATTTGGTTTATATTAAATTTCTTTGTCTATTATATTTGCTGCTCTAATAGTTATTTCATTTTTTTCAGGTAATTTTGCAAGGTCTATTGCTATTTTTGTTGTTGTTTTAGTGTCAAATTTAGGTTTAATGATATATTTCAGTCCTTTATCTAGTAATTTCTGTTCGTGTTCTGTGAATAAAATTTCGGATAGGTTTTCAGTTCTCTTATAAAATTGTTGGTTGGTTGGATAAATGTTTAAGAGGAAGCAAACTACAATGGTCATCAGTCCCCCATTTCACCACAAAGCGTCCACAGAATACTGTGGGCGTAAAAGAGACAGGCCCAGAGTTAACGTGTAGAGTGGGAGAGGAACCCCACTTAGTCCATAAAACATCATCTAAAACGACAGGAAACAAAACGAAAGGAGACCATCACACAAAGGCTGCTTACAACAAGGAAGCCGATGGCTGTGGTTGGCCGGCCATAAAAATAAAATAGGAAAAGTCAACCACTCGGCAGTACAAGGAAATCTCTATATAGAGAGTGATAAAAACCCCCTGCTCGAATAAAACGTAAAACGGAATCTGCCATTGTAGCATCGTCACCTAAAACTTCTGATAAAATAGCAGGGAGGTTACAATTTCTCCGCAAGGCGGCTAAAACGGGGCAGTCCAACAATATGTGGACGACTGTCAAACAAGAGCCACACCGACTTTGGGGCGGGTCCTCACCCCGAAGGAGATGTCTATGGGTGAGCCACGTGTGCCCAATGCGGAGGCGATACAAAACCACCGAGTCACGGCGAGAGCCACGTATTGAGAAGCGCCACGCGGCCGTAGTCTCCTTGACGACCAGGAGCTTGTTGGGCGTGCTCAGGTTACGCCACTCAGCATCCCAGAGCTGATGTACCCGGCGGCGCAACAAGGAACGGAGATCTGGAGCCGGGAGGCCGATCTCTAAGGTAGGGGCATTAACCGCCTGTTTGGCAAGCCCATGGCACGTTCGTTGCCTGGGATGCCGAAGTGTCCTGGAGATCAAAGAAACACCACAGACCTACCAGACCGACCAAGGGCAAAAACAGTCTCTCGGATGGCCATCACCAATGGCGAACGTGGGTAGCCCTGGTCAGAGCGCGTAAGCTGCTCAGGGAGTGACTACAAAGAAGGAAAGTCTCACCTGAGCAGGTACGCATATGCTCAAGAGCACAGAGAATGGCCACCAGTTCCGCAGTATAAACACTGCAGCCCTCTGGCAGAGACTGCTGCTCAATGTGGTCGCCGTGGACGTAGGCAAAGCCAATGCGGCCATTTACCAATGAGCCATCAGTATAAACAATGTCGTAGCTGGGGTGCTCAGCAACGAAAGCAAAAAACTGGCGACGGAGGGCCTCAGGGGGAAGCGAGTCCTTACGCCTATGGGCCAAGTCTAAACGAAGACATGGCCGTGGCAGGCACCATGGAGGTGTGCGTGAACGGGCCCGAAATGGAGCTGGGAGAGGATAGGACTCAAGCTTCCCCAGGAGGGACTGCATGCGGACGGCTATTGTGTGTCCTGACCTGGGTCGCTGCTGCTGGTGACGAACGGCCACAGTGGAAAATAGCAGGCGGTAGTTCGGGTGTCCTGTTGAACTATATACTCGGACTGCAAACGCTGCCAACAGTTGTTGGCGGAGGACCCATAAAGGGGGACGCCGGCCTCTACTAGTAGACTGGCCACAGGGCTGGTGCGGAAGGCACCCGTCGCCATGCGGACCCCACAGTTGTGAATGGGGTCCAGGAGACGCATTGCCGAAGGTGCCGCAGACCCATAGGCAATGCACCCAAAATCGAGACGGGACTGCACCAGTACCTTGTAAAGCCGCAACAGCGTCGAGCAGTCAGCACCCCAGGTCATATGACCCAGGAGTCGGAGAAAGTTGAAGACTCGAGATACACCAGATTTTCGGTGGTTGATCGACCCTGGCGGAAACTGCACTGGCATGGAGCCAGTAATCCACGAGTCTCAAGAATCCAACACAACCGCCGACTTACCATCCGCTCCATCAGTTTACATGGAACGTTAGTCAGGTTAATGGGCCGATAGCTATTCAAGGAAGCAGGATGTTTGTCGGGATTATGCACTGGGATGATAATACTCTCCCGCCACCATCACACCAGATGCGGTTATAGACCACAAGTAGATGACGCCGACTATCTGCTGAGAGATGTTTCAGCATTTGGCTATGGATGCTATCAGGCCCAGGCGCCGTGTCAGGGCTTTGTTGGAGAGCACTGCGGAGCTCCCACTCAGTAAAAGGAGTGTTGTAAGAATCACTGCGGTGGGTAAGAAATGAGAGATACTGGCGTTCTACCTTCTCCTTTACTGTACGGAAGGTCGGTGGATAATTGGCAGAGGCAAAGGCACGAGCATAATGCTCGGCAAATATCTCTGCAAGTATGGCCAAGTCCGTACATATAACTCCATTTGTGGAGATCCCAGGGATTCCCGCTGGCGTCTGTAATCCCTGTAGCCGCCTGATTTTACTCCGGACCTGCAAGGCTGAGGTACCTGTCCCAATAGTGGAAACGTACCTCTCCCAGCACTCCTGTTTCCGTCTTCTTATGAGCTGGCGAGCACGAGCGCGAAGCCGTTTAAAATTGATAAGGTGCTCCTGAGAGGGGTGCCGTTTGTATCGCTGTAAGGCCCGCCTGCGGTCTTTAATGGCCTCAGCGACATCCGGCGATCACCACGGCACTGTTTACGCCGTGGACACCCTGATGTACGCGGAACGGTAGCGTTCGCAGCATAAATAATAGAATGTGTGGCGCTCTCGACCACTACATCGATATTCTTGAGTGGGGGAGGGCCAACGATGGCAGCAGAAGCATAGTCTTCCCAGTTAGTCTTGTGCAGAAACCACCTGGGTGGGCGTGCTGGGGACTCGCGTTGTGGGAGTGACAAAAAAATGGGGAAATGTTCACTGCCACACAAGTCATCATGGGCTCTCCAGTGAACAGATGGTGGAAGGCTGTGGCTGCAGATAGATAGATCAATGGCCGAAAATGTGCCATGTGGCACACTAAAATGTGTGGGGGCACCTGTATTTAAGAGGCAGATGTCGAGTTGAGTTAGTAAATCCTCGACAACCCTGCCATGACCAGAGATCGTAGAACCACCCCACAAGGGACTGTGGGCATTAAAGTCGCCCTACAGTAAGAAAGGTGGGGGTAGTTGAGCTGTGAGTGCAGCCAAAACGTTCACAGATACGTCACCATCTAGCGGCAATTAGATACTGCAGACAGTAAACTCCTGTGTGGTCCTCACCCTGACAACCACTGCTTCTAATGGTGTTCGAAGGGGCACAGGTTTACTATACACAGAGGTGAGGACATACACACACACTCCACCTGAGACCCTGTTATATATGCCACGATTGCAGTAAAATCCACTGTAGCCATGCAGGGCAGGGGTCCCCATTGCTGGAAACCAGGTTTCCTGGAGAGCAATGCAGAAAGCATGTGTCGTGCTCAGAAGCTGCCGTAGCTCGGCCAGGTGGGCGAAGAAACCGCCGCAGTTCCACTGGAGGATGACATTGGTTAAGTGCTGGGAAGACTTGAATCAGACGAGTCGGTGGGCTATAACTCGGCATCACTTGCATCCATCGGTGTAGGTTTGTCATTCGGACTGTCCATTTTGTCAAGGGCGTCCCCGAGAGCGAGGTCCTCGGGTGACGCAAGAATCTCGACCTCTTCCTCAGAAGTAGAGGTGGAGGCGGAGGGGAGTGGTGGCACAGAAGCCACCGTGGTCTCTTGTGTTGTGCTTTTCTTTGGCCTTGGTTTACCCCTCCTTTCCCTCAGGGGCTTCGCTGGTGAGAGGTGCTTCTCGGACTCAGCCACAGGGACTGGGGAGAAATGCGAAGCCCTGCTACTAGCAGTCTGCGAGCGCACCTGCTGCTGGTTAGTGTCGATATCGACACTTGCGGAAGGGAGTGTCCCAAGGGACCCCTTCAGTGTGAGGGAAGCCAGAGAAGGTTGTTCTTTCTCCGGCAGAGAGGTGGTTGCTGACCCCGAGGCTTTCGCCTTGGGAGCTGTGGAAGGATAACCCCCAACCTCCGTGGGGGCAGGCTTAGGTTGGCGGCCCTTAGCCCACAGAAACAGAGGAAGTAGGAAATACTGCCGCCACCAAGGAGAGTGGCGACTACGTTACTGCTGCGAACGAGTTTTTCATTGTAACAGGGGGCAGACGGTCTAACATTTTCTTCGCCCCATTATATGATGTACGGTCTAGGGTTTTATACTCTGTAATTTTCCGCTCCCGTTGAAGTGCTGGACATTGCGACGGGCAGTGAGTATGGTTCTGACCGCAGTTGATGCAGATTGGAGGCGGAGTACATGGGGCGTCCAGCATTGAAAGCACCTCATAGGGGGAGGAATATAAGGTCACAGGTCACAACGGTAGATCATCACCTTGACCTCTTCGGGCAATGTATCACCCTCAAAGGCCAAGATGAAGGCACCAGTTGCGACCCTATTATCCTTTGGACCCGTATGGACGCGCAGGATAAAATGAACTCCGCATCGTTCAAGGTTCGCCTATAGCTCGTCGTCCGTCTGGAGCAACAGACCCCTATGAAAAATTACACCCTGAACCATATTCAGGGACGTGTGGGGAGTAATGGTCACTGCAACGTCACCCAACTTGTCACAAGCGAGTAGCGCCCGTGACTGGGCAGGGGATGCTGTGTGGATGAGAACAGAACCGTTACGCATTTTAGATAGTGAGTCCACTTCCCCAAACCTATCCTCCAGATGGTCCACAAGGAACTGAGGCTTGGTCGCTGAAAATGAGTCCCCATCAGTCCTGCTGCATACGAGATATCTGGGAGCACAATCTTCACCCTGTTTTGCGGTCCGACGTCCCTCCCAAGGTGCGGTCAGGGAGGGAAACGTTTGTGGGTCGTACGTAGAAGCATTAAGCTTTCCCTTCTTTGAGACGGCGGTTGTACGTCCGCCAACGTCAACCGATTTTTGTCTCTTCATCGCGGGTGATCCGCCCCGATGCCACCCACTCCGATCAGGGGCTCTCCTCATGGGCGCCACAGCAACGTCACCTGGCAGGATGAACGTTGCTGGGAGTCCTGATGCCCCACAGAGACAAGCATCTACTCCTTGGCTTGCATGAGGAGTATTCAGCTCTGGCATCGCTAGAGCGATCCCTTTGTTGTCAGGGGGCTACATGACGACCCCACCGTGCTGGCTTTCTGGCGCAGTGTAAACCATTATGACGGGGGTGCAAGGGTGTCAGTGCACAACGGACATGGCTTGCGCTGAGATGAAATAACCTGCCCGACGGTTACATAAAAGCTGCAGCCATGATGCCGTTCCATAATGGGCGCATAAGATGGAATTGCACAATAAATACTCATTGCACCACGTAAGGTGTCCTTCCCCAAATGGTTCGCTCTTCAGGAAAATTTTGACAAATGGAAGGTCAAACCCACATAGGGGACCAAAGATATATGGCCGAAACGTATGAGGACTCGGTTTAGTCGCCTCTTACGACAGGCAGGAATACCGCGGGCCTATTCTTACCCCCGAACCCGCAGGGGGGTATAAAATTGTATTGGTGAGCTTTTGTATTGGATAGAATTTTCTTTTGGAAGTTGCGTTTCTATTAGGTGATGGATTTTCCTTTTATGTTTTATGTACCACACCGACAAAAACTCATATACGAAAAGAAATAACACTAGTGAGGTAAACACCAACAAAACAAAAATTTAAGTACGTAAAAACTGCATTTCTGGGCACTATTTCGAACCAAAATTAACGCATTACTAAAAAACAGAAACATAAGATTTGCTTATCAGACACGACATAACCCTTCGTCACAATTAAAATCTAGTAAAACTTATCTCCCACTTTTCTCGAACCCAGGAATATACAAAATTACATGTAGCAACTGCAGTAAATTTTATATAGGCCAGACAGGCAGAAATTTCAATATCAGGTACCGGGAGCACACCAGACAAAGCACAAATAACCCATCTACTTTTTGCCATTATTTTAAAAAAAGAAAAGCACACAGCGGATAATATAGAACAGGCAGTCGAAATTTTACATGTCACACCTAAAGGACAAGTTATGGACATTCTAGAAGAAATCGAAATATATTTACACTCACTACACCACCACTCTGAAATACTAAATGAACAAGTCGACTTAAAACACAAAAACTACATAGAAAATTTTATTGATATCGTACACCAATAAAACGGGTACAAATTTTAGACCATCATTGAACGAAATTTCAGTAGCAAAGATTAACAAATTTATGATACAAAGATCACACATGTCAATGACGATTGACTAAGATAACAATATTTCTCGACATATGCAAAGACATACATTAACCAACCTTTCAAATACCATTATCAACGATTATCGTTATAATAAAAAAACAGTACGTAACCATATTACATCTCTCTGGTTATCAAAAAGCTGTCACATCAAAAGGTACATGACAAGTCATCAGCATTATTGCAATAAGTAAAAGTCAAAACAACGTAAATGATAATCATAAGAAATATTGAATTAATTATAATTCAAAGCAATAAATAAATGACTGACAGCAATAAAACCATCGATGTATATGGATGTCAGGATCAACAGACGTATGTAATATTTCGTAATAGTATTTACAATTACGATAATAATAAAATCTGATGCATTTATAATGTAACATTTTTCGCAGATCACCTGACGATGGTGCTAAAAGCCGAAATAGGCATATAGTGTACTAAAAATAATCATATTTAAAGCAGCATTTAGGATTTATTGCATAATTTTTCGTTCCATCGGTTGCGCAGCGTAGTATACATCGTAATATGTGATTTGCTCATTTCCAACATGGTTGTAACCAACATGGTTTCCGTACAGGGCACAGCACTGAAATAGCTATACAGGCTTATACAGAAGAAATTGTCAGAAATTTAGACAATAAAAAAAAGTGTAGTTGGAATCAACCTTGATCTTTCAAAAGCCTTTGATACAGTAAACCATGAAATTCTCCTTGCAAAATTAGAGGCGTTAGGTGTTAAAGGAATTGGAAGGAAGTTATTTGAGTCATACCTCCAAGACAGAACCCCAGTTGTAGAAATCATATCTTCCCACGATAAGCAAAAAATAAAATTGGTATCGGATGCCAAGAAAGTGGAAGCAGGCGTCCCAAAAGGTAGTATTCTTGACCCCCTACTTTTCTTGATTTATATATTAATGACATTAAAAGTCCAAACAGCTTATCTAAAATTATGTTATTTGCAGATCACACAAGTATAATTATAAGTGATGACAGGAAATTCTTATCTACTACAACTGGGAATATTCTTAATTATGTTCGAAATTGGTTCCAGGCGAACAAATTAACACTTAATTCAAATAAAACAAATTTCATTCAGTACAGTAAGGCCAATGAAAAAGAAGACCTCCATTTATATTTGGATGACCAGGAGACAGAGAAAACACAGACAACAAAATTCTTGGGCATCCGCATAGATCAGAACTTGAAATGGAACGAACATGTGACATACATTTCACATAAACTCAATTCTGCATGTTTTGCACTGAGAATAACATCCAGAGTCTGTAGCAAAGAATGTACAAGATCAGTGTATTTTGCTTATTTCCAGTCCATTGCATCTTACGGAATAATGTCTTGGGGAGAAACAAAATATCACTTGACTGACATCTCTAAATTACAGAAAAGGGCCATTAGAATCATGACACACAGCCCTCCTCAAACACACTGCAGACCTTTATTATCCCAGATAGGAATACGTACTGTACCCTCTATGTACATATATAAAAGTGTAATGTATATCAGAACACACTTGACCAGTTTTCATACAAATTCAGATTTTCACAACTACATTACACGCATCAGTAAGAATCTGCATGTAGAAAGAGTGAGAAAAACAAAAACTCAAAAGCATGTGAGCCACCATGGAGTAAAACTTTACAACGCCTTGCCAGTTTACATAAAGAAAACAGAAGATGACAAAAATTTTAAACTAGAATTAAAAAACTACCTATTAGATAAATGTTTCTATGAAATAGAAGCATATTTTCAATCACCAAACTTTAAAAAAATCTATGTATTTCTCGTAATTGCCATTGTACGAAGCCGCCATACTGTAAAAGTTATGTACCTTTTTTGTATATGTATCTCTATCTCTAAGTGAAGGGTACAATATCAAAGACTAATATCTGACTAATGCAGTAGCTAATTGTCTAATTTTTTAATATAATGTAAACTGTTAATTTGTATGTATATTATATAATTTGTAAATCTGAACAGTGCCAATGCTGTACAGAAACATGACGATTCCAATATCATGTATATGGTGCAATGGATGATAATAAACTACACTAAACTAAACTAAACTAAAAGCAAAGAATGCTGAAGTAAATAATCCGTCTTCTTTTAATGGGAATTCTTAATTGAATTAGGTGTCGCAACTTATCAACTTGTACATTATTTACTAGGCTAAGCTGCGATAACCGTGGCAATAGCGTTGGGCGCAAAAATGTACCTTAAACACTTGTTAAAATCTAAACGATATCTGTATATCTGAGTTTCTTCTACTGGTTAACAAGCGTTCTTGATCTGTATCTTACAAGGAGGTACGTCGTAGCGAGATTGAATATCGAGAGTCCCAAAGTTACCAAAAAGAGACGAAAAGTATATTTGTTCAGGAAAGCAGATGAAAGACAATACATTGCTTCTTGAAAGACCGTTTTCACTCGATCCTAACACTAAACGCAAGTGTAGAGCAGATATGGCTCAAATTCAAAGAAGTGGTATCGACAGCAATTGACAGTTTTATACCAAATAAATTAATAAAAGAAGGAGGTGATACCCCTTGGTATACAAAACAGGCCAGGACACTGTTGCAAAAACAATGGAAAAGGCATGCTAAATTTAAACGAACACAAAATCCCCAAGGCTGGCGATCCTACACACAAGCTCGAAATTTAGCGAGGACTTCAACGCAAGATGCCTAGAATACTTTTCACAACGAAACCTTTTCTTGAAATTTGACTGAAAACCCAAAGAGATTTTAGTCATATGTCAAATATACTAGGGGCAAAACACAAACAATACCCTCACTAAGTGATGGTAATGGCGATCCTGCTGATGATAGCGCTACTAAAGCAGAGTTACTAAACATAGCTTTTAGAAACTCGTTCACCAAAGAAGACGAAACCAATATTCCAGATTTCGAATTACAAACAGAGGCCAGAATGAATAAAGTTGAACTAGATATAATCGGAGTAGTGAATCAACTTTAATCATTTAATAAGAACAATTCTTCTGGTCCGGTCTGTATACCCATTATATTTCTATCTGATTATGCTGAAGCGATAGCCCCTTACTTAACAGCCATATACAACAGCTCTCTCCAAAAAGGATCTGTACCAAAAGACTGTGAAGTTGCACAGGTCACACCTGTATTCAAGAAAGGCAGTAGGAGTAACTCACTAAACTACAGACCTACTTCATTGGCGTCAATTTGCAGCAGGGTTTTGGAACATATCCCGTATTCAAATATTATGAATTATCTAGAAAAGAATGATCTATTGACCCAAGGTCAACTCGCATTTAGAAAATATCATTCATGCAAAACACAACGAGCTCTTTACTCACTCCAAGTCATTTGTGCTATTGACTAGGGTTCTCAAATTGATTCCGTATTTCTTGAGTTCCAGAAGGCTTTTGACAGCGTACCTCACAAACGGCTTTTAATCAAATTGCGTGGTTATGGTATATCGCCCCAAATTTACGACTGGATAGGGGATTTTCTGTCGTAGAGGACACAGTTTGCAGTAATCGATGGCAAGGAGTCGACTAAAACAGAAGTGATATCGGGCGTTCCACAGGGTAGTGTTATTGGTCCTCTGCTGTTCCTTATTTACATAAACGATTTCGGAGAAAATCTAAGTAGTTCTGAAGAACGATCTCAATAATATATCAGTATGGTGTAAAAATTGCCAATTTACTCTAATGGGAAGTGTGAAGTCGTCCACATGAGTACGAAAAGAAATCCGTTAAACTTCGTTTACAAGATAAATCAATCAAAAGTGAAGGCCGCAAACACCTCTACCTAACTAGAAATTACTGTTACTTCACACTAAAACTGGAAAGAACACGTACATAATGTTGTGGGATAGACGAACCAGAGACTGCGTTTTATTGGTAGAACCCTTATGAGATGCAACAGAACTACTAAAGAAACCGCATACATTTCTCTTATCCGTCCTTTTGTGGAGTATTGCTGCCCAGTGTGGGATCCTTATCAGGTGGGTTTGACGGAGGACATCGAAAGAGTCCAAGGAAGGGTAGATCGTTTTGTATTGTCAAGATACAGGGGAGACAGCGTTACGGAAATGATACAAGATCTGGGATGGGAATTATTACAACAACGGCGCTTATCGCTGCAGCGTGGGCTACTTACGAAACTCCATCGCCAACATTCTCCGAATGCGAAAATATATTGTTGACTCCCACTCACATAGGTAGAAAAGATCAACAGAATAAAATACGAGAAATCAGAGCTCTAACGGAGAGATTCAGGTGTTCTTTCTTCCAGCGCGCTATTCGAGAATGGAATGGGAGAGAAATAGTATCAAAGTGGTTCGATGAACCTTCTGCCAGGCACTTCAATATGATTTGCCGAATATCCCATGTATATGTAGAGTAAATCGAATATTCAAATGCGATGATGCCGCTTGACGAATGAATCGAGGAGCAAAAAAGCAAATGTCGAAGGGAGGAAATGGATACTCAGTTGTGGAGGGCCGAGCGGTCTAAAGCGTCTCGCTGCGGAGCGCGCGGTTGCTTGCCGTGGAGGTTCGAGTCCTCCCTGGGGCATGGGTGTGTGTGTTTGTCCTTAGGTTAGTTTACCTAGGTTTAAGTAGTTTGTAAGCTACGGACTGATGACCACGCAGTTTGGTCCGATAGATTTACAGACATTTGAACATTTGAGTTCTGGAGGGTGCAGCTTTGCAACGACATGGATGTTTGTGTTGTCTTTAGTATAAGTTCGTTTATAAGTAGTTTGTAAGTTTAGGGACTGATGACCCAGCAGTTAAGTCCCATAAGCTTAACATTTGATATGTCAGTAATTTTGTTCGGAAGGAAAAAAAAAAGTGTTTGTTAGTGATATCTGGCTGTCAGTCATAATGACTAAATACATAAATGTTAAGACTGACGACAGTTATTGGCCAGATAATGCTACACTTGTAAGGTTTAAAAACTTGTTACGAGGCGTGTTTTTTAAGTAAGTACCGTTTTGAAATTAAATAAAGACGTGCTAAGATATCCCAATAATTTTATGCGCACTGGGTACTTACAACTGTTGCCTACGCACTGACGCCATTACAGTCCGATTTTTGCTTATTTACGTTGTGTACTTAGTGTTTAAGATGCCTCGGATAATCGTGATCTCGCCGACTGTGAAGTATGGGCAGTTATAAAATTTAGTAATGCTAAAGGCAAAAAAGCGATCGATATTCATTGTGAGAACTGTGCAGTTTACGGAGAAAACGTTATGAGTGATGGAAAGGTAAGAAAGTGGGTAAGAGCATTTAAAGATGGCCGCACAAATTTGTATGATGAACAACGGAGTGGGCGTCCTTCGGTCGTTGAAGTCTGATGCAGTAAGTGAACAATAAGGTGAGAGAAAACAGACGCTTTACGATTTCCTCCTTGCGGGATGACTTTTCTAATGTTTCTCGTAGTGTTTTGCATGGCTTGTGAGCGAGAAAGACGATGACGAAGTCAAAACAGTTGTGATGCAGTGGTTAACAAGTCAGGCGGCAAAAACTGGTACAACGTAATGACAAGTATGTCGGTTGGTTGTTTGGGAGAGGGGGACCAAACTAAGGTTATCAGTCCCCCGTTGGGGAGGGGAAGGAGTGAGGATAGGAAAGGAGAGGAAGGGAAAGGAAATGCAATCCAGGAGGGACAGATGGGAGAAAGAGTGCATTAGCTCGGGGCCCCGTGCTCGCCACACATGTGCTCACGAAAGTACCGTGAGCCCCCTGGGGGGGGGTGCCTCAATATTGACGGAAATGATGTAGAAAAGTAGATTAAGGTACAGGCTTTCACGTAAAAATAAAATTAGTGAGATATCTTAGCACGTCTTTTTTTAAAGTTAAAAACGGTACTTACTAAAAAAAAAAAAAAAAAAAAAAAAAAAAAAACAAAAAAAAAAAAAAAAAAAAAAAAAAAAAACACGCCTCGTACATGAGCAATCCAAATGTAACACCAACTAATATCACTAAGTCCAATGCACTGAGCTGGGAGTAATGGCGTCGTCTATTCATATAAAAAAAAGATTCGCCCACGTCATTAATGCTCTGAGGAAAGTGATCCTCGTGACTTAGAAATGCAGTAAAGCAATCGTAGAACTGAATATTAGCAACGAAATTGAATTGTTCCCTTAGGACATAGAGTATGTAGATGGATATGGCGTCTTAGAAACGGCGCTGTCTGAAGTAACTAGCATCAACAACCCATTTGAAATCTGATTGGCGAAGCTTTCAGCACCTGTACCTTCAATGAGGCCCGTAAATGCGAAGAAGTACTTACGTTTACTAGGATACTTTGTATTAAAGTTTATCATGTTTCAAAGCTCAAAGTGTGTGTAACTAAGGGACCAAACTGCTAGAGTCATAGGTCCCTAGACTTAGACAACTTAAACTAACTCATACCAACGACAACACAGACACCACGACTCTAACCACCGGCGGGAGCGGCCGCGCAATCCGTGATACGGCACGTGGCAGTGGCCGCGCGACGTTGTCTTTTTACAGCTAATCTGATGTTCATAAGTCTTACTTTAAAATTTACCAAATCCCATGAAAACATAAAATGTAAAGACATAGAAGTCTCGCAAACGCAGTCCTTCAGCCGCATTAAGTTGTGAGACTTCATGTAAAACTAAGTCAGTTACTTTACTTAGTATCTATGGAAACACTTATTCAACAACTTTGTGTCAAATTGTTTTCTAATTAGTTACCTACGAACATTTACAGTGACATTATCAGTACTATACATCTTTATTTATATAATAAATAAAATGAGTAGGCAATCGCAAGGCTACATAATCTATTATTTAAAGTACATTTTTGTATGAGAATAAACTTTCTTCTTACGCAATTATTACAGTTTCTTTTTTAAATAAAGGAAACGAATTTCCTGAACGAGTCTGCGATCTTCATTTTCTTTAATAAGAATAAAAACCTTCCAGATCGCTAAAATTATAGTTAGCCGAAACATCGTAATAAATAAATGTAGCCGGCCGCGGGGACCGAGCGGACTGCGGCGCGCCAGTCACGTTCTGTACGGCCACTACTGTCGGGGATTCGAATCACCCCTCGGGCATGGATATTTGTGCCGTCCTTAGTGTTAGCTAGTTCATAAGTAGTTTGTAAGTTTAGGGACTGATGACCCCGTAGTTAAATCCCATAAGTTATACAAACATTTAAAACAAACATTTGAATATTTTTAAATAAATATAATTTTAGCGATCTAGACAGTTTTTCTTCCTATTTCAGGTTAGATAATCAAATTTCGATGTTCATTAAGTAAATGCTTTTGATTTTGTAGGCTTAGTGTAAACGTTTTTCTCAGAGGCTTTAATGTAACAATTTTTGACAAGTCTGGATGCTAAGTGCTTCTAAGTCGATTCTATTCATTTTGTTCGACATGACGCGGAAACTGGCGTGCCCCTAGATTGTTATGCAGTTTGTGAAATTATTTGTCATTCATGTGCGTACTGTGTGGCATGAGCACCAAATACACTGCTGCTTTCCTGTCACACATGACAAAGAACCAGGACTGATGAACTTCAGGAAGTCGGACTGAAATTTCCTGATGTTTCAGTTTTTCCTTCCTTTTGAGTGTAAACAATAACTATATTCTCAATCTGATGGTTTAGTGTCTGACACAACTGTCCTAGAATTTTGATGATTGGCGACTATGTGTATGAGTGACAAAATTAAAAAATCTTGACTGGCATTATTTGGGGAACCCTAAGATATAACTAATTTGGGAACAAAGATATAGTATGTCTTCTTGATCAGTGAAAATTCAGGCTTCTAGCTTGATCCATAAGTAAGATGCACTGGGCTGGAAAGTGCTGGCCACGATAAAAGGAGGGTACGGCTGTGCATTTGAGTTGGCGGAGACAGTGCCGTATCCCGAATATTGAAATCCCCCACTGTACAAAACTGAGGGTAACTGTTTGTTGATAAGGCACAGCTCAACTGGTATACAGTTACACAGATGTCCTGATGTACGAACCTAAGAGTACATGTGGCTGCTAAAATAGACGAGAGTTCTTTTCCAAGATAAAAGGAATAGAAGTCTCTTCAGATGTTGGATACTGTTTGTTACATATAACATCGAACGGACAAAGAGCAGTTTTAAATACTGATATCACAGGACCACTCCCATGAACCGCAGACATCGTAAAGGTGGGGTGTCTTGCGTGCCTCAACGATACAGATAGCCATGCCATAGGTGTAACCACAGCGGAGGGGTATTTGTGGAGAGGTCAGACAAACATGTGGTTCCTGAAGAGGGTCAGCAGCATTTTCAGTAGTTACAGGGAAACAGTCTCGATGATTGACTGAGCTGGTCTTCTAACAAAAGCTAACATGACTTTACTATGCAGTTATTACTAACGGCTGAAAGCAAGGGGAAATTACAGACGTTAATTTTCGCGAGGACATGCAGCTGTACTATATGAATATATGATGATGGCATCCTCTCGGGTAAAATATTCCGGAGGTAAAATAGTCCCCCTTTCGAATCTCCGGATCTTCCTTAATCGAGTAGGTAAGTTAGAAAATTTGAAAAGAGAAATGGATAGGTTAAAGTTTGATATGGTGGCAGGATGAACACGATTTTTAGTCAGGTGAGTACCGCGTTATAAATACAAAATCAGTTGGTGGTAAAGTAGGAGTAGGTTTGATAATAAATAAGAAAATAGGAATGCGGGTAAGTTAGTATGAACAGCATAGTGAAGGCATTATCGTAGCAAACATAGACACGTAGCCAACAACGACCACAGTAGTACAAGTTTCTATGGCAACTAACTCTGCCGATAAGGAGATCGAAGAAATGTATGAGAAAATTAATTATTCAGAATAAAACTTAATTGTGATGGGGGGACTGGAATTCGGTGGTAGGAAAGAGAATGAAAAGTAGTAGGTGAATATGGACTGGGAAAAAGAAATGTAAGAGGAGATCACCTGGTAGAATTCTGTGCAGAGCACAATTTCATAATCACAAATACTTGAAAGAAGTTTATATACATGGAAGATATCAAGAGACACTAGAAGGTACCGGATTGACTATAATGGTAAGAAAAAGGTTTGGAAACCAAGTTTTAAACTGTAAGACATATCCAATGGCAGATATAAAGTCTGACAATAACTTATTGGTTATAGACTATAAATTAAAACTGAAGAGACTGCAAAAAGGTAGAAAAATAAAACAAGGTCTAACAGAACACAGGAGATACTGAACTTCATTGATGAAAGGAGAAAATATAAAAATACATCAAGTGAAGCAGGCAAAAAGGAGTTCAGAAAAATAAGGTTGACAGGAAGTGAGGACTGGATAAGCATAATTGGCTTGAGGAGAAGTGCAAGACCATTGAAGAATGTATAACTAGGCGAAATATAGATACCGCTTACAGTAAAATAATAAAAAAACATTGGGGACAAGAAAAGCAGCTGTATGAATATGAAGAGGTCAGATGGAAAGCCAGTACTAAGCAAAGAAGGGAAAACTGAAATAAATATATAGAGGGTCTTACAAAATAAATAAACTTGAAGGCAGTATTCTAGAAATGTAAGACGAAGTAGAGGACGATGATATAGGAGATATGATACTGCGACAAAAATTTGACAGAGCACTAACAGATTTGAGTAGAAACAACGCCCCCTGGAGTAGATGATGATCTACATCTATACAAATACTCTGCAAATCACATTTAAGTGCCTGGCAGCCGCGGTGGAGTAGCAGAGCGGTCTAAAGCACCCCGCTGCGGAGCGCGCGGTTGCTCGCCGTGGAGGTTCGAGTCCTCCCTGGGGCATGGGTGTGTGTGTTTGTCCGTAGGTTAGTTTACCTAGGTTTAAGTAGTTGGGAAACTACAGACTGATGACCACGCAGTTTGGTCCGATAGATTTACAGACATTTGAACATTTGATTTAAGTGCCTGGCAGAGCGTTCATTAACCACTTTCATAACCTTTCTCTATCGTTCCATTCTCTAACTGCGCGCGGGAAGAAAAAACACCTAAATCGTTCAGTTTTCGATCTGATTTCTCTTATTTTATTGGGATAGTCATATCTCCCTGTGTATGTGGGTGCTTGCAAAATATTTTCACATTCTGAAGTAAAAGTCGGTGATTGAAATTTCATAAATAGATCTCGCCGCAACCAATAACGTCTTTCTTTTAATGATTTCCACCTCAAACCGTGCAACATTTCCGTGACGCTCCCCCTCCCCCTTATAAGGTGATAAAACAAAACGAGCTGCCCTTCTCTGAACCTTCTCAATGTCTTCCGTCAGTCCCACGTGGTGGGGGACCCACACTGGGCAACAGTACTCCAGGAGAGGTCAAACTAGTGTGATGTAGGCAGTCTCTTTGGTGATGTTGCATCTTCGAAGCGTTCTGCCAATGAAACGTAACCTTTGGTTCGCCTTCCCAACAATATTTTCTATGTGTTCTCTCCAGTCTAAGTTGTTCATAATTGTAATTCCTAGGTATTTGGTAGAATTTACGACCTTATGAGTGATTTATCGCGTAATTGAAGTTCAGGGGATTTCTTTTAGTGGTAATGTGTGTTACTTCACACTTTTCTTTATTTAGTGTTAAATGCCAATTTTTGCACAATGTAGAAATTTTGTCTAAATCGCTTTGCAGTTGGTTTTGATCCTCCGTTGACTTCACTAACCGATAAACGATAGCATCATCCGCGAACAGTCTAAGGGAGCTTTTCAGATTGTCTCCTGAATCGTTTATAAACACAAGGAAGAATAGGGGACCTATAACGCTTCCCTGTGGAACGCCAGATATCACTTCTGTTTTACTCGATGACTTACCGTCAATTACTACGAACTGTGTCCTTTCTGATAGGAAATCGTGAATCCAATCGCACAATTGGGGCGATATTCCATAAGCACGCAATTTCATTAGAAGCCGCTTGGAGGTACGAAAGCCTTCCGGAAATCTAGAAATATGGTATCGATTTGAGATCCCTTGTCGATGGCACTTACCACTTCATGAGAATAAAAGGCAAGCTGTGTTTCGCAAGTGCGATACTTTCCGAATTCGTGTTGACTATTGGTTAATAGGTCGTTCTCTTCGAGGTAATTCATAATGTTCGAACAAAGTATATGTTCCAAAATCCTACTGCAAATTGACGTCAATGAAATGGGCCTGTAATTTTGGGGCTCACTCCTATTGCCTTTCTTGAATATTGGAGTGACTTGGGAAACTCTCCAGCCTTTGGGTACGGATCTTTCGCCAAGTGATCGGTTGTATATGATAGCTAATTATGGAGCTATTGCATCAGCATACCCTGAGAGGAATCTGGTTGGTATAGAATTTGGCCCGGAGACTTGTTTTTGTTTAGTGACTTAAGTTGTTTTACTACTTCAGGAACATCTACTTCTAAATTTCGCATGCTGGCAGCTGTTGTTGGTTCGAATAATGGAGTGTTCACTTCGTCTTCATTGGTGAAACAATCTCGGAAAGCTGTATTTAGCAATTCTGATTTAGCAGTACTGTCATCGGTAGTATTACCATAGCTATCACGTAGTGAAGGTATTGTTTGTGTTTTGCCGCTAGTGTACTTCACATATGACCAGAATTTCTTTGGATTTTCTGCAAGATTACGAGACAGGATTTCGTTGTGAAACTTGTTGTTCTGTAAAAGATTGCCAGTCTAAATTTTGCATGCGTTTTTCTTTGCTTCTGCAGATCTGACATGTTTTGTGTATCACGGGGAGTGAACACCTTCTTATTAATTTATTTCGTATAAATCTCTAGAGTGCGACTGATATTACAACTTTGAAAGTAAGCCACAACTGAGCTACACTTGCATTTTTAGTTTTGAAAGACTGGAGACTATCACCCAGGAAATCGTGAAGCGACTTTTTATCTGCTCTATTGAATATATATATTTTTCGTTTATTTTTGGTGCATTTGGGAATTTCGATATTCAGTCTCGCTACTACAACTCTATGTTCGCTAATCCCTGTATCTGTTTTGATGCACTTTACTAGGTCAGGATTATTTGTTGCTAGGAGATCAAGGGTATTTTCG
This sequence comes from Locusta migratoria, assembly GCA_026315105.1. Taxonomy (NCBI): domain Eukaryota; kingdom Metazoa; phylum Arthropoda; class Insecta; order Orthoptera; family Acrididae; genus Locusta; species Locusta migratoria. The sequence continues at coordinate 68,334,731 of CM048755.1, read as the reverse complement.
CAACCATTTACTATTCTAGTGGGTTCCTGAATTAACTGTTCGAATTAGTTTTCAGAAAAAGCATTCAGAACTAGTTCGGACGATGTTTTATATTTGCCGCCGGTTTTGAATACGTAATTATGCCAACATATCGAGGGTAAATTAAAGTCGCCACCGATTATAACAGAATGCTTCGGATACCTATTTGAAATGTGATTCAAGCTTTCTTTGAAGATTTCGGCAACCGCATCGTCTGAGTCAGGGGGCCGATAAAAAGAACCAATTATTGATTTATTACGTTTGTCAGGTATAACCTCTACCAATACTAATTCACAGGAAGTATCTGCCTCAATTTCGCTGAAGGATAAACAGTTTGTAAAATGTTCAGATGTTTGTAAAGCTTATGGGACTTAACTACGGGGTCATCAGTCCCTAAACTTACAAACTACTTATGAACTACTTACGAACTAGGACGGCACAAATATCCAGGGATTCGAACCCCTGACCGTAGTGGTGACTGGAGCGCCTTAGTCACCTCGGCCACCGCGGCCGGCAACAGTTTGTAGCAGCAATAAACACACCACCGCCTTTTTTATTTATTCTATCCTTTCTGAAGACCATTTGGCCCTTGGTAAAAATTTCGACCGAACTTATCTCTGGCGTTAGCCAGCTTTCTGGATATATAACGATTTGTGTCTCAGTACTTTCTATCAGCGCTTGGAGCTCTGCAACTTGCCCAACACAGCTACGACAATTTACAACTGTAAGACCAATGGTTCATATAACTGCATTCTTCCTGTGTCTGACCTGCACCGTTTGAGACAAACTCATTTTGTGTATTCCCAAGGTCCTTCAACCTAAAATGTTCCGTCTGAACAGCTATTATCGTTAGGAGAGCCAATCATGAAGAAATTGTTTCATCAGGTATGCAAGATGTATGAGACAATTCCTAAGAAAGCAAGTGCAGACAAATACGAAAATTACAGAATTATCAGTTTAAAAAGTCATGGTTGCAAAATACTAACACGAATTTTTTACAGACGAAAGGAAAAACTGATGGAATCCGAACATGGGGACAATCAATTTGGATTTAAGAGATATGTAGGAACACGCGAGGCAATACATTACGACTCATCTTAGAAGATAATTCAAGGAAAGGGAAACCTACAGTTTTAGCATTCGTGGATCTGGAGAAAGCTTTTGACATTGATTGGAATACACTCTTTTAAATTCTGAAGATAGCTGGGGCAAAATATAGGGAGGGAAGTGTTACATTCAACTTATACAAAAACCAGAGGGTTGGATTGGATGGGTTGTTTGGTTGTGATAGAGTGACTAAACTGCTAAGGTTATCAATCCCCTAGTGGGGAGGGGAACCAGTGAGGGTAGGAAAGGAACAGAGGGGTAAAGGAAATGCTGTCCGATAAGTAAAGAAGGCAGGAAGACTGCATTAGTTCGGGGCCCCGTGCTCGCTATGCGCGTAGTCACGGTAGAACCGTGAGCCCCCTGGAGGGGGACACAAACACCAGACAGCAATTATTAGAATCGAAGGGCCTTTCCCTAATGTTGTTCAATCTGTACTTTGAGTAACCCGTGAAAGAATCCAAGGAGAAATTTGGAGAGGGTATTTAAGTCCAGGGAGAGGGAATAGAAACCTTGCGGTTTGCTGATGACATTGTAATTCTATCAGAGACAGGAAAGGACCTGGAAGACCAATTAAATAGAATGGGCATTGTCTTGAAAGGAAGATATAAGATAACATTAACAAGAGTAAAGCGAGAGTAATGGAATGTAATGCCAGATAATCAGGCGACGCTGAAGGTAATGAGGCGATAAAAGTAGTAGACGAGTTTTGTTATTGGGTAGAAAAATAACTTCTGATGGGCGAAGTAAAGAGGATATAAAATGCAGAATGGCTGTGGGAAGAAAAGCGTTTCTGAAGAAGCGAAATTTGTTGACATACAATATTAGTTTAAATTTTCGGAAGTCCTTTCTGAAAGCATTTGTCCGGAATGTAGCACTGTATGGCAGTGAAACGTGTACGATAAGGAGTTCAGACGAAAAGATGATAGTAGCTTTCGAAATGTGGTGCTGCAGACGAATGATGATTAGATTTGGAGATCACGTAACTAATGAAGAGAAGCTCAACAGAATTGGGGAGAGAAGGAGTTACTGGCATATCCTGGTTAAGAGAAGGGATTGGTTGGTGGGAGACATTCTGAGAAATCAAGGAATCGTCAACTTCGGATTAGAAGGAAGTTTGTGGGGTAAAATACTTAGAGGGAGGCCGAGGCGCGATACAGTAAGCAGATTGAAAACGATGTAGGTTGCTGTTCGTATTCTCAGATGAGGCTTGCACAGGACAGGGTAGCGTGGAGAGCTGCATCAAACCAGTCTGCGGACTGAAGGCTATAAAAAAAGTATAAAATGAAAATTAATCTATAACTGAAAAAAGTCAAGCTTATTTTACGTTCCATCCAAGTTGAAGAAGATGGGTCGAGATGATGGGCTGCTTCAGTGAGTACATGGAATGTGGGTGGTTGGAGGGGAGCTGTGAGGAGCTCCTGAATAAATAGGGACGTGGTGTGGGTGACGTTATGACGACTTGGGAATGCTGGGTTGTGCCATAATTTAGGTACTTCCTCCGGGAATCATCGACTGTTGTTATACCCCTACATTGTAGATAATCTATTACAGTGAACGAAAGGTGCCATTTTGAATAGTGAAATAAATATCTTACATATGACGAAAATAACAGTAAAGTAATGAAATGCTGTTCAGATGAAATTCGCAATGTGTTGCGTTCCTTGTGTTACGAATATTTTCACGGTGAATTACCTATTACAGTACTACCCCTACCTTTAATACAATCCAGTTCAAAAAGAAAAGAAAATAACACATTGAAAGATTAGAGACAAGAAGTTTATATAGAAAGCCATGTTCTAAAGAAATAATTAGCATTTGAACCGTGTCGACCCATCGATTCAAGGACCACACAGTTTACACGGCGCAACACTACCTCGCGGTAAAATATACTTGAGACTTTCGCTGTCGTCGTTAACGGAATGTTACGGATTGGTGTGACTAGAGCAGATGGTGTGGCAGAACATGCTGCATCAATTGCTGCTCGTGTGACGCGGTGTTCAGGCAGTGCAGTGGGTATGCAGGTCGCACTAGCCCGAGAACATCGACGTAGTCCACTTCTCTGCTTACCTTGACTAATGTGCAGAAACATGCGGGGGTATATGGATCGGCCGGCCGCGGTGGCCGCGGGGACTGAGACGCTCCAGTCACGGTCTGCACGGCCACTACGGTCGGGGGTTCGAATCCCCCCTCGGGCATGGATATTTGTGCCGTCCTTAGTATAAGGTAGTTCATAAGTAGTTTGTAAGTTTCGGGACTGATGACCCCCTAGTTAAGTCCCATAAGCTTAAAAACATTTGAACATTTTATATGGAGCGACGTCACTGGCAGCAGGACTGCCATCAAATAGTGTCTTCGGACGAATCCAGGTTCCGTTTGTTTGACAACGATGGCCACATTTTCGTTCGCGCAGACAGGAAGAGCGACAACACCGTGGCTGCATTCGCACAAGACGTAGTGCGTCAACTGAAGGCCTCTCGATGTCGGCTGCTTTTGGGTACACACAGATGGTACGTGTCCAGGTCACTGTGTCCATTTTGACCTGTGTGAATGCCATCCTGCAATCCGTAGCCAACGAACTCGTTTTGCGCGAGACCCCAGACGCCTTTATTCAGCAACAAAATGAACGACCACATCATGGTCGAAAACGTGCCTTCGTCATATCAGAAGATGTCAGCTTTTTGCGCTGACCCACCAAATCAACAGGCTTGTCGCAAATCGAAGATGTGTGGGATGTTATGAAACGGTGCTTGTGGCTCAATGTCGACACTGGAGTTGAACTTTCATCTATATCTACATAGCTACTCTGAAACACACAGTTAAGTGTGTTGTAACAGTATAATTTATTGTATACACTGGACGGTACAACATATACATCAAATGAACTGTAACGTGGTGGCAAGTCACGGACACAGCTAATGTTTACATATGAAACCGGCGAGAGCTACAACATGACTGAGGCACGCCTCGCACACCGCGTGCTCGCCCGGTCGTGACGGCGCTGCAGGCCCTCAGAGGCGGCGCCATCGTGCGGCGGACTCGGCCGTGGTGCGTCTTTCAGATGCCGCGGACGGACGGGACGCGGCTTGCAGTGGCACGCTCCAACATCCCTCCCCTCTTCCGGGAAGCCGACATCGCAGGTGGAGGCGGAAGATGGCCGGCGACGCTGGATCGTGGAGGCCACGGGAGTCGCCCACGTGACCCTGCGGAGGTGGCGATCGCAGCGTGGCAGGAGCCGGCCGGAGACGGCGAGTGCCTCCATCGCCTCATCTGCGTCCGAGGGGATGTCGTCAGCACGTCGCTGCGTGGCTAACCAGTCCGGGGGCACTCAGGGGCGAACAGTTCGGGGCAGGTTCCCCGCCAGCACAGGTGACAGTGGCGAAGAGGCTGGTCGCATGTCGACGTCGTCACTGGAGGAAGACGCCTCCCCTGCCGGCGCTCCCCCCACCGCCGGCGGTGCGGGAAACGACACAGCTGCGTCCGTAGCAGGACCCGAGCAGGCAGGTGACGAGGGCGACGGAGGGATACCGGCCGGATCGTCGACCCGCGGGGAGAGAGGCCGCATCTCGAAGTCATCTGTTGGCGTTGTTGACGCCCATCTGTAGCGCCACTTCCCCGAGCCTCGTCGAGCGTCGGCTCCGACGGTAAGGCGTCGTCGTGGCGGTGACTTCTACATCTACATGGGATACTCTGCAAATCACATTTAAGTGCCTGGCAGAGGGTTCATCGAACCACAATTATACTATTTATCTCCCATTCTGTTCTCGAATAGCGCGCGGGAAGAAAGAACACCTGAATCTCTCTGTTCGAGCTCTGATTTCTCTTATTTTATTCTGATGATCATTTCTACCTATGTAAGTGGGAGTCAACAATATATTTTCGCATTCGGAGGAGAATGTTGGCGATTGGAGTTTCGCAAGTAACCCACGCCTCAGCGATAAGCGTCGTTGTTGTAATGATTCCCATCCCAGATCCTGTATCATTTCCGTAACGCTGTCTCCCCTGTATCGCGACAATACGAAACGAGCTGCCCTTCTTTGGACTCTTTCGATGTCCTCCGTCAAACCCACCTGATAAGGATCCCACACTGGGCTGCAATACTCCAGAAATGGACGGACAAGCGCAGTGTATGCAGTTTCTTTAGTAGTTCTGTTGCTTCTTTTAAGAGTTCTGCCAATAAAACGCAGTCTCTGGTTCGCCTTTCCCACGATATTATCTACGTGTTCTTTCCAGTTTAAGTCTGAAGTAATAGTGATTCCTAGGTATTTTGTGGAGTTTACGGCCTTCACATTTGATTGATTTATGTTGTAAACAAAGTTTAACGGATTTCTTTACGTACTCATGTGGACGACTTCACACTTCTCATTATTTAGAGTCAATTGCCAATTTTTACACCATACTGATATTTTATTCAGATCGTTCTGCAGTTGGTTTTGATCTTCAGATGATTTAACTAGACGGTAAATGACGGCGTCATCTGCAAACAACTTAAGAGAGCTACTTAGATTTTCCCCTAAATCGTTTATGTAATTAAGGAATAGCAGAGGACTAATAACACTACCCTGTGGAACGCCCGATATCACCTCTGTTTTAGTCGATGCCTTACCATCGATTACTACGAACTGTGTCCTATCTGACAAGAAATCCCCTATCCAATTGCAAATTTGGGGCGATATACCATAACCACGCAATTTGATTAAAAGCCGCTTGTGAGGTACGGTGTCAAAAGCTTTCTGGAAATCAAGAAATACGGAATCGATTTGCGAACCTTTGTCGATAGCACCCATCACTTCGTGTGAATATAGAGCTAGTTGTGTTTCGCATGAACGATATTTTCTAAATCCGTGTTGACCTTGGGTCAATAGATCGTTCTGTTCGAGATAATTCATAATATTTGAATACAGGATATGTTCCAAAACCCTGCTGCAAATTGACGTCAATGAAATAGGCCTGTAATTTAGTGGGTTACTCCTACTGCCTTTCTTGAATATAGGTGTGACCTGTACAACTTTCCAATCTTTTGGTACAGATCCTTCTATGAGAGAGCGGTTGTATATGACTGCTAAGTAAGGAGTTATCGCTTCAGCATAATCAGATAGAAATCTAATGGGTATACAATCCGGACCAGAAGACTTGTTCTTATTAAGTGATTTTAGTTGCTGCACTACTCCGATGATATCTACTTCTATGTTACTCATTACGGCATCTGTTCGTAATTCGAAATCTGGAATATTGGTTTCGTCTTCTTTGGTGAATGAGTTTCTAAAAGCTAAGTTTAGTAACTCTGCTTTAGTAGCGCTGTCATCGGCAGGAGAAGGGGGCGAGAACGCAGCAGAGGCTGCCGTGCGACAGCCGTCGGCGCCAGGAGGCCGGTGCCACCGTGATGTCGGATGGATTCCTCTCTCGACCTCCGAAGCTACGGAGGGGTATCCGAGAGGCACAGTCTTGAAATCTGAAGGCGGTGGGGTGGGGCCCCATCGAGGACGTATTTGGTTGAGATGGTGGGAGATCGTCACCCCGTATCTACCACACACATCTGTCAACCACGCGAACGCCGTACTACCCCTGGCGTCCACCCTGGGCGGCGGCCAAATGTGCGTGCCCAGACAGGGGCGCCTGGAACGTAACGCCGAGGGTGTGTGGGCACCTCAGGTCGGGGCTCTGAGCACAGCAGGTGCAACAGCGCCCGAGGCCGGTGGCCGTGGAGGACCTCCTCCGGGCTCCGACTATTAACTGGTGTTATCCGATAAGTACTAAGAAATAAGGGGATCGCCGCCTCGGCGGATGACTTTTCCAGGCACTTACGAAGTTGTGATTTAAAAGTTCCCACCATACGCTCTGCCTCCCCATTGGATTGAGGGTGGAAAGGAGCAGAGGTGAGGTGGGAAATACCATTGTTAGTGCAGAATTGTTGAAAATAAGACGACGTGAGTTGTGGGCCATTATCAGAGACGAGCGTCCGGGGAAGGCCTTCAATAGCAAAGATCTGTACCAGGGCTCTGATAACATCTTTCACGCATACGCACGACGTACGGATAATTAGATAGTGCATCTACCACGAACCACATTGACTGTCAGAAAGGGCCTGCCAAGTCCACATGAATGCGGTCCCAGGGGTGAAAAAGTGCGCCGGAGTGCAGTTTGCTGGTTAGCACACTGAGTGCACGTACGAACCAACTGCTCAATGGCGGCATCGATTCCTGGTCAATAGACAAAACGGCGTGCAAGTACCTTCATGCGTGTTATACCCCAGTGACCCCGATGTAACAGAGTTAACATACGAGCCCGTAAGTTGGACAGAATGATGACATGAGGCTCGTCGGAATCTGTACTGAGGAGGAGGACACCGTCGATAACTGACAGCCGGTGTCGAAGCTGGAAATAGGTACGCAGAGGGCCAGCCTCTTTGTCGGACAATCGCTCAGGCCACCCGGTGGTGATATGCTTAAGCACCTCCCGGAGCACAGAGTCCCGACGGGTGGCTTGCGCGACTCTATTGGCCGTAATCGGAATTTGCTCAACAGCGTCGTGCAAACGTTCGTCAATCTGAAAAATCGCCACTTCGTCTTTGTCGAAGGAAAGATCGGGGACCACGGGCAGACGGGACAAGGCGTCGGCATTGGCATGGTGTGACGAGGGCCGATAATGACTTTCGTAGTGATAGTTACTCAAAAAAAGGGCCCAACGCTGGAGACGTTGAGAAGTCCGGTCTGGAAGATGAGAACGCGGACCAAACAGTGCCACCAGGGGTTTGTGATCCGTGATAAGGTGGAATTTAATGCCATAGAGGAACACATGAAACTTCCGAACAGTGTAAACAATCGCCAAAGTCTCTTTCTCAATCTGAGAATAATTACCTTGGGAATCTGACAACGTTTTAGACGCGTAGGCAATGGGCTGCTCGGAAAACGGTATTTGAAAAATACCGTTGTGTTTAGTCTTCGTCTTTGACCGGTGTATTTCAAAACAAGTCAGAGACCGTTACTAAGCTCGTTATCAGTCAGTTCAGTGCCAGCTGCCACGAGTGCTGCAGCGTTAACAGCGCTAAAGCTGCCGGACTCAGTTTTGTTGATTCGACAGTGTAGTTACCACTGACCACAGTTAAGTCAGCAGCCAGCCGCCTTCATTAGAGTACTAGGCTTCTTTAAAGTTGTTAATTGCTGTTAATTGTATCGATAGGATGGATAGGATGTGTGCCTGCTGTGTGCGGACGCAGGAGGAGTTGGCCGCGGTTCGCGAACAGCTGAGCGTGCTGTTGGCTACGGTCAGCCGTCTTCAGGCTGCTGTCTCGGGGTGCAGCGATGGTGGGGAGTCTGGTGCGTCGAGTGGGACACCTCAGGTGTCTCACGCTACGCTCTCTGTCCCTGCTACCGAGGCACCTTCAGGTGTACCGGACGTCGTCGAGCCGCCTTCTCCGCAAGGGGAGTGGCGGGTTGTACGGCGTTCGCGTCGCTCGAGGCGGAAGGCCAATGTGGAGGCTGGACGTCCGTCCGCGCCCGTTCGTCCTGTGAGTGAAGGTGTGGCCACTCCTTCAGCAGGGTCCGAGCAGGGGCACGGGGGGAGGGGATTATTAGTTATTGGGAGCTCCAATGTCAGGCGCGTGATGGAGCCCCTTAGGCAGATAGCGTCCAGATCTGGAAGGAATTCCAACGTGCACTCGGTGTGTTTGCCGGGGGGCCTCATCCGAGATGTGGAGGCGGCCTTGCCGGCGGCTATCGAGGGTGCGGGGTGCAGTCGACTGCAAGTCGTGGCTCACGTCGGCACCAATGACGCTTGTCGCTTGGGTTCTGAGGACATCCTCAAGTCCTACGAGCGGCTGGCGGAATTGGTGAAGGCTGCTGCCTTCGCACGCGGGGTGCAAGCAGAGCTGTCGATTTGCAGCATTGTTCCCAGGGTTGATCGGGGTCCTTTGGTTTGGAGCCGAGTGGAGGGTCTGAACCAGAGGCTTCGCCGATTCTGTGACAGTCATGGCTGCAGATTTCTGGATCTGCGTTATCGGGTGGGGAATTGTAGGGTGCCCCTAGATAGATCAGGGGTGAACTACACTAAGGAAGCGGCTACTCGGGTAGCAGAGTACTTGTGGAGTGCACATGGGTTTTTTTTAGGCTAGGCGCTAACTCTGATGAGCACTCGCCTGTCAGCATTCAAACAGCGAATTCAGGCCACGTTCGGAACAAAAATTCGAACATAAAAATATTAGCCGCGAACTTACAGAGTATTAGAAACAAAGTTCCCGAATTTGCAGCGCTGCATGGAAGTTATTGCGCTCAGATAGTTTTAGGCACCGAAAGCTGGCTAAATGATGATGTGGCAAGTTCAGAAATATTTAGCGAAGCGTGGAATGTATATCGGAAAGATAGATCTGATACAACTGGAGGAGGAGTGTTCATCGCTGTGGACAAAGATATTGTTTCTACTGAGATCGAGGTTGAAAGTAACTGTGAAGTTATCTGGGCACGCACAACAGGTCTAAAAGAAATAAAGTTAATAGTTGGGTGTTTTTACCGGCCCTCCAGTGCTGCTGTAGCAGTTTTAGAATCATTCAAGGAAAGTCTACACCAGGTAGTGCATAGGTATCCGGGCCATGCAATATTAGTCGGAGGTGACTTCAACCTTAAGAGTATAGATTGGGACCTCGCTAGTTACATTTCAGGCTGTACAGACAAGCAGTCTTGCGAGCTACTTTTGGACACATTCTCCGAAAACTGTCTTGAGCAGTTAAACCGGCAACCCACGCGCAATGGAAATATTCTAGACCTTATAGCCACAAACAGGCCTGACCTTATTAACGATGTCTGTGTAGAGACAGGAATTAGTGATCATGATATCGTCATAGCGTCGATGGTGACCAAAGTTCATAAACCAGTCAAGAAGGCTAGGAGCGTGTTTTTGTTGGGAGAAGCCGACAAGCAAATGTTACGATCGCACTTAGAAAATGAATGGGCATCGTTTAATTCTGGGACTATGGATGTAGAGGAATTGTGGACTAAATTTAAATGCATTGTTAATGAAGGGTTAGAGAAATATGTGCCAGTAAAGACGATTAAGGATGGAAAAGATCCACCGTGGTATAATAATAATGTTAGAAAGCTGCTGAGAAAGCAAAGGCTGTTGCACTCTCGATTCAAAAAAGAACACGCAAATGATGACAGGCAAAAGTTAGTAGAGATTCGTGCGTCTATAAAAAGATCGATGCGTGAAGCATACAATAATTATCACAGCCATACCTTAGCAAAAGATCTTTCCGAGAACCCGAAAAAATTCTGGTCCTATGTAAAATCGATAAGCGGGTCAAAGACCACTGTCCATTCACTAGTTGATCATTCCGGGGCAGTAATAGAAGAAAGCAAACGGAAAGCTGAAGTTCTAAATTTAACCTTTAAGAAATCTTTCACGCAGGAGGACCGCACAAATATACCATCATTTGATCAACGTACTAATTCCGAAATGGGGGACATAGCAATAGGTATTTCCGGTGTAGAGAAGCAGCTGAGAGAGCTAAATACGAAAAAGTCTGCTGGTCCGGATGGTATACCAGTTCGGTTTTACAAAGACTATTCTGCGACATTGGCCCCCTACTTAGCTTGCATTTATAGCGAATCTTTAATTCAGCGCAAAGTTCCTAGTGATTGGAAAAAGCGCAGGTGACTCCCGTGTATAAGAAAGGAAAGAGAACTGACCCATACAATTACAGGCCAATATCGTTGACATCAGTTTCATGTAGAATTTTGGAGCATATTCTCAGTTCGAATATAGTAAATTTCCTTGAAACGGAAAAGCTTGTTTCGATGAATCAGCACGGGTTTAGGAAACATCGTTCATGTGAAACTCAGCTTGCCCTTTTCTCACATGACATCTTGCGAGCCATGGACGAAGGGCAACAGGCGGATTGTGTTTTTCTCGACTTCAAAATGGCGTTCGACACGGTGCCACACTGCAGACTGCTAACGAAGATACGAGCTTATGGAATAGGTTCACAGATTTGTGACTGGCTGGAAGACTTCCTAAGTAATAGAACGCAGTACGTTGTTCTCGACGGCGAGTGTTCATCAGAGACGAGTGTATCGTCAGGCGTGCCCCAGGGGAGTGTGATAGGACCGCTATTATTTTCTATCTATATAAATGATCTGATGGACAGAGTAAGTTGTAATTTGCGGCTGTTTGCTGATGATGCTGTAGTGTATGGGAGGGTGTCGTCTGTAACTGACTGTAATAGCATACAGGTTGACTTAGACAAAATTTCTAGTTGGTGCGAAGAATGGCAGCTAGCTCTCAATGTAGAAAAATGTAAGGTGATGCGCATGAGTAGAAAAAACAATCCTATAATGTTCGAATACAGCATCAGTAGTGAGCTTCTTGATGCGGTCGCGTCGTTCAAATATCTAGGCGTAACATTGCAGAGCGATATGAAATGGAACGAGCATGTAAGGACAGTTGTGAGTAAGGCAGACAGCCGACTTCGGTTTATTGGGAGAATTTTGGGAAGATGTACTTCACCTGTAAAGGAGACCGCGTATAAAACGCTTGTACGACCACGTCTTGAGTATTGCTCAAGTATTTGGGACCCGCAGCAGATCGGTTTGAAGGAAGACATAGAGGCGGTTCAGAGGCGAGCAGCTAGATTTGTTACCGGTAGGTTCGACCAATGCGCGAGTGTCACGGAAATGCTCCGGCAACTCAATTGGGGATCGCTGGAAGAAAGACGACGTTCTTTTCGTGAATTTCTGTTAAGTAAATTTAGAGGGCCGGAATTTGAAGCTGAGTGTAGTACGATCTTGCTGCCGCCTACTTACATTTCGCGTAAAGATCACAAAGACAAGATAAGAGAAATTAGGGCTCGTACGGAGGCATATAGGCATTCTTTTTTTCCTCGTTCAATTTGGGAGTGGAATAGGAAAGGAAATGCCTAGTAGTGGTACAGTGTACCCTCCGCCACGCACCTTACGGTGAATTGCGGAGTATGTATGTAGATGTAGATGAACCATCATCCAGTATGTGGGCCAACACCGCTCCAATCCCGTGCTGAGAAGCATCCGTAGCTAGGATGAGCTGTCGGCCTGGTGTAAATGTGCCGAGTCAAGGTGAAGACTTTAACATTGATTTGATGCGTGCGAATGCCGCCTCACAAGCAGCAGACCACACAAACGGAACACCTTTCTTTCGAAGTGCGTTCAAAGCATGAGTGGCCTCCGCCATGTTAGGAAGAAATTTGGAGTAGTAGCTGACCTTGCCCAAAAAGGACTGGAGTTCCTGCAAACTGGTAGGGCGAGGAAGATGGTCAATCGTCGTTACCAATTCTGACATAGGGCGGACGCCATCTCGTGACACTAGGTGTCCCAAATACTCAATTTCAGGTTGAAAGAACTGTGATTTTTGAAGCTTGCATTTGAGGCCTGTCGCGTGCAATTTCGTGAAGAAGAGCCGCAGGTTGTTTAAGTGATCTGTGCAGGAGGAACCGGTGACGATGATGTCGTCCAGATAGTTCGCACAGCACGGAAAGTCCTCCAATAACTGTTGCAACAACCGTTGAAATATCGCGGGCGCCCTCGCGACCCCAAACGGCAGACGTTTGTAACGTTACAGCCCGAAAGGAGTATTGAGACCCATGAATTGTTGAGAATCAGAATCTAAGGGAAGCTGGAGATACGCTTCCGCCAAATCAATTTTTGAAAAACACTCACCGCCCGCCAATTTCGCATAAATGTCGTCCGGGCGGGGAATGGGAAAACAATCTATCACTGACTGCGAGTTAACCGTAGACTTGAAATCACCGCACAACCGAAGGGCTCTCGTGGGTTTCTTTACTATCACCAGAGGCGTCGCCCACAGGCTAGAGGAAACTGGTTCGATGATACCCAAGCCGTGCAACCGATCCAACTCGTCCTTAACCGCTGGGCGCAAAGCTAAAGGAATACGCCGGGCGCGACAAAATTTCGGAACCGCTGTAGGTTTGAAAGTGATGTGCGCCTCGTAACCAATGGCCGTTTCCAAACCCGCCGAGAAAAGGGCTTCAAACTCGCGGCAAAGCGATTCCAATTCATTAAACGGTATGGAGTCAGACAGAAGATGAAAAGCGTCGTGAATGCTGAAACCAAACGCCGTGAACGCATCCAGGCCAAAAATGTTTTCTGAAGCCGCGCTTGTGACGGCCAAAAACGTGACGGCGCGCACTACGTGCTGGTACTCGACCGCAATCGTAAACTGACCGAGCACTGGAATCGGCTGTTCACCATAGCCCACCAAACGACGAGAAGTTTTAACAAGAGGCGGCTTCCCAAGTGCCAAATACGTATCCAAATTTACGAGAGAGACAGAGGCACCGGTAACAACTTGAAAACGGAACGGCCGTTTTTGAATAAGAAGTGTGACATAAATCTTTGAAGAAGTGACCTGCTCCTGTCCAGGTGCGGTAGAAAGACAGTTTACTTCCATTTGGGACTCGACAGAATACGGCGGCCGACCGCGTGCAGAAGTCCGACAAACAGCCGCCACGTGGCCTTGTTTACGGCAGGACGCGCACCGCGCGCGGCGGAAGGGGCGGTGCGGGTGATCGTGCGCACGAAAACAATCCGGACAAGAGGGAAAGTCCGTCGTCGGTATGGAACGGCGGCAGGTAATCGTAAAGAACACGAAGACGACGAAGAGGAGGGCGAAGAACGACGCCTGTGGGGGCGCGAAGACTGTACCGCCGCCACCTCTACCATTTCCTCAAACTGATCCGCTGCCGCCTTAGACACCTCAAAAACCTGTGCAATAGACAGAACCTCGTCAAGGGTGGGATCCTGTAACCGCAAAGCCTCGCGATGCACAGACCTATCAGGAGCCGAACGGACAAACACGTCGCGAATTAAGGAATCTGTATACGACTGCTGACAACTTGCACATACAAAATCACACTTACGACTCAAGCCGCGGAGGTCTGCCACCCAGGAGTGATACGACTGACCAGGTTTCTTTTTTGCTTTGATGAAAATCCAGTCGGGAAAGCACCACGCGCGTTTGCTGCCGATAATAAGAACTAAGCAATTTCGACATACGGGAAAAAGACAACTCGGCGGGCTCTGACAGCGGAGCTAGTTTTCGTAGTATACGAAAAGTATCGGGCTAGATCCACGACAAGAAGAAAGACTTTTGTAAGTCAGGATCCGTTACCTTAAAAACCGGAAAATGCTGCTGTAGACGCCGCACGTAGGAGTCCCAGTCTTCCTTGTTGTTGTTGTGGTCTTCAGTCCGGAGACTGGTTTGATGCAACTCTCAACAATACCCCATCGCCGGCCGCGGTGGCCGAGGGGATTGAGGCGCTCCAGTCACGATCTGCACGGCCACTACGGTCGGGGGTTCGAATCCCCCCTCGGGCATGGATATTTGTGCCGTCCTTAGGATTAGCTAGTTCATAAGTAGTTTGTAAGTTTAGGGACTGATGACCCCTTAGTTAAGTCCCATAGACTCTACAAACATTTATTTTTATTTATTTTTTATTTTATTCTTTTTTTTTTTTTACAATGCCCTATCTTGAGCAATCCTCTTCAACTCCATGTAAGAACAGCAACCTACATCTGTCTGAATCTGTTTCCTGTATCCATCTCTTGGTCTTACTCTGCGATTTTTACCCCACACACTTCCCTCCAACGCTAAATTCACAATTCCTTCATGTCTAAGAATGTGTCCTACCAATCTATCTATTCTTTTAGTCAAGGTAAGCCAGAATTTTCTTTTCTCCCCAATTCTGTTCAGTACCTCCTCATTAGTTACGCGATCCACTCACCTAATCTTCAGAATTCTTCTGTAGCACCACATTTCAAAAGCATCTATCCTCTTCCTGTCCGCACTGTTTATCGTCCATGTTTCACTCCCGTACGAGGCAACACTGCATAGAAATGCCTTCAGAAAGGACTTCCTTAGGCTTAAATCAATATCCGATGTTAACAAATTTCTCTTTTTCAAGAACGCTTTTCTACCCATTGCATTCTGCATTTTATATCCTCTGTACTGCGACCATCATTTGTTATTTTACTGCCCAAGTAACAAAACTCATCTACCTCCGTTATTGCTTCGTTACCTAATCTAATTTCTTCAGCATCACCTGATTTTCTTAGACTGCACTCCATTACCCTAGTTTTGCTCTTGTTGATGTTCATCTTATACGTACCTTTCAGCACACTGTCCATTCCGTTCAATTGCTCTTCCAGGTCCTTTGCTGTAACTGACAGAATTACTATGTCGTCGGCAAAACGCAATGTTTTTAATTCTTCCCTCTGAACTTTAATTCCTTCCCCAAATTTCTCCTTGCTTTACTTTATAGCTTGCTCAATGTACAAACTGAATAACACTGGAGAAAGGCTACAACCCTGTCTTACTCACTTTCCAACCACTGCATCCCTTTCATGCCCTTCAACTCTGACAACCGCTGTCTGGTTTTTGTACAAGTTGTAAATAACCTTACGCTCCCTATACCTTACTCCTGCTTGCTTCAGAACTTGAAAGAGTTTATTCCAATCAACATTGTCAAAAGCCTTCTCCAAATCTACAAAAGCTAGAAATGTAGGTTTGCCTTTCCTTAATCTATCTTCTAGGATAAGCCGTAAAGTGAGTATTGCCTCCCGTGTTCCTACATTTCTCGTGAACCCAAACTGATCTTCCCCGAGGTCGGCTTCTACCAGCTTTTCCATCCTTCTGTATATAATTCGCGTTAATATTTTGCAGTCATGACTTATTAAACTGATGGTTTGTAGTTTTCACACCTGTCTGCACCTGCTTTCTTAGGGATGGGGATTATAACATTTTTCTTAAAGTCTGAGGGTACTTCACCTGTCTCATACATCTTACACACCAGGTGAAACAATTTTGTCATGGCTGGTTCTCCCAGGGACTTCAGTAGTTCTGAGGGAATATCATCTACTCCAGGGGCCTTGTTTCGACTTAGGTCTTGCAGTGCTCTGTCAAATTCATCTCTCAATATAGTATCTCCTATTTCATCCTCATCTACTTCTTCTTCCCTTTCTACAATATTGCCGCTATGTTCATTTCCTTCTTAGAGCCTCTCTATATACTCTTTCCACCTTTCAGCTTTCCCTTTCTTTCCTGAGAACTGATTTTCCATCAGTGTCCTTGATATTCATAGAGCTGTTTTTATTATCTCCAAATGTTTCTTTTATTTTCCTGTAGGCTGTATCTATTTTTCCCCTACTTATACATTCTTCTACATCCTTGTATTTGCCTTCTAGCCACTCCTGCTTAGCCAATTTGCACTTCCTGTCAATCTCATTTCTTAGTCGTCTGTACTCCATTTTGCCCGTTTCATTTACTGCATTTTTATATTTTCTCCTTTCATCGATTAAATTTAGTATCTCCTGTGATATCCAAGGAGTTTTTGTAGGTCTTGCCTTTCTACCTATTTTGTCCTCTGCTGCCTTCACTATTTCATCTGTCAATGCTACCCATTCCTCCTCTACTGTTTTATTTTTCCCCGTTTCTGTCAATTGTTGCCTAAAGCTCCCTCTGAAATTCTTAAGAACTTTAGGTTCCTTCAATTTATCCAGGTCCCATCTCCTTATTTTCCTACCTTTGTGTAGTTTATTCAGTTTGAGCCTACAGTTCATAACCAACAAGTTAGGGTCAGAGTCTATATCTGCCCCTGGGTATGTCTTACACTGTAAAACCTGGTTCCGAAATCTATGTCTTACCATTATAAAATCTATCTGGTATCTGCCGGTGTCTCCTGGTCTTTTCCACGTATACAACCTTCTTTTGTGATTCTTAAACCAGGTGTTTGTTTTAACTAAATTATGTTCCGAGCAAAATTCTACCAGGCGGCTTCCTCTTTCGTTCATTTTGCCCATACCATATTCACCTACTATCTTCCCTTCCCTTCCTTGTCCTACTACCGAATTCCAGTCTCCCATAACAATTAAGTTTTCCTCTCCCTTAATTGTCTGAATAATTTCCTTTAGCTCCTCGTACATTTCTTCGATTTCCTCATAATCGGCAGAGATAGTTGGCATATAAACCTGTACTACTGTGGTCGGTGTTGGCTTCGTATCTATCTTGACTACGATAATGCGATCACTGTATTGCTCATAGAAGTTTACCCGCATTCCTATTTTCTTATTCATTATCAGACCTACTCCTGTAATACCCCCAAATAATTTTGTATTTATAATCCTGTACTCGCCTGACCAGAAATCCTGTTCCTCTTTCCACCGAATTTCACTTATCCCCACTATATCTAACTTCAGCCTATCCATTTCTCTTTTTAATGTCTAGCTTCCGTACCCGATTAAGGATCTAACATTCCACGCTCCGATCCGTAGAATGCCAGTGTTGTCTTTCCTGATGATCACATCCTCCTGAGTAGTCCCCGCCCGCATATCCGAATGGGGGACTATGGGAGAGGATGCCATCATCATATGTTCATACAGTAGAGCTGCATGTCCTCGGAAAAAGTAAGGGCTGTACTTTCCCCTTGCTTTCAGCCGTTCGCAGTAACTATGTGGCAAAGTCACATTAGCTGATGTTACAAGACCAGCTCAGTCAATCATCCAGACTGTTGCCCCTGTAACTACTGGAAGGCTGCTGCCCCTCTTCAGGAACCACACGTTTCTCTGGCCTCTCCACAGATACCCCTCCGCTGTGGTTGCACCTACGGTACGGCTATTGAGGCAATGGGGGTGGCTACCAGTCTTCCTTAGACTCTTGGAAAGCCGGAAAAGCCGGAGGAGCGAGGGGTAGGCCTGGGGCGGCGGCGAAGGGGCCACAGCGGGACGAGAAGACGTAATCAACTCCGTAAGCAAAACTAGTTGTTGCTGCTGTTGATCTAACTGCTGCTGCTGCTTTTGCAGTAACTGAAGCAACGCCGGATCCATAACCACCGCAAACAGAAAACACGCGTAAGAACGAAACTCGACGCCAATTGTACTGTTGTAACAGTATAATTTATTGCATACACTGGACGGTACAACATATACATCAAATGAACTGTAACTTGGTGGCAAGTCACGGACACGGCTAATGTTTACATATGAAACCGGCGAGAGGTACAACATGACTGAGGCACGCCTCGCACACCGCGGTCATGGCAGTGCTGCAGGCTCTCAGAGGCGGCGCCATCGTGCGGCGGACTCGGCCGTGGTGCGTTTTTCAGATGCCGAGGACGGACGGGACGCGGCTTGCAGTGGCGCGCTCCAACAAAGTGCCTGACAGAGGGTTAATCGAACCCCTTTTAGACTACTTCTCTACCGCTTCATTTTAGAATAGCGTGTGAGAGAACGGAAATTCTATACTTTTCCGTTTCACATCTGATTTATCTTATTTTATTCTGATGATCATGTGTCCCTCTGTAGGAGGGTGGCAACAAAGATATTCACATTCGGAGGAGAAAGATGATGAAATAAATCTCGTAAACAGATATCTCCGAAATGATTAACCCCACCCAGTTCGTGCATCATTGCGGTGACATTCTCTCCTCTGTAACGCAATAATGCGAAACGAGCTGCCCTTCCCTGACCTTTTTATATGTCCTCTGCCAGTGCCATCTGGTGAGGCTCTCCCAGAATGCTGCAGTATTCCAAAAAGAGGACAGACAAATGTAGTGTGGGCAGTTTGTTTAATACAACTATTACATCTTCAGTGTGTTCTGTCACTGAAACGTAGCCTTTGGTTCGCCTTCCCCACAATATTTTCTATGTGGTATTTCCAATTAAAGTTGTTCGTAATTGTAAGTTCTAAATATTTAAGTGAATTTACGGCCTTTAGATTTGACTCATTTATTGCGTAAATGAAGTACAACGGATTTCGTTTGGTTCTCATGTGGATGACGTCACACTTTTCATTATTCAGGGCCAATTGGCAATTTTTGCACGATACATATACCTTATCTAAATTGTTTTTGCAATTGGTTTCGATCCTCTGGTGACTTCAGCAGATGATAAACGATAGCTTCATCAGCAAAGAGCATAAGAGGGCTTCTCAGACACTTCCGAAAAAAAAACAGACAGTATATCAATAATTGTATATACCGGGTGTTTCACTAAGTGTGTTTGCCTCTGTAACTTATAAAATAATAGGTGATGGGTAATTTTAATGCGGTAGGTTAACACAAGGAATGTTACACTTTCTGCGGAGCTATGAACATAGTTTATTGTATCATTCTCCAAACAGTTACAGCACAAAGATATAATTTTTTAAATAGAACAATAGTTTTTTCTATCGTGCATTGGAATCGTTGAAACCAGCTGCGTCCAAATCAATTTAAACTACATTCCTATCACTGTTAGTTTGGGAGCTACAACCCTTCAAAGTTTCAGGGGCAGATACCACACACTGTACATAATACATGGCTGTGTGGTGGGTGATGGATGTTATGGCGGTGGGAAGTTGATTTACATTAGATGTTCAAATGTGTGTCCATGTTCCTCAATGCATAATGCAATGCGCCGTCGTAAGGATCTGCGGACGAGATGTAACATCGCCGGTGAGACGGAACGACATGCGTCCTCGATGCGCCGTTATAGATCATCTGGGGATGTGGGCTCAGTGACATAAACACGAT
Source organism: Locusta migratoria (assembly GCA_026315105.1). Lineage (NCBI taxonomy): Eukaryota > Metazoa > Arthropoda > Insecta > Orthoptera > Acrididae > Locusta > Locusta migratoria. Next base: position 68,315,062 of record CM048755.1, on the reverse strand, counting down.
CCTTTAGATATCCCCACAAAAAGAAATCTACTGGTGTTAAATCGGGCGACCTTGCGGGCCATGAATGAGGACCATTGTGCCCCAACCATCTTCCTACAAACCTGTTGTTTAGTTCTTCCACAACAGCACGTACAGAATGGACTGGGTGACCATCGTGCTGCATCCACATATATGGACTCTCGTGTGTAGACACACATGTTCAAGGAGACCACCCAAACTGTCTGCTATAAAAGCGCGATATAACTCACCTGACAGTGTGAGTCGCAGAGGTTTTTTTCCCTTGGCTCTTGCCTTGGCACTTTTTTTCCTCTGCCCTTACATACCTTTACCCTTCGTATACCTTTCGACCAATTCTATCTCCAGATGCACCGTATTAATGGGTGATCGCGCCCACACGTACGGATAACATCGCGGTTCCCACATCCCGTGATCCACCTTAGCAAACTAACTTAATTACGGAGGTGACAGTAGAACTTTTGTGATGGTCACCACGTTGGTGTGGGCGTGGAGGGGCCCCATCCTTGTCCACCTGACAGTGTACCTGGAAAGTAGTGTGGACCGATGATTTCATCCCCACGGATTCCACACCACACGTTAATAGAACATCTGTGTTGACGGTCGACAGGTCGTACCCACCGTGGATTGTCTGCGGCCCAGTAGTGCATGTTATGGCGATTCACTGCACCATAATTTGTGAACGTGGACTCATCAGAGAACATAACACTTTGTAAAGACTCCAGCGTGAAATTACGCATGGCCCACTCACAGAATGTCACTCTTGCACGGAAATCGTACCCATGCAGCTCCTGGGTCAATGACAGGCGGTACGGGTGAAACCTGTGGCCGTGTACTATACGCCACACAGATGTGAGACTGACACCAGCGACTGCAGCAACGGCTCGTAAGCTGACATGAGGATCGTGGTGATCGCCGAGCATCAGCAAAATGTCAACGTACTCGTTGTTCGTGTATGTCATCGTCATCCGATGTCAGTAACTGTGTTATATTGAGCCCCGGTTGTTTGTGTGGCTCCAACTGTAGGGTATACTGCCGTGTGCGGCGATAGTCGGCAGTCTAACAGCGCATCGAGGAAGCTTCTCGCTCCGTGACACCGGTGACATTACAACTCGGCCGCACCACATTTAGAAGGCGCATTGAATTATGCGCAGCGTTTGTGGTATCTGCCCCTGAAACTTTGAAGGGTTGTAGCTCCCAAACTAACAGTGATAGGAATGTAGTTTAAATTGATTTGGACGCAGCTGGTTTCAACGAATCAATGTTCAAATGTTTGCAAGGCTTAAGGGACTTAACTGCGGGGTCATCAGTCCCTAAACTTACAAACTACCTATGAACTACCTTATACTAAAGACGGCACAAACATCTATGCCCGAGGGGGGGGCACATTATATCTTTGTGCTGTAATACTTTGGAAAATGATACAATGAACTATGTTCATAGCTCCGCAGAAAGTGTAACATTTCTTGTGTTGACCTACCGCATTAAAATTTCCCGCCACCTGTTATTTTATAAGTTACAGAAGCAAACACACTTAGTGAAACACCCTGTATGCCCCCAACAGGCAATTGACAGTTTCAATGCGGACGCATTAATATGCTCGATCCCTTGCGGAAATACAGTATAGTCTGCGAGCAAGAGGAGTAAAGACCAGGGGGCACTACCCTGTAGCGTGCTGTAACTTGAGAATTTGGGGTGGCAGAGAGGCGTTCCTGGGTAGTCTATCTGCCTCAGCACGTCCGGTGAGAATGCTGAACGCTGCCTCTAATAAAAACTGAGCCAAGAACTGTACGATCAACCACGAACAAAAACGAAACGAACGTCCGTAATGTATGGAACACCCCGTAGAACAAGGAAACGCGACTAACTACTTAAGGCGACCGCTGGCCCGAAGCGGGTGTTCCAGTCCAGCACAAATTTTCCACTTTGCCGTTAGATTTATTTCAATGCCCTGAAATGGTTGAAATGTCGAAATGTTTAAATATTTCGACTCTACGAAGGAAATCGGTTGGATAGAACGGTTTGACCGACTGACTAGTTTACAGCAAGGAAAGAAGGAAATGGTGTTTGAATATAGAAACTGGAAGGCGAGAGTTATGTAAATTCTGATACTTTATGACAAATCTGTGGGTGAATATCTTTCTATTAAAATAAAAATGGAGGAAATCGGCCGGGGAGTTTGGTCTGGCCTACTGACTTTACTTTTCGTAGATTCTTTTAAAATCAGAATAGCCACAGGCTGCTTTGAACTCCCGTTCTCCCGAAAGGGAGTCCGGTGTGTTACCGCTGCGTTACTTCACTCGGTCCAAGAGAAGGAATTATTTCGTTGAGGTTCTTTATACCACGTGAATAATAACAGTAACAATACGATTTTATAATAAATACTAGCTGAAAACCCGGCGTTGCCCGGGTATTTATTTATTTATTCCTGCCATTTTTCAGATATATATTTATTTGTATAAAGGCTGTATGTGTGTAAACTCACTTGGAAATACAATTAGTAGTAAAGAAGTAATAGATTAAAACTTGGTGCGTGATGGGGCGGTTTTCCGCGAACGTTACTGTTTATGTGCTCATATCTCATAAACTACCTGTCATACTGTGATACAACTTAGAAGGTACACTCAACTATATGCCTGTATAATGCCTGTAAAATTTCCTGCTGCTACAATTGGTAGTGTAGAAATTATAAATTGTAATGTCATACCGAATCTCGTAGTTTTACTCCATAAACAGCGGAAAAGTAGTAAGCGAGAAACTTTTTTCCTTTCATCATTTTGCTATGGTTGTCAGCGAGAGAAAGTTTAATAAAAGTCTGAAATTATGTATAAAGTTTATTGCAAGTCGGTAAGTACTGTCATTCTCATACAGTGTATTTCGAAAGTCTCGCCGCATTATACAGCATTTTTGGCGATTTCTATTGGTTATGACGTAATATCTTTTGAACTATGTGCCGTATGTGATTCTTAACCATGCAGAACTTGTACCTCACGGTAAGGAATGTGTGTACCAAATTTGGTTGAAATCGATCCAGGGGTTTAGGAGAAAATGAGCAGAATTGTCGCTAAATGCAGCAGTTTTCTGCGCATCTCATTGTTTATGACGTCGTATCTCGTGAATTATGTATCGTAGGTGATTCTGACACTTACGGCGACCGTTCTCATGGATTAAAGCTTACGTGTACATATTTTTATAAATATTGGAACAAAACTGTAGATTTGTATGCAACACGTACAATTATACGGACACTCTGATTGATATATTATTAGATTAATAGGGTTCGCAAAGAAAGAGTGACTACATGCTGAAAGTGTTAGTTTATGGGATTGCAGATAGATTACAACTTTCATTGCTAAAGTCACTGCCTATAATTAACGACTAGTCTTCGTTCAACTATGTGTTTTGTACACATGCTTACTGTTATACATGATTTAAGAAGGAGAAATTCGTTTATCCTCGATATTCTTATTCACTAACGAATTAAGAAGCTATCTTTGAGGAAACTATAGTGATAGCGTTTTATAAACACAAAAGCATGTTAAAATAATTATATGGGTTTTCATTTGTATAACGTCCTGCTGAGAAGTCTTGAAAGAACTTTCTTATTTTGAGAATTTCTTGATATATTGTTTTTCTAAATAATAGTGAAAATATTGAATGTCTCACTGGTTTTCAGCATGGCCTGTAGAAAGACTTCAATGGCTTAATATTAGTACAGAGAAAAGCCAGAATACTTGTGTGTGTGTGTGTGTGTGTGTGTGTGTGTGTGTGTGTGTGTGTGTGTGGTTAATAAACTGCTACAGAATGTTTACAGTCACTTTGATGATATGGCTGTCTTGAAGACTGGATTAAAGAACTTCTTAAGCTGCTCTATTTACCCCATAGAAAAATATCTACACGAAACTTCTAAATTTAATTAGTTGACTTGGTTTTAATTAACCTTAACATTGTAGTACTGTAACTATTCTTACCGTAATTCATTTCATTGTATTGCACTTAAACGATGTGTACATATTTTACTTACTTCTGATTCAGTTACACCTCTGCGTGGATATTCGAACAACGCTAATATACTATAACGCATTTGAAAGAGAACATTTAAGTTATTCTTTACCTTCTGTCACCGAGTAGTTGCTTTCTGGACAGAAACGTGATCATAATGCTACATATTAAGAAAAAGTAAGATGTTTTGCGAGAATTATCTTCAAACTTACACTGCACAGTTTATTAGTGACCACTCTCGCCATTCAGGCCGACAGCACAGAGAGGGAACGGAAATCTTGAGGGTTTTATCTTTTCCTTTTTTCCCTCTTAGTTGCAGGATTTCAGTGCTTTCATCTGCCTTTTAAAGTCATCCAATTAAGGTGGAAGTAGCCATTTACTCTTTTGAGTAGGAGAGGGAAAATCGAAGGAAGGTGTACGTACTTGACGGTCTACAGATTTCAAACGATCCATTGACAGTTTTCCAGTAGGGGCTCTGCTCTAAGCCGCCTGCTGCAGACGCCAAGCAGTTCCCTCTTAAAAGGAGAAAAACGGTTCACGTTTTCAGCTCTAAAAACGCCGTAAGTACCATATCGTGTCAAATGTTAAAGATGCAGTAATATAGTTCTGCCGTGTGTCCTGTACTTTCGTGTATCTCGCCTGAACCATGATTTTCTCTCTAGTTATCTAAATAAACGTCTAACCCGTGGAATTAAGTTACATATTAACAAATTAAGGAAGAACAGGAGAAGACGCACTTAACAGCGGCGTCAATTGCTGTACAAGGCGGAAGCATAAGATATTGACTGGCTTTCGCCTATGCGACTAGTACAGATTGTTAACTGAATACTCTTCCATTGATTTCTGATATTAACATACGCACTAGTGTAATAATCTCTGTTATTGGTTTGCAGCTATTGTATGTTTATTTAAACAAAACATTTATCTCATCCTTTGTAACATTGAGGGGAGATGTACCATAACAATCCATTTAAACACGAACACACATGCCTGAGGCAGGATTCCAACCAGCGACCTTCATTTAGCGAGGCAGTGGCGTAATCCGGGGATCACAAACGTCACAGCGAGGTATTATTGTTCAATGAAAGCCTGTATTTCCTTGCTCGTCTTTCTTAATATCAAACTGGGCTTTGTATTTCTTGTACTGTTGACGTAATTTTCTTTGCGTCATGTCGGATGCAATGTGAGTGACAGCTATTTTGGGAAACATTTTTCTGAAGGTGTCAGAGACATGTAATATTTGCTAGATACGCATCAATATAGCTCACAAATAGGGGAAGGGTATCGTAAGGCGAACCCAGCATGACAGTGGCGCATATACACTGATCAGCTGGCACATTACCATCACCTACCTACTATCGCTGTGTCCGCTTCCGTAGTCCAATGGCCAGCATGGTGGGTTCGATTCCCCGTCGGGTCGGTGTTTTCTTCGCTCGGGGACTGGGTGTTGTGTTGTCATCATCATTTCATCATCGACTCGAAAGTCGCCCCAGTGGCGTCACCTAAACACTTGCACCAGATAGGCAGAACACCATCCCAACTGGGGAGTAATGCCACACGGAATCATCATTCTTACAGGCGGTATCATGAACATGAAAGCTACTGCTCAGAAACACCCGATATATCTGTGTTTGACCTAGGGCGGATTGTGGTGGCCCGGAGTTTCCGCACGAGTATGTCGAAAATTCCACCACTTGTTGGGTGTTCGAGTGGTGCAATGAGGGCCTTCAACAAGTGGCGAAAACAAGGCGAAACACTGTCTCAACGTACGGGGGTTGGGTAGTCACTGCTCATTGCAGAGGTCAGTCGTCGAAATGGTAAATCAAGACTGGCGTGGAACTGTGGTGCAACGAACAGACTTTAACCTTTTATGGCCTGAATTTTTATCTTTTCACTTTGATATTTCGAACTTTTTCTAAAATGTTCAAATGTTTGTAGAGCGTATGGGACTTAACTACGGGGTCATCAGTCCCTAAACTTACAAACTACTTATGAACTACCTACGGCGCAAATATCCATGCCCGAGGGGGGGGGGATTCGATCTTTGTTGCTCGCCGTGGAGGTTCGAGTCCTCCCTGGGGCATGGGTGTGTGTGTTTGTCCTTAGCTTAGTTAACCTAGGTTTAAGTAGTTTGTAAGCTACGGACTGATGACCACGCAGTTATGTCCGACAGATTTACAAACATTTGATTGATTTTGATTCGAACGTTTTCTTTTGTAGTTGGGAAATACGTTTTAGTATAAAGAAAAACCAAATCAAATGATATTATATAGGCCTGATGAGACAAGTACCAAATTATATATACAAATTTATTCTGAGGATTTATAATATAGGCCGCTACCTAACCAATCACTTTCATAAATTGACTTACCGAGTAAAAGTCAACCACTGTACGTAACAAAAGGTTTGTTTTAGCACTAAAATTAGTAAATGAGGTACAGTCGGTGACAGAATTCGCGAGACTCCTCGCCTAATCGCTATACACAACCGCAAAGTTCTGCTGCTTGGTGGGAAGTATATACAGCTAGGCAACACGATCGTACATACTGTCGATTACCCATCTGACATGAAATCTGAGAGGAAAAATGTTATCTTCCAGTATCGCAGCCAGTTGGAACAACACGCATGCTTTCTATGCGACGTGAAGGCGACTTCGAAAAGTGATTTTAGAAACTGCTTTGCGTATTAGCCTTAGCGTTTTAAGCTGTTCGCGACCGACAAATTCCTTTCCACATTTCTTTTCTTATAGTTTCAATGAACAAAGACAGCAATTAGAATTGAGATGCTGCAGTCGGACGTTACTGACACATTCAAATGGAAAAATTGCATGTATATCATAGAATTAATTCAATTACATGAACGGACTTTGTTATGAAGCTAAGTGTTACATCATGATGCATCATGTTCCGAATATCACTGACGGTTTCTGCCCACCGCCTCGGTTGCGCTATAAAGACGACAACCGTTTGGCGCCGCAGATCACTGATGGTATTTCCGAGAGTGAAGGTATCGTATCATTTCCACTGGTTCTCTTTCGGTTGATGTTGCAACTAAGATATCATCACAAATTTAACAAACATAAGCCAGCTGTGTCACCACAAATTACAGTTCTCCTCAGATGTTTGGTATTTTCCATACTCCTTGTCTTAATGTCTAATATTATGCATTCGACAACATATTGCGCTATTATAATACCAGATACGTTTATGTCAAACAAATGTGCAGAGAAGCAAACAAATGATAAAGATAATCTTATTTATCTCGCCAAATGGCCAACTACTGATCAATGAGCGACAGTTCGATTACTGACTCTTTCGCATTTTTCTTCTATTTTGAAATATGGCTCATTATGTTTCTCACGTAACAATAACAAACATACATGATAATTGCCGCGGTGGAGTAGCCGAGCGGTCTAAAGCGTCTCGCTGCGGAGCGCGCGGTTGCTCGCCGTGGAGGTTCGAGTCCTCCTTGGGGCATGGGTGTGTGTGTTTGTCCTTATCTTAGTTTACCTAGGTTTAAGCAGTTTGTAAGCTACGGACTGATGACCACGCAGTTTAGTCCGATAGATTTACAGACATTTGAACACATGGTAATTGAGTAACAATCTGTATCGCAATCATTGTGAGGAAATTAATATTCCGTAACCATGAAAATATATTGATAATACTATATGAAACATGTGCAACAGAGAATTGTGTTGCATCAAATGAATTTCTTTAAACTATTGTATCCAACACATAATTGTATTTTTATTCCGTTTCTTTCAATAACGACGCAAAAGCTACGTTTTTCGTGCAAGCAACATTGGGAATATTAAATCGCTGTGACAATCAAATCCGTAGTCGTTTAATATAATCCTGTTTCAATCCAGACAGTAGTACGACAACAAGAATTCCGAATACTGGCGAGCTCGGTGTTCGCCACTTGGCTTCCCCATAGGTTAAAGAGATCTATCGGTGTGAGTTGGTCACTGGCGAGTATCGAAGACGATATGTTTCGCATACTAATAAAAAATATAAGCCCGCCAGACCACCCGCACCTAGTAATACATAATGGAGGAAGTAGATGTCTGAACAATCACCTTAGAATGAGGTCGGTCATCTATTCAAAGAAGCAGGCATTAATTTGATAATGCAAACAGCAAAAACAAGTAGATTGAATAATTTGTAAAATCTCATACCTAAGAGTCGACTTATGGTGATTGTCCATCGTAGCAATTAGAGGAGTGAAAGATTCTAAAGCTAATTCCTCGGTTTTAGAAGCCGCAGCCTTATTCTGTAGTAGGACAGCATTACACACCGGTGGGTTTCAGTTACTGTGCAGAATACAAAACCAAGGTTTTCCGTTAAAAGCGTGCGTAGTTTCCTGCCACTTATGAATAGGTAGTAAACCTATGTTCCTGCAGAGATTCGATAAACGGCTATGCTATAGTATGTGTGGGTTACGCCGGCATAAATGCGCAGATGTGTAACACGAGGTCCTAAGATCGATCTGACATCCGCAGCACTTTCATTTTTAATTATTCACTGATTTTCATGAGTTTCAATCCGTATTTTTCACATACGTAACTTTTACTGCTCAGTAACAACTTTAGTAGTGAATATAGTATCAAAAAGTTTTAACTCTTCATTCAGCCAGTTGATATGAGAACAAAGAGAAGTATGAATGAATGAACGAAATAGACCGTCTATTTGCGTCAGATGTTCTGAACAGATTGACACTGCCACCAGAAAAATGCAACAGATCGTGTGAGTCATAGCGTAAGTTTTTTCACAGACAGATAATAAACGTTGGTTTCAGGGCACATATCGTATGGATGTATAAATATCAAACAATATAGTAGACACAATTTATTAGCTGAAATAAGTGCATACTGGAAAACGTTGCTTTTATGTGGGTTCAAAACTTGACAAGCACATACAAAGAGTGTAATAGCTACAAAGACAATCTCCGAATGCGAGTGTCTTGACAAAGGCTAATAATATCCCCTTATACGTTTGCGTGTTGTAAGTCTCAACACTAGGGATCGCTGGATGGGTCTCACCTACTTGGACCAATCTATGCGAGAAGAAACACGAATATGAACCTTTTAAATTCCTACAGTATCTCCCCTGTGTAGGCTATAGGAAAAGAGAAAACTCACTCCAAATGATCCAACTACAGATAGGTGCAATATCAGCTAATGCTGAGGCTCACCATTGCTGATGACGGTGTTTTCGGTGTTGCGAAGTAGCTAAACGATTAGCTTTTGAATGAAACAGAACAGGTTTGAATCCCGTCCCTTCCAAAATTCTTTTTTTATATTGACACTTGTAGTTTTAATTATCAATTATAAAAATTTCAATGCATAGTATATATATTTGGTTGCGTTATAACTAATTTAATTAATTAATATATCTTATTTCATCATTTAATTTTCATAATTCGATGAAGTATTAAATGAAAATAATATTTCAAAAAATGTAGCACGTATTTATATGCAATAGTTATATTACATTCCTTAGGTGTTCATCGTCAAAGAAAATCTCCACACGATGCAGACTTTACCATTTTAGGCGAGAAATTTTATCCGAAATATGCTTCGGTGCAAAGCATACTTTATTCAAGTTTTTAAGTAAATAACTTTTCACTGTTGATTTTTGTGCATACCAAGTGTATGGATGGGAATTGCGGCACTGAACTGATGCTGTAGGATTGAATGTGTTTCAATTGAGACACCTCTTGACATCAACGTTTAAGTAAATTTAAATTTCATAAATAAAAGGTTTACATTGCGAGGGGTAATATGAAATGAACAAAAATGTAAGAAGTACCGGGGAATCGAACCGTGACTTCCAACATTGCACTCCAAGCACTTGTCCACTACTCTAAGCACACTCCTCAAACACTGGATGTTAATAAGCAGCTTATATAATACCTATTTGTCTGCGAGAAATTTTCGCCACCATATTCGTTTTCCCTTTAGCCAATTCGGACGGGATATTTTGGGAATTTGAATGGTATGTCAACTTCCTTCTCACAGGGTTTGAACAAAATCTTTGAAAACCACCCCGCAATCTACTCTGTCAATCATAAACATTCTACAGTATAAACTGAAAGACAGAAGCGTTGAGAAAATGTCAGCCCTCCCCCCACCCCAATCCTTGAGCGTTAAAATTCTAAGAGTATGAACATCCTCATCCATGAGCCACGGACTGAGACGCGATATTTTTGTGGAATTCAGTGTCCTGTTACACCGACAGTCGTAAAAATTGTGGGAATAAAGTTTATGAAGTAGATTCTGTTAATAATTATAAAGAAACTTTACGCTGTAGCTACGAATGCCTGATCTACGAAACAGCAACGAATCTAAATCATTAATGCGAACGTGTTTCTGACGGCATTTTGACTCGTGAGTGTTCTATAGTTCAAAGGCACATGCGATAACTTGAGAGTAATTTTGCGAAAAATTTGTAACAAAAAGTGAGGGAGATGTATGTCGACCACGCTGATAAACACCCACATGCAAGGTCTTGGTATTCTGGAGTGTTCATTCTACTATCAATCACCGTTTTATGTCCTCTGACTTTATTGAAAGCAGTACGGTTTTTTTAATAAATGAAGCATGTCAAGTAACCAAAAAAAGGTGGTTTTATTTTTGTCACCCTGATTTCTTTAATGAACAGTTTCGCCGGCCGCGGTGGCCGAGGAGACTGAGGCGCTCCAGTCACGGTCTGCACGGCCACTACGGTCGGGGGTTCGAATCCCCCCTCGGGCATGGATATTTGTGCCGTCCTAGTTCGTAAGTAGTTCATAAGTAGTTTGTAAGTTTAGGGACTGATGACCCCGTAGTTAAGTCCCATAGACTGTACAAACATTTGAACATTTAATGAACAGTTTCATATTAACAACATACATAACGCAAGAATCATTTATGAAACGTCTGAGACCAACTGAATAACAGTTGGTAAGATTTAGCTGTAGTAGATTGTCGTGTAAGGAGGTTTGTTTACACGCGCTAGCCGTACTGTGAAGTGCCCCGTTTACTTCCGTTCAAACCTCTGGCCGGCCACAAGCACTCACTGGAGGACGAGACATTCGCTGCGATTGAGGAGAGGCATTCCTCGCCTCTTCTCGACTGTCCACTGATGTGTCTGAACCTGTCTTTTCTTAAATGGACTGTTAGCCTTATAATGCCTGGTTATCCTGATACCGATCTCCTACTGGATTCTCGTCCTAGGTTATATTATTGTGTACTGAATTAAATTGGATGGTTTCAGATAGCTCGCCTGTTAGTTGCCATATTTAGCGGCAATTCTTACATTATTAAATAATAAATCTATAATAACTTCTTTATATTTGAACATTAACGTGTCGTGACGCTGAAAAAAAGGTGTGTATTGTCTACTAAAATTGTTCAAATGTTCAAATGTTTGTAAAGCTTATGGAACTTAGTCTTAGTTAGTTCGTAAGTAGTTTGTACGTTTAGGGACTGATGACCCCGTAGTTAAGACCCATAAGCTTAACAAACATTTGAACAAAAATTTAAACTTTTTTATGACATGGCAGTTACGTATTGATTTGAACGTCTAGTCTGTTTGTTGGTTTTGAGGAGTTTTTAATGTTTTTAATACCATTTCGATAGTCTTAGCTGCAAGCAAAGCTCTAACCTTCGGGAAATCTAATTGTGAAACAAAGTACGCTGTTGTATGAACAAAAGAATACAAAAGCTTATAACCTCTGTTATATTCTCGGTATCTGTTAGCTGGTTCAGAAGTGAGTTTTATACACAGATTCAAGACGAATTTGAATGTAATGTATAAAATCCATTACTCCACGACCCAAATTATTGGCGCTTACCTTGTATACTATCGATATACCCGGAACCTACTTCGAAAAACCTACTGGAAACCACTGACCTGAATAAAAAGACTTGTCGTTTATGGCTGCTTAAAATCAACAATAGTTATGATAAAGGGTTTCATTGTGTTTTATTTTTTATTTGGCCTTCATCGCCCTTCCAGACGAAACTGCTCCTTCCACAACGCTTTTTTATACATGCTTCGTCTTCTGTACTATAATTGTTCACAATATGTTATTCATTCCCTAAATTAATGTTTAAAAGTAATACTGATCTCCCTCATTGAAAAAAAAGGACACAATATTAAAATGAAATCAGATTAGAACGTTACAACATACTACATCCGCTTTAAAAGAAAGGTACTAAAAATGATTTCATTTCGTAGGTGAATTTTTTATTCTATTCTATTGAACCTCGGCGTTTCTCAAACAGTTTGACTCGTTTTTTTTTTTTTTTTTTTTTTTTTTTTTTTTTTTTTTTTTTTTTTTTTTTTTGCCAATGGTAGCCAAACAGTGGGTCCTATGAGTAGCACTCTTATACTTCTACATACTAAACCATTATAAATAAATGAACGTCTTCTGCTAATACTGCTTCCGCAACGATTCGAAGCCTATTGGGTAATCACGTTTCTTATTATATTGGTGTGGTGTCTGTTATTTCGGGCATATCCGACGTACCAGACACCATACCAAAATAATTAATTACGACTCGCGAAGACGCCGTTTCTTCAATCAAGTTTGAGACAGACGCGGCGCGGGCACCGGTAGCCACGTGTTTAAGTTCACCGCTGGCCTGGAGCGGGAGACACGTGTTCGATTCCCGTCCAGCTTCATATTTTCACTTATCGCGATTGTTTAATTTCAATGCCCTAATTCAGCACTATCATTCCTTTCCTTCCTAATTCTTATTCCTTCACTTCGTTCATAAATATTTGCCAGTTCTTGTTTCTTTTTGTGTGGACCTCCTTATCTGCTCTTCTAGGCTGAACTGAACGTCGCTCACAAATTACGCCTTCATCGGCGATCTTGTACTCTAAACTTTTTGCAGATGTTTAGATGTTTAAAATACAGTTCTGCACATCCATGTTTTATTATTACTATTATTGAAATGTTCAAATGTTCAAATGTTTGTTAAGCTTATGGGACTTAACTACGGGGTCATCAGTCCCTAAACTTACAAACTACTTATGAACTACTTACGAACTAGGACGGCACAAATATCCATGCCCGAGGGGGGATTCGAACCCCCGACCGTAGTGGCCGTGCAGACCGTGACTGGAGCGCCTCAGTCTCCTCGGCCACCGCGGCCGGCTACTATTATTGAATCTAGAAAATGAATAGTTCTTCTCACGGAAAAATAAAAATTATTATTACGAATCCTGTCCCTTAAAATAAAAAGAAATAACTCATCCTTATAAGAAATAAATTCTCTGACTGCTTAAAAAACGAAGCAAACAAAACAAGAAATCAAATCGAAATGTTTGTAGAGCTTATGGGACTTACGTACGGGGTCATCAGTCCTTAAACTTACAACCTATTTATGAACTAGCTAATACTAAGAAGGGCACAAATATCCATGCCCAAGGGGGAATTGAAACCCCCGACCTTAGTGGCAGTTCAGACCCTGACTGGTGAGCCGCCGACCGCTCGGCCACTGCGGCCGGCCAAGAAACTCTACTAATATTGTTCAACATCCCGTGTATCCTCCTTCAGCCTCAAAGACGTCTCGAAGTAGTCCGTCGGGCAGTGAACCCACAACTCTAATCACGTAACATGGATATTCAAGTAACTGGTTCCAAGAGAATTGCCTCGGTCGGTTTCGCGCCAACACCGCTTCTGCATGGCACGGTTTCACCTGCCCTCCACCCCCAGTATATTTTTAAAAACAAGGACTAACGCAACAGCGTTCAAGTTTTATACTTTTTGATGAGGACGTGAAGTTAAGCTTTCGGTTGTTTTAAAGATCGCCGATGCAGGCGTAATTTGTGAGGGAAGTTCAGTCTAGATGGGGAGATAGAGAGGCCCAATGAAAAAGAAACAAGAATTTTCAAATAGTTATGAAGGAATATCAATGTAAAAGCAAATACACGAAACCTGAGACGGTTTTTCTTCTCAATCATGTCAAAGACATTAAAGATAAAGGTGAAGCACTGAATTAAAATTTGTGATGCGGTCGGGGATCGAACACAGACCTCCATGCTTACTAGTCTATTCCGCTGCGTGGAGAGCCTTGGCAGTTGTTCCAACATTCTTTGGAACACAGAAGCTGAAGTAAAGTTTGTGACGTGGAGGCGTCTTAATCGCTAGTGGTGCGATGGTCTAGTGGAGAGTAGTCTGCCTAGTAAGCAATTGTGAAGTAGGTGACGGAATAAGGATTAGGAAGAAAAGGACAGACAGTGCTGCATTAGGACATTGAAATTAAACAATGGCGACAAGCTGGGTCTCCAGCTTCGGGCCAGCGGTGAACTTAAGCACGTGGATCCCGGTGCTCGCCACGCGTCCGTCTCAAACTTCCACGAGTTGCACGCTATGGCTGTAGCGCCCCTATCGCGCGAGGACGAACGTATGACTACATATGCTGTGAAGGGATTGAAGAAACGCCATCTTCGCGTGTCGTAATTAATTATATTGGCAAGGTGTCTGTTACTTCGGATAGCCCGAAATAACAGACACCACGCCAATATAATAAGAAACGAGAATACCCAATAAGCTTCGAATCGTTGCGGAAGCAGAAGGCGGTTATACGTGATTCAGAGCAACATTAGCAGGAGAAGTTTATTTATTTAGAATGGTTAAGTATGTAACAGTGTAAGAGTGCTACTCATAAGATCCACCTTTTGTATACCGTAAGCAAAAAAGCAAAGGTTTTGTGGTGTCGCACAAGTACAAAGTGCGCGCCACTTACTTTCGCCGCGCGCCGTCATGCACGCACGGCGCGGCGTTCTCACGACGACAGCCACGAGCGCCCTCTGCGAGAACGCCGCTCGTGGCCACCACTGAAGGACATCGGCACTTCGCACTTCGACTTCGGACTGAGATAGCAACGAGTTAGGACCTTCGTAAACAGATAGGCACCAGTGAAGACTTTGCTATTGTACAGGCACTAGGCAGGCCTCTAACAACTATGTATCAACATTCTGCAGTACTATGTAAAAGTTAAGTATTGTTACATTCTGTGCAATATATATCTTTCTAATTTACTCGAGTGTTTATAGTTTCTGGCTGCTCCCCTCCGTACCTGCACCAGCGTGTCGGTCTCGTTCCACTCGGCCACCGACACCTACGACGAGGCTGGGACACAAAAGCGGCGACGAAGTCGGGACACAAAAGTGGCGACGAGGATGGGATAGACGAACCTTGGACCAGCCCGCTTGCAGCAGCCAGACAGCAGCAGTCGGAGCACGCAGAAATTGCTCCCGCCCACCCACCCTTATTATAAGATTTTTGGGGGAACATTTTCAGTTACGTGTTTGTGGACTTTTTTTGTTGCAGAGCGTCCTCATTCATATTGCATTTGTGTTTTGTTATAATTTACTTGTATGCGCGGCGCCTAATCGGTCAGCATGGCCACTACCCCGAACCCAAACTTAATGGAAATTATTCAGTTACAGACGGCGCAAATCACCCAGTTGCTCCAGGCGGTGGCCGAGCTGACAGCGCGGGCAGCTAACCAACAACAACAGCCGCCGCTTCAGCAGCCCACACCTGCCGCCGCAACACTTCCTACGTTTCGCCAATACAACGAACGTGAGGAAGAATGGAGTGATTATCTGGCGCAGTTTCAAGAACTCGTCGCGGCTCATCAACTTACAGGTCAGACTGTTAAGCATCTTTTATTGTCTGTGGTGGGCCCCAAAACTTTCGTGTTACTGCAAAAAACTATTCCCGCACGCATCTCCTCGTGATGTAGACTTCGAACAAATAGTAGAGGCACTAAATGCTCATTATGAGAGAAAAGTTCTTGTAGCCGCTGCACGATACCGATTTTTCAGACTTAAAAAATTACCGCAGCAGTCACACCAAGAGTGGATTACGGAATTGAAGGGCTTAACCCGCCAATGTAAATTTACTTGCTCTTGTGGACTTTCGTATAGTGACGTTATGTTGAGGGATGCGATTACGCAGAACATTCAGGACCCCAGAATTAGAGCAGCAATTCTAAAACAATCTGACCCTTCATTAGACAGTGTACTGCAGCTTATAGAAGCGCATGATACTTTTGACTTAGCAGATGTAGAAATGCAAAGCCACAGTGTTAATTCAGTGAGCCGCAACGGACGCTTTCCTAGCCGTAGTTCTCAGTATAGCACTAGTGATTCTTATTTTTCTACCGGCCGTGCTGAACAGACAGTGAACAGTAGCCAGTGTAAAAGTGCGACGCAAAGGTCGCCCCGTAGTGTTAGACACAGTAATTTGAATAACGGGCGCCAACGCTCATTTCAGAAAAATGTACGTAAATCTTGCCCCCAGTGTGTGTCTCGCCACAAGCGTGCTCATTGCCCTAGTCGCAACGCAACCTGTTATCAATGTGGCAAATTGGGACATGTGCAGTCTGTGTGTATGCAAATTCAAAACTCAAAGAACAGTAACGTTAGAAACAGTGCTTCGCAGAGTGCGAGAACAGTTCATTCTGTAAATGTTATACGGGCTGTGGAATTGAACACTGCTTTCCTTGGATCTCCATTGCAAGAAAGTAGTTCTGCGCCTATGGCAAAACTATATAGTGCACCACGTAGCAAGCGCCGACGAGCGCGTAAAACAGTGCAACGAAAAAGGGTTCGGGACAAGCAAAATGACTATGAACAGTGCATTCCTGTAGTGAAAATAGTGCCTTCTGCAACTGCTCCTTGTAATAGTGCCCAGTACTGTGTAGCTAGTGACAGTAGAATTGGTGTAGCTACTCAAAGTAATTTTAGTGCAGTAGCCTCGCATTGCGCGGACGCCGATCCGGCGGTAGTGTCATCTAGTGGCAGTGTGGTTAATCCGCTGTGTGCCGAGT
This sequence comes from Locusta migratoria, assembly GCA_026315105.1. Classification (NCBI taxonomy): domain Eukaryota; kingdom Metazoa; phylum Arthropoda; class Insecta; order Orthoptera; family Acrididae; genus Locusta; species Locusta migratoria. The sequence continues at coordinate 68,298,207 of CM048755.1, read as the reverse complement.
ATGCGCCGCTTCCTACCGCACGCAACCCGCGCAAGCGCAGAAAACAATATGTATTAGACGTTGCCCACATTCGCGCACCGGTCGTGCGCCAGAAGCACAAGCTGTTTGTTACTCTCTCTATAGAAAATAAGACTGTGCAATTTCAGCTTGATACTGGTTCCGCTGTTACATTAATTAATAAAGATACTTATGAACTTCTGGGTTCGCCAAAATTGTCGCCGTCACAGCAAGTGTTAACAGCTTATACAGGTGAAAATATTCCCGTGCTAGGAACGTGTAGCATGCCTGCCTCTTTTCAAGGTGTTACGAAAACAGTTGCTTTTGTTGTTCTTCAGGCCAAATCGACACAGAACATTTTTGGGCTAGATGCTTTTGACTTGTTTGGTTTATCAATTCAAAGAGATGTGCTTCAAATTTCGTCAGTAGTGCCTCAGGACAAAATCAATGCTTTATGTGACAAATATAGTGACCTGTTTTCGCCGGAACTAGGTTGTGCAAAAGACTTCGTGGCACATGTAACTTTAAAAGAATCTGCAGTTCCAAAGTTTCGTAAAGCTAGACCAGTGCCTATCGCCTTGCGTGATACAGTTGCCGAAGAACTTAAACGTTGGCAAGATAGTGGGGTGATTTCTCCTGTTTCTGCGAGTCAGTGGGCCTCGCCTATAGTAATTATACCCAAGCCGTCAGGAAAACTTCGTCTCTGTGCGGACTTCAAATCAACAGTGAACAGTCAAACAATTGTAGACACTTATCCCCTGCCCAGACCTGACGAACTAATGGACAAATTAGGACAGTCTCGTTTCTTTTCTAAGATTGATTTAGCAGAGGCATACTTACAAATTCCGCTTGATGACGAGTCAAAAAAGTTTTTCGTCATTAATACTCACATGGGCCTTTTTCAATTTCAACGCCTACCCTTTGGCAGTTCTTCCGCTCCCGCTATTTTTCAGCGTTTTTTGGAACAGCTGACAGTTTCTGTACCGTGTTGTTCGAACTATTTAGATGATATTGTGGTATCCGGACGTACAGTTGAAGAACATTTAGCAAACCTGGAGTGCCTTTTCAAAGTTTTGACTGCAGCAGGTCTACGTTGTAATAAAGCAAAGTGTTCGTTTTTTCAAACTGAAATAGAGTACCTAGGCCATGTGATTAATGCCCAAGGAATTCATCCCTTACAGTCACATCTTCTAGCAATCAAAGACTTGCCTCCTCCTAAGAATGTGCACGAATTGCAAGCAGTAATGGGGAAGCTGAACTATTATTTCAGGTTTATTCCCAATGCCTCTCAGATTGCAGCTCCACTGCATCATTTACGTAGGAAGAATGTTCCTTTTGTATGGTCCAAAGATTGCCAGGTTGCCTTTGACAAATTAAAGTCTGCACTACTCAGTGATGCATGTTTGATTCCCTTTGACCCACAGAAGCCTGTAGTGTTAGCAGTTGACGCCTCATCGTACGGTGTCGGCGCAGTTCTGTCACATCGTATTGGATGTCATGATCGTCCTATTGCCTTTGCATCCAAGCTACTGACGCCGACGCAACAGAATTACAGTCAGATAGAAAAGGAGGCCTTAGCAATCATTTACGGCGTCACAAAGTTTCATCATTATCTCTATGGCAGAAAATTCTATTTGTTGACAGACCACAAGCCTCTCACGTCGTTGTTCTCACCCACAAAGCCAATTCCGCCACGTACGGCACAAAAGCTTCAGAGATGGTCCTTGATATTGTCTAATTATCAGTATGAGATTTTGTACCGACCTACCACTCAACACGCCAACGCGGACACACTTTCCCGACTTCCGGTTGGCCAGGATGTATCATTTGATTCTTCAGAACTGGCATGTTGTCAGATAGACTCCAGAGATGCTTCCGCTGTCGCAGATTTCCCTTTGAACTCTCGTCGGGTTGCGCAGGAAACAGCTGCGGATGAAGACTTAAGTGTGGTAGCACGTTTTGTTCGCTCAGGGTGGCCTGCCAGAGCCAAAGACATTCAACGGCCTCTGGTTCGACGTTATTTTGCACAACGTCATGCATTATCTTTAAGTCAGGGTGTACTGTTGTTGCATACCGACAACGACCAAGCAAGAGTGATTGTTCCGCGTTCCCTGCAACGAGAAGTGTTACGCCTCCTGCATCAAGGACATTGGGGCATTGTTAGGACAAAGCAATTGGCCAGACGTCATTGTACCTGGGTTGGTATGGACGCTCAGATAGAGAGCATGACAACACAGTGTACAGTTTGTGCGGAGCATCAGGCGGCTCCTCCACAGCGTTTCTCAGACTGGCCACGCCCCAAGGGACCATGGCAACGTTTACATATTGACTTTGCCGGACCATTCTGGAATACGCGCTGGTTAATTGTTGTAGACGCTTTCAGCAAGTTTCCTTTTGTGATTGCCATGAACTCAACGACGGCGTCTAGTACAATCAGTGCCTTAACATCAGTGTTTTGCATCGAAGGCTTGCCTGAAACTATCGTCAGTGACAATGGACCTCAGTTTGTTAGTGCGGAATTTCAACAGTTTTGTCGTGTGAATGGCATTCAGCATATCACCACCGCACCTTTTCACCCTCAGTCCAATGGTGAAGCAGAACGTTTCGTTCGAACATTCAAGTCTCACATGGAGAAGATGAAAGGTCAGCACTCCAGGCAGCAAGCTCTTCAAATTTTCCTGTCTACGTATCGGTGCATGCCACGTGACGGCCCGTCTCCTGCCGAGCTGCTACACGGCCGCCGTCACCGCACTCTCCTTCACCTGCTGCAGCCTCCCACGCACCGAGTCGGTTCGTATGGCGCTACGCGTTTTCAGGTTTCCACGCCGGTGCTGTACAGGGTGTTTGCTGGAAACAAGAAGACATGGTTGCCGGGCACCATTCAACGCGTGCTTGGGCGCAATATGTTTGTTGTACGTTCTTCCACAGGGTCGGAGCTGCGGCGCCACGCAAACCAATTGCGCCTGCACAGACCGCGCGATCCTGTCTCCGGTTTCTTGATTCCAGACCCAGTTCACCGCCAGGGAGCACAACCACATCGTTCGTCCCCGGACTACGAGATCCCTATGGACGTCGACGTACATCCGACGCAGTCGTCGCCGCCGCTGTCGCCGCCGCAGATGACAGCGTCACCGAGAGGGACTCCGGGACCGTGCGGGCCCCCCCAGCTTGGGCCACGCACCTCAGAAGAAGATGACCTGCTCCCTCTGGGCGGGGGCGGGCGCCCTTCCCCAGGTTTCGGCGGGTTCCCTGGAGGATCGCAAGGCGGATGCCGGGGCGCGGACGGCGTCTCGATCCCGGCCTCCGCTACGACGCCCGTCCCACCAGTTACACCCCCGCCCAGGCCCTCCTCCCAGTGCCGTCGCCGTGGCCCTCAGCCCTACGCCACGACGGCGCGGCGGTTTGGGGGGGAGGGGTGTGGTGTCGCACAAGTACAAAGTGCGCGCCACTTACTTTCGCCGCGCGCCGTCATGCACGCACGGCGCGGCGTTCTCACGACGACAGCCACGAGCGCCCTCTGCGAGAACGCCGCTCGTGGCCACCACTGAAGGACATCGGCACTTCGCACTTCGACTTCGGACTGAGATAGCAACGAGTTAGGACCTTCGTAAACAGATAGGCACCAGTGAAGACTTTGCTATTGTACAGGCACTAGGCAGGCCTCTAACAACTATGTATCAACATTCTGCAGTACTATGTAAAAGTTAAGTATTGTTACATTCTGTGCAATATATATCTTTCTAATTTACTCGAGTGTTTATAGTTTCTGGCTGCTCCCCTCCGTACCTGCACCAGCGTGTCGGTCTCGTTCCACTCGGCCACCGACACCTACGACGAGGCTGGGACACAAAAGCGGCGACGAAGTCGGGACACAAAAGGTTTCAAACAGTTTGAGAAACACTGAGGTTCACTAGATCAGAATCAAGATCTCACCAACGAAATGAAACGATTTTTAGTTTATTTCTTTTAAAGCGCATGCAGTATGTTTTAACGTTGTAATTTATGATTTCATTTTATTATTGTGTATTTTTTCAACGAGAAAGAACAGTATAACGTTTCAAGATTAATTTAGGGAATAAATAAATTAACAAATTGTGAACAATTATAGTACAAGAGACGAAACAAGTATAAAAAAAGCATTGTGGACGAAGAATGTTAGTCTGGAAGGGTGATGAAGGCAAAATTAAAAAAAATTATACAGAAGTTAAACTCTTTCTCACAACTATTGTTGATGGTAAGAAGCCATAAACGATATCTGAACTTTTTTTTCTTTCAGGTCGGAGGTTTTCCGAGTGTTTTTTTCTCGAAGTTGGTTGCAAAGCTCTTTGTACGATATATAGTAGTAATATTCCCGGTATATCGATAGTATAGAAGGTAATCGTCACCAACTTTGGTCGTCATTTAATGGAACTTACACGAAATTGCTTTTAAATTCTTTTTGATGCCGTGTCCAAAACGCACTTCTGAACCAGCTGACAGACCATGACAAGAGGTTCAAAACTTAATGTATTTCTTGACACACAAACAGCAAACTTTGTTACACCATCAGATTTCCGGCAGGTTAGTTCTTTGCTTGCAGCGAAACCTATCGAAATTATTAAAATAAAATTTTAAAACCAACAAACAACCTCAATGTTCAAATCAATCTGTAACTGCCATGTCATCATTCAGAAATAATTTGAAAGATACTTCCAGCTTAATGTGTTGCACATTCACCAAAATGTTCAAATGTTTGTAGAACTTATGGGACTTAACTACGGGGTCATCAGTCCCTAAGCTTACAAACTATTTATGAACTACTTAAGACTAAGGACGGCACAAATATCCATGCCCGAGGGGGGATTCGAAGCCCCGACCGTAGTGGCCGTGCAGATCGTGACTGGAGCGCCTCAGTCCCCTCGGCCGCCGCGGCCGGCCACATTCAACAGAATACATTTTTAGTAGAACACACACTCCTTTTTTAAAGCATCATAACTTGTTACTGTTCCAAGTTAAAACAAAGTTATTATACACTCGTTGTTTAGCAATGTAAGAATTACCACTAAATATAGTAACTAACAGGACGTCTGTCCGAAACCAACCAATAATATAGTTTTTCATTCAGTGCACAAGCATATAGACTAGGACGACAATCTATTAGTAGATCGGTAAGAGGCAAACCAGTCCTCATAAGGCACTGTCCGTATAAGAAAAGATAGGTCCGGCCACATCCGCGAGCAGTCGAGGAAAGGCGAGGCATTCCTCTACTCTGCTCAATCGCAGCGAATGTCTCCTGCTTGGGGCCTCAAGAGGTCTACGCGGAAGTAAACGGGGCACTCACAGCACGGCGAGCGCGTATAAACAAAGTTTCTTACTCGACAACCTACTCCAGCTAAGCCTTCCCAAAGTTACTCAGTTTGCCTCAGACGTTTCAAAACTGATTCTTGTATTAGGTGTGCCGGTAATACGAAACTGCTAAATAACAACTCAGGGTGTCATAACATCTGGCCACCTTTTTGTGGTAACTAGACACGCTTCTTTTATTAAGACCGAGGCATTACTCTTGGAACCAGTTACTTGAATGTCCATGTTACGTGATTAGAGTTGTGGGTTCACTGCCCGACGGACTACTTCGAGACGTCTTTGAGGCTGAAGGAGGATACACGGGATGTTGAACAATATTAGTAGAGTTTCTTGGCCGGCCGCAGTGGCCGAGCGGTCGGCGGCTCACCAGTCAGGGTCTGAACTGCCACTAAGGTCGGGGGTTTCAATTCCCCCTTGGGCATGGATATTTGTGCCCTTCTTAGTATTAGCTAGTTCATAAATAGGTTGTACGTTTAAGGACTGATGACCCCGTACGTAAGTCCCATAAGCTCTACAAACATTTCGATTTGATTTCTTGTTTTGTTTGCTTCGTTTTTTAAGCAGTCAGAGAATTTATTTCTTATAAGGAAGAGTTATTTCCTTTTATTTTAAGGGACAGGATTCGTAATAATAATTTTTATTTTTCCGTGAGAAGAACTATTCATTTTCTAGATTCAATAATAGTAGCCGGCCGCGGTGGCCGAGGAGACTGAGGCGCTCCAGTCACGGTCTGCACGGCCACTACGGTCGGGGGTTCGAATCCCCCCTCGGGCATGGATATTTGTGCCGTCCTAGTTCGTAAGTAGTTCATAAGTAGTTTGTAAGTTTAGGGACTGATGACCCCGTAGTTAAGTCCCATAAGCTTAACAAACATTTGAACATTTGAACATTTCAATAATAGTAATAATAAAACATGGATGTGCAGAACTGTATTTTAAACATCTAAACATCTGCAAAAAGTTTAGAGTACAAGATCGCCGATGAAGGCGTAATTTGTGAGCGACGTTCAGTTCAGCCTAGAAGAGCAGATAAGGAGGTCCACACAAAAAGAAACAAGAACTGGCAAATATTTATGAACGAAGTGAAGGAATAAGAATTAGGAAGGAAAGGAATGATAGTGCTGAATTAGGGCATTGAAATTAAACAATCGCGATAAGTGAAAATATGAAGCTGGACGGGAATCGAACACGTGTCTCCCGCTCCAGGCCAGCGGTGAACTTAAACACGTGGCTACCGGTGCCCGCGCCGCGTCTGTCTCAAACTTGATTGAAGAAACGGCGTCTTCGCGAGTCGTAATTAATTATTTTGGTATGGTGTCTGGTACGTCGGATATGCCCGAAATAACAGACACCACACCAATATAATAAGAAACGAGATTACCCAATAGGCTTCGAATCGTTGCGGAAGCAGTATTAGCAGAAGACGTTCATTTATTTATAATGGTTTAGTATGTAGAAGTATAAGAGTGCTACTCATAGGACCCACTGTTTGGCTACCATTGGCACAAAAAAAAAAAAAAAAAAAAAAAAAAAAAAAAAAAAAAAAAAAAAAAAAAAAAAAAAAACGAGTCAAACTGTTTGAGAAACGCCGAGGTTCAATAGAATAGAATAAAAAATTCACCTACGAAATGAAATCATTTTTAGTACCTTTCTTTTAAAGCGGATGTAGTATGTTGTAACGTTCTAATCTGATTTCATTTTAATATTGTGTCCTTTTTTTTCAATGAGGGAGATCAGTATTACTTTTAAACATTAATTTAGGGAATGAATAACATATTGTGAACAATTATAGTACAGAAGACGAAGCATGTATAAAAAAGCGTTGTGGAAGGAGCAGTTTCGTCTGGAAGGGCGATGAAGGCCAAATAAAAAATAATATACAATGAAACCCTGTATCATAACTATTGTTGATGGTAAGCAGCCATAAACGACAAGTCTTTTTATTCAGGTCAGTGGTTTCCAGTAGGTTTTTCGAAGTAGGTTCCGGGTATATCGATAGTATACAAGGTAAGCGCCAATAACTTGGGTCGTGGAGTAATGGATTTTATACATTACTTTCAAATTCGTCTTGAAACTGTGTATAAAACTCACTTCTGAACCAGATAACAGATACAGAGAATATAACAGAGGTTAGAAACTTTTGTATTTTTTGTTCATACAACAGCGTACTTTGTTTCACCATTAGATTTCCCGAAGGTTAGAGCTTTGCTTGCAGCTAAGACTATCGAAATGGTATTAAAAACATTAAAAACTCCTCAAAACCAACAAACAGACTAGACGTTCAAATCAATACGTAACTGCCATGTCATAAAAAAAAGTTTACATTTTTGTTAAGATTATGGGATTTAACTGCGGGGTCATCAGTCCCTAAACTTACAAACTACTTATGAAACATCCATGCCGAAGGGGGGGATTCGAACCCCCGAGGGGGATCGGCCTCGCACATCGTAGCGTAGTGCCTCAGTGCGCTCGGCCATTCCTCTGCGGCCATGTCATTATTAAGATATAATTTGATAGTTGCTTCGAGATTAATGTGTTACACATTCAACAGAATACAATTTCAGTAGACCATACACACCTCAGTGCCTCGACATGTTAGTGTTCAAATATAAAGAAGTTATTATAGACTTATTGTTTAATTATGTAAGATTTGCCGCTAAATATGGCAACTAACAGGCTGGCTATTTGAAACCATCCATTAATAAAATTTTTAATTCAGTGCACAATAATATAACCTAGGACGAGAATCCATTAGGAGATCGGTATCAGGATAACCAGGCATCATAAGGCAAACAGTCCATTTAAGAAAAAACAGGTTCAGACACATCAGTGGGCAGTCGAGAAGAGGCGAGGAATGCCTCTGCTCAATCGCAGCGAATGTCTCGTCCTCCAGTGAGTGCTTGTGGCCGGCCAGAGGTTTGAACGGAAGTAAACGGGGCACTTCACAGTACGGCTAGCGCGTGTAAACAAACCTCCTTACACGACAATCTACTACAGCTAAATCTTACCAACTGTTATTCAGTTGGTCTCAGACGTTTCATAAATGATTCTTGCGTTATGTATGTTGTTAATATGAAACTGTTTATTAAAGAAATCAGGGTGACAAAAATAAGACCACCTTTTTTTGGTTACTTGACATGCTTCATTTATTAAAAAAAAACCGTACTGCTTTCCATAAAGTCAGAGGACATAAAACGACGATTGATAGTAGAATGAACACTCCAGAATACCAAGACCTTGCATGTGGGTGTTTATTAGCGTGGTCGATATACGTCTCCCTCACTTTTTGTTACAAATTTTTCGCAAAATTACTCTCAAGTAACCGCATGTGCCTTTGAACTATAGAACACTCACGAGTCAAAATGCCGTCAGAAACATGTTCGTATTAATGATTTAGATTCGTTGCTGTTTCGTAGATCAGGCATTCGTAGCTACAGCGTAAAGTTTCTTTATAATTATTAACAGAATCTACTTCATAAACTTTATTCCCACAATTTTTACGACTGTCGGTGTAACAGGACACTGAATTCCACAAAAATATCGCGTCTCAGTCCGTGGCTCATGGATGAGGATGTTCATACTCTTAGAATTTTAACGCTCAAGGATTGGGGTGGGGGGAGGGCTGACATTTTCTCAACGCTTCTGTCTTTCAGTTTATACTGTAGAATGTTTATGATTGACAGAGTAGATTGCGGGGTGGTTTTCAAAGATTTTGTTCAAACCCTGTGAGAAGGAAGTTGACATACCATTCAAATTCCCAAAATATCCCGTCCGAATTGGCTAAAGGGAAAACGAATATGGTGGCGAAAATTTCTCGCAGACAAATAGGTGTTATATAAGCTGCTTATTAACATCCAGTCTTTGAGGAGTGTGCTTAGCGTAGTGGACAATTGCTTGGAGTGCAAAGTTGGAAGTCACGGTTCGATTCCCCGGTACTTCTTACATTTTTGTTCATTTCATATTACCCCAACACACACTCGGAGAGATACACAAGTTAAAACTCACGGTGTCGGCTGCGGGTTGGCCGTCCACTGTTGTAAAATAAGACAATGTAACTAAAACACACCACACTTGTCGACGCACAAAGGAGGTTCCGTAGATGATGGGGCACTGACAGCATTGAAGATGTGGTGTGGGGGGAAATGGGATGAAAGGAGAGGAAGAGGGTGGGGAGGAGCCACAGAGCCGGTAGAGAAGGGACGGGGGGGATGATGTCCCAGGAAGCCACGGGGAAGAAGGATAGGGGAGGGCAGTAATAGGAGGATCCCGAAGGGACGGGGGATGGAGGAGGGGAGAAGGGACAAGAAGGGAGGGATAGTCGGGGCTCTCAGGGAGAGAAGGGGGAGAGGGAGCAAGGAGACGGATCACAGCTGGTATGAAGGGTAGATGTCAGGTCGGAGGGCATCATCCGGGAGGGGGAGGGTACGGAAGTTGCCACGGGAAAGGATCCGGAGGGTGGACAAGTGGAGAGCAGGGGAATACATTGGTGGAGGCGCGGCAATGTACCAGGTGAAGAGAGGAGGGGATGGACTAGAGGATTAGGTGGATCTGATTTGCGGGATACGTAACGGAGTCAAAGATTTTCAATAAAGAGAACGAGTCTGGGGAAAGGAATGAGATCATAAAGGATCCGCGTGGGGGAGGGGGGATAAAGGGGGATACGGAAGGCGAGGCGGAGGGCATGGCGTTCCGATATCTCCAGAGATTTGTAGAAGGATGGGGGAGCGGAGATCCAGGTGGGATGGGCGACACAGAGAACAGGGCGGATGAGGGATTTGTAGGTATAGAGGATGGTAGAAGGGTTGAGGCCCCTGTTCGGCCAACAAGGAGTTTGAGGAGGCGGAGGCGGGAGCGGGCTTTTTCTTGGATAGCACGAAGATGGGGAGTCCAGGAGAGGGTGCAATCAATAGTGAGGCCTAGGTACTTTAGGGTAGGGGTGAGATGAATGGGACGGTTATGGAGGGTCAGATAAAAATCTCGGGAACGGAAGGAAGGGGTTGTACGACCTACGATGAATGCCTGGGTTTTGGTAGGATTTATAGACAGGAGCCACTGGTTGCACCAAGCGGTAAAGGGGTCAAGGTGTTCTTGGAGCATGCAGTTGGAACGGGCAAGGGTGGGAGCTAAGGCAAGGAAACCGGTGTCGTCAGCATATTGGAAAAGGTGTACGGGAGGGGCAGGCTTAGGTATATCTGAGGTATACAGGAGGTACAGGAGGGGAGAAAGGACAGAGCCTTGGGGCACACCAGCAGAGGGATAAAAAAGATGGGAGTCATTGTTGTGGACGGTAACATAGGTGGGGCGGTCGGAAAGGAAGGAGGCAATGACCCGGACGAGGTTGATGGGAAGAGCATAGGTTTGGATTTTGAAGTGCAGGCCAGACCCGATCGTAGGCACGTTCGAGGTCTAAGGACACAAAGATGGCGGCACGACGGGAATTTAGCTGGAGGGAAAGGAGTTGCGTAAGTCGAAGGAGTTGGTCGTCAGTGGAGAAGGAAGGACGAAAGCCACATTGGGTGTCTGGGAGAAGGCGGTGGAGGTGTAGGTGGTGATGGATGCGACGGGACAGAATGGATTCGAAGACCTTGCTGAACACTGGGGTGAGGCAAATCGGGCGGTAGGAGGAGGCATCAGAGGGGGGTTTGTTGGGTTTTAGGAACATGAGGACTCGGGAGATTTTCCACAGGCAGGGGTAGCAGCCAGTGGATGGTGGTATAGAGGGAAGCAAGAGTGGTGAGGAAAGGGAGGGGACATTCTTTGAGGTGGCGGTATGTGATGCGATCGTGGCCGGGAGCCGTGTTGCGTTTGGTGCGCAGTATCAATTGTATGTCGTGTGCAGTGATGGGGCGTTAATGTCCGATGGGGGGATGTGGTCCAGGAAATGGAAGCCAGGAGCCAGGGGTGGGATGGAGACATCGGTTTTTTCATGGACATCTGGGGACAAGCAATAATCAAAGTTAGGATTGTCAGGGATGGAGAATACATCAGAGAGGAAAGAGGCAAAATGGTTAGCCTTACTGGCATTATCAGGAAGGGGCTGGTCAAGGTGGAGGAGAGGGTATGTGGGCATAGGTTTCGATCCAGTGAGGCGGTGGAAGGCGTTCCAATACCGAGACGAGTTGATTGGGAGGTGGGCATTAAGCCGTGTCACTGTCTGATGCCAGTCCCGGCGTTTTTTGGCAGTCAGGAGGCTGCGCACGTGTCGCTGGAGTTGCCGATGGCGGAGGAGTGTATCCCGGTCACGGGTTCGCAGGAAGGAGCGGTACAGGCGGCGGGATTCCCGCAGAAGGACAGCCTGTGGAGGGAGTGTGGGACGGTGCGGCTGGACAGCTTTGGTAGGGATATGCGAATGGATAGCATCAGACAAGGTCTGCTGAAGGAAGGAGGCAGCTTGGTCGATATCATCGGGAGAGTGTAGAGGGAGATGGTGGCTTTCGACCTGATGGGTGATGGAGAGGCAAAAGGCATCCCAGTCTGCTTGGGAGTAGTCATGGACGAGTTTAGGAGGTGGAGGTGGGCGAGGATTCTGTGGGCGATGGACATTGTGTGTGAGGGTAAGGAGAACAGGGTCGTGATAACTGCGTATGGGGTCAAGAACGTCGGCGGTGATGCGCCCAAGGAGATTGGGAGAGACAATGACGACATCAGGGGTGGTGTTGCTACAGGGTCGGGTGTGGCGTGGGAGTGGGACAATGTCGCCATTGATGGTAGGAATAAACTGATGCCACCGACGGAGTTCGGCAGGAGTGCGGGTGTGGATATTGAGGTCAGCGGCGACCACGTAGGTTGTGAAGGTGCTATCGATGTGAGCAAGGAAGTCATAAGGGATGGGAACATGGGAGCGGATATAAATAGTAGCACAGGTGACAGTGAGGGAAGGGAGGAAGAGGGTATGGATGAGATGTTCATAAGGGATGTTGAGGAGGGGATGTGGCCGAACTGGGTGGTGTCGGAGATGGCCGAAAGCCACTCTACCTCGTGCAGGGGGATGGGGAGAGTCGTGACGGTGTAGGATATAGGGTGTGGTACTGACATGTACGTGAGGGAGGAGGAAGGTTTCGTTGAGGAGAAAGGCATCCACGTGGTGTTGGTTTAAGGTGTTCATCAGGAGGAGCTTATTGGTGGGAAGGGAGCGAATTTTGGAGTACAGGATGTTAATTCGTTGCTGCGCCCTAATGAGGTTGAAAGGTGGGGAGAGGGAGAGGAAAAGGGAGCGGGTGTGGGGACTAAACTAGGGTGTGAGGACGGACGGTTCGGGAGAAGGTGAAGTGGATGTGATTTTGGGAGGTTGTAGCCTTAAAATCAAGGTTGAAGAGGGAGCAAGCGGCCAGGGAGCGGACTTGGTGGAGGGTGTGAGGGCGCTGGAAAGGGTGGATATTTTGGAGGACAATAGTCAGGAACCGGATGATGTCCTCTGCTGTGGGGGGAGGGCATAAGGAGTTATTAGCGGGGATTGGGGGATCAGTGGGACGGACAGGAACGGTGAGTTCTTCTTTGGTGGGAGGGGGGCGGGACTTACATTTGTAAGAGTAGGTGGGGTGTGCCTCACCGCAGGTGTTATAGGAGGGGGTGGCGGCGAGGTTAGGGCAGGAGGTTTGGAAGTGTTGGCCTTTGCAGTGGGGACATACAGGAGGGAGACGGCAATTTTCGGTAAGGTGATCATTATATGTGAGGCATCGGGAGTAGCGGTATGACTGGGGAGGTGCTCGGGAAGGTTCCACCTGGTGCAGGCGGTTGTAAATGAGGGCCCCATTGCGTAGGAGGTGGTTGACGGATGGCGCGTCTTCTGTGAAGATGCGCATGAGGTAGGTGGGGCCCGTCACATTGTTAATGCGACGAGCTGAGCGGACGGATAGGCGGGGATCCCGCCGGAGTTCCTCCAGCACCTCTTCCTCTGTGATCCCCGGGTTCAATTTGGTGATCACAGCAGTGAGCGTGGGAGGACGACGGGGAGGAGGGGATTGGCGATTTGAGGCTGGAGGCGGGAGGGGGACAAGGGTGGCACGGGGTCCAAAGTGGACGCGGGGGATCTTGTGGAGGAGCTGTGTGTGGAGGTCGGGGTCAAGTGATTTGAGGGCAGAGTCCCTCCGTGGCACGATTTGGGAGATGTGGGCAGAAGGAGCATACTGCCGAAAGAGGAGAGTGAGGGCACGGCAGTCTAGGAGTTGGGGGTCAGGGTTATTGAGGACGAAAGTGTGTAGAGCAGATGGTTGAGAGGGGAGGAGGGGTGGCGGGGGAGGTGGTGCAGGCTGGGTAGGGGGGAGAGGGGCGGCTTCCATCAGGACCGGTGGGCCAGTGGCGAGGGGGTAGGCGGGCTTTTTCGTCACCGAGGAGGTGGCGTCTGTGGATGCTCGTTTTGTCTTCTTTGGTTTTAGGAGGGCCTGGGAGGCAGGAGTGGGGACAGGGGAGACTGGAAGGTGGCGCGGAGCCGGCCCTGCGGCTGCGTCTTCGGGTGGGAGAGGACAGGAAGCGGCTGCGGTCTGTCGGGTGCGAACCACGGCACGGTCACCGCGGCAGTCGGGGAGGGGAGGGAAGGAATCGAGTGGGGGAACGGAGGAAGGGGCAGGAGAGTGTGGGACGAGGGCAGCAGCTTGTGTGGGGGCAGAGGAGAAGGCGACGGTGGAGGGAGTGGTGAGGGTGAGGAGGGAGGGAATTGTGGCAGGAAGAAGAGGGGAGGATGAGCTCCAGGGAATGGTGGTGGGGGCAAGGGAGGACGAAGTAAAAATGATGGTCGAGGACACAGTGGTAGGGGGCAGGGTCGACATGGCAGAGTCGTACAGTCACCTTAGCTGTAGAACACTGCTCCGGGATCAGCGGCGGCGGCGGACGTCCCTCCCGGCGGCCCAGGTGGGGGTGCGAGCGGCGCGGCGCGGCGCGGCGAGACGGGCGGCGGCGGTGGAACGCGCTCGGACGGGCTGGCGGCCGGGCAGAGCGCGCCGGGCTGCGGCGAACCCGGCATGGGCCGGAGAAGCTCCTTCCGGGGCGGCGGCGAAAACACCGGAGGCGTCGGACGCCGACGGTGCGGCGACACGACGAATACTGCAGTCCGGAGCGGCCGGGCGGTGGGGCCCTGATCGGCAGTCGGCGACAGCGGCAGTTAACGGCGACAGCGGCACGTCGCGACAGCAGACAACGGCCGAAGACGATAGCACACAAATGTAAGAAATAATAACTGCGAAACACGAAACGAATACCGCACTAGCAACGTAGTAAGAACGATGGTCGGGTGGTTTTGTGTCTACTGCAAACCTATATAATGAGCCACATCCCAAGCGCCGACGAGCGCGTAAAACAGTGCAACGGAAAAGGGTTCGGGACAAGCATAATGCCTATGTACAGTGCAATCCTGTAGTGAAACTAGTGCCTTCGGCAACTTCTCCTTGTAATAGTGCCCAGTACTGCGTAGTTAGTGACAGTAGACTTGATGTTGCTACTCAAAGTAATTTTACTGCAGCAGCCTCGCATAGCGCGGTCGCCGATCCGGCTGTAGTGCCATCTAGTGACAATGTTGTTAATCCGCTGCGTGCCGAGTCTTCGCCGCTTACTTCACTACGCGGCCCGCGCATGCGCAGCAAACAAGCTGTATTAGACGTTTCCCTCATTCACGCACCTGTCGAGCACCACAAGAAAAAACTTTTTGTGACTCTTTCAATAGAAAATAAGACTGTGCAATTTCAGCTTGATACTGGTTCCGCTGTCACTTTAATAAATAAAGATACTTATGAACTTCTGGGTTCGCCAAAATTGTCACCGTCTCAACAAGTGCTAACAGCTTATACTGGTCAAAATATTTCCGTGCTTGATACTGGTAGCCTGCCCGCCTCTTTTCAAGGTGTCACAAAAACAGTAGCATTTGTATTTCTTCAGGCCAAATCTACACAGAATATTTTTGGACTAGATGCATTTGCGTTGTTTGGTTTATCAATTCAAAGATATGTGCTTCAAATTTCGTCAGTAGTGCCTCAGGACAAAATCAATGCATTATGTGAGAAATATAGTGACTTGTTTTCGCCGCAACTAGGTTGTGCTAAAGACTTCGTGGCACACGTAACTTTAAAAGAATCTGCAGTTCCAAAATTTCGTAAGGCTAGACCAGTGCCTATCGCAATGCGTGATACAGTTGCCGAAGAACTAAAACGTTGGCAAGATAGTGGGGTGATTTCTCCTGTTTCTGCGAGTCAGTGGGCCTCGCCTTTAGTAATTATACCCAAGCCGTCAGGAAAACTTCGTCTCTGTGCGGACTTCAAATCAACAGTGAACAGTCAAACAATTGTAGACACTTATCCCCTGCCCAGACCTGACGAACTAATGGACAAATTAGGACAGTCTAGCTTCTTTTCCAAGATTGATTTAGCAGAGGCATACTTACAGATTCCACTGGATGACGAGTCAAAAACGTTTTTCGTCATTAATACTCACATGGGTCTTTTTCAATTTCAACGCCTACCCTTTGGCAGTTCTTCCGCCCCCGCTATTTTTCAGCGCTTTTTGAAATAGCTGATAGTTTCTGTACCGTGCTGTTCGAACTATTTAGATGATATTGTGGTATCCGGACGTACAGTTGAAGAACATTTAGCAAACCTGGAGTGCCTTTTCAAAGTGTTGACTGCAGCAGGTCTACGTTGTAATAAAGAAAAGTGTTCGTTTTTTCAGACTGAAATAGAGTACCTAGGCCATGTGATTAATGCCCAAGGAATCCATCCCTTACAGTCACATCTTCGAGCAATCAAAGACTTGCCTCCTCCTAAGAATGTGCATGAATTGCAAGCAGTAATGGGAAAACTTAATTATTATTTCAGATTTATTCCCAATGCCTCTCAGATTGCAGCTCCACTGCATCACTTACGTAGGAAGAATGTTCCTTTTGTATGGTCTAAAGTTTGCCAGGTTGCCTTTGACAAACTAAAGTCTGCACTACTCAGTGATGCATGTTTGATTCCCTTTGACCCACAGAAGCCTGTAGTGTTAGCTGTTGATGCCTCGTCGTAAGGTCTGGGTGCAGTATTGTCGCATCGTATTGGATGTCACGATCTTCCTATTGCCTTTGCATCCAAGCTACTGACGCCAACGCAACAGAATTACAGTCAGATAGAAAAGGAGGCCTTAGTAATCATTTACGGCGTCACAAAGTTTCATCATTATCTCTAAGGCAGAAAATTCTATTTGTTGACAGACCACAAGCCTCTCACGTCGTTGTTCTCACCCACAAAGTCAATTCCGTCACGAACGGCACAAAAGCTTCAGAGATGGTCCTTGATATTGTCAAATTATCAGTATGAAATTTTGTACCGACCTACCTCTAAACATGCCAACGCGGACACACTTTCCCCGACTTCCGGTTGGCCAGCATGTGTCGTTTGATTCTTCAGAAATGGTATGTTGTCAGATAGACTCCAGAGATGCTTCCGCTGTCGCAGACTTTCCTTTAAACACTCGTCGGGTTGCACAGGAAACAGCTGCGGATGCAGACCTAAGTGTGGTAGCACGTTTGTTCGCTTTGGTTGGCCTGCCAGAGCCAAAGACATTGAGCGGCCTCTGGTTCGATGTTATTTTGCACAACGTCATACATTGTCTTTAAGTCAGGGTGTTCTGTTGTTACATACAGACAAAGACCAAACAAGAGTGATTGTTCCTCGTTCCCTGCAACGAGAAGTGTTACGCCTCCTGCATCAAGGACATTGGGGTATTGTTAGGACAAAGCAATTGGCCAGACGTCATTGTACCTGGGTTGGTATGGACGCCCAGATAGAGAGCATGACATCACAGTATACAATTTGTGCGGAGCATCAGGCGGCTCCTCCGCAACGTTTCTCAGACTGGCCACGCCCCAAGGGACCATGGCAACGATTACACATTGACTTTGCCGGACCTTTCTGGAATACGCGCTGGTTAATTGTTGTAGACGCTTTCAGCAAGTTTCCTTTTGTGATTGCCATGAACTCAACGACAGCGTCTAGTACAATCAGTGCCTTAACATCAGTGTTTTGCATCGAAGGTTTGCCTGAAACTATCGTCAGTGACAATGGACCTCAGTTTGTTAGTGCGGAATATCAAGGTTTTTGTCGTGTGAATGGCATTCAGCATATCACCACAGCACCTTGTCACCCTCAGTCCAATGGTGAAGCAGAACGTTTCGTTCGAATATTCAAGTCACACATGGAAAAGATGAAAGGTCAGCACTCCAGGCAGCAAGCTCTTCAAATTTTCCTGTCTACGTATCGGTGCATGCCACGTGACGGCCCGTCTCCTGCCGAGCTGCTACACGGCCGCCGTCTCCGCACTCTCCTTCACCTGCTGCAGCCTCCCACGCACCGAGTCGGTTCGTATGGCGCTACGCGTTTTCAGGTTTCGACGCCGGTGCTGTACAGGGTGTTTGCTGGTATAAAGAAGACATGGTTGCCAGGCATCATTCAGCGCGTGCTCGGTCGCAATATGTATGTTATACGTTCTTCCACAGGGTCGGAGCTGCGGCGCCACGCAAACCAATTGCGCCTGCATAGGCCGCGCGATCCTGTCTCGGGTTTCTTGATTCCAGACCCAGTTCACCGCCAGGGAGCACAGCCACATCGTTCGTCCCCGGACTACGAGATCCCTATGGACGTCGACGCACCTCCGACGCAGTCGTCGCCGCCGCAGATGACAGCGTCACCGAGACGAACTCCGGGACCGTGCGTGCCCCCGCTGCCTTGGCCACGCACCTCAGAAGAAGATGACCTGCTCCCTCTGGGCGGAGGCGGGCGCCCTTCCGCTGGTTTTGGCGGGTTTCCCGGCGGATCGCAAGGTGTATACCGGGGCGCGGACGGCGTCTCGATCCCAGCCTCAGCTACGACGCCCGTCCCACCAGTAACGCCCCCGCCCAGGCCCTCCTCCCAGTGCCGTCGCCGTGGCCCTCAGCCCTACGCCACGACGGCGCGGCGGTTTGGCAGGGGAGGGGTGTGGTGTCGCACAAGTCCAAAGTGCGCGCCACCTACTTTCGCCACGCGCCGCCATGCACGCACGGCGCGGCGTTCTTACGACGTCAGCCACGAGCGCCCTCTGTTACAACTCCGCTCGTGGCCACCACTGAACGACATCGTTCACTTGGGACTGAGGTAGGAACCAGTTAACACTTCGGAATCAGATAGGCACCAGTGAAGACTTGGCTATCGGACAGGCACTAGGCAGGCCTCTAGCTCAACAAGCGTGCTACCTTTATTCCTGTGTCGGTCTTCCTACTCGGCCACCGACACCTACGACGGAAACGAGACACAAAAACGGCGACGAGGTTGGGACACAAAAGTTAGACTTCAGATCTTAGGTTCATTTTTCGGAATATGTTTCTCCGATCATGTATTGAAATGTATTCAATTTCATTTCGGTGATTTTGCCTAGGTAAACGCGGTGAATATGCAACTAATTCGGTTTGATAACGGCTGGGAATCGATAACCTGTGTGAGACTAACTGGCGGTGTACGAACTTTGTTTAATTTCTTTCTAGCTTTGTGGAATGCGACTAATATGTGAAGTGCATGTGAAATATCCATTTCCGTTTCCTCCTTTCGTGAGTGATATTTGCTTCACGTGGTGTGTTCTTAGAACAAAGCATTTAGCCACCCCTGTGTCTGTTTCCAGGCCCTTCAGTCAAGAAATCATGTATGTATCTTCATGATTTTCCTTATTACATTGCGATCTCCTCTCCATCTATTTTAAATTGCTGTTTCGTTTCCAAACTTGTACTTTGCATTCAGACTCCCCCAGTAAATTCTCTTCCAGCCTTGTACGACCCCCTTTATTAGCTTGCTTATGAAATACTATGTATTTCTAGGGGCTGCATACCGTATTTCTTAGTTGATTTACTCCAACTCTCAATTTATTCCAATTTTCTGACTTTTGAAGAATGGACTTCGTCCATCCGTGTAAAACCTTCCAATCGCGTCTAACTGTATTTCTTTAGCTTTCTTATGATATCCTACGCATTTCTAAGGGTGGCATGCCATAGATTTTTTTCTTTATTTTTGAGAAATTGTACTTTTATACTTTTTATTGGTTTTCGGAACCACGTAGCTCCGAACTCTGAATTCAAGGGCTTATAGCTAGTCACTAGAGTTCTCGCCACTGGTCACACACCAGTGCCTTCCTATTGTGTATTCTTGCTTCGTAATCTGTGATTCCGTAGGTTTTTTTTTAAATGAACACAACCCCAAAGCACTTAGCCTTCAGTGGGGGTGCGAATATGTAATGTAGCAGATACATGCTGTGTTTGATTTGAATGGATATTAATCTCGCTATTATTGCGTACCAACTCAAGTAAAGAAAGACAGAACAGAGCGACCTATGAAGATTAATTTTTCTTGTGTTGTGTGGTACATTACGGTTCGCTGAATTTCGCCTATGATAGCGGCGCCTACTTCTGCTTCATATCAGCACACTGAGTTGGGTGAGTTTCGCTTTGATTCGCGCGTCTGAGTGTATGAATGCTTGTTGATTGTAAGTCTCTACCCCGACGACGTTCAGTTCAGATTATTAAATTAGTAGTTCAATGAGGTGCATTGTTATTGTTTAACAAAATTGGTTCCTCCACTTGATCATGTTCGATTTGATTTGATTTTTCCAGGGAAGCCAAAACAGTCTTGGTCCAACCCGCCACTGCCCGCACCGAAACTAGGTTTATTGTGCGGTATCGCTCCCTGTATATCTAATAAAGCCAACCAGTGCCCTTGAACAGTGCAAGGAGTCCCCTTACCAGTTCTTTATTAGACACAATTTCTTCGGGTCTGGTTGTCCCAAATGTTCTATGCCTTTTACTCTCCAATGCAATGCATTCGAAGATTAGATGTGATGCAGTTTCATTACCGTCATGACAGATCCTACATTTAGGGTCCTCTTCTGTTATTCCCATTGTATGTAGGTGTTTTTTGAAATTCCCATGACCTGTCAGCAATCCAACCATGAGTCTAATCTCTCCTGTTCAGGCCCAGGATTGCAGAGCTTCTTTTAAAACATGGCTTTGGCATCATTACCTTGCCATGTTTTTGTTGATGGAATTTGGTCCAATATTCTATGTGCTGTCTTCTGAGCCATTTACGTAGCTCCAATTTGATCATTGCCTTGGTGATTGTCAGGACAGGTTCCGGTCCAATAAATGGAGAGTCTGCCCCCATCCTGGCTAATCTGTCAGCATGTTCGTTGCCACTGATCCCCGAGTGGCCAGGGACCCACAATAGGTTTACTCTATTGCTTTCCCCTAGCTACACCAGAACCCTGTGACATTCTGCAACAATTTTAGACCTTGTTGCAGGAGCTGCCAGTGATCTCAGGGCTGCCTGGCTGTCTGAATAGATATAGATGCTACGATCTTTGTAGCACCTACGCAAATTATCCTCCACACATGCCCTGATGGCAGTGATTTCGGCCTGGAATACTGAGACCAGTTTCCCTAGAGAGATGACGCCCTCCAGTCTTCGCTGCACCCCGTATACCCCGGCCCCAACACCTTGGTCCGATTTCGACCCGTCAGTGAACCAGACAATATCCCCCGCACGGTGTCGAACTATTTTCTCCCACTGCTCCCTACTTCCAACTGTTATACTGAAAGGCTTGTTGAAGCAGTATGGGGTTATAATATAGTCGGCTGGCATTTCCCCAACCTTTCCTATATTCACCTCACTCAATATTTTAGTGTGTGATTCTGGATATCCCAAAGAGTTCCAGTTGTTACCAGTTTTGAGTCTGTAGGCACCAGCTGCTGCCTCCATCTTGACCCAAAGGTGTAATGGGGGCATATCTAGCATGGTTTCCATCCCAGCAGTTGGTGTGCTGCTAATTCCGCCTGTTATGGCTAAGCAGGCTAGTCTCTGCACCTTACCAAGCTCCTTAGCAGCAACCTGCTGTTCTACCTTCTTCCACCACACGACCGCCCCATAGGTGATCCTGGGTCTAATCACTGTGGTGTATATCCAGTGCATATCCTTGGGGCTCAGGCCCCAATTTTTGCCACAAGCTCTCCTGGTACTTACTAAAGTACCTTTTGCCTTGGAGAAAATATTCCTAATGTGAGGGGTCCATGTCAGTTTCTCATCTAGGGTAACCCCTAGATATTTCACTGTCCCCTTCACAGGTAGCGCTTCATTAAAAAGCTTTAGGTTCCAACTTGAGTGTTGGATATGTTTCCTTGTGAATGGGACAACAACAGTCTTCTTAGGACTAACCCCCAGATCCTGTTTTCTGCACCAGTCCTGCACAATGTCCAATGCACCTTTTGCCATATTCTTTACTGTGTCAGCAAATTTGCCAACTATTACTATGACAAGATCATCTGCGTATCCTTGGCAAAAGTAATGCCTAGAGTTTAATTCTCCAATGAGATCATTCACCACTAGATTCCACAATAAAGGGGAAAGAACTCCTCCTTGCGGGCAACCCCTAGTGGTGTTGATTACCATTTTTTCATTCATCATGGTAGCCTCTACGTTTCTTCCACTGAGCATGGCCCTAGTTCACCTACATATAGTGGTCCCTAAGTCATGCACCTCTGCTGCCCTAACCATGGAATCGAAGGTCGTATTGCTAAAAGCCCCCTCAATGTCCAGGAAGATACAGAGGGCTATTTCCTGATACATCCACCCATGTGCCACGCACCCCTCGGCACGGATCGCATCACACCTTGGGTTGGGAAAGGAATTGGGAAAGGACTGGGAGAGGATAAGGAAGACGGGACGTTGTGGGACACGCTTGGTCTGATCCATCAGCTGAGGCCTTTCCGGCAGTAGGTTCTCTACCTTCGGTATAGCCCTCTGCTTCACACGGATACGCAAGCCTCTCCACCCGCACGGACAGTGCTTCGTCAAGGTGGTGTCCCCCAGAGAGGTACTCATGTTCGAACTGAATAAATAATTTTTTGTCAGTGAAATTTCATCCTATTTTTGTATATTTGTTAATGAATACTTTCCCCTTTTATTTAATGTTGTTTTTTTACCAGTGCTGGGAACAAATTCAGATGTAAATTATCGTATTTTAATTCCGTTACGCCATAAATGTTCTCTCAGCCACCTTCATGAAATGGATTAGTCCGGGGTGGCTTTTATATTAATGATTGTGTGTAATTCTCGTGATCTACGACGTATGTTGGCCACCGTCTCGTTGTCTTCCTGCTGCTAAAGGAAAGGTTAAGTCAGTTCTAAATTCTGGGCCAGGGAACAAAATTTTGTTGCAGGAAGTAGTCAGTAGTTCACGCGAATCCTTTATCTCGTTTTACGGCCAGAGTTGTATATCTAAAGTAAGCTTTTAACACGCACAAGTCTAAAGTGGGCGCCACCTACATTCGCCGCGCGTCGCCATGCACGCACGGCGCGGCGTTCTTACGACGTCAGCCACGAGCGCCCTCTGCTACAACTCCGCTCGCGGCCACCATTGAACGACATCGTTCACTTGGGACTGAGATAGAAACCAGTTAACACTTCGGAATCAGATAGGCACTAGGCAGGCCTCTAGCTCAACTATGTATCAGCATTCTGCAGTACTGAGCTATGTAAAATTTAAGTATTACTAAGTCCCTAAGAAATATATATCTCGTTCTAATTTACTCTAGTGTTTCTAGTTTCTGCTGCCCCACTGGCTAGTCACCTCCTACCTGCACAAGCGTGCTACCTTTATTCCTGTGTCGGTCTTTCTACTCGGCCACCGACACCTTCGACGGAAACGAGACACAAAAGTTTTAGTCAATCCACATTTTTTATTTATGTCTGTATAGAATAAAAGAAATGTTCGGAAAAATTTGTTCAGATTTGTAGATCGATTGAAACTTTACATCCACTGTATCTCGAAACTACAATTTTGGCGCATATCATTTTGTTACTACGACCCGCTCATTATGTATAAGTACAGTAAATTTGGGCCTTTGGATCTCATCAACGGCTAAGGACATTGAAAAAGTTTAAAATTTAGTTTGAGACTAACATCTTAACGTATAGGAAAAATTATGATTTTCAAAATCAACTGTTTGTAAATCTAACTAACGTAACTGCTGCGGTTATCAGTCGCTAGGCTTATAACCTGCTTAAACTAACTTATGCTAAGCACAAAAAACACACAAATGTTCGAGGGAAGACGAACCTCCGACGGCGAGCTACCGTGCGCTCCGCAGCAAGACGCCTTAGAGCGCTCGGCCACTCCTCCGCGGGCCTTATTGTTTCCATGCTTTTATAAGCGCTACGCCGCATATAATGCACAAAACCAAACGATTTTCTCAATTTGGCTACGCTGCACAAAGTGTGTAATTCTTAAACTTTGAGCCTGTACTGTAGGATATCTCCAGAATGGCAGTTTTTTCTGACAGGTACACAAATTATTCTTCAAAAATTGCAATATCCGTTTCTTCAACCGTTGTGGGAGGTGTTGCTCTGGCAGCAATGCGTCTGCCGGGTGCATCCCAGACATGTTCAATCGGGCTTAAGTCAGTTGAAGAAGCTGGCCACTCCATTAGTTCATTTCCATCAGCTTCAAGCACGTTGTCACAAGCGCTGTTCCGTGGAGACGAGCGTTTTCGTCTATCAAAACGAACCAATCTCCTATGGCACCAGCGTAGAGAAAGCAAAAGGTCGAAGGAGCTCGTCTCTATACCTCTCAGCAATGCAAGCGCCATTCTGATAGGCGAACCAAAGGTTACGTTTCATCGTCAGAACGCTTTGAAGATGCACCAGATCCACCAAAGAGACTGCCTACATCACACTTGTGCGTCCTCTCCTGGAGTACTGTTGCCCCTTGTGGGACCCTCACCAGGTGGGATTGACGGAAGACATTGAGAGGGTTCAGAGAAGGGCAGCTCGTTTTGTTTTATCACGTTACGGCGGGGGGGGGGGGGGGAGCGACACGGAAATGTTGCACGAATTGGGGCAGAAATCATTAAAAGAAAGACGTTATTCATTGCGGCGTGATCTGTTTGCGAAGTTTCAATCACCGACTTTTAGTTCTGAATGTGAAAATATTTTGCTAGCACCCACCTACTTTGTGAGACATGACCATCCCAAAAAAATAAGAGAAATCAGATCGAAAACGGAACGATTTAGGTGTTCTTCCTTCCCGCGCGCTATTAGAGAATGGAACGGTAGAGAAAAGTTATGAAAGTGGTTAATGAACCCTCTGCAGGCACTTGAATGTGATTTGCAGAATATCTATGTAGACGTAGATGAACGGCATAGAGGGCCGTACGTCCGCCAGTACTAACTCACGTCCACACCATTGGTTCACCACGATGATATGGCGACGTTTCCTGCAAATAAGCGGGATTGTTCCGAGTTCCAAGTTGTCTCCAGATGAGGGAACGACAATTGTCCGGCTGAACACAAAATCTTGATTCGTCTGTGAACAGAACCCAGAGTCATTCGTCGTGACTCCAATTCTAATGTTCCTCCGCTCAGTTTCTGTGGGCTAAACTGTGTCGTCATGGACTGTGCGGCTAGCCGCGTCGGAGGTTCGAGTTCTCCCTCGGACATTGTGTGTTGTGTGTGTGAGTGCGCGCGCGCGCTCCGCTGTCCTTAGTGTAAGTTAGTTTAAGTAATTTGAAAGTCTAGGGACTGATGATCATAGCAGTTTGGTGCAATAGGTTTACAGACATTTGAACTACTAAATCTGTTGCCATAATGTTGTAGTCTCCGTTCTGTAGATCCAACGGAAAGACTTCGAACCATTTTAGTTCAATGAAATAAATCGCAATTTGCGATCACTTATGGCATCACTGTACTAGGTTTAGATGGAATACCCAAGTGGGGCGAATGAAAATTTGTGTCCGGCCGGGATTCGAACCCGGGAACTCCTGCTTACTAGGCAGACGCGTTGACCACTACGCCACCGAGGACACAGCGACCAACCCGACTGCAGATGACTCTTTCCTGAACGTCTCCCACCACACCATAATCTCCATTCGCCACGCTGTCTCTTCCTTCATTTTAGTTCATTCTGCCGATAACTAGACTTCAGAACCTAGATATCTCAACTGATCCCCTAATTGTTTTGATTGGTGTATTAAAAATAACAAAACATACGTTATTGATCACAATCAACTAGCTGTAATCAACCATTTACATCTAAGTCTATAATATTAAGTGATATAAAATCGTAGGCACGTGAGGAATAAATCAGAACCCAACTTGCTTAATCGTCAGGTCGCAATAAATGGCATATGTCATTCGAAAGTACTGTGGACTGTGTGTCAGCTTTGTAATTTTTTTTTTCAGTGAATATTATCTAGTTCAAAGGCAATTACAAAACATATGAGTGACTTAAATAGGACAGATGATACATAGCCTGGGTGAATTCCAAGTCTTCACGGCATTCCATTTACGTTGTAATTTAACACAACACAGACACGAAGCATCGTAAGTATATGGACGTTATATGATAATTCATCAAAAATATGGCGTATGCCATTATGTTTCAGGGAGGAAAAACTGTTTAGCACCGTAAATTGAAATGAAGATAGCAATTGCGTGGTGTAAAGCTTTACTGCCAAGTAAATGACTGAAGTCATACTAAAAAAGACCAATAAAACGTGTTTAACCTAGGTGCAACGAAAAGTTTTTTTTCTCCGATATTTAAATATCTTATTTGAAACTTGTGTGAGTAAGAATTAGTGCCAGAAGTATAATGAAAATATGCATTTAATACCAATGTATCTACGAGAAGAAGTTTTATGTTTGTGTAAATGTTAGAAATTGTAGTAGTTATAAAACAGTGCACAGGAAGTCGTGGCTATTGTGACTACGTGCCTTCACGTGTTGGCTTAACACATACGTATTGACCTACGTAAAGCTCTATAAAACAAAGATGCCTCGATGTAATCTTAGGATCGAAACATAGACGCCTCCTTTCATTCCCAGCAAAACTAACAGCTGCAAATATTATCTTGTACCTGTGATCCTACAATCAAACGCTCCATGCATATGCTGACATTTGCAAAATAATAATACAATACAAAATAAATACAAATGATTAATTAATAAAATAGGTTTTTTCAACCGTTAGGAAAATATGTAGCAACCCGAGATGAATCAGTTGCATAATGTTAATTAAAAGACGTGGATTGTTCTAGAGAGACTTTTATCCGTTATTACTGAAGAATATAATTCGTACATTAACAATTAATGGATGCGACTGCTGCCGCGCGGGAATGGCCGTGTGGTCTTGAGCGTCACGTTACCGAACGCGCGGCCGCTCGCGTTGGAAGTTAAAGTTCTCCCTCGGCCATGCGTATGTGTGTTGTCCTTAGTATAAGTAATTTGTGTGTCTAGGGACCGATGACCAGAGTAGTTTTGTCCTACAGAATTACGAACATTTGAACATTTTTTGAATGCGACTGATAAAGAAAATGTTTGCTGCTTACGTATGGTCTGAAACCGAAATTACCGAATAGTAATGAAGGAAACGGCAGAAGTAGGACTACCTATGTTTTATGGCTCCAGTAGCTCCGTTTTAATCGTCAGTCAATGTATCTACCGATGGACTTACACTCACAAGCGTTTCAATATTTGCACTGTTTTTTTAGTCAGAATATCCTTGATTCTTAAATAACCTAATGTCTGTTACACGTTCCATGCCTCGTAAAATGTTTCAGGGCTCTTTACTTCAGATATCATCCAGGTCTCGGTTGCGAGTTAAGCGCAACAGCTTTCCTGCAGGGAGGTAAGTTCAGTAACTTCGTTCACTGATAAAATTTCGACAGCGGAAATGTCTTTACCTTGTACGCAATCCTATTTCGCTCTCCTCGTATCGACTGACTAGGATTTGTCAGAGGACTTTAAACTATCGCATAGCCTAAAAAAGCTAGCGTAATAAAGGTTGGACACCTTAAAACTAGGTGTCTTCATTGTACTGACAAAAATATTGTTTCAATAGACGACAATACTGAGTTTTATTGCGAAGATAACAGCAAGCGACTAACGGGTCTCGGTGAACTCATCTTAATTGCTGGATGTTTCCACCCGACACCCGATTCTGCTATAGCAGTTGCAGAATCTTTGGAAAAAGTCTATTTCGATCACGCAATATTAATTGCAGAGGACTTGAAACTTACAGCATGTACACTGGCACGTCTATAAATTCATTGGAGAACAGCTGATATTGTCAAATAGTCCGGAATACATTTTCGAAAACTGAAGGGGTGGTTCATTGATAGATATCTCAAGAAATTAGCAACAAACGAGAAAATAATAGGAACAAAACTTTTCGAGCTTGTAGGGGGAAAATGGTTCTAGGATTGACCGTCTAGATGACGCTATCCTAGATCAAATTGATATAAACTGCACTTTTTTAAATAGGCAACCACATTTTTATCAAATATTCGTATAGTACGTAAATAAATAGCAAAGTTTTATTTGGAACAATTTTTCGCTATGTGATAGATGGCGCGGTAATATACTCCTCAAAACAATTAGGGGATCAGTTGCGATATCTAGGCTCTCAACTATTGTCATCGGTAGAATTAACTAAAATGGTTCTACGTCTGTCTGTTCTGTGGAGTGAAGACAACATTACGGCAACTTAGATTGTGGTAATAACAGGACGTTGCTGATGAATTGTTTGCTCTACCAAACGAATTACACAAGCAGTTCGGTTCAGATAGTGTAGTGAGCAGGTAGTGCAATGAAACAACAATGTGACTTACCCGAAGCTATTCCATGGAGACCCATACGAAAGTTGGAAGCAAGACAAACACAGAGATGGGTGGTTGCAGCTAGTGGAGTTTCCCAAACTAATTTCCAATGCCTGGTCGTGATTTCAGACAAAACGAAGGCAAGACCAAGGTTGTCCACGAATAACATCTACAAGAGATGACCATCATCTCTGGTTAACAGGAGGCTGAATGCCACTCAGCTGCAACGCACCCTCCAGACGGCAACAGGACGTGCAATATGCGAGGGTGAAGGTTGGGGTGAGAGTTTAAATAGGGAAAGTTTTAAAAATTAAACTCACAACCACCAACTGCGAACCAAATTCCTAAACATGCAAAAACACTGGAACTGTGATTGCTACTGTTTGACTCGTTTTCTAGGGGATGATATCACACGTTCGCAGCTTTCCTTCCCTGCATATGATTAACAACAACAACAACAACAACAACAACAAAAAAATTCATAATAAAGTCAAGTTTATTGAGAGAAAAGGGTGTACTAACTACTATTTTTGAAAAGACGTGGAAGTTCACTTTATGTTGTTTATTACACAATGTTAGAACCCTGTGGCTGATACGTCTGTACGTCGACACATTTATCAAATAAAGTTATAGCTCGTGAGCCCCCAGACAAAATGAATATTTGTCGCAAATTGTTTTCACACCATCTGCCTGTCTCAAACACCGTTCATGTTCATGCCTATGCGACGACACGTGTTACATTAACAAAACACAGTCACCTGGAGATCCACATGCCGAATGAGAAGAGCGACGCCGCCCGGCCAGCTACACCACTCGCTCCCGACTCGTCACTTCCTGCCCACACGCGCGCGCGCCAAAAGCCCAACTGCGTACATACATTGCTACCATAATTATTAAGATTACAATTGTGTAACATTTGGTGCATTGGCATGGTCAATGTTTGCAGTGAACTTCATACTGTTTAATTACAAATGCTATTAATTACCAATATTTCTATTGATCGGTAATCTCACAAATATCAGCACAAATAGTCCGAAATCGCCATGGAAAATGTAGCCTCTTTGCAAAGAGGCCTATGGTGTCGCAACCATAGTGCCATCTATTTTCCCCTTCAAGCTCGATAAGTTTTGTTCTTAAGTTAACCACTGTTGGGCTTGGCTAGTACTTGGATGTGTCACCTGCGACGTGACGCTTGCACCGCATTTATCACAGCTAAGTTAAAGCAAGTGTGAATATACAATTAAGAACCTGCGTATTGGTTCTGATTTAGAAGTTTGGCTCGATGTTATCTTTCGATCAAACCGTACCTGTCTGCTTTCATGACCCAACTACCTCGCTTGCAGATATCGTTTACCTGTGATCCTGTAATTAATACTAAGCATACGCTGTAGTTTGCAAAACAAATAAGAAATATTACATAAAATTACTAGTTCATTAGTAAAAAGGGTTTTATTCTAACGTTTGCAAATGATGTACGCAAAGTCAAAGATTTAGTTGAATAAGATTTATTCAATCAAATTGGTTCCTTATTGGAGGTGGTCAGATGAATTATTAATAATAAATAGAATAAATGGTTAAATAGTTGCAATGTCTGTGATAACGAATTGGTAGCACTTTCCCCCCAACTAAGTAATCATAGGTTTAAGAAACACAGAAACTTTATATATTTCGCGAGAACTCAACATTAAATCGTCAAGAGTTCAAAATAATTAAAGTTTCGCGAACATCATTTCTACACTCCTACGTTCTTGTGTAAAAACGAACACATATCAGCTATACTGGCGTTCACCTGTTTTGAGTCCCGTGAAGCCACCGTTTGCTGCGCAATTCTTGACACTCTCCTTGCTACGTTTTGCCAATGCCACACACGTCGTTGGTAAATTGGGTTTTATTGCTTAACCACAGTAACAGTTTACATTAAAATTTAACACAACAACCTGGATTCCGAAATTAAAGTTCTCCTAGTACGACTCTGCTAGACAGTACTAGTATTACGTGATTTGATTGAAAGTAAATCTTCAATTTTTCCTTTTGTAAGTAGTACAAGACGGGCTTGAGATGAATGAAATAAAATCTTCTTCTAGAATTTGTCGTTTGGATTATACAAGTATTTAAAGTCTGTATCTGGTTAATCCTTGGGATGATACTAGGAATTCGAGTCGTCCTTCTAAGGCTTCTTCTTCCGAATAATAATTGGTTGTGATCCTTAAGCCAGGCGCTTTGGTTCCTGACGTGGCTCCGTCTTCTACTCAGCACCAGAGAAGGGACCCGCGCCGCGAAAAGTCCAGTCGTCGGCGGGCGCGGCTTCCTGGTCTTCCTTGCGGTAGAGACTCCAATTCCTGCTAGCGCGCCGGGCGTGTAGACATACGGGTGTCTTTGACTGGCGCGACGTGTACGATGTCGATTGGTGGTTGCCTGGATGCCTCCGCTATAGGAACAGGGTCCTCGTGTTTAGGCTCCGGAGCAGCTAGCGCCCTCTGTTGTCGTCGCGGTGAGTCGCAGCCGCCGCTAGCCGTGGCTGCTTCCTAGGGATGGCGGTTATCACTAAAATAACCGGTTTTCGGTTATACCGGTTCTTTTCATCTCCAGCTTAACCGCACCGTAAAAATTGCTCAAGATAACCGGTTTTCGGTTTTTTAGTGCTATTATTTCCAGTAGAGTTGGACTGAAACATATTTTGCGGCCCAAACAGAAACCGTAATCGAATTTTCGGTTCTTCTAGTTTCGGCAAAAACCGAAACTCACGAAATTTAGTTAAAATTTAGGCAAATTTACGTCATACGACAAATCACTAGTCTTTCCATATTTTGCAAGATCCCCTCCCAATACTACGCCTTCTTGAGTGTGTGTAAGTCAAGCCAGGAGTCCGTAGAAGACGATATACGAAGCATACAGATTTACTGACCTAGTATTTCCATCCGGCAGTTGCGAATATTGAGCCAACCACTCCGTAAGTTGGACTTGTGAGCCAGCGCATACGAATATCTCGTTATCTACACAATATATATAAGATACAGTCAGTAAATAAACTTCAATCGGTGCTGCAGACGTATTTCGAAAAATAAAGCCACAGTTCCGACTAACAGTATGATTGTTGTCAGTGTAAATTTACGGAAATTGAACTAGGAAAACTCTGTACCACATGATCAAAGAATGTTCAAATGGGTGTGAGTTCTTATGAGACCTAAATGCTTAGGTCATCGGTCCCTAGACTTACAAACTACTTAATCTAATTTAAACTAACTCATGTTAACGATAACATATACACTCATGACCGAGGGAGGAGGGAGGACTCGAACCTCCGACTGGAGCAGCCGCGCAATCCGTGGCATGGAGCCTCAGATCGCACGGCTACCCGCGAGGCACCACATGATCAATGTTACCTAAACCCATATTGGTTGTTAAAAAAGCCCCTAGCTTTCAAGGAATCACACTAATAAAACTTGTTATCATAACAATATAATAAAAAGTTATTATTCCAAGCTTAGAGTACATCACTTTACATAATAGGTATATGAATCGAATTTACCTTCTCTTCCAACGAACATTTTGGGTGCTTTCTCCTTAAATGACACAGCATGTTCGTAGTACGTCCACCCGTTTTCAGCTTTTTAAAACAAATGGAGCATTGTACCTCACTGCTACCGCACTTCGGGAAATACTTCCACACTCGGGATGGTGCCATTTAAGACACGACCGATGTCTGGCGACGACAGCAAGGAACTGCCGCATGACCAGACGGAGGCAAGTCTCGTACACTGCCGGTGCACGCGCGTCGTCTAATAGGCCACGCCACACGGTAACAGGTGCATCGATGCCTCAGCAGCTGCACCAGTTCTTATGCCACGCGTTTGTTGCGCGTTTCTGACTGCCAGGATTGTTCTTAAATTATCACTGATCGCTTTTCTTAGTTACTGCGATGACCTAATATATCGCAGCAGTGGAAATTTTAGGAATAGCCCTAAATATTAGGGTCTACTAGTTTTAATTCTTTTTAATTATTTACAAAAAAAAAAAAAAAAAAAAAAAAAAAAAAAAAAAAAAAAAAAAAAAACTTTTTGAACACTACTACAGGAAGTAGTCGTACCGGTTCTTTTACCCGGTTCTTGGCTATAACTTAAAAAAACTGTTACAACCGACACCAAATAAATACCGAAAAAACCGGTTATTCAAAACTAAAATACCGGTATCGGTTTTAACCGGTCGGTTTGTCCCATCCCTACTGCTTCCCCTGTGTGTGTCGCCGAGCGACTTGCCTTCGTGGGCGCGACACATCACTCCCCGATAGAATCACTCGTATAGTCCAGGACGATCCTTTTGCTGCAAAGACTAGACATGGAGTGTGTTTTTAACTACAGGATTACAAGTAATTGATGGAGCATGAAAGCAGACATGTACGGTTCGACCCTAAGATAACGTTGAGCCAAACTTCTAAATCAGAACCGTGTTTAACCCAATACGCAGCTTTTTACAGCGTATGCGGTGGAAAGGAAACAACGTAAAGTCGCAATCGGAGATTCTCGTCTGGGATGTGAATAATATTCCTTTAAAAAAGTCAGTGTTAATGCTGACACATTGCAAAATTTTGTGATCCAGGTACTAATATCTATTGCAAAATAGACGGGTTGCTTGGGGGCTGTGAGAATAAGTTTCTTGCAGCAGTTGTATGCGTGAGAATTTGTAGCAATAGATAGGTGCGGAGAAGCAGACATGGATTTCAAGAAAGAAAAAGAAGCTCCAAAGATGCATCGTGCTTAACTACAGCCAGCAGCAACAAGAAGCAGTCATTGTTGGCGGTACGAGAATCGACGGCTAAAACAACGGCAGTCGACGCACGTCGTGGACACCATTTCAAATTCTACAACGTCAGCATCGTCAGTTACCACACTTTCAAGCAGTACAGAAGCAGCAGCCAGCATGACATAAGTATTAACGCAGATAGTGTAAAGAAGTGTGAATTTTGCAGATTCATCGGCAGTGTTGAAGGAAAAAAGGATTAAAGTCTCCTAGTTTACGTGGTTCAGAAAATCAAAGTGATCCACTTAACAGTAGTCAGTTATCAGGATGTAGTAGTGTTAGTGGTGAAGATATTAATGAAAAAGGTCAGAGAGCCAGAGAACGAAATTAATGTTCTACGTGATTTTAAGGAACAGGTGATGTCGTTTTAACAACAAATGCAGTCAAATATAAAGTCAGATACAAATATTGTAAATCCAAAGTTTCATTCGAAAATTTAAAATATAAAATCAGATATAAATAGTGTAAATTTAAATTTTAATGCCAAAATTGAAAGTGTAAATTCAAACTGAAAGTAGTCTATTATTAAAATAAGAAAAATCTCGGGCAGTTGAGATCTGCAAATGTAAGTTAAAAGGCCCACTGCTACTCTAAATTACTTTATGAGTGGCCACAGTACATGCGAAACAGAAATTTATCTAACTGACCACTCCTTAATGGAGTAGCCAACGTTTTAACAAACACTAAATCAATGTTAAAAAATAAATGAATAGATAATTAAACATGGGACAGGGGGCATGAAATCATAAAGCAGTGGTTTGATACTTTAAAATCATTATCCGTTCAGTAAAATAACAAGCAAATAAATGTGGGAGACCAAATTAAGCACACATCTTGTACAAAAGTGAATTAAAACAAATAATCACTGCCCATATTAAAATTGTTTTTGTCCTTTATGAATATGGAGGTAATGTGGGAGGAAATTTTCAAATACACAATGGGTAGGTGAAAACACATTCATTCATTCACAGACACACACATAAAGCTTGGCAGTACATTACAATCGTGGAACACATGAAAGCAGCAGCAAAACGAAACGTCGGCAGTGTCTTGACGATATGGTGGGTGTCTTGATCACAAAATTTTAAATTATGCTGTGCACTAATGAACTCATGTGTGGGAAGGCAGCAGCATACTATTCTTAAGTACCATGTGGTGTGTGAC
Source organism: Locusta migratoria (assembly GCA_026315105.1). NCBI lineage: Eukaryota > Metazoa > Arthropoda > Insecta > Orthoptera > Acrididae > Locusta > Locusta migratoria. The sequence goes on along the minus strand of CM048755.1, from coordinate 68,264,283 downwards.
CACAGTGAATTACATAGAATTTACAAAGGAAATTAATTCAGAATAAGTGAAGAGAGTAAATACAAGAATTCGTTTAGAAGAAAGTTAGTATTAATAAAACCATGTCTGAAGGCCGAAGTAATGACCGTTACGAATGCACTTGGTGCAGTCGGTCATACAAGACAGGAAAGATGGAATCAAATCAGAAATTCTGATAAATATTTAGCATACTCACAGATACAGTAACGATGCGAAAACTCAGTTAAAAACTGCAAGGAAATACAAACACACTAAGTTTACCCTAAGGCTGAAGGCCACACACGTGTATTCTAACTTGAGCAAAACCGGACACAAAATCATCACTGGAATGAAAATGCAAATAATAATCTACACTGTATTTACTCAAATTCTGTAAATTAATAAACACTTCGCCTCTCATAGCGAAAGAATTACTCAAAAGAACTATCACTGAAAAACCAAGACTGCCTGATCACAAATAAATCAACGTCCTAACAGCATGCCTTACCATCAGCATGATTCGGTGGAGTACGTACTTCCTCAGTCGTCGGAACCAGAATGAAGAGTGAAGACTGAAGCTCTAAGCTAGTAAGTACGATAGTAGTCAATATGAATGGTCAAGTCGGTTAAATGGGAGAATTTTACGAATGTGTTGTTCTTCTTTAAAGGAGAACGCGTGTATGATACTAATGGCACACACTGTGAGTACTGATCGAGTGTCTGGAGTCCGCACTAGTCAAATTACAGGAAGACATCTGAACAACTTAGAGGCTGAGTGCTAGATTTGTTAACGATATGTCCGCGAGTATTACGGAAATGCTCTCTGAGCTCAAATGTTATTTTCTAGTGGGATGACATTTTTTTCCTCAAACAACTGAGAAAAATTTGGCGAAAAGGGATTTGAGGCTGACTATAGAACGATTCTACAGCCATCAACCTGCATTTCAGTGCAGGACCAGGAGGAAGATAATTTTCGATTCTAGGAAAAGACAGAGACAGCCGCTTTCTGTTCCTCCATTTGCACATGGAAAAGGGTAGGGAAGTGGTGACAGGTGCCGTGAGCGGCGTTTCGTGGACCTCTTAAAAGGCTTTTGACTATTAATGTTTCTTTTTAATAATGATTATATAATCGTAATTGGTTACCAATGAATAAAAGAGACAAACGTGATTTTAGATATTCATTTACCTTGTATTTCAATATTAGTTCCTGCAACATGGAAATAGTAATCTAGTTGACAGCCTTGACTTTTTCTCTTCAAGCCTTAATCTATTTATTGTGGTCTATGTACAAGGTGTTTCTTTATTTTATCTTGGCCGTGGCCGAGCGCATTGAGGCGCTATGCTACGATGTGCGAGGCCGTTCCCCGTCAGGGGTTCGCGCGCCGTTGCTCGCCGTCGGAGGTTCGAGTCCTCCATGGGGTATGGGTGTGTGTGTGTGTGTGTGTGTGTGTTGTCCGTACGTTAGTGTACCTTAGTTAGTTTGTAAGCTACGGACTGATGACCACGCAGGTTTTTCCGATAGATTTACAAAAATTTGAACATTTGAACATTTCAGGGGTTCGAATCCCCCCTCGGGCACGGATGTTTGTGCAGTCTTTAGTACAAGCTAGTTCATAAGTAGTTTGCAAGTTTGGGACTGATGACCCCGCAGTTAACTCCCATAAGCTTTATAAACATTTGAACATTTATTTTATTTATTTTATTTCCTGGTACTTATCGCGATTCGCCTTCTTGCTTCCCAGTACAAAGTTGTTAAGTCAGAATATAATACATTAATTCTGAGTGCTCTCCTAAATGTTCACTGTTCATTACGGTTCGATCTTGTGACACAGAACACATTCGGGAGACGGCAGGATGTAGATCATGTGCAGGTGGGCGGCCACACAGTCTTGTCCAATAGTTAAGCGCAATGTGGTTACTGATTCTTTACTGGGTCCATCAGGTACTACACAATTATTGTCCATGAGGTTTTTCCCAGACCTTTCCCTCTTATGAAATTCTATTATATTCACAGAATGTATGACATCAAATGCGAAGCCGAAAATGTGTACCCAGCCGGGATTCGAACCCGGGTCTCCAGCGCAACTGCCTAGAAAGCTGGAGACCCGAGTTCGAAACCCGACTGGGTACACATTTTCGCCGGCCGCAGTGGCCGAGCGGTCTGCGTCGTGCCAGTCACGTTCTGCACAGCCAGTACGATCTGGGGTTCGAATCCCCCCTCGGGCATGGATATTTGTGCCGTCTTTAGTATTAGCTAGTTCATAAGTAGTTTGTAAGTTTAGGGACTGATGACCCCGTAGTTAAGTCTCGTAAGCTTTACAAACATTTGAATTTTTTTACTACATTTCCGTTGTACTAATTTGTTTAATTTTTGTACCCCTTTTGGCTAGAAAATCTGCTTTTGCCTTACTACCTAAGCCTCACTGTGATGGTATCCACTGAAATACAGACGGTTTGTTCTTCTGTTGCAGCGATTTCATTATTCCTTTAATATGAAAAATTTTTGGATCTCGTGTGTTAACAACTGCTGTTACAGCTGCATTAGAATCACAAAATAAGACTGCTCTGTCGAATGTGTTTAGTTATTTAGCTGACTCATTGAAATTATGATGGCTTCAATTTCACTTTCGCAATTTGGATGGTACTGTCCTGAAGTTTGACAGCAAGAGGAAATTTTGCTCTATATCCCTACACCAACGTTTTCTTTTTCTGACAAATGAGCCATGTGAGTAGGTGCAAAGCCACCGACGCGGCCTCTCGCGTCGGAGGTTCGAATTGCCTCTCGTACTTGGGTGTGTGTATGTTGTCCTTCGATTAGTTTAACTTAGTTTAAGTAGTTTGTAAGTCTAGGAAGTGATGACCACAGTAGTTTGGTCTTACAGAATTACAAACATTTGAACATATTTTTGAAGCCGCTGATTTTTAGGGTATCGCAGATTTATTGTTTGTAATTCTGTAGCTCTTAGTAATGATGGATCTGTTTCACTTTTCTTACAATTATCAGTTATGTCTATCTGGTACTGTAACTGAGAAAGAAGAATTGAAGGGAGTGGGAAAGTAAAAATTTCGGCAACGATTTCCGCTATGTGGTTCTGTGTTGTCTTCTACTTTTTGGGTGCAGCTAATCTGTGTTTTATAGTTCCTATAAGTGTTGTTGCACGACTCTTTATATTTTATACATTGATTACGGGTGGGTGTGTATCATGTATAAGCGCAAATATTTTTAGAGATGACTTAGGACAGTTACCTAACAACGTTACATACTAGTGTTTTTGTAATTTGAAGGCTATCAAATATAGCTATTAAAACTCGCATGTTTTCGGGTTATGTAGTACCTCCACGTATTCCTAGCGCCTGGAAACTTATATTCACAGATAACAGGGGTAAAGTGGTGCGGTACGGCTTGGGATAGTGGAACTGGAGGTCCTCTTTCGTAATGGAAGTCTGTGTGGCCGGGAGTCGTTCACTTCCAGGTCGGGTACGAAGAAACAGCACACTTGTATCTGCACATGTTAAAGTACCACGTATAAAAATATTTGCATTTATACGTGTAACACACTGTATATATCTGTGGAAAATTTGGAATTATGCAGCGGGAGAAACAAGGGGAAAAATAGGATCCCACATTCTGTAAGCTACTAGGTCCTTATAGAGTCTGCACTCACGCCTACTTGATGGAGATGGGAAAGGAAACCGCCCGTCTCTTTTTTTACAGTGAATAAACGAAATTTTTCCTTAAACTGCTGCGGAAACCACACAACAATTAACTCTCAGTGGCTAATATGAGACATAAGTTACACTTTTCAAAAATTCACATTCTTTGTGGTAATCACTGTGCCACCTCGTCGGTGAAACAGCCAACAGAGAGTTTTGCGTAGTTAATATTGAATATATGCATAACAAATGAAAGTGAAGCTCTGTACTAATCCAGGATGTATGTAGGCAGATGCGCATTACCGCATAAAACCGCAATGACGACCAGACCACAATGAATTTAAACCACAGCTTTGAACAGCCGCTGTGCCTCGGCACCAAATTCCAGTGATTATGGCGTTACTGATAACACGTCTTAGGGTATCAGAAGTAAACAATCAGTCAAGTACCGAGAACTACAAACGAGGGAGAAATTCGTAAGACGCCGTTTCCCATAGTGCTTTATATCTACTCTCCTTAGTAATCATGGGACCATCCCCATGTCACACCCAACGAAATCTGAATCTCTGCAAATAAAATTCTCGTAACAATAATCTTAACAGAAATAATGTAACAAATATAAAACTTTAAAACAGTAACACGTTTTGAGGCAGTGTTATATATTATTCTCTCTCTTTCCAAGCATTAATCCCGACTTTCAGGGTCTTTTTTTTGCTGCGTCTCCTCCATTTCTTTCGATCGTTGACATCTTCTTGCCTTAAACCTGCTGTCTTCGAAACCGAGTTGTCCTCCTTTCTGCTGACGTGGCCGTACCAGCGGAGACGGGCTTCCCTCAGTGTGTCTGTGATGGGCGTCACACCAAACTTTTGCCGGACATCTGTATTTTTTTACATGGTCACATCGGGTCAGCCCCATGGACCAACGAAGCATCTTCATTTCCATCGTATGCAGCATTTGCTCCTGCTGTTTCGACATAGGGCGACACTCAGTCCCTTATATTGCTGCTGGACGTACAATGGTTTTGTAAACTTTTGCCTTTAGACGTTGAGGCATCTTTTTATCGCAGAGCACTCCAGTGACCTGTCTCCACTTGGCCCAAGCTACATTCAATCTCGCCCGAGTATCGAGAGTTGTCACAGTCTGAGGTGACAACGGACCCCAGGTACTTAAAATGCACGGTCTTCTGCAGTCTTCTTTCCCTATACTGATGGTACCTATGGTTTGGGAGCCGCATTCTAAGTATTCAGTTTTCTGGACATTGAGGTGCAGTCCATTTTCAGCCAGTCTGTCCTTCAACGTTTGAACCTGGTGTTGGAGTTCTGGGCGGGTTTGTTCGGCAAGTACCACACCATCGGCATAAAGAAGGGTCCACGGATGTGAATTCTGTTGCCGCATTCATGTAGAGAATGAATAGTAAGGGTGAAAGGGCAGAACCTTGATAAACACCCACAGTGATACCGAAAGGCGGAGACATACCAACAGGACTCAGAACTGCACTAGTGGAACTGCGGTGCAGAAGTTGCACCCAGATAACATACTCTTCAGGGTCCCCATGACAACGAAGAGCTCGACAGATAAGATCATGTGGGATACGGTCAAAAGCCTTTTCTAGGTCTAGAAATGTCATGTATGCACTCTTCTGTCTCTCTCTGTGCTTTTCCATCAAAAGGCGTGTGGCATGGATAGCGTCGATGGTACTGCATCCCTTAACAAATCCGCACTGGTTTGGTGTTACAGTGACAATACTTCTGAGTCTGTTGTCAAGTACACGTTCAAATATTTTTAAAATGTGACACAGGAGTCGAATAGGGCGACAAGTCGGCCATTCATTCACGTCTCCGTTTCCCTTCCAGACTGGAACTGTTATACTAGTTGTCCATACGTGTGGAAGTTGTTTTTCGGCGATGATTCGGTTGGAGAGTGAAGCAAGAAATTCTGAAGCAGGCTTTCCGAGCATTTCCAGATTTCTGCTGGTAGGTTACCTAGGCCAGTTGCTTTTCCGTTTCTCATCTTGCTGATGGTAAGCATGACTTTCTCAGATCTAATTGAGGGAACAGGTCCTAGGGTAGGATCAGGACTAGTAATTGGTGGATGTGTAAATTCTTTCAAATGTTCAAATGTTTGTAGAGTCTATGGGACTTAACTACGGGGTAATCAGTCCCTAAACTTACAAACTACTGATGAACTACTTACGAACTAGGACGGCACAAATATCCATGCCCGAGGGGGGATTCGAACCCCAGACTGCAGTGGCCGTGCGGACCGTGACTGGAGCGCCTCAATCCCCTCGGCCATGTGTAAATTCTTTGTTGTTGATGTTATGAAAGTAGTCAGTCCAACGCTGGAGAATAGTTTTTTTATCTAGTAACAGTTTGCCATAGGCTCACTTGATGTACATGACGTGATATATTTTACTATACTATGTAAAGTACCCAATCGAGTCCTCTCCCGAACATGTGTATGTGTGTGTGTGTGTGTGTGTGTGTGTGTGTGTGTGTGTGTGTGTGGTCCTTAGTGTACGTTACTTTATGCAGTTTCTGAGTCTAGGGACTGATGACCATAGCAGTTTGGTCCAATAGGTTTACAATCATTTGAGCGTCAGTTTTGTGTAACGCCGCACAGTACCAATATGGGGCCACCTGTAGATCGTAATGTGAAAATACACATCATTGTATAACAGAGAAATAAAGTGTAAGCTTAATTTTAGTCAATTGCAGAAACATTCAGGCTATGGCTCTACATTATTCAGTAGCGGAAATAATGTACAGACTGTGCTTCGAACAGGAAGTAGTCTGAACCTTCAAAGTAATAACGGTGAAACACTAAATCTGAATGAAATAAACTCACCGAACAAAATGTAAGTCATCCTACCTACATACAATGGGAATAACAGAAGAGGACCCTAAATGTAGGATCTGTGATGACGGTGATGAAACTGCATTACATCTAATCTTCGAATGCATTGCATTGGAGAGTAAAAGGCACAGAACATTTGGGACAACCTTGCACTGTTCAAGGGCATTGGTTGGCTTTACTAGATATACAGGGAACGATACCGCACAATAAACTTAGTTTTGGTGCGGGTAGTGGCGGGTTGGACCAAGACTGTTTTGGCTTCCCTGAGCAAAACAATCAATCAATCAAGTCATCCTCATAACAGAGTACAGGAATACTGTAACTGTTTTGAAAAGCCATAGATGTTGTACAATCAATAACAGGCGGTGATGTGAGTCTGCACCACTGATGTAACTTTAGCCAGGTAAGTGGTGTGTAAGGACAAGTCTGATGAATGGAACCTGTGCAGCAAGATGGGTGACATGGCGACATAACAGAATCATAGACAGGAAATACAAGCTTTTTCAAATGTTCAAATGTTTGTAAAGTTTATGAGACTCAACTACGGGGTCGTCAGTCCCTAAACTTACAAACTACTTATGAACTACTTATGAGCTAGGACGGCACAAATATCCATGCCCGAGGGGGGATTCGAACCCCCGACCTTAGTGGCCGTGCAGACCGTGACTGAAGCGCCTCAGTCCCCTCGGCCACCGCGGCCGGCGAAATACAAGCTTAGTGGTGTCCATGACCACACCGCAAATCATGTTATCCAGTTTGTTGGTGAAACAGTAAACAGTGTACAACGTATCTACAAGGACTTGTTTACCACTCGTAACAATGCAACTGAGCGTTATAGTCCGTTCAAAACCTGACCGTGAATACAAGTGCCGACTCAACATTCTGAAGGGAACCGCATGCAGTGCACGTCGCAGAATGCTAATTCTCACTGCGGCAAATAGAGCTGCACCTCGTCAAGCTAAGCAACAGAGAAATTGGCCAGTTCATATGAGTCCCGATTTCAATAAAACTGGCGAGGTTTGATGGTGGGTTTCGAGTGTTGCGAAGACCCAACAAACCACCGACCCTAAATTCTTAACAAGGTACTGCCTATAGAGTGCAGTCAACGAAGACCGAAAAATAGCAAACAGGGGGAAAATCGTGTAGTCACAAATCTTTGTACAGTTGTAGGGAAGACCGTCATACTAAAAGTCCGGACCTCGGTGATGTGAGCTCGAGAGTGGGTGCGCGTTTCAAGGTACACTTTTCCTTAAATGATTCGAAAACCGTGACCTCTAGCAAAAAAGTACAAAATTAAAATTCATAAAATTCACTATAAAAAGATCGTCTGCATAATTTCTCTAGGATCAACATTTTTCGAGATGCGTGAGAAGCAAAATTAGAAAATTCTTAAAAACCTAATTTTTATGCTATAAAGTTAAAATGTAACGTCGACTGCAGTAGTTTGTGATCGAATAAAAATGTCTATATGACACGTAATAGCATCGTGCAATCTGAGGGGATGCATTCTGCACTTGTGGTGTAGCTTTATGGAAGGGAAGTGGGTTGGAGGGCTGAGCCGGGAGGTAGCAGGTAGGCGACTGCAATATGGCCGAGCGCCTCCCTCTGTGGTTCGAATCCCCGCCTGACAAGCAAACCTACCAGCCTGCAAGCATTTCTGTCAGCTGCAATTCTTTCCAGAGACTATGCGGAAGATATTTGTATTTTTTTGCGCTTTACATAATTTATTTTGAGTTTATTACTTTAGTATTTGCTTCCAGTTAGTGAGTTACTTCTATGATTAAAGCACACGTGAACAATGACTGAGAAGTGTTTAGTTTGTTAATGTGATGTTAGTGACATTTGTAACATTGGAGAAAGGGAATTAGTGGATTGTTTCATGCAAGTAATTAAAGAAAGGCTGGGAAAGCTGAAGGTTTTTCGGACAAGAAAAACCGTATTGTTGATAAGTTTTGCAGTATATACACTACAGTATATTCAGTAAAAAAACTTCAGAGTGCCACTGTTCAAGAGCAACAGCTTTCAACTTGTCGCGATTTGCGTTCATCTGAAATGAAATTAGATCTTAAATCTGTTTGTTTCGAAGTGTTCTATGACAATCAAAAGAAAAAGTCCATTGATTTGCATCGGAAAGTATACAATGCTCGATCCTTCATCTATAACAGTTCAATTACAATCTTTGCACTGTAGAGAAGATACAATTGGGGAGAGACCGTCCGAAGACGTATCCATTAAGTGATGGATCTGCATGATGCATATACTGCATATCATGAAGACTGCTACAAAAAGTTATTTGTGACATCTAGACCTACGCTAAGAAAAGGAGGACGTCCGTAAGAGTAGACATTTCTGCAGCAATTTGGGGGGGGGGGATTTAATTACATCAAAGTACATTACTACTCCCAGTTATCCGTGGATGAGAGTGTTGGAATAAGTGTCAGGAAGAGAACTGCATATAAAGGTAGTCCATGAGAGGTTGAGAGATACGTATGGGACCAAATAGTTTTTAGCACAGTTCGAAAAATTAAGACTGTTGTGTGCATTTGTAGAGCATGTGAAAACGTTTTGAATAATTTGTGGTGTTCATAGAGAGGCAAAGACGAAGAGGCATAATGGGAGATTAGATTAATACTTGTTCCTAGGATCATATATACGACATTTCGTAATGATATGGAACGTGTCAGTTTAGTAAATGTCGTTACATGACAATCAACATTTTAGGGATTTTTTATTTTCATATTTTTTATTGTTTCTTATTTTTATTTATTTATTTTTTATTTTAAGTTTTATCTAAAAATTTATCTAAAGTGTAGGAGTTGCCATTCAGAAATTCCTTTAATTTCTTTTTAAATACTAGATGGCTATCTGTCAGACTTCTGATGCTATTTGGTAAGTGACCGAAGACTTCTGTGGCAGCATAATTCAACCCTTTCTGTGCCAAAGTTAGATTTAACCTTGAATAGCGAATATCATCCTTTCCCCTAGTGTTGTAGCTATGCAAACTGCTATTACTTTTGTATTCGGTCTGATTGTTAATAAAAAATTTCATGAGTGAATATATATATATATATATATATATATATATATATATATATATATATATATGAGGCTACAGTGATGATCCATAGATCCCCAAATAAATGTCTGCAGGATGCTCTTGGGTGGGCTCCAGCAATTATTCTGATTACACGCTTTTGTGCAATGAATACTTTTTTACGTAATGTTGAATTGCCCCAGAATATGATTCCATATGAAAGCAGTGAATGAAAATAGGCATAGTAAGCTAATTTACTGAGATGTATATCCCCAAATTTTACAATGACCATGATAGCATAAGTAGCTCAACGCAGACGTTTCATCTACATGGGATACTCTGCAAATCACATTTAAGTGACTGGCAGCTCTTCAATGTGTTTCTTCCAATTCAATCCCTCGCCAATGCAAACACCTAAAAATTTTGAATATTCTACCTTAGCTACAGATTTATGTTCAAAGTCTAAATGTATGAATGGTGTCATGCCATTTACTGTATGAAACTGTATATACCGGGTTTCAGCAAAGTTTGATGAGAGTTAATTTCAATTTCATCAGTTAATTCCTGTTTTTCAGGTGTGACAGCTATAGTTTAATCATCAGCAAAAAGAACTAGCTTAGCAGCTTTGTGGATGTAGAATGGCAAGTCATTAATATATATTAAGAATAGCAATGGACGCAAGACCGAACCTTGTGGGACTCCATTTTGATAACTCCCCAGTTACAGGAATTAATTGTTTCTTCTATCTCACGTAAACTACTTATTTCAACTTTCTGCACTCTTCCAGTTAAGTATGATTTAAACCTTTTGTGCACTGTCCCACTCATACCACAATACTTAAGCTTATCTAGAAGAATCCCATGATTTACTCAATCAAAAGCCTTTGAGAGATCACAAAAAATCCCAACTGGTGATGTCCGGTTATTCAAAGCATTTAATATTTCATCAGTGAAGGTATATATAGAATTTTCTGTTGGAAAGCAAACTGACTTTTTGTTAGAACTTTATTTTTACTAATATGTGAAGCAAATCGAGAATACATAAATTTTTCAAAAAATTTGGATAAAGCTGTCAGAAGTGAGATGGGGCGGTAGCTGTCGACATGAGACGTATCCCCTTTCTTATGCACAGGTTTAACGATAGCATATTTCAGTCTATCCGGGAAAATACCCTGCTTTAAAGAGTTATTACATACATGACTGAGAATCCTACTTATCTCTTGGGAACAAGCTTTTAATATCCTGCTGGAAATGCCATCAATTTCATGTGACATTTTACTCTTGAGAGAGTTTATTATTTTCCTAATTTCTGAAGGAGAGGTGGGTGGAATTTCAGTTGTATCAAATTGTGTAAGTATGGCCGCTTCCATTAACTGCCTTGCTAATTCTAATGAACATTTAGATCCTATTTTCTCTACAACATTTAGAAAGTAATAATTAAAACGTTTTCAACTTCTGACTTTTTTTATTAAAGTTTTCATTTGTTTTGATGGTAATAACCTCTTCCTCTGCTCTTGGTTGCCCTGTCTCCCTTTTAATAATATTCCAAATTGTTTTCATTTTATTAACAGAGGAACTACTTTCAGTCATGATGCTTCTTGATTTTTTTAATAACTTTTCTTAATGTAGCACAGTAGATTTTATAATATTTTATTGTTTCTGGGTTATTGCTTTTTCTTGCGGATAGATATAGTTCCCTTTTTCGGTTACAAGATATTCTTACTCCTTTAGTAAGCCATGGTTTATTGCTTGGTTTCTTACAATTATATTTAACTAAATTCTTGGGTATAAAGTTTTCAAATACCCTTACAAACGTATCATGAAATAAGTTATATTTTAAATTAACATCATGTTCCTTATAAACCTCTTCACAGACTGTTGTAGACTTTCTTTGAAATTTCTAGTTGTTAAGTCATTAATCGAGCGCACAACTCTGGAGGAGTGTTTCGAATTACTCAACGGTACTATGCCATATACTGTTACTAGCTGTGCACCATGATCAGAAAGACCATACTTAGCAGGACAAGCCTTTACGTTGTTTAACTTAACTTGGTCTATAAAAAAGTTATCTATCAATGTACTGCTGTCCTTTACTACCCAAGTAGGAAAATCAATAACGGATGTCAGATTGAATGAGCCAAGTAAGACTTCCAGGTCTTTCTTCCTATTACTTACTTTCAGCGAACATTGAAATCACCACAAATAATAATTTGCTTCCCGCTATCTGACAGATAGCACCACAAGGAATCCTAGTTCTCCAGAAACAACTGGAAGTTTCCCATATACTGTTACAATTATAAGATAATCATCATTGAGTTTAAGGTGGCAGGCACATACTTCAATATGTTCCTCTACACAAAACTTTCTTGTTTCTAAATTTTATACACTGTAATAGCTTTTGACATATATGGAAACTACTCCTCTTACCTTATTATCTCTACTTACATTTGAAGCTAATTTATATCCACTGACATTAACATTTTCCATACCAGTGACAATGTGATGCTCAGACATGCATAGTATATCTATTACATTATCAGTTTCTATATAATCTAAACAAACCAAAAGCTCATCTATTTTATTCTTTAGTCCCAAAATATTCCGGTGAAAAATGCTAACATTATTTATTACTTTACTTTTGTGTGATTTTTCAGCATTTTTAGCACCTGCCTGGCTGAGCTTCTCACTGGACCAGGCTCAACCAAGAATTTCGCCCGGCGGGCGCTGCCGCACCCCGCGGGCGCAAGGCAGTTTAGTTCAGCGTCCCGGCCGCGATCGTTTGTCGCTAGTGTCGGCAAGGGAGCGAGGGAGAGAGCTGCGGAAAGAGTGAGACCGCACAGCACTGCTCTGCGCTGGACTGTCCAGCAGACAGAAAAATGTCATTAGGATTTCCTGTAGAACTCTTTGAGAGCCATTTAGAACTGTGATCAGAACTATGTTTGTGCTAATAGGCAAATAATTATTTAAAAAAATACTAAAAAAACTCAAGTTTGTGGTAATTTTTACTATTTTTCGGCGAAATTCTGCAGAACTATTTAAATTTTGTACAGAGAACTCCAGAACTATTGCATATCTGACTACATTTTCCAAAAAAGGGGTGCCAACTTCACAGGACTTTGTCCAGCGGTCAGATCCAAGCGCAGCGCTGTAAATGTGATCGATGAGCGGTATAACAAGAAACCATTTACTGTTTCGGTAATAATTAGTGTTCGCATGGTAGAATTACTATATATATATATATATATAAAGAATTGAACAACTTGGTTGTTTTCTGACCCACATGTTTCTTATCTTAGTACCGCACATACACACTCGCCACATGTACAGTAGGCGTCTTTTGAAGGCTATATCAATTTTTTAATGAACTCATGTCATAAACTATCAATTTTAGCAATAATTTTACATTAGGGATATACTCTAATTCTTACTAGTTACAAGTAATTTTTTTTTTCCTTTTCGTTTCATTTCGTGTAAGTTTGCAAAATTACAATAAAATAGAATTAAGCTTATAAAGACTTTTAATTCTTACATATATTGTTAAAGAGTACTATTAACATTTTATAAGTTTTTCTTTTTTGAGGAAATGATTTTGTCTTTTTTGGTACAATATTCCGGGAGACTGCAAACCTCAAAGAATTAGTCAAATTTTTAATCACTAAGTTATGAACGGTTGTTAGTTTTAGCAAGCTTTAAATGAAAGCAAAAGCGCTCACAAATGTAGATGGAACCAAACATTGATAGCACTTTGGCCGCGTACTTGTACAAAAGAGGATACTTCTCTCGTGGAAAACTGATATAAAAGTGGTCCGTCGGGCGTAGATCGCACTGCAGATCCATCAGCTCTAGTTGAAACACTTGTAAGATGCCCTCTGCCCTAAGGGATAACGCGCGAACAAATACACCTATGGCCGTTTGAAGCTCACTTATCTCCAAAAATCTGTTTTCAAACTCTTATGGAAATTCACAAGTGATTTGTACATAATCTGAAAAACCCACATCTTTAACGCTGTTTAATGCAGGGAAGTGTCCACAATTCTGCTCGCGCAGCTCTTTTTACCACAAAATAAGTTTTCTTTTTGAATACTTGAATCGTCTGCACTAAAACAACAACAGTGTGATTTTCGCCTTGGAGTGTAGTGTTCAAAGTATTTAAATGACCAGTTACGTCACTCAAAAAAGGCAAATTCGGCACCCACTTTGAATCACGAAGCAATTCTTTTCGACGTCGTTTCATTTCCGAAAATGTGTTAATTTCGTCCCTCAAGCAGAAAAACCGATTAAGCACTTTCCCTTTGCTCAGCCATCTTACTTCTGTGTGGTAGGGGATGTCCGGCTATTCCGCTTCGATATCAGCCAGGAATTTTTTAAATTGGCGATGAATGAGTCCATGCGATCGAAGATAATTAACTGTTCGAACATCTGTGTCGATAACTTGTTTTATAGACTGATGACCATTGTAGTTTAGTTCCCCTTAAACAACTTAACCTAACCTAACCTTGTTTTATATTGACAATCCTCGCACAAAGCGCCTCCTGGTGTATAAGACAATGAACTGCCGTCAACAAGGAACCGCCGACTTCAGCCATTTTCAGCTCTGACGTAACTCAGGAATCCAGTGCGTAGTCCTCGTAGTGGAGGGGCTCCATCTGTTGTTACACTGGTCAGGCGTTCCCATTTTAAACGCATTGACTCGAACACGTTTTCCACCGCTAGAAAAGTATCCAAACCTGTGGCTGACTTTTAATGGTACGAGATCGAGAAATTCTTCGGTGACACGCAGATTGTCGTTGACACCCCGGATGAATATGACAAGCTGAGATAGTTCCGAAACGTCCGTAGACTCGTCAAGAGCGATAAAAAATGAAATGAAGTTTGCCGCTCTCTCAACAGATTAAGGTGAAAGAGTTATTTTTTCAAATTTTTTTGTGAGGTTTTTTGGACAAATTCGAGCTGCCGAGTCGACCAAGCAATTCTTTATGAGACTCCCAGCCGCAAAAGGTTTCCCTGCTTTCGCAATTCTCATCAAGGATTTGTAACTTTCGCGCAAACTTTGGGCACCTATTTCCTGTCCCCACAATGGCAGAAAAAGGTACAATTAATTGTTTAAATTCCTGTTTTAAAACTCTTATCATTTCTAAAATTGTTTCATTCATTGAAACCCAAATAGAAAACTAACACGGGTGGTTTTAGTTGCGTTTCCTTCAGTTATTCTGGAAGCGATCATGGACGCTAGCAAGGAGAGTGAAATGAGATCGCAAAATAAATTTTTATCTTCTGATACTTGCGTTTTAATTGAAAATTTGGATCGAACTACAACATATGTTTTTCAAATGTTCAAATGTTTGTTAAGCTTAAGGGACTTAAATAGGGGTCATCAGTCCCTAAACTTACAAACTACTTATGAACTACCTACAACAAAGGACGGCACAAATATCCATGCCCGAGGGGGGATTCGAACCCCCAACCGTAGTGGCCGTGCAGACCGTGACTGAAGCGCCTCAGTGCTCTCGGCCACCGCGGCCGGCCATATGTTTTACCAACCGTCAAAACACGAATACTCTTAATTACACTTTGCCGTATGAGACAGCATTTGTGACGGCTTTTCAGAAAGTATTAGAAAATGACGCGCCTGAAACATTTTATTGTGTCTGTGTCTGTTTACTACAACGAGAATATAAAAATTATGCGAAAGGAAATGTTCCTTTTCGCTGAGAATTTGATATTCTATAACTAGCACATTGCTAAGCGACTTATCAGATTGCAAAATATAGTTTTATTTATCATCTAACAGTGATACGATGGGATACACTTAATTCAAATGTCTGTAAATCTATCGGACCAAACTGCGTGGTCATCAGTCGGTAGCTTACAAACTACTTAAACCTAGGTAAACTAACACACACCCATGCCCCAGGAAGGACTCGAACCTCCACGGCGAGCAACCGCGCGCTCAGCAGGGAGGTGCTTTAGACCGCTTGGCTACTCCTCCGCGGCGATACACTTAATTCACTGTAATGCTGCCTGAAGTTTTCTTTCCGTTCTTCAAGCTTTGACTTGCGTTCCTCTTGCGACAATTTTTCGAACCGATCTTTGTGACAGATATTAAAGTGCCATTCAATCAAATTCTTTTTTAAATACGTGATGTTCCGATGACATATTAAACATTTGGCACGATTTTCGAAAGCAGTACAAAAGAAATCAATTTCCCAGTCGGGTTTAAACAGCGCAGACGCGCCGTTCCTTTTGTTCGCCTTCTGCTGTTGGCCGTCCATCGCTACCAACTGTAGCCTCACGTCTGTTGACTACTACCTTCCACACGAAGCGCGCGTTCAGCGCATCGGGAAGCCCGCGCGGCCAGCTGCGCGACGCGGCAGTAGCAGGACAAGCCGCTCGGGGCGCTGGCCGCGGGCGCTAGCGCCCCAGGGCCACAGTCTGGGCGAGCCTGCACTTCACACTTATCTTAGTCTAAAAAAGAAATACTTCATGAATTGCGGTGTGCCCTCTTAAGGATTTTGCTATCAACCCAGTCAATTTCCCTTTCTTCTACATCTACATCTAGCACCGTAAGGTGCGTGGCGGAGGGTACACTGTACCACTACTAGGCATTTCAAAATGTTCAAATGTTTGTAAAACTTATGGGACTTAACTACGGGGTCATCAGTCCCTAAGCTTACAAACTACTTATGAACTAGCTAAGACTAAAGACGGCACAAATATCCATGCCCGAGGGGGGATTCGAACCCCCGACCGTAGTGGCCGTGCTGACCGTGACTGAAGCGCCTCAGTCACCTCGGCCACCGCGGCCGGCACTAGGCATTTACTTTCCTATTCCACTTCCAAATTGAACGAGGAAAAAAAGACTGCCTATATGCCTCCGTACGAGCCCTAATTTCTCTTATCTTGTCTTTGTGATCTTTACGCGAAATGTAAGTAGGCGGCAGCAAGATCGTACTACACTCAGCTTCAAATTCCGGCCCTCTAAATTTACTTAACAGAAATTCACGAAAAGAACGTCGTCTTTCTTCCAGCGATCCCCAATTGAGTTGCCGGAGCATTTCCGTGATACTCGCGCATTGGTCGAACCTACCGGTAACAAATCTAGCTGCTCGTCTCTGAACCGCCTCTATGTCTTCCTTTAAACTGATCTGCTGCGGGTCCCAAACACTTGAGGAATACTCAGGACGTGGTCGTACAAGCGTTTTATACGCGGTCTCCTTTACAGGTGAAGTACATCTTCCCAAAATTCTCCCAATAAACCGAAGTCGGCTGTTCGCCTTACTCACAACTGTCCTTACATGCTCGTTCCATTTCATATCGCTCTACAATGTTACACCTAGATATTTGAACGACGCGACAGCATCAAGAATCTCACTACTAATGCTGTATTCGAACATTATGAGATTGTTTTTTGACTCATGCGCATTACCTTACATTTTTCCACATTGAGAGCTAGCTGCCAATCTTCGCACCAACTAGAAATTTTGTCTAAGTCATCCTGTATGCTATTCCAGTCAGTTACAGACGACACCCTCCCATACACCGCAGCATCATCAGCAAACAGCCGCATATTACAACTTACTCTGTCCATCAGATCATTTATATAGATACAAAATAATAGCGGTCCTATCACACTCCCCTGGGGCACGCCTGACGATACACTAGTCTCTGATGAACACTCGCCGTCGAGAACAACGTACTGCGTTCTATTACTTAGGAAGTCTTCCAGCCAGTCACAAATCTGTGAACCTATTCCATAAGCTCGTATCTTCGTTAGCAGTCTGCAGTGTGGCACCGCGTAGAACGCCTTTTTGAAGTCGAGAAAAACACAATCCGCCCTTCGTCCATGGCTCGCAAGATGTCATGTGAGAAAAGGGCAAGCTGAGTTTCACATAAACGATGTTTCATAAACCCGTGCTGATTCATGGAAAGAAGCTTTTCCGTTTCAAGGAAATTTACTATATTTCTTATTGAGATGCAGGCCATGCCTAGCGATATCCCACCTATCAATAGCATCAACAGGAACCAAACCTATGTCTGTCATAGTAGCCGCCCTAAGCAGTTGATCAATCTCCATTATTGACCCTCCTGACAGAGGTTCAATTGGGGTCGATCGTACCGTACGAAAGCAGGCAACAGTCCAACATTTGTCTGGGTTGTTTCAGAGGTTATTTTAACCAGGTCACACTCAATACTGTAGCCCTGATCATTATTAATGCTGTTTCTCACCCCATCCATCATCATAACATGATCCTATTTTGTGAAACCCTTGCACAAGGACATCTATCACTGGCTAAGACCTGCACTGGGCTTGAAAAAGTTTGTGACCTGGTACCTGTCACCTAATGTTTCCTGCAAAGACTGGCCCACACCCCTTCCATGGCTATTTCCTAACAACAAATGTTCAAATGTTTATAGAACTTATGGGACTTAACTACGGGGTCATCAGCCCCTAAGCTTACAAACTACTTATGAACTAGCTAAGACTAAGGACGGCACAAATATCCATGACCGAGGGGGGGGGATTCGAACCCCCGACCGTAGTGGCCGTGCAGACCGTGACTGGAGCGCCTCAATCCCCCACCGCGGCCGGCTCCTAACAACAGAACTTTCCTCCTACTATCTACTTTTTTCGAAACCGTTGGTTTCCTAGTGAAAGACTGTTGTTTCTTAGCTCAAAAATGTCAAATGTCTGTAAATCTATCGGACCAAACTGCGTGGTCATCAGTCCGTAGCTTACAAACTACTTAAACCTAGGTAAACTAACCTAAGGACAACACACACACACACACACACACACACACACACACACACACACATTCCCCAGAGAGGACTCGAACCTCCACTGCGAGCAACCGCGCGCTCCGCAGCGAGGCGCTTTAGACCACTCGGCTACTCCACCGCGGCGTTTCTTAGCTACACCTACTTATAAAGGAGCCTCTTCCTCACTTAACTGTAGTAGCAAGGTAATTCTGTTGGTTGTGCCAATTGTGAAGCTGTCAGGAACTATACTTTCTCTGTGGCCCCTGTTCCCTGCTACCACTTCCCACCCCTGCTCACCCTTCTCCGTCCTTAACCTCTTCCCTAGCACTATCCAGTTCAGCCTGAACGGCTCTAATCTTCCCTTCCGGTACAACTATTTTTCTGTCCCTTGACCAAAACAAAGGAAGAGACTTGTTTGCTTCCCCCTTTCCCACACCGCTACATCCCCCCCCCCCTCCCCAATGAAACCACTTGTCACAACAACTGCATTGAAACCCAGCACGAACAAACCTACTGCAGCTCAAACACATTGCGTTCATGATTGTTACGAGCTTTACTTACTACGTGATATCGACTATATATATTAACTACAGACAGAAAGGGTTACTAGATTTGTTTAGGACACTAAAATATGTGTAAGCTGTTAGTAAATGCACTTAAAATTGCGGTATAATGCTATATCTGCACACAAGCGAATTTGGCCTATGTATATACACAAACAACTTTTCGCGATTACTGAGACAATGCGCGAAAAAAGAAAAGACCTTTGATGGTATGCTTGAAGAGCACACTAATAAATGTTTTTAGTTACTTAACAGTGTTAAACTACGTTTTATTTCTACCCAACCGCACGTCTCGCCTTGCAAAGGGCTACCAGAGAGAGAATGGTCACTGCAGCTGCTACAGTAATCTCGGAAGATATTGAGTCAATGACACATGACAAGTTTGCACTTCCATCTTGTGACGTATTGTGCACGGGAGCTCAAGAATCGGTACCTTGTTCCTTCTGTGCCTTCAGGGAATACATTACAGAAGATAAGAGGGGTGGGGGGGGGGGCGCAAAGGATAAAAATGAAAAGAAGCAGACATTTATATCATACGCTCTCATTGCTATCATTCGGCTTTATATGGGGTGCTATTCCTGACACTTATTCCAACAACTCGTCCACGAAAAACTGCCAGTCGTAAATTACTTTGATGTAATTAAATAGCCCCTCCATTTCAGCAGAAATGTCTTCATTTTTCGGGCTCACTCTTTTTATTTTTCTTGACTTAGGTCTAGTGGTTATAAAGAACTATTTATAACAGTCCTCATGATTCATTCCAGGAATGCTCACTCGTCAAAGAGGAAAGGTCCCCCCATCCTTACTGGAATCAGATTACACGGGTACATTACGTCCAATAAGAACAACCCTTCCCCTCCCCTACATATCATAATACACTAACCAATCAGAGTACTCTGAGAAGGTCACCAGTCTCCTCGTCTCAAGAAGAGGGTAAATTTGTATGAAATTTTCACAATTCCGAGGAGTTTCCTTTCACCCGAATCATTGTTTTTCTTAAAGCATATAGAAAGGGAACTTGCGCAATAATGCAGGTATAAAAATCTGCATTACTGTATATAAAAAAATGTTCAAATGTCTGTAAATCTATCGGACCAAACTGCGTGGTCATCAGTCCGTAGCTTACAAACTACTTAAACCTAGGTAAACTACCCTAAGGACAAACACACACACCCATGCCCCAGGGAGGACTCGAACCTCCACGGCGAGCAACCGCGCGCTCCGCAGCGAGGTGCTTTAGAATTACTGTATATCCAACACAATTACTGTTCTTTTAACCCTACCCATCAACAATAGAGGATAAAGGATCAGGATATTTTTAAAATAAAAACAGTGATATATACTCAGTAAATTTATTAATATAATATTATACATATTCTATTTACAATCACAGACAAACAAAAAATCAGTTCTTGATTATGCAAGAGTGTCCACAACCCAAAGTGTTCACCCCATCCCCGAGGACGTAACGCTTCTCACCCTGTCCAGACAAAGCCAGTTTCTGTTGTCTAACAGTTGAAACAACAAAAGCTTGGAATTAATTATTAACTGCACAGTTGTTTTTTTTTTCTTTTGAATTCAAGATGAACTGTCTTTAGTCATCAATAGTTAACATCTTCAATGAAGATTGTTTTACGCCTTTAGCTTGACTCATAATGCCCCAGTGTGTCTCTAGAGCATACCTATTTCCCCGCAAACCAATAAATTCAGCAAACATTTTTTGTTCACTAGTGGAATATTGTAATTGTTGTTAGAAAATAGTGGTATCGCATCTTTTATGAAGTCTTTCCCGATATGCATGTAGGGAATCGGGGTTTTAATATGATAAATGAGGCTATCAGTGTCTCGTGGAAATTTCTTTAAAATGTACCCATAGAGAAAGTCGTAGAGAAGCGTCTTGGAAATATTGAAAACAGTCTTGCAAACCGCAGTTGGTTTATCAGAGACTATATTATGTCTAGTCAGCTCATTGGCAACCAGATTCTCGTTAAAAATCACACTCCCCCGAAAATTTGGTTTTGCAATTAATGCACGTGCACCGTATTGCCCTTCTATGGTATTACCAATAAATGTCACGCATGTTTCTCACATTCTGTATAGCCTTGGCGAACACGGTATTGTTTATGAGTTTGAAGTAGTTCTTCTCAAACTCATTGCGCGAATTCGTCCGTTTTTGCGCTTAATGTCAATGTATGGCTTTATCCATGGAGCTTGCTAAAACGATAATATACGATGAATCTTTATCAAAACCAGATTATGTTCCAAACACTGTTTTAAATTTCTATAACGAATGGCGATGTTCTCCTTATGGTAAAGAGTTTTAAGCAATTTTTTCGGTGTCTTACTACCTGATCGTGGGGGAATTTACTCTGGCCAAAAGGGCAAATCTGAATGTAAACTATGAATACTTTCCTAATATGTAACTTGTGCTCGAATCATCCGGTACGTTTGTTACATCAAAATTTTTGACACTCTCTGGAGGAAGCCATTCGAAATTTGAAGCAGGAAGATGTTGCAACAAAGCCCACCTATATAAGCTATTCACATCGAGATATATGATGTATGATTCATCGATTGTTTCATCATAATTGGTCATGAATCTGTTGTTGGCAACTGTAAGTCTACATGAACAATAAACGACCCTACATCTGATACCTCGTTCAACAAACTCTGCGGCTGATCGGTATCAGTTATCAGTTGAGCAGCTCTGCGTTACCAATTTTCAGCAGAGCAGCCCACGCTAAGCTTGGTGAGGTAATGTAACTCACGGGACCTAATTCATATATAGTAAGGCAAAGACTGCGGAAGTTTTCAAACACATCGGCAACGAGAACAACGTCAAATTTCAAGTAGTATTCTCCAAGCGTTTTACAGTCGAATGCGTTCCATACATTGCATGCCCTTTGGTACTCGACCTCTTTTATTGTTTCGCCCGTCAAAGAACTCTTAAACTTGACGATTGAGGACAACCGATCTTTTAGTAAAATTGATTCTTTGGTGACATATTCATAAGGAAAAGTGGCCTTCTGATTAATACGACTGAAGTCTTGATCATCGGAAAAATACGTCTTCACTGTCTGGTGATAAGTATGACGCGCATTTTACGAGTGAAGACGTCAGGAAATTCAATGAATCGATAAATCGGAAATTAATGTTTCAGAACCGGCATTATCGGAATACTTTTAGTGAAAGATTTATATTTTTCCATACTCGGAGGGATAACTGAAACGCGACCTAGGTTCAATGCAATGTTTCTGTCGTCTGCTGCCACCTTTTGTTAACAGATGTTTGAGATCAAGAAAAATGGCGTCGTAATAACTCAGATTGTGAAACACAGCGGGAACCGTAAAGTGTGGTCTATAATTTACATTGCATCCAAGATGTGCTGCACCTCGGAATACACCAGTGAAATGACAATGATCCCTGTGTTTAGCGCTGACTTCCTCGAACTGTTTCTCACAAATATGACAAACATTTGCCATATGAAACGCCATTTCTTCCTCAGGTCTTAATATCGCAGGTTTATTTGCCAATAGCAAGCAATGCACAGTCTTTGTAATTGCATAGAGCCCTTGGGTAAACCATTCCATGCAATCTTTGCCTCTGTACAATTTAAACTGCGAATACCTCTCATCATAGCTGCAGTGTATCTAGTATGTTACACTGTATGATTTACTGAGATGTACCTGATGTGGATAGATTAGATTAGATTAGATAAGATTAATACTTGTTCCATAGATCATGAATACGACACTTCGTAATGATGTGGAACGTATCAGTTAAATGAAATGAGGCAATAGATAATATTACATGACACTCAATTTTTGAATATTTTATTTTATTTTATATTTCTTTTATTTCTTTATTTTTTTTTATTTTTTTCCTAAAGTACTAACTTTTATCTAGAAATTCATCTAATGTGTAGAAGGAATTGCCATTCAGAAATTCTCTTAATTTATTTTTAAATGCTAGTTGGCTATCTGTCAGAATTTTAATACTACTTGGTAAGTGACCAAAGACTTTTGTGGCAGAATAATTAACCCCTTTCTGTAGCAATGCACACTGCTGTTACATTTGAATTCAGTTGGATTGTTAATAACAAATTTCATAAGTGAATATATATATTGTGAAGCTGAAGATTCCTAGATCCTTAAATAAATGTCTGCAGGATGATCTTGTGTGGGCTCCAGCAATTATTCTGATGACCCGCTTTTGGCCAATGAATACTTTCTTACTAAATGATGACTCACCCCAGAATATGATGCCATAAGAAAGCAGAGAATGAAAATAGGCATAGTATGCTAGTTTACTCAGTTGTACATCACCAAAATTTGCAATCACCCTAATAGCATAAGTAGCTGAGCTCAAACGTTTCAGCAGATCTTCAATGTGTTTCTTCCAATTAAATCCCTCATCAATGCATAAACCTAAAAATTTTGAATATTCTACCTTAGCTATAGATTTCTGGTTGGAGTCAATATTGCCGCGAGAGACCACGAACACCGACTGCCCGCGTGGGCAAGGGGTCGCCGGCCGCGGTGGCCGAGGAGACTAAGGCGCTCCAGTCACGGTCTGCACGGCCACTACGGTCGGGGGTTCGAATCCCCCCTTGGGCATGGATATTTGCGCCGTCCTAGTTCGTAAGTAGTTCATAAGTAGTTTGGAAGTTTAGGGACTGATGACCCCGTAGTTAAGTCCCATAGACTATACAAAAATTTGAACTTTTAGTGGACTCGCTGTCCACTATCTATTTGGAAATAGTGATAAATCAGTTCTCGATTTCTGGCAATACATCAATGAACGACACGGCGCAGTTGTCAAGAACCTGAAGTAGCAGCAATACTTTTCGAACTTCCTCCAGAGTGCATTCCGCGACCCCCCCTCGCAGCTGGATCATCCATGCAGGGAGAAGCTGATTTAGTTCCCTATTACCAGTTTATGATTGATCATTATACCTGTAATCCTCCAATAATTTAGAGAAGACGTGTGTGGGTGATCTACTGATGTATCGCAGCCGTGCGGTTTTTATTCTCGTGCGGCTAATCACAGCGAATGCCAGTCTTGTGAGGACGTGCTGGTCAGACGGAGTCATTAATTTCATTACAAAGAAGTCACAGATAATCTTTTGTTTATGCTTGAAGGGCCCCTTCGTTTTGATTATATTGTATTCTTTCTCCTTTTTCCTTTTCCCCTAATTTGTTTCTATAAAGATAAATTTGAAAGAGGGTCGAGGCGACCATAGAAGACAACCATCTATCCATCTATATATAAATAATTAAAAAAAGAGAAGATTATATATATATATATATATATATATATATATATATATATATACATATATATATATATATATATATATATATATATATAAAATCACCTTTTTTTAATTATTGAACCGGCGACCTTCAGCACCGCAATATATATATATATATATATATATATATATATATATATATATATATATATATATATATATATATATATCAACAACAGGACGCAGCCGTTTGAATTTGTAGAGTTAACAGAATGTAGTCACAATGTCATCCTCGGATGGGACGTCCTTCAGGCATCCCAAGCTATCATTGACTGTGGAAGATCTGAGCTGCAAATTGAAGAAGTTGTTCCGCCGGATACACGTAATACAGAATTTTCTGGGAAGTTATTCGTCGTTGACAATGTGACGATACCGCCGTTCACAATGAGAAGAGTTGCAGTCACAAACACAGATGACTGGCTAAGCTGTGAAGTTCTTGTTGATAGTAAAAAGATTATCAGGCTCACAAAAGAAATTTACATACCAGCGGCTATCATAAGCATTACCGGTGGTCAAGGAGAGATTTGGATCACAAATTGTCACGAGCAGTCACAACTTATCCCCAAGGGAATGTGTATCGGGACAGCTGAACCAATCCAGGACGGTGAGCTCAACGTCATCAATGAAGACCCATGCCCTGCTGTTAGTACAGAAAACACGCTGGAGGAAACAAACGTGGAACTGCCAATAGGGCCTGGACTGACCAAGGAACAACGCCAGCGGGTGTTAGGTATACTACGCCAATTTTCGGGTGCATTCACACCTCAGCAGGGGAAACGTCAGACGAAACGGCCCACGATAAAGCACCGGATCAATACTGGGGATCATCCGCCAATTAGCCAGCGTTCGTATAGAGTGTCGCCAGCTGAAAGACGGATAATTCGGGAGGAAGTGGAGAAAATGTTACGAGATGACATTATTCAACCTTCGGAGAGTCCTTGGTCGTCTTCGGTGGTCTTTGTAAAGAAGAAGGATGGCACGTGGCGATTCAGTGTCGACTATCGGCGGCTGAACAGTATCACAAAGAAAGATACCTACCCATTGCCGCGTATTGACGACACCTTAGACTGCTTGAAAGGAGTTACATACTTCTCAGCTATGGACATGCAGACAGGTTAATGGCAAATCGAGGTTGACGAAGCTGACAGGGAGAAGACGGCTTTTATTACACCTGACGGCCTCTATGAATTTAAAGTAATGCCATTTGGATTATGTAATGCTCCAGCCACATTCGAACGCATGATGGACAACTTGCTTCCACACCTTAAGTGGACGACGTGTCTCTGCTATTTAGATGACATTGTCGTTTTCTCGAAAACATTTGAAGAACATCTGAGTCGCCTGTCAACTGTGCTGAAGTGTGTTCAGGCTGCAGGTCTCCGCCTCAATCCAAAAAAGTGCCTCTTCGTCGTCAAAGAGATAAAAATCCTGGGGCACCTAGTCAACGTAGATGGTGTCCGTCCTGATCCAGATAAAGTAAGGGCAGTCACAGAATTTCCGACTCCTCAGCACATTCGTGATGTGAGAAGTTTTCTGGGGCTGTGCTCATACTACCGTCGTTTCATAAAAGGATGTTGTAACAAGGCACGTCCATTACAAGAACTTCTGCAGGGAGACGCCAAATTTTACTGGGATGAGACAAAAGAAAGAGCTTTCCAGGCACTTAAGGAGGCTCTAACTTCCGCACCAGTGCTAGCCTTGTACGACGAGAATGCAGAAACGGAACTTCACACAGACGCCAGTGGTTATGGGATTGGTGCAGTGCTTGTACAAGTTCAGGAAGGTGCTGAAAAAGTGATAGACTATGCGTCAAGAGTACTCTCGAAGTCTGAGATAAACTACTCTACAACTGAAAAAGAATGTCTCGCGGTTATCTGGGCTATCAACAAGTTCCGGCCGTATTTATTCGGCAAACCATTCACCGCCGTGACAGACCACCATTCTTTGTGTTGGCTGACTAGCTTGAAGGATCCATCAGGTCGACTAGCAAGATAGGCACTAAGACTCCAAGAGTACGATGTCACAGTGGTATCCAAGAACGGGCGCAAACACAAGCATGCCGACTGCCTTTCGAGGAATCCATTAGTGGAACACATTAGCATTAATGAAATTTCAGCTCTCACTGAATTAGATGACGTTACAGCTGAACAGAGGGAAGATCCAGCACTATTAAAAACGATAGAGGCCTTGGAGAAAGGAGAACCGACTAATGAAGAGTTCCAACTTATAAACGGAACATTGTATAAGAGCAACTACGATCCACTGGACCCCAAATGGCTACTCGTTTTTCCAGCTCATCTCCAGCCAGCTATTCTCAAATATTTCGACGATGCTCCAATATCCGGTCATCTGGGATTCGTGAAGACCCTAGACGGAATCTGACGCAGGTATTACTGGAAAGGTCTCTACCGATCTGCCATGCACTATGTGAGTCACTGTAAAGAGTGCCAGCGACGGAAGCATGTGCCGCAATTACCCCCAGGACATCTCGTACCGATTCCGCCGGCAGCAGCTCCATTCCACCGAGTTGGGATCGATCTTTTAGGGAGGTTCCCGAAGTCGACAACCGGTACCCGATGGATAATAGTCTGCACTGACTACCTCACGCACTACGCCGTCACCGAACCTGTGCCGACTGCAGAAGCTCAAGAGATCGCAAAATTCCTTGCGGAAGACATTATTTTGAAGCATGGAGCACCACGTGTCATGATATCTGATCGTGGAAAAGTATTCCAGTCAAAACTAGTATCAGAGGTAATGTCACGGTGCAACATTGTCCACAGAATGACAACTGCATACCATCCTCAAGCAAATGGTCTTACGGAACGTTTTAACAAGACGTTAGCCGACATGCTGTCGATGTACGTCGATGTTGAGCAGAAGGATTGGGATACAATTTTGCCAGTCGTGACATTTGCTTACAATACCGCAAGACAAGACACCACAGGTTTCACGCCGTTTTTCCTGCTCCATGGCCGTGAAGCTGAGAACGGGCGCAAACACAAGCATGCCGACTGCCTTTCGAGGAATCGATCGGGTACCGGTTGTCGACTTCGGGAACCTCCCTAAAAGATCGATCCCAACTCGGTGGAATGGAACTGCTGCCGGCTGAATCGGTACGAGATGTCCTGGGGGTAACTGCGGCACATGCTTCCGTCGCTGGCACTCTTTACAATGGATACGCTGTTCCCGTTCCAACCGGACGACACTCAGGATGACTATGTTAAACAGCTCATCACCAGGGTCGAAGAAGCAAGACAGCTGGCTCGCATACGGACACTGGACGCCCAGGAGGAGGACCGTCAGCGGAATAACGATAAGCACCGACCTGTTGTGTACAGCCCAGGAGATCTGGTATGGATTTTTACACCTGTACGGAAGGTTGGACTGTCAGAAAAGTTATTGAAGCGATACTTTGGTCCGTATCGTATCATACGCCGCCTGTCAGACGTCACATACGAAGTTGAGGATTATGAGCCATCGTCGAAACGTCAAAAACGAAGAGACATTGTTCACGTCCTACGCATGAAGCCTTACTACGATCCTGAAGGGCAGGTAGACGACAATGGCTTCTTGTTCAAGGACTTTAAGGACGGTAATGTTCCTGATGAAGCCACGACAGGAACGTCTGTCGTCGATAATCGCGGAGAAGGGAAGGATTCTCTTGAACTGTCATACAGAGGACCAATGACACGTTCAAGATCCAGGACATTGCAGCTGGCTCCACAGGGATCATAACAGCGGGTCGCTGTTTCTCCAGGAGAGGAAGCAATGCCGCGAGAGACCACGAACACCGACTGCCCGCGTGGCGCAGGGGATAGCGTCACGGACTGCGGTGCAGAAGGTCGCCTGTTCAACAACGCCCATCGGCAAATATTTATTTCTTTGTAATTAACAATTCCAGAATGTTCTACATATTTCTTATGTTCACTTGTTTCTTATGTTAATATTAATTAATGGTGTGATGCCATTTATTGTGTGAAACAATAAATGTACTGTGTTTTTTTCAAAATTTAAAGAGAGTCCATTTACAGAGAACCACCTAATAATTCTCTGAAGTACTTCATTGACAATTTCATCAGCTAATTCCCGTGATTCGGGTGTGATAGCGATACTTGTATCATCAGCAAAGAGAACTAGCTTGGCATCTTTATGAATATAGAAAGGCAAATCATTAATATATATTAAGAACGGCAAAGATCCCAGTACCGAACCCTGTGGCACCCCATGTTTGATAGTTCCCCAGTTTGAGGACTCATTTGTTTTTTGTATATTATGTGAATTACTTATATCAACTTTCTGAACTCTTCCAGTTAGGTATGATTTAAACCATTTGTGCTCTTTCCCACTCATACCACAATACTTAAGCTTATCTAGAAGAATTCCATGGTTAACACAATCAAAGGCCTTTGAAAGATCACAAAAAAATCCCAACGGGTGATTTACGGTTATCCAGAGCATTTAATATTTCATTAGTGAAAATATGTATTGCATTTTATGTTGAAAAGCCTTTCTGTAAACGAAACTGACATTTTGTTAGAACTTTATTTTTATTAATATATGAAGCTACTCTGAAATACATTACTTTTTCAAGAATTTTTGATAAAGCGGTCAGAAGTGAGATTGGGCGTTAGTTGTTGACATACATACGAACCAATGTCATTATTGCGACTGCAACCAGCAACTGGTTCCAATATACATTTCGTATCAGCATTAATCACGAAACCCAGTTTCAGTTGATTATCAATTTCGTAAATTTTACGAACTGATTCTTTTTTAGTGGGAATGACACTAGTGACTGGTTCAAAACATAGTAGTGTGAAGGAATGATGCTATTCCGTGCAATTTGTGACAAGTTTTTAATGTAGTAGAAATGGCATATACCTGATTTACTATTAACCTTCAACATTAATAAATTAACGCGTCTATTGCGTCGGTATCTTGTAACATGCAACAGCACGATACGGAGTTCTTTCTGTATCGTCTTATCGGATGCAATCATCCATTCATAACCGAACACAGAATACCGTAGACGTTAACAGACATGTCTTCATTTTGATTGTGGAAAACATGCTGTTACATCACAAAGATTGTGACAGGGAAACGTGTTTAAAATCTTGGATTGCTCACCGTAGCTGGACAGAATCAGGTCAGCAGCTCTGTAGTAGAAATGCTCGCTTGTTTTTCGTGACGACGACAGACGCTGCGTCGGCAAGTTGGAAGCCTACCGTCAGCGAACTGCTGAGTGAGACGGCTGTCAGACAGAGAGGCAGCTAGCAATTTCATAACTACACGTAACTCTGTCACAAGAGTGAAAAAGACCGCGGATGCATCAGCGTTAAAGGGACATCGAGTGAACACTACATTTTCATACGTCATAGCTTCAGCAAAATTGATGTATATATACTCCCGATTTTAGAAGTAGCAGTCACTTGGTCTTCGGGATCAACAATGCTCGCCGGCCGCGGTGGCCGAGGGGACTGAGGCGCTCCAGTCACGGTCCGCACGGCCACTTCAGTCGGGGGTTCGAATCCCCCCTCGGGCATGGATATTTGTGCCGTCCTCAGTCTTAGCTAGTTCATAAGTAGTTTGTAAGCTTAGGGACTGATGACCCCGCAGTTAAGTCCCATAAGTTCTACAAACATTTGAACATTTTTGAACAACAATGCTCAGGAGGTAGTCGTCGAGTCACTGCCTTAATCATTGTGCTGAGTTATTGTCACCAGTACGTACTGGTAGCTGATAGAAGCAGCTAGGAGATGAAGTCTGGTCGATGCCATACATCGCACTAACCATCATCTGGGGAAGATGGTGATCCGCTGTGCTAACGCCTTCACAACACTATGGTTGCGTCCTAAGGCCGGCGCAGTCTTCAGTGGTTAGTTA
Source organism: Locusta migratoria (assembly GCA_026315105.1). Lineage (NCBI taxonomy): Eukaryota > Metazoa > Arthropoda > Insecta > Orthoptera > Acrididae > Locusta > Locusta migratoria. The sequence continues at coordinate 68,234,220 of CM048755.1, read as the reverse complement.
CCGAAGGCCAACGTTCCTGTCGTCGAGTTAGCACTCTGGTACTAATCCTGTCAGTCAGTATCCAGAGTCGGGTATCAGCACGGCATCCGACTTCAGGGGGGTCCACGCATGGATCCACTAGCAGCTGCATAGACTGAAGAAGGGACCGAGTACTTCTATATAAGAGCCGCTGCTTCGACTCCCGGATGTCGCGGCGCTGGCACTACCGCCCAGACGGGTCACAGCAGGCGGAAGCGTGACGGCGAACGGACGCGTCCGAAGGCGACGCCACCTACTGCTCTAGCGCCTTCATCCCAATTATTGTATGCTGTGGAATAAACGTGTAAACTTTAATTCTGTTTTATTAGCGTCCTCTGGCGCTCCTCCAGGTTCCGCGCCTCATCCTGACATAAAGCTGGGAACCCACCGCTCGGCCCCAGCAATGCTTATGTTTGAGCTCTGCAGGGATGGGTAGATAGTCGCATGGTGTGCATTTTGATTTACAGGATATAATCCTGCTACAATTGCCCAGTTAAAGCATGCATAATAATCTGACGCAACATTGATAACTTTTTTTTAAATCTTCTACTAGCTTAAACCCGCGGCTACGCTCGCGTGTTGGTAGATCAAATCACAGGTAAAATGCACTCGTTTCGAAGAATCCAATCATGAAATTCAATAATAATGATTGTAATAATATCACAATCGATCACTTGATGTAATGCGCGAAACGTCAAAACTGATTTTTTAAGACATGTATTAAAAGAAATTTCTTTTTTACTGCTTTATTTATTTATTCTTCTAATTCCTTATTCGTATGTTTATCCTTACAGAGAAAGAGCTGAAGACATTGTAGCACGCATAGACCAAAGATATGGTCTGGGGCATCACGTTTTGCTGTAGGTAACCTTCTTGCTATAGAGTCGCAAACGTCATCGCTGGCCTTCAGTCCGAATTTTTTTATAATTTGGCGACTTTCAACCACCATATCTTCCACCCCTTTATAGCTGTCGGCATGGAACTGCTATGGTGTACAACGGGAGACTTCGGACAACAATTACACACACACACCATTCGTTTGCGTTCTGTAGTTTTCGCTGCAGAGCGAAATATTAACACACACACGTAGAATTTTATATACACCGATTACTTTCCATCCCAACATACTCCACCCTTTTATCATTATCAACCCTCAAGCAACAATGCAACCAATAAAACCATTTTCAAAGAGTAAATATAATTTTCAAAGAATCATTATTGTTCCGCATTTCGCGTTATATTCTTCAAATTATTAATATCTATCAGATCGCTATAAAACCGTACCTAAAACCTTCCTCAGGTATAAATTAGTAACTGTACAAACATTTAAGTCTCTGCGTCTTGTCGTTTGGACGTGATAAGCGTACACCGAACAGACATTAAGATTTATAGATATAGATTACTTTGAGCAGTTTTTTTAAATCCTGCATAGAAACCTTTATTACGATTAAGGCTGATGCACAAGTGAATGATTTCCTTCAATGGCAAACCTGAATCACTCGTTTGAAAATTATCAACTTTTTTTAAAAGTTTACTCATTAAATTGTTCGAGTACCAATCAACTCTTATTTCAGATGGTATTAAACTGGCATTCTTTATAGTGATTTTTTTTTCTAAACCAGTTTTTAGGAAGATGAAGTTGCACAATAGTGCACAACTAATATTTATTGGATTGTTAATCTGACGAATCTTGCTCATAAAAACGGGGAAACATGTTTTCAAGAAAAGCTTGGGTTCTTTAAAACCTGGGCTATTGTTTATTTGTCCTGTACATATCCTTTTCCTGAATACAGTTTTCATGTCCTGAAAATGCAGATGTCGCTATCGTGGATGGTGTAGCGCTGCTTGTGTTGGTGGTGGCGCCAGCCTGATGGTCAGGGTTGTGATGTATGGTGACCCAGCCCCACTGTCGATGGTCCTGGCTGGGGGGAGGCAGGTATACCCGACAGCGACTACACAGGTACAAGCAGCAAGCTTGATAAGTACCGGAATTGACACACACACACACACACACACACACACACACACACACACACACACACACAAATAGCTGCGGTGGAGTAGCCGATCGGTCTAAAGCGTCTTGCTGCGGAGCGCGCGGTTGCTCGCCGTGGAGGTTCGAGTCCTCCCTGGGGCATGGGTGTGTGTGTTTGTCCGTAGGTTAGTTTACCTAGGTTTAAGTAGTTTGTAACCAACGGACTGATGACCACGCAGTTTGGTCCGATAGATTTACAAACATTTGAACACAATAAGTACATTGTTATTGGTTCCAGTATTAGAATAATAATAATAATAATAATAATAATATAGATCCTCCCACGGGAGTTCCTAGTCTCCTACCAGGTGCCTCCCCAAGAGGCAGATAGGGAGATGCTCACCAGGAAAGGTGGGTACCGGGGAATAAAATACTCTGGGTGGACCAAAACTAGTACCAAAGAGCACGACGGTTCCACATGTCAGTGGCTGTACCCCAACAGCATCTGTTCCACATGATGGTGGCGGCTGAGTCATGTTTTAAGGCTCCACAACATCGATACTATCACTGACACATGCAGGTCAAAACTATGAATTACAAGTAAAATCATGATTCGTGTACGTAATAACAAAATTACCCTAGGTGGTAAAATCCATCCATCTAGTGAAAAAGTGGCAACCTTTTGCAAATACATTTCGCGGGTTTGCCGCCGGATGATATTGTCAATCTCCCACAATATTTCGTCGACCCAACTGTTCGACATCTTCAGGTGGTGGTAGCTGTCAGTACTTCAAGGCGCGACTGATGGTAATTGCGCTGCAGCGGCGGTATTTATGAGGGCGTGAGCAGAGATTACGCATGCGCGAGAGACCGTCCAGTCACAGTCTTTCACAGACAGTCGCGAAACTCTCTAGGGAAAAAATTGCAGCTGAAGCGATACTAGCGCTCCAAGCGGCCAGTAGGGGATAACAGTGGAATGGCATGATGCAGACTGAGAAGTTGCCGTTTTTAATGCTGTTACTTTCATATTTCCTGGTCACTGAACGTTGCTGTGAACTTTCTAATACAATTAGAAAACATCATTAACGTATTATCACTGCTTCTGTTAATGGCAGTCTATAATTCAACAAACTGTCAGTGCGGTGTAATTCATACAGTTCACTGTACCCGAGTCATATTAATATCGTCTGAAACCTTTTGAAAGCAGAAATGAATTGCAACCTGATGTGCTGAAGTATATAAAAGGAACTGATTATGATTATGTTCGCGTTCTCGGAGCGTACTGATATTTTTGTTTTAGCGAATTTCGGACATTGTAATGTTTTCAAAAGTACACACGATTTTTACTTTGTAGGGGACTAGATTCTACATCGTCGTTTAAACCATCTTTTCACTTCGTCCTTGCTTCTGTGCCTTTCGTGTACCTATCACAATTTTTTAGCTACTTGGCAAGTATCAAAATGAACATCCTCAAGAATGTTACGTGCTAACATTAACAGCTTATATATATATGGACGTATTTATTTGTAACTACGTATTCACCTAACCAAACTAGTAGGTAACCGACAAAATATGTTAGTATACAGGGTTATCATTTTTGTGAAGCTGAGGTAGGAACATAAGCAGTCATTCATACATTACTTTTATTCAGCAGTGGTCAAGTATTTGCGATTCTCATTAACAGCAAAAGTTCGGAAGTGAATGAGTTGTTAAAGATTTACTTCCATGCCTAAAAGTATAACTAACCACAGTAAACGAACACCTGTTATTCATAACATTATTCTGTTACTTCTGAGCATCCTTTGAAAATGCGAGATTTCCGAATTATATTTTTGATAGTTGCTACAATTTATAGCGCCACAAAAGCTCGTATATACGAAGTTATTTTGAAAATGCTGCTTCAGTCCAAATACACATTCATTACTCAATCGTTTCGCGGTGTGATTTTACGATCCGGCCGCTTGGCATCGCTGCAGTCGCGAAGTTGCAGAAAATCACTGGGAGTTTCGCGACTCTTATGTTCGAGTCTGGTCCAGTGTTGGTCGGCGGCGGCGCTTCTGGTGCCCCCTGCTGGGAGCCGAGGAGGTGTCTTCCGCGCGTGCGCCGTGGGCAATGACTGTGCTGCCGGACGCTCCTGTGGTGGAAATTGGAACTACGTATCTGCGTTGCGCTGCGTTCCTTCGTGTATCCGATTTTCTCTTTTCTCCTGTTTTGTTTTGATTGCAGCCACTACTGGATTCCAGACTGCGCTCATCTGGAAACCTGCATCCCTGTTGATAAGATTGTCCGCCGTACGGATGTGTATGGCCTCCTTAAAAATACTGTCCCAAAATGATGACACTGACGACAGAACTTCCGTTTTCTCATAACACATGCGATGACCTGTGTTCAGGCAGTGCTCTGCTACCGCTGACTTACTGGGTTGTCCTAGGCGTGTGTGGCGTTGGTGTTCAGTACAGCGTTCTTGCACAGTTCGACATGTCTGCCCTATATAAGATTTTCCGCACTGACACGGTATTTTGTATACGCCGCGTTTTCGAAGGCCAAGCTCGTCTTTGACCGAACACAATAGATTCCTTAGTTTTGATGGCGGACGAAACACACATTTGATGTCGTGTCTCTTCAGGATTCGTTCTATTCTTGATGACATGCCAACAAAATATGGCAAGAACGCCGTTACAGTGGGTGCTTCCGAAACTTCATCAACATCCTTTCGTTGAAATTACTTTGATCGAAATGCATTGCGTATTTGTCGCTCAGAATAACCGTTTTGCTGGAATACAGTTCTTAGATGTTGTAGTTCACCTGGCAAGCTGTCAGTATCTGAGACCACATGTGCCCTGTGTACCAAAGAGCGTAAGACGCTATCGCGTTGAAAAGTCACATGTGGCAACCTTTTGTTCGGATTCTTGGGAGACCGGGGATACACGACTTGTGAGTCAGTCGGAGTACTCTGGAAAAAATGTTCAAATGTTTGTATAGTCTATGGAACTTAACTACGGAGTCATCAGTCCCTAAACTTACAAACTACTTATGAACTACTTACGAACTAGGACGGCACAAATATCCATGCCCGAGGGGGGATTCGAACCCCCGACCGTAGTGGCCATGCAGACCGTGACTGGAGCGCCTCAGTCTCCTCGGCCACCGCGGCCGGCTTCTCTGGAAAACTTCCCAAAAACAAAAACCAGCACAAAAATTACATTGGAACAATAAACAATCAGACACTCATACAAGCAGGAAAATTACATATTGTAGAGTGGATAATAATGGCGATGAACTGGGCAAAGTGGTGAGCAGTTTCGCACAGAGGCGGGAGTACGTGACTAAATGCGAGTGCTGCATCAGAAGGAAGCAGTGGACCTGAGCACGCGCGACCGTCAAAACGGTAAACAGCCGGCGTATGCTGTACGTGACGACATGCTAAACGTGAGGTTATCGTCCCGGAAGACAAGCAGCAGAAGGGGGCAGCTGGCAGAATAAATACCAGCCGCGGTGGCCGAGGGGACGCCGTGGCTCAGCGCGCCCGGTCAGAGGGCTCAACGCTCTCTGTAATAAAAAAGCTGAGCCAACAACAGAACGAGCAAAAACGAACACGAACGATCAGCGTCCGCACCGAAGAGAACTACCCATAGAAAAGAAGGGGGACTGAGGCGCTCCAGTCACGGTCTGCACGGTCTCTACGGTCGGGCGTTCGAATCCCCCATCGGGCATGGCTATCTGTCAGAATTTTAATACTACTTGGTAAGTGACCAAAGACTTTTGTGGCAGAATAATTAACCCCTTTCTGTAGCAATGCACACTGCTGTTACATTTGAATTCAGTTGGATTGTTAATAACAAATTTCATAAGTGAATATATATATATTGTGAAGCTGAAGATTCCTAGATTCTTAAATAAATGTCTGCAGGATGATCTTGTGTGGGCTCCAGCAATTATTCTGATGACCCGCTTTTGGCCAATGAATACTTTCTTACTAAATGATGACTCACCCCAGAATATGATGCCATAAGAAAGCAGAGAATGAAAATAGGCATAGTATGCTAGTTTACTCAGTTGTACATCACCAAAATTTGCAATCACCCTAATAGCATAAGTAGCTGAGCTCAAACGTTTCAGCAGATCTTCAATGTGTTTCTTCCAATTAAATCCCTCATCAATGCAGAAACCTAAAAATTTTGAATATTCTACCTTAGCTATAGATTTCTGGTTGGAGTCAATATTGCCGCGAGAGACCACGAACACCGACTGCCCGCGTGGGCTGTTATTCATAACATTATTCTGTTACTTCTGAGCATCCTTTGAAAATGCGAGATTTCCGAATTATATTTTTGATAGTTGCTACAATTTATAGCGCCACAAAAGCTCGTATATACGAAGTTATTTTGAAAATGCTGCTTCAGTCCAAATACACATTCATTACTCAATCGTTTCGCGGTGTGATTTTACGATCCGGCCGCTTGGCATCGCTGCAGTCGCGAAGTTGCAGAAAATCACTGGGAGTTTCGCGACTCTTATGTTCGAGTCTGGTCCAGTGTTGGTCGGCGGCGGCGCTTCTGGTGCCCCCTGCTGGGAGCCGAGGAGGTGTCTTCCGCGCGTGCGCCGTGGGCAATGACTGTGCTGCCGGACGCTCCTGTGGTGGAAATTGGAACTACGTATCTGCGTTGCGCTGCGTTCCTTCGTGTATCCGATTTTCTCTTTTCTCCTGTTTTGTTTTGATTGCAGCCACTACTGGATTCCAGACTGCGCTCATCTGGAAACCTGCATCCCTGTTGATAAGATTGTCCGCCGTACGGATGTGTATGGCCTCCTTAAAAATACTGTCCCAAAATGATGACACTGACGACAGAACTTCCGTTTTCTCATAACACATGCGATGACCTGTGTTCAGGCAGTGCTCTGCTACCGCTGACTTACTGGGTTGTCCTAGGCGTGTGTGGCGTTGGTGTTCAGTACAGCGTTCTTGCACAGTTCGACATGTCTGCCCTATATAAGATTTTCCGCACTGACACGGTATTTTGTATACGCCGCGTTTTCGAAGGCCAAGCTCGTCTTTGACCGAACACAATAGATTCCTTAGTTTTGATGGCGGACGAAACACACATTTGATGTCGTGTCTCTTCAGGATTCGTTCTATTCTTGATGACATGCCACCAAAATATGGCAAGAACGCCGTTACAGTGGGTGACTCCGAAACTTTCGTTGAAATTACTTCGATCGAAATGCATTGCGTATTTGTCGCTCAGAATAACCGTTTTGTTGGAATACAGTTCTTAGATGTTGTAGTTCACCTGGCAAGCTGTCAGTATCCGAGAGCACATGTGCCCTGTGTACCAAAGAGCGTAAGACGCTATCGCGTTGAAAAGGCACATGTGGCATCCTTTCGTTCGGATTCTGGAGAGACCGGGCATACACGATTTGTGAGTCAGTCGGAGTACTCTGGAAAACTTCCCAAAAACAAAAACGAGAACAAAAATTACATTGGAACAATAAACAATCAGACCCTCATACAAGCAGGAAAATTACATATTGTAGAGTGGATAATAATGGCAAAGTGGTGAGCAGTTTCGGACAGAGGCGGGAGTACGTGACTAAATGCGAGTGCTGCATCAGAAGGAAGCAGTGGACCTGAGCACGCGCGGCCGTCAAAACGGTAAACAGCCGGCGTATGCTGTACGTGACGACATGCTAAACGTGAGGTTATCGTCCCGGAAGACAAGCAGCAGAAGGGGGCAGCTGGCAGAATAAATACCGGCCGCGGTGGCCGAGGGGACGCCGTGGCTCAGCGCGCCCGGTCAGAGGGCTCAACGCTCTCTGCAATAAAAAAGCTGAGCCAACAACAGATCGAACAAAAACGAACACAAACGAACAGCGTCCGCACCGAAGAGAACTACACACAGAAAAAAAGGCGTCCGTCCTTGCAAAATGCAGTGCATGCCACCGCTGCTAACTGCATACATTGTGTATATGGTTGGTTTCTGAGATAACTGAAACTTTGCGCTTTCTCAGGCGCGTTCCCTGCTGGTACTGCAGTCGGCTGTCCTTTTACGCTGCATTACATTATTCTGGATAAACAGATGTCTGGTTGCCTCCTGCGTTATGCTGCGATCTGGCTCTTCTCCAAGTGATAAACGATATAAATACACCACACTGGTCTGTGCCTGAGGCGTATCGGGAGCGGTACGACGAAGTGTCAGCAGTCTCACACGTTTCAAAAAGACGATGACTACGCTAAATTCCCTCGTGCACAGGAAACATCCTTACCACTTTCTGATGTTGAAGCTGTCATGGCATTTATCCTGTAGGAAGGTAAAGGCACGTTTACATATTTTTACGTGCAAATTGATTTTTGCTTCTCCTTGTTCACGCGTTGCAGGTATGCTGTTTCCATTTTTTCCTTATAGTTGGCGAGCAATTACAAATATTCACCAACCTGAACCCAATGTGGGAATGTGTGGAGATGTCTCCTTTTTACTGCCAGAGCTCTTGTGGCATAGCACCAGTCATTGATGATCGCATGCGTGAATTGCACTCTTACTTCTCGCCTAACCGCCGGCCGCGGTGGCCGAGGGGACTGAGGCGCTCCAGTCACGGTCTGCACGGTCTCTATGGTCGGGGAATGGGCATCGGGCATGGATATTTGTGCCGTCCTTAGTAGTAGTTAGTTCATAAGTAGTTTGTAAGTTTAGGGACTGATGACCCCGTAGTTAAGTCCCATAAGCTATACAAACATTTGAACATTTTTTTGAAATACCGGCCAACAAGCGAGGATTGGCAGAGCTCGCCGGCGAGCAGAAGAGATGGAGTTGGTTAGCAATCAGTGAAGACTCGGGGTCCGGGGTTGGCCGGCACTGAGGGGCTGGCACCGGGCTACGCACCCGGGAACTTCGCAACAGCTGGCCGACCACCGCCAGCAGCAAGGGGTAGCAGCCCGCTACCTACCTCCAGAAGACTGCATCGGTGAGCAGCTGAAGACACCGAAGCAAAGGGCGCCCGTTCGAGTCCCGGCCAGCGCACCATCCGGCGAGGGGAGACGGGAGGCAGTCTACACGCGCTTCTGGGGCCTTGGAAGCGCGATAGCTCGCGGGACGCCAGCTGACGCCCACTCCGTCCTGCCGCATCAGCTCCAACGCTCACGCAGTCGAGACCGCTGTAGGTGCGGTGTATGTCAATAAATGTTGTCTTAAGTGAACGCTGTTTCACTGGTGCTTCCACCCCGAGTCGAGATGCGTCTTACGGCCGCCCCGGTCATACCTAACAAATATTATTAAATACTAGCTGTAAACCCGGCGTTGCCCGGGTATTTATTTATCCTGCACTCTCTTGGTCCACATCCCCTTCCGCCCTCTCTCTGCATCCACCTCCTTCTCTTCCACCTCTTTGTTCGTTTCCACCTTTCCCTCTCTCGGCAAAGTTTTCTGCAATGTACCCTCTGTCATGTAACATACAAACACTTATGTACCCAGTGATCTTCCTCTTGGTTCGAAGGTCATGTGTGCAAAAATTCATAAAGATTGGAACAAAACTATCCTTTTCGTAAAATTCTACATCTACATCTATCTACATCTACATCGATACTCTGCAAATCACATTTAAGTGCCTGGCAGAGGGTTCATTAACCACCTTCATAACTTTTCTCTACCGTTCCATTCTCTAATAGCGCGCGGGAAGAAAGAACACCTAAATCGTTCCGTTTTCGATCTGATTTCTCTTATTTTATTGGGATGGTCATGTCTCCCTAAGTAGGTGGGTGCTAGCAAAATATTTTCACATTCAGAACTAAAAGTCGGTGATTGAAACTTCGCAAACAGATCACGCCGCAATGAATAACGTCTTTCTTTTAATGATTTCCACCCCAATTCGTGCAACATTTCCGTGACGCTTTCCCCCCCGTAACGTGATAAAACAAAACGAGCTGCCCTTCTCTGAACCTTTTCAATATCTTCCGTCAGTCCCACCTGGTGAGGGTCCCACAAGGGGCAACAGTACTCCAGGAGAGGACGCACAAGTGTGATGTAGGCAGTCTCTTTGGTGGAGCTGGTGCATCGTCTAAGCGTTCTGCCAATGAAACGTAACCTTTGGTTCGCCTTCCCCACAATATTTTCTATGTGTTCTCTCCAGTCAAAGTTGTTCGTAATTGTAACTCCTAGATATTTGGTAGAATTTACGACCTTAAGGTTTGACTGATTTATCGCGTAATTGAAGTTCAGCGGATTTCTTTTAGTGGTCATGTGTATTACTTCACACTTTTCTTTATTTAGTGTCAATTGCCAATTTTCGCACCAAGTAGAAATTTTGTCTAAATCGCTTTGCAGTTGCTTTTGATCCTCTGTTGACTTCACTAACCGATAAACGATAGCATCATCCGCGAACAGTCTAAGGGAGCTATTCAGATGATCTCCTAAATAGTTTATAAACACGAGGAAGAGTAGGGGACCAATAACGCTTCCCTGTGGAACGCCAGATATCACTTCTGTTTTACTCGATGACTTACCGTCAATTACAACGAACTGTGTCCTTTCTGATAGGAAATCGTGAATCCAATCGCACAATTGGGGAGATATTCCATAAGCACGCAATTTCATTAGAAGCCGCTTGTGGGGTACAGTATCAAAAGCCTTCCGGAAATCCAGAAATATGGAATCGATTTGAGATCCTTGTCGATGGCACTTAACACTTCATGTGAATAAAGGGCAAGCTGTGTTTCGCAAGAGCGATACTTTCTGAATCCGTGCTGACTATTGGTTAAATTGGTTAAAATTCCGTAAGTTAAGTACCCTCCACCATGCACCGAACGAAATTTTATACAGACAGTGACATTTCTCTTGCTTTTCCGGTAGAGTGCGCAAAATTTCATCAATATCGGAAAAAAGTATAGATTTGTGTAGAACCCGTTGAAGCGATGTGGAAGGCAATAGTATACTGTTAGCAGACACTGTTCTCTTGATGGTTTTTACTGATTTATTTATTTATTCTTATATTTCCTCATTTGTATGCTTATCCTTAACAGAGAAAGAGCTGAAGACATTGTAGCACGCATAGACTAAAGATATGGTATGTGACATCAAGTTTCGCTGTATGTAACCTCCTTGCTACAGAGTCGCAAATGCCATCGCTTGCCTTCAGTCAGATTTTTTTAAATATAATTTTACGACTTTCAACCACCATATCTTCCACCCCCTTATAGCTATCGGCATGGAACTGCTGTGATGTACAACGGGAGACTTCGGACAACAATTACACACAGACCATTCGTTTGCGTTCTGTAGTTTTCGCTGCAGAGCGAAATATTAACACACACAAACGTACAATTTTATATACACCGATAACTTTGCATCAAAATATACTCCACCCTTTTATCATTATCAACCCTCAAGCAACAATGCAACCAATAAAACCATGTTCAAAGAGTAAATATAATTTTCAAAGAGTAATTATTGTTCCGCATTTCGTATATTCTTCTTCAAATTACTAAATATCTATCAGATCGCTATAAAACCGTGCCTAAATCCTACCTGAGTTATAAATTAGTAACTGTACAAATATTTAAGTATCTGCGTCTTGTCGTTCGGACGTGATAAGCGTACACCGAACAGACATTCACATATCTATATCTATATATAGCTATCCGATCGCCATAAAACCGTGAGTAAAGCCTTCCCCGGATAGACATTAGTAACTGTACAAATTTTTATCTCTTTATGCCTTGTGGTTCAGACGTGATAAACGTACACCGAATAGACATTCACATTTATAGATATAGGTTTCTTTTCTCACCACGAATTCCCCCTCCCATCCCATCATAAACCCATCCCGTTACAATATAGTAAGAGAAGAATTAAGGAGACTAAAAATCCAAATCCTAGAAGTACAAGAGACAAGGTTACCCGATGATCAAATCAGTGATTATAATGGCTTCAGAATTTTCAAAAGTGGAACTGATAGGAAAATTGGAAATGGGGCAGACTTGCTCAGTATGGCCTTTATTGTTGAAAAATCCATTGTTAAATCTATAAAGTCTGTAAGAACCATTAACAATAGACTAATGCTTCTTAGGTTTAAAAATAAGAATAAAAACAACACTCTAATTAATGTCCATGCACCTTGCAACATGGAAAATATGAAGAACAGAGAAGATGTAGATAAATTCTGGGAACGATTAGAGCTTGAAATGGCTAAAATACCAAGAAACGACGTCAAAATTCTACTTGGAGACTTGGAAAAAAATGGAGAAAGACAGTTGACATATACCCAGCGCATAGAATGAGCGACAAAAATGGTATGAGACTAATCCAACTTTGCCAGTAATTCAACATGAAAATCAGGTCAACTTCCTTAACAAGAAACCTAGCAAATAGAAAACCTGGAGTTCACCTATAAGCCAACTTGGAGAATTTCAGGTAGACCATGTAGCCATCTCATATGACTTCCAAAAAGAGATCAGAGATATCCAAGTTAAGAAAGGAACAAAAATCCACTCTGATCACTACCTCAAGATGGTTCGAGTACAATCCTGGCCAAGACGAAAAACACCACGAACACCACCGGTAGTTCCAAAATTTAATCTACAAAAGTAACAGAATCAGAAACAATAGATAAATTGGAAAATTCTCCTCAAAACAACTGAGGAAAAATTCAAGACAAAAATCACGGAAATACCCAAGGGACAAATACCATTACAGAAGAAACCCAAATATCCGTGGTGAAATATGGAATATGATACGGCAGTTGAACTACGGAAAAAAGCCTTCGCAACATACAGATCAAATAAGAATGAGGGAAATCACCAAAACATTCTAGAAACACGAAAGCTTTCGAATAAAATTATCCGACAACAGAAGAGAATATATGTAATCCAGCAACTAGAACCAATAGAAACAGATTGTAAAAATTATAATACACATGGATTTTCAAATGCTTGCTTCCGAAAACCAGATGGGAATTTAACACTGAGCGATGAAGAAAATTGTGAAGTACTAGTCGAATATTTTGAAAAACTACTGAACTGTCCAGAACCAACAGAAACCCTCCCAATACCTGACATCAAAGCCCCGCAACAAGAAGATTCTACACCGCCAACAGAAGAAGAAATTATCAAAATCTGGGCCTAATTCAAGAAAGGAGTTAGTTAGAAGTAATCGGAATATATGGATCACCGAAAAAATTCCGGAAGACTGGAAATGTGCCTTAATACACCCATTACATGAAACAGGGGACAAACATGATGTGAATAATCACAGAGGAATTTCTCTGCTCCCTGTCACTTATAAGATATTAGCAGCATGTATTATTGAAAGAACACAAGAACTGTTAGAACCCAAAGTATCAGACTTCCAAACTGGTTTCAGACCAAACAGATCGTGCCCAGAGCAAATTGTAAACATAAAATTAATCATAAGAATAAGGAAGATGAGCGGTAAGCCCGCAGTATATGTCTTTTATGAATAAAAACGGCCTACGACTAAATACACAGACCCACGTTATTCAGGATTCTCGAAGAAAAAGTATTGGATCGGAAGATGCAGAATATCATTCAGCAGACATTAACAAATACAAAATCCCAACTGAAATTTATGGGGAAACTTTCAAAACCATTCAACATAAAAACCGAAGTTAGACAAGGTGATGGGTTATCGCCTTTGTTGCTCAATGTAGTTTCAGAGGGAGTCATGGAAGAATCGGAAAAGAAACTCGAAGAAAATAAAAAAAAGAATCAACGAATCTCCTACTTAGCCTTTGCAGACGATCTCACAATAATGGCAGATTATAATGAGATGGCTGTAAAACAGATAGAAACTATAAAAGAATGTGCAGAGAAAGTCGGCCTGCAGATATCATTTGAAAAGACAGTGTTTACAACAACAAATCTACAAATTTTCAAATTACAAACCAAATGTGGAGAAATTAACAGAGTTATTGTTGTTGTGGTCTTCAGTCCGGAGACTGCTTTGATGCAACTCTCCACCCTACTCTATCCTTAACAAGCCTCTTCATCTCCTCATAAGAACGGCAACCTACCTCCATTTGAATCTGCTTACTGTATTCATCTCTTGTTCTCCCTCTGCAATTTTTACACCACACTCATCCCTCCAACGCTAAATTCACGATTCCTCCATCTCTAAAAATGTGTCCAACTAATCGATCCTTTCTTTTAGTCAAGGAATGCCAAAAATTCATTTTCGCCCCAGTTCTGTTCAATACCTCATTAGTTGCGCAATCCACCCACGTAAGCTTCAGCGTTCTTCTGTAGCACGACATTTCCAAAGCCTCTATCCTTTGTCCGCACGGTTTATCGTCCATGGTTCACTCCCATACAAAGCAACATTCCACACAAATTCCTTCATAAACGACCTCCTTAGGCTTAAATTAATATTCGATGTAAACAAATTTCTCTTTTTCAAAAACACTTTTCTTTCAATTGCCATTCTGCATTTTATATCCTCTGTACTGCGGCCATCATATGTTACTTTACTGCCCAAGTAACAAAACTCATCTACCATCTTTAGTGTTTCGTTACCTAATCTAATTCCTTCAGCATCGCCTGATTTTCTTAGAGTGCATTCCATTACCCTTGTTTTGCTCTTGTTTAATGTTCATGTTATATGTGCTCCATTACCCTTGGTTTGCTATTCTTAATGCTCATGTTATTTGCACCTTTTAACAGATTGCCCATTCCGTTCAACTGCTCTTCCAGGTCTTTTACTGTCTCTGACAGAATTGCAATGTCACCAGCAAAACGCAGTGTTTCTATTTCTTCACCCTGAACTTTAATTCCTTCTCCAAATTTCTCCTTTCTTTCTTTTATAGCTTGCTCATTGTACAAATTGAATAACATTGGAGAAAGGCTACAACCCTGTCCTACTCCCTTCCCAACCTCTGCCTCCCTTTCATTCCCTTCAACTCTGATAACTGCTATCTGGTTTTTGTACAAGCTTTAAATAACCTTTCGTACCCTATATTTTACTCCTGCTTATTTCAGAATTTGAAACAGTTTATTCCAGTCCACATTGTTAAAGGCTTCCTCCAAATCTACAAAAGCTAGAAACGTAGGTTTGCCTTTGCCTTTCCGTTATCTATCTTCTAAGATAAGCCGTAAAAAGAGTATTGCCTTCCACGTTCTTACATTTCTCCTGAATCCAGAATGATCTTCCACGAGTTCAGCTTCTACCAGCTTTTCCATTATTCTGTAAATAATTCGTGTTTAAATTTTGCAACCATGACTTATTAAACTGATGGTTCTGAAATTTTCACACCTGTCTGCACCCGCTTTCTTTGGCATGGGGATTATTACATTTTTCTTAATGTCTGAGGGTATGTCCCATGTCTCATACATCTTACGCACTAGGAGAAATAGTTATGTCGTGGCTGGCTCTCCCAGAAATTTCAGTACTGCTGACGGAATGTCGTCGATTCCAGGAGCCTTGTTTCGACTTAGGATTTTAAATGCGCTGTCAAATTCTTCTCTCAGTATAGTATCTCCTATTTCATCTTCACCTATTTCCTCTTCCCTTACTACAATATTGTCTGTAAGTTCATTGCCTTTGTAGAGCCCCTCTATATCCTCTTTCCACCTTTCAGTTTTCCCTTCTTTGCTGAGAACTGGTTTTCCATCTGTGTTCTTGATATTCATATAGCTGTTTTTGTTATCACGAAATACCTCTTATTTTCCTGTAGGCTGTATCTATTTTTCCCCTATTTATACATTCTTCTACATGCTTGCATTTACCTTCTAGCCACTCCTGCTTAGCCATTTCGCACTTCCTGTCAATCTCATTTCTTAGTCGTCTATACTCCATTTTGCCTGTTTCATTTACTGTCTTTTTATATTTTCTCCTTTCATTGATTAAATTTAGTATGCCCTGTGATATCCAAGGATTTTTTGTAGGTCTTGCCTTCCTATCTATTGTGTCCTCTGCTGCCTTCACTATTTCATCTCTCAATGCTACCCATTCCTCCTATTTCTCACGTTTCTGTCAATTGTTGCCTAATGCTCCCTCTGAAATTCTCAAGGACTTCAGGTTCCTTCAGTTTATCCAGGTACCATCTCCTTATTTTCCTACCTTTCTGCAGTTTTTTCAGTTTCAGCCTACAATTCATGACTAATAAGTTAAGGTCAGAGTTTATATCTGCCCCTGGGTATGTCTTACAGTTTAAAACTTCGTTCAGAAATCTGTCTTACCATTATAAAATCTATCTGGTATCTCCCGGTGTCTCCTGGTCTCTTTCACGTATACAACCTTCTTTCGTGATTCTTAAACCAGGTGTCTGTTATAACTAAATTATGTTCCGTGCAAAATTCTACCAGGCGGCTTCCTCTTTCATTCCTTTTGCCCGGACCATATTCACCTACTATCTTCCATTCCCTCCCTTTTCCTACTACCGAATTCCAGTCTCCCATAACAATTAAGTTTTCCTCTCCCTTAATTGTCTGAATAATTTCCTTTAACTCCTCATATATTTCTTCGATCTCGTCATCATCTATGGCCACATAATGAGGCTTCCCGAACACAGATTAACAAAAAGAATAGAAAAATACGTAGGGTCCCTTGCTAATGAAGGAGAATGGGTCCAAAATGTCAAAAAGTCTTGGAATTAGCCAAAATCACCAAAGAAGAAACATACGCAAGGAACAATTTTAGAATAAAGTTGAAAAATGGGAAGTTAAACCAGAAAAAAAGTCAGAAAAACCGGAAGAAAATGGAGCGAAGAAAGAAGAGCTAAATTCTCACAAACAATGAAAAACTGGTGGGCAAATAAAAAGAACCAGAAGAACTGAAAATGAACGATCTTTACTTAGCGTCTTCCGCTCTGGGAGCTTCGCGACTAATAATAATAATAATAATAATAATATAGATTCTGATTCACCAGCATCAGTCCACGATGACGACGACAGTGGTGCAGGTTGTGGGTCTACAGCGTACCTATTTGATGATGATGTAGACTGCAATAATCCTGAACATGGGAAGTAGCGAAATCGGTTAGTACTGTTATGATAGAAATAGTGTTGCAACAATCAATCAATAAATGTCTTCCTCCTTTGATGTTTGCAGAGACACACATGTTATTCAACTACTTACATTGAGGTTGAAGCAGTAATTTCAACTAATCATTATCATCATTGCACTCCTCTGCTGAAAGTGCAGCTATTCTTGCCTCAAATTCCTACTCAAATTCTTGAGCAATATCAGCATCAAAGGCACCTACAAGGGGGACAAAAAAATAAAAAATAAAAAAAAGACCTGTACGTAAAAAACGTAAATTGCTTTAGATTAAAGGTTAGGCGAGAAAAACGTTCAAATGTTTGTATAGCTTATGGGACTTAACTACGGGGTCATCAGTCCCTAAACTTACAAACTACTTATGAACTACTTACGAACTAGGACGGCACAAATATCCATGCACGAGGGGGGATTCGAATCCCCGACCGTAGTGGCCGTGCAGACCGTGACTGGAGCGCCTCAGTTCCCTCGGCCACCGCGGCCGGCGGTTAGGCGAGAAGTAAGAGTGCAATTCACGCATGCGATCATCAATGACTGGTGCTATGCCATAAGAGCTCTGGCTGTAAAAAGGAGACATCTCCACACATTCCCACGATGGGTTCAGGTTGGTGAATATTTGTAATTGCTCGCCAACTATAAGGAAAAAATGGAAACAGCACACCTGCAACGCGTGAACAAGGAGAAGCAAAAATCAATTTGCACGAAAAAATATGTAAACGTGCCTTTAGCTTCCTACAGGATAAATGCCATGACAGCATCAACATCAGAAAGTGGTAAGGATGTTTCCTGTGCACGAGGGAATTTAGGGTAGTCATCGTCTTTTTGAAACGTGTGAGACTGCTGACACTTCATCGTACCGCTCCCGATACGACTCAGGCACAGACCAGTGTGGTGTATTTATATCGTGTATCACTTGGAGAAGAGCCAGATCTCAGCATAACGCAGGAGGCAACCAGACATCTGTTTATCCAGAATAATGTAATGCAGCGTAAAAGGACAGCCGACTGCAGTACCAGCGGAGAACGCGCCTGAGAAAGCGCAAAGTTTCAGTTATCTCAGAAAGCCCAGCTACCAAGCATATATACAATGTATGCAGCTAGCAGCGGTGGCATGCACGGCATTTTGCAAGGATGGACGGCTAACACTTTTAGCTCAACGATGCCGCGCGCCGTAGCTCAGCGCGCCGGGTCAAAGGGCTGAACGCCCTCCGTAATAAGAAAGCTGAGCCTAGAACACATCGATCAACAACGAAGAAACACGATCAGCGACTGCAAGGAACAGACCTGCCAATAGAAAAAAAAAAGTCGAGTCAGCGACGGCGGTTGCGTTAGTGTGATATCGTGTGCGATATTAATGCGAGTCACTCAGACAAGTTTCCTTTTCACCTAATTCTAGTGCAACAATTTGCATGGAAGGCAATGAACCAGAACATAGGAATTCGCGAGATGGCTTAATATGGTGCAGGTCGCTGCCGATCGCTTCCGATTCGAGAGTCTAATCGCCGAATTTTCGAAAATTCTCGACCGGTTCTTGATGAACAGCATACGCGCTACTTGTAAATACTTATCTACAACCTGTAAAGGCTGGTATGGAGATAAAAAATGTCGACGTATTTTGTGTGAATGAAATAATTCAAAGCTTTATTCCTAAATAATGAATAAAATCTTATTTGGTAGTAGAAATATTACATTGATAGTACACACCATCATTTTTCTTATATTACTCATTGTACAATCCCTGTAGGCGGTTGCAACTGCTTGCTGCCAGTGTTTCACCTGCAAGGATAGTTGCGTAATTTAATTTTTCTGGAATTTCGTTATCAGTCTTTCTATTAAATTTCGTTAGTGTTTCTGTTTTTCAGACCTTTGTTCTCGCGTATTTAATAAATACTGTTGTTTCTATAACAAATGAAAATTCAATGTTTAAATGTTCACCTTCAGAGCAGTATTTTTTCTGCACTTTCGTTACTAGTCTCTTTCTGAAAATTCGTCACTGCCTCTGTTTTTGAGAGCTATATTCTCGCGTTTTCGGTAAATACTGCTGCGTAGAGTTTTCTTCAGTAGATTTACGTTTTGTAGTTGTTAACAGTGGGGGACTTTTATCACTGCTCAGACAGCTACCAGCCACCATTAGTGAAGCACTAGTGGAGTAGCGACTTGGACTATTTAGCTACTTTGTTTTCACTGTTTAGGTATTTCAGTAGCAGTGGTAGGTTGTATAGAGTATACTCTGTAGGTTCTGGCCGCTGTTGGCAAACAACTGAACCTGCTTTTGGCCACGGTCAGTCGTCTCCAGGCTGTGGCGACAGCGGGGAGTCTGACATGTCGCATGGGACAAACTAAACTGAAGAGTGAATTTTAGGAAGGACATCTACTCTATACACTACTTCATTCATCTGAAGGCATTTTATGATGAAACTGTGGAGCATCGTCGTGTAATGGTCATGGTGGTGAACTTTGTGATTTCTTAAAATCAGCATACATTGTCAATAGTCGTCACTTCAAAGGAATTCTTCGATATACTGAATATGAGTGTGGAGATATAACTACTACTGCACTGTTTGGTGAATCACCGGATGAGACGTTCCATATATATACAGGGTGTTTCACTAAGTGTTTTTGCCTCTGTAACTTATAAAATAATAGGTGGCGGGAAATTTTAATGCGGTAGGTCAACACAAGAACTGTTACACTTTCTGCGGAGATATGAACATAGTTTATTGTATAATTTTCCAAAGAGTTACAGCACAAAGATATTTTTTAAATGGAACAATAGTTTTTTCTATCGTGCATTGGATTCGTTGAAACCAGCTGTGTCTAAATCAATTTAAACTACATTCCTATCACTGGGAGCTACAACCCTTCAAAGTTTCAGGGGCAGATACCACAAACGCTGCACATAATGCAATGAGCCTTCTAAATGTGGTGCGGCCGAGTTGTAACGTCGCCGGTGTCACGGAGCGAGAAGCTTCCTCGATGCGCTGTTCGACTGCCGACTGTCGCTGCACACGGCCGTATACCCTACAGTTGGAGCCACACAAACAACCGGGGCTCAATATAACACAGTTACTGACATCGGATGACGATGGCATACACGAACAACGAGTACGTTGACATGCTGCTGATGCTCGGCGAGTGCCGACATTATGCCACTGAAGCAGCCACGGCGTATGCCATGAGATATACTGGGCGAAGAGCCCCGGCAGCCATTACGTTCTTACGTGCCGAACAACGTCTTCGGGAAACAGGCAGCCGGCCGCGGTGGCCGCGGGGATTGAGGCGCTCCAGTAACGGTCTGCACGGCCACTACGGTCGGGGATTCGAATCCCCCCTCGGGCATGGATATTTGTGCCGTCCTTAGTATAAGGTAGTTCGTAAGTAGTTTGTAAGTTTAGGGACTGATGACCCCGTAGTTAAGTCCCATAAGCTTTACAAACATTGGAACATTTTTTGAAACAGGCACCTTGGTAATGCGCCGCAGTAACAGACGAAGACCTGCAAGAAGTGAGGAGACGGAGGTGTTTGTTTTACCTGCACTACACCACGATCCTTATGTCAGCTTATGAGCCGTTGCTGCAGCCGCTCGTGTCAGTCTCACAACTGTGTGACGTATAGTACACGGCCACAGGTTTCACCCGTACCGCCTGTCACTGACCCAGGAGCTGCATGGGAACGATTTCCGTGCAAGACTGACATTCTGTGAGTGGTCCATGCGTAATTTCACGCTGGAGTCTTTACAAAGTGTTATGTTCTCTG
Organism: Locusta migratoria; assembly: GCA_026315105.1. Taxonomy (NCBI): domain Eukaryota; kingdom Metazoa; phylum Arthropoda; class Insecta; order Orthoptera; family Acrididae; genus Locusta; species Locusta migratoria. The sequence continues at coordinate 68,213,473 of CM048755.1, read as the reverse complement.
ATGAGTCCACGTTCACAAATTATGGTGCAGTGAATCGCCATAACATGCACTACTGGACCGCAGACAATCCTCGGTGGATACGACCTGTCGACCGTCAACGTAGGTGGTCCACACGTTAGTGTGGTGTGGAATCCTTGGGCATGAAATCAGCGGTCCACACTACTTCCCAGGTACACTGACAGGTGAGTTATATCGCGCCTTTATAGCAGACAGTTTGGGTGGTCACCTTGAACATGTGTGTCTACACACGAGAGTCCATATGTGGATGCAGCATGATGGTAACCCAGCCCATTCTGCGCATGCTGTTGTGGAAGAACTAAACAACAGGTGTGCTGGAAGATGGTTAGGGCGCCATGGTCCTCATTCATGGCCCGCAATGTCGCCCGATTTAACACCAGTAAATTTCTTTTTGTGGTGATATCTAAAGAACCGTGTTTATGTCGATGAGACCACATCCCCAGATGATCTAAAATGGTGCATCGAGGACGCATGTCGCTCCGCCACACCGGCGATGTTACATCTCGTCCGCACAACCTTTAGACGACGCATTGCATTGAGGAACATGGACACACATTTGAACATCTCATGTAAATCAACTTCCCACCGCCATAACATCCATCACCCACCACACAGCCATATGTTATGTACCGCGTGCGGTATCTTTCCCTGAAATTTTGAAGGGTTGTAGCTCCCAAACTAACAGTGATAGAAATGTAGTTTAAATTGATTTGGACGCAGCTGGTTTCAACGATTCCATTGCACGATAGAAAAAGCTATTGTTCCATTTAAAAAATTATATCTTTGTGCTGTAACTCTGTGGAAAATGATACAATAAACTATGTTCATAGCTCCGCAGAAAGTGTAACATTTCTTGTGTTGACCTACCACATTAAAATTTCCTGTCACTTATTATTTTATACGTTACAGAGGCAAACACACTTAGTGAAACACCCTGTTATGTTATGGTCTTCAGTCCGGAGACTGGTTTGATGCAGCTCTCCACCCTACTCTATCCTGAGCAAGCCTTTTCATCTCCTCATAAGAACGACAACCCACATCTATTTGAATCTGCTTACTATACGCGTCTCTTGGTCTCCCTCTGCGATTTTTACCCCACACACTTCCCTCCAATGCTAAATTTACGATTCCCCGAGGTCTAAGAATGTGTCCTACCAAGCGATCCCTTGAAACGGGAACTGCTTTGTGTCTAGACATGGAAAAGGTAAAAATACTTGGAGTAGAGAACAAAACTGGATTCAGACTTTGTTTTTCTGGTTCATGTAGCAGTGGACCAAAAAACACTGAATGTATCACTACGGAGGAAGAATTTGATGGTACTACATTCATCACCATCTTAGAGTGTTTAAAGTAAAACTGCGTTTATTTGAGAGGAAAATGGAGAACGCAAGTCTCACGTTCTTCACTAGCCTTGATTCTCTACATTTACCTACTACTATCTCTTTGTAAGCCACGAAAGTATAAATAATCGCCGCGCGGGAATGGCCGTACGGCTTCGGACGCCTTGTCGCGTCCTTTGTGATCGCTCCCGTCAAAGGTTTGAGTCCTCCCTCGGGCTTGAGTGTGTGTTTTGTCCTTAGCATAATTTAGTTTAAGCAGTTTCTAAGCGCAGGTACGGATGACCTCAGTAGTTTGCTCCCTTAGGTTTACAAATATTTGAACATTTTTATAAATAATCACCCCATAAATAAATTCGAGCTGCTATTTGTAGAACTAAACTAAAAAAAAAAAAGATTGACTATTGTTCATTATTACTTCTCAGTTTCACCTACTGTGCAGTTGAGTTAACTGACATACGAAGTTTAACGTTGTTACAGGACTGGTAATAGAATTACTTCCGTTTCTCTCAGTGATATTAAAATGTAACGATAGATACATTCCCAAGGCATTATATAAATGCAGCTGGAATTATGCGCATGAGAGGGTTAACGAACTATTGTGAGCAGCGATTCTCGTCAAAGAAGAGGATAAAAAACAAAGGAAGGTCATTTCTACCGGACCTTTTAATGAACAGTGAGCTGCGCATCGCTGCAGTAAACAACATATCACATGCGTGTCTTGCAAAAACGCTAAAAAAATTCTTTTGTTAGTTTGCAGGCGTTAGCCGTTAATTTGTTCCTTCCGCCACGCGACACAGCCGGCTTATCCCTTACCAGCTTTTACATTTGTATGGCCCACTAATCTCATGCAGATTAAATTAGAATTGGAGCGAGTTCACAAACTGCCGCGCCCGAGACGGGATTTGGAATTTCATTTAATGAGAGGAAGGAACGAGGGAAAACGGAAGGAAAGAATAACTTTGCGTGCACTAGGGTGTGAAATGATTGATCCATTGACAATCTATGAAAATTTGTGCCAGTTCGGGACTCAAACCCGAGTAATGGGATAACGCCAGTACGAGTGCAGAGTGCAGTACAATGTGCCAGATGTCCTTCCCTCTCTTCTGCCACCTCGGTACCGATGTGGTAACGTCATTCAAGATGTCATTCAAGATGTCATTCAAGATGTCGCTTCCAGTTTCAGAATTAATCTGTCACCAGGGTAAAACCCATGACCACATACTCTCCTGTTCCTCGCCCTATGACATAATCGAAGATGGTGTCAATTGGGAAATTTTAATTTTACTTAAACGCTATTGTCAATAGCCCAAAACTTTTTGGCGGGACACCAAGACCACACATCTGTCTTCCCAAATCCCCTGTAACGTAATCAAAGAAGGCGTCTACAAGAAAATTTGAATTTTTGTCGATCGATATTGGCAATAGCCCATCATTTTTGGTGGGAAAACGTGTAATTTTAACCACTAGCTGTCAGTAGCACAACCCATCACTTTCCCCCCATTATTAACTTGGCCGGAAACCCAGTCCCTCACCTTCAAAACACAGCAGCAGCATCTTACTCGACAGAAGTATTGTTTATAAATATTCAAATTTTCGGAAGAAACTACGTTTGCATTAACTATTTCCGAAAATGCATATCATTTTAATGAAATTATCTGTGACTATTTCTTTTTCTCTTTTCCTTCATTTATTACTAGGTGAAAACCCGGCGTTGCTCGGGTATACATTTATTTATTCCTGCTATTTTTTCAGTTATATATTCATTTGTATAAGGGCTGTATGTCTATAAAATCTCTTAGGAATACAATCAGTACTAAAGAAGTAATAGATTAAAACTTGGTGCGTGATGTGGCGATTTTCCATAAACGTTTCGGTTTACGTGCTCATATCTCATGAACTAAGTGTCGTACTGTGATACAATTTAGACGGTACACTCAAATATATGCGTGTATACTGTTTGTAAAATTACCTGCGGCTACAATTTGTAGTGTAGAAATCATAAATTGTGAAGTATTACCGAAAGCCTTAGTTTTAGTCCATGAACAGAGGAACGTTACTGTTTATGTACTCATATCTCATGAACCACGTGTCATACTGTGAGATGATTTAGAAGTTATTTTAAACTATATATGTGTATACTGTCCGTAAAATTTCCTGTCGCTACAATTTGTAGTGTTCAAATTATAAATAGTAACGTCACACCGAGAGCCGTAGTTTTACTCCATAAACAGCGGAAAAGTAGTAAGCGAGCTACTTTTTTCCTTTCATCATTTTACCATGGTTTCCAGCGAGAAAAAGTTTAATAAAGTTTGAAATTATGTTTCAAGTTTGTTGCAAGTGGCTAAGTACTGTCATTCTCATACAGTGTATTTCGAAAGTATGGCATTTTTTGCGATATCTATTGGTTATGACGTAATATCTTTTGAACCGTGAGCCGTTTGTGATTCCTAACCATACAGCAATTGTTACGCCACGGTAAGAAATGTGTGTACCAAATTTGGTTGAAATCGGTCCAATGGTTTAGGAGAAAATGAGCGGCATTGTCGCAAAATGCAGCGGTTTTTCGCCCATCTCATTGTTTATGACGTCATATCTCGTGAACTATATAAAAATGTTTAAATGTTTGTAAATCTATCGGACCAAACTGCGAGGTCATCAAACCGTAGCTTACAAACTACTTAAACCTAGGTAAACTAACCTACGGACAAACACACACACACACACACACACCCATGCCCCGGTGAGGACTCGAACCTCCACGGTGAGCAACCGCGCGCTCCGCAGCGAGACGCTTTAGACCGCTCGGCTACTCCACCGCGGCGTGAACTATATATCGTATGTGATTCTTATACTTACGGCGCCCGTCCTCGTGGATTGAAGCTTACGTGTACAAAATTTCATAAAGATTGGAACAAAATTGTAGATTTGTATGCAACACGTACAAACATACGGACACTCTGCTTTATATATTAGATTTCGATATTTCCCTACTGGGCACTTCCAGCTGCTTAGTCAAGGGTTTTACATGTAGAAAAGTATATACAGTAAAAATAAGTGAAAAGAAAATGGAGCAACAGAAAGAGACAGTCAGTTAATGGGAATAAAAGTATGTTGTTGTTGTGGTCTTCAGTCCGGAGACTGGTTTGATGCAGCTCTCCACAATACCCTATCCTGAGCAAGCCTCTTCATCTCCACATAAGAACGGCAACCTACATCTGTCTGAATCTGCTTACTGTATCCATCTCTTGGTCTTCCTCTGCGATTTTTACCCCACACACTTCCCTCCAACGCTAAATTCACAATTCCTTGATGTCTAAGAATGTGTCCTACCAATCTATCCCTTCTTTTAGTCAAGGTATGCCAGAAATTCCTTTTCTCCCCATTTCTGTTCAGTACCTCCTCATTAGTTACGCGATCCACCCACATAATCTTCAGCATTCTTCTGTAGCACAATATTTCAAAAGCCTCAATCCTCTTCCTGTCCGCACTGTTTATCGTCCATGTCTAACTCCCATAAAGGCAACACTCCATACAAATGTCTTCAGAAAGGACTTCCTTAGGTTTAAATCAATATTCGATGTTAACAAATTTCTCTTTTTCAAGAACGCTTTTCTACCCATTGCCATTCTGCATTGTATATCCTCTGTACTGCGACCATCATTTGTTATTTTACTGCCCAAGTAACAAAACTCATCTACCTCCTTCATTGCTCCGTTTCCCAATCTAATTCCTTCAGCATCACCTGATTTTCTTACACTGCACTCCATTACCCTAGTTTTGCTCTTGCTAATGTTCATCTTATATGCACCTTTCAGCACACTGTACATTCCGTTCAATTGTTCTTCCAGGTCCTTTGCTGTATCTGACAGAATTACTATGTCGTCGGCAAAACGCAATGTTTCTAATTCTTCACCCTGAACTTTAATTTCTCCTTGCTTTCCTTTACAGCTTGCTCAATGTACAAATTGAACAACAATGGAGAAAGACTACAACCCTCTCTTACTCCCTTTCCAACCACTGCATCCCTTTCATGCCCTTCAACTCTGACAACCGCTGTCTGGTTTTTGTACAAGTTGTAAATAACCTTACGCTCCCTATATTTTACTCCTGCTTGCTTCAGAACTTGAAAGAGTTTATTCCAATCAACATTGTCAAAAGCCTTCTCCAAATCTAAAAAAGCTAGAAATGTAGGTTTGCCTTTTCTTAATCTATCTTCTAGGATAAGCCGTAAAGTGAGTATTGCCTCCCGTGTTCCTACATTTCTCCTGAACCCAAACTGATCTTCCCCGCGGTCGGCTTCTACCAGCTTTTCCATCCTAAGTTGGAAGATAAAAACATAGATTGCTACCACACACACGGGGTGAAGTATTTCTGGTCGGCCCCCGTGGACATTGCTTACATAACACTCAACAGCTGGAGACCTGCAGCGCACCGTGCAGCGGTTCAACGTGCACAAACAACGTCACTGAGCCTGCGGCAGAAGACGTTCCACTGAATAACCTGCCGCTGCCGCGGTAACATGCTGGGGCTACAGCACTGACGATGGACTCGTCAGTCCATTCCTACCCGGCAGTCGCTTGCATCTCGCCTTCCATACCTGCGGCAACCCAGGCTGTATGGACACTTGTATAAACACTGCGGTAGTGTGTAAATACAAACGGAAACGACTTGCATCCACTCTAGGTGCTGTAAACAGTCTTCCAGCTAAATCCTTCGGAAACCATCTAGTGAATATTATTTCACAAAACCATTGCAGTAACGAAACATGTTTCTGTTCAACCATTATTATTTTATGAACCTTTCGCTTCTGTTTCACAACAGTCCTAAATTTAATAAGTGTGGTGCATCTGGGTTCGCTGAAATCGGAAGTCAGTAGTATAGGCCGTGATATGGGACACTCAACTTTTCACTTGAAACATTTTCAATTGCTTTCTCTTAAAATATTTTCCACATGTTTTTCTCTTAAAAATAATTTCACATTTAAAAAGTTTCACATGTTTCTAACTTAAAAAGTCTTTGTCCAATAAAATTTTCACGTGTTTTTCACATAAAACAATTTTCACTCCTCTTTAACTTAAAGTCATTTTCACATGTTTTTCACTTAGAAAAATTTCCGATATAAATTCCTCTTTAAAAACTACCTGTTACTTTCCTACTGAAAAAAAAATTCCAGATAATTTGCTAATAAAAATCACGTTTCGACATGTAGAATTTTGTGAATTCCATATCTGTTCCTCTTATAATGTTTTACACATGGTTCCTTCATAAAAAATTTCTACTTGAATTCCTGTTGCACTCAATTACGGGAAGCCACTTTTTCTGCCCCCACTTTTTAGCAACCAATATTTTACAATGACCTCTTCTTTGCGCCAACTTTTTTTTGCGCCCACGTTTTTTGGAAACTGACTTTTTGGCCGTCACTTGTCGTTGCGATTTCCAAATGTTCGCAGCTGCCGGTCACCAGCCACCTTTTTGCGCCAGCATTTTTGCAACCGCTTTTTTACAGCGACTTTTTTGCGATTTACAAATGGTACCCAGTTGACGATCAGCAACGACATTTTTTGTCTGCCAAAAATTGGCAGCCACTTTTTTACAAACACTTTTTGGTGACTGAAAAAAAGGGGTCGGTGTTTTTGCAACCACATTCTTGGAACCCAGTCGTTGGCGGCACCAAACGGCCTGACATGTAATATGAAACACGCGCGAATACTAGCTCGTCCTATGAAAAAAAATTTGAATTGTATAATGGTAGGAAATAATTTTTGTGTGTAATAAAACGGTTATGAAATGAAACGGTTTGAATAATTATATTGTGCAAGAATTAAATAATCAAGCGAATGAACAACAACAACTTATTCATCAATTGTTCAAAATCTTAAATTTTAAGCAACTGCACGAGTTGTACTCAACAAATGAAACATACGCAGCAATTATTGTCGATTAAATCAAAAAAGAAAACCCCTTCAATCCTAACAAATGGACACATATCTCAAGATATCAAAAGATGCCTGAAGATGTTGTAAGAGAATTTCAAGAGATGTTAGATTGGGTTGAAATATCAGGTGAACAAATATTGTCTGAAGATTTTATAGGAAAATTTCAGGCCAGGGAAGATTAGTATAGTAACATGTCAAAAACTGTTTGAATATTTCATACACGAATTTCAAGATAGAGTAGAATGGAGAAAATATCTGGCTGTCAAAAATTGTCTGAAGATTTCATACGAAAATTCTAAGACAGAATAAACTAATTTGGTGTCTACTTTTCTCAAAAACTGACTGAAGAAGAATGGAATGGAATGGACATGATTTTAAAACTATTAAGTCCTTATGAAATACTGACTGAACAACCTGAAAAAATGAATGATCTATACGCTTAACAAATGAAAATCATTGCGTTGACCATTGGTTAGCAATAGAAAATAATTGTCCAATGTGTATAACGGCTATCTTACAAAACAACAACTTTCTTTCGTTCTTCTTCGTGTAAGAGTGATATTTTAATGCATCAAGATCCATTGAACCCCCTCTAATGATATATGCCCACTTATTATTTCATGCATTAACTTTGAAAATTGTTGTTCCAAGCTTGCAATATTGTACCCTATTTCGCAGAGATCACTCGTGTCGTATAAAGTACATAATAATTAGTTGCAAATAATGAAGTTTGATAAGTGTGAACAATATCTTGCGAAGGTTTTGGTAACTTATTTATGTCAAAAGTATGTTCTCCTGATCCATCGTCATCTGGCTGTCATGCTAGAAGGAGGAAGTATAATTTTATTATGCGAAATATATTTAATGGATCAAGGTCCATTAAAATATGCTTAAAATTATTATTAATTATTCCGTGGTTAAGATCAGAAGTCAAATCCCGATGTTCAACAGTTCTTCGGTAAATATCTCGTTACGGCCGTTCTTTAGATAAATATTTTGTAGCTTAACATGATCATGCAACAATGAATATGCATCTTAGTTTTCTTTCCTGTCGGTCTGTAACACCATAACACAAAATATTGCATATAGATTACGTGACCTGCACTCCACAGTTCAAATCAAATCAAATGTTTGTATAGTCTATGGGACTTAACTACGGGGTCAGCAGTCCCTAAACTTACGAACTACTTACGAACTAGGACGGCACAAATATCCATGCCCGAGGGGGCATTCGAACCCCCGACCGTAGTGGCCGTGCTGACCATGACTGCAGCGCCTCAGTCACCTCGGCCACCGCGGCCGGCACTCCACAGTTCACTTGGGTAATTGTCTACTAGTTTTACCTACAAAATCAAATGTTTGTTAAGCTTATGGGACTTAACTACGGGGTCATCAGTCCCTAAACTTACAAACTACTTATGAACTACTTACGAACTAGGACGGCACAAATATCCATGCCCGAGGGGGCATTCGAACCCCCGACCGTAGTGGCCGTGCTGACCATGACTGCAGCGCCTCAGTCACCTCGGCCACCGCGGCCGGCACTCCACAGTTCACTTGGGTAATTGTCTACTAGTTTTACCTACAAAATCAAATGTTTGTTAAGCTTATGGGACTTAACTACGGGGTCATCAGTCCCTAAACTTACAAACTACTTATGAACTACTTACGAACTAGGACGGCACAAATATCCATGCCCGAGGGGGGATTCGAACCCCCGACCGTAGTGGCCGTGCTGACCATGACTGCAGCGCCTCAGTCACCTCGGCCACCGCGGCCGGCACTCCACAGTTCACTTGGGTAATTGTCTACTAGTTGTACCTACAAAATCAAATGTTTGTTAAGCTTATGGGACTTAACTACGGGGTCATCAGTCCCTAAACTTACAAACTACTTATGAACTACTTACGAACTAGGACGGCACAAATATCCATGCCCGAGGGGGGATTCGAACCCCCGACCGTAGTGGCCGTGCTGACCATGACTGCAGCGCCTCAGTCACCTCGGCCACCGCGGCCGGCACTCCACAGTTCACTTGGGTAATTGTCTACTAGTTGTACCTACAAAATCAAATGTTTGTTAAGCTTATGGGACTTAACTACGGGGTCATCAGTCCCTAAACTTACAAACTACTTATGAACTACTTACGAACTAGGACGGCACAAATATCCATGCCCGAGGGGGGATTCGAACGCCCGACCGTAGTGGCCATGCTGACCGTGACTGAAGCGCCTCAGTCACCTCGGCCACCGCGGCCGGCTGGTTTTACCTACATATGCAGTGTAATCTGAGCCATCTGCGTGTGTAGCATTAAAGGTAATCTACAAGTAAGCGTTATTATCTAATCACACTTCACCAATGTTGACGTCTTTTGATTGGCAAGTTCAAGTCTGCCACTGGTGACTTTCTATTTTGTTCACCTTTATTACATTTTTTTTAAAAATTTTAAATCATTTGCAAAAGCAGTGTTACATCAATGCCACCAAAATCTATCAAAGAATCGTTTCCACCCGTTATAGTGACCCGTAGATTTTGAACTTTGTCACGAACTGGAAAAAAAATAGTGGCTCGCTTGGTTCGTATTGAATGGGACTGCCAAACTTCAAATGCTCAAGTCTAAATGAAGCGATAAACATTTATTCTGCTAAACTAAAACAGACCTTGATTTTACCTATTGCCTCATGGGCAGTAGGTCGACCCAATTTTAACTGACTAGACGTGCAAACTGTTTCCACATTTGTTCCTTGAGTGTTCTGTTATACCACTCGACGACTGTAGCCTTAATTTCTGAAAATGTATAGTAGCGAGTGAAGTTTTCAACCTTCATTAGTTCTCTAAAGTGTTCGTTGTAGAACTCTTTACCGTTATTTTTCTGCAAATATTTCCGCTTCCTTTTTGCCAATATATGTTTCAAAGCGCTAGTCACATTTACACCTGATTTATCTTTAACAGCTAAAGTCGAACAAAGTTTGAAAATACGTCTATAACAGTCAACAAATATCTCATATTTTTATTGAGTTTGGACACGTTCTTTAAGTTATCAATGAATGTCATTAGGCTGATCTACTACGTTTTCCACAGTGTTAGCAGCTGGTAAAAGTTAATAGAGGGTCAGTTTTCGTCGTTGTGTTTAGTTACATTTTAGCACAAACGCAACGGGGACAGTCTTGCCGGAAGTGACCTGATTAATTACAGACATTGCAAGTAGGCCTTTGTCCAGTGTAAATAACATGTGCGTTGCAGACATTCACAGTAATGTGAGACGGAATGTTGCTTTTCACTTCCATCTCGACAGACATTATTCCGATGGAACAGTGCAGCCTACATTGCGGCCCGCAGCTTTCATTTATGATTTCATTAATCTCGCAGAATTTTGACAGAGCATATTTAATTTTATCATTGGCTGTTTCAGTGGGTAAGTTTAACACTTGAATAGTCCGATATGTAGCATCAGCCTCTCTTATGAACACCAGACTTTTTTGTCGTCTCTATGCGCAAGTTCTATTTTTCTACAAGGCTTGCTATGTATGTTATCTACATACACCTAGTTCAAGAACTTCACAAATATACAATTATCCGAATAAAGTTGGGTGGCATGAACAAAATCATCATCGATGCCGATTACCTCATTGAGCCAATAATTAACTTCGAAGGCCGTCGGTTATACTCACCGGGTCTCCATTTCAGACGAAAAAACCAGAGTATTTTTCCCGATGGATGCAGACATATTATACAGGTGCCTTCGGTCAAGCCCGAAAATCCGTAGAAGCACGAAAAATCGCCAACGAAAGAGATGAGAACTCACAAAACGCGGAAAAAATGACACCCCAAACAGGAGCCGAAAGAACAAAACAAGCAGCGATGGCGTAAACACTGACGTATCGAAGCGGGAACAGACACTTCCGACAGTTGGAGCCAGAATGAACGTGGCGCTACATGCGATCGCCTGGTGTCGGCGGATTATCATTGTTTCAGTATGGACAATACCGGCTTTTTCAAAAATATCTATACACCTTTGATCACAAATATTTCAGAAGTATAAAGAGGAAGAAATGTGATGTCATATATTCAGTGAATATGAAAGAATAACAACTGCAGGATCAGAAGTGACGTCTGTTATTTCGGAACAGACGCCACATGTATATACGGGGTGTTTCACTAAGTGTGTTTGCCTCTGTAACATATAAAATAATAGTTGACGGGAAATTTTAATGCGGTAGGTCAATAAGAAATGTTACAGTTTCTGCGGACCTTATATCTTTGTGGTGTAACTCTTTGGAAAATGATACAAAAAACTATGTTCATAGGTCCGCAGAAAGTGTAACATTTCTTGTGTTGACCTACCGCATTAAAATTTCCCGTAACCTATTATTTTATAAGTTACAGAGGCAAACACACTAAGTGAAACACCCTGTATATAATATGCCGGTGACGGGCAATGATCCATCCTATACGCCTTGTAGCAGCTATTGCCCATACGTATTACTTACGTCTGGCTCACTGCTTACACCCTGCCGCCAGGGGGAGTCTCCTGATCGCCGCCGTCGTCGTAACTGCCGCCGATGGTCGGGACGAGCATCTTCGGACCGCAGCTTCGCCGAGCCGCCGCTGGACGACTCCCCGGCCCCGCGAACATGCCGCCGCTGCTCTGGCCCAGCCCCATATCCGTGGGGCCCACCGCCGCTCTTCCGGTTCGCCGCGGATCCGGCCGGCTCGTCCTGCAGTCCGGCCACCGCACAAGCCCTGTCGCGGTCGTCGCGTCCACCGCCACCGGTGCATCCCAGTCGCATCCCCAACGGTCCGGGCCCCACCTCCCGCCATCCGACAGCCTTCCAGCCGTCGCCTCACCGCAGACAGTGACTGTGACTTTCTTCTCTTCGTCTGTGTTCCTTCTACTTCGCATCCCTCTGTTGTCGTGGACAATATTCCCATTACCACCACCGTCATCCACTACATCACCCCGTTCCGAACCCCAACCACCACCACCACCACCACCACCTAGAGCATTGCATATGCTCAATCCGCCGGTCTTTCGCTCTCCACCATCCTCTCCGCCACCACCGCCTCCCAGGTACTGACCCCACCCCTCCTCCATCTACTGTCCCTCTTCCCCTCACCGATCTGTGTGAATACCCCTCCCTCCCGTCTGATTGAATCAGTGAAGTTACAGCAGCTCGTGCCTCAGGGCCCCACTCCCCGACCGATCTATGATTCCCCTTCCTGTAACCTCCAGCGCCAAGAAAAGACCTCTGAGACAGGAAGTGTGGAACCTCCTCCCAACTCCTCAAAGGAAGCCCCCCCTCCCCACCTCCTCCTCCTCCTCCTCCTTCTCCTCCTCCACCCAACCAAGATGTCATGGACATGATCCTCCCCCTCCTAACTCTGATCTTTGTACCTTCATCCTCTCCCATCCCAACCCGTGCTTCCTAAAAAATCGCGACCTCTCTATTGAAATCAGGAAATAGTTCCCGTCTGCCCCCATCGTCCAACTCATTCCACATAAGGAATCCATGCTAATCGAGTCCCCCAGCCCATCCTTCCACTCCGAACATCTCCAACGCCTCCTGAGCCCCACCTCAATCCTACTGCTGCACCAGGTGTCTCATTTATAACAACCACCTGAAGCAGAACTGCCGCAACCCCCTAGTTGTCCTCACTGCAAATCCCAGAACCTCCACAAACATTGTCTCAACCTTGCCTCCCCTCCTTTCTGCACCACCTGTGGTGGCCCCCCACCCTACTTACTACTATAAATGTAAGTCCATCCTCCCACCACCACCCCAGAGTTCACTGTCCCTGTCCATCTCGTCGATCCCCCGATGCACCAACAACTCCTTATGTCCTCCTCCTACTGCCGAGGACGTCATCCGGTTTGTCACCACCGTTCTCCAAAACATACATCCCTTTCAACATCCCCACACCCTTCAACAGATTGCCCTCGTCGCCAGATGCGTGTTCCAGCTAGAGACCTACACTACCTTCTCCCATGCTCACTCCCACTTCACCTTCTCCCAGTTAGTTACCCTTGTCTAATCACACCCTACCCCTATTTTCTGTCTCACCACTCCCTCCCCCTCATCCCCCACGGACCCTTATGGCAAGCCTCTCCTATACCTTCCTCTACCGCAACATCCGCTCCCTGCCAACCAACAAGCACCTGTGTATGCACACCCTTTCCCATCCCCAGGTGGATGCCTTCCTACTAAACGAAACCTTCCTCCAACCTCCTCGTCCTGTCAGTACCGCTCCGTATGTCCTTCATTGTGCCGACCCCCGCTCCCCCACTTGCAAGAGGCGGAGTGGCGATTGGCCACCTCCGCCATCACCCCTTCCGGCTACAACCACTCAATGAGCCTGCCAAACACCTGATTCTCAGTCTCTTTCTCCCTTCCCTTACCGTCACCCTCGCCACCATCTACGTCCATAGCACAGTGCCCCCCTTCCCTATGACTTCGTATCTCACACTGATCGATCCTTCAAGACCTATGTGGTTGCCGCTTACCTCAACCTTTCGTCCTGTCGATCTGCTGAACTCCGGTGGTGGAGTCAGTTCTTCACCACCTCGCTGCAGGGCGACGTCCTTCCCCTCCTGTGTCCCACTCACGACGAAAGCAACAGTACCCCCGATGTCGTTCCGGCATCTCCCAACTTCCTTGGGCGCCTCACTGCGGACGTACTTGACCTCATAGGCAGTGACCATGCCCCAGTCCTACTCACCCTCGACCAGAGCCCCCGCTCTGCCCGCAATCCCCGTCCTCGGGCACCTCAGAAACTTGTCCAAGACTAATCTCATGCTGACTGGGATGCCTACCATCGCTCCATAGATACCTCGGTCGCCAGCCACCCTCTCACCCTCCACACACCCGCCAATGTCGTCCTTGCCTCCTCGTTCCTTCACCGAATCGCTGCTGATGTGGTCCAAACCCACAGTCCCACGAAAGCCATCTAACCCCACAGTCCTACGCGCCCTCCACAGGCCACCCTCCTCTTGCGTGAATCCTGCCAACGCTATCGCTCCTACCTATGGACCTGTCACTGGCATGCTTTCACATGCTACTGGCAACTCTAACGACACATTATAAACCTCTTGTATGCGCAAAAACGCCGGAACTGGCGACAGACATGCAGCTGTCTTAATTCAGTGTTCCACACCAACCCCTGAAAGTACTGGAGGGCCTTCTATCGGCTTACTGGCCGTCACTCCTCGACCCACTACCCGCTTCTCCATGATGACCATTCCTTTCCTGACAATGCCAGTAAGGCAGAACACTTTGCCTCCCACCTGTCCGACATCTTTTACATTCCCGACAATCCTCACTTTCACTACTCTCTCTTGCCAGATGTCCATGAGCACACTGACACCTCCTCTCCCCGGTCGCCCCTAGCTTCCAGTACTTGAACCACATCCTCCCTTACACATCTATCACCGACCAGGACATTACTGACACTCTTAGAACCAAATGCAATACCGCCTGCAGCACGACCGGCTGACCTACCGCCACCTCCGAGCCTGCCTCCCTCCTAGCATGCCACTCTGGTCTCACTTTACGACGTTATCCTCTACACCGGTTTCTACTCCGACCTGTGGAGAACATTCCGCATTCTCATGTTCCCCAAACCCAACAAGCCCCTATCCCAGCCTCCTATCGTCCCATTAGCCTCACCTCCGTTTTCAGCAAGGTCCTGGAAACCATCCTCTCCGCCAACACCAGCTCCTTCCTCTCTCCCAGTGTGGCTTCCGGCCTTCCTTCTCTGCCGACCATCAGTTCCTTCATCTCACTCACCTCCTCCCCGTCCAGTTAAAACTCCCATCACTCCACTATTTTTGTCTCCTCGATATCGAGAAAGCTTACAAACGTGTATGGCATCCCAGCCTCCTATACAAGCTCCAGCTCTATGCCCTTCCTATTAATTATGTCCGCCTCATTGGTTCCTACCTCACACCGCCGCCCCTCCTACGTCACTGTCTGTAACTCCAACTCACTTTTTTTTACCCCTCCTCCAGGGTGCCTCAAGGCTCCATACTCTCTTCCCTCCTTTACCTCTTGTACTCCGTCAATACGCCCCAATCCCAGCCTCTCGTCCACCTTCTGCAATATGCTGATGACACCACCTTCCTGGCCCTTTCCCACTCCCTTGCCCACTCCCAGTGCTTATTCCAACCTCACCTAACTGAGTTAGCTGCATGGTGCAACCGGTGGCTCCTCTCTGTCAATCCTGACAAATTCCAGGCAATCGTCTTAGGTTGTACCACCCCCTCATTTCGTCTCCATGATTACTATCTAACCCTCCACGGTCGTCCTATCTGCCACACTCCCACCCTATCCCTCTCCTCTACCCCTCACCTCCACACAGTTTGCCAGAAGGCCATTTCCTGTCTTAACCTCCTAAAACTCCTCGTCAGCCAGATGTGGGGCCTCAACACGTCCAGTCTCCTCTACACCTATAAATCAAATCATGCGCCCCATCCTATGCAGCTTCCATCCTGCCTGGATATCCGCTCCCCCCTACATACTATCGCCCTCCGCCTCGCATACCACATCCGCCTCCCCTCCCCCACGTGGATCCTCTACGACCTCATCCCGTTCCCCCACCTCCTTCCGTTTCTTGAACATCTCCGGCGCCTCTACATTACCCGCAAAATATAATCCCTCATCCTTACACGTCCCGGGCCTCTGCCACAGCTTCACCAGTTTATCCCTCCCTCCCTTCACCTGCACACTCTCCACATCCTCTCCCAGGGGTAACTTCCGACACCTCCCCCTCCAGGATGGCGCCCTCCTCCCCTAAGTCTATCCCTCCTACCAGCCCTAATCCTTTCCCCATGGATTCAACGCCCCCTCCTCTCCCGGTCACTCCCACCGCTTGGCTATCCCCCTCCCTCTCCTCTCCCTTAGAGTCCCTACACTCCCTCCCTGTCCTCCCCCACCTCCTTTCCCTCCTCACGCGTTTCCGACCCCCCCCCCCCGCTCCCACCTTCTCCTGCGGGTTCCTACTATCAGGCAGCGTTTTAAACTTTTGTGGTCCGTTTTAGTGTTGTGTTTCTTCGTAGCCAGTGTGTGTTTTTAAATAGCGCAACCACCGCCACACCAGACAAGTGATGCAATCGCCAGTTTTAAGTGTTTCTTTGTGTTTAGTGTTTCGTCTTAATGCGTGTTTTTAACATCGCCGTAGCACAGGCTTTTATTTCCCCACTATATGCGTTTTAACTTCCCTGCAATGTGCATTTTAACGTCAACAGTGCTCCATGTTAGACTATCATGCTGATCAATTTTAACTACTTTGTTACCATTGTTTCTTATTTCTTGATTATTTCTGCAAAGTCATGAGGCTGACGAGCAGCATAGGAGGCTGCTGCCAGCCTACCTGTATGTATGTGGACGGGTATTAAAATAACAACAAAGGAAAAAAAAACTGGCAATGACCCTTTCGTTAGTGGGGAGGGGTAGGCAAGTTTGGGGCCCTTACTCTTACGGAAATTAGTGTCAAAACTACGAGTTTGAGTACTGTGGGCAGGGTAGAGCTGGGAATTTGTATCTGACGGGGGGCATGCTTAAGTAGTCCTGCCAGGTGCGGTGATCGCTATGTCCCCAGTGGTTTGGTGATCAGAGGAAATGCATAGAAAGCAGGAGACCCGGCTTCGAATCTTGCCTGGGTACACATTTTTATCTTTGCCCATTAGCAGTTGATGTCATATATTCTGCGAATAGGAAAGAATAACAACTGTAGGATCAGAAGTGACGTCTGTTCGTTCGGAACAGACGCCTAATTTATATATAGATCTAATTTTCATTTAAATAGTTATTTTCTGATTTTTAGACTTCTGAATTTGAGAACTAAAGTGATTTCAAACCTTTCGACTGAGTTTACAACAAAAGACATGTGGGAAGTTTTTGCAGCGGTGGAGTAGCCGAGCGGTCTAAAGCGTCTCTCTGGCCGGCCGCGGTGGCCGAGGAGACTGAGGCGCTCCAGTCACGGTCTGCACGACCACTACGGTCGGGGGTTCGAATCCCCCCTCGGGCATGGATATTTGTGCCGTCCTAGTTCGTAAGTAGTTCATAAGTAGACTGTAAGTTTAGGGACTGATGACCCCATAGTTAAGTCCCATAGACTATACAAACATTTGAACATTTTTGAGCGTCTCACTGGGGCATGGGTGTGTGTGTTGTCCTTAGGTTAGTTTACCTAGGTTTAAGTAGTTTGTAAACTACGGACTGATGGCCACGCAGTTTGGTCTGATAGATTTACAAACATTTGAACATTTGTGGGAAGTTTCAGGTCTTCCTCCTACATGTCTTGCGAAAATACCGCGAATGTAAAGATGAGAGAGAATAGAGCTCACAAAAATTCTTGACAGCCATCGCTCTTAAGTGGGAAATACTCACGACCGGAACAGG
Source organism: Locusta migratoria (assembly GCA_026315105.1). Lineage (NCBI taxonomy): Eukaryota > Metazoa > Arthropoda > Insecta > Orthoptera > Acrididae > Locusta > Locusta migratoria. Next base: position 68,195,782 of record CM048755.1, on the reverse strand, counting down.
TAATAGGAAAATAGCAGTGGTACACCATGAATCTCCACCACAGGTCATAAAATAAAGGAAGTTAATTTGCACCGTCTTATAATTCTGAGCTATGTTCAAATTTCAATTCTCTAGATTATCTAGAAGTGGGAAATACTCACGACCGGAACAGGTAATAGGAAAATAGCAGTGGTACACCATGAATCTCCACCACAGGTCATAAAATAAAGGAAGTTAATTTGCACCGTCTTATAATTCTGAGCTATGTTCAAATTTCAATTCTCTAGATTATCTAGAAGTTTTTTAAAAATCTACTGAAAAAACTGTACTGAACAGACAGACAGACCGAAGCGAGCCACTGTTGCGCTATAAACGCGCACCTCATATGCGTGTGGTGTGTCATAACAGCAAAAAATAGGTCAAAATGGAGGGATGTTGTATCAGGGGTTCCACAAGGATCTGTACTGGGGCCGTTACTCTTCTCACTATATGTTAATGATGTGTCCACTGTTCTGTCCCACTGTAAATACCATCTATACGCTGATGACTTACAATTATATCTCAGTGAAAGTCCTAAAAACCTAAGCACAGCCATCCAGCAAGTAAACGCAGACTTACTTTCACTATCAAGATGGGCACATAGCATGAGATTGATACTGAATCCATCAAAAACACAGGCAATCTTAGTGGCCCATAAAAGACTCATCACTCCACAGTTCAGAGAAACTCTTCCACCTTTAATACTGAACGACACACAAATACGCTTCACTCATTCAGCAAAGAACTTAGGAGTAATATTTGATCAGCACTTAGACTGGACAGAGCACACAACGAGAGTCTGTAAGAAGGTATATGCCTCACTTCATTCACTGCAGAAATATAAAAAAGCATTTCCTTTACAGCTGAAAAAAAAGCTCGTTGAGACATTAATACTTGCCAATCTAGATTATGGTGATGCTATTCTGCAAGGACTATCACACGAAAACTCACGTAGGCTGGAGCTGGCGATGAATTCTTGTATCCGATACATTTGCAACTTACGTTTCTACGACCATGTCAGTCCCGCATACCAGCAGTTATCTTGGCTACGTGCAGATAAGCGTCGAAGCTATCGTACACTATGTTTGCTGCATCGCTTTCTCAATCATTGCAAACCTTCATACTTATCCTCAACGACTATATTACTATCTGAACAGCACAGCAGAAACACACGCTCTTACCAAAATAAAACTCTCTCTCTACCTTCACATAACACTGCAATCTTCTCCAAATCATTTTCTGTTTCGGGAACACGTCTGTGGAACAATCTTCCTCAAAAGTTAAGAGAAATAAAATCAATTCAAAACTTTAAAAGACAACTAAGGGTTCACCTTCTGTCACAATAGCCATCTTTTTCTCCACTTACCAGTCTGTAGCCCACTGTTGTCAATTCCTCCTCCCCCCATAAATGTTTCCCTTTCCTTTCGCCAGCAGAGATCTCCATTCATATATGTCTCCACTTCCTCACATCCATTAGCACTGTCATTTTTCAATCTTCTCCTTTTTCACTAACCATTTTCTCTCTTCTGTTTATTTTAAACTTAATTCAAATGTGAATATCTCTTGTTATTATTAGTATTACTTTCATTTTTGTGTTATTATTATCATTATTATTATTAGTACTATCATATATTGTTATTATTTAATATTGTTAATGCAGTGGTTTTTGTAATGAAATCCTTTGTTTATGTTGTTCCTGATCAGATGTAAGAGAGGGCCCTATGGCCCTAATCTGGTCAGGTTAAATAACCAAATAAATAAATAAAATAAATATGCTGGCCAAGTTGTACGTTAGGACAGCATAACGAAATGCCGGGAACTTGCCACGGGTTCACCCCTACCTCCCGGTAGTTCGATCGTTTTTATTAACTGTTTTAAAAATCACAAAGTAGGGAGGGAAGACCATGGTTTAACGTCCCATCGACATTGGGATCGTTATAGACGGAAACTAACTAGGACGATGTTTACAATAAAGTCAGTAAAATTTGAATTGTGATGTAAATCTTAATAGTGAAGTCTAAATTTCAAATTAATGTGTACTAACTAGAACGATATTTACAATGACGTCTGTGGCGGCTTGGAACTATACATTCGTAATTATCTCTGAAACGGCTAGTTTGCGGACCCGTCTTTAATGAGACATGTTTGCTTCTGTTATCGTATACTTTCAACAGTGTAAAATAGCTCTATCCTTTTTAATATCAGCTGTATATACAGGGTGTTTCGCTAACTGTGTTTGCCTCTGTAACTTATAAAATAATAGGTGACAGGAAATTTTAATGCGGTAGGTCAACACAAGAAATGTTACACTTTCCGTGGAGCTACGAACATAGTTTATTGTATCATTTTCCAAAGAGTTACAGCACAAAGATATAATTTTTTAAATGGAATAATAGTTTTTTTCTATTGTGCATTGGATTCGTTGAAACCAGCTCCGTCCAAATCAATTTAAACTACATTCCTATCACTGTAAGTTTGGGAGCTACAACCCTTCAAAGTTTCAGGAGCAGATACCACAAACGCTGTGCATAATGCAATGCGCCTTCTAAATGTGGTGCGGCCGAGTTGTAACGTTGCCGGTGTCACGGAGCGAGAAGCTTCCTCGATGCGCTGTTAGACTGCCGACTGTCACCGCACACGGCCGTATACCCGACAGTTGGAGCCACACAAACAACCGGGGCTCAATCACATTTACTGACATCGGATGACGATGGAATACACGAACAACGAGTACGTTGACATGTTGCTGATGCTCGGCGAGTGCCGACACGATGCCACTGAAGTAGCCACGTGGTGTGGAATCCTTGGGGATGAAATCATCGGTTCACACTACTTCCCAGGTACTCTGACAGGTGAGTTATATCGCGCTTTTATAGCCGACAGTTTGGGTGGTCTCCTTGAACATGTGTGTCTACACACGAGAGTCCATATGTCTATGCAGCACGATGATCACCCAGCCCATTCTGCGCGTGCTTTGTGGAAGAACTAAACAACAGGTTTGCAGGAAGATTGTTGGGGCGCCATGGTCCTCATTCATGGCCCGCAAGGTCACCCGATTTAACAACAGTAGATTTCTTTTTGTGGGAATATCTAAAGGATCGTGTTTATGTCACTGAGCCCACATCCCCAGATGATCTAAAATGGTGCATCGAGGACGCATATCGCTCCGTCACACCGGCGATGTTACATCTCGTCCGCAGATCCTTTCGACGGCGCATTGCATTATGCATTAAAGAACATGGACACACATTTGAACATCTCATGTAAATCAACTTCCCACCGCCATAACATCCATCACCCACCACACAGCCATGCATTATGTACAGCGTGTGGTATCTGCCCCTGAAACTTTGAAGGTTTGTAGCTCCCAAACTAACAGTGATAGGAATGTAGTTTAAATTGATTTGGGCGCAGCTGGTTTCAACGATTCCAATGCACGATAGAAAAAACTATTGTTTCATTTAAAAAAATTATATCTTTGTGCTGTAACTCATTGGAAAATGATACAATAAACTATGTTCATAGTTCCGCAGAAAGTGTAACATTTCTTGTGTTGACCTACCGCATTGAAATTTCCCATCACCTATTATTTTATAAGTTACAGAGGCAAACACACTTAGTGAAACACCCTGTATATATGAACGCCATATAAGAAGCAGTTAGAACGAACAGGCTCAGATGGAGGACTCCTGTTATATTCATGGTAGAAGCAAGGTTACCTAAGAGACCCATGGGTTCAGCAGTAGAGGGTAACAGGAGTCGAAAAATGTTCAAATGTTTATAAATCTATCGGAATCAACAGCTGGGTTATTTGTCCGTAGCTTACAAACAACTTAAACTAAGGTTAACTAACCTAAGGACAACCCAAACACATATGCCCGAGGGGGGGAGGCCTCGAACCCCCGACTGCGAACGGCCATGCGCACAGCAGCACGGCACCCCAGTGCGCACGGCTAATCCGCCGCGGCAGAGGAGTCGAGGTAGTCCAAGGAGAAAGTACTTAGGGTCTATCAAGAATGAATTTTAAGTAACAGGCTTAACATCAGACGAGGCATTGATGTTAGCATTGTATAGATCACGGAAGCATTTTATTAGGGGGACTATGCTATAGATTGAACGCTGAAAGTCATAATCAGTCGCTAATGTGATGATATAGTTTTAAGGAGGTGTTCGAAGCGTCTAGGCGTCGGGGGTCTCCAGATCGACTTCTCGTAAAGGAAGGAATGTTTCGCTTTTTGTTAGCGGTGATATGTCTCGTCTACACATTCTTTGATATTTCTTAAATTTCATCTCACACCCGGTACACTTCAATGCTCTGAGGAACTCGTAAATAACGACCAAAAATAATTTGCAAAAAGAGGCCTGTACGATGCGTCGTGTCGTAATGCCGTCAAGTTGGCCGTTAAAAGTTACCAACAATGTTACAACTCGCTCTCTACTTCGTGTTTGGGAAGTAAATAATCCAGGATGAAGCAATTCTACTGGTTTTACAGGATAGGCGTCCGTCGCAACAGCAACGCCAACATGCGGCGTGCAAGTAGCCAGCAGTCAAATGTTCAAATGTTTGTATAGTCTATGGGTCTTAATACGGGGTCATAAGTTCCTAAACTCACAAACTACTTATGAACTACTTACGAACTAGGACGGCACAAATATCCATGCCCGAGGGGGGATTCGAACCCCCGACCGTAGTGGCCGTGCAGGCCGTGACTGGAGCGCCTTAGTCCCCTCGGCCACCGCGGCCAGCTAGCCAGCATCACTGCCGCGAGGCGCAGCTGGGACACAACGGTTCTTCGATTAGATGAGCACTCTGCGAAGACTGTATAAAAATACAACCAACTGTTTATCATCTACTTTAATCGCCAATTCGTGCTATATATTAAACTATTTTTGGTTTTCAATATTTTTGTTGTCGTGGCGGAGCGGCCGAGCGCATTGAGGCGCTATGCTACGATGCACGAAGCCGTTCCCCGTCGGGGGTTCGAATCGCCCACGGGCATGGATGTTTGTGCCGTCTTTAGTATAATGTAGTTCATAAGTAGTTTGTAAGTTTAGGGACAGATGAGCACGCAGTTAAGTCCCTTAAGCTGGACAAACATTTGAACTTTTTTTTTATGTTGTTCTTGTTGGGAGTTAAGGGAACTAAAATAAATGTTTTCATGATACATTGCGGTGCTAGCCTGTAAAATACAAAACTGACAAACACGATACTACAATTTCTTTTGTACAAATTAAACCATACTCAAAATTTTGCTATAGCTTTATTTTACCTCTATTAAAATGCATTTGGTATCATTCTACTTTTTAGAAATCAATTCACAGTTTAAATGGCTTCAGCAGGCATTTTATAAAAAGAGTAAAATTCTTAATGATCTAACTGATAATATTTAAGGTCATTAACTTCGTTTAAAAGTTTCGATAATGTTAAATACTTTTAAAAATTTAACAAAGTTACGATCAGGTACGATCGAATTTGTGTCAAGCGAGTTTGCTACACGTGCAGCTACTTTCCAGTGCGACCATAGCATACAAACAGACCAGTATATGCGATGCGCGTAAAACGCTAGAGCCCTCCAACACTTCTGGTTAGTGCGCTTTACAACTTGTGTGGATGGACTCCCTTGAGGTGTACTACTAACCTGTGAAGAAAATGTTTGTTAAGCTTATGGGACTTAACTATGGGGTCATCAGTCCCTTAACTTACAAACTACTTATCAACTACCTTATACTAAAGACGGCACAAATATCCATGACCGAGGGGGGATTCGAACCCCCGACCGTAGTGGCCGTGCAGACCGTGACTGGAGCGCCTCAGTCTCCTCGGTCACCGCGGTCGGCAACCTGTGAAGTCTCAACTCGAACTCAAGTTCAGAGACCTTTGTTTCATTCGACTGAAAAGAGAAAAACTACCGAAGGAAAAAAAATGGAGTCATCCGTAAGTTGTAAAAATCAGTCTATTGTTCCATCGTCACATCCGAGCACGCCTTCCCACCCGTCCCAATTTTCCACAAGTCGCACGCTACTGAGGTAGCGCTCATAGTGTTCATGTCCTCGCCATAATAGATGCCCGCATGAGGTCGAAAGATATTGCTATATCTTCGGGGAAAAAATGAACGAAACGCCGTCGTCATGTAGAAAAACAGATGGCAGTGCACGCTTGTTGAAGAAAACAATCACGGCAGCACGTATACAGGGATTTGGAGAGCCGCTGCAGTTGCACCCTCCTCGCTATAGCCGCGCGCCCACGCAACCGCAGCCGCGGCGGGGCGCTGTATTAATTAATCAAGGTGACGTTTCCGAGAGGCGGCCAAGTGAGTGCATCTCAGTTCACGGGTGAGAGCGCGAGACGGATCACTCCGGCCGCTGCAGACCAGGGAAGGGAAATGAACTCTGCATCATTGCTCTCAGGTCGCCCTTATATCATCACAGAACTCTGCGTGCTCTCGCCGACTGAACTCGACCGCCTCTCTGGTACCTTTTAAGTGAAAAATCGTAACGCGGTCTTGTTGCTTACAAGAGTACTCGACCCGCTCAGAAAGGAGAGCGAGTATACTTTTTCGTGAGTGTATAATCTATCTATATAAATGATCTGATGGACAGAGTAAGTTGTAATTTGCGGCTGTTTGTTGATGATGCTGTGGTGTATGGGAGAGTGTCGTCTGTAACTGACTGGAATAGCATACAGGATGACTTAGACAAAATTTCTAGTTGGTGCGAAGACTGGCAGGTAGCTCTCAATGTAGAAAAATGTGAGGTGATACGCATGAATAGAAAAAACAATCCTATAATGTTCGAATACAGCATTAGTAGTGAGCTTCTTTATGCTGTCGCGTCGTTCAAATATCTAGGGGTAACATTGCAGAGCGATATGAAATGGAACGAACATGTAAGTACAGTTGTGAGTAAGGCGGACAGCCGACTTCGGTTTATTGGGAGAATTTTGGCAAGATGTACTTCACCTGTAAAGGAGACCGCGTATAAAACGCTTGTACGACCACGTCTTGAGTATTGCTCAAGTGTTTGGGACCCGCAGCAGATCAGTTTAAAGGAAGACATAGAGGCGGTTCAGAGGCGAGCAGCTAGATTTGTTACCGGTAGGTTCGACCAATGCGCGAGTGTCACGGGAATGCTCCGGCAACTCAATTGGGGATAGCTGGAATATAGACGACGTTGTTTTCGTGAATTTCTGTTAAGTAAATTTAGAGGGCCGGAATTTGAAGCTGAGTGTAGTACGATCTTGCTGCCGCCTACTTACATTTCGCGTAAAGATCACAAAGACAAGAAAAGAGAAATTAGGGCTCGTACGGAGGCATATAGGCAGTCTTTTTTTCCTCGTTCCATTTGGGAGTGTAATAGGAAAGGAAATGCCTAGTAGTGGTACAGTGTACCCTCCGCCACGCACCTTACGGTGAATTGCGGAGTATGTATGTAGATGTAGATGTATAACTGCTCACTCACGACACTGCTGCTACAATCACAACCGTTTAAAATGGCCTTAATTATAAACTAACACAGTGACTGGTTAACAATGAAGTAGTTCTGTTTAAACCTACATTCATTTATGTGGCGTTTGGGGTGTTTTGTGGTTGTACCCGGTAGCCCCCCACACCATAAGGTGTTCGGTTGGCGCTGAATGTCTTCCGCTAATGCAATGTGTGATACCGTTCCTCCAGTCTGCGAAGAATCAAATGCGGCCATCAGTTTGCAACAAATAGAACCTGGATTCGTCGGAAACGCTATCTGTCCGGGTGACGTCGTTCCACACACAACTGCCATCCAGCACGTTTCAAAGACAAATGCAGAAGCGGAAGTTTCGCCGTAATAAACGGCTGCCCCCCTTACAGTGTTATACTGTTGCGCCAGAGCCCACGACGACGAAGATCTATTGTGCAATGTTATTCGATTGAGGTAGCAATTTTATCGAGGGAGGTCTGGCTGGTGCTATCGGACCTTATCGTCCTTCAGCGAATTTTCCTTGCTATGTTACACTTTATCTTGTACCAAGATTAAAGCAAGTGTGAGTTTACTTTGTAAGAAACTACGTATAGGGCTATGTGGGTTCTGATTTAGAAGTTCGGCTCGATTTATCTTAGGGTCAAACCGCACATGTCTGCTGTCATGCCCAGCAACGTCCTTAGTTGCAGATATTATCTTTCACCTGTACTCCCGTAGTTAAAAACACCCTGTGTATATGCTGTAGTTTGCGAAATAAATAAATAATAATGATTATGCAGCCAAGATCGCATTTTTCATTTATTATGTGACCGGTTTCGGCGTACTCGACGCCATCTGCAGACCTGTCGTAATTTCACGACATTTTTATATACTAAAAGAGCACATCCAGGTTGAGGCAACGTTAAACATAAAATTAGTAGTCACAAGTAAAAAATATATATCCATCTTCTAACAGTTTTGAAGTGTTCAAATGTTCAAATGTTTGTTAAGCTTATGGGACTTAACTACGTGGTCATCAGTCCCTAAACTTACAAACTACTTATGAACTACTTACAAACTAGGACGGCACAAATATCCATGCCCTAGGGGGGATTCGAACCCCCGACCGTAGTGGCCGTGCTGACCGTGGCTGGAGCGCCTCAGTCACCTCGGCCACCGCGGCCGGCAGTTTTGAAGTGAGGTACTTCAAAGTCTAAGTACAATACTACTTGGAGTCCAGTATAACACTAACTGGCTGGCGGGAACTATATACAAAGATTGTATATAGTACACCGAAACCGGTCACATAATAAATGAAAAATGCGATCTTGGCTGCATAATCATTATCAAACAATTATAGATCGACCCACTTAACTGTGAGTTCCTTAAATAAATAATATTAGATAAAATAAGTGGTTCATGAGTAAAGATGGTTTTATTATGACGTTTGCAAATGATGTACGCAAAGGCAGAAATTTAGTTGAATGTGACTGATTCAATCAAGTTGGTTCCACATTGAAAGTGGTCAGATGAAATATTAATCATAAATTGAATAAAACTGTTAAACAGTTGCACTGTCTGCAATAAGAATTTGGTAGCAATTTGCCCCAACATAAAATAATCATAACTTTGTGGAACACAGAAACTCTGTATATTTCGCGAGCACTCAACATGAAATTGTCAACAGTTCAAAATAGTTTAATTTTGCCGAACACCATTTCTACACTTTTATGTTCTTATGTGAAGCCGCTGCGGAATAGCCGTGCACACTGGGGCCCGTGCTGTGGTTCACGCGGCCGTTCGCTGTCGGGGTTCGAGTGTCACCTCGGGCATGGGTGTATGTGTTGTCCTTAGGTTAGTTTAAGTAGTTTGTAAGCTAAGGACTAATAACCAAGCAGTTAAGACCCATAGATTGATAAACATTTGAACATTTCTTGTGTGAAATCATAGACACATATCAGCTGCAATTGCGTTCACCTGTTCTCGGAAAATTTTAGAGTCCCGAGAAGCGACCGTTCACTGCGCAAATCTTAACACTCTTCGAGATGGACTCTCCTATGAACCAGGAGGGTCCTTTTTCTGCCAAGACTAGACATGGAGTTTTTTTTCCTCACACACTCTTCGCTCTCCTGCTCTCTCCCAAACACACACTCCTTACCAGTTCTGTTCCTTGGCCGCTTCCTCATTGGCCAATCGCCATGTCTTCCAAAATCTTATACATCGTAACATGAGATATTTCTTTAAGTAAAAACTGACCATCTGAAAGCAGTTCCTTACTAATATAACATTATTTAAATACAAAATGGACTGTTAATTAGTATTATATAAAGTATAAAAGTAATAAATAGAAAAACCTGCTTTCATGAGCTTGACCTCTCATGCCATTCAATATTTACGTAAATTACCGACAAATTGTAATATAAATTGACATACTATATTAAATATACGAGAGGTAAATCATAGTGCTTGTATTTTCAGTGTTACTGCTGAGAATATAGTGATCTGATTATATTCCCATTATACTTTTACATCAGTTGAAATCAGTCATTAATGAAATATATACAAGTGTGACGCTTTCAAGATGATAGCTAGAGACACTAAGCTATCATCTAAACCATAGTTTATTGAAATTGCGTGACTCGTTGGAAAGTTGGTTTTTTCAGCTTCATTTTCCTATATTTTTTATGGTGGTGTCATAAAAACGTTTAATTTTTTAGATGTTGAAATTATTTTTAGATTGAAAACAGTTCGTTAACAAAGGATGAAAAGTAGGCATAATGTTTTCTTACTTGCGGAAATTTTAGGCCTACTTTTCATGTTTCGTTAACTAACTGTTTTCGATCTATAAATTACAGACCAGTGAAGATGTTTTATTGTCATTAAAACGAAACGCGCCTGGTGAGAAAAATTGCATTTTATTTGTAGTTGCAAAGACGGAAAAACACTGCCATTCATAATTATGAAAGCAACTACGGACATCATGGCCACACAAACAAAGAATTTTTCAATTGTTTTTTTCTGAATTACTGGAGCGTGGAACTGACATATGTCCTCCTTTGGACCCCTTAAGAAACGCTCGGCTAACAGCCCTCATTATCTTTGAGTAACAAGCATTATCCATTCGAAGATTACCGCCGATGTGGACGAATCCCTGACCTCTGCTCGGTTTAACCCGCTCTGCCTGGGCTGTCTGCTGCTGTTCCCGCCGCTTGCCGCGGTCCACTGCCAGCCCTTCACCTTTCCACACAACACCACCACTTATACTAATTGCGCAACTCATTACCTCCGTAATGTCGCATTCTGCACAGTCGGAAATATAAGTCCCACATGAGCATGAATATCCCGTATGGAGACAACACAGTCTTTCATACCAGTAATGGGACCTCTTTGAAGCTCGCTGATATGACTATGCGGTCACGCATCACACTTCTGCGAGGCATCTGGTGAAGTTCCAGAGATCCACTATCTTCTCTTTATAACGACATAGAGAGCTGGAGGCACATTTTACCGGTAGGTGGCGTTGAACCACGGTATCAATATTGTTCAATGCTAACCACTTCAGAAAAAATTAATGAACACGTCCCGTGAATACGAATTTCCTATCTCTAGTATTTCTGAACATAAGTGCATATATGCGTGTTTTCGAAGATGGCTGTACATTGATACATAATATACAGGGTGATTCAAAAAGAATACCACAACTTTAAAAATGTGTATTTAATGAAAGAAACATAATATAACCTTCTGTTATACATCATTACAAAGATTATTTAAAAAGGTTTTTTTTTCACTCTAAAACAAGTTCAGAGATGTTCAATATGGCCCCCTCCAGACACTCGAGCAATATCAACCCAATACTCCAACTCGTTCTACACTCTCTGTAGCATATCAGGCGTAACAGTTTGGATAGCTGCGGTTATTTCTCGTTTCAAATCATCAATGGTGGCTGGGAGAGGTGGCCGAAACACCATATCCTTAACATACCCCCATAAGAAAAAATCGCAGGGGGTAAGATCAGGGCTTCTTGGAGGCCAGTGATGAAGTGCTCTGTCACGGGCTGCCTGGCGGCCGATCCATCGCCTCGGATAGTTGACGTTCAGGTAGTTATGGACAGATAAGTGCCAATGTGGTGGCGCTCCATCCTGCTGAAATATGAATTGTTGTGCTAATTGTTCGAGCTGAGGGAACAGCCAATTCTCTAACATCTCCAGATACTGTAGTCCAGTTACAGTAGCACCTTCGAAGAAAAAGGGACCAAAAATTTTATTGGCTGAAATGGCACAGAAAACGTTCACCTTAGGCGAGTCACGTTCATACTGAGTTGTTTCCCGCGTATTCTCAGTGCCCCATATACAGACATTATGACGGTTGACTTTCCCGTTAGTGTGGAAAGTTGCTTCATCACTAAACACAATCTCTGAAATGAAAGATTCATCTGTTTCCATTTGAGCAAGGATAAAATCACAGAAATCGATTCTTTTAATCTTATCAGCTGCAGACAGTGCTGCAGACGATAAGGTTTCATAACTAACCTTTTTCGTAGGACTCTCCATACAGTTGATTGTGGGATTTGCAGCTCTCTGCTAGCTCTGCGAGTCGATTTTCCTGGGCTGCGAACAAATGCTTGCTGGATGCGTGCTACATTTTCATCACTCGTTCTCGGCCGTCCAGAACTTTTCCCTTTGCACAAACACCCATTCTCTGTAAACTGTTTATACCAACGTTTAATACACCACCTATCAGGAGGTTTAATACCATACTTCGTTCGAAATGCACGCTGAACAACTGTCGTCGATACACTTCTGCCGTACTCAATAACACAAAAAGCTTTCTGTTGAGCGGTCGCCATCTTAGCATCAACTGACGCCGACGCCTAGTCAACAGCGCCTCAAGCGAAGAAATGTACAACTGAATGAAACTTTATAGCTCCCTTAATTCGCCGACAGATAGTGCTTCGCTCTGCCTTTTGTCGTTGCAGAGTTTTAAATTCCTAAAGTTGTGGTATTCTTTTTGAATCAATAACAGCTATTGGAAAACGACTTTCGCCGGTATCAATGTACGGCTGGGGCCCATGAACGTACATATTTGGAATCATTCTAAAACGAAAGCAAATGTGTTTTTAACACAAACTTATGTTTTTTTAAATGGACACCCTATATTTTTTTCTTCAGCAATCCATAGCATGACAAATCACATAAACAATGGCATTGATTGCATCGCAATATTCCAATTACATCTCGAGATATTGCGACGCGAAGTTGACGCTTGAAAAACCCGAAATACGCTGCTAGCGCACGTCCTGAGGCTCAGGCGTGAACCCCATGCTGCCCATACTTATGAAATGAGCACTAAACCCCATTCGTCGTATAACGTTCAACAGAAATAAGTGGTTTACACGATCGAACGCCTTGTCAAAATCTAAAAATATCAGCACTACATTGCAGTTGCACAACCATGATAAGGTTGTGATATACCTGTATTCACTTAATGCGTTAATCATAGATCTGCCAGAAGCCACACTCATTTGATAAGGGCCAAGGATCTTGGGTAGTATAGATTTCAATCTATTGTTTATGATTCTGGTAAGAAGTTTATAATCTGAATTCAGAAGAGTTATCGGCCGAAAGTCTGTCAACGATGTGGTGTGTGGCCTTTTCGGAATTAGGACGACGAGCCCTTCCGTAAACTGCGACGGCGGCTGCACTTCCCCCAGCAGTTCGTTGAACATTTTGGTTAACTCTGGCCCTATGACATTCCAAAAGCAAGCATAGAATTCAACTGGTAGACAGTCTAAACCAGCCGATTTCTTTTTAGGCGATTCTTTGATCGCCGAATGTATTTCTTCCTCCGTAATATTGGCTAGAAGGTCGACATTGTCATCCCTAGTCACTGCGGGTTGGATAGCGGACATTAGAGGTTCTCCTGTCGCGGGGTCCGTTCCTGGGTCGGCGTAAAAGTCCGTGAAATATTGCACCACATAGTTTCTTATTTCCGTCTGGTGTTCATATGCGTGTTCGCCTTCATCTGTAAGTTTGGGAATTAACTTTTGTTTTCCTCTCTTAGCTTCCCTGAGAAGATGATACATCGATGTGTGTTCTTGCATGAGGTCGTGCGGTGAGCGTGCTCGAAATTTTTGTCCTTCCAGAGATTGTTGCACGAGAGCCGTGATTTTGGCTTTAGTATGCTTTATTCGGGAACTGTTGATGATTAGACTGTTGGGTTCACTGTAGAGTTCACGGAGGCATAAAAAGTAGTGCTCTATGGTACGTTTTCTCCAATATGCCTTCATAGGGCATACTGCACAATACATTTTTTTATTTGCGGTTTCGCGACTTGGAGCCACCACATTATACAAGTTTGATATTTGCCTAGTGATCGGAGGCATCTCGTCCAAGTTGTGCTGACCTGCTGCCGAAGTTCTTCGTCCTGCAAAAGCGAGACGTTAAGTTGCCACACGCCCCTTTCCATGTATGTTGGTTGTTTCCTGTACTGAACGGTTATATGAAAGGCGTCATGATCTGAGAAATTGATATGCCATATTTCACAATCCATGACATTCTGTAGAAAGCCGTTCGTCACATACATCTTGTCTAGTCGGCTGGCTGTGCTACTGGTAACATAAGTGTACCCTCGGGCGTGCGGGCGAAGATGACACCAAGTATCGACGAAACCAAGTCCATTAGTTAACGATAAGAGCTCCTCGCAAAAGTTGAAGTTCAGATGCTGATCTTCGGGACGGAGAACACAATTAAAATCACCTCCGAAAATTATGGGCAGTCGGGCATCTGGTATTAACGTGACGATTTCATCACGGAACAAGGAGCTCCTCGCGTATTTGCCGCTGGAGCCAGTAGGGGAATATATATTTACAATCAGTAAATCCCATACTTTTACAGTCATTCCCCTTCTGGACTCAAGTATCGCTTGCGTCGTTCACGGTATACCGTGTTTGAATAAAACTGCCGTTCCGCCCTCACTACCAATGTTCAAAATTGCGTCATATCCGAATACATCCGAAATTTTCGTCGTGACTACCTCCTGTATTAACGCTATGTCAATGTCGGCGGCATATAAGTAGTCTCTTAAACACTGGAACTTCACATCGGTAATAATCCCATTAATGTTTAGGGATGCAATTTTATACGTCTGCGTCATTTGTTGGTGTAGTATTCAAGTGTAGCAGACCGCAGACCCCGCACAATAAGAAATTTAATCACTCTCCTCGTCGTCGCCCCACGGGACCTCAGATCCCCCAGGAGGCAGGTCTTCCGCCTCCATCCGGTCTTCGACCAACGAGGTTGGTGGCTTATCAATATCCATCTGAGATGTATCTTTCGGTCGCAAATGGTCTCTGCTTCCAACCCCAGAGGTACCAGGTATGTCACTGGTAGTTTTCCGTAGAATTTTCTTTGTGCGTAACAGTTTCCTCTCCAGTTCTTGTATTTCTTCGGCACTCTGTTTACGGGTATTACGTTTGAGTTTTCCCGTCTGTTGCTTTGAACTGTCATTATCGGTACTTAGTAGTTGCCCTGACAGAGTGGCACTAGTAGAAGAACCATGGCTCTTGCCCTGACTAGAGGACGTCACAGACGGGGGGGGGGGGGGTCTGGTCACTATTCGTGGCAGCCGTCGCAGGCGGTCCTGGCGTTGGAAAGAACTCTGCTTCAGAAGTTCTGACAGGGTTCACAACCTCTGTTGGCGCCTGTTGTGTGGGAGGCAAGGCGGAGTTCACCACGACAGTGGGTTGTGGGGACAGTTTTTCCGGTTCGTCTGTGACGGATATCTCAGCCGCGTCGCGCTTTCCTCGGTCGTCCGCATTTGCTCCCGCGGCAGCCGGCAGGGCTTGCTCGCCGCGTAGCTGGCAGTCAACATGGTCGCCACCGCGGGTCGGGGCGCCTCGCCGGCCGCTGTTGCAGCTGCGCCACCCGCCGCTGTAAACACTCGGCGCGGACGTGGCCGGCAGAGTTGCACGCCGCGCAAGTCCGTGGCGATCTCAACCACATCATACTGGCATGCACCAAGTACACGGCCGCACAAAGTGTATTCTACCGAACGCTGGTTGCGAGGGGTTACCCCCTCCCCACAAGTGTCACTGTCCTCCTTCATGGACTACCTCAAAGTCACCGGCATACAGCTCTAATTTTAGAGCTAGTGTGTTTACCTTGAACATGCACAGCGGGAAACTGCATAAGTGATTTTATATTATATTTTGACTTTTATTTGTCTTTGCACCTCTCATATGGTCCTATGCTGTCTGCACTTTTGTTGTATTACAAATGTCAGTCGTACTGTTAAATATGTATTGTTTTATGTCTTGTACATATGATTTTTCTACTTTTATTCTAAGGCTGTATGATGTAAGATACTTATTAATATTGTGCTATACATTGTAAGAATCTCAATTCTATTGTAATGTTGTCAATGTAATAACCGCTGGCTGTATGGTCACTGTAACCAAAAGCCATAATAAAGAATTAAAAAAAATATTAAAAAGTCCGTGGCTGTCCGTCATACAATTCCGCGATAGCCGCAGACATTTATATACGACGGTACGTGCTCGGTCAAGTCGACCTTTAATTGTCTCACGCCGTTCAACACCTTAAACTTTCGAGCCTTCGACCACGGTTCGGCAACGTTACTAATAACCGTCCCGTACTGCGATATCACGGCGTTAATTTCGTCGGCTGCCACTTCCGAGGCAATTCGAAAATCCTGATCGTCCGTATACCAAAGCCAGCATGAGCAATGGTAACGTCTCGTATATTGCCGTCACTGTCACTTTGAATTTTCTGCTTCCACCGCAAGATTCCACGATTTTGTCACATAATTCTGCATTTATCATTTTAACATAAGCAACACTGTTTACTATCGAAATGTGTATGCCCACAACGTCGTCAAAATCAAGTTGAAGTTCCTGCTCTAACCAATCTTCTACTTCAAATAACTTGGGTCTTGTGCAAGTTCGGTCAAAAGTGATCTTCAAGGTGTCTTGTCTGTTTAAATGTGTCATCATCGTATGATATTGCGAACTTTAAAGCAAATAGCAACTGCCGCAAATTGCTCCGCGACTTAGCACGCTGAGGCACAGCCGACCGCAGCGCACAAACACCGCCACGCGACCGCTCGGCACCGCTGCACACTACGGCCGACACTTAGAAGTTGTATTCTTAAATTTCATACTATTCATGGCCGCTGTTAACTGATGCTAATATGGCATTTGTATATATTAGATTAACATGTAAAGTACGAAGAACGACGTGTTTTTGTTAATTCTTCAATGCGCCATTGCTTTGAAATGACAACGTGTAAGTTACAATAAGAAAATCATAAAATACGCTTATACGCAACGCAAGAAGGCGTATGCCACAGAGAGTTCTGCGCGATGAATGTCCCGTGACATCTGCGAAAGGCTGGTTTTCGTTAATTCAGTGGAGGGTGTCATAACTCTTATTTTTGCCATTATCTCTCAAACGATACGAGATATGAAAAAACAAAGAAAGGGAACAAAGCTGTAGAGAATCTTCTCCTCTACAAAGTCCGCCTCCGTAGTCCAGTGGACAGCGTGGTTGGTTGCCACGCAGGGGCCAGGGTTCCATTCCCGGTCAGGTAGGAGATTTTTTCCACTCGGGGACTGTGTGTTGTGTCGTCCTCATCATCAATCCATCATCATTGACATGCAAGTCGCCGAAGTGGCGTCAGATAAAGAGACTTGCACCAGGCAGGCTGAATACGACCCCAGTTGGGGTCTAACGGTCATAAATGCCACACGATCATCATCATCATCCTCTACAAATTCGGTTATTTAATTTTAGCGTCAGATGAACGGTTTATATGCAGTTAAAATTACATTACAATCGGCCTTTTTTTTGGTATTACTAACGTATTTCTTGCCCGAAAAATTTGAAAAAGCTAGGTTCTGGTCTCTGGTACCCAAAAATTATTCTGTAAAATTTGGTGCTGATCGGTTGAACGGTTCGACCTAAAAAGTGGGAACACGTTACAGCCAGACAGACATCGTCAAATCGCCGTTATTTTTGCAAATATCTCTGCAACGATGCAAGATATGAATAAAAACATAATAGAACGAAGTTGTAGAGAATTTTCTCCTCTACAAATTCGGTTATTCAATTTTCGTGTCAGGTGAATGTTTAAGCCGTTATTTTTATTTAAATTTCGAGCTGTCAAAAAACGATCGCAAAGGCCCACTTTTAGTGTTACTACCGTAACCTAAAGTGGGCCAAAACTCACCTCTTATTCTCATCTGGTTTTATGTACAGCATTTTGAAGTCGATTTTCAATTTGTATTACCTGTAGCTGAAGAGAGATTTTATCTGCTGAGAGCCTGCCGCACGATTACGAAATTTACAAAGCATAAAGAAAAGGAAGAAGAAGGAAACAGCAGCCCCTGTATGAGAGCACGTCGGAATCGCCACGTCCCCAGGGCCACAAGTTGGGAGCCGTCTCCCCCACGGCTGCCGATGCCTCGCGTCACCACGCTGCCAGATCGCCACGCCCTGCACATCACCGCGTCTAGCTACACACAGATCCACACAAGAGCGTCCTATAATCTGATACCGTATGTCGTGTTACTTTCAACCTTGTGCAATAAACTGTTGCAGATGTCTCTGGGAACCGCTGTTTGCTTCTTGTTACCTTGCAAATCGAGGACACACTTAAGTTCTCTGCGACTGAAGGCGTCAGAGAAAACAACTATGGCTGAATTCTATATCTATAAATGTGAATGTCTGTTCGGTGTACGTTTATCACATCTGAACTTTTGTGTCCCAGCCTCGTCGCCGCTTTTCTGTCTCGTTTCCGTCGTAGGTGTCGGTGGCCGAGTAGGAAGACCTACACAGGAATAAAGGTAGCACGCTTGTGCAGGTACGGAGGTGAGCAGCCAGTGGGACAGCAGAAACTAGAAACACTAGAGTAAATTAGAACGAGATATATATTGCACAGAATTTACACAATACTTAACTTTTACATAGCTCAGTACTGCAGAATGCTGATACATAGTTGAGCTAGAGGCCTGCCTAGTGCCTATCCGATAGCCAAGTCTTCACTGGAACTATCTGAATCCGAAGTGTTAACTGGTTCCTATCTCAGACCCAAGTGAACGATGTCGTTCAGTGGTGGCCACGAGCGGAGTTCTAGCAGAGGGCGCTCGTGGCTGACGTCGTAAGAACGCCGCGCCGTGCGTGCGTGGCGGCGTGCGGCGAAAGTAGGTGGCGCGCACTTTGGACTTGTGCGACACCGCATGAACCACAAGACATAAAGAGCTAAAAATTTGTACAGTTACTAATGTCTACCCAGGGAAGGCTTTAGGCACGGTTTTATGGCGATCGTATATATATATATATATATAATATAGTGAGGACAGTTTACTACTCACCGCAAAGACGTGGCGACGAGCTGCGACAGGCACATACAAAAGACACACACATACAACACATTCAGCTATCGGCCATGGCCTTCTTCAGAAATAGAGCACTCACGCAGTCACACAGGCACACAACACAGTCATACAACCATCACCTCCGACTGCCACACTTCGAATCACGCTCTGCAGCGAATCGGGGACGGGAGGGGAGGTGAGGGGAGGGGGAGGGGATAGAAAGGTTACGTCACGGTGGTGGGGATGTGTTAGATGGGAATAACGAGATGCAGCTTAGGAATGGAGTGGGGAGGCGGGTGAGGGGAGAAAATAAAATAAAATAAAGTAAAGTAAAATAGAGTAAAATAATTCATGTACACTGCAAGTGCACAAGACCACATACCCACACATACACACACACACACACACACACACACACACACACACACACACACACACACACGATCACACACCACTCAAATCAGGCGAGGTTTGGGATACAGAGGTAGGAACTGTAAGGTACGGAATATATATATATATATATATATATATATATGGAAGTTATCGTAGGTTGAGGCCTGGTTGATTTCGGGATCGGAGAATGTATTGTAGGGATAACTCCCATCTGTGCAGTTCAGAAAAGCTGGTGGTGGATGGGAGGATCCAGATGGCCCGGGTTGTGAAGCAGCCATTGAAATCAAGCATGTGCTCCGCTGCATGCTGTGCCACAGGGTGGTCCACCTTGTTTTTGGCCACAGTTTGGCGGTGGCCATTCATCCTAATGGACAGCTGGTTGGTGGTCATGCCAATATAGAAAGCTGTACAGTGCTTGCAGCACAGTTGGTAAATTACGTGGCTGCTTTCACAAGTGGCCCGGCCTCTGATAGGGTAGGATAAGCCTGTGACAGGACTGGAATAGGAAGTGCTGGGTGGGTGGATTGGACAGGTCTTGCAGCGGGGTCTTCCACAAGGATATGATCCCTGTGGCAGTGAGCTGGGTTTCGGGGTGGCATAAGGATGAACTAGGATGTTGTGAAGGTTGGGAGGGCGACGGAACACCACTTTAGGAGGGGTGGGAAGGATCTTGGGCAGGATGTCTCTCATTTCAGGGCATGAGGATAGAAAATCAAAACCTTGGCGAAGGATGGAATTTAGTTGTTCGAGACCAGGGTAGTACTGGGTGACAAGGGGAGCGCTCTTTTGTGGATGGTTACTAGTGTTAGGAAGAGGATTTGGGGTGTGTGAGGATATGGCACGGGAGATTTGTTTGCGGACTAGGTCTGTGGGGTAGTTTCTGTTTGTGAAGGCCTTTGTGAGACCTTCAGCATATTCAGAAAGGGAATTCTTGTCACTGCAGATATGCCGTCCACGGGTGGCCAGGCTGTAAGGGAGGGATTTTTTGACGTGGAAGGGATGGCAACTGTCAAAATGTAGGTACTGTTGGTGGTTGGTAGGTTTAATATGGACGGAAGTGTGGATGGAGCCATCAGTGAGGTGGAGGTTGACATCCAGGAATGTGGCATGGTTGGTTGAGGAAGACCAGGTGAAGTGGATGGGAGAGAAGGAATTGAGGTTCTGAAGAAAGGAGGATAGGGTGTCCTGGCCGTTGGCAGTTGGGGGTATCACAGGAGTAGGACTGATAATGAATAAGAATATAGGAATGCGAGTAAACTACTATAAGCAGCACAGTGATCGCATTATCATTGTCAAGATAGATACGAAGCCAACACCGACAACAGTAGTACAGGTTTATATGCCAACTAGCTCTGCCGATGATGAGGAGATTGAAGAAATGCATGATAAGTTAAAGGAAATTATTGAGACAATTAAGGGAGAGGAAAACTTAATTGTGATGGGAGACTGGAATTCAGTAGTAGGAAAAGGAAGAGAAGGAAAAATAGTAGGTGACTATGGACTGGACAGAAGAAATGAAAGAGGAAGTCGCCTGGTAGAATTTTGTACGGAATATGATTTAATCATAACCAACACCTGGTTTAAGAATCACAAAAGAAGGTTGTATACGTGGAAGAGACCAGGAGACACCGGAAGGTATCAGATAGATTTTATAATGGTAAAACATAGATTCCGGAACCAGGTTTTAAACTGTAAGGCATACCCAGGGGCAGATATAAACTCTGACCATAACTTATTGGTCATGAACTGTAGGCTGAAACTGAAAAAACTGCAGAAAGGTAGGAAAATAAGGAGATGGAACTTGGATAAATTGAAGGACCCTGAAATTCTTACTCCGCTCGTGGCCACCACTGAACGACATCGTTCAGGCAACAATTGACAGAAACGGGGGGAAATAGAACAGTAGAAGAGGAATGGGTAGCATTGAGAGATGAGATAGTGAAGGCAGCAGAGGACAAAATAGGTAGAAAGGCAAGACCTACAAAAAATCCTTGGATATCACAGGAAATACTACAGTTAATTGATGAAAGGAGAAAATATAAAAATGCGGTAAATGAAACAGGCAAAATGGAGTACAGACGACTAAGAAATGAGATTGATAGGAAGTGCAAAATGGCTAAGCAGCAGTGGCTAGAAGCCAAATGCAAATCTGTAGAAGAATGTATAAGAAGAGGAAAAGTAGATACTGCCTACAGGAAAATAAAAGAAACATTTGGGGACGAGAAAAACAGTTCTACAAATATCAAGAACTCAGATGGAAAACCTATTCTCAGCAAAGAAGGGAAAGCAGAAAGGTGGAAAGAGTACATAGAGGAGCTCTACAAAGGAAATGAACTTAGAAACGATGTTGTAGGAAGGGAAGAGGAAGTAGATCAAGATGACATAGGAGATACGATACTGAGAGATGAATTTGATAGAGCCCTGAAAGACCTAGGTCGCAACAAGGCCCCGGGAGTAGATGACATTCCCTCAGAGCTACTAAAGTCTCTGGGAGAGCCAGCCATGACCAAACTATTTGAACTGGTGTGTAAGATGTATGAGACAGGCGAAATACCCTCAGACTTTAAGAAAAATGTAATAATCCCCATTCCGAAGAAATCAGGCGCAAATAGCTGAGAAAATTACAGAACCATCAGTTTGATAAGTTATGGTTGCAAAATTTTAACACGAATTATCTACAGGAGAATGGAAAAGCTAGTGGAAGCTGACCTCGGGGACGATCAGTTTGGATTCAGGAGGAACGTAGGAACACGGGAGGCAATTCTGACTCTACGACTTATCTTAGAAGATAGATTAAGGAAAGGAAAACCTACATTTTTAGCTTTTGTAGATTTAGAGAAAGCTTTTGACAATGTTGACTGGAATACACTCTTTCAAATTCTGAAGTCAGCGGGGGTAAAATACCGGGAAAGGAGAATTATTTACAACTTGTACAAAAGCCAGACCGCAGTTATTAGACTTGAAGGGCATGAAAGGGAAGCATTAGTTGGGATGGGCGTAAGACATGGTTGTAGCCTTTCTCCGATGTTATTCAATTTGTACATCGAGCAGGCGGTAAAGGAAAGCAAGGAAAAATATGGAATAGGGATTAAAGTTCAGGGGGAAGAAATAAAAACATTGCGTTTTGCTGATGACATTGTAATTCTGTCAGAGACAGCAAAGGACCTGGAAGAGCAGTTGAATGGAATGGACAGTGTGTTGAAGAGAGCGTATAAAATGAACATTAACAAGAGCAAAACAAAAATAATGGAATGCGGTCTTAGAAAATCAGGCGATGCTGCAGGAATTAGATTAGGTAACGAAACAATTAAGGTGGTAGATGAGTTTTGTTACTTGGGTAGCAAAATAACATATGACGGTCGCAGTACAGAGGATATAAAATGCAGAATGGCAATGGGAAGAAAAGCATTTTTGAAAAAGAGAAATTTGCTAACATCGAATATTGGTGCGAATATTGGCAATTGACACTAAATAAAGAAAAGTGTAAAGTAATACACATGACCACTAAAAGAAATCCGCTGAACTTCAATTACGCGATAAATCAGTCAAAGCTTAAGGTCGTAAATTCCACCAAATACCTAGGAGTTACAATTACGAATAACTTTGACTGGAGAGAACACATAGAAAATATTGTGGGGAAGGCTCCACCAAAGAGACTGCCTACATCACACTTGTACGTCCTCTTCTGGAGTACTGTTGTTCCTTGTGGGACCCTCACCAGGTGGGACTGACGGAAGACATTGAGAAGGTTCAGAGAAGGGTAGCTCGTTTTGTTTTATCACGTTACGGGTGGGAAAACGTCACGGAAATGTTGAACGAATTGGGGTGGAAGTCATTAAAAGAAAGACGTTATTCATTGCGGCGTGATCTGTTTGCGAAGTTTCAATCACCGACTTTTACTTCTGAATGTGAAAATATTTTGCTAGCACCCACCTACTTAGGGAGACATGACAATCCCAAAAAAATAAGAGAAGTCAGATCGAAAACGGAACGATTTAGGTGTTCTTTCTTCCCGCGCGCTATTAGAGAATGGAACGGTAGAGAAAATGTATGTAAGTGGTTAATGAACCCTCTGCCAGGCACTTAAATGTGATTAGCAGAATATCTATGTAGATGTAGATGAATATATTCTACCAGTCGATTCCTTCTTTCAGGCAAGATATACCAGTTCTGTCGGTACCTCCTCATTAATTACACGATATATCCATCTATAATCTACAGAGTTACTCTGTATCACTAAATTTAAAAAGCGTCTTTCCTCCTTTTGTTTGAGTTATTTCTCGTCACGCATTACTCGCATGCAAGGCTAAACCGTTAATAAGTGCCTTCACAAAAGAATTCTAATACTTAGATGAATATTTGATTTTAACTACATTCTTTTCTTCATAAATCCTTTTATTCCCATTGCCATTTTAGATTTTAGATCTTCTCCCATCATCAGAAGTCATTTCACTGTGAAAGCTTACCGCCTGCTTATTATTTAGAAGACTTACTTCAACTAGGTTCTATAGAACGAAGAGAAAGGTTAGTTTCTGTTAGAACGCTGATTCATTGGCCCAGAGGAAAATTAAGAGACCAGAACAGTTAAGCTTCAAGAAATTATCTCAAAAATTTTTAGCTGTCTGAACATTCAAGTCAAGTAAATTGCATTCAGACCAGGTCAAAGAACCTATTTGAAATTAAGAACTATTTTTCATGTCACCTAGGGTTTAACTTAGATGAATGGTTATTTGCGCAACGGAATTTCATTAATAGCATCTGAATATAAGTGAAAGCAATCATTAATAAAATTATTTAAATAAAAAGGGAAGGTTAGCTGAAAAATGTCTTAATGGAGTTATACGTAAGATTGGATTTATTTCCAAGAAGCTCAAATGGGGGGGGGGGGGGCACCGATTTCATAACACAAAGAAAGACCATGCCACTGGTTGTATTCTAATGTTCTAATGTATTCTAATCAACTAACATTTCATTGCCCACACAAGAAAAGAATTTTTCCCCTACCTAGTAAAAAAATAGTACTAAGATAAAAACGGTTAAGAAGAGAAGTATTCGGCGTGATATAATTTACAGTTGAGAATTAAACACACACTTACACGCACGCCAAGCATAGCGATACTCACCGAACAGCAAGACTTGCGAGGCGCAGCAGCGAAAGACTGCCCAAAAGCACTCGCGCACAAATTTAATAAAAATCTTCATTCTAAACTGCTTTCAGACCTGTTTATAGTTTAGTAAAAATAATGAATCAAAATACTCGAGTGACTAGTTGTAGCCGGCCGTGGTGGCCGGGGGGACTGTGGCGCGTCAGTCTCGGTCTGTAAGGCCACTACGGTCGGGGGTTCGAATCTCCCTTCGGGCATGGATATTTGTGCCGTTCTTAGTGTAAGGTAGTTCGTAAGTAGTTTGTAAGTTTAGGGACTGATGACACCGTAGTTAAGTCCCGTAAGCTATACAAACATTTGAACATTTTGAACTAGTTTTAAAACTGTCGAGACTTGTCACACGGGAGCATGTGGTCTTCACGAAACACCGCGCACATCCCAAGTAACCGAAAATGAGAATATCTCAAAAATATAGCAGAGATAAATTGGAGCAGTTGGTGTTTGTTCCTGATAAGCGTTACTAGCACAAGGAAAGAAAGAAACTGAAGGCCGACCGAGTTGTTTAAAAAAATGTTTAAATGTTTGTATAGTTTATGGGACTTAACTACGGGGTCATCAGTCCCTAAACTTACAAATTGTTTATGAACTAACTAATACTAAGTACGGCACAAATATCCATGCCCGAGGGGGGATTCGAACCCCCGACCGTTGTGGCCGTGCAGACCGTGACTGGAGCGCCTCAGTCCCCTTGGCCACCGCGGCCGGTCGTGTTGTGAGCATTAAATTGTTAGTTTGATATATATACTTTTTAATGGAACAATAGTTTTTTTCTATCGTGAATTGGATTCGTTGAAACCAGCTGCGTCCAAATCAATTTAAACGACATTCCTATCACTGTTAGTTTGGGAGCTACAACCCTTCAAAGTTTAGGGGGCGGAGGCTACGGCAGCGTAGCTAACTGGCTGGTGGTCATGAGACAGTGGGCCGTGCTCCAGGGGATAGTCACTCGGCCAGTCAGGTACACTATCGCAGCCTCCGCCCCCGGAACTTTGAAGGGTTGTAGCTCCCAAACTAACAGTGATAGGAATGTAGTTTAAATTGATTTGGACGCAGCTGGTTTAAAAGAATCCAATACACGATAGAAAAAACTATTGTTTCATTTATAAATTATATCTTTGTGGTGTAACTCTTTGGAAAATGATACAATAAACTATGTTCATAGCTCAGCAGAAAGTGTATCATTTCTTGTGTTGACTTACCGCATTAAAATTTCCCGTCACCTATTATTTTATAAGTTACAGAGGCAAACACACTTAGTGAAACACCCTACACATAGTATCCGAGAAGCAAGGGCATAGGAACACGGAAATCTGTTTTGAGGAACAGTTTTATAAAAATCGGTCAAGCCTTCATTGTGTTTATATTTGTCCTTCAATAAATCATAACACTGTAAATTTAACAGTTCCATTTGAAACGTTATAGGAACATTGTGAACGTCCACTCAAAACAGTGTTGCAAATATTTGAAACATAGTAGACAATATTTCCACATTTTCAAACGTGGACTCACACTGGTTACGAATAGCTTACACAATCTGCACATATTCTTAAGAGAGGAAGATCAGGAGTACGCACCTGCAATAGCTTCGGACAATGTGCAGTGTTTCCAGCATGCAGTTGATTCATCCGAAGCAGTGCAACTTTAAACGCTTTAATTCTGTGGTACGTATCTGTCGTAAGAGGGCGGCCTTTTCCTTGGAGTGAGGTATTAAAATCGTTGAAGTGACCTGTTAAATCAGCAAGGAATGCTAAGTGACAAATCCCGGGTTCTTCCTGCAGCTGAGGAACAGGCTGATTTTGATTAGTCATTAATGTTATTTCATTTCTTAACTCAAAGAATAAATCTAGTACTGCTCAACCAGTATACCACATTCTCCAATAAAACTTTTAAATTGCCTATTTCTCAGGCTTCGGTACTCTGACAGTCCCCTCCACATCAGCACGTACCTTTCAGATATGAAGGCGTCTCGTTTGCTCTTTCATATTTCCCATACTCATTTGCAAGGAACAGCGAATAATGACGCTGTAAATTACTGTTTTTTTTTATATACTTCGCACTTCTCTTTTACACACCAAACACTTTGCACCTTCACCGCATTGCTTCAAAAGAAACAGATTTTTGGACACAGAAAGAAAAACAGATTACTCCATTTTGCAAGTACTCGCCATGTTATTGTCGCCAAGAGCGCTATTGCTGACAGCTGAGCGGTCTAAAGCGTCTCGCTGCGGAGCGCGCGGTTGCTCGCCGTGGAGGTTCGAGTCCTCCCTGGGGCATGGTTGTGTGTGTTGTCCTTAGGTTAGTTTACCTAGGTTTAAGTAGTTTGTAAGCTACGGACTGATGACCACGCAGTTTGGTCCGATAGATTTACAAACATTTGAACATTTTTGCTGACAGCTCTCCAGCTCCGTGTATCTAGGCAGCATTGCGAACATAGCTCTCGCCTGACGTCACACGGATTGAGAGGCTTGCAATTCCTGCTCACACGCCACACTGCCGCAAGTTGTCTTCCTCCGCCTGATGACCCATAAGCTCTACAAACATTTGAACATTTTGAGAGCATAGAAATCTCAGTCGCCTGAAGGACAAATTCGGAAGTAACAAGATGAAGTCTTTGTTCGAACCCTTACAGACATAGCTTCAAACATCTAACAAAAGAAAACCATAAACAAATTCGGAATTTAGCAGAATTGTTATTACCGCGACCGTTTTAGTACACGCGAGAATCCGTAGACGGATCTTGTAAGAAAAGAAACTAGTAAGTTACTAAACAACATCATTTAGAACTTAATCGGAAACGCCGGCCGCGGTGACCGAGGTGACTGAGGCGCTTCAGTCACGGTCAGCACGGCATCCCCCCTCGGGCATGGATATTTGTGCCGTCCTAGTTCGTAAATAGTTTGTAAGTTTAGGGACTGATGACCACGTAGTTAAGTCCCTTAAGCTTAACAAACATTTGAACATTTTTTTAACCGGAAACAGACACCAATGCACACACGGAAAAACGGTTGATTGAATTTACACCTGAAATAATGCTGGAATCTAATAACTTCAATCGCAATTCGAACATTGCGATACTTTTAACAGCACACACGGGATTATGGTCGCGAGCTTAAAATGATCAAGGTGGAGGTCTGAAACTTACACACACACACACACACACACACACACACACACACACACGGTCACGTCTTACCAGAACGGAAGCAGTACTCCGAGTGCCTATGCTCGCTTGGCCACCGACTAATGTGACTCGTCAGAGATCATGGCAGAGGGCCTGACAGACGTTCCATTAGTCGTACAGACACGCGACATTCGATTTACATTCCCTATGGTCGAGGCGTAGCAGGCTCTTTGGAGGATAGCACATGGACCGAGCCATAGCGGACTTTTTGCAGCAGAGTAGTAGATTATCATAACACGATGCGCAAGCATAATCGATCATACATACAGAGAAGCACATTCGAACCACAAAATATCACACACTTACAGGGTGAGGGAGAGTGTCAGGACACAATACCATAATAAACATTAAAATTGGGAGACATATGAGACTAAAATCAACTACAGTAATTAAAGATAAGGTCAAATAAGACATACAAATATACAAAACATATGAAAAGAATATCATATCGTCTTAAATCTGATCACTAGCTAAAGGGGTGATATTTGAAAATCATCATGCAAGAAATACGGCAGACAGCGGTCTTTCAACTGCTCAAATAACGTAACTCATGAAATACCTTCATTGATTCGATTGCTAATCTATTTCCCGCAGCATCACGTTATTTAATTCGATTACATTCCATTACACTGTTTTTTTCTGTTTTCCTCTCCTTCATGACACTGTTCAGTTTATTCAACTGATCTTACAAGTTGTTTGCTGTCTGCGACACATCGCTAAACTGCAACAGTTTATTTCTTCTCCCTGAACTTTAATTGCTACTCCAAATTTTTTCTTGCTTTCTTTACAGCTTGCTCAATATATCGAATATCATTTGGGAAAGGTTACAACCCTGTCTTAATTGCTTGGCAACCATTGCGTCCCTTTCATGCTCTTCGATTTTTATAACTGCTGTCTGTTTCTGTACAACAGGTATGCAATTTATCGCCTATGTATTACGACTTCTCCCTACAGGATTTGAAAGAAGGTGTTGTACATCTACATACATACTCCGCAAGCCACCGTAAGGTGCACCGCGCAGGGTACACTGTACCACTACTAGGCATTTCCTTTCCTATTCCACTCCCAAATAGAACGAGGGTAAAAGAATGTCTATGTGCCTCTGTACGAGCCCTGATATCTCTTATCTTGTCTTTCTGATCTTTAAGCGAGATGTAAGTAGGCGGCAGGAAGATTGTTCTACACTCAGCTTCAAATTCCGGCACTCTAAATTTCTTCAACAGAATTTATCGAAAAGAACGTCGTCTTCGCTCCAGCGATCCACATTTGAGTTCCCGGAGCATTTCTGCGACACTCGCGCATTGTTCGAACCTACCAGTAACGAACCTAGCTGTTCGCCTCTGAACTACTTCCATGTCTTCCTTTAAACTGATCTGCTGCGGGCCCCAAACACTTGGGCAATACTCAAGATGTGGTAGTACAAGCGTTTTATACGTGGTCACCTCCACAGATGAAGTACATCTTCCCAAAATTCTCCCAATAAACCGAAGTCGGCTGTCGGCCTTACAACTGTCCTTACATATTAAATCCATTTCATATCTCTCTACATTGTTATGCCTATATATTTGAACTACGCGACTTCATCAAGAAGCTTACTAATAATGCTGTATTCGAACATTATTGGATTGTTTTTCCTACTCATGTGCTTCACTATACATTTTTCTACATTAAGAGCTAGCTGCCATTCTTCCCACCAACTAGAAATTTTGTCTAAGTTATCCTGTATGCTGTTACGGTCAATTAAAGACGACACCCTCCCATACACCACAGCATCAGCAACAAACAGCCGAAAATTACGTGTTACTCTGTCCATCAGATCATTTACATAGATAGAAAATAGTAACGTTCCTATCACACTCCCCTGAGGCATGTCTGACGATACACTCGTCTCTGATGAGCACTCGCCGTCGAGAACAACGTACTGCGTTTTATTAGTTAGGAAGTCTTCCAACCAGTCACAAATCAGTGAACCTATTCCGTATGCTCGTAACTTCGTTAGCATTCTACAGTGTGGCACCACGTCGAATGCCTTTTTGAAATCGAGAAAAACACAATCTGACTGTTGCCCTTCATCCATGGTTCGCAAGATGTCAAGTGAGAAAAGAAAAAGCTAAGTTTCACACGAACGATTTTTCCAAAACCCGTGATGATTCATAGAAAGAAGCTTATCCGTCCGAAGGAAATTTACTATATTCGAGTTGAGAATACGCTCCAAAATTCTACAGGAAACTGATGTCAACTATATTGGCCCGTAATTATGTGAGTCAGTTCTTTTCCTTTTTTATAAATGGGAGTCACCTGCGCTTTTTTGCAGTTACTAGGAACTTTGTGCTGAATTAAAGATTCGAGATATATGTTCAAATGTTTGTAAAGCTTATGGGACTTAACTACGGGGTCATCAGTCCCTAAACTTACAAACTACTTATGAACTACTTACGAACTAGGACGGCACAAATATCCATGCCCGAGGGGGGATTCGAAACCTTGACCGTAGTGGCCGTGCAGACCGTGACTGAAGCACCTCAGTTCCCTCGGCCACCGCGGCCGGCGATTCGCGATAAATGTAAGGTGCGTAACGGTCCAATTCCGCAGAATACTCTTTGTAAAACCGAACTGGTATTCCATCCGGACCAGGAGACTTTTTCGTATTCAGCTCTCTATATCGGATATACCTATTACTATGTCCTCAATTTGGGAGCTAGTGCGTCGATCAAATGATGGTACGTGTAAATATATATTTAGAATTTCAGTTTTCCGTTTGCTTTCTCTTATTTCCAATTTTCGCACCACCTTATCTACATTGTTTTTCAATTGCTATTGATCTTCTGGTGACTTTCCTTAGCGGTAATAGACAGCATCATCCACGAACAGTTTAAGATTGCTGGTTAGGTTTTCTCCTAAATTATTTATAAAGACAAGGAACAGTAGGGGCCCTGTAATACTTCCTAGGGGAAAGACAAATTTCACAACTGTTTTACTCTGTGACTTTCCGTCAATTATTACGTAAGAGTTTCAAAAGGGTGTAGAAGAGAATCACTGCTCAGAAGGAGGTCAAATTTGAACTGGGGGAACTGAAAAGGGGAAAAGGTAAGAAAACTTGTCCAATATGTGCCACTGTAAGCATACTCCACCATTCAGAATACCCATTGAACGACAGACATTTCCGAAATGCTGTGGCGTGCGTGTCTCAGTAATGGCCAGGACATGCAACTCTACTGAATAATTTATAATGATGCCGCCGTTTTGTGTAAAATATTCCGGAGGTAAAATAGTACCCAATTCGTATTTGTGGCCGGGGACAACTGAGCAGGATGTCGTCATAATGAAAAATGAAACAGGCATTCTAAGGATCGGAGCATGGTATGTTCTATCCCCTAATGGGATACGAAAGTTAGAAAATCTGAAAAGTGTAATGAATAAGCTGAAGTTAGATGTAGTGGGAATTAGTGACGTTCGGCGCTACGACATGATTTTTGGTCAGGTGTGTTAGTAGATCTGATAATAAATTAGAAAATAGGGAGGCAGGTACTCCACAATGGACAGAATAGTAAACGCATTAGCGTAGCCATGATAGACACGAAGCTAACAACCACTGCAGTCGTAGAAGATTAAATGGCAATTAGCGCTGCCGACGATGAGGAATTTGAAAAAAAAATTGTATGATATGTAATAAGTTATTCAGCAATTTAGGAGGAAGAAAATTTAATATTTATGGGGACCTGAATTCAGTAGTAGTAAAATCAAGAGAAGGAGAAGTAATAGATGAATATGGTTTGGAGAATGAACGAAAGAGGAAGCCGCCAGGTAGAAGTGTGCACACAGTACAATTTAATCATCTCAAACACTTGAAATAAGAATCGTGAAAAAAGTTGTATACGTGGAAGAGACCAGGACACTCCGGAAGGTTTCAGAATTATTTTTTAATGGTAAGACATAGGTTTTGGAACCAGGTTTTAAACTTTAAGATATTCCAGGGGTAGATATACACTCTGACCAAAACTTATTGCCTATGAACTGTGGATTAAAACTGAAGAGACTCCAAAAAAGTATCAAAGTAGAAATATGGAACCCGGAAAATCTGAAGCAACGTGAGATTATTGAGCATTTCAGAGAGATCATTACGCAAACATTGACTGAGACGGGTGAAATCAATACTTTAGAAGGTGAATAAGTATCTCTGAGAGCTGAAATAATGAAGACCACCTGATTACCTGGGATCAGATAGGTAGAAACATAAGACCTAGCAGAAACCCTTAGGTAAGGCAGGATATATGGAACTTAACTGAAGGGCAGGAGTTGGTAGAGTACAAATTCAAGTCCTTAGAAAGGAAATATAGATGCCGTCTATAGGAAAATAAAAGACGTTTGATGACAAGAAAAGCAACTGGCCGGCCGCAGTGGCCGAGCGGTCTGCGGCGCGGCAGTCACAGTCTGCACGCCCGCTACGGTCGGGGGTTCGAATCCCCCATCGCGCATGGATGTTTGTGTCGTCTTTAGCATAAAGTAGTTCATAAGTAGTTTGTAAGTTTAGGGACTGATGACCCCGCAGTGAAGCCCCTTAAGCTTAAAAACATTTGAACATTTGAAAAGCAACTGTATAAATGTCAAGAGCTCAGATGAAAAACCAGCACTATGCAATAAAGCGAAATCTGAAAGGTGGAAGGAATAAATGGAGGGGCTATACAAGGAAAATGATTTTTAAAGCGGTATTGTAGAAAGGGAAGTGTAAGTATATGAAGATGAGATAGGAGAAACAATATTGCGCCGGCCGCGGTGGCCGAGGGGACTGAGGCCCTCCAGTTACGGTCCGCACGGCCACTACGGTCGGGGGTTAGAATCCCGCCTCGGGCATGGATATTTGTGCCGTCCTTAGTCTTAGCTAGTTCATAAGTAGTTTGTAAGCTTAGGAACTGATGACCACGTAGTTACGTCCCATAAGTTCTACAAACATTTGAACATTTTGATCTTAGTGTGCGATAAGTCGATAATTTTGACAGGACAGGAAGCGTGTCTAAATAGCCCAATTTCTCGATTGTAAGAAAAAAAGGACTCAACAAACCACATAGAACAAACGATGTCACGAAAAGCAGCAGTTACC
The DNA here is from genome assembly GCA_026315105.1 of Locusta migratoria. Classification (NCBI taxonomy): domain Eukaryota; kingdom Metazoa; phylum Arthropoda; class Insecta; order Orthoptera; family Acrididae; genus Locusta; species Locusta migratoria. The sequence goes on along the minus strand of CM048755.1, from coordinate 68,163,098 downwards.
TAGAGAAAAAGGAGAAGGAGAAGAAGAAGAAAATCTTAAGGCGACCGCTGTCCCGAAATGGCAGAACCGGGTTTCAATCTTGGTCCAGCACAAATTTTTAACTTCAACATTGGCTTTATTTCAATATTCTCTAGCAGTCGATGCGTTTAAATACTTAGAATTCGCGAACCGAATGTCACTGGCTTCCAGTATAGAAATCAGTTTGTTTTCCATAAGCACTGCCTCTTAAGCAGCCTGAACCGAATCGGTCTTCATTCACGTTAGTTTTCCAGCCTTAGCGGTTATCTTTGCTGCAGCGCATTTAGATTTCTTTCTTGTTCTCGCGAGAGGGCGCTTCGGCGATGTTGGTCATAAACAACAACGCATGTAGCGAGGCTTTCCTGCTTGATGAATGTTTTGTCATAGGACTGTTTCAGATGGATTAGCGAGCCCCCGCTGAAAATTGTGTGTCTTCGAACCGGACATTATTCCGAAAGGTTGCCATCACCTTCGCACAGTTTTTTAACTTTTTGTCCAAAATTGGCCGCCCAATTATTATTCTGTTGTGCGGATCCTGAAATGATTTGCCAGATGATATCCCACACTACAGCACAAGGTTGCGAAGTCCTTAGCATCTTTACTGGTTATCTAGTAACTCGCATCATTTGCAGTGTCCTACAACGAGGGAATTTCATTTCATATATATCTGCTTTAACCTTATTCGTTTCTTGGTATTTTATAGAGCTCTGAATATTTCCGGTCTAACCCAGTTATAAGCCTGTGATTTATCGTTATATTTTTCTTAAAAGGTAGTGTTTTACGTACAGTTAAGGCTATTTATTATCCTGTAACAAACTTATAGCCTACATTTCCAGGTTACCATCTTGGATCGTGATTCAGTCTTTGGAAGTTTTATTATCTCACATTCTCTTCTTTATCGAGAAAATATCTAACAAAATTCTCTTATAAAACTGTGACTTGGTTCCATTTATTGTTGTTCCTCTCTTAGTTAACCCAAGTTCACAATCTACCTGCTACATGTTTTCGTCGGTTTTTAACACTGTGAGTAGTGAAGTTCTAACTGATGCTACGTTTTGACTTTCAAGAAATTTTCTATACAGTTTGATAGTGTAGGAAAACTGCACCCATAGTGAATATCTGAATAGATGTATGACTTCTAGCAAATATATAGTACTAGCTGAAAACCCGGCGATGCCCGGGTATTTATTTATTTATTCCAGCCTTGAGTTAATACGCCTCCTGTCTCTTCTCTCTGTTCATCACCTCTTTTCTCCGAACGTGTTATATTTATGGGAGAATATATAAGAAATAAGGCCATCGTGCATAATGTACTCAGTTAAAAGTACAGTATCTAAATAAAGTAAGGTAGTGATCAATATACAAATGGTATGTAATATTCATACATTAATTTAAATCAAAATTTAACTATAAACATCTCTTCTTCCTTGTCCAGGATCTAATATGAATAAATTCTTAGTGAACCCACCCATGAGCAAGCGACATAAAATGTTCCGTGTGAGAAACGTGGAAACGTCAAATCCACTCCATAGTATTTAATAGATTGCCATGGGATTTATTAATCGCAATAGAAAATGTAAGTCTCACTGGAAACTGCAGTCTCTTGAAGTTAAAAGGTAGATTTGTCGAAAATAATGGGTACTCGTTGGATGTACACTGTTTCATTATCTCCTTTTGCCACCGCGGATTAGCCGTGTGTACTGGGGCCCCGTGCTGCGATGCGCGCGGCCGTTCGCCGTCGGGGGTTCGAGTCCCCCCTCGAGCATGGGTGTCTGCGTTGTCATTAGGTTAATTTACCTTAGTTTAAGTAGTTTCTAAGTTACAGACTAATGACCAAGCAATTAAGACCGATAGATTTACAAACATTTGAACATTTTTTTCTCTCCTTTCCTTGTAGCTTTATAGAATTCTATTGCTTTCGCCCGCGAGCCGTGTGCACTTCACAGGTGCAAGTTGCATTAGATTTGTCAATAGCACTGTAATCTTTCACGAGTTTCCATAAGCTGATTGGAATACAGGAGTGTCTTCGTACGAGTAGTAAATACGTAAATGCGTTAAAATGTGGTTAATGATGTGATAGATTGTTACCCATCGTAGTATATATGATCTCATATTTATTGAATTATATGTTGTACAATTGTATAATTTTGCAGGTGTATATTTATTTGTATAAGTGTTGCATGTCGGTAAAATCTGTTGCGAATACAGTTAGTAGCCGGCCGCGGTGGCCGAGGTGACTGAGGCGCTCCAGTCGCGGTCAGCACGGCCACTACGGTCGGGGGTTCGAATCCCCCCTCGGGCATGGATATTTGTGCCGTCCTAGTTCGTAAGTAGTTCATAAGTAGTTTGTAAGTTTAGGGACTGATGACCCCGTAGTTAAGTCCCATAAACTTAACAACAAACAACAAACAGTTAGTAGTCAAGAAGTAATAGATTAAAACTTGATGCTTCATGGTTTTTTTTTCATTAACGGTACCGTTTATGACCTCATATCTCATGAACAATTTGGCTTATTGCGATATAATTTCGAAGGTACATTCAGCTGTATGTGTGTTATAGTGAACACCACGGTTCAAGTTTTCACAACACAATTTATTAAGTCAAAGAAACAACATTCTGGGTTCGTTAACCAGTGAAACGAAACTAAATTCTTTTATACAGACAGAAATCCCAAAACCAAACACATAATATAGTCTCGTAAATCAAAGGCACAGTCACTAGCATAGTTCAGTTAGTCACTCGCAATCCACAAGGCAAAGTTTCCAGCCGCTTCCGTCCGGGCGGCCGTCGGCGAAGTTGACAGGAGTCGGCGATCTTGCATAGTGGACACGGTCCTAGGGGGCGAGGGCGAACGCACCAACACTGGCTCATCGCCTGGCGAGCTGGGCTCAAGTAGATACCTGCAGCCAATCAGGAGGCAGGCGGAAGGATGCTCAGCGGTTCACAGAGCCACCTGTGAGAAATAGTCCCTATTACTTCTGAAGTTACTGTTTGTGTATGTTCTGGTCTTGTTTTGGAATCTGGCAGGCGCTGGTTGGTCTCGCGCCGCCTGTCCAGTTCGTTGCCCGCTTGACAGCCCTGTTGTGAGGTAGGCCGGCTGGCAGGCGTTTGGCCAGCGGCATCAGAGCATCTGTACACTGTCTGTAAAATATCCTGCGATTACAATTTGTACTGTAGAACTTATAAACTGTAACGTCATACGGAATGCCATAGTTTTATTCCATGAACAGCGAAACAGTAGTAAGCGAGAAACGTTTTTCCTTTCACCATTTTCACCTGTTTTCAGCGAAAATGAGTATAATAAAGGTTTGAAATTATATTTAAAGTCGCTAAGTAGTCCCATTCTCATACAGTGCCTGAATAAAGTTTCGTCGTATGATGTGACAGTTTTTTACGTCTCTTACTGTTTATGACGTTATATCTCCTGAACCATTTGTGACATGTGGTTCTTAACCCGAGCCGGCCGCGGTGGCCGAGGGGACTGAGGCGCTTCAGTCACGGTCTGTCTGGTATCCCGGAACGATACGTTTGAGAGCCCGCCAGACCACATGGACTATGACAGCAGCCGTTAGGCGGCGCGCACAACCTACTAGCCCTGCCATCGCCACTAGAGCGCTGCACGCCGTGGCGCACCTACCGCGCCGGTCATCTGCGCAGAGAGCCGCACTATATAGGGCACGGAGCCACAGCTCGCTCCTCAGTCTTGTGTTGACTGCGCTCCGTTTACCTTCGATATTCAGTGCTTATCAGGCTTCGTACTCTGCTCTGTCACGGTTCCGATTGGCTTGCGTTTTGATCTTTGTTTTCGATTAGTCGTAGTCCTTGTTTGTCGTCTCTGTGGTTTCGTGGAGTGTTTCTCGTTAGCGGCGACGCTTGATCGGTCGGTCGTCGCTAGTCGCTCCCGACCCAGTCCGGTCTTCGGTCACAATAGTCTGCACGGCCACTGCGGTTGGGGGTTCGAATCCCCCCCCTCGGGCATAGATATTTGTGCCGTCCTTAGTCTTAGCTAGTTCATAAGTAGTTTGTAAGCTTAGGGACTGATGACCCCGTAGTTAAGCTTAACAAATATTTGAACATTTGTTTATTACGTCATATCTCGTGAACTACACTTACGGCGACCGCCCTCTTGGTTTGGAGGTTATGTGTGCAAAATTTCATTAAGACTGGAAGAAAGCTATAGCTTTGTGTGCGATACGTACACACAAACAAACACACGGACACTGCTTTATAAATAAAGATTACGCCGTCCTTCAGAAGCAAATTTGGTGATCAATGAATCTCAAGCTGGTGCGACAGTAGATAAATCATCTGACAGAAGGACATCTTGTTCTAAGAGGAATTTATAAAACGCCCAAAGCCTCTAAAATACTCAACACTTTCTTCTACAGTTGTCAGAAGAGATTAATCACAAATAAATCATTTGTAATGAGCGTAAATACAGTACGTGATCGGTGATCATGTCACGGAAACTGTCAAAAAATTGTGGTATTTTTGCATAATGACTCTCCCGTCAGGGTAAGATTTAACGTCAGCGGTAGACGTCGATCGAGAGTATTAGAGAAACGTACAAAAATAGTTAAAAAATTAAAAATATAACTATCTCTTTGTTCTTAAAATAAATAAAAAAACTGCCTCCAGAATTAATATAGTTGGAAAGAAGACATCGATTTTCTTCAGATGACGGCAGATGCCACCCGGACGTGGCCAACGTCCAAAGCCGGCCGTAGCACAGGCCAACGTACCCTCAGCATAACAGCTCCCGGTCCCTCACACGTGACGACATTATCACTTATGCACGCTTTATCGAAAGCGAAAGAGCACTCATACACATCAGAAGTGCATTTAACTGTCTAAATTACACTGAAATTAGTTTCGTCTCCGATACAGCGTGCATACGTCATTATGGCGTCACGTCTGACGCTGTCGGGTTGTACTTGGCTGCCGGCAAATTCACCTGCGGTCATGCTGTATGTATTGTTGGCCATACAATATCTAGGATAGCAGAGGTACTGATAATGGTTTCAACGTCCGCTAACAAATGGCGTAGAGTCATAGCTGCCTGAGCGCCGTCAGTGTGTACCCTTTAATAGGGAATGTTTATAGCCATAAACAGGCGCTATGCGTCAAGTGAACATTCTCACACTGGTAGACGAGGTTCTGGATGTCCATGCAGCATAGACACCAGCCATGATGGTAGTGTTCTAAGGGCAGCAGTGGTAGATTGTACAGCACAGATAAAAAAAAGTTTCAACAGCAACTGTTCATAACCGGTTACTACTAGTGGGGCTATGGGGAAGTTCTCCTCTACCCCATCTTCTATACACGCCACAGCTCGGCTGGTGCTGTAAGAGAATCACTTGGAACATGGAATGTCGGGCCATAGTTTGCAGTAGATCAATAGATTCTGCGTAAACGACGTAGACTTGGTCAGCGCTGGCTAGGAATTGCAATCCAGCACTGTTTTCAATCCAACAGTTTTTTTTCTGGAATGTCTTCAAAATAGAAATGTTACACTTTCTGCGGAGCTGTAAACATAGTTTATTGTATCATTTTCCAATGAGTTAAAAGATACGATTTTTTAAATGGAACAATAGTTTTTTTGTATCGTACACTGGAATCGTTGAAACCAGCTGCGTCCAAATCAGTTTAAACTACATTCCTATCACTGTTAGTTTGGGAGCTACAACCCTTCAAAGTTTCAGGGGCAGATACCACACGCTGTACATAATACATGGCTGTATGGTGGGTGATTGATGTTAATGGCGGTGGGAAGTTGATTTACATGAGATGTTCAAATATTTGTCCATGTTCCTCAATGCAATGCGCCGTCGAAAGAATCTGTGGACGAGATGTAACATTGCCGGTGTAACGGAGCGACATGCGGCCTCGATGCGCCGTTTTAGATCATCTGGGGATGTGGGCTCAGTGACATAAACACGATCCTTTAGATATCCCCACAAAAAGAAATCTACAGGTGTTAAATCGGGCGATCTTGCGGGCCATGAATGAGGACCATGGCACCCCAACCATCTTCCTGTAAACCTGTTGTTTAGTTCTTCCACAACAGCACGCGCAGCACGCGCAGAATGGGCTGGGTGACCATTGTGCTGAATCCACATATGGACTCGTGTGTAGACACACATGTTCAAGGAGACCACCCAAACTGTCGGCTATAAAAGCGCAACATAACTCACCTGTCAGTGTACCTGGGAAGTAGTGTGGACCAATGATTCATCCCCAAGGATTCCACACCACACGTTAACAGACCACCTACGTTGACAGTCGACAGGTCGTACCCACCGAGGATTGTCTGCGGCCCAGTAGTGCATGTTATGGCGATTCACTGCACCATAATTTGTGAACATAACACTTTGTAAAGACTCCAGCGTGAAATTACGCATGGCCAACTCACAGAATGTCACTCTTGCACGGAAATCGTTCCCATGCAGCTCCTGGGTCAGTGACAGGCGGAACGGGTGAAACCTGTGGCCGTGTACTATACGCCACACAGATGTGAGACTGACACCAGCGACTGCAGCAACGGCTCGTAAGCTGACGTGAGGATCGTGGTGTAGTGCAGCTAAAACAAACACCTCCATCTCCTCACTTCTTGCAGGTCTTCGTCTGTTACTGCGGCACATTAACAAGCTGCCTGTTTCCCGAAGTCGTTGTTCGGCAATTAAGAACGTATTGGCTGCTGGGGCTCTTCGCCTAGGATATCTCACGGCATACGCCGTGACTGCTTCAGTAGCGTCGTGTCGGCACTCGCCGATCATCAGCAACATGTCAACGTGCTCGCTGATCGTGTATGCTATCGTCATCCGATGTCAGTAACTGTGGTATATTGAGCCCCGGTTGTTTGTGTGGCTCCAACTGTCGGGTATACGTCCTTGTGCGGCGACAGTCGGCAGTCTAACAGCGCATCGAGAAAGCTTCTCGCTCCGTGACACCGGCGACGTTACAACTCGGCCGCACCACATTTAGAAGGCGCATTGCATTGTGCGCAGCGTTTGTGGTATCTGCCCCTGAAACTTTGAAGGGTTGTAGCTCCCAAACTAACAGTGATAGGAATGTAGTTTAAATTGATTTGGACGCAGCTGGTTTCAACGAATCCAATGCACGATAGAAAAATCTATTGTTCCATTTAAAAAATTATATCTTTGTGCTGTAACTCTTTGGAAAATGATACAATAAACTACGTTCATAGCTGCGCAGAAAGTGTATCATTTCTTGTGTTGACCTACCGCATTAAAATTTCCCGTCACCTATTATTTTATAAATTACAGAGGCAAACACACATAGTGAAACACTCTGTATATATATGTGTGGCCGGCCGCGGTGGCCGAGGGGACTAAGGCGCTCCAGTCACGGTCTTCACGGCCACTACGGTCGGGGGTTCGAATCCCCCCTCGGGCATGGATATTTGTGCCGTCCTTGTTCATAAGTAGTTTGTAAGTTTAGGGACTGATGGCCCCGTAGTTAAGTCCCATAGACTACACAAACATTTGAACATTTGAATATATGTGTATGTGTGCGTGTGTGTTTTGTTTGTTTCGTAGTTATTTTCTTACTTATTTTTGAAAGAAAAAAAATGAAGTCTGTAATAGTTTGAATGGGACGAGTTTTTCGTATATCTCAGTTTCGCTTATCATGCAAGCGGCTTTTGGATCTGAGCTATTCATTTATAAAAATACTATAACACCATAAAATTCACTCGAAATAAGATTAGGAAGCGTAATTCGATGATAAGTAAACAAGCATCATACTTACTTTGTGTTGCGGATCGACTTCAGAACAAAAACACACGTTTCCGGAGTCCAATGTCAACTGACTGGCGTGAAGTAGCAGCTGTATCTACAGGCGACCTGGGATGGCGCAGACTGCAGGTAGGACTGTTGTGAGCTCGACTCATCTTCGCCGGCTGGTAGCCAGCAGCATACGCGAACCCTCACTCCTCCGCTACCACTCAACTGTAAGAATCCACTTTACACATTGTATGCGTGTGCGTTTCAGGTATTTGGCCGATGATGATTCCTACAGTACAGTTGGACACAGCTTTCGTATTGGGTTTTCAAAAGTTGGAAAAATTGTAACCGACGTATGTAAAGCTATATGTAAACGAAAGCAGGATATATATATATATATATATATATATATATATATATATATGCTTGCAACAACAGAGGAAATCTGGAAGACTTCTGTTGAAAACTATGAAACAATGTGGGGATTTCCAAACTGCATTGGAAGTATTGACGAGAAACATCTATCAAACGTTCCAATAACAGTGGATTTAATTACTATTGCTACTTAAAGAAGTATTCTATAGTTGTTTTGGTAATTGTTCGAGCTGATTACGAAGTTTTATGTGTTGACATTGGAGGTAACGGGAAAAACAGCGACAGTCGTATTTTTGAAAATTCAAACATGAGAAGAAAATTTGAAAATTTCAAAATGAATGTTCCGCAAGAAATCAAACGTCTGTAAATCTATCGAACCAAACTGCGTGGTCATCAGTCCGTAGCTTAGAAACTACTTAAACCTAGGTAAACTAACCCACACGCCCATGCCCCAGGGAGGACTCGAACCTCCACGGCGAGCAACCGCGCGCTCCGCTGCGAGGTGCTTCAGACCGCTCGGCTACTACACCGCAGCAAGTGCCGCAAGACAAAAGTCTTCCTTGGCAAGATGATTTGTGTCCTTATGTTCTTGTAGGTGATGCAGGTTTCGCACTAGATAAGTATTTAATGAGACCATTTCCATACCGACAATCGAAACAAGATAGAAGGAAAGAAGTTTTTAGTAAAAGTATATGCAAAGTAAGCAGAGTTGTAGAAAATGCCTTTAGTATTTTAGTTCAAAAGTGGAGAATATTTCATAGACCAACTAAACTTTCTGTCAACAATGCCATATTAATTGTACATACAGCTTGCATTCTTCATAACTATTTAAGAACAAAAGTTAATGAAGACAAATATTTTGTATTACTGAGCCAACAGAAGACACAAGAAATGCATTTTAAAATTTAGAACACGATTCAAGACGAGCCACACATTCGGCATTTGACGTACGCTAAAAATTTCTAACTTACTTCAATCATTAATTGTGATAATTTTGATTAACTAAATTTAAAAATCGTAATCTATACAATGAAACCATTATTTTAAAGTTAGAAAATTTGATGTACACTGAAATTTAATGTAATGTGTAGCTACTTACCATCTTCATTAAGCTCCTTACCCAATGTCATCCCATACTTCTTCCTGTTGTTACTGCTATCCTCATGACTGAAGTCATACAGTTGCGGGTACGGCTTGACGAGAGTGATGAGCTTCTCGGTTTGCGATATACTGTACTGTACTGTACTGTAGACGCGGGACGCGGGAAACACCGTGCACGTTGCCAACTGTGGCTGGGACGCAGCAGGCTGCGGGGAATCCCGTGCCCGTCTGAACAGTAGGGACCCATATCTCGCAATGGAAACACGGCCGTCACGTCTACCGCCGTCCCGCACTGGTGTGAGCGGGTCTTTATGCTGGATTGCGGGGTCCCACTTTGCTGGATTGCAGTCACTAGCGCAGACTTATAATAGGCTACATTCGTCAGGGACACACAGGCTCCATACCGGGTCTTATGCTCTGGGGTGGGATAAGCTGGCCCTGCTGCGGTGCGCGCGGCCGTTTGCCGTCGGAGGTTCGAGTTCTCTCTCGGGCATGGGTATATATATATATATATATATATATATATATATATATATATATATATATATATATATATATATATGTGTGTGTGTGTGTGTGTGTGTGTGTGTGTTCTTAGGATTAGTTACGTCATTGCAGTTAGGTCCCATTGGTTTGCAATATCAACCGAAGATCAAAAGCAGCAGCAAAACTATTTAAATAAGTCATCTGCTTGGTGCAAAAATTGGCAGTTGACTAATGAAAAATGTGAAGTCATCCATATGAACTCTAAAAGACGCCCGTTAAACTCCATTTTACACGGTAAATCAGTCAAATATTTAGGCCGCATATTCAACTAAATAACTAGGAATTACAATTAGAAGAACTTTAATTGGAGAGAAGACATAGAAAGTATCGTGGGGGAGGCGAACTAAAGGCTGCCTTTCATTGACGGAATACGTAGAAGATGCAATAGTTCTACAAAAAACTGCCTACACTACACTCGTCCGTCTTATTTTGGAGTATTGTAGCGCAGTATGGGAACCTAACCAATTTGCACTGACGAGGTATACAGAAAAAGTTTATAGAAGCGCAGCTCGTTTTGTATTATCGCTATATAGTGGAGAGAGTGTTAAAGAAATGATGCACATGTTGGAGTGTAACTATTTAAAAGAATGGCGTTATTCTTTGCAGCATGATCTATTTGCGAAATTGCCGCGGTGGAGTAGCCGAGCGGTCTAAAGCGTCTCGGTGCGGAGCGCGCGGTTGCTCGCCGTGGAGGTTCGAGTCCTCCCTGGGGCATGGGTGTGTGTGTTGTCCTTAGGTTAGTTTACCTAGGTTTAAGTAGTTTGTAAGCTACGGACTGATGACCACGTAGTTTGGTCCTATAGAGTTACAAACATTTGATTTGATTTGCGAAATTTCCATCAAAAACTTTCTCCTCCGAGTGCGATCCTTTTTTGTTAGTTCTTACCTACATAGGGAGACGATTATAATAATACAATAAAAATTCTACATTGGAAATATTTAGTTCTTCCTTTTTCCCTCGCGTTATTAGAGAATAGAAGGTAGAAAAATATTAAGAAAGTGGTTCGATAAACCCTCTGCCACGCACTTACATGTGATTTGCAGAGTATATATGTAGATGAGCCAAAGAAACTGGTACACCTGCCTACTGTTGTGTAGCGGCTCCCCGCGAGTAAGCAGAAGTGCCACAACACGACGTGGCATTGACTCGACTAATGTCTTCAGTAGTGCTGGACGGAATGGACACCATGCATCCTGCAGGGCTGTCCATATAACCGTACGAGGGGCTGGAGCTTCCTTCTGAACAGCACATTGCAAGACATTCCATATATGCTCAATAATGTTTATGTCTGTGATTTTGATGTCCAGAGGAGGTGTTTAAACTTAGGTCGTTCGCTGTGCCACTCTGTAGTAATTCTGGTCCAGTGGGGTGTCGCTGTGTCCTGGAATTGCCCAAGTCCAACGGAATGCACAATGGTGTTGAATGGTTGCAGGTAATCAGCCACGATGCGTTTCACAGCTCTGAGTCGTATCTAGACATATCATGGGTCCCATATCACTGAGACTGGACACGGGCCACACCGCCTCCACCAGGAAGGCTAACATCCAGGGTCCATAGATTAATGAGGTTGTCTTCATACCTGTTCACGTTCATTCGTTCGATAGAATTGGAAACGGCAATCGTCAGACTAGGCAATATGTTTCCAGTCACCAACAATCTAACGTTGGTGTTGATGGGCCCAGGGGAGGCTTAAAGCTTTGTGTCGTGCAGTCAGCAAGGGTATACGAGTAGGCATTCTGTTTCTATGTTTCGTTGAATTGTCTATTCTATTTGATGGTCCAGCATTGAAATCCGCAGCAATACAGGGGTGCACTTCTGTCACGGTGAAAGATTCTCACCAATCGTCGTTGATTCCATCCCTGCAGGATATTTTTGATGTCAGAGATTTGATGTTTTACCGGAGTCCCGATATTCAAGGAGCACTCGTGACGAGTAAATCCCCAGTTAAAGCCTGGGCTGGCGGTAAAGGGTTGGGTTGGGGAGTGAAAGGTTGATGGCATTATGAAATTTTTTACTTGGAGATTTAACCTAGCTTTGACCTCTCAACGATGTGAGGAGTCGTCAGAAACGATACGTGGTACGGATTCCACGTCAAACATAGCTGCCCTTTGGATAACTGGGGTAGGTTATGGACATGCAAGTCGTCGAAATGGCGCCCCGTTGAAAGCCTTTTATCTGATCGTACCATTGATTCTACCATTTATTTCAAATTGAATGTGTTTTACAATTTTAAATGAGACATAACCGTGCTTTTTAATGTTTTCATATAACTTCAAATGCACTGTGTGTTATTTTCAAAAAAAATGCCGCGAAGAAAAATAAGAAGGCTCTCCTCTCGTTTATTTGTTTGTAACACATACAAATCTACAGTTCTTTTTCGGTTTTGATAAAAGTTTTCACCATCGACCTCAAAATAAGAGGAGGATCACTGTCTGCATAAAATATGGCGCATGGCAAAGGGTAATACCGTTTGACCGATCGCCGTGAAAGTTAACATATGCGTTTATTTTTCCTTGCTGAACGCTTTACATTCCGCAAGACACCGTGCGATACTTGGCGGAGGGTACCTTGCAATGTATTTCGCCAACATTTCAGCTATCACTATGAATGTTGTCACATATATGTAATTGTACATCGATATAGATAGGAGGAGATGAACTGAGAGGCTGGGTAGGAGAGGGACACAGAGGAAGAGAAGGGGGCTGCTTTACAGTGCTGGTCACATTATTGCTCGACTACAGCTATTGTTGAGGAATGATGGTGAACATATTGAGCATTTTGACTTTTTTTTTGTTCTAAATAAACCCATGTCATTCCAAGCATGTGTGTTTTTACCTCCCTATCTACATTATTCCGTGATTGATTAATTTTTCAAATTTAAAATGTTCAAATGTTTGTTAAGCTTAACAAACTTACAAACTACTTATGAACTACCTTATACTAAAGACGACTCAAATATCCATACCCGAGGGGGGATTCCAACCCCCGACCATAACGGCCGTGCAGACTGTGACTGGCGCGCCGCAGACCACTCGGCCACTGCGACCGGATTTCAAATTTATAATGACCTTTAGATCACCCGGTACTTAATGTAACTTATGCTAAGGACAACACGCTCATGCTTGAGGGAGGACTCCAACTTACGCTTGGATAGGCCGAGCAATCAGTAACATGGCACCGAAAACCCTGCGGCCATACCCGCGCGGCTGCGTCTCAGTCCAAAACGTTTCGAGACTGGAGTAGCCGGCCGCGGTGGTCGAGGGGACTGAGGTGCTTCAGTCACGGTCTGCACGGCCACTACGGTCGGGGGTTCGAATCCCCCCTCGGGCATGGATATTTGTGCCGTCCTTAGTTTTAGCTAGTTCATAAGTAGTTTGTAAGCTTAGGGACTGATGACACCATAAGCTTAACAAACATTTGAACATTTTTTTCTACAAACATTTGAACATTTGAGACTGGAGTAATATAAAACAATGAATAGTTAAGATGTTGGTATAAATGAGGTGTACTATAAGGGTTGGTACTTAAATAGTAGCAACACTGCTGCGAAGACACTATGCAACTGAATCTACTATTGTCGCTGATAGCAAACGTTTGTGACATACGTACCTTACCTCCGAGTAAATGGACACTCGCTCGTCCGTCACCGGCGTGCGTACAATCGAGGGAAACACAGTCACTTGTGAGCGAGCGGTCTAACGTAACAGTAACGTACAAGTACCTGGGCGAATGCACATAATATGTTGTTGACAGTTGTTATACCCTAGGAACAAAAGTCAGTCTTGCAGCTTACTGGAACGGACGATGTACATGCTTGGTAACAAGACAGAAGTTGCTGTGTCATTTACGACAAAAAAGAACGATGGGAGAAAGCAAAGGTTTTCGAGGCAATTAGTCACGTGTGTCCTGCCCATCTCTCTTTTCAAAAGGAAACGTCTCCAGCGGGCACGCCAACTTGTGCAGAACCCTCTGCTACAAATTATGGAGCATTACTCTAGCAGAATATGCGTTCTGGCTGAGAACACAAAGTAACAGCAGACGAATTAATTCAGTGAAACGCAAGAACACGTTATCATCCGTCATGCATCTCATGCTTCACCTTTTCTGTTCACATTTAGTTTTAACTGCAGTGTTATGTAGAAACAATACCATTAGTCAGTCTGTATGTACTAGTATGCTGGTACGACAAGTAAATGATTTCATAATCTATGCATATTATTAAATTGTGACTGTAGATGTGTGTATGTATGTTTCACATCTCCTCCTAAACTATCGGACCGATTTCAAATAAACTTAGTTCACATATTTCTTATTATCAGGCAACAATTGTGTTGTTTAAAACCCGCCTAGGACACGTAGTTACGGAAATAAAAAAGTAAGATTCACGAAAAACTGACACAATGCAGTTATATTCCACATCTCCTAGACTGTGTGCTCGACTTCAACGAAACTTTGTACTTTTTTTTTTTTTTTTTTTTTTTCTTTTTTTTTTTTTTTACGTCAGGAATCAAACTTCGTAGGAGTAAAAACGACAAACAGTACAAAATATTATGATGTCAAACAATAAAAACTACCCATCATGCGAAGCATGGAAGACGAGACTTTATTCATCCACTATTTGGGACTGAGAATACTTAGCGACTTGCAACGAACTTAATACACAATTTCAAACCCTTAGGAGACCTTTTATTGTTAACGACACTCGCAAAAGGATGAAAGGAAAGAATTTTATCGCATATTACTTTTTCCGCTGTTAGTGCTGTATAATTACAACATTCGACATGACGTAACATTTTTTTACTTCTACGTGCTAATTTTATTCCCGAGATTTTTACAGACAGTATAGACGAATACCTCATAAATTATAAGAACTAAACTAAACCTCGTCCGACAGGCCTCGACAGGCCCACTGAGTGCTTTTTTTTTTTTTTTTTTCATCACATGGGCTGTGTGCATCCTACAATCCAACAGACCCGAATACTTACCCATCCAAGTGCTAGCCAGGCCCAACAGTGCTTAACTTCTGTGATCTAACAGGAACTGGTGTGTCCACTGCTGCACGGCCGTTGTGAAATTACATTATCGTACGTCACATATTCAGAAAATATGACGTCAAAAAAATGAAATGCATGAAAATCTGCTCCATTACGTATAATGTTGTAGTTTTTTACGTCTCTACTACCAATTCCAATTCCAAATATTTCACTCTACTAACCTGGAAAATTATGTAATTGTAGCATAAATAGTTCAGAAGATGTGACGTCATAAGGATTGAGCTACATGAAAACGAAACTCAAATTGATTGAGAGTAGGGTGGAAATTAATGGACAGAGAGAGAAGTTGGAGTTGGACTATCATTAGAAAGGAATAAACATCTGGAAACGCCGGGAACTACCCTTTGTACAAGACTACAACGCTCACCCATATAGAAGAAATAATTTGCTTATAATGGTGCGCTATGAAAGCTGACGTTCGGATTTATTACTTCTTTACTAGCGACTACATTTAATGAATGTATCATGTTTGTAAGATACCAACAAGTAAGTAAAATGCCCTCAACACTGAGATGAGTGGATAATTTAGGTTTTCTTGCAATGGAGTGCAGATTGCCCTGTCTTTATTCATCCAGCGTTGAAAGTAATCAGATGTTTCAGGTGTTTTATGTGGAAACTATATCCTTTAAAGAATCGGGGGCTTACTAGTTTTTCGTAATGCGCTTATTATAGCGGGAGTAAGAAAACAGTCTCGCGTGGAAAAGGTTTTGAACATATCTTTTTGAACCATCTCTTATCACTTTTAACACAAACTAAATAAATAAAACTAGAACGTGTTGATAATCTCATTTCACACAGTTGTCTAAATAGAAACAGCAGATTTACAGAAACCATTCGTGTCAGAGAAGTAACTCGGAAATCAGTAGTTGATATTGTCGCGTTGAAATGGAAACAGGCTTGACTTCGAAGGCAACTAAACGCAGCACTTATACTGAAAGCACGTTTATTACGAACTCAACATATTTTTTTTTAATACACGCAGCACTGACTTTTTTTTTCTTTCAAACACAGCACTTTTTTATTTTATTTTTTTTTAACCTAGGTAAGCTACCCTACGGACAAACACACATTTTTATTTATTTATTTATTTATTTTTTTTTTTTTTTGCCGTCATCTTCTTGACGTAAATTTGAGCCCAGTTATATCCACAACACAATAAAAACCTTATGATTAAAATGAAAAGGCTTCTTAGTTTCCTCAATAAATAAAAAACTAAATTAATCTTCCGAACGAAGAAGTGATCATGGAAATTAAATACAAGTTCCGAACACTTAAATTTGTAGAAAGGCACTTCCTGAAACACGATGCACACTTCCATGCCAAAATAAATTATCACACGAAATAAAAAGAAATTAAAATTGAAAAACCGTGAAAAGAAGTAGACCTTCCAAATCAATAAAACAGTATAACAGAAGCTTCCATTTACGATATAGTAGTACGTTACAATTTCACTTTTGCAGTAGGTGCACACAAAACACGAAACTGCTATCTATGCAGTCAGGTCATCATAACTTTTTTTTATATGCATGATCAAGTGCAACCTGTAAAAAATTAGCATACCTATCACCATAACCAGCTCGTTTCTTTTCCTTGCACAGTCCCTCCCAGAGAAAAGCCAAATAGTCCAAGTGCCCGGTCGTCATAAGGGATAACAGACAGTGAACCGTGTGTCCTAGCAACCAGAGTGTTGCATTCTTCTTCGTCTGAGGATAGGGTAGAGTTGCATCCTCTATTGTCACACTTTCCAAGGGGAGGCGGTTGATGAGGCGAACCATGTCCCTGGCGGTATTCCACACCTCGATGAACTTGGGACACACGAAACGGTGAGCTATCGTGTCCTCCGCACCGTAGATCTCACACTCGCCGGTGCGATGGTGGCGGATGGCGTGCAGTTTGGAGTTAGTGACCACGGTGCGATTAACCACCTTGTACCACGTGGCGCGCACTGTGGCAGGGAGGGCGGTGGCGGAGATATTCTTCCAGACGGCTCTCCAGTCTACGTCCGGCAGGCGCGCTTCCCACCTGTTCCTGCCGGGAGTCCCTCGAAGTTCTTCCACTAGCTTGCGGACGTCGTTTGCTCGCCGGGTGGGCTGCGAGATGTAGCTACTGTGAAGGAAGAAGAGGCGGACGTACCGGAGAGGAGGAGGAATGCCGGCGAGCGACACGGGGGCGGCGAGCGAGGGCGGCCGGTACCTGCTGAAGAGCGCGGCGGTGGGGCCGGCGGGCGACGCGCGGGACACGGCGCGGGGCCTCTTCAGGAAGAGCGCGGCGCACTTGCAGTGGAAGTCGGCCAGCCGAGGCCGCCCTCCGCCGGGGCCAGGGTAAGGTGGCCAGGGAGACCTTGAAGAACTCACCCCTCCACAACATCCAGTACACGGCAAGTTGGATGGCGCGTTTCAGCTCCGTCGGTACCGGCAGGATCTGCGCCAGGTACCACGCCCTGGCGAGGATGTTGGAATTGATGACTGCCACCCTGTCTGGGAGTGCCAGGTTTCTTGCGGCGTGGGTTTTACTGACGGCACGGACCTTATACAACGTACTTCGTCAGTTGAGGGCACCCATACGCTGGGGAGAGGCCGTCATAATGACTCCCAACACCTTGTGTTGCAAGCAGATGGAATACCAGTCCCGATGTTCGTCCTGAAAGCGACGCGTCAGTGGCAAGAGGACCGTCTTTCTTGGACTGACTACCGCTCCAGTGGCCCTTTCGTAGTGTTGGAGGACGGTTCGCAGCCTGTCGATGTCTTCTGGACGCTCGATGAATACCCCGAGGTCGTCGGCGTAAGCGCGACACACCAATCGACCATTGCCGATGTCGATACCACCACATTCCTCCGAGATGTAGCGGAGGAGCGGGTCGAGGGCGATGGCATACAGGCTCATAGACACAGGACAGCTCTGGCGCACCGAACGGCTGATGGAGATCCGTTCCGTCCGTGACCCATTAACGCTGACGCTCGACGTGGCCGTGCCAAGCATATTGCAAACCATGACAGAAAACTTCGTCCCAAATCCCATTCTGGCCCTAACCTTCATCAGGTAAATGTGGCTGATTCGGTCGAAGGCGTTTTTGAAATCCACAAGTAAGATAGCTGCACTGTTCATACGATCGCCTTTAACTAAGCCTATACAGTCCATATAGGCTAGGACAGCATCGAATATATTTCTGTCAGGAAGGGCACACGGCTGATATTCACTAATCACTTTCGATAACATGGGTTTAAGACGGCCATCGAGCTACAACCTTATAGTCCGTGTTCAGCAGTGTAATGGGTCGCACAGTGTCAATAATCGGTATGGCATTGGATTTTGGTACAAGTATGATGGTTCCTTCAGTAAAGTCCGGCGGTATAGTGACCCCACTCTGAATTTCTGTAGCGATGGACTTGAGCACTTCACCTACAAGATAGAAATATTTGTGGTAAAATTCGGCAGGGATACCGTCGATGCCTGGGGATTTCCCTTACAATTCGTCGAGCGTGAAAGGTTCATTGATGCGTGCTCGGTCAGCCCTGGTTAGAACGTGCGGAACTTTCTGGATGAGCTCGCGTAAGGATCCAGCGTCGACGTCGGTGTCGGTGAACAGCTGTTGGAAGTAGCCGCGTACGTCCTGCTTGATAACTCCGACATCCGTCGTCCGTTGCCCGTTGCGAGTGACCCACGAGTCGATGTGGAGCCTCTGCCGCCTCTTCCGTTCCCTGTTGAAGTGGTACAGAGACAGAGGTTCGCCCGTAACGGCCCCGACGGGCTGGCTGTGAACGACCGGTCCAACGCTACGGCGCCGCAGGTCGGCCAGGAAGCGCGCCTTGTAGCGCTTGAAGCCGGGCAGCAGGTCGGGGCGGTCCGTGACGCGCCTCGCGAGGTCCTGCAAGCACTGCCGGTAGAAGCTGGAGGTCGCCCTGCGCCAGTGCGCCGCCTCGCGGCTGCACTCCTTCAGGAACGACCGGAGGGTGGGCTTCGCCGTCGCCACCCACCACTCGATCGTGCTGCCGGCGTCGCTCCTGTCTCGCAGTAGCTGGCGCCAGACGGTGGTGAGCTTCGCTGTCAAGCTGGCGTCGTCGAGAAGGCTGCAGTTGAACTTCCACAGGTTCCGGCGACGCGGGGTGGGAAGTGTGGGCAGCGCGACGCGTAGAATGTAACTGCAGTGGTCGGAGAATGCGACTGGCTGAACGACAGTCGCCGCGACGTGGCCCGCGAGGTCGGCCGACACGTAGATCCGGTCGAGGCGGCTGTGGCCCGTCGGGTAGAAGTACGTGTACTCCGTCCTGAGCGGGTTCAGCACGCGCCACGAGTCCTTCAGGCGGTAGCTGTCGATCAGGAGGCGCAGCTCTTGGCTTCTGTTCGGTCGGGGCACCTGATCGACGTCGGCGAGGACGGCGTTAAAGTCGCCTCCCATAACCAGTTGGTCGGTATTGCGTCGCAGGAGTTGGCATACCTCTTCTCCGTAAAACCGGCGTCTCGTAGATTTATCGGAGCAGGGGGCATACACGTTCAGAAACAGAATACCGTTAATAGTACAGGCTGTTGCGTGACCATGTGGTAAATACTCGATATCCTGTGCCAGAAGGTCGGGACAAAGTAAAATAGCAGTTCCGGTTTCACGTTCCGGGGGCACATTATCAATAATAGTAAACTTGCTTATATAACTCAATGCCTCACGTGTCACTTCCTGAAGTAAAGCGACGTGCATTTGTGAAACAACAAAAAGTCTTCAAGTGGCAAGTGCTTTATATTGGTTGGTCATCTTGTTAACATTAACTGTTATAACGTTGCAAAGTCTGGTGTTAAAAGTCATAACTAAAAGAGACACAGATAGCACTACAAATTGTCCAATCTAAAAACAGACAAAAAATGCTGCTGGAAAGCCATTAAAATCCACCATACCAGTAGCCAGACTGTACACCAAGTGTAGCAGCAGCAGAGTCAGTACTGGACAGACACGAACGCCACGCACATCCTCTGGCATTGTAGAAGACATGGAATAAAATGTCACCTAACACACGAGGAAAGGCCCCAAAGAGGTATGTTTGTTCGTAAAAGGTTTTTCAACCTACGAGTTCCCACCGACACAACAATTGGAAACATTCATCGCAGAATGTACGAACCCCTATCCAATGTGAATCATAACACTCCTGAAACACACGAATACCGTGAAAAAAGTGTCGTAAGATGATGGCACGACGCACTGTCACGGTCACTGTACAGACGCGCCAGTAGTGTCGGGCGCGCCCCCTGGTGTCGCCCCGTGTCCGTCGCTACTGGTTGGGCGCGGGCGGCGGCCGCTCCTTTCGGAGTCCTGCGCCGCTTCCGCCATCGGCACATCTGCACGAGGGTTCGTGCCGGAGTCGAGTCGAGACGTCCGCACTCGTCGACCCGGACTTTCCTTCAGTTTCCTCTTCCCAGACGACTGCGAAGACGTAGGGTCCCGGTGGGGCGAAGCGTCCGTCTTCACGTCGGGCTGCGCGGTGGACTTCTCCAGGAAGTTCTTCAGCTGCCGCACGGTCTGCTCGAGCTTACCGGCCGAGGAGCCGGCCCGGTAGTCAGGTTGGCTGTGCGCGTCGCCGGGCCGCCGCCGACGTGCCGGGTTTGAGTCCCGCGCGGCGTCCCTCGTGGAGTACGACGCGGTCTTGTGCCGAGGCCTGTTCCTGCTGCTGCTGTTGCGCGACTTGTACCGCCTTCAGGGGGAGGGGCTGCGACGCAGCCACTCGGCACGGCGCACCTCCGGGGAGCGGGAGGCGCTGCGGTCGCGCCGTGGCTTCGGTTCCTCCTGGCCGACGGAACGGCGCCGTCCTGAGGCGCCTGCTCCACCGGAGTGTCGGGGGCGGGCAGCTGGGCAGTCGGCTCTGCAATCGAAACGGTGGGGGTGGCCGGTTGTCTGGCCTCGGGGTCGGACGGTCTCGCCTCCATACACTCGAAGGCAGTCGACACTGAGGGGACGGCGACGTCTTCTGCACGAGGCTCGGATCCGGGCGCGGCGGCAGACACCTCGGGAACGATGGATTCCGTTGCGGGTTCGAGTCCTCTGCTCGTCTCGGCTTCCTGCAGGGGTTGTTCGGCCGTTGCGTTCCGTTCGGCGTCGACTTCGTCCGCCCACGACAGGTGCTGTGCTGCGCTGACCTCTTCCGAGTCCATCGACAGTCGTCCGCTGCGCGTCGCGCGGGGGAGGGTGCGACGCCGAGGGCGACCGACGCGTACGTTGCGCCGCCGTCGCCGGCCCTGCCTGCGAGGACACTTGTTCCGCATGTGGCCGACGGCGTGGCAGAACGAACACGTCTGCGGTTGGCCGCTGTATGTGATGAACGCGCGGTTGCCGCCCATCATGAGGAACGACGGTATGTGCTGACGTACCACCATCCGAACGCTGCGGATGCCGTTCTCTACTTGATATATATAGGCCGCAGACCATTTCTCCTTGGTCACGGAGTACACGGTTCCGTACGGCGCCAAACTGCGAAATATGGTTTGATTCCTTGTCTCAAACGGCAAATTGAAAACTCTGACAGTTCTAAGTCCGAACCCTGCATGAGAAACGTGAATGCTGCTCACAGTACCGTCAAGATGTTTGAAGGAACGAGTACCAGCGTTTGCAATCACTAGTTCGTCACACATTTCGGAGGTCGGTAATTTCAGAAATAAAGCGTTTAGGAAAACGTCTAGTTGCAAGCCGAGAAGGTCCGTTTCCGAAATTTTGAGTTCTTCCAGTATCCACCGATGAATTTCGTACGCGGAGGGGCGGGGAACAGAACATTCGAAGGTACATTGAATATTGTTCTTTCTGTCTTCGGAATCCATTGCTTACTTACAAACAGGTGGTAAACCCCAAACAAGGAAACACGCTGCGAAAACCGCCGCCGGCCGCCTCGAAGCACACTTGTTTACACTGCCCGGAGCGTACCGCAGCCCAGACAAGTGCTAGGCACGCCCGACAGTGCTTCAGGAAATATGACGTCAAAAAAATGAAATGCATGAAAATCTGCTCCATTACGTATAATGTTGTAGTTTTTTACGTCTCTACTACCAATTCCAATTCCAAATATTTCACTCTACTAACCTGGAAAATTATGTTATTGTACCATAAATAGTTCACAAGATGTGACGTCATAAGGATTGAGCTACATGAAAAGGAAACTGAAATTGATTGAGAGAAGGGTGGAAATTGATGGACAGAGAGAGAAGTTGGAGTTGGACTATCATTAGAAAGGAATAAACATCTGGAAACGCCGGGAACTACCCTTTGTACAAGACTACAACGCTCACCCGTATAGAAGAAATAATTTGCTTATAATGGTGCGCTGTGAAAGCTGACGTTCAGATTTATTACTTCTTTACTAGCGACTACATTTAATGAATGTATCATGTTTGTAAGATACCAATAAATAAGTAAAATGCCCTCAACACTGAGATGAGTGGATAATTTAGGGCCGGCCGCGGTGGCTGAGGAGACTGAGGCGCTCCAGTCACGGTCAGCACGACCACTACGGTCGGGGGTTCGAATCTCCCCTCGGGCATGGATATTTGTGCCGTCTTTAGTCTCAGCTATTTCATAAGTAGTTTGTAAGCTTAGGGACTGATGACCCCGTAGTTAAGTCCCATAAGTTGTACAAACATTTGAACATTGATAATTTAGGTTTTCTTGCAATGGAGTGCAGATTGCCCTGTCTTTATTCATCCAGCGTAGAAAGTAATCAGATGTTTCAGGTGTTTTATGTGGAAACTATATCCTTTAAAGAATCGGGGGCTTACTAGTTTTTCGTAATGCGCTTATTATAGCGGGAGTAAGAAAACAGTCTCGCGTGGAAAAGGTTTTGAACATATCTTTTTGAACCATCTCTTATCACTTTTAACACAAACTAAATAAATAAAACTAGAACGTGTTGATAATCTCATTTCACACAGTTGTCTAAATAGAAACAGCAGATTTACAGAAACCAATCGTGTCAGAGAAGTAACTCGGAAATCAGTAGTTGATATGGTTAGCAAACCAGATGTATACACGATTGCAAATATAGCATTAGGATTTCGAAATTAGATGTCTACGGCGAATTGCGTTGAGTGTAAACGTGGCGCGACGCATGAAACAGATGACACTTGCAAGAATACTGGTGTGCGGCAGTACCGCTCCCCCTCAAATGTTTGTTAAGCTTAAGGGACTTAACTACGGGGTCATCAGTCCCTAAACTTACAAACTACTTATCAACTACCTACAACTAAGGACTGCACAAATATCCATGCCCGAGGGGGGATTTGAACCCCCGACCGTAGTGGCTGTGCAGACCGTGACTGAAGCGCCTCAGTCCCCTCGGCCACCGCGGCCGGCCCGGTCCCCCTCCCTGCATAAACACGATAGTGCTGCCATAGTGGTGAGATTACCGTCGAGTAACATGCGGTACATCGTGTCAACATGGCTCTACGTCTCCTGTCACTCGCGATCTGATATTACTATACGGAAGCTTTAGTACAGTAAGACGCTTGCGAAATCGGCGTTCACCACATTGACGATATTTAAACATTTAACCGATAATGTGGGTACACATATTTAAGGTTTACTTCCCAGTGATTGTCCCCTGTCAAATACACCAGCTGATGGTCACTAATAATTATAGTAGTACAAACGGACTCCAAGGAGGAAGCCACATAGCTACTTTTTACGATCCAAAGGGTACAAAATGTTCAAATGTTTGTACAACTTATGGGACTTAACTACGGGGTTATCAGTCCCTAAGCTTACAAACTACTTATGAACTACTTACGAACTAGGACGTCACAAATATCCATGCCCGAGGGGGGATTCGAACCCCCGACCGTAGTGGCCGTGCAGACCGTGACTGAAGCGCCTCAGTCAAACGGTACACAACTCCAGTACGAACAACGACTTAAATCTTGAAGCACTGTGATGCGAGAAGACTCTGAGAATTGTGAATTGTTCAAATGTTTGTAAATCTATCGGACCAAACTGCATGGTCATCAGTGTTGGAAATGTTTGTTAAGCTTATGGGACTTAACTACGGGGTCATCAGTCCCTAAACTACTTATCAAATACCTTATACTAAGGACGGCACAAATATCCATGCCCGAGGTGGGATTCGAACCCCCGACCGTAGTGGCCGTGCAGACCGTGACTGAAGCGCCTCAGTCTTCTCGGCCACCGCGGCCGGCGTGGTCATCAGTCCGTAGCTTACGAACTACTTAAACCTAGGTAAACTAACCTATGGACAAACACACACACCCATGCCCCAGGGAGGACTCGAACCTCCACGGCGAGCAACCGCGCGCTCCGCAGCGAGACGCTTTAGACCGCTCGGCTACTCCACTGCAGCGGAACTGTGAATTGAACTCTAATCATTGGAGCTCTGTCGTCTTTACTTTCAAGTGTAAGGTTTGTGTTGGTTGTAGTCGTAGAAAAGGGTGGAGGCGTCCAACCTCATGGAGTCGACAGGATGTGGATCAGTCAGGATTTGGGCCTGTATCAAATGCACATATTGGACCACCTTATAAATGTTCAGCGTAATTCGAGGTTTGTGCAGTATCAGAACAGGAACATGGAATATATTTCGAATTAGAAATACACAAACATTTCGGCTGCTGTAGGGACTGGAATTAAATTCATTGGAGAAGTTTAAAATTTATTCCAGACCGGAACTCAAACCCGGATTTTCTGCTTTCGGCCAGCGGTCGCCTTAACTTTATGCATCCGGACACGCTTCCTGTCCTATTGGGATTGTTTACTTGTCACACGCTAGTATTATAATGTCCCCTGCCCGTTATTCCAATTACTTGCAACTTTACCTGCATTCCCTCAAGGAATAGGACTACTTTGTGCATTGTGATCTGCATTGTTGTTGTTTGTAGAGCTTATGGGACTTAACTACGGTGTCATAAGTCCCTAAACTTACAAACTACTTATGAACTAGCTAATACTAAGGACGGCACAAATATCCATGCCCGAGGGGGGATTCGAACCCCCGACCGTAGATGCCGTGCAGACCGTGACTGTAGCGCCTCAGTCCTCTCGGCCACCGCGACCGGTAGACAGGAATCAGTAGATGAAACACTCTGCAGTATATACTGATATTAATCATGGTGCGGACTAGACGGTCAATTCCGTCAGAGGTTCGAATCCTCCCTCGGACATGGGTGTGTGTGTTGTGCTTAGTGTAGGTTTCTTTCAGGAGTTTGTAAATGTAGGGACTGATGAGCATTATAAACATTTGAACCAATATTAATCCCACGGATCACGTTTGGAACCAGTTGAAACTTGCCGCTTGCCGTTGCACAGTCCACCCTCACACACCAGATTACATCAGGATGAATTCTTTCGAAGAATGGGGCAAGTTTTCGTACTAATATCAGATCCTCCTTCAGGTGGATCAATGAATAGTACAATGAACTTGGAATGAAAGAACATGGTGATGAATAACAATATTTTGCTTTCATGGATGCACTGTTATTATAGTACTGTCTCATTTTGTTATTACGTTGTGGTTAAGTACTTTCTATTAGACTTTTCGTGACCTGCACCCCTAGAACTAATTCCGCACAGCCGCGGTGGAGTAGCCGAGCGGTCTAAAGCGTCTGCCGGCCGCGGTGGCCGAGGGAACTGAGGCGCTTCAGTCACGGTCTGCACGGCCACTACGGTCGGGGGTTCGAATCCCCCCTCGGGCATGGATATTTGTGCCGTCCTAGTTCGTAAGTAGTTCATAAGTATTTTGTAAGTTTAGGGACTGATGACCCCGTAGTTAAGTCCCATAAGATTTACAAACATTTGAACATTTCTAAAGCGTCTCGCTAGGAAGCGCGCGGTTGCTCCCCGTGGAGGTTCGAAGGAAAGGAAGGAAGCTTGGAGCTTAAGTGGAGTTTCGAGTCCTTCCTGGGGCATGGGTGTGTGTGTGTTATCCTTAGGTTAGTTTACCTAGGTTTAAGTAGTTTGTAAGCTACGGACTGATGACCACGCAGTTTGGTCCGATAGATTTACAAACATTTGAACAAACATAATTCCACATACTTTCACATATGTGTAGGTATACTTGATGTCTTTTTCTCGGAGTCTTTAATGTTAAACAATTTCCAAGAAGATTCGAACTAGTATCACAGAAACAGAAATTGTTAGACAAATAGCACCTTGAAATGACGCAACCAAATGACACATCTAAATTCGTGCTCTGCAAGATACCGTATTGTGTATTGTGGAGAGAATCTCGTACCACTATGGATAATTTTCTTTCCTGTTCCACTGGCAAACATCTAGTATCACTACTCGCAAACTACGATGTCGACGGGATGTTAAACCCTAAGCTTCCACCCTCCCATTCGCAAGCAGATGGTGTAAAAACGGATTTCTGATACCATCCCAGTCCTAATTTCTCTTCTGTTATCTTTCTGATCCTGTAATGGCCAGGACTAGGATTACGTGAAAACGGTGGTTGCGGGTTGGGAACAAGCAAGCTCTAATGAAACTTTCATTGAAACGAGCAAACCAATTTAATGCCACTTCCAGTTCTCTTCACAATAAACACTTGACCTTTTTTTATTTATCAGCATCATATTTAGCAATTCACCGTTAAATTGAAATATTATCGGTCAAAACTGACAGGCTGAATACAGTTCGATTAACAACACAACACACACAGCAGGCCGACCTAGCAGTTTACAATTTAGTAAGGAAATAACTAACGCAGCAGACAAGCCCCTTTGACTTTAACCACTTCGAAGTTTACACACTTCGTCAATTGCAAGACCTTCTATCAAGTTACATACAAGCATCAAACATTTACAGTTTGGCAAACCAAAGATCATTCAAACAAACGCAAGCGTGATAAACTGTGCGCAAATTATAACCTTTCTATTAAGAACTTTCCTTTAAAGAACCAAGCAGTCACGATTCTATTCAAAACTTTATTAAACATTTAAATGAGGACTTTCTAGAACGAACAAACAATCACAAACACGGGCAGACACCTCGCAGCAAACCACAGTTCGACTCTTAACTTTCAGTTCACTAAGCTTCCTTAATTTCCGGGCACCAATCCTAACAAGTAAGCACACACGTCAGCAAATATAGTTACAGACCTTTCCAGATCATGTACACAGGCAACTTGACCTGTCCAGCGTACATTCCCAGCGTTCTCGGACGGCAACACTTCTTGTCAGCCGCTTGGACGGTCCCGGGAGAAGTCGGCCACGCCACCTCTCAGGACGCCGACTCTGTCCGTATCGACGACCGGCTGGTGTCACCTCGGCGGTCGCAACATGACAGAGAGCAACGGCGCTGCTACTACCCCCTCGGCGTAGTCTTGTGTAGTTTGCGAACGAACTAGTTCGGAAGAGCGCTCCCACAGGCGAACTATGCGAACTATTTCGCAGATCTCTCGCCTCTTAGTTCGTCCGCTCCTTTTCCGAAGACTGACGGGGAACAGCGAGAGCGCGCAGAATCGCACGATTCCCTTCTACCAGTTCAAATCAAATGTTCAAATGTTTGTTAAGCTTATGGGACTTAACTACGGGGTCATCAGTCCCTAAACTTACAAACTACTTATGAACTACTTACGAACTAGGACGGCACAAATATCCATGCCCGAGGGGGGATTCGAACCCCCGACCGCAGTGACCGTGCAGACCGTGACTGAAGCGCCTCAGTCTTCTCGGCCACCGCGGCCGGCTTCTACCAGTTACCTTCATTTCGAGCTGAGATGCAGCTCAGCTGTACTTTCATAGTTCAATGCCACAAGAAATCTATTTTAAAAAGAAAGTACTACGAGTACTCTGTATGCAAAGTAGTTGAATACCATTGTATCATCCATTCGTGTAAATAACTGGTTTATTTGCCTAAATATTTGATGTCAAACTGCCCAAAAATACGGGTAATAGCACACGCTTTGGCAACACTGCTTCATTATATAAAAAAGCTGTCATAAAAAAGGAGCTCTTTTATTAGCGGTAGCAAAAGCCAAGAAGAGCGGACGAACTAGGAGCAGCGGGTTAACTAGGAGCAGCGGACGATTATGCCAAACACATCTCGCTTCATAGTTCGTTTTATTCTTTTCCGAAGACAGACGGGCAATAGAGAGAGGGCGCGTAGCAGAATTAAAACTCACGTGTTTGCCTTCTGCTGATGAGTCATTTCGAGGTGAGCGTCTGCCTGCTAGATTACATAGTTCAGTGCTACAAAATTTCTATTTTGATGTGTTCTGCACTCTGCAATATCTGACTAATAAATTCCATAATGCCAAGATATAGAGATAACTCTAAACTTAAACGCGAGAAATTATCCACAGACTGTTTCTTTTGGTTTGCGTGATATCGTTAGCGGCTTAAGCAGCAAGCGCATGACGCAGCTAGGTGGGGGAACTTCCCCCTCCACCTGCACGCGCAAACCACGCCGCTCAGCCGTCACTGGGAGCGGACGAACTAAAAGAGCGAATTAGTTCGCGGCAGAGCCGCGAATTAAAGTGAGCGCTCCCGATCGCGAACTATTATGCGCAAGTCTACCTCGGCGGCTCCCTCTGGCGTCTCGTGGCGGTGAATCGGCCGTCGATGTCGTGGTTGCGCGCGCAGCTCGCGCGCCGGCGGACGTTTTAACTGCATTGCTCCTCGTGACGTACCGTCACAGATCCGTAGGGGAAATGTACGTTGGCGGCAGTGAAATAATTCTGATGTCAGATTCAAATGGCGGTTCTGTATACATACGTAATAGTGTTCCACGAAAGTAGAGTCGTCTTCATTCCAGGGATAGTTGCGTATTGATCGAACCTCCCGTAGCAAATCTAGCAGTCCGTCTCTGAATTGCTCCGTCCCTTCCTGTAATAGTTGATAGGGATAACAAATACTTATGCAGTAATCGAGAATTGATCGCACTAATGTTACATGCGCGTGTACTTTACGGAAGAACCACACTTTTCTAAAATTCTCCCATTAAACAAAAGAAAGTCATTCACCTTCCATATAACTGTCCTTAGGTGCTTCTTCCGTTTTATATCGCTATAAACTATACGCCCAAGTACGTAATCGGCGTAACAGTGTCAAGCAGCGTACTACTACCGCTCTATTTGGACATCAAGGGGTTGTTCAAAATTTTCAAATGTTTATTAAGCTTAAGGGACTTAACTGCGGGGTCAAAATGTTCAAATGTTTGTTAAGCTTATGGGACTTAACTACGGGGTCATCAGTCCCTAAACTTACAAACTACTTATCAACTACCTTATACTAAGGACGGCACAAATATCCATGCCCGAGGGGGGATTCGAACCCCCGACCGTAGTGGCCGTGCAGACCGTGACTGGAGCGCCTCAGTCTCCTCGGCCACCGCGGCCGGCTGCGGGGTCATCAGTCCCTAAACTTACAAACTGCTTATGAACTACCTTATACTAAAGATGACACAAACACCCATGCCCGGAGGGGGATTTGAACCCCGACCGTACCGGCCGTGCAGTCTGTGACTGGCGCGCCGCAGACCGCTCGGCCACTGCAGCCGGCTCACGGGACTGTGTTTTTGTCTATTTGTCTATCTGTACTGACTTGACCCTTGCGGTCGGAGGGACTTGTCGAGACTTGCTGGACATGTCACACGATGGAAAGGTCGAAAGGTCGACATAGCCTCTGTAATCCATATTCAAGTCCTTTTGGATGAAGCTGTCAGAAGTGAGATGAGGCGGTAGTAGTTGACATCAGACGTATCCCTGTTTTATGCAAAGGTTTAACGATAGCAAATTTCAGTCTATCCGGGAAATAACCTGCTTCCAACAGCTATTACATATATAACTGAGAATCCTACTTATCTCCGCTTCACAATATATAGGGTGTTTCACTAAGTGTGTTTGCTTCTGTAACTTATAAAATAATAGGTGACGGGAAATTTTAATGCGGTAGGTCAACTCAAGATATGTTACACTTTCTGTGGAGCTATGAACATAGTTTATTGTATCATTTTCCAAAGAGTTACAGCACAAAGATATAATTTTTTTTCTATCGTGCATTGGATTTGTTGAAACCAGCTGCGTCCAAATCAATTTAAACTACATTCCTATCACTGTTAGTTTTGGGAGCTACCACCCTTCAAAGTTTCAGGGGCAGATACCACAAACGCTGCGCATAATGCAATGCGCCTTCTAAATGTGGTGCGAGCGAGCGAGAAGCTACCTCGATGCGCTGTTAGACTGCCGACTGTCGCCGCACACGGCCTTATACCCGACAGTTGGAGCCACACAAAAAACCGGGGCTCAATATACCACAGTTACCGACATCGAATGACGATGGTATACACGAACAACGCATACGTTGACATGTTACTGATGCTCGGCGAGTGCCGACACGATGCCACTGAAGCAGCCACGGCGTAAGCCGTGAGATATCCTAGGCGAAGAGCCCCGACAGCCATTACGTCCTTACGTGCCGAACAACGACTTCGGGAACCAGGCAGCTTGGTAATGCGCCGCAGTAACAGACGAAGACCTGTTAGAAGTGAGGAGATGCAGGTGTTTGTTTTAGCTGCACTACATCAAGATCCTCATGTCAGCTTACGAGCCGTTGCTGCAGTCGCTAGTGTCAGTCTGACATCTGTGTGGCGTATAGTAAAAATGTTCAAATGTTTGTTAAGCTTATTGGACTTAACTACGGGGTCATCAGCCCCTAGACTTACAAACTACTCATGAACTACTTATGAACTAGGACGGCACAAATATCCATGCCCGAGGGGGAATTCGAACCCCCGACCGTAGTGGCCGTGCTGACCGTGACTGGAGCGCCTCAGTCACCTCGGCCACCGCGGCCGGCTGGCGTATAGTACACGGCCACAGGTTTCACCCGTACCGCCTGTCACTGACCCAGGAGCTGCATGGGATTTCCGTGGAAAAGTGACATTTTGTGAGTGGGCCATGCGTAATTTTACGCTGGAGTCTTTACAAAGTGTTATGTTCTCTGATGAGTCCACGTTCACAAATTATGGTGCAGTGAATTGCCATAACACGCACTACTGGGCTGCAGACAATCCTCGGTGGGTACGACCTGTCGTCCGTCAACGTAGGTGGTCTATTAACATGTGGTGTGGAATCCTTGGGGATGAAATCATCGGTTCACACTACTTCCCAGGTACAATGACAGGTGAGTTATATCGCGCTTTTATAGCCGACAGTTTGGGTGGTCTCCTTGAACATGTGTGTCTACACACGAAAGTCCATATGTGGATGCAGCACGATGGTCACTCAGCCCATTCTGCGCGTGCTGTTGTCGAAGAACTAAACAACAGGTTTGCAGGAAGGTGGTTGGGGCGCCGTGGTCCTCATTCATGGCCCGCAAGGTCCCCGTATTTAACAACTGTAGATTTCTTCTTGTGGGGATATCTAAAGGATCGTGTTTATGTCACTGAGCCCACATCCCCAGATGATCTAAAACGGTGCATCGAGGACGCATGTCGCTCCGTCACACCAGCGATGTTACATCTCGTCCGCAGATCCTTTAGACGGCGCATTGCATTATGCATTGAGGAACAGGGACACACATTTGAACATCTCATGTAAATCAACATCCCACCGCCATAACATCTATCACCCACCACACAGTCATGCATTATGTACAGCGTGTGGTATCTGCCCCTGCAACTTTGAAGGGTTGTAGCTCCCAAACTAACAGTGTAGTTTAAATGTAGTTTAAATTGATTTGGACGCAGCTGGTTTCAACGATTTCAACGCACGATAGAAAAAAAACTATTGTTCCATTTAAAAAAATTATATCTTTGTGCTGTAAATCTGTGGAAAATGATACAATAAACTATGTTCATAGCTCTGCAGAAAGTGTAACATTTCTTGTGTTGATCTACCGCATTAAAATTTCCCGTCGCCTATTATTTTATAAGTTACAGAGGCAAACACACTTAGTGAAACACACTGTATATATTCACTCATGAAATTTGTTATTAACAATCCGACCCAATTCAAAAGTAACAGCAGTGTGCATAGCTAGAATAGTAGGAGAAAGGATGATATCCCAGACGTATCCCTGTTTTATGCAAAGGTTTAACGATAGCAAAATACCCTGCTTCAAAAAGCTATTACATATATAACTGAGAATCCTACTTATCTCAGCTTCACAATATATATATTCACTCATGAAATTTGTTATTAACAATCCAACCCAATTCAAAAGTAACAGCAGTGTGCATAGCTACAATACTAGGGGAAAGGATGATATTCACTTTTCAAGGTTAAATCTAACTTTGGCTCAGAAAGGGGTGAATTATACTGCCACAAAAGTCGTTGGTCACTTACCAAGTAGCATCAAAAGTCTGACAGATAGCCAACTAGTATTTAAAAAGAAATTAAAGGAATTTCTGAATGGCAACTCCTTCTACTATGTAGATGAATTTTTAGGTAAAACTTAAAAATATAAAAAAAATATAAAAATGAAATAAAAATAAAAACAAAAAAGAAATTTAATTTTAATTTTAACCAAAAAAATCCTTAAAATATTGATTGTCAAGTATAGACAACATTCACTAAACTGACACGTTCCACATCATTACGAAATGTCGTATATATTATCTATGGAACAAGTATCAATCTAATCTAATCTAATCTAATCTCTTCCGAACAAGCTTTTAATACCCTGCTGGAAATGCCATCAATTCCATGTGACCTTTTCCTCTTGAGAGGGTTTATTATTTTCCTAATTTCTGAAGGAGAGGTGGGTGGAATTTCAGTGATATCAAATTGTGTAAGTATGACCTCTTCCATTAACTGCCTTGATACTTCTAATGAACATTTAGATCGTATTTTCTCTACAACATTTAAAAAGTAATCATTAAAATGTTTTCAACTTCTGACTTTTTTTACTAAAGTTTTCATTTGTTTTGATGGTAATACCCTCTTCCTCTGCTCTTGGTTGCCCTGTGTCCCTTTTTAGTAATATTCCAAATTGTTTTAATTTTACTATCAGAGGAACTAATCTCAGACATGATGCACATGCTTCTTGATTTTTTAATACATTTTCTTAATGTAGCACAGTAGCTTTTATAATATTCTATTGTTTCTGCGTTATTACTCTTTCTTGCGGGTGGATATAGTTCCCTTTTTCGGTTACAAGATATTTTTATTCCTTTAGTAAGCCATGGTTTTTTGCATGGTTTCTTACAATTATATTTAACTAATTGCTTGGGGAAACAGTTTTCAAATACCCTTACAAATTTATCATGATATAAGTTATATTTTAAATTAACATCATGTTCCTTATAAACCTCTTCACAGACTGTTGTAGACTTTCTTTGAAATTTCTTGTTGTTAAGTCATTAATCGAGCGCACAACTCTGGAGGACTGTTTCGAATTACTGAACGGAGCTATGTCATATACTGTTACTAGCTGTGCACCATGATCAGAAAGACCATCCTCAACAGGACAAGCATTTACGTTGTTAAACTTATCTTGGTCTATAAAAAAGTTATCTATCAACGTACTGCTTTCATTTACTACACTGTGAAAGCTTTTGACATTTATGGCAACTCCTCCTCTTACCTTATTATCTCTACTTACATTTTAACCTAATTTATATCCACTGACATGCACATTTTCCATACTGATGACAGTGTGATGCTCAGACAGGAATAGTATATCTATTACATTATCAGGTTTCTATATCATCTAAACAAACCAAATACTCATCTATTTTATTCTTTAGCCTCCAATATTCTGGTGAAACATACTAACATTATTTTTTTACTTTACTTTTGTGAGAAACATTTGATTTTTGAACAATTTAACACCTGTCTGCCTGAGCTTCTGGACACTGATCTTAGCCTAAAAAAGAAGTACACTAGCAGTGTCCCCCATTAAGGATTTTGCTATCAACCCAGCCAGTTTTCTCTTTCCTTTCCTATTGAGATGCAGGCCATGCCTAGTGAAATCTCACCAATCAATAGCATCGACAGGAACCAAACCTATGTTTGACAGAGTAGCCGCCCTAAGCAGTTGATCAATCTCCATATTGACCCTCGTGATAGAGCGGTTCACTTGGAGTCGATCATACCGCACGAAAGCAGGCAACAGTCCAACATTTGTCTGGGTCGTTGCACAAGCTATTTTAACCGGGTCACACTCAATACTGTAGCCGTGATCTTAATGCCGTTTCCCATCTCACCCACTATCACAACATGATCCTGTTTTGTGACACCCTTGCACAAGGAACCTATATCCTCTACCACTGGCTAAGACCCGCACTGGGATTGAAGAAGTTTGTGACCTGGTACCTGTCACATAATTTTTCCTACAAAATCTGACCCACCCCTCTTCCATGGCTACTGCCTAACAACAGAACTTTCCTCCTACTTTCTACTTTTTTTTAAACCGTTGGTTTCCTAGTGAAAGTCTGTTGTTTTTTAACTACACCTACTTCTAAAGTAGCCTCTGCCTCACTTAACTGTGGTAGCAAGGCAAATACATTGGTTGTGCCTGAAAGTGGCTCTTCAAGCAGCGGAACATCATTTGAAAAAATGTAATTAGTGTGGCTTTTGGTTTTGAATTGCGTGCGTGCGACAGTGATTTGGAATGTGAAAACGTGGCTTTACTGGGGTGCGCACATTGTCCTCTCCCACTCTGATTTAACCATTTCATTTGCACTTTGAGGACTAATATAAGGATTTTCTGGTGTGTAGTATTGCTGTTTATGTGTGTTTTGCGCTATTATAAGAACTTTAAAAAGAGAGAGTTTTAGGCGTTGCTGATTGAATATGTAATGATACACTGTCCTGTTTATGACTGCCTGTTATTCCAAGTATGGTTTCGTGCGGTTCAGAGCGTTCGAGTCCAAAGGTGTCCCTTATGATAAAGACGAGAGGAACGGGACAATCTAAGAAAAATAGTGTCCGAGATTTGGAGGCCCCAGATCGAAAGGCCAAGAGCACAAAAAAAAAAAAAAAAAAAAAAAAAACACCTGCGAGAAAGGCCCGCCTCCCCCCTCCCCTTAGTCCACCACTGCTCTCACACCCGAAATAGCTGCAACTATAAGTCATTACCTTTTATCTTTCTAATGTTTTATCTTCCATATACAAGTTGTTAATTTAAGTACTTACTTTTTCTAATTATTTTTCATTTTAAATGTTTTATGAACTGCGTGTTATCAACATATATTGAAAATAAAAAAAAATAAAAATGTTCAAATGTTTGTAAATCTATCGGACTCAACTACTTGGTCATCAGTCCGTAGCTTACAAACTATTTAAACTAAGGTAAACTAACCTAAGGACAACACAAATACCCATGCCCGAGGGGGGACTCGAACCAGCGACGGCGAACGGTCGCGCGCACTGCAGCACGGTGCCCCATTACGCACGGCTAATCCGCAGCAGCGAAAATAAAAACAAATTTAAGATTTCACGTTGTAAAAATACGACTGAATTTAGTATCTATGTGTCACGTCATTATAAATAATAGCAACATAATTAAATTGATCAAATAAACAAATGTGGAGGAAGCTGTTCTATGTTTGTGGGCCGGTCTCAAAATGTTAAAATATTTGTTAAGGTTAAGGGACACGTAATTATTGTACAAAAATTCAAATGCTTGTAAATCTATCGGACCGAACTGCGTGGTCATCAGTCCGTAGCTTACAAACTACTTAAACCTAGGTAAACTAACCTAAGGACAAACACACACACCCATGCCCCAGGGATGACTCGAACCTCCGCAGAGAGGCGCTTTAGACCGCTCGGCTACTCCACCGCGGCTAAGGGACTTAAATGCGGGGTCATCAGTCCCTAAACTTAAAAACTACTTATGAACTACCTTACACTAAAGACGACACCAACAGCCATGCCCGAGGTGGGATTCGAACCCCCGACGGGGAACGGCCTCGTGCATCGTAGCACAGCTCCTCAATGAGCTCGGCCGTTCCGCCGCAGCCTGTGGGCCAGTCTAGCTCTAAACATGCGACGTCTCATCAACTCGTAGCCGGGCCGCGTTGCAGCTCTTGCGGTAGCGGAAGTTCAGTCTGTCTATGTATAATCTCTGTATTTGCCTTCATCTTGGGATCAAGTAGACACTTCATCTGTACCATTAAGTGTAATAAATTTCATTTCGATCCAATGTTCCTTCCTTATCTATATCTATAAATGTGAATGTCTGTTCGGTGTGAACCACAAGACGTAAAGAGCTAAAAATTTGTACAGTTACTAATATCAACCCGGGGAAGGTTTTAGGCGCGGTTTTATGACGATCGGATAGTTATTATCGATATATATATATATTAATGTGAATGTATGTTAAGTGTACGCTTATCACGTCCGAACGACAAGACGCACAGACTTAAATATTTGTACAGTTACTAATTTATACCTGACAAAGGCTTTAGGCACGGTTTTATAGCGTTCTGATAGATATTTAGTAATTTGAAGAATACAACGCGAAATGCGGAACAATAATTACTCTTTGAAAATTATATTTACTCTTTGAAAATGGTTTTATTGGTTGTGTTGTTGCTTGTTGGTTGACAAATGATAAAAGGGTGGAGTATATTGGGACGGAAAGCTATCGGTGTATATAAAATTCTACGTGTGTGTGTGTGTGCGTTAATATTTCGCTCTGGAGCGAAAACTACAGCACGCAAACGAATGGTCTGTGTGTAATTGTTGTCCGAAGTCTCCCGTTGCACACCACAGCAGTTACATGTCAATAGCTATAAGGGGGTGGAAGATATGGTGGTTGAAAGT
The DNA here is from genome assembly GCA_026315105.1 of Locusta migratoria. Taxonomy (NCBI): domain Eukaryota; kingdom Metazoa; phylum Arthropoda; class Insecta; order Orthoptera; family Acrididae; genus Locusta; species Locusta migratoria. The sequence goes on along the minus strand of CM048755.1, from coordinate 68,126,575 downwards.
CGTAAAATTATAAATATATTCAGACTGAAGGCCGCGATGACGTTTGCGACTCTATAGCAAGGAGGTTACATACAGCGAAACGTGATGCGACAGACCATATCTTTGGTCTATGCGTGTTACACTGTCTTCAGCTCTTTCTCTGTAAGGATAAGTATACGAATAAGAAAATATAAGAATAAATAAATAAAGCAGTAAAAAAATTTCTTTTAATGCGTCTCTTTAAAAAAGTCGATTTGACGTTTCGCGCATTACATCAAGTGATCGATCTGTGATATTATAACAATCATTATTGTTGAATTTCGTGATTTGATTCTTCGAAACGAGTGCATTTTTACGTGTGTTCTGATCTACACTATTTTCTTTCCTGACAAACGGTAAGTGCATACACTTCTGCAATCTGATAGGAATAGTTTTCAGTTTGTTTATAAAGAAGGAATTGTATTTCATTTCATACTTTAAGACCAGTCTCATAGCACAATACTTAAAGATAGCTTATCTATCATAATCAACCAACACGCGAGCACAGCCGCGGGTTTAAGCTAGTTCTCAATATTCCCGAGTGCAACTAAGTTTGTACAGGCGTTTCCAGTGTGAGGTTCAAATGTTCAAATGTTTGTAAAGCTTATGGGACTTAACTACGGGGTCATCAGTCCCTAAACTTACAAACTACTTATGAACTACTTACGAACTAGGACGGCACAAATATCCATGCCCGAGGGGGGATTCGAAACCCCGACCGTAGTGGCCGTGCTGACCGTGACTGGAGCGCCTCAGTCACCTCGGCCACCGCGACCGGCCCAGTGTGAGGTCTGCTCGCTAATTGTTGGCAGCAGTGTATTTAGCATATGAGACGCCGCGGCATAGCGGCCGAGCGCATTGGGGCGCTATGCTACGATCCGCTAGGCCGTTGCCGGACGCGGTGGCCGAGGAGACTGAGGCGCGTCAGTCACGGTCTGCATAGCCACTGCGGTCGGGGGTTCGAATCCCCCCTCGGGCATGGAAATTTGTGCCGTCCTAGTTCGTAAGTTTAGGGACTGATGACCCCGTAGTTAAGTCCCATAAGCTTAACAAACATTAGAACATTTTTTCGCGAGGCCGTTCTCCGTCGGGGGTTCGAATTCCCCTCAGTCATGGATGTTTGTGCCGTCTTTAGTATAAGCTAGTTCATAATTAGTGTGTAAGTTTACGGACTGATGACCCCGCAGTTAACCCTTTCGTGGTTTTTACTCATTTTTTTTAGATAATCTTAAGTTATCTCAGCTGTTACAGAGTCTGATTTGGGTCAGGATTACAATATGACACTCAAAAAATTTTAGCACATTCCATTTTTCTTAAAAGAAAAAAAAAAAAAGGAAGGTGGGACACATACGTCCCACTGATCATTTCTGGCACCGATTTACCGAAGACTTTTTAAAATAACTTCTAAAGTTATCCTAACTGTCATAGGGTCTAAACAAGTACATGATTCAAAAATTTGTAGTGCACACAATATTTAAAAAAAAAAAAAAAAAAAAAAAAAAAAAAAAAAAAAAGAGAGAGAGAGAGAGAGAGAGAGAGAGAGAGAGAGAGAGAGAGCTGTCTCGCAGGTTCTATAATACAAAATAGAAAATTCAGATAATATTAAACCACATACCGTGTTTTATTAGCGCACAAATTTACAGAAAAACTGTTTTTCTTTTAAATATGAGTACTATAATATCGCAACATATAGGCACTATAGGGCTACACAATGGTCACTGGGACACATGCTTCCCACTAATTGTAAATTCACTGAAAACAACTTTTGAAGTAAAATGAGTTTTAGAAAGTGTAATTGTTGTTTGTAAACTTCTAAGAAACATAAAATAGCAAATAAACTGACTTCGGACATTTTCGGTAGCGAGAAAACGACGAAAACCGATCCAAGTCACAATAAACAATGGTTACGGCGAGAAAATTCACGCGGCAGCCCATATAAACAGTCACAGACTTCTACACTGTAAGAATTTCAGTGCCTCGATTTTTTTCCACGTTCTGAAGAGCCATCAACAGATGACAGCACTATGCAGAATTACGCAACTCGCCACCTTGTGGTACAAATGAGGTCCGAAGTTAGTGGGACGTATATGTCCCAACAACCATGAAAGGGTTAAGTCCCATAAGCTTTACAAACATTTGAACATCTGAGCAGATGAGAGTCGCACAGCTTAATGCGCTACTTCCCAGGATGGAGAGATGAATCAGTTCCCATTCTAATCCGCCTGGCGGACTGACTACAAGGATTGTCGTGCCGGCCAACCTGGATGTTGTTTTTAGGCGGCCTCCTACGTTGCTGTAGGACTGTAGGACTGGCACGCAAGTCGCGCCTCACTTAGACATTTAGAAAAACGTCCGCTTATGCGTGACAAAAAGCAACGAAGAACTGAATTTGCAACATTAAGACTATTTTTGTCTTAGAGATGGTCTTACAACACGATTCGATTGTCTGCACTAATTCGTCCAATTCTCCGTTTCGTTAAGTATGCGCCAGTCATAATCTTGTATGGCGTATTCTAATAGTTTGTTCACGTGTGCATTTACAATATTATCTATAGTTTTGGTGTGATTCTTCAGTTTCTCCCGGTGTATTTGTGCTCGAAGAGTCCACGGGTGTACTGCCGGCTCATAGTGTCCAGACATGTCGTCACCGCCAGGTGCGCTGACGTACTGACGTCCGGCGTGAGGTATCTATACTTTCTCTTCCACTGAAGCACCACTGGGCTTTGCCCGTCTGACTTCTATATATAGCTGATGATGTGCAGAAAATAGCGTGATGGTTATATCTAAATTGTTTGTATGTATGACTGTTTGTCTGTAATCTGTTAATCCCTAAATTGGCGGTTGATTGTGGAGAAAGGTCGTTTAATCGAAGCGTTGGGGTATGGTGTACCTAAGTGTTGGATTAGGTGGTGGGTCGAAGATGAAGCTTTCTCATAGAGAGCTTCTGATTTTCTTTTAATGTATGTTGAAATTGGGGGTTCATCTAAATATTCTTTTATGTGTCTATTTGGTATGTACCTGTCAGCGTCCGCTATGACTCGGAGGATTCTGTTCTCAAGCGTTTGTAGCTTGTTCAGGTGCGTGTCTGCTGCCATTGACCATATTTCCGAGCCATATAGCATGCTCGGAAGTATGCAGGCTTTGTAAGTTTGGAGCTTCTTTTTTATTGGGAGCCCCCTTCCTTTAAGGAGCGGATAGAGTTGGTTAAAAGCAGCACAACCCTTCCCCCTAGATCTAGCTAGTTGTTTCCCGAAAGTCAGCCTTTTATCCAGCTGCAGGCCAAGGTATATTGCCGAATCACTCCAGTTGATCTCCCTGCCTGCAACTGATATTTTTCTGTCGGGTTCTTTTAATTTTGTGGTGAACATAACCGCTACTGTTTTGTCCGGATTTATCTTTATTTTCCAGCGGTTGCACCACAATGATATATCGTCCAGGTGTGTCTGGAGTTTTCTAGTTATGAAGTTGAGGTTTGTGCTGCTTTT